>OY982548.1:0-10000000 GCA_963859965.1 Ceramica pisi | reverse complement strand
ATGAAAAATCGGCCAAGTGCGAGTCGAAGTCGCGTGCATAGGTATTGTTGGTTTTCCTGTAATGTAAATAACTAAAATTACTATTATTTAACTAATAAAATAAACTACAAACTAGCATCAAAAACATTTGCTATTAAGAATTAGTAGTAGCTGTAAAAAAGTTGTAGAATGGATTCAAAAATATTATAGAATAAATTTATTCTCACTTGGGTTTCTATCTATATCATGGTAAGTCGACACAAGGTATTATAGTTATGTATCATTAAGACTTATTGTAAACTAGCTGTCCCCCGCGGCTTTGCTCCCGTCAACTGGCAACTTTCTATTTTTTTTTCTTTCTTAGGAACCTTCTCGTGACAATAACAAACACAGCAAAAAAATAATTAGTGAAATCGGTTCAGCCGTTCTCGCGTGATGCGATGACCAAGGGAAATAGGGAATCATTTATATATGTATAGATAGATACAACTGAACTAGGAGGTAGTTCAGTTATATATCAAAAATTCAGTACGATCAATGAACGTGCAAAGATTTTACAAGGGCAACTGGTGTCCCTTACGGCATAATATGTAGGTCGTGACGTACACGATGTAATGTATGCGTCCGCGACCATTGATTGATAATTGAGATTGTTTTGTGCAACTTAGTTCTAAACATTGTGTGCCTGAATAGACGTTATTCCCTACCACAAACTTGGTTTTCTTCCGTTCGTGACAACCCAAATACAAACTAATGTTATAAGTTTAAAATATAGGAGAAAAAGAACAACTCACAAAATAAATACGTTTTAATAATTGTCGTTGGCATAGGGTTGCATTAAAAAAAAACGGTCAAAAGGGAGTCGCACTCGCGATATAAAACGTGAAAGGTTTTTATATCGCGAGTCCGACTCCCTTTTGACCGGTGTTTCAATCGGTCAAAAAAAGGAAAAAAAAAACACCGACTTCCGAAATTAAAGTTATATTAAACTTTGTAGTGTTTTGTTTTTGGAAGTCAGTTGTATTTTTTTGTAAAAAAAAGTATTTTTTCAAAAGCTCTTAGGTAAACTTTATAGTGCATCATTCGAAAAAATAATGTCTATTTGAGTGTGAAGACACAGCATTGAAACTGTTAATTGGAGGCTTTCCTCAAGGTGTACTGATGACCAAGTGAAGGTCGAGGGAAAACGCTGGGTGCGAGACACTGGACCGGCTGATGTGGCGACACTTTGAGCAGGTCTATGCAAGAGAAATCAATAGGTAATAACAGCAGCACAGGTCGATCTTCAAGGTTAAGCAACGCTTGCTAAGGTTGGTCTGTGGATGGGTGACCATCTCAACATACAGAGTTTTTCCCGTCCCTCGGAAAGTACGTTAAGCCGTTGGTCCCGACTGTCATTTGTGGATCTTCAGCAGTCGTTACGAATTGTCAGAAGCCAGTAAATCTGATTCCAGTCTTGCCAAGAAGTACCGTGTTACCCAATTAATTGGTTGCGGAGGTCTAGTAGGCAGCCGCTCCACGTAAAATACTGGTATTCAGCTGAATCCGGTTTGACTGGAAGCGGACCCCAATATAGTTGCGAGAAGGCTTGGCAATTTATTTGTTTGCTTTTTATAGGCACTATCTCACCTGAAGGGTACTGGTACAGAGAGTAAAGTCCCGCAAATCCCCATTGAAAAGGAGGATCCTCCGCCCAGGCGGTTGTTGAGCCTGGGGGGCTACTGCCCGATACTTCATATTCGGGTGGATGTATATGTTCAAATCGCATGGTAAACTCTGCTTGCGCGATTTAGGACTTTTTAGATCGCCACCAGTTGGATAGATGGCGTCGCGGTTCTTTTTGCTGCGATGCAGATTTGTTTCGTTGATTTTTCTTGTGGCGGCATTAATGCCGCTACATCACTCCCCCCCGGAGACCGGAGGTCGAAAGTAGTCGAGTCGTCCATGGATCTTGAGATGCTTGCCAGGCCAGTGGAAGGTTGGTTCCAGTGAGTCGGAACCGGAAGTCGCAGAGTTCTCGGTGAGTCGGAACTGTTTGCGGTGCCCCAGTGAGTCGGGACGATGAGATATCCCAGTGAGTCGGGATGATGCTGCAAGCTCCAGTGAGTCGGAGTGATGCTGCTGCTGGCTCCAGTGAGTCGGAGCGGTGCGACGAAGTGACGTGACTGCTGTAGTCGACCAGGAGAGGTTCTTCAAGGCTCTTCATGTGACTGGCCGAAGGTGCAGTGTGGTTGCCAAGGTCGCTGATGAGGATGATAGAGGCTGACCAGGAATGCGCGGCTGCTGCATGCTGGTGGTCAGGATACCCGTAGAAGCCGATGGTACTGGCTGGCTGTATGACTCGCTGCTCGAGAGCTTGAGGTCATGGAGTGAAGTGTAGATGACGTCACGCTGAAGTAGCTGCACGAAGGCTGCGCTGACGTTCTTTGTCGGGGTCACCAGTTTGGGAGGTATGCGGTACAGAGAGTAAAGTCCCGCATATCCCCATTGAAAAGGAGGATCCTCCGCCCAGGCGGTTATTGTGCCTGGGGGGCTACTGCCCGATAGTTCATATTCGGGTGGATGTAGATGTTCAAATCGCATGGTAAACTCTACTTGCGCGATTTAGGACTTTTTAGATCGCCGCCAGTTGGATAGATGGCGCCGCGGTTCTTTTTGCTGCGATGCAGATTTGTTTCGTTGATTTTTCTTGTGGCGGCATTAATGCCGCTACACAAGGAATGTCACATAATTATAATTAATTTGACTTTTATTTCATTAATGACTTAAACAATAAAAAAATCTTTAGGTACAAAGCTTCTTTGTACCTACCTAAAGATAAACTCAGTAGTGTAAACTTGAGACCCTATAAGTAATATCTAAGATTACATACCTAAAAGAAAGTCCATACACTTTGAAATATTAAAATGGAAATTACACAAAAACTGGTTTTTGTGACATCCCCTGTTTTGCCCCTGTAGCCTTCACCTGATGGTAAGCGACGATGTGGTCGAAAATGGATCACGCTTGCCTAGAAGTAACCAGATGATGAAGGAGGCATCTTTCGGCCGAGATCTAAAAATAATTTAATTACATTATTGAGCTCGCATCGCTTTCCCTTGCGTTTTATGAGATTCCTTTCTTAGAAGCCGTGAACAAAGGTAGCTGGACCCCTCATCTCGATACGATATCGGTAGGCTTCAGTTTAGAATTGTAAAAAAATATACTTTATTATGTAAAGACAAAGGAATGAAACAATAAAATAATTAATTTATATACATAGGTATTTAACATTTTATTTTATCAAGCTGTTCGTTTGTTCTAATCCATGCATCCTAGTTTTTGATTAGCTTTGCGTGTAAGAGTCGATAGTTGAGACGTCCAAAGACTTAGGTTGGGACACATTTCGCTCTAGTCTCGAGTTAATTGACAAATAGGCAAGTAAAAGTATTATTAAGTTTAGAAGAATACAAAATTCTATTGTCAAAGGAATTAATGTTATTTCACATAAACAACTATTATAATAACAAGACATTTTATAACAAGGGTACCTTCGTAATTTCATAAAATGAATATACCTTTTTTATTTTTATTAACCGTAGATTGTTTTTAAAATACTACTTTCAGTTCCGATTGCAGTTTAATTTATTGGCTGTATTTTCGGGTTGTCTACTGTTTGGATTTAACAAAGTAGCAGGTACTTTTCAGATGAATTAAATATTTTTTTAGATAGGTACTGTAAAGGTTAACAGCTGATCATGGCTATGCTGGTTTTTTGTGGGCATATTTAAATATTATAGTAACAGAATATATTCACGTCGTACAATTTACTACATCTTCCATCATGCCCAAAACATCTTTCAGCCTGTCAGCCATCGAACACACCTGTCCTGTCTGTCTAATTTTCTTCTAAGGTTCCATTCAATTCAATGTACTCTATGGTTCGATTTATGGTCGAAATTCAGCCAGAACTGTTTTTCTCTGCTAGCCTGCATGCTGTTGTAATGATCGCGTTTGAATTCGCCGTTAGAGGCGCTAGTGTAGCGTAAAGTCTTCAAGTTTCACTGTTTGGTTGGCTTTTGACAAGATTTTACTTACTTATTTGTCTTTTTTTGTGTGAATATTTTACTAAAATAGCCTGAAAATGGCAGATTAAGTTATGGTTCTCCCAACCAATGCATTTAACTTTTTTTTGTCGGATATACCTATGTAGGTATTTATGTCCTTTTTTTCCATTATGATGAGTCCACATAACACTGTGCCGATATCTATGTTGGATTAATCGCACATTCACGACATCATAAATAAATTATTTTCCTTCTAACTTTGTTCACATGCGCGTAATAACTAAATAAATGCTCCGATTAAGAATCTCACCCGACAATGGCGCCATCTGAAAAGTACAAAAACGGTAGCCCTTATTGTAAGAGTACACACAGCGACTTTTTAATGCGCCGACGACGCACGTTTTACGAACGCTCGCTCACAAACCTGTAGATGACCAAAAGTAGTACTGTCAGCATCTGGATCTCATGTAAAGCGCGTTAGCGCGCTTCATCTGCACGTCTTTAAACGCCGTGAGCAACGAACCTAAGATTTACCTATCCATATTACAATAATAGGCTAGTTGACTCTTTGTTAAGGAAGATGAGAAGGAACCAATCAAATCATAAAATGTTAATCACTTGGATCTAGGCAACCCTTTTGTGGCTGAAGATGGGACTCATACATGTTTTTATTCCATCAATGAATTTTTGGAGTGAAAATGTAAAACTTATTTACTAAAATTACTATAAAATTACATATTTAAATAATATTGAAACATTTTCATTATTCTTGCAATTTTATATTGACTAAATCATAATTGATTTCTGCTTTTAATACAAATTATTGTTTTAAATTAATATAATTGTATTTAATTATATTATTTTTTAGTATTTTTGTGTTATTGCTAATTAGGTTCTAAAACCTACCTAATTTATGCTACCTGTTTTATATAACGTTTTATATCATATATAACGAAGATGTGAATTCTCAATATTTTGTACGGTGGAAATGCTGACATAGTATGTTAACTACCAATATACTTCAAATAAATATTTCATATGTATGTGTGTGTCTGGTGTTGTATACATGTGGATTGAGTAAGTGGAGAGCTCTTAAAAGATTCTTTGAAAAGGAAATTATAATAACCCAACGGATTCTGCAGATTTTATCATCGATTCTTTATGGCAGAGGAATGTTTACAAACAAAAAAAAAATGGAGAAAAAAAAAACTCTCTGTTATAGTGCACACAATTTAGTGGACCTGTCCAGGTCCAGAACAATCTGTGTGATGCTTTACTAAAGCCAAACCGCCAGCGCCGGTCGAAGTTCAGTGAAGGCTTGACTGAAGTGAGCACGAAGTCATTCCATCTTGATTGCCAGCTCAATTCGAGATCTCGTCACCCAAGCGTTCACTTCAACATGTTTACAGCCGGTCGATTCTGTCGACATCTCACCGTGATCACTTAGGCGAAATGAACGAAAGTGAGCTATCATTCCATCTTGTTTGTATGGTTTGACAGCTCACTTCGTAATCACTTCACCCACGCTTTCACTTCGACATGTTTACAGAATCGAAGGCCAAAATCGCACAACTGGTGTATTTATTGATTTTTATATTTAATTTAACTCACAAACTGATCCATTGTTTTAATTATATAAATCAATAGTTGCAAAATTTGTAAATATGTATGTGTGAACTATGTCCCTTACTAGCAAAATTAAAAAAAATTCTCCGCAGGCATTTCTTTATGGGCATTTCTTTGTTGCACGTTGACATCATCAAAGACAACTTTGGCTTTGTCCTACATGGTATGTACCAACCTACTCATATGATCTGACCAATTCTAAGGACTTTGGCCTATGTCGTATAGTTTGTCGTGTTTCTTCTAAAAATACATAACCCGTTATGAAACACCAACCTCAAATACACTAGTTTGGCAGAGCTAAGAAAAAATTAAAAGAGCTGTTTTGTGTTTCATTTTGGTACCTAATTTAATGTTTATATTTTTCCTATTAGAATCTGACTGTGTGCAAAATGATCACCCATGCGCTGATTAACCTCGGCATTTATGCGAAGCGGAATTTTCGGTTACATCAACATTCTATCAAATCAAATACATTCTGTGAGACAGACCGACCATATTGAACTTTATAATTATCATCCAAAGTAGCAGCGTGATTGATTAACAAACAGATCCAGATCTACCCATTCAAGCATTACATTTATAATAGTATAGTAAGATTAAGGTTTTGTGTAAATTGGCCAATTATAAATAGAGTTAAAAAATCCCAAAAATTCCGCAAAAAAAGAAAAAAAAATCACCCATTGAAAAGGAAGGATCCTCCGAACAAACTGTTGTTGTGTCTAGCGCACAACTGCCTGATGGTTGATATTTGGGATGTTATAAATGTTCAAATCCCACAGAAAACTGATATCGCGATGCAGAATTTTTGACGTAGTCCATTGCTGGTGGTATAGATGTCGCTGCTTTACTTTTTGTGTCGGTATACATATCGCTATGTTAGCTTTTTGTGGTGGAATTGATACCGCAACATAACTATGACGATGATTTTTTATTAACATAAAGCTCTGCTACACGAGCGAAACCGGGCCAGATTTCTAGTGAGCACTATTTGTGGCAGAAATTAATTCGACTAACGAGGTCTTATTGCGTAAGGAAGTGAAGTGATAAGTGGTTCCATTGATGGATGTATCAATCTGTTTGAGTGGGTCGTTGGCTAAGTACGTGTAGCTACTGATTACGAGGCGATGCAAAGTGTAGGTATTTCCAATTGATTTTGTACATACCTGCTGACGGGTGCCGTTAATTGAAACATAGATGTAGGCATTTTTTTGAAATTAGTGTTTCCTGGTAGCTACAACCAGGGGAGTCTTTAAATCAAGAGTGTATGTGTTACTTCTAGGCAAGCGTGACTAGGTTACTTCTAGACAAGCGTGCTCCATCTTTGACTGAATCTTTGCTTACCATCAGATGAGATAGTGGTCAAATGCGTGCCAATGAAAGTAAAAAAAAAATCTCCAATTTTTTCCAGCCATATCTATCTGTTACCTTCTCCGGCCAGTCTGTCAGGAATGAGTCCAACTACCGCCAGCGTTTTTAGGGCTTCCTTGGTTGCGACGTCCATTTTCAGGCACGTGGCGATGTAGGATGGAAAATAAAAAATCAACTGCTGTAAGTTGAGTTCTTAGAACGGCTGCCTCATGGGACATCTACCTAAATGACGCCTATTGGCTGGCCCGTTCCGTCATTGGACTACTAGAAGTACGGCGACGCGCCATAAGCATATACGCTTGGGGAACATTTGGGAATATATTTGTGCGCGAAACTACATAGTGGAATCATTACCGGAGCTCGTGCTTCCTGATAGCTGCAACCTGTATCTTAGTCAGGGGTGAACAGGTTACTTGCAGGCTAGCTATTTTATAGTCGACCGTCAGGCGAGATTGTAGTCGGATGTGATACAATCAATTATTAAAAAAAAACCATAAAGACCTCGTCCGACAGTCACCCTCCCTCAGGTTCTTACCGTTCGCAAATAAAAAGTGAAAAGAATAATCGTTCGAAGCCGTTTCCCTCTTGAAGAACAATACTCAAAACTTTTGTAATAAACTCGAGTAGAATACTTTCCATCGCATAAAGTAAGGCACCGTGTCCGTTTTATAAAGGTGTAGAAGTATTTTAATTTTTTAAGTGTAATTCGTTTTTGTCTGTAATAAAATATCTTTGACTTACATTGAGTAGCTATTTGAGAGCAGTAGTTTGTTTGTCGAGCCTAAGTGCAGCATGAATTCTTTATTAATTATATTTCCTGCAACTCTGCAACCTCAATGATATGTAAGCTGTTGGTCCTTTTTTGTAGATGTAGATTTTTGCCAGTCGTTAGGAACTTGTCTCACCGTCGGTGATCAGCGACTATCAAATACATAGCTTGCAAAGGGTACAAATATTTTTTTTAAACATGTTAATTTAGAACTACAGACTTCATTTTTTAGTAATATATAGGAATAGTAACTATTATCTGCATATTTTTATAATTTTAGGCTCAGTAGTTTCCGAGATAAGGGGGATGGGGTGGTCATTTTTGGAAATTAACTTCAAAATCGCCCGCCGCATATAGCCGTAGTATTGAACTGTTTCAACCGTTAATACCCTATGGCACACCCACTAAAACAGAAATTAAAAATATTATACCAACATTACAAAAAATAAAAAATCACAACAAAAAAGTAGTAACTTTTTTGTTGTGATTTTTTATTTTTTGTACGTAACGGTGACGTCGCGTAGGGTGTTAACGGATGAAACAGTTCATGGCACGCGGGCGTGCCATCGGATGCTGAGCGGTTAAAATAATACATGTACACGATACAATTTGAAAAGCTTTTTTTAAAATTTATTGTGTGATCCCCAAAACTGTCCCCATTCTAAAAAAAATATTTATTTACGTAATGCGTCCATGTTTGTGCCACAGAAGTCCATATTTATACCGAATTTCGACAGAATCGGTCCAATAGATCCGGAGAGAACTGGCCGTGGCAGACGGATAGACAGACAGACAGACAACCGAGTGATCCTATAAGGGTTCCGTTTCTTACGGATGTTTGGAACCCCAAAAAGGAGGAGTTTCTCAAGTCGGTTGTATTTAATTTTTATGTTTAACTTTCCGATTGGTCCAACAGAAATTGCAACAAAATCGGTTCAGGAGTTCGAAATTGTGTATTTTGCTTTCATGTGACTTTCCAGTGGTGTTTTTAGATGGTTTACCTCTCAAAAGTACAAATTTAAAACTTTTTCACCAAAAAAAAAAAATATCCGACTTCCAAATAAAACAACACTATAAAAATACGAATAAATAACCAAAACACCGACTTACGAAATTAAAGATATTTTATATTTTGTAGTTTTTTTTTTTAATTTGAAAGTAGGTTTTGTTTTTGTTTGTGTCAATTTATATGTATTGAGTTGAGTTGAGTTCTTTTCCCTATGAATTTTTTGAAAAGAACTCATCTATCGAAAACACTCTCCGAACTAACACTTAGGTAGTTGAGTAATTGAGGTCGGCAAAGCATTGTTAATTAAGAAAGCCCTAAACGCAAATATGAATTTATTATCCGATTTTTTCCACGGGAACTGTAAATTTTTCCAGTATAAGAAACTAAACTATGTCATGCTACTTTCTACCTCTGAAACACTTTCGTAATCAGGCCAGGACATCCAGAAATAATAGGCAATATGCATGCGATTTTTTTATTTGCAAAATGAAATACTTATTAGCTCTAGAAAACAAGCATAAAATATTATTTTATTTTCAAAATGAAATACTTATTAGCCTTAGAAAACCAGCATAAAATATTTTTAATTTGCAAAATGAAATAGGTACTACTTATTAGCTCTAGAAAACAAGCATAAAATATTTTTTTATTTGCAAAATGAAATACTTGTTAGCTCTAGAAAACAAGCATAATTTTTTTTTTTAAATACCTTCATCAGCTATGAAGTTATAAAGCTTCAAAGATTCAAATTAGAAAGAGAAATCCGATATGAACTTTGACGTTAAAGTCCAAGACGCCTATACAGCTGCCATATAAAATAGCGTTTCGAGAAAGGGACAGATATTTTTCGTTTATTTTTCGAGGCATTTTGAATTTATTTTCACTGTTAGTGTTATATTTTTAGATAGACTGTATAGATAATAAATATTGTTTTAATGCATATTCCACATTGTTAACAAACATAAATAGGTATTATAAAGAAATTCTTTATAGTAATAAATCAGAAATAACTCTACTAAAAGTGCCTGCAAGACATCTCGAGCAATTTCTGAATCACTTACTGATCCATCAAAGTTACGCTCAAATCCCAGGACCTTCAAAACTGAAATAGTGCACAAACGTTTCCATTATCACGTAGACTTAGGATAACCGACTACTCGTAAAAACTACTGGAACTAGTTCAGAAAATCTCTAATCCTCACGGGATTAGAGATCATCATCATCATCCACAGGCTGACTTCGCTCATTGCTGTTCATAGGCCTCGCTTTTTTGTGCCAGTCCCCACGTCCAGGTTCTATCCGCGATAACTACATCAGTCTATCTCGTCGATGGTCGACCTTCTTCGACACTTCTTTATACCCCTCATCATCATAAAATCAGCTAATGGCCGTCCACAAACAGGTCTTGAGCAGTCCGCATCCATCCGCTGCCAGACACGTCATTAAAACATCGACCCTACGTGCCGAGGGGCGTCCCACACTGCGTTTGCCCATTCGCGATCTCCATTCTAACACATGTGTGTTCCATCGACTGTCTGTCCGTGTACAGACATGGCCAGCCCACTTCCACTTCAGCATGATGATTCTACGCACAATGTCGGTGACGGTGGTCTCTGGCGAATTACTTCTTTGCAAATTCTGTCGACCAGAGAATGCAGTCCGCCCTGTGAGAATACTATAGGACTAAACTCACCAGATCGTGGCTCTGTGCGCATTCCTGGCGATATCAGTAGCACCCACACTCGGGCAGGCCTCCGAGCATTCGACGCTGATATCGCCATGTCCCGACGTGTTCACATACGAGCCGTCAGGACCAGATCTCAACCGGTTGTAAGGAGCCGTCAATGTAACTATGAATTACGAAACCTTGCTTGAGATCGTGCTCAATGACAAAGTTGAGTTGAGTTGAAATTCTTGAGGTGATAAGTTCGCAACCAATAGGAGAGGACGTAAGCATTTTTGTTATTGTTGCATTAAATGAGATTGTAAAAACAACATGAAAGTATGGGAATGACGAACTGTAACGTGATAAACCTCTTACATTTTGGCATTTCAACAATCGCATTCGCTGACGAAGCCCATTCCGCATTGCATGGCGTTATGTGGGGTTTTCAAATATAGAGCTCGAAGACACGAATTCAGGGTTCAAGTAACCATTATTCTGTTTCTCTTAGAACTGGGTTGGGGAAGTCAAGCCCGAGCGAGACGACAGAACATTTAGAATTATTAATGACCTGAACAACCCCAGTTCCGCTGTTGAAATGCGCTTCTTCGTCAAATACAACCCTTTGAAGAGAGCCCCGAGATTAGTAACAATAAGGCTGAATGGATGAGACTTCTGTACCAAAAAATTTTATAACTATAGGTATGTGTGTGACCTTCCTATTTTTTATCTACGTCTTTAAATGTACTCTGTGTCATTTGGGTTGAAGTGCGAGTGTGTGTGTCTAGAGGGTGAACCTCTGTGGAGATGTCAACTCTCGAGGTTAACATCTCCCATCTCAGCTCTTCAACCTTTAGGTACGGCAATGATCTCATAGTCGAGCTCAGTAGTATGCGTGTCGACTGTCAGGTTGGTGGTGTTGTTTTATGGCAATAAAAGCTCGACCGATACGATAGTTACTGCTGGCCTCGACTTAGGAATCTAACAGGGAAATTCTAAGTCTGCGAATATTTATAGTAGAGGTAGATGGATATTTTATTATGCTTTATTGTACATAAAACATACACTCGCGAGCAATAAACTTCTTCATCGCACGTAGCTCATTTTTTTACAATCTATGCAATGAACTATACCTAGATTATGGTAAATGATTTGAAAGGTAACGTTTAAGCTTTCATAATTATGATCTCATAAAGATTTAAAATTAATTTCTTTTCTACTTAAAGGAGAAGGGAATGACTCCATACATTCCTGGGCCCAGGTGTTAACTGAATCAAACTAGCCTTATTTGTAAGAGGATATAATAACAAGGTCTCACTGAAAATTTGGTGAAATTTGGCTATCCAGGAATCAAGTTATATGAAGTACCTACCTATAGTAAAAGTGAGGTTATATTACAACCAAACCTAACAACAAAATATGGAACAGAAGTACTCTGTGCTCAGAAAGAAAGAAAATTAACGAGTGACATCTGTCAGTCGGTGATTGACTGATGTCAGGTGAAAGAGTTAGGCCGGAAGAAAAATTAAAAGAATTCGATTCGCTATGAATCGATTCCACGAAAAAAAACATGTCACTCGACCTTTATACATATTCTGATATTTAGTTTCAGAATTTAATTAAAGTTTTCTCGCTTCCTAGATAGAAACATGGTACCATATTTTGTGATTTCGTTTAGAAAAATATAACGGTTTTTTTAATATACATTTCAACTAGTTAACTGCTGGGCCCAGAAGTCCCCTTCTCCTTTAGGAAATTATTGCAATCGTTCGGAGTTGTAAATGTCTAATGAATAGGGAATTATATGAAAAAAAAAACTTTTTACAAAAAAATACAACCGACTTTCAAATAAAAAATAATCACTAAAAAGTAAAAAATAACTTTAATTTCGGAAGTCGGTGTTTTTGTTAGTGTCTTTGTATTTTGACACTGACTTCCGAAATAAAAGTTCAGTTTTTCACTTTTTTGTGGTTGGTACCCCACACCTAACAACACCACTGCAAAATCGCAGAAAAGCAAAATATGCAATTTCGATTACTTGGATGACAAAAACCATCATCCAAGTAAACGAATTCCAGCTATTTCGATTTAAAATCCAAACTTCGTAACTGATTTTGATAAAATTTAAATGGGACCAATCTGCAAGACCTTTCAGATAAAACAAGAATTTTCAAATCGATTCATAATTAACGGATTTATGAGGTAACAAACATAAAAAAAATACAACCGAATTGAGAACCTCCTCCTTTTTGAGAAGTCGGTTAATAAAACTAGGGGATAAAGCAGTGTCTTATGTCACGGTGATGAGGGAGTTTAGATTTTAACTCGTGAGCGGCTTCGCTCAAGAGTGGGGTTAACATAAAAATCCTGAATGCAGTGAGGGATTCAACCTAGCCCAAGTCAAAGACACCTTTATCCCCGAAAAACATATTTTCGTTCAGGGGGTGTGAAAATGTTTTTCCAAACTATAATCACATTATTGCTCGGCTGGTTACAATAAGATTGAGTACAATATTATTGCCGGAGCGCGGCGGTGGGCTGGAGTCACAGCTTCGGACGCGCGACCTGCTCCTGGCTACGAAGGCCGACGCGTGCACAATTTTCTCGCTGTAGGTGTGAAAAGTAGAGTAGGTATGCTCCTGGATTCAATATGACGCCCGTGTCATAAGCCACTGCTTTATTCCCTTCTTTTTTTTTTTTAGGGATGGGAAATCATCCAATGACTCCTCCCGCTCTGGGTGTAGCGGGAGGGAGTGTCAGACTTCTACTGACTAAAACCCATCCATGTTCCTTCATTGCCCTTTGTGTTCCGGAGCCACGGTGTCTCTTGCGAATAATCACGCGACTCCGGCAGGCGTCGGCCCTTTCGGGCCCCTCTGTGTGCTGACTCTCTTTGAGGCGCGCGTGGAACACTAACGCGCCGTCGACACGGCCTGTCGTCACTAGACGGACGGACGGCGAGCCACCCATAGCTCGCCGTCCACAGGCCCGCGCCTACGGTGGCCGGAGGTCACCAGGTGGTGTCCCCCGACGCCCGCGGCGTCTACCACGGCGGCCGGGACGGGAGGGTCTCCTCTCCCTCTCCGCCACCTCCTTCGCTAGCATGACTGCTTCGCAGAAGGAGGCAACGGCGTCCCATTCCGTCTCGCTCCGGACCATGGCTTGGACCAGGGCCGGACGCGAGAGGTTGCCGCCGATCGCCGTTTCGAGGACACGGCGGTGCGCCGCCCAAGCGGGGCACACCTGCACAGTGTGCTCCACCGTGTCCTCCGGTCGATCCTCGCATCTGCTTTATCCCCTTGATTCATAATCTACTATTTTACATTTGATTGTACTGTCCCGGCAACTAGGAGTTCCAGTAAATTGTGGTCCCAGTTGCCGGAAACCTCTGCTTGCGGCCTAGTCGAATTTGCGGGCTTGTCGTTACAACTTCCACCTACACCTTCTTCTTAAGGCGCGTCCCAGAGCAAATTGCAGCGCTAGCCGTTTTTTGTGCAGTTTTTTGGAGCTAAATACTCTTTATCCAAAAGAAATATCAACTTTAAAAAAATACATTAAATTTCTACATAATCTTGGCTTCAAAATGGTAGATTTTTATTTTTTATTACTAAGTATAATGTTTATGTAATCTCCTCACAAAGAAACCACAGAAATGAGAAAAAATTACTGAAAACATGCATCTTCTCGAAAACTAACGATTATTTTGATTTTGTATTTAGGTACACTAACGGATAGGCAATTTAGTTATGAACGTTTTGGTAGAAATATATTTTTCAAACGACCAAAATTAGATTTTATTGTCTAGTAGTCATACAACTCTTTTAAGAACAATGAAATAACATTAAAAAGCCATATTGGGTAAACTCTTATTTTCTAAGACTTTCATTAAACTTTATTTATTTTTCATGTGAGACGGGTTTGCTCTTGACTCTAGTCTAGGTCGGAGATGGAAGAAACAAAGTCTACGATGAAGCGAGTTTACCTAGAAGTTAATTTTATCAGCTCTTTTTCTTAAAAAAATTTGCAACTGTAGCTTTTGCCTAACATAATTAACAGCCCATTTAATAAAATTGAGTTTGCCAGATTGGTTAACTTCAGAAACCATAGTTTATATACTTTTTTGATACTTAAGTACCTTAAATCTTTGGGTTCTAACAGGTAACGGTTACATCAAATAGGGCTTTTAAATGTTCGTCTGACCGTCGTAGTTGGATAGATGATATGTTGGTATTCGTATTCTCAATAGTTTTTATTTGCCTATCATGGAATTAAATGATGCAAAACACGATAAAAAACTTTATTAATATTCCATAACCCATAACAGGTTTGCATCTTCGTTCATTAAATAAATCAACATTATGTTGTCTCTTTCCCACACAAGGATGTTTTTCTTTCCTCCTTTTCGTTACAAACTTGATCTGTATACTATTATTGCTTTGTATAAATGTCATTCTTGCGAAACCAGGCGCGGGCGCCGATTGTGTTTAAAAATATAACCAACGGTTCATTCAAAATTAGGATTAGATATTATTTTCAAAATGGTAAGAATTGAATAATTTAGTGGTTGTTTTATGATTTTTGGAGGTGTAGTGATTCTCATTTCGCGAGGAGTGCGGTGTTTTTAGTGATTATAGTTGTGATCACATCGATGATCGACCGGTTTGGTTAAAAATACGTTTATTTTGTTACGGTACAAGTTCTTCGAATATCACAAAGTTCGCAATGTCAAAGTTAGCAGGAAGAATACTTGATAAAACTTAAAAGAAAAAAGATTGGTGCAGAGTTGCTTTTATGTGTTCAAGGCTCATATTTTGCAATAAAATTGACAAAATCTTGCAGAGAAGAAGAGATACCTAATCATTGTGTTGTGGAGGACAGATATGCAGTTGCTGCTAGTAAAGTACTGGTAATATGTAGCTGCATCCGGTTTTACTGGAAGCTGACGTTTTTTACAAATAAGCGATTGGAATCAATTGTACACAACTAGTATATTTTACCTGTAAAATATCGGTATAACAGGGTAAATAGACGCAGGGGTGAATAAAAACAAAACTTTGAATGGTATTATCACTTGAATGTAAAAAAATTATATGTTAAAAAATATCAATCATTAAAACTAATACCGACTGATTTAAACATTGCAGTCCCTAAATAAAGTGAAATTCCCTATCAATTTTTTTTTTCTATTACCCCTGCGTTTCTATTCACCCCGTTTTTCTAGCTGTAACCATCTCACAGGAATCATGCATTTTAGACAACATCATAATGCAAAAATATCATTAAATTATAATTCAAATTAAGTATCCAATGTTGCAAGACTAAAAGCGAAGAAAGCTTAGTGTTTCCCAACTATGATGGGGTCTGCTTTCAGTCTAACTGGGTAGGTACAGCTGATTTTCAGTAGTTACATAAAGCGACTGTCTCTTTGACCCCCACAAACCAGCTTCTGGGGAATACGTATCGTATTCCTTTGGCAACACTGGTATCAGATTTCCTGGCTTCTAACTACCATTAAAGACTCTCAAAAATCTACACATGATAGCCGGGGCCAACGTCTTAACGTGCTTTGCGAAGCACTGAGCAGGAGTCCACACATAGTGAAGCATTGCCATTCAACGTGGCAATGCTGCCAGTCGCTTGGCCACATTACCAGCTGACAGCGTTGAAAACGAATTTTTTGATGCGATATTTTATTTTGTTGTAAGTTAGCAAAATTAACAAAAATCTAAGATAAATTTAGTAATTACTTATTATTAATTGGTTAATAAATACGATCAAGGCTTACATTGTTTGTGATGAACACGACACATCAGTGTACCAAGTAAAACTGTAGTTGCAGATTACCTGAATACAAAATGAAGATGACCCGTTGATGCTCAACTCCGATTTAAATGCACTAGGTGTCGGCCCAAAACAAGACCAACAACTTTTTTCTAAGTTAAACTCGAACAATATTGAAGGAAAATATATTGAAAACCTGTATTTAGTAGTCAAAAGTCGTCGGTACCTGGTCATTAAGACTCCATCTGTGCAGCAAGCAATAGTCGTGATAAATGTTTTTTTTTTTGTTGGTTTGAGAATCAACCTTTGCCCTATAGAACAATAAAACACACCGAAATAATTCAACTTCAAAACATCACCTCACTGAACTCGTGTTTATATTTTCGCATTATGATGCAAAAATCCGTCAAAGAGCATAATGAGATGTTTACTTTAACCCCGTAATAGTTTTGATTCGTTACGTCAGGTCATTGTAGAAGATCAGTATAAAGATATTGCTCTTAGTCCTTTGGCACTGCTGAGACACCGTTAGTTATTTTCGGGCATCCAACGTGAAACATGATGCCGGGAACAACCTCGCTTGACCTTCCTCCGTTCAGTGACTATGAGATTGATAACGATAATCTTTTGCAGATTAGAGCTTTGAGCTCTCTGTTGGCTCTTATGATAGCTTCGCCAACCTCCAGCCAGACCACGCAAGTGTCACAGTTCGTGTCACCTTGCCCCGATGTGTTTACCTACGATACTGCGGCGATAGAGCCTCATAAGTGGAATGGAGTCGTGACTTTGACTACTGACACTACGCTCTACGCTCTGTGGCTGAATATCGTGCTTGATAACAAGGCCAATATACTTGGGGTAAGTTTATTTACTTTTTTCGCTCGCGGCTTCGCCCAGTTTCATTGTCGAAAAAATGTCTCAAGGAACTTATTCTTGGGATAAAAAGTATCTTAAGTGTTGTTCTCAGTGCCAAATTTCATCAAGATCCGTTCGATCGTTTTGACGTGGTTGAGTCACGTCAGAAAATTCATCCATCCATCCATCCAAACTTTCGCATTGATACTATTAAAAATAGAAGAATGGATGTGTGATGTCTTTTTATGTTCTTTGTAATACATTTGATAAAAATAACTAGTATCAGATCAGATATATAATACACATTCCGAAATAAATTCTTCAAAGATTCTTGGACTTACGTTTATATTATACCAGTTAATTTGCAAAGTTACTAAAATGTGTTCATCTTTCAGAACTGGGTTGGAGAGGTAACGACAGACAACAACATCGACTTTAAAATAGAAAACACTAATTTGACGATCAAGCCTGGTTCACTAGAAATACCTTTCTTTATACAATATAAAGCCGGTGATACTCCTCCAAAACTAGTTTCCATAAGGTTTAATGGAAAAGAAATTTGTCAAGTTGAAAAACCTCCAGTGGTGGAAAGTGTAGAGCCGATAAGAGCGATTAGCTACGAAGAAGTAAGACCAGAAGTGACAACAAAAACTACTGTAAGACCCGTAGTGACAACGACTCTAAGGAATTATAACAAACTACAAACGACGAAGGCTCAATATTGGTATCAAACAGAAAAGCCACAAACAACTACCAAGTCTTTGTTTTGGACTCAAACAACACCAGCGCCAACAACAGCGACCACGCTCCCTCCTCAGTACTGGACAAAGACAACGAGTGAAGTCAAATCACAGACCACTGTGAGAACGCCAGTTTGGTCCTATGTAAAAGGTGATACTAACAAGCAAATCACGTCCACCGTAAGACCAACAAATCAAACTTGGACCCAATCAAGAACTGAAGTAGCTCCACTCATTACTACAGAACAGAATTCTGTGTCAAAAGTCCAAAGTTGGTCACAGACTAAAGATAGAAATGGGACCGAAAATTTCCAAGCTCAATCACAAGTACAAAATCACCAACAGAGTACATCAGTAAACAGATATCAGGTACAGAATGATATCAAACAACAAACCACAGTGGGTCCTGTAGCTTGGCCAAATTTGCCCGTGGTACAGACAGCAGGCAATCAAAACGTTGGCCCTATAGGAACGAGGCCAAATAACTCTCAAATCGAAGTTAAACAAGTTGGAGAGACAAAATATTGGTCTAAAATACCAGCTGAATCAGGAGCGAAAGCGCCAAGTGCTACTGAAAGTACGTCTTATGGATGGTCCGAAAATCAACATAGAGTTCCTGATAATGGTCTTCAAAATCAACCCTATGCACAAGTATCAATCAAACAAGCGGAATCAGTACCTCCACAGAATTATGATCAAAGTAGTGATACTCCGTTGTACGTAAGGCCTGGAGACCGGCAGACAATATCAAGTACATACAACGTAGACACTAGGCCTCAAACTTATAATGGGGTTGGGTCTGAGCAAGCAGCTCGACCCTCATACCAGCAGACCACAGATCAAAGACAGCAAAATACTGGTAACATTAGACCAGTGCAATTACCTGAGAAAAATAATGTTCCAAGACCAAGTCAAACAAGCTGGTCTGCAGAGGAACGCGAGACTTGGGCTGAACCTCCTAGAAACGGAATGGTAATCGCATCAGGGTAGTAAGTATCTTTCTTTGATAATTTTAACGTTGTTGCTCGCACCTACAATTCAGGTTGAGTTTATTCGTATTAAAAAAAACTGACCAAGTGCGGCCTATGTACAATGGTGGACTTAATCCAAAACTGGATTTTCGATAAGAAGTACACCTTCATTTCGCCAGATATATTGAAATATCATGTAATGGCTTTTAAAAAGCAACTAATATTTTCCGATATGTTGAATTATTGAACAACGGCAGAAGGTGTTATGATTTTTAAAAATAATGTGGAACAAAAGTCCAAGACATAATAAGCTACATGTTTCTGGTCGTCTTTATTCTATCAATGTCTAGTATTTTGCTAATGATACTGAATTATTTTCAGTGCTGCGAATGATGGCAGAATTCAAACCGTGGATGGCAGTGTCTTAACTTTTGATCGGTTGACCACTGAACCGCCAGTACCAGCCCCTAATAAGATTGAAGAATATGACTCTTCCAAGTAAGAAGTGAATTTGTTGCTAATATTTTTAATAAAAATGTCACAAGTTTATTGCAAGTTTATAATAAAGTTAATCGCGTAAGTTTGTGAACACTTTGTTCTCGATAAGACACTGAGGTATATATGTGTTGTACACTATCAAAATTGGACGGGATTTATTGTATTCGTACTTATATAGAAGATAAGACTGATCAATGTATGGATAGAGAGTTTATACATAATATAATCAAGATGTATTACTATATAACGGTGTTTGCAAAAATAACCACTCTATCCATTGGTGGAAACAGTATGAAAATCAGTGCAGAGTTTTGGAGTTTATCGCGAACAGACAGACAGACGGACGCGGCGGAGGACTTTGTTTTATAATCTGTAGTGATTGGAAAAACGAAAATTATCGGCGATATATCAAGCGACATCGAGCGATTTCACACTTCGACTTATCTGGCGACATCACGCGACTTATAAATATTTTGGTAGTGACGTCAGGCGAAGTCGTTGAAGAATCGTCAGAAGCCAGTAAATCTGACTCCAGTCTTGCCAAAAAGTACCGTGTTACCCATTTAATGGGTTATGGAGGTCTGACCTGAGGATGATAATAAAGTCAGGCGAAGTCGTGCGACTTCGCGAAACTTCGCCAGACATATTTGGCGACATCGCATCACTTAAATAATATGTCCGTAGCGACATCAGGCGAAGTCGCCACTTCACCCGTCGTTGCTGGCGACACGAGTCGCGTGATATTACCGGACTTGTCGAGGGAAGTCCGATAACATTGTACCACTTCACCTGACGTCACTGGCGACACTTGTCGCATTATATTTGTCCCTAGTGTGTCCTTTGACTTCTATCACTACATAGTTGCAAAACGTAAACGAGTAATTAGAATTATCTTTTCCTGCTTATTCAGATGCTAACCCTGTTGATTAAATATTTGAATGTTTTTAGGCCAGACGAGTTTTACGATGGTGGGTTACCCGTTCTCTACATACCTATCAAAAGACCTCAGACGTCAACCGAGGTAAGATATTTTTATAACGTGTATATTTGAGTTGAAAGTTGAGATAATTATTTATTTTTTATTAACACACTCCGTAAAATTTGTTCAAATTTCATTACAATCAATGTTTTTAAGGCCTTTTTAATACAGACGGTCATTTAAAAGTCAACTTTAAATACACGCTCCCAAACTTGATATTTGAGTTGGTGTATTATCTTGAATTGTTAATTAGATTATAGGACCTTTTTACAGTTTTGACCCACTACCAAAGTTTTTTGGGTACAATGATAATCATTAATTAGTTTTCTATAAATGAGTAATATTGAAACCCATTTTGAGTAAGTGAGTAATTAAGTTTACTAGCGCGACTTCGTTCGCATTTGTGTATCGGACGGCATGGTTGGCGCAGTGGTTGAGCGATCGGCTGCTGCGTCGCGTGTCGTGGGTTCTATTCCCGCACCGAACAAAAATTTGTATGGCCCACAGATAGTTATTCCGGGTCTGGCTGTTTGTGTTTGTGACTTTGTATGTTTGTAAACGCGCCCACGATACAGGAGAAATACCGAGTGTGGGACAACGTTAAAAAAAAATAAAAAAAATAAAGTCTCTTAGTCAGAAGATTAAGACAAGATAAAATAACAGTCAATGTGTAGCATTGTTATCTTCTAATATATAAAAATCTCATGTCACGGTGTTTGTTTTTGAACTCCCCCGAATCGTCTGAGAATATTAGTAGGCTATTTTTTTATATGGAAAAATAACGTTGGCCCGGTCAACTAGTAAGTTTAAGAGTCCTATTACGAATCATACATGCTCGTTTGCAATAGACGAAGTTACGTTGGTCTGCGTTAGGAGTACATCTATAGTCCGCGAAACAATTTTGATACTTACAAGTCTGAATAGGATTATAGTTTATTTGGGCGCGCGCGCTGAATTGACGCAGAATATATAGTACTTTAATTTTATTTATTGTAATTTTGTTTTATTATATTGACAAACGAAAACTAATTAAACGTATTCATTGTAGATTGAAATTTTATATCATTAATTTATTTGATAAAATTGTTTTTATTTGGAATATAATGGACGCTGAATCAAGACATTTCTGGCTTAAATAAGGCTTTCTTTACGTTTTTTTCCGTAAAAACTCAAGGAATTTAAAGAAATTCTAGAACTCCAATAAACAAGTAAAACATTCAACTTACCTTTTAGTAATTTCAGCTTTTAAAAGAATTGATTGTAACAATGTGAATTTGACCGTCAAAGTTCCATCGCCGACATTTTTTCTTGCAAACTGAGTTCGTAAAATATTTATAGTAAATTACACGAAAAGAAAAATGAAAATGTTTAACTATCGGCACTATCGTTATTCAGGATCAAATAATTAAAATATCTTACTGCTGCTGAAAATTACAGCGTCAAAAATCATGAATTTCCGTAAAAAATGTAATAGGACTCTTAAGACCGTTCAAAAGCAAACAGAACTTTTTATGTTACAGTTCAATATTCGTTATAATTTCTGTGCGGTCACCAGTTAGGTGTAATAACTGGTCCACATTTTTTGCATTCTATCGGAATACCGTAAAGAAATCTGTACCTACATAATATTTTAAGTGGTTTTTATTTTAGCCATAATTAATCACAGTCAGCTACATTACCACATATTTAGCGAGTCAGCGCTCCTTCAATTAATTTTGAATGTTAAAAAACATCGTCCAAGTGCGAGACGAACAATCTTTATTTTTGTTCAACATTTTATGCTCTGTCAATTTCGGAGAAGGGGTTTACTTGCATGAAGGCGAACACACGAGTAATACTTTACAGGATCACTCATGTGTTTGTCTAAACGTAACCCCTATGGGTTCCATTTTTAGGGATCCGTATCCAAAGGGTAAAACGGGACCCTAGTAATAGCCGCTGTCCGTCCGTCCGTCCGTTAGTCTGTCTGTCACCAGGCTGCATCTCATGAACCGTGATATTTAGACGGACAGATAATGTATTTCTGTTGCCGCTATAATAACAAATACTAAAAAACAGAATGGAATCAATATTTAAGGGGACTTCCATACACCAAACGTGATTTTTTGCCGTTTTATTAGATAATGTTACGGAACCCTTCATGCGCGAGTCCGACTTGCACTTCACCGGCTTTTTCACACGCAAATTTGGAACCCTAAAAAGATGAGTAACATAATGTTTTGCGATATTATGCACAGTATTTTTTGTATGTTAAATCGTGCAGATGCGCTTAATTGATATTAAGTTCATGCATCACACCTCAGCCGGTTCATGATCGTCAAAACCGGTAGGTTAGGACCTACAGATATCCGCGATCGGTAAAATCCGTCTAATATTATAAATGCAAATTAATTGTAAACAAGTTCTTCACGAAAATATCTAATGATATGCATCAAATATGGTCTGCGATTTTTCACCGGCTATAAACATACCTATCTAATTGTATTATACTTGGTGATTCCCGCGGCTTTGCTCGCTTGACAAATTATATAATATTACTAAAATCTTCCTCGAGAACCACTCTATCTATTGGTGAAAACAGAAGAAAATCGATGCATTAGTTTTTGAGTTTATCGCGATCAGACAGACAGACGCGGCGAAGGACTTTATAATATGTTGTGATGAGTCATTGTTAGTATCTTGTAAGTTTCTAGAACTGGTATATATTTTATCTGCATGTTCCTTCTATACCTAAAGTTTTGTGAATGTGAGGAACATGTAGATTGCTATACCTAAGTATTAAGCGTTCATTCTATGGTGGTTTGAGTTTTTTATGCGGCCTACCCAAATGTTCATACTTTGTTATTGTTCATCAAATCGTTGAGGTCTAGGTCTGAGCTACACGATAATCGAAAAATGCTTGCACTATCTAGACAAGACCACTAAAATCTGTGTGGTAACATGCTCAATAAACCAACTCAGATATTAACTTGTCTTGTCGCCTCAGATGACCTGACCTGACAGACTGACCTAAGTGGTTGTCTTGTGATTTCACCCCAGCACGAGTCTAAGGAATGTAAAAGAGACTTTGACCATTGAGTTTGTTTCGGTGTTTCTTCATTGGGTTAGCTAGGAAAACCCGGTCTCATCTAGCTGACATCTAGATTATGACCAAAAAAGATACGTGTACAAGTGTTGTTTTTTAATTTTTTTGTTTAGCCAACAATATTTAACCTACTTAGACAGAAAATATCAAAAAAAGTAAAATAGGCATGATTCGTTAAACGAGTATTTTGAAAAGCGCTGTCAAAATACTCGTTTAACGAACTTAGTCCATGATCAATATACAGACACCTTGACATTTCGACAGTCACTATCCTAAAAACCCAATGACGTATTATAGAAACCCAGTGCAGTAAGTTACAGCATAAAACGATCGCCTACCGATCACATTCAGGGTCTAAGTCCTTAGGCTGACCTAACACAGTCCATCTCGAAAGCGATCCACGGATCAGAGGGTCAATCCTACTAGTGAATTTATAAAATAAATCACATTTTTTTATTTTTTATTAAATATTGATAGGCGTACGTTTGACCGCTATCTCACCTGATGTTAAGCGACGATGCGGTCTAAGATGGAGCACGCTTGCCTAGAAGTAACCTATTCACTCTTGACTTAAAGATTCCCAGGTTGTAGCTATCAGGAAACACAGACTCAGGCAGGGAATTCCACTCCTCAGCTGTACGCACAATGAATGTATTCCCAAAACGTTTTGTGCGTATAGGTGGGATGTCCACCATGTACCGGTGGCGCATCGCCGTACGTCTTGTGGTCCGATGGTGGAACGGGCTTGGCGGAATTAAGTTACGCAATTCCGTCGCACACTCCCCAAAATGTAAACGATAGAAAACCGACAGGCCAGCAACTCGGCGTCGATGCTCAAGACTTTGGAGCTTCGATTCGACGAGCTTATCATCGCCGATGATCCTCTTGGCTCGTTTATCAATTGCCTCGAGGGCATCAAGCTGGTATCTGGCAGATCCGTCCCAAAGATGAGAGCAGCGTTCCATACATGATCGAACTTGCGCTTGATACAGTTTAAGAAGCTGTTCCGGCGTGCCTAGCCTTTTCCCAACTAAATTGGGGTAGGCCTCCAGTCAAACCGGATTTAGCTGAAAACCAGTATTTTACGTGGAGCGGCTGCCTAGTGCAAACGCACACCTATTAACTTAATAACTTCTCTGTAGCCACTGTCTCACAATAAAGATCTATACCTTGAAACTTTTTCCAAAAAAAAAAGGCTAATTTTCCATGCATTTTTAACAGATTGCGACTGAGATGTGAATGCGAACGTTGCTAAATTAGTAGAAATATTGACCTTAAGGCTGCGTTTCCACCAGAGATCCATCCCTCGCTACGCATCCTCGCACATCTCTGGTGGAAACGCAGCCTTATTGTTTGTAAAGAGAAATAATTTCGTTCTTTTGCTTTCAGCCCACGTGCGGAATTGTTTTGCTGAACAAGGATAGAGGGATCAATCTGAAGTCGACGGACACACTGGAAGGACAGTGGCCCTGGCAGATAGCGCTTTACCAGCAGCAGGTTTGTGCTCAATTTATTTACTAGCTGAACTTCGCCTGCGTCACATTACTGATTAATGCTCCGCTCCTATTGGTTGTAGCGCATTGTTACATATACAGCGTATATATATATATATATATATAGCCTTCTCGATAAATGGGCTTTCCAAAATTAAAATAATTCAATGCGGACGGATTCCCAAGATAAGCGCGTTCAATCAAACAAACTCTTCAGTTTTATAATATTGAGTATAGATATTTATGTAGATCAAAACTTTCTGCACTAGTAAAAATCTCAATCGACAGAGACCGATTAAATGCTTAGGTATTTTTGTCAGTCGACCGTAATCTGTAAGAGAAAAGAACAATAGGAAGATAACTTTGGCCGGATAGGGACTTAGGGCGTTGAAAGTTTAAAGGAGTGCAGGAATCGAATAATGAAATTTCATTAATTAGAGTTAACATGTTGAAAATCTTCGTTTGATTTATTTTTAACCGACTTCCCAAAAAGGAGGAGGTTATCAATTAGGTTGTATTTTTTTTTTGTTTATTACCTCATAACTCCGACAATTATGAACCGATTTGAAAAATTCTTGTTTTTCTCAAAAGATATACTTGCAGATTGGTTCCATTTAAATTTTATCGAAATCGGTTACTAACTTTGGATTTTAAATCGAAATAGCTGGAATTCGTCTATTAGATGATAGTTTTATGACATCCAAGTAATCGAAATCCCGTATTTTGCTTTTCTGCGATTTTACAGTGGTGTTGTTAGGTGTGAGGTACCACTAAAAAGTGAAACAAAAACTTTTTACAAAAAAATACAACCGACTTCCAAAAAAAAAAAAACACTACAAAGTAAAAATGACATTAATTTCGGAAATCGGTGTCAAAATACGAAGAAACTAACAAAAACACCGACTTCCGAAATTAAAGTTATTTTTTACTTTGCAGTGTATTTTTCTGGAAGTCAGTTGTATTTTTTTGTAAAAAGTTTTTTTTTAAACTGTTGCTTGACCGGCTCGGGCGTTCATCCTCGGCTGCAATGATAAAGTTCGTCCACTTGTATCAAATGTATCTTCTTTTAAACAAACTAAAATTCAGTTTCCAATTTACTTGGTATAAGCGCAGAGTAATCTTCTTATTTTCATCTCTTTTCCTCTTTTCCATCATCATAAAAGTAACCTCCTATCAAGCCATTTCATACCAATATTATACTAACAGCCATATTTCTTCCACACATATTCCTTCTTTGGACTTTCTCTACCTGCAAAACCATCCAATCTTTCTTCCCATTAAAGATATCAGTAGAAAAATATTTCAAGCTTGACCAACACGAAGTTAAACGAAATTAAATAACATCGGCTACGTCACTGACCAAAATGACATTCTTGGGAAATAACATAACGACAAAATGTTATTTGAAGGACAAAGGTAAAAGTCACACTTCGACAGTTTTGGATACAGCTTTACCTATTCAATGCCGATGTTTATGATAGCTTACGGACATAATAAAATATGTGGTAGTATAAATATATGCAGAACAGAGAGTAAAGTTCCGCAAACCTCTATTGAAAAAGAAAGGATCCTCTCACTGGACAATAGGGAATATGCATAAAAAAATTATTTGTGATCTGAACAGTTTATCTAAAAGTATTCAGAAATATAATGCTAACAGTGAAATTAGAATCTAAATGGCTCGAAAAACGAACGAGATACAATTATTTTAAACAAATATATCTGTCCCTCTCGCGAAAACGCTGTTTTCGATGGCAGCTGTATGGCCGTCGTGTAATTTGACGTCACAGTTTGTATCGGACTTCTCTTTCTAACTGTAGTCTTTGAAGCTTTATAACTTTATAAATGATGAAGGTTTTTAAAAAATAATTTCATGATTGTTTACTATATTTTATTTTGTATTTTATTTTGCAAATAAAAAAATCGCATGCATATTCCCTATTGTTGTGTCTGGTGGGCAACTTCCCTATAGTTGATATTCGGATTGTTGTGTATGTTCAAATCGCACGGAAAGCTCTGAAACCGCGATGCAAGTTTCGTTAGTAGTTTGCTTGCAGGCGTTCTTTTTGTTGCCGTGTAGATTTTGCTACGTTAGTTTTTCTAGTGGCAGCATTGATGCTACTACAGTTGCAAAATATGGTATTCACCAAAGATACTAAAACAAGTATTTTTTTTTTACCTTTTCTTCTTGCTTCCCAGACTTCAGTAGACTTCAGATACATCTGCGGAGGCACCCTAGTCTCCAAGCGCCACGTCATCACAGCAGCCCACTGCGTCACCAGGAAGAAGTCCAGTAGGACTGTCAACAAGAACACCCTGACGGTTTACCTCGGGAAGCACAACCTTAGGAACTCGGTCGAAGGCGTGCAAGTTAAGTTTGTAAGTATATTTTTTTCTGAGTGAATTAAGGGAATATTGGATGCGTAGGAGTATATTCTAGTAGCTTTTGTTCGCGGCTTTGCTCGCATCAAAAAAGTTTTAAGTTTTACTTTTTTTCTGGGATCCCATCTATCTCTGTATACATTTTCTTTTTTTTTAAGTTGCTTGCGTGTACATAAATAAATAATTAAAATTCATCAACATCGCCGATTAACGGGTTACAGCAAGGATAAAAATCACTTTATACCGTATTAGTAAGTTATTAATTTCGTATCAATTGTAAGGATAAGGCTATAAATGCCTGGAGACTCGCTTGCCCGAATCAAAATTTACTAGACAACCCATCATACCAGAGACGGTGGGATGAGCCGCTCTGCAGAGGAGTTCAGAATAACCTAATTGCCTCTGCTGCCACTTCTGCGGAGCGTGCACGCCTGCCGGCTGTGGCTGAGTGGGAGTCGGGCCTCTGGCTACACGCACTACCGTCGTCGAACATAGGCCGACGATACTACTTTCCGCCTCGCTGCTTCCCTTCGCTTAGGCGCATCCTGTTGTTCTCCTCATCGCTGCCACTGTGGCGAAGCTGTCAACAGCCTCGGGCACCACGGCCTGTCATGCAGTCGAAGTGCGGGTCGCATAGCACGGCACGCAAATATCAACGACATTATCCGACGCGCTCTTGTCGCCGTCGGCGTGCCAGCCGTATTAGAACCCATTGGCCTGGCACGCGACGATGGCAAAAGACCGGAAGGTATGTCTTTATTTTCATGGAAGATGGGCAGGCCTTTAGTATGGGACGCTACTCGTGTCGATACTCTTGCGCCATCCCATCTTCCTAGCTCGTCGTGCTGTGCTGGTTCTGCGGCTTCGGCTGCTGAAAACCTCAAATGGCGGAAAGATAGTAGCCTTATTGGCAACTACATTTTTGAGCCGTTTGGGGTTGAAACTCTTGGACCGTGGGGTCCGAGTGCTCACGTCCTATTTAAAGATCTTTCAAAACGCTTAGTTGACGCTTCGCGTGACCCAAGAGCTGGCTTTTACCTTGGACAGAGACTAAGCATTGCCATACAACGTGGCAATGCAGCCAGTCTTTTGGGCTCACTTCCAGTCGATAGCGATGGGGACGAATTTTTTGATGCCATTTTTTAGTTAGGAGTTTTTTTTTTCTATTTTAAGTGAATATAGTTTGTTCTTTAAATAAATACAGATTTCACAAGTCAAGTATTGTCGTGATGAAATAGAAACTATGTACGTATTAGGTACCTACTGTTCGTTTGCAGAATGACTGTGCGATTACCTACATTTACCTATGATTGTAAGGATTGAAATTTAACTTTACTACACTTTGGGCTGATTTTTCATTAATCCCTCGGCCCGCAAACAAATTGACTTCGTCTATTCGATTGTTATTCCTTGTTAACTGTCAATCGAGAGGTTTTTCGCTATACTTAAGGGCAAATTAGTCGAGTGCTGTCTTCTTCAAAAGGGTAGATTCGGTTGATCAACGTTTAATGATGTTCATTGTTCTCACATGACGACTTTACCTTCATATTTCAGCAACGTCACGCTTTAAGGCACCATATTGCTAACATTTATCGTTGCAATGTTATACCGTGCGCCGCACGAAAAGAACAAAATGGCGGCGGGAGCTGTGCCAGCTCCCATAAACAAAAATTCGAACTATTTGCGGTATATGTACAAAGAAAGTTCAGGCACAAGTTTTGGCAAAAGAACTGGTTTTTGGTTCCACCTGACGCAACTAATTTTAGACTTTAGTTTTTTGGTAATTACGGTTTATTTTAATTTCCGAACAATTCGAGCGCCGGGCGGAACGTCGGGACTTAGACGAGTGAAATGCCTTGGGTTTTGTATTTGAAACAACTACCAATGTCAAAGCCAGTATCTCCGAAACCATAATACACAAGGTGGTTACGGCAGCGACCGTACCATACCGCCATAGTAAAAAGAAAACAGTAGGTTACTGGTGGAAAAATACGCAGGTCTCAAAATAGATCTCTTTTAATGTAGGTATTTTTTATATCTATAGATACAGAGACTAAGGGGTCATCCCTTAATCACGTGCGTCAACTTTGTGCATTTTTTTGTAAGAGCGTATCTCAACCGAATTGAGAAGCTTCACCTTTTTCTTGAAGTCGGTTAAAAATCAGAGTAAATTATCTTGAACTGCAATGATTATCTAATTAAATAAATGTACAAGTGAATAGTTAATTACGGTTAATTAATTAACTATTCTAATGTTAGTGACCATGAAAGTTTAAACAATGTACAAGTGTATTAAATGGGGAAGGTGAAAAATTTATATGTCATCAATAAAAATATAATATAATATGTATCTGTAAAATGATTTTGTTTATGTGTATGTTTACAAAAGGTATTTTTGTGAGCTCTGTGCCGATAGTAAAAACGCTGCGCCCAGCTATAGCATGGGACATACACCCTAAACGAGCCTTAGAAAACCACCAATTCCGAAAACCATTCGTTTCGGGATGGAATCGGATTATTTTGCAAGTTTTAAGGCTATTTTGTATAATAATGTACGGTTCATGTGGAGGAAGGTCATAAGGGCAAAACCGCGGCAAAAAGCTAGACTCATATTTTGTATCACAACCAACCGACATTTGCAAGCATACTTTAGGTACATAATCACGCAGTTCATCTTGTTTCAAATGCCTTTATGTACAACATAAAATTAGGAGGATTGACCTTTCACATTCTTGTGACATTAAAACTTAAAGCTGCCAGTCGACTCGCATAAGGTACTTTTTATATTTCTTACGTAAGTAAGTACAGTTTTTTGTTTTTGGCTGATAGCATCATAATTTTCTTAATCCAAGTGAAATATCAATTAGTTGCTGTATACAGTGTGTGAATGATCAACACTTTGTAGGCCAAAAAAGTGCACTTGTGTGGAATTACCATACTGTACCAACTTCACTATGCTACCGTAGCCCCCTCAATCCGATTTACGTAAAATGGATTAGCACCCTTTGTCCGTATCGGACGGGAGTCAAACCCAGTTCAAAAGCCGTCCAGTCAAATTGATTGAGAGAACTTTGTTCGTGTACATTACTAATTATCGGGTGGTTGATCCTAACCCAGACGCGTAGCTTGATTTAGACGAGTCCTGGCGCCGTTTGTATTAGAATTTGAATTTTGGGAAGTTTCTTTACAACTTTCTCTATTTTTGTTTATTTTTTCTCATTATTCTGAGGTAATCTCTTTTTCTTCACTCAAACAGACAATCACAAAATTCTCTACGTTTCAACCATGTTTTAATGTTATAATCGCCTGTAAAAGATTAAAGAGTAGGTACGGCGTAAGATTTGTCTCCATTCGTCTGAAGAGTGGAAACTGGATACTCCCAGTGTTGCCAATTTTTTATTGTCCTCTTCATATTTGGTATATGGAAAGTCTGGGGTGTGATGAGTTAAGAGTTGTTTCCTAAGAGCTTCAGTAAGACTGTAGAATATATTTACGTTTTTTTTTTAGGGTTCTATATCTCAAAAGGGAAAAAAGAACCCTTCTAAGGGATCACTTTCTTGTCCTTCCAACTGTCATTCCATCTTACTGTCAAGAGCCTATATCTGGGGAACACGCGAAAGCATCGAGTTGAAATGAAGATCATATTCTCAGGTCTACAGTCCCTAGAAGCTGTGAAAAAATATAACTTCTAAATTAACTCAAAAACTTCTAAAAATCAAAATGTAAAGGGTATTTTCAAATGACCTAGAGCTATGAAATTCGGCAAGTAATACCGTCTTATACACAAGTATATGGAAATAATCTGAAAACTATACATTTGTGATTAAATCTTAAAAAATATACGTTTGTAATTAAATCATGAAAAATTCAGTTTTTATTTAAAGTAACAATGTACTTACCTACAAAGAACGGAACTCTCGGTGGGAGAGTCCGACTCGCATTCGACCGGTTTTTTTTGGTACAGACGATACGGGGCTACCGGGTTACAGGGATCCCGACGTCTGTACCAAAAATACCGGATTTTGACATTGACACAGCGGTAGCTACGTCTCTGATTTAGTATGTAGGTTATGTTTTCGACGCTTTGAGTTTGATGGAAGGTTCGATGAAATTTTTGAGGATTCACCGGAGTTTTTTTTTTTTTCAGGTATCTTGTTTTTACGTAGTTAATTTTGCAAACAATCTTATAAAAAACTAGCCCATGCTAAATATTTAATATGTCGGGTCCGTCTCGAGACTACCTTGCATTTTAATTCTACTTGGGACATGCAGGGAATCCAATAACGCTAGCAGAGCTCGCCATGTGCAATTAAGTGCACATGCATGTAGAATACTGTGACTTGACTTGTAAATTATTTAGAGAAATTTTAGTTTTACCAGCAGTTCAAATACAGTGTCAGTCTTTATAATGTGCACATACTTAAATGAAGGAAACTATTTCTAATATTATCGACGGAAAACGCATTAAAAATATATATTTTTTATTTATGAATTTTTTGAAAATAGTGTGCAAACAAAGCTTTGTAACTTGCCAACTAAATGATCTATTGCAATAAAACCAACTCCATAATGATCGGAAGTAATGAGCCATCCTTATCAAATGAAAATGGTGTTAATTAACTACCCTCAATTGAAACGCCGCCGCCGCCTCGGGACTAAATCAGTTGCTTTCACCCCTGGATAACTATGTATGTACTATTACAATGTTTGAGCGGGAAAGACAACTTTTTAAAAACCTATGTCTAATCCTTGGTCTCAAAACCATCCATTCATTGACACTATTTCATCATTTTGCAGTATTAATTAGTGCTACTTTCTCCTTCTTCCAGGTCAACAAAATCCTCCTCTATCCAGAGTACGACGCGACGACCTTCAGAACAGACCTGGCGATTCTGGAGCTCCGTGATACTGTCACTTTCTCCGACAGGATCCAGCCTGTCTGCCTCTGGCCTGAGCAAGAGACTGATATCCGGAACGTCGTTGGAAAGACGGGTTCTGTACGTATCTACATTAATTTTCAGGGTTGCGAAATTTCTTCGTAAGAGTCACCGTAGCCATGGGATGCAAAGAGCACCAGGAGGAACACGGAAAGGTTTCAGTCATTATGAGTCTGATACTTCCCCACCCAGAGCGGGAGGAATCAATTCATAATTTCCCACCCTAAAGAAAAAGACTGAAAGAAAGAAAATACATTTATTCCAAAATGAATGAACAAACACAAAATTAAAAGAAAAACAACTAACTAACTAAATAAAACCTATGGCGAACAATGCCGATGTCGACTTTTACATATAATTTTATTAGACACTATAAATTTCCATTTCCAAACTATGAATTTTCCGTTTTTGGATAGTTTATAGCATCGAGAAAATACTTCATTCAAAAGTCAGGCGCAGTAGGACATAGCATTGAATTGTACCTGCGTGACTGCAACGGTATGCACCGACTCTAGCTGTCAAAAATTGGATGCTCTATGTGCAGTGCTAACAACCTTGTCTTAAGGGTGTTTATTCCGTCCACTAGCGCCGCCAATCGTTTTTTATTAATTGTGGTAAATTTAAGACACGCAGATAAAAAACCGCTCTGTAGTGTTCTGAAGAAATGTATCTATTATTTGAGAGCTATTTTTAATACATAACTCATGGCTAAATACGGCAATTATTGCTAAAAGTGGCCACTTTTAGCAAAAATATAGACTTTGGCAACTATTTATGTTCTAAAGTACAAAACATAACTCTCAAAAAGTAATAAATACATTTCTTCAGAACACTACAGTGCGGTTTTTTATCTACGTGTCTTAAAATTATCACAATTAATAAAAAACGATTGGCGGCGCTAGTGGACGGAATGCGCCCTCTTAATTTCATACATTTGCCTTGTTGCTATTCCACGAATTCGCACTAAGCGATTCCAAAAGTCTTTTATAATGCGAACAAAGGAGTGGAATTCTCTGCCTGCGTCTGTGTTTCCGAACGCTTACAACCCTAATCTCTTCAAAGTTAGAGTAAACAGGCTCCTTCTGGGTAAGCTCGCTTCATCGTAGACTTTGTCTCTGTCATTTCTGACCAAGTCTAAGGTCAAGAGCAAACCCATCTAAAATAAAAAAAAATTAACCCAGTCAGTGAGTCGCATTAGATGACGCCACAACATCTTTGCATTGCGAAGATTTAGTGAAGTAGACGTACAAAGCTTAGCCGTGTACCGCCAGCGGCGCCACTATCGGAAAATGTTTTCAACACACAAATTCTGGAAATAACATTCGGTAATCCTGAAATGACGATGCCTCAGCAATCTACATTTTTCAGCCAGAATGCAGGCTGTCGTGAATTCATAGTTTATGTAAAAGAAGGTATCGTTTTTTTTACTTTTGATCAGCACACATGACCAGTATCTCACCTGATGGTAAGCGATGATGTGTTCGAAGATAGAGCACGACTGAACCTGGGCCTTGCCTATTCACTATTGACTTAAAGACTCCCAGGTTGTAGGTATTAGGAAACACAGACTCTGGAAGGGAAGTCAACTTCTTAGTTGTACGCAAGATGAATGTGTCCCAAAACGTTTCGTGCGTTTGGGTAGGATGTTCACCATGTACCGGTGGCGCATTGCTTGGCTTGGCTAAACTATGCAATTCTGATGCACACTCCCCAAAATGCAATCTAAAGAAAACCGACAGGCTTCGACACGACGAGCCTATCATTGCCGATGATCCTCTTGGCTCGCTTAAAGAATTTCAATCTTTTAATCTTCTCAGATTGTTGGCTGGGGTTATGAGCCAACAGGAGTGGCAAGAACAGAACTGACCCTACTGCACATGGCCGTCGTAGACCAGGAGACCTGCGCCGGATCTTACGCAGACTTCTTCAGATTGTACACCTCTGACAGGACGTACTGCGCTGGATACAGGAATTGTAAGTCTTACTTCATATTACGTTTTGGCAGTGAATATTTCAAAGGTCGTAAAGGGCATAATTATAATGTATTGGACTTGTACTTTTGGATAGTCAACCTACGGGTCAGTGCTGATAGTTGAAAATTCAATATCGGAACTATATGGCAAAATAAATACTTGACAAATACTGCTTAAATTAAACTTATTGCGTTTAGCATGACAGTAGCTAGAGGCAAGAGCTACGCTCTTTCTCTCAAATTATTGCAAATTGTGTCTACTTTAAAGGCGGGCTGATTGTTTTAATAAGCCATAACTTGAAAATAAATCAAAAATGTCGATGCTGTAAACTTGATTTAAGCCATTGGCGACTTTCCTATCAACAGTGGAATTATTTTGCAACTAATTGACGAGTCAGATTAAACGTAACGCGTTTATGCTATCTATCTCGTCAACTGGTCGCTGTATATGGTAATAATCGTGACTAGTTGTTAATAATAATTATTAATAAAAGTACATGTTCTATAAAATACTGGTATTCATCTAAATCCAGCTTAACAGGAGGCCAAACCCAATGTAGTGGAGAAATGGCTAAGCAGATGATGAGTCTTATATTGCAAGGGCCATAATTATACGTTATTGCCATGTAAAACAAAACATTTGTAGGATCATGTCTGTAGATACTTGCAGCACTTAAAGCACTCTCTACAATGATAAATGATTTATACGTGAGCTGTGAGCGAGAGTGCAAATACATCACCTGCACCCGACCTAGTGCCACAGATTAACTAAAGCGTAGAACGTTATGGCCCAACTAGACAACGGTAAAGCTCATAGTCTATAGACACAGCTTAGTCGACACACTGTTTTAGTTTGACTGTGTCCTTCGCCTGGACAAGCCCGCCACACATTCCCAACCACTGCAACTCCTGAAAGCCAGAATCAACAGTGGCGACCACCAGGAAAAACGCCGAGTTAATGAAACCCGACGAGTCCCGGAGAAACGATTCAACTGTCTTGGATCCCGCAACGAAATTAATCAGAAGAGTACAGCGGAGGAGTAGGAAAAATAAATATAATTTCCTTCCTTCCTTTCCTTTTTTTCCTTTTTTTTCCTTCGCCTGGACAATGACATTTCTATTCCTTTTATATCTCACTAGCTTTTGCCCGCGACATCGTTCCCGTTAAAAAAATCAGGTGCTCTCCTACACTACCCAAGGAACCTACATGCCAAATTTCAGCTTTCTGCGATCAGTACTTTCAGCTGTACGTTGTCTGTCAGTCAATCGGTAACAGAAGGATTTGATATGTTAGGATGGTATTGTTTCGTCATTTAAGAAACTTGCCACACCTGTTTTGCCAAGACTCAAGAGTCTACTAGAGTGTAGTGGAGTAAACAGTATCAACTTCCTACCCTTATTCAATGTTACTTGAGGTCGGAACAACATGGTGCCTCCTTCTATTCTCTTGTATCAACTTTAACTTATGACGCAGCGTTGGAAGCTGGATGTCTTCCAGCCTTATGTGAGCATAAGGTGCCTAAGTATCACCATATCCTGTGTTTCCCCACCACCACCATAGTATCACCATATTCTGTGTTTGTTTTTGTTGTTGTGTGTGCCTCTGACCAGCAGCTGCAGTGGACGTCTTGATGATCATCATCTGCCTAGCCTTTTCCCAACTATATTGGGGTCGGCTTCCAGTCAAACTGGATTCAGCTGAACACCAGTGTTTTTATGTTTAGCGGCTGCCTACCAGACCTCCACAACCCATTGACTGGGTAACACGGTACTTCTTGTTAAGACTGGAGTCAGATTTACTGGCTTCTGACAATCCGTAACGACTGCCAAAGATCTACAAATGACAGCCGGGACCAACGGCTTAACGTGCTTTCCGAGGCACGGAGGAAACTCGGTATGTTAAGATGGTCACCTATCCACAGACCAACCTCGGCAAGCGTTGCTAAACCTTAAAGATCGACCTGTGCGGATGTTATTATTTAGCCACGAGCTCCTGATGATGAAATAAATATTCACGAGTTTTTCTTAACTTTTCAGATGGCACATCCTGCAACGGTGACAGTGGAGGCGGCATGGTCTTCCAAAAGGGAGACAGCTGGTACCTCCGAGGAGTGGTCTCCCTCTCAGTGGCCCGGCAAGGGACCATCGGCTGCGACCCCAACCATTACGTCATCTTTACCGACGTGGCCAAGTTCCTGCCCTGGATACGGGACAACATCGAAGATTATATATAAGCTGTGATTTTTTTTTAATACAAAATTTAAAATCATGTTCTCGTTTTTACTATCTACCTGAATGAGCAAATGTAAGATAGAAAAGCAAGTTAGCAAGCTAGGTAACAACGAGCTCAACTGCACTACGCACATAAGTTGACGATCATGAGCCGGCAAGCATCAAAAACATAAAACTGGCCAAGTGCGAGTCGAACTCACGTGCAAAGGGTTCTAACGAATTTCATTTTTGTTACATGTTATTTTGACACTGTACACTTCTTATCATAATCTTAATCTTCTTCCTGTAATCGACAGGTAAAGAACTATTATCTGCATTTTTTTGAAAATTTTAGGCTTAGTAGTTTCGGAGATAAGGGGGAGGGGGAATGGTAATTTTTCATCTAATTTCTTGGATAACATCAAAACAGTTTGTTTGTAATAAAAAAAAAAAAAATGAATGAAACCCTCAAAGTAGGGGCCCTTTCATTTAATATGTCACGCGATACAGTTTCAAACACTTTGTTTGTTAATTTTCTAGTTTGACCCCCAAAAGTGACCTTCATACTAAACATTTATTTATTTCCATAATGCGTCATTGTTTGGGTCACAGAAATTCATATGTGTGCCAAATTTCAACAGAACCGGTTCAGTAGATCTGGAGATAATTGGCTGTGACAGATGGACATACAGACACCCGAGAGATCCTACAAGGGTTCCGTTTCTCACGGATGTTCGGAACCCTAAAAATAGACAACATCTTCGGTGAATCGTATATGCGATGACGACGTGCTGGATATGAGAGGTCACGATTGAAGGGGAGCTATCAAAGACCTACACGCCTGTCCCACTACCTACCCACTTAAGAGGTGAGCATCAGACGTAAGTAAGTATGCTGGATGATTACTGTTGATTCCTCGCATAGATAGCTTGTGTCCCAGTAAAGCATGTTTGACATATTGGACCACCACCTAAATGTACCTACAAAACGTTTGGGAATATTGTTGGTACAGCTAAGGAGTGCAATTCCATGTTGGAGGCTGTGTTTCCTGGGACCTTTTTTAACCTCGCTCCACACTGGGAGCTTCTCCTGTATCGTGGGTGCGTTCACAAACATACATACTCACATACTAAAACAGCCAGACCTGAAACAACTATCTGTAGGCCATACAAGTATTTGTTCCATGCGGGAATCGAAGCCGACACGCAGCCAAGCGCTCAGCCACTGCGCCAACCGTGCCGTCAAAACTTGAAAGATTTAATAAGACACACACACTTGGGCCTAGGCCAGTGAGTTCCACCGTCGACCATATAACCGCATACTCAGGGGAAATAGTGGAAACACGCAAGGTTATCAATAAGCAAAAGAAATATCAAATAGAAGATGATTACAGCTCAGCTCACCTTACAAAGTCCCAGAAAAAAAAAAACATTTTATATGCGCTGATTATTATGTGCGCTACAAGTTGCTTAGTGATATCATGAGTGACGGTTTAAGCCCCTGTAAACACCCTTATAAAGTTTCAAGACGAGTTATTCGATTTAAATAATATCAAGTCTGGCAGCATATTCTCTTGATACCCTTTATTACCCCCGAAGTTGTTCTAAGTTCTTCTCAATTTTGTAAGTAAAACGTTGGTGTAGTTTCTAAGTGTGAAATGGAGCTTGAATTAATCTTACGCTCTAAATTGAACGAGAGCTCGACGAAAGGTAGAGTTTACATTGCCGATGATGTACGAAATTCAAAAAGACTCTGCAATACAGTTTAATTATAGGATATATGTATAGATTAGCTGCACGTCCCGACTTCGTACGAGTATACCCTTTATTTTAACGGGATAAAATATATATGCCTATGTTCATACGGACAGTCCATTCTACACATTGGTGAAAGAATATTTTAAATCGGTCCAGTAGTTTCGGAGCTCAATTCAATGTCCAGGGATCAAATGTAACTCAGCCAGAGTAGTTTCTGTCAGTGAAGGAAATTTCGTAATCGGATCTATACCTACATCAAGATTGACAGTTGACTGTCCATCTGTCACAGTTGCTCCGAATGTACTGGACTGATTGAGTTCAGTTCGCGAGTCTGACAAACACTTGGTGGGTTTTTCAGCTTAGCAGATCCAACAAATTAGTGCAATCACTTCTATCTCCTGCCGTGCTGGGGTTAGTCTGGAGCGTGTGTTGGCAACTACAGTAACTACGAGTACCAGGTAATGTGTGGAAATTAGTCGTGTCTGCGCCAACTTGGACGAGACTTGCTCCAAACTGTTAAATGCATCCCGGCTTTAAGATGCTTGATATCTCACTCATATTGTTGTAAAACTATTAAATGTTAGGCTATAGACTCGATATATACAGGTTTGTTACTCGAAACTATATCAGCTGTTTCATACATTTTCGTCGGCTAAATATTGCATTATTTTTCGAGTTTTCAGGGTGGTCTCAAAGTAAAAGTTGTTTTTGTTGTTGTTGATGTTTACTTTTACCCCCTAAGAGGTTGTTAGTGTACAAACCCTGTATACTTAATAGAATTTTTGTTTAAAGTTTGAGAATAATTTGTTTTTTATCAATGGAGAGTTAGAAAAAGTTGAAGTACAAACTCGCGAAATTCCTTTGCCACACTTGATTGAATTCCTTAAGGTAATATCTACGTAGTTTAAACATTGTGTAATGCGTAAACAGGGATATTTTTTTTCGTCGCGATATTTTATCTGATAAATAAATATATGGCAATATAGTTGACTGCTTTTCTTAGGAAATTATATTTAATTTATTCTTCCATTAATCTGAACCGAGAAATTTGTCTTAAAACAACTTGTCTTAGTATCTAACTAAGGAAATTGCAATAATTTAACAAACTTATTCAAAGACTTGCATCTTGTTCTATAGATCGCGTAATACCTCTGTTTTAGTTGGCGGCTAACAAATACCTAACTGATAGCAAGTACCGTCTGCCGAGAGTTAGGTACCTAGCGGTGCAACTTCGGCGCAACTGAGAACTAAGTTTCAGATCAGTAGTAACGCTGCCGAACTCCTAGTTCGATAGTTTTTTGACACAATAGTGGTTTTGAAATTGCGAGGTACCGATCTTATAATTTTTGGTGGAGCCCTAAGCTATGTACCTACCTAAATACCTACTAGACGCAGCATCGAGACCCAAGGTTACGCAACTAGAGACGGGATACCTCAACACGCCGCGGGCTAAGCCATATTTGAATTCTTTCTACGGAGATTATTTCGATTTATTTAATTTTCCAATGAAGGTTATTTAAATTGATTAATTGATTTACTGGAAGAAATTGCAATAACAGACTTATTCAAACACTTCATACCTACAACTAAGTTCCAGATCAGTTGTAACGCTGCCGAACTCGTAGTTTGATAGTTCGTTAACACAATAGTGGTTTTGAAATTGTACGGATTTCTGTTGTAGCGATCGTTTTTCAGCCATCATCATTCAGTTGCGTTCATTTTTGTTATACAGAAAATCATCTCTTTGACTAGGCTAAACCAGCTGGTTTAGACTGTGTTGTGTAGCTACACCGCGAGCCCTGTAGTCTAGCACATTATTGATGGTATATTTAGTTAGTGTATCAATGTATCTCACCCACTTTCAACTTGAAAATGTCGGGCTATACGATGGCGTGTACGAGTTTGCAGTAATTTGAAAACAGTTTATTTGTCACAAAGTTATACTACAATAATGTCAGAACGGCTGAACGTATCTTGATGTAATTTGGCACAGAGGTAGATTAGACAAACACATTTTTCTTTCTTTATGACTTCATTGGGCATCCAAAAACTCGTCAACATCGATGTCAATGGGACCAGCGCCCAGAACAATATGGAAGCATTGTCACGTTGAATGGCACTGCTGAGTACTCACTTGCGACTGATAAGGAACTCGAGTGCAAAATAAAAATTTTCATACCAGAAAATAATTATAAACACACAAGCAAGCGAAATCGCAAGCACAGCTAGTCTTAAAAAATTTCACGTCATTAAAATTTTGGGTTGGAAGTCAAGTCGAAAATCAGTTTAGTCAATGAAGTATCCATTGTCTCTTGTTATCGAGGGTCGGGTGAAGGACAATCGACTTTTGAGATAGATTCGAACCTCGGTTAACAAAAGAGCCGTAAATGAGAATATAAAATAAAACAAAACAATCTAATTAGTCCGGGTCAGTTAGATTTCCAAAAAATATTGGAAATTTAGTTTTTCTTTTTTTACGTAAGAAATAAACATGAAAATAAATTAAAACGTAACAAAATAAACAAGAAATTAAGACGATACAGTGAGTTGAATAATCGTGTGATGTCACTTCCGATATGCTACGACATTCATCGGAAAGAAAATATCGGATGGTCATTATCGACCTCTTACTATCAGGACAAACGCAATAAAAATAGTACATTGTTATCCAGGGGTGAAAGTAACTGATTTAGTCCCGAGGGACTAAATCAATCTTTCACCCAAGATGAACACAGTGCTTTTCATTACGAATACAAGGAAAGTAAAAATAAAAACACGAATCTGAATCTGATGAACTCATCGTGTTAATACAAATCTCTGAAAAAAAATGAAGATCGGATTGCCGCTTTCCCGACTATTTTGTTTTTTTTTCTGTGACTGGCCAGCTTTTCATCATTGTTTTTTTATGATTTAACGGCTGTCAGTTGAAAACGATTCTCCCTAGGGCTGCAAAGTAATACTTTCAACCCGCTCCTTAGGCAAATTCAGGCCTACTAAAAATCTCTTTTTCATCACTCATGCTCGGAAAGCATGAGTAATAGGCTTCACAGAGATGCAACCGGGTAATAAAATTAGATGGAAGAATCTAATATGAACGCTATTTTTTTAAGGCCCTTCTGCGGCAAAGTTGTATTGTCTATTATTGTTCTTTAAATTTGCGGGCGCTGAGAGATTACAATTACAAGAGTATTATGTCTTATAAGTCATTTACTCAATTCCACATTTTATGATAACTATCGATCTTCAAGGTTAACCAACGCTTGTCGAGGTCTGTCATTATCGTGGAGGATCATAGGAGTATTGTCGAGTCATCCACTCGTCGTGTCGTCGTCGTGTCGTCCTTCGGGTTGTGGAGGTCAGATAGCCTGTTGCACCATGTTGCTGGTATTCTGCTACGTTCAATTAGACTGGCCGACAGATTGATTCATGACCGACCGCTAAAGAAGCTTTACAATTTATAACAACTTTTATAGTTACTAAGGTGCATAATGCCCACATTATTCGCACAAATTAATCACATTTCTAGAACGGCATTAATGAATAAAGTTATATTACAAGTTTTCACATTAAATAAATTACTTATAGCAAAGAAAAGACCTACTCGCACGTATTATAACTCAGTATTTAAGTAGAGCTAAGTTGGCAAGTAACTAGTATTTTACAGATGGGTACTGCAAATAGAACTTAGAAGGATCACATGGAGCAGGTTTTATCAGTCAGGCCTCTAAACCTTGTGAAGCCCATTGTGCCACAGCTCCCACCATGATTTGTTAGATCTACCCATTGATCAAGGAAGGCAATAGGCTATATAACATTACACTACGAAGAATAGAGAACAAAATTAAACACGGTGAAGTTGCTCGGGTCATCTAGTCGTAGATAAGACATGTGACACTCACGACCATCCCTGGGTCTTGCGTAAAGGATTACAGCCCACAAGTTTTATAAAGAAAAGGTCTGTATTTCAGCAGCGGAAAAATTATTGACGGATGAGCTAACATGTGAGAAAGTGTTGATTTGTTCCGATAAATCAAAGCCTCAGGTGTCGAATTAGTTCTAAGTGATTATCGCGCTAATACGTGATCATCGTGTTCAATTGTACGGCAAACCCGTGCGACAGACGGAAGTTTTATAGCGCCTTCTGGTTTTTCCGAACAAAATAACGCGACAATCGAGACTTCCCGCAGTGATCGCAATGCGATATGGGAATACGTCTTTTTTATGTCCCCCAAGTTTTTTTACCAGAACTTTGGTTCTGTGGCTTGTATAAAAACTATGGCACTTCGAAGTCGTAGATATAATTTTCTATCAGTAATAAAATTTTCTAAATTGGATCGGACAAAAAATTGTATCTCTTATGGTAGTGTTAAGCAAAGCAGAAGTTAAACCAAAATAAATACAAATATTATGGTATAGTATTTAGCTAATAGGTTTTTTTACGACTGCTCTGTCTTTTGTGAGTGTGCCGAAGAACTTCACGACCTCATCCCACCGGTCCTTTTCAACTATCGGATACCCAGACGCACTACAACTTACCATCCCTACCTTGTTGCTATTCCACCATTTCGCACTAAGCGTTTCCAAACGTATTTTATAATGCGCAGAGCAAAAGAGTGAAACTCTCTGCATGCGTCTGTGTTTCCAACGCTTAAAACCCTAATCTCTTCAAAGTTTTTTTTTTAAGAATGGGTAATCATCAAATGACTCCACCCGCTATGGGCTGAGCAGAAGGGAGTGTCAGACTCTTACTGACTAAAACCCATCCGTGTTCCTCCGAATGCCCTTTGCGTTCCAAGGCCGCGGTGACTCTTTCGAACAAATTCCGCAACCCTGCCAGGCACTGACCCTAGCGGGCCCCGTCTACTATGCTGACAGTTCTTTGAGACGCGCGTGGAACACAGCGCGTCGTCGACCCGGGCCTGGTTCTGATCAGATGGCGAGCCACACAATTCTCGCCGTCCGCAGGCCCACGCCTACGGTGGCCGGGAATCGCCCTGCGAATCCCGACGCCCGGGACGTCTTCTTCTTTTGCGGCGGCCGGGGCGCGAGGTTTTTATTTTGTTTGCCCTAAAGTGTCACGTTACCGAGATATTTCGAGGTAAGTAATTCAACATGTGACAATCATGACTATCATTTTTATAAGGAACTAGCTGACCCGCGCATCTTCGTCTGCGCCACATTTTTCATTAATGCTCCGCTCCTTTTAGTCGTAGCGTGATGATATATAGCCTATAGCCATCCTCGACAAATGGGCTATCTAACACTGAAAAAAATTTTTGAAATTGGTCCAGTAGTTTCGGAGCCAATTCTTTTCAGACAAACAAATATTTCCTCTTTATAATATTAGTGTAGATGTAAGATAGTGCGCCGTAACTTTGAAAATAATACAAAATAGCGGCGGGGGGCTATGCCAGCTCCCATAGAAAATGTTCAAATCCTTTCAACATTAGCTGATAAATTGCGTGAAACTTCCACATGTATCTACCCAGTGGCACCACGGTGTGGAGTCTCATTAAGTATTTAATTTAATGGAGCTGACTGCACCGTTGGATTACGTACGCTTGAGGTGCCCAATGTTCATGCTAATGTATGGATGTTTGGATGGCTGGCTGGATGTAGGCTTTTATTCTCTATGTGGAAAAAAGGGTTCAGTCACTGTTTCGAATGAAAACGCGTGCTTTTGAGTTTATTTGTAGCAATGTGGTTTATTTTTGGAATTGAAGGAGGTGGTGTCATTTGGGATTAAATACAAGCTTCTTATGTTTTCGTTTGTCGGTTGAAAAGCATTGTGTTTTCTCGGAAATGATTTTTGATGTGACACAGCTGCGCGCCCTTGGTAGTAAATCCAAATGGTATGCCATGACGGAGATGACGATTTCATGTCGTGATGCTACCACTACGCCGACTGTTACGGACGGTTAACTTTGGAATTAATTTATAAGATTTTTATTGGTTATGAATTGGCGTCACGGGACGCCCGGCTTCGTTCAACAATTAAAACCAAAAAGTTTCAAGATGTTAAACGAAAGAGAATCAATCTACCAAAAATACTGTCAACGTCATCAAAATTAAACGGATAATTAAACGAAAACGTGACTTTGCGAAAACGTGTGCAATATCGACGTGAATACTAAATTAAATCCATTTAAACGTAGCAATTGTAACTTCAAGTTATAATTTTAGTATAATAGAGTAAAATAATAGACTATCAACTATAAATTAATTATAATTTCGACCAAAACCTAATACTTACAGGGATCAAAATGCAAAACTCCTCAGTGGATTTCAAAAAGATTCTTGACCAATCGTTGTATACGTACAAGTACATGCCAGAGAAATTATCAGGGTTAGAAGATAACAAACCGAATGTGAGCACTGGCATACCGAAGATTGGAAAGAACCTGAAACCGGTGAAACTTGGGCTGGTGAGCCGACTTCGCCCTGTTGTCGAGTACACTGCCATAACTGAAGTAATTGTTGGAGTTACCCTGATGATACTACTCCTATTAAATGGTTCTGATTACGACAAATTGTATGGGACTGAGCGTTCTGGATGTAAGTTTTTTATAATAAGAATAGGCTTGTGTCCTGAAAAAATCTAATAAGTCCGTCAGTTAGATTATCAATAAATATTTGACCCGTGTTTTTTCTTTTGTTACGGGAACCAAAATTGACGAAGTTCGACGCTTTTAAAATTCTCAATATACCTTCGCATCGCATATAATTTTTTGTGAGTCGTGACGACACGAGCCCTCACTCCCGAGTTTTGATGCGTTTTATCTTTGTCAATATTCATTGATTTACAAAAACAAAAAATACGAGTCCATTATTCTTCAATACTCTTAACTGACGGACTAAATAGTTTTGCAATTTGCGGATGATGGAATCTAGCCTATTTGTATATTATCTAGTACCCCTCACAAAAAGCTATAAATAAAGTCCTGTCGTCTAATGTTTTGTGGTAATAGAACGCGTCAGAAACCAGTGCCTACCACAAAACAGACGGCAGCGCTTTGTACCGATAAAAATATATAACCCGAACAAGTGAAATTGCTCGTTAGTTTCGTATTACACACATGTTACTTTGAGTTGATTGAATTTGGGATTATTGTCGCTACGTAACTTATTAGAAGTTCTTTGTTTACAAAATGTATAGCTTCTCGTGACGGGGACCATAGGTCATCATCAGGTAAATCATCTCAGTACAAATCTAGTGGAGGCCGCAAAGGTCTTCTGGATGCAAGACGGAAATGACTGGTCGATGTGGTGACGTCTGGTGAAGGTCTATGTCTAGCAGCGGGCGTCTTTCAGCTGAAATGCTGATGATCACTTTAATTATAGTGTTAGCACCAGGAGCGAGATCTAAGTGTGAACATTTGTATTGAACTGAATATGCACCGTATGGTGACAATAACGGAAAACCTCTTGTTACTAGCAAAGTGACAACATGAGACCTCCACAACCCATTAACTTGGTAATATGGAACTCATTGGCAAGATTGGAGTCAAATTTGCTGGCTTCTGACAAGGAATATCGACTGCTTAAGATTTACTAATGACAGCCGAGACCAACGACTTAGCGTGCTTTCAGACAAGGAGGAATCTAGTATGTTAAGATGGTCACCCATCCACAGCGTTGCTTAACCTTGAAGATCGACCCGTGTGGCTGTTATACTTTAGCCACGAGCTCATCTTCCTTACTAGCAAATTGACACGAGAAAACGTTTACACTTAATTTTTTCACTTCATAACTCTCAAAACATAATAAATACATTTCTTCAGTGCACTACAGAGCGGTTTTTTATCTACGTGTCTTAAATTTACCACAAATAATAAAAAACGATTGGCGGCGCTAGTGGACGGAATACACGCTCTTAAATTGATGGTTCTCGTGGCTCGTTACCAGCCAGTCTATTACCTGAGGGTTAAACCCTTTGTGTCTCTGAGAGGACGTTAAGCAGTTGGTCCCGACTGTTGTTAAAAGTTTCCACATAGTCATCACGGGAAGCCAGAAGATTGAAATCGGCTGAGCAGTCTTGCCGATTGGTGACCTGAGATCTATCCACGATACCCACACGATAGAATAAATGACTAGTACTCTGTGTAAAACATCAGACGGCTAGACAAACGAACGAACGGAAATGGCAAAACTTTAAAGAGTCCTTGTTTTAGTATGGAACTCTAAAAAGCTTGCAACAAACTTGAAACATAAGAACAGAAACAGAAGACGTAGTTTAATCAGTTTTATATTGTTAGTAAATATTTTCAGTGATAAGTTACATGACTTTGGGCGGTTCCTTCCTTCTCATATTCAATGCAATAATACTAATGACGTCATTGAAATGGAACAAAAAGAAGGTTATGTGGGTAAGTCACAACACTAATTTTTAATAGCTTTTCTTCAGGAACCCAAAAGAAACCGTGCATATTCTGGTATGAAAATAGCTTAAGAGGAAATGTGGGCTTGTAGACTTCCTAAGTAAAAAGTTATATTTCGAGGTTTGGCTCTCACCTGTTTCCTCCTCCAATATTAAATCGATTCAATAGATATTACACAAGCTGAATAAGAAGGATATAAACTGTGCCCCTATGTTTGTCTCTATTCATTAATATTTGCCAAACTTGACCAGTAAGGCTCTTTTGACAGCAGTTTATTGGACAATTTTGAGCATGTTTTGAGGGTCCTAGTGCTTTTACGCTTAATATATCATCAAAAAAGAAAACATAGCGACACAAAATATATTCTTCTTATTCAGTTCATGAAATATCTCTTAAATTTGTCCAATATTGAAGAAGGAAACAGGCGAGAGCCAAACCTCGAATTATGGCATTAGGTTATAGCCTGTAATGATAATTGTAAGGAGATAAATAAAAAAATAATAATAATAAATAAAGTCTCTCGGCCCGCGCCCGCGTTTCCACTTAATAATTATGACAATCAACCGTCAGCGATAGTAAGGCATTCCTGATCGAAAGATTATGAACATTATTTTACTTCTTCTTTTCGAGTAGGGTTAACTCTTTAGATTGTTGGGGGCCAGTAGGCAGCTATGTTAATTGCAGCACCAGTGCCATTATTTAAATCCTTCAAAGTACTGATTCACTGTTGTAAAACGATTTTCGTACCCTGAGCAGCATTTCCACCTCCTAAACCACCTTTTAATGGAAATACAGAATAAAAGTGTATTCCCAAAAATAACAAAAGATTTTCTATAGGTATGTCTGTCTTTTTTACATTGCGGTTGATTACCTAAATCTTGGTCGATTTCAGTAATGGTCTAAGAGCCCACGATGATCAGACGTACGGTAGTTGATAAAACCTGAAAGTTTCTCTGTGTATGTCCCTAATACAGGTATGAACGATCCTCGACTATGAAGTTTGGATCATGGTAACTTTGGCTGTTTATGTTGGTCGCCTATCCAATATTAAATGTCCAAACATTATGTAACGTACTCGTGACCTCTTCTTGCAGCGGTTACGGCTTGTAATCATCTTGTTATGCTTTCCACCAGGCTATTGATGGTCTCCTATAGAATGTGTTTCCACTCAGCCGAGATCACACGTTTAAGCTCCCTGATGTTTTGTGGAGGTGATTGGTCAGATCGTACTCGCCTCTTTATCCCAGTCGTCGTTCCCAGATGTGCTCAATGGAGTTAAAGTCGGGGTCCCACACTGGCCAATCATAAATCACCGTAAGTCTGATCGTCGCGGGCTCTTGCTCTATAACAATTTATCTTTCGTATCATTCGTATTCTATAATATATAAGGAGTTTAATTAATTTTGTTCCCAGAGTTACATACTAATGTCAACTATGCTTTGGGTCTACCTATTTCTGCTGTCCGTTATGAAGATTCATTATGCACTACTGGTTATAGAAAGAGGTAAGGTTTTACTATATTCTGGACTAGTAAACCCGCCCTGACTTTGCACGGATGACTGCGGCCATTGGTGAAAACAGCAAGCATGAAAATTCGTTCGGTAGTTTTTGCGTTCAGGGACAGACGCAGCTAGAGAGATCACATAATATGTATTACTAGCTGACCCGGCGAACTTCGTTCCGCCTAACAGTCGATTCTTTAATTTTTTAGTTTTATTTTCTAAAATAAACGTAGTCCCGTCAAAATCGGTCCGCCAGCCATTTCAGAGGTTAGCCGGAACAAACAGACAGACAGACAAAAATTGTTTTGGTGGATGTACCGTATCAATATTCATATACATGTAGTAAAAAACGGTTATTTCAATATAAAAAACATACACTCCAATTTTATTTATATGCATGTATGTACCTATGTATGTATGTGTATGTATATAGATGTATAGACTAGACTATATTCTCGATAAATATCCGATCTCCGCTTCCTGAAAACCTGTTGCGTAATATCATTTGTTCAATCTGGAACCGATAACCTGGTGAGGGTTGTGGGTAGCCGATGGATACGGGACGCACAGGACCGGTCGATGTGGCGACACTTGAGAGTTCAGCAGAGGAAGTCTTTCGGTTGATATAATATATATAATATAATATCCTTGGACATTTCACACAAAGCCATATAGTCCCAAGCTAAGCAACCCAATGCTTTTGTTATGGTAACGAGATGGCTGCTAAACTACTTATATACATATTTTTTTTTGTAAATACATACATATTATAGATAGAAAAACACCCAGACTCGGAACAAATACATGTAGGTTGTACAAATATTTAATCCGTGCGGGAATCGAACCCGCGACATGCTGCGCAGCAGTCAATCTCTCAACCACTGCGCCAACCGTGTCGTCGAATATGATGATGATGACTGATGAGTCTGGCTCCAAAACAATCAGAACCATAAGAGCGTTTTGCACTCACGGTACTAACTTGCAAGTCCATAGGTAAGTCTCGCAAGAGAGTTTTTTTTAACTTTCAAATGTAACAATAAAATTGCTCTCCGTCTTTGTAAAATCTTATTCGTGAAAGTTTGAAACTAACTTTTTAGACTTGGGTAACTTGATACTTATTATTGATACCTCAATACAATACCTACCTGTACCTGTATTTTTATTCAAATCAGTTCATCTTCTAATATAGGTACATACAACGTGTAACAAAAAAAAAACTCAATACCTTTTAAGGGATCATTGTTGTCATAATTATAAACAAGTTTTACTAGGATCTAAACCCGCAGAAAAAATATATTCTGTTCAGTACATTTTGTCACAATATGCGCTTACCAATGTATGGCGCAGTCGATTTTTTTTTCGCCATTTTCGTGTTGGTTCCATAGTGTTGTTCGTAATCATGAGTACAATGACCCCTTTAAAGGAATTCCTCTAAAACGACTTGACCGATTGTATTGAGATCGATTAAATAGATTCGGTAAGTCGTGAGAATAGGTTGAAGGCATCGTATTTCTTTTTTTTTTGGCAAAACAATGTTTGCCAAGTCAGCCAGTTGCTTTATAAAATTTGAGATTTGCAAGTTGGTAAGAGTCTTCGTGAAGAATAAATGCTCTTAATCAGATTTTCCGAAACGACATTTCAGAATCCAGAATAGCCTGCATTGTTCCACTGCACTTTAACACTTTCTGTTTCTAAAATTCTACCAAAAACTACGAAAGAATCAGGAAAACCTAGTACGCTATCTCAGGAACTTTGCTCCACGATCTATTCATCAATTGCTTCAAAGATTTCCCAGAACCGACTCCTGGCACTTGGCGAATCTTTTGAAAATATAGCGTTAAGGTTTGCATCTTGCTCTAGAAATAAACTTCAGAATGAAAGTCTTTTACTTTTGTTTTTATTATTTCTTATTATTTATTTTTTCTATATTATTATTATATCATATTAGATAAAACTTTTGAGAATGGGGTCAATTTTGGGGGCGAAATTAGAAAAATAAAAGGAACTAATCGCTGAGCATTGAAAAATACAGGAAATTTGATGTTTATTTAGAGATTACAGGAAATCTGTGAACAGTCTGAAATCTACAATTCATCCACTTATAAAATAGCTAATAAGATGATGTATACCTACCTATTGAACACATAGGTATTTTTATTTGCTTACTAGCTGTCCCCCGCGGCTTCGCTCCCGTCAATTAAGTATTCATTGCACATATGGAGTTTTCATTGTTTTTAAGATGTATTCTGCTATTCGGGTCGGAGACAAATCCAACGAATCAATAACCATGAAAATTGGTTCAGCAGATCTCGAGTTATAAGTGTTGTAACAAACCCGTCTTAGTTTTATATATATAGATTATCATAGCCACAGTATAAATATGGACAGTACGGAAACTACCTACAAACGCTCGAAACGGCACACTCACACAAATATGCGCACCGACGAGACTTTTCGGTGCCCGTCGCGGTACTCGCAGTAGTGAGTGCCGCCGGCCGCGTCAAGACGAGTGGTCACATTTTAGTTTAGACCCGCGATCTTTTTAAAAATACCACGAACGATTATATATATGTATATGCGTAGTATCCGGCTGTTTGAACTCGACATCATCACAACCGGAGCTAACGTATTTTATACTTCCTGCTGATTTTGAAAGGTGAGGTTACTTAATCGTTATCGAAGTATAAGTCCGTGTGATCGATCAAAATGAATTCGTGAACTTCAAAACTATTAGGTACTACTACTTCTTGTAAATCCAAGATGGCGCCTGCTATAGGTATTTTTTTTGTCATGGGTGTCGTTTCCATGGTTTTCGAGGGTGTTGAAGCCGATAGTCACGTCAAATAGTGAATCCAAGATGGCGGCTGCAATAGGTACCTACCAATTTTTTCGCCATGGGTGTCGTTTCCATGGTTTTCGAGGGTGTTGAAGCCGATACTGCCGATAGTCACGTCAAATAGTGAATCCAAGATGGCGTGTGCAATAGGTACCAATTTTTTCGTCATGGGTGTCGTTTCCATGGTTTTCGAGGGTGTTGAAGCCGATAGTCATGTCAAATAGTGAATCCAAGATGGCGGCTGCAATAGGTATCAATTTTTTCGTCATGGGTGTCGTTTGCAAGGTTTTCGAGGGTGTTGAAGCCGATAGTGATGTCAAAACGTGAATCCAAGATGGCGGCTGCAATAAATACCAATTTTTTCGTCATGGGTGTCGTTTCCATGGTTTTCGAGGGTGTTGAAGCCGATAGTCATGTCAAATAGTGAATCCAAGATGGCGGCTGCAAAGGTATCAATTTTTTCGTCATGGGTGTCGTTTTCAATGTTTTCGAGGGTGTTGAAGCCGATAGTGATGTCAAAACGTGAATCCAAGATGGCGGCTGCAATAGGTACCAATTTTTTCGTCATGGGTGTCGTTTCCATGGTTTTCGAGGGTGTTGAAGCCGATAGTGCCGTCAAAACGGGACACCAAGATGGCGGCTACAAAGGTACCGAGCGCCCGAAACGTTTTCGTCCAACAGCGGCTTGCGTACGCTCCCGCCAAAACTTGTAAAAGGTTACGCCGTAATGACAAAGTTAGTGCTACAAGTTGTTGTGTGTTAATATTAAATTATTTTCCGTGTTTAAACTATCGTCTTTTGTCGAGATTAACCAATGCCATGAGATTACCTATTTAAATCTTACTTGTAAGCTAGTTATTCAAATTCGATTGATTGATCACTACAGAACAAAAATTAAAAAAAATAAAACAAACAAAACATTAAAAGTGACAACCCTATTGCTTCAATGGAGCGTAGGTATTTATATTCTCAAATAGGCTTAGTTTCCGTACTGTCCATATTTATACTGTGTCATAGCTCGCGTTTAAACACTATTTTACCTCATGGTAAATGATGATGTGGTGATGGAACCTTTAAGTTACACGCAAAATACGCGATTAGTCGTGGAGTTGCGGAAACCAGCCCGATATACATAGAATAGAATAGAATACATACATACCTTAAAGTTCTGATCTTTTCAGCAATATCATATGGTAAAAAATATTAATTAAAATTTAACCTTATATTACTACTAGACTATTTCTTTGTCAACAGATACGTATAAGGTAGTTCTACCGCAACGATACTTTTTTCTAAGTAATGCGTGTTCCCTCGGCGTAGCTACTTTATTGGGATCAGGTAAGGAGCCTATATTGTCTTGTTGTTTACCTATGTCACCGGAAAATTGCTAACGTCGTAAGATTGTAAAATATCGCGTGAAATTGTAAAATAAATTTACACATTTTGGAAACTATTGTAATTTTATAGGATTTCTTGTATTCAAAACGATTTTTTCATTATAATATATCGAACAATATTTATCACAATCTAACAGAGTTTGCAATTTTTAAATTTTTCGGTGACATTTATAAATATAACAATAAAAGCGAGCATTGGAAAGTTCTAGGCCTAGAATAGTGTACTCTAAACCAGTTAAATAATCCTAATATGTAAATAATTACTCCCGTTACTGAGTGAATGACTGACAGACAACCCACAGCTGAAACTAATGGTCTTAGAAAGAAATTTGGCATCTAGGTTCCTTGGGGAGTGTAGGGGAAAACGGGATTTCTGCGTATGACGTCACGGGAAAAAGTTAATACTCAAATAAATCAACCATTTAGCCATCAATCTTAGAATAATAACGCAATCAATAATATGATCTGTCTAGTCTTTACCCAACTATTTTGAGGTCGGTTTTTTTTTTATTTGTGATGGGTTTGCTCTTGACTGTAGTCTTGGTCAGAGTAGAGATGACAGAGACAAAATCTACGATGGAGCGAGCTTACTCAGAAGGATCCTGTTCAGGGTTGTAAGCGTTCGGAAACACAGACGCAGGCAGAGAGTTTCATTCCTTTGCTGTGCGCATTATAAAAGACGTTATGAAATGCTTAGTGCGAATTGGTGGAATAGCAACAAGGTAGGGATGGTAAGTTGCAGTGCGTCTGGATATCCGATGGTAGAACGGGGCTGGAGGGATGACGTCGTGGAATTCTTGGACACACTCTCCGAAGTACAACCTGTAGAAGACCGATAAATAGGCAACCTTGCGGCGATGGCTCCACCAGCTTTCGTCGCCAATGAGCTTCTTAGCTCTGCGTTCCACCGAGTCAAGCGCGGCAAGCTGGTACTTAGCTGAGCCATCCCAAAGGTGGCTGCAATACTCCATTCAGGATCGGAATTGTGCTTTGTAAAGAGTTAAAAGCTGTCCAGGCCTGAAGTATCGCTTCACTCTATTCAGGATGCCCAGCATTTTGGCTGCAGTCAAACCGGATGTTGCTGAGTAACCCTACTGCAGGTTACTCAGGTACATATGGTTTGAAAAAATGTGCGACTATACTTTACATGGAGCGACAGCCCATCTGACTTTCACCAACCAGTAACTGGGTAACACGGTAGCTCTTGGCAAGATTAGTGTCAGATTCAATATATTTTATTTGCACTGTAAAAGATTAATTATCAAAATACTGAGGGCCGAGTCACCCGCGTCCGTAGGAGAATACCCTTCAGCGAATCCCTACACGTGGTCCCCGGGTGGTGCTAAACAGGTGACACTAACCGCCTCCGTGGTTATACCACCTGATTCAGACCCAGAGGTCCCGGGTTCGATTCCCAGCGGGGGCAAATTTTTTGCTCGGTTTGGTTGGTGGTAGGACTTCTTCTAAGTCCGCCTGGCGAGCTACCACCATCATGTCTAAGTCTGTCGCCATAACAACAATGTTAACAGAATTGTTGTGTTCCGGCAGTTAGAGGTATGCTAGCCAGTTCCTCTGTGTAAGAGGATTCCGGGTGAAACTCGCTTCCATCTTCTGCCTAATCATCACTTTCCATCAGGTGAGATTTGGGCCAAGAGTTTCCCCGTTTTAAATAAAAAAATAAATAAAAAAAAAATTGGCTAAAATCCCATTCTAGTGATTTTAGGTTCCATCAATGTATGTATCTGAAAAACTTAACTACATGTGTAGTCGAGTGGTTAAGGCGTTTGCCTTGTAACCCGGTGGTTGTGTGTTCGGATTCCCACAGGAAGCACACTTTGTATAGTTATTTTCCAGTATGGCTAGGACATTGCAGGCTTGAATCACGTGATTGTCTGATTAAAAGATGATTCTGGACTTCGGAAGGCACGTATAAGCCAGTGATCACGAGCGTCAAATGGTGGTCGTCAAATAAACCATGTCAGGGGCCCTTGAGGCGGTTTAGAAACTGACACTAGGGAGTGTGGGGTCGTTAAACCTTACTGCCCACTCGATAACAGAAGAGACAGAAATACTGATTATTGTGACCTTTGATCTTTAATAACTTTTGAGTCGTACAAAGTTGTATACCGAAATTCATCTCATTAAGAATTTTTCCGCAGATTGAGGTATTATATAGATAGACAAATAAATGATACACAGCTAAAAACTACGAAATTCTTAAAAAGAAATGTACAAAATAATTTTAGTTACAAAATTCGTTCAACTGATATTTTATAGCGATATTCCCTGGAAGGTGCATTAGCTATTTTAATTTCACTAAAATATTAGGGTAGCGACGCCGACCCGGCAAAACCGGGCTGCGATTCAGCGAAACGTGCCACTTCCAGGAGGCAAACGGTTCGCCGGTTGTGTCTGCATTTACATTACCAAACCCTGCCAAGTCTTAACATATTTGAATTTTATACATAATTATACTAGCTGAAGCCCTCGACTTCATCCGCGTAACTTTTGGTTATGGAAGTAGGTACAAAGTTCTCTCTCTCATTTCTTTCCCCCTTTAAACTTGAAATTTTCGAAAATCCTTGCTTAGCAAATGATTACACGTTAAAAAACCTAAGCATTTCTCAAATTTCACCGTTACCTATGGGTTTAGTAGTTTTAGCTGTGTGCGCATTGTAGGCAACTTTTCCACATATACCCCATAAAACACCTTATTTGGACAAATGATCAGGCTGACCCAAGTGTATTTAAATTTTAAAATGATTATGAATAACGTATGTTTGGTGACGAAATCATTAAGTGTAACATAGGTATGTGGAACAGGGAATAAAGTTACGCAGAATCCCATTGAAGATGGAGGATTTGTATCTGGTGGGGAACTGCCCGTTGATGGTTGTTCTAGGGTGGGTACATACGAGTATGTTCAAATTCCGCGGAGAACTTTTATAGCGATGTAGGATTTGTGTGCGGTCAGGTGTTTTTGTAGTTCATATATGGCGGTATAGATGGCGTCAATCCGTTGGAGTTCGCATGCGCGAATGCCGAGCGTACATTCCTTGGTTTGATTCCCAGGTCGAGCAAACAGTGTTACTGGGTTTTTCCATTAAGAATTTCTCTGTGACAGCGACTGTATTGGTGGTGTGACTACCCCGCGTCTTGGAAAGCAAGTTGGTACTACGCCAGACGCTCTCCGGTCGTGTTGGGTGGCCGTCCACTCGGAATATGAGTGTGGTCTAAGAGGGAATTGAAGATGTGTTTGCGCACACTCCTGTGCGCTATAATCTGTCCTGCGCCGATGGCTAGTCTCCTTTGAGATTGGCTGTCATGACCGAAATCGGTCAGGAAGAACACATAGATGTCGCTACCATTGTAATCTCACTTTTTCGGTTTTCTTTCAGTGACACACTTCATCGGTAATGTGGCAGTGTTTACTTACTACAATTTGAAGTACATCCAACCGATGTTGTTCAGCTGTGGCCCGTGAATTGTAAATATTTGTTAATAATAAAAACTCTTTTAGTTGATTATGGTCTTTCTCATTGTTTCGGTTGGTCACTTGTACGAAACGGCAAGTTCTATTATTGGTAGACTCAAGTTTGATCATAAAACACCTGATGGAAAGCGACAATATAACACGCTGGTCTAGAAGTAACCCGTCTAATATTTACTTTAAGACACCCAGGTTGTAGCTATCAGGAAACACAGTATTTTTTTTTAATTATCCACCTCACCACCTGATAATTGAGAAAAATCTATTCTGGTCTGAATAATAAATTATACAGTAATTTTTCTCACAACTCATGAAATAATAAATCTCTCGAATATTAATTTACCAAAAATACTTTATACCTTTATAAAGTCCACGGTGCGAAGATTTCTTGAAACTTCCTTAGCTTAGGGCAGTTTACTCAAAACTAATCAAAGGCGAATGGAATGACGTACAAATAAAAGTACTGAAAAGCTTTATAAAAGTTATGCCAACTTTTCGTGAGTGATATAAAAACACACAGTATATTTGTATATACTGCTAGTCTATTCTGTAAATAACCATTTCGATATCGACTTCACCTGAGTGACTAAGCTTACAAAGTGAACTTTATTTCACACATCATAAGGTCTTATATTTATACGAATTTGAAACTCACCTCGGATTCCGCTGTCGAGACACGAAAATGTTGTTACAGAATAGCACTGCTGTGTGTTATTATGTCACTCACGAAAAGTGAACCTACTACAAAGTAGGTTCACATTTCTAGATGTGAACTAAACAAAATGTGTATAAAATACACCGTGTGTGACACTTACGTCGGATCTAATGATACGTAGTACCTCGTTTGTTAAAATCTTACCCAGGTTACAGAGCATGTTAAAGAAAGAAATTAATCTTTAAAAGGAAACTTTTTCAAAACAAGTTTTATTAGTTTTCGGGCTCTCCTTAGCAAGCCCTTTCATTTGATACCCATACCTACTGTGGTAGAGCAGTAAAAAAGTTAAAGATAACTGATTTAAAAAACTTTGTACAAAAAAATACAACCGACGTCCGAAAAAAAAAACAACAAAGTAGAAAATAACTTTAATTTCGGAAGTCGGTGTTTTTGTTAGTTTTTTCGTATTTTGACACCGACTTCCGAAATTAAAGTTATTTGTTGTTTTTTTTTTTGGAAGTCGGTTGTATTTTTTGTAAAAAGTATTTTTTATTTTTCACTTTTTAGTGGTACCCCACATCTAACAACACCACTGCAAAATCGCAGAAAAGCAAAATACGCAATTTCGATTACTTGGATGATATAAAACCATGATTCAAGTACACGAATTCCAGCTAACTATTTCGATTTAAAATCCAAAGTTCGCATACGATTTTGATAAAATGGGACCAATCTGCAAGTATATCCTTTCAGATAAAACAAGAATTTTTCAAATCGGTTCAAAATTGTCGGAGTTATGAGGTAACAAACATAAAAAAATACAACTGAATTGAGAACCTCCTCCTTTTTGGGAAGTCGGTTAAAAATTCAGTTGCAAGATTCCACCTGGACAAACATACACAGCAAGTTAAATAAAAGGTTGTAATACACATCCCTGTGCCGAGAAAGAAACATACATAGGGAGAAGGAGAAAGGGACTCACGTTTCAAAAGCTTGAAATACCATATTTACAGCCGTATTGGTACTTAAGCTACTCTCTACTTTCATTTAACTGTTTACCAACACCGCTAGTCCGGTCGTTTTCAATAAATAATTTAGTAGTTCTATGTAAGGCACCTTTAGTTTTAATTATGAGCGGTCGCTACAGGGGTCCTTTATTAAATATGTCCCTCGTGTTTACAGCAGCAGGCGAATAGTTTGTACGGTTACCGGGAAAATCAATGGTGCTTATGATAAGGTTTGTGGGTCTGTGTAATTTTTTGATTATTTTGGGCTTTATGTGCTGCAATGTTTTAATGTGTCATGAATGCAGGTATTTTAAATTGAAGCAGGATTTGAGGAACTGTTTAGTATTCTATTGTTTGAGCGCGTCTTATCTTGTTTCTGTGCATGCTACACTTTTTATGCTCCATGCATGCTATGCTATGCAGGCTATACCATGAATAGGCATAGGTACTATACTATGCATGCTACGCTATGCATGCCACACTGTGCATGCTACACTTTGCATGCTATGTGATTCTCATGCTAATCGCTCAGTTTTGCCTTGCAGCCGCACTATGGGACCGTGAGTCTGGTGATTTCGGTAACAAACAAGCGCTGTCATTAGCACATTAATGTTTTCGCTACAGTTGTAAGAATCTAGACAGTGTTACACCTGTCGGGCGGTTTAGTTCAGAGGGCCTAGCACGAATATTTTGACGTATAGTAACGTTAACGTAAGTGAATTTTGAATGTGAAAAACTACAAGCCCATAGTATTTTGGTTTAATTTTATGGGACATACACAATTTATATAATTTAAAATTATGAATAGAGTATCTAATACAAATAAATATTATGAGCAAAACGAGTATTGTAGCTATGGTAAAATTTTACGTAACGTTACTATACGTCAAAAATATTCGTGCTAGGGCCTCTGATAGGCTGTAACTCCAGGAATAATATAGTGCCCGTCACGAGGAACTATACATTTTGTAAACAGTTTTATATGCTTGTTTAAAATTCTACTAAGTTACGTAGCGTCTTTTTGTGGTACTAGAATGGGCAAAACAATAGGCTTGTTTACTGAAAAAATCTAATTAGTCCGTCAGTTAGATTATCAAAAAATATTTGACCCGTATTTTTTCTTTTGTTACGGGAACCAAAATTGTCGAAGTAACGACACTTTTATAATTCTCAATAAGTCACGCCGAGGCATAATTTTTAGCGGTTAGTGACGTCACGAGCCCCCACCCCGATTTTTGATGCGTTTTATCTTTGTCAATATTCATTGATTTACAAAAACAAAAAATACGTGTCCATTATTTTTCAATACTCTAACTGACGGACTAAATAGTTTTGCAATTTGTGGATGATGTAAACTAGCCTATTACGCAGATTTTCTCATCAGAAATCAGTCCCAAAAAAACAAATACAACTCTATTTTCGTTCCCAGTGACCCTGTGTAAGCAAAGACAGCAACAATGCCAGATATTCAGACTCCAGCGGGCACATCTGGTTCCATTCCTGAAAGGCCGGTCCTCTGAAATGGCAAACATTTTCATGGCTCGATTACCGTTCTGTGTTTCGAATCTTTGGTCCAAGTACCTTGTTATGTTGTTCTTGATGCATGGTAACAATGATGAGGATTGTTTTAGGTCTCGAACATTCATAAGAACCGGAAACCTTTTAGGACCATTCAGGTGTCTCTTAGTCTGTCCATCGGTCACAGCCAATTTTCTCCATATCTATTGGAACGATTCGGTTGAAATTTGGTAAATAAATAAATGTTGAGGTTGGAGGTCACTTTTGGGGGAAAAACTAGAAAATTACGAAAAAAACGTTTTGTTTAACTGTACCATCTTTAAGGAAAAAGCTGAAGAGTTGCTTGAACGCGCTAATCTCAGGAACTACTGGTCCGATTTAAAAAAATCCATATATCATCACGCTAAGACAAATAGAAGCCGAGCAATAATGAAAAATGTGACGTAGACGAAGTTGCACGGGTCAGCTAGTTTGACATAAAATTAAAGGGTTTATTGCTCGGGTCTCCAGGTCTTCCAGGTTTTGATTCAACCGCGGTATCTCTTTCAAACAATCATACAAGAGCATAGCCCCTAAATAAGTACAACTTAGTTTGTCAGCCATCCAACACAAACCAGCTATTTTATGGACTCATTAGAGGTAATCACATCACTGACATCACACACACACACACACACACGTGCACACTTCGTTTTTTCTATACTAATAAAGAGGTAACATTTGTTTGTAAGTTTGTATGTAGGGGGTAATCTCAGGAACTACTGATCCGATTTGAAAAAATCTTTCAGTGTTAGATAGCCCATTTATCGAGGAAGGTTATAGGCTATATATCATCACGCTTAGACAAATAGGAGCGGAGCATTAATGGAAAATGTGACGCAAACGAAGTTGCGCGGGTCAGCTAGTCTTTCATAAGAACCTTCTCTTGACAGTAAGCAAACGCTACAAAAAAAAAAAGTAGTGAAATCGGCCCAGTCGTTCACGCGTGTTTCAATGCCCAAAGGAAATAGAGATTCATTTTTATATCTAGATAAAGATTTTTTCATTTATTAAAAATCTTCTTAGCTGTACTGTTCCACTAAAGAGTACCGGTTATTCATAAAAAAAAAACAAAACCCACCCGTCAATATTCACCACAAATATTATTCCTAAGTGCAAGCGCTTTCCAGGGAAGGCGCTACCCTTAAGAGCTCATTGCAGGAAAGCAAAGTCTGCGGCACGTCTCCGCGCTTGTTCTACGTCTACATAAAGGAATTGGAGTAATTTACTATAACGCTATTTGTACGGGACCCCTACTACGAATTATTTGGGTTATAGAGGAAAATGTTTAAGAATGAGAATTTTCATATTCATATTGTTAGGTTATTTCCATTTCAGTAGTGATGATATGGCTGGAGAGGAGATGACGGAAAATAGATATGAATTGAAGAAAAAGACACGCTGTGCCGACCCTCAATAAATTGGAATATGACCATAAGGGCTAATTTTGACACTTTGGAACGAGTAGACAGTTGGATCATTGACTTGTCAGGATAGCAGGTTCTCAAAGATTTTGCAATGTAAATGAGTGTGAGCTTTCCTTGCTAGCTGGCAACGTCGCTTGTTGTTGTATAACGTGTTCCGCGTTAAATGTTGCCAAGTGGTTACGCTTTCGTTGCCGTTCAACAATTGCGAAACATTAAGTGTTGCATTAAGTGTTGCAGGAAATATTGTTCCAGTTTCGTTTACCTTCATAAAACTAAGAGAATGGCAGAGCTTCCTAACACAAGCAAACTATTTGCTTAAAAGGATGCTCCATATTGTAAATAGAAATAAGAATTTTAGTTGATGCAATAAACATTTTATATTTATTTATTTTCAAAATTTACAGGCAATTCTGTATGCATGTAGAAGTGAAGACTTTAGTGATGTCATCACGAAGTGTGCTGTTAAACTAAGTAATCAATATGGAATGACAGCTCACTTCGTGATCACTTCACCCAAGCCTTCGACATGCTTACACTGCTGTAGGTTTCATAAAAATGTTGCTTCTTCAAATCAAATTCAATTTCAATCAATGTCCTAACTACCAACTCATGATACTATCCACCTTTTGAAAGGCGAGCCCTATGAATGGTTTGAAATGAAAGCTTACGCACACAGACTGCGGGCATGGAGTGAGACCATCATTAAGGAACTAGAATTGACATACTGCAGACTGTGGTTTAGACGAACGTAGACCTAGGTATAAATAGACCGGGACAAATTTTGTTTAGCTGTAAATAACTTACAAAATGGATAATTCTAAGTTTTATTCTTATTACAGCATTAGGTATGTTACTTCTCTCCAGGTTAGTTAATTTAGTTCCACCAAGATAAGAATAGGTTTTCCTCTTGACTTCATCTTAGGATGGATGTTTTATTTCTCAGAGGAAAAAAAATGCTATGAACGTTTTAAAGAGTCACCTTATTTCAAAATCAACGCTTATCGTTGACTACCAAATAACCCTACATAAAAGGCGAAGCCTGTCCCTTTGCTCCTTCACTCTTTCCACATCTCACGGCTTTTATTTATTTATTTAAACTGTATGCACAAAAAATAGTAGTAGGTACATGGGTGGACTTAATGCAACAAGGCATTCTCTACCAGTCTAGGCTGCTACAGTCTAATTCTAGAGCAAACCAAACACAAATAAAAAAATTCTGATGTAAATATCTTGCCATTTTCGCCTGCATCTTTCATGGCGTCCATTTATGTTGTTCGGCAGCCATCCAGACATCAATTTGCTCAGCGAACATCTGAAAACATTCCCAACCTAGTACCATTTTAGACTCTATCGGCAGTTTTCGTCTTGGAACACAGTATTTTGTTTGTAATTTTTTTTAAAATTACTATCATAAATTATTAATTTGAGGTCCCCTCTACACATTTTTGTAAGTCTACATCTCCGCAGTTATGTTTGCAAAGCAAGCGGCTCTTTATTTAATTACGCGCAGCCCTAACGCCGAGTGTCACATTATTCTTACACCTGTATAGCTTGTGTATTGCGCAGCTTTGGCTGTGTGAGACTAGCCTTATGAGTGCCTGAGGAAACAGTTTGTGGTGATACTTATGTTGATTGAAATTTAATTGCGTATAAATTACCTACCTATGAGCACTACATTTCCAAGCACATAGCACAGCAAGCGCATACACATATCTTTCTAAACGGCTCCGCGAAACTCACACTTTGACATCATTTCATTACTTTAAGACTCTAACCATGGGATGTCCTCAGGGCTCAGTTATCGGTCCATTTATATGGAATTTTGGCTATGATGATTTCCTCGCGCTTCCGCTCCCATGCGGCTGATCATTAACCGGTTACGCGGACGATGGCTTGCTGCTCATTCAGGCAAGTACTCGGGCTGGACTCGAGAACTTGGCTGACATATGCCTACGTTTAATATTTCAGTGGGGCGATCGAAACCGTCTGACCTTTGCACCGCATAAAACCTATCAACTTCTTTTGAAAGGAAACATTCAATCCTGGCCCAGTATTAAATTTAATAACGTACCCGTGCAAAGGAAAGAATCCGTGTGCTACCTCAGTATGCTACTAGAAAGGAACTTTTCATTTATTCATCATGTAAAAACAGTAGGAGAAAAAGCAAAAACGAACTTCTACGCCTTGACGAGAATATCAAAGGTTACTTGGTTGTCTATCATTTCAAACCTTGAAAACTAATATGGGGCTACTTACTTGGGTTGTATGTGCTACGGGGCACCTGTCTGGGCCGATAGGGCGGTGCCCCGTGCCATATGGTGATATGTTAGGGGCGGTACGACGTAAATTGCTTCAAAACCAGCGTTTGGCTTTGATATTCATATGTAAGGCGTATAGGACGATTAGTACTGAACTGCCTTACCGGTGCTGGTGGGTGTTCTCCCAGTCGATCTAGAGGTGCAGCGGCGTGCTGCAATGTATGTACTAATACGCTAGAAAGATCACGGAGCCAGAGTTTTTACCGCAACACGACCGTGCTAAGATCTCTAGATTACTAAAACCCCAGACTGACGTCTGGGAGGAACTTTTATCCGAATGGCAATGTAGGTGGGAAAATTCTATCAAGGGCCGTCACCTCCACCAGTTTTTTCCATCCATTCGTAAGCGGCTGGTTAGGACATGGTTGGAGGTGGATCACTGTGTTGCCCAATTTCTCACAGGTCATGGCAACTTTAAGAGTAAATTATGTTTCCTTTAGGCTTGTGGCCTCACCTTATGCCAATGTTCTAAACTACAGCTGACCTTGAATACGAACAATTCTCACATCACATCTTGTGGGAGTGTATTCTTTGGCAGACTGAACGTAATGTTATGTTAGATAGTATTCAGGTTACATCTGGAGTAGTTTACTATACGGACCTTGTAGAAACCAGAACAAATTTTCGAGCGTTCATGCGATTTTGCCATACCTATTACTGTAATCAAAAGTAGCTCACAATTTAGGATCCATTCGTTTTCAGTATTAAGATATAATCCGTGGTGCTTGGCAACTGGGCTTAACCCAGTTGTATATGTCCCTTGGTGCCTATTGACCTAGCTTTAACCTGTCTCCTGCTTGATAAGGAGGGAAGTGGAAATTATATTTATTTTTTCCTACTCTTCCGCTGTACTCTTCTGATTAATTTCGTTGCGGGATCCAAGACAGTTGAATCGTTTCTCCGGGACTCGTCGGGCTTTTTAGCTCGGCGTTTTTCTGGTGGTCGCCACTGTTGATTCTGACTTTCAGGAGTTGCAGTGGTTGGGAATGTGTGGCGGGCTTGTCCCAAAAAAAAGCACACAGCAATAGATATTTAGCAGTCTTGATGACGTAATTTGCTGGATCTGCTGGTGCTGGCCTCTTGTTCCATTGAAATTTCTTTGACCTAGCAGTTACCACCGATTTGCGACCGATTGTACGCATAATTTTGACGCTCTTAATCGGTATGATTCTGTTCATAAATTCTTTGTAAATATTTCCAGTTTTAGTAACCAAAAGTCAATAAAAAAGTCAGACCGTAGGTATGATTATTAAAATCATGCAGGTTGGCATTTGCGTGAAATAATTTCGTCACCGACCAAGTTCATTACAACTTCAAAACAATTGAATAAAATAAAACCAATGGAACTATTCTAATGAATTCAGATTACCTACGTAAATCTGTTATTCAGTATAAATTAACAGACGTTTTATTGAAATAAGTTTCGTAAAAGAAAAATATTGGCCTAAGCCTGAAATAAGCTACGTCTGCGGCCTTTTTTCCGGTAAATAATCAAATTACTCATTGAGAAGTGAAAAGAGTGTCAGACTCCTACTGAATAAAACCCATCCGTATTCCTCCTAGTGAACTTTTGCGTTCCAGACATTCCCGGGCCGCAGTGACAAATTCCGCAACACATCTGGGACCTGGGGTTTTAAAGGCTCATTGACCTTTTTTGAGCGCTAAAGATTCTAAAAAGTCCCAAATAGGATTAAGCACATGTCAATCTCGGTAGTGTTAATATTATCTCTTCTTCTTAGTCGGACACTCTTGTCAGAGTGGTCGTGGTTGCTCAGATGAGCTACATGGAGAGATGTTCGACGGGTCGTCGACTTTCCCGAGGACTGCTCTCAGCCTTGCGGTTCTGCCGGTTGGTTACGTTACGAGTACACTGAGCCATAGTGGACTCGGCTGCTTTTTGTATAAGAGGGGCTAGCACGAATATTTTGACGTATAGTAACGTTAACGTAAGCGAATTTTGAATGTGAAAAACTACAACCCCATAGTATTTTGGTTTAATTTTATGGGACATACACAATTAATATGTTTTAAAAATATGAATAAAGTATCTTATTTATATAAATATTATGTACAAAACGAGTGTAAAATTTTACTACTATACGTTAGAAACATTCGTGCTAGGCCCTCAGGTCAGTTCAGCGAGTTGGTGATTGACCGCGTGGTCTCTTGCTTTCCATCTGGCTCTGAATCACCAATCTGTCCATCGAGTTTTCATTCCTGCATAATGGGAGCAAATAACTTCAGTATTTGTGTTTTCACGGCGGACGAAAGTCGATATTATAGTTATAACTATTGGACAATCGTTTTGGGCTCTCTTGTTTAAAACTCAAGTAGTCAAAAGCTAGTACACGGTTCCAATAAAATGTTTCTCCACGGTTACTATTAAAAAAATACAACGTTTGCCGAGGCTGCTGAGTCTACAGTGTTCTCATTTTAGAGAAAAGAAGCTATATAAAATTGATGGCAAAGAAGTCGATAACCTACGTTAACCCATTGTTACCCGCCGCGGTATGTCCAGTAAACGTCACGGTGCCTTGCGTTAGTCACGGTGCATTTATAAGTTGTTATTTAATGCCATTCGTTTGACTAAGTACTATCAAGCAAGTGTATTCTATCAACGACTGATCATAGACCTGATGCAGTAACTGATGAACACGCTTGTCTAAAAGTTACCTATTTCATCATCACGGTGGACGTCTTTCGGCTGATATGATCAGCCGAAAGACGTCGACTGCTAGACTGAGGCCCACCCCAAGCAGAGCCACAACAACCGGTCTGGCATCTCGCATCCATGTATTGGCAACAAATCATCGGTCCACCTTGTGGGAAGCCTATTTACTCTTGAGTAATTCTGACCTAAAAGCCCCAGGCTCCAGCCCCAGCTATCTATGTCCCGAAGCCATTTCACAGAAAAGGCTGAAATATTCCAAGTGGTCGTATTTACACAATAATTCCAACTTTCTTTTAGCCTCACCATTAGTAAAAACAGTTACATAATCTCTGCAGGAACTTACTCGCCTCTAGAACTAATCACTGCAGAGCCAAAGAAAGAAAGTAAGATAGAAACCTAACAGATTCTTTCGTAAGACAGAAATAGAACGGGTGACAATTACAATTTGTAGCGGACGGGTAGAGCAAATGGGTGTCTGTGAGAAACTGTATTAGTTCAATAGACGCCGCCGAGTCAACGGCTGCTAATATTTTACGTCTACTTGGAGGCGTGAAGATATGGAGTTGGTAGTTTTACTTTTAGTATTAGGTAGTCGTCCAACCTCTGGGTCAATGTTCAAGGATAAGCAACGCATGTCAAGATTGGTCTTTCTTTAAATGCCGCGACGCCTCCTAGCCGTTGGTGCCGGCGCATTGATGGTCGTCACGGGTACTCATAAAATGTTATCTATCTATACTAATATTATAAAGCAGAAGAGTTTGTTTGTTTGGTTAAACGCGCTAATCTCAAGAACTTTGGGTTGAATTGAAAAAATCTTCTCAGTGTTAGATAGCCTATTTATCAAGGAAGGTTATAGACTATATATCATCACGCTGAGAAAAATAGGAGCGGAGCATTCATGGCAAATGTGACGCAGACGACGTTGCGCGGGTCAGCTAGTCTATCTATAATAACTTTTAGTTTGTGGGCTTCATAGATGTATAGAATAGTGTGTAGGTGATGGAGACGGAGGCTCTTATTTTGCAATGGAGCAACTCAGGGCTTTTACTACGACAGCAATGTTAAAGCAATTTACCAGTTTCAGTGAGAGAAAGAGAGAGATGGAGCTATACAGTAAAATATACACTATTATGGCATAGACACACAGTGCGGCTACTGTTCTCTCGAGAAAGATCAGTCGGTTGTATCTTTAAACATGTCGAAATGAAGGCTTGGGTGAATTGACCATGAAGTGAGCTGTCATTCCATTTTGAATACGAGGATTGACAGCTTACTTCGTGGGCACTTCACCCAAGCCTTCAATTCGACATGTTTACAGAATCGAACTGCAGTTGACGGTTGATACGGTCAGATACTGTCAACAAAGCTATTTGGTATGCAGGCAGGTAATTTGCGACTACTTTTAGACAATGTTGTGAGTGTGCTGAATAGACAATGATTGTACACATCACTCCCAAGTATGATCATTAGTTCATAAGGTTATAATGCGCACATTTTAAATAAATATTGCCAGTACAGTGGGAAAAATAATATTTTTGCCCGCATACCAAATAGATTAAATCTAATAAAAGAATATAATTTTTTCCACTGCACTGGCAACTATTTATAATGTGTGCATTGTTTAAAAGACAACATGTTGTCTGTATATTATATGCATAGGTTTTTCTTTCGCTAATAATATGTAGGTACTCCGGCTCGGCTCGACTCATGCGATGCCGAGCCGGACACGAGTCGCCACGTACGATACAATGACGGGTTTAATTGGTACGGGGACACCACGCACCGGTGTCCTTTTACGTATCCGGATCTTATCAGCCTTTTTCTTCCCTCATCTTGTCACTGTACCAACTAAAGGAAGTGCGCTTACCTGGTTTTAGTTCGGACCTACGATCCACAACCTGCAATTCGGAACTGGAGCAGCTAACGTGACCTTTTCATACACAACCTACGTGGCACTTTACGATAACCTCGACTGGCGTTCAATGGATAGGTTAATACGAAAAACCATTCACAAAATATCTACCGCATTATCAGCATTTCAGCCAAAAGACCACAGCTGGACCAAGGCCTCTCCCAAGAGTCACCATATCGAGAGGTCCTGTGCGTCTCGTATAGATACGAGACGCACAGGCTAAAAAAAAATAAAAAATATTTTCGCGCGGCAAAATCTGTGCCTATTTTACAGGGTACTAGCGATAGTGTAGTTTTCTAAGTGAAACAATTTTCATATTCGGATCAGAATACAGAGTTGATTTGCTACAATTTTGTCCCCGAAACCTCGTCAAACTTTTTAAGAATGAGGCAAGCAAACAATCTCATAACTCGATAATCACATAACACACCACACCGCACCAAGCACCCACACCGCACTTTAGAAATTAGCATCCTTTGTGCCTATTTTTCTGTTTCCTTTTTTTATCTATTTGTGTGAGGACATAAATTGTTAAATAAATAAACATAAAGATATTACAAGTAATATTTAACGTCTCCAAAGTAAGCTTAATCGTAGCTCCTTTCTTCGTAGCTCCTTGTCTCGTCTGCTCATTACTCTGTGGAAGACGCTCGCTTCTGTACAACGGCAGCGCCCCCAAGCGGCGTTCGACTTTTTCCGATTATTCAATTACACCCGCCGCGCCGCCCGTCCGATACTAATTAATGGTTTTCTAATTAATGTTTACTTTAATTGAATTTAGTTTTTTCTTAATCACCGCTTCTGGCGTGGAAAATGTTAGGTCATCTTTTAGTGGTACGAAATGTTACATAGATTGTTTTTGTACGGAATTAGGTAGGTATGTGTTCCAGGCTCTTTAGTCCCTGTGCTGCCGTGGCAAGCCAGTCTCACGATATTTTAGTTTCCTAAAGGTTTTGCCATAACAGTGGTTGCACAGAGGGGTTTCCGTAGTAGTCGTTTAAGAAATAACCGTACCGGTAGAAGGGGCCCGTTCCATGCGCTGATGGTCATCTACGGGACGGTTTTATTGATGTTAGAATCCCATACTTTTCGAACTTATTCCCAAAGCCCGGGTGCCTTTTGCAGATTTACTCTTCGAAACAAGACAGAAATGGTTTTTGTACAAAAAAGTTTACGATTGCAAGAACAATACCTTTTTCTGACCTTGTAATGTGTTTATACTTACGACTTTAGTATAACTAACCACGTATGTAGGTAAGTGCCCTAAATGCGCGAGACGGTTACGGCAGACCACGATGAAGATGGCGGAACAACTTGGATGTCTTCCTTAGAAATGGCGGCACAGAACCAGGAACAATAGAAGGAATGGAAGGAGACTTTTGCTCAGCAATGGGACCGTGCAAGCTAGAAATACTAATTTAATATAATGTCCAAGTCCGATCCTGCATGGAGTATTGCAGCCACCTTTGGGATGACTCAGCTAAGTATCAGCTTGCCGCGTTTGACTCGGTGGAACGCAGAGCTAAGAGGTTCATTGGCGACGTAAAACTGGTGGATGCCAAGTTACACAGCTTAGCTCATCGCCGCAAGTTTGCCTGCTTGTCAGTCTACTACAGATTTTACTTCGGAGAGTGTGCGCAAGAACTCCACGACCTCATCCCACCAGCCCCCTTCCACCATCGGACATCAAGACACACTGCAAGTTACCATCCCTACCTTGTTGTTATTCCACCAACTCGCACTAAGCGTTTCCAAGCGTCTTTCATAATGCGCACAGCAAAGGAGTGGAACTCTCTGCCTGCGTCTGTGTTTCCGAACGCTTAAAACCCTAATCTTTTCAAAGTTAGAGTAAACAGGCTAATTCTGGGTAAGTTTGCTCCATCGTAAACTTTGTATCTGTCATGTCTGACCTGGAGGTCAGATTTTCCACTAGAGTCAAGAGCAAACCCATCTCAAACAAAAAAAAAAACTTATTTGTGTCTTTCGTTTAGCCAGTTTTTACTCCCACTTATTAAATCCTCTAACTAACCTTACTGTATATATAGTCGTAGTTTAGCCGATTTCAGTATTAACTACGGTTCGAAAATACTCAACTTTTGATCCTTAATTCAGAAATCGGCCTTTTGTCGTCTGAGGGCTTATCCTACTAATATTTTCAATGCGAAAGTTTGTGAGGATGTATGTTTGTTTATCTTTCACGTCCGGCCGCCTGAAAGGATCTTCATGAAATATGGCACAGTAGTAGCTTATAATCTAGAATAACGCATAGGATACTTTTCATTCCGAGAATTTGTTCCCTAGGGATGAGGCGGTCGAAGCCGCTGGCGGAAGCTACAAATATTAATGCAATATTCGTATTTAAGTCTCAATCGCAATCTTTCAAAAACACTTCAAATTTCTATATTTTTCAGATGATAACGCGTACATTGCTTGAAAATGAGTAGTATAGGCCCTCTGATGAACGAAGCCATGCTATATTATCATAGACCTTATTAACATTGCACGATGTCCCCGTTCATGTACACTGATTTGTGACATAACTGGGACGGTGGTCTGATACGTAACAAACTCGTTCAAAGCCGATTTGATCAATCATTTCAGGCTACATACACCACTGCACTGTTTTAAGCTGGATATTATGTAAGCTTCTCCCAAATGACTAGTTGACGAATTGAAGCAGTATAGGTCAGAATGATACTGTAAAAACGTCCATATGAAATCTGATGTGAAGTGAACAAGAAGTGAGTTGTCAATCTATTAAATCAAAATTGTACTGCAGTGTGATTGTACACATGTCGAACTGCAGTGTGATTCAGCTGGTCGATTCTGCCGGTTGATTCTGTTGACATCTCACCGTGATCACTTAGGTGGAGTGAACGACAAGTGAGCTGTCATTTCATCTTGTTTGTATGGTTTGACAGCTCACTTCGTGATCCCTTCACCCACGCTTTTACCTCGACATGTTTACAGAATTGACCGGCTGTAAACATGTCGAAGCGACACTTAGGCGAAGTGAACGACAAGTGAGCTGTCAAACGATACAAACTAGATGGCATGAATGCTCACTTGTCGTTCACTCCACCTAATTTATCACGGTGAGATGTCAACAGAATTGACCGGCTGAAAACTTAGGCGAAGCGAACGACAAGTGAGCTGTCAAACCATACAAACAACATGGCATGACAGCTCACTTGTCGTTCACTCCACCAAAGTGTACATGGTGAGATGTTGACAGAATCGACCGGCTGATAGTTCACTTCATCTAAGTTTTCACAATATTGTTTATGAAATAGACCAACTGTAATGCTATTCTTAGGTGAAGTAGCTGGCAATCGCTAGCGTTGGGTGGGTGGAATGACTGCTCACTTGTCCCGAGGTTTCACATTGAGATTTTTATCAGAATATACCTCCGTCAGGTTAAAGTGCAAAGTTATTTCACTTCATGCACACTTCTCCTACGTTTTCACGGCGATGTTGAACAGAACACTCCTTCAAAGTTAGAGTAAACAGGCTCCTTCCGGGTAAGCTCGCTCCATCGTAGACTTTGTCTCTGTTATCTCTGACCAAGTCTAAAGTCAAGAGCAAACCCATCTCAAAAAAAAAAAAGAACATTTTAAAGATTGCTCCCAAAATAATGTAATTGAATGCAAAGAAAAAAAACATCAACAAATTGAATAAGTTAGCATCACTATATGTACTTTATAAATGTGGTAATTTAAATAAAATATAGCACACAAGGTTTGCCAATTTGACGTCAACGTATTGTTTTGTTTAAGTATAAAGGAATTAAAAATATACGTGAAAAGGTCTAGGGAAGTAGAATCTAGAAGTTGTGTGTACTTATTTGGCCTTACAAAACATAGTCCAAGGCCGCTTTTCCACCTACTAGCAACTCGCATGCAAGTATTTGTCGTCGTACCGGGATTCGTCGACGGTGACCTCTTAAATCTGGTCCTGGGGGGTTACTCTCTTAGCCCAAAGTTCGTAGCTTTGGGCTCAATTGTGGGCGTATTCTAGTCCCTATCATCTAACTACTAAGAATTAATGACAACACGATTTGATAGTTACCGTCAAATCGTGTTGTCATTCATACCTAGTTCGGGCTCGGGACATCATAAGTCCGTACGCGATACGGAGTAGAATACGCCCGCAACTACGGACATCGGGCTTAGAGAGTAGCTGGATCAATCCATGGTCCAGAGCGAGAGGGGCATGGGGAGCAGTCATCTCTTGCTGCAAAGGAGTAATGCAAGCGGAGGAGGACGCGTGGGGCTTCATGTCCCAGCCGCCTGCTAGCCGCCATTAGGGCCAGTGCCTGCCAGGGTTGCGGAATTGTTTGAAAGACCAAGGGCACTTGGAGGAACACAAGTGGGTTTTCTCAGTAAGAGTCTGTCACACCCTTCCGCGCCGCCTAGAGCTAAGGTTCATTTGATGACTTTCAATCCAAAAAAATGACAGTCACAGTCATCTTTTGTTAATTATTTTTCGTCATGGATGTCTTTTCATAATTTTTAGGGTCTCTTACCTGTAATGAAATTGGGCTCGAAATGATAACATTTTTTGTCATGGTTTCTGGACAGACTCACGCACCTTACACCGGCTTGGCTAAATACGCTCGTGGCCGAAATATGTTAGTAATTACCTTCCTTCTGCCTTCTATAATGTTTTCAACAAAAAGTTTGTAAGCGGACATCAGTGTAGGGCTTTCAACAATTACCCGAAAAAACAACTTGCTTTGAAGTAGGTTCACGAATAAAGGGGCTATTCACCACAGCACAGTTAATATTAAGACATTATTATTTAACAACGAGGGTGTATTCACACCTCTGTAAACTGTCAGCTTTATGAAGGCCCATAAATTAGTGCTAACCGCTGAACCCGTGAGATGAAGAGAAAATGCTACTTAGACATTGTCGTTATACAGACTCACTAGGTTGAATACACGCCGCGTTTTGTATGCAGTTTGAAGCCGGATACGTAGCATGTTAATGTGTGGGCTGCATTAGAATTTGACCTTTGTGTTCTATGAGAAAATGTTTATTAGAATACATTAGCAGAATCATAGTAGAATCATAATATTAATCACACAACAATCTGTCAAATTTCATTTTCATCTTTATCGCTAACGCATTAGGTTCAAGGTTGATTGGGAAAATTTTACAGTGACGGGTAGCGTGATCTGATTCTGCTAAAGTGGCTTTTTTAGACCCGCAGATATTTTGTAGTCTGGGCACAAAGCAATGGAATCTAAATTTATCATCAATGGCAGTTCCCGTTACGCAACAAACAATAATTTTATGAGTCAATTTTCAGGCTACCCACAGGGCTACTTATGCCATTCTGGGGTCTTTTCTTTTTCATTAACTTGTAATTTTTTTAAAACCTGTCAATTACGAGTCGGTCTTTCACATGAATTGTTCCGCACCAGAAAAAACTCGTTTCTGTATGGGAGCCTCCTTTATTTTATTTTTTTTTTATTTTCTTGTATTTGTTGTTACAGCGTCACACTCTCTGTGAAAATTTCAGCAGTCTACCTATTAGGGTTCTTGACAGACAGACGGGCGGACGGTCGGACGGACAGCGGAAGCTTAGTATTAGGGTTCAGTTGATTGAAGCAGAGGAATGACAACTCATTTCATGACAGATCACTTCACTCGAACCTTCGCTTCGACATGTTAACAGAATCAACCGGCTGATCTGCGTCTCAAGCGTTTGACACGCCAATCGTATCTGTTTTACTTCGCAGTGCGTTCCTTCAAAACGTGGCCCACCTATTTTGTTAATTAAGCATATTTAATTAAACACCTTTCAGCCTCTCACCAGTGTTGACACTTATGATTCCAAACATGACTTTGAATTTGAAACCGAGTTGGTTAATTGGTAGGCATGTGATTTGTGTGTAACCTTAAATCTATTTATTTGAGACTGTAACTGTAGTATTTTGTGTGAAATAGTAAGTATTGCTGTATTGCTAAACACAGAAAATATGGAAACAAAAGATTGCGATTTGAAGGACGCAAATACTTCTATTCACTCGACTGCCCAAGAAAGAGGATAATATTCATTATTGTACACCATAAATAGATAACTCTTTTCACCAATTTAATGTTGTGGGTACATGGCAGTTATATCGCACACAGCGATATCTATGTAATCTTTGGATGGAATGAAAGATCTCAATGTAAAACCGGACAAATGCGAGTCGGACTCGGAAAAAACTGTCAAATTTTCCCAATCAACCTTCATCCTAACGCTTCAGCGATAAAGTTGAAAATCTACTAAATAAATTTGACAGATTTTTGTAGCTTAATGTGCTTCTGTACCATAAACCTTAATTTTATAGCGGTAATAGTAATACACATTCTGTGAAAATTTCAACTCTCTGCCTGTTATGGGTCATGAGCAGATCATACAGCCCGCTGAAAGACAAATGGACGAACGGACGCTTGTAATAGTGTTCCTTTGGTAGCCCTTTGGGTACGGAACCCTAAAAATTTGGGCCTTTTTTTAATCCCAGCAGTGGGAATATACCTGCTGATTATATCTATTACTACAATATCTACCAGACAACCTTTGGATACAAGTAGAGTACATCAGAGGCCTTATTGTGAGTTTTTTCGACTCACGTTCGAACGCGTTCGATTGCGAGCGCGTTAGAATTTAGTATGGGAAATTAGGTTCTACGAGTGACCACCAGGTGGCACTTTAACTAAATTCCCATACTGAATTCTAACGCGCTCGCAATCGAACGCGTTCGAACGTGAGTCGAAAAAACTCACACTAAGGCCTCAGGTGAGATACTGGTCAAACGTGCGTATAAATAGTGAAAAAAAAAAGTTTGCTTTTGCGTCCATCATTGTGAACCTGGAAACGGCCAATCAAAACAATTGAGGATCTTCACGCATACTCGATGCAGCTATCAACCGAAGACAATGTATTTAATTACCAAATACAATACATCACATAAATTATCATTAAACTTGAATATTGATACGTAGGCGACGATTTTATACTTGGCACTGGCCTTTACTTTATTACAATGTCAAATATTCCACTGATTGTCGTAGTTTTGAGTAATTTATGAAGTGAAATTGTTTTTTTTTACTACCGATGTACTCTTTAGGTACTTATAGCTTAACTCAAATCGAAAGTTTGACTGGTAGATAATGTCATGTTGTATTTAAGGTATAATTATGTACCACTACAGTAAATAAAATATTAATACAGGGTGTAAGTGTGGGCACATACGTATCTGACTGTCTGATCCGATGCGCGTTGCCAGATGCTAAATGCTACAAAGCCGTACAAAAATAAAAATTATGAAAATCCATAGCTCAAATTTTGAAAGGCTGCAGTGTCATAGAAAATGTGTCATAGTTTCTATAATTGGACATTATTCAACTGTCTAACTAAACAGTTGAAATTTTCACAGATGTATCGTTTACTACACTTAAGCATATTATATATTTTTCTCAAACATGCTTGGAAATGTGAGCATTTTATTGACAATCTTCTTCGAAATAAATCGAAATTGCTGTAACGGCCGAGCAGCGGCCGGCAAAAGTTGTATGAAAATCCATTTCTATCGTGTTTTGCGGCCAAATAAAATTACATAATTAACTCATATCTTTAGTGTAATTTAAAAATGATAGAAATTATAATAATGGTACGGCACACTTCGTGCGCGATTTCGACTCGCACTTGGCTGGTTTTATTTTATTTTTAGGCTGGTGGAACAGCTCAGACTCGAGACCTGCATCTAACAACACCCCTCTTCATGGCTAGAGCACAATTTTCTCGCAGGTGTGAGAACTAGAGTATCCTCATAAATTATAAATTATTTATTTTTTGCGTTGAATGAACAAAATAAGATTAAATTATTATTTAAAAAAAAACACAGTTCCAACACACTCTACCTTACGGCATGCAAAAATAGAAAAAATCTTATAATCTTTATCCCTGAGGAGATTACTCTTCAGGGATAAAGGTGTACTTAAAATATTATGTAAGATATTAGAAACTTCATGACCATGCCTTGTACAGTAACTCATAATCTTTCAAAGCAGGTGCTTACGAACTTAGTACTCGTAACTAAGTTGGCAACTTTGTTTTGGCGCCGAACTATTACAAGTTACAAACATTACTTTGATTACAAAACTTGTGTGATACTTTAACAGGTGATGCGGTAATGCGTAAGTTATTGCCCGCTTGTCTATGGGTAGGTATGTCAACCGACTGCTTCCACAAAGCATTTTGTATTTTATTTTTAATGCCTCATATTATAATAAACAAGCTTTAGCCCGCGACTTTGCCGTTACACACGCATACAGCTTTTTTCCCGTTTACGTAAGAATTTCAGGAAATATTCTCTAAGTGCTTCTCTGCACTACCCCAATGAACCAACATGCCAAATTTCAGCTTTCTGCGACCAGAAGTTACGGCTGTGCATTTCTGGTTCTGTAGAAATTTCGAAAAATACCCTCTAATCGCATCTCTATACTCCTCAAGAAACTTACAAGCCAATTTTTAGCTTTCTACGACAAGCAGTTTCGGCTGTGCGTTGTTTGTCAGACAGCTTTCTACGACAAGCAGTTTCGGCTGTGCGTTGTTTGTCAGACAGCTTTCTACGACAAGCAGTTTCGGCTGTGCGTTGTTTGTCAGACAGCTTTCTACGACAAGCAGTTTCGGCTGTGCGTTGTTTGTCAGACAGCTTTATACGACAAGCAGTTTCGGCTGTGCGTTGTTTGTCAGACAGCTTTCTACGACAAGCAGTTTCGGTTGTGCGTTGTTTGTCAGTCAGTCAGTAACGGAAGTTTTAACTTCTATGGTATGTTTACTAACAAAAATATCTATATTGTTATCCGAAGGTATTAAATACAATTAAATTGATATTGGCTGTTCTGAGATACTGGCAGGATTCTTGCCTATATTTCCGGGATTTACCTGATAGCCTCTCTACTCATAAAGCACATCAGAATTGTTGGATCTTTTTTTTTATTTTCTGTTTATACAATACGGGGAACTCTTGGCCCAAATCTCACCTGATGGAAAGTGATGATTAGGCCGAAGATGGAAGCGAGTTTCACCCGGAATCCTCTTACCTACTAAACTGGGAACTGGCTACTAAAGTCAACATAGAACGCGTGTTTATTTTTACATAAATATTGGGCGGAGCGGAAGGGAATATCAGACTCTTAATGATTAAACACGGGTGGGCACCCGTGTTCCTCCAATGGCTTTAGCGTTCCAAGGTAGGGTGGTGGGTAAGAGATACCGTTTCATTACCATACACACTTGTTTTCCCAATTCACTTTAGACATAGGCAGAATAGTCGACATCGGTTTACTTGCCATTTAAAAATATAGAATAGAATAGACAAATGATATTATAAGTAAAAAGGGGTAGATAGGTTACCTATACAACATTCGATCTTCAAAAACGTGAAACCTACGTGACGTGTGTCCGTTGACGGCGCAACGCGACACTGAGGTGAAGTGTGGCTAGTTAGCCACATTTTAACGTGTCGCTTGCTGAGCGCTTATAACCTATCTACACTTTTTTACTTATAATATCATTGGAATAGACACTGACAGCTCGTAAACGTGGTTCACATGCTGATCGCGTTCAGTTTCATTGATGAAATCGGCCTAAGTAGGTACTTTACATGGAGCATCTGCCGATCTGCCGATCTGCCCTTCACAATTATGAACGTAACAATAAAGCAACCCCTTGGTAAGACTTGTGTCACAGGTCTTCAAGTGACAGCCGGTACCAATGCCTTTAACATGCTTTCATAATGATCCTTGGCAAGCGTTGCTGAACTTCGTCTTCGATGGTTGGTTTGTAAGGATGTTTTTAAATATAGTTATTCAGTGATGTGAGAAACAATACGACGCAATGTCAACAATTCAATAGTAATGTCAAATGTCAAGCATTGAATTTTATTTATTTATTTATAAAATACTAATATAAAATTTTAATTTTGCACGAGAATAACTATAGGAAACTCACGTGATTTTATATTGACGTCTCTTTTTTTAGAGGCAGGTCCCGTATTTAAAAAAAGAGTAATGTGTGTGATTATACTAATCTCATTTTTATTCTGTTAAAACCCATCTTGAAAATGAGTATTGTTTTTTTAAGCATATGATTTTTTCAACCAGAACACCAAACAAATAAATAACATATCAATATACAGCAAGGTAGATACCTACATAAATATGAATAAATTGAGTAACGAAAGTCGGTGTCTCCGACGGAAAGTAGACTATTACAACAAAAAAAGTTTTTTTATATTATTACCTACATAAAAAAACCATTAAAACACATTGAAGTGAATTAAAAACATTTTTATCGAAGATGAGCCGAAACATACTTATTTCAATAAACAAATAATGCATCGTAATCCGATTTCTACTGTATCTTTAACTTTATAACTTAAATACACTTAAGAAATTGGGCACGCGTGTTTTGAAGCCTACGGACTAAAATTTACAAAATATTGTGCAATTCCAGCAATATTGAAAAAAACAACCTCTTTTTTGAGTTTATTATAAAAATAACTTTGTGAAATATCTATCAAGAACCTGTACTGCCAGACCCTTTGGCAGAATGCCTAGTGTGACCTTTGCCTTGCTAAAATGAACGAATATTTCAAAAACCTACACCACCGTGTTCGACTTTTTGGCGCCAACTTAAAATTTAGTTTGACAAATAAATTTCAATTTTTTCCTATTTCACTCTGGTTTTTGATGTTAAAAATAGTGTATATTTAGTGTATTCCCAAGCCACTAGTTTAACACGTATGGTAATTTAAAGTGGCAGGTCAGGGGATGCTCCGATACGAACTGAAAACATATAATTAACAAACAAAGCGACTTTAATGCCGTAATTGTTGCTGTGGAACTGAATAATTGGGCAGTTGATGATGTTTCTAGCCGAGGTAAGATGCTTTGATGGTTTTGGGAAAACCTTTGGGAATACTTTCATTGTGCGTATGTGCAGCTAAGAAGTAAAATTATCTGCCGGAGCTTTTCTTGATAGCTACAACTTGGGTCTTTAAGTCATGAGTGACAAGGTTCCTTCTAAACAACTTCACCTTTTTCTATCAAGTGAGATTGTGGTCAAATGCCAGACTATTGATTTATAAAAGTTGAAAATAAAACACCAGTTCAGTTCAGTTACTGACAAACGAATTGAGAACCTCCTCCTTTTTTCGAAGTTGGTTAAATAGCTATAGATGTCAGAAAATAATTTTATTACCTACTTTAATATCCTAAAAAAGCAATGCTAAAAACATTGTGCTTTTCTTATTATATTTTGCAGTGAGTGATGCTTTTTTTCTAAAAACCTGCCTAGTTTTGGTTGGCGATTCAAAGCAATAATAAGTATAGTAGCTATCGTAGTAACGATGGCTACATAGGTTGAGGTAGCATTCTACAAGTTAATAAACATAAAATTACGTTTTCAAGAAATTATCTGGGAAACTTGTAATAATATTGAAATTATACTGTACCGTAATACCTATGACGTTAAATGACCAAAGTAACGTAACTTATATACAGGGTGTTTTCAAAAAGTAATTCGTAAAGTAGTTTTGAATGCACGGAACTTCTATCTGCATAACAATCGGAATAACTCGATATTTAAAGATCATCATCATCTGCCTAGGTTTTTCCTAACTCTTATATTAATTAGCGTCAGCGTCCAGTCAATACGGATTCAGCTGAATACAATTTTACGACATTGACTGGGAAACACTTGTACTCCTTAGCAAGACTGGTATCAGATTTTCTGTTTTCTCTGTAACAATTGCCAAACATCTACAAATAGCAACCAGGACCAGCACCTTATATCCCATAATTAAGAGTACAATGACCCCTTAAAATGTGCGTTTAATTTATATAAAATCGTATTTATTGTTGTATTATGCACTAAGATGGTAAAAAAATAAAAACTAATGTTTGGATGGATGTCAGCGGCTTAACGGAGCGGTATGGCAAAATTGCCATTGGGATAGTTATAAATAATTTCTGACAATCACGCGACCGAATCCACTAGCAGAAGCTAATTGTTTTAATAAACCATACAAATTGCATTGATTTCAGGTAAGGTGCTCTGTTTAAACTTCCGTAATTGTCTATGTCACTGAAAATAATACGGCACAATGGAGGAGTACGCATTCGTATGAATAGTTTAGTTCAAGTACTAATTATTATTTGCTGATTGCCTGCAGGTGACAGGTACACTCCTCCACCATTAAGAGCTATTGTACGTTAGAATTCAATTTGACTAATTTCCTTGAATATTGTAGTGTATTTACCAGCATACACAACACTGTTAGGCTGCGTTTCTACCAGAGCAGGCGAGTATGCGTAGGGAAGGATGTGTTTGTATGTAAAAAACGAATTGCGTGCACTGAGCTAGGCGGAAAAACGGGATATACGCGAACATAAGAAAAGCTAGCCTCTTTATAAATTCAAGTACTACTCAACTCAACTCAACTCAAGCATTTACCTATTTCAATTAGACCATTACCACTTTTGAATTATCAAGGTCGGTCGGTACAAAAAAAAAGATGAAGCTATTTGTACGTTGCAGAGCGTAGATCTCTATGGAGAAGAACGTGCAAGAAACTCCACGGACACTATTTTTAAAATAATAAATTATTAAAAAGTTAAAAGACGAGCAGTATAAAAGCGATAAATCAATATTCACGATTCCATTCGTCCCAATTCATATGGATTATTTAGAAAACCGACTTGAAGAAGACCGATATGGTTCTAAAATACTCGAAATATGAATATCTTAAAATGTCAACTATATAAATAAATATTGCTATAATGCATTTTCAACTTTCATAATTATTTAGCTGAAAATACGTGACAGTGGAAAATTCAGGTGGATTATTGAAACTTAACGGAACTTTAAGTTGTAGTTAAGTTATTAATCCTTCGTTAAGTTTTAGTAAGTATCGCCGCCGGTATCAAGTTTACGTCTTGTTGGGATTAGCTTGATGACACTGTTGAGAGAGTGTTATTATTAAATAAATAGTTAATTAATTAGACTAAGACGGGAGTAAAATACATTATCATCACTATATACCTTCATAATATCAAGATATCCTCTTATGGCGACAGGAAGAAACTACAAAATGCCTTCTAGGATCACACATGTGTGATCCTAGAAGGCATTTTAACGGTACGGCACGGTAAAAGAAAAGGATTATGTATAATCCTTTTCTTTTACCGTTTCTTGATTCGTATTATTCTTTTTCTTCATAAATATTCTTTCTTCTGTGTTTATTTTTTTCATTTTTTTTATTTAGTGTTTTGCCTCATGTTTTAGAATTAGTAAACAAAGTCTCACACACTGTCTCAAACAAATAAAATAAAAACAAGGCATTCTATGTTACAATTGTCAAAATACACACACTCAACCAATGATATATAAAACTATAGATACGTTGTCCGCACTCTAAAATGACAACATGAAATGAAGCCAATTGGCCACATCGCGCTTAGTTACGCACCAACCTGCCGCGCGACACTACGTTTGTTTTGATGTAAATTTGACTATAACTTATCCTGTGACGTAACTGAAGATGTATATTTATCTCCCTCTAGCAACAGGTATCCCGCCGTACGGTGACATATTTTCTTTCCCTTTCTTCATGCGTATTAGTAGCTATCTAGTATTTTCGCCGTTTTTAAGCGCTGCGATGTTGGTTTATGACGTTGCTATATATAATACGTCATTGCACTCAACACAAAGCATAATCGCAAAGAACTGCAAAACAATTTATATCTTTGTGTAAACAGTCGCCTATTCAACGTAAAAATTATTCCGTTTTGTGAACACCCCGTGCATAACTTTTTTTTTAATTATTTGTTTTAAATACTACACCGCGACCGTCACAGAGTCCAGACGAGTGGTTGTCGGCCGCCCGTGTCCACGTCCCAGGTTCCAACCCAGACAGTGAATTTCATATATTTCGAAAGAAAAATAGAAAGGTGAGTGTGGAATTCAGTTCATTATAACAAATCTTTTGGAAAGTGAAGTTGAAGTTCTTTGAATAAGAGCTATATTTTGTTGTTTAAAGTGCTATTTTTAAGTCTACTAGGTACAGTGTTATTAAAGGCTTATTCTAAGGCTGCATTTCCACCAGCAAGTAATTCGCATGCAAGTTTAATTACATTGCGGGGCACGGAGCGGTATATCACGTTTTGTAGCAGCAGTAGCCCGCAATGGAAAGCAACATGCGTACGAGGTGGTTGCAGGTGAAAACGTGGTTGAATAGCATAACTATTGAATCCAGTTAGGTAATGTTAGGACTTCCACATTTTTGGCACCCAACGCTGTGGAAGTTTTAGGTGACGAATAGTGATATAGGTGTTCTAATATTAAGCAAGTCAATGAAAAAATACTTATCTGGAATTTCAATGATAAATGGTAATGCTACGTTATCATAATGCTGTCGGAATAATGTCAGTGCCAGTGCTTATGATTTTGTGTTACAAATGAAAATCACCCGCGCCGCCTATGGGCCAACCATATCTATGCATACAGTTGTGCTCGCTTCAGTTTTTCATATCTACATATTGTACATATCTGTACTAATATTATAAAGCTAATCTCGGGAACCACTGTTTCGAATTAAAAATTAAAACAAAATTGGATAACCATTTATCGAGGAAGGCCATAGGCTATATAACATTGCACTACCACCAAACGGAGCGGAGCGTTAATGAAAAATGTGACGCAAACGAAGTAGCGTGGGTCAGCTAGTGCATGATATTCTGAGGCTCAAAAAATACTCTGAAAAGGACTTTAATCTTAGGATCTCACCTTAGGCAGTGTCTAAGTATACCGATCCTGGGATGACTCTATAGCAAAGTCTTTCCAAAACGAAGGGTTTGATCAGACACGTGGTGTCGAATTATGTAATAGTAGATATTCACTTGCATGTTTATGGCTTTCAGCTTTAGATGTTTTTTACAGAAAATTCCTTGAGTAAATAATTTCACACTATCCCATTCGGTTGCCAATTTCAATTTGCTCAAAAAGCTTGAAAATAAATTATAACAACCTAGCACTTCGCCCGCGACTTCGTCTGCGCTGAAATTTTCTTAAGGATTCCTATTTTTTTCTACTAATCAATAAAGTCTTTGTTACTTAGGGATAATGTAGCATTCTAACGGCGAAAGACTTTTTTAAATCGGTCCAGTACTTTTTGAGTTTATTCGTTGCAAACACAAATCTTTCCGCCTTATAATATTAGTGTAGATGGGTAATTTAAAGCAACTGGTATGCATGAAAATATGAAAATATTTTAATTCTTTTAAAACAATAGGAAAGCCCCTGTTCTCTTTACATTAAACTAATTCTTCCAATCAAACTATCCTAGTTATTTTTGCCTCTTTTCCAACAATGTGCAATATGTCATCGCAAGCAGGCAATGAAGTTCTATTGGCTGGTAGTTATCTGAGCCACTGAGAAAAAATCGATTTTAAATTGAAACCTAAAAGCTCCAATCTTTCTAGATTCAGTCAAACTCCTATTTTGGTAATATTTTTAAAATTTCCATATTCTGTAGCTTGGTATTTTACTTATAGTGAGGTAGGTATCATAATCTCTCACTACATGGTAAGTTTAACTAAAAATGATTCCAACGCCGTAAAACATAAAAATTACAGAAATTAATCTAATTCAACATTATATCAAAATTATCTACAAGAATTCGTTTTATCCATCCACGAAGTTTCAAGAACGCAGTAGGTAGTCTACCTAAACCTCAACAAAACATTGAAATTTAAAACAGAAAAAAATAAAAACGCTTTCCGTGAATTTGATTTGATTCGGAATCACTCACAATCAATACCTGCGGGTCAATTACGTCGATTCTCATTTACATTCGGTTTGAATAATAAATGTTGTTTACTGATTCCACCGTCTAATGTGTAAACGAATTTAAAATGGACTCTACTGTAATGCATAGTGATGAAATTGGAATCCTTGTTAATAAAATTCTTCCGTGTCTGTCAGACAGCTGAAATGTTAGCATGTAGGTTCCTTGGGGAGTCTTAGGGAGCACTAAGAGAGGATTTCCCGAAATTCCTACGGGAAAACGGGCTATAGGTACGCGTTAGTCGCGGATATACAGGGTTATTTTTAAAACACCGGCAACCTCTCAGGACTATGCTATGCAAAGCATAAGAAAGCTCATTCGTTTACTTTTTCTTATGCTTCGCATAGACTTCGTACCTAACATTTAGAGCGTTCAATTTAAATATTTTTTATTTTTGTATGAAATCCTGAGGAACTAAAATATGATGAATTTTCAAAAGTCATAGAACAAAAGTTGTTCTTGTTGGACAATAGTCTTGAGAGGTTGCCGGTGTTTTAAAAATAACCTTGTATAGTCCTAATTTATTAAATTCTAGCGTTACTGAATGACTGACAGACAATGCTCAAACGAAACTATTGGTCGTAGGATGCTGAAATTTGGCAAGTAGGTTTCTCGTGGAGTGTAAGGAGGATTAGGTACCTGAAATTACTACGGGAACGGGAAAAACGAGATAAACGCGTACGTCACGGACAAAATAAATCAGGTATCAAAACAAGCTTGTAACTGTCCCACCACAGGACAAATAAGGGAAAAATAATTTAGAAACAAAGATACAATGATTTTTAAAATTTATTAAAGTCACTTTAAACTTCTATTTGTCTCTTGAGTCCCTATCAAATAATTTTAGAAAAAGTTCTCAACTAACTTTTGAGACCAATGTAGGTATCTTGCGTATGCAGTTACATTACAATAAATGAAAACAAAATATCAACTTGACCTTTTCTTCGGTCAAAGAATCAAAAATCAAAAGCGTTGCCATTCAACGTGGTTATGCACTTTCACATTGAGAAAATGTTGACGATTTTTTTGCTGTCCAATGAATTCATCTCCTGTTTTTATACGTTGTATGTTTCTAGATTAGATTACGCATTCTGTATCTTAGCAGCTTCCCAATCTTATTACCTAGAGTTTTACATAAATCTTTCTACAAGATTCACGCGACAGTTTTCATAAGCTTAGCAAATCCACTGAAAGGATCTCGAAAACTTTTATGTGTATCTAACCAAAGCTGTTTTTTATTTTATTTAGTAATATATCTTAGGGATTTCGAGCTGAATGAAACACCTGGAAATTGAATCTGCTTACAAGATAGTATGTAAGGATTCATCGGTGTGCTCATACATAGATATCTAGACGAAGATTTAACCTTTAGAGATTCCTTCAGTCAGAAATCTTAAGCTTAAGTTTTGTTTGTAAAACTATTTCAGCTAGACTAGAGAGCAAAAAACATCCTCACGATTCGAGGTTAAGCTTCTCTTTATTCCTATCGAGACTCCTCAGTGCCTCACAAAACACGTGAAGCCATCGGTCCCGACTGTCAAGAAACCTGAAGTTCTGACACTCCAAGGGGTACCGTGTAACCCTGGTACTAGTTTGTAGGTTATCGCTCCTTACCTAATATTGTACGGCTAACTATGACATCAGCTTGTTATCAGCCAATCATTGATTCTTTGTAGCGTTATTCGGCAAAAATTATATCGTTCAAGGATAATTCTTTGTACCGTACGGGACTCGTTACATCTCACTCACCAATGTTTACAAATCATGATTCTGATCGTGATTTCATGTCGTAACCTACTTAGTTGTACTCATCTATAAGACTAGTAGCTGTCCCAAACTTATGTAGCTGGCAAAGGGCTAGGCAGATGAATAAGGGACTCACACTTATTCAGGTCTATTCAGCTTATGCCCATAGAAAACAACGTGTTTGTATGGAGACGCGTACGCATCCGTTCAGCTCTCCGCGTCTATTCAGCTTTCGCGGCAAAAAAGTATAAAATGAGGAAAAAAATGTGTTATTATCATGCGAGTGCTATAGAGTTCAGCGCTATTCTGCCGCTGCCACCTTCTCATTCTTAGAACGCTGTACGCGGCTGATAGAAGCGGAACTGTATAAATGTGACTAAAATCGTTCAGCGAAACGCAAATGGAGCTGAATAAGTGTTAATAGTCCAGAATTTATCTTAATGGAAAAAATCTAAAACGTTCAACCAGCTGATATTTACGTTTAAAATAAATAAGATAATGGCTTTATGATACTTTCTGCTCTGATAGCACACTCAAAGTTATTAAGGAGTACTTAAGTGGTTTACGCCATACTCTTTGTCATCATTCAACTTAATTTAACGTAAAAGGCTCTCGAAGATAGGCTTCATCAACTCAATCCGTTCTCTCAAATCGATAAAGGTCACATCCCGGTATAGAATCTATTTTTAGATGAGTGAAAAATTGGCTTTTCTATTTCCTGTTTCGTTCAGACGTACATTATACCGTACTCAGAATAAAGTTTGCGTTTCATGACGGGCCTAGCAGAACTGTTCATAACGCACATCAATACTAATATTATGAAGCTGAAGAGTATGTGTGGTTGACTGCGCTAAATTCATGAAGTGATGCTGATACAGGCATGTCTTTTTTTAATTTGTGATTTTTTCGTCAAAAGTCAAAGAATGTGCAAATAAAGTTCTATCATGTGATACCCCACATGTCCTAATAATCCCACTTCGAATTTTCAAGAAAAGTTTTCAGTGACTGTTGCAAGAAAATTAACTTTTTTTATTTCTTGCTTTTTTGCAAAATAGTATTCCAATGTCATTTAAATATATTCCAAAGTTTAAGTTGATGGCATTAGGAGTTCTTGACATATCCAGTTGTGACAGACGGACAGACTTAGTGACAGCATAAGGGTTCCTTTTTATCATTTTGGTACGGAATCCTAAAAACAACCGAATTTAGTACGTCTTTCTTTTTTTGAAGTCGCTTAATAAAGTAAGAACTCCAAAATAGATCACAAACAGCCATCTACTTACGATTCAATTAAGCCAAACAATACAGAATATAAATTAAAATGTATGTATTTTGAAGGTATTATTCAGGCACAGCGCTGACATGGGGTTAGTTGCCATTGTCACACACAATACCTACTTACGTACGCAGTCGGTTAAATGTAGCCGGGTAATGAATATGGAACGGAAGGTGAAGGGAACACGTGATAGTGGAATGTCTGGCTTATTTGATTGCGTAATAATTAAAAACTTTGGAATGTAGATATGTGTTTTGTGATTATTAATGGACTGTATTATGCGGCTGGACGAAATTGAACGGCGTCATTTAAGTATTCTATTTATTGCATTTTGTGTATTGGATGAATTTTGCCATTAGAGCATAGCCACCACCGCCGCCATTTTGTTTTTTTTTTTATTTTTCTATGCACTTTCTAACGTACATACGGGTAGAGAACACTTAAACAAATAAAAATGTGAGCAAAATGGTGCCCTAAAGTGTCATGTTGCCGAGATTTTTGAAGGTAAAGTCATGATATGAAAACAAGGAAAATCATTATCCTTTCAACAGTTTTATCACATTTGGTGAGGGTTTAACCTTAGAGAAATTCCAAAATTAAGAAAAGGAATAGATACAAGTATGTAAAAACCCCAGTCAAGTACCTATCTAGTCACTGTAAAAAACCTAAATGCTAGAACAGCTTATCGCAACGTACCTAATGCTATGAGAAGTATAGCTAGCTCTTCATCTGAAGATAAATAACAATATGTATAGCTTTCCGCAGATTTCTTCACATTTTCTTAGGCGTCATTTTAATTGGCTAACGATCGTACGAGTTAACGAAACGTTTTCGTCGCGGGATGAAAGAGGTTACTGCACACGCGCGATGATTTGCATGCTTCTGTAAGGACACTCGAAAGAAATGTGTGTTTAATCTCGTCGTGTAACGAAATTGCTTCAACTCGTGCGATCTTTAGCCAAGTTAGACGACGATGCCTCAAGTGGGTGATAGACGAGTGAGCAAGTACGCGGACTTATGGCTGGACGACCTTTTTCTGTACGCGTCTTGTTTAAAAAGTACGCGTACTTACGGTGACACACGCCTCTCTTCTACTTATCTTGCTGTGCCCGACAGGGTCCACATGAACCAATTTTGTTTTTACCACCTAAGAATACATGTGGAATGCAATAAAGATATTGAGTATTGAGAAAAAAAAAAATTCCATCCAAAGGTGGTCTTGTAAAGATCGCTCTTAGCGATAAGGGCGCCCATTGTTTCACGCTATGTAATGTTTTCGTCGTCTATTTTTTCTGTAACTTATATGGTGTACATACTAAAGAGAATTCTATTCTATTATATTCTAATAGTTTAAATATGACCCTTCTTCTAGCTAGGGCAATCGGGTGTAAATTGCTATGACAGTCTCGATTTTCCAGTAAAAATGCCTGATTTGCGAATAAATTGGTCCTAGTGAACTGAAATAATATTATAACTTAAATTACTAAATTATATTAAACTAGCACTTCGCCCGCGAATTCATTCACACGGGTTTAGTAGGTACTCCACGAACTTCATCTTCACCTCCCTCTTTATAGGGTAATGTGTAAATTACTTATTAATAGTCTCAACGTAGGGCAGTTCGCTCTAACCGCAACATTTTTCTTACTTAGAACATTTTATACCCGTCGTAACTTTTAAACGATAAGTCAAAGGACATTGCTCATCGCCCATACATCGTTCGCCTAAGAACCAACAGAGACGTGAATTTACTATCTGTGTTTTAAATAATGCATATGTTCGACTAAAACTAAATTAAAATCACGGACACTTGCCAGAATTGTAAAATATCTAAAATGATTTCGGATTTTGAGGTTATAAAACATACCAAACAATAGAAACATACCAAATGGACTAAGATCCCAGAGCTGCCAGACTTTTTATCTCACCAAAAAATGTATAGAGTAGTGTTACTATGTTCTTCTAACATACGAAAGCGTGGTAAGTTAGGTCGACGGCCGATTCCCTGGTATCAGGTGCCAAATACATTAGGTACATCAAAGTGTCAACTGTCATTTATTTCATCGACTGTCAGTGTCAATAGTGTTCGTGTCATACAGCGCTTTAATCGCTTTACTCTTTTTGTAGGTAACTAAAAATCTTACAGCGCTGAGAGTGCTTTGTTTCATTTTAAAATAATGGCGCCGGGTTATAAAACCTAAGTGAGTTACTTTTTAAAATGGTTTCGTAATTAAAAAGTGTCCGTTCTATTCTAATCAGTAAAATGTAATTTAAAAAAAAAACTAGGAATAATAGTAAACGTTTCGCATGTGTTGATTCATAGGCCACTTTTTACCATGTCCTTTGAATAATATAAAGTGTGTGTTTATATTATCATGATTTCAAAATCACCACTATTCTGTTCCGCCCTAGATATGGCAATAATAAGTACTTTAATTATGTAGTAAATTATTTTTATTCATCATTAATAGTTTTCTCGGCGCACGCTAAATTATGAATTTTCAAGGCAAAATTTTGCTATTTTTTTGGGTAAATTATTGCATTTTTTTAAGGATCTCTAATTTTTTTGGAAGTATAATATAGCCTATGTGCATCAGAGATAATGTAGGATTGAAATGGTGAAAGAATTTTTCAAATCAGTCCACAGTAGTTTCGGGGCCTATTCATTTCCAACAAACAAACAAATCTTTCCTCATTATAATATTAGTGTAGATTACAAATTTTAATTACATTAATACAAGAGCGTGATAATGATGATAAATTAAATGCACATTTAATAACATATTCTTCACTTCATAATTATGTTCAGTTCAGTAAACATAATTATCTCTTCACCAATATTTTCGCACATGACATTTATATTACTGAACACACTGTAAAGAAATTTAATATTAATGTATTGCTTAAAGTTATTCAAAGTCGAGGCAATATTTAAATCAAGTGGTTCACAGTGCAAGTTTAAAATTAAATTAACAAGTTAATTCATTAAAACAACGTTCGTTGACGCACGTAGTGAAATTTGCAATAGCAATTTGGTTGGCTTAAAAATACAGGGACAAAATAAATGGAGGACCGAAAGGTTTTACTAATTGATTTTGTTGCCAAATGAGAAACGTATTTACTTTACTTTTCCAGGCGAAGTTTTATTTAGTGTCCTGAAATGAATACATAGTAGTTTTTGAATGTGTTTCTATTTTTTGTAGACCAGCAATTAAACTTGCTGCTTCGTCTATCACACGCTTTGACCAAGTAATAATTTATTCTACTTCGGCTCATGAAGGTTTACTAGGTTAAACGGATTGATATACTAAGATACCAAATCAAAAATGTGCAAGACTAAAACCGGGCCAATCCTCAATAGCATTTTCACACTCATACTGGCGAATCTTCCAGTCACTAGGTCACTAATTAATGGCAAGAAGTTAAACACGGTGCCATTTTAATCGTCTGAAAAAGGCGGCCCACTTAATGTTCCCGACGAAAATTACCTGTAGGCGCGATTATTTAAAGAAAAGATAGGATAAAAGTGCAATAAAAACAAAAATACAAAACCATCATAATAGAACAGGGTTCCAAAAATAGTCTGAAATTAATTCTTCTTCACATCTCTAACGCTGATTCTCTTTTTCAAGATGGCGCCGACAACAATAGCGGAGGATAGACTGACGTCGGGACACCGACTGTCACACCCCCCGCCCGGAGACGAGGTCCTCATCACAGGCGTGTCAGGGTACTTCCCTGACTCAGACTCCGTCATACACCTGCAGGAAAACCTTTTTAATAAGGTCAGTAATACCTTCTCAAGTATTTTTCTAACCAAGGAGCTGTTTTTCTTGTTCGTATTATGTAGGCTGAGAATCTCATGCATTCTTGCCCCTCTTTTTCGTGGCATTCCAAATCGATGAGACTATTGGAAGCTTTTCAAATAATTATCATTAGATGGTCTTTAAACTCTCAAAGATGTTGACCATACTTTTACAACGTCTAGCTGGATAAATGCAAAACCTGGATAAAAGGGGTCATGGTTTAATATTAATCGTTAAAAAAAAGTTTTACAATGGAACCAAACTTGAAAAAGCGAAACGAAATCGCCTGTAATTCAACACTGATTTAGTGGTATGTGTTTTAATCTTTATTGGAGAGTATGAGGCGCAGTAGATGAAAATCAAACGAGTAACGAAACTTGGGCAGAATATCTTTTTAATCTTAGATTAATGAACTTACATGAAAAATAAGATATTCTGTTTACAGATGGCTTATGGTTAGAGGTCGAAACAAGAAGAGACAAGTGTTACTAGTACATAAAAATACATCTACTTCCTTTTTAAGGTGGAAGCTCCAGGGTAGCCCGCGAAATTCAAATATTTTTATGTTTTTTGCAATTTGCCGGTCAATGTGAAGCTGTATGTTGAACAAAATGCAATTCGCGCCCGTAACGCATATTTACCTAAACAATTATACCCATTTTAATTATCAATATAACCCTCTAAGTTCATACAACTCGATTTTATGACTTTTTCACGAAATAACATTCAATCGAGTTATCGGTCGTATGCCTATCAAGACAAAACGATCCCCTTCAGCTTGATGAGGACTGCGATTTCTATTTCAAGCTCAGCACCCTTACCCAATACATACTTCCATAAATCTGTGTGTGTGTGTGTGTATTTTCTAAATGAAGTGGGTTTTTTGAGCCTCCCATGTTGCACATGAAACAAAAAATGTTAGGTATAGAAATAAGATCTGACTTTCAATAAACCTTATTTCTGCCATCACATACTTGCAACTTATATTTAAATTATTTTGCCAGGTGGACTTAATCTCCGGAGACGCTCGTCGTTGGAAGCTGGGTCATCCTGAGATCCCGCAGCGCACGGGCAAGATCAACAATGTCAACAAATTCGACGCTTCTTTCTTTGGCGTCCACTATAAACAGGCCCACACCATGGACCCTATGTGCAGGATCCTCTTAGAAAAGGCTTATGAAGCTGTTATTGATGCTGGTAAGTCTATTTATGTCATCGTCTAAAGAGTCAAAATTTCTCTATGACGCCACCTGATTGCTTGCCTTAAATTTAAGCGGTGCTTATATTTGAAGCAAGCAATCAGTCTAGCCTTTTCTCAACTATATTGACATAAAGTTAAAATTTCTAACATCTGCTAAAAAAACCGCGTATTGAGAAGCACGGTCGAACCGCGTCAAAAACGCTCCAAAATGAAGTAAAAAAGCTGCGAGCAAAATAACCGCATCCACCAATATGTTCTGTCTACCCGAATACACGTCGCTATTGAACAATTCAAAGCCTTTTTCTGTTACATAAATAGTATTTTCTGTAATACCAATCTACGTTACGAAAGTGGAAAAGCTTACGTTACCCAGAAAAACGAATAACAACTACGCATAGTAATATTCTGTACAAAATGTGGGACCGGAAAACAAACGAAAAATATTGATGATTACATTTCCGCATCTGAAGCTTACGGTACAAAAACGTATGGCACAATCACTGTAATAGAATTTCTAACTTATTAGCCATTTTGTAGGCTGGTATATAGAAGATCCAATATACAATAAGTTAAGATTAAAGAATGACTACTTAGGGAGTGATCAGTCGGATGGAAAACGGAACATTTTAGGAACCCTCCCCCACCCTTGCAATCAGTAACATTGATTCTGGTTAACTTTTAAAAGTCCGTCGCTTACACCGATGCAAACAAAAATAAGTTAAAAATGTAGTCAGATTTAATATTTTATTATAAATGAGCCTGTAGCTCCTACTGCAGGGCAAAGGTTTCACTTCCTGTCGTCAGTAAGATAGCCTTTTTCTGTCTATCTAGTCTATTTTATTCGTCATTTTCCGGGCAAATTCCCGCGTCTTTCTCACAAGTCCAGTCTTTTTGGAAAGAGTCAAGCTAGTTCCAGTATTTTCGCCTAAGTCTGCGGCGATGTCATCAATGTAGGATAATTAATTTGGTAGCTTCGGTGCATTCTAACTTCATTGTTATATGTCTATTTTTGTCACGTTTTCTAATTGATTTTTGTAAAACCGTCATTTCGACTTATGGGGTTTTAAAGAGAGGTCTTTCCTACCCAAGCAACTTAAAGTATACAAAACTGAAAGATCTGTACGTGAATTTCCCGACCTCACTTCTGATGACGCTAGTTATGTTCACGGTCTTAAAAGTTAAATAAATGATACAGAACATAAAATATTAGCTTTAAATGAAATTCGTTTTTATAATAATGTCACCGCGATGACATTATTATAAAAACGAAGGATTTCCCGGATTATATTTCCTATTTTGTTTATTTATTCTGATTACCGATTTTCTTTCTGTTTGTTGAAATTCCATATATTGAAATTGTTTTACTCACACGAAGTTTATTCTAAAATAATTGTGGAAACAAGCGAAAATATATTGGATTTGGGTCAAACAGATCAGTGAATAAATATTGTGAAATGTAAGTATTAAGTTTTTATCCCCTTTGTGTTTGTTTTACTTATATGTTTTGTGTACGTTTTTGCGTAACTTCTAACCAATAATCCAGACGTTGAATTCTGTTGTTTTTGTTCTGTTTTATAATTTAATTTGTACGATATATATGAGGTGTATCTTCATCATCATCGGTAGCAGTTTTATTAATACCCCTACCTAGTCTCTTTTATGACTTATTGTTAGATCAGTGAGTCTTTGATTACCGTAAAATCATTAAATAGTCTTTCTAACTCGTCTAATTTCTTCTTCCACACTATTGATCCTTCGATAGGCTTGCGGTTGACTACTATATCACCTCATATAATGTGCTCGATGATGCAGCAAACTTTCTTGAAGAAACCAACTCACTTATGACTTACGAAGGGGTATCGTCGATACCCAGTTGCGTTGCGGAGGTCAGAAAGGCAGTCGCTCTATATAAATAACTGCAGTGCGATTATGTTAACATGTCGAAGTGAAAACTTAGGTGAAGTGAACAACTAGTGAGACCTAGTGATGGAATAACAGGTCACTTGTCGTTCACTCCACCTGACTGTTTACGGTGAGATGCCGACAGAATAGACCGGCTAGTGCTCATCTGCATCCGGTTAGACTAAAAGCGACTCTAACACAGCTGTACGAGTTTTTGCAGCTGTGTAGGGGTCCCTTTCGGACTATATTGATTAATAATCTTTTTTTTGACTCTTGTTCGCTTTGGTGTCACAGCGTTCTCCACTATGTAGCAATTTCAATCGATTGCCACCTTTCTTTGGCGGCAATGAAGCCAATTTGTCTATACCGCAACTCAAACCACTCGGATGAATTAAATCTGCGAAGGAAGCCATTTTTAGAACGTTTTATCGCTTCTTAGATCCTTAAAATGCTATTTCAGGGGTTTATTGAGAGAATCGCATAATATTGAGAATCGTAGCACGTGGCGTTCTTCGTCTCCTTTAAAATGGATTATATGACTTTCTCAAGCAATATCTGTTCAACTTTATTTTATAAATTGAAAAGATATTATGTTAAAATATTCAGACGTTGAGTTCTTAAAATTAACTGTCGATCCATCTGCCACAGGTGCAATATCACTCCCTGAAGGTTTTCAGTCAATTTGTCTCGTGATTGATCATACATGCAAATGGTAATCGTAGATACCTACACTTCAAAGAAGTGTGTTAAAAGCTCTCTGTAGGATCTGTATTTTGGTTTCACATGTTTGTAGCTTTGACCAACTATATATTTTATCTTATTACGAAATCATGTGTCAGTTTTTTTTTATAATATATATCTGATAGTTTTATTTTATTAAAAATTATATCTCAACCGTCTTTCAACCAATATTATCTATAGGTATTATTACAGGCTTAGATTATATCAGAGTTATTCAAAACAGATTGTACCTTATAATTTCCACAACACTTTACGCCGCTCGCCAAGTCGTCCCGACTCAACTTAGTTTCAATTAGCTACCGAAGTTTTCCGAGCCAATTACAACTTTAATCATAAGTAGCAGACCAGACCACGCAATATACGAGCAGCGTTCTTTATTTACTTTGATTTATTTTAAGGATGGGATAGTTTAAGTTAAAACGATCTTCTCATGTTCTATTTTGGTTTACGAATCAGTTTTAGTTGGTAGATTTTGTAATTTGTTTCGAAATTATTTGTGAGGAAATATAGGCATAGCAATTGAACAACGTTTTTTGTTCGACTCAAAATTAATTATTTATTTTTCCATTTAATTACGTCCAAATACTATTTATTGAGCAAAAGTCAGTGTTCTCGTTTTTCTTTGACAGGGTAAATAAAATTTACCTACACTAATTCTAGTCAGTTCTTGTGTAGTACCTAAAACATAGATTCCATTTCGCGTATAAAATGCATTATCACTAGACTAGAGTTTACACTAGTTGAAACTTAAGCCAAGTGATTGTGGATAACATTATAAACGTTACATTATAAACAATGTATTGGATATTTGAATGTACTAAGGCAGGTGCCAACTGAGAGTGTATATGTTGCTTTTTCTCGGTAATATCGGGTAATGGGTAACGATATTTGAAAGTCTATAATTGGATAACATTTTCTGAGTAATTCTTGTAAAATATTATCGTTTGCTATTTTACGTTATGATCAAATAACCTTTAATTAAAATATTTCTTGCAATTTGTTACTTTTTCAAATCATTTTTCTTTATTACCTACGGCATTTGTATGTTATAATCAAAGAAACACATGAATCTCATTAACTCTACGCCCCAATTAGGCCCGAAATTCTTCATAAGCACACTGCCTTTATCATTCTTTGCTTCCTTTCACGATCTCGTTTGACAGAGACGTGAACCAGATTTTGTATGGCACATTGCGTGTAAAAGGAAACGTCCTATTTAATTAGTATGAAAATCATCATTATTGAAATGACTACCTTAGCAATGGGAAGATGATTGTCATCGCTTTTCTTCAAAATATAGCGACGCAAAAATTAATGTTGCCTAAAATAATTTTCTTTAAAGTACTAATAAAGAATTCTTATCTAAGCCACAATAAAGCAATTGTGGCTGTCATTTTGCAAACCAGGCGAGCAACCGTCCCGTTATCTTTACATCCATTAAAACTTTCAGTCCACAGAGTAATTATAACTCAATATTGCCTTTGCGACCAGCCCCAAGAATTCAAATTTGATAATAAAACTTCAGAAGTGGACTCGATCACGTAGATTTCTTTGGTAGTTCAAGAAATTGAAGGTTTGTTGAGTTTTACTATGTAATCTTAGGCAACATTGTTATTGGCGCCCAACAAGCTGGTCCCGTGGTGGGCGCCAAATATTGGTAGTTGATAAAGAAATAAAAAATAGCTGACTGGCGATTGGAAAAGAAATAGAATTTTATTTATCACGCAAAGAATTCGTGCATTACGTGGTGGTTTGTTGTTGCTAATAGCCTAGTAACGACTGTCAAAAATATTTTTTTTTATATATAATCCGATTGCAAATCTCTAGATTTCTCACAAAAGATTTGAGAGACTAACACGGCATAAATAGATTACCACATGACAGCACTCCTGAATTATTCAGGAGCCAAGATACGCATTAATACGAAATACACTGAAGTATTCAATAATCTTTCTGATGGAATATTGACAAGCAATGTTAAATGAAAAGTTTGACTGGCTTAGTATGATGGATACCTAATAAAATATTTTACAGATTGTAGGTACGAAGATTATTTATCGATAAAAGCAAGTCGGGTATTTTTGTTTTCTGGACATCTTGTTGGAAGATTTTTATAGAGGATAGCAGAATAAGGACTCCCAAAATCCCTTCGGTTTTGTAGAATACGAATTTGTAATGTCAGAAATTCTTTTACCAGATAATAAATTATGACCTTTTATCACTTGTAAAATCTTTCAATCTTTCTCTTCTTCATCTTCTTTGATAACTTTGTGTACCGTTTGTCCAGAAAGTAGTTGAATAGATTCACACGTATCTATCTGCACTGCTTTTATACGAGTTGCATCTTTATCTAATTCAATGGCGCGTATTCAGAAGGTAGTCTGCATACGTAAGCATCTCAATGTTATCAGAGCACACTTAAAAATAATTACTTGCTTGGATACAATTATGATGCTGTAACTTTGTGAACTCATCGGATTAGAACATAGTATAAGCGCGACACCACTACCGCCAAATTACTGTCTCTCTAAACGCAGTACGTACGTTAGTATTGCCATATGCCTATTATAAGCATATGCCATATATATGTATGCATATTCCAATTCTACATTACCTATCCATACAAAAAATACGTGTGCGGACAAGCTCATTAATGTTGATTATTATTTTATGAAATCGTCTACCATAAGCCTTTTTAAAGTTTTTCTCAAAAATACTACATAATTAGAGCATTTTTTTGACAACCTTCTTCAAGATATCTCGAAATTGCTGTATTGGCCAAATACACGCGGGCAACGGCCGGCAAAAGTTGCATGAAAATCCATTTCCGTCGCGTTTTAGCGGCCAAATAAATTACATAGTAAAAATAAAAAACCAAAATACTAAATCTAAAAATTTAACGATCTTTTACTCCGTAACATGACAACCAAGGAGGTAACTTATTTCAATTTCGAACTGGCTTGCAAACAGAAAACTGTTTTCTGAAAAAAAAAAAAACAAATAAACGCGCACAACGAATTGGTAAAAATTATTACTATTCGTTGTGCATCATTGATTTGAAAAATAATTGTATTATAATTTCTGCAAATTATTCTGAGAAAAATACTATACAAGCCTTGGCATTGACTTACGTATGTACATTTACTTTGTCTTCAGGCGTGAACCCTAAAGAGCTTCGTGACACAAAGACCGGTGTGTTCGTGGGGGCCTGTTTCTCGGAGTCGGAGAAGACATGGTTCTACGAAAAGATGCAGGTCAACGGTTTCGGTATCACTGGGTGAGTTTTGTAGTCTTACATCTAGGTCATATTGCTGCGTAACAAAAGTTACAGTTCATTTAAAGGACCGGCCAATGATCATTCAGAAAAATGATAACGGATTATTCGAATCACATATTACTCATCGACATCAAAAGGAATTGAAAAAAATGGTAAAACATGTCAAAAAACGGTTATATACAATAGAATCTATAGAATATTATTATGTAGGATTTAAGTGATAATATTAGATAGGTTGCATATGAAATCTGGCTGATAGTCAGTGATTGGTTAAATAGGTTTTTGGACATCAGTTATAGTATGCAACTTTTCAGTGTAGAATTTGTTAACATTTATGTACAATTTTGTGCTGTCCTGATACGAGAAAATAATTGTGTCACATGGGGTATTATTATATCATAATTAAGCATTATGATAGACACTAAAGTAATTCGGAAACTCTATGATGGTGAGGCATACAAAATTCCACCAATACTTTACGTGGACTGTCAACTGTTATTGTTACCATACAATAATAAGGTTTGCTATAAGTAACTAAAGGTGGATTTCACCAATAAAACTGATAGCGATCAAGCGGCGTTCAAGAATAGGGGATATGCATGTGATTTTTTTATTTGCAAAATAAAATACTTTAAATTAGCTCTAGTAAACAATCATGAAATTATTTTTTAAATACCTTCATCATTTATTAAGTTATAAAGCTTCAAAGACTACAGTTAGAAAGAGAAGTCCGATACGTACTGTGACGTCAAATTACACGACGACTATACAGCTGCCATAGAAAACAGCGTTTTTGCGAGAGGGACAGATAATTATATTTGTTTAAAATAATTTATAATTGTATCTCGTTCGTTTTTCGAGCAATTTAGATTCTAATTTCACAGTTAGTATTATATTTTCCAATACTTTTAGATAAACTGTTCAGATCATAAATACTTTTTTCATGCATATTCCCTATTGTTAGTGTCAATATTCTACAGAAAATATTGAAACTGACAGCTCGTAAATGTGGTTTGTTGATCGCGTTTAGTGTCAGATTGATGAAATCGGCCGTAAGAGCGGATTTCGCCAATGAAATTGATCGCGATCAACTGCGTTCAAAAGCTGTCAGTGTCAATATTCTGCAGAAAATAGTGAAACTGACAGCTCGTAAACGTGGTTTGTTGATCGCGTTCAGTGTCAGATTGATGAAATCCGCCGTAAGAGCGGATTTCGCCAATGAAATTGATCGCGATCAACTGCGTTCAAAAGCTGTCAGTGTCAATATTCTACAGAAAATAATGAAACTGATAGCTCGTAAACGTGGTTCATATTATTATGTTGATTGCGTTCAGTTCTATTGATGAAATCCGCCCTAAGAATTCAAATAAGTATTCATAACAAAATCTACTACAGAAAACCCGTGCAAAACTAACTAACAAAATGACTTATAAAATAACTATGACAACTTTTAAACGCTTTGTGCCGTGAAGCAATTGTAATAATGAAGGCTGAATGGAGTTCAGGCGCAAAGTTGCACTAAACCGCTTTATCCAGCGATTCAGACGATTACGTCGAAATGAATTTAATGGCTGTGGGGGAACATTTTAATAGTTCCGATGAATTTTAGAGAATAAAAGGATAGGGTCTCTAGGAATTATGTAAGGAAGACTAGTGGTAGTTAGATGGTGGTTAATATGGTCACTGTGTAGGCGAACATTTTAATAGTACCGATAAATTTAGAGATAAATGCGTGTTGGATATTCTTCTTTCTTTGTCATGCAAAACGCCCCGTGTGTGTTGTATCGTGCAAATTAGTGTTCTCTGTTTATCATACAATTTTAAACGCTCACATATCATCATATTTTTAAAGTTTTAAACAATTGGTTATAGTTCGTTTTGTTAAAACCAGTCAAATACTGTATTTCATCTGCCAAGAGAAGGTAGTTATTATAAAAGCCAAGAGTAAGTTTAATATTCACAATATTCGAGATATTAATAGCTAAGCGATTGAGGAGTAGCTTCATACGTAATATTGAGAGATCAGAGTTACACCCAACACGTTATTGCTTTGCGCGGTTTAGCGCGATCATAGTTCCAATCATAATAATATTTGATGGAGTTCTCTGAGCTCTAGTAGTGTTTCGTTTGACGTGTAAGCTTGTATGATCTTGTTTTATGTGCAGTCGATTTTTAAAAATTAATGTCATATCTACCTAGGCAGGCAACGACATTGAGGTGAATCAGAAAAAAAATCTCTCACACCGAGTCTTCGGTTGATTTGCTAAAATGCCCACCGAACGAGCGGTGGTTTTAGGAAATGACCCGAAAACTAAATTATCATTTCAGTTGAAAGACATCCATTGCTCTCCGTTGTCCAATATCTCTGGCTATATTCATAATCCCGTAATATGTATGGAAATTAAAAGTCACATCATTGGGTGTACAAGTGAGTCACCAAATCACCAACAATTCATGCAAAATTTCTTTGATCAATTAGTTCAGAATAAACACAACCCCAAATATTGAAAAACTTAACATATCTTTCATTTCAGATGTTCCCGAGCCATGTTAGCCAACCGTATCTCGTACTGGCTGGGAGTTACAGGCCCATCTTACACTGTGGACTCCGCCTGCTCCAGTTCCCTCTACGCCTTGGAGCATGCCTTCAGGGCTATTCGTGATGGCCACTGCGACGCTGCCATTGTCGGGGGCTCCAACCTTTGTCTCCATCCTTATGTGTCGCTGCAGTTCTCCAGGTAAGAAAATAACCTGATGAATATATTTTTTACAAGGTAAACTAACTGTACACACTTGAAATAAAAATAAAAACTCCTAACTAAAATAATTATGACATCAAAAAATTTGTCCGCATTGCTGTGAGCCCAAAAGACTGGCGACATGGCCGCATTGTATAGCAAAGCTTATTCTCAGTCCGAGGTAAAACCCTTGGGTCACGCGAAGTGTCAACTAAGCGTTTAGCAAGTTTTTTAAATAACGCATGAGTACTCGAATCCTACTTCAAATTTAGTAAAACGGGCCACGTCAATTAAAAATATGGTTTTGACACAACTGAATAGGCACTAAGGTATTTCGAACCATTGAGCATCGACTGCTGAGAAGAAGAAAGCATAGAATGGTTTAAAATGAATGAAGGACATAGCTTCTCACATAGAGAAATCTTGTGATGCAGCAATAGGAACACAAATATCGATAGTATTAGTTTAAAATATACTATGCCCACGCAGTCAACAAAAAAAAAAAAAAAAAACAAAATTGCAAAGCGTTTGGGTAGTGGAGTATCTCAGTTATATGGAGTGGGCGATGGGTCTTTACATAAACAGTAAATAAGTTCTTGACCAGCGTGATCTATCTTCAACCACATCATCGCTTTCAATCAAGAAAGACTGTAGTCAAAGGGAGCCTACCATCAACTGCCAAGTATTTTCAAGGTTGGCTTTCAGGCAAACCGGATTCAGCTGAATACCAGTATTTTACGCAGAGTGACTACCTACCAGACCAATTGCGAGTCTATAAATTATTTAAAAAAAAAAAACAGATATTCACGATTTCTGAAATCTCGAGCAAAAAAATAGTTCCTCTACTTAAAACTACATTTTCACCTGTCCACATGAAAAGCTATATTAAAAATTCACAACGACTGACCGGAAAGTCTCAGTAATGCAGTCTCTGCTCAGTAAGTAACGTTAATGTAGTTTTTAACGCTAATGTGAGGGGAGGACATTATTTATTTAACTTCTTTTTGCTACACTGTCCTGACGTGTCGTTATATTCAGCTGGTGAAAGAGATACTGAAAGTTCCAGTTTTTGAGCTTTAGATGTTGACTAAGGTTGCTGGCAAAATAATAACCATTTAAAAAAAAATCTAAAATATTTTTTTCAATTAAAAAAAACAAAATCACATACTTAGTTTAAATACTACTTTTTAAACTGACTTCAAAAAGGAGAAGGTTCTCAATTCGTCGGAACCGTTTTTTATGTAGGTATGTTCCACGATTACTCGAATATACCTGGACCAATTTGTTAAGTTAAGGCTTCCCAAGGGGTCCCATGATCATCAAATCACGATCTGATGATGGGATCCCGGAGAAATAGAGGGAACACTTCAAATTTTACAGGAACACTTGAAGCGATATCGGTAGCTCTCGGAGTGGTCCCATTTCAATTTGGTGAAGATCTGATAAAGAACTTCTGAGATAGGCAACGGAATTCCTCATAAACGTTAGTAAATAGACTGGGATTGCTGATTTTTTTTTTCCAAATTTCTATATCAGGTTACCTATCCAAAGCCAAGGAATTACTCACATCACTTAATTCATCTTGCAACGTTGCACTTTACCTTTAATTTTGTTCATTCTTTCTAGACTGGGAGTATTATCGCCCGACGGTAGATGTAAGAGTTTCGACAACAGTGCCAACGGCTACGCGCGTTCAGAAGCCATCGTGGTTGTCTTCTTACAGAAGGCTAAGGACTCCAGAAGGTAAGCGATTCCTGTTTCTTAAAAATATTGTAATATCCTGGTCAGAAAATTATATTTATACTTCTGATATTGAAATTTAGATGTTCAAGATAAGTTGGGATTTATAAGGAATTCTTACGGAAATTATAACACTTCTCTTCTCTTGTGACCATCAACTAAATGCAGGATGTGCACACAGAACCTCGTTAACAACATGGTTCATTTGATTGTCAATAACGAATTCATGCGAGGTAAGGCCATGTCGCAGTGGACGATCCAGCCTACATTTGTCAGTGCTATGTCATAGTGTTTCTAAAAAATGAATGAAAAGAAAGAACAACTAAAAAAAAATGAAAAATGAAATCTATACAATACCGGTTTCCTCCCCTAGAGTATACGCTCAACTCCTCCACGCTAAGACCAACTGCGACGGGTACAAAGAGCAGGGTATCACGTACCCAGCCGGACACATCCAGAAGCTGCTCCTCAGCGAGTTCTACGAGGAATGCTCCATCCCTCCATCCATCTTGGAGTTTGTAGAGGCTCACGGCACAGGTAAGAAATTTTATTTATTTCCACCAACCTGCTTGAGCGTTTGCTCCACACCACTGTCACTGCCTAGAAGCCTGGCAGAATTGCTGCGTTGGAAATGCCACGCAAAAAGTCGATCAGTCGTCGAGATATGTCCTTGTAAAGGAGACGCTATGGCCCCCATGACAAGTTCTCAGTTTATTATATCCATCGATCCAACGAGGCTATCGTACCTAATATAGCCGGGTTAAGAGCGGTTGACCACAGTAATACCTCGGGACAGAACCTCTGACCTTTCGTACGCCGATCTGACCTTACCTAATTATTTATTGCGGACTTTGCTAATGGAATTCCATTTCTATTTTACTGTCTGAATTCTGTCACAGCTATAATCTAAGTACCTTAGGTACTTGTAGTAGGTATTTTAGATAACAGAAAAAAAAATCTTTGTTAAAAAATGGTGATGCAGTTTGTGGCATAAGAGTTGTGATTGACTGTATAAGAACGCTTGAAAAGCGACTGGTTGGTAACTTTTTAGTTGTTTTTAGCGGTCAAGGTTTTTGACAAAGTCCATTATTTTTTATTTCTTGCATCTGGGAATATTTTTTAACCGACTTCCCAAAAAGGAGGAGGTTCTCAATTCGGTTATATCGTTTGGAAACTGTTTATCAGACATAATTCAAAACACAAAATACACCCGTCGTCTCCATAAAAATATTCACGACGACAATCCCAGGAGTACAACTTTAGATCTAACTACTAAAATAAATGAGGCAGCTACTAGCAGAGTCGCAGTTAAAGTACCTCGCACCTTAGCACCTAATTACTCACAATCCGAGCATTTTTCGAAACATCCAAGCATCTGCACTTTAAAAAAGAAACGGCACATTAACTTGGCGAGAAAACTTCAAACGAAAAATGAAAAAGAAAAATGAAGATGAGAAGAAAACCGGTCAACTGCGAGTCGGACTCGTGCAAGAAATGTCCGTACCATCGCCATTATTATATAATCCATCCTTTAATTTTAAATATTGATTTTTTAGCGAATATTGCAATACAAACCTTTGGCCATTATTAAGATTATAAAAAAAGCTAAAAAAAGGCGTTTGAAATTAATAATTACCCCCCCTAAATTAATAAGACCTTACATTTTTACTTAATTTTTATTATTTGTTGTAATAGCGGCATCAGAAATACAAACTGAGTGAAAATTCCAACTACCTATTACGGTTTATAAGATATAGCCCGCTGACAGACAGACTGACTGACAGACGGACGGACGGACGGACGGACGGACAGTGGAGCCTTAGTAATAGGGTTCCGTTGGTTACCCTTCGGATAAGGAACCCTAATAATGAAGAGAAAAAATTAAAAAGACAGAGAAACTTTCGCAAGCGTAGTTAAGGGCACTCCGGGATGAAATTAAAACGAACTATTGTTTACAATACAAAGCGGGGTTGTAAACCTTTTGTGAGACGGTTGTGTTGCAGAGAATTGAAATTAATTTTAATCGAGCTGGGGAAGTTGGTGACGACGATTATGAGTTTGTGTCGAATGATGAAGTTCAGAACAACTCTCGTTTGTTTTCGTTGTTTGGATTTTAGAACTTATTTTGTACCGATATTTTAATACTAAGCTCTCTGTCTGTAATTGAACATAAAGCTGCAGATTTATTGCAAGCTACCGACAGGAATAAATTTAAAAAAAATATTCCTATTATAGTTTTGGAAGGCATTTCATGAATTAGCTACGGTCAGCGGCTATGCATGAAAAACGATAATTGTCGCACAGGAACATCCAACTCGGATAAAAAGAAAACTACATCCTAATTCAAGCCTTGGCCTTCCCGTATTCTTTGCATCTAAATCTGGAATTGAATAGCAAATGTCTTAACACACAGACACAGACTTAAAAAACTGCCTTTTACTAGCAGAAAATTCCGCGGATTCTCTATTTAAACGACAAAATCTCAGAAAATAGCCCTTTAACGTTCTCCCAGACCTTTTATAAGTAGAAACAAAACCCAAATGAGCATTCAAACGATTATTGCCACCGCTTACATTTCCTGAATCCACTAAACTCCTATTTACCTTGTGAAAAACTAAAATGGCCGCTAAAAGGTACAAGGTACATAGTACCTCGAGTGCTAACAATTTAGTTGTGTTTGTTCTCTCTCTTTTCATATTTGCACTGGCTATTCTGCTGACCTCGTTAAAAAGACCTTAGAAAGCAAAACCTCCACAATATGGTGTGTGTGTTGCATTTAGTGTTGTGGAATTAAATTTGTCAAAATGTGTTATCATGCCTTAATTTCATTAAGGGTCAAGCAGATGTACCTTTATTATACACACATTCCGATAGATATTTCAAAGTCCTTCAAATCAATAGGGAATATGCACGAAAAAAATATTTATTACATACACAGTTTATCTAAAAAAAAAAAAAAATATAATACTAACAGTGAAAATAGAATCAAAATCACTCGAAAAACAAACGAGTTATCATTATTTTAAACAAATATATCTGTACCTCTCGCGAAAACGCTGTAATGTATGGCATCTGTATAGGCGTCATGGAATCTGACGTCAAATTTCATATCAGACTTCTCTTTCTAATTGTAATCTTTGAAGCTTTATAACTTCATCAGTGATGAAGATATTTAAAAAACAATTTTATGATTGTTTTTTAGAGCTAAAAAGTATTTCATTTTGCAAATAAAAAAAATTAATGCATAAGTGTCATTGGTGAAATCCGCCCTTAGTAGCTAAGGGCGGATTTCACCAATGACACTGATCGCCATCAAGCTGCGTTCGAGAGTTGTCAGTGTCAATATTCCATAGAAAATATTGCCACTGACAGCTCGTAAACATGGTTCATATGTTGATCGCGTACAGTTTCAGATTGATGAATCTACCCTAAGTGATTCGACGAAAATACATACTGCTAGACGCCGGAATCAAACTTCATGCTCAGCAGAAGCCTTTCGAACACTACACCAAACACGTAAGATGGTTGAAAATGATTAACTTGAATTTGATTTCAAAGCCATATGCTTTTTTTATTAATAAACCATTGCTGCTATAAGCGAGAAATCTGTTTTTTAACTAATATATAATAACTAGCTGACCCGTGCAACGTCGTCTGCGTAACATTTTTCATTACTGCTCCGCTCCTATTGGTCTTAGCGTGATGATATATAGCCTATAGCCTTCCTGGATAAATGGGCTATCTAACACTGAAATAATTTTTCAAATCGGTCCAGTAGTTCCTGAGATTAGCGCGTTCAACCAAACAAACAAACAAACAAACTCTTCTGCTTTATAATGTTACTAGCTGACCCGTGCAACGTCGTCTGCGTAACATTTTTCATTACTGCTCCGCTCCTATTGGTATTAGCGTGATGATATATAGCCTATAGCCTTCCTCGATAAATGGGCTATCTAACACTGAAAGAATTTTTCAAATCGGACCAGTAGTTCCTGAGATTAGCGCGTTCAACCAAACAAACAAACAAACAAACAAACTCTTCTGCTTTATAATATTAGTATAGATATAGTATAGATATCTAGTAGTTGACTAGTTGTACTATTAAATACACATGGGTAAACCTAGAACAGCACGCGAATAGTCTTCCCAAATACATCACAATTCCTATTACCATATTCATGAACGTATAAAATAAATATCTACCCAGTATCAAACCATATTTTTCTAAACCAAAAACACGGCCACAACAGGAAATATAATATTTCAACGTAAAACATTCAGAAATAAAACACTTTTATGACGAAAATATCGCCCACTCGTAACTCTAGCATATAAAAGGAAAGTTTTACAAGCTTCTGCACCATTTTGATTGCTAAAACATTTGCAGTGCTCTGAAATAGATGGTCTTTGTTTTCATAGAATGAAGTGTGGTTTTGTTAAATTATGGTTATTGTGTGTTCAAATAAATGTACAGGGCAGATTTCGACCGACCGTTTTTTCCAGTTAAGTCGCGTTATGAAAGTTTTAAGCCTACCTCTCCTATCCTATGTTGAAGCAAAATATAACTCTTTTATTTGCAGTTGACGGGAGCGCCTGCAACTTTTTTATTTTTTCTTTCATGAGAACCTTCTCCTGACAGTCTCAAACACAACAAAAAAAGAATTAGCGAAATCGGCTGAGCCTTTCACGCGAGATGCGATGACCAAGGGAAATAGGGAATCATTTTTATATGTTTAGATAGATATAAGTCTAATTAGCTTGAATCAGCTTCGAGAATAACTCTATCTATTAAAATACCTAAATCAACAAAGTTTTGAGAAACTACGTCACGTTGCTATGAAATTGTAATTGTTATTAATTTCCCCCTGAAATCAAAGCCAAAATACCAGAATTCCAAGTAAAACTGTAAGTGACATTAGAACCCAACGTTCCTTAAAGATATTAATCGCAAGAACCCTCGACTTTGACAAACAAGCGACAGAACAGTTACAAGTCACAACTGGCCTGGCGGTAACAACCACAGAGCTTATAACCACATCGCCGTCAACGATAATAAGAAAGAAGGAAAGAAAGAAAAAAGTTGCTAACAATAGTCGTGTCCACGAAATAAGCGATAAGAAAAAGCTTCAGTCATAGTCATAACACTCATAGCTATAGTCAGAATCGTCACGGGACAACAATTTCCAAGAGTGAATGATGACATCATCGCTTTCTGTCAGGATGCGAGTCTGTCAATAATTAAAAAAAACTTGATGTGAATCACAGACATATAAATAGTAGCAGACCAAACATTCGCTAAAATTTGCGTAGCCATTACGCACACCTAGGGAATGATATCATTACAGGGCCGAATTAGGACCGGTTGCCAGTATTATCTAACGATTTTCTGAAAATCCCTGAAAATCTATATTCTCTGGGTACATGAAATATAGATTACTCATCAATAGTCTTAACGAATAGAACCACCCTCTATTCCCGTGGTTATTGTTAAAGGCGACTAAGGGAATATTTTAAGAGGACGATGGGCAGCAGTCCACTCTTTATCTTTTGACGGTGTTTACAAACCATTGACGGACGTCAGTATCAGCTAGAAAAACTGGCACTGCAGTCATTAACCCGCATGCCATATTTTGTAGAACCGAGAGTCAAGGTATTAGTATGCCTGAAAGCTAGTTTAGGAATAAATCAGGATTTTTTAAATAAAAGTAATGTATGCCAAATTCAAGCATTTATTTCAAATAAACCATTTACAGGCACTTTTTAATTGTCAAGGTCGGTCTGTCCAAAAAGTTGAAGCTATTTGCACGTTCCAAAGCGTAGATCTTGGAGAAGAACGTGCAAGAAACTCCAGGGACACTCTTCTATCTTACACTCTCATAATGCTTACATATGGAGTAAATTCGGTAAACAGTGTAGGAATTGCTCCGGGACGTAATGTTGTTCGAAAAGCGCTGGGATCGATCAAGTGATTTTCAAAATGCTTTGAACAAAGTACACTTGAAGGTCTTGGTTGCCAATCCTGGAGTTTCAGGTTTTTAATCCAGGCATTCCGTAAACTTTCATCCTTGCGAAACCTGGAAAAATATTAGTATGCTCAATTATTGCCTGCTGAATGAAAATTCATCGTTATGTGAGTAGCCTATACTGTATTTATACATATGCCTATGTTCATGTTCTCCATAACACAGACACTGGGTAACATAATATTGATTTTATAATTTATTTTTAATATTAGCATTTAGCATGACATGTGTACATACACTGAAACTACTACAGGTATTTTGGAATTGTATCACCAAAAAAGAATAAAACATCATACATTAAACTGAGGCTTTATTTGATAATTCAATGGAAATAAATATTTTACATAAATACATACAACAAATGCAATTTACTAAAAGTTTCGTCTTTGTTGCCTAATTCGTCCCTGACTAATTGAACAGGTACTTGAGCTGTCACTTGATGCCACTTTCTGACTATTTTGTCCTTGTTATGGTTTATTTCTTTAGTTGTAGGCTAACGGTACAGACAAATCGCATCTTTGTTAAAAACTGTATGTAAAATACGAATAAACAGTATGGAAACATTTGAATTTAGTAAAGAAAGCACTAAGATTTCCCAAAACTTACCGATGAAAGGTCAATCCAGGTGTTTTGTGGTAGCTAGCACTGTCACAGCGATACGCACAGCACTTCACCATATTATTTTACCGTCCTCGTGTGTTTTATGTCCCAAACAAGTAATATTTTATCAATTTTAAACGCGATTGAAAAACATTTGATGCTTATCAATATGGCAGACAAGCTACGCGTCAAATTTTGTCTAAGTATGAGTCAGTGTGACAACACGTGACAGAACGAGACATGCTTATGAATTGTCACTTAGAAAAAAAAGGATAAAGAATCATACCATATAAAAAAATATATCTACGTATTAATGTTTGGTCTGCTACTATTTATATGTCTGTGATGTGAATAAAGCATACCATGTCTGATTATCAAGTGAAAGTGGACTGAAAAGCAGGAGAGAGACAAAGCTATCGTGTGGTATCTTGGTTTTAGAATTTTGATTGGAACGCATCCAGTCATTTTCGGCACCAGTGTTCACTACGACCAAAATGTTCTTATGAAATAGGCTGGTACTTGCCGCTTATTTGTTTAGTCTCTTTATATAGACAAGTCAGTTTTGTGACGGGAACGCGTCCCTCAGTGTCAATTCTACTATTTTTCACATTCGCATCGCATTCGCATCTCAATCGCAATCTGTCAAAAATGTATGAGAAAAAAGGCTTTTTTGACAATAGGGAATATGCATAAAAAAATATTTATTAGGTATCTAAACACTTTATCTAAAAATATACAAAAATATTACTAACAGTGGAAATAGAATCAAAATTGCTCGAAAAACAAACGAGATAATATAATTATTTTAAACAAATATATCTGTCCCTCTCGCGAAAACGCTGTTTTCTATGGCAGATGTATAGATGTCACGTAATGTGACGTCAAATTCCATGTTGGACTTCTCGTTCTAAAAGTAATCTTTGAAGCTTTATAACTTCATCGCTGATGAAGATATTTAAAAAATATGTTCTAGAGTGTTTACTGGAGCTTATAAGTAATTCATTTTAAAAGTAAAAAAATCGCGTGCATGTTCCCTATTTGCGATTGACATGCGGATGCGAAAGTTGTTTAAAAATTAGAAGAAGTGGCCCTCTGGTCGCAAAGGATCGAGCGGATTCAAACATGAAAAGAGTGGCCTTTGTTGATGATGCACGGATGATGATGAATAGATAATGAATGTATAGTAAAGTTCTTAAGGAAAATTACGATGATACTACCATTAGCAGTGACCGTCTAGTCATCACTGTACTCTGTGGATACAAGTGATACAGCTATAGTCCGGTCGAAAACCTTTGCACAGAGGACTGACCAGTCGTTATACGTGCCTTCATTCAAATGTGCGATAACTCCGTGCGTGCGTAAACGTTTGTCCCAAAACTTTCACATTTAAATACAAAGATGGAAATTCTGGACTACAGTAGGTAATTTGTGTGAGTTTTGAGGGTAGATAGATTTGTACGGTCTTACTCACGTCTTACTGCTTAGTTATTGTTGAAATTTCGGCATTTGGTTTAGGACAGGCCAGGGAGAATATGTTACCCCTGCCTGTCCCTTCAAAGAATACAAGTGTAACATTACACTACAGATTTTAATAGTTTTTTCCCGCGACTTCGTACGCGCATATCCCGATTGTTCAAAGATTCAAAGATTCAAAGCATTTATTTCAAATAAACCATTTACAGGCACTTTTGAAATGTCAAGGTCGGTCAGTCTAAAACATGAGGCTATTTGCACGTTCCAAAGCGTAGATCTCTATGGAGAAGAACGTGCAAGAAACTCCATGGACACTCTTTTAAATCATGTGATGTTTTACAAAAATCTTAGTTACATGTAGGTACTTGCTTCTTCATGTGAGGACAATGCAAAATAAAAAAAAACTTAAAACAACAACTTAAATATAAAGATGAAAATAAGCCAGTGGTGGTTAAGAGATGACCAGTCTCATCTGACGGCGTCCGTTCACGAACCTGACGTATGTATCGGCACCATTCAGCTCAACCATTTTGAAGGGAACCGAATGATCCAACACACACGCCGCCATCAGCAAAACATTTGAGTGAGCATGACATGCTCTCGATCACCATGCTCGTTCATGTCAAACAAGTAAACTAATCACATAAATATTATGTAAATGGCCCCATGGTACTCACATTTACAAAATTTGAAAAAATGCTTCTACTTTACATAAAACTATGGTTGTCAATGACCAAGTAATGAAAGATGTGTGTAATGAAAGATGAATGGGGGCCGAGTCACCCGCGTCCGTAGGAGAATACCCTTCAGCGAATCCCTACACGTGGTCCCCGGGTGGTGCTAAACAGGTGACACTAACCGCCTCCGTGGTCTAGTGGTTATACCACCTGATTCAGACCCAGAGGTCCCGGGTTCGATTCCCAGCGGGGGCAAATTTTTTGCTCGGTTTGGTTGGTGGTAGGACTTCTTCTAAGTCCGCCTGGCAAGCTACCACCATCATGTCTAAGTCTGTCGCCATAACAACAATGTTAACAGCATTGTTGTGTTCCGGCAGTTAGAGGTATGATAGCCAGTTCCTCTGTGTAAGAGGATTCCGGGTGAAACTCGCTTCCATCTTCGGCCTAATCATCACTTTCCATCAGGTGAGATTTGGGCCAAGAGTTTCCCCGTTTTGTATAAAAAAAAAAAAAAAAAAAAAAAAAAATGTATAACAAACAATTCAATTACTATAAAACAGCATTATTATAAAGAAAAAAAAATAAATTATTGTATTATGAGTACAAAACAAAAAAATAAAATAAACTACAAAACAAAAAAAGAGGGTGAGCATCTCTTCCAGACATTAAAACCTAACTAGTGGACGCCCGCGGCTGTGACTGTGGAGCAGGACCGGCATTTAGCCAAACATTTTTATCGAGGACATAATCTTCCAGTTTATAATATGCTTTACTACATAGTATGCGTTTTATGCATGCTTTAAATTTTCTCTCATTCAGTTCGAGAATATCAACTGGTATTTTATTATAAAATTTAACACAGTACCCCATAAAAGAAGTGTGTACTTTAGCCAATCTGAACCGGGGTTGATCTAATTTGTTCCTATTTCTCGTATTAAAATTCGATGTTCCCGTTGGAATATCGGGAAATCCTCTCTTAGTGCCTTCTACACTCCCCAAAGAACCTACAAACCAAATTTCAGCCTTCTGACCAGTCAGTAACGGAAGAATTTTATATATTACGTAAATTAAAAAAAATAAAATAATAATAATAAATGTATTTTCTTTCTTTCTTTTCTTTCTTTCTTTTCTTTCTTTAAATTACGTTGAGTAAATTATATTGAACGCCAAAAAATATAGATAAAAATCATTAATCTAGCACATTATGCGAGAGAGAGCTTCCGAGTCCATTGATTTATAGTTTAACTGATTTTACCTAGTAAGAAGAGAGAATATGATGCAGTTGCTTACAAAATGTAAATAATTTTAAGATAATTATTTCATTAATGTACGACCTATATCGACTAATGAATTCAAAAACACCTTTCAAAAAGCACTTAGGTGTAAAATAATTGAATATTAGCTTATTGATCGTTCGTCGTATACACTTTCATGCCCTTACAATAATTAAATAATTATAATGAATTAAGTTGAGTGCCAACGCACTTTGACTTTAAGAAAAATTAACGAAGTTAATGTTTTATCGATACATTCCCCTGCTTTTAAATTAGAGTAGATAGGCTCCCCTTGTCAAAAATCATTGGGAAAGCAAGAAATGCGAGTGTAATTACTTTCTTTACCAATGTCTTCCTCATGCTCTTTGAGTGAAATTATCAGCCAACCATAGATCTTGTTGTAATCTGCTTTGATGTCTTTGAATATTGAAATGTCTCGAAGCAAAGTCGGTGATTAAAGTCGAAAAATCATTTTTGGATTTTCAAAGATACTCCTCATTATGGCTTGGTGTTTCGTAATAGGTAGTAAGCTAAGCATTATAATAACCGGGGACGAGGTACTTGTAAATAATAGGCTTTGTCGCATATAGTTTAAAAATTTGAAATGTATTCATATTATATAACTTTGTATATTATTTGTAGATTAGCTATCAGTCGTCTCCGAATTCTCCTTTTAATATAAAAATTAAAAAATCTAAAAACAAACATGAAAGAAAATATAAAAATCATATAAATTTGAATAAGTGTTTCAAATGTCTGCCATTAAGTTCTTAAACCGCTATGAAGGATCTCTACACAATTACCAAATTGTTAAGGAGTAGGAACCTTAAAAAAAATGTTAGAAACAGCGTCAATTTTGTTGCTGCCTATACCTGAAACTGCGCTAACTTCGAAAGTAAACCTCTCTCCGTAAAACCAATTCCTCTTCTCCTCTAAAGCCGAATACTTTTTCCAAAAATCCTTCCCAAAAAACTAGGCCTTAATAGGCTTTGGCGCTTGGAGTTCGAAAAATCGTACAATTCGAAGCAATGGTTGGTAGCTAAAGGGTCGGGTCAAGAGCCCATTTGCGTACAGTCGCTAGCCAGTGTCTTTTGGCAACGATACGATCCGGAAAGCTTGGGAAGTGCAGTACCTTTATAGATTTGCCTTTTGCATTTGAAATAGCTAGAGGGTACTTTTGGTTTGGAGTTGTTAGAAGAAATTTCGACTTTAAAAATAAAAGGCATAGAGCACTTATTGCTATTGAACCTTCTATCGAAACAGTCGTGGTTATAGAATAGTCCGTTTGAAATGTAGCAAAAAAACTTAGGTATGCATCTTCTGGGTGTGTTTGTTCCATCCATCCTAGACTTCATCTATCTTTTTCGAAACATGACGGAAAACTTACTTCATGGTATTATACAGTACAATACAATATACAATACAATACAATACAATACAATACAATACAATACAATACAATACAATACAATACAATACAATACAATACAATACAATACCTGTGTGCCTTAGGATCTTTATACACTAGCAGTATTAAAATCTATAAGTTTACTAACTTTTGAACGTTCTACTTACACCCAATTCATTCGAAAGAAGAAAGCGAGGAGTCGTAACATTCTAACATCTGTTTCCTTGTCACCAGGTACCCGTGTGGGAGACCCTGAGGAGTTGCTGGCTATCGACGAGGTGTTCTGCACTGGTCGCAAGGATCCCCTCTGGATCGGGTCCATCAAGTCCAACTTGGGACACAGCGAACCTGCCTCCGGTCTCTGCTCCATTGCTAAGGTAATGTTGTGTTATCTATTCAAACAGCATAACGGGTATGCTAACCTACTTAAATTATTACTGTCTAAGGAATAAACTACAGAAATATGCGAAAAGGGGTGGAAAGTTCGGCAGCCTACATTGAAATAAGAGGATCCTCCGACCAGGTGGGTATTGCGTCTGTTGGACAACTGTTGTATACCTTCAAATCGCGTGAAGAACTTTAATAGGGTTTAGTTGTCGCTACAATAGTTCCCTGTAGGACTTTGGCCTTGTGTTTCTTGGTAAACTTCTGGGGATATCAAGTCGAGAGTGAATAAGTTACATCAAGGCGAGTGCGCCCTGTCATTGACCACATCAGTGCTTACCATTAGGTGGGATAGAATTTTAACGCGAGGAAACCAATGATACAAAATAGATGAGGCATTTTTTTTGCGCATTTTGAAGTTTTATTTAAAGTATCCTCAAACCAACAAAAAAAGAAAGATGGTGCACTGCGTACAAAACAAGTGAAGCCACAAAACCGTTCTCCTGCAAGTAAACATACACCCTCACGCACACACCTGCAGTAAAACCATGTTCATCGCTATTAGTACGTCACAAGTCGTCGTCTAGTGAACTCAACATTTTAAAATAGAATTATGCCTTCCTGTGTAGTGAAAAACAGCAGCAAATCATATAAAAAGTTTCACGGAATCACTTCTGAGTACTTCAAATTACATCATTTCTTTCTTCATTATTATACTATGAATTTTAGGTTAATTGGAACACAAAACCTCAACGAACTAAAGCACTGACATAAAGTGCGAGGGTTACAATAACATAATTTAAAATTTCTCCATTCGATTAATCAAATTTTACTTCGACTTTTATTCCTGTTTTATTTCTTTATGTAGGTATTTAATATTTTAGATTAGAAATAGAAGTCTTTTTAAACAATTAAGGTACAATACCATACTAAATTATAATTCCTCATACACTATTATCCTACCCACACTTATATTATTCCCAAAAGTATAGGGTACTGCAGAGTACCACACGTACTTGGTCGATATCCCGACTAGTCGTACCCAGCGCTTCTCCTCCACATTTATTATGCGCACAGCCAAAATGTGGAACTCTCTGCCAACGTCTGTGTTCCCGTCAACACATAACCCGTCGTCAGCCTTCAAAGCAAGAGTGAACAGGCTTCTTCTGGGCAAGCTCGCTCCATCATAGACTACATCCATCGCTTTCCATCTGGCGTGATTGTGATCAAGAACAAGCCCATTAAATAATAAATAAAAATAAATAAATAGGGATAAAATTCAACGAAAATGGCAACCCTTCGACACACATAGATAAAAAGGTGGCTTCATTTTTTATGTTCGTGGCGCGCCGTGTTTTTTTTTTGTCTGAGAAAGTATCACCAAATTAAAATAAAAGACGGTAACATCAAAAATCAACAACCAATCCCGTTAAAAAATCCAATTCAAATGTCCCAAGCGTATTTTTTTCATTCTATTCTCTACCTTCCTACTAAAACTTTTTAATCCGAATAAAATAATTATCTGGTAACAGAATTAATTCTGTTAAAACGCCCAGCGGATTACCCTCATCGGATCTGCAGCATCCAATTCCCAAAGGAGCCGAGGTAGTCAGTGAATGCCCTCAATCCTGAGAAAACTGTCGTGTTGTAATTAATGTTATCTTGCTACAAAGTTGCTTCATAATTTATGTGGATGTCTTCTTGAATGTATGCTGGTACCTTATCGTGTTTTGTATGTGGTACTTTTGTATGTAAAGTTACAATAACTGGGATATCGCAATTTGATGTGTTGAAAATAAGGGTGATTTTCTTATTTTTTATGTAAAACATTATTCAAGACATTTTTACTTACGTGCTAAGAGATCAAATTTGATTTTTTTTATTGAAAATTTCTTGTCCATACATCTAAATGGTAAGCGATGATGCAGTTCCCAATAAAGGTCGCTCACTCTTGGTTTAAAGATCACTTAATAAAACTATCAAGAAACAAATAGTTTGGTAGGGAAATAAAATTCTAACAGTACGCACAATGGAAGTTTTCCCCAAAAAACACTGTTTGCGGGTGTGACGCCCATCATATACCACTGGTGAATCGCGCAGTACTCATGTCCAATGACGATCAAGCATGACGAAAACAATTGCTGTCATTTTATCTTGATTACTTGGATAGACAGCTCACTTTGTGATCACTTTACCCAAACTTTCACTTCGACACGACTAAATGAATTTACCGGCTGTAAATCACCTTTGTTGGTAGTTAATTTGTCAAACAAATATCTCAGTGTATCTAACGTATCAACAGTGCCAGTATCTGACATACCAGATACACATATACCTAGATATACTGGCTACATCTACCCTGTTTAGAGCCTTAATTAACACCAGCAATATGGAGTAGAGATACGTCATCTCCGCCAATTACGACGGCATGTAATGACGTCACAAGTCACCGCGGAGGGCGTATCTCCTCTAGAATTATGCATATTTTGTGGATATTGAGGCGACAGGATGGGTTGAATCGTTGTTATGAAGATTTTCTAATTACTTTAAAGGCATACATAAAAAATGTGAATAAAGGGTTTATTTAGAAAACAAGGTTTCACAAAAGCTGGGCAGTTTTGTATGCAGACATACTGATTTTATTCATAGGCTGTAAACAACGAACATCAAATAAGAAGGTATCTGATAGTAAATTTCTGTACAAAAAGAAAAATAATAATAAATTATTAATAGTTACAAAACAACTAGATTTTAGCCAAGGCTACTAATTTTTTTTTCGTTGTGTCGTTTGGTTAGAACCAAGTAGCATGTTTACTTATCTCATACGTAAAATATACATAATCATTTTAAAATACACTACCTTAGCTGCGAGCTTAAAATAATGCTCTAAATCCTGCTTCATACCATTGTATTCTAACCTCCCTCTTTTTGCAGATGTGTATCGCCTACAGTACGGGCTACCTCCCCCCCAACTTAAACTACCACGTCCCCCGAGAAGGAGTGGAGGCGTTGGCTACTAAGAGGCTGCAGGTGGTCACCGACAAGACTCCCTGGTCTAGAGGCATGTCCGGAGTCAACAGCTTCGGATTTGGTGGCGCTAACGCCCATGCCTTGCTGAAGGATGTCGCGAGAGCCAAGGTAGGGAAGAACTGACTTGATTAAATTGAAAAATATCATGGGGTTAGTGGATACGTGCACATCGCGACAACTATGCGAATTTTGAAGATATCGTTCGACGGAAGACAATTTTTTCAACGGAAGACAATTTTTTCAACTGCGACTACTCAAAAAAATATTAACATAATAACTTTTTACAAAAAAAAATACAACTGACGGAGTAGAAAATGACTTCAATTTCGGAAGTCAGTGTTTTTGGTAGTTTCTCCGTATTTTAACACTGACTTCCGAAATTAAATTTATTTTCTACTCTGTAGTGTTTTTTTTATTTGGAAGTCAGTTGTATTTTTTTGTAAACAGTGTTTTGTTTTTATTTTTTAAGTGATACATTACACCTAACAACACCACTGGAAAATCGCAGGAAAGCAAAATACGCAATTTACCTACCTAACCGATTTTGATGAAATTTCTATGGTACTAAACGGGAATTCACATAAAACAAGTTTTTTTAAAATAACTTCCTCCTTTTTTGAAGTCGATAATAAACACAAGCAATCCTATTCTTCTTTGATCTTTGTCAACTACTAAGATTTTATCACCACTTACTTTTATCAATCTTGACATAAATAGTACACAAACATAATTTAGGACAGAATCACAGCACTACAATGGCTTACACACCATACATATTAATTATAAGCAATCTTACCATCAATCATCCAAAATAAATCGTTTTGTCCATCAAATCCGGTATCAATCTTCTTTGAAGCCACAGTAATTAATTCTCTCAAATAAAATGCTCGTTTTCATCAAATTCACAAAGTTCACAAAGTTCTAACTGATCTGATTTCCAATCTATTGATAATGTCCGCCTATTGTTTTCATTGATGAAACATCAAATAAAATGAGTTTTTGAAATGTTATTATTGGAATCTGGCGATGAAATTGTTCGAAATTTTGAGTTGATTAATTTTAAAGGACGTACTTGTTTGCTACCTCTCTATTTTGTAGAAGAGTGTTTTGATTTTAGTCACAATGAAGCTTTTAATAGACGTGTTGACAAGTAAATTAAAGAATTAGATTGTTAGTGGTCAAATGCATGCCTATTATTAATAAAAAAAAACTAGACTGTTTTTTGCAACTTTTTGACCAGTATGTACAAGTATTTCTCTTACTAGGGTTGTGGAATTTGTTCGAAAGGGTCACCGCGGCCTTGGGTCGCATTTGGAGGAACACGGCTGGAATAGGGAATATGCACGAAAAAAATATTTATTAAATACACAGTTTATCTAAAAATATTAAAAATTGTAATACTAACAGTGAAAATAGAAACAAAATCACTCGAAAAACAAACGAGTTATCATTATTTTAAACAAATATATCTGTCCCTCTCTCGAAAACGCTGTAATGTATGGCATCTGTATAGTTGTCATGTAATCTGACGTCAAATTTCATATCAGACTTCTCTTTCTAATTGTAATCTTTGAAGCTTCATAACTTTATCAGTGATGAAGATATTTAAAAAACAATTTTATGATTGTTTTATAGAGCTAAAAAGTATTTCATTTTGCAAATAAAAAAATTTCATGCATGTTTCCTATTAAGTCAGAGACACTCCCCTTCATCATCAGTCATTTGATGATTTTCCATTTAAAACATAATAATGGTACAAGTATACTGAGTGACTGGAATTTTTCTGCAAAAATTATTCGTCTTTCAACAAACTAGGTATTTTTAATTCATGATAATTTCAATAAATTTACGGTAGTTTACCGTACCTACTGGAATAAGTTTTATGTATTTAGTGACCATTATTATGGGCCCTAAAAAATATAGGATCTAATGGAATTATCTCAAACATATATCTATCCAAATATACCTGCTTTAGAATGCATTTCCGCCAGAGACGTGCCAATCAATAGAAGCGCTTGCGCTGAGCGAGGATAGGCAAATTAAGCGATTCTATTAGTTTTTAACAAACACATATTTATAAATTGTTTTTTTCAGGTTTTTTGAGGTGGAAACACAGTTATAACCACTCTTTTCTACCACCAGGTCAACAACGGTATTCCCTCCGACGATCTCCCTCGTCTGGTCTGCGTGTCTGGTCGCACAGAGTCAGCAGTCGCCAGGATCCTGGATGACTTGGAATCCAGGACTGTGGATGCTGAGCTGGTGCGTCTGCTCCATGCTATCCACGATGATGATATCGCTGGGCATGTTGTTAGGGGATACACACTGTTGGGTGAGTTTTACAAAACACTTTCTTGGATTTGGGATCTTGAATCGGGTACTTCTAGAGTCGGTTAGATTAGTATGAGACTAACCCTAGTCGTAGTACCTAAACAGATAAGCGTGATTATCTAACTTTCTTAATGAATAGGTACTATTCCTAATTGGGAAAAAGTCTGAATTTGTTCGTAAACGGTAATCTTTTGACGTTGGAATTAGATACCGATCTGATTACGAAAATTCTGTGACAGATTATTTATTATTTATTTTTATACTAGCTGACCCGCGCAACTTCGTCTGCGTCACATTTTCCATTACTGCTCCGCTCCTATTTGTCTCAGCGTGATTATATATATATATACGCCTATAACCTTCCTCAATAAATGGGCTATCTAACACTGAAAGATTTTTTCAAATCGGACCAGTATTTCCTGAGATTAACGCGTTCAACCAAACAAACAAACTCTTCTGCTTTATAATATTAGTATAGATTGCATAATATACAAAATCTACGTTCAGTTACGTATCCTGATCTCTCTCTCGAATTAAGAATATAATTATGAAGAGGGTACCTAATGCAGGGCACTGTATCATCTCTATCGGTTGAAATGCCGACCAGCCCAGGTACCTAATCTCCTGGTACAAACTAATCTTGAATCAAAATCAACAAAACCAACTATCGAACGAATGGTGCTGAATCAAGTGGATTCTTAATTTCGTCCAGAACAGTCCAAAAAGAAACACATTTTCTCCGATTTTTACTGACAATATTGCTGATCGTAGACCACTGATAAATATAGTTTGTTTTAAGATTTTATAATATCAAAAAAGTTTTACTGGGTTCATAGAATCGATTTATTATAGAGGAGCTCGTGGCTAAAACCGCACGGGCCGATCTTCAAGGCTAAACTATAACAGACGAACGCATCGATCTTCAAGGTTAAGCAACGCTTGCGAAGGTTGGTCTGTGGGTGGGTGACCATCTTGACATACCGAGTTTCCTTCGTGCCTCAGAAAGCACGTTAAGCCTTTGGTCCCGGCTGTCATTTGTAGATCTTTGGCAGTCGTTACGGATAGTCAAAAGCCAGTAAAATCTGACTGAAATCTTGCATTGAATGAGTTGTGGAGGTCTGGTAGGCAGCCGCGCCACGTAAAATACCGGTATTCAGCTGAATCCGGTTTGTCTGGAAGCCGAGCCAATATAGTAAGGAAAAGGCTAGGTTGTTATAATGGTCACCCATTCACAGACCGACCTCGGCAAGCGTTGCTTAACCTTGAAGATCGACGTGTTCGGCTGATATAGTTTAGCCACATTGAAACATAATACCAAATATTCATCTCTTCTGTTAGTAAAACAGTTTACTTGGATACAGGTAACTCCGGACTCCGGAGGAGACTAGACCTGTGACAAACCGTATGTATTCGGTACTGAGTAACGGGTGCGCCCTCTGGTACCGAGTAACGAAACGTTACACTCAAATGTATTTCGTTATTCGCACGAATTCGTTCCTCGCATTTAATGTATAATGGGTTCAGTTCAAGCAGGTAAATGGATGCGTGTAAAATATGTTTTTATTTAATATGACTAATTTCAGTTTCAGAATAAAAGATTTTTGTTGTTGAAATGTTTTTGTCAATAAATAAGTTTGACACATGTGTTGCTTTTTCATTATAATTTAGAGATTCCGTCAATGGTTAATTTGCAGTTCTACACGCGTACCAAACGATACAACATACGAATCGATTCGTTTCGTTGGGTTATACTGAGGTATCAAAAGTAACGAGTAACGTAACGATACGATAGTAACGAGTACTCATTTCTAAAGAACCGAATACATACGGGTTTGCTTTTTCTCGTTACTTTTACACCTCTAGAGGAGACTCTCCTCTCCTCCCAGTAAATCGAAAAACAATCTAGTAATTCAATCAAATCCATACTTCCATAGCTAATAATTTCATCATTATACGTCTTTAAATTAAACAACATAAAACATGGGGCTGACCTTATGCTACTGCGGAGAATCTTAACACCGCGATTCAGAAAAACGCGTCATAAGTACAACGCCATCTATCGATCTACAACGTAACTGAACTGTCTTTATGCTCATAACTACTCATAAGTTCAAACTTAGAAGCTTACACGTTACGATAAATAATGATAATATAATAACATATATAAACATATTGTTTAATTAAAAAATAACTCAAAAATACATTGTTTCGGGGTCTTTTCACACATTTCTTATTAAAAAATTTCTCAATAGATGGCATTGCAAGTATCTGAAGTCTCAATGAAAACAACCTATTTTAGCGCTCGATGAAGTTTCTTCGTAAACTTTAAAATTCGATATCTTTTGATTTTGTGGGTCGATTTTGATGAAATAAACACTAAATGTTGCTCCGATTATCACTTAATATTTCGAAGTACCTAAATTTTGAATCCAATCAGTGGTTTATGCGTGATGCTCCTCCAAACGCACAGACATACAGACGCACAGACATACAGACGCACAGACAAACAGAAAAGAATTTCAAAAACTGCTTTTTTGTGTTCTATGTCATTTTTCTGACATTTCTATGTATTTTTTATCCGAAAATATTCAATGTACAGACACGGCAACTCTACGATTTTATTATATGTATAGATAGATAACACAATTTGTTGTCTTAACGATTAAACAAGGCACACCATTAGACCTCTGGGGTCTGTCTTAGCATGCCCTGGACTGAAATTGGATCAACGCGCTGTTAGTATAAAACTTAAGGTCACCTATGGTCATCTAAGGTGCAATCAAGTCGATGTAGTGTTGTTTCAGCTTGCACTTTACATTTTTACGGTTCATTGAGTCTCTTATACCATATTATGCAAATTTTAATCCTGTAAAAATGCATAGCCCTTGAAGTGACCGCGGGTAATAGCTAGTCTAGAATATTCTGGACAAATAACGTCAAATAACATTGTTTTAGTTAATATAGCCTATGATACTGTACAATGATTGCTTTGGCTCGTTATTAATACTCGTAGAATTATTTCTCTAGCCGAATCATTTATTATTAATTATTAAGAAATTAGAAAGCCTGGTCTCAAACAAAGTTTACCAACTAATTATATACTATCTTGAAATATCAGTAGAATCCCCAACTAAACCTTGGTTTATTGTTTAGGTCGTCGTTAGTAGTTTGACATCCAATTTAATTACTTTGGAAAACTTATTTTCGTTATCCCAAATAATATTCACCCTTCCCAAATAAATGTTCTCTGAAGTAGACCCGTTGCTATAAACTCTTTTAAAGGAATTGAAGCGAAGAGAAAAGGTCAAAATATTACCAGCAGTCGTAACTCAATATCATATTTTTTCTCGGCACATGGTTCAAAATCGCTTAATTTCGAAATTTCTGAATTTCCTTGAATCGAATTCACGTGGAGCCGTGTGAATTGTCCAGCGTACGTCAACAACACAACAATAACTACACGTTGGCGGGCAGTAAATTGTATGGAATAAAAAATTATCCAAGCCGACATGGACCACATTCAACCATGCGGTTAGAGTACCGACCAGTGGCATCGCGAACTTGTGGCCAGCTCACAAACGTCACGCTGCTACGCTCAAGAGTCCATATGTTTGTTGCAAACATTAGCTACAATAACCTCATCGCAACTACTGGCGACAAAGCAAATGCACCACTTTTTGTTGCTACGATGTGGTGTGATTGTGATACGTGTGAATTCTCACTAAGACTGCATAGTAACCCCCCTGTTCTTCTAGGATCAACCCCCACGAAAAGCGTGTCCCTCGCTCGTGAGGTGCAGTACTTCTCCGGAGTCCGTCGCCCGGTGTGGTTCGTGTACTCCGGCATGGGCTCGCAATGGGCCGGTATGGGCAAAGAGCTGATGAGGATCCCGGTCTTCGCAGCTGCTATTGAGAAGTAAGTGTACCATTAAAGAAATTATATGGTATTTACCAGGTTTGATGTAGCATTGAACATCAGCAATTGGTTATTTAACGCACCGGCAACATTGATGAGGCTGCAAAATAATCAACGTCTGATATTAAAAGTCTCTTATAGCGACTAGACAAAGTGAAAATTTATCACATAACGACAGACAAACGTGATATTTCGAAAATACTGTCAATCTTTTTTGTCCTCTGTCAATCGTTTACTCTGAGAGAACTTAAATCAAAATTATAATTTTTAGTTTAATGTGTTTGTCAAATATGATGGACCCTTGAACACCATGTCTCACTAAGACTACTAATTACTTATAAGCTGGAACTGTTAAGCATAGAAGTAATTTTATTTGATACTAGCTTCTGCCCGCGACTTCGTACGCGTTCCCGTGAGATAAAAAATAGCCTATGTGTTATTTCAGACCATAATCTATCCCTGTTCCAAATTTCACCCAGATCCCTTTAGCCGTTTTGACGTGATTGAATAACAAAAATATACACAAACTCACTCACAAACTCGCATTTATTATATTAAATAATATATAGCAGGAGTAGGATAACTTACATAATGAAATAGTACGAATATAATATCAGAGATTATGAATGTCATTTTTAATCTTTCTCACACTTTTAAAAAAAGAAATATAAATAATAGCGGCCGCGGCTCCGCCCGCGTGGATGTCGGTTACCGCTGCAAAAAGCCTACCCAGGAAACACACGGTCAGAAAAATTATTCCCAGGTCAAATCACAGACACCGACACTAACATCGACGACGCAGGCATTATCCGCAGGCTGCACAGATTGTCTTTCTGTGGATGTTAAAGTTGTTAATGATGAAAATATTTATAATTAATACTAAGTTTTCACTTCTGCCGGCAGTCCAGGAGTGCAACCCTTTGTTTTAGGATAGATAACTAAAGCGATTATTGTAGAGCTTCTCTAAACATTAATTGACGTTAAATCATTCTTTTCGTAAATCAATTCCTACTAATTTGAATGTTTGGCCCTGGACCTTGTTTATCGTTAGTGCGAAAGAAATTTTTACTGGAAATTGGAGCCTTTTGAAGGGTATAGGCAAATCAGTAGGGATCATGGGTATTCTTGGTATATGAGCTGATTCAAGAATTTTTGAAATCGGTCCAGTATTTTTTGAGCCTATTCATTACAATCAAATAAACAAACATACAAACAAAGTTATCCTCTTTAGAATATTTAGACTTCGCGCACGACCGCTGCGTAGGGAGCCGTATTACCTTACTCATAGATCTAAACTCCCCTCCCGCACGCGCACCCCCGCCTTGGTGACGTCCACTTCGCAACGGGCCGTGCAGCAGAAATCGTAATATTTTAATTTCGCCATAAGTTCAAAACCAAACGTCTGATTTTAATCATTCAAAGACCAAATATTATCTACATAAACTGTACTTAGTGATGAAATAATTTATTTTGATAAGGATTAATAGCATGAGTAAAATAAACGCGTTTAAATGTAGTCCAAAAAAAATCAAGATTTTTAAATAAAAAAAATGGTTGTTGTGCCTCACTCGACATAGATAGGTATAGTGTGTCGCGGACTTTTTTGTAGATATTTATAAGATCTACAATTAATTAGAACAATGTATGGTTCTATCTTTTATAGTTTAGGCAGCGTACGCAAAATAAGTAACTTTTCCGGTTGATTTTTACACCTTGTGTCCGAAAAACCCAAATATCTTACGGAACGCCTTCTTTTTTCCAAAATAAAATATAGCCTATGTTACTCGTGGATAATGTAGCTTTCGAATGGTGAAAGAATTTTTAAAATCGGCCCAGTAGTTTTTGAGCCTATTCATTACAATCAAACAAACAAACAAACAAACAAACAAAGTTTTCCTCTTTATAATATTAGTGTAGACTAAAGACTTTCGACGAATAATTCTAGTATTTGAAAACAGCTATTCATAAACATATCATTATAAGCTGGAACTGTTAAGCTTAGAAGTAATTTTATTTGATACTAAAGACTTTCGACGAATAATTCTAGTATTTGAAAACAGCTATTCATAAAAATATCATTACCATTTTTCAAGACCTAACTCCAACTTATGACGTAATAAATGATTAAGCTTTAGCATGCAATGCAATCAACAGAAGAGCTCATACATACACGTTCGGAGTAGCGAGTCAATGCTAATGCAATTAGCGTGTGTGCTCACTAATCCATTAAATATAATCAAATAACTTCCTCTGCTTCGCTTTAAGAACTTACAGATGTATGCAAATAAGAGAGCAGTAGAATACCTTGGTTATTTGAACTTAGGTATCCCAATTTTAGAGAAACGGAAAATTATGGTTCTTATGCGAGAGTTTATAGATATGTCGTAACGATTTCTGTAGTTGTATGACTGGAGTTCTTCTATTTAAAAAATGGTTGTAATTCATTTGTTAGTAAAAATTAAAGACAATTTTAATGTCAAAAGGGTTATAAACATGTACTTAGAAAAGGTTCAAATTCAAGTCACCTCAATGACAATCACTGTAAAAAAGTAGGTATGGTATTCGGAGGTGTTTTTGACAATTTGTGACCATGATGAAATCTTCTTGAACATCCCCTACACAATAAGAAACTTCAAACAATACAAAATGGAATACTTCACCAATAAATCCATTTTTTTTCATACTCTTTTGTTTATTTCTAAAACTCCACGTCTCCCAAATCACTCATCACTTACAGATTGAAATTCATCTCCTTTCCCATGTGTTAGTACCGAACTAAATCCTCATTTTCTTCTCTCAGGTGCCACAAAGCCCTAGCACCCAAAGGCGTGAACCTGACGAAGATCATCACTGACCCAGACCCGAAGATCTACGACAACATCCTCAACTCTTTCATTGGTATCGCGGCCGTTCAGATCGGTCTTACCGATGTGCTGAAGACCATTGGTGTTGAACCTGATTATATCATTGGTGAGTTTAACTTCTACGAAATATTCATAACTACAAAATACAAATACAACATACAAAATATGTAAAAGTATAAACGCAATACCTCTTAAGAGGTTATTGAACTCATTATCAGTTGATCGTTATTATGAGTACAAATGCCTCTTAAGATGTGTGGCGTTTGTTCTGTTCCACTTTGTATATTTGCGTTCCACAGTGAAAATGGAACAAAAGGCTAAAAGCTGTACCAATACTGTTGTAGAAAAACTAGCAGAGCAGAACAACATAAATTATTGTATTTAATATTGCCTTCAAGATCCTCAAAATATTAAGCATTTCGCCAAAAAATTCGTAGTACAATTTGAGATGTATAAAAATAATGTAAGACACTTTCAGTGATATTTTCCAGCAAATAAAACTTTTACGTCGAGAGCGCTCCTAATTCCAAGTGGTTTTGTTTATAACACTTTATTTTTTCTTTGGCACATTTATACTTCAAATGTTCTGTTTTGGATTTGGCTTTGTTTGTATAGCTTCTCTTCCATGAGGCTTTCTCTTTCTAAATCAAGATATGTGATGTTATTGTGATGTTTGTCATGTATCCTTTTTTGACACATATCTTCGCTCAAGTTGTAACACTACAGATGTCAAAATCTGTAACTTTTCAGGAGAGCAAATAAACTGTTTAGCTGCATAACTGAGTAGCGCGCTGTTGCTGCGGAAAACTGACTTACGCGATGTTTTTCTTTTTTGAATGACGTTTCGCCTTTGGTCCAAATTCTCGTGTTTGATTCGTGAATGAAATACAAAACGTATTTCGTTCAAAATTCGACTTCCGCGGTATTAGAACTTAAACGACGATATGTTTTCCTCACTTAAGTTAAACATCGTTTGCACAGGACACAGTGTCGGTGAGCTTGGTTGCGCTTACGCTGATGGCTGCTTCACCACTGAGGAGATGATCCTGTCCGCTTACAGCAGAGGTCTTGCTTCCATTGAGACGCCCTTCATCAAGGGATCCATGGCCGCCATCGGTCTTGGATACAGTCAGGTAAAATGATAATCTTTTCTAATACTGTTAGTTCTAGACAAAAAATAATTACTCTTCATTTTGGTTTCTCGAGAAGCATCACCTTCTCACGTCGGGTAGTAAAGTTGGCATACTATGACAATTTGCTTTCTTTGCTTTTTGCTTTTCAAAAGTCTACACATATAGGTAGTCCAACCATCAATTGCGAATAAGACACCTTTAACTTCTATAGTAGGCATAATACAACTGGAATTTCAACGCTTAATACAACGGCACCTATATTAATTAATTGTACCGAACCAGCAATTAACGTAGCCACTGCTAAAGAAGGAGATTATTATTATGTTACTAAACTGCTTTATATGTATTACCATCTAGATCAAAACCATGTGCCCCCCTGAGATCGAGGTGGCCTGCCACAACGGCCCCGACTCCAGCACCATCTCAGGACCTGCTGACATCATGAAGAGCTTCGTCGCCAAGCTCAGCGCTCAAGGCATCTTCGCCAAGGAGGTCCCTTGCTCCAACATCGCTTACCATTCCCGTTACATCTCTGAAGCTGGTAAGATACATTTTGATATACCTTTCGAAAATCATGATTATATTAGCAAGTATCCGCTCAATGCTAGAGGCACAGGATACGTCAATGTGGCGTCACTTGGACCTATGTCACGCAAGAGTCGATACTAATACTTTTACAAAAACTGAATTCTATGGTACTTTTTGCAATATGCCATATCCTAATATATAAAACTCTTCCGTTTCTGATGGGCGATTGACTGACTGAGTGACTGACGACAATGCAGAGCCAAAACTGTTGCTAGCAGAAAGCTGAAATTTGGCAAGTTTTGTGGGGAGCACTAAGAGAGGATAAGAACGGTAAAAATCGTGATATACGCATACAAAATCGCGGACACAGCTCCTTCAGGGGAAATCCCAATGATCTTCATCAAACTAAGGAATACCCATCCCATGACAATAAAGGCTCGACCGCACTGTGCGACACTTCGCGGCAGCGGAACGACGCGACACGTAACAACGTTCGCACTTGAAGTGTCGCGGCGCGTCGCACGCTGCTGCGTAGTGCGTTAAACCTCATACAATTTCTTACAAAGAATATTTTGCCGTTGCGTGTCGCATCGTTCCGCTGCCGCGCAGTGTCGCCAAGTGCGGTCAAGCCTTAACACTCAGCTATCATTACATCAATAAAATATTTTGACCATAAATTTCCGTGTATTTGACAAATGTCAAAATGTCATCAAGTCGTTATCGTTAAGTAAAGAGAAATTCTAAGAAACAAACTTATTTGTAAGGCCTTGACTTCTGCAGATATAAAGTTATTAACGTCTGACAAGTTCCTTAAAGAACTTTTCATTTTGAAATCAAACATTTGTTTATTATCTTCTCCTCTAATTTGTTGACCTAAAACGGTAACTTCAATTACAAGTAATAAAGTTTTCAAACCTTTTGGTCCAAATAATTGTTTAGTAGAATCTGGCATTTGGAAATACGTTACAATATTATCGGCTATTGCTGGAAATAGCCATCTCTTAATCATCCCTACAGAGAGTCTTCCACTTTTAATATCAAAACTGCTTAATACAGTAGAGTGCCTACTAGAAAAAAGTTCCCATGTTTTGCATTGTTTTTATGCACCTAAAATCCTTTCTTACCGTCACCCTCGGTTGACTGGTAAAGAATGCTTAGAGTATTAAAAGCGTCTTTGTTCCTGTGTCTTGCAAAGAGTTTTAGTAAATAAACAAATCATTGTCATAACCCTATAGCATGCCACTGCTGCACATGGACCATTCAACTGTATCCTCGGCAACTCTCCATAGACTAGTGTGGCTGACTAAAATTATGCAATGTTTTAGGCCCTACCCTGCTGAAATACCTGAAGCAAGTCATTAAGGACCCGAAACCTCGCTCTGAAAAATGGGTGTCTACTTCTCTGCCTCAACCACAATGGAAGGATGCTAAGGCTGCACTGTCTTCAGCTGAATACCACACCAATAACTTGCTGGTAAGTTTTAATCTATCTTACCTTAAGAGCCGTTTCATACTGTAACTGGCCTAAAAGTGTACCTAGTTTCATAAATTCCGATTGGATAACGTCATTGGATGCGTGACCAAATCAGGAATGACGATAACCGCAAGAGAATTAACGTTACCGACATAGTCCGAGAGATCGACAAACTGAAGTGACGGGGGCAGGGCACATTGCTCGCAGAACAGATGGCTAATGGGGTCGAAAAGGTTTAGAAAGGAAAGAAGAAAGGTCTACAGCGTACCACAGCCATTTTATCTTGATTGTATGTATTGGCAGCTCACTTCGTATTAACTTCACCTAATCTACACGGTGAGTTTTTAACAGAATCGCAGTGGTGGTGAAGGCCGTCGATTTCGGCGTCGACTTTATATTGGTGTCGGCTATCAGGCTGACCGGCCTTCACCGGTTCTGAATTCCAATATTTTACAATGGACTGTGCTGTCTATCTACCTTCACAGTCCAGCTAACTATCAAGATGTTGTTTAATAGTCAGTGTTAGTGTTGTCTCCAAAATAATGATTTCGTGGAAAATGTAGTAGTTTGTGGACCTTCAGAACATTTTTTCTTTTGAATTAATTAGGAATAGTCTAGACATGCTGTACCTTTATGAAAATGATTTAGACGTAGGTTAAGAGGTCGTACTTTTGCGAAGTAGAATATTTTGTTTATTTTTGGAGAACAATAAATGAAAAGTAGGTATCAGTAAAAGACAAGTAAGCTTACAATCGCTTGGAAATACAACGAAAACTTGTAACAGTCTACTCGTAATTCTTGGAAATGTCTTCCTTCCTACGAATTATTAGTGAAAGCTAACAAAATGATTCCAGTTTGATAGCTTTCACAAAGTATTATCCGTCGCCCACTTTTAGCGTAGCATTTTTCTGTAGCTTATACTACTATGTTCAATAACATTTTTGCTCTTATTTGTATTTATTCTGCTCCTAAGCTGTCGATATTATACAGGGTACTAGCTGTCCCCCGCGGCTTCGCTCCCTTTTAAATCCCGTATAAAACTATCCTATGTCCTTTCTCAGGTCTCAAACTATCTTTGTACAAAATTTAATCCAAATCGGTTCTGTGGCTTAGGCATGAAGAAGAGACAGACAGGCAGACAGAGTTCCTTAAGCATTTATAATATTAGTAGAGATTCTAGTGGGAATAGATGACCAAATCCTAAACAATAGGGAACAACGAAAACACTCAAAGAAGTAGACCGGTTCAAGACAAAAATTTAAACTGCATCATTTTGCTTTTTTTTTCATTCTTTCAATAAAGGTTTAATAGGAATGTTAACTAAAAAAGTACATTGGTTACAAACTCTACGGTCTCCCACAGAGCCCCGTACTCTTCGAAGAGACGGCCCGCCTGATCCACGCAAACGCGATCACCATCGAGATCGCTCCCCACGGGCTACTGCAGGCCATCCTGCGGCGCTCGCTCAAGAAGGACGTCATCAACATCCCGCTGACGCAGAAGAACCACAAGGACAACGTGCAGGTCATGTTTACGGCGTTCGGAAAGTGAGTACTCTACAAATGTTTGGAATATTAAACAAGACTCAATTACTCGGCCTCGAGTGCCTAAACATTTCTCAACAATGTTGAGATCTGCATCTACTCTAACTGGTCCTAGGTCCAGCTTAAAACCATACAACATATATTACATAAAGCGACTGCAATTCTGACTTTCACAACTCAGTAGCTGGATAACGCAATATCCCTTGTCAAGACTGGTGGAACCTAAAAACATTTGAAGAAATCTTTGCGTTGACTTAATATCGTACTGAATGATTTGTTTCTTTAATTTTTTTTTTTTGTTTTTCCTTTCTTTTATTTACCACTGAATAATAAGGTGACATCTTTTGAAAAGTACTCGCAATTTAAGCCAAGTTTGTAAAATTTCTTACACGAGCATCGATAATGTTCATAGCTTCATAAAACAGTTTGTAATCGAGAAAAGGATGGTACGGCCGTGCCCGCTTTACTCGAGTCTTGGCTGGGGCACTGCCGTGCCCCCAGAAAAATATAGCAGTGTGATTTTTTTCTGAAAAGCTAGCAAAAGTTTCACTTTTATGAAAGTAAATCAGTGCACGTGCGATTCAATGATGATTTTTTGAGAAATAAATCCCTTTTAGCAAATCCTAACGATATAATATATTCACAGACTGTACGAGTCAGGTCTGAACCCGCACCTGGCCAACATCTACCCCCACGTGCCATTCCCCGTGTCACAAGGCACGCCCATGATTTCTCACCTCGTCGAGTGGGAACACAGTGAAGATTGGTAAGTTAAAGTTTTTTAGACACAAAAATTGAAATATTATCATTTCTTGGCATTCATTCATTTTTTGCTGAAAATCACACAACTTAACGCAGGTTAGGTTACGAAGACCTACACGTAGTTAACATTAGATTACTTTATGACAAATACAATTTTCAACAATTTAAACATTTATTTATCTATGCTTGTATGGCACGATCTTTTACATAGAGATCTACGCATTGGATCGTGCAACTAGCTTTATATTTTTGACTGACAAGCCTCGACAGTTCAAAAGCCTTTAAATGGTTTACTTGAAATAAACGTTTTAATTGTATTTTACCTTTTCTGTCTACCTGGAAAGTAAAATCCCTTCTTATAAATATTCTACTTACAATATTCCTAGCATTTTAACACAAAAGCTCTCGTAGCAGACCAATAAGCCAGTACCTACGCAGCCAAACTTCAGTTCCAATAAAGAGCGGGTTATATTAATCGACGAGCATCCGTCAGTTGGCCACAAACAAATCGCTGGGGTGTGATCTATAGTAGCCACTTTGTACTGACTTCAATATACCGGAACGTTAACGGCTATTTTTCAAAGAGAACTGGCGAGTTCCATTTTTGATATGATTGATGAACCTGCGATTTGCTGCAATGCGGTTAGGAAAGAATCAAAAATGGTTGTGGTGCATTTTGTGTGGAATTCAATGGCTAGGAAGCGAGGGAATTTTCTGAAGTAACGGAAAATTGTACGTCTATTTTTATGATGCGACTGTTTTGTTTATATTGTGCTGTATTTTTTGAGGTATGAGCGCTCTTGGTTGCTATTACATGAATCTTTTATTCAATACTAGCTGTCCCCCGCGCCTTCGCTTTTATTTAACCTGCATAGTTCCCGTTCCCGTGAGATTTCCAGAATAAAACTATCCTATGTCCGTCTCCTGGTTTTAAGCGACCTCCACACCAATTTTCAGTCAAATCCGTTCAGTCGTTATAGAGTTATAAATAGTGAAACTAACACGACTTTCTTTTAAATATAAAAAATACTAGCTGACCCACGCAACTTCGTCTGCGTCACATTTTCCATTAATGCTCGGCTCCTTTTAGTCTTAGTGTATATGTAGCCTATATCCTTCCTCGATATATATCTAATCTATCTAATACTGAAAGAATTTTTCAAATCGGACCAATAGTTCCTGAGATTACATACAAACTTACAAACAAATGTTACCTCTTTATAATATTAGTATAGATTATAGATTTGAAGAAGTGTACTTTTGAAGTGAACTGAGTGTGTGACTGGTAAGCAACGCACAGCTGAAACTGCTAGTCGTTTTTTTTTTGTATGTGGGTTCCGTGGGGATTGTAGGGGAGCACTAAGAAAGGATTTCTCGGAATTCCTATGAGAACCGCAAAAACGGAATACTCGCAGATGTTGCGGTCAAAAGCTTGTTTTAAAATAAAATTTAATTTTAGTTATATAAGTAAGTTTTTGAGTTGTTTGATAATCAAGCCCCTTGAATTCTTCTCTATAATGAAAAACACTAAATTCCTTACCCAATTTTGTAGAAAAATCTTTAGAACAAAGATTCGTTTTGTTTTGGCATATCTTGAAAAACAAATTAATTATTGTTATCATCAGTCAAGATTTAAACAATCGTTAATGCATAACTTAAGACTTGAACATCTCTAGACCAGCTCAAACACTTGTTGAAAGTAATTGTAGATTCAACAATGAGTCTGACTGTAGAATAGATAGCTGGATGATGATGGAGAATGGATTGGTAATAGTTAGAATTCAACGGAAATCTAAAATCCAATGCAATAGGTTATTAGTATTTAATTCTCTCTTTTAAATGAAACCAACGGTTGTCTTTAAAAGATCGCTTTCAGCGATAAGGCTACATATTGTGCAACAATATTTTAAGTTATCTTTATCGATCTTTCCTGTAACGTATTTGGTGTACATATAAAGAGTATTCTATTATAAGAGTAGGTAACTTTAGCATGAGTATAATCGGGCTTAAACGTTCCCATTGTTGAGACACAGGTCTCTTTGAGAAGAAATAGACCGTTATTAACCACGCACGTCCAGCGCTTTTCGAATTGCAAACAAAGGTAAAATTTGTGCATAAAAGCAGACAAACAATAAACTAGAAAAGACAATACAATTAAAATAAACCTATTTGCGTCATACGTGTATGTAGGCTATAAATCAGTTTTATTCGTTTAATAGGTAAATAATAATATTATGGACACGGGCGTAGGCTGTCTAGTATTTTAGTTATCAAAGTAAAAAGCTTATAGCTTATGTAAATAAGATTTTGATAAGAATATTGTGGAAAAGAACTATACAATAAACATTTTTATTTCTTTCTTTATACTTAACGTGCAACATATGGTTCTTTTTTATGGATACGCCCTGAGCGGAGTGTGAGGGAGAGTCAGGTTCTAATTGGCTAAAAGCCACCCATGTTCCTTTAAATCCCCTTTGCATTCTATAGTCGCTGTAGCTGTTTCGAACAATCTCGCATCACTGGCAAATGTTAAATGGTCTTTCGAGCCGGATCAAATAGCATAATTATTTAATTCTACCATAAGCGAGCACATAGTTTGAATTTTTGTAAACTATAATGTTGTCTCCAGGTATGTGACATCATACAAGGCCCAAGAGAAGATGAAGTCTGGTGAGCGTACCGTCAGGATGTCCATCGTCGATGAGGACTGCGAGTACATGGCTGGACACGTTGTCGACAGTGAGTATTACTTAGATGATCAGTCAGTTGTGATGTTTGACAGTATGCAGTCGTTAAAATTATAAATCGGTTTTGAAAATAAGACACACACTTGGATTAAAAAATCTTAAGCTCGATGTAGATACCTTACTAACGTACCAGAACAACAGATTTTTTTAACTTGAATTTAATTATTTTTTGACAATGTACATTTTTACTGCTATAACGTTTATTTATACTGCTATTTTTTGACTTACATAAATGTTGAAGTGATTACTTTTGTAATACTTACTTAAGTCAAGTAGATAGTAGGTAGATACTGCTGATGCTGAGGCTTATCTGCTTACCTTGAGTCCAATTTTCTTCGACATTCTTTCAAGACCTTATCGCTATTTAATTTTGATTTTAAAGTGCTACTCAACAACGATCAAATTATTTAATAAAGTATCGTTTTTCCTCCTCAGGCCGTAACCTATACCCCGCTACCGGTTACCTGGTCTTAGTTTGGGAGACCCTCGGAATGATGATGGGAGAACTCTACACTGAGGTCTCAGTGGTCTTCGAGAACGTGCGCTTCCAGAGAGCCACCAACATCCCCAAAGAAGGCAACCTGGAATTCATCATCATGATCCAGAAGGGCAGTGGTAACTTTGAGGTAAGATTTTAACAATTTTTATTGTCTGCTTCACCATTTCTTTTCAGTTCTATTCAATGCCTCTTGATCATGTTATCTTTTCTGGTTGATTATTTTCAAAAGAAATTCTTTATTTTTGTGCTATATCCCAACATTTAGATCACCTTAAATATGCCAAGTATGTCCTGAGTTTTATTTCTTGGTATATTTTGAATGGGTCCTTGAAATGTATGTTTTCAAAGCATGTCCTAAAGCATCTGCATTAAATTTTCCACGTAAATCGCTACAGTATCGTTGGTCTCATTCCAGCTTACATGCTCCTTATACATTTATTTCATATATCTGACCTTTGTAGACCTTCTTTGTTTTCAATCTTACTTCACTTCACAAAACTATGTCATTTCCCCCTAGATTGTAGAAAGCGGTGCCTCCATCGTGACTGGTCGCATCTACGCCAAGAAGAACGTCGGCCAGGACTTCCGAGTGCTGCCGAACTTGCCCGAAGTCACCGGCCCCGGCATCAAGCACATGCTCACCAAGGACTTCTACAAGGAACTGCGTCTTAGAGGATACCAGTACAGGTGGGTCTAGTAGATAGTAGGTTGTTCAGGGAAGTACAACCACCATCATACAATACCAACCCGAAACGAATGGTTATGGGTGGACCTGTATGGGTAATTGCTACAAAATCATTATTAACATAGCAATAGAAAATATGTTTTACTTCAAATGGACTAGGTTTCATTTATTGAGAAAACAAAATAACAACCATTTTTGAATGGATATGCTGGAATGGCATTACAACTACAACGACTTTGCCATTGAAAAAAATATTAATTCAAGGTGGATGAAACACTAGCAACAATCACGTGACTGAAATAAACAATCACCCAACGCATACAAAGATTAACAAAATCATAAAACATGACCATGACGCAGTCCACAAAATATCTGTCACCCAATAACATAAAATAAGAAAATAAACCCTTGTTCTTTGGAAGACTTAAAAGGAAGCGTTCATTTGAGCCGTATCGTTACATTACAAATTCATGACGGTTGAAGCTGATTAGACGTTTCTAGTGGTGGGGACTTACATTGAATCACAGCTTTGCACTTTGTGCTGTGGAAATCTGATTGTAGGCCTGCCCTAAAAACTATGATTTCGTTTTGAAAAAGAGATATTGCTATGCTACTTGTATAGCTCCGTCTCTCTTCCGCACTGGAATCATAATATTTAAGTTATATTAAAGTACCCCTATGGTAGGCGCCAGATAAATGTGCAATAAAATACATTGATTTTTCCCAAACATCCCTTCCTAGATACTCGAACAATAAATTACGAACCGTTTTTCGTTACTAGAAATTTAAGGATCGTTTCAGAAGTCGATTCAGGACACCTTTATGTCATTATTTCTGTTTTTATATGAAAACATTCAAAAATGAGTGTGGATCACTGACCGTTATTGCACGGGTATATGTCGTCTTAAGTGAGTGCTTTTCCCTGTATTAATTTTGTCAAAAAACCGCCGTCAAAAACACAGTCATCTTTATAATATAAACACGAAATATATCTCAAGTTAGGTTCCGTAGTGTTATAAATAACTAATCTTCTACTACCTTCGTTAACTTTGGGCTTATTCAATATTGTACCAACAAGGCTGAGACAGAAACTTTAGACTTTGTTTATTCATGTTTTATGTAATTAGACTTTGGACTATATACTATTTGCATATTTCCAAGAAATTCTTGTAACGCTTATTTCCAGTCAAGGAGTCGAACTAAAAATCCTGTTACTGTTTAATTTTAACATTAACTTAAAAGTTTTACATCAGTCTATTAAAATTTCAGTCGTCAATGATTTAAGGCGCGTCCCCGAGCAAAACGCAGTGCTAGCCGTTTTGTGCAGTTTTTGGAGCTATGTACTCTTTATCCAGAAGAAATATCAACTTATAAAAAATTCATTAAATTTACATAATCTTGGCTTCAATATGGTAGATTTTTATTATTTAGTATAATGTTTAAGTAATCTCCTCACAACGAAACCACAGGAATGAGAAAAAATTACTGAAAACATGCATCTTCTCGAAAACTACTAACGATTATTTTGATTTTATACTTACACTAATGGATAGGCAATTTATTTATGAACATTTTGGTAGAAATGTTTTTTTCAAACGACCAAAATTAGATTTTATAACGATTTTATTCAACATTCTGAGTGTATTCGTTATTGTATCTCTTGCACTGTTATTGAGGGAAAAAATGCTCAAGGTTATTTGGTCAGGGTACGGCCATAAAGGAGCAATCTAAAAAATCTATCCTTGAGATATCCTATGCAAAGCGGCTAAAATACGTCCGTAATTAGGTGTACTAAAGGATGTTCGGTATGTTCATCGTCGTTATAATAACTAATTGTCTTGTGGTTCTCATCTAGAGCCTCGTGACAATCACCTGTCGTTTCACTTTGATTGAATAATAATATATTGACAGCTCATAATTACATGTTTACTTCACCAAAGTTGTCACGGTGAGATTAATACAGAACAGCACTACTATTTATGTTTGTTATTCATACAATGTCAATTTCTTATTTCCTCCTCTTTCAACAGCGGTCTCTTCCGTGGCGTCCTCGGTTCTAACGTCGAAGGTACCCGCGGCCGCCTCTCCTGGATCAACAACTGGGTCACTTTCATGGACTGCATGCTGCAGATGAAGATCATCGGCCAGGACACCAGAGGTCTCTTCGTTCCTACCAGGATCGAGAAGCTATCCATCGATGCTAACATGCACTACAGCGCTATCTCAAAAATGAACCCTGATTCTACTAAGAATTCGTTCGAGATTCGTGTGTATCCTGATGTCGATGTTATCAGGTAAGGATTTGAAACCTTAAAGCTCTGTTTCTGGAACGAAAATGAATGTGACTAAGTGTCTAACAGGCGTTACTTTATGTGATTCTTGTTCGTTTAATTTATTATAAAGTGTCAATCCCATCGTTTGACTTACCTTTAACTTGTGATGCGTCAATAATAATTTATTTCCAAGAACCAGGGTGTGATTCTATTTCTTCTTAGAATAGATATTGTTTTTCGATCGTTGAATTTATCTTAAAAAATTCTATCCTATTTATCTCTCTATTCCTTAAATGGCTACATGGTTTTGGCAGAATGCTTTTGGATAAATCTCTGCAAAAAATATAAAGACTATACCATTGTTGGTGGATCCTTTCAATATCGTTTACTAATCTTACCTAAATAAGTCACCAAACAATTATCTAAGTATTTCTAAATATACAGCTTCAATCTGTATTCGGTAACAAATAAATTGAGACAAACTAAATAGGGATATTTGTGTTACCACCCAATTAATCTTACGATCAACGAAATTACAAAGAACGGTATTTTCTAAGAGCTTGAGCTTAGGAGTATGAATCAGACAAACTACATCGGACAGAAATGAATACTAATAATCCTTTCCCATAAAAAATATAAATTACAAAAACTGTGGGTTAATTCGAAACATCTCACGGTGAAAACGAAGATAGAATGAAAGATCATTTCATCTTGATTGGATGGATTGACAGCTAACTTTAAGTTCATTTCACCCAAGTTTTCACAATAACAGTTTTACAGAAAAATATTTCTGGAACGAGTTACAGAGATCATAATTTGCCAATTCTTACGTTTGGCGTTTTTTAAGTCATTCATTCTTATGTGTATTACGTCATACTTTTGCTCTGCTTGCTGACTGATAAAACCTTTACATTTGGGTTGTTCGTAATTAAATTCTAACGCAACTTATGTCGGAACGGGTGAAGAAATTAAGGCTCTATATTCTGCTTTCGTACTCTAAGAGTAAAAGTAATTACCTCCTTTGCTTCGCGACAACCCTTATAAATTAAGCATTTAATCAACCCTTTATTGGGCGACAGATCCATGTACTGGCAAGTGGTGTAGGTATTTTTGGTAGAAATTCTCGCACGATTGACTTCTGTTTGTATGTTATGTTTCCAACAGGGCGGCGGGTTTTAGCGGCGTTGAGCACTTTTCTTGGGATGCGTATAAAATGCTAAACTCGTGTCAGGATACGTGACTTGATCGAAAATTCGTAAAACGTCAGGACACGTGACCTGTTCGAAAATTCGTCAGACGGATGATTCAAAAATGCACAACGTTAATGTTCAATTTTTCACTTCTGCCGGCACTCCCGGACTGCAACCCGTTTTTTTTTATCTTAAGCCTTTTAGATTGTGGAAAAATGTACAGTATTTTTTAAATTCAAAAATGTAAAATACAAGGCTACTGAAGAAAAGCGTGACCCAAAAATGCAATAAGGGAGCGACGGCCTTTTAACAAAAAAAAAATACAAGCAAGGAAAGAAAATGGAGTTTTGCAATTCATTTAAATAACTGTATTCTAAAGACCGCATAGAATAATAATTTGTTACTATTTATGGTATACTCCTTAGGTAAATTGGTTTTTATTTTGACCCCAATAAATCTAGGCAAAGTTATTAAAAACTGAAACCTACCAAAAATTACAATCACGTACAAATTGTTTACGAGCTGTTTACGCAGACTTCACTCTCTGGGGATGAGAAATTAAATATTTACCTTGGTAGCTACACGCCCCAATTTTATCCGTCATACATTGGCCACGAGAAATAGTTTTTCATGTATTCCCAAAGGATCGTCTCAATTTTGCAGAACAAATATTGGAAACATAACCTTACCTGTGTAAAAAAGTAAAAAGAAAAACTTCAAGAAATCTGGGAATCTTCAAGAAGCTTGAAAGAATAAATAACTGTATCACTGTCTGTCGTATGACCTAGGCTTCAGTTTAATTGGATCAACTGAAAACTTTGTTTTCTTACAAATTCGGGTATTAATTTTTTGTTTTGATTATTTTTGTGTTGTTTGTTTGTCTCTTAAATAACCAAGGTTACCTATCGATTTATTATTATACTGGTTTCCTCATTTCACCTTATTTGACCACGCCTGCTCTATTAGGTACCTATTAATCAATTCTTACCCATAATCTCCTTCACAAGGTATTGTGTCAATAAAATAGATCATTTACCTTTCAAATGTTGCCAACTATTGGACAAACACCAACAGATTTAGCGCAGGGTGCTAATATTAACGGTCCACGAACACACTTAGCATTTATAATTTAGTTAGGATCGGTTTCAACAAAGCCGTGGAGATACCACTGAATTTATTGGCAGGACGTGGTTGGATTTAAAGATAGGACAATAACTAGCAAAGGGCCGTTTATTTGAGAAAATCTAATTAAACTTTTACTAAAAAAAACATGCCAAAAAAAATTCAGTGGTACTTATTAAAAGGAGATTTTAAATCTGAAAGCATTCATGGTTTTCCACTATACCTTACTTTCATAAAATCCCTAGAGTTTCCTTCTAAAGATTAGAATTGCTCAGATACTAATACTAGACCTACTGGTCACTTAGTATCTTAGGTAGCTACGCAGATTTTTACTATATTTATATATATTAATTATATTGTACTTTAGTCCCAAGTTTACTACTATACTCCTTCCTTATCATTCAACAATGCGTATACTGTCAAGAACTCGTATTGAGACGAGAAATAATAGTTGCCCAACTTTTTCCCAAATAACTTTCGTAAGTAATCATCTTCCTGGAATAGTTTCAATATTTATCTCATCAATGGACGATCGTAATTTCTCCTACATTTTCTGAGATCCTGGTAACCAGAAGTACTTAATCAGAAGTACTCAATCATTCAATGGTATTTGTTCAGGGCTGGTGGAGTCGAGGTCCGTGGTCTCCACGCCACTCCCATCACTAAGAGGCTGCCTCTTGGAGTGCCTGTACTTGAGAAGAACGAGTTCATTGCCAACTTCGGAAAGTCTAAGATGAAGGTAAGGAATTTAAAATACTCCAGTCGTTCCTGACTCCAGTAGTTATCGTACAACTTGTTGATGAAAGTTTTTGATATTACTTAACTAGTTCAAACAAAACCGTCTCCAGGATCCTAAGCCTTTACTTCCTTACGGTATTTTTATGTTTATCCTGTCTACTAAAATTTTTCAAAATCGGTTCAGGGATTTTAGCGTTCACGTTAGTAAACACGAACTACTTTGCTGGTAAGGACAGCTGATTTATCATTGAAAGCTTTTCCATTTCAAATATCCTTGGGAAAAAATATATTATTTTACCAATTTATCCTTTTATTTCAAACCAGGTTGAAGATATCCTCCGCGCCAACATCCAGCTGATTCTCGAGAACATCCAAACCTACAAAGTCAAGAGCATTGAATTGGTCGACGAAGAGTACAAAAAGAACGGACTGGAACCTATCCTGGAATCAGTCGGAGAGATGCTGGGAGACCTGCCCTTGGTACAGGCTGAGCTTCTCATGATTTCTGAAGAGCCCATTGAAGTACCCTCCAACATCACTGTTGAGAACAAGAAACTGTCTGGAGAGAGCAATACTACACTGTTCATTGGTGCCAATCTTTTAGGTAGACCAGAGGTAAGATTTTTTTTGTTTTAATTTACAGCTGTGGATGATTGGTTATCCCAAAATTTCTCAATTAGATATTTTAACAAACATATGCATCTCAAATGTCTGGATTAATTAAGAATTTAAATAGAAATTGATTAAATATAGGGTTATTTGTAAACACTACCAAACTTTTTAGGAAGTGTACATAAGTAGGTACAAATGATCATTAACAATTTTGACTCAAAAAAACAGCTCCGAAAACTCAAAAAAAGAATATGTAGATGTTTCATACAAATGCAATATTTAGCCGATGGAAATGATAAACCTTATAATTATTTTCCCTTCGCTAAAAACGCCATTCACCATTCGTCTTCATATCGTCTAGAATTAGTTTCTTATGATATAATTCCTTCTATCAGATCTTAACACAAGCAGCCGGCACCCTCCGCGAAAAATGCTTCCTCATCAGTCGTGAAAAGGAGCGTCCTGACCCCAAGCAGTACTCCGACCAGTACGACATCGTCACCATCCAAGACACTGGCGTGGAGTACCTCGTGCTCTTCCGTAAGCGTGTCGGCGCCAGACCCGCCAAGTTCGTGAGGATCTTCTCCGCGGACCAAGACTTTGCCTGGATCGACAAAGTCAAGGAGGAACTTAAAGAAGGCCAGAAAGTCGTCCTTTACACCCAAGATGAACATATCAACGGTCTTCTGGGATTGGTCAACTGTTTGAGGAAGGAGCCTGGCGGTGAGATCGTCTATGGTCTACTGATTTCTGACCCGTCTGCACCTCCGTTCAACCCTGACTTGGAATTCTATGAAGAGCAGCTGGATAAGGATTTGGCTCTCAATGTTTACCAAGACGTAAGTTACCATACTTTTCCACCAAAATACTCCAGTAGGTAAACATGCTAACTGTAATGATATTGTCACTGAACTGAATGTTTCGAATTGTTATCCTTTGACAAAAAAATGACTCTGTAATGTTAAATATCTTCTGAGTCGATATGACAATAAAATATACATTCATTTCCTGAGATATCTGCATTCAAAGAGATAACGAGGCAACCCCGACAACAGGCTTAATTAAAATCCAACGATGTGATAAATTGATATACAAACATATCGGGTTCAATCGATATTCAATGTGAGACATTTCCAGAGTCGAGATTACCAAGAATGGAGAAAATATTAAGCTTTTGCTTTATGGAACTCTTTTATTCTGAACTAGCACCCGTCCCGGCTTTGCACATGTGTGAATGAAATTATGCTTTCTACTAGTTTCTGCCAGCGGCTTCGCCCGCGTGATCCCTCGGGAATAAACTCTCGAGATAAATTTAGTCTTGTGTTAATCCATACTGTGCCAAATTTCATGAAGATCAATTCAGGCGTTCTGACGTGAAGAATAACAATCATCCATCCTTATAAACTTTCGCATTATTATATTAAGTAGGAAGTAAGATTAGTTAAAAACGTATCAAAATCGGTTGCGTGGTTTTTAAACCCGCGCCCTGAATAAAAATAAAAGACAGTCATCTTTTAATCTAGGAGACGGTGGAACATCGACCTTCACCCTCGTGATAATTTTGTATACATACAATACAATACAATTTTCGATTGGCAAGCAATCATACTGAGTAAAAACTCAATATGATTGCTTGCCAATCGAAAATTGTTCATGGATACTGTTGTTTAATTGTTTTAATTTTTTTCACGCAAGCCTATACGATAACTTTGGTTATTAAATTATCTTTCCTATGATACCAACTTTTATTGGTTGAGATCGCTGTAGACGATGTAATAGTCTTTATTGACTTACTTGTTCATATCTGCTTGCCAAGTAGCCATGAACAAAAATAAGAATGCAAGCCTACCAAGGCATATTCTCCATGCTAAATACTTTCAGTTGAAACTAAAGTTCGGATATAAAAAGAGTGAAAGATATGATTTTTTTTAAGTAAAATTAATTTAATTAAAAATAGCATTGAACTGTTTTCGATAGGCAAGACATCATAGACGTTTATAGAAGTCATAAAATTTGATAAAAAAAATATCTCATCTGGTTATCACGTGGGTGAAGATCGATGTTCCACCCTTAGATTATATACCTCTAGATGTAGCCATGAGACTGTAGGGAAGTGTGGAAGTGAGAAGCATATATACGAAACATGTGAGAAAATTGAGACAAAACATAACATGCTCTGTCTCATACGGCGTGCCGGTTTTTTGCTTGGCGAACTTTGGAAAGTTAGCCAAACAAAGGCCTGTCACTGTCACTGAGAGGTCGACTCGAGTCAGTTTTTTATGTTTTTAGATAATTTCGGCAATAAAAGTAATAGTTTTAGTGCATTTATGAGAAATAGACTCCAAGAGTTAAGTGTTTTGTGCATTTTGTGTGCTATATAATGGGATGGTGCAGTATTTTAGGTTGCAAAAGCCGCACAGAAAGAAAGGAAGATGAGAATGTTACTTTTCATTCGTAAGTATGCAAATGTTAATAGTTATTGTGCACTGATTGAAGAAATACATTTGTGTTTATGTAATGACATGGCTTTCGATGAAAATTAGGCGTAATTCTAGCGATATCGTTTATTTTTCCTTCCACATAACCTATAACTTGATATTCGTTGTGTTGCCATACCTTGTCGTCTTTTTTTCCCTTAACTCTGTAATAAAAAGTGCAAGTAGTTAAATAAATAAAATTCAATAAAATAAATAGTTTGTTCACCAGATTACTTTGAATTATATAGTAAACTTCATATTAATCTAATATATAAAATTCTCGTGTCACATTGTTTAATACAAAAACTTCAATTCAATGTGCAAACAACGAGGCAAAAATATTTCATAAAATAGACCTCTCGAGTCTCTGCGTTTAATTTGTTCAATCAAATAAACCATCAAAGTTTTAACTCTGCTTTGTAACAATAGTTACGTAAGTATTTAAAGTATCATGTAACATGTTCCAAGATTGTTTTACTAAAATAGTACTGTTAATATCATTAGAATCCTGTTGGCAATTTTATATGTTGAATGATATAAATAATTTTGCATTCTTCATATGAATGACATTATGCGACTCATATTATTAAATAATAATTTAGTATGTACGAGTAGTTGTTACAACGAAACACCCTCACGTTTTTGGTCATATTTAGGGAAAAGTTTCCATAATAGCAACATTGAAGTTTTATAGTGCTGTCTCATGTGCGGCCACGAGGTGGCTACATCTAGAGGTATATAATCTAAGGTTCCACCGTATCCTAGATTATTTGAAAAGGTTCTTACTGCACCTGTAGTACTATTACTATACTGTACACAGGCACACTCACTCAAATAAACGCCTAACACACACACACACACACCATAACACACACAAAAAAACTTAATAAAAATAGTCCATGGCCAGAATTTCCATTCGAGCTTGTCTTCTTATAATGTTGTTTTTTTTTTTTCATATTTTAAGTAGTCAGAGTACAAGTGCGTAACAAAATAAAATGTATCATTTCGTAAGCCCTTTTACGTAGTACTCAATAATAGGTAGTTTCCCTTTTACTCTATTTTTTTCATTTAAATCTTATTCCACTAGGGCCAATGGGGAACGTACCGCCATCTCCTCCTGGGTGACTTGGAAACAGTCCGCGCTAACCACGCCTACGTCAACACTCTGACCATTGGAGACCTGTCTTCATTGAGGTGGGTGGAAGGACCTCTTAGGGAGAACCATGACTTCAAGGATCCGGAGAAAGTGCTTGTAAACGTGAGTACCTATCTACTCTTATAATATTTCACTAGTGGGTGCCTATCGAGTGTTTCACTTCTGAAATACTGTAGGTAGTACTTTAAAAACTAAGAACTAAAATGTTTGTACTAATCAAATTTATTTATTTTTAGCCTACTATGTTTTATGTGTACGCTATACAGGGTGAAGTTTTTAAGTGTGCCTTCAGGGCCAAATCTGAAACTATGAGGAATATCGAAAAACACTGCAAGGTGTCTCGATCCTTATTTTGATGGAAACTAAAATTGTATCATTGGATTTTTGAAAAATCGTTGTTCCTACCCAGGATTCGAACCGGTTGAGTTTGAAAACATCCTGTATTTTTACTCCATCGTACTTAGTCTACGTATGCACTAGTGGTCAGCCGCGGACCCCGGTCAACCGCGCGGTTCCAGTTTAATATGCAACCGCTTGTCATTTAATGGCGGTTAAGTGCGTACAATCACTAGCATATTAAACTATAAAAGTGGCCAGCAGCTCAAACGAACCGCTAGGTTGTACAACCACTTTTGCGACCACTTGCTGTTTCTCGAAATGTCATTTGCGTTCCAGAGCCGCGGTGACTCGTTTGAACAACTCCGCAACCATATTTTGTTGATACTAACGTAAGTAATCTTCCTTCACTAGGTGTACAGCGCAGCGCTGAACTTCCGTGACGTCATGACAGCTACGGGTCGTGTCACAGTGGACGCCGTCGCGCGCGGTCGGCTTGCGCAGGAGTGCGTGCAGGGCTTCGAGATTGTCGGCAAGACTCCCAAGTATGTTGTATAAGCTTTATCATTTAAATGATAAATGATATTTATTTTGGTATAAGTAGGTTATAAGTAACACTTTTACATGACAACCTTATTTGGTAATTTTAAACTAGATGAGGTCGGTGTTTCATAGCTGACTGCTCTGAGAAGAAACACCGAAACAAACTCAGAGGTCAAAGTCTCTTTTATTTATTTATTTATTTTATTTCAATTACTCTCTGCACTCACAGTAATAACCAACACGTACAGAGAGTCAACAAAAAAAATTAAATAATCAAAAAACAATAATGAAATAATAGAATATAAATCAAAAATAAAAAGTCCATACAATCGTACTGGTCAAATCATATGAGAACAATGTAGGTTAATGTAAAGACTAAATAATAGTTTAAAATAGACTAGACTAGATAACTTCTTACTTGGATTACGAGGTTAATTTGTAATGGCGTCTGTGTCGCTAAATCCTATATCGACCTTTCAAAGTTATCCGAACGAACGAACGATATGAACATAATAATACGGTACGTATTACAATAACGAATTTTAAAATACCTATGGACGAAATCCCGAAAAATTAAACGCCGAATGATTGTTTGGTCGAAAGTTTTGAATCCCGAAAGTTCATTTGCCCGAAAGCTTAAAATACCGAAAATCCATATCCCGAAGTTCGAAACCCGAAATTACATCCCAAAGCCTAAAATCTCTAAGAAAATGACAAAAATAATCTCTTTTTTTTTCTATATTATAATCTAGTAATTTCTGTCACTTTTGGGATTTCATCCCTCGGTATTTCGTCGATTCGGGATTTCGACCATTCGGGGTATCATCCTTTCGGACATTGATATTTTATGTTTCGATATAACGGCTATCGGCATTTAAAACTTTCGGTATTTTGAATTTCGTTGTTTTGGCCGTCCGTATTTCAGCCATGGGTATTATGAAATTTCGGGAGATACGTACCCAATAATACAGTGGCCCCAACAATAAATCGGCCAGTTGTCCACGAAACGCAACACCCGTCTGGTCAGAAGATCCTTCCTTTTAAATGGAGCTTTCCGGATGTCCCGTTCCGCATTCTCTAAATAATTTCTAAGTTCTATGACTACAAACATTTTAATAGCGTCATCTTTATTCTTGTCCCCCTTGACTTAACAAAATGTTGATCACAATATTATTTTTACTTTCACGTTATTCGCTTCACCGCTATTTTTTTAAATTAATTAGTACCTATGTTGGCTACAATATGTACATAGTACCATGGTCTCGTACCAAGGTACAAACAAAATGTACGTTCACGGTGGCTAGGACATTCTTCTTCATTCATCTTCTTCTTCACCGTGAACTACCTATTGTTTACTACTTTGATAGTCTTCAAGACTCTTCTATATTCATCTTCTTTCTGCAGTGGTTCCCGTGTCATGGGTATGATCCGTAACCGCGGTATGGCAAATTTGGCGGAAGGAGACAAGGCTCTGCTGTGGGCCATCCCTGATGAGTGGAGTCTTGAGGAGGCTGCCACCGTGCCTGTTGCCTACGGAACTGTCTACTACTCTTTGGTGAGTCATGAATATATGAGGATTTATTAATATCAGTGACATTGAATATTGAGTGCGAGCGGTCTTATTGGTCACGTATATTGGTCGAACTAATTCTGGGAGAGAAGATCAGTGGTATTCAAACTATTTAGTACTGTAAAAATAGTTTTATAAACGACTGGTGGAATCAGACTTCTCTTTTTAAGATTACTGCGAACCTAAGATAGGGTCAAACCAGGTATAGTTGCCCCAAGGGTATAGTTGCCTCGATTTTAATTACTCTAGTTTCGGGAATAAATTACATGTGATTTTATTTATCAATTGAGAGGCTCTACAACTACCACTAAGTTGACCACGTTGCATGTATCTGTGCAATTGCAGGGGAAGGCAATGTGCATATACGGGATATTAGTTGGCACAAAATTTAGAGGTCCACAAAAATCGGCGATACTCTGGAACTATCAAAGACAACGTTTTTTAATTTGACAAATTTTAAGATTTAACAACCAAAGTCCTTACCCATTTTAAAATTAAAGTATTTTGCTTTTTTACTGAGAGATATAAAGTAATTTAAAAAAGTGTGGCAACTATCCGGTTTTTACCTTATTAATTGATGAATTAATATTCGCGCGCGGTTTGTGAGACTGATTTTACTAAATATGCTAAAAGAAACAATAGTAATACCTACCAGTAACGACCACAACTTATATCTCAATATTTCACATGCAAAGTTCTCATGATTTTATCACATATTAAATCATACAATTAATACTCTATTTATTTCTTTTACTCTCCGTGCTTCGATTCCAACATTAAAGTTGACCTTCGTTTCTAAACAAAACCTCGTTGTACGCAGGTCATGGTTGGCCAGATCCAACGCGGAGAGTCCATCCTCATCCATGCGGGTTCTGGCGGAGTGGGGCAGGCCGCCATCAACGTGGCGCTGTACTACGGCTGCGAGGTCTTCACCACCGTGGGTACCGCGGAGAAGAGGGCCTTCATCAAGAAGCTGTTCCCGCAACTTAAAGGTAAGCTCAATTTCACGGTTAGCTCTTAATGTCATCATCAACTTCCTTTTTTTTCTTTTTTTTTTTTTTCTTTCCGGCTGGGAAAAAATGCGTTACGCATACCCTCTCACTCGGGGGAGTGGGAGGGGTATGTGGGACTCCCCGGGCAAGCCCGGTATACCCACTAAAACAACCCAGCACTGACTGAAATTCCCGCAACGTCTTAATGGGGGTGGACTGGTTCGTGTTCCTTAAAAACGATTCTTTAATGAAATAGAAGTGTCTTTATTTTTAAAACTATGCCAGAAAAACTACCAAAAAACTTCACTTACGTGTTTAATCTCTCTCAAATTATGTGTCTCAAATAATTAGATAAAATAATGCAAACAAACAAACGATTGGTCGAACATAGCACACAAAAATCAACTAAGTATTTGAAGATCAACTCTGCCAGGCATAACTGTTTTACTGTCTCTTTCCGATCTACAAACTCCTCGATAATATAATATTCATCCTAGTACGGATATAAGACTTCTAGTACTAACTCTTTATGATGTAACTATTTACAGACAGCCATATCGGCAACTCTCGTGACACCTCATTCGAGGACATGATCCGTCGTGAGACCAACGGCAAGGGAGTCGACATGGTCCTCAACTCCCTCTCAGACGAAAAACTACAGGTAACTTACTACAAATAAACAACTGTTACAAATTCGAATGAGTACATATATTCAACACAGTAAATGTATAGTTTGCTCACTGAGAAATAATATTTAACATCCAACATCTTACTCAAGTTTTCATTTCTAATCTTCAAGACTTGATGCAGATTATCTAGTTTTAGTTCCAGTTATCAAACTCACATTATTTACTTTTTTTTTTCAACACGCAGGCCTCCGTCCGATGCTTAGCCTACCGTGGTCGCTTCCTTGAGATCGGAAAGTTCGATATCAGTAACAATACGCCCATCGGCATGTACTTCTTCTTGAAGGAGACCTCGTTCCACGGAATTATGTTGGATTACATCTTCGACCAGACCTTCAGTTTCAGGAGGGTATGTATAGCTACCACATTCATTAATCTCTCCAATTGAATCATTTTTTCTAAATACATTTTTGTTATTGTTGGCTTTTTCTTTTTTTTAAATTACGAAGCAATTTTGACTTCTTTGACTTAATGTTGCTTTTCATTGTGACAGCTGTAACTTTGATATTTTATATACCCACTGACATAGATTGACTAAAATACTTTAAAAAAACTTGACATTGCTATTTTGGAAGTTCCAAAAAGTATAATCTGTTACATCTTAGACAACCTTATCCACAGCCGTTAAAGAAACAAGGCTGTGTGGCAAACTCTTTATATTGACTTATCTCCATAAAATAGAACGACGTCGGTTATGCACTGTTAAGGCTCGACCGCACTGAGCGACACTTCGCGGTAGCGGACCGACGCGACACGTAGCAACGTTCGCACTTGAAGTGTCGCGGCGCGTCGCACGCTGCTGCGTAGTGCGTTAAACCTCATACAATTTCTTACAAAGAATATTGCGTGCGTGTGCGCTCCGTTTGGTAAAAAATCACGAAGTAGACTGTACTTCGTGATTTTTTACCAAACGGAGCGTAAAGGAGGCACCACAACAGTGTCAATGTCAAGTATTCTTAACCTAAAAGTTTTAAATACAAAACACTAGATGGCATAGCCAAAATGCGTTCCCTATAATCCATTCATCATTTGATTGTCTAATATAATTCAGATATGTTTAACTAATTTCTTCATATGTTGTACAGCGCCTGCAAGACCTGCTCCTCAGTGGTATTGAGAACGGAGCCGTCAGGCCCCTGACTTATTGTACCTTTGAAGCCCATGAGGTGGAGACCGCCTTCCGTTACATGGCGGCCGGTAAACACATCGGAAAGGTAACATATACTTTGTATTACTTTAAAGAATTTCTTATCTATGCGGTGTTTTAGAAGTGTGATTTTTTAGATTGTTTCTTTATTGTATATCAGACACGGAAAGTCACCCTTAAAATTATGATCATGCATGCTGAAACACCCTTTATAATTCTCCTCTTCACCGTACTCGGCGACAACATCCCAAACATTGCTTTCATCCTTTTCGCGGATCATGGCTAGCAAACTTATTTTATCTATTATTTGTTATCATTATAATATGCCTTTTCCCACAATGTCTAGGAATAGTTTCACTCCAACTGGATGTAGTTAAATACCAGCTGGAATCTCTTCTAAAATAACAATAACTTGTAATATCATAACTTGGCAGCATATATTAGCAGTTTAGTCGTTTTCTGGTTTTCGTTCTTGGGTGGTAACATTACCTTGATTTGACCAAACATCATTGCAAAAAACGTTAGTCTTGTTTAATGTTTACTACTAAGTTTATTTTTGAATGGCAGGTGATCGTCAAGATCCGTGATGAGGAACGCAGCAACCGTCCAGTGAGACCCGTCGTCACACCCATTGACGCTGTGCCTAGGTAAGTAGCTACATGTTATACCTAATGAAACTTGTTCTTCTTCTAGTGCATAGATAAAGATAGGGTCGTCTGAACGCTTGCATAGACGCATTCATTTTAATGTCGATACACGAGCGCTCCCGAAAATTACCGATCACGTGTCCAGTTCATTTCGGTAGTCAGGTTAATAGCAGGCTAATTACTGGCGTCAGAAACACGTGCGGTCTGTCCAAAAATTGAGGAAATTCATCAGCATTGAACACGGACAGTCCATTCAAAAGTTGTCCGGACCACCATTGTACCCATAGAATTAAGTTTGTGGAAAATAGTGTGCATTTTTTTTTGTAATTTCTCTTGGCTCAGGTCAAAGATGACACAGACAAAGTCGATGATGGAGCGAGATTGCCCAGAAAAAGCCTGTTCACTCTAACTTTAAAGAGATTAGGGTTGAATGCGTTTGGAAACACAGATATATAAAATTTACTTATAATGGACTAATAAAGTCCAATAAAAGTAAATTTTATTTATTTATCAATGTTGACCTGCTATGTACTTGGCCAGGTACATCTGCCACGAAGATCACGTGTATGTGGTGGCTGGAGGGCTGGGAGGTTTCGGTCTGGAGCTGGCTGACTGGCTCATCATGCGAGGTGCAAGGAAGATCCTCCTCACTTCCCGCAGAGGGATCACTAACGGATACCAGTCCTCGAGGATGAGGTTTGTTCTTACTTCTGTTAACTGTTTTTTTGAGTTTACTTGAGGAGATTTTTAAAGATAGTGAAGTTGTTAGATGTATCTATTTTTTGGCTATCCCGCTACTATAAAATTCGTTCACGTCAAATCCTGAACGAATTTTATAGTAGGTACCTAACAGCTTACCGCGACTTCGTGTGCGCATATCCTGTTTTACCCGTTCTCTTAGCAATTTCGGAAAATCCTCTCTTAGAGCTGCCCTATACACTCCAAGGAACCTATTTGTCAAATCTGAGCTTGGGTTTTCTACGACCAGTAGTTTCGGTTGTGCGTTGTCTGTCAGTAACGGAAGAATTTTCAATATTAGAATAGTCTTGGTATAAACACGACGATTTGACGACACGGTTGGCGCAGTGTTTGAGCGATTGACTGCTGCGCAGCATGTCGCGGGTTCGATTCCCGCACGGAACAAATATTTGTACGACCTACATGTATTTGTTCCGAGTCTGGGTGTTTTTCTATCTATAAATGTATGCATTCACAAAAAAAAAGTGTATATAAGAAGTTTATCAGCCATCTCGTTACTATAACACAAGCATTAGGTAGCTTAGCTTGGGACAATATGGCGTTGTGTGAAATGTCCAAGGATATTAATTTATTTATTTAATGTATCGCTCGATTTGCAATATAGATTATTCTATAAGGTACAATGTAAGGTATAATGTATTTACAAAAAAAAAATGTATATAAGTAGTTTATCAGCCATCTCGTTACCATAACACAAGCATTAGGTTGCTTAGCTTGGGACTATATGGCGTTGTGTGAAATGTCCAAGTATATTATTATTATTAAACATATCCAGTAGTATTCTACCGTTTATGTGGCCCACCAAGTTAAAAGTTCCGCTTTGTCCAACTATACTATAAAAAACCTCTTTCGTAAAACTTATATCCCTTAACTAGAATATTTGCATGTTTTTGTAACTGATGTGCTGTTTTTGTTTCCAGCACTAGTACTATCGTCCATTTCTTAAAGCAAAACGAGATTCTTTGATGATACGCAAAAAAAGCTTTAAAATCTTCAAAAATTTTATAACTGGTATCTCCTTCAGGGCCTGGGCAACATACGGTGCCGACGTCCAAATCTCGACACATGACATCACCACCGAAGCTGGATGCGAGCAGATGCTGCAAATGGCTCTCAAGATGGGACCCGTGGATGCCATCTTCAACTTGGCTGTGATCCTCAAGGACTCTATCTTCCAGAACCAAACCCCTGAGAGCTTCAAGACCTCGTTCGGACCTAAGGCGCTGGCTACCTTGAACTTGGATAAACTGTCGAGGAAACTGTGCCCGAATTTGAAGTAAGTGGCATGTTATATTTTTCGCCGGTAGTTTGGCTGTGTACTGGAATTTGTTTGAAAGAGTCAGCGCGGCCCTGGAACTGAAAGGGCATTTTGAATTACACGGATAGGTTTTATAGTCAGTACGAGTCTGTTACTCCCTTCCGCTCCGGCCTAGGCGGAAGAAGTCATGCGATTTCCCATCCTTCAAAACTACCAGTATAACAAGGTTTAACAGAATGAAAGCAGAATCTGTAAAAGGGTAATTAATTTTCAAGTTTGCCTTTTTATTCGCGACTAGCTGTCCCACGCAACATTGTCTCCGTCACATTTTCCATTAATGCTCGCCTACTTTTAGTCTTAGCGTGATGATATGTAGCCTATAGCCTTCCTCGATAAATGGGCTATCTAACACTGAAAGAATTTTTCAAATCGGACCAGTAGTTCCTGAGATTACCCCCTACATACAAACTTACAAACAAATGTTACCTCTTTATAATATTAGTGTAGATATCGGTGTTGTGTTGGTCCTTCAGTATAACAATTGTTTCGGGTTATCTGTGTTACCACCGGTGGGTCCAAAAAGGCTACTTTAGCAGAATCAGGCCACGCTACCCGTCACTGTAAAATTTTCCCAATCAACCTTGAACCTAATTCGTTAGCGATAAAGATGAAAATTAAATTTGACAGATTGTTGTGTGATCATTCATAAAATGTAAATGATTCTCCTAAAGTGGCCTTTTTAGCCCCCTTGTTTAACTTAAATGTTCATTTAGCAGTAGTGATATAGTCCAAATTTGCTGAAATTTGACCAATGGGCACCAGGCTATAATCTGCAAAGAGGTTGAACTCTTATGTAGAGCAAATGAAAAATGTATATCAGTTTGAATCTTCTCAGTGGTATGCTGTATTTCGAATATTAATGATAGAATCAAAAGTTTGGTCTTTCATTTCATAACCGATATTAATATCTCGGAAATATTTGGGTGTACACCTGTACCCCATAGTCCATAACCCAATTTGGGGTACAAAGGAAGATAAAATATTATCCTGTACTTAATAAAATCTGCTCTCAAATTTATTTTATGATAGCAACATTAAAGCATCTCAGTGAAGTAGATTATTGAACAAGTTTTACGAGTGAAGTTTCTCCCCAGGAGTTCAATTATAGTGTCCAGAATTTATTTATTATTCCCGGGAGGAAGCAAAAACAAAGGACGGTATTTACGAACCTGATGCGTAGATTGTTGTGCCTATGTTTTTGGTAATATAACTGTTCAGTAGTAATATAATAAAGCAATATTTTACTACGGATAATTTCAAGTTGGGTTGCTGGTCTATTTTTTATGTACATCTCGTATTTAGTAGTCAATTTAAGTACCTAGTTCATTTTCGCAGCGGAATTTAACTACAGTATAAGGACTTCAAAACTTTCAAATTAAATATTTTTTGTTTCCAACTGCAAAGTGTTAAAATATTTCTTGGTACTATTTTTATTAGAATAGGCTTGGGGCAAAATAGAAGATGTCTCCTTTTTCTTCCAAAGGCATTAATCATTGCTATAGCCTATTCCGTGAACATTTAGGTGAAGTGACCGTGACATGAACAGCTAGGTACTTGGTTTTGGAAACATGTTGAAACGAAGGTTTTGCTGAAGTGATTGCGAAGAGTGAGCTGTCATTCCGCAATCCTACTAATATTATAAATGCGAAAGTTTGTGAGGATGGATGTATGTGTATGTATGTTTGTTACTCTTTCACGCAAATACTACTGAACCGATTACGATGAAATTTGGTATGGAGGTAGCTGAAGATCCAGAATAACACATAGGCTACTTTTTATTCCGGAGTTACCGAGGGATCGGGATTTACACGGGAATAACGAGAATTTATACGCGAACGAAGTCGCGGGCGGCCTCTAGTTCAACTATATATGACCTGTATTATGTACCTACCTATGATCCACAATAAAGATATTGATTGATTGATTCCATTTTGATTATATGGATTGAAAGCTCACTTCGTGATCACTTCACCCAAGCCTTCTCTTCAACATGTTTACTGAAACTACCGGCTGTCATTTCACAGGAGGCTATGTTTAGACAGCTCATTTCACCTATCTCTTCAAGGTGCGATCTTTACAGAATACCACTGCGGTCGGTCCACACAATTTCTGACGAATCCTCATCATACTCCTTGATTCACAGGGACTTCGTGATCTTCTCGTCAGTATCGTGCGGTCGCGGTAACGCCGGTCAGACCAACTACGGTATGTCCAACTCCGTGATGGAGAGGATCTGTGAGTGGAGGAAGAAGCTCGGCCTGCCCGCCCTGGCTGTGCAGTGGGGAGCTGTTGGTGATGTGAGTACTTCTATTTTGTTTACTTTTACTACAGTGATGGTAGGCGCCATATAAATTGTGCTATAACGGTCGGTAAAGCCAAGAAAAGTATGTGGGGCAACATCCAAGTCACACCTACTTGGCTTTGCCCAGACTATCAAATCACACGTTGCTTGTACCTATTTTAGCGTTGGTTTTCGATGCCCAAGGTTACACTGGCTTACCAGACTTAATTTTGTAAAAGACTATCATGCCTCACACTTCAATCATGCCAAGCTCCTAAACTTCCAGATCAGTTTTACTTAGCTATTCACCAGCAAATCCTTTTACCACCAAAACTTAACCAAGCTCATCCCCCCAGGTCGGTCTAGTTGCCGACATGCAAGACGACGACGTGCAGCTAGAGATCGGTGGCACGCTGCAGCAGAGGATCTCGTCGTGCCTGTCGGCGCTCGACAAGTTCATGAAGCAGGACGCCGCCATCGTGTCGTCCATCGTCGTGGCCGAGAAGAAGGCGGGCGGCTCCGGCTGCGGCAACATTGTGGATGCTGTGGCGCAGATTATGGGTGAGTCTTCTGTTCTAGTCGATGGTGAACCTTAAACAGTATGTGACCTGTAGGTTAGGTACTCGATCTGCCAGGGTTGCGGCATTTATTCGAAGGAGTTACCACGGCCCTGCAACGCAAAGGGCATTAGGAAGGATGGATTTTAGTGAGTAAGAGTCTGACACTCCCTTATGCTCTGCCCATAGCAGGAGAAGTTACTTGAAGATTTGCCATTCACAAAAAAAATGGTTTTGTTACTAGGTAGTAGGCCATAAGGAGGGTTCTCATGACCACCGATGGTGCAGGTGTGAGGAAAGGACACTTGGATGAGTTGAAAGTTAGATCGTGTTTTGTAATAAGACGGTTCGGTTATATCTTTTCACTACAGTAATGTAGAATATGGACTTGATTTTTTTAGTTTCCACAGATTTACACCCGTTTCTAAAAAATCACAATTTGTAGATGAGTATTTATTAATGCTACGAAGCTAATGTAGCTTCAAGCTTAGCTTTAGCATTAAATTTATTTTTGACACGGTCTCAATTTAGTACCTGAATTTTTTTGTTCGTTCCTCTCCTAAAGATATTATATTTAGAGAACCAGATTTTAATTTTCTACAAAGACACTCATTAAATCGTGGATCTCAAACCCGAATCTACTGAGCTGTAGGTAAAGTGGTCCTAAATTCAATCACTAACTTATGTTGGCAACGATAGTTCCCAATTAAATCACAGGCAGAATCATCCACATTGTCGTATCATTAAACAATTATAACAATATGGTTAGGATCTAACCACTTACATGAGTATAATCTGTTGTAAGATTAGTTACATTCGAGTAATTCTATTGATATGATATAGGAAATACTTGGATGATCTTGATTATACCCTGAGGAGTACTTAGGAGTGTGTAAATGGAAATTGCTTGCGAAATTAGGCTGTTTTCCATTTAGATCTCAAAGTGGGTGTTTCATCGGCTTTGTCTTGATATTAACCGACTTCAAAAAATGGGGAAGATCTTAATTCAGATGTTTATATATTCCTTATGTTTTTTCGGGCATAACTCCGTCATATATATAGACGGAGTTGCAAAATTATTTTTTTGTTTGAAAGAAGTTTATTTCGAAATGGTCCCATTTAACAAAATCGATTTAGTAGTTTGGCCGCTGAAATAGCTGGTAAAAATAGCTGGAATTCGTTTACTTGGATCACGTATTTTGTTTGTCATCTTAGTAAACAAAATTGCGTTTTTTGCTTTCCTGCGACTTTCAAGTGGTGTTGTACAAAGTGAAATATTAAAAATTATTATCAAAATAAATACAACCGACTAACAAATAAAAACAACACTACTAAGTATGTAATAACTTGAATTTCGGAAGTCAGTGTTAAAACTCGAAGAAACAACCAAAAGTCGGTTGTATTTTTTTGTAAAAATGTTTTCAAACCGAAGAATTTATTCCTGGGTTAAATCGAAATGTCCTGCAATATCGCGACCCAGGCGAAAGTGGCCGGACAAGCTTGACGCCTATATCGACAAGATTATATGAATGGAAAGCAGAATGGAAGGCCTTTTTCACTGCAGTGGAACAGAACAGGCTGAAGATAAAAGAAAATAAATTATAGCATCTCTAAGCCTACTTGTCACAATGAGAGTATCTCGACCGCCAAGAGGCGAGAACGTCATGGGACTTTCGTAGGCGATAATGGGGAGGTGATTTATGGTACTCAGCATGTGTTTAGGTACTTTTCTCTTCTCGGCAAGGTGTTTATGCAAGTTTTATTATGCATATCGTCGCCGTGTAGTGGAAATTATATTTATTTTTTCCTACTCCTCCGCTGTACTTTCTGATTAATTTCGATGCGGGATCCAAGACAGTTGAATCGTTTCTCCGGGACTCGTCGGGCTTCATTAGCTCGGCGTTTTTCTGGTGGTCGCCACTGTTGATTCTGGCTTTTAGGAGTTGCAGTGGTTGGGAATGTGTGGCGGGCTTGTCCCAAAAAAAAAAAAAATGCATATCGTCGCTGCACCACAGTAGCCCCTGCTAAAATATACATGTGATCCTACTCTGCAAGATACGGTCACAATTCTCCTGTCACGGTGTTTGTTATCGAACTCTTCCGAAACGGCTTCACCGATCGTTGTGATTTTTTTTGTGTATTTGGTATGTCTGAGAATAGGTTAAAGAAATACTCTTTTTGGCAAAACAACGTTTTCGCAGTCAGCTACTAGCTGACTATATTTTATAGGTAAAACAATAATAAAGTGAATGTAGTGCTTATTGGCAAAGGAAGATTTAAGATCAAGAGGCACGTCCTTTGTTTTCGATTTTAGTTCATTTTACCATGCTATCTTTGCAACTTTGATTTATCTGAACCAGGTATCAAGGACCTGAAGACCGTCTCCCAACAAGTGTCCCTCGCTGAGCTGGGTATGGACAGTATGATGGCTGTAGAGATCAAGCAAACCCTGGAGAGAGAGTTCGAGATCTTCCTGACTGCCCAGGACATCAGGACATTGACTTTCGCTAGGTAAGCAAAAGATGTGAAGAGTGCACATTTTTAAGCCATATTTTACAGCAGGCACATGAAGCTGCGGTTTGAAGACAGCCTTTGAGCTTACCGACTCTCAATGGATCGGATAGACTACGCCAGGCCACGGCAGGCGTCATCGGATGCGACTACAAACGTGGTTCATTACCACGGCAAAACTTATATTCTGCATATGAACTTACTAGTTGTGTGATCATGGCGAAGACCTTTTAACTTGCGATCATGAAGCAGTCATTTACATGTTAAGGGTAATTTTTTGAGATGCTTGTTACCATAAAACAATCACTCAACTTAGTGATACAATATTATCCACCATTATTTTTTTATATATATTGCAGTGTTGTCATCACAAAATTTATAACACGCAGTCCGTCGTTCAAACTCTCGACAAATAACTCTCGAGCTATCAAAACGCCGGAAAAACGTTTAACGTATCACGACATAACATACAAAGTTGGAAAAACATTCTCTTCGCTTTCCCGACGAGCTTCGGAAAAACTAGCTAAAGAAAATAATACAAAACTCTTTTCTAATACAACATGGTATTTCGAGCACAAAGTAGAAAAATCTCGGCGAATATGTGTGTCGAATTATATCTCTGTTAGTTTTTCCTGCGGCTTTACTCACTTCAGTATAGATTTTCGCAAAAAAGGTAGCCTAAACCTGTCTACTGGGTCCAATCTGTCTCTGTACCAAAAGTCAATAAATCAAAACATTAAAAAATTAAATCAATTCGTTAAAAAAGTCATCAGAATGAGTTCAACGATTTGGGCATAAACGTGTAAAAAAAAGGTCTCCCACAAGGTGGACGGATGCCCTGGCTCGGGTTGCTGGTAGCCGATGGATGCGAGACGTACAGGACCGGTTGTGGTGGCGAAATGTGAAGGCTTATGTCCAGCGGTCTGCTTCTTTGGGGTGATATGATGAGGATGGCTAAATAAGAACAGCCGCAGAGGTCGATCTTCAAGGTTAAGCAACGCTGGCCGAGGATCGTCTGTGGATGGGTGACCATCTTAACATACCGAGTTTCCCCCGTGCCTCGGAAAGCACGTTAAGCTGTTGGTCCCGGCTGTTATTTAGATATCTTTGGCAGTCGTTACGGATAGTCAGAAGTCAGATAATCTGGCACCGGCCTTGCCAAGGAGTACGGTGTTACCCAGTTAACGGGTTGTGGAGGTCTGGTAGGCAGCCGCTCTACGCAAAATACTGGTATTCAGCTAAATCCGGTTTGACTGGAAGCCGACCCCAATATAGTTGGGAAAAGGCTACTCAGATGATGATGATGAGGATGGCGTAAAAAACAAACGAATGAACAGACTCTCTTACGCATTTATAATATTAGTTAAGATTCTGTTCATATTTTCCGGGAAATTTCATAAAAGCCTCTGAGGTTACTTTTCCCGCAAATTAAATGAAAGATCAGATTTCTACATAATTTTACTTTAACAAAATTTGGTTTTATTCTTAGACGCCATTGTTCTTGTTCGATATCTTGATTACTTACCTGATGTCTCATCATTTGAGAAATACTTACCTAATTAACGTCAAAGCGTCAATCTCAGGCTTATCCTTAGTCGATCTTCCTTTAATCATCTGCTGAGCTTAAGCTCCTGAAAGCCTTTTAGTAAAAAAATCCGATTGATTCTATTGTCAGCTAATTGATGATAAGCTTTTGAAGATTAATTTAACGGAAGATGCTTCTGATCTACCTATAACTTATTTTAGTGTTCACTTATCCGCCCGTAGGACATACAATTAAGAATGAATAATTGAAAATCGACGAAGGTAGTGTGAAGTACTCATCATGTTTCTAGAGCACACTTGGCCAGAAATCGCCCAAGACAGATTTGGAAGGAAAAAGGGGAGACCTTTGCCCAGCTGTGGGACACTCAAACACACTTCCTTCTGAAACATGCATTTTCAAAAAGGAGCCATCATTTTGATCTGTAGGCTAATTCACGTAAATAAATAAGTGCTGTTGCAGTACAGTTGAAGTTAAGTTTCGATCAAAACAACGCTTTTCGAATTCCCTATCGCTCTCATACACGGTCGTGTCAAGTTCGCGTCACACGAGCGCAATAACACCATTCTATTGTTGTAATTTGATTTCAGACAATAATCTATATCTAAGCAAATTTTAACCAGATCCGTTCTGCCGGTCATGCGTGATTGAACTACAAACATTCATCCATCCAAACTTTCGAATTTATAATAGTAGTAAGATTCTAATGGACCGTTTCCTTCCACCAGACTGGTAGAGCTTACAGCCCAACGCGAAGCCGCCGCGTCTACGTCAGCCTCTCGCCCCGCCAACGTCGAGGGAGCGGCCGGGCTCAAGGTACTCATGAGGAACTTCGGAGACGAGAACACCGTGTCGGAGCCTCTCATTTACATGCCGTCCATGGTCAGCGATGGAGTTGAGGTAAGATTACGTGATGGTGTAAAAGAGTTGATATAACCAGTGTCAAAATACCCAGCCAAGAGCGAATCAGATAAATGTATTAAGATGTAAAATCAAAGAGTTGTCACCATAAAAGACGGGGCCCGCTTGAGCCAGTGCCTGCCAGGGTTGTGGAATTTGATCGAAAAAGTCACCGCGCCCGCGGCCCAGGAACGCGAAGGGCACTAGGGTCCATAGTCAGTAAGAGTCTGACACTCCCTTCTGCTTCGCCCTGAGCGGGAGTCATTTGCTGATCTCCCATCCATAAAAAAAGGATGTAAAACTATAGGATACGGTCCTGTAACAGTCATTACCGTGTTACCCAGTGAACGGGTTGTGGAGATATAGTAGGCAGCCGTTCCACGTACACTACTGGTTTTGAAATATAGTAAAACTGGTACAAAATAAAATACGGGAAAACGTTTCTGGAACAGTCGAATAATCCACATTAAAATTAGATTCACAGCATCATTTATTTGCTAAAACAACAATAAACTCCGAACGATCGCCGATGTTTATTCTCCAATAGTTAGTTTCAACACTTTCAACTCAGAGTACGAACTTTTCTAATAGATCATTTAATAAGAAACTGTACTGAACTCGCGAAAAGCGTTATAAATGTGAAACATCTCTCGGGTGCAAGTTCACAACAACTTTCTGGTCAGAATAAGCTTCTGCAGATACTTTAAGTTCCAAAACATGTTTGTTTTTTGAACGAAATAATTATTGTCGATGCTAGATAAATTTGCAATAACGGTCAATGCCCTTTCCTGAATACCACCATACCAGGACAATAAATTATGAACCGTTTTTCATTACTAGAAAATTTATAGGATCACGGTGGATGTCGATTCAGTACAGCTTTATCTTTATTTCTATTTTCGGAATTAAATGTAGATGGGTCAATGACCGTTATTGCGAATTTATCTAGCGTCGACCATTGCAATCATTGTTGCCGAAAAAGATAAATATATTAATTTTATGCATAACTATAGTAGGTACCCACTGTTTGCCAGGAACCTCGTTCAACTCATATGGAAAACACTAACTCATTTCAGTTTTCGAGATCCAGTGGTTTGGGCTGGACCTTCATGGGCCTTGCAGCAGCATTACAATAAGATTGAGTGCGGCTGATGTGCATCAGATATCCAACCACAATTTAAGGGTTTCATTTCTATGTGACTTCCATCCAGGGTGATGAGGCTATCCACGTGATGGAGCGCGTCATGTTCATGCTGCCAGGGTTGGAAGGTTGCGCAGCCGTCCTGGAACCGCTCTGCAGGAGACTGAAGATCAAGGTCTGCGTGCTGCAGCTAGGAGTTGAGCATAAGGATGAAACGATGGACCAGATGGTTGACAGACTGCACCAGGTGAGATTCCTTTTCGTATACTATTGGATAATTAAAAGGCCGATGGCCTTAGTAATGGACAGTGGATACCTATACCTGATACAAGACAACAGAATCCTTATAAGGAGCAAACAGAAGTATTATACAACTATACAGGAGTAAAACATTTTAGGTGTGTTATGACTCTCATGTCATAGGGGGCTACAAATTTCATCAATCCAGAGCCGGAACATAGTCTACAACCTACTAAAACTTTAAACTATTGTATTTCTTTATCGAGCTTCACATGCAATATTACAATATATTATAATATATTACATTAGAAGTGCTTTGGGTGTAGTCTTTATTGGAGTTTATAAACACTTCTAGAAGATGCTCATTCACTATGGTTTTGTCCTTTACACTGCATGGTATTTCAAACTGCTTTTCTTCACAGACGGTGATCTCAAGATTGGCGCCTGGTGCTCCCTTCTGGCTGCTCGGATACAGTTTCGGTGCTCTCCTTATCTTAGAGTTGGCTTCCAGACTGGAGAAAGAAGGTGATACAGAATTCTGCAACTATTAAATATATTTACATACATTCTTGTTGAGTTGCAATTCATAATGAAGGATAAAAAAAATAGAATTATTTATGAAATCGGCGAGTTACAAAATGTTTTATATAATCGACGAAAAATCTTATTGCAGTTCATTTAACCAAAAAGCTTTCTCATCAAAAGTACCAACTTCTCCAGACTCATCATCTCATTCTAAACCACAAGCAACACAAACTAAATTCTCCGTTTATTCCAGGTTTCAAGGGAACAGTATTCTGCATGGACGGTGCTCCTGACTTCCTCTATGCTCTCCTAACGATGACCATCAGCTTCAAAAACGATGTTCAACTGCAGAACAGCCTTCTGTGCCACACCGTCGACATCGTTGCTCCTAATAATGACGTCACTAAAGGCCTCCTTGAGAAACTCAACGAAATAGAATCATACGAAGAAAGGGTCGCCTTCACGATCAAATCCTCCCCCGTCCAGAGCAAGTACTCTGACAAATTCATCGCCAACATCGCGAGAGTCACCTTCGACAGGCTCAAAACTGTTCTCAACTTCAACCCTAAAAACTTCACCAAGCTTCAGTCTCCTGTCATTCTTCTGCGACCGAAAGAGAACCCTCCTTACGTCGTGGTTGAAGAGAACTACGGTCTCGACAAGTTCACGGAGAGCGCCGTCACTGTGCACTACTTGGAGGGCAACCACGTCAGTATCATTGAGAATAAGGACTGCGCCAACATCATCAACAGAGTCGTCGTCGAAAACGAAGTGCAGAAAGGAAAGGCAACAGAAAATATTGTAGCCAGCATTGTTGAAAACGCCAGGGAAGTCAAAGCCTAAGAAATCATCAACTGTTATAATTCTTCTACTGTTTTTTGTATTCGATTTATATTAAAAGAGTATTTAATTTTTGTGTAGTAGGTAAGGGACATAATTATAGTTTTTAATGTTTTAATTTATTGCTTGTGTATAAAAATAATAATAAAAATGGCCGTATTTTAATAAATATAATAACTTACTTAGTAACTGATAGATTTAGTTAGATAACTGTCAAAGGACACCAGTACCGAACAAATATTCACTAAGTGTAACTTAAGGGGTCAAGTTTAAGTAACTATAACTTAAGTGTAATTTAACGAAACGGAAAGGAATATTTAAGCGTAACGGAGGGGAATATTTGAAACGGGGAATTTTATAAATAGGTAGGCATTCGAACTAATTTGTAAGTAATAAATTATTGTCTATAGACATTTAAGCAAGGGGTTTTGTAAATGGGAACGTTCAATATATTAATTTTAATGATACTTTGTTGTTTTAATGTTCCGACAAATACTACCACACTACTGTTAGGAACATTTATTCACAAATCATAGCCAAAGCAATCTGTCTTGCTTTTTCTCAAATAATTTGGAGTCACCTTCGAGTCTAAACAAGATGCAACTGCCATAAGTCATAAGTCATTTTTTTTACCAGTTTTTTTTTATACCAGTATTTAACATAGTATGACTGCTGTTGCTATCTGATGTCTTTTGAATTGTTTCTTCTGTAAAACGGGGTAAATAGAAACGCAGGAGTGAATCAACACAACTTCGAAGGGAATTTTCACTTTATTTGCATGTGGCATCTAAGGACCAGATTTAAAATCAATATTAGTTTTGAAATGTTCATATTTTTTAGAGACCGATAATGTGGCATTCAAGTGAAAATATCAGTCAAAGTTTTATTTCAATTCGCCTCTGCATTTGTATTTACCCCGTTTTACTGATACCTGACTTCCCATTATGGCTCTCAATGAATAAACAGAAAATCCCTGAATAGCTAATAGTACATTCCGAAACGTATAGAATGGTAGGTAGCCATTCAGTTAAACATCGCATAGCTAATTTCAATCAATGGGGATGTTTATATGAAAGGGCATAAAATATTGGACCCCCATCAAAGCGACTAATCGGATTAAAATCAGGATTTGACGTTAGCACTGAACAGGAAGCCACAAAATTAGCGGTTGACTGCGAGCGTCTTACCTTTTGCAAAGTCGAGGAAAAATAAGTAAAGCTATTTTAAATTGGATTACTACGAGTATATAGTGTACAAAATATGAGGAAACTATACCTACTCACTTAACTGCCCGAGGTTACTCTTGTAATCGCAAGCGCGCATGCCGATAGTGGGATCCTGGGTTCGATTCCCAGATCGACCAAAAAGGGTTTATCAATTTCGAATTCATTGGGAATTTCTCAGAAACCGCCTGGAGTTTCGGATCTGGATAGTTTGAAACCGCCGAGCCATAAAGTTTCTTAGTTAAATTAGTACTGTGCCTAATCTCTCCCAAGTCGTGTCGGATAGCCGTTCCGTCCACCTGTGTTTGCGCACACATTTCTGTACTTTTACTTTATCTTACGAAGCTTTATCGACTTATCACCTAAACTCTAACGTATATTCTGTCGCCATATCACCGTGTACACTTAGGTGGAGCGAACGATACGTGAAGACGTGTCATTCCATCTTGTTTTTATGGTTCGACAGCTCACTTCGTCCACATCGCCTAAGTTTTCACCTCGATATGTTTACAGAATTGCACTACTGACTACATTATAGCAGCCCCCTACGTCGCATTTGCTCTCCGCGGCTTTCGTGGCCCTAAACCGATTTGAATCCGTCATAGCGACGCGCGACGTAGTCTGATCGAAATCATTTATCATTAAATCGTCCGTGTGAACCTGTCACTTTTATACCATTTCCATTGATTCCATTTTATACCAAACTTTATTTGATAAAACATTTTGTGTTTTTGGCTTACGAATAACGTAGCATTCTATTGGTAATAGAATTTCCGAAATCGGTTCAGTAGCTCCACAGATAACCCTCCAAACTCACAAATTTTACCTCTATAATATTAGTATAACTGCCGACTTAAGTGTACTATTTTTTGTAGTGACACACCTACCACATAGCAAGTGTAGCACCCTAAATAATTTACCTATGATGTGTATCCGTACCCGTGGTGGCCAAGATGATGAAAAGCGTCTTACTTCCGGCTGCTAATAACAACAAATTGTGATCATCCATCCCTCTGCCAAGGGTCGTGAGCAATTTCCTCTGTGAGCAATGTAGGAAGAGATTATTAGGGGACAATTCATTTTAAGCAATATTCGGCTACCTGATGTATGATTACGATATTTATTCGTTAGTACAAAGGAGATTATTCGTTATTAAAGAGCTCGTGGCTAAATAATAACTGCCACACGGTGAGGTTAAGCTACGTTTGCCGAGGTCGGTCCGTGGATGGGTGACTTTTTATAATATACGTACTATATGACTCCTCCGTGCCTCTGAAAGCTAGTGTAGCCGCCGATCCGAGCTGTCATTTGTAGATCTTTGACAGACTGTCTGGGTAAAAGGCAGCAAATCTGACACCAGTCTTGTCAAAACATTTGTATAACCCAGTTGCGTCGTTGTTGAGAACAGAGGGGCCTGTCTATTACAGCGGAGCGAACAAACGGAGAAATTTTAACCAATCACGTTACGTCAGTCAAAATATCAGTAAGTCACGTGGTGCGGAGTTTTTTTGCAATTCCATTGGTTATTGCATCTATGAATTCGTAATCTTAACACATGATAGCTTTTGCTCTGCATACGGGTCCATAATGTCTGAAAATAGCGTCCTAATGTGATTGTCAGCAGAGTCCACATGAGATGAGATGCAATGCGGCACAGACGCGTCTTTTATGTTGTTTTGAGTGCGGCGAGGCAACTACACTACGGCTTTTTGGATATCCATTTTATAACGCAAAGCAAGTAAACAAAACAAAATCACTGCAACAGCTTGTGGAGCGCAGAGTGATATTATTCTACAAGATTTTTAATTGAGTAAAATAATAACAAGAGAGAGATAGAATTCTGAAGAATTGATGATTTTCCTTGAAATAAAAATTACTGATGCTGGGTTTGCCGGCCGTTGCTATAGCCACCTACTTATAGATATAATTTTCAAAGAGGTTGGTAGGTATGGATTCGATGCTGCTTTTACATCTTAAGCATGCTGAGAATTTACTTTCTGTACGGTGTGTCTTTATAATGTGTAAATCTTACTTTACCGACGGAAAACGAAAAAAAAAAAAACATTTTTTTTTTTAAAGTTTGTGCACACCTGTAAACAAAACTGTGTAACTTTTCAAATAAACGATATATCACAATGAAACAAACTCCGTAATAATCGGGGGTTATTGTGAGCCCCATAAAATGAAAATAATGGAAAATCTACAAAAATAAAAAGGTTTTTTTAGCAAGAATCTGTTTTTTTTTCATCATCTTTTACAATAGATAATCTTAAAATTTCTCAATAAGACGCCCATTAACTACCATTTATATTTTAGGTTATTGTTTATCGTATAAGCTACGGAATAGTAAAATTGCGTTAAACACGCAATTTTACTATTCCATTCCATTCAATTTTGCAGAAATTCGTTCTAGTTTCTACCAGATCCATATAGTAAACAGTAATATTGCGTTCAGTCTGCCAAAGAATACACTCCTATAAGATGTGATGTGCGGAATGTTCGTATTCAAGGTCAGCTGCAGAACATTGATGTAAAGGCGAGGACACAAACCTAAAAGAAAATAACTTACTCTCAAAGTTGCCACGACCTGTGAGAAATTGGGCAACACAATGATCCACCTCCAGCCATGTCCTATCCTCACGAAGACAGTCACTGGTCGCAGAGAGCTTAAATTTGGAATGTAGAGTTTCTTGAAATTCCTACGGGAACGGGAACAGGGACGTACGAAGTCGCGGGCAAAAGCTACTGATAAGTGACTGACAGACAACACGCAGCCGAATTAACTGGACATAGAAAGCTAAAATTTAGCCGAGTAGGTTCCTTGGAGAGTGTAACGAGTGAGCGAGCGACTGTAGCGAGAAACTGTTTTCCCGAAATACCTGCAGGAACGGGAAATATCGGGAAATGCTCGTACGAAGTCACGGGTAAAAGCGCGTTAAGGTCAGGTATACCGAGCGAAGTAGGTGCACGGTTCATTGCGCGTAAAGTATGGAAAAGTGTCTAACGTTTCCATACTTTACGCGCAACGAACCGCGGCGGCGTGATGCCGCTGTATTATATAATCATTTATTAATAAAAGAATTTAACTATTTTGCAAAATCAACCACAAATTATTCTTCTTTATGTAATTGACTTCTATTAGGTATGGTTTTTGGAACTGAAACTTTCATAAGCTTCAAGAATAATAAGAATAACATGAAACAATAGTCGACTTTAGCCTCCTATTCGGATATTTTTTTGATCGAGTGTAGTTTTCGCTATTTTGTTTTGAACATGCTTTTTTATGGCTTTATACAATCACAATTTGTTTGTTTAATATTGATTCTAAGTGATGCAATATTCGGAAAATTGGGAATAGGTACCTGGCCTTAAAACACAAGACTGTAAGTATTTATACTGCGGGCGTGTCTAAAAAGGCCACTCTAGCAGAAATATATTAGAATCACCTTATTAACCACACTACAATCTGTCCATTTTAATTTTTAGCGCTAACGCATTAGGTTCAAGGTTGATTTGGGAAAATTTGACAGTGATGGGTAGCGAGACCCCCTGATATTGGTAAGGGTCAAGTGTATAATTATAGTAAAATGTCCAAATACAGAAAGTAAGAAACAATTATCACCTCAATCCGCTCACAACTAACATACGTCATTGTTAGTATTGTTAGCTCCCTATAACACACGTATCAACTCTGGTACAATAAATCAACAATGTTTGACAGATGGAACGTGCCATAAATACGCGATCCTATGTGATTGGACGAGGCAAGAACGATGGATGTGGCAACACCGCGTCAATGTTGTAATATGTAATAAATCAAAATTTGGTAGAATATTTTGGGATGGTAGATTTATAGATAGTGCTGTCCTTGAGTAAAAATAGAAGGTAGACGTTTTTAGAATAAGGCTTTTCAAATACGCCCACGGTAAATGGAATGGTATTTCAAAAGACCTATTAATTCAGTTTTCATTGAAAGGTGGACGAGTATCATTGAGTTTTCTTAATTTATCTGTACCTTATTCTTAATCTGTAACAGAATAAACGCCTCTACTCATACCTCTTAAGGGATTATTGTACTTATGAACAACTTTCATTACGGGACCAACACTGAAATCGCTCTGGCGCCTGTTAAAGCAATTTCATTGTACCTCTGCAACCTAGCGATTGTCAGTATTACAATCCCCATGTAATCTAAACTTAGTTCAATTAACTGTAAGGCTCAAACAATGGTCCGCTTTGGTTAGATAATCGATCGCTAAGGATTACGCTATTAGCGGTATCAATTTATTATCATTGACCACTCAATTATTCATAATTTAGATCTATTCGGCTTTGATAGAATTATGATCATCAATATACAGGGGTAGTTTGTAAAACACTTACAACCTTTTAGGGACTAAAAGTATATATGATTATAAACAACTTTTACTTTGAGACCACCCCTGGAAGCTTAAAAAAAAAATCAGCTGTTTCACACATTTTCATCGGCTAGATATCACACATTAGATATATATTTTGTATGAAACAGCGTATTTTTTTGAGTTTTCAGGGTTGCCCGTCACAGTCTTGTGAGCTGCTACTTATGAATTCCAGAAATAAAAACTCAATAACTTTCCCTATCCGGAAATCGAACCAAGGACCTGATCTTCAGCACTAGCACTTGCGACAAATAGACCCACGAAGCAAATTATAATATATTGTATGGAAAAATCTCTTAAAAAATATTTCGGACTCCAACTTAAATGAATGAATATCAAATACATAATTCGAAGGTACATAGGTGTATTGAAATCCTGAAGAAGACCGATCTACTTATTGTCAAAAATACTATAGATTTTTTTAGACTGGAGGGCTTTTGTCCGACTGTCGTGAAACAAAAGCAGAGGAAGGAAATACCATACTTATTTCGAGATTTCATTAGGAATTTATGAAAAGTATGTTCTTTTGTTAGGTGTTGTTTAATGAAGGCCTATGGCTATAAATGTCGTCGTATTCCGGCAGAATGTAATTAAACTTAATTTTATTTTATACAGAAAACTGGGAATTGGGCCCACTGTTTTTTTTCGAGGTTAAGTAATGGATCAAAATTTGCGTTAAAAACACTTCCTCCCTGGTCGTAGTAAGCTGAAAGTTGACCTCCTCTTTGAGGAATACACGGGAGCACTAGGAGAGGATATATAAATTTCTTACGGGAACGGAATAAAACGGGATATGTGAGTACGAAGTTGCGGGCCAAACCTTGTATCCTACTAATATTGTAAATGCGAAAGGTTGTGAGTATGTTTGGATGTTTGTTACTCTATCACGCAAATGCTACAGATCCGATTACGATGAAATTTGGTATGAAGGTAGCAGATGACCCAGAATAACACATAGGTTAATGAATAACGAGAATTCATAAGCGGACGAAGTCGCGGGTGGCCTCTAGTTAATAATAAGAATGGCCCTTGCTTAGTTACGAACTCGGAGTTAAAAAAGAGGGCTTAAATATTTTTATTTATGGATTAGCTGACACGCGCAACTTTGTCTGCGTCACATTTTCCTTTAATGCTCCGCTCCTAATTGTCTTAGCGTGATAATATATAGCCTATAGCCATCCTCGATAAATGGGCTATCTAACACTGAAAGAATTTTTTGAAATCAATTAAAGCGGATCGGACGGAGTAGTTCTTGAGATTAGCACATTCAACCAAACAAAGAAACTCTTCTGCTTTATAATGTTATTAAGTATAATCATCCCGCGGCGGCACTCTCCAATTACCTATTGCAAAATGTTACTAGATTTTTTTAAATTTTATCTTTGCTTGCTGCATTTCCTGTAATAAACTTTCTAATAAAATAATAGTAAAGGTTTATTCAACAATATATCGCATTTTAGACATAAAAATAAAAATACATCACTTAAAACACCCACCATTATGTTCCAAATCTCTGTATTGTCTCACCCATAGCTAAAAATAGTTTCATAACTTGAGGGCTCTATGGGGGCCGTAAATTATACTTAGGGTGACGCCGCTAACTATCCTGAAGGATGTGTTTGTCGACAACTTTCAGGAAAACTTCGCTATGATTTTTTTATATAATTAGGATATGTGTCTTAACGCGATTTCGAGACAGAACAATAATGGAAATGATTCCTTTAATACATTAACGAAGCAACACGGTACGCTATGTGAAGATTGGTGTCACATTTACTGACTTCTGACATTAAAAAATCTACAAATAACAATCAGAACTAACAACACGCTGCTTTATAGGTTGCCTGTAGGCCCTGTCCGCACTGCGATTTATGCCGCGCGTTTTTTTTTTCCGCAATTCTATAACACATTGAATTCTATACGAGTATCCGCACTGGCGGTAAAATCCGCGCAGATGCAAATGTACGTCATGAAGAGGTGCGGATTAATTTCCGCGCAAATAAAAATCGCAGTGCGGGCAGGGGCTATATAATAGTAAGATAGAAATTCTACTTATTTGACAACAGTCCAATTTGTACACCAACGAAGTATAATTACAAATGAAAACAAATAAAAAACATAGTTCCAGCCGGTAAAAACTTAGGTGAAGTGAACGTGGAGTGAAATCATTCCATCTACAAGATGGAATGATTTCACTCCACGTTCACGGATGACACGTATGGATTGACGGCTCTTATTTATTTATTTACTAGCTATCCCCCGCGGCTTCGCTCCCGTCAACTGACTCCCCTATCTACCTTTTTTAAAGCTTTGAAACCTTCCCTGTATTCTGGCGAACTAAACAAAAAAAGAATTACTGAAATCGGCCCAGCCGTTCTTGAGTTATAAAATTACAACGAAAATTGGCATTGATTTTTATATACCTATATTGATAATATACTTTATTGTACACCTTATAACAAACACAGGAAAAACTTTTATCAAAACAAGTGTACAATGGGCGCTTTTTTACATGATTGCACTACAGAAGGTCTATTCTATTCTATTCTTTATTAATGGCAAGTAGAGCCGATGTCGACTATTCTGCCAATGTCAAAAGTAAATTGGAAAAGCAAGTGTGCATTAGACTAAGTTTTTGTAAACTGGTCAGCAATATGATAAAAATCTTTGATTGATACAGTTGAACTTGGCGGGTTACAGAAGGTCTAAAAAGGCCACTTAAACACACCACACACAAAAACACATCACGCTACCCGTCACTGTCAAATTTTCCCAATCAACTTGAACCTAATGCGTTAGCGATAAAGATGACAATGAAATTATTCTGATTCTAATGTGATTCTCCTAAAGTGGCCTTTAATTTTAGAGTTTATATTTTATGTAGGTAAAAGTAAACTTGTTGTACGTAGTAAGCATAGACTAAGTTACTATTTTAAGAATGAATACAATATTGAACTTCTTCGCCTGAAACACAGAGCCCTCCTAGTTCAGGCGACAGTGATATTAATACCTTTGCTATTTTGTGTACTACAGTGTAATTTAGCATTAAGATTAAATGATTTGATTTGATTTAAACCCCCAGTTGCCTGTCTGGCTCGCGGTTTGTGTACTATTAGAAATCTAAAATGTTTTACACAATCCTAAAACCACGATTATAATAAGAATCAACATTCAAACTATACGTAACCTAGGTATTCTATCTCATCTTGACTCGTGTAATTAAACAGACCAAGTCTAGGCACCTTTAAGAAAATTCAGCTTTGTTCAGATTCGGTAGTTAGTAAAGTTTTCGGTGAAAATTATAAAGGACGTTCGTTCCTTGTGCTGAAGTTACACTAGTTCCAGATATAATTGTGTTGTCACAACTTTCGCCACGGTTAGCTAGAGTCACTAGAGTGAATGTACGACTGTGTCGATTTAGCTTAATAAATAGGTATTATTTCGCTGTAGAGAGGTGGGTTGGGGGGTTTTTTAATTTAGCGGGAAAAATGTAGTTTTTTTAGATACCTGATGGGTAACCAACGGAACACTGTTCGGCCGTCCGTCCGTCTGTCTTTCAACGAGCTGTATCTGTCCCGGTTGTCATTTGGAGATGTTCGGCAGTCGTTACGGATAGGGTTGATGAGGATACGTTTTGAGGACGAGGATGATGATGAGGATATGAGGAGGAGGATGAGGATGAGGAATAGGATGCCGAAGAGGAATATAGAACCTGTGATTTGGAATTGAAATTTTAAATAAAATAAAGATTTTAAATGGACCCTTTAATATTTAGAAAGAAAAAAGACAATTTTATAGTCAAAATTCACAATCGGGAGGTTGAATTTAACGAAAATTAACTTTGAAGCTGTTTCTCCAGATAGACGGTTTCGTAATTCGTCGTAAACTAATCTAGCGCCACTGAAAAGGCGCTCACTGGGGACACTTGATGGAGGGGCTGAAAGATACTGGCGCACAGCTCTGTAAAGTTCAAAATATTTGGGGTTCATTTTCCCGCACAAAAGGTCTTCTTGAAGACCTATTCTTATAATTAATTATTACGGATTCCTCTTAAATTCCTCTAATAATGTGACGTGGAAGAGGAAAAGGAATCGCAAAAAAATGAGGAACTTCCGCATTATGAGGATGAAGAAGAAGAATCCTCATCAATCCTAGTTACGAATAGTCAGAAGCCAGAAAATCTGACACCAGTCTTGCCAAGGAGTACCGTGTTACCCAGTTAATGGATTGTGGAGGTCTAGTAGGCAGCCGCTCTAGGTAAAATACTGGTATTCAGCTGGATCCGGTTTGACTGGAAGCTGACTCCAATATAGGTTTTTTCTTTTTCATTATTATATTATTTTCGATGGTTTGGACATAGAGGATGAATGAAATACGAATAAGAGATGATTTATTTATTAGACCGGGCTGTGACCGGGCCGGGGCAGGACTGGAGTGTTGCCCGTCCGTGCTGCACTATTTTATATTACACCGACTTTTAAATGAAAAGTATTCGGAGCCTTTAAGCGAATAGTGTTCGTATTACGATGGAACGTGCAGGGGACGGGGCGGGACCGTGCAACAACCGTAGCCCGGACGGGACACGGATCATGCACGGTGTAATATAAACTGCTTACAAATCAGTTCCCCATCCGGGCCCGGCCTCATCATCCTTAAAGGTACCCATTTACAAACGCCGGGAGAGGATGAACGTACTGTGCGATTCTGTACACGTAGCCTTCCTATGGAACATCACAAATGAGCCGGTCTATGCTGTCAACATCTCACCGTGTAAGCTTAGGTGAAGTGAACAGGAGGTGAGCTGAGAGTCAATCCATACAAACAACAAGATCGAAAGACAGTTCACTTCACGGTCATTCCACCGACCGCGACGTTGAGATGTAATTGTCAGCACAGACCGAGTGATTTGTGTAGTTCTTCAGAAAGGCCACGTGCCTTGGAATGTACACCGAAAAACTGTATATGAAATTAACTGTAATTTCTATAGCAACTAACCATTCATATTCATAACTTTAGACTACATGTAAATACAATTAAATAAAAAAGACTCTTAATTAACTAACTAAAAATAAAATTACTGTTATTTCTTATGAATTGATAGTTCGCTTCACCTAAGTTTTCAATGTGTGATTTATGCAGAACGAGCTTTTGCCCGCGTTTTCGTGCGCGCATAACCCGTTTTTAAGGATTGTCTCTGTGACAAAAAGCAGTTGCCAATTAGACTGAAGCCACCCCTAAATAATTGGAAAATGTTATATGCAAACCCCCACAGTTTGGCATAACAACAGCAGCTTCTTTTAAAAGAAAACATAAAAGAACTTCACGATACGAGTTCACTTGAAATGAACAGAAATAACTCCCTGAAAATTAACACGAACTTTTTACCCTCGGGAAATATTGTTTTAAACGAAGAAACTCCCATTTTATTGTTTCAATTGGAGTTTGCTGAAACAAAAAATGTAAAAAACTTATATGGTCTGAGAGGAATAATAATAACAGAGAGTTTCTTTTTCAGCACTTTCTTTTTTTCGTTGCATATTTCTGTTAAAATATTATTAATATAATATTATTTTAGGGCTTTGTAGATCCCGGCTGTCATTTGAAGATCTATTTCACTCATAAAGCATCTTCAGAATTTAAGAAATCTAACACCTTTACCAGCATCCTTTACCCAGTTACGGGGTTGTGGAGATCAGATGGTCACTTCATTCTTCTTCTTTTCGTGTCGGTTGACTCGTATAAAATTTTGACCGTCCAGTATTGAGCAACCTACAGCTCTTTAAATTGGTTCTTTTAAATATTGAATGGGGCTGACGCACGACGGGCACTTAAGAGTGTGTATTCCGTCCACTAGCGCCGCCAATCGTTTTTTATTAATTGTGGTAAATTTAAGACACGTAGATAAAAAACCGCTCAGCAGTGTACTGAAGAAATGTATCTATTATTTTTTGAGAGCTATTTTTAATACATAACTCATGGCTAAATAGCTAAAACGGCAATTATTGCTAAAAGTGGCCACTTTTAGCAAAAATATCGACTTTGGCAACTATTTATGTTCTAAAGTACAAAACATAACTCTCAAAAAATAATAAATGCATTTCTTCAGAACACTACAGAGCGGTTTTTTATCTACGTGTCTTAAATTTACCACAATTAATAAAAAACGATTGGCGGCGCTAGTGGACGGAATACACCCTCTTAAGAAGGTGATTCATGTCCTGTGAAGGGACTCCACACTGGTACTGCGTTTGGCTTGGTCGCTCCATGTAAAATACTTGCACTCGGAAGCTGACCACAACGTAGAGCAGGCTAGGCAGATTTAATTTCTGAATCAAAGATCAGAAATTCAATCTGCAAACCCCAAGGGCCCACGATAGCTACAGCAAATCTATATCTGATGATGATGATGTAGCCTTTTGTTCCGAGCTAGTTCCTCTTTGTATGGTCTTGTGGTTTATAAAATGTCTCTTAGCTCGGTGTGTCGCTTGACATAGGCCTCCTCCAACTGCTTCCATTGCTTTGTGTCTTCCGGGACCCTTGTCCAGTATGGTCCCAGGGGCCAGGCGATCATCTTCCCATCTTCTTAGTGGTCGTTTACGTTCTCCTGCACCATCCCTTGGATACCATAACGTGACCTGTTTGCTCCACTTGTTCGCTCTGCACCTTAGCATGTGTCCTGTCCAGCCCCATTTTAGATGGTCGATTCGTATGAGTATGTCAGGGAATTTGGATTTCTGTTGTATCTCTGCTGAGGTGATTTTGTCGCTGAGCTTTAATTCCAACATACTCCTTTCCTTCGAACATTGGCACTTGGCAACTTTTTCACTTTGTTTTTGGATGAGCGACCAAGTTTCGCATCCATATGTCAAACATGGGAGAATTCATGTGTTGAAAGTTTTTCGTTTAGTGGATATACTCAATTCTTTGCTTTTCATTATTTCTTTGAGAGACCAACCACAAGCAATTCTTTTGTTAACTTCCTTTTCCATCTCGTTCCTGGGTGATATTATTTGTCCTAAATATACGTACTCATTGACATATTCGAGCTTTATCCCTTCCAGTTCAATATCTATTTCTATAGAGTTGGTCATAATTTTAGTTTTAATGGTGTTAATTACAAGACCAGCTTCCTTGCTTTTGCATGCCAGGGTCTCTACCATTTCTTGTAGTACCTTCGGATCACTTTCAAGGATAATGAGGTCATCTGCAAATCTTAGATGGTTTAGTCGGTTGCCATTGATGTTTAAGCCGTAATCGTCCCAATTTAGTCTTCTGAAGATATTTTCAAGCACATCAGTGATTAGTTTTAGGGAGAGGGGGTGTCCTTGCCTAGCGAATTTATGGGGAATTTATCTCCGACGGTTTCTAGTTTTACACTACTTTTGCTTATTTTATATATGTTGTTAATCATATCTATGTAGTGCCAGTCCACTCCTTGCTGTCTTAAAGTTTGCCATATATACTCATGATTGAGACTGTCAAATGCCTTTGCGTAATCTATAATAGCTATATAAACTGGCTTTTGGTATTCATTGCACTTTTCTAGAACTTGCTTTATAATGTGGATATGATCGTTTGTACTGTAGTTTCTTCTGAAACCTGCTTGTTCTATAGGTTGGTTTTCTTCGAGGGTTTGTGCGATTCTTTCTAGAATTACTTTTGCGAATACCTTATATATGTTTGAAATCAAGCTTATTGGTCTGTAGTTGCCGATATCATCTTTGGAGCCTTTTTTGTGCAATAGAATAATGTGAGATTCGCCCCAATGGTTTGGAATTTTCCCTGTATTAAGTATGTCGTTAAATAGTTTCGTTAGGATTGGGGTTAACTCTTCTACAGTACCTCTTAACAGTTCATTTCGGATATTGTCCGGTCCTGGAGCTTTATCCAGTTCTTGAGAGAGTATGGCTTTCCGTACTTCCGCAGGCAGTATAGGGGGCATATCCTGTTGGTTGTTGCTTGGCCTCATTGCTTCCTCTGGTTCCTGATCTATGCTTGAGTAGAGAGTTCTGTAATATTCTATGGCTACTTTGCGGATGTCTATTCGCGTTGTTGTAGGTTCCGATTTGGTATTTTTAAGTCTCTGTATCCATTCCTTGCCTTGATCTCTTAACTCCTTGAAAGCCTTCTTAGTTCCACCTGTTCTTTGGATTGTGTCTTCTAGTTTCTTAAGCCTTTTTTGTTTTCTGTCCTTTCGTATACTTTCTCTTATAAGTTTACTGAGAGTTGAAATTCTCTTTCGGGATTCTTTGTTTTAATTTGTTTGCGAAATTAATAGTCTTCTTTCTTCTAGAAGCTCTACTGTCTTTTCACTCAGTTTATTGCTGCTCTTCTTCGTGATAGTTTCCTTGACTTGGGACAGTGTTTTTTCTAAGTGGTTGTATTTTTCCCCAATACTTCTGTCAGAGTTAACAATTTCGGTCAGCGACTTGATGTTAGAGTGTTCAGATATTTGCTTATACTTTTCTGGTGTAATCTATATCTATATTTATAAAAATGAATCCCTATTTCCCTTGATCATCGCAACACGCGTGAACGGCTGGACCGATTTCGCTAATTCTTTTTTTGTTGTGTTTGTTACTGTAAGGAGAAGGTTCTTATGAAAGAAAATAAAAGTTGCCGTTGACGGGAGCGAAGCCGTGGGGACAGCTAGTATCTGTATTATTTCATATCAGTAGGTACTCGTATTTCCAGCGCTGTGTGATGTGAAACACTAAATTCCTGTCCGACCGCCTTTGAACGGCTCGCCGGGACGCACACGGAATTACTGGCCGACCGAAGCATCCCTACATAATTAAAATCGAGCCCGCATTACTGTGAGAATGTACACAATTTGTCCGACGCTTTATTTCGTCATTAGATTTGCTGTGGTCTTGTGAGATGAACTTTTTAACGCCTGAAATGGGAGCAAAAATAACTCTCGCTGTTAATGTCAATCCGCTGAGCTTTTTTTAGGGTTCCGTAGCCAAATGGCAAAAACGGAACCCTTATAGATTCGTCATGTCTGTCTGTCTGTCTGTCCGTCCGTCCGTATGTCACAGCCACTTTTCTCCAAAACTATAGGAACTATGCTGTTGAAATTTGGTAAGTAGATGTATTTCGTGAACCGCATAAAGATTTTCATACAAAAATAGAAAAAAAAAACAATAAATTTTGGGGGTCCCCATACTTAGAACTGAAACTCAATTTTTTTTTTTTCATGGCACCCATACTTGTGGGGTATTTATGGATAGGTCTTCAAAAATGATATTCTTGGTTGGAGGTTTCTAAGATCATTTTTTTCTAAACTGAATAGTTTGCGCGACAGACACTTCCAAAGTGGTAAAATGTGTCACCCCCCCCCCCCCTTAACTTTGTAAACTACCAGCGAAATTTGGTTTGAACGAGATCTAGTAAGTAGTTTTTTTAATACGTCATAAATCGTAAATCGCAACTTTTGCTTACGGAACCCTCAGTGCGCGAGTCCGACTCGCACTTGGCCGGTTTTTTTTTCAACTAGGTACCAGTGTTTGGTAATACTGGTACCTACGTGTTGTGAAAACAGATGAATGCAGCAGGATGATCTCGCCAATGTAAGGTGGACGAACGAAACCTTCAAGCGCAGTCGATGATTGTTGTCTGACGAGCCAATAACGTGAAGCGTCAGAGCTGTCGTCGTCAAACAAAGGAGAGTGTGCTCACGACTAGTCACGACTCGTGCCGGTTATATATAATATAACCTGATGCAGCTGAGAAACACCAGGTTGTTTACTGGAGCGACTTCCTATCTTAAATTCGAAACCATGGGTAATTTAGATAGTGTTAAACAATAACCACTAAGTATAACCTAAAATGTACCTCTCTTAAAAGGCATACTATTCTGGTTTATTATTTAGATAATAATAATAGTTGGTCGCTGTGTTGAACGCAAGACAATTATTCTTTGTCTAGTTTATGACCGGTTATATGTGTTCATATAATATTATTTTTTATTTATATCTTTTTTTATTTATTTATCTGACTATTTAGGTCAATCTTTCTACAAACGTCAACACATGCTTGTGTATTTTGTTTTATAGTATCGTAGTATGCTAGCTTTTAATTATTTATTTTATTTCGTGTCATGTATTAATTACTTTGCATTCTACTCATTGCATAAATTCTAGTTCCTAAAACGTAACAGACAGTTGTGTTGCTGGGGAGTTTGTTGGCCACTTCTTCTCCACAGCTTAAACACTAGGAAGTGGTGACAGGCGGGCGTTTTGGGGAGTCTTTCGTAGAACTTGAAATAAAAAATCAAAAAGTGCTGGCTCTCAGCCTAATTTGAATAAATGACGTTTGCATTTTTTTATTTTGAATTTTTATCCAAGGGTCAATACTGGTGTGCGATTTTCAGGCTTTTTACAACCGTTATATCTGCCGGGTCAAACGGGTGTGGTTTCCGTACCAACGAGGAGATTTATATATGAAGACGTTTGTAATTAGTGCACCGACTTCGATAAGTATGTATTTGACTATCGACCAGTACAGGATTTATTGCTTAGCTACACGCCCCATCCTTGTACAGGGCTTATTTTTTTTTTCAATAAAAGCGATCGCATAGGTATGCGTCCTCGTTCACTAATAGGGGTTTTCATTTGATGCCAACAAATGTGGAATACTAACGCGTTAACAAACAAATCAACTCACTTTCGCATTTTGTAATAATAGCACACCTCTAAAAGCTAAACACATCACATCTTTCCACGCCATCTCTCCCCTAATCACAACTCAACAAATCGGCATACCCACGAATCCTGCGCGGTAATTAGTTCCAGTCAGCCACCCCCATTGTCCTGTGTTCCTATTCTTGCCGTGGTTAAACTTCCCCTGTTCTAAGCTTCAGTATGCCATTGCAGGCCGGTGATAATTGTCATTATTATCTTAATTGGCTCGTGATATGTTGAGCTAATAAGGAGTTAATTTTTGAATAAGGTTCTTAAGATAAGATTTGCTTTGCTTAAGGAAAAAAAAATATAGCAATAACCGTGTAAATTGTACTAATGAGGGTTTTCAGGAAAATATACTCCTCCAGTTGGCGCAACATAGGCGAGAGGTCATTTTAATTGAAAAAATGACTTTTACATTAACATGACGCCGACTTCAACTAACACTTGTCAGAAAACAAAAAAAAACGAAAAAAAAATAGCAAAATAGCTTCTAACATAATTAGGTTATAATAAAAGCTATTTTAAGTGGTCTTCGAAAGAACACCACTTAGCAATAAATGTGAGTAGAATAAAAACAGCGACCTATTGAAAAATAAAGTCGGCATTGAAATCGCAATCCTATCAAATTGCTATCAAGATTCGGTCGAATAAAGGACATCCCCGTCGGCAAACTTTACCCAAACGATATTTAGATAAACTTAACAAAACTAAGATCTTCCCGCCATAAAACTCAGCCCAGAAAATCAAGTGAACGTTCTGAAAATCTTAAAACAATCCCCTTTTTACTGTTTCTATCAGTCTTTACCCTTAAAATTACGTTGAAAGAGCTTTCTAAAAATTTCAAAAGCCGAATTTTGGTGCTCCCCTCTTATCAACCTGAAATAAATGGAAGGTGTGCCAATATACATGCAAATTTGGCAGAGAGGAACAAATTGTGTTAGGGCGACGGCCAGGCAGAGCCGGGACGGACGACAATCTAGTTTGAAGGCTTGTGGACAACTGTTTACTGAAGAAAGATACCGTGACTTGTTTACTGGTGTGTAAGGAATACTGAGCGTGTTTTGTTTTTTCGGTTTCGGTAGCGTAAGAGGGCTTAGTTGCGAAGCCTAGGAAATGTAGGAATGTATGTTAGAAAAGGTGAGGTGAAAAGTAGTAGTTTTCTTTGGGAAATAACAGCCGTTTTTGGTGATGTCAGTGTAGGGATTTTTTTCTTTCTCCGACAGTCGTTTCTCCTTTGGACTGATCACCGACATGACGTTTCGTTTTTAAGAAATTCGTCGATAGAACGTTTCACCTATGGACGTTTCGCCGACAGAATGGTTCGCATTCGTTTGTTTCGACGACAGGACTTTTCAACTATGGAACATACCGATTTGTCTTCGATTGTTTTGACATGGCTTTTAACTATTTAACTACAAAACCACCAAAAAGCTACTAACAACCCCCTGAGACAAAAAATAAAAAGGCAAAAATAAGGTAAAGATATAAAAAAATATAAAGGTTAATTAATAAAAGAAAAATGGTTAGGTTAGGTTAAGTTAGAACTGTGACCTCCTACGCACGAGCCGAGCGAGCGAAGCGATCGGTGCCGCGGCAGCGGCCGGCGAGTGCCAGAAATGACTAAATTACTCTCAAGCTTCGTTCTCGATATTAGCATAATTACACATGTAGTTTCACTTACAGACTCGCCATTTCGCACTGAATTTAGGAGAAAAATAAATAAATAACTTAATATAATGTAAGGTAGATTAAAAACTTTTATTTGTGACGGTCGCGCCTAGCCAGCTCATTCACGTATCAGTGCTTCGCTGTTTCGCATCTGTTCCTTCGTCTTACAGTAATTCGAGTGCGTTTAAACATTATAATGCCGAAAAGGAAGAGTAATAATCGTGATAATTATAGTTATTTGTGTAAAAAACTTAAAAAGTTAGAACGTGAAATTAAACGTGGGCGTCGTACTCGCTATGAGAGTACATCGTCATCGGATGGTGATTTTCCTAAGCCTTATAACCTGCAGGGTGAGTCATTGACCTACTTATTTCGTGTTTACATTCTAATAGTTACTTTTAGCATAGCAACTAGATGGATTAGAGGGCTCGGTTTCTTAAAATACCGTTATGCAAAAGTGATATTTTGAGTTTTGATTTTATAACGGATTCATAACAGTAATGAAATTGGAAAATCGGATTATTCTTTGGGGACCTTCCACTTCCAAAATCAAGTACTTGCTACTCGGATCTGCCTGTGGGGCTTTTCCATAGCATTTACATACGGGCATTATCCCTAGTGGAATAAACGTAATATCGCCTATTGGGATTGCGTGTTTCTCACAAGGAGTCTCACTTCCCACCCGTAAATAGGTTTATTTAAGCAAAATACTCATTTTGCTTGCAGAGTGCGAACCAATCCCAATCGATGACGATTGTGCCACATTCCGCGGTGATATGGATCCACAACCTGGATGCTCGTACTGGCAACAAGCCCCAGCAGAATGTAGTGATGAAGAGATCTCAGCCCTGGCCGTGTCCGAACCCGACGCACAGTCTCCTAATGCAAACAACATCTCGGCACCTGTGAACGTACTGCCGCCGAGCTCCGTGACCGCCGGCGCCGCGTTGCCCGCTGCGCAAGTATTCGAGGCTCCAGCCGTGGAGCCAACTGCCGTACCTCTAGAGAAAGCGGGTGAACCTGCGCTTCCTGCTCTTCAACAAGATGTCCCCGAATTAGATCCAGACTTAATGGAAATATTAGGTGAGGATCCTACCTCGACTAAAGATTACGGAATCGAAATTCAAAAGGATTTGGCGATTAGACTTAACCACATTGCTACCTCCGGCCTCTCTAAAGAGAACCGCAAGGAGCTAAAAGATAGATATTTAGTACCAATGAACTGCAAGTTTATAAAAGCTCCTGTCCTTAATCCGGAGATTAGAGCATCTCTCATAGAAACTCAAGCAAAGCGAGATAAGGGTATAGAGAGTAAGCAGGGATTAACATCTTGCGCTCTGTCCTCCATCAGTGAGGCTATTACCACGCTGCTCTCTTCAGGTCACAAAAACCCAGAGCTTCTCAAGCTTTTGATGGATACAGCTAGAATCCTCGGTGATATGCAGTACACGGACTCGATCTCGCGACGTACATTCATTCTTTCTTCTGTAAAGAAGGAACTAAAAGATCAGCTGGAAAAAACCAAAATAGATGAAATGCTTTTTGGCAGTAGTCTATCGGAAACCTTAAAATCAGCGAAAATGATCATAAAATCCGGAGCTGATCTGAGGTCATCTTCGACGATGAAGTCTACGGCTCATAAACCGGCTAAAGCAGTCAACAGACCTTTAAACTACCGAGCCCCCCTGGCGAGCCGCCGTCAGTTCCCACCACCGCCGCCGGGGGGCGCGAGATACGCACGGGCGGCGCAACCGACTCCGAATCAGAGGCAACACACGAGGACGACGCACAACAACGCTTTCAAGACATCGTCACGTCAGCCGCAAGCAAGTCACCGACGCTAGACACGGTAAGCCTCGCGGGCCGCCTTTCAAGTTTCTATGAACAGTGGTGTTTATTGACAAATAACCCTATAATACTATCTTGGATTTCCGGCTATAAAATTGTTTTTTCTGGCCCGGTAATTCAGACAAATATTCCATCAGAACCTATTTATACGCAAGTCGAACACGAGGCTTTTAAAGTATCAATACAAGACCTTATCAGTACTGGGGCAGTGTCTATATGTCAACCATGCGCGGGTCAATATATTTCTAGTATTTTTCTTGTTCCTAAGCCGAACGGCAAACAACGTTTAATTTTAAATCTAAAACAATTAAATAAATTTATACCGACCCAGCATTTCAAACTTGAAGATTTAAGAACAGCTTTGAAACTTGTTTCAAACGACTATTTCATGTCAACAATAGATTTGAAGGATGCCTACTTTTTAATAAGCATACATCCACACTCTAAAAAATATTTACGTTTTAAATTTAATGGTAATCTTTACGAGTTTAATGTTTTACCGTTTGGCTTAAACACTGCTCCTTTTATTTTTACAAAAATTCTCAAGCCAGTTGCAAAATTATTGAGGTCTTTGGGATATTTATCAACTTTTTATTTGGATGATTTATTTTTAGTTGGTCAATCATATACTGAATGTTTGAAAAATATGAATGACACAAAACAATTATTAAAATCTTTAGGGTTCATCATCAACACCGAAAAAAGTTCTGTTATACCAACAAATTGTTGCCAGTTTTTAGGAAATATTATAGATACAAAAAACTTTGAAGTTAGGTTACCCGATGGTAAAAGACAGAAAATTAAAACAGAATTATTGAGAATAAGAAAGCTCAAACGATGCAAAATAAGAGATTTTGCCCGCTTTATCGGTCTTTTAACATCCGCATGCCAAGCCGTGGACTACGGTTGGCTGTATACCAAAGACTTTGAGAGGTGCAAATACCTAAACCTTAAAGATGATGAAAACTACGATAAGTTTATGAATTTACCAATCGAATTATCCCCCATCTTTGACTGGTGGCTTAATGCTATAAATGAATCTGTAAGCAAAATAAAGGTTGATACATATTCCTTAGAGATATTTAGTGATGCTTCAACAACGGGGTGGGGAGCTGCCTGTGGGAACGAGACTGCCAGCGGACCTTGGGGTCAACATGAGCAAACTCGACATATTAATTATTTAGAAATACTTGCTGCTTTTCTTGGGCTTAAATCGTTTGCAAAAGATTTTAAAGACTGTCAGATTTTGTTACGTATTGACAATACAACGGCTATATCATACATAAATAGAATGGGCGGCGTACAATTTCCTCATTTGACTGATATTACAAAACAACTGTGGAAATGGTGTGAAGCGCGTAAAATTATGGTTCATGCCGATTATATACGTTCTTCTGATAATATAGTTGCGGACGCTGAATCAAGAAGATTACACCCCGACATAGAATGGGAAATTTCTCCGTTTGCTTATAATAAAATAACACAAAACTTCGGTGTCCCTAGTATTGACCTATTCGCGAGCAGATTAAATCATAAATGTCATATGTATGTTTCTTGGCAGAGGGACCCTGACGCTTATGTAATTAACGCGTTCACTATATCATGGGCAAGTTTTTACTTTTACGCGTTTCCACCAATTTCGGTTATTCTAAAGACCTTGCGAAAAATTGTTAACGACAGAGCCACTGGTATAGTTGTCGTGCCAAAATGGCCCACACAGCCATGGTACCCCCTTTTTAGAAGACTTTTGACCTCGAAGCCACTAGTTTTAAAATCGGTGGGTGATTTAATTATTTCTGGTTGTAGCGAACGTGCTATTCACCGACAAATTACGCTGGTTGTCGGGAGGTTGTCCGGGCATCATTTCTCCGAAGAGGAATTCCAGAGTCGTCCATACCCATCATGCTAGGATCTTTATCAGATAACACTATCAAACAGTATGATACATGCCTAAAGAAATGGTTTACTTTCTGTCATGAAAACAACATACAACCTAATAATGCTTCAACATCAAATATTCTCTGTTTTTTAACTCAGTTGTTTAATTCCGGTGCTCGGTATGGTACCTTAAATAGCTCTCGATCCGCTTTATCATTGTTACTAGGTCAAGATACTGCAAACAATGAATATATACAAAGATTCTTCAAGGGAATATTTCGGTTGCGGCCCACACTTCCTAAATATAATTTAACTTGGAATACTGATCAAGTTTTAAATTATTTGGCGGAATTATATCCCAATGAAAATTTAAATCTTGAAAAAATTAGTAAAAAGTTAGTTACCCTTCTAGCCCTGGTAACAGCCCATAGAATGCAGACTTTATCAAAAATACATATCGATAACATTACCGAATCTGATTCAGGGTATATCATTAAAATAACAGATTTAATTAAAACCTCACGAGTGGGTTCCTTACAACCAGTATTTTCCTTACCGCAATTTTTACAAAGGCCGGAAATATGCCCTGCCAGTACACTTAAAGCATATCTTGATAAGACCGATCAAATACGTCAAGATCAACAATCACTTTTTATTTCATTCAGGAAGCCATACCGAGCTGTAACATCGCAGACTTTGAGCAAGTGGGTAAAGAGCATGTTACAAAACAGTGGCATTGATATCTCGCTATTTACTGCACACAGCACTAGGCACGCAGCCACTTCCAAAGCTTATAGCGCAGGCGTTAGTCTGGATTTCATTCGTAAAACTGCCGGGTGGAGTTCAACTTCTACTGTATTTGCTAAATATTACAATAGAATAATTTCAAATGATATGTCTACCGAAAGTGATTTTGTTAGAAGTGTATTAAATGGATAATTATCTTATTTCCGTGATAACATTGTATTTAATCACCAGCTATTCAACTTTGTGATTGCATTTAATATACTTATGTAAGTTGAATCTACTTTAAGCACAAATAAATAGATAGATTATGTTATACTTTATAATCACTTTTAATTCACCACTAATTAATTACAATAAATATCTAACAATAATGAACAGAAGGTATAAATGTTGTTGATACGACGAAGCGCGAGCGACAAGTGAGCTCAGCACACTGAGCTCGGGGTTTTTAAAGACTGCCTTCCCCCACCGAAATGACGTCTAATGCGGGTAGCGAGTGACTCGACAGCAACGTTCCAACGTCCGGTTAGTGCAGGTGGCAGCACTGGGCCAATGGTGCGTCGCTTGACTTGTGTTACTGGCGCTATGTTTGGTCGCCGGAAGTAGTGGCGCCAACATCCGGCCCTCCTGAACTGTGTCTGTCCCTAGACACACCGTCATCTGCAATGTGAGAATAAACATGTGAGCTTTGATGACTATAACAGGTACAATGTTACGTTATGTTGAATGAGTTCCCACTACTGAGCCAATGAATAGTACAAGCAAAAGTGTGATCCCTGACTTCGCACCACCATGCTCAGACTCGCAGTCCACATGATAGCCGAAGCTTTCCAGTTCATCCACTTTTATCTGCATGAACTACATTTTCGCCCACAACAAGATCAAGGTCGAACCTCACTTGTTTTGTAGTGGAAACGCCATTACAACTGCAACATTGTTTAAGTGATTAGAACAAAATGTTGTACAAGTCTCATTCTCATGTTAGTAATCTTTTAAAACTATAATGTAAAGCTGTATTACTGAATATTTTTTTTACCTTTTGATACTTTATTAATTAGTATTTTATACATACCAACCACGCCAACATCTTCATCCCAATCGGTTATCTTAATCCACGGTTTCATGTTTTCTACACAGGTAGTACCAGAATATTTTTTGTGTGATCGCTCGCTGCCTATTATGTCGATTATCTGGTATCTATCTTTCCCGAGTATTTTTGTAACTTTGAAAGGGCCCTTGAACACCGGTAGGAGTTTTGTACTGCTGCCATTACCAGCCTGGCTAGACACTTTTACGAGAACCAAATCACCAATCTCATATTGTTTAGCCACACAACGTTTTGTATCAAATCTTTCTTTTTGATGTCTAGCATCTTTTAGTATTCGTGTGTCGATATCTCGTCGCAGCTGTGTGACATCTATTATTTCTTCTTGCTCAGGTAGAAATATGTCGCTCTCTGTTCTAAGGCGGTACCCAAAAAATGCTTCACTGGGGACTGCGTTGATGGTTTTCTGCAATGTACTATTCATACCTTGTTGTAAACACGTTAAAACATCATCCCAGTATGTGTAATCGTTATCTGCACCCAATGAACGCAGTGCCTCTACTATTGTTTTATTATAGCGTTCGACTTGTCCGTTCGACCTCGGCATGCCAGTTGCTATAATGTGTGCACGAATGTTTTTGCTGTCACAATATGTTTGAAATGCCTTTGCCGTAAAAGCAGGACCAGCGTCAGTAATGAGTCTTCGTGGATTGCCAAAAATCTTAAACAAGTGGTCTCATTCATTTATGACACAAGCAGTGCTTGTATCACGCACTGGAAATACAAAGACGAACTTTGTAAACGCATCAACAAGTACCAGAATATGACAATTGCCTTTTGATGATTTCACAAATGGACCCACATGGTCCATATGGAGAGTATGAAAGGGGCGAGCATATTTTGGAATTGGGAACATCTGACCTTCCTTTTTACCACTTTTATTTTTATTGTATAAGCAGTGTAAACAATTTTTGATGTATTTAGTTACTGTTTTTTTCATTTTAGGAAACCAATATTTATGTTTAATTCTTTCTAACGTTTTGTCTACAGCAAAGTGACCTATCTTGTCATGATTGTACATAATTACTTGCCAGATACAATTTTTTGGTACAACCCATCTACGACCTATTTCAGTTCGACGGTAGATTTTGTTTCCAAGCAATTCGTACTCGTTAAAAACATTCCGATTCGTATCGGCCTCTCCTGATAGTAAAATATCTCTGATTTTACATAGATTTGGGTCTTGTTCCTGAACACTCAATAGCCAGTCTGCTTCGGTGATGGACATTACTATTTGTTTTTCACAAACTTCACCACTATAGGAGGGGTTTCGGCTAAGTGCATCAACATGTTGCATTTTAACGCCGGGTCTATGACAAATCTCATAGTCAAATTCTTGAGTCAGAAGTACCCACCTGGCTATTCGTGGCAACACTTCTTTTTTTGTAAGCGAGTATCTGACGGCATTACAGTCCGTGATTAATTTAAACTTACGGCCCAACAAATATAAACGAAATTTTTGAAATGATGCCACAATAGCAAGGAGCTCGAGCTCAAACGAGTGGTAACGCTTTTCCTCGTTAGTCGTTTGCCTGCTATAGTAATATATCGGTCGCTCACCATGTTCATGCACTTGTACCATAATTCCAGCTACCCCCTCCCTACTTGCATCTGTATAAAGTATGGTTCCTTTTTCAGGATCAAAGATAGCTAAGGTAGAATCGCAAGTTAAGGCCTCTTTTAATAGATTTACCGTCCGATCTTGTTCGTCTGTCCATTGCCACCTTTGTCCTTTTTTTAATAATTTAGTTAGTGGGCTACTTAGTATTGCACAGTCCTTAATAAATTTACGGAAATAGTTAACTAACCCTAAGAATTGACGCAGCTGATGAACCGTTTTGGGTACTGGGAACTGCTTTATAGCATCAATTTTTTTTGGTGTGGGTCTAATACCATTACCATTTACTTCATAACCGAGAAATGTGATGTCAGTTAAAAAGAAATAACACTTTTTTAGGTTAAGAGTCAAACCGTGTTCTCTAAATATTTTTAGTACCGATTCCAAGATGATTAAGTTTTCCTTAACGGTTTCTGATACGATTAACACGTCATCTAAATATACAATGACATTTTTGAAGCGTAAATTACCCAAAATCTGATTCATCATGCGTTGAAAAACCGATGGTCCATTTGACAGCCCAAATGGCATGCGCAAAAATTCATAATGTCCATCTTCCGTAATGAATGCAGTTTTGTCTATTGAACCCTCATTTACACGTAACTGGTAATAACCACTCTTCATATCTAAGCTAGTAAAATACTTGCACCCTTTTAATCTGTCTAACAAGTCCTCTATGCGAGGCATAGGGTATTTCTCTTTAGTGGTTATTTTATTCAATGACCTGTAATCCACGCATAATCGCTTTTCACCCCCTTTTTTTTCTACTAATATTACAGGACTAGCGAATGGAGACTTGCTTTCACGAATGATGTTATTTTTAAGGAGCTCGTCAATTATTTTACGTAACGATGCCCTATCAGGCTCTGATAACCTGTATGGCCTGGTGTAAATAGGCTTGTTCGATTCAAGGTCGATCTCAATGTCAAAATCTTTAACTTTACCTAACGAGCTTAAATCAGCCGCGATTGTTTCGGGATATTTTCCAAACAACCCTTTCAAAGTATTAAGATATTTATCTGGTACTTTAAATTCTACTTCATTAGACAAAACTGCAGCCACATTCACGATTTTCTGAAAAGTCAGTTGATTTCCTATTCTCATATACATAACTGACGAGTCTTCGGTCACATTCCGGCCTATCAGGACATCACAACCCGATAATACGTCAATAATATAGAAATCTACACTTTCGAATTCTATACCGTCTAAAATCAGAGGAGTCGTTACGTAATCTTCTACCAAAACCACAGAGCAATTCGAAAAACCCTGCAAATGAATCGGTACTGCCAACTTAAGTTTTGTTAACTTTAACTGTTTTACTAAATCGGACGTGATTAAGGAGCAATCACTGCCCATATCAATAAAAACTTTTTGAGAAACGCCCCCACAGGCAAACAGGCAACTTTATTAAATTTATTTTTATTTTCACAAGACTTGACCAATTTTACTTCTTTTTTTACTTCGTCAGATTTTTTGTTTCGACAATAGGTTTCTGAATGTCCCTTCTTACTACAATATTTACAAATTTCTGTACACTCATTTCGTTTGTGGTTACCGCCACATCCGAAACAAGTTATCTGCTTTGTGGTTCTGGCAACCGTTGAACTTTGATTTGACACAACAATACGACTGGACTGTTCCGATTTCAATGAATTTCCTAGATCGCGATCGGTTCGTTTGAATGAGGATTGAGGCACCTTATGTTCACTAACAGCGCCGTGACTTGGATTATGAGAACTACTTATCCGACCGTGGAGAAAAGATGCAAGTTGGTCGCATGTATTGATGCTTCCAGCATCTACCGACGCACTTATGTTAGGATCGTCGATGTTGCCCGTAATAATAGAAATGATGTCCCGATCAGAAAAATTTACACTTAACTTGTCAATTTTACATTTTTGTTGAAAGTAAAACTCATACAAATGTTGTTGTGCCGTAGGTTTACTTTCAATTATTTCTTTAAGTAACGTAAACATGTTTCGTTTTGTTTGAAATGTGAATGATATTTTATCTCGCCATTGTTCCCATTTCCAACTAGCCCAACTACTCTCATTTTTTAAAAATGAGTCATACCAAGTTTTTGCCGTTCCTTTGAATTTATTGACAGCCTGGTAAATTATCACCTGATCCTTCCAACTAAATGTTTTAGTATGTAAATCAACAATATTGAGCCAATTATCTACTGTATCTGTAAGGGGGTCAAATTCTGGTATCATTGAGTTCAACATCATACTGTAACAACCCGCTACTTGACTATCAACTGATTTTTTGGCTTTTTTACGGGTGGGTGAAGGCGTATAGCTTTTACTGGACTTACTGCTTGACGATGATGATGATGATTTTGTACGTTTCCTCCTTTTCCGTTCCCGTTTACGGGCACGTGACTTTCGGCCCATTTGTAGGCTTGAATTCGAAGCACTTCTGATGTAAGTTGAATCTACTTTAAGCACAAATAAATAGATAGATTATGTTATACTTTATAATCACTTTTAATTCACCACTAATTAATTACAATAAATATCTAACAATAATGAACAGAAGGTATAAATGTTGTTGATACGACGAAGCGCGAGCGACAAGTGAGCTCAGCACACTGAGCTCGGGGTTTTTAAAGACTGCCTTCCCCCACCGAAATGACGTCTAATGCGGGTAGCGAGTGACTCGACAGCAACGTTCCAACGTCCGGTTAGTGCAGGTGGCAGCACTGGGCCAATGGTGCGTCGCTTGACTTGTGTTACTGGCGCTATGTTTGGTCGCCGGAAGTAGTGGCGCCAACACTTAGTTATGAAACATAGTAGCTATTTATTTAATTTCTTCTAATTATAATTGATTATATTTCACGACAGCAATCTCTAAACGTCTACATGTGTAATTATGCTAATATCGAGAACGAAGCTTGAGAGTAATTGATGATTAAACGAACTTACCTGTACGTGAAGTTCAATCACAATTACTCGAAGAGCTTCGTTCGAAGATATTAGCAACCCTCCCTCCCAGTCATCCTGAACCCCTTTCGTGAAATAAAAAACAGCTCAGCATACCTCTAAACTAAATGAGCTGGCTAGGCGCGACCGTCACAAATAAAAGTTTTTAATCTACCTTACATTATATTAAGTTATTTATTTATTTTTCTCCTAAATTCAGTGCGAAATGGCGAGTCTGTAAGTGAAACTACATGTGTAATTATGCTAATATCTTCGAACGAAGCTCTTCGAGTAATTGTGATTGAACTTCACGTACAGGTAAGTTCGTTTAATCATCAATTATATAGAAAGAAATACGAAAAAAAAAAACCTAAAAAAAGCTGAATACAAATGGTAAATTGAAAACTGACGATACTAAATATTTGCCTTATTTTATTTTGCGTAAAATGTGTTATTCAAACTGAAATATTTGACTAAGTGTATAAAAATTGGTAAAAGCACTAGTAGGTAAAATTTTGATGACCGTTATCGGGTCGGCGAACTGTGCGTCGGAATAATGTTCCATCGGCGAAAAACAGAACAGAAGAGTGAATCGGTCTGTCGGCGAATATTCCATAGTTGAAAAGTCCTGTCGTCGAAACGACGAATACGAATCATTCTGTCGGCGAAACGTCCATAGGTGAAACGTTCTATCGACGAATCCCTTAAAAACGAAACGTCCTGTCTTTGATCAGTCCAAAGGAGAAACGACTGTCGGAGAAAGGTTGCAGAATCCAGTGTAGGTACTTTACTCTGTAATTTGTCATTTTAAAATATACTTACAGGGTTATTTTTCATAGGACATTTTTTTTCCAGGTAGGATTGTACAGGCAAATGTCAAAATATCCGTATCTAAATGTTTTGTATTTGCAGTGCGGTTGCAAATATTCGCAACAACCCTGATGTACAGAATAACAGGTTTTTTTTTGTTGAGAGTAAACGTCAACTGGGTCGATTGATACCTGGCCTTTATTAAAATATCCAACTTTAATAAATAACCTTTTAATTAATAACCTTTTTGAAAATAATCCTAATTTAATGCATTCGGGACTAAGGCATGTGATGTTTTCGAGCTATTGCAACGATTTTGACCCCAAAGGTCCAAATTGATGATTGCCGTCTTGTGATTTCCGGAAATCCTTTTGTGCTTCCGAATTAGGCAAACACTCAGACACGGAACAATGGAACAACTTTTTAGCTTATAAATCGGTCAAGAGCTAGTCGGACTCGCACACCAAGGGTTCCGTACAATTCTATAAAACGTGAAATGTTTTTAAATTTATATCGGCGAGGCATTCGTCAGAGAATTTTAATACTGGTGTGCACATTGCAGTTTTAGTTCAGCGCCATTTCTTGACCGCTAGTGGAACTAATGTTATTTTTGTTCATCATTTCTGAAAGTGTGCTATTTAGAGACATCGTTTTATATTTCTTATAATTTTTACATAAACTTCTAAAACTTCTATCACATAGAATAATTTCAGATTTATTCTCTGCCAACTTCTGAGATTATAAGGCGGCGACTGTTATTTTTTTATGGTTTTCGTCTAAATTCACCATGAGGCCTAAAAACGAGTCAAAAACAAATTTTAAAAATATCAATTACTTTTTTTGCAAAATAGTTGAGCAAACATCATCTAGAACCATTCCAAACAAGCTAATAGCATAGTAGTTCTTAAGATAGGTAGCTGTGACAGACGGACAGACTTGGTCACACAATATCCTTTCTACCATTTTGCTAGGGAACCCCGCAGCAGAATAAAAACCACGTAATGAATCACCCGTCTACACTACACAAGTTCACTCCACTCGCGCAGTGTAACAAACCGCAGTATGTCAATTAAGGTGCAGTTATCCAGTTATGGCACATAAAGCCATTAACGGCTCGTCGTATATCACGTCGCGTTATTTTATTAGCACTTAAGTCCTCTATGTAAGTTTCCTAGTGGTATGGGGTAATTTTATGTAGTAAGTTTCAGGAGACACTTTCATTAAAATTATGAATATGTCTCAGGGTTTCTGAATTGAGTATTCTATTACTTAATTTGAGCGGGCTAGTTACATAAGTAAGGGTCAAATACTACTTAAATGCTAAATTTTGACAGGTCTACCAAAAGCAGAGTTTGTCAATATACTCAGCTTCAAATGCTTAATTCAGCAATTGGGAGGCAAGGGATAGTAAAGTTTTAATTGATTATTTTATGGGAACATCATAGTGAATGATGCTGTTTTTTCTTTCTTTAGGAATTGTAATTCAACTTGTAACCATTTCGACACGAGCATTTCCGGTAGTAAAGTATCTTTTGGCGCTCAAGGACAGTATAGTTTTGTAATAGTAAAAATAATTTCGTAATTAAATTGATATTGTGTGATTTGACGCACATTCCCGGAAATGATACTGAACTGCGGTTCGATTCTATTAACTGCAGTGTGATTCTGTAAACATGTTGAAGTGAACACTTAGGCGAAGTGAACGAAAAGTGAGCTGTCAAACCATACAAACAAGATGGCATGACAGCTCACTTGTCGTTCACTCCACCTAAATGATCACGGTGAGCTGTTAACAGAATCGACCGGCAGCTCACCGTGAAAATAAATTATTTTAAATATATTATTTATACCTTTTTCATACAATCAGTTTCTCTGTGGAATGCGCTTCCCCAGGGAATTAGGATGACAACCAACCGACTAACCTTCAAAGCTAAGGTTCGAGAGCACATTCTTAAGAAGTTGGCAGTAGTATCGTCACAGCGCTATTTTTGTTTGCCTAAACTGTTCAAGTATATTGATTCATTGTATGTATAGTTTTTATATATTTATTTATCTTTGTATTAATTTGACTAATAATCGTGTTTCTGGTTTCTCTTTATCTTTACATTGCTATTATTCTCTGCATTACCCAAAGGTTGACTGGTAGAAAATGCCTATGGCATTAAGTCCACCTCTGTACATGTGTGTGCGTAAAGTATTAAATAAATAAATCAATCTATACTTAATATTATAAAGCAGAAGATTTTCTTTGTTTGGTTGAACGCGAACTACTGGTTTGATTTGAAAAAATTTTTCAGTGTTAGATAGCCCATTTATCGAGGAAGGTTATAAGCTATATATCATCACGCTGAGACAAATAGGAGCGGAGTAATAATGGAAATTGTGACGCTGACGAAGTTGTGCGGGTCAGCTAGTAATAAAATATAGGTCAAGTGAACATGAAGCGAGTCAATCTATAAAAACAAGATGGAATAACTATTCACTGCAACTAAGTTTATACGATTAGACGTTGACAGAATAGCCCTGCTGATGGTTAATCGACAGGCCAAAAACTCGTCAGTCGATGTTCAATGACTTCAACTACCGTAGATTATCTCCGACAAGCAAACAATGCTACCTCTTCATAATATTAATTGGCACAGTTTTGATGATTCTCTTAGTTGAGATTAGAAATCACCACACCTGTGTTCGCGGAAGTGGTAGCCATGGGTACCACTGTGTATGGGGCCCATTACACGCCTACTTAAACGGTGTTCTTGTTAGTTTCTTCGTATTTTGACACCGACTTCCGAAATTTAAGTTATTTTTTACTTTGTAGTATTTTTTTTGGAAGTCACAACTCATCTAGGTGTAAAGTTCTCATCAATACAAATTAGTCAAGCCCAAACACAAGGTAACTGCTGTAAATCGTTGAGGAGTTCCCTCGACTGTCTTTCAGCTCCATCATCAGATTGACTCCAAACCTGTATTAAATTGTAGTGCTTTAATATACTCAATGAAACAATTAACTAACGCACTACTTGCCGATACGATTTTCGAAAGTTCCCCTCGACTTCTCTGGGATGCCATCATCAGATCCTGGTTTCCTTATCATGGGACCATTTGGGAAGTATACCCTTTCCAACAAAAAAATCATTTTTTAAATCGTTTGGCAAGCGACGGAGTTATGCCCGAACAAACATAAAAAAAAAACCAAACATCCGCATTGAGAACCTCCTCCTTTTTTTGAAGTCGGTTAATAATAATAATCAAGTGACGGTCATGATTATGTTAAATGGCTATTAATGGATCACACACATGGTGCGCTGATGAATTACTCCAAATTAGTTACACTGCGGCGCTCCGCCACGGGACTGATGTGCGTCGATTAGACTAAGATCTAGTTGTGCTTATGTCTTAATTGAGATTTAAGTAGTGTAGGGGTGGCCCAGTGGAAACGGTCCCGACTTAAGAGCTCTGATCGTGGATTAAAATCCTGCCAGGTCTTGAAAAGCTACACAATTCGTTGTCCAGAGTGTGCAGTCAATGTAATGCAATATGTTCCAGGGTAGACTTGTTTTTTAACCGTTTTAACGAATTTAGAAATTCTTTGTTTAAATTGTAACTACAACAGTAAGCTCCATGTTATGTAACCTTAACTGTCACTATTGTCACTAAAGATGCACTATTAGATATTGAACGCTGTGTATAGAAATAATTGACTTCAGATTGATGTACTGTGTATTGTCATAGTTGTTCTGAATTGTCGTAGTCTGTAGTCTGTCACTGTACTTATTAAATAAAATAAATGAAGAAATGTTAGTTTTCATCAGCACTGCTCTCAAACCGATGATGGAAAGCGCATCGTGAAGAAACCGGCATGTCCTACAGCAAAAAATCAAAGACACGTCTACTAACCTCCACTGGACCCACGTGTTGAATTACGGTCACAGTGCGAGAATACGTGTATCCAGAAGGCTAATACTACAAATTTTTAAATAACTTTCGCATTCGCATGTCAATCGGAAAATGTCTAAAAACGTTAATTTTCATACGTTTTTGACAGATTACGATTGAGATGCGAACGTGAAAATTAGAAAAATTGGCACTCTGATGCATAACAGATATGCTATCTATAGCTATGAAACTCGAATTGCTAGGAATAACCTTTATTGACAAGAACCGTTCGTAATCATAGAGCTCTTCCTATCACCTACATATTTAGAACTGTGCCCAACAGGTTTCGCATAAAATCTCGATTCGTTAATACCACTTGGGACATGAGACGTAGAAAGTTTGAAGAGAAAAATGAACCAGGTAAGTTTTTCTTGAAAAAATTGTCCTATACTTACAACATAAGATCATATTAACACTGAAACTAAAACCAATCTGAGGAACTATTCTACTTATTTTTAAACAGCATTCGCATGTCAATTACAAACTGATAAATCCTTTTTCATACAGTTTTCGACTGTTTGCGGTTGAGATGTGAATGCGATGCTAATGTGATTAGTAGAATTGACACTCACATGTAAATAAACTCCAAGCTTTCCTATTTAAAGATTATATTTAGAACCTTTATCCTCAATAATCTCCAATAACTGCTTGTTCTAAACCAAAAATAGACTACTCAACCTCCTTGACGCTATATCTAATAACATTCCTTCTGAATCTATCCGCGAAATCTTCCATAAGATACGTCGAACTTAATATTATCTGGCCTCAAACGCAAAGTCCTTGCCAGTCCTATTGACCGCTGAAGCGTCGATATTGTCCCCAGCATCGGTCCTCAATGAGGTTCGAACAAATAAAATATTCTCGGGTTCTCACGGACCACAATAGACAAGGTTTTCCTACAGAACACGTGACTTTTTTAAATAAAACTGCCTCAATTACACCATTTATAATGTTATTCTGATATGTAAGCTGCATTACTGTAAAGTTTAATCTAAATCCGTTCCGCAGTTTTTGCGTAGAAGAGTAACGAACATTCATTTATCGATTCGTCCTCTCGACATACTCGCTCGTACAGTTATTAATCGTCCGTTTCTAGGATTTGGTACGATATGAAGAGTTCGGCCGTTGTGGGAAATTTCTGCCGCCAAGCTGCCTTGGTAGTTTGTTAAACTCTGGCTCGAATTTTAATGATAAAAGAACTAAGAATGTATGTCAGTTTACCGGAACAGTAAACGTTCCGAACAAATCTTTCAGCCTCGAACCCGCTCCTAAAGTTGTACCGTGGTCCCTGATTCACCAATAAAAGCGGTCGCCAGATATATTTTGGGCAAATAAAGGAATTTGGCGTTGAATCACAATAGGCAAGTATTGGTGCGGGTAAACAAGTGCCTTCTCCAAATAATTGCGCCACATTCGGAAATAAGAGGAAAACGTATGGTTTTCTTTGAGAGATATATTTATTGATGAGCAATTCAGGATTTTGTCGGTAGTGGGAGCCGATGCCATTTCCTGTTCATAAACGTGGTATCTACGAAAATTTAGTAATTCTGAATAGGAAGTCGATTCATTAATTTTTCAGCAATCCCCAGTTTAATAGTAGTCGATTCAGCTTGTTATTTTTTTAGTAGGATATTTGACTACTATGGAAAATATATATGAATGATTTTATTTGATAGAGGTTATTAAAACAGTACCTATGATTGGTGGAAAAACAGAAAAGTTATAAACTTTTGAGGTTATTCTTTTCTGTCGTTGTCGCACAAAATGTCGTTTGTAAGAAGGCTTTAATTCAATATGGCGGGACTAGTGAGGTCACACACCTTTGGTACTGTCTCCTTTTCTCGTTATCACAGGTTTTTAAAGACTGATAACATTTCACGAGATTTATTAACAATATTTATTAACTGCGCCTTTCATTTGGGTCACTTCCGTTTGGTAACGCTTCAAATACTGATCTATAGTAGTCTACCTACTGCATGCACCAAGTACAGACAGTATGTCAAGTTTAACATCTTGGGAATGTAAAACAAAAATCAAAGGAAAAATATAGGTTACCTTTTTTTGTTAAATCTTAGTCATGTACCTACTTTTTAAATTACGGTGATTTCCATTTTTTTTTTTTTCGAAAAATGTTCATCCTGTGATGATGGTTTTGAGCTCCTTTAGCTACAAATATTTTTTTTTTTTTTTAAATTGTAATCTTGAGTAGTGTTTGTGTAACCTGTTGTTTTAAATTCTTAGTTATTTTCATTTTTCGAAAAAAAAAGAAATTACTGTAATAAAAAAAAAATACATGACTAAGATTTTTTTTTATATTTTTCTGTTTTTTGGTTTGGTTTTTTATCTGGTTCTATTTTGTCATATCACCCGATTCCGCCCCCCCCCCCGGCCTGGGACCCTGTATATATATTAAAATGTCAATTATAAGAGTATACACACACGTTGGTACCAAAAAAAGACATCTCCCGTAAAAAGTTACCTAAATCTATAAGAATGGAACACTTCCAACAAAATATTGCCTCCACGGTCCTTTTCAGTTATCCTGAACCTTACCTGATCCACTTACCGAACAAATCTGTCCGTCACGCTTAACAGGCACGATTGAAGAACCCCTTTTTATTGTTTTGGGCTCAATACTATTACCCACTTCAGTCCTGCTTGGGTTTCAGATGCCTGAAGGTATGGGGTAAATAATATACATTGACTTGTAAACTTGGGTACGCGCTTTCACTTAGATACGTGGAGAAATAGGTAAAATTTAAATAGTTGGAGTTGTCCCCAGTAGTAGGAAATAGAAATGTGTGCAAAAGGCAGTTTTTATATGCAGTTGGACAGTATGTAGTTAGATTGGATAATGTAAAGTTATAAAAATGTTTATCGTACCCCACGGTACTTCGACCACTATACCAAGAGAGACAGAGAGTGAGAGAGTTTGTCCAGTTTATTTTCAAGTTTATTGAAACTTGAAACATACGAAAGATACCTATTTAGTACTTCAGCTTAAAAAGTTTGGTCAGAGGGCCCAGCACGAATATTGTTTTTGTATAGTAGCCTTATCGTAAAATTTTACCCAATATTTATTTGAATTAGACACTATACTCATATTTTTTAATGATATAAATTGTGTATATCCTATAAAATTAAACCAAAATACGTTTTAACATTAAAAAAGCACTTGCGTTAACGTTACTATACGTCAAAATATTCGTGCTAGCCTCTCAAAACGTGTCACGACGACGCGACGGCACGGCTGGCGCAGTGGTTGAGAGACTGAATGCTGGGCTCCGTGTCTCGGGTTCGATTCCCGCACGGAACAAATATTTGCATGGCCTGCAGATAGTTGTTACGGGTCTGGCTATTTGTGCATGTGAGTTTGTATGTCTGTGAACGCAACCGCGATACAGGAGAAATTCCTAGTGTAACCGCAACGTTAAAAAAAACAAACAATAACAAAACTTTTTCTAAAAAGTGACTATTTGTTGTTCTTGTTTCTGAACGATTCCTGCCTGACTTTTCTCAAATACTTATTTTATTAATTCAGCGTCCATGACTACACGAAATATTTAAATGGAGCTTCTGTTTTGTATCGCACAGTAACAGTCTATGTTAGCACTCCGTATTTCATCTTAATTTTCAAGCAGACTCGCGAAGCACTTACGTATCTTATAATGACACCCCTGGGGTACGAGCGCACCCCATTAAGGGATGAAACGTGACCACACATACAAAACGAATGAGTTTCACGGAGAGGAGCTCGTGGCTTGATAATAACAAGGTTAAGCAATACTTGCCGAGGTTAGTCCGTAGATGGGTGACTTTTAATTAAAAAACCTGTTCGTCCTGGTTTGTAGATCTCCAACAGTCGTTAAGGGTCAGTCAAAAGGCAGAAAATCTGACGCAAAGACATCCCAAACGAAGCATATCGTGTTACCTAGTTACTGGGTTGCACTGGCCAGATTAATCGACGCTAAGCTCAGCTCACTGACTTATATATCAACGCAAAGCCGAAACTACTCGGTCGTAGAAAGCTGAAGACATATAGCTTCCTTACACAGTTGTGGTATGGGCACCAGAAGTTACAGAAGAAGGTCAAAAGTTGGACCAGTGATAATTTGAGGAAAAGCCCTTTTATGTGTGTGAGTGGCGTGAATGAGGAGTTGTGTCTTACTGGTTGTGTGTTGGCTCTATGCAATATATCGATACCTTTACAGCTACATCCAGGTAGAGTGGAAACCGACCTCAATCATCATTATTATCATCAGCCGCAAGACGTCCAACAACCGGTCCCGTGCGTCCCGCATCCATCGCCTACCCACGACCCGTGCCTGGTTTGAGGTCCACCTTGTGGATCCTACCCCACTAAAGTTCGGAAAAGGCTAGGCTAGATTGTTTTCTAACAATCTGCCTAGTCTGTTCCGAAATCAAGTAAAACACAAAATGTCTCTTCATAATGAGTTTATTAACATTATTTATGTACATAAGTCGTTAAGATATGTATTCACAAACTATTATTATTTATTAATTAAGTAGTATTATTACAAAAAATATTACCTAAAGTTACAAAATCATTTGATACTTTGATAGATTTGACACTAACCTGGTTTTACTATAAAGTAAATTAACTTAGTGATATCAGATTGTAAAAACATTTTGCTCGACCCGGGTATCAAACCCAAGTCTCTTGTAGCCGTGCTCTACACTTGAGGCAATAGTAGTTAAAATAAAGCATTCCTATAAAAATGAAGTTATTTTATTTACATGTTATATTGAGCGTACAAATCTTAGTAAATGCAATCGTGATTGTTTCTATAATAAATGCAATGCAAACACATTCCTTGCAACTGCCAAATTAGACTATTTCCCTAACGATAAAAATGATAGATTGAAAGTCGAACCTAACATGATGATGAACAGGCTAGCCAGATAATGATTTTCAGAATCATCTCACAGTGATTCAAAATGTATAGTCTCAAATAGAAATATAATGAAAAAAAACAGTATATTTGTTTTTATTATAACAATTCTATTTTTTCCGAAACCTATTTAAACTTATACCAAACTTTTATTCATTCGTCAAACAAATCTAAAGGCTTATCCAGGCCAGGACTCAAGTGCCAACAATTTGCACAACAATACAATCATGGTACTTGGTAGTTGACCACTTTCCAGATTTATTTTTAAGGCCGAGGTCGCTTAGTACCTACGTTTTCGCCTTTGCGATGTTTCTGTCACGATCGTATAACAGTTATGTATGCAGAATATAGACGAAAACGTCATAATTTCGGCCACGTTTCTGCCTGCAAGTTTAATTACATTACCTCGGTAGCCTGCAATGTCACTTGCGTGCAAGCTACCACGTATCAAGTAATATTCTCCATCTCGCATAAAAGCGATAGAATTGATAAATGACATTCCAATTCACTAATTTGTCCTTCTGAAATTTGTTATTACCGACAGAATGTCACTTCGTCTAGAACCCCTCAGAGTATACAGGTGTGAAATTGGTCAACCCCAATTTTCCACGGTAACAAATACATATTAATCTTGCCCCCTGGTCCAGAAAAGTCATCCTTTAACATACAATCAGTATTAACACCATCTAGACGAAAATAAAGTGCGGATTAGCGCAGCAGTCGCTCGTCTTGTCGGGGTTCTGTGCTGCCTTCACCCACTTGCCGTGGCAGTGAGGGGCTACGAGCGCGTAGAAGCGCGTGGCGTGCCCGGGGACGCCGTGCCCGCTGCAGCGCCATTTTAGGTCCCGCCGGAGAGCTGCCGTCTCGCAGAGAACGCATACTGTCGCGCCTGGGGGAAGAGATACAGATTAGACATGAAATTGTAGCATTTTGACACAAGTTAGAGCGGTTTCGCACTATGTCCGATCCGAACCCGAAATATGGATGACAGAGAGAAATCGGAAGACGGAATTCGGATCTAGTGCGTAAACGACCATACAAATAGTTCTATGCCTACATCGGAACGTATTTCGGATTCGAATCGAATGCAGTGAGTAACCGCTCTTAGCGTGTGCAATCTCAGTTCGTTGTTGTAAGCCTTCTTTGGGTCTAAAAGGCCATTTTAGTAGAATCATAATTTTAATCATAAATCCATCTGTAAAATTTCATTTTCATCTTTATCTCTAACGCATTAGGTTCAAGTTTGATTGGGAATAATTGACAGTTTCGGGTAGCCTGATGAGCTTTCTGATTCTTCTAAAGTGGCCAATTAAGACCTGCTGCTCGGGCGACCATCATGTCCCAAGTGCAATGACGAACTTTGCTAACTAAATATTTGCATGTATTGCATGCTACGATTCTATATTACTTGATTTTAATAAAAAATCGATAATTATGTACAATGATATATTTTGTTAGCTGCAACAGTGTAATGCTAAATGACTCTGGTGCCTATAAAATAATGTTAAGAAGACTTGCCTAAACTAATTATCACAGCCCATCGCAGTCTATTGATAGTCAAAGCCTCATCAAAATTATGTCACAACACCCAGTTATGCCCATCCGGGCTTGACAAACCGCCTCTAAATTACACGGCAATATCAAACTCGACAACAAAGACAACTCAAAAGGTTTCTCTGCCTTTAATTAAGCAACTAACTTGAATGTTCTTTGCAAGAAAACTAACCACACCGTCTTTTCATTAATTCAATAGCTGGAGCTCAAAATGCACTCAAGAGGTAACTTTTTACTACCTTTGCACAACACAAGCACCGGAAATTCTAAATTGGTTTTCCACTTTTCAATTTCCTCATCGTTAACTCTATCTAAAGAAAAACATACCTTCTCTCAATGCCTTGTAGTCGGAATCAGTGTGGCAAGCCTTCGATACCTTGGTGACCTCGAACTGGGCACAGTATCTGGACAAAAGAACGAAGAAATCAAACATAAGGGTACAAATAACTGTTATAAAATGTTTTAGAAAAATATCGGTTCGATTCCGCACAGGAAATTAGCCCTGGAATCGTTTCGTGCTTATTCTGGGCTCAAATGTATGACAAATGCTTTTTGAGGCCTCGGAAATTGAATCGGTATTCCAAAAGATTGAATCCAGACGTAAAAACCAATATTCTGGTTACTTTTACTTCAGTAAGTTTCCTAGAAAATAAATAAATTAATCTGCAAAAATATTTTCTAGCAATCAAAAGCTACTTTTGATTGCTAGAAAATATTCAATCTTGTAAAATAAATATAATTTATAAATTTCTAGTAAATTACTAGTTAATTGGAGTACCAATTTTGGAGTAACGTTTAATTGTTGTATTCCTAGAAAGTAACTTTATTAGTAGGTAGATAGTGACTATTATAAACAAAGGTATGCTTGGCATTCCAAGTATTTCATTTAATTTTTCAACCTAATACGCTAAGATTTGATATTTTTTTAAGTAGGTTTTTCAAAGGAACAATTCTCGTATTGTAACTTAAACAAATTCTCTTATTTCTCTACATTTGACAAGTATTATACATTGTTAAACACAACAAGAGAACAAACAACAAGGTCAACAATCCATGGATAAAATCTTAATGGATTTGAACTTTTAAATGCGTTAATAGGCCATCATTTCAAACAGTTGTCCATTTTGCCTGTCAGAGTGTCTGGTCATCAAAATAGACCTAACGAAACAAACCAATGTCAACACAAATAAAACAGAATGCACAAACACAGTTCCAAATGCATAGCAATCCGTTTTCGTTGTTAGGTTGGCAGACCCGCAGAGTTTCTCATTTCCTGTTGTCATGTCAATAGCTCGAGATATCTATCGATCCTATAGTCTTTGGACCGGACTGACCGAGCCTTATCTAAGCTAGTTATTGTGGAACACAGTGTAGCTGTCTTGTCTACTGTGGGACTGTGATTGACATTGACAGCTTGAAATTAGTAGCTTGAGATAAGCTATGATAAGATGTCTATAATGTCATAAGGCTTTGGTAAAGGTAGCTTATTCACGAGCATACACGAGACAAAAACTACGTAAGTCTATTTATATTAGTATATTTTTTAACTGATTCTGTATTCTGTTTCTTTCACTTTTCACTCAAAAGAGTACATATTTTGGTTGAAAATAATTATGATAAATTCATTATTATTTTTAACCAAAATAATTATGATAATTTCATTATAATTTTTAACCAAAATATATTTAGCTCTTTCTCTTTGTTAAATATTCTCTTCATTAATAAATTAAAAAGAATTATCATAAAATGACATGAATGTATATCGAGTCACACACATGAGTAATTACTTTGCCTATTAATCTACTTTAGATCAGCATTCCATTACATTACCTACATTTATTTCTTGGATAACATTTCGTGAACCTATAATAAAAAAACATTCAAGTGCTGGTCGCACTTGCACACGAAGGGTACCGTACCATAAACTGAAAAATCTAGTAACCAAAATTATATAACATAATTTAGATATTAAAAAAAAAGAACAGCTAATTATTAAGAGAGCTTGAGCATACATGGATATGGAGGTCACAGTAATGGTACTATGTGTTCAACTTAGTTATATAGCAAGTATTAGTGGAACTCTGGCTCTGAAACTAGGCAATGCTTGTATCTTCAGAGTCAGTGATTCCTCTAGGTACTACAAATTCAGCCTGGGTTAAACAAGGACACAATGTAACGAGAAGTAGTGGATAACAATTATGTTACGTTGTTAGTTGATAATGTAAAGAAGTATCTAGTATGGGTCAAAGATTCTATTATCACAATTTATTGTTAGCAATTGAAACACACGCAGTGATCATTTCAACTGTCTAACTATAACGATTCATGACCTACAACCCGATGTCGGCTTAGTTAGTAACCCATCTAGTATTGAACCCTAAATAACCAGCCAAGGGTTCCGTACCATAGTATTTTTGCCATTATTGGCAACAGAAAAACACACTCTACCTAATACGGTTCATGAGATAAAGCCCGGTGGAGGCTTAGGGCTCCATTGGTTACCCTTTGCATTCAAACTCTAAAAACGAAACCTTTTGTCACAAAAACAATGTCAGGTCCATTCACCAAAAATTCAAAACAAATTAATTTATTTCAGATCACAAAACGGATGTTCTCAGTCACACATCATGTTTTGTTTATTCAGTTTTTAAGAACAATGAGATTTCAGATAAAACGTTGTTTTATTTGTGGTAACATTTTTGGAATGAAATTTGTTTGAAATTTAAATTGTTTAACTTCCAATTTGCTCTTGTAAAGCTATCTGACCTTTGAAACAATGGTTCGGTTTAGTGACTAATGACTATGCCCTGAATAATCTAGAATCTCACTGAGCTGCCATATTAGTCTTTACATGTTTTTCAGTCCATTAACAATAAAATTCCGTAAAACTTTTGTTTTTACGGTTCCGTTCCCGAAGAGTAACCAATCGTTTTTCGGAACCCTATTACTAAGCCTCTGCTGGCCATCCGTCCGTTCGTCTGTCAGCAGCCTATATCTCAAGAACCGTAACAGGTAGACTTGAAAATTTCACAGTGTGTAGGTATTTGTATTGCCGCTCATCATCATCATCGGCCTAGCATTTTCCCAAGTATTGGGGTTGACTTCCAGTCACACCGGATTCAGCTGAATACCAAATTATTATTTTTATTGCCGCTAATAATTAGGTACCAAACAACAATGTGCTTCGCAATATTTTTCGCTTTTATTATGAACTTTAAATGTCAAGCGGTAGATCCCGTTTGCCGCGTTTGGGGAGATTTGGGCTGAAAAACCAATAAATTATTGATTCTTACGTCGTTTAAGGATTCATGTTGAAAGCCTCAAGTTCAATATTTCCTTGGGTACTAGAATTTAATACAAATACTACTGATACGATTGCTACTCTATAATATGTCTTTGTTATTGTTGCATAGAAGTTGTTCATAAATGTTTGATTGTAACACATTTTTAGTCAAAGACAATTTATTATTATTGAATTAAGAATTTGTAGTTGTGTTTTAGTCAATCAGTACTGCTTCTGTAACAGAAGAGTTTCACACGTTCTTAACAATAAATTCTCAATTCGGAAACAGCCCAAATATCCTAATATTCAAAGGGACATTTTAATGAGTGTGTTGGACTTACTACAGCTTTTGTTGGAAAGTGAGCCATCATATTATTATATTTATTTATATTTGCTTTATTGTACACCAAAATGTAAAAATCTAAAGAAAACCTTAAACTAAAAAATATACAAATGGCGGCCTTATACTACTTACTCTCTATGTGAGTTAGACTCAGGGTCGTCGGGGTTGCGCAAACGCAGGTTCTTGCGGATATCCACAGTCTCGTTGGAGTGACGGCTCACCGACAGGCCTCCGGGTAGAAGCATTGCAGTCTCATCTGTTGGAAAATATTGTGTATCTTAAAACCAATTTAAACAAGAAACGGAATTAACCCACGAATGCTACAAGTTTTAGACTAACTTTAGATCTAGCCGTGGACCGGGAACGAGAATTTTGATCAAGAGATGGTCAAGCTGCATAAGTTAAGTTAAACTAAACTAACTAACTAGTATTTTACCCGGCCTTTGGACTAGCTTCACTCAAAAGGTCTTTAGTGCTTACTTTACTTTTCTTTTTTAATAAAACGTTGCCCCACACTAGGAATTTCTCTTGTATCGTGGGTGCATTTAAAAACATAGAAAGTCACATACACAAACAGTCAGACCCGGAACAACTATCTGTAGGCCATACAAATATTTGTTCCGTGCGGGAATCGAACCCACAACACGCGGCGCAGTAGTCGATTGCTCAACCACTTCGCCAACCGTGCCGTCAAATCGTCGTGCTCTTCGCGCCCAGTACAAAAAGTTATTCAGAATTCTGTTGTGGTTGCCACGCTTCTGTACAGCCTCAGGGATGTTCGCGGACGTCTTGACTGATAGCTTCGCTACAGTTAGGCGTAAGCGAGACTTGTAGCAAACGGTAGTTACGTGCCAGTACCAACAGACTCCTGAGAGTAAATTATTGTCACGCACAAAAAATTGTGAAAGAGCTGAAAACCCTGGTTTGGCATTATCTTACAAACTGGTATCAACGGGGGTTGATCCTGTGTTAAAAAAACACTGATTTACATAACTTCAGACCTGATTTCGGTAACGATAGAGATATTAGACAACTCTCTGTTCCATGTGTCGCATAGTTTGATGGGATAGCAATCCCATACATCTGCAGAGAGATCAGGCGCAAGACTAACAACCAAACGGGTTTTGCGCACTCGGCAGTCGCTCAACAGATCCCATTAAATGCTAAATATCTTATTTCCTGATCCCTTAATTTAGGTACGTTTTCAAAACCAGTTCATCAATCTCACCTCTCAAAGGAACATCACTATCCGCGGAGCACCCCCGATGCTCCTGGCAGGCTCGCCGCTGCACCAACGAGGGGCAATGGCGACCACCGTGTGCAGGGGACTCTACCACGCGCCGACTGCGCACCATGCTGCCGGAGCCGCAGTGCGTGTCGCAGTCCGACCACGGACCCCAGCCGGAGACCACGCAGTCTATCACTGGGGACAAAGAAATAGGATAGGTTAATTGACTTGTATTCGATAGAACCAGGCAGTGATTGGATGTTAGTTTCGCAATTTCGACACAGACAGATACGAATAAACGGAATATTAATAAGTAAATCTGTCCCTGTCATTTTAAACTTATTTGATATTTTTTAAATATTTCTTATAAAGTACAAAACAAACACATTATAAATAAAATTATCATTGCCTTTATTCAATGCTATCAATAATAGCATTTTAAATAAAAAAACATTTAAAAATATAACAATAGCATCCCACCGGTACCGGGAACAGGGTACAAGCTGCCGGTGGTTGGGGCTCTAGGGGGAGGAACCTCCTAACAACACGAGCCGTGTCTCGAAGTACCGCTTTCTGAATCAAGCCCTTGATCCAACTGCCTAACGAGAGCCTCCTAAGGTGTTGGTTGAGGCTCGTGGCTATTAAGCCATTGGCTGAAATTTTCATTTTTATTTTTTTTTTACTTTCTCGAGCCCCTGGAGACCCGGTCCTTTGGTAGGCGTACGAGGGGCCGAAACCAACTCGCAGAGGCCCCGTTAGAAATTTCAAATGTAATGGGGCACCAACCGGCGATTATCCTATGCACTGTGAAAGTATTCCCATCATTCCCAAGGACAATCCCCGGTTGGAGCAGTACTATTGCAGAATATGGAAAAATTTTCATTATTATTATTGACAAGATTCGGCCAGCGGTTTTACCCCGGTGTATATCAGCTACTATCTAAGTGGAACTTACTCCCGGGATAAATAATATCCTAAGCTATGTCCTATTCCAAGACATGTTTGATAACTGTGCCACATTTCATTCATATCTGTTCAGCCGCTAACACGTGGAGAGGTAACAGACAAACAGAGTTACTTTTAAATAGTATGGATTTGCCTTCTGACTTGATGAAAAAGCGATGATGCAATCAAAGATGAGGCAAGCCCATTTACCTATTGACTCGCTTAAGATATCACTCAGAAAGTGGTAAATTTAACTGACAGTATATCATTGAGAAAAAAATGCTAAAATTAGAGTAACTTTACTTCATTACGATGTATAATCGTAATGAAGTAAAGTTACTTTCCAAAATGGGCTCCAATAAAATCTCATAATGTCTTTCAAATTGTTTCAAAATCTTAAGTTTTGTCAAGTTAAGTTGTGAACCATCTCATTTGAAGTCGATTAAGTCGCTTGCCTAAGACTTACTGGTTCTATCACCTGGGTCCCGGTTAAATTCGATAGACTATTAATTTAACTCGAGCCAGATGCTAACTGAACTTTATAAACCTAAGTAATGAAGCTTACAAAGAAGTTACTTAATGTTTTATAATAACACAAAAATAAATGTTATCTGCATCTTATATTATTTTTTATTTTTCAACGGTATCCTAAGGGGTTCTCTGCCTTTTCTCCGAAAATTGTTTGCTAGATTTTCACTTGCCAAGTAACGTTTCGCCGATGTTTCACTTTGACAACCAGAAACTTAAGACAAAAGCCAAACAATTTTCGGCGGAAAGGCAGGACACCATCCTAAGGATCTTATCAAAGTGAAAAATATCCAAAATGCGCTTCACACACACATCAATGTCAATGTCATACGTGGGGTAGGCACGTATGAAGTCGCAAGCATAGCTAGTCGTAAATATATGCAATAACAAATTGTACCGGTAACTAATATCTTCGGACGAGGCACTTCTTAGAATTTTGATAGAACTTCATATAGGGAAAGTTCCTTTAAACATAAATAAATCATAGCAATTCCTACGCAAACCATTAACAAAACCCAATTTGTAAACACTTACCACCATATCCCTGAAACTAATCGCTTATCTACCTTCGTCTAGTAATTTTCCGGATACCTAAGTTCTAAGCCTACTATTACTGAAAGTTTCCACTACCTACATGTTGTTAAGGAACAAAGTTGTGTAGGTGTCTCTAGTCGGGTAGAAACAGTAGAGATCTTATTTATACACCAATTTGCACGCGTGGTGACTCTTACCCGGGTCAATGCCCTCGGCAGTAGGCCACCAGCCTTGTGGTATTTATAAAGTATAATAATGTTGGCTTCATTAATAATTTGTTAACAGAGATAGCAGGTACTTCCGAAAAGCTTGGTAAAAGTTGTTTATCATACTGGAAAAGTCAAGGTATTAAAATGAGTTTTCGAATTTTCCATGATTTTTTGGCAGGGAAGAACTTTTAACTATTTAGAAAATGTTGTTCAGACTTAATATTTTTATGAATAAAAACAACAAACTAAAAAATGGAGGGGTAAAATTGGTATAAGGTTATCTTTTTAAGTACTGGTTCGATCACGATTGTTTCAGTTATTGAAAGCTTCTTGAAGAAAAGATTATTGAAGATCATAAAGCTACCTTTTCTTTGCCAGAAAAATGCACGGTTCCATTGACATAGAATAATGGGACCCAAGGCATCAGAAAAGGTACCTACCCAACTGAAATTTTCAACCACATCGAAAAATATTTTCTCTCTCATTGAACAAATAAAATCACATACGTAACCAAACAACTCACTGGTTCCAACGCTCGGACAAACAAAATATCCCCCAAACTTTTTGAAGTCTTTTAAACAAAAAAAAACACAAACCACATGGAGGGTGCTTTAGCAATGCAATACGGCGAAACTAAATCGGCGAATAAAATCCAGGCCGCAGTGAAACCAACATGAATCCATTTAGTAGAAAATTCAGCAACAATGTATCGCGTTTTATTTATAGAGGTCCGAAAAATCATTGGGACGGGCAATTTGACAAAAAGGCCCGGGGCCATTGAGTGGACGCCATGGGCTGGAAACATTGGCTATATTTGCGAGTGGCGGCAATATTTTACTGCTGTTGCTGGATACAATTGATCCATGGTGTACATTTGTCCTTGGATACGGCAAAAAAGAGGTTACAACATTATTTTTGACTGGGTAAACTTGTTCATAATAACAACGCCGATTTATTTAAAATAAAGTGAAGATATAGTTTCGACAAGCTGAAAAGTTGCAATTTTGCTGGCGCAAGAAAAGTAGGTTATGTATGCTTCGTCTCCGTGGTGGAAACTTTCCGTGAGACAAACTTTACAACGGTTTGCCAGATTATTTAACTATGCCAGATAAATATGGTCAATTAACTTTGGTTAATTTTAGTCACATAGTTGGTATTAAGATAAAATCATGACTGCTATAAGACAATGCACAGTCTGACGCATCCATAGAAAAGATAATTCAACATTTCTTCTCTATTAACTTGATTTAACGTTTTCACCACAACTTCAACTGGCAACCTACAAAATATCTAATATCCGAAACATTTGAATAGTAAAAAAGAAAGAAAAATTAAGAATACTATACGGACAAAATAGATTACCAAGTATATAAGTACCTTTTGCACCACTTCTGAAAAGGTTTCCGGTTTCATATAATTTCATTATAGTTCTATTCCAACTTGACCTACCCGGTACCTGCAGAGTAATACCTAAATTATATTTATTTTGTTATCAGGCTGACTACCCTGAGAAGAAACACCGAAATAAACTCAGAGGTAAATGTCTCTTTTAAAACTCGGACATGGTGCCCGTAGCTTGGCTTTGGAAAACCAAATCTTATCCTGGAGTGCAAAAATACCAACCCTATCAGGATAAGCCTACCTTTTTAGCCACTACTCGTCCCATCCTGTGACTTAATGACCATTACAATTAATTTTATGATCAAAATAAAATGAGAACCATGTCGGTCAATGTTTGAGGTGGTCTTTTGAGGAAAACACCACTCAGATTTGAGTGATGGGCCTGTCTTGTCCATTTGCTTTGCTTTGTGTAAACAATCTCTAATAACAATTAAATTGGTACAATATCCCCACAAAGTTCGCACACAATCCGTGGTAGTCACCTGTTCCCGACAACTCGTAGTTACCACATTATCGTGGTTAACTTGCAGTTTGTAGTGACCACACCAACTTGAACAATCGTTACCGAATCGAATCGCGAACTGACTGCCACTGTAAGTTTTAAAGCTGTAACTTTGCACTTGGTTTTCTCAACGGGCGAATAGTATCTTGAGTGGAGTGTAACTTTCGTTTCGAGAGAGGGTAGTTGTAGGTTTTGCTACGGTTAGCTAGGATTTTCTCATACATATAGTTACATATTTGATCGTTCGATTTTATAAGGCGTTATATTGCATCTGACTATTATATCTATGGCTTTTATTTGAACACAATAAAATCTTACTGCTGTTCACTCAAACTTTACTATCATTTGTAATACCTACTAGAGCTAAAACACCCATTTTTTGTAACTTGTTTTACAGTTTAATTTATTTTAAGTAAACGTTTCTATGTGTTCTCGCAATGTTTCGTAGCTGTTAGCTATACTGTCGTCATCAATGAACCTTGGTACTTGCACAAGGGTGTGAATATGAACTCCCTTCCCTCGACTGATCGGAAGGAAAGCTTCAATATCGCTACCAATAAATTAGGAGCTACATTACAAAGCTTTAGGGCTCACATTCGGTACCCAGTTCGCTCCACGTAAGCACCAATTTGCCGCATCATTTACCTTAGGCATTGGCCTTACTCCTACATAAATCACAACAAAGATTTATAGGCATAAAACAATTTTACATTATTAAATAAGCAATATATTCAAAAATGTCGTTACGAGGCCTGAGAATGTTCGAACACGGGTTTCAGGCGGGGGTAATGGCCTATAAAATGGCCTGAAGAGACCATTTATCATGAACGAGTGCCACTCCGTCCTCGGGTGTCTATTGCCAATTTATTGACATTCGAAGAGCACGGAATACCTGAGTCGGTCGTTTGGACTGCATTTTCGATGACTCAATTTCCTTACCTAGGCATAAATTGGGATTTATTGGTGCTCAACTGAAAGAATATAGGATGTGGCATTTTAGAAGTCCATAAAGTATATTTAGGTGCAAGTGTATTTTCATCGCTGTAAACGGCTGATTCCATTAGTAATTACTAGCTGACCCGCGTAACTTCGTTTGCGTCACATTTTCCATTAATGCTCCGCTCCTATTTGTCTTAGCGTAATGATATATTTATAGCCTTCCTCGATAAATGGGCTATCTAACACTGAAAGAATTTTTCAAATCCGGTCCGGAGGACAGATATCCTATCAACAAAACGTTTAAAGCTTCTTGGACCATTAACATAGGATTATTGGTATTTTAAACAAGTTTGCCATAGCAACCTTCACGATTGATCAGGATTAGGCATAGCTATACAAAAAAAAAAATTGAAACAAATACCTACCTCGTGAGCTACAGGTATTCTTCTGAATTTTACACCCTGTTTGTTTACCAAATAAGACGACTGAAGAAAAACAGACTAGTCAGGACTACTTTGCAAGAATCAAAAGGCTTTCACGGCCTGAATCGAAAGCCAGTTCATGAATACGCGGTCTATATTCAGCTGTTTAATAAGGATGAGGCCTGGCACAAAGCTGCTAGCTTCAAATGAAGGACAATAGGGATTTTGTGGCAGTTGAAGCGAGGCGCCGAAACTGACCCAATTCCAAAGTCGGAATTCGGGCAAGTCTCAAACTGAAATTGACAAATTATTGTGTAGAGCTGGATTGGGGGGAAATACGAAAGTTTATCCTTCAAAGAGAATAAGCATAATCGATGTATGAAGCTACGCGAGAAACTTACGAATCAAGCGAATTTAGGAAAGTTTTTCCTCTTCCGTGCAAGTTAACAAGATGGAGTTATAGTCCATTGGCCTCTGTTTTGTTGGTATGAATATTACAAGGACAGTTACCTTACATACCAGGTGCTTAAAAAGTATTCATAAAGTAAGGTTCAAGGAATAAAAAGAGAATACTAAAATAATATACAAAACGGAAACATCACAAGCGATCTTCATCACGAAGGTACGGTTTTTTTACTTCACCTTAACTGTTAATCCTTATAAATAAGGACTAGGTATTGAGTCTATTTGTAGATTTTTGTGTATTTTAAATCCTTCAATACTCCATGTAAATTAGATCATTTACAGGCACTTTTAAATTGTCAAGGTCGGTTCCAAACCATACTACCAAATTTTATACAATTTTCACTTATACAGAAAGCGATAAACAAGGACGGAGGTATACGTGTATATAATTTGTACCCATGTCGCTAGTATGATACAAAATACTAGGTACCTATAAAAACTTTTAAAAATGTACGACCCATTTACGTGCCAAGTAAAAATCTTGCAAGAAAATGCGGGTACGAAGCAAGCATACAAGTCTAATTTGATTCAACTTCTACACAAAACAAATGAAATCCGAATTGGACTAGAAACAAATTCTGTGTACGAAATGTTGGGCAGTGCGGAATTGCAAGACAACACAATCACGACATGGAATTTGAATGCAGTTGACCGAGATACATCGTGAAAGACTAAGACTCCAGATAAAAATGCAATAAAGTACATTAACTTTTACCTAATATCCCTTCGTAGATACTCGAACAATAAATTATATAAGTACATAGCGCTTTCTTTGCTAGAAAACGTAAAGGATCAAGATTAATGACAGCTTTAATTCATTATTTCTGTTTTTGATATTAATAAAGTCAATAATTGTATATGGGTCAATAAGCGTTATTGCACGGGTATCCTATGTCTACCATAGGTAATTTTTGCTACCTATTGTTTTCATACGATTGCAAATTGACTATTTTAGTCATTAATTACTTTTTGCAAGTATCAGATCTTGGATGTCCACCATGAAGATGATGATGCCTTTATTATTACACTGTAACTATTAAAATCTGGATATATGTATGGATGGATGTTTGTTACTCAATCAAATAGAACGGTTGAATAGATTTGTTTTGATACAAAGAATACCACATATACAAAATTTTCATCATGGGTTTCGCGTGGGCTAAGTAGTTAACTCATATTATTTAAAATTTTTGTGATTTTGGAAGGAGCAGGAGCTCTGAGGCGTGAAATCTAGTGCGGTAAAGTCACATTACCGAGAGACCAGAACAATGAAGAATTTTTCCTGGGCTAACAACTATATTCTTCTTTTTCGTTTCGATTTACTAATACCAAATTTTGTCCGTCCAGTATTGAGCAAAGACGGATGAAAATAGATTGCATGTAGCGGAGACACCTCTCCAGATAACGTTCATTGGAAGAATAAATAAGTCATTTTGACATATTTTCCATACAAAAGCTGTCAGACGGCCATTTTATTCCTCGGGTAACAGCCGTTATTCGACTATTGAAAAATCCGGCCCTTAGAATAGTAGTAGGTAAGTGTATATCCACCTTAATAGACGTTCCGTAAGGCCGGAATACTGTTAAGGGTGTGACAGTGCATGAAAATATGATAAATTAAAGGAACCTACTAAGACCTACAAGCCTAACAGTCCCTACGATCCTAAGCCCTATAAGCCCTACAGCCCTAACCTATATATAATATATATTTAAATATATTTATATAGTTAAAATATTTATTTTTAAATCTCTCTGATTAGCTCTCTCTCTCCCTTTCTCTCTACACGCAAAATACGCGCCTAGTTGAGGAGTTACGGACACCAGCCCTATTTACATACATACAGGGAGTAGTTCTCTCTACGTGAAGCTAGTATGTATAATAATTAAGAAGTTTCTCATTATACCTTTATGAAATTTATGCCCCTGTTTGTAGAACTACCTATAATGCGCCATTAGCTTCACCATATCAATTAATTTACTGTTCAAACACCTCACCATTAATATCTTAATAGACGTTGAAGAGTCTGTGGAGTATATACAACTATATAATATTGTATTATACTATCTTAGCTCGTGTGTTCGACACAAATACTTGAATTATAGGTTGATTTGGTAATAATTAATGCATAGCCTTGTGCTTATGCTCAATGTGAGTCAATTTGATTGATTTGTTGACAGTTTGAATAGAGGAATTCGTAGCTATGAAGATCTGGGGGTCTAAAAATACCACTTTAGAAGAATCAGAAAGCACATCATGCTGCCTGTCACTGTCAATTTTGAAAAAAAGATAGATGAAAATTAAATTTGACAGATTGTTGTATGGTTAATATTATGATTCTGCTAAAGTGGCCTTTTTAGCCACCTAAATTCCTTTCCGGAGTTTCTTGGCGGCTCTTCTCCTTATGAAGCGATCATCAAAACAAAATGTTTTGGTTTTACTTCAAGATATCATGGACTACATTATCACAATTTATTCGGGATTCGCGTAACATGTTCTTTATTATATTTGTCGTCATCTCAATCACTCCTCTTCTAGCCAAATATTGCGTCAGATATCACATAATCCATCCATCTCTTTACTAGTCTCCTCCTCATCACGACATGCATTCACATAATCCTTCCAATAAACTGTATCCATCATGTCCTTCACATATTGATGTTCCTTCCTATAATTCCTTGTAAACTTGGATTCCTGAGGCACAATTTTATTTCAAAATATTTGGGCGGACAGCGATTCAATCTAATGTAATAAGATCATGGCAACTCATAAGCTACTGAGCTAACATGTTTCCATTACGCTCGTTAACGTACTTGAACAGCTTGCTTCGCTGCATGTCTGTAGCGTAGGTGCGGACATGATGAAAACTTTTGACTCTGTAGGGATATCCGAACTCGAAAAAGGCGGGAATTTTAATAAATATAATGTCAAGTCACAGGCAGTTTTTTTATATGTGATGATTAGAGGTACCTATCTATATAATCTTATACAACACTAATAAGGTACGAAAGCGGACTTAACGCCTAAATTAATAAAAAATAAAGTTCAAAAACTAAAACCAGAATACTGAAAAATCGCGCTCTAAAAAGTATGGCACTATTTTTTTATTTTTAATTTTGATAGGCGTAAGTTTGACCGCTATCTCACCTGATGTTAAGCGATGATGCGGTCTAAGGTGGAGCACGCTTGCCTAGAAGTAACCTATTCACTCTTGACTTAAAGACTCCCAGGTTGTAGCTATCAGGAAACACAGACTCAGGCAGGGAATTCCACTCCTTAGCTGTACGCACAATAAATGACTAGAAAATAAACTCATCTGAAACTGTTATGCACCAACAATTTTAATGTTTTTAATACGGATTTATCGTAGTGATATTCAAAGGATAGCTGTGTGGCTGTGGAAATAATTGTTACCACTCGTATTTTTGTAATGATTATAAATATTGGTTTCGTATTTTAAATTAAGAGCGTCCATAATTATAAGCGGGTCAATAACCGGTGTAGCAAGTAATTGAACAAACCTCCAAGAATGAACAAAAGACAAGTCCCAATAAACGAACTACCCCACTTAGCCATCAATCCACGTACTTAATTAACTTTCTCATTAATCCAACTGAACACAGTCGGGGATTTGAATAAGAGATTGCATAAAACGACACTCGACAATTAGCAATGTAAATAAGGCCTAAACTAATACACGGGCAATTTAAAAGCGATAATTTGTATGACAACTGTTGCCGAAGAAAAGTCGTTGTAGGTTGCTTTAATCCTCCAACTTTACTTTACAAGCTGATGACGTAAATCATCATACTACCTTAATCACTATTTATTTCAAGCGTGCGTATTTGTCTCTCTCTTTTATAATTGTCAGTTTATCATTTATTAGTGTTCACTTACTACCAAGCCACACAAATAATCAAATCCAATTTAATCTCTAAACAACTTATTCTGCGAATATAATAATCACCCTTGTGAAGAGAAAAACGGCACAGGGCACCACTTTGAATGAGTAACCGTCATTCAAATTCCTTGCACCGTAAAACTCATACTTTTTCGATATTGTCAATATTAAATTCATACCTTTCAAGCCTTAGCTATAACAATAGTATTCAATACCCGGCACTCGGTCAGACTATTTTGGCTAAAAATGTTTCATTTGAGGCAATATTTTTTTTAAATATCATAAGTATTGCAAACACTTATTAAATGACAAAATTTAGGTGCACGGTTCCAATCGATCCTATTGAAAAGAACCAGCAAATTTACTAAAAATAATAGATTTTCAAAACGATTTCATTACTTTTCATATAGTATTTACTGTTGCTCCGTTTAGTCGCCCGTCTACTCGCCCTTTAAGTGATGTCTTTCGGCGTGTTCCTCTTTGGGCCTCAAGATTAAAGCCTTTTAATTAGAAGAGAATGTTTCGGCTTAATAGGTTGAATGTTTGTCTTGTTGTCGCAATGTCGCAATGTTTGTTGAAACTAAACGAGCTACGCTTAATGTTCTTAAAGAACGTCGTCTTTATTTAGGAAGACGCACTGAATTTAACTTCACAGGCTTTGAGCTCGGTTTTGAATGTTTTTTGGTGAAGTATTCAATTTAATATATATTTTTTACTTTATATGGGTTTGCTCTTGACCCTAGTCTTGTTCAGAGATGACAGAGTTAAAGTCTACGATGGAACGAGCTTACCCAGAAGCAGCCTGTTCACTCTAACTTTGAAAAGATTAGGGTTGTAAGTATTCGGAAACACAGACGCAGGCAAAGAGTTCCACTCCTTTTGTTGCTCTTTGTCATTTTGTGGGATATCTATACAGAATTGAGCTTAAACTTACATGGCATTACCTGTATGCACCAGAAATTTATGCTGAGGTGTACCAACATACCCACAATTCACAGGGATGTTCGAGTTCCATATATTAGGTGTTTGCCTATTGTCAATAATCCAGATTCCGGGTTTTTACTGAGAAATCCCCAAGGAAAAAACCTTACACGCTTTGCCCGATACGGAAATCGATCCCAAGACCTAACACTCAGCAGTAGTACCACATACACAGCTTATTTCAGTATTCTAGTATCCATATATAAGTGTATTTTTTATTAATTTTCTATACCATTTCTCAATGCAACACAATACTATCGAGGTCTGGTAGGCAGCTGCTCCACGTTAAATACTGATATTCAGCTGAATCCGGTTTGACTGGAAGCCGACCCCAATATAATTGGGAAAAGGTTAGGCAGATGATGATGACTTTCGAATTTCATATATAAAACCTTGATAAATATAATATTCTAATAATATCCTTGGACATTTCACACAACGCCATCTAGTCCCAAGCTAAGCAACCTATAATGCTTGTGTTATGGTAACGAGATGGCTGATAAACTACTTTATACATTTTTTTTTTTGTAAATACATACATATTATAGATAGAAAAACACCCAGACTCGGAACAAATACTTGTAGGTCGTACAAATATTTGTTCCGTGCGGGAATCGAACCCGCGACAGGCTGCGCAGCAGTCAATCGCTCAACCACTGCGCCAACCGTGTCGTCAACAAAGAACTAATACTTTCGCCCGCGACTTCGCGTATTCCTCGCATACCCTACACTCCCCAAGAAACCTACATGCCAAATTTCAGATATCTACAACCAGTAATTTCGACTTTGCGTTATAAGTCAGTCATTCACTCAGCCCTCATTAACGGAATGTGATGAAATCATACACTTCAGGCTCAGTATTGTAAATATTTTATTAACTTTGTTCAACACAATATCATACTAAATATCTACTAATAGCATTCGGTTTAAAATACAAGTGGAACACAGACCGGTTACATATGTTCACTACTCAACGCTTCAAAGCAGACTGACTCCGTCTAAAACTCACTGTGTCCAACTGAATGTTCCCCACTACAATGTTAGTGAACACTCAGCTGACCGACCGACCAATCAGGGCTAAGGAAACAGTATGTGTCATCAATTGACTTACTTAAATATTAGAGTTTATAAATTAACTGAAAATAAACATTGTAATTTAATAAACACTATTTAGGAATTGTATAAAACGATTTCATAAACTAATATACCTATAAATAATAACTAATATAATTAAAGTCTACAACGTATATATAAAAGCACGTGTTACCACTAGCGCCATCTATCGCTTGTGGATAGCAATTGAATAAAGTATAAATACTTCCTTAAAAATCATTACATTCGGCCATCCGACATCGTGCGATCTCCTGACGCACGTTTTTATTTATATGTGTATTTTTTTTTTCTTAATTATTTATACTTACATTTAAAAACCAAACAATTAACAATAGGTCAAGTATGATGATGACGGTAAACAAAATATTATTAATAAAATAAGAAGTTGATTTTAATTTGAAATAAAATTAAGTGAGTTTTACATTCAAAATCATTACATTCGGCTTATCGATGATCTTTGTCTGGTTCAAGGTTTGTGATCATCATCATCGTCAACATTATTATAATTATCAGTACCAGATGAGCTGCCATCATCATTTAATGAACTATTATGATCAGAAGAACCTAAATTTATCCAAGGTCTTATACGGTCAGTGGAAACTACGCTTTTAAATGTATTCCTCCGTTTGCTAAAACCTGGAATTTCAGCAATTTTATAGCGGTCATTGCCCAAAACTTCTGTAATTTTGTAAGGACCTATGAATTTTGAAAGAAGTTTAGTGCTATTACCCTTGTTATTAAAATTAGTTCTAGTGATTTTTATCAAATCACCTACATTATAGGTTGCAGCAGGGGTTCTACCGGCATCATAAGTAACTTTTTGTTTTTCTTGACTAACACGAATATTGGAACTGACCTCGTCTCTTAAGTTTTGCAAGGTGTCTGGTATAGCGTCAGCTCCAACATTCAATTTATTATTGAGACTATCTCTAAACCTGATGCCGAAAAGAGCCTCTGTAGCAGTCTTTTTAGTAGAGGAATTAACGGAATTGTTTATACCCCATTGAATTTTTCCAAGATGGTTGTCCCAGTTGCGTTCGTCATCGCCATCGTTATGTTTGGCTAAGGCATTCAATATAGTTTGGTTATACCTTTCGGCTTGACCGTTTGCCCTAGGACAAGCTACAGCGTTGAGAATATGTTTTATACCGTGACTGTCGCAAAAGCTCTTAAAAGAAGCTGAAGTAAAAGAAGTACCGCGATCAGATATTATGCGAGAAGGTAAACCAAAGTCATAAAATATGTTTTCAAGAACTTTTACTGCAGTCCTGGTTTTTGTGTCTTTCACTGCTTTAGCAAATAAGTATTTTGTAAAGCCATCAACTATAGTGAGGATGTAGGCATTGCCGTTCTTGCTCTTTACAAATGGGCCAAGATGGTCTATGTGAATTGTATGGAACGGGATGCCTACCTTCTCTATGGGATACAATTGTCCAGTCTTTTGTCCAGAAGCAGTATCTTTATTATAAGCACATTGAATACACGACTTAACATATTTCTTTATAAATCTCCGCATTTTCGGAAACCAAAACACTGACTGAATTCGCTCAGTTGTTTTTGAAATACCCAAGTGCCCTACATCGTCATGATTATAACGGCATATTTGCCAACGAGCACTACGAGGGACAACCAGACGTGTATCATCGCCAAGACGTCTATATACCCTATGATTTTTTATTACAAAATTTTTCTTGATATCTTTAGATTGTTCGTCCGAATCAGGCCTGAGGGTTTTGAAGATACGCGAAATATCTGGGTCCGATATTTGTAACGTTAACAACCAATTATCCGTCTCAATACTATAAACGGAAACGGAAGACTCTTCATGAGTATCAGAAGGCAATACAGTATTGCGGCTTAATGCATCGACATGTGCCATACGCGTCCCAGGTCTATATTCAATAGTGAAAGTGAACTCACTAATTTGGAGCCACCATCTTGCTATGCGTGGTATAAGGTCTCGTTTAGTCAGTGTCGTACGGAGCGCATTACAGTCCGTGACTATTTTAAAGTTTAATCCTAATAGATAAACCCGAAACTTTTTAAGTGAGCAAACAATGGCCAGTGTTTCAAGTTCATATGAATGCAAGTGGCGCTCCTCAGGCGTTGTCTGTCTACTGAAGTAAGCAACAGGCTTAAGAACGCGAGGATTTAGTTGCCATTGTACTAGTATCCCCCCTACACCTAAGGCACTAGCATCTGTGTGCAACTCTGTATCAAGTTTAGGATTGTACAAGGCTAAAATGGGTCTGTTTATTAAACTTTCTTTTAATGTAGAAAACGATTGAAATTGATCTTCTGTCCAATTAAATGTATTTCCCTTTTTTAATAAATTGGTAAGTGGTCTCGCAATTTCCCCAAAACCTTTAACAAATTTTCTAAAATAGCCAGCTAATCCCAAAAATTGACGAACCTCATGAACATTGCGAGGAATAGGGAACTCTTTTACCGCTAGAATTTTAGTTTCATTTGGTCTTATACCGTCAGCTGAAATTTCATAGCCCAGATAATTAATCACAGTGTCAAAGAAACGGCATTTCGAAAGTTTAAGGGTAAGATTATTTTCTCGTAATAACTTTAAGATTTCCTCAAGCCTTCGAAAACCTTCCTCTAAATCAAGTGAAGGGACTAGAATATCATCTAAATAAGCCAGAGCAGATTCGTGGCGCCGTGCACCCAGCATGTGATTTATAACTCTTTGGAAAACTGCTGGTGCGTTAGCCAGTCCAAAAGGCATTCTTTTAAATTCGTAATGCCCATCGGGTGTCACAAAAGCAGTTAGGGGACGACTTTCTTTGGCCATCGGTACTTGATAATATCCTGAAGCAAGGTCTAATGAAGTGAAAAATCGATTACCGCTGAGATTAGTTATCTGGTCGTCAATTAGAGGCAGAGGGAAACAATCTTTTTTAGTTTTGTTGTTTAAAGATCGGTAATCAACGCAAAGACGTGGTTCTCCCGTTTTCTTTTTAACAATCACAATAGGGCTAGCATAGTTAGAGTCAGATTCCTGTATTATGTCATTTTGCAGTAGGTCGTCAATAATCTCCCGTACCTGTCCCCTCTCAAAGTGTGATAATCGATATGGTCTATAAACGACAGGTCTATCGTCAAGCAAGTCTATCTTCATTTCAACAGAGTAATTACAACCTATTTCGCTCAAATTGAATGCAAAACAATCACGATACGATTGCAATAAATCATAAAGTTTGTCTTTTGTTTCATCATCAACCTGTGGACCGACTTTGATTTCAGTTTTTGTGAGAGGAACTAGATCATTGATATCTTTTGAGATTTTATTAGTGCATAGAATTTTCTTTTCATTGAAAGGTAGGGCTCTGGCAATTACAGTGTTTTTAGGCAAGTATAGGGTTTGGTCAGAAAGATTTGATAGAATAAGGTTACATTTACCTAAGTTAATACGGTAAGTACCTTGATGTAAATTATATTCTTGGCCAGGTTTGTGATTATTATAGCCCTCTATATAAACATCCCCAGAATAAGATGAGTCTACAGTAGAGACTTCGACTAATTCGGATTTTGTTCTCCCCAGATGAATTTGGTTCGATAAAGTAAGTTTTAAAAGGTTTAAATTACTAGTGTCATCACGGACCTCAGGGCTTTTGTAGAAGAATAACGTACTATTGTCTTTATAAACAGCTACCGATGGTAACTCAGTAAAATTTTGACCAATTAAAAGAGGAGTTTGCATAAACTCGTCATAAACAACTAATACTTCTACATTTGACTCAATTTCATCAATTTTAAGGTTTATAAAAGTACTGTATATCGGCGTAACTGCAGAGTTACCGAAACCTTTAATTACTGGTAGTTCTGAGACAGTCATTGTGGGGTTTAGACTATTTGCATCCGATTCACGCATGAGACTACACTCGCTGCCAAAATCTATATACCCAATGAAAATTTTATTATTTGCTTCTACTTGTTTGAAAAACTTTTTATTGCCGTCATTGCATGTAGAAATAGCTAGAGTTTTACGTTCTACGGTATCACTTGACTTAGATTCATTACGTGGATTAAGCGGAGTTAGTTTGCAATTTTCGTTATTATGACCCACTCTGTGACACTTTAAACACTTAACAAGAGGTTTGGAACATTTGAAATAAGGGTGTCCTTTACTCCGACAGTTAAAACAAGTAATTGAGCTATCATTTGAAGTTGATGGCGCGGCATGATCATGACGCTTTCTATTTGTGGGGGCTGTTTCCGATACGGTACGCTGAGAGCTGAGGAAATGCAACAAATCCTCCGGTTCACTACAATTTAGTGCTTGAGCTCCATTTCTAATAGATTTATCATAAATACCGTGAGTTAAACAATCTACCGCTCTTTTACCACTAATGTCGCATCTATGTATAAGCATTAATTTGTCGTAAAAGTATTCACATAAGTTTTCATTATTTCGAGTCGTACGAGCTAACATTTCTTCCAAAAGCCGACCATAATTCTGCTCACTTGGAAAAGCTTTCTTTAATTTATTTTGCCACTCTGCCCAACTAAATACTACACTTGGTAGGGCTTCAAACCATTTTTTTGCAATCCCAACAAGTTTTTGTAGAGCAAAATGTATGGTTTGCTTCTCATCCCATTCGTATATTAAAGAACATTCATTAACCTTCCTAACCCAGCTTTCGATACTCTGAGATTTACTAGAGGGATCGAACTCCGGTATGACATTGTTTAAATGGTTATTGTTCAAACTATGCGAATTATTACGATTCTCTCTCTGAAAAACATTCAAAAGACTCAGTACCTCCTTTTTTGACCAACCGGAAGTCTTTTTCTGCTTCTTGCGTCGCGGTGGCGTTTCAGCAGCAGTTGACGTGCTTGAAGACGATGAGTTTGAAGTAGACCTCCTGTGCTTCCTCTTAGATCCTTTATTTGCACGTTTCTTCCTTCTTGTGTCTGTATTGCTCACACCCCGTTCGCTTAATGGAACTGGTGGTTCTTCGTCTGGAGTTCTGGCACCATCAGGGTCCATTGCCTCAAAATAAAATACAAGAAGAGTATGTTAAAAATATTCATAAAATTTTTAGTAGTGACTAGTCTTATAACTCATAACTCAAAGTTTGTATAAGATATGCTGCAGTCTAAATTTAATCTTCATAAACTATAAAAGATTTTTTTTTTAATATAAAAAAAAAAAACTAAAATCACATCAAAACATCAGGGAAAGGAAAATTAAAAATAATCTACAATACAACCATTATCAACAAAATAAACTGTTCAATTCGTTAATATCAAATGTTAGAGGCCCACATTTTCTATATCTGTGACATACTTAGCCATATCATTATCATAAGTAGTTTAATTCATGCTTTACTTACGTTCATGGGGATAGCTTTGTCCGTACTAGGCACACTTGGCCGTATCTTTGGCACACTTGGCCGTTCCTTGGCACACTTGGCCGTTCCCTGGCACACTTGGCCGTTCCCTGGCACACTTGGCCGTTCCCTGGCACACTTGGCCGTTCCCTGGCACACTTGGCCGTTCCTTGGCACACTTGGCCGTTCTATAAGCGCACTTGGCTTTATTTCAGCAAACTTGGCTAAAATATCATAGCACACTTGGCTAAAATATCACTAGCACACCTGTTTGAAATATTACTAGCACACGCTTTATTTTATCACACTTAGCTAAAATATCACCTGTCTAAAATATCACTAGCACACTTGGCAAAAATATTACTAACACACTTGGTTAGAATGTCGTAAGCACATAATATGGCTCAAATACTTCTAGCACAATGCTTGAAACACGTTAAAACACTTTTATTTTCAAAACTTTACTTCAAGTACCCATAACCTAACTTTCCTGTAATCACTGTAACTTGTGGACTTTTGCAGGCAAATCCCACTTCTGAAATGTGATGGAATCATACACTTCAGGCTCAGTATTGTAAATATTTTATTAACTTTGTTCAACACAATATCATACTAAATATCTACTAATAGCATTCGGTTTAAAATACAAGTGGAACACAGACCGGTTACATATGTTCACTACTCAACGCTTCAAAGCAGACTGACTCCGTCTAAAACTCACTGTGTCCAACTGAATGTTCCCCACTACAATGTTAGTGAACACTCAGCTGACCGACCGACCAATCAGGGCTAAGGAAACAGTATGTGTCATCAATTGACTTACTTAAATATTAGAGTTTATAAATTAACTGAAAATAAACATTGTAATTTAATAAACACTATTTAGGAATTGTATAAAACGATTTCATAAACTTATATACCTATAAATAATAACTAATATAATTAAAGTCTACAACGTATATATAAAAGCACGTGTTACCACTAGCGCCATCTATCGCTTGTGGATAGCAATTGAATAAAGTATAAATACTTCCTTAAAAATCATTACAGGAAGCATTTATATGTTTGGATATAGGAGTTCGGTCATTGACATGTGCTTTCAAACGACACGCTGCGTTCTACCCACCCCCCAGGGTAATGAAGCTTGATGCTACGCCGCAAAATAAATTCATTCCACATGAAACTACGCAACGGTACGCGCTCTGGGTTTCCTTATATGATAGGTATTGTAAATTGTGTATTAGTTTGGGTCGTATTTTGTAAGTAATATGTATATATTTTTTTACTATTAGTAGACACGCGTTTGACCACTTCCTCACCCGGTGGTAAGCGATGATGTGGTCGAAAATAGAACACGCACACTTAAACTTCCATTCCTTAAAGGAAGGGTGGACATTAGTCAGTAAGAGTCAGACATTCCCTCTTAATCCGCGCGGAGAGGTAAAGTCAAAAAGTCAAAGGTGGTGGTAGGACTTGTTCTAAGCGCGCCTGGCAAGCTACCACCATCATGTCTAAGTCTGTCGCCATAACAACTATGTTAACAGCATTGTTGTGTTCCGGCAGTTAGAGGTATGATAGCCAGTTCCTCTGTGTAAGAGGATTCCGAGTGCTACTCGCTTCCATCTTCGGCCTAATCATCACTTTCCATCAGGTGAGATTTGGGCCAAGAGTTTACCCGTTTTGTATATAAAAAAAAAGAATTCACTTGATGGGGACATCAGCAAATAACTGCTTCAAATCTTTAGAAACTAATAAAAATACTAAAAGAAACAATTGCAATTTTAAATCAAAATCAATGTAAGCACGAACTAAATATCAGTCCCTAAGTAAATTAATTGATGCTAGGCTTTTCCCAACTTTGTTATGTTGGGCTTTCAGTCTAACCGGATGCAGCTGATTACCAGTATTCGACATGGAGCGCGACTACCTACCTGACATTCACAACCCATTAACTAGATTACATGATACGGTTTGATAAGACTGACGTCTGATTTCCTGGCTTCTGATACTTCTTAAAAATAATATAAAATCACAAAAAAATACCTACAATTACAATATGACCCAAATACAACCCTCCCCGATTTATCATTCCAGTCAATATCCTACCTAACATGAAAACTGGAAACACGTACACCAATTAAACAAAAAAAAAACATTCAATCATAACAACATAATCATAAAAACACGGAAAATGTATGTCATCAATCAAATTAATGTCCTGAAAAAAAATGACAAGCAAAAAAATGTTCACAAAAAAAAAACAAATAGGAGCGTGTACCGAACAGCAAATCTTTTTTATATACGTATAATACGTGGGGATAACATATGGCTGGCATGTTACGCCATTAATATAGTACATAACTATACATATTAATGACGTAACATGCCAACTATAAATAATATGTTATCCTTCTGCCCTCATCCATTTAATTCATCAGATTTTTTTACCAGCTGACGTCACAGTATTCTTTTTTTGCAGGCCTCGTTTAATTCAGAAGATAGAGCCCAATATTAAGTAACCCTTTTTAGCACTATTGCCCTGTGCTGCTGTATTATTATTATAAAAGTTAATAATATTAATTGTGCCCACCTTGTATCTAGTACTTGTAATATTTGTTATACGGCTGGTGAAAAATAAATTATTTTATTCATTTATTTATTTTATTATTAATATTTCTTACCATATCCTACCTTCCTGACCTTATTTCAATATTATCGGTTTGTTTCTTCCGTACAATTTTCTGATATATGAATAGTTATTAGTTATTCCTAGAATGGAGGTTTCCATTCTAGCAATTCGAGCAAACGAGCTTTATTAGGCTCGGAGGCACCCACACACGGGTAAACAAACAGCAAGGCTAACCTTGAATATCGACCCGTATAACTTTTATTACTTATCTAAGAACTCCACCACCGTAATTATTGAAAATCGGTTGTCGTGGCTTGGCAACATAACTTCCGAACTCACTGCCACTTTTAGACTTCCCTCAACATGCTCAATTCAGGTTTCATTTCACAAGTATTTTTTAATTTAGCTACGAATTAGGGTCCGAAAAGACGTATAACTCTCCGAGCGAGATTGGGGTCCCGGCAAAACTTCAATTAACTTGAATAATTAGAGAGAACCGGGCTTTAGAGAATGGCGGTTTGAACCGTAGTTGGGTAAATAAAAGATACTTTTTTATGTAAACAACGCCCAAGAATTGGTGATTAATTGAGCAGTTTATTAAGAGTTTTTTGAGATCGTTACGTAAATAGGGTGCATTGTTTCCATTGAGGGTTTGAAGAAATTATTTGCAATTAAAATGAGGGTTATACCAGACGAGTTCATGTTAATGTGGAACAAATAGGGTTCCTTCCTCATAAAATAAATAGAACCTACTTTGTAGAGAATGATATTTAATACTGTTATACACCATTTATATTTAAGTAATTTAAGGCAGTTGTAATAATTTTCTAGGTAAATCCCACCACATTTGGGGGTGTGAGTGGGAACCAACAAACGGTCTGTTTTCAATTTAATATTCCAATGAAAAGCGACCCATAACTACCCACAAGTTAAGTTAACTGTGAATATAGCCAGTTTGGTTCCGTTATGGCACAAAATGAGATGTTTAATAGACTAAGTAGGCCGTTAGTTAGCTCGTGAAATTTTAGGAACCAGATATGAGCGGAAAACGGTCCGTGTAGATATCGACCACACTGCGTCTGGTACGAAGTTCACACTAAAATCAGGCAAAATTACAATAAAAAGCTATAGTTTAACAAAATTCCACAAAGTGAACCGATGACCTGGTGAAAGGCCTGGGAATCCGTTGGATGTGAAATGCACAGAACTGCGGGTCTAAAAAGGCCTCTTTAGCAGAAACATATAAGAATCATAATATTAACCACACATCAGTCTGTACTTTTTCCTACTCCTCCGCTGTACTCTTCTGATTAATTTCGATGCGGGATCCAAGACAGTTGAATCGTTTCTCCAGGACTTGTCGGGCTTCATTAGACGGCGTTTTTCTGGTGGTCGCCACTGTTGATTTTGGCTTTCAGGAGTTGCAATGGTTGGGAATGTGTGGCGGGCTTGTCCCAAAAAAAAAAACAAAAAAAGAACATATCAATCTGTAACATTTCATTTTCATCTCTATCATCTTTGTCGCAAACGCCTAAGTTCAAGATTGATTGGGAAAATTTGACAGTGACCGGTAGCGTGATGTGCTTTCTGATTCTGCTAAAGTGGTATTTTTAGACCCCCAGATAGATATGTAGACTGTCCAGCAGACGTTCTTTGGCTGAAATTGAGATACTCAATAAAATCATAACAGGTAGTCAGAAGCCCCGAAATGTTGACAACCATTCTTGTCATGGTGTATTGCGTTTTCTGGGGTTTTGTAGAAGTTCAAAGTCGGTCGCTGCCTGTTAAAGACTGGTAACCTGCATCAAGTAAAACTGAAGCCAGCCAAAATCCATCTGCTTAATAATTATTATGAAAATATAACTAAAACAACATCGCTCTGGTTTTAGGTGACGCCAAAAATAATTATTGGAACAATTGTGAAGAGGTATTTGCCAAAATGAGGAGGGATCATTAATGATATTATTTTTTGCAAATTGGTTACAAATAAGTCTTTTACCCCATCAGACCCCGGCCGCCTCACCTGTGGGGCGAGGCTATTGTTTTAGTATTGTCTTTTAATTTGCGGGTATGACAGGCTTTATATTATGTTACTAGCTGTCCCCCGCGGCTTCGCTCCCGTTTTACCCGCACAGTTCCCATTCCCGTGGGTTTTCCGGGATAAAAACTATCCTTCCTCGGGTCACAAACTATCTTTATACAAAATTTCATCCAAATCGACCCAGCAGTTTCGGAGCCTATTAAAATCAAACAAACAAATCTTTCCGCTTCATAATATTAGTGTAGATGATATTATTGGTAAATGAAACTAGTGGTGCCAGAAAATAACTACCAAAATGTTTGTGTAGATACAAAATATAACAATTCAGCCAATCATCATTCAGGAAAACATTAACTTAAATGTCTGCCGAGTTGCCTGAAAATCAAAATATTATTAATAAGCTTCACACCCTATAACGTCAAATAAATAAGATTTCTCTGTTATTAAACATCAAGCGAAGTAAACAGTAACAGCGTTCTATTATTTTCAGTTTCTCGAGATTATTACTAACAAAGAAAATATAATAACACTTGGAGCGAGATGCCGCTTAAGGAAACATTTGTTTCATAGCTTTTCAAACACTACTGAAGTAGGTACTGACGTCAATTTAATCCTTCCTTTCTGTTTCAAGCACTCTCTATTACCAGGTGAAATAATACGGGATTTTTTTTAGAAGTTAATATATTTCTGTCGGTAGTTTTACAACAGAATGGGCCTAGAAAACTGTGTATGTAAATCCTTGGAAGATGAGGTAGGTTTGTTAAGCATACATACCCAAATTTATCGTTACTTATGTATGCTCTTAAAGAAAAGTGCAAGCCTGTGGGCGAAGGCCCACGGCAGGCAGTTTTAAATCCCGGGCTGCTGCTGAGTTTGTTTTTTTCCATCTGGCCCTACCTAGGACAACCCCTCAATACTAGTCTTAAGTACTGGCATAACTGAAAGCCAGAATCAACAGTGGCGACTACCACCAGAGGGCCAATGACAAGATAAAGATTCAACTATTTTAGATTTCATTGCGGAATGAAATCAATCCATACTAATGTTTTAGGTGTGTATAGTAACTCTGTTACCTTTTTACATCTTAACGGCTGAAGGGATTTGGATGTAATTTATAACACGAATAGACCATGTTGCGAAATAGGACATAGGATACTTTTCATCCCGGTAGTATACTTCCTTAGTACAGGTTTCAGTTGCTATTAAATATATATATTTATTATTTATGTATTAATCAATTAAGTAAATACACTTTAAGTCTTCCCATCCACACACACAAAACGTTTTGGGAACACATTCATATTGCGTACAGCAAAGGAGCGGAATTCCCTGCCTGAGTCTGAATTTCCTGATAGTTTCAACCTGGGAGTCTTTAAGTCAAGAGTGAATAGGTTACTTCTAGGTAAGCGTGCTTCATCTTAGACCGCATCATCGCTTACCATCAGGTGAGATAGTGGTCAAACGCGTGCCTATCAAAAGTTAAAAAAAAGTCATATCATTCCCATCTAGCCAGAATTCACTACGAGTCTAAAAGACAATGAAATAGTTCCTTATTCCACTCACATTTGGAGGCACTCCCGCCATTACGCGGATTTCTAGCAGAACATCAAAACAAATGAGGATCGTTGCATTGCATGAACCCGAAACCCGGTCGTAAGACGAGGCGTAATGAAACAGTATAAAATGGTCGTGTAGGTTAGTATGTGTCATTTTTATGATGTTATATGGCTGTCTTAGAGTGAATGGGGTGTTTAGAGCTGTATTCTGAGGGGATAAATATAGTTGAAACTTGTTTTATAACTTAATTTTATTTTAGTTAAATGCGATTCTGTCAATTTGTCGAAGTGAAGGTTTGGTTCACCCAAGCCTTCATTTCAAGATCAAGAAGTGAGCTCTCAATCCATTTAATCAAGATGGAATGACAGTTCATTTCACACTAACTCCACCTGAGTTTCCACGCTGAGAGGTTTACAGAATCGACCGGCTGAAAAGGTTTGGACTTTGGTTTTTTTAACGTCGCGATACAAGGTGCAAATCCTACGCATACTAAGGCAGCTCATCTTCTAAATCATGTTTACAAAATTATGATTTTTTTGATGCCACGAAGATATGAAACTAACTGACTGGAAAAAAACAGCCGGGACCAACGGCCTAAAGTTCTTTCCGAGACACGAAGGAGTCTCAGTTTGAAAGATGGAACCTCGAACATCAACATCTGCGGCTGTTTATATTTAACACTGAACATAGAAAACAGTAAATACATAAAATGAACAACTGACAAAAAGTCTATTGTCACCATTATTAAGTATCATTATCGTCTCATCATTTCCGCAAACCGTCATTACCATATTTCAATAAAAGGAAAAAAGAAGTCCTGTCCTGCATTTACATGTTAACGCCCACAAAGCTCCCCCTTAACGCTTAAGGGTAAAACACGACAATACGAAAATTAAATTTTAAAAGGCCATTGTCGCATCTACAATTCAAATATTTCTTCCTTTACTTTTGTTTGGCGTACTTACGAGATAAAATGCTTTGTTTTTTTTTCTGTCTTTGATCCCATTGATATTGTTCCCTTTGAGTTGTCTCGGCTTTTTGAGGACGTTTTTCGGATAAGAATATAAAAAAACCACTCAAGTGCTATTTTTTGGTCTTTAATATTGTGAGACACAGTAAATGCTCATTTGTGGGTGTTTATTTATATAGTTGGTTGTTGACAAAACTTTATTGTGCTTGCTTATCTGTGTTTCTAATAAGAGAATACTTTACTGAACGAAATATACTTCATTACGTGACTTCATCATGATCATCATCATCATCAGCCTATAAGAGTCCACTGCTGGACATAGGCCTCTCCAAGTGCACGCCATTTGGCTCGATCACTGGCAACTCTCATTCAGCTGCTACCAGCCACCCTGCGAAGATCGTCGCTCCACCTAGCCTGAGGGCGTCCTACCTTACGTTTGCCGATTCGCGGTCTCCACTCAAGAACTCGTCTACCCCAACGGTCATCGATTCTACGGCTAATATGGCCGGCCCATTTCCACTTCAGCTTGCTTATTCTATGAGCTATGTCCTCAACTTTGGTTCTCTGTCGGATCACTTCGTTGCGGATTCGATCTCTCAAAGAGACCCCAAGTATAGCCCGTTCCATAGCTCGCTGAGCGACCTTGAATTTATGGACCAGCCGTACCGTGAGTGTCCAAGTTTCGGCTCCGTAAGTCATAACAGGCAGGACGCACTGATTGAAGACCTTAGTCTTTAGGCTCTGTGGAATACGTGACGAGAAGTCTCGGCGAAGCTTCCCAAACGCTGCCCAACCCAGCTGAATTCTTCTGTTAGCCTCTCTCTCAAAGTTGTTCTTACCAAACTGCAGAGCCTGCCCGAGGTACACGTATTCTCGAACAACCTTAAGAGCACCGCCATGGACAACAATCGGTCCTGGGGTAACGTGTTCGTTGAACATAACCTGGGTTTTGTCCAAGTTCATCCGGAGACCAATGCATGCAGAAGAATCAACTAGGTCGTTCAGCATCTGCTGCAAGTCCTGCAGCGATTCAGCCAGGATGACTATGTCATCTGCAAATCTCAAGTGTGAGATGTACTCGCCGTTGATGTTAATGCCGCGTCCTTCCCAGACCAGCGTCTTAAACACGTCCTCTAATGCGTTTGAGAACAGTTTCGGTGAAATTACGTCCCCTTGTCTCACCCCTCGACGCAGTGGGATATGTTTAGTTTGCTGGTCCTGAATTTGGACGGCCATTGTCGCGTTTTCATAAAGACATCTTAGCACTTGGATATATCGCCAGTCGACTTGGCATCGCTGCAGAGATTCCAAAACAGACCAGGTCTCGACAGAGTCAAAAGCTTTCTCATAGTCCACAAAGGCAAGACATAAGGGCCGATTATATTCTTCGGACTTCTGTATAATTTGTCGCACTGTGTGGATGTGGTCTATGGTGCTGTACCCCCCTCGAAACCCGGCCTGTTCCGGTGGCTGAAACTCGTCGAGTCTTCGCGCTAGACGATTCGTAACGACTCTTGAAAACAACTTATATACGTGGCTAAGGAGTGAAATGGGTCTGTAATTTTTTTTTAAAAGGGTCTTATCGCCCTTCTTAAAGAAAAGAACTACCAAACTCCTTCGCCACGCTTTTGGAGTTCTCCCAGAGAACAAGACAGAGTTGAAGAGCTCCCGAAGCTCTTTTAGTATAGGACTGCCTCCCGCTTTCAGGAGCTCGGTTGTAATCCCATCCTCACCAGGGGCTTTTCCAATTTTAAGTTGTCTTAGAGCCACCTCGATTTCGTCTTGGCTGACTTCTGGCAGGTCTTCCGTGAAATGGCGGGTTAATTTGGCTCTGGAATCCTCATTTTCGGGTTCAAGCCGGGATGCATGCGATGCGTACAATTGGCCGTAGAAGTTTTCGACTTCCGAAAGAATCTCCGGCTTCGAAACGACGATATCCCCACTTGATTTGGTCAACTTCGTCAGGTGGCTCCTCCCAAGAGACTGGACGAACACTTTCGACCCCCGATTTTGCTCAATCGCTTTCTCTATAGAGCGTGTATTAGAGCGTCGGAGGTCGCGTCTTCCCAATTTTCTTATATTTTTGTTGAGTAGAGCCCGTTGTTCTGACGAAGTGATAGGTGGGTTTTTACGTCGTTCCTTCATAAGCTCCAGAGTCTCTTCCGAAAGTCTGGACCTCCTGCCCGTACGCCGCATTTTGCAAAATCGCGTACCTTCTTCCCTGAGGATTTCCATAATTTTGTCGAGCGCCTGGTCAACGTCGTTTGTGGTTTCCACAGCAGCGAATCGGTTCTCCAGGTCTAACTGGAACGCTTCAGATCCTGACACAGTTTGGAGCATATTTGGAAGGAGCCTAGACTTCATCAAACGAGTTCGCTCGAGCTTGAAGTTGATATTCAGAGAGCCTCGAACAAGTCTGTGATCACTGCCGGTATTGAACCTGTTGATCACTGAGACATCCCTGAATATATGCTTTTTATTCGTTATGATGAAGTCTATCTCATTTTTCGTCACAGTGTCGGGACTTCGCCACGTCCACTTCCATTACGTGACTTAAAGTGGTGGAATCCGAAAAAGTCCGTAGTTTCGGGCTTAAGAATAATTAATGGCAACAGTATTTGTCAGTGCTGTCTAATCGTGTTGTCATTCATTCTTAGTTCGGGTTCGGGACTTATCGTAAGTCCATAGGTGATACGGAGTAGAATTTATTCGCCCGCAACTAAGCCCGAAACTACGGACTTCGGGCTTAGAGAGTAGCCCCCCCCTGTTTCCGAGTAAATGTACTATTGCATCGTTTGATAGAATTAATGTTTTAACACACTTATGATGTGTATTTGTTATTGTATATTATGATTATAACCTGTTGTAATTATTTTGTGAATAGGTACATAAATAACACATTTACTCGTAGGCTTTTGTGGAACAAAATGTTCTAAAAACGTCTTTTGATATACTTGAGCATATCAAAATACCATACTTACTACCATAGAAAGTGTGCAATTGGAGACACCAGATAAATGTGCTTAACGGTCATTGACCCATAACATTTATTGACACTTTTTATCAAAACAGAAATAATGACATAAGCTGTCCTGAATCGACTTCCAGCGTGATCATTTACGTTCTTTAATAATGAAAAACGGTTCATCATTTATTGTTCGCGTACCTATCTACGAAGGGATATTAGTCAAAGGTCAATGTACTTTATGGCAAGTTTATCCGTTGCCTGCCATATAACGGCACATCTCATGACTCTTTTGTAGATCCCTGCAAAGTTAACACGTCCTTAAACTTTACTGTGAGCTTCAATGAAGACATGGCGCGAATTAGCACGGCAATTAAAGGTATTTACAGACCCATTTACTCCTCATATCTTTAATACTTCCCTGTGTTATTGTCAGACATATCACGTAGGATAGAAAAGGTAAGGTCCATACTATTCTCAAGCGATGTTCAGTTTAACTTTGTGTAGTTAAACTGACTAAAGATTTCTCAAGTTAACCCTAATATATTATAGTGTTGGGTAGGCTATTGGGGTGGTCTGAAACACTGCAGCTCTGGTTTATAAGCCATTTATTATCTTAAAATAATCACCATCCATGAAACCAGGCTAATGCTTATGTTTTATAACAATCACAACTAAATCGTGGCACCGCAGAGCGCATCTCTTGGAGCACTAAATAACTGCACGCGCATCGGCGCGTACAACTACCGTGCAGTCTATCACCATCATGTCTAAGTCTGTCGCCATAACAACAATGTTAACAGCATTGTTGTGTTCCGGCATTATTAGAAGTATGATAGCCAGTTCCTCTGTGTAAGAGGATTCCGGGTGAAACTCGCTTCCATCTTCGGCCTAATCATCACTTTCCATCAGGTGAGATTTGGGCCAAGAGTTTCCCCGTACCGCATAAAAAAAAAACTACCGGGGTTGCCAACTACACACTACTATAACGTACTAATGGCCTCACGCTATGGTATAAAATTATTTTGTTACTGGTTACTGAGTGACTGACAGACAACACACAGCCATAACTACTGATCGTGGAAAGCTGAAATTTGGCATGTAGGTCCCCTACACTCCATAGGGGTGCACGAAGACAAGATTTCCTGAAATTCCTTCGGGAATGGGAAATAACGGAATATGCGCGTACGAAGTCGCGGGCAAAAACTAGTAATATAGCGCTTCTGAAAAATCAGTCACGTCACAACCGTTAGTTGAACGGATTTAGCTAAAACTTGGTACACACCATACTGTACAAGAATATCCCAATCTGGGTCATTAGAACATGACCTGCATTTCTGAAGGATATATTGATTTCGGTAGAACGAACCTATGACACACACTATCCTATGTCACTATGGATATTTTTTGACTTTCATGCTGGCGAAGACCTTGGAAAAAGCAAGCAGTACCAACTATAGCCTACTAGTCCTAGTTAAATAAACATAAGGTTAACGTATGTATTGATGCTCCAAAACAATAAGAGTCACTTCGCGAATATTTCCAACCTTGACTTGCTCGGAACTATTGACAGCTCGGAAATATTGGAAATTCGGATCTGAACCGGAAGAAGCAAAATGGTTTACTTTATAAATAACGAGTGTTCTACACATGAAATAATCTGTAATGTCAACTTTTGCTATGATAGAGTTGGTATATTACCCGGTTATTGGGTTGCTACAGTTGCAACATGTTAAGTACTGGTAGTCAGCACCATTTGGTATGAGGAGCGGGAAGCCGTGCGGAGGGAGGCGAGGGACGCCATCATCGTCCATTGGACAGAGGACCTCGCCTCCGCCACCTTTGGCCGTCGAACGCTGGACGCGCTCGGTCCAGTCTTGCGAGACTGGCTCGAGCGGCCGCACGGCTTCCTCTCCTTCCGTCTGGTGCAGGTGTTGTCTGGCCACGGCTGTTTCGGCACGCACCTGCACCGGATCGGGAGGGAGGAGACACCGGCGTGTCACGACTGCGGCGCGGCGGAGGACACGGCGCAGCACACACTGGAGGTGTGCCCAGCTTGGTCCGAGCCGCGTCGCAGTCTCACTGCGGAGATCGGACAGGACCTCTCCCTTCCCAGCGTGGTCAGATGCATGCTGGGGAGTGAAGAGTCCTGGGTCGCGGTCGCCTCCTTTTGCGAGGATGTCATCTCGCAGAAGGAGGCGGCGGAGCGCGCGCGGGAGGACGATCCTCTCGGTGCGCCGCTCCGCAGACGAAGGCGAGGTCGGAGAAGACGTCCTCTTCTCCCTCCTCGCGGTGGTGATGGGCGGGCGACAGGCGCGGGGGCGCCTCCGCCCGCATTGCACGCATCACCACCATCGTCGGAGGTTCCCGGCCCTCCCCCAACGGGGGGGGCGTGAAGGGCCCGCTGTGAAGGCGGGCGGTCGTCGGAGGTGGACTGGACGTAAAGGCTACGCCGATCTCCCAGTCCACCCCCACTAAGACGCTGCGGGAATTTCAGTGCTGGGTTGTTTTAGTGGGTATACCGGGCTTGCCCGGGGAGTCCCACATACCCCTCCCACTCCCCCGAGTGAGAGGGTATGCGTAAAGCATTTTCTCCCAGCCGGAAAAAAAAAAAAAAAAAAAGCACCATTTGGTAAGACTGGAAGTTAACAGCCAGCCCTACATAATCGTGATCGTAAAAGGCTACGAAAATTGATGGAAAGACGTATAGCGTGAATCTCAAAAAATACACGTGTAATAACATAGGTACACGTGCACTTTTCATATCCCTTTTTTCCCTAGAGAATAGGTACAAAGTTCAGTGCTACGCCGCGGCTACGTGCTACGAGCTACGAGCCTACGAGCGCTACACGTTTCGTAGCTCCTCCATATTCATGCACCTTTACATACGACGCCTGTTGAATACCGGAGGCTTCGACTTTTGGAAGTTTGGGAATGTCACCGATATTGTAGGTGTCTGTTTGTCTTTACAGGGCGTGCTCTTTTGGTAAATGTTTTTACTTTGTCGGGGAATACGAGTTTTATAGATACTTTTGCCTGCAAGATATTTTTTTTTTATCTAGGGACATATTATATTATCTGCTTATGAGAAATCAGATGTTATTTTCACTACTACTGCTCCTTTGGCGAGACTTATTCCAAACTAATATTATAAAGAGGTAAAATTGTTTGTTTGTTTGTTCGAATGATGTAACGATCGTCTTAGAAAGTAAACTGATCACAGAAACAAATTTTTCACCTGTAAAAAGCCACATCACTGAGTTTCCGCGAGTGTGAGAATAAGCTGCGGGAAAAATCTGCACCAGCTACCACAAAGTATGTTATGTAGAAATCTTTTCAAACAGAAGCTTTAAAGAAAACTTCTGATAAAAAAACAAAATATATAAACCTTGAAGAGTTTGTTTGGTTGGTTGAATTCGCCAATCTCAGGAACAACTGGTTCGAATTGAAACATTTATTTTAGTGTTGGATAGCCCATTTATCTAGGAAGGCTACCTATAGGTTAAATTATTTCACTGTACGACTAATGGGAACAAAAATCTGACGAAGAAAAAGTTGCGCGGTTCAGCTAGTCTGGAATACAAGACGTAACATATTATTATAAATGCGAAAGTTTGTGAGGATGGATGGATGGATGGACTTTTGCAACTCTTTCACTTCAAAACGCCTGAAATGATCTTTATGTAGCACAGAGATAGACGAGGATTGTGACGACACGGTTGGCGCAGTGGTTGAGCGATTGACTGCTGCGCAGCATGTCGCGGGTTCGATTCCCGCACGGAACAAATATTTGTACGACCTACAAGTATTTGTTCCGAGTCTGGGTGTTTTTCTATCTATAATATGTATGTATTTACAAAAAAAAAATGTATTTAAGTATTTTATCAGCCATCTAGTCACCATAACACAAGCATTAGGTTGCTTAGCTTGGGACTATACGGCGTTGTGTGAAATGTCCAAGGATATTATTATCGTATGGAATAACACATAGGATAGTTTTTTTTTCGTCATTCACGCGGGCGACAGATAGTATTTCATAATGTGAGCGTTCTAAAAAAATACTACTATTAAACATAACATTTAATCAGGAGCCAGGCTGTGTCTTCTAATGTTAACGATCGAAGCGTGCTGATGTTTATTCAAATTTGAATAAATGAGATCTAATTTATTTTATCTCGGCCAAACGTTGAGCACGTTGCCCCCGAACTAAGATGGATGCCTTAAAATAAATAAGGCAGGTGTGGGGGAATACAAATTACAAAAAGCTTGATTTTAGTGTATTGTAACGAAAAAAAATCAAGGACTTTTAGAAAGTGTGCTTTTGCCCGCGACTTCGTACGCACATATCCCGTTTTTTCCCGGTCCCGTTGGAATTTCGGGAAATCCTTCGTTATTGCTCTTTTACACTACCTAAGGAACCTACATGCCAAATTTGAGCTTTCTGCAACTAGCAGTTTTGGCAGTGTGTTGTCTGCAACAGAAGAATTTTATATATTAAGATGATAGACCTTGTTTTTTTCGTTGTTTTTCAAATTTCGAAGTGGCTTTGTTGACTGAAAAATTAGTGGAAATCAGTATTCAGTTTATGGGTAAAGGTTGCGAAAGAATGAAGAAATTGTCGTGAGGTAAGTTTTGAGGATGAATAGGGATAGTTTAGATTAGGGTACGGTACAGAGTGTAGGGATTTTAGTTCGCTGCTAGTTGGATAGATGGCGTCACGGTTCTTTTGTTGCGATGTAGATTTTCTCCGTTGGCTTTTCTTGATGATTCTACAATTTTAAGGGGAACACCAAATAAACGCTGTATGGACTGTGTAAAACATGAAATGACCATAAAGGAGTGACTACTACTAACATAACAACAACTTAAAATTGGGATATTACATATTAGTATGCTTTTTAATTAAGTACTGATCAACGATTTTTCATTTGTTAATTTTAGGTAAGAGAATGATTATGGGACAGCGTAACACCCAGCTTAAATTATATCAACAACTATTAATAAAGTAGTCAAACATTGCTACTATTAAAGCACGTTCAATAAAAATAAATCCATAAGCCCACTCGGACATCAGTTAAAATCGGCTAGGGAAACATAAAACCATTGACCATTTATTATTCAATGAGATTTTCCACCACATTTCTCTCGCCCAGTGGTTATTGGGTAGTAATAATATTATTTAAATGAATATAATGCCTGTTGTGTGTAACCGAACGAAATGAACGAGAAAATAGTGTACTGTTCAATTGAATGGGTTTTCGGTTTGGTAGTTAAAGAGAACCTTAAAAGGCAAATTTCTACTAACGTAAGTTTTAGGTTGGGTTTTACCGTAGTCAAAATACGAAGTCGTTTTTAAAGAAATTATTCAAGACTTTAATTACATTAGTGAAGGTATCTTGTCTGTACTTATTATACCTACTGTACAGAAAATATTTGTAGTATCTACATGAAGCCTATTTGGTCTAGTGCTGAGCAAGGGGTCCTGGATCCCAACCCCGGGTCTCTCAATGTGTGATGGAGTTTTTCCATCTAGATGGAACTGGAAACCCAGTTCCTAGCTATAGCCTGTTTTTGTACAATGGGTTCGCCTCCTGTTTCAGTGCGAAAACTGGCTGTACTGGGTACACCTTTGTCTAAATCAAAATTTTCGGGGAATGCTGGCGTGATGAAGGTTATTTGGATTTCAGTCATCGTTTGAGATATTGTTTGAATAATTTAATTTCTTGAAAAAAAAATACACATTTACACAACATCTGCTTTGTGACTAACCATTCTCATTGGACATAATAAATTAAGCATAACGTAAAAAATATAAACCTTAAGTACTTAATACTTTCATTCACATTCATAGACACAAAACACTATCACAAGAAAACAAAGTACGATCTACGAATAAAAATTATCCTCAGCATTCCAAACGGAAACTACAGTTTAATTTAAAACAGACACACCTAATAAACTATGCCGACTTGACAAGCTCTCCATCAGAATCACAGACCAAGGGGTTCCAAAAGTCCCTTTGAAACAAATTCGGCACAGATTTGGCAATCCAATCCAAATGGTTGATTTACAAGGGTCTCGCCGAGTTCCGCCCTGATTCTCTCCGACTCCAGAGAAGATCATTCCACCCTTTGATGCTAATTAAGGCAGGTGAGAGGTCTTGTCATCTTGAGGCACAAGAGGACTATACTCGTACACACGTATAAATAGCTTTTGAAATGAAACACGCCTTATATACGTAGTGTTATATATCACGAGCTGAATTGTGGAATGAAATCGGAGTAGCTAATTTTGATAAATTGCTACATGATTTTAAGCTGATACCGTATCAGCTAGTTGGCATACATATAAATGTAATTCCAACATTCTTCTCGCTAACAGCTTAACATGAGATAAGAGCCTACCTATTTTCTTTAATAAGTAGGTACTCGGACATTATTGTGATGGGTGACAAATCTAAATGATTTAAATCAATAGGATTATTTAAGATTCCCAGCAGTCGGCGCTATGTAGTTTTATTCCAAACGCCATGGCAAAAGGCGTAAGTTTATTTCTTAGGTGTCTGGTGGTGACTGTGACCATGAACTCTTTCACAGACATAATCTTACCACAATGGAATGTAGCTAACTACTGAACCCAATAAATTTAAGGCGTTTACCATCGACTCGAATAAAAGAAGACCACAATGGGTAATACCAACTAATTTTACGTAAAGACATGCTGTGTTCAAACACACTTTTACTTAGTCAAGTATTCTATTCATTCTTTACACAAACCATGCCATATTAGCCCTTATAACATAAACACTGATACAATTCACTTCTACATCTTCGCTTCCCTGCTACAAAGAGCAAACTGCGTTCAAACTTTTGTAAGAATTCAAGTATTTCCTTAGAATGTTCGCGAGCGAGTTCACAACAACGATTCAGGGGTTTCACAAATACCAAGCAGTTTGAAAATTGTGCAGTCAGATCAAAGATTCTTTTCACCGGCCACCTTCTGGGCTTGTACGTTATTTATTCAAGCGTATCCTTTTAAATTTATTGGCAACTAGAATTTGCCAGCACTTTGCCGGCCCGAATAACGGAGAATAATTATGTCAAAGATGCATTACTGCCGGAATATTTTATACTAATTTAATTATTTGTTCTTTGAATTGTTTTTTTTACTCCTGACGCTTTTATCGTGCACGTCTTTCTACATCGTTCTATATAATTTTGACGAGAACCATGTAACCAAAACTTTGTAACAATTTATTGATTTAAAAGAGTGTTCATTGAATTTCATGTGTAAATAGCTTCACCTCTTTGGCTGACCTTTACAATTCAAAAGTGCCTGTAAGTGGTTTAATTGAAAGTAATGCTATGAGATTTTGAGTTTCTTTTTTTAATATAAAATACGTTTATTATTAACCTATGCCCCAATGCAGTTTAAGGAATACACACAGGTACCAGTTAGGTACTATACGTCAAAAACAGGCCTGCTATGCCTTCTGTACTCTAGACACTCTGTTTGCTTAAGTTTTCCATGATCTTAAACTAAAGTCTCATTAATAATTAATACTCCTTCAGAAAAAAAGGAAACATCTTAAACTTTAAGAAAATCATTGAAGCAAAACATCGAGTGATTCTAAAATACGTTGCCTCAAAGGGGGAATCCAATATCCAGTACACTAAGTAGTTTTTCAAGTAGCATCGATTGCTTCAGAAATGAATGCAATATTTAGAAGAAACTGCTTTATATATGCAGGAAAATACGGAGGAAGCCAGTAGGTATCGATGTTTATGAACTTTTCAAGCACTTCCTTTCTGTCTGTGAAAGTGTTATTTGATTTTATGCCAGCTGAGCCGCGCAACTACGTCTGCGGCTCATTTTTCAATAATCCTCCGCTCCTATTGGTTGTACTTGATGTTACAATAACAAATACCTTTCTCGATAAATTGGCTATATTCGATTCAAATCAATTTACTTATTTATCAAGTAACTAGGATTCATTTGTAAGTAAAAAACTTATTCTATGCTATCCCACACTATGATATTTATTCAAATCGAACCAGTAGTTCCCGAGATTAGCGCGTTTAACCAAACAAAAAACCAAATTCTTGAACTTTATAATATAGGTAAGTACATATAGCAAACTAATATTAATTTTATCGAAGAAGCTTTGGCAATTTTAAGTTCATCGAAATTCTTCTTTGCTTACAATTATGTGTGAAAGTGACTTTTTGCTTTTTTTTTTAACTAACAATATATCAAATATTTCACTTTATTTTAAGCCCCGTTATGTTTAAGTACCTGCAAATGGTTTATTCTAATCGACTGCTTTGAATCTTGAATATTGAATACCATAAACTAAGACCAATGAGACCTGGGCCTCTAAAAAGGCCACTTTAGCAGATTCAGAAAGCACATCACGCTATACGTCACTGTCAAATTTTCCCAATGAACCTTAAACCTAATGCGTTAGCAATAAAGATGAAAATGAAAATATAACAGATTGTTGTGTAATTAATATTATGATTCTAATACAATTATACTAAAGTGGCCTTTTTAGACACCCTGTACTTGCGCAGAGATGTCTAAGTAGAAAAATTGTCTTAATTGTATAGGTATAATAACAAAATTCAAGTAAAAACAACCCAAAGAAATAAAGTAAATCAGGTTCTATCTACTAAAATTACAAACAAGCATACTCTGAATCTCCCAGATCCCAGAATAGCTTTTAAAATGCTAAAATATTTTCAGCGCCTTATAATTTTGTTACAGCAATAACTCGCATACAAGCGATTCTTCTCTTAAAGTAATCATAATTCTTAACTTACATACCGCGACATACTTTTAGAGGCTCCTAAGTCAACAAAAAGACTTTTTTGTGTCATAATTACCTCGTAAAAATATTTTACACATTCACTTGTTTCTAAAAGAAATTCCACCGTCACTAAAATGTTATAGAAGCTTCGCATACAAGACATTATAAATAAGGCTTGCTAAACAGAAGAGGGCTTTGTGGCTATAAATTTAAGGGGTGCGGGAGGCAGGGAAAAATTGTTCAGGAAATTGTTTAAAACATAAAGCTCTCCTTTGCTAAAGCTTGCGGTGGGCATATTTATAATCGTATAGTACGAAAAATAAATGAGAAATGCGAACATCTCCATATTAACGACTAGCCACTAGTTTTAGCGCCTGAACATAATTCTGCTTTTTAAGGGACCGCGCTATTAAACTACTTTTTATTTTGCGTTACAGTTTTTGTCAGGCGTTCATGACGCGTGAACGTGAGATTCTATTTTACCTCTCTTTACAGTTTTTCACCTAGTTTGTCGCAACTTTTTAGTATGTTACTGTGTTCATATTACATTTTATGAAAAATGCCTGGAAAAGGGAACATAACGAGGCACTGTGACATACCTACCTACAAGGAATAATAAATAATAAAGACTTTTGGACATTAATGTCTTGTTTCTTATATCGAAGTTATGTATATACTCAAACTTTTCTCATTTAACACTTCTTCGACTATTGAAAACCAAATCAAAAGCCGTTGCGTGTTTAAGAATATGTATGTAGAGCTACAGACAGATGCAGAAAACAAATGTTTTGTTATACTTAAAGAATGGCTCCACTGTAAGCTCTATAGGATAATTTAGGAGGAATTAACAATAAGGGATAATGATGTATTAAGTACTGTATTATTTATTATTAAGGGAGAATTCAGAACATTTACTAATGTCGTACGTTCTGCAGTAGGCCAACTTGTTTGATGATTACGACCTATCACCACAGTCCTTGAGGACCTAATACCCGAGCAACTGTAGTACATCACTCTAAGCCTAAGGATTACAGGTGCGGCCGACAGTGTATTATTAAATGGCCAGCGAACCTCATCTCTCAGCCGTGTAATTAACTAACAAGATACATACTGGGTATGGCTGACAGTGTAACCACAGAATACATAATACAGAAGATCAGGTTCATAAAACGAGCGAAAACAGGCGCACGCCATATAGACGCGTGGTGACGTCAAATAACTGATAGAACTAAATACCTGAGCAACTGTCAGTACTTCTCTACTTCTCTCTTTTAAATCCATCTTCTTTTATTGATATCCAAAGGTTGTCCTTGAAGATCGCTTTTAACAATAAAGTCTCCCATTGTGTCACCGTATGTAATATTTTCTACTTCTATCTTTTATTTAAATAATAATTATGGTATACATAACAATATGTATGGTATATATACCATAATTATTACCATTTACTCATGACAAATTGATGTTCCGTTACAATTCTAGCCATAGCTCCATCCAAAACATCTCATCGCAATCCTAGTGAAAATTGTGACCATTTTGGTACATCGTATTGCCTTTTGAAAGAGACTTTGATGTCTCAGTTTATTTTGGCTTGATCATTGAACGTAAAAAATCACTAGCACAAAAGCTGTTTTAACCAATTTACATGATTAAGTCGTTGTAGACGCGGTGTTCCACACTCTCTGGCACCTATCTATTCTGTGGCATTATATTCAACATTGAAGCAACTGTTGATTTATTAGAAGCTGATGGTCGGCGAACAATGTGGTTCTGAATTATTACGGCGATGCAACCTCGTCCAATAAGCTCGGATCGCCTTTGAACTCTGGATAGACGAGGATGACGTATAGTGAGTGAGGACGCGTGAGGCTTTGGGTGGCTTTAATCTATCGGCGTTTGTTATTTATGATGGTGTTACTCTTGTTGCTACGACAGGGATGGGTAGAAAGACTGTAGTAAAAAATAATAATATTATTAAAAAAATATGTTGACATAATGTTGGTGAGGCACTTGTCTCACCGCCGACTATTTGCATGCTAAGGAAAGGGACAAAAGATATAGATCTCGTAAGAGTAAAAGATACAAATACATTTATAATCTGCTGGCTGTTCACAATGCCGGCGAACCGGCTCTTACCACTAATTGATCGCAGCGACAAGAGCTATCAAAGATTTTTCTTGCTCAACGACACGCGCTCGGCGATGCTCGCTTGGCTGTCAGAACTCACCAACCAGCGGTAATTTCTACCTACAGTGCGGGCTGGAGCGAGTATTGCGTGTAATCGCCCGTCGCACAAAAGCACTCGCGACAAAACTGTCGACTATCTCTCTACTCGCTGCTTGCCAACTCATTTCGAGGTTCTAGCTTTACTTCCTACTCGCTGATCGCCGGTGGTGAGACAGGTGCCTCAAGCAAATGAAATTGGCTGGCTCCTGAGCTAGTTTTAAACTGTATTTCAGTATTGGAACTCCAGTGCTTTGACTATGTAATATAGTACAGGATAGGATTATGGTAAATATTTTTGGTGAATTTGCCACCTGGGTGTGATGATCGCATGAGATTTCTCCTAATGGGAACATATTGTAATACAAGTGTTGAATACAGCTGAAATTTCAGTTATGATACTGCGCTGATATTACTTAAGGCTGAGTGGCGAACATGCACTGATCATCCAGTAAAACATTTCAGAATTTAATTAAAAGCAGTCAACTCAATTAAAATAAGCTCAAGATGGAATGGACAGCCATATCACGAAAGCAATGACATACTTTTAATTAAAAACACCATTCTCCTCTCCCTTTAATAACTTAAAAACCTTCAGTAGCTATAGCCAGAAAGGTATATAGAGGAGTCATTTATTTCCTTCAAACGTTAAGACAAATGTACACAATGACGGGCCCGTATAATTTTCGAGACGTTACCCTCGGAAATTAAATGAGGATTAGCAGACATTACGCGTGGAATTACCCGAGAATCACCACGGAAGTGCGGAATTACCCGGTGAAATTAATAATGCAAGAAAATGCTTCCGACTGGACTTCCGATGTACGTTTCCGTTTTGCGTGTGTATGCATGACTGGATCCGGGTAAAGTTACCAGTATGTATTTATAAGATTAAAATAGAACTGGAATGGAGTTTCCGGAAGGTGAGACGCGGAATTATTAATCTACTCTTGTGTTTACGAAAAGTTATCCTCATAGAAAGCGAGGGTTGCGTTGCCCAATGCTTTCAGTGTAATATATTAGTCTAAATTTTAACTATTACATTTAAGAGGTAACATAATTTTTGATTGTTAAGGCAAGTACACAAGAACACTGTTATCATTCAAATCATGAGTGTTCAGGGGTTTATTTTTTATCCTAAAACTTCACTGCTTGGTTTTTGCGAAACAGGTAAAAGCCAGAAAAGCGAAACAATAGGACCAAAATAAAAGGGAAGTGACAACGAAACCCCAAAAATCCAAATGGTTGATTTTTATTTTTTAAAACAGGCTGTCTGCGTAATCGATTCTCAGAACTTCCCCGCTTGGTAGCGAAGCTGACCAGTGACCTATGTCTAACGTGACCTATTAAAAAGTAGGCCATTTAATCTCAGAAATATGTGTTGTGAAAACTTTCTTTTTGTATCTGACATCTGCGGTACCGAGATGGAAGGGTTAGCTTGTCAGCCAGGCTTCTAGTGAATTTGACGCTGTGTTCGCGAGTATCAGTTCTGACCAAAAGTATTCAGCGGCCAACTGCGAATATTACATAACATTATGCCTAACATTATATATATCTTTTCTTACTCCTCCGCTGTACTCTTCTGATTAATTTCGTTGCGGGATCCAAGACAGTTGAATCGTTTTCCGGGACTGGTCGGGCTTTATTAGCTCGGTGGTTTCTGGTGGTCACCACTGTTGATTCTGGCTTTCAGGAGTTGGTGGTTGATTCGGGCTTGTCCCAAATAATAAAAAAAATGTTTAACATCTTGATAGTGAACTAGATACTACCTACAAAAACACTTCCCCAAGTGGCCATCGTCGGTCTTTTACAACTACATCCGTGCCAAAACAAGCCGTTTCTACACCCCAAGATTAGAACAGACAGTCGAAACTAAAATATTATGTTCAGACGGCACATCAAGCTACAACAATCTGTCAATTTTCTTTAGTACATTTTCAACTGAATTAGGTTCAAGGTTCATTGGGAAAATTTTATACAGTTCCGGGTAACTTGATCTGTCAAACTTGATGTCAGAAACTTGTGTTATATTGTATTTGTGTGAGAACTAGGTTAGCAGAATGAACAGTTTACAGCGCCAATTCTGATTTGTTTATTTTGTGAGAGATGATGGAAATTAATTTAGATAATATTGCTAGAAGGTGGTGTGTTCTGGAATAATATTGGTGCAACTAGAATATAATAATATGGCCCCAGATAAACTTGCAATAAAGTTCATTATTTGGCGCTTATCATAATAAAAGCTTGATGTTCATCCGTTATCTTCCACAAAGTATGTGTTCAAATGCAAGCGAAGTTTACTAGGGGTCAGTTTGCGGATAGGTGACCTTTGACAGTGCTTATCGTCAAATACCTATTTAACTTCAGAAGGGTTCAGTACCTATCTATAAACAAACTGTAGTCCACTTTGAAATATTATTTAAGGTAAGTGTACACCAGCTCGGGACAACACAATGACCTATTTTCGCTATCCATTCACTTACGAGCTGACAAGCAGCCCGTCCACTGTTTATTCAGTATAGGAGCACAGATTACCTCAAACACAGAGACGGCAGCATAGGCTGACGTAGATTAACTCAGGAACAGAGACTTCAGGTAGTCAGACAGTATTATGCATACAGTACCCGGGTGTAAATATGATACATATCAGAGGGGTAATTCTGGTATTGTAAGAAGCGTTTGCATTGCATCGCAATAAAAAACGGTTAAAAACTTCTAATCTATACTAATGTTATCTATACTAATTTTATAAAGAGGTAACATTTGTTAGTAAGTTTGTATGTTTGTTAGTTTGTATGTAGGGGGTAATCTCAGGAACTACGGGTCTGATTTGAAAAATTATTTCAATGTTAGATAGCCCATTTATCGATGAAGGTTATAATAGACTATATATCATCACGCTAATACAAATAAGAGCGGAGCAATGGAAAATGTGACGCAAACGAAGTTGCGCTTGTCAGCTAGTTCCATATATTTTGACTAGTTTTTGGTATAGATTGTCGCCGAGGTGATAGTGTGATTAATTGAATTTGAATGCTTCATAAGTTTAAACTAAAAGCTGTCAGTTTCATTATTTTCTGTACAATATTGACGCTGACAGCTCTTGAACGCAGTTGATCGCGAAGAAATTCATTGATGAAATCCGCTCTTAGTCTTCAGAGTGCCAATTCTACTAATTTTGAAGCAACGTTCGTGTTCGCACCTCTTTCGCAATCTGTCAAAAATATATATAGAAAAATTGAGGCTTTCTTGAGAGATTGCGAGTGAGATGCGAATGCGAACGGATGGATAGAATATGTACACAGTAGTCAGCAGCGTCATGCCAATGTTAGGATAAAAATAATTGATCATCACCAAAAATTACAAAAGCAAGGCTAAAACCTGAAAGGATAAAAAAAATAAAAACAGGTAGGTGATTTTAAATGCCTCTTAAACTAGGCGTGTGGTGTATGAGGGTGGCTGTCCATTACAGCGGAACGAGGCAGCGGAGCGGAGGTACGGAGAAATTTTAACCGATAAAATTGCCTAAACTCGCTGTACCACGTGAGTCACTGACATTTTGACTGACATGATCAATGATATATAAAACTATAGATGCGTTGTTCGCACTCTAAAATGACAACATGTAAATAAGCCAATTGGCCACATCGCGCTTAGTTATGCACCAACCTGTCGCGCGACACTACGTTTGTTTTGATGTCAATTTGACTATTACTTATCCTGTGACGTAACTGAAGATGTATATTTATCTCCCTCTAGCAACAGGCTTCCCGCCGTACGGTGACATATTTTCTTTCCCTTTCTTCATGCTTATTAGTAGCATCTAGTATTTTCGCCGTTTTTAAGCGCCGCGATGTTGGTTTATGACGTGTCTATATATAATACGTCATTGGACATGATTGGTTAATATTTCCCCGGTACGCTGCCTCGCTCCGCGCAATTAGATAGGAACCCAAAAGGATTTTGTATATAGCGCCAGTTGTAGAAAAGTTTTCGCCGTTTTTAAGCTAGAAATGTTTTTAAAAGTAGGAACCCAGGCTAACAAATAGCCACATTCGGAGATGCTACTCAAAAACTGATCGTAGACATAATAGCCGTCAAGGTTAATCAATCCCAAGTTTCTAACTCCTAAAAAAACCTTAAAAACGTTCTTTTTTTTTTTAACGTCGTCGTGTTGTGTTGTGACCCAGGATAGATATGACGGTCTCTGAGCCGAAATCTATATTTACGGCCAAGTACAGAAGTTTATCTATCACGAACAGAAACAACAGCATTATGCTGATACATGTTCCTTAGTGATGAATAAGGGATTCGTAGATGCGACATAATACCCTGTTTATAGGTGTGTATGTAAATAAAATGGGGTGGAGTCACGGGGTAGACTTGTATTAGGGCTTGAGTAATGGGGTGGTTCTCGGAAAAGAGACGTTTAAAAGTCCTAGCAAAAATATATAAATGCGAAATTGAGTCGCTGAACAGGTTTTGGTACAAATAATTAATTATATAATGGGTCCCTAAATCTTTATTAACGCGAGCGAAACCGCGAATAAAAGCTAGTATGTAGTAGTACGACAAAATTCTGAAAGCCCAATAGAAAAATCAATTCAACAATGCAATACACTCAATAACAAAACAAATGGAAAAACCTCAACAAATACAATATTTTCCGAGCTCGGGTAAAACAAGCCGATATAAACCTCGTGCGAGCTTAGGGTGCCCAGCTTAAGCAGACCCTTCATACGACATCCAGTGTTTGTAAAGAAAAACAACAATAAAAATATTAGATTACTAGCTTCTGCCAATGAACATAAATGTGGATGGATGGAGAGGGAGAGGAAGGCTAAAGAAAAAATGGATGGATTGTGTGAGGAGCAATATGACAGAAAAGGGAGTTAGTGAAAGTTTGACGGCTGATAGGGTAGAGTGGCAGAAAAAAACGTGTTGCTCCGACCCCAAGTAACATGGGATAAGGGCAGGAAGATGATGAGCTTCTGCCAGTGGCTTCGCCCTCGTGATTCCTAGGGAACATATACTCCCATAATAAAAAGTATTATTCCAGACTATAATCTACATCTGTGCCAAATTTCATAAAAACCTTTTCAGGCGTGAAAGAGTAGCAAACATTCATCTATCCTCACAAACTTTCGCATCACTATCATGACTATCACTACATAATAATACAACCGACTTAACATAATAATAAAACTTTTTACAAAAAAATACAATCGACTTCCAAAAAAACACTGCAAAGTAAAAAATAACTTTAAATTTGGAAGTCGGTGTTTTTGTTACTTTCTTCGTATTTTGACACCGACTTCCGAAATTAAAGTTATTTTTTAATTTGCAGTGTTTTTTTGGAAGTCGGTTGTATTTTTTTGTAAAAAGTTTTTTATTTTTCACTTTTTAGTGGTACCCCACACCTAACAACACCACTGCAAAATCGCAGAAAAGCAAAATACGCAATGTCGATTATCAAAGAATCATCTAAATAGTCAAATTCCAGCTATTTCGATTTAAAATACAAAGTTCGAAACCGATTTTGATATGATTTTAATGGGACCAATCTGCAAGTATATCCTTTCAGATAAAACAAGAATTTTTTAAATCGGTTCATAATTGTCGGAGTTATGAGGTAACAAACATAAAAAAAAAAACATACAACCGAATTGATAACCTCCTCCTTTTTGGGAAGTCGGTTAAAAACAAAGTCCTACCCCACGTCTGTCTGTCCGTTCGCGATAAACTCAAAAACTACTGCACCGATGTTCATGCTGTTTTCACCAATGGATAGATTGGTTCCCGAGGAAGGTTTTAGTTTATAATAAAAAAGGAAGAAGTAAAATAGGAAGTGGAAACCTATGCATGCTAGAATCATAGATCGTACTTATTTTGAGGTTGTTTTGCTAAGTTCGCTTAGCGTTTAACTCGTGAGTAGGTGCCTAGGCATATTTTGATTGCCAGTAAAAAGTATAATCAACGGCTATCCAACAAGCTAGTGTGAATTTCTTATAATATCAGTACCTAGCTAATGTATGTATTTGGTTATTTCTATCACTTGCAACGGCAAGAACGAATTATGTAAAGAACCGGCCGAATGAGAGCTGCAGTGCGATTTTTTTTTTTTGTTTTTTAGGGATGGGAAATCATCCAATGACTCCTCCCGCTCTGGGTGTAGCGAGAGGGAGTGTCAGACTTCTACTGACTAAAACCCATCCATGTTCCTTCATTGCCCTTTGTGTTCCGGAGCCACGGTGTCTCTTGCGAATAATCCCGCGACTCCGGCAGGCGTCGGCCCTTTCAGGCCCCTCTGTGTTGCTGACTCTCTTTGAGGCGCGCGTGGAACACTAACGCGCCGTCGACACGGCCTGTCTAGATGGACGGACGGCGAGCCACCCATAGCTCGCCGTCCACAGGCCCGCGCCTACGGTGGCCGGAGGTCACCAGGTGGCCCCCGACGCCCGCGGCGTCCACCACGGCGGCCGGGACGAGAGGGTCTCCTCTCCCGCTCCGCCACCTCCTTCGCTAGCATGACTGCTTCGCAGAAGGAGGCAACGGCGTCCCATTCCGTCTCGCTCCGAACCATGGCTTGGACCAGGGCCGGACGCGAGAGGTCGCCGCCAATCGCCGTTTCGAGGACACGGCGGTGCGCCGCCCAAGCGGGGCACACCTGCACAGTGTGCTCTACCGTGTCCTCCGGTCGATCCTCGCAGTGGTGACACCCGGGCGTTTCCTCCCGCCGAATTCGGTGCAGGAACCTCCCGAAACAAGCTGCAGTGCGATTCTGTATACATGTCGAAGTGAACACGTAGGCGAAGTGAACGACAAGTGAGTTTCATACAAACAAGATGGAATGACAGCTCACTTGTCGTTCACTCCACCTAACTGATCACGGAGAGAATCGACCGGCTGGAATCGTTCTCGTAGGGTTCTATAAAATTTAATAATGAAAAATAAAAAAAGGCTTAAAGACAAACTAAAATTAAAAATAAGATTAATATTAAATGTATAGGTTTGCCATACATGAACTTGCATGGTGTGTGTGTATGTCAGTGCGTGGGAGTGTGTGTGCATGTTAGTGTTTGTATATATGTGATGGTTAATTTGTGTGTGTGTGCGCGCGTGTGTGAGGGTGTGTTTGTGTGTGTATGTATGTGACGGTGTATTTGTGTGTGTGTGTGCGCGTGTGTGTGTGTGCGCGTGTGTGTGTGTGCGCGTGTGTGTGTGTGTGTGTGTGTGGGTACGTGAGTACAGATGTGGGATTTTACATTAGAAGTGACTCTGTGTCAGTATAGTCCAAAGTGAATAACCCAAGCCTTCAACTTATTTTTACATTCCTGTCATTATATTTTTGCTTTATTTGTAGCCTATACTTTCCGCAAGTTATACCGCTCAACATACACTGGTAACTTTATTTGTAGCCTATACTTTCCGCAAGTTATACTGCTCAACATACACTGGTAACTTTATTTGTAGCCTATACTTTCCGCAAGTTATACCGCTCAACATACACTGGTAACTTTATTCCTCATTTTTTCGTCACATACCTCATATTTCGGTAAATCCGTCGAGTGTTGATTTAGGCGGATTTATTTATGCTGCCTCGGGCAAGGATGGGCAAAGATGGGCAAGGATGGCTGTCACGGGTGCGAGATATCCATTAAAGTGTCCTTCGCATTATTTTGATAGAACTGAGGTTTTAGTGACAAGAAATATGTATGTAGGGTAGGGACATAGCTACCTATGTAGATAAACCTTGTGTATTTGGGGTGGGATTTATTTTCGTTGGATCGTGTGATTTTCGGGTCTATCATAGGTTTTCATGTTATGTTTTAAAAGTGGGTCAGTCTCTAAAAATATTTCTAAGGTTGTTTTGTTGAAACATTCGACCACTAGGGAAACGACAACACAAAGAAACTGATTTCGGTACCGTATGAATAAATATTACAGAATTTATTAAGAATTGAAGTTGTTATTAACTTAAATTCATTAGGAAGCGAAGTCCCTACCGAATAGTTGGTGGATATTTGTAAAGTGTGAATAGTTCACTTCTGGGCAAGCTTGCTCAATTGCTGCCAAATTTTTTTAAGCGAGTAAATGGCCAGAGGTGATCCTATCAAAATAATTAAAACTAATAAAGTAACGTAACAGCATGAACATCGGTGCAGTAGGTGCACCGATTTTCATTTAGCAGATTAGCATTGAGTTATAAGCCTCACACCGGACGGAAATCCTATTTTAAAAGGTTGCCTAACGTTATGGGCTTACCGATTTTAATCCGATACACGATGTTATAACCATAAAAGGTTATTTGTTGAAAGCCGTTGCAAACATAGGTGTTCAAAAAATATATAAATATATATTTCTTATTTATTTGAAATGGGTTTTACTTTTGACACTACTTTAGGTCAGAGATGACAGAGACAATGTCTACGATGGAGCGAGCTTACCCAAAAGTAGCCTGTTCATTCTAACTATTTACAACTAAGCAAATCCATATAATTGTTCGTCCCTTTATTTTGCTCTTCAAGTATGAATTTTGGATCGCCGAACTAACATGCGTGTTTGTTACTCAACCACTCCAGAACGGCTGAATAGATCAGCATCGAATTTGGCACCGAGATAGTTTATAGTCTCTTTTTATCCCAAGCAAACATACTTCCTTGGGATAATTTCCGAAAATCGCGCGATATGTTTTGCGGTATAACGGTAGAAAATAAATCATTACCTTCCCAATTTTTTGTTTTACTCTTGATTGGCCACTGGCGTAATGGTAAGCGAAGATCGAGCACGCTTGTCTAGAGGTAACCTATTCATTCTTGACTTAAAGACTCCCAGGTTGTAGCTATCAGGAAACACAGACTCTGGGGAATTCCACTCCATAGCTGTACGCACAATGAATATGTTCCCAAAACGTTTTGTGCGTGGATCCCACCCACACGTCCATCATTTGTAATTATTCTGCCTAACCTTATCTCAGTACCTTGCGGTTAGACTGTTCTCCACAACCTAGTGAATGGCTAACAACTGTATAGCATAAAACATCCATGCCAGGTAGTATGGGTGCTCTATCCTATAGAGATAAAGTTGAATGATAAGAAGTGATGGCATAATAGTTGTGTATGCACCGGGGATAAAGCAGCATCTTATGTCACGGGCGTCATATTGAATCCCGAACGCAATGAAGGATTCGAAAATTCAAGCTCACAAATGAAACGAGTGATTCTGAATACAGCGAAGGATTAAAGCCAGCCCAAGGCAGAGACAGCTTTTTCCCTGGAAGCAAACTCTACTTTTCAATCCTACTGCGAAAAAATTGTGTCATGAACAGAGGTGGCTGGCCACGAGCGGTTAGATCAAGCACAAACATCCCGTCAGTCGATGTTGAGTTCCAATTTGAAATCATATTATTGACCTCCAGGCAATAATATTGTAGGTAGGTACTGTGTTTTATAATTTCACTAGCTGTCCCGCGCAACTTCGTCTGCGTCACATTTTCCGCTCCTAAATAATATTGCAGCAAAAAATTGAGATTTAAACTTTCCTATCTCTCAATTTGGATCGAACTGCACATGGTGTGCGAATTTTATTATAATCGGTTAAGTGGTTTAGGAGTCCATTGAGGACAAACATTGTGACACGAGATTTATATATATTAAGAATACCTATAACCCGCCTGGCAATAATGAAAAGTATTAACTTACCCACACACAGACAATCAACTTAATTCCATACTCAAATCAATCATAAAGTTTGAAGTATTATGATAAAATACGTTCTACCTTGACCGAGGGCCAACCAGTTTGATGACCTCAAGCTACAACTATGTCCGGTGGGCCCGACCGTCGTGCTTTATTTTTATTCCATCCTGTTTTAATGGTTATTCCTGTTAAGGAACGGCGTGACACACACAAGGCCAAGTTATCGAGACTTGTATTGTGTAAGCTGCTAATATAAACTTTATATAATTATTGGAATAGGTACTCTTTAGTACCTATACCACAAAGTTTCAGAAAAATTGATAAATAAGGATGACATAATGGGCAGCTTTACAGCTAAAAGCGATCTTTTATAACAACTTTGGATGAATTAAAAGTGTTTACAACGTTTAAAACATTTCATCAGGTAATCATAACGTAAACTTAAGAAATGTTTTACTTAAGTATGTTGAAAGGTATTATAATGCCCAACGTTACCTGTGAAAAACAAACAATATGTGTTTCTTTCTTCTTTGAAAACAACGTGTTGTTATCAAAGAAAAACGTATGTTTTGTAGCCGTAATCACAGTGCGAAAAGCCTCAGTTTCATAATTCATAATTCATAATTCATAATATTTATTCATTATAACAGATTGTAGATTTACAACTTTTACAGAAATAATAACGGGTAACACAGAATCTCTACAATAAGGTGGGTGAAGCTCTGTCCTCCTAGATAGGCTACAAAATAGCCTGTGTTTAGGAGACACAGTTTCAATCCCTCGGCACTAATTGGGTTTGGTACGTGTTACATGTGCAGATTGGCAAAATTATAATTATCAAATGCATAAGCACGGAAAATCTACAATGACAAATTAATTAAAAATTAAAAACAAACTGAAGCATGCAATAATATGTGGGAGTGTTTCGTGTCTGTGTGTGTGTGTGTGTGTGTGTGTGTGTGTGTGTGTGTGTGTGCGTGTGCGTGATGGTGTGTTTGTACTGAGTGAGTGTAGTCGTACGTATGTGTGCATCAGTGGGAGTAATTAGTGAAGGTTGTCATTCGTTAGATAAATTTCTGTTTCGTCATAGCTTAGGTTTGATATGAAAGAACGGACAGACTTTTTACAATTAAAAGGAGACGAGCCATAGACTGGTAAATGTGAGTTAATTTTGTTATATAAAGATGGACCAAGGTAAATGTTGAATTTTTTTATAAAAGCGGTGTGAGCAGGTGGTATGGTACAGATTAGGTCTTTGCGGCGTTTATTCATTTCTACATATGGAGTTGAACGATGTTGAAGTAACACAGTGTGAAGAATAAACTGTTGCCGTACATTTAGTACATTGCACACCTTGTATAACTCATTGGTTGGAAAAAGAATCGGGCGAAAGGTCGAAACCTTCAATAAGGCTCTGTGAGCAGTCTCAAGGGGCTTCAAAATAGTTTTAGCAGCGCCTCCCCAGCAGGTGATACAATAGGTGAGGATTGACTGGCATAGCGCGAAATATACATTACGTATGATTGAAGGGTTAGCTACGTGTCGTAGGTTTTTAAAAATATAAATCAATTTCCGGACACGTCCTGAAAGAGCGTTAATGTGTGATTTGAAGTTCAGATTTTTATCTAACACAATTCCGAGATATTTTATCTGATCAACTGATGTAAGAGTAGGACACTGACAATTTGTATGGTCTTGCGTAGAACGAGAGTGCGCTTTAATGATGAATGCAGTTGTCGGTTGAGACGCAGCGCTCACAGAGAAGTGAATAAAACATGTTTTACTCGTATTGAGAGTTAAGGAGTGTGAATCGAGCCAGTTTAGGGCACAATTAAAACCATGTTGTGTCATAGCCTCCAAGTCTGACCACGAGTCCGCAGTGAAAGTTAATGCAGTGTCATCTGCAAAACATGTGATTTTTGAATTCGCGATATCGAGGTTGCATAGGTCGTTTATAAATACTAGAAAAAGTGATGGGCCCAGGACGCTGCCCTGGGGGACGCCATACTCGATAGGAAGTTCCTCACTCTTGTGGTTTCCTATAACAACGAACTGTTTACGGTCAGTGAGATAATTTTTGAAAAGTTCAAGTGGAAGCCCTCTGACACCAAGATTTTCCAACTTATTTAGAAGGATGGGGATGGGACGGTTATCAAAGGCTTTTTTAAGGTCGAGGAAAATAGTTAGCACCTTTTTTTTGTTATTTAGACTACCAACTATATGATTAACTAAGTCATTAACTGCGTCACAAGTAGATTTATTTGAACGAAAGCCGAACTGCTGTGGAGATAATAATTTAAAATGCTCAAGATAGCTTACAAGTCTCTTATTCAGTAAACGTTCAAGTACCTTAGACAGTGCACTTAAAACAGCTATGGGTCTGTAGTTACTAGGTTCAGCCCCATCCCCGCCCTTAAAAATAGGATGAATTATTGCGATTTTAAAAGAATTAGGGAAGATAGCTGACTGGAAGCAAAGGTTAAACAAATAACTGAGCACAGGGGCAAGGGTTTGCGCGTATCTTCTTAAAAAAGAAGAAGATATTCCGTCCCATCCTATAGCAGCAGTGGCTTTCAGTGAGTTTATAGTAGATACGATTTCTACCGGGTCTGTTTGTTCGAGCACAAATGACTTGTCACTGGTAATGGAGGGTGCCATAACTGATTGTGAACCGTTGCCAGGAATTTTGTCTGCCAGGTTCTTTCCAACGCTGACGAAATATTTATTAACATTAGTGCACGACTGAGTAGGTGAGAGTGGGTTTGAAATTAGATCAGTGGAAGTATTTTTAGTTTTAGTCATATTAGTTATGTTTTTTATAGTATCCCATAGTTTTTTAGTATTGTTTGTCGCCTTGTTTAGTTCTAGTGAGTCATATTTCCTTTTAACTTTCTTTAGGAGTAATGTACAAAAATTTCTGTATCGCTTGTAGGTAATGGATAAGGTTACATTTTCAGGTGTGAGTTTAAGCTTCCTATGCATAGAATCACGATTACGTATGCACCGCAGTAAGCCCGGAGTGATCCAGGGTTTAAGTATTTTTTTACTTGAAGGGATTTTTGTTATTGTTGTGTGCCGATGTATAATTGTGTTTAATATTTTAACAAGGTTTTCGGCTGCTGAATTAGGGTGAGTTATACAGAAAATTGAAGAAAGATCTAGACTTTTCATAGCCGTGTCAAGGTTTACGTAATCCACCTTAGAAATGGTGTTCTGCGGGCATTGTGTAGGTTTGTTATTACAAATACATAATAAGGAAGAACAATGGTCAGTCACCGTAGAATCATAAATAAACGTTATGGTTTTAGACTTACAGCGAAGCATGAGGTGATCCAAGCAGTTCTTTCCTCTGGTAGGAAGGGTGTGTGCAGGTAATAATCCATGGAATGCTAATGCATTAAGATATTCTTGAGCACGGCTATCTTCTGAAGACGTCTTTATGTCCAAGTTAATGTCGCCGGTAATGATAACTGACTTAAACTTTGTGAGCGTTAGTAAAATACAATTAAGTGCTGCCAAGAATGTATGAATGTTATCATTGGAAGGAGAACGATATATACAAAGTATTGCTATTTCGGAATTTATATTGACAATAAGTCCCGAAGCAGATCCGTTAAAATTGGGTTCTTCGCATGTGGTTATGAGGCTTGATTTAATGTAAACCACCACACCATCGCTCTGGTTTATATGTTTTGACGTGGAATAAGTTTTATAATTTTGCATAGTTGGGATTAAAGAGTTAGTGTTGCACGGTAGCCAACATTCAGTTAAAACCACGAGTTGGCAGTCCACATTAAGACGGTGTAATAGAGTCTCTAAGTTCAGGAAATTTCTATTTATAGATCGAATGTTTTGTGTAAGAATTTTGAAGAATGTATTTTCGTGTTTCAGGTGTGTAAATGTTTGTTCCGGAGTGCATGAGTAGGTTTCCGATACAGAAAATTGGTCAACAGTTTCAAGTAAATCATTAATACTATTAAGCATTAAATTGAATTTTTTTTTTAGATTTTATATTAAAAAACGAGGCAACTTTCAAAAAACAATTGAAAAAAGAATTTATATAGGGTTCTAGCTTAAGGGAACGTAAAACTGAATATGCAAAACTTAAGAGAAGCTTATCTAATAATCTGGATGTGTGTTTAGTAGTGTAATTAATGTGTTTTAGTGTTGTGTTTTTAGTGTTACATAGTAATATGATTTTAATTTGTATTAATATAAAAGAAAAGTAACCGTTAACGGGTCTAGGTATGACAATTGTATACAAAAACAGGGAAGCAGTAATAATTACAATTTTAAAAAACGTTAGGAGTCATGCCTTAGATAAAGTAAACAAATCTTTTAATTGTTGTTCGTTCCTTATAATGAATATTTGACTATCCTGGTCTTTTTTCAACATTATGCGACCATTAGAGGTCCAACAGTATAGGTATTGGTTAGCCTTTGCACAATTTCTAGTAAGATAAAATAATCTTTTGGCCTGAGTTGTGAGTTGTTCTGCGACGAAGATAGGAGTGTTTACTGCATCCAAACCCAGGTGAAAAGAACTCAGCTTGTTGTTGTGGTTATCTTTATTGTATGATTTTACTGCCGTCAAAAAATTGCTCTTGATAAGTGTATTAGTAAATTCAACTGTTATTGCTGAGTTGGGGTTTTCTTTTTTAGATGGCTGGCGTGACACATCACGTATATCGGAAACTTCCAGGTTCAATTTTAGGTGTTTAGATAACTCCAGCATTGCATCGTACAGATTGTTCTTTGATTCTTTAAGCCTTTTCGGTACGTTACGAAGCTCAACGCTAGTCTTAACAAGTGAGCGATCGAGCGAGTCTAGTTTTTCTTCTAGGGCTGCCAGTTTAGTGGACATAGATTTCCTCTCGACTTCCAAACCGCTGATTTTAAGCTCTAGCGAGGTAAGTTGTTCAGTGACTGATGACATTGACTTTTCTATGTCCTTATTTGTCTCGTCTATCTTAGAAGTGACCGCTTTCAGTTCAATTATATGATTCTCAATTCGATCCAAACGAGAGTTGATGAAGTCATTCAGTATGTCGCTAAGTTCTTTTTTAAGCTCGTTTTTAAGGTCGGCCAGGTTAATATCTTCGGCGGGCGGACAGCGTCGCTTGGTACGCTGTGTAATGTTGACCACGCCAGGAGTTACGGGCACCTCCTTCGTACATAAGGTCGGAATATCTGAGTCGGACCGTGTTACTGGACATTTTTGTGGCGGCGATCTAAGTATTTTAGACATCCTGGACTCAGAGCACTAAGACAAAAACGCCAAACTGGTTGGATATGAACCCAAATACTCGACGTTCACAGTCGGGGCTTTCAACCGCTGCACAATAGCGTCAATTCTCTCAGCAAATCAAACTATAACCGTCGCAAAAATTCGCTAATGAGGTAACCGGTCGGTCGGCGCAGCGGCTCAGCGAAAGCTCAAGGTCACGATGATACTGTTCGTCACTGCACGCCGGGCGCTCACTAATTAAGTAAATATAATATTGTCCACAGTTTCGTTTGCACTCACTACTGGGTCTGTATGGTATTTACTTGCACATTACGAATAAGTTCCTTGTTCGTAAGAAGTTGGACACTATTTCTATAAGAGAAACTTGTTAATTTTGGCCAAAATGAATTTATTTCTACGGAGCGCACAAGAACACGTCCACACGTTATGGCAGCTCGTCGCGGGGTCCTGTTTGAGAGTTTGAATACATTAACCTAGAAAAACCGGCCAAGTGCGAGTCGGACTCGCGCACCGAGGGTTCCGTACAAACCCGTAGGTATTGAATTATAAGCAGACGTTGCGATTTACGATTTATGACGTATTAAAAAAAACTGTTTACTAGATCTCGTTCACACCAATTTTCGCTGGTAGTTTACATAGTAATGTACATCATATGGGGACCTCCAAAATGTATTGTTTTTTTTTTATATTTTTTTGTGAAAATCTTTATGCGGTTCACGGAATACATCTACTTACCAAAATTCAACGGCAGACATGACGAATCTATAAGGGTTCCGTTTTTGCTATTTGGCTACGGAACCCTAAAAACAAGCTACACTACAACGTGTTCAAAGGATATATACCTACACACTGAAAATAATAAATATTGTGTACCTCGGTGTGACCATAAATTAAAATCTACCCTCAGTGTAAAGAAACATGCTTTCCGTCCATCTGTCAACAAAGTACGGAACTACGGACTAAATAATTTAATTAAAAACCAAACTTAGGTAATTTATTTAACATAGTAAATCAATTACACTTTACATACAAAAAACATTAAAAAGAATATAAAATGGCTGCTATAATTCACTGTCCTTTCAGCCAAATAGCCGTAATTTCTCATTTTTACGTTGAACTAACAAACAATAAGGTAATGCTAGATGAATAGGAGAAACAGAACAATGATATTTCATGTTTTTGCTGAAAATACACGTATAAAGGTAAATTAAAGTATTTTGAATACAATATTATTAATGGACCTCAGCAATGTCCAGCTATGTACGTTTTCCGGCCGAAATAAAGCTAACTTCTTCTATCTAAATAAAAATTAATCGTTGAAATGTATGTACGCGCACTTCGTGACGACTGATCTAAATTGAATAATTATTTTATAGTGTGTTCCTAGTCGCCAGGGCGAAACCAGCATGAAAAAAAAAATTGTAAAAAAAAATACATCCGGACGGAGTCGGGGGGACAATATACTAAGTAATTTGCATATTATAACATTCTTTTGTTACTGAGTGAATGACTGACAGACAACGCACAGCCAACACTACTAGTCATAAGAAGCTGCACGTAGGGTCCTTGGAGAGTTTAGGGTAGCTCTAAGAGAGGATTTGCCGAAAATCCAACGCGAACGGGGAAAATCAGGAAAAGCGCATACGAAGTCGCGGACAAAAGCTAGTTGATAATAGATCAAAATATTGTAAATATCTGTCACAGTGAATTCTAGATAAGCATTCACCTACCTGCCTTGATCTCTTATTTTAGGGACCTACTTTATCTCAAAGGCAACCTATATTAGACCCCCTGGGAAGCGTAAACTAGCAAAAAATGGTATGCTAAAACCTAATTTGTTATGTGATCCCAAACATATTTTATACAAACGTTTTCTATGTAACCCAGTTAATTTGGCACGACGGTGTCCGATTTTCTGGCTTCTGACAATTCATAACAACTGTCAAGGATCGGTAAATTAATGCCAGAACCAACGGCTTTACGTGCTTTCCGCGGCAGGGAGGAGTCACGGTATGCTAATATTATGATGACCTATCCACAGACTGGCCACGGTAAGCGTTACAGATTGACCAGTATAGCTGTTATTATTGAGTCAAAAGCTCCTCAAACACTTGCTCATACCAATAGACTAGCTGAAGCTGAGCCATTCGACTTCGTCTGTGTCACATTTTTCAGCGTGATATTATATTTATAGCCTTTTTTTAATGCAAAACGAGGAAACTCTTGGCCCAAATCTCACCTCATGGAAAATGATGATTAGTCCGAAGATGGAAGCGAGTTTCAACCGGAATCCTCTTACACAGAGGAACTGGCCTTCCTCGATAAACAGGATATCCAACACTTACCTAAATATTGATTCAATTGGAACCAGTAGTTCTTGAAATTAGCGCGGTCAACCAAACAAACATACAAACAAAATCATCAGTTTCATAATCCTAATCCCTACTATAATATTTTAAATGCGTAAGTAACTCGGTCTGTCTGTCTGCTGTCTGTCTCTTCTTGATGCCTAAACGACTGAACCGATATGAATGACGTTTTGTACAAAGATAGTTCGAGACCCGAAAAAAGGAAATCCCACGGGAACAAGAACTATGCGGGTAAAATGGGAGCGAAGCCCCGAGGAATAAAACTCTTCCGTTACTGAGTGAGTAACAGCCGAATCTCCTGGTCGTAGAAAGCTGAACCTTGGCATGTAGGTTCCTTGGGAAATATAGGCGAGCACTAAGGATTTCCCGAAATTCCCACGGGAACAGGGATGTCCGCGTACCAAGTCGCGGGCATAAGCTGTAATTAGTACCTATAGATAAGTAATATGTATAGGTAACTACTACTGTTTTTCTATACATTTTCTTATATTTTTCCCCAACCTACGCAGACATTCAAACTAGACAAATATATTCAAATGTTCCTCTAAAACATCTCTCAAACTGTTTCACCAACAAGAAGCTTTGTCGTCTAAGCTCAAAACTCCTAAATAATGTATGGCAAACTAAAGTAACCACAGCGTGACAGAGTGTGAGGAATAAAACAAAACCGCGGTGGGTCGTTAGTTATGGCTACAAGTGTAACTGAGGGGGGACATTACTCATTGGTTTCTGCGCCTCATTTCACTTTGCTTCATGCTTTATTAGAGTTTAGACCCTAATAAATGGCATAAAATATAAAAATGTTGACATGCATGTTTAGTTTATATTATTTTGAACATTCTCGAAAATTATGCCACGCGAGCATTCTACAGGATGAAAATGATGTACGTATTCCATGTTCTACTATCTTTTCTTTACATTGTTGAACGCAAAATAAATGAATTGCTTCTGCTGATGTGACTTGGTGAGGTTTTCGGGTAGCCGATGGATGCGAGACGAACAGACGGACCCTGGTGTTGTGGTGACACGCGCGAGGAGGCCGCCGTCCAGCAGTCTTTCGCGTCTTTCGGCTGATATGATGATGCTTTTGCAGGCCACACCTTATGCGTGTCGAGTTGCTCTGGCTAAATAATAACAGCCGCACGGTTCGATCTTCGAGGATAAGCAGCGCTACCCGAAGACGGTCTGTGAATGGGTGAACACCTAATGCGTACCGCGAGTTCTCAGTGTCTTGGAAAGCACGTTTAGCTTTTCATGTGTAGATCTATGACAGTTGCTACGAACAGAACAGTCAGAAGCCTGAAAATCTGACATCTGTCAAAGGGTGCCCTTTGACTGATGTCAGATTTTCAGGCTAATCACAGGATTTTTTGTGAAGCCTAACCGTGCCGGATACAAACTTCATCCAAATCCGTTCAAGAGTTGAGATATTAAGGCCAAACATCCAAACATACCTAGTAATATTAGCATTTGTAATTTAAGGAGCACAAAAACTTAATCTTTGTGCTACACGGATTAAGAAGGGTAGGTACCTCTTCTTCCTGCCCTCAAGTCAAGCAATCTTGGGTTGTCGTTTCGTGCATTTGGGTATTTGTATGAAAAAAATATTTGTTATCTATATAGTTTATCTAAAATCATACAAACATAATAATACTAACAGTGAAAATTGCTCGAAAAACAAATGAGATATTCTTTTAACAAATATCTATCCCTCTCGCAAAAACGCTGTCTTGTATGGATTCTGACGTCAAAGTCCATACAAAACTTCGTCGCTGATGAAAGTATTTAAAAAATAATTTCATGATTGTTTACTAGAGCTAATAAGTATGTCGTGGATAAAGATATCATTTAATAATTAGTTGCTGATTTGAGTATTTTAGTAGTGGGCAGTGGTAAACGCCGTGAAGTCAGTTGACAGTTATAATGGCGGCACGTGGACAGAGTCGTGTTGGAGAGTGGGGACTTTGCCGAGCGCACTTTGGCTCGAAACACCGACTAGGACACTCGTCCAGAACGAAACTGTCTGTTTACCTATTTCAATTACATTTAACAGACTTCTTTAATCATGTTATAAATGCGAGTTCTTGTAACTCAACAGACAGATGTGTTGCTGTGGAGTTTGTTGGCCACTTCTTCTCCACATCTAAAACACAGGAAGTGGTAACGGGCGGGCGTTTTGGGGGACTGTTTATTTGTAAGTTTGACGTTCAAAAGTACTAGCACTCAGCCACAGTCAATAAAGAAAGCTTAGTAGGTACTGTATTTAATGTTTTATTCTACAAAGATCCCGATACCATCGAACCCAAACGATGATGGCGCTATCGCTCAGCCGTCGCTGACGATTTTACAAAAACAAAATTCATAATTTCCCTACTGCGCTTTCTTAAGGTCATGGAAGACAACCAGGTCAATGGCGGGTGGGCTCTCCCCCTCTTTCATTCTGGGAGCTTACCTATGATAAGATTCTGAAGTGTACCTATGATTCATAATTTGTAGGTACAATTTATCAAATACAGTTAGCGACAAGAACCTATTTTTTTATTGATATAAATATAATAATAATGAATTATTATTTCAAGTGTTATCATAACTGCAACAAAATAAGAATGAGTAAAGCAAGTTTTCGCTGTTAACAACTCTTTTCTGAAACTTTGGTTTATGCTAACCTGATTTCGTTGCTGACGGTACAAAGAGCAAGCTAAAGCATGAACTGTTACAAACTTATAAAGTTCTTGACTTCACAAAGTTCTTGGTGCAATATTGTGCTTCTGTTAACACTAAACTTCCCTCCCACTTTGTTATAAAAAATTTGAGGTCTCGTAGCCATATAATAACGGCTGAACGGGACGATCTTCAAGGCTACATAAATAACGCTTAGATAGGGAGCCATACAATGAGAACCCCTCTTTTGAGCCTTGGATACTCTGCCATTTTTAAATGTTTGACAAGCAAATAAAAACCTAAATACAATTGTTTAAATACAAATCAGAAAACATTCTTGAGTAAGTTGAATGTCCTGTTTATTTTAATACACATGCCTACCTAACGATCACTCTCATCCCAATCATAAAAAGTGTTGAATTTTGTAAATCGACTTACATTTTATATTTTTTGTTAAAAAAAGAACAAAGTAACCCCTAAGAATATTAGTTATTCACAGCCACGCAAATATACTATGTACAGTCAATCCCTCAAATTTTGAATTACCCATCGTATTCCGAGCACGAAAATCTAGGTACACTCGAGTACTGGTGATATTAAAAACATGATTAAAATGTAATCTCGTGTTCTCGCAGTCGTGTTGATACAATGGTGTAGTAAAGTGTTTCGTGGTCAATGCGATTAAGTGTAGTGAGATATTAAAATTGTTTTATCCAGCAGACAGACGGTCAAACTATGGTATTGTATTAGATTTGGAAAGCACTTTGGACAGTAGTTATTTTTTGGTGATATGCAAAACAGTAGTTTTATTTTATTTTGGTATTAGATTCCTTTGTGTTATGTAGAAGTTTTAATATTGTATGTATATTTTACGGAGTGATAGGTAAGTACAAAATACAGTGAATGACTCAGCTCAGTAAGACTTAAGATTAGAATAAGTGCTGCAAAATTTTATCAAAAACGTCCCAATCAAGTAATAAACTTCATACAAACATCATAAACATAAAAACATACATTTCCAAGTGATTGACACGGCTTTAAATTCAAAACTTTTCCTCACTTACCAACAAAAATTATTTCCTCGTCAATACGAAGTTTTTTTTTTTTCAAAGAACCTCAACTCAGGCATCATAACACCGGTGTATGCAAACGACCAGCATTTATATAAAGGGGAGTCGAGCCCTCTAAGGGGGAAAGGGAGGGAGAGGTCGGAGGCAATGGAGGTGCAGGGCTCAGACTGTATTACCCGAGGATTAGTCTGTTATTACCTTGGCAAAATATTAAATGTACATTTTTTTAACGCGGCACCAACCATATTTGTAGGCTTTCTGAACTGAATTACAGGAGTACTTTATTTAATAAATAAGTATGAATGGCGGTGTGCTGATGTATGTGGGATAAAGGGACTGGTAATTTGTAAGACTGAAGGATTTTTTAATGATGAGAGATTTATGTAACCAATATTTGTATGTTTTTCTTTAACCAACTGTGTCTTCTACTAGTAAGTACCTACTGGCATAAGGTTCTGAAAATTATTTTACCGAAAAATCTAGATAAGTCCTTCAGAATGATTTCACGTATACAAAAAAATAAGATGATACAGTGCGTTAAAAACACGCATGACGTCACGTCGCTGGTAAAAACTGTACCGTCGAACTGACGACATGCTGGTTTTCAACGCACTGTATCGAGAAAAACGATGATTATTCACTAATTTAAATTCAAAAGAAAATTTGGAAATCCTTTATACTCATACAATGTCTAGACTTACTAGTAATCAATCATTAGCTTTTTTCTAATAATTGGCAGGTAGCTGGCCTAACCCACCCGGTACTTAGTGAAAAATACGAGTTAATAAAAGAAAAACATTTTATCTAGAATCCCAGGAGAAAGAAAGAAAATACATTTATTTAACACAAATTTAAGGCACAGAACTCACATGTTGGACAAAAAAAAAAACAATGTCTTGATAAAACGTTTAAAACGCTGTGCTTCGAGGCTGTGCCAAATAGATCTAGTACAGCATGAATGCCAAAAAATGAGTGCCTGAAGCTGGGTATGAGGAAACTTGACGTGTAGCTTATAGGAAAGTAAAAATAGAAAACAACAGAAGGAAGCCCTTGATCAGTTCTTCATCGTCCGTTTGCTTTGCTTATTACATCGGGATCCAATCTTATTCCGTCGGGATTGCTGTCAGCGATTGCAACAATGATAGAGCCGACACGTTTAATGAAGCAAACCTTGTTAGGAGATCGATACTGATCTGGTTATGGAAGATGGGGAATGACACGTTCGTATTTAGGAAAGGGAGTATGAATATTTTTCTATCTAGAAATCTACCCTTTGTGGAACACGAATGACACGCTTGGTAATTGCCGATTGATTATAAAAGTACATGCCCATGATCTATGTATATGCATACAGCTAAACTGTGCGATAACTACAACCTGATTATCATAAGTTAAGAGACCATAGGATACTTTTAGACTAGCGGGATCCATCAACGACCATATCATCGCTTTCCATCAGTAAAATTGTGGCCTAACGCCAGCCTATCAATATTAAAAAAAAATTCTTGCCCATTCTTCTCCATAGAGATCTACGCTTTGGAATATGCAACTAACTTCATCTTTGTAACTGACCGACTTCCTGACAATTTCTAATTGCCTGAAGGTTTAATTCAAGTAACTGCTTTACGTTGAGTTTGATTGATATTATATTAGGACGTATTTTATTTCTACGATCTTAAATTAAAAATGTATAACTGTGTTATTATAGAGCAGCCAGCCTTACGTCCTTTACTTATTAGCTAATATTTAAACTAAAATATGTAGTATTATAACCTGTTCCTAATTTTCTTTACGATTCTTACCAGAGAAGTGTTACCATGCACAAAACTGCGTATCTTTTCAAAATACCTAAACCTAAGTTAGTAGGTATGCATACCCTCGACATACAAGAACCCAGATCTCATTAAAATGGTCGAATTTTATTACCCTTTATTGTCCACATTTCGCGTATTTGCAATTATGAACACCTGTGCCCAAATTACATGTGTTACAATGTTTTGTTCAATTGTATTTGAGCATAACTAAGGTTGAAGATAATTAGAGGTTATGAGCAATAATAGCACGCAAACTTCTTGTAGCAAACAGTAATTCCTACATGAGCGACTTTTTTTGTTGTCAGCAAATGTACGCTTTGGGCAACCTTTTTTGATTATAGGGCATTCATTACTTACTATACTAACACTGTTATTTGAGGAGTACGATTACATAAGACAACCTTTAAAAAAAGGTACATTTAAATAAAAATAAGGAATATATTTTGTGCTCACCTGTACCAAGCAATTTTTCTGTAACACTTCAATCAACAGCAATATAGATCGACGCAAAAAAGGTATTTCTTATAAAGGCAAGTCTCTCATTCAAAACTTTCACCGTCATCATTAATTTACTTCGTAATAACGACTTTCGTTTACAAAATGCAAGCTCATAATCTCGAAAGAATATTAATAAATTCATTTTCTTTGAAACAGATTTATTATTTTTTAACCCCCGTATTGAAGAGTAAAGATTAAAAATTAATCATTCGTGGAGTTCCGCGTAATTGGAACCGAATAAGGGAATGAAAGGGATTAAATGGAGGATTTAAAAGGCTCGCGGGATTTTCAAGTTATTTTTGTGTTTCGATTGTGGCTGACTGTACCTCTGGCTGTTTGTTTTTGCATGCCTTTGCCAGAAATTCGTGGTCTGTGGTTGAAAATTAAGTACATTTGTATTATGAAAATGGGTTTGCTACATGTTTGCTTTTTGATTATTTATTTATTGAATTTGCTCGTTTTTTCCCAGGCCGGTGAAACGGCTTAGGTAGCTACGACTTGCATTATATTTTTAGTTTTGTTTTTTATTTACCTTTTTCAAGTCGTAGGTAAAATTTGAAATTAAACTACGATCGTTTTTGCTATTCGAGACTCACTAGCTGCGCACTAATGCGCATTTAATCGCGTAAACAAACCGTGAAAACATACACTCTTATTTTTGTTTACTAGCCTTTCTATGCTCGATTGCTTGCCTCTCTTTTCTCATTTGAAACAATTCTGTCTTGTGCGATCTGCAGCCAAGTTTTACCCACAAACGATAAAGTCAGAGTAAACAGGCTAGGACCTAGACTAGAGTCAAGAGCAAACCCGTCTCAAATAATAATATAACATACTTAAATTAAAAATTGTAGAACATGTGAAACCAGTCAGTTATACTGTATCTTAATTATATACATTCACAAAACTAGACCGGTATTCCAATTAACTAAAACATAATTATTTGAATGAACTAATTCCGTGGTTAGTTGGTGTAATTACTTGTAGACCAAAACACTGTTACTAGCATCCAGCAACATGGCGCAAAACAAACGCCAAAACTAATTTCATTTATTCTAATTGCAACATAGTTTACAGAATACTTAGTAAGTACATCATAAGTACAAACTACACTTCAGAGAGAGAATCGTTATACAAGTAATCCTACTAATATTATAATCCTGCTGTAATATAAATGCGAAAGTTTGTGATGATGGATGAATGGATGGATAGATGTTTGTTACTCTTTCACATCAGAACGCCTGAAAGGATCTTCATGAAATTTGACACAGAGGTAGATTATAGTCTGGAATAACACATAAACACACTATTATCCCAGGAGTATGTTCCCTAGGAATCTCGCGAGCGGAGCCGCTGACGAAGCCATATCGTAAAATTTGACATTTCGTTCGTAGTGGTTTGCCATTTCACAACGTAAGAGATCTCCATAATGAGGATGTAGGTAATCCCATTCAAAGCTAACTCATCCGTGTCGGAGTGCCCTAAGTTTCCTCACACCCTGTTGCACACTAAGCCTTGACAAGATCATAAAATGGCCAATCCTATGACAACGTACATTAGTAGCTACTAATCAATCAATGACTAATGGCTAACTAAACAAAACTAAATTTAGTTATCTACTTAACAACTTGATAAGTGTAAACCAGCCATCAGGACCGATTTCAATAGCCAGGTAACAGTTATATATATCTATGTAAGTATTAGCATCTACTTTGTACTAATCGATAATGCAATATTAGCCCGCAAACTGAAAACTAATTGATTATTAACCAACATCGAATAAGAACCGATCTGCCGTTACAGCTATTAAAAATTCAATTAAAAGACTTACCTCCACAAGTTTCCCGGAAGTCGGGACAGCAGTCGCCGAGTTTCAAGCAAGCATGGTCGCAGTAGCAAGGCTTGTCAGTCAAGTCCTCGATAATGGCGTTTTGGTGCGCCTTCTGTATGACGCAAGAACTATCCCGCCCCGGGCAGCAAAGATTCGCGTCCCTACAGTAATTGGCCCCGCAATAGCCCGCCAAACACACTGCACTCGCGAAACACAACCAATAACGAAGCATTTTGGAATAAAACAATTTTTTTTTTACACTGACAAAACTTTTTAGAGCAAACTTTTTAAAAACAAAATGGTGGTTATATAGAATTCCTTCGGGTGTTCTCTAAATTTTTAAATTCAGAAACGCGTTGTTATGTGTCATTCCCAATTTCAATTTCTGCGAACAGCCAGTTCTGTAACAAAAAACAAAATGTCGTTAGGGTTGCATTCGAGCGTAAATTCCTTAACCTTATTTTTAACTTCTTTCTTTTTGTTCAAGTTTTATCATGACCACGGGATCATGACCATGATATTTTATTTTCTTTTTTGCTTTTGATTACAAGATATTTTTGAATGATTTTATTTTCATATCCAACCCCCGACTCTCTCTCTCGATTTGCTCAAAAAACTGTTTAAAAATTTTAGAAAAAAGTATTAATACTAAAATATTTAAAAACTAAACATGAAAAAAAATTGGTAGAAGTTGCAAAAAGTTTACTTTGACATGTGCCTCCTGTGAGGTTTGAACTCACGACCCCTGGTTTACGAGACCAGTGCTCTACCACTGAGCTAAAGAGGCTTACGAAAGATTCGTGAAATAGCCGTTCCTTATCTACGACTAACTTAACATTGCAATGGAGTGTATTATTTTTTTATTTTTTATGATATTCTAATAATATTTACATCCACAGAAGACTTAAAGACTAGAAAGAAATTTATTTATCACAGACTTTATGGCACACAGTATTGTGTGTTACAGTAATAACAAAACAAATGACTAAGGGCTGATTTTTCCAAAGTCAGATAATTTTTAACTGAAGAATATAATATGGCCGTTTGACATAATTATTTTCTATGCAAAAGCTGTCACTGTACGAAAGCTGTTACTCCTCTGATAAAATTTATCTGACTATTGAAAAATCGTCCTTAAAAAGTAGTCCAACATAGACTGCTAAAATCATCTTTTTGACTTTACCGTCGGGTAAAAATGACATTTACTTACACTAAAATGATCACTATTTATATAGTATATACCTACCTAATTTTATTGGACTTAGTCCTAATTTATTATACTACACAGGACAAGTTCACGAAACACACCCACTTGAAACACAGAAAAAATGTAAACAGATTACTACCAACATAACGATGCGTTAAGATGACAAAAGAATAAAAAAACAGAAGCACACGGGACCGGGGTTGTTGACCTCAGTGAACTTAACCGACTGGTTCAAGCTAACTGATAAGTCGAGTTTAAGTTAAGGGGATGCGGTTAACTATCCTATGGTGATAACTGTTAGTTTAGAACTGAGGCTTGAGTTCGGTTTTGTATTGAATCCTGAATAAAAAAGTTTTTATTAAACTTTTAATGGTTTTTAAGATAAGAAAATTCGTGGCTTGTGTTTTATGACAGAAAGGCTTTTTAGCGTGCCGGTTTATGGGTTTTCTTATCTTGGACTCCTTAAATAAATCAAACTGAACTAATTTACTTTAAAAATAATTACTTTTTTATCCATTACGTTTTGTTATATCTTTAAAAATTTTTGGTAGGTTTGGCACAATTATAAATGGGTATAATAATAAACCTACTTATGCGTTTATAATTAATAGTTAGTTAAATAGTTACTAACATTGGAACGAGCACCTATACCTACTTCTAGTTTCTAATACTAAAAGTTATCCAAAATAACTTCACCTTAAATAGATAGCAGAGTTTCACAAGTACCTACATTATGTGATAACAACTTCTAATACCTACCTTCCACTAGGTATTTACTTAAATGAATACAAAATAAAACAATGAATCCTTTTGTTTGTTTCCAATTAGCCCCTAATTCCTATTCTACCTTTTTTTATTATTGTTATTCTATTTTCTTAAATAACTTTATAAAATAAGCATAATTTAATTCCGCCAAGCTCGTTCCATCATTGGACCACAAGACGTACGGCGACGGGCCACCGGTACATGGTGGACATCCCACCTATACGTACAAAACGTTTTAGGAATACAGTAATTGCGCGTACAGCTAAGGAGTAGAATTCCTTGGCTGAGTCTGTGTTTCCTGATAGCTATAACCAGGGCGTCTTTAAGTCAAGAGTGAATAGGTTACTTCTAGGCAAGTGTGCTCCATCTTAGACCGCATCATCGCTTAATATCATGTGAGATAGTGGTCAAACGTGACATACGTTTGACCACCATCAATAGTAAAAAAAAAAAAAAAAAAATAACTCGGACACTTACAACAAGGGTCAGTAGACTAAATGAGTTCCGCTTGGAGCCGACAAAGGTGACATTAGAACATGAAAACGACTTAGCAGTGTGCAAACCATAAAACTGAATAACGATCTCGACTGTACTCATCTCGTGTCCGTGGTGGAACAGGTTTAGCTGGCTTTGATGTCTTTAAACGATTTTGCATCTTGACTTCTTTCAGGTATGCCGTTTAGGGTTACCAACAGGACCCTATTACTAAGTCTGTCAGCGGATCGTATCTCAAGACCTTAATAGGTAGAGAGTTGTTTTCACAGTGTATTTCTATTGCCGCTATAATAACAAAAAATGAAAATTAAAAATTAAAGGAGTTTCCCATCTAAGAAACGTGTTTTTTTTTCGGTTTATACTACCTTCGCGTAAGAGTCCGACCCGCACTTGTGTTTTGGAGTGTTGTGTATAGTAGGTACCTACTGGTTGATCTCTGGCTATTGTGGGAGCACAGGAGGACTCTATTCCCAGGTCAGGCTAAAAGTGTTATTGGGTGCACACAGACTTGTTAACCATGATATCTCCTGCGAAATTTAGAGCAATCGAGAGAGTTCTTGTGTTGAGTGTAGTCCAAGGGTTATAATGTGCCTCGTAAATCCTCCACCATGGGGCCTACCATTGTAATAAATGTTAAAATTGCCGGCTAGTACATTACATAGAATAATCACTACGCTTCATCATCTAACGCCCTTATTTCAATTTATGTGAAGTCAGCTCGGTATGATTTCTTCTTCCACACCGACATCTCAATCGCCTATGAGTAGATACAAGCATCAAGCTTCATAGATACGCGTAACCTTTCAGTTCCATATTATATACAAAAAAAAAAAAAACAATTCCAAAAAAGGTCGCATACTGTTACTTAATTTTAGGGGACCGTAAATTTTTTTTTTAAACTGGTAGCTATGGCATTCTGTTAACGAGTGGCGCAAACAATTGATCCGAGACAAACAATGGGGGAATTTGTTAGTCAAATAGGCAGTAGGTACCATCCACCTCCGCGATCGAGGTGAGCTCAAATATGTGCTGTGTGGAGTGCGTCAGAATTTTTATGTAGAAAAGAGGTCGTGTGCCTAATGATGAACTTCCATACTTTATTCCAACCCTTTATAATGTTGGATTAAGTATTATTCCTAAGCCTTTATTAAGTAAGAAACCTAAGTAAAATATAGTGACCGCAAGGATGGCTGGACCAAACGAGATATGTACACGAGACCATTTGCACACTATTTACTACCTATAATGAAACATTTGCTACCTTTTTGCAACCTTAACTTATATTTTTTACACATTTTTAAGAAGCTCCTATGAACAGTTACATCATTCGGAATATCCGTTAACAGCATAAATGGCAATGTAAGCACTGTTTGGACAGATTCACGCACTCAAATCTCTTTGTAACTTTCTTCAAAAGACCACCTCAGACAAAAACATCTAAATTTTCATGTGATCTGGACATTACATATTTAGTATGGACTGACCTCAAATTTTGATTTCTGACACGGAACACTCTATTCCACTAGGACTGCCTGCCAAAATATTGACGTATAGAAGTGTTTTTTGAAACCTATTTACAAAATATACCTATTTATAATTTATCAAAATCACTTAGTGGCGATCGATGTAAATAATATACGTAGCGTAAAATCGGTAGAATCTAAATCAGAATCAAGACAACTACACTACATTTATACAAAACAAAGTCCTCCGCTGCGTCTGTCTGTCTGTCTGTTCGCGATAAACTCAAAACTACTGCACCGATTTTCATACTGTTGTCACCAATGGATAGAGTAGTTCTCTAGAAAGGTTTTAGTATTATAGTTTTTCACATCAGTCGAAGCCGCGGGCATCTGTTAGTTCTATACATAAGAAGCCATCCTACACCGGCGGCTCACCGATATTCATTATTAATTTCTCAACCCACTTATTAGTTATTACGACCACAAAGTTAGCCCTCAAAAAAGAAACTCCCAAAAATATTTAATTAAATTCCTCATCGCAAGTTAACGGGCAAGTTAATAATGAAAATACTTAGTGTTGGATACCGCGGCTAAGTTCAAACTTAGCATGTAATGCTACGATAACAAATAACTTGATAACTTGGCACAAGTTTATTTCATTATGCGAGATTAAGATAGGTATGTTCGGTCCCTTCTGAATTATTAATCATAACATCGGGGAGGTTCCTGTGGGATACTGTGTAAGGGAGGAGAGGAAAGCAGGTTGTGGGACCATTATTTCAAGATTGTATGTGTCCGTGTGTAGATAATGAAGGTAGGTATAAGTATTCTATTAATATTTTTTTAGGAAAACAGGAACTTAATACCCCTTAAACAAGAGTAGCAGCTAAGTGCTTTTAATTTTTGCCAATTGTGCCATCACCATTTTGAGTATTGTTTTGTTTTAGTTTTTTATAGTGTCACAGCTACGTCAGTTTTTTAACAAAGAGTTTTGTGAACTTCGCCCTAAGTAACTTCTTGCTAGATTGTTTTTATAAACCATCGACATTATAAATTGTCAAACCTAAAATACCAACGAATGAGGTTCGGTTAGCATTTCGAGCATTTTTATCTTGCGGTATTATTTGACACACAGAAAGTTTACCCTGCCTTACCTGCCAAGTGAAGGCCTTACCGATCATGCCATCGTTGATGATAAGTTAAATTAAAAAAATCTCTTTTTGCTAAATCTGACATAATGTGCATGACATTTTTTAACTACCTAATGATTTAATGTTTAATCAGCATCGTTCGTTTGTTTGCGGTGCCCTAACAGGGTTCATGCACAAAAAGTGACAATAAATGTAATTGTAAAGTGTGTTGTGTGCATGAGAGCAAATAAATAAATACCTAAATACTCTTGGTGACATAGACAATAAATAAATACCTAATTTAAAAAAAACTATTAAATTATTTAATAGTTTTTTGATACATACATGATTCAGGCAGATGTACAAATCTATACTAATATTATAAAGCAGAAGAGTTTGTTTGTTTGGTTGAACGCGCTAATCTCAGGAACTACTGGTCCGATTTGAAAAATTCTTTCAGTGTTTGACAGCCCATCTATCGAGGAAGGTTATAGGCTATATATCATCACGCTAAGACAAATAAGAGCGGAGCAGTAATGGAAAATGTGACGCAGACCAAGTTGCGCGGGTCAGCTATTTAACTTAAATATCTATTTATATCTACACAGATCTTATAACCCAGTCTCCTAAACTAAGTAGTCCTGTATCTTAGGAGACAGTGTTAGGCCAGACAAGGGCGGCTAGTCATGTAGCTGTAGTTAATAATAAATAATAATAATAATAATAATATTCTTGGACATTTCACACAACGCCATATAGTCCCAAGTTAAGCAACCTAATGCTTGTGTTATTATGGTAACGATAGTTAGTTAGTTGCAGTCAGGGTGTGTAGCGCAAGAAGTGTGTGTATTAAATCATGCGTTTGTGTGCCGGTGTGTATGCGTTTGAGTGTTAGTGTGTGGATGACTGTGTGGGTAAGTGTGTGTATGCAGAGATAGGGGATGGTGGTAGAGTGAGAGATCGTGTATTGAGTGTGAGTCGGGTAGTGGAATAGATTGGGATTATTCTATGAATGTTAGTAAGGACTCCGTGAATGAATACAGATTCAATAAGAAAACAACAGAATTTATATGGCCTAAAATCGCTATAGTGACCTAAATAGTCATACGAGAGTATCATACGCCCAGCCGCCATCCGCACGTATAGCGATCCTATAAATCGCTATCCACCTGTAGCTTAACCCACCATGTCCACCGACGCGTGCTTAAATCTCAGCTTAAAGTTGTAGCGTAACAACTAAGTTAAGACACAAGCGCAACTTGATATGCCAACTCATTTCACTTCATTAAGCAATGGATAACTTATTAACGTGTTATCAAGTTCAGGACTTTGTTCCTCTCACGCCATTTAATTTTGTACTGATGTATGATTTTGAAGTTTTCATAATGTGTGATTGTTTGAGAAGCTCGTGGCCAAATCATTACAGAGTTAAGCAAAGCAACGCCTGCCAAGGTCGGTTAATAGATTGGTGATTATCCGTTACTGTGCCTCGGAAAGCATTTAAAAATAAAATTAAAATCTATTAATTTCTTTAATCGATTTTCAACTTTATTGCACGTATAGCCGGTGGTCCCGGCCGCCAAATGGTGGTCGTCAAATAAAACATGTCAGAGGCCTTTGAGGCAGTTTAGACTCTGACACTAGGGACTCGTGGGGTCGTTGGACCTTACTGCCGACACCACAAGAAGAAGTAGAAGAACTTTATCGCTATAGCATTAGGGTGAAGGTTGATTGTTATAGGAAATTTGATTGTTTCGGGTAATTGGATGTGTTGGCGTCTGTACTGTGATTCTTGTTAGTACTGTGACGATTGTGTGTCCTGGGCTTAAGATACTCTTGTGTGTTCAAGGTTTTATGAGATTAGCGTTGGCCATTTCTAAAACTTTGGAACGGTCAGTTAAAAAGTTAAGCATAGGATTTGATATCTGAAGGATAAAGGATTGGATTATTTTTTAGGAGAACTGGTATTGATGTGAATTCGGGCGGTTTCCGCCAATATATTCGTTAATTTCTCCATTTCCTCTTTAATTTCTCGTAGTTTCTGAGTTACCGCACCACAGTACATACAAGTTTATGTAATACCTACTTACAAAATAATAAACAAAAACCCTATAACAAAGCCTCCGCTGGCCGTCCGTCCGTCTGTCTATATCTGCCATAGGTAGACAGTTGGCATGTTCACAGATTGTATAATTTCTACTAGCTTTCGCCCGCGACTACGTACGCGCATATCCTGTTTTTTCCCGTTCCTGTAGGTATTTCGGTAAATCCTATTAGTTCACCTCTACGACCAGTAATAATAATAATATCCTTGGACATTTCACACAACGCCATATAGTCCCAAGCTAAGCAACCTAATGCCTGTGTTATGGTAACGAGATGGCCGATAAACTACATAAATACATTTTTTTTTTGTAAATACATACATATTACCTATAGATAGAAAAACACCCAGACTCGGAACAAATACTTGTAGGTCGAACAAATATCTGTTCCGTGCGGGAATCGAACCCGCGACAAGCTGCGCAGCAGTCAATCGCCCGAGCACTGCGCCAACTGTGTCGTAGTAGTCGCAGTAGTTTCGGCTGTGCGTGGATCGACCAGTCAGTCAGTATATACAGTATACAGGGTTATTTGTAAAACACCGGCAACCTCGCAGGACTATGTTACTAACATCATAACCAACAACTTTTGTTCTATGACTTTTGAAAATTCATCATATTTTAGTTCATCAAGATTTCATACAAAAATAACAAATATTTAAATTGAACGCTCTAAATGTTACAAGGTCTATGCAAAGCATTAAAAAGAAAAATAATGAGCTTTCTTATGCTTCTCATAGACTTCGTAACATTTAAAGCGTTCGATTTAAATATTTTTTTATTTTTATATGAAATCCTGGATGAATTATCAAAAGTTAGTCATAGAACAAAAGTTGTTGGTTATGATGTTAGTAACATCGTCCTGAGAGGTTGCCGGTGTTTTAGAAATAACCCTGTATATATTTATATAGAAATATATAGATTGCCGCTATAACTACAGATAATAAAAATAAAGATTAAAGGAGACTAAGCAAAAAAGTGATTTTTTTTGTTTATGGTACGGAACCCTTTTGGTGCTAGTCCGGCTAGCACTTGGCCGGTGTTTTTTTATTTATCATTATAACCAACTTGAATTCACATTAAAAAACCACACGTGTCAGTTATTGGTCTGTAAAAATTAATATTTTCATCAGGAAACATTTCTGTACTTATGATGAAGACTGTTTTCGATTTTTCCCCGATCATTCATTTACAAACTTTCTCGCTCTCAATGCCGCGAAAATCTATTATAAGTTTTCCTTTCACAGTATCTACGAATATACGTCATTTCCTCCGAGCAGCCGAACCGAAGCTATGAAACTCATTCACAAACTGCCTTTATAAATGACGGTATGCCAACTACATCTATACACCTACCCTTAATTGGCGTGGCTCCGCAAGGAACTCAATACAGGTAAATTAACAAAACGGCAGCAATCGATCCCCATCCAAACTTCTACGCCAAAGAACACGAACTTCAATGCGGCGATATGAATCGATTCAATCGAATAGAATCGACCGCCTCGATTAATTTAATCGTAACTATTCGAGTTTCGAACTAGTCGATCAACTCTTATTAAGTGGCAGTTATAAATGGCGGGAATTCGATGGCCATAGACAATGACCACGTCAAAGTAGTTAGTTGGAATTAATTTTGCATGTTAAATGAGATCATAGATTGTTGATTTTGGATTACCTATTAGCTTTACTGTGATTACGGTATCCTGTGATTTTGTCGTATTGCTAAAACCAGCATCAGGCAGTAGTTATCTGGCATCTATTTCTAATTTTGAATTTATTAGATATTCGCACACCTGTTGAGGTAGATTATGGCATTAATAATTTATGTAGTTTGTAACACCTTTTTGTATGTACCCACATTCAAGCAAATAAATTATTTGTATTTGTATGTTGGACGAAGTCGCGGGCACATCTCCCGCGACTTCGTCCGCGTAAATTTAGCACTTTCCTTGACAAATATAAAGGCTTATGTTTAACTTACCACCGGATATAGTAACATTTAGCAGTCAAAAATAGTAAATGATCACCAAAATTAAACCCGCATTTTAATGTAAACTTAAAACCAAAGTTATAACATCTTGCTATCCTATTAAAGCAAACCAACTCCAAAAAAAATATTCTAACCCAAAAATAGTTAAAATGATACGCAAAAAAATAACATCTCGTTATCCGATTAAACCAAATGATTCACCAACAATAGAAGGGATCTGGCGCTCGGCGGCCGCTGCCGCGGCACGCTCGCTTCGCTCGCTCGCCTTCGCGCGCTAATGGTCATGGTTCTAACCTAACCTAACCCACATGTTTCACCAGCCATAGAGGGGATCTGATGCAGTCACGTTACTATAGAATTTGAATATTATACTAATTGAATATTAATTTGCTCGCTAAGATTTGGTGACCATTTACTAAATTTGGTGGTCGAATACAATTTAAAGTGGAGTCGTGATTATAATAGCTGGTACTATTGTATTTTTAGACTTTATTTTTCTGGTGTTAAGTAGATATTTTTGGTTACAAAACTAAGGGTATCAAAGCATTTTATGGTGGTCATTATATTTATCCCCAAATATAAACACCCCCTCCAGACCCTCTATACAGAAAGCTCTAAATGTTACGAAGTCTATGGGAAGCAAAAGAAAAAGAAAGAATTTTCTTTTGTTTCGCATAGACTTCATAACATTTACAGTGTTCAATAAAAAAAAAATATATTAGATGATAACCTGGAACTAAAATATGGTGAATTTTGAAAAAGTCAAAGGAAAAAAGTTGTTGATTATGATGTTAGTAACTTAGTCCTAAGAGGTTGTCGGTGTTTTAAAAATAACCCCGTATAGGGTAGGAACTTTATGAAAAAATAAGCCTGTATAGGGTAGGAACTTTATGAAAAAATAACCCTGTATAGGGTAGGAACTTTATGAAAAAATAACCCTGTATTAGGGTAGGAACTTTTTGAAAAATTAACCCTGTATAGGGTAGGAACTTTATGAAAAAATAACCCTGTATAGGGTAGGAACTTTATGAAAAAATAACCCTGTATAGGGTAGGAACTTTATGAAAAAATTAAATGAAACCCAAAACACCGACCCAAATTACAATCGAAGGTTCGAAAGTCGGTCATTTGACACCGTCTACTGAAATTAAAGTTATTTTTTTTTTTTTTTTATTTAAAACGGGGAAACTCTTGGCCCACATCTCACCTGATGGAAAGTGATGATTAGGCCGAAGATGGAAGCGAGTTTCACCCGGAATCCTCTTACACAGAGGAACTGGCTAGCATATCTCTAATTGCCGGAACACAACAATGCTGTAAACATTGTTGTTATGGCGACAGACTTAGACATGATGGTGGTAGCTTGCCAGGCGGACTTAGAAGTCCTACCACCAACCAAACCGAGCAAAAAATGTGCCCCCACTGGGAATTGAACCCGGGACCTCTGGGTCTGAATCGAGTGGTATAACCACTAGACCACGGAGGCGGTTAGTGTCACCTGTTTAGCACCACCCGGGGACCACGTGTAGGGATTCGCTGAAGGGTATTCTCCTACGGACGCAGGTGACTCGGCCCCCAACCAAATATTTAATACTTTGTAGTGTTTTTTATTTAGACTTTATGCACAATTAGTGGTACGTGGGCGGACTTAATACAACAAGGCATTCTCTACCAGTCAACCTTTGGGTAAGAAGAAAAATAAAAAGAAGAAATTAAATTGAATCCTATCGATACAACACAATATTGAAATAATTTAATATATTTAATTCTTTTATTTGAAATCCAGTTGTATTTATTGTAGAAATGATTTTTAATTTTTACTTTTAGCAGTGATGCCGCACAGCTAAATTGAAATTATTTTCATAATGTGACAGTCTGCACATTTACTCTATTTGCTGTAAATGAGTTCCTTTGTCCGTGTGCCATCGCAGTTCAACTTATGCAAATGTATGCTTAACAACAAAATTATGCTCGAATAGACAGCCCCATAAAACAAGTGTTAAGATAAACCCCTCCTAAACTTGTCGGGTTTACAGTTAAGGACAGTCCGTTCCACTACACAATCAACTTAAGTCCCAAGTACAACCACACAGCAGAACACCCTCCCACAATTCTAAAACAAATTAATTCGCCGAAAATCCCGAAAACCGACGTATAATTCATTAATTATAACTTTTAAAAGTAATTAGAGTATATGCATGCGATTTGTATGTAAATCGTCCAAGGTACTCCACAAAGGGTTGCTAAACGAAGTTTGGGATAAAGTTATTTCTGAATTGTATTACGTATTCAATTACATCGAAGAGCCTGGACCCGGATGTGGTGAGGCAGAACAGCTAAGTGCAGTCGTAGATTATGTTTTGTGAAATATGAGGGGTTCAGTGAGGTTTGTAGAGAATGGTCTTAATTTATTTGGTTTTTATTTATGTTAGTATTTAGTCGATTTTATATCAGTTTTAAACTGCTTTTGACTGGTTTAATATAACCCTGGAACCTGGAAAAATAGGGGAGGATTTCGCCCAGAAATGGGACACCGAAGGCTTATGTAAAAACACTCTTTTTATGGTAAACATCATCATCTTCCTGCCCATTGGTCGGCGCAACACGTTTTTTTCTTTCACTCTGACCTATCAGCCGTCAAACTTTCACTAACTCCCTTCTCTTTTATATCGCTCCTCACACAATCCATCCATCTTTTCTTTGGCCTTCCTCTCCCTCTCCCTCCATCCACATTTATGTTCATTACTCTTTTTATTGTAAACAATAAATTAAAGAATTAAAGTAAACAATAAATTAAATTAGTAAAATTAAAGAACCAACTTTTATGCGGTTTGCAAAGAAGCTTGGTAGGTACGAGGTAAAAGGAAATGAGGTACTTTCATCCTGATAAATCAAAAACATTACGCGTCGGAGGCGGGCGCAGTCAGTAATAAAACATGCTACAAAGTCATATTGTTGATCTGCTAAATCCATGTAGGTACCTGTTCGCACGACTGACAGTTAAAGGGCCCCAGTTAGTTACGAAATATCATTTCAAACATTTTTCTGTACGAAAAAAATAAATAACTTGAAATACTTGGCAGCTATGAACGACAATACTTTTAAAAATATATTTCTACGAGTAAAAGCTGAAAACATACAGCGTATGCGTGCCAGTGAATGTTATAAAATGTACTTATTTCATTTTTACTTTATATTGCAGTGTCAACTCAAAGTTACGCTGAAACGCTGATGTGTCATGCGACAGTTTTGCTGTGTAAGGGCTTTGATCTAGCTAGCATGATATGTCAGCAGAGAATAAATACATTTTAATCAAAACTCAAAGAAAAAAACAAAGTATTTCATTTGGTCAGTTCAGACGCATTTGGCACCTGGAGCCATGATACTATGACGTGCCAATGACATCATGCTTTCGTTGTGAAATATCCCGGATATTGCGAGCTGGGACGACCTGTATGGCTCTCGCACAATGCTCCAACATCAGGACTAAATGCGACTAACTAAGGACTCAGCAAGCAGAAACCAAACCTCAACCGATGATAGATAAGAATCTTGTATACCTCCATAAACCTTGAAAAATAACTAGGTACCTTGTCCTCTCTCAACTCTTTTGCGTGTCTCTAAGGTAACCGTGGAGTCAAAAAGTCTGACAGCCAGTCTTTGGCAGGAATATCGTGTAACCCGGTAACCGATCTGAGTCCCTCAATGGACAAACTGGTACCGATACCGAAACCCCAACATAGCTGGGAATGGTCTCTGGACCAGTGGTTCCTGAGTAGACTGCGACCCACTTAACAACCACTACCAAATTCGGGGTTCAACTCTTGGACGTCATGAAGTAAAAAGGCGTAACTTTTATGAAAGCGGGGCTTGAGGAACTTATTCGTTTACAACGAGTGCTATTTCAATGAATTTTATGTTTTTTTTTTTTCATATATTTTGTCACTATTTCAGTATTAGGTTCTCAGGTCAAGACCCATCTAATATTCCGTCGTGATTCACCAGTGGGTCTCGACCCACAGTTTGGGAAACGCTGGGCGAGACTATGAAGCTAGTTTGTAATTTCACATCAATCCTGCAAACAAACCATTCCAAAATCTTCGTTCCTCAACAGTTATTTTAATTAATTTCCACACGAAAGTGACTCGACTGGATAGCTGTGACTATAAAGCTGTATCCTTTGAGCCAACGTTCATAAAGGTGTCGCCGTTAACCTGAGGACAGAGCACGATAATGGAGATGGACCGTAATAAAACGGACGGTGTAAAACGTTGCGAGAGGGAGTCGACTTGTGTTTTTATATGTTGGAAATGTGATAACGGTTTTAAATAAAATTTAATGGAGTTATTGTTTTGTGGCTACATTTTAGTAAGTCAGTGGTTATGTGGTTTTTGGTTATAACATTATTAAGGGTAAACTTCATTAATAATAGTGGTGTTTGAATAGCTTTGTCCTGCGGTTTCACGCCCGTGGCATGTCCTATGGGAAACCTGCATTAATCTGGGATTAAAAGTAGCTGTGTCACTCAACTATACAGGGTTATTTGTAAAACACCAATAGCGCGCGTTCAATTTTTTTTTTTGTATGAAAACCTGGTGAACTTAAATATGATGAATTTTGAAAAGACATAGAACAAAAGTTGATGATTAATAACATATCTAGTCCTGAGAGGTTGTCGGTGTTTTACAAATAACCATGTAGACTAGCTTTCTATATATATAGCCATTTTACACCACTGGGCAAAAGCCTCCTTACAAAAGTCTACTCCATCATCTTTGCCTAGGTTTGCCGCGATGATGTCTTGTGTTTTTTTTTTTTTCAATTTCCCCTTTTGCCACAGGGCAGTCATGTACGGCCTAATGCCATTTGAGCTTAGCAGCTATTTTCGAACGCCCATGATTCTGGTTATTCGGCGCAAAGTTCTGTTGTGATGATCGAGTTCAGTGCTTTTCCAATAGATATCATTTGCAACCCTACAGACGAATAAAAATACTATTGTTTTAAAATATTCCACCAAATAAAACGCACAACACAACACAAACTTCAACGACAACTAAAGTACAGCGATTAAAACATATTCTGTGGAATGAACCGTGAAATCCAAAAGCCAAATGAATATGCAGTTATGATGTTTTACCCATTAATATTGTAGTTACAATATTTTGAGTAGGTATCGACTGCAGTGTTAATTGCATTTTCAAAAGTTTGCAGCTGCCTCGTGTTGTAGCGTTTGGTAGTAATGGGAATTCTTTTGTGAGAAATCATTTTCATGTCATCAGTAAACAATGATATGTTGATTGATTATTTTCAACATTTCTTGATTATTTTCAAAATTATTTTATTATTTGTTGTTGTAGCGGCAATAGAAATACACAATCTGTGAAAATTTAAACTGTCTGCCTATTACGGTTCTTGAGATACAGCCCGCTGACAGACAGACGGACGGACGGACGGACGGACAGGGGAGCCTTAGTAGGAGGGTTCCGTTGGTTACCCTTTGGGTACGGAACCATAAAAAGTGTATTGCTCAGTACAGTGAGTAGGTACATACTCCATGTCTTATGTTTTACGTAAAACTATCTATAAACTAACAACAACTAACAACATAATATATAACAGAATAATAATAGAAGACGATCAAACGCCCGCTATTCCTGTCCTACAATAACTATCGTGATATCGACCGCTCAGTATTCTCGTATCAGTGTGAAAGGTTGAACGTTGACACTCAATCACTGATATATTCCATTGTTTTTGTTATTTCGTTCCGTAGTTTGATGAACTTTCAACTTGGTAACTACGTACGTCTGATTTTAAAGGCCCGTTAGACTAAAACCTGGGAGTCTTTAAGTCAAGAGTGAATAGGTTACTTCTACGCAAGCTGCTCCATCTTCAACCACATCATTGCTTACCATCAGGTGAGATAGTGGTCAAACGCGTGCCCATCAACAGTAAAAAAAAAAGTTTTTCTGAATTTTAGGCGAACATGTCAACGGGCTGTATCTGGGTAGAAATTGCGTGTTGGACAGCGTCTGAAAGGTAGGTAAGTAAAATGCTCTCAGGCTAGGCAACGTGAAAATCTTAGCAGGGCAAGTTATCAGGGGAACCCAGAATTATTACTCATGGGAGTGTATGGAGACCACGAACCCACCTGGTTCATGGTTTGCCTATGCTCCTAAGTTTCCTGCTCTCGACGGATGAACAGGGGGGCTACTCTCTAAGCCCGAAGTCTGTAGTTTCGGACTTAGTTGCGGGCGTATTCTGCTCCTAGCACTTAACCACTAAGAATTTATGACAACACGAATTAACAGTTATTTTCAAATCGTGTTTTCAAACATTCTTAGTTCGGGTTCAAGACTAATCGTAAGTCCGTAGGTAATACGGAGCAGAATACGCCCGCAACTAAGCCCGAAACTACGGACTTCGGGCTTAGAGAGTAGCCCCCCTGGTCTTGGTAACTAGTAGGCAAAGGTTGGATTTTAGAGGCTCAAAACCGAGTCATGGCGGCAAGCAATCGAGGTAAGCGAAACTCAGCATTCGGTGGTTAAAGTTTGAAGAAGTATTTGAGGGGCGTTTTTCCAGTGACAAAAAAAAACGGACTTCTAAAGGCTAATGATGTCAAACAGTGACGTAGGTTTTAGATATTTTCTACTTTATTGGTAGTAAGTAGGTGTATGTTGAGTCCATTGTTAAGGGCCTACATTCGAATCAATCAATTAATTATAATTAATTTAATGATTCGAATGTAGGCCCTTATATAATCTGACTCACATTTCCTAGTATGTCTGTGTGCAGATAAGTACATGGAATTCGTCTCACGTCTGCCGATATGCAAGTTTGTATCATTCTAGGAAGTACTGATAAGCTTACAAGTCTCTAGAACATTACCATTTGATATTTTTAACGGGACTTTTTTCAATGGCTTTTATTGCTTCGCAGGCCTTTATCATGGATTCGGGAATCTAATGATGCGCTGTCTGGCGTTGATGACACTTCATGGACTGATGGCCGCAGCAACAACAGTTTTGAAACACTTATACTAAAACACTATAATTCGTTGTGGCCAGACAGTCGAATCGGTTATCCGGGACATGTCGGGCTCGATTGGCTCAGCGTTTTCTGAAGGTCGCCACTTTTAATTCTGGCTTGTCCGAAGAAAATGTAGGGTGGACAAAAAGTGACGGGATGTTGGATAAACCATTTATCGAGGAAGGCTTTAGGCTATATATATAACATCACAAACACAGCCACAAAACAAAGGCTAGCCATTACATCGGCACGGTGCAGAAGTGTGTACATGTAAGTACACAAACAGACTAGAGGTACACTAGGGTGTCTCTCCCGAATAGGTATATAAATTATAATCAGCTAGAATAATAAATAAATTATAATCAGCTAAAATGAAATTAGATAAATCTAATTTCATTTTGACAGTTAGACAGACATGAGAGGTACAGAATCTAACAAAGAAATTTGACAGATTGTTCTGTCAAATTTCTTTGTTCGATTTTCAGCTTTATTGCCAAAAAGATTGGTTTCAAATTTGATTGGGAAAATTTGACAGTTTCGGATAGCCTTATGTGCTGTACGACTGTACCTAACTTCATCCATTACGAGAGCCAGTAGAAACGTGACATTCATCAAGACACAAAAAAGATAAATAAAAAATGAATCACATTTTTATCTTACTCTTATACGGTTATGTCTGACCTTTGTCTTCCATTTGTTATAAGTGAGATAAAGGCACTAGGTCGACCGGCGACGACTGCTTTGTCAATCAAAGGCGTCTTATAAGAATCGTGACTGGTGAGAGGTTTTTTTTACTGATAGACTAGCTTTTGCCCGCGACTTCGTATGCGCATTTCTCGTATAGCTTACATTAAGTATAGCCTTCCTCGTGAATGTGGCTATCATTATATAAATATTTTTTTTAAATCCAACTAGTAGTCCCACAGATTACGTTTGTGTAGTCCCACAGATTATGTTTGTACGCGCGTACAAACAAAGTGTTCAGCTTTATTATATTAGTACTCGATTTTTCCCGCGAGTCCCGTTTTTTTTCCCGCGAGTTTCTAAGCGCATATCCTGTTTTTTTTTCCCGCGAGTTCCTAAGCACATATCCCGTTTTTTTTCGGTTCCCGTAGGAATTTCGGATAAAACTATCTTAGTGCTCCCTTACACTCTCTTAGAAACCTACATACTAACAGCTTTCTACGACAAGCAGTTTCGTCTGTGCATTGCCTGTCAGTCACTCAGTCAGACAGTAACGTAAGAAATTAAATATTAGGATACCAGCTTTTGGTAGGTACTGGTGTAATAAAGCGAAACAATTCATAACGAAATTCCGTGCTTACTCGTCGAAAACACCGGCTGTATTGTGCTTTTGCCCAATATCGAAACCTACGGTACACTATGCTCAAATCATACATAAACCAGCGATCATTCAGATGTGTCGATACAATATCCGATTATAGAGATTACACATCGGAAATTCAATTGAATCGAATAAAGGTGCACAATCACCGATCTGACCACGCTTTAAAGCTAGCAATCGAATATGGAACTTTGTTTTTAATTATTTATTTACGATTAGAGTCAACTTATATGTACAGAAGATTGCATGAGTAAATAAATAGAACAAAGAATAACTATTACTTGTAAACGTTTTGGTCTCTTAGTGTATTGTATTCAATAAAAAGGAAAAAGAAAATATACGAAACATGCATTATGCCATGCTTATTATACGATTGTCAGACATGGGCGTTAACAGAACAACAAGAATGTCAATGACAAGTTTGCCAAACTAGTATAAAAAGTATTATTTTAGGTTTATCAGAAGGAATAGAGTGAAAGTACAAGTAATTAAAAAGAAAAAATATAGAGATAGCAATTTCTCTCGACATCGACAGTTTAAACCAGTAAAATGTAGGTAATCAACAACTTCATAGAATAATTACTAAATTACAATGCAGATACCTAAACGATACAATAATCAAAATGAAAATGAAATAAAGCAAGACACACTATTACATTTCACAATTAATTTTAAATAAACATTTACAAAATTATGTACACATTTCAGTGACAATTCGAATACACCCCACGGAATACAAAACTTCGAATTTGAGTTTATCGGAATTCTCTCAATTAGGGCCAATATTTCAATCGTCCAATGGCTGGCAGCGGAGGAATAAAAGTAGTAGATTAATAATGAGGAAGAATGAAATAGTGGTTGCCGTTGTGTAAAATATGCCAAACAACATTTTTTTTTGAGTAAAAAATAAATTACCTTTTCATGTAGTTAATAAAACTTTATATTGTATCGCTATTAAAATTAAAATTGCGCACAGCGTCGCGTCGCTTGTCGGTGTGAAAACACCCTTACCATTGCGTGCATTATGTCTTTTGGATTCAATGAACGGTCATGTATCGTGTTCGTGACAATTTAAACAAGAGGGTTTTCAGGCCTTTTGTTGTGCTTCGGACAGTCCGGACTATTTATTATTATCGAGCTGAAAGGATTATTAATTATTGTGTGTTATAAACCGATATGTGACATGCGAAACGTGGTAGGTATACAGACTATTATTAATACATACTTCTTTTGTTTTTAATTTGATTTTGTATTTGACGGTTCTATACCCATCTCTTGCACGTTGATTTTGTTCTAAAGAGAACCTTTTCTGCCTAAATACCAATTTTATATGAAAAAATTGAACATGACGTGTCATGCTGGTTTTATCGAATGAATATGTCGGTTTCCAGAAACGGGCCACCTCCTCAATCAACCGATCTACCTAACCTTTTCTCAACCATGTGCCGTTACTGTCCAATTTTCCATAATCAACTATAAACCTTATGTTTTAGCGATAAAGATGAAAATGACATTTGTCGGATTGTTGTGTGGTTAATATAATGATTCTAATATGATTCTGCTTAAGTGGCCTTTTGAAACCCCCTTACCTCCACAACCCATTAACTAGGTGATACCCTGGCCTGATTGCCAAAGAAGTACAAATGTCAGCTGGGACCAACGGCTTGACGTGCTTTCCGATTCACGGAGTCTCAGTATGCATTGGATGGTCACCCATCCTCAGACCGACCTCGGCTAGCGCAACTTAACCTCGAAGATCAACTCATGCTGCTGTTATTATTAAACCACCTGCTCACACTGACTTAATAAATTAATAACATAGTAGAGAGCAAAAAAAAATACGACAAAACCTTGCAAACACTCTTACTAACGACCCACGTGACGTCAAGCGTATTTTCAACGCAATAATTAGATTTTTTCCCTAAAATACCCTTTCCCAACCCTAAAACATTCTCAACCTAACCCTTCATAATCTATTGACGGCGAAACCGTCGGCTTAAGTTGCTTGTCTCACCGCCGACGAGGAAGCAATAGGGAATATGCCCGCGATTTTTTTATTTATAAAATGAATTACTTAGAAGCTCCAGTAAACACTCTAGAAAATATTTTTTAAATATCTTCATCAGCGATGAAGTTATAACGCTTCAAAGATTACTTTTAGAACGAGAAGTCCGACATGGAATTTGACGTCACATTACGTGACGTCTATACATCTGCCATAGAAAACAGCGTTTTCGCGAGAGGGACAGATATATTTGTTTAAAATAATTATATCTCGTTTGTTTTTCGAGCAATTTTGATTCTATTTCCACTATTAGTAATATATTTTTGTATATTTTTTGATAAAGTGTTTAGATAATAATTTTTTTTTATGCAAATTCCCTGAGGATAGGGACAAAGAAATTCGCTGAGGAAAGGGACAAAGATATATTAAGTCTCTTGTGAGTAAAAGAGACACATAGGTACATTTATGTTCGATAGCTGGCTGTTCATATCATACTGCCGGTGACCCGGTTCTTACCACTAGTTGGTCGCAGCGACAAGAGCTAGGTACTCGCTCTACCAAAACTACTCAGTTGCTACTCGCTGCTCACCAACTCATTACGAGTTTCAAGCTTTACTCGCTTCTCGCTGATCGCCGGCGGTGCCTAAACCTAGTGCGAATAAATACCACGAACTTGTTCTTTCATACTCGTTCTTTAAGTGGGGGTCAACCTATATATTTCCGTAATCCAAACACAAATACAGCTGTGGACCTCATTTAAGAGGCTTAGGATATAACTTATACCTACCTACTTACCTATAGGTTTGTTAAAGAAACGGCCGAGCTCACTTTGAATGGGATCCGTATTTTATCGCAGTTAGAGGTAGGTACTTACTGAGAGTTTTTCATGCGATTTTTATGATAAATATAACCTGTGATTTACAAGGGTTGAGTACTGATGAGTCGTCTCGTAATATTTGTTCCAAAGGTATACTGTATACCGGTTCTCGTGTGATGTATATGTCACCGAAAATTACATGGTTTGCTAAATAAGACACGGTGGTGGACATGTATTGGAAACTATTGATTTTGGATGGGATATATTATATACAAAACGATTGTTTCTTAATATATCGAGAAATTATAATCTAATCAAGATTTATTACAATCTTACGGAGTCTGCCATTTTCCAGTGTCATACTGTATATATCTGTTATAGGCAAACTCCGAAGCTCCGGCGCTCCTAGGTTGGACTGGTCAATCCTCAGGTCAGACTGAATGACTTAGTCAAAGCCCAAACAAATGTAAATTTTCGGCCTTTGACTAAACAATTTTCGTCAAACCTGGGAGAGACTAATTTGGTCAGGCAAACGTCAAAACACAATTTTATTAAATCGGGGTTTGACGAGTCAAACTCCGATATAGGTATGAAGTGTCTTATCTTCGTATATTTGGAAGCATTTTATCATTTAAGCAGCTTTCAAGTCTTAAGAACCGCTTAACTCTGCCAGTTCTGACACCTGATTGGTCAGCTTACGTGATTTTCACTTTTATATTTGAGATGCTTTGAGAGAATGCCGTGTGGCATTAGGCCCGCCTTTTGTACGATGTGCAATTAAGTATAAAATAAATAAATAAATGCTTTGGAATATACGGAGGTTAGTTTGTAAGATTGGGTATAAAAAAATAACATTTTTAAAATTTTGATGTTTATTGTTTTAATAATTTCTTAAGTAATTAAAATGGAAAATTAATCATTTTTCTGACATGGTGAGGCATTAACTTTAATGTTAATTGTTTTAATAATTTCTTAGGTAATTAAAGTGGCAAATTAATCATTTTTCTGACATGGTGAGGCATTAATGTTAATGTTAATTGTTTTAAACTTTACTTTTAAAGCTTCTTTATCCACGTTTTTAGTAACAACAACACCGTTTGATTCACTCATCTTCAATTTTACACAATTACACGCCCGCACACTCAATGAACGAACATGAAATGACAAAACAATCGGTCGGAACACCGCGAGAGACATTATGAACCTGTTTAAACATGTTCAGATCAACGTTTGACCGAGTTTTGCAGTCGCTTCTAGGATTGACTAGGCCAAAACCGAAACAGAATAATTTACTTTCGACGTTTGACTGAAAAGTTAGGAGCTCCTGGGTTTGACTAAAAATACTTCAGGCAAAGGGCGAAATTGAAATGTATTTCGGGGATTGCCTGATGGCTTTGGCCAAACCTAGGATAAACCAGTCCTTCCGCGAAGAGACTGTGTATCGGACTTTGACTATAACATATCTATATCCTGTATCTATTAATAATGACAACTAAATACTATTCTATTATAATAATAACACATTTAAATATAAATGAGCAAATAATATATTCCATAAATAATAATAAATAAACGACATTGGATTCTATTAATAACGATAACTAAATAATATATACTATCGTAAAAATAAACATTATTACAAGACTAAAAAATTAGGTAGGTAATAATTATATGTAAAAAACATTAGAAACATGAGAAAAACTTGGACAGGAAATAATAAAAAAAAAACATTTATTTTACTAGAAAAGAATTTAACGCGCTCTTCCTCGCTCCTAATTATTTTAAAGTTTGCTGTGCCCGACATGGTCCATAATTGTTTCAATTTTAATCTATTTTTCCACCTGTATGTGTACATTATGGAATGCAATAACGATTTGATTTGATTTGATTTTTAACCGACTTCCCAAAAAGGAGGAGGTTATCAATTCGGTTGTATGTTTTTTTTTTTTTATGTTTGTTACCTCATAACTCCGACAGTTATGAACCGATTTGAAAAATTCTTGTTTTATCTGAAAGGATATACTTGCAGATTGGTCCCATTTAAATCATATCAAAATCGGTTACGAACTTTGGATTTTAAATCGAAATACTTGTTATCTAGACTAATTTGACTATTTAGATGATTCTTTGATAATCGAAATTGCGTATTTTGCTTTTCTGCGATTTTGCAGTGGTGTTGTTAGGGGCACCACTAAAAAGTGAAAAATAAAAAACTTTTTACAAAGAAATACAACCGACTTCCAAAAAAAAACACTGCAAATTAAAAAATAACTTTAATTTCGGAAGTCGGTGTCAAAATACGAAGAAAGTAACAAAAACACCGACTTCCGAAATTAAAGTTATTTTTTACTTTGCAGTGTTTTTTTTTGGAAGTCGGTTGTATTTTTTTGTAAAAAGTTTTTTTTAAATAAGACGTCTACTGTAGGGAACTATGTAATATACAGTAAAAATGCAAACTGCAAAAGCAGTCAAAGTCAAATCATTTATTTCAACTAGCTAGACCATTAACCCACTTGTTACTGAATAGACTTTTTGTATCTGATTGCAATGAAATTCAGATATATGTATCCTTATATAATCAGATCACTAAGAAAAATGCAAAAAAAAAAAAATACCTGTTGGGAAACCGGGAAATTGGTGTTCTTTTAAAAGGACATTAGTAATATGTACTACTTTGTTCAAGTAAATCAAAATAAATGACGAAGTGTCTTTAGTATCGTTTATTTATTACTTAAAATCATGAAACAAGTAAAGATATTGAAAATATTAAATAAATACTTGAAAAAAAAATTTTTCGTATGGTATGTTTCAAAACATTCTTTCGGATGTACTTGAACTTCACACGTTTTACACGAGAAATTGGTGTTTTTTTGTGGCAAATCACACACCTCGACTGCTTTTCGTGTTATTTTACAAGATGCTTCTTGTTATCATACTGAGAACTTTGGTGATAATTTTGTGAAGTGCGACCTGATTTTCTGTTTTCTGTTCTACGATATGTTTCTAGAAGGGAAGTTGCAATATTTCTTTGAAATTGCAAATGATCGAAATCTCCGCCATCGATGTGGTATAGTTGCCAAGCATTTTGAACTGCCATGTCTAGTGCGTGACATATCAATGGGAAATACCATTTTTTCCTCGTATCGATGTTCGGTATAAACCAATATTTTGGTCTGACCTGTCTACACCTCCCATGTTTTCATTATACACCTTTATCACGGCTGGCTGGTCGACTTGTACATATCTTTCCTCATGTTGTGAAAAGCGTTTTACTTTGCTCAGTGGTATAACTTTAGCAGCATTTGAAGCCACTGTTACATCACTATTATCATTCCACTTACACACAATAATTTCTTCAGCTCTTGTTGCTTTCTTGCAACTTGCTGCATTCTGGCCCATGGTCTAAACATTGGACGTATATCTCTTGTAATCCAGTTATACTGTTTAGTTTTTGGTATTGTGACGCTTGTGGAAGTTGAGGGTGTTGTTGGTTCGTCGTCAGGTAACTGATTTTCAATCGAAGGATTGGAAATTCTGATGCGCATTCTTTTGGCAACTTGAGCTAGACTTATTTCGTCTTCACTGTCACTACCATCTGTCAAATTCATATAATGAACTTGAGCTGGAGTCCTAAGTTGAGTGCCAGGTAATTTCTTAATGTGGACTTGGTTTTCTTCCCCAGAATCTTTGTCGGTGACATCAGCATTACAATTTTCTGGTGGAAAAAATGTGATGCTGTCAGGAATAGGAGCTTCCTCATCAAATTACAATTCTTCCATGATGTCATGCAGTTGCGACTCCCATCCTCTTCCAAAAACTCTCCTGACAAAACAAAACATTTTCTTATATCAACTAGTAGTAGATATTACTATTGGGCTTTATAAAGAACACCAAATATTTTGCCAAAAAAAAGTATAAAAAATGGCAGTTGGTACCTATATTTCGTTCAATTCACCTAGAAGAGAAGTGAAGGTTTTATTATTCATTGACGAAAAAACTGAATTTTAATAATAATAAAAATAACTCACCTCATATCACTCATGATAAATTTAACGTGAAATAAAAGCTTTAAAACTGATTAATAATAATGCGTTATACCACTCACAATACTTATATTGTACTGCCACACAATCCAACTTTCAAACGTCACCAAAAATTTTTGTTTACTTTACCCACATTAATCGCAAGATTTTTGTTTATGCGCCGTCCTTTTAAAAGGACGATAGTTATAAGTGGGTTAAAGGCACTTTTGAACGTTTTGAAAATATAATATTACTAGCTGAACGGGCAAACGTTGTTTTGCCATTTAAAAAATATTGTCTACGACTTATTTTCAGACCTACCAAATATACCTACACAAAAAATTTCATAACATTCGGTCGAGCCATTTCGGAGAAGTTCGATAAGAAACACCGAGACGAGATTTTTATATTGAAAGTGACTCATTACTAGACTTAGCAGGAATGCTAAGTCAACTTCATCATGATAATTATAATACTCCAAAAAATAAAAATTTGAAAAAAGCAAGGTTCCTCTTCCCAAAAATTTGGCCTACAAAAGTAGTGAAATCAATTATAGGCCAAGCATTTTAGAACTTCGAAATATTCCATGAAACTAACATGTGTATTTTGAAAATACTATTGAATAGAGCTTGGATCTATAAGTAAATGGTAATACCAATTCCAAGCATTTTTAATATATTTTTTGTTTTAAGCTCATGAGGACCGAAACCCTTAATTTTTAAAAAATGCCCTTTTCCGATTTTTTTTCTTTTAATTGTTGACCTTCACACCAAATTTGAATTATTCTAGCATGATTGGAAGTACCCCATAATTTTGATGAGGCAGTCAGTGAGTCAGTAGCAAAATCTTCACTTTTTGGTTCCCTGTAACTTCCTAACGGTTTAACCTAATGTTTTAAAACTAGTATTCTCCTACTTAAATATAGTAATAAATGGTCCAAGTTTCATCAACTATTATTATTATTTCAACTATTACCAGCAAAGTTATGAGGGGTGTTAAAACTACTCGAAATGTTTCGTCTAAATATGTATTTGTTACGTAGAGACAGAAGATCTTTTTTTCTGTAAATAAAACATGTTGTGTCCTTTAATTTTAATATTTTTTGTAGTCATTTGATTTATAGTATTAATAAGCAGTTTGCCTGAAGCACAGGTTTATCCTAGTTCAGGCAAATTAGCTATTTTGTTCTTAAAAAATGTAAGTCATTTTAATATAAAATAAAAATGCCCCTTTTTATAAATAAACGATATTACTATTACTACTGCGTACGTCAAGCCGGAACTTGGCCAGGCCCACTGCCGTGCGTCTAGACAAACCCAGAACTCACCTATTGCTTATTTGATAACGCTACACAAAAAACGCCGTTCATAACTCACACACCTACGTCCGCTTGGCCCTATTATAGCTGAGCTGTATTGGAATTGAAATCTGCCATAAAAACTAAGTACATAACAGCACCCTTCAAAAACACTTAATTAAACGACCAGTACAACACAAAAAACAGCACATTACACAAATAATTATAAATCCCGGAACACAAAATACCAATACCATAAAAGGTCGACACTTATGGGTCAACTCACACCGAAGCCGAGGTGCGACGTAACAAAACACTTACATAATAGGCTAGTTTCCACGATCAATCAATTGCAAACCTATTTAGTCCGTCTGTTAGAGTATTGAAAAATAATGGACACGTATTTTATTTTTGGTGAATTAATGAATATTGACAAGGATAAAACGTAACAAAACTCGGGAGAGGTGTCTCGTGACGTCAGAACGCACTAAGAATCATACAACGGCGTGACGTATGGAGCAGTATAAAAGCGTCGCATCTTCGTCAATTTTGGTTTACGTAACAAAATAAAAAAATGGGTCAAATATGTATAATATATATACCTAAAAACGATGCCTATATTGTATCGCTATTTGAAAATGCCCAGTGTCACGTCGGATCTCAGTGTGAGTTAACCCTTACGGCTCTCAAGTGAACCTCAAAGGGTTAAGAAAAAGCCCGTCGCTAAGAGCAGTTAACGTAATTGCTTTAGTTTTCCTCGAAGCGTGTGTGCTCGACTTTATACGTATTTATTTATTGGGAATATAACGGTACGGTTAGTATATTATTTTTATTATTGTTTCAAGTGTATTGAGTAAGTGATGTTATTTTGTTGTGATTTTGGTAACGGTAATTGAAAGTTTTACTCAAGTTTATTTGCTAGGTTATTCATACCAACGTAGATGTTTCGACGTGACCATGACTGCTTGTGCAAAAAAACTGAGAAGAAGAATAATAGTAGTAGAATAGGTTTTCATTCACTCGAGACTAAATGTTAAGTTTTCTTCTTTTCTAGGTTAACTTAAAATGACAATATAATCATAGCTGAAAAGAAATAAACCAGGTCTTCACAGAATAACAAACGTTAAAAGGAGGTACCTTGCTCACTCCACACTACTTGGATGACCATATAGCTTCATTTTTATTATTTGGTGTTTTAGCGGCAAAAGAAATACACAATTTGTGAAAATTTCAACTGTCTACCTAATACGGTTCTTGATATACAGGCTGTATATCACGAACCGTAATAGCTAGACCGCCGTCCATCCGGCCGTCTTCTCAGCGGGCTGTAACTGTAATACGGTTCCGTTGGTTACCCTTTGCGGAACCCTAAAAAATAGACGGTACTAAAAATCTAAATTACTTATATTTGAATAAAATAAAACAATCTACCTTTTTAAGGTAGGATTTATTATAGAGATCTACGCTTTGGAACTTGCAAATAGCTTCCATGTTTTTATTTTTTTGACTGACCGACCTTGACATTTCAAAAGTGCCTGTAAATAGTTTATTTGAAATAAATGCTTTTGAATCTTTGAACGAATAACACAAAATTTTTATCTATCAAATTATTAAAAAAATTGTTTAGACGTCATGCTCATTTTAGATCAATAGTTACTGCCGGTCGTTTCTGTCGACATCTTCCCGTGATCACTTAGGTGGAGTGAACGACAAGCGAGCACATTTTGTTTGTATGGTTGGACAGCTCACTTGTCGTTCACTTCGCCTAAGTGTTCACTTCAACATGTTTACAGAATAGCACTGCTGATCATTATCTGCGCCTCAGACGATAATGGCCTCTTCAAAAGAAAACCGCCACTTTCTATTACACAGAGGGCGGTTCCTTGTGAAATCTAAGCTAGTTTTAAGCGAGAAGAAGATCTTAGCTAAGTGCTTAGCGAATGGAATTTAGATAATTTTAGTAACTAATTAACTTGATAGCATTGAATGGGTTTGGTAAACTTTTGGCCATCGGTTAATAGGTGGATTTGATAGATAGCACTGTAGGTAAATCGTTTCATTGTAAACTTTGTCTTTTGAAAATCTATAAATAGCTACAAGATTATACATTTTCCATAACTTTCGCTGCTTTTAACCCAATCTTACTTTAAATGAAGTCGATAAACGAGGAATGTGTGCATTTAATATTTTGTACAAAATTTTTGAACTACAAAGATGTTATTATTAATTTCACATGTGCGAAACCGGGGCGGGTAATTCTCGTTAGCATGTAAAATAATAACAATATATTTGGTACTACAAAATTATTAAGTACAACCTACCTAAAATCTTTATGGGTGAATATTTGAAGATACGCATATTCAGGATTCGTCGATTAGCTTCAAATAATGCTTCCAATTACAGCTTTTATAGATTTAACGTAAAGTTTATAGTGTAGATTAACGAAATAAATTAAACGCAGGTCTGAATTTGAAGTTGAAAATTTTCGTCGAACGGTGATGAGATTTGAAACACACGGTAATTAGCAATAAGAAAATGGTAATTATGCTTTGTAATTTGGTAATTAGAAATAAAATGAATAATATACTTGAATCACATATTATTTATTAATTATTTAGGTCACACTAAATGACATCAAACTTAGCCATTCAGTGAAGTGATTATATTAAAAAAAATACTCAAAAATCAACCGATTTTCCTAATAATGAAGTGGGAAGTCAGTATGTAGGTTGATTTTGTTGCGAAAAGGGCAGTTCACACGAAAGAACGATCAACAATCGATCATGCGTTGGTAGTAACAATTCGGTTTGGGCTGACCTAGCGGAGTAAGGAGTTTCAATACAATAAGAGGCCAGCTTATACTGGCACTAATTACCATTTTCAATTTCTCATTACCGTTCGCCAAAATACGAACGGGAAAAATGGTAATTATGTAAATGGTAATGAGGTATTTGTACACTTTCTCACATTATACGGTCTTTATAGAATTTAATACTTTGGGAACTTAATCAAAGCAAAGAGTATCCTATAGCGACTATTATAATGCATAAAACTGATAAATAAAAATAGTAGACTTACCACGGGAAACTCGAACGGTAAGGAGATTTTTGTTTGCCAATCACAATTTCGGGGCGACTAAGGTAGGCTAGAGTTGGCGCCAAAACACTTTTTGACGTGTAACCCGCACAAGTCGAGACATGGACATGAGTGCGATCGACGAGAAGAACTCTTTCAATAACAACACACTACGCCGAAAAAATAACCCTGCGACTGTGTGACCAAATGGTAGTGAGTCTCGTATAAAGTGTTGGGACAATTTTCAAAGTCGTTAAAAATTACCTAAAAGTGTTCTTTAATGTGTATAGTTCTGCTAATTGGTAAATCATGTCATGTACTATCTAAATTACTACTTAAAATTACGATCTTTAAGGTATATTTATAACTTTTCGAGCATGAACTACTAAAAATTGGAAATTGGGACACGAATGGTGATGAGATTTGAGGAACGTTTATGAACATAACTTAGTTGTTTATAGCAATAGGAATATATTATGTACATCTGTACATAGAGCTGGAACTATGTTTTGCGTGAAATAAAAAAAAACATAACTTTATATCTCACTAAGTAGTTATTTGGGGAGGGCCGCGTGATATGCACATGTTCAAAGAATCACCCTTATCGTAATATATCAACAAAAAATCATAATTCCAGCACAAGAATATATTATGTTTCCAGCAAAAAGATATCGAACATCATTTAAAAAGCGCTCAACTCAGAACATAAACGCCGTGATGACTATAAAGGCACACACGTTTACTTCAAACACGTTTCACATAAAATATTTAAGTATTTCAGGAAGCAGTGAACGAATACAAACTCAATTACAGTCCTCATCAGCAATGTTTAGGCACATGAAAAAGTAATGAGGCAATTTTGTCGTTCAAATATTTTCAGTGAATTCTTTGGATGCGACCATAGAGTTCAAAATGTATAGATGGGTAACGCTCTAAAATACACCCATTGAAGGAGACTCAGTCTGGGCATGGGCTGCATAATAATTTATTTAGAAAACAAAAACATCATGATTAAAGTACGAAGACGAGACGTAGCTAAACATAAGAACCAATCTATTTTCTTACACACCGCTTTAACTCATTTTCATAAACTAGTTTTAAAATGAGAGCACATATGACTCAATGGCATGACATTCCACTTTATAATTTGTGGAAGGTGAGCTCAATAGAGATTCCTTCAGAAAATCATTTATTATAGAATTGACTCGCTCAATCGCTCAAATTCAACTCGCGCGCATCTATTTCCGAACAAATCACATTATGTATTTAGGTTTCCTATATTCTACTATTTAAAAAAAACTACTAATCTACTATTTAAGACGGATATAAGGGGAATATAAGCAATTATTAGTTACCTATGAAAAATACAATGTACACAGTCTCAGTATTAAATTAAGTTATAATATTCACATTAAAGTGCCTGGCTCTAGAATAGCGCTTCTCTACAGTGTTTGTAATCTATGGTCCAACGCACGGTTAAATAAATTACGAAAATGTATTGAAACGATGTTATCCTCACCTAATATTCATATATTCAACATATTTTAGCAAAAAATTCTACGTTTTAAAGATAATAAATAAAATAATATCAGCGTTTAGCCGTCTCGGTGCTTTCATTCTAATTTCACACTTTTTGTTACTTAGAGAAGGAACAAGATAATTATATAATTTATCGCCGCATTGACTCATACGCAATGTTGACGATTTCAGACCATTTAACGATATTAATACTAGTTTCCTAAATCTCTGGTCAGTCGATGAATAAAGACAGACTAAAACGATTGGTTTTCTAATTTATTTAATTTATGCATAATTATATGTAATTAATAAATATTCATCAATTAAACCGAGAAAATAGAATTTAATTTGACAACGAATCCGTAAAATTATATCTATACTAATATTATAAAGCAGAAGACTTTGTTTGGTTGTTTGGTTGAACGCGCTAATCTCAGGAACTACTGGTCCGATTTGAAAAATTCTTTCAGTGTTAGATAGCCCATTTATCGAGAAAGGCTATAGGGTGACGCAGACGAAGTTGCGCGGGTCAGCTAGTTACTTTATAAAATAAGAATTTTAATATTAATTATTATTATTAAAATATAAATTTGAAAATATCACTGTTTTTTCACCGATGACGTCTGTTCTATGTGAACAGACTTCGTCGGTGAAACAAATCGCCTCAGTTATGGAAAAGAACTAGGTTTAAAAAAGAAACTCAATCAATCAATCATCTATTTTGTAAACTCAGTATACCTAACCAAGTTAGAACACTTATACTTAACTAAAGTGTAATAAATGCGAAAGTGAGATTATATCTTTGAAACGCTTTCAAGCTAAAATAGCTGATCTAATTTTCATGAATTTTATTATAGTAGGTAGGTATTTTAATTTACTTCGGAATTTTGATCTTAATAAAACAATACTTACACACTACAGCATTATCCACTTAGTACCTACTTAAATGTTGATTATATTTCTGGAGACTAAGTAATAGGCTTTTTTATGAAAATCTGTAGTAACGCGAGTGAAGCTGCTAGCAAGAATTAAGTAGCAAGTAAAAAGCCCATCAATCTATCTGAGGCAACAAACTGTCGCAACAGAGTTGCTTCACTCCAAGCAAGGCCTATCGTGTCACCCTTGCCCTCAGATACGCAACCCACTTTAATTCACGAACATTTATCTATTAATAATGGGTCATTTTTCTTGTCCTCAAGTGTAATGAACTCTGCTACCAATAATGAATTAATAAAATTTTTAGGCGACATTGTTTGGTTAGTTAATTTGATGTGGCAACCCTGGGATTTACATTGTTAGATAGCATAAATTCCTAATCTCCACTAACATTAATAATGTGAAAATTTGTACGATCGGTTGTTAATCAATGACGGCGGACTGAACCAATCTGGATCAAATTACAAACAAAGGTGACTGGGTCATATGATAGGTACTTTTTAACAGGGTAATGCCCTTGAGGCGGTTTAGAAACTCTGACACTGACACTCTGGATTCGTAGACGTTTTTTCACTTTCACCAGGGCAGAAAGTTTCGACAAAGTTACCGATCGCCTAGCGAACGAAATTCGGTAAGGCCACCCGTACATAGTCAATTTCCAACGCGGTCCACGGATCAGAGGTCCAATTCTACTAACTTTTAAACATCTTTCGCATTCGCATGTCAAAAATGCTTTAACTTTCATACATTTTTGACAGATTGCGATTAAGATGCGAATGCGAATGTTGCTTGAAAATGAGTAGAATTGACACTGATTCTTGATACTGTACTTACGAGTATATTATAAAGCTGAAGCCGAGTTTCATAGTTTCGTTAAAAGCGCTAAGCTCAGGAACTACTGGTCCGATTTGAAAAAAATATTTTAGTGTTGGATAGCCCATTTATCGAGGAAGGTTTTTATAATACCTATCACGCTAGGACCAATAGGAGCTGAGCATTCATGAATAATGTGGCGCAGACGAAGTTGCGCGGATCAGCTAGTCAGTTTTAAACACGAAACTACTAAAAACTATAGAATAGACAGCTATTATGTATTCTCTATAGAAAATCCATATTTGTTTCAAGAAGAGATTCATTTTAATATTTTCTTCGAGAAAAAGTTGTATTTCTTCCTCGCTCCGGAACACTTTAGTTCATTTATAAGAGCAAAGAGCCCCACAATAGAGCGCACTAGCTGTTTCATAGAAAAATATTTCTAGCTTAAAAACTTCTTTGGGTTGCCAGAATAAAAATAAACTGTTAGCATTTAAACTGCCTAATAATACTTATTTAGTATTCAAATTGGATCTGCGTCTTTATGAAAAAAGCTTATTTTTTGAGTGAATAAAAACAATTTTCACTGAGACTTTATATTTATTTTACTTTTTATTTGAAATATTTATTTATGTTATATATTATGAATAAGTAAATATTTACTGGTTTCATAACTTCTATTTGAAATTCCAATAAACATGAAAACTGAGCAGAATTATTTTTTACGTTTTAATGCTTCTGTATACTTGCCCTTTTCCTCACTTTTAGGGTGCGTTTCCACCAGAGATGTGTGAGGATGCATAGCGAGAATTGTGTGTGTTACCAATAGAATCGCTCGCGCTGAGCGAGGCTAGATAAATGAAGCGATTCTATTGGATCTTAACAAACACATCCCTCGCTACTCTACCCATCCTCGTACATTTCTAGTGGAAACGCAACCTTACCGTTACAATACAAAACATGATAACGTTAAACTTAAAAAATTCTAAAATGTATAATAACATCATCATTTAATTTGGGTCAGCTATAAACTCAGTCATACTCAAATCTTTCTTCAAACCATTTTCCTCATTCCTAAACATCACACACCCGTTAATTACCATAACAATCGACTTTCACTGAACTTTTCAGCCAAACAGTCGCTTTAAGACTTCCCCTTCAATGATATATAAAACTATAGATACGTTGTCCGCACTCTAAAATGACAACATGAAATGAAGCCAATTGGCCACATCGCATTAAAAAATGCCGAAACCGAAAGATAAATAGAAGATATCCAACTTGGTTTACATCGGATATTATTCAGGACATTCAGAAAAAAGTACAATTACATTCTGCCTGGAAAAAGAGTAAATGTGAACTAATATATAAGCAATTCTCTGACTATAGATCTGGCTTAAAGTCTCGTATTTCGGCTGCCTATGATAATTATATTAGGCGCATTGAAGGGAATATTAAGAAAAACCCCAAAGAATTCTGGCAGCATATTTCTAACCTCAGATCAAAGGGCGGGTTTGAGCCAAACGTATCGCACAACGGTAAAACTCACTGTGGTGTGGCAGCTGCTGAGGCGTTCGCAGAATATTTTGCGAGCGTCTTCCAAACTGAAGTACCAAAGTTGGACCTCGAGAATATAGAGAATTTAGCCAATCCAGGCAACTGTAACATTAGTAATTATATTAACATTCTCAACTTCACCGAAAGTGACGTGAGCAACGGAATAAATAAACTTAAACTCAACAGCTCTATTGGTCCTGATAATATTCCTCCATGGTTCCTAAAAGAGGGGAAGGAATTTCTCATTCCGCCCCTAAACCACATTTTTAATTTAGCTCTAAAATCCGGAGTATATCCACCACCATGGAAGATATCACGCGTGACTCCTATACCAAAATCTTTGAATAAATCTTCAGTAGATGAATATCGCCCAATAGCTATACTATCTTCTCCCGCAAAAGTTTTCGAGAATGTCCTTCACCAAGGCATTTACAAGCAAGTGGAGCGGTACCTGTGCAATGAGCAGCATGGCTTTCGCGAGAAGAGATCTGTTAACACCAATTTACTCACACTAGTTAATTACATCTCTACTAGTCTTGATCGCAAACGCCAGGTAGACGTTCTCTACTTTGATTTTCAAAAGGCGTTCGACAGAGTCAACAATGACGTCTTGCTGTCAAAGCTCAGTGCAATAGGTGTTGCTCCGGGGCTCCTGCGGCTTCTTGCAGACTATTTGCGGGACCGACAACAATTTGTCAGACTAGGTTTATACGAGTCACTCCCATACCACACTCGCTCGGGTGTGAGTCAAGGTTCGGTAGTCGGCCCACTCTTTTTCATTTTGATGGTGAATGACCTCCCTGATGTGGTTGTTAATGCTAGATCCCTCTTATATGCTGATGACTTAAAACTATTTTATGAAATTAAATCTGAGCGCGATTGCCAAGCTCTGCAATCAGACACTGATGCAGTATATAATTGGAGTTTAAAAAATAAATTGCTATTTAATGAATCAAAATGCTACGTGATGTCTTTCGGCCGCATGCGGCACCCGGTCAATTTTCTATACAAACTGAATGGAGATACTATTACAAGAACTGATTCCATGAAAGATCTGGGAGTCATATTCGACCGTAAGCTCACTTTTCACGACCACATCTCATCCACTGCTAAGGAGTCCTTCAGGCGCCTTGGCTTCGTTTTAAGGAACTGTCGTGACTTCCACAACCCCCACGTTATCAGGCTTGTGTTTGGGGCATTGGTTCGTAGCAAGCTTGAGTCTAGTGCGTGCGTATGGAATCCCTTTGAGAGGCAGTATGCGTTGGTTCTAGAGAAAGTTCAAAAAGCATTCCTCCGATACCTTTACAAGCACATGTACGGGTTTTATCCCTACTTGTATCCCACTAAATTCCTGTTGGGTTGCTTAAGTTTCAACTCTCTAGAAGTAAGACGGTCGCGTGATCAGATGGCTGTAATATTTAAAATTCTTAGGGGGATTATCGATGATCCTGATTTGCATAATGAAGTCTGCAATCTATTTGTCCCAGACAATTACTGTCGTGGCAGAAAGCACCGCTTACTGGCTGTTCCAACTAGCCGTACTATTGCACACTCCAAATCACCTATTCCTCGGACTGTAGCTTCTATTAACGCTCTCCTGGACTCAAGAACAGGTCTTGATATGTTTGCGGATGAATGGAAGATGATAATGTCAGAATGTTTGAATTTTTGTGAGAAGAAGCATGATTGAGTGAAATCTATTTTAATTATGTTAAATAGTGTAATTGGTTTCGGCCGTTCTATTTAAATAAATAAATAAATAAATAAATCGCTCTTAGTTCTGTTACACACCAACCCGTCGCGCGACACTACGTTTGTTTTGATGTCAATTTGACTATTAGTTATCCTGTGACGTAACTGAAGATGTATAAATTTATCTCCCTCTAGCAACAGGCATCCCGCCTTACGGTGACATATTTTCTTTCCCTTTCTTCATGCGTATTAGTAGCTATCTAGTATTTTCGCCGTTTTTGAGCGCCGCGATGTTGGTTTATGACGTGTCTATATATAATATATCATTGTTCCCCTTACTAAGATCAAAATACTTCTTATCGTCCTCACAATCATCAGCTGAAAGAGGTCCACTGCTGGACAAAGGCTACCTCCAAGTGTCGCCTCAACATCCGGTCCTATGCGTCTTGCATCCATCGGCTGGCCACGACCCTCACCAGGTCATCGGTCCACCTTGAGGCCTTCCAGAGTAGCGTCTTCCGAAACGCGGTCGCCATTCCATGTCGGTAACCTTAGCTCTTCACAACCTACATATTCACCTTGGATTGATAAGTGTATTGTTACCAGGGAGGACTTAACCATATTACATTTCGTTCAGGACATAAATAAATTCGGTTACATGATGAAAAAATTAACATCACCTGTTTGCAGTACGTGTAACGAAGATGAGGACACGTATCATATTTTGATGAGATGTGTGCGGAATCAATCACTTAGAACACAAATTGACGCGCATAACATAAATCTATCAAACCCGTTATCGGACAATATAATTCCTGTGATAAATATGGTTAAGTTCGCTTTGAAGAACAGGCCCAGAACCTAGTTGTACAATGTTAATACATATTAATTTAAATGAAAAACCTTGTGTGTACCCATAGTGTCATATTCGCATTGGCGAAAAAGCTCTTTAAATAAAGATTAAATAAAAAAAAAACCTTAGCTCTACCTTACTTCTTATCACCCTGATGATTAATGTTATTGGACCTATTTTTTTTTTAGGGATGGGATGTCATCAAATGACTTCTCCCGCTCTGGGCGGAGCGAGAGGGAGTGTCAGACTCTTACTGACTAAAACCCATCCATGTTCCTTCAGTGCCCTTTGTGTTCCGGAGCCACGGTATCTCTTTCGAATAGTCCCGCGACAATCTTATTGGAGTAAGACCTAAACTTAGTCTAATCTAATCTAGACCCTCTCCAGTTAATCCCTAATAAACTTAAAACATCTCCTTGATATCATCGTGGCACGAGGCGTTCATGACGGTTTAAACTTAGACTTAACAGTTTAAAGATCATAACACTAACTAGTTTAGACTCTAGGGTCTATAATTGCGATATTATGCGAAGTGGTTAATTTACACTGTAGTATTATGCGAGTAAAGTGTGGCTGTGTTACATATTTCTGCTGAAGTTTGACTCAAAATTAAGGTTTATGAATTTTAGAAAGTGCAAATCATCACTCCCAGGACTCTCGTCATCTGCCTAGAATTTTCTCAATTAAACCGGATTCACCTGAATACCAGAGCGGCTGCCTACCAGACCTCCACAACCCATTAACTGGGTAACACGGTATTTCTTGGCAAGACTGGAGTCATATTTACTAGTTTCTGACAATCCGTAACGACTGCCAAAGACCTACAAGTGGCATCCGGGACCAACGGCATAGCGTGCTTTCCGAGGCGTGGAGGAAACTTGATATGTTAAGATGGTCACCCATCCACAGACCAACCTTGGCAAGCGTTGCTTAACCTTGAAGATCGACCCGTGCGGCTGTTGTTTATAAAATATTTTCGGGTGAAATATATCGGGTACCTTTGTATGAAATCGCTACTTTTCATAAAATCACTACATAATTACTATAACCTGACTGACCTGACTTGTAGGCTGACCTAAATAAATAAATAAATAAATAATAAAACTACGTCCCCCGCCGCGTCTGTACGACTGTAAGCGATTAACTCAAAAACAACAGAACGGATCTACACACGGTTTTCACCAATGGACGAAATTATTCATGACAAAAGTTTAGAAGGTGCAAATGCTGAAATGTGATGATGATTGTTGACAAAGATGTCGGAAAAAGACATTGGTAGCTTATGATTTTATGTTCTGCCTGCAGTGAAGCCAGGGCGAGTTGTCAGTCTTACTAGGTAGGTACTTTATAAATGCGAAAGTTTGGATGGATTTTGGATGGATTAATTTGTTATTCAATCACGTCAGAATGGCTGAATCGGGATAAAATTCAACACAGAGATAGTGGTCTGGAATCTGCATACAGGCTATTTTTATCCCTTGGTATAAATTACGATTTCATGCGGCAGAAGCTAGAATGAAAAAGTCATCTGCTAACCTAAGTTCAACAAAAAGTTCAAGCATTTCTGTGACATAACGAAACGTAACAGCTAATATTTCTCGTGGGTGTTTAACTTAAATAGTTAAACATTTATTTCGATGTAAATAAAATGTGGGTCCCGAAAAAAACTGAGTTCCACTACTTCAAAAACTTTTCCACCCGTGATTTCTTTAGAATTTTCTTCAACAAACTTATGAATGCAGACGTTTTCCTTAATGAAAGAATATGTCACGGCTGTCAAATAACTTTGCATTACCAGCGTGTATGAGTGAACTTTTATGTTATGATTAGGTACAAATATGCTTTTGTATATTACTAGGTATATTGTATAGTATACTAGCTGTCCCCCGCGGCTTTGCTCCCGTCAACTACAACTTTCTTATTTTTTTCTTTGATAAAAACCTTCTCCTGACAGTAACAAACACAACAAATAATAATTAGCGAAATCGGTCCAGCCATTCATGCGTATTGCGATGACCAAGGGATTAATCTATAAGTACTATAATATTATAAAGAAGTAACATTTGTTTGTAAGTTTGTATGTAGGGGGTAATCTCAGGAACTACTGGTCCGATTTGAAAAATTCTTTCAGTGTTAGATATCCCATTTATCGAGGAGGCCTATAGGCTACATATCATCACGCTATGACTAAAAGGAGGCGAACATTAATGGAAAATGTGACGCAGACGAAGTTGCGTGGGTCAGCTAGTTTTTATATAAAAATAGATTATTTAATTTATAAGTGTTTTATATTGATAGAGACGTCACGGCTGTCCTATAAATTTGAAGTAGGTACTTCAGTAGTTCAGTCACCTTATAGATATACCTGCCTAACACTGAGCTATTCTAGTGCCAATGTACAAAGATTTTAACCCCGGTAACTTCGAGGCCGATTTGATTTTGACTTTCATTGTTTGTAAGTAAAAATTTAAATAAAATAAAAAACTTTATACCTACGTCACAATCACTGACGCTGTTACTTGTGAAAAATTTACTTTACTCTGGATAGTAATTTCATCTAAATCATTAAAACTGGGCCGAAGTATGCTTTAAGTATTCTTCGCTATTCATAATAGTTTCAGATTTGTCGATCCACTTGAAACAATCCCTCCGTATATGAATATTAAAATGCAGGATGCTGCAGGTGCGGAAAACCTCAAAAGGCGCAAATGTAATAACCTAATTGGGAGTTATATATTTGAGCCTTTTGGCGTTGAAACACTAGGCCCATGGGGTCCGAGTGCACATAGTCTTTCGGGACATCAGCAAACAACTTGCAGACGATTCACGTGACCAGAGGGCTGGGCTTTTCTTCGGCCAAAGAATCAGCATTACCATTCAACGTGACAATGCTGCCAGTGTTCTGGGCACTTTTGCCGTTGACAGCGATGTGGATTATTTTTTTGATGCCCAATGATTTATTTTGTTTTTATACGCGTTTTTACATAATGTAGATACTGTAAACATACATAATAAATTAAACTCGTATTTATTTCAATCATCATCAACATAGTATAAAGGTTGCTATAAAAATTGTATTGAGTATTCTGTGACGTTGCGTAGGTGAAAGAAGACAAAAGTAAGTACTTTCAAATGGCGAAAAATTCAAGAAATTGAACTCAAGACAGAAAAATTACGTAGGCAGATATTGACGATTCCATTAATGTTAAAGGTCAAACCAGAATAAATTCCGAAATATTTAAAAAAGATAAAATTATTTATAAATACCGTCGTGCTGTCTGATTTGTCATTAAAATACGTCAGCTTTATTTGAACTCACAATAAGACACTACGGTAGGTATACCTCGATTAAACTAAATATCTATAGGTACAGGGATATCGTAACAGGCCCATACTGAGGTGGCAGGGTGAATCTATCCTAATATATAAAACTCTTCCGTTAGGACTCTCCTCATCTTCCGTTAGGACTGTCATGCGTGTTTTCACCCGTACGCGAATCTGCCGGTCGATTCTGTCGACATCTCACCGTGATTACTTAGGTGGAGTGAACGACAAGTGAGCCGTCATGCCATGATGTTTGTATGGTTTGACAGCTCACTTCACTTCGCCATAGTGTTCACTTCGTTATGTTTACAGAATCGCACTGCTGGTCTGCATGCGTGTTGCCCGCAACCTATCACTTCATACATGTTGTTCCTGTCATGTGGGCAACACGCGTGCGGAATGCCCGCAAAAGATTGGCTGCGGGCGGACAACCCGCGTGCTTGTTATCCGGATGCGGGCAGCGTTCTTCTGTCTTCAGTGCTTTCGTCGCGACGCGGGTCGCACGCATGTTCATAGACTATGACCATGCATGCGACCCGCGTCACGAGTCTAGTCACTCACTGGCGACCCGCACGACACTGCAGCGGCAGACGAAATCACTGTCCTGCGTATGGCACGCGGACCAGCAGCGTGATTTGTCAATATGTCGAAGTGAAGGCTTAAGTGAAGTGATCACGGAGTAAGCTGTTCATCCAAGTAATCAATATGAAATGACAAGCTCACTTCGTGATCACTTCACCCAAGCCTTCATTTTGACATGTTTACAGAATCGACTGGCTGATCCGCGCGCGGGCAACAACACGCTTGACAGGAAACGGGAACTTACTGAGTGACTGACAGACAACGCGCAGCCGAAACTGCTGGTCGTAAAAAGCTGAAAATCGGTATGTAAGTTCCTTGGGGAGTGTAGGAGAGCACTAAAAAAGGATTTCCCGAAATTCCTTCGGGAACGGGATATGCGCGTACGAAGTCGCTAGACACCCCAACAGCCCAGCAGTCACAACGTATACAATATTGGTCTCATTGGTTTATTTAGATGTGACGTCACATGTACCTACGCTTTAGAGTTACGAATTGAATGGAGTCGATTCCCATTTCGAAATAAAAACGCGCGAACGCGAAAGACGAGAATGCGCGTACGAAGTCGCGGGCAAAAGCTAGTTACATAAAGACTGATGTCAAATAATCATAGATATTATAGGGAAGTAAAAGAGTAGAAGGGATGTCTTTGCCCTAAAGTGGGAAAATAATAATACACTCAGCCCAATAAGTCTGATAAAGTGGTGGTGGACCGAATCAAGAGGCGTCCAATGATCGTTGACATATAACCGTCCTGCATGACGTGAAAGCCGAGAAAGATAAGCAAATGAAGTATCTTGACCTAACTCACGAGGTTGTCGGCATGTGGGATGTAAACTCGTTGTAGGAGGCTGGATGTATGGCTTGATTCAGAAAGCCTTCCCCTGATGAGGGTTCCTCTGACCCTGGGGGGCTACTCTCTAAGCCCGAATATCCGTAGTTTCGGACTTATTTGCGGGCGTATTCTACTCCTACCACCTAACCACTAAGAATTAGTGACAACACGATTTGACAGTTACTGTATCATTTATTTGATCAGTGTATTATCAGTCAATCTTAGGGCGGGTTGTATCAAACAGTTGGTGAACGTTACATACGTACGTCAAAAAGTTACGATTACGGACGATGTTTGACGTTCGTTAAATTAGAAGCGTTGTTTCAAAACGTTCTGTTATAAATTCCTGCTCATCCCAATAGCTAAGTTATTGACACGGGTCCTACCTAAATAGCTTTTTTGCATTCCACCACTTATGCATGTCATCAAAAGAACTGGTATTGAGGAATTCAAAAGAAATTTCACAATATTGTTCTATTTGACGCAACTAATGTTACGATAACCAGTGCTCAGACCATCTGTTAACGTAAACGTTATATTTTACGTGCGTTAACGCTGACATTTTGTGAAACAACCCAATTTTTTCATTAGACGATAGTTAGCCCCATTTTTAACGTTTACGCGTGCGTTAAGTGTAGTTGAAACAACCCGCCCTTAGTTTGGTGACTAAGCGTAAGTCCGTAGTCCCCCTGTTCCCGATACCAGTGGGCTTGCATTTTATATTTTTCATAATTTTATTCATTATTTTAAGATGTATGTAGTTTCTACGTGTAACTACATATGTAGGACCAATCTACGCTTCTACACTAATATTATAAGAAAAAAGCTTTGTTTGTTTGTTTGAATTGCCGAAACAATTGGACCGATTTGAAAAAATCCTTTCACCATTAGAATTCTACATTTATTTTTTTAATACAAAACGGGAAAACTCAAATCTCACCTGATGGAAAATGTTGATTAAGCTGAAGATGGAAGTGAGTGAACATAGGCTATTGAATATTTTCACAAAGTTAAGGATCTACATGTATGAAAATATCGACAATGTAAACCAAGGAGTGAAAAAATACCTAAAAAGATCCTTATATTACGTACGCTGCTAAAACTATTGAAAATAGAGCAAAGTGATATACAGTTTTATAGAGGACTAGCTGACCCGCGCAACTTCGTCTGCGTCACATTTTCCATTAATGCTCCGCTCCTATTTGTCTTATCGTGATAATATATAGCCTATGACCTTCCTCGATAAATGGGCTATCTAACACTGAAATAATTTTTCAAATCGGACCAGCAGTTCCTGAGATTAGTGCGTTCAACCAAACAAACAAACAAACTCTTCTACTTTATAATATTACTAGCTGACCCACGCAACTTCGTCTGCGTCACATTTTCCATTAATGCTCGGCTCCTTTTAGTCTTAGCGTGATGATATATAGCCTATAACCTTCCCGAATAAATGGGCTATCAAATATTGAAAGAATTTTTCAAATCGGACCAGTAGTTCCTGAGATTACCCCCTACATACAAGCTTACAAACAAATGTTACCTCTTTATAATATTAGTATCTTTAGATATATAGTATAGATATTAATATTATATATTATAGTAATTATAGTATAGATATAATGTCAACAAAAAATCGCAAGGTTATATATCTTACTTTGATTTCGTATTGTGTTTTGTGGTTTGTGTATTGTGGTTAAGTCATAATGACTGCTTTTTGTTCAAATTATTCAATCAAAACCCGGGTGAAATGAAATCATGGCATTTAAATTGTTTAATAATTAAGGGAATACAGTAGGGCAACGTTTTTTAAAAATTAAAAAAAATCGGTTGTCTATGTGTACCTACGTGTTAATTACAATTTAAATTATTCAAATCGGACCTTTCGTTTAATAGTTACGACGGGTATAAAAATACTCAAAGTAAGAAAAAAAATTTGGTTTGAGCGAACTGTCCTACGTTTAGTCTATTAATAAGTTATTTACACATTAGGTACCCTTAATGAGGCCAACTAAACCCGTACGAATGAAGTCGCGGGCTAAATGCTAGTAAAATAAATAAACGGAATACTGCCTGCTTAAAAAATCCAATTCTAACTACATTATGATCTGTAAACTTGAATGGCACCGCTTACGAACGACAAAAAAAAATATCCCTAAACTTGACGCAACACCTCTCATCGTCAAGTGGCCATAAGACAAACAAACAATCCGCCCCAAACCGGCAATGACAGACAAAACCATGAAATACAATGTAACAATACCCACTAATTCATGCCAAATACACGAAAGCATTATTACCAAACAATTATTTAGAAAGGGCGACAACAACGGCCCACGACTTAGAAAGAGGACTGTCTAGTCATTCCCAAAGAATGGCCATAGAGATGGGTAGAATGGGCATAGAGCATAGAAAGGGCTGTAAAAACCCCACGTTGACACCTTTTGTTCATCCGTTTGTCTATTGTTCTGAAGAACTGGCCGCATTGTGCTTGCGTTTTAGAAAAATCGACCTCCTCCTCTGTTTTGAATTCGAAATTTGAATATTTGGAATTTGAAATGACTTAGTTTGTACAGGTTGTGTCTTAATGGTCTAATATTTGTTGTAAAACAATTTCTGATATTTTATCATTAAGACCTTCATTTAAATATCTAATATTATTAACCTTGTTTGAGAAAGAAAATATTACAAAGTTTAAAATGATCAAAATTATATTTATTAAATTACACTTTATCGAAAGCTCAAATCGAAATATTGTTTACCCAAAAATAACAAAGTTTACCGTTGTTTCTAAGTGGTTTTAATTTACAATAGAACTTCCCTAATCTTGAACTAATTTGTTCCGACAAAGAAAGGGATTTCTAATTGAAAACATTTGGCAAATATATATTGTATTTACACGGAGTTAAGCCAAAGATATAATTTAAAGAAACAGTAAATGCAAAATAAGAAAATAAAAGACACCTAATTCATACTAGAATTTGAAATACCTTATTTTACTGTTTTTCTTTTTTTGAAAACATATTTTCTCTGCTCTGTACTTATTAAACGTGTATGTATCGCTGATGTAACTTTGCAAATTTGAAAATGCTAACTAGCTAACAATTAATAAAAGAGCCGTTATATATGTATGTCACCCCAACATGCTTAATAGCTACTTCATCTATTTAGCCTCTGAAGCAAGGTACCTACAAACACCCATAATTTCCGAGATTTTGTGCCTACGCTTAAAAAAACATTTTGCTACCACGTAGCTATAGGTACTGAGTAAGTTGAAGACAGAAATACCTACAAACCTACTACTTAGTATATATTCATAATCCGATCCTATGTTCAGGTTTCAGTATCTGCCTAATAATTTGATGTTATAAATATAACCCAATTTGATTTCTATTTTAAGTGTATAGTTAGTCCTTTTAACTAAAGTAATATAACCCAATTTCAGTGGACAACCTGCCCAAAACATCAATTACTTAGGTAATTTTATTAGTTACGTTTTTACCAAAGTCTTGGAAACTGTAATAATAGATTAATATAATAAAACATTCGGAATAGAAATACTTCATAAATATAATATTAAATTGAAGTTCCATCAATTTCTAGGAACTACTGGAAATTCTACAAATTTTAATAAAATATTTAGTTGAAGTAAAATCAATTCCTTCGAGCTTGTCTACATAAAAGCTTGTCAAACGGTCCGCGTTTTGCTTTGACTAACAAGCGTTTGGCCTTTGAATGGCAAGTTCTAGGCAGAGCTGACTGCTAGCTAGTGCTGGGTGAAAGAACCGAATAATGAAGCAGCCTGTACGTACCGACCATTCCATTGGAACTGGAACGTTTGCTAGTAAAAGTGAGGTTTTTTATTTTGTTTATGGGAGTGGGTAACGGAGTTTTAAGAAAAATATTTGGTAATGGTAACATTGAATTCAGTTTTTTTCTTTCTCATTACCAGCCTGTATCTACTCTGGATTTGTGTCCAATTGATGACAATAGCTCTTGAACTTGTACGAATATGTAGTTTTAATACGTAGGGAGATAAGTGCAATACTTCGGGGAATACCGCCTTCATTGTATGATTTACGTGTAATTTTATCACTACAAAGGTTTGTGAAATCCATTTAAGATTAAGTGTAAGTTTTCAAGTATCATTCATCAATTGGCCATTATACAAAAATATAATTTTAGGTAGGGAACATTAAGGCGTTAATCAGAACACAATAAAAACAAATTTCGTTATCAATGCACGAAATGGGTCACAGTTTTAATAAACAAATAAGTAATGTTATTAAGCAAATAATTAAATTTTAAGAGTATCAAGAGATATTAATCATTATTACATAAGTGGTCTGAATTCATAACTGTTAGTTTATATTGGTCATCAAAAGGTGTTTCATACACACACATCATCGATAATATTTCGATCTAATCCCGACTTCCTTCCTTCCTTTTTAAGTTAAATTTAAAAAGGTATCTATCTACATCAAAGCTTTTTAACTCTTTAGTTAATTAAAAAAACCTCAGCCGATTAAAAAAGGGTCTAATCCAAGGGTTTTATTTGAACTGTTGTTCTTTAATCAACGCTATGAGAAACATTGTTTTCTTTTTTTATTGATGACTAGCTTTCGCCCGCGACTTCGTATCCCGTTTTTTCCCGTTCCCGTTGGAATTTTGGGAAATTCTCTCTAGCTCTCCTAGTGCACCCCTACGGAGTGTAAGGAAGCTATATGGCAAATTTAAGCTTTCTACGACCAGTAGTTTCGGCTGTTCAAGTATAATCGTGTATTAGTTGATTAATTTGAGAACCTATATTATGTAATAGTATTTTATTTTATGTATAGGTAGTTTATATGTATTTATTTATCTTTGTATTAATTTTACTAATAGTCGTGTTTCTGGTTTCTCTTTAGCTTTATATTGCACCTATCACTATTATTCTCTGCATTTCCCAAAGGTTGACTGGTAGAGAATGCCTATGGCATTAAGTCCGCCTCTGTACATTTGTGTGCATAAAGTATTAAATAAATAAACATATAATTCAGTGAGTCACGTTTGCCTTTTATATATTACTTGCTGACCCACGCAACTTCGTTTGCGTCACATTTTCCATTACTGCTCCGCTCCTATTTGTCTTAGCGTGATGATATATAACCTATAACCTTCCTCAATAAATGGGCTATTTAACACTGAAAGAATTTTTCAAATCGGACCAGTAGTTCCTGAGATTACCCCCTACATACAAACTTACAAACAAATTTTACCTCTTTATAATATTAGTATAGATATGTCACGGAAAGTGGTAAACTTCGTAAGATTATAAAATAACTTGAGAGATTATAAACTTTCGATAAATTATCAACTGAACAATTGGAATGCTTTTTTAGGCTTCAAAATTTGATAGTTTATTATTTCTCGGGTAAATTAAACGCTATTGAATTTAGGTGGGATTTATTGTATTCAAAATGATAAGAGAGCAAATTCTACTAACTTATACACAACCCGAAATATAAAAACTAGTAGAATTGGCACTCTGTTCAAAATATACCGACCAATAATAGTCCAATAAAGATTTATTGCTATCTTACGGAAGTGGCAATCACCCGGTGACGTATACACAAACCTTCCTTGTTATCGCTCATTGAACTATTAGTGAAAACCGCATCAGAATCAGTTGCATAGTTTAGAAGAAGGAAACGGAGAAAGAGACAGACAGAAAATTGATTTTACATTATTGAGAGCTAGGTACTTAATGACCACGTAATTTAGTTATCCGATTTAAAAAAAAACCTACCAAGACACATATATTCACAGTGTACATGACATTTAAAAAAATCTCAATTTTTTTTTACACCAAAACAGCCTATGTAATATTATACAGTGATGAAAGTTCATGTAGGTACAAACGCGAGCTTGAACAAAATACTGAACAAAACGAAAACGGGTGAAAAACATGAAAAAACCTTGTTATAATTTTATTATTTTGACGAATAAAGTTCGAGACATTGTTTTTTTTTAATAGTGAGACTTTTTTATCGCAATTAATAATTCAGTTGGTCATGAATATTTTATTGTTCCGGTTAAAAATGTATCTTTTCTCTTAATTAAATCTTTTTCTTTCACCTTAAAGTTTTGTTTGAAGTTGTGGTTAAATTTAAAGATAAGTTTTTTGTTTGGATTTTAAATTCAATACATATTTTAGAATATTATGATTTACGCTATTGTCAACATAGGTGTGCTACGAAAAGTAAAAATAAATATTATAATAAAGCATTATAGTTTTTTGACAACCAAAAAAAATGTTAATATGCCTCAACTAGATTTTTAATATTTATAATTATTTATTTATTTAATCATTGAATAATTATAACACCTTTACAGTTACATCGGAATCTGAATAGTTACACCGGTAAATAGTAAACTCCAAACATAGATTGTAATAAATCTTGATTAAATTATTATTTCTCGATAAATTTAGAAAAAAATCGTTTTGTATACAATAAATCCCATCCAAATTCAATAGTTTCCAATATACATCCGAGTATTATTTAGAAAAAAAAAGTTTACAATTTCACGCGATATTTTATAATCTTACGACATTGTCAATTTTGTGGTGTCATATAAAAAGAAAATGCCTAAAACTTCCGGTCAAATTCTGAATTCGAAATAATAGGTACGTTCTTCCGAACTTACAGAAAAAAAAAATGAATTCAAAGTTCGAATTCAGAACTCAAAAAACTAGCAATCACGTCCTCAAAACTAATAAAAAATAGACCACCAAAAAAAAATCACCTTAAATTTCAAATTTAAAAATAGAAAATCAGAATAAAATAAAGGTCAACTTACATTCTCGTTCGTTAAACACTCACAGTCACACAACCGCGACGCGCGTAGATCCCGACTAACCGATACGTCCTCCCGACTCGACTCACGGGGGAGGTATGAGATACTGCCGCGTTGCCGGCTCTGCCGAATTTCCGTCGTATGGATGCCTTTTCAGATGTACCGGGATGATCGCACCGTGTAGGTGGTAATAGGTAGGTCTTCCGTGTAAAGATAAAAAAAAACTAGATAAAGATGATTACGTATTTTTACTATATATTTATACTTTTATATTATATATTTTATACATCAGGCCTATTTACCCCGTAAGTGAACCATGTTTATTGTATTTTTAACAATTGAAGCCATTTTTCTGTGAGTATATAACTTTTATCTTATAAAATAGGTACCTACCTATGTTTATTTTAAGGCACAGACATAGTAAACACTCACCCCACATATTACCGGTAAAATATTTGTAGGTAACGGCAGATAGTGACACAGGTAATTACTCGTACGTCCTCCATCCTGTTTTCAATTATCATATTTTCGAAAAGCATTGGTATTAAGATGGCAAAGTACACAGGTTGAATTTTTAAAGTAGGAATCCGAAACTATTAGGAACATTGAAAACCACTGGAAGAAGTCTCGAGCCCGATTTTGATGAAGACTAAAATTGCATAAAATTATAGATTTTTGAAAAATTGGATTTTCTAGCCAGATATCGGTAATTTTGAAAAAAAAAAACACAGCCTGTATTATTACACCATCCGAAAGTGGAATTAATGAGGATAGAAGTTGTAGACTCCCAAACAGTACAATCCCAACATGTACCTATAGAGTGCGAGGTGAACGTCCCCTGATAAGATTTTGCTAGCCGGATGAGCGACGTTCGACACCAGGATTGATCACAGTAATTACTTCTGTTTTGTTACCCCGTCATTCCCATAGGAAACAAGCAGGAACATGGCAGCACAGAATTGCCTATGTCAAGTATATTTTTCGTCTAGTTTCAAATATGCCACGCTAAATGGCGCATACATCAATCAACAATGTGTTTGCTTTTTGTGTCGCTCTTCAATGTGTTTCGTCAAAGCCTCACTGTTGGGCATGTCTAAACTTAATTTTTTTTGCTTATGCTAGATAAAAGGAGCTAAATCTGGCAGAGGTCATGATTTTGTTTGTATGTATTTCCGTGAATAAAGACTTCTGCATTTTTTTTTTCTAAATTGCGCGACACGCATCCAATCTATACCTAGACACCCCAACAGCCCAGCAGTCCTTACGTATACAACAGTGGTCGGCGAGGTGAACGTACCCTGATAAGATTGTGCTAGCCGGATGGGCGGCGTTTGACACCATGATTGATCTCACTAACCCCTTCTGTTGTATTACCACGCCATTCCCCACGGGAAACGTGCACCAACTGTAGGTGGTAGCACAGAGATGTCGATGACATGATGTTTTTACGTAAAATATTCGAATTTGCAACGCTAGATGCTAGATGGTGCAATCTACGCCGCGCATTTCCTAAAACATCTTAATCTTAATATATATAAATCTCGTGTCACAATGTTTGTCCTCAATGGACTCCTAAACCACTTAACCGATTATAATAAAATTCGCACACCATGTGCAGTTCGATTCAACTTGAGAGATAGGATAGTTTAAATCTCAATTTTTTGTTGCAATATTATTTAGGAGCGGAAAATGTGACGCAGACGAAGTTGCGCGGGACAGCTAGTATATATATAAGTTACGCATCACGTTGTTTGTCCGCGATGGACTCCTAAACTACTTAACCGATCTAAATCAAATTTGCACACCGTGTGTAGTTTGATCCAACTTGAAAGATAGGGTAGCTTACATCTCAATTTATAGTTGCAATATTATTTAGGAGCGGAGCATTAATGGAAAACGTGACGCGGACGAAGTTGCGCGGGTCAGCTAGTACATATTTAAATTCTTCCGTTAAGTACTGAGTGATTGAGTGACTGACAGACAACGCGCAGCCGGAACTATTGGTCGTAAAAAGCTGAAAATCGGTATGTAAGTTCCTTGGAGAGTGTAGGAGAGCATTAGAAAAGGATTTCCCGAAATTCCTTCAGGAACGGGATAAAACGAGATATGCGCGTACTAAGTCGCAGTCAAAAGCTAGTTACCTATATATATAATGGGCTTGTGTCCTGAAAAGATCTAATTAGTCCGTCAGTTAGATTATCAAAAAACATTTGACCCGTGTTTTTTTTTTGTTACGGGAACCAAAACTGACGAAGTTACGTTACGACGCTTTTAAAATTCACAATACGTCACACCTTCGCATAATTTTTACTGAGTCGTGACGTCACGAGCCCCCACTCCCGAGTTTTGATGCGTTTTATCTTTGTCAATATTCATTGATTTACAAAAACAAAAAATACGTGTCCATTATTTTTCAATACTCTAACTGACGGACTCAATATTTTTGCAATTTGTGGATGATGGAATCTAGCGACACACATCCAATCTATAGACACTCCAACAGCCCAGTAGTCCCAACGTATACAACAGTGGTCTCATTGGTTTATTTAGATGTGACGTCACATGTACGCCGTAATTGTTACGAAGTAATTGGAGTCGATTCCCATTTCGCGAAATAAAAAAGACCAAAGACAAAAATTTGGGATTTTTTCGGTCGTTTAGTATATTCTTATTTAGTTGAATGTACGTTTGATCTAATTATTATCATCTTGTATAACTGACATTTGATCTATCCGCTGAACAAAGAGAGACCGCGCCAGCTCGGGAACTTAGGGCACCCCGACTGTTTCGGGGGGCGCGTTCCCTGGCAATATATTATAATAGTTATAAAGGCAATAGGTTAGGGTCATGTTAAGTTACTTTAAAACCTGCAAGCATGACTTGCCTTGGTCACAACCGTAATTTAAACCGAATGTAGATGACATTCATATAAAAAAATGTTATACCTAAAATTGAACACCCAAAGTAAACTCAACCAACATTGGAGAACGAGAAGTCCATATGGTATATGGACATAAGTATATGGTGCACATGAGACGTCACCATATGAACAAACCACTGAGAGCCTGTTTCGTGTAGACTTGTGGTCTGATTGATCGCCGTTTTATTTCAGTTCACAGTTTCTCGGAACGAAATCGAGAAATTATATACTATCAAATTTTGGAGCGTAAAAAAGCATTCCAAATGTCCAGTTGACAATTTATCGAAAGTAAATCTCTCAAGTTATTTTATAACCCTACGAAGTTTGCCACTTTCCGGTGACCGATATATTAATTGCCACACATTTGACTAACGCGCCACGCAGTAGCCCTGTCTTGAGCCTTAAATTCGTTTGAGTCCAACCTTAGCAAGTTGAACAGCGAGAAGTCTCTTTAAAAAAAAAAAAAACAATCTACAGACACCCCAACAGCCTAACAATCCCAACGTGTACAACAAGACGGTCGGCGAATATAGGTGAACGTACCTTGATAAGATTGTGCTAGCCGGATGAGCCGCGTTTGACACCAGGATTGATCACTCTAATTACATCTGAGTTCTGTTGTATTACAGCGCTGCGGGAAATATTAAAACTAATTATTTTGTAGGTAGAAGGTAGAATCATCATTCATCTTGGAAGGTGGGATTTGGGGTCAAATTAACGCGAGCGAGCGTGCTTTTTTTTCTTTAGGCAACCATATTTTATTAATTTTTGTATTAGGTTTTCGTGTTCTATAAACATTTACAGAGTAAAATAATTATAAAAAACTAGCTGTCCCCCGCGGTTTCGCTCCCGTCAATTAGCAACTTTTTATTTCTATTTTACGTAAAAAACTTTCTCCTGATAATTATAACAAACACAACAAAAAAAGAATTAGCTAAATCGGTTCAGCTGTTCTAGAGATTTGCGCTTAGCAACACATTCAGCGATTCATTTATATATTATAGATATCTAAAACTGACTTAGCAAGATTAGGACCATAGATACTGTTTTTTATATTCCTGTGATTAGGACACAAATAAACACAATAGAAGGAATTCAAAAAACCGGCCATGTGCGAATCGGTCTCAGATAAAACGAAAAAAGAAAACACGTTTCTAAAAATGGGACTCCATTTAATAAGGGTCTTCTAGTATAAAAGGGAGAAGATAACACTAAATTACAATTTTAAACGTGTACTGCTAAGAGATTTTATCACAAATATATATAAAATTTATATCAATAATAATATAATAATAATAATAATAAGCCCCCTAAACAACCACACGTCCTGATTGACCATCTAATCACGTGGGGGGCGGACACACGAACGAGAAATTACTGGCGTGGCTAACGTGGCTCTGGAAACCCATACAAAATGGAGACACGTTCAAAAAGAAAACGTATAGGACCGCTGCCCGGGGGCGATCGCCGGGGCGCACCTGGAGCTGACGCTGGGTGTCTCAGTATGCGAACCGTCAGCGGTGAGGAGTTGAGCAGGCGGGCTCCCACCGACAAAGATACTACAGCCGAAATCATTGACGATGGTGACAGACTTACAGACAGGACAAACCCCCGTGAGGAACCGTATAGTCCAAGCACAGTATCATACACACCTTCAAGGCCATCATCACCATCCACGCCATCGTCATCTCCTTTACCAACATCACCCCCTAGTACTAGTTTAAATGCAGTCCCACCTACTCCAACCTTGAATGTTGCGCGGGAGGTATCTACCTTCTTGCCCGCGTCCACCAAGGCTGGAAAAGCAAGAGTTCGCATGAGATGGAGCAAAGAAGTTAATGTATTTATCATGCGAACATACTTATACATTACTAAATTAGAGACCGACATGACCACTTACCGAAAACAACTGCATGAACATTTTACACGCCAGTACCCAGAGATTACCGTTACAGAACAAAGGATTTCAGATCAGAGAAGAATAATAGTAAGAAATAAACTCCTTTCCCAAATAGAAATAGATAACATAAAAGAAGAAGTACGTACACAACTACAAGTAGAATCAGAAAATATAGAAATTCAAACTGATATCACTGTGGCAGTAACACAACATTCAACTGAGTATACTCAACAAGAACAATTACAACCGCGCAGTCAAATACAACCTATCACACAAACTCAATCATGCTATCAATCACAAACAAATTCTCAAACTACGCATACATCTACGCAAACTGAGAGTATAAGTATAGTATTAGAAAATGAAATCAATACCTTTAATATAAGTCTCGATCAAAATCATCCCACAGACACTTGTATCCAAGAATTAAACGATAAATTCAAAACAGCTCTCACCCAATATTCCGGGATGGACCCGGCAGCTCGACCAAGGCTGCCCAAACTTAGGTACACACCTAAACTTTTTCAGCTCGTTAATCTGTTTAATGCAACTATTCTCAATCAATATATCAGTGAAGAAACCCAACTTACTGACGTACTTACCCTCATATATTGCACAGCATTAGTTATTTCTGAAGAACTTCATTTTAAAATCACAGAATACACAGGTAACACAAGACCACGAGATATTAACAAACCCGCATGGCAGCAGAGGCTTGAAAAAGAAATAGATAAACTTCGTGCAGACTGTGGTAGGCTTACCCAGTATATTAATAACAACAGGTCTAACAAGGTAGTTAAAAGAGTAGAAGCAATATTTAGAAACATGAGCACACACACTAGACACGAAAACGATAACAGAAATCCGGAAGAATTCTTAGATACACTTAAATAGAAATTAGCCTTAAAAGTACACCGATTGAAAAGATATAAGAAAGCACAAGCACGCAAAAATGATAACTGTCTGTTTGCCACGAACGAAAAGAACTTTTACAGAAATTTACAGAAACCACAAATTGACACTGACACACCGATACCCGAAAACAACACAGAATTACCAACAGCAGAACAATTAGAAACATTTTGGTCTGGCTTATGGGAAGAACAGGTTCAACATAATGAAACATCTGATTGGATAAAGGACGAAGAAGTAAAATGGGGTTCACTAGAAGAAATGGAATTTGTTGAGTTAAATGAGTCAGACATAAGAAACATAACAGCAAGACTTCACAACTGGAAATCCCCGGGTATTGATAAAGTACATAATTTCTGGTATAAAAATTTAGATTCATTGCATAGAGTTTTAGCAAAAAATTTAACAGAATTTTTTTTAGGAAAGCAAATTATTCCTGAGTTTATTGCTACTGGAATAACTTACATGTTACCGAAAGCCCAGTATTCACCACATCCTTCTCATTACAGACCAATTACATGCTTACCCACGATATACAAGATTCTAACGTCAGCAATCACAACTAAAATTAATAAGCACATAGAACATCACAATATTATAGCTGAGGAACAAAAAGGATGTAGGAGAGGCCATATGGGTTGTAAGGAGCAACTAATAATAGATTCAACAATACACAAAAATGCCGCCACCAAAAATAGAAACCTACACTGTACATATATTGATTACCAAAAAACATTTGATAATAGACCACACTCCTGGCTGATTAAAATATTACAGATATACAAAATAAATTCAAAAATAATAGACTTCTTACAGCATATCATGTCCCGCTGGAAAACAACCCTCCAATTAAATTACCAACACAACGCTGTCATAACTCGACAGATATCCATAAAGAAGGGAATTTATCAGGGAGATTCTTTAAGTCCCTTATGATTTTGTCTTGCCCTCAACCCTCTATCTCACCTATTACACTGTTGTCAAGCCGGTTATACCCTTAAAAATATCCCTGATGAAACTACAATTTCTCATCTTATTTATATGGACGACATTAAACTATACGCAAAATCTGAAAAAGACATGAAAAAACTAATAGACACCACGACTAAATTTAGTAAAGATATCAACATGCAATTCGGGTTAAATAAGTGCAAAACAGTTCATATAATAAGAGGCAAAATAAAACCGGGCAACTATCCTATTAACAATACAAAGGAAATCACAGCTATGGAACCAACGGAGTTATATAAATATTTAGGGTACAGACAACTCAAAGGTATAGATCATTCAGCAATTAAACACACATTAAACACAGAATATAAGAGGAGAGTGATCGCAGTATGTAAAACACAACTCTCAGGAAAACATTTAATAAAGGCACTAAACACCTACGCGATTCCGATATTGACATACTCTTTTGGAGTGATTAAGTGGTCAAAAACTGACATCCAGCAAATAGAGAGAACAACACGCACTATACTTACCAAACACAACAACTTACACCCTAAATCAGCAATAGAAAGACTGACCATCAAAAGGCAATACGGAGGGAGAGGCCTAATAGACATCCATCACCTATGGCAGAAACAATTAGTTAGGCTAAAAACATTCTTTCACTCTAAATCACAAACAAGTAACATGCATAAAGCTATAGTAATGAACGATATTAACTGCACCCCCCTCAATCTAAACGAACAGAATACAATCTACGATATCAACAACGACCCTCAGAAACAAAAGATTGAAGAGTGGAAAAAGAAAGTGCTGCACGGACGGCACCCACATGACCTAGAACAGCCCCACATAGATACAATAGCTTCCAATAAATGGCTCAAGATAGGAAATTTATTCCCGGAAACCGAGGGATTTATGATTGCAATTCAGGACCAGATCATAAACACCAAGAACTACAGGAAATTCATAATAAAAGACCCAACTATGGCAAATGATAAATGCCGTAAATGCCATAGTCAACCAGAGACTATACAACACATCACAGGGGCATGCACAACACTGACACAAACTGATTATACTCACCGACATAATCAACTAGCAAATATTATTCATCAGCTCCTAGCATTTAAACATAAACTCATACAAGATACGACCACTCCCTATCATAAATATGTACCACAAACAGTTCTAGAAAATAACACCCACAAACTATACTATGACCGCGCCATACTGACCGACAGGACCGTTCACTACAATAGGCCAGATATTACTCTTCAAGACAAAGTCAATAAAGTCACTTACCTGATAGATATAGCCGTCCCTAACACACATAACTTACAAAAAACAATAAGTGAAAAAATAAGTAAATACACTGAACTTAAAGAAGAAGTTGCTAGAATTTGGAGGCAAGAAAGGGTGTTCGTAGTACCCATTGTTGTCTCCACTACAGGTGTCATACCAAATCATCTCTACCATAGCCTCAAACAAATAGACCTGAAAGACTCAACCTACATTACACTTCAGAAAGCGGCAATTCTTAACACCTGCAGAATTGTTAGGAAGTTCATGCAGATAGAAGAAAATCAAATATCCCCTCATAACATCAATCCTACACTTTAGATTTAATTGTACACACGCTGCATTGACTTGGCTTGGCCCGTTAATGTAGCTTAATACTAGCCTAGAGCTAAGAAAACTGCACGTTTACCCAAAATAATAATAATAATATCCTTGGACATTTCACACAACGCCATATAGTCCCAAGCTAAGCAACCTAATGCTTGTGTTATGGTAACGAGATGGCTGATAAACTACTTATATACATTTTTTTTTTTTGTAAATACATACATATTATAGATAGAAAAACACCCAGACTCGGAACAAATACATGTAGGTCGTACAAATATTTGTTCCGTGCGGGAATCGAACCCGCGACATGCTGCGCAGCAGTCAATCGCTCAACCACTGCGCCAACCGTGTCGTCAATAGATAGAACTTTTTATTTTGAAGTAAATGTTGAAACCATATTGTATTATTTCTTTATCAGTTTTCGCCAAGAAGAAAAAACAATCAAAATTTAAGCATTATTTCGCTCGCCGAACAGTCGCTGTTGTTCGTCAAAACACACAGAACTGCAACCTCGCCTTAATCTAGAATGGCACATAGACTTTTTTATCCCGGGAGTGTGTTGTGTGGGGAAATCGCTGACAGAAGCTATTTAATAGTAAAAGACATTTATTAACTCTTGAACTAATTACCAACACTGTATTCAAGCGAATTTAATTAGATATTTAATTCCTCAAGTTTGTCCAAGTTTTTAACAGCAAAATATGCGTATGGAACTGCTTATGGAGCACAAACATTTGCCAACAGCTTTCCCGCATGATAATTGAAAATTATCTCACGGAAACCAACCTACTACGGACTACTGGGATTCCAGTCTTTCATCATTTGCCTGGCCTTTTTCCCATTTATTAGGGTCGGCTTCCAGTCAAACCGGATTTAGGTGAATAGTAGTAGTAGCTTTCGTGGAGTGGCTGCCTACCAGACCTCCACAGCCCATCAACAGGGTAATACTTACAGTACATTTTGGCTTCTGACAATCCGTAACGACTTCTACTTCGATGACGAAAACTCTTGTCAAGTACTTATAGAAGATAATACAATTGCTGAATGGACGGTTCCTGTAGGATAGGTCACACAGGAGTGACGTTGCGGGGAAAAAAATGCCAATAAATGCCTAAAGAGTATTTAATCACAACTTTACACTTTCAAAATGATATGACCGAGTTCTTAGGTGACCCTGGGTGGAGCGATCTGAATAGGAACGCGCAGGCACATGAGGGAGTTATTGTTGCTCTCGTCAACCACACGGAATTCGATGGTCACTCGGGTACCCTGGAATGAAAAAAGACATCAGAAACAGTGGCTCTCAAAATTTGACTACACCTACCTCCTAACTTTCTTCTGAACGCGCCCCTCTACTAGAAAGATAGGTATATTGTTTTAAACTTTCATGGTCACTAACATTAGAATAGTTCATATCGGGATTGCTACCATGTACCTTTTTATTTGCGAGTTTCCGATATTTCGGCACTGTTGAAGGACGGCGAGCCACCAATAGCTCGCCGTCCACAAGCCCGACCGTCGAGCTCCTTTTTTTATACAAAACGGGGAAATTCTTGGCCCAAATCTCACCTGATGGAAAGTGATGATTAGGCCGAAGATGGAAGCGAGTTTCACCCGGAATCCTCTTACACAGAGGAACTGGCTATCATACCTCTAACTGCCGGAACACAACAATGTTGTTAACATTGTTGTTATGGCGACAGACTTAGACATGATGGTGGTAGCTTGCCAGGCGGACTTAGAACAAGTCCTACCACCAACCAAACCGAGCAAAAAATTTGTCTCCACTGGGAATCGAACCCGGGACCTCTGGGTCTGAATCTGGTGGTATAACCACTAGATCACGGAAGCGGTTAGTGTCACCTGTTTAGCACCACCCGGGGACCACGTGTGGGGATTCGCTGAATGGTATTCTCCTACGGACGCGGGTGACTCGGCCCCTTAGATCGGGAAGATCTAAAACCTTTTATTCATTGCAAAAAAGCAGAGAAACCAATTTTGCATTACCCGCAACAAGAAAACGACAGCATTGAAAGAAAGAAAGAATAATATTACGTTATTTGGCGACAGTTTATCAACATTTCTGAAACAATGGTGAGCTTTAGTTTTCGAGCTTACGCAGCTTAATTTTTTCCTTTTAGTGATTTGGACTGATACACCAGTTATCTCGCCTGTTCCTAAGTTCTATAAAATTGTAATGGCTGTCAAAACACACAGGTGACTTGTAATTCATTTGCAATATTTCAGAAGACGGAATTATTCATGAATACTTATATACTAACTAGCTGTCCCGCGCAACTTCGTCTGCGTCACATTTTTTATTAATGTTCGTAGTGTGATGTTATAAAGTATCCTATCTTTTAAGTTGGATCAAATAACAGATAGTTACGAAGTTTGATCAAAATCGGTTAAGTGGTTTAGGAGTCCATTGAGGACAAACATTGTGACACGAGATTTATATATATTAAGACTAGCTGTCCCGCGCAACTTCGTCTGCGTCACATTTTCCGCTCCTAAATAATATTGCAACAAAAAATTGAGATTTAAACTATCCTATCTCTCAAGTTGGATCGAACTGCACATGGTGTGCGAATTTTATTATAATCGGTTAAGTGGTTTAGGAGTCCATTGAGGACAAACATTGTGACACGAGATTTATTATATATATTAAGATAACAATTTTTACTGCGGGATCAATAAAAATATGTTTTAAATTTGAAAAACAAACTGTACAGGTCTGCTTGAGACCTCCACCGTGTTTTTAGTCATTTAAAAAAACACAACTGACGTGTCTTTATTTAGTTTCTTCGTATTTTGACACTGACTTCCGCAATTAAATATATTTTTTACTTTGTAGTGTTTTTTTTTTTTTTGAAGTCGTTGGTTTTTTTTTTGTAAAAAGTTTTTCATTTTTCACTTTTTAGTGGTACTCCACACCTAACAAACCACTGCAAAATCGCAGAAAAGCAAAATACGCAATTTCGATTACTTGGATGACATAAAACCATCATCCAAGTAGACGAATTTCAGCTATTTCGATTAAAAATCCAAAGTTCGTAACCGATTTTGATAAAATTTAAATGGGACCAATCTGCAAGTATATATCCTTTCAGAGAAAACAAGAATTTTTCAAAACGGTTCATAATAAAATTGTCGGAGTTATGAGATAACAAACATATAAAAAAAAATACAACCGAATTGAGAACCTCCTCCTTTTTGGAAAGTCGGTTAAAAATGTTGTGAATAGCTTTTCATTGACTCGTATAAATAACATTAACGAACTAAACTTTATTCGTTACCTACGACTATCATTGGCATTTGAATGGTAACTAGAAGCTGGAGCATGGAGAGCTCTTTGTCAAGAATGTTCGCACTTCTAGGGAGTGTTAGACATATTTAATAAAGTGAACTTAGTAAATCAAACGATTTATCATCATCTACCAAGCCTTTTCCCAACTATATTGAGGTCGACTTCCAGTCAAAACCGGATTCAGCTGAATACCAGTATTTTACGTGGAGCGGCTGCCCACCAGACCTCCACAACCCATTAACTGGGTAACACCGTACTCCTTGGCAAGACTGAAGTCAGATTTTTTGGCTTCTGACTATCCGTAACGACTGCCAAAGATCTCCAAATGACAGCCGGGACCAACGGTACGGCTTAACGTGCTTTCCGAGGCACGGAGGAAACTCGGTATGTTAAGATGGCCACCCATCCACAGACCAACCTCGGCAAGCGTTGCTTGTCCTTGAAGATCGACCTGTGCGGCTGTTGTTAATTAGTCAAACACAGATAATGATAGCGCCTGCTTCTCCTGCTGCTGCCACGTCTACGGGCCAGGCCACAACAGTGCGTTGCGGCGTCGCATCGCAAAAACAACATTGCACAGCTATGCGATGAAGATTGCTGTGTTGATTTTTGCTATGCGACGCCGCAACGCACTGTTGTGGCCTGGCCCTACCTCTTACTATATGTACGTTGTATAGCTCATTGCTTAGCGCAGGCCTTGTTTCATATTTGCCCTTTTTCTGTGCTACTTCTGCTAACTCCTATGAAAGACATTCATGATGTTCTGCCATCTCTATTGTGGTGTACTCCGACGTCATCTACAAATTTTCTGTTTTGGGAAACGAAGGGTTACATCTGACTCCTAGCCAGTCCTAGCGAAGAAAACCATACTTAACGGTATCATGAGTCGAAGGCCAGTAAACCATTCGCACACGGTATCGAAACTAATTAATATGATTACGTACCACAGGGAAGAACGGCTCAATAGGCATCCTGAGAGTGTACTTCAACAGCTGTCCTCCTTGCACGGGGCACGAAGCATTGGTCAGGAAATGGCACGTCACTGAGTTCTCCTCCAAGTCGTATGGGATGGGATGGAGAGCAAGTATGCTGTGGCCAGGGTCTTCATGCTCCGGACTGGGCCGGCAAAGGAAATATGTATGAATATGTGCTTTAATATTGTTATGTTCAGGTTGAATTTGGTAATGACTGAATTAAACATAATTATTTGTTGCTTAAAGAATACCTTTTTTTAGAATTTAGCAAATCGAAAGTTGTTTTTTATAGGAATAAGAATCGTCATTCAGAGCGTCATATTAACTTTGACAAAGAACAACTCTTCCATATTCATATTCTAGTTTTATGCACCATATTAGGTACTTTATTTATTATTTTTTGTCTTAACCCGGTACCCGGTCTGATGAATTTGATATTATCTGCAGGCCTATTCTACTTATTTGGAAACATCTTTCGCATTCGCATGCCAATCGCAAACTGTCAAAAAAGGCCTTCATACATTTTTGACAGATTGCGATTGAGATTAGTAGAATTGGCACTCTGATTCATTCATTACTTATTATCTTTCCTTTTTTAGAGGAAACCACACTTTTTAGGGTTCCGTACCCAAAGGGTAACCAACGAAACCCTATTATTAAGCCCCCGCTGTCCGTGCGACCGTCCGTCCATCCGTCTGTCAGTCAGCGGGCTGTGTCTCAGGAACCGTACTAGTGATTTTTTCGGAGATTACGTGTTCCTATTGCCGCTATAACAACAAATAATAAAAATTAAGCTTTTTTTCCTTTTTCTGTTTGATACTTTACATGAGAGTGCTTGGAAAACTTGGAAAATAATCTTACTTAAGTTACATTAGATTTAGAAATATTTAAACGTTAGAAATATTTATACTGGTTTTAAAAATCAGTAGCATGATTTGACCAATGCATACTAACTAAACAAGTTTAATAAAAGCTCGTAATAAAAATTTGCCTCACACACAAAACTGGACAATATCCTCTGAAACAGAATCTCAAAGTTAAATAAATAGCCCCATCTATTAAACAATCGCGTGTTTCAAAGACGTTGATAAAAGCGAAACAAAAGAAATTGCGCTAGTTGTGCTAAACAATAAACCTGCCATAGAACACGGAATCAGCTAAGCGGACACTACTAGAAATGGCACTGTTTAAACTAGCCATAAAAGTTGCTGAATTTCACGGTAGAACTGGAACGCAAAGTGCTTTAGGAGGAACACTGATGGGTTTTATTCAGTAAAAGGACACTCCTTTCCGATCCGCCCAGAGTGGAAGAAGCCATTTGATGATTTTGCATCCTCAAAAATATAAATAAAAGCCATACTTAGCCAACCGTGTCACGGTGTCAGTGAGTGTCACCATTTACTCTTAGAAATGAATATAGGTACCTACACACTTGCTTTTCCCGTCCACTTTAGTCATTGACATATAAAAACATAGAATAGAACCTAACCTATCCAACACGAGGTGTCCTAAGAGCTCTTTTTGCCCTACATTCTGACTTGGCTAGTCATAAAATTCAATAAATTTTAGAACCGCATACTGATTGGTCGCTAACATATCGTCTGCAAAATATCTAGAAAGATTGTAGACTCCCGATATACGGTCAAATTAACATTTGGAATAGGTACTTCTTTACGCATCAAAATTTGATAGCCTATAATCTCTCCAAGTAATTCCGAAAAAATGTGAACCGACATAAACTGACGCCAAGTTGGCGACCAATCAAGTGTACGATTCTACAATTTATCGGATTTTCATGCCTAGCCAAGTAGCGGAACATAGAGCACAGGGAGGTTAGGGCGCTCAGTCATGAATGGGTTAGGTTCGTGTTAGGTTTCGTTACACCCTTTGTTGAGGTTATGTTGAGATTGTATAAAATATGTTCCTTTACTTGCTATTCCCAATTTCTCGGAATGACTTGCGAGAAATTATAGACTTCCCCGTGATCCCTAGGGAACATACTCCCGGAATATATATAACGTATTTCCCCGCATAGTTCCCGTTCCCGTGGGATTTCCGGGATAAAATTATCCTAGGTCCTTTCTCGGGTCTCAAACTATCTTTGTATAAACTTTCATCCAAATTAGTTTAGTGGTTTAGGCATGAAGAAGAGACAGATACACAGAGTTACCTACTTTCGCATTAATAATAGTAGTAGGGATAAAATTTTGATGTTTGAACAATTATAACAATTGTTGACAATTAATTGAGATTTTTGTAAGCTCGGTCTTCTCCTCTGCTTACTTATGAACAGGTAGAAAAATCGACTGTAATTATTACCGAATAATTGCAAACTCCCTAAGATTATAAAATATCTAGCTCGAGAGCTAGCTCTAGATATTCAGCAGGGAATCAGACAGTGACTTTGTTTTATACTGTTTACCGATACAGAAGAGAAGAGAACCAATGGCGTCTCCAGTCACTGTCGCCGCATAGCTTTCTTACTCTATGACATCTCCACAGTACATTGTTTGTCTTAATGGCGACGTAGCACTTATCTAGAAACAGCTGCTGGAGTATTTGTTCTGGGTTTAATTCGATTATTTGTTTGCTTATTTATTTTAGTATTGTAGTTACAGCTATGCAGGGGTTCATCCGCTTTTTGCACCGGGGAAGGTGAAATCGGAAGCTCGCGCAGTTCTCTGAAAAATGTTATGTAGATAAATGTCTTTATTTTTTCTGTACCCTACCTTTGCTCTTCAGAAATGCAAAGTCCTCACCATTCGTCAATTATTCATCCTTACTACAACAACACACCAAAACTCCTTTTATACAAACACTATCTTCCACCAGGCAAAAATACGAAATTTGCAAAGTACCATTCACACGCTTTGCCTTTACTAAGCGTTTCTTTTACTACCTAGGTCCTTATACAACAGATTAAACAAAACCATCCCCATACATCAATCTTCTAATGACATGTGTAAAAAGCAGATAACACTCTTTCTAACCAATAAAAACTACGATGACACTGAACTTCTGCTTACTATGTTAGCGATTTTCAGCTACACTCCGTATCATAACTCAGCTGATTTCCACACAGCACACACACAACATACACACTACACACATACGCCAAACAAACACACTTACACTTCACACTTTTAATTTCAATTTTTAATTAAATTTTTAATCTTTAATTTGTATAATAACATGACTCTCATTGGCAGTTTCTTTGTAATCTTCAAATCCTATCATGGGAACTTGGGCTGGCGAACCTTAATACAGGTTACTATGTAACCTAGCTAGGACGCCAGGAGTCACATTTGTATTATCTTATAAATTAGCTAACTTATCTCTTGTAACTGCAGACTGTACCACACTTTTTTGAAATACTAAAATAAATATTTAAAGTTTATATAAAGTGGAGTTACATATGCCTAGTTCATCAAAGACTTCTCTACCACCAACCTTTATGTTTAAAAGACTACCTATTGTTTAATGTCGACTGTTCAATGTTATTTGTAGAGTATGCAGTGTATGAAAACGTGACGAAATATATGTCATCATCATATCAGCCGAAAAACGTCGCCACAACAACCAGTGCTGTGCGTATCGCGTAAATCGGCTGCCGCGACCTTCTCCAGATGATCGGTCCACCTTGTGAGAGGCCCTCCGTCTACAAAATACACAAGACGTACGGCGATGTGCCACCGGTACATGGTGGACATCCCACCTATACGCACAAAACGTTTTGGGAATACATTCATTGTGCGTACAGTTAAGGAGTGGAATTCTCTGCCTGAGTCTGTGTTTCCTGATAGCTACAACCTGGGAGTCTTTAAGTCAAGAGTGAATAGGTTACTTCTAGGCAAGCGTGCTCCACCTTACACCGCATCATCGCTTAACATCAGGTGAGATAGCGGTCAAACGTATGCCTATCAATATTTTAAAAAAATACACATACGAACATTATTTGCCTATGATTAAAGTTAAAATGTCTGGCCGTTTAAGAAACAACATGTTGCGCTCCGGAACGCAAATTGCTTTAGGCTGCAAGACTGAATTGGGACTGGGCAGCCCATGTCTGACGTATGCTGTCAAAACTGTGGCTCTTAAATAGCAAGATTGGAGTCCTGACACAGCTAAACGGGGTCGTGGCAGACCGAGAAGATGGCAGAACGCCTTGGATGGTTTCCCAGTGAACTGGCGTGAAGAAGCACAATAAAGAGAGACATTGAAGGATTAGTTGGAGGCCTTTTCCAGGAGGACCGTTAAAGCTGACAAAAAAAAAGTTTATCCAACAATATAATAGGGGATTAAGTATGAAATTGCCGTTTTATTGTAATAGGTACTTCGAATTGACATAGAACCTTCATGGTTTGAGATTTTTGAGTGAAACTTTTTTCACATGGTACCTATGAAGTTCTTCTTTTAAAATATGTGCAACATTTGATTATCGACTTTCAGTTGTTTTTTTATTCAGCTTAGACAAGAAAGATGGATATTTCGAAAATTCGAGTGATTTTTGAAAACGAGTTCCGACGTGGAACTAACGCAGCAGAAACAGCTCGCGAAATCAATGTTGCGTTTGGAGAGGGGACTGCTAATGAACTCACCGTGCGATTTAGTTTTTTTTTTTTTTTTTTTTTTTATTTATTTAACAAAATTGTATTACAGAGGTTACTTTTAAATCTAAACTCGCCAAACTTTTACGTTTGATGGCGAGAGGCGCTCGTTTACATCAGTAAACCACCTTATGCTCATACTATGTAACACTTGCATAAATCGCTATGGTTTAATCTTATATAATTTCTAGTTCTGTTCGCAATTCTGTATATAGTTTTTTAATCTAGACTTAAGTGATCCTTTACAAATTTTTACGTTTTCCCTTAAAAAATCTATTTTGTTAAACACTTTAGGTACCAGATACTTGGATGTTCTCTTACCATAATAATTTGTTATCTGTGGTTGAACTATCTTATTTTCTCTAACCCTACGTGTGTTGTACTTGTTTTTAACATTGACTTTATATTGGTCACTATACTAATATTCCAGACCTACCAAATAATCTACTTTTTTATCTATGGGAAATATTTTACAAATTGGAAATAACTTATCATACTCTTTGTTGCACTTATCTTTAACATTTTTACTAACTAGGAACTTTATCAATCTCATTTGTACGTCTTTTATATCTCTTAAATATGTAATAAAGGTTCGCCCGTATACAAGGAGTCCATAACTTATTAACGAGTCGGCAAGTGCGAAATAAACTATTCTTAACGTGTTTTTGTTCAATACATTTTTTAAGTGGTAAAACTTACTTAGCACCGATCTTAACCTATTGCAAATATCATTAACATGTAATCTCCAGTTAAAGTTCTTGTCTATTGTCAGACCTAAATATTTAAATTTATCTACATATTCTAATTTTGTACAGTTACAATTACATTTATTTCCATGCAAACATTCGTATGTATGTCCTATCAATGTGAGATCTTCATGTTTTACATATTTAGCATTTCGGTTATATATATGGCGAGTGTAGATACATACATTTTGTTTTCGAAAGGTTTAATATGATTCCATTGTCATGTGCCCATTTGCTAATATTTTCGAAATCATCTTGTATACACTTTTGTGCCTCAGCTATGTCTTTGGAGGCGTAAACAAGACACATGTCATCAGCGTACATGAACACCTTACATTTATTTACCACATTTGACACACTGTTTACGTGCATTATATATCCTACAGGACCGTACACCGATCCAGTAGGCACGCCCAACTCGACATCAGCCTCTTTTCCAACCACATGAGAGATAACTGTGCTTATTTTTCTATTACTGAGGTAGTTTTTAAACCAAATATTTGTGGGACCGCGTATTCCGCATTCGTCCATTGCCTGTAATAAGATCTCATGTTCTAAAGTGTCAAACGCTTTTTTTATAATCAATAAATACTGTAATAATTTGTTTACCAGAATCTAAACATTCGTTAATATAATCTGAAAATCCTAACAGGGCAGAGACTGTGTTGCGCCCTCTCCGGAAACCGTGCTGAGTTTCACACAATATGTTGTGTTGTTCTAAGAACGCGCAAATCTGTCCTACAATGATTTTCTCGGTTATTTTATCTATAACAGATAATATTGCGATAGGCCTATAATTAACATATTCTAAATGACTTCCTGATTTGTATATAGGACGTATAATTGCATTTTTTAACTGATCAGGATAGATACCACTGGATAAGGACATATTCACAAATGCAGCTAGAACAGGACTTATTTTCTTACATAAATACATAATGTCTTTCACCCGTATTCTATCTGAACCGGGTGCTTTCTCACAGGTCATTGTTCGTATGACCTTTTCTACATCTGACGAAGTCACCTTATTGTATCTATAGCTTACTTCGCTCGTTTAAACGCTTTCGTGATGGAAACTTTTATATAAAGAACAAACCACGTGGAAGACCGACACAGACACGGACACAGGTGAAGACCGTGGTAGCCAATCCGAGCCAAACTACCCAGGAATTAGCGGCTTGGTTTAACGTTACCTTACCAACAATATTGACTCATTTGTGTCAAATCAAAAAATAAAAAATGTGAAAAAGTTAAACTGGACTTATTTGACTACCTACTAACTAAGTGAATCCCGCACCAGGCACTGGTTAGTAAAACCCTCTATTTACAAAACTTAAATTAAAACACACGTAACGAATGATCTGCAGCTGATATGTATAAGAACTACAAAATAACTCTTAAATTCTTTCTTCCGTACGCTAAATGGTACGCTACAGTGTGTCTGGACACTATTTTTATTTAGAATGCGCACATTGCAAGTCCTAACTGAGAATACGCGAAGCAATAAACATGCCACGTTCCTTACTGTTTACCACAGATAATAAAATAAAAATATGCATCTACATTTCAAATAAAGAAAATACAAGAAGACTGCAGTTTAAAAGAAAATTGTTGATTCTGCTTTTACTTCGCATAAAACGAACCATGTATGATAAAAATCATGGCTCTTTTTTTATTTATCAAATTAATTACAAAATGACTGTGGTATTTTTTTTTGGTGGCAAGACTTTATTTCAATCCTAAAAATATTATAAATGCGAAATTTTGTGAGGATAGATGTTTGCTTTTCTTTATGGATGGGAAATCATCAAATGACTCCTCCCGCTCTGGGCGGAGCAGAAGGGAGTTTCAGACTCTTACTGACTAAAACCCATCCGTGTTCCTCCTAATGCCCCTTGCGTTCCTGGACCGCGGTGACTCTTTCGAACAAATTCAGCAACCCTGGCAGGCACTGACCCTAGCGGGCCCAGTCTACTATGCTGACGTCATCTCTTTGAGGCGCGCGTGGAACACAGCGCGCCGTCGACCCGGGCCTGGTTTTGCTCAGATGGCGAGCCACCCACTGCTCGCCGTCCGGTGGCCTACGGTGGCCAGGAATCGCCCTGCGACTCCCGACGCCCGGGCCGTCTTCTTCTGTTGCGGCGGCCGGGGCGCGAGGTATCCCTCTCCCTTACGCGTTCGGCCTCCTCCTTCGCTAGCATTGTTGCTTCGCTAAGGGAGGTGATCGCTGCCCATGGCTCCTCGCTTCGGCCCATAGATTGAATCAGGGCAAGACGCGAGAGGTCGCCGCCGCCGACCACCTCGACGAGGACACGGCGTTGCGCCACCCAAGCAGGGAAGACCTCCACCGTATGCTTCCGCCGAAAGGAATAGGTGGATGGATGGATATTTGTAACATTTTCACGTCAAAACGCCTGAAAAGATCTTCATCAAATTTGGCACAGCGGTAGATTTTCTTCTCTTCTATAATATAAAAATGGATCGCTGAATCTAAGCGCAATTCTCGAGAACTGCTGAAGAATTTCGCTAATTCTTTTTTTGTTGTGTTTGTTATTGTCAGGACAAGGTTCTTAATAAAGAAAAAATAAGAAATTTGCAGGGTAGCCATATGACGGGAGCGAAGCCGCGGGGGACAGCTAAATAGTATAGGATATCTTTTTCGTCATACACACGGGAGGAGACGCAAGCGATAGCTAGTTTTCTATACTTGGAGAATTTAAATTTAGAATTCACGCTGAACATGGTTAGATTTTGCTTCAATAAAAAAAGATTCATATTTTCACAACAAAGACTGTCTGGTTTAGCTGGAAAAAATCAGAAAAAGCCATTTACCAAAAAGAAAAGTAAATTAAAAAAAAACACTAATGGCATTCTACAATTTTTTTTACCAAAAATTGCCAGTAGGCTACTAATATTGGCGTTTTCAAAAAGGTTGCATGGCGAGGTCAACGTAATGGTAAACGTGTAAGTTATCAAATTGATTAGAAAAATATTAATACTGTCAATAATGAGACAGTATTTTCAAATCATAATGCCTATTATTAATCGATACTACAAAAATAGCAATAGGTATTTATGAAGAAAAGAAATGTGATTCAAAAAATGCTAGGCTGTTTACTTAAAACCTACGTCAACAATATCCTTCCCAGAAAAGTGGGTAAAAGCATAAAGCGCGGCAAATAGAAGCCGAGAGCCACTTTATTTTTTTTAATTTACGAGTCTAATGACATAGTAATGTTTTGTGATAAAAACTTAACGCATGGTGAAATGTTAGATGTGTGGAAGCTGGCTCATAGTATACCTATTGAAAATGTCGAAAAAACGAATTTGCCTAAAATCTGGTAGGTACCTACGATTTCAAAAATATTTTGTGTTCTTATAAAGTTCAGGTTTCTAATCTTTCAAAATAACATATTAGCGTTATTAGGTACATTTTGTATTTCTATAAGTTTTGGTAGGGACGGTTTATTTTTAACAATATCCGTAAATACCTACTAAAACAATGTGATAAGTGGGTATTCCATTATCTTTTTCAGCAAAGAACTGAATGCTATGGTAACGACTCAATCTGTCAAAAGAAGATTGTCGCTGAGAACCTCATCTAACTTCATCGGTGGCGCCGCCAAGCTGTATAGGCAAAGCTTGGACAAGCTGTATGATGGTAAGCCATGATTATGCCATATCCAAAAAAAAAAGAGACAATTTGGTCAGAGGATCTTCTTTGGGGATTTTTTCAATTTGTTAAGGCAGTTTAGGACTCGGGGTAATTCTGGAATGGTATGCCAGTAATTATCATCACTCGTACAGATTTCCAATCCATGGTTTTAATACTCTCCGTCAAGTGGGTTCACTGGGTTGTCATAGCAGTAAACCGCAAATTCTACTTTTAAACTTCTCCTAATAGCTAAAACTCAGACACTAACTCCAGTTTGATTGGATGTTTCGACAGCTCGCTTCACCTAAGTTAACACGGTGAGATTTTAAACCGTAATACCAGGAATCCCAATATTTTAAAAGTGTGACTCCTTTTTAATGTTTTCTGCTACTTGTGCTAGATCCATTTCGGAAAACTTGTACGTGTGGGACGTACAATCAATGAAACGGTTGAATTTGAATTTGCTCACTGAAAATTGTGTGCTTAAGGTCGAAAAGTGTTCGACCAAAATCAAGTTATTTTCAAACTTGGCTTCAGATCAGATCTTCAACAGATTTTGCATGCAGAAAAGCTTTCATAACAGGACGCTCCCATTTTATTTACCACTTGCGGCAATTGCGTTTCACATCCGTGGCGATTGTGATGCCGGAAAAACATCGTCACGCAACGGGGAGTCGCGGAGTTGCACAGTTTGGGAACCCCTTAGAGAATAATCTATATTGCGAATCGAGCGATACATTAAATAAATAAATATCCTTGGACATTTCACACAACGCCATATAGTCCCGAGCTAAGCTACCTAATGCTTGTGTTATAGTAACGAGATGGCTGATAAACTACTTATATACATTTTTTTTTTGTAAATGCATATATATTAAAGATAGAAAAACACCCAGACTCGGAACAAATACTTGTAGGACGAACAAATATTTGTTCCGTGCGGGAATCGAACCCGCGACATGCTGCGCAGCAGTCAATCGCTCAACCACACCATTCTAACCTAATCGTAACTGTCAGCCTCTTTCATTGCAGAAGTCATACAATTGAACGAAGACTTCGTACACCGTCGTCGTCGACCACTTGAACGACTTGACAGCTCATGTAAGTTCATATCGCTACAATTATTATTATTCTTAGTACACATTTCATAAAACTCACTAGCTGACCTGCGCAACTTCGTCTGCGTCACATTTTCCATTAATGCTCCGCTCCTATTTGTCTTAGCGTGATGATATATAGCCTATAGCCTTCCTTGATAAATGGGCTATCTAACACTGAAATAATTTTTCAAATCGGACCAGTAGTTTCTGAGATTAGCGCGTTCAAGCAAACAAACAAACTCTTCTGCTTTATAATAATAGTATAGATTACTAGCTGACCCGGCGAACTTCGTCCCGCCTAATAGTCGATTCTTTATTTTTTTTATATAAACGTAGCCTGAGTTACCCCTACATCAGCTACCTTTCAATAAAAGTCCCGTCAAAATCGGTCCAGCCATTTCAAAGATTAGCCGCAACAAACAGCCAGACAGACACACAAAAATTGTAAAAAAAAATTATTTTGGTGTATATGTACCGTATATTTATATTCATTTACAGGTAGTAAAAATTAGTTATTTCAATATTACAAACAGACAGTCCAATTTTATTTATATGTATAGACTAAGTATAGATTAGACGAACTTGAAAGCGGACATCCCCTACTTCATGAGTGTAGCGCGGTCTTGTCTTGTCTTGGAGATAAGTGAATGTCCACCCAGCGTCGTAGCTAGGGGTTGGCAAGATGGGCGACTGCCATCGGCGCGACCTGTTGGGGGCGCACTGTGCAGACCCACAGCCTGTAGGCCGCCGGGGCACGGGCATAGTTACACAATTAAACATGATGCATATGCAAACTAAATAACTTCAAATATTCCTTGGGAAAATAAAGGAGCGTAAAATTAAACCATTGCCAGGGGCTCTCAAAGACTCCAGCTACAAAGCTGTCACTGTGGGTGTTAGTCCTATTACAGACCAAAAAATAAAGGAGTCGCTAAGTGTCGTTATGGGCGCTTCCGTCAGTATTACAGTGGGGGTGGAGCATTCATGTAAACTGGCTTACTAAATTACATGAGGTCGCGCTATAGGCACCGCTATAGAGTATTCTTTCTGACCTTTCATTTATATAGAAACCTATTTTTTTTGTACTATTGACGATAATTGCATCCGCAGTACCTACCCATGTTATGCACTTCTATGCTTACTCAAGTACTACCTAAGTCCCTGTGCCCAGTCGTATAATGTCACCCATAAATTAACTTAATAACGGCAAGGGCGTCCTCAAGTTAAAGTTAGATTATCTGACTTAAAAAGAGACGTAAAAGACAGATGTCCGTCATTTCAACTTGGAAACTCAAATGAAGGACACAGTTGATGTAGTAGTAGGTACAGACGCCAGCAAATCAAAGTACAACAATCTGTCTAATTTATTTAATTGAATTTCAACTTTATCGCTGAAGCATTAGATTCAAGGTTGATTGGGAATATTTGACAGTTTCGGATAGCTTGATGTGCTAGCTACTGTACCTAGTAGAAAAGAATATGTCAGTCGAGTTACAATTGAGGTTATACCTAAGTAACCGGCAATAACTTCAGTAGTGCGATTCACTAAGGCAGAACATCTTTACAACCAAGAAATCATCGTTGAAACATCTGTTAAATATAATTATGCCACATCAGATGTTTCAACGATGATTTCTTGGTTGTAAAGATGTTCTTCCTTAGTGAATCGCACTACAGATGATTAGAATAAGTACCAACGTACTAGTACCGACTGAGCAAAATTTAAACCACCGGATCTTAAGTTTTATCATTGGATCATTATCTACATTATTGCAAGGAAATTTCACTATTTTATAACTGCTTAATACATGTGGAAGCAAAATATTTGTGTTATTCAGCTTCTGAAAGTGCGGATTCGGTGGCAGAATCAGTGATCGAAGTCCCTGAAGAAATGAGACGATCAGCATCCGTGAGAATTGCGGGTAAGTACGCTACGATTCGTTAGTTACTTTATAATAAAGTTAATTTGCATCATCATAGCTAAGCCGACTGTCTTCCATAAAACGACGAACTAAAAGGAGTTCAGATCGAAATAACTTCCCAAAAAAAAATATCAAAGCTTGCAAGTCGTCGGCAGTAACATCAAACGACCATACTTACTGCTCGCACCATATTAGCTAAATGAGATAGAATTCAGTCGTTTCCTTGTTACATTATCGCAAGTAATGATGCAAAGTTTGTCTGCCTTTATCATGGGGATAAAAAAAATAAAAGATAGTCATTTAATTTTTAGGGTTCTGTATCCAAAGGGTAACCAACGGAACCCTGTTACCAAGCGTCCGTCCGTCAGTCCGTCTGTCAGACCATATGTCAGCATTGAAATTTTCACAGAGATACACACTAGAAACTACGGCAATAGCAACACACAGTCTATAAAAAACTTTAACAAAAAGTTAGCTTACTTAAATATACTAAAGGGGAGCTTATATACAAGAAACGTGTTATATTTTCGGCTTATGAGTTATGGTACAGTGTGAGAGTCTGACTCACACTTGACCGGTTTTTTGTGTTATTTTTGCTTTTAACAGCTTTAAATCATGATAAACAAACTGATTTCAATTGTATCAGGTCGAACTGGTGGTTGACCTCAGTAATGTTAGGCAAGGCAACTGATGAGGCTGATTATTTATAACTGCAGTGTCGGTCGGTTACCTTGGTTCTCTTTGCATTGCATCTTCATTTCTGATTCAACAACACAAACACATAAATCAACAGCTGTTATTCATAACTTGATGTCGAAACAGTTTGATACAGAATTTCATAATTCTAGATTCATCATTTTCACCGACAAAGAGACATAGAACAGAGTCATTAGCCAAACTGACTCCAAGAATTACGATGAGTAGACCTCCAAGACAGAACTTTACTGTTAATGGAACAAATTCTAATGTGGAAGACAATGCTGGTCAAAGTTCTGATGATGGCAATGAAGACTCAGAACTTTATGAAGAAACTACTCAAAATAATAGCGCTGGGAATCATAAACTTTATGTGGTAAAGTATTTTATTTTTCCGAACTGCTTATTTTTAATGTGCTTCAAACCAGAAGGCAGCTCTCCAGAACTGCTTAGTGGTAGAAAGTAGTATTACCTATAAACTTTCAAAAAGAGTTTTTTGGTTAAAATTATTTATACCGAGTAACAATCACTCATATAGTGTTACTACAGGTATAAAATGAGGAACAGAAGGTTTCAAAAATTGTTTTTTTAACCTCCGTAGAAGAGAAGAACCATAACGACACTCATTTGTACATTGTACAACAGGCCATGAGCATTGACGAATCTCTCACACACACTCATAATCTTCCTCAGGCCACATACTGAGGTACTGAGCAGCACCATGTCATCTGCATAGCTTATGTATGCTCCGATTACAAAAAATATTTTATGATAACCCACCCAATCCACCCCGTTTTTCGACAACCATTCTCGCAAGAAGCTATATAGGTACGGTGAAATTACAGAGCATTACAAATAGGAAGTGTTCCCTTAAAGTATCCATTCCAGGGATAATAAAATCCTATTTTTGTTTAAATATTAGTTAAGACTGAACCCTCATTTACAGGAAGAACCTTTTTCAGAAGAAGAAAATGCTGAAAGCCAACGCAAAGACAAAGGCGTCCAAACATCTCCAATATTGACTAGCAGAAAACGAAATACCAACAGACGTGATTATGGATTCGACAGGAACCTGCCATTTGGATACATTCTCATTCATGATAACTATGGCTCCAGGATACCGAGTAAGATCATATTTACGTCCATCAATAGTGATGTTAATAACCTTATTTAATTAGACAATTATATTTACAAAAAAATCCGCAGACGTGATTTTATCAGTTTGAACAGCCGGTCTATTCTGTAAACCTTTAAACTTGAAAACGTAGGTCAGGTGAGCTGGAAGCGAATTGTCCTTCAACCTTGACTACATGGATTTAATCAGCATGAGCATGAGAGAACTACGCGATATTTGCTATTAGAGCTGCAGTGCGATTCTGTAAACATGTCGTAGTGAACACTGGGCGAAACGCGCGACAGGTGAGCTTTCAAACTATACAAACAAGATGGCATGACAGCTCACTTGTCGCTCACTCCACCCGGGTGATCACGGTGAAATGTCAACAGAATCTACCGGCTGGTCTTTTAAAATTCTGTCAACATCAAACCTTGTATAATTAGGTGGAGTGAGAATTGAGTGACCGACCACCATCTTGGTTGTCTGGATTGAACGCACTTTATCCAAGCTTACACAGTGAGTTGTTTCAAGAATCGTACTGCTGCTCTAATAGCAAATATTCCGTAGTTCTCTAAGCTCGATATGTCATATTATTATCATCCAAGCTGGCACCTATTTTTACTTGTCCAAAAATAGTATTGGATAAAATTTTATTTTTCTATTTTCTGTCACTTTGCTGTCGTAAACGACGTGCTGAGAATTCGCAAATTGATAATTTGTTATTCGTGGTTAGCGCCCAATCAAAATATTTTAGATTTCGTATATTTTTTTGGGTTTTATAAGTTTTTTTTTCTAGAGTTAGTTTGTTTTGTTTACCTACTTGACGTAAAAGAGTCACTTTTTTGTTGATAATTATATTTACTGGTGAATTTAATTGTAAATAATTACCTGGTATAAGAAATACGTTGATCTGTTTCATTTTCCAATAAATGACTTTTTTTACTCCGCGTCTTTTAACTATTCCAAATAATAACTTCGAAGATATCTACTAAGCCCACACACATAGTTCAATAACGAAAAAAATTTCAAATATGCTAAAAACATACAATCAGTTGAACATACTACACACTTCAACCATATAGCTAGTTTCCTTTCCTACACTCTTTTATTTTCATTAAGGCCCGGATTCCTCTGTCGCTGACGTCGGTCGCGTACCGTCAGTCGCGTAGCGCGCTGACCATCAGCGCCAATGAAAACATCCGTAGTGCGATACTGACCGCTCCACGGTACAGGCGTCTCCAAGTGGATTTGTGAAGCGGAGTTTGAATTTGGGATATTATACTACATACTCACATACAGCATACTTACGCAAGCGGAGACGGCGTCAATATAGAAAAAAAAGATATCACATTCACCCAATTGTTGCTGATAGGGTGACGAATGGTGAATTTTCTACTTTATTTGAAAAGCTACGTCAGGACGAGGAAAAGTTTTTTAATTATTTTAGAATGAACGTTCGGTATCAATGTTCATGGTGGCGGGCGACTGTACGCGCGCGTGCCGACGGTCGGGAACAGAGTGAGGACGCTCATAACGTTCTATAGCGCGTCAGTCGACCGACGAACGCGGCGCTGACGAGCGAGACCGACGCGCGCCATCAGCGGCGCGTAGCAACTCGCGCAGTCGCGCGCCGCTGATGTCAGCGTCACAGTGTGGTGCTTCATAGAACACAACGTATATTCGTACGCGCGACCGACATCAGCGACAGAGGAATTCGGGCCTAAGACCCAATGTTAGCAATATTCTCCAGTGATCTCACAAAACAAACATTCTACTTGAACTATGACATCATAAAACATTCATCCCGGTACAATTTTATTGAACAGTGGTTTACTACGACTGCCCCGGGTAATACAACTCAATGCTCAAGTAAAAAGTCAAATGAAAACTGCTGGACAGAGCTACAAAGCAGGAACAAAGATGTTGTAGTTCGCTGGAAGGGACTGGGGAAATCATGAGCTTTCTCACTTGGACCCCTCCAAGCGAGAAAGCTCATGATTTTCCTTTCTGAAGCTCCCGTTTCTGGTGTGCCCCCACGCAGCAGAAACGGAAGCTTTAGAAAGTCCAGGTACGTACTACCTACAAGCAGCATGTTCACTACTGCTGTGACGCCGCTTATAAAGGAAGGAAAATGAGATCGTAAGGATCGTAGTAGGTGGCGTTCTGTACATTCCGCCTACTCCCACGGGAATAAGGCGTGTGTTTATGTGTGTACTGTGAAGGTTAAATACTCATTGCTTCAGGGCTTTATAAGAATTGTCATTGGCCGTATGTAAAAGGAAGGTTTGGAACGGTCACCTGAAAAAGATAACGTTTCGAATGATGAAATAAGAGTTGTAGTGTTTTTTTTAATAGATTCCTTGTATTGGTTAAAAAAGAGTAAAGTAACTATATAGTATTGGTTTGAAGCCGGGCGCATGGTCGCCAATATATTCGATTATTGCTGCATTTTCTAGTTTAATTTCCTTACGCCCCCATTTCCATCATCACAGTACCTATAAAAGTATAGCGTCTAATGGATACCACCAATAACCTGTAAACCTTCAAATAAAAAGTAAACAGGCTGGTTTTGTCCTCTGCTCTTTCCCTTGTGCGAGTCGAAGTCCAGAGTGGTTTACGCAAAAGCAGCCTTTTTACAACTATGTTTTGTTCAAATTTCAAATAAATGATGAAAATAAATGTTAAGTAATTATTTGATAGCGCCGATCGCGCCCGTAGGAGGAACCCATTGCTAGTCCCTACACGTGGTCCCCGGGTGGTGCTAATCAGGTGACACAAAGTGGTGGAAGGCTTCGGCCGATGGGTTGTGACTACCCACTGGGCAAAGACGTAGCGCCAAGCGGCCTTGCCGCGTTCCGATATGATGCTCAGTGTAGCCATTTCAGAGGAGTTGGGTCGAAATAATTGTTCCAATGCAGGCAGACCAACCAGGCTTAAGCTGACTTTGGCGTATCGGGAGCCTAGTCGCGGAAGGTAGCGTGATCCGAGGCACGGTGCGCCGCTGGCCGACCGCAGGTAGTTGGGGGCCCAAGTAATGTGCTATCCACACATGAAAGGTTGCCCCGCCAACTGTCGAAAAATCCCGGAATGCACCATCGTGCTGGTTGGTGACCAGACGAGAGGGCCTGATAGACATTTCTTGGGGGGCTCGGGAGTCCCCGCTGCCTCCAGACTAGTCCCCCAATGATGCCGTCCTGTCAGAGCGTGCCTGAAGTTTAGCAGCATGGAACCTCGTTTCACTTCCTTCTCCTCTCCTTCCTTCACTCTCACACATGAAAAAGGAACAAAAAGAAAGCCAACCGCAGCAGCAGCAGCACTCCCTTTCGCACAAAGTGCACCTCAGCAACATTCGAGGTCTGCAATGAAATCTCGCCACAGTCCATCACCACCTGGAGACTGAGAAACCAGCGCTCTTGTTCCTTTCCGAGACGCAGATCGGATGTCCGTCAGACGTGTTGTACCTCTCGTACCCAGGGTTTACCCTGGAGCACCACTTTAAACTACACGCGGGCGTATGTATGTATGCAGTTCAACCCAAGCGTGTCTTTTTTCAGCCAAAAGGAGCCAATGCCACCCAGCTCCATCTTTCCTATGTGTAGACGTGCCTATAATAACCGATAAACTTGAGCTTCTTTGGGTTACTTAAACATCTATCCTCAATTTCGGCCCTTTTAAAGAGGCAAAAGCTGAAGTGGCTCCAAAAAAGTTGGGGATCTTAGCAAAGGTGAGACGGTACTTCACGCCGGAACAGCTGCTCAAAGCTGCTATCAAGCGCAAGTTCGATCAAGTATGGAGTACTGCTCTCAACTTTGGGACGGTTCTGCCAAATACCAGCTTGATGCCCTTGCGTCAATTGAGAAACGAGCCAAGAGGATCATCGGTAATGATAGGATCGTCGAGTCGAAGTATAAAGTCTTGAGCATTGACGCCGAGTTGCTAGCCTGTCGGTTTTCTACCGATTGCATTTTGGAGAATGTGCGACGGAATTGCATAATTTAATTCCGCCAAGCCCGTTCCATCATCGGACCACAAGACAAACGGCGATGCGCCACAGGTACATGGTGGACATCCCACCCACACGCACAAAACGTTTTGGGAACACATTCATAGTACGTACAGCAAAGGAGTGGAATTTTCTGCCGGAGTCTGTGTTTTCTGATAGCTACAACCTTGGAGTCTTTAAGTCAAGAGTGAATAGGTTACTTCTAGGCAAGCGTGCTTCATCTTAGACCGCATCATCGCTTACCATCACTGTGTGATAGTGGTAAAACGCGTGCCTTTCAAAAGAAAAAAAAAGATACCGTAATACCTTAAAAAACCAAGAATCTTGCAGTTCATCATCAGGGTTGTAACAGGTTTTTTTGTGATACCGAATACTAAACGACCTCTTCATTCTACCAAAGAGTATCATGAGCAATGGAGTCCTTTCCAGCCAGACCAGCTTAACGTTCTAAATCGATTTATCGAGGTGACTTAGAAAGTAAAATGAGGAATAAGATTTATATTTGGAGACAATCTGAGCTCAGCGTAGGTACCTAGTCTTTTGCATAATTCAATAACATATCCATACTATGCACAAATTCCCTGCCACTACCACTCAACCAACATCTTTGCCACTACCAACAGCACTTATTGCAAATGCAATAAAGTCTATATTCGTGTGTTACAAACACGAGTTTTTCCTGTATTTTCCCTTGAACTTTTTGCCAGTCGTTTCACAGGCCACTTGCAAGGTTTCGTTTGTTGCAGTTTTTTTCAGAAACTAATAGACTCATCCAGTTTGAATTGATAATGGAAGTATTGGATGTTAATATTTTTTATTTATTTTTGTTCTGTCCATAGGATTTGGAAATATATGGTCTAGATATTTTTCAAGTTTGGTATTTTAGAATTTTGTAGCCCACACGGAAAAATGTTTTGTTGCTTTTTAGGGTTTGGTACCCTGAGGGTAATCAACGGAACCCATTTACTAAGCCTCCCCTATCCGTCTGTTCGTCCATCCGTCCGTCCGTCGGACCGTCCGTCCGTCCGTCCATCTGTCTGTCAGTAGGCTGTATCTCAAGAACCAACTGTAATAGTTAAACAGTTACAATTTCCACAAATTGTGTATTTCTATTGCCGCTATAACAACAAATAATAAAAAATAAGTTCATGGTACTGAACCCTTCATGTGCGAACACGACTTGCACTTGACCGGTTTTTCAATAGTGAGATAATTTTTAACTGAAGTATATTAATATGACTATAATTATGTCATAATTTGATATAAAATCTGTCAAACTAACTTTCATTAATCCTCAGATAAAAGTTGTTATCTGAATAGGCCTTAAGGCTGTACCTAACTTAATAAATCATAGCATTCTTCGAAACATGGCTTATTTTTTACACATTGACATTACCTTGAAGATGAGCGAATTTCTGATATATTTTACTTGCTTTTTCCCGCGGCTTCACTCTCGTAGCCTTTTCAAAAGGCATCGTGCTTATTTTCAAAAAATGAAGTAAGTTTCGCCAAATAGTATCAGGAGTCCCAAACCGTACTTTTACCGACATATTATTGCAAAAAAAACTTTGCATGTACAATTACTTAAGTTCGACGACGTCATTTGCAAAATAGCTACAATTATAGCAAAATATATATATATCCACTCATAACAGATCGTTGCAGGAGAAAAGTAACTGAATACCGACAAAGTCTCACTTTTGACGAGACTGAGCAGCTCCTAACCGTGTCAAGTTAGACAGCTTTATTTTACTTATACTTATACAGCCTTATCTCGCTCATTAACTCTATATCACACTCACACTTAACTATAGACACACCCTCTCACACTCACTCATTCACCTAGCATAACACACAAAGAGAAGAACAGTCACAGATTACAGATTAAGCCATTAGTTAAGAGTATATCATATTTTTGTTAAATGCTAGCACTTAAGTAAACTTAATTAACTTATGTAAGTAATTCGAGGGGATTGGCGCTGTAAGCCGAAATACAGGTCCCTCCTAGTTCGGCTCCAGATGCTAAAACTTTTGTATACATAATACTGTTTACAGCATTTATTTGTAAATTATAATAATTACTTTTGTGTAAGAAATAAATATATTTATTTATTATTTATTTAATTACACACATCCAGCAGCCCTGTTCATTACATAAAAACCTCCCCCAAACACCAATTCCTACTTCAACCACGTTTTCAATTCAAAAGAAAACTCTGAAATATTCAGGCCTCTTGAAAGCTTTCCCACATTTCTTTGGCTCCACTTATATCATTCGTTAGAGACGAACTCAGAGAAAGAACTAAAATAGAGATCCCTGAGCTCGAAGGTCAATTCTTGTTTTTAAATAAAAGCGATTCAATTGAAGTCGTAGGTAATATCATATCATCGAAAATTAATATAATGTATGGGAGCTCCTGATTTTTTTGATGACCGGTTTTATCTATTTTTTGTCAAGTTTTTTATATTAATTTTCCATGATAATGATATTACGACTTCAATTGAATCGCTTAAAGGCTTATTTTTTTTTTTAAGTATTTGTTGTTATAGCGGCAACAGAAGTACATCATCTGTGAAAGTTTCAACAGTAGGTATTCATAACTATTACGGTTCATGAGATACAGCCTGGTAATAGACGGACAGACAGACGGACGGACAGCGGAGTCTTAGTAATCGGGGCAGCGTTTAACCTTTGGGTACGGAACCCTAACAACAGCCAGTCTACTCTGTCAACATCTCACCGTGTTAGGTGGAGTGAGCATGAAGTGAACTGCAGTGTGGTCATGTCGAAGTGAACGCTTGGGTGAAGTGAGCTGTCAATCCATATTATAATCAAGATGACAACTCATTTCGTGATCACTTCACCCAAGTGGTCACTTCGACATATTTACAGAATCGACCGGCTATCATACCATATTGCTCACTTCAATTTCACTTCACTTAAGCTCACACGGTAATATAATTTACAGAATGGTACTGTCGGTATGCGACTAGAATGCAAATGCGGACGGTCCTTACAGCGATTGTCGTGAATAGCGACTATCGCAATGTCAAAATGTTGGGGGACTTTTAGGTAACTGAATGGTTTAATTGTTCTGATTTTTGTTGTTTTTTCATGATTTCATGAGTAGGTAGATTATTAACTGTCTTATCTGGGGGCACGGTAATGGCCCCGCCAAGTCTCGAGCAAAGCGGGCACGACTGTACCATCCTTTTCTCGAAGCCATTCGCGGCTATTTCACCCCCCCCCCCCCCCTATATCTTAGATGTGGACAAAGCTAGGGGTTTAGATAACATAGGGGTATACTAAGGGTATAGAATATAGAAAACTATTGAAACAGTTGCACAGTGCACTAAATGTTGATTTTTAACTACAAAATAAGTTGAACAGGGCTTGGCTTCTATGAGTGTAAAGTTTTTTTTGGGATTATTATTGACTAACTTTCGCCCGCGACTTCGTACACGCATATCCCATTTACCCGTTCCAGTAGGAATTAAGGAAAATCCTCCCTTTGTGCACCTCTACGGAGTGTGAGGAAGCTACATGCCGAATTTCAGCTTTCTACGAACAGTCGTTGCGGAAAATAGCAAACACCGTAAGATTGTAAAATATCACGTGAAATTGTAAAATAATTTTTTCTAAATAAGACTTGGATGTATTGGAAACTATTGAATTTGGATGGGAATATTTATACTTTTTTTTTATAAAAAACGGGGAAACTTGGCCCAAATCTCACCTGATGGAAAGTGATGATTAGGCCGAAGATGGAAGCGAGTTTCACCCGGAATCCTCTTATACAGAGGAACTGGCTATCATACCTCTAACTGCCGGAACACAACAATGCTGTTAACATAGTTGTTATGGAGACAGACTTAGACATGATGGTGGTAGCTTGCCAGGAGGACTTAGAACAAGTCCTACCACCAACCAAACCGAGCAAAAAATTTGCCTCCGCTGGGAGTCGAACCCGGGACCTCTGGGTCTGAATCAGGTGGTATAGCCACTAGACCACGGAGGCGGTTAGTGTCACCTGTTTAGCACCACCCGGGGACCACGTGTAGGGATTCGCTGAAGGGTATTCTCCTACGGACACGGGTGACTCGGCCCCCAACTTATATAAACTACTCAAAACAAAATAGGGCCCACCTCGAATCAGTCACTATTTCGGTCTAAATAAAGTTATCTGTGTAGTTGTTGACAAAGTTATGGTTTGAACCGTCAAGGTGACATATGTTTAAGAGCGTGTTTTCCGTCCACTAGCGCCGCCAATCGTTTTTTATTATTTGTGGTAAATTTAAGACACGTAGATAAAAAACCGCTCTGTAGTGCACTGAAGAAATGTATTTATTATGTTTTGAGAGTTATGTTTTGTACTTTAGAACATAAATAGTTGCCAAAGTCGATATTTTTGCTAAAAGTGGCCACTTTTAGCAATAATTGCCGTTTTGGCTATTTAGCCATGAGTTATGTATTAAAAATAGCTGTCAAAAAATAATAGATACATTTCTTCAGTGCACTACAGAGCGGTTTTTTATCTACGTGTCTTAAATTTACCACAATTAATAAAAAACGATTGGCGGCGCTAGTGGACGGAATACACACTCTTAAGAGCCCTTATCAATATTTATTCCGACAAAATTCATATTGATTTCAAGAGGGTAGCTAAAAAAGTGAAGTACTCGAAAAAAACATCGAATGCACAAATTCTCAGTCACTTAAGTTTTCAGTCTACACCAAACGCTGTTGTGGAACACTCACGTTTTTAACCATTTTGTTTGTTTCCTGTGTTAGTTGTGATCACTTTGCCTGGTTCTCGACGACATATGGACATGGAAACCGGTGCAAGAGCAGTATCTTTGCTACAAGAGGGACAGTCTTAGAGATCTGTGGCTATACACCTCGGTGTATCGCGACGAGCGATCCGAAACGTTTGGGAACGGTATCAGGAGACTGGAAGTATAGCTAGGAGACCTGGCCCAGGAAGACCGATACCTAAGGTTAACCGCACGTCGCCGTCGGGAGCGTACTGTAACCGCTCGGACCTTACAACTCGACTACGGCAATCTACAGGGACGAGAGTCAGCGATCAAACCATTCGGAATCGGCTTCACGAAGATGGACAACACTCCAGAGTACGTGCTATTCGACTAAAACTAACGAGGGCTCATCGTGCAGCACGCTTAAGGTACGCCCGGGAACATTTGGAATGGACTATGGATAACTGGAGGAATGTGCTTTTTACGGACGAGTGTAAAGTGAAGTTTTACAGTGACGACAGACGGATACGCGTGTGGAGAAGAGAAGGGGAACGTTTTTCTGAACCATGCGTGCATGGAACAGACCGATTTGGGGGTCCCAGTGTTATGGTATGGGGTGGAATTAGCTTACACGTCAAAACAGAGCTGGTAATTCTGAATGAAGGTACCGTAACCGCCGCCAGTTACATCGAGCAAGTAATCCGGCCACATGTCATCCCATTTTCACAAAGAGTGGGCAATAACTTTGTCTTTATGCATGACAATGCTCGCGCACACACAGCCCGCACTACACAAAGAGCACTCTCTGAAGCCAATATCACCGTTTTGCCATGGCCAGCAATGAGTCCCGACCTCAACCCCATCGAACATTTATGGGATCAGCTCAAAAGACGCCTGAAAGAACGTTACAGTGATGTGAACAGCCAGCAGGAGCTCATTAACGCTTTGAAAGTCTGTTGGGAACAAATACCGGAACTAAACGTAACTCACTTGATTGAAAGTGTCCCAGATAGGCTCAGAGAGTGCATACTGAGCAGAGGAGGACCCACTCGTTATTGAAAAATAACAAGCACCATATTTTTTTCCAGAATAGTTGTGCTTTACAAGATTATGTTTTTCCTTTGTTTTGTGTAATTTTTCCTAAAAACAGTTATTTTGTGTTTTTATTAAACAAAATAAACAAATGTTTCTATTGTTAATGTTTACACTATACCTAAATGCTCACTTGAAACTTGTGTATTCATAAAAACTGAATGTTTTGGTTCAATTTTGAGTTGCAGCAAAAAAACATGGTGGGCCCTATTTAGTTTTGAGTAGTTTATAATATATACAAAACGATTTTTTCATCATATTTAATCAAGATTTATTACAGTCTTACGGATAATGCCATTTTCCTTTTGTTGAAAGATCTTATAGATGTAGACAATCTGACCCGCGCAAATTCGTCTGCGTCACATTTTTCACTAATGTTCCGCTCCTATTAGTCGTACGTGGTGTTATGTAGCCTATAGTCTTCCTCGATAAATGGACGCTAAAACATTTTTTCAATTCGAACCAGCAGTTCCTGAGATTAGGGCGTTCAAACAAACAAACTCTCCAACTTTATAATATTATTTTACATAGATCGCCTCTCGTTTGATCTCTATCTAAATTGATGGCCGGCGATTTAGCTCGAAGCATTTTAAAAATCTACTAAAAAGATTTCCTATTAATTAGAAGTCAGTTTACCTATACCATCTCGATATCTAATAAAATGTATCTGTATTCCCAAATATAAATGTCACCCTGAAAACTGCAGTAGACAGGTTATTTTTCTTGCCTTCGTTTATGTTATTCATAGTCAGCACTTTCCGAGATCCATGCTGTCATAGCCTACTAGACCTCAAGTAACTCAGTGCTGCCACCTAGCGGCGTGCGGCGGCTTCGTTCCGGCAGTTACCTTGGAGTAATGGCTGGTTACATGAACATCTGAGAGCGTCGTTAGGATAAGTCTGTCGCTCTCGAATTTATGTGCTGTGTTATGATATAGTGAGGTGGATGGGATAGTAAATAAGTTTGGTGCGGTTATACGTCTATATTTTATAAAAGTTACTATCTGATGCTCGCGGCTTCGCCCGCTTGACAAATTATATGCTTACTAAAACCTTCCTCGAGAAACACCCTATTCATTGGTGAAAACAGCATGAAAATCTGTGCAGTAGATGAGTTTATCGCGAACAGACGTCTGTCTGCGGAGGAATTTGTTTTAAAATATGTAGTGATACTCCCTCAATATTAACGAATAAAATTTTTGACAAAAGTAAGTAGGTCCTTCACTTATAGATAACACGAAATTACTTACGACAAGACTATAGGTTTTAAACAAACATGTTATGGATCCCACTTACTCAGTTTTTTTAACAATTGTAACATAACGTAATCCCCGAAGAGAAAGACAGAGCTGTACCTTCAGTGCATATATGGGGTTATTTGTAAAACACCAGCAACCTCTCAGGACTAATTACTAACATCATAACCAACAACTTTTGTTCTATGACTTAAAAATTCATCAGGATTTCATACAAAAATATAAAATATTTAAATAGAACGCTCTAAACGTTACTAAGTCTATGCGAAGCATAAGAAAGCTCATTCTTTTTCTTTTTCTTGCGAAGCTTAAGAAAGATTCATAGAAAGAAAATAGCAGACACGGTAAGATTGTAATAAATCTTGGTTAGATTATAATTTCTCGATATATTATGAAGAAATAGTTTTGTATATAATAAATCCCACCCAAATTTAATAGTTTCCAATCTTTCGTCTAATTTAGAAAAAAAAAGTTTAAAATTTCACGCGATATTTCACAATTTCACGGCGTTTTCCACTTTTCGGTGACATATACATCGGTGGTAGGGTATTTAACTGAAAAAGTATAATTACTCCGTCAGATAGATTTCCAGAAAAAAATAATAATACTGATACATTTTTTTCCACATAAATAAAAAATTAAGACTATACCTACAGTGTGTTGAAAACTCGTAACATCACTTTGATAGTACCATTTTTACCAGGCGGTGTGACGTCACCAGTCCCCGCTCTTAAACTTAAATGCGCTTTATCTTTTTAAGTTTTTAGCGATTTGAAAATTCCGAATGCTTACAACCATATTCGTTTCAGAGTTAGAGTGAACAGGCTTCTTCTGGGTAAGCTCGCTCCATCGTAGACTTTGTCTCTGTCATCTCAGACCAAGACTAGAGTCAAGAGCATACCCATATAAAGTAAAAAAAAAACAGCAAAAAATATATGTCCGATAGTTTTTGAAAATGTAACGGATGGACTTAATATAATTATATTTTTTCTAGCTAGGAACTTTCGCCAATAGGGGTTGAATATATTTCCAATCACTCGGATCAAATCAAGAAGATTTCGAAGAAAAAATATATGGAATATTTCAATAATACATTCCCTACTAGTAGTATTTCTGATGTGAAATAAGTCACTAAATTATAAGACTCACTTAATTTCAATCTTAAACGAAAGAAGTAAATTTTAATTACAGAAGTTTGTCCAATATTGAATTTGTATGAAACTGCAACAGAAGGTAGGTACAATGCTCTCAGAAGAGACGGGACTAATTTAAATATAGCTAGGTAAGTAGGTACCAACTCGTAAGCAAGGCTCCATGTACAATTTTTTGATAAGAGCTTCTTTCCTTTCACGTTAGACATTCTATTCAAGTATTCGTTCTATCAAAGCATGATAAATACGTGTAACAGAATGAACGTTACACCTCACAATGGGTCATTGTTCTCATCATTATGAGCAACTTTAACTTTGGTACCAACGCGAAAAACACTCAGATGTTCAGTTGTCAAGTTATGCGTAAGGGGAAGTCGAACCCAGTTTAGTCCAGAGGCCTTAGTGTGAGTTCGATTGCGAGCGCGTTAGAATTTAGTATGGGAAATTAGGTTCTACGAGTGACCACCAGGTGGCACTATAACTAAATTCCCATACTAAATTCTAACGCGCTCGCAATCGAACGCGTTCGAACGTGAGTCGAAAAAACTCACACTAAGGCCTCAGACGCCGACCCCAACATAGTTTTGGCAGAAATTATGTGACAAGACTTTTCTCAACTACGTTACACACATATATTTTATGAAAGAACGCTATTTCCTAACTACCTGCCTCCTAACAAATAAACAAGCCAAAATAATATCCACAGTAAATTCCTCGCGATTCACAAACAAAAAAACTATAACAAAACAAAATTAATTATCATAATTAATTATTTTAACGAGGTCTCACTCGTCTAACCCTTGTCAAAAACAAAAGCTGCCGTAAATATTAAAAAAAAAAACAAATAGACAAATTCAAAATGAGAATTGGCATTTTTTGGCTAACGAAGGCTGAAAGCAAATAATGGCCGACACCGTATGATTTTTCTCTGACAGCTGTCAGTCTCGGAATCTCGTTAAAAGCTAAAGGGCCAGTGTTTGCCCGATGATAAACTCTGAGCCTATGGCTTTCCAGGACCCTAAAATTCAAATTAACTTCTAATGTATTTAAAGCTGGTACATATTTAAGATAATACATAATTTATTTATTTATGATTTGCGGTTTATCAATGTTGACATATACACGTACTTAACCCTTTTTTGTGAAATCTTAAAATTTTAAATATAATATTTATAACTTTTAAATTTTGCGGCAAACCGAAGCTCACAGTTCAAAGTATCAAAATGGTAAATTCATAAGTACCTCCAGCCAGGGTTGCGGAATTTGTTCGAAAGAGTCACCGCGGCCCTGAAACGCAAAGGGCATTAGGAAGAACACGGATGGGTTTTAGTCAGTAGGAGTTCTCCTTTGCGCAGAGCGGGAGGAGAAATTTGGTGATTTTCCATCCTCAAAAAAAAAAGTTATGCTCCCTAAAATATATTCGATATTTTCTTTAGGTATGGCATACCTATGGCATAAAGGAAATTCGCTACACGGCCATTCGAACTTCTCACCTTTTATTTTTGTACAGTCAACACACCCCTTAAAACAAAAATCCTTCTAACAGCCAAATATGTAATACAACATACAACATTGAACATTTACACGAAAGAAGAAATATTGTCTCCGTGAAAGGCGTCAAATGACTTGAACGGCCATTTTTCGTCATTTGCGTGATGTATGACATGATAACAGCTGTTTTCCTGCCCATGAAAGGGGAACGTTGAGGAAGGAATCGTATAAAATATAGTGCAAACCCTTTTCTGAGTTATGGTGTCGATATACACACTCCCAGGTTGAATAAATGTGCACAAGATACGGCATCGATTAGCATTTAGAAACACTATATACTTACATTTCAAATCAAGATGATTAGTTTTAGAAATAAGAATTTGAGTAATTTTCAACTCTATTTTATACTTTTGCACTAAAGTATTTTTGGACTCGTTCTTAACTTGAAATATTCAATTCAAAGAATTCTCTACACCTTCAAATAGTTAAAGACCGGTTTATAAAGTATTTAAAATGTAATAATGTATATTTTGGCATTACAGTAAAGTTTGACACGTTTTAACACTAAACTCTCAATTCCAGTTCCATCAGTGAAAAAAAAATCAGTGAGAAAACAATAAATATAGGTAAACAGCAGTAGGCATTCGATAATTCTAGCAAAGTAAAATATAAGATAGTGTTCACAGTGTTTTATAAAAAAATTGCTAGAAGCGAAATTACAACACTCGAAAATACGGAAGCCATGCAAAATCAACAAAAAATTAAGAAATTCAACTCATGCGACAGTTTTATTAAGTAACTAACAGCTAGTTCCTTCTACTTCTACTCCGCGGCTTCGCTCTCGGTTTACCCGCATAGTTTCCGTTCCCGTAAGATTTCCAGGATAAAAACTATCCTATGACCGTCTCCTGGTTCTATGCTACCACCAGTTTTCAACCAAATCGGTTCAGCCGTTCTTTTATATATGTAAATAGATTTGACGTCATTGTGTGTCAAACAGCTAAGGAAACTAGACGAAGAAGGTGGAAAGCAAAGCACAAAAGGCATTTGAAAAATACTAAAAAACTAAATCTCAGGGCGAAAACAATAAACGTACATAGGTTAGGTTTAGGTAGTCGTGTCGGTTATTCAGTCATCGCACAAAGTAAAAAAATAAGACAGTGTAAACAATCATTAAAAAATCAATTTTCATGCTACAGCCCTTCAAAAATCTACAAAAAAATAAGAAAGTTAACACAGGCGTCAGTTTTATCAACTAATTTGACGTCATTGTGTGCTGGCTGGCTGGCCGGATGCTGGATGCTATCATTACGCCCCAATACCCACGGGGATGTCCATCCGACGGGGAAAAATGCCCGCCTTTTATAGAAATGCATGTTATTTACTGAGGGTACGAGAGTGGCTGCTTATCACAACGTAGCGTGCGGAAAAACAGGCAGTCACTCCATCTCAAATACCGGTATTCACTAGTAATCAACTTCATTCAGCTAGGCTTGACGCCGAACCCGACACATTGGAGAAAGTCTACGCAGATTGATTAAGTGTGCGAATGGATGTAACATTAAAATCTTAAGACAAAGAAGAAAAGCGGGTCAGTCATTCAATTATTAAGCATGTTTGTAATCCTTTGACACTGAATATTATATAACTAGTTTCGAGCTAACTTTATGTGTTAGTTAGACTAGCCATAGTCGTCGAAACCCATTTATTTTCTTTTTTTTACCCAACTACAGAAAAGTTGAATTTTTTCTTCACTATCCCTACCATTTGCTACATGAATAACGAGACATAACTAATTAAACCCGTACAGCATCTACTAAACACGTCAACACCTTTATGAAGCAAATTTCTCCCATATAACAAAAAAAATCTACACTAACTTTCGTATATCAATAGTGATCTATACTGCAGCGGCCAGCAAAAGAGGCATTGATGGACAAATACGCCTCGGCCACACATACTTAAGTCCATCAATGCCTAGTTGTGGCCAAGGCCTGTATAGTACATTTTACAAATAATGCGCCGAAATTAAAATTAAGCAGACTGTGCAGAATTTTTTGTTTATGACAAACAACGAAAAACAATAACGTTTCCCGCGTTAAAATGGTCATTTGTTTTTTTTTTTTTTTCAATAAACAACTTTCTATTTGCAAGCCAGTTCGAAATTTTAATAAAATATTTCATAAGTTGCTTCTTCGGTTGCCATGTTTCGTTGAGTAAAAGATCGTTCCATTTTAAAATTACACGACAGATATGAGTTTACTATGTTATTTATTTGACCGCTAAGCACGCCAGATATGGATTTTCATACATTTTTTGCCGGCCGCTGCTCGCATGTATTTGGCCAGTACAGAAATTTCGATTAATCTCGAAGAAGGTTGTCAAAATAATGCTGGAAATGTCCAAGCATGTTTTAGAAAGATTTACTTTACTATCTTTAATGGAAAATTAGCACGCTTTGGTGTAACAGCCGCCCAGAAAACACAAGTACGTCTTCTGACAATGCATTGTTGTTGAAATACGAATAAAATACATCAGCCGAGCTCGCATGTGGATATTTGTATGGAGGAACAACTTTGTCACTCCGACCGTCCATTATGGCACATTTTAATATTTCAAATAAACTGAGATGAAATGAAAGGGTATTTTCTTTTGTCAACTTATGTGATGGGTTGGAAAGAACTGGCTTTAACAGGAAACATGGGAAGGGACAAAAATTATTTACGGCTATGGTCTACTCCAAGATCTAATCAATGAGTTTAAAAAGTATTGCTACAGTTACCAATTTAACTTTTAACGTTCTATAACTTTATCATCTTTATTAGTGAACTTAGCTGGGCTACATGCCCATTACTTTAATAAACTATATGGCACGGCCCTTATCCGTTTTCAGGGTTTTGCACCCAAAGGGTAAAACGAGACGCTATTATTGAGACTAAGCTGTCCGTCCGTCTGTCACCACGCTGTATCTCATGAACCGTGATAGCTGCACATTACACAGTTGAAATTTTCACAGATGATTTGTTTCGGTTGCCGCTACAACAAAAAATACTAAAAAAAAGCAATTTAAAATAAATATTTTGCCATTTTTGATAGATCTATGGAACCCTTCGAGCGCGAGTCCGACTCGCACTTAGCCGGTTTTTCTTATTTGGTTTCCTCCATGCATCTTTGTCGCCAAATCATCCATCGCTATACACGGACATCCATCAACAGACCAGCATGAAGCACTGCTTAACCTCGAATACCTAACCGTGTTGCTATTATTATTTAACTCTATCATGATAGAGCTGTACAGATCGGACAAATTTAGTACCCATGTATGGGGCAATCGACACGAAAAGAAGATTTATTATTTAGTCACGAGTTATATCTATTCCAATGTAGAAAAAACAGTACTATTAATACTTAATCAGATTTAACACACAAACACAGTTACTTATTTAGAGACCCATAATAAACTTATTCGACTAAAACCATTATTTTTAATGTTCACTGTAAAGTTTAGCACAATCGTGTTAAATAGTTAGTGGACAAAACCGTAACATTTTGCAAACATTTACGTGCAATTTATACACAATGGCAATGGTAACAAAGTTTTTAACTTGATTTTGGTGTAAACATTTAATTAATTGCCCAAGTACGTACGGGTATGTACTTGCACTCTCGTTTTTCTTATTTTTTTGGCGTAGTGGGCGATTCGGCCGCTGGGTTTCGTCCGGTCCGGTCGAAACAGGAATTTCATCATTATTATTTGTTTTTAGTGGTGTTTCGGCCGAATCTTCTTTAGTCGCAAAGTAACGTCAGAAACATAATTGAATAATACCTATTTTACTATGTGGCCGAGGATATTTTTTGTAATTATAAATTAAAATAAATAAATGTAATTATAAAGAAAAAAAACATTAATGAGTGATCTCTCACGCGTCAGTTTTTTTTCGACTTTCGGCATATTGCACTCACATTGACACAAACACAACAAAGTAAAATCTATCATTGCAAAGTATTGCTGTATTTTCTCCCACGTAATAATTGATAATAAAAGGGGTAAAGAACTTTTGTTGTAAACTTTATCTTTTTTCAATAATTCCCTGTCTTATACATAAAATACAACCACACCTATTGTTTTTTATTCTGAATGTACAATATTTGCTTTAAAAAAGTATCGTCCGAAACACCACTCAAAAAAATAATAATAACGTTTTTCCTGTTTCGACCAGATCGGTCGAAACTCAGCGGCCGAATCGCCTACTAAGCGCTTGTTTATTATTTTTTACTTTAGTCCTTATTTTGGTGGTCTGAATGATTGCAAAAAGTTTGTTCATTGATTTAAGTGAGACATTATATTTATGAATGGACAACCGTGACAGTATGTAAGCGATCCGATGAAATGTTTTCACAGTTATTCAATTTCAATAAAAAGGTGCTCCCACACAGCAGTTATATAACGTTATATCATATTGTAATCAGTTGTAAAACATTTTGTTAAATGAAGTTGTATAACATCAATAAAAATTTATAACTTTTGTTATTATATGTTTAAAAACAAATGTTATAAGTCAGTCTCTAACGTTATATAACTGCTGTGTGGGAGCACCTAAAGCAGTGTTGTTACACAGTTGTCACATTGTCGCGTAGTGCCTAACTTGTCAAAATAGAGGCTCTTAAACGCCTCTATTTTGACAAGTTATGGGTCAATTCTTCTAAACAATCACTTTTCAGGGTTCTGTACCTGAAGGGTTACCAACGGAATCCTAATCCACCGCTGTCCGTCAGTCCGTCTGACTGTCAGCGGACTGTATCTCGAAAACCTGCCTTTGCGGCGGGACAGTTGAAATTTTCACAGAGTTGTCTAATGCCGTTATAATAACAAATACGAAAATTAAATTATAAAAAAAGGAATGCGTTTATGGTACGGAACCTTTCGTGTGAGAGTCCGACTCATACCTGGCTAGTTTTTAAACTCTAAGTTAGGTATGTTAAAAAATCTGCTATCAAAAAAAAAAAAAACTACAGCTCGACTTCGCCTACGTCCTCTTATTTACTTTTGTAAATCCCCAAGTTCCTGCACCACCCTTATCCAGGTTTAACCCGCAAACCAATGCCTTCATCCATACTGCCTTGCACCTGCCTTCATACACAAGTATAAACCAGCACTTACATTGTATGCACTATAGTTTAAATTATTGTACCTATAAACAGACTACGATTTTGAGCGAGGGCTGTTTTTATTGAATAATACTGAATAAAAATAAACACAAACCATACAAGCACTTTTAATACCATCAGTCCTTTTGCTCCTAGCCATAATGTAGGTAGATAATTATATACGGACCGGGCGAGTTGGGACTAGGGATCAGTATGGACGAAGCCAAAACAACAATGTCGTCTGTCCAGTATACTTAGAGCGAGTTTTTTTTACGCGTCGAGCGCGTAAACTTTAACGCAAATTCGTATGGCATTGGGTAAGCGCCACCTAGCGTCATACGTGAGTATTAAATTTTGCGAGTGTCAGTTTTAACATTTACGTCGTCGATAGTGACATTCGAGTGCCGCTCGAAAGTGAGGACCGTTTCGAGCACATCGATAAACGTTTGCATCTATAACGCGAGTGTGAGTAGCAACCTAGACCGTTTTGACCGATCAAATAAGTAACGCAGTTACTTGCAAGCACGTAAAGTTGTCATGTAAGATTTTATAGTGAGAGCGTCGTGAGACTGGTGAAATATCAAAATAATTTAATTTAATTTCAAACTGTGTATAAAAATTAAAATGGCATCTCGTATGTATTTCGCTTGAAGAATGTTTGAGACCGCAACATTACAAGAAGAGCATAATTTACCGCAACTTCTAACCTTAAAGCACACAAAGAAGCCAACATTTTATTCCCCACCACCACACCCAGTTGCCCAATTCTTCCATTTCTCAGTGGTTTTAGTGTCATCAGCACCATCACTGTTCAATAATGTAGTCAATTCCTCCCATTTTCGTAAGCTCATAATCCTACCTCGGCCAATAGTAGATAATTTGCTTAGGTCTACGCGCCTAAAAAGTAACAAACTTAGTTTTACAAAGTTCACTGCTTGGATCAAGTTCACTACACACCAAATTATAAATAAATTACACTTATTGCTCCACTTATTTCACCAGCATTAAAAGCAAAACGAGCTATACAAAACACCACAGAGTACTACTATCAAAACACAAATAACTTTGTTTACACAACATAAACATTAACCTATAACATAAACTTCGTCGTATAACCACCACTATTTGAAAAGGCAGTCGCTTCTAATAGAAACACAAATTATGAATGTAAATTTTATTTTCGCCGGTTACCAATGTTGGTTCGGTTGATCGTCACTTTTCACGGTGAGCTAACGCGAATGGAATGGTTTAAAGTTTTGTATCTCACATTCGCTAGTTAACGATAGTCGATGCGTTTGACGTTAACTCGATTTACGCGATCGACACGTAGTATTACGCGGCGCCGGCGCGTCTACCGACACATCTTCCAGCCAATATAAGCAGTCGTAATTTAAATGAAACAGAAAACATAAATACCAAATTATCAAGATCATTTATTTATTTATTTAATACTTTACGCACACACATGTACAGATGCGGACTTAATGACTTAGGTATTTACTACCAGTCAACCTATGGGTGATGCAGAGAATAATAGAGGTAGGTGCAATATGGATAAAGAGAAACCAGAACCGCGATAACTAGTAAAATAATACAAAGATATACCTATACAAATAAAATATACATACAATCAAATACTATAATATATATCAACTCAAATAAATAAACTAGTACAGGAATATACATACTTGTACAGTTTAGCCTTTATTCCCAACAAATAGGCAGATTATTAGCAAATCCGATGGAGTATGTCTGTCTGTATAGTATTATCAATCATTGACTATCAACAGGCTCATCACGTGCTAGACGAGGTCGGAATATTGAAAAGGGGGTATTTTGTATAACTAAAATATTATCACGGCACTCCCCTAAGGTAAGAGCAGATGGAATAATGTTTTACTCAGCTTATTGGCTACACAGACAGAATAATATTAGGGCTTTGATTTTAGGGATAGGCTAATATCTACACTAATATTATTATGTAAAAAGAGGGAAGATTTGTATTTTTGTATGTTTAAAACAAATAAATTCAAAAACTTCTGGACCGATTTCAAAAATTCTTTCACCATTAGAAGCATTGCTTCATTATCCCTGAGTAGCATACGCTATAATATATAATATATTAATAGAGACAATAGGGAATATGCATGAAATTTTTTTATTTGCAATATGAAATACTTTTTATCTCTAAAAAACAATCATAAAATTGTTTTTTTTAAATATCTGCATCACTGATGAAGTTATAAAGCTTCAAAGATTACAATTAGAAAGAGAAGTCTGATATGAAATTTGACGTCAGATTCCATGACGCCTATACAGATGCCATACATTACAGCGTTTTCGCGAGAGGGACAGATATATTTGTTTAAAATAATGATAACTCGGTGGTTTTTCGAGTGATTTTGATTCTATTTTCACTGTTAGTATTACAATTTTGTATATTTTTAGATGAACTGTGTAGATAATAAATATTTTTTTGCATGCATATTCCCTATTAGGGATCCCCACGGAAAAAAAAACTTGGGTAAGCTCGCTCTATCATAGACTTTGTCTCTGTCATCTTTGACCTAGACTAGAGTCAAGAGCAAACCCATTTCAAGTTAAAAAAACTGTAGGTAATAAACCCGCGCGAACGAAACCGGGGGCGAGGCGCTAGTCAAAAAAAAAATGAGGTAATTGGTTAGCAATGGTTTCCTTTTGTATGTCTCGTTCAAAGTGGGCTTACCTATTTGTTTCTCGGCTTATTCATTTGAGACGACTGCAAAAACATAGTGTGGTGTGAATTAAATGTAGTCGAACACAGGTTGATAAAGATAAGGCTGAATGTTTAACAACCAGTCGTCATAATACCCAGTAACGGGGCTACGACGGTTAAATAGAAAGACACTCTATTTAAAATGGAAATGGAAGTTGAAGCTGACCCAAACATGGCCCATCTATGTAGTTGGATGTCTGGCCTAGTAAGTCCAGGCCGATGAATTGAGATATTCAGTGTAAATGAAGCCCACATTTCAACTCTCAAAATACCAATTCATAATAACTCCAATTATACTTTAAAATCAAAGTCCAGTGTTTATAAATCACAGCGAGACAGGCCCCAAAGTCGGGCCGCTCGGGCTGGGCCCGCGGGCCCCATAATGTTACGAATTCACGATATGTCCCGTACAGGACAACGCGACGGTTGCCTCGGTTGGTCTAAACAAGTGTCAATACTCGCTGATAGTCCGTGGATGGAATAGACTGGGGACATTTCGTTTATTGGAAATTTATCTTGCATATTGAGATCTTTTGGCAGTCGTTACGGATAGTCAGAAGCCAGGAAATCTGACATCAGTCTTGCCATGAGCACCGTGTTACCCAGTTAAGAGCGTGTATTCCGTCCACTAGCGCCGCCAATCGTTTTTTATTATTTGTGGTAAATTTAAGACACGTAGATAAAAAACCGCTCTGTAGTGCACTGAAGAAATGTATTTATTATGTTTCGAGAGTTATGTTTTGTACTTTAGAACATAAATAGTTGCCAAAGTCGATATTTTTGCTAAAAGTGGCCACTTTTAGCAATAATTGCCGTTTTGGCTATTTAGCCATGAGTTATGTATTAAAAATAGCTGTCAAAAAATAATACATACATTTCTTTAGTGCACTACAGAGCGGTTTTTTATCTACGTGTCTTAAATTTACCACAATTAATAAAAAACGATTGACGGCGCTAGTGGACGGAATACACGCTCTTAACTGGGTAACACGGTGCTCATGGCAAGACTGATGTCAGATTATATAACCTATAACCTTCCTCGATAACTGGGCTATCTAACACTGAAAGAATTTTTCAAATCGGACCAGTAGTTCCAGAGATTAGCGCGTTCAACCAAACAAACAAACAAACAAACAAACAAACTCTTCTGCTTTATAATATTAGTATAGAAGTACTCAATTTCAAATCCCAATTCAGAAACTAAGTGTTGTTTAATAATTTATTGAAAGTATATCTCTGTCCACTACCTGATAGGTACTACATTACACATGCACAGCTAAATTTGACGGAAAAACAAAAAACAACGATAACGTCATCTGTCGGTAAAGTCTTTATTTACTACGCATGCATGTCTTAGTCTTATAGTAGTACTCTATGCATGTCTTATCCAACGCTCATAAACCCATCACTATTCTCACTGGGCTATCTCTATAATATAGAGATAGCCCAGTGAGAATAGTCAATTTAATGGTGTATGTATAGCCGAAACATCAATCAACTTCACCGCTACCTGCGTCCGTTTTTTTTTTCTTTACAGAGAAATAAATTTACATAGACCAACAGCTGGTGTTGCTCTATGTAAATTCTTGCTCTTTTACCGCAAAAAAAAATGTTTTTTTAAAATACATCAAAAACCATATTTTCAGGTACGATACTGGATAAATTTTAGCTATTTCCTGTATGGAAACTGAAACCACGAACAACATACCATCTGGTTCCAAGTGCATGGTTTGTTTAGCGAAATACTTTTTCCAAAAAAAAAAACCAACCGCCTTTCCACCTAAAACATTACTGCAAAATCGCAGGAAAGCAAAACGAATTCAAGCTGTTTTGATTTAAAAGCCAAACTTCCTAACCGATTAAAAAAAATGTCCATGGGACCAATCGAGAAAATAAGGATAAATAAAAAAAACAAATAGGTTCATGTATGACGGAGTTATGAGGTAGCAAACATAAGAAAAAAATACAACCGAATTGAAAACCTCCTCCTTTTTGAAATCGGTAAAATAAATAATTAAATAAATACGCAAATCACTCGGCGAGTATAGCAATCTATACTAGTAAACAGGGTGATTTTCATAAATGTGCCTTCTTGCTTGGCCAATTCTAACACTATAACAAAGAGTAAAAAACATCCAAACATACTCACAAACTTTCGCATTTATAATTTAATATTAGTAGGATAAATGCGAAAGTTTGTGAGTATGTATGGATGTTTGTTACTCTTTCACGCAAATACTCCTGAACCGATTACGATGAAATTTGGAATGTAGGTAGCTGAAGACCCAGAATAACACATAGGCTACTTGTTATCCCGGAGTTCCCGAGGGATCTGGATTTATACGGGAATAACGAGAATTTATACGCGGACGAGGTCGCGGGTGGCCTCTAGTGGTCAATAAAACAATGGTCATTGAACTCAGATTCCGCAGAAATAAGTACGGACACCACATAACAATTTTGGTCAGCAACTACACGAAAGTACATACTCCACACTCAAGTACAGGATGCCAGCATCCCGCAAAAAGCGGAACTTTACCGGATCGCCGGAAAAAAGATTATATTTCGTGAACTGAACTCGAAACTGCCACTGACGTTGAAATGTGAACGGAACTTTCTCTGCGCTTTTATTTTTCACAAAAGTCCAAAGCAAAAAGTGTACGGTACTGTTTTGTGAACATTTTATTTTTCAGCTGCGGAAATTTGTTCCGCACAAATCTAGTTGTTGTGTGTTGTTGCTTACATAATGGGTGCTCCGAATTGTTTGCGCGAAAGACTATTTTGTGGTATAAAATGTGCTGTTCGTATTCGATTTAAAGAAAAAATAAATGGCTACGAATTGTCATTGGTAAATCTTTGGCAGTGGGCAAGGCACATAGCTCGCAGAACAGATGGTCGATGGAGCCGAAAACTTCTGGAGTGGCGACCACGTACTGGAAGACGCAGCGTTGGAAGGTCTCCGACAAGGTAGACCGATGCGCTGGTGAAGATCGCGAGTAGCAGGACCGATTGTTGTGCCGACACTCGGGGGAGGCCTCTGTCGAGAAGTGGACGTCTTCCGGTTGATAATACGATGATGATATCATTGACACATCAGAGTCTACGTTTCCTCGCACAACACTACGACGGTACCTATACTATGAAGAAACTGTCTAAGAGCTACTTTTCGATACTCAGATAACTTTTATCTATACTAATATTATAAAGCAGAAGAGTTTGTTTGTTTGTTTGTTTGGTTGAACGCGCTAATCTCAGGAACTACTGGTCCGATTTAAAAAATTCTTTCAGTGTTAGATAGCCCATTTATCGAGGAAGGCTATAGGCTATGTATCATCACGCTAAGAGAAATAGAAGCGGAGCAGTAATGGAAAATGTGACGCAGACGAAGTTGTGCGGGTCAGCTAGTTTGAAAAATAAATAAAAACAGTCAACCCACCAATTTAATGACTCACGATATAAACCGCCTATGGAAAAAGCAACCCTCAGACTGTAAATAGAGTCCTGATTTTTTATTTAGAGGAACAATGGGGTACAACTAGTCATAGTCTCTAAAGGTAATGCGTACAATATTGATAAACTACAGCAGTGCGATTCTGTAAACATATCGAAGTGAACACTTAGGCGAAGTGAGCTGTCAAACCAAACACTCACTCACTTCACTCCACCGTGATCACGGTGATATATCAACAGAATGGACCGACTGGTATCCAGCTACCATTCGTAGCAAGCTAACCCCAACAAAACATATCTTTACAAAACTCGCCAACATCAAAATCGCACCCAAAAACAATATTTCAGACTTATTTACAATCTAATTCACTCCGCGACGTTGACGAAGCATTTTATTGAAACAAACAACGCCAGCTAAAAATATAATTGGATATAAATTTATTGTTTCTGACAATATTTCAGTTGTATGCGACAATGCAGGACCGTATTTGAAAAACAGCGTAGCGTTAAAACTATAATAATAGTAACAGAACATTGACTTTTCTTAAATTACTTTTATCCAATCTTGATTCATTAAAACTAGCACTTCACCCGCGAATTCGCCCGCGCTGCAATTTTCTTAAGGATCTCTATTTTTTTATAAGTATCATCTAGACTAATATTAAAACAAGAAAGATTTGATTTTTTGAAAGAAGAAAGAAAAGAAAGAAAGAGAGTTTAAAATTATATACCTATATATAAAAAAAATTAAGCTGTTGGTCCCGGCTGTCATTTGTAGATCTTTGGTAGTCGTTACGGATAGTCAGAAGCCAGAAAATCTGACACCAGTCTTGCCACGGAGTACGGTGTTACTCAGTTAATGGGTTGTGGAGGTCTGGTAGGCAGCCACTCCACGTAAAATACTGATGTTCGGCTGAATCCGGTTTGACTGGAAGCCGACCCCAATATAGTTGGGAAAAGGCTAGGCAGATGATGATTAAAAAAAAAAATTTTTTTGTTTGTTTGTTTGTTATGATTTAACTCAAAAACTCCTGGACCGATTTCAAAAAAATTGTCTTATTATAATGCTGCATTATCCCCGAGTAACAAAGAATATATTTATTACCAGAAAAAATAGGGTTCCCTAAGAAAATTGCTGAGCGGATGACTTCGCAGGCGAAGTGCTAGTAATTAGTATAACCTATGTCGCTCAGTGATAATGTAACATTCTAATGGTTAAAGAATTTTTTGAAATCGCTGCAGTTTTTTTTTAATACAAAGGCAAAAGTGAACCACAGTTGACCAAGTCAGTTTACCATCAGGTAAGATAGCGGTCAATTGCGAGCCAAATAGAATATAAAAAATCTTCCTAACTCATGAATTTTGAATCTCTCTTATCTAAAGAGTGACTTTTGATTGCATATTAGAGTAAGCAAAAAGAGTGGTCATTGGAGGGGCCATAATAACGTCAAAAACAATTCATAATAGTATCCCACCTTTTGGAAACGTTCATCACAGACCCCAATCCATCCCTGTCTCAATTTTATAGCAGCCCGTCGTTCGCAGTGCCGCGCGGTGTTTATTTGTCATCCGTTTGGAAATTCGCGGACGCATCCATTCGTGGCGGGCAGCTGTCAGTCGCTGCTCGCGCCAAAATGGCTGCCAATCAGTTAAATTGAAGACAGAATTTTAAAGCTCACTGCCTGATACTGTAACTGCAAAACCTGTTTTCTATCGTGGATATTATACGTATGACCTTTGATTATCTGTTTCCTAATTTTATTATACAGCAATTTTCCATTGCTTCAAAACATGCGATGAATACGATTGCAATGCCAAAATGATTATGCGGCCGATCTTGTTACCAAGTAAGTAGTTACCTCTATCAAATATTTATCTTAATTACTTACGAAATTTAAGTTATATTGTTTTTTTTTTTCTTTACAATTCGTTTTTAAAGGTTGCGTACCCAAAGGCTAACCAAAGGAATTCTTCTTTGAAAAATATGCATTTATGTTACGAAAATCCCAACCAAGTCGGATCAGCGGTTTTTAAGAAAATTTCGGAAATACAAACATACAATAATAGTCGAATGCAGAACCTCCATTTTTGAAGTCAGTTTCTAACATTGGTACCTAATTTGTTGTCAGAGAAAAAAATATTTTCCCGAGAAGAAACTTAGTCTGATAAATAATGAATACTCAAAACAGCTTACCTTCCATAGGTCTACCTAAACTCTGTGATTGTCGTTTTCACAATAATCATTGGTTTGGTCATATCTACCTTTCCTCACTTTTCAAAATTTACTAAAGTGCCATTATGAGCGCTTGATAGATAGAAACCTTTTTAAACGCATTACCATATCCATAAAAAAAAGGCTTATTTACCCACCACAATTCGTTTATATTTCGTTGCATCCACGACACAAATGTGACATTCGCGTATAATTCTGAACGCATCGAACTGTGGTCGCAGCTGTCAGACGCCCCTCGCGCCAAAATGGTTGCCCGTCACTGTTCCCCAAATTGATATTGGATTATATCCATGAGTGCTAATGCTGCATTATTTCCGCATTTATTGTTGCGGTTTTGGTTTAATTTATTTTCAACTTCTCTCATAAAACCTAATCTCAAAAAAATAAGTCGATAAATTACCAACAAATATAATTATATGCTTATACGATGCTGATACAATAATCGCTCCAGCGTACAACTGTCAATATTTTTTTGCGTATTATAATGTAGGTAGATAAAAAATCAATGAAAGCCACATTAATCGCTATCTTTACTCCTCCATGATTCCAAATCCAATATCAAATCTGGAAGTCTATTGAAATCCAAAATGGCGCCTGCGGTCATCCGGATTTAGTGGTGATGAATGAACTCGTTGCCGAAATAGATGGCGCCACCAACGTTAGAAGCGTCGAATGGAAAATTCATGTCAGCCGCACTGGGGTACGGCTTTCCCAGTATTTTTTTCTTCAAAAAAGTAAATTGAATTCCAGTTTACATGACTATCGAAACACAACGTTACATTGGTGCTGTTTTTGAAAACGTTTTAAATTGTTGTATTTTACGTCCATCCCGATTTTGTTTGTTTTCGAGCAGTTTCAAAATCTAGTAGAAATAGTACTCTATTTGACTTAGATAGCACTAATTAGAAAGAGATTATTACGACATCAGTTGGGTTTGCACTTAACATCCATGTTCTGTTACTAGCACGCGATTTCCATGAGTTGCTTAAAACGAAACGTGGAACTAAGCTGATTTGAAATGGCCGATTCGTTACTGTCAGCACCAGTACGGCAGACTAAAAGTAAACAGTTTTGCTTAAACGATTCATTTGAACACTTTGGAGCCAGTATCAATTCTATTTTAATAGATGCCTACTCTTCTATAGCTACCGTATTATACTGACTTTTACCTTTATCTTATCAATAGAAGATACTGTGACACATTAATCCGAAATCTTTACACCCACTCAAGCCTACACGAAAATTCTATTTTTCGCAACAATAGTTCCACCAAAAACACCATTTTAAACCCCCAAGCGTAACAGGGTTAAACATACACCATATCAGCCCTATTTCACGTGCCACGCTTTTGACAATCCCATTTACGAGAGCATTTACAGGTTAGAGCCAACGATATTTCAAACTAAGCGGTGCTTTTCTTATCCTGAATCTGGGCCCGAAGTGGCGGGAAATTGGTAGCATTATTCCAAATCAGGTAAGATGGCGACCAGCCCGGCCGCTGAATGAGCTGGAAATTGCTGAAAAATTGTCCAAAGCGTGCGACCTGAGGTAAAGTAATTTTCCTTTGTGTATTTTTTTATGAGTTTTATTGAAGTTTAATGGGATTTAGACGGTGAAAAGTGGTGATAATACGTAGTGAAATACTTATGCCTCTTTATATTTTTTCTACTTTGTAATTGAAATAAAGCCTTTAAATCCTATCATAAACAATCGTGAAGACTTAAAATCTTGAAAATAAGAAGCCTTCGTACATTAAAAAACAACATAACATAGACTAAAAATAAGTAAGTTGTCACTTTTGTCGGTAATTGTTGAGTTTTTAAATATCTACTGTCTACTAGCTTTTTCCGCGCCTTTGCTCACTTTGCCTATAACCACAGAAACCGTATTTTATTTCAATTTAAAAAGAAGCATAGGTATGACACTCTGAGATAAATAATGTAGCTATCGATCACAAACAAATTCGAAAATAAATTTTTACTTTACAAACAGATAATAATTTTTACAATAAAATAAAAAATAATATCATTGAACACAAAACGCGGCATATAATTCCTGCGCACAATACAGGTGATCAATAAGCAGGAAGAAGGCAAAGACTCAATAGGAAAAGTAATACCATACCATAGATAAACGTACACCTTCCGTGAGCGAAGTCTTAGGGAAAATTACCAGGAAATGAGACACTTGGATGAACGTTAGGTAGGTATTTGGTTTATTTTGGGACATCTCTCGCTTACTTTCATTCATGAGTGCTTATTTATTTTAGGTATAGAAATAGTAGACTTCATTTTGTTCAACTAACTTTTTTGATGTGTGTACCTGACATACTGGCCATCTCAGGTACACACATCAAAAAAGTTTGCGATCACTTTGAAAAATCGAAAACTTTTTTGTTACGGTAGATTATATTATGATTTCTTCTTCTTTTTAGATTCTTTATTTAAAAATATAGAATTAGAATTAGCAACTAAACAGTTCAATTGTTTTTCCATATAGGCTTTCAGTCCTAGCTTACGCTCATTCAGAATGGAAGAATTTAATTTAAGAATTGAATAGGTTACCCCAAGAAATGCTGGATAACTTGATCCTCAGCATACCTAGGAAGAAATAAAAAATAAAGTTTTATCTGTTATCAACAACAATATTAATTCCAAGATTGGTTTGTTCTCCACTAAAAGTAGTGAAATGAAAAAGCTAAACTTGTTGATATAAAAGCTACAAGACCTTGTTCTTTATAAAAAAATCTGCAACAATTTCCTTTATTTTTTTGAAAACATTTTCAAAGAAGAGTTATATTATTATGAAGACGCTACTATTTCAATGCAATTATACTCTCATAAAAGACGGGGAATAAAACTGGTTGAAGCGGAGCAATTTTTAATGCCATGTGATTTTCTTTTATTTTTAAGATTTTAAGGTATTGTAAGTAGGTACCTAGTCATACTTACTAACTTTTGCATATATCCCCCGGCGCTCTCCAGTTGCCGGCGCCCCGGGCGGTCGCCCGCGTCACCCGGCCCTAAAGCCGCTACTGGGTAACATATTGGTGGAAAGTGGACAACAATAAAGGTTACTTCAGAAAGAATGCTTTTTAGCAAACTAGCCTGTACCTAAAGAATTAGATTCATCATATAAGCCAAAAGTCATCCACTACACAGGCTTCCCCCAAGTGACACCACAACACCAAGTCATCAGGCCACCTTGTGTGAAGCCTGCCAACGCTGCGTCTTCCGGTACGCGGTCGCCAGTTTTCGGCCCCATCGACCATCTGTTAGGTAATAACTTGATCACCTGGTGACCTCCAGCCACCGTAGGCGCGGGCCTGTGGACGGTGAGCCATGGGCAGCTCGCCGCCCGTCCGTCATCAGCGCGCCCCAAAAAGAGTCAGCACACAGAGGGGCCCGAAAGGGCCGACGCCTGCCGGAGTCGCGGGACTATTCGAAAGAGATACCGTGGCTCCGGAACACAAAGGGCTATGAAGGAACATGGATGGGTTTTAGTCAGTAAGAGTCTGACACTCCCTCCCGCTCCGCCCAGAGCGGGGGAAGTCATTTGATGATTTCCCATCCCTAAAAAAAAAAATGTAATATCTTGGTTACTATAATGTATATTTTTTTTGTTTGCGCTCGGTAAAAATGCGTTACGCTCACCCTCCAATTCGGGGGAATGGGGGGCTATATGGGACTCTCCGGGCTGACCCGGTATACCCACTAAAACGACCCAGCGACATTCCCGCATCATCTGAGTCGAGGGGGACTGGGAGTTCGGCGCCGCCTTTACGTCCAGTCCACCTCCGACGACCGCCCACCTTCTCGGCGGGCCCCTCACGAGATTACTGATACCTAATCAAATCATTAACACACACAAATCACAAATAACTTAAGTCTTTTCTATAGTCCAAAGAAAACACCAAAGATCCCCAAAAACCCGCTCGTCTCTAGGTATAACTACTTCCTCCCTATCCTCCGAAGAGCCGAACTGGGGCGATAAGGGTCACATCCTCTTATCAATAGCACCTCGCGTCGCATAGACACCCCGTTATCAACGCGCGTCGTTCAGCCGTATCGAAAGTGTAAATTATGATTGATGTGGCAGATAATACGCCCTATGTCATTCAGGGGTATCGCGGAGAAGTTCGACTATACTTTTCTTCTGAATTTCTGCACAATAGTTTTTAACATCTGAACAGCTCGTGGCTAAACAATAACAGCTGCACGGCTTGTTGGCTGTTGCCCAAGTCGGTCTGTAGATGGGTGACCATCCTAACATTTCCAGACTCCTTCGGGCCTCGGGAAGCACGTTAAGACCCAGCTGTCACTTATAGATCTTATTTGGCAATGTTACGGATAGTCAGAAGAATCTGACACTAGGCTTGCCAAGAAATACCGTGTTAACCAGTTACTGGATTGTGGAGGTCAGAAAAGCAGTCGCTACTACTAAAACACTGGTAAGTATTCAGCTGAATCCAGTTTGGCTGCAAGCCGACCGATCAATGTAATTAGGAAAAGACTATGCAGATGATGAGTTTTTAATATCTGGCTAGAAAGGGAGTTGAAAGTAAAAGAAAAGACGAGTATGGAAAAATCTGGATTCGATAGTACCTACTGTTAGTTAAGCTGCTCTTATCGCTGCTGGGACATGGATGGGTGAAAAAAAAAATATGCGTAAGTAGTTAGACTTTTACTAACTATTTAACGTCTAAACGTCTTTAAGTTTATTTGACTGGACGCCTGGAAGACTTACGTAAAGTCCCTTGCGATACCATGTTCTCTTTTATCTATCATGACTTCCTTTAAAACAACCCTAGAAAGTCCATTCCAAACTAGTGTCACCCAACCAAATAATAGTAGATTTTGAAACGAATGGATAAAGTAGTGTCTTATGATACGGGCGTCATATGAATGCCGGACACAATGAAGGATTCGAAAGTTAACTCCTGAGCGGAGCGAGGGTGTTTAGAGTTTAACTCACGAACGAAGCGAGGGAGTTAATACAAGAATCCTGAATGCAGCGAGGGATTCAAGCTAGCCCATGTCAAAGACACGTTTATCCCTGAGGTGCGTACTCTACTTTTCACACCTACTGCGAGAAAATTGTGCTCTAGCCATGAAAATAGGTGACGAACGTAGACCCCCGCTAAAGGAGTAGGTCGCTCGTCCGATGCAGCTGTGGCTCCAGCCCACCAATAATATTGTATTGAATGTCAATATCAGGGCAATAATTTGATTTGAATTTGGAACGCATTTTGACTGCGCTCGCTGCACCTAGCAGCGCAGGCGGACGAGAGCCGCTCGCGGGTTAGAATGACGTTCTTTAGGTTAAGTTAGCATGTAAAATAATTTGAAGTTTTCTTGAAGGTGGTGTGAAAAAGTAGATATAGTTATCAATTTTCCGTTTCTAAGCAATGATATATAAAACTATAGATACGTTGTCCGCACTCTAAAATGACAACATGAAATGAAGCCAATTGGCCACATCGCGCTTAGTTACGCACCAACCTGTCGCGCGACACTACGTTTGTTTTGATGTCAATTTGACTATTACTTATCCTGTGACGTAACTGAAGATGTATATTTATCTCCCTCTAGCAACAGGCATCCCGTCCCGCCGACCGCCGTACGGTGACAATTATTTTCTTTCCCTTTCTTCATGCGTATTAGTAGCTATCTAGTATTTTCGCCGTTTTTAAGCGCCGCGATGTTGGTTTATGACGTGTCTATATATAATACGTCATTGTTTCTAAGTGATTGATTGACAGACAACGCACAGCTGAAACTCCTGGTCGTGGAAAGCTGAAATATGGCATGTAGTTTCCTTGGGGACGAGGTCTGGGGAGCACTAAGAGAGGATTTTCCGAAGCTCCTATGGGAACGGCAAACTCTAGTTTCACATAATTTTCCTTAAGAAATTTCGCTAACCCTGTCCGTCCGTTGTGACACGAACGAGACACTATAGAGTGGAGGCAACCCACTTGTGCCGACTAGATCATAAAGATTAGGCTTAACCCTCCGCTGCTACTAGAGGTGTGACAACGTTTTATGAAGCTTTGTGAAAAATATTAAGGCAGCTTTATATACCTAGACGTTATTTACGTTTGTAAAGAGATATTCGCCGACATTCTTAACCATTTAGTTCAAGTTCATTTATTTATCATATTTTTATATAACAGCTGCTTCTTCGTCTCGATAGAATAACACATCATTACTAATATTATAATGCAAAAATCGACGAACCGATTTTGATACAAAGCTGAATATAATGGTCTCTAGGGTCCGACCAGACACATGTATATGTTACGGTAAATGTGATTAGTGGAAAATTACACGGTATTTCTTGGCAAGACTGTAGTCAGTTTTACTGGCTTCTGACAAACCGTAACGAATGCCAAAGGTCTACAAATGACAGCCGCGACCATCGACTTAACGTGCTTTCCGAGGCACGCAGGAAACTTGATATGTTTAGATGATAACCCATCCACAGACGAACCTTGGCAAGCGTCCCGTGTGGCTCTTGTTATTTAGCCACAAGCTCTCTGACCTCCACAACCCAGATACTGGGTAACACGCACGAACATCCTAGCTCCAGCAAGATTTTGGGTGAAGAATGGTTTGATTATCCAATACACTCATGAGATTTGTCCTGGTCCATTTACTTTACCTATTTATCTGTTTCTATTTAAAGTGAAAACTTATTTAGCGGCGTTGAGTACTTTTCTTGGGATGAGTATTAAATGTTAAACTCGCGTCGCACCTGATCGAATATTCGTAAGACGTCAGGACACGTGACCAGGGGCCCGAGTCTGCTATTTTTATAAATTTGTCATTCCAACACGATCCCATTGTCATGCCATTGTCATTTTGCTAAAAAGTTCGTAATCTGCTAAATTTATGATGACCGATCATTGGCCGGTCAGCGACAAGCCATCGGCCGATCAGTGATCGTTCACTGGCAAGCCAATGGTCTCGTAATAGTGCTCGTAATAGAGTTGTGTTGACATAGCCGTATTGCCATTATAATAAAACCATTGTGGAAAATCATTTCTAAATGATTTTCTAAAAACTACTACTAAATTTGAATGTTTATTCCTGCCAGATTTTATTTATATTTAATTTGATATTATTTATTAGTGTTATAAGCAATCTGAATTAGTGAGAAGTTCGTAAATACCAAAAAACATTAGATATATACGCGAAACTATACAAATGCAATATTATTTTGATTAGCTGTCAAAGTCAAATATGACATAAGTGACATTATTGCTTACTGACGTTTAACTGTTATGTCTTTATTTTCATCTACATAAGTGTTTAGATTTTATGTTTGTGTTTAATTTGTATATTGAACAGCCTCCAAAGCACAGAGTACTTTTATATATATGGAACTCCAAAGCGACGCAAACGTCAAAAATCTGCACGGCGTTACGCAGCAGAAGGTAAAGATCTTGCAATTATTTGTTATGTATGACCAGTAACTGCCCACTCTAGAATAAAGTATATCGCCTGATGTAACAAAATATTATTCTTTTTATAGATAGAGACCATGCTGCTCTTGAAGCTGCTCAATCGAGGCTGGACGCAATAGAAGCCAGGAACTCCGAGGCGACTTTAAAACTGAGGCCCTAAACAATTTAGCTGGGGCCATAAACCAACAGAGCTCATCCACAGAAAAACTGACCCATTGGACCCCTTTGTGACATCTGTGTTAAAAAAGGTGATTACTCTTTATTTATAGGTAATTCATCTTTATGAAATGGTTTCACTCAAAATCTGAACTTCTACTCATTATGTGTGCTACAAACATACCCATCATGAGTATTAAGGAGCATTGAAAACAATACAAACAAATATATAACCCCTCCAGCTAAGCTTAAAAGCTTGGGGACATTAGCAGTAGTACATTGTCCCTAGAATTTGACATCTTGATTGTAACTCTGATACTAAGTACTAGGTTACACAAGCTATATACAAAGTTCCAACTTTTGTATATTACCAGTGACTTCACCTGCATGAAAATAGAAAATATATGCCTGTGTTATTCAGTGATAGTGATAAAGTAACTTTCTAGTGGTGAAAGAATTTTGAAATCAATCCAGTAGTTTTTGACTTATATATGAAATCTATTTTAGGAGTAGTCTATGTCCAGCAGTTCATTCCAAATGGTTGTAAAGGTAAATGAAACAGTGTTTATAAAAAGAGCATTTAATTTATTTATTTTAAATCTCTGTTTTTAACTGACTTCCCAAAAAGGAGGCGGTTCTCAATTCGGTTGTATTTTGTTCAATACTGTGGATCTGTAACAAAGTTAAATCATTTTAATAATAATAAGAGCATTTTCGTACTTCACTAGAATATTATTGAGGTGGTTTTGCATTAATTACCTGCTTCTTTAATTTATGCATTTCTCTTCTCCACAGTCTGTCAACAAGAGCCTGCTGCAGTGCCCGACCTACAAGAAAGTCCCAGTTCACCCTTCGATGGTCTTGATAATTGGGTGCTGCATAATTATTTTCCTCCTTAAATTATAAAACTGATTAGTGATTAATGTTGTAATTTTTTTATTATACTAGTTAAAACTTATGATGTGTTATTCAAATGATGATTAAAGTATTGAAGATCTTTTTAAGACTATTTTATATGAAGACTGATTATATAAGACTACTACATCAAGTATTGTAACTTGGTGTTGTTTTATAATAAATGTTTTTTTGTTTTATATAGTATATTTACATTTCAGATGTTTCAATTGGCTGGAAAGTCAAGTTTAATATTGTTAAATAAATATTTAGTTAGTGAGAAATAAAGACTTATCTAAATGTAGATTTTTTAGTATACTAGTATTATTTATATTACCTAATAAATTCCAAATTCATGATACATATTCAATATCAATAGAAATAGTGGAATAGAAATCGCATACCTGTTGCAAGCGAAGTCCTTCTGCATAAACTTCATCAGAAGGGAATGGTTCTCTTGCCATGTTTGCAATATTATGCTACATGCAATCACAATCTTGCCTGCAGTTGGGCAAAGCATGTGCTGTATGTGCGGCCATGGTTACCAAAAATAAAAATTCAAATTTTTGATAGAACCTGCATAGTTTTTAATATCTTATATTCTGCTTAGGTACAACAAGCAAGGTACAACCATAACAGTTAGGGTAGATTTCATTTCTCAATTAGTCTTTATAATATTCCTTTCCTATATTTTCCTTTTATATATTTGTGGTATATTTTATTTAGTGCCTCTGTAACTTCTATCGATCTCGACACATTCACCTGCAAAACATTATGAAGGGCACTCTGTCCAACCAAATTTTTATAGGACCCTGATGCACGAAGTGCTATTAGAATCCTGCAACAAAAAACATACAACATTAATCGACCTATTTCGCGTTTCTGGCTATAGAATAATAAATTAATGTCAAATTCAGTTTTCTCACCTTCATTTCTGCCGATATAGTATCATTTCGTCGCGGTCTGGCCATAAGGGAATTGAGTTCGTCAATTAACCCCCTAACCGAGTCCTTTCCAAGGCGAACGTTTTTACGAATTTCGCCTTAGTATTCAGTAACATAAGTAAGTAAAAGGGTTCGTGTTGATTGTCATCAACCGACGGGCTAAACGGCGTCTTCTGGATTCCCTGCATCTTTTTTCTCTAGCATGCACTGCATTGGCTAGGTCCAGAATATTTGATCGCAGTGAATCATTCTTGGATGCAATAATATTCCACAAACTCGATTTAAAGCAAAAAGTTTTTGATACTGAGCTGTCGAATTATGAATTAAAAGTATTTAAATGCAATGTCTGCACAACCGCTAGGTTATTGTCTTCTGTGCTGCACAATCACAGAGTACTTTTATATATCAATGACGTTCTAAATTCCAATTATTTCCAATGGTGCCACAGTGGTAGCTCACCGATCAAAGTAACTGTCAAAATATTAGCTTAGCAGACTAACGCATACGTCAAACATTCAGCTGTCATTATGTACGAGATTACCATTCTAAGCCATTTCTCTCAATGGCGAGTCAGTGGACCGTCAGTGGACGAACATTGGAATGTCATAGTGACGCCATTATGACGCCATTATGTTGTAGATTGCCAAACTTGTCAAAATCAACCATTTTGAAATCAGTGATCGACCATTCTGACACTATTGTAATAGCAGACTCGGGCCCCTGACGTCACAACGTTAATATTCAAGTTTTCACTTCTGCAGGCACTCCCGGAGTGCAACCCGTTTTTTTTATCTATGAGTGTGTGGGTACATAAACTGTCAAATAAATGAAAAAAAATGTATTAAAAATCTAGCCACACATTACCAACTACTTAAACCACATTCCGCCTTCCACAAACGGAAAAATAAAAACCACAATAAAACAAAGTTCTGGAACAAGTTAAATAAACCATTTTTGACACACAGTAACATGTGGGAAATGTTAATTTTGAACTAGCAACACTTCGCCAGGCGAATAAAACTTCGTAAATTGGTTTACGAGTGCTACCAACATTTCGGGACATTGCCTTAGTGTCGGCCATTTTAGTTTCAGCTTTTTAAATCATCAAATTGTTATTTCCAAATTTTATCTAATCTGATTACTTAGCTCTTTTTATCTCACAATCAAAATATTATTATTTTGCCCTAGTTAATGGTTTGTAGAGGTTTGGTAGGCATCCACTCCACGTACGTCGTACAATAATGGTATTCAGCTGAATCTAAATAACAAATAAGAAAATTATAAGATTACAAATAGTTTTAGATTAGAATTTCTTTACCTGTTTATTTATGCATCCTGCAATTTTGCTGTTGACTCTACCAAAACTATTTTGGAGTTTAAGTGGAATTGAAGTATAGACTGTTTTATGGTTTAAGATGGAATGAATGTATGGACCGTAGAGTTTTGCGAACAATGGATTTGGGGTTTAATGGTATAAACCGTTATTACCTCTGAGCAAAGCCGCGGGAACAATCTAGTTAATTATATTGAAAGATTTACTTCTATTGAGCATACTTTTATGCATTTTTACTCCATTGTTTGTCACACACAGATGAGTTTTTACCCCAATTGTTTTTTTTTTGTTTAAGTACCTACTCGTATTCTATTTTCGCTACAGCATCACTCTTCCACATGGCATCATAACTTTATTATCAAACAACTTCCTCATAGTGTCCGACCCCATTTTCAGGTTCGGCTTTGGCTTCGGTCACCTTCGACTTTGGCCAAAGCTAAAAATTTCTAGGAAATTTCAAAATTGAACAAAACTGTTACCTACCCTACTGTTGCAAAGACAGTATGGTAGGCAACATAAAGAAAGACAAACAGAGACATAAAAAACTTTTTACAAATAAATACAACCAACTTCCAAAAAAAAACACTACAAAGTAAAAAATAACTTTGATTTCGGAAGTCGGTGTTTTTGTTACTTTCTTCGTATTTTGACACCGACTTCCGAAAACACCACTGCAAAATCGCAGAAAAGCAAAATACGCAATTTCGATTATCAAAGAATCATTTAAATAGACAAATTCCAGGTATTTCGATTTAAAATACAATACATTGATATAAATCCCGAATCAAAATTTACCCGACAACCCATCATACCAGAGACGGTGGGATGAGCCGTTTTGCAGAGGAGTTCAGAATAACCTAATTGCCTCTGCTGCCACTTCTGCGGAGCGAGCACGCCTGCTGGCTGTGGGTGAGTGGGAGTCGGGCCTCTGGCTTCACGCACTACCGTCGTCGAACATAGGCACCTTGTTCGACGATACTACTTTCCGCCTCGCTGCTTTCCTTCGCTTAGGCGCATCCTGTTGTTCTCCTCATCGCTGCCACTGTGGCGAAGCTGTCAACAGCCTCGGGCACCACGGCCTGTCATGCAGTCGAAGTGCGGGTCGCATAGCACGGCACGCAAATATCAACGACATTATCCGACGTGCTCTTGTCGCCGTCGGCGTGCCAGCCGTATTAGAACCCATTGGCCTGGCACGCGACGATGGCAAAAGACCGGACGGTATGTCTTTATTTCCATGGAAGATGGGTAGGCCTTTAGTGTGGGACGCTACTTGTGTCGATACTCTTGCGCCATCCCATCTTCCTAGCTCGTCGTGCTGTGCTGGTTCTGCGGCTTCGGCTGCTGAAAACCTCAAACGGCGGAAATATAGTAGCCTTATTGGCAACTACATTTTTGAGCCGTTTGGGGTTGAAACTCTTGGACCGTAGGGTCCGAGTGCTCACGTCCTATTTAAAGATCTTGCAAAACGCTTAGTTGACGCTTCGCGTGACCCAAGAGCTGGCTTTTACCTTGGACAGAGGATAAGCATTGCCATACAACGTGGCAATGCAGCCAGTCTTTTGGGCTCACTTCCAGTCGATAGCGAAGGGGACGAATTTTTTGATGCCATTTTTTAGTTAGGAGTTTTTTTTCTATTTTAAGTGTATATAGTTTGTTCTTTAAATACATTTCCCTCGTATCTAAAATCGAATATAAAACAAGTAAACTCAACTACCTACATCTTCTGAAACCATTTTATCCACTTTAGCATTAATAACACTTTCGGCTTCAGCAAAACGAGCTATTTGAAGCTACGTACAAACGTATTGCTCTTAAAAGTTGCACCGCTGCATACGTTTCAGCAGATTACCGCTCCATTACTTACGTCCATCGAGAGAGGAGACTCTTTAGTTAGTGCTTTTATACGTCGAGAACTAAATATAGCTCAGTTAGGTCATTGATATATACATGTACACAAACAAATTTAACAACGTTATTAAGAAAACACGAATCCGACGAATTAGCTCTGTAATTATTCTTCCAGCTTCTTGCAAATAAGCAACCATTTTAATAGTGATCGAAATGCTCACGAGCCTTTACCTTAAAGGACAACCGACTTGTTGCCGTCCTGATGTTCAGAGGGAGCGCATTCCAAAGGAAGATCGCCTGGACAAAGAAAGAGGAGTGGATAAACCTAGAGCGGTGTGAGGGAACATTGTAAAAGACGATTGTTGGTAAAGCAAAGATTACCGTGGGCAGAGCAAAAGATTTGAATCTGAGGAGTTAAATAAGAGGGAGAAGGATTATTAAGAAAGAAAAGAAAACAGACTAGTCAAGCCCTTCAAAGCTCCGCGTTCACGAATGGGTCACCATTTTAATAGTGATCGATGCCCGGATACGTGATCATACTTACTGCATATCAGTTATTTAGAAGGCAGTGTTTATTGAGGAGATCTGCATTCAGGTCCTAGTAGCACACATCATCATAGTCAACTATGGGAAAAAATAGGGACTGTACAAACATTGCCTTTATGTGAGCAGGGAGATGATTTATCAGTCGAAACAGTGACTTTTTGACTGCCACTCGATACCTGCGTACGCGAGTCAAAACAGGTGTCGAAAAGCAAAACAAAATTCTAAACCTCGGAGCCAAACGGAATGACTGTATTGTCAAAGATTACGGGTGGTACAATTAAGTCATTCAGTTTTCTCAAGCTATGGGGACTACTATTATAGCCAGACACTTTAAAGGGTTAACTGCCAACCCGACGCGGTCAGACCAGTTCTAATTATGATCATCGAAAACCATTTCTAAGCGATTTTTGAAGAAAATCTGATAGGGAAATCAAATCTTTTCGGTATTTTTTATTTAATTTTAGTCAATCTCTAACTGAATTGTCTTTGGATCGGTCGAAGTTCTGCTGATACCCAATTAAGTAATCGATTTCGTCTTCATTGTCAGTCGGGCACTACTAACTCATTGGTTGTTTGTGGAGACATACGATTTTATCTTCAAATCTAAACTCGTCAGGTGGATGTTGACTCAGTAGGTAATTAGCGCAGGTGTTTGATGCATCACTGATAACGCTCCAGGTGTTCAGGCGATGAGACCATAGCTTCAAAACACACACGCGTTTAACCGGGTTTTTCCCTGTAAAGTCTACATATATATATATAAAAGATAGTAGTTACATTATTTATAAATCAAGAACGGAATTGACTACCTGAAAATTGGTGGGGAGGTAGCTTAGAACCAGGAGACGGAAATAGGATAGTTTTTATCCTGGATTTCACTCGGGAACGGGAATATCCCACGGGAACGGGGAAAAACCTTATTTTTTTTTATTATTTGTTGTTAGCAGCAATAGAAATTCACAATCTGTGAAAAATTCAACTGTCTACCTAGGTATTACGGTACCTGAGATACAGCCCGCTGACAGACAGACCAACGGACGGACAAAATATGCTATGAATGAATCAGATAATATGAAATTAAACAGACCACATTGCTGTTCCCAACTGAAAGTATTCATAGTATTATCAATGAATTTCCTGTATCACTTAGACACACGTGTGTACTATCGCGATTAACTGATAATAATTGTAGTATAAATAACTTAATTGTGGTGGTCTCTTCATTCAGTCGTCAGTTACTTCTGTTAAAGCAAAATGTTCAGATTTGTGGTTCTGTCCTGCACTGTGTTCGCTCTTGTACAGGGGCAGAGCACTCAAGTTAGCCGGTGTAAGTATTTTTATTTATTTAATTTTTCCAATAGGCAAGAAGCTTGTAAAAAGCTTCGAAAATATGTATTTATATTGAAATTGGAAAAAAATACAAATTCCATGAATCCCTTTGTATGGCTCCTGTAATCTTTAATAAAATACCTGAACAAATGAAAAACTTACCGTTGCAAAAATTTAAAAAACATTTCACAGAATTACTTGTAAACAAATGTTATTATTCTGTTCGGGATTTCTTAAATGATAATTCTTTGTAATACCTATGCTTGCTATTCTCTGCTATGTATTGCTATGCATGCTATATTACGGCAGAATGTACATGGATTCGTATATATTATTTTCCTGCTTATTTTTTATGTACCTACATTCTAAGCAAATAAAGATTCTATTCTATTCTATTCTAACGCTAGACCGTCGCCTGCGACTTCGTTCGAGTGGGTTCATATTTGTCATTTTTAAACACGAATAGAACTCCAGCCTTGTTTATTATATCCAGCAAACATTATTGTTTCATAATCTTCCTCAAATTCTCAACTATTTTTTTACCTCCTTTATCTCCTGTCAACTGTCACTCCATTGTCTTTGGTACCTATTGCCTCACACAATCCAACCATTTTTCCGTCTGCCTACATCCAAGTTAAAGATGTAATGTTAAGTTAAAGTTGATGATGTCGTTGGATAACGGTGTGAGTTTCACATTTGTAATATCTTTGTTTATATTATTTGCGCAGATATAATGTGTTACTGTTTGTTTGTCCCAAATAAATAAATAAATAAATAAATAAATAAAGGCGCGAACCCACCGCGGTGCATGCTATGCACGGCCACGCGGCGTATTTTAGCTGCGTGGGTTCATTTCTTTGACAACGTGGGTCTACGTTTCCACTGCAGTGCACGTTACGCGCCCTCGACTATGTGCAAATGTAGCGTGGCACACCCCAAGAGGCTACGCACGTTTTTTGCAAGAATATGGTTTTGACATAGTCATGGGTTAATTTTCGTGAATGGCGTGTATCGCATGTACAGCGTGCATGGCGTTGACAGCGTTGAGCTACTTGGGAACCATATTCGAGCACGCGTGTGCCAATGACGTTAATTGATGCGTAGCGTGTCCGTGGGTTGCAGTAGAAACACTCTCATACATTTTCATGCAAGGCGTAGCCTCCCACACGTACGTAGCTTCTCCGTGCGTTTCGGTGGGTTTCCGCTTTCATACTTGTTCATCGCTCTTTTAGCCACTTGCATATCATTCCTCATTCCAATACCAAGACAAGAACTTTTCTGTCATTGGCGCCAATTTCAAACTTCCTCATATTATACTCATTTCTCACTTTATCCATTTTAATCCTCACAACTATCCCAAGATTATCATCTACATTCAATCTTATTTATCCATCTTCTTGATATTGAAAACCCAGCATTTCGATCCAAACCTACAATACGACAGTTCTTGTCATGGATTACGATTTACCTCTTTAACTTGAGGGTCATGACATAAAGTAAACTTTGTAGTTTTTGGCAGGATATTCAGCAATTGTTGTTATTGTTCCTGATATCCCCTTATTGTTTGTGCCAGGTACGAGCAACCAAGGAGCCCTGCCCGTCAACACGTACATCCAAGGATGTACTACACCACCTTGCTCGCTGCCACAACTACAGGATGCTGTGATCAACGTTGACTTCGTAACACGTTAGTATCATTGACTATGACCATTTTACGAGTACCAGGTTACGACAAAAAATCACATTGTTCTCAAACATGCTTGGAAATTTGAGCATTGTTTTGACAGCCTTCTTTGAGATAAATCGAAATTAGTGTACTGGCCGAGCAGCGGTCGGCAAAAATTGTTTGAAAATCCATATCTGTCGTGTTTTGCGGCCAAATAAATTATGTACATAGATATCAGTCACAGTTACTCGTTGTTATTGTGCATGAATCTACAATACAAAATGGAAGAGTTGTTCTTTTTCAAAGTTAATGTGACGTATCAACGCCGCTCCAGGATCTGAATAACGATAGGTACTTGATTGCGCTTGCCGCTTGACGCTTTTGATTTGCTAAATTCTAACCAATAGTAAAAGTATTCTTAAAGCAGCAAATAATTACCTATGTTTAATTCAGTCGTTACGCAATTCAACCAAAACACAACAATATTGAAGCACATTTTCATATTTCCTTTGCAGCCGGCCCAGTCCAGAGAATGAAGACCCTGGCCACAGCATTCTTGTTCACCATCCCCATCCCATACGACTTGGAGGAGAACTCAGTGACGTGCAACTTCTTGACCAATGCTTCGTGCCCCGTGCAAGGAGGACAGCTGTTGAAGTACACTCTCAGGATGCCTATTGAGCCGTTCTTCCCTGTGGTACGTTGATCATATTAATTAGTTTCGATGCCGTGTGCGAATGGTTTACTGGCCTTCGACTCATGATACCGTTAAGTGTGGTTTTATTCGCTAGGAGTCAGATGTAACCCCTTTCCCCGAAGAAGATGATGTCGTGGTACACCAATATAGAGACGGCAGAACATCATGAATGTGTTTCATAAGAGTTAGCAGAAGTAGCACCGAAAAGGGGCAAATCTTACTAATATCCTACTAATATTATAAATGCAAAAGTTTGTGAGTATGTATGGATGTTTGTTACTCTTTCACGCAAATACTACTGAACCGATTACGATGAAATTTGGTATGTAGGTAGCTGAAGATCCAGAATAACACATAGGCTACTTTTTATCCCGGAGCTACCGAGGGATAGGGATTTACACGGGAATAACAAGAATTTATACGCGGACGAAGTCGCGGGCGGCCTCTAGTATGGAATAAAACAAAGCCTGTGCTAAGCAATGGGACATTATAGCTATACATCGTACATATAAGTAAGAGGTAGACGTGGCAGCAGCAGGAGAAGCAGGCGCTATCATTATCTGTGTTTGACTAATATAACAGCACCATAAATCGTTTGATTTACAAATTACATTCCCTGGAAGTGGGAAGTATCCTATGTTACTTCTAATCATCTGCCTAGCCTTTTCCCAAGTATATTGGGGTGGGCTTCCAGTCAAACCGGATTCAGCTGAATACCCGTCTAATACTTCCAAGAATATGTGTACAAAGTTTCATGATAATCGGTTAAGTAGTTTTTGCGTGAAAGCGTAACAAACCAACATACATTCACATCTATATTTATAATATTAGTAGGGATATACTAGAAAGATTTAGGTAGTTAAAGAAATATAAAAAATCTTGATGTTGCTTTTAAAACTATTTGATTTAAAAACTCAGTAAAAATATAAATCGTAACTAAAAACGAATGTGAACACAACAATAACGATTACCAAATCACTTGTATCATTAGTTTAAGCAGTTTTTTATTTGTTTAATAAGTTAGTGTAAAAAGTCTCAAACTCCCCATCTTTCTAGTATAGGGGCGCGTTTAGAAGAAATTCAAAGTAGGTGTAGTCAAATTTTGAGAGCTGTTTCTGATGTTGTATTTCATTCCAGGGTACACGAGTGACCATCGAATTCCGTGTGGTTGACGAGAGCAACAATAACTCCCTCATGTGCCTGCGCGTTCCTATTCAGATCGCCCCACCCAGGGTCGCCTAAGAACTCAGTCATATCTCATTTTGAAATTGTAATGTTGTGATTAAATACTCTTTAGGCATTTATTGGCATTTTTTTCGCTTTTGACTCTGTATCTTTCCCCGCAACGTTACTTCAGTGACCTTTCCTACAGAAACTGTCCATTTGACGGATCGAAAAGTAGCCTATGATGACACTCATCGATTGTACTATTTACGATGTTTTGCAAGAGTTTTCGTCATCGATTCTGTACTTCCAGAGCTGTACAGTCGTTTTGATCAAATTGAAATGGATGCAAACCGCGGCTTCAATCCAGTACAAAAATGTTGTTAGGGTCCTCAAAAGGAAAAAAATGGAACCCCTAATAGGATCACTTCGTGGAAATACGGTAGTGTACCTGTCAAAACTACCAACTCTACTTCAAAGCTAAAAAAATTGCGTACTTATTGGGAAAATTTACCAATGTTTGAAGTACCTCAACACCTATTAAACTTACAGAGCTAAAGTTGTTTGCCTTCAAATCGAAGTAAATGATAAACTTTCTTCGTGGGATACACCGTTTGAAAGAATTAAGCCTAAACCTTCAAAATAACACATAGAAATTGGGTGTACACATTGGTATCTATCCTAACAACATCCTTAGATCATCAAGACAGTGCAATTTACTCCCGGCGCTTTTTAAGGTGGAAGCGCCAGGGTAGCCGGCGAATTTAATTTTTTTTATGTTTTTTGCAATTTTCCGGGCAGTGTGAAGCTATATTTTGAACAAAGTACAATTCGCGGCCGTAACACATATATTATCTAAAGAATTATACCCATTTTAATTATTAATATAAACCTCTAAGCTCATACAACTCGATTGAATAACTTTTTCACGAAATAACATTCAATCGAGTTCTATGAACTTAGAGGGTTATATTGATCATTCAAATGGTTATAATCCTTTAGATAAGTAAATGCTCTTTACGATCGTGAACCGTATTTTGTTTAACATACAGCTTCACACTGACCGGAAAATTGCAAAAAATATTTGAATTTCGCGGGCTACCCTGGAGCTTCCACCTTAACGCACCGACTACACGCAGATGACTCGCATATATTTTTCCTGCGTTTGTTTTAACAATGTGATAAGCGTAGGTATCTAATATACAATTCAATAAGCTGAATTTTAAGATTTATTTCATTTCTATACATAGTTAGGTGAAAAATGGGCATTCTTCTTTGCTTGTATCCCAAAAACAGTGTGTCCTATCGCAAAAGTAATTAAAAAAATCCACCCTTTGTTTTTTTTTATTAGGGATGGGATTTCCCCGCTCTGGGCGGAGCGGGAGGGAGTGTCAGACTCTTACTGACTAAAATCCATCCCTGTTCCTTCAGTGCCCTTTGTGTTCCGGAGCCACAACCCCTTAATAACCGCCTCTGTCACGTAATTCTCAAAATGTAGTTAATAATCAACTTCAAAATCAAATCTCACAGATGTACGCCGTCCGAAATTTGGCTAAGTCGAGGTTTGCATGCGGCTGTCTCAGTGCACGTCAGCACGTGCAGGTGCCGATCTTGCCACTAGCAAGATGAGGCGAGGTCCTCTTATTTCTGAATGGCAAAAATAATAAAGCGTGGTCGGCGGAGCCCGGGAGGTGCCGGGAGCTAAGTTCGCTCGCCCACACTAGCTCCCGTCATACCATTCGAACTCTATTCGTATCGGATACCCTGAAGCTTCCTGTGCCCTATATTCGACTACTTAGCTAGGCAAGTCATTCAACCAGACTGTTTTTATTACTTTAGCTACCTTTGACCAGCTATAATGAATAATATCCAGATAAAATTTACAAAAAAAATATGTATATAAGTAGTTTATCAGCCATATCGTTACCATAACACAAGCATTAGGTTGCTTAGCTTGGGACTATATGGCGTTGTGTGAAATGTCCAAGGATATTATTATTATTATTATTAAAATGTTGAAAAATCTTTCACTATGGTAGGCACCAGATGAATGTGCAATAAAGGTCATTGACCACATACAATTATTGACTTTCATAATATCAAAAACAGAATTATAGACATAAAGCTATCCTGAACCGACTTCTATCGAGATTCTTTACGTTCTTAAGTAGATAATGAAAAATGGTACATTATTTATTGTGCGGCTATCGAAGGGATATTAATTAATATGGAAAGGTCAATGTATTTTATTACACGTTTATTTGGCTGACCATAGTATCAATGTGAGTGTTTGTGCACGGACATTTTAGCGGACGATTTAAATGATATAACACCGTGAAGTGAACTTTCATCTTGTTTGTATAGTTTGACAGCTCAATTCGTAATCACTTCACACACGCCTTCACTTCGAAATTTTTACAGAATCGCACTGCTGATGACAGATAAAGTAAGGAAGTGACCGACTATAGCCTCGAAGGACTGAAAGGCAGACCGAATTGTCGCTTGATAAGGCGGGCTCAGTCAAAGACAAAAGAAAATGGAAGAAGAGGAAAACAGAAGAAGACGTGACAAATAACATTGTGAATGGATATGATTGAATGATGATTGTCTTTTCAAGACGGTTATAATTACCTATTTCCACTAGTTGACCCGCGCAACTTCGTTTTCCATAAATGCTCCGCTAATATTTGTCTCAGCGTGATGATATAGCCTATAGCCTTCCTCGATAAATGGGCTATCAAGCTCTGAAAGAATATTTTTTCAAATCGGATCAGTTGTTCCTGAGATTAGCGCGTTCAACCAAACAAACAAACAAACTCTTCTGCTTTATAATATTAGTATAGATATAGATTATAAAGTATAGATTCAAATTTTTTTAAACTAAATCTCCTCTCATCTTACTTAGGTATTACTAAAATACATAAATACGCATTCGTTTGTGTACAATGATGTATTATAGTAGACCTGAAATAAATATTCTATCCGGAACTAAAGTGAACTAAAGTGTATATCTCAGTGTTTACTTTTAATCCTTCGCAAACCATGAATCACAACAACAGCTGTGAACCGTTATCTTTCTTTATCATCGATTTCAGCATTTTTCAGCACACGTGTGTATTATCAATCGAACTGATAACTGTTTGTATGTTTAAATATTACCCCAATCGCCGTAATTAGCCAGTCAGTCACAACTGAGATAGTCAAAATGTTTCGTGCCGTGGTATTGTTCTGTGCCGTACTGGCTCTCACTAAAGGAGAGATCACCCCAGTTAACGATTGTGAGTAAAATAATATAACATACTTTACTAAGCAACTTGTTAACTTGAGATTAATTTTGGTCGATTAATGTATTTATGTAGTTTCCATATCGTAGAATATGTACACTGCATGAAGTAGTCGGCCATTTCATGAAATGACCTTAAAATCTACTTTCGAGGATGCAGCCCCGAAGCCCGGAGCTCCACCGTCGGAGATAGGTTTGAAAACGGTCATCCTACTCGAACCTTACTAATCCGTGTCGGGGTGCCCTAAATTCTCTCAAAGTTAATCTCGGCCACATCATGAACTTGCCAATTCTACGATATGGCTACGATATAATAAAATATAGGTTTGTCACCGGAAAATGGATAACTCTGTAAGATAATAAATCTTGATTGGATTGTATTTTTGGATGTATTATGAATAAATCGTCTTGTATATAATAAATCCCATCCAAATTCAATAGTTTTTATTTAGAAAAAAAAGTTTGCAATTTCACGCGATATTTTACAATCTTACGGCGCTTGCCACTTTCCGGTGATATACATGTGCAAGGCCCTGATATGTGTGTGTATCAATCTTTTATGTCTCACGACTGCTCCCGAAGATTGCCGACCGCGTGGCAAATCACTCCGGTGTAGACGGGCCACTTACGAGATAATTTGTGCCGTCAATAAAACATGCGGTCCCTTCTGTTCTTACTTATAAACATTTTTTTATTATTTCTCAATCAGGTCTTGGCAGCAACGCCGGTCTTGTGCCCCTCAACACGTACATCGCAGGCTGCACTGAACAGCCGTGCGATCTGCCACAGGGACAAGATGCCGTCGTCAATATAATCTTCGAAGCACGTTAGTACTATATTTTATTTTAATGATATCTCTTCAAACAGTAAAGCCACGCACACGGCCATACTTTTCCTATATACCATACACTAGATTTTATCGAACATAGTTCGTCCAGGAACACTTTCCGTGTACGGTCAATCGCGCAGCTACGTTCTTCGCCTAACATGTTTGTAATTTTTCAGCCTACACGATACTCTCGATGAGGACTGTGGCTATCGCTTACTTAGGCTTCGTACCCCTACCGTACGACCTCGGCGAGAGGGCCGCGACCTGCAACTTCCTGGCCAACACGTACTGTCCTGTGGTGCGGGGCGAGGTCATTCTGTATACCCTTAATATGCCCATTGAGGAATTCATGCCTGTGGTGAGTTGAAGGAAGGAATGTTTAATGAGCAGCTTGTGTTGCCCGCGTGTGCCATCGTCACAAGAACAATATTACCTGCCTGTCAATTCTGTATGCATGTAGAAATAAAGACTTGAGTGATGTGATCACGAGGTGAACATTGGTCAACAAGATTTTGTAACAAGGAATGTGCTTAATATCGAATTACCTACTTACCCTTATCACAAAATCATATTTGTTTTGTTTTGATCAGGTTTAGTTTTTGTGTTACAGCTTCTACCAGTGACATAATTTTCCCTTTAGCTTGTAAATTCCGATTTTTTATTTTTCTATAATGTAGGTGTATTTTTTCAGTTTACTTGGTTATTTTTTCACTTCAGAGGAAGATTTTGACAAGATTCTTTACATTTATGATGAAATTATATTTAAAAGTCACAAAAGAAATTCTGAACGATCAATAAAAAGAAAGTGAGCTTTAAGTATTTTCGGTTTTTTTTTAAATATAATAACATATTGGAGTATTCTGTCTGACGTACCATCTGCTGCACAATCAATCCCCTAACTTGATAATGTCCCTGTATTAGAACCACCTGAAAACATCAGTTTTCGCCTCAAAGCTCCACTTCAAAAATATTAATGGAAAACTGTATGTGTCTGAATAATTCTAATTTCAGTTCTAAGATACTAAAACATGTTCCTAACATAATTTAAAAACATTCTTGTGACACAATAAAAAGTGTTTTTTTGTTGACAATTGCAATCAATATGGACTGACAGCTCACTTTGTGATCACTTTACCCAAGCCTTTCGACATGCCTACTGCAGTGCGATTCAGCCAGTCGATTCTGTTGACATCTCACCGTGATCACTTAGGTGGAGTGAACGACAAGTGAGCTGTCATTCTATCTTATTTGTATGGTTTGACAGCTCACTTGTCGTTCACTTCGCCTAAGTGTTCACTTAGACACATTTACAGAATCGCACTGCTGTAAACATGTCGAAGTGAACACTTAGGCGAAGTGAGCGACATGTGAGCTGTCAAACCATACAAACAAAATGGAATGACAGCTCACTTGTCGTTCACTCCACGTAAGTGATCATGGTGAGATGTGAACAGAATCGACCGGCAGAATCGCACTGTTGATTTACTTCGATAAGGATAAATTCGCATTGTATTATTATACTGTAATTAGGTATTTTGTAGCATAACAATGAAGAATTTTATATGAAGTATTTGTACCTTCTTTATGTAAAATCACTACATATTGTAAAATAAAATTCCTCCGCCGCGTCTTTCTGTCTGTTCGCGGTAAACTCAAAAACTACTGCACCGATTTTCAACCTGTTTTCAACAATGCATAGAGTGGTTCTCGAGGAAGGTTTTAGTATATAATTTGTCGAGCGGGCTAGTATAAAATAAATATGAAAGAATCATTTAAAAATCTCACTGAATGGAAAAGTTACAGAACTTTAGAGTTGCACTTGCAAGAATAATGTAGTTTTTTCCTCTTAAAGGCGCACTGTCTCGTCGTCGTCGCCATACTCTGTCTGACCATCTGTCACAGCCAGAGAAATATAAAAAATATATCTATGGTCATAGCAATCACCAGCCAATTTCCTCCGAATCTACTAGCTAGACCGATTCAACTGAAAATTGACCCAAAGACGAACGCGGAATGTAAATAGGTAAAATAATGATAATATATGGTCACTTAGGCAGGAAATATATAATTATTTACAAATTATCTGTAGAAGTTATATTGGAAGTCGGTGGTTTTAAAATAACACATCAATAAATAACGGTTCGTAACACTTCGCGCGCGAGTCCGTTCCGCACTTGGCCTGTTTTTCCAACAGCTTGTACCTTGACAAGATCATTTTGTCTGCTTTATTACAGGGAACTCAGTTGCCCATCGAGTTCAGGATCCAGGATGACAGAAATCGCAACTTCATGTGTATCCGAGTGACGGTTCGCATCACACCACCGGTCGCGTCTTCCGTCAGCAAGCTTGGAGCACAGAACGCTACGTTGACTGTTGAAGTTTAAGTGTAGGTACTAAGACGGTGATGTGAGAGAAATAAGTTTGACACTTTTTTTTTGGAAATTAAATTGCTTTACTTTAATTTATTTGGTGTTTATTTTTAACCGACTTCAAAAAGAGGAGGAGGTTCTTATATAAAGAATATATTTTCCGATTGGTTCCATTTTTTAATTTCATCAAAATCGATTTAGTAGTTCGGATAGCTGGTATTCGTTTACTTGGATGACTTATTTTGTTTATCATCTAAGTAAACGAAATGCGTACTTTGCTTTCCTGCGACTTTCCAGTGGTGTTGATAGATGTGAGAAAAAAAATACCACCGATATCCAAATAAAAAAACGCCAAAAGTATAAAGAAAATAACATTAATTTAGGAAATCGTTGCTAACGGACGCAGAGTTTTTACCGCAACTCGACCGTGCTAAGATCTCTAAATTACTAAAACCCCAGACTGACGTCTGGGAGGAACTTTTATCCAAATGGTAACGTACGAGTAGGTAGAAAATTTCAATCAAAGGCCATCACCTCCACCAGTTTTTTCAATCCTTTCGTGAGCGGCTGGATAGGACATGGCTGGAGGTGGATCACTGTTGTGTTGCCCAATTTCTCTTAGGTCATGGCAACTTTAAGAGTACCTAATTATTTTCCTTTAGGCTTATGGGACTCCACATCTTATGCGAGTGTATTCTTTGGCACACTGAACGTACTATTATGTTAGATAGTATTCAGGTTACATCTGGAGTAGTTTACTATACGGACCTTATAGTAACCAGAACCCGTGCGTTAGCGCGATTTTGCCATACCAGCTGTTACTGGAATCAAAAGTAGTTCACAATTGAGAACCCATTAGTTTCAGTGTTAATATATAATCCGTGGTGCTTGGCAACTGGGCTATGTCCCTTGGTGCCTATTAGCCTAGCTCTAATCTATCTCCTGCTTGATAAGGAAATTATATTATTTTTCCTACTCCTCCGCTGTATTCTTCTGATTTAATTTCATTGCGGGATCCAAGACCAGTTGATTCGTTTCTCCGGGACTCGTCGGGCTTCATTAGCTCGGCGTTCTTCTGGTGGTCGCCACTGTTGATTCTGTCTTTCAGGAGTTGCAGTGGTTGGGAATGTGTGGGGGGCTTATCCCAAAAACAAATCGTTGCTAAAATACGAAACAACTTTATTTGGAAGTCGGTTGTATTTTTTGTAAAAACCTTTTATTTATTACCTGCTGATAAATCTATGTACTTACATACAAACTACATATCTATAGGTTCTACAAGTAAATAGAATTGAAATATTTGTTTCTAAAATCTTAGTCTCTCTTATCTATACTTACTGATATTATAAAGCAGAAGAGTTTGTTTGTTTGTTTGTTTGGTTGAACACGCTAATCTCAGGAACTGCTTGTCCGATTTGAAAAGTTCTTTCAGTGTTAGATAGACCATTTATCGCATTTATCGAGTAAGGCTATATATCATCACGCTAAGACAAATAGGAGCGGAGCAATAATGGAAAATGTGACGCATACAAAGTTGCGCGGGTCAGATAGTTATTTATGTACACACAATAAGTTTATTATTATTTTGCATTGTCATCACATGCAGAAGAAACAAGTATATGTAGGTAACTAAGATTTTTGTAAAACATAACAAATGATTTAAAAGAGTGTTCGTGGAGTTTCTTGCACGTTCTACTCCATAGAGATCTACGCTTTATAAATTGAAATCAAACTACAATAAACATAAAAACCAAGATATAACCAAGTTTCTCGTAGGACATTGACCCCAGGATAACGATTCATCCATACAAACTTTAGCACCCCTAAATCGTCTTTTGGGAGTAGTTACATAAACCAGTAAATTTATTAGTGTAAACCTTTATTATTTGTGCCAAGTTTTATGTTTATTAACCTAAAAAAGAGCAAATATTTGCAAACTTAAATACCCCCTAAGTCGCCTGGCGCATGCTTGTAACACGCATAGAGCACATGGATAGGCAAAGCACCTGTGGTAGGTACCCTTGGTGAAAGAGACGTTCACGGATGGCGGTAACCGCTTAGGTACCCTTAAGTGAGTCTCCTCCTTGTTTGCCACAGTACCTTAAGGCATAAAACCTTCTTCGACTCTCGAAGATAATCAAATCAATTAATAAATTTGCTCTTCTGTCTGGATATAATTTTAGTTTACGAGTGTTTTGAGTACATTAATAAGTCAAATAACAGCCGGGACCAACGGGTCGTGCTTTCCAAGCCACAGAGGAAACTCGGCATGTCAGGAAGGTCTACGGACCACCCTCAGCAAGCGTTGTTTAAAAATCAAAACATTCTTCATGACATTTTCCTCCTACTGCCGCATCACAACAGGCTCATACCTCGACAGACATTATTTATTAATTTTATACATCATCAGCATTCTCATGGTAGCTGCACATGCCCGTGTGAAGTACTATAGTTCCTTCCTATTCGACTTTGAAGGAACTCTCGAATAGTGTGTAGGTAAGTTATTTTTAGGGTTCGTTACCTCAACAGGAAAAAATTAGGATACTCAATTTCACCCCTTTTAGGGGATACATTTTTAACAAGAGCGAGTCGGACTGGCGCATCGAGGGTTCCGTACCATCATATAAAAGGTGAAATGTTTTTAAATTTTCATCGGCGAGGCCAATATTCGTCAGGGAATTTTAACACTGCGGTGTATAATGCAGTTTTAGATCTGCGCCATCTCTTAACAGTTAGTGGAACTAATGTATCTATTTAGAGACATCATTTAATAAAAAAAACCTAAACTCCAAACTCTATATAACCCTCTCTAAACTTTAAAACTAAGTCCTCTATTAGGCTGCGTTTCCACCAGAGATGTGCGAGGATGCGTAGCGAGGGATGTGTTTGTTAAGAACCAATAGAATCGCTTGCGCTGAGCGAGGCTAGGTAAATTAAGCGATTCTACATCCGTCGCTACGCATCCTTGCACATCTCTGGTGGAAACGCAGCCTTACTCTGTAAATAATTAAATTAAGTGAAAACACGTTATTTTACATCGATCTTCGAACAACACGGAATTCTTATTCCTTCGACCATTTGATATGGTCAACGTGAGCATGTCGCGGAGACTCCGACACGCCCCTTGCCACTTCTCCTGTTTTTTTTTATATTTCTATGGGTTCAAGCTTCTCTTCCCATCCGCATGGGAAGTCTCAGCGCCCGCAAAATTTCTAGAATAAGTTTACCGGCTTATATATTTTCGGTCCACGGCACTGAGGAATTAATCAGGAATATCCTGGATTCCACACTGGTTGACTTTGATGTGCCGTGCTTCACCGATGCTATCGATGCCTGGATACTCGCTAGCCCGAATACTGATCTACTTGACAATCCATTTTCTCAGAGGCGGTGGGACGAGCCGCTCTGTAGAGTATTTCAGAATTACTTACTGTCCATGTCTGCTACTACTGCTGAGCATGCGCGCCTGCTGGGTGTAGGAAAATGGGAGTCGGGTCTTTAGCTTCATGCACTACCGTCGTCGAACCTTGGCACTTTGTTCGACGACGCCTCTTTTCACCTCGCTGCTTCTTTACGTTTAAGAGCCCGTGTTGTTCTCCTCATCGCTGTCACTGTGGGAAAGTTGTTAACAGCCTCGGGCACCACTGCTTTTTTTGTAGCCGCAATGCGGGCTGTTTTAGGCAACACGTTAATTTAAATGCCATTATCCGACTAGCTCTCATCATCGTCGGCATTCCAGCTGCAGCCGTATTAGAACCCAATGACTTGGCGCGTAACGATGGCTAAAGACCGGACGGCATGTCTTTGTTTACTTGGAATATGGGTAGCCCTTTAGTGTGGGACGCAACCTGTGTAAATACTCTTACGCCATCTCATCTTTCTAGTTCATCGTTTTGTGCTAGCGCTGCTGCTGCGACTGCGGAAAACCTAAAGCGGCGTATATGTCGTAGACATACTGTATAGTAAATTTTTTGCTAAATATATTTTCGAGTCTTTTGAGGTTGAAACCCTAGGGTGATGGGGCTCTTGTGCTCACAGCCTTTCCATCGGCTGTTTGACACTTCCCGTGACCGAAGAGCTAGTGTTTGGAAATGTTGAACTCTGGTGGTCGAGAGTGCTGTCCTTGACCCCTAAATTTAAGCGGCATAGGCCAGCATTGGTTTGATCGCGGCTGTGTGGCCGCAACGTAATCTTTTGGGAGATACCCTATGATTGCCTAACGTTTGATGCATTGTTATAGCAAAATTGTGTTTCATTGAGATTGTAGTCGACATGACTTTTCCATACCAATTTACTATCAAGAACCACTACCAAGTACCTACTAGGGATTAAGTGTCTGGATTATCCGGATAGTAGTAGATAATAATGATATCCGGATACTAAACATGACGGATATCTGGACAATTCTAATACACGAAACTGTTTGTTACTTTCCAAAATGTCTGATAAAAGCAATTAACTCAGATTGTGTGCCAATTAATGAAGTCATTTACATTTTAGTAAAAAGTGAAGTACCTACCTAATCAGTTTTACGCAATAGATAGCGACAAGGTGTGGTGATCTTAGACAAAATTGATTAAAACAGTTATAAATCTTATCTATAAATAGTTATAAACAGAATTAGTTTTTTTTTTTAATTAAGTACTTTATTTATTGCAGTAAAAGTTGTTTATTAAACTGACAGCCTGTTCGCGATAACCTCAAATACTGCTGCACCGATTTTAATGCGGTTTTAACTAATGAATAGAGTGGTTTTCGAGGAAAGATATAGTAGGTATATAACTTGTTAAGCGGGCGAAGCCGCGGGCCATCAGCACCAAACACCAAACTAAAATATAGCATCAACAAATGTACACAAGGGATGCGGCATTGCCACGTTGAATGAGTAATGCCTAAATCTCTGCCAAAGTGCGACAATCGGAAGCGCTCGTCGCAATGGCTGAACCCTGGAGACCCAGCCAAATGCTGCCCTAAACGAAAATTAAATCAGAAAAAGGTACTATTGCGAGTGTTTGGTAGACTAGCGCCGGTGTCGTTCACTACAGCTTTCTAAAATCTGACCAAACGATTACAGTAGATATCTATTGTCAGCAACTGCAAACCATGAAGGAAGAACTAGCTGCTAAACAACCGAGATTGGTCAATCGCTCTAGGCCACTGCTGCTTCACGACAACGCAAGACCACACACTCACTGCACAACAAACAACCACTAAGTTAGATGAGCTACAATTGAAATGTCTGCGACATCCACCGTACTCCCCGGACCTTGCTCCAACAGATTACAATTTTTTCCGGAATTTGGACAACTTCTTACAAGGAAAAAAAATCAACTCCGATGCGGCAGTCCAAACCGCCTTCAAAGAGTTTATTGATTCTCGCCCCCATGGTTTTTTTAGTAAAAGGGTCAATGAACTACCTATGAGATGGCAAAAGTTCATAGATAACAACGGTGCATTAATTAAACTTTGATTAATTAAATACATTTTACAAAAAAAAAATAAAAAAAAATATATTCCTCCCGTACCTCCCGTACGAAACGCCAGTTTCATTATGTAAGGACCTAATGACCTAATATATTAACATTGTAAATCTGAAGAGTTTGTTTGAACGTGTCAATTTCAGGAACTCCTAGTTCGAATTGAAAAAATCTTTAAGTATTGGATAGCCCATTTTTTGACGAAGGCTAATGGCTGTACCTATAACACAACGCTACGACCAATTGGGGTAAGATATAATAATATAATAATAATATCCTTGGACATTTCACACAACGCCATATAGTCCCAAGCTAAGCAACCTAATGCTTGTGTTATAAATTAAATTAAATTAGTTTATTTCGAGTAACTAAGACTCATATAAGTAAGTATAGACAACTAATACACAAATGATACATAAAAGCACATAAAATACATCACAAAACGATTCACAAAGCACATAGAATACAGTACAAAAAATAAAACAGAAAACACATCTATACTATATATATTAAATATAATATTATAAAGCAGAAGAGTTTGTTTGTTTGTTTGGTTGAACACGCTAATCTCCGGAACTACTGGTCCGATTTGAAAAAATCTTTTAGTGTTAGATAGCCCATTTATCGAGGAAGGCTATAGGCTTTATATATATATATATATATATATATCATCACGCTAAGACCAATAGGAGCGAAGCAGTAATGAATAATGTTACGCAGACGACGTTGCACTGGTCAGCTAGTATTATATAAATTATTAACAATTACAAACGAACGTTATGGTAACTAGATGTCTGATAAACTACTTATATACATTTTTTTTTTTTGTAATGCATCCGTGCGGCAATCGAACCCGCGACATGCTGCGCAGCAGTCAATCGCTCAACCACTGCGCCAACCGTGTCGTCAAAATATAAGTATGGATTGATTCGATAATAATTCCTTATTGACCTATTAATTGCAGCTGCCGGATGAAAATAAACTGATAATAATCTTATCAGCCAAATACAGCTGTAAACATACCTTTGTACTGATCAAGCAGGTTTTACTGAGGTAGATATTACCTATGTGATCGATTAAAATAAAGAGTTGTTTTCCGCGTTGATAAAAACTGCCGAAATGACTCACAAAACACGTGGGTCTTCTAGGTACCTAAAATAATGTTTTGATTTCATAATTGTTAAGACTTCCGGGTCAACGTTTATTCGACAATACTTTCATACAATCAAACAATCTGCCTAGCCTTTACCAAACTACGTTGGGAATGGCGTCCAGATTCACCGAATACAACTGTGAACAGGACTGGATAAAAGATTGTCTTTTGGGCTCGATCCAGCTGAGGATAGGTTGTAGCAAAGTGTCAACACTATAAAAGCACAAGAAAATTGCTTAACGCGAGTCTCGATCGGGGTAAGATAGTTACGTGTCGGATATTTTATGGAAATCTATCTAACGGACTTAATAGATCTTTCTAATTTTAGTCCGATCTATTGCAGTACAACCATCCCAGACGCTATATATGATAAGGTAGGTATTATATGTATATAAGTCACATGACCAAGACCAAGATGCGACCTTTGCCCAGCAATGGAAAAAAGAGGCCATCTTATTATAACTAATGATGGCGAATTAGTTGATGAGTTAATTAATTAATTTGTTAGGTACCCTAATCCAGCTGCGGGACGTTCATTACCTGATAAAAGAAATCCGCTGATAGAATGTTTTCGTGACAGCTGCTTTGTTGTTATATACTAGGTTAGGTAGATAGTTTGAGGAACACACTTGCTCTGTGCGTTGATAATATCTCGGTCTAAATTACTCATACGTGGGGTATTTAGGTACCTAAGCTGAATGTTTTGATTTCATAATGTCGTGTAATGACGGTTTCCTGAAATGAGCACCACGTGGCAGTTCTAAGGTGTCAGATCCAGATGGCGCCAACTGGTACTGGCGTAATTTTTTCTGGAAACCCTCACTCCGGGTGTATGTCTTCACAAAGCTTGAAATGCGGCAACCATAAATCTACCTCGGCTTTCCCATGTATGTTGGGGTCGGCTTTCAGTACAACCGATTGCAGCTGAATACCAGTATTATACAAGGAGTGACTGCCTACCTGACCTCCACAACCCAGGAATTGGTTAGTTGTCTGTTGTCAGATTTAGCGGTTAATGACTACCAGTAATAAGTTAAAAATCTACAAATGACACGGCTTTACGTGTTTTCTGAGGACCGGAGAAGAGTCTTTCACTGTATCATCATACTTTTAAAAATTCGCTGTGATTCATGTGATTCAAAACAGTCTGATTTAATCTCGGGTAACTAAGGTAGACTAATGGTTATTATGGGGAGTTTGTTGGCCACTTCTTCTCCACAGCTGAAACACTAGGAAGTGGTGACGGGCGGGCATTTTGGGGGACTGTCTTTTGTAAAACTTGACGCTCAAAAAGTGCTGGCTCTCAGCCTAATTTGAATAAATGACTTTTGAATTTTGAATCCAAATACGTCAAAAGTATAGCAGGCCATGACAATCAAAAGGGATCTTCCCATTAATCTAACAAAAAAATGGCTGTCGGTACCTAGGTCACGTTTATTGATCAGTGGTATTTGGCAGAAAATAGGGGGCCTCCATCGATATCGGGTATCTGGTCACTTGCCCAGTGTGCCCAGTGCCTGCTGGCTGGGGGACTTCCTTGATTCCTCAAGATTTGTTCGTTTTTAAGAACCGACTGTTAACTATACCACGCGTGGTATAGTTAACAAGCATCAAGCCTCAAGCTGAGTGTCAAGTTTTATCCAAATGGAACTCAACCCTTCTTTTTCACTTTCTCTATAATAGCACTTATCCCATTTTTAAATTGGATGCCTCTATTAATAAATACACAAAATAATACAAAATATGTACTGTTCGGGATCGCCTGAACGCCGTAAATGAAACACGAAATTAAGGTTGGCAGACGACGACGGCGGCGAGGAAGTAGCGGGGAGCTGGCTGGCTTGACGGGCAGAGTTTAGCCTTTTTCTTGTTGGCTGCGAGAAGTGAACTCGCGGCAAACTCAGCCCGCACCTAATTTATACGGCCACATTTTTTGCTGGCCAGCGATCCCTTCCTCACCCCCGCTATCGGTTATTTATTAAAATTTATTATTATACATAGCGCTGAGCTGGCGCGTCTCTTATTTTATTATACCTACCCTTATTACCTATTGAACACACCATAGATCATACCTCTACGACGTCCCATGGCGCTATGGCGTGAGGTCGAGGGGGCGTGCATATATAAATGACCCCGTCCCCCGCCTCACCACTATAAATATCGCCGGCAGCGCCACCAACTTGTTTATTCTAATTATGGACGTCGCAGAGGCATGATAAAGGAAAGGCAGGTACTAATTATCATTTATTGGTCCTAATCAGTCATTATTAGGCTAACACATAACTCTAAATAACATAAACAATGACTTAAACATCATAAAAACATGAGATCCTATCTTAGTTCTGTTAACATTCTAATCCTATTCTTATAAGTATTTCTTTATTATAAAACAGTCTAATAACATTATATACATTCATAAAAGTAATCCAAAGTAAATAAAACATAATAAAACATTCTTACATAACTAATAAACAAATGATAAACTATTTACAAATTAAACATTATATTCTATAAGACTCGATAGGCTACATGATGTGTCGCGGTTCTCACTACTTGCGCCGTGGTGTGAGTTGACCTCAGGGCGTCGTGCACATGTACAAACATTCACACTTACTCTTGCCAGAGGCTTCGCTCGCAGGAAAATCGAAACTTATTCCAAGTAAAAGTACTTTTTTTTTGGCTTGCATTTGTGTTCCATTCTGGGCAAAGGCCTCTCTTTCTCCTTCCAAATCTCTTTGTCTTCGGCGATCTCTGGCCAAGTTTGCCCCGTAAACATGAAAAGATCACCACACCACCTTCGCCGCAGTCGACCTCGACGACCGTAGTAGGAAAATTACTTGAGCACGTCACAATTGCGGCGGAAAGTCCCCTCATTGAGGAGTGGCCAGAGCGGCGCCACGGCGTTCTCACCTTCCGACTGACGCAAGTACTCACCGAGCACGATTGTTTCGGATAGGGTGGAAGGACACGCCCGGGTTTTAATACTGTGAGGATCGCCCGAAGGGAACAGTGGAACATTCGGCGGAGGTCTGCCCTGTATAGGTACCACTGCACTGCCGGATACTCGTAGAGGCGATAGGCGGCGGCGCCTCTCGTGACAGCGACGGCTTTGGAAGCGGTCACCTCCTCCTGCGAAGCAGTTACGCTAGCGAAGGAGGAGACCGTACCACGTACGCCCGCGGACGGCGGGCGTTGGGTGGCTCGCTGTCCGATCTGAAACCAGGCCCGGGCCAACGGCGCAGCATAGTAGACGGGGCCCGCTAGGGCCAGTACCTGCCAGGGATGCGAAATTTGTTCGAAAGAGTCACGGCGGCCCTGGAACGCGCAGAGTCTGACACTCCCTTCTGCTTCGCCCAAACCGGAAGGAGTAATTTGATGATTTCCCATCCATAAAAAAAATTAGGAGACGTACTACTTGAAGCAAGCCAAGGTAAACCCGTGATCCAGTACTATGCGAAAATATCCACCGGCGGTGTAATGATATTTTATGAAATGAGTTTTAACTTCCTTATTCTAGATCAAATGCAAACCGCAAACAGCACGGTACAATGGAAAAATGCGAAGATATAAAGCGATACTTCGAAGTATCTTTTGCAATTTGTCCAAGGCATTTGATTGCGACCTCCACGAGACTCTGGATCTTCTGACTTCATACTTAAGTAAAAAAATTCAGTTCCGTTTAACGGTGCTAGATCACCCGGGTCTGTAGACACAATAGGGTCCCACAGGGCTCAATTAATGGCCCATTTCTCCTCCTGATTTTAAATTGGTGGTTTTTATTTGTGACATGTATGTATATGGTAATCTCTGAAAGTGGTGGTGGTGGTGTGGTGGTGGTGGTGGTCATGTGTGTGAGTGGTGGTGGTGGTGATTATGAAATCAATTTCATTATTAGAGCGCGAATGGATATGTGCCATATGCATAGTAGTTCAAATCTCTAAAATTCGTCATATATTTTCACCAACCAAAAACTCGAGTTATGAACACTCGGGCAGAGTTTGACAGAATAAATTTCGGGAGACAAGTAGTCAGTAGAACAAATAATTCGGATTTTATTATCATGATGATTGTTTGAAATGTAACATCAATTAATCCCTTTGTCATCGCTACCATATCGACTTGTGAGTAGATTATAAGTTTTCAGCTGATAACAGATTTAATATTTAAACATAATTCACTCGTACTCATCCTCATTCAACAGTCAGACACAACTGAGGGAATCAAAATGTTTCGTGCTGTGGTATTATTCTGTGCCGTACTGGCTCTTACTAAAGGGCAGATCACTCAAGTTAACCAGTGTGAGTAATAAACAGTACTAGCTTTGTTTCTTTACAAATATAATAACTACCACGTAACTAGCGGCGGACGAGGCTTCCTCGCTCTGTGTTTCTTGTAAATCTGTCTGCCATTTAAACGACCGCTCTGTTACCACATGTTATTTAGGCCGTTAGTTGACATCAGAAATTGGATGGTTTATATGCTGGTTTAAGAATTGCATAAGATTATTCAAGTGACATTTGATCTGTAATCATCGAATATGCTGACTGGTTTTTAGTTATTACTGAAAACATTTTTGCTTGCAGGCATTGCTGGTAACAGTGGTCCCCTCCCGCTCCTGACGGTCATAGATGGATGCAGGACACAGCCGTGTGAGCTGCCTCAGGGCCAGGACGCCGTCTTCAGCATTGTCTTCGCAGCACGTAAGTATTTTATTAATTTGGACCTCTTGTACTGAGAATGCACGCGACTCAATTCAGCATGCCACTAATCGCTAGCCAGTACTAAGCTTACTTTTTGTGAAGATGTTCTCCGTGGCAGTGGCGTGGCAGGCCTGGAAAACACGAACGCAATGAAATGCACTGCGATTGTAGGTGTTTATAACAAATTGGCCAAACGAGAGTGTGAGAGTGAATAGAATGGAAGATTGGAGAATTCTCATCGCTCTCTGTGTGTTCTTGTTATCTAATAATACAATAGGTTTGAAAGATACCTTCTCTCTAGATTGGACTGTTCATCCTTTACATAACTCTTCGGCTTAAACAAGTGTAGTATTGGTTTTTATAGACCGAACTAGTTCACAAACTGAACCACGGATGTAGGTGCTAAACATCGCACCGCTGCACCGCCACAAACATAGACTTTAACATCACTTATTTATCTTCCAGCCCACGCCATACAGCGCATGAGGACTGTGGCTACAGCTTTCTTAAGCTTTATACCCATACCATACGACCTCGGTGAGAACGCGGAAACGTGCAACTACCTCAGCAACACGTCGTGCCCCGTGAGAGAAGGAGAGCTCATTGTCTACACGCTCAGGATCCGCATAGAGGAATTTATGCCCGTTGTAAGTTAAAAGATTGTAGCCACTAAAAAGGTTCAAACATCCTCGAACTAAATCAATATCGCCAATTTTAATACATAAAGGCCTCATAAGTCATTGGCGAATCGGTATTCGATTTCGGCCTTTCGGTTAGTTTGTTGTCTCACTCGTGTTTGCCTTATTCTCATTGCCAGGGGCGTTATTAACAAATTGATTTAATTACAGGGAACACAGCTGCCCATCCAGTTCAGTATCGTGGATGATGACAATGTCCCTGTGACATGCATCAGAGTGACCGTTCGTATCATGCCACCGGTTTTCAACATGCTAGGAGCATAGAACGCAGCAATACCTATTGAAGTATATAAAATGTTTAAAAAATATTAAAATTTGAATAATCTGTTACCGTATTTTGGTTTTTATGTTTTACTTTTTCAAAACTGCTATAATTCTTCTCTTAAAAGGTAGAGTTGGCTTTTTAAAATCTAAAAAAAGAAAACGAAGACAGCCATCCTGTACCTTTTCGGTAGCAAACACCCCTTCTACCATCCGTCATCCAGACGCACTGTAACTTACCATCCCTACCTTGTTGCCATTCCACCAATTCGCACTAGCGATGCGAAAACGTGTTATCTATAACTAATCCTAGAGGCAACTGTTTCTATACATTCGCATTGCCAGTGTCGCTTGTTGTTGTGAAGACATTCGTACGAGTGACCTTACACTTCTACTTTTTTTTTTTTTAGGGATGGGAAATCATCCAATGACTCCTCCCGCTCTGGGTGTAGCGGGAGGGAGTGTCAGACTTCTACTGACTAAAACCCATCCATGTTCCTTCATTGCCCTTTGTGTTCCGGAGCCACGGTGTCTCTTGCGAATAATCCCGCGACTCCGGCAGGCGTCGGCCCTTTTGGGCCCCTCTGTGTTGCTGACTCTCTTTGAGGCGCGCTTGGAACACTAACGCACCGTCGACACGGCCTGTCGTCACTAGACGGACAGACGCGAGACAGCGAGCCACCCTTAGCTCGCCGTCCACAGGCCCGCGCCTACGGTGGCCGGAGGTCATTAGGTGGCCCCCGACGCCCGCGGCGTCTACCACGGCGGCCGGGACGAGAGGGTCTCCTCTCCCACTCCGCCACCTCCTTCGCTAGTATGACTGCTTCGCAGAAGGAGGCGACGTCGTCCCATTCGGTCTCGCTCCGGACCATGGTTTGGACCAGGGCCGGACACGAGAGGTCGCCGCTGATCGCCGCTTCGAGGACACGGCGGTGCCCCGCACCTTACACTTCTACTGACAATCTGTTTTAATTTTTATGATATGGCGAGTGGATAAGCTTAAACTTACATTTTGTAATGTTTAGTATAATGACATTATCATGTGCCCACTGAACTACAATGTCAAAATCATTTTTCAGCGCTTTTTGTATGAGATCTAAATATGTTATTATCGTTGTTAACAAGGCAAGTATCATCAGCATACATAAATGCCTTACAACTTTTCAACACATTAGACATGCTATTGACGTGCATTATGCATCCTAGGGGTCCGTATACGGAACCGGTCGGAACACCGTATTTTGTGTTACCCCGCACGCTTTTCGTTCCAGTAACACATCAGAGGGGCTGGCACGAATATTTTGACGTATAGTAACGTTAATGTGAGTGAATTTTTAATGTGAAAAACTACAACCCCATAGTATTTTGGTTTAATTTTATGGGACATACACAATTAAAATCACTTAAAAATATGAATATGGTATCTAATTCAAATAAATGTTATGTGCGAAACGAGTATTGGCTATGGTAAAATTTTACGTCACGTTACGTACTATACGTCAAAAATATTCGTGCTAGGCCCTCTGAACCATTCAATCATTGGGCCTCTTATGCCGCATTCATACATAGCCTGCAACAAGACAGCCAATCCTAAGTACCGAATGCTTTTTGAAGTCTATAAAAATAACCAAAACGATTTTTTTTCCATCAAGACGATAAGGGGCCATTCATTTATTACGTAAGACTATTTTCGCTAGTTTTTGGCTCCCTCCCCCCTATTATAAGAAAAAATAAGAATAGGCCGACCCCCTCCCCCTTGTTTAATATTTATTATGTAAAAATTTAAAGGAAAAAATGAAGCCATGATTAAAACACAAAGATATTTACTGTGCAATTGACATACCTACATCAATAAAAGAAACTATTCACACATTTCAATAATTAAATTACTATTTAATTAAAACGCAATGACGATTGTTGTTTAGGCGAACAAGTGACGACTAGTCCACAAGCGGGGACTTCCCGGGAGGCGCAGTGCAGGTGGCGCGGGTCCGTTGCCATGGAAATCGAAATTACCTATACGCATCCGAGCAAACCTCGGTACTCGCATAGATGCCCGCGCTTTTTCAAAGTATTTTTGTGATCTTACGTTTAGAACTATCGAGACTCCCTTTTTTTTTTTTTTTTTTTTTTAAGAAAAAATAAGACATGGTCGACCCCCCTCTCCCCCTAAATCGTCTTAGGTAATAAATTAATGGCCCCTTATCAACTTCATCTGTGAACTTCTGTAATGGAAAAAAGCGCGGGAAACTTCCAACTTGGCGGACGCGAAATTTTGAATTGAAGCTGAAAATTTAAAATACGTGGATATTATAGGATCGGTAGCTGTAGTTTTAGTGTTGTATATTCTTTTATTTACTATTTTAAATTAGTTTAGTGTATTTCATCGGTAGTGGTAAGTTATTTAAATTATTATTTAGTCTGTAAGTATGAACGACCCGCCGGACCCGGGGGACTTCGTTCCCCCGGCAGGCGTTTTTGTTACAATAAATTCAAATGAATCCGGCATGGATACTGACGGGTCATCTTCGGCTCGTAATTTAAAAAGAACTCGTCTTCATCTTTGCAAACACTGCAACAAACGTCGCCGTACCCGAAAAAACCAGGGATCTGAATCCTCCGGTTGTAACTGCACTGAAAGAGTTACTGAATCCTCCACACCTACGAAAATTATACCTACATCATCTGTTACTCCACCTCATACCTCGACTCCTTCTTTGATTCCCGCCGCTCAGATTGGCAGAACAAGTTACGAAAATACAGATAGCGCACCATATGTAATTCATGTACAAAAAACATTTACAGCTCCAGATGAAGGTACGATATTGCACCCCATAACTTTTGGAAAGTTTTTGAAACATAATGCTTTCAAAAATATTATTAACGGTAGTGTCAAAAAGATTGGACGAAATAAAATTACTCTTTTCTTCTCGAATCATCTAGATGCAAATTCTTTTATTGAACATGAGAGCCTTAAAAATTATAATTACAAAGCTTTTATACCAACATTTAACGTAATACGGATGGGTTTAGTTCGCGGTGTTCCTGCGGAATGGTCTCCTGAGGAGGTCATTGACAATATATCAGTACCAATTGGGTGTGGTCCAATATTAAAAGTCAGACGTTTGAATTATAAATCCATAGTGGATGGAACAACCATCTGGAAACCATCACAGACAATTGTCGTAACATTTGATGGACAAGTGTTGCCTAAAAGAATTTTCATGTGTTACAATGCATTACCAGTTGACTTATACATTTTCCCCACCATACAATGCTTCAACTGTTGTAGGTTTGGTCATACCAAAATTCAGTGCAGGTCCAAACCTCGCTGCTTTAAGTGTGGTCAAGGTCACTCTGGGGACAGTTGTGAAAAAGATGAAGAAACTGCCTCTTGCTGTCTTTGCTCTGGTTTTCATTTTGCAATTAATAAATCTTGCCCTGAATTCTCTAGGCAAAAATCAATTAAAAAATACATGGCACAAAGTTCAGTTTCCTATGCTGAAGCGACTAAAGTACATCCCCCAGTGACTAAATCTTACGCTGATACTCTTATATCCACTCCTTCCCAAAAATTTGCAGATATCCCACTTATTTCATCCCCTAAAACATCGAATAGTTATAAGAAGACTGTCTTCCTGAAACCACGCTCACCTCCAAAACAAGTGCATGGATATAATAAAGATGCCCACAATGCTATTGTTAGAGACTTTGTCATACCTCAACCTTCAAATGGCTGTGCTCTGAATAATAATGAAATAAAAGACACAAATTTTTCCATAAATGATCTTCTTTCTGCTTTACACAATCTTCTCGCCCAGTTTAACATGCCACCGTCCAACGTTGCCCAATCTTTCAATTTACCTCAAGTCATTCATAATGGACACATCCAAAATAATCCAGTGGAACTGTCGCAGTCTAATAAACAAAAAGAGTGATGTTATTCATCTATTAAACAAATATGAGCCTTTAGTTTTTGCTTTAGCAGAGACTTGGCTCAAATCATCTCATATTTTTAAAATTAATGGTTACTCAACCATTAGAGAGGATAGATCTGATGGGTATGGCGGAGTAGCTTTACTCATCAAGAATTCTATCCCTTTCTCTTCTGTTACACTACCACCTCATAGTGAGGAAATTTCAATTGTAGCTATTAAAGTGTATAATACTTGTCTTGTTTCTATTTACATTCCTCACCCTTCTTCTTCTGTTCTTCAAGAGGTGAATGACCTCTTTTCTTTGCTACCAAAGCCATTCTTAGTATTGGGGGACTTTAATTGCCATCACCAGTCATGGGGTTGTTCAACTTCCAACAGTTATGGGGATGAATTACTTGATATAATAGACTTACACAACTTATGCATCTTGAACTCAGGAGAAGCCACACGTCGGTGTGCTCCCAATCAAAACCGAAGTGCAATTGACCTTTCGATCTGTTCTCCAAGCTTAGCCTCTTCTTTAACTTGGCATGTTTTAACCACTACTTATGGTAGTGACCATTTTCCCATACTTATTACATATCCTCTTTCTAAACCAAAGGCACCTTTAAGGAGATCAAATTTAAAGCATAAACTTCCAAATAGAAATAACATTGACTGGGATAAATTTAAAGACATTGTTGATAGAAAACTTGGTTCCTTGCCTGTCATTTCTGATGGCAATGAAAACATTTGTGCAGTAGCTTTAGCACACATATTAATTGCGGCGGCAGATGAAGTTTTCCCTGCAAAAAATAAAAACACTGGTACAATCCCGTCACCTCCATGGTGGGACTCTGAGTGCACAGAATTGATTAAGAAACGTAAAGAGGCTGAATACAATTATAACCTTTATATGTCTGATAAGAATTTTGAAATCCTTACTAACCTAACTAATGAAACTAGCAAACTTTTTAAGAAGAAAAAATTTGAGTCTTGGCGTAACTTCTGCTCATCAATTTCACCGAATACTCACCCTACGGTCGTCTGGCGTAATATTCGTAGATTTAGGTCCATTTATAATAATCCTGCTCCTATTCCTGACTCTTTAGCCAGTAACTTCTTAGATAAAATAGCTCCTCCTTGGGTGCCTGAGGCTGTTGATCTTAATTTGCCTCTTGAACCCAGTAACCATGATATTTCTGTAACGCTAGAGCTACCATTCACTCTTATTGAATTAAAGGGTGTTATTCATAAAACTAAGGACTCTGCACCAGGCATTGACGGCATCCCGTATTCCTTTTTTGCTAATTTAAATGACGACGTCCTGAGTTATTATTTAGAGCTTGTTAATTCTGTTATAATTACTGGACACATCCCTGATGAATGGAAACGTCAACTGGTGTTGCCATTTCTCAAACCAAATAAAACTCCTTCTGATGCTTCTTCATATCGCCCCATAGTTTTGTCTTCAATTCTAATGAAAATAGCAGAACACCTTGTAAAAAATCGCCTAGAATGGTATGTCGAAAGTAAGGGCCTTTTGGCGGAATCACAATATGGATTTAGAAAAGGCAAAAGTACCACGGACTGTTTAAGTATTTTAACAACTGATATTCGGCTATCCTTCTCTAAAAATCAATCCACCGTAGCAGTATTTCTCGACATCAATGCGGCTTATGATAATGTTGTATTATCCATTTTACAAAGTAAATTATCAGCCTTACAGGTTCCAACGAACTTGTTGAATTTTATTATTAATATCCTGACTGCACGCTCTATAATCATGTTTTTAGGAGACCATGAGGTATCTCGCCGTGTGTGGAGAGGTCTCCCACAGGGTTCCGTGCTCAGTCCCCTTCTTTATAACATCTACACTTTTGATATGGACTCGGCCTTAACTAGACATGTTAAGGTTCTACAATACGCCGATGATTTGTTGTTGTACTCTTCAAGTCACTCGGTTGAGCAAGCCAACTTCGATGTCAATTCTGCTTTGTCTTCACTGGAGTCATGGTTACATTTAAATGGCTTGGATTTATCCACCTCTAAAAGTGGGGCTGTTTTATTTACCCGGAAGAAGAATATTCCATTAGTAAATGTGATGTTTAAAGGAATACCTATTCCAGTAAAAGACAATTTCAGATATCTAGGTGTAATATTTGACTCTAAATTAAGCTGTGTTCCCCATTGCGATTATATTGTTAATAAATGTGAAAATCACCTAAACATGCTTAGATGCCTCTCAGGTGTGTGGTGGGGTGCCCATCCCTTTTCTTTAAAACTTATTTATAATGCAATCATTAGAAGCACTATGGATTACGGATTGTTCGTACTGGAACCTGGCAGTGTTCAGGCTTTTAAAAAATTGGATCGCATCCAGTCTAAAGCATTACGAATTATTTCGGGTGCAATGAAGTCTAGTCCCATTAACGCACTCCAAGTCGAATGCGGGGAAGCTCCCTTAAACATTAGAAGACAATTCCTATCTGACAAATACCTGTTCCGGATTCTTCAACTCTCAACTCATCCTCTCATTCCCAAACTCGAATCTTTAATGTTGCAAATGGAATCTTCAGATTACTGGTCTCATAAACGTGCTCCTTGTTTAGTTGTCAGCTATAAAAAATACCTTTCCATTTCTTCTCCTATTCATCGTTCCAATAAACTCCCAATATTTAGTTATAGTTATGAAAGTTTGCAGTTCAGTCCCATCATAACACATGACTGTGTCAATAAATCCGATCCCGATTGCCATTTAAATTTTAACCATTTTTTGACTGAACATCTAGAATTCCACCACATTTTTACCGATGCTGCCAAACGTACTCCTACTGGTTGTGTTGGGGTAGGTACTTACCATTCCCAATATAACATCGTCCAAAAAATTAAACTGCCTCCGGAGACTTCTGTTTTTACAGGGGAATGCTTCGGTATATTAAAAGCCATAGAATATATTTGCGTTTTTAAGTTAAAAAAAGCTATAATTTTTACTGACTCTCGTAGTGCTCTTTTAGCCATCAAAAAATCCCCATATGAAGACAAGTCACAGCTTTCTATAATTTATTTAATAAGAGAATTTGCGTCCAGAATGATCATTGAGGGTAACTTAGTACAATTTGCATGGATTCCGGCCCATGCTGGAATTCATGGCAATGAAATGGCTGACGCTCTGGCTGGTGATGCTGTGTATAGTGGGGACTTAGTCCCATATAAAATTTTTTCCTATGACCTTGTCACGATGCCTAAGAGCTTTCTTCGGGACACCTGGAAGAAAGCTTGGGACATCAGTAGCAGATCGAAGGGATATTACTTTTCCCTTATTCAACCCGAGATTCCAGAAAGGCCATGGTTTTGCAGGGCAAAATTTGGCAAGATGGAGACCTCTATTTTAATACGGATGAGACTGGGTCACATTTGTTCTCCAGCCCATCTTGCCAGATTTCATATTACCGACGACCCCATCTGCTTGTGTGGCACAGATGTAGGCGATTTGGATCATATTTTTTTCTCCTGTCCCTTATACGATCGTTCTTCCCTCTTTAGTAACCTCTTATCCCTTGATATTCCTTTTCCTACCTCAATACTTTCTTTACTTTGTACAAATAGTCTTCCTGTATATAAATGTATAGTCTCATTCATCACTTTAATTAAGTTGTAATTTATTATTCGTCATTGTAATTTTTGCTCATCAATCATTAGAAAATAGATATAAAAAAAAAAAAAAAAAAACTGATTCTATATGTCCGTTCTATCCCTAATTCCATTAAAATAATAAAGTACCTGTTATCACTTCGTTTCCCTACCTTTTCTACAAAACAAGTAAACCAAACGTGACATTGGCTAAATGCACAAACCGTGCGAAGCCAAAAAAAAAAAAAAAAAAAAAAAAAAAAAAAAAAAAAACTTCTGTAATGCAGTAGCAGTACTTCTATTATTATTAATATCTATTATTATTTTCGAAAAAGGCAGTGAGTTGTTTAATTAACTATAATTTTTTCGACTATTTTATTTATTGTGTGATGTCAGAAATAGCTATAGGTCTGTAATTGCTATTATCCCGATGGGATCCCTGTTTGTATATTGGCCTGCAGTGCTATTCTGTAACAACATTTTCGTGTCTCGACAGCGGAATCCGAGGTGAGTTTCAAATTCGTATAAATATAAGACCTTATGATGTGTGAAATAAAGTTCACTTTGTAAGCTTAGTCACTCAGGTGAAGTGAATATCGAAATGGTTATTTACAGAATAGACTAGCTGACAATCGATTTTTGAAGTTCTTCCGGATATTGAGATTTATTAACACTTGAATTATTAAAATAAGCTAATACTGGACTAATTTGCTCTTTAATTTGTTTTATATATTTTATTCTAATTCCATCAGACCCAGGCGACTTGTTGCAGTCCAATTTATCTATAACAGTTTGAACATATTTTAAACTTACATTACAGTTATAAACATAGCTCGTGCTGTCCAAAAAATGAAGTTGGCACTTGTGTTTAATACTATCGACTTCTTTTGTAAAGGTTTCACAAAAATTGTTACATCTAGATTGCAATGATTAATGTTTTAATAAATGTTTTTCTATAACAGAATCCACTCCCATTTTAGACCTTCCAAGCCGGTAATTTAAATTATTCCATATTTTTCTCATCTCCCCCTTACAGCTAATTTATATTATCACGTCTTCTTTTATTTTTGGCCATATTTATTCAATTCAATTCAAATCAATTATTACAGACTTTTCGGTCCATATATATAGTGTTAGTACATCAAGATAACTTAAAACTATGTTAGTAATTTACACATACCTAGAAAATTAAAAAATAAAAAACCAAAAAAAAACGCACATTGGCCTACAGCACATGCAAACCTTTCCAATGCCTCCAAATAGGACTATGGATGTAACCCGCAATAACACTCAGGTAGCTGTTGGGACTGCCCCTCACCCTTCGCATCAGCGATGCTGCTCTCTTTCGTTTAATGGCATGAAAGCCGTCCACTTGAGCATCAGCAAACATCCCTGATGCACTGCAGTAGCGAGGCAATCCCATCAGCAACCTGAAAGCATTAGGTATTATATTGGACTCTCAGGGCGCTGACGGTTCGCTGCGTGTAGCTAATCCACAGACTGCAGGTATAGAATTAGCAAAATACTCCCAGTATATGCAAAAAGTAAGTTAAGGATCCTATCTGAACAGTTTGATAATGAGGAATGCAAAGTGGAGCGTGGTCATATGTATCCAACTCGATCATCTAAGAAGAAGACGCTTGTTGTTCCGAAAGTGACAAACTACTTTGGTAAGCGTACACGGAAATACATAACGCCGCCGTTAATTGATGAGCTACCACCGAAGTTGATAACAAGTGTAAAACACAAATACCAACTTAACAAAATTCTTAAAAAACACTATGTCACTGTGTCCATAGGACTTTTTAAAAATTAAAATTGTATAAATTAGTAAATTAATTAATAAGATAAGTTTAAGTAACACACACATATTTGTAAAAACAATATTTTAAGAATTGTGAACGAGTTCAACTGCCGACGAACTGTTATGCAGTTTGGCAGAATGCATGTATCTAACTATGTTTTGTGTATTTTGAATAACCACTTAAAAAAAAAAAAAAAAAAGAAAGACTGGCAGTATGCCCTAAATAGCGTCTTCTTTACCGCTTTGGAACATCGGGCAAATCTGCGCGCCAGCATATTACAACGAATCGTCAGCCCCCTGCGTTCCCTCTCAATGTCTGCTCCATCGGTCTGGTCCTCATTTACTACGTTGCCTAGATAAACAAATTGAGTTACTCTCTTTAACACCTCCCCCGATAGTGTCACAGGCGATACGTAAGATGGACTCTTACGCCCCTCCCGAAACAGCAGCTCAATCTTTTTGACATTGTACGCTAGGCCATGTGTCTCAGCAAACACTTCACACACGCTCACTAGTTTTCTCAATGCGCTGATCGATGGGCTCAGCAGCACCATGTCATCAGCGTAACTAATGTTATTAACCATCTTACCATCTATTGAGCAGCCAACTCCGGTGCTGTTGAGCTCACGGATCAGCCCATTTAGGTACATAGATGTTAAAGAGTGTAGGAGAGCTTAATTCACCCTGCCTCACACCACACTTCAATTGATATGCGTCAGAAAATGAGCCTGACCATTTCACAAAATTGGTTTGATGCTTGTACCAATACTCCAATATGTTTATTACTAGCTGACCCGCGCAACTTCGTTTGCGTCACATTTTCCATTAATGCTCCGCTCCTTTTTGTCTTAGCGTGATGATATATAACTTAGGTATAACCTTCCTCGATAAATGGGCTATCTAACACTGAAAGAATTCAAATCGGACCCGTAGTTCCTGAGATTACCCCCTACATACAAACTTACAAACATACAAACTTACAAATAATGTTACCTCTTTATAATATTAGTATAGATAGTATAGATTCCGTCAGGTATCCAATTATTCTGCAGCTTTTCCCATAGCCTCTCATAATCTATATCTTTTAGTTTGTTTGTCTAATTATTTTAGTATATTATACATATATATTATTATTTAGGTATTTATTTATGGATGAACCAGTCATCCTAAACGACAGTTTTTTCTCGTGTTCTTCTTCGACTTGCAGTTTTGTCAGTGCGGAAAGTGAGACTTCGCTTCGTACTTTGCATGACAACATCTCCACTCTTTTTTCCAACTACCCTAAAAATTTTAACATAGCCCATATTAATGCTCAAAGTGTTCCTGGTCACTATTTCGATCTTCTGGCATCCTTCAGCAGTTCTCATCTTGATGCACTTTTCATTTCTGAAACTTTCCTAAAGCCTTCTCTCCTTTCTACGCACTATGCTCTTCCTGGCTATGTTCTGGTTAGGAATGACAGGACTGGCAAGGGTGGTGGTGGCGTTGCTATGTACATACGTGCTGATATTCCTCATAAAATTGTTAGTGCGTCTCCATCTCAGTACTCTGCGTCGGCTGAATTCTTGTTCCTGGAGATTATATTAAATCATACCAAAGTGCTGCTTGCGGTATTCTACTCCCCCAATCTTCATATTAACTATTTTGACTCCTTAGAAACATCGCTTAATAATCTTTGCCCGTTGTACGAGCATGTTATCTTAATGGGTGATTTTAATACTTGCTTACTTAAAGATGATACTCGTTCTCTGAAACTCCGCTCTCTCTTATCTTCTTTTAATCTTGAAATTCTTCCTCTCTCTGCGACCCATAACTTTCCCAACTGCACGCCTTCTCTTTTGGACCTGATGATTGTTTCTTCGCCTGATAAAGTTGCTGAGTTTGGGCAGCTCACTGCAACCTTTTCCTATCATGACCTCATCTATCTTTCTTATCGTATACGATCTCCTAAAAGAAAACCTCGCTACTGTTTCCTGCGTAATTATAATGGGTTGGACCTTATTGCGTTGACGCGTGATGCAGGCGATATCGACTGGACTTCGGTTACTGAAAGCTACTGTATTGATGAAAAAGTGAGCTGCTTCACTTCCCAGCTGTTGAGTCTATATGACAAGCATGCTCCGCGGCGGAGAGTTAAAATTAGACATAATCCTGCTCCGTGGATGACTTCTGATATCAAAATTGCTATTGCACTTAAAGACAAGGCGAAGAGCAGGTACAGGCGTAGACCCACTGAGCGGAATCTTGCTCACTTCAAATATCTGCGTAACAGCTGCAATCGTCTGTGTCGAGGTGCTAAGAGACGCTACTTCCATGAATCTCTAGTGGATCGCAAGTCCTCTGATATCTGGAAGTTCCTGAAATCAGTTGGTATGGTATCGGGCGGACCTGTTTGCTCTCAACAGGCACTTTTCTCTTCCTCCTGTTTCTCTGGAACCTAGTGTGAAAACATCTACTTTGCTTGAGCTCTCCAAATTCCCATTACCGAACTTTCCATCTTTTAATCTTAGTTCTGTCTCTGTAGACGATGTTAAAAAATCACTTCTTGCTATCTCGTCTTCTGCTGTAGGCCATGACAATCTGTGTTCAAGAATGATAATCCCTATTCTCCCACAACTGCTTCCCATTCTCACTCACATTGCTAATTATTCTTTATTCTCTGGTACATTTCCTGCATCCTGGAAACTAGCTCACATAATACCAATTCCTAAAACAAATAATCCATCGTCTTTATCTCACTTCCGACCCATCTCCATTCTGCCATTCCTTTCTAAAGTTCTTGAACACATTGTCCATGGCCAAATTTCCAGATATCTATCAACAAACTCTCTTATCTCCCCTTTTCAATCGGGTTTTCGTGCTGGTCACAGCACTGTTACCGCGCTTCTGAAAGTCACTGACGATATCCGCTGGGCTATGGACAATAAATCTCTAACCGTATTAGTCCTACTCGACTTCAGTAGTGCGTTCAACTCAGTGGATTTCGACATACTTCTTGGAGTCCTTCGTTCTACTAACTTTTCTCCTTCTGCACTATCCTGGTTTGACTCTTATCTTCGGGGCCGCTCTCAATGTGTCCGCCTTGAAGAAACTTTCTCTGATTGGTGTGACCTCACTGCTGGTGTACCCCAGGGTGGCGTTCTCTCTCCTCTTATTTTCACTATCTTCATTAATACAGTTACTAAGGTTATCTCCTCCAACTTCCACCTTTACGCAGACGATTTGCAGCTTTATCGTCACTTCTTGCTGGCCGACGCAGATTCAGCGATTAATGCCATGAATCGTGATCTAGAGAGTATTAATCAATGGGCTAAGTCATACGGCTTACATATAAATCCGTCCAAGTCCCAGGCGATGATCATAGGTAGTCGTTACTATCGCTCTGCGCTTGACACTTCCACTTTGCCGCCATTATTCCTTAACGGGTCCATCATTGCGTTTACGGAATTGGCAAAGAATCTCGGTGTCTTAATTGATAGTAATCTTTCTTGGCGAGCGCAAGTAAATGAGGTTAGTCGTAAGGTGCACTTTTCCTTCCACTCTTTAAAAACTCTGCAATCCTTCTTGCCCTTTAAAACTAAAATTTATCTAGCTCAAACTTTAATTCAGCCGATCATTGATAACGCTGATGCCTGCTACCTGGATGCCACTGAGGAGCTCTTAAATAAGCTTGAGCGCTTGCAAAACTTATGCATTCGTTTTGTTTTTGGCCTGAGGAAATACGACCATGTCTCTCAGTTTCGCAAGGATCTCAAGTGGCTCCCTATCCGCCTTCGCAGGAACACTCGCATATTATGTCTGCTTTATAACATCCTATTTAATCCTGTATACCCAAGCTACCTGCGCGATCGTTTCTCATTCACTCGCCCTCCTAATGCGCTGTGTAGATCCCACCTCAAACTTCATCTTAACTTCCCATCCCATAAAACCCACACATACTCCCACTCCTTCTCTTTTCACGCAGTACGATTGTGGAACTCACTCCCACCTAACATAAGAGACTGCAAAAATATTAACCTCTTCAAAAAAGAAGTCAAAGAGCATTATCTGTCAATAATGTGATATATATTATAAGTATGTATTAATTTATTATCATTATATATTTAGTTAAATCTCTTTGTGTATATTTGTTTGTATGTCTATTGTAATTTTATGTGTATTTACTTAGATTATAATTTGTTTTAGTTAAGTTAGTACCTTTAATTTGTTTTAAGATTCCTCTCTGGTTTTTGACACACTGTGTCTACATTTTTTTATTAAATTCTTCTGTCGCAGGTCTGCTGGTAGAAATTTATTTTGAAATAAGCAGTACCTTTGTGCTCTTTTCTCTGTACAAAATTATCTTTTTTCTAAGTATATTGTGTGTACATAAATAAATAAATAAATAAATCTACCAGGTCAAATGCTTTTGAGAGGTCCAGAAAGGCTATCTGACGGAGTGTTTCAGAACCAATATCGCACTCTCAGTCGAGAGACCGGGCCTAAACCCAAAAATGGGCATCTTCAAGGTTATCCGACTGCGCGAGGAAGCCGTTCAACACACCGTCCAACACCTTGGCGGTTATAGTAGCTAACGTAATAGGTCTATAGTTACTTATTTCACCGATATCACCTGTTTTGTTTTTTACAATAGGTACAACCACTGCCCGGGCAAGATCCTCCGGCAAATGAGCATGCCTGATGCAGAAGGTGAAAAACATCGCCAAGACTATACACAGGTGTGGACCTGCATGCCTCAGATGGTCCTCGCTCAGCCCATCGTGACCAGGAGACTTACCCTTACTCATACACTTTAGAACCTCTGATACCTCTTTTGCGGTTACTCCGACTGGTTTTTCTAACAAAGGAACCCTAGCCTGGCGCATCTTTATATCAACTGATCCCCGTGGTTCGGTCGCGAAGTGCTTCTTGAATAGATTGGTGATGTCCACAGCCTCTGTATTGCTACCCACATTGACTGGAAGACTCGACATCAGATTGAGCTAACTGGTTTGTGTCCAGAATTGGCTGAAAGACTTGTTCTCGATGTGAGTAGCAAGAACGTCCATACGGATCTGTTCACGATTGCCCTGTAGGAACTTAAGGTTTTTCTTAAAAGCTTTTCTACTCTCTGACATAGCCTCCCAAACAGATCCTGAGATAGGTTTTCCACTCACACGCCACCTCTCAAAGTGAAGCCGAGCCTCCCTGTGTGTCATACATCTAAAATGCACATAATGTCAAACACTAGCCTCTCCTCGAAAGTAAACTCAACTTTAGTCTGCCAAAAAGTTATTTTTACACCCACCTTTAGATTTAACAGATCACTACATGTTATAAAACAAAGTCCTCCGCCGCCGGTTTTCATGCTGGTTTCACCAAACGATAGTGGTTTTCTAGGAAGGTTTTATAGTATATAATTTGGTAAGCAGGCGAAGCCACGGACATCAGCTAGTATATTATACTCATATTATGTATATATTAGTCTATGTATATTATATAGAAGTACCTACAACTAATGATTTCGTCATATATGTACATTTTCAATCAGAGGGTTATGAACTCGGGATGAGTTTGACAGAGTGAATCATCAGTAGAACAAAAACATCGGATTTCATTTTCATGTCAGTTTGTTTCATAAGTAACAATTCCTAGCTATGTCATCAAACCTCTGTGCAGATGTTTAGAACAACTAATAACAGATTGAGTAGGTACTTATGCATAATTCACCCGCACTCATCCTCATTCAACAGTCAGTCACATTTGGGGGAGTCAAAATGTTTCGTGCTGTGGTATTGTTCTGTGTCGTGTTGGCTCTCATGGAAGGGCAGATCACTCAAGCTTACCAGTGTGAGTACTTATTAACAATACTACCTTGATCTCAGTACCAAAAGCCCTTGTATACAGATGCATAAGGCACCGGAAAATTGTTAAGTCCATAAGATTATAGAAAATCTTTATTAGATTATAATTTCACGATATTTTGTCAAGAGATATCTTTCAAATAAAACAAATCCCATCCAAATTCACAAGTTTCCAATTTTTAGAGCCATTGGGAAAAAATCGTTTATAATTTCACGCGATATTTTGACAATCTTACGACGTTAACGAGTATCGTATAGAATAAAAATAAAGGTTCACGGTATGGAACCCTTCGTGTGCGAGTCCGACTCGTTACTCTTTACTTTTTTACTTTAGCTAGCTGTGGGTCATCATAACACTTTGGTTCGAATTGAACCATCTTTCATAGATCTTCGTGTTATCTTTTCTCTTATCAAAGCCTTTTCAAAGAATTTTCGAAAAGACTGGTTTACCTACACTTCTCTTGGTGGGCTGGCTTTTACTTTGGTCAGAGTTAAGCTTTGCCAAACAACGTGGCAATACTGCCAGTCTCTTGGACACATTGCCAATTGACAGTGTTGGGGGCGAATTTTTTGGTGGAACCGTACCTATTCAATAAATTTTCAACTTCCCTTTACATAAATCATCGGTAGAAACTGCTAGTATTTATTGACTGAACTAGTTCATGAACTGAACGCTACGGTCTTTGTCTTTAACACTACTTAGTTGTCTTCCAGCCCACGACATACAGCACATGAAGACTAAGGCTACTCTTTGCTCATGACTTGTAAAAAGTCTGTACTATTTTGGCGAGTCGGAGACGTGCAACTACCTCAGCAACGCGACGTGCCCCGTGAGAGAAAGAGAGCTCATTTCGTACACGTTCAGGTTTCCCATTAAGGGGTGGTTGCCCGGTGTAAAGTTTAAAAACAGTGGCCACAAAAAAGGTCCAAAAATTCTTCTAAGCAACTAGGATAGGTTTACACAGGTCACTAGTAGCGAAGCTCGACCCTTTTAATTCAGTAGTTTTGCACTATTAAAGCAGACTTAATAAAATAGCTTGCATGCTTGGTGATCTTTGTACCTAAAAGTCCGTAGTAGCCACTATAGCTCCCTGGGCGTTCTTTCTGAATGTTCTGTGTTAGTACGTCCCGACCCGATGACAGCCTCTTTGACCATTGGCTTTATCGATATAGCCAGCCTTTCACCTAGCTTTCTTTTTAAGGTTCCGTACCCAAAGCTTCTCTGCGGTCTTATGGTATGAAAATCTGATGAATTTATCTATGAAACCAATAGTAAAATGAGCAATAAATAGTCAAAGCCAGCACAATAAAACTAAAAGGCTTATGCTAACAAAAGGGCTAAAGGTTAGTTATGCCGTTTGAATGAAATTTAATAGTCAATCGTATCACGTATGTAGAGTCTTCAATTGGCAAGCGATTAACTATTGAATCTGCTCGCTGCGGAAAGGGTCAAAAGATATAGATGTCGTGTGAGTAAAAGAGACACATACATTTATAGTCGATAGCTGATTGTTCTCACTGCTGCTGAGCCGGCTCTTACCACTAGTCGATCGCAGTAACAAGAGCTATCAAAGATTGTAACTGCTCAGCGAAACTCGCTGGGCGATTCTCGCTGCTGGTTGGTGAGCTCTATGTGAACCAATGGTCAGAGCTCACCAACCAGCGGTAATTTCTATCTATAGTGCGAGCCGGAGCGAGTATTGCGAGTAAATGCCCGTCACACAAATCACTCGCTTATAGCCGAGCGTCAAAACTATCGAAACTATTCACTCGCTACTCGCTGCTCGCCAAGTGGTTTCGGGTTTCAAACTTTGCGATGTTAAGCGATGATGCGGTCTAAGATGGAGCACACTTGCCTAGAAGTAACCTATTCACTATTGACTTAAAGACTCCGAGGTTTTAGCTATCAGGAAACACAGACTCAGGCAAGGAATTCCACTCCTAAGATGTACGCACAATGAATGTATTCCCAAAACGTTTTGTGCGTATACTTAGGTGGGATGTCCAACATGTACCGGTGGCGCGTCGCCGTACGTCTTGTGGTCCGATGATGGAACGGGCTTGGCGGAATCAAATTATGCAATTCCGTCGCAACTGATAGAAAACCGACAGGCCAGCGACTCGGCGTCGATGCTCAAGACTTTGGAGCTTCGATTCGACGAGCCTATCATTGCCGATGATCCTCTTGGCTCGTTTCTTAATTGACTCTAGGGCATCAAGCTGGTATCTGGCAAATCCGTCCCAAAGATGAGAGCAGTACTCCATACACGATCGAACTTGCGCTTGATACAGTTTAAGCAGCTGTTCCGGCGTGAAGTACCGTCTCACCTTTGCTAGGGTCCCAAATTTTCTAGCAGCCACTTGAACCTTGCCTCTATGAAACGCTTATGATGCATGGGTCTTAGCAGCATTGAACTTGACCAGATTGGCCCATTCAGAGACAGCCTGTAAGAACACATTCAAGAGCTCAACCAAGCCTCCCGGAGAGACCGGGTCTGTGACCCACCAGCTCGTGCATCGGAGACGTAGCTCTCAGAAAAAAGCTGTTGTCTGTATACCCAAAGATACCGGATTCCAGCACATCATTAATAAGCAACAGGAACAATGTTGCCGAGAGCACCAACCCCTGAGGAACCCGGCCGGCATTAATATCCAGCTGTCCGGACGAGCAGCCATCTATGATCACTCGGATAGACCGATCCCTCAGGAAATCTGTAATCCAATCACACAATCCGGCGGGCAGACCGAAGGATTGTAGCTGTGTACGTTACCCCAGCAAGAAAGTATCTCCTAGGGTTAAATGAGTGGAACGTATAGTTGGTGCCTTATCTGGTGTAAATGTGCCCCCACATAAAAAATGTGTGCCGTGTCGTTTTGGAAAAAAACGGAAAAACGATTCTTGCTGGGGTAACGTTTTTCTAGCAGGAAAATTCTAAACGAATGATCGGAGAGAGAGAAATTGTGCATGGCCAGAGAGCTTACAGGTGTGCCAAAATGTGCCCCCAAAAATAAAATCTGTGCCCCTTCACATTTACGAGATATTGCATTTCCTGCTGGAGTAACGTTTTGATGAATCGTATATCTCTGAAACCATTGCATGTGCCCATGTAGAATAAACATACACGAGTAGCTCTTAATGTGTGCCCCTATGTGCCCCAAATTAGATTTAGGAAAATATTTATAGTTTTCAAGTTATCGCGGTTTTATGAAAACCCGAAAAAACATCGCAGCGCCTAAATGAGACAAGGTATAAGTTCGCTGAAAACTATATTCGGTCCTTCTTGACGCTAATAATAACCATACAAAGTTTCAAAACTGTTCATGCATGCGTTTTTGAATAATCTTGCTAAAAGTCAAAACGATGGTGTCATAATTTTGACGGCAAAATACAAGGAACCGGCTCAATCCCAGATGTGTAGGTGTAAACCAAAATCTTGTGCCTTTAGTCAAAAATATATGGTGAAAATATTCAGCTTGTAATGTTTCGCATTAAGTAAATATTAACAAAAAACCAAAATATGTAATCAACGGCTGGTTATCCGACCAAATTTGAATGACTACTAAAAAGCGACGGCTTCATACATATCGATGACCTTTTTCACTAACCGGTTCACACGTGTTGTGCCTGAGTACATTGAAGTAGAAAAGTAATAAGAAATAAAGTTGTTATTGGATTATATTCTACTAGCTGTTTACCTTACACATGATTAAGTACATTATAAATAGTGGCCTAATGCCTAAGTGCTATTCCCAGGTTAGCCATTATTAAATTTAGAATGGAGATATCATCTCCATTCTAAATTTAATTAAATACATTCAGTAATTTATGTGTGAACGAAAGAAATATATCCAGATATTTGCCATGGTCTTTGACCGAAAATTTGATTGGTCCCGATGTTTAAAAAAAATATAGTTCATGAAATGTGTGATGAGCACCTACCTACAATTAAAAAGAGGTAGCTCTTTTTTGTATATCAATAAAAAGCCCGTATTTGTAACGCCTTTATGAACTTGGAGGGTTGTATTGGTGATTTTGATGATTATACTTCTTAATAATATTTTTAATCAACATAAAACCTAGCACTGGCGTGCAAATTGCAAAAAACGTAAGAAATTTGAATTTCGCGGGTTGGTCGGAGCGTTCACCATAACCAAACAAATGGTACCTTCAGTTTTGATAGTTTATTAGAATACTCTGTCTACGTTTTATTTAGTGTATACCTATTGTCAACCGCAGTGATCTGTGTTGCAACAACGTGTTTCCATTGTGTATGTCGACTTTTATAAGCTGATTATGTAGGGTCACATAATTTTGATTTGATGGCGTTTTAGATATATAAGTGACATTCCACAGTCAGGTGATAATGTTGTTACGTACCTATACCGCGTGTATCTGACATCGACGCACAAACGATTTCCATGGGTCCAGGGCATGATTCTGGACACCCCAGTGTTGGAATTTTTCGTCGGTTCTTTTCTCATTTTTTTCAAGAGTACTACAAAGTATCAGCTCAGCTGAGCTGATATTATTTGTGGCTTTATTCAGATTGCTCTTTTTAGTGAAAGTAGTTAATTAATTATTTTTTTATTAAAAATCTCATTGGGTTAGGTCAGAATAACGATTATGAGCAGTCTAAAGTAAAAAAAACCCTTGAAAAAAATAAAAAAATGAGAAAAAAGCCGACGAAAAATTCTAAGTCTGGGGTGTCCAGAATCATGCCCCGGACCCATGGAAATCGTTTGTGCGTCGATGTCAGATACACGCGGTATATGATAAATATGATTATTTAAAGCCAAATACCATCAGATAATTTGTGCACATTCGATGTTTACAGTTATATCTTTATGCGGTTAGCTATAGGTACTAACACACTTCATTTGAATCTATGTAGCAAATTACTCGTAAGAAAATTATTTATCTGTGATTTCAAATTTAATAAAACAAATTACACAATATTATACTTCTACCTAATACTGATCTGTGATTTTTTGTGATGCAAATTTACTAATTAAATGTTAGACTTAGATGAAAAACTGATCTGTGATTTTAAATAATGATGACTACACAGCGTGCAAATAATTTATAATATTTATAGGTAGGAAATTTGTACCTACTGTGATTTGAATTACTTAGGGAATAAAAATAATAATTTCCACATCAACAAGCTGTTACATTAATATAGTCACAAGGTGCATTTAGTACCTACCTATATGTTAGCCCCCAAAACTTTTGAACGCGACTGTATGGACAACGGCTTAGGTATAATACGTCCAATAAAGAAGGTCATCGATATGTATGAATCCGTCGCTTTTTAGTAATCATTCAAATTTGGTCGGATAACCAGCCGTTGATTACATATTTTGGTTTTTTGTTAATATTTACTTAATGCGAAACATTCCAAGCTGAATATTTTCACCATATATTTTTGACTAAAGGCACAAGATTTTGGTTTACACCTACACATCTGGGATTGAGCCGGTTCCTTGTATTTTGCCGTCAAAATTATGACACCATCGTTTGACTTTTAGCAAGATTATTCAAAAACGCATGCATGAACAGTTTTGAAACTTTGTATGGTTAAGTATTATTAGCGTCAAGAAGGACTGAATACAGTTTTCAGCGAACTTATACCTTGTCTCATTTAGGCGCTGCGATGTTTTTTCGGGTTTTCATAAAACCGCGATAACTTGAAAACTATAAATATTTTCCTAAATCTAATTTGGGGCACATAGGGGCACACATTAAGAGCTACTCGTGTATGTTTATTCTACATGGGCACATGCAATGGTTTTAGAGATATACGATTCATCAAAACGTTACTCCAGCAGGAAATGCAATATCTCGTAAATGTGAAGGGGCACAGATTTTATTTTTGGGGGCACATTTTGGCACACCTGTAAGCTCTCTGGCCATGCACAATTTCTCTCTCTCCGATCATTCGTTTAGAATTTTCCTGCTAGAAAAACGTTACCCCAGCAAGAATCGTATTTTCCGTTTTTTTTCTAAAACGACAGGGGGCACACATTTTTTATGTGGGGGCACATTTACACCAGATAAGGCACCAACTATACGTTCCACTCATTTAACCCTAGGAGATACTTTATTGCTGGGGTAACGTACACATTGTAGCTTACTAATAAGGCCATCATATTATGCCAGACTCTGTCGAAGGCCTTCGAGATGTCAAGGAAGACCGCTAGTGCCTCCCCGTGCTTCTCGATAGCTTCACTCCAGATGTGAATGGCATACGCTAGTAGATCCCTAGTTGACCGATTTGGGCGCAGCCGTATTGTCGGTCACTAATCAACTAGTGGTAAGAGCCGGCTCAGCAGCAGTGTGAACAACCAGATATCGAGTATAAACGTATGTGTCTCTTTTACTCACACGAGATATATATCTTTTGACCCTTTCCTCAGCGAGCAAAGAGTCAATAGTTAAACGCTTGCCTATTGATGACTCTACATACGTGATACGACTGACTATTAAAATTCATTCAAACGGCATAACAACTAACCTTTAGCCCTTTTATTAGCATTAGCCTTTTATTTTATTTTGCTGGATTTGACTATTTATTGCTCATTTTACTATTGGTTTCATAGATAAATTCATCAGATTTTCATCATACCAGAAGACCGCAGAGAAGCATACCACACCATGTCTTTGCAACATATTTATTTTATACAGTTTTACAAGGGGAGTCATTTACAACCACCAAAAACCGATTGCTCATTCAGTACCGTACCTGTTTGTCAATCAGATTGCCACATCTAGTACCTAATCGCGAAGATCTTTAGATCTGCGTTGGTGATTTTGGGTTTTATTTTGAAATAGGTAGGTACAATTATTTGGGAAAAATAAATCTCATCAAAATGCCTTTTTTAACCGACTTCCCAAAAAGGAGGAGGTTATCAATTCGGTTGTATGTTTTTTTTTTTTTTTTTTTTTTTTTATGTTTGTTACCTCATATCTCCGACAATTATGAACCGATTTGAAAAATTTTTGTTTTATCTGAAAGGATATACTTGCAGATTGGTCCCATTTAAATCATATCAAAATCGGTTACGAACTTTGGATTTTAAATCGAAATAGCTGGAATTTGACTATTTAGATGATTCTTTGATGATTGAAATTGCGTATTTTGCTTTTCTGCGATTTTGGAGTGGTGTTGTTAGGTGTAGGGCACCACTAAAAAGTGAAAAATAAAAAACTTTTTACAAAAAAATACAACAGACTTCCAAAAAAAAAACACTACAAAGTAAAAAATAACTTTAATTTCGGAAGTCGGTGTTTTTGTTAGTTTCTTCGTATTTTGACACCGACTTCCGAAATTAAAGTTATTTTTTACTTTGTAGTGTTTTTTTTTTGGAAGTCGGTTGTATTTTTTTGTAAAAAGTTTCTGGATGGAATATTAAGTATTCGTAGGTTTATACATGTGTACAGTTAAATGTACAGTGCGCACCTCAGTTTTACAGAAAAAAAACAGCCGGCTGCAACGTATACGCCCCAGCCGGCACTTTTTGTTTTCCATTTTTTAGCAAAACCCTAGAGGTACAATTTTTTTAAATGAAGGTAGGTACTAAATAGTACAATTTGGGAACTATATCCTCGCGAAATTTCAACAAAATCGGTGACTAGTGCCGGCTGGGGCGTGTCACACACCTGTCTTACAGAAAAAAAAACAGCCGGCACTTTGTTTTCCATTTTTTTGCGAAACCGTAGAGGTACATTTTTTATAAATGAAGGCACTAAATAGTACAATTTGGGAACTACAATATCCTCGCGAAATTTCAACAAAATTGGTGGCTAGTGCCGGCTGGGGCGTGACACACCTTAGAATAGCCGTAGCATGTCGGCGCTCATGGTGGTCCTGCTGAAAACACAGCGTGACTACCGCCGGACCACCAAAGTTGATTTTCTCGAAAACTACGAAGGTACCATTTTCTTTTGTTCGAGTACTAATAATTAGTACCAATTGAATACTAATTATTTACCAAATATGGAAGCGATTGGCGTCGGTGGTCCCGTGATAGTCACGGACATCTTCGAGTAGCCCCCCAGGGCCGGGGGCAGGGTAGGACTGATGAGATGTACGACATAGATAATAATATATAATTATTATGTAGGTATATTTATTTATAAACTAATAATACAAAGTATTTTACGAAAATCTTTTATTTTGTTTGAATGGAAATATAATTTGGCAAATAAAGTATCCTTTGTAATTATAAACAAGAAAAATCACAATAATACAGTCAGACTCTGTACCTACCCTTCACACGTCTGAATATTATTATTATCGTAGACATAGCGCAGATATATTATTCTACTTAAACATTTCACATTTCAGCAAGATTAATAAAATTAAGTGTCAAGCTGTGGACCTGAGACGAAAGATTTCAATTCTCATGGACTGATTATTCGTCACATTATAATTTTATTAATATTAAACGAATTATAGCTGCTTACTAAAACAATTTTAAAGTTATCTAAAAATATGAACTATCAATAAACGTAGCATAATAATTATTTCTTTCTTTAGATATTCATACATCATTTGAATAACTACTCCAACGCGTGTTTCTACTGCTTATTATTACACAGAGACTTAATAATACTATGATTCTTCTTCTTCGTCGTTCCCTCACTGCTGAGGATCGCGACCACATATATATGATATCGAATCCATCCACAGCTTCATAAAAAATAAACAAAAAAAGGAACTCAACCACTTACAATGGTATAAATGCTCAAAATTGTTAACGTTACATACCTACTTACTACTAACATATTTAATAAATCTTACAAGAATGTATTGTAAATCACAGATTTCCATACTAATTAAATGTTTAATATCGTTATATGTTTAATAAGTGCCGTTTCAATGTATTATTTATAGAGGAAAAGTGCGATATTAAATTGCAATAGGGTAAAATAGCTATAAGGTTGTGCATATGAAAGTGATTATCTATAGAATAGTATGTTTTTATAAGATATATATTTACGTTTACTCCAAATAATTACTTATTTATGTTAATATTCACACCATTTCCAGAAGAAGCTTTCATACATGTTTATAAAACTATGTATGACAAAAAAGATTGGCAATTCTAATTTGACTATTTCACCCATAGGAAAGCACACACGCCCAGTAAATACTTTGTCTAGTGCAAGTGCACTTAGTCTACTAGTAAATCTAATCACTCGCACTAACTACAATGAATATCAGTCTCAAATTTTAAGGAGAGCGTCTTTTATTCGCTAAGCGATGATAAAACTAACACAAGTATGGCCTTAAAACGATACAACTCCTAACTTACTAACAACTATAGTTTAGTAATTGATTGTTCAACACTTTGTCCGCGCTTACACATAAATAATTATCACTTTCAACTTGATTGTTCAACACTTTGTCCGCGCTTACACTTATATAAGTGTCATATCACTGGAGGCACCAGCTCGGATATCTTTCACAATAACTTTAGGCTCAATGTTGATGATCTCACTCAATTTCTTCAAAGTGAACGGCATCATTCTGTTACAAAATGACATGAGAGTAGTCACATTGGCATAGTTTTCTAAAGGTTCAGGCCTTGTCTTATAGTAAGAATAGCCGTCATCGGAAGCATCAGGAACACTGTAAGGTAGTTTGGTGGTAGACTTCTTGGCGACCGTTTTGCCGCCCGGCAGCTTGGTCGTCGACTTCCTGGCACATCTCTTCTGAGGAGGCTCGGAGCTCTTCCTACTCTCTTTGTGGCTATCGGCAGGTGCGTAGGGCACAGTAGTGTACTTGAACAGCAGTGTCGGGTGCACAGCGTTATGGTGAGTCTTCAGGTCTCGTAGGAATTTAAATCCTATATCGTCACAGTGGCCACAGAAATGCGTTTCTCTGGTGTCATAGTGCAGTTTGAACAGAGCGTAGTTGACTGGCACGTGAGGATGCGCCAGGCTGTGGTGCTCCTGCAGCGACTTCACGTCGAGGCGCAGTACCAAGCAGATGCAGCATTTGACCACCACATCGCCCTTTCTAGCAAAGTCAGGTCTTATATTTTCATGAAGATGAAACTCAACATCTGTTTCTGGTATTGAATTTTCGCAGAATAAGCATATCACCTTGGGTACAACAACATCCTCTTCTGCGGATGGTCTCTTCTTCGGCGAGATGACGTATGACTCACCGGGGGGTATGGCCGTCATTTTCATCTGCAGGGGTTCATTAGGGTGAGCTTTTTCTGTGTGTCCTATGATGCCCTGCCTGTAGGAGCAAGAGTAGTCGCAGAAGCAGCACGAGTACGGCTTGAGGTTATGATGTTTCAGAACGTGTTCTTTCCACGAGTTGTAGTATTTGGACTTGAAGGGGCAGTGAGGGCACGGGCGCAAGGTCTTCTTGCGCGGGCCGGCCTCGTCGATAATGAGCCGCTCGTCGTCGCTCTCAGGCGCGGGACGCTTGCGGGCGCCGCTTGCGGGCAGCTGCTCGGGCGTTGCCACGCGCTCCTCGTAGCGGACCACGAGGAGAGAATTGCTATCTGTTTCCATTAAACTCTTTTCGGGAGTGGGAGGCTCTGAGGCAGTGGGCGTGGAGACACTTTGCAGGATCTTCTTCTGCACCTGTATGATGCCGGCGACCCACGCAGCGCGCATGCTGGGGTCTCGCGCGGCCTCCTTGGGCCTGGACGGGCCGTCGTGACCCTTGCAGTGGAATTGCGCTTCATGATATGTCTGGTATTTTTCCGAGCAGTTAGTGCAACCCCACCTAGAAATTTCGTAATGATTTATTATTAAAACTAATGTACAATAAAAAATACTTATTGGAACACACCACAGAGTAAGGCAACAAAAACTAGCTACATACATACAAACCTACATCATTTTCACAGGTAGTCTTAGAAAAAACTCAGCTTACCTAATCTTATTAAGCTCTGACTCCAAATGGTCTCGCATGGCTGCCTCGTCTCTGAACAGCGTGCCACACTTGGGACAGCAGTACATGGCGTGGCTGGGCGCTCCATACTGTCCGAAAGCTTCCTCCAGCTGCGGCACTGAGAACTTGTCAACTGGCTCAAAAGCAGCGGGCACGATGACCGGAACGGGCTTAGTAACTCTTTCGACAGCACTTTTCTGTTTGGCCAAGCTAGCCTTTTGCTCGTCTATGATAGCCGCTTGGTGGTCTAACTGAGCCGCCACCCATCTCTCCTTGTTGATGTCTTTGGGCAGCTCAATGTGGTCATACTGCCTGAAGTGCTCAATGTTCATGTGTTCCGTGAGACCAGCTTTGTGGAAAGCCTTGTAGTTACAGAGACCGCATCCCCACCTGGAATGTTTAAACTTTAAGTGAAATGTGAACAATTTTAGATGCTGTTTATTTGTTTGCGGGTGTTTCTGGCCTGAGATTTGCTGAGTTACAATCAGCGGTTATCAATTTCAAGCATAAGAAAGGTTACAAAATTCAGGTTTTTTTTAATTTTATAGTGCACTAGCTTTTGCCCGCGACTTCGTACGCGCATATCACATTTCTTCCTGTTCCCGAAAAAAAATCGGGAAATCCTCTCGTAGCGCACCCCTTCAGAGTGTAAGGAAGCTGCATGCCATGCCAAAATTCAGCTTTCTACGACCAGTAGTTTCGGCTGTCAGTCCCTCAATAACGGAAGAATTTTATATATTAGGATTAACAAAAAAAAAAAACTGCGTAGCATAAATCGGTACATTCCAGTGTTATAATTATATTTTATATGAACTAAGCAAAAAAAAAAAAGGAGAGATAAGGGGGGAGGCTTTGGCTCAGCATTGGGACATAATAGGTTAATAAAAAGAAGGAACGAAACAGCTAAATTAATATAAAATAAGAATTTGTTTGCTTACTTCCTGTACTGCAGTTCTTCATACAAATGAGACTGCATGGCCTCCCTGGAGGCTTCCGATACAACACTGCACAGCGGGCACTTGAAGCTAATGCCATTTGGCTCACAGAAGTTTCCGAATCTCTTACACAGATCCTCGATCGATTCCACCGAATCTGGAGCCGCTGTCTCGTCTACTTCCTTCTTTACTAGTTTGAGGTCGATATTGACAGGGGGAAGCGGCGCTGGTGGGGGCTGGTCGTGGGGCTCAGCAGCCAGCTCCGTCTTCACCTCGGGCACGCTGGCGCCCATCCTCTGCTTCTGCTTCAGCCAGCGCGGCGTGCCGTCCGCCTCGTCCGGCAGCGAGCCCTCTCTATAGTAGTAATAGATCACATCTTCCGGCTCGTTAGCGTGGGAATGTGCGAGGTGGTTGTTCACATTCTCCAACACGGACGCCCTGTATGGACAGTAGCCACATCTGAACTGCATCTTAGATTGGTGCAACTTGAAGCAGTGCTCCACCACTTCGGGACGCAACATGCTCTTGAATTTACAGAAGCCGCACTGCCAGGGTTTTAGGTCCATGGTGGGCGCTGCGCTGGAGGAAGCTGTCCCCGCAGATGTAGCCGCAGCTGCAGCCGCAGCCGCCGCTGCCGCCGCTGCGCTGGCACTCTCTCGCACTATGTACATCGGAGCGCCCGGATGCATGTCCATCATATGCTTCTCCACGAAATCTCGCTTGTAGTGGTAAATGTGGCACTGCGAGCAAGCGTACAGCGTGTCGTCGTGCATCTTGAGGTGTTGCACGACGCGCGCGGCCGTGATGGGCTTGGACGTGTCCGTGGTCTGGTTGGTGGGGCAGTGCACGCAGCGGAAGTTGAAGCTGGCGGGCCCCGAGTGCAGCGCCTCCCAGTGGCGGCGCAGCATGGCCTCGTCCACCGACGTGTAGCTGCAGCCCACGGCGCCGCACGTGTTGCGCGCGCGCGCCGAGATCTGGCGCGGGTACAGCGCCGCCAGCTCGCGCGACGCCGCCAGCACCTGCAGCGCGGGCCGCTCCGCCGCGCTCTTGTCACTCTTGTCGTTGCGCGGCTGCAGCGACGAGGACGCCAGGTTCACCATCTTGTCGAAGTGCTTCTCGTTGGTCTCGAGGTGCGGCACGGGGTTGACGGGCGTGGTGTGCGCCACCGGCTGCTGCTCCGCGTGAAGCTGCAGGTGCCGCACCATGTTCAGCCGCACCTTTGTGCTGAACTCACATATCTCGCAGTACACTAACTGATCCAAGATAGGATTTATCGGAAGCATATTTATCTCTTGAGGCCAGAACCGCCGTTTCAAGGTATCTGCGGGACCGGAGCTCAGCTTCCTCTTGGGCAGCTCTCTCTTCTCCTTGTGCAGCTCCTTCTTGTCCTTGTCCCGCTTGGCCACGTTGACGACGTAGCAAGAGATGCCGTTCTCCACGCTGGAGGTGACGAGGAGGTCCTTCTCCTTATGCACGTGGCGCAGGTGGCGCTTCACTATGGCGAGCGAGACGAGGCGCGCGGAACACACGCCGCACTGGTACACGTTGCGGTCGCAGTGGTCCTGCACGTAGTGGTGCATGATGTTGTCGCGGCTGCCGGCCACGTACGGGCAGTGCGGGCACTTGCAGCCCTCGTTCTTGTCGGGGTAGCAGTAGTAGAAATGTTTCTTCAAGCCATTTAATGATTTGCATATTTGCTTACACTTAGGGCATGTGCTGAGGAACTCGATAGGCACCCTCTGGTTTTGTACCTGCAATGGTATTTTCATTTTGCTTGGGGCCGTGTCTTCATCGGATAGGTCTATGACGGACTGTGTGGTGTCCGTGGTGTCTGTGATGTCGCCGTCGTCGTCGTCGTCGCTATCCAGCACAACTACTGCGCTGGGCGCGCTTGTTGGTGCGACTGTGGCCTCAGCTTTTATGGGTACTTTTGTAATAGTTACCGACGGTTCAGTTGTAAAAGTGGCAGCTGGGGAATATGCGGGTGGTGGTGGTGTGTGCGGAGCTGTGTGCACAGGACCAGTTATTGAGGCAAGTGTCGTTGCTGACACCTCGGCAAGGCCGGATTGTACATCAGCGACTGCGACTGTTGGTGCGATGGGTGCTGTGTGTTGTACAGCTTCAGGGACGGCTAGATGATGTTCTGCCACTGCCGGGGTGGGTTGGCTCAGTCCGAGCTGCGGTTCCATCATCATAGTGAGGCCGATGAGTTTCTCCAGGTCTATGGAGCGTTCAGCCTCGCGCACTGGGTTCTCCTTGGTGGCGCTCGGGGTCACATCCTCGGTGGGCACTTTCAATTTGTTCAGGTAGGCGAGTGGAAGTACCCTCAGCTCGGAAGTTCCCTCCTGAAATTGGAATTGAGCGTCAGAATAATTTTTATAACACTTTCATGTTGATACAACCTGAAATGGGGAACCCAAATATTAGTTGACAAACTGTATTATGTACATGTGTCTAGTGATTTTACGGTATGTTATTATTTCAGTTTAAAGCTTATCCTCGAGAAACCGCGTGTGACAGCGACACTTATGTGCATAAACTAAGCATGGGAAAAAGCTAAATAGAACGACTATTCAAAAGACTGATTAGATAAAAGACTTTAAGAAACTAGATTCTGTCACGGCTTCGCCCGATTGATTTGAGATACGGTTCTAAAGCGTTTTTCTCGAAATAGCATCTGTGTGGTTTGCTTTTTTCTGGATGGAAAGTTATCAAATGACTTCTCCGGCTCAAAGCGGACCGGAAGGAATGTCAGACTCTTGACTAAAATCTATTCGTATGCTCTTTGTTTTCCAGGGGCGCAGTAACTTTTTCGAACAAGCAACACATAAGTACATACTTTATTGGTGATAATTCTCAAGTAAGCCTGAGGCTGCTTCGTCGGGTGCAATGTAGCCACATGGGCTAGCAGATCCCCCTCATTATCAGCTCCCAGGACGCACCAGGTACACTGGTACAGCTTCAAGCCGTGGATTTTCATGTGCTGGACCAATGCCGTTGGCGAGGACTCTTCTTGTAGACACATCTGCGATAAAAATTTTAAGAATACTAATAACCATATGCAGAGTTAAGCAGACACTTAATTCGAATTTTTAAAGAATGCCTAGGAGTCTAGGAATTCTCTTCCTATCAATTTATTTTGACTGAGTGAGTAGGTAACTACTCACTCAGTCAAAATTTACTTTATAGATTTTTAATTTAAAATCTGCTAATTAGTAGCAAAGCAAAAAGAGTGCTGAAGGACTAGCACATTCACATACAAGCGTTCTGTAGTTTATTAAAGCTTGAGTTTAAGGATTAAGGTGCATCCACACTGCAGTTACTTGTTGCGGAGCAAAGTTTCCAAGTATTACAACATCCTATAGCAAAAAGTTATTTTGTTGTTAGTATATAAGTTGAAGAATGTTACCAAATGTGATCGTGTTGCATTATGTTACTCCAGAAAAAGTAACTGCGGTGTGGATACATTTTAATGGGTAGGTACTTTATTTTCATTTTTTTGTTGATACTTACATAGCAAGGATGCGAGGTGGTGCCAATGTGCTTCTGCTGTAGATGATCACAGAACTTATCGGGAGTGTAGGTGCGGAACTTGCAGCGACTGCCGCTCTCCTCTGGAAAAACGGTAAGATATCATGTCGTTAAAGATCATCCGCCAATTTATAGAAAATCAATATTTTTCATCCATAATAGATACTCTATAGCACTCGGTAGCAGTAGTTGAAACACGTTATGGTGCTTCGTACCAAATTGGATCAGCCGGAATCAGCAACAGTGGAACTTCCTGAATACGGAATGTTATAGATTTGGTGGAGAAAAACACCTGTACTCTGTATGATGAGCAATAATATCACGCAAAGTGACAATCGATGTTTCAAGTTTCAATAAAATAATTGATCGCCATGTGTCTTTAATAAAAGCAATGCTATTGCGGCTAGTCGCCTAAGGCATTTTGTCGCCAGGCAATAAACATAGGCAGTACAATCTTCAAATAATGAAAGTATGTATGACACAATAGTTGTACCAGAGTTGAGTTTCAAAAATAAAACGGTGCATTACTATTGTGTGCATTATTTCTTAATAAGATCCAAATACATTTTTTTTTTAAATTACTTACCGTGGTGACAAACATAATACGGTACGGCCTGTTCTCGAGTCAGCATGCGGCCCCCATCGGCAGCAGTAGTTGCGCCAGTTGTCCGTAGCACGATGGTCCCGGAAGACGCCCCATGCAGCCTGGCGGCGTGCGCGCCGACCGACTGGCTGGCTGCAGCTCGGTAGAAGCACTGTCCGCAGGAATACTGGCAGTGTCCGTGTTCCTTGAACACGTGCATCACCAGGTCGATCGCGTTCCCCATAGCATCGAAGTCACAATAGCAACAAGCCAAGGCGTCGACGCCTCCGATCCGCTGGTGGGTGGATGCGTGCAGCAGCGCGTCCTCCGCAGAGTCCGATGTAAATGAACAGAATCTACCCGCACATTTGAACACCTGAACTAGTTTGTCTCGATTCATCATAGTTTCTAGAACTACTCTGTGTTTATTCGACATCACCTTAGCCTGAACTTCCTCGTATTTAAAACTGACTTCAGTTGGCTTTGTCTCTTGTACGACTATCGGGTACCGCGGAGACTCCGCCCCGAGGCTCACAACACTCTGAATAATCGGGAAACTTGGCGGTTCCTTCGGCGTATCATCAGGCGGAGTAGATATAAGGTCTTTAATAGGTCTAACATTGATGATCGGCTTTGATAGAGCTGGGCTATCAGTTTGCCTAACAGGTTTTTCTGGAACTTTTTCAGGTGCCGACTCAGGCAAAACTTCATTTTGGTAGATAGGAAAGTTATCCATGTGCTTATCAAGATAATGTTGGAAACAGTCTTTAAATATATGTGCCCCTTGCGGAGTAACAATGACTTTGCAAATGAAACAATATCCGTCCCAGTTTTCAGAGTGCTTCAGTTGGACATGCTTCTTCATTGAAATCAAGAGTGTTGTCTTGAAGTGGTTATCTTTCCCATTGATACAACAAATGTATTCTTTAGCGCCCGATTCAGTGATGTTGATTTTGAAATGTGGGTAGTCAACAATGTCATTAGAAGGCTGACTTGCCATGTCTGCTGGTCCCGGGTCCAGGCTAGATTGTTCGTCTTCTTGAGCTAGAGGACGAATAGGTTGATTGTTTACTTCGGTACACTGAGTTATTTCGCTTGTGTCATCAGGATGAGGTTCGTCCTGCAAAACTTCATCAGTGCTTACCGATTCAACACGTTCAATTTTTATTTTGGGTTCGACTTGTTCTTCGCTCGTTAAATCTGATAATTCGTTCACATTGTCATCAGCTTCAAAGGTAATCTTAGACTTAATACTTGCTAGTCGACCCTTTGTCGCAGGTTTACGCAGTTGTGTCTCAGATTCAGTACTTTCTGCGACATCGCCAGGTGCTTTACCAGGCCACGCTGGTATCTCTCGTGAACTACTGGTTCTTGATGTTGGCTTAGCTAATTTAGTACGTATAAATTCCTTTAATGCCTTTCTAGACATGACTGATAAATTTATGGTATAAACAGCAGTTTGTTCATCATTATGGCGATGGATAACATGATTTTTAATGTTTTCAAGAGACAACTGAGTAAAATTACATTTTGAGCAAATATAGCCAATGAGTTGACCCTTGGTTTCTCTTGGCGGTGGTGGAATATCAAAACTGGAATGACACTGCTTTGCATTTGAGCACTGACCACAAGTGCGCTTATATTCACCTGTGTGCATGCTTACCATATGCCAGAAGAAGGTTTCCAAAACCGAAGAGTTATAAGGAAATTCTTGAAAACAGAATATGCAAACGTACTTTTCGGTAGAAATGTTGCTAACTGACTTAAAGTTTACGTAGTTGCACTGTTCAATGGCTTCATCAGCTAGGGCCGGAGCCATCCGTGACATCGGAATCTCATCGTGCGGGTGCTCGCTTACAAAATGATGTACGATGTCTGTACCAGCGAACCCACATAAGCGGCATGTATAGTGCGACTCATTTTTACGGAAACAATAGTCTTTATCAATATAACAATCCGTATCTGTAAGAACAACTTGACTTTCTGTTGGTAAGTTACCGTCCGGAAGTTCTAGAGTAGATTCTAGTTTGTTTTCAAGTTTTTTCTTTTTATTCTTAGGTTTAATGACCCCATCTTGCCAGCCACGCCCTCGTTTACGTTTCTTTTTCTTTATTTCAGCTAGAACTTCGCTGCTACCAAAGCTTCTTGAAGATGCAAGTGAGCAGTTTTCGGAATCGGAACTGTTATCAGAATCATCTTCGCTTGCCTTTTCTTTAGTATTGTAGCCTACTGGCTCGTTTTCAAATGCATATGGGTCTAATTCTTTTTTATTTTTAGTCTTTGACTTAGGTCCTGGTTTGTATTTTACCTTTTCAATTTCAGTTCTTTCCATTTCAGGAAGACTGTCAGTGGATATTTTAGGTTTAGGTTTAGGTCCAGGCTTCTTTCTCACTTTTTCAGGAATAGGAGTATCACGGCTTTTATCAGCTGAATTCTTGAACTTTTCCAAAACCACTACGGGTTCAGTTTCCGGTAACGCAACTTCTTCAACTTTTTCTTTTTTTTCATCGACCATTTTTGCTAAACGACACATTCTTATGCCGGTAGCACTTAAAATATCATCTCTAATAAACATTTCTTTAATATCTTCATGGAGTTGTTGTAATTCGCGTGGTGGTTTCTTAGGTTTTTTTATGGTCTCGACCGCTGCTGTGGCCCGAGTGACTCGTTTTTCAGGAACTGACGAAGATTTTTTAGCCCATCGGCCTTTTCCTTTCCTAGAAAATTTAGATTTTTTGCCGATAATTTTCTTTTTATATTTAGTCTTCATTACCAGATGACTTGTCTCGTCCGTTTCGGCGGTTTCTTCACCAATAAAATCTTCAAAGCTTTCATCTTTATCCTGATCGCCATCATATTCCAGGTCTTCATCTTTATTTAATTGTGTCTCCCCTTCGTCATTTAGTTTACTTACTTCTTTGTCTTTATTTAATTTCGTTTTCTCATTCTCAAGTGATTGTGACTCTGTTTCTTTTTGTTCTTCATCGACTTTCGTTTCTTTTGATGCCTCTTTATCGATTTTCATTTCTTTTACTGCCCCTTTGTCAACTTTTGTTTCATTAGTTGGAACTTCATGTAATTTTGTTAGTTTTGACGCCTCTTCTTCGATTACCTGATTCTCATCGAGTTTTCTATCATCAGTGAAAATGGATTCAGTTTTGCTCTCTGAATGTTCTGGTTTTTCTTCCGCTTCGTCGTCAGATACTATTTCGCTTAGTTTCTCAAGCTTTTTCTTAATTTTGTCGTTGTCACCAGATTGATCACCCAACATACTTAATAATTTTTTTATTTTCGATTTGTCTTGTAACATTGTGAGCAAATTACCTAATTCTAGATCAGATTCTGTTTCTGTACGCGATAAAACCGGTTTAGATTCAACAGAACCTGTAGAAGTTACATTTGTTTCGCTGTGTACCTCTTCATTAGTGCTGTCAGCTACACACTCATCACCTTTATTTTTGTCTAAGACATCATTATTGATGGTACTGTCTGGAGTAGAACAGCCATCATTACTTCCTTCATCTATTTTTAATTTTTCTTCAGCTGGCATCGCAACTTTATCTATTTCCGTAGTGGAAACGATGTCTTCTTTAGGTGTTTTTATGGGTAGGTTGTTTGGACCTAAAGCTTCATCTTTGTTCTTTTCCATTTCCTCTTTTTGTGTAGGTACAAATTCGGAAGATTTTATGGAGGCAAGTAGGTTGTCAAAGCTTTGTGTAGTATTATTTGTCTTGGAGCTTGAATCTTCTGTATTTAATCGTTCTTGTGAATCGACACCATTAAGATGAAGAATATTGCTATCAACCTCGTTTAAATCACCTAGCCCTAACAAAGAATTTTCGAGTGTTTCATTATCAGTTGTTTTGGATGACTCATGAACATCCTTGAGTACTTTTGCGAATTCATCTCTACATTCACTTGAATGGTCTTGTGGAGAAGTAATATTTTGCATCATATTCTCAAGCGTTATTTCATTCATAAAATTATTACTAGATTCGTTTTTAGTCGCATCAAGGTCGTTATCAAGGTCTGCAATAAGAGCATTGATATTATCGAGTACAGGGTCCGATACAACGTTATCGGTAAACATTTCTAGTTCTAAGCCAAAGTTAGTGTGAATATCGATAGCGTTTGGCTGTTTGGGTACAATTTTCTCTTTGATGGGACTAGTTACTTGTGGCACTGGTGTTATAATAGTTGAACCATTTTCGCTAGCTTTAGAAAGTTTATCTACGACTTTGTCATCAATTTCGGAATCAGAGTCACTAATTACTGGCTTCTTCGATTTTTTAGCTTTTGCTACTATATCTTTTACGGGTGTTGTCACTGCCAGCTTTCTGCTCAATCTTGTTGATCTTCTTCCAATTCGTTCTTCAGACTCACTCATGTCATCGATTTGTAGCAGTTTTTCTGCTTCAGAATCAGATTTGGTGTCGCTTTCTTTGACTATTTCTTTAATTTTGTCCTTGGGTGTTTCCTTAATTTTATGTTTAGGACTTTCGTTAACGCTTTCTTTTGGTACATCTTTGTTCTTTTGTTTTGATGTTGCTTTATTATCTTTGCTTTTGTCGTTTTCGTTTGCTTTATCTTTTGTCAACGCTTTTTCTTTTACCGTCGCCTTTTCTTTGATTGTACCTTCTTCGTCTTTTCTTATTTCGATATTTTTTCGTCTATCTTTGTCTTTTTCTTCCTTCTTGTTCACAGGCTCCTCTTTTTTAGGTATCTCTACCTCTTTCTCCTCAACAACACGTTTAATCTTAGGAATCTTGTAGTTTTTCACTCCATAACCGGAAGCCAAAATAGCACCTTTAACTATATTGTCATTCGAGTATACTATTCCACTTTTCCTTGCACGGGGATCTTCATATTTATTTTTAATATTGTCTTCTTTATGCATTCTTGGATCTCTATAGTTCTTTCTAGGAGAGTAAGTAGCTTTTGAAGAACTTTGAATGCGCTTTTCCTCCTTATATTTCTCATAGTATTCTTTTTCTCTTCTATTACGGGCAATATGTTCCGTATTCGTTTTGGCTTTCGTATCAATAATTCGTATTTTACCAGTGTCAAATTTGCTGGATTCTTTTGCAGGGTGTTTATAAGTTTTAAAATGAGCCTTAATTTCTTGAAAACTTCTTTCGTCTAAATCAGACTTTGCCAAATCTCTACCCACACTCGCAGCTCTACGAAACACTTCTTTTTTATTACAAATTTCAGAGTTTTGTTTGGAACCGTCAGACACCTGCTCACAACGGGATTCCTTAACTAATGCTCTACCTACACTCGTAGCTCTTTGTCTTCTCTCATCAACATTGTACTCAAATACTTGAATACCTTTGCCACTCTCAAGGAACTTTTGGAAGGTTTCATTAACACTGGTGTCAATCATAAATGAGCGCCCAGCGTACGGTTTCACTGATAAAAATTTATTTTCTGGTTCAATAGAAGGCTCCTTTTTTATACTAGGTCCTCTGGACGAGGACCTCATAAAAGTATCTTCGACACGAGTATTCTTTCCAACACTCCTTTCTCGTTTATCTTCTGTTGGAAAACTACGCCCATTACTTCTTTCGCGCTGGTTGCCGCGTCGCAAAGCTACGTCTTCATACTCGCTTTTGTATTGTCCACGTTCTCTTGAAAACATTCGGTCACTTTCATAATCGTTCGGCATTGAACTAACGGTGTGTTCACGTCTGGATAGATCTTTATTTAATTGACGTCCAGTTTGTTCCGGCGCAAAGTACCTGTACTTATTTCTGCCTTGTTCTCTGTCTTGGCTCGAATAAGAATCTAATCCTCTAAACGGCTTTTGAGATTTATAAGAGCTCCCGCGATAGTACCCACTCTCTTTATAATATCCGCGGTCTCTTTCGTTTGGATGAGAATTTGGTTCGTACTCAGGCTTTCTGTGAAGTCTAGGATCTTTTACATATTTTTGTGCATTAAAATCGGATCTTCCAAACGGTTGGTTTGACTTCGATTGACAATCAGACCTACCAAATCCGTGATTCGGTGTAGGCGGGCATTCATTTCTTTCATAGTATGGCGTTGGTGGGCAGTCTGTCGCACTGAATTGGTGACTTGGATTGATGTTAAAAGTATGGCTCCCAAAAGGATGACTCGGAGTGGAAGAGCCATCTGACCTTCCAAAAGAGTGGCCAGGGGTGGGAGGGCATTCTGATCTTCCGAAAGGATGGCTTGGTGTGGGAGGACATTCCGATCTTCCGAAGGAATGACTTGGTGTGGGAGGGCATTCCGATCTTCCGAAGGAATGGCTTGGGGTGGAAGGGCATTCCGATCTACCAAACGAATGAATGGGAGTAGGTGGACATTCAGACCTGCCATGGTGGTGAATTGGTGTAGTAGGGCACTCGGCCCTCCCGAACGAATGCAATGGAGTCATTGGCATTTCTAATCTACTGAATGTTTGGGTCGACGTAACTGGAACTTCTGACCTTCCAAAAGATGGAAGAGGTGTCCTGGGACATTCTGATTTTTTGTGAGAAAATGAGTCTCGGTTGTCTAGACTGTATCTATTACTTCTTTGCCCTTTAACATATTTTTCTCCGGTGTATGAGTCAGTATTACGTGTATTACTCGACATGTCACTTGAACTCCAGCTGGTGTCCCCAATATCATCAAAACGTGATTTTCTTTCACGAGTTGGTTCCGCTTTCGAATCTTTTACAAGTGAATTTTCTCTTTCACTCATAGTAAACGATGGTACATACACGTGCTTCTTGTTTGCCTGGTCGACGTCAAATATCTGGTGATTAGGAGTCATTTCGTACGACCTGGCGTTAGGTGTCAAAACTGCATTTGAAGCGGGACTTTGATTAATATTAGAATATGCTGGTCTTGGCGTTCTATCAGAATTAATAGTATGCGGACTAGGACTAAGGCTTGAATTAACATCCCTTCTAACACGAGGGTCAAATAACACAGATCTGTTTTGACCTTTAATTTGATCACTTTTTGTATCAGTCTTTGAAGCACTTATTGATGCAATATTTGACAATCCTGTGACTTTATTGAACAACGTAGGTCCTTTGATTTCATTGGGAGATACAATCGGCGGCAAAGTTCTCATATCAATGTCTGTGTTGCGATATACCGGCGCGGCCTTCACAGGATCACCAGGTATTATGACTGGAGGTGACAATTTCACATTACTTGACTCGTCACGGTCAGGCGATTTAGGAGCAAGATCGCTGTACAGGTCGCTTGCCTGAATTTCACCACCATCGTCACCGTCTGAACTGTCATCATCGAAAGACATTTTCTTTTGAATATTAAACCTTTCACATTCTTTTTCTGTTAATTTAAGACTGGGTTTCTTGATATTACAATCAGTATCTTCAAAATATAGCTTAATCGAACTTGCTGTCTTATCACTTGCTGTTTTATCTCTGTCTGTCTTCTTTTTATAATTTTCTATAGATATTCTTTTTTTGGGCATAATTTCTTTAGCGCTTGCTACTTTGTTGATTTTAGGTTGGTGTAAAAGAGGTGTACCTGTTTCAGTGCCTGGGATTATTATAGCCTCGCTCAATATTTCATTTTTGAGGGCTTGTAGTATGTCTATTTCTGAAAGTTTACTATCGGTGGGTGTTTGGGATGTTATTGGCTCATTGAGTAATGGTATTTCAACGGGATTTTCCATTTTCTCTAGTTCTGCTTCAATCAAACACATACCTTTACTAGTTGTAGAACTTTCCGAAACGGTAGTTTCGTTTACACGGTCAGTTGTTTTTTGAGTTTCGGTCTGAGCATGTTTGGCCTCTATCTTGATATCTTGTATTTTATTTGCATTTACAGGTTCAGGACTATCATTCATAGGTTTATAAAAGTTGGCTGTATTCTTAACAGGCTCTTTTGCAGCAACTTTTGTTTCCTCTTCTTGTGTTTGTTGTATATTTACATCTCTGGCGTTCTTTTCACTTGCTTCTGAACTACAATCCTCTTTTGCGTTATTTTTGAAATCGGAGGTTATGGTTTTCGAATCACAACCATTGTTGTTTAGTATCACGTTCGAATTATTTTTCTCCATGTCAGAATTAGTTTTACTAACGTCTTTGCTATCTTTATCGTACATTTCTAGTTCCAAAAGGTCCGAATTATCTGCATTAGCTTTGGTATTAGGATCAGGTTTCGTATCATGATTGATCACAAGACAAATTTGAATTTTACGCGATTTGTCTTTATCTGTAGAAGCTTCGGTCTGACTTTGATCTTTCAGTACCAAGTTACCACTCAAACTACCATATACATTTTCAATGACTTCACTCTCACTGTCAGATAGTTCTCCCTCTTCGACTTCTTGCTTTTTTCTACGTTGTTTTTCCTTCCTCTTATTATAAGACTTTAATATTAAGTCAGATATGTCGTCCTTAGACCCAGTAGTGTCTAGTTCAGTAAGTATTTGTTTTCGCAACTCCCGTAATGTATCAATGTCTACGTCACCGTCGTTGCAATCAAGAATTCTGTTGAATATATCCTTTGTATTCAAAGTGTTTAAACTATCTTCAGGGACATTCAAAGTAATGTTTAAATTATTGGATTTACGTGACGGTTCTTTGAAAGATTTCTTTCTTTCTCTTTTATGGTAAGAAGGAGAGTACCTTCTCGGAGATCTGCGGGGTGACCTCCGGCTGAAAAGAGGTCTTTCGTCCGTTGAGTCAGGGGTAGACCAACGTCGTGCAGAAGAATCTGGTGACACCAAAACTCTAGTGTAATTGCGTTTCGAAGCTGATTTAGGTGAAACCTTCTCTTCTTTAGTTTTAGTTGGAGACCGATGTGTTGGCGATAGTGAAACTTTATTTGGCCTCCTTTGAAACAAAGCTGGTTCTTTGGATCCTGCAGTGTGCATTTCCTCAACTTCACTAACCCTTAAAATCTCTGGTAATGTTTCCTGGGCATCCCCTGGACGTTTGGCTACGATTTTAAGTTTATTTCTTACAGCTTCTAAATCTAATTTTTCTTGTGGTGTTGGAGGATCTATGGAAAATCCTGGATCCAAAAATCCTCCTAACTCCAAAAATTCTTTCTGTAATAGAAAAGGATTGATATATTAAGTTGCCCAATGCACAGGATATAAAATAATTTGAATTAAAAATTATTTGAATAAACTTACCTGCTCCACTTTGGCATACAAATTAAGAAGAACTTGTTCACATTTTTGTAAGTTCTCGACCTTCATTCTAGAAATAAACAACAGCACATTATAGTTACACAAATATATCACAAAAATGTAATATAAAATATAGAGCATTATTCCTCGTGTTCTAAGTCTTGAGGATAAGTAAAACTTAAAATAATTTTATAGCTCTATATATCCATCTTATATTTTTACATAAATATTAGAACTACTCACATTTAGATTTAAATATAAAAAAGTCATTTAAATAGCCACCCCCTTATTAACAAAACTGGCCTTCGAACGCGTGAGCCATTCATCTACGGCGGCACGAAGCTTTTCAAAAGGAAATCGAATTCCTTGATAAGGGCTCGCTTGAAAGAATCTAGGTTAAGGTTCTGCATACCCTCAGCCCATAAAGAATAATGCTAAGGATTTGAATCAGGGCCCGTCGACGGCAACCTTCGCCCAGAGTTAAGGCTGACAAATTGGCCTCCAGCCTGCGTTGGGTAGACTTAGCTTTATGGGAGAGTGGAGTCCTTTGGGCGAAACCTTTTATTTTTCCAGCGAAAAGCGTATCACCCAGTGGTTTACCCATCGCTACCAATACGTCATTTTGGCATATTTTTGTCGTCACCTTGTCATTGTCTGGCAAAAATGATGAAAGGTAACCCTCCTCGTAGAAATACGCCATCAAACCATCACACTTGCCAGATGATGAGTGCTGGACATTACGTAAAGAACCATGGACACCCTTCAAACTTCTGGCGTAAGTACCTTATAGGTCTGCCGGTTAAACTTTTCTTCCGCCGTGAAGATCTTCTTCAAAAAGGATTCCTATTGAAAAGATTCGTGCCGAACTAGATGAGCGGCCCAAGTTTGAAGGCCTTCATTAAAAACAAGGGTGGAAATTAAGAATGACTTACGTTTATATTTAAATCTAGATGTCAGTACATGGTTACAATTTATATAAAGAAAAATTGAATATTAAACATCGCAACAAAAATGCTTTACTTTTATTTCGTCTCAAGTTATGAACACACGAGGTACAATACAGAACCCATATTTATATTACTAGAAATTACCCAAGGTACTTATGAATAGGCGTAAAGCAGCAACATTCGTGGCTATTTACGTCGTAATTTCTGTGAGCGAGAACGGTTGTGTCGCAGCTAAATTAAAATTATTTCTAATAACAAGATCGTTCAAAAGTAAAAGCCAAAACCAAAAATAGGACTTTCTTAATGGGAAATAATCTTCCGAAAATTTTCCACGACAAGAGCAAAAATCGACGACTTTATAACGTAACATAGAAAAAATTCAATATAATGAAGCATGCAGCAGGACTCTCGCTGCCATAGTTTAATGTTCAGTTGATGATTGCCCTTAAAATGTTTCACTTATGTTGGATTAGGTAATTAAAATTTCTTAAAGCAGACATAAGACAAAGTCGCATAACTCATAACTACTTAGATAAAAAATCAATCGAAGCTCAAAAAAGTAACAGCAATGGATCTATGTACTTATATCCGAATAACCTTTTGTTCTTGTTTGACAGCAATGCTCGTAGGGCCCGAATCTTATCGAGCTGTGCCTGTCGAGGATTCGAAGTCCCGTCGTGGTTTAGCTCCAGTTTCCTTATCATGTTGTTCAGGAATGGTATATACTTCAACAACTCTGCCCACTTCTTCTCGTATTCTGGACTCATCTCTTCCATGTTGGCGGCTGCAAAACAATAATTGTATGTTTTCGTTATTTTTATATTTCCAATAATAAATCAAGCTGTGTCTCAATCTCCTACGCACCTATAGGCATAGGCAAGTAGAGATTGTTCCAACTATAAGCGAACACAATAGTTTATACTCGTAGTGTACATTTAAACATAATCTTCAACATTCCTCTTAAGGAGTTTATCTACAAAAGTATGCGGCGTAATTCTTATCGTGGTAGATTTATTCTCTGGTCTTAAAATACGAATCAAGTATTTTTAGGCACTTCATACCTATCGCTAAATATCAAGGTCAAAATACAAACGACTAATTAATAACTATTTAGTTGAGAAATAGGCAAAAAAATCTGTTTTGAAAGATATCATTGGTGGCATGCACATGCGGCAATAACCGGTATTCAGTTTACTTATGCTCGGCTTGACACTAGATTTAACTCGGACTTTATTTGGACTGACCCTTTGAAAAAAATATATTTTTATTTTTCCTTCATTTAGATAAAAATATTTTTTATTGTTCAAAAATAAGTTATTAATTTGTTTTTGAATAAGCAAGATAGACCCTTACATACTTACTTACAAGGTCAGTTAAATAAAAGCTTGTAAAAGGGTCTTAATACGGGAATGAAGATCGCTTCATTCCCGTATTAAGACAGCTACCCCCTACAACAGCCAAGCGCACCGCCTAAACAGAGATCCGGGTCTAGATGCTACACAAGTTCGTAGATCGATCACAATGCGCGTGGAATATTTTACCCACCAGCACTATTAGCAGTGTAACACAACACCAATCTGTTTGAAAAAGAACGTAAATTGACAAGGCCATGCATGACTTGGTGTTACAAATATTTAGTAGTTTACTAAAAATAGATAGGAAGTCGTAAAAACAAAACAACACAAAACAGCTAACTGGCGAAAGCAATTCCTGTGGAAAGGTTTTTGGTTTAGTTTGGCCTTTTCAATAAATCCGGAACAGGCAATTTGTACTCATACCTACTTTTTATTTGAAATCTTAACCTTGCAACAATGTAGTAATTATAAATCGAACTTGTAAACATTACAATCATAATTGTGTTCTGATGAAGTTTTATAAGTACATAGGTAGAAACAAATTTTAGTTGATCTATTTCCAAAGATCCCGGTTGATTGCAATGGGATTGGTCGATCTGATTAAAGACCTAAATAAAATTTATCCCATAGTGATTATTGATTGTTTAATGAATGTTTAGGCCAGAAACCATGACCGCGGTCATGGTTTCTGGCCGGTCCTAAATTTTTAGGCACTTTTGCGCTAAATCACTTGTCACCAATTTCCAGTGCTTGAGTAATATGCGCCGTCGTTCCGGAAGTAATATCGCGGTGACTGGTACACTCTGAACAACTTGTTTTATTACTTCGTTGCAAGTCGCGTATCGCGTGTTGGTCTTGGCCAAGCTGTTGTTATAAATGATATGCCGTCACTGCTAAAGGAAGCATCTTCATCGATATCTTCGCGGAAAAGGTGTTCCTTTCGTCTCCAAAACGAACCAATTAATTGTCAGTCTGTTATGGCCTAGTTAGTTTTTAAATGGACTGTAACTTAAACCGAAATCGAAAGTTTAAACTAACACAGAGCTATCTACAATTTCTGAATCGTTACAATGAAATGAACTAAATGTTTTTCTTCTTCTTGACAACTTTGGTCGCTAGTCTGCCGCGGAAAGGAATCAGAGAAACCAATATTGGAGTACCGGAGACCGATAATGGTAAAACTACCTACCTGTTTCAGACTAACTAAAAATGACCCTAAATAAAGGTTCAACTGAATCGATCCCTACGTACAGAACCTAAAATCCTTTAATCAGTTAAATTATGTAATAAAGATAAGCAGAATTTATGTAACTAAATAATGTAACATTAGTAGAAGTGGAAAGTTCGCGAACTAAAAATTATAGGAGTGGCAACTACTGACCTCCCATAATCTTACAACTACAAATGCTCATATCTCCGTTTTTGTACTTTTCCGACATGGCTGTTTTATGCAAAACTAGGTCCAATCAAAGATTAGTGGCCAGTCAGAATTAATCTCCAGTCCCGCAGAAGAATCTTCGCTTTTCAAATGGAGACATCTTGGTCCACCATCGCCACTCCTGATGTTATTACGCCCCAAAATAAACATAGTTGCATGCGGGTATGCCTTGATCGCGCACCTACTCTAGTCTAAAGACGGGACCCTGAATGTTTTTCATCGATCAATTGTCAATACAGTACGATCGACGCAGGATCGATTTCATGCAAAATCAATTGGTTCAATGAACTATTAACGTTAATGGTCTACAATTAACTCACTAGATGGCGCAGGATTAGAATGGGCTGACATTATCTGTCACTACTGACAGTTTCTTTTATTTTGCCGTGGTCTTATTAGTTAATTTTATAAATAACTCGATAACTTCCGACTGGACTATTGAATTGGATTTAGTTCGCAATTTCATGGATTTATTTTTTCCACTTAAAATCTACTATTTGCCAGTGAAAGTCCCTTCAAAATTGGCCTTGCCGTTTCGGAGATTATTCAAAATAGACAGGCGAACGAAGTGTTTTGTTTTGAAAAGTACCGTGTAAACATTCATAAATACCTATTTAGAAAATGGAGGATCCTCCGACCAAACGGATGATGGTTCTGTCTGGTGGGGAACTGCCCAATAGTGAAGTATTCGGAAAGTTGTATAATTATTTTCGGATCACACGGAAAACTGATACCACGATGCAGGATTTCGTTCAGTAGTTCGTTGTTGGCAGGATAGACAGCGCTGCGTTGCTTTTTGTTGCGGTACAAAATTCGCTTCGTTAGTGTTTCTTGTGGTGGATGCGCTGTGGTGCCGCTACACTAGGCATAGATGATTGGAAATCTGTCCAGGATTGGTCGGCGGCGCTAGTGTTGGACTCTTGCACAGCTGTTTCGTGAAGCTTTTTAATATTTTAAAAACGCGTGTTCAACTTAGGAAGAGATAGCGATATTATCCGCATAAAACACCGGTTTGTTTTGTTCAGTGCCTAAGTATATTGGGCAAGTCGAGACTTGCGAGGACTAAAAACCTATGCCTCTTAAAGCAAGTCAGCAACATGGCGCCCGTTTGACGGTCCGTAACTTTGTTATCACACAATATTACGGCAAGATACAGATAAATATACCGAAAACCACCGAAACTACCGAATTCAATTTCCATGAGTTTTTTTAATGAAACTGTTTACAATTATAAATCCACGATTTTTTGCATTTCATGTTGTTTGTGATTGATAATCGTTAGAAAAACTAATTCTAAAACTATTTAGTCTAGTCAGAACCGAAGTGTCAATATATCAGGCCACTCTGGTAACGAACGTGGAGCCGCCCTGGTGGCAGAAACGATCCTGGTTCACCCCACTGACATTTTACGAAAGAAATAAGTACAATACCATTCACTTATTATGTCGATCGTATGGGAATTAGCAATAAGTATTTGCTGGAGGAATATGTAAAAAAAAAACCGTTTCAGAAAACCTTTACCAAACAAATGTTCAAATATCAGTAGGTGTCGTAAACCAGTCTATCCCTGGTGACGTCGATATTATTATTCACAATTATTTGCATATTAATTGTGAATAATAATGATGACTGAAAAAAAGTTTATTTGTCAACAAACATAGTCAAATAAGCTACTTCGAAAATAATTTTGTCCGTTTGCCCTAAACTTTTCGTCCCAATCCCAATTTTACTTGCCGTATTTTTAAAGTCTCAAAATAATTATCCATTATTTTAACCCAATAACATCAATAATTTTTAAAAAAGGTTACAACGCTTTTACTATTCATGACGAGTGAAAATATTAGTCGATTTACACCACGAAACACTAGCGAAGTGTTGCCAGTTAAAAAAATCAATGTGTCCTGGCTAGATTAGATTGAAAAATACTCAACATATTTCATCAAATATATCGTATTTGCTAGCATTGGAAAAAGCCTTCGGTAATGCCAGTATTACAAATTTAACCAAAACCTACGAGCACCTAACAGACAGAAAAACTAACGTACCTACCTACATTGTAGCATTTCTTCAAACAAAAATAAAAACGAATTGATTTAGCCACATGCAAATACAAAAGCACAAAGGGTCACTAGTTTTTACTGGAAAGTCGAACTGGAGCGTGCCTTACGTCCGAGATTTGCGTCGCATTCATCTTCAATACTTAGTTCATTCGGATTTCACCTTGCAAAAATATGATATTGCCCTTGTAATAGTAGGTGTGGAATAGTAATGTTACTCCTCTTTACCTAGGTACACATGATGAAGATATTTATGTACCCAAATAACCACTTTTTCTAAAACAAATCAAATATCAGAACACAAAAATATGTAATAAGTTGGCAACTTTTAGTTTATAACTCGCGATCAAAATGAAATCAAAGGTAATAACCTACCTTAAATTTAAATACACGTTATAATCAAAACACTCCTGAATTAATATCAATAAAGTAAACGCTTTTAAATTCAACTTTAAAAACATCACGCGCACACTTCTCAAAATCAAACGTGATTCCTCGCAACAATAATGGCCTCATACACAGGCAAAGCGTTCTGCACCGCACGCCCTTGCGAGCGTCCCCTTCGTGTCGTGCCGCCGCAAGAAATGAACGCGAAACAAAATGGCGCCTCATGCCAAAGTGTAACATCATTGAGCATTCCTACTTATTTTTTTCCACAATTCATATGCGTACGTTGATAAAATTATGTTACTTAAATTATACCACAATATTAACACTATATTTATGTACTAAATAACATTTTATTAGTCCGAGATTTAACGAAACTGCTTCTCATTTTTATCACGTTTACCAACATTACAGAAAAAATGTTGTGGTTGTGGTGCACCTACTTTGTGATCGTTGATCGTTCACGTTTCTAGCTTGTACACATCCGTTATCCGTAGGTAGCTAATAATACAAATTGTGCTGACCTGAACTCCTGAGGTTATTACAAAACCTGTTGCAAGTTAGGTATATAAATACTTACCATATAAATGTGCCTAGATCTAACAGTCGTAAAAAATTAAAACATTCAATAGGTATCTATCTCTGCACATACCTTTTTATCCAAGACATTTTAATATAGGTACGGCCGATGGCCAATCTTGATCCACTTGAGCAGCTAATAAATAGCAAAAAAATAAATTAGGTAACAGTAGGTAATGTTTATCTGATGCCTGAAAATTTTACCTACTTTGCCTAGCATACGGATTAACAGACTAGCTAATCAATACTCACGTATGTTTGATATAACTACCTATATTGGTATTAATAAATGGGTACTTATCACAACATCTTATCGTGTTTTATGCGTTTCACACTTGGCGTTACACTTTAATGACGTCATGCACTGGCCTACATAATTCCTCTTTCAATAAGAAATGTTCACGACGCCATCATGCATGTGTTAATAAAAACGCGTATCTGGTCGAATTACGTAGGTAGGTATTCAAAGAAGCACTACTAACCTTTCAAAAAATCAATACAAAATCAACAATCCTAGGCTTCTTTATCACTTTTTTCGGGAATTTGATGTCATTTTAGTGTGAATGCAATGCATTATCACAATTAGTTTTAGATTCCTGTTTTTCTTTGTTCGTCTGTCGGGCGCGGATGGCGACTGCTGGCGGGTTAGTAGCGACGGCGCAAGGACGGCGACCCACGCCCCACCGCACCGACTAGGGCTCCACCAACGGCGATGAAATTATAATCATTCGACGGACGGCCGCCGCTCTGGCTCGCCGGGTGTGCAGCTCGTTCGCTTAGGTCCTTTATTGTGTTGCTCCTCTGCCCGCCACGTCGCCAAGATACATTTTTGTGCACTCACTCTGACTCAATCACGCGGGTTCTGAGAAATAGTGACACGTTCTAGAATACTCGCGAGTTTTTTGCCGTGACGTCGTTTGTTTTGTCGCCGACCAGCCAGAATCAAATTAATTGTAAACGGCATCTACGATCAATGTTTGAAACTGCGCAGCACTCGCGCAGGTATTTTAAAAGAAAGTACCGAGTACTTATCTTGTCAGCCATGTAACCTGTCAAGTGATGCCATTGCCAAGTTAGGTTGTGTCATTTATTTGTAAAATATTTGTGTTATAAAAGATACGTAAATAAATTGTGTGATACTAAAGTGATAATTGCGGCATCGTTTAGTTTTAAATATCCATAATTTAAAAATCGTACCTATCTTGTCTGTAGAAGAAACCTTTTATATTCGAAGATCTATTTCTGTTGACAAATCTTAGATAAAATGTATAATTTATCTAGTAGGAAGTAACTTGATAAATGCTTATTATAATGTAGCCTGAGTACTTAAAGCATTTGTCGACGTTTGCAAATATCAAGACTTTGTTATCGACACATATTATTTCCCGTGCCGTGTCGCGTTTTGTCGCGCTCTTTGGGTTTAGTCAGTGCGAGCACAAAAATGAGACGTACAAATCATCATCAAAATTAACTTATTAATTATTAACCAACTTCAAAAGGGAGGTTTTGAGACAGCTGGAATTGTTGATACAACCATCAAAGCGTATGTTTTAGTAAACTAGTACCTAGGTAGGTACTCGTACTCGTACTCGTAACACTTTGTCAATACCTACCTGCTTAACATTCTATGGTACCTATTTAGGTAGGTATTAGACGCAGAGTAACTAGGTAGGTACTAAGAACAGTACCTGGGGGTAAGGAGTTGCCAGCGCCGGCAAAATCTTAGCTCTCAACCCAGATTATGATTAAAGAAGGGACCGATCCAAAAATAGGTAAGTACCTACCTACCTAGGTTTTGAGAAATCTAGCCTAGGTACCTAGGTAAAGGAACGACCACAGAAATTATATACTTACCTATATTTATTATATCTATGGGAACGAGTCTTAAGTTCCACAAGCAGACGGAAAGCAGGTATAGGGAAGTAGGTTGAAAGCAAGTAGGGAGGTCCCTTCAGGAAAATAAAGTTATGGTAGGTTATAGCAGGTAGAGGTTCCTAGTACTACTTAGATAAGACCGAAATAACTCGCTTTTTTATCATGTTCTTATAAAGATACGACTAAAGGCACTTAGAAAATACATAGGTACCTACAAAAAAAGGGGTCTCTTGCTGGGGTAGGTACGCGGTTTTCTTTTTCTTCTCTTTCTCTATTAAAAAACTAGGTAAGTAGGTACAAATCCATTTAACTTCAGAGCAGTTATAATAGTTGATGGGGCACATTGTCGGCCACTGACCCTAGCTAAATACCTACTGCCGAAATACAATAGAAACACCATGTTCGTAGTGGCCACCGCAGTAGTTCACTGATGCATTTAGAACTTGGAATGCATTCCGTCTGAAATATTGTGAGTAGGTAAGTGTATCGCATACCTACCTACTCATCAGGATTTAGTGTCGAAGCCTTGTCTCGTATACTTACAAAAAGTCATAATGGCCTGCTAATCCTGCTATGTACAAGCTTTTACTTACAAATAGTTATTATTTTAAAACCTTATGTGTAGGAGGAGAATGTAAAGTTTTAAACACAAACTGCTGATTCAATTAATTTAGGTACTCAAGCGATTCCCTCTACCATATCCACGTTACATTACATTGAGTGTCTAAGTGCATAAAGCTCAAATTAATCAAAGCATAATCAACACGTCGCATTCAACTAACTACTACAAAAAAATATTTAAATGTTTTAGCTGACAAACAACTATTGAAGTTCATCAAACAATGTGCATATAATTATGTAGGTGGCTAGGTCACGTTACAGATAAGTGCAGTAGAGAGATGCATGATTCATTTTATCAAGTATTAACTGACCCGTGCAACGTCGTTTGCGTAAATTTTTCATTACTGCTCCGCTCCTATTGGTCTTAGCGTAATGATATATAGCCTATAGCCTTCCTCGATAAAAGGGCTATCTAACACTGAAAGAATTTTTCAAATCGGACCAGTACCTAGTTCCTGAGATTAGCGCGTTCAACCAAACAAACAAACTCTTCTGCTTTATAATATTAGTATAGATAATAATAGGTACATTTTTAGCCAGCTTGCATGTACCGCGTCTGCAGCTGATCCAGAACTGAATATGGTCCCCCGCATAGACTGTGAGACTCGACGGTCTATATTTGGACACACAGCAAGCAGTCTTAAAAAGATTACTAGCGAGCCTTCAACAAAAGATAGCATGAATTCTAGTAAAATCAGCCAATAACATTTCCATTACAAGGGAATGTAAATTATATCGCTACTGGAACACAGGGCAAGGGCAGCCGGTATCCATCGTGCGGGCCCAATGCAGATTGGTGGATGTCGATGTGATTTTCGAATTTTTTGCCCTTAGGTTGTGTCGTCATGACGTCTCCTCAGACTCCTCACTCGTGTTTTCCTGCATTGCCTTGAGAGCAACAGTGAAAAAAGAAAAGATCATTTGCCCCAAGTATGGCGCATATGTCAAAACAAATAAAAGGTCACTCATGAATTATTTAAAAAAAGCCTACTATTATATACTGGGACACCACTGTTCTACCACAAAAATAGGTCCACATAATAATTTATGCCTTGTATTGTCAAAACGGGAAAGTGGTATTTAATTCCATGTATGATATTCTAATTCTATGTTTGGTGAACCAACTACACTGGTGCGTTCGATCTAACATCCCCGTTGCCATAGTTATGGTGAAAATTGAGGCCATATTCGTGTCAAATTTTCGTAGACCGTGCAAGAACATGGAACTTAGAAGTTCGATATAACATTATTCAGTTGCCATAGCTTGGGGCTAGAGCGAAAGTTAGCCTTATGGTGAAAGATTTATAGAAATCACGCAAGTTTCTCCAGATATAACGCCGACTACCATAGAATTCGGCTTTCATCATCATCTTCTTGCCCTTATCCCATGTTACTTTGGGTCGGCGCAACACGTTTTTTCTTCCAGTCAGCCGTCAAACTTTCACTAACTCCCTTTTCTTTCATTCGCTTCTTACACAATCCATCCATCTTTTCTTTGGCCTTCCTCTCCCTTTTTCTCCTCTCCTTTTTCCTTTTTCTCCCAAGAATTCCGCTTTATAATATTAAAAGCCGATTTTAGGAATAGCAGGACATAGTCGGACTCGGATCATCCTGATGGCTGGGCAATTTCTGAACAAAATCAAATTACAAAAATACTTAACTTAGGCTACAGTCTTTTTCTAAGCATATGAATGAATTAAACTTCTGTAGTCGAACTAGGCAGTGCCTGTATTTCGACTATCAGTGCCCAACCCCCTTTGTTTCGGCTGGGAAAAAATGCGTTACGCATACCCTCTCACTCGGGGGAGTGGGAGGGGTATGTGGGACTCCCCGGGCAAGCCCGGTATACCCACTAAAACAACCCAGCAACGAAATTCCCGCAACGTCATAGTGGGGGTGGACTGGGAGATCGGCGTAGCCTTTACGTCCAGTCCACCTCCGACGACCGCCCGCCTTCACAGCGGGCCCTTCACGCCCCCCCCGTTGGGGGAGGGCCGGGAACCTCCGACAATGGTGGTGATGCGTGCAATGCAGGCGGAGGCGCCCCCGCGCCTGTCGCCCGCCCATCACCACCGCGAGGAGGGAGAAGAGGACGTCTTCTCCGACCTCGCCTTCGTCTGCGGAGCGGCGCAGCGAGAGGATCGTCCTCCCGCGCGCGCTCCGCCGCCTCCTTCTGCGAGATGACATCCTCGCAAAAGGAGGCGACCGCGGCCCAGGACTCCTCACTCCCCAGCATGCATCTGACCACGCTGGGAAGGGAGAGGTCCTGTCCGATCTCCGCAGTGAGACTGCGACGCGGCTCGGACCAAGCTGGGCACACCTCCAGTGTGTGCTGCGCCGTATCCTCCGCCGCGCCGCAGTCGTGACACGCCAGTGTCTCCTCCCTCCCGATCCGGTGCAGGTGCGTGCCGAAACAGCCGTGGCCAGACAAGACCTGCACCAGACGGAAGGAGAGGAAGCCATGTGGCCGCTCGAGCCAATCCCGCAGGACTGGACCGAGCGCGTCCAGGGTACGGCGACCAAAGGTGGCGGAGGCGAGGTCCTCCGTCCAATGGACGATGATAGCGTCCCTCGCCTCCCTCCGCACTGCCTCCCGCTCCTCCGCGACAGGGCGCTCCCCGAGCGCTTTTCGGCGCGCCGTCCATTCGTAGACTCTGGCGAGCACCCACGCCTCCAACTCCCAAGGAGGGGTGCTGGCCAGAGCGCACGCCGCCGAAAAGCCTACCGAGCGGTAGGCCCTCGAGTGCCCAACCCCCTAGTTGTACAGTCAAGTTAGCCTTCTTAGCGTTAAAGGAAGTACAATGGATTACATTTTAAATTAATTGTAGTTTTAGCTATTTGAGTGTGTTATGTGCGTATGGGTGTGTGTGTGTTTGTGTGTATAGCTGTGTATGTATTAGTATGTTCAGATGTGATAGGGGAGTAGATATGCATTTCTTTGGGAAGTTTTTTATTTTTTACTGCATTTTGTTTAACATTCTATCTATACTAATATTATAAAGCAGAAGAGTTTGTTTGTTTGGTTGGTTGAACGCGCTAATCTCAGGAACTACTGGTCCGATTTGAAAAATTCTTTCAGTGTTAGATAGCCCATTTATCGAGGAAGGCTATATAGGATATATATCATCGCGCTAAGATAAATAGGAGCGGAGCATTAATGGAAAATGCGACGCAGACGAAGTTGCGCGGGTTTTTTAATTAGTATCTATTGAGTACTAATTATTTACCAAATATGGAAGCGATTGGCAACGGTGGTCCTGCGGTAGACACGGACATCTTACCGTCTTCGCAGCATATTCAGTATTATAAGTGTGACCAAAATCGTTCAGCGAAACGCGAATGGAACTGAATAAATGTGTTTAGTCCCTTAACGAGAACATTAATTTATAGTTCTGTCACAATCAGTACACCTAGCTGTTAATGATCCAGGCTATGTCAGTCGATTGCCTAACTACTAATATCGAAGAGAATTCTTATCTCAAAAACACTAATGTGCTTGATAACAGTTATCATTTTATGTAGATAAAAAGTAGGCTCACATTTTCTCCTCGACTTTCCGATCTATAATCAAGTTTGGAAAGAGCAAACCTGTTTTTAACTTAGGCTCAAACGATACAGAAAGTGTATAGCTTGCAATCTGTCTGCATTTTCGAAACAGCATAAGGATTGCGATGATGTGTGCTCTTTGTCGACTTGAACTCTTTTCAAATATATTTTAGACATACGTTTTCGAAAAAGTTAACATGGATGCGATTTTTTTTAACATTGATTATAAGAATATAAATTCTACCAGAAAAAATAAATTGAACCACGGCAATCTCAGATCGACCCAGACTGTCCCAGACGCACACTTTGAACTGTTTATTAATTGACATATCTTATTTATGATCATTGTTAATACAATGTTATTTATGATCTCAACTTCTATTTCCTTTCAAACGGCGGAAATATAGTAGCCTTATTGGCAACTACATTTTTGAGCCGTTTGGGGTTGAAGCACTTGGACCGTGGGGTCCGAGTGCTCACGTCCTATTTAAAGATCTAGCAAAACGCTTACTTGACGCTTCGCGTGACCCAAGAGCTGGCTTTTACCTTAGACAGAGGGATAAGGATTGCCATACAACGTGGCAATGCAACCAGTCTTTTGGGCTCACTTCCAGTCGATAGCGATGGGGACGAATTTTTAGGAGTTTTTTTTCTATTTTAAGTGTAAATAGGTAGTTTTTTTTTTTTTTTATACAAAACGGGGAAACTCTTGGCCCAAATCTCACCTGATGGAAAGTGATGATTAGGCCGAAGATGGAAGTGAGTTTCACCCGGAATCCTCTTACACAGAGGAACTGGCTATCATACCTCTAACTGCCGGAACACAACAATGCTGTTAACATTGTTGTTATGGCGACAGACTTAGACATGATGGTGGTAGCTTGCCAGGCGGACTTAGATCAAGTCCTACCACCAACCAAACCGAGCAAAAAATTTGCCCCCGCTGGGAATCGAACCCGGGACCTCTGGGTCTGAATCAGGTAGTGTAACCACTAGACCACGGAGGCGGTTAGTGTCACCTGTTTAGCACCACCCGGGGACCACGTGTAGGGATTCGCTGAAGGGTATTCTCCTACGGACGCGGGTGACTCGGCCCCCTAAATTATCTAATAATCATGTTTGCCTTCCTGTTAAATTCTTTTCCTTAAATAAAAGTATATAGAGGTTATACACCAAAAGAACTTTTATGATACATTCATAATAAAGTACCTTCATGTCCACCTACAAAATTCTGTGTTGTGAAGTCTAAAAGGCTGTAATTCTTACTATCAATAACATTCCTTCTGCTTAAACGACTGTGACGGTGTCGCTCAAAGTGACTAACGGTGCCAATCTAATTAGATTTCACGGTAAACGTGCTTAGCATTTCTGCTGACCTCGTATAAAGCCCAGAGATAGCTTAGCAGTCGTAATTACCTGAAAGAAGCAACGAGTTACATAAAAATAAATTGAAAATTATTTGTTAGCATATTTTTCTCATCATCTTCTCTTAAAAAACAATCGTGAACTTTGCTTTCAATCTATCGAACTTTAGTTCGTGTCTGTTGAATACATATTACTGTTACTGCTCACTAAAACATTTATCCACAAGGTTATTTCTGTATCGACCAACTGCCGAGTAGGTATTAGCTGCGCATGTCTCTTGCCTTGCCAGTGTGTGACGACACCCAGTTCAGCGGAACGAGCACGATTGTACTACATATATTATATTATACGTATAGCTCGGGCGCCCGCCGCTAAGCCGCTTGCCACAATTCAGTACGCTTTTAGTGAGAGCAGGGGGCGGCCGTGTCGCCTTTTAAATTCAATTTCTTTGTATGTATTTTTCGAGTTTTAAGTTTTTACTTCGTTCCTGGATCAAATATTAAGTGAACACAAATAATATGATGTAGAAATTTTACAAAATAACGGAACATGGTCAGAGTTGTTGAGTATAAAAGCAGTGTTAGTGTTTTTGCTGTACAGTTTTACGAAGTTTGTCAGTGCATTTTTTGAAAATATTTTTTTAATTTTACACGTAAGCAGGGTTTTTATTATAGAGAGATTAGGTATTGTATATTATCCATGAATTGCTTATCTTTCCCAACTTTATTGTTAAACGGTTTCCAAGGCCAGTTAATTCGATAAACAGCGGATTTTCCTCATCACAGTAATATTATTTTACATCACTATAATTACAGCTAGAACAACAGGAAGCAGTTTACAGGCACTTTTTGGATTTTATTTTGATTTCTACGTTCAGCAAGTGTGACTTAAGCTTATTTAGAATTAATAACATTTTGTTTTGAACTATCGAATAAACATCGTTAACAGCGGGAGTTATTGACATTCCCCTTTTATAATCATAGTTCAGGAAGTGCTAATTGGCTCAAACCTAATTTATGTAACCTGTCAACACGTAAGGCCCTAACACTATTTGGTCTGGAAATATGCAAGCAAACATTGGCAGTATTTACTTGACAAGTTGGTAAGCAACAAGGGTTTACTATTAACTAATGTAAGCTACTGATGCTTTGTGTCTATCTCCTTTCCAAAAATTGTGTCTCTTCTCTATAAGACCACCCATTGTTCACTTGTTTTTTTTTTCTGCTTGTTATGAAGTGTATAGAGTTCAAGTAGGTATCTAATAAAAAAGATAGGTACTATTCGAATAAATAAATAAAAAAAATATAATAAAAAGTTTTTGTAATAATAAGTCTTTATCAACTTGCTAATATCGAAATAAGTACCTACTTAGGTAGTTAAATTATTTTGCTTGAAACAACAATTATTACTTTTAGATTTAAGTACTTATTTTTGATGTAGCGTGCTTTCCAACAGTATTTTAGTTTATTATTCAAGCTGTTTCGACGTACTACGACGTGCTAATCAGGCTGCGAGATAAGGTTTTTCCCCTTTTGGCTTTGTATCTGATTCTACGTAATGTACTTCGTAATAAATAAAGATTTTAACAGTAACATGTTTTTAATTGTGCATGAAATTTCCTGCTATTATAAGTTTTGTTTTATATTTTCTTGTGAAACTTTTCAGCTGAGCTAACAAAATATTTAATTATATGAATAACATACCTACTTGAAGCAAATATTTCCAATTTTGGAAGACATTTTCACATCCAGCCAGTGAATAGTCGAAAACATCAAACTTACGAAAAGTTTTCAAGCATGGAACAGGAAGTTGCAACTGATCTGGAAATGATGAGCAAAAATGTTACTTTGGAGAAGAGTTTGGATTAGAACTTTCAAGAGGGCCCCTTGTGTTCTTACACGAGGTTCTACACGTCCACTGATGTTCGATGAGGAAGTATAACCAAGAAAAATTAAGCCACGTGAATCTTTCTCTTCAAAAATCTTGGTATGATTTCGAGCAATAAGCCCTAAGTTTACAGATGTGTCTTATACGTTCGATCTTGTTCAAATTAACGTAAAACGTCGAGTATGCATGCACGAGTGGACTTAGCATAACAAGCAATAAAACAAAGAAGAACTTTCAATTTTTTCTTTAATCAATAATTTAAAGCTTACAGACATTCCGTGTTGTTACAAGTAAGCGTCGGCACTGCGCGTGCCGCCGTGCTATCGCCACGGCTCACAATCCCGTTAAACTAAAATTTCGCAAGTAAAACTCTGCACGTCGGTGTCGCCAGCGGCGCATCTCATGCGCGACTAACGCCACCACGTCCCCTCACAAATAAATCATCAATTCATGATTAGAGTCCGTCAAATCCGTCTCAAAATGCCATCAAAATGCCTTGAAACCTGCGCTATACGACCAGTGTTAACGTTCAGATGGGTCCTGGACTAGCTTCCATTATATATTTGAGTTATACAACAGACTGAATAAAAGATAAATAAAACATGTTACACATTGCATCTTTTAAAATATTTGAAAACTTTGGTTAATATGTCCATTCTGAACAACTCATGCGGCTGGTCTAAAACTTTAGGGTTTATACTTTATTATAGTTAAATTAATTAAAAAGGCATTGGCGTTAAGTTATGTACGTAGTATAATTGCTTGAGTTTCTAACAAAGAGATTGACATACGCTTTCTGGACGGTAATACTCTACATTTGTCATAAGGGCGTACACAGGGAACATTCAACTAAAACAGGTTGGTAATATCTATAATATCGAGTACCAATTCTGTATACGCTCCTACTGTGCGGCTATCCGAAATGATAATTGACATGCCTCTAGCTCAGGTCTCAATGTTGAAAAAAGAATCGCTAAAATCGCACGAGAATCGTAAAATTCATAAAAAAATATATTCAAGGAATTTAAAACACAAATGTTTGTTTTTTTTTGTTGTTACACTTGTGATAAATTCCAAAATCGTTACAAAATGAAATCGCGATTCGGAACTAAAACGGTCGCCCTAACTACGTCTGTTCCCCGCCTCGCTGAGTCCAGACGCGGGGATAGACAATACTTCTATTATTATTTTTATCAACGAAAATCCTTCTCCTCACATAAACGACGTAGTAACAAAAATGCTTACAAACACAACCGTAGACATACGTATGCACTCACTCACACATTCGATCACACTCGCTCGCATCTCAACCGACCTAAGGTAGCACCGAAAACAAGAAAACAGAGATCAAATGAGGTCACTTTTCAATTTGGCCGTTTTTCTTGCGTTCAGCGCTCGTCCATGGGTGTCATGGAAGGAGTTCCTACTCCACTATTTAAGTCAATTGGAAGTTAGGGAGCTGACAGCGGGTCAAAATAATGACTACCAGTCGAAACAGCCTAAACAAATTAATACATCAAAATTGTTACTCGCCATCAGCTTCTACCTTTTGTCATCCTGTCCAGTGTTACAATTTGAAGGGAACATTGACATCCTAATTTGTTTTATAAAAATGTTTTGTTTGAGATTTCTACAACTTTATGGTTACAAGACGCGGACGTATTGATGAACTTCAATATACTACACAATAGGCAAAATCAGGTCTTAGGATATACGTTAAACTATTTCCTACATATTTCATACGTCGTCCGTGCCTGTAAGTTATCAATGTATTTCGATGTTTCAAGATTATTTCATCAGCTCAATATCTTACTTTCTATTACAGTAGATTGGTGAGAAGTTATCCCACTCATCAATATTTTTGAAAGCAGGTTAGAAATATGTTGTTCTTTACAATGTTCCAAAAGAAAGTGTCAAATCTATAGAACCGAAAGCAAATATTTCAGATCTAAATCTCGAAGTTTGGACTATGTTTGCATAAAATTATCAATACAATGCATGCAATCATTTACGTCATTCATTAACGCTATTTTTGCGCACAATACGAGTTTAATACTCATGTTATCTCAGCTTTTATACAAAGGGAGTAGATTAATACTATAATATTACTTTCTAAATGGAGTTTTTTGACAAATTCATTATTGCTATTACAGGAATCGAGGGTCGATTATGAGCATTTCATGGAGCAAGAAAATGAATGTTCGTTTCACTGGTAATAATTTTCAAAAATGCTGAGACGCATCGAGCGTGTGTATGGGTAGGGAAGATGTCCGACGTCACGTCGCGGCGGTGGTGTGGTGGGGCAGGTGGGGCAGGTGGGGCAGGCTCAGTTGTGCACGGGCGCCGAGCTGTGGTGGTGGCGCTCCAGGTCCTCCAGGCTGAGCGCGTTGGGCACGTGCACGGAGGGCAGCTTGCCGGCCGACGCGCGCGCCAGCAGCTCGGGCGAGAACCAGCGCGCCAGCTGGTTGTCGCCGCCGCCCGTGCCGCCCGCGCCGCCCATGTCTGCGAAGTTACCTGCTTACAACATTATTATTGTTTTTCATAAATTAAGATGACTTCTGAAAGAAAACTCATGTGAGTAATGTAAGTTTGACCTTATAAAGGAAGAAAAATAAAGAAAACATTTATTTGAAGACACGTCATCAAGTTTATGAGGAATGAATTTTGTAATAAACATGGATCAGATTTCCACGGTTCACTTATTTTGCTTATACATATTATAAAATCCTGATATTGGTTTATAAAATTCTACAAAAATAAATCAAATAAATAAGGTGGCAATAGCTTTCACTTTTGTTTTATGTTCCGATGATATTTATGGTTATGAATGCTATATTTTTATTTGACATTGGTCACGTCTAAAATCGATTAGTCATATCTAAGTTTAGGTTGTGAAATATCAAAGTACTCACCATTAAGACTCCTCTGATGCGACTGGATCAATAACTTATGGAGTGAGGAGCCACCGGCCATGCCGCGGGCCATATTGTTCATGTTATTGTACTGCAAATTATACAAAACACGTTATTTGACGTTTACAATAAAATGTTAATGTCACTCCAGGAGTCGTAAAGGTAGACCAGTAGTAAAGGTAGGCGTAGTGTGCCTTGGCGGGGCCCCGTATAAAAATTTGTTTCGGGGCCCTTAGTAAGGGTAAACATTTCTCACAATGTTTGGATAAAATGAAAAGAAATATTTATTCATCATAATTATCTATCTGTCACTTTTTCCAAAATTTTTACAAACAATTCATAATTATTAAATTATACATTCTCCTTGACTTTTTTTTCGGCAAACTGTTTTATCATTTTAAAGCTGATGATGACTTTAGTTTCTCTAAAGTTTCTGCCTCTATGGACAATAGTGACAGGTCTGACAAGCGTTCATGTCCCATCGAAGTTCTTAGGTAATTTGGGTAGTTTTTATTAATTTTTGCTTACGCACGTTGGGGGCCCCGTATAATTGATACGGCAGATACGGCGGTAGCTACGCCCCTGAGGTAGTAGACCGTCCTCAGCAATTCTGAATACTGGTGTTACCAACGTAGTATCGCATCATATTGAGGAGGGTCGCTACATAATTATAAAATACTGGTGTTCAGCTGCATCTAGTAAAGCTGGAGGTCGATTCAACTATAGTAGTTGAGAAAATCTGATTTAGTACAGCGACGGGCCGTAGATATGTCACATCAAGAGAAAAAGTTCGGCGGAAAAATGAGGGTTTTCTGATATCTTGTGTGGCAGAACTGAACCGTCAGGAGGGCTAAGAAGGCGATTTTAGGAGAATCACACTAGTATCACTTATAATAATCACGACAGTCTGTCAAATTTCATTTTCATCTTTACCGCTAACGCATTAGAATCAAGGTTGATTGGGAAAATTTGACAGTGATCGGTAGCGTGATTTGCTTTCTGATTCTGCTAAAATGGCCTTTTAAGACACACAGGTCCAATCACATGTCAAAACGCTTATGTTTTCCTACATGAGTAGACGTCACGTTTATTTCTTATGAAATGTTTCCAAACCAGAGAACCTTTTGCCTAAATAGTGCCATTCAACTGATGGCGTGAATTTTTCTGAAAACCTTCATTGGTCTTTTTTAATACAAAAACTTAAACTTAATGACTTAGTAAAAACACTGTACATTGACTAAGCCCTCTTACGCACTAGCGGTTGAACCACTTAGCGGTTCGTTTGAGCGGCTGACCGCTTTTCCAGTTTAATATGCAACCGCTAGTGATTATACGCACTTAACAGTACTTAAATGACAAGCGGTTGCATGTTAAACTGGAACCGCGCGGTTGACTGCCCCGCGGCTGTCCGCTAGTGCGTACGTAGGCTTAGAGCCTTAGATATTTTCAACCAGTCGACCTTAGGGTGGTGCAGAAACAACATGGCAAATGCAGTTTAAAGCAAGCAGAGAAAATAACAGTTTATGTTTACATAAGCTGTTTGTGTTACTTATTTTTGACTTACCGAATTTGGTATTTGTTGCCTCTGGGGAGGATGAGGAAATGGACGAACTGAACCCAGCATTTGCTGTAACGTTACAAAATAAAAGATAATTATACCGCTATATAGTTAAATAATCGCATCTACATTAAAAAACAGGAGATATGGAAATGTTAACATTAGGCAATTATGACGGGTGGGGTGTTTTAGGAGTCTGTCTGTAAATACTGAGTAGCCTAATTTGAATCCATAACTTTGATGTTCAGTGTGAGGCAAGTTAACATTTTTCTGCCAGAAATCCTGCTTAACCATAGTAGAAATACTACACGCTGAAAAAAATGTGTTACTTTGTACTGTCCCATCATTCCCTAGACATTTTTAACCGACTTCAAAAAAAGGAGGAGGTCCTCAATTCGATTCTTTTTTGTAGAAAAAAAAAAACGTGTGCGTCTCGGGACGCCCAACAGAAGTAATAACTTAAACTGGCCAGACAGACTGGCGCCGTAACGCGTTACGTTACGAAGCTTATGGGAGGGTAAGTTGTCACATCAAAAACTCGGTATTTGGCACATTTAATTTGATACCATAAGATTAAATTGAAGAGAGTATGTACATTAATGAACAAAATAATAACATACCTGCTGCTGATTGATATAATGTTGTTGGTAATCATTGGGCGTCGCGTAGCCCATCGTCGGCGCTGTGCCGCTCTGGTTACCCTGAAACAACCACATGAGGCATTAGCTTCATAACCCCTTATAAAGTAGGATATAAAACAGTGCGATTTGGATTCTCACATGACCCTCATTTCATTTCATATTATTTGCTGTTATAGCGGCAATAAAATTACGCATTCTGTGAAAATTTCATCGTCTACCTAATACGGTTTTCGTTGTATTTAATAGGGCTACGTTGGTTACCCATCGGGTACGGAACCCTAAAAATGGTTTATATTAAAATCTAGATAAAGTTGTGTCAGTGTTCTAGGCGTCGTTACTTTCATATGTATTTAGCACAAACCTGTTATTTTGATGTGAAATTACAAACAGATACGCGACTCCAAAAATCTAGTAGAATTTTATAGTAGATTATTTTGACATCTAATTTATATTTCAATTGTAACGTGTTGTGGGCGCCCTTTGGTAAAGTCTTACCTTAACTATAGGCCTGCCTTGAGGCACCTTGGGTGGCTGCGTCCATTGCTGCTGCTTCGGACTTGGCGCATCAGACTCTTTCTCTGCAGTCATTTTACGTAATACCTGAAATAACACAATAACAGTTTATTTTAGATTGCATTAGCGGCTCGTCCCATGATCGATATTATGTCGAAATTAGAGTTAAGTATGTGTTAGAACGAATGTCAATGTAAATGAGCTGCTATCTCAAAGACAATAATTATTGAGAAATGTCATAATTATGTATGTACCTTTAGTTACTCTGTTTGTATGTAGGGGTAATCTCAGGAACTACTGGACCCGCAACTTCGTCTGCGTCACATTTTCCATACTGCTCCGCTCCTATTTGTCTTAGCGTGATGATATACAGCCTATAACCTTCCTCGATAAATGGGCTATCTAACACTGAAATATTTTTTCAAATAGGACCAGTAGTTCCTGAGATTAGCTCGTTCAACCAAACAAACAAACTCTTCTGCTTTATAATATTAGTATAGATAGTATAGATACGGAACAGCACCGCAAACCTCCACTAAAAAGGGAGGATGAGCCTCCGATCAGATGGGTGTTGTGTCTGGTGGGCAACTGACCAATGTTTGATATTTGAGCTGTTGTATTTGTTCAAATTGGACGAATAAGATCAAGCAATTTAAAATGTGTGACATCAGGTCTTTAGTTCGTATGTGAAGGCATAGATGACGCTACTATCTCGCGGTATAGATGCCGCTACAGATGTAAATACTCACCGAGGTGGGTGTGAATGATATAGGAGTGGACTGTTTGGGCTGCGACATCTCCTGTCTGCGGCGGTAGTTCTCTCGCTGCTCCTCCAGCTTCTTTTTGATGAGGGCATTCTGCATTATGGACTGGGTGTGCGCAGCTAACTCGCGCGGCGAAGGAATGCGGGCCGGCACGCCTGCCAGGAAGGGTTCATTCATTAATTTAGTGGAACGACATTGGCGGTCTTAATATTGATCAGGGTGATAAGTTTGAAGAGAAGGTGCGGAAAGATTACGGTCGATCGAGGATGTCGATTGTTCAGATCAATGTAGACAAAAGCTCAATTGCCGTAATTTAAATACTTTCAGAATCTTGTCGCAATCTCGTCTAAAAGTACAATTCCGACCTTGGCGACCATCATCGGCGACGATGACGTGCGACCACGGCCCACTGCTTTGTATGAATTACTATAGAACACATACGGGTGCACGCGACCAACAAGACCCGTAAGTAGAGAAAAAATAGTAAAACATTTTTGACAAATTATGTCTAGTCGTGAATTTTTTTTTAACAAGCTTTATATTCCACCTTTATAACTATCATAAAAAGTAGTGTCATCAGAGCTGAACCAAAATTTCAAATTTCAATTCTGTAGGATAAAAAGGAAGTTATAAATTCAGGTTGCAAGATTCAACCTAAACAATTTTTTAACAAACATTTCAAGTTGAATAAGAGCATGTAAAATACGAGAATTGAGGTGATCTATATCGACTGCTCCACGACGATCGACCGCAATATAGATTGCCATGCCACAAAATTAGTAACTCGACATCCATAGAAGCAAAAATGCATTTTGCTAGAGACTACAGGACTTACCCGTGCAAAACTCCCATTGACATAAATCGACACTGTAAAAAGTAACTGGTGCGATAACCATCAAACTTTTGACCATTAATTTACCCCATATGACTGAATTAATAATCTGAAATTGAGTATTTGTCAAACTCTGGCCTGAAACACAGTATGATAACTTAAAAGAAGGCGCATTGGCATAACAGAAGTCTTTGACTCATGTAAACTTCAATACTCAATTCAGAAATTAGCCCATAAGCATCCCAGTACGGCGCATCGAATAACCGAAGCTCCCAAGGCCTGGACAGCAGGCCATCAACAATCTTGCAGACTGGCTAATCACATGGAAAAGCGAAAATCTAGCACTTAAGGCGGGTAGCTACCATCTCTTCATAGCTTACCAAGTGTTTGGACAGCTGGTAAAAAAAACTTGAAGTTGTACTTGATAATAAAACAAAAAAAAAACTGAACTTTTCATCAAGTACAGGAAAGGACTTGCCACTGGCCATGTTATCATCGTTCCATATGAAGGAGTAAAATCTTCAGACTTATTATTCATATAAAATTCTGTTTTAGTAAGGACTACAGGCAACGGAGCGTATATACTTGACTAATATTGCTGTCCTACGTAATATTTGAGTAAGAATCGAACTCACGTCCTCCCTTCAGTCAGCAGCCGAGCCGTGGGGTTATTGCCGGTAAAGCGATTGAAATGAAACATATACTACCTGGATGATGCACGGCTAGCGTGTTGGGGCTGGTGGCCATTATAGGCGACACACAGAACGCTGCGTCCGGTACACAAAGGGTGGGTTAGAATTGTGTGTTAGTAAAGACAGGACAAGACTCCTTTTTTAGTAAATAATAAGTTGATTATAGGGAACGCGTGGAGCGTAGACTGCACCATCTAGTGTTGTGTATTCGAAACTTTTAAATAATTGTTATTGACACTTCTGTGTTGCCATCAATAGTTCCTGCACGCTCCTTATAATCATGCATAATGACATAGTAAATGAAATCCATATTAGTGTTTATACCAAGCAGAACAGTGATATGAATAAAATGGGATGATCCATTTTATTGTTGGTCTTTTGATATGTTTCAGCAAGAGTACTTGTTCTGTTTGTGATAAAAGGTTAAATAGGAAGAATATTTGAATAATGTTAGATAGTAAACGCATTTTAGGTCCAGTTTTTAGGTCCAGTTTCACCAAAACCTTAACTCAAAGTAAGCTGCTAACACGAAGTTTAATAACAAATATTTCATATGGGCCAATTTTAGCAAAATAACTCTCGAGTGAATAAGACAGACCCGCATAGTTAAAACTGACTCATATTAGTCAGTTAACCTGAGTGCCAATTCTATAAATTTTTAATTAAGCAACATTCGGATTCGCATCTCAGTAGCAGTCTGTCAAAAAACCCTTAATTTTCATAATTTTTGCTTAAAAATCGTACACGAAGGGTTCCGTACCTGAAACCTTACCTTTTTATTATTTGTTGTTATAGCGCAATAGAAATACACGATCAGTGAAAATTTTATGTCTACTTATAGGTTCTTGTGATACAGCCTGACAGACAGATAAGACGGACGGACAGCGGAGGCTTAGTAATAGGGTTCCATTGGTTACCCTTTGGGAACGAACCCTAAAAATTTGTAGAATTAGCCATCTGGTGTTAGCAAAAAACTCACGAGTTAATATCGTTGATTAAACTAATACCAAATATCTGAAAAGAGAAGCAATAAGGCACATTTTCCCACACATTAAGTATGTACTATTAAGTTGAATTGTAACAATAGCGGTACCTTGATGCGGCAGTGGCGACAGCCGCAGCGGCTGATGATGCGGCGGCACCACGAGGTGAGGCGGGCCCGGCAGGGGCGACTCGCCCATCTGTAAGCCAACAGGGGAGTTAGCTAATCATCATCATCTTCCTGCCCTTATCTCATGTTACTTGGAGTCGGCACAACACGTTTTTTCTTCCATTCTGCCCTATCAGCCGTCACGCTATCACTAACTCCCTTTTCTTTAATATCGCTGCTCACACAAGCCATCCATCTTTTCATCGACCTTCCTTTAGTTTGCTTATAATAATATCAACTTGAATTATAATCCACAGTTCAGCTTTGTGTTTTTAAAGTAGATTGTGGCCATCTTAATTAATAAAATTCTTCAGTTCCTGAGTGACTGACAGACAACGTACAGCCGTAACTACTGGTCAGGAAGCAGAAATTTGGCATGTAACTTCCCTACACTCCGTAAGGGAGAACTAAGAGACACGGGAAATACACGTATGAAGTCGGGCAAAGGGTGTAAATAAATAAACTGCAATATCACATTACCTGTCTCTGGTGATGGTGCAGTCTTAGTATGGTCAGCAACACTTCGCGGTGACGACTCTGAAGCCCTGGGTTACTCAGCTGTTGCATTAAATGCTGTGCCGTGATCTCGCCAGTCTTCAGTCCTGTGCAATATCAAACGTAAAATTGTGATTAATCATCATGCTATCGATTGGGAGCGAGCACAGTTGATGAATGTTATATGTGGCATCATCTATAGCACGGGTTCCGAAACTGTGAGTCGGGACTCCCCGGGGCATCGCGGTGCTTCCCAGAAGCGGCCCAAAACACCTCAGAAATTAAACGCTAATGCTGCAATTTGCAAAATTGACATGTTTTGAAAGCCTTTCTGCATGAAAAATCTGTTGAACATTGAGATTTGATTGTACAAACCTACTGGTTTTCTCAAATGGAGCTACCAACAAGTATATTCTTTTACAAGGGCGTTACAAAAAAGTCATTTTATAAAAAATATTGGAAACCCGTGAACTACAGAATGTTCACCAATCATTTGACTTGAGGCGGCAGTAACCCCAGTCTTCAAACAAAATTATTAGAATTTGTAGTTAAAGCAAATACGAAAAAGCGTAAAGTCATTTATGCTACAATCCTCAGTGTATTTCTGACGCGTGTCAATCTCTGCCGATAGAAATAAACGCGTAACTCGACATGTAAGCGTTATTCACGATCTATAACTACATCCACGTATTTGTAGATGTCTAGTATCCGAATCCAACAAACTAACAAGGTGTATTATTACATGTATATGCAGTACTAATATTTCTCTCTCTTTCACTTACATAAAAGAGCATTGAACAGAGCTACGCAACAGGTGGATGCTGCCCCGGCGATTCTCGGAATCGAGTCGCTATATCGATCCGAATACAACCCAGCTCAAGTCTAGACGGGCCTGTAATATCTATGCATCTATACTTTTATGGCGTGTCTATGTTTGCGATTAAATAACACTGACACGCAATAATAATTTTATATTTTTATGAAACAACATTAATGTTGAATAAAAACTCAGGACTCTCTTTCACTAGTATAGTTTTCGATATCAACGCGCAAATAAAGAATTTTAAATGCGAACGTCGAGCGAAAGGCTTGACATCCAAAAATCATACGCAAGAAGTCTTAAAAGCTGTACTCATGCAGACAATATCAATAGCTAGCTAAAACATATATTTTTAAAGAAAATCATACCCTAATCTTATCAGGAAGAAAGTTTCAACACACTACTTTATCCGCTCGGCCATCACGTCAACCATTCCCCGGGGATCACAACTTCGGAAATATGACAAAGACGTTCGGGTAACTTCGGGTTTTACATGATTTGAAGCATCGTGTATTGAAAGTTTGCTCACCGCGCAGGTCGCAACATCCTGGGTGTATTTGATATAGAGCAGGTAAACCCAGCCTCCTATAGGGGTACCGGAAATCTAGGTACCTACATATTTTTAATAACTCTATAGAGATGTCAATCTGACAGTTCGTTACGTCATAGACTGCGATCTGTTGCAAGTCACAGTGGGGAAATAAATTGCACTGATTTTGACATCTCGATGACGTATGCGTTTGTCAAGAGCCGCCATGCGTGCCTTTTGGCTACTAGATATACTTATGAAACCTGGTTTGCCGATACTCTTTTTACTACTTGATGTTTCACTAACATGGAAAGGATGAATCCCTAGGTAAAAGCTGATGACAATATTTTATAGTTGATCATTATTAGTGTTTTTACATGTAAGACAGTAAGTACTCACTTGGGCCATAACATTACATATTTAGAAGAAAGGCAGTTATATTTACACAAAAAAAAACACATCAGAGCCGTGAACGAACAGTGGCTCCTCAGGAGCTCAAGAGAAAATTGGTGCGTTTATAGGAACTCGTTCACACACATGAGTGTCCAGGCCGTGATACGGCCGCTTTTGAACCACACGTTGTGACGAACTGTAGTCCGTCCAAGTCCCAGGCACGCGCACGGCACGATATGTGAGAATCAATCTTTTCTCGCTGTGGTACTAAGCAGCGAGTGAATACACACCTCAGCGGGGATGATGCACTCGCTTCGTGTTCTGGCTGCTATTAAAGCTAGTTGTGCCACACATGACGACTTATATAGTTTAAGAACAACGATAGTAGGTACATTAGTATATTACCCAGGTTTGTGGAGGTCACACAGGCAGTCACTTCATGAAAAATACTGGTACTCAGCTGCATCTTATTAGACTAGAAGCCGACCCCGAACATTGGTAACGCTACACAGTATAGTGAAAGACTGACCTCGCACGATAGCCTGCGCCTCGGGTCGCTGCAGCAGCTCCCTGTCTGCGGACGTCATGCCTCCCATCTCGTTAGACGAAGCTTGTTGCTGCTGCTGCTGTTGTTGTTGCTGCTGCTGGTGTTGCTGGCAATAAGAAATTAACGTTAACAACCGAATATTAAGGAGAAGTTTCATACCATTCTGATTTTATTCTACATCCATTTTTATAGTTCGTTTGAACGGCAGTCTGCGAATTGACTTTATAACATCGGCGGAAGATCGTCGTTAACTAGACGCCTGAGAAAAGACCTCGCCATGGGGGTAGACTGTGGCGGAAATGGTGTGACGACCTCATCATGTTTTCGTACCAAACTTTCCCAGAGATCGCCCAACACAGAGGTTTGGAAGGACAAAGGAGAGACGACCTTTTCTCATCAGTGTGTCACTGAGGAGCCAATGTCGACAAATTTACAAGTGTATTGTGACAAGTGTCGGTTAAAAAAAAGTATCATACCTGCACTTGCAAGAGCTTGTAAAGGAGCTCCTGCGGTATATGCGGCTGTTGCTGTTGTTGCTGCTGTTGTTGTTGTTGTTGTTGTTGCTGCTGCTGCTGCTGCTGCTGCTGCTGTGCTTTCTGTTGCTGCTCCATGCTCTTGTTCAGCATCTGAACAGTATCGAAAAAATTGTAGTCGTTGATTTTATGAGACAGCAAAATGGAGTAACAGAAAGGTTTTTCTGAGTGACATTTTACAAAAATAACGTTCACTTGAAACTAATTTAATTGTCGTCAGAAGCTGTCACGTCTAGGGTTACCCCTTTCGCACCTTTTTTTTAGGTATACATTATCAGTTGGATTATTATTATAATATAGCAAAAAACATACTATGTCTTTTTTTTATGAAAGTTAGATATTTACTTTTATAGAGTACTGCCTGAATTATTCAAATCTTGGCGAGGCCTGAGCGTTGAGTGATCAACACAGCGTTTTTAACGGCAACTGTTTGTCACCTAATGTTAGTAAAAACGGATTAATGAAGGGAAGAGCTCGCCATTTCATTAACAACCAATTAAACTCCCGAAAGCCAGGCAATGAAACTAGAATTCACCCTGTATAGCCCATGACACCACAAATAACCTGGCTTTCTATTGGTTAAAGAATTTTCTAAATCGGTTCAGGGATTACCCCTACAACCTCACAAACTTTACCTCTTATTAATATTAGTATAGATGTAGATGTGAGCACACGCTGCGCGTTACCTGTAACAAGCTCATGGGCTGCGGCTGCGGCTGCGGGCGCGGGGGCTCGGGGGCCGCCGTCACCACGTGTCCGCCCGACACCTGCGCCAACTGTTACACATTCTTATAATCACATGACGCTTTTATAACCCTACAAGTTACAAAAACTTATGCAGTAGCGAGCAAACAAAAAAAAAACTTTAAAATAACGCAGTCCACGTCAGCTATCGCTGTATACCTGCGCTGTGGCTCACAATAATGGCACTATTATAATGCCTCTGAGAGAGACTGAGCGGTAATCCAGCACAAGGCCCAGAACGGGTTCGTAGATGTCACATGTTATCGAATTTTTTGTCTTCCTGTTTTTTCCTGCGATCGATTCGACAGCCCCAGAATCTTTTTAAATTAAATATTTGTTTAATTATGGCAACTAAGCCCAATTTAGTAACATTGTTCTTCAAAACTATTGATAGTAAAAACACACAGAAACCAAAACCAAAATTGTAAGGTTAGCTGTGGGGTCTCCTGACCAGTACCTCCACAGCGTGCGACAACCGAGGTACGTCGTACTTTTCAATGAACATACTTAGGATACCGTTAGAAATAGACTGCGCTCTTGTTACGATGGAGTTTGTTTTTTGACCGTGACGCACCAAAGGTGCTTTCTGTGTATTAGGTATACTCACAAGTCGTTTGAAGGCAGTGAGATCATGATCAGGTACATTGTGATGCTGCGGCTGCTGGTGCTGCGGCCGCAAGCGCGCCTCTAATTCCTCCAAGCTATGCACTTTGCCGCCACTAACGTGGTTCACCTCTGAAACAAATTTATTAGTTTCATTAGTATATTATTTGCATCAATATCTCTATATATGTCTATTGTGCACCGATACAATATCAGATCTAATATCATTAAATTCATAGTGCTTGTTTGAGATATGTGGCCATAAATTTATCATATCATATCATATCATATCATCGAGATCTCTTCGAGTCTCAAGAAGCTCATTGTCAGTTTCGGTTGCAGTTCATAGATTTTTAACAGTTATTACTGGCAGTTGGCAATTTTAAGCCAGAAAGTTTAGAATCAGTCATATCAAATGTCGTATATTTTATTACTCAGAAACTGAGCCGTATCGGTGGTGGTACTGCATGTGGTTAGACTGGAAACCGATCTCGAAAAAGTTGAAGCTGATGATGATTAATAGATTTTTAAGTGAACATTTGAACAAGCCCCTAAAGTATGGGTTGAAATGGAATTTGAATTTAGAGTGTCCTGTTTCATTTGACATAATTATTATTACATCTCTAATTGCAATTTCAAATATAGATAGTTGTGTCACCGGATCTGTTGTCATGGCTGTTGGCGTTAGCGCGGAGCAGCAGGTCGAACAGCGACACGGGCTGCGGCGCGAAGGGCGCGCGCGCCGCCGGCGAGATGGGCGCGAACACGTGCGCCGCGCCCGCCCCGCCCCCCGCACCGCCGCCCGCGCCCGCCCCGGGGGACGAGCGCCCGTTGTCCAGTTCTAGAACCAGAAAACAACAACTGAAATTGTATTTAGGCCAACGGTGACAGTGCACTGACTCACGCGTTCCGCCCAATCCCATTTGAGCGTGGTAGTTTTCGTCCAGGACCTGTGTGATCCAGTAAACGACTAGGCCCTAAGACCGAGACTTAGGACGGGCAGAATACATAAATATACTCAAGTCGATGAGTTTGAATCACTCTTCATTAGCGCCTTCATGGACCAATAATTTTCATTATTTATTTATGGTACACCCGCATACATCGGATAATCTCTTACAGACAAACTTTGGATGGACTGAACAAAAGGAGATACATAGATTTAAAGCTCTAACGGGGATTTACGATGTTGTCGATGCGGCGATCGATTTTTAACAAGCGTTTTATTATTATGAATAATGTTTAGTCTCACCATCGACCATATTGTGCAGCAGTCGCTCGTAGTGCTTGGCGTCATTGGTGGGACTCTCGCGGCGGAACCAGCGGCTGAAGCGACTGCCGCCCTCCGACTCGCCGCCGCCGTTCTGTTACCAACACAAACAGGTGTTCATGAAGACAGTCAATGTATTTATGTTTATCTTACGTTTAAAACATGATGGGCAGAGAAGCGCTAATCAATAAATATTTAAATAAGTGTCTTCCATAAATTTTTGCATGTTTTTATCCATACAGGTCTACGCTTTCGAACATCGAAATAACTTGCATGTTTTTGGCTGATTGACCTTAGCAATTTAAAAAAGGCTCAGTTTGAGGTTTATTTAAAAGTTATACTTTGAATGATTCCCTAAAGTAAAAAAAAACTATGTCTGATGAACCAGTTTTTAAATAAAATATGACTACTTGGATGACCACAATACTGTCACACCCTGCACAGGAATGCCGAAAACAATCATTCGAGGTTCGTTGTACTTACGGTGAGCACGTCAGGTATGGCGTCAAACTTCAGGAACTCGTCCAGGTTGAACTCCGGCTGCTCGTTGTTCTGCGGTTGCTCTTCGCTCTTCGACTCCACGCCAGAATCCTTGTCCTGGGAACAGAGCGTGTGTTTATTTCACGCCTTATCATAGTCTCCAAAGCAGGACGCATAACCATAAAAAAGTCAATACAATGGGCTAGATTCCATCATCCACAAATTGCAAAACTATTTATTCCGTCAGTTAGAGTATTGAAAAATAATGGACACGTATTTTTTGTTTTTGTAAATCAATGAATATTGACAAAGATAAAACGCATCAAAACTCGGGAGTGGGGGCTCGTGACATCACGACTCACTAAAAATTATGCGAAGGTGTGACGTATTGAGAATTTTAAAAGCGTCGTAACTTCGTGAATTTTGGTTCCCGTATTAGAAGAAAACACACGGGTCAAATATTTTTAGATCATCTAACTGACGGACTAATTAGATTTTTTCAGGACACAAGCCCATTGACAAAACAATGACTGATTTTTTTCGGGGAAAAAAGGTTAATTGGCAATACCAATCGGGTTTTAGAGGTCAATATTGGTTCAGTAGTGCTAAGAATGTGGGCCGAAGTGTCGATCAGGTAGGTAATGGAGTACCTGGGCCGTTTACCTAAGTCCTGGAAATAAAGCAGATTGGCGAATTTGAGAATTATCGTGTCTTCACCTTTCTTCGGACTTTAAACAATCCCCCAATACTCCATCGCAACCTGCTCAATTCCTCCTCAAGTTCGGTGATCTTTTCGTCGGTCCAGAGTGCTCTCGTGTTCAGTGTTGCCTCGTCCAGTCGTCGATGTTTTTTGGGGTAGCCGGGTCCACACAAAATTAGTGGACGTCCACGTATTGTGGTATGGTTATGGTACGTGTGAACAAGCCTAACAGAAATAAGTAACGTTTAGAGCCTCAGGTTTCTTGTACTATAAACCGTTCTCCAACGTTTAGTTGATATCTAGCTAAAACCTTGCTTTTTAAACTGGCCATTTTAGGAATAATCATATCGGTTTCATTGTCAATGTCACATTTTTATTTATCAACTGAGTGTCATAGCAATGACATTATGACAATAATAAATTAAATCGAAAGCATAACTAACTTCCTAATTAATTTGGGCTAACTTTGAGCACGTTCAACCGTCGAATCCGACTCGGCTGGGCGGCGCGCGGCTTTCGGGAAGTTGCATGATAACTCTTCGTCCCACATGTTGCAAGCGATGACTTATGGAACTAAAACGTGGTCGCTCACAATGGGCCTCATCAGAAGGCCCAATGAAGGCAATGGAGAGGGTAATGCTTGCAGTCTCCTTGCTTGATCGAATCAGGTATGATGATATCCACAAGAGAACAAAGGTTACCGACATAGCCCAAAGGATCGTCAAACTGAAGTGGTGGTGGGCAGGGCGCATTGCTCGCAGAACAGATGGTCGATGGGGCTGAAAAGTTCGGGAGTTGCGACCGCATACCCGAAGACGCAGCGTTAAAAGGTCTTTTATAAGGTGGAGTGATGACCTGGCTCGGTTCGTGGGTAACCGATGGACGCACAGAACCGGTTGCGACACTTGGGGGAAGCCTATAACCAGCAGTGGAAGTCTTTCGGCTGATAAGATGATGATGACTCACGTTGCTGGTGTTGTTGCTGGCGCTGTCGCTGGCGGGCGGCGCCACGGGCGACGACGTGTCGCGCCAGCGCTCCGGCGCCGGCGAGCGCGAGTCACCGCTGTTGTTCCATTTCTATCACATACATTATGTTAATATTAAGAACTTAAAAAAGAAACAACGGGTTGCAGACCTAAGACTAAGACTACCTACAGTACTGTATTTCCTTTTTCTTTAAAATCCATCCAAACGTTGTCTTGAAAAGATCGCTCTTAGCGATAAGGCCGCCCATTATATCACCCTATGCAATGTTTTCTACATCTATTTTGTCTGTAACTTTGGAGTACATAATAAAGAGTATTTATTCTATTCAGAGAGTGCCAGCAGAAGTGAAAACTTGAAAATTAACGTTGTGCATTTTGAATCATCTGTCTTACGAATTTTAGATCAGGTCTCGTGCCCTGACGCGAGTTATACCCAGAAAAGTACTCAACACCGCTAAAGAAGTTCTAACTTCAAAATATTTGTTTGTACCGACGAAGGCTGCAAAATCCTCGTAAACACTCTATAAATTAAAAGATTGAAAAAAAAAAACATGAAACGCTTGATGTGAGTTTTCAATTAAAATATAACTATGGTTATTACCTCAGTCTCTTTATTATTCGCGTTGCCATTCTTCTTGGGTACTGGGTCGTCGAAACCACGCAGCTCGATCGTCTCCAACTGAGATGTTGGGCCTCCACTAAACCTGTGTGTATCAAACATTATTTCCTATTAGTTATTAGTAACTTTTAATCTGTTGTAACCTGAATAAATATATACATAAATGATAAAACCATAAAATATAAACACGGTGTTGTTTTATTGATCTCATCATTATAAGTTTTCAAGACGTTTTGAATGAGACGTTTTGATGCCTCACCTTCCAACTGTGGAATTTCTTGCACATTCTTCTCCATAGTGATCTTGGAACGCTTTGGAACATGCAACTAACTAGGTTTATGTCCGACCGACCTTGAGACCATTCAAAAAATTCTGTAAATGGTTTATTTGAAAGAAACTCCTTGTGTTTGAGTTCATGAGAAGAGAAAATAAGTAAAGTCTTACCATTCGGGTTCATCTTCTTTCTCAAGGCGTCGTTGAGAATAGCGACCACCAGATCTACGGTTGTCCTCTCTGTAAATAAAAACGATTTAATGAGTTATGAAACATGGAATGGTAGTCAATCAGCAGAAAGAAGAAGAAAGAAATAAAAAGAGTTTATTTGCGGTCAATATGACGCATACCGAAAATACACAAAAATTACAATACAGTATGTCTACGACATATATGCAATAATTGAAACCACAAGTAACACTTGTCCACAGAAGTATAAATAAATTGTTATAAATTTAAAAAAACGTAAATGAAAAAATTTAAGTTTTCAAACAAAATAAATATGAAAATAAATTTAGTAAAAGTAAATCACCCTATTTAGAAAACGTACCTTGACCTCGACTGACCTCGAGAAGTGCGGCAACAATGCTCGCGCGGCGGCGTTTTGATTTATCTTTGCCAATTGCGATGAAATTCACTATGGTTATTTTTCACCCGTTCTTTTTTACTTCGTGATAATTTGATTACTGAACTAATCTAAATAAATTCTGTCATAGCACAAGATGGATTAAAACTTAAATTTTCTCATGTTCAAAATGTCCACCACGTTTCAACCAGGATTCGAGTGTTTATTTCACCGTAAAAAATAAGTACCTAGGTATGTACAAATAAAATTAAAAACACAATTTACACACACAAAAGTCCAGTACCTACTCAGTGTCTATTTCACTGTAAGAAAATAATTACTAATACATACAAGTGAATAACAAAAATCACGTAAAACAATGCGGGTACTTAAGTACCTATCAAATCTTTGCGAAATGCACACACGCTATCCCGGAAGACTCGCGGTGAACTGACAAAACTTACATCCGTACTGGCAAAAAATAAAAGTCATAGGTAAATAGGGTAAACAATGTAATAATTATCTTTTATCGATACTTTTCTACAATTACTTATCTAATAAAGACTTAATACGCAATCAAGGCATTACAATACTAGTACTATTTTTAATAACCGTATTTAACAGTGAAGTGATAGTTAAATTTATTGGACTTTTAAAAAAAATTTTAACTTTTGTACGTTTCGACTTACGAAACTACCGTAGGTACTACCTAGATAGTGAGTAATGTAGAAAACGGGTGAGCACGTTTTTTTAATAGGATGTTTCTTCCTAAAATGTGAACATTATTACATTATTTTTTATCTCTAAATCCACTCAATTATAGTTTTTAATCAGAATAGGTAGGTAGGTACATAGTGGTGCTATAATAATTCTAAACTAACCATGTCCATTAAAAATAGAACATCTTTTTTGCTAACCGATCATTATTCTCTTCAAAAGACAATGAGAGAAAGCTGATAATATTGTCGATAACTGTGTCCAACTCTACGCGTCGAGCGCGCGCGCAACCCGCTCCCCGCGCCCCTCCTCGCCAAAAGCCGAAGGCCTTTGAAAAAGCCGACACACGCGTGCCGCGTCTTTTTGTACTAAGCCGACAAACGAACCGCGCCGCCGTGACTCGCAGTGTACACTTGCAGGTATTGTTGGAGTGTCTCAGTGAAAATGAATTTGAGTAAAAATAACAAAATAAAATTTCGGCCGTGACAGGTCAAGAACATTTCACAAGGAGAAATTTCACGTACGAATGTAACGAAAAACAAACAATATTAAGATTTTTAATAGTTGGTCCTACAATGTTCCCTCTGGTTAGGGACAAATGCCTCTTCTCTGTGAGATGGAGTGGGTTGCAATCCACTACGCGGGCATACGGGTTGGTAGAAATCACATGTCTTCGATTTTTTTTTTCTAGGACATCTTTAAACTTAAAGTTTTCTTTCATTCACCGTTTTGAGAGCAGTGATGATAAATAAATTACACAATGAAAAGTGCTTGCCTGGTCTCACCCACGACCTTCAACTATGCCACAACAGCTTTGTTCTGTTTTCAATTAAAATGCAATACAAACACATTAAAGTCCCGCCTGTCGTTTAGGTGTACCGAGTTCGCATTTTAGGTAAATAGGTAAAATGAGTACAACTGCGTAGGTGAATGATTGCACAGCGTGGCAACGTCGCTTTTCAATGTTCAAGGATTCAAGTTCATTGTACTATTAACCTACTGTTGCAATTCTACAGAGTGTTCAAATTTGCTTTAAATTAAAACTCGACTTTTTGACAAAACTACTGGACCGATTTCGTTACTTTTTTGTATAGCGTTATCAAATACCATAACTAGTATGTGGTTTCAAGGATTGCATATATGTCGTAGACATACGGTATAAACATGACAAATTGGGAAGATAATTATGCATCAAATCTACGCAAAACGGCCATCTCTCAGCATAATGCTGGGACTCGTGTGCGAGACAGAGCCACAGTGCTGGTTTTCAGTGACAGCCGGCGTTGACGGTTTGACGTCGATCGGAGCAGTATAAAAAGTCAAAAATAATGAAAAAAGTACTAATATATAAAATTCTTCCGTTACTGACTGATTGAGTGAGTGATTGACAGACAACTCACAGCCGAAACTAATGTTTGAAGAAAGCTGAAATTTGGCATGTAGGGGGTTCGTTGGAGAGCACTTAGAGTGGATTTCCCGAAATTTCTACGGAAACGGGAAAAAACACAAGATATGCGAAGTCGCGGGCAAAGTTAGTATATATACATGGTTTGTGGATTATACAAAACTTCAACTGCATAATTATAAGTTAGATAATAGACCAATCGATTTGGCTATTATGAAAGAGGTGATATATGGATGATCGATTGGGTATTTTACTATGGGGACGGGCTGCAGACATCGAGTCTATTTTTATTCTGCAGAAAAGAGCCATCAAAGCGATATATAATCTCCGCCGGCGCGATTCTCTCAGGGAACTGTTTAAGAATATTAACATCATGACGGTACCTTGTCAATACATTTACGAAAACATCATGTATGTCAGAAAGAATTTACATCTTTTTAGTAAAAGAGGCGAGAGACATAATTATAGTACTAGAAATAGGGACCAGTTAGTTCAACCAGGCTTCAGACTGGCTAAAGTAGCCTCATCTTTCATGGGGTACTGTTTAAAATGTTATAATAAGATACCTCCCCATATATTAGAACTAAATGAGACGAAATTCAAGTCTTGTATTAAACGCACACTATGCAGGCAAGCATATTATAAGTTGGGGGATTATATTGAAGATAAAAATGCTTGGCTGAATGCTGGTCCTGCTCCACAGCCACTAGGGAGCCCAAACTAATCTGTAAATAGTTCGGAAACATTGTTGGACCGGCTGAAGATTGTAAGAAAAATTTGCATTGTTAGAATCAACTTACTAAGCATTGTATAATTTCAGCCATTAACAGTACTGTGTACCTTTAACTTTAATTATCAGTTTTAGGTATGTTTTTGACTTGAATTTACCCTGGCGGTTGGGAGTGTCATGCTCACTCAAAAGTCTAGCTGATGGTGGCGTATGCGTTGGATCATTTGGCTCCCTTCAAAATGGTTGAGCCGAATGGTGCTGGCGCATGCGTCATGTTCGTGAACGGGCGCCGTCAGTCGGGACTGGTCATTTCTTAGCTGCCATGGTTAATTTTAATTATTTCTTTGAATTGTTCCTCTTTTATTCCGAACGCTTTTATCCTGCTCGTTTTTTACATCGTTCTCACATGTGTGTATAATGTCAACCCGATGTAAATAAATCTTTGTAAAAAAATATTGTTTTTAAAAGAGTGTCCATGGAGTTTCTTGCACGTTCTTCTCCATAGAGATCTACGCTTTGGAACGTGCAAATAGCTTCAACTTTTTGGACCGACCGACCTTGACAATTCAAAAGTGCCTGTAAATGGTTTAATTGAAATAAATGCTTGAATTTTGAATTTTGAATTTTGGTAGCTTAAGAGAAAATATTCATCCCATCGTAGACAACCATTTTACCATGAAAACGATGGCTAGAATGTACCAAAATAAAAAATAAAAAACTCAACCGACCTGTGCTGCATCTTCTCGTTGATGAATCGATCGTCCCGTTCCCTCTTGATGTCAGAGGAGTAGGAGTCTCTACCGAACGAGCGCCGTTCGAACCTGCGTAAGAGACATACTGTTATAAAACATTACATTCACGAATCATAAAAAGAGATTGCCCATGAACAGTACTCTTGATAAATTACTTGTGTCTCAAAACCTTGAACGGCATGAAATATTTAAAATAAAAATATGTTTTTAAAAAAGATTTTGATTGATATTTAAAATGGGATAGTTTTTTGAAAAATAATTAGTACTTTTATGTTTCCGACGTTATAGTACGCCATTTTTTACTACCGACTGTCAATACTAGGGTAGTCCATTTTTTCTATTGCGGGTAATGTGCGTACCTACCTACATAAAATAAAATAATATCGATTTTGTATTGATTGTTCAATCTTTTATTGTAAAGTAATAACTGAGTTCTAAATCACAAGTTGTAGCTGGCATTATCAATATCAGTGGTTGTAAACGGCGACGTCGGCGCTAAGTGGTATTTGTGAAATACCACACGAAAACGGTTTACGGAAATCGATCAAAAATCGATATTTCATCAGTATGGGTACAACCTTATTTGACGTTTATTGCGCGTCTGTCATATTTTTGCAATACAATACTGTTATTTCTGCTGGTTTTGGAACGTTGTGCTTCGAGTCGAGCCTTTTAGTTCCTCCGTTACTGCTGCCAACCCATTGAAAATAAACATATTTTTAACGTCACTGCACCGTGTGTATTGTTTATTACTAAAACTTTTTGAGTTGTGATCATGGCGAATGCGACTGTGATGCAATTTCTCAACTGCTTTTTGAGATTAACGCCACTTAGGCGCAGCAGACACATGTTGTCGAAGATTCCGAATAACATCATGGACATTTTACGAGTCTGGATCTCACCAACACCGGTAAGAATGCATATTGTATTTTTAACGTAGTAGGATTTTTTTTAGTTAGTAACTGCGCTTTATGTTTACGTACCATATAACAAATCTTAGAGGACACAAGTACAATCCATGTCTGTTTGTTAGTTCCTCACCTCAACGTTGGGTAACCGGATTGTAACATAACCTATATAAGTAGAAACCTTCTACTGAGTTGGTAAAAACTAACTTATTTACTAGGATTGTTTTTTTCAATCACTTAAGTGTATTCGAGGATATGTATGAATTGTGTGTAGTATCATTTTAGATTGCAGTTGCACAGAATTTTAGTTTTGGGAACTAATAATTATTTAGTAAGAGGAAGAATAAAATCGAGGCATGTGTCTAGTAGAACATATTATAGTTATATTTTAGTAAATAAAGATGAAAATGTAAGAGATAAATTAGGCGCTATGGTAGGATACTATTGTTCTTGCCTTGTGGGATAAAGAACTGTAGGTTGCTGTGTGCATGTAATGTGCATAGTGTGGTATTTGAGCTGGGGCACGTTATGACAATGTTAGTGTTCCAGCACTATTTTTGGATAACATATTTTTAGAAGAATAAAATACAAGTTTAAGAAATAATCATTCTTTTATTTGTTGTATTTGGTGTTGTGTGTTTTACCTTCCCTCTCTACTTACAAAGACCATATCATGATACGTACCACATCTATGATTTGAGTAGGATCTAGACAATAACACTGATCAATTGACTATTTTAGTAATGATTTCTTCCATGCTTTGCAATTTCATGAAACGGAACATGAAATTTAAAAATGCGCTAAATCTAAATCAGTAAGACTTGGTGAGGTAAAACGTTACAGATTTTACACAAATTATGCTTCAAAGATACCAAGCTCACCCGTAAACCCCCATTCAGACCCTTTTAAATAGCTTTTTCAACTAATTTTTGGTCGAACATAACCTCAAAATAGTAATTTCATTTTCGTAAATATCTCAGAAATGCCAATGTAGTTTGTGTTAAATCTTTTGAGGTAGTATTTAGACATGCCATCAAGTATTTTAAAGATGATTTTATGAAGACACAACAATGTTGAATTGAGTACATTTGTCCATAGTGCCGTGGGCATTCTCCTTTTACTGTCCACACATGAGATACAATAGTTAAACAGTAAGGGAAGACCACTTAAGGTTCGCGAGAACTGGTTAATTGGTATTATACTTATTACACAAGATGAAAATGAAATAAGACTGCAAGGCCTTAACGTATGTACATAACATATAACAAACGTATGAAGAAACCATAATTCTACTAATTCACGAACTCAAAATTCTGGGTGTAATGTTAAAATCATCGATTGAACAAGTTTTTTAAGTGAAATACTGGTATTCCGTTCCATCTCATTTCACTGAACGTCAGAATAGTTCCGCAGTTGCAAAAAGCTAAGCAAATGAGTATGATAAAAACATAACACTTCTTCCTAAACCAGTATTTTTTTTTTTTAATGTTTCACCAATATTGAAACACTCAAATTTCTATTTCCGCACGTGGTCCCATGAACTATGTTCTTGTATGATAAATGTAGGCAGTAATATATACAACGCACGCAAATACTTAAAACGTGCATCACCTGTTATCTGCCATTTTGATCTAGGCCATGGATCCACAGAATACTAGCAATTATGCACTGTGTGAATAATTACTAATGTACTGTCTATTCCACTGCAATAGAACACTGGCCAAGTTTTGAAGTTGGCCAATGGCTTATTGAAGCGAAAAAAAAAAAATGTTTACAATATCTTGATTTTTAGAAGATACTGGACAGAAAAGGAAAAGGCCATTTAAGCGAACCAATAGAAAAACGTACGTCAGATCTTACCTGTCGTTGTTAGGCCTGGTGTGGTCGCGCTCACGTTCGCGCTCGCGCTCCCGGGGCGGGCGGTAGGGCTCGGCGCCGCGGTACTCGCCCTCCTCCCACGCGTTGTGGGCACGTCAGATCTTACCTGTCGTTGTTAGGCCTGGTGTGGTCGCGCTCACGTTCGCGCTCGCGCTCCCGGGGCGGGCGGTAGGGCTCGGCGCCGCGGTACTCGCCCTCCTCCCACGCGTTGTGGGCACGTCAGATCTTACCTGTCGTTGTTAGGCCTGGTGTGGTCGCGCTCACGTTCGCGCTCGCGCTCCCGGGGCGGGCGGTAGGGCTCGGCGCCGCGGTACTCGCCCTCCTCCCACGCGTTGTGGGCACGTCAGATCTTACCTGTCGTTGTTAGGCCTGGTGTGGTCGCGCTCACGTTCGCGCTCGCGCTCCCGGGGCGGGCGGTAGGGCTCGGCGCCGCGGTACTCGCCCTCCTCCCACGCGTTGTGGGCACGTCAGATCTTACCTGTCGTTGTTAGGCCTGGTGTGGTCGCGCTCACGTTCGCGCTCGCGCTCCCGGGGCGGGCGGTAGGGCTCGGCGCCGCGGTACTCGCCCTCCTCCCACGCGTTGTGGGCACGTCAGATCTTACCTGTCGTTGTTAGGCCTGGTGTGGTCGCGCTCACGTTCGCGCTCGCGCTCCCGGGGCGGGCGGTAGGGCTCGGCGCCGCGGTACTCGCCCTCCTCCCACGCGTTGTGGGCACGTCAGATCTTACCTGTCGTTGTTAGGCCTGGTGTGGTCGCGCTCACGTTCGCGCTCGCGCTCCCGGGGCGGGCGGTAGGGCTCGGCGCCGCGGTACTCGCCCTCCTCCCACGCGTTGTGGGCACGTCAGATCTTACCTGTCGTTGTTAGGCCTGGTGTGGTCGCGCTCACGTTCGCGCTCGCGCTCCCGGGGCGGGCGGTAGGGCTCGGCGCCGCGGTACTCGCCCTCCTCCCACGCGTTGTGGGCACGTCAGATCTTACCTGTCGTTGTTAGGCCTGGTGTGGTCGCGCTCACGTTCGCGCTCGCGCTCCCGGGGCGGGCGGTAGGGCTCGGCGCCGCGGTACTCGCCCTCCTCCCACGCGTTGTGGGCACGTCAGATCTTACCTGTCGTTGTTAGGCCTGGTGTGGTCGCGCTCACGTTCGCGCTCGCGCTCCCGGGGCGGGCGGTAGGGCTCGGCGCCGCGGTACTCGCCCTCCTCCCACGCGTTGTGGGCACGTCAGATCTTACCTGTCGTTGTTAGGCCTGGTGTGGTCGCGCTCACGTTCGCGCTCGCGCTCCCGGGGCGGGCGGTAGGGCTCGGCGCCGCGGTACTCGCCCTCCTCCCACGCGTTGGTCGGCACGTCGCGCACCATGATGCGGCCCGAGCCGATGCGGCGACCTCCTGTGTAGGACGCACAAGTTACAGTATACCACTTGTCACATCATCATCACGTCACGAATGGCTCAAGTTACTCTTCACACTTAATCGACTTCACGCGTGTGTTTGACCATGAACAGTATGAACGATCAGACATCGTCCTAATAGAAAGCGATCATCTCGCAATGGCCGGCGAAATGGTTCGCTTTCTATTAGGACAAAAACGCATAGTGTGCCTTTGTAAGTTAAAGATTATTTAGAAAGGATAGAATAAAATGCACAAGACTCTAGTTATTAAATTGGCAGTTTTCATTAACATAGGCGACACGTAAATATTATTTTACTGATAGATTTTCAGTACACTGCAATGAGTCCAACTTGGAAAATTCAAAAGCGCATTACACCTTGCGCTTTTTGGGTGTTATAATAGAAATTTTCGTTAGTGAGAAAATCAATAACTAGAATTATATATAAAAGTGAATTATAATTTCTATAAATATGTCGGCAGATCATTGTAGAATGCACGATAAAGCTTCAACGTGTATCCTCTGGTTTCTGCCGTTATGTTCTAGGCCATTTTGACGAGAAATACCCCATTTAAATAGGCTAGCAAGTTAAGCAATAAAGTGTCGTTCAAGAGATCGGAACAGTCTGTCAGTATAATAGAATACTGGTAATATGCAATATGTATCACAAATGACTAGTATTCATGTTCCCCCTTCCCCAAAGCCAATAAGCTTATGATAGAAGGGTTCGTCGCAATAGTTCAACGGATGGGACTAACGGAAACGACCGCGAGGACTTAAGTTCGACTTAGGTCCTCGCGGTCGCTAGTGTGGCGCCTAAACCGTTGCACTATTGCTTCTTATATCTAATTTGTTTGATAGATTGACAATGATCTGATGGAAAGCAGAATATTGCACTGAAACGGCCATATATACATTTAGTTTAAAACAATATGGCCTAAAATATTCGCGCTTTATATGACAAACACGAGCGCGTCGTTGCGCCAATAGAGGGTGCTTCTCGGTTTTGACGAAGACGCTTTCTATTAGGACAACGGCTCAGCTCACTGGCACATATTGCTGCGCATAACGAATTTAAGACATCATTCTGTCTTTGCCCTTTAATAATTTATTTCAAACAATTTATCCTTTTAAGGTAGTTCATGTTTTAATAGTTATTAAAAAGCTATACCAGTTACTGAGTTTTGAAGGTAACAGGCAGACGCTCCATTTATACTGGCGTTCAGAAGAAATGGCTAGGCAGATTTAGTGGGCTATGTAAAAAGTCTGTAGGTATAATTCTGCAGGAAATTTTAGGAATACCGAAAATTTTATAAGCTTAGTGTAATTTAGGAACAGTCACATAGATTCAGTCGTCAATACCAGCCGTTTGTTTGAAGGGTCATACCTTGGTCAGGCTTGGCGGGATGCAGCGCGGGCTGGTGCGGCGGCGGGCCGGCGGGCGCGGCGGCGGGCAGCGGCGACTCGGGGCGCGTGCGCGCCAGGTGCGGCGGCGGCGCGGGGGCCGGGGCCGCGCCCGGCGCGCCGCAGCCCGACGTGAAGCTGCGGCGCTGCGGCGACAGCACGATGCCGCCGCCGCTGGGTTCGCTCTCCTTGCGCACGCGCTCGCGCGGGTCAGCTGAGCGCCGCTCGCGGTCTCGGTCACGCCCGTACACGCCCTGCTTCACAAGCAACTTAAATATTAATTACATAACATTTTTGGAAATATTTATTTTCTCTTCCACAAAAGTGGGCATTAACATAAATACATACATCATTATTTGTGAGAGTCTGCTTTCTGCACTTCCTGTCACACAGATTTGAAATGGACTTGTCCAAACAGTGCAAGCATGTTTTATAAGAGAATCACTAAATAATGGGTTGTAACAGTTTCAGGAAACGCTGGCGTGGCGGCTATTCGAGACATTCATGTCGGATTGATCGGAGAGAACAAAACACCGGGAAGAGTGGAAGGCTATGGGGGAGTCCTTTGCGCAGCAGTGGGATAAAAGATGATTAACAGATGAAATTAAATAATAATTAAGATGAAGATGGTAAATGGTGGTGAACTGAACGTTAATAAAGTTTAAACAAAAGACATTATAGTCATTTAATAAAAACCAGAACAAAAAAATCAATAAAAAGTTTTGTAAAAATCTTAACATGCATCTTCGACCGCGTGATAAGTGCCTAAGTATCCCCAGGATAAAAAAAAAATAGTTGTTTAGTTTCATCAAAATCCATTCAGCAGTTTGCATGTTAAAACGGAACAGACCGACAAACTTTCGAGTTTATAATATTAGAAGGGATAATATTGACGCCTCAACTCCTCTAAAGGTCTTTCTGCCAAAGTCGATTTAGACTTTGCTTCCTTCCATGTTTCCGATAGAATTTGCTTCTCCAGCTCATGTTTCTCCTTCTAGGAGACAATGCATTTCTTCAGTTCTTCGCTCCCCACTTATATCAATATCATGTTTCTCCTTTAAAAGCTTCACTTGGAGAGCATGCATATCCTCAGCCCTTCGGTCCTTTTTTATGTCCAAGTAATGTTTCTCCTTTAAAAACTTCAACTGGAGACTGTGCAATTCTTCAGCCCTACGCTCCCTACTTATATGCTCTATTTTTAATATTTCAAGCTCTTCTCTTTCATGTACAAGCTTGTTAGGAGCTTCAGTTAGTTGCGGCCCTTGTAGTGAGTGATGTCTTATATTTTCAATTGGTTTTTCTGTAAGAAAATAATGTGATTTGTAGAGGTATGAATCTAAAATAAATAACTTTGTATAAGTAATGCATATTTGTATTTTTATGCTATATTCTTTACGGTTTTTACACTTAATGGTACGTAGGCAGACTAAAATTTTAACCTTTTAACTTACAAAATTCAAAAAATCTGGCACATATGAATTTTGAGGTAATTGCAAATATAACAGTAATATAATTTATTATCTTTTATCAATAAAGCTCATAATAGACCATTTTATTGACGTTCAGAAAAAGTTGGCTGAACTGTTTATGCATATTGCATAAATTATAATTTATAAATACTTACCACGGAAACTAGATCTCAAGGAGTTTTCAAAAATGGTGGGCTGTTTTTTGGCCTGGGACGCACCTTGACAAGGTTCGACGTAAAGTTGGGATGCCAGATCAGCTGCTTTATCTAATAAAATTGGATCCGGCGCTCCTCCGCTGTCAAAGCAACACTGCGAGGTGTTGGCCAAGATTTCAAAAGCATCGGTAGAACACTTGAAGTCTGAAAAAATCCGTCATGTTATTGTTCACTTTACGTTAGTATAATTATAAAAAAATACATAAAACATGCATAAACGTGTACATCACTTACTGGTTTTGTGTAAATAGCAACTGTTATAGTGGATCTGCTATTTTGCCAATAAATACCTGTTTTACAAAGCACCACTTGAGTCGGTTTGAACGCGGAAGTGCTTCACTATTCCGAGTTACTTTTCTTCCTCGCGACGAAATTTATCAAAACTTTTTTTTTTTCAATAAATACATTTACTTTAGTAGCTTTGTTTAATAATAATCTTTTCTAGGATAGGATTTTGATTTTAATCGTTAAATTTATTTTCCTTTATTATCTTATTGAAAAAATACGTTACACATAAAAAATGTTAAATAAATTCGGTTTTATATAAAAAACATAAAAAATGTGTTTTGGTTTGAAGAGGATATCTATACTATTAATATAAAGCTGAAGAGTTTATTTGTTTGATTGAACGCGCTAATCTCAGGAACTCCTGGTCCGATTTGAAAAATTATTTCAGTGTTAGATAGCCCATTTACCGAGGAAGGCTTTAGACTATATCATCACGCTAAGACAAATACGAGCGGAGCATTAATGGAAAATGTGACGCAGACAAAGTTGCACGGGTCAGCTAGTTGCATAATAAAATTACTCAATGGATCAAAAACCAAAACACGTCTAAAGAAAACCTTGTTTCGTAATAAATAAGACCGATATAATTCTTGCTTAAGGTGAATGCTCCAACCAGCCCGCGAAATTCTAAATTTCTTGCGTTTTTTGCAATTTGCAGGCCAGTGCTAGGTTGTATGTTGATTAAAATATTATTCGCGGCTGTAAGACGTATGTAGTTACAGAATTATAATCATCAAAATCACCAATACAACCCTCCAAGTTCATAAAGGCCTAGGAAAATTTGAATTTCGCGGGCTGGTTGGAGCATTCACCTTAAGTGGTTATGGCTGCGTTTCTATCAGTCATGTTCGAGGTTGCGTAGCGAGGGTTGTGGCAGTTAAGATCCAATAGAATCGCTTAATTTACCTGGCCTCGCTTAGCGCAAGCGATTTTATTTGGTAACAAACACATTCCTCACTACGCATCTTCGAACATATCTGGTGGGAATGCTGCCTGATACTACGGAAGCGTTTCACCATCACAATACACAAAAGCATTATGTTACTGGCGCAGCTTTAGTTACCTTATGGTTCTCATTGGGCGCATCTCCTCTCGCGCCTCGATCTTCTTCATTCGGTGAATCGGAACGTCTTTTCAACACACTGTGAAAATGAACAATTTCTTTATTTATGTACTTACGTTCATTACTTGCAAAAAGCAATCACAGTTCTTATTATTATAGTTGTCGGCAGATCATTGTAGAATGCACTTTAAAGCTTAAACGTACATCCCCTGGTTTCCGCCATTTTGTTCTAGGCCATTTTGAAGGAAAATATCCCTGGCTAATAAGTAAAGCAATAAAATGTCGATCTAGTGAGTGAGAGTCTGACAGTATAGTAGAATACTGGCAATATGTATCACAAATTACTAATATTCATATTTCCCCTTCCTCAAAGCTTTTCTCAGAAGGGTTCGTCACAATAGTTCAACGGATGGGACACGAACTTAGGTCCTCGCGGTCGCTAGTCTAGCGCCTAAATCGTAGCACTATTACTTCTTATATCTAGTTTGAAAGATTGACAATAATCTGATGGCAGAATATTGTACTAAAAACGGCCATTATGATTTTTAATAAAATACAGTTATAAAGTAAATACAGTTTTAAACAGTTTAGAGGTACTTGAAAGAAAATTCACCATCGTACGAGTGCCCTAAGTGGGGTTACTATAACATTAAAGGTCAGGTCATATTGTAGACTGAGACACAGGCCTCCAATATTTATGTGAGAGGGAGCAAACGTAATGCACCACCCCCAGAACCACAGCGAGTTGGTGGAAATCAAAATGCTATCGAGTTTTGGTTACTGGTTTTCTCACACCATCCTATGCTTGGTGTTCCATAATGAACCAACAATGACTGCTATAGTAATAAGTCACTGCTTTGCAGTGTACTGCAACTCACTGCTCGAGCCATCCACCTCTCACCCTCAGAGCACTGGGGCGTAAATTTGTTATTGCGCAGTGACTTGCCTCGTGCTTAGATTTATCATTAGAATTGCATCGAGGCGTACATCTTAATCATATTTGCTGAAAGACGTCCACTGCTGGACATAAGCCTCCCCAAGAGTCACCACATCGAGCAGTCCTGATCAGCCGTCACCAGGTCATCGGTCCCCTTTGTGGGAGGCCTTTCGACTCTTCGAGTTGTTCATACAATGTTTAATACTCACAGTGCAAGCGCCTCGCAGCCCGCGAACGCGTTCTCTAAGTTGCGCTTGACGAGCGGCGAGTTGCGCAGCCGCATGAGCTGGTCCCGGGTGTACTGTAGCGGCTTGCGGACCGGTCCCACCGCCAACACGGCTGGGTCGCCGCCCCCGCCTCCTGACACCACGTTGTCCTCACCTGGGAACAAAGACAAGTTGAACTTGAAGACTTGGAAAAGGAACTCCGATCTGCGATGACAGTTGTAAGACCATGTACACACTAAGGTTATCAGGAAAATCGCAGGACGATGATTATGCCATCTAAAGTCGAAAATTCGGAAGTTTTACATTCATCGACACTTATGTGCCGCTAACTGTTCCTGTACGCTACCTATCATATTATGGTCGGCCGTAGACTGTGTGAAAAACAATTGAAAGTCAGTAGGTGCCTGACATCGTTTTTCCTTACATTTAGAGCTTGACGATCGTAGTCGACTACCGACCACTGTTGAGCATGGTTTCAGGACTGTATGGAAGCGGAAAGTGAGCATACGTCGATCTCAAACTATATGGGAGAAGGTTGCTGATGGAGATTCACAAAATTGTTTCAGGTACAACGAAGACTACATGAAACTGACGAATGAAAGAAAGGAAGGAAGGAAGCAGCAGATGAGGTTCTTAATAATGAGAATTATGAAGGATGGGACGGTGGACGTGTGTCGGGCATGCCATCGTCCGGGTGAGTCCATCAGACATATTATCTCTGGTTGTTCTCGTATGGCTAACGGCCAGTACTTGCACCGACATAACCAAGTGGCAAAGATCATCCATCAGCAACTTGCTTTGAAGTACAAACTTGTGGACTCTAAGGTACCGTATTACAAGTATGTGCCCAACCCAGTTCTTGAAAATGACCATGTCACGTTGTACTGGGATCGGTCTATCATCACTGACAGGACTATTGTTGCCAATAAGCCTGACATAGTGGTGATAGACCGATTAGCGCGCCGCCGCCGCACAATGATTATCGATGCTACCATCCCACATGACGATAATCTCGTGAAAGCTGAGAAAGAGAAACAGATTAAGTATCTCGACTTAGCACACGAGGTTGTCGACATGTAGAATGTGGACTCGGCAGTCATTGTGCCGATTGTCGCTACGGCCAATGGCCTGTTGGCCAAAAGCTTTGACGACCACCTCTCAAAGCTGGGGCCCAATTCTGCTAATTTTATTTAACTCACATGCTATTGATATTCAATTGAGAGTCAATCACGACTCCATTACGATTAGAAGAAATTTGGTATTCTGCAAAAACTTGTATGTAAGCTCAATAGAGTCGTAATGGAATCGTAGTGTAATTGTAATTGACTCTCAGTTGAACAGTTATAGGTGTTGCCATTCAAAATCTACCAAGAAGCTGAATGAACTATTGGTTTGATTTAAATATACGATTTATCCATTTCTGTGATTCAATTACGAACTATATTGTCTGCAATGAATCGCCTTGTCGATAAAACATGACTTTAACGATGTTAGAAAGAGTTTATTTCAAATACGGTGGCTAGGTACGAACTTTGGATTTTAAATCGAAATAGCTGGAATTCGTCTACTTGGATGATGGTTTTATGCCATCCAAGTAATCGAAATTGCGTATTTTGCTTTTCTGCGATTTTGCAGTGGTGTTGTTAGGTGTGGGGTACCTACCACTAAAAACTGAAAAATAAAAAACTTTTAAAAATATGGAAGAAAACAGTTAATATGCTGTAATATTACAGCGCAGTATACAATACTCATACAATAAAACTTTACAAAAAAATACAACCGACTTCCAAAAAAAACACTACACAGTAAAAAATAACTTTAATTTCGGAAGTCGGTGTTTTTGTTAGTTTCTTCGTATTTTGACACCGATTTCCGAAATTAACGTTATTTTTTTAGTATGTACTGTTTTTTTTTGGAAGTCTGTTGTATTTTTTTGTAAAGTTTTATTGTATGAGTATTGTATACTGCGCTGTAATATTACAGCATATTAACTGTTTTCTTCTATATTTTAGGCTCATAATATGAGCGTCCAACAAATTGAAGCTCTGATAGAGTATTTAGAAGGGCAGCAGGAGCTAGCCCTTGGACGCTGCTCACGGTCCAAAGAGGGGCGCAGTCTGTCGAAAAGGCTTTGGCAAGAGTGCGCCGGAGTTCTTAACAGCATATCGTCAGACTGCGTCCAAAAGACAGGAGAGCAATGGCCTCTTTCCTTTCCATTCCATGCCTATAATAATTGTCAGGGCTCTCAATTCCACTTTTCCAACGCGGAATCCCGCATTGGGTAAATCTTCCACGGCATCTACCGTTGCCCTCATCGAGGCCCGCTTTTTACGGCGCTGAGCCAAAAGATGACGACGCCGACGGCGATCTTGCGCATTAGCTAATGCTAGAATACGCCATCGTAACAATAACCGCAGCATCTTTTCAGTATTTTTTTAAATATTTTTCGTTGAGTGGCTTGTAAAATCCTAAGATTATCTATTGTTGCACAATCGTACTTCAATCGTAAAATTGACACTCAGATTCAATTGAGTGTCCATTGATATAAATGTCAAATAAGAGTAGAATACCGATAAAGTCCACAATCGATTTACAATTGTAACACGATTGAAGAGCAGACTAGCAAATATTCCAATAGCAGTTCAATGGAATGTCAATGGAAAACCATTGGTCTTAAATTAGTAGCGGAATACCAAATTTAGTTAAAACTGCTACTGAGATCCAATTGATATTCAATTGAGCCATTCTTAAATTAGCAGAATTGGGGCCCTGGCCTTACGCAGTTGGGTAAAGGGCCTAATACAGAAGGCAGTACTCCTCGATACGGCTCGTATTGTGAGGTACCTTTCTCTGGAGCCCTAACCACCGGCAGCTTGGACCCTGCTCCCGACACCGGCGGACTACTATTTTTTATATTTTTAAATGTATTTTGTACTGTTTTTATCTACACTAATATTATAAAGAGGAAAACTTTGTTTGTTTGTTTGTTTGATTGTAATGAATAGGCTCAAAAACTACTGGACCGATTTTAAAAATTCTTTCACCATTCGAAAGCTACATTATCCACGAGTAACATAGGCTATATTTTATTTTGGAAAAAATAGGGTTCCGTAAGATATTTGGGTTTTTCGGACACAAGGTGTAAAAATCAACCAGAAAAGTTACTTATTTTGCGTACGCTGCCTAAACTATAAAAGATAGAACCATACATTGTTCTAATTAATTGTAGATCTTATAAATATCTACAAAAAAGTCCGCGACACACTATACCTATCTATGTCGAGTGAGGCACAACAACCACTTTTTAATTTAAAAATCTTGATTTTTTTTTTGGACTACATTTAAACGCGTTTATTTTACTCATGCTATTAATCCTTATCAAAATAAAGTATTTCATCACTAAGTACAGTTTATGTAGATAATATTTGGTGAATGATTAAAATCGGACGTTTGGTTTTGAAGTTATGGCGAAATTAAAATATTACGATCTCTGCTGCACGGCCCGTTGCGAAGTGGACGTCACCAAGGCGGGGGTGCGCGTGCGGGAGGGGAGTTTAGATCTATGAGTAAGGTACCCGCGCGGCTCAAACGCGATAAGCCTGGCTGGTGGCTTTAATTCTATATTAAGGCCTCACAGGCAAGTCCGGTTAAGCAGAAGCCAATCTTCTCAGGTTGACCTGCGAGAGCCATAACAAAAAAAAAAAAAGCTCAAACGCGAGGTCGGCTCCCTACGCAGCGGTCGTGCGCGAAGTCTAATAATTTTCGTGCGATTTTTTTTAGATTTCGTTCTTAAAACTACACCTACGCAAAAGTTCTTCTCAGAGCTAAACAACAGTTCTTCTCAGAGCCAAACAACAGTACTTTTCAGGGTATAACCAACAGTTCTTTTCAGGGCTAACCAACAGTTCTTTTCAGAGCTAGAACACGCTTTTTCTTAAACATTTGAAAATGCCTAAGAGAGCCAGGTCTCAACTTACTAAACATAGTTCTCAAGCACGGGCAGCAAGAATACGCCGTATGGGAGAATCTTCACCTGACCGTTCACAACGCCTTGCTGAACAAAATCAGAGAAACTCTCAGGTACGCGCACGAGAGTCGAGTGTCGAACTCGAAAGTTCGCAACGCCTTGCACAACAAAATCTGAGAACCTCTGAGTTATAATAATATTATAAAGCAGAAGAGTTTGTTTGTTTGTTTGGTTGAGCACGCTAATCTCAGGAACGACTGGTCCGATTTGAAAAATTATTTCAGTGTTAGATAGCCTATTTATCGAGGAAGGCTATATTATATATATATATCACTAGCTGACCCGCGCAACTTCGTCTGCGTCACATTTTCCATTAATTCTGCGCTCCTTTTTGACTTAGCTTAATGATATATATATATAATATAGCCTTCCTCGATAAATAGGCTATCTAACACTGAAATAATTTTTCAAATCGGACCAGTCGTTCCTGAGATTAGCGTGCTCAACCAAACAAACAAACAAACTCTTCTGCTTTATAATATTATTATAACTCAGAGGTTCTCAGATTTTGTTGTGCAAGGCGTTGCGAACTTTCGAGTTCGACACTCGACTCTCGTGCGCGTACCTGAGAGTTTCTCTGATTTTGTTCAGCAAGGCGTTGTGAACGGTCAGGTGAAGATTCTCCCATACGGCGTATTCTTGCTGCCCGTGCTTGAGAACTATGTTTAGTAAGTTGAGACCTGGCTCTCTTAGGCATTTTCAAATGTTTAAGAAAAAGCGTGTTCTAGCTCTGAAAAGAACTGTTGGTTAGCCCTGAAAAGAACTGTTGGTTATACCCTGAAAAGTACTGTTGTTTGGCTCTGAGAAGAACTGTTGTTTAGCTCTGAGAAGAACTTTTGCGTAGGTGTAGTTTTAAGAACGAAATCTAAAAAAAATCGCACGAAAATTATTAGACTTCGCGCACGACCGCTGCGTAGGGAGCCGACCTCGCGTTTGAGCTTTTTTTTTTTTTGTTATGGCTCTCGCAGGTCAACCTGAGAAGATTGGCTTCTGCTTAACCGGACTTGCCTGTGAGGCCTTAATATAGAATTAAAGCCACCAGCCAGGCTTATCGCGTTTGAGCCGCGCGGGTACCTTACTCATAGATCTAAACTCCCCCACGCACGCGCACCCCCGCCTTGGTGACGTCCACTTCGCAACGGGCCGTGCAGCAGAGATCGTAATATTTTAATTTCGCCATAACTTCAAAACCAAACGTCCGATTTTAATCATTCACCAAATATTATCTACATAAACTGTACTTAGTGATGAAATACTTTATTTTGATAAGGATTAATAGCATGAGTAAAATAAACGCGTTTAAATGTAGTCCAAAAAAAAAAATCAAGATTTTTAAATTAAAAAGTGGTTGTTGTGCCTCACTCGACATAGATAGGTATAGTGTGTCGCGGACTTTTTTGTAGATATTTATAAGATCTACAATTAATTAGAACAATGTATGGTTCTATCTTTTATAGTTTAGGCAGCGTACGCAAAATAAGTAACTTTTCTGGTTGATTTTTACACCTTGTGTCCGAAAAACCCAAATATCTTACGGAACCCTATTTTTTCCAAAATAAAATATAGCCTATGTTACTCGTGGATAATGTAGCTTTCGAATGGTGAAAGAATTTTTAAAATCGGTCCAGTAGTTTTTGAGCCTATTCATTACAATCAAACAAACAAACAAACAAAGTTTTCCTCTTTATAATATTAGTGTAGATAGTGTAGATTAAGCTAAGTCAAAAAGGAGCGCAGAATTAATGGAAAATGTGACGCAGACGAAGTTGCGCGGGTCAGCTAGTATATAATAATAATAATATTATAAAGAGGAAAACTTTGTTTGTTTTTTTGTTTGTTTGTTTGTTTGATTGTAATGAATAGGCTCAAAAACTACTGGACCGATTTTAAAAATTCTTTCACTATTCGAAAGCTACATTATCCACGAGTAACATAGGCTATATTGTATTTTGGAAAAAAATAGGGTTCCGTAAGATATTTGGGTTTTTCGGACACAAGGTGTAAAAATCAACCAGAAAAGTAACTTATTTTGTGTACGCTGCCTAAACTATAGAAGATAGAACCATACATTGTTCTAATTAATTGTAGATCTTATAAATATCTACAAAAAAGTCCGCGACACACTATACCTATCTATGTCGAGTGAGGCACAACAACCATCTTTTTAATTTAAAAATCTTGATTTTTTTTTGGACTACATTTAAACGCGTTTATTTTACTCATGCTATTAATCTTTATCAAAATAAATTATTTCATCACTAAGTACAGTTTATGTTGATAATATTTGGTCTTTGAATGATTAAAATCGGACGTTTGGTTTTGAAGTTATGGCGAAATTAAAATATTACGATTTCTGCTGCACGACCCGTTGCGAAGTGGACGTCACCAAGGCGGGGGGTGCGCGTGCGGGAGGGGAGTTTAGATCTATGAGTAAGGTACCTACCCGCGCGGCTCAGCCGCGAGGTCGGCTCCATAGATAAGTATAAGTACGTCGGCTCCCTACGCAGCGGTCGTGCGCGAAGTCTAATAATTTTTTTTAGATTTTCTTTAGATTTTCTTTAGATTTCGTTCTTAAAACTACACCTACGCAAAAGTTCTTCTCAGAGCCAAACAACAGTTCTTTTCAGGGCTAAGCAACAGTTCTTTCCAGGGCTAACCAACAGTTCTTTTCAGGGCTAACCTACAGTTCTTTTCAGGGCTAGAATATTACACGCTATTAACATTTTCTTAAACATTTGAAAATGCCTAAAGAGAGCCATCTCTCAACTTACTAAACATAGTTCTCAAGCACGGGCAGGAAGAATACTATGGGTGAATCTTCACCTGACCGTTCACAACGCCTTGCTGAACAAAATCAGAGAAACTCTCAGGTACGCGCACGAGAGTCGAGTGTCGAACGTTCGCAACGCCTTGCACAACAAAATCTGAGAACCTCTGAGTTATATCTATACTAATATTATAAAGCAGAAGAGTTTGTTTGTTTGTTTGTTTGGTTGAACGCGCTAATCTCAGGAACTACTGGTCCGATTTGAAAAATTCTTTCAGTGTTAGATAGCCCATTATATATCATCATGCTAAGACAAATAGGAGCGGAGCAGTAATAGAAAATGTGACGCATACGAAGTTGCGCGGGTCAGCTAGTTTAAGATATATTTAAAAATGTAAATTATATGTATATTAAAATGAATAAACGAGGAATAATATAATGTAAACTATAAGTACTAAGTAAGACTAGGATATTCAATGTGAAAATGTGTAATATACATTTTTTTTTACTATAATTAATCTATACTAATATTATAAAGCAGAAGAGTTTGTTTGATTGTTTGTTTGTTTGTTTGGTTGAACGCGCTAATCTCAGGAACTACTGGTCCGATTTGTAAAATTCTTTCAGTATTAGATAGCCCATTTATCGAGGAAGGCTATAGGCTATATATCATCACGTTAAGACCAATAAGAGCGGAGCAGTAATGAAAAATGTTACGCAGACGACGTTGCACGGGTCAGCTAGTTTGCAACTATAAATTGCAATGCCTGAACAGGCAACTAAGTTCTAAGAACATGCATATACTGTTAACATCTCTCCTTTACCTACACTTAGTTCGCAATAAAGAATTTTGAATTTGAATAATCATGGAGTTTCACTCATGGCTTTTCAAGACGTGCAAAGTGTGGCTTTCACGTCAGAACATTTTGAACAGCAACCTGAACAAAGGTACACCTCTGATCTCCCCATCGGGGCATAGGTACATGCTTGAAGTTATGGTCGGTTTTACACGTTCACATCACATGGATACCTATCTTCAGACGCTATTTGTGTAGCTTACATAATTATACATGCGTTTAAATATTTATTTCTATTGCAAATGCGTAGGTACCGTTTTATTATGTCCCCGACGTGCCCTTATTTTGTCCCCTCGTCAGCTAGTGACCTTGAGTGTACCTCGTCCGCAAATTAAGTTCAACTCAATAGTTCAATGGGGTAATACACAATTACACGTACACATAGTAAGTCCCCTACATTTGTATAGGAGTACCCAATAATAACAACAAAGGATGAACGCTTTAGTAAAAATAAGCGGTTTTAAAAGATTTTAGATATGAATATAATAAGTAATTAATATAGATATGGCGGTTTAAACAAATACTTAAATCTTTCAATGTGCAGTCAGAACAAAAGCCTATGATAATTTAGAAATAATTGAAAACCATATGGTTTTTCAACTGAAATAATACTAGTCAACAAAAGTTTTTTTTTTCCGAGATTTGAGTTTGTAATTATCGTGGTACAGAAAACTTAGGACAGTAATTCAAACTTTTCAGTCACATATAGATTTTTAGAGATGTTCTTTCTCTTCTCTCTCTCTCTATTTATTTATCTTTTATTTTCAAATTTTAGTTTTTCGTTGCTTTCACCAAGTAAATATTGTTTTCAAGAGTGAACAAAAACTTTTTTTTAAATTTTGCCTATCATTGTTAAGCAGGGGTTAGTGACTCCCTAATAAAAAACCAGTTAATAAAAAAAACTTTTTACAAAACAAATACAACCGACTTCCAAAAAAAAAACACTACAAAGTAAAAAATAACTTTAATTTCGGAACTCGGTGTTTTTGTTTATTTGTTCGTTTTTTGACACCGACTCCCGAAATTAAAGTTATTTTTTACTTTGTAGTGTTTTTTTTTTTGGAAGTCGGTTGTATTTTTTTTGTAAATAGTTTTTTATTTTTCACTTTTTAGTGGTACCCCACACCTAACAACACAAGCAAAATACAAACGCACTAGTTGCCCATACGATTTTCGAAAGTTCCCCTCGACTTCTCTGGGATGCCATCATCAGATCCTGGTTTCCTTATCATGGGACCATTTGGGAAGTATTCCCTTTCGAACAAAAAAATCATTTTTAAAATCGGTTGGCAAGCGACGGAGTTATGCGCGAACAAACATAAAAAAAAAAAATACATTCATCCGAATTGAGAACCTCCTCCTTTTTGGGAAGTCGGTTAAAAAGCAACTCTGCAAACATTGCACGAGTCCCCTTTCCTTGATATCTCTTTTCCAATGAAGCCATTTCTTGGTGAATGCGCGCTTTGTATTCATCGCTCACTGTACTGGGTTTTCTGATAAAAAAATTCTAGGTATGTGTGCAGAAACAGTATTTTTAATTATATGTTATGATACCGCAATTCTTAATAGTCATTTAACAATAGGGAATAGGCATGAAAAAATATTTATTATTTAAACAGTTTATACAAAACTATTAGCGGACTCGACTGCGTGCGTTGTCCTGCATGATATTTCAACCTAGACACCGACTGCAGCGCCATCTACCGGGCTGATTTGTGAATCTAAACCATCCAGGGCGCCACCCAAACGCATACAAAAAAAATCATTCAAATCGGTCCAGCCGCTTAGGAGTTCAGTGACATACGTGCACACGTACAGTAGAATTATATATTTAAGAAGATAATACTAACAGTAAACATAGAATCAAAATTACTTGAAAAACCAACGAGATAATTATAATTATTTTAAGCAGCTGTATAGCCGTCATGAACTATGACGTCAAGGTCCATATCAGACTTCTCTTTCTAATAAAATTGTAATGTTTGAAGCTTTATATCATCGCTAATGAAGGTATTTAAAATACAATTTCATGATTGCTTACCAGGGCTAATAAGGAATTCATTGTGCAAAATAAAAAAATCGCTTGCATATTCCCCATTACATTTATGGCTTTCATCTCAAACCTTAAGATTTTGTTTTAAAAACTAACACAATCGAGACATTGTAAATTAAAGATACGAATATTAACAAAACAAGATAATATTGCGTTGGTTAGGGTTACCACAAAAAAGACTACCCCCTACTCCCGAAAAAAATATTAAAGACAATGTCAATTTCATGTTTTCTATATGTGATGGAAGTAAACGATTATTTTTTTGGTATTAGAGACATAGTTATCTATGAAAACAACATGAATTATCTGGGGAAATTTTGAGTGTTGCATAATGTAATTATTATGTAATCATTAACTCTCACTCTTCAAATTTGATTCATCATCTGCCTAGCTTTTTCCCAACTATATTGTGCTCGGCTTCCAGTCAAACCGGATTCAGCTAAATACCAGTGTTTTACGTGGAGCGGCGGCCTACCAGACCTCCACAACAAAACGGTACTTCTTGGTAAGAGTACTGGCTTCTGAAAATACGTAACGACTGCCAAAGATCTACAAATGACAGCCGGGACCAACGGCTTAACGTACTTTCCGAGGCACGGAGGAAACTCGGTATGTTAAGACGGTCATACATCCACAGACCAACCTTGGCAAGCGTTGCTTAACCTTAAAGATCGACCCGTGCGGCTGTTGTTATTTAGCCACGAGCTCCACCAAATTTGATTAACTGCAGATAATAATTTTCCCGTAAAACGACTAAACTTTGTCCTTCTTAAACATTTCCGAAGTCCGGGAACTAACACTCAGAAAGGCATTTGTCATAATAGCAATTCACTTGATGAATAGAAAAAAAACTTATTAAAGTCTTCAAATTGTATAGGTCACTCAATGTTTAAATTTAACTTTGATAACATTCAACATAATATTCTAATTTAAATAACAAAAATACTTAACACGTGCCAAAAATACAGCTAAAGGTCATTGAACTTATTTGAATATATTTGCTCTAGGAGACAAACAAAAACCAACTGTAAATGGAATGGCATACCTATTACAATATTATTTTCATTTCAAGAATAACTTATTATTAATGAACCCCTTCCATAATATTAGGGTTCAGTCTAAAATTTTCCCACAGCTGGGACAAAAAACCTATCCTGAAAAAGGACTGGAGTTTGTGTTTCCTGATAGCTCACAACCTGGTCAAGAGTGAATAGATTACTTTTGGGCTAGCATACTCCATCTTCATCGATAAATGGCAATTTTGGTCTAATTTCTTGAAAAACTATTTATTTTAAAATGCTGAAAAAATATAGGCGAGTAATTGAAACCCTCACAGTGCTTACTGTGAGGGTTTCAACTTCAACTGTACCTTTCATTTCATATGTCACACAATACAGTTTGAAAAACTTATTTTATTAATTTCTAGTTTGACCCCCATACTAAAAAAAATATTTATTATCGTAAAAAGTTTTAAACCAAATTTTAACAGAATCGGGCCAGTAAATCCGGAGAAAAAAAACTGGCTGTGACAGACGGACAGGCACCTAAGTGATCCTATAAGGGTTCAGTTTTCACGGATGTTCGGAACCCTAATAAAATGGCTCTAATTCGCGGACCCTGTGCGATGTCTGAGTTTTAGGTTTCTACTTTTTGTGATGGGATTGCTCTTGACTCTAGTCTAAGTCAGAGACGACAGAGCCAAAGTCTACGATGGAGCACGTACGATGGTTGCAGAATATGCCACTTTCCTCACGGAGTTTGATGCTTGTTAAATCGAGCATCATAACTATTAAAAATAAACAATCTAAAACAGCAACGAAACGAATGCTCAACCGTTTATTTCAATTTGCACGACACAAAATATTGTTTACGTTTAAAATTCGTTCCAATATAACATTTGATTCATAAGTGTCTACCGCTTTTACATAGATTACATACGTCTACACAATAGTACATAGAGTCGTACTTTTAATGGCTATTAATGGATTACCAACTGCTTTCACGGAGTCGCCAGCACATCAGGCTACCCGAAACTATCAAATTTGAACCCAATTTCCTTAGAACTAAAGTTGAAAATCTAACAAAGATATTAGACAGATTGCTAACTTGTGCCGCAACTTTGAACTCCGTTGAAGAGTTTCAATGGCTGCCAAATCGCTACTTGAAACTGTCGGTTTGAAGGTTTCTTTTAAGATTTAAAATATTGCCTCCTTGTGTTGATAAGCTGATAGGCCATTCTTTTTTGCTGTGAGCCTAACCCCTTATCTTATAAAACATTTCTTATCAGATATTAGACTAATCGTTTCCGTACCTGAATAATCTAAATACGCTTTAATTCAAGTTGCAGTAACATCTCGGAGTCAATCAATGACAAAAACTTCACAAAAAGTGGGGAAAGAAGAGGTTTGGACAGATTGAAACTGAGATCAAAATTGTTCGTACTCTTAATCTCAATATCTTTCCTCTGTCCCTCTCTCAAGTTCATTAACTGATCTGATCATACTCGATGACCCGTCTGGTGCATCAAGCATTGTCATACTATTTAAACTTGTTAGCTTGTTACAATCATTTTCCTACACAAATACCTACCACCTGTCGAAAATGTGCAGTAAAGACGGTTTTATGCATCATTAAAATGTTGGACGCTTTTCATGTCTCGAGTCTATGACTAAGTGACGCATAATCGGGTTAGTCTGTCTACTACAATTATATTTAGTTAAAGAATGTCATTGAGCCGTACTATTTACACCTGGGGTTCAAAAAATAGCTTTCCACGTCTTCTTTGACGATATAAAGTTGTAAGTATGCAGTAATAAATTCGTCAGAAGACCGAAAGACTAACAACAGTCTTGCCAAGGGGTATCGTGTTACTGGTTTATAGAAGTTGTGACGTCTGAATCAGATAGGCAGTTGCTGTAAAATATTGGTAGTCAGCTGCATCCGATTACACTGGACCCGACGGCAACATAGTTGGGAAAAGGCTATGTAAATTGAACAGTGACAAAACAGAATATTTTTTCAGAGCAATTTAAACTTTACTTTAGTACTTACAGCGAGGGCTAGCTGGACTGTAACGTCTTTAATTAAAAAATAACTGACAGTATTAAAGGAAAGGCTTGGGTAGCCGCCAGTTAGCACCTGATAACCCGGCCTGCGTCCTCAAATAGACGACAACCGACAACAATGCTCTATATTTAACACGGTCGCTAAGAGCATCTCCACATTTCACTGCACGTAAATATATTTTCTTGTGCAATTATTCTAATGAGCGGTGCAAGTGCGACGGAGATATTACATGGATGACTCAAGGTTATAAACAAGTGGTCTCGACATTAATTGACGCATAATTTTGTCAATTTCTGAAGAGTTGTAATGTCGTGTAACTATTATTCAACATAACAATATCATTCGTAGCTAACTAACAAAACCTTCCATATCCAATAAAAAGTTAGATTCTGAAGCAAACCCATTGACTAAATCATTTTACCACGAGAGACATAAGACTTCGTAAGAAGTGCTACATTTTTCCGGCATTCTCCGAGAAAAACTCGATCGTACAGACTGACCTGACGCGGGACAGCTATTTTGTAAACATGAGGGCCGATATTGATTTTTCCGAATGTAACGTACATCAACAAACAGATAAATATTATGGCTGAATCCGCGAAAGCTGGTTAGCCGTAACTGTGAAGAACGATTCACAGTATTTTATGATCTAGTAATGTAGGTAATTACTTATCGTTACAACACACTGTCTTGAGAATGCATGTTTTTAGGGGTTATCGTTCTACGAAATTACGAAAGTATTTTATAGGCAATGTCTAGTTCATGTCATTTAGCAACAAGGCAACCTGTAACCAATGAAATAGATCAACCTTAGAATAATAACGCATAGAAACCTAGTACGAGTGCAAAAAGTGAGTCAACTAAAACTTAGCCTAATCCGTCAAACTTAGCCATCAGGCCGTCAGTACTCAATGTCACGTTCCGTCGAACACAGCTCGCGAGTAAATAATTGAAAATGACAGTTTGTTGCGTGAAAGGATGTTATAGCACATCAGGAAAACAAAAAAAATGTGATAAAATAACATTTCACAAATAAGTACTCACATTCTATGCACAATTTTTACGTAAATCGATAAATAAAACAAAATTCTAATAACCTAACTTGTCATAACACAGTGTTGCTATTTGTGAGGAAAAAATACCCACATTGCTTTCATTCATGTTTTTCATTTTTGTAATTTTAAAATACAATGCTTACTGTTAATTCATATCAAACCTGATGTTTTAACATTGTTTATTATAACCCATCAAGCATTCTAAACGCATTGAACAATATCTCATCATTCTTTATGCGATTTATTTCCTTTTATTTTGAAATAAATTGAATTATACCTTCCGAAAAAATATGTCATATTACATGAAAAATCATGTTTACCTTTTCCAGTTCCCAACAACATAAAATACTTGCCTTGATAGCAAAATAGTATTGCGTCTTCCCATATTTTGTGGGTAACGGCTTAGTAATGGTATCACTGAAAGCTATATCTGTGTGCGTTAGAGGAACGTAGACACATCGGCTCACGCACACAAAGAAAATGAAGTGGACACACTATTTTGCTCGGGTTTTGTTCTAGAAGCGGCTTCTATGCGTTATTATTCTAAGAGATCAACCAATCATTTTATTTTAAATAGCGTTATTTTTAAACGTCATTTCAATATTCACAATCGCCTTATCCAAACAATATTAGTTAGTAAAAGCAAAACAATGACTAATCAAAATATAATTACGATACAATTTTCGTGAAGACGATAGCGTGGTCGAACGATTAGCCAAGCAAGCAAAGTATCGTATCGGCTAAATGACCGTCACTTTCACACGAGGCCGGGATGTTCGCATCCGACCGCGCCACACCGCCATTCTAGACGCGAGACCCCCCCACAAGTTTAATCGAACCACTGCTATACTTGCTATCGGAAAACAATATAGCGGTTTGTCGTTCTCTATTTTTCAATCAAATCCTTTTTTCGGAAGCCATAATATTTGAGGTTATCTTTAATTTATAACATAACAAAATGACGTAACTTACGCCAAGACACGCGTTTCACCCTCTTGGTGGGCGGACCAGCGTGGACCTTCGGAGGCAGTTGAGCGGGAATTCTCCTCATTGCACTTTGATACTTGAGAAGAAACGCGTGCACCGCGCACTTGGCAGGGGAACTTGTCTTCTCAGGGTTGATAGTTGCTGTGACAGCGACTAGCGTGGCCGAGGACCTTCGCGCGCGACGCCTGGCAGCCCGGCTGCCTGCCCTCCGCGTCCTACGACGACCCTTCTTCACTATCTCACCTACCAGCGGTGCAGCCTCCTTACTAACTTCGGTCATCACTGATGACGCGACACCACAAAATGGCGTCGTAAAGAAATAACCTAACTAACTAAAACTTAGCCTACGATAAAATAAATGTGATTAACGATTGTAAAAATAAATTAATATATAAAACACTAAACAAGTTCACCTAAACCTAAGCTCTCTATAACTAGGGGTTTGTCAAAGCGACGGTTGCGCGAAACGCGTGGTCATCTACGTGTAACCGAACGTAATATTTCCTACCACTGTAGAAGAATATAGTCAACAAATAGAAAGGGGGAAAATAGGAAAATCACGGATTTCCACGGACAAACGACACGGAGCGCACGACCACGTCACAAAGACTGATTCGAATTGACGGCCGTTGAATACTTGAGAAAGTTCAACTACCCTCAACATTTTAATATTTTTCGCAAAAGTTTTTCGCGAGTTGCAAATCTACCTTAAACGGTGTTAATTAAAGGTGTTCTAGAAATATAATGTTTCAAATCGTACAAAGTCAAGTAAATCTATACAAATATTATAAAGAGGTAAAATTTGTTTGTAAGTTTGTATTAGGGGGTAATCTCAGGAACTACTGGTCCGATTTGAAAAATTCTTTCAGTGTTAGATAGCCCATTTATTGAGGAAGGTTATAGGCTATATATCATCACGCTAAGACAAATAGGAGCGGAGCAGTAATGGAAAATGTGACGCAAACGAAGTTGCGCGGGTCAGCTAGTACTATCATAACTTGAAAAACAACATTCGAAAGTTGGCATGTTTGAAGCGTTTTTACAATTCACCGTGGTACATGTTGTTTTTTACGAAAACTTTCAAAGCAATATCAGTTTAATATTGGGCGTTCGCTTCCCTTTTGTACGGATAAAAGTTCAAGCGTCAAAATATCCTGCAGAGCGTCTGCAATGCGGTTTTGCACATACAGATGTATTGTTACGGAAACAGTATAGTTTGCAAATGAGGAACTTATACTCTCGACTTTTGACTTTGAAATGTAAATTGAATCAAGCTAATTAATACGAGTAAAGGAATATGAAGGTCGTTAAGTATCGAATCTTGTCGAAGTACATTTAATGTAAAATGAGGTTAATTTTTCAGTTCAATGTTTTTTTATCTAAGACCCACTTGCAGTTATCTTACACAGGAGTTAAAAATAACTGGTTTGTGCAAAGTGGGCCTACGTAATATTTTTCTTGACTTTCATAACATTCATAATTTAATCGTGTTCGTGTCTGAAGCACAGGTTGGAACTGTATAATTCGTTGTTTTCAAGCGTCTCTGTTCGAATAAGCGCATAGAAATAGAACGGGTTGAACACGTTACTTGTATTATTTTGTGGTAAAGAGGTCTCTCCATTCACATTAAAAGAGAGGTATTATTTTGAGCAAGCCACCAAGTCTGCAGTTCGATTCTGTTAACATCTCACCGTGTAAGCTATGGTGATGTGAACATAAAGTGAGCTGTCATCCCATACAAACAAGATAGAATGCCAGTTCACTTCTTGCACTCTCCACTCAAGTTTACACGATGAGATGTTGACAGAACAGAATATTGCATATTGGTATAATGGCACGCTTAATATTGTATTACGTCGTATGAAAACAGAAACAATAAATGCGGTGTTGAACCTGCTATTAACTACACTAGCGGCTAGCTAATTAGCCATTGAGCCCATATCTTAGTCACTAAGGTGCTGATACATCAACTTTCTAAGGGGCTTATGATGATATTTAATGTCACCGTAAAATGACAAACTCGGTAAGATTGTAAAATATCGCTTGAAATTTTTAACTTTTTTTAAAATAATACACGGGTATACTGGAAACTATTGAATTAGGATGGGATGTATTATATACAAAACAAATTTTCATAATATTTCGAGAAATTATATAATCAAGATTAATTACAATCTTACGGAGTCTGCCATTTACCGGTGACATAATTATACAAATAAGGAGTTTATTTTGTCTATCCGTTTGTTCCGGGTAATCTCAGAAACAGCTGGACCAATTTTGACTTGGCTTACACTGGCAGATAGCTGATGTTATAAGGAATAAATTAGGCTAAGTTCATGAAAAAACATGGGATTCCGTGCAAAAAGGTAAATCCCATATTCACGCGGGCGAAGCCGCGGTCAGACGCTAGTTGATAATTAAAATAATAAAACCATGATTTACATGATTAAAACGCTACTCAAAATCACGATTCGTAAACATTATGTTCAGAAAGTTGATAAAATGCTATCTGCAATTGTGAGATGATAAGCTACCCACTGATTTCATTTGTAGGTATGATTTTCTCGTTTTAAACGTGATGCACAAAATGAAATTATATCAATAGTATCAACATACTTGCCTTGTTTCCATGTGTTTCTGTTTTACACTTTGTCAAGTGGCACTGTATGAACTTTTTGCACCACATCGTCACTTCACAATGATATTTGTGACAACCATCACTATTTAATGGTTCTGTCAACGGAATCCACCCTCTCTATAGGATGTTAGCGGCTTATATCGGGAAGCACTGAACGGATTTTTGCACTTACGCTCTGAGTTAGGCTCACATAGTGAATATTACTAATAATCAGACTTATTTACATTATTATAAAAAAACCGTGCGACGCCTCTAAATCCCTACACTCAACTGCAAAGTTGCAACAGACGAATGCATTTTGAGGCACCTCTCAAAATGCATTCGGCCGTTGCTAAGCTTTGCAGAATCAGGGGGAACCAAATTGACCTTGATCCTCCCTGCAATATTTAACCCTGCGCGCATTGTGCTAAGGGCTGGCCCACAGATCGAGTTACGCAACGCAATAACTTTGATAGGGTTCAATGGAAAAATACAGACAACAGTGTGGACCTTTCGAGAATAATTCTTTGAACTTTTGAAGGATCATGGAGAAATACTATGAAAGGAACTGGTATTAAAACTGGCCTTTCGACTTTCGATCAACTTGGGCATATTTTATCTATACTAATATTATAAAGCAGAAGAGTTTGTTTGTTTGTTTGTTATTTATAAAAGGATTCACCCAAACCGAAAGAAAGCCTCATAGGAAACATTTCGTGCGGATTCCTTTGAATCCTTAGTAATTAAACCTTAATGATTTGAGAGCAGGTAAAATTCTAAGTCCGTCTAAAATTAATTACCTAATTAGGTAATTAATTTCGGAAGTCAGTGTTAAAAACGAAGATACAAAACCAAAAACACCGACTTCCGAAATTATGATATTTTATGCTTTGTAGTGTTTGTTTTGGAAGTCGGTTATCTCTAATTATTTAGAATTAGAATTGTACCTTTTTGTAACAACTTTTTCATTTTTTTACTTTTAAGTGGCGATACTTTGACACAGACATGTATAAAAAAACTTGTTTATTATATCTATGTACTTGGACGACCTCTTCGTCTACGCAGAAATTGAAATACGCAAAAATGCCATAAAATAAAAAAAAATACTGAGCCAAACTGAATTAAATTTTCACGGGACCAAATGGCAATGAACGCATCGAACTAAAAATGAATCATAGAAATCGGATCAAAAGCCTCGGAATAATCGGTGTACATACATTAAAAAAAAAGCGGCCGAATTGAGAACCTCCTCCTTTTTGGAAGTCGGTTAAAAAAGGCATGCCACTAGGACGCAATTTGACACAACATGAAACTAGAAAAGTAGACTAGCTTGTTCTTTATAGACGTGTTTGATTAATTAGCATTTTGATATGCTGTCACAAGTTAAACTTTTCCTATCATTTGTTTTAACTTCGGCAAACAAATCGGTATTCGCGACACGATAGCCGAGTCACGCACTCTGTTCAAACATGGAACGGTGATAGTATTCATAAATGGAATTATCAGAGAAATTGATGGAAGTGAACAAGTAGGTGCAATAAAAAAAGTTTTGCAATAAATATGCTCGGATTTGTTCTAATTTACATAACAACTCGGCTAAGTAAGCTAAGTAGGAAGTTGTTAAAGAAATTGATATTAGCCGTTAACCCACGTACATTTTTACACATTAAAATCGTGGATTAAACCGTCACTATAATTAGGCATAGGTAACCTGTGTTTCTAATTAATCAATCAGTAGTTTAGTTACTCAAATGATCTTGTTTTCTAGATCCCCCTATATGAGCTGCTGAACTAAATAGGCTGCTGATATTTTCCCTGCAATCCATCTCACTTATTGAAAGGCTGCCAATTCGATTGATCGATTTTAGCTGTCTGTTTCGGGCAATCCCGTTATGTTTAAAAAGAAGTGCAGACGTGAAATACAGATGGACAGGTGACTGTAACGGTAACTTCATTAATTCAGCGTCATCAAACTGCATGTCTGCCCTAGAATAAGATGTTTAATATCTATGCTACGCTCAAAAATTGTGATTCATTGCGAGGTATTTGGTTACCAACGAATACCCTCAAAAGAAAACAAATCAATTCGAATATTATCGGTACGAACAAAATACTTTTCGGCCAGCTCGCAAATCCCAAGGTCAATAAAACGGAGTTTTTTTTTTAATTGCACGTACAATGGCGCGCTTTATTTTGCGTCGCATTGTTTACGTGCAGGCCTGACGACAATGTTGCAGAATATGATAAATACTTTGTGTCAACGATATAATAACTCCTCTAACTCTCACTGAATAACAGTGCCATAAATAATTTGTAATTATATGAGCCTTTTAAATTACGAACTAAAGGCGCGTTCAGTATTGAAAGTCAATGCTGGCCGGAATTGAAAATCTATTTTTTTTAGCAATGGTCTCGGAACTTAATGAAGTCCTATTCCTGGAAATATTGCCATTTTTGGTAGCAGGGATCACTAATAGTAATCTTCATTCACAAGTTTATACAGCGAATTTATAAATTAGGTTTCATAGCAAAAGTTAGTTGGTGAAAAATGTTTAATATTTCAGGAAAAAACATTTAACAGGTTTCTAATTTAAAATGTATGTTCTAGTTTTTGTTTACTTGACAAGTTAGGTAGGTACTCTAATTTGTTAATGTACCCTAAGTTATTGTACAATTGGAAAATGTTTAGTTGGGGTTCTGCTCCATGGTTCAATAAACTTTTTGTGTAGTTTATTTTCTCTTTTAGTTGTAATTGCATTAGTCAGCCATGCATAGCCATTCTTATGTTTTTTTTTTGTGATTCACGTTATACATGCAGAAAATATTGGTAATTTGGTAGGTATATTTCTAACCAGTTTTCTTAGTGACTTGTCTTTTTAATTATTTTATTAGGTACTTACAGCAAGCCATAACCATTATGTATGTTACTTTTTGATAATAACAATCTCAATAAATACATGACAACAATAATAATACTTATCTCATAATACAGTAAGAAAAAGCCTTGAATTAAATTGCAATTTAATAATTGCCTTAAAATGGCCTTCTATATATTTAAACCTTTAAATGCATGCAGCATTTTAAAAATTATTGTGCATTATTTTATACTGAAATAATCTTTCATAGACATTTTAATGAAATGGCATAAAATTAGGACAAAAATAATCAGAAGTGACAAAGACAGGCTTGGTAAATATTGGTTTCAACTAGACCATCATAACTAGTTAAATGGTACAATGGTGGCACAATCTCTCATTGTCAATGTTGTGTTGATACAATTTCTAATTGTCACATATCCTGTCAGATTTTTGTATATACAAAGATACTATATCTGCAGGTCTAAGAAGCTTTAGTAGAATCATATTGGGATCATAATATTAATCATACAACAATCAATCAAATTTCATTTTCATCATTATCCCTAAAGCATTTGTTTCAAGGTTGATTAGGAAAATTTGACAGTTTCTTGTAGCTTGATGTACTGTCCCATTCTACTAAAAAGGCCTTTTCAGACTTGCTGGTCCCAATACACAAAATTAAGCTAAATAGTATAAGAGAAACCCTAATAACTTGAGAATCTAAAATAAAATTCTACTGTGAAAGTAATAATTATTGCACAAAAAGACAATTCAATTCATTACAATAAAGAATAACTGACAAGCGACTTAAATAGTCAGCCCAGCTCACACCAGTCATTTGTTTTTGTAGCTTCACCCACAAAATTAACATACAAAGCCCGACGCTATGTGTATTTGAAAACAGTAGCTATGTTACATCTTAGGTTCAATTCCTTTTGTCCTTCGGAATGTACTGTTTACTAATCAGTTTGCAGTTAAGGGTATGCTAGTACCTTGGTGATGGTTGTGGAATTTGTTTGACAGAATCACCGTGGCCCAGGAATGTAAAGGGCATTAGGAGGAACTTGGATGGATTTCCCGTCCATAAAAATAAAATGAAAAACTTGGTGACTTGAGAGATAAACATGAAAACAATTTTTGTACACATCATGCCTTTGTTGATATTGCCAATAGCAATTTTTTCTTTTTGAATGGTTGCTTTTCAGAACAGTAAACCCAATTTGGCTTTCTTTAATAAATATTTACTAATTTTAATTAAAGAAAGCCCATATTGGGTTTTATACCTACATAAATAACAACAACAAAAAACCCTCTTCAGAAGCAGTTTGGTGAATACTAAAATAGCTCTTCATTTATTCAAGTGTCTTTTGAGGCAGTATCGCTTCTTCATAATTCATAATAAAGTGCATGTTTTATACATATTCTGATACTATGGTCTCACAGTAAAAATAATACCAGTTATAACTAGAAAAATATGATAAACTTTCAATCCATTACTTTCATAGTAAATCAAGAAACTGAATATTTATGACATGCTTCTACAGATTATGATAAGCATGATAAGATAATAGTAAACATCTTCTATTGATAATTATTAGAACTTTAGAACCACTTAGAACTTTTTATAATAACACACATTATGCAAAACACTGACAAGACTTTTCTAATGCAATTAGCACCCATGATCCAATAGGAGTCTCATATTTAGAAAGAAGTACCTGTTCTTATATTAAAAACTAGGTAAGAACCTTATTGTTTTACCATAATATATAAAGAGTAGGCCAGGTTTGGGGTTCAAAAATAGTGAACAAAATGCTAGATCTAGCTTTGCTTGTGACCTACATAAAAACCTGCATGATTTGTTTATTCAATTCAGTGACTACAAAGAGTTGACAGCTTCATAAGGTTGTACTACTATTAATTGGTATAGATATCTGCAAAGCATCATCAGAACCCTTGGAAAACTGAAGAAATCAGGGTCAATGTTTTGTAAACTGCATACAGATCTTATTGACGTAATATTATGCACCAATGAAGGTATATGTACAAAATATATTAACCGGAGTGTGTGGGGAACTTACCTTCGGGGTTCGAGCCATCATCCGGGTTTTCGTCGGTCGGTTTCTCCCTCAAAGAAGACAATAGATTCACAGCTGACATAGCTCGCAAATCCTCCACTCAGTTACTCAGTCTTCTTGCAATATATTACTTTTGCTAAAATTCTATAACAACTTTACAATATATACAAAATTGTTCAGGAAATTAATCTATCACCTATGTATTGTTTATATCACAGACTTTTCGTTTTTCAACAATACGGATCAAAACGTCCACGCACGAAAATACTATCAATATTTATAAGACTCTAGATATAATAGACTTATTTACACATTACAAACTATCGTTTATCATCTAATTTTTAACAAATACGCTCTAGCGGTCACAAGATACTCATAACTAAAAGATTTTATCAGTTTTCGATGCAAAAATATATAAAACGTCCGCCATATGCCTTTTGAAACGTATATAACTCGACCATTTACAATTTGCTATAATGCCCAGCAAGTTATTGAATGAACTCTGGTATCCTCTAATTGGTCGAGTTATATCCAGTTGCCATTGTTTAGTTTTTTTTTAGAAAAACGGCTTTCTTTGTGGTTAGTTATGGAATCATGGAAGAGTTTCAATTTCAACTCATTTGAGATTTTGAAGCTACAGAATGTTCTTTTGAATCGTGCCAGGTGATTAACTTAATTATTTAGCCAGCTACTTGACTGTAACATGATTTTACTGCTTTTTTTTTATAATTGGCAACGCACGCAAGGTAATTTCAGTAATTTGAATGTGTTGAATTGAATCCAAATAGATCTGATTTTATGAGATCTCGAGATCAAACTCACTATTATAACTTCCTTTTTATTCGTTATCGGTATTTGAATTAGTACTTTTGTCACTATTGAAATACGGTGTGTATTTCAATAATGACAAAAGTTTTAAAATCAAATCAAATTCCATCCATTTTCCTATCAAAATTTTAGAACGCATAATTTTTTTATCTGTAATTCTGTAGGTCCACGGAAACGTTTACGTTCAGAAATGAAGAGCACGTTGACCTAAACAAGATGTTTTATAACCAAATTCGCTACATGAAAGGGAAGAGATTTATACCGTGTATCATAAATAGTGCCGATTTAGTAAAACATTAAAAAAAAACTGCTATGCTGTTGGCATTGGCATGACCAAAAGAAGCTGTCATTTGATAACCCGTTTCTGTCAGAAACTTTCTGAACGTTTCTTATCATGGTGCGACTTCGGCATAGGTTCTAAGTTTTGATAATTTTCTATCTTTTGATTTAAAAATGTCTCTAAAGTGGACTGGAAGTCAAAGTGAGTCCGGTATATTAAGAAAGAGTGACTTCAAGGAGAAGAAAGAAGACCTTTTCGTGTTTGGCTACTCGTGCAAATTGTTCAGAGACGATGATAAAGCCCTTCACATTGACCAAGGCAAACACCTCATTCCGTGGATGGGGGATGAAACGTTGAAGATCGACAGGTTCGACCAGTTTTTTACTATAAGACTGCTAACTGTGGCGCTATAAACCTACAAAGATAGTTATGTATCAGAAAAAATTAAATTTTCGGAAGATCTTTAAGTATTTCGCAGAGGATGTTTGTACGAAGTCCTGTGTACGAAGATCGAGCGTCGGGTGCCTCAGGTGCTTGTGGCGTCGCGTAATGTTATGGTGACACCCGCCGGTGGTATGTATAACCTGCAACGGTTCACTTGAGTATGTATTTTAAAATCCAGGTGTTATAATAGGTTAGAGATCCCTTGCGATTCTGAGCCATCCAAAGAGTCCACTCAAAGAAAGTTTCTGTTCTGTGTTCTTACAAGCTGATAATATTGGTTTTAGACTTGAGATTAAGCTAGAAATAGAAGTAAAGAGAATTGTAGGGTATTAATGTAATAATGATTATTTATTATCATTGTATTATATTGAAAATCACTTTGTTTTACTTTCATTGTTTAAATTGGCTTACTACTAACATGAGTGACTATTATGGAGATCTGTTAATAAACTGGCCTATTGTTTATGAGCTTAAGATTATGCAAAATTAAATTGAACTATGTGTATGACATAAGGAAGGATCTGTTTGAACTATAAATACAATTTCTATATTTTGATAATATGAAGTAGACATGTATCATTTGATGTATTAAATATAATTAAAGAAGTTTAATTCAAGACTACATCCTTTCTTTCTTCGGACACCTAGTTAAAACAGGATAGCAAGCAAATTTACCAAAACTTTTAACCCAGATATGTATTGACTGTCAAAACATTTCTGTAAAATCTTTTCACAACTCTATGAAAGGATTTAAAATGGTTCCTCAACTAAAATGATTCTGGCTTATACTGACCATTTTAACTTTTAATTAATGCAGGATTATATTCTCTGGACAGGTATGATGCACGGGGAGCCCTGCATGACCTGTCAAGGCTTGAGGCACCGCCGGGAGGCTACGACTGGCGTGTGGAACTTACGCGAGGAGAGCTGGATGTGGAACAGCTTTGTGATGAGGAGAGATATCGTGCACTGCACACTGATGAAGATGAGGAGGAAATGTACAAAGGTAAGTTACCATATATACCAATACCAATTGTATGTGTCTAAATACTCTACTTACTATTGTAAAGGCACAATTTCAAATTGCCTGAATTAATTATTTTTTTTATTCTACTATACATATAGCAACTGGTATTGATAATTAAGTTCATGTATAAAGGCATGCTTTACTCAAAGTACATCTTTTTTCCCAGCAAATCTTTTAATGAAAATGTTGTTCAAAGTCTTTGGAGTTTAAGGAATAAGTTACTAGATGACCCGCGCAGCTTCGTCTGCGTCACATTTTTCATTACTGCTCCGCTCCTATTGATCTTAGCGTGATGTATAGCCTATAACCTTCCTCGATAAATGGGCTATGTAACACTGAAAGAATTTTTCAAATCGGACCAGTAGTTCCTGAGATTAGCGCGTTCAACCAAACAAACAAACTCTTCTGCTTTATAATATTAGTATAGATTTGGGTAATCACAGCATGGAAGCCTCATAATATTGTTGTGCAAATGATAAACAACAACTTACATTGTTATGATAACTGATAACAATGCTGCATGTTATAAAAATGGTGTAATTAGGTAAACAATTTCGAGTTATGAGCAACAGAGGATCTTCTGACCAGATTATTGTTGTGTTTGGTGGGCATATGCGTGATGGTTGTCTTTGGGTTCTTGCTTATGGTCAAATCACTCGCAGAACTTTAATTGTGCAATGCAGGAATTGCATTACTTCGGGTTATGTGGCTGTTTGAATAATATGGTGGTATTGATGCCGCTACACTGCCTCCATTTGAAAACTAAAGTAAAGAACTAAAAAGTCAATTGAAGTAATAGTAAAACACTGCAAGTTTTTTTATAATACATAGTAGATTTAAACAAATACGTCAAAGGCCAAGGCGAATTGCGAAAACAGTACTTAAAATGCAGGGATTTGTTTACAAACTTTTTATCACACATGCTGGTAAAGAAAACATTTTAAACTTTATCTACTCGTCATTGACAGAACACTAGGATTATCATTATCACAAAAATAAATGAATGATAACACATGCCATCAATTCTGCTTGGTCTTAAGACATATAACCACCTCAATCATCTTACCACAGACTTTACTGCCCAGAAAATTCTTCTCCCGTCACCACTACTTCATTTTCAGCTGAGCAGCACAGGTAGCATATACCGCGTGTATCTGACATCGACGCACAAACGATTTCCATGGGTCCAGGGCATGATTCTGGACACCCCAGAGTTGGAATTTTTCGTCGGTTCTTTTCTCATTTTTTCATTTTTTTTCAAGAGTACCACAAATAGGTATCAGCTCAGCTGAGCTGATATCTATTTGTGGTTTTATTCAGATTGCTCTTTTTAGTGAAAGTAGTTAATTTATTATTTTGTTATTAAAAATCTCATTGGGTTATGTCAGAATAACGATTATGAGCAATCTAAAGTAAAAAAACCTTTGAAAAAAATGAAAAAATGAGAAAAAAGCCGACGAAAAATTCTAACTCTAGGGTGTCCAGAATCATGCCCTGGACCCATGGAAATCGTTTGTGCGTCGATGTCAGATACACGCGGTATAACATAGTAAAAACGAACCCATCTATCTGTTAAAAATGCTAACATAACTACATAGAAAATGTTAATTTTATACAATTCATCATTTAACTTCAGCTATGAACAATTAGTCTCATTTTGTTTTAATTAATTGAGATTTAAAAACCCGGTGTAAGTCTTCTCACTTCCTATGGGAACATAATCCCGGAAGAACAGTATCCTATATAATTATATCCTAAAACAGGACAAAGACGACCGGTGTGCCGAGTTTTATATCAATCCGTTCAGCAGTTAAGATGGGAATAGATAACAAACAAACAAACGAACTCACTTTCGCATTTATGATTACTTTTTTGAAGTGAAAACTTCTTTAGCGGCGTTGAGCACTTTTCTTGAGATGGGTATAAAATGTTAAACTCGCATCAGGGCATGTGACCTGATCGAAAATTGACGATGATTCAAAAACGCACATGCACAACGTTAATGTACAAGTTTTCACTTCTGCCGGCACTCCTGGAGTGCAACCCGTTATATTTTTTTGCCCGCGACTTCGTACGCGCGTATACAGTTTTTTCCCCGTTCCCGTACGAATTACGGCAAAATTCTCTCTTAGTGCTGTCCATTACCAAGGAATGTCAGTAATAGAAGAATTTAATATATTTTGATGGTAGCATTACCAATTTTAATGAAGAATTACAAAACCACCTTTCATCCCTAGAGGAAGAACTGAAGCGCCTGCATGCCGCTGGCTACGGACAGGTGGGCTTCAACTATGACGCGCCTGCAGAGCCCGAGCCGCCGCCGCAGCCCGCCGAGGTGGATGAAGAGCCCTTTGTCCCCACGCCGGCGTTCCGGGCGCTGCTGCCCATTGATATTGAGTTTGTAAGTAGCTTTTATGTCCTTCTTTATCAACTACGCAAATCCTTCAAGTATTATAATGTAAGGATGCGGATGGATGGATATTTGTCACTTTCATGCAAAATGTACTGAAAGCTTTCAGTAATATAGCTTATGCATTACATAAATACATTTAGGGTGTGTTTCCACCAGAGATATGCGAGGATCCGTAGCGAGGGATGTGTTTGTTAAGCTCCAATAGAATCGCTTAATTTATCTAGCCTCGCTCAGCGCAAGCGTCTTTGTACAATTCTGGTAGAAACGCAGCCCTATAAAGGGCTAGTTTGTCACATACTGCAAGGGTTGTTTTGGCAATGCTTGCAGGAGGCCAGTTATATTCGAATCATTTTTTTTTGGCAGATTGGTTAGATTTACCGAGCTAGAATCTTCTAAAACCAAGACTCAGGACAGCTCAAATGTAAAGTTACCTCAATCCTCACCCCCACTGTTACTTGTATTTGTTACTGCGCCACAGTGTTCTCGCTACTACGTTTGATCCTACCTACAATATTAATGCCATGAATGACAAAGATGAGGTTCCAAGTCGTGATGTTTATAGCGTCAGCATCCTTTGTTCTCTGGAAGAAAAAGGAATTACAATGCGAAACGTACAAAATAACTGTATCTTATTAATAGGTGCAGTTCTCTTGTAACGTAAGTACTACATAAGTTAGCATTCTTAATGTCACCGAAAAAAAATATTAAAACTTGTTATTTCTTAATAAAATTAGTTTTTGCTTGTGTGGCCCCGACGAAAGGCAACAGATTCCCTTGAATAAGGTATAATCATGTACGGAAAGCATTTTTAATAGAGATGGGTAAATACGGACTTGATAAATTTTAATGATTCGAATCCGTAGGCGGAGCCGATTCCTTATCAACTCCTTTCAAATCTTGTCGACTCCGAGGAGTTATTACATCTGACTCGGTACGGAGCCGGATGAATGACCGGTTCGGTAATGAACTTATACCTATATCATTAGTCACTACGTTAAAATAAAATTGATTACATGTTATTGACTAATCTATAATAATAGAAAAGATGCACGTCGCATTCTAAAAAAATAACAAGCCCGAACAAAAAGAATGCCTACTTTCGTGTATTACGATCAAATCCTGAATTAAAATAATAAAATGATCCAAGCTCGCAACTCGCTTGTGGAAACAACTTGTTTCCATTCTTTGGAAACAAGCGAGTCCGGAGTGATTTGGTTTGAGGGATTCAAAGGAGTCGAAGAGCCGATAAGCGGAGTCGGTACCGATAGCGGAGCCGGGTTTCGGAGTCGATAATACCCATCTCTAATTTTTAATTGAATATTCTTCAACTAAAAAAGCGTATCCAACTACAGGGATTCGATTTCCGCAATTAATACCTTTGGTAGACCATTGTGTGTGGGCCAAGGTTGCCGTCATTCCAACCAGCCTACCTCTCCGCAGAAGCCAATAAGGCCCCCTAGTTTGTTGACGATGTCTGTAAGGGAGTTGATCCTAAGGTTAGTTTCCGTGTTTTTGTGACGACTATGTACTTTAGTGGCACGTGCGCGATTGTAACCTCCATACATGCTCTGCACAAAGGACTTTCCGTAATACCAATTCCGTTTGCAGTGCTCGGTGATGGTACCCGTTGTCAAGTGCAGGCTGCCTTTATCAAGGCGCTTATGGTAGAAGTCAAATACCCGTAAAATAACGGTCATTGACCCATATACATTAATTTACTTTCTTAATATCAAAAACAGAAATCTATACATTAGTATAGATTTCTGTTTTTGATATTACCTCTTAACAAAATGTTGTTGTTGGATATTAATCCATCAACAACATTTGTTAAGAGGTAACATTTGTTTGTAAGTTTGTATGTTTGTAAGTTTGTATGTAGGGGGTAATCTCAGGAACTACGGATCCAATTTGAAAAATTCTTTCAGTGTTAGATAGCCCATTTATCGAGGAAGGTTATAGGCTATATATCATCACGCTAAGACAAATAGGAGCGGAGCATTAATGGAAAATGTGACGCAAACGTAGTTGCGCGAGTCAGCTAGTGATGACATAAAGCTGTCCTGAATCGACTTCTATCGTGATCTGTTACGTTCTCTAGTAATGAAAAACGGTTAATAATTTATGGTTCGAGTATCTACGAAGGGATATTAGGGATAGATCAATGTAAGATATTGCACGTTTATCTATCGGCTACCATAATAAAGTTCCTATTCAGGGATGGCGTAGCTTCCTTGAATTGCCTGGCGCCGTGGTCCAGCAGCTCTCTGCTTGTGTGGGGGAGGGTGTTCTTGAGTCCTTTATACAGACTAAAATGTATTTTTCCTCCCAACAGCCAGAAACCCTCAAACAGAACGCCATAATAGAGAAGACAGCTAAGTTCATAGCGTCGCAAGGGGCTCAGATGGAGATCCTGATCAAAGCAAAGCAGGGCGACAACGCACAGTTCAAGTTCTTGAACCGGGATTCGAACCTGCACCCGTACTATACGGCGCTTATCGGGCTCGTGAAGGCGGAGAAGTGGCCCGAGAAGAAGGTTGAAGTCGTTGAAGGTTTGTTCACTATCTGGTTTGTTTATTCTTATTACTCTTACGTACTCATAAGACCTATAAGACCTATTCTGAAGCGTTTTTGGGAGTTTTGAGCCCTGTTAAAAATAAGTCGGGTTTTCCTTCCTGACGCTATAACTCCAGAACGCACGAACCGATTTCCACGGTTTTGCATTCGTTGGAAAGGTCTCGGGCTCCGTGAGGTTTGTAGCATTAATGGAAAATGTGACGCAAACGAAGTTGCGTGGGTCAGCTAGTTCGATATAGATTGTAAAGAAATTATCAAAATCTAAATTATTCTTTCAAAGTAGACTGAGAACTTACTCTTTTTCGTCGTTTTCACATGGGCAGTCTCCGAAATGCCCGCCCGTCTATCAATACTGACGTCGAGAGTTTGACTACACAAGATATAATGTCTTACATTTTTGTTTCAGAAAAACAACCTGAGAATGAGGAATATCTTCACCCAAGTTTGGCATCCACTGTTATTGAATCTGTAAGTATGATAGTACAGATACCTTCTTCTTCTTCTTCCTGTCTTGTGGTTAGTAAGGTCTGACGACTCCACACACCCTAGTGTCAGAGTTTCTAAACCGCCTCAAGGGCTTCTGACGTCATGGTTTAACGACCGCCATTTGGCGGCCGGGACCACTTATACCTGCCTTCCGAAACACGGAATCATCTTTTTACCAGATGATCAGGTGATCCAAGCCTGCAATGTCCTAGCTAAACTGGAAACTGCTTTACAAAGTACTACTTATGCTTAAATGATATATAAAACTATAGATACGTTGTCCGCACTATAAAATGACAACATGAAATGAAGCCAATTGGCCACATCGCGCTTAGTTACGCACCAACCTGTCGCGCGACACTACGTTTGTTTTGATGTCAATTTGACTATTACTTATCCTGTGACGTAAGAAGATGTATATTTATCTCCCTCTAGCAACAGGCATCCTGCCGTACGGTGACATATTTTCTTTCCCTTTCTTCATGCATATTAGTTATCTAGTATTTTCGCCGTTTTTAAGCGCCGCGATGTTGGTTTATGACGTGTCTATATATAATACGTCATTGTTATGCTTTGTTTTAATTAGACAGTCGGATTCCCCTTGTCCGTGCCAGTTCTGAGCTGACCGTTGAACGGCGGTCGTATAGAACCGCGCCGATCGCGCACGAGACGAAACCGACACGGCCTTAGTATGTTTCCCATGGGAATCGAACCCACGACCACCAGGTCACAAGAAACAGTGATTATTTGATTAGTGTCTTTACGAATTAATAACATAATTTTTTCTATGTGATGCCATTCTTGTTTATTGTGGTGGCTTAAATTTGACACAACGATATCTCAAATAGCAACCAATATTATAAGCTATTGAGATTTAGCATCTCCGTCATAAATTTAATTTAACAAACCTCGAAGCTCCAACGTTTCCCGGCCTTTGACTAAAGAATTTTCGTCAAACCTAGGAGAGACTAACTTGGTCAGGCAAACGTCGATACTTAATTTTTTTTAGACTTAAATCGGGGTTTGACTAGTCAAACTTCAATTTATTAGGGATTATAATGTCATAGTTTGTTAGATTAGGTACCTATAAAAAACGTAATTTTTTTATTTGAATGTTTTTTGTTTTATAATTTATTTTTATAACAACTGCTTCCTATACTAACAGTTTGCACCAAAGCGTAAGCCAACAACATGAAATTCGTCTTTAATTTTACTTCTTTTAATACCGCGTGTATCTGACATCGACGCACAAACGATTTCCATGGGTCTAGGGCATGATTCTGGACACCCCAGAGTTAGAATTTTTCGTTGGCTTTTTTCTCATTTTTTTCAAGGGTTTTTTTTACTTAGAGTCTTAGACTGCTCATAATCGTTATTCTGACCCAACCCAATGAGATTTTTAATAAAAAAATAATTAATTAACTACTTTCACTAAAAAGAGCAATCTGAATAAAACCACAAATAGATATCAGCTCAGCTGAGCTGATACCTATTTGTGGTACTCTTGAAAAAAATGAAAAAATGAGAAAAGAACCGACGTAAAATTCCAACTCTGGGGTGTCCAGAATAAAAATAGTATTTATTCTCAAGTGGTGAGGCATTATGACATTTAGAACTGCACAATACGGTATATCTTTTACATTTACTTAATTTTGAAGAACATTTTTACTGCAGTGGCATTTTATAAAGCCTTGTCCCCAAATTTAGAATCTTTTGCACTGATTTCTCCAAGAATTAGCTGAACGTCGCGCGTCGGGCACATTTCATCGAAATAAAAAAAAGAACTTTATTTTTCTACAAGTTTAAACATGTTACAAGTATAGTACAGATTGACGTTTGACCGAGGCTATCAGTCGCTTCTAGGATCGACTAAGCAAAGCCCGAACAGATTATTTTACTTTCGACGTTTGACTGAAAGTTAGGGACTGTTGACTATAAGATATAGATAATATGTTTAACCTATCCTTTATTTCCCAGGCTCCAGCAATCCCCAGCATCCACTACAAGCCTTCTGCTGACTGCGATTATACGATGCTGATCAGCAAGATGCGCGGCGAGGGCGAGGGTGAGGGGGAGGGGGCGGCGCGCGGGGACGTGCCGCCGCCCGGCACCGAGCCGCCCCGGGACCGCGTGCCGCGTGCCGAGATATACCGCCCGCCCGTCATGTACACTAAGGGGCCGGATGGGAACCATGGTGAGTGCACTACATACACGATGCTGGTCAGCAAGATGCGCGGCGAGGGGGAGGGGATATTTTTTATTTATTTCTTTTTTGTCTTTTTATTATTTAACGACTGTAGGTCAACCTTAAAACGTCAACACTTGCTTGAGTGTGTATTTTGTTTTATAGTAGCGTAGTGTGCTAGCTGTTAATTTTTTTTTGTTTTTTGTCTTGTATTAATTACTTTGCATTCTACTCATTGTACAAATTCTAGTTCCTAAAACGTAACAGACAGATGTGTTGCTGGGGAGTTTGTTGACCACTTCTTCTCCACAGCTAAAACACTAGGAAGTGGTGACGGGCGGGCGTTTTAGGGGACTGTCTTTTGTAGAACTTTACGTTCAAAAAGTGCTGGCTCCCAGCCTAATTTGAATAAATGACTTTTGAATTTTTAATGTTCCATTTCTATTTCAGTGGACCCCACCGCTCCACCACCGAACCCCGCCCACTACCAACAATACGCAGCATACTACCACCAGTACTTAGCTCAAGAACAACAGTCGCAGCTTATCAAGCCACCCTCGCTCAAGTCTACCGGCCTTAGCTTGATGAAGAATTACAATACCGACTCAGACAGCGATGTATCAGGTGAGTTAACATGAAGTCATAGCTAACACTTTGCTCAACAAGTCCCAGCTTAACAAGACACCCTCACTCAATTTAACCGGCCTGTGCTTAATCAAGAACTACAACACCGATTGTTATAGCGACGTGTCCGGTGTAAAAAATAGATAGCTTCATCTTTTTTTTTTGGACCGACCGACCTTGACAATTCAAAAGTGCCTGTAAATGGTCTAATTGAAATAAATGATTGATTATTGGGTGAGTTAACACTTAATCAACTAAAACTTAGCTCAACGAGTCGCAGTTCAACAAGAGAACCTCGCTCAAGTCGCTGAGTTTGATGAAGAACTACATTGAGTCTCACTAACTCTTAGCACAACAAGTCGCAACTTAAGAAGATTACTTATTCCAAAAAAAAAACGCAGCACTCAGAACCTTCTGCTTTTTAAAGTTATTTAAGTTAGTTGAAAAATAATTTTGTTTTATTGAGAGACAAGTTGAGTATCACAATTTTGTGTTTCTAACGAAAAAATATATTTTTGGCTTTATGATGCAAAGTTGGAAATTTCAATATTTCCTCTCATAAATTGTAGAGGAATTATCCGATCTCAAAAAGCATGCACTTTTTTCATTTTCTTGTTTCTATGCCACAGATTTCGATGACAGCTCCTCCACGGACAGCAGAGACAAGCCTTCCATCGTGACTCCCCCGGAAGACGTTCAAATAGTCATAGACAAGATGGCGTCGTACGTGGCGCGCAATGGGGACGAGTTCGCGGACATAGTGCGCGCTAAGAACGACCCGCGGTTCACCTTCCTGCATCCCGACAATATGTACCATGCGTACTATAAGCGGCTGATGCAGCAGAAAAGAGGCATTGATGTTAATGGGAAGGAGAGGAAGAAAAAGGCTGGTAAGTTTGTTTTTAACTACTTTTTTTTCGTTCTGAGGGCCTTAGTGCGACTTTTTTATCAATATGGTCAGTGTAACTGAATTCTAGAATGATCCCTATTCTTAAAACAGGACGAATTCTATGTTTCTGCCCACATTCATTGGATAGGCCACACTTGTAGCGAATGTTATTAAGATGTTCTTACATTAATTTAGTTATTTCTTTCACAGCACCCGTATCATTCTCCATAAAGAAACTAAAGGAACCAGACCCTATCCTGCCAAAACCAGCTCTCCCTTACGAGTCCAGCTCAGAGGACGACTCAGAGAAACCCACAGACAAACAGCCGCAGGACGAAGTTAAAGAACCTCCTAAAGTCTACCCCCAAACAGTTCCTATGAACTGCATACCGCCAGTAGTCATGTACAAGATTGACCCACAGTTCAATAATGAGCCTCTGACGAAGACCTACGTCGAACCTCCTCAACCAATCAAAATGGCCCCGATACCAATAATTATACCAGAAGTAAAAGAAATACCGAAGCAAGAGGAACCTATTGTAATGACACCAGAATTACCACTTACACCAGCCATTGAAGAAATGAAGGCAAATCCTTTCGAAGATGGTCCCGCAGTGGATAAAATGCAAATTGTTATGCAGAGGGAGCAAGAAATATGTCGTAAAAGAGAAGAGCCGAAGAAAAGGGAAAGTCCTCCAAAGAGAGAGAGTCCTTCAAATAGAGACAGTCCTCGAAATAGGGAGAGTCCTCATAAGAGTCCTAATAAAAGAGAAAGTCCTGTTAAACGAGAGAGCCCCCGCAGAAGAGACAGTCCTCGCAAAAGAGAAAGTCCTAACAAGCGAGAAAGTTCTTATAAAAGGGAAAGTCCTCATAAAAGAGAAAATTCTCACAAGATGGACAGTCCTCACGTGAGAGACAGCCCTCATGTGAGAGAAAGAGATAATAATAGCCACAAAAGAGATAAAAAGAAACACAGGGATCGTAAGAAGGAACATAGGTCGAAGTCTGAAAGTCGGGAATCAAGACGGAATGAGAGACGAAGTGCAGACAGAGAAAAGAAGAGAGATAAGGACAAAGTCAAAGAGATTGAAAGAGAAAGCAAGAGAGTTAAACACACTAAAGATGAGTTGGAGAACGAAATTATATCTTTAGAAGATAATTCCGATGATTTGATTGATTTGACGGGAGAGCAGTCTGATTCTAAGGGTGAGTTAACTTTACAAACTTCTTTAATGTTACTGGAGGACCCGTGTTGCTTCACAGCGTGGAAAGGTTAGCTGAATGTTAACGCCTAGCTTCCCTCCAAATCGATCAATTTAGAAAAAAGCTCAAATGAGCATATCAAGCGAGTGTTCTTAGAACAAAACGACACGCGTACCTCAATTACAATCATATCTCAAATCGAAATTTACGTATATATTTTTATTTCATTTTTAAGGTTTACTCAAAGTGTTTACTTTAAACGTTTCTAATGGTCGAATCGAAGTAAAACGTAACGTAACTTTAGACTTAGTTGGACTACAAGAGGGCCAATTTTCTAACTTTTATGCAAGCGTTTGAATTCATACGAATACGAACAAAATTTAAAAAATAGTAGAAAAGGCAGTAAAGTGTTGATTTGCAATGTATATTTTTGGTTGTTTCTGCTCAATGTTAGTGTCTTAATCGTAAGGCAATAAATGAATAACATGTTAAAGCTATAAGCGTTGTTTGTAACAGGTGAAGGTGAAACGGAAGCAGAGCGCGCAAAGCAACAGGAGAGACGTCGCCGCGCCGCAGAGTTCCTCAAGAAAGTGGGCGTGGACCCCGCCGCCGCCGCGCTGCCCACCTCCTCGCTCGCCAGCGCTATGGTACCACGACTTCACATTCCTCATCCTCACCATCATATCAGCCTGCAGACATCCACTGCTCCCGTCCTCGCGCGTGTCGCCACAGCTCCCAGTCCTGTGCGAGAGCATCCGTCGGCTCCCCGCGACCCGAGCCAGGACTGCAGTCTAATTCTGTAAACATTTCGAAGTGAACACTTAGGCGAAGTAAACGACAAGTGAGCTGTCAAACCATACAAACAAGATGGCATGACAGCTCACTTGTCGTTCACTCCACCTAAGTGATCACGGTGCGATGTCGACAGAATCGACCGGCTGAGCTCCACCGCGGTGGGAGGCCGCGCCAACGCTGCGTCTTACAGCACGCGGTCGCTACTCCAGAACTTTTCAGCCCCACCGACCATCTGTTCTGCGAGCAATGTGCCCTGCACACTGCCACTTTAGTTTAGCAATCCTTCGAGCGGTTGGTAACCTTGGTTCTCTTGCATATCATTCTTGATTCCCGCGACTCTAGTCAGGTCATCGATCCACCTTTCGGGAGGCTAAATCATTCATTCTGATATTATTTCCACAGGTGGACACATTGGAGTCCATCCGCAAGAAGAAGGCAGAAGAAGAAGAAAAGAGACGGAGACGTGACAAGAGGCGACACCGCGACAAAAGAGGTTCGTCATTTATTTACTTCACTTAAAAACTCTCCGACTTTCAAGCACATTGAGCATATTGTATTAATATTAATACAACATGCAAAAGAACAAAACACAATTACACGGTTTAGTCGCGCAAAAAAACAGCATTTCTGTACATTTTGTCGAGTTATGCATATATACACAAAATGTATAGGGCAGTCGATGGTTTTTCCATAGTGAAAATTGTTTATAATGATGAGTACAATGACCCCTTAAAACGTATTGCGTTTATTCTGTTAGACATTGTATTTGGAGCATATGTGCAAAGTTTGGACAGAAAGCCTCGTACTTAAAAAGCGTTCAAATTTAAGTCGCGATATCATCTTAGCGACAATCTTCATACCTGGTCTTCATCAAATTTTCAATTGTTTGAAGCTATGTTTGGCGCCCGATAAACTTGCAATAAAGTACATTGACCATTCCCTAAAATCTCGTAGATACCGAATGATAAACTATGAATCGTTTTTTTTACAAATAGAGAACGAGAAGGATCCTGATAGAAAACGATTCAGGACAGCTTTATGTCTTTATTCTGAATTTGATACCAAGAAATGCTTCAATAAATTAATGTTTGCACACATTTATATAATATTTTATTATATGTATAGATAGTCAATGATCGTTATTGCACATTACCACCATTATAAATTTAGCTTAGCTAACCGTTACAAGAAAGTAATGCTATTTCATTTTAATTTCGGTATTTAGTATGGAATTCCCATGTAAGTATAAACTTAAGAATAATTATATGTACCTACACTAGTTGACTCAGCAAACTTTTTTTTGTTATATTAATAAAAAATAGCCTACGACCTATTCTCAGACACAAAACATTTCACAAAAATTAGTCGAGCCGTTTCGGAGGAGTTCGTTAACAAACACATGTTATTTTTAGGTAATGAAATAAAGATGTTTTTTTTTTTTATTTCAAAACTCAGTTAAAAGTACAATATACAACAACAACAATTACTAAATCAATTGAACTAAGTAGTAGTAGTAGTAGTTTATTTGTTTTAAAATTTGTTTGTGTAAAAAGTCACATCAATAATTGTTTACCACAGTGCAGTAAATACTGTCGAATGTGAGAAACAGTCATGTTATAATCACATAACAAGACAACAACAACAACGTTATGATATTCGTATTATTATTTTCAGATTACGAAGACGAATCTGAGAGGTCGCACAGAAAGAGCAAGCGTAGAAAGTACAAGTAAGTTCTATTATTTGATTTAAAAAAATGTAATTCAGTAATGAACAATTAACATAAGTACTTTATGCTCCACATTACCCATATTGCTTGTAAGCTGCTTCAGGAGGGCAACTCTCCAAGCCCAAAGTCCGTAGTTTCGGGCTTAGTTGCAGGCGTATTCTACTCCGTATCACCTACGGACTTACGATTAGTCCCGAACCCGAATTAAAAATGAATGACAACACGATTTTACAGTAACAGTCAAATCGTGTTGTTATTAATATTGTTAGTGGTTAGGTTAGCCCAAAACTACGGACTTCGGGCTTATATAGTAGCCCCCTGGTTAGACTGGTGGCCAACCCCACTAGTATATAAGGTTGGGCGGATAGAATTTCAGTACCCGGTGTGCACAAGTCAATCTTCTTAGCATAATGCCTTTAATTTATTTTTATAAATATTGTTCACAGATCTTCGGATGAAAACTACGAATCCGATTACGATGGGTAAGTAAAATTCAGACTTATGTTTTCTTAAAAAACTTCATGATATATTATACTAGCTGACCCGCGCAACTTCGTCTGCGTCAAATTTTCCATTACTGCTCCGCTCCTATTTGTCTTAGCGTGATGATATATAGCCTATAGCCTTCCTCGATAAATGGGCTATCTAACACTGAAATAATTTTTCAAATTGGACCAGTAGTTCCTAAGATTAGCGCGTTCAACCAAACAAACAAGCAAACAAACATACAAACAAACAAACAAACTCTTCTGCTTTATAATATTAGTATAGATTGCAATCGATACTCAACCTTATAACCAACGAACCTTGAGGTATTAAGTTCGCCTATATTAATAATCATAACAGCTGAACCACCATCAGCGCTTTGCTCCAAGTAGGGGTGGGGTGGGTGTAGAACAATTCCACCACAAACTTAAATAAACCTTTCCTTTCACAGTTCAAAAAAGAAAAAACGCAAGAAGGAAAGGAAGCACAGTTCTAAAAACAAACGCAAGCGCACTAAGGCCGACGTTGACGACGAACAACCCATCGCCGTCAACATAGACCTGACTAGCACTCTGAAAGAACTTCGTACTTCATCACCAACCAAGGAGTTAGTTCTCCAGGACTTGGAGGACACACAACACAGCTTCGCAAGACACGAGTCTTCCGATGACGACACAGCAAGAGATAGAAGACGAAAGAAAGAGAGGCATTATAGTGAGGGGGAGTGGTCTAGTGATAGTGAAGGTGATTCTAAGTCTTCTGGTAGTAGGAAAGATGATTAGATTTTAATCATGCAGATTTCAACGTTTTAAGCTTGTGAATTAAGTTGATATTAGAATATATGGAAATTTTACAGAAAAGAATTGCTTTTTCCCAGTTTCAAATGGGATTAAGGATTTAACTTAAATGCCTATGATTGAATACAACATTTTAAATAAATGATTGGATGATTTTATGGTCGACATTATTTACGTGTTTTTAAATGAGACAGTATTCTGTTTTGCATAAGATTGAATTTCCAAATAATTTTTGAGGGATATAAAAGACAACACAGACTTGTAGGCAAATACAAAAGCCTGGTTTTTTAAGGTTATGTGAAAGTTTTGATGTTTTCGAGATTTTAACCCTATTAATAAAGAAAACAATAAAATGTAATTATCGAGACAACATTTTACTGAATTAAAAATAATTAGGTTCTTTTTGATAACTTTAAATTGATATGAGTAGACTTTTCTTACGCATTTATAAGACATAATTTAGAAGACATGTCTTTCTGTAATTATTTTTCTTCCGGATTGTTAGATACTTAAAATTATCGTTTAAGTAGTACTAACTTAAAATAGGCTAGTGTATTATATTCCAATGAAGAATTTCATTTCATTATAAGTTTTTCCTCTATGCATGTATATTTGTGAAATTGTCTCTAATATAGTATATTTTGCTCCCCGATTTATACATTATTAAAACTCTTAAATATCCCAAGACATACTTAAATAAACCTATGATACAAATATAAAAACACCAAATAGATATTTAAATTATAATAACCGTGTATGTCTGTAGTTGTTATAAAATGAAATATAAAACATAATTATGAAATTAAATAAAATATAATTGCCTAAGTCTAATAAAATATTGATAACCGGTTTTAATGGCTGATAAAACGGATAACTGTTTGATTCGGTTTAAAGATATTTATTTTCTCAAAGAACAAATACAGTTCACTTAAAGAGAAACTTAACTATAGTAACAATAGGTTGTAGTTTACATTACGACGTTCAAGCCATCCAAGAAACCGAACACCATAGTTTCATCAAACATAAATGAAAAACAGATTCTATTCGATTAACGTCAATTTTAGCTTCGCTAGTAAAAAAAAATCGAGAGCAGTTCTGATCTATGCGCATAACATAAACACAAATAATTCCTAATAATCACAATTAAGATTGTTTTAACTAAATATTTAAACCTAATATATCGCGTGAAATGGTAAACTAATTTTGCTCAATAAGTGTCAGATATATTGGAAACTAGTTAATTTGGATAGGATTTATTCCAATCTAATAAGGATATATTACAATCTTACGGAGTTTGCAAGGTTCCGGTAACATCACTACTTCTTAACTACAAGTACTGACTATATTTCACTATCGTATAATGTATGGACCTTGTCTGAATTAAATAAAATGAATTGAATTGAATTATCAACTTCTCTATTTTAAATAATTTACGTACTTAGAACTCGTAGTCAGAATTAGGCAAATGTGTTATTAGGCCCAAATCATTGTATCTAACACTATGAGTTTACGCCAGATAAATGTGGAATAAAGTACATTGACCTTTCCTTAATATCTCTTCGTAGATACTAGAACAATAAATTAAGAACTGGTTTTCATTATTAAAGAACGTAAAGGATCACGATAGAAGTCGATTCAGGACAGCTTTGTGTCATTATTTCTGATTTTGATCCTAAGAAAGTCACTAAATGTATGTGGGTCATTGTACTTTATTCGACGTTTATCTGGCGTAAACTGGCTGTACCCCGCGGCTTCGCTCCCGTAAACTGGCTACCTCGCAACTTTCTGTTTTTTTTTTTTTCAGAAGGTTCTGAAAGTAACAAACACAAAAAATAATAATTAGCGGAATGGGTCCATCCGTTCACGCGTTATGCTATGGCCAAGGGAAATAGGGATTCATCTTTGAAACAGAGTGCAATAAAAATTTCCTAGCGTATTTGAATTAAAATCATATTTACCCAAGTAGCTGTAATACATTGAATAAAACATTTTAATAGTGGAAAAAAAAATACACAAACAAAACTGTATACAATAATATACAATTGAATTTCAAATGTAAATGTGCATAAAGAAAATGCTTCAGTGGTCCTCTATGTGTGTATACTGCAGTATGTTTAGAAATTGAGTATGTAGATATAAACGTATGAGAATTACTATGATTTGTGCTAGTCATGCCAAATTCTAGATCTCAGAGCAAATGTACTAATATATATTGTATCGAGGAGTCCGGAGGCAGGAATCTAGAGCCTCTGGGCAATGTCTAGGCAAAGTGAAATTCTATCAGCGAATGCGACTGTAGAAATGCCCACTCACACCGGGACGGAATGGCAAAGCATTTTTTTTTTTGCCAAAGGACATTCAAACTAGTCGAGTAGGAATACGACATAAATGCCAATGTTATAAATTGATTCCGTGGCATCGAAACGGATTTCTTGACACGGTAATGGAGAGCGCGCTACGGGATCCCGCGGCGGTATGCCCCAGCACGTCGCGTGAACTAAGCGGCTAGTGTGCGCTGATCGGTGGCAAAATCCACTGTCATTACGTAACGGTGTGTGTAGGCCTTTAGGGATTCATTACGTGACATTTAGAGCGGATTTCACCAATGAAACTGATCGCGATCAACTGCTGGTGGATTCTGTAAACATGTCAAAGTGAAGGCTTGGGTGAAGTGATCACCAAGTAATTCCATCTTAGATTGACAGCTCACTTCGTGATCACTTCACTTAAGCCTTCACTTCGACATGTTAACAGAATCGCACTGCTGATCACGTTCAAGAGCTGTCAGCGTAAATATTCAAAAATAATCAGAGATCGAGATCAGTAGATCGTGTTTAGTCTCATTGATGAAATCCGCCCTTAGACCGTTTTGACAGCTACCTTCACCACGCGACCACTGACAATGTCACAAGTCTCAGATGAAAATGGTTGCGCTTTTGAAACTAAGCTCAAAAATGTCTTAAAGTTGTAGCAAATGACATAAATATTCTGCTTCCTGAATTGAATGATCTAATGGTGCTTATCTGGCACACAACTTAAAAGTAATTTATCTTTATCAAGCGAATGAAATGCTCCTCATGAAAACTATGTACCAGGTCGTACATATTTCTTATTGTTTAGGCATGATGAGTTACCTAAATATAAATATTGTTTATCTTACTTGCCCTCGGAATCCACTAGGTATTATTATATTCGCCGACCCAGACGATTAGACAACTGCCAGAATCAAATATACCAATATAAAATTGTTAATTTTTTTCTTATAGATAGACCCAATTTCCCCCATTTTTATATTTGTCTTGGTCGACTTTTAGTAACTGTGTCTTCCTCAAATCTTTGCAAATTATGTAAATCAGAAGCTCTGGAAAACAAGCCTTTTGTAACCGTGTGTACCTACAATAGTATAGCGATATGGTTTATTAAATAAATATAGTTTCCTACCATTTCCTGTTTTGTTTTTTATAGCTGTACCCCGCGGCTTCGCTCCCGTCAACTGGCAACTTTTTTTTTTACATTAAAATCTTCTCCTTATAATAACAAACACAAGAATCGGCGGGTGTCAGGCGCCCTCCGCCTCACGCTCCCGCGCACCGAGTATAATATTTTGTTGCGGAGTTATTTTAAAACGATGATATCTCTCAAGATATTCATTGAAAAGAATACCTAATGTCAATGGCAATTTTGTTCAAAATAAAATACTATGATGATTAACGTATTTATTTGGATAAGGATTAATACCTACCATGTTAATAAAAACTTCCTCGCAAATAATGCATCATTTTAGAACAAATTTGATTTCCATAAAAAGAGACATAAATATTGATGAGGACTTTTTTTTTAAACTTTTAAAGAGGAATAATTTCGTAATACTTGATTTTTGCGTAACTTAAACCGTTTACGCAGCGCACGCAATGGAAGCTTTTTTCCCGCTTGCAACATTTCTTATTGCTGTTCCGCTCCTATTGGTCATAGCGTGATGTTATATAGCCTTCCTCGATAAATGGACTATCCAACGCAAAAAGAATTTTTCAATTCGACCCAGTAGTTCCTGAGATAAGCGCGTTCAACCAAACAAACAAACTCTTCTGCTTTATAATATTAGTATAGATTGATGCAACCAGGAACAGGGAGTTATATTCCCTGCTGGTTTCCTGATACCTAGTTTAAACGTGAGGGCCTTCAAGACAAAAGTCAAGTTACTTCTAGACAAGAGTGCTACTTCGTCGACCATATCATCGCTTACCATTATGGTGAGATAGTGGACAAAAGCGACGACGCGAGACTATAATAAATTAACTGCTATAAAACAAGTTATTTGAGTATCATTCGAATAATGGTATAACGAAGAAACTTAGAAAAAATCAAAAAGCCAACGTCACCCGGTGTCCCCAGGCGGTCACCCAAGAACTGACCAAGTCCGATGTTGCTTAACTTCGGTAATCGGACGAAACCCGGTGTGTTCAACGCAGTATGGACATTTCGGCTCCGAAGTGATCAAACTAAAAAAAAAAATATATATGAACTCTTATTTAAATTTTCTATTATTCGAGGGTCTTTCGTGGTATGGAAAGCATGTAACGTCCCGGCGTGCTATCCAGTTTCTGGATTTTGGGTGGTGGAGGGCCGATAGACATTCGGTCCATGTTAGATACGAGGAAGATCGAAAGTCACTTCATAGACGGGAAAAGTCAAAAACGGTCTAAGTGCGAGTCGGACTTAGACTTTGACAATTTTGAAAAAAAAAAGTCTCTTGTTGGGCCAACAATAGACGTTTAATTTTACCTTTAATTTTAATTTTGTTAAATTTTTATTTTATTATTTTGTTATTATAGCGGCAATAGAACACACACTCAACTGTCTACCTATAACGGTTCTTGTGATACAGGCCGCTGTCAGACAGACGGACGGACGGACAGCGAAGGCTTAGTACCAGGGTTCCGTTGGTTACGTTGGTACGAAACCCTAAAAAACATGTATAGGTATTCTGTTTGTTCAATAATGACATTTTACAGAGCTCATGATTGACACCCAATAACATAACTATCTCTGCAAACTTGTCATTGGATCAGCTACCGTATCGAGCTCCATTCAGTACCTAGATACATTTCACAAGTCATTAACAAGACCTCAGGAGATGACTTAGATATCCCCGCAAAACTCCACTTAAGATAAAATACCTTAGCTGTCCATCAAATATCAAGATCAACCGTCAAATAAGTACAATCAATCCTATTTCTATACAATCAAAGGCCACTTTTCATTACTTCTTTTGTTTCGGTAACCATGAAAGGGCTCGATTATTTTGTCTCCCACGTATTATTGTGTCAATCAAAAAGTATCCACCCCACTCGTGGAAGATCCAGTAAAGATAAAGTTATAAGATAGACATAACAAACAAACATAATACCTAGATATCGTAAATTCATAGAGTTAGATAGGTACATTCTCATCTGTAGGTATTTTAGGTCGACCATAAAACCAGCAGTGCTATTCTGTAGGTACTCAAGTAACTATTTCGATATCGAACTTCACCTTACTGACAAAGCTCACTATGTGAGTATTATTACAAAAAAAAAAACGGTCAAGAGCGAGTCTCTATTATATGAGAATGCCTCTAGTAGCTCCTCTTCGATTTTATAAGAACCACTTTCAGTCGCTATTGCAAAAAGCAATAAACATTTTTATTTCTTTCTCATTAATTGCAAAATAGTTGAACAAACGTCATATAAAACTATTCCAAATTTCAGTCTCTTCCAAATTCCAAATTCTAAAACTAGTCCAAATAGCATTAGCAGATCTTTAGATATCTAGCTATGACAGACGGACGTACTCATTCACACCAAAAGGGTTCCTTTTTATAATTTTGGTACGGAACTCGTAAACAATATAACTCTTATACCTATTAAATACGAATTTGATACCTCTCTTCGGATTCTGCTATCGAGCCACGAAAATGTTACAGAATAGCACTGTAGTAGGTACCTATGGTTTTTGTTCAAAGTTGTCCTCTGCTGGACACACGCATTACCCAAGTTTCGCCAGCATCGACCGATCCAGTCCTACTATAGCAATAGTATATCTATAGGGCCACAGGGCTACCGTATGCCAGTCCCTTGGTGGCAAGACGTAAGGAAACATCTTGCTGCCCATGATCTCACGGAAAAGGAAACGACCCGCTGGAAATGCAGCCAGCATTTGCTGGGAACTTAGCTGGTGTAGTAGGCCGTCTGGCCACATGTCCAATATAACAAAACCTACCTAGGTACCGAGATGGATATCACTATTAGGATCCCTACCTACACAACTAAGAAGGAGACACCAACGCAGTAGAAACTGAAAAAAAACTTTATACCTAATAGGTAATAATTTAATTTAATCCACAATCTCGTACATTATCTGAATGTTTGTTTTTAAAACTGCTACCCTCATGATACTAATTAAAATTGGATGTTTGTGTGACACACAGTTCAGAAATATAATCAACAATAAATTGTAACCCAACAACATAGGGACCGGATGCAGAAGAAGTATCCTTAATTTACCCACAAACTAGTAACGGTAATGCAGTACAGTAGGTACCCAATGATATATACAACTATTATAGATACGTTGTCCGCACTCTAAAATGACAACATGAAATGAAGCCAATTGGCCACATCGCGCTTAGTTACGCACCAACCTCTCACGCGACGCGACACTACGTTTGTTTGTTTGTCAATTTGACTCTTACTTATCCTGTGACGTAACTGAAGATGTATATTTATCTCCCTCTAGCAACAGGCATTCCGCCGTCGGTGACATATTTTCTTTCCCTTTCTTCATGCGTATTAGTAGGTAGCTATCTAGTATTTTCGCCGTTTTCAAGCGCCGCGATGTTGGTTTATGACGTGTCTATTATAATACGTCATTGTAGGTACCCCATGTTAAGATAATCTGGATTTAAGGCTCTTAAAAAAGATATTTATTGACGTTACGGATAGTTTTAGTCTTTTTAGGGTTCGTACCTAAAAGGTAAAAACGGGACCCTATTACTAAGCCTCCGCTGCCTGTCTGTTTGTCTGTCTGTCTGTCTGTCACCAGGCTGTATCTTTTAATGTTTTCTTTCTTTCAACGACAGGACAGCCGAGACTTAGGGTTCGGTTAGAATGGGATGACGGGAGCTGAAGTGAGCAAGCATAGCCAGGATGAAACATGAAAATCAAAATCAAGATTGTCAGCATATCCGAAATAAATAAAACAAGTAAATCCAGATGCATAAACCTTGTAGTCTATTAAAGAATTATTATTATCTCAATAAAGTTAAGCCTTGTCTCAGATAGCGCCGACTACTCGAGATGCTGCTAAGCCGCTATAAAATGTCGAGGAGATTTAACTGTTCGTCAAACCTTTGCATCTCAAGCAAGCGTTTAGGTGTCAAAGGGGTCCCTAAAGAAAATGGCGTCTCAGGTAATAAAGTTCAATATTTAAAGTAGGGAAGGAAAGGTTTGTGGTTGTTGTATGAAATATGGTTTTGGACTGAAGGACTGAGATGATGGAGATGGAGACGATAGAGAAGAATGGAAGAAAAACACGTAGGTACCTACTTAGAGCCTATCATATCATCTGTAAAAAGGCCTTTAGGTAATTTGTGTGCGGACCCAAAATACATACGGAAATTGGAAATTAAGGAAGTTGGAAGGCTAATAATGATTAAGGTGTGTCAAGTTCATGGTTAGCCATTTTACAAGCCAGACTTGTAAAATTGCTAAGATATTTTTGTTGGAGTGTAAAGATATGGTGGTGGTCACGTGATAAAAAAAAATTAACCAATGAAGCAAATAACAAAAAGGATATAAAAGGAATTAGTATTTGGAAGGATCACCTTTACCTTGAGCTCTGCTAGTAAGGACCATTATCTACCTCTTCTGGTAGTTCAACTAACAATTTTCCACCTATCTCCAGAAGAAAGAAGAGATCTCCCTGATCGACCCGTCGCAGCTGTTGCGACCGGAGCCGGTGTTCAACGACAAGCCGCTGGAGGCCTTCCGGGACTACACCGTGGACGACTCTGACCCCGTGAGGGAGCGCGTGCGCAAGACCTACTACGACATGCACACCAATGTCACTGTCGACCTTGTTAGACGTGAGTACGAAGCGCAATGTTTGTGGCATAGATTTTGATTTTAGCGTGCTCCATCTTCGACCATATCATCACTTACTATCAGGTGATACTAAAGTGAGTGAGTAGTGGTTAGTACCTAGTGGTCAAACGGGTGCCTATCAGCAGTAACAGTAAGTAAAATTTATCTATGTAGGCAGATATAATCTAGCTTAGATGATGCTAAATGCTTTGTATGTAAGATCTATGTATGTAAATCGGGCTGTTTTCCGCAACTCCACGACTAGGCGCGTATTTTGCGTGTAGGTTGGACACATGTGTCATTCGGATCCACCACAGCTCCCAAAGGAAGGCCAGAAACGCCTTGATGTTACCAACTATCTCACAGGGTACCTGGGTTACCGAAGTACTTGGCCCTGTAATCCGCGACTACCGGGCAGCTTAGAAGCAGGTGTGCTGCTGTCTCATCCTCCTCCATACAGGCTCTGCATAGTGGGCTGTCAGTGGCTCCTATCCCAAGTAACATTTTAAACTGTATAAAAGCTGTATTTATAGGTTATTTGTTTACTATAGGCTGTTAAACGTTGCTGTATAAAGACTGTATAGCAAGCTATACAACCCTTGTAACTCTGAAATGGGCCCCAAAATTATACAGCTTTAAGTGTAGATTTAGCTTTATTACAGCTGCATAATAGCTGTACTATTTGGCTGTCTAAGATACTATTTAGATACTTTTATACAGCTTCCATTCTCTAATTTTCTTTTTTATTCTTTTATGCAGACTCAGGCTTGTGAAAATCTTAATAGAAGAATAAATATATTATAATTGTGTTCGTGGTTGAATTCATTCTCCATTTCGTTTCTAAATTTACTATGTGCCAAGGCAGAGACCATATTTGTGAAGTTTATGTGAAACAATATATTTAATAACTAAGTGGTAAGTACTCTTTCCTGTTTATCGTTGTTGTTATGCTTGCGACTGATATTTTTATGTGAATATATATACTAGTTTTAAGCTCAAAACTCACGCCCCTTCGAAATAAGGAATATACATAATTTTTTTCTGTAACAACAAATATGTGATCAAATCTGAAAACAATTTTAAGAGTAACCCGGACTGTTCTATTGATAGTAAACGTAATTGTGTGTACTATACAGTTAAAATCCTTTGTAAATTTGTACTGAAATTTCAAAAACAAACAATAAAATATCTCGTAAAATTGGAAAGCAATTTATAGGTTATGCTAAAATGGTGTCCTTAGTTAATACAGCTCTTGCTCTTCTAGTACCCCTTAATGCAGCTTTTTGCATAACAGAGTCGTTATTTAAGAACGTATCTCAGCCTAAAGAGTAACATTGTCTGTACATTAGTATTTAAGTATTGTAGAAGCTGTCTTAAAGTCTTATTCATATTCATCAATACAGTTAATAATAGGGTTCAGTTGAAAATATAGAAAACCTAATTATGACCAAGGCCCGTAAGGCGGTGAGCAAGGAACCGGATTTTTTATCGAAAGTGTTCCAAATATTTTCGATAAAACAATCTGATTAAGGAATCAGATTGTTTTATCGAAAATATTTGGAACACTTAAAAACTAGAAAAATCATTAAAAACTAGAAAAAAGATAAAAATGCCAAAACAAGGGTTTATGGCATTTTTATCTTTTTTCTAGTTTTTAATGATTTTTTATAATATATAATATAACTATTAGGCTCTAAAAAAGTAGAAATACTAAAAATAAAAGTCTTTTTTTAAAACAAAGCGTATAGGAGTATAATAGAGTATGTTCGACAAGATTGTTTTTATATGATAAGTACCTACGATATATATGGATAAAACAAATGGATAATTTAACTCTCTTTAGAGCGTCGTCGTCGCTTACTTTGATAATAATTTATCTAAGCAAGCGACGACGCTCTTCGCCAATCCGCTTTGTTTTTTTCGATATTGAACATGTCATTTTCAAAGTCAAAGCAGCAAGTGGAAACCTATTTCAGTCAGCGTTCCAATCTTTTTTTGTTTAATTGCAGATGTATCAAAATAATAAAACACCAGGCTCGAGTTCATTCGGAGCAGAACCTGTTTCTGGGAAGTCTTCTAATGATCCTGTAATACAGAAAATCAATGAAGAAAGAAAAATAAGAGCAACATCTGTAAATACAATTGACAAGTTGTCTGTGAAATTCTTATCTATTGTTTGCATGAAGACCAAACTCAATTAAGAGACAAAATAAAAACAAATTATCAATTAAATAAACGAAATTTTATTTCTCACAAAGTTATAATCACGAAATTTTATTTCCCACGTATATCCACAACACCATGTTTGTGGGACGTGGGTTTTTGGATATCGTTTTTGGAACTCTTCTATATAGGAAGGCCGTCAAAATTTATAATTAAGCTCAATATATCCGGAATGTCCAACATATTATCGAAAAGAGTAATGAGCTGATGAAGGAGTCCATTGTGCCAATGTTCACAGTCTATTTCAATTGATTTTATGTTTACCTCAGTCGTTGTACGGAGTATTGTTCTTGGATTCTGGTTGGTTCATGTACTTAAATGGTGTACATAATAAAGAGTATTCTATTCTGGAAATCTTCCGTTTATTATTTTTTTAATGCACTTTGAGAAATATTCTTGTCAATGGCCCATTTTTTATATTATTGCGAAACAATAAATTTAGATTTGCTTCGTCTTCATCTAATGAACTTTCAGACTCAACAATTTCGCTATAATTGTCCATACTTTGCTCCATTATACCCAATTCTGCCTGTACAGAACCGCATGTTACTAACCCAACATACATATCTTCAGCACAGATATTTGCAATTTCATCATGATCCAACAATTTTGATTCTACGGAACACTCATAGCATGGTGGTGATACTAACTTGGAATTTGGCTGTCCGTGGGGGTTGGGAATAAGCTTTTTTAATTTTATTTTAATTCCGCCGGTTCTTTTTTGTTCTTTCCATGGTTTTATATCCATCTTAATTCTTGTTCACTTAACAAATTGGCAAAAGATTTAAATTATAACTCCGTTTTGTTATTATTTGTATCCAATAAATAGACAGATTTTAAGCTATATTAGTTTCAAAATAATCGATAAGCTGGATAATTGTGTATGCCAACACTTAAGTAATAACTTTAATCTTCTAAAACACGAAAAACTGTATAAAGGGAAAAATGTACGCCAATCGCATAAGGCTTTAAAAAGGAGTAAATCTAAACTCTTCTACATGAGATAGAATTGTATTACACTATTATAAAGGGATTTGCTTGCTAAGAGTATCCTAGATTTCCGATGTACAGCTATTATCAAGCTTAACTTGAAGGCTGAACAATTGAGTAATTTTACACCAATATTCGGGCTATAACAATATTTAATGCTCTTGTACAGAAATAGGTTATACAAAAGTATAATTTGAGAGCAACATACAGTTATTGTCGTATAAAGTTGCTGAACGCAGTTTTTTACGCCGCGGTCTGTATTTTAGCGTTTTCCAATGCTATTTAAAAGCTAAAGGTAAAAATTTAGGCTCAATACAGCCGTTAATCAGCTATACTGTATACAGTTGTACAGTTATACTTTAGTACAGTCCTAAACATATTTTTACACTCTTCTACATCATTTATTAAGCTTATAGCTGGTAATGCGCTGGTATCTATAATATTTTTCCGCTTAAATGTTACTTGGGATGGCATAGAGGTGTTTGTTAAAAGACCCGTGGCCAGTTGTTACGGCTGTGACTGAACGCAACTGTTGTTTTGTTAGTCTTAGGGCTTGTTTTGTGAAACGGCCATCAATAGAGGGAAGTGCCTCTTTGGCCTGCCTACACTCACCATGGTCAGCCCATAGCTTGTGATGTTTGTCTCCGGTGCGTTTCCTTACCAGATTGCGAAGATATCCGAAAGGCAGCGGCACGATGGGTTCAGGTCCAATCGTTGCCATGCTCGAACCCCTTCTGGCGAGCTCGTCTGCTGCATCGTTGCCTCGGGATTCGCTGTGTCCTTTGATCCATTGAATGGTTACTTTGTTGTCTCTACCAACCTGGTTAAGACGCTGGTGACACTCGAGAATCAGCCCAGAGTTCACTGTGTGGCTGTTCAGGGCTTGCAGGACGGTCATGCTGTCCGAAAGTATGCGTTTTGAATGGTCCTTAACTTCCCTGGTTAGGATGGCAGATGCCGCCAGACAGATGCCCATGCATTCAGCTTGGAACACCGTGTTGTGGACCCCCAATGGTGTGGCTATGTGGACGTTGAGATCCTCTGAGAAGACTCCCGCACCAGTGCCAGTACCTATTTTCGATCCATCAGTGAAGATCCTCAGCTCTGCAGGGCATAGGCCCTTGCAACGATGATCCTCATACAATTGGATTTTGTATTTTTTATCAAATATAAATTGCTTGGGTACCCGGTCATTGATTGCTTTCGTTATGGGGAGTTCAATATTGAGCTCCTCGAGCAGAGCGGTGTGTCGGGTTTCTCTCTTACCCAGAGATCCAGTGTTTTAAGGCGTACTGCTGCCATCGTCGCTTCCTGTTGTATAAACAAGTGTAGCGGGGGCAGTCCCAACATGGCTTCCAGTGCCGAAATCGGAGTAGTCCTCATGCAGCCCGTCATCGCCATGCAGGCTAGCCTTTGCATATGTTGTAACTTGCTTATGGCTGTAACTAGCTTTGTGCGTGGCCACCACACAACAGCCCCGTAGGTTATCATGGGCCGAATTACTGCGCTGAGGGCGGCTCTAATGCTGGAAAAGTTTGTCTTGTCGAAGGCTCCTTCGATGTATAAGAAGGTGCCCAGTCAGGAACCTTTCTGGTGAATCGCTTCCTCAATCTGGCTAACTACCAGATGAAGAGCTGACTCTGTCGACTTACCCGAGCTATATGCGTGTTGGTTACCATGCAGTGGCATTGCTTTTAAGGCGCCATCTCGTAGTTCCCTTTCACACAGTCTTTCCATTGTCTTCAGTAAGAACGAGGTCAGACTTATAGGTCGATAGGATTTGGTGCTTGTGTAGTCACTTTAACCTGGCTTCGGAATGAATATGACTTTCACTTCCCTCCATCCCTTAGGAACGTATCTGAACGCCAGACATTGTAGCAACAGCGGTAATACGGGAGGTATTACCGCTGTGCTGTACTACATGCTTTTCAATTATTTGGATTTCATGCACATAGATACAAATGCGGATTGAAGGCCCTAGGCATTCTCTATCAGTCAACCAAGGGTGATATTACGACATGACAGTGTGCACTGTTTAGTCAGTTGGAAGAGACACAAAAAAGATATCATAATTTCGTAATATCAGCTGAAAAATGGCAAACACAGCTATAAATATAAGAAAGGGGAAATAAATCCGGAGGGATTTACCTGCTTATAATGTATGAAAGGTAGCAGTGCCCAGGGATTGCACTCACCTGGAGTGGGACTGCACTCACCAGGAACGGTACGGCCGCACCTTTTACCTACCCTCCCCTAAGCTCTCTTATACGTCGGCCCCTTGAGGTCTTTAGAATTTATCTTAATTGTAGGTACTCTTTTCCTTCTTCAGAAAAGAAAGAAAAATGGCTGAAGTTCAACACGTTCAAGAGTACAATCAAGGATGCTCTCATCAAGTTGAATGAGCTCGTGGACGAGTCCGACCCTGACACGGAACTGCCCAACATCGTGCACGCCTTCCAGACTGCTGAGAGGATCCGGGTAGACCATCCTGATGATGACTGGTTCCATCTCACGGGACTCGTCCACGACTTGGGCAAGGTATGTACTATACAGCCGATCGATTCTGTAAACATGTCAAAGTGAAGGCTTGGATGAAGTGATCACGAAGTGAGCTGTCATCCATCTTGATTACTTGGATCGACAGCTCACTTCACACAAGCCTTCACTACAACATGTTTACATAATCGCACTTCTGTTTACTCTACTAGTGAACGCATTAGGTACTACCTATTTGTCAGCCGCTTAATAGCTTGGCTTATGTATTAAGATATTTTATCTTAATAATTTTTGTGTTGTAAGACAATTATCTTTTTATTTCTCAATTTAAACTACGTATATTATTATATTAATAAAAAAGCTTTTAACTAACTAAAACTAAAAAATAAACTAGCATATTACCGCGTCGAAAAATTCGCCCGCATCGCTAGCCATTTGTACAAAATCAACATAAATTAAACATTGCGACACAAAAAAGAAAAATGTGCCCATTCATAAAAATAATAAATAGGGACAGGTCTAAAATAAATTTCAAAATATAAGTCCATACAATAATAAAATGCATAAATGATAAAACAGAAAATACATGAAATTGATAAATTCAAAATAGAAGGAACAATCTTATTTCTTCTATTTTTAAGAATCATCTTGCACATTTTTTATGAAAACGCAGATGTAGAAAATAGGTACAATATCTACAGGGCGTTTCACAAGTGGTCTTGATGTCCCGTAGCTGATATTATATAGTAACATTAGTAACCGACCGAATCATTTTCAAGCTGTTTAGTGCTGTAGTGTGTAGTGTAGTAGGTGGCATTTATTTTAGTTCAATCACAGATTCGGTGCCACCAACTGCATCAGACTGCTTGAAACTTAATATGACAACGCGCGTAGTTTGTCAAAGCGAGTAAAATATGACATAAGCAATGACTATGGAAAAAAATATTATAAGTGCAAACTATAAACACAAGCAAACACAGCGCAAAATAACATGATAATTAACTAGGTACTAGATATGTGTAAAAGTGAACACATCACCATAAACATGGCTAATCTACGCGTTTTCATAACCCCATTTACGATTCTGACCTTTTAATTGTTGATTCATTGATACTGGCGCCCCTAGTTGGAAATTTTTACGACCGCGTGAGTGATACTTTATGTAAAATTAATTGAAGCTGTGGAAATATTCTGTTGTAATCAAAGTAATGGATGTTACAGAAAATAAGAGTAGATACAGAACTATACTAACAGTTGTGGGTAGTGTTAGAAGGTATTATTCTTCTTTGTCCACTTTTTTAAAACAATGGTCAAAAATCACAACCTTTCTCTTTGATCGTTTTTACTTGGGTTCCATTCTTTTTGTTTCATAATTGTAGGTGTATATATTATCTAGACTACCTACAGTAGGTACTGTATTTCCTTTCCATTTAAAATCCATTCAAAGGCTGTCTTGAAAAGATCGCTTTTAGCGATAAGGCCGCCCATTGTGTCACCCAATGTAAAGTTTTCTTCATCTATTTTTTCTGTAACTTATATGGTGTAGGTACATAATAAAGAGTATTCTATTCTATTATATAATTATGTACTTAGGTCCCAGCGAAATAACATCACATGATCGCATGTCTATTATCTTAATTATGATGGTTAATTGTTTATTACTCTCCTGTGTTGCTACTTCGGTACTATAAACAAGCTGCCACTCGCGTGAAAGCAGAAAGTCATCCCAAGGGAACATACTCCTGGAATAAAAAGTAGCCTAAATAGCGTGCCAAGTTGCATCTAAATCAGTTCAGCTGTTAAGACGTGAAGAGGTAGACAAGGAAACAAACCTACCTCCTAAAATGTTTTAGTGTAGTTAGGATCATGAAGTACCGTAGTACGGCTAAATCTGGTCTAAGACACCAGTAGGTACTTTTAGAAAGTCAATTATCAATTAAGTTAGTTGCCCGTATTAAAAAGTCAATGGAGAAAACGATTAGTAATCTGGTAGAAATTGGGAAGACATGTCCCAACACTTTAAAGCCTATACGAGTACTTATGTCCAAGACGAAGCATTTTTGTCGACTTTTTGCCTAAACGAAAGTCTGAATTATGAATCGTCTTCCTTTGGCCAGGTGATGGCGTTCTACGGCGAGCCTCAATGGTGCGTGGTGGGCGACACGTTCCCCGTCGGCTGTAAGTGGGCTAACTCGATTGTCTACGGACCTGAGAGCTTCAAGGACAACCCGGACACCTACAACCCTAAATACAAGTTAGTATTAAGACGGCAATATTTTCTGTACCTACTTAATATCTATGTGAAGTTTGACTAAATAGATGTTGATGTTGTGAATGTAATCGTTCTCACTTGGTTTGTGAGATTATTTCTGGGCAACTGAAATCCGGTAGTGTGTCCGATGTAAAATTAGAATCCATACTAATATTATAAAGCAGAAAAGTTTGTTTGTTTGGTTGAACGCGCTAATCTCAGGAACTACTGATCCGATTTGAAAAATTATTTCAGTTTTAGATAGGCCATTTATCGAGGAAGGTATAGGCTATATATCATCACGCTAAGACACATAGGAGCGGAGCATTTAAGGAAAATGTGACGCAGACGAAGTTGCGCGGGTCAGCTAGTAGTTCATATCGGGATGGCTACCATGTACCTTTTTATTTGCGAGTTTTCGATATTTCGGCACTGTTGCAAGCGCCATGATCACGGAAGTATACTATAGTAGTCTTTGTCACGGAGTAACTGAAGATCTTGCGGGTGGGATGTTATTGGCAGACATATCGGTCTACCCTCTTTCGTAGTCTTTTATTACGACCATGAAAAAAAATGATAAAGAAATATAAAATGATGTAAAATTTCTTCAAAATAGCTACACGCTCGAAGAATCTTTTTTTCAGGCCCAAAAGATCGATTTTTTTAAATCGATATGTAGTACTGAACCGATAGTAACCTCTCTTTCCTCTTGCTTCCCTTCATTTTCAAAACCACCTTCAAGGCAATAAATTCTTCATATTGTCCCCAGCACCGAGTACGGCATGTACCAGCCGCACTGCGGGTTGGACAAGCTGGAGATCTCGTGGAGCCACGACGAGTACATGTACCAGTTCCTCAAGCACAACAAGAGCACCATCCCCGAGAAGGGACTGTACATGATCAGGTAACTACAGCTTCAATAACGTCCAACTTCAAGGTTAAGCAACGCTCGTTGAGGTGGATCCATGAATGGGTGACGAACTGCGTTTCTTACGTGGCTGGGAAAGTACGTTATTCGTTGTGGCCGGCTGTTAGTTGGACATCTTTGACAGTCGTCATGGGTAATCAGAAAACCAGTAAATCTGATTCCAGTCTTGTCAAGGGTGTTACGCAGTTGCTGGGTTATGAAGATCAGTTAGGCAGTCGCTTCAAGTAAAATACTAGTATTCTACTGCATACTATACTAGAAATCTCACCCAACACGGTTGGGACAAGACTAGGCAGATTGACTAGATACTTACAGCACAGATTCCTTGTTCAAACGGTAGATGGATATTGAAGGGGCAAAGATTGGTGCGTTTGTGGCCATTGATAAAAACCCGCTAATTGTTCACAGATACCACTCCTTGTACCCGTGGCACGCTGGTGGTGACTACCGCCATCTGACCAACGAAAAGGACGAAGAGATCCTGAAGTGGGTGCTCGAGTTCAAGTAAGCTTTTTTTTATCTTTGATGGGTATGCTCTTAACTCTAAGTCAGAGGTGACAGAGACAAAGTCGACGATGGATTGTGTTTATCCAAAATAAGCTTGTACGCTCTAACTTTCGAGAGACTAAGGTTACTTAAATAAGTAGATTTATAAATTTTGTAATTGACTCATGTTTACCATGCAGCTTTCGGCGCGAATTTGGCGCAAATTTGATCCTTTTTGGACGAAAACCAACATAATTAGCGTTTGATGACGTAGCTTAGAAAATCCAAATCTTAAAGAATGACTTGTAAATTACATTCTTATAAATAAATCTTCTTCCCAGCAAATACGACTTATACACGAAGAGCACAAAGGTCCCTGACATCGAGGCCCTGTGGCCCTACTACGAGAAGCTGATCGAGAAGTATATCCCTGGCGTCTGCGAGTGGTGAACAATGGAGACCACAAGACCTGCTTACTGGAACCCTCGAACTACTTTATGACATCCACCTTTTTGTTTTCAAAAGTAGTTAAATATTTCAGTATTATAACTATTATAAGCCCGTACTGTCCCATTGCAAAGCACTGCACTGCAGGCGATTTTGGGCAATTGAGCCCAATCCTTTAGGTAAGTAGGAGTCTATCTCCATTTAGGTCTACTGCGTCGCCGATTTCTCTCGGACCCGATCTGTGACTACTTTCGCCCAATTCTCTTGTAGCTAATTAAATTCCAGTTTAATAAACAATATAACTAAGTGCAAACTAATTGTTTTGATTATATTCTTGCTACTATCATGTTTTGGTCTTCAAAATAAACACTGTGTTATCAACAGAAGCAGTGACTTGTCAGATGTTATGCAATCGTGTATATATTTTATTGTTTTTATCAACTTATTATATTTTTAATTAAACATAACCAAAGTTATTATTTAGTAATGTTTCATTTTGTGTCTCCTTTTCTTTTTATGTATCTATTTGTAAAGAAATATAGGTAGTACCACTCATAATAATGCCAGCCAATTGAGTCAGAGCTTTACAGCGTTACTGATGGGCAGTATTTTATTTATTTTCAGGGCACTTCTTATTCAGCTTCTTTCATTATGCCTTATGTTTTTTATTCATATTCCGCCCAGATATGCACTACGAGAATCTAAAATGACTATAAGTTGACTGTACAGAAAAGTTTAAGTATCTACCTACTATAATGTAAATTAGTAAATCCATTTTCTGTTGATCTGTCTGAATGGCAGGCAGTGTACCTAGGTGCGGCCTCAACCGTTTCTTACGAGAGCCGTCTTCTATTTTAATGGAAGACTTCCTTATTTATTCTTCTACTAGGTATATAAGGTCAAGGAGTCTCTTCTAGCGACCTTGATTCAATTGAATATATCTGCGACACATTTTGCGTCGCGCTCGTTCTTCAAGGCAGTGGGAAATTATGGTCCGACCAGCGATCTAAAAAACCACAAAGGTTTGATGAGATTTGTGTTCGGTGACTATAAAGTGAAGTGTTCGTTGATGCCAAATAAGGCTATTTAGTTTTGAAATCTTGGCAAATATTTCAATATTTCAAAACGGATGATCTCTCCAATTCCATTCATGCAGGTGTTGGCCATAAAAGTAGCCAATCTTTTCCCAAGGAAGAAGAGAACTTGAGAGGCTATTGATTAATTATCTATTCATTTAATTTATAAGTATTATAGGCGAGCGAACCACAAGGTGGAACGTCCTGGTGAGGGTCGCACGTAGCCGATGGATGCGTGACGCAAAGGAATGGTTGTTGTGGGACATTTGGGGGAGACATATATATGGCTTATATATATATGGCTTCCTTCAAGTGTTGCCTTTGCAGCAGTGGACGTCTGTCGACTGATATGATGATGATGATATTTATAGGCGACCATGGAAATAACAGAAAACTAAAACATGTATCTAGGTTTCACTCCTAATGAGCTAGCACCAGCGGTGACCACGTGAAACCGCAGAAACTTAGACCGCGGCCAAAGTTCAAAGAAAAAGGAACTGGCGATGCAGCAGCCGTGTGTACCTAATGTTACATGAACCATAATAGGTATAATACTAGCGCTTTGACCCCACTTTAAATGCGTTTTAAATTCAAAACGCAGTATCAAAACATACAAAAAGATCTCTCTGTCAGTATCATAACAATCAGCAAAGTGCCGGAAATAACCAACAATGCTTCTGTTAACAAATAATCAACTTGACCCACACTTTTCACTTATTCAGGATTCATTGAAGTTTTCATTGAATCGTAAGTCAAAGATAACATAAGAAGGCATGCAATGGAAGCTGTATTCTGCGATAGTATCGTCGAAGTTGTGGACACGTGTATGGCACACTGAGGAGCTAGAAATCTATATCTGAACTAAGGTCTTGTTCCACATCAATTGGCTTTTGTGATCGACTTCAGAAAGAAGGTTAACGACTTATTTTGTAGCACGTGGGGCTAGTAGTAGTAGCTTTGACGGAGTGGAGATGCGATAAGAGGTCTAGATTTCGGCTCAATGCAGATGTTAACATAGGTATTATCATTAAAAGCTTTTGCCCGCGACTACGTAGGTTCGCGTATATTCCGTTTTTTCCGGTTCCCTTATATTTTAGACGGGATTTTTAAGATATAAACGCATAGGGGAAGAGATGGAAACGGGACTAAACCAATCAACAGTGGTCACTAGATAAGCGCTGAAGCATCGAACGTATTCGTATGGCTTGAATTCAGATACTGGCGTCTGGCAGTGTCCAGGCAGGCAGGAGATTAATCTCTAGGGACCTATTCCCAAACTATTACCAAACTCCGGCTAGCTCTGCAGTGGGACCACATAAGTTTATCACCATATTATTTATGAAGAAGGGAAATCATTTAATGATTACTTTCGCTCTGGGCGGAGCGGAAAGGAGTGTCCAGTCTAATTGACTAAAACCCATCCGTATTCCTCCTAATGCCCTTTGCGTTCCTGGGCCGTGCCGTGACAAATTCCGCAAATATTTACCGTCGAACCTTTCGTCCATCGTACCTTTGAGAGTGATAGACAATGCAACAAGGAAAGTAGGGGCCTGCGTCACGCTTAACAAAAACAAGAATACGATTTGAAGAAACTTTTAGAAGATAAGACTAAGTATCAATATCGTAAACCTTTCTTAACCTCATATTCATATTCAAAATTATCTCACGGACTCCTAAAAGAATCTCGAAAACATTAAACACATTTAGGTACCTACAACAACAATTTATTTTTAATTACTGCGCCGCGTCATTGGTAAGTAATTATATTTTCGCGAGTTTTTTTATCACTTACGCTAACTCCGATAGCCTGACTTAGATAACCCTTGACCTTATCTGTTATCAATTATCATTTAAGTTGTGCACAGACTGGCCGGGCCCCATTACTGTTCGACCGGAGAACCGCCACAGTAACGCCAAGACATGAAGCCGAAACCAGTGAGTTTAATTTACTTATTTGTTTTTACCATAGAATAGCATAGAATACCTACTCATTATTATGTACATCATATACGTCACAGAAAAGAAAAAGTATTTTGATAAGCAAACATACATATTAGACAAATAGACATACTCGTACTTGTATCTCGATCATCGCTTGCCATCAGAGAGCCTATCATAAATCTTTATTTAAATATGAACTTCGATAAAGAATACGATGTGACAGCTGTACGTTTGTATGTTTGTCCATATGTACCTGTCACGTCTCAACGGCTGAACGGATTTCAATGAGAATGTTGACACCGTCAGACCATTCCTTTCCATTTCTAACATTAACGAGGGAAAAGGAGCTGGTAAAAGTTAGCAAAAAAACCTTTGGTGATCTAGAAGTTAAAGCTCAGACGAGTATTCAATCCTGTTTTATATTTGTGTCCATTCCTCTACAATACGAAGAAAAAAGGTGGATTTGAAACATGCAAAAAAAATCCCTTGTTATATTTTTTGGAAAAATAACTGAATCTTTGGACACGTCCGAGAAGGCGACCATTCCATGGGCATTTATGTCTGACCACAGAACCTTCTAGCCAAGGTTGGTGATACGGTGATGCAAATATTCCCCTTGATAGCAGAACATAAATTAATAACATAGAAGATAGTAGTGGAGTTATCTTTTTGAGATTGTTTATGTGACCCATGAGACCCCAACCGATCAGTCAAACCACTGCCTACTTACTTAAATGAGATTTTAATGGCCAACTCATCACCTAACGTTTTAACCACCCAGGTTGCAGGTTTCCTTCATCCAATTACCAAGCAAAGAATTGCGAATTTTTAACTGAAAGAGGATTATTTCATCAGAGGATTATTCAAGAGGATTATCCCTTTGGCAGCCACCTACCGATTCCAAAAAGTTTATCGACAGTATACCTAAATTTATTTATCATTGATAGAGAAAACTGAAATTGTAGTAATCCCTGGGATTTAAATTACCTACTTTTTAACATAATTTGCCGTATCTCTGCATTTATAAGATATGCTAACTAATAGCAATAAAAGTGCAACAAATCTTGAGCTCTGTTTTCAGTTTGATCTATTGTCACATTGCTCTTATCTGCATACGTATTCGATAAACTAATGATGCAGCTAATTACTACGAGTGCAAACCGTGTTCAAAATAACGAAGAAACGGCGAAGTTGACAATATATATCTCGGACTATCTAAATGTGTAGTACACAATACACTGAGGTATTTTTCTCAATAAAATGATAAACGAAAGATGATTTTTTGAACTTAACTTTGTAAAAATCAGAAAGCCTTATGAATGTCGGTTCAAACCAAAGACCAATCACCACCTGTAACCAGCTCGCATGCAAAATGCATTATACTATTTCAGGGCACCAAGATAATATAATGATCAATTATTGATCCATTGCGCCCCGCAATATAATTTAATTCCCATACTAGCTGCTTTCAGGTGGAAACGCAGCGTGAGATTTCGTATTTTAGAAGAACCTTAGGTCTTTCGGGTGCTTTTGATGTGCGTTTGTGTAGCTTAAACAATTTACATATTGATTAGATCTTCTAATGCCTTCTGAAAGCTTTCCTTGGATCTATATTTAACTGAATTGATCAGAGAAGGCAATATGGTAGAAACATGGATAGGATAAAAAAAAAAGAATATAAAATAGCCCATGTAGCAACAGCCTATGTCACCAACACTGAAACGAGAAGGGAAGCGAGTCATTAGAGTCGTGGGCGATCACACGACAGCAGATCTTAGTCCTCTATTGCCACATTTCTGTACCACACGCTCGTCTGTTGACTGTTTCTCTCCCAAGCATCATGAAGTTTCGATATTTGCAGGATTCCCCCGTCTCTATGATGGACCCCTCGCTCCTGCTTCGGCCGGAGAAGGTGTACGATGGCAAGCCAGTGGAAGCCTTCCGGAATTACGACATCGATGAGAACGATCCTATCAAGGAACGCGTGCGCAGGACTTACTACGAGATGCATACTAAACAGACTTACGATTTTGTTAAAGGTGAGTACTTACATTTTTTTCTGTTGTAATCTTTAATCTTAGACCTCTGATCTATTGTTTTAACCTATTTAAGGTTTGGATTATTTAGTACTAGTTTGATTTTGTTAATTCTTTAGTAGGTACTACTAACTTATCTAAAGTTAGTATTACTCGATCCTTATTTAGCAACATTTCGGATGGTGTAATAATACAGGATGTTTTTTTTAGTTTGTAACCTGGATTAACACAAACTTACATAGAATTAATAGGTAGTTACCTAACTATTATCTATGAAATCAAATAATACTTTTTATCCCGATCTAAATTCCACGCAGACCAAGTTGCGGGCAGCGGTACGTGCGGTGGATAGGGTTAACGATAATGTCAGCTAGCTTAAACCTTGTTACATACATATTACCACTTCATACCTAAGTGTGTACGGGGTCCTATAAATTAAAATATTCTTCCATAGGTCGGATGGACGACTGGCTGAAGTTCAATCACTTCAAGAGTTCAATCAAGGATGCTCTCATCAAGTTGAACGATCTGGTGGATGAATCAGACCCTGACACTGACCTGCCGAACATCGTGCACGCCTTCCAGACTGCTGAGAGGATCCGGGAAGACCACCCTGATCAGGACTGTTTCCATCTTATTGGACTCATTCATGATCTTGGAAAGGTATTTTTATGGGACTAAAAGTTGTGAAGTTTGTCTTTTGGATTCGAAACCTTGATCAAAGTGATTTAATTGAGGTCCTCTATTGGTTGTTGCTATTTAGTCGCGTTACAGAAATTGTTTTCATTGGCAATCAGACTTCTTCTTTTACTGTGTATCGATGATTCCATTTTCTTATTTTAAATGATATAGCCTCACTAAAGAATTTCATATAACGCAGTCTTATGTAGGTACCTACCTAATCCAACTTTGTTGATTAACCCAGTAGTAAACCCTTCTAATTTGTCTTTGAACTTAACATAGAGGTTATTCAATTAACGAATAAGTATTAAAGTTTGCTTGGTTTGTGCCCAGGTAATGGCATTCTACGGAGAGCCTCAATGGTGCGTGGTGGGAGACACATTCCCGGTAGGATGCAAGTGGGGCCCGTCCATTGTATACGGAGATGACAGCTTTAAGGACAACCCTGACACTTACAACCCCAAGTACAAGTAAGTAAAAAATATTAATTAACTTGATAAAACTATTTCTGGATCTCATAGAAGAAGGCTTAGAGGCCTTTTGGTAGGCGTATGAGGGGCCGAAGCCAACTCACAGAGGCCTCGTTAGACATTCCAAACTTTTTTTTAAGAGGTAAAAGATACTTCAAACGGTTAAACTCTCGAGACCAATACAGCTACGGCAACCAATTTTGTCGTGAAGCAACCAGAGGTAGATTTCGATATCGGGAGTCAGTTCTTCACTTGCTATATTTCTTCCAGCACTGAATGCGGTATCTACAAGCCTAACTGCGGCCTGGAGAACCTGACGATCTCGTGGGGCCACGACGAGTACCTGTACAGGGTGCTGGTGCACAACAAGGCCAAGTTCCCCAAGGAGGGACTCTTCATGATCAGGTATGAACGACTGAACGTAGGACTATAATAATTTGTTGATAGGCAAGATTTAGTCGATGATGTTTATATAGTGTCTGTGATTTGTTTGTTTCGATTGCTTGATTTTACTCATCCAGAACCAGACTATTTCAGCCGGTCTCATCTGCCGTTTAACCGTGTAGGTAAGCTTAAGGTAGAGTGAGCAGGAAGTGAGCTGTCAATCCATACAAACAAAGGATCATTCCTTCTTGTTTGTATGGATTGACATCTCACTTCACCTAAGCTTGCACGGTGATATGTTAACAGAATCGCACTGCAGATTTTGCTCATAGTCAGGAATTAGTTTCGTTTTTTACGTCAGTCTGGATGCTCATGCTCTAGTCTTGTGAACGAGGCTTAAAATTAATCTTAGGTAGGTATCTACTTTTAAAGTTACGGAAGCTAATATTCGGAATTTGCCATGCTTTATCCATTAAGTAGCTGATATTTTGTCAAACAGGAGTGATTTTATTTTTAAAGATACTCGTTTGCGGGACTATTCGAAAGAGATACCGCGGCTCCAGAACGCAAAGGGTAATAAAGGAACATGGATGGGTTTCAGTCAGTAAAAGTTTGACACTCCCTTCCGCTCCGCCCAGAGCGGGAGAAGTCATTTGATGACTTATTCCCATTTCTAAAAAAAAAGAAGGTATACCTACTCAACTCGACATGACTTTGTTTATCATCTGGAAGATATTAGTTTCAATGAACGTACGTGATTTTAAGAGATAAACTTTGAAACGAAGCAATATAAATAGAGAGTGATCATCTGATGCGTTATTTGCTTCCTAATGCTAGAGTTTCTTCCGCGAAGCTAGTGACACTGTATCTATTTAAGTACTTAGTGATAAAATATCGTAGCTGTCCTGTCACACCTCTAATCCGCGGTGCTGACAGACGCAATCTGATTGTTTGAGTACCTACCGATTTTTATGGACTACGCGGTCTCCTTTTTTGTTGGAGCTATTCTCATCATCTTCCTGCCCTTATCCCAAGTTACATCGGGTCGGCGCAACACGTTTTTTAGGGTTCCGTACCCAAAGGGTAAAAACGGGAACCTATTACCTACTAAGACTTCGCTGTCTGTCTGTCTGTCACCAGGCTCAAGAAACGCGAAAGCTAGACAGTGGAACTCCATGATGATGTATAAAATTTCTGTTGCCGTTTCAACAAATACTAAAAAACAGAAATAAAATAAATATTTAAGGGGGCTCCCATACAACAAACTTGATTTTTTTGCCGTTTTTATAGATAATGGTATGGAACCCTTCGTGCGCGAGTCCGACTGTCACTTGGCCGCTGTTTTTTTCTTCCATTCTGTTCTATCGGTCGTCACGCTACCACTAACTCCCTTTTTTTTCATAGTTCCTCACACATAATCCATCCATCTTTTCATTGGCCTCCCTTTACCTCTCCATCTATCCATATTTATGGTCATAACTCTTCTAGCTACATGCGTTTCATCATTCATCCCTCCTCTTCGGAGTTTACCAAACAAGCGGTTGCCTTTCATGGAGCTATTCTACAGTAAATAAGTATATCTATTTTCTTCAAGATTTCTTTTGCGGGTTTCCAGTAAAAATGTTAAAAATTATTGTTAAGGTGGAAGCGCCAGGGTAGCCCGCGAAATTCAAATATTTTTTGCAATTTTCCGGTCAGTGTGAAGCTGTATGTTGAACAAAATACGATTCGCGGCCGTAACGCATATTTATCTAAAGAATTAACCATTTTAATTATCAATATAACCCTCGTAAGTTCATACAACTCGATTGAATGACTTTTTCACGAAATAACATTCAATCGAGTTCTATGAACTTAGAGGGTTATATTGATGATTCAAATGGTTATAATCCTTTAGATAAATGCTTTTTACGATCGCGAACCGTATTCTGCTTAACATACAGCTTCACACTGACCAGCAAATTGCAAAAAACATAAAAATATTTGAATTTCGCGGGCTACCCTGGAGCTTCCACCTTAAGATTATTATGTTTGAAAGATTATACCTAGCAGTTATATTTTTTGTTAATTCGTCGTTTGTTTGTCCATCAGATACCACTCTCTGTACCCGTGGCACGCGGGTGGTGACTACAAGCATCTGATGAAGCCAGGAGACGAGAAGATCATGCAACATGTGCTGGAATTCAAGTAAGCACCTATTTACAATTATTTGCCAGACTGTCCACAATTGGTCGGTTTCAAGTCGGTTTAGTTTTACACATGGATAAACTATCTCCTAATAGATAATGTGGTTCTGTGGACCAGAACTGCACAATTAGGTGGTCCACAAAGCCCAAGCCGGTATGGGAACGTAAGAATAGCCTGCTTTTCTTTTCTTTGACCAATATTTATGTTCTGACCTTGAAATCCAGTCTTCCGAACTAGCCCCATTATGGTTCTACAATACTGTAGTGCGATTCACTAAGGCAGAACATCTTTACAACCAAGAAATCATCGTTGAAACATCTGATGTGGCATCTATTTATCAGATGTTTCAACGATGATTTCTTGGTTGTAAAGATGTTCTGCCTTAGTGAATCGCACTACAGGTTTATGAGGCAGAGGACATTTTTGAAATCTGCAATTCAATCTTTCTATCAATCTTCACAGCAAATACGACTTATACACCAAGAGCGCCGGCATCCCTGACATCGAAGCCCTGTGGCCCTACTACGAGAAGCTGATCGAGAAGTACATCCCCGGGGAGCTGGAGTGGTAGACCAGCACATACTACCCTGCACAGTACAAATGTAATTAAACTAAGGAGATCCTTACCGATAACTTAAGATACTGAAAATTTGTTGCTAAATTGATATGCGGTGCCTAATCTTGCTCTTGTGGACTTTTTTTAATTTTTTTTTTTTTTTTTCGTTTAAGTGTTATGCTATTTAGCTAGTAAAACCAAAGAATCTATCATTTGTACATTATTTTATATTCACATAAATTGGCCAATTTACTTGATAACTGTATGATATTGTAAATAATAAGTATTTTTTATTATTGTTTTTTTTTTTTGACACGAATCGAGTGACTACTTATTATAAAGAAACCTCGGTCATAAAACTCGAGAACGACATGTCTCGTTTCATCTCACGCATAGAATAATATTGTTTGTTTTTAAATAAAATTATAATTCACACTCAAAATCACAATAACAATATTTTCACGCGATTTATTATTGAGTGACAGTCACGGAAACGCGCAACAGTTTATAAAATGTATCGCTCGCTGCCGCGCTGTTCGAACGCCAGTTCACCACCAAAATTGAGCGATTCCGTTCCGACATATTTTTAACAGACTTCTTGAAAAAGGACGTTCTATGTTCGGCTGAATGTAATTAAAAAAAAAAAATATTTACACCGATTTTTATAAGTCAGAAAGAAAAACGTCGGTTCCTATAAGAAAAGAAATGATTTGGGTAAGTTGATTAGTGAGAAGGAAACGACATCAGCTATAATAAATCAGGAACTTTATTTAAAAGCTATATTTACAAAAATACAATTATCTCAAAATATGTAATAATTAAACTACAAGCATCAACAACCGAGTCAGAAGTGTAACATAGCGCATGTTACGGAAATTATATCTAACGTAATTCCCCCATGTTGTACGAAACGACAAAATAATACATGGATTTGAATGTATATTCAACTTTTTATAAAATGAAAATAACTTCGAAATGCGAGTCCATAGCTAATGTAATTTCATTTACAGGTCGTGCCATGCAACATGAGACAGAATTTACAAAGTACTTAGTTTTAAATCTAATATCAACCGATAATGTTCTCGAGGAACAAACACACTCTGCTTGAAACAGCCTCCAATAACTTCGTTCATAATAAATTCTACCCAAATATAAAGTTTCACACAGCGTGTATTTGATTTCCGATTATTTAAAGATGTCAACACAAAATCACTTTTTATAAAACGAACACTAATACACAAAACATTCAGCCAAACAACATACGTTCACAAAATCAAATGCTAAAATAATTTACTACAAAAATAGATCTCGATTTTTACTCCAATTCACAAAATTGCTGGATTTGTTACACAATACTTCCAATTACGTAACTTTAAAGATTTGTCTACTCAATGTTTTGGACTAGATATTTAATTAATCCCATAGATTTAAATAGTAAAGATTAGGATGTCCGAGGGTTTATTTATTTATTAAAAAAAAAATATGTAAGTATTTATGAAGGTTCGCATAAACGCGTGCACTATACACGGCCGCTTCCGAAGATTGCCGATCGCGTGGCAAGTTCGCTTCGGTCTAGTGGGGCCAATTTGTGGCAACAAAAAAAACTTACGGTCTGCCCTGTCTTTACTACCGAAGTCAATGGTTGATCCAGAGACAATCAAATAATAAAATCACAATGTTTACCTACTCATTAGATATGCCATAAATAAATTAACCAATGACAGATCAGCATGCGAAAAACGTATAAATTCTATTGGGTTAAATTGGATAATGTTAAAAATCATAATTTTTGGCGTTACACGTTAAGGTTACATATTTATTTCAGTATGTTGTATTAATAAAGTAGGTAATAAAATACATTGAGGCCAAGTCTATAGAAAATTGACTAAATAATTCTTGTCTCTTTTTCTGCAGGTGAGATGGAATGGAAGAGAATTTTTGAACGGTTAAAAGACAATGTCATAACTGTCAGAATACTAGGTTTTTTTTTAGAGCGTGTCAGTTTCTATCTAGTCTCTTCAAACAGTAAAATTTTTAGTAATAAGTCAACTTTCTACAAATCGGCGTTACACATATTTCAATTCCATAAATACACTTTCGCTCTACGCGCTAAGGCATACTTACTCAAATAATGGTCAAAGCCTAGCCATATGCCTATAAATATTTTATATATTATGTAGAATCTTGCTTACCTTGAAAGGCCATACCATAGCGCATCATAGAATATTATTAGATAAGACATACATTGAAGGCAAAAAGGGTAGGGGACGAGATCACGTGAGATGGAATCTTGTTACGTTAAAATATACAGTACAACTTTTTTTTGGATATTAGATTAATCGTATATACGGACCTTAATAATATATATGTGCATCAGCTTATTTAACACGAGCTCTGACAGGCCTTGATAATATTCAGCCAATAAGCATTTTAAAAATATAAATTTACTGGTACATCACTTTATTGGGCAGATCTTTTGACAGATACGAGCGCCATTTTGCCTTAACGTAACCGTCACTAAACTACCCTACTTTTAGAAATATTCAAAAAACCTTCTTCATTTTAAATAGCGTATTTGAGACCAATATTTATGTTAACTTTACGGCTGTTTAAAATAGAAAAAGCTTTTTGTAAATCACAACATCGATAGTAAGATAATACCAAATATTTGTATTTATTTAAATGTTTTACAAAAGGAATGACAGTCCTGTATATAAACCAGCTGGTTATCATAGACAAGATTAGTTATTATTACTGTAGCAACACTGATAAAGTTGAATATCATTATTCATTAGTTACATTAATTTTATAGATTAAATTAATGGTCGTATCCCTTAGTAAGATGTTATCCCTCCTATCAATCTATCGAATCAGTCTTTATTCTGGAAAGACGGCTCAAAACAACCTTAAGGCCGAAACAAGGCAATTTAGTTTTTGTATCACTCACTTTTAGTTAAGCATCGAATGGTTAAGCGATATTGAACCGTATTGTGATTGAAATACAGATCTTTTGAGAATTTTCTCACCAACATGTAGACAAGATTACAAGAAAATTAGCTAAGAACTATATGCTATTTCAAATAAGGTTCAATATCGAAAGAACCTATCACATTAATGCTAACTCACTATTCTTTCTAAGCCTAAACATTTTCATTGTTCCCAATCTAAAGTTTCTGCAGTCCAAAAATATCATTATAATGCCCGGTATTTCTAATCTGGAACACACTAAATATTATTGCACTATTAGATTTTCATCTCTGCTTAGAGATGAAAATCTAATAGTGCAATAATATTGCAAAGCCGAAAGTTGAAAATCCAATGGTATTTTCTAATCCATTAAAATCCATCCATTTAAAATCCAATGGTATATCCTAGTTTTAGTGAAGATAGGCATTAATTTCAGGAATGTATTATTCTACATTCCGAAAAGCATTTTTTTAGATGTTCTACTTGGCTGTACACCTATCCTTTTAGCAAAAATATCACTACTTGCATTGTTCTATTTTTGTTTCAAGATTATTCGGAATACAAGTTTTCTTGTATTTATTATGTGAAATGGCTACTTTAACAATAAGGCTTTGAAGAGTGATTGGAAGAAGTAATGTGAAATATAAATTATATTATATTTTAGTTTCCAATCTGTAAGAATATTTAAGCATTTTTCAAAGGGATTTAATTTTAAGGTCTCGAAATATCATATTCATCCCATAGTAGTAATATTACTTCATAGGCCCATGATCTACATGGGCCGAATTCCTACTACAGCGCCATCTATGGCCCAAGTAACATTCAGCTTTAAATTTCATATAATTCATAATACTACGATAGTTAAGATGTAATGTAATTTGTTCTCTATCACCTTGAGTTAAGGTTGACATTGGTTTAAGTTTCGAAGTGCTTGTAAATGCTGGTTACGTATGCCATAACTTGCTGCCAGTCGGGCCTCTCTTGTTGGATCATGTCTTGAATGTTCTGTTGAAAGAAAAATATGCATTAGTTTAATAAAGGCTGATCAACGTAGTAGCCCCCGAGTCATCCCGAGAGAAGAAGAGCAGGGCGTGAAAGTACGGGAGCAACCTAAAAAAAATACTTTGGTGTTTCCTGAACTAGGTTGAGTCTGTTATTATATGATTATAAATCAACGGAGCAGCTGTTTCTAATTAATTTAGTTAGCGACGGCATTAGAGAACACGTTGTTTATTTTTAAAATACATTCGCCCCGAAAGACAGCTAGCCAAATGAAAGCCACCCTTAAAATAAATAATTCACGTCTTCGTCTTCGTAAACCCCGAGTCAGTAGCGTAGCGAGAGGGGGTGGAGGGGGCGGCCTGCACCGGATGACACCCGTTTATGCCGACAGTCGACCGATCGTTGACCCCCTAAACATTTTACGCAATAAACCCGCCGGCGGAGAGGCGTAAAATAATTTTCGACACATTTGCTCATAAATTGCATTTACGAAGCCTGTATGCATTGTTCGAAAGTTCAAAATTACGGACCATACAATGGAGCGTGCGTATTCTTTACGGTATTTTTTTAAATGACCATAAACAATATAATTAAAAGAATTCAATCCGTCTGCATCCGCCAGCCAAAAATGCTTCCGTCTGCATCTGTTCCGCAAGCGTTCCATACGCGTTTTTTTTGCGAAGAACTTTTTGCTCAGAAGGTTTGTCGCACTTTAATGTTGAAGAAAAAATGAGACAATAGATGTAGTTCTAATTACCCGACTGTTACACTTAATATTATGTTTTTTTCGAGTGTTTTTATGTATAACTAGCTGTCCCCCGCGGCTTCGCTCCCGTTAAACTAACATAGTTCCCGTTCCCGTGGGATTTTCCCGTTCCCGTGGGATTTCCGGGATAAAAATATGCCTATGTCCGTCTCCTGGTTCTAAGCTACCTCCCCACCAATATTCAGCTAAATCGATTCAGCCGTTCTTGAGTTATAAATAGTGTAACTAACACGACTTTCTTTTATATACTACTAGCTGTCCCCCGCGGTTTCGCTCCCGTCAATTAGGCATTCATTGCACATATCGAGTTTTCATTGTTTTTAAGATGTATTCTGCTATTCGGGTCGGAGACAAATCCAACGAATCAATAACCATGAAAATTGGTTCAGCAGATCTCGAGTTATAAGTGTTGTAACAAACCCGTCTTTGTTTTATATATATAGATGTCATATTTCTTTGGCACACTCTGTAGCCTAACCCTGTGGCTTGATAGATTTTAGCTTGAAAGGTGTCGTTAGCTTCGTCTAAATAGTGAGAATGATACTGGATAGGTATATAAAAATTAAAATATTTGAGCTTCGGTGCCATTTTAATGACTTCGGCTTTTTTTAACCTATCGAGTGGGGTATGAATATAAAGGGCTCGAGGAGACAATTTAAAAAAAAATAACTTAAGTATTAAATAAATGACTTTGTCAAAAAAATCCGATTGGTACAATATATAATACAATTTACAATAAATAATTCTACTAAAATGTTTCACGCAGATGCAGACGCAAACGGAAGCGCGTTCTTATTTTAAAAACGCACACGTTTCCGCATTTGCAAATGCGCGCCATTTTCAATTAGAAACGTCAAAGATAGTTGCGACTTATATAATATTAATGAAAATATGTTGCTTGCGACTATTATAATATTAATAAAAATATGTGTTCAAGCGAGGAATCAGATATAAATATGGAATCTACTCCACCTGATACCTTGAATGACGCGCCAATTGCAGAAAATTGTCCCTTGCCGCCAAAATCGCGAGAACGCTAAGTATTTAATGATAAACAATAATTTTTAATAGATAATGAAAAAGTTTGTTTAATTATATATTTATATAATGTGTCAAAAAACGTTGTATGACACACGAGCGGATATTGGTCTTTACAAACCTGCAGCACAAATGGAACACCTGGGGAATGTGTACCCGGGGTCCAAAGTGAAAAATGAGTTGCAACTGTCTTCACAAGAACGAAGGGCGCAACTCATTTTAGGGGGGTTCATTTGTGGGATGGGTGTTGCTTATGCTATAGTTACGCTACTGCCCCGATTACAACAAAGTTGGGAAAAGTCTATTTTGATACTACTCTCTGAGTCTATTGTCTGTGGGTTCATCTCTCATTGAAGTGGTGGTCTATTACGAAGGAATATTAGAATCGCAAAGTAAAATGATACTAACCAGCGTAGTTGGTATCCCGACGGACTCTGCGGCGGCGAAGGCGACAGAGAAGTTGGTGCGCTTGTCGTGCGGTGACAGCGACGCGTACGCGATGCGGCTGTCGCCCAGGTACGAGTGCAGCAGCGCGCAGATCGCCAGCCCGTCGTTCCACGATGAACTGAGGAAAGAAAATGGTTACGTTAGGCTACTACATGTCGTATGGATCATAGTTGTTTTCTAAAAACAAAAGTCTAAGGCAAAGCGACCATCGCGCATATTTGTTCGGCAAACCCGAACGCGGCGTCGTCGTGCCAACAGAAGGCGCCTTCTTCGGTTTGACCGAACAAATGATCGCATCAATCGTGTATTCGCGCGATGGTCGTTATATATTAGGACGATATCTTACAGCACTATAAACAATCGAGGAAAAAAACGAGTAACAGCCAGGACACGCCTCAACCGGGGAGTTTTTACGAGCATAAAATGTTGGACTGCTCTTCTACCCTACGCAATACGAGTATATTGAGAAATACAGAAGATTTAAAGACGAGGAAAAAGAAGCTGTCTATGTCAGCAGGACATGAGCCGCTTCTCTATCGCGCTCTTTTCTTATACAGAATATGGTTCCACTATTAAGTTGTTGATTACAATGACCCATTCTACCACAGGTTTTGTGTATGCTTTTTCGTTTAATTTGTTACACCTTTTACACCTATGGGATTTACGCTGTTACAATAAGGGTCTGAATTGCATAAATTATTAACTATTAACTACAGTTCTCATTTACCTAAAGTTAGTGATATCAATGTTGTTGTATCCCATGGTCTTCTGTTGGCACCACTTGAGCAGCGCGTTGCGTTTCGAGCCCCCGTTTTTCACTTGCAGCGCGTTCAACGGATCCTTTCGTTCACCTGCATTGTTTACAAGTACTAATTAAAGACGAGATCTTCAAATTTTCAACAGGAACATAGCAAAATAATCTACTAGTTGCCTTGAAGGCTTACCTCTCGACAGCCGAAAAACTTTAATCAAGAATCGAATTTAATTCTAAATCGAATCGAACTCGATTTGATCCGATCTCAAAGATGTCGAAAATAGTGCAGATGGTGGTTTCTCAGTGACTGTTAATGTGTACTTAATATGTTTGTTTTTGCGACATTTATCATGCAGACACATAGAAGCTAAGCTGAGCGGCCTTAGTGTGAGTTTTAAACGTGCTAGATCGCCTTAACGCCTATTTGTATCTAAACTGTATAACCACCGTCAGGTGTCAGTGACGGAAAACCTCTTTTATCCATGTTTAAATGCGAAGGTTTACGATAACGCGATCGAGTACGTTAAAAACCTAATTCTAGACCCTCTGTACTTACCATGGTAGACCTGCTATATTGAACACTTTATTCTAGTATACATAAACGAAAAAAGACCTCAGCATTACCTCGTCTCTTATAATGTAGATGTACTTAGTGTTTACCATTACGTAAGAGACCATCTCCACGAGCGAGAGAATCGCAGCGAGTTGACGTTTTTTTACTCATTAATCGCCGCAATAATATTATGGAGACGTTCATAGAGTTGTGATAGAAATAAGTGGCACGGACAATAATATCGCCGCAATTCTCTCGCTCGTAGAGACGGCCCCTAAGTGTTTTCGAAAAGTATATACCTCAATACAGGCTGTGCTATACACTATTCGCTTAAACTTTTTTTAATAACTGCTGTACTAAACTTGCAGGCCTATTTTCATAAAATGGCCCAAACTGTACACCTTCTAAATTCGAGTTCTGACACAAAAACGAAAACCCTCAATCAGTGGTTACAGCGGAAACTTTCGTAAAAGAAAATTGTCGACTGGCAATTCGATCTTATTAATAATATCAAGCAGTGCCTACTGCTTGATAATATTAATAAAACAATTATTAATTAAAAGTAGATGATTGCCTAATCATCTACTTTTTATTCTAATATCTAGTCTACCTTCGTGCACGTTCCCATATACGGAACGTGCAGGAACAAAAAAAGCATCATTGTCCAGTAAGTAAAGTTCCTATTATGCAACACTAGATGGCATAGGTAGTCAAAACAAAACGAACATTTTTTTTTCTCTTTATCATTCCTTAAGGTTACTAACCGCTAGACCGCGCGCGGCATGAGTCACGTGATGACGTCAACTGCGTGCGGCCCGATAAAAAAACGCGCCAGCTGGACGCCAGATGTTTGTGTTTACGTAAGCATTTTTTAGTCGCCTCGTATTACAGATTCCACTCAAGTGGGTTTGTTATTTGTAAAGCTGAGAAACCGCTCTTTATAGTTACGTTAAGTGTATGATAACGGTTAGTTTCTATATTTTTTAACTAATTTGTAAACATTGAATATTGGTGAAAAAAACACATTATGTGAACTTTGAACAGGAATAATTTAAAAAGTAAATCGATAACATATATATTTTATGACTTGTATGGGTAGCTGGGTTATATCTAAAAACGATAAATAACAAACAACATACTCCACCGTACAAAAACATATATAAAAAAAAAAAAACCGGCCAAGTGCGAGTCAGACTCGCGCACCGAGGGTTCCGTACAAACCTGTAGGTATATAAGTAAAAGTTATGGTATTTTTATTTAAGTCTAATATATAAAATTCTCGTGTTGCGGTGTTTGTTTCCAAACTCCTCCGAAACGGCTGAACCGATTTGCATGAAATTTTGTGTGCATATCGGGTAGGTCTGAGAATCGGCCAACATCTGTTTTTTTTTTTTAATCGCTGAACAACGTTTGCTGGGTCAGCTAGTAAGTTTATGATTATTAAAAAAAATATACTATGTGATGTAACTAAAAATTTAAGATTTTCGGAATTTTTCCTATATGTGTACTTTATAACGTTGCTTCATGCCAAATTTCAAGATTCCAGGTCGTCTGGAAGTATCCTTTAGGTTTTGATTCCCTTGCGAGTAGTTGCGAGTTTCAAAATATGCGGCTTTAATTGCTGTATCTTTTGATTGCGTTGACGTAGAAGTTTGATTTTGTTACAGCTTAAAGATATTATAGACTTGAGTATTTGTTAAGAATTTCAATATAATACCACTACGCGTTCATGAGTAAAGGGGTAATAAGTTTAAAATTATTAAAAATATTTTTATTATATGATGTAACTAAAAATTTATGCTTTTCGCAATTTTTCCTTTATCTGTGTTATAAGACGTTGCTTCGTACCAAATTTCAAGATTCTGAGTTCACGGGAAGTACCCTGTAGGTTTTGATTCCCTTGCGAGTGTCGAAAATTTGCGGCATAAACGGGAGTATCTTTTGATCGCGTTGACTTAGAAGTTTGATTTTTTCACAGCTCCAAGAGACCATAGACTTGAGTATTTGATATGAATTTCAGCTTGATACCTCCACGCGTTCCTGAGAAAAAAGGTCTTGACAGACAGACAGACAGACAGACGGACAACAAAGTGATCCTATAAGGGTTCCGTTTTTACCTTTTGAGGTACGGAACCCTAAAAAAACTACCACCAAACATTAGCCATTTCCCGCCATTTTGCATTATTTACCTTCCGACCCACGGAACAAAAATTCTAATCATAACGTAAATTTCGTTTGTTTTGTTTATGTTTTGGCTGAAATCTATTGCCCAGTAAACATAAAATGCGATAATAATTACTTTTTAGTCAGAACAAGTAGCTAGACTTAATAATTAACAAATTACGAAAGCGTTCTGACAACATGGACGCCTTGTGTATCAAGGGTTATGAAAATGAATATAATACGTGTTAAAACTTACCCACATGTTGAAATCCTTTTGCACACACATTAATCACATCACAATGCACCAATAAAACATTATTTAACACTAATTCACTCACAAACAACATAATAAACAAGTTTATTCGACACTACGTCATTGCGCAACTCGCGTCATACCACAGACTGACTAAAACATTTAATTTCTTTCTAAAAATGGACTCGCCCGTTGCGTGTTTCGTATTTTAAGCATGTAGAAATGTATAAAGATTCGAGTGGAAAAGAGCTAAATGATACAAAATATCGTGTGTTCGACAGAAAAAGACATATTGTGCTGTCAGATTGGCGTTTTTAAAATAGGGACTTTAGTTCCGATGACGCAACTCGAGCCAATAGTGATTTAGGGACTTTTGTCCCTATGACGCAATCGAGCGGAAGATTATGCTGATTCAGGAAACATACGCAAACGTTCTAAAGAAACCGTTGCGTGCACGTTCCCCATAATCTAAGGGCGGATTTCATCAATCTGATCTGAATTTGAACGCGATCAACGTACGAACCACGCGTTTACGAGCTGTCGGTGTCATTATTTTCTATGGAATATTGACAATGACAACTCTTAAACGCAGCTTGATCGCGATCAGTTTCATTGGTGAAATCCGCCTTAATTAACCCTTTAATGGGCATAATAATCTGGGAATCGAAAAATAATGCGAAATAAGCATAGGTAGGTATTATTGGTAGAAAATAAATTTTAAACAAAAAATTGTGTTCTTTGAATGTGAGTGATTGATAAGTCTTTAAATAGCCTTTGTACAACAATGGAATACCAGGAACCCATTATTTAATTAATGAGCTGAAAAATATGGTGGGAAATAATATTCCCTATATAATGGGCTAAGAAGGTTTAGCAATCTTCTGAATCTAGGTACTCTACTAATAACTGCGTCAACAACACAAAGCGACTCACATATGTCTCCGTAGCTGTTGCGGCGCACGAACGACTCGATGGCCTTCTGCTGCAGCGTGAGCGCGCGCTGCTCGTCCGGTATGTTGGCCTGCGCCGCCGCCGCGTCTGCCCCCCGTTAGGCACAACGTCAAACAAGCGCACCCAGACGGCTTTGTGATATTGTGACAACACTAGAGAAGCTTTTATAGGTAGCTAATTAGGTAGCGTCAATAATACGACTGAAGTAGGTATCCCTGCATCGCTCAAGCAAAGTTTAACTCAATGATTTTTCAACACACCTCGAAAAGAGGGTCTTATTGCATCGATTTTAGAGCCTATGCACACGGCGTATTTTTAACGAGCCAACGACGCACGTTTTACGAACGCGCGCTCACGGAGTCACGGCGCTGTAGATGCCCAAAAAGCTTGCGCTTGACTTTCATTTTAAAGCGCGTCGGCGAACGACATACTCGTAGCTGCACATCGTCGGCGGCGCGGCTAAAAAAGCGCCGTGTGTAAAGGCCCTTAGGTTCGCAATGCAGTTAACTTTATAAGTGTAACATATATTCTGCTTTGCTTTTGCGTCCTATTGCCTTAAGTGCGCCATTGAGTATTTGTGGAAATTTTGCCTATGTTAACTTTATGACTTCTGTTAGATATAGTAGGTAGGTGTTTTGAAAGCTTAAAAAAACATTCAGTAGTACCTATAGAGAACCTTCTTATTTTTAAGTCAACTAAAAAGTTAGGCAGCACGGGTATTTCTTCTGTTAGTGTAATAAGTATACTGCGTATATAACTTATAACTAGTATAACTTCTGATTGTACCTATCAAAAAAAAATAGTATGACAAAATGATCAAGGTAGTATGACAAAATTATCAAGGGCAACTCAATGTCTTGTCGTTGATTTTCAAAATCCTGTCATAAAAAAGTTTCATAATTCTTTGCACTATGAGCACTTTCTTTTTTTTTCTTTTTCATATTATATCCAGATAGTAAATCTACCTATTCATCACAAAACCGTCGAAGGTGGAACATGAGTGAAATATCCGCACAGTCAGCCAGTGCGGATATTTCCGAGTAGACACAAACAAGGCAGTGGTACCGTCCCCAATGAGTGATCTGTAGTCCCGTGAGACCCGACTCCATGTGAATAGGGGGAAAAGATGGCGGGAAAATTTACCGACGCCATTTTGATTTGGAGATGATTTTTCAATGGGCAGATAATTTTTATTTGCGGAATAATTGAGTGGAAAATACATCATACCGCCATATTCATTTATTATTTTGATAAAATTTTATTGGACTATTGAAAAATCAACCCTTACGAGTGACGGTTACATTTCAAAATATTTAACTTTAGTTTTATTTCCTTTGTCTAACACAATATTAAAAGAGTTGAATACTGTTTCAGTAGTTTCAAGATAGATATTATTGAGGGAAGAAAATGAAGTCCTAAAAAAAAACATCAAGGCACCGAAGAAATAAGAAAAAGTGAAAATCCCAAAATAAAATACTTCAAACCAGAAAAAAACAAGCTTTGATAATTCAAAGCTTTTTTTCTGGGGCTTTTCTTTTGTCTAATGACAAAAGAAAAGCCCCACTCAAAAAATTAAATCCCATAGAAAAAATAAAACTTTTTAATTAAGGTGGAAAAAAAATAAAAGTCAATTGGCATGCATTTTATAATGAACTAGGAGTTTTAATAAATAAATTAGTAACGTCGCACACAACACATATCGTTATTTGTCGTTAATTAGGCAAGGTTGGGCTATGCGCCGCGCTCATGCTGCCATGCTGGAAAAAATAAGCGACTTTCATGCGATTATATGCCGGGGACGGGATTCTTAACTTTTTATTGAATTTGAGAGTCATTAGGATTAAATTATTATTTCAGTAATTTATTGGGGTTTGAAAAAGGTCGGTGGTTGTAAACCTATTTTATTCGGATTTCGGAGTCGAAATAAAAAAACATGCTGTACTTTTTCATAATAATTATTTGCTACTCATTCATTTCATTAATTTACTAGCGAATAAACCACAATCAAAAATATTTATTATTACCATGCAATATCCCAAAAATAGAAGTTTTATACTCTGGCTACACATCAGGGGGACTAAAAAGGCCACTTTAGCACCTGTCACTGTCAAATTTTCCTAATCAACCTTGAACCTAATGCGTCAGGTATAAAGATAAAAATGAAATTTGACAGATTTTTGACATAATGACCGGCCCGCGGTTACGGGCCGAGGAGCGCTCCCGCGGGGAAGCGTCCCATGGCGGGCGGGGACGCAGCGACAACCACCAGATAAAAATGACATTTTACTGATTTTTGTGTGGTTAATATTATGATTCTGCTAAAGTAGACTTTTTAGACCCGCTGGAAAATGTGAAAATGCATTTAATTTTGAATTCAAACAAAAAAATATAAATTTATTTCAGAACTTTGGGTACTGAATGGAACACAAATTCAAAATTACACACACACTCACCTTATCCAAATACATTAAAACTAAATAAAAAATAATAAGCTAAATAAAGTCGTAATAGGAAACTTACCGTTGGCGATGGGCGAAGAGCGGGCGCCCCTGGCTGCGGGCGGCTTGGTGGAGAAGGTAGTTCCGCCCATGCCGTTGGTGGGCGCTGTGGAGTCCGCCATGCCGTTCTTAAGTGTAGTCGTGGTTGTAGTTAGCGCTACTGTAGTTTGCTGGAAAAAAAATGTTTGCAAAAAATCTGTGTATAAGTAGGTACCTTGCTGTTCATGGAAACTTTTGTTTTCTGCACCATGAATACTCAAACCTAAGCCCTACTACGCACTATCAGTTGAACAGCCTGGAAGTTCATTTGAGCGGCTGGCCGATATGCAACCGCTAGTGGTATGTACCTACGCATCACTTAACCGCCATTAAGGGCTACAGGTCGCGCGGCGAATTAAGATCGCTCGGTAAAAGTGGAAGGGGTATGCGCAGTATTCAATTCTAAGGTCTATTTAGTGACGTGCGGGGTGAGGGGGGCGGGTATGCGCCGACGGCGACACTTCATTGGTAGATTCAATTCCCGCGTTGCGTTCACGCGCTTGGGTACTGTTGCGTACAGCTTGTGTTATCGTATTAGTAACTAGCTGACCCGCGCAACTTCGTCTGCGTCACATTTTCCATTACTGCTCCGCTCCTATTTGTCTTAGCGTAATGATATATACATATATATATATATATATACGCCTATAACCTTCCTCAATAAATGGGCTATCTAACACTGAAAGATTTTTTCAAATCGGACCAGTAGTTCCTGAGATTAGCGCGTTCAACGAAACAAACAAACTCTTCTGCTTTATAATATTAGTATAGATTGCATATACAAAATCTACGTTCAGTTACGTATCCTGATCTCTCTCTCGAATTAAGAATATAATTATGAAGAGGGTACCTAATGCAGGGCACTGTATCATCTCTATCGGTTGAAATGCCGACCAGCCCAGGTACCTAATCTCCTGGTACAAACTAATCTTGAATCAAAATCAACAAAACCAAGTATCGAACGAATGGTGCTGAATCAAGTGGATTCTTTATTTCGTCCAGAACAGTCCAAAAAGAAATACATTTTCTCCGATTTTTACTGACAATATTGCTGATTGTGGACCACTGATTAATTTAATTTGTTTACATTTTATAATATCAAAAAAGTTTTACTGGGTTCATAGAATCGATTTATTATAGAGGAGCTCGTGGCTAAATTGAAACAGCCGCACGGGCCGATCTTCAAGGCTAAACTATAACAGACGAACGCATCGATCTTCAAGGTTAAGCAACGCTTGCGAAGGTTGGTCTGTGGATGGGTGACCATCTTGACATACCGAGTTTCCTTCGTGCCTCAGGAAGCACGTTAAGCCTTTGGTCCCGGCTGTCGTTTGTAGATCTTTGGCAGTCGTTACGGATAGTCAGAAGCCAGTAAAATCTGACTGAAATCTTGCATTGAATGAGATGTGGAGGTCTGGCAGGCAGCCGCGCCACGTACAATACCGGTATTCAGCTGAATCCGGTTTGTTTGGAAGCTGGAGCCAATATAGTAAGGAAAAGGCTAGGTTGTTATAATGGTCACCCAGTCACAGACCGACCTCGGCAAGCGTTGCTTAACCTTGAAGATCGACGTGTTCGGCTGATATAGTTTAGCCACATTGAAACATAAGACCAAATATTCACCTCTTCTGTTAGTAAAACAGTTTACTTATGGATACAGGTAACTCTCCGGAGGAGACTCTCCTCTCCTCCTCCCAGTAAATCGAAAAACAATCTAGTCATTCAATCAAATCCATACTTCCATAACTATTTGTCTAATTTCATTTCAATATCAATTATACGACTTCAAGTTAAATAACATAAAACATGGGGCTGACCTGATGCTACTGCGGAGAATCTTAACACCGCGATTCAGAAAAACGCGTCATAAGTACAACGCCATCTATCGATCTACAACGTAACTGAACTGTCTTTATACTCATAATTACTCATAAGTTCAAACTTAGAAGCTTACACGTTACGATAAATAATGATAATATGATAAAATGTTCACTTTTATTGGTACATTTTAAGTTTAATTAAAAAATAACTCAAAAATACATTGTTTCGGGATCTTTTCACACATTTCTTATTAAAAAAATTCTCAATAGATGGCATTGCAAGTATCTGAAGTCTCAATGTTAACAACCTATTTTAGCGCTCGATGAAGTTTCTTCGTAAACTTTAAAATTCGATATCTTTTGATTTTGTGGGTCGATTTTGATGAAATAAACACTAAATGTTGCTCCGATTATCACTTAATATTTCGAAGTACCTAAATTTTGAATCCAATCAGTGGTTTATGCGTGATGCTCCTCCAAACGCACAGACAAACAGACTCACAGACAAACAGACGCACAGACAAACAGACAAACAGAAAAGAATTTCAAAAACTGCTTTTTTGTGTTCTATGTCATTTTTCTGACATTTCTATGTATTTTTTATGCGAAAATATTCAATGTACAGACACGGCAACTCTACGATTTTATTATATGTATAGATACGTAGTGGTAAAAAAAAATGGTTAAAAATAAGGTTTTAAAACGGCAGCAAGAAAAATTGTTTACGACGTGAATTGTTACGTTAAGAAAGAAACTAATGAAATCCATAATATTGAATAATGATTACCACGACAACATGAATTACGAAAACTACGAAAAATGGTTGAAAAATTTACTTTTGTTCTTAATTTTTCTAAATTTACCTACTAACAAGATAAATTACAAGCAAAAACTAGTGTTATTAAGTACCTATATGTATAAGTTACTAAGGTACATACAAAATAAAAAAAAAATCCCTTAAAAACACACAGTCTATAAGGAGCACTATCTGTCAGATAACCTGTGGATAGGCTATCAGAGAGTTTATCAGGAAGTGGTGAAACAGGCCCTAAGAATTTCTGTACGCGATTGTACACATGCGCCGATTGCCCCCACTACTTTCATCGAGCGATCTTAATTCGCCGCGCGACCTGTAATAGTGGGTCCACACGATACATACTTTCGTCTGTACTTTTTTATTCTGAGTTCAAAGTCTCTGCAGACAAAACGCCCACTATAATGGAAAAAACTCAACGTATTTCAACCCCCTTCGCAAAGCTGCAAAGGAATTAGTTGGAATACAGACATTCTTCATCATCACGGTTTTTCCCCAACTAGCAAAAAGTGGTTTTTATACTTTCCTAGAACCATCATTTATCGAGGACTATATGAGACTTATATCCACATATAAGTCGCGGAAAGGGCCCACTTTATAAGTCTACTTTTACTTATAACATATTTAAATTAGACCGCTGAAATGCCATATACACCTATATTGCTCCTGTAATTGCTCATATATTGTGAACAGTCGAAGTGAGTGTATCGGACATTTTTGTTCTGTAAAAAAATGTTTTTAACATCTTGAGGGTAAGTAGGTATTTATACTTATGAATCAGATTTTATTAATGTCAACCATAGTAGAAAAACAAAATGTTATTGTTGACAAATTGTTAGTCTTATAGCTTATCCGTAAGGGAACATGAAATTTCTGTGAAATCTATAATGGTTTTGATAACAATTTTAAAGCGCCTCTTGAAATTTGCTTATTTACATTTTAGTATTAATTAATATTATGAAGGCAGCTGACATTTTCTTAGTAAGCATTTCCAAGTATGATATATTTATAATATAGTGCTAAAATAATTATTTTTAGCATTTCAAAGTGTGACATAGTAGGTACCAATATAAGTATATTGGTTTTATATTGGGTTATCTCAAAACCGAAGAAAATTCGCCATTGTTACCGATTAGGGTTCCGCAATGCCCAAATGAAAATCGAAAACTACAGATTATTTTACCGAACTCTGTTATTGATTGAATAATTAATAAAAAATAAATGTAAAATTTCAAAAACTTAGTTTTATTTATTTAAGTATGTAGTAATGGCACCAAATATAAATTTGTATTGAACAACACAGTTAATAGAATGACGCAGTTCTAAATTTATGTTATAATCCGAAAGTTCTTCCTGATTATCACTTTCAATATCGCTCAAAGATTTGGTACATTCGTAGTCCGAACCTCTTCCATCAGTAGTACTACAATTAACTTGTCCGGAACCCTCGCTACAATTCGCGATACGAAGACCGTATCGCGAATTGCCAATACTTATATTAGCCACAAAATATTAGCTTATATGAAGCTGTAAGTAAAAATAACAAGAGTAATGCTTCTCATTGCATATGTTCTTGGTACATGCTCCTACAGGAGTATTAAGATTTAAATGGCCCGCAGGTGTTATCTTATAGGCGCATATAAGTCTGACTTACCGGAGTAATTACTCTTGAGTGTAATTACTCTTATTTCATGCTTTTATAGGAGTCTTGATCCTATATTTGTCAGGAAATATGATCCTTTAGACGGATATAAGTACAAATTATAGGATACAACGTACTTGAGTAAAAACAGCATGTATTTATGCTGTTAAAAGCGTAGTAGCAACCACCAGAACCTTCATCGGAGCTTTATAAGTCCACGTGGCATTATAAAATCGCATTCCAGGATTATTTTGCTAGTTGGGTCATCCACATGTTAGTTGGGTGTCGCGTCTGCACAACATGTTCTCTTATTCTCTCCAGGTGTCCGCCGTTCTATATTTCACTGTTTATCATACAGTTTTAATAGCTTTTGCCCGTTTCGTACGAAAAAATCCCATGACACCCTACGTGTTCTCTACAATAATGCCTTCAGGGCGCTGATGAAGCTGCCTCGATACTGTAATGCATCGAGTATGTTTGCGGACGCAAATATGGCAAAGATGGCTTTGCGGCGATTATACGTAAGAGAGTTGTGTCCCTGATGCGCCGCATACGACACAGTTCCAACAGCTACCTTCAGCTGTTCGCATGGAGGATGTATCTAGATCTGGATTGCCCAATAATGCGGTACTGGACCAAGCTCCATGTTTAGCACTCCGGATCCAAACCAAAGTATAGATTAAGATGACAATTTATAGTGTGTATTGGGGTGTATGCACGGTTTTTAATTGGTTTCTAATTTATATGATTGTAATGATTCTATTGATTTTTGTTAAATTTAATTTTTGTGTTGTGTATTTTTAATTCATGTTTTAATTGCATTTTATTCAATATTCTTTTAAAGTAAACTTTTATGCATAATATGGACCTGGTTCTGAAATAAAAATGATTCACATTTATTTTTTAATTTATATCCCGTTCCCGTAGGAATTTCAGGAAATCCTCTCTTAATGCGGGTAGCATTAAGAGAGGATTACCTGAAATTCCCTCCCCAAGGGAGCTTGACAAATTTCAGTCCATTTTTCCTTCCAGTCCAAATTTCATTTCCATTACCCTCCCCAAGGGAGCTTGACAAATTTCAGCGTTCTACGACCAGTGGTTTCGGCTGTGAGCTGTCTGTCAGTCGCTCAGTCATTCAATAAATTAGTAACTGAAGAATTTTATATATTAATATTGATTCCACACACAGTCCATTCATTTTGTTTTCGTTTATTTTATAGTGCTATTCATTCTTACCTGAGGCCACTCTCCTACGGGAGTGGTTGCAGGCGACTGCTTAGCGGCCTTAGCTGCGTTTTCAATACTTTCGATAAGGGACTTGACTGATAAACGGGAGTCTTGACGGCTTACACCTGAAATAATTATTTCAAAATCATTAATCTATACTTGCATTTTTCTTTCTTAGGCGTTTGTTACCTAGTTAAATAGCTCTGATTATTTAAATATATAGTAGTGGGAATTTACGGGAACATTATGATGATGATCGTAAATTTGCTCAAGCTTAGGTATACGAGCTAGAGAAAATAAAAAAAGGCAAAAAGTCAGCCATTGTTCTGTCAAAGCTGATTTAAACGAGGCTTTGACAGAACTTCTTTTTTTTTTGTTTTTCGATCATATTATAATATTGTTTTTTTTATTAATTATTATTTTTTTTATCTGACTATGGAAGTAATTGTATTTATCGTTTTAATCGTTTTTAATTATTTAATCCACAAACGTCGACACTTGCTTGAGTGTGTATTTTTTTATAGTGTCATAGTGTGCTAGCTGAAAAGTGATAAATAATACACTTCTTCTCCACAGCTAAAACACTAGGAAGTGGTGACGGGCGGGTGTTTTGTGGGACTGTCTTTTGTAAAACTTTACGTTCAAAACGTGCTGGCTCTCAGCCTAATTTGAATAAAATACTTTTGCAATTTTTTGAATTTTGAACATTGTCTGTCCGTGCAATAACTCAAAGGAATGCGGTACTGTCAAGTCTATTACTGCCTGTACTGTACTGTTAAAGAGACAAACAATTTATTGTCACCTCATATCCTTTTTTTGTAAGATGGTAAACCAACGAATGACTCCTTCCGCACTGGGCGGAACGGAAGGAACTGTCAGACTCTTACTAAAACCCATTAGTGCTCTTCCTAATGCCCTTAGCGTTCCAGGCCCGCGGTGAATCTTTCAAGCAAATACCGGGTACCCTGTAGGTACCTCGTACCGTGTGAGCGCGCACGGGAATCGAAATTCTTTTTTATTACTATTGATAGACACGTGATGGATGGCACTATCTCATGTGATGGTAAGCGATGATAGTAAGATGTAACCTATAGGTACACTCTTGAAATAAAGACTACCAAGTTTCCGTCAGTTTTAGTGTGGATCCCTACATATTCTTAAAGAAGCTGTGGTTACCTTTAGTCCTCCTGTGTGAAGCGGCGGTGGCCATGATGTCCTGTAGCGAGGCGCTGGTGAGCAGCGGCGGCGGGGGCGGGGTCTCCTCCGTTCGAGGCGGAATGGCTGCAGGTAACAATACGCTTATTGACTGGTTTATACTTGAAGAAGTGAGGTTGGACGGACTAATATGAGTTAACACTTGGAACAACGTGTTCTTGGAACTCTGTCGACATTTACGACTTCTCAGGTAAGACTACTTTTTGAGTAGTTAGATGGAAATTTTAAATATCAACAACTAATACATTTTATTATGTAGATACGATTGTCTAGAATTTTAAATGTGCACGTTGGGAAATACTTTTCATAATTCCAATTAAAAAGGAAGGGAATCCTTATGAAATAATTATTCATTGGAACAGGGTAAGAATAATAAAGACCATGTCTAGTACGCTAAAACCAAGAAAGAATCCCCTTAATCCGACACCAGACAAACCCCGGTGCTAAAAAAACTGAAGCGAAAAACCATGCTAAATATTGCGACGAATAAATAAATGCAAATAAAGTTTCATGCTATAATTTTTCACCTTTATCCCTCAATTTTGAATTCTAGGACCCCTAAAATGAATTCTTTTGAACATGGCCAAATATGTGGAATGAGACTCACAAAAGCACAGGTTAAGCTTCTGTACGCTTTCAACGCCAGAAAATAACTATTACCATAAAGAACTAACAGGTATAATTGACAGAAGGCGGTGATTTTCCAACCCATTCCAAAAAACTCCACATGACCTCTGATTCCCTGCAAAGGGTTTTATGAGCAATACCCAGCACCAACCAAACAACCTGTCTAACTCGAGTAGCGTTCAGAAGCTTAAATCAAATTGAACACAAACCACCACCGTGTCACCACCACCGCATGAGACAACACACGACACTATCATGTTTCCATACATTGATACAGTTATTTACATGTAATCACACTCGAACGTTTAGGTTTCCGGTCACAAAAGCGCTGACTTACGTAGAGGTCTTCGGGGCGGGGGATCTTTCAGTGACCTTAACGGGTGCGACAAGCGTTTGTGCTCCAAAGTCCTCCAATATGGCTTTTCCCTTGGTAAAGAACCTGTATTCGTGTCTATACTTGGAGATGTCGGATGTTGAAGGGAAAACTTTCTCGGTGCAATCTCCGTTGGTACATCTGGATCTGATTTCTTTTCTAAACTTTGGACTATCTCTCCAATAGATCCTGTAGATTTTTTTGGTAGGTCTTCCTTTGCGCTTGGCGCTTTTGATAACGATATTATTGATTTAGTTATGCTAGCCATCTCTTTCGCTGCACTCGTGCTCTCTAGGTAATCTAACGACTTCGATTTTGTAAACCTATCGTTTGTCTTTGGTCTCTTGATTCGTCTTGGTACTTTTAGCAGATCTTCTCTGGGTATTGCAGCAAACTCATCGTTTAACGATTGGTTTTTATTTGATATCTTTTCATCATCTGCTATATTTTTGTTGTCTTCGGATATTACAGGTCCTATTTCTTCATAAACATTTTCCTGTTCAGAATATCTTCTTTGCTCGACTTGAGACGAAAAAGGATTCGCAGGCGTAATGCTAACGTCTCCTTTGCTAGTTTCCACTGGCATAAGATTCAATGACTGTGTTGAGTTTATAACGAATGGGACACTAGCTACGGGCTGATAATATTTGTTGTCTATCAACCACTGCGGGGTCTTCGATAACTTGCCAACTATTGGGTTTGCTTCTGATAGCTTTACTGAAGCTTTTGGCACAATACCAACAGTTTTAGGTGGCTCTATAGGCTTTATCGGAGTCCTTGAAAAATTGTTTGCAGTTTTCGATATTTCTAAAGGCGATGGCGATGGTAAAGGTTTAACTATATTTTTAATTGGCGAAGGGGTTTTCCTTTCTGGCAAGTTTTCGTTAGACCCAAAAGTTTTCCATGACAGAAAAGGTAGTTGCTTAGCTTTCACGTTTTTTTGATATAGACCTTTTCTTTTGGTAATGTCCTCGGGGGTTTTTACTTCAGTAACTTTGGCAATAGTCTTGTTATCTGTATCAACTTGATCGATATCACTGTAGTATACAGTACCTTTCTTAGCATCTTGTTTTTGTTCTAAAGGGACCTCTTGAGATGCAAGAGGTTTAAAGAACACTGGCTGTATCAATACAGGACTAATAATTATCGGTGATGTCGGTGCAATATTGCCATTGCCTAGTTGAATGGGAGCTAAGAAAGTTCTAAAAGTATTTACAGTTCTATTATTATCAACATTAGGATTACTTTGGGCTGGTGCTGTCTTTGGTACATCATCACCTAAGTCTGTGGTATTTATTGTCAAATGATAGCTTACATTATCATCAATAGGAACTGGTGTTGTAGGTTCAGGAGGAACAGTATCATTTTTAGGATCTATAAAAGGACTGCTACTCTCATCTTTTGGACTACTGGATACATTAACATTAGTGGTAACTACATTATTATTTTCTTTGGTATCTACAACATTGGGTTTAGAATCACGTCGAGGCTCAGGTTCTTGTATTTTAGGAATATTAGGTGGAGAAATCTTTCTTGATTTATTTATAGTACCTATTTCATCTTTTGTAGAAGCTGGTTCAGATGTGCTTTCCTCATCATTCTCTTTTAATACCTTTGTGCAAGGAATACCCCTTTTAGTTCTGTTATTACCAATAATTCTTTCTATGGCAGCTTTGAATGTGAGTTTTAGTTCTTCATTTACCATTTTAAGTTGTTTCTCAACCTTATCATCAATAGTAATGTCCCTCAGTATATTTTTTTTAGCCGGCATCAAATCGATTGCTGGGGCTTTCTTAATATCATCAGGGTATGGAAAAGGAAGAACTTCTTCAGCCTTTACAACAGGTAGATCTTTGTTTTCGTTATGATTGTTAGATTCAAATAAAGCGTTTACTTTGTTGTTGTTCTTCTCAATGGGCGACAGGAATACACTGTCAGAACCTTCCGTGAATAGAGACGTTTCACTTTGAGTGTTAATATTTAAAAAATCAACACTAGTGGCTTCATTCAAAGCTTCTTTATATTCTTCATTAGTGTTTAAATTATCCATACTGTAAGACTTTGGTTTTCCATTTAATGTTCCAGACATATTTATACTGAAGATAGTGCGTGCTTTTGGTATCGGTGCGAAACTGGAATCTGATTTGATTAACCTAAAGCTGTCATTCAGATCGATAAGGTGCTTCGGCAACTCTGGTACAGCTGGAGGACTACAATTCGATTCATCAAAAAGGTCGATAGCATTTTGTCTTTTTAACTCCTTGGTTTCGAAAGGAGGTAAGACAATTTCAGCTAACACTCTACTCGGATGCTCTTCCTCTGAAGATTTAGGACTATCGTCATCATTCGTTTCGTCTGTGGTGACGTTATCGATTTCTATTTTGAATTCATCTGATAGCAGTTCGTTCAAGTCATTCTTCGATTCTGAGACGTTCGACCTGAAGAATGCTTGTTCTATCAAGCTTGCTTCTCTAGCGGGAGGGTCAGTAACACTGTGCACTCTAGACAGATATCTAGTTCTTATACTCTTGAATACGTCTTTCGATGGGCTTAAATCGTCGCTAGTCTGCGAGTCACAGTTGTCAGATTCCTTAGAATCTAGTTTATTATCATCTGAGTACACGCTATCCATAGATTCCGATCTGTCAACACCTGTGTTGGTACATCAAATTGAGATTAGACATAGTTTAACATACATTTGATGGTCGATCACTGTTAGTTTATGAATGTCTACGTAGTTAAGCATTTTACACAGAATTAGCGCATGGTAATGCATGTTAATTCTGTTGAAATAATTATTGAACAGACCAAAATGTTTGGACGTGTCTTTTTATTTATTTACATGCAGAATGAACAGTAAAGCTACGTTAAAGGTAAATATTATTTTTTTCGTTATTAATAATAGTGTACACAAATGTTTTATTACCTCAAAAATAACGTTCATGATCTTAGGTCAATTGTTCACACGGCTAAATTAAACCCTTTTTTATTTTGCGTTCAATTGAGCATTTGCAAGATACAAAGCAAAGACTAGATAACAAAAATGTTAAAAAACTCCGAACTACTTTCAAAACTACCTGTCATACACATGCAAAGCTCTTCTTGCGCGTTTTATAGCGGAAACACTTTTCATAAATAAATCTGCCAATATAATAATTTCAGTCATGGTGCAGAAAATTAAAACATCAAAAAATTTATCAAACTTTTAAAAACAGTGCTCCCACAAGTATACACACTGTAAATGAGTGTAGATGGGATAGATCCAATGGCTAACAAGAATATACACAAGAAAAAAAGAAGATAGAATAATTCAAAAGATCTTGTCCCAAAGGATACAAGAGGGGTATCTTCAGATCCCAATACGTCTACATAGACGACATACTAACTTCACAACAAGAGTTGTACGGTAAAAATCACCAAATTCAAATATACAAAGCCAATTCATAATTTTGTCAAACGCATCCACATTAGAACCCGCATGTTTCTTCCTTCATTCTTCCACTTACCCTTGATGGAGTGCATCTGATCTTCGAGGAGTCGTATCCTGTCCCTCGCAACTTTGTTTTCAGAGACCAAGCGCTCCAGCTCTCTCTGGGCTTCAGTTTTGAAGTCGTTGGCGACCCGCACCGTCATAAGGAGATCGCTTTGGAACTGCTTCCATTCGGCTTCCTGTTAGGAAGAAGTGTATGAGAATTTGATGATATTCAGCAGGTCATCGGACCACCTTGTGGGAGGCCGCGTCAACGTTGCGTCTTCCGGTACGCGACGCGGGCACCACTCCAGAACTTTCCAGCTCTATCGACCATCTGTTCTGAGAGCAATGTGCCCTGCCCCCTGGTAAAAGAGTGTCCATGGAGTTTCTTGCACGTTCTTCTCCACAGGACCTACTCTTTGGAACGTGCAACTGCCGCGATGGAGATAGGGTCGGTGGGTGTGTTATGTTGCAGAACAACCTGCTGTTCTTGTCGCTAGCGCGGCAGGATTAGCTTCATCTATTTGACTGACAGACCTTGACTATTCAAAAGTGCCTGTAACTGGTCTATTTGAAATAAAGGTTTTCATATTTCTATTGTATTGTACTTTTCAGTTTGGCGATCCTTCGGGCAATGCCGGTTACCTCAGCCGAAAGACCAACCAAGGCCTTGGTAGTTCTTTCAGCTGTTATGATGACGATGATGATGAATGACGGTAACAGGTAGCACAACTTACATCCCTCTCGCGGTCCCTCGTGAGCTGCGCATGCCTAGCGCGCGCGTCCTGCAGCTGCCGCTCCAGCTCGGACACGCGCGCCAGCGCCTCGCCCGCGCGACTCATGAGGGCTAGCTTCTCGTCTGATGCCACTTGCACCTGCGAAAACGAACAATTAATAATTATTAATATTATCTTAATTTGTTATTGGTAACTCCGAAAGACTGTAAAATATCTCGAGATATTGAAAATCTCTCGATAGGGAACGTGCACGGTGTTGACTATGACATCTAGCGTTGCATAATTATTCGAAACTTTAAGGCTCAACTCACACCAAAAGAGCGTCGAAGCGCAGCGAAGCGGAGCGCAGTTTCAGTGTCATATGAATTTTAACTTTATGTTCATTACTATAATACTTATTATCGCATGAGAAACTCGAATGAGTCGCGCGGATGCCCGCGGCGCCGCGGGAATTCCGGCGAATTCCTTCTTTACCAAGCGGGTCGCTGCGCTTCGCTGCCCTTCGCCGCTCTTTCGGTGTGAGTTGACCCTTAGCCTGGATTTGACCAACGCCAGATAACTCTTATTCGTGGAATAAATTTAACGTTTGACAGTTTTTGTATGGAAGAACTGTCAAAAATTCAAAATTATTCCTCCGATAAAGCTATCTGGCGTTGGCCAAATCCAGCCTAAAGGCTTGACCGCACCTGGCGACACTTCGCGGCGGCAGAACGACGCGACACGCAACGGCAAAATATTCTTTGTAAGAAATATGAGTATATGAGGAATACGAGGTTTAACGCACTACGCAGCAGCGTAACTACGCGCCGCGACACTTCAAGTGCGAACGTTGTTACGTGTCGCGTCGCTCCGCTACCGCGAAGCGTCGCACAGTGCGGTCGAGCCTTTAGATTCAGAATACTTGACATTGACACTTCTGTGCTGCCACCTACAGTCTCTGCATATTCCCTATAGACCCCTAGAGTGTTTTGTAAACAGAATATTTCTTCTAGAATAGTAACAGTAAAAATTCTGTATAGAGTACAGAATTTTATGAATTTTAGAAACCGGGTCGTTTCGAGAATTTGTGAACCGACACAAACTAGCGACCACTCATCGCACAGGTTTACAATTTGTAAACCGTAGCGACTGTAAAGTTTGCAAAACAGCTCTTTACGGCCGGCTTTGTAAGACATCTAAAATAGCACCGAAATACTATTAAGAGTGTACCTGTATCTGCAGCTCCTCGACGTTGTCCTGCAACGTCTTCATCTCCCCTTGCATCGCCGTCTTCTCCTGACGGAGTTGCTCGATTTGGAATTCCAGCTCTGATATCGTTGACTTCGCGTTATTTCGCGATACCTGCAGTATGATTTTGTAAGATAGATAGTGATTTTATGTGAATACACACTCACATTCACACACAAATATTACTATGGCGCCTGGAATTATTAACCTACTGGTACGATTTTTTTTTAATCGTCCGATTTGCAACCCATCACGGTTAGTTTCGCTATCTTTTTCAGCGCAAAATTTCTTAATAGTTCGTTCATCTTTTAGAATCGTAATATCGTCGATTTTTTAAGAATATATAAACATTTTTTAGATAATTTTATGTTCTATAATGTTTGTCTGAGCTACATTTTTGATGAAACTTATTGTTTTCGAGAGAAACTCAAAAAACCAAAAATGCTGACCTTTGACCTTGAATAACTTTTTAGCACACATGGGGTCGAGGTCGATGGGGACTTTTGGCAATTTGTTTCTACTGGTGTACCTAAGGTATCTACCAAAATTCACCTCGGTTATTTGTTCAACATTTTTATGTCTTATTCGACTGGACTATAAAGGTCTTCCTTAAGGTGGAGCGATAGATAACCTGTGGGTCTAAAATGATCACTTTAGTAGAATCATATTAGGATCATAATATTAATCTTACAAAATTCTGTCAAATTTCATTTTTATCTCTATTGCTAAAGCATTTATAATTTCAAGATTGATTGGGAAAATTAAACAGTTTCGGGTAGCTTGATGTGCTAGTCAAGTAGAAATGCAGTCAATAGTACAGCTGTAATGATAATAAACATTTCCCTCACCATAGCATCATCATGCATCTTCCTGGCGTCGGAGTGCGCGCGGTCGAGCTGTCGCTGCGCGTGCGCCAGGCGCTCGGCCAGCGCCAGCGCGCGCGCCGCGGCCGCCTCGGCGTCACGGCGCGCCGCCGCCGCCGCTGCCTCCGCCTCGGCTGCGCCTTCCACGACGCCATCGCGTTCTTCTAGCTGCAGATGGACATGGTGTTTTGATTAACTTGTCGCAAATAATGTCAGTCGATTGAACAATCTGGACGCCAACGCCATCTAGTGGCGTTCGACGAAGTCTAGAACGATGTGCTCGACAGAGGCCGAGCTTAGTGTACTGGTGGCGATCGAGCAGTGTATACGTCTAGAAATCGCCGCGCGTTCCGAATACATGTCCAGTGTATTGTGCGAGGATATTGTTATTGTGACTGAGTGTGAAAAGTATTTAGATTTAAAAGCAAATGATTTTTTTATTGCGCAAATAAATATGTAATGCTTGCACTTGACTCGGTGTGTTTGTTAAAAATTGTACAAAACGCACACTATGCAGAAAACATAATTATTGTAAACAAGAGAAGTACATTGACGATAAAAATGCTTGGCTCAACATGCTACATGCATGCAGCTGGTCACCTCCACAGCGATTGAAATGCCCGAACTTTGATTAACATGCGAAAACATTCGATCTGCTGAAGATTGTAAGACCATCATTGCATTGCATAGTTTCAGTCTCTATTGCATTGAATAATTTCACGCATTACCTATTAACGTAACATGATTTTCTAAACACTGATTTACTATGACTAGCTTCATCTATTTGACTTGAGTATTCAAAAAAGTGTCTTTAAATGACCAATTTTAAATAAAAGATTTTTATGCTCTACAGCTTCCAAGCTGTATGCATGCGAGAACTTCGGTACACTAAACACAAGTTTGCTTATACTGGGTATGGGTACCGACGTTCAACGTAAACACCTTTTAATGTTTAGATTATTGTTTTTTGTATAACCAATGGAAACTAAACAACTTGTTTCTTTATTCTTTAACCGACTTCCAAAAAAGGAGGAGGTTCTCAATTCGGTTTGTATTTTTATATGTGTGTACACCGGTTACTCTGAGGTTTTAAATACGATTTTTATGATTATTTTATAGTTGCCGTTTGGTCCCGTAAAAATTCGATTCGGATTGGCTCAGTAGTTTTTATTTTATGAGCATTTGCTTATTTCAATTTCTGCGTAGACGACGTCGTCGCCTAAGTTTCACCACTTAAAAGTGAAAAATAAAAACTGTTAAAAAGCAAAGGAAGAAAACCAAAAACACCGACTACCGAAATTAAAGTTATTTTATAATTTGTAATGTTTTGTTTGGAAGTCGGTTATATTTAAAAAAAAAAATGGTTTTGATTGATACTGAAAAGTCGATGGCTAGGCAGAGTGAGTGAGTTACCTTAGCTTTAGCAGCATCGAGCAGGTCAGTGAGAGTAGTGATCTGGTGCTGGCGGGACGCGGCCAGCTCCTGCGCCGAGTTAGTTACCTTAGCTTTAGCAGCATCGAGCAGGTCAGTGAGAGTAGTGATCTGGTGCTGGCGGGACGCGGCCAGCTCCTGCGCCGAGTTAGTTACCTTAGCTTTAGCAGCATCGAGCAGGTCAGTGAGAGTAGTGATCTGGTGCTGGCGGGACGCGGCCAGCTCCTGCGCCGAGTTAGTTACCTTAGCTTTAGCAGCATCGAGCAGGTCAGTGAGAGTAGTGATCTGGTGCTGGCGGGACGCGGCCAGCTCCTGCGCCGAGTTAGTTACCTTAGCTTTAGCAGCATCGAGCAGGTCAGTGAGAGTAGTGATCTGGTGCTGGCGGGACGCGGCCAGCTCCTGCGCCGAGTTAGTTACCTTAGCTTTAGCAGCATCGAGCAGGTCAGTGAGAGTAGTGATCTGGTGCTGGCGGGACGCGGCCAGCTCCTGCGCCGAGTTAGTTACCTTAGCTTTAGCAGCATCGAGCAGGTCAGTGAGAGTAGTGATCTGGTGCTGGCGGGACGCGGCCAGCTCCTGCGCCGAGTTAGTTACCTTAGCTTTAGCAGCATCGAGCAGGTCAGTGAGAGTAGTGATCTGGTGCTGGCGGGACGCGGCCAGCTCCTGCGCCGAGTTAGTTACCTTAGCTTTAGCAGCATCGAGCAGGTCAGTGAGAGTAGTGATCTGGTGCTGGCGGGACGCGGCCAGCTCCTGCGCCGAGTTAGTTACCTTAGCTTTAGCAGCATCGAGCAGGTCAGTGAGAGTAGTGATCTGGTGCTGGCGGGACGCGGCCAGCTCCTGCGCCGAGTTAGTTACCTTAGCTTTAGCAGCATCGAGCAGGTCAGTGAGAGTAGTGATCTGGTGCTGGCGGGACGCGGCCAGCTCCTGCGCCGAGTTAGTTACCTTAGCTTTAGCAGCATCGAGCAGGTCAGTGAGAGTAGTGATCTGGTGCTGGCGGGACGCGGCCAGCTCCTGCGCCGAGTTAGTTACCTTAGCTTTAGCAGCATCGAGCAGGTCAGTGAGAGTAGTGATCTGGTGCTGGCGGGACGCGGCCAGCTCCTGCGCCGAGTTAGTTACCTTAGCTTTAGCAGCATCGAGCAGGTCAGTGAGAGTAGTGATCTGGTGCTGGCGGGACGCGGCCAGCTCCTGCGCCGAGTTAGTTACCTTAGCTTTAGCAGCATCGAGCAGGTCAGTGAGAGTAGTGATCTGGTGCTGGCGGGACGCGGCCAGCTCCTGCGCCGAGTTAGTTACCTTAGCTTTAGCAGCATCGAGCAGGTCAGTGAGAGTAGTGATCTGGTGCTGGCGGGACGCGGCCAGCTCCTGCGCCGAGTTAGTTACCTTAGCTTTAGCAGCATCGAGCAGGTCAGTGAGAGTAGTGATCTGGTGCTGGCGGGACGCGGCCAGCTCCTGCGCCGAGTTAGTTACCTTAGCTTTAGCAGCATCGAGCAGGTCAGTGAGAGTAGTGATCTGGTGCTGGCGGGACGCGGCCAGCTCCTGCGCCGAGTTAGTTACCTTAGCTTTAGCAGCATCGAGCAGGTCAGTGAGAGTAGTGATCTGGTGCTGGCGGGACGCGGCCAGCTCCTGCGCCGAGTTAGTTACCTTAGCTTTAGCAGCATCGAGCAGGTCAGTGAGAGTAGTGATCTGGTGCTGGCGGGACGCGGCCAGCTCCTGCGCCGAGTTAGTTACCTTAGCTTTAGCAGCATCGAGCAGGTCAGTGAGAGTAGTGATCTGGTGCTGGCGGGACGCGGCCAGCTCCTGCGCCGAGTTAGTTACCTTAGCTTTAGCAGCATCGAGCAGGTCAGTGAGAGTAGTGATCTGGTGCTGGCGGGACGCGGCCAGCTCCTGCGCCGAGTTAGTTACCTTAGCTTTAGCAGCATCGAGCAGGTCAGTGAGAGTAGTGATCTGGTGCTGGCGGGACGCGGCCAGCTCCTGCGCCGAGTTAGTTACCTTAGCTTTAGCAGCATCGAGCAGGTCAGTGAGAGTAGTGATCTGGTGCTGGCGGGACGCGGCCAGCTCCTGCGCCGAGTTAGTTACCTTAGCTTTAGCAGCATCGAGCAGGTCAGTGAGAGTAGTGATCTGGTGCTGGCGGGACGCGGCCAGCTCCTGCGCCGAGTTAGTTACCTTAGCTTTAGCAGCATCGAGCAGGTCAGTGAGAGTAGTGATCTGGTGCTGGCGGGACGCGGCCAGCTCCTGCGCCGAGTTAGTTACCTTAGCTTTAGCAGCATCGAGCAGGTCAGTGAGAGTAGTGATCTGGTGCTGGCGGGACGCGGCCAGCTCCTGCGCCGAGTTAGTTACCTTAGCTTTAGCAGCATCGAGCAGGTCAGTGAGAGTAGTGATCTGGTGCTGGCGGGACGCGGCCAGCTCCTGCGCCGAGTTAGTTACCTTAGCTTTAGCAGCATCGAGCAGGTCAGTGAGAGTAGTGATCTGGTGCTGGCGGGACGCGGCCAGCTCCTGCGCCGAGTTAGTTACCTTAGCTTTAGCAGCATCGAGCAGGTCAGTGAGAGTAGTGATCTGGTGCTGGCGGGACGCGGCCAGCTCCTGCGCCGAGTTAGTTACCTTAGCTTTAGCAGCATCGAGCAGGTCAGTGAGAGTAGTGATCTGGTGCTGGCGGGACGCGGCCAGCTCCTGCGCCGAGTTAGTTACCTTAGCTTTAGCAGCATCGAGCAGGTCAGTGAGAGTAGTGATCTGGTGCTGGCGGGACGCGGCCAGCTCCTGCGCCGAGTTAGTTACCTTAGCTTTAGCAGCATCGAGCAGGTCAGTGAGAGTAGTGATCTGGTGCTGGCGGGACGCGGCCAGCTCCTGCGCCGAGTTAGTTACCTTAGCTTTAGCAGCATCGAGCAGGTCAGTGAGAGTAGTGATCTGGTGCTGGCGGGACGCGGCCAGCTCCTGCGCCGAGTTAGTTACCTTAGCTTTAGCAGCATCGAGCAGGTCAGTGAGAGTAGTGATCTGGTGCTGGCGGGACGCGGCCAGCTCCTGCGCCGAGTTAGTTACCTTAGCTTTAGCAGCATCGAGCAGGTCAGTGAGAGTAGTGATCTGGTGCTGGCGGGACGCGGCCAGCTCCTGCGCCGAGTTAGTTACCTTAGCTTTAGCAGCATCGAGCAGGTCAGTGAGAGTAGTGATCTGGTGCTGGCGGGACGCGGCCAGCTCCTGCGCCGAGTTAGTTACCTTAGCTTTAGCAGCATCGAGCAGGTCAGTGAGAGTAGTGATCTGGTGCTGGCGGGACGCGGCCAGCTCCTGCGCCGAGTTAGTTACCTTAGCTTTAGCAGCATCGAGCAGGTCAGTGAGAGTAGTGATCTGGTGCTGGCGGGACGCGGCCAGCTCCTGCGCCGAGTTAGTTACCTTAGCTTTAGCAGCATCGAGCAGGTCAGTGAGAGTAGTGATCTGGTGCTGGCGGGACGCGGCCAGCTCCTGCGCCGAGTTAGTTACCTTAGCTTTAGCAGCATCGAGCAGGTCAGTGAGAGTAGTGATCTGGTGCTGGCGGGACGCGGCCAGCTCCTGCGCAGAGTCCGCTTCGTGCTCGCACCGCGACCGGTCTGACTCCGCTCTCTCCACGCTCGCCTCCAACACGCTGTGGGCATACACAACTGTCATAACTAACATAGCTCACGGTCAGACTTGATTCATCGAAAACTTAAGAAACGAAAAACTTAAAAAAATGAGAATGATACAGTCATAACATCCTGCCGGAGTCTCGGGATTATTCGCAAGAGACACCGTGGCTGCAGAACACAAAGGGCAATGAAGGAACATGGATGGGTTTTAGTCAGTAGGAGTCTGACACTCCCTCCCGCTATACCCAGAGCGGGAGGAGTTATTGGATGATTTCCCATCCCTAAAAAAAAAACAATACAGTCATAACATAGAATTTATAATTCTTAGAACCTTTGCACACATAAGGCGTATTTTTAACGCGCCGGCGACGCACGTTTTAAGAACGCGCGCACACGGCGCTGTAGAACAAAAAGCAGTCGTCTGCGTCGTGCAAAGGCTCTTAGAAGTTCTGAAAGTGAATAGGTTACTTCTAGGCTAGCGTACTCCATCTTAGACCGCATCATCGCTTAACATCAGGTTAGATACCTAGTGGTCAAACGTACGCCTATCAACAGTAAAAAAAATCTGTTAGTTATTTTTTTGCGATCACTTTAGAAAAAATTAGGTTTGTTATTCAATTGCGGCTTTAAGTTTTTTTATATGCATTTCAGTTAAGAGTCTCAACTGATGGCACCCATTCAGACGCTAAGCCATTGGTTCCGGCTGTCATTTGTAGATATTTGACAGACGTTACACTTACAGGTAAGAAGGACCAAGAAACACAATAGACTTCAAGAACATCGCTATTGCAGTCAAATGCTATACACTTTATTCCTAGCCTTTATTCATGATGCACGATCACTATAATATTTCTCACAATGTTATCTAAAATATTCAGATCGACTAATTAAATCTCGACCATATGCCTTATGCCTTATGTTTATTTGTGATAATGTTTTGACGTGGTAGGAAAACATAATCTTTGATCTTATCAATGAAATAATTTTACGCTGAAACGCAAACAGAAAATTTGAATGGTGGGTGAGCAATGCAATGTTACACTTCCTGGTACAGTACCTACCCTAATGTGCATTGTTCCAGAGTGTCAGACAAAGATGGTGGAATATAACATATCTATACTATAATATTATAAAGAGGTAAAATTTGTTTGTAAGTTTGTAAGTTTGTATGTTTGTAAGTTTGTATGTAGGGGGTAATCTCAGGAACTACTGGTCCGATTTGAAAAATTCTTTCAGTGTTAGATAGCCCATTTATCGAGGAATGCTATAGGCTATATATCATCACGCTAAGACAAATAGGAGCGGAGCAATAATGGTAAATGTGGCGCAGACGAAGTTGCGCGGGTCAGCTAGTCGTTTAGAAAAGGATGAATAGAAAAAAAACTTTGAATCGTATTTTCACTTGAATGCTATATGATTGGTTTCTAAAAAAAATGCCAATATTTTAAAACTAATTGTTTCTATTTACCCCTTCGTCTCTTTTCAACCCATTTTGCGGTAGTCTCATTTCCGTGCCGTCGTTCCCTATTCACCCGCTTTTTGCAATCGGCCAACAAGTTTCAGCCTACATTCAAATTAATGGCCCCCCTATAATATTGGGCGTATTTTTATATTTGCGGCATTTGTGAAATACAAAATATACCTTTTGGCGTTGGAAATAAGGTTTATTTTGTACTGATGTAACGCGAATATTTTGACAAAGAAAGTGGTGGCCAAGTGAAGTACCAGCATAACAAATGTCATGTTTGGCAAGTAAAGGATCATAATATTCTCACCGTATCCTCTCCGCGAGCGATTCATTTTCTTTGGTCTTCTCTTCGAGCGCAGTCTTGGTTTGGTTCAGCTCCGCCTTCAGTTCGTCCTGCTTCGATAGCAGGTGCCTGCGCTCTTCTTGTGATTGCTGCAAAGTAATATGATAGTCTAGATATAATGAACGATTATTTTGATTCATTTACACATAAGGAAAGTTCGTACAGGAAATTGAAGATAGGTCACGACGTCATGACGGAGCATTTTAGTGGTGAACATAAAGATATTAGTAACGGTAAATCGAAAGCATCATGTTTCCTACCGATTTCTTTTTCTCTAATGTTATACTTTCGTCGTCCTAACTCACATCGTATTTGCAAGGTCACCCACATCGTAGGTACCTTTAAAAAACATACTTTTTAAAAACACCGTATCCCCATACAGGTCACTATATTATTTTAACCAGCACCCTGTGTCTAGGAATATCCGCTACCAATTTTATTTTCCACATAAATAGTTGGTGTAAGGCGCCACCATTATTTTTTGGTAACTGCAAAAGTCGTCCATAGCCCTAGACAAAAAAGTTTTCCCATTATATATATATAGTCTGTGGGTAAATTCTCGTACTTATAAAAGCGTTCGCATCCGCATCGTAGTAGCATACTGACAAAAACACCTGTAATTCCCTTACTTTTAAACAGTTTTTGACACTGATTGTTGTTGATATTGCGACTTTAATTTGCCTTTTTATACAAGAATTGATCTTCTGATCTGTGAAGTGAAGACATAGGTATAAAATGTTAAAATTATTTACTTATTTGCTGACCTTGAGAACAGCAAACAGCTGTTGGTCGGCGTCACCAGACACCAGCGTCTCTGGCTCCACACCTTCACGCAGTAGGAGCTCTTGTAAGGTGTCCACCTGAAGATTTAATATTATATCTTATATATAATATAAAAATTAATTGCTGTTCGTTAGTCTCGCTAAAACTCGAGAACGGCTGGGCCGATTTCGGTAATTCTTTTTTGTTTAGTTCGCCACGCCAGAATACAGGGAAGGTTCAAGAGCAAAAAAAAATGGGTAGTTAACGGGAGCGAAGCCGCGGGGCACAGCTAGTCTTATATATAAAAATTAATTGCTGTTCGTTAGTCTCCCTAAAACTCGAGAACAGCTGGCCCGATTTCGGTAATTCTTTTTTGTTTAGTTCGTCAGAATACAGGGAAGGTTTAAAAGCAAAAGCAAAAAAAAAATGGGTAGTTGACGGGAGCGAAGCTGCGGGGTACAGCTACTTCATAATAAATTTATAAAAATCTCGTATTCTCTAGTAAGTCGAAGGCATACGCTGCAAGACTGCGGCCAGGACCAGTCGCTGTGACGATACTTGTGAGAGAGCCTATTGTGAACGCGTTGACTATGTGTTATCTAGGGTTGTAATTTCGAAACAAATAATAATATAATAATAATATCCTTGACATTTCACACAGCGCCATATAGTCCCAAGCTAAGCAACCTAATGCTTGTGTTATGGTAACGAGTTTTTTTTTTTGTAATCGTATCAGTATGTAGTATAAACACTTGGCCTATCCCAAAAGCACCGTGCTTTTTTTTAGAAGACGGTTGGATTTTTTTGTAAAAAGTTTTTTATTTTCCACTTTTTAGTGGTGCCCCACACCTAACAACACGACAACACCACTACAAAATCGCAGAAAAGCAAAATACGCAATTTCGATCCGATCCCAAGCTAAGCAACCTAATGCTTGTGTTATGGTAACGAGATGGCTGATAAACTACTTATATACATTTTTTTTTTTGTAAATACATACATATTATAGATAGAAAAACACCCAGACTCGGAACAAATACTTGTAGGTCGTACTTGAAATATTTGTTCCGTGCGGGAATCGTACCCGCGACATGCTGCGCAGCAGTCAATCGCTCAACCACTGCGCCAACCGTGTCGTCAAAACCATATAGGTTAATTATTCTTGGCAATGAAACTTCTGTGCTGCCCACCCATAGTTTCTGCATATTCCTTATGAGTAGGATTTCTGATTATTGTGTACTAGCTGTCCCCCGCGGCTTCACTCCCGTTTTACCCGCATAGTTCCCGTTCCCGTGGGATATCCGGGATAAAAATCTATGTCCGTCACCTGGTTCTAAGCTACCTCCCCACCAATTTTCATCCAAATCGGTTCAGCATTCTTGAGTTATAAATAGTGTAACTAACACGACTTTCTTTTATATAATTAATTTATATATCTATAATATAAAAATGAATCGCTAAATGTGTTGGTAAGCGCATAACTCAACAACGCCTGGACCAATTTGGCCAATTCTTTTTTTAGAATATTCCTTGAAGTACGAGGATGGTTCTTACGGAGAGAAAAAATATAAAAATTGCCTGAAAAAGACTAAAAACAACACTTTTCTATGCTCCCATACAAAAGATTCGTAATAATACTTAAAAGTCAATTTGAACTTTAATACCATTGCATAAAGTTTAAGTGTTAGTGGAGAGGTTTCGGGAAGCCAAAACAATTGAGTGACGTTTGTATCGTATAAATATTGACATTAGTCAAACACAAATTGTCTGTGAGTAAGAGTAAGAGAGTAGCGGGGTAGGTAGGTAGGTAGACAGGTAGCCAGTTGACGGGAGCGAAGCCGCGGGGCACAGCTAGTTTATTATATAGTATTGAATTAAGAACGTGTCAAAACCTAATCCAAACTTGACAGATTACTAGGATAAAGACGAGTTTGAAGAATACTCAACTACAATTAATACTTTATTCAGAAAAACAGCAGAGAATGTCTTTAATGCCGAAGGAGGTTTATGTACAATAGTACGCGTACATGTCCAACATGGTCTCAGACACAACGTAAAACAGAATTAATGCAATATCAGATTTCGGGTTTGGACGCCCAAGTAAATCCTTTTTCAGGTATGGCGTTTATTCTGATTAATGTTGTTAGGGCGGGTTGTTTCATTCACGTTCACTTAAAACATGCGTAAACGTTAAAAATGGTGCTAACTATCGTAAATCAAAAAATTGGGTTGTTTCACAAAATGTCAGCGTTAACGCACGTAAAATATAACGTTTACGTATACAGATGGTCTGAGCACTGGTTAACGTAACTTTAGTTGCGTGAAATAGAACAAATAGAACAATATTGTGAAATTTCTTTTGAATTCCTCAATACCAGTTCTTCTGATGACACAAATAAGTGGTGGAATGCAAAAAAAGCTATTTAGGTAGGACCCGTGTCAATAACTTAGCTATTGGGATGAGCAGGAATTTATACCAGAATATTTTGAAACAACGCTTCTTATTTAACGAACGTTAAAGATCTTCCGTAATTGTTACTTTTTGACGTACGTATGTTACGTTAACCAACCGTTTGATACAACCCGCCCTAAGTCCTTTCGTACCTTAGTGCGGCTGTCCTCCAGTTTCTCTGTCTGTCGGCACAGCGACTCGAGCAGCACTTGCTTCTCGTCAGCTAGCCGTTCGTTGTCGGCGTGCGCGTCTGCTAGCTGAGTCTGTAGGTCGGCCAGCTCTGCTAGAGTGGCTTGCAGCTCTTCGCTTGTACTGGAATAGAACGGTGCTTGGTGGAGAATCTGGACTAGAGTACTCATAGGATGGTATTTTACACTATCAAACTAGAGCAGGGTGATTTGGCGATGTCAGCTGTGATTGTATTTCAGGATGGTTTTATCAGCTCGTAATGACTTCCACAGTAAGTCACTCGTACTGTTCGTATGAAAAGAACTACAAAGGGAGGAAACTTCATTCGCTTTTGGGTGGTTTGCTGGTTCTAATGATAATAAAATGAGTGTATGTAAGTGCGCAGCAAAAATGCCGTGCGTGCAATTCTCCACAAGTCTAGACATAGATAGCGCGGCCCCTTGTACGCTCTGCTTGGACATGTGTCTATTTATTATTCAGGCTTCCTTTCACCGTATGCGAAGGCTTATGAACAATTCTTCTGTCTTGATTCTGTAGACTGGCCCAAGGACATTCTACTTTTTTCCCACATTTACCTGTAGTGGTGCTCCTCCATCTGCAGGATGCGGTCCTGCAAGCACGCGACTGACACTTCGCTCAGTGATGACGAAGAGTGCTTGTCCCACTCCGGAGTGCTCGGCTCGCCGCTGTCGCCCTCGCCCTACAAACAATGTATAGCCAACTTAGAAACAATTTTTTTTTTTATTAGTCCCTAATTTGTTTTTACATCTAATCTTATGAGACTATAGACTAGAGATATGTAGAACAGAATGAAAAAGCCCTGCGAACCTCCATTGAAGGAGGAGGGAGGATCCTCCGACTAGACGGGTGTTGTGTCTGGTGGGCAACTGCCCAAAGGTTGTTGTCAGGCAGTTGTATAAGGTGAAAACGCGCAGAGAACGCGATTGTAGCGGTGTAGATGCCGCTACAAATCGCTTTGCCAGCAATGCACCGAGATTTCGTAGCAAATATGTAGGGTCTTTTTGGAGCATATTTTAACTTATCTTTTTGGTGGAGGAGGGTCCAGACAACCGTCATGCTGTTTCTGCTTTTGCCATAAGACTAGGTGCGGCAATTCTTTAGGTCTTCTACTTACATTGGCGAGCGCTATGGACGCGGGCGCGGACGAGTGCATGCGCCGCGGCGCGGGGGCGAGCAACAGTTGTCGCTTCTCGCTGTCGGAGAGCGGCGAGTGTGCGACGCCGCGCAACCGCGCGCGCAACGCTCCGTTCTCGTCGGCGAGTCGCTCGAGAGCCGCCTCCCGTTCAGCGTCCATGCTCTGGGGAAAACGAAAAAGACACTAAGTCAGTTGGATGTTTATTGACCAAAGCTGATAGCATACGTCATGAACTTTGGGCATTCCCTTTTAAGAAACTATTCGAAAGACGTCTCCAATTGTAGAATTGCAAGGTTGCTACGCTTTTAATGTTTCTCAGCCCTCAGTAAATGCTATTAAGCGTCGATCTTTCAAATCCAAACCTTCCTCAGGTCTAACGGATTGCCAGGAAGCTTTCCGTATTCAAAGGTAGCATCTCAAAAACACAGAGAAGCAGATAAGTCACAAATATCGTGTAGATCTCGAAAACTACAATAGTTTATATCTTTGAAAAAACATCTAACCACGATAAAAACAGCTGGCTACATGAGCCTACGTCGAAACTATAGTCAAGCTCAATGACAATGGAATACCTTCTCATTATACAAACCTTCATCCGATCCAGCTCCCCTCTCAGCCGGTCGGCTTCAGTGACTTTCTCCAACAACTCCTCTACCCTGGCTTGCAGTTGAGCTCGCTCCATCACAGTGGCTTCTAGCTCTCTTCGCAGCGATTCGATCTCCCGGACCCCGGATGCCAATGACGCCTGAGAGCAATGCTTTAGAAACATTAAAATATCATTAGGTGTTAAAGTTTACAAGAGCCTGGGGCCATAGTAACCGCTTCGATCAGCGAAAACGATTATGGAAAATGCGGTATTTAAATGTCACGTGGTCAATCCCAAAAATTTTGTCATTTCAACAATAGCTATCGCCCGTAGAATGTCACTAAGGCCCAAGTTATAGTATCGGCAAAACGGGCTAAATAAAAACGCATGGGTGAATAGAAACAAGATTGGTATTTTCACTTGCATTGTATCATTGGTATATTGAATGCCAAATTATTTGTTTCTAAAAAAAAATTTATCTTTTAAAATAATATTAATAAAAAAGTTGGAGCCCTTAAATGCTGCAAGCCGAATTAAAAAAAAAATTAAGTCCTCCCTTCGTAAGTTTAGTTTAAATTCGTTCTTATGTTGCGAAAAAGACCTGCCAGTGTAAACAAATCTTGAAGATGGACTATCATATTATGGTTATTTTATTATTACCTATAGACTTTAATGTGCTACACTATATAAATTCCACACCTAATTGTCGTGTTTAGAATAATAACGATTATTTATGTTTTGTTTTACCTACAGACATTCTTGGCAGTCTGTCATTCGTATTAAAGCTAGTCGCCATATTTCAAGGTCTTAAGATTTATTGACAGAAACGAAAGCCATAAAAATCCAAACTGCATGCGTAATTAAAATCACAGGACTTGATGCTTTAATTTAATTTAATAATGTCTTATCACTTTTTTTTGTTCATATTAAGAAAGTGTGTCAATTTGAACGGTCTCAAATATTTTTATACGGATGTTATCGAAGCGTTCTACTGACTTTTGACACGCTTCAATATCAAGCTACCGTTGTTTGTACTTCCTTTATTTAATTTTAAAGAACTGACCGATCGATGCCGGTGGAATAACTTAGTGCAGGTACAATACAACTGTCGCACGAAAACGTTGCAAAATGTTTGACTTTGACATAATTATACAACTTCGTCACAATTTTGACGTTGTCATTTGCATCGTAGACGAGAATATCGAGTATGGTTAGGTGTGCATAAGTGGATCGTACATAAAGCTAGGTTATAAAAGAACAGTTACTGACCTCAGATGGTACTCTAGGCCTGAGCTCCACTTCCTGGAACCCGGGCATGTGCTCGGCATTCAGAGTGACGGGCAGACTGATGCACTCCTGCGAGCCGCGCCCGTCTACCGACCCCAGCTCCTCAGCACTGCTGTACGTGCCGACCTGCCCATCTTCATACTCCAGACCTTCTCTCAACTCAGGGTCTTCTAAAACAGCATTGTTATTCCCCAAATCCTTCTTCTTATGAGCTTTATGTAGCTTCTCTTTCGACCCAAAGATTTTAAGAGACTTGTCGCGGGCTGGGGCGACCTTATGGTGCTTTGAGTCGAGGCTCGACACCGACGGAGCCCCCTTCAGGGTCCCCGACTCCTGCTTCCCCTGACTGGGTCCTCTACGGAACAATGATTTGAACTTCATCATCTTGAATTATTTATATCATTTTTCGTTTTCGTTTCACTGATCGGAGTTCGGTTTCATTTCGTTTGTTTCACTTTATATTTGAACATAGCTGTTGTGATCGGAATTAGATTAGTGCACTGTGTTATACAATACTTTGACGTCGTTTAGATTCATTGTAACGGTATTTACTATAGAAAAAAACAATTCATAGTTTTTAAATAAACATAAATAATAACTTCCTAAAGGATCAACATCGTAACGGAAATCACTCGACACGTTTTTAGACTACGAGACGGCGAACAAAAAATCCGATGCTCCCGCGCATCGTTGCAGACGACAGACGTCCGTATCTTCACAGGAAACTATCACTACAGGCTCGATAAAGAAGGAGTCTAAGACAACATACAACAACACACCTTATCTAATATACGTGTATTAGATAAAACTATCTATGGTAATTAATCAAAAAATAATAAAGATATTAGCCGTGTATGCAGAGGTAACACGCTCGGGTGACTCGGTTCACGGAACACTGACACAATTCTCCTATCGACTGGCTTTGAAGCCACAGATTTATCAGTTAATTTAAATAAAGATAATAATAATAAGCTTAAAATATGTCTATAAAGTGTTGTGTTTCCGATTTCCATACGGATTTGGCAATGAAATAAATACGTCGACCGTATCAGCTGCTAATCATCCCACGCTGGTTGTAACACTCAAGGACACAATTACATAATTATGAGAAAAAAGGCTATAATCGAATTTTGACAGGCAAAACCGAATCTAATGCTTTTGAGGAACAAGATTCAATATATCTGTAACAAACTGTAGGACATTCCCTTATTTAAAAAGAACCTTTTAGTTTTATTTTTTTTAAATATAGAATACCTTGATGCGCTCTTATTTAAATGAGATAATAATGACCACAACACAACAGATACGATTAAGCCTAATTTAAGTGATAATATGTAAAATGATGACAATATAACGAATAAAAGAGATACTAGAGACATGGACACGCATTGTAAAGCTGACTCAACTGATCTTAATTGCATGGCACGCGCAGTATTAATTTGCAGATACCTAGCCAATGTATTATACATGATGTGGAGTAAATAATACTGTGGCATGCATCAATTATTGGAGAGTGATATGCAGCTTGTTTAGATACTGGAACAGATTTCAACGAACAATTTCATTGTGATTGAGATGAATCCAAATCAAATGGCAAAGCAGAACATGTAGCCCTAGACAGATTTCAAAGGAGAGATGATTTAATTATGGACCCCAAAAATACATAAACCAAAAGCAAACTTAGATCATTCAAATCCAAAAGATATTTCATCCACAACGATGTCACCGACAAAGATTACTGTATGAAATACTGTTTTTATGATTCGCCCTTTTAAATCAATAACAAAACATTCGACAAGGAATCAGAACCCCACTTCATATTTGGAATTCAAACGCTTCGAAGCGTATACACATCGGGCTTGGAAAAAAAGGACTACGACTCGCTATAAAATTCCCCGACATTTAAAACACAATTACCCTATAGGTGGCCGTCACTTATCGGATAATCCAAGTTATTCGGAGCAGGACATGCAGCGCGTCCCCCTGTATGCAAATAGATAGGGGCCCGGCCGAAGGGCAGCCTTTGTTTCTGTCTCTACTGCAGCAGGAACATTCAATTGCTTTTATTTGAAATCGTCACGTTTATTGTCCTTTTGTTGTTCTATTCAAGGATCACAATAGGATTTTTTTAATGCATAGGTTGTCTTGTCTATGATTTGTAGAATGTGTTTGGTTAACAACTTGTTATGCTTTCTCATTTTCCAGTACCTATTCATTCTCTTTAATAGCATTATATCATAGTTTATTCACTTACCCTATTTTGCAATAAATATGTTGATATCAGACAGCAACAGACTTCAAATAAATACAATCACGAGTAAAGTAGGAACTTAACCAAATATATAAATATAAGTTCCCACAATAGCGTGTCTGTATAGTCCCTTATAATCATAGTAATTGTTATGGCTACACAACACCACACCCATAGTCCAAACAGCGAAGCTTAGGCCGAGCCCAGTGTCAATTTACTTCGAGTTATTCAATTGAAACATGCTATAGTGTAGTTACATGTATGTAAATGTATGGCTGATTTGTATGTGGACGGTGCGCGCCAGCGGACGCCAACTAACCGATTTAGGAATGGTACTGCACTTAAAGTGGGTAATGTTCGCTATAAGTAAGGAACGAGTGCCAATGAAGGATTGAGCAGAACTGTACTTGACGATGAATATCAAATAAGGGAATATAACGGTAGCTGCTACATTTGGGATATCAATTTCATGCACAAATAGTTAAAAATGTTTCTGTTGGTTTTGTTGCTTACATTTCTCTAAAATACTGCAGATACAGATATTCATACACGTGTAGGTACTTCAAAGACAAAGAAAAACATTTCTAGGATTTAGTTCGTATCGAAGAATTAATAATACGAATGAATCACATCGCTTTCTCAAACATCGAGCATGTTATGTAGAATACATAATATGTGTAGATCTCAGTTAATTCATTCAATGCAAAACATAGGAATGAAGTATAATCTGAGCCCTATGCAATAAGAGGTCGATGCTCCGCGGCATCAGATTTCTGTGCTTAAGAGATAAGACGTAGCCATTTTCTATGTCTTAACTATACTATAATGTCTCAACAGTAAGCAAGTTGTGCAACTAATATAATGATAATGTGTTACTCTGTCCGATGAATACATATAAATCATGAGTCACTAAAACTTGAGAAGTTATTCAAATTAAATTGGAGCAATCAATGACGTGTGACGCAGCAGGATTATTCAGTTACAGCTACGATTTCATAATCATGGTTTATGTAATAAGCAATAAAGTTTTGGTTTTTTGGTAATTAATTTGAAATTAACGAAATTTCTAAGGGAATTCACCAATTTCTGAAAAATCAATCATCACTGAGTAATTATGGACGAATTTCTACAAGGAACTGTTCTGGGTCCTATGACGATTAACGGTAGTAAATGGTTAAAAGTTGCACCAACACGATTTACAAGTAATTTAGACCTTCCGATTTACATTCCACTGGCAAGGTGTTGAAAAGAATGCGCTTTCTCTACACCTCTAGCGAATATTAAGGTGGCTATAGATCGATCACTCTAACTGCCTTATTAGACGCTGTCTCCACTAGGCGTCTACGCAAGATTTATTGGCGTATTGACAGCTTTTATGAATATAAATTGCTTTCACATTGACGATTTTTTAGTGTTCCGTATGCGAATCAAAACATGGTCCTTTTTTATAATTTGTCACTTTTAGCTGTCGACTGTCTGTCTGTTTTGTCAGATATATCTTCGTGACTTTTGGAAATGTTTTGAAAGATCTAAAACTTGATCCGCTGCTTCAAATTCGGCAGATATTCTTCCTAGCGTTTACCTGTGGCTATCTTGTATCTTACTGCTCGTTTATCTTACAGAACTCTTACCGCATATCCAACACGCAATTGATTGCTTTTAAATGTAAATATCTAAATAGCTTAAATACGAGAAAGTTAAACATTTGTATTTAGCCGATTGCTTGCATGTTTGTATGGACTATTGACTGTGGTCACGTTGAATCAGCGATAAAGCGTGCCGTACGTAACGATTCATGTAGTAACTGTCGTCACGGTCTTTCCCCTGATGCTAAAAGATTTACGTTGTTTTTGTATTATTGATTTCTATTTGTGCAAAATGATTATGTAGGTTCTTTTTCTCACAGCTTCATTTCGCGACCTATCTTGCAAGAATCGCGCTGTTTTCGAGGATAGGCTTTACTATGGTATTCAGCGATAGTATGGTGAGAGAATTCCTTTTACAAACATTTTAACATGTTTACCTCTTTTACAATCTACACTATGTACCTACATTTTAATTCAATAGTGCAGAATTACCATAAACAACATTTTTCTCTAAAAAGAAACGCAGCAATGCAGTTTCTGTGCCTATTCAAGTGTCTGCTTATTCGCATCATTATAACGAAACCAAGCTCCAATAAAACATTCTTTATAAATTAGTGAATGAATGTAAACCTCAATTAAAAAGCCCCAAGGTTGGCTAAAAGTGGACTTGCTTATACAACAATATCTATACTTGGAGACGATTCTCTGAAATACGAAATTGGACATAATTGGAATTCTCTCCATTGAGGTTGGATTAACGGTGTGAGTAATATATCGTGATGTTTTCGCAACGGGCAGACAAAATGAAAATAATAAAATGGAGACTTTATCGATTTCACGCCAAGCTGGGTTTAATGCAGCTCGTATGATTCCAGAAAATATTGAGCTGGTGTTTCAATGAGATAATTCGAAAAGGGAGTAATTTCGTATGACTCAGGTCAGAGCTTGATTCATAGATCAGAGCACAGACATATAAATAGTAGCAGACCAAACATTAATACGTAGATATATTTTTTTATATGGTATGATTCTTTATCCTTTTTTTTCTAAGTGACTTTTCATAAGCGTGTCTCGTTCTGTCACGTGTTGTCACACTGACTCATACATAGACAAAATTTGACGCGTAGCTTGTTTAACCCGCGCCGCCATATTGATAAGCTACATACGTTCTGTTTCAATCGTGTTAAAATTAATAAAATATTACTTGTTTGGGACATAAAATACACAAGGACGGTAAAATAAAATGGTAAAGTGCTGTGCGTATCGCTGTGACAGTGCTAGCTACCACAAAACACCTGGATTGACCTATCATCGGTAAGTTTTGGGAAATCTTAGTGCTTTCTTTACTGAATTCAAATGTTTCGATACTGTTTATTCGTTTTTTACATACAGTTTTTAACAAAGATGCGATTTGTACCTAAAACTAAAGAAATAAACCATAACAAGGACAAAATAGTCAGAAAGTGGCATCAAGTGACAGCTCAAGTACCTGTTCAATTAGTCAGGGACGAATTCGGCAACAAAGGCGAAACTAGTTAATTGCATTTGTTGTATGTAAAATATTTATTTCCATTGAATTATCAAATAAAGCCTCAGTTTTATGTATGATTTTTTATTCTTTTTTGGTGATACAATTTCAAAATACCTGTAGTAGTTTCAGTGTATGTACACATGTCATGCTATTATAAAAAATAAATTATAAAATCAATGTTATGTTACCCAGTGTCTGTGTTATGGAGAACATAGGCATATGTATAAATACGCTACTCACATAACGATGAATTTTCATTCAGCAGGCAATAAATGAGCATAGGTACTAATATTTTTCCAGGTTTCCTAAGGATGAAAGTTTACGGAATGCCTGGATTAAAAACCTGAAACTCCAGGATTGGCAACCAAGACCTTCAAGTGTACTTTGCTCAAAGCATTTTGAGAATCATTTGATCGAACAACATTACGTCCCGGAGCAATTCCTACACTGTTTAACGAATTTACTCCATATGTAAGCATTATGAGAGTGTAAGATAGAAGAGTGTCCGTGGAGTTTCTCCATAGAGATCTACGCTTTGGAACGTGCAAATAGCTTAAACTTTTTGGACAGACCGACCTTGACAATTAAAAAGTGCCTGTAAATGGTTTAATTGAAATAAATGCTTGAATTTTGAATTACATTACTTTTATTTCACAAATCCTGATTTATTCCTAAACTAGCTTTCAGACATACTAATACCTTGACTCTCGGTTCTACAAAACTGGGCATGCGGGTTAATAACTGCAGTGCCGGTTCTTCTAGCTGATACTGACATCCGTCAACGGTTTGTAAACACCGTCAAAAGGTGAAGAGTGGACTGCTGCCCATCGTCCTCTTAAAATATTCCCTTAGTCGCCTTTAACAATAACCACGGGAATAGAGGGTGGTTCTATTCGTTAAGACTTTTGATAAGTAATCTATATTTAATTTACCCAGAAAATATCGATTTTCACGGATTTTCAGAAAGTATAGGTATGGATTGTTTCATTATCGTTAGATAATACCGGCAACCGGTCCTAATTCGGCCCTGTAATGACAACATTCCCTTTGTGTGCGTAATGGCTACGCAAATTTTAGCGAATGTTTGGTCTGCTACTATTTATATGTCTGTGGATCAGAGCATAATTTTAATAAAAAGGATGACTGACTGAAGTAGTTTCAACAATGTAAGTAGAAATAGGCAGACAGGGACAATACCATTAAAATAAATTGATTTGGCCGACATTTTGCATTAAATCACAAGTCAACGCAATTTTAGACTACTGTCGAATACCGGAAACTTGATTTAATGCCAATAATAAGTAACCATTTATCGAAACTAAACGATAGTTTCCAATTTTGAACGCATCGGCATAACCCAAATTTTATTGCTCACAAAAAAGGCTAACTCGAAAAAAAGATCCATCTTCAAACTTTTTTTTGTAGGCCGTATTCTAAAACGCGCTAAAAGATACAAGTTTTTTTACTAAGTCCATTGAGCAGTGAGCAGCATTCCTTGCGCCTAGGATGGCGGGCTGGCGGGTTAACGACCAGCCATGGCCGCGGCGGCCCAGGGAGGTCGCCACGCCAATATGGAAGCAGCCAATACCAATACAGTAAATTATAATCTCGTTTCCAATAGATTCTTGTGTCACACCTTTAATGTTCAACTAGTTTGTAAAGATGTAGATTTTATTAGTTAAGCCTTTTATGTCATCGCTTACGAAGAAAAACATCTATAATTTTGTGATTTTGTATTCTTAATCACGTTTGAATTCATATTATAATAATATATTACTAATGTCAATATTCCAGAAAAGAGTAAAATCTTTTATGGATTACTTAAGAAAAACATTGCATTGCTTACAGATAAATTGTTTTAATAGTACTGTTTCTTAATTTATCTTTAATGGGTTCTTCAACAGTAAGTTAATATTTCACGAAGAATGACGTAGGTAGCACAACACCCATTGTGTTAACGTTATTGACTATAGCTTTGTAAGTATAATCAAATAATTACACACGAAACACCGGATTGAATGTAACAGATGATAAAGATAAATCCACAAGAATAGGTTTTCTGAAGGATATAATTTAATAGGGTGCGTGAGAACATTAATTACGAAATTGTTATTGACAGAAATATCCCACGGCGTCACTGTAATCTTACACTGTAAACACAGTGGTTAAATCAATTCTTCACACAAACGATCTACTTGAACTAACTACTTAATATTATTATAACTATGAAGTAATTGATGAGAAACTTCTTTTAAACTGGAAAAAGTCGACATAGCACAACAGCTTAATCGCTTCAGTATCGATATATTTCTAAACACAATAAAGGTTAACTAAACAGACATACACGAACAAACGTCAAACAAGACTAGCGATAATGACAGATTACTTGAAAGAGAAATGCAATGTGTGCACGGTGAAAGATGGACGAGCGGTATCTGAACCACGACCCAGAAAGGTCGCTTTCTTGTATAGACCGGCTACAAGCTTTATTTTGAACACGCTCATAAATTTTTAATACATTTTTCAAACACGTTCCAAGCTTCTGAATAGATAAAATCTTAAAACGGTCGGTTTATGTAACGCATTATGAGATGTCCTAGATTGGAGGATGTTACGATGATTGAGTATTGTTTTATCTCGGTTTTTATCAGGATTACAATCTTTGCTGTGGGAATATTCCATCAGAGAATTCTGTTTGGCATTGGGACGGGTCATGACCGGTTATTTGACATTAAAACGTACTAAACTCGTCTTTCATTCTCAGAATTCAGTAAAATTAAGACTTCGAAATTCACAAGTTTCATCTAACAAAGATAAAAAGTAGTCACCAACCATCTCAATCGGATGCTATTGTACCGAAGATCACATTGCTCATTCGTCCGTGTCTGATCTCAATCGAAGAATGAACGGGCTCTAGAGACGTTTCGTTAATCATTTTCGTTTCAGATAAAATTTGTGCTTAACAGGTTACTTTATTTGACTCTACGAAATCTGTTTGGGAGTGCCTGAACAACAACTGCTCTTTCTATTCCATTATCTTATGGAAATGGAAACTGGCAGGTACAAGATCAAACAAAAGATAAAAATATAATCTCCATAATACAGATTCTTCAATCAAAGAATGAAAAAATTCTCACGATTGCAATGTAAGGTACTTTCTCTTGGTAAATTCCGGAACCTGTTTGCAAGTAATAACTGCATCGCCAGCTTAGTACTAAGACAAACTATTTCGGAGCTATGTTGCCGAGAAGTTCATGTTGAGTTTCTGCCTGTTTGTGTTTGTATGTGTACTTAGTGGTGGCTTTATTACAGGAGTTGTATCACTGTAGCCACTATTACTTTACTGTTGCTTTCATAGTTGTTTGTAGTGTAGTATCTGTGCTCAACTATGATAATAAACTTCAAACACTGTCGTTATAACAATTTTGGATTTCTGTTTAGATTCTGCAAATACACCACCCAAACGAGACAGTTATTTGCACATCCCTAGCAGTAACGAGTCCACAGAGAGATATTTGTAAAGTGAGACGCTTATAAGCATTCAACAGTGCATTCTGTCGCTAGACGGAGTTAATTGCTGATATAATGCTGCAAGCGCTCGGAAGGGCATGTCTAGTAGGTGCGTAGCTAACGGCACCCAGGCGCCGACACATTCATTACCTACTTGAATTGTTCAAACGAACAATACGGCTCAGAATAAGCGTAGCTAGGTAACATTGCAATTCAAGCATTCAGAAAAAGTTGTGACGACTGCAGGAATTATTTTACTGGAAGTTGAACTGACGGTTTTAGCATATTATTACGATGCATAAGATAAGAATACAGACGAACACTATGACGATGAGGAAAATTATAAATTAATGACTAAATTGAGACCATATTAAGTTGAAAAACCACTCCAATAATTTTTAAGTCAACCTGTAAGCATCATGAATATTTGACTTCCGAAAAATTAACTCTGTACAAGGTCAGACAGACCGTTAATGACAGACGCCATCTTGCAACACAGGAAGCAAAGACAACAAGATACACATACGTAACGGCTTATGTTTACTATGAGAAAATATGCACGACTGAGCCTTTACTTATGACCGAGCCAACAAATAATGTGGTATCGAAATTAATAGGAAAGAACAATGTCAAATCCTTGAGTAACACTTGCGCAAATAGTTGGATATCGGATCCACCTTATTGGTCAGAAATGACGCGTTAGATACCTTCGTTGTATGAAAGTGGGAACGATATGGATATGAACCATTGTTAGCCGTCGAATGGCGTGTGACGATTGTTTGCATTAACAAATTTGCCTACCTACGTTTATTAAAATAGGGTTCATTTTTCCTGTCTAGATTCTTATGAATCATAAACAAGCGGCGTAGTTGTATTTTCATCTCTGGCCACAAAAACAGCAGACGTTAACTGCGTTTAAGTTATTGTTGCTTTATTATTTGATACTGTGGATCTTCGGCGCCTAATTTGGGCGTAGGACGACAACATTCCTTGCCATATGGTACCACCAGCGCGGCAGCATTGATTAATGAGTCATCTTAATTCGTCACATCTTGAGGAGACAATAAAAAGTGTCCAGTCAGTCAAAAATGCTAAAGACAGAAACGCTTTGTCACTAATTGCATTCAACTTCCATGAGAATATAACATATATAGTCATTGGACATTTGCAAAAATAATTATCGCGCTAAAGGCTCTCGGTACCAGACAAGAGTATTTTTGTTTCGATATTCACAAGGTTCTCTGTGCATCAGTTACATAAACAAGAGACATTGTATTGTTAAGTAAATAGTTGTCTCGTGTGAATACCAACAAGTTTACTTTCGGTTTGCGAAAGTTTGTCAATAACAATAATTATATTTTCGTTCTCAAGAAAAATATAATTAATATTTTGAGGAAGAAGAACTGGGATTGAAGATAAATGTACTGAAAAAATAGAACAATGATCCTGTTTCTAAATATACACAAGAAACAACAAATAATATGAAAATGTGAATAGATAAAGCTTCATTCGCTATATCTTATCGTCACTAATTCGGCGGCCTCGTGATAAACTTGAAACTAAACAAGCATTCAAAGATTTGGGATTTATTCACAGATATTCAGATTCAAAATCTCCAATACGTAATAAACTATCTGAGTTATCTCCAATAGTAAATTGAGAGTAATCAAAGTTTATGATGAAGACTGTAGAGCTGTCAATCAACTTTCAGATTGTACAATTATATTATTTTTAATATTCGGATGTTGATTGAAACGACGAGCAATCTCTTTTAACTTCGTTTTAGGCGCCATTTTAATTCTGGTGCTTAGATTATGAACTTCCTGAATGCAGTTTTTGCTTTATGGTTTTTTTTTTATTCCTTTTTCCTTCTTCCTTCTGAGAACTTGTTAGTTCATTCTTAAGCTTCTTTTTTAATTCGTGTTTAGCAAACGCTTTTGGCGATTGTCATAGAAGCCGTATTGCAGCTAATTCGCAACAGATTTGCAACTTAGCAAATTCCGTATTCTCGCAATTTATATAACAATACGAATGGGCTGTTCATTTCGTGTTGCTGTTGAATTGTTCATCTTTTGTTTGAAGATCTTCGGCTATGTCTTAATCTAGCGTAACACCAGTTGTTAGTGTGTAACAACTTGTTCAAACATATGGATATGCAGCCTTGCGCCTACGTCGCACATTTTTGCCTCAGTTGAAACACCATTATAATTTGTATCTATCTTATTCATAGTTATGAACTTATGACTTCAGTATTATTTGCAGAAATACCTGTTGTAGACACTTCTGCGGTATAACAGGACAATTCTTTCATGAAATTCAGATGAATGACTGTTTTATGATAATTATTTTCCGAATTATGAATTCAGTTTCCTGTTTCGGGTTTGCTTCGGAAATCAAACTAAATTGCGAGTAGGAATTATGATTTCTGACTCTCTGGGCTCATTCTCTTTGAGTAGACAGGAAATGCAAATCACCTTGAGAGGTCTGTTAGAAGACATAGGTATCTGTCTACTGATAGCAAGGCGTGAGTAAGATGTGGCAAAATTGGCGGCAATTCTTTATGTCTCGAATAAGTATAGGTACACATTTAAAATTTCTGCTAAGTTATAGGAGTTTGCAAACCCAACGAGGAATGTCGCGATCGCGAACTTCGGCCTGCAGGTACTGTCGGGGGCTTGACATTTTAAAATGTCGGAGTCATTAACTTAAGGCTCGAGCCCCTAATAAAGCTCAAAGACAAAGACGATCATGTTCGAACTTTACTCATTAATTCAGCATAAGAGAAGGATGCTAACCGAGCTATAAGTTCGGAACATGGCCTTGAAAAGACTATAAGTAGAATCTCATTAATTTGTCACCATACTTGTGTACCCGGTAATCTCATTGAACGGAAATGGTAATTCAAAATATGTTCTAGCTGTAAATCGCACATAAAATATGTAATAGGAAGAGAAGCATTTAAGTAAGAAGAATGTAACACCGTATAAGCAAATGTTATCGCCTATAACAATCGTGTTATTTACTTTAGAATGAGGTAAACCGCTATTCATCATTCAGAACCTATTAGCCCTCAGGTAAAAACTGGAAACACGGACCTAATCTGAGTTCTTAGAACTGAGTGCAATCCTACCTACATCACTTAACCTTATTCCTTAAAGTGCCTCATTAAAATACTAATTACTCGCCGGTATGGGATGCTTTAGAAGCTGATTGTAAATCAAAACATGTTTCAAGTAAAGGACTGGATAATATCCAGTCCTTTACTTGAAATTGTGACACTTTAGACACCTTAGAAACAATAAAAAGAAAGCTAAAGCTGTTTCTACAGAAGGTACAGCGTCTGTCAGTCATGTCATCAGTGGCTCAGTCCATTAAGTACGAGAAAGCGGGAGCAATAGACACTCGGTTGAATAAGTTCAATTTTTGTTAGCTCGGTATACACAGCCGAAAGTAGACGATGATTGAAAAACACCAATGCACACAACTAATTCCAATCATAAATTCAACACATCACAGGAGCACAATGATAACCACCATGACCAAACTCATAAATAGTTCGTTTTATTTGTCACCAACACAATAAAAGTTCGAAAAAAGCACCCGGCCAACGGGACGACATCCGTGGCCCGTCGCACCAAACAAACTTGCCTCATTGCATGTTGAGCTACTTGCCGTGCTCAAACAACCGGCCAACCGTTGTTCGTCCATTTCTTTCTATAACCCCAACAAATTCAAAACATTCGCTCCACTCTGAACCTACCAGCAACGAACTATCACCCGACATTGATCATATAACACGTCGACCAATAAGAACACGTGCGAAGAAAACAACCAGAATATACCTTATTCCTTCTTACGCAAGCAATACGAAAGATGAAGGGTTACACGAGAGGGAGATAGAAATAACGACAAAAAATTTACACCATCACGTGCATGAATCAACTTGAGACGTCAAAGTGTTTTGATTGAAATTTAACTTTACACCTTTACCGTAAGGTCGTGTATCGATTGTAGTTGGAATTGAGGTTTCCAGTTGGCGCGAAATTTAAAATGAAACTAACTCTGATCAGGCAATAAATTGTGTTTATAGGCTATAGTAAAAAGTAAACAAACTTACTTTACAGGAGATGTAGGAACTCTCCGGTGAGTGACTTTGGCGTCACTAGCAGTAGCCCAAACATCATTATTGTTGATATTTTTCGTAAGTTTCAACTTTGGGTCAGTTTTCGGTCTCAAAGTCGGTGGTAGGATGCTATCCGGAAGCTTTGGTGCTGGTGGTTTGGCAGATTTCTTCACGATTTGCAGTATAACATTAGAGCTCTTTGATTCGCTTTTTTTACCACTGTCTTTGATAGGTTTCGGGCCGCCTGGATCAGGCGTCGTGGGTTTGTGCCTGAGAGGTCGCTCAGGTTCGATGGCTTGCTTATCGATAAATATGCTACTCGACTTGCTTCGATCTACGCTCTTCTTAACTTTTACCTTAGTATTATTTGCCGAATCAGATAGGGTTGCTAGAAGAAAAGAAAATTTTGTGAAAATCTCCGTTACCTATATGTAATTAATTCTAATTTAGTTTTCTATAATTTTATTGTGGTCAATCAATACCTGTCCTCGGCCTGTTCCTAGTTACAGGCTTAGTCTCCGCGCTGCCTATTTTGATAGTTTTGTCGACAGTACTTGTAGAGGCGGGCGTTACCGCCTTGCTTCGATAGCTAAAAGTAGTCTTGAAAAAATTCGCCGTAAAGTTCTTGCTACGGAATGCTTGTGACGATGTTGTGTTCGGATGTCTGGAAAAACACATAAAAGAAAATATAAAAAGGAATTTATCAGGGGACACCCGGGTTTGAACCGGGGACCTCTCGATCTGCAGTCGAATGCTCTACCACTGAGCTATATCCCCGCTGACAAAGATGACGAAAATAGCGTACGGTTTAGTAGTTACAGCGGCCTCTACGAACGAGCAGATGGAACTTTACTACATAATATAATGTTATGCCGAGAGATGGCGCTACTAGTCACATGATTGGGAAATGTTTGCAAGCCAAACATAGCGTTACTAAGGTGAAGAAAGAACAATATAACTGATTAAGATACGAAAATATATCAGATGTTAGACTCACTGGAGTTTTAAATTACTAGGCACCCCGGGCGCCTTCTGCTGCATAACCTCCTCGATCTGAAACAACAATAAATAGTTAATTTTGATGACGGGGCTCATAAATTTGGAAAGTATTGAACAGTTTTTTTTCTAATTGCAACAAGTTATTTCATAAATAATAGCTGCAATAACGTAAGACTAACAAATAACACCTATATAATGTCGCACGGAAAATCTTCCCCGACTTTCTAGAAATTAAAATGATGCTATCCAAACAAAACACGTAGAACAAGCATTCTAATAGAATGTATGCCATATATACCCAAAATATCGGTAATAAACTCACGCTCTTAGATTTCCTAAACATGTCTAAGCGACTACGTGTAGATCCTCAAAATTACTTGCAACTACTGCATAAATTAATATTCTTATCGCTAAACACTCATTATCTATCAAGATAGTTGATTGATTGGATTACCATTATAAACTTATATTCTCTTGTCCTTTCGTAGTTCGAAATCATTCTTGCTTTTATCATTTTATTATTCACAATAATTAAAACAGCGCTCCTCTTGGAGATCAAATCGATTATGAATGTCAAGATTTGAAAAATGTCAACGGCCAAACCTCTTTTCGGGTAATAATAAAATCTTATAATTAAGCTGCCAGTGTTCATGAAGAGCATGTTGCAAAAAAGGTTAGAAAAGAAACAGCCTAGCTAGAATAGGCAATAAAAGATGGATGGACTTTGTGGAACTTGATAAAATAGGATAAGATTAGGTACCTACCTCTTGAACTTAAAGTGATATTCAGAAAAAAAAATTGACTTATTCCAAAATAAGAAAAAAAAAGTAGGAACGCAAGTGAACGAAAATCATGCCAGGGTTGCGGAATTTGTTCGAAAGAGTCACCGCCGTGGTCAACGCGGCCCTGGAACGCAAAGGGGGAAGAGGAACACGGATGGGTTTTAGTCATTATCATTAAGAGTCTGACATTCCCTTCTGCTTTAGGAGGGAGGAGTCATTTGATGATTTCCCATCAAGGTGAACGATGATGGCAATGACATCTACAACCAGTCTTGTTAAAGGGATTTGGGGTTTAGGGTTTATTCTAATGTTGTGGAGATTCTTCTCTTCGAACCGACGGGATAACACATGATTAACATTGATTTGTCAACATGCTATGCGGTCCCTAGGACAGTCAATAGGCGAAAAGTGCGCGCTGCAGATTGTTTTCGGTGGGCTCTTGCAAGTCCGACTCTGGTTTGCGTTCGCCTATCCGCAGAATGGTCGAGTCCTTTAATGGGACTTTTGAACATAGACTATTTTACATGTCCTGTCAGTAATTTCAAGTCTTATACGAAGTTTTCATAAATTTTTCTTCTCCATCAAAATCTTTGTTCTCCATCTCCCTATTCAAATTTGATTTATTTATTTATTTTTTAATTGTAATTAACACTTAATCAAGATAGTTGAGTGGCTTTGATTAAAATTTATGTTTTACGTATCTGATCTGTCATCCTAGTGATTTTTTTCTGTTGTGATCCTTCCGCTTATCTGTGAACAGCGTTGTGAGCTACAATATTGTGTTTTTTTGTAAAATTTTATGATTTATATTGTAGCTGTTTGTTGTTCCTTTTAAATAAAATAAAATAAACTCAGTAAGTTGCCACGCCAATCGCGACATCAGTGGAGATTTAACAACATTGCAGCTACGGGAAATGTAATTGAGGGTCTCAGAGACTACATTACGTGCCTAAATTATATACCTACAAAGACACAGTGACTAAAGATTATTCCATTAATTCCCACGGTTGACCTTAGTTCTGCCGACACCCATGTTCTTATTGACAATTAACCTGTCCGCAGCACAGATAAACACCTACTTATTAAATGACACCACAATTTGAGGTGTGCGCGAATTTGCAATGTTGGCGGTGTGGTGTAATTTTATTTTAATTAGATGCAAATTAGGATTTATGTTTTGTGGTTTAGCAATATTAGTGTTTTTAAATAGTTCTTGGGTAGGTATTTTTAAGATATTAATATCAATTTAGTTCCTACCATCAAGATTGGACAAGATTTCGGTAATCAGATTGAGTGCTGTAGGTATTGCTCCCAACGGCGGATTTTTTACAACAAACGAATTAAATATCAAATTAATTTCGCAGTCATAATTTTTTTTATTGCTGCGATGTTATATAAAAAATGAAGCAGGATATTATTATAATATCATAAAGTATAACCACAACAAGTTTAACTTAAAATAAAATCAAGTTTCTTGCCAACAGACTATCACACCGATAAAACGAAAGAGTGATGTGAGTGATCGAACTCGAAGTGTCAGCCTTTACGATACTCCCTTCTCCCATTCGTTCCCTTTCCATCATATTTCTGTCTCACCTCGCTAGTTGTACGCAATTTCCGTGTTATTTTCGCATTTCCAGGAACGGTTACAGCTTAGAGTTTAGAGTGCTACTGTTATTACGGCTCGGCTGGTGCTACTGTCCTTTGCCGAGATATCGTCTGTAAATCGTCACTCGCCTACTACACTTGGGAAGAGATAAGGTGGTTTGTTTGTGGCTAGAGTGCTTACTGAATTTCCGCTGTCTTAGTACGGATACCTATGAATATCGAGGAATATCGTAGGACCAAAGTTACATTATATGGCTAACGGCTTGGAGAATATAGACTGCGCTAGTCTTCTATTTCTTGTTAATTCAGGTATTCATATTCGGTTGTAGTTTCTTCGTTTTTCAATGCGTCGTCAATGCACATATTAGATCATTGATTTTTTTTTTTATATTTTTTTTTTTCATTGATAGCATCCAGACTAAAAAATATGAGAGTTTTCTCTGTATTCTTTAGATTTGTCTGCCTCAACTTATATAGTTCAGTTTTAATACATAGACGTTAAGCTTGGTAAGTGTTACGCTAAGTGCGTGTTGTGTGAATACCGAAAAAGTGATTTCTAACTGAAAATATTCAAATAGGAGTCCTGAGGTCAGGACCCTCACGGTCACGGGTCCATTTTCAGCTTGCTATTAGCTTATTCCAGTTTAAAAGCCGTCGCTCTAAAACAGTCAATGCCTTGCACCAAACGAACTGCAGCCCACACTCCACCCTTCTGTTTCGGCACAAAAACGTCCGCCAGTCGTTGAACCCTTTCACAATGATATCATGTCAAGATCGATTCAAATAGTTATTAAAGCTGTACGGTTCGCGTGGGATTCCTAGTTGACGGACAATTACTGAAAGGTTATGTGGGCGCTCCAGGCCAGATGGGCAGACTTCTTGAAGGGCAGAATGGATATGCGTACGATAGGGATGATATCAAATTCGTATCGTATCGTATCTCTATTTACTCCGGTGTGGTGACACTTGGGGACTGCAGAGGCATAGTCCAGCGGTGGACGTAGCTGTAAATAGGTTTATATAGTAATGATGATGATTTCTTTGACACTCTTTGAATTAGGTCTTGAGTTTTTTTTATAATATTAGACAAAGTATTGAATCATATGGTTTGATCCAATCAGTTAAATAGTTTATTCCAGAATTCAGTGGGTATTGAGAGGTCAATTTCTGTGCTGATACAAATGCAAACGATACAATACAGTTTAAAAATAGACTCTGGTACAGTCGACAACAAATTGGGCAAGCATTATTAGCTACAACAGGCTAGTTTCCATCATCCACAAACTGCAAAACTATTTAGTCCGTCAGTTAGAGTATTGAAAAAAATGGACACGTATTTTTTGTTTTTGTAGATCAATGAATATTGACAAAGATAAAACGCATCAAAACTCGGGAGTGGGGGCTCGTGACGTCACGACCCGCTAAAAATTATGCCAGGGCGTGACGTATTGAGAATTTTAAAAGCGTCGTAACTTCGTCAATTGTGGTTCTCATAACAAAGGAAATATTATATAAAAATACGTGTCAAATATTTTTTGATACACTATACTGACGGACTACTTAATTAGATTTTTTCAGGACACGAGCCCATTTCATGTAATAAGAGTAATCCTACGTCTGTACCACCTCTGCGAGATGTACGCAACATTATCAAGGTCTCACCTTGCTCTAAAACTACTATCTTATCAGTTATCTCTAATGATTTAAGTTTACGCAGATTCTACATTTTTCAGAAGCATGTTAAAACCTCTAAATGAGATGTTAGAAAAATCTCGTTACGTAATTTTGATCGTCTCAGTAATTGGCTAAAGGGTTTTCTAGTCTAGCGCGCACAGAAATTGCTTCTTTTTTTTTCTTTTTTTTATTTGTGATGGGTATGCTCTTGACTCTAGTCTTGATCTGAAAGAGACAAAGTCTACGATGGGGCGAGCTTACACAAAAGGAGCCTATTCACGCTAACTTTGAAGAGATTAGGGTTCTTTTAAATGTATTAGCTTTTTACGCGGCTTGGTTCTTGTGGCTTATTTCGAAAGACCTGTGTTTTTATCTAGGATAGCCGACCCGCTCAACTTCGTTTGCTCCGCACCTATTGGTCATAATGTAGCGTGATTAATATAAAGGGGCTATCCAAAACTAAAAAGATTTTAAGTGTCGAATCACAAATTCCTGCATGAGATTAGCGCGACCAACCAACTAGTGGTTCTAACTGGTCTAGTGGTTATACCACCTGATTCAGACCCAGAGGTCCCGGGTTCGATTCCCAGCGGAGGCAAATTTTTTGCTCGGTTTGGTTGGTGGTAGGACTTGTTCTAAGTCCGCCTGGCAAGCTACCACCATCATGTCTAAGTCTGTCGCCATAACAACAATGTTAACAGCATTGTTGTGTTCCAGCAGTTAGAGGTATGATAACCAGTTCCTCTGTGTTAGAGCATTCCGGGTGAAACTCGCTTCCATCTTCGGCCTAATCATCACTTTCCATCAGGTGAGATTTGGGCCAAGAGTTTCCCCGTTTTTAATAAAAAAAAATTAAAAATATCCTTTGACACTCATCCAAGCTTGTAAGTATGTATTTAAATCGGCTGGTTACCGCAATTCCACGACTAAGCGCGCATTTTGCGTGTAGCTAGGTAGGTACCTAAATCTCTTCCATAATATTGAAAGAGTTATCGTAGGTAATCTTCCAGAGATACCAAAACCTAATATAAAGGTACCTATCTATCTAGTTTAGGTTGGCTGAAAGTTATTCTGGAAAACTTCAAAAACTTGCAGAATTTGTCTTGTATGTTTACCTACCTAGATAAGAACTGTGTCTACGCAGCTGTGTGTGTTACATTACAGACTACGTCCGTCTTGCGCGACGGATTCACAATGGCTTCCTCAGGCTTATTGTCATACGTTCGTGTTTAGGTACTTAATAGGTACGTCACAAGTTTGACGATACTACAGACTGGGACAACCATCCCTTGAGCACAAAAAGCAAATTCTGCAGCTCATTTAGAGGAAAAATAACTGTTTTTTTTCTCCAACGAAGCTATCTCTTAAATTGCTGAACCAATTTCGCATATTCACTGTTATAAAGCAACACTACCCCTAAGTGCCGGGAACTACTTTAGCTGTCATTCCGGAAAATGCACAGTTCTTAAGGAATAGACGAATAGACCACATGGCCAAAGCTGCGGTAAAACCTAAACCTTATCTTAGAAATACTTTTTCTACAAACACAAGTTATTTATTGCTATCCCATTAAAATTTAAAGGAAAATAAACAAAGCAACATAATATCCAAACTTTACAAATAAAACAGGCTACATCTATGAGCTGCACGATAGTGATCATGTATTTTAAGATTTCATTGAGCAATACAACCGTTCGAACTGCATCAGGCAGATTTCTAGTGTTATGACAACCACACATGACGCAAACAACCATACATAGAAGTTCTATAAAATTATTTTATACGATGACTAGCTGACCCGCGCAACTTCGTCTGCGTCACATTTTCCATGACTGCTCCGCTCCTATTTGTCTTAGCGTGATGATATCTAGCCTATAACCTTCCTCGATAAATGGGCTATCTAACACTGAAAGAATTTTTCAAATCGGACCAGTAGTTCCTGAGATTAGCGCGTTCAACCAAACAAACAAACAAACAAACAATCAAACAAACAAACAAACTCTTCTGCTTTATAATATTAGTATAGATATAAACTTGTTAGTTTGTTTTTACCGAGCAATTACTGGAAGTATCTCGGTGATCCGATTATGAAAATTCTTTCACTGATATAATATAATTGCACTCAGTGATCGCTACGCTTATCACTGGATGACATTGACATCTTGGGTGCTTTTTAACCTGAGTTTAGCTCGGTTCCATTTTTTTAACAATAGGTAATCATCAAAATGACTCCTGCCGCTCTGGGTGGAGCGACAGGCTCGAACGAAAGGACTGTTAGACTCTTACTGGCTTATAAAACCCATACGTGTTCCTCCTAAAGCCCTTTGCGTTCCAGGACCGCGTTTTCTCTTCCGAACAATTCAAACAAATTCCGAAACTCTGGCATTCACTGGCCCTAGCGGGGCATGGTTTCTGCATCCAAAGTAGTGAAGCCGAAGGAAAAACTAGTCTAAAATAAATTAGCAGTTTACAACTTGGTCAATTTACACAGAATTAAATAGGCAAAAAGAAGGCAATCAATTTGGATTTTTTACTAAATTCAATTTTGATAAGCTCGCAGAATAGCACTGACGTTGTAAATCAAAGATTAAAATAAAACTAATGAAGTACGTACCTATGTAGGTATTTAAAACAAATGCGAAAAAATCCATGAAATCAATTTCATTTACATTTAAGCGAATAATATTCGCGTAAATGTCAGGAATTGTTTACGCGATGGTGAAATAATCATGTTATTTCAAGGGTGTTACCGTGATTGTAAAATCACGTACTTATGACGTGACCAAAAAGCAACTACATCAGAATTAAAATAACATCGGGAGAGTGCTAGGGAAGCCAAAGAATGGGATGGTTTGTGTGATAATGAAAGAGAAGGCAGTCAGAGATAGATCTGACGGTAGAGCAGAATGGAAAAAAAAACGGATTGCCCAGAACCACGGAACAGAAATCCATGCCCAGAACCCAAGTTACAAGAGCAGGCAGGCAGATTTTGATCATTGATAAAATTCAACTTCTTACAACCGATTTTTTTCAGAATAATCAGTGCAAATGTTGCAGAAACAAACCTAAGTTTATCTCCACCCGGAAAGATGAATTTCTGTCATCGCTCAAGGTAAAGTACAATTTTTGTTTGTTTGGTTGAATGCGCTAATCTCAGGAACTAGCTCGAATTGAAAAACTGTTTCGAATTGAAAAATAGTGTTGGATAGCCCGCATTTATCGAGGAAGTTCCTATAGCATCTATTAATGAAAAAACTTTTTTACAAAAAAAAAAGGAACAACCAAAAACACCGATTTCCGAAATTCAAGTTATTTTATCAAATAAAATTACTTTTATATCGGAAGTCGGTGTTTTGTTTGTTATTTCGTTTTTTGACACCGACTTCCCAAATGAAAGTTATTTACTTACTAGTGTTTTGTTTGGAAGCCGGTTATATTTTTTTTATAATAACGTTTTTATTTTTCACTTTTCAGTAGTGAAACTTGGGCGACGTCATCGTCTACGCAGAAATTGAAATAAGCAAAAATGCTCATTAAATAAAAACTACTGAGCCAAATTTTGACGGATTGAACTAAAATCGTAGAAATCGGATTAGAAACCTTGGATTATCGGTGTAAATCTATACATATAATAAAACTGTAGAAAAGTGGTTTTTTGTACATGAAAAACAAATCCAAAAAAAATAGCTAGGGTGTTAAAGAACAACCAATAGAACCCATTTCCAGCATTTTTCGAATTTTTGTCTGTTTGTCTGTTTATTTGTTCGGGCATCACGTCAAATGTGCGAAAGCAATGTAGATAACTTTTATACACAAGGATTGAGCAAAACTTGAAGTAACATTTAGTTTTTGTTTCATTGCAATTGGTTCAGTCTATCAAAAGATATTTGAATTTAAAGTTTTCCAGAAGTAAAATTAGGGTTATGTGTGCACTTGGTCTCATTACTTCACGTAACTTTTATAGTGCGTAAATTGTAGTAATATTAAGTTTTTTGTTTCATCGTAATCGTAATAATATTAGTATAGATAAAGCAGAAGAGTTTGTTTGTTTGTTTGGTAGAACGCGCTAATTTATTAATAAAAAAATATTTCAGTGTTAGATAGCCCATTTATCGAGGAAGGTTATAGGCTATATATCATCACGCTAAAAAAAGAGGAGCGGAGCATTAATGGAAAATTTGACGCAGACGAAGTTGCGCGGGCCAGCTAGTTCATAAATAAATACCCACCGAATTGCAAACCTCCTTGTTTGGAAGTCGGTTAAAAATGTGACGCAGACATCGTCCCGCGTCACTGCGGACGCGGGTCAACTTGCTTAGCTCGCATACAGGCTACAGATTATTGCAAGTCTTTTTACAAAGGACGCTGTGGATACCCGAAAAACTGTTACAATATGATTCGGTGCTGACAAACCTGCTACCAATAAACATGACATAATTTTGCAATTAAGAATATTAATAAAGATTATTGGATCTGTAGTAGAAGCAAAATCTGAATAAATTATTCTAATCAGAACATTTGTTCACGATCTACTGTGATATAAAATAACTCCCGCAGAGTTTCTTTCTTGGCTTAGCTTTGGATATATATTAAATTAAACTGGTCTAAACATGGAATTCCTTTCTTCTTTTGAATCTATACTTTGCTCTTGTTATGTTACTTTTGGAGCTACAATTCTAGAACTCCTTAAAATACATGGCTTTGTTCATTCATAAGACCGAACATTTTTAGGCTTAGTTTCCAACAGAGATGTGTGAGGATGCATAGTAGATTCTATAATAAATAGTATTCTATTCTATTATATTGGTTCTCAACAAACACATCTCTGTATTTGATGAGAACGCATGTACGAATAGAATCGCTAGCGATGAGCAAGGCTAGGTAAAAGCAGCGATTCTATTGATTCTTAACAAGCAAATCCCTCGCTTCATATCCTCACAAATATCTGTTAGAAACACAGCCTTACACCCTTCTACTTTTGAAGAGCCTACTATAATTTTTGTATGGTGTACAATTAAGAGTCATTTTACTCTATACCATTATTTTCTATTAATTCACCGGTACAATACTTCGACTGAAACAGCACAGGTTTTAGCGTTATGTAGGTATCAAATCAAACAAGTCCTATGGTGAATAGCGATGGCGTGAGAGAAAGTCCTTGTTTCCCAAGCTTTTGCCTTTCTCGCACTCTCCCATACCTGTGTTTAGCTTGTTTATGTTCATGGTTTTGTAATGGTTAATTACTCGCGTTTACTGCCTTGTTATGGTTGTTGTGTTAATCCTTCTTCAACGTAGGTAATATGAAAGCTGCTCATGTTAAGGCACTCTAGCCTTTATCCTTACTTTGTTATGTTTTATTTCGGCTTAACATGTCCACTTCTACCATACTACTTAATAGAGTAGTATGGAAGACATGTTATGCAGTCATAATCTCTTTAGTCAGTAGTGAGCCCTTTTCCATTTATTCTTACACTTTACCATAGTACGCAACTCTTTAGCCTTATAACCCGCTGCATCTTCTCACCTTGACCTAATTTAGCACAGCACTTACATCAACGGGTCCCCCAACCAACCGGTCCAGAGGTGACGTCACCAGCCACCTGAGCGGAAGGATATGCCAATCAAACCGATACCGAAGCAAAGGAGTCATGAATGTCACAGTAAGATGTCGCGATCGATATCTAGAACGGTGTTGCAATGTGCGCCTACGCAACCATTGCAAGGACCAACCAGCGGAGTTGCATTTTTAAAGTTAATTCATGTATGTGCAAATCGTTTGATGCATTAGTGGGACTAGTTTTTTTGGGCGAGTACAAATAATGTTGGCCTGAATTTAGCTTGATTTCTAAGTGGAAACTTGATGTGGTCAGTGGAGTGGATTGGATTGAGGAAAATAATCAAAAGAACATGGTTTGTGCAAAAGAAAGATAAAAATGGCAAGAAGAAGTAAATAAAGACACAGGTAATAATCTGAAAAATTCAATTAAATTGGAATCTCAAGGGTAAATGATTCCGTGCCGTATTTAATAAACTATAATCATAATGAAGAGGATATAAAAGCTGATACTGATGTCGTACTCGAAAATAATAGCTACAAAATTATTTAAACTATATATTTAGAAGTGCTTATAGTTTCCGAGCGGAAGACAGCACGATAAGGATCCTTTCCGTCGAATGCTGATGAAAAACAATGGCACTAGATGAACAAAACATTAATCCCAAAGAGACGGATATATCTATTAGGTTTGTTTTATTTTTATCCTGTGACGTATCCCTCAGGATCGTTCATTTTTCCGGTATAAAAAGCAGCCTATCTTCTCTCCAAAAATGTAAATTTCTATCAGTGAAAGAATATGTCGTAATCAGTTTGTAATCCCAGGGATTATCGCCTATATTCAAACAACTTTGCCTCTTTTATTAATTTAGATAAAATAATGCCAATGCTGCCACTTGGTTAAGTAGTTTTAATGTATAGTCCATCGATAGTCTGCGCAGGCGCTCATTCACAAACAGTCCATTCAATGATAACATCGATCTTTCAGATAACTTCAGACAATGTTAGCATGGTGCATTCAGCCTCTGTGGTTTATACTATCTAAATTATTAAGGACACAATGTCCTTTAGTGTCAAAATTGTTGTTTAGTGGTTTTGATTCGTCATAATATTTGCTGGAACTATGATTTGTCGGTTATTTTGTGTCCGGTCTAGTCTTACGACGACTTTGATAAATAATGACGTCAAGTTTAACCAAATAATATGAAGCGAAGAGATGAAGAAAGACAGACTTTACTGTGATTTCATAAATGACTTTAAACTGATAGCTCCTGATCAAGTAGAAATAGATTTATAGAAAAATACCCAACGAATAAACTGATTCTAAAGCTATAATGATTTTTTGTGAAGATATCAATATATAAAAAAAAACCAGCATGACATCAAGCCAGTGCAATATCCTTCGGGGGATGGATCGTGCAGAGGTGCACCTAATATTAGTGTAAAATAAAATTAAACGTGATTTATTTCAATAACAAGTTACTTGAAACTTCCAACTAATCCAAATTGATAATTGCACGCACTCATAAAATAACAGATGCGTGATTCATCTGATAAACCATTGAAGGGACAGGAGACACAGACACTTGACTAGTTGAACTAATAAAAGGTAGGTATGTATTTCTACAACGTTGTCGATGTGGATAATCGGTGGATTTTTTAGTTTTTTTTTAAGAGTTCCGGGACTTAGCGTCTGCGAGCTTTTCTCAGTTTTCTCTACCCTCGATAAATTTTCTTTCAGCGTTGTGCATGAGATCAGTGTTTGAAATACATACAACTTGGACATGATGCAGATGTTCTCCAACTAATTGGGTAGACCAAACATAGATCGTCATTGTGTGTGCAGACCAGCGTAGGATTATGAGTTGATGATAATTATGAGAAAAGCCTTCTAAATAATCTATTTTGCCGATCGTAACATGAACAAGGCAGGAACGGACATGATCTTGAAATACAATAACTAGAAAACCAGACAATATGACGGAAATTAACCTAAATTGACTTCAATAGCTGAATGTATTTCGCGACTCAATGTCGACGAATCCGATCAATGCATTGATGTAAATTCGATTCAAAAATACATGTATAATTGAGGACTTCACTTTGTCATACAAATAATAGCTACATTCAAATAAGGATTAGCAAAAGAGTGATTCATTCGCAAAACCGACAACCCTAAAGAAGAGGATGAAATTAATAACGATACTACTATAGATACAAAAGGAAGTAAAACAAATAACGAAAAATTCCACCTTCAACATGACCGTAAGGTTGTTATCAATCGTTATCATTACCTACAATGATTGTAAGACGCACGTACCACTCATGTATGTGTACCTAAGTACACAAGGCGGCGAGTCAGTAAACTTTATACAGGCTAGATTTAGATATACACCTAACTCTATGTTTATCCGCAAGCTCTGACTGGACCAGGCAATGAAATCTTGGGACAGGATAATAACACGATTTGGAATAAATCCATATGTAACACGCGGCATATTTTGGCTCAAATTTATCAGATTTGCTAGTTCTAGTTTGATAAGACTCTTTGATAGTTTAGGTTTACGTAATTTAACACGAAAAGTTATATTGCTGAAGGTATTGAGGATGTTACAGGAATATATACCTAACATGGAACCTGAAATGAGTCTTATTTGTACAAGAGGATCATCGGCAATGATAGGCTCGTCGAATCGAAGCTCCAAAGTCTTGAGCATCGACGCCGAGTTGCTGGCCCGTCGGTTTTCTATCGGTTACATTTTGGGGAGTTCAGTTCAGTTCATTTATTCATTAACAATTTACATTGTGTCTGAATGCGTTACACAAAAAAGAAAAACAGTTAGGTAAACAAAAAGCAGATACAAAGATTATTGGGATAATTGAAAAAATAAGAAATAATCATCATTCAAATAAAATTAATAATACACAATCATAATTAAAAAAGCAAAAATGTCAACACAGTAAGAAAATAAAATCATTAACAATTTAAATACATACTGGTCAAAAAATTATTACTTAAAATTAATAAAATATTTACCTATGTCATACCAAAATTAAAAACGTCAAAAAAAAAAAAAAATAATAATAAAAAATAATTAAAATTAAAAAAGAAAAAATGAACATGTCACATAAAATAATAAAATAATCAACAATTTCAAATCATTATACTGAAAACCACAATTAAATTTCATCTGCTGTTGCGATTCACTATATTAAAAATGTTGAGTCATGAACTCATCCACTGAATAGAAACACTTTTCCACTAAGAATTTTTTTAGTTTAGTTTTAAACAAGGTGGTTTTATATAGTAGCTGTTTAATATCTTTAGGCAGGCAATTAAATAATTTAACTGCTTGATACTGTACACAATGTGTTACAATGTTTAATTTTGTATTTACTTTATGCTTCAAATATTGGTTCCTTGTGCTTTCCCTTTTAAGTCTTTCGTCTTGCGTTTCATAATCACTCATGTGTTTTGCTAGGGTAGTCAAGACTGTAAGTATGTAAAGGCTAGGTACTGTAAGTATTGATAGACTTTGGAAATGTTTCTTACAGGACTCGATTTGGGGAATACAAACTATTGTTCTGATTGCCCTCTTTTGTAGCACAAATGCTCTATCAGAATTATACTTGTAGCTATTTCCCCATTGCTGAATACTATACCTTAATCTTGATTCTACCAGTGCATAGTAAACTGATTTTAAAATATCTATGCTAAGTTCTTCTCGGAGGCTCCTGAGGGCATAGCATGCTGATGATATTGACCCGTCTATGGCTTTTAGTTCATTTTTCCAATTTAATAGTGAATCAATATGAACCCCTAAAAATTTTACTGAATCAACAATATCTATTTTTTCATCATTTAACTTAACGTCTAGTTTATCATTTCGACGTGATGTAGACTTAAAAAGTACGATGTTTGTTTTTTTTGCATTAATTAATAACTTATTTGCTGTAAACCATTTTTGGAATGTCTCAAGAGCCGTGTTTATAGTGCTGCTCAAAGCTTCTGCAGTACACTCACTAACAACAGCATTTGTGTCGTCTGCGAATGCTATTAGTTTTAAATCTGAATTTAGTTTTGTTGCTAGGTTAAGTAAATCATTTGTAAAAATTAAAAATAGGATTGGACCCAGTATAGAACCCTGTGGGACACCTGCCAAAACCCTTCGTAACTTTGAATGATACGCCTCTTGAAAATTATTCTGATTAATGTCTTTTACCTCTACATACATTTTTCTATTCGTTAAATACGACCGAAAGAGCGCTAGAACCCGTCCTCTTACACCGTAATGTTCCATTTTGGCAAGCAACAATGTATGATTGACAGTGTCAAATGCAGAACTCAAGTCTAAGAAAATTCCAGCCACCTTTAATTTTTTATTTAGTTTATCAACCACGTCATTAACTAAAGTGCTGATAGCTTCTGTAGTTCCAACACCTTTTTGATAGCCAAATTGTCTTTTATTTATAATTTTATTTATATTTAGATGAGTGACTAGACGAATTTTAATTAATTTCTCTAAGATCTTTGAGAAGGTTGGTAAAACTGATATAGGCCGATAGTTTTTAGTATCCGTCTGTGATCCTTTTTTGTGTATGGGAATAATTTTCGCTATTTTAAGCTGTTCCGGAAAAATACCGTCCTCGAAACACTTATTGAAAAAGATCGACAGAGGTAGCGCAAGAACTTTAATATGTTGCTTTAAAACACTTATGGGCAGATCATCGTATCCGCTTGAAGTTTTATCAGGCATTGACCCTACAATTTTTAATATTTCCTCAGGTGTTACGGGCGTCAAACACATTTCACTATTTACCCTATCTGTAGAATGTTTTAAATAGAAAAGTGAACTATATTCTTCGGTTTTTTCCAATGAGTGGTTGTAACAATTAAATTGTTCAGCGAATACGTTTGCAACTTCCCTGGGGTCATCAATAATTCTATCATTCAATTTCACAATTAGCTTTTTTAAGTTTATTTGTTTGTTTTTGTTTCTACGGCGATTTACCACTTGCCAGATCTCCTTGCTTTTATTTTTAGCTTTCTGTATTTGTACCCCCACAGCAATACTTTTAGCTACTTTAACTGCTTTCCTAAATAACCTAATATAATTGGTTTTATAAGTGAATATGGTATTATGACAAGTTCCATTATTTACACATAAAAATCTTTTCATTTTACTCGAAACTCTTATACCCTTTGTGGTCCATTTTGTAACGTGTCTGTTTTCATGTGAAACTAATTGTTTTTTTTGTTTTCTGAAGCTACACTGAAAAGCACTATAAAATTTGTTTAAAAATGTGTTGATTCCCGTCGAACCCCAGTCGATAGCTAATATTTTTTCATTAAATATATGATGGTTACTTTTTGTGAACATTCGTTTTTTAATAATAATCTTTTGGTTATTGTTTGGTTTTTTTTCCTGTACCATCCGAAGTGTCAAATTACAAAATAGTCCTGCGTGTCCATCTGCTAAGCCATTGTGATCTACAGAAACTTCATGAATATATGTGCAATCTAAGTTAGTAATGAAATTGTCCAGACAAGAAGATGACTGATTTCGAGTGAAAGTTGCCGTTTGAATAAGTGTTTCAAAATTATAACATCGTAAAAGACTTATAAACTCGGCACGCTTTTTATTTTCACAGAGGAGATCGATGTTAAAATCACCACATATAATACATTTTTTATTAAAACAATATTCCAGCAATAATTCTAATTTTTCCATAAATACTTTGAAATTCTTATCGTCGGGGCTTCGATAACAACAGCATATGTATAACCCGGTATTTACATCTTTAGTGCAACAGATTTCGAATGATTCCGATTTATATAATTTGTTTATTTGATCACAATCAGAGACTTGTCTATTTCTTTGTCCTAAGATAAGACTACCACCTCTTTTTTTGTTTACCCTGTTATTGTATGAAACTAAGTTGTAGTCGGTCAGTGCAAATAAAGGAGCATTTAATTTGTTAAGGAAATGTTCAGTAATACAAATGAAATCCAATTTAGGCATTATATAGTGTGCGACGGAATTTCAAAATTTAATTCCGCCAAGCCCGTTCCACCATCGGACCACAAGATGTTCGGCGATGCGCCACCGGTACATGGTGGACATCCCACCTATACGCACAAAACGTTTTGGGAATACATTCATTGTGCGTACAGCTAATATAAGGAGTGGAATTCCCTGCCGGAATCTGTGTTTCCTGATAGCTACAACCTGAGAGTCTTAAAGTCAAGAGTGAATAGGTTACTTCTAGGCAAGCGGCTCCACCTTAGACCGCATCATCGCTTAACTTAACATCAGGTGAGATAGCGGTCAAACGTGCGCCTATCAATAGTAAAAAAAAACAATCGTTTCTGACTTTGATCTTTCTACTTCTTTTCGCTTCGATGGTTAACTCCTTAGGGCTTAGACTGTTTGGGTCCAGTAGGTGGCTAAGTTAATGGGCTAGATTCCATCATCCACAAATTGCAAAACTATTTAGTCCGTCAGTTAGAGTATGGGAAAATAATGGACACTTATATTTTGTTTTTGTAAATCAATGAATATTGACAAAGATAAATCGCATCAAAACTCGGGAGTGGGGGCTCGTGACGTCACGACTCACTAAACATTATGCGAAGGTGTGACGTATTGAGAATTTTAAAAGCGTCGTAACTTCGTCAATTTTGTTTCCCGTAAACAAAAAAAAAACACGGGTCAAATATTTTTTGATCTAACTGACGGACTAATTAGATTTTTTCAGGACACAAGCCTATTGCAGCATCGATGATATTCAATTCCCAAACTCGGACACTCGGGGCACTCCAACATTAATCCTTAGATCGATGATAAGTCCCACAGCAAAGGATGAACCTGAACACATAGGTACCTTCCCATCAAACTGTGCTGACCTAGTTAAGGCTACCAGCGGTAAAACTTACTCAACCTCTGTAGTAATACCGAAGGAAGCCAAAGCGGTAACAACACTAATTGAGTTGTCACCACACTAGCCACGTTTAGCATTAACGATCGAGCTAGAGGTGGCATAAATATTTATTTAAAGACTATATAGTTAAACTTTATGAGAAGTCACGTACGGGCAGTCTATGAAGCGATTATAGACGCCAGTTACTAAATAACGGAAGAGAATGTTTAGTATTTACTTATATATGATGGCTACCTAAGAATCTTACGCTCGTGAATTTCAAGTGTAGGTACCAACGATTCGAAAAATAATGATGTGATGGTGAAAATGTGAGACCTGGTCAAAATAAAAAAAGAGCCAAGTGCGAGGTTCGTTACGTTTTTTTCCTTTTGAGGTACTGAACCCTAAAAACTAAAGGCTAACTAGCTATATAGGCAATCCTAGCGTTATTATGCTAGGTTGGCTATTTAACTACCTATCTATATAGAAATTGAAGATTACAGTAACCAGTGTCAAAATATCATCAATCATCTTCCTTTAATCCATATCATCTTCCAGACAGTCTATCCATCTTTTCTTTGGTCAAACCCAACAGACAAATTAAAATTTTAGTGCCCGTTTTACATCCCATGTTTTACTAACTGCATACACTTATGTAGATCTCCTCGTTGTTTGACCCCCTAATTAGCGAAATTAGTTTGACCTGCGTGCTCGGATCTCTTAAATTAATGTTTTAATCTCTGCTCCTATATGTCCCACGTTCTTAATTACACCGCTTCTAAAATATTTTAATGGCTTTATAATAACGTTTATGGAGTAAACCGGATCCCGCGTTTTTCTTAAATCGTGGCATTTCATTAATCTCAATGCTGTTTTACGCGTTTCAACTAATCCATCACTCCCTTATAAGTATGTGTTAAGTTGTTAACTTTGTGCGAAAATGTTGCAAATTGTGGGATTTTATGAAATTGGGATAATTTTTTGAGATTTAAAAAGCGCTCTTAAGTGTGTATATTTTTTTAAGGTTAAGATCCATATTAAAACTTTTTTTGCTTCGCAAAAAATTGGTAGGTATTTCAAGATCAATTCGTTCTGGAATGTTTATCCTGTGAATATCCACAATGATAAGCAGATGTCGTACCGTACCACATCAAATAAACAAAATGGGAAAAACCAACCTGTGAGTGCCGGTGATGGCACTTCAATCCAAAACAACACAAATCACAACACTAGTAACAAAACGATTTTACAGATTAAATTCAAACAAATAAATAAAATCGAAAACCGTTATCGAAATCACTCAACACCGTTACGTTACAACCGAAACGAAACACGTGCGTCTATTATCGCAGATGCACACAGACTAAAATTAAATGCTAGTGATAAGGCGCGAATGTTTTTTCTTCTCTATTTGATTATATAGCGTAAACAAAATTTGCCGTCATTTGTCATTGTCACATGCTTTTTTTTTCTAATCGCATGGATTCGCGCGTTCACTATAATGTTGAGTTGCTCACTAAATGCGAGAGACAGATTCGAGAATGGCGTCAAAGCGGTGGGTGTCGTGATAACACCGAATTCGCAGTATTTTACAATACTTGTATTTGCATTGTTTTTGTTACGTTTGTTTTGTCCGCCATACTGTTAGATGTGACATTTATAATGCTAATTAGTATCCTGAGTAATGTGTCTTGAATTATAATTAGACAAGTTTGGAGGAATAGCCAGACATAAGTACCTATGCATGATTGACCAGCTCATTGAAATCAGCTGCATCTGCATTTAGACTTTATTTTCTGTATTTTCCAGATAACCATCTGTTGTAATTGGTTTAAGTAGTCGATTGGTCATCTACTGACATAGAAGGCATTCATTTTTGCACTTTCGGAACAAACAAGGAGAAATGGAAAAGATAAAACAACCAGGTTTCATTGAAAAATCTAAAAGAACCTTCAAATTACTCGTAGCTAGACTTTCATTGACAAATTCAAGCCATGAATGAACACATTAAGGAAAATATATTCAACTTATCAAAAGAACCTAGACGTTCCACTTTTTCTACAAAACAATTTTTAAATATACCACCATACGGCGAGGTGAATGTGTAAGAAAAACCCGCCCACATGTATACATCAATAGTACGTTTATTTGCGCAATGCCATCGGGTATCAGCAATCAGGATAACAATGTGAGTGTCGTAATTCGCCCACGAGCCCACCTCGGCACTCCTCGGCAGTGCTCGGCATTGTCAGCCCGATGTGGCCATCAGCCTGAATCCGGCTCAGAACTCCGCTAAATGAATAGCCCTTTCACCTTTTGGGCCCATTGATACGTCTACAATCAATCAGCCAATGTAGGAGGCGTTCGTCTTACAATACTTTGTAGGTAATGTCGGTATAATTATATCAGGAGAAGCTTCGCAGCCTGCTATGAAAACACATGTCCTCCATCAAAACTCAATGATTGATGTAAATTTGGATTATTCCTGAGGAGACTAGCACAGCGCTCAACATTTCTACAGAGTTTTCAAAGATATAACGAGTTCAAAGAAAGGCGAAAAGTGTTTTTTTTTTAAGTACTTAATATGGGTTTGCTCTTGAGTCTAGTCTTGGTCAGAGATGACAGAGACAAAGTCTGTCAAAGACAATGGAGCGAGCTTACCCTGTAGAGAGAAGTAGCCTGTTCACTCTACCTTTGAAAAGATTAGGGTTGTAACATTCGGAAACACAGACGCAGGCAAAGAGTTCTCCTTAGTTTCAGCCGTAATTTCGTCTTTTTTTAGCCGTGCTTTTAATCAGAGAAGGTTCTCAATCTAAAATTATCAACACTGGGCTCATTGCCCTGCCTCCTAACTCCAATATCAACACAGGATACAATAATGTGTTTAGTGATAGTTGACTATCGTAAATTGAATGATTTAAAAGTTTACAGCTACCAACCGTCGCAATTGCTTTATATTTATTCTCTTTTAATTAACTCCACTTGATAGTGATATAAAATACGAGTATTTCATCAATGACTAATTCTAATTTCAATACTTTCGCAATCTTAACTTGTTTACCTTTTCCAACATCGAAATGCATTTGTGTGAAGAACCCGAGCATTATTTTCAAGTTTAGACTATTATAGTACAACTGTTTTAAATTAGCATAGACTAAAATGTTTAGTGTGAAAAACTACACGAACCTTAAATTCAGAAACTCGGTCAATGTCATTCACTCGGTGATAAAATTCACTGTGCCGAGTTAGCATAAGTGCCTAGATAGACCAGCAGTAGCAGTAGGATATTAAACGACACTTATACACACCAAGCAAGGATAAACTTTGGAGTGGGTAAATTCAAAGAAACAGTGGATGAAGTGTTTAAAAACGTAAAATAAGGTGCGAGTTATATACTTACTAGTAGGGTTTTAACCCTGAGATGGCTGTTGATAAGATGTATGGATCATGTACCTACCTGGATTTTATGCCAGTATTTACATGAAACAGTATTTCAATAATAAACACGAAGAAAAGTAGTGGTGTATTCTACTTTCATACTCTTTTAATTGTAGATAGCGAGCACAGCTGTAAATAATTGCAACATCATAACCAGTACCGTATAATAGACACCTGATTTTACCATTCACTGGAGCACATCTAAGTGAACTAACCAGTAGATACGCTGCCAACAACAGTAAAGATCCGCTATGCAAGCCTAAGTGGCTTAGCAGACGGACTGTCGTGCAAACACACAGTTAACCTGCAAAAACCGTAGTCCAGAATATAAGCGATTTGCATACACGCCACGATAATACACAGAACAGTTAAATCGTAGAAATTAAAGCGTGCAGTAAATCGACTCGTGTAATGCCACACTTATTTGCACCTGATTCTACTGCGTCCACTACAAATTGTACTTTAGTACTAGATGGTTAAAGTTAAGTTTTGAATGATAAAGTGGTTCTTGAACAAACATCGTAATGATTGAGTGAATCAATTAATCATAACATTAGCAGAATAATACCGACGTTCAGTGTAATCCATCCCGCGTGGGAAGATTAGCGTGTGTTTACCACGCGTTCAGTGATTGGAAAGTATTAAGTCATTTTGTTTTTATTGCTTCATTGCTTTGCATCTTTTTATAGAAATGCAAAAATGTCGTGGCCAACAATTGCGAAATACCTACTCTTTTTTAGGGTTAGGAAATTATCAAAAGACTCCTCCCTCTCTGGGCGGAGCAGAAGGGAGTGTCAGACTTTTACTGACTAAAACCCATCCGTGTTCCTCCTAGTGCCCTTTGCGTTCCAAGGCCGCGGTCACTCTTTCGATCAAATTCCGCAACCAATCACGAAATACCTACGTTTAATACATAAACAAAAAATATGAGATATCACGAAAGGCTTAGGGGAAAGGCACCGAATATCGGATAGTTGCGCAAATTCGGATAGTCGACTATCTCGAAATTTTAATAAAGCGACATCTATTTTTATTTTTATATACTTATTGGTAATCGTACAACAGCGCCACTGCAGAAAGTTTGACAGTCTAGAAACAAAAATGGCGGAACAGTGAGCTGACGCAGCTTTTCTCGTGAAAAAAATATTATTGTGTATAAAAGTGTTGTTTTCATTGAAGTAAGTACAATTTATTTTTGTCATTGCTATGTTTTATCAAGGGTAGCAATTATTTTGTTGTTTAAACGCATTTCATTGTAGAAAATAGCAATGTTTAAAAAGTTGTTGTTGTTCTTATTCAGCCATGTTAAATCTCAATATCAGATACCTACGCGTGCCCAATATCGGATATCCGATATAACGAAACTCATGTTTTTATGTTTCATATTTTGGTTGTCCAGTGTCATTAAAATGTTTTATGTTTTTCTTTCAGTTTTACCATGTCTTCAAGATTAAATAGAAAGACATGGGATAGCAAATCCATGAAAATTGCCTACTTTGCTGTGAAAAACAAAGAAATGGGGTATCTTAAGGCTTCGAAATTATATGGTGTTCCCAAAAGCCCTTTAGAAGACTATGTTAAGAGTCCCAAGGACATAGATGAGCTCTTGGCAACTAAATTAGGCAGAAAACCTACATTTGGCAAGGAAATAGAAGAAGAATTAGTTTATCGAATTACCATATCAAGGCAGTATTTAACTGCCTTGATATGGTAAAAAAATACTATGGGCTTCGGGCAAATGATATTAAACACATTGCATTTGAACTTGCTGTAAAAAATAACATTCCGCACCAGTTCTCCCATAAGGGCCAGGCTGGAAAAAAGCTGGCTTTATTAAGACATTAGTAGTATGATGGAGCTGAAAGGTCACCTACCTCAAAGATTAAGACAATTATATTTAAGTGAGATTTTTGAAGACAGGAGGCAATGTACGCCTACCTAATCGAGATTAATATAATTAAGACTGATTTTAATAATTAATAAGACTGATGATTGTTAATAAATGATACAATGTAAAACATTAAGCACCTCGGTTGATTTAAAAAAATAGTCGCCTAATACCAGATATGGTAATTGGGCCCTATTAACGGATATCCGATAAAGGGCGACCTTTTTAAAAACCACAATTTCTACTGATTTTTGTAAAATAAATATAATTTAAATAAATTGAATGTAATGCGTTTAATAGTCACTGATTTCGTATAGAATATAAAATGCAGATAGTGAAAATATCAACTTTTAAGGTCTGAGCCATTGTTTACTATTTATTTTATTTTTTTAAACAAAAGTGTCCGATAATCGGTTCCTCTCCCTATATTATCATCTATGCATAACCTTCACGAAAAGCTACCAAAACACTGGGTGATGGTGAAACTATGGAAGATTGTACTTATTGAAACAAGAAGTCCTGGAATAAAGATCCTGGAAAAGTGTTCATTTAGTTTCTACTGAATGGTTGTTTTTAGGAAACCTGCACATTTGCACAATCGTTGAGCACATCGGCAGTATGACTCAGAGGCCTTAGTGTGAGTTTTTTCGACTCACGTTCGAACGCGTTCGATTCCGAGCGCGTTAGAATTTAGTATGGGAATTTAGTTATAGTGCCACCTGGTGGTCACTCGTAGAACCTAATTTCCTATACTAAATTCTAACGCGCTCGCAATCGAACGCGTTCGAACGTGAGTCGAAAAAACTCACCTTTTTTTGTTTAACCAATCCGCCATTCCATTCGCAACCACTGCAACTCCTGTACACCAACCTGCCTACCAACAGTGACATATTATTATGAGGAAATCAATACTGCTAATATACCTGTGTACCAACAGTGACATATTAATATGAGGCAATCAATAACACACTTACATAGACGGAAAGTGAAATACTAACTGGATATTTAAAACAAAATAACACAGTAATTCATAGTTACCCTACAGTGCAGTGACAGCTAAATAACACTATCGTTATAAAACAAGTTCAAGGGCACCCAGCTGTTAATAATAATAACATATTAGTGAAGGATTAATTAGTAAGCAAAAACTTGACAAATGTACCAACAGAATAAAATGATGGATTGTGTGATGTTATATTAGCAGTTTTTTGTTTTGTACATAGGATATAGGATAATGATGTTGTTTATTGTGTACTGTTTATAAGACACTGCAAAAGATCACATATTGACATATTAAAACTCGCCCTCAAAATTGTAATTTGGAGGTGTTGAGAGCAAGATCCAAGGTACCGGTGGTTACGGCTCGGAAGAGGAACATACACATAATGCAAATCGTCTCGAGGAGGTCCTTGCGTAAGCCGCAAGACGAGAGTTTCAAAAAGTTATCTTCGAGGCTTCTGGCCATCAATTCGTTGGCGATAACGGTCATAGTTTGAACACAAGGTTTACCAGCAAATACTGAATAAGATATATTTATAATATTGGCGTAAAGACCTCAAGTGGGAAAAGAAGGACATGGATACCACTAAATGACTAGCAGAGCTTTAAGCTGAAAGTCAAGTTCTTCTTAACTTCTACCAATGTTGTAACTTGTAAGCAAACAGGAAATTGATAATAAAGTTTAGTTAAAAGTATATTTTTATTAAACAACATCAAAATATACCGCTCAGGCAATTTTATTGTCCTTATTCGCTGACTATAAGTTCTAAATATAGCAAAAAGCTATTATAAAGTTGTTTATATAAATAGATATACAAGACAATTCATTCATCGATCCGCGGAACACAAAAAAGTTCAACCCACAATGTTTCCATATATTTGTGCTAATAAGTGGTGACGTTCTCTCCTCGAAACAAGATGTATCACTGGTCACATAAATTGAAATGATTTAGAATCTTGAATAACAAATGACAAACACACTCGTTATCAATGAAGGAGAGAGGTTCATAAAAGTCACAAATGAAGAAGGCACAGAGTATAGTGATAAGGTGGAATGTTTGGTCCTGGTTCTTTGACCATACCATACCAGGAGGGCGACTATTCCTCTTAGATATTTTTTCAACGATTCCTTGGACACAGTCATACCAATACGGGTAGAAAAAACAGTAAACAACATTTATGGAGATAACTGTACATAAAAAACTACAACTTAGATGATAATGTGTACACATGTGGGTGGGTTATGTGCAGAAAAAATGCATACCTATATGACAACTTTACAATGTGGTGACATTCAGCACATATGTGTCATGCATGAATAAGGCACGAATAGTAAGTAGAACCTAAGTTAAGAACATAAACAGTGGGAAGTTGGGAACCGATTTTATTACCTACAAAAATATACATAATTATAGATGTCTGTAAAGCTTTCGATTATGATGCCTACATTAGGAAATTGGAATACGCAAGACTTGGGTGAATAAAAAGCTTTATTTGAGGATTGCGACCTTTACCAATAAATATTCGTATGCATTTTTTTGACAGAAACAGAAATACTAAATAGATGATTATTATAAAACGGCGCACCACAGGGTAGTGCCCTAGGGCCTTCACGAATAATAATTAAATTTGCATGTTACATCTTACATTTCAAACAAGGTATGAGCCAATCTAATTAATACCTATTATTTAATATAGTCTTCATATCTAAGTACATATATTACATACGTCATTCAGACTATTCTAAGTTTCACACCTCACATAGCAAAAGTTAACGATTATTTGCTACATAATAAAATTATCCTAAATAGGGTAAAGTGACCTAATTTTGGCACCACACCAATTATTGGCATTTCTGTGTTTAAACTCTTCTCATAAGAATCCACGTAATTTAACGGTGTTGCAACTTATTTATATAGATTAGTAGAATTCTTAGCTACCAAACTGGAAACACATAAAATAAAAAGAAATGACAATGGCGTCGGAACTATACAATAGCTGAACGTGTCCTGGCTTGATCTGTAAAAATTATTTTTTCGCTAAGGTAAGAGCTTTCATAATATCATTTAATCTTGTATTATCAAGTATTTATTTTATTATACATGTTATGATTTAAAGCAAGTTCAGTACGTGTTATTCCACCTATTTGAGCATTTTTTTCCAAGAATTGCACTGTTTTTATTATTTGATCCTAGTGCCAACATTTGGTATTCAAAAATGTCCATATTCTAATTTATTGGCACCGGTGACAATAATTGGTTTTAGAGTTGTATTTTTTATGTGTTTATTTTGTGTATTTAATATCCTATTAGTAAACCACATTTGTTTGTATGATTGTTAAATAAAAGTAAAAAATACAATGGTTCCAAATCTTGGCCCCCGTGCCAACCGCGAAATTACTAATTATTGACACAAGGGCCAATAACTAGGCATAAGTATGGTAATAATTGGTGTCATCTAGCCTACAATTTTATTTTCAGACTACCCGACTTATCTAATAATGAAACCAAAAAATAAAGCTATAAAGCTAGGTTGTGTTATAAGCTAGGCTATAAAGCTAGGCTTTTTTTACTTTATCGTTGTCCTCTTTAGACATTTTTTCTTTATATATACTGATTTATCCGAAATGGCAATAAATGGCCACCATTTATTGCATGCAGATAATTGGCTAAAGTATGCCAGTAATTGGGAAAAACGTGTTATTTGGCATAAATTACAAAAAACAAACAAAATAAAAGCGATGATATTAGTTGACGTTACATTTATTTAAAACGAAAATAACTCGCTAGGTATAACTTTGTAAAAAATATTATTTTGGCAACCCTCCATACAGAAAATTTTCACGATTTAAGTGAAAGGTGACGCTTAAAGTACCAATGATTGGGTACCTTACCCTACTCAGCGAGGCGTGATATGAGGCGAGCGGAGCCTCATATCACGTTACCTGTAGAAATGAAGTTAGACTTAAAATTGTATACCTACAATTGACAGTAGCACAGTAAATAAACGATAAAGTAGTTAGTTGCAGGGTTCGGCGGGGAATGTCGGAAAGGTGTGAGGTTGGTGCGTCGGCGGGACATTCGGGTCAGCGCGGCCCGTGGGCTTCGAGCCAGTCAGCTGGTGTATTCCGAACAAGCTGATATAGCCTTACTGCCTTACTTTTTTATTATTGTTACTATTTGTGCCCCGCGGTAGGTATTACTTAAGGCGCGTCCCCGAGCAAAACGAAGCGCTAGCCGTTTTTGTGCAGTTTTTTGGAGCTATATACCTACTCTTTATCCAAAAGAAATGTCAACTAATGAAAAATACATTTTATTTCTACATAATCTTGGCTTCAAAATGGTAGATTTTATTTTTTATTACTAAGTATCCTCACAACGAAACCACAGAAATGAGAAAAAAATACTGACAACATGCATCTTCTCGAAAACTAACGATTATTTTGATTTTGTACTTACACTAATGGATAGGCAATTTAATTATGAACATTTTGGTAGAAATATTTTTTTCATACGACCAAAATTAGATTATATAACGATTTTATTCAACATTCTGAGCGTATTCGCTATTGTATCTCTTGCGCTGTTATTGAGGGAAAAAATGCTCAAGGTTATTTGGTCAGGGTACGGCCTTAATTTTCGCTTAGGGTTGTTTATGGCCCTGAACCCAATTTTTAAGAAAACTAAAAGAAAAAAAACATTATTACCTAAATTCAAATTAATTAAAATGAAAAAAGTTTTCAAATCCGACCGGTGACTCCAGAGATTAGCGCGTTCAAGAATCAAACTTTTCAGCTTTCCAAATAATAATAACTTGTACCTACGAAAAATAGACAACAGCACTATTCATTAAAAAAATCATAGCTAAAAACTTAACACATTCTTTTTTCAAATGTTTTATACCTTACTAATTATAATGTCTGTTTACGGACAAATTTAGCCTTATTTATAAACAAAATCTATCCGTTACATTAGTATTGCATATTACGAAAAGAGAAAAACGAAAAGTCTAGATTCGAAACCCCGACACACTCACAAGCTAGTCTAGTATTTCAACCCCCCCTTCGACTGGGAGCGTGGCGCCTCCTCTAATCCGGCGACCCGGAGGTCGGGCACGGCGGATGATCTGACGTCAGGGTGCCTGGCACCAAGTGGCCCATGCTGGCAGTCCATGCTAAGCCAGGTACCAACATGGATTCCTCAAAGGAGTTTGAAGGATGCAGGTTGACTAAGGAGGGGCGAACCGGGTCAGGGGGGTCACCCAGCAGCCAATAGTCCCCGTATTGGGCAGTAGTGGGATAGCGGCCATTGATTGGGTACTTGGTAACAGCCTCACTAATAATCAGACCCGAGCCTTTTGCTCTTTGTTTAAAGAAAGCTTATAATATTGGGGAATATTGAGATTTCTTTGTAAACAAGCGACCCAATCCGGTTTCATACGGATGCTTTTAAACACATTAATTGCTAGTTAATCGCTATTCTATTAGCTATATCATACAAATAAGCGGAGAAATAAACATAGGCAACTTTGTTTTGTACTATTTAGAGAGAAACTTGAATGAAATATGGAGTTGTTAGAACCTGTTACATTTTTTTGGAAATGAAATCAAGAAGTCAAGATAATTTCCGAGTCAGAGTTGACATAATTGTTTCATCTAGGTGATTCAATATTATAAAGCTCAAGAGTTTGTTTGATTGAACGCGCTAATCTAAGGAATACTGGTTCGAATAGAAATACTTGTGTCGGTAAGCCCATTTATCGAGGAGGGCTATAGGTAGGTATAACATCACGCTACGACCAATAGGAGCGGAGCATTCATGAAAAATGTGACGCAGACGAAGTCGTACGGGTCAGCAGGATATAGATAACAAAAATTAAATCCCATAAGTTGATTGGAAGAGAATTTCTAAGCTCTCAAATCAATCCCTCTGCAAATCAATGTTTGGGTTTCTGGTACTTAAATGCGAATGAAAATATTCTTATCAAGCAGGCAGGACTGAAGGAGGGTTTAAAAAGTAGGTGTAAATTAACATAGTTTATCACACATTATGACGATAGAGACAGACAACAAACAAAAATAGTTGTTTGACAATCGATACAAGATCTGCATCGCTTCCACCTATCAGAATACCGCACCTACTTTAGCATACGGTACAACTGTGAATTGTGACTGCAGACAATCCACATGAGTCAACTGCATGTCCTTGAGCCGCGGGTATTATGCCTCTGATTCTTGTTTTACTATCGATTTGAGATCGTAAGAGTGATAAAAGAAACATGGTTGCGTTTTCCCACGGGCGTTTTGAGTGGAACCATGGTTTTCTCTAGAGGCGTGAAATTTCTTAAAGCAACTAAAATTAGGTCAATTTTTTTTTCTTTATCTAAGTAAAAGAAACACGTTTAAAGTTTCAGTTGGGTTTTAATATATTACTTTTATGAGTTCCGTAACCAAAGATTGACTAATGAACGGGAGCCTGCTCTGTCCGTCCGTCTGTCTGTCAGCGGGCTGAATCTCATGAACCGTAATAGATAGACAGTTGAAATTTCCACATAGTGTGTATTTCTATTGCCGCTATTACAACAACTAGGTAGTAGGTAAAAAAAATAAAATAAAAATTAAAAGGGGGCAACGTGTTTTTTTGTTGTTCTATTTTCTCATCATCATTAATAATGAAAACAGGTATACACTTGAAATGCTCACAGAGTTAGCATTGCTTTATTCGGTACAAAATAAGATTAAAATAAAATTATAATTTAAAATTAAAGGATATATCCATAGGATATATCAAGAGACGTGTTTATTGGATATTTATAATAGCTACATTGATTGATTTGAATATTGTTCCAAGTTACGACGAATCGTAGTTAATAAATAGAACGCTATCTGACATAAGGCGACAGATCCCAACCCTTATGGTGATCTAAGTCCTCCCGTCTTACTCGCGTGCCTAGGAATACGTTAATAACGTTTTCCCCCTAAATGGGAAACCCGTTTTTCACCGGAATGAGGATTTTCTCACCCTATTTAGCCTTTGAGGCATAAAAGTCGAATCGCGATGTTCTGTATAATATATTTTTCTACAGGTAAATCCGCCCCTAAGACGACCCACTGACCAAGCTGTGCTGTGGACGCAAGCCGCTAGTACCTATTACAGACATTATCTATGGTTAGATATGGCTAGACACAGTATAGAAATACTTAATCAAAGACCCAGTTTCTCGAACACAAATTAACAGAAAATATTGTGATAACTTGTCAAACAGAAAATCGCATCACTTGATTTGCGTTTAATGTGTGACGGGTAAACCTAATTTTTACTATCTAAAATCGAGATTTGGTTTTCGGGTAACTGGTGAAGTAGAACAACGCACCTCAACCTTTATAGAGCTCAAAATTCACAACGCAGTTACAAAACCGCAACCAGTGTTTTCCTTGACTCTTTCTTTAATTGTCTCTGCTCAATGATGATAAACTTCTGTTGTTTATTTTGGCGCCAATTCTTATCGCTTCATTGCGCTTCCGCTTTAAAATCGACTTGTGAAAGTGGCAAAGGGAAATGAGGTAGGAAGGCTTTTATAATACGATACGAGATTTTGGGGGCCGAGTCACCCGCGTCCGTAGGAGAATACCCTGCAGCGAATCCCTACACGTGGTCCCCGGGTGGTGCAAAACAGGTGAAAGAAAGAAAGAAAGAAAGAAAGAAAGAAACGAATTTATTCGGCACACACGGATTCACACAATGTAGGTAAAATTAAAGGGTATAAAACTAAGTTTGGATAACAATAACATTGTGTGCCCCGCGGCTGCGCCAAATAGGTACAGTTCAGCAAAATGCCGGACAACCGCCACACTAACCGCCTCCGTGGTCTAGTGGTTAAACCACCTGATTCAGACCCAGAGGTCCCGGGTTCGATTCCCAGCGGGGGCAAATTTTTTGCTCGGTTTGGTTGGTGGTAGGACTTGTTCTAAGTCCGCCTGGGAAGCTACCACTATCATGTCTAAGTCTGTCGCCATAACAACAATGTTAACAGCATTGTTGTGTTCCGGCAGTTAGAGGTATGATAGCCAGTTCCTCTGTGTAAGAGGATTCCGGGTGAAACTCGCTTCCATCTTCGGCCTAATCATCACTTTCCATCAGGTGAGATTTGGGCCAAGAGTTTCCCCGTTTTGCATTAAAAAAAAAGATATTTTTCAACCCTCCAACATCTATACTAATATTATAAAGAGGTAAAATTGTTTGTAAGTTTGTAAGTTTGTATGTAGGGGGTAATCTCAGGAACTACTGGTCCGATTTGAAAAATTCTTTCAGTGTTAGATAGCCCATTTATTGAGGAATGCTATAGGCTATAAATTATAAAGATATCATGCATATTAGCCAAACTATCTCAATTTTTGTCTATCCAGGCGGAAAAAAATAGCTCTTACAACAGAGTTATTTGCGTGCGCTGCCTTAACAGTTGTATATAATTGAAAACAATGTATAGCAACCTGGTCCGCTTTGAATAGTTCTACAAAAAAGACCGCGGCACCATATTTCTATATTTTATATTTTAGCAGATATAGTAGCTTTTATGTGTTAAAAAAAGTATTTTTCGATGTACTTATCTTTGAACGATTTTTTAAACAACAAAATATTAAACCTTATCGAAAACAATGTTATAATGATCACAAGAACATCATAGAGATACGATTTGCTCAAAACAGTATGTCAATTGGTTGAATAGTTTCGAAGATAATATAAAATTACTAAATCGCAAAACGCCGCCCGCGCCGTCCATTCACGAACCGCATTAGAACATGCTTTGTGCAATTATGTAATTTTTCTGAATCGTGGTGTTAAGATTTTCCGTGGATTAATGACCCTCTCCAGTTATTATTTAACTTTTGTCGTTAGGTACGTGAGTTGTACGTAGTTGGTTGAATGTTGGTTGAATGTTGTTGGTCTATCGTTTTGGTTGCTCGGTTTCTCAAAACACAATTACAATATTACTTCGTTCTCATTCTTCGAGTTCGAAGCCTGCTGTGATATTTCTGTTTTTGGGATATGGGGACAGTTTCAGCGATTGTTTATCATGCCTAAAAGGAAATCTCAACTTTCCCGTCAGACATCCCAGACATGAGACAAGAGCAGCTCGAGTACGCCGTACGGCAGAGTCTGCTCTTGATAATCATCTGCGCCTCTCGAGGAATAGAGAAAATATTTCGCAAGCACGCGCTGGGAAATCTAGCTCCGAGCGTTCACAGCGGCTTGCTAACCAAAGCTGGAGAACATCGCAGGTCCGTGCTCGGGAATCTAGCGCTGAACGTGCACAGCGTCTCAGAAATTTAAAGCAGCATGTCTCTGCAACAAGGGATAGGGAGTCTAGCGCTGAGCGCTCGCAGCGGCTCGCTAGCCTAGCTACATACATATATGCAATAAAAACAAAACCCTCCTTTTGGCAGTTAGGCAAAATATATCTATATATCTATATAATAAATCATAGCACTCAGTACTAACCGCACCACACTCATCATTAAATCAGAAGTTAAAATGTTTACCGCCCAACGAAGTGGGCACGGGTCAGCTAGTTTTAAATAATACCAGAGTTCAAATATTTAGCATTCTTACAAGAACAAAAAACTTACCCATGGTTATCAAATTCCTTTTGCTGGAACTAAATAAATGTTTACAGTCAACACGCACTCTTTATCACTTTTTATCACAGGGAAATCTTTGGGGCAGTCACTTGCACTCACTATAACTTTCAAACTGTTATTATATCTAAAGACACTAAAAATCCTGTGGAAATGAAAATATTATACAATTTTTTACACTTTTACCAGGCAGAATAGCTTTACGAACTTTGCCGCTACAACCGAATCCGAAAAAAAAACTAACGTCCGGTCCTATCAATTTGACGCGCTTTTTTGTTTTTCTTAAACCGTTAGCACAAGCTAAGAACAAAATTCAAACTGCCTAAGCAAGAACATTCATTAAAAATGTAAAAGTAGATACTATAAACATGAGAACACTTTCATTTAATTACGTGTAAGTAATTGCAATTATATACAGTACATATACATAGAAAAGAGAAGTGAGTTGTGTTCACTATGGTGTATCTATCTTTGAATCGCTAGCTGCACTAAACACAGCAGGTAAACTGCCATGTTTTCTATTTATAGTGTGCCCACACTATATGGTAAATAGAGGATACTTCATAACTAAGGTAATGTGATGTGTAATGCTATTAATAGCTGAAATAAAATCAACAGCCTCAATACGAACTGTAGTGGTATCAAGTTAAAATCTCAAAAGCCCTGGAATACCTACCCTGTAATGGAAATCTAAATTGGACCTAGTTAGTTCCTAGTCTTTTTTTTCAGCCTTTTCTGCCCCAACACAGAGCAAAGTATTAACCAATCCTGTTGATAGGCGTCGATCTCGTCTATACCTAATAAAAGTAGTGCTATTAAATTCAAACTAATTCTAAGACATTTCATACCCTCTTCAAAATCAAAACCCGATGCGAAGTCCCTCTACGTAACAAAATCCTGGCTACTATAATTCTAACCGCAAGAACAGCGAACATAGTCGCACAAGCCCCGACCATACATCTAGCACTCGTAAGCTTTCCCCCACGGCATCTAAAAGTCCACTTTCCCGTAAAATTATGGTTGCTATACTGTAATAAGCGTCGCGTCGCCGAAAGAAATCAGGTAAACTCACTGCGGTGTATCGGAAGAAACAAAAAGTGCTTGTAAGAAAATGACTTCGCGATAAAGTTCGCTGTTTGTGTGTAGGTAAGTAGCTCAAACAATTGATAGTTTCACAAGCTGTGAAAATTACAACCGCAGTTACGAAACTATAGTCCTTCGGGTAAGTCCGGGGGAGATGGCCGTACGGGAGAGATGGCCAGTTGAAAGTAGTGGGAGTTACAAACAACAGATGACGTTATCTAATAGTAATTTAATTCGCTTCTTCCTATGGGAGGCGACAAGACGCTTCGTTTTCTTTTTTTGCACAAGAAAAAATGAAAAAGTAAGTAAATTTCACATGGTTTTATTACACGTGCATGATCTTAGGGGTTAACATATTATATGGTCACGGAAAGGCATCTTTAATTTCGCTGGGATTTTATGTTTTCTTGTGAAGTCAGTAACTTTTTTCGAATTCTGACCCAAAAATGGTCGATAGAGATTGCATCGCATCTTTTAATTCTAATCAGGATTTTTTCAAATACTTATATCGAGAAAATATTATCTAATCAAGATTTATTACAATCTTACGGAGTCTGCCATTTTCTGGTGACATGTACAATACAGCTCACGCCTGTCTAACAGAGGGGTAACAGGGGGGCAGAGGTTTTCAATTTCTATTTGCAACAACTCTGGCATACCTACATATTTTGCCTCATTATCTTACTGTCTGTCTCGCCGCTTAGATCAAATATTTTTTATGACTGGGACACAGCTTTAAAAATGGCTATAGAGGATGTAAATAAAGAGACAATGTCTGTATACAGAGCATCTATTGTATATGGTATATCCAGAAAAGCTTTGGAAAGATGGGTCAAATTAAACAAAAATACTTAAGGGACAACGGATCCACCTTGCACATTTGGCACTGATAACGAAAAGTAACTGTGCCAACATATGAAAGGATATGAAGCAAAAGCATATTTTGAGATGCTGGAAAGTCTTCAGTTAAAAAAGCACTGGCCCGGGCACCCGGGGTAAGATGACCAGCAGTCTTGGTTTTTTTAACCTAAGATATTTCTATGTGATGTTGATTCAACGACTATATTTAATTAAGATTCCATAAGAAATATAAACATTCTTTTGTTTCTGATTAAAATAGTTGTTTTGTTTTACTTGGTTTCCTGGTTATAGATCTTTAATTTCAGTAGGGCCATCTCCCCCAGATTATAGGGTATGAAAGCTTTAGCTCCAAAACTTCAAAGTAACGTTTCTTTCCACTTTTACCAGTCTTCTTGTCATATTCTATTGTTTGGGTTTTGTCTGACGATCTATGTGTGCGCGATAATGAGACTTTAGCAGTGTGCCAAAAATCGTTTATTTCATTCAATTTCCAACCAGCAGGGAACCGAATTCTATATTAGAACTTTGTCTATAAAAAGAAAAATGACTGTACCTAAGTACCTATTTGATATCAGTATTATACAATTCTTGCTATTTGCTCATTGTCAAACAGTAACACGTGAAAATGCATAATTTCAGAAAAGAGTGTCTGTCAAGCAGCGGCAGAAATAATTTGATTTCATGCAAAGCCATGAAGACCTTGCCCGGGGCCGAATCTCAGGCCCTGACGCAGCCCGCTTGAAGCGTCTCCTGCTACTTCAGCTAGCAGAAGAATTAAATGCGTTGGGGTCTTGGGCCACAAAGACTCCAGAGAATTGGTATAAAGTAGGTATCTTATTGTAAATCGGTTCTAATATGTTTTGGAAATTAAAATTGTTTACTATCATCTAACATAGCAATACCTTTTGAAGCTTGGCTAATCTTACCTACTTGTATTTCAGGGTTGGCAAGACTGGAAATCTGACGTAAAGTAGAGTAAAGCAATCCGGTTAAAAAAATTTTGGGCTGGTACTGGTGGGGGTCCTAGCCCGTGTCCATTGTTCCCTTTGGAGGAAAATCTCCTCCAATTTTTTGGAGTGGAGATGGTGGAGGGGCTGCCAGTACGACGGTCTGTGGCACGCACAATCACATACTCCATCTACCAAAATACCAAATTATGTTAACTAAAATCTAGAACGAATATCACATTTCCGTAAACACTTTGAATTTATGTAAATGCGGATAAATCGATGAAATACGGTCAATCTATCTATATCTATCTACACCACTAATTTTTAATTAGTACTTGACTTTTATTATTCATACTTCTGAGCAGGTTATAGTATACTTTTCATGACGCTACAATCAATAGGAGCAGAGCAGTGAAGGGAAATTTTGGGAAAACGGGAGAAGTTACTCCATTATTTTATGGCGCGTCCCCGAGCAAAACGCAGCGCTAGCCGTTTTTTGTGCAGTTTTTTGGAGCTATCTACTCTTTATCCAAAAGAAATACCAACTAATAAAAAATACATTAAATTTCTACCTAATCTTGGCTTCAAAATGGTAGATTTTATTTTTTATTATTAAGTATAATGTTTAAGTAATCTCCTCACAACGAAACCACAGAAATGAGAAAAAAATACTGAAAAAATGCATCTTCTCGAAAACTAACGATTATTTTGATTTTGTACTTACACTAATAGATAGGCAATTTAATTATGAACATTTTGGTAGAAGTATTTTTTTCAAACGACCAAAATTAGATTTTATGAAAAAATGCTCAAGGTTATTTGCTCAGGGTACGGCCTTAAGCTTCCGTCGCGTGTGCAACCTTAATGGTGAAAGCTACACAGAAATCATGTATGACGGAAATGTTCTCCTTAAAATTATATAAAAAATATCCAACGACAGCATATGCCTATCTTTTATGATTGACGAACAACAACACGTGTAACTCCCGATAGCTTAGCAGTTCGAAGCTTTCTGATTGTATTTGTCTACTGTTACGTTTATAAAACTCTCAGTCGTCCCTAATTAACATTAATAAAAGTTAACATTATTAACTATTCCATAAAAAAAGAATCATAGAAATCGGTATAGAAACACCAAAGTTATACATGAAAAACGCTAATAATAAGCCATCGCGCGTGAATACTGAATCATGCTATAAGGATTATTTTTGTGGTCGCGAACGCACAGGCAGGCGGCTAGCTTGGCGCCTAGAGGCTAGCGAGTAGCTTCGGAAAACAGCTTACGCCAGTTTGCAATATCCTTTAATAATTATAATGTCGAGGGGAAGATGGTTATAATTTTCGCTTTACACCAAACGAGTAATATTATAAACTAGCTTCTGCCCGCGACTTCGTTCGCGTGAAGTTTTGATATCGCAACGCATCGCCTGCCTCTAGGCGCCAAGCAAGCCGCCTGCCTGTGCGTTCGCGACCATAAACAAAAATAATCCTTATAGCATGATTCAGTATTCACGCGCGATGGCTTATTATTAGCGTATTGCATGTATAACTTTAGTGTTTCTGTACCGATTTCTATGATTCTTTTTTATGGAATAGTTAATAATGTTAACTTTTTTAATTAGGGATGACTGCGAGTGTTATAAATAAGAGTAGACAAATATAATCAGAAAGCTTCGAACTGCTAAGCTATCGGGAGTTAAACGTGTTATTGTCAGTCAATCATAAAAGATAGACATATTATGCTGTCGTGGGATATTTTTTATATAATTATAAGGAGAATATATCCGTCATACATGCTTTCTGTGTAACTTAAACCATTAAGGTTGCACACGCGACGGAAGCTTAAAAAATGGAGTAACTTCTCCCGTTTTCCCAACATTTGCCTTCACTGTTCTGCTCCTATTGATTGTAGCGTGATGAAACGTATACTATAACCAGCTCAGGAGTATGAAAAATAATTGTACCAAGTTTCGTTCAAATCCGTCGAGTAGTTTTTGTTTCTATAACGGTTATACAGACAGACAGACAGACCGACAGACAGACAGACAAAAATTTTACTGATTGCATTTTTGATATCAGTATCGATCCTTAATCACCCCCTGATAGTTATTTTGGAAATATATTTCATGTACAGAATTGACCTCTCTACAGATTTATTATAAGTATAGATATAGATATAGATAGATAAGTATAGATTTATTAATTGAACTAGCTTCTGCCAGCGGCTTCGCCCGCGTGATCCCGAGGGAACATATTCCCGGGATGAAAAGTAGCTTATGTGCTATTCCAGACTATAATCTATCTTTGTTCTAAATTTCAAAGATCCGTTTAGCCGTTCTAGCGTGATTGAGTAACAAACAACCAAACTTTCACATTTATAATATTACTCGTTTGGTGTAAAGCGAAATTATAACCATCTTCCCCTCGACATTATAATTATTAAAGGATATTGCAAACTGTCGTAAGCCGTTTTCCGAAGCTACTCGCTAGCCTCTAGGCGCCAAGCTAGCCGCCTGCCTGTGCGTTCGCGACCACAAAAATAATCCTTATAGCATGATTCAGTATAATTCACGCGCGATGGCTTATTATTAGCGTTTTTCATGTATAGCTTTGGTGTTTCTATACTGATTTCTATGATTCTTTTTTTATGGAATAGTTAATAATGTTAACTTTTATTAATGTTAATTAGGGACGACCGAAAGTTTTATAAACGTAAGAGTAGACAAATACAGTCAGAAAGCTTCGAACTGCTAAGCTATCGGGAGTTACACGTGTTATTGTTCGTCAATCATAAAAGATAGACATATGCTGTCGTTGAATATTTTTTATATAATTTTAAGGAGAACATTTCCGTCATACATGATTTCTGTGTAGCTTTCACCATTAAGGTTGCACACGCGACGGAAGCTTAAAAAATGGAGTAACTTCTCCCGTTTTCCCAACATTTCTCTTCACTGTTCTGCTCCTATTGATTGTAGCGTGATGAAAAGTATACTATAACCTGCTCAGGAGTATGAAGAATAATTATACCAAGTTTCATTAAAATCCGTCGAGTAGTTTTTGTTACTATGACGGTTATACAGACAGACAGACAGACAGACAGACCGACAGACAGACAGACAAAAATTGTACTGATTGCATTTTTGGCATCAGTATCGATCCCTAATCACCCCCTGATAGTTATTTTGGAAATATATTTCATGTACAGAATTGACCTCTCTACAGATTTATTATAAGTATAGAAGATAGATAGATATAGATGGATAGAAGATAGATAGATAGATGTGAAAGTTTGGTTGTTTGTTACTCAATCACGCCAGAACGGCTTATTGGATCTTAAATGAAATTTAGAACAAAGATAGATTATAGTCTGGAATAGCACATAAGCTACTTTTCATCCCGGGAATATGTTCCCTAGGGATCACGCGGGCGAAGCCGCTGGCAGAAGCTAGTAAATTAATAAAAATCATTTACTTCACGCAGTGTTTAAAAAGTTTGAAATAAGCTGGAAGTATGGTTTATTTCTTCGTTTTAATTTCTTTCGATATGACTCCCGATAGCAAACAGCTGTCGGAAAGATTCGAGTCTTCTTATGGAATTTGAACTGTCAAAATTAGGTATTCGGTTTCGGATTTGGGAATTGCGTTTGGAGGTCATCTTCGATATCTTAGACGTTCGATTCGGTTCGGAATCGAATCGAATGATTGTGAATAAGGGGCCTGATTTCCTTTTAAAATCGGAACCCTAATAAAACAACAACCCCATTGGCGAATAAGTTTCATCGTAATACAGTCAAAGATTTGATATCAGAGCTAGGTAGGTAAGTAGGTACTTACTTTACATTTCATTGCGATTCAATAGCAGTTCAATATTTACCAATGACGTCGACAGTTCCGGTCCAATGGACTGTGAAAACCGGAAGCTTGTTACAAAGTTACCCATTGAGTTTTGAATGTGTTCCTGGGATATTGCGTACACAGACTGCACAATAGCGACTAAATAAACTTTATTTGTTTTATTTAATATTTAATTTAACGATATCTTTTCTAATTTTAGAAGTTACAGGGGGGGATTTGACCACTTTGGAAGTGTCTCTCGCGCAAACTATTCAGTTTAGAAAACAAATATAATAGAAACATCAATACCTATCATTTTTGAAGACCTATCCATAGATATCCCAAAAGTATGAGTTTGATGAAAACAAAATTTTCAGTTTCAGTTCTAAGTATGGGGAACCCCCAAAAATTGATTTTTTTTCTATTTTGTTGTGTAAATCTTGCGGTTCACAGAATACATCTAGGTACTTACAAAGTTTACAGACAGACATGAAGAATCCATAAGGGTTCCGTTTTTTGCCATTTGGCTACGGAACCCTAAAAAATCTTTCACTACCGATGAGTGTAAATATGCTTTTTGTCGCAGAAAAGGCAGTTTGAGAAGGGACTTAAGTAACTTACAAGTAAGTAAATAAAGAAGTTATCTGGGCTCTTAGATTCCTATTTTTTTATTGACACCATTTATTGAGCTTCTTGGTGTTACATTAACAACTACCCTCAATTTTCGCCCTTTCATAGAGACAAAGGCTCTAGTGGCTGCCAGAAATTTGGGGATACTTACTAGCAAAGGTGAGACCACGCCTGAATAGCTGCTTAAACTGTATTTATTTATTTTATTAGGATCTCCAACAAAGAATACACCTTACTTGCTATATTATAAAAGAGTTATAAAACAAAAAAAAACCATGTACCTAACTTATGTAGACAATTTAAATGTACATAGCAGTCAAAGTTATGTTATTATTTAACGTTTTGTACTATTATATTAATAATAAAATTTATTAATTGATTCCATAGGCAGTGTCTCTAGAATAATTTTATTTATTTATCATTAAGGTTGGCGATTTGAATTAAGTTTACACAAAGATCAAAAAGCAAAGCAAACACAGAAGAAAATTAAATTGCTTACAGATAAACAATTAGGCAGGCAGTTCAACACCTACATAACATGCAACTGTGTGCGGATCAGTGACTTATACCTATTTACCCAGAGAATTTGAAAAAATGTCTATGTCCTCCGATGCACATGCCAAGGCACTGTACTGCTGGCTCATTCTGGAAACCGGTGAATGTTTACCCAGATTTGTTCGGTATTGTGGGGCTTTGAGTAAAGGGCGGCGATAACGTGGGATTCTAGCAGGAACATTAATGTTTTTTTATTTTGCTAAGAAGTTGTGGACAGTCAATACCATTGTTAAGCAACTTAAACAGGAACGTCAAATCAGAGACTGTACGGCGAGATTTGAGAGGAATGATTTTAAAATAATTCAGCTTGTCCGCATATGATCTCGAATTCCTAACTCTAAACCGAAAAGCTAGGTGACGAACAAGTTTCTATTGGACTCTTTCAATTCTATTTGTGTAAACCTGGTATGTTGGATTCCAGACCGTGCTACAGTATTCCAACTGACTTCTTACAAAGCTATTGTATAACAAAAGTGTGGTAGTAGGCTTTTTGAATTCTTTAGAAGATCGCAATATAAATCCAAGTGCCCGATATGCTGAGTTGAGCATTTTGTCAATGTGTTCTAATGAACAGTTTGAGATTTAATAATCTCAAACTGCTATCCAAATACACTCCCAAATCTCGGATAAGCGTCACTTCATTCAATGTGTTTCCCTGAATATTGTAGCTGGACTGAATTTTATTACGTTTTCTAGTAAATTTTATGTGGTAACATTTGGTACAGTTTATATACATTTTATTCTTCGTACACCACTGAGATAATTTATCTAAGTCCCTTTGCAGCAACTCAACATCGGCTTCAGTCAGAATAATGCGTGTCAACTTCAGATCATCCGCAAATAGGTATGACGTAGTATATATAAATACGCTTGAGATATCATTCACAAATATAATGAAGAACAATGGGCCGAAATTAGACCCTTGTGGCACACCTGAGGTTCCAAAATAAGGCTCTGACTCATCACCCTCTATGACAACCAAAGATGGCCTATTGTTAAGGTATGACCTACACCAAACTAATGTGGCACCGGTGATACCCAGGGACCGAAGTTTAATCAGCAATAGTTCATGATTTACCTTGTCAAATGCCCTCGAAAAATCAGTGTATATTGCATCTACTTGTAGACCTTTGTCGACTGCGGCTATTAAGTCAGTGATATAAGTGACAAGATTTGTGTCCGTAGACTTTTTAACCATGAAACCGTGCTGACTTAAGGTTATCAAACGCAAGTTCGATTGTATATGGACAGCTCTCATCTTTGGGACAGATCTGCCAGATACCATCTTGATGCCCTTGAGTCATTTGATAAACAAGCCAAGAGGACCATCGGCATGATAGCCTCGTCGAGTTGCTGGCCTGTCGGTTTTCTATCGGTTGCATTTGGGGAGTGTGCGACGGAATTGCATTATTTCATTCCGTCAAGGCTGTTCCATCATCGAACTACAAGACGTACAGCGATGCGGCACCGGTACATGGTGGACATCCCAACCACACGCACGCAAAACGTTTTGGGAACACATTCATTGTGCATACACAGCTAAGGAGTGGAATTCCCTGCTTGAGTCTGTGTTTCCTGATAGCTATACAACCTGGGAGTCTTTAAGTGCAGAGTGAATAGGTTACTTCTAGGCAAGCGTGCTCCATCTTCGATCGCATCATCGCTTATTATCAGGTGAGATAGTGGTCAAACGTATGCCTATCAAAAGTAAAAAAAAAAACATAAATGTAGCGCTATACCTACCTACTTCAGAACTCAAGAACATGACAAAACCTCCGCTTTAAAATATTTCTTGAGTGGTTTTTGAATCAAAGAGGAATCAAATATATCTACCTTCTAATAAAAACAGACGACAGTTTTGGAGACGCTAAATATCACTCTAAAATTAATATGCCAATGAACAAAGACTATGGAATTAGCCCAAGGATTCGCGACTAAATAACAAAGGAGATTAATTATTACTATTTAGAACAGATAGATAAATGAATGACTGAAACATTTTCGTTACAGTTATCACCATATTGAATTGTTTCCGAAGCTTAGGCAAAAAGGTTATGGAAATTTTACGACGGATGACGTTTTTTTGGCGCCACGAATTTAGTTAGGAATCTGAAGAATTCCGCATTAAATAATTATATGTAATTTTATAGGATAGGTGTTCCCTGTCTTAGAAACTTTTATATAGTAAGTAGGTAGTATTTTAGGACACTGGTTATTAGGCCTTTGTCACAGGTAGGTAATCCTTAGAAGTTAGAGCAAACCGTACGAACCACAACAGTTTCTGTCAGTCTAGCTACCACCTATACCTACGCACAAAACGTTTTGGGGGAATACAATCTTTGTGCGTAGGTACAGCTAAGGAGTGGAATTTCGTGTGTCTGTGTTTCCTGCTACAACCTGGGAGTCTTTAAGACAAGAGTGAATAGGTTACTTCTAGGCAAGCGTGCTCCATCTTAGACCGCATCATCGCTTAACATCAGGTGAGATAGTGGCCAAACGTATGCCTTTCAACAGAAAACAAAAAAAAAAACAATTGGAAATTGGAAAAACCCATGAAAAATACTTACGACATAAGATGTCGTGCGATAGCAAGCGACGCACCGTTTTCATCAGATTTTTGCGAAAAAGCTTTGACATCTCATTCTAGTCTCGTTATAAACTTACAGTTTTAACTTTATCTATTATGGGTGAGTAACTAATCAGATAAAAAACGGATCGTGCAGAACAACCGCTCACTACGACAGACTTTTTTTATCTTGTTGCGGATAACGGATTCAGCTGTTTTTCCAAATCGTTCTGCAACGAGTAGAAAGCGGAGTTTTTTTTCATTAATTTGGAAACTTCTACCGAAACCTATGTAAGTAGATAATAAAAATTGAATAAGTAGGTAACGTAAAACGTGTGTTTCAGCTTTCAGCGCTGTCACTGGCTGACTGGCAGTCATGTGCGGTTAGGTTTGGCAATGAGGAAAATTAATGTAAAAGGAAAGAACTAAAATGTAAATTAGAAACAAAGTAACCATTTCATTACACCTGTAAATACAGAGTGCAATATTAGCCATGTCGACTGTCGTCATCCTCTTCAATCATTCCAAATTATTTGGGGTTATTATTGGCATGTCTTCTACCGCCGTTCTTAGCAAAACGGTGACAGACACTGTGAAAGATCTTATCGTGTGTGCAGTAAGTTCTAATGACTCCACACACCCTAGAAATATGATGGAGTTCAATAGAGGTTAATATCAAGTATTTATCCTGATTCCAAAGAGGATCGAATTACTGTGGTCCTGACCTCTTCATAGCCTACATGATCAAAACTTTCTTCACACGTCCCTCATCTATACTACGTGTCACATCCCCTTATTCCATAACATACACACGACACGACCGATAACATCTCCACTCCTTACATTCAGCCACGCTAATTAAATGAAAATTATCAATGGAACACTGTTTACAAAACACATCGATTAATTAATTAACTTGACCTAATTATACTTATCAAACTACTAATTAACTGCAGGCGGTAGATATATTATTGAAGACTTCACTTTTCTAGCCTATTGCTAGGTGGAACCTTAGTGAGCTTAGTGGACGATATTCAGGTGTGTTAGGTTTCAACTGCGTCATAAGAGCTGGACCGTGAACAAACATGATGGATGCATTGTCTGGCAGGTCTTACTAGGTAGGTACCTAAGGCGTATTATTTTAAGTGGGACTGTGGGACACAAAGTCGACATGGCGACATCGACAGTCTGTTTGTTGTGCCCCATCTTCTTGCATTTTGATCATCAGTGTAGATCTATTTACCGTACATTGGCATGTTTTAGAATTTCTCCGAAGAGTTGCCGATCCTGAGATTAGGAAAACTTTCTTTTGTGTTGAAGGATTGATAAAATATTTTTATGGTGACAAAGGATGTTTGGGCTTGCTTGCAGATGTCCCGAAAGTTATTGTTATTATAAAAATTGTTTCTTCAAACTTGATTGTTACCTACTCCATTACTAAATCACCAAAAAACCTTACTTGGACTGCTCCCAATGTCTCTATTTAATCGGTTTATTGAGTAAGACGTCGCGTTATTATTCACAAGAGTCACAATTTAAGAGATCATTATCTACTAACGAATAGGTAATCGTTACTTTACTGGTACAAAAACCGATATCGGCCACAAACACCAAATAACGTATTGCCGAAATATTCTCCATGTAAGAATAAAAAACTAGTTGAGCTTGTTAGGTAACATAAGGAATGCGAGTTCGCTATTTTTTTTACACTATTACCAATGTTTGTCTATTCGGATCCGGTTGTGAACGTGATCAAAATTTCAAAAACCGGCGACATGTGTATTTTGTCAACCCTCAATGACCCTGATTCCACGCAGTTGTTTATGTCATCTCCGATCGATAACTATTAACCCTCGGGCTAATAATAGCAGCGATTCTGCGTATTTACAAAGTAAAATACGAGAAAGCTAAGAGGGAGGTAAACAACTACATTTAAGTTTATTTCGAATGCACCAATGCAGTATCAAACACAACAAACACGATCGATAAACTAAACGCACTGCACTGCCGATAGGCTAAATTCCCGCGTTTTTTCACGTCAATACTACGTTTTTACGCCGGAGACGCACTTACAAAATTGTTTATGTTCACGGCACTTTTTAAAAATACTACAGCAACATTATTTCCACAATTTAGAACGAAATGTCACATTTTAACCGGATTGCGGTAAATAAACAGATGCGACACTTATTACGTTCGTCGCGTAACTGACGACGACCGGCGAGTAGGGAGCACGGCAGGACGCTAGAGCGCGCCCAAACTATAACCTAGCCGAGTTGAAATAGTAGGGTGAGCGGGAGCGCGCCGTTTGACAGTGGTGTGAATAAAAATAGGGCGGGTTGGTGGCCATTCATGTTAGGGGACGATGCATCTGGACCGATAGCTTCCGCATTCATCGGCCGCCGCGTAAAAACTACCTGGGGTATGAAACAGTTATTTCGAACGCGTAGCTATCATTATTGTTTGCCAGTTCAGAATGTTATGCTAAGAGGATAATTTGCTGACTTGTGCAATATTTAGCGACTTTATTTTCATGGGAAACTTTCAGGGAGTCGCAAGTGATACTAAACAGTATTATTGTTAATTCTAATCTGAAACTTTGTCTACAATACTTATATTATTAATTACAAGCTGACCGGGCAAACGTCGTTTTGCAAAAAGAAAGCTTACTACGACCTATTTACGACGAGAATCGGTCGAGCCGTTTCGGAGGAGTTCGATAACAAACACCGTGACACGAGATTTTTTTTACATGACATCTCACACATATTATGTGTGAGATTTCTATGTCATGTAAAAGTTTTAGTTACCAAAACTGCAGAGTTAAGCAGCAGATTGATTCTGAAATTTTGCATTTGAGCTAACAGATTTTTGCTAGGCGCTACACAGGTAAAATGTCAGTGACTCACGTGGTGCGAAGATATCGTGCAATTCCATTTGTTTTTAATTTCTCCGTTTCTCCGCTCCGCTGAAATGGACAAGCACCCTTGACGTGTGAAATTTATATGTGTATTATGTATTCTTCCGCTTCGATATTTAGCACCGAGTCACGTCAATTGCACGTATGGACATTTAGGTTTAATCATAAAAAATAACCACATGGTTAGGTACTTAGTTAAAGATAGCCGATTATTTATTGTAATTTTCTTTACTTATATAATTTTAATTAAGAATCAGTAATTTAGTATTTAAAGTAACAGGTAGTTTTTTTTTAATGAATAAGCCTGTTTCTTAATTTTTTAACATTATTCCATTCTCAGCAAACATATCTACACTAATATTATAAAGAGGAAAACTTTGTTTGTTTTTTTGTTTGTTTGTTTGTTTGATTGTAATGAATAGGCTCAAAAACTACTGGACCGATTTTAAAAATTCTTTCACCATTCGGAAGCTACATTATCCACGAGTAACATAGGCTATATTTTATTTTGGAAAAAAATAGGGTTCCGTAAGATATTTGGGTTTTTCGGACACAAGGTGTAAAAATCAACCAGAAAAGTTACTTATTTTGTGTACGCTGCCTAAACTATAAAAGATAGAACCATACATTGTTCTAATTAATTGTAGATTTTATAAATATCTACAAAAAAGTCCGCGACACACTATACCTATCTATGTCGAGTGAGGCACAACAACCATTTTTTTTATTTAAAAATCTAGATTTTTTTGGACTACATTTAACCGCGTTTATTTTACTCATGCTATTAATCTTTATCTAAATAAAGTATTTCATCACTAAGTACAGTTTATGTAGATAATATTTGGTCTTTGAATGATTAAAATCGGACGTTTAGTTTTGAAGTTATGGCGAAATTAAAATATTACGATTTCTGCTGCACGGCCCGTGACGAAGTGGACGTCACCAAGGCGGGGCTGCGCGTGCGGGAGGGGCGTTTAGATCTATGAGTAAGGTACCCGCGCGGCTCAGCAGCCGCGAGGTCGGCTACCTACGCAGCGGTCGTGCGCGAAGTCTAATAATTTTCGTGCGATTTTCTTTAGATTTCGTTCTTAAAACGCAAAACCTACGCAAAAGTTCTTCTCAGAGCTAAACAACAGTTCTTCTCAGAGCCAAACAACAGTTCTTTTCAGGGCAAACCAACAGTTCTTTCCAGGGCTAACCAACAGTTATTTTCAGGGCTAACCAACAGTTCTTTTCAGGGCTACACAACAGTTCTTTTCAGAGCTAGAATATTACACGCTATTAACATTTTCTTAAACATTTGAAAATGCCTAAAAGAGCCAGGTCTCAACTTACTAAACATAGTTCTCAAGCACGGGCAGCAAGAATACGCCGTATGGGAGAATCTTCACCTGAACGTTCACAACGCCTTGCTGAACAAAATCAGAGAAACTCTCAGGTACGCGCACGAGAGTCGAGTGTCGAACGTTCGCAACGCCTTGCACAACAAAATCTGAGAACCTCTGAGTTATAATATTATAAAGCAGAAGAGTTTGTTTGGTTGAGCACGCTAATCTCAGGAACTTTCAGTGTTAGATAGCCCATTTATCGAGGAAGGCTATATCATTAAGCTAAGTCAAAAAGGAGCGCAGAATTAATGGAAAATGTGACGCAGACGAAGTTTTGCGCGGGTCAGCTAGTTATAAATATGTCTACAGGTATCCATGACTTCTTACAAACTTGGTATGTGGAGGGCTAGGAGAGGTAAAATGCAATCATCTATTTCATACAAACTTTATTTAAATCAAAAAATAAAATCTACAATAATCCTTTTACTTTCAATTATGTATAGTAATAAAATTTGTTTTTAGCATCTCAATCTATATCGTTAGCGATTGCCATAACCCCAATGGTCAGGTTACGGCCCTTAGTTGTCCAAGGCATTCATACCCTCCATGTTACAAAATTGTCACCAATTTTTTTCTCAACTTGACATTCTGTCTCTTACAGGTCTTCAAACAAAACACAATAACTAAACTATTTTCCTTGATTTCACGATATAAGCGACAGACTGCCAATCTTTAAAATCTTTACACAATAAGCTTAACAAATTATATTAAATCCTCTTTTACAGCTAAATTACAATGCATAAATTTTATTTTCAATAAAAATACATATCTCAATATATGAAAGAACACTTTTACCTATGTATTTGTTAAGTCGGTAACAAATGAGGCACTATTACTTTTTTTCATTTATTATATTAATATGTACATAACTTGGACTCTTAACTTAACATTACATCTTCAGTCCATTCTTAGGTACATCTATTCAAATCATCTTATGTTGCTGTTCAAAAATATTTCATAATATTTTTCAGTGTCAACAAAGTTGCATTCATGCAAAACCTTTTTGGTTTTTAAATAAATCAATGGTCTCATAATCACATTATTTCAATAGTTAATTTAAAGTGGAGGTGGATAGTGTAGATATTATTTAACAAATGGATAACTATGAGGAGATCGATCAACGAATTAACTAACAATGGTTCATGCACCAACAACTAATCCTTAACCGAAAATATGTTGAGTTTCACTTTTGTGTGTTTGTACAACTATTTTATGCTAAGAGATATGTTCATAGAGTTCCCGTCGCTCATTGAGCTCTGTCACAATTAACTATTTCGGCACAAGTAACAAACATTCAGTATGACGTCCTAAAATCAATAAAGCTTAATTAGGAAGTACATAAAACAATTCTTTTCCCAAAAGAATAACTTCTCCAATATCTAGCTAAGTTATATAAAATACACATTAGCACAATCTAAACAAATAATTTTGGTGTTAACTGCACACAATTTATCTGTACATATTCCATAATATTTAGGTATAGCACTCCTAATTAACGTTATATTTCGAGAAAGCACTCTTGGTATAGTTCCAATTAGGTAATATAATAAAGAATTTTTATATAATAAATATGTAGTATACTATCAAGTATATTAACAATATGTCAAAATGTTCACGTGTCTAAAATCTTGTGAATTATAATCGGATATCACCCTATTATAACAAATACTGCAGTGTAAAGCTAAAGTGCACATGCTCAGATATTACCTAAAGTTACCAATAACGTAAGACTCTAAATGTAACATCCACGGAGTCTCTCATGAGGTTTTATTGCTTATAACTTGAGGTTCAAAAAGTGTGATCTTATAAAATATTTATAAAAATGTTAACATGTTGTACTCTCGCTTTATAAGGCAGATTATCTATCTGAAGTTACTACGTAGCCTCTGACTCAACGTCACAACAATGAAAATCAGATTCACATTTCGCCTACAATTAAATGCATTAAGATAGAAGCTATAAATATAGAGAAAAAATAAATATCTACTAGGGCTAATAAAATCCTCCTGGTCCACGTGGTAAACTTACACGTTAAATATAGAATATACCTTTGTACTATTGTTTAACGTCGACGGCAGCCGCGAGCCCCAGACGAAGTCACAGGGCCCACGTTTCGGGGCCCGGTAGACTGCGGGGCCCGGGCCGCCCCGAGCGGTCCACGGACAGAGTCACCCAACTCGACTACCTACTACCTAGACGCCGTCTGCGGCGACGCCCGCGACGGCGATAAAAATAAAAAAAAAACAACAACAGAAAATCAACCGTATACGACGCAGTCATCTTTGGACCCGACGTCAGCATCGGATCGAGGCACGGGCGTATTCGCCCGCGCTACTTTGCCAATCGCCGGCGTAAGCGGTTGCGTAGCGCCAGCGCCGGCGCCCACGGGCCCGTCGCGCGCTTGCCCAGCGCTCGCGCACATCGCTCGGGCGCCAGGCGCGCCGCCTTGCTGGCGCCACCGCCGCCGTCTTCACCGCAGCGCGTGCGCTTGCAGGCGCCCTGGTCGCGCACAGTGCGCACTGGTTCTGTCGCGTCGTTGCGCGAGCGCAAGGCTCGGGGACGCGAGGGAGCGGAAGGAGCAGGTGCGCCAGCGCACGCGGAGGGCGGCGGCGGTTCAGCCGTGGTAGAGTGCACCTCGGGTTCGTCACGCGCGCTATCCGCCCGCCTCGGGCGCGGGCGCGGTTCGGGCAGGCCGGGCGGCGGCGGCGGAGAGGCGGCGCGTACGGCGCGGGCGCGGGCGCGGCCCCGAGCGGCCCCGAGGTTCTCCTTCGAGCGGTCGGGGGGCGGGCGGCGCGCCGCCGGGATCCGCCGCGCCGGGCCCGGGGCGCGCGCCGAGTTTCCCGCCCGCGCACCTGCCGCAGCCGCCGCCGCCGCCGCCGCGCCGCGCAGCTCGCGAGCGTACAGCCCGATGCTGCGTGTTATCTTCTGAGCTAGGGGTGTCACTACCTGCGCGCCCTGCGAGCGCGTGGAGCGTGTGCCACTACGTTTCGCGTCCTCGTCGATAGGAATAGACTCGACGGGTGCGGGTGCGACGCGACGCCCTGATGGTTTCCCATCCCCGGCCGCCAACCGGTCGGTCCGGGGCGGCGGCGGAGGCGCGGGGGAGGGGGCCGGCGGCGCACGCCTGGTAAGGATGACGACGCGGTCGAGGGGAGGCGCCGGGGACGCGGCAGGCGGACGAGCTCGCGTGGCCTGACGCGTGTGCGGCCGCTGCGGGGGCTCGGCCTCGTGGTGCGAGCGCAGCACACGATCCGGCGCAGTCGCTGGAGTGTCGCGCTTGGCGTCACTGCGCGGACGACGCCCACGTGGCTTTGGTGGGCCCTCTGTTGGTGAACTCGACGACACTTCGTTGATCTGGATACCGCCATCATCGTCCGGTAGATTCGAGGGCTCTGCGGCGGTCGAGGCCGTTTCGCTGACGGTCGTTCGAGGCGGGAGAGGGGGACGGCTGGCAGTGGACGCGTCAGACTCGGCTTCCACGTCGGGCACGACGGTGGCGGGTGCGGGCGTGGGCTCGCGGGGCTCAGAGGGCTCCCGCGGCACGGGCGTGCCGGCGATCTCCTCGTGGACGGCAGACAGTGTGTTGATGACGCGGGTGCGATTAAGCAGTCGAGCCATGAAGTACGATTCGGCGGGGTTGCCGTAGTTGACGATAGCGTCGTCGTCCGGCTCGGGCGCGTCGTCCGGAGGCGGCGCGGGCGCGGCGGGCGGCAGGCGCGCGTCCAGCGTGGCGCAGGGCGGCAGCGGCGGCGCGGGCGGCGGCGGCGGCGCGCGCTCGGCGTCGGAGTAGCGCGTCATGATGGTGAGGCCGTTCTGCGGCACGGCGCGCGGCTCGGGCTCGGCGCTGGCGGCGGGCGCGGGCGGCGCGGCCGTGGGGCGCGCGGCGCTGCTGCGGGAGCGCAGCACGGTGGCGCGCGGCGGGCCCGGCGGGTCCAGCATCAGCGTCACCACTGACGTGTTGTCGGCTCTCATTCTAGTGTTTGACCATCTGGGGAAATATGTTAATAAGGTTTTTCATTTACTATTTATTTATGGAGTAGAACTTTGGCAATATATTGTTGGAAAAAAAAAACACCTTGACGACTTAATCTCAGCCTGTGATTACAGCTCTTTAAGGGCAGATATCACCAATCAAATTGATTGTGATCAAGCTGCGTTCAAGAGTTGCCAGTGTCAATTTTCCATAGACATAATGACACTATAATAGCTCGTAAACGTCGTTTATATGTTGATCGCGTTCAGTTTCAGATTGATGAAATCCGCCTTAAGTATTTGCTGTTGCTGTAGCTGTTCTTCTTATGTTTTTTTCCCCGGTTAACATTCATGTTTAGCCAAGACAATGCATACCTTTCCAGAGCATGATCCACTAGACTTTTAGAAGGGTTCAGCCAGTCTCTTGGCTGGTTTCCATTCCCTCCAACGAGCGCGGCTTCATTGTGCCGCTCGGTGGCCTGGACTAGACTAACGGCGCCCTCTGGCGAAATCATATTCCACAGGCCATCAGTGCCGAAGATCAAACACCTGTAATGTAGCAGATAAAAATTAAGTTACAATAAAAATTAAAAATATACTATAAAGCTAATTCTATCAAGTGCATACATTCCTACTGAGATCGGAACATGACTTAGTAAAAATATTAACAAAAATATTACTATTTTTCCTTAAAACCTAAATGAATAAAAACCAAACATAACTACAGTTTATTACATTTGCGTTCCTATCAATAGCAGCCACAAGCCCAGATTCCTGACTAATACACATATCCAGATTGTGTGTCTAATTTTTGCCAATTAACTTTCCACATAATTCAAAGGATCTAAACATATCTGGTGGTGACATGTTGTATTCACTTTGTTCCTGTCTTCCTTTCCCTTCAAGTTTAATCAGAAGGCCATTGCTCTTACATCAAATTCAAGTTTTAATATCTCCTCATCAACAATCATTGTCAAATGAGACATGTTTTGACAGTTTGGAAGGATTTCATATTAAATAACTGCCGTTTTTAATAGTAGGTTTTTTTTTTGGGTAGAATGTAACTTTTATATAGTAAATTTGAAATGACCAAAACGCGCAAAACCATAGGTGCTGAAAAAAAAATCGCCAAAACTCTTTCGGGATTGGTGCGATAGTGGGAGTATTAAGGGTGGGGGAGATTACGTGGCGACTCTATATAAGCTTTCAATCCAAATTAAGGTCAGGGGGGCATCTACAAGGTCAAACTCGTAAAGGTCAAGATAACACTTCAAGGTCAAAATATGCCTAAAATCGTAGAATATTGCCCTCTATCAAACTCCAACGTCAAGAATATACTCAAGGTCATACTCGAACCTATCAAAAATATTAATTCGAAAGGAAATGTGGACGGCGGGGCTCCTACTTCTAAGTGGTTTATACAAAAATAACCTCGAAGGGGATGGCGGGGTCTATTCGCTCGCTCACTCGACCCCGCCATCCCCTTCTAACCTAACCTATCCGAGTCGGGGTGCCCCAAGTCCAGAGCTAGCTCCGCTCGCTCTTGCATTCTGAGTCCTTCGAAATGTTAACACTGCGGACTTCGGAGACGCCATGGTGTCACTCAATCGTCGAAACAAACAGGAGAACCATAGACGCTCTCGACGCTCTCGACTGTGAGTACAAACGATAAATGACAACTTTCAAACGTAAACGTCGCATACGTCATAATATTCCGAAATTACGTTTCGTTACTCACAATCGCCAAAATACATTTTTTCTTTTGCTTTTTATTTGAAAACGCAATGCTTGCGCAACTATTTAAAAATAAAACAAAGTCTAAAACTATAATATTCATTAAAAAAAAACATTTAAATGTGTGGTCACTTAGTCTGACCGTAAAACGAAACGACCTTGGACCGATTTTTTATGTTATCTGTGGCAAATTATGTCAGTTTTTCGTAAATAGGTTAAAAATAATTGAATTTTTAGGATTTTTTTTAAACTTTGTGATAGTGTTCTACAAGAAGAGTGCTCTACCTAAAAAAATAATCAAGCTCCAAAACCACTGTTTGTGATACGAAGTTGAGCCGACAGTTTTCAACTGCGATTCAAATGCATCTTAAAAATACAAGAACTGCCTCTCTAGTGAGATGTTCATTATCATCAATATTGATAAAAAAATAGAAAATGTTTAGAAAAAAGATACTTTTAATTTGTATTCTATCACTACATAGTATAAAACATAGTCCATCTGTCTGTCTATCTGTCTGTTATCGATTAAATTCAAAACTACTGCACCGATTTCATGCTGTTTTGACCAATGGATAAAGTGGTTCTCGAAGAAGGTTTCAGTATATTATTTGTCAAGCGAGTGAAGCATCAGCTAGTCATCAATATTGATTATTTTTACTCACCGAAACTTTGATGGGTCTATAGTCAAAACACCTACATCAGGGTCAGGACTGACTATGAACTCATCATTTTGAGGATTGTAGCTCCAAAGGTCGCCAAGTGACCTTGCTACAGCTAAAAATGGTATCTCATCCATTGGCGTATTCTTCTTGATTGGCCCCTTGTGTCCAAGACGAGGTCTGTTCCATACGACACGAGGTACGCCAGCCTTCGAGACTACCTTCCCACCACATCTTTGGATGCGCTCTATTTCAGTTGTGGATTCAGGTTTGTGGTCTGATGTCAATGGTTTTGCAGCCCACTCCTCACAACCTACAAAAATATAGTATGAGCATTCAGCTGGAAGTAGTACTAAAATTATACAGTTTTTTCTATAATTTTGTTGATGGTTTCATTTCAGTAAATATTCATACTTAATTTAAGATGAATTAGTGGTTATTAAAAAGAAAATGGATGATTCTACTACATATTAATTGGTTTTTTTTTTTTCATTATGTCCAATAATGCTAGTAAGACCACCTCTTTGTTCAATGGGGGAATCTTTTTGACCTGCAGAGACTTGCACAGATATCAATTACTATTTTCATAATGCAAAAAGTGTTAAGAAAGAACACTGTTGCTTTTACAAATACATAAAATATTAACTTACCATCTTTTTGGTAACCGAGTACAATAGCAGAATCCCCAACATGTCCAATATATATTTTACCACGGCGTATAAAAGCTATGCTTGCGGTTGTACCTGCCGTGCTTGGTAACCCTGTTACTGTTTTTGGCCATTTTTCTGTAACAAAATAACAGAATATTTTATAATTATTTCATGCCTAGTTTAAAGACTGATAGGCCTAACAATAGAATGTTATTTTAAAACAATGGACATTCACAAAGCTAAAGTATTATGTTTGTAACAAGTATTAAGAGCTTCAACTTTAGTTTTAAGGTTATGAAATTCACTGTTTTGTTTTCAATTCAACTTGAAAAAAAAATATGTCTTACAAACTTGACAAGTTTACTTGGCATTTCAAAATAAAATATTTTAATAAGGTACTACTGGTATGTAAGTGCTTTGCATGACCTTAATTATTGAAACTACTAAGCAGCTACTTTCATTAGGAATGTCCTAATAAGCTATTATAAAGAATTTACAGTATTCTAATTAAACTCAAATTCTTTTGTTTGTAAGCAACAACTTGGTATAGTATGTATTGGGCCCACTGAAAATAACAGTTTATGTTATTGATACTCTGCCTCCGCTGCTGGACAAGTAGACATAGGTGACAGCAAATCTTCACTCTCACACTCTTAGAGTGAAAGTTGCTTGGGTACTGTATGTATGAAGATGATGTCAGAATTAACACTAGCAAGAGATTAAAGTTTTTTTATATGGCCACATCAAACAAAGACGGCCATCATAAATTAAGTTTTCTAGCTTAAAAACTTATCAAGTCAAATTTAGTACTATTCCATCTTAATCAACTACTTTTAGACATTATAATAGATAATCCATGACATAATATTCTAGAAACATACCCTAATATCAATATTAGATATGCAAAACAATCTAGCTGATAATAGGCAAACAAGTGTTAGGTTTCTCGGTAAGATATCTCTGAGGTTGAGCAGTTCTATAGTAGCCAAGAGCTTCAATAATGACCTTATACATAACATTTTCGTAAGAGGAAACCTGAGCCAATATAAAAACCCAAACTGGCAAAACTGCTTTCACTTTGCAAAGTGAGTGGGATTCCCAAAAAACTTTGCGAAGGTAATTTATTTTTCTTGCTATTATTTAACAAAGCAATAGCATGGACAGTAACGACAATGACCATTCGAAAAACTTCTGTAAACTCAATGTCAAACCACTCAAGAAAAAATTATGAATAACTTCAACAAGGTCAAGCTAAACATTTGGTACAGTCACTTAGAACTCGCCTTGAGCCTAGACAAAGCCGAGTTTTAATACGATACATCGTAATTAAGTTAGTTAATAACGTGAAATTTGGTGTTTACCTAACTCTTTCCACATGTTCAAGTGGGTCAACATGTAACCATTTCTGATAGCTTTGAGTACATCCTCATCGTTGTCCGACCAGAACTGCCTCTGCTTCACAATAGAGTCCATCAAATGCTCCTTCGCAAAAGCCGCCGCCTCGCTGCCGCCATGGCCATCATATATTCCGAAGAAAGCATACTCCAAATCCCTCTCGTCTTCAGTTTGTTGATAAGCAACGGAAAACAAGTCTTCCATATACTTTCTCCCGCCTTGGCTGCAGTGGCCAGTTACACGTAAATTGACACCAATAGACGCAGGCATTTTAAAACTACAACACTACAACTTATAATAACAAAATATTTACGATTTCATTGTAACACAAACGTTTCTTTCCTATACATTTTGCATTTGCAATTACGCGAGTCGCGACTGACGACAGATCACGTGGACATATTGATCACTACGCGTGCCCAGTGGTTTACGAGAAGTTCCGTGAGTCAGAAAGAGATAAACATAGATTTGTCACTGTGTCTTTGCAAGAAATAGACGCCATCATTCTTTCCGCCATTTTGGTACAAGCTCACGTTGACCGTCTTTTAAAATAATTATTCCACTTTTACCTAAATATTCCACAAAAATTTCTCAATTATTTGATGAATATACTATTTCGATTAATTTGTTTTAAAGGTTATTTCGAAATCTTTATATAAAGGATTTGTGAACTAAAAAGTTGCTTCGCAATTTTTGTGGACTGTGAAGTAAACTTCTACGTTCAGAAATTCAAATTCAATAATTTTTTTCGTGAGTTCGTTTAGAAATTATCCGACAGAGGGGCCCCTGGCTTTGGTTTCTGTCCAAGATATGCAAGTGTATTGTATATTATTATGGAAAATCCGAATTATCGGTGGACGCACCGGGCGTTTGGAGTCGTAGGGAAATTCCCGGCCACCGCAGGCGGACGGCGAACGTTAGGTGGCTCAATCAGAACCAGACCCGGGTCAAAGGCGCGTCGTGTCCCACGCGGGATGCGGAAATTTTTCGAAAGAGTCACCGCGGTCCTGGAACGCAATGGACGTTACGAGAAAAACCTATCCATGTAGATGGGTTTTAGTCAATAAGAGTCTGACACTCACTTCTGCTCCGCCGAAAACGTGAGGAGACATTTGATGATTACCCATACTCAAAAAAGAGCGTTCTGCAAATGCAACTTGGGAATCAGTATCTGTGCCTCCATATTATAATACTCTTTGCCAAGCCTGGTTGCCAAGAACAGCACTCCTTACTTGCTTTATTCAGAAATCAGCTATTAAATTTTATTAGGTCTCTAGCCTATGCCTAGTGAACTTCTCAATTCGAAATCCATCTTTTAGAATTATGCTGTCTTAGTGTAGCGTTTCCAGAGCTGTTGACAGGGGAGAGAGGGAGGAAGACAATTTGTTATGTAAGTAGTAAACAAAGGTAGGAAGATAATGATGATAGTATTCTGTATTCATTGCTAAACAACGAACCTTGAAACTTAACAAAAACACATAGCAAATATCATATTTATTTTATTGTTTACCTAATTACTACTAAAATTTAAAAACTACAGTCTATTCTTCAGCAACTTCCCAAGGTTTCTCTGGACGATGTAGATCCCAAGGATTTGGTTTTTTGTACACTTCTGGTTCTTCCAACTTGACACCTCCATTGACTACCTCTTTTATAAATCTATCAACTTTTCCACCTTCAACAGGTTTGGTATCACAGTACATCTCAGTGATACCACTCTCAAGACACCTTTGAGCGAAGACTTTGCCTAAGTTTATGTAAGCACAAGTGTCTTTGATGCTGTAGAGTTGTTTGCGCAGTGCCCACTCAGATGTCTTTGCTTCAATGACTGGGCCATTTACAAAGTGGACTACCTGGGCGGTTACTGTGCGGTTACTTGCTGTAAGAATGAGCCTGGAAGATAAGAGAAGTTTAGTAGTTTGCACATTATATATAAAATTGGCCTTGGCTTTGAGTATAATAGTTATAGAAATGATGGCTATAAACTCAGATAACTCAAGTATTCTGTTCTATTATTACATCAACAAACAACAATACGAGGGAAGAAGGTAATACTTTTTTTGTTTTCCTAATACAGCTTTAGGCCTTCATACAATTTCAATTGTACAATGTTGGGTATACAAACTTGTGCCAGAATTTCCTCCCAGGGGCATCTAAGTGGTAACCATCAGGTTTGCGAGCAATCCTTATTTTTTCTAAATTACGAGGGTTCCTGTTGACAAACTCAGCTGGAGCTGTTGAACTAAGTCTAGACAAACTTGGAGCTACTATTAATCTTCTTAGGTTATTCATTTTAAGTTAAATATCAATGTTTTTCTTGCTTAGTTTCCAAAAAATAACCTAGCTTTACGCGAACTTACGACACCTGTCAGCTGTCTAATGTCTGACTGACGTATAAGCAGTTAAGCACCACTGACGTATAAATCATATATACGTCAGTGTTAAGCACTGACGTAAAACGTCTTTTTATAGTGCGGCGTTTTATTAGGTGTGTCAGTGTCCTGTCTAAAGGCCGCTGTACACATTGGGCCAAGGCAGTGGGCAGCATGTTGGGCCAAAATAATGAATTCCAAATGTCGCTGTTTACACATTGGTGTACGTTTGCCAACGAACGAGTAACTTTGTTTGCGAAGCACGCCAAGATCCTTTGATTGGTGCACGAAAAACCGACAACATTCGATTGGCCAGCCAATATTGCCGCCAACTACCAACATACCGCCAAGTAGGTCTTTACATGCTGGCCCAATACGCTGGCCCACTGCCTTGGCCCAATGTGTACAGCGGCCTTAACAAATGTCAATGTAAAAAAAAAGCTGATGACAGCCAAACATCCGGACTTCTCGTACATACTAGGTTTGTCCTACTTCCGGACATTCAAAACCGAGAAGAGAATCGACTTTCATGTGACAATAAAGACCTGGATAAAGTCCATCGTCGATTCAAAATTCTAAACTCCCGTGGCCAAATGGTACGCTTTAATTTATACAGTTCGAAACTAGATTGCACAAACTGTGACATCTTTTTTTGAGAGCACAGAAGTGTCATTCATAGTTTTCATAAAAGTTTCGAATTTGCGACACTGGATGGCGTGCACGTTTCCTAAACAGAGCGTGCAGGATTTATAAGTGGCAGTACAGCAGCGTCAATGTCAGGGATATTTACTTTTAATTCTTTAAGGAACACTAGATCGCATTGTCAAGTCTGGTCAAGTCAACACCATGCCGGGCCTGTTCGCTTTTCGTGTTCAAAACAATTTTTATACGATAGCTGTTTTTTTCAATAGACCATGTGTTTGAGTATATAATAAGTCGAGCGGCCGAAGCCGTGGGCATCAGTTTTTACATAATATTTCAGGCACTTTTTAGGGTTCCGTAGCCAAAAGGAAAAAAATGGAATCCTTATGTCTGTCTGTCCGTCCATATTATTATGTCACAGCCAACTTTTTTCCGAAACTATAAGAACTATGCTGTTGAAACTTGGTAAGTAGGTGTATTCTGTGAACCGCATTAGGATTTTCACTCAAAAATAGAAAAAAAAAACAATAAATGGGGGTTCCCCATACTTAGAACAGAACTGAAACTCAATTTTTTTTATCAAACCCAATTTATTTATACGTGTGGGGTATCTATGGATAGGTCTTCAAAATATATTTTTTTTCTTAACTGAAAAGTTTGCGCGAGAGACACTTCCAAAGTATGTACGTCATTTTTAAATACGTCATTAATCGTAAACCACAACTTTTGCTTATAAAAAAAATACAAACATCCGAATTGAGAACCTCCTCCTTTTTGGAAAGTCGGTTAAAAATATACCTACAGGTTTGTAAGGAACTAACGGAACCCTCGATGCGCGTGTCCGACTCGCACTTGGCCGCTGGTTTTATATTTTAGTCGATTAAATTGACTTCTTTTTTGGTTCAATTTGAACCGTAAACCGATAAACTAATGAATTTTTAATGTCAATGTTTTGTTGATGCAAAAGCCCATCACTATAAATTACTACTACATTCTTGTATTCACTTCATTCGCCCACCCACACGTTGAGTTTTGATAAGAAAAAGTACAGTTTGTATTTATTCTAGGCACGTTTTGTTACCATATTCACCGTCTTCGGCTATGTCGCTGTGGCTGGAGTTTGTGCGCAACAGCCGTTTCTCTGTGCTAATTGTTTAGTGTTGTGTGATTGTGGACGGGCGTGAGCGTGCGGGGCAGTTGCATACATGTTTTGTAATTAAAGTTGTACGCCCACTTCGTGGTCCGCTGTGGTGGTTGCTCAGTGTATGTGATGGTAGTGGGTTGGTGGTAGAATAAGTGTGGATTGTTGTCAAAATGTCGCTACAGAAGAGTGTGAAAAGTGCGGGAGGAGACAGGAGTGAGCAGGGTGATACAACGTCGATATGCTCGTCTGTGACGACGCAGCCGGACAGGCACGGCTTCTTCGGTGGTGCTCAATACAGTCCAGAACCGTAAGTAGACTCTTCCAGCTTTCTACATACCTAGTATAAACTTCTAGTGTTGTGAATTGCATTGCAGTAAGTTGTTTATCCAACATCATCAACATAATTGGGTCATTATCATTGTTTACTATGTTCTAAAGCATAAACAAATTCAGTGTGTCAAAACATGCAAATGTACTATCTAAGTCTATTTACTCACACTTTTAGAATTCATAAATGAGTTTTATATTGTTTAACACCATGAGCTACAACTTTGAGCATGTTAAAGTGGGCACTAATTTAGAGAAACTAAATTATAATTAGAGACTTTCGTTTTCACTTCATATCTAATTACTCTAGCACCTACTTTAATGTTTCATTATTTTACAGCTACCTAGTTATTATTTGAAAACATTTCAAAATAATATTAATCCGATTGATGTACAAATATTTTTTTAATTTGTCTTTAATTAGCCCACTGTACAGGAGGGTAAAATTTTTCCATACTTTTGCAGAAAAAAATAAACAGGGTATAAATCTTAACAAAAGTTGCTCCACTGCACTGTGTCATGTCCAATCATTGTTATTAAATACATATCATATTTCAGCTAAGTGTTGCAAATAGCTCACGCCCCGCTATCACATTACCATGACAAAATCACTGAGTCATTGAGGATATTCAATCATTTAAACCTGATAATCTGAATTGTTTATGGCTTATCAAGGAAAATATTGTAAAAATAGTTTTTAATTTAGGATTTGCTTTTTCAGTTGGCTTTTTCACTATCAGTGTATTCAGAATCGAAATAAACAGGTTGCCTGCTTGTCAGTCTTCTACAGATTGTACTTTGGTGAGTGTGCCCAAGAACTCCACCGGCTCCTTTCTACCATCGGACATCCAGATGCACTGCAACTTACCATCCCTACCTTGTTGCTATTCCACGAATTCACACTATGCGTTTCCAAACGTCTTTTATAATGCGCACAGCAAAGGAGTGCAAATCTCTGCCTGCGTCTGTGTTTCTGAACGCTTACAACCCTAATCTCTTCAAAGTTAGAGTAAACAGGCTCCTTCTGGGTAAGCTCACTCCATCATAGACTTTGTCTCTGTCATCTCTGACCAAGACTAAAGTCAAGAGCAAACCCATCTCAAGTAAAAAAAATAACTAGGTAAATGCCACTCATGAGAATCTATTTATTATGCATATGCACATCTCTAAAACAAAATGGTGCAATTATGATCTGAAGCTTCATCATAATCAAGCATAAAGGCAAGAAATTCTATATCTGTAAAGAATACTGTTGTACTTGGAACCTGGTATCTCTTCTTCTGGTATCTGGCAAATTGTTATTGGTTTTAAATCTTGTATTTATTTATTTTATTTGAGATGAGTAAGCTCTTGATTCTGGACTTGCTCCATCTCAGAGACAAAATCTACCCAACTGATGACAGGAAATTCACCTCCTAATACAAGGAGAAACTCGAAACATTATTAAACAAATGTGGGTGTTTTATGTACTCTTCAGCCAAACTTATTTTATTTATATGTTAATGACCTAAACAATTGAGACCTCTGCATTACCTAGTACCATATATTTAAAATGTTGTGTTAGTGGATAGGTATAAAAAAAAATGCTATAAAACAATAACTGAATGTTATGTTATTGTTTTGTGGCAAATGCTTTTCTTAAGAACTATAGTCGGACAATCTGAGACAATAGTGTGTATTTATTTATTGAAAATACTGTTATTCGTTTAGATGTTTTTGTTGATTCCTTTTACCATATCATCTAAAGCAAATTATTTTAAACACAGTGGCCTCACCATAAAAATATATTTATTGGAGGTTTGGATAGATTTTTTCTCATGGACTATAGCACAATGCAGTAAATACAAACACAAATATTTATTTAGTTACCTTTTCAATTAATCTCTGCAGTAACAGTTAATAAAGTTATGCAGAATACAGGACCAAGTACTTTGGTAACCCAGGTACCCTCTGTGAGATAATTGGTAACACCAAGCTGTTGCTGGCCTTCCTTGGGGAGCCGGGGTGGATGGAATGACACATTTTTCCCACCTACACGCAAAATACGCGCCTAGTCCTGGAGTTGCGGAAACCCTTTAGCAAATTATTGTTATGTTGACTTGATTTACTAGTGGGGGATTTAGAAACACCATGACTTGCTTGTCTGCTCTATGCATATGCAGTCTTAGTTGTAAAGCAAAAAGTAGCAAAAAAACTCCAACAGTAAGAAAAACAAAACTAAAATGACTTTCATGACCGCAAAATAACATTTGGCTGCACCACCTAACATTGTTGCAAAAATAATGGAAATAAATATTAATGTGGTTACTACTTAATTACCAACACTCATAAAAAGTAAGAATTACTATGTAGCATTTAATGAATGTGAATGTGTGTTACAATATAGAAAATCATTCTTTTAGAGTCTTTTTAACCGACTTCCCAAAAAGGAGGAGGTTATCAATTCGGTTGTATGTTTTTTTTTTTGTTATGTTTGTTACCTCATAACTCCGACAATTTTGAACCGATTTGAAAAATGTTTTATCTGAAAGGATATACTTGCAGATTGGTCCCATTTAAATCATATCAAAATCGGTTACGAACTTTGGATTTTAAATCGAAATAGCTGGAATTTGACTATTTAGATGATTCTTTGATAATCGAAATTGCGTATTTTGCTTTTCTGCGATTTTGTAGTGGTCTTGTTAGGTGTGGGGCACCACTAAAGTGAAAAATAAAAAACTTTTTACAAAAAAATACAACCGTCGGTGTTTTTGTTAGTTTCTTCGTATTTTGACACCGACTTCCGAAATTATAGTTATTTTTTACTTTGTAGTGTTTTGTTTTTAGAAGTCGGTTGTATTTTTTTGTAAAAAGTTTTTATGTTTTACTGATTACCAAAAGGAGTTAAAAGCGATTGGAGTGTACTTTAAACATTGGTAAACTAATACATTGAGAGTATTTCTAACTAGCTTCTGCTAGCGACTTCGCCCGCGTGTGTATCGAAAAATATCCCAATAGGACATTTTCCCAGGTTGAAGAGCATCGTACCATTGTGCCAAGTTTTATCAAATTCTGTTCAGGCGTCAAGATGTGAAAAGATAAAGACAGACAGAGATATATTCACATTTATCATATTAGTATGGATGACTTGTGTGATTGATTTCTCTGAAATATTTAATCATTTAAACATAATAAAATAAAATTGACTGTACAGCTTGTGGTCAACTTACCCATCTGTCTGTTTTTGTAATAACAATATTGAATAAATTAGCAGAGGAAATAATGATTCCAATGTTGTATACCTACAGATATTTTCTATCCAGTTTGTCATATATATAATAATATTAAAATGTATGTGCTCACGGTTCAGAGAATTTAATTTAAAACCTACTGGTAAGAAAATTCTCTCACACCACATTAAAAAAAACTGGCCACCTGAAGGGTTCTGTACCATAAACCTTAATTTTTATTATTTTTTGTTATAGTGGCATTAGAAATACACAAACTGAAAATTTCAACTGTCTGACATTGAAATTTCTATAATTTAAGTTACAGTTCTTGAGATACAGCCTGCTGACAATGGTGTGAGTGGTGGCTTAATAATAATTAACTCTTTGGGTATGAAACCCTACAAACTGGTATTTGGTTGCATCTGGTTAGACTGGCAAATCCCAAAATTATTGGGAAGAGAATACAAAGATGAACAGTCATACCTACTGCATAATCTTGGAAATGTTCCTAAGTTCAGGTTTCATAAATTATGTTCAAAAATTACATGACATAGTCCAGAAATTGACCAAGGCAACATTTTGCCCCTGGAATGCTGTCTGATGGTAATTTATGTGCCAAAGATGTGTGAAATTGTGAATAAAAACACCGATGTTTTGCACCATGTAACTTGTTACCCCTGCAAGGCTTGCTTGAAATGAAGGCCTAAAATAACACAACAATATTATTCAATGACCTTACCTAAACAGTTTTAAAGTAACATCTCTACTCGCGTGTGTTTCACTGTTTGCAAATAACAAATTGCAAGAAACGGAAGTACGTTTATTTCTCAACTTCCCAGATATTGTCGGTCTGTCGTAACAAACACTAACAACTTGTAGAGCTGTCGACTTTTTCTAACAAACTACGAATAAGTTGTTAGGCTCAGCTCACACTGAGAAACTGCGAAGCAACGCTGCACATATTACTTGTAACAGCGATACAATATTGAGCTTTATTTGGTCTATGAAAAGGCACATTTCAGTGACAGAATCCGAACACACCCGGAGGAATTTAATAATCGAATCTTATCACTGAAATTACGTGTAAGTACACGTTATTTGTGTAGTCAATTAAGTTCTTATTTGAAATTCCGGGGATGTGTTCGAATTCCCTTTATCACTCAAATGTGTACCTTGATGTGTAGTAAATAAAGTTCAATTATAACTTTTTAAAATGAGCACGCAGCGTCGCGCCTCAATGTGTCTTTACCCTTAGTTTGTTAGAAACAATAAATTAAATTAGCAAAAAAAAGCATGTTCTGACAAAGTATTGAGTAAGTAGGTATTGTTCCGCGATTCCAATCTCACGTGATATTCGAAGGTAGTTCGTGAATGCAGTTTAGTTATCATGCACTTTAGTCACGTGGGGTCTTGTGCTACTTTATCTATTGTAAAGGCAGCTCAGTATGCCTTACACCTTTTTGAAGGTCGTGAGTCAGTCTTCTGCCTGATTCTACAGTATCCGGTGGCACTTTTAGAGTAGATAGTAGAAAGAACAGTTCATGCTACGTAAAATATTATCAGTCAGCAATGATCTCCTTCAATCCGTATCTGCAAAGCAAAATTCAGATCTTCTCCTTTGCACGCCATTCTACCCGGCCCAGGGTCTGACGTATCTAACCCTGGCCTGCCACTGATCAGATCGTCGGTTCACTTGGTACGTGGCTTACCTGCTTTCTTGTGGGCTGACTGCCTGAGTGCCTGGTTGATCAGTCCAGTCCTGCTGACTGCTTAGGATGTGCCGGACGTACATTTGACTGCACAGCGGAAGGAACAGTTTAACCTTGAACTGGCCAAGCGAAGTGCGGAGTTTTAATACAGAAGAGTGACCTTTCTTGTAATGAAAACTCCGCACTCCGCTTAAAAATAATCCTTTGGATTGTAGAACAACGTCCACCTTCTGTCTATCACTGCTCAAACGAGAATGCAAATTCTGACAATTTTCTTAGTACGACCGGAATAGGCAGTTGCGCCCGTATTCTACAAAAGTATTGGTATTTGGTCTAATCTGACTAATTAATGCTACAGTATTGGTCTAGAAATGCAGGCGTTACCCAAGGTTGGAAATAATTTTCGCCGTAAAATAAGTCGTTGAAATGAATCCTTTAGTACCTCTTAACCTTAGTCTGGCTCTATTGTATGATGTAACCTGGTTTAAAACAAGAAACGGGTCTGAAACAAGGATAATTACGCTAATAAGCGCGTGACGAAATGTTTTAAACAGAGTGGAACTTCCACAAGACATTATGAATAGATAACACAGGCAAAGCTAAACATCTAGGCTAGCATCTTACTCTAAAAGACCCCCTTTATCTTCTAGAAACGGACCCAACAGCCTCGACTCGAATTCTTCTCAGACAGGCAGAAACACTACTTTTTATTATTATTCCGCCTGCTGGGCAGCGGCCTTCCCAAAATCCTCCCAAGTATTCTTTTCTCGAGCCCGCTCGTAACAGCCTTTGCAGTAGGCGTTTAGGTCCTCCTCTGCCTAGACCGATCTCGTAATATTTATTTCATCACTATTGCTTTCGATACGGGGAAGGACAACATTGTGAAAAAACCAGTCCTGGACTAAATTCGAAGACATTGACTTGGACCAACCAGCACTGGGCCCCCTTGATGCCTTATGGAGAAGGCCTGTTGTGTCAGTGAGAAAGCTATCCTGAAATCTTTCGCATAATGTCCACCTACCCAAAGGCCTTCGGGACATTATTACTAGCCTCTGCTGTCCGCCCGTCCATACGTCTGTCTGTCAGTAGACTGTATCTCATGAACCGTAATTAATATGCAGACAGTTGAAATTCTCACTAACTGTGTATTTCTATTGCCGCTATAATAACAAATAAGAACAATGTTGTACCATCGTACAAAATTGTTATTATTCGTTTGAAAGTCTTAAAAAGTGCGAAACTATGGTCTCGCACTTGGTCGGTCTTTAAGACTTTCATTACATTTAAACGTAAGTACTTAATTGTAAATGTGACATGATAACATCAGTCTTCGTACAACACAGCTCTACAATGGTTGAGACCAGAGGCTATTAGCAAAGAAACTTTATTCATGACTTGCAAAAACAGATCCCGCGTGGAGGATAATGCCTGTTATTCACTTTACGTTATCTTTTATTTTAAAAGGGAAAATATCACACGCTTGTCAGTCTTGGGTCCCACAAAATGTCAAATGGATTGAAACATTCGCAGCCCCTTTGCGGATGGACGTGAACATGCATAAATGATGACTCGGTGAAATGGGATGGCCTAAACACTGGCATAAAATTATAAACGCAGAGACGGACGGATCAAACGTTCGTGTTGGAATAAAAGCTTTTTGAAAAGGGCAGACAGTGACCCCTTTAGCTTAAAGACGCGGTGTTATATGTGAATCCTATCTGCTGATATTATAAATCAATATATCCTCAACAATTGAACGGATTTGGATATATTCAGGTGAATTAAGTCCTGAATTAGAGTACGTTCCTCTGGGATATTACATATTTTTTTACTTTCACGCAGCTGAAGACGCTAACAGTTCGAAGCCGGTGATCTAGTAATTAAATGGCATTCTAAAAGCAAAGCAACCGCTGTTCGAAACTTCTCTATATCACGACTCACGACCGAACATTATGACGAATGCGATGAAAGCGGAGAAACCTCCGTGGTCATTTGAAAGTGCAGGTTGGTACGGCGGCGGAATATCATCAGACAGCCTTTAAGGCCAATGGTCTCTGCCCCACAAGTCACTTAGGCAATACAGACTATATTAAATTGATTGTCACCATCCAAATAGGTTATGACATCCATGACATGACTGTTGTCTAATGCAGCTAACAGCTATTATGCTATACCCATAATTTATACTATTGTTTGAATAAGTTCCAAAACAGTTTATTGGGTTCATAAATTAGTGCAGTCAAGTACAACATGCGTTTTCACGTGATTAATTAGCAAATTGATAATGATAAACTATAAAGAACACGTTTTAAAATTAATGCAATGCAAAGACTAGGTAGTGTAGTTACATGTTTATGTAGAAGATCAGAGATAATTTCATCTAAATATAGGTTCAGATGAAAGTAAGATTTATCAATCTACTTTAGTATCGATGGGTCCAGAAAAAGATAGTTTTACTGTACCTATGTGGAATGTCACGAAATACAAAGGGAGGCAGTGATAGCGTGATGGTTCAAAGAACGGAATAGAAGAAGGAAACGGATTTACACCAAGTAACAAGAGACAAGAGAAGAAAGATGATAAAAATATGCTAAAGTTTCAATGAATTCGTAATTTGGTTCCATACATAGTTTTCATAATTTTTAAGCAAAGAACATACGACGAACACGATCAAGTAAACATAGTTTATTTATTTTAGCAGGTATATGTACAATTCAATGTAGTGTTAACACACCTTAGAGTTAACATATTTTATTTCTAGTAATTTTCAGCCTGATGAGCCGAGAAGCATCCGAGTACACGATATTATTATCGTTGTCGAACGCCAAACCAAAACCGTCGTTTATTTCAGCAACTCTTTCCAAAGAAGTAGTTGATTTTCTGACAGCGTAAATACCATCCTGAAGACATGCGTAGACATTGCCATTTTTATCTGTGGTCAAACTTCTCAGCACAGGGGTTGCCATGTACAAAACAGCATTTTTAGTCCCTTTCTTCTGTGAGAATAAACCAGTATTATTCGAAAAGAAAATGTCATCTTCTTTATCTATCACGAAATGATCCACTTTCGTATCTTCTAAATCTGGGAACCTTCTGGACTGCCCATCTTCCATCACGTATAAGAATTGATGAGGGAATAATGAATAGTATAGAACATCCTTGAAATATAAAGTCCAAATGTTGGAACCTCTTTCTCCAATAATTTCTGCTTTGTTCTGGCCGTAGTCGTATTTGTATATTCCATCGCTGCCACCTATGTAGATTTCGTGTGTAGCTTGGTCTACCGTTTGAGCAAAGCCGTTGGTGACGCCTTCGATGTTGTTGAACTCTTTGGTATTAAGGTTAAGTCTTGCAGATCTGAATTCGTCATCGTTTTCTTTGACGTTGTAGCTGAAATATAGATTGTTGTTGCTGTTGTCAACTACTAAAAGATACGGTCTGTCGAGGCCTTCTCGTAGCGTTTCGGTCTCATAGTAGACGCCGTCTATTTTCAAGCCTGGACAATCTTCTTTGATGACTCCAGCTTGGATCGAGATGAGACCACATAATATGATGATTAGTTTCATTTTGGGTCTGAAATAGCAAAAGAAAAGCTTATTATTTATTTGTTAAAAGTTAAGTGTACACAGGCTCACGCAATCCCACGAAGACTGATGGAATTTAAGTAGGTATATTTTTGTTTATACCAAACCAACCTCCTACCAAACTAAAGATGTGATCGTGATTGTCTACATCTACACTCTACACTAATAGTATAAAGAGGAAAGCTTTGTTTTTTTTATTTGAATTGAATAGGCTCCGAGACTACAGAGGGGCTAGCACGAATATTTTCACGTATAGTAACGTTAACGTAATTGAATTTTGAATGTGAAAAACTACAACCCCATAGTATTTTGGTTTAATTTTATGGGACATACACAATTAAAATCACTTAAAAATATGAATATGGTATCTAATTCAAATAAATGTTATGTGCGAAACGAGTATTGTAGCTATGGTAAAATTTTACGTCATGTTACTATACGTCAAAAATATTCGTGCTAGGCCCTCTGGACCGATTTGAAAAAATCTTTCAGTGTTAGATAGCCCATTTATCGAGGAAGGCTATAGGCTATATATATCATCACGCTAAGACATATAGGATCTGAGCAATAATGGAAAATGTGACGCAGACGAAGTTGCGCGGGTCAGCTAGTTCAAAATATGTTGAAAGCATGAGCTAAAAATGCCATCTCATTTTACAAACAAACATGGTTCATATTGACTGTTGTTAAAACCTAGTTTACCAAGACAATCTTTTACTTTTTCATACCACGCTAAAGATGACTGCTTTAAACCGTAAATAGCCCGTTTTAATCTCAACACATTTCCCCGCAAGCTTCGCTACTTCGCCAAGTATGCATTTCTACAGATTTTTTCATATAATTTACATTATAAGCACTACAGGCAGTCTTGTCACTTATATGGTGTACATAATAAAGAGTATTCTATTCTATTCTTAACATACAATTTAGACTTAGAGAATTGTATGCTTTCAGAACTGGTTAGACCAAGTGTAAAATGATTATCTAATAGTTTAATTAGACCAAATCATCTATGTAACATGTGCTTCTCATTCAAAACAAATCGTTTGCTTGCTATCAAAACTTCACCTTCAGCCATTAAACTATTTACTTCTACCAAGGCCTGATACCAATCCCTCTATGTAAACTGTAATATTATTTACTTAATTAGTTTTTGTTGCCACTTACCGCGTCTGTCCACAGTCGAATGATAAATGAATTGATAAATAATACTGGCCGGATAATTGGATATTATCATCATGCCAATATATAAAGATTTTTTACATCTGTGGAGTTGACAAATTGTTTTTTTTTTATGCATTACTGAACTTTGTTTGGCGTTTTCGTTACCTTTCACATTTTTGTGTTTGTTGTTTCAAATAACTTGAGAAATCCCTAGACTTCTCAAGTTATTTCGAAATAAAGCCAATGAGAAGTCCAGTACTTTGATTATGTCGCACATTATTCAGCTTAAAAACTATGTGGATTCACTTTGAGCACATCAAAAAACCCTTATATATATATATTATACTGCATTGATGTAATGTATGTGCATAGGTAATGTTTGTTGCTTATCTGCCGCAACCGTCAGCCTCGGAAGTGGGTTACCAGTGGGAAGTAGCGGAGGTCATCGGCGACACAACTAGAATGTGTTATCATATCAGTACATAGGTTGCATAGCGTAGACTAGATTAGAACTGGGACTTAGGACTAGACTAGATGCGAGGTGTACAGAAAAGTGTCATTTTCCTGCGATAAAAGAAAGGCTTTGATTTTTAGTAGCAAGAAAAGTCATAGGTGGCAAACGACAATATTTGTTTCGTTAGCCAATAGTCTACCTCAGCTATTTTTGCAATAAAACAATACCAAAAGTGAAACTAGTTTTCTGTTTCAAATTCGGAAAACTTGCAGTACATCGAATACACTCCGAGACGATAAAAAATGTACACGTTGAACCGCTCCACGCATTCTGTATTCTGTTATTGTTCTCATGGTGACCGATCATAGGTTATCACGGCAATTTTATTGAAATATTTTAATAAATTGGTACAAAAATACCTACGTATAGAAGGATAATTTGTCGAGAAAAATATTCAACTGAGACCAGGAGTAATTCGGCCTTCCTGGTCCCGGATACAGTTGGTTAAGGGTTATTGCGAGATCGCGTTTGTTGAGGTACTGCCTCCCATAAGGAGTTAAATCGACGTATGAATCATTCTGTGTTTCTAGTCGAGTCGGTTTTAGACTGGCTACTGTATCTTGGCTAGTTACTATGTACCGTTTTTGGACTAGGTTCTTAGAAGATTAGAAGCTGATCAGTTCCTACTTGTGTTTGTTTTAGCTTTAGCCTCTTGAGTGGCTTTTATTTCCAGCTTGTTTTGAAACATGCAGCCATGAATGTGATTGATGTGTTCTTCTAAATATAATGATTTCTCTCTTTTCTAACTTCTACAAATCTCCAGACGTTAGGTATTTATCATGGCGACATTATTACGTCACCTTAGAATAAAAAAATGATATGACAAATATGCTAAATTAATTTGGATTTTGACTTATTTTTCTCTGCTTTTGGATTGTGTCACTGTCTTTCATCATATTCATGTGTACGTACATCGTATTATTCAATTTGTCTTTGACATCATCCGAACATTTCTATTTCTGGACTCTTTGCCCTTAAATTATGATTACCTTTGACTACGACAAACAAATTGAAGGTCAGTCAGTACCTCCTAGGAGTATGGCCTTCTAGTCCAATTTTCGAGTACAGACAAGATGTGTGTTCGAGGCAGAGCAGCAAATCAGATTTCGCTTCACTTTTCATTTTTCAGAAAGTTTTTACCTATTCAAGTATTGAAAAGAAACGGGTTTTTGTGTCGCTGTTTCGTTTGTCTATTTTCCTCTATGTTGAATGGAGTTTTTGTTAGAGATACTAAAGAAAAAAGACGATTTATTGCAAGTTTCAGTAAATTGCGGAGAACAACACCTCATGACTCAACATACTATATTCACCTTCAAATACATTATTCATAATACAGACACCTGAATAAACAAGGCTGGAGACACCATGCCAGCGGTGTATTCAAGGAAAACAGAACTTCGCCAAATTAAAATAGGTATCTTGACAACGGAAATGAATACCTAATTGTTATGAAATGTTGGCCGGTTCTTTCGATTATATGTATAAAAAAGAAGTAACGATTTTCTGCAGAGAATGTCATGACGAACTTGGGAAATCCATTTGAACATGCGTCAATATTTTGAAAGGAAATTCTAGCTATCAAAGGCAGTGTGGAAGGGTAATTTGGCATCGCCAATCCTTAAAGAGACTTTGCTTTCAAAGTCCAGTTAGTTGGTTTTAGACCTTTAATTTTTTCTTCTCGTGACATTAACTCATATTTTGTACGATCAGAATACCTTTACTGATGGACTAGAATTCCCATTTCTTCTCAAGATATCCAGTACAACTCAATTTATGCCAGTCTGCGGGTCTAAAAAGGCCACTTAAGTAGAATCATTATGTTAACCACACAACAGTGGCGAAGGGTCCATACAACTCGATTCCTATCGGCTTCCCTTTCGAAATAATAATATGGCAAATACTAGTATGAAATTAATTTGTTTTCAATTATCATTTAAACAAATAATTATTTACGAAGTTACATTGCAGGTATAACATTTGCTTATAAAAGTAACAATCAAAGAATCAATCTATGCCTAAATTAAGCCGGCCGCTCGCACCGGAATTCAGTACATTTAGTTCATAGTCTCTTGTAGCGATCGTGACCTTGAGGCCACAATATAACACTGCTAGATTTAGGCAGTTAGCAAGCCGGAATTTGTCGAGTTACGATCAGGACAGAGATAGGAAATGTGTACGCCAGAACGAGATGGAATGATCCTGAAGTTGTAAATCGAATTTGTTCGGATAGTAATATTTGGATGACAGATCCACAACAGAGTTCTTTCCAGTGTTGCCGTTTTAGCCACTTTGTGTTTTTGCCAAAAAATAATCCATTTTAGCCACCAAAATAAATCTAGCTACTTCTGGCTGCTTTTTAGATTGAAAAATAAATTAAGAAACAGACTATGTGCATTAACACTTAATTCCATTATTATGATAAGAAACCAATTTAAAATAGGTATGTTAGGCCACCTCAAGTTTTAACAAAAGTCACAAAAACGGTCAAATCAGTAAAACAAACCGAATCCACTGACGAAGATATTACAGAATTTTTAATAACATTGTAGACTTTCATTTATTGATTTTTAATTTTTTGTTGTAAATAGGATTAAAACATTTTTAACTTTGATGTAGCCACAAACAAGATTGTCCTAACGGCAACACTGGTTCTTTCGCGGTTCGCGCCTGTTTATGTGTCATGTCTGTCTAATGATTTCACTAGTTTCATTTGTTTTGTTATATTAGTATCATAATATTTAGAATCTTGTAGCATTACTCGTGTATTATTGTTGAAATTGAGTTATTTGTGTAAACTAGTGATAGTTTTGCGTAGTGAAAACAAGGTTAGTGGCGATGTATTGTTTGGTGATCGTCTATTTAAATAGGTATTTAGGTAAGTTTATAGTTTTACTAGAAATTAGTTATTTAAGTAGTGATTTTGTTATTATAAAGTAAGTTCGATAGCATGGCGGCATTATTGAACATAGTACTATGCTGTCTGACAGATTATTTGTTGACTGAGGAAACCTTTTCAAAGTTGAGTTTTAAAAATAAAAAACATGTAATTCAGATAGGCCGTGCTCGCCCTGACATGATTATAAATAATAAACGACGCGATGGTTTTTTCAAACATTTTAACAGTTCTTTGTACGACAAATACCCGTGGCTTACGGAAAGTTGTAAATTAAATAAAATGTTTTGTTTCCCTTGCATGCTGTTCAGATTCTAGTAGCTTATGGAGCCACACGGGATTTAAATATATTAATAATCTTTCCAATTCGTCCAAAAAACATGTTCAGACCGAAAAACATATATCCGAAGTTGTTTATCTTTGCATGATTTCGGAAATCGTAGGATAGAAACATTTTTTGCTAATACGTAAGAAGTTCATAATAGAAAAGTAGATCGGAATAGAAGTTTAATGAAACGGTTCATCGACACAGTAATTTTACTAGGTAAACAAGAATTAGCTTTTCGCGGCCACCACGAAAATCCGGCCATCCGATAACCGCGGTAACTATATCGAAACGTTGTTATATTTAAGCAAGTATGATACTGTAATCGATTCGCATTTGGAACAATGTTCCTCAACACAAAATCCCACATTCTCTGGCCTTTCGAGTGATAGGTATACAAAATGATTTAATACAAAGTACCTATCGCATTCGTTTTACGCGAATTTTAAATTAAACTTGAAATAAATAAAGCTCAGTTTGTATCGGTCATGAATAGTCATGATTGATGAAACGCCCGATACAGGGAACAGCTGGAATTTACGCATCACACTTGAGCAAGGTAAGCATTTTTTGGTCCGGCTTCCCTTTTAAGAAAATTCACCCTTCGCCACTGCCACACAACAATTTGTTAAATTTCATTTTCATCTTTATCGCTTACGCATTAGGTTGATTAGGAAAATTTGACAGTGACAGGTAGCCGGTAGCGGAATGTTCTTTCTGATTCTGCTAAAGTAGCCTTTTAAGACCCGCTGGTCTTGTCATTGGTCTGAATCAGAATTGGTCACTTTGTTGAATGACTTATTTATATCTTTTTCCAAGAAATAAAGTTAAGATCCAATAATCGATAAGACCGGACTGTTGTCGTATTTTTCAGTCCATTGACGTAGTGTCTCGTCACTGTTCTGGGGATCCAAGCTTACACAATAATTCAATGTTGCGGAATTGTTCAAAAGAGTAACCGCGGCCCTGGAACGTAAAGAGCATTAGGAGCATAGAAATATAATATGTTTATGATTAGGAGGAACGCGGGTAGGTTTTAGTCAGTAAGAACCTGAAACTCCTTCCGAACCTTCCACTCCGCCCAGAGCGGAAAGATGGGAATTCCTCAAAATGTCCATTGATGAATTAGTTTAAACTATATCCTAGGTGCAATTAATGAATTTGTTCTCGGCCTACAGCGTTCATTTTATTTTATTTTAGTTATGTAGGCACTGACTGCAATCCCTTGACACCGTAATCGCAATGACATAACGTCTCCTTATGTAACAGACTTAAATAAGGTCTGCAATATCACGATCAAGTATTTTCATACAGTCTTCGTCGGCAGGATTTAATTGCCGTCGTTAGTTTTCATTACACACTAGCGGCCCTTCCACTAACGTTCATTCCTACCGGAATGTACAATCCTCACGGAATGAACGCCAGTGGATTTGCAAGAGCGAGAAAGAATGACGGTATTAAAACCCCGCGACCCCTCCCGTCGCGAAGGACGCGACGCGCTCTGTGATCAAGTTAGTGCCTGTTTATTTGTCCGGCGTGATTGAGCGCTCGTTTGTAATCATTTTGTGTTCGTCTTCGTCCCGTAGTAGGTACGGGTACAATTTTTTTTTTTTTTTTTATGCAAAACGGGGAAACTCTTGGCCCAAATCTCACCTGATGGAAAGTGATGATTAAGCCAAAGATACCTACCATACCTCTAAATGCCGGAACACAACAATGCTGTTAACATTGTTGTTATGGCGACAGACTTAGACATGATGGTGGTAGCTTTGCCAGGCGGACTTAGAACAAGTCCTACCACCAACCAAACCGAGCAAAAAATTTGCCCCCGCTGGGAATCGAACCCGGGACCTCTGGGTCTGAATCAGGTGGTTTAACAACTAGACCACGGAGGCGGTTAGTATCACCTGTTTAGCACCACCCGGGGACCACGTGTAGGGATTCGCTGCAGGGTATTCTCCTACGGACGCGGGTTACTCGGCCCCCAAATGTTGTTGCAAAATGAAAATAATCCATAAAGATAATTCAAAATGACGATCATTCCTTTTAAATGACAACAATCTTCTTAAAATGATAGGATTATAACCATCCACAGACACGCAATCCCTCGGTATGACTGAAAAGATGCAAACTGACAGGAATGTACCAAAACGTGTGTATGGTCACTGAAGGATTGTTTTTCCTGTCGAACTGGCGTGTTGTGATAAAGTCAGGGGAAAGAACGTAGGATTGTGGTTTAATTAGTGGCTGCAACGGTTTTATTTTATCCCGTCGCTTTTCTGTACAGTTTGCACAACGGGACAAGTCGGAAGAAATGAACGTTAGTGGATGGCCCGCTATTGTCTGATGTCCTTCGATTTGGTACTAGCCTTTAATTGGTGTCGACAATTTTAGATACTAGTTAGATTTCATTATTGTATAGAAAAATAGCTTTGCTTAAAGGATCTTCCATTTTGGAAGAGTTTCTTTGTTTATCCTCTGCTTTTATACTAATTTTAAAAAGGGTCGGCTGAGAATACCTTGTTCCATAATGTATCAATTTGCCGTAATGTTAGTGTCGTCGTCGTCCTCTTTCACACAATTCATTCATCATTTCTTTGATCTTCCTTTACCCTTGTAAACATCAGCTTTAGAGAATAAGTTGCCCATACAATTGCACTTCCGAGGTCAAAATCATCGTTGATGCCGTGCTTGGCGCGGATATTTACCGATCCCAACCAGTAAACGTCGTTAACGTTTACTGTATGTTTTTCTCACTAACGTTTTCTGTATCGACGCGAAACTAAAACGATCTTCAATTTGAGTATGCCCTGAAATTGCCATCGCAATTTTGGTCAACGATAATAACGTTGTGTGAATTTTCTCACATAGTTATCCACACAATTTAAGACCGGTATGAAATGAGTGAGGACACGCGTTGGAATGTGTCATTAACTTGAACATTTCCTCACGATCTATCTGAACATTTCGACCCACATTTTATTTTTTATATTATTTTGAACTGTCTTTTTCCTGTTGCTTCTCTTATATATTATATACTTCGACCTTACCGAATAAAACACGCCTGCCTTAAATATCCCTAGTGTAGCTTTCTTCTAGTCAATGAATTTCATAATGAGATATTACTTCAAGAGATTATCTTTTACAAATAAATAGTTAACAAACAATTTGACAGTTTTAAAATATTGCTTTACTTTTGGGCTTCTGTTTTCTTGACAAAAGGCGTTACTTACATGATTTTACCCGTTCGCGCGGTTATTTAAGTGGGTAACTTTTGTACCTTTTTACCGAAATGTGTAGTCTACAGTTGTAAACTTGTCTTTGTCAGTTATTAACTTGTTTTAGTATTGACGATATTTTGAAGTCACTCATAATGGAGGACCACGTGGAATTGCCAGTTCTGCCTTTCGAACTCTCTGTGACACTTCTGGTACAGTAAGCATTTTCGTCGTAGGTGAAGTATAAAATTTCTTGTTTGAGTAGTTGTTACTATAGATTGAGATGGTCTAATCAATTCACCAGCTTGAAAGATAGCTTCCGGGCAATCTGTCTTTTGCCAACATAAATAAGACAGTAGTCTGCACGTTGGCTCCGCAAACAAATAGTATACCTTTTCAATAATTTACAGAATGCAGCCAACTTGTGTTGTTGTCATGTTGTTATAGGACATGACGTACTTTTCCCTGGGTGCGTCACCGCCAATTTTACCGCCATTTATGCAATATTCTGATAGTTGTTACCTAATGATCCGGTTTTGGTGTAAATCAACAATGCTGATGGACCTTGACGCTTGTGCCAATTTGATCAAACGATTCGAATAAAAAGTGTTGATAATGTAAGCACCTGTACATATGTTATATACAAGTATTTTAATGGACGTATTTGTCCAATCCAATGTAGTCCTTTTGTGGAGAACGAGTAGTATAGAATGTGATTCAGAAATAGCAACACCCAGATTGCTAATCATGATGACGTATTGAGCTTAAATATGTGAAGAACTGGATTATAAAGTGGTGCCATTAATAAAGGCCATGCTGCGTCTTGTAGCAAAGAAGAATTATACTGCCCCTTCATTTCTACTTGGTAAACACTGAGCTGTGACTGTGACTTACCAATGAACATACAATAATTTGAGAAAGTGGTTGTTCTAGCTCAAAATCGCTCGCAATAGTAATCAAAAATAGGAGACGCCGCCGATTCTTAAATTTATACACAGGACATAAAATGTTATAGCCTCTAATAACGCCATTTGTTTGATTTGCATCTAATAAATACCTGACAGGAAATTTCTGAAAATTCTCCCTCAAACATGTATAGCCTACGACTTGGTGTGCATGTACTCACAATTCACCTGTATCCACAATATCCACATAATTGATATGTACCGTTCTTATTTACTTGATGAGTGTTCTCAGGCATTGTCTATTATTTCGACCATGAGAGAATTTTGACAAGACCATGTGAACTGCCGGAGTGGTGTTTATTCGATCAAAATATTGATGGATTTTCTAAATTTTCAAGTTAATTAAGTAAGACAGTTGGAGCTCGTGCGTCTTATTAGCTGCTGTCTGCAAGAATCTGCGCTCGGAAGCTAAATTAAGAATGATTTATTAAATCAGACTTATGTACGAAGTTGCAGCCTGTTACAGTAATGGTTCTAAATGATTTAAACGCAATTATAAGTAAGTTTTTGCTTTGAAGCACTCTTTGGTATGTTTTTTGTGGTTACTGCGACGTGGAAATCATGATTGCTACTCGCCTCAGACTCAACCACGGTAATATTAGTATTACCGTGACTCAACTATTTACCATAGACAACTATTTAGCAAGATTGGCCAAAAAGTTTACAGATCATCATTTTCTTACCCTTACTCCAATTATTTTTCGTCGGCGCAACATATCTTCTACTATACCTTCCAATTAGTTTTTATCTCAATATTTACTCTCTTTTTCGTCATTTCTTTAACAAAGTTCATCGGTCGTATTTTGTGTCTTTCTCAGACAGACAGCTGAGACAGCTTCCAGACACGAACATTCCCAATTTTGATATTCGAAAAGGCAAACCTCCTTTACGAGGCCCCAACTATTCCCAGATTCTTGCTAAAGAACAAGGGTATATCTTGCTAAAGATTGAAATACCTCTACCAAAAGGGTTACGTTAAAGAAACTTATTGCTCCTTCGTGCAATTATAAGTTCGTCTTCAAAGCTGTCAGTTCGATCGATGCTCCACTGGAACGTGACTATCGGAAGTTTCAAATGTTCGATTTGCATACTTGATTAGAATAGTTAGCACGTATCGTAACGATACACAAATGCGATAGGTGCTCTGTAGGTCTGCTGTTGTGAGCTAGATTTATTAGTTTCGTGATAATGGTTCTTAAGGTCTCTTGGTAAATCCATTAAATGATGTTTGAGTTTAGATGAATTCATATGAAGGGTACAGGGGAAAAACAAGGAATGACACATACAATTAATTTGACTTTTATTTCATTAATGACGTAAACAATTAACAAAGCTTCTTTGTACGTAAAGATAATCTTAGTAGTGTAAACTTGAGATCCTATAAGTGATATCTAAGATTACATACGTAAAAGAAAGTCCATACACTTTGAAAAATTAATATGTAAATAACACAAAAATTGGTTTTTGTGACATCCCCTGTTTTGCTGCCCCTGTACCCTTCATATGGTCGTGTCCAAGATAAGCTTTAACGGTAAAGTTTGACTTCGTACATGATGAGAAGGTACAAAACCATATGTGAGTGACTAGCGTGTTTTTTTTTTATTATTTGAGATGAGTTTGCTCTTCACTCTAGTCTGGGTAAGAGATGACAGAGACAAAGTTTACGAATTATATAAATGTGAATGAATGAAAAAGTAGTTTTTGGTCAAAGAAGTTTGGATTGTGTGACAATTGACAATGAAAGAAATGGAAGCGAAAACACTAGTCAAAAATGACAAAGAAGATTAGAAGAAGAGGACGTGTTGCGCCGACCCCAAGTATCATGGGACAAGGGCTGGAAGTAGTAGATGATGTGTACCCATGATAAACTCAAACAATCAGATAAACTAATATAAATCGTAATAATCCTTTAGTGGTACTACGATTCGAATAACAGCATACAGTTTTAGTGGTTACTCTCTATCCAGACGTATTATGCTTTGAAAGGTATCGAAACCTAGACATAGGTACGTAAATAAATTTGAAGTCTGCAGCGGATGCATACAATCAGATTGCAATGGTTGCGATTTTGTGGACTGCTCACAATACAGGTGAATTGAATGGAGTATAATGATTGTCCAAATATTCATGATAGGGAAACAAAAAACCATATTATTCAGTTTTGCAATATATTGCCGATTTGGTAATAATTTTTCCGCATAACATACAGTTCTTGGTATAATTTGTTAGGCTAAGCGAAATTTAAATTGTGAATCAATTTTCCTAGTTTTGGACATTATGTTGAGGGGTTCTCAGAAACGTTATAAATTTTTCAATCAATGTGAAAATTCAGATCACCATCATGGTTGGTAAGCCTTAAAAGAGCGTTAGTAGCCAGTTCTTTCAATTTAATCCCGTTATTAACTTAACAAGTTGTAACTGGTAAACCATTACTCATATTTTTGGCAGCACCCAGGGTCCTAAGTGCATTAGGTATTTGACGCTCCACGGAGCGATGTAATTACATGTACCAAAGACCCAAGCAAGAAACTTGCACTGTGTAAATGGTTCTTAACATCTGGATGGATCCAGTATAAAATGTCATAACTTATTACCGCATAACGGATACATACAATCAGATTTCGACCTGCGTGGTCGGGGACCGTAGCAGCCAAATAGCAGGTGTAATGATCCTCATTATGCCGATTACGACACAGTTGAATTACTGTGTTACTTCATATTTAATGCATATATGTATGTATTGGTCCAGATTTGGACATATCTTTCCAGTAGACTTCATGAAATAATTCAGGCGAAGTAGCAGAACCAGCACAAACGGTATTTAAGTCAAGAGAGAAAGAACGGACAATACGAGAGTAATCGCTTAACACAGTACTGAAGTCAAAAACTGCAAAATTTAATTGAAATGCGTTGCGAATGCCATTCAAATTGCGAACCGGGCCCCATTACACAATCGCACATGTTGTACTCATATGAGACATGAGAGCAATGTATTGTTACACATAGGTGTCGCCAACCGCTGTTGCTCAATGTACATTCGTTTCCCAAAGGCCTTATTTAGTAGTAGTTAGAAAACTTGGTTGTTATAACTCTTTCGTGGAGTATTCCACTCCTAAGTTTGATACCCCTAGGAGGACACACCGCTCGTCTTCGAGACAGCTAAAATATTTATTTGCCTGCCTAGCTAAATCAAACAGAACTTGTGTATTCCGATTCACAGTACTGCCTCGTCAACAAAGTGAGCTGTAAACGGATAGGGACATCCCAAAATAGCACTAAAGGAGTCACTAGTTCTAAAAATAGCACTTCCTCGTTTAACAGAGACTTATGTCATGTTAGTCAACTGCAATGCTTTAAATAAAGAAAGACTGTTCAAGCTTAGCACACGACAAGAAAATGCTTGCATAATCCCGGCTGCAAAATGAAATGGAATGCTCACAAAGATGTGCTGATAGTGGCTCGGTCCCCATAAACAATAGGTGCCGGTGTAATGAACCCCATTACACTGATTACGTGCCATACGAGAGTAATGGTAATGTTACGACTATAGTAATACATACTGTATGTTGTTCCTCATATTTCGCAACGTGTGGTTCAAGTTCTATGGGGCTTTCGAGTCGTTAGTTTCATTTTGGTGGGTTTATTGGGTTTCTCCTATTTTATGCGTCTGTTTTAATTAGTGTTGATTGCTGGTAGTTGCATCTAGGTCAAAACTAATCTTTTATTTTATTTACTGTATGCAGTGCTTCAAGATAAGGGCTATGTATTATCAGGTTTTTTTTTGGAAACTTCTCTTTCAAATCTGAAATACTTTGTTTTGAGCTGTCAAAACATTTTCCAGCTGTTGCTAACACAGCTTCCGAAGCGAAGCTTAAGTTCGTCATTATATGAGTACAGATTATAATCAACTTGCTTTTGCTAGTGGCTTCCGTGTGTTACTCAAAATTTATCTCAAGAGAACTTACTACCTAGTGTGTCAAGTTTCATTAAAATCCGATCGAACGTTGAGGCGTTTGAACTTCAAGGACTTTAAATTTATAATATGAGGGTAGTATAGTAACCCTCGACCTAACATTGGCAACAGCATTCCACATGTAACGCTTTAGCCTGCCACTAGAGTTTATTGAGCTTGAAACACAGGCTCGCGTGTTGTAACGCCACGGCCTTCGATTACTTTGCACAACTGAATCATAAATACTGCTGTTATTATTGTTCCATTATTGTTTCCGACGCCGGTTTCGGACTCATAGTCATAATGTTTTGTTCTAGTTTTTATGAACTGTTTCGACTGATTTCGACTCACTCTGCTATGTGACTATTTCTAGAATTGAAAGTTGGAATCTAAACTTCATATATCTCGTTCACATATACATGCTTTTCACACATTCAGTGCAAAAATATTGTTATCCATGTTCGCCCTTGATCAGTTTCTCTCAGTTGTTTCTATCTTCTGCTAGAATCTATTACCACTGTTTTTTTACTTCTCCACTCCAAGTTCATCTTCTTCACTAGCTTCATTCTCAATTCTTATATGCACATTTCTATCTTCACCAAATTATTTCCAAAACTGCTTTTACTAGAATCTAGTTTCACAAGATATATCTTGTGTCTTGGTAAAGGGTTTAAAAACTTCAACAAATTTATTACCTTCATTGTCTTTTCTGTATAGTTATGCCTTCACCAAGCTGTTTCAACGGCTCTTCCTACTACAACCTACTTCCTTAGTTTTAAATTTTAGCATTCTACTACATCTTAGTCATCATTTAACAATCCTAGGCGCAGATCGGTCGGTGTATCGCGTAACAGAATGACATCATGCAGTGTCTTTGATAAGGCCATTTGAAGCACTGACGCAGCTATCAGCGAATACCTAGGAGAACTGGACAGTGTTGTTGATTGATTGGGATGTATTCTGATTCTGTTTTTATGTGTTTTGATTATTGAAATCATTCAGTCTTTTGTGAGCTGAATTGGTTACTGCAGCTAGGCACTACTACTAATACTAGTTGTCAAGGCACTACTATTAGTGTTCAATACTATCTCCTTTCCATGTTCACTGTGTCCAGGTTGGACCAAAATCCCTCGCAATTCAATACCATGACATCAGTCGGCATTGAAATCAACTCAAAACTAGACATTTAGAAAATTATAAATCTAATTAGACAAAGTATACACACAGACATTTCATAACCCTTCCTCGGACTCCGCTTGGCTGCCCTCAGTCTTGAAAAAATTTAATTATCACAATACCCATCTTCCGACTTATGCAAAGCAAATGCAATTTCACAAGTAATTGAGAGGTCAAATACCATCAGTTTACCGACCTCTGTCTAAGGCTGCCGGCAATTAATTAGAGCTGCACTAAGGCACGCGTAGCAGGCACAAGAAGTATTTAATTTTAATGACTTGTGTGTAAATTAAGCGATTCAGAAACGATATACTCGCAGAAATGATCGTAACACAGTCGCGATGCTGTCGCTGGTCTTATGGTCCTACCTGAATTTTCGCGTAAAGTATTGTTCATAGTTTGGAGACAATGCCACATTCCTGATCTTGGGTGCAATTTTTTCTTTGTATTTTTTTTTTTTGTACGTACGTACCAAATCAATAGCCTAATCCTAATTTATAAAATTCTTCCGTTACTGAGTGACTGAAAGACAACGCACAGCCGAAACTACTGGTCGTAGAAAGCTGAAATTTCGCATGTAGCTCCATTAGGTACTCTTCGTAGGGGGGCACTAAGAGAGGATTTCCTGAAATTCCTATGGGAATGGGCAAAAACGGGATATGAGCGTACGAAATCGCGAGCAAAAGCTAGCCCGCCACACATTCCCAACCACTGCAACTCCTGAAAGCCAGAATCAACAGTGGCGACCACCAGAAAAACGCCGAGTTAATGAAACCCGACGAGTCCCGGAGAAACGATCAACGAATTTTGGGGGCCGAGTCACCCGCGTCCGTAGGAGAATACCCTTCAGCGAATCCCTACACGTGGTCCCTGGGTGGTGCTAAACAGGTGACACTAACCGCCTCCGTGGTCTAGTGGTTATACCACCTGATTCAGACCCAGAGGTCCCGGGTTCGATTCCCAGCGGGGGCAAATCTTTTTTGCTCGGTTTGGTTGGTGGTAGGATTTCTTCTAAGTCCGCCTGGCAAGCTACCACCATCATGTCTAAGTCTGTCGCCATAACAACAATGTTAACAGCATTGTTGTGTTCCGGCAGTTAGAGGTATGATAGCCAGTTCCTCTTTGTAAGAGGATTCCGGGTGAAACTCGCTTCCATCTTCGGCCTAATCATCACTTTCCATCAGGTGAGATTTGGGCCAAGAGTTTCCCCGTTTTGTATAAAAAAAAAATAAAAAAAAAAAATTAGTCGAGCAAAAGCTAGTAAAACATTATAAGTACCTAATTTTAGTTATACAGTAAACGACTTTATTCTGATAAAATAAGTATTTATCAGGTACCTGTAGCCTCCTGTAGGGTAATACTAGACCAGGGTTGCGGAATTTGTTCGAAAGAGTAATCGCGGCCTTAGAACGCAAAGGGCATTAGGAGAAACACGGATAGGTTTTAGGTACGTCTGACACTCCCTTCTGCTTTACCCAGAGCGGGTGGAGTCATTTGATGATTTCCCATCCTTAAAAAACATGGGGCAATGCTATAAATTTAGTCTGTTTTCCCTTTATTATTATTTTGATTTTTGTTTTCTTTCTCGGGTCCCTGGAGACCCGGTCCTTTGGTAGGCGTACGAGGGGCCGAAACCAACTCGCAGAAGCCCCGTTAGAAATTTAAAATGTAATGGGGCACCAACCGGCGATTATCCCTGTATGGCTGTATGCACTGTGAAAGTATTCCCAAGGACAATCCCCGGTTGGAGCAGTACTATTGCAGAATATGGAAACAAAAGATGAAACGCTATGGGTTTGGGGGGTTTAGTGGACTGATAATCTTTTATTATAGAAGAACTATTGGCCCCTGTCTGACCACTAACAATATACACGGCTTTTAAATGGCAGGGGGTGACTTGCACACTCAATGAATGAGCCCCCGAAAACGGTCGCGGTCGCTAGCACATAGTGACATAGCGCCAAGGAGGCAACATAGCCTGAGGTGCTAGAGGAGTGGAGAGGTATACCACGGCTATCAGGACAATCCCGGAATTGCGGTCAAGATCCCTACCAGCATCTTACTGGATTATACATCCTTCTCCCGAGCACTTGTGCTCTAGCGAATCTCCACTCAGACCGGTCAATTAAGGCAAGAAAGAGGTGGGAGCTCTGTTCCTTGTCAGTATTCACTCTGGCCAGCCAATAAAGGCAAGCCGTAGATGAGGAACAAGACTTCTCCCGGGATATAAGGTTCGTGGGGTCGCTACTGCCCAACAGTTCGCCACAAAACTGCCTTGCGGATTACATCTCTCTTTGTCTGGCCCCTCACCCTAGGTATGACCTAAGGTCCATCGGGACGCGCAAGCCCCACCACGACGTCAACGTAGAGATACTGCGGTAGGGATTATTATTATTATTTATTATATACTTTATTGTACACCTCATAACAAGTATAGGAAAAAAACGTTATACTACTTATACGTTTATTACTTTTTTAATATTTTTTCCTTGCTCATTCAAACTTTTGTGGTATGAAAACCCCTAAAAGGTCAGACGGCACAGCCCTTGTGGGGTTAGTAGATTGCGTCATTGTTTTTGCCCGGAATATTTCATTTCTGACTATTTTTTTACTGTTGATAGGCACATAGGCACATCATTAAAAAAAAAACTATTTTGATGATTTCGTATAGAGAGAGATAGATTAGGCCTTGGAGCAAGACCTGCAGGACAAAGGATACCTTTTATTCCGGTAGTCCGTTCGTTCCCTTAGATTGATTTCCGACTATCACGAGTGTGAAGTCACTTTATAGCAGAAGCTGTCGTAAAAAAAATTGCCATTAGCTTATAACAGTCACATCATCACGCCTATATTCCACGAGGGAAAAAGCAGTGTTGTCGTCTATAGCATACTTACATATTTCTTTTAAGTACCGTGTGGCAAGGAGCGGACCTAAAATCTCTAACGATGAACCAAATCCCCCGAATTAAACTAAAACTTGATTTCCTAAATATGACGCCAAAATCAATTCTAGAACCAAAATGAGCAGTTCCAACAAACAAAAAATAAAAAGACCTAGTTTCGTTATCAGATATCAACCGCTTTGATACAATGATAACGTTTTTATCACCTTCCAACACCGGGATAGCGTGGTTCGAAGCTATTAATACATAACAGGAACTATCATAGCTATATAATTAATGAAAAATTACAGTTTTATTAGGCTGACTGTACATAAATTGCGAACTAAGTTGCGTTGTATTGAACCATCCATCATTTTGATGGATGAGATCCTAATTTGATAGTTATACTGTACTTTTTTTTCGACGATACTTCGTTCAAAGCTAGCCGGGGCAAACACAAGGCATATTAACGTAAAATAGCTTAAACTCTTTGGTGTTTCATCGGAAAAACTTTTCACATCAAACTAAATTGAAAACCATTCCGACATTCTTTAGAAAATACGACAGTAATTTATTTATTTCTACTCATTTACTTTCTTAAGGAAGTTCCGCAGACTCTCCAGATATCTTTTCTACTATAAGAATGTGGTCTGCCGCCTTTATCTGAATTAAATGATTGCCTGTTTCTACTGAGAAATACCTACCTATTGAATAATTTTGTACAATACACAAACTTATTAGCGAAAACCGAATCGTCCGGATTCGGTTTTCGCTAATAATTCTCCGCTGCGAGGTTCAGAAGATGTAATTGAAGAAACAGACAGAGGCAGGCAGCGACTTAGTATTCTGGAACCCAATGGTCTTTAAAGAGCAATAAAGTTACATTTTATAGATCATCTTCTATTTTCAGAGCATCATAAAAATCTACGGTGTACGTACCTAATGTTGTTGTTCTAAAGTGGCCTAGTTGATATGAAACATTACCACCTAACTGTGCGATTGTGCCATTTTGATAAACCTCGCTGTAAAGATACGGCGCTCGTTTTGAATTCTTGTTAATTTCAGTGTTTAAACAATATAGATAAGTTATACCGCTATATTAATTTCATGACTGCTACTAGCAAGAAAAGAAAAACTAAAGTTTTCTGCTTATGGGTGTCGCAGAAAATACAGAACGCCACCTTCGTTTACGTTCACTCATCAAAAGAAATACTTAAAGTAGGTATAAAAAGCATTATAATAACGTTCAGTATTTTTTGCCCGACGACTACATCGCTGATTCGCTACAGGTTTAAATTGAAATTAGCATCATTAGACTAGACTATTCCATTCACCGAAAATGTACACTATATCGTCATGTAATTTGGGTAATCCTTTCCGTTGAATTGTCATTTTGACAATTCAACAGCATTCCTTACATTCGTTAAGTTGTCGAACAGACGAATGATTCAAACGTATGAAGTAATGGACTTGGAATTTCCTTCAAAACCTTTAGATTGCGATAGAAAACATGTAGCTGTGTGTTCGCGTGTGGGGTGTTGATACCGGTAACCAAAAAATTAGAGGATTTGCGGGTAGATAGAAAAGAAAGAGTAACATAGTGCAAGTAAACAAGAAGGAAATATTCGACACCTCGACTGGAAATAATTCCTCATTAGGTGTTATAATTACAAATTATGTAGCACACCGGCTAATTGGATTGCGTGGTTAGTGCATAAACAAGTATCATAACTTGTGACATTGGCTAACGGCTTCACTTGAAACTACCCACCCACGCTAACAGCTCTACGTGGTGGAATGTCTGAGATGATGTGTATAATGTCAGCGGTCCCAAAAGTCTCCATTATTTTTAGTTTTGCTTGAGACTTGATAGTAAGTAGTTGCATCTCCAATTTACTACCAGCCAGGGTTACGGAATTGTTCGAAATAGCTACCGCGGCCCTGGAACGCAAAGGGCATTTGGAGGAACATGGGTGGGTTTAAGTCAGTAAGAGTCTGACATTCTAGGCGGAGCGGAAGGTATCCCTCAAGCTAAAAAGTTACTATCAGAACTTATAAAATGAGGCCATGACTAGGTCTGCACCTCTGCTAGTTGCAACCCTGTCTCATCACATCTAAACTGTAAGACTAAAATCATGCACCCAATCTTCTGCAAAATCACCCTGAATACGAACTTACGGAGAACTTTAAAACCCCCAACCTATTAGATTTTACACGAATCTTTATAAGTTTCTTTAGAGAGAGAATTCCTTTCATAGCTGCGGAGATTGAATGTCTGTGTAAAAAATGCGCGTCCGGCGTTTCATGCCACAACTAATTCCGACGCACGGCGACTATGAACGTGCTTTTTTTATTTCCTCTATGGTTATATTGAATTCCTGCCTGCCAGCATGCGACTGAATGACTGGCATATCGGAAAATACCACTATTTTTAAATGTTTATAATTTCTGTGAAACACTCGTTTTATTGGCCACTAGCTGACCCACGCAACTTCGTCTGCGTCACATTATCCATTAATGCTCGGCTCCTTTTAGTCTTAGCGTGATGATATGTAGCCTATATCCTTCCTCGATACATGGACTACCTATCTAATACTGAAATAATTTTTCAAATCGGAAAAGTAGTTCCTGAGATTACCCCCTACAAACTTACAAACTTACAAACAAATTTTACCTCTTTATAATATTAGTATAGACAGAACAATTAATTTTTAACCGACTTCCAAAAAACGAACATTCTTCTAAATTCGGTACACTGATTACTCAGAGGTTTCTGATTCGATTTTTAGTTCGATGCGGCATACTTGCCATTTGATCCCGGTAAAACCTACGGGTACCTTACTCAATAAGTAGATCTAAATTACTGTCCCGCACGCGCACCCCCGCCTTGGTGACGCCCACTTCGCAAACTCCGTGCAGCAGAAATCGTAATATTTTAATTTCGCCATTACTTCAAAACCAAACGTCCAATTTTAATCATTCAAAGACCAAATATTATCTACATAAACTGTACTTAGTGATGAAATAATTTATTTTGATAAGGATTAATAGAATGAGTAAAATAAACGCGTTTAAATGTAGTCCAAAAAAATCAAGATTTTTAAAATAAAAAAATGGTTGTTGTGCCTCACTCGACATAGATAGGTATAGTGTGTCGCGGACTTTTTTGTAGATATTTATAAGATCTATAATTAATTAGAACATTTTATGGTTCTATATTTTATAGTTTAGGCAGCGTACGCAAAATAAGTAACTTTTCTGGTTGCTTTTTTACACCTTGTGTCCGAAAAACCCAAATATCTTACGGAACCCTATGTTTTTCCAAAATAAAATATACCCTATGTTACTCGTGGATAATGTGGCTGTCGATGGTGAAAGAATTTTTAAAATCGGTCCAGTAGCTTTTGAGCCTATTCATTACAAACAAACAAACAAACATACAAACAAAGTTTTCCTCTTTATAATATTAGTGTAGATGAAGCGTTTGTGAAATGTGTAATTGTATGGCGGTTTTTTGTTTCATTTTACCTGTAAAACCGAATGATAAAATAAGTGTTATTGAAGACTGAATCTATCATTCAGTCTTCAATAACAGTTGTTTCAAAGATGATTAATATGAATTACTAAGTAAACTATTGATAGCACTAGCACAAGATCATTCACAAGGACGAGTGAGTAACGGGAAACGAGCACTTCTGATAAAACAAACTGGAAGCTTAACTTGAATCAATAGATTCATCATTCAATTATTCCACTTATCTCCTTCTAATCGAAGCATTTAACAATAAACTGGACAATGTTACGTCTGAGCTAAGTAACAATATAGATTGAGTAACCAATGATAATGATTGCACAAGACCAATGGAGCGTTTAATTGATTGATAAGTAATATCGAGAGTTTTTCCTATTTCCAAAAGAAACATCACGAAAGCCGAAATAGATTTTACTGGGGTTACATCATGAACAGATCAGTCGAGGCCCAATTCAAGGTTGACGTAAGAAAAATTGATATGACAGCAGTAGTGGTTTGTGCCTGATAAATAGGCTTGTCTACCAAAAAAATCGAATTAGTCCATCACTTAGATTATCTTTATTTGTTACGCAAACCAAAATTGACGAAGATACGACGCTTTTAAAATTCTCAATACGTCTGATGTCACGAGCCCCCACTTCGGAGTTTGGATACGTTTTATCTTTGTCAATATAGATTGATTTACAAAAACAAAAAATACGTGTCCATTATTTTTCAATACTCTAACTGACGGACACGAACTAAATAGATTTGCAATTTATTGATGGTGGAAACTAGCCTATTGCAGAGTAGACGAAATCCAACCGAAACATATTCGAGACGTTTCTAATAATCCATTTAAAAATTGAGGCGTTAAAAGTGATCTGACATTGAAGTGTTCAAACCAATGTTTTTTTTTCCATATTGATTAGAGGGAATATTATACTGAACTGCTTAATTTTCTTGTTACAGCAAAAGGACTGTATCGCCGAGCACAATATTGAAGCGTGAACAAAAATGGCTGCGCATGCTCAACAACTGGGAGGCATTCATGAGCAAGAACTACAAGAAGGTCAGGGAGAGGTGTCGAAAAGGTTGGTTCTGAAATCTGGAAACTGACTGTTACCGTTGTGTATGTTTACTGTTGTGTATGTTTGCGATAGTTTAGATATTAATTCTTTTGGCCTTTTCGAGGAAGAAAGATGTCTTGTGAGAGGAATAAATTGAAAGAATGATAGCTATGGTTGATAGAAGTAGATGGAATATCAAATCGTGTTGCTTGAGAAGGGCAGCAAGATGTTCATGGTGATGATAATCTTTTCGTTAAAGATCTCGGCACGGTAATTCGTCTTCGTCAGATTTACAAGCTAAACATCAAAAAGTTGTGGAAAAACTACTTACTTGCGTTAGAATATCTGGTAAACACTAATAGCTAAAATCACTCTCTCCAGGCATACCAGCATCAGTGCGTCCAAAAGCCTGGCTATATCTGTGTGGTGGACAGTTGTTGCTGGAGAAGCATCCGAACGAATACGAAGAGCTGCTGCAGGCGCCCGGTGACCCCAAGTGCATGGAGGACATCAGGAAGGACCTTCACCGGCAGTTCCCGTACCATGAGATGTTCATACGGGAAGAGGGGCTCGGGTGAGTGAGATTTCGTTTTAAAATGAAGATGTGACAGGGCACAAAGGAGATGGCGATGGTGAGGCGAACAAAATAGGTTCCGTTCAAGCTGGCAGAAAGCAAGCGGGCTTACGAAAGATGTGGAAAGTGGAGAGAGGCCTTTGGCCGCGTAAGCTAAGAAAAATCGTGTGGCTGTTGTAGTTAAAGATTAAATTTAAAACATAAGAGACTGTGTCGCCGCGTTTTTGGCGCATGTCACGTAAGACAATCTCTTTTAAAATACAGGAACAGGTTTTCAAAATTCGTTTCTCGGCAACATTCGTTTAATAACAATAACCGCGTAATCAAAACAACACAGCAGATTGTTTCATTTTAACGACAGCATTATACAATTAGTTTGCATAGACTAGGAAATTGCCGCACCAGCAGCGCTGCCGCTGCGGCGGTGTCCAGAACCTTTACTGAAAAATAGTGGTGCGAATGACTTTTGTCATTTCGCTTTTCAAAGCCCGTACGTATACTACGTATGTCATCGGTATAGTGTAGTTCGTTTGTACGTAAAAGACATAGAAAATGGTCTAAGCAGAACTGTTCACAAAATTGACAACACTGCTAGAAAGAGACTTAAGCGACTATGCAAACTACTGCAAACGATACCGGTCTCTATTCAGTAGGTAACGAAGTTGTCACTGCTCGAAGGAGACGTAGCACGTATCCCAAATTCGTGAGTTTTTGCAGCTATCCTAAATTTACCTGTCGTATCCCAAATTAGTGAGTTTTGGCAGCTGCTATGCTAAATTTACCTATCATATCCCAAATTCGTGAGTTTTTGCAGCTATGCTAAATTTACCTATCGTATCCCAAATTCGTGAGTTTTTGCAGCTATGCTAAATTTACCTGTCGTATCCCAAATTCGTGAATTTTTGCTGCTATGCTGAATTTACCTATCGTATCCCAAATTCGTGAGTTTTTGCAGCTATGCTGATTTTACCTATCGTATACCATATCCATCCATGAGTATTTTGCAGCTACGCTGAATTTACCGGTATTATCCCATATTCGTGAGTATTTTACAGCTTGCAGCTTCTGAATCCTGGCTGATCATTGGCTTAGGTTTTTTATTACTCTTCTTATCTCATCAAATTAAAATAAAAAAGAAACAAAATAAAAACCCTTATATCTTTAGATTATAAGTAATTGATTTCAAATTCAATGTAATCGAAAACAAACACTAAACTATCTAGATTGTGTATTGTACAAGTAGTTGAAGCGTTCAGTGTGGTAAGGTAACCAGTTAATTCCGTAACGACTCGTTAATGGTTTCTTGTAATTAATAGATTCATTAGTGTTTCCAATAATTAACTAATCGCCTGGCTTTTGGCCTTACAATAAACTACTTTTATTAACGTTTGAGGGTTCACTGAGGTCTTTATTTTGGGATGGGCTTACCAATGGGGACTAAATTGAATTTGGAGGCACTTCTTTAATATATTGTAGTTAACTATCTTATAATCTATCATTATAGAGAGAGAGAGAAACAACTCGCTTTAGAGATTAAAGTGAGTTGTTTCCTATTTGGAGTGTAATCTCCCGAACCACCACACACCCATTTTAAAAATAATATGTTATTACTAGCTGACCTAGGAAACAAGGGTTTGCCAAATAAAAAAAAAATGCCTACCTTACAACCTATTCTCAGACACAACGAATATATTTACACAAAAATCATAAAAATCGGTCAAGCCGTTTCGGTGGAGTTCGATAACACACAAGAGATTTTTTTTTTTTCAATCAAAATGTTGCTGTTGCTAAGTTAATTTGTAAAAATATTTAAATTTAACGATCTAAAGAAAAAGAAAGAGTTTTCTTTTGCTTCACATAGACTTCGTAACATTTAGAGCGTTCAATTTAAATATTTTTATTTTTGTATGAAAACCTGATGAACTAAAATATGATGAATTTTTAAGAGTCATAGAACAATACTTGTTGATTATGATTTTAGTAACATAGTCCTGAGAAGCTGTCGGTGTTTTACAAATAACACTGTATACGAAATATTTCAAAAAAGTTTCTACCAAACTATTGTTCAATCAAAATGTTTAACAGTGGTCGTCTGTGGAAAGGATGATGTTGATGATTTAAAACCCCATTGTTTTAACAAACTCATCATAATTATAAGTCAATGTTATCGGATGGTCCTGTGGCTACGCTATTGCGGTTAGGGACTGTCCGCAGTTATTCGGTGACTAATTGAAGCTTATCGCATTCGTCGCGTCATGTGAATGACGTAGTGTTGTTCTGCAGCGCATGGTTTTCAGGGTTCCGTACCCAAAGGGTAAAAACGGGACCCTATTACTAAGACTTTGCTGTCTGTCTGTCTGTCACCAGGCTGTATCTCAAGAACCGCGATAGCTAGACAGTTGTTTCACAGATGATGTATTTCTGTTGCTATCACAACAAATACTAAAAAAAAACAGAATAAAATAAATATTTAAGGGGGCTCCCATACAACAAACTTGATTTTTGCCGTTTTTATAGAAAATGGTACGGAACCCGTCGTGCGCGAGTCTGACTCGCACTTGGCCAGTTTTATTTAAGGGTTTTCTTCATTCATTCTTCGGTAATGTCGAAGGAATTAATACAATTTATGAATTAGCATAATTATTTTACTAGTGCTATGCTTTGACATTGTCTATCGAAATTTGAATTTAGTGTAGTGTAGACCTATTGGTGTTTCTTCAGATTTATGGTCCACAGAAGAAGAAAATAGAAAAAAAAAGAGTGTTATTGCCTATTTTCTAATATTAAATACAAATAATGACGTTAAATGATTTTCTATTAATTTAATTTTAACCCCAATGAAAGAGAAACAAATCATTCAAGAATATTTTTTACAGGATTTATTCTACACTTTGCGACAGTTCATAAAGGCTCTAAAAAGCGATGAAAACTGTCAAGTGCTTAAGCATTCTTTATTATTCAATAACATTACCCATCTTTCCAATTTCAGGCAACAAGAGCTCTTCTCGGTACTGAAAGCCTACTCGGTGTTGAACCCGAAGGTGGGCTACTTCCAAGCGCAGGCGCCCGTGGCTGCCTTCCTACTGATGCACATGCCCTCCGTGCAGGCCTTCTGGTGCCTCGTCAGCATCAGCGACAAGTACCTCAGCGGCTACTATAATCCGGGACTTGAGGTGAGTCAACTGAAACTGTTGTGTTACAACAAACCAATATTATAAAGCAGAAGAGTTTGTTTGTTTGGTTGAACGCGCTAATCTCAGGAACTACTGATCCGATTTGAAAAATTCTTAAAGTGATAGATAGAACATTTATCGAGAAAGGCTATAGGCTATATATGTATATCATCACGCTAAGACTAAAAGGAGCCGAGCATTAATGGAAAATGTGACGCAGACGAAGTTGCGCGGGTCAGCTAGTTTGGTTTAATTTAGTTAGGTATAAGGGATTCATTTGGAAATAAAAAAAAAATTCTATTCTAATAACTTTGCCCGTGACCATGTTATTTGCAGTGCATTTAAAAAGTATTTTTTTAACAAAAAATCCTCATATAAAAAGTCATAATATACATCCAGATTTCAGACTACTGCTGATTGCTTTCAGTAAAAACCTAAACAAAACATTTCTGGAACTGGGCAATGAACATAATTATATCATGAGCTAACAGTTACGCTTACGGCGAGTAGATTTGTAATTATTTCACAATAAGATAAACAAGGTACAACTCAGACATACAAAATATAAGTACGCGATCCTTGTTCAATCAAATACAATCTAATAGTATCGCAACTTCGCATGATTTCGAGTTCGTTGATTAGTCCCGCAGTAACACAACACTGCAACTCAAACAATAAAAATCTTTCTTATCACTAAAGATATGAAAATAAGGCCCGATAAAAAAGAACTGCAATGTCTATATTTACTGCGACATATTATTAAGGTCAGCTCACACTCAGAAGCGATGCGAGTCACTGCTACGCGAACTTTTTAGGCTCCCTCAAAAAGAGGAGCCGTGTGAACTTCCTTTCGAATTCTTTTTATTTTTTCGCATTTTGTTACCTCAGGAACTCCGTAATTTATATAAATATTTGGAATTAGAACATTTCGATTCAAGAGCGCACTTGCCATTGCTCTCGGCTCCCCCGCCTTCGGCTAGGGTGTTTACTCTTCATCGGCTGCAATGATTAAAGTTTGCCTACTTGCATGAATTTGTACTATTTTTATTTGAATTTTTGTCAAAATCCAGTTTTTATCATGGTATGGTTGGAAAACTTTATTTACTACAAAAAAAGGTACACATTTCAGTGACATAATTTGAATACATTAGAGGGATCGTGCATTTCTATGATTTTTAACGGTCAGTACTTTAATTTGACGCGTCTGTGCTGCCACTTGCGGTTCCTGCACTACTGCCATCTAGCGTTGTCATTTCGAATTTTTTAGGCCAAAGATACTTGACAGTGACATTTCTGTGCTGCCGCCTACAGTTTCTGCACGTTCCCTATTAAACTTGCAATCGAATTTGTTCCATCTTGCATCGCTATTTAAAAAATTGCAACGCTGCGTCGCGTCGCTTCGCGTCATGGTATGAACTGTCCCTAACACTTACTACAACAAAGTATTATGAATCAGTGTACGATATAAATTGTTTTAACCTGTAAATTGAAATAAATTGACTCGTCGTCTGACTGACTTTATTAATATTTTATTTATCAGAATGACCTATCCAATTTGATTGGCTGTCAAATGTCATGTGAAGTAATTCGATTGACTGATATTTCTAATTATTTCGTTCATTTAATAATTTTATCTGACATGTGGTTCCACAAGAGATTTATAAATCGACTAGGTATCAAATAATTTGTCTTGTGGGTGCAAACGCGACTCTTGGGCGTTGATTTACTGAAAATGAGTACAGCCACATTTGACCCTATACTTTCGGTCGTAATAACTGCTCCAGATGTGGTTGCAGGAGCGCGGAATGCAAGGGGTTCGCGAACACAGTGGATACCCGCCATAAGATACGATACACTACTTATGTTACAGTCGTCAGGTGCAGTCAGATGTTAAATTGACGTCAACGTCAAATCGAAATCATAAGTAACATTTCCAAGTGGAAAACATCTTGCGAAGGGGGCGCCAACTGATGACTAGAATTTTCATGAAAAATCACATTCTGTCCGAAATATCACTCCGTTTAAAGGCCTATCCGCACACAACAGTGCCGCCGGTACAGTGCCGACACGTGCCTATCAGTAACGTATCCATCAGTGTCAGTGAAAAATGATATTGTAGTATACATTTTGTACGACGCTATCCGTACTCGTCAGTGACAGTGACGTTCAGTGATGTCAGTACTACTGACGCTATAACGTTCAGTCTGTAGCGTGAACGGAAACACGTTCGGGTGTTTTTTGTCTAGGCCTGCTGCGCCGACACTCGCCGTGATTCGACGTGGATTTCTAGCGGACAATATTTTGCCTTACACGGTCGCAGTATTCCAAGATGAACGACGAAAAGTTGATTGAATTGTTCCGTGTACATCCTGCAATTTATGACACCCTGAAATACTCAAAAAACTTTGATTCATCATCTATCAGATTTATGTATAAGAAGAAGGAGAGTTCGCCACTATAGTGGCGAACTCTCCTTCTTCTCTTTTCCTCCACGCGTTATGAACCCATCGCCTTCTCACATAAATTTCATCGTCTGCATCTAATATTATCGAAATCACTGCTAATTGTGATCTTGAATATCGAGGCATTTTCACGTGAAACTGCTGTGATACTAGGGTAAAAAACACTGCACCTGTCGACACGGTATTGACATATACCGCGTGTATCTGACATCGACGCACAAACGATTTCCATGGGTCCAGGGCATGATTCTGGACACCCTAGACTTAAAATTTTTCGTCGGCTTTTTTCTCATTTTTTTTCAAGGGAATTTTTACTTAAGACTGCTCATATAATCGTTATTCTGACCTAACCCAATGAGATTTTTAATAAAAAAAATATTAATTAACTACTTTCACTAAAAAGAGCAGTCTGAATAAAACCACAAATAGATATCAGCTCAGCTGAGCTGATACCTATTCGTGACACTCTTGAAAAAAAAAAGAAAAACTGAGAAAAGAACCGACGAAAAATTCCAACACTGGGGTGTCCAGAATCATGCCCTGGACCCATGGAAATCAGATACACGCGGTATGTATACCACGTCACGGAACTGTACGGTACGGAACTGCCAGTCATGTGCCGATCAGTAATTATTCATGATATCAAATTTGCTTATCGTCTTACAGGTCCTCCAACGCGACGGCGACATCCTGCACGCACTTCTCCGCCGCACAGCGCCCGCCGTGCACCGACATCTGGTGAAGCACAAGGTGGAACCGGTGCTGTACGCCACGGAGTGGTTCCTGTGCGCCCTCACGCGCACGCTGCCGTGGGACAGCCTGCTGCGAGTGTGGGACTGCTTCCTGTGCGAGGGAGTGAAGGTATGTACTAGTGTGCATAAGTGAAGCTCCTAAGATTATGGTAGACGACAATACTGCCGTCTTAAGAAAAAAAGATGTAACTAAACAAAACGAAGTATCCAATTTCCGACTTTAAGATCAAATGAATTAAGGTCGGAAATCGGTAATTTTGTTTTGTGTAGCTACGGCTTTTTTCCTTATGACGGCAGAATACCCGTCCAATAAAACTACACACATTTATTGACACACATTTATCTTGAATCTAGGTTCTCTTGTAATGAAAACGGTTCATAATTTATCATTTTCGAGTATCTAAAAAGGAATCTTAGGGAAACGTCAATGTACTTTACTGCACGTTTATCAAGCGCCCACCATAGTATTAAATTCATATTTACTCTAGGAGAAACAACAATAAAAAGTGGCTGTACATAACAAGGACTCAACAATTAACAAAAGTTAAGCCCTGTTTGTTACTTGTACAGTCACTTTTTAATGCATTTATTTATTTCCTCATATAACGGTTAACTAATTTTACTGACCTAACTTCTCCCTATCTTCCAGGTCTTATTCAAAGCAGCACTAGTCATCCTCGCGGGAGCCCTCGGTCCTGCTAAAGTCCGCAAGCGCGCGTGCGGCCTGTGCGAGACTCTAGAGGTGCTGCGCCACCCGCCCGAGGGCATGCTGAGCGAAGACTACCTGATGTACCACATGACGCGACTCAACTTGACGGAGGAGGACTTCGAGTTTGAGCACCAGAGGCAAACCGCGAGGCGGCGGGCTATGCCTAACAGAAGGTGAGAAATTTTCTTAAAGTTTCATGTTTATTCTCTAATAGTGGCATCTATCACGTTGGGTACCACCAGTATAGAGGGTATGCGGAACAGGGAGTAAAGTCCGGCAAACCTTCATTGAAACGGGAGTATCCTTCGACCAAACTGTTGTTGTGTCCGGTGGGCAAGCCCTATAGTTGATATTCGGACTATTGTATATGTTCAGATCGCACGGGAAAACTCGAATACCGCTATGCAGGATTTCGTTCAGTAGTTCAATGCTGGCGCGATTGCGGTACTTTTTGCTGCCGCAAATTGTAAAAGAAAAACTAACGAAGCGACTAAGGACCTGACGTCATACAAACCCTACATCGCGTTATCGATATTCTCCGCGCGATACGAACGTTCAACACCCGCTTAGTCGCAGGATCCTCCCTTTTCAATGAAGGGTTGCGGGACACCCTATTCCGCATTATCTCTAAATGCTGCTATTAATCGCGATTACTTTTTCAAACATTTTGTTTTGTTATGTTTTAATTATTTCCTATAATAACTTGAGTAGTAAGTGCCGGTTTTAGCCAAATTAAATCTGAGTAACACACCTAAGGTATCGGTAAGTTATAGGTGTATCGTTTTATTTGAAGTGATTCACCAGCAAGTCATAATCATAATACCTTGAGAAACCTTCGGCGGATTGTAATATTTTGAAATAAATTTTACTATACAGAAAAAGAAAATAGTCACAATATTATAACTACCAAAGAAGCTACATTTGTTGTTGCCTTTAAGATAGAAACTATTTTCAAACAATATGAGCGATATAGTTGTATTCTCCGAAAGTAATACAGCGATGTTTGCTGCACCACATTTCTGCAGTTTTATTTTTGATCTAACCAGGTGTTCATCCCAAGACAACCTCTCATTACCTCATTTATGGTTACAACCTTGTTAGATTATCCACGTTTGCACCATCCACTTTGGACGAAATTGCTTAAATATGCAGTCACTATAATTTCTATTACTTGTCATTTCATAATTGTTACTACGTTATAGTTTTCATTCCAGTGGCAGCTGATTCAGCGACTGTTCCTACAAGCGTTATTCAAAGAATAACGCCAGGGATCTGTTCAATACTCTGTAAGTTGAGTGCAATTGACTCTAAGACAGTAAGACAGTAGGTACGCCAGTACAGTGTACCAGTGCTTTGTGATAGTGAGCGTAAACGACGCACGACCAATCCGACGACTGAGTGGGTAGGTTACGGTAGGGTAAGCTTTCTTCTCCTCTTGTATCATAATTATATTTAGATGTATTTATTCGGAAGTTCTCGAGAAATATTGTACAGATTTCGCTAGGAGATTATGAGAATTTTTAAGTAAAAATTGACGTCAGCTATGGTTTAAGCTGATTGGTCGAAATTAGACCAATCGTGTTCACAATGTTACATGTTCAAAATTCAAATTGCGGAGCTAACTTCACGCGGCTCAGCACGTTAATAAAAAAAAATGACCGTCTTGTGACTGAACTAAAGTTAGTTTGACAGCTGTCATTCCTATCTATTTTTTTTCTCGTTTGTCAAACAAACACAAATGCAAAGCTCAATCTCCTAGCGATTATAATAAAAAAAATTATAATTCAAAAACAACTTTTCTATCCAAATTACCTTAAGTCTCTCATTAGAAACTTGAATGATGATCGATTTGTCGTAAAATGTGTGTCTTGTTAGTTCAATATGACTTGAAGTAGTGACGTTATGAATCTAGGTATTTGTAAAATAATATGCTAGTTAAAGTAGTCATGATGAGGTTTCGATAAGGCTGCGTGTACCTATTATAATATCTATGTAAATGGCTGAGCTAGAATTCAATTGCATTTTAAAGGGATGGGTTTACTCCTGAATTTATAACTTTCATTGATACTTATTGTGCTCAACTCGGAGGGCAATACGGATAAACTTTACTAAGGACCTTTGCACACGGCGTCATTTTAACGCACCGATGACATGCAGATGACGCGTGCTAACGCGCTTTAAACGCAAATCAGACTCAGACAGCGCTGCTTTTTACGGCGCCGTGAGCGCGTCTTCGGCGCGTTAAAAATACGCCGTGTGCACTGGCTCTTAGCTTTAACTGAGCATTATTTCTGTGAATTCATCATCTGCCTAGCCTTTTCCTAATTATATTGGGTTTGAGTTCCAGTCAAAAACAGAAGCATAATCCGGTATCAGATTTTCTGGGTTCTGACTATCCGTAACGACTACCAAAGATCTACAAATGACAGCCGGGACCAACGGCTTAACGTACTTTCCGAGACACGGAGGAATATTTATTTAGCTACGAGCTCCTTATTCATATACATATATATAAATGAAAAATATGAAACAATTTTTTTTCTATTTCACAATTTCTCCCATAGTAAAAGTTATTAATATTTTAGAGAATTCATTCCCTATTAAAATAGCCAACGAATTTGAAGTCAGCCCATATACATTTAGTCACTGAATTTTCTTATGCGAGACAAATTCAGTTCATATATTGTACATACATTAAACTGACTGTATATATATAGAAGATTCTATCTTAAGTCGATATTATGTATCCTAAAGAAAGGAAATTCAGTACCTAAATGTTTTGTAATTTTGTCTTTATTGATAAATGTCATCATGTCTTAAATAATTGTTATTATAAATATAATTCATTTTGGAAATGCTTTTTGTATATTTTCCTTTAGTGTTTGTAGTCCATTGGCATTTTCACCTGAGACAAGCGTGAAAAAAAATATTGCTATCTCTTACTGGTAGATACGAAGACGGAGGACTATACTTTAAAAGTGACAATGTGACAGTTCTAAAGTGTTGCTTCCTCTTTCCAACTACTTATATTAGCAAAAGACAGCAAAATCTTAGTTCAATGCTAACTGAATGTATGCTTTTTGGACGACCGCACTGTTTTTCCTTTATTTCTCGCGATATTTAATATAACTTATTGCATTATTGTTTCCTAGGACAAACTGTTCAACGCTTAGCCAAATATTTAAAATACCTACCTTACTTTTTATAACATACATATCTAGATATTGTATTGTAAATTGTTAGCGTTAAGTTTCTAACCGACTTCAAAAGGAGGCGGTTATGTAAAATGTCATTAATCGTTTTTGTTCTCGAATCTATTTTTCACCTTGTATACCAATTTCTGCATTTTTTGGTGTATATTATGATTTATTAATTTATGAAATTGAAATTTCTACCGACATTTGTCGATATCGCCACTAATGTAAGGCACTATCACTAAAAAGTCACCTCATACTTACCTAGTCAAATTCAAAGGCCTGCTAATAGAGAATAAAAATGATTTTCCTGATTCTTATGCACAAACTATCAAGAATAGATTTTTAATAACTTTAATACCTTTGAATTTTTTATCAACCATAAAGGCCCTAAAACTATTCCTTCTAGTTTTCTTCCATACGTACAGTATTTTACATCTGCCTCAAACCTTCCTGCGAAAGGATTTACTCGACGTTCGTGAGTTACTTAGCTGTAGTGTTTCTTTAAAACTTATATTATCTTATTTATTTTTTGTCTTAAAAAATATATAAACAAGTGATGGCAGCTTTCACGACTGGGGTGGTATTCAAAATGTTTTTTTTTTTTAAAGAAAAACGTTGCCCCACACTAGGAATTTCTCCTGTATCGTGGGTACGTTTACAAACATACAAAGTCACATACACAAACAGCCAGACCCGGAACAACTATCTGTAGGCCATACAAATATTTGTTCCGTGCGGGAATCGAACCCACGACACGCGATGCAGCAGTCGATCGCTCAACCACTGCGCCAACCGTGCCGTGTTTTTGTAAAAAGTTTATTAATTTTACATGTCGACGTTCTGAAGAGATTTACTTAAGGTTCATCATCATATCAGCCTGCAGACGTCCACTGCTGCACATAGGTCTCCCCGCGCGTGTCGCCACAGCACCCAGTCCTGTGCGAGAGCATCCTGCGGCTCCCCGCGACCCGAGCCAGGACTGAGTTCCACCGCGGTGGGAGGCCGCGCAAACATTGCGTCTTCCGGTACGCTGAACTAACTTTTGTTTGATAAACTAAATAAAAAAAATCATCGTGCACTATATTGATCACTTTTTGGAGTGGCTGTTGCTTTAGATTTATTAGGTCAATTTGAAAGAACGACAGATCGTTTTTTACAGAAAAAAATCTGTAATAGTCATAATATATTATCAATTCAATGATGAATCAAACATTTCAACACCCCAGTTGCATATTTTGGAATAAACCGAATGTAACTAGAGTAAGAGGAGACTGTTTAAAATAAATTGTAAAAATAATATATAATACATTGTGATAAGATTCGTATGTATTAATACATATCTAATGATAAAAATGTAAAAAATATTGAAAAAAAATAATTGTTAATAAAGTACAATACGTTAAATTGGCATGTATTTGTATTGCAAAGCTGTAGACAAAATTATGTCCATTCCGTAAATGTATGAAATATTTAAATTTTTAGAAGAAATTATTTTAAAATTTCTTCTATTTTTCTATGATAATGTTCTATGTGTTGTAGTAGTCAACCTTACCGTCTTTGGAATAATGCAATAAATAAATTTTGCGCTTTCGCTACGTGACATCGAGTCGCGTCAGTCCGAATGCTTAGATAACTTCGCTAGAGACAATAATGCTACTGCACATAATCGTGCTTCGATGTGAAAGAGTGCAGATGCTGGCGAACTGACTTCTCGCTCTAGCGAATTACGATCCTAACTGATTGAAAGAGACCATAACATAGAGAACTGCAGTGCGATTCTGTAATTCTCTCACCGTGAAAGCCTGGGTGAAGTGAACATTAAGTGAGCTGTCAATTTATACAAACATGATGGAATGACAGTTCACTTCATCTTACACGGTAAAATGTTGACAGAAAAGACCTACTGGACTAATAGAAACGTTCCTTCATTTTTGGCTGTCAAGTGGATACGGTTACAAAAGTGTGAGAGACAGCGATCGTGCAGCCTGTTGGCAGGCTGACTATGTTTCCTTCACAACAACCTGTAGAAAAGAGAAAGGTATTATTGACCGCATATTTGTTTTGTCTCTTTCTACAGTTAAGACAATTTTGTAACGGTATGCTCAGTTCAGTTCTCAATGCCAATAAAAGAGTCAAAGAATACTGATTCGTACTTGTATTTCCTTCTGTTCGTGAAAGAGTAAAATATCAATGTTAATTCGGAATGACGCGAATCGTTTGTTAAAATAATTTTATATGTACCCATATTTAAACATTTCCATTAGTCTTCCCATCCACCTATATGTACAAGAGCGACGATACTAAGAGATCTGTATTTTTTAACGTTTTTCAACAAGATATTTAATAATATTCATATTTTACTACTCATTCTGTTTCATAGTTGAATAAACGATCACTGTAAAAATCATATAGAAAAAAAGTTCTATTTAGAAAGTATTTATTCGATTAATATGGCAAAGGCCAAATATGCTGCAGTCATTGTAGCAACGATGAAAGTCGAATTTCGCAACAAAAAAATCGAAATAGCGTTTGACCGATTGGGATGCGAACGCTCTCGAAGAACAGCAGTTTTAGATCCTCTCATTGTCAGCGAAACTAGCATATTTTGCCTTACCCTTATTATTTATTTACTCGTAACATAAATACCTGTATTGTCTTATGAATCAAAAATCTATTACAAACAGATTATAAGCTACAAATTCTATGTTTTGTTACAACGATCCCTTACCACCGACTTATCGAAAGCGACATATTTTTCGAAAACGCATTTTTAACCTTTTAAATGTAAGCGCGTAAGAAAAATTGTTTCGTCGAAAAATGTCGTTTAGGTGAAAGTAAGGGCTCGATAACCGCAACTAAACTGCCTGTTACCACTGTAATGTATGGAATAAGTAAACAAATATCGAATGTAGGCTATGATTTAGTTGATAAGTTCGCGCACATGCGTCTAACTGGTGCATAATGTTTTATTTCCTTTTATGTTATTTAGTCTACGACGTAGCAACCGGTCAACTTGCCATTGTCAGTGGTGGTCTCGCAAAATAAAAGGTTGTTTTTCTTGCTCTAGCAAACGTTTATTTATTGTGAATATGAACCTTAAGCTTACAATAAGGTTCATATTCGTACGAATCTGTGAATTGTTCTAAGCATTTAAACGCAGTGCGGTGAAACTCGCGCTAAATGATAGAAAGAGATAGCAGAGAAATTAAGGTCTCCGCCAGCAGGTAAAGCGTGGTTTCATTTCACCCTGATGCACCCTGTTCCACTATGTCAATTCAGTTGATAGCTATGTGGCAAAATGTCGGTTACTAAGTCGTGTAATTTTCAAAGTATTGCTTAGTATTATAGTCAAGAGCTTGAATCTTTGGAGTTTGAGTGATCAGGGACATGAATATTGATTAAAATATGGAGTATGTTAAACGAGATTTTTTTAGTTTATTACTATCTGGTACTTTCAAGTTAGGTAGTATGAAGCCAACCCGCTCTTGTATGGGTGGTCGAAAATATTGGTTCTACCTGGACTGAGACCCTGTGTGGAAAGGGATGACAAAGGTTTCACGAAAATCGCAACCTTACATTCTTGAAATTAACAAATTGTATAAAATCCGCTAAAATGTAAAGTGATCTAATACTTTGGGTGTCGTGTGTGTGATTTTTGTTTATTTTTCATTGAAATTTTTTATTCAACGTTATATTTGCATAGATCGTAACTATTATTATTTTATTTGTTGTTATTGCTAGTTTCGACATTATTTAGGATTATTTAGATTGTTCCATGAAACATCACCGCTACTTCAATAGTGCGAGACTACATTTTCCAAGTCTTTTAAAATTTCAATATTGCGATATCAACAAAAATCTTTTGCCCACACTGTGAATTAAAAGTCAGCACAAAACAGCAGTAGTTCCAACATGTAGGTATGACTAAATTATTCTAAACCTGAGTAAAAAGATGCAGTAGGTCAGAATATCTCAAACATTAATATTTATATCTTTGGAGATTCGATGCACTTTATCATAATATTTTATATGCAAAACTAAGTGTGCCAAAGTAGTCTCGCACAAAAATGCAAATAGGTACTTCACATAGCACAAATATGTATGTAACCATAACCACTACAGTGGTACTATTCTGTAAAAATCTATGACAAAAATACGCAGGTGGAGCGAGTTTGAGCAAATCCCCAAAATCTCATTTTGAAAAATTTGATGAAGTGTGCTGTCAATCGACCTATGATTCTAGGATCAATTAATATTATCAAACTGGCTTCAGTTACTTTTTATGGGTGATGTTTACACAGATTAGACCGGCTGATCATAGAGTGTTTTACAAAATTGTGTGTTCTTCAGATGTTCCATTCATGATCCAACATTCCGTTTCGCAGACTGTTATGGTATAAAGATTAATACTTGAATGTCATGAGTATTTTTGTACAGTGGCTGAGAGTTTCATATATCGCTGCAATATTCAAGATGTAAATAAATTAATAAATATTTAATATAAAATATTTCTGTCTTTTATTTTGTATCAATCACGATGTTTCAAACTGAACGTCAGCACATAATATATTTTACTGTACTTTATTTTACGATTGATTCCCTTTATGTCGAGTCCCTTTACGTCGAGTCAGAGAGTCTATTAACGCTCTCTAATACCGACCGTTAACGTCGAGTTACGACAAGGTATAGTCAGGATATAAATGAAAAGCACTGGCTTTTTATTTATATTCCCATTAAACTTTTGTTTTATTAGAAAGCTTCTGCCCGCGACTTCGTCTGCGTGAACTTTAGAGCTGGCTCCAGAGAGAAACTAAAATGTGTACCTACCTAATTGCAATAATGAGACTGTTGCTGGCGTCGATGATACGCCTGCTCGGGTGTTTCGGCATCTCTAAGCTGGCCGGCGCGGCGCTGAGCTTGTGTTTCCTGGTACAGTCGCCAGCAAATCAAGCTACAACAATCTGTAATTTTTTTTGTTAGATTTTCAACTTTTTTTCAAAGGAATTGGGTTCAAATTAGATTGGGAACATTTGACAGTTTCAGGTTTCAGTTAGCCAGATGTGCTGGCGACTGTACTTGTGATTCTTGACCGCTTACAATTCTAACCCCGTTAATACTTCCGGTTCCCGTTAATCCTGGTTCTTGTGAATCCATAGCGTTCACATTTCACGATTATCTCAGTTATTATAGCTCCAATGATTAAAATTGAAGAGCGGATTTGCAACGAACACTACTTCATGCGTTTAACCGCTTTTGAGATAGAGGACGGAGAGCACGCAGAGCTCGGCCATACTGTAATATATAGCCATTTAGTCAATCGTGAATCCTAGTGAATAATACCTAGAAAAAAAATCTCATCATCATATCAATAATCCCCCCGCGGTCCATCACCACCTGGAGACTGAGAAACCAGCGCTCTTGTTCCTTTTCGAGACGCAGATCGGATGTCCGTCAGACGTGTCGTACCTCTCGTACCCTGGGTTTACCCTGGAGCACCACTTTAAACCACGAACGGGCGTATAAATGTACGCCTGGGACGACATCTGCTATCGGCGTCTCGGCATCCTTGAGTACTCCAGATTCTCAACTCTTAACTCTCAAGCGTTTATTTCATTTAAACCGTTTAAGGGGACTTTTGAATTGTCAATGTCGGTCGGTCCAAAAAGAAGAAGCTTTTTGCACGTTCCAAAGCGTAGATCTCTATTGAGAAGAACGTGCAAGAAACTCCACGGACTGAACGCTATGGGTTCTAGCGGACACCGGCCTGGACAAAATTGTCTACGCCTGTGTCTACAGTTCGCACAGCGGTGACTTGGAGACAACTGGGCTCACTCAACAGCTAAGTGACACGGCGGATGCGGCTCAGCAGCGGTAACCGTCTGCCCAATCGGTGTTACTGGGGAACTTCAACGCCCACCATCAGGAATGGCTCTTTCCATACCAGTGCACAGAACATGCTGGATGTGAGACGCGAAAGCTAGCTCTAGCGTTAAATCTTACCCAGCTGGTCCAGGGGGCAACGAGGGTGCCGGATCTTGAGTCGCAAACTGTCAATTGCTTGGACCTTCTGTAATAATTGTAATTTTCCAAATCGGTCCAGTAGTTTCGGAGCCTATTCTATTCAAACAAACAAATATATACAAACCTTTCCTCTTTATTAGTGTAGTTTTGCAGGTAATGTTGAATGTTCATAATACCTTAATCGAGAATTTATAATCTGTACTTACCTATAAAAATAACGTTGGAGTTGTAAGGGTAGACCAAACAGTCTCAAAACATTTTCGACGTTTACGGAGAATACATTATGCAGCTTAGCATCGAAGATTGGGAGGGCGGAGCCTTTATCGATGGCGTAGGTATTTAGGTAATCACCAACTTCCGCTAGGCGGATGACACTTCTCTTTTCACAACTAATAAAATGGAGATGGTAGCACTGCTGAAACACTGGTCGCTCATCTACCGCACGAAGCAGCTAGAGCTCAATGAACACTTAACCTCCAATAGGTATTGGACATCGTTGTATTGGTACCTGGCCTTCACCATAATATGCAACGATTGCTCATGCGAACCGACGTACGGGAGCAGATTAGCATGGTGAAAGGTGCGATAACCCGACTGAGCGACTTCTGGGTAGAAGGTAGGTCTGAGGATGGGTGACCATCTTAACAATCCGAGACTCGTCCGTAGTTCGGAAATCACGTTAGGCTGTCGGTCTCTGTTGTTATTTGTAGACCTTTGCCACTCGTTACAGATTGTCGGAAACCAGAAAATGTGACACCAGTCTTGCAAAGAAGTACTGTTTTACCCAGTTTTTAGTTTGTAGTTTTTATCTTTCTTCTTTTTTTTATTATTTTATTGTAATTTTTGTGTACTTTTGATATGCGTCATATTGACTCTTTTTCTTTCTTTCTTTCAGTTACTGGATGGTATTTTGGAGCTCAGATAGGCAGTCCTTCGATGTAAAATACTGGTATTCAGTTGAATCTGGTTTGGCTGGAAGCCGACCCCAATATATTTGGTTTCTAACCGTTAGGGCTAGGTTCCTGGTTGCCTAGAAGCAGATTGTGAATAATATGTTTATGGTTTTTTTACCCGACTGCGCGACGCAAAGGAGTGGTAATGTGTTTATCAGCCTATGTATATAATGTATGTTCCTTTGAAGCACTGTACAGACCAAACGCCTGGGCCGATTTTTATGATTCACACGTCAATCGATTCCTCTTAAAGGCTTGAACGCACTGGGCTATACTATGTTTGTAAGTTTGTATGTAGGGGGTAATCTCAGGAACTACGGGTCCGATTTGAAAAATTCTTTCAGTGTTAGATAGCCCATTTATCGAGGAAGGATATAGGCTATATACCATCACGCTAAGACAAATAGGACCGGAGCATCAATGGAAAATGTGAGTGACGCAAACGAAGTTGCGCGGGTCAGCTAGTTATTTATGTTTTCTTTCTCGGGTCCCTGGAGACCCGGTCCTTTGGAAGCCGTAGGTACGAGGGGCCAAAACCAACTCGCAGAGGCCCCGTTAGAAATTTCAAATGTAATGGGGCACCAACCGGCGATTATCCCTGTATGGCTGTATGCACTGTGAAAGTATTCCCAAGGACAATCCCCGGTTGGAGCAAGACTATTGCAGAATATGGAAACAAAAGATGAAACGCTAAGGGTTTGGGCGGTTTAGTGGACTGATAATCATTTATTATAGAAGAACTATTGGCCCCTGCCTGACCTCTAACAATATACACGGCTTTTAAATGGCAAGGGGTGACTTGCACATTCAATGAATGGGCCCCCGAAAACTAGCACAAAGTGACGTAGCGCCATGGTGACAACATAGCCTGAGGTGCTAGAGGAGTGGAGAGGTATATCACGACTATCAGGACAATTCCGGAAGTGCGGTCAATATCCCTACCAGCATCTGACTGGATTATACATCCTTCTCCCGAGCACGTTTGATCTAGCGAATCTCTACTCAGACAGTGCAAGAAAGAGGTGGGAGCTCTGCTCCTCGTCAGTGTTCACTCTGGCCAGCCAATAAAGGCAAGCTGGAGATGAGGAACAAGACTTCTCCCGGGAGATTAGTTTCGTGGGGTCGCTACTGCCCAACAGTTCGCCACAAAACTGCCTTGCGGATTGTATCTCTCTTTGTCTGGCCCCTCACCCTAGGTATGACCTAAGGTCCATCGGGACGCGCAAGTCCCAGCACGACGTCAACGTTGAGATACTGCGGGAGGGACTTTATAATTATAGTGCCCTGTGGGTATAAAATATAATCAGGAATTTTTATACAGAAATCTTTTTCTAGGGGGCGAGGGGATTGCCCCTGGTAGAGATCAAACAAAATCATGCGTTCAAAAATCTATTTATTAGACGTTCAGAAATCAACGAAAGTTTGTAAACCATGAACTGAGTTACGTCTTAATTAAATGAATAATCGATCAAACAACGTGCTCTGGATGCTAACAAGTGATTATTGCTTATTAACACTATTCTATTCGACTCAACTTCTCGGTAAATCATTTGAATATCCAGCAAATATTTTCCATAGTCAAGCCCTACCCAATAGTGGCCAATACCCTACTACTCACATATTTTTTTTTTGAGAAATTGTTGCTGGAATAGACAATGCTGCTGCAGTAGTTGTCCTTGTCTATGGGTGATGGCAGGGATCTACTAAGACGTCTATGCCTGAAAAATTGTCCGAAAAAATAAACAATTTTACGGAGAAATCTAGGAAGTAAGCAAGAAGAATATAAGAATAATATGTTTTAGACTCATTATTACACCAACTATTAACATAACCTTGTAAGTAGCTTCATACTAACGATTCCCGTAATTCATACTTTTACAAATAAAGTAGCTTTTACTACGATAATCACGTTTTTGCCTACCTATTTCATGTTCTATTGGCTACTATTTTCAGTGGCTACCGGCTTGAGCTTATTTTAGAATTGAATAAAATATGAATAGTTGGACTGTATTCACTGATTCATGCTAGGCGCGGCGCCGCTGAAGGTTCGGCAATCTCAAAATTAATAATAGTTTATTAGGTATCTAACTATCTACGTATATATCGAGCGAGGTCATAAATGACGCTAACACAACATGAGCCGCTTACACTTTAAACAGAATCATATGCTGATATCAAGTAAATTATGACCTAGAAATATGTTTTTATTTCAGATCAAAATGTCGCACAAACAAACGCCGTATTCTCCAAACTTCCCTCCATCTCAAGGATATGCCCCACCGCCGGATGGTAAAGGGGAGAGCTATCCGATGAACCCCCAGGGTGGGTATCCTGGTCCACCGCCGTCAGGCCCTCAACTACCTCCTGGAGCTCAACCACTACCCGGGATGCAATCTGGTTTTCAGCCTGGATTTCAACCTGGTTTCCAGCAAGGGTTCACTCCTGGGTACCCCCAGCCTCAGCCCGGGTACCCACAGCCCGGATATCCCCAGCCTGGCTACCCGCAACCAGGCTATGGTCCTGTAGTTCAACAGCCAGGCCCTCAGGTGCCACCAGGTAAGAACATTATAATATATATTTTTTTTCATTAAAACCTGCAGTAAATAGTGTTGCCAGGTGTCCCGATTTGCACGTGACGTCCCGATTTGTACCTGATTGGTACGCTAAATGTCCCGATTAATCAAAAAATAGAAAAAGAAATGTAGATATAGTTACGTTACATAGTTTTTTTAACACGGAACGCCATCTATTGGATATATTCAAATACATAACTCGACTCGCTGCTACGAGATGGCGTTGCATAATTATACTTCTTATTCTTTATCCGATTCATTATAGAAACACCCTGACAGTTTTGTTTTCCGGCGGGCCGGTGCGCTGTTATATTATAAATATAAATATTTTTTTCTTGGAGATTCTTTGCAGGTAAGAACTATGTGAATTGCGAATGTTTACGCAACAGCTTTTAACAATTATCTCGCATTTTGTTATTCATTCAACAAATTCATATCAATTTTAAAGTTTTTATGCTTCATAAACAAACTCACTCTACGCGGGCGAAAGAGTTAATGTAATAAGTAAATAATTATTATTTCTGTCCTGATCTGCAACCCTAAATCCCGATTTTTTTGACCTCATGTACCGATTTACATCAAATCGGACCTGGCAACACTAGCAGTAAACCTTACAGTTGGTAATTTCAAATGCAGTAATCATAATTAACATATTTTAATAAATAATTAACTGTTGTGCATTCAAACATAACATACTAAACTTGTCACCTACTTAAAAATATAGTTCAGTAAAAATAAATAAGTGAAACCTGAAAGTAGACTTCTAAAGAAACCTTCTAAACTTGGTTTAACCTGTTTATTTATTTTTATAATAAACTAGCTGACCTAAAAAAAAACAAGAAAAAATATACATTTATTTCGCCAGGAATGATGCACAAACACAAAATAAAAAACAAATTACAAACTAAATACAACCTATTCTATTCTATTTTATATTTTTATGTGGCAAACAAAGCCGATTGATACTATGTCAGGACCAGGCATAAATCATCTCTAACCTGCGCTACTTCGTCTGCGTCACAATTTCCATTAATGCTCCGCTCCTATTTGTCTTAGCCTGATGATATATTATAGCCTATAGCCTTTCTCGATAAATGGGCTATCTACCACTGAAGGAATTTCCCAAATTCAACCAGTAGTTCCTGAGAGCCTTTCTCGATAAATGGGCTATCTACCACTGAAAGAATTTTCCAAATTCAACTAGGAGTTCCTGAGATTAGCGCATTCAAACAAACAAACTCTTCAGCTTTATGATATTAGTATAGATAAACTGGCTAAACAAAGTTTAGAAGGTTTCTTTTTATATTATGAATCCTCTATTTATCAACAACATGTTTTATGTGATCCACAATAATGATAAGCGGTCGAGTATGTAGTAAAACTAAATCATCTACATTCTACACCTGTTCATTTTAGGCCTATGGCACACTGGGTTGGAATGGCAGTGGATTTTGCACTGGTCAGTGCGCACTAGCCACTTAGATAATGTAGCATGGTGGCAGCCTACTAAGTACAGAACATATAAACTCTACTAAGACAACCCACAATGTGCCACGGCAGCCCGGTTAGCATGCTCACCAATGCCGTGTCAAGAATCCCCTTTCAATGCCACAGAATCAATTTTAAAATATTAGCGTTTATGTCCTCAGCCAAAAATTTTTTTGTTGCATTTTATTTTTAAATAAAAAGAGATTGTTTACTTTAATTTAACTTCAGCTACTTAAACCTTTCAAGTGTAGGTGCCTATTTTTTTTTTTAAACTGTTGTCTAGAGAAAATTATTCAAGGGCCAGGTACATTTCATGTGAGGAATAAATAATATGACACCCTAGTTTCTAGCCCCAATTTTGTCAGCGTAGACTAATGATTGGAATTAAAAGTATTCTAAGTGTTGATCCAGGCTAAACATTGAAATCCATTCCGTAGTTTTTTTTGCATTCACTTTTATATTATTAGTAGATAGGATAGGAATTTGTCCTTGTTGTCACTTTTATCCTTCAGACAAATTATAAAGCAAAGTCCTCCGCTGTGTCTGTCTGTCGATCTGTTCGCGATAAACTGAAAAACTACTGCACCGATTTTCATGCTGTTTTCACTGGTTTCACTGCTATGGACCGACCGACCTTGACAATTCAAAAGTGCCTGTAAATGGTTTATTTGAAATTAATGCTTGAATTTTGAATTTTATGGATAGAGTGGTTCTCGAGGCAGGTTTTAGTATATGTATAACTAGCTGACCCGCGCAACTTCGTCTGCGTCACATTTTCCATTAATGCTCCTAAATAATATTGCGACTACAAATTAAGATATAAGCTACCCTATCTTTCAAGTTGGATCAAACTGCATACTGTGTGCAAATTTTTGATCAAAATCGGTTAAGTAGTTTAGGAGTCCATCGCGGACAAACATCGTGACACGTGACTTTTGTCAAGCGGGCGAAGCCGCGGCATCAGCTAGTAAACAATAAACTTAGAATTAAAATGTCGTAATATAGGGATTTAAGTAATGGTAATGTTTATATTGATGTTCATTCTGTTTAGCTATTGTCTTATTTGTTCTTCAAACATAAGAGTTGTTGACATCGACTCAGATAAGACTGTTTACTATATGCGAACACAATGATACCCCAGCTTCAAGAACATTGATAACGGGCAATGCATTACATTCAGTGGCATTAAACTGAGCAAGTAGACCTTACCTCTATTGATTTTGCCACACAGCCATTATGTTAAAAAACAATGAAAATAACATTGACTTATTCTCCGATGATTCTGAAAAGAAAAGCAAAAAGTGTATAAAGTGGCTCAAGTTCAAATATTACTCGAACAAAAAAAAGTGTGTTTCTATCAGTGATATCAGGGCTAAGAGAGTTTACTTTGAAACACTCAGTGTTTCTAGTGTCAAAAGGAGTTTGAATAAAATTTGTAGAAAGTTATTCAAACCTAGTGCCAAAAACAGCGGTTATGAGAAGTTTTTATCAGATGAAGAGAAAAGGTTTTATTTTGCTGTAGACCGTAGTTTGGTGGAGGGTATTTACTAATCATATCTCTAAGTAAATAAAGGTGTTAGGTATAAGTTTGTTTACCTCTATTATTATTTGCCTTGTGTCCTTTGCTCATACAAATAGATACTAACAGGTAATTTATTTTATTAACTGTAATGATGCAAGTTTATTTTATTCATTGTCCTATAGAACAGACTAAGCTACTTCGTATTACCCGTTCTCGTAGGAATTTCGGGAAACCCTCTCTAAATGCTCCCCTACAGAGTGCAGGGAAGCTACACGCATGCCAATAGGGAATATGCATAAAAAAATATAGATAATAAACACTTTATCTAAAAATATACAATAATATATTTCTAACAGTGGAAATAGAATCAAAATTGCTCGAAAAACAAACGAGATATAATCATTTTAAACAAATATATCTGTCCCTCTCGCGAAAACGCTATTTTCTATGGCAGATGTATAGACGTCACGTAATGTGACGTCAAATTCCATGTCGGACTTCTCGTTCTAAAAGTAATCTTTGAAGCGTTATAACTTCATCGCTGATGAAGATATTTAAAAAATATTTTCTAGAGTGTTTACTGGAGCTTATAAGTAATTCATTTTATAAATAAAAAAATCGCGTGCATATTCCCTATTTTCAGCTGCCTACAACTAGTAGTTGCGGCTGTGCGTTGTCTGTCAGTTACACAATCAGTTAGCAACAGAAGAATTTTATACAATTACTAGCTGACCCACGCAACTTCGTCTGCGTCACATTTTCCATTAATGCTCGGCTCCTTTTAGTCTTAGCGTGATGATATGTGCCTTCCTCGATAAATAGGCTATCTAATACTGAAAGAATTTTTTAAATCGGTCCAGTAGTTCCTGAGATTACCCCCTACATACAAACTTACAAACAAATGTTACCTCTTTATATAGATTAGGATTGATTGATTGCATTATAAATCTTTGTTGCAGGTGGATGGATGAGCATTCCGCAAGGGCTCAGCAACTGTCCACCCGGCTTGGAATACCTTTCTATGATTGATGGGCTCCTGGTACACCAGAAAGTGGAGTTGCTGGAGGCATTTGTGGGCTTTGAGACCAACAACAAGTACACAGTAAAGAACAGTGTTGGTCAGAAAGTATACTATGCTGTTGAAGACAATGACTGCTGCACTAGGAACTGTTGTGGACCCATGCGACCATTCGACATGAAAGTTATGGATAACTTCAGGAATGAGGTAAATAAAAACTGTACAAAAATAAGCTTTGTTCTATTTGGTTCATTCACCTCTTGTTACATTTTTCCTGAGTGAACCACTGGGATAGTATCTGATGTGCCAACTTGCATCAAAATCCTTTCAGCCTTTGATCTGTGACTGATTAACATACATTCCAATTCGCAAACAACCTAATAGGTACCTAAGACTTCTTCGTATTAAAAGGAAAAAAATGTTTATACATACATAAATGGATGCTGATTAGTAGTAGGTTAAAAAAATATATACTCTGATAAAGTGATAATAACATTCTAAAATAATTTTGACCTAAGTAAACTATGACTTCATGACTTTTTGCCTTATCTACTAAATAAGCAAAAGAGTGGAACTCTGCCTGCGTCTGTTTCCGAATGCTTCCAACCGTCATCTCTTTAAAGTCATAGTGAACAGGCTCCTTCTGGGCAAGCTTGCTCCATCGTAGACTTTGTCTATGTCATCTCTGTACTAAGACTAGTCAAGATCAAGAGCAAACCCATCTCAAAATAAAAAAATACTAGCACAATAGACGAAAAAACGACAGCACTATTGTTTGATTTTTATTGCGTAGAAGGTCATTCTCGTCATGGGTCTCTACATTCAAATAACAATTAAGTGACATGGCCTTGGCCGTAACGAGCTAGCTCCCGCCATGTTACTGACATGTAGGCTAGGAATTTATCTGAGGAAATAATTTCACGGAAATTTGTTTAAGTACCTAAATAATCTAGTTAATTATAACGTCACGCTTGTTACACCCAAATTTCGCTAGTTTTAGTACCTTGTAATAGGACTCTTCACGCAAGCTCTTGCCATGCCTTCAGTATTAAACTTAGCTGGTAAAAATCCTCATATTGGATAGTTTTATAACAAACTAGCTTTTGCCCGCGACTTCGTACGCGCATAACCGGTTTTTTCCCGTTCCTGTAAGAATTTCGGGAAATCCCCTCATAGTGCTCCCTTACACTCCCCAAGGAACCTACATGCCAAATGTCAGCATTCTACGAGTAGTATTTTCAGCTGTGCGTTGTCTGTCAGTCACTCATTCAGTAACGGCTTTGCTCCCGTCAACTGCAACTTTCTTATTATTTTCTTTTATAAGACCTTCTCCTGACAGTAACATATACAACAAAAAAAGAATTGGCGAAATCGGCCCAGCCGTTCACGCGTGGTGCGATGATCAAGGGAAATAGGGATTCATTTTTATAAATAGAGACATTCAATGTTATTTAATGTTTCAATCGGTATTTTGCTAAAATAACAAATGACGATATTCGCGTTGTGCAACATATGCTCGCGAAACAAAGTGTTCACGTAAATCTCATTACTTTATGTATAAATTATGTGATGGTAAACTCCCACCAAAAGTACCAAATAAGTGAACACCAAATCATTATAATATTCGTTTGAACACATGGCTTTAAATGACTAGACTATGACATCATCCTCTCAATTGTTAATAAAATAACAAAGACTAATGTAAATATATTAAAATCACAACTATTCTCTCGACAGGTCATCCATCTCCACCGTCCATTGGCCTGTGACTCATGCTGGTGCCCGTGCTGGCTGCAAAGCATGGAGGTGTCTTCTCCACCAGGGACGGTGATCGGGTCCATCGAGCAAGAGTGGTCCATCTGCAAGCCATGCTACAGCATCAAGAATGCAGCTGGTGACGTTGTCCTCAGGATCAAGGGACCGGTTTGCACTTTCTCAATTTGTGGAGATGTTGAATTTCATGTGAGTATTTTTATTTTACGTCAATAATAATTGTAATCATTGTTCCTTGTAGAACTATGCAGTCATAAGCGTCTTCTCAATCTGGTATCAGTTAGGTATGTACAAAGTACCTACCTATTAAATTAGGTAGAGAAACTCCCCTGAACAAAAACATACTTAAACTACGCAAACTAGGTTATAGCTATCAGGAAAATCAGACTTCGGCGGGGAATTCCATTCCCCATATAATGTAATGTCACCGGAAAGTGGTAAACTCGATAAATTGTCAACTGAACATTTAACTCAAAGGATATACAACAATTTCTCGAAACTAAGTCGAGAAATTGTAAACTATCAAATATTGATGCATAAAAAAGCATTCCAAATGTCCAGTTGACAATTGTCGAAAGTTTACAATCTTATTCTTATATTTTTCTATTCTTACGAAGTTTGCCACCGTCCGGTGACATATACAAAGTTTTGTGCGTATGACTGTGATGTATACCATGTAACTGCTGCTCGTCAATGTCACTCGTCAAATCGCTTCGAAATTAGTGTGGAGAATGGAGATAAGTTCATAATGTTTAATAGTATGAACTAGCAGGACGCATCGACCAACTGTTGCGAGCAATGTCCCCCACTGCCAACCGTTTGGCGATTCTTAGGGTCATGTCAGCAACCTTGATCCGCCTGCAGATATCTTCATTTCTGATTCGATCATGTAACAACCCTTTCCATTGCCCTTTGGGTGATTTTAATCCATCTGATGCGACCATAAATATAAACGACCACGTTTCAGTTCCGTATTACGACATCACTACCAACATTCACTGGTTTTCTGACCTTTATTCCGAGGTTCTGTGGTATGTCAGGTGAGAAGATACCGTGCAGCTTTCTGAACACTGCCTACCCGTGTCAGATCCTGCGATTGACATAGTAATATTATAAAGCTAAGAGTTTGTTTGGTTGAATACGCTAATGTCAGGAAGTACTGTTTTGAACATTCTTTTAGTGTTGGATAACCCATTTATCGAAGAAGGCTTATATATAGACTTTATAACATCACGCTACCAATAAGACCAATAGGAGCGGAGCATCAATGAAAAATATGACGCAGACGATGTAGTGTGGGTCAGCTAGTACGTAAATAAACCTACTAAATATAACAATGTATTTCAGGTATACTCCAAGGACGGCGAGACGAAAGTGGGCAAGATAACGAAGCAGTGGTCGGGGCTGGCGCGCGAGGCGTTCACCGACTCTGACTACTTCGGAATCACTTTCCCCATGGACCTGGACGTGAAGATAAAGGCGGTGCTGCTTGGAGCTTGTTTCCTTATAGTAAGTTACAAACTCTCATTTAGATAATTGTTATCAATCTGGTTGAGCTCCAGTCTTGCCAGATACGTTACGTTAGGATGCTGCACGCAGCTATTATTTGTTGAGAAAAACTATGTTTTTTGCATTTAAAGAATGTTGGAAACGTAAGAAATTATAAATGAGGACCACAAATACTCCTTGTTGTACGATAACTGATAATTCATTCTGGTTATAAGAATTATACAAAATAGGACGACGGGTGGTAGCCACTCCAAGTTCACTTCTTGTTCCTCTTCGTCATCAGTAATAACAGACAGCATTGTAGTGACGTGACTCCAATGCTGTCTGATACAGTTTGACACGCGCGGTAGTCGCCACCGTGCGCCACCGTGCACGCCACCGCGGACGCGAGCCGAACGCGTCGGTTTGAACTAGCCATATGAGGGTGAGATTGAATAGAAAATCGTGCTAACAGCCTCGACCTCACGTTAGTTGGTTAGTTGAACCTTCTAGGCAGGCGCAATTGAATGATTTGTTTTTTAGGGTTCCGTACCCAAAAGGTAAACATCGGAACCCTATTACTAAGCCTCCGCTTTCCGTCCGTCCGTCTGTTTGTTAGCGGGCTGTATCTCAAGAACCGTAACAAGTAGACCAGTAAATATTCAATGTGTATTTCTATTGCCGCTATAACAAGGAATAATAGTAATCAAAGGGCAACTCATACAAGAAACTAGTTTTTTTTTTCGGTTTGTGGTACGGAACCCTTTGTGTGAAAGTCCGACTCACACTTGTCCGGTTTTTTAAATAGGTTGACTGATGATTTCTATTCTTCTTAACTTGTGGGTAGTAAGGTTCTAATGACCCACACACCCAATAGTCAAGTTTAAGTGTCAGAGTGATAATGATTTCTGTTACCTTTCCAGGACTTCATGTTCTTCGAGAAGTCGGGAAACCAGGAGTCTGATCGTCCCGGCATGCTGTAAATATGAGGAGAGGAACAAAGCACAATACTACGGCAGCATTTTGGCTGTCAATCAGTAATTTTTTGATACAACTATATTTTTTATTTTGTTTTTATTTTTGGAATTACCTATTTACTTTTTGATGATTTGTTATCATATTTGTATTTTTATAGAATCTCTAACTTTGTCACTTTGTACTAATTTAGTTTTAGTCAGTGGCGGCGTGAAATGGCAATTTAGTGAAGACATATTCGTACCGCGCAGAGACCTTTTAAATAGCCACACCAAGTGTCACAGCTCATTAACATCGCTTCGACAGAATTATAAGAAATTTGAGACAATGACTTAAGCTTACATTTAAAGATCTGAATTAAAAATGAGTTGAGTACTAGCTGTAATACTGGAGATAATATGCGTTTCAATACGTAAATATCCTTTATAAGGCATTATTTATTACCTGAATGTTAACAATACAACCCTGTCTCGCGTCGCCACTTCAATTAATACAAAGCATGTGTGTTTATTCTTATGACAATGTTTAAAAAAATGCGTTAATTATGTTAAGCGCACTTAAGTAGTATCGTAAGCCTAAAATGATTATATTATGTTATTGACCCAGGATTTCACCATTAACAGTACTGTATTTGAGAGATGGGAGGGTTTTTTTCCTGCGATGTATACGCGCCCCAACACTCCGATTGCAATCTGAATTTTTTAACAAATATTATTATGTTGTCAACTGCCTACATAATAGCAAGCTTGTGTACAATGACTATCTCGAATACATGTTTCTTGTAGTCGTTTGCGATTAGTCTGTGGAAGAGTACTGCTAGTCGAGAATGACGTCTACTAATCGAGATTAGCGGACAACTCGCGCAGAAGTCGCGATCATTCTATTTACAATTCGATTGTTTAGCAGGAGGGTGAGTAGACAACATGCTCCAATTAAAGTAACTAGTGGAGCTTCATAATTGTGATAATTGTGAATTTGAACATGATAAAAGCAAAAAACCTAGTTTTCTAAACCTCCTTGCGGTCGTTGTCCCCGATATTTGGTGGTAACACAAAAGGTAACAGGACCTTGTAAATTTATTAAGATTCATCTGGCGTTTCTCTGCAAGCCAGCTGCATCTCATGAACCGTTATACATAGACAGATGGAATTTTCACAGAGAACTCTTCGTGTGCATGACTGGCTCGTCGCTCTTGGCATTTTGCTTTTACGTGTTTTGATATCAATACCCGTTATGAATATTAAATTCCACTAGCTAATTTAATTTGATAGGGTACTGTATAAAAAAAATACATGATTTACTACAGCAATGATAACATTGCTCGCCCCAGTCCTTGTAGAAACACAAGTATGTCTTTATATGTAAAATGCGTGATTACGATTTTATATAAATATTTTATTTTATGTATCTGACATTGGAGAATCTCTAAAATTATTTTGAATTCAGTTTTATGAACAAATGTACTTTTTTTAAATTTATTTATGTGCACACAAAACATGTATATATGTCCACAGCTCAAATAAAACGTTTGCATTTACAAAGCAATATAATCCTATTCATAATATTCCAAAACGTATCCTTTGTTATTCTAGTCTTGTAAGCATTTTGTGTTAGATACGTACTTTGGTGTTGTAAACCTGTTTTTTCCACTTAGTCTTGGCGTTTTCCTTGTAAAAAAGTCACTTCTCAAATATGTATTATGATACTATCCAGTTTCTGAAATAAGCGATATATTTGGGCATTCAGAGGGCTTGGGAGGTATAGAGCGAGACGTGAGACACAAGATTGGGTACACAGTTTACGCTGTGGCGTGTCGCTATAAAAATAGATAAACTCATAGAATATTATAATGCCGATCACCCGAAAAATTAAGTCGTTCAAAAATTGGCCTAAATCGAGTCGGACTTACGAGCAAAGGATTCCGAACGAATCACATTTATTATCATTTTATTTTAAAACTATAGACTTCTTACAGCTTTCATTTAATATCTATGTGAGGTGTTTGAAAAACATTTACTTACGTTTTTTTTCGACCGACTATGATCCCACAAGCAGTGGGAGAAGGGGACTTCTGGACCCAGCAGTTAACTAGTTGAAATGTATATTAAAAAAAACCGTTATATTTTTCTAAACGAAATCACAAAATATGGTACCATGTTTCTATCTAGGAAGCGAGAAACTTAAATTAAATTCTGAAACTAAATATCAGAATATGTATGAAGGTCGAGTGACATGTTTTTTTTCGTGGAATCGATTCATAGCGAATCGAATTCTTTTAATTTTTCTTCCGGCCTAACAGATGTCACTCGTTCGTTTTCTTTCGTTCTGAGCACAGAGTACTTATTTTCCATATTTTGTTGTTAGGTTTGGTTGTAATATAGCCTCACTTTTACTATAGGTAGGTACTTCATATAACTTGATTCCTGGATAGCCAAATTTCGCCAAATTTTCAGTGAGACCTTGTTATTATATCCTCTTACAAATAAGGCTAGTTTGATTCAGTTAACACCTGGGCCCAGGAATGCATTCCCTTCTCCTTTTAACATCTCGTTGACTTGCCTATTTAAATAAGAAACTATATACAGAAGTAATATACTGTCTTATATGTAGTGTTATATGATGACCTATTTATCGAATGCTATATTTGTGTACTTTTACGGAATGTTGATGTTTGCGTTTTCCTTAGATTTAGCTATAAGAAACTATACCTTCTGCTTTTAAACAGGTGCTAAATTAAAGGGTTGTCGGTTGTCCTTGGATGTTGAAAGCCTAAATATTGTTTGGCATGTAAGTGATACTGGCAAGTTGATGCAGGATTTTTCTAACTATATACCTATATTGTATAGACAACTCGTCTTCTATACATGCTTCTATTAGTCATTAAATATAAACGTATAGCTAAGTATATAATTATTCTTACATTGTATACTTTGGAAGTGAGTAAATGTATCCAACGATGCGGAAATTAATACTATATTTTTGTCGCATAATTTGTGCCTGCTGTAACTATTCTCCACTTATATTCTTAGTACATAATAATTATACAATGTTTATAAGTAGTACATTATTAAATATAATTTAATCGATGCATTTAATCTAAGTAAATAATGTTGATTTTACAGTTACTGCTACAAATACTGCACAATATGAATCCATTCGCACAAGGAGGATGCATAAGTGCTCGTTTACGGAGATGTAGGGAGTTGTGCGTTGCGTAGACGATGAAGCTATTACAATCATCGGCACGATTCTTGAGCGCTGACCTTCACCTGCGCAAATGTGAGTTATTGGGTCCCTTTGGTGGTATGAAGTGAAGCGCGGAGGCGCGGGGGCGCATCGCGCGTCATAGCCGTCACTCGGGATTTGTTCTTTACTCTTGTGGCACGTACCTCACGACGAAGTTTTATTTGTCATAAGTGTACGATGCGCAAAGCGATCCCCACTCTTCCGCCGAGTGCTCAAGATCCGTGCCGGCCGGCATCAGGGCATCTGTACCTTGCACTAAAATCAAACATATGGCATTGTATGAAAGTGTTTACAGAGAAGTGATTTACGCACGCAGAGCGGCCCGCGCAACTCCCTGCGTCCCCGTAAACGAGCACTTACGGTTTACAGTGAAGTGAGCATATAATGCTAGTTGAATTTTCTGCAACCTATTATTACGTACCAACTTCACACTATTATGTACTTTTTTAAGAAACTTGTATTACCGTTTATTAAATAAATGTGTTATTGAACTTCGACTTGTATTTTATTTATTATGAATTACTAATTTTAACTGTAGGTACATAGGCTACATTTTTATTCCTGTAAATAGCATGGCTTATAGCTTGGCCTGAGGTCCCGAAAATTCAAAGCCGGGCTGGATGAACGGTAAAGATACAAGGAGACCAGAAACATGACAAAGTATTTACGGGACTGAAATGATAAGCGGTAACCATGCCACGCAAAACCTACCAGGGCGGGTGAAACTAGCTTCCATCTTCGGCCTAATCATCACTTTCCATCAGGTGAGATTTGGGCCAAGAGCTTCCCCGTTTTGTATATAAAAAAAAAAAAAATTCGGCACCTAGTCAATCTCAAACGCGTCGAGGACTGTACGGGCGGCCTTATTTCGTCACGACCGAGTTCGGTCGGTAGGCGATAACTATGTCGAGTCTTCCCGCACAGAAAGCCAGCATCATGAAATATCTCCTTTAGTTTTCACCAACTTGCTAGCTTGAGTTACACCTCTCGCCGGGTAAGGATAATAAAACCTTTGGTTACACAGCTGTAACCTATGGTGTTTGGTTCATATAGTTTGATCTTGTAATGAAACAAAAAATGGCTGTATAAATTATAATTTAATACAAAATCGTAATATTCACTCTTAGGTACAAACAATGCGCCGTTTAATCTAATTACACACTATACGTTAGGCAGAGAATACCTTTTAAATGATTCTTTATCTTTAGAATTTAAACTTCCACTTGCTTATTATTGAGCACCAAATCGTGATTATTTTTCTAATGAAAATTAATTTGTTCGTATTATCAACATATTTTAATTTTTTAAATATAAAAATAATTTTATTCGTATGATGCACTAATGCTTTATTTGGTTTTGAGCATTTTTTTAAACCCACGAACAATATTCTATCAGCAAGGATTTTCTATCTTATTATGCATATCTTCACTAAAGGAAAGTTTGTACAGCGGGTCTAAAATGGCCACTTTAGCAGAATCAGAAAGCAAATGACGCTACTCGTCACTGTCAAAATTTCCCAAACAATCTTGAACCTTATGCGTTAGCGATAAGGATGAAAATGAAATTTGACAGATTGTTGTGTGATTAATTTTATGATTCTAATAAGACTCTCCTAAAGTGGCCTTTTAGTCTCCCAGGGCGGGGAATTTCGGCACTGAACAAATAACTTTCATAATGCATCCTGCAGTGTTAGTTTATTAAATACTATATTTCACTAAAAAGTGGAGTATTAACATGTGTATTTAGTATGTAATTAAATTGCGTGGATTAGTTATCTCACAAAATATTCACGCACGCCTTCTCAAACAATCCAATACATAGTATTTATTAGAAATTATTATTTTAATTCGAATAGAAATGAAACTTACAGATTATTTTGCTTTATACAGTTTTTATTTTATCAGCATTTGAAGACATAGGAAGACTAGTGGATAAAACTGGAAGTGCTATCAATGACTTGAGGGACCGCTGGCGCCACTGGAGAGGGTCATATCCTAAAGACACGTAAGCGTACTTCCCATCTACCTTAGTCGTAAGCAGTAAGAACTACCAGTACAAAGTCCTGTTCAAACCTACGCAGTATTCTCTATCAAAGCCGTAGTGAAAGCCGCGTGGTTACGCGGTAGTCCTATTGTTCAAACCTAAACGTATATCGTTACCGCTATGGTCAGGGAAACTTCGCGGGGTGTGAGGGAGGTCGGAGGGCTGTATTAGCCAATTTCCTCACGCCACCGCCAAGGCGGAACCTGTTTTGTTTTGCAAAGAAAGCGAAAACATACCGTTAATTTGGGTAGAGTGGAAAAACTGCTTCCACCCGTTTTGTTTTAGTCCTGGAACTCCAAACAAAAAACCCGGGCGAAACCGAGCGATATTTACTATCGCTGTAGGCAGCGAATATCGCGTAGGTCTTAACAGGCCTTTATGAGCCTCAAAATGTTGGTTAACCGTGTCTATCATAAGTTAAGCTTTAAAGCCGGATGTAACTCAAATAAACGACTATTGTCTTTACAACATTATGCTATTTCATGTCTTACCATCCATAATAAGGCAAAATTCTGTAAATCTATTTTAATTTAAAATTTCACTGTATTATCGCACATCGCTTTTATTAAAATTTTAATTTTAACTATTATATCTGAAGATTCCTGATGAATTAGGACGTATTTATTATTATTGACTAATTCCGTAACAACCACCGAGATAGGTCTGTGAACCTGCAGCCTTGTTGCGTGACACACTCCTAATGGGAAGCTCATACTCTCTTAGCAAAACAACCAAAGCCATTGCTTTATCTGACAATGGAATATTGAGGGCCTTAAACGACGTACTTATTTCATACTAGACTGCAATTAATATTTAAGTAACAATAATAATGCATATTCAAATTTTCTTATTCCATTTCTTTTAAGTATGGACTGCCCGTGGCTTCGCCCGCTTGACAAATTATATACTAACCCTTCCTTGAGAACCACTCTACCCATTGGTGAAAACAGCATGAAATCGGTGCAGTAGTTTTTGAGTTCATCGCGAACAGACAGAAAGGTAGATGCGGGGGAGGACTTTGTTTTATAATGTGTAGTGATTAGTTTTGTCACCGGAAAATTGCAAACGCTTTAATATGGTAAAATATCATAAGACACGGGAACTATTGAATTTTGATTGATTTTGTTGTATCCAAAACAATTTTTTCATATTGTAACGAAAAATCTAATCTTTTAAAGATTTATTGCATTCTTACGGTGACAGTTATATATAGTAAATATATAGGGTCCGAACGTTAGTTCATACGCGTACACTATGCAAGGAACACAGCATTTTGAATGTCTCGCGCTCCCGAAGATTTTCAACCGCGTACCGTTTTCACTTCGGTCTAAACGGACCGTGCGGCGTACGACAAACGCGGTCTGCCCTGTCATTACTATGTATGAAAATTGCCGTATTTGTTTTATTTTTACTTGTTGTTTTATAAAGGAGTATTCTTGAAATAAATCATTATATTCTATGTTTAAAAACTGGTATATTCGACTAGATCGACCGATATTAGGAGCGTGTGACGGAATAATACTGCAGAAGCCACAACTTCGTATTAGTAGATGGCACGCGAATGACTGCACTCGATAGTCGCAAGTCACCCGCTATAGCCACGTCGATACGAGCCGACACCCGCGAACAGCAAAGACAAAAGTATTTACAAGATATGTATATTTATTATAAAAACAATACTTAATTATTTCGTACAAGCGCTTAGCTGCAAGGCATCATTGTAGCAAACTCTTTAGGTATTTAGATTTTCTTTTGAGAATGTTTCCAACGTCCGTAAGCATGTCATCTCGTCCGTTTTTAAGTTTAGTTTCTACTGGGCTTTGGTATTTTTCGTCTAGAGTTAAATTAGCGAGGGTTTCGTCGAGATTGTTCGCGAATTCGTACTTGGGCCACTCATCGAGGATGTTTTCGAGGAAGCTGATGGAGTTCTGTACGGTCTGGTTGAGTTGGTTGAGGAGCTCGGAGGTCTTGAGTTCGTCGGGCGAGTGGTTTGTCTTCTTCTTTGATTTCTTGGTGCTGGCGGGAGAGAACAACTCGTTGCAGACGCCCAGCAAGAACGTGATGATACCTATGAACTGGAAACAAATAGTGTTTTCACTTTCTATAGCAAAACTTAAATAAAAATTATTTTTTTCTAGTAAAGTATTTTTCGAAAGCGTTGGGACAAGGTAGGTATCCTGCATTAATTTCCAAGAGTAAGGACTAGAAAGTTTGTATAAAACATCGTAAGAGTAAACGCTCTTATGCTCAATAGTTGAAGAGAAAAGGATTCGTATTATGACTCATTTACATTTGCTCGTTTTGTCCGATTCGGTTATAGCCGGTCCCCGACTAGTGTCAACATGTTTTCGGCTAGCCGTGTCTGCAGACAGTTTTCTGAACCCGGTACCCCGACAACTTAACCGGTTCACAGTCCCGTGAACCACATGTGGTCTTCGCTCATTGTTTAACTATTGTGTTTGCTGAGCAGACAGTGAACATATTAGAAGTGGCTAATTTAATGTAAACGGCCCATTTCGATTAATTAATGGGTTAAACCGAATGCGGTCGCAGTACTATTATTTAGATTAGAATACAGTACAGTTTAATTAATCCGACACTATTAAAATCCATGACAAGCCGGATTATTGGTATGTTCGGGTTACTGAATAACTAAGAAAAAAAAAACAAGATGTGTACTTATTTGTTAAGGGCATAATTATAAAGAATCGAGTAGGCGCTGGTATAGGGTGCCGGATTGCTGGATGTCCCGAAGTACTGAAGTGCTGGATTAGTGAGACTGTACTGTAATATCAAGTCATCATATCAGCCCAAAGACGTCCGCCGCTGAATGTAGGCCTCCCCGCGCGTGTCGCCACAACACCCGGTCCTGTGTGAGAGCATCCAGCGGCTCCTCGCGACCCGAGCCAGCTCATCGCTCCACCGCGGTGGGAGGCCGCGCTCGCGCTGCGTCTTACAGTACGCGGTCGCTACTCTTCGCCCTGCAGACTGCCAGTAAGTCCGCACACTCACCTCTAAATAATTAGACAAGCTCTCGAGACAGTCCCGCATGCCCCAGACGGCGTCGTGCGCGCGCGCCAGCTCGGCCGCCAGCAGGGACTGCGCGCGCGGCAGCAGGCGCTCCGCCGCGCCGCACGCGCCGTGCGCCGCCTGCGTGCGACACAGCGCCAGCTCGGCCACGAGCCGCAGCACGGTCGCGTACAGCTCCCGGTACGGCACCGGCGAGTTTACAAATGCTGGAATATGTAATTGGTGATGAGATAATAATAACAGTGTTAGCTACAGAACTGCGTAGGAATGAGGATTTTAATGGCCATGTAAATTAACCTAGTGTGATCAGTAACCGAGTACGTTTTTTTTTGTTGAAGTCTAATAGTTCATAGGGCAATTAGACGCTTAAAAAAAGAAGTATCATGGAGTTTTTTATATGTTACAAATAACAAGTTTGACCCAAAATTAAACTGTACGAAGCACTTTGGAATACTAAAAACGACTGTGAATGTGCGCATGATTGAAATTCTAAATATACTGTCTAAAGTCATGTTTCATGAGCTTAGAAAATCTTTTTGAGTATATACTGTTTCGTACAGCTTAATTTTGGACAAACATACTTATTTAAGACGTGTCGATAAGATTTGGCGTCGTCTTATTACAATACGACCATCGCGTTTATTCCATAGCATGGTCGCGCCGTCGCCGACGATTGCGAAGCAAATAACAATAAAAAAACAGTTTTTGAAGTATATAATTTTAAAGACTCACCAATAATCCTAGACGGGAAGGGCGCCGATATGCTAATCCTCTCCTTCTCGCAGTAGAGCTGCCGGCACTTGTCCATGGCGGCGCTGAAGGCGTCCACACACGTGTTGAGCTGGTCGTAGTGGCCCCTCTTGTCTTCGACGGGCCGGCTGTCCGCCAGCTCTATGCACAGCGCGATGGCCGACACCAGCGCGTCCTTCAGCCGGAGGTACGCCACCTCCTGCTCGAACGTGCGGCTCTTCAGCTGCTCGTCTTCAAACTGTGGCGGCTCGAAGTTTACTATGACGTTTAGATCGCGGTTGTCGCTGCAATGTGAAAAAATAAATTATGTGCCCGATAAGACAGCTCAGTTTTGGAGCGTGACATTTTTACTAATTCCAGAGAAATTTAAAGTCCCTCAAAACGGTCACCGTCGCATATCAGCATGTTATATGTATATGCAACGCAAGGACATGATGGACATAACTGAATAAGAGACAAAAGGTGTAACATGTACCTGTTAGTGTGCTAGTTGCCCGACTCTGCTTTGTCTAAGGTTGCGCTTCGCTTGCGGCCCGGCCAGCTGCGACAGCAGCGCCTGCTCGCGCCCCACGCACACGTACTATACTCACGTGGCACTGAGCGGCAGCCTGGTGGGCTGGTGCAGCAGCGTGGGCGGCCCGGCCAGCTGCGACAGCAGCGCCTGCTCGCGCGCCGCCGCCGCGCCCCACGCACACGTACTATACTCACGTGGCACTGAGCGGCAGCCTGGTGGGCTGGTGCAGCAGCGTGGGCGGCCCGGCCAGCTGCGACAGCAGCGCCTGCTCGCGCGCCGCCGCCGCGCCCCACGCACACGTACTATACTCACGTGGCACTGAGCGGCAGCCTGGTGGGCTGGTGCAGCAGCGTGGGCGGCCCGGCCAGCTGCGACAGCAGCGCCTGCTCGCGCGCCGCCGCCGCGCCCCACGCACACGTACTATACTCACGTGGCACTGAGCGGCAGCCTGGTGGGCTGGTGCAGCAGCGTGGGCGGCCCGGCCAGCTGCGACAGCAGCGCCTGCTCGCGCGCCGCCGCCGCGCCCCACGCACACGTACTATACTCACGTGGCACTGAGCGGCAGCCTGGTGGGCTGGTGCAGCAGCGTGGGCGGCCCGGCCAGCTGCGACAGCAGCGCCTGCTCGCGCGCCGCCGCCGCGCCCCACGCACACGTACTATACTCACGTGGCACTGAGCGGCAGCCTGGTGGGCTGGTGCAGCAGCGTGGGCGGCCCGGCCAGCTGCGACAGCAGCGCCTGCTCGCGCGCCGCCGCCGCGCCCCACGCACACGTACTATACTCACGTGGCACTGAGCGGCAGCCTGGTGGGCTGGTGCAGCAGCGTGGGCGGCCCGGCCAGCTGCGACAGCAGCGCCTGCTCGCGCGCCGCCGCCGCGCCCCACGCACACGTACTATACTCACGTGGCACTGAGCGGCAGCCTGGTGGGCTGGTGCAGCAGCGTGGGCGGCCCGGCCAGCTGCGACAGCAGCGCCTGCTCGCGCGCCGCCGCCGCGCCCCACGCACACGTACTATACTCACGTGGCACTGAGCGGCAGCCTGGTGGGCTGGTGCAGCAGCGTGGGCGGCCCGGCCAGCTGCGACAGCAGCGCCTGCTCGCGCGCCGCCGCCGCGCCCCACGCACACGTACTATACTCACGTGGCACTGAGCGGCAGCCTGGTGGGCTGGTGCAGCAGCGTGGGCGGCCCGGCCAGCTGCGACAGCAGCGCCTGCTCGCGCGCCGCCGCCGCGCCCCACGCACACGTACTATACTCACGTGGCACTGAGCGGCAGCCTGGTGGGCTGGTGCAGCAGCGTGGGCGGCCCGGCCAGCTGCGACAGCAGCGCCTGCTCGCGCGCCGCCGCCGCGCCCCACGCACACGTACTATACTCACGTGGCACTGAGCGGCAGCCTGGTGGGCTGGTGCAGCAGCGTGGGCGGCCCGGCCAGCTGCGACAGCAGCGCCTGCTCGCGCGCCGCCGCCGCGCCCCACGCACACGTACTATACTCACGTGGCACTGAGCGGCAGCCTGGTGGGCTGGTGCAGCAGCGTGGGCGGCCCGGCCAGCTGCGACAGCAGCGCCTGCTCGCGCGCCGCCGCCGCGCCCCACGCACACGTACTATACTCACGTGGCACTGAGCGGCAGCCTGGTGGGCTGGTGCAGCAGCGTGGGCGGCCCGGCCAGCTGCGACAGCAGCGCCTGCTCGCGCGCCGCCGCCGCGCCCCACGCACACGTACTATACTCACGTGGCACTGAGCGGCAGCCTGGTGGGCTGGTGCAGCAGCGTGGGCGGCCCGGCCAGCTGCGACAGCAGCGCCTGCTCGCGCGCCGCCGCCGCGCCCCACGCACACGTACTATACTCACGTGGCACTGAGCGGCAGCCTGGTGGGCTGGTGCAGCAGCGTGGGCGGCCCGGCCAGCTGCGACAGCAGCGCCTGCTCGCGCGCCGCCGCCGCGCCCCACGCACACGCCTGCAGCCGAGCGCCCCACGCGCCCAGCTCTACCAGTTTCTCGAACGTGCCGTACTTGTACGCGTACGTTAGGTGCTCTACGCTCTGAGGAGAACAAACATCAAGATCACTAAAAAGGCGAGACTTATTCTTAGCGAAGCGACATCTATGCCACTACACTTGAACAACAAAAAACACCTAACGTCTCACAAATCCAAAATTGCGCTGTCATAGTTTCCCACGCACCTACCAGACACACACAACACCCTGATCAGAGGATCCGGAGAGAGTGAAAATTCCTCCATAAAAAAGGGAGGTTTTTAATGGAGGACGTTTCTACCTGTTCCGCATACCTACCTCTATTAGAGTAACTGATGTTTACTTTTATTTAAATTTAGTTTTCAAAAAAAGGGAATATCTAAATCGTATATTATTATACTCACATCCTTCCCATGGTGCTTGAGGAAGGCCCTGGTGTCCGCCAACAGCTGCAGCGCACGGCTGGCAACACAGGCGGGAGCCAGGCGCGCGCAGTGCAGCCAACCCAACGACACCAGCTGTATGTGCTTCACTTCTAGACGTTGGTATATGCTGTCGGCTGCTAACGCGTTACCTGGAAAATCAAAATTTAGCAGTAGTTTTAGAAACATAAGAAATGTATCTGTTGGTCAAAATATTGAATTTTAATTCTGAAGATGTATTACAATCTGTGTCTAATTTGATTTTTAACCGACTTCAAGAAAAGGAGGAAGTTATACATTCGGCGAGTGGTTTAAATAACTGTTCGTTAATTTTAGATTGGTTCATAACGAAGAACTTAACTATAGACAAGACCTATAAATAGAAATAGGAGATATGTGCTTACCTAACAAATGGTACAACTTAACGAGCAGTAGTTTGGCGTGGAAGTTGGCAGGCGAGTGATGCAGCACCAGCTCTAACAGACACAGGGCGTCCACCACCGGCGATGAACTTTGTTGCAGCACTCCTGCAAAATCAATGATTGATTATATACTTTGTGACACGTTGATGTCTACGATAAATAATACCTTACAAATAACCATTCAAAAATGTATTGTCAGCAGCAGAAATATACATTTGAAATCAGTTTTGTACTTGGTACGGTCAACTGCACTTCATAAACAACCCTTGCTGGGACACTGTCGATATCAAAGTGTTACAACAGATGTGCAGTTGCCAGTACTAGTGGGCTGTCTACAATGGTCCGAGAGACAATAGCAGGAACATTATTTTTATGTGTGGATGCGATTGCTAGATGGCTGGACTATCCTGCAACTTTGTATAGCTAATCTGTGCAAAAATAATCTTTCCTATAAATGGTCCTAATCATTTACTTACCAGCATAATAATAGTGGTGCGCCGCCAGTATACCATACGCATCAGCGGCACAGAACTCAGTGATACTGGAAGTGATGAGCCCCTTCTTCAAACACCGCAAGTAGTGACCCCTGAGTGTGGTGGCGAGCGCTAGGGCTCCGTCGGCCGGCAGGGGCTCCGCCACCAGCCGCCACGCGGACAAGCACGACACGTGGCGTTGGATGTCGTCAGCCTAGACAAAGATGGATAGTAAGGTCGGCCTAGGGGATAGGAAGGTACTGAATTATGAGTTTTTTTTTAAATTGAAACTACAAATTCGCCCGCGACTTCGTCCGCGCTGCAATTTTCTTAAGGATCCCTAATATATAATGACACTCACAAATAAATTGTCTTTATCTGTGCTATTGGTATAAAAAATTTCAAAATATGTTCAGTAGACCCAGAGATTATTTACCCCTCACAAACCTTACCTCTTCATAATATTCGTATAGAAATAAAGATGGGTTAGCTTTTGATTCTAGTCTAGGTCAGAGATGACAGAGACAAAGTCTACAATCGAGCGAGCTTACCCAGAAGAAGCCTGTTCGCTCTAACTTTGAAGAGATTTGGATTATCTTATAGACTGTTCAATAGGTTTTGCTATTGTTTACGTCATTTGGCACAGTAAAGTCTTAATCGGTGAGCGATTTCATTTACCAACATGTTTAGCAAGTAATAATATTAGACGTGCGAGTGTACACCATCAATCGAAAATATGTAGAAGTTTTTACGTCCCATCTACGACGATATAGCAATGAAGTTGGATAAAATAAATATAGCATGCTTAAACTTTTACAGAGAACCAATTTATACGATTTCTTTTACAATAGGGAATATGCACGCGATTTTTTTATTTACAAAATGAATTACATATAAGCTCCAGTAAACACCCAAGAAAATATTTTTTAAATATCTTCATCAGCGATGAAGTTACAACGCTTCAAAGATTACTATTAGAACGAGAAGTCCGACATGGAATTTGACGTCACAGTCCGTGACGTCTATACATCTGCCATAGAAAACAGCGTTTTCGCGAGAGGGACAGATATATTTGTTTAAAATAATCGAACAATTTTGATTCTATTTCCACTGTTAGTAATATATTTTGTATATTTTTAGATAAACTGTTTAGATAATAAATATTTTTTATGCATATTCCCTATTGGTCTCAGCGCATTTCGGAAGTAGTCGTGATCATCGCCTTGCCTGATCAATGAAGGTTCATTGATCAGGTTCCTTGTAGGTACAAGGTTAAGCGGAGTCCACCTTTGGATGATGGGTGACCATTTCTTCCGCTTGTTACAGCGAAACATTGACTTAATCTGTGCTATTAGAAATAAATACAGGTTTAATGTTTTTTGTTATCTCAGCTATTGTGATTGCTCACACGTCTATAGTAACAATAGATGATATCAGAACTGTTACTGATATCAGTCTGTGACTCAGCATCGTATTACTTGCAATTAAGTTAGGGAAATTAAGAAAATTATAATGTTTTACGTATGTATGTATGTGTAGGAAAAGAATATGTATTTTGGCTATTGCATGTGTTGCACCAACCATCGAAAACACTCAATTGCTAGCGAAGAAAACTCACTTTTTTTTTCCATGTAGATAAAAAAAGAAATACCATGTCTCGCTCCGAGACCTAACTGATGCAATCATATTGTGATAAAAGTAATTTTTATGGGAACTTAGGGTACCTACACCGAGCCGGATAGGTTGGGTTCGAATGGGATGGCGGCGGAGCTAGAGTGAGCGATCGGAGCGACAGAACTTATTTCCCGCCTTTTTTTAACTGTTTTTATTTTAGAATGGGAAATCATAAAAAAATTCCACCCGCTCTGCGCCAAGCAGCAGGGAGTGTCAGACTCTTACTGGCTAAAACCCATCCGTGTTCCACCTAGTGCCCTTTGCGTTCTGTTCCAAGGCCGCGGTGACTCTTTCGAACTAATTCCGTAAACCTGGCAGTTTCTTTGAAACGTACAGACAGAAATAGGGGTTTCGTCGTCTTGGTTAAGCATACTTAATCCGCGATCTGGTTTCATCAGTTAGGGCTCCGAACGCGTCAAGGCATTTTTGCATTTTCACAACGCTTTGTTTTCTTAAGCGCCACGACGATCTACATTTTTGTGATGTGGAATTTTGGCAGAAGCCACAATAGGTTGTGAGCTGTTTTTTCAATCAATTACCGTTTTGGTTCTTAAGTCTTAACATGGCGTAATTTAAAGTGTGTGACAAGTTTCATAGAAATAAAATTCTAGGGGGCAGGGACTTGATTGAAATGCGTCGTATTTCCAAAAAAATTGAGAATTGGTCTTCACAAATATGGTTTATGATAATGCAAAAAGTTAAAATTTATGTAAATAAAACTTACCGACTCAGGTTCACTGTTTTCATCAAAACCGAGACACGTCAAAAACTCTCTGCAATGTTCCTCTCTTTCTTTCTGCGGTATCATGCCAAGGTACGGCCTCAAATCAGGCACAGCACACGGCTTGTTAGCAAACACCCTCAAGTATTGCACACACAATGCAAGTCCGCTACCAATGAGAGTTGTAGGATCTCCATCAACAGCCAACCTTTTCCACAACTCCAACCTAGCTAAATATGGACCTCTTAAGGTCCTCCCTGATGTCATACTCTCAACCAACGAACAAATAAACTCGTGGCATTTTTCTGCACTATTATCTATAGCACTTTCCGAGTCCTCTTCATTTTCCTGGATCAGATGAAATACTGAGTCAAAGTATGGGACATAGTAGTCCCAACGGTCTTGATTATCCCATAGCAGCTCTTTGCAGACCATATTGAGCCGTTTCCATTCACCGAGTTTCTTTAAATATGGGATACAAGCCTGGGCAGTGTTTCCGGGGACTAGTTGGGAGTAAAGTGGGCTCTCAATGAATTTCAGAATGTCTTCCCATTTCTCCTGCAGTTCTAGGATCATGATGTAGAGGCGGGCTTCTTGTTCGGCTTCCATTTTGTTCTCAGATATAAAGTTGTCGACCATTCTTTGGGCGAGAGCGAGGAGGATACCTCTTTTCGTGTTGTCTTCTGATGTTTTGGCCTGTTGGAGTAAATTACAACATTATATCAACCAATTACAATGCCAAGAGCGGCAATAATGAAGGTGGTAATTTGAGGGCAACTACTAAAATTTCGAGCTTTTTTTTCATCTGTGCTAATCTGCAAATCATACTCTACTATAAGCTGGTAGTTTGTAAGTTTAATTTGGAACTGGCAGTCCTTTTTGTTTCGTCAGATTTAATTATAAAAAGTGGAGTGTTCAAATTGAGGTCGCTCTCGCAAGTTGTTTCTTTAATTTATAGAACCACATAATATGTTGTGCGGATTATTTGTTATTTTCGAATACACTTTGTTTTCATGTTCAAAGAAACGGCTTTATCCTATCTGACTGATAAAAACCGCAAGTGTGTCATAAAGCGTCCTCCACACTATTCCGAAGTTGCACGAGGCGAAGTGCTCTCCGAAGTTGACCGAAGTCCGAAGTAGGTGTCCACACACCTCGAGCAACTTCGTGAGGAGCTCAGTCGCCCGTTCCCCCCGTTCCCCTCACGATAGGCATAATGGATAACGTTCATGTGGCAACTGCCGTTGCAATGTGTACTCTCGCTTAATAAAAATACGTGCGTATTTACTATGGCTGACGCGAACCGAAGTGACCCCGAGTAGTGTGGACAGACGCTTCGTGTTCGAACTTCGAGTCCTTTGACTTGGGCGCAAAAACCGACAACAACTGGAAGTCGCCCGAGGCGAAGCGAAGTTGCACGAGGCGAAGCGAAGTGCCCCTCCACACTATCGTGTTCGATCAACTTCGGAAATAGTGTGGAGGCTACTCAAAGTTTCTGTTAAATTTTCTTATTTCGTTTAGATCATATTATTATTAAATATAGTCCTCCTGACTCTGACCGATTTCGGCCTTGACGGTCAATCTCAACAGAGACTAGTCATCGGCGCTAGGAGTGAGGCATATTTATCGAAACAGTAAAAAAAAACAGGTATTTCAAAGTAACAACATGAAACAGGTATTTCAGAACCGAAATAACAGCTCCTACCTATTTCGCCTGTTCCTCAAAAACCGTAGTAGCCGTAACTTTGAGAGATACAAACGAAATGACCTGGAACAGCTATGTGAAACATTTTCAAATGAAACATGCTACTTTCTCTTCTGACTTATTATAATAGAAAGAGAAAACATCTGTTCTTTGGAAAAAGCTCTTTGCTCTTCTGGTTCATTGTAATAGAAAGAGATAGAACCTGTTACCTGCCTGTCACTGTTTCTGACTTTTTCGAATACACATACAAATAATGAACTTACCATTGAACAAAATATCGAAAAACAAATTATTTAATTTTATAATATCTCTTGTGAAAATAATAATTAATTTAAACAATATTGGGGATTTTGCTGCAGTCCTAAGCCTGCAAAAGCATGAAGAGTGGTTTTTATTTCATTTCAGTAGCAGGTACTGAAGCTACTTCCAGCTACTATTTCTGAATCTGTTGCAATCAATGAGTCTTTAGGTCCAGTGGAACAGGCTGTTATTTTGGAACTGTTTTCTTCTTGGAACTGAAACAGGTGAAACAGGTTTCTAATTTTATCTGTTCCAACCCACCTCTCGGCGCGGGACATTTAGTGCACAAGTGCTTGCGCACACACAGGTGCACTCCCTCTTCCATCACTCCTGGATCCTATTACGATGTAACACACAAAGTTAGAGTTTGTGCCCACCAACTGTAACTTTCGCAAAAAGTTGGCAGTATCATAACAGTGCTAATAATTCCCAATTGTCTATTTGTACTAATTGTTTAAGTATATTCATGTGTTTATTTTTCAATTCAAATTTTATTATATTATATTAACGTAACATGTACCTATCATTTATATGACGACACGGTTGGCGCAGTGGTTGAGCGATTGACTGCTGCGCAGCATGTCGCGGGTTCGATTCCCGCACGGAACAAATATTTGTACGGCCTACATGTATTTGTTCCGAGTCTGGGTGTTTTCTATCTATAATATGTATGTATTTACAAAAAAAAAATGTATATAAGTAGTTTATTAGCCATCTCGTTACCATAACACAAGCATTAAGTTGCTTAGCTTGGGACTATATGGCGTTGTGTGAAATGTCCAAGGATATTATTATTATTATTTATTATTATATAATATGTATGTATTCTGTTTAAAAAACGTAAATGTTTGTATAATAAAATATCATTCGCGTTTCTGTTCTTCATATTGCACCTACCACTATTTGTCTCTACATCACCCAAAGGTTGACTGGTAGAGAATGCCTATGGCATTAAGTCCGCCTCTGTGCATTTGTGCTTAAAGTGTTAAATAAATAAATACATAACAATCCCATAATACTCCTAAACTCAAGAATAATAAAACAGCCTCTTACCTGCAAAACAATACTCATAACAGCCCAGAAGTAATAGGGGTTCTTGGGTGCGAACTTATAGAGCGACATGGCGGCGCGTTGCTGCGAGCGGTAGTCCCCGACCCTCACGTACGACATGAACAGGTGCGAATGCAGCTCCTCACTTGACTGCTCGGTCTTCACCGCGTTCTCGTATAGCATGCATACTTTGTGGACTGGGGAAAGAAGGGCGCCATGGTAGGTACAAATTTATATTTTATTTTAATATACGAAACCAGCCTTGTGCGATTTGAACTCATATATAAACGCTTCCATAGCATAAACTGCAGACACTTCAAAGAACAATGGCCAGATTTCTATAGGAGCTGGACCTCACTTTTATTTTTCATGTCCCAAAATAAGCTTCACATAGATTGGTTTGTTCTAATATTGGAAACATCATCCCATTTGAAAATCATTTCTAAATAGCCATTGTACGTAATTGAACGAAATGCTTACACTTAATTATCTTTTATTGACAAAGAAGAAGAAGATCCAATGCATAATAAATCAGCAAGAAGTGATAAGGAGCGTAAATGCTAATTTAATTGAATAATAGTTAACAACTTTGCAGAAACAATTGAATATTCATAGTCGTTGAATAACAAGTCAATTCATACGCGAAATGAATCTTCAATAGGTGCGTTCTGAAACTATTATTCGAATATTTCAGAAAGAAAAACAAAATCTAAAATAATGATATCTTTTATTTTGTGGCCACTTAAGAAGATATTTCTTGTGTTTTTATGATCTTAAAAAATAAGGGTATTTTTCATATATATAGCATAATTAGGGACACTATCGTTTCGTCGCCAGGTACGTTTTGGCCAACCTTCTTTGAATGCTTGGAGCGCAGCCCACTGACACACAGATGGAGAGTGGAGGCTTAGTAATATCTTTCTAGTTGATTAACAGCAGTTAAAGGGGCTTAAAAATATCAACCATTACAAATAACTATTTAATAGTAGAAGTTAATATGCCTATAGTTTACGCCAGATAAACGTGGAATAAAGTACATTGACGTTTCCCTAATATCTCTGCGTAGATACTAGAACAATAAATTAAGAACTGATTTTCATTATTAGAAAACGTAAAGGATCACGATAGAAGTCGATTCAGGACAGCTTTATGTCATTACTAGCTGACCCGTGCAACGTCGTCTGCTTAACAATTTTTCATTACTGCTCCGCTCCTATTGGTCTTAGCGTGATGATATATAGCCTATAGCCTTCCTCGATAAATGGGCTATCTAATACTGAAATAATTTTTCAAGTCGGACCAGTAGTTCCTGAGATTAGCGCGTTCAACCAAACAAACAAACCAACAATCAAACAAACTCTTCTGCTTTATAATATTAGTATAGATATAGATTTCTGATTTTGATCTTAAGGCGGGGTTGCAGTACTTTTTAAGATTTTTGAACGTCAGAAAATCTTCTGAATTATGAGTTTTTTAATAAATAAAAATCATTACATAAAAATGGAACATTCCCTCAAGTAAATCGTAAAGATAGAAACGCGATTTAGAATGATTGGCTAGATACTTTTTTTAATCAAACATGACTATAAAATTACAATTTTAAACGTGTACTGCTAAGAGATTTCATCACGAATATAAATATAAAAGATATCAATAGATACAGCTTTTTATTTTGAAGTAAATGTTGAAACCATATTGTATAATTTCTTTATCAGTTTTCGCCAATAAGAAAAAACAATCAAAATTTAGGCATTATTTCGCTCGCCGGACAGTCGCTGTTGTTCGTCAAAACACAGTACTGCAACCTCGCCTAAGAAAGTCAATAAATGTATGTGGGTCAATGTACTTTATTCCACGTTTATCTGGCGTAAAGTATAGTGGAAATTGCTTTTGCTAAAGTAATCCTAATATCTAAAATTCTTCCATTACTGGTGACTGACAGACAACGCACAGTCGACGCACTAGTTGTAGAAAGCTGACATTTGGCATATAGGTCCCTTGGAGAGTCTAGGCGAGCACGAATAGGGGATTTATAGAAATTCCTCCGGGAACGGGGAAAACGAGATACGCGCCTACGAAGTTGCGGGCAAAAGCTACTGTATTATTATAAGAGACATAAAATTGTTATTTTGTTATGAAGCAATCTCTGGTAGAAGTGGTACAACTGACGCAATTACCGAAAACTCTTTAACTGATAGAATATCACACAAAATACCCCATAGGCTGCTTTTTATCCTGAAGAAATCATGTTTTGTGTGGGAGAGACCGTAGGGGTGAAGTTGCAGGAATAATTTGTTGGGTAATAAACTCATTATCTAAGAATAAGTAAGCATGCCTTGTAATTGGCTGTTAGTTTTCCAAATGTAATAAAATAAAGCACTATCCTTATCTTTTATGTTCTTATTAATACCCTAAGATAGGTCTAGCTTTCTATAATCTTAACTACAAAAAGCCTTTAAATCTGATATCATAAAAACTGTTTTCATAAATCATTGTTAGCTGTGGTGACCACTTTCAACAACAGGCATAACCAATCATTTAAAATGAGTTGAGATTTAATTGGATAAGTTTCAATAAAACTGGAGGTATATAATACAATTGATTTGCTATATGATATTGAAGTAAGTAAATTATTTATGCAAGTTTTAAACCTTTCTTCACCATTTACTTATTTGTACCTAGACACCTGCCCTGGTTTTGCAGGGGTGTTCACGCTCAATAGTATGATTATTAGCTTTTGTACGCGACTTCATACACGCATGTCTCGTTCTTTCCCTTTCCCGTAAGGATTTTGGGAAATACTCTCTTAGTGGTCCCCTCTACTCCCCAAGGAACCTACATGCCACATTTCGGCTTTCAACAACCAGTAGTTCTGGCTGTGCGTTGTCTCTCAGTCACTCAGTAACGGAAGAGTTTCATATATAAGGATACACAAACCTTCTTTGTTTTACTGCTTCAATTAGTCGAAACTGTATCAAATTCGATTCACGGTTAAGAACAAGTAAGTAGGGAAAGGGACAGAGGCAGACAGTGACTTAGTATAATGCTTCGTAGGCAGAGAACTGCCTAGCCCTTTATCAGCTAAGTAGGGGTGAGTTTCCAGTCATACTAGATGCAGCTGAATGCCAGTCACATGAAGGTACTGCCTATTTCACCTCCACAACTCAGCAGCTGGTTAACGTTATACCCCGCAGAAAAACTGACACCATTCATTTCTTAATTATAATTGAGTAAGTACTAGCAGTATTGGAATTATAGTAGGGAACTCTATTTTTCTCGAGAATAAATTATAGTCTATGTTACTTCCTGATAATTTAAAAGTAAATTATCAGGAAGTAACATAGATTGGTGAAAAAATGTTTAAAATCAGTCCAGTTGTTTCGGAGCCTTTTCGGTACTAAACAAACAAACAAAAAATCCTGTCCTCCACAACCCAGTAACTGGGTAACATGATTTAACTTGACAAGACTTACACCGTTTACTTATATTGTTCTGTAAATAATCTAAGAATAGGATTATAGGTTTAAATGAGATTAGATGGTTCATTAAACAGTACTTCACTGAATTGCCAGATTTGTTTGCATAATTAATCATAATCTCATTTAAATACTTGATCTGTTTTCCGTACACGCATTTGATTGGATTGAAGTATTGATTCTGTGTATTTGCGGTGGAAGTGAACTGTTATTTGATGAAATTTTCTACTTGAAACCGAATCAAAGATTGTTTTAGTATTACCTTAACCATTGCTCTGGTTTATAAACAATCAAATTTGTTGCCTAGATACTGGTATTATTTTTAGATACTAAACTCGACTCTAAGATGTTCTCCCTTAATGAATAAGCTCCTATGATCCGACCACTGATCTTATTGGTCAATCTGTGGATCATGACTGTTTTCCATATATATTTGGTTCAAAACTTACGTTGTTGAGATTCTCTGTAGGATATCGTCATCGCCTGCAGCGTGGTATCATCGCTCGGCTTCTCGTCAGCCAGGGCTTCGAGAACTACGTGCGCTTCAGCAGCCTTTCCTAACCTAAAAAGTGCTAAGGCTTTTAAAGCCCGGGCCGCCTGCAGTAAAGGACTCTTTTTAAGCACCTTCTCCGCTTCTTGCAGCGCCTTCTTATTATTCCCATTGTCCAGCCAGTCTGAAAAGTTCATAAATATACATATTTTCACTGAAAAACATCCCCTTTTCTGGAGAGGTTGTCTGAAGTATTGAATTGTAGCTCAAGTTAACTTGGTACCGTAAATTGGTCGCAACCGACGCTCCACAATACCACCGTCGTGCATGTGCTGTGGCCGCACCGCCATTTTTCATTTATAAAGTTTTTTTTTCGCAAAATAAATTGCCTTTCGGTACTTTTTAGGCTTTTTCACAGCACGTTTGTTTTGCGATTTTTGTCTGTGGTTTTAAAATTTGACAGTGACATTTTGTTCGGATGTTGCCATTAAAAAAAACCATGGACAAAGCCGGTAATTGTGGAAATCATAGAAACAAATAAACCATAGACTACTATATATACTGAAAAAAACTAAACGCCACGCCAGAAACGGTATTTGCTCCTAATTTATTTTATTTTCAAAGATTTTCTGAGAGTGCTTCTATGGTCTTTTGCCACTAGCTGTGATAAACATTTGTAAAACTGAATTTGCAGTAAGAAACTAAAAAATACCACAAAATAACAGTTCAACAATTGGTAGTTCCGATTTTAGTCACACGCCTTAAAATCTTGGTTGCGCCAATGGTTGCGCTCTTGGTCAGCTTGTAGTAGAGGTGCAAAAGTAACGAGAAAAAGCAAACCCGTATGTATTCGGTTCTATAAAAATGAGTACTCGTTACTATCGTATCGTTACGTTACTCGTTACTTTTGATACCTCAGCATAACCCAACGAAACGATTCGATTCGTATGTTGTATCGTTTGGTACGCGTGTAGAACTGCAAATGAACTATTGACGGAATCTCTTAAGGGGTTGGCCGGTGCAAGCTGAAAGCAGATGGCGCTAGCATAGTTTGTTCCCTTGTTATTTTTTATGTTGTGTTAGTTGCAGTTTAACGTCTAAATTCTTTACTTTGTAACTGAAAGGCAACTGTAAAACAATTAAAATAAGTGGAGCACATAATTATACATCATGTTTTCTAACTAATGAAAAGCTTATGAAAAAGCAACACATGTGTCAAACTTATTTATAGACAAAAACATTTCAACAACAAAATCTTTTATTCTGAAACTGAAATTAGTCATATTAAATAAAAAAATATTTTGCACGCATCCATTTACCTGCGTGAACTGAACCCATTATACAATAAATGCGAGGAACGAATTCGTGCGATTAACGAAATACATTTGAGCGTAACGTTTCGTTACTCGGTACCAGAGGGCGCACCCGTTACTCCGTTACACCGAATACATACGGTTTGTCACAGGTCTAAAGAGCAGGGGGTAGCTAAAATGTCGATAATCAAAGAAAAGGATTATACACATATGTGTATTTCGGCTTAGTACGAGTATTTTATTTTTTGGTAAAAAACGGAACGAAACAATTTTTTTTCCATGCGGGACACGTAGAGCAGCAGCCAATCGCTCAACTCTGCGCCAACCATACTGTCATGTTAAAATTATAATGTCAGATTCGCTGCAACATGGAAATCGCAGAGCACTTAATATACCTACTATCTCAGCCTACTATATGAAAATACTGGATTCTTTTATTTTAATTTTCTGATTACCTAGCTACCAAGTTGATTATCCTACTGTATTATGGTGATTCATACGGGCTGTTCCCTGTAATTTTCCCGCGAGATGGCGTTAAAGTCAACATTTTTAGTTTATTTGGGTTTTTGTATAATTGGAAAATAATTAAGTCGTAGGAGTAGCAGTTGCGGTTACCGGACACTGCGCTCTATCGAATAGGGTCATATCATTGCCACAAAATCCACCCAATTCGACACATAACCCGATTATAACATCTGCTATTGAATATAGTATCGTTTACACACACAGACGTGGGTGAGTACCTAAGCCCTACGTTTACGAAAATTGACACTAGATAGCGTGAATGAAAAAAACAAGTTTAAATTTGGTCTATGCGTGTGTTACGTTACGTTTGAACCGTGTGTGTGATCCAGATTCAGTATTTTGTATAGGTAAAAAAGAGTCGAGACATCAATCGTAACATTTAATTTAATTAACATAAATATCTATAATTTACAAAAGTAGAATTAACCTAAATTAAAATTAAGTTAATCACCTAATAATCGACTTCACAGTCGAATCTCTACGTAATTCAGTCACACATATGACTTATTATCACTAGGTAAAGGCAGCTTAGGTAGTTCTGCTTATTTTCTAATAGCCTCGCTTCTTCTATCATTTAGCTCTTAGGTCAACAGTCTCAAATCCTGAGTCAGGGAGCATTCCTATTTTTGGTGGTGTTAATTCTGGTGGTTGTTCTCTTGATAGAGACGCCCTTTTGTGTCTTGGTGGAGGAACGGGCGCCGGGAGAGGTACCTTTGACCTCAGGAGGTTCTTGATCTTAATGCCACCTCTGTAGTAATACAGGTAGAGTCCTGCTAGAACGCCGATAGCAACGAGCAACGTGACGATAGCGACCACGAAGCCGTACCACGAGCTTCCAGTAGATTCCTCTGGGGTTGGCACTGTTGGCCGTCTGCCGGGAGGCACGTACGAAGGTCTGGGACGTCTGGTAGTGGTGGCGAAGCGTTCTCCTATAGCTATGTCCGCACACGCTCTAAATTCTTCTTGTGGTCCACATCCCACTGCCTCGGTCCCGTTACCACAAGCCCCCCAGTTATTGCCAGCGATATATCTCCATTGCATTACGCAATGGGAACATTCCAGTCCTTCAGGTAGTTTATACTTCATTTCGTATATTTTGTTTCCGTCTTTTGGATAGAATTTAGTTCCTTCTCTCCCGTCTAATTTTAGTACATATTTGTCTAAGCAGTCTTGGGTGGTTCCTTTGGGTTCTTCACAGACTCTGAACTCGAAGAAGCCGTTGTGGTTGGCTGTGAGTTCTACTTTGATGACGATGGCTTCCTTTGGCGCGTATTTGCGGACGATAACACCTTTGCCGAACCTTCCTCCCAGTTCGTGTGCTCTGGGAACTGGTGCATCCCAGGCGTCTCCACAGACGCCGCACTTGCCATCGTTCTTGTTCCACTGCCGTGAGAAACCTCCGCAGTACAGCTCATGGTCGTTGTAATTGTGCGGCGTGTCAAAGCCGAAGCGCCAGGCGGAGGCGCGGGAGGGGGGCTCGATGAGTCTGCCGTGACCGCTAGCGGTCCGCCATGTCACTGCCAGCACCGCGAAGCACCAAATTATCTGGAACAAAGATGGGCTTACATTAATTACATTGTTTATAATTTATAGGCTACTAGCTGACCCACGCAACTTCGTCTGCGTCACATTTTCCATTACCTAATGCTCGGCTCCTTTTAGTCTTAGCGTGATGATATAGCCTATAGCCTTCCTCGATAAATGGGCTATCTAATACTGAAATAATTTTTCAAATCGGACCAGTAGTAGAGATTACCCCCTACATACAAACTTACAAACACTTTATAATATTAGTACTTTTAAATAAGTATAGATATTAATATTTACATAACCTATTTTGCACTTTGCTTCGTTTTTCTGTTGGATTCTGTGAATTGTGGAATTTGTTTCCATGTAACAAATCTTATTTTTTCAAAGTTCACAGATTTTAGCGATTATCGAAAATGGCTTGTTAACACCTGAGGCACGCATTGCAGCAGCGCGGCGTGCGTCATGAAAAGGATGGCAATCGTTAGTGATATCACACTTTCATGCTAAAATGTTTGATAAGTAACGAGGGATTCGAGCGAACACTTTTATTGACCAACTGAGGAGCTCGTGGCTAGATAATAGCAGCCGCATGGGTCGATCTTCCAGGTTAAGCAACGCTTACCAAGGTTAGTCTATGGATGGGTGACCGGATCTCTCGTTGGAAATCATACGAAAGTGTTGTAGGTACCTAAAGAAGATTACGTGTTTCGAAGGATATTATTCACCAACTTTGTTATTTGTCTATTTAAACGATTTAAACCAATAATTTAATTTCACTATCATGGTCGTTACAAGCCAGTGTTTCGTACTTATCCTGTAAATGATCTAGACTGCAACGATCTCTGATTACAGCGATGGAGGTAAAACCATTCAATCAAGATGAATGAAGATGAGTACCTACTTTTACTTGGTGAAGTAAGTATACGATCAACAAGATTTCCCTCAGAAAAATAGAAATTCAGCAGGTCAATAAAATTAATTATTGAACTGCTGTGTAATTTCTATTTTACGTATAATTATGGTCATAATAATGCTGGTATACCTATGGATAAAAGGGTAACACTGGCTGAGTGAAACTTGATCGCATATTTTAAACTTTCAAAAAATATAAATAATCATCAAAGTTGTTCAAATAGTAGTGTGACAAAGTGCAGTAATCATCATTTACCCGTGAAACTTTTATTGACACTTAATAAATAGGTCGGAAATTTTGAGACAATGTTCAGTGAAAAGTTCTATTTTTCAAAATAAAACAATATCCTAAACAATTAATCTTCAGTCGTGACAGAACAATAACATTGCCTTACAAACAGTGATGAAATATATGTGTTAAGTGAATAATAAACCACTATTTTGAAAAACTTCTAAAATAAAAAACAGTTTAAGAAAAACATTTTAAAACTTTGACTTTGATCTCTAATATTATTCAAACAACTAGCGCCATAATTGCCCCAAGTATTGAGTAGACCAACTAATTTTAGTACTACTACCGCCATTTCAACCACAAGTGGCGAATGGAGGAACTATAGTATTGCCATTTTATAAAAAAGTGTTACCATTGTACATAAAAAAAAACACAACTAGCGCCATTACAACGTGCAGTGGCAAGTAGCAGAACTAAAAGGGATACCACAAACAAAAAATATATTTGGTTTGGTAGAAATAGCAAAATCGCTGGAGTCAACAAAAATACCGTATTTATAATCGATACATCATGGAGGAAGTTATGAATATGCTTAGAAAAATTCAAAACGAGCTGAATGAACAAAAAGCGACAATTGTACAGTCAGCAGACAAAGTTACGGAACAAGTAACGAAAAATATAAACTACATATTGGAGGAAAAATTTAATGCAATGGAAATAAAATACGAAAACCTCAAAGAAAAGCTGGATAACCAAGAAAAAAGACTGTATTTTCTCGAAAAACAGTCAAAGCAGAGGAATATCGTAATTTTTGGACTGGCGGAAACTGAAAAATCATATGCAGATCTGGAAAAACACATACTAAGTTTCATAAATCAATATTTCTCTATAGATCTAGAACGCAGAGACATACAAGAAACTAGGAGAATAGGAAAGAAAGGAGAAAAACCCCGGCCTATAACAATAACATTTACTTCATTGGGAACGAAAACAGATATCTTCAAACAAAGGAGAGTGTTAAAAGACACGAATTACTACATAAAAGAGGACTTCCCACAGCACGTTTTAGCTAAAAGAAGGGAACTGCAAGAACAGCTAAAAATTGAAAAAGAAAAAGGGAACTCCGCCTCTATTAAGTACGACAAACTGATAATACACTCGAAAAATAATACAACAATAGGCAACAAGAAAAGAACTCTACCAACATCACCAAGCGACAAAGATCAAACGCATTCAGAGCCAAAACCACAAGCACATAAAAAGAACAAAACCCAAACTCAATCAGGTTTACAAAGATCATCGAGCCTGTCAGAGGGAGTTATTAAACCAGGAATACTCGGATTCTTAACTACTAAAAACCACAAAAACCAACCAAACGACCAAACAAATGAAAATAATAAACAATAGCAATTACCGCCCTCTCTCACGGAAAACATATTAGAAACGAACACTACCAAACCACATCTTCCAAGCCGGTTGGTCTCCGTGGAAGATCAAGACCAAAACCCTCCAAAGGAAACAAGACTCTTTTCAAATACCATATACAACAATTTCCATAACACTTTATACATAGCGACTTATAATGTTAGAACTCTTTCTACTTACTCACGTCTATTGGAACTAACAGAATCCTTAAGGAACATAAAGTACGATATTATCGGTCTCTCAGAAGTTAGAAAACACGGCAACGAAATAGAGGAACACGAGGAGTTCATTTTGTACTACATTGGCGAAACGCCAGGATTATATGGAGTGGGCTTTATTATTAAAAAACACCTAAAAAATTACATAAAATGTTTCAACGGATTGTCGGAAAGAGTAGCGCTACTCAGATTACAAATCAACAGTTTAGACTTAAGCATCATTCAAGTATACGCCCCAACAGAAAACGCGAAAGAAGAAGAACTAGAGCTTTTCTACAGTACTGTTGACAAAGCCATAAGACTCTCAGGAAACAACATAGTCGTCGTGGGCGATTTTAACGCCAAAATTGGTCAACCCAAACCAAATGAAACCATCACTGGAAACTACGGCTACGGTAACAGAAATTGTAGAGGAAACAGACTCATTGACTTTGCATATGAGAACAACCTGGCCATAATGAACACTTTTTTTAAAAAGAACAACAAGCAGAGATGGACTTGGAAAGCACCTGACGGCAATACAAAAAACGAATTAGATTACATCCTAACAAACCTATCGAGAAACGTATACAATATACAGGTTCTGAATATCACATACCCTTCGGACCACAAACCCGTGAGGGCAGCTTTCAATATACTTCCAAAATCAAAAAATCGCAATAAGTTCGGTCGATGCCCCAAGCCTCAGATAAAGAACGAAAAAGAAGTTCAAACCTATATTGAATCGTTGAACAGCTTGTCAGCAGACATGCTAGACCACGGGAATGATAGAGACACCGTTCAGGCTTACTACGATAAAATAACTAATGCAATCGACATCGGCCTAAAAAGAATACAAGGGCTAACAAGTAACACAAACACAGAGACAAAGCAAATTATATCAGCACGCACTAAGGCACTAATCAGCAGAAGACATGAAATACATAAGACTAAACCGAAATCGAGGGCTATGAAAAATGAGCTAAAAGCGCTTTACAAACTCATAAGTAAACGAATCAACCACGACTATAAGGTACATCGCACACAAACGATCAAAAAACATCTTCAAGCCTCAGGCAGTGCCAAGAAAGCATACAAAGAATTAAAAACACATAAATCATGGATTGAAGAGTTAAAAAACAGAACTAAAATTACACAAAATAGATCGGAAATACTCAAAATAGCAACAGATTTTTACAAAGACCTATACAGCTCACCAAATAAGTCAACATACAAGCTACCGAGTCGTAACACAGAAAGAGCGATGGTTACCTTCACCGAAGAGGAAGTAGCCAAAGGAATTAAAACACTGAAATCAGACAAAAGCCCAGGGCCTGACAGGATCACCAACGAAGTCATAAAAGCAGGATTGACGTGTTTTGTTACACCTCTCACACGACTGTTCAACATGATACTGACCAGTACAAACTCTCCACGCCAATGGTCTGAATCGGAAATCATTCTGCTCTACAAAAAAGGAGATCCAGATAACATAAGTAATTACAGACCGATAAGCCTACTACCATCATTATATAAACTTTTCTCGTCATTACTAGAAAAAAGGTTAAAAGTAACAACAGAAAAATTTCAACCTATCGAACAGGCGGGCTTTCGTCGAGGCTTCTCCACAGTCGATCACATACACTCGCTAGAGATGCTTATAGAAAAATTTCTAGAGTTCAACAAACCACTCTATATAGTTTTTATTGACTACCAAAAAGCTTTCGATACTTTACTCCACTCATCGATCTGGGAAGCTCTAATATCACATGAAGTACCTTTGGAATACATACAAGTCCTCAAAAACATCTACGACAATAATACCAGCAGAGTGAAGTTGGAAACCACTGGACCACCCATACAAATAAAAAGAGGTGTGAGGCAAGGAGACCCAATCTCTCCAACAATCTTCATAGCGGTGCTGGAGTCTATCATCGGCAAACTAAACTGGGAAAAAGTGGGCATAAACATAAACGGACGTTACCTGAGCCATCTCAGATTTGCGGATGATATAGTTCTGCTATCAGAAAGCACAACCCAACTACAACTGATGATAAACTCTTTACATGAAGAAAGTCGTAAAGTAGGCTTGGAAATCAATTTAGATAAAACAAACGTCATGACGAATCATACTAAAATACCTATTTATCTCAGAAATCGACCGCTATCGTATGCTGATACTTTCATTTACCTGGGAAAACAAATCTCATTTAACCCACGCAACAACGACCTAGAAGTAGAGAGAAGGGCCAACATCACCTGGAAGAAATTTTGGAACCTCAAAGAAATCCTAAAAAGCGACATGTCCATAAATTTGAAAAGTAGAGTCATGAACACCTGCCTACTCCCATCACTAACTTACGCTTGTCAAACGTGGAAATTCACAAGCAAACTAAAAAACAAGATCATAACCAGTCAAAGAAGTATGGAGAGAAGCATCCTGAAAATCAAAAAGATACAAAAAATCCGCCATACCGCCATAAGACAGAAAACTAAAGTTATCGACGCACTCAGTTACTCACAGAAGCTAAAATGGCGATGGGCTGGACACATAGCCAGACTCAAAGATAATCGCTGGACCAAAACTACAACGTCATGGCTAGGACCATCGGGCCAGAGGAAAAGAGGTAGGCCAATTACGCGCTGGATAGACGATGTCATAAAAATAGCAGGCACACACTGGATGCGAGAAGCTGAAGACAGAGAAAAATGGTCATCTTTGGAGGAGGCCTTTACCCTCCGTTGAGAGGGGTTCTTGTACCCATAAAATATAAAAGAACCTAAAAGAATAAAGTACCTAATTAATTAATGCATGCAAACTGTTTTGATGTTTATTTTTTCTTTTTTATTTTCTTCTTTTGAATTGTAAACCTATATTTAACCTATATTTGTAACAAGAAATAAAAGGCTTTTTATTTTATTTTTTATTATTTATTTATACCTATCTACCGTCGCGCGTCGCGTCGTAGTATGTTTTCTTCTCAGACCAATTTGTTGGTCTGAGGTTTTCTTACTTGTTATGTCAACGTAGACGAAGAAAGGCAAAAAAGCTCTCCCTCTATTACCTACCTAAGCTACCTACCTATGTTAGAATCGCAGCAGGCAAGTGATTTGCAGTTTTGCACTTAGGTATCATGGGAAAATGATAGATTTTTTTCTTGAACATAGGTTATTTTGCTTTTTGCTTTCTCTAACTTTTCAGTGTGATTGCGTCTAAAGATAAATAGGTATGGTGCCAGCAAGCTCTTAGCTGATTAGCAAGCGGGGCTTTCCAAGAAGCATTGACCTGAGGGAAGACTATAGACTATATATATTTACCATTAAATTTGGATAGCGGATAACTGACCTAAGAGTAGGTATACCTATTAATAGTCTACTCAAAACGTCAAAATAATTAATTGATGCCAAAATAGCCGGTAACCCAATTATCTATCTACCTAAATCTGCTACACTCAATGTAAATCATCGTCTCGGTCAACAAAGTTTTATGCTATTTATTTATTACATAAAATTACGTCATGTAACGGATCGTTTATTTAAATAATGGGTCACTTTCGCTCTCAGTTGTAAATTGTAATTGAAAATCGGTTTTGTTAAGGCCTAGTTACGGTTCATCAAACTCTATGGTTTTTGTTTATGGGCAATTTTTTTAATAACTCTGTCCGTAGCGAATTGTAGTAGTTTGCATCATATTTGTTTTGTTAGGCAAGAGGGAGTTCAATCAATTTGTATGGCCCTGATGGCAAAACCACTTCGACTTGCGACTTGCTTGATTCACATGTTCGATTAGGTACCACAGAGCAAAATCTTTCATGGCCCCACACTGCAAATCTACATTTTTTTCGAATGCTGGTGACAATCCTACAGCAGCAGCCTAAATGAAATGCGTTGGAATTGCAACTGTTAACCAGAAAACCAGTGCAGAAATACTAAACAATTTTTTTTCTCTAATAAAACGTTAGTTTAGCGGGGGCTTGAAAACACTAAGGCTTTGCAGTACCTATGTACCTACCCAGAAATTAAGGTTAGATAAGTAGTATAATTAAATCTATGCACCTGGTAGGTACGGGGTACCTACCTATCAATAGGGAATATGCACGCGATTTTTTTATTTATAAAATGAATTACTTATAAATGCTCCAGTAAACACTCTAGAAAATATTTTTTAAATATCTTCATCAGCGATGAAGTTATAACGCTTCAAAGATTACTTTTAGAACGAGAAGTACGTCCGACATGGAATTTGACGTCACGTTACGTGACGTATACAGCTGCAGCTGCCATAGAAAACAGCGTTTTCGCGAGAGGGACAGATATATTTTGTTTAAAATAATTATATCTCGTTTGTTTTTCGAGCAATTTTGATTCTATTTCCACTGCTAGTAATATATTTTTGTATATTTTTAGATAACGTGTTTAGATAATAAATATTGTTTTTATTACCCTATTACAACAGCTATACCTACCTACTTAGCACCTATTGTACTTATTTTATGGGAAAAATCTTACCTAGGCGATTAGTAGGTACTCTTTAATAATTGTGTGTTTTACTTTCGCTTGAAGTTAACGCAGGCAATATTGTGCAAAACACGCTCTTTATTTAACGATATAATTTTCTAATTATACAATTAACCAGACAATCATGGCTTCTCAAGTTATAATCGGGCATTTTAAAACCTACCATTGTATGAAAATTCGCGCGCAATTAGGTAGATATGTTACCTAATTGAGTGGAGCCTGCGAATTTTTTCCATCTTTTGAATGGCCGCTATCCGATTGTTTGTTGCGTAAAAATTACGGTGGGCACAAACTAGCATCTTAATTATATTGGTTAGGGAAATTCTCTAGATAACCTCCCAGAGAGAGCAACAAAAAATGCTTTTTTAGGGTTCTATGGATAGGTCTTTAAAAATGATATTGAGGTTTCTAATATCATTTTTTTCTAAAGTGAAAAAGTGCGAGACACTTCCAAAGTGGTAACTGTTTATACTTCAGATTTGCAATATTTAATTCCGCCAAATGTCTTGTAGACCTAATAAGACATAGGAAATGACGACGCGCCACCAGTAGGTACCTACAAGACGGACATTATCCCAACCATATAATATCCCATCCTCACAAAACGTTTTGGGAATACTTATTTACCCCAGTTGAGGAGTGGTTTTTTTTTATTAAACGTTGCCCCACACTAGGAATTTCTCTTGTATCGTGGGTGCATTAACAAATATATAAACTCACATACACAAACAGGCAGACCCACAACAACTAAGTACCTGTAGGCCATACAAATATTTGTTCCGTGCGGGAATCGAACCCGCGACACGTAGCCACTGCGCCTACCTAGTCGTCAAAATTTAAATCACCTGTGTTGGGTATTAAAGTCAGGACCATGAGTGAATTGAATACTTAGGTTACCTAAGTTTTTTTTTATTTTTATTTTTTTATTACTGGTCCCTGTGACATTGCCAGATTTCACAGTTATTACGTTCTTAAATACTAATCTACATTTTAAATATTTCTAACGTGACCCTTGCAGGGTCTGGCTCTAGTTTTCCTACCACTCTACTTTCTCTACTCTTATTTATTACGTTTTCTGTACAGGCGGTCTTTTGAACATCTTTCAACCGCTATTGTGCCTATATCTTCTATACTAATTTATTGACTTCAATGTTACATTACATTTTCTTTACTGAGACTCCTTGTGCCTAATTCTATTTCTATAACTACAATTTTTCTTGACAGTTCTCACAGTCCCTATCGTTCTTCTGTCTCTTTCCGTTACATTTTTGTTACAAGGTTACCTAGGTTAGTACATAGGTGCTTCCTCGACCACGACGATCACATCCTTTCCGTCAGGTGAAATTTAGTCAAATGCGAGACTATTAATAATAATATGACGGCACGGTTGGCGCAGCGGTTGAGCGATCGACTGCTGCGCCGCGTGTCGCGGGTTCGATCCCGCAAGGAATAAATATTTGTAAGGCCTACAGATAGTTGTTCCGCCTTCCGGGTCTGGCTGTTTGTGTTTCTGAGTTTGTATGTTTGTAAACGCACCCACGATACAGGAGAAATTGATAAGTGTGGGGCAAGGCTTAAAAAAAAAGTCTAACCACCGGTTTCTTAAGAGCGCTTTCACAAAATCGAATTGCTCAGGTTGACTAAAGTTGAATACCGCGCGTCACAAGATATATTGATTTTTGCATTGCATACAACAATTATTTAAAATATTTACTTTACTTTTAAATAGACCATTTTTTTTTTCAAGCAATATATCAACGCCACCTTATTAAATATATTTTATTTGAATTTGGATTATAATTTCATAGATAAAAATTATAGTTTCGTACGGAAAATTGTCAATAACTCTCAGTTTTACAGAATTATTTTTGGTGTATTACTGTAAGAATTGTAATAAATTGATTTGAACATTCCAAAGTAGAAGATACAGTTGTACCGTGGACATTTTTATAAATGATTAAATTATAATATCTTCGGTGTACCAAGGCATCAAAAGATTCCTTAGAGCACCATTTTGTGAAACATCCTTTGCGGACTCAAGGATTTTACTTATGTACGTGAACAAATTGAAATATTTATTTAGAACACTCCCAAGATAAATGATCAAACTGCCTTAGGCATATCTTTGTTTTTTTTTAAGGCTTTATCTAAAGCAAAATCACACATCAAAACTCGAATAAAACGCTAAAATTCAAGAAAAATTGTGATAGCCCTCTTAATTAAGAATTAGCTAAAAACTTGACTTTGTTCTCAAATAACAATCTGGGGCAAGAATCTATAATAATCATTATATAAGAATACCCAACTTCGAGTGGTTTAGGAAACTGTAAAATATCTAATTTCGGTTCAGAATTTGGAACACAAACATACACTAACACAAAAGGAACAAACGGCCTTGCACTAAACGATGGTCAATGTTTTCAAATAGAAATCGTTTACGATGCACAGGTTAACGACTTTATAATGGCTAGATGTAGGTATATATTATCAAGACATAAGAATTCTTCTCACAGCATAGTGATGTGAATCATTTAGTAATGAGTCTCGGTATCTGTAACGAGAGCAACGGTATCTGGTATTACCTGATCGAGAACTCATTTAGAGTTGAATTACGAAATCAATATCTCATTGTGATTGTTATGCTGAGTTCTTCTTACTTTCTTCATCTTTACCTTAGTATTTGACAGATAATTAGTTGGCTGTAGACTTAAAAACATGAAGGGCTTTACCAAACTTAAGAGAGTACTTAGTAGGTGCGAATGATTCAGGCATTTGTCGTGGATTTGAAAGATTTTCATAGTGTTCGACACTAAAATGTTTGTGAGCGTTGCAAAAACATGAATTTGTTTTAGTGAGAAGAGTAATATCATTTCATTTTTTTATTCAATTCGGACAGCAATACTATACTTAGTCCATTTTGTTAGTAAAATCCTAAACACTACATCACTAGGTGTACATATTATAAAACAAAGTCCTGCGCCGCGTCTGTCTGTCTGTTCGTGGTAAACTAATAATAATAATAATAATAATAAAAACTACTAAGCCGATTTTCATTCTATTTTATATACAGGATGTCACAGAAGTCGACCTCAAGCCGGAAACGGGTTATGGGACAAATCATAATAGTTACCAGAAAAAGAAATCTTAGTCACGTATTTTTTAAATTACAGTAGGTAATTTCTTTTTTTTTTTTCAAAAAATGTAGGTACACCCTGTGATGGTTTTTTAGCTCAGCTTTAGCTACAAATCTTTACTTTTTCCATTATTTTTTGTGTAATCTTGAGTAGTGCTTGTGTAACCTGTTGTTTTAAATTCTTAGTTATTTTTATTTTTCGAAAAAAAAAAACGAGTCTGGCCGTCAGTTCGATTCTGGGGAAACACCTCCGAGGCGCTACCGAAACGTAGTTTCAGGTGCAATTCTAAAAACTTGATTTTATTGTAATGGCCAGTTCTTGAGAAAAACTTGGCAGGTATTCAGGCTAAAATCGAGCTGAAAGAGAGAGGTGTTAGAAACTAGCCACTAAGTTATTAAACTCAACTCACTATGTAAATCTCTAGCTCATCACTAAATGATTCCTCACATAACGTATTCCATTCATTCTACACTGCGGTCGTGACATTGAATCGTAGTAGAGATGCTAATCGTGTAATTTACACACTAATCGTGCGAATACCGGATTCACATTAGCAATTTCAAGTAAACGTGATAGAGAAATGAGTTCACATTTGCATAGGACATCTTTCCAATTTTGTTTTGGAAGGTTATATGCGAATTTAAGAGCTTGTCCAGAAAGGGCGAATTCGCCGCGAAACGTTTCGCGTACCCACACCAATACATTGCGTCCACAAGCATCGCGTGAATTCTAAATACGCGCGTAAATCACGTGCACTAGGTACGCCAGACCCTCGACTCGCGCTTGATTCGCGCGTATTGCGCGCGAGTCGAGATACTAGGGACGCCTTGTTGCGTCGATACCGTTCTACTTCATGTTTCGTACTGAATTCCTCCCCAAATGCTCGCGCGTCGGTACGCACCTTGTGGACGCAACGGTCGCGCGTAATACGCGCGAGAGAATCGCGCCGAATTCGTCCTTTCTGGACAAGCTCTATTAAAACGTGTTTATGGTTTTAAATGGTCCCAATGGGTGACTGAGAAATGGTTGTCCGGAGAATCTACACTCATTCGTCTATGTATTTTTGGGTTACGCAAAAGCTAATTCCATGAATCACGGACCCATGGAAGAATCAAAGAGGGTTTCATGAAAAAACCTCGCCGCCTGTGGACGCCACATAGGCGAGAACCGAGAAGTCCTATTCATTTAAAAAGTGACTTTGACAGACGTTGATGTAAACTTTATTGATGTCAGAAAAAAAAAAAACGTTTTTACAAGTACATTGGACCGTCTCAGTGCTGCCACCTGGTGCTCGTCATTTCAGGAAACCCTCATTAGAACAAATCAAGTCAGCATTTGAAAGATGCTGTAGCTACACTACACCTATCCTACCTTATTTTAAAAGTCTTCTCTAATCTATATCTATACATCAACACATATAAATAAAATTGGAGTGTCTGTTTGTAATATAATAACTGCTTTTTACTAAATGTAAATGAATATATACACCAATATAATTATTTACAATTTTTGTCTGTCTGTTTGTTCCGGCTAATCTCTGAAACGGCTGGACCGATTTTGACGGGACTTTTATTGGCAGGTAGCTGATGTAATAAGGAGTAACTTAGGCTACGTTTATTAGAAAAAAAATAAAGAATCGACTTTTAGGCGGAACGAAGTTCGCCGGGTCAGCTAGTACAAAAATATGTTGTGTCTACTATCTACAGTTGATACGAACGACGCGCTGAATATCCTTCCTGCCATATCCATACTAAGTAGTAGCATTTATTCTGGAATACATAGTCACCACTACTATTGTCTTGGCCTCTTAGTAACTCACAACTTCACCTGACTTGGGCCATTAGCCCGTAAAAGTCTCAAGATCAATGGCCTAAGTAGTCCGCTATTCAAAACGGTCGTAGGCTGATACTGAAGCGATGGTGACTGTGCTATTACGTGGTACCGCTACGTAAATGTCCCCGGAGACAGGCACGGGACAGCGACGTCAACGAGGCGGATCGACTGACTCTAGTTATCTAGCTTGATTGCTTAACAGTGAAGTTTATGTTTGTAGACTAGTTAATCCATGAGCAATTACCCCCAGGTCTAAATCCTGCAAACACATCTTGGCTAAATGGAGTTTTATGGATCCGTCGGATATCCAATGTGAGTCGTTGCCCCAAGTGCGTATTCTCCTGTACTTTTGAGGATTTCATGAATGCCACCGATGCTGCAATTAACGTTGCCAACTACGGGCCCGGGCGGAAACAGTTAACAATCGACTCGAAAATAATGACAAGAAATCTAAGAATTCCTAACTGATGGTAAGCGATGATGTCGTCTAAGATGGAGCACGCTTGCCTAGAAGTAACCTATTCACTCTTGACTTATTCCGAGGTTGTAGCTATCAGGAAACACAGACTCAGGCAGGAAGAAGTCCAAGAATGTGTAACGGGTTTTTTCTACATGTACCAGGTACCTGCTATCGTCTTCTTGTTCGAGACTAATGTTGTGACATTAGTCTGAACGGGGTCAGGCCAAACCTTTTCTTTATTTTCGAATCCGTCCTTTCAACCGAAACAAATGCCAGTACCAGGCAAGCAGAAACAAAAGAGAGCTCCAAAGTACCTACACATCACCATTTTCACCATCGGCACATAAAAATATGAGGAAACATATAGTTTGCGCCATTGGCAAGTACTGCGGATAAATCCCATGAAATAGGGAACATATTCATCATACTTATTATGTTAAAACGTCGAAAGTGGATTCAACATAAACACTTTAGCTTACCATGGACAAATTGGACATATTTACTTAGCTAAGTGTAAATTTAAATAAGAGAAAACTCCAAAGGACCTTCTCTTCGTAGACCACTACTGACCAATAGACCGCATACATCTACTTTTATCATCCATCTGCAAACGCATATTGTCTACATTGTTTCTTAAATCTATTACAGCTATTAATATTCAGCTAGTACAAGTTTTTACGGCCCTTTGTTAAAATCTTCCCATACGCAGAATCCGAGCCGTGACCCAAAAAATATACTTACGTGATTTAGTGTAGCAAATGTTTTACAGCAGTAATCACTGAGTTATAGTGATGTAATAGTTGCTCACTTGAGAAAGTTAAATAACTTCTTGTGATGATGGTGCCCTGGTACAAGATGAGAACTGGTGGGTGTTAGATTTTCTTTGAAAACTTGGATAAAGACTTTATTATACGACTTGAAATTCTGCCTAAAGTTTGACTTGATCTTAAACTTCACATTATTGTGGAGAAATAAACAGTGTTAGGATTCGGACAACGAGTTAGCAAGCTCATTCAAAGATAGGTTAGATGAAGCTAATCAAAATCATACAGTTCTCTGCCTTATCTGTTCATTAGATAGCCATTTTTCAATAATTTTCATAGAAAAACAATGAAGATATATTTAACACGTTTTTTTGTTGCATTCCGTCATGTCCACTGAAATGCCAGTACCAGGCAAGCAGAAACAAAAGACAAAAGCGAGCTCCCAATAAACACTGCTGAACGTAACAAATGATTATCCGAAAAGTACAATCGTTGATGTCTCGTAACTTAAAACACCTCATTGTATCGATGTCTGCGTGTGAAGCTGCCGAGATCCGTATTGTCTGAAGAGTGATGTTTTATCACCAAAGTTTCTACTAAGTACTTACACATGAATAATGCATACTTTCTGTTGTACCTATAGCGTAGAGACTGTAGCGAATTATGGGAAGCTGTGCTTGTTAAACTGTGAAGAATTTTCTGATGTGGGTCAAGAAAATTACTTACATACAAACATACAATTCAGAAAAAATGAAAAACGAACCAACGAAAAATTCCAGCACTGGGGTGTCCAGAATCATGCCCCGGACCCATGGAAATCGTTTGTGCGTCGATGTCAGATACACGCGGTATAGAGACTACAAAACGCCACCTGTTACGAAATACTTCTTTTGCGGTGGTAGGTAAGGCGTTGTGTGAAAATTGCAGCATGAGGCGGACGCTAAAATTCAGGAGGCACATGGGCGCCGGCAGGATTACTTTCAGGAGGGTGTATTTTCAAAACCCCGCCTCAAAATAGGATAGGTTTTCTTTTCCGCAGAGCTAAAGAAGACAGACACAAGGCCGAACGCGAGAGACCTCGAAGTACCTCGCGTTGGATTTGCTAGGCCTCTTTTAGGTACTACATTCCGCTTGTCTCATATATATGTTTTAATAGCTTTATGTTTTCGTATGTTTTATTGAAAGTCGGAAGGGTGCAAGCGCACTCCCTTGCAGCCTCCTCTCGGCGCCTATGAGTAGGCAAGGCAACCAATTTGGTGCAAGGAGTGCCTTGAAATGGGTCTCTTCTGAACGCATTCAAGCCATTGCAGTTCTCACAGATCAATAACACACTAGTAGAACTCATCCACTGGTTTCCATCAGGAAAAATCAATGGGTCGGGATTGTTCGAGGAATAAGAACAGAGTCTTTTATATTTAACGAAACAATCCTGATTCCCGAAGAATGATTACAATGATTGATGATGACCGCTGATACGTGCCAGGGTTGATAAAAATAAAAATCAAAAACGATGAAGCCAGCATTATAATATCAACGTCTATAGTTTTCTATACGTGTGTCAGAGCTATTGCCTAACCTGTCACAATGCGTTACATAAACCTACTTTATGAACTGAATGCGGTCCTGAATACCATTTTGTTTATCAATTTAAATGCATATCGCATCCTTTAGACTGTGCTTGTGGGATGGCGGAGCGTGGAGCGGAGCGTTTAGCGTGGTAATGTGTTGCCACAAAGCGTTGAATTTCGTACTTATAACGCTTCGCATCATTGTAGCGGTTGATAATATAACTAGTTGTAGTCTACTAATGGGTACTAAGTATAACAAGTTTTAGCGGTCCATTAGCGATCGACAGTTGCAAAGGACTTTAGACCATTTAAAAATTGGCTATATAAGTCAGACAAAACTTAAAAAAATATCACAAAACTTCAGTAGGACTGAGCTTACAGTAATTTTGCCGCTTGGATAACCTGAGGGTAGAAGATAGAACACGGGAATGGTGCCCCGAAACAGTGACACGAGGCCGACGCAGACCGCGAGGAAAAAGGAGGGAATTGTGGGGAAGAGGCGCCTGGACCTTTGGAAGGAGGAATGGAGAGCCTTTGCCCTACAGTGGGATAGCCATGGCTAGTAATAATTAGTATAGTCAGATAAACTGCCGGTTCGAAAAATAAACTAAAAACAATTTGATAAAGTCCTGTGCATCTCGCTGCTATATCCATAACCTTACCTTATGTTCTCCAAACATGTATAATATGTTTTGTATTTACGTTCAGCAAACGAATCGACTTCAATGCGTATTGCTACTGGTTAGGGAACAATCGACAATGTTAATCGATTCTGAATACTGAAAAAACATTTCAGTATTCAGAATCGATACATCAGCCGGCTTACAACAAACGTTGATTGTACGGTAAGAATCAATACGAGTCACCACAAGCACGATTAAAAGTTTTCAGAAGCAGTTCCCTCTGCAAATGGTTTGACTTCTGGAATCAATGGCTGATGCTTGTTTCAAGGAGCCTTGATACAGGTTCCAGTGACGGATGACCATGCCTGTCGATAAATTGCTTGCACTATTGTAATTTTGTAAATAATAATGTAATAATTTGTAATTTTTTGTTTTGTAATAATTTTGTAGTGTACCCTTGGTAAACAAAAAAATACATTTATTTAAGACTAGCTTCTGCCAGCGGCTTCGCCCGCGTGATCCCTAGGGAACATATTCCCGGGATGAAAAGTAGCTTATGTGCTATTCCAGACTACAATCTATCTTTGTTCTAAATTTCATTAAGATCCGTTTAGCCGTTCTGGCGTGATTGAGTAACAAACAACCAAACTTTCACATTTATAATATTACTCGTTTGGTGTAAAGCGAAATTATAACCATCTTCCCCTCGACATTATAATTATTAAAGGATATTGCAAACTGTCGTAAGCCGTTTTCCGAAGCTACTCGCTAGCCTCTAGGCGCCAAGCTAGCCGCCTGCCTGTGCGTTCGCGACCACAAAAATAATCCTTATAGCATGATTCAGTATTCACGCGCGATGGCTTATTATTAGCGTTTTTCATGTATAACTTTGGTGTTTCTATACCGATTTCTATGATTCTTTTGTTATGGAATAGTTAATAATGTTAACTTTTATTAATGTTAATTAGGGACGACTGAGAGTTTTATAAACGTAAGAGTAGACAAATACAATCAGAAAGCTTCGAACTGCTAAGCTATCGGGAGTTACACGTGATATTGTTCGTCAATCATAAAAGATAGACATATGCTGTCGTTGGATATTTTTTATATAATTTTAAGGAGAACATTTCAGTCATACATGATTTCTGTGTAGCTTTCACCATTAAGGTTGCAAACGCGACGGAAGCTTGAAAAATGGAGTAACTTCTCCCGTTTTCCCAACATTTCCCTTCACTGCTCTGCTCCTATTGATTGTAGCGTGATGAAAAGTATACTATAACCTGCTCAGGAGTATGAATAATAATTGTACCAAGTTTCATTAAAATCCGTCGAGTAGTTTTTGTTTCTATAACGGTTATACAGACAGACAGACAGACAGACAGACAGACAAAAATTGTACTGATTGCATTTTTGGCATCAGTATCGATCCCTAATCACCCCCTGATAGTTATTTTGGAAATATATTTCATGTACAGAATTGACCTCTCTACAGATTTATTATAGGTATAGATAGACAAGCTGTGCCCCACGGCTTCGCTCCCGTCAACTGGCTACCCTACCTACCCATATTTTTTTTGCTTTTAAGCCTTCCCTGTATTCTGGCGAACTAAACAAAAAACAGAATTACTTACCGAAATCGGCCCAGCCGTTCTTGAGTTTTAGCGAGACTAACGAACAGCAATTAATTTATACAGGGAAATTGAAAAAATACCCGAAACCTCTTAGGCAGTGAAAGTACACATGATTAAAAGCAACTTTTGTTTTGGTAAAACTCCGAAATCTCGAAAAAAATATCAGCTGTTTCATACATTTTCATTGGCTAAATACTGCATTTTGTATGAAACAGCTGATATTTTTTTCGAGATTTCGGAGTTTTACCAAAACAAAAGTTGCTTATAATCATGTGTAATTTCACTGCCTAAGAGGTTTCGGGTATTTTTTCAATTTCCCTGTATATAAATAGATTGATTATTTATTCAACAGTTTATCATCAAATAGACAAGGAGAAGGAAATAGGAAAATAGGTGCGAAGGTGATGCTTATTTCTAAAGGAATCTCTTACAACATAGTTGCGAAAAGAAAGTCTAATAAAAGAGATGTAGACACCGTGTGTAAAAGTTATGGGTACGTAAAAATCTTAATATACTATAATATAAAACCTACTACGTGACTAACAGACAACACACAGCCGAAACTACTGGTCGTAAAAAGCTCAGGACGAGCGGATAGCGGAGGCATAGTATAGGGTCCTCTTGGTTACCGGGACCAGATACCGGGATGAAAATTATAGATACTTTTCATCCCGGTCTCTGACAGAAGCTCGTCTACATTAACTAACTAATATCTAATTGAATTGGCATTGTTTGTATCTTTGTAATGCATAAGGACCATAATAAGGACCCATTTAAAAAAATGCCATTCACCTGTAAGTAGATTTTGTAGGTTTATTATCAGTATCACGTATTAGTAAGTAGGTAGCTAATTATATATTTTTATTTTATTTTCAGTAAGCGGTCGAATTCGAGCTCATATCGGAGCTCTTCGGCTAACAATTCTATGCTCAAGGAGTATGGTAATTATAGCCTGCAATCGTTTTATTATTTTCCCAACTTATTCTTAACTGCCCCGAACATGTGCCGAATATTGCCCAAATATTTATCCAAAGGTCATTTGCACAAGTGTTGCCACTCTAAAATAAAACAATTGTTTATTTAGCAACGCAGTGCAGACGTGGGTTGCATGCAACGCTAAGGTGGACATACATTCATTTTATTTGGAAACTAACCAGTAACCACACAATAGAATGATATCAATATTATTACTTTAATAATGATTCATGGGATTTTTAAATAAAAAACGATGAGTATTCTCAGTAAACAGGATCGAAGTCTGTGTCGATGGTGATAAGAGCTACGTGCTACCTATTGTTGTTGGTTTCATTCCAATTTTAAATACTTAAGTCACATTGATTGGTCGGAAAACAAATGAATAATGTGCCTCAAATAATTTATTTTTAAAAAGGTTCGACAAGGCTACAGGGAAGCAATTTCGACCACTGCTGCACTGCGGATATCTTTGTAGACATGTACTGCGTTAGTTCCGAGCGTGTGGCATTCCGAGTTACTAGGCTAGTTATCTATACTAATATTATAAAGCAGCAGAGCTTGTTTGTTTGTTTGTTTGTTTGTTTGTTTGTTTTGTTTGTTTGGTTGAACGCGCTAATCTCAGGAACTACTGGTCCGATTTGAAAAATTATTTCAGTGTTAGATAGCCCATTTATCAAGGAAGGCTATAGGCTATATATCATCACGCTAAGACCAATAGGAGCGGAGCAGTAATGTAAAATGTTACGCAGACGACGTTGCACGGGTCAGCTAGTTATAGATATTTTTATTACTTTGGTATCAAATGTAAAACTTTGGAAACCTTTCTATGGATAAAACCAAATAAAAATTCTCCCCACCTGGACATCGACCCGTGGTCCACAAACTAGCTTAGAGAACCACTTGTCGAAAACGAAAGCCCTATTTATGTAGGTACCTATCTAAGCTCTTTTCACGGAATTAGTAGGTTGGTAATTAGGTATAATATCCTACATTGAAGTTTTCTTGGACCGCCATCGCCAGCCAGTCATAATTCCTTTCTTTTTTCAAAAAAGGAACTCCAAGGCCGCAGGGAAATAGGGCTGTGCTTCAACTGGTCATCGTTTAGTCGATTAGTATGCACGAAAGCATGCGTCGCTGTCGTGAAATGAATCGTAGATGAAAGTGAAAACGCTTTGAAAGATGCGCAACGAAACTTTCGGCCTATGGCATTGTTATGGTATTAGCGATATTCACCATTACACTAAGCTGGCGTGTAATGGGGAAGCACTTACTTTGAACGTAAGAGCTGCATTATAAATATCATTGTGCTCCGTAAATAATGTAAACATAGACTTTCCTTTATGTTTTCTTGGTGATGACGGGCGTTAAATGGATAGCTGTCTGGTGGTTGCAGCGCTATGTAATGAAGTATTTATGGAGTTTCTTTACAGTACCTATACTTACTTTGTACTAACGGCTAGATGAGATGGGATTGCGCTACACTACAAGTCAAGCCAAGTAACGTGAACCCATCATCAGAAATTTTTGACAGAACAGCCGATTTTCGTTTCAGTTCCATGTATGTTTTAGACTGGCACGGTTGGCGCAGTGGTTGAGCGATTGACTGCAGCTGCGCAGCATGTCGCGGGTTCGATTCCCGCACGGGACAAATATTTGTACGACCTACATGTATTTGTTCCGAGTCTGGGTGTTTTTCTATCTATAATATGTATGTATTTACAAAAAAAAAAAATGTATATAAGTAGTTTATCAGCCATCTCGTTACCATAACACAAGCATTAGGTTGCTTAGCTTGGGACTATATGGCGTTGTGTGAAATGTCCAAGGATATTTATTTATTTATTTATTTATTTTACTTGTTCACGAGTCCTTTACTGAGAGATGGCCGTTTTGCGTAAATATGACGCATGTCTCCCCAATTTTCATATACCTAATTGTTATTTTGTGTAGTTTTTTTTCATACGTTGCGCAAATAAAATCTCTTTCTTTCTTTTCTTTGTACAACTTGTAACAGATTATTGAAAAAAAATACAACCGAATTGAGAACCTCCTCCTTTTTCGGAAGTCGGTTAAAAAAGGGACATGTTTGGTCTAGTAAGACTAATGTAGGTAATCATTATTATGAGATGACCCTTTTTTTGGTTTTGTTTTTTAGTGTACCGAAAAAAAAACGGAACCCTTATTAGGATCACTTGGGTGTCTGTCTGTCCGTCTGTCACAGCCAGTTTTCTCTCTTCAGTCTCCAGATCTGCATTACCGATTCTGTTGAAATTTGGTATACATTTATGGACTTCTGTGACCCAAACACGGCCGCCTTGCGAAAAAAAAAAAATTAGTATGGAGGTCATTTTTGGAGGACAAACTAGAAAACATAAATAAACTGTATTGTGTGACATATCAAATGAAAGGGCATAAGTATTTTAAAACAAACAGTTTTGAAGTTATTCAGAAATTAGACAAAAAATTACCATTCCCCATTATCTTCGTAACTACTGAACCTAAAATTTTGAAAGAAATGCAATTACCTAAAGATTACAGGAAAAACAAGAAGTCTTTAGTGCTAAAATAAACTAAATAACATAAAAAAATCTTTCGGAACCCCTTGCACGCGAGTCCGACTTGCACTTGGCCTGTTTTTCTGTAATACCTACCTATGTTTGTTCACACTTACCGGAAAGATAAATCAGTCTGCAACAAGTTAACCTCAATGAGACACGGATAAGGAAGACACTGAATTAGCAAAACAGTTCACGAATTCATGACAAAGCTTACAAATAGTCGGATCAGACATGTTCGTTTGCATCACACATTCTTTCTAATCAAATCGATTTAGATACGCTAATGACAATTATATGAGTTTTAAAGAAGGTTTTAAGCTTTCTCTGGACTCTTTTGCAATGTAGATTTAGGAAGATGACTTCCTTATCGAAAGATTTCCTTACTGACCCTTCTAGAAAATTCCACGGTTCAATAGGCTGAGTTTCCACGAGAGATGTGCGAGGATGGACAAGCCCGCCACACATTCCCAACCACTGCAACTCCTGAAAGCCAGAATCAACAGTGAACAGACAACCAGAATAACGCCGAGCTAATGAAGCCCGACGAGTCCCGGAGAAACGATTCAACTGTCTTTGATCCTGCAACGAAATTAATCAGAAGAGTACAGCGGAGGAGTAGGAAAAAATAAATATAATTTCCGCTTCCCTCCTTATCAAGCAGGAGACAGATTAGAGCTAGGCCAATAGGCACCAAGGCGCATATACAAGTGGGTACACTGAAACGAATGGGTCCTAAATTGTGAGCTACTTTTGATTCCAGTAATAGGTATGGCAAAATTGCATGAACGCACGGGAATTTGTTCTGGTTTCTACAAGGTCCGTATAGTAAACTATTCCAGATGTAAAAATGAGCGAGGATGCGTAGTGAGGGCTGTGAAACAATCGAATCGTTTCCTTTACCTAGTCTCGCTCAGTCTCATGAGACCGCGGGGCGCTGGGCATTTTCCCAGACTGCCGAGGGGCCCTTTTAACAGGGCAGCTAGTATAAATACTAATCTAATAATATTAAGTAGGTATATGAAACGTGACCCAAGGGATGGCTTTTACCTTGGACAGGGGATAAGCATTGCCATACAACGTGGCAATGCCGGCGAGTCTTTTGGGCTCACTTCCAGTAGATAGCGATGGGAACGATTTTTTGACGCCATATTGTAGTTAGGAGTTTTATTTTCTATTTTAATTGTTATAGTTTGTCCTTTAAATAAATGTATATATAAGAGGTTTAACGATTGGCTATTAGATATTGGCACTCAAATCAAGAAAGACTATTTTCAACTGTACGTTACGTAATAAGGGCGAAAGGTTTTCATAACATCATTCGATCAGGGTTCCATTAATAACATATCGGATAAATAAAACTGCCTAGATGATGTGATATGTGAAGTTGTACTATCGACCCAAATCAGATGACGAAATCGAACAGCTTTCGTTCTAAATCGGGCGAACAGGAAGAAGTGCTCCTTCCTAAATATAGATTACTTTTAAAGAACAAAAAAAAACAGCGACGCTAACGATTATTTCATAAATCGAAACTTGGACCGATTTCAGAATACTTATTTGGAGTTTAGAACGTCTAGGGTCAATTATGGAAAATAGATATTATTGTAAAGGAATATATGTCCGCAAAAGTTTATCTCCAGTAATACGGACAAAATAAAGAAAATTCTAGAAATTCGTCAGTTATATTTTAATCTCAGGACATAACGAAAATTAATAAAGAGTGTTCTATTCTAGAGTGTCATCAGTTAATTTACATAACAAACCAGAAGAAATTTTTCGATAGGTACTGTGGGATATGCCTTAACTATGCATGTATGAGCAAAGCTCAGCTCAGCAATTAATAATACTGGGGCCCGATTGTTCAATCATCAAAAATTGAGCATTTGATATACATAAACTTAATACTGATGTGGTGTGATGTCACGTACCTACCTACATCAGCACGTCACGTACAGCACGTAGTTCGATAAGATGTGTTCATAGTTTTATTACAATAAAATCACGCACGCACTATGTATATATATCGCTCTTAACAATTAGGTCTTCAGTTGAGCCATGGAGAAGTACACATCACGGTGTTTACTTAACCCCTCCTTCTCCCTACATCGCATGGCGACCATGCCAGTCGACTGGACAGCGTAATAGTTACTCGACCGGGAACTAATCAGAGTCACTACAGTGAGCTTCAAGTCAACTTCGGTCAGTTTCACGTCGGTTGGGTAGTCGCAGACCTTGGGGAGCACGTCATCTAAGGAAGAGGTTATTATCGCCCAGACGGCAGCGGGTGGATCAAATACCGCAACAGTTACACAGGAACAGCTGTCAGCTATCAACGCGATGCTGTTGTTCATCGCCGTGTGTTTGGCGGTTGTCATCGTTGGCGTGGCAGTCCGGCTATAAAGGAGGTGTCATCAGAATTGGATCGAAGAAAAGATCAATCAGCGGAAGGTGCAGCGAGCTGTGCAGAAGGCCTGACCAGGAGCAGATGGGGTGACGAGGGAAGTAAGTGAGCGCAGTTTGAGCTTAAGTGTTGTGAAGAGTGCTTGTGGTCGTCTATCGGTTTAGAGACATTAATTTTAAATGGAAGTGGAATTGACGCCATTGTTTATACAGCTCAAGTTATTTAGGGAGTGTATTGTTAAATTAGGTCCCAGTAGGCGAAGAAGCAAGACTTTTGATGGGAAGATAAGCGATGTAAAAGCCCTTTATGGTAAACTTAAGTGTATAGTTTCTAAGTCTTAGGAACTAGAAACTTAGAAAATATACTCTTAAATTTACCAAGGTTTTTACCTCGCTTATCTTCCCATCAAAATTCTTGCCTCTTCGCCTACTGGGACCTAATTTAACAATAGACTCCCTCAATAACTTGAGCTGTATAAACAATGACGTCAATTCCACTTCCATTTAAAATTAATATCTCTAACCCGATAGACGACCACAAGCACTCTTCACAACACTTAAGCTCAAACTGCGCTCACTTACTTCCCCCGTCGCTCCATCTGCTTCCGGTCAGGCCATCTGCACAGCTCGCTGCACCTTCCGCTGATTGATCTTTTCTTCGATCCAATTCTGATGACACCTCCTGTATAGCCGGACTGCCACGCCAACGATGACAACCGCCAAACACACGGCGATGAACAACAGCATCGCGTTGATAGCTGACAGCTGTTCCTGTGTAACTGTTGCGGTATTTGATCCACCCGCTGCCGTCTGGGCGATAATAACCTCTTCCTTAGATGACGTGCTCCCCAAGGTCTGCGACTACCCAACCGACGTGAAACTGACCGAAGTTGACTTGAAGCTCACTGTAGTGACTCTGATTAGTTCCCGGTCGGGCAACTATAACGCTGTCCAGTCGACTGGCATGGTCGCCATGCGATGTAGGGAGAAGGAGGGGTTAAGTAAACACCGTGATGTGTACTTCTCCATGACTCAACGTAAGACCTTCTTCAATAGTCACGAATGTATTATGAGCAATCAATACGCTTAAAAGAGAATGTTACTCCCGTTTACAGGAAACAATATAGAATACCTGTGTGCAGAAAAAGGAAGTTGATAGGTAAGTGCAGGAGATGCTGGATGGTAATATTATTGAGGAGGCGGTTAGTGAGTGCTCTAGTCCTGTTTTAGTTGTACCCAAAAAGGCGGATCGTATTGGGGAGAAAAAATGGCGCGTAGTGATAGACTACAGACAGTTAAATGAAAAGATACAGGATGATAAATTCCCTTTGCCAAATATGAATGAATCTTAGATTCATTGTCGGGTGCCATTTACTTTAGCCACTGTGATCTATCACAATCATAATATCAATGTAGGTACTTTAGAGGAAAATAGTAGAAAATACACAAGCAGTGTATTTTCTACTATTTTCCTCTAAAGTCAGTCAGTAAGTTCACGACTGATAAGGGTCAGTATCCTAGATATGTTGATTACCAATGGGGTTGAAAATAAGCCCAAGTTCTTTTAGAAGGTTAATGACTGTAGCCGTGTCAGGGTTAAATTTTGACAAATGTTTTATTTATTTGGATGATTTGATTATTTTCGGGAGGATATTGGATGAGCACAACCGGAACCTTATTGTGTTTTCTCGCCTGAGGAAAGTCAATCTTAAACTGAATCCATCCAAGTGTGAATTTTTGAAAAAACAAATACTTTATTTAGGGCACTTTATTCAGCCGAAGGTTTTTTCACCGGATCCGGAAAAGGTAGAAGTCATAAAAAAAAATCCGCGTCCATCAACGGTTGATGAAGTAAAGCGGTTTGTGGCGTTTGCTAATTATTAGATACAGGAAGTTCATACAGAATTCTGCTAATATAGTGGTACCTATAAATAAGCTATGTAAAAGGAATTTTGTGTTTAGTTGGACCGGGGAATGCGAGAGGTCGTTTTTGTTGCTTAAGGAAGCGTTAATGAATCCACCAGTGTTGGATTATCCATAATCGTTTTAACGTTAATTTTATTACAAAAATGGCCAATTATTTGAAGGATAATAGTGGTTCGATATGTGGAGATTTTAAGATGTGTGTAGTGTGTAGGAGGAAAAGATAAGAAGAGAATTATTTTTAATGATTTTAAAATTTTACCCACGAGTGGTCATTCAGGAATATGCAAGATGGTGAATAATATAAAGAAATACATATTATTATTGGCCGTCTATTGAGAAAGATGTAGTGGAGTACGTTGTAAATGTGATAAGTGTAAGAAGCAAGTTTTCCAAACATACTAAAGAACCAATGACAGTTACTAGTGTTACTACTACTGCATCTTCATCTTTTCAAAAGGTTTATTTATATATAGTGCGCCCACTTGATAGGGAAGAAAAAGGCAATGTTTACATATTGACTCTTCAATGTGAACTTACGAGCAGCCTTTAGCACGTGTTACCGTCGCGGGGGGTGACCGCGGACTCTGGTTAGGTTAGGTTAGGGTAGAGGCTTATCCATTAAAAAACAAGTCCGCAAATGAGGTAGCAAAAGCGTTGGCGGAAAATTTTGTTTCGAGATATGGAATACCGCGAAAAATTGCTACAGATAGGGGTTCTGAGTTCATTTCAAAAGTAATGGTATAGCTTTTCGTATCTTGGGTATCAATAAAATCATATCAACGTCATATCATCATGAAAGTATTGGATCTTTGGAAAACGTTCATAAAACTTTAGGTGCATATTTAAGAATACAAACAAATAATAATCCATCATCGTGGAGTTTATGGATTCCATATTGGTGTTTTTCTTGTAACAAAATATTGACCAAATATTCACCTTATGATAGTATGCGGTAAAATTTGCAGGTTACCAAGTAATCTTCAAGGTGAGAGTGTTGAACCTTTGTATATTTTGACGATTATCCTTTAGAATTTAAATACAGGTTGCAAAGAGCTCAAAGTGATGCTAAAGAAAATTTTATAGCTAGTAAGGAAACATTGTTATGATAAGAATCTCAATTCTATCTTCTATACTTATAATAAATCTGTAGAGAGGTCAATTCTGTACATTAAATATATTTCCAAAATAACTATCAGGGGGTGATTAGGGATCGATACTGATGCCAAAAATGAAATCAGTACAATTTTTGTCTGTCTGTCTGTCTGTCTGTCTGTCTGTCTGTCTGTCTGTCTGTATAACCGTTATAGAAACAAAAACTACTCGACGTATTTTAACGAAACTGGGCACAATTATTATTCATACTCCTGAGCAGGTTATAGTATACTTTTCATCACGCTACAATCAAGAGAAAAAACGAAAAAAAATAAATTAAAATGTGAAAGTTTGGTTGTATGTGAAAGCTTAACGGATCTTAATGAAATTTAGAACAAAGATAGATTATAGTCTGGAATAGCACATAAGCTACTTTTAATCCCGGGAACATGTTCCCCAGGGATCACGCGGGCGAAGCCGCTGGCAGAAGCTAGTTTATAATAAAGAAGTTGACTTGATATTGGTAAAAACGAAACAGGCAATAAGTTGGAATGCATTTGTAATGGATCATTTGTAGTTGTAAAGGACGAGTCACCAAATGTCATAGTTAAATGTAAAAATAAGATAGATGCACCTAATACACAAAAATAGGACAAAGTTATATTGTAAGAGCTAGAATATAGGTAAGTTAATAATGCGGTGAAATGGGAAAAAAACAATGTAACTTAGTTTTCTTTTTTGTTTAAGAGGTGATGTGGTGTGATGTCACGTACATCAGCACGTCACGTAGGTATAGCACGTAGTTTAAGTAAGATAGATAATGTGTTCATAGTTTTATTACAATAAATTCACGCACGCACTATGTATAGGTATATTACTTTATACATTGTTGTTATTATATTTTCCATACACTAAGAGATATTTGTAATACTTAGTTATTCAAATAAACTATTACTATTACTATATATCGCGCTTAACAAATAAAGAAGGACTTCAGTCTCCAGTCTCCAATTGAGTCATGGAGAAGTACACATTATGGTATTTACTTAACCCCTCCTTCTCCCTACATCGCACTGGCTATATGATACAAAGAAATAGGAAAGTATAGGTTCAGTGTGAAAACAATGCTATACGTTTTACTGCATGAATAAAACACGTGTTTCTTTCAAATTAATATTATCGAGATCGATAAAAAAAGTTTATTGAAACAAACTAACATAGTACTAACCTAGTTTTATAACTATACCTACTTATTTATAAACGTTACAGAAATGTTTTTGAAAAATATGATGATGAATTGAAACTAAATACTTATTTAGATAACAACCAATCAACTCATCAAAGAGATTAATCAATAATAGTGATAAAACAGCAATTTACACGACACAAATGAATTAAACGAAATGGTAGGGAAAGTAAGAGGAACCTTTGCCTGTATAACTGGTCCTACGAGAGTATAACGAACTGTGCAGAATGCGAGACAGGTGAAAGTTTATCACTTGGTATAAACACTAGATTGATCTTTATGGAAATATTCGCTTCTGACGACGGGTGACAGGTTGAAAGTTTTTAGGAAATAAGGATTTATTTAATCAATTATTGATTTAGCATCCGTCTTTGATCAAAATCCTTGACAAGACGCTGGCAGGATAGAAAAAAAATATTGATGATATAAAAAGGAAATACTACCTGTATTTCGTTTATACAGAGGGGCTAGCACGAATATTTTGACGTGTATGTAACATTAACGTAAGTGAATTTTGAATGTGAAAAACTACAACCCCATATAATTTAATTTTAATATGGGACATACATTAATTCAAATAAATTTTAATATTATGTGCGAAAGGAATATTGTAGCTATGGCGTAACGTTACTATACGACAAAAATATTCGTGCTAGGCTCTCTGATAAATATTGAGATGACGGCAAATCATAAATGCTTAAAATAAGACTTGTTGCGCCGATCTGAAAGCGTCGCGACGCTTCGACTCTGTACCAGTGTGAATTGAGCCTAATACAGGCATACAGCTAACTAAAAATGACTCCTTCACTGTGTGACTGTCACTAGCATGGCCACTATCAGAAATTTTAATGTTTTTAATTTTGCCAACACAAAAAAAATGTCTAGTAACTTGGGATAAGGGCAGGGGAGGAGAATGAGAGTAGAGTTAGCCGATCCAGTAAGACGAGCCAGATCTCATACACATATGTATACGTAGTTCCTAATAGGCCAGACAAATCACGATGATTTCTGGGATCTGTTTTCAGGAGCATTAGGATGTCATCTTATATCAATATCATAAATCAAAGAAAATATGCTCACGATACAAGTTTTTAGAGGTTTTACTTGCATGCAACGTATGCTATAACTTGAAATATGTCCGACACGCACTTCGTATAGTCAATTTTCAATTTCCTTTGGCAGTGTTATTTTAGTTAAGTTATTCGTTGTTTTAATTATGCAATTACCACCTGTATATTTAATTAATAGAGAACACGACACGATGCTTCGGTTAGTTTTTGGTAATATTTCACGATGCCTTCACTTAATTTCCTTTGCACCGTATTACCGGTGTAGAACTGACTTTTCTGATTGTAAAATAATATATAATAGCTTGTACGTGTTTCTTCAAACCTTAGATGTGAAATCGAAATTGAAAACAATGTGGACCTTCATTTTCAACAACCTCTCTTCAACACTATAATCTATTGACACTGCTGGCACCCAGAAGACATTCTCCGTAGAATGGTGGTAATTGCCATAAGGAATACCCCGACCAATGCCATTGTTTAGGAATACTTTTTTAGAGACAGGAGAAATGATTTCGCTCGGAGAAGAAGAGGGGTACCTCAGGGCTCTATTCTTAGTCCCATTGCTTCTGCACTTCGATGACTATATATATAGACAACTAAATACCTAGTACTGAGGACATATTTATGTCAAGAAATTGGTAGGCATTCTTACACATGGCATTTTACAGTAGTGCGTGTTTTACTAGGAAGTTGGTAAGCGAACTGTGTGAATGTAGAAATCATAGGAAATGCAACTAGTATGGAATGTTGCGCTCAGGTCGAGATAGCTAATGTAATAAGCCTATATTGCAACACTTGCACTAACACCATTCACTGAGAGTTTCCATTCGGTAAATGTGTGCAGGTCGAGAACTCGAGAATATTATTTGTTGCAAAAACTTTATCGTTCAAACAGCTACCGGCTTATAGTGTATCGAATAGTTTTTATGAGTTGAGCCAACCTTGGCCAGGGTGGGCCTAAAGCCTAAGGGTATTCAAAAGCGTTTTGGATCGACGAAATCATCTTAAACCACACTTGTTTAGGGACGCATAAAACTGCGAAGTATGTGTAAGTAATTACCAATGGGTAAGTTCAAACTGATGTTGTGTATGATTGACGATAACAAGCTAGCCCCTAGCCCCTAGCGGCTCTTCGAGATGAGACTGATGATTTTAATTTTGTGTCTGAAGGCTATTTAGACTTTACAGGACATAAAAGAATGAACGTGGAACGAAGAAAGAAAGTATGAAACATAAAAGGTTGTACCTACTTGATAATCTGGGAAAGTGACTGTCGCTATGACAACTGAGTTTTGACCGTTGGGCAGTATTGCTCATACTCAAACTCAACAACAAGTTCAAGGTTGACCATTATTTAGGAAGTTATAATTGGTTTTCTCGGCTTTACAATGAATGATGCCGGCTATTTTGGCACCACAAGTTGAAGATTTTTTTTATTTTTTGCACTTGATGGCACTCTTCCCAATAATATCAGTAATTGCGCTTCGCTACAGTTTTCTCTTATAATTTTGTTTTCTTTAGCCTAGTCTTAGCTGGATTACTCAAAAGGCTAGAGGTCATGTTCTCATTCATGATCATAAATTGGTTACGCATTAGCCCTGATATCTATGATTTTCTTTTCTCTACGAGCCCGATCATGATTAGGTAGTTGACCACTTTCTTTGGCCTTTCTTTTATTATATTTCCGAACCAGTGAAGGTCAAAAACATAGACGGTTTTTTTAAGTTTTGCTATTTTTAGCAGTCGTCACCTTAAGTTCGTTGTTTTCAAATGAAATCGATTTTGATAGATCATGGTGGATCAATGATTTCTTTTTTACCTTTCTTGTATTGTTTTTAAGGTTGTTGGTTGGTGGCCGTCACGTCACTATAAATCCGTTATTTTGAAATGAAATCGAATTCGTTGGCTGAATGATCGTTGATCGTGAATTCGTGATAAACGGTTGTTCTTTTTTTAATCTAACGACTTGGATATCTTTTTTAATTCTTGACAGCGGTAACAAATCGAAAGTAACGTTCGAGTGAAAGTTCGTCTTTTTTGTTTTTTTCTTAATTTATGTAATAAGTCTTCAAGATTTACGAAACCTATTTATAAGAGTCTAAAAGTTTTTATTTATTTTATAAATTGCTTCTGATTTCTATGAATAATCATGTATAATAATGCGTCTGATTAGTGATTACTTGCCTAGCTATTTTGCTATAGGTAAATAATGATTTAAAAAATCGTTAACAACTTTTATGTTTTCTTAAGTTATCTAGATACTTACCTACATGTAGGTAGTCAAGTCTGGGAGAAACCTAGTATTTAGAATTTCTCTTTCGAATACCGTTACCTTACTTAACGACTTGAAATGTAGTTGACAACTAATAATTTGTGGTTTAGGAGGAAACGACAGCCATTAACTGTATAGAAAACTATGTAAGTGTAGTGCTTATTTAGGTTTAACTATTTATCGATCCAAATGTTGCTTACATACATTCAATAATAGAAAAAGTAAAAAATTACTTTAATTTCGTAAGTTGGTGTCAAAATACGAAGAAACTAACAAAAACACCGAATTCCGAAATTAAAGTTATGTTTTACTTTGAAGTTTTTTTTTTAAGGAAGTCGGTTGTATTTTTTTGTAAAAAGTTTATTCTTGGTTCTCTTAGTGCTATAACTGTATTCTCATACAGATATAGCACGTTCACCATCACGTTGTACCCATAGATTATACATTATAATACGTTGTACCTACTGAAGATGCATCCCCCGAAAATAGTTCTGCCGACGTTCAAAATATAGAATAGCATTTGTGTCCTTCATATAATACAATTCAACTTTCAGATCCAGTCTCCAAGGATGTAAGTTCCGGATGAATTTCGGAACTTTCAATTTGAATTATCAAATTATGCAATGAATCACTGTTTTTGGCCAGTCTATCATCTGCAAGTAAAAGATAAATATTCTAGCACTGCATAAAATTACTTTCACGTTGCGTATTTTACCTACTATTATTATTTTTAATACCTATAAATTAGCCCCCAATTATCTTAGGTTCATTAGCATTTGTGTAAAACTCGTATAATTATACAGTTTAATCATTTGAAATCAAAACAGACTGATAAAAGATAGGTTGTGGTAAATTAGCGGACACTCTACAGTTCTTAGCGATAAGATGTTGTATTGATATGAATCAAGCAAATGCAATTTTATATAAGTAGAGTAATTAAAGTTGGCAATGTTGTCACACATTTTGTTTTCCTTTTTGAATACTTAGTACTTACTTATTGGGCAATTTATTTATCATTCGGTCAATCATTTAATCAGTTTTCAAAAGTTATTCTCAGCTTGTGCAAAATTAGGTACCTACTTACATCATAAAAAGGTCTGGCTAAATTGGAAGCCGACCCCAACATTGTCGACCGAACCAAGGTATATTGTTGTTTGAAAATTAACTGCTGTTAGGAAGGTACGAAAAGTAATACACTATAATTACTTAACGAGCGCAGCAAAAAAGCATAAGAAGAAATTGCATCAATTTTCCTCACGGTTGGTCATTATAAAACAAACACATTTTATTATTGTATAATAATCGCAAGTAGAAAGTTACTCAATTGTCTCGCGGAAGTTACGCATGAAAGGTGAGAAAAAAATTGTAGAACTTAGATATTAATTAAAGATATAGTTATTGTTTGGAAAGATCGCGCTACTTCCTGAGAATGTTTACAGTAATTGTGAGAGAAAAACTATGATAAAGAGCCCGGCTGTAGCTAGGAATGAGATTTGCTAGATGTCAGAATGTATGTGGATGGCTAGCGGAAACATAAATATCGTGATAAACTTATGTACTTTTTTTTTTTTTTACTTGATATGGGTTTGCTCTTGACTCTAGTCTTGGTCAGAGATGACAGAGACAAAGTCTACGATGGAGCGAGCTTACCCAGAAGTAGCCTGTTCACTCTAACTTTGAAAAGATTAGGGTTGTAAGCATTCGGAAACACAAACGCAGGCAAAGAGTTCCACTCCTTTGCTGTGCGCATTATGAAAGACGCTTGGAAGCGCTTAGTGCGAGTTGGTGGAATAGCAACAAGGTAGGGATGGCAAGTTGCAGTGCGTCTGGATGTCCGATGGTAGAAGGGGGCTGGTGGGATGAGGTCGTGGAGTTCCTGGGCACACTCTCCGAAGTACAATCTGTAGAAGACCGACAAACAGGCAACCTTGCGGCGATGAGCCAAGCTAATAATAATGACATCGAGGGCCAATATATCCTACTAATTCAACTGTCGTGGTCGCATCTCATTCACTAAATCGCTATATGCCAAAAAAGCCTAAATTTCCAAACATTTTTGACAGATTGCGACTGACATGCGAATGCGAACATCATCTGCCTAGCCTTTTCCCAACTATATTGGGGTCGGCTTCGAGTTAAACCGGATTCAGCTGAATACCAATATTTTACGTAGAGCGGCTGCCAAGCGAATGCGACGTTGTTGACGTTGAAATTAGTAGAATTGGCACCCGGTATTCTCCGAAGAGTTAAGCAGACTGTCCAGTCAACCTGTCGACCCCGGCTGTGGGTGGATATTGTGGCTCGTCTCGCACACGAATCCCCGCGTTAGGTATGCTGAGCGATGGACGTCCTGTGGGGATTATGTGACGCATAGTTCCCCATCCTGCATTTACTGTAATTTTGCTTAATTTTTTATGGCATGCGTCATTCTTGGCGTACCAAAATAAACTCATTTTCTTTCTTTCTTTTTTTTCTAATTACCTTTGTAGGCAAAACGCCTAAATTTTGTCAGTTATGTTTACCTAAAGCCCATGAGATACAGGCACAAATCCTGACTAGGGGCTATAGGTACATCAATTCCTGAAATAAAGGAGTCTTGAAGAGTTCCTAAAAAAAAAGTGCCTTGAATGACACTAAGCTTCATGTTACTCTGCCTTAATTGTCTATGGAATTGCATTCTGAATAGATCGTTCCCCATAGATCTATGTGTAATAACGAACGTTGCCCTAGCTCTAGGAAGGTACGTTAGCATTAGCCCTTCACTGGTTCACCTTGTTGAAACATATTTTCCGTGGAAGGAGAAACAACTTTATTTCAGTATAATCGGCCATTCTAGACGACCGCGACTTGACTGCAGGGAAGTCATGGGTCTGTCTCTACTTTATTAGGTATCAAATCTATGTTCTAGATTTATAAAATAACTGAGACATCTCTCTACGGGGGCAATTTTTCTTAATAGCACCCAGATTCGCATCGCAGTCGCAAACTATCAAGAACACCTTTAATTTTGTCGTTACTCGTCGCTGCCCCACTTTTAATTTGTGTAAATAATGCTTCACAAAATTAAATCAAGCCAAGTGTCGCGATTGATCCTAACTGGGAGTTCATACAACTGATCACAATTTCAGAAAACCATATATAAATATACATTTCTCTGGCGATAACTTAGTTCTTACTTATAACTACCCGAAATACGAGTCACAGTATGAATATGAAAGTGTGAGACTTGTAAGAAAGTATACCATAATAATAATAACTTAACGGCTGGGGCCCGCGGACCTGACCTTATGCTAATGTTTAGCAGTCGCTGTTCAAACGGTTCCGGGTCAGTACTTGTGGTTAAAAATAGACTTATTAATATTTTTAACACATTTAAATTATAACATGAGAATAAACGCACAATATGGAGTATTTATTAGTAAATTAGTTCAGAACAAGCAAAAAAAACCAGCAAGAGGCTGAATAGCAGAGAGCAAGAGGCTGAATTATGGAGTCGTGTCTATGGCCTATCGTTTCACGATAGGCCATAGACACGACCAGGCAAAGGCACAACCCAAAATGTCCTTTGTGTTACCATTTCAAAAGAGAAACGACCAACTGTCGACTACACGGTTGAAAGGCTTGACAGAGTTGCGTATGCATTTGTGCAATCTATTATAGGCCCTATACTTGTTGTTATTAGAGTCACATTGGTTGCACAATTAATCGGTGACGGTCGGTCACGGCATTGCAGGCTAATACGATATTTGCGATTTCCTTGTGTGCCGCACTCTCACTGGGCATGTGGAAACAAGGAAAGGAAGAATGTCGTCACATAATAACACACAATTCACAACAGGCTAACAGTTTTGTGGAAAACGGAAATATGCTGATGTTATATTTTGTTATGATGCCTTTTTAAGTCACAGTGGATGGTGATATAGTTATTACATCATCGGCAACTGACCTCTCGGTTAATGACCTAATGCATGTCACCTAACATTTTTAATAAGGTTAAATATTTGCGAGTTTGTGACTAACATGCCAGCCAATATCAGTGTGATTATTAGGGCGAGACAATGTGTGTGAACAATTACGTAATGTGTTCATTTAACGCTAGTTTTTAGAAAAGAAAGATTAAAATCTAGATGAATTCATTCAAGCTGATTTTTCCCACGAAGTCATTTTGAAGATGACAATGGCAACATTGGTTACGTTGTAATACCATATTTTGTAAATTAGATAAAAAAATAGAGAAAGACTACTTTATAAAGTACGTCCATAGACAAGCCTATTTTTTAAATAATAAAATAAAACTGACTCAGCCTTAAAATTGCTCAGAAGGAATGTGAAAATACGTTTATTTAAATTAAAGGTAGGTTACCTACTTCCTAAATTACCTAAGTGAAGATATTTCAACTATGCAATCTACTTATACAACCTTCTTTTAATCACTTTAGCCAAACCTTAGCAAGGGTTATTAAAAAACAATGGTTTGCTCGCAGTACAATAGAAATCGGATATGGGATGCGGATCACGTTCGAATTCGGAAGTGATCAAGGAGTGAGCGACCTTAGTAGGTATACCGCGATAATTGTGCGTATTGTTTCCTCCCAAACAAATGAATGTTGATCTCTTTGCGCCTTATGTTGCCTTGGTACTGTTGTGGTACTGGGCCCCAATTCTGCTAATTTAAGAATGGCTCAATTGAATATCAATTGGATCTCAGTAGCAGTTTTAACTAAATTTGGTATTCCGCTACTAATTTAAGACCAATGGTTTTCCATTGACATTCCATTGAACTGCTATTGGAATATTTGCTAGTCTGCTCTTCAATCGTGTTACAATTGTAAATCGATTGTGGACTTAACCGGTATTCTACTCTTATTTGACATTTATATCAATGGACACTCAATTGAATCTGAGTGTCAATTTTACGATTGAAGTACGATTGTGCAACAATAGATAATCTTAGGATTTTACAAGCCACTCAACGAAAAATATTAAAAAAAAATACTGAAAAGATGCTGCGGTTATTGTTACGATGGCGTATTCTAGCATTAGCTAATGCGCAAGATCGCCGTCGGCGTCGTCATCTTTTGGCTCAGCGCCGTAAAAAGCGGGCCTCGATGAGGGCAACGGTGGATGCCGTGGAAGATTTACCCAATGCGGAATTCCGCGTTAGAAAAGTGGAAGTGAGAGCCCTGACAATTATTATAGGCATGGAATGGAAAGGAGAGAGGAGAGAGGCCATTGCTCTCCTGTCTTTTGGACGCAGTCTGACGATATGCTGTTAAGAACTCCGGCGCACTCTTGCCAAAGCCTTTTCGACAGACTGCGCCCTTCTTTGGACCGTGAGCAGCGTCCAAGGGCTAGCTCTTGCTGCCCTTCTAAATACTCTATCAGAGCTTCAATTTTGTTGGACGCTCATATTATTAGCCTAAAATATAGAAGAAAACAGTTAATATGCTGTAATATTACAGCGCAGTATACAATACTCATACAATAAAACTTTACAAAAAAATACAACCGACTTCCAAAAAAAACACTACACAGTAAAAAATAACTTTAATTTCGGAAGTCGGTGTTTTTGTTAGTTTCTTCGTATTTTGACACCGACTTCCGAAATTAACGTTATTTTTAGTATGTACTGTTTTTTTTTGGAAGTCTGATGTATTTTTTTGTAAAAAGTTTTTTATTTTTCACTTTTTAGTGGTAGGTACCCCACACCTAACAACACCATGCAAAATCGCAGAAAAGCAAAATACGCAATTTCGATTATTTGGATGGCATAAAACAATTATCCAAGTAGACGAATTCCAGCTATTTCGATTTAAAATCCAAAGTTCGTACCTAGCCACCGTATTTGAAATAAACTCTTTCTAACATCGTTAAAGTCATGTTTTGTCGACAAGGCGATTCATTGCAGACAATTTAGTTCGTAATTGAATCACAGAAATGGATAAATCGTATATTTAAATCAAACTAATAGTTCATTCATTTTCTTGGTAGATTTTGAATGGCAACACCTACAACTGTTCAACTGAGAGTCAATTACAATTACACTACGATTCCATTACGACTCTATTGAGCTTACATACAAGTTTTTGCAGAATACCAAATTTGTTCTAATCGTAATGGAGTCGTGATTGACTCTCAATTGAATATCAATAGCATGTGAGTTAAATAAAATTAGCAGAATTGGGCCCCTGCTGTCATGCAGTAATGTGATAAAGCCAAAAGACAAAACAAGATCAAGAATGGAACCATTTAATAAGGCGAATCCGTTTTTAAGCGAAAGTAGCTCTATCTGTCAGCTTATTTAAATCTTTTCGTTAAGCCATTAAATGGTAAACAGATTTGGATAAAACTTGACACACAGGTAGACCATATCCTGGAACAGAGAGCAGATAGGACACTTATACTAACCCGAGAGACTTCACATCAGGCGGACGAGGCCGCTGGTCGAAGAAAAATCGCCAAATTGACGCACACCAAACTTTAGGCAAAAGAGAAGATAAAAAAAAAATAGAACGAAAGATTAATACGGAATTTATGAAAATTTTGTGATTAGAGGGTTTCATTTATTTAATTTATGAAGGGTCTATTTTTCATAGAATTCTCTAAAATGAAAATTTTAGATGAAAGCAAGATGAAAATGTTCGCAAACGCTTCATAGCAAAAGTAAGTTGACAATGTTCGCTATTAGATATATCAATAAATAGAGTTGCCGTTCAAAGATTTAGACATAAACAATAGGTACCTATACCACAGCGTTTTACACAATATGACAAAATTGTCAAGACAGAAATGTATGGGAAGGGAATTGACTTCTACTAACCCGTCACGCGATCCGTAAATGCCATTCCCATGGATTTCGTTTAGGTTTTTATTCGCTGTCAATCTTATTGTTGTCTTGGATCTGTCATGTTCGCCATTGTGTTCGCACTTTACACCATCTAATCTCTAGCTAAAGCCATAAATTAATTAAACAAATTGACGAAGTTATAACCATAGATTTTGTGAACTGCGTTTTCTTCTAATTCTCTTCCACAAAACTCCGTTTCATTAAACTTTAAGATTAAATCTTGAGATTAAGTCCCTTAAACGGACCTTTGAACTTTCTGTAAGGCACAACATATTATTAAGATCTGGCAACATTTTATCAGTGAAAGTAATCTTGAATGCCTAATAAAGCTTCGGCAGTCAGCAGTAGCTGATTTTGACACACAAAACATTTATGGACTCTAAATTGTTTAAGAAATAGTTATAATCCCATTAAGCAGAAGATAATTATGTATAGGCATAGACATTTTATTTGGATTTGGACAAAAAATATTGCTTTACATAAGGCCAAAAAACGGGTCGAACGCAGGCTGTTTATAAACTTTCTACGACTTTAAACGAAAATCTGTGATCGTTGATCTCATTGGTTGCTTAACGGCTTCTTTTCCTTATGCATATGAACACAGAGATTTAAAAATAGAACCGTATTTTTTTTTAACGGAACCGCAAATTCTCTGGCCTTTGATGGATGGAAATGTTTTTTTGTATTTCTATGGATGGAATAGATTAAGGACGTTAGTGACTGACCAGTTTTACACTATGTCGATGAAACAATGCATATGACTGTCGATTGTGAAACCTGAGGGGAAATTCTCGTGAGCGTTCGCATTCGCATCGTAGTCACAAAGTGTCATAAACACTTATAATTTCCATGCATTTTGACAAGTTTGATGTTGATTGTCGCCGAGATGAGTTTGAACTTGAACGATTTTTTATAGCGCTTATTACACTACAAGGTATTCAGGTTCCTATGTCCCGATTTAGGGTGGTGTAATAAGAGTTAGGGGCCCTAAATAAGGTGACCTGGGGCCCGAGTCTGCTATTACAATAGTGTCAGAATGGTAGCACTGATTTCAAAATGGTTGATTTTGACAAGTTTGGTAATCTACTAACGTAATGGCATCATAATGGCGTCATTATGACATTCCAATGATCAACCACTGACACGCCATTGAAAAAAAGCCATATTAATGCTAATCTCGTACATAATGACAGATTTAGTATTTACGAACTTCTCACTACTTCTGATTGCTTATAACACTAATAAATAATATGTAAAACTAATTATAAATAAAATCTGGCATGAACAAATGCTCAAATTTAGCTCGGTTTTATAATCATGGCAATACGGCATTCCTACCGAAATTCTATTACGAGACCATTGGACGTGCCAGTGACCGGCCACTGACGTGCCATTGACCGTGCCATTAGGAATTTAGCAGATTAAGAACTTTTAGCAAAATGACAATGGCATGACAATGACATCGTGTCGGAATGACAAATTTATAAAAATAGCAGAATCAGGCCCCTGAGCGGCCCGCTACCGGGGAGTGTAAGCGTAAAATTAGAGTTACGCTTACGCCTTTTTGCACCACCATAAATCAGGACTTAGGGCCCTGAATACCATGTAGTGTAATAAGCCCTTAATATGTGCGGCCATTGGCATTGTGATGTGTGATGGATGTGATCCTAAATCATGATGCGCCAACATCAATGCATAATAAAATATAGGTAGTTAAGGGTATGAGGATGATAATACGTCATTTCAAGACCGTTGGATATCTAGGAATGTTGGCCTGGATTATAAAATTATCTGCAAATTCTGAAATGTCAGAATAGTCTCTTGAAATTCTCTTGCTTAAATGAAGTCACATAAAATAATAAAATCTGCAAGTAACCTTAGTCACGATTTATGTAGCCTTGTAACAATATTAAGTTAGAAGTTTACAAGTTGTACTAGAGACGGATGCTAAAAATATATCGTATTCGTAGGTACGCTTGTCATATTGCACAGCCAAAGCGTATGTGAACGTGACTATTTCATTTGAGCATTTTTTCTACTTAGGTACGTATGTATACGTATTTCAAAATCATGAACTTCTTCTTACAAATATAGTACGTATTATGTTAAATCACCCACAAACTACAAAGACCCTGAAGTGCGATTTACTTTAGAATGTCTCTTCTCATTTTTTGGTGCTGTCTCTCCACCTCCAGCTCTGTTATTTAAATGCAGCATTATCGATTTACCGCAGCTAACTCAGGTCAAAGAAAAATGTCTATGGGAAGATAACAACCACGGAACAGAAAAAAACAACGATAAGACTGTGCGAGGAAGTGACATCGATTTGACAGATAGGTGCCAATGAATGCTATTAGGCTATTTTAACATAGATTTTCAATAGGTTCCTAGCATCTGACCCTCTGCGTGGCACATTTTCGGAATGTTACAGCTAAGGAATAGCAACTACGTCAATATCTTTGCCAGAATTCATCACACGACAATCTGAATCAAGCTAACAGGTAAAGGTTGAGCAAATTAATTGCTTCTGCTCAAAAAAAGAAAGTGCAGTTTGACAGGTCATGCGCGGGAAAATATGGCTCAAACAAAAAAGATTTTTGACAACCTCAGAATCAAAATTACAACAGGGGGCCAATTCTACTAATTTAAAAACGTTCAAATTGAAGTCGCATTCGCATCTCAATGCCAAAATGTCAAAAAAGGTATTCTGCTAAACTTAAAAGGACAACCAAAGTTGAAGTTTCATGCGATTATATTGCGAATTGAATTTTACAAAAAAATGTACTGGAATGGTATTCTGTTATTTTTAAAGTTGAACGACATTTGAAAATGAGACAAAAACGGTATTTTGCTAAATATAACAACGTCAAAACTGACGTAACCATGGAATTATTTTAAGATCGAAAGTTGAAAGAAAATTTTAGCTTTTGCAGATTCAAATTCTTCATTTTTTCTCTATTTAATCCTTAAAAACATCATGAAATCCAAGATTTATTAAGCAGAGCCTTGTGCAGTAAAGCTACAATATATAGTTCTGTGTTTGTGTGGGGAAATAATACAAAACGTGTTGGTTCAGCCTGTGGAGGGATTTTTATTCATCGGGCTCTGTGAAGACGATGAATTTGGTGGTGATACGACGTAGAGCAAGCAGCAGAAGCTGTTCTCAGTATTGTCGGCTAGGGCGCCTCACAATTGATGTATATTTCAAAAGCGGCCTTGCGTTTGAAAAAGATTACAGACTCACTTAGTTTTACCAAAATGGAGCCGTTTATCCAAAAGGATAGGTACGCTAAGGCCTGGACTGATTGTTGCAGCAAGGTTGGTCTATTAAGCGCATACTTATTATAATTCAGAAATAAGGCAACAATGTACCTACCTATATCCTAAGCTTCTTTATCGCCGCGAATTGGTAGCTCCTTCAATGCTAGACTAGTAACATAGAGGAACAAAACTCGGTTCCTTCAGATTCATACCTATCTAGCAGGATAAAACAGACTTAGACCACCAATGTGTGGTCAAAACATAAGCGAAATTTTCTGTGATTTGTCAGAGAAGTCACTTTAAGAGGAGGTCCGGGAAAAGGCTAGAAGAGAGAACTTTTAACGATAATGTTAGTCTAGTACTTAATACTCAATACTTAATACTCTTTTCTTCCTTTCAGATACTTTACTTTTTGGAGTTCCTTTGGTATAAATAAGATACGAGTTTATTTCTGCATCATAAGAACAACTGATGGAAAGCATATAGCAAGATATTAAAAGCAAATGAGTGTTTTATTTCTCTGTGAAAAGATTTCTAAATAAAAGATAGGTGTTCACTTTTGGTGGTCATGGTGGTCACTTTATTCTCCAGTCGTTTAGTTCTTAGGACATTTTGGTCGAAAATTAGCAAAGTACCTAACATTTTACATTGCTTATTTTGGAGATAAGTAAATCTATACTTCTATACTAATATTATGAAGCCTTCTGCTTCATAATATTAGTATAGAAGTATAGATGTTTGTTTGTTTGTTTGTTTGGTTGAACGCGCTAATCTCAGGAACTGCTGGTCCGATTTGAAAAAATATTTCAGTGTTAGATAGCCCATTTATCGAGGAAGGCTATAGGTAATCACGCTAAGACCAATAGGAGCGGAGCAGTAATGAAAAATGTTGCGCAAACGACGTTGCACGGGTCAGCTAGTAAAAATATAAATCCATACCTACATACGTGTGCCTAGATACTCGATCTGTCGATTATCTCACGTTAGAATTATTGATTCTAAATTAAGGCAGTCTTAAAGAAACCTTACTAAAAACTGAGAACCATACCATAAGAGGAACGCAGCTAAACTAAAAATAAATCACTCAAAAAGTCTAGATTTAAATTCTTTTGATTTTGAATGGATGAAGTCTTACAATCTAGTCGTAGCACGTGGTAGGGTGTGTGTATTGTATTCTACTGGTAATCCTACTTCAATATTTAGGTAAGTATTATTATAAACGTGAAGGTTTGGAAGTACGGATGGCTGACTTGATGAATGTTTTTAGAGTTCCGTACCCAAAAGGTAACCAACGGAACTATTACTAGCCTTCGCTGTCTGTCCGTCTGTCTGTCTGTCAGCGGGCTGTATCTCAAGATCCTAAATAAGAATTCAGTTAAAATTTTCACAGATTGTATATTTCTATTGTTGCTATGACCCTTGAAACCCTTCATGTGTGGACCGACTCTCATGTGGCCGTTTCTTTTTTTACTCTTACACGCAAAAAATATGAAGAAGATTTTAATAATATTGACGCCTTCTAGCAGATGAATAGCAACAAGTTGCGTTCATGTGTGACTTTTCTGCATTATATTCGAAGGAGTTTTATTGTGTTGCTGGTTTTAGTAATATTTTATTTTACAACATAATTGCAAAATGTTAGTTACTTTCGTCCACTTTGTTAAAAAAAACTATTTCATATTAAAAAAGCTATAGCTACACTCAAAGTTATTTTAGGGTTTCATAGCAGTCTAACAGAGTCAAAAATGACGTGCATGTGTCGCAGTCAAATATAAAAATAGAATACGCCGCTTTACTTAGTGGCTAGCTGTTTCACTTAAAATCGGAGCCGTTTTGTATTACAGTGTTAATTCATGTTTAGCCGGATCTTCATTGCAATATTTTCTACGGTGGCTCATGCTTATCACTCAGTGTAATTTGTACCGCGCGACTGTAGGATGACCTCATTGACTTCTAAAATGAGTTCTTTTACCACGGCAAACCCATCTCAAATAAAAAAGATAGTATCTAAATTTACATACATGGTAATTACATAGCTGCAAAATACGTAGTTTAATTTCAATGATACATTTTTTTTAATAAACACCTATTTTCTGTTCGAATCGCTAAGGTGTCATCCTGATACGAATAATCTTCAAAAATACTACATGGCGTCCTCTGATGGTGCGTTTGCTTTGTCGCGATAGGGATTGTCGCAAAAATTAACGAGACGATCGTGTAGGAATTAGCGCTTTGTACCTATTAGGTCGACGCCTTAACGGGTCAGTATTTATCTTTTAAGGCTCAGTATTAAAATTTTTGTTGTTATGGTAGTCAACGACAATTATTATGTATAGGTTTTACTACGGATTTACAAAAGGCGGTTCAAGACAAGCTAAATTGATTAAGAACATAAAATTATGGCTTTTTCATTAAATAATGTGATAATCCGGCTGGAAGCTGATCCGCCTTCAATAAAACTGTTTACCATCTCCATTTTATAGACCAGATAGTCTGTATGCATGTACAAGTCGGATTTTACTTTTTGGCTGTGACATGATACAAAACGTATATATTTTTACTAAAGGTTACCAACTAGAACGCATATTTTACACAAACGTCAACCAAGGAATTAGCCTACGTGGGTTGGTAACAGGCTTTTATTTTGTTGGACTTAAGTTCAAACCCCTCTTTTTTATTCAGTGTTTTTGTAATTTTTCATTTACGTTTGTTTCTGTCTTTCCAAGCAATATTTAAAACATCATTCGTCCATGTACATATTTCCATTCACAATAGGTATCAATGTTAGGTATAGACTTTGTTAATACCTTCTCATTTTTTTATAGTTCTGAAGTGGCTTTAGTGCAAATATAAATAATAAGATTATTTACGAATTTAAATTTCTTTCTGTAGTAGCCAAGTGGCAACTTAGACTTTCTATGTAAGGCTTTATAATGCAAAAAGGAAATAAAAAGATAACTTAATTAAATCAATGTTTTTATTTGTAACATTCTTTAGAAAAAAACTAGAATTGTAGTAAATTATAATTAACAATATAACATTGCAGTATCGTACAGTCGGTCCAGTCTGTAAATCCACTGTTTAAGCTTCAGCCAGTAGGGCCAGGGTATCGATGAAACTGCTGTTGTGATCAGCAAACGAGCTGAGTAGATTAGGTTCATTGCAGTACGAAAGACCGCCTGCATCATAACGGCACAATCAGTTCTTATGGTTTTCACTGTTATCCTTTCACTTTAAACACAAACACAGTTTTTACAAAGGTTCCGAGAGTATCTATTTACCCTAAATACTCAGATTCTATTCCAGAATACCAAATGAAGCAACCCATGGGTATAATATAGACGCTCGCGCTGATAGGTGCTGTGATGGCTAATATAGTACTTCGAAAAAAGGTCTTTCATCTTTTGATAATGCAATACATCCATATAGAAATACATTTCAGCAGAAAATAAGAGTTTCTAACAAAATATAATATTTTGACTAGCATTTATGACGTCTCTTTTTGACGTCTTAAATCATCCGCTCCACGCCTGCGCGGCGCATTTACAAGTACGTTCCAAGTATGTTTGTCGATGGAGCCATAACCTTAAAAATTGAATTGAAGTACGTTCCAATTGAGGTATATTTCCAATCATATATTGTTTGTTTTCTGTTTGAAAGTCGTTTAAATGTATTACCTATATATTATAATCGGAAAACGAAAATATTGTGAATATCAGTTTAACTAAGCCCGATAAAATGGACTTCAATTTACTATAAAAAATTACGTTACTAAAATGGAAATTACCACAATTATTGGTAATTATCATGGTCGGATGCTCTCTCTGTTTCAGGTACTTGAACCAGCTATCAACGTTTCGGCCCAACGACTGTCGGATCAGGTGCGCGTCATCCAACGTAACCGTATGTTGGATGATAGTGTGCTTGATCGCCTCTGAACTGAAATGTGTGACCATGGCATTGCTCCTCCGTCGCAGACTGTGGCACCACCACAGTCCACCCAAATTACCAGTCACGCTGACGAGGAGAGTAATGACAGGGTTACAAACGTAAGTACCCAGTGCAATGACGAATTGAGGAGTGCTTTAGAGTGTGCTATTCGGGAATATCGCTACATGCCGCCTGAGCTTAGACCACGCTTACCTCGTTTGCCCATGCATAACAAGAACCGGGCGCTGGTAGCTACTCTGGATTCGCAGTTGTCAAATTATTTTGATGACTGCGAAGACCTCACTGATGCACACTCGATAATGTACTGCGCGGCTGTAGCGGCTTGTCGTGTAGCTCATGTTAAAATAACCAATGACAGAGTTACACGACCAAAACCAGCCGTACCAGCTTGGCAGTGCAGGATCGAGCGTCGTATCGGTGAGGCCAGAGCGCTAATTGGCAAACTTATCTGCTTCAGGGAGGGAAACACTCGCCCTAGAGTGATGCGCTTTGTGAGACGGGCATTTTCGGGGACTGACGTCAGTCTTCGAGATTATATATCCCGTGTCACAGAGCGCATCGACTTCCTGAAGCAGAAGGTGTATGCATGGGCAAATCGTATTCGTAGGTATAGGCGGCGAGTGGAGCGATATACCCAGAATCGCACATTCCGAAGTAATGAAAGGTGGGTATATAGGGATTGGGAGCGACCGGATCAAGCTGTGACTGATATGCGCCTACCGGATGATGACGCCATGTGTTCATTCTGGCGCAGCATCTGGTCGGTTCCTGTCAGTCATACCGAGGGCGATTGGACTCGGGAGGTCGAGCGCGCGTGCAATCAAATACCAGAAATGGGGGCAATTACCATCAGCCCCCAAGATGTATCTTGTGCAGTCCGCCCGTTGCCTAACTGGAAATCTCCAGGGCCGGACGGGCTGCACAATTTCTGGATTAAATGGTTGACAAGATCGCACGCTTGCTTGGCGTCTCAATTCCAATCTGCCTTAGAGTCTGGGTCGCTACCCCAGTTCTTAACTACAGGAATAACTCACCTGCTCCATAAATCAGGTAGTACTGCGGAACCTAAAAATTATAGACCGATCACGTGTTTACCGACGGTCTATAAAGTTCTTACATCCATTTTGAGGGCAAAGATTAACAGCCATGTTAACAACAACAACATCATGTCTGCCTCTCAAAATGGATGTAAGAATGGGTCCCGCGGTACTAAGGAGCTACTCCTCATTGATATGGCCATTAGCCAACAGGTTCGTCGTTTCCGAAAGGATCTGTCAACATGCTGGATAGACTATAAGAAGGCCTATGACTCGGTGCCTCATACATGGCTCATGAGGGTGCTAGAATTGTACAAAATTGATGCAACGCTACGTACCTTCCTGATGTCGTGTATGGGGCAATGGAGGACAGTCCTTCGCTATCCAGGATGTCGAAATATCCAGGGGAATAGCGAACCGGTAAGGATTGAGCGGGGTATATTTCAGGGCGATAGTTTGAGTCCGCTTTGGTTCTGCCTAGCCTTGAATCCTCTTAGCACACTGTTGGAGAATTCAGGGCTGGGCTATCGGTTGAAGAGAGGTGGTCAGGTTATATCTCACCTCCTTTACATGGATGATCTGAAACTCTTTGCCCACAATAATCTGCAACTGATGGAGCTACTGAAGGTAACTGAAACTTTCAGTAACGCCATCAGGATGGAGTTTGGTGTGGACAAATGTGCAGTCATGCATGTAAAGCGTGGAGAGATTATGGAATCCGCGGGAACTCAACTCTTGGATTCCATAAACCTGAGATCCCTCTCTTCAACTGAAACTTACAAGTATTTGGGTATGTCGGAAGCGTTAGGCATCAACGTGACTGACATGAAGCAATCGTTGAAAGAGCGCTTCTTTGGTCGCCTGAAGAAGGTATTCAATAGCCTTCTATCAGGCGGAAACAAGGTGCGCGCCTTCAACGGTTGGGTCATGCCGGTATTGATGTACTCTTTCGGCGTGCTCAAATGGACTCAAACTGAACTTGACGCCCTGGATAGGCGGGTCCGCACTCTGCTTACTTCATATCGAATGCATCACCCACGGTCGTCAGTAATGAGACTGTATATCCCGCGAAAGTGTGGAGGTCGAGGCTTTTTAAATGCTAAGACTCTCCACAATCGCGAGATATGCAGTCTCAGGGAATATATCCTAGCTGTCGACGTGGGTAATATGCATCGAGATGTAGTAGCGGTGGACAAGGGACTCACTCCGCTCTCCTTGGCAAATGAGAACTGGCGCAAACCTGCGGTGCTTGACACTAACGATCGCAGGGCGGTATGGCAGAGTAAGGAGCTTCACGGACGCTTTTTCCGGGCCCTTCATGGGAACGACGTAGATCAACTAGCGTCCGTAGCCTGGCTGCGTTTCGGTGATCTTTTCGGAGAAACCGAAGGTTTTGTCTGTGCAATTATGGACGAAGTTATCATGACGAATAACTACCGGAGATTTATTGTGAAGGACGGCACGGTCGACATATGTCGGGCATGTCACCGTCCGGGAGAATCAATTCGCCACATTATCTCTGGTTGTTCTCGTCTAGCTAACGGAGACTACTTGCATAGGCACAACCTTGTAGCCAGGATTATCCATCAGCAACTTGCTCTGAAATACTCTCTTGTGCAGTCGGAGGTGCCGTACTACAGATATGCGCCCGACCCAGTTCTCGATAATGGCGATATCACATTGTACTGGGATCGGTCCATCATCACTGACAGGACTATTGTAGCCAATAAGCCTGATATAGTGGTGGTGGACCGAATAGTGAGGCGTGCAATGATTGTAGACATTACCGTCCCGCATGACGAGAACCTCGTGAAAGCCGAGAAAGATAAACAAATCAAGTATATTGACTTGGCTCGCGAGGTTGTCGACATGTGGGAAGTGGACTCTGCAATCATTGTACCGATAGTTGTGACAGCCAACGGCTTAATAGCCAAGAGCCTCGACCAACACCTCAGGAGGCTCTCGTTGGGCAGCTGGGTCAAGGGCTTGATTCAGAAAGTGGTACTTCTTGACACGGCTCGCATTGTTAGGAGGTTCCTCTCTCTGGAGCCCTGACCGCCGGTAGCTTGGACCCTGTTCCCGATACCGGTGGGCTACTGTTTTTTATATTTTTAAATGTATTTTGTAATGTTTTTTTAAGATATATTTAAAAATTTAATTAACAAGTATTTTAAAGTGAATAAACGAGATAATATTGTTATTCAGAATCCGCTATTATAAACTGATTAGGTACTTAATTAGTCATTAACCATCTAAAATTACGACTAACAGTTCTCAGATTCACACTCCACTGCACATAGAGCATTCACTTCCCAAATTAGGTAGGTAGATGTTGTGTTTTTTGTTGGGTTGCATACTTATAAATTATTGTATAATATTGATGGATTTGCTTCGGTCTTCAGGAAGCTATATAATGAGCTAATCTTCACTTTTTGCTGTTTTTATGCACCGTGTAGGTAATAATAGTGTTATCAGTGCAAGTCTTACATAGTTTACGTCGTAATAAAGGTTTTTGTGTGGCTTAGCATCGTAATCCTAAACCTCTTTGCTAAACAAACTGTACCATGATTGCATGGTCCAACTCCGACAAACGTTTTTGACGACAGCTTGAGATTGTGGGAAACAGCCTTTCCGTTTTTTTTCTCTCCTGTTTTTATAGATCCTAAGCAATTAGTTTTATATATCATTGATCCTAGGTATATTATCTGCGGTTAGAGCGTTTTCGCTTTTTTCTTTCGCGCCAATAGGAACTGTCAAGGTTGTCAAGACGATCCAAGCAGTTCGAAATTTAAATTAAGTAGGGTCAGAAGCATAATGGACTGGACGCAAAGGCTGCGCCGATCTCCCAGTCCCCCTCCACTCAGACGATGCGGGAATGTCGCTGGGTTGTTTTAGTGGGGGCCTTGGCCAGCCCGGGGAGTCCCACATAGCCCCCTATTCCCTCGAATGGGCGGCGGGTCTGCGTACTGCATTTCTTCCCAGCAGAAACAAAAAAATATGTTAGATATTGATTAGTAGTATAGTACTTATCCTGAAATATCAGATATGGTTGTATAAATTACGATAAAAACCGCCAATGGCCAGCCGCCGATGAGAATGCGATTAGACACGTTTTCCGGTGCAACAAACAGACAAATATGTCTGACGAAGACAGTGACTCATTGTGGTCTGGTCTGTAGCCCCGTACCAAACGATTGAAATGTACCTACGTGAAGTAGAGTTCCCGAAAATAAGGACAAGTCACCCGAGTTCACATAAATATGTAATAATGAATATTTATTTATAGGCAACAGGAAAACTTGTTTTAATGACTAAATAGGTACCTATTGTTTTCTAAGCTGAAAAGTTTTCCCATTCTCAATCTATTTTAAAGTTAGGTTGGTTAGATTCATGAGAATTCTACACAAACACAAACCACTGCTCTAACTGCGATTTGGTTCTACGTGACATTTGTCGTGTTGTCACTCACTGGCGATGGTGTCTCCTGTGCGAGTACCTACTTCATATGAATTAACCGGGACAAAATATAAAAGCAGATTAACAAATGTAGATAACTAATGCTAACATTGATATTAGGTACCTACATATAAGAAGCTAGGTCAATGGGATCTTATGATACGTCGTTGGTTTATATTCCAGCAGAAACCGACAGTTTAAATATTGCCTTGACATCTAGAGGGTGGTCTGCGTGTTCCTGCCCCAGTGACCTCTTTACCTCTACTAGGTCACATATGGCAAATTCTCACCACCAAACCAACCCAACAGACAGTCCGGAAGAAAGTTCCAACGACACTGGCACATAAGTAATTAATGTAATTATGAATAAGTCGTGAAATTGGTGTAATAGAAAGAAAACATTGCGTGTACCTTGTAACTGAGAAGTCTGTCTGATTCGCTCATAAAATTAAAAATGGCCGGAGTGAGTTGGCCTATAAAAGTAATGTCAAAAGTAATTTAAAGCGTGTGAAAGTTATGGTGAACGTAACACAAGTCAGTTTTTTAATGATAATGTGCGGATACAGATACCGTTGGTCAATTAAGCACCATTTAATTGGTAGCGTAATTATTTACACCAACACGGTAAGAGGTTTGATAGCAGACAGGTGTTGATTATATACATACATAATATAATAATAATAATATATGTAGTTACGTCTCTTCTTCATAGATTTAAGTAGTTCTTTTTCTTAGGCATTGGGATGTTATGCATTTTTTTTCCAAGCATGCACCCTGCTACGTACGTCCCCGTCATCTATGAGAGCTAGGAGCGTATCATCAGGCTGATCAAACCACAAATGTTTACAGCCAAGTATAAATGGGATTTAGCATTCTACTGGCTCGCACTCGAGGCGGAGAAGATAGAAAAGAGATCGAAATAAAACGTTGGAAGATACAGGACAAGAAGCTGTCTTGAAGTATTCAAGAGGTTGAAGCCCAGAGGTTGTTTATGGATAAGTTAGAGTAAAGATTGTCGTTTATAGTGCAAAAGATGGTCTAAATAAGTTCCGAAAGACGAGCATAACAATAATACCAGACTAAAAATCTAATTAGTCCATCAGGTAGGTTTGAAACATAGAGAAAGTATTTGGTTTGAAAGCTCGTGTGACGTCACTTGTGGTTAAAATATGTAGGTAGGTACCTAGGTACTAAAAATCAAATGACATGTGACGCACAAGTGACGACACACGAGTTTTCAATGCACTCTATCGTCTTAAGTTTTTTTTTACGTGAAAAAAGATAAAATATGTGTCGGATATTTTTGAAAATCTATTAGGTATTTTTAGTCCGGTCCCATAATATTACGGTTAGGTATAGATGTGACAATACAAGGGTAAGGTAAGAAAGAGCACTTGTACGTAACGCTCATTCATTCATAATTATGAACAAGCTATAGCATCCTCATTTTCCAATCGGTCGGTAAACTTAGTAAAGTACTTAACTGAGATGAATGCCATTCTAAAGGCGCTGTATAAAATACCTCCCTAACCCTTGAACCTGTTCCTTAGTAGGTCCTCGTAAATTGTTCTACACTTGCAGCTGGGCGCTTTTTACACGCTTCTAGTTACTAGCAGGTGACATAAATAACTTCAAACTGGTTAGAAATGCTTCTCAAATACACTACACCCATTTATTTTTCCCGAGCATACATTGGGCTATCTTTGAGACTTAAAAAGGTGGATGGAACTGGTTTAAAATCACCAGATAATGTCGAATACTTTCGCAAAATTGTGAGGTAAATCGTACTGTTCTTGACAATGGCGGTTACAGAGATTGTTGTGATAACAAAGTGTCATGTTTGAGACATTGAGTCAGCGGCTGGTTGTGACCACAGTTAAGACGTATTGTAAAGGAGTTATTTAGCAACAGTTTTATATTTCAGCCCTCATCATCAAAACCATCATGATCATCATCTGCCTAGCCTTTTCCCAACTACATTGGGGTCGGCTTCCAGTCAAACCGGATTCAGCTGAATACCAGTATTTTACGTGGAGCGGCGGCCTACCAGACCTCAACAACCTATTAACTGGGTAACACGGTATTTCTTGGCAAGACTGGAGTCAGATTAACTGGCTACTGACAATCCGTAACGACTGCCAAAGATCTACAAGTGACAGCCGGGACCAACGGGGACAACAAGGACGACTTAACGTACTTTCCGAGGCACGAAGGAAACTCGAAATGTTAAAAAAGAAAGAAAGAGGTCACCCATCCACAGACCAACCTTGGCAAGCGTTGCTTAACCATGAAGATCGACCCGTGCTGTTGGAATTTAGCCACGAGCTTCTCATCAACACCATCATCATCATCATCTATTTCAGCCGAAAGACTTCCATCATTGCTGCAAATAATCCTCCCCCAAGTGTCTCATCGACCGGTGGTTGTTGCATCCAGCTTCCTACAGTCCTTACCAGTGCAACATCTATTGATTTAGGCACTAAGGTAACCTACAAAAACAGATTTAATGCTTAAGGTATTCTCTTCCACCAAGGACCAAGACTAGAGATGGTTAAACTGAGGTTAGGGATGAGAATAACATCATATTATTACAATGCTTTGCAAATTTAACTTCTTAGAGTCCTAGATCCCTTCATCAGCATTCAGAATTCAAATACGGGTTTTTATTTCAGACGCTTCAATCGAGAAAATTCTAAGGAGATATCTTCTAGCCAGGTTTTAGTGTCAATTATTTGGTAAGTTAAATACACTACAACGTGTGGAGTCGTTTTCTAGCGAAAACTTTAACTGGCTTTTGACAAAATTGTTAAACGAAACATGGTCTGTGTCGAAAGTGAGAAAACAAACATTTGAACATGTACACATTCCCATTTGAAGTCTAGATTCCCGGGGGAATGGTTAGTTTCATGTTTTGTTTGGATTATTTGACTATGGTAAATAATCGCAGTTTTTGTAAAAAACACCTTTGTTCTAAGTTTGTGTTGGTTGGGAATCTATGGTTCCAAATTTGAATGGCATGATCATCGACACACAACAGATAAAAGCGGCTACTGTATATTCTGCTATCGATCACTTTTTCAACGTTAAAAAAATGCGAAACTTTTCGTTTTCTTTGACCTAAAGACTGTCAAAATTTGCATAGAAGAATGACCTAGAATGTAGCAGGCAACGTATTTTATATCTTCAAGGTTAGGTACCTACTTAAATAAATATATTGGTCACTTATTTTGTTGAACTTACTAAGCAACCAAAATATCTTTTCGTTTCTCTACGAATGGGACATGAGGGGACAAAAGACGGAGTTACAAGTGTTAGGTACCTGTTTTATGAATGGGACCAGTTGGTTCACAGTAAACACTAAACAGTTCGAAAGTGCAACGGCCTCCGTTCAGTAGCGCTCATTTTCTTTTTTTATTGATTACTTACTTAGGTACTTGAAGTTTACCTCAAGCAGTTAGAACTAGAATGAATACTGCACACAATTGTTGCTGGATATGCATTAGAGGCATTTCTGTAAATAGGTACTTTTGAAAAATATTTTAGTCATAAAAATCTTAAGCCCTTCGTTTATTATGAAAATTGTAATTGTAGGCTGTTAAAATTGTAGCACAAGGATTTCTACTCAAATTATTTTCGAATTCAGAACAGAGCGATTAAATCCAACTCCGAGGCAAAGGCAAAACAATCACACAGCCAGTGCAATAAAAATCGTAACTGAATAATAAACAATAGTGAAAATAAGAAAGTAAGAAAAACCACTTACATTCATTTTGAAAATTTCCAATATTCCTCAGAATAACATCAAAATAAATCACTGAACACAGGCTTTCTTCGAAAGAATTTTATTACTGTTGATATTACGGAACCGGTTTTCAGTTTTGACAGGGAACGCGCATGCGCGCGGTGTGATGGCGGGTTGGCGACTGGCGCGCGACGTTTAAAAAAAAATAAACTTTCTCAAACGACCGCGATTTTAGCCAGCCTATTGGTTGCTAGGTATTAGTTAGGTACTGCAGTTGACAACTACTTACATAATTACTGGTAGTTAAATTCCCATTATTTTGTTATGGTAAAGTGAAGTATTGTTATAAGATAAGGATTTGACGATTGAGAGCACGCTCAGTGCCGGATTAGCCACGTAGCGAGAGTAGCAAATACTACGGGCCCCGCGCATTGGGGCCCCGCACTTGAACTAACAAAAACATGTCTCTGATGATTTTAAGAAGGTTTTAGGTTTAATCCGGCACTGCTTTACAGTACAGCCAGAGAGAGGGCAATTTTTGTATTTAAGGAGTGTTCACATTCGCTTTTCAGTCGCAAACTGTCAAAACTTTTCCCAACATTTTTTTGACATTAGGTACCTAGTTGACGCGTTGTTAGGGACGTGAATTTGATGACTTTTTAAGTGCCTACGTAAATTAAATTGGGCTTCAGTGAACATCAACATGCAAATTTGTGAAAGATTGTCCTTAGTGACAGCTAAATTAAATTGTTAAATATTTAGGGGACACTGAAATGGCCATTGTACGCGGGTAGGTCGCTCATATTGATATTTAATTAAACATAGTACCTAGGTAGGTAGGTATAGGAAGATCACTTTATTTGGTTGATCAACAAACATGCCTAGACAGTAACTAGGTTATACAAGCTATATTACTCAGAAACCCTGAGGCCTAAGATATATAGGTAGGTAATCTTTTACAGTTTCAACATGGGTAGGTAGGTACTAATAAACTAAGTATACAGAGCTATTCGCGCTAAGCTTGGGTGCGGCTTACAGTGAAGAATTAAATTTTAACAAAGATTTGTTTTTTATTGCTTATCTTTCAATCAGTCGAGTTTCTCCGATCACAAAAAAGTGATCACTCCGCCCTGACGCATCCTAACGAATCCTGAGAACTCCGGTATTTTGCTAAAGGCATAACAAGCTTCCTTGGATTAATTTTCGTAAATTCTGCAATGACTTCATTAGATTGTAAATTACCAAATAATTCGGGGTCTTTAGGCGTTGCTTGCGCCCCACCCCCTTTTCTGGTTCTGCCCTGGAAGGTATAACATCATAATCTATTAATACTTTAATACTAATATTATAAAGCAGAAGAGTTTGTTTGTTTGTTTGGTTCAACGCGCTAATCTCAGGAACTACTGGTCCGATTTGAAAAATTATTTCAAGATTAGATAGCCCATTTATCGAGGAAGGTTATAGGCTATATATCATCACGCTAAGACAAATAGGAGCGGAGCAGTAATGGAAAATGTGACGCAAACGAAGTTGCGCGGGTCAGCTAGTAGAAATATAAATTACTAGCTGACCTGCGCAACTTCGTCTGCGTCATATTTTCTATAAATGCTCCGCTCCTATTTGTCTTACCGTGATGATATATAGCCTATAACCTTCCTCGATAAATGGGCTATCTAATCTTGAAATAATTTTTCAATTCGGACATCCATATTTCAAGCAAACAAATAAACGAACTCTTCAGCTTGATACTATTATAAGTATAGATATCTATGGTTTACATATAAACTTCTTGTGCGAAGGACGTCAGACGTCGGCATACAGCTATGCAGTGGATGAGGGTCCGACTCCCAGATGAGTATGTAGGTGCATTTATCATCTATACAAGCCGCATGTACCGTGGGATTTCCGATCGGAAAAATTACGACCATTTCCCCTTATTAAATCCATTTAAGATTCGAAATTCCAGGATTCCAGACCGGAAACTTTAGACCGTGCGTTGTTGTACCTATGTCATGAAATTCAGAGTTGGTTTACACTAATGGCGATAATTTGCTTGCACTCACGTAATTTAAGACTGACATTTGGTACTCCTCCTATAGTCTGTTTTTTTAAAACTAGGGATTAAGTTGACAAGTGTGGCAAACTGACATAGATTACAAAAAACATTTTAATTCCACTTTAAAAATTGTGTGATAATGGAAATGCTAGATTCCATCATCCACAAATTGCAAAATTAAGTATTTAGTCCGTCAGAGTATTGAAAAATAATGGACACGTATTTTTTGTTTTAGTAAATCAGTGAAAATTGACAAAGACAAAACGCATCAAAACTCGGGAGTGGGGGCTCGTGACGTCACGACTCACTAAAAATTGTGAAGGTGCGACGTATTGAGAATTTTAAAAGCGTCGTCACTTCGTCAATTTTGGTTCCCGTAACAAAAGAAAAAACACGTGTAAAATATTTTTTGATCATCTAACTGACGGACTAATTAGATTTTTTCAGGACACAAGCCTATTGTCGCTCGGAAATAACTGTAGATCTCTCAAATGGTCAAAATGTCATTTGTAGTTTAGCTGTATAGTTATGTAGATTGTAGGGAAATGCATATTATGAGTGTGGAACGCGCGTCCCACTCATAACGATTGCGCTGTGAGAGATCCCATTATAATCATTAATTCCTGTTTTATTATGTACTTCTAAACATGTAAGACACTCATTTTTACAAAAGTGTAGGTACGTTATTTTAATTTAATATAGAATCTGCCGAATACTTAGTCATTCTTCATTTCTGAACCGCATTCACACCTAAAGTAATTCGCATAGATATAATTCAAGAAATCCTTGGAAATCTTGTTTGTTCTATGGTTGAATCCAAAACTGTTCTTAACTTTATACAACGTTTATAAAATTGTCAATAAACTGGAACACTGCCGGCACAAACATTTGCACAAGCATAGCTTATGTATCTCCCATATTATTATTTTACTCTTTGCTATGTATCGCTGTCTCGCGAGCCAGAAGGGCGGTTTTTCGGCGGTGTATCCATAGCATAGATGGTGGTACCTACGTTAGTTTGTGAATACCACAGAGTACATTATACTATACTGAAAGTGAATACTTTCGCACAGAGCGCACGTGTTTTCAAATGCTTTTCGCTGTTGTAAACATGGCAACGTTCAACTGGACCAACGATTTAGTTTTCCAACTAATCACAATGTTTCAAGAAAAACTGAACTGTGGTATATTAAATCAGAAGGTTATACCTAGAGATAAACACAAGAAAAAAGAATCTTGGCTCGAAATAGCAAATGCGATGGGGACGGATGTCAGCACAGTCGAGAGGAAAATGAAAATGCTTACGAGCCAATACCGAAGAGAAGTAGGTATTTACGAAACGTCATAGTAAATGGTTTGCTTTTCAGAGGATGTCGTTTTTAAAGACGAGGCAAAGAGCTGTATCAAATAAGGTAGGTAAGTAAGATGATTTTGTAGTTGGATTTCAGGATTTTATAAGCGCCAAAGTATGCAAAAACATATATTATGAGCGAAGCAGGTAGGTATATATGTAATACTTAAACAAATTGAAAACATCTTTGTGTTATGGATACAATGTTGATAAACATTGTGATGTCCACGAAATCAGTACTTAATGTACGAACGTCGAACGATGTTCAGTATTGTAATAAAGTGGCAACATTTTTATTTTAATTATTATAGTCTTTGGTAGCAGATAATTTAATAAGAAGTGTGGCAATGGCAACGTGGCAACCCTCTTGCTAAGCCGGTCGTAGCGAAAGCATTTTCATTTTAGTAGGTATTGTGCCTAATAAAATAAAATAAAAACGCATTAATTCCTTTCCCAAACCGTTTCGCTCCATCCACTGCAATAATATAAAACTGAAAAAACGAATTGTCAAAAAGTATCGAGACTTTATTTTTATGTATGTTGAAACCATCGTGAGGTAATGTTCTAGAACCCAAAATTCGGAGACATGCATGTTACATCCACAAACAGTGACTGGGTCGCGTGGTGACTAGTGCATCACAGCATTCACAGCCCAGCCGCCCAACAACAAAGGTGGCCTGTGCTACAGTTTTCAAGAACATAGGTTGAATTTATGCTATGCAGCTATGATATGCTGATGTTGCTTTCGATTACCTGTATGTACTGTGTATAAACGTATTTTTCTTTTTCAGAATCGGCAAAGACCTACTTGTTTCGTTTCTGTGGAGTTGGACCAAGATCGAGAAAAACCAAATAGCAAACCAAATCTGCGATTCAGAATATAGAGACCAACCGAAAAAGACAGAATAGATCGTATAAAACAAGGAGACCTTAGAACAGAAGAGAGGGACGAGTTCACCACATATACGGGGAGCTTATGAAGTTGAAAAAGATTGAGAAATCTTACGCTCGATCTACGGCACAGTTCCACATTCACAACATTTTGTATAAAGCTGAAATAGGGACTTACTAAACCAGCTTCATCAAAAGACCATGTCACAGCTGGAAGCCCTACGGCAAATGTTGCTGATGACGAGGTTCTTTCGCCAAGGTCTTCCTCTCCTTCAAAATCAACGGATTATGATTTGATGCTTGAGGACTCAGATGAGTACCCATAGCTCGTGACATAAATTTAGTGTGACCTAAAAATACTGGAGGTATCTAGAAGTACCTTGACTTGACTTCAGAACCTATGTTCCCTAGCCGGGGCAGAGGGCGTCCACAGTAGTCTTCCATCGTAAGCGGTATTCTAATCCTCGTCGCTTCTGCCAACACGGTGCGTCGCGAGGTTTGACGGGGACGGCCATATATTTTCTTTTCTCTTGAGGGTTCTAGGTAGTCCATAGCCTGTTTGGGAGGGAATTTGTTCGGGATCCCTCCGGAGCGTGTAACCAATCCACCCTCTTACGGCGCTTGATCTGCCGGTCGATCGGGCTCTCCTGCAATTTCTCTATAGTTCTACGTTAGAGGTGCAGGTCTCAGCCTCTCGGACCAGTGAATTCTGAGTATGCGACGAAGACATCGGTTGACAAAACCCTAGTTTGTGTGTATCCAGTGGTGCCTTAGATGGAGTTATTTTTATGTTTCGAATGCGAGGCGGCGAGGCATCATACGTGACCGCCAATACCTCCTTGATAATAAGAAATGTCCTTGCTAAGGGGTAAGGTAAATGGAAACTGGGTAAGGAGGGGCCTCCTTACCCTGTTTCAAACCAAAAAAATGGGTATGACAGACACACAGTGGTTAGGTGATACGGAGCAGAATACACCCGCAACTAAGCCCGAAACTACGGACTACGGGCTTAGAGAGTAGCGCCCTCGATAGGTTCGTTCTGTTCGGAACCCTCAAAATGTGTGCCAAAAATTCTAACGAGTGAGCAGCGAAATCCAACGGCTTTTCAGTTACCTATGTTACTCGAATGGAGATTGGTTTCTACACCATGCAAATTATGATTCGTTGTGAAGAAATTCTCTCCACAAAGTTTTTGCTGTAAAGAATCAGTCTCGGAATAGTTTTCGAGTTTTCATATTTTTTGGAGTCTGAAAACAACTGAAAGAACATAAGTTTAAAATAAACTTTTTCTTATTACTTGTGTAAATCTTCCATTTGATCCCCATTTGGCGCCGCTAGATATCTTATTGGTCAGGACCACTAACAAACCATGTGTGTAGTTTATTTGCTAAAACTTTTTGCACTAGTAAAAAACTTTGTATTACTCAGGCGGACTGAGGCATTTTCTACCAGTCTGGCTACAATAACACAATAATGCATGTTATCAAAGTACTTATCTCATCGGCTTTAGAAACCAATCTGTCCGTACCGCATGGGCGGATGTTGATTCAATGAAGTTTCCTCCAATCTCCATTAATACGCAGTAATTAATTAAGCAATTTAATTAACTAACTAGTTATTGATCATAAATATCATATTATATGTACGTTCAAATATTTCACAATCCGTGTCAGTTCATTCGGAACACTAGGCTGTCGGTAGGTACACATAAACGCAAATGATTGATTTAGGTAACTCAAAACGCTGCTTTACTTTAATGGGTCGGGGCAGGACATGCCCTGAAACCTGTTTTTTATATTTCTGTGCCTGAAACCTACTTTTGGCCGCGGCAAGTCACGAAGGAGACGGCCTTCCTCAATAATGCCAGCAGCGGAGAATCATGCCCGATAGAGAAAGGTCTTTTTTGCCCAACAGTGTGTCAGGTCAAGCTTGCCTACCATAGATATATATATTTCTGTGTTGCCTACCTACTTACATGTGTTAAAGTGCGAAGATACAAAGCCATATTATTATTTCTCTTCACACACAATCTGTATGTGGGTATGCTTAGGTATGAAACTCTCCAGAATGCCAGTTTCAAAATTTGGCACAATATTTTTGTGTAAAAATAACTCAGTTCAATAGTCCCAGGTTGAAATAGAAACAATAATGCCTCACAACGTGTCATCTGAGTTCATCTCATATTAGTTTCAGGAATGTCACCGAAATAGATAACTAGTAAATAATTATCTCTTTTTGGGTCAGACTCAAAGCTAATGCTTTTTTTGCTATCACAACAAAAAAGGCCCGCTGAAACTGTCTTGGATCCCATACCGTAACTACATAGCTTCCACTTCCTTCTGCATTAAAAAGGTGGTACTCAGAGCCAGGACTTTTACGACTGGAACTAGCTGACCCGCGCAACCACGCCTGCATCACATATTTCATGAATGCTCCGCTCCTATTGGTCGAACCAGGAGATACACACCAGGACCCAAGGACCCAGGGTCCAGGACTTATATGGTGTACATAATAAAGAGTATTCTATTCTATTCTATAAACGCGTTCAACCAAAGACACTCTTCAGCTTTAACTTAACTGATACCTACTCTAAAGGAGTTTGTTTGACTTGTTGAACGCGCTAATCTCAGGAACTGTTCCGAAATGAAAGATAATTTCAGTGTTGGATATCCCATTTATCGAAGAAGACTATAGGGTATTTAACATCTCAAGACTCAGACTCAAACATTAGACGCACTTTCACATCACGCTACGACTAACAAGAGCGGAGCATAAATGAAAAGTGTGTCGCAGAGGAAGTTGCGTAGGCGGCGGCGACCTCTCGCGACCGGCCCTGGTTCAATGTCTATGGTCCGGAGCGAGGAGGCATGGGAAGCGGTCACGCCACCTGCGAAGCAGTTATGCTAGCGAAGAAGGCCGAACGTGTGAAAGAGAGTGGGAAACCTCACGCCCCAGCCGCCGTAACAGTAGAAGCAGGGTATCGGGAGTCGCAGGGCGATTCCCAGCCACCGTAGGCGCGGGTCTGCGGACAGTGATCGTTGGGTTGCTTGCTAACCGATCAGAACCAGCGGCGCTTTATGTTCCACGCGCGCTTCAAAGAGATGTCAGCATAGTAGACGGGACCCCCTTTTTTATTTCCGGCTGGGAAAAAATGCGTTACGCATACCCTCTCACTCGGGGGAGTGGGAGGGGTATGTGGGACTCCCCGGGCAAGCCCGGTATAACCACTAAAACAACCCAGCAACGTCTTAATGGGGGTGGACTGGGAGATCGGCGTAGCCTTTACGTCCAGTCCACCTCCGACGACCGCCCGCCTTCACAGCGGGCCCTTCACGCCCCCCCCGTTGGGGGAGGGCCGGGAACCTCCGACGATGGTGGTGATGCGTGCAATGCGGGCGGAGGCGCCCCCGCGCCTGTCGCCCGCCCATCACCACCGCGAGGAGGGAGAAGAGGGCGTCTTCTCCGACCTCGCCTTCGTCTGCGGAGCGGCGCAGCGAGAGGATCGTCCTCCCGCGCGCGCTCCGCCGCCTCCTTCTGCGAGATGACATACTCGCAAAAGGAGGCGACCGCGGCCCAGGACTCCTCACTCCCCAGCATGCATCTGACCACGCTGGGAAGGGAGAGGTCCTGTCCGGTCTCCGCAGTGAGACTGCGACGCGGCTCGGACCAAGCTGGGCACACCTCCAGTGTGTGCTGCGCCGTGTCCTCCGCCGCGCCGCAGTCGTGACACGCCGGTGTCACCGGTCCCGAGACGGGACCCCCTGGGACCAGTGCCTGCCAGGGTTGCGGAATTTGTTGGAAAGAATTACCGCGGCTTTGGAACGCAAAAGGCATTAGGAAGAACACGGATGGGTTTTAGTAAGTAGGTAAGTCTGACACTCCCTTCTGCTTCGCCATAAGGGAATCCATAAAAAAGACGAAGTTGCGTGGGTCATCTAGCTATTAGGTATATACCTATGTATAGTTAGAATATAGGTCAATATATACCTACACTAGTTGACCCGCGCAACTTCGTCTGCGTCACATTTCCCATTATTGCTCCGCTCCTTTTTGTCTAAGCATGATGATATAAAGCCTATAACCTTCCTCGATAAATGGGCTATCTAACACTGAAATAATTTTTCAAATCGGACCAGTAGTTCCTAAGATTAGCGCGTTCAACCAAACAAACAAACAAACTCTTCTGCTTTATAATATTAGTATAGATAGATTAACCAAAAACCGCAAAGGACATGGTAAAAAGTGGCCTATGAATCAACACATGCGAAACCTTTACCATTATTCCTAGTTTTTTTTTTAAATTACATTTTAATGATTAGAATAGAACGGACACTTTTTAATTACGAAACCATTTTAAAAAGTAACTCACTTGGGTTTTATAACCCGGCGCCATTATTTTAAAATGAAACAAAGCGGTCTCAGCGCTGTAAGATTTTTAGTTACCTACAAAAATAATAAAGCGATTAAAGCGCTGTATGACATGAACACTATTGACACTGACAGTCGATGAAATGACAGTTGACACTTTGATTTAAGTAATGTATTTTGCATCTGATATCAGGGAATCGGCCGTCGACCTAAGTTACCACGCTTTCGTATGTTAGAAGAACATAGTAACACTACTCTACACCATTTTTTGGTTAGATAAAAAGTCTGGCAGCTCTGGGATCTTAAACCATTTGGTATGTTTCTATTGTTTGGTATGTTTTATAACCTCAAAATCCGAAATCATTTTGGATATTTTACAATTCCGAAAAGTGTCCGTGATTTTAATTTAGTTTCAGTCGAACATATGCATTATTTAAAACACAGATAGTGAATTCACGTCTCTGTTGGTTCTTAGGCGAACGATGTATGGGCGATGAACAATGTCCTAAAGTTAACGCTAAAATCAACTCGTCCATTATTATTATAAGCTAGATATTTGTGTCGGTTACTTTTATCGCTACATTTTCAAACATAAGTAGTATTAGAAATTAGTTTCTTTACAATAAATAATGCAGAGTACCTATGTTACCTTTCGTAGTTAGGGTGGGCTGTAGGATCCAAATAGAAAGTAGGTAGGTAATGTCTTTCTCAATGTACCTATGCAAAATAGTAATACCTTTTTAAAATCTAAGTACGAATTTTGCATAGTCCAAGGATAACCGACTGGTTTTACTTCAAATGGAGCGCAACAAGGTATTTAGATATCTTATCGCTGTTGCATTGCCCACTTTGTTTCGCCAATAATGACTAAAGTAATTTAGCTGGTTTAGTCCTACTGCAATATTATGGATCAAGTTTAAATGCCAACATTAGAGTCAGCTTGGAACAAGCTTGCTTTTGTTGAGCAATCTTGAAGTTATTCGGCTACAATAAACAGTTTTGTTAGTGAAATACGAATGTTGAGAAGCTTTTGTTTATAAGCGTGTTTGTGATACGAACTACTCTCAAATGAAACAAATACGCCCCGGCGTAGTTACTGCACACACTTCAATGATGCTACTAAGTGTTACAGAATATTCTGCGCTTCGCTTACGGCCGAGAGCCTAACCGAATATTCGGCATTCGGTAAAATCACTATTTGTGGCTTCTCTAGCAAAAAGCTAGTCATGAATACCGCAATAAGTGCCTGCAACGGGCAACCTTTTCTCGATGAAAAGAATAAAGACATTTTTTTAATGAAACCCATATTATCCAGATTCAATGATTTATTGACTATAGAAATAGACAAAGCTCCAACTGCATAAATACTAACTATACTGCATAAATATGGCATTGAGGCACCGGTTAGTTCGAATTAAACTGTAAGACACTTCATTTCAACTATTGTTTTGGAGCGCGGTTTGGACTACGACACATTGCAATTACCTAATCTATAACTAGCTGAACCGCGCCATTTCGCCTGCGTAACATTTTTAGTTAATGATGGGCTCTTATGGTCGCCGCGCGCCTCGTTAAATGAGCCGTCCAACACTTAGGGCGGATTTCATCAATCTGAAACTGAACGCGATCAACTTAATGAACCACGTATAAGAGCTGTCAGTGACATTTTTTTCTATGCAATATTGACACTGACAGCTCTTGAACGCAGCTTGATCGCGATCAGTTTCATTGTGTGTAGGGGGCCGAGTCACCCGCGTCCGTAGGAGAATACCCTTTAGCGAATCCCTACACGTGGTCCCCGGGTGGTGCTAAACAGGTGACACTAACCGCCTCCGTGGGCTAGTGGTTATACCACCTGATTCAGACCCAGAGGTCCCGGGTTCGATACCCAGCGGGGGCAAATTTTTTGCTCGGTTTGGTTGGTGGTAGGACTTGTTCTAAGTCCGCCTGGCAAGCTACCACCATCATGTCTAAGTCTGTCGCCATAACAACAATGTTAACGAGGTATGATAGCCGTCTGTCGCCATAACAACAATGTTAAGGAGGTATGATAGCCAGTTCCTCTGTTTAAGAGGATTCCGGGTAAAACTCGCTTCCATCTTCGGCCTAATCATCACTTTCCATCAGGTGAGATTTAGGCCAAGAGTTTTCACGTTTTAAATAAAAAAAAAAAAAAAAAAAATGTTGAAATCCGCCCTAAAAATTCAATTCGAACCGAAGTTTCTGAGATTAGAACGTTCAACCAATCACTGTTCAGCTTTTTTTTTTCAGGGTTTAATTGTTTTCCGAGGAAAACAAATATTTTTTGGAAAATTATCTCGGATACATTAATAACAACTAAGTCACTTATTTTGGGTTTGAGACACTTTTTGTGACAAGTTTTTCACGATTAATTAAATTACCTAGCGAGACTTCGCATCGGTAAAGTTTCGCTATCTACTTCAGTATGACCCAAATAGAATTACGTAACTACGATTTTTGTGCTGTAGTCCAAACTTAGCTTATAAAGCAAACTAAAATAAAAAGCAATAACTAGTTTGATGTCAACGAGAGAATTCCAACCGCGTCCATAACATCTACAAGAAAAAAAAAAGCAAAACATGTAGAAAATAATGTATATTTTGAATTAAACAGAGTAAAGAGTCACTAGCTACTCAAAACATGGTTCTGAAGCTGTTTTACATAAAACAAAATATATGAAAAATACTTATTTACGTCAAGCGTTCGCTGTGTAAAATTACGCGTCGAATGCACAACCTCCTCTTTACGAAGTAGGTTAAAAAGGGCGCGGATTCGCATCCTCTCGTGTTTAGAGTAAATAAGCCCTTCTCCCGTATACAATAAGGATTACATTGGCGCTTTACACTTGCGCTTTAAATATAATATGTCCAACTGTAACTTAAAGGTGACAAAACAAAATCAAGTTCAGCAGGATGCAAAGAATATTTAGCATGAACCAGCATTGCTAATAGTATAGTGAGCCAATGTTTTTTCTTTCTGTGAGAAGGAGCTCAAGATTTTTTTCTTTTACCGTTTTATAAGCAGTTCTGATGAGAAACTGCACACGTTTTGCTCATGATGAGACTGCAAAAACTTCTTGCGATTTACTAACGAATACGACGCTTGAAAAATACCAACCATAATAATAGAAATTGATATTTACTTTTCGACCCACACAAATATACTTTCGTAAATTACTAGCAGTGTACAGTTTCAATATTTAATTTAAATATGCAAATCTAGTTCCGGATATCTTGTGAAACAACTTTACTAATATTTAATGTGAAAGTAAGGAAAATAATAATAGATTTTGCACATAAGTGAGTTTTGGCACACAGTTTGTTCAGGATATTTTTACCGTGCAAAATTAGTGTTATACATACAATGTACCGTCGTAAAATATGACCAATGACTATTTAAGTCCATATTTAATTATTACGAATCGAATCGCTCAGTCCATTTTTATTCCGAATAAAAATCATGGTTCGTATCAAATAGGATGCCAGAATAGCTTGCTATACTTTTCAAAAATAAACTATGTTTTTTATGTAATAAGAAGGTCCTGCTGAACTCGTGACAAAGTAAAACGTAATACATAATTACAAATGAATATAATGCGGTAAATGTGGGTAGAATGATGCTCGTTTGTTTAACGCCGAGTGACGGGCTGCCACTCATCACCGTCCGGGTCGCGGGCTGGAACAAAACAATGATGTTAGGATTGTTAGGAATGAGATTCATTTTTAGGGTTGTATACCCAATGGAACACCCCAACTCGCACTTGGCCGATTTTTTTAAATGTTATGTTTTTGGGTGGCAAACAATGGTGGGGGCTGAATGTAATACCACCTATGGACTTCACCTAGGCCTCAGATACTTTGTCTTAGTAATACTTTGTCTAGCAGAACAAAGCTATGCTGTCCAGTGGTAGGAATAGCATAATTATAGTAGTACTTCCCTGGAAGTATAATGCGGCGCAACTTTCAGATAAGACTTTGATCCCGCAAAGAAGAGTTTGTACATACATTGAATTATACTCGTATGGTAAGGGTAGGGCGGACGGCATGTTTTTTGACGTGACAATTTGAAGCGTCTAGTCCGAAGTGAACTCGACATCAGATTGGCAACAATAACGAGGATTGCCAATCTGGTGGCAAGTTCTGGTGTGTATACGGGAATTCCACCAAGGAGATTCACAATACTATAATAAAAAAATAAATAAAGCTAGGTGAAATAAGGCGCATTATACTTTTCAATGCTTCCTTATATATTTCAATAATACTCAATTAATTTACTAACAAAATTGTATTCAACTTTCCATGTCGGGAAAATCGCGAATACCACAGATTAAAAATGACCGCCACAACAAATAAAACTAAAGCTCATTCATTACAAGTACTTTAAATTCAACTAAATTAAAAATGGAACATCCGAAAATAAATGCTTATTCATTTTAAGTATTTTGAAGTTCCGTTTTAAATGTAGAATATCATGAAAATAATTAAATAACAAAAGATAACAGGTAATAAGCGGAATCATTGAACCTCTTTTATTTTTTTTTAATTTGTAGTTCTATTTTTTTATTTTCAAATTCAAACCATTTATAAAATGCAAAAACTGTTGCCTCTTTCGACTGACATCTAAAAACAAAAAGTTTGTCTCATTTTTCTCGGTTGCAAACTCGTGACTATGGTAAGCCCTCGACTTCGTCTCGGGCTTACGTTCGTCTACTCGTTTGTAAAAACCAACTTACCGCACTATCATAAATAACTATTTATTATCATAGCAGTGTTGGTGGGCGCACATCTGACGGAACTTGGGAATGACGGCTTTACCTGATCGATGATGCTTAGCGCATCTTCTGTCATTGAGGTTTGCTTCCACTCTCATGGCAACAGTTGAAATACTCACGTTTGTCATCCCGGCGCGGTGGCGCGCGGCGTGGAGCGTCCCTGTCATCACGTCGCGGCGCATCACGCTCGCGGTCGTCACGGCGTGGCGCGTCACGTTCGTCACGGCGCGGCGCGTCGCGTTCGTCACGACGAGGACCGTCGCGGTCATCGCGCCTCGGACCATCGCTGTAGGGGGAATTTCGATAAATGAGGATTTTCAGGAAAATTTACTCTACCAGTTGGCGCCACATAGGCGAGAGGTCCTCCTATACAGTTTTGATATAATAGCTTTACTTGAAATAAATTTGAATCTTGGCAGATGGGTGGAACACATTTCGGATTAGAACGTAGGGCTCTTTATCCCGGCTGTACATGCCCATGGCATTCATTCACGCGAGCGACAGTATGAGCTAGTGTTAAATATTTTAAGCTAGGTTTACATTACTGTGACGTGTTGTGATGTGGCATGGTCACCGATCAAACTAATCTATTCAGGCCTACGCCATATCATAACGAGTTTTGTATCCAACCAAGAGCGTCGGAAGGCGCCACGGCACGACACAACACGATAATGTTACGCAGCTAGTAGCACTGACCGGTCGTCCCTCCTCGGCGGGAAGCGGTCGCGGTCCCGGAAGCCTCCGTCCCGCTCCCCGCGCTCGCCCCGCTCGCGGTCGCGCGGCGCGTCACGGAAGCGGTCCTCGCGCGGCGGTGCGTCCTTGGAACGCCACGCCGATGAGCGCTCCTGTTCAAAAGATAAATCCTAATATTATATATTTTCTTGTACATATAAAGACTAAGCCGCACTAAGGATAAAGTTTTCCAATCGCATGATTTTGTGAGTTAAGGAAACTAATTCAAGCGGCCTAACTTTTTTGCCACGACTGAAACCCGTGCTTCTTGAGTGGCTTCGCGGTATAGCGGCTAACCGCTCCCGGGAAAAATCGTAGTGTGGCCACAGCCCGTTAATTTGGCATAAATTATAAAAAAAAAATCTTCATCAGAGGCCTTAGTGTGAGTTTTTTCGACTCACGTTCGAACGCGTTCGATTGCGAGCGCGTTAGAATTTAGTATGGGAACTTAGTTATAGTGCCACCTGGTGGTCACTCGTAGAACCTAAATTCCCATACTAAATTCTAACGCGCTCGCAATCGAACGCGTTCGAACGTGAGTCGAAAAACTCACACTAAGGCCTTTGGGCCCGTCACGTTGCTGCCGAACGTTTCCTGTGCTTAGTGATAGTGTTAAAATGCGAGATAGCATAGTGCTCTCTTACGGAGACGCAGGGCATTGAGCGTCGCGTGCGGCGACACAGCCCGCACTAAATTCAAACATATAGCGTTCTCTGAGAGTGTTTACGGAAAAGCGATTTTACACGCGTTTGCTTGAAATACAGGCGGAGTCCGCGGCAACGCACGCAGCGCTGCATCCAGCTATTCCGTTCACGGTAAAACGTAGCGACACCCGCGGCCTCGAACGCCCAACGCCCCGCGTCTCCGTAAGCGAGCTAGCGTATGGTTAAGTGCGTCTCTGTCAATCAAAGCTATGCTGCTGCGTCTGTTTAAAGCTTGCTATGTGTATTTCGCAGGGATATTATGGCCAAACCCCTAAGGGATTTCATCAAATCACGGAGGATATTAAAATAACAACACGATTTTATCATTTCCCTAAGCAAATCTGGTGATTTGACAAATCCCACTAAAGAAATCTAGTGATTTGAACAAATTCCAAAATTGGTTCAGTGAAATGTCAAAAATAACTTTTCTGTGGTATTTTAAAGGTTTATTTTGAAGATAACCTACATAATTAAAATAATCAGGTGTAGTACGATGCAAAATTGATCTCAAAAATCACCACTAGAACATATTATTTGAATAAACCGACTTCCAAAAAAAAAACACTACAAAGTAAAAAATAACTTTAATTTCGGAACTCGGTGTCAAAAAACGAAGAAACTAACAAAAACACCGACTTCCGAAATTAAAGTTATTTTTTACTTTGTAGTGTTTTTTTTTTGGAAGCCGGTGAATTTTTTTTTTAAGTTTTTTATTTTTCCCTTTTTAGTGGTACCCCATACCTAACAACCTCCTTTTTGAAGTCGGTTAATAATTATACAGAAGAAAATTCGCAAAAGAAGCTCGCTTTAAGAAGTATTTATTTGTTTTTAGACTAGATGCTGATAATCCAGGCCAGACTTATGTCAACATTGCATTGAACTTAAAATTTAGTCCTGTTTAAAATGAGCCCAAACACGACTATGGTGCTGTAATTTCATGGTTTGTACTTTTTCTGATGCTCCTGGCTTCAGCATCAGGTCTCTATGTACTTCGGTGTTCCTCATTAACAGTATGTTTATCCACACATCGAGCCCTTTTCAATGAGCCTAAACACGATATATCTGCTGTTAGTTGTCGAGGAGTTAGGTACTCTGCAGCATCAGGTCATGATTGATGATCATGAGACCAAATGTGGCAAATGCCCTATCAAACATCAAAACAATTTACTAAAACAATCCTTGCCTGTTCGAGTAACTTCTTACCTACTGTTAAGGAGTTGTACCTTCCATCATCAGCCCAGCTACCTGAGATGGTGACAACCATACGCAAATACACAAGATACTTCATAATATATGCGAAAAATAATGAGTAAGCCTATAAAATCTGAGGTTTGCCCTCGATTTCTCTAAGATCCCATCATCAGATCCTAACTTGGTGACAGTGGGATCACCTCAGAACTATCTACTTTCGAACAAAAAAAGAATTTTGAAAATCCATCGACAATTGGCGGAGTATTCGATAAACAAACAGACAAAAAAAAAACACAATCATCCGAACATAGTACCTCCTCCTTTTTGTGAAGTCGGTAAAAAATGAACAAAAATTTCTTAAAATTTTGAAAAATGTAACGTATGATACTATTTGTAATATTCATTTATTAAAACACGTAGCAGATTTGTAGTAACGTGAATAACACAGAACATTATTTTTCTTACAGGCACATTTATTCGTTTAGCATCGTACTTTGGACTCTTGGCAAGAACACTATTTGAATCCTTGACCTCGAAATAAAGATAATTTTCCTGCAATTTCACGCAAACACAGCTTAGTCGATGGAACTGAATCGGTTAATGTAACTATAGATAATTGAAGAGCGTTTCTTGGAAGCCAATCTCCTATGATGCCAACTGAAGTACCGATTTGAAATAAATTGTTTTTCATATCTACTACAATCCCTGTAATAATATTTGCATCTAGTGGACCTCTGTCTACTTTTGGTACATCAATCAAAACGGTGGAACCAACTAATACATCCTTGAATTTTTTCTTACAAGTTTCTTTCATTTATTCAGCAGACAAACAAGCACGAGCGCGACGTAAACAAGTGGACATGTTTTATTATCATTTCACTGAATCATAAATTGATTTGTTCAAATCACTAGATTTGTTTAGGGAAATAATAAAATCGTGTTGTTATTTTAACATCCTCCGTGATTTGATCAAATCCCATAGGGAATTGACCAAATCCCTGTTTTTATCATATTCCTGCGACATGACGTATATACATAGTTGGATGTACTTACGGAGGGTGCGGGCGGCGGCTCGGCAGCTCCACGTCGCCAGCTGCCGCCTTCGGGGCCACTCGAGCGACCGCCGTAGCGGGGCCTGGACCAAAATACACGATAAATTATAAGCCCATAATATTACTTTCAGTCGAATGAAACATTGTTACTGACTCCTTTGGAAATCGATCATCACTCATGTTATTTAACTAAAGAACTAAAATGACAATATTTCCGATGAATCCACAACGTGATGCACCGACCCCAAGTAACATGGGCTAGGGGCCGCAAGATGATGAATAACACAAAAGCAGTGTGTGTCTGACCTGTCCCTGTCGGGCTCGCGCTCGCGCGCCGGCTCCCTGTTGGCGGAGCGCCACGCGCCCGCGTCCTCCCGCGGCCGCTCGTCCCGCTCGCGCGGGGGGCCACGCTCGTCCCGGTCGCGCGGGGGGCCACGCTCGTCCCGGTCGCGCGGGGGGCCACGCTCGTCCCGCTCGCGCGGGGGGCCGCGCTCGTCGCGCAGGGGTCGCTCCTCGCGGGGACGGTCTTCACGTCTGCAATTGTTCAACATACAGCTTCACACTGACCGGCAAATTGCAAAAAACATAAAAATATTTGAATTTCGCGGGCTACCCTGGAGCTTCCACCTTAACCTCGACTCATCTGCTCGATCATACTGCAGTGCGATTCTGTACACATCTCACCGTGTAAGATTTGGTGGAGTGAATATGAAGTGAGTTGTCAATCCATACAAACAAGATGGAACGACAGTTGACAGAATAGACCTGGTGATTGTGTAGTACCTGTCGTCTCTAGGAGGAGGTCGTTCGTCCCTGGGCGCGGGCCGGTCGTCCCGCGCGGGTCGGTCGTCCCGCGCGGGCAGCCGCTCGTCCCGCGGGCGGCGCTCGGGGGAGCGCGGCCGGTCCTCGCGCGGCCCGGCTGCCTCGCGAGCTGCGCGACCTATACGAAACGAGCTAATTTTAGCATAATGTATTTTGTATGTTTATATGTACGCTGTAACATCGTCTGAATGGTTTTTTTTTTTTTAAATAGAATGTGTTATAATAATAATAATGAATGAATAATAAACGCCGTCTTTTTCCTTCGTTCTAATCTACCATTATCACATGGATTACTGTTAGCTAAAATTTACAGTAGCGGTAATGAGTACAAAAACTTTCAAGAAATTCCACACAGAATGTAGTGCGAGTGGTCGGCACTGACCGGAGCGCCAGGTGTCGGCGGCGGCGGGCTTCTTGTCGTCCTTGGCGTCCTTGGCGCGCCAGACGTCGTCCCGCGCGGCGCCGGCGGCGGGCCGGGCGCCGGCGCCGCCGTCCCGCCACGACGACGACGTCTGCGACTTCTGCTCTTCTAACTTGCGCTGGATCTCGGCCTCCTTTGCGCGGATCTTCGCTTCGGCACGGGCTAACATTTCTTGGTGCTCTCTGTTGGTACAAGAAAGTGGTAGGGTTCTTAGATTTTTGCACGAAAAAATTACTGTTTTTATTTTATCAAAAATTCCCATTATGACTGAAGTTCGAAAATTACTTGATAATATAAATAGAACGACCCAAAGTCTGTTAGAACATCTAGCTGCTGGTTTTAAATTTGAGGTATTTTTGAAAGCCAGAAAATTTCGAGTTTTTCAGAAACTTAGTAGAAAAATTTACATTTCATTACTTCTTTCCGTGTCGTGTATGTGGAATTTCAATGAGATTGCCAGATTGCTGGAAAAGTGCAGGTTGTACACATGACGATGCAAAGGAGATGAAGCATGTCCCGAGAAGGGGCTCCACGCATTGTTTTCAGGAAGGGTTTAAAGATTACCCTAGTTAGAAAGACACAAATACTAGCGAAACATTACCTGTCCTCTTTCTCCTTCCTCTCCCTGGCGGCCGCGAGCTCCTCCGCATGTTTCTTCTCTCTCTCCTCGCGTTCCTTACGTTCTTCTTCCTCCTTGATGCGCTTCGCTTCCTCTGCGGCGCGCTCTTCTGCAAGACGCTTCTGGTCTAGCCACTGAGAAAATAAGAGTAAAATATCAGAATAATATCCTTAAACTTTATCCTTTAGTACTTATTATTGATCCAAGGCGAAAGAGAGCTCATAACTCTCAGGAAACGCAGACTCTGGTAGGGAATTCGCTGATATCTGGTAGATCTATAATTCGAGAGACGATTTTATTGCTGGCCATCAGTTAAAGGCTTATATTGGTTGTTACCTCTTGGCGTCTCTTCTCGATCCTCTGCTGGCGCCTCTCCGCCAGCCGCTTCTCCCGCTCGGCGGCGAGCTTGTCCTTGAAGGCGGCCAGGCGCTGCGTGTGCGCCGCCCCGCGCTCGGAGCGTGATACTGTTCATGTTACAACAGTGACACCTACCTCTTGGCGTCTCTTCTCGATCCTCTGCTGGCGCCTCTCCGCCAGCCGCTTCTCCCGCTCGGCGGCGAGCTTGTCCTTGAAGGCGGCCAGGCGCTGCGTGTGCGCCGCCCCGCGCTCGGAGCGTGATACTGTTCATGTTACAACAGTGACACCTACCTCTTGGCGTCTCTTCTCGATCCTCTGCTGGCGCCTCTCCGCCAGCCGCTTCTCCCGCTCGGCGGCGAGCTTGTCCTTGAAGGCGGCCAGGCGCTGCGTGTGCGCCGCCCCGCGCTCGGAGCGTGATACTGTTCATGTTACAACAGTGACACCTACCTCTTGGCGTCTCTTCTCGATCCTCTGCTGGCGCCTCTCCGCCAGCCGCTTCTCCCGCTCGGCGGCGAGCTTGTCCTTGAAGGCGGCCAGGCGCTGCGTGTGCGCCGCCCCGCGCTCGGAGCGTGATACTGTTCATGTTACAACAGTGACACCTACCTCTTGGCGTCTCTTCTCGATCCTCTGCTGGCGCCTCTCCGCCAGCCGCTTCTCCCGCTCGGCGGCGAGCTTGTCCTTGAAGGCGGCCAGGCGCTGCGTGTGCGCCGCCCCGCGCTCGGAGCGCAGCTTGACGGTGAACGCTTCGCGGTGCTCGGCCATGCGGGACAGGCGGGACGCTGTGGTGACGTCGCGCGCGCGGGCCTCTGTGGGGGGAAACACATCAGGTACTGTTTTGTTATGGACTATTTTCATTAGCCAACCAAACTCCCATTTTTTTTTTTCATCGGAAGTGTTGAAAGAAGTCGAGGAAGTGAGGCAAAAGTTTCCTGAAATGAGTAATCAGGTCCAGGTATCTATTAAAATGCTGAAAAAGGGAGAGGACCGCTCGCATTTTTGGCCCCACCTGGTGGCGTAAATTTTCCTGGAAACTCATTCGAAGGCATATGTTCTGCTAAATAATACTCAAGTTTTACACACAAGAATGCACAGGACTTCTTATTTTTGTTGATAATTTATTCGACTGAAATGTTTTATTATGAGCGACAATACGGCTTACTACGACTAAATGGTTAGATGCCTAAAGACATGCCACTGGTTCTAGTTACATTTTTATCCTTTCACACAGTATGGGAAGTACTGCACTCACCAATGAGTTGTTGAATGCGCTCCTTCTCTTGAGTCTCCCAGAAGGCCTTATCCTGCACCTGCTTCTCTTCTAAACTCTTCTGCAGCAGTGGGATCTCTTCCAAGCGCTTGGCACGCTCGAAATAGTCCACCTAACAAGAAAACAATGGTCTTAGAATGTGAAGCTTCTATCTTGTTTGCTTAGTACACAGGAACTTGGAACTTGTTTCGTATTCAATATAGCTTTATACGGGGTGACTTCGGTTTTATATTATACTAGCTGACCCGCGCAACTTTGTCTGCGTCACATTTTCCATTACTGCTCCGCTCCTATTTGTCTTAGCGTGATGATATATAGCCTATAACCTTCCTCGATAAATAGATACTTAACATCGAGATAAGTGATGCCAATATGTTACTGAAACTTTAACTGGCGAAGTGACAACACCCGACGCCACCCATTTTTTTCGTGCAATATGTTGTTATGATACTGATTGCATGAAAGAAAAAACACTGTCTCCGAACCGTAACCCTGTCTAAACTTTACAATAGCATGTTGATGGGATGGTCAATTGTTGATATGAAAGGTTTGTGCCGACTTAATTAACACAGAGTGCACATGTTTATATGCTCACTGTCACGTCAAGTCGAACATATCATGTGCCTCCGAGGCCTACCACGACTGTCTATAGAGGCAGATAGTCGAGGGATTTATTTCGGAGGTCAAGACGGTCAGTTCTTAAAACCCCAGTATGATGTGAAACAACAGCTTGAAAAAATAAATTCGAAAGCGGTCTTTTAAGACGTAAAGAGGCGTAGAGAGGATTCTAAGTGCTAATAATGGTGACCGCCAGGGTGGTTTCCATACTTTCTGGTCTTTTCCCCCAAAAGTCCAGACGCCTTTTGAAGGTTTAAAAATGCCAAACCAAAATGGCAATAATGTCTTACCTTCTTCTCCTGCGATTTGAGTCTAGCCTGCAGTTCTCTGCGCTCTTTCATTAACTCTTCAGCCTCGCGAGCTGCGATGGCTTCGGCGTCCATCTTTTTGAGTTCCTGTTATTAAAGATATAATTTTATTAGTAAAGGATTGCAATACCATGTAGCAAAGAGTAGCTTTTAATAATCTATGGTTTTCAATAGATTTGAACGTAGATTTAAGACATTTTTGATCGTGAAAATGGATGAAATAAAGTCGAATGAAATATCGTAATGCTTAATTGAAGGAAGCTAGAGAATCTGACACCAGTCTCTCTAAGGAGTGCTTATACTGATGTGCAGTTTTCTTTATAAATGTTCAGTATACCTCCTCGAACCATGGTCGCTCACAATGGGTCTCATCAAAAGTCGCTCAAAGGGCAATGGAGAGTTGCCCTCTCCATTACCCTTTGAGCGACAAGCCTTTCCAAGCTTGGAGTTTCCTTGCGTGATCGAATCAGGAATGAATCCGCAAGAGAACCAAGGTTACCGACATAGCCGAAGGATCACCAAACTAAAATGGTAGTGTGCAGGGCACATCGCTCACAGAACAGAAGGTCGATGGGGCCGAAAAGTTCTGCAGTGGTGACCGCGTACGGGCGCGCGCAGCTTTGGAAGGCTCCCACAAGGTGGACCAATGTCCTGGTGAAGGTCACGGGGACCCAGTGGATGCGAGACGCACAGGATCGGTTTTTGTGGTGACACTTGGGGGAGTCCTATGTCTAGCAGTGAACGTATATCAGCTGATATGATGATGATGATACCTCCTCGTTGATGTTGGACAGCATCTTCTGTCCGTGCGCGGTCTGGCTGATGTGCGCCATCCTCTCGCGCAGGTGCCGCTCGCGCATGGCGGCCAGCTCGGACTCGTGGCGGCGTCGCTCGCGTTCTTCGCGCTCGGCTTCCAGGCGACGGGCTTCGGCTGCCGCTGCTGCACGGGACACTTCCTCTTGACGTCTGTGGAGATAGAATATGTTATTCAATCTGTTTGTTGGTAGAGGACGGCCTTTATAATGAAAATTTAGCTAGCCTAATGTGTGCCCCCACTTTTCTTTCCTGTCTATCCTCAGCGATCCTTGGCTGAGTATGACTAAACGTCGTCAGATGGTTAGAGAGACTGATGCTAAGCGTACTTGCGACATACCTGAGCTCCTCCTCCTCGCGCACGGTGTTGAGTCTCTCGATGTACTCCTTGCGCTCCTCGATGATCTTGTGGCGCTGCAGCACGCGGTGATGCTCGGCGTGCTTGTGCTCGTGGTAGTGCTGCACCATGTGCTGGCGCGAGCGCTCGCGCTCCAGCTTGCGGCGCGCCGGGAACAGCGTGGCGGCCGCGCGGGACAGCACCTCGGCCGCGCGGACCAGCTGCTCGCGGACCTGGGGACGACAACGAAACATTACATATACTGGCCAAAATACTTCAGACACTCGCGTACCCTCCATGAGGTACTAACACCAGGCCGTTACAGGCGTTTGTTGAGGAGCTAGGATGGATCGAGTGACTTTGTATGACGAGTGAAGTGGGTGTTGGTAGGGTGTGCCGGCTTAATTAACACAGAGTGCACATGTTTATGCTCACTGTCGAGTCAAGTCGAACATATCATGTGCCTCCGAGGCCTACCACGACTGTCTATAGAGGCAGATAGTCGAGGGATTTATTTCGGAGGACCTTAAGTCGCTTAACACCTTTTAAACTGCAGCCTAGAGGTGTCTACAGGATTGTCAACAGATGGACAAAGGCATTTTACTGTTTTTTTTTTTCAATATGACGTCCTGATACTAAATAGTCTGTAGCGCATAGTGTTAGTGCACCTGAAAAGTTTAATGAGAAGTAACTCAACAATTTTTCTGCCACTAGTTGGGAATTGAAACCAAAATCTTGGATGCAAGAGCAACCAGTTATTTGATGATCCTGGTTTCGGTTTTTTAAGTTATTCCATATGAAATTTAGGCTGTACCGGCTTATCCCTATTGTTACTGGGATCACCCCTAACGAACTTCAAAAACTGACTGAACTGACAAAACCGTGTGTACTTAGAACCTATCAATATCTACAAATCTGCCAACCCATCTGGAGACCTCATTCATGATGTTAAGTTATTTCTTGAGGAAGGCGACTCCATGGACATAGCTAAAAAGGTATAGGCCCTAGACATTCTCTACAAGGCAACCAAGGATGGTGAAAAGATAGCATGACATATGCACAGTATAATAAGCTTAGACACAAAGAATATATCTAGCTATAACATAAACTTCGGGGGCCGAGTCACCCGCGTCCTTAGGAGAATACCCTTCAGCGAATCCCTACATGTGGTCCCCGGGTGGTGATAAACAGGTGACACTAACCGCCTCCGTGTTCTAGTGGTTAAACCACCTGATTCAGACCCAGAGGTCCCGGGTTCAATTCCCAGCGGGGGCAAATTTTTTGCTTGGTTTGGTTGGTGGTAGGACTTGTTCTAAGTCCGCCTGGCAAGCTACCACCATCATGTCTAAGTCTGTCGCCATAACAACAATGTTAACAGCATTGTTGTGTTCCGGCAGTTAGAGGTATGATAGCCAGTTCCTCTGTGTAAGAGGATTCCGGGTGAAACTCGCTTCCATCTTCGGCCTAATCATCACTTTCCATCAGGTGAGATTTGGGCCAAGAGTTTCCCCGTTTTGCATTAAAAAAAAAAAACTTACCTGTTCAGCAGGTGTAGCTTGCAGGATAGCGCCACCACAAGCCTCATCGGCAGTGGAACACCACTCGCCACCACCAGCTTCGACGCCGAAGTGAACACACCTGTAGAACAATACCCACGTAAATATTTTGTACACAGATCTACCTACAGTCATAAGAAAATAAGACTAGTTACTTCGTTTTGTGTTAGTGACGGTAGAGATGGGATGTTAGGTTCGTATGGGTTGATTTTTGAGTACCAAAATTGAACAAGACTGTTTCAGCAACATGTCATGTCGCAGTATCGCAGGCTAGAGAAACCATTAAAAGTAGCTCGTGAGTCATTAGCAATTTTTGATACTTTACAACAGATGATGGAAAACTGCTTTCATTGAATAAGGGATTCGTCAACACTGATGTAGCGTTACTAACACGAACGTTTCATTTTCAATCACACTGTTGTTTAGGTCGAAAATGCACTGTCAGGAGGCTTGTTCAGCGCTAAAGCTTCCTAGAACCAAGCACATCATCTGGCTATTAATGAAACGAACCGCTTTGACATAAGTGACAGAAGTTAATGTTTGTGCCGGCTTAATTAACACACAGTGCTTATGTTTAAGCGCTCTGTCGCGTCAAGTCGAACATATCATGTGCCTCCGAGGCCTACCACGACTGTCTATAGAGGCAGATAGTCGAGGGATTTATTTCGGAGGACTTCAAGTCTTAAACTGTCCAAAAGCAAATGCGTATTTTACAAGCGGCAAAAAATAGCAATATATCAGCTTTATCCATGTGTAAATTATAGAATGTTTATTTCTACTGCAGAAAAGGATGTGTTCCAAACGTTTACTCTTAGCCGCTCAAAGTTGGCTTAAATCAATGAGTACCAAGATTATCATTGTTCGTTTTGTGGCTGTGGTTGGTTGCTTTTGACTAAAACATAAAATGCATATGGCCTGCCTTTGTGCAGTTTTTTACTTATAAACATAAGAATAAATATAACTATGTTATGTTCAGATAGTCACTTTCAATTTGAGAAGGCTACGCACGATGTATCAATGATTTGAAGGTGGCTGGCAGCAGATGGCTGCAGACTGCTCAAGACCGGGATGGTTGGCATGTTTTGGGGGAGGCTTACATTCAGCAGTGGACGGCAGTTTGCTGATTATGTATGTTATGCAGATTGATTGACACAGCAATAAACACAAAATACTAACTTGTTAGCATGATCGACCCTGATCTGCATGTCATTATGACGGACACAATCGACCAGGAGACGCTCCAGATGGAACAGGTCGTCCGTGTGCGCCAACTGCAGCAGACGAGAGAACTGGATGCACGCATAGCACTGCCCCACTTGCCGGATCAACCGGACTAGCGCCACATCGCTTAGAGCGACCGTGTATTGCGCGAGGGGCGAGTCTGGAAGAGAGATTTTACATGTTCAATTTAGTTGATGCTTTTTAAAGTTCTGCACCCAAAAAGTACTCAATAATTTTATTCTTAGGTTTAAACTTATAATTGACAACATTTCAAAATTATTCAGACCCCAAAACAAAAATACCATTTCTAGATTTTTCTACCCTGATTTCAAAAAAAAAATCTTTTCTTTTTTTGAACGCTTACTTTTGGAGAAATAAAATAAAAATCAAAAACGAGTGATGACGTCATTAATACGGTAGAATAAATTATGACCTTTACTTGAACATAAACACTTATTAAAAAAGAAAGAGAAATTTGAAAATACGTCATTTTTAGTTTTGTCAATGTCACAACAGAAAATAAACCAACAATTTCTTTAAAAGTAGTATATTATTTTCTCAATTTCTGTGTTAATCTTTTGAACCACGTTGCAAAAATGAATCCTCACAATAGTTCTAAATTCACACCAGCTATGGAAGTTGTAAAATATTGTTTCGTACCAGCCTGTAAAAACACTTCCAAAAATGTCCATAAATTATTTTTCACGGTGCTTAAATTCAGCCAAACATATCTGGTGTGATGCAGTGGGTGCTACATGCCCTAAACGTAATCTACATATATGTGAAGATCACCTTGATGTAAGTAAATATCAATTTTGTTTTTCAACATATTAAAAAGCATGTAAAGGCAAAGGCATGTGTTGTCTAAGTACGACAATAATATGTGCTTATAAGCAATTGCCGGAAAATATGTATCACCGACAGCAAGAGATCTAAATAATATGTAATCCTAGCAACTTGCCTCTGCTTCGTATGGTAATCAGACCTCAAAACGCTGAGATATATATTTTACCTATATACTTAAGTATAATATGAATGAACTATGCACAAGAAGCTTCCTTAATCAATTCCTTTAAATATGAATAAAACACATCATGCTCTACATACAGATATTAGGCACAAATTCTTTTAATAAAGACGGAAGAATGTGATTTTTCAACCCAGATTTAATTGTTAATCAATACTAAATTATATCTTTCAGTTGAAGCAAGACATAGAAAACTATCAATACTGGAAAATTATGAAAGGGCGTCGTGCTAAGTTAAAGCCTCAAGTACCACAATCTCTGATTGGAACAGACAAGCAAGACATTGATGAACCTAAGCCTAGCATAAGTTCAAAATCAGTAATTTTACCTTCATCACAAGTTGATACGACACACTATAGTCAGATGTCTACAAAATCCCACAAAGGAGTGCAAGTGAAGCCAAAGACATCGGATCGCACAACTCACTGTGTTATTTACAAACATAAAATTAGAAAACCAGCAAACAAATAAAATCCATATATAACAGAAAGCACATCACTAGAAGAAGCTGTACCCTCAACACAAGGATATACCACATCTGACATGTCAGAAGTCTCATCTGAAGTCTTTCCTAAATCAAAAATCCAGGGTAGAACTTTTATGATTGGACTAATTCAACGAAAACCACAAGTTTATATAGGCTTACCAAAACATTATTATTGGTTAATTTCCTATTTAGAAAGCAGAAACTTTAAGATTAATAAAAGATTTTAAAAGTGTAAAGTATTTTTATTTAACACTTTCTAAAATAGTCTCAAAAATAATTATACTTTTCCAAAATACTTCAGCAGCATCTAATAAACCTTGCACATATTTTTTATCATATTTAACCCAGTATTTGTGTATACGTTTCGTCCGTTCAAAAGTAGGGTCGGCAATACAAAAAAGACCCTTCTCTTTTTTGGCCGCATGCATTTGGACCATTATCTGCGCTTTATATTTTTCTTTCAGTTTACTATCTTTTACATAGTTTGTCATGGTTGTTTCTTTTATAGGACATTTGATTTCAACTACAAAATCTTTTCAAATTCCATCTGGGGAGACACCAATGATAGGGGATATCAACATCAACCCAGAACCTTCGACTATTCCATATTCCTTTTCAAGTTCCTTTAGCGCTTGTTTCTCTAGTACCTTGCCCCTTCTGATCGCAATAGTTTCTGGCACTTTGTATCCACCAAATATGCTCTGCACCAAAGCGCCATTAGCTGTTCTGTTTTGCAGTGAATAGCATCATGTATTCTAGAGCCTGTTACCCTTCCTTGGCGTAATGCATGCCACAGCTTTGAATTTGCTTGCTCTTTTCTTGCTTCACAAATTGTGTTAATAATATCTAAAGTCAGTGTTTTTTTGGAATATTCTATAAAATTGCTGTAGCTATGAATACCGCCTTGTTGTTCAAATTGCAGCATCAAATTGAACATACTGTAATCTCTTAGTGTTGGCTGCCGATTGCCACAGTAATTTAACAGCATGCCGGATGTAATCTTGCGCCGCTTGCATTCTTCAGAAAACATAGACAATGTTACATTCATTTTTATATTTTGGGGGGTTCTTTTATTTTTTCCTATATTTTTTGCTAAGATGAACTTCTGGTCACCTACAGCTCCAGCCAGTTTTGGTTTATTCCAGTAACATGTAGTAGATGTCACCGATGGTTCATCCGACCTTAATAAGCCAAATGCCAAAGCAGATGGCATGTTTGCAGCCTTCTGCAGATACTACGCAGTCTTTGCACTCTACTGACACGATCTTTTCCATTGATTCTTCTATAACAGCAGTCACCAGGTACAACTTTGTTCTGACCTTATGTTCCGGTGTAACACAGCATTGAACCGTGCATAGGCTTCCTTCACGCTTGAGCTCTACATATCCTACTGCTGTGTCTACGTACGCTTCCCTTGACGCTAGTAAAGCCTTGGCACTGCGTGTTTCTGCAATGTTGTAGCAATCATTTTCATGCATGTACTCTAAAAGCATTAAATAGTCCACTTTCGGCAAGTTCCTGCTGTCTGCAACTTGAAACCCATCAGAATGTTTCATGGTGACGAAATAATCCAGATACAAACAATGTATAAGATAAATTAGGTATTTGAAAATAACAGTCCGAGATTCCAAAAGCCGCAGGATGACGTATAACGCTAGATTGTCAAAACGACAAGTGATGTGACAGTTTTTATTTTTCGAACTGACATAGAAGTATGCAAAGGTACACCATCATTCAATCGTTTGTATGACGTCATTTGTCGCTTACGTCTGTTTAGAATAGTAAGAATTTCAAAGACGTTTTTTTAAATGAAAACTACAAAATATTGAAAATACGAAAAATACGGGTGTCTTAATTTTGAATCTAGTTTTATTTAACAACAAAATATCTGTGTCTTAAAAATATGAAATGTTGTCAATTAGATCACAGCGTCTGAAGAAGGTTATAAATAAGGCCGCATTTTCTATAAACGCGTGCACAAGTTGAATTAGTGATGCAAGATATCTTGCAGCTAATAAAGGTACAAATAAATTTGTGTGCCGGCTTAATTAACACAGAGTGCACATGTTTATGCTCACTGTCGCGTCAAGTCGAACATATCATGTGCCTCCGAGGCCTACCACGACTGTCTATAGAGGCAGATAGTCGAGGGATTTATTTCGGAGGCAACCGAACAATTATTTTCAAGAACCAGGTGCTTTGTAAGTGAAGAATAAATAAGGCGAACATTAAGTTATTAACATATTTAGATACAGGCTAGACACCAGCATATCAAACTAAACCAATTTGTCATATTAATTGAATAGATTTTTAACTTTATTGCTAAAGTGTTAGGTTCAAGATGGATTGGAAAACATTTACAATTTCGGTTAGCTTGATGTGCTGTCGGCTGTACCATACAAAATTTATCAAATAACCTTTTTTATGGCTCAGATAAAATTCCGTCTATAGAAAAATCGACATAAAGTGACACTAGAGATAGAATACAATCATGTCTTGTGTTGATTTTGACCCTACATATTTTCACCACTGCACCCACTGCAGTGCGAAGGCCATCCTTTTTCTGATGCAGATTTATTCTTTTATACAAGACAGTTCTTTCAATAGGAATCAAGCATGTCCTAAATAGTATGTTACGGCTTCACGTCACAACGGCTGCACAGATGAAACTTGACACAAGGGTAGACCATGTCACGGAATAGGACAAAGGATACAGTTCATTTTCGACGATCACGAGGGCAAAGCCGCTGGTGGCAGCTAGACTACTAATATTATCAAGCTGAAGAGTTGGTTTGGTTGAACGTGCTTATCTCAGAAACTACTAGTTCGAATTAAAAAAGTCTTTTGGCGTTGGATCAACATCACGCTACGACCAAAAGAAGTATAGCATTCATGTCAAATGTGACGTAGACGAAAATGTGTATTCGCACTAAGGCCCGAATTCCTCTGTCGCTGATGTCGGTCACTGATTTCGGTCGCGCGTACGAATATACGTTGTGTTCTATGAAGCACCACACTGTGACGCTGACATCAGCGGCGCGCGAGTTGCTACGCGCCGCTGATGGCGCGCGTCGGTCTCGCTCGTCAGCGCCGCGTTCGTCGGTCGACTGACGCGCTATAGAACGTTATGAGCGTCCTCACTCTGTTCCCGACCGTCGGCACGCGCGGGTACAGTCGCCCGCCACCATGAACATTGATACCGAACGTGTGATTGCCGAGGTGCGCCTACGTCCTGCATTGTGGGATTTATCGAATTATATAATATCGAAAGATTTATCACCATTCGTCACCCTATCAGCAACAATTGGGTGAATGTGATATCTTTTTTTTCTATATTGACGCCGTCTCCGCTTGCGTAAGTATGCTGCAGCAACTAAACAATTTATAAACGGGTTCATAATAATATCCCAAATTCAAACTCCGCTTCACAAATCCACAACAAATCCACTTGGAGACGCCTGTACCGTGGAGCGGTCAGTATCGCACTACGGATGTTTTCATTGGCGCTGATGGTCAGCGCGCTACGCGACTGACGGTACGCGACCGACGTCGGCGACAGAGGAATCCGGGCCTAAGTGTTTCCAAACGTCTTTTATAATGTACACAGCAAAGAAGTGAAGCTCTGCCTGTTTCTGTTCCGAAACCGTTACAACTCTAATCTCTTCAAAGCTAGAGTGTCTTTCTGGGTAAGCTCGCACCATCGTAGACTTTGTGTCTGTCATCTCTGACCTATACTAATGTCACGAGCCAAGTCATCTCAATTTATAAATAAAGAAGAAGAAGTAGCGTGGGTCAGCTATATACAGGGAAATTGAAAAAATACCCGAAACCTCTTAGGCAGTGAAAGTACACATGATTATAAGCAACTTTTGTTTTGGTAAAACTCCGAAATCTCGAAAAAAATATCAGCTGTTTCATACAAAATGCAGTATTTAGCCAATGAAAATGTATGAAACAGCTGATATTTTTTTCGAGATTTCGGAGTTTTACCAAAACAAAAGTTGCTTATAATCATGTGTACTTTCACTGCCTAAGAGGTTTCGGGTATTTTTTCAATTTCCCTGTATAACTACGTTGGTACTTACTAGGCTCCTCCTCCAGTGACTTGACGACACTCTTGACGTTGTTGCACAGCGTGAGCGGGTCGAACTCGACCTCCAGCCAGGAGTACAGCTGCTGCAGTTGAGGCGTCGCTAGAGCCACCACGTTCAGGCGGACCACATCTGCAGAACAAAGAGAATTTTAGTTTTTACTCATTTTCAGTATAGCTCACAAAGTGGCCCGTATATTGGACACTCACTTACAAGTTAATGTTTCATAGATTTATTTGAATATTGAACCTAATGAACATTTAATACCCGAGAGTGTACTGAGTAGAACACATTACCCCGTGATCTACGGACGTATTGAGCAGCTGTTTAGTGATTTTTGTCAGCTAAGCTTTTCTTTTTAGAGTTAATTGCCCTTACATAAGGTAAGTTTACACCTTTTTTTAAGGATGGCAAATTATCTAATGACTCTGGGCGGAGCGGAAGGGAGTGTCAGACTTTTACTGACTAATAAAACCCATCCGTGTTAAAGCTATAAAAGCTGAACAGTTGAAATATGGAGAGAATGCGAAACTATGGCTGTTATTAAAACACCTAATCCCAGGTTGCCTGGAAGAGATTGCGAAATGCGATAAGGCCGCCCATTGAATGTGTCTTAGTTTTAAGTTTCCTTTTGTATTTAATTTTGGTGTACAATAAAGTATACGTATAATAAATAAATAATCCTTAACTTATCAACCTTCATCAACATTTAAGCCGAAAGGCGTCCACTGCTGGACATAGGCTCTATCAAGTGTCGCCATATCGATCCGTCCTGTGCGTCTCGTATCTAGCGGTTCCCGTAGCGCTTAACTTATCAAAGCATTGAAAATAAGAAAGTCTTCATGCTATATGTGAGGGCCTACATGGTACATCTTTTCTTACAAGTATATCATCTGCCTAGCCCTTTCCCAACTATATTGGGGTCGGCTTCCATTCAAACCAGAATTCAGCTGAATACCAGTATTTTACGTGGAGCGGCTGCCTACCAGACCCCCACAACCCATTAACTGGGTAACACGGTACTCCTTGGCAAGACTGGTGTCAGATTTTCTGACTTCTGACTATCCGTAACACACGAGTGCACATGTTTATGCTCACTGTCGCGTCAAGTCGAACATATCATGTGCCTCTGTGCGGGAACGCAACAGCACAGTAGACAGTGATTATTATCAAGTGAAAGTGACTAAGTGTTAAAATAACTTTGAACAGATATTTATAGTTAAGCATTGAATAGCGTGTATTAATAGATTAATATTCGAGACAGTTCCTATTTGTAAGTAGTACATACGACGCGCGGCAAAGAAAGTTCTCGATGCGCCACTCGTAAACAACATTATTCTCGCAAGTGGCATGCGTCTTTGATATCTACCGCCTATGATATCTACGACCCCTTTGATTCTGACCGCCACGCGGCCGGCGCATTGTTCTCTTTGATATCTCCCGCATGCCAAGCGTTGTAAAGTACTTACCGCCTATTATTCGGATTTTTTGCTAATCGTTTTTTGTGTTACTTTAGAAATAAGTTCCATGCATGTTTTGACTCGAACGTTCGGGAATAGTTTCGTGGCTGGCGTGAACACGTTGACCAGTCTAATATTGGAATTTGTCAGGGCGGCCATTTTAAAGTTTTGTCGTCTCCTGGTAAATCGGTAAATTAGTTTAACATGTACTTATGATGTATGTTTTAGTTGTTTTAAAGGTTATTTTATGCCATCTTTTAAATGATGACAATAAATAAACAACATTCCCTATAGATTGCATTACAATATTTAACATAAATAGTTCACCAACGAGTTATCCACCTATTCACTGATTTGTCAACATTTTCACCAACAGTTATCAACTTATTCACCTTCTGAGTTAGGGGATGTAAATACTGTGATTTTAATGACAAATAAATTGTTATTATTATTATACAGAAAACAAAATAATGATAACAAAAAAAAAAATATTTGCTGAAGTACCTACTATTTACTCAAATCAAGCAATGTTGTTCTAATTAAACAAATATTAAATTGAAACACCACGAAACTTCCCTTTCTTCCAAGTTTTTAGTGTTTTTTCCATAAAGAAAAAAATTGCAAAAACGTCATATTTTATTGGACCTCTGAATCCTCTTCATCTGGGTTGTCCTCGTACAAATCTGGATCAGTAGATGCAGGGACATCACAGACAGTATTTACCTTCTTAATATAATTATATAAATCACGTGTCACGTTGTTTGTCCGCGATGGACCGATTTTAATCAAATTTGCGCACCTTGTGCAGTTTGATCCAACTTGAAAGATAACCCTATCTTTCAAACGACCCCGTTTACATCTCAATTGTTTGATGCAATATTATTTAGGAGCGGAAAATGTGACGCAGACGAAGTTGCGCGGGTCATCTAGTAATAATATAAAACTCTTTGATGTAATCGTCAATCAGGTCAATCATGTCCACCAAATCTTTTTTTTTTGCTCTGCACTAATTTGGCAAAGCCTTCTTGGAGATTTGGCTCAACCTCTGTAGTGGATTTTCCTCTGAAAATTTATGGACTTCAAAGGGGGGTTCGCGATCCAGGCTTGTCTTTAAGATTCTTTTTCCTACGAAATTTTCCCCAGAATCATCCAGTTTTTTGACAGTAAAGGTTCCTTTCTTGGATTTTAGTTTGGCAAAATCCATGAAATCATTTACCGTCATCACCACGACATTAAATGTGTTTAAGTTAGTAGCTTCTCACAAGTAATATGTATACATACTTATACCTAACTAGCTATCTATGCGTAGATGAGCATACAGTCCATTGTACCCTTTAGTTGGAAATAAATCACCAAACTACGCGGTCACATTAACTTGACGCATATGCGAGCCCCGCCCGCTTCCCCCCGCATTCCCTTAACTCGCCCATCCAATAATACGTAAATGGGTTGCTAGATTGGCTTATAAAATTCATGCCCCAAAATCAAATCGGTAGTTTAATTATATTGATGCTTTTTTGCATCTTCGTACCTGAGAGCCAAAATGACGTCATCAACGCCAAGCGTCAAGTTAATGTGACCGCGTTGTACACATCTATTTTACTTAAAAATCCCATTAAACAAAAATCAACCTTATTGCTATCTACATAATATGGTCCTAAATTGATCCGGATTCGGGTCATCGACTGAACCAGTGCGAGCGCCGCGAGAACAATAGCATTCCTGAGCGATAAGGATTTTCTGAGAAGTGGCTTAAAAACTAACTAGTGAATGTGTTGTTACGAACTTATAAAAACTAGCTTTTGTGAGACTTTCGTGTTGTTTTAGTAAGAATTTGAGTAAGTGATAAGGAGTTTATAATAGGGATTATACAAACTAAAAACCACGCATACCATACTGTCGTCGTCACTATACACCACGGCTTTGTAAATTTACCCGCTCATTGTGTGTGGCGCGACTTGTAAAAATGGAAGATTTAATTGTGTATCAAAATGAGCTAAGTATTAGAAAACTTAAAGAAAGCCGAAAAGAACTTTAAGAAATCTCCGAAAGACAGGATTAAAAGACCTTATTTAGAAACAAGATTAGAACAGTTGGAAGAACTATGATTGGAAAATTATTTCTTAAAATATTATTTCTTTTGAATGTTTGGATTCTAAAATGTACCAATCTCCTGATATAATAGGGAATATGCATGAAAAAAGTATTTATGATCTGAACAATTTATCTAAAATTATTCGAAAATATAATACTAACTGTGAAATTGGAATCTAAATTGCTCGAAAAACGAACGAGATACAATTATTTTAAACAAATATATCTGTCCCTCTCGCGAAAACGTTGTTTTCTATGGCAGCTGTATAGTCATCGTGTAATTTGACGTCACATTACGTATCGGAGTTCTCTTTCTAACTGTAGTCTTTGAAGCTTTATAACTTAATAAATGATGAAGGTATTTAAAAAATAATTTCATGATTGTTTACTAGAGCTAATAAGTATTTAATTTTGCAAATAAAAAAATTGCATGCATATTCCCTATTGGGTTCTTTAAAAGACTATTCTCTGATTGGTCTCTTTGTTAGCTTGGATAAGCTTTACAGAAATTGAGTGTTTCATACCATTAAAAGCCTGTTCCATACATGAATATTGACACAGACAAAACATTTCGACATAACAGATTTTCTAAGGGTTTAGTTAGTGTTGGACACCCCTCAGTTTTTCGTAACAGTTAAAATAACCGCTGTCATTAAAATATTACGAAAATCTTTCTAAATTTCAATAATAGCTCGTATAGCTTACCTTTCAATAAGCTAGCCCTGGTCGGAGGCTGGGCAAGACCGAGCAGTACCGCCAACCTCTGGGCCTTCTCAACCGGACTCTTGTCCGTCTCCACAAAGCGGTCGAACTCGGGGTGGAGAGACGGCAGGGGGACTGATAGTACGGCTACAAGCACGCGGCATGCCATCCTGGAGATAGACGATGTGTTATAGGTGATTCACGAATAACTCTTATGTTATTGCAATAAGGTATAGATTGGAATATTTAAAGGATGTTAGGAAAAAATTGCGTTTGTGAATTAAAACACCCGTAAGGCTTTTACGTATACAGGATTACGGGATTGTTCGACCCGCCCTGGAACGCAAACGGCCATTGAAGGAACATGGATTGGTTTTAATGACAACGAGACTTTAAAGCTTGTTTGTGCCGACTTAATTAACACAGAGTGCACATGTTTATGCTCACTGTCGCGTCAAGTCGAACATATCATGTGCCTCCGAGGCCTACCACGACTGTCTATAGAGGCAGATAGTCGAGGGATTTATTTCGGAGGCATCAACTTTCTAAACTGTATAAAACAATAAACAGATATAATTGTTTGTAAAAGGTAACCTATAGAGGTACTGATTCTGTTACGAAAAACCTTTCACTAATAGAAAGGTATACTATCACTGAGGGCAAGGGTGCGGAGCCGCGGAAAAACTTAGTAAACAAATAGAAATAATAAATCTATGAATCTTTGATAGATTATTTCTGACACCCATATAAAGACTTTCATTCCAGAACTAATGCTGCGTTTCCACCAGATGATAGGAGTGAGTATGCTTAGAGAGAGATGTTTTTGTTAAGAAAAAATACAATCGCTTCAATCATCTAGCCTCGCTCAGCGCAAGCGACTCTATTGGTTCTTAACAAACACATCCATTGTTGTGCAATGTGCATCCACGCACTTCTCTGGTGAAAACAGAGCCTTAAAGTACCATGTTATCACGTTACTCCAATAGTTTTCTAAAGTGAAGTGCCAAGACTTACTTCTGCAACTCCTCCTGAGTAATATTCTTCTTCATCTCCCTGGACAGCTGGAACAGCTTCAGCAAGGCAGCGGCATGGAACAGGCAGTGGCCGGCCTTCCAGAACACAAGCGCCAGCTTCCCATAGTAGTTAGCCATGGTCTTGGCCACGGGCGTCTTCTTTGACATGTTCATCAGGTTGTGGATGTCTTCGATTGCTTTGTAGGCTTCCTGTTTTGTAAAAAACCAATTGTTTCAAAGCTGAGTAGATGAGGATGTATCCCTACAGTTATTGAGGTTTTTCTTCCTGAAACTTGAAGATTTTCTAAATTGTTAGCAAATGAACAAAGTTGAAAAGTTGATAGTTGGTTTTGAACATTGAAGAAGTTTGTGCCGAAATAATTTAACACAGAGTGCACATGTTGGCGCACTCTGTCGCGTCAAGTCGAACATATCATGTACCTCCGAGGCCTACCACGGCTGTCTATGACTAAGATAGTCGAGGGATTTATTTCGGAGGTATCTTATGTCTAAACTAATATGTAATAATACAATACAGAGACAAATTGTTTGATCTACGAACCTGCCACAATTCCATCTGGATAGCACTGTCCAGTTGGAACAACCTGGTCTCCAGGTTAAGTTGCTGTGTTTCTGGCTTGCTGATGCTCACATTTCCAGTTTGCACCTGTAAAATAACACAAAATTAAGATTAAATTTGGTCTAACCTTGCGTGGCCCACTTGGAAATCCATGAACCGCCTCAGAAAGCAAGTAGGAAGGTGTGCTTCAAACATTGTGAAGTGGGGCGGGCTATTGGACATATCCACTGCAGGATGTGGATGTGAAACCGAGTGACAAACTATGCCCCACCTCCTATCATGCCCTCTGTGCCCCAAAACATGCAGCCGAAGTGACCTGTGTGCTGCCACCAACAATGCTGTGGCAGTGGAAATGTTTTGTTCCACCTAAATTTAAGTACTGTCGTGCCAGCTACACGAAGAAGTAGAACGCTTTTTGAACGTCATTGAGCTTTCGCAGTATGCCAACATCCCTAAGTATGCTACAAATTAGCTTGGCATGGGAGGAGTGCGATGCGATTATGCTTTGGAAAAAGGTTAATGCATAATCACCTGTTTCTAATTGACAGTGTGTCGTAAAAAATCACGCAGGCCGAGTGCAGTTTCTATCTTTCAAAAGTATCTATGCAGTTGTCCCAGGTAGCTCTTCTCTCTCCATGTTTTATGTGAAATAAACAATAAAATTATCCTGTAAAACTTACCGTAGGCTTGCAAATATCCTCGAGATGCTTCCTGAGCTTATCACAAAGCTTCCTGAACTCAGTCTTGCGGGAGTACTTGAGACAGAACTGGAACGCCATGCGCGCTATGTCGTGGTACAACGTCTCCACATGCGCGTTAGTACGGAGCAGCTCCAAGCATTGGCAGTAGGACTCCCACAGGAATTTTACCTAGATAGAGAAAAAAAAAGTTATTTTAATAAAAGTACGAAATATATCCTAATATATAAAAATCTTCCGTTACTGAGTGATTGATAGACAGTGCACAGCCGAAACTACTGGTCATAGAAAGCTGAAACTTGGCATGCAGGTTCCTTGGGGAGAGTAGGGGAGCACTAAGAGATAATTTCCTGAAATTCCTACGGGAACGGGAAGAAACGGAATATTCGCGTACGAAGTTTCTGGCACTAGCTATAGTTCTAAATCTTTCACTAAATAGAAAACAACAATGGAGATATTCTAATTTATCAATATTTGCAAAACATAATTTGCAATGTTAATGACATAAATAATGCCCTAATGCAAGTCCAAAATTGGTTCACGGCGAATAATTTGGTTCTAAATGAAAAGAAAACAAAGTGCATAAGATTTGCCTTACCTAATGTCAAAAGCAGTGATTGTGACATATTATTGAACAAGGAAAAACTACAATTCGTCGATAAAACGGTTTTCCTGGGAATTACGCTTGACCCCAGGCTACAATGGGGCCCTCATATAACATCTCTTTCCGGACGGCTAAGTTCAGCAGCATATGCTGTTAGAAAAATCCGCCAACTAACGGATGTCGATACCGCGAGACTGGTATATTTTAGTTACTTTCACAGTATCATGTCTTACGGTATTTTACTATGGGGACGGGCTGCAGACATCGAGTCTATTTTTATTCTGCAGAAAAGAGCCATCAAAGCGATATATAATCTCCGCCGGCGCGATTTTCTTAGGGACCTGTTTAAGATTATAAACATCATGACGGTACCTTGTCAAATACATTTACGAAAACATCATGTATGTCAGAAAGAATTTACATCTTTTTAGTAAAAGAGGCGAGAGACATAATTATGGTACTAGAAATAGGGACCAGTTAGTTCAACCAGGCTTCAGACTGGCTAAAGTAGCCTCATCTTTCATGGGGTACTGTTTAAAATGTTATAATAAGATACCTCCCCATATATTAGAACTAAATGAGACGAAATTCAAGTCTTGTATTAAACGCACACTATGCAGGCAAGCATATTATAAGTTGGGGGATTATATTGAAGATAAAAATGCTTGGCTGAATGCTGGTCCTGCTCCACAGCCACTAGGGAGCACAAACTAATCTGTAAATATTTCGGAAACATTGTTGGACCGGCTGAAGATTGTAAGAAAAATTTGCATTGTTAGAATCAACTTATTTGCATTGTATAATTTCAGCCATTAACAGCACATGTGTGAGTACTGTGTACCTTTAACTTTAATTATCAGTTTTAGGTATGTTTTTGACTTGAATTTACCCTGGCGGTTGGGAGTGTCATGCTCACTCAAAAGTCTAGCTGATGGTGGCGTATGCGTTGGATCATTTGGCTCCCTTCAAAATGGTTGAGCCGAATGGTGCTGGCGCATGCGTCATGTTCGTGAACGGGCGCCGTCAGTCGGGACTGGTCATTTCTTAGCTGCCATGGTTAATTTTGATTATTTCTTTGAATTGTTCCTCTTTTATTCCGGACGCTTTTATCCTGCTCGTCTTTTACATCGTTCTCACATGTATGTATAATTTCAACCCGATGTACCCGATGAATCTTTGTAAAAAATTATCATTTTTAAAAGAGTGTCCGTGGAGTTTCTTGCACGTTCTTCTCCATAGAGATCTACGCTTTGGTACGTGCAAATAGCTTCAACTTTTTGGACCGACCGACCTTGACAATTCAAAAGTGCCTGTAAATGGTTTAATTGAAATAAATGCTTGAATTTTGTTTTTTTTTTTAATTTTGAATTTTGAAATAAATAGAATGTATCAGAAAGCACATCCAAATAACATTTTGGAGACACTGAGAGCACAATTTCTGTCTAGGTTTTTCGATCAATCAGTATCATACTTTTTTAATGAGTATAATTCCATTTATCTGAATCAAAATAAACTCCTTACCCATGGCGTAAGTATAGTCCTGTCGGAACGATCCTGCGCGTCTTCTCCAGACACTGCACTCAGCAAGATACTCTCAGGAGTCGCAAGGTTATCAAGGTCATCAGTCTCGATGACAGCTGCTGTGGATGCCTCACGAGCCGCTTCGGTTCGCTCTTCGGCCATGCGTAGGTAGCCTCTGAGGAATAAAATAAAAGAATATAAAAATAATGATTACATAAGAAAATGATTCTATAATAGGTAATTTAAAAGTGGCGCCAGTGACGAAAAAGTTAAAAGGGAACCGTTTGTTTGGTATGGTCATGTGAAGAGGAGGGAGGAAACGCATTTAACTAAAAGAGTAAGGAACATAAATGTGGATGGATGGAGAGGGAGAGGAAGGCCAAAGAAAAGATGGATGAATTGTGTGAGGAGCGATATGAAAGAAAAGGGAGTTAGTGTTAGTTTGAAGCCTGACGGTTCATAAGGCAGAGTGGAAGAAAAAAACGTGTTGCGCCCAAGTCACATGGGATAAGGGCAGGAAGATGATGATTAATGATAATAATTATTCACTAGGGAAGCAACTGATCTGGTTTCAACTATATGGTCAGTGTCACGTTGGGACAGCAGTAAAGAGGCAGGTCGTTTGGTTTTAAACCAGCATTATAGGGCAGCAAACAGTACACAGAGTATGAGTAGAATTACTCTTTATCAAATTTGCGCTCATAGCCCTAACAGTGCTTGCATTTCAGTAGATTCCTGGACAATTGTTCAGTGTATTTCACAAACTTTGGCATAAGTTACGTGTCGTGCGTAATTACAAAAAGATAAACAAACTAAAATGTGTTTGGCCATGACCCTATGACTCACATTTACATACATAGTTTAATTAGCTAGGATAATTAATTAACGAGGATGAAATTACTGATGCACTTCAAGTTATGCACCTATTTATATGGTTTAAAAATTGGTACTAATGAGAAGGATATAACCAAAGTTTAATGGATCAATTAGCCATTGATCGATTCTTTAAAATGATGGTTTAGTTCGACTTTAAAGACACAAACCTTTTAGAGTGATTAGAATTACAACGAAAAGGTAATTAATACACAAAAGGTGAGATAATCAGCTATAGCGGGGGGCTCAGGTAATGGCCTCATTAGGTGCAATAAAAATCGATTTACAGAATTTAACAAGAATCGATTGTTAGGTGGTCAACAACACAATCGGGTGCAATAAAACTTAATATAATAATACTGCTAAAAAAATACTATTATTGCAGTCGAAGTCAAGGGGTTGGTTGATTAGGCATTCCCAAGGTCACTTGACCATGACCTCCAAGGTCACTCGACTTCGGTTCTCACCACTTCAGGTTTGATTAAGCCATCGCCTAATCAAGCCTGAAGCGGTGAGAACCATCGTTTTTGGTGAAATTTGTTTAAACCTTTTCTTTATGGGATCCCAATTCGTTTCCACTCACTGTCAAACATGTCATGCATGTCGCGGGTTCGATTCCCGCACGGAACAAATATTTGTAAGACCTACAAGTATTTGTTCCGAGTCTGGGTGTTTTTCTATATATAATTTGTATGTATTAAAAAAAAAAAAAATGTATATAAGTAGTTTATCAGCCATATCGTTACCATAACACAAGCATTAGGTTGCTTAGCTTGGGACTATATGGCGTTGTGTGAAATGTCCATGGATATTATTATTATTATTTTGATTTTTGTTATTTTTCTCGGGTCCCTGGAGACCCGGTCCTTTGGTAGGCGTACGAGGGGCCGAAACCAACTCGCAGAGGCCCCGTTAGAAATTTCAAATGTAATGGGGCACCAACCGGCGATTATCACTGTATGCACTGTGAAAGTATTCCCAAGAACAATCCCCGGTTGGAGCAAGACTATTGCAGAATATGGAAACAAAAGATGAAACAATATGGGTTTGGGCGGATTAGTGGTCTGATAATCGTTTATTACAGAAGAACTATTGGCCCCTGCCTGACCACTAACAATATACACGGCTTTTAAATGGCAGGGGGTGACTTGCACACTCAATAAATGGGTCCCCGAAAACGGTCGCTAGCACAAAGTGACGTAGCGCCAAGGTAAGGCAACATAGCTTGAGGTGCTAGATGAGTGGAGAGGTATACCACGGCTATCAGGACAATTCCGGGAGTGCAGTCAAGATCCCTACCAGCATCTTACTGGATTATACATCCTTCTCCCGATTATTATTATTTGCTCAATCAACCTTGAACCTAATGCGTTAGTGATAAAGATGAAAATGAAATTTGACAAATTGTTGCGTGGTTAATATATGGGCTCACGACACGCTAATATTGATGACTGGTAAGTAGCGTTGCCAACACAAAAAAATAGAGGCCTAAATGATCGATTTAAAAAAAAAGATTTTTTTATTTTAATTAATTCGTTATCTCTTTTCAGTAAAATCGTTTTACTTTAGTTCCGAAAATCGAATGGCGATCACAAGGGTGAAATATTGATTCATTACTGCATATCGATTTAAAAATATATCTTTTGGGTCTGAATAGTCGATTCTTCGATTAATCGATCTCAGATCGCCATCCCTAATTAGACTTGCATTTTCGGGGAATGGTAAATTGGTGTTGACAACGCTGCTTACCAGTCGTCACTGTTAGCGCGTCGTGAGCACAGGTCGTGTGTTTTCGTGGTTTTTTCCTGAGTTAAACCGTGAATCACTCTTAAATTTTTAAACAAACTGTATTTTATTGAGATAAAATATACCCGATATGTGATTTGGTTCACCAGCTAAAGAGGTTTCTTGCGTGCAATGTGTGTGAATACTCATATTTAAACCATCATATCTTATCTCAAAACTATTCAGCAAGTGAATGGTTCAGAAGAACCCAAAATGTCGACTACAACTGTGCAAAATCTGGCTGCACCTGCGACCACGACGCCTGCAAAGGCACAGAAGACCTATGGAAAAATTGTGTTAACATTGTACAACGGTCTTTTGCCTGAAAATGTGTTTAAGGAAACGCCCTCGCAGACCGACGGCTTTGACGTCGAAACAGAGACAGATCTCCGTATTCTGGGATGTGAGATGATCCAAACTGCTGGAATCCTGCTCAAGCTGCCGCAAGTCGCGATGGCGACCGGACAAATCTACCTTCAGCGGTTCTACTACTCAAAATCGTTTATGAGATATCCCATGGAAACAATGGCTATGGGTAGCATTTATCTAGCATCTAAGGTTGAAGAAAAACCGTGTAAAATAAGAGATGTGATCAATGTTTTCCATCACATGAAACAGGTGAGGGCTCAGAGGATTATTGCTCCACTCATTGTGGATCAAAACTACACTGAACTGGAAAACCAAGTTATCACAGCTGAAAGAAGAATTCTAAAGGAACTTGGGTTCTGCGTGCATGTGAAGCACCCATACAAGCTTATTGTGGTGTATCTGCAGCTACTGCAGTATGAGAAAAACCGTCAACTGATGCAAATGGCCTGGAACTACATGAACGATGCCCTGCGGACTGATGTCTTCTTGAGGTTCCCTCCTGAGACTATTGCTTGTGCTTGCATTTATCTAGCAGCACGGAAGATTGGTCTGCCGCTTCCAAATAACCCACACTGGTTCCTTCTATTCAAAGTACCAGAAAAAGATATCAGACAAGTCTGTGTTCGCATTCTCCAGCTCTACAAGAGAACTAAAGTCAATCCTGAGGAATTAGAGGTCAAAGTTGACATGTTACGAAAACTGTACCACGCTAACAAGCATATTCAAGTTCAAAAAGAACGCGAGAACAATAAGGCAGTAGAGAAGAAGGTTGTGTCTGTGTCGCCTACTGCGTCAACATCTGATGAAAGTAACCGAAAGGATTCTGAAAAAGACAAATCACCAAAAACTCCTCCATTGTCGTCCAAGTACCATAGCAGCCATAAATCTAAGAAGGGTCGCAGATCACGTTCACCATATGAACGCAAGAGCTATTCAAGTAGTATAAGCAGCAAAAGGCACAGATCTCGTTCAAGGGACAGGGAGATGGATCGTTCTCGTGAATGGAGTAGGATGGATGACAAGCGAGGCCGTGGGATGTCCCGAAAGTATGATGACTATAAACGATACAAGTCCAGCAAGGTTGTTAGAGATCGTAAGAGGAAATATTAGACTGTAAAATTAATTTAATTTTGGAATAAATGCTTTTTTTTTTAATTTCACTGTTTATCATTGTTTACCTCCTCCTTTGTGGAACCTGATCACTAGCTTGTTTTTAAGTCTCATAACCACTAGACATCATTCTATGCCAACAAGGAACTCTTTTAGTAACGTTGTCAATGTAATGCCTGCTGGCAATGTCGGGAGTTGTTGTGTATATTGCTGAACATGTTGGCCGTCACGTGTTGCGCGACCATGTTGCCTAGTGGATATTTATTCTTTGGTATTGAACTTGAATTATGATAAAAACAACTAAATAATCTAAATATATTAAATAGCTAGTACTTATAAATTAATTGCTAAAATGTATATTTATTAAAGCAATTACTTAACAGAACACAATTTTTGCAATGATATCTATGTAGGTACACAATATTTTTCATAAACATTTTTCTAAGAATATGGTAAAATATTACACTAATGACTCATTCATTTTGGGAAATGTTATTATTTTATTGAGATTAAATAAACACAATGCATAAATATCAATTACAGTAATTATTTCGACTGCAAGATAATTAAGGAGAAGTCTTATTATGACTTAAATGAGCTAATAAGATTTTTAATACTAACTCTGTAATTAGTATTTCAGAATTAATGAATATGAACTTATTTTTTGGCAATAATTTGATGAGATGGTTAGAGGTATGTTGTAAATGTAGGAGATCAAATTGTACATCTTTCAGTTTCAAAATCCATATTGGAAACTATTGAATTTGGTTAGAATTTATGGTATTCAAAACGAATTCTCACCGCTTCACGCTTGATTAAGCCACCGCCTAATCAAGCCATAAGCGGTGAGAACCATCGTTTTTGGTGAAATTAATTTAAACCTTTTCTTCATGGTGTGCCGTACCGGTTCCACTGACCAGTGGGTCTAAAAAAGCCACTTTAGCAGATTCAGAAAGCCTTCACTGTCAAATTTGCCCAATCAACCTTGAAGAGTTAGTGATAAAGATGAAAATTAAATTTGTTTGCTGGCAATGTCGGGAGTTGTTATGTATCTTGCTGAACATGTGGGCGTCACGTGTTGCGCGACAATGTTGCCTAGTGGATACGAGGCTAAAAGAAAGCTGTTTATATTATTCTTTGGTATTGAACTTAAATTATGATAAAAACAACTAAATATTAGGGATGGGCCGAAATTCGGTTCAACCGAAATTCGGTAGCTTGAACCGAACTTCGGCATTCGGCCGAAATTCGGTTAGCCATAACAGCTATAAATATAACATATAACTATAATAAAACCATAGCAGCTATAAATCTAAGAAGGATCGCAGATCACGTTCACCATATGATCGCAAGAGTTATTCAAGTAGTAGTAGCAAAAGGCACAAATCTCGTTCAAGGGTCAGGGAGACGGATCGTTCTCGTGAATGGAGTTGGATGGATGACAAGCGAGGCCGTGGGATGTCCCGAAAGTATGATGACTATAAACGATACAAGTCCAGCAAGGTTGTTAGAGATCGTAAGAGGAAATATTAGACTGTAAAATTAATTTAATTTTGGAATAAATGCTTTTTTTTAATTTCACTGTTTTTCATTGTTTACCTCCTCCTCTGTGGAAACTAATCACTAGCTTGTTTTGTAAGTCTCATATCCACTAGGCATCATTCTATGCCAACAAGGGACTCTTTTAGTAACATTGTCAATGTAATGCTTGCTGGCAATGTCGGGAGTTGTTATGTATCTTGCTGAACATGTTGGGTGGGCGTCACGTGTTGCGCGACCATGTTGCCTAGTGGATATTTATTCTTTGGTATTGAACTTGAATTATGATAAAAACAACTAAATAATCTAAATAGCTAGTAGGTACTTATAAATTAATTGTTAAAAGGTATATAAATTAGATCAATTACTTAACTGCAACACTATTTTTGTAATGATATAGGTACATGTAGGGAGGGAGGTACACAATATTTTTCATAAACATTTTTCTAAGAATACGGTAAAATCTTACATTAATGACTATTTAATTATTTCTACTGCAAGATAATAAAGGAGAAGTCTTATTATCGCTTATATGAGCTAACAAGATTTTTGTCACAAACTATGTAATTAGGAATTCAGTATTCATGAATAGTCAACTTATTTATTGGCAATAATTTGATGAGATGGTTAGAGGTGTGTTGTAAATGTAGGAGTGTCCTCCTACATTTACAACACACCTCTACTGCAAGATAATAAAGGAGAAGTCTTATTATCGCTTATATGAGCTAACAAGATTTTTGTCACAAACTATGTAATTAGGAATTCAGTATTCATGAATAGTCAACTTATTTATTGGCAATAATTTGATGAGATTTACAACACACCTCTAACCATCTCATCAAATTATTGCCAATAAATAAGTTTACATCTTTCAGTTTCAATATCCTGTTGCTAAGCCTAAATTGTTCTTAACTTGATGCCAAAAGAACAATGTTTCTACTTGTGTTTGTAACCATATTATACGTGGGAAAGTGGAGAATGTTTTATTTAATTTGTATTGCTTTAATAAATACTGCAGAGAATTGAAATTTTTGTTGGTTGCATCCGGGTCGATGAAAAATGAGAGCTTTCCTTTAGTTTGCCAACATTCTTACTGCCCAGATATTGATCTTTATTAGCTACACATTCGAGTGTAATAAAACAGGTTGTGTTTTTATTCAAAATTAACCGGTTCTAAGGCCGGGTAGAAACAACGACTTTTCAAAAATCAAATATTGCAGTTTTACTTATCATCAAAATGGGACTTTGAACATGAAGGCACACTTGAAAAATTCTGAATTTGACACCGGAAAATTGCTAACGTCGTAGAATTGTAAAATATCGCGATATTTTTTTTTTTTTTCTAAAGATTTTTATTCATTTTTTAGCCACGGACATATTGGAAACTATTGAATTAGGGTAGGATTTATGATATTCAAAACTATTTTTTCTTAATATATCGAGAAATCATAATCTTCTTTAAGTGAGTAATCGGCATATTATGTATAATATCAACTCACTAACCAAATAAAATTAGGATTAATATAGTTGGGAAAAGGACAAGTAATTAGGAATTCAGTATTCATGAATAGTCAACTTATTTATTGGCTACAATTTGATGAGATGGTTAGAGGGGTGTTGTAAATGTAGGAGGACAAGTTTACATCTTTCAGTTTCAATATCCTGTTGCTAAGCCTAAATTGTTCTTAACTTGATGCCAAAAGAACAATGTTTCTACTTGTGTTTGTAACCATATTATACGTGAGAAAGTGGAGAATGTATTATTTAATTTGTAATGCTGTAATAAATATTGCAAAGAAGAAATTGAAAGTTTTGTTGGTTGCGTCCGGGTCAATGAATAATGAGAGCTTTCCTTTAGTTTGCCAACGTTCTTACTGCCCAGAATTTGATCTTTATTAGCTACACATTCGAGTGTAATAAAACAGGGTGTGTTTTTATTCAAAATTAACCAGTTCTAAGGCCGGGTAGAAACAACGATTTTTCAAAAATCAAATGATGCAGTTTTACTTATCATCAAAATGGGACTTTGAACATAAAGGCACACTTGAAAAATTCTGTATATGACACCGGAATTGTAAAATATCGCGATAATTTTCTTTTTTTTTTTCTTAAGATTTTTATTCATTTATTAAAGCCACGGACATATTAGAAACTATTGAATTAGGGTAGGATTTATGATATTCAAAACGAATTTTTCTTAATATATCGATATCGAGAAATAATCTTCTTAAAGTGAGTAATCCGGCTTAAATAAATATTATGTACTAGCTGACCCGCGCAACTTCGTCTGCGTCACATTTTCCATTACTGCTCCGCTCCTATTTGTCTTAGCGTGATGATATATATACCCCTATAACCTTCCTCAATAAATGGGCTATCTAAAACTGAAAGATTTTTTCAAATCGGACCAGTTCCTGAGATTAGCGCGTTCAACCAAACAAACAAACTCTTCTGCTTTATAATATTAGTATAGATTGCATATACAAAATCTACGTTCAGTTACGTATCCTGATCTCTCTCTCGAATTAAGAATATAATTATGAAGAGGGTACCTAATGCAGGGCACTGTATCATCTCTATCGGTTGAAATGCCGACCAGCCCAGGTACCTAATCTCCTGGTACAAACTAATCTTGAATCAAAATCAACAAAACCAACTGTGGAACGAATGGTGCTGAATCAAGTGGATTCTTAATTTCGTCCAGAACAGTCCAAAAAGAAACACATTTTCTCCGATTTTTACTGACAATATTGCTGATTGTAGACCACTGATTAATTTAATTTGTTTTAACATTTTATAATATCAAAAAAGTTTTACTGGGTTCATAGAATCGATTTATTATAGAGGAGCTCGTGGCTAAATTGAAACAGCCGCACGGACCGATCTTCAAGGCTAAACTATAACAGACGAACGCATCGATCTTCAAGGTTAAGCAACGCTTGCGAAGGTTGGTCTGTGGATAGGTGACCATCTGGACATACCGAGTTTCCTTCGTGCCTCAGAAAGCGCGTTAAGCCTTTGGTCCCGGCTGTCATTTGTAGATCTTTGGCAGTCGTTACGGATAGTCAGAAGCCAGTAAAATCTGACTGAAATCTTGCATTGAATGAGTTGTGGAGGTCTGGTAGGCAGCCGCGCCACGTAAAATACCGGTATTCAGCTGAATCCGGTTTGTTTGGAAGCCGAGCCAATATAGTAAGGAAAAGGCTAGGTTGTTATAATGGTCACCCATTCAAAGACCGACCTCGGCAAGCGTTGCTTAACCTTGAAGATCGACGTGTTCGGCTGTGATATAGTTTAGCCACATTGAAACATAATACCAAATATTCGCCTCTTCTGTTAGTAAAACAGTTTACTTATGGATACAGGTAACTCTCCGGAGGAGACTCTCCTCTCCTCAGTCTCCTCCCAGTAAATCGAAATACAATCAAGTCATTCAATCAAATCCATACTTCCATAGCTATTTATATAATAATTTCAATATTAGTTATACGAATTCAAGTTACACAACATAAAACATGGGGCTGACCTGATGCTGCTGCGGAGAATCTTAACACCGCGATTCAGAAAAACGCGTCATAAGTACAACGCCATCTATCGATCTACAACGTAACTGAACTGTCTTTATACTCATAACTACTCCTAAGTTCAAACTTAGAAGCTTACACGTTACGATAAATAATGATAATATAATAAAATGTTCACTTACATTGCTACATTTTCAGTTTAATTAAAAAATAACTCAAAAATGCATTGTTTCGGGGTCTTTTCACACATTTCTTATTAAAAAATTTCTCAATAGATGGCATTGCAAGTATCTGAAGTCTCAATGTTAACAACCTATTTTAGCGTTCGATGAAGTTTCTTCGTAAACTTTAAAATTCGATATCTTTTGATTTTGTGGGTCGATTTTGATGAAATAAACACTAAATGTTGCTCCGATTATCACTTAATATTTCGAAGTACCTAAATTTTGAATCCAATCAGTGGTTTATGCGTGATGCTCCTCCAAACGCACAGACAAACAAGACGCACAGACAAACAGACAAACAGAAAAGAATTTCAAAAACTGCTTTTTTGTGTTCTATGTAATTTTTCTGACATTTCTATGTATTTTTTATGCGAAAATATTCAATGTACAGACACGGCAACTCTACGATTTTATTATATGTATAGATAATATGAACTCAATAACCAAATAATTTATTAAACTTATTTAGCTATTTTATATTGTATAAATTCTTGTTAGACTTGGATAAAGTAATAAATACAAGAATTATAAAGTTTTATTTCGGTTTTCTGCAGATCTAAAAAGGTCTCTTCAGCAGAATCATACTATAAACCACACAACAATTAATTAGTCAAATTTAATTTTCATCTTTATCACTAATTCTTCAAGGTTGATTGGGCAAATTTGACAGTGAAGGCTTTCTGAATCTGCTAAAGTGGCCTTTTTAGACCCACTGGTCAGTGGAACCGGTACGGCACACCATGAAGAAAAGGTTTAAATTAATTTCACCAAAAACGATGGTTCTCACCGCTTATGGCTTGATTAGGCGGTGGCTTAATCAAGCGTGAAGCGGTGAGAATTCGTTTTGAATACCATAAATTCTAACCAAATTCAATAGTTTCCAATATGGATTTTGAAACTGAAAGATGTACAATTTGATCTCCTACATTTACAACATACCTCTAACCATCTCATCAAATTATTGCCAAAAAATAAGTTCATATTCATTAATTCTGAAATACTAATTACAGAGTTAGTATTAAAAATCTTATTAGCTCATTTAAGTCATAATAAGACTTCTCCTTAATTATCTTGCAGTCGAATGTTTATTTAATCTCAATAAAATAATAACATTTCCCAAAATGAATGAGTCATTAGTGTAATATTTTACCATATTCTTAGAAAAATGTTTATGAAAAATATTGTGTACCTACATAGATATCATTGCAAAAATTGTGTTCTGTTAAGTAATTGCTTTAATAAATATACATTTTAGCAATTAATTTATAAGTACTAGCTATTTAATATATTTAGATTATTTAGTTGTTTTTATCATAATTCAAGTTCAATACCAAAGAATAAATATCCACTAGGCAACATGGTCGCGCAACACGTGACGCCCAACATGTTCAGCAATATACACAACAACTCCCGACATTGCCAGCAGGCATTACATTGACAACGTTACTAAAAGAGTTCCTTGTTGGCATAGAATGATGTCTAGTGGTTATGAGACTTAAAAACAAGCTAATGATCAGGTTCCACAAAGGAGGAGGTAAACAATGATAAACAGTGAAATTAAAAAAAAAAGCATTTATTCCAAAATTAAATTAATTTTACAGTCTAATATTTCCTCTTACGATCTCTAACAACCTTGCTGGACTTGTATCGTTTATAGTCATCATACTTTCGGGACATCCCACGGCCTCGCTTGTCATCCATCCTACTCCATTCACGAGAACGATCCATCTCCCTGTCCCTTGAACGAGATCTGTGCCTTTTGCTGCTTATACTACTTGAATAGCTCTTGCGTTCATATGGTGAACGTGATCTGCGACCCTTCTTAGATTTATGGCTGCTATGGTACTTGGACGACAATGGAGGAGTTTTTGGTGATTTGTCTTTTTCAGAATCCTTTCGGTTACTTTCATCAGATGTTGACGCAGTAGGCGACACAGACACAACCTTCTTCTCTACTGCCTTATTGTTCTCGCGTTCTTTTTGAACTTGAATATGCTTGTTAGCGTGGTACAGTTTTCGTAACATGTCAACTTTGACCTCTAATTCCTCAGGATTGACTTTAGTTCTCTTGTAGAGCTGGAGAATGCGAACACAGACTTGTCTGATATCTTTTTCTGGTACTTTGAATAGAAGGAACCAGTGTGGGTTGTTTGGAAGCGGCAGACCAATCTTCCGTGCTGCTAGATAAATGCAAGCACAAGCAATAGTCTCAGGAGGGAACCTCAAGAAGACATCAGTCCGCAGGGCATCGTTCATGTAGTTCCAGGCCACTTGCATCAGTTGACGGTTTTTCTCATACTGCAGTAGCTGCAGATACACCACAATAAGCTTGTATGGGTGCTTCACATTTACGCAGAAACCAAGTTCCTTTAGAATTCTTCTTTCAGCTATGATAACTTGGTTTTCCATTTCAATGTAGTTTTGATCCACAATGAGTGGAGCAATAATCCTCTGAGCCCTCACCTGTTTCATGTGATGGAAAACATTGATCACATCTCTTATTTTACACGGTTTTTCTTCAACCTTAGATGCTAGATAAATGCTACCCATAGCCATTGTTTCCATGGGATATCTCATAAACGATTTTGAGTAGTAGAACCGCTGAAGGTAGATTTGTCCGGTCGCCATCGCGACTTGCGGCAGCTTGAGCAGGATTCCAGCAGTTTGGATCATCTCACATCCCAGAATACGGAGATCTGTCTCTGTTTCGACGTCAAAACCGTCGGTCTGCGAGGGCGTTTCCTTAAACACACTTTCAGGCAAAAGACCGTTGTACAATGTTAACACAATTTTTCCATAAGTCATCTGTGCCTTTGCAGGCGTCGTAATATTATTTTAATGATTTTGTTATCTCTTTTCAGTAAAATCGTTTTACTTTAGTTCCGAAAATCGAATGGCGATCACAAGGGTGAAATATTGATTCATTACTGTATATCGATTTTTAAAAATATATCTTTTGGGTCTGAATAGTCGATTCTTCGATTAATCGATCTCAGATCGTCATCCCTAATTAGACTTGCATTTTCGGAGAATGTTAAATTGGTGTTGACAACGCTGCTTACCAGTCGTCACTGTTAGCGCGTCGTGAGCACAGGTCGTGTGTTTTCGTGGTGTTTTTCCTGAGTTAAACCGTGAATCACTCTTAAATTTTTAAACAAACTGTATTTTATTGAGATAAAATATACCAGATATGTGATTTGGTTCACCAGCTAAAGAGGTTTCTTGCGTGCAATGTGTGTGAATACTCATTTTTAAACCATCATATCTTATCTCAAAATTATTCAGCAAGTGAATGGTTCAGAAGAACCCAAAATGTCGACTACAACTGTGCAAAATCTGGCTGCACCTGCGACCACGACGCCTGCAAAGGCACAGAAGACCTATGGAAAAATTGTGTTAACATTGTACAACGGTCTTTTGCCTGAAAATGTGTTTAAGGAAACGCCCTCGCAGACCGACGGCTTTGACGTCGAAACAGAGACAGATCTCCGTATTCTGGGATGTGAGATGATCCAAACTGCTGGAATCCTGCTCAAGCTGCCGCAAGTCGCGATGGCGACCGGACAAATCTACCTTCAGCGGTTCTACTACTCAAAATCGTTTATGAGATATCCCATGGAAACAATGGCTATGGGTAGCATTTATCTAGCATCTAAGGTTGAAGAAAAACCGTGTAAAATAAGAGATGTGATCAATGTTTTCCATCACATGAAACAGGTGAGGGCTCAGAGGATTATTGCTCCACTCATTGTGGATCAAAACTACACTGAACTGGAAAACCAAGTTATCACAGCTGAAAGAAGAATTCTAAAGGAACTTGGGTTCTGCGTGCATGTGAAGCACCCATACAAGCTTATTGTGGTGTATCTGCAGCTACTGCAGTATGAGAAAAACCGTCAACTGATGCAAATGGCCTGGAACTACATGAACGATGCCCTGCGGACTGATGTCTTCTTGAGGTTCCCTCCTGAGACTATTGCTTGTGCTTGCATTTATCTAGCAGCACGGAAGATTGGTCTGCCGCTTCCAAATAACCCACACTGGTTCCTTCTATTCAAAGTACCAGAAAAAGATATCAGACAAGTCTGTGTTCGCATTCTCCAGCTCTACAAGAGAACTAAAGTCAATCCTGAGGAATTAGAGGTCAAAGTTGACATGTTACGAAAACTGTACCACGCTAACAAGCATATTCAAGTTCAAAAAGAACGCGAGAACAATAAGGCAGTAGAGAAGAAGGTTGTGTCTGTGTCGCCTACTGCGTCAACATCTGATGAAAGTAACCGAAAGGATTCTGAAAAAGACAAATCACCAAAAACTCCTCCATTGTCGTCCAAGTACCATAGCAGCCATAAATCTAAGAAGGGTCGCAGATCACGTTCACCATATGAACGCAAGAGCTATTCAAGTAGTATAAGCAGCAAAAGGCACAGATCTCGTTCAAGGGACAGGGAGATGGATCGTTCTCGTGAATGGAGTAGGATGGATGACAAGCGAGGCCGTGGGATGTCCCGAAAGTATGATGACTATAAACGATACAAGTCCAGCAAGGTTGTTAGAGATCGTAAGAGGAAATATTAGACTGTAAAATTAATTTAATTTTGGAATAAATGCTTTTTTTTTTAATTTCACTGTTTATCATTGTTTACCTCCTCCTTTGTGGAACCTGATCACTAGCTTGTTTTTAAGTCTCATAACCACTAGACATCATTCTATGCCAACAAGGAACTCTTTTAGTAACGTTGTCAATGTAATGCCTGCTGGCAATGTCGGGAGTTGTTGTGTATATTGCTGAACATGTTGGCCGTCACGTGTTGCGCGACCATGTTGCCTAGTGGATATTTATTCTTTGGTATTGAACTTGAATTATGATAAAAACAACTAAATAATCTAAATATATTAAATAGCTAGTACTTATAAATTAATTGCTAAAATGTATATTTATTAAAGCAATTACTTAACAGAACACAATTTTTGCAATGATATCTATGTAGGTACACAATATTTTTCATAAACATTTTTCTAAGAATATGGTAAAATATTACACTAATGACTCATTCATTTTGGGAAATGTTATTATTTTATTGAGATTAAATAAACACAATGCATAAATATCAATTACAGTAATTATTTCGACTGCAAGATAATTAAGGAGAAGTCTTATTATGACTTAAATGAGCTAATAAGATTTTTAATACTAACTCTGTAATTAGTATTTCAGAATTAATGAATATGAACTTATTTTTTGGCAATAATTTGATGAGATGGTTAGAGGTATGTTGTAAATGTAGGAGATCAAATTGTACATCTTTCAGTTTCAAAATCCATATTGGAAACTATTGAATTTGGTTAGAATTTATGGTATTCAAAACGAATTCTCACCGCTTCACGCTTGATTAAGCCACCGCCTAATCAAGCCATAAGCGGTGAGAACCATCGTTTTTGGTGAAATTAATTTAAACCTTTTCTTCATGGTGTGCCGTACCGGTTCCACTGACCAGTGGGTCTAAAAAGGCCACTTTAGCAGATTCAGAAAGCCTTCACTGTCAAATTTGCCCAATCAACCTTGAAGAATTAGTGATAAAGATGAAAATTAAATTTGACTAATTAATTGTTGTGTGGTTTATAGTATGATTCTGCTGAAGAGACCTTTTTAGATCTGCAGAAAACCGAAATAAAACTTTATAATTCTTGTATTTATTACTTTATCCAAGTCTAACAAGAATTTATACAATATAAAATAGCTAAATAAGTTTAATAAATTATTTGGTTATTGAGTTCATATTATACATAATATTTATTTAAGCCGGATTACTCACTTTAAGAACATTATTTCTCGATATCGATATATTAAGAAAAATTCGTTTTGAATATCATAAATCCTACCCTAATTCAATAGTTTCTAATATGTCCGTGGCTTTAATAAATGAATAAAAATCTTAAGAAAAAAAAAAAAAAAATTATCGCGATATTTTACAATTCCGGTGTCATATACAGAATTTTTCAAGTGTGCCTTTATGTTCAAAGTCCCATTTTGATGATAAGTAAAACTGCATCATTTGATTTTTGAAAAATCGTTGTTTCTACCCGGCCTTAGAACTGGTTAATTTTGAATAAAAACACACCCTGTTTTATTACACTCGAATGTGTAGCTAATAAAGATCAAATTCTGGGCAGTAAGAACGTTGGCAAACTAAAGGAAAGCTCTCATTATTCATCGACCCGGACGCAACCAACAAAACTTTCAATTTCTTCTTTGCAATATTTATTACAGCAATACAAATTAAATAAAACATTCTCCACTTTCCACGTATAATATGGTTACAAACACAAGTAAAAACATTGTTCTTTTGGCATCAAGTTAAGAACAATTTAGGCTTAGCAACAGGATATTGAAACTGAAAGATGTAAACTTGTCCTCCTACATTTACAACACACCTCTAACCATCTCATCAAATTATTGCCAATAAATAAGTTGACTATTCATGAATACTGAATTCCTAATTAAGTACATAGTTTGTGACAAAAATCTTATTAGCTCATATAAGCGATAATAAGACTTCTCCTTTATTATCTTGCAGTAGAAATAATTAAATAGTCATTATTGTAAGATTTTACCGTATTCTTAGAAAAATGTTTATGAAAAATATTGTGTACCTCCCTCCCTACATGTACCTATATCATTACAAAAATAGTGTTGCAGTTAAGTAATTGATCTAATTTATATACATTTTAACAATTCATTTATAAGTACCTACTAGCTATTTCATATATTTGGTTGTTTTTATCATAATTCAAGTACAAATACCAAAGAGTAAAACACAAACAGCTTTCTTTTATTTAGCCTCGTATCTACTAGGCAACATTGGTGCGCAACCCGTGACGCCCAACATGTTCAGCAATATACACAACAACTCCCAACATTGCCAGCAGGCATTACATTGACAACGTTACTAAAAGAGTTCCTTGTTGGCATTCAACATGATGCCTAGTGGATATGAGACTTAAAATACAAGCTAGTGATTAGGTTCCACAAAGGAGGAGGTAAACAATGAAAAACAGTGTATTAAAAAAAAAGGATTTTTTCCAAAATAAAATTTAATTTTACAGTGTTAATGTTTCCTCCTATGATCTCTAACAACCTTGCTGGACTTGTATCGTTTATAGTCATCATACTTTCGGGACATCCCACGGCCTCGCTTGTCATCCATCCTACTCCATTCACGAGAACGATCCATCTCCCTGACCCTTGAACGAGATTTGTGCCTTTTGCTGCTACTACTTGAATAACTCTTGCGTTCATATGGTGAACGTGATCTGCGATCCTTCTTAGATTTATAGCTGCTATGGTTTTATTATAGTTATATGTTATATTTATAGCTGTTATGGCTAACCGAATTTCGGTTGAACCGAATTTCGGCCCATCCCTAATATTTAGTTGTTTTTATCATAATTTAAGTTCAATACCAAAGAATAATATAAACAGCTTTCTTTTAGCCTCGTATGATCGTATCCACTAGGCAACATTGTCGCGCAACACGTGACGCCCAACATGTTCAGCAAGATACATAACAACTCCCGACATTGCCAGCAAGCATTACATTGACAATGTTACTAAAAGAGTCCCTTGTTGGCATAGAATGATGCCTAGTGGATATGAGACTTACAAAACAAGCTAGTGATTAGGTTCCACAGAGGAGGAGGTAAACAATGAAAAACAGTGAAATTAAAAAAAAGCATTTATTCCAAAATTAAATTAATTTTACAGTCTAATATTTCCTCTTACGATCTCTAACAACCTTGCTGGACTTGTATCGTTTATAGTCATCATACTTTCGGGACATCCCACGGCCTCGCTTGTCATCCATCCTACTCCATTCACGAGAACGATCCATCTCCCTGACCCTTGAACGAGATTTGTGCCTTTTGCTGCTACTACTTGAATAGCTCTTGCGTTCATATGGTGAACGTGATCTGCGACCCTTCTTAGATTTATGGCTGCTATGGTACTTGGACGACAATGGAGGAGTTTCTGGTGATTTGTCTTTTTTAGAATCCCTTCGATTACTTTCATCAGATGTTGACGCAGTAGGCGACACAGACACAACCTTCTTCTCTACTGCCTTATTGTTCTCGCGTTCTTTTTGAACTTGAATATGCTTGTTAGCGTGGTACAGTTTTCGTAACATGTCAACTTTGACCTCTAATTCCTCAGGATTGACTTTAGTTCTCTTGTAGAGCTGAAGAATTCGAGCACAGACTTGTCTGATATCTTTTTCTGGTACTTTGAATAGAAGGAACCAGTGTGGGTTGTTTGGAAGCGGCAGACCAATCTTCCGTGCTGCTAGATAAATGCAAGCACAAGCAATAGTCTCAGGAGGGAACCTCAAGAAGACATCAGTCCGCAGGGCATCGTTCATGTAGTTCCAGGCCACTTGCATCAGTTGACGGTTTTTCTCATACTGCAGTAGCTGCAGATACACCACAATAAGCTTGTATGGGTGCTTCACATGCACGCAGAAACCAAGTTCCTTTAGAATTCTTCTTTCAGCTATGATAACTTGGTTTTCCAGTTCAGTGTAGTTTTGATCCACAATGAGTGGAGCAATAATCCTCTGAGCCCTCACCTGTTTCATGTGATGGAAAACATTGATCACATCTCTTATTTTACACGGTTTTTCTTCAACCTTAGATGCTAGATAAATGCTACCCATAGCCATTGTTTCCATGGGATATCTCATAAACGATTTTGAGTAGTAGAACCGCTGAAGGTAGATTTGTCCGGTCGCCATCGCGACTTGCGGCAGCTTGAGCAGGATTCCAGCAGTTTGGATCATCTCACATCCCAGAATACGGAGATCTGTCTCTGTTTCGACGTCAAAGCCGTCGGTCTGCGAGGGCGTTTCCTTAAACACATTTTCAGGCAAAAGACCGTTGTACAATGTTAACACAATTTTTCCATAGGTCTTCTGTGCCTTTGCAGGCGTCGTGGTCGCAGGTGCAGCCAGATTTTGCACAGTTGTAGTCGACATTTTGGGTTCTTCTGAACCATTCACTTGCTGAATAATTTTGAGATAAGATATGATGGTTTAAAAATGAGTATTCACACACATTGCACGCAAGAAACCTCTTTAGCTGGTGAACCAAATCACATATCTGGTATATTTTATCTCAATAAAATACAGTTTGTTTAAAAATTTAAGAGTGATTCACGGTTTAACTCAGGAAAAACACCACGAAAACACACGACCTGTGCTCACGACGCGCTAACAGTGACGACTGGTAAGCAGCGTTGTCAACACCAATTTAACATTCTCCGAAAATGCAAGTCTAATTAGGGATGACGATCTGAGATCGATTAATCGAAGAATCGACTATTCAGACCCAAAAGATATATTTTTAAAAATCGATATACAGTAATGAATCAAGGTTGATTGGGCAAATTTGACAGTGATGGGTGATATGCTATAAGAATAAGCTAAAGCCCGCTGGTCAGTGGAAACGAATTGGAACCTCATGAAGAAAAGGTTTAAACAAATTTCACCTAAATCGATGGTTCTCACCGCTTCAGGATTGATTAGACGATGGCTTAATCAATCCTGAATTGGTGAGAACCGAGGTCGAGTGACCTTGGAGGTCATGTTCAAGTAACCTTGGGAATGCCTAATGAACCAACCCCTTGACTTCGACTGCAATAACAGTATTATTATTTTTTTAGTAGGTATAACCTTTTAAGTTTGATTGCACCCAATCTCTGGAAACGATTGTGATGTTGACCATATACCTAATGAGACCATTACAATAATTACTGATTACCTCACCTTTTGTGTATTAATGACCTATTCGTTGTAATTCTAATCACTCTAAAAGGTTTGTTTGTTTAAAGTCGAACATAACCATCATTTTAAAAGAACCGATCAATAGCTAATTTATCTGTTAGAACCTTCTCATTAGTAACAATTTTTAAATCAAGTAAATAGATGCATAACTTGAAGTGCATCAATTGTAATTTCATCCTCGTTAATTAAATATCCTAGCTATTTAGACTATGTATGTATTTATACGAGTTAGTTTCAGTGAGTCATAGGTCGTGTCTATACTCACGACACACTAATATTGATGACTAGCAAGCAGCGTTGCCAACACAAAAAAATCGAGGTCTTAAAGATCGATTAATTTTATTCTAATGATTTTGTTATCTCTTTTCAGTAAAATCGTTTTACTTTAGTTCCGAAAATCGAATGGCGATTACAAGGGTGAAATATTGATTCATTACTGTATATCGATTTTTAAAAATATATCTTTTGGGTCTGAATAGTCGATTCTTCGATTAATCGATCTCAGATCGCCATCCCTAATTAGACTTGCATTTTCGGGGAATGTTAAATTGGTGTTGGCAACGCTGCTTACCAGTCGTCACTGTTGGCGCGTCGTGAACACAGGTCGTGTGTTTTCGTGGTGTTTTTCCTGAGTTAAACCGTGAATTTCTCTTAAATTTTAAAACAAACTGTATTTCATTGAGATAAAATATACCAGATATGTGATTTGGTTTACCAGCTAAAGAGGTTTCTTGCGTGCAATGTGTGTGAATACTCATATTTAAACCATCATATCTTATCTCAAAACTATTCAGCAAGTGAATGGTTCAGAAGAACCCAAAATGTCGACTACAACTGTGCAAAATCTGGCTGCACCTGCGACCACGACGCCTGCAAAGGCACAGAAGACTTATGGAAAAATTGTGTTAACATTGTACAACGGTCTTTTGCCTGAAAGTGTGTTTAAGGAAACGCCCTCGCAGACCGACGGCTTTGACGTCGAAACAGAGACAGATCTCCGTATTCTGGGATGTGAGATGATCCAAACTGCTGGAATCCTGCTCAAGCTGCCGCAAGTCGCGATGGCGACCGGACAAATCTACCTTCAGCGGTTCTACTACTCAAAATCGTTTATGAGATATCCCATGGAAACAATGGCTATGGGTAGCATTTATCTAGCATCTAAGGTTGAAGAAAAACCGTGTAAAATAAGAGATGTGATCAATGTTTTCCATCACATGAAACAGGTGAGGGCTCAGAGGATTATTGCTCCACTCATTGTGGATCAAAACTACATTGAAATGGAAAACCAAGTTATCATAGCTGAAAGAAGAATTCTAAAGGAACTTGGTTTCTGCGTGCATGTGAAGCACCCATACAAGCTTATTGTGGTGTATCTGCAGCTACTGCAGTATGAGAAAAACCGTCAACTGATGCAAGTGGCCTGGAACTACATGAACGATGCCCTGCGGACTGATGTCTTCTTGAGGTTTCCTCCTGAGACTATTGCTTGTGCTTGCATTTATCTAGCAGCACGGAAGATTGGTCTGCCGCTTCCAAATAACCCACACTGGTTCCTTCTATTCAAAGTACCAGAAAAAGATATCAGACAAGTCTGTGTTCGCATTCTCCAGCTCTACAAGAGAACTAAAGTCAATCCTGAGGAATTAGAGGTCAAAGTTGACATGTTACGAAAACTGTACCACGCTAACAAGCATATTCAAGTTCAAAAAGAACGCGAGAACAATAAGGCAGTAGAGAAGAAGGTTGTGTCTGTGTCGCCTACTGCGTCAACATCTGATGAAAGTAACCGAAAGGATTCTGAAAAAGACAAATCACCAAAAACTCCTCCATTGTCGTCCAAGTACCATAGCAGCCATAAATCTAAGAAGGGTCGCAGATCACGTTCACCATATGAACGCAAGAGCTATTCAAGTAGTAGCAGCAAAAGGCACAAATCTCGTTCAAGGGACAGAGAGATGGATCGTTCTCGTGAACGCAGTAGGATGGATGACAAGCGAGGCCGTGGGATGTCCCGAAAGTATGATGACTATAAACGATACAAGTCCAGCAAGGTTGTTAGAGATCATAAGAGGAAACATTAAGACTGTAAAATTAATTTAATTTTGGAATAAATGCTTTTTTTTTAATTTCACTGTTTTTCATTGTTTACCTCCTCCTTTGTGGAACCTGATCACTAGCTTGTTTTTAAGTCTCATAACCACTAGACATCATTCTATGCCAACAAGGAACTCTTTTAGTAACATTGTCAATGTAATGCCTGCTGGCAATGTCGGGAGTTGTTGTGTATATTGCTGAACATGTTGGGCGTCACGTGTTGCGCGACCATGTTGCCTAGTGGATATTTATTCTTTGGTATTGAACTTGAATTATGATAAAAACAACTAAATATTAGGGATGGGCCGAAATTCGGTTCAACCGAAATTCGGTAGCTTGAACCGAACTTCGGCATTCGGCCGAAATTCGGTTAGCCATAACAGCTATAAATATAACATATAACTATAATAAAACCATAGCAGCTATAAATCTAAGAAGGATCGCAGATCACGTTCAGCATATGAACGCAAGAGTTATTCAAGTAGTAGCAGCAAAAGGCACAAATCTCGTTCAAGGGTCAGGGAGATGGATCGTTCTCGTGAATGGAGTAAGATGGATGACAAGCGAGGCCGTGGGATGTCCCGAAAGTATGAAGACTATAAACGATACAAGTCCAGCAAGGTTGTTAGAGATCATAGGAGGAAACATTAACACTGTAAAATTAAATTTTATTTTGGAAAAAATACTTTTTTTTAAATATACTGATTTTCATTGTTTACTTCCTCCTTTGTGGAACCTAATCACTAGTTTGTATTTTAAGTCTCATATCCACTAGGCATCATGTTGAATGCCAACAAGGAACTCTTTTAGTAACGTTGTCAATGTAATGCCTGCTGGCAATGTTGGGAGTTGTTGTGTATATTGCTGAACATGTTGGGCGTCACGGGTTGCGCACCAATGTTGCCTAGTAGATACGAGGCTTAACAAAAGAAAGCAGTTTCTGTTTACTCTTTGTTATTTGATATTTTATTATATCGTAATAATCTTTTTGATAGATGTTCTTCAAATTAAACAAAAGGCACGACAGGTAGACGTTAAGAGAAAGAAATATGCCGCTCTTTGTCGCACTTGTGTCGCTCATGTATTTAAATTTAAGTGAATAAAAACCTATACACATGGCTGCATACATGCTTGACCCTAGAGAGCAAGGTAGGAGCTCAACCAAGTGCAAGAACTTCTAGCTATGGAGTTCATATACAATGAAGGATAAAGGCTGAATTTAGATGTAACACCTGATCTCGCTAATTATCTAAAGAATGCTTCTGGGGTTAACAGTTTGTTTGGCGATCTCTGGGAGATATTGAACCAGTTGTGTGGTGAAAGGTATTATATGCAGCTCGACACAGTTGAGCAAAGTGGCTATGCGGATTCTTACGGCACCATGTACGTCTGCAGCAACGGAACGCACATTAAGCGCTCAAGCAAACGTCCACAGCATAAAACGGAATCGTCTTACTGCGGAAAGAGCCGCCAAAATAACGTATGTTTGTTAAACTTAACTGAAATATTTTACCCAGAAAAGACTGTAAACGAAAGTTTAGATGATGATCAGACTAGTGAGGAAACTCCAACACCACATGGAAGTTCACCGCTAACCGAAATGAATGCAATTGAGGACGAAGTATTCGCGCCATCTCAATTGGAAGCAACGACATCAAATGCGTTAGAATTCATAAATAGTGGACAATCTGATACGGACTCTGAATTAAATTGCTCATGTTATTTGTCTAATTTGATTAAACATTCAATCACTTACCCATTTGCTTTTTTAAGAGTCATCATCCTCAGGATTTTAGAAGAAAAAAAGGTTTAGATTCGATTATAATAAAGAAACTTTTCTTTAAATGCCCTTAAAAAATGTAGTGAAGAATGTTAATTCTGCTTTATCTCACTCTCTGTTGCCTCTGAGATCAGCAGTAGACTATATGTGTGATATTACTGTAGCTGTTATTTTAAATATGTTGATCATACAATGGGCTGTGATGAAATACTTGCATAAATAATACAATTGTTGAAATATCATGTTCGAAGAGTAAGTTGTCAAACTTGATGTGCTGTTAAATGCATCACTATCAGTGATACTTATACTCCAAAAAACACTAGAAGTACCTAAATCGTGTTAGGTCCACGATCAAAGATATTGGTGAAAGTACTTAATTTAGACCCGCTGTTTGGGTTTTTACTTGGGTTTATACCGGTTTAAGCCCATTGGGTTTAAACCCTCTGCCCATCTCTAGTTGTAAGTTTATTGTACTTTTATTTATTTATTTATTTATACATAAAACATAAGAACTGAACTGAAGTTGACTTATGTCAGGAGAGATTTGAAAAGTTATTACCTGCCAAACTAAAAATAAACTTTGTTTAAATCCCAAACCTACCTACAGCCAGATCTATTTAGCAAATGACAACTAAAAACACCATATAATTTTTTTACAAGACTATCTTACCTTATAACCTGCTCCAGCGACCCAACATTCACTGACTGGAACATATTCCTGTACTGAAACAGGCCTTCCTTGGCAATATGTGACTTGCGCAAGTCCACACAAAGTTCCAAGTACTTGAACATGATTGGCTCCAGCACTGACTCGGACCAGTTGTACGCCCATTTCTTGTTGCGGAACACTTCTTGCAGAGTATCAAGAGCTCTTGCTGGTTTGTCCAAGTCCATAAACTCTGTTGAATAGTAAGAGTTTACGTGTTTTAATAGGTTGTATGCTTTAGTAATGAATTATCTAATGAGAAAGTAGTTTCTTAGTAACAGCTTTGAAAATTATTTTAGTAGGTAGGAATTAGCTTTCAGAGCCATAACCACCAACTTATTGTGAGAATGATTTTTCCAATCTTGTGACTTATCTTAAGTGATAGGGATTTAACTGGTTCATAGTCCCATGTGTCACAGTTAAACAATCAGCTAATACTTGTGGTATTCGCTGATTGTGTAACTGTATTGTGTGTTGTCTGTGTATTGTGTCTGCTTTGCGGACAGTGAACTTGTTAAGAATAAATTTATTCCTCTCAAGTTCACTGTCATCATCATTTATTCTTAACTTAAAAATTTGTAAAATATATGATAAGTCAGCAGTAAGGGCTCAACTTTAATGTTTTTCATGACAAATTACTCTAGAACTTTAGGCAATGACCAGTAAGTTTGCTAAATGTGATTAACTTTTGCTGCTGAGAGAACATGTTTGTGATTTTACCTAATGAACAAAGTGCAGCCTTTATCAAAAAATGGATGTCCCCTATGTCCTTGGTTTCGAAATGATTGGGCTAGGCAAGTCATTGAATGATACCAAACCAAGTGTTTTGTCTAGCTGTTCAATAAAATGTTAGGACATTACTTAGGTAGCTGATTCAACAGTGCCAGTCAATGAAAAGGCTAGGCTGCTTATTTAGCCTGTTGACTGTGACATAAATATACTTTCATGTGAATTTAGCAAAAAGCTCTTATTTTGATATTAAAAGACTTTAATTTTAAATTATATATGTAATTCAATCCTCTACATCTTGTAAATAATTTAGGCTAGACCACAAAACACATCATCAAGCCTTTTTAGAAAGTATTGGTAATGTTTAGTTCAGTAAAGAACTTAAAATTTTTACTTTTGTAATGATCATTTTAAACAAAAAGGTTTCGGAGTCTTTAAAACTAAATACAATAACATCCTGACAAGATTGTATTATCCAAAATGCCTTCTAACAATAGGGTTGGGATCCTATGTGAATTCCTATTATCCTTTACACAACTTAATTATTATCTTACACGAAAAGCGTCTCGAATACGAAAATTGTTTTGACTTTGCGGCGGTCACAGCTTGTGCATAACCGTACGCTCTCGACTTCTCGCGATCGTTTGGGATCAACTTAAAAAAGAGGAATTGCTGTCAGTGATTTGTTTTTCGTTGATAATTACTACCCATTTTCCTTGTAGAATAAGGGTACAGCATACGCGTTTATATACTAATGAGTAACTTTTAGAACGGTTAGTTCAATGAAATTATATCAAAAATAATCAGGTTATCTTTCTTCAGCTGTTACGCAAAAGTGCTGAGTATGTCGTGCGCGTCTTTTGGTTATGTTTTAGAAACATTGGGGACGACATGGAATCACGATTTATAATGTTGCATTTGCCCTCAGAGCGAATATAAGGGTTATTTTTAGCTCTATGTGTACATAATCTAGTGATAGAGCGAGTAACATAAGGTCATTCTCACATGCAACGTGGTATTATTTTCACAGGAATTCGGTACTAACCATTGGCCCGTTTGAGGGCATTTTCCGGTCTCTGACCGTATCGCGCCATGATGAACACTACACTTTTCACTTCATCAACACAAATTCGGCCTCAAAAACGTGGTGTACAATATTATAATCGAAATATTCTCCATACACCGGCCTGTCAAGAGACTGGAGGAATCAAAATGGCTGCTATTACCTTTTTAATTTGGCTTCCAACATGCTGCGCGAAATATCATAATGGAAATCTAGTCTTTTTGCTTACTTGTCAGTATTACTTTACTTTATGCGCTGGGAGCAACTGTGAGTTACGATTCTTCGACGATTTACTACTCTGCCAAGAACGTACACAAAATGTTAGTTAGTCATCCAAATTTTGTTTTTTCACCCACAAAGTATGCTCCTTCAGAAACTTACACAAGCTAACGAATAATCCAAATATCATCAAAACATTCATTCTTAAACGCTTTTTCCGGAATCGAGTTCAGTACTCGTCGCAGATTCTCCTTTATGTTGTGTACCGAATGAAAACGGGTGCTATGAAGTGGTAATTTGAGTTTAGATAAAGACACATTTTACCACTTTGGAAGTGTCTCTCGCGCAAACTATACAGTTTAGAAAAAAAATATATTAGAAACCTCAATATCATTTTCGAAGTCGACCTATCCATAGATACCCCACACGTATGGGATTGATGAAAAAAAAATTTTGAGTTTCAGTTCTAGGTATGGGGACCCCAAAATTTTGGAGGTCGCGTTGGGCCGCGTTGTTGGGTTCGCGCGAGGAAAAGAGCATATAATTCTGCCGCTAAGTTATGCAAGCGGGTTCTACGTATGGCACGTTTTAACCATGTAGGACGTATCGGAGCCAAACTAGCATCGCACCCTCCGGGTAGTAAGCAGTTTTGGTCCCTGTCGAAGATGGTTGAAACGAACTTTTGTCGACCCACTTTGCCTCCAATGTTGAAACCTGATGGGTCGCTGGCTCACTCTGCAAGTGAGAAAACAAATTTATTTGCATCTCTTTTTGCAAGCAATTCGCGTCTGGACGCTGGCTCCAAGCAACCACCAATTTTACCTCGTTGTGACTCTTCGATGCCGGAGGTCACAGTTCACATTAAAAAGGTCCGGAGAATATTGAGCAGTCTAGACGTGAATAAGGCCAGCGGACCTGATGTCATTCCAGCGAGAGTCTTGAGGCAATGTGCGCCTGAACTGTCTCCTGTGTTGACACGTCTGTTCCGCCTCTCTCTAGAAAAAAGAACGGTGCCAAAATCCTGGAAGCTTGCAAATGTGCAACCGGTGCCCAAAAAGGGAGACCACGCGGACCCTACTCATTACCGTCCTATCGCCATTACCTCCATCCTATGCAAGGTTATGGAAAAGGTTCTAAACAGTAAGTTGCTGACCTACCTTGAAGACAATGATCTCCTCAGTGACCGTCAATATGGCTTCCACCGGGGACGGTCTACTGGCGATCTTCTTGTGTATGTCACGCACTGCTGGGGCGAGGCCATCGAGAGACACGGCGAAGCACTTGCCGTGTCACTCGATATCTCGAAGGCCTTTGACAGGGTCTGGCACGCAAGTCTACTCAGCAAGCTTACTGCTTATGGCATCCCGGCTGGTTTTTGTAGCTGGATATTGTAACACGGCAACTTGACACGGACGTGTTTTATTAACTACCCGTGCTACAGTGAATTTGTAGGGTATACAAAAATAAGAAGAGATTCAATTAAACAAGTACCTTGCTACACAATACAAAGTTTATTGTTAACAGTACATATGCAGGTACTTACATGCAATACAGAAGTTACACTCACACTCAAACTCAACATACAATATAACCTAGCCAACGGTCATAGTTAGCGGTCTTAAATAGCTTAATAAATTAGCGGTTCTACTTAGCGGGTCAATAACCCCTTGGCATCAGCTCTGTGCTTAGCACACGAGCCACGCGCACAGCACGTACCTACGGGGGAAGATATCGTCCAGGACGGGAACAGAAGAATAAAACACGTAGGTACCTTCATGGACCTCCTCGAACGAGGTGGAAATACGTGTGGCCTACCTCGGCAAATGGATCGGCCACGCTATCCGCACACTCACCGGAACTACAATCAGCACGCACCAATACGTGACATCTGTGTCCCTCTACAGGCTAGCGTCAAATGGCCAGAACCTGCAACAATATCCCCCTAATCAGACACAAGAACTCAAACCTCAAGAGGAAATAGAAAAGAAACCACGTGCGTGGGTCTTACCAGCAAATTCCAGAACAAGGCCTAGCAATTAATAGGCTGCGACTCCATCGGTCTTCTCAGGCTGCGAGCAAAAGGATCTCGACTCTGCGACTCCCTCCAAGACACACCATTGGGTTTATTAAAACAAGGGAGCGCGTTCAATTCCAATGTCGTCAGTCTTGCAGTCTTGGAAAAAATGCCTCCTGAGTCCATCACGGAAACACAGTCCCAAAGATAACTAAACTCTCTGTGACCATAAACGATTTGTCGACTAAAATCCAATGCACCTTTACTATTTTATCGTTAACCAATTTGAACTGTAATTAATACTTTAGTTTTATTTTCGAATATTTTATATTTTAATCGTTTAACTGTGTTGTTATTTTTAATTGTCACAATTAATAATCTTTAACTCAAATACTCATGTCAATACGACTTTGGCGCCATCTCTTTACTGAGTCTGAACTAAACGAGATATGTCAATAATGACAATCCGAGAGATGTCGCCAAAAGTCGACGTTATGATTTTGCAACGTCACAATGTCAGACTTCCTCAGTGAACGGTCGATCAGAGTCGTTGTTGACGGTTGCTACTCTGACCTCGTGGCTATCGATGCCGGATTTCCTCAGGGTTCTGTTCTCTCTGCAACTCTTTTCCTGCTGCACATCAATGACCTACTTCAGCCTGGTCTTGTTGGGTACGCAGATGACAGTACGGTTTCAGAGAGATACATGCCTAGCGCAACAACCAGCGGGGGTGAAGTTCGTTCATTGAGAGAGGCCATGGTAGAGCGGACAAATTTGACCTTGAGCCTTGTCTCCCAGTGGGGTGACGAGAATCTGGTCACTTTTAACACCACCAAAACTCAAGCGTGTCTTTTTACCGCTAAAAGGAGTCGTTTCGCCCAAACTCCTACTTTTCGGGGTGTATCTGTTCCTGTGACTGATCGGCTCGAGCTTCTAGGCATGGAGTTGACATCCAGTCTGAACTTCGGCGCCACCATTGAGTACAAAGCCAAAACTGCAGCCAAAAAGCTGGGCATTCTGAATAAAGTGGAGCGATACTTCAGGCCTGGACAGCTTTTAACCCTTTACAAAGCACAAGTCCGATCCTGCATGGAGTATTGCAGCCACCTCTGGGATGGCTCGGCCAAGTACCAGCTTGCCGCGCTTGACTCGGTGGAACGCAGAGCTAAGAGGCTCATCGGTGACGAAAACTGGTGGATGCCAAGCTTCACAGCTTGGCACATCGCCGCAAGGTTGCCTGCTTGTCGGTCTTCTACAGATTGTACTTCGGTGAATGTACCCAAGAACTCCAAGACCTCATTCCACCAGCACCCTTCTACCATCGGACATCCAGACGCACTGCAGCTTACCATCCCTACCTTGTTGCTATTCCAGGAATTCGCACTAAGCGATTCCAAACGTCTTTTATAATGCGGATAGCAAAAGAGTGGAATTCTCTGCCTGCGTCTGTGTTTCCGAACGCTTACAACCCTAATCTCTTCAAAGTTAGAGTAAACAGGCTCCTTCTGGGTAAGCCCCCTCCATCGTAGACTTTGTCTCTGTCATTTTTTACCAAGACTAAGGTCAAGAGCAAACCCATCACAAATATTAAAAAAAAAAATGTTTTTTTTTCTATTTTTGTGTGAAAATCTTAGTGCGGTTCACAGAATACATCTACTTACCGAGTTTCAACAGCATAGTTCTTATTGTTTCGGAGAAAAGTGGCTGTGACATACGGACCGACAGACAGACAGACAGACAGACAAACAGACAGACAGACAAACAGACAGACAGACAGACAAACAGACAGACAGACATGACGAATCTATAATGGTTTCATTTTTGCCATTTGGCTACGGAACCCTAAAAACAAATAAGTATTTGGAACCGTAAACAAATCATCCATTCCTAAAACTTTTTTGAGTGAATGTATAATAGAACCGAGTAAGCCAATTGCTAGACTTACTCGGTTCTATTTCTATCCTAATCATATTCGGGAAGGCTTCCAGTCAAACCGGGTTCAGCTGAACACCAATATTTTACGTGGAGCGACTGCTTAATTGAACTCTACAATACTAGTAACTGGATAACACGTATTACAAAAGTAAAATAAAATAAAGCCTTTGGTTTGTTTGAATAGTCTTTATCATGTTCACGTACACTTCATAATTAGCCAAAAAATAATGTTTCTAAGAATTTCTGCATAGGAAATTCTACCAGGACGGTGATTGGTACGGCAACTGCGTATGTTAATACATGAGTAGCGCTCCAGTCCACGAACTGAAACAATTTTCAAAGTGTAATACTATTGAGGTTAGGACAAAAGTAAGTATAATAAATCTCTTGATAAGATATTTCTTGCATATAATAATACTAGCTGACCCGCGCAACTACGTCGGCATTTTCCATTATTGATCCGCTCCTATTTGTCTTAGCGTGATGATATGTAGCCTATAACCTTCCTCGATAAATGGGCTATTTAACACTGAAAGAATTTTTCAAATCGGACCAGTAGTTCTTGAGATTAGCGCGTTCAACCAAACAACCAGCGCAACCGCAGCTCCAAGCTGTCATAATTTAAATGCAACTGTGTTCAATGACAAGTACCTACTTATGAGGTGAAGTTTATAGATGGCACAGCCTATACCGTGCCCGTTACGTACAGTAATTTAACTAAAACGGTTTTTACCAGAATCAGCGTTGGACTCCGTATCTCGATTTTTGCCCGACTACCAGTAGCCGGTCTACTTACCCTTGGCCCCTTTAATTTTATGGGAAATCCATAAAAACCAAAAAAAGGTCCTGGGATGATGATGGGGATTTACCTCTGGGAGTCATATGATTGTCCGACTGACAACTTTGGGTGGAGTGAGAGGGAGTTGTCAGACTCTTACTGACTAAAACACAGCTGCGTTCCTTCACGCCTTTTGCGTTCCAGGACCGCAGCAACTCTATTGAACAATCCCGCAACTCTGGCAGGACTTACCAGGCCTCTTAGTTCCTGGTACTACTTTAATATTATGAACCGCCAGTGTGTGGGGCTTAAAATGTGTGTGTGGGTGTTTGGTATACAGGCAACACAGGCGTTAAATGAGGTTTCCAAACAAAAATATACAGCTCAATGAACAAAAAAACTAACTATGTCGAGTATGGAAGTGCCGAAAGCCATTGGCCTGGTCCCGATCGTCATATTGATGCACCAGTGTAGTAACATCGCTGTTAAAGACATGCGGCTCAAGCTGCGCCACCCATCCCAGCTGTAGAACTTCCTTAAAGGACCTGCAAGTAAAATATATAATCTTAATAGGGTCATGTAGACTCTTGAATTGTAGTAGTATTATCATTATTAAACTGATCTTCATACGGGTATTACAAAATCTGACCTGTATAAATTCGCCTTTTCTTACGCCTTTTTGGGAAGATTTAAGGCTAAAACGATGATTCGATGACGGCAAGCTGATTCGGAGAAATGAAAAATGTAGGTTTCATCAATCTGACATCAATTTAACCAAGGTCCAAGAACGTGGGTTGTCTTAATGCCAGAAAGGTTGCGACAGTTTTATATAACGACTAGCTGACCCGCGCAACTTCGTCTGCATCGTTTTCCATTAATTCTCAGCTCCTATTAGTCTTAGCGTGATGATATACATATAGCCTATAGCCTTCCTCGATAAATAGGCTATCTAACACTGAAAGACCTTTGTAGAGACTTTTTCAAATCGGACCAGTAGTTCCTGAGATTAGCGCGTTCAACCAAACAAACTCTTCTGCTTTATAATATTAGTATAGATTATATTTTAGGTGAGTGTTAGAGGAAGGACTTGGGGGTGGCCTTCGCCCAGCTGTGGGACTGTACAGGCTAAATGAAAAAAAAATCGGCCAAGTGCGAGTCGGACTCCCACACGAAAGGTTCCGTACCATAAACCTTACCTACTTTTTATTATTTGCTGTTTAAGCGGCAATAGAAAATTATAAATACACAATCTGTGAAAAGTTTCAACTGTCTACCTATAACGGTTCTTGAGATACAGCCTGCTGACAGACAGACGTACGGACGGGCGGACGGATACACCGAAAGCGGAGGCTTAGTAATAGGGTTCCGTTGGTAACCCTTTGGGTACGGAACCCTAAAAATGTTGTTCAAGCACATGGTCAGCGCTTATTTTACTACACAATGGGCCACGGTAACCATAGATGTGTTCTAAATAACCCATACATAATCTCGGTCTAATACCATTGGACGCCGCTGCTATTGGCAATAATAATTTATTTTATTAGCGAATTCTAAACAATTCTGCCGGTCGATTCTGTTGACATCTCACCGTGATCACTTAGGTGGATTGAACGACAAGTGAGATGTCATGCCATCTTGTTTGTGTTTACTTCGTCATGTTTACAGAATCGCACTGCTGATACATATCACCAGTAACGTAGCTAGTCTCAAAGGAACCCTGTATGAAACATTTGGGGGGGCGAGGGGCGTTTTAAGAAGTATCTGGCTCTACTAGCTCTGAACTGTCTTCACAGGCCACGTAGGGTATGACGAGACTAAATGTATTTAATAACTTTGCGCCCATACCTCGAGGCCCTTGTAGTTCGGGGGCCCCGCATCTATACTAATATTATAAAGCAGAAGAGTTTGTTTGTTAGTTTGGTTGAACGCGCTAATCTCAGGAACTCCTGGACAGATTTGAAAAATTCTTTCAATGTTAGATAGCCCATTTATCGAGGAAGGCTATAGGTTATATATTATTATGTTAAGGCAAATAGGAGCGGAACATTAAAGGAAAATGTGACGCAGACGAAGTTGCGCGGGAGGGCTAGTCTTTGATATGGCGGTAGCGACGCTTCTGCATTTCACCTGACTCACCCTTACCTGTAAATGAGAAAACAATAGTTTATTACACTTACCATCGACATGAAAGAGTCCCATTAGTCCGATGGCCATCAGAATGCAGTAGAACGGCCTATCAAAAGCTATGTACGCCGCGGTGAAGAGAGCAGTATTGTGCGTGCGCGCATACATGCCTGTCAGTGACCAGACGAATAGGAGCGGGAAGCATGTGTAGTGGAGCCAGACGAACCACTGCAATAAAGATAAATAGAAAGAGGTAGATTAGAGAAAATTGAAGACAAAAAGAATAAAACCGGTCAAGTGCGAGTCGGTCTCGCTGGTAGTTAACATGGTAATATACATCATATATATTTTTAGATTTATCATTCTCTTATTTTAGAAGTTACGGGGGGGGGGGGGCACATTTTACCACTTTGGAAGTGTCTCTCTCGCAAATTGTTCAGTATAGAAAAAAAATTATTACATACCTCAATATATTTTTTGAAGACATATCCATAGATACCCCCCCCCCCCCACACGTATGGGTTTGATGAAAAAAATTTTTTTGAGTTTCAGTTCTTAGTATGGGAAAATCTTAATGCGGTTCACAGAATACGTCTACTTACCAAGTTTCAGCAGCATAGTTCTTATAGTTTCGGAGAAAAGTGGCTGTGACATACGGACGGACAGACAGACAGACATGACGAATCTATAAGGGTTCCGTTTTTGCCATTTGGCTAAAAAAAACCCTAAAAAACTGGCCAAGTGTGAGTCGGACTTGCGTGCCACTTGGTTCCATTCCGAACCTATTTAATTTTTACCAAAGAGTAACAACGGAACCTTATTACTCAGCCTCCGCTGTCCGTCCGTCCGTCCGTCTGTTTGTCAGCGGGCTGTATCTCAAGAATCGTAATAGGTAGACAGTTGAAATGTTCACAGATTGTGTGTTTGTATTGCTGCTATAAAAGCAAATAATAAAAATTAAGGTTTATGGGACGGAAACCTTCGTGTGTGAGTTCGAGTCGCACTGGGCAGGTTTTGTAACATGTTACAAAACCAAAAATGGATTTCCTCGATTTTTCTCCAAGATCACATCATCAGATTCTCCCAGGGAGTACTTGGGAAGTAAACCCTTTCAAACAAAAGAAGAACAAACAACCAAGAGAAGAAAAAAACCGATATAACGAAAGCCTAAAGTGTTAAAATACTATAGGCAAAAAAGCATATGATATGGGTTTTATAAACGCTAGTTTACTAATATAAATGCTTTATGTCCGACTTCAAGGAGGAGGTTCTCAATTCGTCGGATTTTTTTTTATGTGTCGTTCCCGATTAATCAAAGACACCACACCTGAATGGATTTGGAAAATTCTTCTGTTGTTTGAAAGGGTTTACTTCCCAAGTAGTCCCAGGGAGATTGTAATGATGGGATCTTGGAGAAAAATCGAGGGAATTCTTTAAACTTTATAGGCACAATTGAAGCAATTTAATTTTTAGATGATTTTTTTTTCGGCGTGGGGTGGGGTCATTTGAATTTGGTGAAGATCTGATTAAGAACTTCGGTGATAGGCAACGGAACTATTCAGTAAATCTATACTAATATTATAAAGCAGAAGAGTTTGTTTGTTTGGTTGAACGCGCTAATCTCAGGAACTACTTTTCCGATTTGAAAAATTCTTTCAGTGTTGGATAGCCCATTTATCGAGGAAGGCTATAGGCTATATATCATCACGCTAAGACCAATAGAAGCTTAGCAGTAATGAAAAATGTTACGCAGACGACGTTGCACGGGTCAGCTAGTTAGGTATGAAAAATGTACCAGGTGGTACACTTCTGTTGCTGGGTTTGGTGGAGAAGGTGTACTTAAACACTGCAAGTTTCTTCAGAAGATATTTATTCTTACTGCGACTGTACCGAAATGATTCTACTGTATCACCGTACTGTTAGGTAGGTACTGTTTACAATTAGAAAGCGCACTATACTGTTACAACTGTTAAATCTTCAAGAGTAATCGGCATGATGTCTCCGAATTGCGCTGTACAAGGTCTAGAAACGAACTGCGTTGTTCGGGAATAAATACGGCCTTTTCATAGATGACAAAATCAAACAATAAAATATTCTCGAACGTCCGAGTCACAGACAGATATATAGATACACAGACAAACACGTTAAACTTATAACACCCCTCTCTTTGTGTCGGGGGTTAAAAAACATGCATGGAACTTATTTCTAAAGTTACACAAAAAAATGATAAGCAAAAAAGCAAAACTATAGGCGGTAAGTACTTTGCAACGGTTGGCGTGTGATAGATATCAAAGAGAACACAGCGCCGGCCGCGTGGCAGTGAGATATTATAGGGTCGTGATGCTTGCGGTGGCTATCAAAGAGATCAAAAGGTCGTGTCGCTTCCGGTAGCTATCTAGACTCGTGCCGCGTGTCGGTTAGAGAACAATGCCTCGGCCGCATGGTGGTAGAGATCAAAGGCGCATGCCGCTTGCAAATAAAATGTGTGAGCGGTGCATGAAGAACATTCTTTGATGCCGCGCGGCATGCGCCTTGTAAGTACCTAATTACAAATGAGAACTATCTCGAATATTAGTCTATTAATAGATACACGCTACTTATTACATTACTAATCTATTGAAAGTTATTTTAACACTAAATAATCACTTTACACTATTGCTGTCTGTCCCGCACAGAAAATGAACCGGGATTTCTGAAATCCCATGTTCGTTTATTATTTAACTCACACACTACCTACATAGTATAAAATAACTTTATAAAAGTTTTAAAATCAGTGCCGCCAAGTGGAACCAATGGTTCCACTTCGGGCTCGAGAGAAGTAAAATTTAAAAAAAATCTTATTCGTTTGGAACCCTTTCCTCGCACTTGACCAGTTTTATTTTTGTAATTATACGTTCCTATACCTCTTTGACATTGAACCAAAAGTCAAGGTGTTACTGTTTTTGGACCAATTGTTTGAGCAGTGACCCCTTTGATAGGTATTGTAAAGTTAGTGTTATTTTTATTTAATTATTGAATATAAACAATTAAACACGTTTACAATACAATTGCCAGGTACCTATTTACATGTATTAATTCCGAGATCAAGCAGTACATATTTATTTTCAAAATCAAAAATTAGATGTGCTCACTCAGTGAAAATAATGGCACTATTGGAAATGGATTATGCCTTCTCTTGTTGAATAAGTCCGTCAAGTTACGCATACTCTCATAGAACGGTCATGAGGGATCTCAAGGGAGATTAGCACTGTGACCGAAATTTACCATCCGGTCGGAAGGATTATTAATAAAGTCACATCACACTTACTTTACATTCACCCAGCGTAATTTTCCTCTCGTCCAGCTCAAATTGTATGTGAGCAAGAATCAGCCCCACGAAGCAAGCCGGCAAAGCACCCCAGGAAGAGATGTAGAACTCCGTGAACGATGGAGTATCTCGGAATATTCTACGGATTTCCCTGCAATACAAAATACAGCACACTAGTACAGACTTTAGTTCTATGTACGTATGATCGACACAAAGTTTATAGTACCAAAATTGGTTGTCTAGAATTTTGATTTCAAATGTGCGGGATCGATGGCAGAAGGCTTGCTCTCAATCACATGGAACTAGACGTGAGAGTACAAAAATCTAGGTAGGTAATGGTAAGGAATCTCTTTATCTTACCCCTTCGGAGAACATAAGCGTGATTTTAGTTTATGTCTACTCACTCAGGCGTTGCGATGAAGGTCATAGACTTATATTCCCTGATATAAGAAATTACGCCGGTCATCAAGCAGGAAGCGACAAACAGAACTGCGTAGAGTCGGACAGCGAAACTTCGGCGTCGCCAGAGGAGAAGCGTGAAGGTGCACGCCACGATGTACATGTGCATGTTGACGGGCAGGAACCTGAGGGGAGAGAAGTAATGTAGGTATGAACAGTCTTTTAAAAGAAAGAAAGGAAGTATATTTTCGACCCTTATGACGTTTTCTCACCAGGTTGGAACCACGCAATAATTGCTAGCATCGACAATGTTGTTGACGAAGAAGAAGTGCGACCAGAACTTGTTCCTGCAGGCTGCGCTCTCCAGGCCTATTGTGGTGGGTACGAGCGGGCCATCCCGGGAGTACATCCACCAGGTCGCGCCGTAGCCGACGATAAGAAGATGCATTGGGGTTATCCTGGAACGCAGTTCAGTTGAAATGAATATCTCTCAAACTGCTAGTTTTTTTTTTTAGTTGATCGTTACTTTCTTAGATTGCTTGGGCCCGGTTAGTCGCTACGTTAAGATAGAAAAATAATAATATAGTTATTCCGTCCGTTAGATTTTTAGATTCACAAAAAAAACTGTAAGTAAGTACAATTATCGTAGCGCATCAAAGCACTGAAGTGGAGGCTGGTGACATCACGTTTTTAGTAAAAAGTGAGAGCGTTTTGAAGACAAGCAAGTTTTAATCCCCCGTATCGTCTTCATACAGAAAACTTTATTAGTATATCTGATAGATTTCCAAAAAAATATTGTTGGCAAAGTACTTTATAGTTTATACATAATAAAAAAAATACCTACTTATGTTTTATCATTGCACGAATCCAAACACTACGCACCTTACAACTCGCTTCATAATACACAGTGGCAGCAGATGTATGCCCAACTCCTGTTTCTGGGAGTAGATCAGAAGGTTGTAGGCCGTGAGGAAGCCGGACATCATCATGAACGCTTGGATCAGCGAAGTTCCATTTGACAGGTAAACGCCGTCTATTCGTTGAGTCATCTATTGTACATGGACGAATTTGAGACAAGGCAGTAAGGTTTAAAACTTTAGTTTCATACTTCGGCGTCCTCTATACTTACCGCAACCTTACAACTAAAATAGACTTTGACGTCACTCAAACCCCGTATCGCCCTATGGTCGCCAGATTAACGTGCAATAAAGACCATTGATTTTTCCCTAACATCCCTTCGTAGAATAAATTATGAACCGTTTTTCATTACTAGCAAATGTAAAGGATCAGGGGGCTCTAAGCCCGAAGTCCGTAGTTTCGGGCTTAGTTGCGGGCGTATTCTACTCTATTTTTTCAGGACACAAGCCTATTAGATGGCGAGATGATTAAGACTGAATACCAAGTCTGATACTGATATCATCATCATCCACAGCCTTACTTCGCCTACTGCTGAGCATAGGTCTCTCTTTTCTTGTGTGAATCCCCTCGCTCCTGTGACAGCCTCATCCAGGTTCTACCTGCGATGGCAACAATGTCATCCGTCCATCTCGCCGCCGGCCGACCAACACTTCTTCTCCCAGTCCTCGGACGCCATTCGATCACTGATACTGATAGGTTGTTTGAAATAGATGAAAAAGCTGTTACCGAGGATTAAGTTCGAAATCATCATCATCAACCAACAGCTGAATCTACTGCTGGACACTAGATTCAGCTGTTGGTTGATGACACACGTTCAAATTGCACGCGCGACTGGTGTCCAGGATGAAAAAGTATATATTATTATGTGTAGTCTTCCAGACCGATTTCAGCCATGGTGGCCAATCTCAACGGAGATAAGCCATCTGTGCGGGGTGCGGGAAATATTAGGGTACAGAGTTTATCTGTGGTAGCGAACATGTACGTGGAAACACTGAATACTCGCTCCATGACGTCACTCTCATAGTTTGAAGGGACGGCAACAAAAAATGGGAAGTTTGGGTCGGGGCCCGTGGGCACTGAAGGTATCAATCCATCATCACAACCAAGCTCCAGGCTGTCACAGATAAATACTAATGGAAAAACGCAATACTTTTTGCCTGACCTAGGAATCGAAACCGGATCCCACGCTTTGCAATCGCATTTGCAGCTGATGGTATGTGGTAGCCGGAAAACGAGCACTCAGACATCTGCATGCATAGTTTATTGGATAGATACCTGTTCTAAATATTCTGGATTAATTGTGTGGAACATGAAATGGAACACGCTGGCGTGTGCATACGTTGTGAAACCCAGAGCCATAACCCTGAAATAACATAATACATTTTATTATAACTTACAATATGGTCGATATCTGCGGTTATCACAGGAACCAAACGTACATAGACATGTAGGAGAAGGTACACGAGGTAGCTTTTGACAATCAGCGGTAGTGTTGGTAACTTTATTCAATACTAGCTGACCCGCGCAACTTCGTCTGCGCCACATTTTCCATGATTGCTCCTCTCCTATTTGTCTTAGCGTGATGATATATAGCCTATAACCTTCCTCGATAAATGGGCTATCTAACACTGAAAGAATTTTTCAAATCGGACCAGTAGTTCCTGAGATTACCCCCTACATACAAACTTACAAACAAATTTTACCTCTTTATAATATTATATTCAATACTAGCTTCTGCCAGCGGCTTCGCCCGCGTGATCCCTAGGGAACATATTCCCGGGATGAAAAGTAGCTTATGTGCTATTCCAGACTATAATCTATCTTTGTTCTAAATTTCATTAAGATCCGTTAGGCCGTCCTGGCGTGATTGAGTAACAAACAACCAAACTTTCACATTTATAATATTACTCGTTTGGTGTAAAGCGAAATTATAACCATCTTCCCCTCGACATTATAATTATTAAAGGATATTGCAAACTGTCGTAAGCCGTTTTCCGAAGCTACTCGCTAGCCTCTAGGCGCCAAGCTAGCCGCCTGCCTGTGCGTTCGCGACCACAAAAATAATCCTTATAGCATGATTCAGTATTCACGCGCGATGGCTTATTATTAGCGTTTTTCATGTATAACTTTGGTGTTTCTATACCGATTTCTATGATTCTTTTTTTATGGAATAGTTAATAATGTTAACTTTTATTAATGTTAATTAGGGACGACTGAGAGTTTTATAAACGTAAGAGTAGACAAATAAAATATGAAAGCTTCGCACTGCTAAGCTATCGGGAGTTACACGTGTTATTGTTCGTCAATCATAAAAGATAGACATATGCTGTCGTTGGATATTTTTTATATAATTTTAAGGAGAACATTTCCGTAATACATGATTTCTGTGTAGCTTTCACCATTAAGGTTGCACACGCGACGGAAGCTTAAAAAATGGAGTAACTTCTCCCGTTTTCCCAACATTTCCCTTCACTGCACTGCTCCTATTGATTGTAGCGTGATGAAAAGTATACTATAACCTGCTCAGGAGTATGAATAATAATTGTACCAAGTTTCATTAAAATCCGTCTAGTAGTTTTTGTTTCTATAACGGTTATACAGACAGACAGACAGACAGACAGACAGACAGACAGACAAAAATTTTACTAATTGCATTTTTGGCATCAGTGTCGATCCCTAATCACCCCCTGATAGTTATTTTGGAAATATATTTCATGTACAGAATTGACCTCTCTACAGATTTATTATAAGTATATATAGATAGAAGATAGATATAGATAGAAGATATAGATAAAGAAGTTTCATAATTTGATCAAAATTCTAGAGAAAATTGCATTTAACTCTATCGTAATTGTTGTACTTTGTATGTTCTACTTTGTATGATGTAGCTCGTTATCTTTTTTGCATATAAGGCCTGTTCAGATCAGACTTTCCCTATGGCGGTACCTAAATCCGAGTATGCGGCAATCCTACTGTTCAAACCAAAGTAATGAAAATCGCGTAGGTCTGAACAGGCCTTTACTGAGACTAATACACGTCTTTGCGCGCACTGTGAGTCTTCCCTTTAACGCCTTATATTTTAGCGGAATTAAAATATCAATACTTAAGAAATACCTGACACCTTCCATGGGGATGAGCGCTGTCTGGCGAGGGTCACCACCTTCTCGAATAAATGTCAGTCGACGCCAGTTGGCTGGGATCGAGAAGGCAGAGATCAGCTTGTTTTCTGCAAGAGTAGGAGATATATGTGCATTATCTGTATGTTTTCATGTCTGTGAAGCATTTTTACTATTAGTAGCATGAAGTTTGGATCATGGTAACTTTGGCTGTTTATAAAATGTTGGTTTGGCTATCTAGGACACTAGGTACCTAACTTACTCTTGACCTCTCCTTGCAGCGATTACGGCTTGTAATCGTCTTGTCATGCTTCCCACCAGGCTGTAGATGGTGACCATTGGAATGTGTTCCCACTCAGCCGCGATCACACGTTTCTCCCTGATGATTTGTGGAGGTGGTTGGAGAAACCATACTCGCCTCTTTATCCCAGACGTTGGTCCCAGACGTGCTCAATGGAGTTAAGGTCGGGGTTCCGCACTGGCCAATCCAAACAACAAATACCGCGGACCTCTTGCATTATATATGTATTTACGAGTACGTCGCCAGAACGGTGGGCCCGAATACTAACGTCCATCCATGTAAATGGATTTTTTAACCAATTATAGTCAGTCTGGATTGCATAAGTTGACAAAGGATTTCTGTTATGTATCTTAGCGCATTTAGTGAGCCGTTTTCAATTAATACCTACTATCTCGGTGCGATAGTTGCTCCAAACTTCATAGTCGGGGATCGTTCCTGTATTTAATATAATAATAATAATAATATCCTTGGACATTTCACACAAGCCATATCACAGTAATTTATACAGTGGCCATATAGTCCCAAGCTAAGCAACTTAAGAGTCCTATTACATTTTTTACGGAAATTCATGATTTTTGACGCTGTAATTATCAGCAGCAGTAAGATATTTTAATTACTTGATCCTGAATAACGAGAGTGCCAGTCTCTTTCTTGTAAGTTAGAGTTACAATTTTTCATTTTTCTTTTCGTGTAATTTACTATAAATATTTTACGAACTCAGTTTGCAAGAAAAAATGTCGGCGATGGAACTTTGACGGTCTAATTCACATTGTTACAATCAATTCTTTTAAAAGCTAAAATTACTAAAAGGTAAGTTGAATGTTTTACTTGTTTATTGGAGTTCTAGAATTTCTTTAAATTCCTTGAGTTTTCACGGAAAAAAACGTAAAGAAAGCCTAATTTAAGCCAGAAATCGTCCATTATATTCCAAATAAAAACAATTTTATCAAATAAATTAATATGATATAAAATTGCAATTTACAATGAATACGTTTCATTAGTGTTCGTTTATCAATATAATTAAACAAAATTACAATAAATAAAATAAAAGTGCTATATATTCTGCGTCAATTCAGCGCGCGCGCTCCTCAGTCTCGCGCGAGCGCCCAAATAAACTATAATCCTATTCAGACTAGTAAGTATCAAAATTGTTTCGCGGACTATAGATGTACTCCCAACGCAGACCAACGTAACTTCGTCTATTGCAAACGAGCATTTACGATTCGTAATAGGACTCTTAATGCTTGTGTTATGGTAACGAGATGGCTGATAAACTACTTATATACATTTTTTTTTTTTTGTAAATACATACATATACATATTATAGATAGAAAACACCCAGACTCGGAACAAATACATGTAGGCCGTACAAATATTTGTTCCGTGCGGGAACCGAACCCGCGACATGCTGCGCAGCAGTCAATCGCTCAACCACTGCGCCAACCGTGTCGTCAAAGTCGTCGTGTATTAGAGACATACACAGATAAACTTTCAGGTTTTATAAATTACCGTGCGTCTGATCGACGTGGGCTCTTAGTCCAATATATACAGTTTTGATTCAAGGATTGGACGCTTTGACGCGTATTGAGGAGTTGGATTTCGTCCACAGGCTCGACCAATCTGCTAACAGACTCACATAAGTATAAGAATGAAACCTTACCGACTTACTTTTTCTATTAGGAGTGTCTTCAACGTAGACATCGTAAATAGTCCCAACGATATTGGCTAGGACCAAGGCATAAACAAATCGTTTCATAATTTGCTCAGCAGTTGTATCGGGTTTTGTTGTTTTGGAGTCAGCATGAGTGTGGCAGTAGTGAAGCGTGTGGAGAGAGGCACGCAGCTCGCTTTGCTGCAAGTAGTGGTCGGCGCAGCGCTCGAAGAGCAGTGAGGCGTTGTCCGAGGTGACCATGTCCAAAGGACATCGCATGTTCAAGCAGTATCCGCGATGTATTCGCGTACGGTTGAAATGGCGGTACGATTCATCTGAATATACCTGGGAATGGATAATGTAAGGTCTTATTAAGGTGCAATCAATGAACCGTTTTTCTTGCTTATTCTTCCAGGAAAAGTAGTAAATATACCTTCATCAGATCGTAGGTAGGGTGCGGCTGTGTTGCCGGAGAGAGTTCGAAGGTCCCGAGACAGTACAGCCCGTCGTTCCTCGCGAGGCATCGCTCATATTCGTCCAGGTGGAACAGCTTTGGAAAACTGGCTATATCTTCATCTGGAATTCAGACTCGTCATTATTTATGCACCGAAAATGAATCAGCAGTGACCTAAGAATAATGGTTTACTTTTTAGGGTTTCGTACCTTGGGAAATCTTATGGTGTGACTAAGTCTGTACGTCTATCACAGCTGGACAGTTCTTGAGACTATTAATACTATCAACTTGAAATTTGGAATAGTGTTAGATGACGTTTTTAGTAGGAATAGTGTTAGAAAAGGGTTCTTAAAAATTCGAAGTGGGGCTACTAGGGGCGTGTGGGGTATCATAATTATGAAAGAGCGCTTTAATTTGCTTTTATTTTTAGTTTCGACTTTTGCCCATTCCGACCAGATCAAAATCTCCGAAGTTTACATAGAGAAAGTCTGTGTGTTTATGTAAAAATAACAGGAAATATAAAACGATTTCTCTAATAGCGTCTTTTCCTCCAAATCATCATTTTGGTTGGTGGTAGGACTTGTTCTAAGTCCGCCTGGCAAGCTACCACCATCATGTCTAAGTCTGTCGCCATAACAACAATGTTAACAGCATTGTTGTGTTCCGGCAGTTAGAGGTATGATAGCCAGTTCCTCTGTGTAAGAGGATTCCGGGTGAAACTCGCTTCCATCTTCGGCCTAATCATCATTTTCCATCAGGTGAGATTTAGGCCAAGAGTTTCCCCGCTTTGTATATAAAAAAAAAAAAAACAACAAAAATTACATTAGTTCCACCATCGATCAAGAAATTGCGCGGCCTAAAATTGTATATTGTTCTCACGATGAAAATGTAAAAACATTTCAAGTTTTATATGAGAAATTGATAACGGAAGCATAGATATAATAAACAAAGAATCCTCGGTGTGCGAGTCCGCCTCGCTCTTGATCGGTTTTTTATTGTAAGCCAGGCAGCGCTATGTTTGCTAATCATGCAGCACCCTGTGAAGTCAAAAAGAGTCAACTGCTTTTTTCCGCATCCTTCAAACGTTGGTTGCTTTGAAATCCTAACTAATTTAACTAAAAGTTAATTTAAAGTTTTCGCTATAAATGCGACAAAGGTTGCCGAAGGATCGCCAAACTGAAGTGACAGTGGGACACCGACATTGCTCGCAGAACAGATGGTCGATAGGGCCGAAAGGTTCTAGAGTGGCGACCGCATATTGGAAGACGAAGCGTTGGAAGGCCTCCCACAAGGTGTACCTATGAGCTGGTGATGGTCGCGAGTAGCCGATGGATGCGAGACGCACAGGACCGGTGGTTGTGGCGATGATAGGCTTGTGTCCTGAAAAAATCTAATTAGTCCGTCAGTTAGAATATCAAAAAATATTTGACCCGTGTTTTTTCTTTTGTTACGGGAACCAAAATTGACGTAGTTACGACACTTTTAAAATTCTCAATACGTCACACCTTCGCATAATTTTTAGTGAGTCGTGACGTCACGAGCCCCCACTCCCGAGTTTTTTTAGTCAATATTCATTGATTTACAAAAACAAAAAATACGTGTCCATTATTTTTCAATACTCTAACTGACGGACTAAATAGTTTTGCAATTTGTGGATGATGGAATCTAGCCTATTAGGGAGACAGAGCTGGAGGTGGAGGTGACTGAGCTAGCTACAAGTAGGTACAGGTATTAATTGCATAGGGGCTTGACATAGTGACAAACGTGACGGTGTTAACAGAGTCACTTAACATCCACCACGGTTTCGACACAGCGGGTTGCGGACAATGAGACGTGTGAAAAGGATGGCTTCATCAAGGTGTAGAAAAGAAAGAAGAGAAAACCTACATGCTGCTTGAACTGCCATTGCCCAGCCACTTGTACTGCCATTGCCTAGCCACTTGAAATGCCATTGACTAGCCTCTTGAATTGCCATTGCCTAGCCACTTGAATTGCCATTGCCTAGCCACTTGAACTGCCATTACCTAACCACTTGAACTGTCATTGCCCAGCCACTTGAACTGTCATTGCCCAGCCACTTGAAATACCATTGCCCAGCCACATGAAATTTCATTGCCTGGCCTCTTGAACTGCCATTGCCCAACCACTTGAAATGCCACTGACTATAGCCTCTTGAATTGCCATTACCTTACCACTTGAACTGCCATTATCTAACCACTTGAACTGCCATTACCTAACCACTTGAACTGCCATTACCTAGCCACTTGAACTGCCATTACCTAGCCACTTGAACTGCCATTGCCCAGCCACTTGAAATGTCATTTCCTAGCCTCTTGAACTGCCATTGCCCAACCACTTGAACTACCATTGCCCAGCCACTTGAACTACCATTGCCCAGCCACTTGAAATGTCATTTCCTAGCCTCTTGACCTGCCATTGCCCAGCCACTTGAACTACCATTGCCCAGCCACTTGAACTACCATTGCCCAGCCACTTGAAATGTCATTTCCTAGCCTCTTGAACTGCCATTACCCAGCCACTTGAAATGTCATTTCCTAGCCTCTTGAACTGCCATTGCCCAGCCACTTGAACTACCATTGCCCAGCCACTTGAACTGTCATTGCCTAGCCACTTGAACTGCCATTGCCTAGCCACTTGAACTGCCATTGACTAGCCACTTGAACTGTCATTGCCTAGCCACTTGAACTGCCATTGCCTAGCCACTTGAACTGCCATTGCCTAGCCACTTGAACTGCCATTGCCTAGCCACTTGAACTGCCATTGCCTAGCCACTTGAACTGTCATTGCCTAGCCACTTGAACTGCCATTGCCTAGCCACTTGAACTGCCATTTCCTAGCCTCTTGAACTGCCATTGCCCAGCCACTTGAACTACCATTGCCCAGCCACTTGAACTGTCATTGCCTAGCCACTTGAACTGCCATTGCCTAGCCACTTGAACTGCCATTGCCTAGCCACTTGAACTGTCATTGCCTAGCCACTTGAACTGCCATTGCCTAGCCACTTGAACTGCCATTGCCTAGCCACTTGAAATTCCATTGCCTAACCTCTTAAACTGCAAACAAACAAGACAAAGGTCTTACCGGTGTATTCTCTAGCTGTTACAGACACCACTAAAAATAACAATGTTATAAGGGTCATGTTTGCTTCATTACTGACTGCTTTAGGTAGGTATCATTGAAAATTTCGTAGTGGACACTGAACTTGTGCATATTTTACAATACGTTATTATTGTTAATGTAGGTACCAGTTTGTATTTAGAATTTAATTATGACGATTAACTAGCTATGCCCCCCGGCTTGCTTGGGTGCACGCTATTTAGGTATACATCACTAAAAGTGGTGTTAAGCGCAGAACTCGAGAACGGCGGGACCAATTTAATAAGTTCATGGAATTTTCTTTTATGAAGACAAAAATTGCACGTGAAAACATAAAAACCACCGGGATACAATTAAGACGTATTTTTTTTAATTCTGAACTCCAGGCTGACGAAGTCGCGAGTAGATGCTAGTCGAAAATATAAATAAAATCTGCTCAGCTGTTATGATAAGAGTTTTCAGCAAATACATCAAGCGGAGTAGCAGGCAGCGATTGTTAAGGCAAGGATTGAAACGAAATCTAAAAACTGCCCAGCCCGGGCTCTCAAAATGACAACCCCCCTGAAATCTTGGGCTGCGACCGCGCCTGTGTGTGATAGGGGTAAATGTACTCTGTAAGTTTTTAGATGTCTGGAGTCTCCATGCAAAACAATATTTCTCAAGTCGTTTAATCACTTAAGAGTGTGTATTCCGTCCACTAGCGCCGCCAATCGTTTTTTATTAATTGTGGTAAATTTAAGACACGTAGATAAAAAACCGCTCGTAGTGCACTGAAGAAATGTATCTATTATTTTTTGACAGCTATTTTTAATACATAACTCATGGCTAAATAGCCAAAACGGCAATTATTGCTAAAAGTGGCCACTTTTAGCAAAAATATCGACTTTGGCAACTATTTATGTTCTAAAGTACAAAACTTAACTCTCAAAACATAATAAATACATTTCTTCAGTGCACTACGAGCGGTTTTTTATCTACGTGTCTTAAATTTACCACAAATAATAAAAAACGATTGGCGGCGCTAGTGGACGGAATACACGCTCTTAATGTGTTACTTACGGGGTCAATTTAAATATTCAATCGAAGCTGCTGGTAGGAAGGCTGAAATGGGCTTGTGTCCTGAAAAACTCTAATTAGTCCGTCAGTTAGATATCAAAAAATATTTGACCCGTGTTTCTTTTTGTTACGGGAACCAAAATTGACGAAGTTACGACGCATTTAAAATTCTCAATACGTGACACCTTCGCATAAATTTTACTGAGTCGTGACGTCACGAGCCCCCACTCCCGTGTTTTGATGCGTTTTATCTTTGTCAATATTCATTGATTTACAAAACCAAAAAAATCGTGTCCATTATTTTTCAATACTCTAACTGACGGACTAAATAGTTTTGCAATTTGTGGATGATGGAATCTAGCCCATTTGGCATGTACCTAGGTTCCTTGGAGATTGTAGGTGAGCACTAAGAGAGGATTTTCCGAAACTCCTACGGGGACGGGAAAAAATGGGATATACGCGTACCTACCTAACTATTATTTAGTTAGCTCATAATAAATTGGTTATGACTTTATGAGTAACTTACTTCTAAACAATTACAGGTACCTACTACGTACCTATAATTTTATTATAATCTAATGTGAAAAATAAAACTATATAAATAATAATGATTTATTAGTATATTAATTGGTACGGAATGTTTTTATTTTATATTATTATGACATGTCTTATTATTTTATTAATAATTAATGTTAGGTACTTATGTTGCCTGTACACTAACCTCCAGAAAATACCTTTTCATTCAATCCGTCCAAAGATTGTCTGTAAGAGATTGCCGTTTTACTTGTTACTTGTTTTTATAAACGTTTTTCCTGTGCTTGTTATGAGGTGTAAAAACTATATGTACAAGTAAAAACACTGTTATGTTAAAAGGTGGACTTGATGCCGTAGGCGTTTTCTACCTTGGGTGGTGCAGAGACAGCATATTATCTAATGGCGGCCGATAACTCCGTGGCATCTTATCTTCTAATATATAAAAGTCTCGTGTCACGGTGTTTGTTTTCGATCTCCTCCGAAACGGCTTGTCCGATTCAAATTTGGAAAAAATCAATCAGCTGGTTTAATACAATTACTGGTCTAATCTTATATTTAAAAGTCTTGTGTCACGATGTTTGTTATTATCGTACTGCTCCGAAACAGCTTGACCTTTATTATTTTTTTATGTATGTTTAATAGGTCTGAGAATAGATCGTAGGCTATTTTTTAATGTATTTTTTGTTATGGCAAAACAACGTTTACCGAGTCAGCTAGTAACTAATAACAATCAAATTCTGGTAAGTAGATAATAACACAATTCAAACTAAATGAAACAGCAATTTTTTACAAAATACTTTTTTAATAAAAATAAAATAAACTGATTGGTAATTTTCATCATCATCATATCAGTGGAAATACTGGGCATAGGCCTACCCCAAGTGTCGCCACAAATACCAGCTAGTCTATTCTGTAAATAATCATTTCGATATCGACTTCACCTGAGTGACTAAGCTTACAAAGTGAACTTTATTTCACACATCATAAGGTCTTATATTTATACGAATTTGAAACTCACCTCGGATTCCGCTGTCGGGACACGAAAATGTTGTTACAGAATAGCACTGCTGTCTTGTGCATCTCGCATCCATCCGCTATACCCGCCACATTCACCATTTCATCGGTCTACCTTATGGGAGGCCTTCAGATACTGTTTCTTCTGGTACACGGTCGCCACTCCAGCCAATATATTATGATCCTAGGATGATTCTGCTAAGGTGAACTTTTTAGACCCGCAGAAATTTTCGGTTCCACGATTATCTGTTCTGCGAGCAATATGCCCATTTCCACTTTATTTTGGCGATCTTTCGAGCTATGTTACCTTAGTTTTCTTGTCATTCTTATTCCTGACAGTCATGTATGTGGATTATTATTTACTAGCTGACCCACGTAACTTCGTCTGCGTCACATTTTCCATTAATGCTCGGCTCCTTTTAGTCTTAGCGTGATGATATATAGCTATCTTTATCCTTCCTCGATACATGGGCTATCTAATACTGAAAGAATTTTTCAAATCGGACCAGTAGTTCCTGAGATTACCCCCTACATACAAACTTACAAACAAATGTTACCTCTTTATAATATTTTAGTATCTAGATCACAGACATAAATAGTAGGTATAGATCACAGACATATATGTCTGTGGTATAGATATAGATTAAGGACCTATACGATCATGACACACCTTTTTACGGCAAACAACGCTGTATCCGCATAGTGTATATGCCATCCTTTTCAAACGAAAAAAAAATTTGTCAATCGTCATGTTTGTCATTTTGTCGTTGTCGGTTTTTAGGTTCAGTTTCTAGTTATGTTTCTAGTTATTTTTTGTTTGCGAAATAGTAAGACGCTTTAGCTCATTAATAAGTATGTACCTGTATGTAATGTTTTCTCCCGCTCGTGCGTGGATTGATAGTTTTGAAAGGTTAAGCTGCTTTACTTTCTGAGGTCAGTCCATAGATGGGTGACCGATTTTTTAACATAATGTAGAGTAGGTCCTGTCGGATTGCCATCTTATCCAACTACCACCACCAATAGAATGTCCAACAACATCAAAAGGATGTCAGTACATAAACCCGCGAAATACATATTATTTTGGAAATTGCAGCGCTGTTGTATGTCGCTCATTGGTCGCAACTTATTAGATATCGTTATATTTTCAAGATACCTATTTATAGTGTTATTTCAAAAAAATATAATCTAACACTGAAATCGCGAAAACAGACAACTGTTCCCTAAATTGTCTAGTTGTACAGGGTACATAGATATTAAATGAAATGGTGAAACTCACACTACAAGAACCGGCCAAGGGCGAGTTGGACTCACGCTCAAAGGGTTCCGAGGTGTCCTGAAATCTATAAGTAAAGAACTACTTTTATATAAATCCATGATTTCAGTGTCCACTACGAAATTTCCAATGATACACACCTAAGCATTGTGGAATGAAGCAAATATGGGCACTTATAACATTAGTTTTGGCGGTATCTGTCACATCTAGAGAATACACCGGTAAGAACTTTACCTTGTAATGTCCAGTTCTAGCCAAGCAGAGGTATAGCTACGTGAGCTACGTCATTACTAGATTCATAATTCTCTGGTAATTAGACTTGCCCATAGTAGCTTGCGATCGCGAGTGCTCATTCAGTTCACGGCACTTTGGCGATCTTGTTCGCTTTTTTAGTTCATCAGCTCCCGACTCGGTGGTTCGAGACGGGAAGAGAGAGAGACGAAGCTGAAGAGGCCGAATAGCACTCTCTCTTTCCCACAGTGGAATAATGATGGTTTGGCACATCATAGCAGGGGGACAGTTGACTCTTTTTGACTTCACTTAATTCAAGGCAAGTCAGTAAACACGTTAGTATTCAATAAGAAAATAAATTATGGTTCTTCGGTGCATAAATAGTCACTAGTCTCAATTTCAGATGAAGACATAGCAAGTTTTCCAAAGCTGTTCCACCTGGATGAATACAAGCGATGCCTCGCGAGGGTCGACGGGCTGTACTGTCTCGGGACCTTCGAACTCTCTCCGGCAACACAGCCGCACCCTACCTACGAGCTGATGAAGGTACTTATTATTATTTTTCAGGAGCAGTAGCCAGAGAAAAGGTTCATTAACTGCATTAACCTTGATAAGACCTTACATTTTCCGTTTCCAGGCATACTCAGATGAGTCGTACCGCCATTTCAACCGTACGCGCATACATCGCGGCTACTGCTTGAGCATACGATGTCCCTTGGACCTGGTCGTTTCTGACAATGCTTCGCTGCTCTTCGAGCGCTGCGCCGACCACTACTCGCAGCGAAGCGAGCTGCGTGCTTCTCTTCAGACGCTTCACTACTGCCACACACATGCTGACTCCATCGCTATTCGACCCGAAACGTACTCTGAGCATACAATGAAAGAAGCTGTTTATGCCTTGGTACTAGCCAATATCGTTGGGACTATTTATGACGTCTATGTTGAAGACACTCCTAATAGAAAAAGTAAGTCGGTAAGGTTTCATTCTTTTTCTTATGTGTTATATGAGTCTGTTCGCAGGATTGGTGGAGGAGCGGCTGTTGATGCACGCCTTGTCGAAGCGACAAATCCCTTGAAGAAAGGTTGTCTATATCACCTGATAGCTATAACCTTCTTAAAGTCCTGCAATCTCTAGGCAAACATGCTGCTGCTTCGTCGATGACGTCATCGATTATTATTTAATTTCTTTTTAGGGTTCCGTACCCAAAGGGTAACCAACGGAACCCTATTGCTAAGCCTCCGCTGTCCGTCCGTCTGTCTGTCAGCGGGCTGTATCTCAAGAAACATTATAGTTAGACAGTTGAAATGTTCACAGATTGTGTATTTCTAGTGTCGCTATAACAAATAATTAAAATTAAGGTTATGGTCCATCTCGCACTTGGCCGGTTTTTTACTATTTATTGATAGACACACGTTTGACCACGTATTAAAAATAATGGTTAAAATGGTCTACCAACATGAAAACATTTAGATAATGCTGATGCCTCCTATTCTACAGAGAACAAGCTGATCTCTGCCTTCTCGATCCCAGCCAACTGGCGTCGACTAACGTTTATTCGAGAAGGTGGTGATCCTCGGCAGACAGCCCTCATCCCCATGGAAGGTGTCAGGTATTTTTTAATTGTTTCCACCAATGGATCCGTCCATTGGTGGAAACATTCATTCAACAGTCATTCATGAGGAACGTTTGAAGTGTATCTGTAGAATTTATTAGGGTTTTTTATAAATTGTCTGAAATACGACCAGATTTGTGAAAATTTCTGTCTCATTTCGAAATTATATGTATATACCTCCTGTATATACCTACATATAAATTAATGGAAAAAGACTTTAAACTCAAGCTTTATTAGTTTTCGTGTTCTCCTCAGCGAGCCCTTTCATTTCATAGGTACTGAACTTTACTGTGGTAGTGAAGAAAAATAACTAGTCCGCCATCTTGGTTGATCCGCCATATTGGAATTAGAATGACGTCACATAGTTAAGCATACATTGTCATCCAAAATAAGCGGGTATACCAAATTTCAGCTCAATCGGTTAAAGATGACTGATTTAAAATTCAGTTGAAAGATTCAACCATACAAGTTGCAAGTTTGCAAGTTAAATAAAAGCTTTAAAAAAAGACGTTTCCGCCTTTCGGGTGTACAATAAAATGTTTTACATTATTTCAGGGTCATGGCGCTCGGCTTCACAACTTATGCTCACGCCACCGTGTTCCATTTCTTGTGCCACACAATTAATCCAGAACTCTTAGAAGCGGTAACTATGTATACTTACTAATATATCCTTTAAACTTCATCTACAGTAGTGGTTATCATACCCACCTGGACATAGATAATGTACAAGCGCGTATAAAAATGGGAGTGGAAAAGTCACTGTAAATTCTTCAACATGGCTGTCATCAGCCAGTCCCCAGAGGGCTAATTCAAGTAATTTTATGACGCGCCGATTAAATTTTAGTGCAGTTGCAGTTACCTAAGTCCAAGTTTGAGTAATAAACGGTATTTTTGTAATCTTTGAACTGCACGTAAGCTGCGCGTGAACTGCACGTCAACTGAACGACAGCCAAACTACCAAACTACTAATGGTGGAGAGAAAAAATATTAATCACTTTATGCGATTAGAATCGATTATATTTCAATGAATATGAGGTTATTAAAACTTAAACTTATAAGTTGTCATTTTGAGACGTCAAAAAAATAGTACAGAATACCGATCATGTTGCGTTCCGAAGCACGCGCACGCACCAAAGACGCGCAACAGTAGAATGCCGTTATTGCGCTCGCGTGACGCGAACTTGACGCGAGCGTGTCTGACAGCGATAGAAAATACGAAAAGCGTTGTTTTGATCGAAACTTAACTTCAAATGCATTGCAACAGCACTTATTAAATTTTGTTACATGAATAAATTAGCCTACAGAACACTACGTACGTAGCATTGCCACGTTGAATGGCAGCGCTGATTCTTGACCGAACAATAGGCCATCTGGGGCCCGAGTCTGCTATTTTTATATTGGTCATTGGTCGGTCAGTGGCACCGTCAATGGTCTCGTTAGAACGTTAGAGAATTGTGGTAGAATGACATTGCCGTATTGCCAAAAACTACTACTAAAATTTATTTATTTTTAGCTAATATTATTTATTAGTGTTTTAAGCAATCTGAATTATTAAGAAGTTCGTAAATACCAAAAAACATTCTTGGATGCCACCATAAAGTGACACAATTTAAAAAAGCAATGTCTGCACAATTCCAATGGTAGGTCACTGATCAAAGGTACTGTCAAAATTTTAGCAGACTACCGCATACGTCAGATATTCATCTGTCACTAAGTACGAGATTACCATTCCATGCCAATTCTTTCAATGGAGTGTCAGTGGTTGATCATTGGAAAGTTATATTAAATTAGTAGATTACCAAACTTGTCAAAATCAACCATTTTGAAATCAATGATCGACCCTTCTGACACTGTTGTAATAGCAGACTTGAGACCCTGGTACCGTGAAGAGTCAACTAACCGTTAAGTGATGTTTTTTTTATCTAACGTCTCAATTTTCATCCATGTAGCTGACTCAGGGAATATACGGCATTTTCCTGTCAGATGGTACGTCACTGATCCAAGCCTTCATGATGATGTCCTGCTTCCTCACGGCCTACAACTTGCTGATCTTCTCTCAGAGTATGGAGCTCGGCATACATCTGCTGCCGCTGTGTATCATCAAACGAGTTGTAAGGTGTGTATGGTCTTTGGCTTCTGGGTAGAGCATGATTTCTTACTGATACATGATTACTTACAATCTTTATTTAGACTGCGATTAGAGGGACCTTCAACCGGCAGTCTAAAAAACGTATCGATTTGCTCAGTGTTTTTAATTAACGCGACGTGCCGTTTCCTGCAGGTCTTGTCCGTCCTTTTGTACTAGGGTTTACTTAATTAGTATTAGAAAGCTGAAGAGTTTGTTTGTTCGTTTGGTTGAACGTGCAAACGTTGAACTACTGGTTCGACTAGTTTTTTTTTTTAGTGTTGCCCATTTATCGAGGAAGTATAGGTTATATATCGACACGCTCCGACACTATGAGCAGAGCATTATTAAAATATGTGACGCAGACGAAGTTGCGCGGGTCTGCTAGGCTACTACTTTCGTTTTATTTTTATTTATCGTCGTCAAATATCGATCGACCCTTCACAGAGGTACGTGAGGTTTTCCCAAATACATTATTTTGACCCGATATGTCCGAGTGAGGTTTAAAACTGAACTTTTTTCTAGGATAACCCCAGTGCACCTCCTGGTTGTCGGCTACGCCGCGACGTGGTGGATGTACTCTCGGGACGGGCCACTCGTTCCCGTCACTATAGGCTTGGAGAGCGCAGCCTGTAGGAACAAGTTCTGGTCTCACTTCTTCTTCGTCAATAACATTATGGACGCTAGCAATTATTGCGTGGCTCCAACCTGGTGAGAAAACACGGTTACACCTTTTTTTTATTCCTTTCTAAATATTTGTCCTGTGAAAGTATGGTAAAACTCGCTCTCATTGCATCTTTGTGTCGTAATAGGTGTAAATACACGATTATCTAATCTTATTATGCTTCCCTTTCTTTATTTGCTTTCATTTTTCTTTTGAAAGGCTGTTCATAGCTACATTATTTCTCTCCCCTCAGGTTCCTGCCCGTCAACATGCACATGTACATCGTGGCGTGCACATTCACGCTTCTCCTCTGGCGACGCCGAAGTTTCGCCGTCCGACTCTACGCAGTTCTGTTTGTCGCTTCCTGCTTGATGACCGCCGCCATTTCTTATGTTAGGGATTATAAGGCAATGACTATCATCGCGACGCCCGAGTGAGTACTCAGATTCAGAATATACTATGTCCGTTTTTCCCCGAAGGCTTCGGGAGAGATTACACCTGCACAGTGGCGTAGATAGGGGACGGGGCATGGACGCCATTTATATACACATTGTTTTTAAGCAGGGCCGGCCTTAACCATCTAAGCGCCCTGGGTGAGTCTATTTATTTATTTATTAGGCTCACCAACAATTGCTAACACCAAAAATTTTGAAAAAATACTTAACTTAAAACAAAAAGGTGTGCCAAAACAATAATGTGCGTAACTTAATAAAGGAGATAAGACTATTCCAAATACAGTAAATACATAAAAATCAAAATAAAACACAACAGGCCAGTCACATCACATCACGAGAACGGTTCTACGTTGTGGAGGGTAAAAAGGAGTTATAGGAGCACGGGGATATCTAGCTGGGGCTCGGAATCTGATTTTACCAATAAATGAGGGCAGTCTACTTTATTTCTCAGGATTTTGATTAAGAAACTGGAAGCAATAATATTTCTAGGTTTTTCTAGAGAGTTTAACCCAAAATGCGTAAGCCTATCTAAATATGATCTCTTTTTTTGGCAATTCCGGATGAATACGCTAAATGCCAAAAAACTTTTTCTGAATTCGTTCTAGTCTCAGTTAATGTGTTGCGTAATGTGGCCTCCAAACAGTACTACAGTATTCCAAAATGCTTCGGATGTGGCAGTTACTTTGTCCATTATAATTTTAGTTCTAGTCCGTCGAAAGCTTATTACGTTTCTAATAACAAATCCCAGCATACTAGAGGATCGCTTGATGTGATGACGTTCTCTAAGTGGGGTATAAATGTGATCTTTTTATCAAAAAGTACACCAAAATTTTTGATTTGGTCCACTTCCTGAATGATTTGGGTTCCAATAGAATACACAGACGTGCCGTCTGTGTATCAAGAGCTTTTTCTTGGAGAACTTGTGGTGACGTATCGATTTTGTGAAAGCTACTTCAACGGTGATCCAGAGGTCCTCACACCCGCTTTCCCAGTGGATCATGCGTTTTGAATTAAATTTCTTTAAAACGGCGATTAACACTCCTCCACAGTCTTTTTTTTTATTTCTATCCCTATTCCGTCTATAGACAACGTATCTATTGTCAAACAGCTTCGCGCTCATGACAGAATTATTCCACCATGTTTCAGTTAAAATAGCAATATCATAAGCTTCACAAGATAATTGACGACAAAAGCTGTGCGTCTTAGTTCGCAAACCTCGCGTGTTCTGATAATAATTATATTCTTAAAGATATGAATTTAAATTACAGTTAAAGCCAAAACATTGAAAATACTATAAACAACTAAATTAACTTATTTAATGTCTCTATATTTCTGACCAAAATATGCTCCGCCTCCTGTCCTTTCCGCATAAAGATCCGACCCGATCGAACCCAAACGTATTGGTAACCAAATTCTTTGGCCTTGATTCTCGCAGCAGCATGCAGGGCCTTGTTGGCAGTAGATAGATGTTCAGTAACAAATATAGGTAACTTTGGTCCGGAGTATCCAAGGTGTGCATTATTTATCTTGTTTGTCGATTTGGATTTATTGTAATTAACGGCCTGTTATTCGAATTTTGGCTGTTTGAGACTCAATTGGAAATGCTCAAGATATTGAATTTAAGCCTGGAAAAAAATATATGTGAAGGATACATCCTTGTTCTAGAGGCAAAAGGAAGTGAAAACACGAAATAGTATAATTTTCCCGATAAAAAAAAAATTTGAAAAAGGGTCGATTTCAAAAAACCATTTTCAATCTCATTTCCTAATTACAGCACAAAACAATTAAAAAATTTTACTAACTGAAAGGTAATCGTATTTTGGAAGGACGGAAGCGGCTAGATTTTTGAGTTTTCTAATAAAAAAATTTATAAACATCGAATTTGTGCAGAAAAGCTTACCTTTGAAGACCGCACAGTCCTACGGGACGTGTTCGGAGCCAGACCTGCGACACTTTTTTTAAAAAAAATCGCGGAACTGTTGTTTAAAATATCAATAGCCACTAAAAGAAACAACAGGAAAATGATGACACTCACGAAAATTCCGAAGGTTGGGCAAAATATGTTGATAGTATATTATTGTTTTAATTCACATAATTGTAATGGAAGATGAAAATATTTTAATTTGTTTTGTTGACAATTTTGACATCTGACAATAGGGTTCGACACATTTCAAATTTTTATCGATAAATTTAATGTAGCTACCATAAAGGAGTTTCAATACCTCTTTAATTTATTCATAACTAGCTTCTGCCAGCGGCTTCGCCCGCGTGATAGTAGGGAACATACTACCGGGATATACAAAAAAATATATATATGGCCTATGCGTTTGCATAAAATATAAATAACTTCCAGACTATAATCTAAGCGAGGAGCGATGGTGGCAGGCAACGTGCGCCACCATCGCCCCTCGCTCCTCGCCTTGCGCGGGTGGCGAGCTTTCACCTCGCAGACGACGCGTAGCTATCGCGCTGGATGCTAACCGTAGCCTAAATTCGAAGAGACGCCGTGCTGCTGCTGTGCCATTGCGGTGCCAAAATAATGTGCCATGACCTGTAATCATCACAGGATCAGGACCTGCGGAGTAGCATATTAGAGAATCCGTTTTCGTCGTCGTCTCCAAAACTTATGTTTTTTTTTCCAATGGAGAGGGTAATTGTAGAGAGGAGAGAGTAATTGCAAGGGTCTTGCAGTCTCCTTGCGTGATGGAATCAGGGATGTTGATATCCGCTGGAAAACCAAAGTTACCGACATTGCCCAAAATATTGCCAAACTAAAGTTGTGTGAAAGGCACATTACTCGCGAACAGATGGTCGATGAGGCCGAAAAGATCTGTAGTGGTGACCGCGTATCGGTAGACGTAGCTTTTGAAGGCTTCCCACTAGGCGACCCCCACCAGGTCGCGTGCAGCCGATGGATGTAACCGCACAGGTCAGGTTGGTGAGGCGACACGACTATGTCCAGGGGGGCTACTCTCTTAGCCCGTAGTCCGTCGTTTCGGGCTTAGTTGCGGCGGTATTCTACTCCGTATCAACTACAGACTAATGATTAGACCCGAACCCGAACTAAGAATTAATGACAACACGATTTGATAGTACCTAACTGTCAAATCGCGTTGTCATTAATTCTTGGTGGTTAGGAGATACGGACTAAAATACGCCCGCAACTAAGCCCGAAACTATGAACATCGGGATTAGAGAGTAGCCCCTCAGTAGTGGATGTCTTTCGGCTGATATGATGATAACCGATTTATAAAGTTTATTTGCAACCATTTTCACCTTAAATTTTTCGTGACATAGTTATGTTAGGTATCAAATTAAAGTACTCGCGGAGACAATTCTAAATATGCTTATGAATATTTTATTCGATAATTTTTTACTGAAGCTATAGCAGCACGACTCTAGTAGCCAAAAAAACAACAGAATATGATTACAGTATAAGCGTTACAGTAGAATCATATAGCTCATTTACATATTTATTAAACACTAGCTTCTTCCCGCGACTTTGTCTGCGTAGACGTTAGAACTGGCTCGCAACTTTTATGCGTCATATTCTCATCCTTGGAAGTGCATCTTCATGATTCTGGTATCCAGATAGTGTGAGTCTTTGCGGTGCGGCTGAAAGTAATATTCAGCTCCGAAATTACTTCGACATGTTTTTTGGTCTTCTTGTAAATCTGTAGCGCTCATAATTCCAGCCCCGACAAAAGTTTTATCATGTTTCTGGTCTCCCGATACTTTTAAATCCTAATCGATCACAATGCCGAAAATTAGTGTTGACAATTCCAGCCCAGAAAAAACTTAGACACGTTTCTGTTCTCCTGGTAAACAAAATTCTTGCTCAAAATACTTTGACATATTTCTTGTGAATCTTTGGTTCTTTTATTTTGCTTCAAAATTACTTCAACATGTTTCTGTTCTTCTGTTACTTTTGAATCCTAATTGCTCACAATTACAGCGTCACAAATATTTCTGGTTCCTTGCTAGTTTTGAATGCAAACCGCTTGCAATTAAAGCCCCGAAAATACTTCGACATGTTTCTGCTTTCCTGGTACTTGTGAATCTGAAGTAGGTACTAAGGCAGCAGCGGCTTCGGATTTCCTCTTTCTCCTCCGCCACTAAGCCACACCTTTTATCGGGATAGAAAGTAGCCTATGTGTTATTCCAGGATGTGAACTATATGTGTGCCAAATTCCATCGAAATCCCTTCACCCATTTTTGCGTGATTGACGGATAAATATCAAAAACAACCAACCTACACGGTGCCATTCTAGTCGTCTTACAAAGGCGGCTCACTTAATGTACCGGATATAAAATACCTCTAACCGCGATTTTTTTTAATATTTCATCATGATACTGGGTACAATGCAAATATATCGCTCCTGGATGATTCAAACTACGTCATTCGTTATGACAATGAGTGATATTTAATTTTTATAGGTGGTTATCACGTACATAATTTGCTATTGTTAAGTTATTTACGTAAATATGTCTGTTAATTTAGGTTAATAACGTAGGTAGGTTTTAGTTATTATGTTTATATTATCAAACAAAAGACTTGTAAAACTAATAATGGCTCACAAAAAAAAGAAAAAAAAAGCTAATGGCACTAACTAAACGGTGTGGTTGTAATAAATGCTTTGATTTCAAGATTTTATCGAAACTTTCGGTTTTTTTCTGTTACTACCATGTTAATTTACTTTTTTCATAAAGCTATATTGTGTTAAAAAAAAACAAGAACACTACATATTATAAAACTAAATCTCCCGCCATGTTTGCAATGTGTTTCAATAAAATGTAACAAGTTCAGTAGATCAACTACAAATATTTTACACTGTGGCGTATTTATTCTGCGAAGAAGTCGGCGGTCATCGGCAGGACATCGTATAACATCGTCGTGTTAAACATGAGGGGTCGCGGGCGGAGGTAGCGTTTTCAATGCCAAAAGCCCCGAATAAGCAAGCCTTAATAGTAGCTGCAAGAAATTTGTCCCGGACTCGCAGAGAGCCGAGTTGAACTACCACTGATCGTGGGCGGTTTGTATTGGGATTGAGTTTAGCAACCCTGGTGCAGTGCATAATATCTGCTTTCCGTAAAATCGCATCCTACTACTTTTGATAGGTCAGCCACAATTTGAACTCAGTTTTTCTGCTTTCTTTCCGGGAAACATTAAATCTCGATGTTATTTGAACGGGTTGGTTGTTCCAGTTGGTTCAGACGCCCTGCTAGATCCCCGATTGCACTTTTCATGTTAAAGTTCTGTTTTTCTAATCCGTTAAAGTGGGATACGATATAATTAAAATAACTTATTAAAACAGCCAACGCCAATAGCTTCATCCCCACATATCAGGCTATCAGTACCTACTTTTACGATGTTTGTTTAGAACACCATTCCCTGCAACTATCGCTAAAATTAGCTTAATACATGACTTCGTTTATCACGAATTATTTTTTATTTTTTTTATTTATTTATTAAGGATAATAAACAACTTAACAATGTATAGTGTTAGTGTTGCATTCCACTGCATTATCTACAGATATAACATATTTAAATATCAGTAGTTGCCACTAGACGACCATTACAAAAGTAACAATTATATTGACATCTATACTTATATAATATTATAAAGAGGTAATATTTGTTTGTTAGTTTGTAAGTTTGTATGTATACCCCTACATACAGTCTCCGGAAGTAATGTAACAATTTTTAAAATTGTTTCACTGGTAGAAAGCTACATTATTCTTGAGTGCTATGGGCTATAAATTATAAAGATCCAGGAAAAAAATGCTCTTACAACAGAGTTATTTGCATGCGCTGCCTTAACAGTTGTTGTAATTGAAAACAATGTATGGCAACCTGGTCCGCTTTAAATAGTTCTACAAAAAAGTCCGCGACACCATATTTCTATCTTTACTATTTTAGCTTTTATGTGTTGAAAAAAATATTTTTCGACGTATTTACCTTTGGACGATTTTTTAAACAACAAAATATTAAACCTTATCGAAAAAAAATATTATTATGATCACAAGAACATCATCAGGCAGTATGTCAATTGGTTAAATAGTTTCGAAGATAATATAAAATGACTAAATCGCAAAATGCCGCCGTCCATTCACAAACCGCATTAACATGCTTTGTACGGACGTTTTATCCATTTACCCATAGATGGCGTTGTGCAATTACTTCATTTTTCTGAATCGCGGTGTTAAGATTTTCCGCGGATTAATGACCCTCTCCACTTATTATTTAACTTTCATCGTTAGGTAGGTGAATTGTACGCAGTTGGTTGGAAGTTGTTGGTCTTTAAAATTGTTTTGGTTGTATTTTTGTTTTTGGGATATCGAACAGTTTCAGCGATTGTTTATCGTGCCTAAAAGGAAATCACAACTTTCCCGTCAGACATCCCAGACAAGAGCAGCTCGAGTACGCCGTACTGAAGAGTCTGCTCTTGAAAATCATCAGCGCCTCTCGAGGAATAGAGAAAATATTTCGCAAGCACGCGCTGGGGAATCTAGCTCCGAGCGTTCACAGCGGCTTGCTAACCAAAGCTGGAGAATATTACAGATCCGTGCTCGGGAATCTAGCGCTGAACGTGCGCAGCCAGTGATTTAGGGCAGCATGTCTCTGCAACAAGGGATAGGGAGTCTAGCGCTATCAAGGTCTTCCTGAAATGACTGACAGTCGTCCATAGTGTGTATCACTTGAAATGCTTTTAAGTCATTAGCATATATAAAGAATTTGGACTTTTTAAACATTTCTTAATATCATTGATGTAAGTAATGAATAACAGCGGTCCCAGAATACAGCCCTGTGGGACTCCGGAAGTACTATTAACAGAGACAGACTGATGAACATTCACCACAACCCTTTGTGACCGATTTTCGAGAGACGACATAAACCAACGCAATAAATTTCCACGTACTCCAGAAGCAATTTTGCTCAGGAGAATCTCATGATCGACCTTGTCAAAAGCTTTGTTAAATCTGTGTAGACTGCATCTATTTGCAATCGCCTATCAATATTTTCAAAAAGGTAATTAGCAAATATTATCAGGTTAGATGTCGTAGATCGGCGCTTAACAAACCCGTGTTGTTCAGGAATAATAATATTATGCACAAGTCTCTCTAAAAGCTTTGAAAAGGCCGGTAGAATCGAAATGGGTCTATATTGTTCGACTTCATGCCTCGAACCACCCTTATGTATTGGGGTAATGTTAGCTTGCTTCCATACCACCGGGAAGACACCTATTAAAAATGATATAGATTGTTCACAAAATATTATCAGCCGTAGCCCTAAAAAAGGCCGCCGGAAGATCGTCCGGTCCTGTCCCCTTAGTTAGTTCCCCCGGGGGTCCAACCGTTCCAAATCACTGAGTATTTTTGACTTATCGATAAGCAAATTACTGATTAAGCCACTGCGCATTGCTGCGGTGGACCCCACGTATTGAGCGTTGGTGACACGGGCTCAAATACGGACAAGAAAAAATCCGAAAACATATTGCAGACAACATCAGGATCACTTGACTTGACATTCTGGTACTGCATCATGGACGGAAAGCCTGACTTACTTTTACGGTTAGAACTATTAATAGTACCAACATTTTTTTATGTTACTAGAGAGACTATCTTCAACCGAGTTAATATCACTGAAATAACAGGTTTTACACAAATGTTTGAAGATAGACCTACATTCGGAGAAGTTGTTATAGTCTTTGATGTTGCTCATTTAGTCCAAAGACGTTGCTCCTTTTTAAACATTTTAACTAATTGTGGCGTAAACCAGATTGGGAATTCAAGTGATAGTCCTTGCAAAGGGAACTAGTGGCCTAATTATGTCATCCAACGTTCTGTAGAATCCCTGAACAGACTCTCCCGATGATAGATTGTCGAACAACGCGGGCCAATTGACCTCTTCGTGCTTGTTGATGAGGTCGTAATTAGCTAAGATAAGATAAGATAAGATTTCTTTATTTGTTTAAACATTGTATACATACAAGAGCATGCTAGATATTACACAGTTTAAGTCCAGTCATGTTTAGCTGTAAGTATCAGCGTACAAATATTTCCATGCCATTTAAAGAAATAACAATTTGAGAAAAAAACAGAAAAAAAAATCCTAGAACATTCACTTACAAGGATTATAATTATTCTTTCAAAAATATTATGTACCAATGTCAAAAATAGTAATAAGTAATTATAATGTCAAAGTAGGAATTAGTTTATAATGTCAAAATAGCAATCAGTTTTAATGTCAAAATAGTAATAAGGGATTAAGTCAAAAGTATTAGTATATTATTATTATAAATGTCAAAATTATTAATAGATATAATAGTAGGTATGTCCAGAAAAGGTGCATTATTTAATCACACAAAAATCCTTTTCGACTAGAAATTCAGAGACAGAATAATTTATGCTTTTTGCAAAAGAAACATTTTCAATTGACGCTTGAGTAAATTTCCAGTTAGCTCCTTCCACTCTTTAGGCAATATGTTAAATATCGTAGGCGCCATGCATATGATACTTTTGCGCATAAGTGCCGTTTTTGCCGGATAGACCCGAAGAACGGTCATATCCCTTCTGTTACGCGGTACCATTTCCTGTAGATGTGGAAACAGCTTGGGGTTTGTTTTAACAAACATTACGGTTTCGAAGATATACAGACTGGGTAGAGTTAAAAGCTTGTACCTTTTAAAATATGGTTTACATGTATCTACCGTTTTTAGCCCAAACATAGATCTAATGCATCTCTTTTGGGCCTTAAATGCCGTGTTAGCGTTGGTAGAATTTCCCCAAAAAATTATGCCGTATCTTAGGTGAGACGCAACTAGGCCATGGTAGGCCGCAATCAGTGTATCTACATTCACCACTGCAGCTAGAGAGTGCAATGCAAATGCAGAACTACAAATTTTTTTGCACAGGTTTTCGATTTGTGATTTCCAGTCAAGTCTTTTATCAATTATTAGGCCAAGGAATTTCGTAGTATTCACGATTTCAACAATTTTATTATCTATAGTTATGTCCATATTTTCTATAGTCAATCGTTGGCTAAAATGTATGATTTTAGTTTTATCTAAATTAATAGCTTTACGGAAATTGTATATAAATGGTTTTCTTTTCCTCATTTGTGTAGATAGGCTAACAGGTGCGGTTATGACAAAAGGAGGATGATGGGGGTCGATTGGTAATAGCGGATCTTTAAGGAGGCTAGTCGAACAGCAAGTGTTCGAGATAAATAGATCCAAGATCTTTATATGGCAGAACTCTGATTTATACTACTAACATCTACTTATGTATTACCCATATTTGCAAATAAATGCTATTCTATTCTATTCCTCCACTATCCAGCGACGACATGAGATGCGTCAGTTCCGAGCATATAGGTTGTGTACAAACACATGCCACGAAGGCCCCACAACCCGCCGCTAACGCGCTAATTAAGTAAGCGACAACGGAAGTGTTAAAAAATAACTTTATTCCGACAGAGTTACAGCGAAACAGTAATTGAATTCATCTAACAAGATATTGATCTTATATACTAACTTAATTGCTAACGTAGTACATCCACAGCGTGATCAGATTGACGCATGTTCTAGATAATTATAAATGCTGATCGCGCAGTGGGGAAATTGAGAAATAATAATCTAGTAAATACTTATTGTCTGACAAAGCTAATATTGGTAGGTTGGGGTTCCTTAACTCCTCCCTCCCTAAGAGAGAAATTATCCGAAGGTGTCGCAGACGGTTTCGGAGAATTTCGACAAAAGTTTATGAACTGAAATTTATACATTATAAAGATAACTATTGCTATTACAATAACCACATACTCTAAGATGGTCCATATACTAATTTCTATTGTCACTGTTTGTGTCGTATCGTCTATTTCACTAAATTTTGCACTTTGTAACACTTCTTTCACATCACTGAAGTCCACATTTCTTAGATCCACTTTCTTTGATCTTCTCTGGATGTCCTGTTGTAGGTCTGGCATCTGGATCAATGGCAGCTGGAGACTGGAAACTGTAGTGTTTGTGGTGGCGGCAATGATGACTTCGCCTATTTGTGTCTCGCATTGTTGGCCAGGTGTCACGATGTAGGTCCCAAGGATAGTGTACTTCAGGATTTCTGTATTGCAATTCTCGGTGATGATGAGATTTTCCTCTGAGTAAACCAACCATTGGTTGTCGGTTATTTTCTGTATCTTAGTTTTTTCTATTTCAATATGGTTCTGTATGCAGTTTTTGTAGTTGTTCTTCATCAGCATTATTTGTTCAATGCAGGTCTCGGTTGGAAACTGGGCTAAATTAGTTTCAGCGCAAAGGAATTTTCCATTTTCAATCTCAGTACATGGGCTTACCACGGGCATGTATTTCAATCTATTCACCATCAGGTAAGGATATTTGGGTATTATTGTAAAGGTATTTGGAGAATGGAATATAGGGATGGGTATAACCTTGTAATAATTATATGTTTCGTTATTTATTAGGGGAACTTCTAAAACAAAAACTAACTTGTTGTTATTTATATATGATTTAAGTATGATATTACGTTCTAATTTTATTAAATTATGTTTGTTTACTGGGTATATTGTTCTAGCATGTTTAGCAATGACTTCTAACGTATTATATAATTCTGTACTATTTATAATGGATTGGTGCAATGTATTCAGTTTGCTAAAGGCTATTGCCGTTTCAATCTCTTGTATGTTTTCGTAACAGGTTCGAAAGTTATTTAAAATTTGATACATAGTATTTAATATTTGGAAAAGTTTGTTAAACCTGAACTCATGTTCAACTAATTTTTCCATTTCATTGGTATGTAAACCCAAGTTTTTAATATTTGAATTTATTATTTCAGAGTCATTTACTAATTTATCAAAAGCTTTTTGCATTGATGATACTTTACGTTCGACCACATGCTCTTTGTTCTGTATCATTTGGATTTCTCTATCATATTTAATTGCATCGTCTTCATCCAAATTTCCTGTGATAGCTTTTACAAGTGAGCCTAATGGATTAAACAAAGCTCTTTTGTTTCTATAATGGAAAGGTAAGATTTGAAAAAATCTATCCTTAATTAGTTTAATAAGATATTCTATTTGGCTTTCTATTCCTATAGTTTCGTTACTAAGACTATTTTCCTTAATTTTAATTTTCAAGTTAATAAAATCCCGAATATTATTATCTATTTGTAAGTGTAATGATTCTAAATCTACAATTTTGTATATTGTCCAATAACTATTCCTCTTCACTGCTACTCCCCGCTTTATCGCTGCTATCCCCGGATTCTGACCGAGGTTTTGGAGGTCCAGCGTGAGTGTTGGCACCACTAGCACCAGAAGTACCAGGCACGATCTGTGGAGGACGTTTTACATTTTTTAAGGCTACTCTAGTTTTCCTTTTCTTTACTTCTACTGGGACTATATTTCTTTCAACTTCACCTATTACTTTCGCTTTTTCATATCGAGGTTTTTCTTTAGCTTTTCTAATCCTAGTGTCTTTCATGTAAATATTATCGTCTGGTTCGAGTATCGGTGTCGTTTCGCCACCTTTTTTATTAATTATTTTAATTTTATCGGATTCTAATTTTTCTGTTATGAATTCATAGAGTATTTTAAGGCGTTTTCTATGATCTAACAATAATTTCTGAGTTAAGTTCTTCTCTCTATCCACGTTAAATACATTTTCGGAATAAGTGTGACCAAATACTAGTTCAAAAGGCGTAAAATCTGTTGCTGAATGTATGGTGTTGTTATAAGCCATGATGGCATAAGTCATAACTGATGCTGCATCTAAATCGCTTTTATCGTATTTTGCTATACGATAAATCTCAATAATGGTAGAATGAAACCTTTCTACTATTGCCATTGAACTGGGATTATTTGGCGTCCCAATATGAAGTTCAATTTTGTAAAAGCTTAACATTTCTTTAATCAAAGTATTGTTGAATTCTGTACCGGAATCGCAACTAATTTTCCTAGGCAGACCATACCTGCTGAAATATTTAATCAATGCCCTAACTATCTCTGGTGTACTCCTATTCGGTACCTCTATGGCTTGTGCTATCTTACTAAATGCATCCACTATAGTTAAATAATATTTCCCTTCAATATATAATAAATCCATAAAAGCTTCCTGAAAAGGGGCATCCTGGGTTTGTGTTAACTGAATGTGGGGTTTAATCGGCTTTCTATCATATTTCATGCGTTTACATGTTTCGCAAGCATTTATGATTGCCGTGACTGTCTCTTTCATGTTTGCCCACCAATAATGTCTTTTAAGTTTGGTTAAAGTTTCTTTAATACCTCTATGACATGTTTTCCCGTCGTGGTATTTTAAAATAACTTCTTTTTGATCTTCTTCAGATCCTGTCAAATTTATAACTCTTTCTGTACACTCGGTTAACTTAACTGAATCCTTTTTAAATAACTTAATTACCATGTTTGAAAAAGTTTTTCTAAAAGATGGGTGTTCGAAGTATATAAAGTACTTATGTTTTGGATCAATATACTCTTTCAAAAAGTCTTTAACTAATATATCGTTATTTGTCGGTAAGTGAACTTCGAGAATTTTTTGTTTATTATTTGAAATATCTTTTACGTCTAATTTATTTTTAAACCATGAATGAATTAAAATCTGTTTTGGTTTAGTATCGACAGCTTCGTTTAAACTAGGAATGCCTTCGTGTTCTCTATTTGAAACTGAGTTGGCAGTGACCCCATCATCAGAATCCGAAAGTTCTATCGTTTCTATTGGAGTTTCGGGGTCTTGCAATTCGCTTTCTATAATTTTTTGTATACGTTCCTGCCTATCTCCTATATTTACGAATATTGAATCTAAATCGTCGTCAATTGCATTAATCTTAATCCTAGATAAAGCATCTGCATTCGTGTTTTGAGGGCCTTTCTTATATTTTATTTCGAAATCGTACTCTTCTAACCTTAACCGCCATCGTGTGAGTTTACTATTGGGCTCTTTCAATGAATACAGCCAAGCTAATGGTCTATGGTCTGTAAATATGGTAAACTTATTACCATACAAATACGGTCGAAAGTGCTTAACTGCCCATATTATGGCTAAAAGTTCCTTCTCGATAGTGCTATATTTTACTTCTGTGTCACTCAAGGTTCTACTAGCATAGGCTACAGGCTTATCTGAGCCTATCGTTCCTTGTGACAATACAGCCCCAATCGCAAAATTGGATGCATCCGTGGTTAAAATAAAAGTTTTACTAAAGTCAGGAAATTGTAACAAAGGTGCATTTGTTAAAAGCTTTTTACATGTCTCAAAACATTCTTTATATTCCCTATTAATTACAATTTTGCGACCTTTCTTTAAACAAGCTGTTAATGGTCTAGTTATTTTGGCAAAATCTTTGATAAATTTCCTATAATAACCGATTAGTCCTAAAAAGCTTTTAATCTGTGTAACCGTTTCCGGTATAGGATACCTAAGAATAGCGTCTATTTTATCATTATTTGGTTTCAAACCTTCACTTGTAATAGTATGCCCTAGGTAGAGTACTTCCTTTCTAAGAAAGTGAGACTTATCTAATTGAACTTTTAAATTTGTTTGACGGAAGCGGTCAAAAACTGCCCTAAGTTTTTCTACATGTTCAGGCAAGCTTTTAGAAAAAATAATGACGTCATCGAGATATACTAAGCAATGTAAGCCTTGAAGGCCTCGTAAGACGTTATCCATCGCTCGCTGAAAAGTTGCGGGTGCGGTCTTTAACCCAAACGGCATTCTGTTAAATTCATAATGACCTGAAGGTGTGCTAAACGCAGTTTTAGCTCTATCTTCCTCCTGAACCTCTAATTGATGGTACCCGCTAGCTAAATCGAGGGTCGTAAAGTATGTACTATTACCTAGCATGTCGAATAAATCGTTAATGTTGGGCAAAGGGTATTTATCATCAATTGTGATTTCATTGAGCCGTCTATAGTCAACTACCATCCTCCATTTTTGTTGGCCTGACGCGTCTAATTTTTTCGGCACTAAATGTACGGGAGCACTCCAGGGAGATTGTGATTCCTGGATAATGTTATCCCTTAACATTTTCTCGACTTGACTACTGATCTCTTTTGTTTGAATAGGTGGCAATCTATGTGCCTTAATGTTTATTGGGTCTTCATTTTTTGTTCTTATTCTATGTTTAACCTGATTTGTGAAGGTTAACGGAATATTTTCACAATAAAATATATCTTTGTATTCTTTACAAAGTCCCTCCATAACCGTTCGTTCTTCTGAATTCATATGATTTAACTGCAATTTGTCTAAATTCTCTGTTAGCAAGCTGTCCACTTCTATATTATTATCTATGAAATTAACACTAACAGATGGGTCCTGTATGTATGGTTCCACTTGAAAAGGTCCCGTAACTACTAATTTTCTATTTTCATGGCTATAATTCTGAATAACAGTTGTTGCATAGCCTTCAATACACGTAACTAATGCGGCGGGCATTCGAATCCCTTCCGTAAATTGCTTAAAATCTAACACAGCTTCCCCGTTCAGTAAGTTGACTGGGAGTCTTACTCTAAGTTCACTACGAGATGGTAGATTATATACCTCTCTCATAGGCGGTGAATATATGATAGGAATATCAGTATTTTTTAAATGTAATATCTGATTTTCCATATTAATCTTTGCCTGTAATTGCTTCAGCAAATTGCTACCTATTAACCCATCATACCTATCGTCGACACTATAGACATAAAACTTATGGAACTCTTGACTTCCAAAGGTAACCGGTAATGGAATAATAGCCGTTTCACTATGAACACTCGATGCGTGAGTGCTAACAACTTCGAAGGGTTCATACTGTAGATAATTTTTAAAATATTTATTCGCTATATACGGGCTTATAAACGATCTAACACTCCCCGTATCTATCATAAAAACTGCCTTTAATTCTGGTATAACTATATGTGGTAAATTTAAGCGTTTATTACAATTTATTTTTATTCGTTCTCTAGGGTAGAGGCCGTTATGCAAAAATTTCCCGCCCCGGGTTCTTCAGGAGAAAATTCTTGGCACTCATTGTACGAATAACTTGAACTCTGTTCATTATTATTAGAATTATTTATGTAATTAACACGTCGCGACCTTGCAGTACGCATGGTGACATCAGTATTCGCACCCGACGTAGATGCTTGCGCTGCAAAAGACGGCGTGCTCGGTGCATGTGCCGCGAACTGTTGGTTCGGTTGTGCAATCGGAACAAATGACCTACTTGACTGCGGTGACGCATTATTGTTGTTTGTACGATTAAAATTGTCTTGATTTCTTTGAATATTATTATGTTGTTTATTATGTCTGGGCTGATGCGAATTGTTCGGTGTAGATGTGCTGTTTGTAGCACTATTCGGTACATGTGTACTTGATATGCTATGTGATTCTTTCTTTTGATTATTAGATTCAATTGCATTTTGGTTATTAGGCAAATTGGGTCTGTTATTTCTGCTAAAATTACGTCTGTCGTTTGTTTTCGACTCATAGACTGCCTGGAAGTTTTGTTCTTCTAAAACTATTTTTAATGCATCCTCTAACGTTGTGACGTCGCGCAAACGAACTAATCTAACTAAAAATGGCGGTAAATTAAACAAGAAAGCATTCATCGCTCTGTTACTATAAATGATTTGCTTTGCCTTACGTAGAGATTCATCAATGATAGTTTCTGATATTTTAGCAAATAAAACACTTCTCATCCGCTGTATTCTATGGCAAAAATCTAAATAACTTTCACCCTTATTTATTCTACACGATTCTAATTCCATTGCTAAACAATCCTCTGTGCGTGGATCACCGAAGTGTTGGTTTAACAACTTCTTCAGCTCGTCCCACGTACCTATAGCTTCTCTTTCGCCTACCAAACTGGCTGCTTCGCCTGATAACCTACTAGTTACTACATGAAATAAATATTCATTTTGGGCTGCGGTTCCTAAGAACGTAGACAAAATGTATTCACTTTTTTTTATAAATAAAGGCAACATTCTAGTGTCGCCGCTGAATATTGGTATGATGTTAACCAATTCCTGTGGGACACGGGTTACGTTTTCCATTGTGAAAAGTTATGAAAGAAACAAACGCGGAGAGAAAAAAAAAATCACACTAATGTGCTACTAAACTATCACTATTCTAAAATATTAGTACGTTTAAAATCTATGCAAATATTATTACGGCGTTGTCCAATCCCTAATAATACACAAACACATAGACTATTACAAGGTTGGGATATAGATGGAAGAGCTGAGAGGAAGGTGAAAAAGATTTACTCACAATTCCGCAGCTAGCTCCATGCTCCCTGAATTACTGCTGTGGCTGGTCCTCTTCCGTAACTCGAAGTGGCTCCTTAATGAATTTATTTATTCGGCTATCTCTGCTAAACCGTAGACACGGACGTCGGCTACTCCACGTAGAATTGTATACACGGCAAACTGACTACAGAGATCCTACCGGCTGCGCCAATTAAGTAAGCGACAACGGAAGTGTTAAAAAATAACTTTATTCCGACAGAGTTACAGCGAAACAGTAATTGAATTCATCTAACAAGATATTGATCTTATATACTAACTTAATTGCTAACGTAGTACATCCACAGCGTGATCAGATTGACGCATGTTCTAGATAATTATAAATGCTGATCGCGCAGTGGGGAAATTGAGAAATAATAATCTAGTAAATACTTATTGTCTGACAAAGCTAATATTGGTAGGTTGGGGTTCCTTAACTCGCTCGACCACGTGCCATTAGGTAGATTATAATCACCAACGATGTAAATATTCATGACATTAGGTGCATTTAAGGTGTCCTGCAGAAAGTCAAAATGAGATGTATAAACATCTGAACTAGTCTCCGGCTGGATGTACCTACACTGCGCTGATGATATGTGTCTTTTGTTTATCATTTTTGCAAGGTAGTGCAACCATGAGGTGCTCAATACACGCCGAGGGATTATTATGTGGGTTATTGAGAATATCGAGTGAGGCCGATTGAAGCTCATGCAGTATTGCAATGAGCTCTCCACCCCCATCTCGCTTTCCCGTAACGTCACGACACGATTTCCCCTATTTAGCAGTTTTTAGGTTTGCTTTGGAATACTAAACTAAAAAGGCTAAGTACCATAGTATAAAAATGCTCCTTGAGCTTTGCCACCTGGTACAAAAGAATAGCCAGACCAAAAAGTATTCTGTATTTTCAGAACACTTCATAGGATATTCCGAGACACTCCTTCGTTCACGGAGTTCTACATCTCTTCGTGGGGTGCCTTGCCGGCTTGCTTCGTTGGTCTGATTCTAGCTCACATACAATTCGAACTGGACGAGAGGAAAATCAAGCTTGCTGATTATAAAGTAAGTGTGTTTTTTTTGCCATACCTATTACTGGAATCAAAAGTAGCTCACAATTTAGGACCCATTAGTTTCAATGTTAATATATAATCCGTGGTGCTTGGCAACTGGGCTTAACCCAGTTGTATACGTTCCTTGGTGCCTATTGGCCTAGCTCTAATCTGTCTCCTGCTCGATATGTAGGGAAGTGGAAATTATATTTATTTTTCCTACTCCTTCGCTGTACTCTTCTGATTAATTTCGTTGCGATCCAAGACAGTTGAATCGTTTCTCCGGGACTCGTCGGTTTTCATTAACTCGGCGTTTTTCTGGTGGTCGCCACTGTTGATTCTGGCTTTCAGTAGTTGTAGTGGTTGGGAATGTGTGGCGGGCTTGTCCCAAAAAAAAAGTAAGTGTGACTTTAATTTTACAATCCTACAAACCGAATTTCGGTTACGGTCAATTATCAATGCAAATAAGTCGAGAATAATGAAAATAGTTCAAGTGCAAAAGGGTGTGCAGTGCATGTGTCTTTATTTTCTATTGATACCTATTCGTTTTACGTACGTGCATAATTGTTTGTATTCCATAATTTCTTTTTATAATACCTACCAATCAATTAGGGGCAAAAGTTAACACTGCTCATTCGTTATTTCAATGCACCTGTAATCGTTTTAAAAACTGTACTTGTAACATTTTGATTGAAATTTCACAAAATATTAGTATTTGAGAACTTACCAACGTATATTTTGTGATCAATGCAAATCTCAATTATATCTAATAATAAAATTTATAAAATTATTAATTAGCTGTTCCGTGCAACTTCGTCTGCGTCACATTTTCCATTAATGCTCCGCTCCTATTTGTCTTATCGTAATGATATACAACCTATGGCCTTCCTCGATAAATGGGCTATCTAACACTGAAAGAATTTTTCAAATCCGACCAGTATTTCCTGAGATTAGCGCGTTCAAACAAACAAACTCTTTTTTCAAATTGAAAAATTCTTTTTGCGTTGGATAGTCCATCTATCGAGGAAGGCTATAGGCTATATAACATCTCGCTATGACCAATAGGAGTGGAGCAGCAATAAGAAATGTTGCAAGCGGGAAAACAGCTTTCGTTGCGTGCGCAAACGGTTTAAGTTACGCAAAAATCAAGTATTAAGAGCGTGTATTCCGTCCACTAGCGCCGCCAATCGTTTTTTATTATTTGTGGTAAATATAAGACACGTAGATAAAAAACCGCTCTTTAGTGTACTGAAGAAATGTATTTATTAAGTTTTGAGAGTTATATTTTGTACTTTAGAACATAAATAATTGCCAAAGTCGATATTTTTGCTAAAAGTGGCCACTTTTAGCAATAATTGCCGTTTTGGCTATTTAGCCATGAGTTATGTATTAAAAATAGCTGTCAAAAAATAATAGATACATTTCTTTAGTGCACTACAGAGCGGTTTTTTATCTACGTGTCTTAAATTTACCACAATTAATAAAAAACGATTGGCGGCGCTAGTGGACGGAATACACACTCTTAAGAAATTATTCCTCTTTAAAAGTTTAAAAAAAAGTCCTCGACGGCATATATCTATCCCTTAAGGCTAACTCACTGTAACCCTTTTTATGGAAATCAAATTTGTGCATGCATAATTTTCTAGGAAGTTTGTATTAACATGGTAATAATCCTTATCCAAATAAATACGTTATTCGTCATAAGTATTTAATTTTGAATATCATCACGCTAACGCAAATAGGAGCGGAGCATTAATGGAAAATGTGACGCAGACGAAGTTGCGCGGGTCAGCTATCATTATATAAATGAATCCCTATTTCCCTTGGTCATCGCTGGTCATCGCATCACGCGTGAACGGCTGGGCTGATTTCACTAATTCTTTTTTGTTGTGTTTGACATTGTCAGGAGAAGGATTTATGAATGAAAAAAAAAACAAGAAACTTGCCAGTTGACGATAGCGAAGCTGCGGGGGACAGCTTAGATCTACACTAATATTATAAAGAGGAAAGATTTGCTTGTTTGTTTGTTTGAATTGAATAGGCTCCGAAACTACTGGACCGATTTGAAAAATTCTTTCAGTGTTAGATAGCCCATTTATCGAGGTCCACAGCCCGACAGGGTCCATAATTGTTTCTAATTATTAATTTTACCACCTGTATGACATTATGGATTGCAATAAACGATTTGATTTGATTTGATTTGAAGGTCATAGGTTGTATATCATTACGCTAAGACAAATAGGAGCGGAGCATTAATGGAAAATGTGACGCAGACGAAGTTGCACGGAACAGCTAATAATTTTATAAATTTTATTATTAGGCTTAGAATAATTACATATAGAACGATAGTCTTCATACAAGCGCTCTGTCAAAAGTGAAGCACTAAACTGATTCACACAGGCGTGACGATTACGTGCTTACGCTCGGCGACACGCACACATACACTTGTGAAATGTTGCCAGTGAAGGTCCAGTTTTCCCGAAAGTGGGGTAATGATTCGGCCGCTGATAACCATTCGGCAATAATGCATAAATAGCTATATATGGTAAAGTGTGGATATGGTAATGTAAAGTTGTTATAATAGGGGAATTTTTATTTTTATGAAACGAATAAAAGGCTATCATCACGCTAAGACAAAAAGAAGCGGAGCAATAATGGAAAATGTGACGCAGACGTAGTTGCGCGGGTCAGCTAGTAATTAATAAAATTAATAAAAGGTATAGATTCCGGTAGTGACAGACAACGCACGGCCGAAACTACTGGTTGTAGAAAGCTGAAAATTGGCATGTAGGTAGGTTCCTTGAAGAGTGAAAAGCAGCACTAAGAGGCGATTTCCCGAAATTCTTACGGGAACTGGAAAATCTATGTTATGCGCGTACGAAGTCGCGGACAAATGTTAGTTACATAATTATTTAGATACACAGAACCAATACCAAATAATACGCACAATAACACAGTTCGCAGCTCCCAACTAGTAGTCGGATTTGTATAAAGCAATGCAACAGCGAATTTGAAGATTTCGGCCAAATAGATTTGAGGCCCCATAATTAATCTAATCTCATCTAGCCCGATCTGTCCCACTGCTAGACAAAGACCTGCCTCTCCCTTTTCCACACACTGTTCTCTGCCATTGCGGGCCAGTCCATCCGGTAAGAGTCAAGCGCGCAGTACCACGATGTGGCTGCTATACCGCGATGTGGCCATTCTACCACGATGTGGCCGCTCTACCACGATGTGGCCGCTCTACCACGATCTGGCCGGTCTCCCACGATATGGCCGCTCTACCACGATGTGGCCGCTCTACCACGATGTGGCCATTCTACCACTATGTGGCCACTCTACCACTATGTGGCCGCTCTACCACTATGTGGCCGCTCTACCACGATGTGGCCACTCTACCACGATGTGGCCGGTCTACCACGATATAGCCGCTCTACCACGATGTGGCCGGTCTACCACGATGTGGCCGATCTACCACGATGTGGCCGCTCTACCACGATGTGGCCGCTCTACCACGATGTGGCCGCTCTACCACGATGTGGCTGCTCTACCACGATTTGGCCGCTCTACCACGATGTGGCCGCTCTACCACGATGTGGCCGCTCTACCACGATGTGGCTGCTCTACCACGATTTGGCCGCTCTACCACGATGTGGCCGCTCTACCACGATGTGGCCGCTCTACCACGATGTGGCTGCTCTACCACGATGTGGCCATTCTACCACTATGTGGCCGCTCTACCACGATGTGGCCGCTCTACCACGATGTGGCCGCTCTACCACGATGTGGCCGCTCTACCACGATGTGGCTGCTCTACCACGATTTGGCCGCTCTACCACGATGTGGCCGCTCTACCACGATGTGGCCGCTCTACCACGATGTGGCCGCTCTACCACGATGTGGCCGCTCTACCATGATGTGGCTGCTCTACCACGATTTGGCCGCTCTACCACGATGTGGCCGCTCTACCACGATGTGGCTGCTCTACCACGATGTGGCCATTCTACCACTATGTGGCCGCTCTACCACCGTCTATTTCTTTCGATAAAAAACTAAGACATTGATAGTGATTTTTTGTACCATTACTCAGAATTCAGGCAACACCTTAAAGCACAATCTTCAATGGTATTATATACAACATCGTAAAAGTACTGATGGTTGGGGGAAAACCATAGATCTGTTTTTTATATTTCTGTGGGGAGAAGAGGTTTTTCAAAAAATAAGTTACTATAATTAATAATTATATTGCAATATAAAACAGCCAAATGCAAGACTCGCCCGGGGCGCTTAGATGGTTAAGGCCGGCCCTGATCAATAGTAATAAAAGTATTATGATTTATTCTATTTTCTTTGTTGCAGTGGTTCGTCTGGCTCCATTACACATGCTTCCCACTCCTATTCCTCTGGTCTATGACTGGCATGATTGCGCGCGCAAACAATACTGCTCTCTTGACTGCGGCGTACATAGCTTTAGATAGACCCTTCTACTGCATTCTGATGGCCATCGGACTAATGGGACTCTTTCATGTCGATGGTAAGGGTAAAAGTCTATTTTTTTGTAATTTCAGATTATGGGAAGGTGCACGGAACAGAAAAAACAGGGAAGGTGAGTCGGTAATGGGTGATATTATTCACATCTATGGTTACCGTATCAGGTGTTGAAAAATGATTAAAAGAAGCAGAAGGAAGTGTCAGACTCTTACTGACTAAAATCCATCCGTGTTCCTCCTAATGCCCTTTGCGTTCCAGGGCCACAGTAATTCTTTCGAATAAATTCCGCAACCCTGGCAGGCCCTGACCCTAGCGTACCCCGTCTGCTGACATATCCTTGAGGCGCACGTGGAACAGAACGCGCCGTCGACCCGGGCCTGGTTCTGATCGGATGGCGAGCCACCCGATGCTCGGCATCCGCAGACCCGCGCCTATGGCTGTGTGTGCATTTGTTGAGTGTGCAAGTCTGCCCTTTCAACCATGTATTTCAATAACCTCGGTTGAACCTTTCGTAGTTGTAGGATCCAAGGATCGTTCTTTGGTAGTTTCCTATATAATAATATATAACTATCATAGTTGTTGTTTATTTTAACGCTACGCGGCGTTTAAGAGGGCCAATTTGACGAAAAATGGCAACATTTGTGGAAAGAATAATTCTTGGATTTTGTACCATGATAATGCGCCTTCGGCCTTCGTGCAAGGCCATCATTGTTAATGATTTTTTTACCAAAAACTCAACAAATACCATCGAGCCACCACAACCACCTTATTCACCGGATATGGCTCCAGCCGACGTTCCTTTTTTTTTTAAACTCAAATTACCACTTCCTGCACCCGTTTTCATTCGGTAGAAAACATAAAGGTGAATTCGCGACGAGAACTGAACTCGATTCCAGAAAAAGAGTATAATATAATAATCCAATCATCAAAATATTAAAAATAAAAAACGTTTTGATGATTGGATTATTCGTTTGCGTAGGTAAGTGTAACTTTTTGTGCTTTTCCAGAAAACAAAGCTATTTAAAAAAATTGGAAAGTTGAGAACTGTTTTAAATGTATTTCCCTGTTTTTTAGTATAGTGTACAAGGACCCTGGTCCAGGCTCCATACATTTGTGACATCTCCTTTGGATGAATAACTAATATTTTATATAATTGATAATCACGGAGGGCGCCTTATTTATGTGCGTTATCCACTCTTAAAATCAAACTATCAACAACCTCAGAATTACCAGCATATTCCTGAAAACCTCATATATATCCTTCTCTCGAGTACTGTCGCTCTTGCAAATCTCCACTCAGACAGCCAAATAAAAGCAAGAAAAAGGTGATTAAGCTGCTCTGTTCATTATGTTTCTTTCCAGTCGGCCAATAAAGACAAGGTGTGATGAGAAATACGACTTCCCCGAGGAGATCAGGTCTGTGGGATCGCTACTGCTCAACAGTTCGCCATAAAACTGCTTTACGAATTGTTTCTCTGAAAGTCCTCCTCTTCACGCTTGGCATGTTGCGGAAAAATAAAATCTACCTACATAGAACGAGTCTAGGGCGAGTTTTAAGCCTATCGTGGTACAGAAACTTCGACTTTAGTAATTGATATAGATGGATTATATATTTTGATTTATCCCAACCAGAGTGTCAACCAGTGTTTCAGGGTTCAAGCTTCCCAAAAACGGTGTGTGTGAAATGTTGAAAAATGTTGAACCCTCTCCCTTTCTACTGGCTTCTTCTGCGTGATAGCTGTTTCGCAGCTATCATGCAGAAGCAGGCGCACTGGGCATCGGAGGAGAGCATACGCTACTCTCTTTCGGCCCCCCTAACTGAGTCCAGGGGCGGTGGATTTGGGGATGTCTGGCGCCCCCCATTCATCCGGACCCGAGCTATCGGCGCGTGGTGTTCCCATGCGTTTCTTTGACGTCGCGGGAGAGTCACCCCTCATTCCCCCTCACCTCACTCCCCCCGCTGATCCAAGGTAGCCCGCTGACGGCGACCAGGTGGGGATTACGGAAGTCGCGTAAGTCCCCACGATCTCCAGCGTGGGTGAGAGATAGAACACCGGGGTGATTTCAATCAGTAAGGGTCTGACCGACCCCTCAGGGCGGAGGACATGCATGAGGATTTCCTCCTGCTAAAAAACAGGTACTACTTGTATGAAGATCAATAAAAATACAATCTAAGAGTCTGTGTTACCCTATTAAGATCATTTTTTTTCTCTACAGGTCCTATTAGAAAGTTCTACAGCTGGGTTGGTTGGCGTAGCTTGAGCCGCATGTCTTTAACAGTGATGATGCTGCACTGGTGCATCAATATGACAATCGGGACCAGGTCAATGGCTTACAGCACTTCTATACTCGACGTTGTTAGTTATTTTTTGTTCTTTGAGCTGTCTATTGTTGTTTAGAAATATAACTCACGCCTTCTTCCCAGTCAAACAGAAGTGTACAATCCTATAGTATCTATACCGCGTGTATCTGACATCGACGCACAAACGATTTCCATGGGTCCAGGGCATGATTCTGTCCAGTGTTTGAAAGTGTGAATTTTTCGTCGGTTCTTTTCTCATTTTTTCATTTTTTTCAAGAGTACCACAAATAGGTATTAGCTCAGCTGAGCTGATATATTTGTGGTTTTATTCAGATTGCTCTTTTTAGTGAAAGTAGTTAATTAATTATTTTTTTATTAAACATCTCATAGGGTTAGGTCAGAATAACGATTATGAGAGAACTAAAGTAAAAAAAGCCTTGAAAAAAATGAGAAAAAAGCCGACGAAAAATTCTAAGTCTAGGGTGTCCAGAATCATGCCCTGGACCCATGGAAATCGTTTGTGCGTCGATGTCAGATACACGCGGTATAGATACTATAGGATAGACTAGAGCTAATAAGTATTTTATTTTGCAAATAAAAAAATTGCATGCATATTCCCTATTGGCTTCATTTCTTGTTGTCACTTTAGAGTGCGGACAACGTATCTATAGTTTTATATATCATTGCCTATGTCACATGATATCACTAACCTATTACAACGGTACCCCTAGTAAAGTAGGTACGTACTTGGGGTACCGTTGTAGTAGGCTAGTGCAGTAGAAAGTACCTGGAATCTGGCTCCAAGCAAACTGGTATAATTTGATAAATCGTGAGACATTGTTTCAGTTCGTGGACTGGAGCGCAACTAATGTCTTAACATACGCTGCCGCCGTACCAATCACGGTCCTGGTAGAATTTCCTATGCAGAAATTCTTAGAAGCATTAATTTTTAACTGATTATTAAGTATACGTGAACATAATAAAGAATAAGAAAAAGTTATTGGTATTATATATCAATGTTGGTGTTAGTATTATTTTAACGGCCGAGAGAGGCAATTTAAAGACCACTTCTCAGTGGCATAGCTAATACGGGTCGGCGAGCGTTGGGTGGCTCGCCGTCCGATCAGATCCAGCAATTGTATTCTGTAATCCTGTCGTAGTGAAAAGTGAATGACTAAGTGAGCTGTCAAACAAGATGGAATAGCAGCTCACTTGTCGTAAAATTCGCCTAAATGTAGGGTACACGGTAAGATGTCGACGGAGTAGACAAGCAGGCCCGAGTCGACACACGCGCGCCTCAAAGAGATATCAGCATAGAAGACGGGGCCCGCTAGGGCCAGTGACGGCCAGGGTTGCTGAATTTGTTCGAAAGGACGGACTTGGAGGAGGAACACGGATGGGTTTTAGTCCGTAAGAGTCTGACACTCCATTCTATTTCACCCAGAGCGGGAGGAGACATATGATAATTTTCAGCCCTTAAAAAGTTACCATCGGGTGCGGACATTGTGAGGTCCTTAAAGAAAGATTAACCACGCTCCGCGTTGTTGCTGTTTGTTTTGTTCTTTTATCATATTTCCTCCTATTTTATCTTGTTTCATCTTAATTTAATTTATTGTAAGTATTTATCCTAATTAAAATCATAAACATGTAATCAACACCAATGTACACGTTTTCACAAAATAATAATAGGTAGAAGTGAGTCTTTACCGCTCACAATTGCCGCCTCAAAATACTTCGATACGTTTCTGGTCTCCTGCCCCAAGTAACAAAAGCTTCTATAACCTAGGCGTTTTATCACCAAACAGTAATATAGTAGGTACCTAGGCATATAATGGTAACCATTGTGACTGCATGTACTAAAAAGATTTACAACCAATAGAATCGCTTCATTTACCTCGCCTCGGTCAGCACAGCTCTGGTGGAAACGGCTCAGCGGAGCTAGATTTTTGCGCATATAAAACAAGCGAGCGATGTTGTAACGTTACATTTTACAGGGGGAGCCTGTAGAATGTGAGGTCACATATAGCACTCCCCTACTTATGAGGGGAATGCGTGCTAAAAGGAAAAAGGACAAATAAATACTAGTATAGATTTAATGATTTAAACACAACTTATACTAGAACGGCTGGTGAATGAAAAGGGATGAGTGGACGTAAGATGAGAATGAAATCTTCGTTGGAGAACCGGAGGACTGGAGGGTCGTCACTCTTCAGAGGGCTGGAGAGGATGGGCCGAGAAACTTCTTCATCCCAGGCTCGTTCAGCCCAGGCATCAAGGTGTCCTTTTAAATGCGGCAAGGAGAGAGGCCGACTTATCAGGATCCGAGGAGGTAAACTTAGAACTGTCCTCTAAGTCTACTCTTAATAAAGGAGAGAGGCCGACTTCTCTGGTTCCAAGGAGGTAAACTGTCCTCTCAGTCTATTCTTAAGGAACTTTTCCCGACTTGTTGCTGAGCTCAGCTCCAAACGTAGACTGCCCATTATTTTACGACGGCTCTCAGATGAAGGGTCGCTGTTATTTTGAATTTGATATGAGAAGTGTTTCTAGAATTTGATGGAAAAGAAAAATGGACTTTAAGAAGGTCTGATAACAATTTCATATGCGACCTAAACTCCTAGCTAACTTCAGAATAGAATTAAAAAGAAAACTAGGCTTGTTTAACTGACATAATACAAGAAATGTAAACAAAGCATTGAAGATAGTTAATTTGCACAAAAACTTAGAAAATACAAGTTAAAAAGATCCTAGGAATCAAGTTATGGCTATGCAGCTATGTATTAATTTATCTAGGAAGTTTATAGAGAGCGTAAGTACAAACAATAAGACACACACTACAATGTGTGCGAGGGATGTGTACGAGGGATGTGTGCGAGGGATGTGTTGCGAGGGATGTGTTGCGAGGAATGTGTGTTGAGAAGGATGTGGTGTTGTGAAGTTTGCGCATACTGTATCAGCCAGTAAATTTTTCTTCCATTATGCCACGCAACCGTACGACATGCGTACGACTACAAGCGCTAACGACAGCAAAGCGAGACGTGAGCGGCAGGCAGGCGTTCGCGTTACTCCGCTTCCACTACTCCACTACACCGCACCCCCGTCGACACATTTCACAGCTTCGTAACGCATCCTCGCACCACACATTAATGCGCATTTTCACAGTTCCGCTACACATCCTCGTAGGCACATTTTCATCGCACAGCTTTGGTGGAAACACCCACACATTTTCACAGCACAGCTAGACATCCTCGCACGACACATTTCCATCGCACATCTCTGGTGGAAACGTAGCCTTAGTCCTATAAATTTCAATTCACATAGAATTTGAGTTTATGTATTTGACTTTTTTCCATAAGACTTGTAGTTTTGCCGGAAGTCGAGATAAATAGTTTTTTACCCTTTAACACGCACCCCCATCCACTTCCCGACCTCACATCGCCCGTAAATTATTTTTCCTAAAAAATTGTATCAAATATTTCTTTATTTTCTAACTGACGGACATATTAGTTTCAGTGGGCAAGACTATTATAGACTCGCAAAAAACAACGGACTATATTACTTGTCAGATTACCGAGTAAATTGGGATTGAGTTATTTAATTTATCTTTATTTCAGACACACTTAAATCCAAATGTCACACAGTGTTAGGTAGTATAGTTGTTAGTATAAAAACACAAAAATTTAATTATATTTCCTATTCCTGTGCATGTGCACATGTACCTACACTTGCCCAATGCACTGTAGGTAAAAGGACTGTCTATTTTGCACACTAACGTTCTGAGGACAGTGTTGGTGCAACCACGGACCCTGCTCATCATCTATGTATGTTCTTTTCCTAATGATGGGAATAAGAGTGTACAGGCTCTACAGGTTCCTTCTGTGTAAGCTCGCTCCATTGTAAACTTTGTCTCTGTCATCGCGGGCCAAGACTAGAGTCAAGAGCAAACCCTTCACAAAAAAAAAAAATTGGAGAAGAAATCATCGATGGAAGCACAAGCAAACATTGCGGAAGATCCGTAGACTGCACGTGTAAAAACCGGTCAAGAGCAAGCACATTTTTTAACCACATTTTTGCTGTTTTAAAGTGTATTTAACCTTATGCCTTTAAGCTGTAGGCTGCAATGTAGCTCGTTTATGACCTAATTCATCACTAATATGCTACTTGGAATACTTATCTCGTAAAAAAGCCCCATGTTTTACCCAGACATAATTAAAAGTCAATGTAATGTTTACATGAGAACATTTATTTTACAAATACCACCACCATTTGTTTGCAGGATAAAAATTACTGAACTTGATCCGTCCTGAAGTAGGCCACCAGGGCGTCGTAACTTGCGTAGATATGAACGGATTCGGTATATACCTTTTTGTCTCTTCTTCTCCGTACATCGTAATATCAATATTTGCTTTGAAGGAAAAGTAATACCGCACCATGAGGAAAGCAGTTGTTTTGAAGTATAAAAAACAACTCATTCTGTCAACATAATAAAAATGGCTTATGTTTAACTTACCACCAGATATAGTAACATTTAGCAGTCAAAAATAGTAAATGATCACCAAAATTAAACCCGCATTTTAATGTAAACTTATAACCAAAGTTATAACATCTTGCTATCCTATTTATGCAAACCAACTCCAAAAAAAATATTCTAACCCAAAAATAGTTAAAATGATACGCAAAAAAAATAACATCTCGTTATCCGATTAAACCAAATGATTCACCAACAATAGAAGGGATCTGGCTAATGGTCATGGTTCTAACCTAACCTAACCCACATGTTTCACCAGCCATAGAGGGGATCTGACGAAGACACGTTACTATAGAATTTGAATATTATACTAATTGAATATTAATTTGGTCGTCAAGATTTGGTGATCATTTACTAAATTTGGTGGTCGAATACAATTTAAAGTGGAGTCGTGACTAAAATAGCTGGTACTATTGTATTTTTAGACTTTATTTTTCTGGTGTTAAGTAGATATTTTTGGTTACAAAACTAAGGGTATCAAAGCATTTTATGGTGGTCATTATATTTATTCCCAATAAAAATTGCTTGCATCAGTACCTATACTTACACTTTATTTATTTTTTTGGTGGGAAATCATCGAGTGACTCCTTTCGCTTTGGGCGCAGCGGGGGCGAGTGACAGACTAACACCCTTCCCTGTTCCTCCAAGCGTGTTCCCTTTGCTTTCTAGGGTTGCGATGACTCTTTCTATCTGTCGTCAAATCAACCCTTATCTTTCTCTAAGTAACCCTGCTTTCTATCAATCATCTTGCGGACTTACTTCCAACGCGCCTTGAAAGTAAGTCCGCAGCACACCCCTGCTCCAAAGCAAAATAATTAAAGATGAGGCCTTTTACAGCTTGAATGATTTCTAGAGGGTATCCCACTGGGATCGCGCCTGAGTCACCTATTCGATGTATTGGGTATAGTTGATTGTTTTCATTTTCTAACTTACCTTTCTCTTGACGGTCTGTCAAAACCGTAATGTAAGCCCATTACATCTTTGTGACAGTTATGTTCTACCCATACAGCAGCGTTAGACTGTCTATGCACACTGAGATCCACTATTGCGCACCTGAATTCAGACAACTGGGATATCACCAACTGAAAACATAATCATCGACATTTATTTAAACACATTTGCTTAGAGCCAGATATGATGGAAAATAAAAATATAAGCCGGTCAAGGAGGAGTCTGACTCGTGCACCTTGGGTATACCATCATATAAAACGTAAAACGTTTTTAAATTTTCATCGGCGAGGCATACGTCAAAAAACTATTATTTCCACACTGCGTATACAAGAAAAGTTTGTCTTTATAGTCACATCCAAAACTATAAGGAATAGCGAAAAACCCTGAAAGAAGTCTCGAGCCCGATTTTGATGAAAAGTAAAACTGCATCAATGGATTTTTGAAAAATCGTCATTCTTACTCAGTATGTAATCGAACCGGTTGATTATGAAAAAAAAAAACTTCTCGGGGTTGTCAGCCAGGGAACAACGGCCTCGTCTAATTTAAAATGATCAAAAAAGATTGACGTCAAAAGTGTTATTTACAACCTACTAACAAAATAAAGTAAACATCATTAACTGATTTCCTTGAGAGTGTCGATATATACGTTACTAGCTGACCCGGGCAACGTCGTCTGCGTAACATTTTTCATTACTGCTCCGCTCCTATTGGTCTTAGCGAGATGATATAGCCTTCCTCGATAAATGGGCTATCTAACACTGAAAGAATTTTTCAAATCGGACCAGTAGTTCCTGAGATTTGCGCGTTCAACCAAACAAACAAACAAACTCTTCTGCTTTTATTAGTATAGATTTGCGACATAAACGGCCGTATATTTTTTATATTAACTTTTTAGAAATTTGAATTTCACAGCTACAAGGTACTGTAGACCATCCCTATCTTGGTACCAAGGTAGGGATGGTAACTTGCAGTGCATCTAGATGTCCGATGGTGATGATCGACGGGTTGGTGGGAAGAGGTAGTTGAGTTCTTATTATAAGTATTATATTCCGTCCAAAGACGTTGATATACAGTTACACACTTACATAGTAGAAACCTTGCACGAAGTTCTTATTACACAAAAGTTCTTCGCTGTCCTTGAACAAGATGGTTCCTCGTCGTTTTCTGTCGCAAACTCCTCGATTTTTCGGGACAATTTCGTTAGCTGTAATGTTAAAGGGCATTTAGTCTCAAAGATTATAATAGGACAACTAATGAGTCTATTTCACTTGGCGAAGAAAATTACAATACAAGGCTGTCAGCCACATCAACTTTCTAGTTAATAGGGGGTTTAAAAAGGCCACTTAAGCAAAATCATATTAGAATAATAATATTATCCACACAACAATCTATCAAATTTCATTTTCATCATTATCGCTAACGCATTAGGTTCAATGTTGATTGGGAAAATTTGACAGTGACAGGTACCGCGTTGTGCTTTGTGATTATGCTAAAGTGGCCGTTTTAGACCCCAAATTTTCTTTGTGGAAGCTGCCCTGGGTTTTGACTGACATGACTCTTACTATATTAAACCTAAAGGTTTTTCAACTGCCTCTGGCTAGGGTACTGAAGAGCTCTTGAAATTCGTCTCGCCCTCCTTTACAGGCACTGGTCCGGTTGTTACTTATAGGCGGACCCCATCACCCCTACAGCAGTCAGCTTTCAGCTGTTTTTTCTCTTAAGAGTGTGTATTCCGTCCACTAGCGCCGCCAATCGTTTTTTATTAATTGTGGTAAATTTAAGACACGCAGATAAAAAACCGCTCTGTAGTGCACTGAAGAAATGTATCTATTATTTTTTGTCAGCTATTTTTAATACATAACTCATGGCTAAATAGCCAAAACGGCAATTATTGCTAAAAGTGGCCACTTTTAGCAAAAATATCGACTTTGGCAACTATTTATGTTCTAAAATACAAAACATAACTCTCAAAACATAATAAATACATTTCTTCAGTGCACTACAGAGCGGTTTTTTATCTACGTGTCTTAAATTTACCACAAATAATAAAAAACGATTGGCGGCGCTAGTGGACGGAATACACGCTCTTAAGAGCCGTTTAAAGCCTGCAGGGCACACCCTTGGCTGCCGAATATCGTCAGCCGCTTTTGTGTTGGAAGGTAGGTTGTATTCCAATTTTTGCTAACTTACGCGTGTAAATGACGAGTTTGTAAGGTCCCAATCTTCGCAGCCCTAACTTGTAAGTGGTCTCGGATTCGTCGACAGGCATCACAGAGATGACGTCATTTATCCAAGGTAGGTAGTCGTGCATGTTCAGGAATCTTGTCGGAGCACCACAGCCGGGGCCTCGGACCGCGAAACCCAGCTGTAGAAGTACAAGGATTAATTGAAAAGAGGGCTTAAAGTATTAACAGGACCGAACACTCAACACCAATAATTTTTAAAAGATGGAAAGCTCTAGCAGATTTTTTTGTTTCATATTTCAGGCAGTGCGAAGAGGTAAAAAAAAACCCTGAATTAAAGTAAGGACCTTAAAAACATTTAAAAAGAAACAGTTTAATCTGTGGTAGGGAAATCTGTAAGTATAGACAGTGCCGGATTAAGCCAGCGCGGGGCATGTAATAAATTTTCCTAAACCCTGAACTTTGTAAAATGAAAACGAAAATAATTACAGCTTGGCAAAATAGTGTGGAATAAATGAGGGTGCCATCACACCTGTGGCAACCCGGAATACTACTACTCAATAGTTTTTGATACTTGTTACCCAAGTGGGTGGTTCAGACCCACAGACGCTACGCAAACACCATGGAAGGATTCAATGTCTATTATTAACAATATTAATAGTGGACGCTGAAGCCTTGTACGAAAGCGGTGCAGTAGGTACCTATATACATGAAAAACAGATAATCATGCCCCCGAGGGCAGTCTAACTGTGGGATTGTTAGGAATTGACGACAATAGTTTGGTTACAGGGACAATGAAAGAAGACTTTTTGGTTAAAAGTTTTATTTTAATACAAACAATTCAATCAGACGAATCGAAAAACACTTTCATCTAAATATTCGATCCCTGAAAAGCTCACATTTTGGCTAAGGCTTCCTGCAACTTCAAAATCACTACTATATTCTAATTCTGATAAATCACTGCTACTGTCATCTCTGAGATTTATTACCGATCGTTCTATCTGTTCATACATAGTCACACCTCTATCATAATATTCTTTTTCTATTTTCATTACCATGCTTGCATGATTTTTTCCAGTTTCGGCAATTTTAAAATGCTTGTTCATCAGCCACGTATAAAAAAAGAAATAATCATAAAACAACTTTTCTTACATAACATAATAAACAAGAAAAATCATTATTTAAAAAAATACCATTATTTTTTTCATGTTTTTTAACAATTTTTCTTACTGTGTTGACAGATTTACTTAAAACAATAACAGCACATTATTATTACTTTATTTGTGCTGAAAGTGTTAAATAAATAAATATATTTCTATGTTCACATTCTACTCGCCAGACACCAAAAAACTATCCAAATCACCAGGGCCAGATTTAAACATGGTGCCGCCCCTGGGCACTCCAGATTGCTTAGGCTGTATTCCGTTCTACACCCCAACACTACATTCTCAAAGTTTTGAAAACTTTTTTAACATGCGCAGTTGCAAGTTTATTTGATAAAAAAAACAACAATCCCGGTCTTGAGCAGTCCGCATCCGTCCGATGATAGCCACTCCCATGGTGCCGCAGGGCATCCCACACTACGTTTAATACACATACGCGGTCTCCACTTTTACACATATCTGCTCCATCGGCCGTCTGTCCGTGTACAGACATGGCCGGCCCACTTCCCCTTCAGCTAGTCTATTCTGTAAATAACCATTTCGATATCGACTTCACTTGAGTGACTAAGCTTACAAAGTGAACTTTATTTCACACATCATAAGGACTTACATATTTATACGAATTTGAAACTCACCTCGGATTCCGCTGTCGAGACACGAAAATGTTGTTACAGAATAGCACTGCAGTATGATGATTATACGCGCAATGTTGATAACTTTAGCACGAATTTTATCCGCCAGAGAAACCCCGACCATTGCTCTCTCCATTGCACGCTGAGGACCTTGAATTTAGTGACCAAGCTTTTGGTGAGTCACCACGTTTCGGCTCTATTTAAAGTCATTACGGGTAGGACGCACTGGTTATAGACCCTGGTCTTAAAGGATTGTAGGATTGATTATTCAAAGATATCACTCAGCTTACTGAATGCCTTTCAGCTCATGCGAATTCTTCTGGTTGCCTCCTTCTCAAAGTTGTGCCACCCCAGTTGTATAATTTGGCCTAGATATTATTCTTGCAAAACCTCGAGGGTAGCGCCATTTACAATTACAGGTTTCGGGGTGACATGACCATTTTCCATTACTTTGATTTTGTTCAGATTCATCCTGAGACCCACCCGCCTTGAAGAATTGCTTAGGCTGTTCAGCATCATCTCTAGCTCCTGCAGAGATTCTGCCATGATGCCAATACTAGCTTCCTCCCGCGACTTCGTCTGCGTAGACTTTAGAACTGCCGCGCAACTTTTTGCCTCATTGTCTCATCCTTGGAATTGCATCTTCATGATTCAGGTATCCAGACATTGTGAGTCTTTGCGGTGCCGCTGAAAGTAAGATTTCAGCCCCGAAATGACTCCGACATGTTTTTGTTCTCCTGGTATTATTGATCCATGCCACTCATAATTCCTGCACGGAAAAAACTACATGTTTTTGGTCCCCTGGTACTTTTGAATCGCTTGCAATGAAAGCCATCTTCTTTCCAGTAAAAAAACCTACCCTAAATATTTTGACATGTTTCTGTTCCCTGGCTTACCCGAGAATCTATGGCACTCAAAAATTCAGCCCCGAAAATACTTCGACATATTTCTGCTCTCCTGGTACTTGTGAATTTTTAGCGCTCATATTTCCAGCCTCGAAAGTACTTCGACATGTTTTTTCTCCTGGACTATTGATCCAAGCCACTCATAACTCCTGCATGGAAAAACGACGACATGTTTTTTGTTGAATTAAAGACCCAAAAAAACATGAACATGACATGTTTCTGATCTCCTAGTTATTTTTATTCTTTAGCGCTCATAATTCCGGCCCCGAAAATACCTCGACATGTTTCTGCTCTCCGGATACTTGTGAAGTTTCCAGCCCTGAAAAAACTTCGGCATGTTTCTGGTCTCCTGGTACTTGTGAATCTATAAGCGCTCGTAATTCCGGCCCCGGAATGCCTCGACATGTTTCTGCTCTCTTGGTACTTGTAAATCTATAGCGTTCTCAATTTCCAGCCCTGAAAAATTTGTTCCTGGTCTCCTGGTACTTGTGAATCAATAGCGCTCATAGTTATGGCAAAGGAATACCTCGACATGTTTCTGCTCTCCTGGTACTTCTGAATCTGTAACGATCGTTATTCCGACCCCGGAATGCCTCAACATGTTTCTGCTCCCCTGGTACTTGTGAATCTATAGCGTTCTCAATTTCCAGCCCTGAAAAACTTCGGCATGTTCCTGGCCTCCTGGTGCTTGTAAATTAATAGCGCTCATAATTCCAACACCACAGAACTTCGACATGTTCCTGCTCTGCTGGTATTTGTAAATCTGAAGCGCTCGTAATTATAGCTACGGAATACCTCGACATGTTTCTGCTCTCCTGGCACTTCTGAATCTGTAACGCTCGTTATTCCGGCCCCGGAATGCTTCGACATTTTCCTGGTCTCCTGGTACTTGTGAATCAATAGTGCTTATAATTCCAGCCCCAAAGAACTTGGACATGTTCCTGCTATCCTGTTATTTGTGAATCTGTAGCGCTCGTAATTTTAACCGCTCAATTCCAGTGCCGGGAATACTTCAACATGTTTCTGGTCCCCTGGTACTTTTGAATCCTAACCGCTTGCAATTAAAGCTTTGGAAGTACTTTGTCGATAAGTTTCTGATGTTCTGGTACTTGTACAACTTTAGCGCTCACAATTACAGCCTGGAAAATGCTTTGACATGTTTCTGATCTCCTGGTACTTGTGAATTTTTAGGGCTCACAATTCCAGCCCCGAAAAAACTTGCTCTCCTAGTACTCTTGAATCCTAACCGCTTGCAATAATAGCTTCGGAAGTACTTTATCAATATGTTTCTGGTGTGCTGGTAATTCCAGCCCCGAAAATTCTTCGACATGTTTCTAATTTCCCGGTATTTTTGAATCCTAAACGCTCACAATTCCAGCCCCGGAAATACTTCGGCGGCATATTTCTGGTCTCCTGGTTCTTGTGAATCTTCAGCGCTCATAATTACTCCTGCCCGGAATAAACTTCGACATGTTTCTGTTCTCTTGGTACTTCTGCATCCTAACCACTCACCAGCAACTTGAAATCTTTCAGATATTTCTCTCCTGGTATTTTAATCTATCTGTAGCGCTCGTAATTTTCTGGCGAAATACCTCGACATGTTTCTGCTCTCCTGGTACTTGTGAATGTATAGCATTGCTTCGACATATTTCTGATCTCCTGGTACTTGTGAATCTAAAGCGCTCATATCAAGCCCCAAAAAAACTTCCGAAATGTTACTGCTCTCCTGGTACTTGTGAATCTGTAGCGCTCGTAATTCTGGCCCCGGAATACCTCGATATGTTTCTGCTCTCCAGGTGAATCTGTAGCGCTCGGAATTCCAGTCCCGAAAATACTTCGAAAAGTTTCTGCTCTGCTAATAAAAAAAACTTGCCCAAAAATAATTTGACATGTTGCTGGTCTCCTGGTACTTGTGAATCTTTTAGCACTCGTAATATAATTCTAGCCCGGTAAACAATTTTGACATGTTTCTGTTCTGGTACTTTTGAATCTGAAGTACTAAGGTAGCAGAAACTTTGTACTTCCACTTCTTCCTCTGTCTCCATTAAGTCATGTATGTTACCGGGATAAAAAGTAGCCTATGTGTTATTTCAGGATGTGACCTACATATGTGCCAAATTTCATCTAAATCCCTTCAGCCGTTTTTGCGTGATTGACGGACAAACATCTAAACATACAAACATGAACGCTTGCAATGAAAGCCAATCTATTTTCCAGCAAAAAAAAAAACCTGACCAAAAATACTTTGACATATGTCTGCTCTCCTGGTACTCGAGAATCTTTGGCGCTCACAAATTCAGACCCGAAAATATTTCGACATGTTTATGCTCTCCTGGTACTTGTGAATCAGAAGTACTAAGGCAGCAGAAACGTCTGATTTCCACTTCCTCCTCCACCGCCATTAAGCTATGCCTTTTATCGGGATAAAAAGTAGCCTATGTGTTATTCCAGGATATGAACTATATGTGTGCCAAATTTCATTCAAATCCCATCAGCCATTTTTGCGTGATTGACGAACAAACATACAAACATACAAACTTTCACATTTATAATATTAGTAGGATTATCCGCAAATCGGAGGTGCGAGATGGTACTGACTGTTGATATTTATCCATGCCCTTTCCAATCAGCGTCTTGAAAACGTTCTCCAACGCGTCCATAAACAGTTTCGCAGAGATGACGTCTCCTGTCTTACACCTCGATGCAGTTGGATTGGTTTTGTACTCTGTTCTTGTACTTGGACAGTCATTGTTACGGCCTTATACAGACATCTCATCACCTCTACGTAGCGGTTTCGAAAAAAAAAAGAAATTACTGTAATGTAAAAAAAATTACACGACTAAGATTTTTTTTTATATTTTTCTGGTAACTATTATGATTTGTCCTATCACACGATTCCGGCTTGACGTTGAGTTCTGGGACACCCTGTATATTCGCGTGACGTATGAAACAAAATAAGTGAAAGACAAGTGAGTGAAAAAAGGAACATTATAGAAAGTTTTGTAAAAAAAAATACTAACAAATCAGTAAAATCAAATATCACGGCGTATTGTATAAGAGCGTTTACGGGGAAGCAATTTGACGTTTGTTACTTAATAAGACCGGATTTTGTTCCGATTGTCATTTTTAAATGTCCATGTAACTTAACAAATTCATTACACTATGTTGAACGATTAAAATTCAAAATTTCATATATCCAATTATTAAAGAAAATAGTCTAAAGTAACACTAGGTATATATTTTTTCCAAAAAATTACGACAAGCCGTTTAGACGTGATTTTCATTTTAAATCAGCTTCTGAGGAGTATCTGCGCCTTAACACAAGTAATTAGATTTCTTAAAAAGTGTTATGACTTGGCCGAGACTATCGATATTAAAAATCACCGCATTGATTCCCTGCTATTTGTGATAGGCAATACAAAGTAAAGCTACCCTTAGTCAAACGACTTGTCTAGATTCTAGAACATACTCACCAGTTTCCAGAATCCCCAGGACTGTCTAGTGATCAGCGCGGTACCGGCGTCCCATACGCAAGGCTTCTTGGCAGACACGGATACCGCGCATAGCGGGTTTGTCGGGTTCATTTTGCTATATGACAACTGAGTAAAAAACATTTAATCAAAATACATAGTAACAAATAAAGACTTTATTTTTCAGATTTTTCCCTACAGTTGTAGTTCCTTTAAGACAATATTAGTTGCGACACATTTCGCACTACTGTCGACAGAATTCTGTCTTAGTGCGAATGTGTGTTATAATTAGTGTGTTTCAAGTGATAATTAGTGTTGTAAATTAAAGTGTCATTTTTGGTTGTTTAATTGTCACGAACCCGAAGCTCGTAACAGTGTTTTTCTCTAAGTTAGTATTAAATACGCAGGACGTAAACAAGGATAATGTGTAAATATGGTCCATACCAGTGGACCACACCCCCTTTGCGGGATCTGCGCTTCCCTTGGAGGCTTGCCCACAGTTTCTAAACCAATGGTCTAAGGCATACGTAAGGCATACATAAGGCATACGAAAAATGCATCGACGACTGTGTATAAGATGATAAGGCTGGGAAAACAATTCAAAGTGAAGATGACGGTAGTCGTGATGGACAATGTACGCGAGCACATCAAGCTACCCAAAACTGACAAATTTTCTCAATCAACCTTGAACCTAATGCATATGCGATAAAGTTGAAAATTTATTAAAAAAGAAATTTGACAGATCGTCAAATTTCTTTAATTATCAAGAAGTCAGGCATGATGTAAAAAAAAAAAAAAAAAAAAAAAAGGCATGATGTATCAGCATCAGCACCAACTTAATTACCATAAAGCATTGATAAGGGACGATGACAGTTAATTAATGGATAACTTACTTTGTTTTTGTAATAAAACTCTTCACAAGCTGGATTATCCACGAGTTTCATTTTTAAAAGCTCTTTTTCCATAACGGCGTTCGCTGGAACAGAAAATAGTAGCAATTATAGATCTCTACGACTACCTCGCCTACAATTGAAAATAAACTTGTTATTTTAGCAAGAATCTGGTTTTCTTTCATCAATTTTTACATGAATCGTAAAATGTCTCAAAAAGACGCCCGATTAGGTACTTACCTTTTTTAAGGAAATTTAAATTATTCTTCATCATATCAGCTACCCAGTAGTAATTAAATTGCTAGTTGATAACTTATACATAACATTTTCTATCAAGGGTTTTGACCCTTGATAGATGCCATCTTTTGAGATGGCACTCCGAACGATCAATTTATTGTTTTCTTAAGGATGGTTTATTAATCGTAAAATTTCTCAATACGATGATCGTCTTATTGAAAAAAAATACGGATACAACCTGCACACATTCGCAGCAAAATGTATTGGATTAATGGCTACCCAAGTAGCAAAATTTAGCCCTGTAATTATCCTAGGAGCACGTATTTTTTAATCCTATAGAAATCCTGTAAACGTTTATAGAGCCGCATTTGGGCGCAGTTTATAGGACTATTATGCCCTATAGTCGCTTTGTTATAATCCGGTAAATTACTATTTGATTTTATAATTACCTTATTAAGTGCTTTAAAAAATATAGTTGTCCTATAAAAATCCGGTAAATGCATCCAAAAAGAGCGATTGTTCCTCTTATGATCTGGCGCGTGCCGCTACTAGAGTAATTGATCCTACAGTGATCAGCGTAATACCATTAGTAGATTCATTCAGTCGATCATTCGTTCTTTTTTCGTTAATTCATTGTGCTGTGCTGGTGCATGACACTGAATACTTTTATTATTTTCAAAAGTAAAGTCACATTATAATAATGTCTGTCATTAAAATAATGTAACTTTGGTCGTCTAACTGTTTTGTAAAGAGTGCCTACTCAACTTGCGAAAATAATTTTATTGATGAAGTGTTAGATGATAATAAACATATCTTCATGCGCCTTCAAAATTTAACATTTTCATTATTTGTTAATTCAGTAATAAATTAATAAATACGTATCCGACATAGGGTCAAAACACGTGCCATAACATTGCATTTATCAGAACCATTATATGACTTTTTAATCAAAGTTAAGACGCTTACATGACACACCTAGGCCACCATATTTAAGTCTTAGGGTTCTGTGGGTAATGTGAGTTAAACCATACGGTAATGTGCAAATCTTGTAAGCTGTTGCAAATATTTATACTTAGGTACATGAGGTACATCAAACATCGCCAAAGGTCACCGATACTAACTTAATTATGAATTATCTTAAAATTTCGCTATGTTATGATGTGTAGGGTGTTCTTAAAATATTATGAAGATGCTAAATTATTATTCGTCGAGTCATTCCTTAAAGTTATGCCGAGACTTTTATTTTGTAATTGTTTTTACTAAGAGATTAGATTGAATTGGTAAAAATAATAACTACGATTAATGGAAATGTATTTTAATTTTCTAGAAAGCCTAAACATGACATTCATATCAAATTCCTATTCATATTAAATTCACTATTAATACTTCCGCTATAATTTTTCGTATTTTTAACCGACTTCCCAAAAAGGAGGAGGTTCTCAATTCGGATGTTTGTATTTTTTTTTTTTTTTTTTTTTATGTTTGTTCGGGCATAACTCCGTCGCTTGCCAACCGATTTTAAAAATGATTTTTTTGTTGGAAAGGGAATACTTCCCAAATGGTCCCATGATAAGGAAACCAGGATCTGATGATGGCATATCCCAGATAAGTCGAGGGGAGCTTTCGAAAATCGTATGGTCAACTAGTGCGTTTGTATTTTGCTTTTCTGCGATTTTGCTGTGGTGTTGTTAGGTGTGGGGTACCACTAAAAAGTGAAAAATAAAAAACTTTTTACAAAAAAATACAACCGACTTCCAAAAAAAAAAAACTACAAAGTAAAAAATAACTTTAATTTCGGAAGTCGGTGTCAAAAAAACGAACAAATTAACAAAAACACCGACTTCCGAAATTAAAGTTATTTTTTACTTTGTAGTTTTTTTTTTTTGGAAGTCGGTTGTATTTTTTTGTAAAAAGTTTTTTTCTTGATCATTACAACTCTCTGTAAAATTAGCCTCCCAGTTGTCTAAGTCTATTTCCATTTCACCGTGTACGGAACCATCACAAACTTCACCAAATTCACCAGACTCTTTTTATTTAAGAACTTTTTTTTTGATCCGCTTGACCCGAACTCCAATACCGACTTCATTTCAAAGCACTTTTTTCGTAACTCTTCTTCGGTAACCGCCACTACGCATAAATCGTCTCCATTTATTTAAATTCATATTTATATTGTTCCAGCTTTCTCTAAAAAATCACAAGATGGCCGATTACTCTAATAATAGCAAATGTAGAACATATCTAAGTAGAATTTTACTTATAAAAATCAGAGGCTATGCGAGCTTGGTGCTAAAAATCCGTTAAGGGTCACGACTAAGATAAATTTGTTCTATAATAACTTTACCTCTAGCAGCTATATCTGTGGCTTATATAGGAAGTGCATGTCTTATAGAAGAATGAAACAAGACGTTAACAAGATAGAACGATCTTACAAAATGCGATTAGCGGATCAAAAGTCACACTTTGCTAATTACTTTTATAACTTGCACTTATAAGACTGAACCTGACTGACCACTCTAGTAAGAGTCGTGTAAAATAATCCTATTAACGTTTATAAAACTAAATGATAGGGTCGAAAGTACTTGTAGTGCAAATCATCTTAGAAGATGCTTTGGCAGGAGCAGTGGCCTGAGTTAATGCGTCTACTAGATTTCTATAAGACGTGTAATCTTATAAGTCAATTGCTATAGGAGAATTTTGCTACTTGGGTATGTACCTACCTGCTAAACAATGTGAGTAGGCGTGCGCTAGGCCTTTCTTTACCAGTTGATAAGATTGTTGGGATTGAGTTATAATCACGCAAGTTTTACTATTCAGTAGCTTTTACGATAAAGAATAAGCTAAAGTAATAAACCAGCGGCCAAGTGCGAGTCGGATTCGCGCACGAAGAGTTCATCAAGGTTTTTGTATGGGAGCCCCCTTAAATATTTATTTTATTCTGTTTTTAGCATTTGTTGTTATAGCAGCAACAGAAATACATCATCTGTGAAAATTTCAACTGTCTAGCTATCGCGGTTCTTGAGATACAGCCTGGTGACAGACAAACAGCGAAGTCTTAGTAATAGGGTTCCGTTTTTACCCTTTGGGTACGGAACCCTAAAAAGGTAGGCAATAGCGCTGTCTTTTTGAGAAGTATTATTGCAAAAATTTATAAAAAAACTGGTTTCCCATTTTCACACAAGTATGTTTTTAATAGGATTAAGATTTACTTAAATACTGACTGTCACTCATTTTCACAGCAAAAGTTTTTTCTTCGAACGTTCCGAAACCCTTGACTGGCATGCAGATAGGTAGAACTGGTGCTGTTAGAAGAAAACAATAAATATTATTGTTAATTAGTGCTAAGTGAAGTTTTCACTAGCTATAAGTTTAACTAGGTTTAAGTTTTTATAAACTAACACACAAACTGTATTATAACAATTTATCTACGGGCCAAAGTAGCCTGAAATAAAGAGGTTTTAGTTTTTTAACTACCTCATTAATCGCAAATACTTCTGCTGAGCATGAGGCCCTGGGTTCGATTCCCAGCAGCGTCGTTCACTTTAGTAACTCAAACGACATTCGATGCGTTACTTACGTCGTCTCGAGGATAGGTACGCCCGAAAAGTATATTTTTTTTCTTTATTTTTTATTTTGATTTGATTTGATTACATTATCCTTGGTAATATTATGCCGAGTAAAAATTTTACCAAATGAAAATGTGCGTACTGAAATCATTCCAAATAATATATGTTGGTAAAAGGTTGTTTGGATAGTGAAATTTTGCGAAAATAATTTTGGAAAAACAGCAAAATCCCACTTTTGACGCTTTAAAATAAATCACCTTTCCAATTGCTCATATGCGATTTGCCCCAAGCGATGAGGTCCACTAGTGCGATGGTGGCCATAGTTATTTTATTTTGGTACTCCGGATGTAGAATGTAATCCTTGACGTCTAAAGCGTATTTATTTGTGCTGCTGCCCCATAATATCAACTTAGTGTTGTTACTGCAACAAAAAAGTAATAATAATAATATTGTATGTGTTTATTTTATATTATTAAGTCTAATTAATATTATTTATGATTTTTGTACACTGACCGCCCTAAATCTAACTTCTTTCTTTCAATCCATCCTAAGGTTGTCTGTAAGAGATTGCCCTGTGCGATAAGACCGCCCATTGTACACTTGTTTTTATAAACGTTTTTTCCTATACTTGTTACGAGGTGTACAATAAAGTATATAATAATAATAGAGGAAGACAAATGCAAAACAAAAATAATAATAAATTAAATGCTTGTATCAACCATCCATTAACGTGAGAACACGGTAGGCGCAGTGGTTGCGCGGTTGACTGCCTGCAAAGCGTATCGTGGGTTCGATTCCCGCACGGAACAAATGTTTGTATGGCCTACAGATTCTAGTGTGATGCAACGATTTAAAAAATATCAAAAATATTTTTAAGTTAGAGTGAACAGGCTACTTCTGAGTAAGCTCGCTCCATCGTAGACTTTGTCTCTGACATCTCTGACCAAGACTTGAAGTTGTCAAGAGCAAACCCATCTCAAAATAAAAAATAACCCTAAGTGTCCTTTCATTTTATATGTCAATCGGTACAGTTTGAATTTTTTTTTGAAATTTTCTACTTTGGAGCCCATAAAGTGACCCCATATTCAAAATTAATTTTCGTACGCGTCCTTGTTTGTGTCACAGAAGTCCATATGTGTACCTAATAAATAACAGAATCGTTCCAGTAGATCCGGACAAAACTGGCTGTGGCAGACGGACATACAGAACGACGTACACCAGATTGCTCCTATATGGATTTCGTTACTCACGGATGTTCGGAACTCTAAAAAAAAGTCGGTGTCAAAATACGAAGAAACTAACAAAAACACCGACTTCCGAAATTAAAGTTATTTTTTACTTTGTAGTGTTTTTTTTTGGAAGTCGGTTGTATTTTGTAAAAAGTATTTTATTTTTCACTTTTTAGTGGTACCCCACCTAACAACACCACTACAAAATCGCAGAAAAGCAAAATACGCAATTTCGATTACTTGGATGACATAAAACCATCATCCAAGTAGACGATTTCCTGCTATTTCGATTTAAAATCCAAAGTTCGAAACCGATCTTGATAAAATTTAAATGGGACCAATCTGCAAGTAGGTATATCCTTTCAGATAAAACAAGAATTTTTCAAATAGGTTCATAATTGTCGGAGTTATGAGTTATGAAGTCGGTTAAAAATACAACCAAATTGAGAACCTCAACCTTTTTGGGAAGTCGGTTAAAAATAAAAAATATCGTATTTTTTGGTCTATGGAAAAAATGAAAAGAAATTCACTAGCCATTCGATTGCTGCAGTAGCATCGTTAAATGTTAAATTCAATGAAAAACTTCCAGTATTAATCGATCGTAGCATGGACATGGACCTACTTGACTTGATCAGGGTTTATCTTGGCCATATCCTCTGCTGAAGCTATGGCGAACCCGGGGTGAATGAGTACCGCCCCTGTGATAGCGTAGTTAACCTTTCCGGCAATATCTAAAAAACAAAGAAATAGTCAATGCCTGAACTGAATAGATTATTAGAAGAAGAGATGATTATTATTTTATTTCTTATTGTGGAACATTAACTTGAGGATCGGCTTCGACCACGTAGATCCTACAGGTTGGAAATAACTCAATATTTAGCCCAGTGGAAATTAACATTATAATCTCAAAGCAAGATGTAGTTTTTGATATGTTGTATAGATCAGTTAGGGTGAAGTGAATCCAAATTTGCAACTTCGATAAGCTTGTGTTGTTTTGCTACGGGACGGAGCATTACAAAAATTTACAATTTTCGAGAAAAATTTACCATCTTTGTAGGGCCATATCAGTGGTCCCTATAAGATTCATAGAGCTACGGTTGGGCTTAAAATGTTGCAAATTTAAGTCTGTTTATATTTATAACTAGCTGACCCGCGCAACTTCGTTTGCGTCACATTTTCCATTACTGCTCCGCTCCTATTTGTCTTAGCGTGATGATATATAGCCTATAACCTTCCTCAATAAATGGGCTATCTAACACTGAAAGATTTTTTCAAATCGGACCAGTAGTTCCTGAGATTACCCCCTACATACAAACTTACAAACATACAAACAAATTTTACCTCTTTATAATATTAGTAAATATGAATGGCATTGTTGAAAATGCATAGTTTTTGAATTTAAGAGCAAAATGTGAATAAAGTAACGTCCCAGTTTATCTTGTGCTGCGCAGCGAGCATACCTACACGTTTTTCGAAGTTGTAAATTTGGATTCACACTACTCTAATTGGTCTCACAACATACCAAAGAACTAGAACCAAATCCAGCTTTGCGAATTTAGCCTTTTTTAGCGTCTATTTCTACTGGGCTTATTACCTATATATAATACCCTAGATCTTATCTGCAGTGCTATTCTGTAACAACATTTTCGTGTCTCGACAGCGGAATCCGAGGTGAGTTTCAAATTCGTATAAATATAAGACCTTATGATGTGTGAAATAAAGTTCACTTTGTAAGCTTAGTCACTCAGGTGAAGTCGATATCGAAATGGTTATTTACAGAATAGACTAGCAGGTCATGACTCATGGTTGTGGTCTGACCGAGAGCAATATTTCATCCAAATCCGATTAATGAGGAATAAAAATGGGAGTTTGACACATATTGTGTCCCTTCATAGGAAATCAAGTTTTTGCCCTCATAACATAGGTTAATGAGTAGTAAAGAATACTTATAGTAGTTAGTCGGTTGTATTTTTTGTAAAAAGTTTTTTTATCACAAATGTTAAAGTTATCGGAAGCAATTTAAGTTTCAAAGACTTGAAACGTTAAAGCTGTGTTGAACGATACTTCAACCCAGTTTTTTTTTTGCACTTTTACACTAAATTTTCAACATCCCTGTAAGTCCTATACAGCGTGAGTAGGTACTAACAGAAGTTGTGCTGCACGATCCCCAGCCACGGGAACCTGCCCATGTTCGCCACGGTGCCTTCGGGCGTCTCCTGCGTGCTGTCAGACGAGCAGTGCAGGTTCTCCCACATTAAACCCATGATGTTATGTGCTAAAACAATAACATTTTAAAAGGGAGAGCCGCAAACTGTGCCTGACAGTGACACCACTATGAGTTAAAGTGATGGCCGGTTGCATTTATTCACGGACACACAAAACACTTAAAAGGGAAAATAACTAGTACAGATAGAGATTTTTTAATAACTATCACACAATAATAATTTTTTTGGAAAATGGTCATTAAAAATCTCGAGATAACACACATGACAACTATTCTGTTGTTCGAAATATGTGAAAAGTACAGACGACAAGACAAGCTGATCACAAAATAATTAAAATTATCTCTTTAACCGCACCTCCCGACCCGGCCACCCTTTACGTGAGGCGCAGGGCCTCGCCATTTAATTTAAACACTTTTAAATATTAACAAAAATCAATACTTACTATGAATTCCTAGCAACAATAATATCAAGTGAATATTAAAATCTGCCATGTTGGGTTCTGCTTGTTGTTTTCCTCATGAAGTTTTTTATTTGGTCTATTTTTCCACTCAGCTCAGACACAATCGAGGCACTTAAGACACAGAGGAACAACGGATGGGATCGAGAAAGGACGGACTAGATAATGGTTTCAATTGTTTACGATATCTCCATGTTTACGGTAGAACTGATCTTTTTCCCACCGATTTGTTTATTGCTTGCCTCGATTGTGCCTTGATTATGGCGTGGTTACACGGACCTAGTATACCGCGTGTATCTGACATCGACGCACAAACGATTTCCATGGGTCCAGGGCATGATTCTGGATACCCCAGTGTTGGAATTTTTCGTCGATTCTTTTCTCATTTTTTCATTTTTTTCAAGAGTACCACAAATAGTATCAGCTCCAGCTCAGCTGTGCTGATATCTATTTGTGGTCTTGTTCAGATTGCTCTTTTAGTGAAAGTAGTTAACTAATTATTTTTTTATTAAAAATCTCATTGGGTTCTGGTCAGAATAACGAGTATGAGCAGTCTAAAGTAAAAAAAAACCCTTGAAAAAAATGAAAAAATGCCGACGAAAAATTCTAAGTCTAGGGTGTCCAGAATCATGCCCTGGACCCATGGAAATCGTTTGTGCGTCGATGTCAGATACGCGGTATTAGACAGATAAAAAGATCAAAGATCACTTGACAGTCGCACTATCGCTACTGCAGGTTGGTGTTTGGACGCTGTAATTATGTCAGTAGAACCTCTCGCCGAGTGATCTAGGAGCACGTTAGGAAATGCTAAAGGATTTTCATAAAATATCATTTGGGTCAGGTGAGCAGTTAAATCTAGAACTTTGTTTACTACACTGATATGTCTACCTTAGCGAGGTCCTATGTCTTAATCCTTTCCAGGATTTGGTCTACCCGTGTGCAAAGTTTCATTTCGTTGAGATAAATAATTGAAAAGATTGATTTGAGTAAGTTATGACAGTTGTTTTCCTGTAGCTACAACTGCTATAATAAGCATTGCTATTCAACGTGGTAATGCTGCTATATTAGCATTGCTATTCAACCTGGCACTGCTGCTATAAAAAGCGTTGCAACCCAACGTGGCAAATCTGCTATAATTAACAGTGCTATTCAACGTGGCAATGCTGCCATAATTAGCATTGCTATTCAACGTGGCAAATCTGCTATAATTAGCATTGCTATTCAACGTACCAATGCTACTATAATAAGCATTGCTATTCAACCTGGCACTGCTGCTATAAAAAGCGTTGCAACCCAACGTGGCAAATCTGCTATAATTAACAGTGCTATTCAACGTGGCAATGCTGCCATAATTAGCATTGCTATTCAACGTGGCAAATCTGCTATAATTAGCATTGCTATTCAACGTACCAATGCTACTATAATAAGCAGTGCTATTCAACCTGGCACTGCTGCTATAAAAAGCGTTGCAACCCAACGTGGCATATCTGCTATAGTTAACAGTGCTATTCAACGTGGCAAATCTGCTATAATAAGCATTGCTATTCAACGTACCAATGCTACTCTAATAAGCAGTGCTATTCAACCTGGCACTGCTGCTATACAAAGTGTTGCAACCCAACATGGCAAATCTGCTATAATTAACAGTGCTATTCAACGTGGCAAATCTGCTATAATTAACAGTGCTATTCAACGTGGCAATGCTGCTATAATAAGCAGTGCTATTCAACCTGGCACTGCTGCTATAAAAAGCGTTGCAACCCAACGTGGCAAATCTGCTATAATTAGCATTGCTATTCAACGTACCAATGCTACTCTAATAAGCAGTGCTATTCAACCTGGCACTGCTGCTATAAAAAGCGTTGCAACCCAACATGGCAAATCTGCTATAATTAACAGTGCTATTCAACGTGGCAAATCTGCTATAATTAACAGTGCTATTCAACGTGACAATACTGCTATAATAAGCATTTCTATTTAACGTACCAATGCTACTCTAATAAGCAGTGCTATTCAACCTGGCACTGCTGCTATAAAAGCGTTGCAACCCAACGTGGCAAATCTGCTATAATTAACAGTGCTATTCAACGGGGCAATGCTGCTATAATAAGCATTGCTATTCAACGTACCAATGCTACTCTAATAAGCAGTGCTATTCAACCTGGCACTGCTGCTATACAAAGTGTTGCAACCCAACATGGCAAATCTGCTATAATTAACAGTGCTATTCAACGTGGCAAATCTGCTATAATTAACAGTGCTATTCAACGTGGCAATGCTGCTATAATAAGCATTGTTATTCAACGTACCAATGCTACTCTAATAAGCAGTGCTATTCAAACTGGCACTGCTGCTATAAAAGCGTTGCCACCCAACCTGGCAAATCTGCTTTAATTAACAGTGCTATTCAACGTGACAGTGCTGCTATAATAAGCATTGCTATTCAACGTACCAATGCTACTCTAATAAACAATGCTATTCAACTTGGCACTGCTGCTATAAAAAGCGTTGCAACCCAACGTGGCAAATCTGCTTTAATTAACAGTGCTATTCAACGTGGCAATACTGCTATAATAAGCATTGCTATTCAACGTACCAATGCTACTCTAATAAACAATGCTAAAAGTTTTGTTTGACTGCCCTTATTTACTATAAATTAGCCATATAAATTTGCATTTACATATATGGCGACTACAACATGTGTAGGTATATTTATTATTATCCAATTCATCCCCTGAATCGTAATCGTAACGTGTAGTCAAGGCGTTAGATATTGAGCCTGCCTGGTGTGAATATTTCGAGGTAAGTTGATACACTTTGCGAATAAGATCATGATTGTTTACTGTTGGTTGCCTAGCCTTTTCCTAACAATGTTTTAAAGTCGAGTAAGTACCAGTTTTCAGGGCCGGACTGGGACCGGAAATCGGCCCAGGCATTTTAAGGCCCGGTCGGCCTTCCTTTCTCAAGAGTGAGGAAAAGTACTCAGTGCCGGAAGCGCGGGACATGTGGCAAATTTTACTTAAGGGCACCGACACCTAAACCCTTTGTAAAAGTAATACGAAATGGACATTGTAAAAAGCCGCCAATGAATCAACAAGTAGGTATGAAACCTTTACCATAAGTCCTTTTTATAATTTTCATTTTAATTATGTATTAGAATAGAACGGACACTTTGTAATTACGCAAAACATTTTAAAAAGTAATTCACAGCGGTTTTATTCCTCGGAGCCATTATTTTCAAATTGAAACAAAGCACTCTCTGCGCTTTATCTATGAGTAAGTTTTTAGTTGCAATTTTTTTTTTTCTTTATGTAACTAAAAATCTTACCCAGACTCAAAAAAAATGGATTTAATGGCATTGATACCTGGAAATCGACCAACAGCCTAAGTTACCACGTTTTCGTATATTAGAAGAACATACCTACTAACACTTCTTTGGGCCACACATTTTGTTAGTGGGAAAATACGAGAGGTGTGGCAGCTTTACGATTTTAGTCCATATATACGTTTCGATTGGCCTAATTATAACCTCAAAATCCGAAAGCATTTTGGATTTTTACAATTCTCAGAAGTGTCCGTGATTTTAATTAAGTTTCATTTAAATATACCTATGCATTATTTCGAATAAAGAAATTAAATTCATGTTTCTGTTGGTTCTTAAGTGAACGATGTATGGAACAGCAGTGCGATTCTGTTAACATGTCGAAGTGAAGGCTTGGCAGTGCGATTCTTTATACATGTCGAGTGTCGACGTGAAGGCTCGGGTGAAGTGATCACGAAGTGAGCTGTCAATCCATGTAGCTGTCAATCTGTCAATCCTAATTAAGATGGAATGACAGCTCACTTCGTGATCACTTCACCGAAACCTTCACTTCGATATACTTACAGAATCGACCGGCTGGAGACTTAATTTTTATTTAAGAGCAATACAATCGAACCCTCTTTAATTTTACTGTACCGATCGAAAGGCCCAATCAAATGCATTTATTTATTTATAGCAGTAGGTTTAATACAACTACAAACGAGAAACAAAAATCAAAATATAGTTCTGGTATGCCTATTAAAGGTATAGGTACACAGCTTATACCATATATGTACAACATATTATAAATGTCTAAAATAATATAAAAAAAATATCTTACGTCGAATATAAAACCAAAACATCAACATATAAATCAATACACAGAGATAAGAGGACAAAGCACTATTATAAAAATGGATTGATTTATTATAACTACTAGCTGTGCCCGCGACTTCGTTCGCGTGGACGTCGGAAAATGATGGGATGTATTGCACATACAAAATCTACGTTCAATTACGTATCCTGATCTTTCTCAGAATTAAGAATATAGAAAGAGTGTACCTAATGCAGGGCCAGCCCAGGTAGTCTTCTGGTACAAACCTATCTTGAATCAAAATCAACAAAACCGACTATCGAACGAATGGTGGTGAATCGAGCGGTTGATTGTTAATCTCGTCCAGCACAGTCCAAAAAGAAACACATTTTCTCCGATTTTTACTGACAATATGGCTGATTGTAGTAGACCACTGATTAAGTTAATTTGTTTTAACATTTTATAATATTAAAAAAGTTTTACTGGGTTCATTTTAGAATCGATTTATTATAAAGGATCTCGTGGCTTAATAAAAACAGCCGCACGGGTCTATCTTTAAGGTTAAGCAGTGCTTGCGATGGTTGCTCTGTGGATGGGTGACCATCTTAACATACAGTTTCCTTCGTGCCTCGGAAAGCACGTTAAGCCTATTGGTCTCGGCTGTCATTTGTCGTTCGTTACGGATAGTCAGAAGCCAGTAAAATCAGACTGCAGTCTTGCCAAGAAGTACCTTGTTTCCAAGGACATTCATTTCCATAGCTATTTATAATATATTTTCAAGATAAACAACAAAAAAACATGGGGTCATGCTACTGCGGAGAATCTTAACACCGCGATTCAGAAAAACGCGTCATAAGCACACACACACAACGCCATCTATAGAAATCTAATTGTCAAAAATTGGTACTTATAAGTCCGAACTTAGAAGCTCACACAAAAAAGACTACCTACTCTCACACGTTACGATAAATAATTATAAGATAATAACATGTTCACTTTTCTTTTGCCACATATTAAGGTTACATACATTGTTTTGGAGTCTTTTCAAATATTTGTTACTACAACTTTTCTCCATAGATGGCATTGCAAGTATCTGGAGTCTCAATGAAAACAACCTACTTTAGCGCTCGATGAAGTTTCTTCCTAAAAAAATTCGATATCTTTTGATTTTGTGAGTCGATTTTGATGAAATAAATGTTAATGTTACTCCGGTTATTACTTAAAATTTTCAAGAGCCTACATTTTGAATCCAATCTGTGGTTTATGCGTGATGCTCCTCCAAACGCACAGACAAACAAACATACAGACAAACATACAGACAAACAGACAAAATTGCATTTTTGTGTTCTTTGTCTTTTTTCTGACATTTGTATAGATGAAACAATTGGGATTTGTACACTCACGGCCGTACCTCCGAGACCGCAGATCTGCCGGAAACATGTCGAAGTGATAATGGCTTAGGTGAAGTGATCACAAACATGAGCTGTCATCTTGATTACTTGGATTAACAGCTCACTTCGTGTTCACTTCAACCAAGCCTTCATTTCGACATTTTTACAGAATCGCACTGCAGTGTTGTTTTCTATTTACAGTATTAAAGGTACTTTTCCTCCATGTGGCAAAGTCTTGGGACAGCCCAGCATTTATGTATCTTTTTTTGGGATTAGATACCCAAGACTTCCAGGCGTTTTTTACTGTCAACATCTCACGCGTGCTGTCAATCGATACAAACAAGATGAATGGCCTAGTTCACTTTAAGCTCACTCCACGTAAGTTTCAACGCTGAGACGTGTACATAATCTCACTGCTATATAAAAAAGCTTGTTTTTTGCCAAAATAATTCCCCCATCCCCCAACATTTCATAGCACACATGTCTAATTTGTACCAAAAATTAAAAGTCAATGTAATGTAATGTTTACATGAGCATATTTATTTACAAATACCACCACCATTTGTTTTCAGGAGTAAAATGACTGAACTGGAGCCGTCCTGGAGTAGGCCACCAGGGCGTCGTTATTTGCGTAGATAGGAACGGATTTGGGATAAGCCTTTCTGTCTCTTCTATTCCGTATACCGTAATATCAATATTTGCTTTGAAGGAGAAGTAAAATCGCAACTGAATGAAAGCAGCTGTTTTGAAGTATAAGAAACAATTCGTTCTGTGAACATAATAAAATTACGATTGCATCAGTATAGTTACAGTTATTTTTTTTTATTGGTGGGAAATCATCAAGTGACTTCCTCTGCTCTGGGCGCAGTGGGAACGAGTATCTGTCTCTTATTGACTAAACCCATCCGTCTACCTCCAAAAGCCCTTTGCGTTCCAGGGCAGCGATAACTCTTTCAAACTGTCGTCAAATAAAGGTTTTACTTTCTTTCTATTCACCAGTCAGGTGCGGGCCTTGCAGTACTCCTCTGGTCCAAAGTAATTAAAGACACACACACACACACAGCTTACAGCTTGAATGATTTCGAGAGAGGTGCTATCCCAGTGGGATTCTCACTGGGACCGCACCTGAGTCACCTATTATTGCATATATTGGGTATAGTTGATTGTTCACATCTTAGAACTTACCTTTCTCTTGACGGTCTTTCAAACCCGTGATGTAAGCCCATTACATCTCTGTGACAGCTGTGTTCTAGCCATATAGCAGCGTTAGACTGCTTTTGCACTTTGAGAACCACTATTGCGCACTTGAATTCAGCCATTTGGGATATCTCCAACTGAGAACATAACCATAATTTTTATTTTTAAATCTAAACAGCCAGAAATAAAATAAAACAAAAAGAAAGATTGACGGAAAAGTATGAGAGGGCGGACACCAATAGGAAAAATCCTGCCAAGTGTGAGTCGAACTCATGAAGGGTTCCGTAAGTACTATAAAACGACATATAAACACGTTTCTTGTAGGGAGACCCTTTATTTTCTAACGTACGGGAGGGTCTTCGGGGATCAGGTATTGAAATGTCCAAAAACATTTAGCGGCTGTCTACTCGTATTGAGGTTAGAAAACTCGCCTGCAAAACTAAATAAAATACATACAAACTTTTAATATAACTCTTAGGTACCTTAGTGGGGGAGAATGGAAATTTTTGGTGTAATTCCTTGAATAACTTCAAAACTGCTTATTTTAAAATTATGAAATAAAACATAATTTAAAACCCTCACGAAATGCCTTTCATTTGATTGTCACACGATACAATACAAACCTTTTTGTTTAAATCTAGTTTGACCCCCAAAATAGACCCATATATTTATTTACGTAACGTGTCCGTGTTTGGGTCACAGAAATCCATATGTATACCAGAAAATTTCAATAGAATCGGTTCAGTACATGCGTGGAAAATTGTCTGTGACAGACGGACAGACTGACAGCCGAGTGCTGTGATTCTATATGGGCTCCGTTTCTTACGAATGTTCGGAACCCTAAAAAGGGGCTTACAGGCTTTCTGCGGCAATAAGTCAGGCAGGAACCAAATGAGGAGCAAGATTTCCGTTCAGAGACGTCGATAAACAGTCAGACACTTACGAAATAGAAACCTTGCACAAAGTTCTTATTACACAAAAGTTCTTCACTGTCCTTGAACAAGATGGTACCTCGTTTTCCCCTGTTGCAATCTCCTCGCGATTTCGGGACAATTTCGTTAGCTGTAATGTTAAAGGACATTGAATGGCAAAGATTATAAATGGCCAACTACCTAATGAGTTTATATCACTTGGCGAAGAAAATTACAATCTAAGGTTATCAACCACATCAAGCTGTTAAGAATCACAGACATTCTAGTTATCAGATTTTCTTTGTGGAAGCCGCCCTGGGCTTTCATTGACAGTCGTACTATATTAAACGTTAAGGTTTTCTTCAACTGCCTCTAGTCAGGGTTAGGTTAGGTTAGTGAAAAGCTAGTGTAATCCATCTCGCCCTCCCGGACAACACTGGCCCGGCTGTTTCCTATAGGCGGACCCCGTCACCCCCTACGGCAGTCAGCTTTCAGCTGTTGTTCCTCTAAAAAGGCGTTTAAGGCCTGCAGGGCACACCCTTGGCTGCCGAAGATCGTAAGGCGTCATTGTATCGTGGGTTAGGTGGTATCCCAAATTTTGCTTACTAACGTTGGTAAATTATGAGTTCGTAAGGTCCCAATCTTCGCAGTCCCAACATGTATGTGGTCTCGGATTCTTCGGAATGCATCACAGAGATGACGTCATTTATCCATGGTAGGTAGTCGTGCATGTTCAGGAATCTTGTCGGAGCGCCACAGCCGGGGCCTCGGACCGCGAAACCCAGCTGTATAAGTAAGTACAAGGATTTATTTAAAACAGGGCTTAAAGTGTACAAACAATTCCGAACACTAAAAACCGAAACATTGTTAGTGTAGTATGCAATCATTTTTAAAATATGGAAAACACTAACACATTTTTGTTTCATATTCATTTTCAGAATTGTTTCCATTAGCGGGCCATCCACTAACGTTCATTTCTTCCGACTTGTCCCGTTGTGCAAACTGTACAGAAAAGCGACGGGATAAAATAAAACCGTTGCAGCCACTAATTAAACCACAATCCTACGTTCTTTCCCCTGACTTTATCACAACACGCCAGTTCGACAGGAAAAACAATCCTTCAGTGACCATACACACGTTTTGGTACATTCCTGTCAGTTTGCATCTTTTCAGTCATACCGAGGGATTGCGTGTCTGTGGATGGTTATAATCCTATCATTTTAAGAAGATTGTTGTCATTTAAAAGGAATGATCGTCATTTTGAATTATCTTTATGGATTATTTTCATTTTGCAACAACATTTGGGGGCCGAGTAACCCGCGTCCGTAGGAGAATACCCTGCAGCGAATCCCTACACGTGGTCCCCGGGTGGTGCTAAACAGGTGATACTAACCGCCTCCGTGGTCTAGTTGTTAAACCACCTGATTCAGACCCAGAGGTCCCGGGTTCGATTCCCAGCGGGGGTAATTTTTTGGTCGGTTTGGTTGGTGGTAGGACTTGTTCTAAGTCCGCCTGGCAAAGCTACCACCATCATGTCTAAGTCTGTCGCCATAACAACAATGTTAACAGCATTGTTGTGTTCCGGCATTTAGAGGTATGGTAGGTATCTTTGGCTTAAGCCAAAGATACCTACCATACCTCTAAATTAAAGAAAGAAAGTGAAAAGTGAGTGCTTCATGAAAGTGATGATTAATCATCACTTTCCATCAGGTGAGATTTGGGCCAAGAGTTTCCCCGTTTTGCATAAAAAAAAAAAATAATTGTACCCGTACCTACTACGGGACGAAGACGAACACAAAATGATTACAAACGAGCGCTCAATCACGCCGGACAAATAAACAGGCACTAACTTGATCACAGAGCGCGTCGCGTCCTTCGCGACGGGAGGGGTCGCGGGGTTTTAATACCGTCATTCTTTCTCGCTCTTGCAAATCCACTGGCGTTCATTCCGTGAGGATTGTACATTCCGGTAGGAATGAACGTTAGTGGAAGGGCCGCTATTATCAAAGTGGTTCATATTCAAAGTTCTTTTACTGTCGGAAATAATCCCTGAATTAAAGACCATAGATTCCTACTGCTGTACACTGTATACCATATAAAATATTAACTTATGTTTAACAGAAGGCACTTGTCTCACCGCCGACGACCAGCGAGTAGCGATTAAAGCTTCAAATTCGATACGAGTTGGCGGGCAGCGAGTAGCGAGTGTAAAGTTTCGATAGTTTTGACGCTCGGCTTTAATCGAGTGCCTTTGTGCGACGAAATTTTACTCGCAATACTCGTTCCAGCCCGCAGCACCGTAGTATAGAAATAACCGATACTTGGTGAGTTCTGACCGCCAAGCAGCGAGCATCACCGAGCGAGTGTCGCTGAGCAAGTACAATCTCTTGTCGCTGCGATCAACTAGAGGTAAAATTCGCTTGCAAGCAGTCTGAACAGCCAGCTATCGACTATGCAAGCAGTCTGAACAGCCAGCTATCGACTATGCAAGCAGTCTGAACAGCCAGCTATCGACTATGCAAGCAGTCTGAACAGCCAGCTATCGACTATGCAAGCAGTCTGAACAGCCAGCTATCGACTATGCAAGCAGTCTGAACAGCCAGCTATCGACTATGCAAGCAGTCTGAACAGCCAGCTATCGACTATGCAAGCAGTCTAAACAGCCAGCTATCGACTATGCAAGCAGTCTGAACAGCCAGCTATCGACTATGCAAGCAATCTGAACAGCCAGCTATCGACTATGCAAGCAGTCTGAACAGCCAGCTATCGACTATGCAAGCAGTCTGAACAGCCAGCTATCGACTATGCAAGCAGTCTGAACAGCCAGCTATCGACTATGCAAGCAGTCTGAACAGCCAGCTATCGACTATGAATGTATGTGACTTTTATACTCACACAAGATCTATATCTTTTGTCCCTTTCCTCAGCGAGCAAATAGTCGGAAGCTAATCGCTTCCTCGTCGGTGGTGGTGACAAGTACCTCAGGAACGCGAAAACTGAAAAGGGGTCATTGTACTCATCATTATGAACAACTTTTACTACGGACCCCATTCCAGGTATTCCAGGAGTTAAGTATGTGTAGACATAACTATGCAGTTCTGTTCTGTTCTTATTAGATCACAAGCACTGTGTAGTTTTTTTATAGCCTTTTTTTATTTGTCTGTTTTATACCTTTTTCTACATTCATTTTTTCGACTTGACATTTTAAAAATTATAAACGTGTTACATTGGCGAAGACATAACTAATAATATTTTATTTCGCAACAATATATCAGATTGTAATAGTAAAAAGCGACAAAGGTTACGATTAAGGTGATACCTGGGCCCCTGCCCTATTTTTAATAGGCAATATAAGTATAGGCTACCCTCAGCCTAACGATCAGTCTAGATTCTAGAACATACTCACCAATTTCCAGAATCCCCAGGACTGTCTAGTGATCAGCGCGGTACCGGCGTCCCATACGCAAGGCTTCTTGGCAGACACGGATACCGCGCATAGCGGGTTTGTCGGGTTCATTTTGCTATATGACAACTGAGTAAAGAAAATTAAACCACAAGTAAAGCTGGAAAACGGTGTTATCTACTAGCATACTTAAGTGAGGTAGAAGAATGATGAGATACCTATATGAGGAGGTCGTGGCAAAATAATAACAGCCGCACAGGTCGATCTTCAAGGTTAAGCAACGCTTGCTGAGGTTGGTCTGTGGATGGGTGACCATCTTAACATACCGAGTTTCCTCCGTCAGCCTCCGTGCCTCGGAAAGCACGTTAAGCTGTTGGGGGACCGGCTGTCATTTGGAGATCTTTAGCAGTCGTTACGGATAGTCAGAAGCCAGAAAATCTGACACCTGTCACCAGTCTTGCCAAGGAGTACCGTGTTACCCAGTTAATGGGTTGTGTAGGTCTGGTAGGCAGCCGCTTCAAAAAAAAACACTATATGGGTGTCAAAATATGATGAAACTAACAAAAAGACCGGCTTCCGAAATTAAGTTATTTTTTACTTTATAGTGTTTTTTTTAGAAGTCAGTGGTAATTTTTTATTAAGTTTTTTGTTTTGCACTTTTTATTGGTACCTACACCCACATCACCGCTGCAAAATCGCAGGAAAGCAAAATACGCAATTTCGTTTACTTGGATGACAAAAAACCATCGTCTAAGTAAACGAATTTCAGATTTCAAAATTCATTTTTATATTATTAATACATTTTGCTTTCAATTTAAAATTAAAACTTCTTTACCGGTTTTGATAATGGGACCAATCGACAAGTATCATTGAGAAGATTGAAGATACAACAAGAATTTTTCAAATCGGTTCATAAATGACGGAGTTATGAGGTAACAAACATAGAAATAAATACCTACGACTGAATTGAGAACCTCCTCTTTTTTGGGAAGTTGGTTAAAATTACAACTTTATTGCGAGGGTGACCAAAGAAAAATGCGTCGACGACTCTGTGGAAGATGATACGGCTGGGACGGCAATTCAAAGTACCTACAGATGACGGCAGTCGTAATGGACAATGACAATAATTTTTCAAATCGGTTCATAAATGACGGAGTTATGAGGTAACAAACTTAAAAAAAATACAACAGAATTGAGAACCTCCTTCTTTTTGGGCAGTTGGTTAAAAATTACAACTTTATTGCGAGGCTGACCAAAGAAAAGTGCGTCGACGACTCTGTGGAAGATGATAAGGCTGGGAAAGAAATTCAAAGTGAAGATGACGGTAGTCGTAATGGACAATGTACAGTCGCCAGCACATCAAGACCGAAACCCCGAAACTGTCAAAATTTCCCAATCAACCTTGAACCTAAATACTTTAACGACAAAGTTGAAAATCTATTAAAGTAACTTGACAGATTGTTGTAGCTTGGCGTCTGTACTTGCCCATAGAGAAGAAAGAAAGTAGACAGGCATGATCTGTCATCAGTACCAACTTAACAAAAAGTAAACTTTTGTTAACAAAAAGTAAACTTTTGTTAAGGGACGATGATAGTGAATTTATGGATAACTTACTTTGTTTTTGTAATAAAACTCCTCACAAGCTGGATTATCCACGAATTTCATATGTAAAAGCTCTTTTTCCATTACGCCAGATGCTTGAACAGAAAATGGAATCAACTATAGATCTACGACTACCTCGCCTGAGGTGGCTCTGGTCAATTTCAATTCGCAATCTGACGCAATGTCATCGAGGAGCTCGTGGCTAAAGAGGAGCTCGTCGCTAAATAACAACAGCCACACGGGTCAATCTTTGTGGCAAGTTTGGTCTGTGGATGGATGACCATCTCAATATACCGAGTTTCCTCCGTGGCTCCGGAAGCACGCTAAGCCGTTGGTCCCGGCTGTCATTTGTAGATCTTTGGCAGTTAATGGGCTGTGAAGGTCTGGTAGGCAGCCGCTCCACGTAAAGCACTGGTATTCAGCTGAATCCGGTTTGACTGGAAGCCGACCCCGAAATTTTTGCATCGCATCTCGGTACGGTTTTTGTCTAGTCTGCCATTGGGTAATACTGAAAAGTTCATGAAGACTGAGAGAGCAGAATGCAAGAGCGAGCTCAATTTTTTTGCCTCGCTGCTACCCAGTCAAACAAAATCTCGTCATTTGTGCACCTCGCCTCGGCATATTTTGATTTTATTTTCATCATTATCTTTTACTCAACTTTGTTGACTGACGAGAGCAAGCTCAAGAACTAAGAGAGGGGAGCACGCAAGAGCAAGCGAAGTGAGCTCGAAATTGTTTGCATCCCACCTCGGATAATATATTTATAAACTGATGCAAGAAAGCTCATTAATTGAGAGACGGAAGAACACAAAAGCGAGCGAAGTGAGCTCAAAAATGTTTGCACCCCACAGTGACAAAAACCAGACAACAAACGGCCGCCTGTCACCCTTTAAACGGGTGCACGGTCACTTGTCACCCCTAAACGGATGCTACCTAGTGCAAGTCGCAACCCCCAACCCCCCGCCCCCTGAAAACGTCAGAATGTCATGCAAACTCAATTTAAAGAAGTAATTTTTGCCCGGAAGGTTATAATGAAATTCAGTACATTATTATTGCCTGGAGGTCAATAATGTGATTTGAATTTGGAACTCAACTTGGACATCGACAGGATCCGCACGCGGCCAGCCACCTCTCTTCATGACTTGCGAACAATTTTCTTGCAGTAAGTGTGAAAAGTAGAGTAAATTCGTGAGTAAACTCTATATGAAATTACCTCGGTACGCTCGAGAGTTAAATTTCGAATCATTCATTAGGTTCGGTATTCAATATGACGCCCGTGACATAAGACACTGCTTTATCCCCTCGGTGCGTAATCTATTATTTTTTGTGCCTTTATAGTATTGCTCATCATCTGCCTAGCCTTTTCCCGACTATACAGGGAAATTGAAAAAATACCCGAAACCTCTTAGGCAGTGAAAGTACACATGATTATAAGCAACTTTTGTTTTGGTAAAACTCCGAAATCTCGAAAAAAATATCAGCTGTTTCATACAAAATGCAGTATTTAGCCAATGAAAATGTATGAAACAGCTGATATTTTTTTCGAGATTTCGGAGTTTTACCAAAACAAAAGTTGCTTATAATCATGTGTACTTTCACTGCCTAAGAGGTTTCGGGTATTTTTTCAATTTCCCTGTATATTGGGGTCGTCTTCCAGTCAAACCGGATTCAGCTGAATACTAGTATTTTACGTCAAGCGGCTGCCTACTAGACCTCCACAGCCCATTGACTGGGTAACACGATACTCCTTGGCAAGACTGGAGTCAGATTTTCTGGCTTCTGAATGTCCGATCTCGAAATAACAACCGGGACCAACAGCTTAAAGTGCTTTCCGAGGCACGGAGGAAACTCGGTATGTTCAGATGGTCACCCATCCACAGACCAACCTCGGCAAGCGTTGCTTAACCTTGCAGATCGACCTGTGCGGCTGTTATTATTTAGCCACGAGCTCCTCATCCCTTTAAATTATAATATTGCTACTAAAACCTATCGTCAGCAGGGTCAAGTTCCCCCCAAATGACAATCCTGGGAACGTTCTATAATAAAATCGACAATTGCCCTTCAGTAATTGTTGAACATGAATACCCCTCCCGTGCAGCTATCTCAGGCACAGTCTAAGTTAATTGGTAGGCCTATCCGGGCTGAGCTTATCTACTAAGTTAGAATAAGATGCACTTTAATACTGACTGTCACTCATTTTCACAGCAAAAATGTTTTTTTCGAACGTTCCGGAACCCTTGAGTGGCATGCAGATAGGTAGAACTGGTGCTGTTAGAATAAAATAATAACCATTAATATTATTATAGGGCTAAGTGAAGTTACTAACACTGCACGGGTTTGAGTTTCTAAAAACTAACACAAACTGATTTAATCTATTAATTAAGTAATACATGTTAATCGCAAAATGCTTCTACTGAGCGTGAGGCGCTGGGTTCGTTTCGACATTCTCGATGTATTAGTAACGACACCATAATTCTTTTTCGGAAATAGCTGGTACTTATAGCAAAAGGTTAGGTAGGTATTATTCCTTTCAAAATCGTTTAGATTGTGGTACAAATCGTTATGCAATGGGGTGCTCAACTAGAACAGCCGGTCGATGCTGTCGACATCTCACCGTGATCACTTGGGTGGAGTGAACGACAAGTGAGCTGTCATGCCATCTTGTTTGTATGGTTTGACAGCTCACTTGTCATTCATTTCGCCTAAGTGCTCACTTCGACATGTTTACAGTATTGCACTGCAGTTCTTAACATATGTTTTAAGCTTCAACGGTGTAGGAGAAAAATATATCGAATGAGGTACTACAGCATAGCGGCTTCAAGACTCCATCTTATTCCACAGTTTATACAGTCAAGATCCTATGGACGTGATTTGTTATGAACTTAGGACGCTTTTAAATCACCTTTCAAATTGTTCATTTGCGATTCGCCCCAAACAATGAGGTCCAATAGAGCGATGGTAGCCATTGTTATTTTATTTTGGTACTCCGGATGTAGAATATAATCCTTGACGTGTAACGCGTATTTATTTGCCCTGCTCTCCCAAAGTATCAAATTCGTGTTGTTTCTGAAAATTAAAAAACTACCTGTAGCGACCTCTATCTTTTAACTAGCTTTCGACTGTATAATAATAGATATGTCGCAGTGAGATAGATAAAGCCGTAATATAGTTATATCCCTAGGGATATAATTATATACCGTAACATAGTTATACGAAAACGATTCTTTACTATCTCACTAGGAATATAGTTATAAAACCGTCGAAGTTTAGAGTGATATACTTATATTACTAGATTAAGTTTAGTGAAATAGCTTTCGGATCGTGCGGCGCAGTGCTTGGTGGCCAAGGTTATCTAAAATATTCCTGTAAAGAATCGAATATAAGACTCGAGAGTTCTACTAAAAGATGTGCCTGTAAGAAGCATTCAGTGCTATGTAATTCTAGATGTCATGATTCTTCTTCTTGTCTGAACAAAAATTAAAAAATACTTTTAAAGAAACCAAGATCTCAACTTGTTGATAAGCTTTAAAAGATTTTTTAATGTTTGATTAGTTTTAATTGTATTGTTAATGTTGAAATTCCAAAAAAATATGATCGTTTTAATTATAATTACTTTAATACGTGTTAATATCACAAAGTATTGTAACTGCAGGATACATAAAGTTGATTTATTAATAAAGATAGAACCAATAAAATTTTGTTTTATTTAATTATATATATTAGGTATGGTAGATTTCTATTTCACTAAGCTTAATCAAGTAATGGGTCTGTCTCAAAAAAGTGGCACACTTTTGAAAATTTTTCAATTTTTCAAAAATGTTTGAGAATAATTAAGCTATAATATACTACAATATGATGACAATATGATACAGTATGTCTTTTTTGAGACAAACCCTAAATTATATTTATAACACTGAACTTAATCTAGTAGGTAATATAAGTATATCACTAAACTTCGACGGTTTTATAACTATATTCCTAGTGAGATAGTAAAGAATCGCTTTCGTATAACTATGTTACGGTATATAATTATATCCCTTAGGGATATAACTATATTACGGCTTTATCTATCTTACTGCGACAGATACATAAACGCATGCCCATTTACCCCCTGACTAAAAGAAAAGTTAAAATCAAATTTACAGATAACGTATGACGAAACCAAAAATCTTTTTACCATAGATATTTAAATTAAGGCAAGTTAATTTAGTTTTTTTTTTTTTGCTATAATAAAGCCTTGCAGGTATTCCACCAATTCACACTAAGCGTTTCCAAATGTCTTTTATAATGCGTGCCACAGCAAAGGAGTCACTGCCTTCGTCTGTGTTTCCGAACGCTTACCTACAATCCCAATCTCTTCAAAGTTAGAATGAACAGGCTCCTTCTGGGTAAGCTCGCTCCATCGTAGACTTTGTCTCTGTCATCTCTAACCAAGACTAGAGTCAAGAGCAAACCCATCACAATAAAAAAAGTAATTGCACGACAATGAATACCAGTTGTAAGCCATTATATCTGGAGGAACATTAGCTCCTAAAACACAGGCTTTTGGCCTAGTTTAGGAGACATCAGTTCGCCCTTTAATGTGTCACTTTCGCGTAGGTATCTTTGTGTACTTATGTATATTTACTATGTGTACAAATAAACATTATATTTCATTTTATCTAGCAACGCGAGAATTTCACAGCGCAACCTAAACGAAACATGTCAATGCTTCCTCTTGCAGGAGAAATTGCTTTGAATTTTTGCGGGCTCTCTGTCACAGAACCCTCATAAAGCCATAAAGCATAGTTATAAGTAAAATTTTGGTGAATAAATAATTTGATAAAAATTCTGTTGGAAAATAAACAGACCGTGCGTAATTAAAATTACTTACATGAAATGTTATTTAATCACTTGCTCCTAATTTAGTAACAGAATAACGAAATCAGGGTTAAGGAAAGATGTACCTACTTTCTACTACTATCCGAGACTGTCAAATTTTCCCAATCAAATTTGAACCCAATCACTATAGAAATAAAGTTGAAGATCTAACAAAGAAATTTGACGGATATGCTGGCGTCTGTACATACGATACGAGTCTCTTGATAATGTTGGAACAAAATGTTAAACGTTAACAAAAAATAAAAATCAGATCAAAGTTTCTAAAAAATAAACTCGAAACTCTTTAATGAAACAAGTCGAAATCGGTTCATCCGGTTATGTATGTCAGCTCTCCTTGTCTAGGGATAAAAATAAAAGAAATTCATCAGCCATTCGCTAGCTACACTCGCATCGTTAAATGTTAAATTCAATAAAAAACTGCCAGTATTTTGAATGGTCGTTGCATAGACATGGACCTACCTGACTTGACCAGTGTTTATTTTGGCCATATCCTCAGCTGAAGCAATGGCGAACCCGGGGTGAATGAGTAGCGCCCCGGTGATAGCGTAGTGAACCTTTCCGCCAATATCTAAAACACAGGGAAGAGTTATATGCACTGGATAGTATTAAAAAGCAGCAATAATTTTAATTTAAGTGCTAGTCCGAGAACCGGTCTCTCAAAGTCCTACCTTCCTACCGGAAATAATTTCTGGAAAAGTAGATCATTAGTGTTCCTAAAATAAGTGGGTATGCTAAGGTGCCACCAGGCAAGGTTAAGGTAGGTCTTTGAATGGCTCTCGATCTATAACCGTAGGTGAATCACAACATAAATATAAATAGATTCCTATACTGTCAGACTGCAAGGCGATGCTGTATATCTCTTACCGTGTAAGTTTGGGTGAAGTTAATGCGAGGTGAGATGTCAATTCATACAAACAAGATGGAATGACGTTCACTTAATGCTTACTCCAACTAAGTTTATACGGTGAGATGCTGACAGAATAGGCTAGCTGGTCAATCTGAACGTATATTAAGCAAGTAGGTACAGGCTACGCAGGAGATATTATATTGTACAACTGTGTAGTGTGTATAGGTACAAACGCAGTCCACTCTCAGTTCCTCAACCCTCATGGTGCGGCATTCCAAAACGACCGGGGAAAACCAGGCTCCGGGTCACAGCTTAACGCGCTTTACAGCAACGGGGTGACCGGGTGATACCAAACCAACATCCAAACTCCGGCCTGCTGCTGTGAAATCATTATGCAACTAAAACACATCCAAATCGAATCAGTAGTTTTTGAGAAAATTGCAGAAATACACCTAAAAACATACGTCATTTAAATGAGTAGGTACGATCATAGTTTTGCACCATCACCTGCAACATTGTATGGATACCTTAGTGTCTATTGTCCCGTGAACGTTTGAGTTCAAGTTTTCGAAAATCAAACTAGATGGCATTAGTTTCTTCACAACTGTGACTTATTTATGAAACATTACACAGCATAAAAGATATACCGTGCGTAAGTGACAATATAGTTAACTGTTTCGTGTCATCAACACGACACGAGAAAATAATAAGTCGAATCAATTAGTGTTGGAATAAAGTGTGTGTGCTGTATGCGAGCCGCTTATAATTATCCGTATTATTTAAATCTGTATTTGATAAGTTAAGTAAGTGAGTACTCAAATTAAATAGGGCCAAACCAAAAACAAAATCGCAGGTTCTGCAGGTTCTGCAGGCTCGTATAGGTAAGGTGGGGTACAGTGTTACAAAAAAAATATACTAGAATGTAATGACAAAAATATTGTTTTAATCAGCTACTTTTTGGCATGGAAATAAACTTTAACTATCTCTCATTAATTAAAATAGCTCAAACATCAACATTATTAGCAACTACTTAATTTTAATTGCACTTTCAGTCGATTGTAACACTGAGCCCCGTATATGGGGTAGCCTGTTACAGGGTAAGGGGCACAATGTTACAACATAAAATAATATAAAACTAACAAATTGAGAAAAAGTCCTTAGCTTCTAATAAATATTAAACTTCTTTAAAATATTATTTGGGAAAGTATAGACATCTGTCTTCTTTTGAACATTTCTTTGCAATGTCATAAAATTAACATGCTTTTCATTTGCAGCTTTTCGAAAACTAACACCACTTTCAACCATTAAAATCGCTTCTGCCATATCTTTTTCACTATGAAGACTGTAATCCGTCTTCCTCTTACGATTTCGCACCATTTTCTTTTAATACCTTGAAATAGTACAAAAATATGTTAATTGGGGCTGACTTTAACAGTGTCACACAGTGCCCCGTAACACAGTGTCCCGGAGAGGCAAACCAAATTATAAAAATCGAATGAGTATTTTAAGTTATGTTTAAAACAAACTACTTAACGGTAATATGTAGCCAAATAAACATTAAATAAAGGAAAACCAACATCACTTACCTTAATACAATACAACCGGAAAGAAATTAAAAACTTTGAAACGATTTTTTCGTCGTTATATCACATAAAAACCTTTTTTGTTTGTTATTTTTCAAGCACGGTACAAACTGTGGCTACGGCAACTGTTTAGAGATGGCTGCTTGTGAGCTTGACAAACGTGTATACTCACATCATAAAACTAAAAGACAGGGGCGGAGATATGTGCATTGTAACATTGTACCCCGTGTAACACTGTGCCCCACCTTACCCTATAGGTAAATATAATTGTAATTACATGTTGAGTTAACTTGAAATGTTTTACAGTTTTATTTGTTCACTATAAATAAAACTGTTGTAGTAATCTGATGTTTGAATTTATGATTTATTTACTCATTTATTAATTTAAAACAAATGTTAAGTACCTATTCCTCTCCAAAATCGGAATAACGATTTTGACGCATGTGAAACCTGAATAAAAACAAACCGGAGGTTCTATAAAGGCCGCTTTAGCAGAATCAGAAAGCACATCAGGCTAAACGTCACTGTCAAATTTTCCCAATCAACCTTGAACCTGTAGGTGGCATGCCCTTTATGTCTGGGAGGCTTATTAATTAATTTTATTTAGGTATGTTGAAGTTGTTGCAGCTTCACCAAGGAGAGGAGGATTTTTATGGGTCCCATAGTGGGACGATGGGAGTAACTCAAAAAGAGTACGAAGACTTTATGTATCACAGAGATATCGTAAAAGAAAGGGGGAGGGACATAGGGGAGCATTTCATAGCACCCGTGATGATGCACAAGTATTTGGACTGAATGTTTTCCAGTTTAGTAAGAGCTATTCTGTTGCATGGTTCTAGAAGAAAGCTCCCATAGTTGAAGTGTCTACGAACTATGGCATTGTAAAGAATTTTTTGGGATGGGCTCCCCAGCGAACTCCAGAAAGAGCACACTTTTACACCTCTTTCATACTTCATCGAAATGTAATCCAAATGATAAAGGCCAGATAACTTGGAGTCAAGAATAAGGCCAAGAAATTTCACTTTATCGCAAATCAATATTAGTTAGTTTTTAACAACTAGGCTTATAGGGGGAATATTACGTTTTCGAGTTTAGGCGAATGACGCATCTGAAAGGGAAGCTGAATTAAAGTAAAGTGCAATGTCGTTGGCTTACTGAAACATTTTGCAGAAACAACTCACTGAAGACACCAAATCGTATGTGTATAAATTATAGAGGATAGGGCTTAAGACCGACCCCTGAAGTAATACTTTCCACACAAGTCGAGATGGTGAGAAGATGATTTGGACAGAAATAGAGCGGGAAATAAGATTACAAATGATGTTGACAATCCTCACAGGGATACTCAGCTGTACCAGCTTTTGCCCGAGTATTGGAAGTTGGACATTATCATAGGCTGAGACTATGTCTAGGAAAACACCAAGAACGCTTTCATTATAAGAAAAGTAATGCGGACATCGGATAAGAAGAAATAGATTTTATGTAGTGCCCATGCCTCTTCAGAAACCGAATTGAGACCTCTAATAACCATTGAAGTCGGTTCTTGATGAGGTTTTCCATGATTTTAGCCAATACAGAGGCGAGAGCGATAGGACGACAGGAAGCAGAATCTGTTGGGTATTTCCCAGGGTTCAAAATGGGGACAATAATTTGGGATTTCCAGGACTCTGGGACTTGACCAGTAGCAAAAAAGGAATTGATTAGGTCGAGGAAGATAAATTTACAATTTGAAGAGGATTTGGTAATAAAGGAATAGGTTTTTCCATGGACACCTGGAGCAGAATCACGAAGTGTTTCCAAGGCACTTGTCAATTCTGAATACGAAAAAGGTCATCAAATCTATCAGAGGAAGTGGGAAAAGGGGGATCTACAGTTGGAAGGCATTCAAAACTCAAACAAAAGGGGGGGGGGGCTAATTTTGCAATAAAGTCTTCTAACCAAGAACTAGGGTCATTTGTTGTGTCTTCAGAAGACTGATTGGCACTAGCTCTGCGGTAGAATTTTTTTTCCAAACTAGGGGAACTGGAGAGCGAGGAGACAGAGATTTGCAAAAATTCATCTAGCCAGACCTTTTCTTTTTTGCCTAATAACCTGCAGCCTCTTGCAGAAGTCTTTCTAAAATTCAAATAATCAGGCATGTCTAAGCTAGACGCGAAAGTATTTTCTGCTTCTTCTTTTGAACATGGTAATAAGGGAATTTGGGGAGTTTATAGGGTTTTTAAAAAGGAAACCAGTCAGCTTGCGAAAGGAGATATTTTAGGGGTTGAATTGGAGGAGAACGTGGATGAGTATTTGGAAACGAAATCAGTATGGGGAAATATGATTACTCCCGTAGGAATTAGGGAGAACCGACCAGGAGAGTGATGGCACTAAGGAATGGGGAAGAGAAAGTAAGGTCGGAAACACTAATTTTTTGGGTAGGCGTAACCCTACGGGTAGCAGATCCATCATTAAGGAAGCTAAGGTTGCGGTCATCTAAAAGGTCTAACAGAAAGCTGGAGCAAGGCGCATTACAGTGAGAACCCCAGGTGTGACGGCCATTGAAATCACCGAGCACAATCAGAGGGCTGGGAATAGAAGAAAGGATAGAGTTAAATCCAGATAAAAGATTGGCATTGGGGTGAGGGATATAGGCAGACACATAGGATTTGCCCAAGGCTCTAACGGCTACAACATGTAGACCAGGATCATGGCTGAACCAATAGGACGCAGTCAGTCGTCCCGAAGACATGAAAAACCAGGGACTTTAAAGGAAGTTCCAGGTCTAAACCACGTCCCCGACATGGCAAAGACAATGGGAGTGTAACGATAATGAGGTAATTAGTTTGTGTTTTTTTCTGCTTATCGATCTACAGTTCCACTGAAGGATCTTTTTTTGAGGATTCCAGGAGTTACTCTCTAGAACTAGTATTACGACATTGTCCGGTATTGCGTCACTAAATTTAGACACTATATTAATGAGTAAGTAGGCCAGGAGCTCTATTAAGTTGTCATTAGGGGTGGGAAGGGGAGTGGTTTAGGAGAGTTCAGAGCACAGCCATTAGGTTGAGAAGAGCTAGGAGTATAAACCATTGAACTATGGGCTTAGGTATCATACGTTTTTCTCAAGTCTGGACGAGGTCTTGAGGAACGATATACGGTCTTGGTATAAGAAGTCTTAATAGGGGTTGCATATGGAGAGGAAGTAGGGCTATTAAAAGGGACTGAGAAGAGATAGGGTTCAGAAGGAGGATGTTGAGATTGTTTAAAAATGGTGGAACCAGCAGTCACATTGGAGTATAATATTTTGGGGCTGGGAAACCTAACTGAAGCCTCCCGGTAACTTAGATTTTCTTGACACATAACCATTTTAATTGACTTCTGTCTTCCATGTTCAGGGCACTTGTCGTCAGTAGCCTTACATTACCGCCATCACAGCCATGTAACTTGTGGATCGGGAACATGGCAGCTATCACCAGGGTGTGTTTGAGCACATAGGTAGCTACGGGGCTTAGATCTGCACTAGGTACTGATATGGCCAAAACGGCATTGCATTGTGGGAAGATGGTATACAGAAACAGGGAGAGAAGCATTATAACAGAAAACTTTATCCTGAGTACTCGACCAGAGAAAGTCAACACTACAGTTTTTGATGGAGACCATGACACAGAACTCTCTTTTCTATTTTTAAAATTGATTCTCCTAGCCCTAATAACTTCCCCACAGTTACGAGGACTCTCTATACCTAAAACTAGCTCCTCAAGAGTCCGCTCTGTGGGAATATCTCTAACAACTCCCATTCGTGTAACATAATGGAAGCGTGAGATGGTCGCAACATATTTGTTTTCTAGTAATATAGGGTTGTTAATAAATTGATTGGCATCGTTAAATGAGACAAAATCTACTGATATCCTGTTACGGACCATTGATATAACACTGTCTTGTACAACACCTCTAAACCCATTATTGTGGAAAACTGAGCTAATCTCAAACAATTCAAGGTAAAGCCTTGCTTAGGGTCTGACTGCAGCCTTGATATAAATACAGAGAAGGGTGCTCTGTTGGACTCACTATAGATTACTTTGGAGTCGCTCTCAAATCCGGGTTTAGTGAAATTGGACTGGATTGAGTCAGACGGCGGCTTGTTCCCAGTTTCTCAGGCGTTATTTAATTTCAGCCCTTACGTGACCATCATCGGATAATTGCGAGTACTTCAAAATCTCCCTATCTGGAGGTGTCCCTCTACACCCGTCGGGGGCTCTTCGGCTCTCATTTCCAAGGTGCCAATAAAGCTTAAAATACTAACCAGATAACTAGATTCCTACACGAGACAACACAAAACAATAGATACAACACCAAAATAAAAATATTTGATAACAGAAAAAACTGGGAGGTTAAGATTCGCGTGCTTAATCTCACCAAGTGTAACGTTACATTTTACAGGGGGAGCCTGTGAAATGTGAGGTCACATATAGCACTCACCTACCTAGGAGGGGAATGCGTGCTAAAAGGGAAAAGGACTAATAAATAGTATTAAGATTTAATGATGTAAATACATCTTATACCAGAACGGCTGGTGAATGAAAGGGATGAGTGAACGTGAGATGAGAATGAAATCTTCGTTGGAGAACCGGAGGACTGGAGGGTCGTCACTCTTCAGAGGGCTGGAGAGGATGGGCCGAGAAACGTCTTCATCCCAGGCTCGTTCAGCCCAGGCATCAAGGTGTCCTTTAAATGCGGCAAGGAGAGAGGCCGACTTATCAGGTTCCGAGGAGGTAAACTTAGAACTGTCCTCTAAGTCTACTCTTAATAAAGGAGAGAGGCCGACTTCTCTGGTTCCAAGGAGGTAAACTGTCCTCTCAGTCTACTCTTAACCCTTCGATAACTAAGTATTTTAATCTACCTACCAATTATATAAAAGTCCATTTTCAACCTACCCTCTCATGTTTGAAAACTAGAACTTAGAAAATCAGATACTTATGAGATTCATTTTAACATAGGTAGTTAATAATTATGAACATTTTTTAAAATAAACTATGAATAATTTGCAGGTTTTTAAAATGTTTTATCATTTAAAGCAAAGCAACAACGCCATCTAGTAACAACATAATTAAATTTTTGTTAGTCGGTACCTACCTAGTTTTATGCTAGTGGTGTCATTTCTCACTCCTAACGATTTTTTTATCTGTACTGTCCATGCACTTTTGCAGCCGACTGCCGACTGTATAAGGGCTGATATTAGAAACCGACTTCAAATAAGTAGGTTTTTTGAAGTTGGGTAAAAATCTAAAAACACTGCCCGACCTGGGTATTGAAAACAGGAACCTACGCTTAGTAAGAGGAGTAGTTAGGAGGAGGTGTAGGAGTAGTAGTAGCCATTAGGTACTTGTTGTATACACCAGCCTGCGATACGTTTGATACGAACAGAAGTTGTGTTGCACGATGCCGAGCCAGGGGAAGCGCCCTATGTTGGCCACGGTGCCTTCAGTCACCTGCGTGGCGTCAGTCGAGCAGCGCAGGCTGTTCCACATTAGACACTCGATGTCATGTGCTAAAACAGATACAATTATTAAAAACTTAGGTACGGGCAGCGATTGACACTGTTACACCCATCTTTGCCCATCGTTGCGCTAGCGCAACATACCACATTTAGTATGTTTTTTTTTTAATAAGGAAATAAATCTATGACACTCAAGCTAGTCTCGAGACGAAGAACTAAAGTGGGTGATAGACGCGCGAGCAAGTACGCGAATTTATGGCCCCAGACTATAATCAAAATATGGGAGGTGTAGATCTCCATGAATAGCCAATTATAGGATTCGAGTAAGAAGGAAAAAGTGGTGGTGGCCATCGTTGATCCGAATTACCTATTATCTGAAAAAATAACTATTAACTTCATTTTATTTTGATTAAAAAACAGACAGGATAAATATAACGGTTCGAAGGAACAGCCAGGTAGCCGCTTTCTTTAAAAAAAACCTTAAGAACTTACTATGAATTGCCAGCAATAAAAATACTAAGAGCCATCTATAATTCACCATGGTTTATATGTTGACTATTTTTGGTCACAAATCATTCAGACACTGTCGAACCGTTAATGAATTCCGTTGAGGAAAGCCCGACTAGATATGAGTTTGTTTACGTTACCTAGCTGTTGACGGACACTGTTCCTGTTCCGATCAATTTGTTTATTGCTTTCTTTCTGTTCAGTGAGAATTATTTTACTACAATATACTTCCTACAAAGGTAGACTGGGGTAAATTGCGCCAATATTCGTTAACCTAATGATTTTTAATTTTTATGTCATCAGACCAATTTCACAGGTCAAAATCTGCAGTCTTGCAAAAAGGAAATAACTAAAAAAGTAACTGGGTACTAGAGAAACAGACGCTAGCACATCAAGCTACAACAATCTGTAAAAACTAATAGATTTTCAACTTTATCGTTGAAGTGTTAGGTTCAAGGTTGACTGGGAAAATATGTCAGTTTCGGATAACTTGATGTGATGACAACGGTACCTAGCACTCAGTTCCTTTTTTGGTTATGAAAGTCACATAATATTATTTAGACGCTCCATGTTCTGATACTACCCACTTGCATTCGGTTTGGACCCCAACATATAGTTTGGAAAAGGCTTTGAGATAGATTGAATGTTATCAAACCAAATGATTTTTGAATGAAAGATTTTCTACGCAAATCTCATCAATGTGAAAAAAATCGGCCAAGTGCGAATCGAGATTGAAAAAGTTCAGCGAAAATTTCTACGAGCCATGAATTACAGGATGCTACAAACAAAACGTATTTATCGTAGGTATGGGCAGGTCAGACTAGAACCTAGACGAAATTATCTAGAGGCTACTGTACTGTATAGAATAAATTGTTCGTGGAGATTTTGATTGTATCGATCTCACGAGCAAACTATGCTAAGTGGTTCCACGCACTGCTAATATACGCAGTATCCGTGCAGCCCTATTTGCTGTCAACACCTGTTGCACTAATTCTGGTTTGCGCTGCCCTATTCGTCGAATGGTTGAATTTTTTAATTGTAATTTTATTGATGTTTTTGTATGCTCAAAATCAAAATTTAAATATAATGTTATGAAGATTATTATTAACCAGTAATGTAATTAGGAATCTAAGCTGCCATGGTCTAAATTTTATTATTTATTTATTCATTTTAGTTTTAATTATTGACCACTACCAAGAAATCGGTAATCTACATTTTGCATGATGTACCTAAATAATTATTATTAGTGTGATTTTATTGCTGTACTTTATTGTTACCTTTCTAGTGGCACTCATATTTTTTATTCAATCACATTTTTTCATGTTTGCCAGGATATGATCTGCTAAGTTCACCTGCATAAATAATGCACCATGCTGACAAGTTTCTAATATAGTGACGTCTAGTGCGTCGTGTCTATTGCTGTCTCGATACGAAATCGAGAGGGGAACAAGAGAAGATTTCTACATATTTATAGAAATAAAAAACCGGCCAAGTGCGAGTCGGACTCGCGCACTGAGAGTTCCGTAAGCAGAAGTTGCGATTTACGATTTATTACGTCTTAAAAAAAAAACTACTTACCAGATCTCGTTCCAACCAATTTTCGCTGGTAGTTTACATGGTAATGTACCTACATCATATATTTTTTTTAGTTTTAACATTCTCTTATTTTAGAAGTTAAGGGAGGGGGGGGCACACATTTTACCACTTTGGAAGTGTCTGTCGCGTAGAAAAAAAATATCTTAGAAACCTCAATATCATTTTTGAAGACCTATCCATAGATACCCCACAAGTATGGGTACGATGAAAAAAAAATTGAGTTTCATTTCTAAGTTTGGGGACCCCCAAAATTTATTGTTTTTTTTTTTAATTTTTGTGTGAAAATCTTTATGCGGTTCACAAAATACATCTACTTACCAAATTTCAACAGCATAGTTCTTATAGTTTCGGAGAAAAGTGGCTGTGACATACGGACGGACGGACAGACAGACAGACAGACAGACGGACAGACATGACGAATCTATAAGGGTTCCGTTTTTGCCATTTGGCTACGGAACCCTAAAAAAATCTTGTTTACAGACTGTGAAGTGTTTCCATAATCCCCGGTCTACTCTACTTTACATTGGGTGAGTTTGGTTTACCATGACTAGCATACGATACGCCTATTGTATCGAATAGAAGGAAGGAAGTAAGGTTTTGTGGAAACAAAAACATTTTGTGAAAAAATTCTCACGATTGCCTACCCATTCTTTAGTTTTGAATCCAGTACAGGCCGTACAGGCCAAGTGGTTCTGGTCGAGTCATGGACTCATGGCTATAAAGCCTTGAACATCGTCTCCAAGTTGCGAGTCTATCTATTGGTTTTTAATTTGTTTATTTCGGATAGAGTGCTTTGGAGGACTCTGAAGCTTAGAAATCGTTGATGTTGCAAAATTTGATTTCACCGAGTCCATTTTATCGTGCGATCAACGAGATGTACGATGATGCACCACCATACCTATAACCGTAGAAGTTTTAGAACTCTGCCTATCCTGAATTCCTGAGTAGTGGAGTAGCGAATTGCCATTTAAAAAACCAATATTATGACATTTGCATTTCTGACATTGACAATGATTTGATTGACAAACTGTCATTTGTATTTTCAACAAAGGTGTTAATTTATCAAAATTTGTGAATAATAAAATTTACACCAAAAGCCACGTGATTTCGAATAAAACTACTAATATCCGTTTATTTTATTACGACTGATCGATGCCGGAGTAAATTTTTAGTTGAAGAAAATTATAACCTAATGCTGAAATGCAGGTGGTAGCGAGAGTTCGTCTTTTTCGCAGTCCCTACACAATATTCTTCATTACCGAAGACCTGAGTATTTTGCCTGATGAACAATGTTACAAATCCATTGGTGTGAAGATAGGGGACTGTTGTGAATTGGAGATAGATGGCGAAGATGAAGTGAAAAAGAAACTGAAATTCAGAACGAACGCATTATTCTTGCAACCGTTTGTGAAGGAATGTCTGAATTCTGATGTGTACAGATCCAATGTGGTATCGCATTTGAATCGGCTTGGCGGATACCCTGAGTGTGGGACAGTGTTTCTGAAGTTGATATTAGAACCACCAGACACGGAAATAATTGATTATGCATGGTAAATACCAACCTTGTACTAACCAATGGCCCATATATGTTCAGCTAGATTAGCTAGAAGTCATGGGGGAGGCTTTTGCCCAGCAATAGGATGATACAGTGACAATAACAAACTTGTTTTATAAACTTGTTTCTGTCATTTGATTGAATCAGACAGGCATTACTTAGCACAGAATATTGATGATGGGGAGTGATCAAAATTGTTTTTTTTGTAATACTTACCACTCAAAGAAAGTTGCTCACTCCTATTTTCACACAAAATACTTGTACTTGAGTTTTGCTCCTATGCTGCAAGCGGTCGCGCAGCGTCGAATCGACTGTGATAGATACGTTATAGTTTATCACAGTGAGATTTCTAGTCACACGAATTTATCTTTACATTACTTCACCATGCACGAAAATTACTGTATTAGCTTCTTTGAGCCCCTGGAGGGGAATAGAATGCATTTGTTTAGGTTGTGGGGTAGGTGTTGTAACGACTACACGCGGCTGGCTCTTCCTTTAACTTTGCAAAGAAGAATAATTTCGAAGTAAAATATCTGAGTTGAATTGTGAATAATTTATTATTCATTTAAAAAATTCTAAATCCCTGAAATCTCACATAGATATTTTAGGTTACACGCACCCGCGGTCGCTTCAAATACCCACCCACCTACTTGAAGGTTATATATATATTGTTTGTGATATTTCAGGAATGAAAGGATGCTGCGATTGATTTGGACCAGAGTTGAAATAGAGAATGCATTTTCATGGCTGTCAACGCTTGGAGGTGCTTATTCAGCTCTAGGAGATTATTTTGATGATTGTGTAAGTAATATTGGCTTCAAGAACAAACGTTTCAAAAAGGGAAAAGACATAATCTACTATCTTTTAATCTTTAAAAAAAAATATATAAATTCATGTGAAAAATGAGGATTTAAAATCATTTTTAGAATCCTCTTCTATTCTCATGAATATTTTTAGAGTAATAAATATTATTAATTTTATTAATCTAATAGGGAATATGCATGCGATTTTTTTATTTGCAAAATAAAATATATATTAGCTCTAGTAAACAATCATGAAATTATTTTTTAAATACCTTCATCATGGATTAAGTTATAAAGCTTCAAAGACTTCAGTTAGAAAGGGAAGTCCGATACGTAATGTGACGTCAAATTACACGACGACTATACAGCTGCCATAGAAAACAGCGTTTTTGCGAGAGGGACAGATATATTTGTTTAAAATAATTGTATCTCGTTCGTTTTTCGAACAATTTAGATTCTAATTTCACAGTTAGTATTATATTTTCCAATACTTTTAGATAAACTCTCCAGATCATAAATACTTTTTCCATGCATATTCCCTATTGGCTCTTCAGTCATCCTTCATAACATAACATTAGACTTTATTTCATTTTAAATTGACTCTAAGGAACCATAGAGCTAAATAAAACAACTTATTTAGACGCTGCATCATATCAGCAAAGACATCCACTGCCTCTGCCTCCCCCAAGTGTCACCACAACAACCAGTCCTGTGCATCAGCTATCCATGACCCTCATCAATTTTTTATTACTAATGTTTTTCAGGCTGAAGAAGCAGGAAGGATATCACTAAGACAGTACAAGCTGTCCCTGATGTTGGGTGATGATGGCTTAGCAGCAAGAAGCCGTCTCTACTCCGCACTCTCACAAGCTCAGAAAGGGAATCTTCACACATCCAGGAACATTGTGAGGAGTGTAGCAGCCTTCGCAAGAGTCACACATGATAAACGCTTGACACGTATGTGCCAAGGAGTCTGGGCCAAACTCAAGTACTTGAGATCTTTAAAACATGAAGCAAAAGGGAAAGACTGTGACATAAAAAATGGAAAAGTACTGAATGATGTGACGATTTGAACCAAATGATAGTAGCTGTCTTAAGTTCCCTACGTCTAAGCATCATCCCTTTCTTGTGAACACAAGAGATATTTGATATTTTAATCTCTTCAACCAGCAATATATATTAGTGCATTATTTTTTGTCCAATTGATAAAGGAATTATTTATTAGTAATATTGTGTAATGTAAGGATTATATACTGCCATATTAAACGGAACAAGGGTTGTATATTTGTAATGTGTGGTCAAAATAAGAATATGTATTGTCCTTTTTGCCATTAATTGTGAGGTTTTAGTTTTGCTGGTTTAGGCAATGTTAGTCAAAATTAGTCAAATCTTAATTGTTAACCAATCGGTCACGGGCGCTCCACATGTGGGGCGTTATTTTTTATTGGCGTCACGTACCGCGGCCCCACATGTAGAATCAGCTCGCACGGTTTTAATCTCTATTATTACAGTAACGCAAGGTCTTTTATCCTAAAGCGAGGTTGCGGGGGCGAGGCTTGTCGGATATTGCTGTTTTAAGCGTGCGGGGACTGAGAGTTAAACAGTAAAATTGTGTGCAGAATGCTTGCGCTAAATAGGTCTGGTTCAGCATGCAGCAGCAGCAGCAATGCCAGAAGCCTACTGGAAGTTTTAAAAATATTAAATATAGCACTTCGCCCGCGCTGCAATTTTAGGACACCTAATTTTTTCTAGTTATAAATATAGCCTGCATTACTCGGGGATAATGTAGCTTTCTAATGGTGAGTTTTATCGTTAATCGTAACAAACAAAATATGAAATCTTTCCTATTTATTTTATGATATTAATTTAGATAAAAATAAAAAGTATTTTATTTTACATTAATTTAGTTTTATGGCTTTAATTATTCTTATTTTGATCACAAAGTTAGCAAGTTTAATTCTATGCAATCTTAGCAATAAGTAATGGATAGTTTTGCAAAGAATACAGTTTCAGCATTCCCATATTAAAGTGGGCCTTTGCCTATAAATCCTAATGAGAACTTTTTAATGTGGTGTACAAAACTCATAATATAAACAACTTTTTATGCAAACACGGGATATGGGGCAGTTGATTTCTTTACAGCGAAATCAGTGTTGGTTGCACAGTGAAAGTTGCATATAATGATGAGTACAATGACATCTAAAGAGGTATTGTGTTTATTCTGCTACACGTTGTAAGCCAAGTACATACGTAATTAATTATACATAGATAATGTCACACTACAAAATAATTACAAAGCATTCATTGGTCAGTTACTAAGGAATTTACGAGCAATAATTATTTTGAAATAGGATAAAAATATCTTGGTCATATAAAATCCGCTGTTTCGTCACCTGCCTAGCCTTATTATCAACTATAATTACGGATAGCTTCCACTCAAAACAGATTCAGCTATAAAATCCACTAATTATAAATAGATGAAACAATTTTGTACTGCGACACCACCAAACACCGTACTTTGCAATTGTTACCAACAATAGTAAAAAATAATGGGTAATTTGTCAGCATCATATTTATCTTAACAACCCAGTGAATCGGCGAAGTGACTTATAGACCTTCTAACTAAAGAATTGGGCTTGAATTGCCTTCGACCTACAGTGCCACACTAGGGGCTTTATTAGTACAGTAGCAGTAACTGAGTTCTGCTACTCTGTCATTTTCATCGTATAGTTCCTGCTAAATAACAAGAGCTGCATGGGTCGATCTTCAAGGTAAAGCAACGCTTGCCAAGGTTGGTCTGTGGATGGGTGACCATCTTAACATATCGAGTTTCCTCCGTGCCTCCGAAAGCACGTTAAGCCGTTGGTCTTGGCTGTCATTTGTAGATCTTTGGCAGTCGTTACGGATTGTCAGAAGCCAGTAAATCTGACTCCAGTCTTGCCAAGAAATACCGTGTTACCGAATTAATTGGTTGTGGAGGTCTGGTAGGCAGCCGCTCCACGTAAAGTACTGGTATTCAGCTGAATCCGGTTTGACTGGAAGCCGACCCCAATATGTAGTTGGGAAAAGGCTAGGCAGATGAGTTCAAGTCACGAAAAGCTGTAAAGTAAACAAATCAGACGCGTTCCAGTGTTTAATATCGCTAAATACTGGCTATGTGAAATTGCTTGTTAGTTTTTTAGAGCGAATATGATATTTTGAGCGGATTGAATTTGGGATTATTTGTTGTTGATACGTAACTTAGTACAAGTACTTTGTTTACACTATGTATAGCTTCTCGTGACGGGGACTTGAGGAGTACTGACTCTGTCGTGCAGTAGAGCACATTTAGTGACGAACCAGTTTTTACCGTGACTACAAGGTCGGTCAACGCTGCGTCTTCCGGTTTAGGGTCTCACTTATTCAGCTCCATTTGCGCTTCGCTGAACGATGTTGATCACACTTAAAAAGCTCTGCTTCTATTCGCGGCAAACGGCAGAACAGCGCTGAACTCTATTTATAGCATGCGCATCATAATAACACATTTGTTCTCATTTTATACTTGTTTGCCGCGAAAGTTGAATAGATGGGAAAGCTGAACGGATGCGTACGCGTCTCCATACAAAATCGTTGTTTTCTATGGGCATAAGCTGAATAGAGCTGGATAAGTGTGAGTAGTCCCTTACGGTCGTCACTCTAGAACCTTTCAACCCGATCGACCATCTCTTCTGCAAGCAATGTGTCCAGCTCACTGTCACTTTAGTTTGGCAATTTTTAGTATGTGGGTAATTTTCGGTTTTCCTGCGATTCTCTACATCTCTGATCCTATCACCCAGGGAAACAAAGTACGGACATCTAAGCACACTTTAAAATTTCATCGGGTATAGCCCAGTAGAAAAAACTGACGGAAGGTCACCCCCACAATGTGAACCGAAGACTGTGATCCCAGTGTTGGATTGGTTGCCTGTAGCAAATTTTACCAATTGATCTCCTAAACGTGAAAACTAAAATATTCATTTCTACCTGACCCGCGCAACTTCGTCTGCGTCACATTTTCCATTATTGCTCCGCTCCTATTTGTCTTAGCGTGATGATATAACCTTCCTCGATAAATGGGCTATCTAACACTGAAATAATTTTTCAAATCGGTCCAGTAGTTTCGGAGCCTATTCAATTCAAACAAACAAATCTTTCCTCTTTATATATTAGTGTAGATAACCCCCTCTATTATTTCTCACGGACCCCAGACCCTTATGTAGCCCTAGAGCCAATTTTTTTTTGGTTTTGTCTACATTTTCCGTATAGAACTATAGACCGTATCCGGGCTGTTTAGGTTTCAGATGGAATGGTAGCATGAAATAAAAGAATGAAAACGAGTTTCTGCGCGAAGTAAAACCATGAAATAAACCAAAATAGTGACTTCATCCGCAGAAATCGGCTGTCACTGATTAGTGGGAGTTAGAAGGACTCGTGTGTGAGATGGATCCATGGTTTTCAGCAAAATGTTTTGTAAGTCCTAGTGAGGGGCCCGTAGCACTTGCTACTCTTGCTTACGTTGTTAATCCGGCACTGGGTGATCCATACACTAACTACACCACACCACACTACCATATATGGTTGGTTAATGTAGTTATGCTTCGGAGAGCCCCATGTTCAGCAGTGGGCTTCTTTCGGCCGAAATGATGTCAAGATGGCTTATTTCGAACAACCTGTTGATTTAGTCTGATATATCCGTTAAACAAGCGATAAAATTGCGATTGTTCCCTTTAAAATCGTAATTATGTTGTGATTATTTCCTTTGTTAATTTTGTTGGTGCTGTGAATAAAATTTATTTATTCCATTTTCGTTTGTTTGAACTGTTTCACTTACCTCACCGTCCTAATGCACTTGTCATATCGCCGACTAGGAAGCGATTAGCTATCGACTAACTATTTTCTCGCTGATAAAACAGACAAAAGATTCGAGATCCCGTGTAAGTAACAGAAACACATACTTACCTACATTTATAGTCGATATTACCGGGCGAGCAAGTACGCGGACTTATGGCTCGATGACCTTTTTCACGCGTGTGTCACCGTAAGTACGCGTACTTTTTAAACAAGACGCGTAGAGAAAAAGGTCTAAGTATATATAAATCCGCGTACTTGCTCGCCCGTCTATCGCCCACTTAAGAGTTCTCTCCGGCAGTGTGAACAGCCAGCTATCGACTATAAATGTAGGTGTGTTTCTGTTACCCACTTTACCACTAGTTTGTCGCAGCGACAAGAGCTATCAAAGATAATAATAGCTTAGTGATACTCAGCGATGCTCGCTTGGCGGTCAGAAGTCAGAACTGACGCCGAGACATCAACCAGCCGTCATTTCTACCTACAGTGCGCACTGGAGCAAGTGGTGCGAGTAATCGCCCTTCGCACATGAGCACTCGCTTATAGCCGAGCGAAAAAACTATTGGAACTACACACTTGCTCTTCCTTGCTTGCCAACTCGTTTCCAGTTTCTAGCATTACTCGCTACTCGCTGAACGTCGTCGGTGAGATAAGTGCCTAACATCGGTCGTGTTTGCGATGACCCTATTTTTAAACATACCTACTGTGTAATTTTCAAGTCACGGTATAGTTAGGTAGGTACTCATAATAAAATTCTAAATAAATTATCGATTGTAATGACGGAGTCACGAACTCGAAGTCTCGACATCACAAGTAGTGGAGAGCCGCGACTTATATAATTTTACACTACTTCCAGTAATAATGCATGTTGTTCGTGAAAATTGGGAAGGCGACCTCTGTCGGCGCGAATACGCGATTGTCACGCTCATTTGTACCGCAAACCCGATCGATTATGTATGTTCATCTGTAGGTATATTAAGCGACACGAGTCGTGAGCACACTCTTGATTGGTCGGTTTGACGACGGCTGCTCTGACGCTTCACGTTATTGGTTCGTCAGTCAATGCTCATCGACTATTGCGCTTGGAAGATTCGTTCGCCCACCGCACATTGGTGAGATCACCCTGCTACATTCACCTGTGCTCACGATCACGACTCGTGCCATTCGTCAAATTAACGCGACGATCGATGATTGCCTTGTATTAGGCCGGTGCCTGTCTACATTTTGAAAAATGTGAGCTGATGTAAAAAAAAAAAACAACGAAACATATTATTCAGACATTAATTTATTAAATAATTATGACATTTTATTCGCATTTAACGATATTGCCGCCTTACATTGACAGCGAAAATCGATCAAAAACGAATATGGCAATACAAAAATTAATATGTTCCTCTAAAAATAATATATAGCAACATGGTTTTGGTAACATACTGAACACAATTGTTATTAAAAAAATTGTAAAAATATAAAATTCATTTATTCCAACTCCATCCAAGTGTTTAACTTTATAATGTTACTAATTGAATTTTGATTTAGGTAGGATGTACGTCATGTGTTGCCAGACGTCAAATAGCGGTTCATCATGAAAAAATATAAAATACATGGGGAAGGGCAAAAATACAACCTAAGGCATGATTATTTGGTTGTTGTCCTATTTTAGAGATTCGGTTTCACTTTCTGAAATTACTTACCAAATAAATAAAAAAGTAAATTTTAAATTAATTGAGCCTAATTGCTTCTCACTAAAGTTGCAAATTAGACGCACCTGATTTATCTGGCAGTCTTTTACTTATCATGGACTCACTTCAGTCATTTCCCTCTTCCCGTTTCTCAGAAGATGGCAACACTAGAGAACTCAGAGTATTAACATTGCACTTGCTAAAAAAAATGTAAAATGGAGATGAATTACATTTCAGCTAGTAAAATTATAGATTTAAATGTTAATAAACTACTACAGTTAGCTTAAAAGCGTAAGAAGATACAGGCATTATTGATTTATGGCTACCTTTCATTATTGCTTCAGTAGAAAGTGCCTATTGAAGTGATGTGATCCTAATTTGAGAAGAAACATATCTGTGGGATTTTTGATTGATGGGTCTGCTATATACGCGATGCAGCATTTTGCAAAAACAGTAACACTTGCAAAAAGCCATTTTATTTAATACTAGCTAGGTGAACTCTGTATTGCCACAGATTTCGAGAGATTACGAACTATAATAAAAACAAATTTTGATGCGTTCAGTTATTTATCGAAAGTTTACAATTTTTAAGATATTTTATAATCTTACGGAATTTGTCATTTTCCGGTGACAAGATTTTACTCCTTTTCATGAAAATTGCAAACTGTCCCGCTTGGCAAATCAAATTTCGCGGCTCTATGAGGAAGCCATATTTTCGAGCTAGTTGATCTATACTCCTATACTATTATATAGAGAAGTAAAGTTTGTGAGGTTGTGGGGTGTAATCTCTGGTTTTACTCGACCGATTTTGAAAATTCTGTTACTAATAGACAGTCACGTTATTTGAGTCATATTAATAACTAGAAAAAAATTGAGATCCCTGCGACACAAATCCTGCGCGAAGCAAGTCGCGGGCAAAGGGCGAAGTTAATAGGTTCACTGTCCGCAAAGCAGACACAATAGTAAAAATAAAATTCTTTAAACAGTTGAACAAACAGGTGTGTATGTTAGCTGCAACGCGTTCACCACCAGCAATTTATCACCTCCATTACTTGAGATTTATTCACAACTGGCGAAATTAATAAGTACAGAATACGAGCGATATTATGTATGTTGTGTAATATGGTCAAAGGAATTATAAGCCATTATTTCCCCAAGGGTACAGTTTAAACACAAATTATAGTGACCTCTATCTCCGCAACTTAATTCACCAATGCATTAAGCTGACTGTCCCCTGCAGTGGAGAGGAAAGAATAAATATTAACCAATGGAATTACATAAAATCTCAGTGACTGACGCTTAGCGGAGGTTTTCAGCAATTCCATTCGTTGATATTTTCCGCTTCTTTCCTCTCTGGTCCAGCGAACAGTCAGCCTTAGACGAATACGATCGTATTTTTAAGTGTAGAACGCATATATTTCGCCAGCTACAGATAAAAAATATCACATTCACAGACATGTCACCTCTCCATAGTCGGACACACACACTAGTTACCTAACCCGTCCGACCACTATTCCTTGTCACAGTAAGGGCAAGCGAGCGTACCCATGGGGTCCCAAGCTGGCAGCACTTTGGGCTCCTGTTTGAATACTTGTAACACTTCTTCTGGGACGTATTGTTTGTCGACAACCACCTGTGGAGACAAGCATGGTAACTCAAATCAGTATTTGATTTTAGATGTCACTGGAAAGTTACAAATAACCCTGTACAGTACGAATATTTTATCTTTACCCATGCGAAGTTAGCTTTTAGTGACGACCGCGCAGGTACCATCGCGTAAAAAAGTGTTACGTTCGTAGAATATTTTTCTGATTTATACGTTTTGTAATATTAACAAGTAAGAAACACAACCAGTAACAATAACAAGGTCACAAAGTAACACAACAAACATATACACCACAAGAACACAACAAACACAAATGAAACAGTAAGAAAACCAAAATAAATATTTTAAAACAATAACACTTTTCGTACCACCAGTCTTAATGCATTGAGTAAGCGGGACACAAGTATGCATCGAACGTGTACGAGGGACTGAGACTGCATACGCGACCTATCCGCGCATGCGCTGTTATAAGTTTCTTGTCAAATTGACATTCTGCGCAATCGATTGCGACGTACTTCGCATGGGCAAACATAAATTATTCGTACTGTAGGTATATTATTGATGGTGATAGATATGTTACCGGAAAATGGCAAACTCCGTAAGATTGTAAAAAATCGCGTGAAATTGAAAACTTTTATTTCTAATAAGACACGGATAGATTGGAAAATATTGAATTTGGATGAGATTTATTATGTACAAAAAGATTTTTTCATAATATATCGAGAAAATATAATCTAATCAAGATTTGTTACAATCTTACGGATTCCGCCATTTTCCAGTGACATTTCCAGTGACCATTAATGAGATTCCAGAAACCGCCCCTTGATAAAATAAAAAAAACAATAGTCCCTCTGACTGATTTCGGCACTGGGGACCAATCTCAACGACGCGGTCCATATTATAGTGCACAAGTGCGCACAAACACAGATACACTCCCTCTGTCATTATTCTCACACCACCAATTTCCATATTCCGGGCTGTCAATGAGAAATTCCTAACGGAAAAACCTCCACTTGTCTGAACTGGGAATCGAACCCAAGACCCCAAGATCAGCAGTTGCGCTTGAGACAGCGAGGCCACGCACTACTGAGATCATAAAGATGTAGGTATTTTAGAAAAGGACATGCAGGTCTGCATGCAAGGCTGCTTTTCCACCAGATATGTGCTATTCAACACGGTGCTACGGATGCGTTTGATATCCACCGTCATATTCATTGGTCTATATAGCATAGCATTGGTGGAAACTGCAACAGCTACGCCGAGTGGTCAGCAGGAAGCGCTATTGTCGATAGGCCGCATGACTCGAGCTGCATTTTCATAGGCGATTCGCACACTGCATCGCATTGCGCAGCATAGCGTGCATCGTTGCTTGAAAGTATCTCTCTTTGCATTGAAAACACGCGGTGCAAAAAACTAAAAAAAACCTGTCAAGTGCGAGTCGGACTCGCCCGCCGAGGGTTCCGCACATATTTGTAGATACCTACACATTTCTTTTAATATAGACTTATTTTTTTACCATTAAATTACTATGTGTATGCGGCTGAACATGTTAGAACTTTTTGCTTTACTTGTTATCTTGCATGTATCATGTACACCATGTTTAAACAAATAAACTTTACTTACTTACTTATAGTTTTCAGACTTTACCCTATACTTGAAGTATGAGACGGTATTACTTGCCATAGTTTCATAGGTTCGGTTGACCTAGGTCAAAGGGACCTATACATTTTGATTCCCTTGATCGTCGATATACATACTTATACTTTTTTTTACTGTAGACCTTAGTATATTGGTTTTAATTTGAACTCGATACCTCCACACGCCCTCGAGATAAAAAGATCTTGACAGACGGACGGACAACAAAGTGATCCTATAAGGGCTTCGATTTTTGTTTTGAGGTAAGGAACCCTAAAAACGCGCGTGAATGCGTTACTTGTGTGTTGCACTACGCGTGTTTAACTTCGTCGCCACGCACCCCGCCACGTCAGCGTATATCAGTGCGTGAATAGCCGTACTCGCACCGCTACATAGCTTAGTATCAGCGGAAAGTAGTAGTAGCTACATACCTCGAAGACGAACTCTCTGAACCAGGGCTCAGTGAGCAGCAAGTAGCCCTTATCGTACTCCTTATCGCTGTATGAGTTCTCTACGCGGAACTTCAACGGGTTGCCTTTGTCCTTAAAAGATAAAAACAGAAAATTAGTAAGAGCCAGGAAGCCTATCTAAAGTAGGGGCCAGATGCTTTTGTAATAAATTACATTGACCTTTCCCTAAAATCTAATTAAAGGTGACCAAAAAATAAATTAGGAAACGTTTTTCACTCCTGGAAAAGGTAAAGGCGGCCGCCCGCTAGGGCCAGTGCCTGCCGGGGTTGCGGAATTTGTTCGAAAGGGTCACCGCGGCCCTGGAACGCAAAGGGCATAAAAAACACGGATGGGTTTTAGTCAGTAAGAGTCTGACATTTCCTTCTGCTCCGCCCAGAGCAGGAGGAGTCATTTGATGATTTCCTATCCGTAAAAAGATTAGAAGCGTGACAGAGAGATGATGAGTACTTACATCGGTGCCGACAGCGGTAAAGACCATGGCGTGGGTCATCCAGGAGTCGCTGTACATCAGCCGGTCTGCCTTGCTCAGCCCGATTTGAACCTCCGTGTTGAAAAGCAGGCGGTAGTCTTGGCTGTGGGTGATAAAAGGCATATTTAAGCCGACATTTTAAGTAACTTTTAAACGTTATAAAAATCAAGCGCCACCGTGTTCTAATGTTTTCGCTGGGATCTTCTGCGGTTATTATTAATTACTATGGTAGACATTAGATACCCGTGCAATAGTGGTAATATAGCCACATAAATTTATTGACATTCTTAAAAACGAAAATAGAAATAATGACATGAAGCTGTCCTGAATCCGGCTTCTATCGTGAAAACGGTTCGTAATTTATTGTTAGAGTATCTACGATGGGATAGCTGAATAGAATGATCAATGTAATTTATTTGACGTTTATCTGGCGCCTACATTAGGACACATTATGACATTAGGACATCAGTTATACTGATCAGTATGTTTGATCGGATGGTCGTTCGATCAATACGATGCGTCGATGGTCGCGCGACGAAAACTAAACAATTTATTTGGTCGCACCGCATGATCGCACGACTCCAATAGGGCATTCAGTAGATATCGGTATGTTTGAACGGTCACACTATCATATTCGTCGGACGGACGCATCATGCGCGAGCGATGGCAATAGGATGGTGCCTAAATGAGTTCTGTTCCGATGACTAAAACCCATTCAATTATAGGAAGGTACACTATGGCTGAGTGTCACACGTCTTCCTATATCCCGGAAAAATGCACGGATACAGTGGGATTATACACGGAGTAAGGAGGCTAAGATGATAGAATAATATAACGCATGTATTCGGGAAAAAACATGCAAAATTCCGTCAGTATGTTTGACCTCAAAAGCAACGAAAATGGCCGCGCGTTGACGTTTTTTCACTCGTCAAATCGCCGCGATAATATTGCCGTGTGGAGACACGTTCATAGCATCGTTATAGAAAAACGAGGCACTACGATAATACGGACGTAGCGTGACATCTGGCTTAGATGATGATTTGATGTTCAGTACCAAAGACTATTAAACTACTTGACTGCGCATACAGTGCCCCGACGCACGAAAACTATTAGTGTTTTTGCTCAGATGTTAGGCAGCGGCACTACTAACCATTTTAGTTGTGACCAATTGTTAGACCTGTGGGCATGCTAAGTTTTTACAAATCGTTATAATTTTTATGCAATTTATAACGCATAAAAATGCCTTCATACCCGGTGAATTTGTGTGGGAAACATTCCTAGACCTTTTGTTACAAAATGATGGCATAACTTTTCATCGGAGAGTAAAGACTACGCAAAATATTTTTGATTTGAATCAGATGATGAGCCACTGCAGGGGTCTATATAAAATGGTGGTTAGGTGAACGAGCACACTGTGAGAAGTTGATGTCTTTTGGAAAAGTCTCTTTCTTTCATTAGGAAATACTTGTATTTTTATCCCTTTCTTCCCCTTTGTATTTTTATCGTAACAATCTGTGCGTTTAAGAGTCCTATTACATTTTTTACGGAAATTCATGATTTTTGACGCTGTAATTATCAGCAGCAGTAAGATATTTTAATTATTTGATTCTGAATAACGATAGTGCCAGTCTCTTTCTTGTAAGTTAGAGTTACACATTTTCATTTTTCTTTTCGTGTAATTTACTATAAATATTTTACGAACTCAGTTTGCAAAAAAAAATGTCGGCGATGGAACTTTGACGGTCTAATTCACATTGTTACAATCAATTCTTTTAAAAGCTAAAATTACTAAAAGGTAAGTTGAATGTTTTACTTGATTATTGGAGTTCTAGAATTTCTTTAATTCCTTGAGTTTTCACGGAAAAAAACGTAAAGAAAGCCTAATTTAAGCCAGAAATGTCTTGATTCAGCGTCCATTATATTCCAAATAAAAACAATTTTATCAAATAAATTAATATGATATAAAATTTAAATCTACAATGAATACGTTTCATTATTTTTCGTTTGTCAATATAAATAGACAAAATTACAATAATTTAAATTAAAGTACTATATATTCTGCGTCAATTCAGCGCGCGCGCTCCTCAGTCTCGCGCAAGCGCCCAAATAAACTTTAATCCTATTCAGACTAGTAGGTATCAAAATTGTTTCGTGGACTATAGATGTACTCCCAGCGCAGACCAATGTAACTTCGTTTATTGCAAACGAGCATTTACGATTCGTAATAGGACTCTTAATGATTGAAGTCGATTTATCGATGATCATAAAATTACAACTAATACAATTTTTAATCAATTCACATACTTACATTAAACACGTAACTACTTTTAAACGACTTTAAAAATAGGAGGAGGGTCTCAGATTTTTCATCTGTGTGTTTGACACACATGTTTTTATTTTAGATTTTCGAAGATTTCAGAATTAAAATAAAAGTGGAAAGATAAGGTTAATAGGGAAACTTTGTTTAAACAAGATATAGCGCTGTTTGTTTGGATTGAGTATTTTTATAATGTTAAAATCCATTTTATCGATATCGACTATTTTCCTTTAATCAAGTAGTGCCACCACTAACCATGGGCTACCTATGCAACTTGACCTTGAACGGACCAATTGCAGCCGCGCGTTGTTCCTCGCCCCCCGGCCCGCTGTAGTGAGCCGCGTACTTAGAAGAAATCGGCCTATACGCTCTCTAGTGGTTATATACTCTATGTTCAGAACTCACGCATCCAAGTCTTCGAAGCCGTTCTTCCGCTCGAATCTCTTGGAAACCTCGCAGCCAAACCACACGGCTTCACCGCCAGCGATACTGTCTTTGACAACCCTGGAAAAAACAAACGTATGGAAATAAGTACAATATTTTTGTTCTTTTTAGGGTTCCGTACCCAAAGAGTAAAAAAGGGGTCCCTTTTTTACTAAGACTTCGTCTGTCTGTCTGTCACCAGCCTGTATGTCAAGAACCGCGATAGCTAGACAGTTGAAATTTTCACAGATCATGTAGTTCTGTTGCCGCTTTAAAAACAAATACTAAAAAACAGAATAAAATAAATATTTAAGGGGGCTCCCATACAACAAACTTGATTTTTGCCGTTTTTATAGAAAATGGTACGGAACCCTTCGTGCGCGAGTCCGACTCGCACTTAGCCAGTTTTTTATTGATAGGCACGCGTTTGACCGCTGTCTTATCTGATGGTAAGCGATGATGTGGTCAAAGATGGAGCATGCTTGCCTAGAAGTAACCTTTTGCCTCCTTATAATAATAATAATAATATAATATAATAATAATAATATAATATCCTTGGACATTTCACACAACGCCATATAGTCCCAAGCTAAGCAACTTAATGCTTGTGTTATGGTAACGAGATGGCTGATAAACTACTTATATACATTTTTTTTTTTGTAAATACATACATATTATAGATAGAAAAACACCCAGACTGACTGACGTCCTTGACTTAAAGACATCCTTTGAGTCGAGAAAAGTGAATAGGTTTCTAGGATATAACAACCTGGGAGTACTAAAGACTCCCACATTGTAGCTATCGGGATACACACTCTGGCTGGGCATTCCACTCCTTAGCACGCACAATGAATGTGTCACTTTTTTGCATGTGGGTGGGATGTCCACCACGTACCGGCGGAGCATCGCCGTTTGTCTTGTGGTCCAAAAATGGAACGGGCTTGGCGGAATTAAATTATGTAATTCCGTCGCACACTCCCCAAAATGCAACCGGTAGAAAAACGACAGAATAGCAACTTTTGAGTTTTTTTAAATAATGTTGCAGCCACCAGTCACTGTCAGTTCATAGCAGTCCATTGCTGACCATAATCTACAATCATATGCCGTTTTACTGGGACCTCTGCAATTTTTTTCCTGGCCGACTATCCGTAACGACTGCCAAAGATCTTCAATTTATGACAGCCGGGACTAACTGTTTACTTAACGTACTTTCAGAGTTACGAAGGAAACTTGGTATGTTACGATGGTCACCCACAGACCAACCTCAGCAAGCGTTGCTTAACCTTCAAGATCGACCCGTGCGGCTATTATTGCGCTACTAGCAACAAGTAAAAACACTTAGGGGCCATCTCCACGAGCGATAGAATCGCGGCGATATTATCGTCCATGCCACGTATTTCTATAACAACTCTATGAACGTGTCTCCACACGGCGATATTATCGCGGCTATTCGATGTATGAACAAATGTCAACTCGCCGCGATTTTCTCGTTCGTGGAGACGGTCCCTTATGTGTAGATTGTGTAAAGTCCGGACGCGAAGCAGGAAGAATTTCGTCCTTTGACCCTGTTATTACCTGTCTCTGTCACTCCCGCGTAAATAGAATGAGTCTCGCTCGCACAGATGCAATGGCCGCCGTCCTCAGGGATTGTAAACCTTTTACCTAATAGTGTAAGGTTTGTTCTTGTTTGCATGTGTAAATCCCGTAAAAAAAGAGGAATCGAAATTAGTTAGACTAGATGATAATGTAGACAAAACTGTTGATTCTTTTGTAATAAATGTGATAGGTGAGACGTCGGAAAGCAGTAACTCCGATACGGGTAGAGGTATCGGATTCTGATTTATGAATTTTATTCTTTTTTATTTCTGCCGTATTGTAACTCAATTTTTATAACTTATAATATAAAATCTAAATAAATTTTCTAAGTAGGTAAATTTTCTTTCTCGTTCAAATATTTCATGTAAACCACACTCAATACAAAAATGTTTGTGACCACTGTCAGTAGGTAAAGAGGTCATTGTACGAAATTCGTCCTGCTCCGCGACTGGACTTTAGTAGTAAAACTGTACTAACTTCATGAGCGTCTCAATGGGCTGGTTGTTGTAGGCAGTCTGCCGCCCTCCCACCACGTTGCCGAGGCAGTGCAGCGTGTACAGCTGACCGAACGGGTTGGACTGGCGCGGGTCCGACACCAGGCACACCTGGAAATAGGGAATATGCATAAAAAAAATTTATTATCTAAACACTTTATCTAAAAATATACAAAAATATATTACTAGCAGTGGAAATAGAATCAAAATTGCTCGAAAAACAAACGAGATATAATTATTTTAAACAAATATCTGTTCCTCTCGCGAAAACGCTGTTTTCTATGGCAGATGTATAGACGTCACGTAATGTGACGTCAAATTCCATGTCGGACTTCTCGTTCTAAAAGTAATCTTTGAAGCGTTATAACTTCATCGCTGATGAAGATATTAAAAAAATATTTTCTAGAGTGTTTACTGGAGCTTATAAGTATATCATTTTATAAATAAAAAAAAATCGCGTGCATATTCCCTATTGGAATAAATGCTTATTTTTACTGCTAACTTATATTTATCTATACTAATATAATTAAGAGGTAACACTTGTTTGTAAGTTTGTATGTAGGCGGTAATCTCAAGAACTACTGGTCCGATTTGAAAAATTCTTTCAGTATTAGATAGCCCATTTATCGGAGAAGGCGATAGGCTACATATCATCACGCTAAGACTAAAAGGAGCCGAGAATTAATGGAAAATGTGACGCAGACGAAGTTGCGTGGGTCAGCTAGTTTTCAATATAGATGTTGGAAATTTTGTAGTGACAGTATAATCCAATCCATCCCAATCTGATATGTACGTGTAGAAGTATTTAAGTTGTTTTTCCAAAAACAAACATTTGTTTACATGTTTGGTAATCGCGAACGAAGGATTTAAAGACAGTTGCGTAAGCGGCATAGATCAGATCTGCCATTATAAATTTATTGAAATTACTAAAAAATTGAGATGTAAGCTACCCTATCTTTCAAATTTGATTAAAAACCGGTTAAGCAGTTTAGGAGTCCATCGCGGAAAAACAACGTGACACGTGATTTATATATATATTACAATAGATAGAAGATATGATCAGCTTCTTCCAAAGGCTGCGCCCGCGTTATCCCTAGAGAGTACTCCTGGGACAAAAAGTAGCCTATGTGCTATTTCAGACTATAAAGCAATCTCTGTGCTAAGTTCCGTGAAGATCCTTTCAGGCGTTCTGACGTGATAGACTAATCATAACCATCCATCCACCCTCAAAAACTTTCACGTTTATAATATCAGTAGGATACCCCAGTCTCCGGGCCAATAAACTTAGTTATCTTCTTCACAATGACTATCCAGTAGCAACCCTATCAAAACAATTATAAAAATAGCCGTGATTCCAAAATCGATACATTTTCAGAGGTATAATAACTGTGAACGCACGCCAGTACTCATTAGCATTGAAAGAACTTGTGGAAGTTGAAAACGAGGATGTATCCATAGCTACCTTTTTTTTTTTTTTAGGGATGGGAAATCATCCAATGACTCCTCCCGCTCTGGGTGTAGCGTAAGTCTGACACTCCCTGTGTCAGACTTCTACTGACTAAAACCCATCCATGTTCCTTCATTGCCCTTTGTGTTCCGGAGCCACGGTGTCTCTTGCGAATAATCCCGCGACTCCGGCAGGCGTCGGCCCTTTCGGGCCCCTCTGTGTTGCTGACTCTCTTTGAGGCGCGCGTGGAACACTAACGCGCCGTCGACACGGCCTGTCGTCACTAGACGGACGGACGGCGAGCCACCCATAGCTCGCCGTCCACAGGCCCGCGCCTACGGTGGCCGGAGGTCACCAGATGGCCTTTGACGCCCGCGGCGTCCACCACGGCGGCCGGGACGAGAGGGTCTCCTCTCCCGCTCCGCCACCTCCTTCGCTAGCATGACTGCTTCGCAGAAGGAGGCAACGGCGTCCCATTCCGTCTCGCTCCGGACCATGGCTTGGACCAGGGCCGGACGCGAGAGGTCGCCGCCAATCGCCGTTTCGAGGACACGGCGGTGCGCCGCCCAAGCGGGGCACACCTGCACAGTGTGCTCTACCGTGTCCTCCGGTCGATCCTCGCAGTGGTGACACCCGGGCGTTTCCTCCCGCCGAATTCGGTGCAGGAACCTCCCGAAACATCCATGTCCGGTGAGGACCTGCGTCAGGCGGAAGGTGAGGACGCCGTGGCGCCTCTCAAGCCACTCCTCAAAGAGGGGACTTATCGCCGCTATTGTGGCGTGCCCAGCGCTGGGTTGCGATAGTCGTCGTCTCCATGACGCCATGAGATCGCGCCGGAAGTCCGTCCGCTGCGCGACAATTTGCCGCGTCAGCGGAGTTTCCCCCCGGCTTAGTACCTCCGCGCGCCAATAATGCAGGCGCGCGACCACCGCCTCCAGATCCCATGGCGGCAATCCGGCAAGGAGACCCGCCGCTTCGCGCGAGATCGTGCGGTACCCTCGGGTCATCCTGAGGGCCACCACCTTTTGGGGCGCGTTCAAGTGGTTCGCAGCACGCTGCCTCAATGAACGCGCCCACACCGGGGCCCCGTAAAGGGCCATGGACCGCACGACCCCCGCGTATAGCCTACGGCAGGAGGCGTTCGGTCCCCCCAGGTTGGGCAGGAGCCGCCTGAAAGCAGCCCCGGATCCATAGCTACCTTGTCGTTGACATCGAACAGGGGCCGGACGTGTTGCTCGTAGAACTCCTGCGGGCTCAGCAGACCGAAGCTCTTGTATGCCTTCTCTTTGTTGTAGTACTCGAAGTTGAACTTTTCTGGAGGGGTACCTGTATGGAGAGATAAATACTGTTATTTTAAGTTAATTTCAAGCTAGAGTGGAGTGGACTTACTTGTTTCAAAATAATTCGTAATATATGTAATAAGTCGACTGGACCGATTTCACTAATTCTTTTTTGGTTGTGTTTGTTATTGTCAGGAGAAGGTTCTTACGAAAGAAAAAAATAAGAAAGTTGCAGGGTAGGTAGCCAGTTGACGGGAGCGAAGCCGCGGGGGACAGCTTGTATGTAATATTAATAGCTGTCCCGCGCAACGTCGTCTGCGTAACATTTCTTATGAACGCGCGTTCCGTCGGAGTTAAATTTTTTGCAAAGGATACGAAATCACACGAGATCGCAAAATTGAATAAATTAGAGAGAGACAGACGTTTTCTTTATGATTTGCGACACATTTGGTTTTCAGTAACAGTGAGGTGTTATCTTATCGCTGGTAAATATTACTGAACTCAAGATTGCTAGACCGTTGGCTGCGTGAGCGCGGAGCGCATCATTCGACCGCGGAACTTAGACCGCCTTTGCGGCGTGTTCGGCTTCATAAAAGCGAATTCTTTCGTCACCCGTAGGTACAACGTTTGAGAATATAGTAACAGTTTATTTGAAAAACATACATTACAATCATTGTGAAACCCTGACTCCTGAGCAAGATATGTAATACCTGTATTTCAAGAGTCAGGTCAATATCCAACCTGTTTATATTTTAAAGTAGTTACCTAAGCAAGTGGCGACGATGTTGTATATGACAGCCATCTGAACCTTGATGGTGCATTGAATCTCTTCGTCAGTCGCGTTTTTAGCCACCTTGTCTCGCAACTCCTTGGCGTATTCGCGAAGCTAGAACAAATACACGATTTTATTCATTTCACTACCAAACAAAAATCAACCTTGTACTCGTTGTTAGAACGTTGAATTTATTTGGTAATATTCTGTTCCATAGTTATATTTATTTGAGATGGGTTTGCTCTTGACTTTAGTCTAGGTTAGTGTAGTGTCTAGTCAGAGATGACAGAGACAAAGTCTACGATGGAGCGAGCTTACCCAGAAGGAGCCTGTTCCCTGTTCACTCTAACTTTGAAGAGATTAGGGTTGTAGGCGTTCGGAAACACAGACGCAGGTAGAGAGTACCACTCCTTTGCATTGCGTATTATAAAAGACGAATTTTGAAACTTTTATTAACGGACGGAAAGTTTATACTTCCATATATGAGGCGGCTCTAATAGCAATTTGGCTCGTCGCTGTCAAGCAAACATAACGTAACAACATGCCTATATAGGCATAGAATACACGCTTATGGGTTGAAACCCATAAGCGTGTATTCGTCGTATGCGTGCGTGTATGCGTGTTTGATCGTGAACGATCATCATCATAACAGCCGAAAGACTGTCACTGCTGGACATAGGCCTACCCCAAGTGTCGCCATAACAACCGGCTCTGACAGGGTTTGAAGTGTGAAGTTATCTTTTATTTGTGTTGGGTTTGCTCTTGACTCTAGTCTTAGTCAGAGATCACAGAGAAAAAGTCTACGATGGAGCGAGCTTACCTAGAAGGAGCCTTTTTTCCTATAACTTTCAAGAGATTAGGAATGTAAGCGTTCGGAAACACAGACTTCTTTGCTGTGCGCATTATAAAAGACGTGTGGAAACGCTTAGTGCGAATAGTCTTATGTCCTGACAAACTAATTACTCCGTCAGTTAGATTATCAAAAAATATTTGACCAGTATTTTTTCTTTTGTTACGAGAACAAAATTGACGAAGTTACGACGCTTTTAAGATTCTCAATACGTCACGCCCTGGCATCATTTTCACCGGGTCGTGACGTCACGAGCCCCCACTCCCGAGTTTTGATGCGTTTTATCTTTGTCAATATTCATTGATTTACAAAAACAAAAAATACATATCCATTATTTTTCAATACTCTAACCGGCGGACTAAATAGTTTTGCAGTTTGTGGATGATGGAAACTAGCCTACTGGTGGAATAAGTGGACAAGGTAGTTTTGAGAAGAAGTCCAGTTCATTCCACCATCTCTCTGGGCCGGCCGCGTTGTGGTTTCCTTGTATTTGGGATCCACTGTGTGGTGATATAACGTCCATCGCACCCCCGACATGCAGCAGATATGACCAGCCCAGTTCCACTTTAGCTCCGCTTTTGTGTTTTGGAACGAAGTATAGTTTTTTATGCGGTCTGTGATAATGATACTAATTTATAATAATTGTTTTGAGCTGAAAGTGGCGGTAGCTGGTCAAAGCGCGCAGAACCGCAGTACGCATCCGGCCGATAAGGGAGAGGTGGCAAGCGTTGGTGGGTACCCCACAAACTGACCCAATGACCTGGTGAAGGGCGTTGGAACCCGAAAAGGCCGACCCGGTCGATGTACCAAAGTTTGATAGGTTTTTAGGCTAAAGTAGATTTTGACAAATCAAAAACCAGTGTATATCTTGCAGTAGACGTCTATCGTCAATAGGCTTGTAACCTGAAAATTCTAATTAGTCCGTCAGTTAGATTATCAAAAAACTTTGACTCGTTTTTTTTTCTTTTGTTTGTCTTTAATTTTGTGTCTGCGAGTCTTTTCTTGCGGAAAAAAAGTATTTTCTTTCTTACTCCTTTCTTTCTTTCTATCTCAATTAAGTATATAATTAATTATTTATACAATTAAGTATATAATTAATTATTAATTAATTAAGTATGCTTTATCACTAGTTGCATAATGATGAATAATGTTGGATGATACTCTTACCTTCGTCTTGATAAGAGCATTCATGTGCAAACTGCGTCGCGAACTGAACGACTCAGCGAAACACTTCTTCGGGATGACGCCATACTTGTTGACCAGGTTTACTATCATATCCCATTGGCCGCCGTCGTTGATTGGGTCCTGAGAATAAATAAATTGAGAACTGAATTTTACTGTAAAATTTTCTAGTTATCTTCTTTTGTAAAGGTTGAATTTTGAAGTGTGCGTGGATGGCCGAAACACTGAAAGATGTCTCGAGCCCAATTTTTATGCAAACTAAATCTGCATCATTGGATTTTTGAAAAACGGTTTTCCTAACCAGGAATCGAACAGGTTGATATAAAAAAACACACCTGTGTTATTGCACTATACGAAAATTTTGCTACAAAGGCTCAAATTCTGGAACGTAATAATCATGGCAAACTGATGTCTCTAGTTCCTAAAACGTAACAGACAGATGTGTTGCTGGGGAGTTTGTTGGCCACTTTTTCACCACAGCTAAAACAGTAGGAAGTGGTGAAGGGCGGGCGTTTTTGGGTACTGCCTTTTGTAAAACTTGACGTTCAAAAAGCTCTCAGGCTCTCAGCCTTATTTGAATAAATGACTTTAGAATTTTGAAAAAAAAAGGAGCTTATTTTTAACAAAATACTTTTTTAATTTCCAAAAAATTTAAACCTAATAATAACACTAGCATTACGCGTCATTACAAATTGCAACCGCCATACACTTCAAACTATTTACAATGATACGCCTTATCACTGCAAATAAACCAGTACAGATATAACATCTATTAAGTCGTGCAACTGTTTTATTTGTACGTTGGTTAATGTTACCTATAAATAAATAACACATCTTACACATCCTCACTTTAATATTTTAATTAAAATGCGAAAGAGCTTGTTTTTAACGCTTTCTCGCCTAAATCTCTGAACCGATATCGATGAATTTAGGTTCAGAGATAACAGGGACTCTGCAGACGGACTGTGTCGTGGTAGACCGAGCAGAAGATGGCGGGACTTGGAACAAAGAAGCATAACAAATAGGGAAATTAAAGGAATGGGGGGACGCTTTCGGCTCGGATTGGGACTGTTCAGACTGATAACAAAAATCGAATTAATTGGTATCGAGAAACCACAAGAACTAAATATTATTGTGCACCGTTAAATAAGTCAAGTACACGTTTTATTACATTAATTTAATGGGCAACCAACACAATATAATAAATGAAATGATGTAAATCATAATAACTTACTGCTTAGAAATAAATTGCTCAAACAAATAATGGGATTTATATGATTTTTATTACTCGATTTACTAGAGGTGACTAGAAACTAGTAATTTTAAAGCTAACTCGTATATCGATCGATTCAATGATTATGAGGAGTCCGTGGTTAAATAATAACAGCCGCACAAGTTGATCTTCAAGGTTAAGCAACGCTTGCCGAGGTTGGTCTGTGGATGGGTGACCGTCTTAACATACCGAGTTTCCTCCGTGCCTCGGAAAGCACGTTAAGCTGTTAGTCTCGGCTGTCATTTGAAGATCTTTGGCAGTCGTTACGGATAGTCAGACGCCAGAAAATCTGACACCAGTCTTGCCACGGAGTACCGTGTTACCCAGTTAATGGGTTGTGGAGGTCTAGTAGCCAGTCGCTCCAAGTAAAATACCGTTATTCAGCTGAATCCGGTTTGACTGGAAGCCAACCCCAATTTAGTTGGGAAAAGGCAATGACTAGGCAGATGACGATGTATATCTATTGATTCAAACTTGATGACGTTTGTGAAGTACGACTCACCCCCGCCGTCACATGAATTTAATAATAATAATAATAATCGCCAAGTGTTCTGAGCCTTCAATAGGCTGCGTTTCTACCACAAATGTGTGCGGTTGCGAAGCGAGGGATATGTTTGTTAAGAACCTATAGAATGGCATGCACCGAACGAGGCTAGATAAACGGAGCGATCTTATTGGTTCTTAACAAACATCCCTGGCTATGCATCTTCGCAATCTTTTTTTTTTAAGGGATGGGAAATCATCAAATAATATAGGTCCCTTCAGTGCCCTTTGTGTTCCGGAGCCACGGTATCTCTTTCGAATAGTCCCGCGACTCCGGTAGGATCTTCGCAATCTTCAGGTTTGATACTATTGGGAGGCCTATATCTATGTACAGCAATGGCTTGCAGTATAGGTAGAGTTGATTGATACTAAGTATAAAGTGTACCTTCAACAAAAAGTTAACGAGCCTTCCTTCCAGTTCTTCTCCCTGCTTAGCGGTGGCGACGATGTTGTTCAACCAGTAGTGAGCACGCTCGATCTTGTCCCAGAAGAATAGGTAGCTGTGGAGATGGCAAAAATTCTTTAGTTTTTTTAATGATGGGAATCATCAAATTACTCCTCCCGCCCTGGGTGAAGCAGAAGGGAATGTCAGACTCTTGCTGACTAAAACCCATCCGTGTTCTTTCCAATGCCCTTTGCGTTCCTGGGCCGCGGTGACTCTTTCTCATCCCCAGCTTTGCGCGGATGTAAATCATACACGGTGCCATTTTAGTGTCTTACAACAATAGCCTACTTCATCTATTTAATGACTAGTAGGTATGACTAGGTACTACATATTCACAAAAAAATATACATTTATGAACAATTTAATTATTTAAAAAATGAGAGTATTATTCAGTTTATGACGTAATTTGGAACATCCAGAAGCGAGCGTGGTCAGAGTCTTGTATTCCAACTGTTCCAAGGACGGCACGAAATGGAATAGTGTAATTTTTTGGATCGGTTAATATTATTAACAGGGTGTTTCATTATTCTAATTCACTTAATTAATTCTAGTGACAATTCACTAGAATTGTTTAAAAAAAATCGCGCCTAACAGTAGTTTATATCGGGTACTTTAAGTGGGCCGCCTTTATAGGACGACTAAAATGGCACCGTGTATACACAAACCTTCCTTTTTTATCGCTTTTTCTATTAGTGAAAACCCTATCAAAATCTGTGGTGTGGTATAGAAGAATTTAGCGAGACATACAGAGAAAGCCGCTTGGTAAACCCAAAGGTTTTTTAAAGCTAGAAGCGGCTCGCATCCAGCGGATTGCGCCCTAAACCAGGTCACCTTGTGGGAGAAGCTTCTCATCGTACGCGGCCATAAGAGCACCGATTCCTAAAGCCAAAAGCTTGGTGGCATCGAGCTATTGGTATTCTTATGCGGTTCATGTATGTCTAGGTCTACGTTAGCGCAAGCGAAAACCGTACGTAAGCGCATTAACACTGAGTTGGAAGTCCGACGGCCGAAGCAGAACTAAAGCGGGGAAGCGAGGCCGAGAGGCGGCTCTAGCTAGAATAGATATATCTATCTAAAACTATGCAGCACTGCACTGGCTCAAAAAAAACGCCAATTAGAGTACGTTTTGTTTCCTCAGTACCCTCTTAATAACAAGTATGTTGTGACTTGTGTGCTTCGTCTCAGCAGCAAGAAATGTCACTGTCAGGACTTTTGGTCGTTGTGAAGTTACTGTACAAAACATACCTACCTACTTTGTTTTCAAGCCCGCGCGTTGAGTTTCACATTGTTAATTTCGAAGATGAATCAACAAAGGAACTGCGATTTATGATTATACATTCTGCCGTCATAAGAAAAAAGGACGTATCTACACAAAACGATGTAACCGATTTCCGACCGTAAAAAAATCACTTAAGATTGGTAATCGGTTACTTCGTTTAGTGTCGATATGTCCTTTTTTAATACGACGGTAGCATTGTATTTGAACACAGGTAGACATAACAAGATAATTCCGACAAGTAGGACGAAACTTGTCGTATCGTCACCACAAACGGTAAAGTTATCGTTAAGGCCATATCAAAGATCGGTTTGTAGCGTATGAAACCCCTATTACATTTTTGGATGGTGAGAATGTATTAAAAAGAGCTAGAAGAGGCCTAGGTATGCTCAGAAATTGGTACCCCAAATACCTAGATACTTAAAAGAATATATATATTATATTTATCTGTGTATATATTTATGACTTAAATATTGTTGCACCGATGACTAACTCCATTTTATGTCCAGGCAATTACTGTCCATTCCAGGTTGCCTGGAAGAGATCGCGGAATGCGATAAGGCCGCCCATTGTACCTACATATGTGTTTAAGTTTGTAGTTTTATTTAATGTTTTTATCGGTGTACAATTAAGTATATAATAAATAAATAAAAGCCAACTCCGAATCGAATAATATTACAAAGTGAAACGGTACAATCGCCAGCACATCAGGATATCCAAAACTGACAAATTTTCCCAATTACATTTGAACAAAACCTCGTTGGGAATAAAGTAAGTTGAAAATCTAACCAAGAAATTTGACAGTTTGTTGTAGCTTGATGTGCTGGAGTCTACATAAAAATAATTCTATCGACGTGATTTTTATTACTGGCCATATTTTTAGGCATCACTATCACTACATATTATAAAACAAAGTTCTCCGCCGCGTCCGTCTGTCTGTTTGCGATAAAGTCTAGCTGATGGTGGCGTATGCGTTGGATCATTTGGCTCCCTTCAAAATGGTTGAGCCGAATGGTGCTGGCGCATGCGTCATGTTCGTGAACGGGCGCCGTCAGTCGGGACTGGTCATTTCTTAGCTGCCATGGTTAATTTTAATTATTTCTTTGAATTGTTCCTCTTTTATTCCGGACGCTTTTATCCTGCTCGTCTTTTACATCGTTCTCACATGTATGTATAATTTCAACCCGATGTAAATAAATCTTTGTAAAAAAATATTATTTTTAAAAGAGTGTCCGTGGAGTTTCTTGCACGTTCTTCTCCATAGAGATCTACGCTTTGGAACGTGCAAATAGCTTCAACTTTTTGGACCGACCGACCTTGACAATTCAAAAGTGCCTGTAAATGGTTTAATTGAAATAAATGCTTGAATTTTGAATTTTTTGAAAATTTTTGACTCAAATACCTACTACTGCACCGATTTTCATGCTATTTTCACCAATGGATAGAGTGGTTCTCGAGGAAGGTTTTAGTATAAAATTAGTAAAGCGGGCGAAAGCGCCGTTTTTAGCCAGTTAGGTATAAATAAATCATAAACATAATTTATGCAAGAACCAATTTTGAAAAAAAAAAATACTGCTATTCATTAGGTACATAATTCGACAAAAAGTAGGTAGGGAAAAGCTAGAAAGAAAGAATAACATTTATTAAGCATACATGAAACAAGCAAGGTGCATTGATATAAAAAACCGGGCAAGTGCGAGTCGGACTAGCACAAGAAGGGTTTCGTACCATCGGTACCTACCATAAACTCTAAAATAATCTATGAAAATATCTTGAGATACAGCCAGCTGACAGAAAGACGGACGGAGAGCGGAGGCTAAGTAATAGGGTTCCGTTGGTTACCCTTTGGGTACGGAACCCTAAAAAGACAAAAAAAAAATACCTACCAATGACTAAGTGTTGTGCTCATTTCTTTATATTTCTATGGTTCGCATCTATCGAATCAGGAATGATGATATCCGTAAGAGAACCAAGGTTACCTACACAGCCCGAAGGATCGCACAAACTGAAGTGTAGGCAGTAGACAGGGCACATTGCTCGCAGTAGGTACAATAGGGAATATGCATGCGATTTTTTTATTTGCAAAATAAAATACTTATTAGCTCTAGTAAACAATCATGAAAGAATTATTTAAATACCTTCATCATTTATGAAGATATAAAGCTTCAAAGACTACAGTTAGAAAGAGAAGTCCGATACGTACTGTGACGTCAAATTACACGACGACTATACAGCTGCCATAGAAAACAGCGTTTTCGCGAGAGGGACAGATATATTTTCTTAAAATAATTATATCTCGCTTGCTTTTCGAGTAATTTTGATTATCATTTCACTGTTAGTATTATATTTTTGTATTTTTTTAGATAGACTCTATCGATAGCAATTATTTTTTTCATGCATATTCCCTATTTATAGTCGATTGGGCCGAAAAGTTCTGGAGTGGCGACCGCGCACCGGAAGACGCAGCGTTTGGCGCGGCTTCCTACAAGGTGGTCTGATGATCTGATGCGGGTCGCGGGTAGCCGATGGATACGAGACCTACAGGAACGCGGTTGCTGTGGCGACACTTGGGGGAGGTATATGTCCAGCAGTGTACGTCTATCGGCTAATATGATGACCATAAATCTATACTAACACTAATATAATATTATAAAGCAGAAGAGTTTGTTTGTTTGTTTGTTTGTATGTATGTTTGTTTGTTTGGTTGAACGCACTAATCTCAGGAACTACTGGTCCGATTTGAAAAATTCTTTCAGTTTTATATAGCCCATTTATTGAGGAAGGCTATAGGCTTTAAAATCTTCACGCTAAGACAAATAGGAGCTGAGCATTATTGGAAAATGTGACGCAGACGAAGCTGCGCGGGTCAGCTAGTGCAGTAAATAAATGTATCATACCTCTGTGAGAACTCAAACTCCTCAATGCCATACTTCTTCATGAAAGGCAGCCGCATAACATTGAGGGCAGCAAACAACCAGCAGCGCCCCGAATTCTCTTGGTTCGTCACCGGTTTGGCTTCAGAGTCAAGCTGTTAATCGAAAATCGACTTTATAACAAACTTTAAGACCATTTAATATATGGCAGTCAAGAGATCTGGGCAAGCTATACATTGCCAATGGACTAACCATGTAAAGATCAGGATTTTTGACCTTTATTTAAGAAACTACCTTAAACATTTCTATTATAGATACTCGTAGACATATTTCGTTTGTTAGGAAACTCAGCTACAAATCATTCAGATTCAGATTTTTATGATTCTAGTCCCAGTAAAGCCTCTAAAAATGTAGGATAACTTAACTAGAAACTTTTCTACATATACTAGCTGACGGGACAAACCTTGTTTTGCCAGACCAAAAAAAAATACCCACAACCTATTCTCAGACCTACTGAACATTCACTAAAAATATTTCGATAACAAACACTGTGACACTAGAATTTTATAATGGAGATGTCACCGGAAAATGGCAGACTCCGTAATAAATCTTAATTAGATTGTAATTTCTAGACATAAATATTATGAAAAAATCGTTTAGTATATAATAATAAATACTATCTAAATTCAATACTTTTCAATATTTAGACAAAAAAGTTTAAAATTTCACGCGACATTTTACAATCTTACAGAGTTTGCCATTTTACGGTAACATCTCCATCATCTAATATAAAATTCTAGTGTCACAGTGTTTGTTATCGAAATATTTGTAGTGAACGTTAGTAAGTCTGAGAATAGGTTGTGGGTATTTTTTTTGGTTTGGCAAAAAAAGGTTTGTCCGGTCAGCTAGTATATGTAGAAAAGTTTTTAGTTAAGTTATCCCACATTTTTAGAGGCTTTACTGGGACTAGAATCATAAAAATCTGAATCTGAATGATTTGTAGCCTCTTTCCTTAGGACTGAAGTAAGAAGTAGACTAAAGTATTTAAAGAAAATAAGATTTGGACACAGAACAAGACTGAACAGGGTTCGCAAAACTGCAACTTAGAATTTCATCACATCCGGTTCAGTTATAATGGATAGTTTCAGGGGTACCAGAATTTCTTGACACTGGTCCTGCAATTTTAATAAATTTTAGGTTGATGGTTATGACACTGAATTGAATTTTATTAAACATATTTATTGAATGGTTTTTGTGCATTCTGTTTTAGCTATAATATTTTTTTTATGTTACTTTTTTTTGTTAATCTGTTAATATGGATCTTGTAGAGCATTAGAGATGAATAATTTTTATTATAAAGACTTACTTTGATATTGTAGACATGTAGGGTGGTTTCAGTCTTCTTTCTACTGATGGCAACCTCAAACGGATCAAATCTTGTGCAGGCATTCTGTGCCAGTTCATTTTTCGGGTCCGAATAGAAGTCATTGCGGTACTTGGATAGAGCATCCAATGTCAACGGAACTGAAAGCAAAAGGTTTTGATATTAAATAGAAAATGGTAACTACCTAGTTTTAACTAATAACTTTCCTTTGTTACTTAATAATGATTGAATGAAGTTTGTAGTTGGAAAAGTTAGAATTTTTACTTTGCCAAGCGTAAAACATGGTTTTTCTGTAGTGTTTCAACTGAAAATAAAAAAAAAATGAGAAAATTATTCATTAACAGAACTTTTCTCCATACTCTTAGTAAACTTGGATATGGATCTCCTGTTCAAAACAGTATTTAGATTCGACCCAGTTCTAGACCAAACGCTAAGCTGATGCTTATTTTGCATTGCTAAGGTAATTTTTCATACTTACACAGCTTAGTTTACATAGTTTGCTATCTGAAGATAAGGACAGCCCTTAGCTGCTTTTGGTCTGAAACCAGTTTTAACTTGGGCGAGCTAAAGATAGCAATGGTCAGTCTGTTTGCCATGGACCACATTCTTATAATTACATTAAAACAATTAAATATACAAGCCAATTTGTTCTTAAAACATTTACAGAGTGCATGGTACGTGTTTTAACAACCCGTCTCAAGTTTCTTTGATTGACCCTCATCACTAAAAACGTCCACAGTAAATTTCTAATTTTTTAACAAAAATGTCAAGGATAACTCACTTTTGTGGTCAATTTGTGTGCTATATCTTAACAATTTTACGATTACACCATTATGTACCGGTAACTTGATTATATTATTCATTTCATGATGAGAGGATTATTGTAAGAATTACATATTATTTTGTATTTACACGAAATTATACAGGAATTTAGCAAATAAACTGACATATCTTATTGTTTTATTGGTATAAAACCTTACCTTTGTGGTTTTGAAAAAAACTGCCTGTTTAATGATTAATTGACGCGATGTAAAATAAGGTTTCATAAGTGGGTACCCTATGAAATGGTTATCCGTAGATTAGGTACCAGAGTTGTAAAAATTAAACCAATAATGCAGTAATAATACGGACTTATTTCTGTTCATGTGGCATTCAAAAATGACACAGCAAATTCTGTTCTATCCTATAAAACATATGTATTCACTGTGTGACATTAAAAATAAACACTAGGTAGACAAAATAAGCATTGCTAAAGTTGAAACCGAAGTCATTGACCACGAAAACGTAGGTTATGTTTGAGTTTATAAATAATAATATTAATTAAAAGTTAACGTTCATGTACCTGTCGACATGGCTGCAGTAGTGATTCGTAACAAATGATGCGTCCGACACTTGAATAACACTGTTGAAAGCACAGACGTTGAAAGTGATTTAACAAGCATTTAATTTTAAAATGATTTCCAAGATAACCACAGAGTACTTATTAATTTAACGGAAAAAAATAACAAGGGATTTCCATTTTCCCGATGCCGGGTAGTAGCGGCAACATAAACAATTTAAACTTTATTTCTCTTTAGATAAGAGTTATATTTTTCTACTGGTTCAAAAGTTCATTCTTTCGGTTATTGACCCCCACGAGCCACGAGCAGCTGATCTGCAGACGTCTACGTCTGTGGTCTTCCAATTTTTTTTTTTTTTGGGGTTTTAATATCGCGAATTACCAATAAATATTCTATTGATTAGAAAAAGTTTTTCGTTTCATTTCATAACTTTTATAACTAAGAAATGTTTATTTTTGAAGTGGTCTTGATTGAAAGTCTTGTTTTTTTAGCTCTGTCAACATTCAACATTTGGCGCGAAATTCGAAGTCTATTCTAGCCGAAATAATACAAAATATAAAAAAAAAATGGCTACATAATTGTAAAAATTTCGAAGCATTAATATTTTTTAGTTAATTGAATGTTGTAGCCATCGACGAGCTAGTATTGGATTAAAACGAGCTGAGTTAGATTTACTTTAGCTGTTCCCTGTAAAAATCAATAACTTCAACAAACCGAAGGTTTAGTTATAAGACGACACTTGCGCCATAACGTATTTCTGTCATAGAGTTCTTCTTCCCCCTGATAATTTTATTTATTAATACAACAAGATTTTTCATCTCAGAAGTGCCTATTTATATTGTTAGTGGATAACAACCATGTCGTTGAAGGCATACGAAGATGCTTGCACCAGAGCTGAGTTATTCGGCCAACCTTTGCCTGATAGAGAAGACTTTTTATCAAAACATAAACATTTAGATGTCGTCGAATTCGAAGAAGTGGAAATTCGGACGGCAGAGGTAACAAACCTTTTTTTTATTTTAATTAAAATTTATACCTACAACCTTTTGAAATAACTTAGGTGGGCTGTAAAATTTTAAGTTTTGATTAAGTAAGAGCCTAATTTTAGGAATGAGAGTCAAATAGGTCAAGGCTTTTATGAATCTGTTAAGATTTGGTATTTGCAATCATTGACATCTCAACTGCTGAAAGTACTTACTCAGTAGGTACAAATGCGAATGGGCTTGTGTCCTGAAAAAATCTAATAAGTCCGTCAGTTAGATTATCAAAAAATATTTGACCCGTGTTTTTTCTTTTGTTACGGGAACCAAAATTGACGAAGTTACGACGCTTTTAAAATTCTCAATACGTCACACCTTCGCATTATTTTTAGTGAGTCGTGACGTCACGAGCCCCCAATCGCGAGATTTGATGCGTTTTGTCTTTGTCAATATTCATTGATTTACAAAAACAAAAAATACGTGTCCATTATTTTTCAATACTCTAACTGACGGACTAAATAGTTTTGCAATTTGTGGATGATGGAATCTAGCCTATTGCTTTTCCTTTATTTTAAGATTTAAATAATTATTTCAACTACTTTTGAAGGTTGATGAAACTAATGTTTATTCTAATTACATAATATTGATGATATGATCTCTTTTCAGAATACTGCTATGTTAGATGAACAGCTCAAGGACAGCAGTGGAGGCCTTGCAGAATTAAATACAATTTTGGATTCCACTCACACTAAAATTAATAAATTGAAGGTAGGTAAATTTAAAACTTTACACATATGAGGCGGCTTAATGCCATGGGCCATGGGATTTTCTACTAGTCATCCTTGGGGTGATGCATAGAATGGGTGTAGGTGCAATATAATTTGGACAGTTAATGTGGTTCATTGAGTTTACTGGTATTCAGCTGAATCCGGTTTGACTGGTACCCGACTCCAATATAGTTGTGAAAAGTCTAGGCAGTGATGAATGTAGTTTCAGTTTAGTGTTATTTCTAAAGTATTCAACAATTACTCGATTTGATGAATGCCACCGACGTTGCAATAGGCGTGGCCACCTAGTGGGCCCAAAATCTAAAGAGTTAACTATCAACTCTAAAATAAGAAGTATCATCAATATTATTTTATGAATCACGATTAGTAGGTAGCTAGGTACCTATTGTAAGCAAAGCAGCTCTCTGTTAATAGGCCTTAAAAACTTAATTATGAACCTTGCATGGCCATTGATGACTAGGTATAATTTGAAAAGCAGTCAGTCGATGCTATTTTCTGTATCCACAAGTAATTTTCTTTTTAATCATTCCAACATTGTATATTTTCCAGGGTGTTTGCGGAACCATAACAAATTTCTTTCGCGTGAAAATGTCTACAAAAGACAACTTATCGTATTCAAGCGAACCGAGCTACGTAGGACAGACAAACTATGACAAAGATTACATCCCACCTACTTCAGACATAGGATCTATAAACCAAGGTCTTGGCCCCGATGACAACGAGATGACGCCGCGCGCGGGAAAATCAAAACAAAATGGTGGCGATATCAATTCAGCTTTAGATGATTTAAAAAAAATGCAGGACCAAGAAAATACGTCGTTGTTAGGAAAAGCGGCTGTGAAAGATATTGGAAAGCAGGTGACGACACAGATTAGTAAGTTGGATCAATTGATTAATCAGGCAGATAGGGCTCAAGCGTCTTTGATTAACCAGAATAAGCAAATGCGGACTTTCTTACGATAATTTTGTATTTTTTGTGTCGTGTCTTACATAATTATTCATGTGTTATGTGATCCTGGCAGCACTTTGTAAAAGACTGCAGCATAGTTTCTTGAGAGTTTTTCTCTGGTGTTAGCTCTGATCTGCTTTTTGTATTATAGGGCTTGAGTGAGAGATGTTTCAATTCAATTTTAATTGATTTATTGATTTGAAGTTTAAGTTTGAGAAGGAATGGAAAGTTATTTGTCTGAGATAGCATGAGACGCGGTAAATATATATTAAGATGTGCAGTCTTGGCAGAAATACCCAAACGATAAACACTGGAGTCAAACGATTTAGGAAATGCTAGCCTAGCAGAATGCGATTGCACACCGGTATCACAGCAGGTAAGTTATATGTGGTGCTGTCACAGATGCATGTCCAAAGTCAGCCTTAATCTCTTACCATCACGGTCACCTGCTTGTTTGACACAAAATAGTAAAAACAAATGAATTTTAAACCGCCTGAAATAAATCTCAGAGCAAACTCGGACTTCATTTACAGGGGCACCAAAGTATGTCGATACTTTTCACGTAGGCAGTTCTTCTTCCTGCTGCTCGAGAATTCGTATTTACACTTAAATGCCTGCTTTTTTTACTTGAGATGGGTTTGCTCTTGACTCTAGTCACGATGGAGCGAGCTTACGGTGGAAGCGCCAGGGTAGCCGGCGAAATTCAAATATTTTTATGTTTTTCGTATTCTGTTCAACATAAAGCTTCACACTGACCGGAAGATTGCAAAAAACATAAAAATATTTGTATTTCGCGGGCTACCCTGGCGCTTCCACCTTACCCAGAAGAAGCCAGTTCACTCTAAATTTCAAGAGAATAAAGTTGTAAGCGTTCGAAAACAGACTCAGGTAGAGAGTTCCACTCCTTTGCTGTGCGCGTTATTAAATACGTTCGGAAACGCTTAGTGCGAACAGTTGTAATAGCAACATGGTAACTTGCTATGCGTCTAGATGTCGAATCGTAGTACCACTTCTACGCCCGGTTGGATGAGCTCGTGGAGTTCTTTGGCACACTCACCGAATCTTTTTCTTTTGCTAGATAGTTTAACTGTGATGGAATTTCCATTCGCTTTGCAATGCTTAGAACCTATGGTACTCTAAGAAGGGAATAAAGAAAACAGCTTCCGGCCAATTTTAGCAACATTCTGCTTTGTTTGAGTCTGCTTTTGTGGATTGTCATTCTTGAGGAAGAGTAGCGGTGGGTGACAACGGGAAATGACCTTCGCGTCACACTGCCTTTGAGTCAGACTTCAGAAGTTTTTACTAGGTCACCTGTAGTCGTTGGAGTTTTCTTGAATATTGTGATGAAGGATATAGTACCTATAAGTGCCCGTTCCCACTATGACGAACCGGACCGGTCTGTTTTCCCGGTCCGTCTAAATCTAAAGAATCGGATTTGCCAGTGATGTCCGGCCGCCGTCTTCCGTTTAAACAGACGGTCCGTCATAGAGGGCACGGGCACCAAGTCTTCCATTGTTTGACATCTCACTGACATTGCTCAATGCGTCGCGTAGAAATTAACAACAGCCTAGCCTTTACCTACTTTGTCGGGGTTTGCCTACAATTTAACCAGATGCAGCGAAGTTAAATACCAGTATTTCACGTTGAGCGCATGTCTTTCTGCTATGATCTCCACAATCCAGGTGCTGGGTAACACGATTTCCCTAGGAAAGATAGGATAAAGACACGTCCAAGCTTCTGACTATCCGCAAGTGCCCGTTCCCACTATGACTGACCTTCTGTTTTCCTAGCCGGTCTAACTAAAGAGACGGATGTTCCAGTGGAAATACAAATTTATGTGCCCCTGTTCTCATTTTGACGGATCCGAGACAAAGGACAGATGTGTGTCCGTCTAAACGCCCGGATTGGATGAATTGTGTGTGGTTTGTCGATTGTTGACCGCCGTCTTCCGTTAAAAGTTTAAACGGAAGACGCACCGCACCGTGAGTTTGAACACGCACGTTCGGCCGTCGTCTTTTGTTTAAGCAGACGGTTTGTTGTAGTGCTTTTGTAGTGTGAACGGGCTTGATAGTTTAATCAATAGCTGTCAAGATCAAGAAATGACAATGAGGGTTTTCTGTAATGTCGAGCACCAGGTGGCAGCTCTGAGGCGTCAGACCCCAACAACCTATCAAATCGCTTGTTTTCTGACATTCGTCTATGTCAATCTCAATGTGGTTAAATGTCAAAGTCACTTTTTCAATGAAGAGGACCTCTCGCCTATGTTGCGCTTACTGAATTTTCGAAATTTTCCTGAAAACCTTCATTGTAGAAATGCATGGAAATGAACATCTTATTGTTTCTTTAATTTGAAATTCTAAACTTAGGTATATTTTTGGAGTTGGTGAGATCTCGTGATGCTCAATTTTTTAATAATTATGAAAATAAAAGCACTTAGCTTATTCTGGTTTTATTGCGTATTATTGTAATAATAAGCAATGTTTATTATTAATATTATATCCCACATATATGAAATAGGTACTTGTGCCCTCAATGTATCCTCTTAATATTTAGTATTCTGTGTTCCCGTTCCAGTTCAGTCATTCTATATAGATAAGTTACCAGATGCCAAAATGAAATTCGTAAAATTAAATCCGAAGTCTGTTTTACAGTCTGTGGATAAGCTAATATAACTCAGCTACCAAATAATAAACAATTCAGGAACAAAATTCAAATATAACTCATGTGCTTACAACATTGTACCCGTACCTAATACACGTGCACAACGATGTAAGTAGGCACCTACATGAGTTATCATGAGTTTGAAGAAGAATGTGCACTTGACGCAATGTGCACTACGCCATAATTATTTGAATTGTGAACTTTGTCACAATTGGTCTCAAAATAAAAAGCATTAATTTGATTGAACAATATTTTCTAATCTATAATGGTGACATTCTTATTTTGTTAACGTTTGTCAGAAGTTCAAAATATTTGTGATTGTCCATTTCAAAATATTTGTGATCATGTGGTATTTTGAATTTTTTGATAGTTTTTAGAATGTCAATTTGTGCCCTGTCTATAATTATCCAGAGGTGGTGAAACCGCCTTCTCATCATATTTTTATTTTACGATCACGCCGAATTAACTAAACGTTTATTATGCCTACTCGTAAGAAACTATTCTTCCCCTAAAAAAAACCTTTCCATAATGTAGTATGCTGTAACATTTTCTATAAATCAATCGTGAAAAAAAAAAAGATTTAAATTAAATATTAAGAAATTGGTGCTTTTATGTGAGTGTGATTGTAAAAAAAATCATGAATTTGCATTAGTTGACAATATTATATTATCTGTATTTAATGTAACCCTTTATAAAGGTATAATGGTAACCAATAAATTAGTCTTAACTAATCCTTATATTCCATTTAACGTTGTTAATGTCAGAATCGTGGGTAAATAGGCTTATGTAGACCAAATATTTATGTAAGTAGGTCTAAACGTGATTGTATTAGAAATAGCTGTATTAACCTTTATTTTGAATCTAATGGAGTCCCACACACAGACAGGTGCTTTTTTATAGGAATTGTTCTATCCTAAGAGCAATTTTAGAATACTTTTAACGGGTTGTTTCACGTTCACATACCGCACGCGTAAACGTTGAAAATGGTGCTAACTATCGTTAAGTAAAAAATTTAGTTGTTTCACAATATGTCAGCGTTAATGCACGCAAAAAAACAAGGATTACCTACGTTAACAGATGGTCTGAGCACTGGTTAACGTTACCTACTTACTTTAATTGCGTCAAATAGAATAACATTGTGAAATTTCTTTTGAATTCCTCAATAGCAGTTCTTCTGACAACACAAAAAGGATAGAATGCAAAAAAAAGGTATTTGCGAGTAGGTAGGCCACGTGTTAATAACTTGAGCTATTGGGATGTGCAGGAATTTATACCAAAATGTTTTGAAACAACAACGCTTCTTATTTAACGAACGTTAAACATCTTCCGTACCTAATCGTCACTTTTGGACGTAAGTATGTTACGTTAACCAACCGTTTGAAATAACCCGCCCTTAGTTATATGAAAACGAATTGTCGCATACCATCTGTAGGTATGTCTTTAATCTAAGTTTGAACTTTTTCTTTTATAATAAGCTGATGTTTTATTGTTAAAACAGTAATGTATGACGACACTCCCTAAAACCTTGAAGCCAAATCCCAAGTATTTATTTTTAGTTTTACTTGTACAACTTGATTAATTTGGTTTTTTAATCAACCATGTCGAATTAATTGGTACTTAGTAGTTTTTATTCTTCAGGTTAAAAGCCCTTTACGCACGATTTTGACAGATTAATATCCATTTCTTCTTGTTACCCTATTTAAGCTTGATCTTCAAATCTGTCCTGTTCGCAGAATTCTTAGCATTGTGATAATTGTTAGTGTCAGACACGAAAAATGTAATATTTTTATGATTTATAGCATTATTGAAAGAAACCAAGCTGTGATTAACAAGCGTTTTATTTCTGTCCGTTTAAAAATACTCTGTAGACACAATATTTCACGTAAATGTCCACTTTGGGAATAAATTGCGTCAGTAATTACGCGCGACGATAGCGAGAATTGATATTTGAAATACTTACTTATATTATTTCCCTTTTTTCCGTAGTTCCTGACCTGCGGGTCTAATAAAAAACTTTTTTTTTATTTTTCACTTTTTAGTGGTAGGTACCCCACACCTAACAACACCACTGCAAAATCGCAGAAAAGCAAAATACGCAATTTCGATTACTTGGATGACATAAAACTATTGACATCCAAGTAGACGAATTCCAGCTATTTCGATTTAAAATCCAAAGTTCGTAACCGATTTTCATAAAATTTAAATGGGACCAATATATCCTTTCAGGGGAGCAAGTATATCCTTTCAGATAAAAGATTTTTTCAAATCGGTTCATAATTGTCGGAGTTATGAGGTAACAAACATAAATAAAAAAACATACAACCAAATTGATAACCACCTCCTTTTTCGGAAGTCGGTTAAAAAGGGCCACTTTAGCAGAATCAGAAAACACATCACGCTACCCGTCACTGTCAAATTCTCCCATTCAACCTTGAAACGAATGCGTTAGCGATAAAGATGAAAATTTAAGTTGACAGGTGTGGATAATATTATGATCCAAATATGATTCTGCTAAAGTGGCCCTTTTAGACCCAGTGCACTAAGTTATCATCCATCCAAGCATTACGTTATAAAGACTACTATTATAATGCGTAAGAGTTTGTTCAGTTGAACGCGCTAATCTCAGGAATTACTGGGTCGAAAAGAAAAAAAAAATGTGTTGGATAGCCGATTTATCGAGGAAGGATATGGCGATATAACATCACGCTGCCACCAATAGGAGCGAAGCGTCAATGAAAAATCTGACGACGGTTACGATTACCTACCTCCAACATTTATTCGTATGTTGGAGGTAATCGTAAGTATAAGGTACTGATCCAATTATTAAAATTCTTTATCTGTAGTCTTTGATCTGAGGGCATGATTCTGGACACCCTAGACTTAAAATTCTTCGTCGGCTTTTTTCTCATTTTTTTCAAGGGTTTTTTTACTTTAGACTGTTCATAATCGTTAATCTGACCTAACCCAATGAGATTTTTAATATAAAACTAAAAAGAGCAATCTGAATAAAACCACAAATAGTTATCAGCTCAGCTGACCTGATACCTATTTGTGGTACTCTTGAAAAAATGAAAAAATGAGAAAGTAACCGACGAAAAATTCCAAAACTGGGGTGTCCAGAATCATGCCCTGGACCCATGGAAATCGTTTGTGCGTCGATGTCAGATACACGCGGTATAGGCAACTATGAATCTAGAAAAATGCAAGGTTTTGGCCAAGCGTAGGTCTATGATAAGAATTATAAAGGGTGATATGGCTTTGAATCACGAAAGTAGGTACCTAAACTATTTTTTTTTTTTATTTACTCGAAATGGGGACGTCTAGCTTCCTGATACAAGTTAAAACGGTAGGGTTCAGTAGGATACTATTTTAAAAATTGGTTAAACTCCACCCAACTTCTATGTTACAAACATCCTTGGCTGCTTTTCAATAAATAGAATCAACATATTATAACGCCACTGTTAAAGTCAAAGTTTACAAACGTTAATTTGCTAAGCAAACAAAGAAAAGTAACAAAAGTATCCGATAAATTGAATTAACTTTTTCCTGATTCTAATTATTGAAGATACAGTTGACATTGGAGGCGTCACGCTTCAGCCAGGGCCACACAAAAACTATACTGAATCAACCGTGAAACAGAGTTATATAAGAATCTGATTATCGTACCATGACCTAACATTAGAGCCCAAACAGCCGAGATGCTACTTGCACTCATTGTTATTCAGTTGTTCGTAATTGTAGCCGCGAATCCATTCCACAAATACCCCACTGTGTTCCTACTCGATGTCGGTAATGAAGAATTGGAGAAGACCAATACTGAACAGATTAGAGTATCCGTTCCTGGAGGATCTGTAGCATTAAGATACCCAGCGATTGGCGATGGGAACACAATAGGACATCTTCGAGTAAGTAGCATAGACTTCGGAACGTCTTTCAAAGCGAATATAGTCGACGGTGGACCTGGTTACAAATATGCTGTACTGGTATTGATGGGTAACCCAGGCGTTCCGTACGATGCCGTAGTGACAGTGCAAACAGTGAATGACCAGTCCTTCAATATACCAAACATTGGGTACGTTCCCAACAGTGGCAGTGATGCTGTTGACGTCGAAGAGGATGCCAATAATAGTGCAGAAGATTTGAGTGAAGATAGTCAGCAACCCAACAGTTATCAAAGTGAAAATAATGGTCAGAGTAGTAATGCCGAGTTGATGCAATCATCTGTCAACGTATATAAATATGCAGAGAACGAAGAAATGGAACAAAGTTACGATGATAATAATACTGATGATAACAACGATGAATTAGATGTTCAAGAAGATGAAAATGAAGAATCAGATAGTGACGTCAATGAGGCTGACAGCGAAAGTGACGAAAAAGACATACACAAGGAGTACACTGACGATATAGATCAAATTGATGACTCAAACGTCCAAGTCCAAGGTATCGACACCGATGATGCAGATAATGACGGAGAAATAAGTCCAGAGTTGGCCCAATCTGTGCCAATTGATTACGAAGAAGATAACGAAGCTTCCAGTGTTATACGTAGTAGAGTTAACTCAAACAATGATAACGCAAGACCTTATTTAAGTGCAGGAGAAGTTTACTATGAAGATGCCGATCAAAGAAGGCATGATTATCAACAAGAGCCGTTGGATTACGAGAGTCCGGATGAAATAAATCAGATTTTCAACGATGGAGAGGTACACAATAATGGTGATAAATATAGAGATTCAAATAATAACAATGATATAGATTCTAATGATAATTATGCAGTAGCTTATTAAATACTATATAGTTTATAAGTATGTAGTCATAATTTGTAAGTAAGTCATCGAAACTACATTAGTGTAAGTAGAAAGCTTAATTATAATATGAATTATGAAATAATTGGTATTTTATTAAATTATTAATGAGTAAAGGTTCGAAATAGTTTTTTATTTTTATTTATTACTCATAATTTTGCAGTAACTAATACTGAAAATGAAATTGCTTGCAGCTTGCTTGTCGATAGTTCTTGCCAAAGTTACAAGAGACAAGATTCGATATTACCTATACTTACCTGATTTATATCCAAGATAATTTCGATCGTACCAACTCGAATATATTTTGGCATAATCTAGATTGAGTTGATTTTACTGAGTATTTGTTTAAAAAAGGCACTAAAAAAGGTAAAGGGTGTAATGGAATTTGAGCTTTGTTTTGCTTGACATAGATTTTAAGGTTCCAAAATTTGTCAATTATCTCTATTTCCAAACTCTACGGCACGAAGGCGTTTCAGTCACTCACATACAAATAGAGAGACAGAATTGTGACATGGCGGTAAAGCGACTGATGTGTTCCTTCAGCAGTGAAAAAAATCGTGCCGACAGGAGAAAAGAAGTGACAAAGTAATCTTCTATATTTTAAAAAACAGCTACTTGGCATCAGTTTCAGGTAAACATGAAGAGCCGATCACTCACTACAAACCTTGATCTTGATTAAATATTTATGTCTGCCACACCCCAACGAAATATACTTTTACGCGTCTTTTACGTTTTATTTTAAAATCTTGCTTACATACATGTCGTTATGAGATGCAATACGAAATGATGACAGTCCTTTTAAGAAAATTGTTTTTGAAACTGCTTTCAGGATTTATGGAGGGCTTGAAATGCTGGAAACCCATTTTTACACAAATAAGTCGTCATTGAAAGTGAGACTTATCAGTAAATTATTGAGGACTAGCTGACCCGCGCAACTTCGTCTGCGTCACATTTTCCATTATTGCTCCGCTTCTATTTGTCTTAACGTGATGTTATATAGCCTATAACCTTCCTCGATAAATGGGCTATCTAACACTGAAAGAATTTTTCAAATCGGACCAGTAGTTCCTGAGATTAGCGCGTTCAACCAAACAAACAAACAAACAAACTCTTCTGCTTTATAATATTAGTATAGATTTCAATATTAATGATACGACTTCAAGTTATTAAACGACATAATAAAACATGGGGCTGACCTCATGCTACTGCGGAGAATCTTAACACCGCGATTCAGAAAAACGCGTCATAAGTACAACGCCATCTATCGATCTACAACGTAACTGAACTGTCTTTATACTCATAACTACTCATAAGTTCAAACTTAGAAGCTTACACGTTACGATAAATAATGATAATATAATAAAATGTTCACATTGTTCATTTTTTTTTTTTAGTCATACATCTACTAACATTATATGGATTCATTTTATCTGAAATAAATGATTGAAATTGAAATTGAAATTGATTGCTACATTTTCAGTTTAATTAAAAAATAACTCAAAAATACATTGTTTTGGGGTGTTTTCACACATTTCTTATTAAACTATTTCTCAATAGATGGCATTGCAAGTATCTGAAGTCTCAATGTTAACAACCTATTTTAGCGCTCGATGAAGTTTCTTCGTAAACTTTAAAATTCGATATCTTTTGATTTTGTGGGTCGATTTTGATGAAATAAACACTAAATGTTGCTCCGATTATCACTTAATATTTCGAAGTACCTAAATTTTGAATCCAATCACTGGTTTATGCGTGATACTCCTTCAAACGCACAGACAAACAGACGCACAGACAAACAGACAAACAGAAAAGAAATTCAAAAACTGCTTTTTTGTGTTCTATGTCATTTTTCTAACATTTCTATGTATTTTTTATGCGAAAATATTCAATGTACAGACACGGCAACTCTACGATTTTATTATATGTATAGATGAGACATGTCAGTCAATTGGCGGGCTTCAAAAACTCCTTGTCTAGGTGACTAAATGTGGGAACTGTCTATCAGAAGGCCTAGCAGGAATGTTTTTGACGTATTACCTATAGTAAGGTAAAATTTTACTATAACTTAATATCGTTTCGTACCTAATTTTCATTTGAATTGGATACTATATTCATATTTTTGTATGGTACCTACAAATTGTGTATGTCGCATAAACGACACTACGTCACGTAACGTCACTTTCGTTAACGATACTGTAACGTTACTATACAAAACACAACAATAAAGCAACAGTACAATAAAGTATATAATAAATAAATATACGTCAAAACATTCGTGCTAGGTCCTCAGATCTTTCTTTCAACTAGATAGGTAGTATCGGTACCTAGGTAACACTACACAAAGGACAACACCTTTCAGGGTAACAATTTCTTCACGCCTATTTATTTCAGCCTCGATATAAACTTGTCTTATGATGGATATATTATGGATATATTATTAAATTATCACCATAAAAGTTGCCATTAGTCATTGAAACTACAAAGACAGGCAAAGAACATAGAAAACTAACGAATAAAAGAAACAAAAAGCTATTCTAAAGAAAACGACAAAATGGCGTGCATGAATTTTTCATAACAGTTTAATAGCACACACGAGCATAAGAATCGCGTGTCCTTTTCCACGTGGATGTCTCAAGGTTCAGCCTCATCTTCGCAGCTGGTGGTCGATTGGTATAAAAATATACCTAAATAATAATTTAAGCACAAAATTGTTCTGCCCTCAATTTTTGCACGCGCCGCCATTAGCTTGATTTAGGTATTTCTCTATCTGTTTTGTACTCGTTGGAGTTTCGATTATTTCTTTTATGGACTTGTCTTACAGATTCATATCCTTACATAATGTCTCTGGTTTGTGAGAATTTATAATTTAGAATGGTTCAGCCAGTTGACTCAGTGAAGTGATCACGAAGTGGGCTGTCAGTTCATATAATGAAGATCTTCTAATCACTTCACTTAAGCCTTCACTTCGACATGTTTACAGAAGCGCACGCCGGTCAATTCTGTAAACATGTCGAGGTGAAAGCGTGGGTGAAGTGATCACGAAGTGGGCTGTCAAACCATACAAACAAGATGAAATGACGGCTTACTTGTCGTTCACTCCACCTAAGTGTACACGGTGAGATGTCGACAGAATAGACCGGATGCCAGTGTTTCGTTTGTAAGTGAATTAGAGTTACCTAAGTAATTTAATAATAATAATATCCAATCCAATTTGGTGAAATCAGGCTTAAATTACCTACATATATTTTTTTTATCTAGAAAAAGCATTGTAATGCAGAGTGTTGTGTGTAAGTGCTTTGTTCTGATTTTGTTTGCTTTATAACATAACACAACACACACAATAATAAATAACACAATGTCTATAACATTCAAAATTCAAAGAAAACTTTAATTGTTTTCCTCTTTAGGTATAAAACAAACAATAACAAGAGTACACTTTTCCCTCATTCAACTGATTAGTCATTAAAGCTCTAAAAGTTGAACATTTGACAGACATTCCGAGAAAAAAAATTCATTAGCAAATATTTTTTACGTTTGACCTGACGAAGATGCATTGACCATGATTGTTTATAGACAGAGTACATAAAACAATATTATTAATGGAGTTTTATTGAAAAACTTCATGATTCATTCAACTTTTATGAGTGGATTTTGAGAGTAAATAAATGGGTAATTTGGTTTGTGATGATTTATAATTGGCTTGGCATCAATCGATTGAAGTAATTTCTAGAATTTTCATGTAAAAATATTAGGAGCTAGAAAACGGTCGGTTTTGTCAGCTTACTTTTTACATTCGTAGGTACTCAAAATTCCACTTCTAGCACAGTCTAGTCATTTCAGTCCAGGCTTCGCTTTGTCATCTTCTTTATCAACGCAGAAACGTCCTTTTCCAAATGTTAATTCGTCGCAACCCTACATGACTTGAAAAAAGCCACGAAATCTGAAATGCCTAAGGCCATGGCCACATCTTATTATGTATTTTGATGAACCGTCGGTTTTGATTGTTTGTGATGATAATAAGAGGATTAGGTATTATCACAACTTTCAAGACAGTCCATGCATCTTTTCATTGGTTTGGTGCACCATGAGTGTATCCGTGGCCTCAAAGGCCCTATCAGATTATCAGCGCCGTGTTATATATATATATATTTTTTTTTTCATATTGCAGCTTATGCTGAGATAGGTAAGAGACCTTTTTGGCCTCGCACAAAATTCATGGTGTTAGTTTTATTTATTAATTATTAAGTACTGTTACTTATTATTTATCAAGTAGGTATAGTTTGCTTTTTGTCTTGTGCGAGTCCGAAATAAGCATTTCTTTCTTTTCATTTCTTCGGTTACAGGTGCTTCCGTGAAAACCAAAGCCATTGAGAGCAAGGTCTGGTAATCTATCATCTCAAACCATACAACAACTACGCAATGCATTTGCGCCGTTGTTGTTTTTAATAACAAACTCAAGTTTGTCGACATTCAAACCGTGATTCTCAATATTCATGCCAAATAAAAGACTCAAGTGCTTGAACCTTCTATATTTGTGTTTAATTGTTTATATTAGAATTACCCTGTCCAGACTAGCGCATACAGTGTGTGTACAAGCCGTCAATCATTAAAGGAAAATATTTTCGAAATGCTTTATTATGCACGTTTATTGTTCTTCCAACATGCTAACCTGAAATCGATAGGTATTAGGTCAAATAGTCGATATAATATAATATAATAATATAATATAATATCCTTGGACGTTTCAGACAACGCCATATAGTCCCAAGCTAAGCAACCTAATGCTTGTGTTATGGTAACGAGATGGCTGATAAATACTTATATACATTTTTTTTTGTAAATACATACATATTATAGATAGAAAAACACCCAGACTCGGAACAAGTACTTGTACTTGTCGATGATTTGAGAGTAAAACAATGTATTCTTCTGAATAGTATACGTGACACGGTCTTGAGTAAGTGACATGCTTGTCGGCAATGATATTATAAGTAAAAAGGTGTAGATAGGTTACCTATACAACATTCGATCTTCAAAAACGTGAAACCTACGTGACGTGTGTCCGTTGACGGCGCAACGCGACACTGAGGTGAAGTGTGGCTAGTTAGCCACATTTTACTTGCTGAGCGCTTATAACCTATCTACACCTTTTTACTTATAATATCATTGCTTGTCGGAATGTAAAAATATGGTAATGATCACGTGACATTTCGTTAGGCCGTTGGTCTCGGCTGCCATTTGTAGATCTTTGGCAGTCGTTACGGATTGTCAGAAGCCAGTAAATCTTACTCCAGTCTTGTCAAGAAGTACCGTATTACCCAGTTAAACGTTTGTGGAGGTCTGGTAGGCCACCGCTACACGTAAAATACTGGTAGTATTCAGCTGAATCTGTTTTGCAGATGATGATGATGACGTGACATTTCGTGTCATGACATGTTTGATAATCGCCTCACTACAGCTAGTCTATTCTGTAAATAACCATTTCGATATCGACTTCACCTGAGTGACTAAGCTTACAAATTGAACTTTATTTCACACATCATAAGGTCTTATATTTATACGAATTTGAAACTCACCTCGGATTCCGCTGTCGAGATACGAAAATGTTGTTACAGAATAGCACTACAGCTGATAGTTTGTTATTTGTCTGGAGCACCGGGTGCAATTCTACTAATTTTAAGCAACGACGGTCGCATCCGCATGTTATTCGCAATATGTAAAAAAATGTTTGGGAATTGAGACTTTTTTGACAGATTACGACTGAGATGAATGCGAATGCAAACGTTGCTTTTAAATTAGTAGAATTGCTAAAATAATAGTACAACTGGCGAATGTCATAACTGTCCTATTTTGGAGCTTCAGGATCCCATCCTGTTGGTTCAGTCTGTCCCAGGTCCGAGTCCAACATTAATCTCAAGAACATATTTGGATAATCGTGTTCTAGTATTTCAGTCAACTGAGCTATCAGGAAGGATCTTAGAGAAACCTTTAACACTGCCTGATGACACAGGAACAATCTGGAACCACATGGTGGAACAACATTTAAATTGCGGAAGCAAGCCCATAAAAATCCTCGTTAATGAAAGGTTAACAAGACGCCTTCACCATCAATAAATGATTCCATTTGTAAAGAGGTTTTATCACGATAATAATGGCGAAGTGAAAGAGGTCCTGTTCTAATATGAGTTTGTGTGGGACGAAGATAATAAGAATGTTTATCTTTCTTAGACACGTGTAAGGAGACTTTAGCTTGGCAGGTTTTCTTCGAGACAAATTATTTACCTAATATTAAAAAAAAAACTGTCTTTTTATCTTGTTTCCAGGCAGTTTTTTGCCAGAAATCTTGGTTATTTTGGTGCGACCAATGAAATTTATGCTACCTATATGTATATACATAGATCACTATCACTACACTTTATAAAAACAAAGTTCTCCGCCGACTGTCTGTCTGTCTGTTCACGATAAACTCAGAAGCGACTGCACTGATTTTCATGCTGTTTTCACCAATGGATAGAGTGGTTCTCGAGGAAGGTTTAAGTACATAATTTGTCAAGCGGGCGAAGCCGCGGGCATCAGCTAGTTATATAATTATATTTTACCTATCTTATCATTTTAATCTTTACGTATAGGTAGTAGGTATGTCTTTAACTTTTTCGGGTACCTGGCGACCCGGTCCTTTGGCAGGCGTACCAGGCGCCGAAGCCAACTCGCAAACGCCCCAAAAGACATTTAATCCAAAAATTATTGTACCTAAAAAAAATACGCAAAATCTGAGAGACACTGTGATAGTGAGTAAAATAATTATGAACAACTTTTACTATGCGACCAACCCTGAAAACGCAGCTATCATGTCAGGGACTTTTACATGCAGGCTATACTTTTGCAGAACTGCCATGTCTTAGAAACAAAGTTAATCTTCCTTTTTAATTTTGATTTCATTATACTTACGAACTCTTACGTCAATGGTAATGATTATGTAAAATATACTGGACTAACCTGCATAATCTAATAAATAGTGAACTTAATTGAATTTAACAAGTACCAACCGTTCTGTTTACAAATTGTAATCAATTTTCCAAACATGTAACATTTATAAAGGTCTAAAAGAAAATACCAGGTGTTATTATGTAACTCGTCCAAAAATTGCATCTGTCTACGGTTAACGGTTACTTATCTGAAATTCAAATATGGAATTTTCAAGCTAACATGGCGCCGCTCTCCCAATAAGTATATTTTCGAACTGAGGATTAGAGATCATTATCAAATTTTGGAACAATCAACTCCATATTATTGTACAATACTTACAAAGTTCGAATTGCTTTGCAACCCATACTTTTTAAGGCCTTTTGTGTACAAATGGGTACTTAAAAATCAACTCAAAATACATATTGATACAGTCTAAACTTGATTTGGTGGCGATGCATTCAAATTAAGATTCAAGTATAAATTGGAATAGTTCGTGAAACTGTTCGACAGGCGCTTTCATGACTTGTCTCAAATACATTTTTGATCCTTTACAAAGGCTGCGTTTTTATTGTAGAGAAAATACGTACATAGATATTTAAGTTGATTTCTTTAGATATTTTCTCACACTAAAAAATAAGCTACGAGTACTTCATCAGTATTTTCCATCAAATACTTACAATAAATTAAACCCAAGTTCATAGCGATATAAAGATTACCCAAGGAATGAAGAAACTGGCCGAAAAAATGGTAATTTATCTAAGTATAATTGCATTTTTTTTTTAAAACACAGTGAAGTACCTATTATTATTTTTTTTTATTTTTAAATATGAAAGATTCGGAGGTTCATATTTTCTCAAACTTGCAAAACAAAGAACCGTTAACTTGCTGATTTAAGATTTCATGCAGTGGTTTACCTATATCTGAATTATGCAAAGTTTGAATAGAACTGTTATTTTGATAAACTATACAACCTCATTGTGGGTCTTCAAAGAATAGTCAATAGGTCACCTTTGCATCGGTCAATGTTTCTACACTAAATAAATGAACTGGGCTCACATATTATTAAAATGCCTAAAATATTACGGTTAGGTTTTAAGTTGTGTCATCCTACGAACTCATTTATTGAGCTTGCCCTGTTACCTATTTTTACCAGACTGTCCTAGATGGATGGTACCTACTTACTATTTTTCGAAAGCACCTGCGCCTGTATATGTTTTTTGGGCTATTTAATTGGCTGTGTTGTCGCTGGCAACCAGCGCTCTGTAGCTCTGTCTCGCATACGAGTCCCAGCATTAAGCCGAGCGATGGCCGTTTTGCGCGAATGTGACGCAAATCTTCCCAATTTTCATAAAATTGTAATTTTGTTTTTTTCTTTGGTATGCGTCATGCTTGGCGCAAATAAACTCTTTCTTTCTTAACGGATGGATAGATTTTTATAAATGTGACGTTTTTTGTTTTGTCTTAAGTGTCAACGTGACATAGGTGCTTAATATAAAGTCAAAAAAATAAAAAATAAGATGACGGCCACTGCCGCATTTTTTTTTATAGGTAGGTACACTGATTTGATATAACCTGACTTCAGACTGAATCATGCGTTATAATAATCGTTTAAATTCAGAATAGAGCCCTTGTTTACGGAAAGTTTCAAAAAGGCAAAACATAATAATAAGAAAATAACTGAACCGATGATTTTCTTTCTAAGTATTTTCTTTTGGCACTTAAGGCGAGGTTGCAGTACTGTGTGTTTTGACGAACAACAGCCACTGTCCGGCGAGCGAAATAATGCCTTAATTTTGTTTGTTAATAATGTCGAAAACTGATAAAGAAATAATACAATATGATTTCAACATTTACTTCAAAATAAAAAGCTTAGATCTATTGATATAACTTTTATATATATTCGTGATAAAATCTCTTAGCAGTACATGTTTAAAATTGTAATTTAGTGTCATGTTTGATAAAAAAAGTATCGAGCCAATCATTCTAAATCGCGTTTCTATCTTTACGATTTACTTGAAGGTATGTTCAATTTTTATGTAATGATTTTTATTTATTAAAAAACTCATAATTAATTAGATTTTCAGACGTTCAAAATCTTAAAAATTACTGCAACCCCGCCTTAAAGAGGTCCCCCTGGGGCGGTCCACGTGCGAATATTGAATGAAATTATTTATTCTTATGAATTAAACTTCCACGTATTGTGTTCGGAGTTTGCAAGATTTTTATGATACTTAACTTCCTTCTTCAGGGCCATTGAGCAATAATTAATGACCAATTTCTAAATTCTGGATATGGAGATAAGGGCGTGTTTTGACATACTCTTATACCATGCACAAATGCCATATTTGGACAGGTCGACAATCGTATATTAGAATAAACAAGAAAATGGTGAGCAGATTGTATGTGATCTACAGATCTTCATTGCGGGAACGTCATTTATTCTGTTTTATTATTTTATTCCAAGGTAATGTTTTATGTAGAATAATAAATAACAGATCCTGCTGTACATCAAAATAACAGAACAACACCTACTTAACATCTGCTAAATAAAACAAAGAAAACTTTTTGGATTCATACAGGACTGACTACTGCATATTTAGCACAAAAACGGTCGCCGTGAATTGATTCGAAATTCAAATTCGTACTTTAAAAATAGAACGTCGCTGTGCGTTCGGGAACCGCTAGCTGAATAAATCGACCTATTTTATGGTACCGTTATCAAATTACCTAGGTAGGTACTTGAATAGTTGAGGATTTCTCAGTAATGTTATTACATTTCTAGTTTCTGTAAAAAAGATGCTGGTCGAGATCGACGCTCAGTGACATTACCAGCACGGGTGGATCTTGAAAATTAAGCAACGCTTGTCGAAATCGGGGGGCCATCATGAGACTCCTCCGTGCCTTGGCAAGCTTGTTAAGCCGTTGGTCCCGGCTATCATTTGTAGATAAGATTTTTATTTGGGTTTTATTTTTATTCATTAGTTGAGAGGTTTTGTTTCTATTTAGCCAGAATTCGGAAAATCTGACAAGTCTTGACAACGGGTTTCTTGGTATAAGTACATTTATTGGTTTATGGAGGTCAGATCGGCAGTTGCTTCATGCTAAACAGAAGCAGCTGAATACCAATATTTTACATGGACAGAGCATTCAATTTTATCCTGAATAGGTCACGAAATATTCATTATTCGTTGGAGATCGAGCATTTTTTCAAAAAAGGAGATCACAACCTAGGTACCTATTACTTATTCAAGCAATTTTTAATGGGACTGAATCTGCTGGTAATCCCAGTATGTTTTCCACAATTCCTCACGAGGTATGAGGTAGGTATGAGTGATGCAAATTATTTCACAATTACCAAAGATTCCAGCTGGACTGTGGAATTGGTTGAATGAGGTTAAATGTAGATCTTACTCAGATCTTTTATTTACAAATATTGAGTTTTTGGGCTATACCTGACCGTAAATGCTATGACTGTGTACTGTGTAGTAATGTCTGCGAAAAGAAGACGTATTTTTATTCCTCATCACATCCACGGCTGGAGATAGGCCGTCTCACATCCATCAGCTAACCCCACCAGGTCATTTGTCGCCTTTCTTCCAATACGCGGTCGCTACTCCCAAAATTTTTCGGCCCATCAACGTCCTGCAGTGCGATTCTGTAAACATGTCGAAGTGAACACTTGGCGAAGTGAGCTGTCAAACCATACAAATAAGACGGCATGACAGCCCACTTGTTGTTCACTACACCTAAGTGATCACGGTGAGATGGCGATAGAATTGACCGGCTGTTCTGCGAGCAATGTGCCCTGCCCACTACCACTTAAGTTTGGCGATCCTTCGGGCTATGATGGTAACCTTGGTACCATAAGTCATCACTGGCAACACGTTCGGGTCATAGGCTTTCTTCTGAGACACTGTGGATCTCTGGTTGAGAGGAGAAGATGAGATGCAAAGTATTTTTATATGGACAGGAGCCACGGGGGCAACTAGAATGTTAATAATAGTTGTCCCCCGCGGCTGCGCTCAACTGCAATTTTCTTATTTTTTTCTTTCATAAGAACCTTCTACTGATAATCATAAACTAATTTAAAAAAAAGAATAAACAAAAAAAAACCGAGTGTGCTTATGACCACACGACTGAAGTGAAATTTCTTTTGCTCCATCTGTATGTACTACTGACTGAGATATATACATATTTCATTTACTAGCTCTAAGAGAAAGAGAGAAAGAAAATGTGCGTGCAACTTGTTCTCTCTTTCTCCTACACTATGATACAGACAATAGGCCTGCACTGTGCTTTATATCTAAGCACAGTGCAGGCCTATTGTATTTGAATGGCCGGAACATATTTGGCTATGAGAGGAAGAGAGAAAGAAAATGTGCTTTCTCTTGCTTATATCCCCCACTAAACTCCCGTTCGCCTCGCCCGATCACACTTTTCGTAACGCTTACGTCACGCATTCGCCAGCTTACCTACTCCCCAAGTCAAGCGTGCGTAAAGAAGTTTCACTTCAATAATAATACAGAATTAGCGAAATCGATCAGCCGTTCACGCGTGGTACCAAAGGGTAATAGAGATTATTTTTTAAATATAAAGATTGTAATTAAGAGTCAGTGTCTCAAGTATCAACTACATAAATTAATCTTCTATCAACTATAATAGAGATTGTTAAAAATCCGTTATAAAACACATGCGTTAATTGATTTCATGTAGGTACTACCGAAATGGCTCGTGGTCCAATCCCTGACATTTTGACAAATGGTATCGATCGTCAACAAAATGTCACTAAAAAGTTAGATATATTCGTGACAATCGAAACAGATTTGACAGATGAGTAGAAAGGGATAGAAGGACGCTTTATCACTAAGAGTGAAAGAGATTTACTTTCAGGTGTAATTCATACTTAATAGTAAAGCAATTTTGTATCCTGCTGTCAAATCCGACATCTTGGATTATCACAAATATAGTTGAAGAATTTTCCGAGAGTTAGTTTAGAGAGGCAGTGTTGTCCGACTCCATTTACTTTCCATCTGTAATTCAGTAAGTACAATGTCCAGAACCTTGACATTAAGAGCACTATTAATATGAGTTCAATCCGGATTTACGGACGGCGCGTGCGCACGTGTCCAAACAAACTCTTAAACACGCCAATTAACTCTCACTTGTAGGCTAAGCATTTGCTACTGGCTATGAATGAAAAGACCATAGGTAATGAAATCCAGTCAAGTGCCAGTTGGCCTAGCACTTGAGTGATTCCGTATCAGAAACCGAAAAAAGATCCACGATTTTAGGCAAGTGGTTTTGCGAGTATCGAAATAAGTGGCTTTTCGAAACTTCCAATGCTCGTAATTAAAAAACCATTAAATTCTAGTATCAATATCATCTCAGCAACAATTTCAATTTCAATTTCAATCATTTATTTCGGATAAAATAAAATCCATATAATGTTAGTAGAATGAAAGTGAGTGAAGTGAGTGAATGTTAGTTGATGTTGATGTGTGTGTGTGTGTGTGTGTGTTGTGTGTGTTACTCTCACAGACTTGTTAAAATGGAGGGGAAAGATGTTTTAACAGTGTGCGACTGCGATGCCAATGTGAACGCGCTTGAACAGTACGAAAAATGCATCTCTGATCAAATCGAGCGATATTCCTTACACATCTATATCCATCAATCAATGTTAAGGTTTCTCACAGTTTGTTACAGTTTTCGTCTATTGACCTGAAATATTAGTATGAGTCTACACGCGCACCTGAACGACCTATTTATTTATATCGGAAAAACCTTACCTAATTTGTTAATATGACACTGTTGTATAAAATTTGGAGGAAAAATATCATTTGGAGACGTAATATTTTTCTACAATATGAGTTGATTGATTATGCGCGCGTGTATGATATCAACGTGGATGTAGTTAAATTATTAGGTACCCGTGTTATGGTATATGTAGGTACCTATGTCACCGGAAAATGTCATACCCCGTAGGGTTGTAAAATATCACGTTCTATTACATTTCAAAGTTCGGACGCTCTTAATGAACAACCCATTAGTATTTACTTAGTACCAATGGATTTAAAATCGCTAACGGCTTAAAATTTGGATAGCATAATCAGCCTATAATGTTTCCACTGTTGAGACATAGACTTCCTCTGTCCATCTGGAGTGGGCCATAATCCAAATGGTAGGCTTTACATGTTTTCGAAGTTTTGGTTTTAGAAAAGGCTGGTTACCTGCTCGTCTTTTACATCGTTCTCCATGAGAGAACGATGTATGTAGGTATAATTAGCTAACCCGCGCAACTTCGTTTGCGTCACATTATTCATTAATAAAATGACTTATAAAAAATAAGGGTTGGTGATAGAAAAGGGTTGTATGTATTTTTGAATGCCACATTATTAGAAAAATAAAAATTAAAAAATTGTCCAAACATGAAAAAAAAACGTTAGGGGTGGGACAACCCTTATCACTTAGGGGTATGAAAAATAAATAGTAGAATAATAGTAAATAGTAGAATTCTCAGACCTACTGAATATACATATAAAATTTGGTAAAAATCGGTAAATTTTTGGGTTTTTGGGGGCCGAGTCACCCACGTCCGTAGGAGAGTACCTTTCAGCGAATCCCTACACGTGGTCCCCGGGTGGTGCTAAACAGGTGACACTAACCGCCTCCGTGGTCTAGTGGTTATACCACCTGATTCAGACCCAGAGGTCCCGGGTTCGATTCCCCGCGGGGGCAAATTTTTTGCTCGGTTTGGTTGGTGGTAGGACTTGTTATAAGTCCGCCTGGCAAGCTACCACCATCATGTCTAAGTCTATCGCCATAACAACAATGTTAACAGCATTGTTGTGTTCCGGCAGTTAGAGGTATGATAGCCAGTTCCTCTGTGTAAGAAGATTCCGGGTGAAACTCGCTTCCATCTTTGGCCTAATCATCACTTTCCATCAGGTGAGATTTGGCCCAAGAGTTTCCCCGTTTTGTATAAAAAAAACCGTTTCGGACGAGTAAGGTAACAAACATTGTGACACGAGAATTTTATATATAAGAAGAAGAAGATTTCAACCCTGATGTAAACAAAACTTTGTAACAATTTATTATTTGTAAAAGTGTCCGTGAAGTTTCTTGCACGTTCTTCTCCATAGAGATTTACGCTTTGGAACGTGTAAATATAGCTTCATCTTTTTGGACCGACCGACCTTGACAATTCAAAAGTGCCTGTTAATGGTTGAATTGAGCTAAATTCTTGAGTTTGAGTTTGAACCTAGGGCTGTACAGTCGCCAGCACATCAAACTATTCTAAACTGTCAAATTTTCCCAATCAAATTTGAATCCAATCACTTTGGCAATAAAGTTGAAAATCTAACAAAGAAATTTGACAGGTTGTTGTGTGTGTTGTGTTGTAAAAACTTTAAAACCCCGGACATTTGAAAATAATAAACAACGTTAAGAGCTCGTAGGTGCTTGTGCCGAAAAGCAAACAAGCGAATTGGAAATCGAGGGTGTGCGAAGTGAGCTCGGTAACTTTAGTACCCCGGCTCGGATCAGGCTGGATATTTGTATTAACCAGTTGATATAAGTTTTTTTGTCAATTTATGCCTAAAAACAGAAATGATGTAGGAGCGAGTGGAGCCGGTTCGATTTTTTTTTGCCAAGTTAGCTAATAAATGGGGAATACAATTACGAATTAAATTTGAACTAAAATTTGTGTATAAATGTATTTCTACATTTAACCTTTCAATCAATCGAGCTTCCCCGGACACAAAAAAGTGTCCTTCCTGGCCCCTTTATAAATACCCCACCCAGACGCTCCCCGGACGCACTCCAAACCAGGAAAAATCCGGGGAAACCCGGATGGATGCCAATTACTTTGACGTGCAATTCCATAATCATTACTTCGTGAGAGGTAGAGAAACAGAGCTGTAAAGAAGAAATACTGGCCCCTTTTTTGCCAGTATTACCTCATACTGGCAAAAACACTACACCTACTTAACCTTCAGGCTATAAAGCCTCAATTAAAAGAGGCCATACTATAAAACAAAGTCCTCCGCCGCGTCTGTCTGTCTGTTCGCAATAAACTCAAAAACTACTGCACTTATATTCAGGAAGGTGGATTTTCAGGGAGGTGGAAGGTACCTAAATGATAAATTATATTTATTTTGCAAGTAAATCAAATCATATGAGAACCATGTAGGTTAATGTCTGAAGTGGTATTTTGAGGAAAGTAACACAGATTTGAGTGGACCTGTCCAGACAGTGCAAGCATTGCCAGTTATCGTGTAGCTCAAACTTAGAACCTAAAGGAGCTCAACAGGTAAGGTAAGGTGAAGTGGTTCTCGAGGAAGGTTTTAGTATATACCTAGTTGGTCAAGCAGGTGAAGCCGCAGGCATTAGCTAGTTATCAATAAATATATATAAAATTCTTCCGTTCGTGAGTGACTGACAGACAACGCACAGCCGAAACTACTGGTCGTAGAAAGCTGAAATTTGTCATGTAGCTCCATTAGGTACTCTTCGTAGGGGGGCACTAAGAGAGGATTTCCTGAAATTCCTACGGGAACGGGAAAAAACGGGAAATGCGCGTACGAAGCCGTGGGTGAAAGATAGTATATTTATGTATATCTACATATTATAAAACAATGTCCTCCGCCACGTCTGTCTGTACGTTCGCAATAAACTTAAAAACTACTGCACCAATTTTCATGCTGTTTTTACCAATGGATAGAGTGGTTCTCAAAGAAGGTTTTAGTATATACCTAATTTGTCAAGCAGGTGAAGCCGCGGGCATTAGCTAGTCATCAATCAATATATATAAAATTCTTCCGTTCCTGAGTGACTGACAGACATCGTACAGCCGAAACTACTGGTCGTAGAAAGCTGACATTTGGCTTGTATGTTCCATTACACTCCGTAAAGTTACACTAAGAGATTTCCCGAAATTCCTACGGGAACGGGAAAAAACGGGATATGCGCGTACGAAGTCGCGGGCGATAAGCTAGTTTTCAATAAGGTTTTTAGGGGCCGAGTCAACCGCGTCCGTAGGAGAATACCCTTCAGCGAATCCCTACACGTGGTCCCCGGGTGATGATAAACAGGTGACACTAACCGCCTCCGTGGTCTAGTGGTTATACCACCTGATTCAGACCCAGGGGTCCCGGGTTCGATTGGACTGTTCTAAGTCCGCCTGGCAAGCTACCACCATCAAGTCTAAGTCTGTCGCCATAACAACTATGTTAACAGCATTGTTGTGCTCCGGCAGTTAGAGGTATGATAGCCAGTTCCTCTGTGTAAGAGGATTCCGGGTGAAACTCGCTTCCATCTTCGGCCTAATCATCACTTTCCATCAGGTGAGATTTGGGCCAAGAGTTTCCCCGTTTTGTATAAAAAAAAATGGTTTGTTTAAACATACCTAGAAATAACTAAAATTATTTACCGACCTATTATTCCACTTAGCAGTTCTAGTTTTTTGAAGACTTTTACAAATTAGGTACTTGTAGGAATTCCTTTGATAAGATTATTTGTTCAATAAATATTGTAGCTTGTTAAACATTATATAAATGAGGACATTAAGAGAAGCTCCGTGAATTTGGTTCAATAAAACCCGAATAACTATTTGTATTGTGTGTAAACATTGATAATTAGAACACTTCACTAACTTCTATCAGCGGCTTTGCCCACGTACTGGTCCAAAATTTATGAAACTCAAAACTCAAAAAACTCAAGCATTTATTTTAATTTGACCATTTACAGGCACATTTGAATTGTCAAGGTCGGTCGGACCAAAAAAAAAGAAAAAGATGAAGCTATTTGCACGTTCCAAAGCGTAGATCTCTATAGAGAAGAACGTGCAAGAAAAAAAAAAATTACAAAGTTTTGTTTACATCGTGTTAAAATTATATACATGTGAGAACGATGCAAAAGACGAGCAGAATAAAATTGTCCGAAATAAAAAATGAAAAATTCAAAGAAATTATTAAAATAAACCAGCTGGCAGCTGAGAAATGACCAGTCCCAACCAACGGCGCCCGTTTACAAACATGACGCATGCGCCGTGCCCATTCGTCTCAACCATTTTGAATGGAGCCAAATGATTCAACGCGTACGCCACCACCAGCTGGATTTTTGAGTGAGCATGACACTCCCAACCGCCAGGGCATATTCAAGTCGTGCCATAGGAACATATTCCCCGGATGAGAAGTATTCTATGCCCTATTCCAGAACATGGTGTACCCGTGTGCCAAGTTTATTCTTAATCTGATTAGCTGCCTAGAAAGGAAGAAATAACAGACGGTGTTTTGGGGGACGGTCTGTTGTAAAATTTGACGTTCATTAAGTACTGGCTCTCAGCCTAATTTGAATAAATGACTTTTAAATTTTGGTTTTTTTTTTTACCGACAGACAGACAAATATAATCTTTATATAACGGGTGTAAGGGACAGCTCTCCTCAAACTGATAGGGTGATTTCAGTATATCGTACTTAGTTGACCAGTACATGAAATTATTTCAGGAACTTTATGGGAATCCAATAAAACTGATTTGTTTAATTACCTCACTCGCAATGTATCGCTACCTCTGCAAAACGCACGCAGGGAACGGCAGCGCAGCGAGCTTTCGAAAGGATAGCTGAACGCGATCGCCCGCGCTACGTTTTAACAGCTGATTTCATGCGTCGTTCATGAGATTTTTTATTTTATTTTTTCATTTTAGCTGTGTTATTTACATTGATGGAGTTCTGCATACAGATAATGTAAATTTACATTGAAATAAAGCAAAAAAAATTAAAAATCGAAAAAAAACAAAAAAAACCTGAGGAAATTTCCACTGGAATATGATTCAAAATAAGGAGCTGATTGCACCCTGTTCATTTGTGGAAGGCTGTCCCTTACACCCTGTATATAAATGAATTGCTGTTCGTTAGTCTCGCTAAAACTCGAGAACGGCTGAGCCGATATCGGTAATTCTTTTTTTGTTTAGTACGCCTAATACAGGGAAGGTTTAAAAGCAAAGGTTGACTCCAGTTGACGGGAGCAAAGCCGCGGGGCACAGCTAGTAATCAATAAATATAAAACTCTTGCGTTACTGAGAGAGTGACTGACAGACATAGCGCAGCCGAATCTAAGCTTACAAAGTGAACTTTATTTCACACATCATAAGGTCTTATATTTATACGAATTTGAAACTCACCTCGGATTCCGCTGTCGAGACACGAAAATGTTGTTACAGAATAGCACTGCGGTCGTAGGAGATTTGGAAAAAAACTGGATATATAACAATCGAATGAAGGGCAGACTCCGTAAGATTGTAATAAATCTTGATTGAATTACAATTTCTTGATACGTTATGAAAAAATCGTTTTGTGTATAATAATATCCCATCCAAATTCAATAGTTGCCAATACATCCGTTTCGTATTTAGAAAACATAGTTTACAATTTTCATGCGATATTTTACAATCTTACAGTGTTACCCATTTTCCGGTGATAAAGACATTAAGAAAAGCTTCATGTATTATGTTCAATAAAGCTGTAGAAAGGTGTGTGAACATTGAAGCTTATAATTGTATTATTAGCCTGTTTGGGTTTGCCTTGCGGTCTGCGAGGGCTCTTGTTTATAGCTCTTGAAGGTGATAGCATACTTAATATTCAAGAAATGGCCCTGTTGCTTTCATGGGTATCTGAAAAGGGAGAGATGATAGACCCCTTTATTTCAAACTTGTACCTACTTCGCCCGCTTCGCTTCGTGTGGGTTATTGCAATTTTTGTAGGGATCTCTATTTTTTTCGAAAATAAATATGTTACTTTGTATTAGGTACAAACAAACAAACAAGCAAATCTATTCTCTTTTTAAAATTATAATATTGGTTTAGATTTCTCAGCTATGTCCTAAAACTCTACTCTACCTTGTAGGTACAGTCAAATAAAAAAATTATACTCTATACTAATATTATAAAGCAGAAGAGTTTGTTTGTTTGTTTTTTTGTTTGGTTGAACGCGCTAATCTCAGGAACTACTGGTCCGATTTGAAAAATTCTTTCAGTGTTAGATAGCCCATTTATCGAGGAAAGAATAGGCTATATATCATCACGCTAAGATAAATAGGAGCGGAGCAGTAAATGAAAATGTGACGCAGACGAAGTTGCGCGGGTCAGCTAGTTAAAGATAAAAAGATAATAATTATATTTTTCAAACATGCGTTTACTTAAACTGACTAATCAGACGTGCAAGGCCCTGTATGGCTACTGAGCCGAGTGAGGAGGGATATTACCACAAAATGCTTATTGCAATATGGATGCTTGCTTGCCACTGGGTGATCCGTATGTCGTAAGTCTGAAAATGTGGAGGTGTCTCATTTTCAGCAGTAAGTTTATTTTGGCTGAAAAGATGATGATGACTTTCCAGTAGTGTTGACGCCGTCACAAAATTTAGGTACATTTAATTCGTGGCACACGATTCAGTTCACGTTGTTCTAAGCATGTCTTACTACATTGACACCTTTTTTATTTTTTAGGAATGGGAAATCATCCAATGACTTCTCCCGCTCTGAGCGGAGCGAGAGGGAGTGTCAGACTTCTACTGACTAAAACCCATCCATGTCCTTCAGTGCCCTTTGTGTTCCGGAGCCACGGTATCTCTTTCGAATAGTCCCGCGACTCCGGCAGGCGTTAGCCCCTCCCAATGCTGACTCTCTTTGAGGCACGCGTGGAACATGAACGCGCCGTCGGCACGGCCTGTCGTCATAAGACGGACGGACGGCGAGCTGCCCATAGCTCACCGTCCACAGGCCCACCACATTGACACCTGCCGGTCGAATCTGTCAAGCGTCTCACCATGAAAACTCAGGTTGACTGAGCGCGAAATAAACTGTCATTGCATCTTGATTACATGAATTATTCATAGCTCACTTCGTGATCACTCCACCCAGGCCTTCACTTCGAAATTTTTACAGAATCGCACTGCTGTTGTGTTGTCAGACTTAGCTATGAACATTCTACGACTGTGAAACAATTTGTCCGACACACAATTTGACAGGACTGTTCAAGTTTCCCCCGTTGTCGAGTCGAAATCTATATTTTATATTATTACTAATACTTATATTAATTACTAGTTTTTGTTTTGCCATAAAAAAAAAAATATAAAAAATAGCCAACGACCTATTCTCAGACCTACCAAATCTATATCTATACTTATAATAAATCTGTAGAGAGGTCAATTCTGTACATGAAATATATTTCCAAAATAACTATCAGGGGGTGATTAGGGATGAGGGGCCAGTTCCCGCTTCCTTGGAGGACCGGGAAGCTGGTCCTCATCCGGAAGCCTGGGCGCCCTGCGGACTCGCCGTCCGCATTCCGGCCCGTAGTATTGCTCGACGAGGTGGGCAAGCTCTTCGAAAGAGTTATCGCAAACCGCCTCGCCGGGCACCTAGCGGGAACGGGGCCGGATCTTGCGGACAACCAGTTTGGTTTCCGCAAGGGGCGCTCTACGGTGGACGCCGTCATGCGCGTCAGAGCCCTCACGACGGGGGATGCGGTCTCCCGGGGTGGTGTTGTCTTGGCGGTGTCACTCGACATCGCCAACGCCTTCAACACCATGCCCTGGAGCTGCATTGGGGAGGCACTCCGGTATCATCGGGTGCCGACCTACCTTCGTCGTGTTGTCGGGGACTACCTGTCCGACCGGGCAGTAATCTACCCTAGTCACAGCGGTGAGTGGAACCGGCGAGAGATGTCGTGCGGTGTCCCACAGGGTTCGGTTCTGGGGCCGCCCCTGTGGAACATCGGTTACGACTGGGTGCTGCGAGCCGACCTCCCTAGCGGCGTCAGCGTCATCTGTTACGCTGACGACACGCTGGTGCTGGCACAGGGGGGGTCGTACGCGGAGGCGGCCGACGTTATGACACGCGGGGTTGCGACAGTCGTAGAGAGGATCCGGCAATTGGGTCTCGAGGTGGCGCTGCACAAGTCCGAGGCCATGTGTTTTCATGGCCGAGGCAATACGCCACCGTCGGGATCCTTGCTGACGGTAGGAGGGGTTTCCATCGGCGTCGAGTTGACGCTGAAGTACCTAGGGCTCGTCCTCGACAGCCGGTGGAACTTCGTGGAACATTTCCGACGTTTGGCACCTAAACTGGAGCGGGCCGGGGCTGCTTTCAGGCGGCTCCTGCCCAACCTGGGGGGACCAAACGCCTCCTGCCGGAGGCTCTACGCGGGGGTCGTGCGGTCCATGGCCCTCTACGGGGCCCCGGTGTGGGCGCGTTCCTTGCGGCAGCGTGCTGCCAACTATCTGAACGCGCCCCAAAAGGTGATGGCCCTAAGGATGGCCCGAGGGTACCGCACGATCTCGCGCGAAGCGGTGTGTCTCCTTGCCGGATTGCCGCCATGGGATCTGGAGGCGATAGTCCTCGCGCGCCTGCATGATTGGCGCGTGGAGGTACTACGCCGGGGGGAAACTCCGCTGACGCGGCAAATTGTCGCGCAGCGGACAGACCTCCGGCGCGATCTCATGGCGTCATGGAGACGACGACTGTCGCAACCCAGTGCAGGGCACGCCACGATAGTGGCGATAAGTCCCCTCTTTGAGGAGTGGCTAGAGAGGCGCCACGGCGTCCTCACCTTCCGCCTGACGCAGGTCCTCACCGGACACGGATGTTTCGGGAGGTACCTGCATCGAATCGGGCGGGAGGAAACGCCCGGGTGTCACCACTGTGAGGATCGACCGGAGGACACGGTGGAGCACACTGTGCAGGTGTGCCCCGCTTGGGCGGCGCACCGCCGTGTCCTCGAAACGGCGATCGGCGGCAACCTCTCGCGTCCGGCCCTGGTCCAAGTCATGGTCCGGAGCGAGACGGAATGGGACGCCGTTGCCTCCTTCTGCGAAGCAGTCATGCTAGCGAAGGAGGTGGCGGAGAGGGAGAGGAGACCCTCTCGTCCCGGCCGCCGTGGTGGACGCCGCGGGCGTCGGGGGCCACCTGGTGACCTCCGGCCACCGTAGGCGCGGGCCTGTGGACGGCGAGCTATGGGTGGCTCGCCGTCCGTTCGTCTAGTGACGACAGGCCGTGTCGACGGCGCGTTAGTGTTCCACGCGCGCCTCAAAGAGAGTCAGCACACAGAGGGGCCCGAAAGGGCCGACGCCTGCCGGAGTCGCGGGATTATTCGCAAGAGACACCGTGGCTCCGGAACACAAAGGGCAATGAAGGAACATGGATGGGTTTTAGTCAGTAGAAGTCTGACACTCCCTCCCGCTACACCCAGAGCGGGAGGAGTCATTGGATGATTTCCCATCCCTAAAAAAAAAAAAAAAAAAAAAAAAAGGGGGTGATTAGGGATCGATACTGATGCCAAAAATGCAATCAGTAACATTTTTGTCTGTCTGTCTGTCTGTATAACCGTTATAGACACAAAAACTACTCGACGGTTTTTACGAAACTTGGTACAATTATTATTCATACTCCTGAGCTGGTTATAGTATACGCATCACGCTACAATCAATAGGAGCAGAGCAGTGAAGGGAAATGTTGGGAAAACGGGAGAAGTTTCTCCATTTTTTAAGCTTCCGTCGCGTGTGCAACCTTAATGGTGAAAGCTACACAGAAATCATGTATGACGGAAATGTTCTCCTTAAAATTATATAAAAAATATCCCACGACAGCATAATATGTCTATCTTTTATGATTGACGCACAATAACACGTGTAACTCCCGATAGCTTAGCAGTTCGAAGCTTTCTGATTATATTTGTCTACTCTTACGTTTATATAACACTCTCAGTCATCCCTAATTAAAAAAGTTAATAAAATAGAATCATAGAAATCGATATAGAAATACCAAAGTTATACATGAAATACGCTATTATAAGCCATCGCGCCTGACTACTGAATCATGCTATAAGGATTATTTTTGTATAAGGTCGCGAACGCACAGGCAGGCGGCTAGCTTGGCGCCTAGAGGCTAGCGAGTAGCTTCGTAAAACGGCTTACGACAGTTTGCAATATCCTTTAATATAATGTCGAGGGGAAGATGGTTATAATTTTGCTACCAAACGAGTAATATTATAAATGTGAAAGTTTGGTTGTTTGTTACTCTATCACGCCAGAACGGCTTAACGGATCTTAATGAAATTTAGAACAAAGATAGATTATAGTCTGGAATAGCACATAAGCAATTTTTCATCCCGGGAATATGTTCCCTAGGGATCACGCGGGCGAAGCCGCTGGCAGAAGCTAGTACAAAATAAAGATCGGTCTAGCCGTTTCGCACCGTGGCACGAGATTTTTATACATATATTAGAAGATTTAATATAACACTATAAGAGTTTGTTTGAATGGGCTAAATCTCTGGAACTACTAGTCGGATTTGGAAAATTCTTTTTGTATAAAATAATATGATAGCCACATTCTGGCTTTTCGGGAACGAGAAAAATCGGGATATGCGCGTACGAAGTTGAGGGCTTAATATGCTATTCTTAGCTAAATATTAGTTTCTTTGCAATGCCTTTTGACTGCCTGCTCTTTGCCTACTCTTTAATCGTATATTCTTTAACAATAAAAAATAATTCCAGATCCATTGCCACTAAAGTTTAAATAAAAAAATTTGAAAACGAAAAAACAAATCTTATAAAAGAAAGTCCTTACGGTTGTAGTTACACTATTTGTAACTCAAGAACGGCTGCACCGATTTGGCTGAAAAATGGTGGAGAGGTAGCTTAGAAACAGGAGACGGACATGAAAGTATACCTCGGGATATAATACGTTACGAGTACGTTATATTCCCGAGATATACGTATCTCGGGAATCCCAAGGGAACGGGAACTATACGGGTAAAACGGGAGCGAAGCCACGGGGGACAGCTAGTTAGTTATATACGACTGATAGCACGAATTTTCGTATTACCTATCTACGCAATTAGGCTGCCAGTTTTTCTGAAATTCGCTCTTAATGTCCTTACACGTGTATGACATCTCAAAACCAGATCATAACATAAAGAAATTACTCTAATGATCAGACAAAACACATTTTCATAATGTCATACTTAACATGATTTGCGATATTTGCCTCTTGCTATCAGGGACAAGGCCGATCTAAATATATTGCTCTTTAGTTCACTCTTAACTAGTCATATCGTTCATTCACAAAGTGGCTTCATTGAATAACCTGATTTTAATGAAAATGTGTAGATCGTAAAATTATGATTGCCTATGCTATGATACACCCACTAAATTGGTAACATAATTACCTACAATTTTGAATGTATTTTTATGGTTTCTTCTATATTTAGAATTAATTGAAAGTATTTTTTGGAATGCAAATGGCGTTCAATTCGTTGGCAATGTTTTTTATCTGGAACCAGGGGTAACAAAGATGTTTTGTTACTAAGAAAAACATGGGGTCATTGGTCTAGGTGTCGGGCTTCCACCAATTAAAGGCTGACGTAGACAAGCACGAGGCAACAATGCGACAATAAATAGAGACCGATGAAAAAATTCTATTAAATGAGTCACGTTTTCTTAATTTTCTATTCTATCTGCAGAACATTTGGAGTCTTCTTGTCAAGTTGAGTGTTGACGTTAATATCGAGCTCTGTGTGTGGCCACCTTAGATTACGGATTGTCAGAAGCTAGTAAGTCTGACTCTAGACTTGCCAATAACTACCGTGTTACCCAGTTAATGGGCTTCGGTAGGCAACCGCTCCACGTAAAATACTGGTATTCAGCTGAATCCGGTTTGACTGGAAGCCAATCCTATAATTGGGAAAGGGCTCGACAGATGTTGAGACCACTTTAATTGCAGCATCACTGACGTTTATTAGATCCTCAAAGTGCACCTCAATACTTGTACCCAAGTATAAGTTGAGATGTAGAAAATGAGAGGAAGGAAACGGTAACATTAGAAGAGGCCCCACGGACAAGAGCTAATTCAAGAACCAGGATAAAAAACAAACTTTAAATACATTGTGATTTAATTTCTTAGAAAATATCTTAAACTACTTAGTTTTTATCGTTTTCGAGGGCAAGGTTACGAAGAACTTTATAAATAATAAACAAAATCAGCCTAGTTTCGTTTTTATTTCGAGTAGAAAGTGGAAACGTGACGTTTTTGACATTAATAGCAGTTTTATTAAGCTGTATGAATAGTAGTTCAAAGAAAAAAATGCGAATAAAATATTGTAGGAATGTCTTATGTGAAGTAGGTATGTAGTGCTAGCTTTTTCCATCGGCTTCGTTTCTCTTTCTTTCTTTTACGTATGGGTACGTCTCTCAGTATGTCTCCTTTCCGCTCCACCCAGAGCGTAAGGAGTCATTTGATGATTTCCCATCTTTGAAAAAAAAAGGCTGTGTCTAAATGTGTTCTTCCTTGAAAGTATCATTCCGTTTAGACGACGTCGTAGTTTAATAAAAAAACAAATAAACGTACACATGTTCATTTTTTAAAAGAAATTTTTAATGGCTGTCATTTTTCTTTTGATAATAATGACAAAATGCAAGTACTTTATCAGTTTGACTTTCGCCTACGCAGTTCATTGGAAGCCATTCCTCTCGGAAGATGGCGTTAGCTTCCACACAGTGGCCTACTTTGGTCATTTTTACGCACGTCCTACACCTACTCAATTTTTTTTATATACTCGTATAAAATCACTGATTGCTACTGTGCTGGCTGCTTGTTTTCATATTCAGTGTAATTACAAAGGATAGATTCCACTGATGGGCCTCATCACCAGGGTTAAAGTCACTCAAAGGGCAATCGAGGGGGAAACGCTTGAAGTTTCCTTGCGTGATCGGATCAGGAATTATGATATCGCTAAAGAACCAAAGTTACTGATATTTATTTATTTATTAAAACTTTAAGCACAAGTAAAGACACTGTACAAAGGCGGACTTAATGCCATAGGCATTTTCTACCAGTCGACCTTAGGGTGGTGCAGAGACAGCATGGTAGGTGCAACATATACTTAGAAAAGACAAACCGAGAGGAAGAAAAAAAAATACAATCTATACTTAATATACTTAATAATAATAATAATAATTGTATTGTTAGGAGATTCCTCTCTCGGGAGCCCTGACCACCGGTAGCTTGGACCCTGTTCCCGATACCGGTGGGCTACTATTTTTTATATTTTTAAATGTATTTTCTAATGTTTTTTTTAAGATATATTTAAAAATGTAAATTTTATGTATATAGAAATGAATAAACGGAATAATAATAATATTATAAAGAGGTAAAATTTGTTTGTAAGTTTGTATGTTTGTAAGTTTGTATGTAGGGGGTAATCTCAGGAACTACTAGTCCGATTTGAAAAATTCTTTCAGTGTTAGATAGCCCATTTATCGAGGAAGGTTATAGGCTATATATCATCACGCTAAGACAAATAGGAGCGGAGCAGTAATGGAAAACGTGACGCAAACGAAGTTGCGTGGGTCAGCTAGTCTATAATAAATACATAAATACGTACATAACTACACATAACCAAAATTATTAAGAAAACATGAATCCAACGAATTACCGATATAGTCCGTAGGATCGCCAAACTGAAGTGGCAGTTACGGGTGAGGATCGCAGGGTAGACTATAGTTTATAAATTAATACGAGACCCCTCCGTCAAGATGTAGAATAGACAGCGGGCATCTGTCTGTCTCAAAGACAGAAATGCCTAGCCGTTTTGAACTCCATTGTCTCGACGCTATTCTGGTAGTCGCCACTGTCGATTCTGGCTCTCTGTATTGGCTGGTTGGTTTTCGCGGATTCGCCCCAAAAAAGGCTTTCCTTTCCTTTTTTTAGGGATGGGAAATCATCAAATTATTTCCCCCGCTCTGGGCGGAGCGGGAGGGAGTGTCAGACTTCTACTGACTAAAACCCATCTATGTTCCTTCAGGTGCCCTTTGTGTTCCGGAGCCACGGTATCTCTTTCGAATAGTCCCTCGACTCCGGCAGGCGTCGGCCCTTTCGGGCCCCTCTGTGTGCTGACTCTCTTTGAGGCGCGCGTGGAAAATGAACGCGCCGTCGACACGGCCTGTCGTCAGAAGACGGACGGACGGCGAGCCACCCATACCTCACCGTCCACAGGCCCGCGCCTACGGTGGCCGGAGGTCACCAGGTGGCCTCCGACGCCCGCGGCGTCTACCACGGCGGCCGGGACGAGAGGTTCTCTCCCTCTCCCACTCCGCCACCTCCTCCACTAGCATGACTACTTCGCAGAAGGAGGTGACGGCGTCCCATTCCGTCTCGCTCCGGACCATGGCTTGGACCAGGGCCGGACGCGAGAGGTCGCCGCCTATAGAGTGTAGGTACCTGTGTTTACACTTACACTAATTGTTCACCACAGTATGTCCCACGAAGTGGAAATTATATTTATATTTTCCTTCTCCTCCGCTGTACTCTTCTGATTAATTTCGTTGCGGGATCCAAGACAGTTGAATCGTATCTCCGGGCCTCATAAGCTCGGCGTTTTTTTGGTGGTCGCCACGTTTGATTCTGGCTATCAGGAGTTGCAGTGGTTGCGAATGTGCCTCCACAAAAAAAAAGTGTGTCCCACGCCGATGTCTAGTCTCGGACTATTGTATAAAGACCAATTAACTATTAGCACCTAAATTCAAACAAAATAATTGAATGGCTTGTTTCTTGAAATAGTTCGTCTGCTTTATCCTCCAGAGCAAATTGTGTTTGGGGAAAACCCGTGTCACTATGTAGCACATAATAAATTAGGTAGTTTATTACTTGAGCAACGGACAGTAGGTGCCAGGAACCCGGTTAATTATGGAGCGCTAGGGTAGACTCCTGATTTTACTCGTTAGGTGGAATAATCTTCAACTCTTCATACTCTTGCTGGTAGTACTTCTTCTTTTTTTGTAAAAAGGAGACGATCGTTTTTGGCCCCGCTGCGCTATTTGGAAAGGTTTAGTGTTAAAATTATTCTCAAAATATAGAAGACACTTAATCATTTGGAATGGTAGATTTGTTTTAATGAGGTGAAATCTTAAAAAAAAAACCGTATTGAAATGTTTTTTGACATTCACTTCTAGCTTTGTCGCCAATATCGTCAAATGCATAAATATACTAAATTCAACCACAGTCAACAAAATATTCCTTTATTTTAATATCACTTTAGAAACGTTTGAAATACATTTCACAATTTCCTGTAAAACCCGTGTTTTATTTTTGTTTTTGGGGAAAGCCAGTGTCTTTTTGTAGTAGGTACATAATAAATTAGCTGCTTTACTGCCGTAGCAATGGACAGATAGGTGCGAGGGGACCCGGTTAATTATAGTGTACTAGGAAAACCCCTGATTTCAGTCGCGTACAACAAACAATACAATATACTGTTAAACTGCGAATATACTGTTTTAGTGTGATGACTGGTGAGTCATCACACTAAAACAGTATATTCTGTGGTCTAATAATGCTCATAAAATGTAACCAAACTATTAGTTTCAATACCTACTGATTACTTTCTTAATGAAGATTTGAGATTCTTAATTTAAATTCTCCACAAAATATTTAAATTAGGAACCCATAAGTTGTTTAAAAAAGAATATCTATGCCCCTGGGCTATCTCAGTCAATCAACGTTTGGGATTCTGCAACTTAAATTTGAATTAAGAATCTACTACTTTATCAGTATTTAAATTAATTATAATAGTTTTTTTTTCTAAAACACTAAGTATTTAAAAGGTTTAAAAATATTGCCAACAAGATCAATTAATAAAGTTCTATATCTAGAGAGCAGCTAAATCTTTACTGTTAAAAATAGGCGACGGTTGGTATTACCTTTACCTGATCACTTATCAATACATCTTATTTCACAATACATTATGCGTGTAATATATTTAGCTGGCAACACATTAGTTCAGTGGCGTGTTTAGTTCAGTGGGATAAGGGAAAGTCGGGCGTTTGTCTTTCAAATAGGCTAAAACGTCTCCAGGTTGACCTAGCACTGACAGTTATTTAGTAAGGTGTGCGAAAATGCACCTGTTGTCGAGATTGAGCAGTCTAGCGCATACTCGCGCATCCGGGCGCAGTCTCGGTAGTACTCGCGCATTCTCGGGTAGAAATACGCCTTATGTGTCACGGGTTCACGACACACGCGTTTAGAAAACTTCGCGGGAATGCTCTTCGCTGCGCTCCGCTCTTATTTGCGCTGGCCCTAAGCCTTAGAATAATAACGCATAGAAACCTAGTACGAGTGCAAAAAGTGAGGCAACTAAAACTTAGCCTAATCCGTCAAACTTAGCCATCAGGCCGTCAGTACTCAATGTCACGTTCCGTCGAACACAGCTCGCGAGTAAACAATTGAAAATGACAGTTTGTTGCGTGAAAGGATGTTATAGCACATCAGGAAAACAAAAAAATGTGATAAAATAACATTTCACAAATAAGTACTCACATTCTATGCACTATTTTTACGTAAATCGATAAATAAAACAAAATTCTAATAACCTAACTTGTCATAACACAGTGTTGCTATTTGTGAGGAAAAAATACCCACATTGCTTTCATTCATGTTTTTCATTTTTGTAATTTTAAAATACAATACTTACTGTTAATTCATATCAAACCCGATGTTTTAACATTGTTTATAATTATAACCCATCAAGCATTCTAAACGCATTGAACAATATCTCATTCTTTATGCGATTTATTTCCTTTTATTTTGAAATAAATTGAATTATACCTTCCGAAAAAATATGTCATATTACATGAAAAATCATGTTTACCTTTTCCAGTTCCCAACAACATAAAATACTTGCCTTGATAGCAAAATAGTAATGCGTCTTCCCATATTTTGTGGGTAACGGCTTAGTAATGGTATCACTGAAAGCTATATCTGTGTGCGTTAGAGGAACGTAGACACATTCGGCTCACGCACACAAAGAAAATGAAGTGGACACACGATTTTGCTCGGGTTTTGTTCTAGACGCGGCTTCTATGCGTTATTATTCTAAGCCCTAAGCGTATCCCAGTTGTTCTCACCATAATATTTAAAGATTTATTCATCTCTCGCCAGATATGTATCCGTGGACTTGTGGTAGGTATTTAAAAATCATCATGTACATTATTTTGCCTGGAAGACAAAACAATCGCGTCGGTAGCTGAAAAAACTGTTTACAATTCTTTACGTCAATGCTTTTAATTTTAAATTTTCTTTTGAACGATATTTATTTGTTTTTAAGTGTTGAGCTGTGATTATTGTAAACGAAAAAGGAAAAATTAAGAAGTTGACGTTTGATTCATGATGAAAACCTATTCCAAGTCTGGAAATGGAAAATAATGTTTTAAAGATGCGAAAACTGCGTACATTCGGTTTTTTATCATTGAGTTTTCTTCCAAAACCGCTAAATATAGAGAAAATTAATGTTCGTCATTAACAATATGAAAGCGTTACCAAAATACGAATACACGTTTTTCATTGTTTTGCACCCTAACGTAATATTATTTCAAAACTTTTGACTAGGTATTGAAGGGCAATACATTTTTAGATTGAAACAAACGAACCTAATCTTTTAAGTTTTCGCTTTCCTCCTACGCTAAATTTAATGGTTACGCAATGGAAAATTCCATAATTTTTCCGAGGACCGGGCGAAAAATGAAAAAAGAAAACATAATATTACCAAGGCTCAATCGAATGGATCAAATTTTGAGTTATTTTTATCCGATTTCCTTGATTTAGACACGTGATCGTCAAGGAACATCGATATCCTTGAAGATCGGATTTGTTGCAAGGAAAACCGTCATGTGGAAGATTCCATTTTTTCTTGGTGTCCCCATGTTTATGAGATTTTTTGTACTTTCCTTACACCTTGTTTTCGGTTTATTTAAACTAAATAACGGCCAAGTGGGAGTCCGAATCGCGCTCTAAGGGTTCCGTTCCATAAACCTTATTTTTTTTTGTTATAGTGGCAACAGGAATACACAATCTGTGAAAATTTCATCTGTCTACCTATTACGGTTCTTGAGATACAGCCCGCTGGCAGACAGACGGACGGGCTGCGGAGGCTTTGTAATACGGTTCCGTTGGTTACCTCTCGAGTACGAAACTCTAAAAAGGAGAAGTTCTTTAATAGGTACCAACACTTATGCCACTGACTCACCCTTTGAAGAATGTACACGTCATTTTATATCTACCTGGTTCAGGATTGACAATTGGCGTAGAACTTTGAAAACTGTCAGTATGTTGTTGTCATATTTACTTTAGTGGTATTGGGTAGGGCACATTGCAGATGACGGATACTTAGCTGATGGATCAGTAATGTTCTGGAGTGGCGGCCACGTACTGGAAGACGCAGCATTGGAAGAGGAAACGCGGGAGGAACTTCGTATGATAGTCATAATTCGAGGTTTGGCTCTCGCCTGTTTCCTTCTTCAATATTGGACAGATTTAAGAGATGTTTCATGAACTTGATTTTTTAACCGACTTCCCAAAAAGGAGGAGGTTATCAATTCGGTTGTATGTTTTTTTTTAATGTTTGTTACCTCATAACTCCGACAATTATGAACCGATTTGAAAAATTCTTGTTTTATCTGAAAGGATATACTTGCAGATTGGTCCCTTGGTCCCATTTAAATCATATCAAAATCGGTTACGAACTTTGGATTTTAAATCGAAATACCTGGAATTTGGCTATTTAGATGATTCTTTGATAATTGAAATTGCGTATTTTGCTTTTCTGCGATTTTGCAGTGGTGTTGTTAGGTGTGGGGCACCACTAAAAAGTGAAAAATAAAAAACTTTAATTTCGGAAGTCGGTGTTTTTGTTAGTTTCTTCGTATTTTGACACCGACTTCCGAAATTAAAGTTATTTTTTACTTTGTAGTGTTTTTTTGGAAGTCGGTTGTATTTTTTTGGAAAAAGTTTTTTATCTTTTTTGATGATATATAAACGTAAAAGCACTAACCCTCAAAACATGCTCAAAATTGTCCAATAAACTGCTGTCAAAAGAGCCTTACTGAACAAGTTTGCCAACTATTAATGAAAAGAGAAAAACATAGGGGCACAGTTTATATCCTTCTTATTCAGCTTGTGTAATATCTATTGAATCGATTTAATATTGGAGGAGCAAACCTCGAAATATAACTTTTTATATACGAAATCTACAAGCCCACATTTCCTCTTTTAAGGTGATACGGTCAGAATAAGGCCGGTTTTCGTTTTAGCGTACCTTGTTAGGTTCCTGGAACAGGAATGTGTAACTGTGGTATGTGCTTTTTGACTATATGATCTAGTTGGTACCCAACTGAAAGAATACATGATACGAAGTTTTCTCGATAGAAAAAAAATACAAAGTTTGAAATATCATTTTACTTTTTTTAGTTAAAAAACGCAACGCTTTAGATTGATCCTTTGAAAATGACTTTAAAATATATTAAACTAGCTGACCCACGCAACTTCGTCTGCGTCACATTTTCCATTAATGCTCGGCTCCTTTTAGTCTTAGCGTGATGATATTTAGCCTATAGCCTTTCTCCGATAAATGGGGTATCTAATACTGAAAGAATTATTCAAATCGGACCAGCAGTTCCTGAGATTACCCTCTACATACAAACTTACAAACAAATGTTATCTCTTTATCTTCTATCTATATCTATACTTATAATAAATCTGTAGAGAGGTCAATTCTGTACTGGTGATTAGGGACCGATACTGATGCCAAAAATGCAATCAGTACAACTTTTGTCTGTCTGTCTGTCGGTCTGTCTGTCTGTCTGTCTGTCTGTATAACCGTTATAGAAACAAAAACTACTCGACGGATTTTAATGAAACTTGGTACAATTATTATTCATACTCCTGAGCAGGTTATAGTATACTTTTCATCACGCTACAATCAATAGGAGCAGAGCAGTGAAGGGAAATGTTGGGAAAACGGGAGAAGTTACTCCATTTTTTAAGCTTCCGTCGCGTGTGCAACCTTAATGGTTAAAGCTACACAGAAATCATGTATGACGGAAATGTTCTCCTTACAATTATATAAACAATATCCCACCACAGCATATGTCTATCTTTTATGATTGACGCACAATAACACGTATAACTCCCGATAGCTTAGCAGTTCGAAGCTTTCTGATTATATTGGTCTACTCTTACGTTTATAACACTCTCAGTCATCCCTAATTAAAAAAGGTAACATTATTAACTATTCCATAAAAAATAATCATAGAAATCGGTATAGAAACACCAAAGTCATACATGAAATACGCTAATAATAAGCCATCGCGCGTGAATACTGAATCATGCTATAAGGATTATTTTTGTGGTCGCGAACGCACAGGCAGGCGGCTAGCTTGGCGCCTAGAGGCTAGCGAGTAGCTTCGGAAAACGGCTTACGACAGTTTGCAATATCCTTTAATAATTATAATGTCGAGGGGAAGATGGTTATAATTTCGCTTTACACCAAACGAGTAATACCTATTATAAATGTGAAAGTTTGGTTGTTTGTTACTCAATCACGCCAGAACGGCTTAACGGATCTTAATGAAATTTAGAACAAAGATAGATTATAGTCTGGAATAGCACATAAGCTACTTTTCATCCCGGGAATATGTTCCCTAGGAATCACGCGGGCGAAGCCGCTGGCAGAAGCTAGTAATATAATATAAGTATAGATAATCTTATCGAGGCTTCAACTGAACGGGTTTAAATTTAATAATAATTTTATGTTATCAAATCTGTAAATTTATTTTGGCACTTTTTTTTTTGTTTCTATTTATTTAAAGGAATTTTTATACCTAAAGTACATGTCAATTCCATCGTAACCTAACTTAAACTAAACTACATCTACTTACTTATTATGTCTTACGAGTAAATAACATGAACAGTGCTTTAGCGGTTTCAGACAAAGGAGAGGACAACATCTCGTGGAACATACCCACATTAGTTCTGTTCAAGTAGAAAGTTCTTATAAAGAGCTCTCGATCGGTATCGTAACGGAAACATTCCACTAACAGGTGATGCACGTCTTCAATAATACCGCACATATCACAATTTGGAGAATCTGATTTCCTCATCATGTGTGCGAACTTGTTCAGTGGAACGTGACCAGATCTTAACTTACGTTTTTTTAATCCAAGCTAGTCTCTTATTAATTATTGTCATGAGAACGGGGACCGGGTGCAGGCAATACGAGTCCGCAGTATGAGAGATGCACAAAACCGGTCAATGCAATTTAGCGAAGCCTAGGGGAGCCCTCTATGTCCAGCAGTCGTCGTCTTACTGATAAAATGATGATTATTTTACCCTTAACTATACTTTATATTATTATTATAATTATATTTATGCTACAGTCAAAACTCATAACTGGTCAAAACCACTTTTGACTACAAAATATATCAGGCAAAAGTTTTGACCGATGCCTTCAGTTAAAAACAGGTTTTACCTACCGCAAAAACCAGTCAAAAGTGGTTTTGCCTGATTTAAAATTTAGAATATCAGTCAAAATTCATAAAAATTTAAGATGGTTAGTTTAGGTTACGTTAGGTTTTTTTTTTACCATACAAAGTGGTCACAAACATTATTACCCAATATTTTGCAGTTAAAAGTAGTTTTGACCAACGCCCTTAGTTAAAACCACTTTCGACTGCGAAAATCAGTCAAAATTATTTTTAACTAACTTTACTTTTACCTGATTTTTGCAGTCAAAATTGGTTTTGACCGGTTATGAGATTTGACTGTAACGTATATTAACATTATAAAGCTGAAGAGTTTGTTTGTTTACTTGAACACGCTAATCTCAGGGACTACAGGTCCGAATTGAAAAATTGTTTCAGTGGTTGATAGCCCATTTATTGAGGAAGGCTATATGCTATACATCATCACGCTAAGACAAATAAGAGCGGGGTATTAATGGAAAATGTGACGCAGACGAAGTTGCGCGGGTCAGCTAGTAGTTTATATTCTGTTTCAAGTGATTTTCCTTAGATTATGACAACGTTAAAGTTACAATTAGTAGCAGTAAACCGCGGTAACCTCGCCGATCACCTTGCCCAGTTCATTCACCACGCTAACTGCAGTTATTTTATTGCTAATTGTAACTTTATTATTAACCACAGTTTATTACGACGACTCATCCGTTTAATGGTTGATCTTGAGAACAATATTAACAAAGTACCTAAGCGTTTTTGTAGTAAATCTTTTTTTAGGAAGAGAAAACAAGAAATGGCTTGTCTTGTTTTTGGCGGAGCAGGAGTGTCAGACTCTTACTGACTAAAACCCGGTCCGTGTTCTTTCAGATACTCTTTGAAATCGAATTCCGCAACTAAAAAAAAGAAAGAAAGAAAAAAATATAACAAAAAGAAAAACTCTGGTACACATAATGGCCCTTTTTTTTTTAGGGATGTGAAATCATCCAATGACTCCTCCCGCTCTGGGTGTAGCGGGAGGGAGTGTCAGACTTCTACTGACTAACACCCATCCATGTTCTTTCATTGCCCTTTGTGTTCCGGAGCCACGCCCAGCTAGCAAAATAGTCTTGTAAATAATAACTTAAAAGAATAATAGCATTATAAAACATTTATAAGTGTCCTGATTAAGAAGGGGCCTCTTATAAAGGCATGTCTAATGGGAATTTGAACTAAAAGAATCTATAAACTTATAAAGAAGTCTTATAGATATATAAAAGGACTCCTTGTAAAAATATTTATAAGAACAAAAGTTTACAAGCGCATTTGTGTAAGACTAATTACTCTTGATATTTTTTTATACTTATTTAGGCATCCTAAAAGATCGTATGTTCTTATAGATTTCTTGGGTAAGTATTTTAAAAGAGTACTGATCTTACTAAAGCATGATATACAACTGTTGAAGAACCAAAAAATTATAAGTGTAATTTGTCTGAGCTAAATCATATTAAAGAGTAGTAGCATGTTGGAAGTTGTAAATAAGAACATTTAAGCTCACAAACGTCGTAAGCATGCTTTATTAAGTATATTACCGATCTCATTTATTGATATAAGTATTCTTCACATCATTCGACATCCATAATTTCATTCTTAATGCCCATAATTATTTGGGTACAGCAGTTGTTACGCTAGAACAAATAATTAACTTACAAACTAAATGTTAAAAGCATATTAACATTAGCTACGTATACCTAAGTTAAAATCATTAGGTGTGATTTTTGGTTCTTCCACTGTTTAGGGAACCCTAACATTATGAACAATGGCCACCGATAATCGTTTTAGGCTAGTGTTTAGTAGGAGCAATGGTCTTTATACTCACTTAACTAGAGTCATATAAGAATATCTAGTCTGATAGTGCATTTAACTAAAAACGATTGAGCTTTTAAATGTTCTGATGAAGTACACTAGAAGTAAGATTGTAAATAATGGAAAAATGGTGGCATTTTGTATTATTTCACATTTTACTAAATCAATAACTATTATTCAAAAACACATCTCAGAAATGGCCCGAGATGTTAATGTTATTTACATTAAAAATACTTCGAATAAACCTACTCCGCAGATAGTTTAACATTATAATAATAGTAAGATACAAGTAACATAGAAATATTTTAAATTATAAATTTAAGTAAAGTAAAGTAGTTACTTTTTTAAAGATTTTTATTATATTCATTGCATGCGCACAACGGTTTGTTAAAATGTTCGACACGTTTAAAAATACTCTTACATTGAGATCACAAAGAGGTAAATAAGGCGAATCACACTTAGAACGGCATTCGTAAGGCTACACAATGGCATTTTACCTTTACACCATGCCAGTGTAAGACACTTGTAAGACGAATTGCTTTTACAACGGCACTAGGCAGATCATTGTAAGATTGAAAACACTCTTCATAAGAGCATAATACAATAACAATAAGGGCAAACACTCTTACAAAGTGCGCCCAATTCCACACTTACCAACGTTTGTAAGTGTACTAAAAGAGTAAGAAAAATATGCTCTTAGGATACTTGTAATACCAAGTTTTGCTAGCTGGGCGGTGTCTCTTGCGAATAATCCCGCGACTCCGGCAGGCGTCGGCCCTTTCGGGCCCCTCTGTGTGCTGACTCTCTTTGAGGCGCGCGTGGAAAACTAACGCGCCGTCGACACGGCCTGTCGTCACTAGACGGACGGACGGCGAGCCACCCATAGCTCGCCGTCCACAGGCCCGCGCCTACGGTGGCCGGAGGTCACCAGGTGGTGTCCCCCGACGCCCGCGGCGTCTACCACGGCGGCCGGGACGAGAGGGTCTCCTCTCCCTCTCCGCCACCTCCTTCGCTAGCATGACTGCTTCGCAGAAGGAGGCAACGGCGTCACATTCCGTCTCGCTCCGGACCATGGCTTGGACCAGGGCCGGACGCGAGAGGTTGCCGCCGATCGCCGTTTCGAGGACACGGCGGTGCGCCGCCCAAGCGGGGCACACCTGCACAGTGTGCTCCACCGTGTCCTGCGGTCGATCCTCGCAGTGGTGACACCCGGGCGTTTCCTCCCGCCCGATTCGGTGCAGGAACCTCCCGAAACATCCATGTCCGGTGAGGACCTGCGTCAGGCAGAAGGTGAGGACGCCGTGGCGCCTCTTTAACCACTCCTCAAAGAGGGGACTTATCGCCACTATCGTGGCGTGCCCTGCGCTGGGTTGCGACAGTCGTCGTCTCCATGACGCCATGAGATCGCGCCGGAGGTCAGTCCGCTGCGCGACAATTTGCCGCGTCAGCGGAGTTTCCCCCCGGCGGCGGCGTAGTACCTCCACGCGCCAATCATGCAGGCACACACACACATAATGGCCCTGGGTTAGCAATTAACTAAGAGTTATAGGTTTGTTGGGGTTTTCGTCGTTGACGATACTCCAGTTGTAGGTATAGTTGTTGTAGGTAAATAATCCACACTTATAACACTGTTTAGTTGTAATATTTTATTGAGAAGAAGACTTAAGTATTTCTATCTACGAGTATGTTTGGCGTCTGAGTAATAATAATAATAATAACCCTACCGCAGTATCTCTACGTTGACGTCGTGGTGGGGCTTGCGCGTCCCGATAGACCTTAGGTCATACCTAGGGTGAGGGGCCAGACAAAGAGAGATACAATCCGCAAGGCAGTTTTGTGGCGAACTGTTGGGCAGTAGCGACCCCACGAACCTTATCTCCCGGCAGAAGTCTTGTTCCTCATCTCCGGCATGCCTTTATTGGCTGGCCAGAGTGAAAACTGACGAGGAACAGAGCTCCCACCTCTTTCTTGCCTTAATTGGCCGGTCTGAGTAGAGATTCGCTAGAGCACACGTGCTCGGGAGAGGGATGTATAATCCAGTAAGGTGCTGGTAGGGATCTTGACCGCACTTCCGGAATTGTCCTGATAGCCGTGGTATACCTCTCCACTCCTCTAGCACCTCAGGCTATGTTGCCTCCTTGGCGCTATGTCACTTTGTGCTAGCGACCGTTTTCGGGGGCCCATTCATTGAGTGTGCAAGTCACCCCCTGCCATTTAAAAGCCGTGTATATTGTTAGTGGTCAGGCAGGGGCCAATAGTTCTTCTATAATAAACGATTATCAGTCCACTAAACCACCCAAACCCATAGCGTTTCATTTTGTTTCCATAATCATTCTGCAATAGTACTGCTCCAACCGGGGATTGTCCTTGGGAATACTTTCAGTGCATACAGAGATAATCGCCGGTTGGTGCCTAACGGGGCCTCTGCGAGCTGGTTTTGGCCCCTCGTACGCCTACCAAAGGACCGGGTCTCCAGGGACCCGAGAAAGTAAAAATAAATAAAAAATAATAATCATAATATCCTTGGACATTTCACACAACGCCATATAGTCCCAAGCTAAGCCACCTAATGCTTGTGTTATGGTAACGAGATGGCTGATAAACTACTTATATACATTTTTTTTTTGTAAATACATACATATTATAGATAGAAAAACACCCAGACTCGGAACAAATACATGTAGGTCGTACAAATATTTGTTTCGTGCGGGAATCGAACCCGCGACATGCTACGCAGCAGTCAATCGCTCAACCACTGCGCCAACCGTGTCGTCTAAGTGAGTCGCACGTTATTTATTTGTTACACGTAATAATGGGCCCGCTCGCGATAGTGGTTTTGTTACGACTAATGTTTAATTGTTTTGAAGCATGTAAAAATAGAGCGCCTGACGAAAATTCGCTGTATGAGCATTATTGGCTCGTACAAGGTTTACTCTGAGTTCGTTGCTAACCCAGTGGTTACCTAGTGGTAACTCCTAATGTTTAGATAATTGCTTAACTTCTGAAGGGTAGATTAATTAGTTTTGTTTGTTTTTCGAGGTGTAATAATGTGTGGAGTTTTAGCAAGTGTAGGTAAGTATCTAATGCGTAGGCAGTTGGTAGTAGACCTTTTTCTGAATTGTTGTCGTATATAATCGGTAAACATTTCCTTTGAAGTTTCATGAATTTACGTACTTATTTGAATTCAGGAAATGGTCAACGGTTTGTACATGGACAAGAAAAATGGTACCTAATAGTTTAATAAATTATTATTGTGCTTATGAAATTAAGTTAAATTAAATTATTATTTATTTCAGGTAACCTATTTCAGATAATTTATATTTTATAGGTAAGAGGTAGAATTCGCTGCCTGAGCCAGTGTTTGCTGATAGTTATAACCTGTAATAACCCCTAGTATTTATGTCAAGAGTATTTAAGTTACTTCTAGGCAAGCGCGCTTCATCATTAGACCATATCATCGGTGGGACTTACAATCCGGTGGGAAAGTGGAATATCTGCAATCAACTGTTAGAAATCCATGCTGGCAATTCTTCTAATTTCCGATTGTTCTTTTTTTAAGGATTGCTAATCATCAAATGACTCCTTCCTCCTTTCTTCTTTGTGAGAGACACCACGCTAACGCTGCGGTAGCGTCAGCGTTTTGTTACAAGTTTTTTTTTTGTCTACGAACTTAGCGTGACGTTTCGTTTCCTTTCCGCACCTAATGTCATTCCCATACATTTTGTCGTTAGCGTCTGGCGTTTATCGCTACAGAAAGTTGTTTTGTCTAGGCCTGCTGGGTGGAACTAAAGGCAGTGTTGGACTTTTACTGACTAAAGCCCTTTGCGTTCCATGGCCGCGGTGACTCTTTCGAGAAAATTCCGCAACCCTGTTCAGATTGTACATTTGACTGCACGATGACCTGCAATCTTCTCATAAGTACCTACTTACTGCAATAAAGTTCACTTATACCGCAGTTTAATGGATTGTAAAACTGTGCCGAAACCAAACATAATCGCTCGCTCGTCAAATGTTTACGGACTTCCTTTATCTTCATTTTAACAGGAAATGAGATTTCTCCACGTGAATCAAATAAATGTTTGTAAACAGACGGTTTTCAGTCTGAAATGACTCAATAGAATTATATAAACTTCACGCAATCAGGCATAATCTTGTATTTTAGGTATATCTATGGGCATAACTGGTACTCGGGTACCAGGAAAATAGGGAGATACAGAGTTGTGTTCAAACTTGCGGTTTGCAAGTGCGCTTGAACCTGGAAAAGGTGAGCTTAGACGACCCACTCACTGACCGAGCCATATAATAGTTATTTATGATACTAGTGCGGTAACTCGTAACTATGGTAAGCCCTCGACTTCGTCTCGAACTTACATTGGTCTACTCGTTTGTAAAAACTAATATCCGCAATTATCATACAACGACACATTAAAATTTGCGAGAAAAATAGTATTACAGTAAGTAATGAGACAAACTTTTTGTTTTTATATGTCAATCGAAAAGTCGCAACAATCTTTGCAATATAAAAATGGCTCGACTTTGCAAATTTAAAATTAAACTGTAGGTAGTTTTAATTTATAGACGTATCTTCAGCATCGCAGTTTTGTTCAATAACAGCGTTAATACTTTCGTTACTAATGGGTAACAAGCAAGACGCTAGATTGTCGCCAGATGTTGCCATTTCAGGCATAATATCTCAATTTTTGACAAAAGCCTCCCCGATTTCGGTCAATGACACTTCTTCGTATCACTTCACTTCGCCTTTGCGATACACTTCCAAGTTGTCTTTCCAACTCTTTCTGAACGATTTAATATTTATACAGTAAATAAAATAGAGATAATATTTCGCTTACAGTCGTAGTGAAAAGAAGCCATGTCTTTTATAGGATTCTGCGAAAAGTGCTCTAAAGGGTAGATTTGGACATCTTATAAATAGTGTGTACTTGACAGCCGGGATGACGCAAATTGTGGGGGTGGGGGGAGGATGAGTAGCACGCGACCTGTTAAGGGGGATACAGTTTTTGGTAGTTTTGCTTGAGGAAACTACTGAGGCGTCGTCTTATTGGTTGATGATTGTACGAATTAACGATGCGATTTTGTCGCACGACAAGATTAAACACCCACAGTTCTTTAGAGTGACCTAATTGAACCTTGCAAATCTTTGTGCGAACACCGGAACTATTTTCATCGCGCGACGAATTCGCATCGTTAACCCGTACGATCGCTAGCCAATTAGGACAACGCTTGAGTCTAGTGGACCATAAGTGACAAATAGAACATTCTTTATTGTACTTACACCAAAAAAATTGTTACACAACTCTCTACGACAGTGGCAGCCTTATCGCTGGCAGCAAAATCTACTAGAAAACGTCTGGATTATGTGAAGTGTTGTCATTGGGGTATGGGAGCTGAAGTAATCTAGGGTAGCAGACTGTGGTAGTTGGATTGTACTTGGATAAATCTATACTTTTATCATTTATAATATTACTAGCTGACCCGCGCAACTTCGTCTGCGTCACATTTTCCATTAATGCCCCACTCCTATTGGTCTTAGCATGATGATATACAGCCTATAGCCTTCCTCGATAAATGGGCTATCTAACACTGAAAGAATTTTTCAAATCGGACCAGTAGTTCCTGAGATTAGCGCGTTCAACCAAACAAACGAACAAACAAATTCTTCTGCTTTATAATATTAGGTAAGTATAGATAAATGCGAAAGTTTGTGAGGTTGGATGGATGGATGTTTGTTACTCTTTGAAGCCTGAATAGATATTCATGAAATTTGGCACAGAGATAGTCTGGAATAATACATAGGATATATATATATATATCCCGGGAGCATGTTCCTTACGGATCACGCGGGCGAAGCCGCTGGCAGAATCTAGTACTATTTTTAAATGCGAAAGTTTGAATGGATGGAAGGATTTAGCAACAAATGTGTGAACAATTTGCGAAGAATCAAATCAAATCTTTTAATTAAACTTAATATGTAGCAAAAGCAAAGTAAAGTAGTACCTAATCTTATCATGAATCGTAACGTGTGAGCTTCTAAGTTCAAACTTACGAGTACATTTCAATTACGTTGTCGATAGATGGCGTTGTAGGTACTGATGTGACCTCAGCCCCACATATTTTGTTTCTAATCTTGCAGTTATATTTTGTTAAGCTATGAAAATTAATTCCTATTTATTATTGATAAATCGATAATACAAAAAAATCGTTTGTTTTTCGATTGGATTATTAAGTTTTCTTGGAGGAGAGTTTGTAAACTGCATTCATAGGTAAACTGTTTTAGGTACAAACTTTTGGTAATATGCTTCAAATTGGCTAAACTATAACAGCCAAACACATCGATCTTCAAGGTTAAGCAACGCTTGCCGAGGTCGGTCTGTGGATGAGTGACCATTGTAACATACGAGTCGATCGGCTCGTGCGACTTTTATTATTATTTAGCTACAACCTCTTCATTAAATAAGTCTCCTCAGTTTGTATCTACTAAATATTGATTTAAAAAATCGATTATTCTTCACAATAAATCGATTCTATCATTATCGTGTGTTGGATCGGTTTCCAGTCTTTCTTTTTTAATGATTCATCAGTTTCTTTGTTTCGTAGAGTGTAGATTACCATTCGTTCGATAGTCGGTTTTATTGATTTTGATTCAAGGTAGGTTTGTATCAGGAGATTACCTGGGCTGGTTGGCATTTCAACCGGTAGAGATGATACAGTGCACTATATATTTTTTTTTTTTTTAAACGTTGCCCCTCTTCCAATTTTCTTGATTCCGAGAGAGAACAGGATACGTAACTGAACGTATGTTTTGTATGTAATATGCAACACATCACATCATTTTCCGACATCCACGCGAATGAAGTCACGGGCACAGCTAGTAAAAATATAATTATTTGCTTTCACATTCCTGTTAAGAGTACTCAAAATGTAGGTACCTGATCGACTTCTCCTTAAATATATTTCTGGGTATGTCTTAACCGCTTATCCATTGTGGTACCCAAGGTTTATTGTATCTAGGAAAATGCTGAACAATAAATAATAATTTTTGTAAGTTTTGTGTTGATGTAATATTTTTACCCACCTAAATAAAAACTAAGACTCCGCTGTCGTCTGGCACCAGGCTGTATCTCACGAACCGTGATAGATAGACAGTTGAAATTAAGACAAATGATATATTTCTGTTGCCGCTATAACAACAAATACTGAAAAACAGAATAACATTAATATTTAAGGGGGCTCCCACACAAAAAACGTGATTTTTTTGCTCGATATTGATAATGGCAACAGGTAGACGCTTGAAATATTCACAGAATTTTTAATTATATATTTACTTTTCCACACACAAATATTAATGGGAGCTCCAATACAACAAACGTGCTTTTTTGCCGTTTGTATAGATAATGGTGCGGAACACTTCGTGCGCGGGTGCAACTCACACTTGGCTGGTTAGTTATTTTTTTTAAGGCCTCGTACACATGGTCTTTCTCCTTTCTGTTTTTCTGAGATTAATAGTAGCCTTAGACACTCAGCGATAGTAGAGCTTTTTATTAGAAAAATAATTTTCGTAATCACTGTCAAAAAGGTCAAGATCGTAATGAACTTATCTCAATCCCTTCCAAGAAATAATAAACTCTAGTAAAAGATTGAGATTCCTTGCCTTGCCTTTTTCCAACTATATTGGGTTTTCTTTTAGTCAAGCTGGATTCAGCTGAATACCAGTGTTTTACGTAGAGTGGTTGCCTATTTGACCTCCGGAACCGTACCCTGTTATATGTATGTACCTCCGTACCTACCGTGTTACCCAGCTAATGGGCTGGGTAACACGGTACTTCAACAAGACAACTGAATGTCAAGAGATTGAGATTAAGTTTACACTTTATAACCCTTTAACGCACACCCTAACTTTTTTTTGAATTCTTAATATTGTGTGATAAATACCTATTCTGTGCCGTAAATCATAACGGCATGTTTTTGAAAAAAGACCTGAAAATCTTTGTTTTTCGAGAAAATCATGAAAATCATATGGCCAGTAAACTGGCCAGTGTACGTTCTGCGTCACTAACCATCACAGCAATATCACTGGCCAGTAAAATGGACACTTGTTAAATCTATTTTATTTTTAGGAAAAGACTATAATAATAATAAAATAAATGTATTTCCTAATCAACCTTTAATAATAGAACGTGTAATTGACAATCAGTTTAATTACAGATAGAATTAACGTGACATATGTCTTCTAAAACAAAACTCTAGGCAACCACCAACTTTACCTCGTTGTGATTCTTCGATGCCGGAGATCGCAGTCCACAATATAGAGGTCCGAAGAGTATTGTGCAGTCTAGACGTGAATAAGGCCAGCGGGCCTGACGGCATTCCAGCGAAAGTGTTAAGGCAATGTGCGCCAGAACTGTCTCCTGTGCTGACACGCCTGTTCCGCCTCTCTCTTGAAAAAAGAACGGTGCCAAAATCCTGGAAGCTTGCAAATGTGCAACCGGTGCCCAAATAGGGTAACCGTGCAGACCCTGCTCATTACAGACCAATCGCCATTACCTCCATCCTTTGCAAGGTTATGGAAAGGGTATTGAACAGTAAGTTGCTGACTTACCTTGAAGACAATGATCTCCTCAGTGACCGTCAATATGGCTTTCGTCGGGGACGGTCTACTGGCGATCTTCTTGTGTATGTCACGCACTACTGGGGCGAAGCCATCGAGAGACACGGCGAAGCACTTGCTGTGTCTCTCGATATCTCGAAGGCTTTTGACAGGGTCTGGCACGCAAGTCTGCTCAGCAAGCTTCCTGCATATGGCATCCCAGCTGGTTTTTGCAGCTGGATGTCGGACTTCCTTAGAGAACGGTCGATTCGAGTAGTTGTTGACGGCTGCTCCTCTGACCTCATGGCTATTGATGCCGGTGTTATTTGAATTGAACTGTAATTAATACTTGAGTTTTATTTTCGAATATTTTATATTTTAATCGTTTAACTGTGTTGTTATTTTTAATTGTCACAATTAATAATCTCTAACTCAAATACTCATGTCGATACGACTTTGGCGCCATCTCTTTACTGAGTCTGAACTAAACGAGATATGTCAATAATGACAATCCGAGAGATGTCGCCAAAAGTCGACGTTATGATTTTGCAACGTCACAATGTCAGACTTCCTCAGTGAACGGTCGATCAGAGTCGTTGTTGACGGTTGCTACTCTGACCTCGTGGCTATCGATGCCGGAGTTCCTCAGGGTTCTGTTCTCTCTGCAACTCTTTTCCTGCTGCACATCAATGACCTACTTCAGCCTGGTCTTGTTGGGTACGCAGATGACAGTACGGTTACAGAGAGATACTTGTCCGGCGCCACAACCGGCGGAGATGAAGTTCGTTTCTTGAGAGAGGCTATGGTAGAGCGGACAAATTTGACCTTAAGCCTTGTCTCCCAGTGGGGTGACGACAATCTGGTCTCTTTTAACGCCACCTAAATACAGGCGTGTCTCTTTACCGCAAAAAGGAGATGTTTCAACCAAACTCCTATTTTTCGGGGAGCATCTATTCCAGTGACTGATCGGCTCGAGCTCCTAGGCATGGAGCTGTCATCCAGTCTCAACTTCGGCGCCACCATTGAGTGCAAAGCCCAAACTGCGGCCAAAAAGCTGCGCATCCTAAATAGGGTGAAGCGATACTTCAAGCCTGAGCAGCTTTTGACTCTTTATAAAGCACAAGTCCGATCCTGCATGGAGTATTGCAGCCACCTTTGGGATGGCTCAGCTAAGTATCAGCTTGCCGCGCTTGACCCGGTGGAACGCAGAGCTAAGAGGCTCATTGGTGACGTAAAACTGTTGGATACCAAGCTACACAGCTTGGCTCATCGCCGCAAGGTTGCCTGTTTGTCGGTCTTCTACAGATTGTACTTCGGAGAGTGTGCCCAGGAACTCCACGACCTCATCCCACCAGCCCCCTTCTACCATCGGACATCCAGACGCACTGCAACTTGCCATCCCTACCTTGTTGCTATTCCACCAACTCGCACTAAGCGCTTCCAAGCGTCTTTCATAATGCGCACAGCAAAGGAGTGGAACTCTTTGCCTGCGTTTGTGTTTCCGAATGCTTACAACCCTAATCTTTTCAAAGTTAGAGTGAACAGGCTACTTCTGGGTAAGCTCGCTCCATCGTAGACTTTGTCTCTGTCATCTCTGACCAAGACTAGAGTCAAGAGCAAACCCATAACAAGTAAAAAAAAAAAAACTTAATTTTTAATTTTGAGAAAAATGTAAAACATGACAAAAATGTGTCAATAATGGTCGTATCTTGAAAAGTCGATCATAACCCATGTTGCCCCTGGGTGTTATCGTTTCATTCTCATGCACGTGTAAAAATCATGCATGATATTTTATGATAGAGGCTGAAATGTGATAGAGGCTGTGGTGGTGGAGATGGCGGCGGCTGCAGAGGTGGCGATGGTGGTAGAAACAAAAACTCATGTAGTGGTTCTGATGAAGACGATGTTCCGGAACATGATCCTTGATTTCTACGTGAGCTAAGGGTGCCAGTACTAAAACTTTCATCGAAGCAATCATCGGCATCGGAATCACCACCGATGTCTGATTCTCCTGGCCTGGTCGAATCGTCAGTAATACCCACGAAGTCATTCCATTGGTCCTCGTCTAGTAACTCCAACTCCCTATAAGAGTACGTCTGTGTCTAAAACAATGAGAAAATTACAATGCAAAACTATTACATTACGATTTTCATAAGTACCCACACATCTGCAAAAAAACGGCAAAAAAAAACCCCAAACTTTCATAATAGTAGGTTATAACTACCGAACAAGATTGTTTATCGCAAATTTATTATTATATTTTAACACATGCTTATATACTTGTAGTAAAACAATATGGTTCATAGGGATTACTCGAAAATTAATACTCAATGCAACATCTCAAAGTTAGGTAGGCAGTTTTTAGATTATAATTTTTCAACACACCGGTTTATATTCAAACCCAAATAAAATATGTTTTTCTTAGTATCCTCGATTAGATTTGCACATAACATCGAAGTATATACTATAAAAGAATAGTTTCAATTACCTTTTCTAAGAAGACATGGTTTTTTAATACCAATTTGTAAACACGTAACGTAGGTACACATGCGATGACAACAAAATGTTTCTGCGCGGGTGCACGATGGCCAGTTCACAGGCCATCTTGAAAATAGGCGCGAATTTAAAATATCGTGCGGCGAACTTGAACGCTGGCCAGTTGACGGGCCAGTGTGCTCTAACGCGGGTCCTAAATGTTGATAAGGTTCAATATATAAACAAAAATCTATGAGTTAGCGACCTTGAAGTAACTGTCCAGTTTACTGGCCACTTTGTATGAGCCGTCCTATAAAGGGATAAATAAGCAATTGAACAAACAATTTTGCTTCTTTATATACAATTATAACATTTATAATGCTAGTTCAGGAAGGAGATGTTTACCAAAATATTACCAGTAAAATACTATTCACATATTACCTACCAATTCCTTTCATTCAGTGGTGTTGCGGAAAAATTTTGACACAAGCACGGTTTCATAAAATTCCAGAACATTAAAAAAGTGACTGGTATTCTCGACAGCTCGTTGATGCCATAAACAATGACAATTACTTTTAACAACTAACCCGGACTCTGTCAAGTAATCTCGAACGTATCTTTTTAAATAAGGAAGACACTTTATTTTGAGAACATCATACTTCAAATGAAACCTCTTTTCCGCCTCTCAAAATTTAATGGATATGTTTTTAAAAGCCTTATTTTACTACTCAGACTTATCACGGCCAAGATGTATTGTTATTTATTTTTGTGTGACATTCTTAACGTTAAATTATAAGATTTTGATGGTAAAGTGAATTTATTATCTTTGTCCAATTATATTTATTATTTTTGGCTATCTGTATAACCTTAAATGGTTTAAAGTAAAATCAAGGAGTTATTTTAAAAGCAGAGAGGTGCGATGTTTTATAATGTCGCTTGTTATAAGTGAAAATAAATGAAGCCAAATAAAAATCCATGAAAAAAGTACCTACTTAGCACATGTATCTACTTCAGTTTATCAATCAATACAAGGTATTTTTCGTCTCCTAAGTACCACTATATAGACGAGAAAGATGAGTATTGCGAAACATATAACTATATTGACAAGGCACCAAAAAGTAGAATCTTTTCTTATAATTACATAAAAAAACTTTTTTGTTAAAAACGATAAGTTACATTCAAATAGTTCAACATTTCACTTCCTATCCTAACACAAGAAATCTGTTAATTTCTATTGATGTCAATAAAAAATAAATAGCTATTTACGCACTTCTTTCGTAATCATTAACTTCACTTAAAAAGCGATCACGGGCTTCAGAAAAAAACGTTATCAAATAGACTTTTTGTCTATGCTCAATAATGCGGCTCGCCGGTCGTGTACCGTTTTTCTTTTGTTTTTTTTTCTTCTTTTCAATCAGCTGTGAAGGCCTTGCCAGTCTTCCTGAAGATACAAGATGAATTAGGTAATGAAACAATGTGGGGTATTTTAGGCCTTACCGTTAACTTTTTTTATTCAAGAAGTAGATAGATAGGTACTTAGTGAAATTGATTTGTTTAATTTGCCGTAACATTTCGTTTCACGGTTGGTTTGGTTTCTTTCTTATTGTAAGTGTTGACAGTCAAATGATGGTGTTTGAGAATCTGTGTTCTGTTTATTCTTTCTTTTGTCTATTATTTTTTCTAATATCTAAATCCAATCTATCATCTATGCGTAAAGTTTCTACTTTAGGAGCAGTTTAGAACTTTCCTGCTATCAATTTTGATGAGCAGATAATTTAAATCCTTCCACGAACTGAAAGACAATTGTGTTATTTAAAGTACCTTCTGCTTGTTACTGCACCTGCGTAAAATACGACAATTATTGCAAGGAAACCTACTCCCTGAACAAAAAGTAGATACTTAAACTTCTTGCCATTCCTGGACATGGTGTTTCCGAGCGCCAAGATTTATCCAATGTCTTCTAAGACGAAAACTGTAACAAAGAGCCAACAAAAGAAAATACTTTCCCAATTATAATAATTATATTGACCTTAGATTCGATTTTCAAATTGAAACATGAGTATCTGGCCAATGGCATAACGGGGGAATATATACAGGCAAGATTGAATGTGTTACAATTTCGCATGAGAATTTTGTTCTTAAACAGTTTTGGTACTTCCAATTTATTTCTGTCATAAATCATCCGCAATCATAACACCTAAAATGGTTTCTCTTTATTTTAACCTTAGAATAATAACGCATAGAAGCCGCGTCTAGAACAAAACCCGAGCAAAATCGTGTGTCCACTTCATTTTCTTTGTGTGCGTGAGCCGAATGTGTCTACGTTCCTCTAACGCACACAGATATAGCTTTCAGTGATACCATTACTAAGCCGTTACCCACAAAATATGGGAAGACGCATTACTATTTTGCTATCAAGGCAAGTATTTTATGTTGTTGGGAACTGGAAAAGGTAAACATGATTTTTCATGTAATATGACATATTTTTTCGGAAGGTATAATTCAATTTATTTCAAAATAAAAGGAAATAAATCGCATAAAGAATGAGATATTGTTCAATGCGTTTAGAATGCTTGATGGGTTATAATTATAAACAATGTTAAAACATCGGGTTTGATATGAATTAACAGTAAGTATTGTATTTTAAAATTACAAAAATGAAAAACATGAATGAAAGCAATGTGGGTATTTTTTCCTCACAAATAGCAACACTGTGTTATGACAAGTTAGGTTATTAGAATTTTGTTTTATTTATCGATTTACGTAAAAATAGTGCATAGAATGTGAGTACTTATTTGTGAAATGTTATTTTATCACATTTTTTTGTTTTCCTGATGTGCTATAACATCCTTTCACGCAACAAACTGTCATTTTCAATTATTTACTCGCGAGCTGTGTCGGCCTGATGGCTAAGTTTGACGGATTAGGCTAAGTTTTAGTTGCCTCACTTTTTGCACTCGTACTAGGTTTCTATGCGTTATTATTCTAAGATTTTAACTCTCAAAATCTGAGGTTACAAGCTACAACTAGGTCATGCTATACGGATATATCCGAGTTATCTGGATTTCTGAGGTGAGTACGAGGACGGCACAATCGACCACCAGAGACTAGCCTGCTTAACGACAATCGGCATAATGCCAGCCGAGTCCACATTCCACATTGTGATAACCTCGTGTGCTAAGTCAAGAAAATTAAATTACGTGCTAAATCATTGACAACAATAGACTTTATTGTTATCACTATATAGATGACAATAGAGTGATGATAAATCGCTCCCAATACATGACGTTGTATTGGGAGCGATTTATCATCACTGTAGTAATTTTTGAGAACTTGGTCGGGCAAATACTTGTAATACAGAACCTCAGAATCCTCAGGTTTTTATTTTAAAATTGGTGAATAATCCTGGCCACTTGGTTACGCCTGTGCCGACGAGAACAACCAGAGATAATAATATGTCTGAGGGACTCCGATCGTCTTTATTGTTTACATACATCGTATAATAATTATTATAGTCTGGATTATGCTTGTGGGTTCTTACTGTAAATATTATGAAGAAATGCTATATTGGAGAGCAGATGCTTCTGCGGAAAATTACCTACTGGAGAAATAGAGAGATGTATGGGAATTTTAGGATAACTTTGTCGGCAATCGAAAGTGAAGAATGTGCAACGAATCTGTTGTAACTAAATCTATATCACTCACAACTCAACAGGCCTCATCAGAAGGCTTAAAACCACTCAAAGGGAAATGGAGAGGCCAATGCTTGGATTTTCCTAGCGTGATCGAATCGGGAATGATAATAGAATCCAAGGTCACCGACAAAGCCCGAGGGAGCGTCCGGCCGTGGTCCAAGCCATGGTTCGTAGCGAGACGGAATGGGACGCCGCCACCTCCTTCTGCGAAGCAGTCATGCTAGCGAAGGAGCTGGCGGAGTGGGAGAGATCCTCTTGTCCCGGCCGCCGTGGTAGCGCGGGCCTGTGGACGGTCAGCCATGGGTGCCTCGCCGTCCGTCCGTCTCATGACGACAGGCCGTGTCGACGGCGCGTTAGTGTTCCACGCGCGCCTCAAAGAGAGTCAGCACACAGAGGGGCCCGAAAGGGCCGACGCCTGCCGGAGTCGCGGGACTATTCGAAAGAGATACCGTGGCTTCGGAATACAAAGGGCACATGAAGGAACATGGATGGGTTTTAGTCAGTAGAAGTCTGACACTCCCTTCCGCTCCGCCCAGAGCGGGGGAAGTCATTTGATGATTTCCCATCCCAAAAAAAAAAGTATCCAAATCGTGACATTTCGATAGAGTATGTCAATAATTGCCGATCACATAGACATTTCAGACTATTTGACAATCATTATCGCTAATAGAGTTACAGTTGACCCAAACTTTTAGCATTAAAAAAATCCATGCATGCGTGAATGAAAATAAAAATGCGTTCAGTGAGTGATGTCGAGTGCGTATTTTATTTAGAGAGACACAATACCGTGTGTATTTTTAAAATGACTCATAAGATTATGTTTATATGACTGGTGTTATTATCGAGGAAATAGCTAACTGATGGTTTTTATTTCGGGAACTCAAGCGCATACCTAAAGATCGATGACCATGGCGCGGAACAGGCGGGTGTTGCAAATGTGAGATATTTTACTCGGTGTTGCAAGCGTTAAAAAGTTAAATTATACTTGATTTTTCCTGTGGCTTCGCTTCCGTAGCGTATCGCAGCAATCGTTCTGTTTACCGGTATAAAAAGAGTCCGTCTGTGAGGAGCCTCTATATAATATACAGCAAGCTGGAGGCTGTTATTTCCTCCGCAGGATTGTCAGTCAATATTGACATTCCTGCGTAGGAATAAATACTGGCTCTCACACTCCCTTCTACTCCGCATAGAGCGGAAAGAGTCGTTTGATGACATCACATCCTTAAAAAAAAGATAGCCGCTGGCCAAAGACAACAAACTCAATTATAGTGTAGCTGTTAATCAGAAAAGTATTACCTATTTGTAATCGTATCAGTGCTATTCGCAAAAAAAACTATGAAATGATAGTTTAGGTCTACAATAAACGTTCGCATAACACTAGGTATGTAAAAGTTTTAAGTTAGAAGCTAGTTCAGATTAATTATGTAGATAGGTCATTTACCAATCATTTTCTTAATTCCTTTGCCGATTCCCTAAACAAACCCAACCCATGTATTACATTTAAAAAGTAACTTAACATCGAAGGTCCTCAAAAACGAATTGCAAAGAATTCACAACAAAGCAAAACATTACATCAAATTAATTCACATTTCACATAATAATTCTCGAAACACGTTGCAGACCATTTTCCTTAAAGGAATTAAAGAAAAAAAAACACCAAAAACGGGCCAGTTACATAACAAACCAGATTGGTTCATTTTCTCCGAAATGAAGAAAATAAACATTTAAAAATACATCACACCTAAGTTTGGCCAATATTCCTCGAAAAAAAAAAAAACAAAATAGAAAATGATTTCGTCACCATTTCACCATACAGTTTGTTATTTAAATTAGACAAGATTTTCCAGAAAGTTCATGGTGGTCTCGATTGCACAACTTACATGTTACTTCATCGATTCGACCCGATTACATTCAGAGAGTAACGAGAACAGTCCTGAACTGTGTTATTATTATTAGAATATTGTAAATCTATACTAATATTATAAAGCAGAAGAGTTTGTTTGTTTGTTTGTTTCAGGAACTACTGGTCCAATTTGAAAAATTCTTTCAGTGTTAGATAGCCCATTTATCGAGGAAGGCTATAGGCTATAAATCATCACGCTAAGGAGCTATAGGAGCGGAGCAGTAATGAAAAATGTTACGCAGACGACGTTGCACGGGTCAGCTAGTTACTTGATAAAAGATGTTTATTTTGTAAGTAGGTAAAAAACACTTTCACACGTCAATTTTTTTTGGTATTTTTAAACGGGTAGTATTAAAACGAGTGACTATAAATTAAAGTTTTAAGTGACAAAAATAATTAATTTACGTTATAGTATTACTAAGTGAGCTAACTGCCTTGCAAAGAAACAATCAACATAAATCTCTAAACTAAAAATGGAATATTTTCATCGTGCCTTCAGCCTTGCTCCTCAAGGAAGGTAAACAATATGTCAAAGCCACTCTATTCGAAGGCTAGAAGCCGATCAGATAATGTTCCAGGGAGAACTTCAATGTCAGATCGACAGAGTAGAAATAAAATAGGCTTTAAAAGTTTAGGAAAAGGGCAACGAGAAGCAAGAGAAGGGTATTAATAGGGAATATGCATGAAAAAAGTATTTGTGATCTAAACACTTTATCTAAAAATATACAAAAATATATTACTAACAGTGGAAATAGAATCAACATTGCTCGAAAAACAAACGAGACATAATTATTTTAAACAAATATATCTGTCCCTCTCGCGAAAACGCTGTTTTCTATGGCAGATGTATAGACGTCACGTAATGTGACGTCAAATTACATGTCGGACTTCTCGTTCTAAATGTAATCTTTGAAGCGTTATAACTTCATCGCTGAATTTTTTAGAGTGTTTACTGGAGCTTATAAGTATATCATTTTATAAATAAAAAAATCGCGTGCATATTCCCTATTATACATAGGGCTATCATCACATAACTCACACCCAGGCTTGAGTAGATATGATTTTTTGTCTACTAGTGCTTGGGAACTATTGTTACGTTTGCTCACACAAACTTTTCGCTGATGGTGGTGCGTGTGTTGGATAATTTAGTTCCCTTCAAAATGGTTGAGCTGGAGGGTGCTGATACACACGTTATGTTCGTGAACGGGCACTGTCAGTTGAGACTGGTCATCTCTTACCTGCCACTGGCTTTTGTTAATCTGTACTTTTGAATTGTTTTATATACTTTCTGGCTCTATGCACTGTCCTCACATATAGAAGCAATCAAAGATAATGTTACCGTGATTTTTATTACATCAATTGATTTTAAAGAGTGCCCGTGGAGTTTCTCGCACGTTCTTCTCCATAGAGATACGATAGTACGTGCAAATAGCTAAATCTTCTTTTTCTAATTGAAACAAATGCTTAAGTTTGAGTTGAGAGTTAACAAGCCAAAACTCTTAGTAAGTATGAAGGACGAAAAAGCCGTGGTTTGCTTTATTTTATTTTTATTTTTTTTAGCTTACAATATACAGGTGAAAATTTTAAGTGTGCCTTCAGGGCCAATTCCGAAACTATGAAGAATATCGAAAAACTCTGAAAGGAATCCCGAGGCTGATTTTGATGAAAAGTAAAACTGCATCATTGGATTTTTTAAACATCGATGTTCTTACCCAGAAATCGAACCGATTGATTATGAAAAAAAGAACCACTCTGAGATATCTAGCTGTGGCAGACTGAATTAGTCACACCATAAGGGTTCTTTTATACCATTTTGGTACGGAACCCAAAAATTGGTTTTCCATAAAAATTTCAACTGAGAGCCAACTAATTTTTTAGCAACGTTCACATTCGCTCTTCAGTCGCAATCTTGCAAAAATGTATGGAACTCGAGGTTTTTTTGACAGATTGCGACTGAGATGCGATTGCGATGAGATAGGAATGTACAATTTTTTTTTACATTTGGTAATTTACTATGAAGTTGTAGCCGCAGTGCAGGCCGTTTTGCGCGACACGCTAATTTAAATGACATTATCCGACGAGCTCTCGTCACCGTCGGCGTTCCAGCCGTATTAGAACCCAATGGCTTGGCACGTGACGATGGCAAAAGACCGGACGGCATGTCTTTGTTTCCTTGGAAGATGGGTAGACCTTTAGTGTGGGACGCAACCTGTGTCGATACTCTTGCGCCATCCCATCTTCCTAGTTCATCGTGTTGTGCTGGCGCTGCCGCTGCGGCTGCGGAAAACCTCAAGCGGCGTAAATATAGTAACCTTGTTGGTAACTATATTTTCGAGCCGTTTGGGGTTGAAACCCTAGGGCCGTGGGGCCCTTGTGCTCATAGCCTTTTCAAAGAAATTTCGAAAAGGCTGGTTGACACTTCCCGTGACCCAAGAGCTGGCTTTTACTTTGGGCAGAGATTAAGCATTGCCATTCAACGTGGCAATGCCGCCAGTCTCTTGGGTACATTACCAGCTGACAGCGTGGAGGACGAATATTTTGATGCTCTACTTTAGTCTTTTGTTAGTTTAGTATAATTTGTTAATTTTGCGTTTTAAGTATATTTTACAGTAACAAAAAATATGTGGCCATTATTTTTCTAGTTTTAGAATAAAATTGTTCTTATATATGCACAGAAGCAGTTTGTAAAATATGACCAAGTACACCTTTCCGTTAAAAACCGTAACATAACATGTGTGCGGTACATAATGAACGCAGTAACTGATAAAGGTCATTGTACTCATCATTATGAACCACTTTTACTGCGGGACCAACCCCTGAAATAACGAAAATAAATCTGCTCTTCATTTTGTCGAGTTATGCGCACATAAATGTATGGAGCAGTATATATTTTTTTAATTTGAGATGGGTTTGCTCTTGACTCTAGTCTAGGTCAAAGGTGACTGAGACAAAGTCTAGGATGGGGTGAACTTACCCAAAAGAAACCTGTTCACTCTAACTTTGACGAGATTAGGGTTGAATGCGTTCGGAAACACAGTCGCAGGTAGCAAGTCCCGGTTGCTGAATTTCTTCGAAAGAGTCACCGCAACCATGGAACGCAAAGGGCACTAGGAGGAACATGGGTTTTACTGGATGGAGTTTCACTCTCCCTTCTGCTCCGCCCAGAACGGGAGGAGTCATTCGATGATTTCCCATCCTTCCAAAAAAAAAAGGTATGAGTCCCACTCCTTAATTTTACTAGCCTTTTAAGTACTACTGATCAGAACACGTTGCATTGCGTGGGCACAAATCATTGGCCTAAATAGCCTCGCTAGCAGTGACTAGAGCCTCCATTGGCTCTAGTCACTGCTAGCGAGGCTATTCTAAGCTCCGTCCAATTACTTGAGTGCCTGATTTAGGATCAAAACGAGGGTTAAAAGAAAGTGTTTACGATGGAAAAACATTTAAGTAAAATACTAGTTCAAAAATTAACGTGAGTGGGCGTAATCTAAAAGGCAACTTAATTTTTTGTAGAACGGCTAACAGAGTAAATGTCACTGTTGTAGAGTAAGGTTTAGAAATAGATATAAGTGTGATGAGTAAGAGCTTATAAAAACGGATTTCCAAGAGTTTCGCTCGGAAATAGACAGGCAAAAGATATTATGGAAAAGTCCTGGGGTTTAGGATGGATAAGAAAGATATGAAATGACGAATGACAGCAGCTTTTAGTTTTTGGTAAGCTTATGTTTAAAATGAGACACGATAGACAAGTTCAAGATAAACTTATGTCTTTTTTCGGTCTTTTTTCCACGGGGGTAACCGAAACTAATGAACGCCACCCTACCGTTGCTTTGTTTACATTCATACATCAAGTTACCCTAATAAAAAGCCGAAACTACTGGTAGTAGAAAACTGAAATTTGGCATGTAGGTTCCGTGGATAGAGTAGAGAAGAACTAAGACAGAATTTCTCAAAATTCCAACGGGAACGGTAAAAAAATATGCGCGTACAAAGTAGCGAGCAAAAGCTGGTCAGAGCATAATAAGCATTCAGGTTGTGACTTTAAAGAAATGTTTTAGTTGGGATGTTTTGCTTCGGGTTCTTATGGGTCTAGATAGGCGACATGGAAGCAGGCCATGGCTTAGAAAGAGAGGCTTCGAAAGAGAGTACGGACGCCTATGCCCTGTTGTAGAAAAACCCCGTCTAACAATGAGTATTCATCATTTGCCTAGCCTTTTCCCAACTACATACATTGGGGTCGGCTTCCAGTCAAACCGGATTCAGCTAAATACCAGTGTTTTACGAGGAGCGACTGCATACCAGACTTCCACAACCTATTAACTGGGTAACACGGTACATCTTGCCAAGACTGGAGTCAGATTTACTGGCTTCTGACAATCCGTAACGACTGCCAAAGATCTACAAATGACAGCCGGGACCAACAGCTTTACGTGCTTTCCGAGGCACGGAGGAAACTCGGTATAAAAGAGCAATAGACGTACCTACAAAGTTGAAATTTTGCATATTTCTTAGTCAGATTAGTTTTAAGGGAACCAGTTATTATCTGCGTAAAACGCGTATGCGTTTGAAACGAATGAATAGCCTCCCAGATCCCAGAGCCGGGAGTCACGAATTCACGATGCAGTGTGCAAATAAAATTACTGCTTACATAATATGGTTCCGCGGTATGTAGGAGTGCGTATTTTTTCAGATGAGTTTTTCCCAAAAATGTTATAAGAAGCAAAGTCCACCCAAAAGAGACGGAAAAATGTATATTAGTCTGTCTCTTCAGGGGCACAAATTGATATCTTCTACTTCTAATCGTGCGGGCAGTAAAGGTCTAACGTATTTATAGTTTCGTTATAATCTTCAGAACGTCGAATAACTTAACATTTGTTAGAATAGGAGGATCTTATCCTTAGATTACCCTTCATCATGAACGTTTACATAATATTTCTAAGGCAAAGGTTTTTTATTTACCTGGTGGCGAATGAAAACATTCATCAGATTTCTAAAAGTTCTGAAACATTTTTATTACAAAGGTAGATGGTAATCTGCCTAGCCTTTCCCTTACTGTGGTAAGCGTATGCAGCTCAACACCAGTATCTTACGTGAAGCGACTGATTATCTGTCCCAGTTACTGAGTAACGATACCCCTTAACAAGATTGGTTGCCAAGCCAAATGCAGCAACAACAGCATACTAATAAAATACATAGTTTAACAAACATGAGCACATAAAAATATTCAACATCAACAATGTACAATCGAAATAGGTTAGGAGCCATCACGTGTCTTGATCTGAACATGACGACTCAACCTCGGTAAGCCACGAGACCACTAAGCTGTCTCAGTACACACCTCACAGGGTGGGTACTATCGCTTACAAAAGTGTTTTGCATCTGTAACACCTTTTCGGTTTCACGTATTGAGAGTTCATTCGTCTAGGAGTTTCTTCACGCTAAAGTCCACTCGTATAACTTTCCGTGCACGGAAATGAGTTAGCGCAAGTCTACTTCACGCATGTGTATCGGATCCCTCAGTTGCTGAGGAGCGGCACCCTTTTGCAAGAATGGATGTCAAGCAAATTTGAAATTCTAATTAGTCGGAAACCATCACATGTGCAACGATTTAAACACGACGACTCAACCTCGGTGGGACAAGAGACCATTGTCATGGTATACACCTCACAGAGTAGGTACTATCGCACACAAAAGTGATATATTTGGCCATTTAGTGCACACATGGAAAGTGTTTTGTTTGGACATCAGTGGCACGTTTTCAGTTTCACGTGTTGATACAGATTAGGGGTGTAGTTTTGTTAATTTTCATGTTTTTTAGTTCTTTTTGTGTGTGGATTAGTAAATAGTTTTGGAAAGAAATTAGGTTCCTATTACATAATTATTCCCAACTTCTAATATTATAAACGCGAAAGTGAGTTCGTTTTTTTTGTTGCGCTTTCACGCCTGTGTTACTGAAATCCATTTTGATATTTTTTGATAGTAAAATGACATATTGGAGACTATTATAGGCAACTGTTTTTTTTGTGAAATTAAAATTAAAGTATTAAATATTGGCGTATGAACATACTATTGAATGACCATTGGTACAATCAATCTTCGCTTTCGAAAATCACAACAAGAATGGAAATTAGTTTTTTCTTTACATTTTCGTAAAAAGGTAAACAGGAAAAGATTTTACGGAAACCAGTGTCGCAAGGACACATTCAAGGATCAACAATAAATGTGTGATATTTACCTACAGGTGTGCTGAAAAACGTGACTTATTTGGGCACGTTGTAACTTTATTCGACTGTACCTTTTGTGTTTTGTTTTTGAGCTGCTTCCGCAGTAAAGTTTTTTTTTCAATAACCGCGTTATTTTGTTTCTTTTCACTGCAATATTTGTTCAGAATTTCAACACAGGTATTGTTAGCTGTTTTAGGGATTTTTACGTCTTATTGTATTATAGAGCTAGAGCGCATGGCCTGTTGTACAATGTACAGAAGAGTGTCGTTATGGTGTTTGGGGCTGGTGGGAAATGTCCTGAAACGGTGCCGCCAATAAGGTTAAATGGTGTACCGCTATCGAGAGTGCACTCGTTGAAGTACCTTGGGCATATCTTGACCACTACCCTTAGAGACGATGACGACATTGAGAGAGAGCGAAGGGCGCTGTCGGTCAGAGCGAATATGGTTGCCCGCAGGTTTAAGCGTGCTTCTACAGAGGTTAAAAAAACGATTTTTAGAACCTTCTGTTCCTCATTTTATACCTGTAGCCTGTGGGTACATTTTACGCAAAGATCGTACAGTGCTCTTCGCGTTCAGTATAACAATGCCTTCAGGGTGTTGATGGGGCTGCCTCGCTTCTGTAGCGCATCAGGGATGTTTGCGGAAATGCGTATTGATTGCTTTTATGCATTAATGCGTAAAAGATGTGCGTCCTTGGTGCGCAGGGTGCGAGCCAGTTCCAATAGCATCCTGGGTATGATTGCTGACAGGCTGGACTGCTGTATTGTTAGTCGTTGCTCCAGCATCTCAGCTGGGATGCTGCAGCGGTGATTATTTTGTTGTGTGTGTTAATGTATTTGTTGTAATGGTGTCGCTAACATAGTTTTAAGTTTATTTATTGTTACTAACACTTTATGAGTCACTGTTACTCGGAATAAATAATTTTAATAATAATAGAGGTTGAGAAAGCTGCAACAAGTGTCGTTTTAGCAGTAGATAAATACGTGACTGCAAAAGAATCCAATTTTGATAGTTAGTTGCAATTACAATACTTTTATTAATTGGCTCGCAAATTACTACAGTAAAAGGTTCAAAGGTGTTTATGCAAAGTAAAGTAAATAAATAAAGAACTTTGATACGTCTTAGAAATATTCATAAATAAGCTTCTTCCTACTTTATATTAAATCATTCAGAGCAGACCTCACAAATTAATTTTATAGAGTTCATTAGACAGTTTATTCTTTGAATATTCCTGTTTATTTCCATGTTTCCAGCTAATAAGTTAATGAATAAGTAGGCAAAAAATCTCTGAATAGTAGGTATAAAACTTAAATAAAGGACACACAGCCGATTATGAAACGTTTTCAGTATCGTGTACAAAAAGCGATAAACGAAGAAGGTTTAGCTTTATGTAAAACTAGCTTATGAGCGTTCGTACGCGCATATTGCGTTTTTCCGGTTAAGATTTTCACACAGAAATAGAAAAAAAAAAACAATAAATTTTGGGGGTCCCCAAACCTATGACTGAAACTTAAATTTTTTTTTCATCAAACCCATACGTGTGGGGTATAGGGATAGGTTTTCAAAAATGATATTGAGGTTTCTATTATCATTTTTTTCTAAACTGAACAGTTTTCGCGAGAGACACTTCCAAAGTGGTAAAATGTGTCCCCCCGTAACTTCTTAAATAAGAGAATGATAAAACTAAAAAAAATATACGATGTATATTACCATGTAAACTTCCACCGAAAATTGGTTTGAACGAGATCTAGTAAGTATTTGTTTTAATACGTCATAAATCGTTAACCGCAAATTTTGCTTTAGTACCTTATTGGCAACTACATTTTTGAGCCGTTTGGGGTTGAAACTCTTGGACCGTGGGGTCCGAGTGCTCACGCCCTATTTAAAGATCTTGCAAAACGCTTAGTTGACGCTTCGCGTGACCCAAGAGCTGGCTTTCACCTTGGACAGAGGATAAGCATTGCCATACTACGTGGCAATGCAGCCAGTCTTTTGGGCTCACTTCCAGTCGATAGCGATGGGGACGAATTTTTTGATGCCATATTTTAATTAGTTTTTTTTTTTCTATTGTAAGTGTATATAGTTTGTTCTTTATATAAATTATAAAAGGAACATAAAACGTTTCGAAAGGATATTTTTTTAATTAAAACTTTAATTTGTGTTGATTATATAAGAACTTACTGTTTCTGTTGTTTATTTTTAATGAGTATACCTACAGGTTTGTACGGAACCCTCGATGCGCGAGTCCAACTTGCACTTGGCCGTTTCTTTTTCTATACACTTTGACATAAACGTGTACGACGCGATCGAGAACGCACGATAGAAAACTCACACTAAACCACAGTAGTTTCGGCTGCGTGTTGTCTGTCAGTCACTAAGTTATTCAGTAACGGAAGAATATTAATTGTACCCGTGCGAACCCGAGTAGGAGTAGGTTGGAACAGATAAAATTAGAAACCTGTTTCACCTGTTTCAGTTCCAAAAAGAAAACAGTTCCAAAAACCTGTTCCACTGGAACTAAAGACTCATTGATTGCAACAGATACAGAACCAGTACCTGCTACCATAGATAATCCTGCTACTGAAAAGGTCAGAAACAGTGACAGGCATGGAACAGGTTCTCTATCTCTTTCTATTACAATGAACCACAAGAGCAAAGAGCTTGTTCCAAAGAACAGATGTTGTCTCTTTCTATTATCATAAGTCAGAAGAGAATGGAGCATGTTCCATTTGAAACTGTTTCACATAGCTGTTCCAGGTTGTTTCGTTTTGTATGTCGAGTTACGGCTACTACGGTTGTTTGAGGAACAGGCGAAATAGGTGGGAGCTGTTATTTCGGTTCTGAGATACCTGTTTCATGTTGTTACTTTGAAATACCTGTTTTTTTTAACTTTTTCGATAAATACGCATCACTCCTAAACCCGAGGCGGGCCTTTAGTTACTTTTTATGAATCTATTTAATAATTCAACTAGTGTTAAATAACACTGATATAAACAATAACTCACAATAATTTAGTTGATATTTTCTTTAAGTTAAAAACAAATTATGTTCATGCCAACATTTCTGAACTTCAAACATAAATATTTTTCTCAAAGTGTCAAGAATGCTGTTCAATATTCTTTTTTTTTTAATACTCATTTAGGTCTAAAAAGTATGTCAGAAATTAAGGGCCTACGTAAACCGGGACGGAATGGCAAAAGATTTAACTGTTTACCAAAGGACATTTCAATTTATCTAGTACTAACACTTCGCCCGCGACTTCGTTCGTGCGGGTTTAGTAGGTACACCACGAACTTCATTTTCTATACTTTCCTTCCTTTAAATCTCAAACCGCAAAATTTTTCTTACTTAGAGCATTTTATATCCGTGGTAACTTTAAAACGAAAGATCAGATTTGAATAATTTAAATAATGATTTACATAATTATTACACATAATCAAAATTAATTATCAAATAATTTAAGTGGCGGTTTATTTTAGTGGGTTAATGCCTTGTTGCATTAAGTCCGCCCATGTACCACTATTGTGCATAAAGTCTAAATAAATAAATAAATAAGTGGATAAGGATTAATATTTACATTAAACCAAAATCACTGGGTAGGTAGGTACTATTTCGTTCCGACCGGGTTTTGGTTTAATCTTAATTCGATAATTGCGACTTTTTTGCTGGTAATTTAATTATGTAGTACATTGTTTTATGTATCAACAATAGTTTTCTCAGCGCACGCCAAATAATGAATTTCATTTGCAAAATTTTGCTACTTTGTCTTGCATTATTACATTTTTCTAATCGGTATATAAGATTTTTTCAAATCGGTGTAGTAGTTTTGGAGCCTATTCATTTCAAATAAACATACAAACAAGCCTCTTTATAATATTAGTGTAGACGAATACGACCTAAATTCCAATGTATGATATTGATTCCGAGGCATCAAAAAGTATCTTGCCACAACACTAGATAGCCTGCTATTGATCCCTAAGCTAAGGGGTCGCGGGATCACTTAGTAGAGTACATATATTATGTTTTAATAGACCACAGTATCTAAGCGTCTAGTGTGCGCTGACCGGTGGCAAAAAAATTGCCAATCCGTCCCGGTGTGTGTAGGCCTTAATTCAAAAGTTATTTCAGAAGCACTTTTACGTCTTCCTCAATTAGGTGTTACTTAAAAATCTTCAGTCAGACTTCGTTTACATGATAAATAAATAAAACTGTAACTGAAAAAACATGATTGGATATTATTTCTTTAATCAGCTCAACAAAGTGATTCGTGGTCACATTTTTGGTTTACAGAATCTAATAAATTGCCCATGCGGTTTCATTTATTCTTCGGAGAAAACAGGCGTGAAGTTAAATCTATACTTAATTATAATTAAACTGAAGAGTTTGTTTGTTTGGTTGAAAGCGCTAACCTCAGGAACTACTGGTTGGAATTGAAAAAATATTTTAGTGTTGGATACCCCATTTATCGAGGAAGGCTATATCTACACTAATATTATTAAGAGGAAATATTTGCTTGTTTGTTTGAAATGAATAGGCTCCGAAACTGCTGGACCAATTTGAAAAAATCTTTCAGTGTTAGATAGCCCATTTGTCGAGGAAGGCTATAGGCTATATATCATCACGCTACGACTAAAAGGAGCGGAGCATTAATGGAAAATGTGGCGCAAACATAGTTGTGCGGGTCAACTAGTAATTTAATATAATAGTAGTAATAATTGTAAAATAAAAATATAATATAATATTTTCTTCAGTACTTTTGTACCCGCCAGTATTAAAAATATAGAGAGCAAATTATTACCTACCATTATCGAAATATATGTCAATGTTATTTCTTGACGTTTGTATTCTCGTTGTTTCAATTGTCTATGTTAATGCCACAGATGTTGCTTTATGGTAAAATTTTGAAAGTGTTTGAATTCTTCTATTTTCAATGTTAGTGGAGCTCATTTGTTTTATTTATTTCTGTGTTGTAATGCTCCGATTATAACTGGTTAAATTCGAAACACCGAAGACGATATGAAATGACTGGTAATAAAATATTAGGACTTTTAATTTCAAGTGACTACAGTAGAGTCAGCTATGTATGTAGGTGCCAGATAAATGTGCAATGTGTCCCACAAACATTTATTGACTTTCTTTTTATCAAAAACAGAAATAAATACATAAAGCTGTCCCGAATCGACTTCTATCGTGAGCTTATACGTTCTCTAGTAATGAGAAACGGTTGATAATTTATTTTTCAGGGACCTACGAAGGGATATTAGCGAAAGGTTTATCTAGCGCCTACCATTCAGTCGTATCAGCTGATTAAGGGGTCAACATTCAACAGGAATGCCTATAAGTAAGTACTGCTGTTACTTGAAATTATGAGTTTCAAATTGTTACTGATTTATCGTCATACTTTGTCGAAATTCGTTACGTCAGTAAATTTGTTTCTCCACCAAGGATGTGAAAAGGTAGCGAGGCGTTGTGTGAAGAAAAAATCCACCAATTGGATCACTTCATTTCCTAGCCAGGCTAAGCGTAGCTCTGGTTGAAAATGACCTAGCAGAACAAGATACATACAAAAAGGCACGAGATGTCTGCGAAAGACGTGTTCAGCTGACAAGAGGCCATCACACATCCACGCACTCTACTCAGCAAGCTCGTTGCACAGCTTCGCTAGTTCGCTACGCATGCTTTTGTGTGATGAAGCTCACTTATTGAGCTTTGTCACTCAAGTGAAGCTCGATATCGAAATCGTTAGAGTGAACAGCCGGTCGATTCTATCGACATCTCACAGTGATCACTTAGGTGGAGTTAACGACAAGTGAGCTGTCATTCTATCTTGTTTGTATGGTTTGACAGCTCACTTATGTCGCTCATTCGCCTAAGTGTTCACTTCGACATGTTTACAGAATCGCACTACAGGGTACTTCTGGGTAAGCTCGCTCGAACGTAGACTTTGTCTCCGTCATCTCTGACCTAGACTAGAATCAAGAGCAAACTCATCTATCTTCTATATACTTATAATAAATCTGTAGAGAGGTCAATTCTGTACATGAAATATACTTCCAAAATAACTATCAGGGGGTGATTAGGGATCGATACTGATGCCAAAAATGCAATCAGTACAATTTTTGTCTGTCTGTCTGTCTGTCTGTCTGTATAACCGTTATAGAAACAAAAACTACTGGACGGATTTTAATGAAACTTGGTACAATTATTATTCATACTCCTGAGCAGGTTATAGTATACTTTTTATCACGCTACAATCAATAGGAGCAGAGCAGTGAAGGGAAATGTTGGGAAAACGGGAGAAGTTACTCCATTTTTTAAGCTTCCGTCGCGTGTGCAACCTTAATGGTGAAAGCTACACAGAAATCATGTATGACGGAAATGTTCTCCCTAAAGTTATATAAAAATATCCAACGACAGCATATGTCTATCTTTTATGATTGACGAACAATAACACATGTAACTGCCGATAACTTAGCAGTTCGAAGCTTTCTGATTGTATTTGTCTACTCTTACGTTTATAAAACTCTCAGTCGTCCCTAATTAACATTAATAAAAGTTAACATTATTAACTATTCCATAAAAAAAGAATCATAGGAATCGGTATAGAAACACCAAAGTTATACATGAAATACGCTAATAATAAGCCATTGCGCGTGAATACTGAATCATGCTATAAGGATTATTTTTGTGGTCGCGAACGCTCAGGCAGGCGGCTAGTTTGGCGCCTAGAGGCTAGCGAGTAGCTTCGGAAAACGGCTTACGACAGTTTGCAATATCCTTTAATAATTTTATTATAATGTCGAGGGGAAGATGGTTATAATTTCGCTTTACACCAAACGAGTAATATTATAAATGTGAAAGTTTGGTTGTTTGTTACTCAATCACGCCAGAACGGCTTAACGGATCTTAATGAAATTTAGAACAAAGATAGATTATAGTCTGGAATAGCACATAAGCTACTTTCATCCCGGGAATATGTTCCCTACGGATAACGCGGGCGAAGCCGCTGGCAGAAGCTAGTCACAAATAAAAAAACTTTATTTCGCAAAACTGTTTGGATCAAAAATCCTAAAAACGTCCTCAAAAAACCGTCAACCCGGTATATTTTAAAACGTACGACATATTTAACAACCCATAAACTACGAAACTCGTCAGTTCTCCGTGGCAGCGAGCCCAAAGATGACTTATAACGGCCGCCATATTTCCTTCAAACATTTACTTCAATAAATAAACCTGTCCTCGACCATGTCCAGACATTTTAAAGTCGTTCGGATCCAGACTATTGACTATTTGAACTGCAAACAGACGTTATGCTAGTACAAATCAGCGGAACATTGAGTTTTAGTGTAGTGTTACATATTTTGCCTTGTCTCAACCTCGATGTTGAGTGCTCGGTATCGGTAGTGTTGGGAATCAGATGTATCGATGTTTTGAGTTTTAGTTGTTAAAGGAGGATATAATTTTTAAAGAAGTAGCAACAATTACTGCTAAGAATATAATCTCACTAATGACTAACATAAAATTGAGCACCAAAAGGGTCACTTTTAACAGGGTCACTTTTACTGACTAAAACCCATCCGTGTTCCTGTTTATCCGGGCACTTTCCAACAAATTCTGCAACCCTGGAAGGTGTCAATGGAATTCGATACGTGTGTAAGTATGTGATATTGTTGAAATTGCATAATTTTCGTATATGATGGTTGATGTGGGTTTCTAGGTAACTTTAAACACATGTCCCAAGTTTCAATAGTGCGTATGTTTGTCTACGTGTTTCTAAAACTATTTTTTAGGAAACTGTTAACATTTCGTCAAAATATGATCTGTACCTCTACCATGAGTTGTCATCGAAAACTGACTCGCTAGCGTTAAACTCGCTAGCTTACTAACGTGGATCGAATAGTATTCGAAAATGCTCGCACCATGAGTTTTACGGAGTCTTACGCAGGCGCTAACGTAAGCTCGATAGATCGCGTCGTCTAGCTAACTTCACACTACTCATTAGAATGCTTCACTACTTATGTTTTGTTTCTTTCTTTCTCACTAATAAGAAGAGAGGATGGCTTGTAAGCTCAAAATGTAGTGTTATCGCTATGCTTAAAATGTTAATACAATCAATAAACAGACTAAATAGAAAAGTTTACGGTTAGTGGACAACAAGAATTTTGTGTTTTTTGAATTTTTACTCCTTATATTATAATAAGTTGAGTTGCGTTGTGATGTGTGGTTTGAAAGTTTGCAATAGATTAGGTATTATTTTACAGTGAGGACCAATGTCTTGCCCCTCAACCCAGGTACATACCAAGCCACTTGAAACTTTGGTGAAGCATACAAATAAAAAAATATTGTTTATGATTTGACTAAATTTAATTGAAAGGCACAGCTTGCGAGTACCTACTTAAAATAGATATAAGTAGGTATATAATATAATAATAAATGCTTGTAGATATTTTTTTACTATGTTAAACTCAAAACCGTACATAATTTTAATGTTAAGATATGTTTCACTCGTCAAAATGCTAGTGAGCTACGTTACTACTATCGTAAGCGTATTGTTCGATAGCGTCTGTCGAATTGGTGACTCATGGTACCGTTTTGTATGGTGACAGCTAAAAAACGTTAGTGACTATCGAATAGATTACGTGAGGTTTTAAACCTATCGAAATCTATAGTGCTCATGGTACGAATTTTAATTCTTTCAGTGACCGCTAGGGGCGCTGTACAGTATCCCATACAAATAATTTACGGAGACGCTAGCGAGTTTTGGCTGCGTAAACTCATGGTAGAGGTACAGTTCTTTTTTCTTTTGCATTAATGTCAGAACCCATCGACAATCGCGCATCACTACGCGATAAAACCAACATTACAGAAGACGCTATCGATAGGCGATGTCCGCCAAATGTCGAGTGTTTCAGCTGTCGATGGCAGCATTATTCTGTTAATCTGTTTGTTTTAACTACGTCGAAACAACTGAAACGTTAATGTTTGGATAACGCACTATAGTATAAATTGTGGTTTTGAGGAATGTTTTGAATGTTAGGAATTATAAAGTTTCTGAGATATTTTAGGGAATGCACTGGTGAATTTCTTTCTCAAACTTTGGCTAACTACTATAAGCGGGTTACCTAACTACGTATGTTCTTTCAGTACATTATAAGGTTGTCGGATACTCAAGTCCATGTCCGCGATAAGACCGCCTTTGTACAGTAGTCGCCAGCACATCAAGCTACCTGAAACTGTCAAATTTTCCCAATCAACTATGAACCTTATGACTTTCGTGTTAAAGTTGAAATCTATTGAAGAAATTTGATAGATTGTTATAGCTTGATGTGCTGGCATGTGTGCCTACTTACCATATCTATACATATAAATAAAATTGGAGTGTCTGTTTGTAATATTGAAATAACCGTTTTTTACTACATGTAAGCGAATATATATATATACGGTACATACACCAAAATAACATTTTTAACAATTTTTATCTGTCTGTCTGTCTGTTTGTTCCGGCTAATCTCTAAAATGGCTGGACCGATTTTGACGGGACTTTTATTGGCAGGTAGCTGATGTAATAAGGAGTAACGTAGGCTACGTTTATTTTAGAAAAAACATACAACAAATTAACGAATCGACTGTTAGGCGGAACGAAGTTCGCCGGGTCAGCTCAACTCAAATTTAATTTTATTGTATACTACAATAAAATTAAACTCAAATTTAATTTTATTGTATACTACAATAAAATTAAATTTGAGTAAAATATATATTTTTTTGTTCAGTCAAAAGTTGGTAGTTTGTATCTTTGATCAACAAAACATTGCCTCCGACTGCGTGCAATGTAAAGTAACTTGCAATTTGAACTTTTTTTTTACTTTTCAGTTCATTTAATTTTATTTGTTCAGTTTTTCATATTTATATTTATTTATTTATTTTACAATTTATGTACACACAGAGAAACGGTACGGATACAGCATTAAACTTAATTATTAGTACAAAAGTACTGCTTATTTCTAAAGAAATTTCTTCCAGCAGACCTACTGATTCCTTCCATCCTCACAAACTTTCGCTTTAATAATATTAAGTAGGATATAGGTAGGTATAGTAAAAAAATCTTACAGTACAATAGTGATTTCTTAATCAAGTCAAAATATATTCAAAACATATCGACAGCAGTTGAATCTAGGATACCCTTCGAATTAGTGTAGAAAACTAAAGTAATAGGTGATGTCTGAAAGTCAATACTTCCAGTCTACCGGGCGATTACGAGTCACTTCAGTAGCGGTTAGCTGGAACTGGAGAAGTCAACGACTTCCAACGTGCCTGGCAACAGTATCTACTCGGTACGAATATCTACTATCATTCTACGTACTCATAAATAGCGTACTTTACTGAAAAAAAAAAACCGGTCAAGTGCATCGTACTCACAATTTAATTTTTTATCTTGTTTTTTTCTACTACAGACTTCTTACAGGTTTTCTGCATTTTTTTTTTAATTTTAGGCTCCGTAGTTTCGGAGATAGGGGGGGGGGGGGGGGTAATGGTAGTTTTTTTCGAATACCTTTGAAATTGATTATTTTAAATATGATTAAAACTATTTTTTTATTAATTTTCTACTTTGACCCTCGTACTCTAAACACGTAACGCGTCCGTGTTTGGGTTACAGAAGTCTATATGTGTACCAAATTTTAGATAGGATCGGTCCAGTATATTATTATTATCTGGAGAAAACTGGCTGTTACAGACGGACAGATAGACAGACACCCGAGAGATCCCCGAGTGCTTCCGTTTTTAGTTCGGAACCCTAAGGATGTAATTAATCCGTCAGATCTCCATTTGTTTTTATTTTTATCTCGTTCTTAAACTAAATGTGAAGACAATAGGTTAGGGCGTTAAAAACTCGCTTGAAGTCAAATGATACAATAAACATGACTGAAACGTGACGTCACCAGCCCCTACTCTTGAACTTTCATGCGCTTTATCTTTATCATTTTTTATCGATATTATGTAGGATATTGTAAAAATTAAATGGCAGAAAATACGTGTCCAATATTTTTTTAAAATCTAACGGACTATATTTTTCATCTTGTTAAATAATTCTTAATTCTTAAATTGTACACCAAAACAACTTTTATGATACAGTCATAATAAAGTACATGTACAAAGGCGAGCTTAACTCAAAGTTGACCCTATTGTAGCCTACAAAAAAAAAGATAAGTAGGTACTAACTATTGCTGATTTATGTGTGAACGAACTGGACAGGGCAACATTTTTCGGGTGTAGGATAGTAAGTATTTAAATTTACATCTTTCTTAAACATTTTGACCCCAGCCTAGCAGTCCAAACTATCGGTTGGCTTAAAACATTGTCCATTTGCACGTCTGATGGCAATGCTACCATCCCACATTGATTTTAAAAGCATTTAACAAATCGAATTATTTTTCAAATACATTTTAAAGACACATTTATTCCTCCCACAGCGCATCGTAACGTTAGGTATCTGCCTAATGAATTCAGTTCACGCCACTGGAACACTCCCTGATTAATTAATCTTTTAGTGGAATTTTATGATGCACCGGGGAGGACATTGGTTTCGTCTTCGGCGTAATCGAAAATCACGTGTTCACATGTACGGTCAACGACAAAAAATGCTAAAATGCTACTTCTATACTAATATTATAAAGAGGTAACATTTGTTTGTAAGTTTGTAAGTTTGTATGTAGGGGGAAATCTCAGGAACTAGTGGTCCGATTTGAAAAATTCTTTCAGTATTAGACAGCCCATGTATCGAGGAAGGATATAGGCTACATATCATCACGCTAAGACTAAAACAAGCCGAGCATTAATGGAAAGTGTGACGCAGACGAAGTTGCGTGGGTCAGCTAGTTTACAATAAAATTCTTTCGTTACCGACTGATTGAGTGGCTGACTGACTGACTGACAGACAACGCACAGCCCAAACTACTAGCCGTAGAAAGCTAAAATTAAAGGCATGTAAGTTCCTTGGGGAGTGTATGAGAGCACTTAGAGAGGATTTCCCGAAATTCCTACGGGAACGGGAAAAAACGGGAAAAGCTAGTCTACACTAATATTATAAAGAGGAAAGATTTGTTTGTTTGTTTGAATTGAATAGGCTCCGAAACTACTGGACCGATTTGATAAATGATATTTATTTTGTAAGTAGGTTGTAAATAACACTTTTACACGTCAATCTTTTTTGGCCATTTTAAACTAGATGAGGCCGGCATTTCCTAGCTGATTGCTCTGAGAAGAAACGCCGAAACAAACTCAGGCTAAGAACTCACGGAGCGATTTTTACCCGCGACCGCCGCGGTTGAGGGCCCGTAGCTTATTTTTTTTTTTTACGCAAAACGGGGAAACTCTTGGCCTAAATCTCACCTGATGGAAAGTGATGATTAGGCCGAAGATGGAAGCGAGTTTCACCCGGAATCCTCTTACACAGAGGAACTGGCTATCATACCTCTAACTGCCGGAACACAACAATGCTGTTAACATTATTGTTATGGCGACAGACTTAGACATGATGGTGGTAGCTTGCCAGGCGGACTTAGAACAAGTCCTACCACCAACCAAACCGAGCAAAAAATTTGCCCCCGCTGGGAATCGAACCCGGGACCTCTGGGTCTGTATCAGGTGGTTTAACCACTAGACCACGGAGGCGGTTAGTGTCACCTGTTTAGCACCACCCGGGGACCACGTGTAGGGATTCGCTGAAGGGTATTCTCCTACGGACGCGGGTGACTCGGCCCCCATAGCTTCTGTAGGCGCGGGCGTAAATCGCGTCGTGAGTTGTGCTTTAATTTTTAACATACATAACTGCTTTCTACAGAAGCTGCGGGCCCGCAACCACGGCGGTCGTGGGTGAAAATCGCTCCGTGAGTTCTTAGGCTCAGAGGTCAGTCTCTTTTAAAGTCCATATAATCGTACTGGTCAAATCATATGAGAACCATGAAGATTTGAAAAATTATTTCAGTGTTAGATAGCCCATTTATCGAGGAAGGTTATAGACTATATATCATCACGCTAAGACAAATAGGAGCGGAGCAATAATGGAAAATGTGACGCAGACAAAGTTGCGCGGGTCAGCTAGTAATTATATAAACTCTTTTAATGGTGACTGACAGACAGGCAACGCACAGCTGAAAATACTGGTCGTAGAATGCTGACATTTGGCATGTAGGTTCCTTGGGGAATGTGAGGGAGCACTAAGAGGGGATTTCCCGAAATTCCTACGGCAACGGGAAAAAAACGGGACAAGCGGGTACGAAGTCACGTACGTATAGTGTACTTTATATTTTTACATCTGTTCATTTTTAAAGGACATTTCTACACGTCTATACATCGTTCGCCTCAGAACCAACAGAGATGCGAATTTACTATCAGTGTTGTAAATAATGTTTGACTGAAACTAAATTAAAATCCCGGACACTTTTCAGAATTGTAAACTATCCAAAATGATTTCGGATTTTGAGGTTATATTATAATAGGTAGTATGTTTAATTGTTGCCAATAGAAACATACCCAATGGACTAAGATCCCAGAGCCTACAGATCTCTCTTATTATCTCACCAAAAAAATGGTATAGAGAAGTGTTGGTATGTTCTTCTAACATAAGCATAACTACATTAAATCACAGTTCTTTTTATATTTTATCTGCAAATTGGCAAAGTGTCAACTATCAATTCATCGACTGTCAGTGTCAATTTTGTTCGTGTCATACAACGCTTTCATCGCTTTTATTCCGCTGAGAGCGCTTTGTATCAATTTAAAAATAATGGCGCAGGGAAATAAAACCCAAGTGAGTTACTTTAAAAATAGTTTCGTAATTAAAAAGTGCCCGTTCTATTGGTGTCATAAAAATGTAAATAAAAAAAACTTTTTACAAAAATATACAACCGACTTTCAAAAAAAAAACACTACAAAGTAAAAAATAACTTTAATTTCGGAAGTCGGTGTTTTTGTTAGTTTGTTCGTATTTTGACACCGACTTCCGAAATTAAAGTTATTTTTTACTTTGTAGTGTTTTTTTTTGGAAGTCGGTTGTATTTTTTTGTAAAAAGTTTTTTATTTTTCACTTTTTAGTGGTACCCCATACCTAACAACACCACTGCAAAATCGCAGAAAAGCAAAATACGCAATTTCGATTACTTGGATGACATAAAACTATCATCTAAGTAGACGAATTCCAGCTATTTCGATTTAAAATCCAAAGTTCGAAACCGGTTTACATAAAATTTAAATGGGACCAATCTGCAACTATATCCTTTTAGATAAAACAAGAATTTTTCATAACGGTTCATAATTGTCGGAGTTATGAGGTAAGAAACATAAAAAAAAAAAACACATACAACCGAATTGTTAACCTCCTCCTTTTTGGGAAGTCGGTTAAAAAACTAGGAATTATGGTAAATGTTTCGCATGTGTTCATTTATAGGCCACTTTTTGCCATGTCCTTTCACATTTTGCTCAGTAATGAGGATCTGTTTGTCGAGGCAGAAGTGTTCATCGACTTTTGTTGCTGTCTGTATCTATGTATGCAAAGTCGATACAGACGAGAACATTCAGTGTTTGTTTGCTAACTCTACGTGGAAACATCTATTAACGTTTAGTATCTTGGGAATGCGATTTTGTTAGTAACATGTTGATATAACATTTACCTGACTTTTCCTGTAAACTGATTCATTGTTTTCAAACGTAGTTTCCTTGTAAATTTACTGAGAAGCCAGCTAGACTGTTTGTCTGGGCAGCTGTTTAAATCAGTCGGCGTTAGTTTAAATAATTTTATCGATGGCTGAAATAAACATGAACAAGAAGAAATTAAATAAAAAAAGGAAACAGTCAAGTTCTACATGATATTCATATTTTTGTGTGGTGTTTGAATGGGTGACTATCTTAACATACCAAGTTTCCTCCATTCCTCGGAAAGCACATTAAGCCTTTGGTCCCAGCTGTCATTTATAGATTTTTGACGGTCGTCACGGATTGTCAGAAGCCAATAAATCTGACTTCAGTCTTGCCAAGAAGGACCGTGGAACCCAGTCATTGGTTGTGGAGGTCTGGTAGACAGCCGCTCTTCGTAAAATACTGGTACTCAGCTGAATCTAGTTAGACTGGAAGTCGACCACAATATAGTTGGGTAAAGGCTAGCAGATGATGATTTAGCAGCCATTATATTTTATTTATTTGAGATGGGTTGGCTCTTGACGCTAGTCTAGGTCAGAGATAACAGAGGCAAAGTCTACGATGGAGCGAGCTTATAAAATGACTAGCTGACCCACGCAACTTCGTCTGCGTCACGTCTTAGCGTGATAATATGTAGCCTATAGCCTTCCTCGATAAATGGGCTATCTAACACTGAAAGAATTTTTCAAATCGGACCAGTAGTTCCTGAGATTACCCCTTACATACAAACTTACAAACATACAAAGTTACAAACAAATGTTACCTCTTTATAATATTAGTATAGATGATGTTTTAAAGTAGCAGTGTTAATAGATTTTTGGTACTGGTGGAGGTCTGGTAGGCAGCGGCCGCCTACCATTTAAATTTTTGAACCCCCTTTAAATTTAACTTATTTTTTTTTTTTATTTGTTGTTATAGCAGCAATAGAAATACATACTGTGAAAATTTCAATTGTCTACCTATTACGGTTCTTGAGGTAAAGTCCACTGATAGACATACAGACCAACGTGCGGCCAGCGGCGGCTTAGTAATATATTCCCTTGGCCGTTGCTTACACTTGGGTCCGGAACCTGACAGAATTCATAACAATATTTGTTTACTTTAAATTATTCTTTCTATTTGCCATCAACATGCTAGAAAGAAGAAGATGGAAAAAACTGGTACAAAATTCAACTTAATATTACAACCACTTCAATTATAATTAAAAAATTAAAACCCCAAGCAAAGGCCACTTTAGTTGTTAAAGCTACTCAAGAGCGATTTATTTTTAAACGAACAAGATATTTTTTTTTCAGTTTTCAATTGTTTTTGCGTGCTATAATGTTTACAACGTATAATGGAATAAACGCAATACCTCTTAAGGGGTTATTGTACTCAACACTATGAGCAACTTTCACTGTGGGACCAACACTGAAATCGCGAAAAAGATAAGAAATCGAAAATTTACGTTACGTAAGTTACGTTTAGCGTTCCATGCCCGAAAAGGAATCAGCCTCTGGTTACCACTTGTCCGTCGGTCTGCCAAAGGATTTGATGATTATATATTTCATTAACCGTAATACTTGCAATAGGCGATACTTCGACAGACAGAACGTTGCAATTTCCACAGAGTGCGAACTTAGTGATACGAACTGGATCGGGACATCACCCACACCACCACCACCACTGGATCCACCACTAGTTCTTGGGAATGATACTTGATTCGTGATTTTCATATGAAATGCATTTAGATGTTCTTCTCACTAGCTAATTTAATTGACACCTATAGAGATACCCACAGAACAATAAAGGAGGTATTTTAATCTGTTGGCCAATACTACTTACTAATTTTCACATTCACATTCGCATCTCAATCGCAATCTGTCAAAAATGTATGAAAAAAGGCTTTTTTGACAGTTTGCGACTGACATGCGAATGCGAAAGTTGTTTAAAATTAGGAGAATTGGCCCTCTGTTCTGTGCAGATACCACACGAATAAGCTGGTATATTAAATTCCATTGCCACGCATTGCGGTGAGGTTTTCCTTAACTATTTATAAACATTTCAAGTGTTGGAGAGATTCAACAGATTGATGGCTCGAATTATATCAATAATTGTTAAAGTACTGACAGATCGATGCATTTGATGTTACTATTATTGGAGCATAAACCCGATGGGTTTTCCCAGACAGGGTATTATGTCCACATCCCTCGCAAATTAAATATCAAGACTGAAAACAAATATGTGTGCCTGTGTGGGGCTCACAAATATTGGGCTCACCTTAATCAGAGACAATATCTGTTCTTGAGGGGTGGTGATTCATTATGATTTTTTATTTGTTTTCCCTCTTTTCTAAATTTTTGGCATGAGGCAACAGACTAACAGGCTGAAACAGTGAAACTACACAAGCAAAGCTCATGTAAGTCGAAGTCAAAAAATAAGTCTATCAGCAAAATAGCAAAGCTCGTATTTGGTGAACAGTCTACTAATCCAGCGTCCTATCAAGTGACCCAGGTACGAGCTTGATTTCCATCCGCGAATTGTGTTTGAATTTGGATTGCATCTGCCGTCTAGATGGATGGCAACAAGAAAGTTCATCTTCCATGGAGCGCTGGGTTACATCCGTGTGGAACATGCTTAAAATGCACTGGAATGTTTATTTGTATGAAAAAGAATCTTTAAGTACTAACAGCGCAGCGCACTAACGCTCTCTTCATTCAGAATGTTTCAGAAAATATTGGAGGTAGAAGTGTACTGGATGGAGAAGACCATTTAGGGGATAGCCACTGCCGTATCAGCCATGTCAGAGATACGGGGCCCCCATGTATGGAAACGAAAAGCTAAACTGTTTTGCGAAACATTTTGAGACACTGAGCTAGTAGAAAATGCCTATTTTGTTTAAAAAACAATCCCTAAAGACGGGGCCCCCGAAAATGTTTGATACAGGGCCCCTTTGGACTAGCTGCGCTCTGACCATTAGATATCTACCTATATTCAGGAGACTACAATAAGGTCGAAAGGTCTAGACTTTATCAGAGCCTAAGTAACTCGGAATATAACGTAAACATAAAACCCTGTATAGTAGAATCCGATTATTATGACTTCGCCTATATTGACCAACCGCTTTATATGACATAATTACACAACGAAGTTTTGTTTTCATTAATAATTCTTTTTAACAAAGTCGGATATAATTAATTTTGTCCTTTAATAGTGACCGACATAATTCTTTACACCTTCGGCAATGTTCGTTGATTCCCGACGATGGCTAGTTTTGAATTTTAGTGAGTATAATTGACAGTTGAACGTCACGCATTGTTTTAACTGATTTCCAATGTAAAAAACTGTCATCTCAACGATTTAATATGCTATGTTTCTCTATTATAATAAGATTTTACCTAAAAAAAAGAAGTTTGTTTTTTTCACAAAAATGTTTTGTATGACGTCCGCTTAGTATGACGTGTTTGTCGATTCCCTTCGATGTCATTATAAACGGATTCCACTATAAATAGACGTAAGACAACACACTTACAACACGTCACAGGTCTAACCAGCCGTGATATACTGCAATGCGCCATACCCATAGACAACTGAAAAACATACACATTTGTAATTCCACCTTCACACAGTGGCCTTGCAAGCCGGAATCCACACTAAAACCCACTCAATATTGATTATCTAGTTAATTGAAGAACACCATAATAACATTCTATCCCACTTTCCCAGTCATGGGCTTCCTGTAAAAATGTTAGTCATGATCTATTTGTCAGTTACAAATTGGTTAAAAAACATTTAACCGTATTTATAACGTGGCTTGGAAGTCCACTTTCAGTTAAATTCAGTTCGTGAGTCATCTTGAAAGATTGTCTGCTAAAGCTTTATTATTTCGGTTTCGAAATGTTTTGAACCGTAAGAGAATTTAATGGGCTGACGGGATGTGAGTTTGTTGAATTAGGTCGTATTTGGAAGTTTTACTGTTGTGTTTTTTAGGGACCTTGTTTGCTTTGAATAGCCCTTCATGTTATGGGATGTCATCATCTGTTGACTTCCTGTCCGGGTTGCGGAATTTGATCGAAAGAGTGACCGCGGCCCTAGAACGTAAAGGGCATAAATCTGCTTTCAGACTACGCCATAATATAATAGCATATAGTATATAGCTCATAGCACATCAATATCGAGCACCATACATAGCTATGGACACGTTCACACTGTACTGTACTATAGGTATATTATTGACAATGTATGGTGCGCGATATTGTTGTGCTATGAGCTATATACTCTATGCTATATGTATATTATAGCGTAGTCTGAAAGCAGCGTTAGGAGGAACACAGATGGGTTTTAGTCAGTAAGAGTCTGTCAGTCCCTTCTGCTCACCCAGAGTGGGAAAAGTCATTTCATGATTACCCATCCTTAAAAAAAAATCTGTTAAGAGTCCTATTACGAATCGTAAATACTCGTTTGCAATAGACGAAGTTACGTTTGTCTGCGTTGGGAGTACATCTATAGTCCGCGAAACAATTTTGATACTTACTAGTCTGAATAGGATTATAGTTTATTTGGGCGCTCACGCGAGACTAAGGAGCGCGCGCGCTGAACTGACGCAGAATATATAGTACTTTAATTTTATTTATTGTAATTTTGTTTAATTATATTGACAAACGAAAACTAATGAAACGTATTCATTGTAGATTGAAATTTTATATTATATTAATTTATTTGATAAAATTGTTTTTATTTGGAATATAATGGACGCTGAATCAAGACATTTCTGGCTTAAATTAGGCTTTCTTTACGTTTTTTTCCGTGAAAACTCAAGGAATTTAAAGAAATTCTAGAACTCCAATAAACAAGTAAAACATTCAACTTACCTTTTAGTAATTTTAGCTTTTAAAATAATTGATTGTAACAATGTGAATTAGGCCGTCAAAGTTCCATCGCCGACATTTTTTCTTGCAAACTGAGTTCGTAAAATATTTATAGTAAATTATACGAAAAGAAAAATGAAAATGTGTAATTCTTACTTACAAGAAAGAGACTGGCACTATCGTTATTCAGGATCAAATAATTAAAATATCTTACTGCTGCTGATAATTACAGCGTCAAAAATCATGAATTTCCGTAAAAAATGTAATAGGACTCTTAACTTGTTTCTTCCTAACTATGTTTGGCTCGGCTTTTATTAAACCGGATGCAGCTGCGTACCAATATTTTAGTTTTCACCCGCGATTTCGTACACGCATATCCTGATTTTTCCTCTTTCCGTACGAATTTCGGGAAATCGTCTCTTAGTGCACCCCTACGGAGCTACAAGCCAAATTTCAGTATTCTACGACCAGCAGTTTCGGCTGTGCATTGATCGATCAGTCAGTCTATTTCTGCTTTTATACATTTATACAGAATGAATTTTCAAAGTGTATCTTCAGGGCCAAATCCGAAACTGTGAGGAATGTCAAAAAACACTGAAGTAGTCTCGAGCCCGATTTTTATGTAAAGTAATACTACATGAATGGATTTTTGAAAAATCGTAAATCGTTGTTCCTACCCTGGAAACGAATCGGTTGGTTTAAAAAAAACACCCTATATAATTACACCATCCGAAAGTGTAGCTAATAAGGTTCTGGGACGTAAGAACACATGGCAAACTTAAGGAGTATCCTATTTGTTTGGCACGATGGAAGTGGAAATGTAAGCTGTGAGTGTGTACGGCGTGTAGTTATAGTGAGCGTACATCTCCACTCTAGCCAGCACACATCACTTCTTGTCTCCGCTTCAGACATCTCCGCAGAGGCAGCAGGATGACACAAGTATGCATCGAACGTATACGAGGGACTGAGACTGCATACGCGACCTACCCGCGCATGCGTTGTTCTATGTTTCTTGTCAAATTGACATCCTGCGCAATCGATTGCGACGTACTTTGCATATGCAAAGAAAAAATAATGGTACTGTACGGTCCTATGCTAAATAGAACCCGGAATTAGCCACTGCGTTAACTGTATTTTCAAAACCCAGTTAAAGGGCGACGTAACACATAGTTATATGTGTCTGATTGGTAGCTAATCAGTTAATCTTTTGAGTGTTGTATAGCAATATCAATAAAACTAATAAGCTTATATCAATGATAGGCTATTGGCTTGTCTTATCACGATAAAATTAAGCCTGTACAGTACAAAGTTCTTTTTTAACCGACTTCCCAAAAAGGAACAGGTTATCAATTCGGTTGTATGTTTTTTTTTTATGCTTGTTACCTCATAACTCCGACAATTATGAACCGATTTGAAAAAATCTGGTTTTATCTGAAAGGATATACTTGCAGATTGGTCCCATTTAAATCATATCAAAATCGGTTACGAACTTTGGATTTTAAATCGAAATACCTGGAATTTGACTATTTAGATGATTCTTTGATAATCGATATTGCGTATTTTGCTTTTCTGCTATTTTGCAGTGGTGTTGTTAGGTGTGGGGCACCACTAAAAAGTGAAAAATAAAAAACTTTTTACAAAAAAATACAACCGATTTTTTACTTTGTAGTGTTTTTTTTTGGAAGTCGGATGTATTTTTTGTAAAAAGTTTTTTATTGTAATGCAATAAATCGTCGGAAGCTTTTGCTCCGTGCTGCTTTCTGGGATACTTTAATTGAGTAGGTTTAGGCTTCTCTGAAACATTTGAGTGTGACAGTTGGGTATAGTGTCCGCCATGAAGGACCGGCTGTTTAAACTGAAGACGGCGGCCGGACATGCAAAAACTAGCATATTCGCCTCTTGAGATGAACCGGAAAAACAGACAGTCCATCATAGTGGGAACGGACACTTGGACTGAGATCTTTGACAGTAGTGTTTTTTTTAATTTTGATAGGCATGCGTTTGACCACTATCTCACCTGATGGTAAGCGATGATGCGGTCTATAATAAGATGGAGCACGCTTGCATCTTCTTCTCTGTCGTTTCGCTCTTGGCAGAGCGGTCGTGGTCACGTTGAGGCGTCCACATTGGTGATAGAGGCGGACACAGCTTTCTTAACGATCTCCCGCCATCTCTCTCTGTTGGAAGTCTGTCGGGCGCATAGAAGTAAGCTATTCACTCTTTACTAAAAGACTCCCAGGTTGTAGCTATCACGAAACACAGATTCCGGCAGGGAATTCCACTCCTTTGTTGTACGCAGTATGAATGTGTTCCCAAAACGTTTTGTGCGTGTGGGTGGGATGTCCACCATGTACCGGTGGCGCATCGCCGTTAGTCTTGTTGTTCGATGATGGAACGGGCTTGGCGGAATTAAATTGTGCAATTCCGTCGCACATTCCCCAAAATGCAACCGGCAGAAAACCGACAGGCTAGCGACTCGGACAAGGCTTTGGAGCTTCGACTCGACGAGATGAGTTACATAGTCAGAAGCCTAAGAAAACTGACACCAGTCTTTCCAAGTGGTACCGTGTTATCCAGTTAATTGGTAGTGGAGGTCAGATATTATGTCGCTCTACCTACTTATGTAAAATATTGATACTCAGTTGCATTCCTTTAGGCTGCAAGCTGACCAAAACATAGTAAGGAAAAGGCTAGGCAGATTGTCATGTGAGAAAGTCAGTCGTCAGATTGTCAGGCGTGATGACTGTCACGTTTTCATTTTACAACATGATTACAAAATTTAATCTATACTTACTCTATCTATATTAATCCTGACTATTATTAGGTAACAATGCGAATGTTTGGATGTTTGTTACTCAATCATGTCTGAACGAATCATCTTGAAATTTGACACATAGGTAGATTATAGTCTGGAATAACATATTTATATCATATTATATTGTATGTTCTCGTGTGAAAATTTTCGACATTCACGCGGGCAGTGCCACAGGTGGCAGATAGTATTCCCTGAATCATCAATAACTGCACCTATTGTTGTTTGCATGACACAATTTTTGATTGTAATTTATTGCCGCCAAATAGTGAGTAATTAAAGGTGAATTATATTATTTATGGCACAATAATTTTTTATCAGTCATTGTTGATATAGTTACAGCTGCACGCCGTCTGCGAACCCAATACTAAAATGCGACCAAAATGAAGTTCATCGAACTGAAACAATCTATATTTATGAAAGCAGAAACTGACTATCTGATCGATCAACGCACAGTCGAAACTACTGGTCGTAAAAAGCTGAAACTTGGCGTACACCTTCCGTACACTCTGTAAAAAAAAAGAAAAAAAAAAGGGGTGCATTATGATAGGGTTTCCTGAAATTTTGACGGGGACGGGAAAAAAAATGGGATATGTGCGTACGAAGTCGCGGGCGAAAGCTAGTACTTAGATAACACAAATACAAATCTCTTTATTTCACTCTTCACAAAGGTTCACATCGGTATACATTAGGAACATTTTACAAAAATAAACATTAAAATAACACACAATGCGAAACATATATGATCCTTTGTGAGAGACCGGAGTCCATACTATGATACCCTGTGTGACGGATCACCATGTGTCACCATAATGGTTACCGTGATCGATTTAAAAATTAAAAATTCTCGCTTTGTATTTGTCACGCAACGGTACTTCAAGATGATCGGTGATTGCTGCATGTAAATGAATGTAGCTTTTTTTTTTCCTATTTAGGTATAGTCATACGTTTGACCACTATCTCACCTGATGGTAAGTGACGATGCGGTTGCAGATGGAGCACTATGGAGCACACTTGCCTAGAAGTAACCTATTCACTCTTGGCATAAAGACTCCCGGGTTGCACATTGATCAAATATTATTTGCGTAGCCATATCCCAACTATTGTTGGGGTCGCTTTCTAGTCTGATGCAGCTGAATACCTACGCCTCTGTATATTCGTGGCGAAATAGAAAAATAAAGTTATCTACTATTTTCTATTTCTATAAATAGCCAGCTGAACTTGAAGTTAGCAATCCAAGGATATCACTTAGCAATGAAAAAAAGATTTCTTGAACAACAGTAATCTAATCGGATTCTGTCTTCTTTACCCTTTGATTTTAATTTGTTAGTCCTTGTAACCCGGGATAGACGGAAAAGGACAAAAGGATTGGGTTCTGAAAAAATAACCTTTTAAATTAAAGGAAAGTATTGAAGCTGAGCCTGAAAGTAGGTCATGTTAATCTGCTGGGTCGTGGGCGCTGGGAATGGGGACTTTGTAAAACCAAGGAGTGACCCTAGGATACATAGATGGTGGCACCGTTTTCTCATGCTGTCGTGTACTACGAGGCTCGGGGGAGACCACTTTACAGGGTCCCCAGCGATGTTTGCTAAGTGGCGTTGCACAGATAGGGGTGGCGTTTAAAGAGTGCCCTTTTCCATGTGCTGATTGTGAATCGATTTTTGATTACCCTCTAATTTATACAACTCTTCCGTTACTGAGTGTGTGACTAACAGACAACGCAAAGCCGAAGCTACTGTTTGTTGAAAGTTAAATTTGGCATGAAGGTTCCTCTGGGAGTGCATATTGCATTCTGACCTAAGCCAACTTAAATTTCTATCTAGCAACAAACTAGGTAGTTGGTAGTGCTAACAAAAACTGCATTTCCTTGTCATGTTTTTTGTCTTAAACAATCTAGAAAATGGTCATTCTTCAGGACTAACAACTAACAATGATTGGTTAAGAAAAAATACGGAAAAACAAGCCTATTGTCTTGTTGATAGCTCGAACCGGTGTTATGGGAGTATTTCTCACTGTTTTTGCAGATAATTTACCATAATTGCTTTGAGTAGGTATTGGGGATTTAAAAAGTCCGTAAGGTAAAAATAATGCTGGGAAATTACTTATATTTTATTTTTTACTTAAATCTAGAGTTTTCATGAAAATTTTTAGAATGTAAAAAACTAGCTATTCCCGTAGTCTATCTTGCAGGAACCATGCATTTTACCGTAATGAATAGCATAGGTGAACGAATGATCGTCCTTAAGCCGGATTACCTTAATAAAAAAATAAAATAACCTAGCATAATTAATTTCCTGCTAGGGCTGCCGAATTTGTTCGAAAGAGTCACCGCGGCCCTGGAACGCAAAGGGCACTATGAGGAACATGGATTGGTTTTAGTCAGTAAGAGTCTTACACTCCCTCCTGCTTTACCCAGTGCGGGAGAAGTCATTTGATGATTTACCATCCTTAAAAAAAAGGTATCACTGATCTGGGTGAATAATTTTATCAAGGAGTTTATTATACAACCCAGATTCAAAAGCTTCGCCCAAAGCGGGAGGAGTCATTTGATGATTTCCCATCCATAAAAAAGCCTTATTAATTTTAAATCTTTGTGAATGTTATAGTTTATATATTTTCATAATTTGCTATTTTCCGTAAAAGCTTGCCAATGCGGTCAATTATGGACTTTGATAGTCCAAAAAAAAATATCTATAATATAATTTCACTCAATATTTTTGTGGACTTACCTACGTCGTGAAGAGTAGTGTTTGCCCGGGAGTAGATTAGGCTAGCAAAAAATACCTGATGGTGCTGATTGAAGGGAAATCAATTGAGATAACTGCTAAAACATTTTAATTGATAGAACGCGTGACTGAAAACTTGCGTGTTTGTCATACTTAATGGAGATCTGCAGGATGAAATTAAAAATCCATTTGATTATTTATTTATCCAATACTCGCTTGCATTATTAATAGCTCAATTATTAATATAAAAAGACATACCTACGGCTGAAATTTATTGTATTACCTTCTGCTAGCGGCTTCGTCCGTGTGAATGGTAAAAATTATCTCATGGTGACATCCTCCGAGGATAAAAAGATCCTATCATGTCCTAGCATATGTATAGAGGACATGGGTAGACGTACGTTATAATGGGAAGACGTATCAAACAGACATATAGAGTTACTTCCATGTTCATAATAAAAGTTAATTTAACTCTATTGTGGCTTAGGCAAGGTTACTTCTTAATGATTTCCTGTACCAGGGACCCATGAGTACAAAGGAGTAAATTTGAGTATTCACATCCAGCAGTTGCACCAGGGACTGAATTTTATCTGAAGATATGTTTGGCAGCGTGCCCTGATCGTTGGTTTATCTAGGCATCTGTTTCGATTAAATTGGCACTTAGGGCTTACCAATGTGCTGTACCTACAGTAAGTACCTTCTCTATTACGAATGGCAGTTTTAAAATGTTTGCGCACCTTGTCTCCCATAGGGATCAAATGTTCTCAATCTCAGCACCTAATTCTTTTTCTGTAGTCTCCTGCTCAGTACCTACCTTTTTTCTGGGAGAAACCTCCGAAAGGGATAAAAGAAGATATGCTCAAATAAAATTAGTGCAAAACGGCACTGCAAAGCCGAACTTGTTCTTAAACTTGAAGCCATCAAAAATCATTCAAAATGTCATTTTTTATACGAGTGAATTTCAACAACTATGATTTGTTACCTAATTTTGGTGGAAAAGTTTGTTTCTGGTTTTTTTAATAATCTAAGATGTTGATAAGCAACAGATACGTATTCAGGTACATAAAATGTGAGAGAAATTTATTTATTCCTGAAAGCTTCTAATATATTGTCGACACCAGAATTGGTACGACACCAAAATTGGTGTCTGACACCAAAATTAGAAATATTGACATCAGAATTTGTTTCTGTTACCAAAATTAGAAAGCCTTGACACCAATTTTTTTTTATTGAACCAAATTATAAATAAATTATCAATAAAAATCTTATTTATAGTGAATAAATGTTTTAATAAAAAAATAACATAATGAGATCAATAAAAAAATAACAATCAACAAATACAACATTCTTATTTTTCTATCTTGTTAATTCTACAGTTTTTAGTTTAAATGAATTGCAGTCACCTCCTCTAACCTCTATCATCATCAACATCGTCATCATCATCATGATCATTTTTAATTATATAAAAGTAATTTTTTAACAAGTTATGTTAACATAATTATGTAATGAGATCAAATTAAAAAATTATCAATCAACTAATAAACTATCTTACTATTCTAAGTCTTGTCAATTCTTCAGTCTGTAAATTAAAAAATATTCAAATCAACATCGCTATCATCACTATCATGGTAATTTTTATTATTTTTATTAGCTGTTTTATTTTCTTCCTTAGTATCCATCACTGTGCATTCATTTCCTGAACGATAGTAAATTACTGAAGTGTGCAATGTAATTTGAGATCGGCTAGCGTCAAAATAGACGGATTGAACCTCAGAGCCATATTTCGTATTATAATTTTCACTGAAATCCATATGTGTATTAAACATTCGTTTTCAGCAATTCGTTCATCATTCCTAATATTTTCTTTTCTCTTCTTTTCTGTCATCCTTTTCCTCTCCAAGCACTCTGCGTGTGTCAACTTTGAATTTTATTTCTTTGTTATGCTGGAAAACAAATAATACCTAAATTATTTTTTATTGCTATTGAAAGCATTTTTCGTTCTAAGCGTACAGTACACGAACGTTATACATTTTCTTGTTTCTTCATCACTCTCAAGCTACTCGTACTGAACTTTCAAACCGAGTTATCTTACTATGATTCGTTTTCGTTTGTCTTTGAGGTACCTCGTAACTCTAAAAACTAATTTTGGTGTAACTAAGCAATTTTGGTGATTGGTAAAATACCACCAAAACCACCAAAATTGCACCACCAAAATTAGAATCTTGTTGAATATGTTTATTTAAAAAAAAACTAATAAGAATGTAATATTTATATTTGGATAATTTTGAAAGCAAACCTTAACCTTTATATTTAAATTTAAATTACAACACCGACTTAGTCATAAAACGTTTTAAAACATTACACCAAAATTGCAGGTTTTTTGTCCGATTACTACGAAAAGACTTACTTACGTTTTTGGCGGGAAATCACAACGGGATGGCACACGTCTGTCACTGCTGTGCATGAGCGCCTGGCCAAACGAAGTGAACGTTGGTAGCGTTGTTCATCTAGGTTTATTCTATACGAGTCACTTAATGATTAGATTACTCCCACCAAAATTTAAAATTTCGCGCGGACAGTCCTTTTCGATTTTCACTAGGATAAAGTATTGCCCTAAATATAAAAATAAAACTGTCATTAGATAGAAAAAATAATACTGAATACAAATAAAATCGGTAGTTTCTAGTAAACTGGTGTAGTTTCGTTTAAGAGGTGGTCATCCCCAGAAAAACGGATTGTGGACGCGCCACCAAACTTAGAATTATGCTAAATAACAATTTTTTATTTCACCACAGAAATGTTATATACTAAAATATTGACGGCCTGATCAAGATAACTACCCCTTTTTTCTATAAAAAAAATAACTTCGTTGTACGTTTACTTTAAGATATGATTTTCAGCCGCGCCGCCTAAACATTATGCTTGAGAAAATCACTCATACATAAAAAGCGATTAATATAAATTAAATTCGCAAAATCTTGGGTGACAATAAATGTTAAAGAAAGGTCAAAAAGTCAGGAAATTTGAATTACGCCTCTGATTACATAAAACCCAATCATTTGTTACAGGGGCCAATCCCCATGTCAAAGTAGTAGACCACTTAATAAATTCCTAGTGACTTCATCAGATAATTTCGTCTCAAGGCGAACAAGGATAACCCAATGATTGACGCCATTGTATTGAAGACATTGTCAATCTTTTCTCTCATCACACAATTACGGGCGTATTTTTTAATTACTGCATCCGAGATTCTTTCTAAGAATATTAATTATCAAGGATGTACCTAACAACGTCTAAAGTGGTAGTTTAATGATGTTGTTTGCTTGATTTCTTAATGAAGAAAAGTCTCGAAAAATTGGCATAATATAACGTATCATCACGTCTCTATTCCTTGATGGGTTAGTGAGTATATGTGAACGGAAAATCGCAGACTCCGTAAGATCGTAATAAATCATGATTAGATTATAATTTCTCGATATATTATGAAAAATCGTTTTGAATAAAATGAATCCCATCCAAATTCAATAATCATAATCATAATCATAAATCTTTATTGTCACAAATAATTCAATAGTTTCCCATATATATCCGTGCCTTATTTAGAAAAAAGAAGTTTACAATTTCACGCGATATTTTACAAAATTTCGGAGTTTGGCATTTTCCGGTGACATAAACAGGTGGCGCGCGGGGGTTTTTTTTTTATACAAAACGGGAAAACTCTTAGCCCAAATCTCACCTGATGGAAATGTGATGAAGTTCCGGCGCCCGGTAGTCTCTATTGGACTAAGATCCCTGAGCTGCCAGACCTCTCTTATTTTCTCTAACTAACAAAATTTTTGTTATAGAGTAATGTTAGTACCTATGAACTTTTAACACTCGTATATACCTGCCTAAGCCGATAAATCATTTTTTTTAATCGGGTTGCTAATTTTTATGATTGATTACAGAATATTGTTAAATAATAATGATAAACCTTCTGTACTATAATTATTAAACTGAAGAGTTTGCTTGTTTGAACGCCTTAATCTCAGTAACTACTGATCCGATTTGAAAAATTGTCTCAGTTTTAAATAGCCCATTTATCGAGGAAGGCTATAGGCTATATATCATCACGCTAAGGCGAACAGGAGCGGAGCATTAATGGAAAAAGTGACGCAGACGAAGTTGCGCGGGTCAGCTAGTTAAATAATAATTGAACGACTGAGTAGTAATTGTAATAGTCTAAGAGCTGGTCGCCAACTCGAGTGAGATCTTATTCAAAAGGCTATGGGTATAGTTTGTTTTGTAGGTGAAAATAACGAAAGCTAAAGTCTGCCAGGCTTTAGGAGGATGCAACACACTTTCTTGACTACTGAAATACCTTTGATACATAACAAAGACAAAAAATTGGCCGTCGACTCAAGCTGGCAGGTATGCTTATGTAAGACTACTCTTTCCCACATATTTTCTTGTGAAAAAATAGAGAGAGAGGTCTGGCAACTTTGGGATCTCAGTATATACTTACTTTGTGCCGAACCAGCGCCGACAAGCTCCAAACGTCGCCGACCAGTTCCGACCTGCTCCGATCAGCGTTGGTAGGCTGTCATTTGTTGCTGTCAGCTGCTCCTGTTTCTACCAGCTTCCTTTATGTCGTGGTTACCTGCAAGGTGGTGTAAGAAAAGGTGCTTTCGATGCAAATTGCTATCGATAAAGGATTTATGTAGTTCAAACGTGTTCCATGACATCGGCAAATCTTGGTATCGGCCAACCATTCATTCTATGTAGCGTCATTCGGCGAAACGTGCTGTCGCTAAATAATGGTATTGACTAATAGTTTTTTCGTATTACCGTTCGTCGGTGAACCATGCTTTCTGTAGACAGTTATATAGTTCAAGGGTAATTCGATATACCGTACGGGACTCGTCGGCGCTAGTTACCTGCTTCCTTTATGTATACGCCTTTAGGCGGACGTGATCATACTACCTTGCTACGCTCACAATTCGTCAGCTATGCTTAAGTACTATGAAATGAAAAGTGATCCTGTTCCCATAAGATGGACACTGATCCAGACTATGAGAAATTTTGTACCCAAATAATAATTTCGCAACCCGTGAATCGAACCCAAGACATTATGTTCAGCATCCGTAGTTGGGCTTGCGTCCACCCACTCCAACGAGGCAGTTAAAAAATAATGTTGATAAAATATTACATCGCGTTCCACAATACGCTTTTATCATATTTACTTCTGAGAAACTCTTCAGTATGTGGGCGATCCCACTTCAGTTATCTCTTGCTGGTGGAATGTAAAGAAAACATAATGTGAAAAATGGTCGTAGATAACATAATTATAGGTCAAACTATTACAAAGGATCGACGGGTCAGCCTGTTAAGGATTAAAAACAATACAATGGACAATGGACATGACAATTTATCTTCTGGCAAATGAATATTTGCTTAGATATAATAAACGTTTGTGTGTCCTACCTACCAACTTTCTGGTGACCAATGTGCTTACATTGGTCACCAGAAAGTTGGTAGGTTTTTAAGGGTTCGTGCCAATTGGTAAAAAGGAACCATTATGGTGTGACTAAGTCTGTCTGTCTGTTACAGCTGGATATCTCAAGAACTGCAAATGCTTTCAAATTGAAATTTGGATTAGTTTTACATGACGTTTGCTCAACTATTTTGCAAGTCAGTTAGTTTTTATGTATCATTGTCTGAAAGGGATTCTTAAAAATTCGAAGTGGGGCTAATAGAACATTTGGGGTATCATATGAAAGAAGACTTAGAGAAAACTCAGAAATTATTCTGTGTGATAGAACTTTATATAAAGATTACAGGATAGATAAAATGATGTCTCAAAATAGCACACTTTTTCAGAAATCATCAACAAAAATTATATTAGCTCCACAATCGGCCAAGAGATGGCGCTGATCTAAAACTTCAATACATCATAGTGACAAATACATGGTTATTTGTAAAACACCGACAACCTCTCAGGACTATGTTACTAACATCATAATCAACAACTTTTGTTCTATGTCTTTTAAAAATTCATCTTTTAGTTCATCAGGTTTTCATATAAAAATAAAAAATAATTTAATTGAACGTTCTAATCTAAGTATAACGAAGTCTTTGCGAAGCAAAAGAAAAAGAAAGAGCTGTCTTTTGTTATGCTGAGAGGTTGCCGGTGTTTTACAAAATATAACCCTGTGTAAGCGTGTCGCCGATGAAAATTTAAAAACATTCATGTTTCATTATGAAGCCGTCGTCGGTGCGCGAGTCCGACTCACTCTTGACCAATTTTTTTTTAATGGTAATTTTAAAAAAGTATTTTTTTCTTTCTCGGGTCCCTGGAGACCCGGTCTTTTGGTAGACGTACGAGGGGCCGAAACCAACTCGCAGAGGCCCCGTTAGACATTTCAAATGTAATGGAGCACCAACCGGCGATTATTCCTGTATGCACTGTGAAAGTATTCCCAAGGACATCCCCGGTTGGATAATTATAAGTATTACTATTAGAAAAGTTGGTTTTTGGGGGCCGAGTCACCCGCGTCCGTAGGAGAATACCCTTCAGCGAATCCCTACACGTGGTCCCCGGGTGGTGCTAAACAGGTGACACTAACCGCCTCCGTGGTCTAGTGGTTATACCACCTGATTCAGACCCAGAGGTTCCGGGTTCGATTCCCAGCGGGGGCAAATTTTTTGCTCGGTTTGGTTAATGGTAGGACTTGTTCTAAGTCCGCCTGGCAAGATACCACCATCATGTCTAAGTCTGTCGCCATAACAACAATGTTAACAGCATTGTTGTGTTCTGGCAGTTAGAGGTGTGATAGCCAGTTCCTCTGTGTAAGAGGATTCCGGGTGAAACTCGCTTCCATCTTCGGCATAATCATCACTTTCCATCAGGTGAGATTTGGGCCAAGAGTTTCCCCGTTTTTTATTAAAAAAAAAAGTTGAAATTGAAAAGAAAGTGTTGTGGGGGGGATGTTTTTACAAGAAACTCATCATGAGAAAAACAACTCAGTCAATCTTTTTTTTTTTTTTTTGGGACAAGCCCGCCACACATTCCCCACCACTGCAACTCCTGAAAGCCAGAATCAACAGTGGCGACCACCAGAAAAACGCCGAGTTAATGAAACCCGACGAGTCCCGGAGAAACGATTCAACTGTCTTGGATCCCGCAACGAAATTAATCAGAAGAGTACAGCGGTTCTGTGTCTGGTAATGTAGTGTCTCTAAATATCCAGATAATACGGCCTATCTGATCTCAAAAAAAAAACCTAACAGTCACTATTTCTCAGCTGCATGTTCCGGTCTATTCTGTCGACTTCTCACCGTGTTCACTTAGGTGGAGTGAACGACAAGTGAGCTGTCATTCCATCTTGTTTGTATGGTTTGACAGCTCACTTATCGTTCACTTCACCTAAGTTTTCACTTCGATAGGTTTACAGAACCGTACTGCTGGTTAGACTGGCCACTCCATCGGATCAGCGGATTTCTTTGTGAACAGCAGGTATAAAGGGAAAAAGAGTACGTAGGTTCCTACTGTTACCACCTGAAAAATTACTAACATTAAAGCTCGCGGCATAAACATTCTGGATCAATGCTCTAGAAAGCACATACACAATGCACCTACCTACCAGCATCTTTATGAAATAATCCCGGTTATTTCAGACACCAATAAATCTTGAACTAGGGCAGTTGCAGTTGCACCACAGTTCACAGTGGATACCTGGGTACGCAGACCTGCTGGTATTTCACCTTGAGTTATAGGAAGATAATAAATAGATATGTCGACCTGTGCATCCTGGCTAAGGTGACCAGGATTTTCTTTAATTTGAGACTGTATTTAGATTATAACCTAGATTGTAACCATTAAGCTTAAACTAGATAAATGCGAAAGTAACTGTCTGTCTGTCTCTTCTTCATGCCTAAACCACTGAACCGATTTGTATGAAATTTGGTACAAAGATAGTTTGAGACCCGAGAAAGGACATAGTATAGTTTTTATCCCGGAAATGCCACGGGTCCGGGAACTATGAGGGTAAATAGGTTATATATATTCCGGGAGTATAATCACGCGGGCGAAGCCGTTGGCACACGCTAGTCAACAATATAGTAACTATAATATGGCGCTGACACGTACATTTTAGGCGTTTTTCTGGTCGTTGCAATTTTTGACTCTGGAATAGCATACCTCTGAGTTAGAGCATCGAGCTACATGCCGTAAGCTTCTTTCGACCTATCGTATTATTATCCGATGACAAGAAAAACCTACACGGATTCCTTTTTCGGATTGCTTGTATTGGGGTAATTCTTAGTGGCTTAAGGTAAGAACAATATTATTTCGTTCGTAGTCCTATCAAACTTGCTACTAACATTATAAATGCGAAAGTTTGTGAGGATGGATGGATGGATGTTTGTTACTCTTTCACGTCAGTACGCCAGAAAGGATTTTCATGTAATTTGGCACAGAGGTTTAGAGATTACCCTGCCGGATTTGCGGGACTATTCGAAAGAACACAAAGGCGCGGCTCCGGAACACAAAGGGCAATTATGAAACATGGATGGGTTTTAGTCAGTAAAAGTCTGCCACTCCCTCCCGCTCCGCCCAAAGCGGGAGTAGTCATTTGATGATTTCCCATCCTTTAAAAAAATACGTTTAGAGATTATAGGCTGGAATGACACATAGGCTTTATATGTCCCGGGAGTATGTTCCCTGGGGATCACGCAGGCGACGCCGCCCGTAGGGAGCTAAGTAGGAAGGAAGCTAGTTGTATTGTATTAAATAATATCATCAGTTTATGTGTAATTGTGACTATCTGGACTGAATGGCAGGCGGGTGTGAGCAAAAATATCTCAACATTGTGCCCCAAAAATGCAACAAAAGTGACGTCTGCTTTGCTGCCGATTACGTCATTGAAGAAGATTGAAGTTTTGGGTAGAATTTGAATTACTCTCGAGCCAGTAACACGAAGAATCCATTAGTAGAATTCTAGATCAGTTAGTAGGTTGATTAATTGTTAAAATATAAGATTATCCGTAAAACTGCCCTGCCATCATATCCCCCCTAGCTACACACAAAGCGGCGCGCGCGCATACTTGACAGCGTGCCAGCTGTGTCACGGCGCAGCTCTATTTCAACGTGGCTTGCGAAAATGTATCAATGGCTGCCACTGCGCCCGCGCCGTTTACGATACATCTCGTAGTAATGGGCCCGAGTTCATTTGAGCGAGAGATACTTATGATGCTCGTGTAAATAAATAAAGACGCAAATATATTTCTGCACTCGTCACTTATACGTAATTAAGCAAGCACAGGCTATGGCAGCATGAGATTATGTCATACTAGCTGACCCGCACAACTTCGTCTGCGTCACATTTTCCATTAATGCTCCGCTGCCTCCGCTCCTATTTGTTTTAGCATGATATATATAGCCTATAAACTTCCTCGATAAATGGGCTATCTGACACTGAAAAAATTTTTCAAATCGGACCAGGGAGTTCTTGAGATTAGCTCGTTAAAACAAACAAACTCTGCAGCTTTATTATATTATTATTATATACGAGCATTACAGTATAGATTAACAATCAATCAGACGTTAGCGTGTTCAAATCACGTCGAGGTCACCAGTTTAGGGTCGCAGATGGAAGGTTTTCTTTCACGAGGTGGATGAATCGGAGACGGAGTGAAAATACAACTTGTTGTAAATAATGTATATTGACACACGGTTTTAGCTAAGAACTTTTGATTGTGTGTTATTATCTTTATATAATAACTTTTAATTGATTGTGTATAATTAACTATTACTAGAAAATACAGTATGGACTAACGTTAGTCCGTGTCTCAAGGCGGTTCTCAAGTAAGAGAAGGGCGCTAGGGGTAGCGTCCCGAATCACTTGTGCTACCACTCAAAAAGGGTGCGTTCTTTACTTATATATCTACGCATGCAAACCTATATCTAAGTTGCTTTCACATAATATGCACAATTAGTGACGCCACACCACTATAGGCTATTGATGAAGAATCGATCTTTTAATAGCCAGGTTTTTGAAGGATTTTGTAAAGGATATGTACCTAACGCTCTAAGGGTTACAAGAGGAGTAGATAACCAGCATCTAGTGCATATGTCTCTTTATCGTGACCTTCAAAAAACTTATAGCTACGTATGTAATCTGCACGAGTCGGGTGTACAGATGCATAGCAGCGGGGTGATCTCGCCAATATACGGTGGGCGAACGAAACTTTCAAGGGCAATAGCCGACGAGCATTGACTGACGAACCAATAACGTGAGCTGTCGTCGTCAAACCGACCAATGGAGAGTGTTCTCACGACTCGTGCCGGTTAGTATACGACTTGGATGAAGCGGATAGTAATTATGAAAACTAGCTGATGGATGAGATCTATCAGCTGATTGTATTTAGTCGGTGTTAAGGTGATTCAAGCATGATATGGCAACAAAAACGTTGGTAGTTCATCATATTATTGTGCCAGTAGTAAATGCCGTGAGAAGCAGGCCGGCGAGGATATATGCGTAGGCGCAACATGTGCTATCTGCATACTCACGACTCATGCACTGTTCAATATCAAGGTTTTAATAATATGTTGTTTACTAATACGAAGTTACTAAGTGAAGAGTATGTTCAGGGAAAATTAATCACTAGTTTTTGAATACTTGCATCTAGTGGCTAACAAATGCCTACTGTCAGCAGTATTATCATCTGCATAGCTTTTTCCAAACTACATTGGGGTCGGCTTCTAGTCAAACCGGATTCAGCTGAATACCAATATTTAATGTGGAGCGGCTGCCTACCTACCAGACCTCCACAACCCATTAATTGAGTATTGAGTAACACGGTACTTTTTGGCAAGACTGTGTCTACTGTCAGCATGATTTTGTCCATTTTTTCGTATTGACGGGCAAACCGAGCGAGAGAATATCGAGCATACCGAGCATACCGGGCATACTGGGACAAAGAATATCAAGCATACCGGGCATACCGGGCATACCGAGAGAAAGATGGACAAGAATAAAATAACTGCGAGACAAATGTCGCTTCGATTATAGTTACTGCTCATAGATTGTCAGTAAAATCTGTAATAAATAATGTATTAGCTGTCTAAGCTGATTGCCCACTGCCAATTATAATTTACTAGCACTTAACCCGCGAACTTGTCCGCGCTGCAATATTCTTAAAAATATAGCCTAACCTACTCAGGGATAAAATAGCATTTTAATGGTGAAAGAAGTTGATATGGGTCCGGGAGTTTATTTGTTACAAACATACAAAAATATAAATCTTTTCTCTTTATTTTCCATCCCTACCTTGTTGCTATTCCACCAAATCCCCCTAAGCGCTTCCAAGCGTCTTTTATAATGCGCACAGCAAAGGAGTGGAACTCTTTGCCTGCGTCTGTGTTTCCGAATGCTTGCAACCATTTTTTTTTTTTTTTTTTCGTCTGGGAAAAAATGCGTTACGCATACCCTCTCACACGGGGGAGTGGGAGGGGTATGTGGGACTCCCCGGGCAAGCCCGGTATACCCACTAAAACAACCCAGCACCGAAATTCCCGCAGCGTCTTAGTGGGGGTGGACTGGGAGATCGGCGTAGCCTTTACGTCCAGTCCACCTCCGACGACCGCCCGCCTTTACAGCGGGCCCTTCACGCCCTCCCCGTTGGGGGAGGGCCGGAAACCTCCGACGATGGTGGTGATGCGTGCAATGCGGGCGGAGGCGCCCCCGCGCCTGTCGCCCGCCCATCACCACCGCGAGGAGGGAGAAGAGGACGTCTTCTCCGACCTCGCCTTCATGCTTGCAACCCTAATATTTTCAAAGTTAGAGTGAACAGGCTACTTCTGGGTAAGCTCGCTCTATCATAAACTTTGTCTCTGTCATTGTTGACCTAGACTAGAGTCAAGAGCAAATCCATATAATTATAACTGAGTACAGCCAATTAAGAATTATTAGCTTAGCAACTGCCTAGTTTATTTTAATTATTTTCCTCATAGAACTTTATCAACAACTGACAATACATTGACTTCCAATCGTACTGTCCTTTACGATAGTGTATGAAGTGCATTACTTATGAAACACTCATCATAACGGTTATCACACTCCGGAATGTGTAAACGTCAACAATCACGTCATCAATATTACACGATAACTTCTCATGATCACCAGCTGATATCTGTAGACAACAATGGAATATATGTGTTTACATAAACTGAAATTAATTATAAAGTTATACCTTCTATGACAAGTCCTGTAAACACAAACCCATGAAAAACATAAATGTGAAGGAATGTCAAGTTCTCTAAAACGGCTTCGGACTTCGCTTATATGTGGGGGAAGTGAGATCTAACTGTATAATTACCAAGTTTTCTCCAAGTTTATTAAATCTTAGCTCCACTGATAAGTTGTTATTTGCTTTGCTGCCCGCCCTATGGTGTTACTAGAACTAACAAATATATTTTGTCGCTGATCGAACTAACAGTATTAGGGCGGATTTCATCAATGAAAGTGAACGTGATCAGTGTATACTGATCGCGATCAGTTCTCTGATGAAATCCGCTCTTAGCCTTATGCAATCAATCCAACCAACAGTCTGTTTTTTAATCCCGCAGACTAAATTGACAAATGCAAATGTTAAAACTGACTTAAGGTGAATGATCCAACCTGCCCGCGAAATTCAAAATTTCTTGCGTTTTTTGCAATTTGCATTTTAATCAACATACAACATAGCACTGGCCTGCAAATTGCAAAAAACGTAAGAAAATTTGAATTTCGCGGGCTGGTTGGAGCATTCACCTTAAATGCTATTGTAATCTATGTCAGTTTGCAATTTTTATTTTTCAATTTAGTCTCAGGGATATAAAAACACACCTTGATATACCTATGTATACCTATTCAAATAGTTATCACAGTGCCCCAGCATATTAACTACAATAAATCAATCAGTTTTTCATTGTACTGTAAAGTGAACATGCTTTTTCTGGGTAAACTCACTCCATCGTCAATTTTGTCTTTGTTACCATTTCCCCTAGACTAGAGTCAAGAACAAACCCGTCTCAAATAAAAAAATGAGTTGCATTTGGATCTCTTATTTGTGCCCGCTAAATGCTTATAGGAAAGCCCTTTGTGATATCCAACCTAACTTGCTAAATTGGCTGTCTCCGATGATTCTGCTTTCGGAGAATGCAATCAATCCGCCTAGCCTTTTCTTTGTATTGAGCTCAGCTTGCAGTCTAACTGAGTCCAGCAGAGTAGTATTTTGCATGAAACAACTACCGATCTGACCTTCACAACCCAGTTTCTGGGTAACACTTCGGCGAGTAATTTTACTCTACAATGAATTGTATGCATTGCCATAAAATAACATAACAGCCTTCAAAATACGGTGAAGCACTCGAGTCTTACGTATTAAAGACAATTCAATCAGTTAACAAACAATGCTACTCATTGTTCACATCAAGTGGATAAAGTAATAACAGCAACCATTGACTTATGTAAGTATTAGTTAAACGTTTCTGACGCCACGAATTGGTCCGTAATTAGCCCTGTCTCTCTCTCATCTGAGCGGGTTCCCGGTTGCTCATCTCTCATCTGAGTTGGTTTGCTTCGGAGCCTGGGGTCCGCTTTCCGGCTTTTTCTTCTCCACTTCGCACGGTCTTCGACATTCTTGGTTGAGAGTCCATTGGTACGCATATCATCCTGGACAACATCAAGCCAGCACTTTTTGGTTTTCCCCTTCTGCCAGGGCCCGGCGGAGGTGGCACAGCCAGACACTTGTTTCCTACGTAGTTTGCCTGTTTACGCAAGACGTGGCCGTACCAGCGTAGGCGGCTCTCCTCCAGTTCCTGCTATGTCACGGACATGGAGGGACTTTGCTGTCGCAAAGTTCGGAAGTTTCTAACGTGGTCCTTCCTCGAAACTCCACACATCCAGCGCAACTTTTTCATGCCTTGTGTCCTGTGGAAAGGTTTATAAGCTTTGCCATGAGCAGAATTCGCGGTGGTTTGCGTGCACTCTTGTGTACTACTCGTATAATTTTCCGCCGATGCCAATCTCCAATGATTTTAGAGCTGGGTCATACTATAACATCTTCATGATTCCAGTGTAGAGATGGTGACGGAGCTACAAAACGCATAGCACTATCCCTTTGTCACAACGGTATCATGATGTACGTCATATTAGGGCGGCGTGGAGGCCAATCAACTTTAGCAAAGGCACGAGTTCCCTGTTGTTTTAATGTTGTCTTGAAATGTCATTATTACGAACTGATGTTGTAGTGAGAAAAAAATAAGAAGCAGTAAAATCAATTTTAACGAATAAGTTCCAACTTGCATAGCGTCCAAAAAAAACAAGATTCCAACACATTTCAAGATCATGAGTCTACACACGCGAGCTACACGTGAATGTCCTACCCTCCTCACGGCTTCCAAAAATACCTCCCTATTAATAGTGAGATACCCTGTACTTAGAAGCATGTGCGACATTCCCGAAAAGATCGCATTTTGTGGACACGTGACATCTTGGGAACGGTCGCGTGAGTACTGGCCCGTACTGGGCAAGATCTTGGTTATGCAAAGCGATCTATCATTCGATGTTTGAAATCAACTCGATTAGCTTACGATCACATCACATTCCTTTAATCGATTTTCGTATGTTGTCTAATCCGGGATATGCAGTGTGTTTAGTGTTTTTGGATTGTTCGGATGGCTGAGGTAATGGCTTGCGGAAGTGGATTTTCAATAGCATGTTCCCCAGTTCTTAAAGGGTATTTTTATGCAATTGTACGTTTTTTTATCATAATCACTGGCAGGTTTGTTCCGACAATCCGACCGCTTATGCCTTCCCCCTTTTTACGTTTCCCTGATCTACATGAGTTATTATCTGATTTTACGAGGTCCACTAAAGCATAAAGCTTTCTACCCAATATTTTGCGGTGTACGAAGAGACAGAATTAGCTATTTGTATCCCCAAACTTTTATGCTCGGTAATTTTTTTACCTATAAAAACAAATGCTCAATTTGCAAACTGTGCAAAGTACCAGGACTACATAGCAGGCTAGGTGTGTCACCAATACAAAAGTGAGTTTGTATTGAACCAGTACAGAAGTAGCAAAAGTTTGTAAACGGAGTCTCCGTTTACAAACGTGCATACAATCGTGATCGGTGACACACTTTGTCTAGACGTTTGAGCTGTTTGGCTATTTTTAGGAGGCAGGACTATTAAGCTTTCTTCCGATGCCCATAAGTGGTGAACGTGGAAGTGTAAGCATGTTTCCTTTGTCACGACTATTAGGCATTCAGTGTGGTACTGCAAAAAGCTGAATGCGAGGATTTCCTTGGGAATATGACAAGGCTTTCAAACTTAGTTGCAAGGTGACAGGCATTTAATACTGAAGAGATTCATGACAGATTTACTATTGGAAAGGTGGATAAAAGAAGCAGATTCTCGCTTGTAGCGGTCTTGTACGGTAGTGAATGTTCATGAGTGTGAATAATTGTAAGAGTTCAAAGCCACCAGCAAGTTAAAATACCCCGTCGTAACTAATTTTCTGGACCTATATCGATCAAACATCATACAACATCAAAATCATACATAAGTGCAGCTATAAAATCTGCCGGAGTCGCGGGACTATTCGAAAGATAAACCGTGGCTCCGGAACACAAAGGGCAATGAAGGAACCTGGATGGGTTTTAGTCAGTAAAAGTCTGACACTCCCTCTCGCTCCACTCAGAGCGGAGTCATTGGAATATTTCCCATCCCTAAAAAAGAAAAAAAAGTGCAGCTATAAAAGCCCAAAGTTTAAAAACCGACCTCAACTTGTAGTAATTGTTGGATGGATAAAACAAATCTCTCCAAGGCCAGATCTAGATCACTCCATCAGCGCTAACAATTTGCCAAAAACCAGACATTGAACTATACTTCCGAAGTAAAAATTAATAGCTTCCTAATACAATAGTAAACACCATGAAAAGGTCAGATAAATAAAACATTAGTTTAACTCAATAATGTTTCCTACATTGTTGGTCTAATCTATCTATTATAGGCCTAACGAGGAAATGTTTCGTATAGATTAATTGTTGCCCGTGAGGAAGGAAGACTAATTTATCTTATTTTTGTGCATTCATGATAAATATGTCATCATCAACATCATCGTCATCATCAGTCTATAACAGTCTACTGCTGTATAGGCCTCTGCAAGTGCACGCCATTTGGCTTGATCTCCGGCAATTCTCATTCAGTTGCTACCAGTCACCCTGCGAAGATCGTCGCTCCACCTAGCCTGAGGGCGTCCTACCTTACATTTGCCGATTCGCGGTATCCACTCATGAACTCGTCTACCCCAACGGTCTTCGGTTCTACGGCGAATATGGCCGGCCCGTTGCTTATTCTATGAGCCATGTCGACAACTTTGGTTATAATACATAAATATGTGTGAAATTCTTCAAGGTCATGCATAGTCAGACCAGTTGCTTGCAGAACAGATTGTCGATAAGGCTGAAAAGTTCTGGAGTGGCGACCGCGTAACGGAAGACACAACGTTGGCAGGCCTCCCACAAGGTGGACAAATGACCTGGCGATGGTCGCTGGTAGCCGATCATAGAGTATATAATAGTCTTTGTAGCCGATGGATGAGAGACGCATAGGACCGGTCATTGCGGCGACGCTTGCGGGAGGGATATGAGGAGGAGGAGGAATATTTATGTTGATGTGTTGCGTATTCAATCAATCTGGGTCACCTTTTCCCAATTTTGTTGGGGTTGGTTTCCAGTCTGTCCAGATGCAGCCGATTACCATTATTTTACATGGAGCAACTGTCTCTCTGACCTCCACATTTGACCCTAACTCTCTTCTCTTCTTTTTCGTCGTTTATCTGTTGACAGATTCTTGAGAGGTCGTGGTCGTCTTAAGGTTGTGTAGCGTGCTTGAAAACCCGTCGCCACTCTTCACGCACCTTTCACTTCTGATGCATTCATACAAAGGACCATTGTCTAATGCTAACCTAAAAGTCGTTGGCTTTCACTTAGGTTGGTGGGTTCAGCACACAGGCGATCTATCACGTACACTTAACTAGATAACACGAAATCTCTTGATAGGACCAGTGTCAGTTTTCTTGCCCTCTGTTCTTGTATACAGAAAGTATTTTGGGGAACTCTAGTTTCTGCTTACCCATAACTAAGTAAGCAAGCGTAGAAATCGATAATCGTACTTTTCTGTTGCCTTTTGTGTTTCGGAAAAAATAATATTATTTGAGAATAAGGTACTTATCTCACCGTCGCGTCGCGGCGGCGAGGAAGCCATGATTAATAGCTTTCGACTATTTGGTCGCTGAGGAAAAGGACAAAAGATATACATAGTTATCGTGTGAGACTAACATTAATAGTCGATAGCTGGCTCTACTGCCGGCGAGCGGCTTTTACCTCTATTTGATCGCAGCGACAAGAGCTATCAAAAATTGTACTCGCTCAGCTACACTCGCTCGGCGATGCTCACTTGGTGGTCAGAACTCGCTAACCAGTGGTAATTTCTTCCTATCTATAATGCGGGCCGGAGCGAGTATTGCGAGTAAAAGCCCGTCGCACAAAAGCACTGAAAAAACTTTCAAAATTACTCACTAACTCTCCCTCTACTCGCTGCTCGCCAACTAGTTCAAGTTTCAAGCTTTACTCGCTACTTGCTGATCGCCGGCGGTGAGACAAGTGCCTAAAGGCCACCCACAGGTTTTCTACAATATCCCCATCTCCAATACGCTATCTCCTTTTCTTTGTGTGAGAGAGAATTATGATAGAAGATGTTTGAAGGGATTCGTCCTACATTGCTTCATTTCGTTAAGCTTACTGACGATGTGGGCTAACTCCTCCACTTCAGCTGTTTGTGAAAGCAACAGTTTTGACCTATAGGTACATACGTTATCTTCCCATGGGGGTTGGTAGATAATACAAAACACTACCTTCTATAATCTGGTAGCCTAGTATCAATATGCGGAATACTTGCTCACCAGTACAAAAGTAAAATTAAGATGAAAATTTATATGAAGGTTCCATAAGAAAGCTATCAAGAAGACGCGTCTACCAGTCTAGGTTTTCCATTTAAGTCTATCTTCTGAAGAAATTACGAGTTCGTACTTAATCTTACTACCTACGTCTGATACTAAAAAAGCTATCAGGTGTGGGTTTCTTCGAGAAATTATAGTTTTAATACCTGACAATAGTTATGTACTCGTAAACTGTAGTTTTTATTAGTTCCCGTGATGTTCAATGCGTTTTAAAGGGAAGTTAGACTAATTTTCAGTCTGGCTGGGAATCAAAACGTTCCGGGTGCAAAGACAGGCAAGTCATGTTCTTAGTCCCTTTTTAGGAGATGCCAAAAATGTTTCTTCTTATAAACAATGTGTGGTCAAGTTGAGAACTATTTTGAAAATAATATTAGTTTAGCATGGGATGGAGTCACATACGAAGAGTACTTGTAGCCTAAGAATTACCATTTGAAAAATTTTATTATAGTAGGTCAACGTTAATTAAGGGTAGGTACTATACGTTGACCTAGAATCATTAAATTATCAACAAATAGGGTACAATTTTTTTTTATAATATGTTATTATACTTTAGTATCAATAATGTCGTCAAAGTTTGATGCTTCAATGTAGTAATACGTTATCTGTATCACATACCTATGGGCAATAATTATGTACTGATTGTTTTAAAACAGAGCTAAAACAAAAATAACGCAAAATTCACTGAACATTAAATAGACTAACATTTTATTTGGGGTTTAATTTGAAATTCTTATATTGTCTTTTTTTTTTTTAATATTTCTTGTTATAGCATCAACAGAAATACACCTACTCTGTGAACATTTTAACTGTCTGCCTATTACGTTCAGTGGTTGTACGTAGAACGTACGATAGCAGTTTGTACCAAACTACAGTTTTCCTGAACTTCCTATGCTAATGAGGCCCTGTAACTTTCCATCCAAGATACTCGCAGAGCGAGGAGGGTGGGTCCAGTTCAGTGTGCCTGCCCTCATTCATATTGACGTCACGGCATGACACGGTAAGGTAAACACTTTGCACTTATACACTCCTAGTACTTACAGCTTACTTGCGTTTTCTTGAAACTGGATTTAACTCGTGTAGAATTATAGTAGTTACAGTTGGCGCAAGTTTCAATTGATAAAAGCTAAGCTAGGCCGCAGAAGGTCCGATGATGTGTTATCATGCTTCTCATACCGAATAACCTAGGCTTCGTCCTTCGTCCTAATTAGATAAAGATCGTATGGGTTAACGATGCGGTCTCACGACGAGATTACACACACACATTTCTATAGTGTCCTAACGCTTGCAAATCATCGCGCGAGTACAGGAATCACTTTCATCGCGCGACGAATATGAATCAAACTCGTAGGATAGGTAGCCAGTTAGGACGACGCCTTAGGCCAAGTAACCACCGGTATACAAGTCGCATGCAAGTTGCATTACATCTGTGATTACATTGCGGCCTTTCGACGTTTAATGTGTTCAATGGTTCGACCGTGCTTCATAATGTAATTTTTGAAAACGATTTGCTTGCATGGTACCTAGGCGCCAGATAAACTTGCAATAAAGTACATTTACCTTTCCCTATTATACTCTTACTTACTTTTACTACGAAATAGTTTTGAAAAAATATGAACCGTTTTTCATTACTAGAGAACGTAAAAGATCACGATAGAAATCGATGCAGGACAGCTATAATATATTTATTTGTGTTTTTCATATTAATAAAGTCAATAAATGTATGTGAGTCAATGACCGTTATTGCACATTTATCTGGCGACAAAACACGATTTTGTGATTTTAAAATTCTAACCAGCACTTTAACATAATACACAATAGAATCCGCCACATCCAACAAATCCATATTTAGAATTAACTCAGTAGAAAGTGATTCCCTTCACCTTGGCCGTGAAATGTTTCAGAAGCGTGGCAGTCATATATCTTATGAGGAGATTCTAATTTGACAGCAGTATCGTGTGCAATGCATACGTCACCTGTCTCGAGACAGAAATAGATGATTGTGCATTGTCTGTCTTTATGTGAGGCGGTAGTTTCATTAATTTGCCTACCTTTTTCCCAAGTAAATTGGGGTCGGCTTCCAATCAACCGGATTCAGCTGAATACCAGTGTTTTAAGTGGAGCGGCTACCTACCAGACCTCCACACCCCATTAACTGGGTAACACTGTATTTCTTGGCAAGACTGGAGTCAGATTTACTGGCTTCTGAAAATCCGTAACGACTGCACAAAGATCTACAAACGACAGCCGGGACCAACGGCATAACGTGCTTTCCGAGGGACGGAGGAAACTCGTATGTTAAGATGGTTTACCCCTCCAAAGACTAACCTTGACAAGCGTTGCTGGTTAGGTAAGTCTGTACCTACCACATTTTATGCAAAATAAATTATTATGTTTATGAACTACTAGCTGACCCACGCAACTTCGTCTGCGTCAGATTTTCCATCAATGCTCGGCACCTTTTAGTCTTAGCTTGATGATATGTAGCCTTCTTCGATAAATGGGCTATCTAATACTGACAGAATTTTTCAAATCGGACCCGTAGTTTCTGAGATTACCCCCTACATACAAACTTACAAACAAATGTTACCTCTTTATAATGTTAGTATAGAAGTATAGAAATATAGATGATCGTTTCGGATTAACTAGGAATGATTACACCTGAAATCGAAACCATAATGTCATTCCTTTTTCGAAATCAACAATATTTCTAGCTTTTTTCTCTGATATTGCTATACTTAAAACGCTTTTTGTATTAAATCAACTTGCTTTTCCGGGAAGGTCACGAAGTAAATTTAGTAATTACTAACGCATACTCATGAGCTCATTATCCAGGAAGCGACTATCATAGCCAGGTAAACCCGAATACAACCCTAGAAGACCTAATTAACCGTATAAATCTGTGATTGATTGATTTGGAGACTGAGACTGACCGACAACGCACAGCCAAAACTACTGATCGTAGAAAGCTGGAAATTGGCATGTTGGTTCCTTGGGAAGTATTTGGAGCACTACAAGATTTCCCAAAAGTTTCGGGAAATCTTGTAGTGAGTTTTGGGCCCAAACTCTTACAGGAACAGGAAAAAATGAGGAAAAAATTGAATATGTGCGTACGATGTCACGGGCAAAAGCTAGTCATAAATTAACGTTTCTAAAAATATCGATTCACTTAGGTACTGTTACACCATAAACGAGCATTAGGTATAAATCTAATTTTGTGACATAAACAATTTGCACAATTAAATGGGTGATGTCATGTGCTATTTAGGTACGCATCATTCTAATTATGGATATTAGTGGTTTTTTGATTCTATCAGTTTTGATGGTACTGGCAGCCAATAAATCTGCGTCTTCTGTATGACGTAACTTAATAATGGATCAGAAGCCATGGAGTACTAATATACATTTATTTTGGGTTCCGAACCAAAAGGGAACCCTTATAGGGTCACTCAGGTGTCTGCCTGACTGTCTGTCTGTCTTTAATTTTTTCCGGATCTACTGAACCGTTTCTATTGACGTTTGGTATAGGTAAATATAGACTTCTGTGACCCAAACTCGGACGCGTAACGTTAATAAATAGGTACATTTTTAGTATGGGAGTCAAACTAGAAAAAAAAAAAAACAAACTGTATCGTGTGACATATCAAATGAAAGGGGAAAGTTTTTATGCAAGAAATTAGACCAAAAATGGCTATTCCCCCCTTATCTCCGAAACTACTATTGAGCCTAAAATTTTGAAAAAAAAATTGCCGATTAAACCTATAGGACGTCTGTAGTGTTAAAATATTTTGTTAATAAATTAAATTAGTTCGGAACCCTTTTTCACGTGAGTCCGACTGGCACTTGCCAGTTTTTTAACGGTGTGTAACACTTTTGTGATCTTAGAGCGTTAAGACGACACATGAAAAGCGATCCTTACGACTTTTAGGTTTACCCGAAGGGCAACCAATAGGACCCTATTACTAAGCCTACGCTGCCCGTCTGCTTGTCAGGGGGCTGTATCTCATAAACCGCATATGGTAGACAGTTTTTTTTTTAACTTAATATGGGTTTGCTCTTGACTCTAGGTCAGAGATGACAGAGACAAAGTCTACGACAGAGCGAGCTTATCCAGAAGTAGCCTGTTCACTCTAACTTTGAAAAGATTAGGGTTGTAACTTGTAAGCATTCGGAAACATAGACGTAGGCAAAGAGTTCTACTCCTTTGCTGTGCGCATTATAAAAGACGCTTGGAAGCGCTTAGTGTCACAATGTCACAGAGTGTGCCTGTGTGTTTTGCCGTTCAATTCTTCCGTTACTTACTAAGTGACTGACAGACAACACACAGCTGAAACTATTGGTCGTAGAAAGCTGAAAAAGGCATGTAGGTTGCTTGGGGAGTGTAGGTCGTAGCTCTAAGAGAGGATTTTCCGAAATTCTTACGGAAATCGGAAAAAAACGGTATGTCGCATCAGTCGCGGGCAAAATTAGTAAAATGTAACTGTCTTGTTGAAACAAGACATTTTATTTTTATTATCTATACTAATATTATAAAGAGGTAAAATTTGTTTGTATGTTTGTAAGTTTGTTTGTAGGGGGTAATCTCAGGAACTACTGGTCCGATTTGAAAAAAATATTTCAGTGTTAAATAGCCCATTTATCGAGGAAGGCTATAGGCTATTTATCATCACGCTAAGACAAATAGGAGCGGAGCATTAATGGAAAATGTGGCGCAGACGAAGTTGCGCGGGTCAGCTAGTTTTTAAATAAAAGGATATAATAACACTCATGCGTTCTTGTTTTCATTAACTTACAAACTGAATACGAATATAAAATAATTAACTTTTGATGGAAGTGGAATAACTTGCAAAGCGTGCTCCATCTTAGATTGCATCATCGCTTACCAACAGGTGAGATGGTCAAACGCGTGCCTATCAAAAGTAAAAAAAAAAGGAAAACTCCTATCCGATAAAATTAGCTTTCCAAAAACCAGCTTAAGACATATTTAAGTCAAATGAGAATACCACATTTTCAGTTCCATGACGTTAACTCACGAGACGGCTTACATGATGCAATTTCAGGTTAAAAAAATTCCGTTCTAATAATACCAAGGTAAGTTTTCCACAGGGTTCCGTCCGCGCCCGGCGGTGTCCGGTCATTCCACTCAGCCAATCATGTGCGACCATTTATTGTGGTACAGTCAACAGCAGATATAAAGAACTATTTTTTTTTATTTAACGATTTGAAATCATCAAATGACTCCTCCCGCTCTAGGTGGAGCAGAAGGGAGTGTCAGACTCTTACTGACTAAATCCATGTTCCCCTAATGCCCTATGCTTTCTAGGGCCGCGGTGACTCTTTCGAACAAATTCCGCAACCAAAGAACTATGCCACCATGTATTCAAATAGTGAACACACTCTGATTCACTTACGATAACTAATAATCTATATCTATACAAATGAATCCCTGTTTCCCTTGGTAATCGCAACACGCGTGAACGGCTAGGCCGATTTAGTTTGTTCTTTTTTTGTTGTTTGTTATATTTTCAGGAGCTTTTTATGACAGTTGCCAGTAGACGGGAGCGAAGCCGCGGGGGACAGCTAGTTAGTAATAATAACAAAGTACTTTGATGTTCGTTTTCGTGTATAAATAGTACAAACAATCCAACCCATAGAAGAACTACACGTTTTCAATTTTTTCCGTTTTTCTTGCCAAGTTTCCCAATGTTTGCATACTTAAGATCCTTACTCTGATTATAACGAAAAAATAATTGTTTCAATTGTTTTTATTTATTTATTTATTTATTTCACCCATTTGACAGTCTCCAGTCTACTACAATGACAAAAAATTAAGAATGAAGATGATGATGATGTTTCAATTGTTGAAAGCACATTTTTTTTTTTTAATTTGGTACGACATACGTAACATTACGGTAGCGCATGTCAATCCCGTAGATTTTATACATTTGTCAATGTTTTTCGCTGATACAAATTCACTGTACATTTTGTCAATAATTTTCGCTGATACAAATTCACTGTACATTTGTCAATAATTTTCGCTGATACAAATTCACTGTACATTTGTCAATAATTTACGCTGATACAAATTCACTGTACATCTGTCAATAATATGGAATATGCATACAAAAAATAATTATTATCTAAACACTTTATCTAAAAATATATTACTAACAGTGGAAATAGAATCAAAATTGCTCGAAAAACAAACGAGATATATTTATTTTAAACAAATATATCTGTCCCTCTCGCGAAAACGCTGTTTTCTATGGCAGATGTATAGACGTCACGTAACGTGACGTCAAATTCCATGTCGGACTTTTCGTTCTAAAAGTAATCTTTGAAGCGTTGTAACTTCATCGCTGATAAAGATATTTAAAAAATATTTTCTAGAGTGTTTACTGGAGCTTATAAGTAATTCATTTTATAAATAAAAAAATCGCGTGCATATTCCCTATTTTCGCTGATAAAAATTCACTGTACATTTGTCAACAATTTTCGCTGATACAAATTCTCTGTATTATTTTGTCAATAATTTTCGCTGATACAAATTCACTGTACATTTGTCAGTAATTTTCGCTGATACAAATTCACTGTACATTTGTCAATAATTTTCGCTGATACCAATTCACTGTACATTTGTCAATAATTTTCGCTGATAAAAATTCACTGTACATTTGTCAACAATTTTCGCTGATACAAATTCACTGTTCATTTATCAATCATTTTCGCTGATACAAAATTCACTTTGTCTTAAGCCTGTGGATTGTTTAGCTTATTTTGAAGCTGACTATACCCATGTACTCTTGAATATTGTGGGAAAGGTTTTTTAATAAACGTGTAGGTAAGGACGGTGAACTGACGGCTAAGACGTGGGTACAGGTAATAGGTGATCTCATGTATATATTCTTTACACTGCTGAGTTGGGTGTGGTGGCAGATTTCAGGCATTTTTCAGGAATATTTTAGGGTCTATCTGAATAGGTTTTAATATTGCTTTGTTGTATTGAAGTCAAGTTCAATGATCTAAGTTTTAAGTTCAGAGATCGTCTGAAAAATACTTAATATTTTGATTAACAAGCTACTTAGAGACTTAGGGCCTGTTTCACCACTTGCTGATGTAGTCTCAGATAGTAATCTAACAGATAAAAATATCAGCTAAATAAATCTGTCTGATATTTTTTCCGTGTTTCACCACTAAACTTCCTGCTAAGATATCTGGCAGATCGTTAACAAAGACTTTATCTGGAGTCGGAGCGGCAACAACGCATAATTTGGTGCTACGTTTCTTTTCAGGCTGTTTTCATTTTGAATAATTTTCTCGTTTCTTTTATATTCCTTTTATTACGGATAATAACTAAAATATCATTTCAAAAATAACATTTTGTAGGTACTAAATAAAATATGTCTTGTAAATTTATTATGTTTTCCAAGGATCGTTTATTTAACAAATGGAGAAGAACATATTTTCACGTTGTTACGTTGTTTTTCTTGAACCTAATATTTACCTGAGGTTTCCAATTGAAATGTTCATTGTGGTTTGTGCAACTGACTTTGGCTTGCGATTTATGGAAGGAGGTATTTACTTAATTTTTACGGCGTCACTGGACCCTGTTGATAACACTTTCTGACGATAAATCACTTTTCTGAATCCTAATTTAACAGTTTTTCACAATAAAGTAAATCCATCATATCGTAATGTTTTTTTTTTTTTTTTTTTTTTTATATTTATGGCAACTGAGCCGGTTCCGACTATTCTGCCAGTGTCACGTGGTGACGGTAGCACAGAGAGGCAGTCCGTCAAACTTTTTCCATTTTACTTCGTGGTAGGTGTTAGTATAGCTGAAACGAACACATGGGTTAGTAAAACATATAGTCTAATTTACAAGCACACTACAACACTCCTAGTTTATACTATATACAGACTATTTACACACACGTTACGCACTAATTAAAATTTTAAGTCATTCTCGTTTATGAAAGTGGCCAAAATGTTGATTAGTTTAGGGGAGAAGTGGGAAAGGAGGGTATGAAATTTGGTTGGGAGGGGAATGTTAAGTTTGGAAATTTTATTATATAGGTCAAAGGATTTATTATTTAGGGAGCAACAGAAGAAAATATGGTCTAAAGTACCATCCGCAAGGCCGCACTCGCACAGGGAATTATCCCGGACATGGATTTTGTTCAGGAACACAGGGCTACAACAATGTCCGAGTCGGAGTCTACAGAGGGACGAAACAGTTCTCTTCGACAATTTAGGATATTTAAAAAACCAAGGCCTACGCTGGATTTCAGGCTGTATGGCAGCGTAGTAGAGGCCCTTGGTTTTAGAAGTCGTCTTCCATGTTTCAGTCCACGAGTTAAATAACTTGGGTTTGGCACCATTCCGCAAATCGTAGTTATGCGCTACGTAGTGCTTTTGATCAACCGGATTCGATGTGGCATACTTTGCTAACGAATCAGCGCACTCATTGCCAACAATACCCGAGTGACCGGGGATCCAGGTTATCTCGATGTCCAAGCCGTTTTGGGAGCAATCAAATAACAAGTTCTTTATATCTATAATGATTTGACTATTAATTTTACTGTGAAGTTGATTTTGTTTAAGGGCCTGAATGCTACTACGGGAATCTGAGAAAATGACTGACCTTGTTATCTGATGAGATTTAATGTAGTGTATGGCTTCTAAAATACCAATACACTCTCCTGTAAAGACTGATGCTTCTGGTGGGCATTGAAAAAGTAAAGCTATTTTGGAATTTTGAAAATAAACTGCCACACCAGTACATTCGGTTTCAGAGAATTTTGAAGCATCCGTGAAAAAGAAATTCCATCCTTCACAATAACGCTTGACAGCTGACTCAAAGTCATGTCCAGCGTCTTGAGAATTCCTAGATAAACCTAATCCCAAAACGACTTTTGGTTCGAAATGAATCGCCTCGTATGCGGCGGAGAAGACCGGAAGAGTAGGGTATTGGCAAATAGGCGCAGAGAGCTGTTTAAGCTCTCTGTACCTATTTAACAATAGGGGAACCACTTTATGGTTCCAATAGGAAGAATTATTAAAAGAGAGGTCAATTAGTTCTAAAATTGGAAGCAAGGGATGGGATGAGAGGGAAAATACCTTAGTTAGGAAGCGATCTGCCAAGTACTGTCTCCTAAGGTGTAGGGGTGGGTCTGCACATTCCACTTGCAGCGCATTTATGGGAGATGATTTCATAGCCCCAACTACAATTCTTAGGCATTTAGACTGGATGCTGTCTAATTGTTTAAGCGCTTCTTTGTTACAGGGCTCAAGAAGATAGCTGCAGTAATCCATAGCACTTCTGGTCAGCGCATTATAGACCAGTTTAAGGGTGTAGGGGTGAGCTCCCCACCATACCCCAGCCAAAGCCTTAAGGATCGACACAGAACGTTCACATTTTTTGACCGTGTTGTTGATGTGGTCGACCCCAGACAATCTTGAGTCTAATGTTACTCCCAGAAACCTAGCCTTATCTTCGACCGGAATGCTTTGACCATTGATGTTAATATCTATTGGAGGCACAGAACGCTTGCGTGTAAAAATGACAGCTTTACTCTTTGGAGCACTTAAGGACAAACCATTGTCAAGCAGCCATTGGTTTAATGAGGCCAGAGAGACATTCATCGAAAGAGCGGCATCCTGAATGGAACTGCCACATACCATTAGTGCAATATCGTCAGCATACTGAAGGATTTTACAGTCAAAATTAAGGGAAGAGGGCAAGTTGGCTGTATAAATGTTATATAATGGGGGACTGAGAACTGATCCTTGGGGTAATCCTCTCCAGGCCGATCTTTGTTCAGAGTCACCCCCTGGTATTCTCAATTGAATTGTGCGATTGGTAAAAATGCTACCAATAATACGACAAATCCTAGCCGGGACTCTCAGCTCATGCAGCTTTTGCCTGAGATTAGGGAGGAGAACCGAATCATAGGCAGCTGATATATCCAGAAAGACAGCAACCACAGACTCATTCCTACTAAGGGCCAGCCGGACCTCTGACGTGAGGATACCCACACTATCAGCTGTGCCCAGACCTTTCCTAAAGCCGAATTGAGTCGTTGGGAGCAGTTTCCTGTTTTCCACCAACCACACTAATCGATTTTTAATTAAGTGTTCCAAAAGTTTGATGAGTATGGACGATAAGGCAATAGGTCTGTATGAGCAATGATCACTAGGATCTTTGCCTGGTTTTAGGATCGGAATGACAACTTGAACCTTCCACTCTGTGGGAATGTAGCCAGAAATAAAACAGAAATTAGCCAGGTCCAGGTAATATTTGTGAGTTTTTGGACCAGCTTTAGAAATAAAGGAGTACGGGAATCCATCCACTCCCGGCGCGGAGTCCTTGACGTGGGACAGCACAGTTTTTAGCTCCTCTAAGCTAAAAGGCATGTTCATTGGTTCGTCAATGTTGTCTGCATCATAAATGTCAACACTGGTTTCCTCAACACTTGGAACATAAGCTGGAGCGATTTTTGAGAAAAACTGGTGTCCCAGTTCTTCCGTGAGGTTGTTAGAGGAGGAGGCAGGTGCTAAATTGCTCCTAAAACGTCTCACCTTTCGCCAAACCACGGAAACCGGGGTGGAGGGACTCAGCGAACTACAATATTTTGACCAACCTTCGCGTTTTTTCCTTTTAAGGAATTTCCTGGACTTAGCTAGTATCTGTTTGAAGGCAATAAGGTTATCCAGGTTCATATTGCCGTTGACTGTCTTTTCAGCCTCATTCCTGGCCTTGACCATGTTAGTGCATTCCCTATCCCACCATGGCGGGGAAGGAAGTTTACCAGAATGGGGTTTTTTGGACGGGAAGCAATCATCAGCAGTGGAGGCAATGGTGGAGGAGAAGGACAAGAAACAATCCTGGGCGTTATCCCTGTTAACTTCTGGAAGGGAAGATATTCTTAGGTCCAGAATTTTAGCATATAAATCCCAGTCTGCAGAGTTCAATTGGTGTTTTAAAAGAGGGGGGGAAACTTTAAAAGGGATATTCTTGGTAGGAAATTCAATCATGATGGGGTAGTGATCACTTCCATAGGTCATATCCAAGCGACGCCAAATGAGAAGGCTAGCTATATTGGATGAGCAGAATGTTAAATCAATGCAGCTATTATTCTGACCAGGTGCAGATCTACGCGTAGCACTGCCATCGTTGATAAGGGAAAGATTGAGTTCATCCAATATATCCAGCAAGCCAATGCCAAAGTTATCACAAGTATCTGATCCCCAACGATAATGGTGACAATTAAAATCACCCATGACAAACATTGGACCGCTAACACTGCATAATAAATTCCTAATAACTGAAAGATATTCTAGTTGTGGGTGCGCAATATAAAAAGAAAAAATATTTATACCCTCAGCCTTCACAGCAACAACATTTATGTCATCGCCAACAAAGGTTAGAGGAATCTGAGAGAATGATACCTTGCTATTGATGAGCAAGGCACATCCTCCGTATCCATCAGATCTATCATGGCGTACACTGGCAAAACACGGCAACCTGAAATTGCTTCCAGGCAAGAGCCATGTCTCAGCAATGCCGCAGATTGATGGTTTAAACTTATCAATTAAAAAAGACAGATCAGGCTTTCTGGGAGTAATACTCCTCACGTTCCACTGGAGAAATGTCAGGGGATGGAATGTTGTGGATATAGTTTAGGATAGTGGTCAATTTTGATGCAACGTGGTCAGGTATAGCTTGGGATGGGTTTGCAAGAGCAGACATTAGCATGTCAGTAATTAAATTTAAAATATTCGTTGAGGTATTCTGTCTGTGAAGCATTGGCTCTGGAGCTTCCATTGGAAGGGCACAGCCGTTTTGTGATGGGGAAAAGGAGTAATTTTGGGTGAGGTTCAGGTGAGCTTGTCTATCATAACCGGGTGAAAGGGAGATATGGGGTTTGGGTTTCAAAAATACCGTTTTACGGTATGAATTTTGGGTTACTGGGATGGGACTTGAGGACTGAGATTGCGATTTATTTGCAGTTACTTTGTTCCGTGGGAAAGACTTGGAGACTTCAGCATATGATCTGGAAACAGGTGGGAAGACCCGACTTGCCTCCGCATACGAGATCGATTTATCCGCCATCAGAGCTTTTATGCTCTTCTGTCGGCCCAATTCAGGACAAGCACTGTCATTTGCGAAATGGTTGCCACTACACGAAACACAGAAACTCAATTCACGGGTGACTTCACATCCATCACCTGGATGATCTTCACCACACTTAAAACACCTAGGTTTCGATCTGCAAAGTGTGCGGGTATGTCCATAGCGACAACAATGATAACACTGAACCGTTGGGTAAGTGTAACGCTCAACTGGGAGAGCCGAATAGAAGCTGTACACACGCTTAGGTAGTATTTGTCCGTCAAAAGTTAATACAACAGTCTGTGTGGGCTTCCACTCAGTCACACCAGAAGAGGACACCTTCCGGTTCATCCTTCTGGCTTTGATAACCGAGCCACATCCCTCTGGAACCTGGATATTTTTAATGGTTTCCTCTTCTGACCACTCAACTGGTATATCCCTAACAATTCCCATTCTTGTTATGTTGTATTGTGGAATGGCAGCCATGTAATTGTGTTGGGAAATAATTTTATTGTTGAGAAAACTGTTTGCATCCTGGTGCGACTTGAACTCAACTGACACACGATTTCTGCCTATACGTTTGATCCCATCGAGACGTACGTTATTCACGTTATTTATCGTCAAAAACATACCAAACTTGATAGGTTGTAGCACAGTGCCTGAGGTTTGTTCGTCTTTGAGCGAAACATTTACAATATATGGTGGATTGTCTCTAGCTGTGTAAGAAAGCCTGCCTAATACATTTTTCGCAATCTTGGGTTTGACATTGGAAGAAACTGGGGGCGAACTAGCGGCCCTCCTGCGACTAGGGGTATCCGTATCCATAATCGGGTCCTGTGGGGTTATTACGATGTCATGGGGGAGGGTAATTGTTAGTCCGGGGGAGAGATCAAATAATTCATCCGGGGGGTCAGGATCGGGGGGCTTTTTTGAGTTCATCTCGAATAATTATTGTTAAAAAGGACACTTACAACGAAAAACAAACCTTACACCAAGAACACAAACACAAGGAACACTTTCGATTGAGTTTCACACCAGAAAAGTTCACTAAAAATCGAAAATATTCGTAGCACTGACAAAAGCACGTGTTATACCTTTACCACTACCAACCATCGTAATGTTGTGACTGTTGACATTTCAAATGTCATTCAGTTGAAACGTCAGTCTCTGACTGTTGAGGCGACCTCTAGCGGTTGCCGATTCGAAGTTGTAGTTTTAATCGATACTTATTAATATTTGATTTTGTCAGATTGCTAGGAAACCATTGAACTAATATCGTATAGACCAATCCATAATAGTTTTCGGCTTTTGGTGAAAAACACTTAACTGTATTTTAACCATAAACGGAGGTGAAATTGTTTTTTCATTATAGACATTGTTCTAGAAATTTCGAAAATCATCATGGTCTATGGTTTTTCAGTGGCTTGGTGTGGTTCTCAATTAGCCGATTTAATCAAAGAGAGAATTCCCCACTCAAGACAAAAGATAGTGTTGGAAGTGGGAAATGATGAGTTTGTTAGCTTGGATCCTGAATATTATTATTGTTCCAGGGTGTAAACGTCAAGTTGGACGGTAGTTAGGGATTTTTTCAGGAATTTAATATCTTGTTGTAGTGATTCGGTCATCCGTGTTCCCACAGGTTTTACCTTGAAAAAGGGGAGTTTTTCTAGGTGGTCTGTCTTGTTCCAGTTGAGATGTCTGACAAGACAGTGATGGATCACGGTCGTTCATTTTCGATATACCACGCTCTGGACACACAGCATTCTGGCTCTCGTGTCTTGAAAGGTAAGGATTTTGGATTGTGTTAGTCTCTGGAAGTGTTCTCTGAGTCCATCTCAGGTCGTTAAATGGATATTGTTGTGATCACTGGATATTTATTACAGGACTCCATGTTTCAAAAGGATTCGCTAATGAAATAAGGCGGACCCGTCTCCAGCCGGTCGACACTTGCAGCCAAGTGTTTTCATCCATAATCAACCGTAAGTTTCGCACCCCCGTGGGTTTCATATTGTTCAATCATGCAGGGTTAGCGTTGAAACTCGTGTCACTCGTGAAACTCGTGACGCATTGTGTTGTGTTTGCAAAAGGCCACGTGGTCCGGCTATTTTTTTAGCCTTTGGATTTCCTAGCTCGGTCCCCTCTATTCATTCTCAAGGAAGGTGCCGTGGCTTCCCCATATATAATAGGCTCCCCGTGTTGTCAATTCCAGGTGAGGCAACTCGAGAGATTCGTCTCGCCGCCAGGATCTAGAGGCGCCTCTGGAGCCTGGACGTGAGACCCGTTCCTAGAGTCCACACAAACCCTCCTGTGGAGACGACCGTGCAGTGGCAGAGTCCGCCTAGCGATTTAGCACAGGCGGGACGGTTTTTTTTAATATTTAAGGTGGAAGCTCCAGGGTAGCCCGCGAAATTCAAATATTTTATTTTTTTTGCAATTTGCCGGTCAGTGTGAAGTTGTAATGAATAAAATACGGTTTGCGATCGTAAAGAATATTTGTCTAAAGGATTATTACCATTTGAATCATCAATATAGCCCTCTAAGTTCATAGAACTCGATTGAATGTTATTTTGTGAAAAAGTCATTCAATCGAGTTGTATGAACTTAGAGTCATATTGATGATTAAAATGGGTATAATTCTTTAGATAAATATGCGTTACGGCCGCGAATCGTATTTTGTTAAACATGCAGCTTTACACTGACCGGCAAATTGCAAAAAAAATAAAAATATTTGAATTTCGCGGGCTACCCTGGCGCTTCCACCTTAAACTTATACCTTTTATTTTCAACCGGTTCATTCTAGAAACAGTTTACTACCTACCCGGTTTTCAAAATTAGAAGCCGGTCTTTACCTATCTTTAATTAAGGGACCCCGGGTTCGACACCTACGCATACCTGGAAGAATATTGAACATCTTAGTCGGCTCAGGGATCCGAGACTCTTCAAGTCCCTGGCGCCCATTTAGTTTAATTTAGATTATAATTCACATTCACTAAACTGGAAGGTTGTCCTTGATCTTTTATTATGAACAAATATTAATTTAAACTTGTGATAATAGGAACAGTACTGGGTTTATCTCCACCCCCCCCCCCCACCTAGTTCCACCGACTGAACTTTATGCTGGCTGGCATTACCCTAACCTATACCTAAGCCTAACCTATTTATATTTTTAGTGGGTAGTTGTCAAATAAACATATATTGTTTAGGACAGTTTGTTGTTTCTTTGCTTTACAACCTCAACCCACCTTGGGGCTTTTGTTCCTTACTCACTAGAGGGACAAAATCTCATAATATACAACGTATAACGAAAAGGAAAGGACGCTCGCTCTCAGTGTCAGTCTGTTGCCGCTAGGTTATTGTGTTTTGTGGTCTGTTGTTAAACAAATTTTGGGCGCGCGTTGCCTCGAGAGCTTTTTTGTGTTTTTCATATAATTACTTACATCTTAGATACTTTTTGAGTTGAAATGTTTACTTAAGTGTCTCATAATCATAGATAAAGGTAAGAAACGTGAGAGAAACGTAAACTTCTCACGTGAAGAAACCGAGAGGTTGATTTCTCTAGTGTAGTCCAAAAAACATATTATTGAGAATAAAAAAGTGATTCTGTGACCTGAAAAGAGAAAGAAATATAGATCTATAGTGCCTTTAACTCTTGGAAATCTAGCTATTTCATAAAAAACCCACAATAACATTCTGCAAGTCTGTTGGGAATCTCAAAAACAGAGGTCTTAATTTTGCTATAGATTCCGAAACTTTAAGAAAAATTCTAGACGCCGATGCTTTGCTAACACCACTCAGGTCTCCAGCTGTCATCAAAAAGGATCCCGTTGCATAATAGCGTAGTGTCAGTAATAATCTATTCATAGGTGAAATTGCATGGCTACTGAAATAAAATAAATAAATATTTAAATAACAAAATTCCACAAAATTTAGTTTAAAATGTATTAACTTTTCTTGAACGTAGCTATAAAATAGTACTTACAAGGTAGTTGTTTTTATGTCGTCCTATATAAGAGAAGCAGTTGTGTTTCCGAATCCTAAACTCATCGTCATCATATTCAGTGAAATGATTCGATCTATTTCTAATCACAGCATGTTTCCGAGGATGCGATATACGTTCAAAAAACTCATCAAATTCGTCTTCTAAAAACTCAAATAAATCCATTTTAAAACAATATCTGTAATGACACTAAGAAAGTTTACTTAAAACTGTTTTATTTTCGCGGTCATTTCAAAAAAAGTTTTCTTATCTTATAGATAAAAATATATCAGCCACTTGATCCACCTGTTAACTAACTGAGAGTCTGATAGCTTTATCTGTCAGCTATCAGAGACTTGTGGAACAAACAAGTAAGCACTATCTGTCAGATAGATAATTTGTGGTTAGGCTATCAGAGAGTTTATCAGGAAGTGGTGAAACAGGCCCTTAGTCGTGCACTATGGAAAGTGCCAGATAAACTTACAATAAAGTAAATTATCTGCCTCTAATATCCCTTCGCAGATCTCGGACAATTTTATCAACCGTTTTTCATTTCTAGAAAACGTAAAGGAGCACGATAGAAGTCGATTCAGTGCAGCTTTATGGTCAGTGGGTCGTCTTAGTTATGTCTTTATTTCTGTTTTTGATTAATAAGAAAGGTAATAAATGTATTTGAGTCAATGACCATTAGTGCACATTCATCTGGTGTACACAAATTTGCACCCCTCGAAGCCCAAATCTAGGATCAAAGTCAATGACGTCACCAAAAACGTGGAAGCTCCGTCCTACTAAAATTGTAAATGCGAAAGTTTATGATGATGGAAGGATGTTTGTTACTCATTCACGTCAGAACGCCGTAAATGATTTAAATGGCGCCACCTTTGGGAAGGCTCGTAGAGGAACGTAGAGCTAAGAGGCTCATTGGTGAAGTAAAACTGGTGGATGCCAAGCTACACAGCTTGTCGATCTTCTACAGATCGCCCAAGAGTGCCCAAGAACTCTACGACCTCTTCCCACCGGCCTCCTTCTACCATCGGACATCCAGAAACACTAGAACTTACCATCCCTACCTTGTTGCTATTCCACCAATTCTCACTAAGCGCTTCCAAGCGTCTTTCATAATGCGCACAGCAACGGAGTGGTATCTCTGCCTACATCCGTGTTTCCGAACGCTTACAACCCTAATATTTTCAAAGATAGAGTGAGCAGGCTACTGCTGGGTAAGCTCGCTCCATCGTAGACTTTGTCTCTGTCATCTCTGACCAAGACTAGAGTCAAGAGCAAACCCATTTCAAATAAAAATAAATAAAGAATAATGAAATTTGTCACAGAGGTAGATGATAGTCATGAAAAACACTAAGGTCATATAAATACGGATGGTATTTAAAGGTACTTCAATTTATTCCCATTTCATTTACCTAATTTTGCCTGTGTTCCACCAAATATACTGAATGTGCACCAAAATATGTTAATTAAAATATGTCATAACGAGCATCTATTTAAGAGCGTGTATTCCGTCCACTAGCGCCGCCAATCGTTTTTTTATTATTTGTGGTAAATTTAAGACACGTAGATAAAAAATCGCTCTGTAGTGCACTGAAGAAATGTATTTATTATGTTTTGAGAGTTATGTTTTGTACTTTAGAACATAAATAGTTGCCAAAGTCGATATTTTTGCTAAAAGTGGCCACTTTTAGCAATAAGTGCCGTTTTGGCTATTTAGCCATGAGTTATGTATTAAAAATAGCTGTAAAAAAATAATAGATACATTTCTTCAGTGCACTACAGAGCGGTTTTTTATCTACGTGTCTTAAATTTACCACAATTAATAAAAAACGATTGGCGGTGCTAGTGGACGGAATACACACTCTTAACAACTTTTGCAAATTTGTAAAAATAGTAATACACCTAATTTTAAAAACAAGCATTTATTTTTTTAGTTTTACTTCAGATAATGCACTGCAAAATGTATTTGAATCAAACACAAATTAATGTCCAATGTAGCTTTATTAATCAAAAAAATGAACCTAACCTAACCTAACCTAACCAATTTTGTGTAACATTCAGGAATATTTGGTGCACGATCAGTATTTTTCGGGGAAGAATAAAATTGTTATTGTTGCAATAGAATATTTGCAGCGCACTACAATAAAAAAGTGTTATATCTTGGTGTTCATTTGGAATTTGTTTGATGTAACATATTTTGTTGGCAACAATTAAACGGGTTTAAGATCAATATTTTAGAAATGCATACATAGATGTACCTTAAGATTTTTGGTGACCACAAAAATATTATCCTATAAATACTAGGAGTATGTTCCCTAGGAACACGCGGGAGTAGCCGCTGGAAGAAGCTAGTCTATCATAGGTCAGTGTTGTTTACTAAATGACCAACGGTACGAATGTCAGGTCGTTCCTCCCGGTAATCGCTCACACACACAATGATTACCTATATCTTGTTCCAGGAAACTGTTACACATAAGTACCCATTTCTGGGGGCACGTGTATTTCTCTATAGGTAATCGGTGGTGTCGTGAACTTTATCTAAGGAATTGTTTTAAGGGAAAAATGAGCAACTTAATGTGGTGTTTGTTTCGAAATTGGTACAAGATAAGACAGGTGTTTTTGTTAATTGATATGCTTACGCGTGCTTAACGATAGAGCACCTTGCTTGAAAGTAGTCACTCTTGATTTAAAGCACCAAGTTTGTAGCTATCAGGAAACACAAACTCTCATCCCTTTTATTGAGTCTTTGTTATGGTTCCGTAGCCAAATGGCAAAAAACGGAACCGTTATAGATTCGTAATGTCTGTCTGTCTGCCGGTCCTTCCGTATGTCACAGACACTTTTTTCAGAAACTATAAGAACTATGCTGTTGAAACTTGGTAAGTAGATGTATTCTGTGAACCGCATTAAGATTTTCACACAAAAATAGAAAAAAAAACAACAAATTTTGGGGTCTCCATCCCCATAGGTACTTAGAACTGAAACTCCATTTTTTTTTCATCAAACCCTTACTTGGTATCTATGGATAGGTCTTCAAAAATGATGTTGAGGTTTCTAGTACCATTTTTTTTTCTTAACTGAATAGTTTGCGCGAGAGACAATTCCAAAGTGGTAAAATGAGTGTCCCCCCAAACTTCTAAAATAAGAGCATGATAAAATTTAAAAAAAATGGTGTACATTACCATGTAAACTTCCACCGAAAATTGATTTGAACCGCAACTTTTGCTTATATATGTATACATACAGATTTGTACGGAACCCTCGGTGCGCGAGTCCGACTCGCACTTGTTTTAATTATTAAGGCGGATTTCATCAATCTGAAACTGAACGCGATCAACATATGAACCACGTATACCAGCTGTCAGACATTATTTTCTATGGAATATTGAAACTTACAACTCTTGAACGCAGTTTGATTGCGATCAGTTTCATTGGTGAAATCCGCTCTTAAGGCGAGGTTGCAGTACTGTGTGTTTTGACGAACAACAGCGACTGTCCGGCGAGCGAAATAATGCCTAAATTTTGATTGTTTTTTCTTATTGGCGAAAACTGATAAAGAAATTACACTATCTGGTTTCAACATTTACTTCAAAATAAAAAGCTCTATCTATTGATTTAACTTTTATATATATTCGTGATGAAATCTCTTAGCAGTACACGTTTAAAATTGTAATTTAGTGTCATGTTTGATTAAAAAAGTATCGAGCCAATCATTCTAAATCGCGTTTCTATCTTTACGATTTACTTGAGGGTATGTTCAATTTTTATGTAATGATTTTTATTTATTAAAAAACTCATAATTAATAAGATTTTCAGACGTTCAAAAATCTTCTAAAGTACTGCAACCCCGCCTTAATATAGTTATAAGTGGTGTTGTAAGTTTCAGCAAGTATAAGTGGTGTTCTTCAGACGATTCGATTGGCTAATACCGAAGACAGATTTTATGCTTTAATTAATCTGTCACCGAAGACCAAGTAAACAAAAGTACATCGAGATATCAATAAAAAAAATGTTAAAAGCCAAGGTCTTAGAGCAGAGTGTGGACCTCACTCACCACTCACATAAGCGACTTCAAGTTATTTCGTATGAAGGGTCATATTTTATTTACAAATATGGTGGCGCTTTGTATTCTTCCGACACTAAGATTAATTGAAAGATACCGTAAAGTTTTTAAAATTGATGATGACTGCGTATAAATAATTAAGTGTAAGTTAAAATGCAAATTGGAATAACTTGTTAATTATAGGTTTAACTCATTGGCAGTTGATTTTATAAATGAAGTCAGAAGTGATTTTCCTGAAAATATATTATGTGAACCGCTATAATAGAGAGCTGAGAAAAGCTTTGAAAATCATATAGTCCACTGTCCAAGTTGGCTTTGAACCACCTGAAACAAAGAAAAGTAAAGTTCTTCAATTTGGTGATCTAATCTTACTATTTACTAATGTTCTTATTATAAATGCGAAAGTTTGTGAAGATTTGAACGAAATAAGTTGAACGAAACTAACAAAAAACACCGACTTCGGAAATTATAGTTATTTTTTACTTCGTAGTGTTTGAAGTCCGTTGTATTTTTTTTGTAATAGGGTTTTTATTTTTCACTTTTTAGTGGTACCACTACTACATACATTTTCATCGTCTAAATATTGCTAACAAATATACACAAAAAATTTCACAACAATCGGTCAAGCCGTTTCGGAGGAGTTCGATAACAAACACGAGATTTGAATATATTAGAATAGAATAGAATAGAATAGAATAGAATAGAATAGAATAGAATAGAATAGAATAGAATAGAATAGAATAGAATAGAATAGAATAGAATAGAATACTCTTTATTAGATGAATATATTAGGGACATAGGGATTTTCCCTTACTCATCGCATCACGCGTAACGGCTGGACCGATGTCGCTAATTCTTTTTTTGTTGTATTTGTTACTGTCAGGAGAAGGTTCTTATGAAAGAAAAAAATAAGAAAGTTGCCGTTGACGGGAGCGAAGTCGCGGGGGACAGCTAGTTTAAAATAAAAACTGGCAAGAAGGATTTGACTATCAATTCATCTAAAAACAGCGCTACGTCACTCCGAACTAGTCCGAACTATGACACTGACACTACTTACAGTATTCTACAAATAATATAATTATATGACTCTCCCAATTCTACCTACTTCATAAACAAAAGACAATTAGTCCAGGAGCCAGCGACCGCCAGTTACTCGTATTTATAAACGACCGGCCATCGTGTGGACGCACGTGACTTGATACAGGTTGCCACTGGGGGAGTGTCCAGTGATATGGAAGAGGTTTGATTTGAAAACATAGCTGTCCGTTTGCGATTGCGTTCATTTTCTGTCATCAACGCTAAAAAGATGAACCATCAAAGAAATAATCATACTCAAAAACAAATGGGAATGACCAACATATACGCACCTAACTCCTCAATCACTCCTATTATCCAAGAGATTCAGATACAGAAGCAGAAGAACACAAGGTCATTTTGCCTCAGTCTTGAGTTCAACACCCTGGACCATCCGACCTCCTAACCTCTAGTAGGAACACAAAAATTGGCACATAAACAAAAAAAAGATCCCACATTCATAACTGATCAAAAATATTTACTCATCAACGGTTTTTGTGCTCTGTTTATTACTAAAAGATGATGAATCATATCAATCAAAGCTCCTAAATGGGAATGCAAGAAAATAAACAACTTCAGACCTAGTCCATTTTATTTCTTCTAATTTTAGTGCGGGTAATTTGTAACAGTCATCTCGAGAATTTGGGGCATTGTGTTAATCGAAGTCGATAAACCTTTGATATTTGGTGCTTCTTCATCAAATTAATGTTTTCTGTCTTATTATCTCGGTTCTTTGAGAGTTGATGCATCAAAAATCCAAACTAATGTATTCGAACTAGGCTGACAAAGGGCCTCGTCAGAAGTCTTGAAGTCACCCCAAAAGGCAATGCGGAGGGCAATAAATTATGCTTGGAGTTTCCTTGCGTGATCGAATCAGGAATGATGATGTCCGCAAGAGAACCTAAGTTACCGACATAGCCCGAAGTTACCGACATAGCCCGAAGTTACCGACATAGCCCGAAGTTACCGACATAGTCCGAAGTTACCGACATAGCCCGAAGTTACCGACATAGCCCGAAGTGGGTTCGATTAATGGTGCTGAAAAGTTCTGGAATGGTGACCGCGTAAGATGCAGTGTTGGAAGGCTTCCCACAAAGTGGACCGATGATCTGGCGACTGTCGCGGGTAGTCGATGGATGTGAGACGCACAGGATCTGTTATTGTGTCGACACTTGTGAGGCTTACATATTGTCTAGCAGAGACGTCTTTCAGCTGATATGATGATGGCGTTCTTTAAGAGACTAATTTGATGATGATGATAAGTATTCAAACAAGGCTGACAGCATTTGAATATCAAAATTTTACATAGAGTCCCTCAAAATGTCTACACGTCACCATTTCCTCCAACACATTTGTGATATTATGTCTGTTAATAATTTTAACTAGAACTTATTAATTTTTATGAACTTAATAATTAAACAGTGGCTCTCCACTATAAAATTACTGTTAAAAAGCTCTCCTTTTTAACTGTAATTTTTAATTTCTATCCCCAGGGTGGTGGAATTCGTTAGAAAGAGCCACAAAGGTCCTTAGTAAGAATCTGACAGTCCGAGTGACAGTGTCAGTGTCAGAAAAATACCGATATTGGAGACCAAAGCCAAACAAATAATAATAACGCCAAAAAGAGGCATGGATAGAAGATGGGTAGAGGGCATTAACCTCGCAAAAGGCACTGATATTTAACCGCAGACTTCAAGGAATCTATTCAGTTTGAAAATTACCAGCACTTATTTACTCTAAAAGTAAGTGGAAAATTCTAGACCATCAATAAAAAGATAATCCAAATAGCCAAGCTTGACGACAACCGACAATTTAGCGCCAGACGTCTAGCTTCATAAGAATACAGCCAACAATAATATTGAGCTAATAAATTAATATTCTACAATAACAGAACACGTAACGTTTTGTTTATATTAGAGTGCAATGGTGCATAAGTGACAGGACCGTTGCCCACGCTCGTTGGATAACGAAGTTGTGGGAGAAATCTGCATGGAGACAATGGATATCATAGATACTTACTAATTATAAATAGGTGCTAGGAAAACATAACATGTCTGGAGACTTCAGTCACTCCGATTTAACAAAACCGGATATTCATCATGGCGTTCATACGAATATTATAAACTAGCTGACCCGCGCAACTTCGTCTGCGCCACATTTTCCATTATTGCTCCTCTCCTATTTGTCTTAGCGTGATGATATATATAGCATTCCTCGATAAATGGGCTATCTAACACTGAAAGAATTTTTCAAATCGGACCAGTAGTTCCTGAGATTACCCCCTACATACAAACTTACAAACATACAAACTTACAAACAAATTTTACCTCTTTATAATATTAGTATAGATGTAACAAGTTATTTTGCCTCTTTGTTTTCTTTGTAATTCCTAGCGGCTGAAAGAAATTGGACGAAACACACATTTCATAATTATAGTTACTGGAATAGGAACAGCACTTTGCGACATAGTTTTCACCTCGGAATATGTAGCTTACAATATTTTTCAACTTCTACTAACTATCCATTTAATTCTTGTTCATATTACACAGCATTATTGATGTTTAAATGTTCTCCTCTTAACATCAATTTAAACCTTCTGGCTTGTATTCGCAGGTTCATAGACATGAACCAATCGCAATACTGTAGTGGCATTTCTGTGTGGATACCTCAACTATATACTTGTGCACAGGGGCATCAAAATTGGCGGTTTGAACTCTGTAATTTGTTGCTGTTGCGCTAGGTTCGATATTTAGAACTATCCACGTGGAAGCATGCGGCGACCACGCGGTGCGGGAGGTGAAGTCGGTGCTTTCAAACTATAATTTTATTTTCAAGATACGCCCTTAATAGATCCATAAAACAATCCCAACCAATACGAAATAGAGGCTTTTATCCTGAGTGAGATAGAAAAGACTTAAAATAAAAGAAATATAACAAATAGCAGGCTATACCGAGAACTCCACCGAACCGTACCCTCGCTGACAAGAACAATCTCCATAGGAAGTAACTCCTACGCAACATGCGCTCCTGGCAAAACAATCATTTTACTAAAGGCACACTGGGACGGGAAGTAGGAGATTTTGCTACCGGTCAACGCAGCTAGCATTCCAGCGGCCTACAAAGACACGGTAATATTATCTAAGCAAGACATCCCGCGACTTGCCGCGGCAAATATTTGCATGCTATTATAGTATGGCGAGATGTGTCTTGCACCAAAAACCTATGTAACATCTTATTAACATATTTTCTGCAAATAAAAACCTTACTTACTTACTCCCGCTGCGGAATCTCGTAGCCCGTGCTCTCCAATGAACTCGATTTAATACATTGGTATTTATGTCGTTTTCCTACTAAATAAGTTTGAAGGTCCTTTGGTAAAAAAATAAAACCTCTGCCAATCCGTCTCGGTGTGCATTGGCCTTTACTTTACTTACATACAAATAAATGTCATTGAATTATCTGTTTATAATTTGAACAGTGATAGAATAGAGTTGAATAGAAAATATTTATTCGACACAACAGCAAAAAACATTAAAAAAAAACGATAGGTACAGTAAAATTGTGCTGAGCGTGCCCATGTCGAAAGGGTTGCTATCTCAGCATATGCTGGGCTCAGACACCCAGCGCAGTTGGCACCCTACAATTACACACGGACGAAGGTAAATAAAATAAATACAAACAGTTGAACAAAACTCATTAAATGGTTAGTTTTACGGGCAAATGTTAGAATTTACGAAGTAGAGGGTATAGCTAGCTAGATAGTTGAGTCTATAGATAATGCTTTACCAGTACTTAGTTTTATCATTCACGAGTCTACAGCAATAAACGCCGGTTAATTTTATTATCGTGTGGGATCGGTTAAGGGCTTCGATTGTCTTAACTGCGTTAGGTGAAATGATGGCGCGTGTAGAGTTAATGACGTCATCCTGAAAATATTAATGTTGTGCAATATTTTAATGGTTTTGCGAAAAGAATGTACATACTAGAATAATTGAAAGTTGCCTGAATGTTTTAGGATTTCGTATTTCAAAAGAAAAACATTGGAACCCTTAGCCCTCCTTCGCACTAGCGGTTCCTTTGAGCGGCTGGCCGCTTTTCCAGTTTAATATGCAACCGCTAGTGATTGTTCGCTCTTAACCGCCTTTAAATGACAAGTGGTTGCATATCAAACTGGAACCGGCTGACCGCTAATGCTTACCATATATTATAGTAGTCTTTGGTGCTTTCGTAGTCTTATGGATCCTGTGCGTCCGTCTGTCTGTCTGTTAGTCCGTCATGATTGTTTTTCATAATTTTAATATTAATACCTACGTAGGTCTACGGTCGCTTAGAGCTCTGAAACTATGTATCTTCTAAGTCTAAATATGCCCTTTTTAACCGACTTCCCAAAAAGGAGGAGGTTATCAATTCGGTTGTATGTTTTTTTTTTATGTTTGTTACCTCATATTTCCGACAATTATGAACCGATTTGAAAAATTCTTGTTTTATCTGAAAGGATATACTTGCAGATTGGTCCCATTTAAATCATATCAAAATCGGTTACGAACTTTGGATTTTAAATCGAAATAGCTGGAATTTGACTATTTAGATGATTTTTTGAAAAAGTGAAAAATAAAAAAACTTTTTACAAAAAAATACAACCGACTTCCAAAAAAAACGCCTACAAAGTAAAAAATAACTTTAATTTCGGAAGTCGGTGTCAAAATACGAAGAAAGTAACAAAAACACCGAGTTCCGTAATTAAAAGTTATTTTTTACTTTGTATTGTTTTTTTTTTTGGAAGTCGGTTGTATTTTTTTTGTAAAAAGTAGACGGTTTCTTTTCGCTGTCTTTGCGAAACAGATTCAGCACATTAAAAAAAACTAACTAAAGTCTTCGCATGTAATGTAAGTTTCGCCACCCATAGTATCCACTCTAGTTTAAACAATAGTATTACCCCCTCCTCTGTCAGGGTTACGGGATTTTTTCGAAAAAGTCACCGCGGCCCTGTAACTAAATAAGTGCTGTTGAAGTTAAGTTTCGATCAAAAACAAAGCTTTTCGTATGCTCTACCGCTGTCAGACACGCTCGCGTCAAGTTCACGTCACGCGAGCGCAATAACGGCATTCTAGTGTTACGCGTCTTTGTTGCGTGCTTCGAAACGCAACATGATCGGTATTCTACTATTTTTTTGACGTCTCAAAATGACAGCTTATAAGGTTAAGTTTTAGTTTTAATATTATAATCATTGAAATGTAATCGATTCTATTCGATTATTTAGTGAGTAATATTTTTTCTCTCCACCATAACTAAGTTTGGTAGAGTTTGGCTGTCGTGCAGTTGACGTGCAGTTCAGGCGCAACTTACGCGCAGTTCAAAGATTACAAGAATACCGTTAATCACTCAAACTTGAACTTAATTGCAACTGCACTAAAACTTAATCGGCGCGTCATAAAAATACGAGAATTAGCCCTCTGGAACCTGGAACGCAAAGGGCATTAGGTGGAACACGGTTGGGTTTAGTCAGTAAGATTCTGACACTCGATTCTGCGCCCCCTTTGAGCGGCAGGAGTCAATTGCTGATTGCCCATCCCTTAAAAAACGTATTACCCCCTCCGCATGGCGCCTTTGTGGTGCGCTACTGGTCTACGGATTAAGCCTCGGTCAGAACAGAGCGCCAATTCATACATTTTGACAGATTACGACTGAGATGCAAATACGAGCGTTGTTTGAAAATTAGTAGAATTGGCCCTCTAGTCTTACATCATAACTGAAGAAATGTGGGTGTCCAGGCTTAACTTTAAATGACACCAAACAATGACTAAGCCGTAATCTACCACGCAATTATCAAAACTGGAACCTCAATGTCCCTTATACAAGTGGTCACTATATTTAGCCACGGGGGTGACTGAACGGCTACCGACCACTAGACGGGTCACAGGTCACTAGTCCAGACATTTTGACCCAATGAGGCCACTTTAATTAACACAATCTGGTTTACTATAAATCCTAGATCAAAAAGGCAATAAACAGAAATATGCAGAAGATCCACACACCCACAGTAAGTACATCTTTAATGAGGACTCAACATTGTATGTATACCTTTGGATTGAAATGTATGTGTATCTGTTGCATGTGCAATATGTTCAAATTGCACCGTAAACTCTGCTACCGCGATGTAGAATTTCGTCGTAGTAGTTTGCTGCTAGTTGGATAGATGGCGTAGCGGTTCTTTTTAGGGTTCCGTACCCAAAGGGTAAAATGGGACTCTATTAATAAGACTCCGCTGTTCGTTTCTCTGTCTGCCCGTCTGTCACCAGGCTGTATATCATGAACTGTGACAGTTTGACAATTGAAATTTTCACAGATGATGTATTCCTATTGCCGCTATAGCAATAAATACTAAAAAACAGAATAAAATAAATATTTAAGGGAGGTCCTATACAACAAACGTGATTTTTTTGTCGTTTTTATAAATAACTAGCTGACTCGCGCAACTTCGTCTACGTCACATTTTCCATTAATGCTTCGCTCCTATTTGTCTTAGCGTGATGATATAATAATATAGCTTATAGTCATCCTCGATAAATGGGCTATCTAACACTGAAGTATGACTTGGATCCCTTTATGACTAGCGTGGCTTCGGCCAGAAGACGTATAAGCCTCAGGTTTTTTAAGTAGTCCTTTAATTGTATCCTCAATTTTTCTGTAATGTTTTTATTATTTAACTAAAGGTTTCTAGTTACTACTCAATTAAGAAGTAAAGATTGTTATGCTCACTTCACAATTTTAAGTCTGACACTATACGTGAGGACTTGTAATTGGCTTTCTGTCGTTTATGTTTGTTTATTATTTTTAGTTTGTTTAAGCTGTAAGTCCTCCAAGCTGTAATAAATAAATAAATAAATAAATAAATAAGTATGTGTTCATATAATATATTTTTGTTTGTATTTTTTTCTATTTATTACTTATTTATCTGACTATGTAGGTAAATTTTTTTATACTTATTTAATCCACATACGTCAACACTTGTTTAAGTGTGTATTTTGTTTTAGTGTCATAGTGTGCTAGCTGACAAGTGCTAAATAATATTTAATATTTTTTTTGTTTCATGTATTAATTACTTTGCATACTGATTATTGTAAAATTTTAGTTCCTAAAACGTAACAGACAGAGGGAAGTTTGTAGTAGGCCACTTCTTCTCCACAGCTAAAACACTAGGAAGTGGTGACGGGCGGACGTTTTGGGGGACTGTCTTTAGTAAAACTTGACGTTCAAAAAGTGCTGGCTCTCAGCCAAATTTGAATAATAACTTTTGACTTTTTGAAAGAACTTTTCAAATCGGACCAGTAGTTCCTGAGATTAGCGCGTTCAAGCAAACAAACTCTTGAGCTTTATAATATAATATTTGTAGAGATGGTACGGAACCTTTCGTGCGCGAGTTTTTTGTTGCGATTTTGCTCCGTTGGTTTTTTGTGTCGGCATTGTTGCCGCTACAAGCTTTTAGCCTTCTGTACCTATATTTTCCAATCCTCCCTACTTTGCGTTTTGTCCGATATAACAAAGTCCTGAACTCTATTGACAATCATAACTGAGGAATTAGGTCCCTCGCCTTTTGTTTCAACAGACCATTGGTTATTGACTCAAAACACTATTTGTTGTCCAAAGAGATATTGTTTCAGTTAATAGGGTTATAGCCAAAGCGTTTGACTACTGACCTGAATAATTTTACGTAATTATTCTTTCATTATTAAAGCGGCCAGACAGTCACTCCGTGTTAAGAATTGGTAAGCAATGGCCGTGGGCGCTGACCTTAACAATTTGAGGCTAAAAGCATGGAACTAATAAGTGCCTACTCTTTTTACCAGCCAGAGTATGTATGTTCGTTTCTTTGTGTCGCTCTAGAGACCAAACGCCGATTTTGATGATTCTTAATTTTGCGAGTGTCACTAAAGACATTAAAGTAGCCATAACTTTTTACAAAAAAATACAACCGACTTCCAAATAAAAAAAAACACTACAAAGTAAAAAATTACTTTAATTTCGACTAACAAAAACACCGACTTCCAAAATTAAAGTTTTTTTTTATTTGGAAGTCGGTTGTGTTTATTTGTAAAAAGTTTTTTATTTTCCACACATAACAAGACCACTGCAAAATCGCAGAATAGCAAAAAACGCAATTTCGATTACTTGGATGACAAAAAACCATCATCCTAGTAAATGAATTCCAGCTATTTCGATTTAAAATCCAAAATTCGAAACTGATTTTGATATAATTTAAATGGGACCAATATAACAAGTAAATCCTTTCAGATAAAACAAGAGTTTTTCAAATCGGTACATACTTGACGGAGTTATGAGGTAACAAACATAAAAAAAATACCACCGAATTGAGAACCTCCTCCTTTTTGGGAAGTCGGTTAAAAATGCATTATGACGATTACCAGACGCGAGACGCTATGTTGTAAAAACATGTAAAAACAACCGTTAAATGGGTTATCATTAAAATGGTGCCTATTTGAAAATTCATCTTAAGGTTTCTCTTATTATTTCATACTCCTCCACTGTTCTTTTCAACCAGTTCAGTTGTGTTTTTTTCAGTCGAAGCGTGGGACTGCTAGTGACATTAGGGATAATGTCAAGGAAGTCGTCAACTCAATGCTAAGGTTGAATGGAGGATGTATTTAATGTCTACTTGTTTTTATTTATTTATGTGAATCTTCGGTGATCTTCGTATTCTTTAGCCTTTGCGAGCCACCTAAGCGAGAATAGCTTCTGCAGAAGCATACGATTCAAGTTCTTCCAACTTCACAAGTAGATTATGATTTTGAGGATACTTTCGCGTCACTTATTCTACCCAGGGTAAAATACAAGGAAGTGGTGACGGGTGGGCGTTATGCGGGATTGTTTTATGTAGACAATTTTCGAAGCCCATGGTAATGTGACGATTTGCAGTCCAATTGGAATATATTAATGAATTTTGATCCCTACGTTTAATAGCCTGTTAGTTAAAGTTTAAGGCAGTTGTCTCACCGCCCGGTGAGGAAGCGATCAGCTTCCGACTATTTGCTCGCTGAGGAAAAGGTTAAAAGGTATAGATCTCGTGTGAGTCAAAGAGATACATATATTTATCGTCGATAGCTGGCTGTTCACGCTGCCGGCCAGCGGCTCTCACCTTTAGTTGTACTCGCTCAGCGACACTCGCCGGGCGATGCTCGCTTGGCGGTCAGAACTCATTAACTAGCGGTAATTTCTACCTATAGAGCGGGTCGGAGCGAGTATTGCGAATAAAAAGCGTGTCGCATAAAAGTACTCGCTTGGCGGTCAGAACTCATTAACCAGTGGTCATTTCTACCTATAGTGCGGGTCGGAGCGAGTATTGTGAATAAAAAGCGTGTCGCATAAAAGTACTCGCTTGGCGGTCAGAACTCATTAACCAGTGGTCATTTCTACCTATAGTGCGGGTCGGAGCGAGTATTGTGAATAAAAAGCGTGTCGCATAAAAGTACTCGCTTGGCGGTCAGAACTCATTAACCAGTGGTCATTTCTACCTATAGTGCGGGTCGGAGCGAGTATTGTGAATAAAAAGCCTGTCGCATAAAAGTACTCGCTTGGCGGTCAGAACTCATTAGCCAGCGGTAATTTCTACCTATAGCGCGGGTCGGAGCGAGTATTGCGAATAAAAAGCCTGTCACATAAATGTACTCGCTTAAAACCGAGCGTCAAAACTATCGAAACTTTTCACTCGCTCCTCGCTGCTCGCCAACTCGTTTCGAGTTTCGTGCTACTCGCAGGCGGTATGCCTTTGTAACACTTGTATCATACCATAAATTAGGAAATGATAGTAATTTATGGTTAAGATGATAAAACGTTGCATGCTAAAATAATTTCTGAAGTTCATTTCCGACCGCTTGCCGAGCGGTAGTCATTTATAACGGGTGAATCAGCGGATGTTTGAAGGCAACAGTCTTGACGCCATGCTGACGACCGCAAGGACCTAAAATGAACATTCCAAATTATGTCTTCTTCTTATCGTGAGAGAGTTTCTTAACCGCCTCAAGGCCCTCTGACATGTTGTATTTGAAACGAAGGATTCTCGGTATGTTAAAATGGTCACCCATCTACGCACCAACCGCGGCAAGCGTTGCTTAACCTTCAAGATCGACCCGTGCGTCTGTTATTATTTTGCTACGAGCTCTTTTTCGTTTAATTGAAAATCATTTAGAGCGGATTTTAACAAAGAAATTGATCGCGAACAACTGCGTTCAAGAGCTGTCAGTGTCAGTAACTATTCTACAGAAAATAATTAAACTAAGAACTCATAAACGTCCTTCTTATGTTGATCGCGTTCAGTTTCATTGATGAAATCCGCCCTTTAATCGTTTCCTCTTTCCTTAATCGTTTTAATCACAACATATAACTGACCCAGTTTTAGAAAGCTACAAATACCTATGTAGTACAAGAGATGGAAGACCTTTTTTTTTTGGTGATGGGAAATAAAAAATAAACCCATCCATGTTCCTTCATTGCCCTTTGTGTTCCGGAGCCACGGTGTCTCTTGAGAATAATCCCGCGACTCCGGCAGGCGTCGGCCCTTTCGGGACCCTCTGTGTGCTGACTCTCTTTGAGGCGCGCGTGGAAAAGAGAAGGAAGACCTGAGGGCCAATTCTACTAATTTAAAAAAAAAATCGCTTTCGTATGCCAATAGCAAACTGTCAAAAAAGCCTTAATTTTCATACATTTTTGACCGTTTGCAATTGAGATGCAAATGTGAGAATTAGTAGAATTGAAGTTTGATGTATTGGCCAACCTACACAGCTTGCCAGGCAAATGCGTCGTAGTCTGAAATATTGTCGGCTCGTGTAGGTATCGCTCGCTATTCATTAATGTGTATATTTTGACATTGAATGCACTGACACTAGTTTTTAACTGACTTCAAAAACCGGCCAAGTGCGAGTTGGTCTCGCATATGACGGGTTCCTGGTTTTCCGTTTGGCACTTTCATGTGTGAAGTGCTTCTCACCATTACTTAATTGACAGTCATTATGAGTGGATTTCACCAATGGAACTGATTGCGATCAAGCTGCGTTCAAGAATAGGGAATATGAATGCGATTTTTTTATTTGAAAACTAAAATACTTAATAGCTCTTGAAAACAAGCATGAAATATTTGTTTTAATACCTTCATCAGCGATGAAGTTATAAAGCTTCAAAGATTACAATTAGAAAGAGAAGTCCAATATGAACTTTGACGTCAAATTCCATGACGCCTATACAGCTGCCATATAAAACAGCGTTTTCGTGATAGGGACAGATATATTTATTTAAAATAGATATATCTCCTTTATTTTTCGAGCAATTTCGATTCTATTTTCACTGTTAGTATTAAATTTTTGTATATTTTCAGATAGAATGTGTAGATACTAAATATTTTTTTCATGCATATTCCCTATTGACAGTGTCAATATTCAGTGAAAATAATGACATTGACGGCTCGTAAATGTGGTTCATATTTTGATCGCGTTCTGTTTCAGATTGATGAAAACCGCCCTTAAAGTATTTCAGGGCCAAATCTATACTAATATTTTAAAGCAGAAGAGTTTGTTTGTTTGTTTTGTTGAACGCGCTAATCTCAGGAAATACTGGTCCGATTTGAAAAATATATCATCACGCTAAGACTTATAGGAGTGGAGCATTAATGGAAAATGTGACGCAGACGAAGTTGCACGAGTCAGCTAGTGCTTGTATATTATTATATCTTGTATAGGTACGTAAATCTATTGATACTGCAATCCTTTAAAAAAATACATTTGCTGTACTCAAATCTGGATGAGCGACGTAAATTCATAGACAAGTCAATCTTGCGACGTAGATTCCTCTAAAAGACCAGTCAACCTTTTAGTCTTCACGTTTCTGCATCGTAGGTTAGAACAAGGACAAAATTCAGCCCAATGTAAAAAGTTCTACAGAATTTAAAGAGGGTTAGAGTATGTAAATACAGTTTTGGAACCGATGTAAGATTTTTGTACCTACGTATCATCTATACTAAAGGTATCCGAATCCCATTGACTAGAGCTGTAAATAAATAAGGGGCAGGAGTTGAATATAAAGTCTTCTTTACCAGTGGACCTACTGAGACCGATGCAGCAGAAATTAGAGCTATATTTGAGTTTTTAGGTTGAGGAGCTCGTGGCTAACTTATACCAGCCGTACAGGTCGATCTTCAAGGTTAAGTAACGCTTGCTGAGGTTGGTCTGTGGATGGGTGACCATCTTAACATACCGAGTTTCCTCCGTGCCTCGGAAAGCACGGTAAGCTGCCGGTTGTCATTTGGAGATCTTTGGCAGTCGTTACGTATAGTCAGAAAATCTGACACCAGTCTTGCCAAGGAGTACCGTGTTACCTATTAGTTAATGGGTTGTAGAGGTTCTGGTAAGCAGGCCGCTCCACGTAAAGGTATTCCAGTATTCAGTTGAATCCGGTTTGACTGGAAGCCGTCCCCAATATAGTTAAGAAAAGGCTAGGCAAGGTGATTTGAGTTTTTAGGTATATGGGATGTCAGTTTAATGGTCAAGATAAAACAAAAAATAGAAAAGAACCGCACATAACACACATTCTATTTCACAGTTAAAATCCTAGAAACGACGACTGCAGAATGAATTATAGCCATCTATCTCATGCCACATCTATGCCTCGTGCAAAAACATACGAGTATAAACCATTCTAAGATTAAAGACATTTCATGGTCTAAAGATATCGGAAATGGTCGCATTACCGTGGTTTCCAGAGAGATGACGGAATAAGATGAGTAATGTCATTACACTTTAGGACAGATGTAGATGATGGATTTGTTACACGTCAATCAAGTGTAGTTCGAGGTAAGCGCAAAGATCTGGCGCCAATGATGAAACGCTAGATTTGTGCATAATATTATGTTGCTCGGTATTTTGATCGAATCGTAAAACATTTGGGCGTTCTGTAGTTTCGGCTTGGCTTCTTTGAAAAGGGATGTGCTTTTTTTGTTTCTGAAAATTTAAACCAAGGTGACATTTAGTTATATTTCGATGTCAAAAAGGTCAAAATTTGTTGTCATTAACTCGCACAATGTAAATCAAAGTGTCGCTAATAAGCATTAACTTCTATAAACTAATAACAGTATGGCAAACTAAAAGAAAGTGGTCATTTTAATATAAACAAAATTTAATGTCAAAATGCAGGTTTTTTTTTTTCAAAATTATCAGTTCATTTCCTGCCTAAGAATACTGAGTTTTCAAAAACTCATTTCTGCATATATTTTTTTCAGTGATTTTCAATAGTCCTCATGGATTTGGCCATCCACGAACACTTAAAATTACACCCAATATACTTACTATATAAGTCAATTATACATGGCAGTATACTCTAGCCAGACAAACCAGGTTTGTATTGGTTCCGCATGTTCTACGGTAGACCGTGAAGCACCAAAAACTGAGTCAAGCAATTTTAGTTGTTTGTGCACTGTCGTAAATTATTTGTTTCGCTTTGAAGATTCTGTCCTTGACCATGAACTGCGAATATAGTTCTGGACATCGTTAAAAGAGTGACTAATTTGACATTTCAGTAGCGCGAGTCAATTTCGTCGTACATTTGCGACTTACGAAAGTCGCAAGTGTACGAAGAAATTGACTCGATTGTCATGCTAATCTTTATAGCTGATGGAAGTTCAGGTATAAAAAAAAAAAAAAAAACAAAAAAAATAAGAACCGACTTCCAAAAAAAAAAACACTACAAAGTAAAAAATAACTTTAATTTCGGAAGTCGGTGTTTTTGTTAGTTTCTTCGTATTTTGACACCGACTTCCGAAATTAAAGTTATTTTTTACTTTGTAGTTTTTTTTTATGGAAGTCGGTTGTATTTTATGTAAAAAGTTTTTTATTTTTCACTTTTTAGTGATACCTAACAACACCACTGCAAAATCACAGAAAAGCAAAATACGCAATTTCGATTACTTGGATGACATAAAACCATCATCCAAGTAGACGAATTCCAGCTATTTCGATTTAAAATCCAAAGTTCGTAACCGATTTTGATGAAATTTAAATGGGACCAATCTGCAAGTATATCCTTTCAGATAAAACGATATACTTGAAGAATATTTCAAATCGGTTCATAATTGTCGGAGTTATGAAGTAAGAAACATAAAAAAAGACAAATAATACAGCCGAATTGAGAACCTCCTCCTTTTTGGGTAGTCGGTTATAAAATGTATAGGCCCTCTTATTTCCAAATATTCCACAGCGAAAAATCACAAAGTGGATATATGTAGGGAACTAAAACGTTTTTGAGCAATCGGTTTATAACCCTTCTGTGACTAAAATTGAACTTTTAAATTTGAAAAATATTATTCAGGCTACCAATATCGAACCCAAGGAAATATAAAAAACAGCTAAACACTTGTTTATTATATCTGTGATCGAACCCTACCTACTAAACTTTTAATATTGGACCAAAACTAAAATTGCGAAAAAAATGGACTGTCCCATATTTTTTTTTTATTTGAGATGGGTTTTATTATGTAGGCAAAACCCGATAAAATGCACTGAGGACCTAGCACGAATATTAAATAGCTACAATACTCGTTTCGCACCTAATATTTATTTTAATTATAAACTATAATCACATTTTAAATGATATAAACTGTGTATGTCCCATCAAATTTAACTAAAATACTAGAGTTTTTTAGTTGGGGGGGGGGGGGGGGGTAGTTTTTCACATTCAAAATTCATTTGTGCTATTTTATTTGTTTGTTTGAATTGAATAGGCTGAGGAGCTCGTGGCTATATAATAAAAAGTCGCACAGGTCGATCTTCAAGGTTAAGCAACGCTTGCCAAGGTTGGTCTCTGGATGGGTGACCATCTTAACATACCGAGTTTCCTCCGTGAATAGGAAAGCACGCTAAGCCGTTGGTCCCGGCTGTCATTTGTCTTTTTGGCTGTCTTTGGCAGTCGTTACGGATAGTCAGAAGCCAGTTAATCTGACTCCAGTCTTTCTATGAAGTACCGTGTTTACCCAGTTAATGGGTTGTGGAGGTCTGGTAGGCAGCCGCTCCGCGTATTATACTGGTACTATGCTTAATCCGGTTAGACTGGAAGCCGACCCGAATATAAGGCTAGGCAGAAGATGTTTGAATTGAATAGGCTCTGAAATTGCTGGACTGATTTAAAAATTCTTTCACCATTAGAATCCTAGGTACTTTACTTTATTCTTGATGATCATGGGCTATACAATATTTTCAAAAAAGTTGGGAATCCGTATGAAAACTTCGAGAATGTAAGGTTCCCATCCCAAAGTGCGAAAAAAAATAAAAAAAAAAACCCTATATCGCGTACTCTGCGGAAACTATTGAAAATGGAGCATAGTATTACAGTTTTATAGAAGACATCAATATCTACAAAAAAGTCTGCATAACTTTATATCCAACTATTATTGTTAAGTCACAATTACCGCGTTTTGTTTAAATTATGCAATCAAAACCAAAGTGGAATGGAATAGTGGTAATTTTATAATATATCATGATATTAATTCTTATTCATTTAAAATTTTAATTTGATAATTAAAGTTGATTATGTGTACTCCAATACTCCAAGTAAGTTAAATATTTTGGTTTGAGCGAACTGCCGTCTGTCTTTTTATAATTATAAGTAACTAGCTGACCCGCGCAACTTCGTCTGCGTCACATTTTCCATTACTGCTCCGCTCTTATTTGTCTTAGCGTGATGATATATAGCCTATAGCCTTCCTCGATAAATGGGCTATCTAACACTTAAAGAATTTTTCAAATCGGACCAGTAGTTCCTGAGATTAGCGCGTTCAAAACAAACAAGCAAACACACAAACAAACTCTTCTGCTTTATAATATTAGTATAGATTTACAAAATTACCCTATTAAGAGGGTAGAGGGGAGATGAAGTTCGTGGAGTACCAACTAAACTCGCGCGAACTAAGTCGCGGGTGAAGTGCATATCTATACTTCTACACTAATATTAAGAAAAACGTAAAGAGAAACGCGAGTAGTTACTGAAAAAGCATGGGACTCTCACCCGGAAATCTTACCCAGAATCTCATGGTCAGCAGTAGCGATTGGGACACTAGATCAACGAAGCAGTCACGAGTCACGACTTTATGGAGACACGCGTATTATCATTTCATTTTATTTTATTTGTGTGTATGCCAATAAATATTATAAATAAAAATAAAATAAATCAATCTGCCTAGCCTTTTCCCAACTGTATAAGAGTCGGCTTCAAGTCAAATGACGGCACGGCTGGCGCAGTGGTTGAGCGATCGACTGCTGCGTCGCGTGTCGTTGGATCGATTCCCGCACGTAATAAATATTTGTATGGCCTACAGATGGTTGTTCCGGGTCTGGCTGTTTGTGTATGTGACTTTGTATGTTTCTAAACGCACCCATGATACAGGGGAAATTCCTAGATTTTCTTTTTAAAAAAAACAGATGTAGCTGCGTAGCAGTATTTTGCGAAAAAAGTTTTATCGGCGCTAAGCATAACGCATACAAAAGAAAAGCATACAAAATTTTATGAAAGTTGGAAAGATATGCGCCACATTCGCGCAAAACGGCAATCGCTCAGCAAAATGCTGGGACTCGTGCGAGACAGATCCAGAGCACTGGCTTCAGCAAGGTTTTTCGAATACCATAGTTATAGAATTCATAGATATCTATTTACTAAAGAGGGCGGATACAGACTTTCGTTAAAAGATCTTCAAGTGAATGCTTTCCACGTGTAACGATCCAGTTTATGAGGATTTTATGGCTTTTAAACGGTTGTGGTTGTCTGTAAGTGGACTGTGTTGAAATAAGGTGTAGATTGCATTGAGTATAATGGAAATGTTTGTACTTTTGAAAATTCTTTAAACTTTTTAAGGTCTTCTGGGCTTCTTCTCTCTCTCTTCTCTTCTCTTTGTTACCTCATAACTCCGACAAACACTTACGACCGACAACTTTTTTTGGAAGTCGGTTGTATTTTTTTTAATTTTTGGAAGTCGGTTGTATTTTTTTTAATTTTTGGAAGTCGGTTGTATTTTTTTTAATTTTTTGGTTGGTGATGGGTTTGACTCTAGTCTAGATCAGAGATGACGGAGATAAAGTCTACAATTAAGCGAGCTTACCCAGAAGTCGGCTGTTCACTCTAACTTTGAAATGATTATGATTGTAAGCGTTCGGAAACAGACGCAGGCAGAGAGTTCCACTTCTTTGCTGGATGTCCGATGGTAGAAGGGTCTGGTGGGATGAGTTCGTGGAGTTCTTTGAGTCCACTACTTTACTTCTAGGTCAAACATGCTACATCGACGACCACAACACCGTATTGCATTGAGTGAGATTGTGATCAAACAAAAAAAAAATCTTAACCATATCTACATGAATGTATACACGACGAGCAGCATCAAGGTTTCCACTGGCTGCTACAAAAATATATTCAACGCGTTTTCAAATATAAAAATGTTGAAAGAAGCACTACAACTTCTACGAAAACGCGTTGCCGCATGGTCATATCGCCCCTGTCTGTTGAGCTTTAAGATTTTGTGTCTAAAAACCTATATACAACTAGGGAACTTACTCCAGGGATAAAAAGTAGTCTATGTGCTATTCCAAATTTCATCCAGATCCGTTCAGCCATTTTGGCGCGATTGAGTAACAAACATCTTAACTTTCGCATTTATTATATTACTGACCCGCGCAACTTCGTCTGCGTCACATTTTCCATTAATGTCCTAAATAATATTGCGACTATAAATTGAAATATTAAGCTACCCTAATCTATCAAGTTGGATCAAACTACACACGGTGTGCAAATTTGATTAAAATCGGTTAAGTAGTTTATGAGTCCATCGCGGACAAACAACGTGACACGTGATATAGATTATATTAGATTAGATTAGATTAAAGTGCGACTTTCGGTACCTCGGGTCGCTTGTTCAGGGGAATGGTGATATAGACCGAGACGTAACGCACCGGATCAACTCGGGATGGATGAAATGGCGATAGGTCACTACTTGCGACCCACGGATGCCCCTCAAGTTGAAAGGCAAAATCTACAAGACCGTGTTATGACCTGTCGTAATGTATGGATCAGAATGTTGGGCTGTGAAAAAGACGGATGAAAATAGATTGCATGTGGCGGAGATGAGAATGTTGAGATGGATGTGTGGAGTAACAAGAATGGATAAAGTGAGAAATGACTACATTAGAGGTAGTTTAAAAGTGGCGCCAGTGACTGAAAAGTTAAAAGGGAATCGCTTGTCTTGATATGGTCATGTGAAGAGGAAAGAGAGAGTCTTGGTATGTTCATTCGGTAATGAACATAAATGTGGATGGATGGAGAGGGAGAGGAAGGCCAAAGAAAAGATGGATGGATTGTGTGAGAAGCGATATGAAAGAAAAGGGAGATAGTGAAAGTTTGACGGCTGATAGGGCAGACTGGAAGAAAAAAACGTGTTGCGCCGACCCCAAGAAACATGAGTTAAGGGCAGGAAGATGATGATTAGATTAAAGTGATGTGTTTATATGAATTAATTCAAGATAATCAATTTTTACCAGGTCATGAAAGTATTAATTTTTACAACAATAAAAATAAGTGTCAACCAAATTTATGTACCTCAAAATCTGGGTCAGAACTCCGAGAGAAGTTTTCTCGTTACCAACATGAAAGAAAAATATAAAAAGGCGACTAAAATCATAAACCACAGTGTGTTGTGTGCCTAAGTGCTGTTCCGATAAATTGTTGCGTCGGCCAATACAATTTTTTTACGAACTGCTTGTGAGTTATGACCGAATAAGGCAAACTTTACGTACCATTGAGCTAATAGCAGAAGTTTAGTAGGCAGAAATATAGACCGGGCATTGGTGGAGAAAAGTTTAGCGCTTGGACTTTCTGGCTAAGTGCTCGTTTACGGAGACGCGGGGCGTTGCGCGTCGCGTTGACGTAGTTTTTTACGCACGCGGCGTCGCAAGGTGCGGGCCTGCGCTAAATTCAAATATTTTTTACGAACCACGGTTCTTTACTGTTCGGAAGTTAGGTTTAAGTGACAGGTGCAATCACGTTAACAAGTGTAACGTTCTGTTATACCCTGCTAATGCTAGTAGAATGGCTGACCAACATCCAGACAGCATAGTCAGCATTTTAGGGACTTAGAGACGATGTGCATCTAGTCTGCACGCCAGTTCGGTCAGAATCTCGGTACGGGTCGGACTTCCTAAATCCTACTATCTCCACTATTTCTGTTACAAGTTTTATCGTGAATAAACTCTGTTTCCAGATAACTTTAACTTGATTTTTTTTTAAAACAAGGTTCCGATTTCTCTTATAATATGTAGTTCGTAGAATATTTTTCTGATTTAGGTATGTAGTTTCGGAAATGGTAATTTTTCGTCTAATTTCTTCAATAACTTCAAAATCTTTTATTTTAAAATTATGGAAAAATATAACTCTCTCAGTAAGCCCTTTCATTGGACATATCACTCGATTCAAAAATATGTGTAGTCTTAATAAGGACAAAGTTCTTCGGAAAATTTGAGGGCTATATTCTACTAAGCAATGTTCGCAATCTTATTTCAGTCGCAATCTGTCAAAAAAGCCTCAATGACGATACGTTTTTGACTGATGACGCCTGACATGCGAATGCGAATGTTGCTTAAAGAATTGACACTTGTCTTTACTGTGTTTTCTTTTAATCACACAGATAAGCTTTCACTAGACTAATTTGAACATGAATCTTTCTCGGTGAAAACAGCATGGTTTCAGCAGAAAATTGTGTTCACTGCCGGACATAGGCCTCCCTCAAGTAGTTCAACATCGACTGGTCCTGTGCGTCTCACATCCAGCAGAATCTCGCGGCCCTCACAAGGTCATCGAGCCACCTTGTAGGTGGTTACCCAACGCAGCGTCTTCAGAAAATCTAATTGACTATCTGTTCTTCGAGCAATGTGGCCCGCATTGCACTGCTATGATTAAGTTCAGTTGAAACGTTGACACCTTTTTCCGTACGTCTAGAACAAAACAGTGTTAAGAAAAACACCAACAAACTCTACGCGTATTTTTCCATTGACTTGCACTAACAACAAGCCCACTCCTACCCCCAGGCTTTGCATTTAAAGCCTTGAAAAACACGTGTAAACAAAAGAAGAGCACAGTTCATTGACTCGACCCAGCACGTGTATACCGCGTGTATCTGACATCGACGCACAAACGATTTCCATGGGTCCAGGGCATGATTCTGGACACCCCAGTGTTGGAATTTTTCGTCGGTTCTTTTTTGATTTTTTTTAAGAGTACTACAAAATATCCGCTCAGCTGAGCTGATATTATTTGTGGCTTTATTCAGATTGCTCTTTTTAGTGAAAGTAGTTATTTAATTATTTTTTGATTAAAAATCTCATTGGGTTAGGTCAGAATAACGATTATGAGCAGTCTAAAGTAAAAAAAACCCTTGAAAAAAATAAAAAAATGAGAAAAAAGCCGACGAAAAATTCTAAGTCTAGGGTGTCCAGAATCATGCCCCGGACCCATGGAAATCGTTTGTGCGTCGATGTCAGATACACGCGGTATATGCACTGACCACTCCCCAGAGAAGGGAAAGTTATGATTAGTGCTAGAAAAATGGCACAGACGGCAATTGCCTGGGGTGGCCAGTTGTTGATTTGTAATTTTCTACTAGTTTTTATATAGAACCGGGTCAGATGAGGTCAGAATGTGGGTCGCGTGTAATGGGATGAGATGCAATTTAAAGTTGGTTTTAGATGTGGAGTGGGGTGGTTAGACATTGTTGCGTCTTCATTGGGTCACCATTTTAAGTCGACTCTAGCTTCCGCCCGCTTAAAAGTGTTAGTGTGTTGTGTGAGTGTATTTGTTGTGTCTATATGCTTAGGGAACAGCATATTGTCTCTTGAAATCTTTGGGTCTACTAGGTTATGCCAAATTTTTTTTCCTTCGCTGTTTGTGAGGAAAATAATTCCTGCATAGTTAAGAAGTTCGCATAAAGTCATGTCACCGCTAGAATGTATGACACCATAATTCCCAGTAATTCTTGTTTATTTCTTGGCGTTCTAATTGGAAATTGGCTGACGCTAAAGCTTAAGAGCTCATGGCTTATCGATATTTGAGTTTAAGCAACTATTGCCAAGGTCAGTCCATGGATAGGTGACCAGCATCCACTGCATACCGAGACCCTTCAGTGCGTTGGAAATCACCTGCAGCTTATGGTCTTGGCTATCATTGGTCCGTCTTTTTTTGAGTTTTGATGGGTTTTGGTCTAGGTCAGAGGTGACAGAGACCAAGTGACAGTCGTTACGGGTAGTCAGTACCTAGCCAGAAAGTCTGACTCCAGTTTTGCTCAGGGCACTGTGTTACCCAGTTATTAGGTTGTGGAGTCTGGGGTTTAAAAAGGCCACTTTAGCAGAATCAGAAAGCACATCACGCTACTCGTTACTGTCAAATTTTCCCAATCAACCTTGCACCTAATGCGTAAGTGATAAAGATGAAAATGAAATTTGACAGATTGATGTGTGGTTAATATTTTGATCCTTTTTTTTTAATGCTATACGGGGAATCTCTTGGCCCAAATCTCACCTGATGGAAAGTGATGATTAGGCCGAAGATGGAAGCGAGTTTCACCCGGAATCCTCTTACACAGAGGAACTGGCTGTCATACCTCTAACTGCCGGAACACAACAATGCTGTTAACATTGTTGTTATGGCGACAGACTTAGACATGATGGTGGTAGCTTGCCAGGCGGACTTAGAACAAGTCCTACCACCAACCAAACCGAGCAAAAATTTGCCTCCGCTGGGAATCGAACCCGGGACCTCTGGGTCTGAATCAGGTAATATAACCACTAGACCACGGAGGCGGTTAGTGTCACCAGTTTAGCACCACCCGGAGACCACGTGTAGGGATTCGCTGAAAGGTATTTCTCCTACGGACGCGGGTGACTCGGCCCCCAAAAATATAATTATTTCATTAAATATAAAATATAAATAATATACTAATATGATTCTGCCAAAGTGGCCTTTTTGGACCCTCAGAAAGGCAGCAGTCGCTTCATGCAAAATACGAGTAATCAACTGCATCTGGTTTGACTTGAAGCCGACTCTAACACAGTTGGGAAAAGGCTAGGCAGATTAATTATGATTTGAACAACCCTCGTTAATAACCCTCGGAATCGTTTTGACTGCCCAATCGCAACTGCTGACCATGGTATTCTATGTAAGATTCATTGGAAAACTTTCTTTGTAACATACAAGAAATCTGCTCAATAATTTTCAAGCATATTATTCTGTATCGGCACCGTATCCTGTTCGAAGTTTCCATGAGTTCGACAAAAATAAAAATTATAATAATGAATATTAAGCACCTTTAAAATCCCGACTGTTGTTGACCAAACCCGAGCCAATAATATAATTCCGGATCATTTTATCATCATCCCGTTTGACGCGTTCTGCTGTGTTACGGTCAAGGTCACCGGTGTAGCGCGTGTTTGACATTTATATAGTTAGCAGCAAGTATTCTCGCAAAACCAGAATACCTGGGAATATTTTGAAACCAGCATAAATTGAGACGTGCATGATTTAGTTCTCTATCAAAAAATGTTATAAAACATCATATTATTTATTAGTTTATTATTTTAGCATATATATGTATTTAATTAGTATAAATGTTATTATTTTATTTGTATAATGTATCGTATTGAAAATTTTGAAAAGTATTGAAAATATTCAATTAAAACGTTTCATTTTTTATATTTTTTATTGTACACCTACCACAATGTAGTCTTTTTAACCCAAAGGTTGACTGGTAGAGAATGCATTGTTGCATTAAGTCCGCCCATGTAACACTATTGTGCATAAAGTTTAAATAAATAAATTTAAGCGTAGGTAATATACCAGCTTGCTGCATTGGAATAATGTATGTATGTATGTAAATCGGGCTGGTTTCCGCAACTCCACGACTAAGCGCGTATTTTGCGTGTAGGTGGGACAAAAGTGTCATTCGATCCACCCCAGCTCCCCGAGGAAGGCCAGCAACGCCTTGGTGTTACCAACTATTTCACAGAGGGTACCTGGGTTATCGAAGTACTTGGCCCTGTAATCCGCGACTACCGGGCAGCTTAGAAGCAGATGTGCTGCTGTCTCATCCTCTTCCATACAGGCTCTGCACAGTGGACTGTCAGTGGCTCCTATAGCATAGAGGTGTTTATTAAAAGACCCGTGGCCAGTTGTTACGGCTGTGACTGAGCGCAACTGTTGCTTAGTCAGTCTTAGGCTTGTTTTGTGAACCGGCCATCAATAGAGGGAAGTGCCTCTTTGGCCTGCCTACACTTACCATGGTCAGCCCATAGCTTGTGATGTTTGTCTCTGGTGCGTTTCCTTACCAGATTGCGTAGGTGCCCGAAAGGCAGCGGCACGAAGGGTTCGGGTTCAATTGGTGTCATACTCGAACCCCTTCTGGCAAGCTCGTCCGCTGCATCGTTGCCTCGGGATTCGCTGCGTCCTTTGATCCATTGAATGGTCACTTTGTTGTGCCTACCAACCTGGTTGAGACGCTGGCGACACTCGAGAATCAGCCCAGAATTAACTGTGTGGCTGTTCAGAGCTTGCAGGACGGCCATGCTGTCCGAAAGTATACGTATTGGATGATCCTTAACTTTCCTGGTTAGGATGGCAGATGCCGCCAGAGAAATGCCCATGCATTCAGCTTGGAACACTGTGTTGTGGACCCCCAATGGTGTGGCTATATGGATATTGAGATCCTCTGAGAAGATTCCCGCCCCAGTGCCTGTACCTGTTTTTGATTCATCGGTAAAGATCCGCAGCTCTGCAGGGCTTAGGCCCTCGCAGCGATGATCCTCATACAGTTGGATTTTGTATTTTTTATCAAAGATAAATTGCTTGGGTACCCGGTCATTTATTGCTGTTGTTAAGGGGAGATCATTATTGAGCTCCTTGAGCAGAACGGTGTGTCGTGTTTCTCTCTTACCCCAGAGATCCAGTGTTTTAAGACGCAGTGCTGCCATCGTCGCTTCCTGTTATATAAGCAAGTGTAGCGGGGGCAGTCCCAGCATGGCTTCCAGCGCCGAAGTCGGAGTGGTCCTCATGCAGCCCGTCGTCAGCCTTTGCATGTGTTGTAGCTTGTTTATAGCTGTAACTAGCTTTGCACGTGGCCACCACACAATAGCCCCGTAAGCTATCATAGGCCGAATTACTGCGCTATACAACCATAGTATTATTTTGGGAGATAGGCCCCACCTCTTCCCTATCATTTTCCTGCATTGCCAGAAGGTGATGCAAGCCCTGTTTAGTTTGTAGTCTAGATGAGAGCTCCAGTTTAATTTACTATCTAGTATAATGCCTAGATACTTTACCTCGTTAGACAACTGGAGTTCTGTGTTAAAGAGCTTAGGTAGCCGGTAGTGGCTTAGTGCTCGCTTTTGAGTAAACATGACTAGTTCAGTCTTCGTGGGGTTAACTGACAGATCATATTCTTCGCACCATCTTTCCACGATACGTAGTGCTTGTTGAGTGAGGTTGCAGATCGTTCCAGTTACCTTTCCTGGCACGAGGATTGCGAGGTCGTCTGCATACCCTATAGTGTAGTAACGAAGCGCGTTGAGTTTGGTGATTAGGTCGTTAATCACCAGGTTCCACAGAAGAGGGGAGATCACTCCTCCCTGCGGGCAGCCTCTGGCTATCAAGGCCAGCTGCTGCTCTTCCTCAAGGCGAACTACCCGTTTGCTTAACATATTAGTAATCCAGTCAGTTAGTACCTGCTCTACACCGTGTCTGGAGAGGGCGGCTCTAATGCTGGAAAAGTTTGTCTTGTCGAAGGCTCCTTCTATGTCTATGAAAGTGCCCAGGCAGGACCCTTTCTGGTGAATCGCTTCCTCAATCTGGCTAACCACCAAACGAAGAGCTGACTCTGTCGACTTACCCGAGTGAGATCAAGAGCTAGGCCATTATTAAATAAATAAAAAAATTGGAACAGCAGTAAATCATAATAAAATAGCGTTTATGGCCTGTACAGGAAGGAGGTTGCGTAGGTACTGAAAGAAACTGGTTTCTGTTTGTTTGAAGTTTTTATTTATTTATTTTGCTGGATTTAACATCTGCTTTTGTTTAATTGGAGGTAATTAAGTTGCGCTTGTTGTTTCAATTGTTTTCTACTGTGTTTTTTTATCTTTTATTTGCGACACATACTTATCTAAAACAAAGGTTATAAGATTTTCCTTGCCTAACACAATAAGTCCACCACAGGGGTCAGAACATATTAAAGCCCATAATTGCTCAGGTGACTTCTTAAGTTGTAACTGTCCATCCCTGTCCCTGGTTCCAGATATTAAATATCTGGGAGTCCATATCGATCACAAACTAAACTGGCAGCCGCACATCGAAGCCCTTTGCACTCGGATCAGAAGGTTAATTTATATATTTAAAGAACTCAGGCACTCCGCGGATCGTGAAACAGCCATGCTCGTTTATCAAAGCCTTTGTCAGTCAATTGTATGGTACTGAGTGCCAGTTTGGGGTGGAACCTACAAATCCTCATTACTTAAAGTGGAAAGAGCGCAAAGGGCGATCTTGAAGGTTATGTTCTTTAAGCGCCGGGATTTCTCGACTAAGGAACTATACTCAGAAGCTGGAGTCTTAACCGTGAGACAGCTTTTTGTGCTGCGCGCTGTGCTACGGAAACACTCCACTGTGTCCACTGCACTGTACCTAGACACTGACAGGCTAAAAAGACGTAGAGGGCTTCCCATTTGCGACACAGTGAAATGCCGTACAAAGTTTGCCAGCCGTCAGTTTATGGCAACTAGCTCCCGACTCTATAATAGAATAATTAAAATCATCTCCATATAGGTATCCTTCGACTAAACTCGAAGTTAAAATCAAACTTTCCGAATGGTTGCAGCAGTTGACGTATGACAAAACTGAGAACCTTATAACAATCGTCTCTTAAATGTTTTTTCTCTATATCTAAAATAAAAAATCCTATGACACCAAATTATTATTCATATAAGTTAAGAAAACCAGCGTCGGGCAGCATCTAGTTGTTGGACCTATTTGGCGCAGCCGCGGGGCACACAATGGTATTGTTTTATAATTAAGTTCCCTTTTACTTATACCTAAATTGTGTGTATCTGTGTGTGCCAAATTAATTTGTTTTCTTTCTTTAGGTCATCAGCTTTTAGCCGATGACCTCCTTCCTTCGGCTGATGACGGCCTGCACTGCTGGACACAACTTCCCACGTATCGCCAGAACAACCGGTCCTATGCGTCTCGCATCCAGCAGCTACCCGCAACAATCACCAGGTAATCGGGCTGCCTTGTTGGAGGCATTCCAACGTTGCGTCTTCCATTACGCGGTCGCCACTCCAGAACTTTATATGTGTGTGTCTCAAATTCGCGACATGCTTGGATTGCGTTATGTTTAGGGTAAATAATTAGGTGATCACGTGTTCTAAGCTTATGTACGACTGTTTCTATGATTGGTTCCGTTCCGGGGTTTAATGTTTGTATGATGTTACGTCACGTAAACATTTTCTGTTAGGTTGCTTAGAGAGGATTGCCGAGAATTTCTGACATACTGAGTAATTACTTCGTTATCTCGTTGGTCTCTCGATTCCTGGGTTGGGTAGCGGGTTTTTCCATTTTTAACCCTCGACGCAAAAAGGGAGGTGTTATAAGTTTGACGTGTCTGTCTGTGTATCTGTCTGTGTATCGTAGCTCTCAAACGGATGAACCGATTTCCGTTTAGTTTTATTTGTGTCATAGATAATGTTTTCTTTAGTGATCTTAGCTATGTTTCATGAATATCTGTTCAACCGTTTGAAGATCCTCAGCTTTTTTCTAGTTGATGAGGGGATCTGACCAACTTCCTTATGTCCGATCGATTCGAAATTTGGTACCGTGTTACTTCAATGATATTGAAAGTATATGGTAAGGTAACCATGACCTGATCAGCCGTCACATATAATCACTATAAATACCGTACTTCTATTTATATCTACTTTAAAAAGACAAAATAGGCAAGCGTGCTCCACCTTAGACCGCATCATCGCTTAACATCAGGTGAGATAGCGGTCAAACGTATTCCTATCAATAGTAAAAAAAGGAAAATTAAAAATTTAATAACCGCCCGACACAAAAAATAAACTCTAAAAATTAAAAAATAATATTTTAAACCTATTGTAATGATTATCGTCACATATGTAACTTCAAATAATTTTATTTTCCAAGCGTTGTCGCGAAGCGTAGAAGCGTTGAGTCGGGGGACCGCTAAGTAAGAAAAACAGGTGTATTCGCAGATTGCAATTACAACTGTGTACTAAGTTGAAAGAAACTAACAAAAACACCGACATCGGAAATTAAAGTAATTTTTTACTTTGTGTTTTTTTTTGGTATTCGTTAAATATTTTTTTTGTTAATTTTTTTACTAAGTACATACATTTTCATCGTCTAAATATAGCATTTTGTATGAAACAGCTGATATTTTTTTGGTTTTTTCAGGACTGGTCTCAAAGAAAAAGTTATTTATAATCATGTGCACTTTCACTGCCTAAGAGGTTATTAGTGTTATACGAATAACCCTGTATGTGTGTACTTATATCTGTAATAGATAGAATGGTCGTAAGATTGATCAACAACGTTGTCGCAATACTAGCCACCTTATCGCTTCTAAATAAATCAATTCGTTATCTCTTGTATGTTATGTAAACAATTACAAAAGATTAAATTCTGCAATCACATACCTTTTGTTAATCCTCGAAGAAAACACTAAGTACTTACAGTTACTACAAGTAGATAGGTATTTATCAATATTTTTTAATCCGTAAAGTCTACGTTGATATAATTGCAAATATTATATTGTTACACCGATTGTTTTTCATGATCGGAAATCTGTAGTACAAATAGGCCTTCCCTTAATGTCGTCAACACCTCTGCTATCCGCGACCTTCACCAGGTCATCGGTCCATCTTGTTGGAGGCCTTCCAAGACTGCGACTTTCGGTACGCGGTCACCACTTCAAAATTTTCAGCCCGTTCGACCATCTGTTCTGCGAGCAATGTGCCGTGCTCACTGCCACTTCAGTTCGGCGATCTTTCAGGCTAAACTAAATAAATAACAATTTATTCCAAAAAAAAAAAAAAAATTGGTAGGTAACCTTGGTTCTCTAGCCTAGTGGATATCATCATTCTTGACTCGATCACGCAACGAAACTTCCCTAGCAGTCAAACGCTAGAGGGCTGAGACCTACCGAATATACACAAAAAAAAAAACAAACATAAAATCGGTCAAGTCGTTTCGGAGGTGTTTGATAACTAAAAAACACTTGGACACGAGATTTTTATATGTAGATTTTTTTTATATTAGAGATAACTAACTCTTGGGGACTTGGGGTAATTCCCCGGTTGTCTGTTTGACATTCATAAAAAAATAAAAGGTGTTTCCGATTTATTCGGAAAGCACGGGATTCATGAATTATTATTTTAGTGATACTTTAAAAGATGAAAAAAATCGAATGATTTCTGGTAGAAACATACTACCTGCAAATGTTTGGGTGACAAAACACGTTCGAAATACATTAAATTACTAATTTACATAAATCTCCAATCAATAATTATTATGTAGGTATGTTCATGTCATGTATCACCTGATCCGACTCATTTAAAATCAGCCGTTTATGTTTTTCTATAAAAATAATAAGAATCCAGTTCGACCAGTTTAAAAATAAAACGTTGCCAACATGTCTGGGCTAGAAGAGGCTTGGCAATATGTTCCCTAGATGGGTTCCCTTCGTTGGCAACACTTCGAGTACTAAACTCTGAAAACAATTGAATTGTATAAGCGTGTTTTTTTTAACTATGAGCTATGTCAGCTCATAGTTAAAAAAAACACCATCCATTTTTTTTGTTTCTGCTGGGAAAAAATGCTTTACTCATACCCTCTCACTCGGAGGAGTGGGGGGCTATGTGGGACTCCCCGGGCTGACCCGGTATACCCAATGACGTATTATATACAGACACGTCATAAACCAACATCGCGGCGCTTAAAAACGGCGAAAAGACTGGATAGCTACTAATACGCATGAAGAAAGGGAAAGAAAATAAAAAAAACGTAGTGTCGCGTGACAGGTTGGTGCGTAGTTCTAAGCGCGATGTGGCCAATTGGCTTCATTTCATGTTGTCATTTTAGAGTGCGGACAACGTATCTATAGTTTTATATATCATTGGGTATACCCACTAAAACAACGCAGCGACATTCCCGCATCGTCTAAGTGGAGGGGGACTGGGAGATCGGCGTAGCCTTTACGTCCAGTCCAGCTCCGACCGCTGACATCATCCTAATATATATAATTCTTTCGTAACTGAGTAAGTGAGTGACTAACAACGCACAGCCGAAACTAATGGTCGTAGACTCCTGAAATTTGAGGGAGCACTAAGGGAGGATTTCCCAAAATGCCCACGGGGACGGGAAAAAACGGGGAAGCGCGTACTGTTATACGGGACCCCGAAAACCAGTTAAAAAAAACACTTTTGGATACAATAAAGAAATAGTTTTAATTAGGGGTTTGACCTCGATACAATTTGGGCTAAACTAAATTGGAACTGGCAGACACAACGATATGGATACAGAGATGGTACCGGTTCAGCGATTGGAATGAGACTGGAGCGCCCCGGGAGCGGGATGCAGTGCTGTCCTTAAAATGATGACAATGCTATTTAGAGAAATCTAAGTAATCAATTAATTAATACTGTTAATTAGGGGTTTTCCTTAGCACAGTACGAAATCGCGGACAAAAGCTAGTCTATACTAATATTATTAAGAAGTAAAATTTGTTTGTAAGTTTGTATGCAGGGGGTAATCTCAGGAACTACAGGTCCGATTTGAAAAATTCTTTCAGTATTAGATAGCCCATGTATCGAGGAAGGATATAGGCTACATATCATCACGCTAAGACTAAAAGGAGCCGAGCATGAACAAAAATGTGACGCAGACGAAGTTGCGTGGGTCAGCTAGTAATTTATTAACTGACATTAGACAGATCGTGTCGAAGTTCCGGATGGCGAACTGGTCCCGAGGGTATACCGACAAACGTGGGTTAAGGGAAACGGTGGAAACTTTATTTGAGGTTGGAATTTCTGAAATTAGTGTTAAAATTCTCATAAATAATGAATCCTTGATTAATAAAACTATTACCAATTTATTCAAATTAGGTCCGTATAGTTTAGTACCTATTGGCCTAATTTACATATCTTACGGGAATTTAATTTTTTGAACTCAATGGGCTATTAATTTTATTATGTATCTTTTCCTGTGAAATTCTTAAAAATCAGTATCGTCATGTGAGTCAATTCAGATGGGAAAAGTATCACTGATTCATGTTTTAATCGGATATATTTAGAGAAACACAAAAACGAAAAAAATGTTGAAGATGACTTTAGGTGTTCCACGATTTGGTGGCTTCCACGGAAGGCTGTCTTTTCCCCACAGTTATACTTTTTCCATAGTTCTTTCCTTAATTTGTTCCATCTTTGGTATTACCCTGGTAAAGTCCTCTAGCGTTCCTATTGGACTATGAGAGTAATGGAAGAGGAGTTCACCTGTGTTCGTGCGCTCAACTGGGCACTATAATAATATATGTCCTGCGCCGTCTCCTTCGAGATTGGTCGCCATGGCCGGGACCACCAAAGAAGACTATTGGTTATTATTCTAACGAGTTTCTTAGCAGCCGGTCGAATCTGTAAGAATGTCGAAGTGACGGCTTGGGTGAAGTGATCCCAAAGTGTGTCATTATTTCTTGATTACATGGATTGACCGCTCACTTCACCCAAGCTTTCACTTCGACATGTTTTCAGAATCGCACTGCAGAAGGCGTATTTTTTCTCAAAAATGTACGGAGAGTACCTCAGAGTTCAAGTCAAACTTTTAAACTGCAGTAAATATTTTGAATTCTGTTCAGAAGTTCGAAATTCCGTCACACAAAATTATTTTTTGATGCACATGTCCATATGTATACCTACTCCATGCTATCCTATCCTACCCACTGGGCCTTGCAACACGAAGCCAAAGCATTATGCGCTGCCACCAATGATGCCGTGGAACTGACAATTTTTTGGGCCACTCAAAGGGAATAAGAAGGGGAAAAAGGAAATATCTCGGTATTGTGCCACTTGAGGGCACCAACTTGCTATAATTTTTTGTCTGTTAAAGTGCCCTCCTCTACTCATTTATGCATGTTATATCGTGCACCGCTACAAAATTGAAAAAGGTTAGAACCCTTTTGAAATACTGTCGTGTCAGCAATACGAAGAAGAGCCAATACTTAGCAATCGACCTAGAAATACTCATCAGGCACTTACGGCCACATTAATCTACCCATCCGTAAAACTATTCCACAAAGCATGTTATAAATATTTATATGTTTATTTCATAACGTTCCTCGCTGCATACAAAATGGACAAAACCAAAGAAATCGCCGTGTACACTGGCGAGACATAAAATTTAACAAGGGCCACGGGTGGACGATAAATGGGCTACTTTAAGGGCCATAGGTGTATTGAACTTAGCTTGGGCTTAGAATGGGTTTAGTTATTGGCCAATTTCGAGACTGGCCAAAGCGATTTTTTATGTTTTTATTATGTTACTCTTTGAGTGTTACAATTATGGTATTTTTAACTAAATATTTTGGTATAACCGTTTACTGAGCAGTCCTCAGTAAACCATAAGCCATAGATACAATTAAATTAAATAATCATTTATATCAATCCACTCAGATCATAATTAAGTAACACATTTGACCTAAGAACATTAAAATTTAAACCACAGTTAACATAATTGGATAAAAATAATAATAATTGATAATAATGTAATGGTGCCCCATTACATTTGAATTGTCTAACGGGGCCTCTGCGAGTTGGTTTCGGCCCCTCGTACGCCTACCAAAGGACCGGGTCTCCAGGGACCCGAGACATAGAGAAAAATCTAATAATAATAATAAATGTAATTTTTAATTCTAAACCACCCAAACCCATTGCGTTTCATTTTTTGTTTCCGTTTTCTGCAATAGTACTGCTCCAACCGGGGACTGTCCTTGGGAATACTTTCAGTGCATACAGGGATAATCGCCGGTTGGTGCCCCATTACATTTGAAATGTCTAACGGGGCCTCTGTGAGTTGGTTTCGGCCCCTCATATGCCTACCAAAGGACCGGATCTCCAGGGAACCGAGAAAGTAAAAAAAAAAATAATTAATTTTAAAATTAAAATTATCAAACCACATTAAATTAAAATAATAAAATAACACAATTGAAATCATCATTCATAATTAACAACAGTTTTTTCTACATCTATGATTTAAAGTATCTGATACATGTAAATTATAAAGTGCCAATTTTACAATTTTTTTCATCCACTTTTGACAGATTGCGACTGACATGCCAATGAGAACGTTACTGGATTCGTTCCTAGTTATAATTTATTACTTGTTACCTAAAAAGTCACCTTTTCAACTGACATATATAATAACAATGGGTTATTAACATTACTTATTTTTTCCAAAGTAGGTATCTACTTAACAATGATTAAGTACCGATAAATAACAAAGAACATTATTATCATTGAAATCACGCTTACCATGCATGTTCCTCATTAAGTCTTCTTTATAAATATATATAAAAAAAGAAACTTATGCCAGCGTGGCGGCTTTGCCCACCTGCCTGAAAGTTGGGAACAGTCCCAAGGAAAAATATTCCCTGGATAAAAGTACCGTACCTACATTATATTCCAGGAGACGGTATCTGATGGATTTTCTTATCGTGTGGATAGTAAGTTCTAACGACCCCAGACACCCTAGTGTCAGAGTTTCTAAACCGCCTCGAGGGCTTCTGGCATGTTTTATTTGGCGGCCGGGACCACCGCCTTATACGTGCCTTCCGAAGCACGGAATCATGTTATTATCAGAAAGAAAGAAAGAAAAATGTTTATTTGGGACTCACCAAAATTATTAATTAAATTAACAATTATAAAATTCAACAATTACAACATACATAATTATTTGTTAAATTAACAATTATAACATTCCAATTGATCTGTGCGAGGCCAAAAAGGTCCCTATCTCAGCGTATGCTGCGATATTTAATATAAATATCAGACAATCAGGTGATTCAAGCCTGCAATATCCTAGCCAAACTGGAAAACAACTTTAAAAAGCATGCTTCCCGTGGGAATCGAACCCACGACCAACTAATCACAAGGCAAACGCTTAAACCGCTCGACCACGGCAGCAGTTAGGAGATGGTTTACCCGTGTTTCAAGTTTCATCCAAATCGGTTCTTGTGAAGAGGTAAAAAATCAGTAGACATGACAGGGACGCTAGCAAATTCGATTATGTCAAATTTCTTTAACTATTACTATGTACTACTGTTTGTTTTTTTGTTTGTTTGTTTGATTGAACGCGCAAATCTCAGGAACTACTGGTCCGATTTGAAAAAATATTTCAGTGTTAGATAGCCCATTTATCGAATCACGCTAAGACGAATAGGAGCGGAGCATTAATGGAAAATGTGACGCAGACGAAGTTGCGCGGGTCAGCTAGTTTCTTTAATAGATTTTCAACTTTATCACTAAAGTATTAGGTTTAAAGTTGATTGAGAAAATTTGACAGATTTGGGTAGCTTGATGTACTGTTTTCGGTCTGTACACGGACAGGAGTGCTTTCTCATTTACATTGTTAGGATGAAAACCTACGTAGATAGGAAAATATTGTAATCACAAAACATAAAGTGCATTGGCTGTCTATGAAACAGATTAAGAGTGATTAAAAGAAGATTAATAAAGTCAAAGATTTTGACTTTGAACTTTTAATCGTTGGTTTTGACTTGAGTGCACTTCATTTGCTATCTGTTTGTCCATTGTTAGGTACTTGCATAAAAGACACTCTAACTAAAACAGTTTTTTTTTGTAATGATTAATAAATTACTTCAAATACACTAACTTGTAATGACAATAAATTATGTGCATTGTACATTAATGTTTGTACATAATTATGTAGTTGATTTTTATTACAATATCAGTCATAATAACAATACAGACAAATAGAAAGTAAGTATGAAATCAAAGCAACGTCCTGAGCGTGACAGCACAGCACGTCTTCCGCAAGTGTGCGACAGAGACAGACTATGTCTAAGTAGGACGGACGTGACAACAATTATTATTTGTCAATGGAATGGACCTTAGTTCTAGAATCAGTTGATGTAGGTAGAGCCTTTTGTTACAAAATATGCATATTTTAATATAATGCAAACCATGTACAGTCATGCACACCAAGCTACCCGATACTGTCAAATTTTCCCAATCAACTTTGAACTTTAAAACTTAAACCATATAGTTGAAAATCTATTGAAGGAATTTGACAGATTTTTGTACTTTGATGTGCTGGCGTCTGTACCCGGTGATAACATAACATGACCTAACTACCATTATACACTCACATTTCGTCAAATTTGTTTAGTTTATGCCGTTTGTGATAGGGGTCAATCAATTGCCATCAGCCTTTCTTTTATTAAGGATAGGAAATAATCAAAAAGAAAGAAAGAAACATATATTCGAGACCCACACAATACACATAAAAGTAATACTTACTGTCATAAAAATAAGTAGATACAGTTAAGCGACATCCTGAAATAATTAATCTGTGTGAGGCCAAAAAGGTCCCTGTCTCAATTGACTCCTTCCGCTATGGGCGGAACCGAAAGGAATGTAAGACTCTTACTCTAATGCCCTTTGCGTTCCAGGGCCGCGGTGACTATTTCGAACAAATTCCTCAACCCTGGCAGACATTGGCTCTAGCGGGCCCCGTTAATTTGGGGTCATTGTACTCATCATTATGAACAACTTTTACTATAGGACAAACAATGAAATCGCGAAAAAAAAATCGGCTGCTCCAAACATATCTTCTGTGCGCATAACTCGACAAAATTGGACAGCTGATTTTTTCAGTGATTTTAAGATTGGTCCCATAGAAAAAGTTGTTCCTAATGATGAGTAAAATGACCCCTTAAGAGGTATTTTGTACCTCTAGATATTCCTATAAGTATTGTGTGTATGTACACATAATTACCGAACTCCCAAAAAAAAAAATTATTGAATGTTCATAGTTCAAGATACTTTCAAAAAGTAAAGAAGGAAGTTGTTGTAACTCTACTCTATTTTAGTTATTCCCAGAGTACCGCTGAAGGGCCTCTGACATGGTTTATTGACGACCGCCTTTTGGCGGCCGGGACCACCAGATTATACGTACCTTCTGAAGCATGGAATCATCTTTTTAACAGAAAATGAGGTGATTCACCCTGACACTGGTCGTTAGATCTTTTTTTTTCGTTTATTTATTTCATTCTTAATAATTTTTTTTGCTGCTCCGATCGACGTCAAATTGTCAACGCAGTCGCTTGAAAATCAGCGCTGTGGCTCTGTGTCGCACATGAGTCCCAGCATTATGCTGAGAGATGGCCGTTCTTAGCTAATAGTACGCATATCTTCCTCATAAAATCGTAATTTAGTGCTTATTATTTTGGTATGTGTCATGCGCAAAGGCGCAATTAAACTCTTATTTCTTTATCTTACCGCCCACACGACAGGAAGAATAAAATAGTAATCCCTAGATTGTTAAAATACTGTAAGATAACTTTTCTTAGTTTCGAACAAGGATCGTGATCCTGAACACGTGTTTAGGATTCATTGTCAACAAGGAAAACCCCAAAAGTGATTTTATTAAATCACACAATGTTTTGTTGTTGGTTTTCCTTTATAATTAGGAGATAAAGATGACGATACCATTGAAAATCTAATGATTAGTATTCTTCTACGATCATCGTCAAATGACGGAAAAGATTTTGTTCAAATTCTTAGTAGATATCTTCACTTCGTAAACATTATTGTACCTACTGATTAATATAGTAATATATCTAGAGTTTTTTTTTCATAAATAGGTTTGTTCTTGACTCCACTCTTGGTCACAGATGACAGAGGTAAAGTCTACGATGGAGCGAGCTTACCCAGAAGTAGCCTATTCAATCTAACTTTGAAAATATTAGGGTTGTAAGCGTTCGGAAACACAGACCAAAGATTTCCACTCCTTTGCTGAGCGCATTTTTTTTAAAGATGAGAAACCGAATTACGATCATCCTCAATTGATTCTTCCCGCTCTGGGTAAAAGAGAGTGTCAAACTCTTACGACTAAAAACTATATACAGACGGTTATGACTTTAAACCCATACCTGTTCCTTGTAATAACCTCCGCGGTGACTCTTTCGAACAAATTCCGCAACCTAGGCAAGATCTACAGATTTGTTCTTCCTTTAGTTTCTAGGTCGGCCTATGGATGGGCCACCGTCTATTACACACAAAAGCACGTCATGCTGTTAGTCTAGTTGTCATTTTACATAATCTGACAGTTGAGTACGGGGAGACAAGACAAAAAGAAAATCAAGCACCAATCTTGGTAAGGGATGCTAGGTATTAGGGGTGTACTGGGTTTGTGGAGTTCAGCTGTCATTCAGTAGTCTAAGGAAACTCAAGATGAGTGACCATGGGTTCGGATGTTATAGTGGACTGATTTGTATCCGGTAATCAGTGCACTCATCAGTGGTCATACAGGGGCCTGTTTTTTTTTAATAGTTAAAATAACTACTGGCCCCTGCCTGACTACTGACAATAGGTATAAACGCCTTTTAAATGACAAGCGGTGACTTGCATACTCAATTAATGGGCCCCTAAAAACGGTTGCTAGCAAAAGTGACGTAGTGCCACGGGGGCAACATATCCTGAGATGCTAGAGGCGTGGAGAGGTATACCACGGCTATCAGGAAAATCCCGTAAGTACGGTCAATCTTTATTGTTATGAATGAATAATGAATTTTTTGGGGGCCGAGTCACCTGCGTCCGTAGGAGAATACCCTTCATCGAATCCCTACACGTGGTCCCCGGTTGGTGCTAAACAGGTGACACTAACCGCCTCCGTGGTCTAGTGGTTATACCACCTGATTCAGACCCAGAGGTTCCGGGTTCGATTCCCAGCGGGGGCAAATATTTTTCTCGGTTTGGTTGGTGGTAGGACTTGTTCTAAGTCCGCCTTGCAAGCTACCACCATCATTTCTAAGTCTGTCGCCATAACAACAATGTTAACAGAATTGTTGTGTTCCGGCAGTTAGAGGTATGATAGCCAGTTCCTCTGTGTAAGAGGATTCCGGGTGAAACTCGCTTCCATTTCGGCCTAATCATCACTTTCCATCAGGTGAGATTTTGGCCAAGAGTTTCCCCGTTTAGTACAAAAAAAAAAAAAATGAAACTAATCTCTGGTTTGAGAATCGAAAGTTTCTCTGTATGCATTTTAATGGTTGATACCGCTTTTATAAACGTCCTGCATTAGACCACTATGTTTTACCTCGGTACATTACCATTCTGTAAACAATTTTGGAAAAATGGAAATCATCTAAGGTCCTGGTCAAGGTAAGTACCATTGGTAACAACAGGATTATACAATTCACTCCAAAAATTAAATTTTCATAAACTTTTTCTGCCGTTTAACAAATTCAAATTTGGAACGTCAGAAAAACAGTGCATTACAATATCCATGATTGAAATTCAATACATTATAAAAATATATAAATGTCAGTATTGTATGTAAATGAGTCTTCTATCAAATACTCGAAGGTCACGTTTCAAAAGATATTTGTGTATTCAGAAAGATTCGGGAAAGGTGCACGTGACAATATAAACTGAATATAAACGCAGAAGTCAAATTACTGCAAATCTGGCAAAAAGGAATTTTTGTATGTGGGTAATAGGTACATGATTACGATGTTGACTGACTTACGGCCGGTTCACACATGTCTCCGTTTTACTGTTCCGTTTTATCGTGTGCGTTTTTATTTCGTCGATGGCGTATGTAGTTGTATGAGCGACTTCACACATGGCACAGTATTCTGTATACAGTCAAAAATATCGTTCCGTAAAAAAATTACATTCTGTTTTGTCATCGAATACTGGACGACGGAACAGTAAAAAAAAGAATTTTAACGGATAGATACTGTGTGCGTGGCGGGCGGTGTGTGCGGGGTGTAGGAGGGGGAACGACATGCGAAAGGATGCTACAGGTTTTGTTTGACTCACATTTTCTATTGACATTCCTAGAGAACGCGCGCGTGCATTGTGTGTAATAACATCGAATCTTCCTTCTCCGACGATAGTACCAAATCCAATACAACACGACAGCGTCCATCCTTGTAGAATAGCGGCGGTATTCTGCAAGTTTTCTGTTACATCGCATCCAGTAATGACGGATCCGTTGAACGTTATACGGTGCCTATGTGTGAACAGAGCATAAATTTATGACGTATCCGTTAAAAACGTACCAGTAAAACGGACTCCCATGTGTGAACGGGCCGTTAGTCATAAAATGATGTAGCACCTTTGGTAAAATTCCATGATTTAGATCTATATAGCTATGGCCAGCTTCGCCTCGAAAGTAGAAGATTATTCCGCAGGAATGTATCTACCATTCAACGTAATAAATAGGCTTGTGTCCTAAAAAAATCTAATAAGTCCGTCAGTTAGATTATCAAAAATATTTGGCCCGTATTCTTTCTTTTGTTACGGGAACCAAAATTGACGAAGTTACGATGCTTTTAAAATTCTCAATACGTCACGCCGTGACATAATTTTTAGCAGGTTGTGACGTCACGAGCCCCCAATCCCGAGTTTTGATGCATTTTATCTTTGTCAATATTCATTGATTTACAATAACAAAAAATACGGTCCATTATTTTTCAATACTCTAACTGACGGACTAAATAGTTTTGCAATTTGTGGATGATGAAAACTAGCCTATTCTATTCAATCTCATTTCATTCATTCTGTAAACCTCTCACCGTGCGAACTTGAGTGAAGTGATCTGTCGTTCCAATTGATGCTGGGGTTTGACAGTTTACTTTGAGATCACTTCACGTCAGCACTCACGATGTTTTTTTTAATAGAATGGTTCGGCTGACCATGGTGCACTACTGCAGATGTTGAGGATTAAAATACACAGTACACAATACACAGAGACTAAGTATTGGTATACCAATACTAGCTGACCGGGCAAATGTGGAATTGCAAAAAAAAAGTAACCTACCACCTATTCTCAGACCTACTCTTTCCATTGGTGAAAACAGCATGAAAATCGGTGCAGTAGTTTTTGAGTTTATCGCGAACAGACAGACAGACAGACGCGGCGGAGGACTTTGTTTTATAATATGTAGTCATTATAAAGTTTGTTAGTTTGGTTGAACGCGCTTTTCTCAGAAACTTCTCGTTCGAACTGTTAAATATTTTAGTATTGTATAGTCCATTTATCGAGGAAGGCATATAACATCACGCAAGGACCAATAGGAGTGGAGTATAAAAGATAAATGTGACAAAGTTGCACCGGTCAGCTATTTATTAGTATTAGTAGAATACAGACTTGCTCTGGTCAAACTGAACCTTTTCCAACATAACCTTTACTGTGCCTCAGTCAATCACAAGCCGAGACGAATATTTTTTATATATTTTCCACACTGATGAAAAAATGGAAGCCAGGAGCGAGTTGTTTGTTTTTGGGCACCACGTGCCGACGGTCAGGCAGACTGATCTAACGAGGGCATCGTTTGGGCACGTGTCTTAGTGATTATATAATGAAACTGTAGAGGTTGTGAGATGTGGGAGTGAAAAGAATATCATTATCGGGTGTGGGATAGACGAGTATGGACCGTTTTCTTGATTAAGTAGACCAGACGGGTAATTCTCGTCGCAGGCGCAGACTGTTGAAATCAGCTCTAATATCCCTAGATTTTGACAAGTTTTTGACATTAACTATCGCTGAGATGTTTCGGACGAAAATTGGCCCTAGGTTTAGGCCTTAGGCAAGGGACATCCGTCAGCGGTAGCGTGGCAAAAGGGATTTTTAAAACGTCCAAAATGCAAGGGATTGACAAACGTTATCAAAATGTCACGTATCTAATCAATCTCTTATATTTTGGCATTACGACAATCGTCATCGCTAATAGAGTGGCATATTGTACGAATAAACTTGTCAACCTTCTTTGATGAAAAAGCAAGATATTTTTTTAATGCTAAACTTAAGTTTTACGAGTTCTCAATTCAGCAATCGGGAGAGAGAATTTCTTTGAAATACTGTAAATTAAAATCAATGAAATTTTCGTTTTAGAAGCACATGTTGAATTTAACACGAACAAATTAATCTGTGTCATAGTTGACAAAAGTATAGAATAGTGATAGATATGGATATACACGTAAGTAATTGTTTAAAACGAAATAAATAAGATTTTTCTAGACAATAAGAACCAGTTCATAAAAATCCACAAATAGGTTAGCCATTGATCTAACAATGCCTATTTACAATCTTATTATAACAGATTCTATTGTATTCATTTCATTATTATGTCATCACTTGATCCGTTCGAAGAAACGTATTTACTAGAGAATGGGAGATAAAACCTATTGCTACAGTTTTCATAGACAATGAATAATCTACCCACGCAACAGAATTACCTACTTTGTTTCAGACATTATTGTTTGTCGTATTAATATTTCTAATTTATTGGTTTGAATAAACCTAGCTGAGTTTAATGTTGTTTATTCGTATGCGGCGGGATGTCTCGACGTAGGTAGTTCCCGATCGCCTACCGACCACGCGTACCAATGTACTCGATTGCGTTAACGTAAACGTTCGCTGACCGACTGCTGTAGGTCGCGGGTAGCCGATGGATGCGAGACGCACAGGACAGGACCGGTCATTGTGTCGATGCCTAAGGGAGTCCTATGTCCACAGATGGGCCCGAAAGGGCCGACGCCTGCCGGAGTCGCGGGTCTATTCGAAAGAGATACCGTGGCTCCGGAACACAAAGGGCGCTGAAGGAACATGGATGGGTTTTAGTCAGTAAGAGTCTGACACTCCCTCCCGCTCCGCCCAGAGCGGGGGAACTCATTTGATGATTTCCCATCCCTAAAAAAAGGGAGTCTTATGTCCAGCAGTGGACGACTTTCGGCTGAAATGATGATACTGATGAAACGTTCGCTTATGTCAAATGATGCCGAATAATCAAGGTTTTCCGTCATTGTCACCAGACGGCGCTTATTCAGTTTCAATACAAATTCACGTTTACGCTAACGCTAACGCGCTCGAGAACTTTAAAAAACTGGCACTAAGGCCAATGGTCGGTAGACGAACTTGGTAGCGGTATTTGTTCGAAAGAGTCACAGCGGCACTGGAACGCAAAGGGCACTTGGAGGAACATGGATGGGTTTTAGTCTGACACTCCCTTCTGCTTCGCCTAAAGCAGGAGGAGTCATTTGATGATTTAATTACCATATAACAGGGGGTTGGGAGCTATGTCGAGACTTCCTGCCCTGGTGGTATCCTCATTTATTTGTATTGCTTTTGTTTATCTCTGGGTAGCTACTGCCATATCAGTAATTACTCTTTCTTTTTATTTCTCTTTCACACTATTTTTCTCTTTTTTTTTAAACCGTGCCCAACACTAGGAATTTCTCCTGTATCGTGGGTGCGTTTACAAACATACAAAGTCACATAAACAAACAGTCAGACCCGGAACAACTATCTGTGTAGGTCATACAAATATTTGTTCCGTGCGGGAATCGAACCCACGACACGCGACGCAGCAGCCGATTGTTAATTGTGAGTGCCAATTACTAATTGATAACCCACCCAAAAACCAGAAAGGTTACCCATTTACATCAAAATGTACTATTGTCAAATGCAATAGTCAATGTTTTGTTAGTTAGGTATTGGAGGAATTTCCATGTAAAAAGATTTTTAGTATTGTGTATAGTGTATTGTATAGAATCTTCAAATAAACTCTTAATTAAATATGTGCAACCATTCATTTTCATTAAGCATGCCCAACGTGGAGAAAGCAAGAAAAGGCTCCGAAATAAGACACGCTAGACTGATCCATTTGCTGTAGACGTTAGGTTGATGTTCGCTTGAGTGGAATTTTAAATAAATCGGTTAATTATGTTTTAACTAACACCAGTAGAAAACAATAATTACTTTAAAAGTAAAATTGCGATACAGTTGGAGACAGAATTGATTTTGTTACTGTTGACGAAATTTCTATTATTCTTATTTTCATTCAGCTTAAATTGTACGGCACACAGGTGATACTGCGACATATGTTATCATCTGCCTAGCCTTTTCCCAACTATATTGGGATCGGCTTCCAGTCAAACCGCATTTAGCTGAATACCAGTTTTTTATGTAGAGCGGCTGCCTACCAACCAGACCTCCATAACCGATTAACTGGGTAACACGGTTCTCAGGCAAGACTGTGTCAGATTTTCTGGCTTCTGACTACCCGTAACGACTGCCAAAGATCTCCAAATGACAGCCGAGACCAACAGCTTAACGTGCTTTCCGAGGCACGGAGGAAACTCGGTATGTTAAGATGGTCACCCATCCACAGAACAACCTCGGCAAGCGTTGCCTTGAAAATTGACCTGTGCAGCTGTTATTATTTAGCAACGAGCTTTTTATACTGTGACATAATTATGTAGGTAGGTTTTATTTTACTTTTTATAGGCGCTTTTTATTTAACGTTTATTTTATTTTTTCTTAAATAGGTACGCGGGAATTAGCTGGTATTTGGCAACTAACAGTTTCTAACTTCTAATGGTCCCATCATCATCAGATTTATTATGTGTAGTTTTCATACTTTTCCACATACTTCTAGTATAAGAAGATATTGAGTGTGTCGAAATATAGGTACGTTTTACTATATTTTTCTTCTATCTGATTTCTTCTCAGCTTCAAGTTCCTGTAGATTTGAGTATAATGGTATTAATTTCAACCCGATACCTCCACTGTACACACACATAATATGGATTTACCTGATCCATTATACTTAGCCTATTTCCAACTATATTTGCATGGACTAGAGTTAATAGTAAATGTACATACGTTTTTAGAAGTAGTTTTTGTAATGAACTGTACCGTCTTTCTGCATCGAACGTGGATCGGATTGAATATAAATACGAGCCGTAACACTCATTATAATAATATAAAGTACATAGTACACTTGGATTTACATTAACATTCGCTGTTGCTAACCTAATTAGTATTTTGCATTTGATTAATATGTAAATTATTTAAATAATGTATTTGTTCCTTTTTTTCTATTATATTTATGTAGATTTATGGGTAAATAAGGCTATAACTAAGCGGATCTTAGCTGATCGTGACTCTAATTGCTGGGTTAGACAAAGTGGCGTTCCATCAGCTATAACGACTGTGGAGAAGACAAAACAGTTATCTGAGGGCAAATTTTACAATTTTTTAAACAACTTTTACATTCTCGTGTCAATCAATCGCAAACTGTAAAAAAAGGCTTAATTTTCATACATTTTTGACGATGCGAATGTGAAAATTTGTAAAAATGAAAGTTTTCAGGAAAATTTACTCCACCAGTTGGCGCAACTAAAGCGAGGTCCCTTTAATTGAAAAATTTACTTTGACATTCGCATGACGCCGACGTCAACCATATGTCAGAAAACAAGCGATTTGGTAATTTGTTTGGGACTGACAACTCAGTGCTGCCACCTGGTGCTTGACATTCAAAAAACCCTCAAACCCTCGTTCGGAAACACAGACTCAGGCCGAGAGTTCCCCTCCTTTGCTATGCGCATTATGAAAGACGCTTGGAAACGCTTATTGTGAGTTGGTGAAATAGCAACAATAGGTAGGGATGGTAAGTTGCAGTGCATCTGGATGTCCCGTGGTAGAAGGGGGCTGGTGGGATGAGGTCGTGGAGTTCTTGGGCACACTCCCCGAAGTACAATCTGTAGAAGACCGACAAGCAGACAAATTTGCGGCGATGAGCCAAGCTGTGTAGCTTGGCATCCACAAGTTTTACGTCATCAATGAGTCTCTTGGCTCTGCGTTCCACCGAGTCAAGCGCGGCAAGCTGATACTTAGCTGAGCCATGAATTGTTTCGAAACAGTCAACCCGGCCCTGGAACGCAAAGGGCACGAGGAGGAACACGAGTCTATAAGAGTCTGACACTCCTTCCAGTCATTTAATGATTTCCCAACCCTAAAAAAAAGGTGCATTGTTGGTTATACTGGGTTGGTTGATCAAAAAGTAATGATATTAATCGGTTATTTTACTTTTTGCTCGGTGCTATGGGTCCTAGCGTGTTGTTAAATAGCCTTCCTCAAGAATTGGGCTATCAAATGATTGGGATGATTGGGCTAGTAGTGCGAGTTTTCCAAATCCGACTAGTAGTTCCAGAGATTAGCACGTTCAAACATACATATAAAATGTGTAGAAATTGTGAACCGATATCATTACTTTTGGATCAGCCGTTGTCTGCTAGAATTTATACATAGACATGTGATTTTTTATAAGAAACATAAAATATATCCCGAATGGCTTCTATTTCAGTAGTATTAGGATAATCTTTTTACCTTATCTATTTTCGTCAAATAAACCTTCAGGTTTAATTAAGATATCGGCAAACTAATCTGCAGTGTTACTAATTATCAGCTAATCCAAGTTTTTACCACGTAAGACGTCTCTAATTTCCGAAAATATTTTGTGGACGAACCCCCGGAACCCGGAAAAAATTATCAGTCCTTCACAAATTAAACGAAAGTAAAGAGATACAATAATTGTCAGTCAAAACTCATTCAAAACTAGAATAAACGCGGTTGGTAATTTGTCACAATAATTTTATGATCGTTTTGAGTTCGAGAAACTGTGACCTCACCCAATATTCTAATTATTAGGAGAAACTGTAAAATAGCACAATTGTAATTTTGAGAAAAATAAACAAGTTTGTGTTTTAACGTACTCGTGGAGAAAAGCAACGAAACAGTGCGAATTTCTATGACAACGCGAAGTCCGCTTTGCCGCGTTGTTCCAATGTCGTTTCGCACCTGTCTGTGGCCGCCTTTAGCTTAACATTAAGACCACCTGGCTGACTGTCCATCCCTAGATAAGACATGCGTGAATTGGAAACAGTATCGGTTACAAAATTCATAAAGAGTGCCAAGCTAGAGTTAGATCAGTAAGTGTGGTACCGGCACGAGATTTCTTCGCAGTATGGTGATCACTCCAATGTACGGTGGGCAAAGTAAGCCCAATAGTATATAAACGATGATGAGCATTGACTGACGAACCAATAACGCTAAGGATCAGAGCTGCTGTCGTAAAGCCGACCAAATGGAAAGTGTGCGGTTATTTTATACACTTAACATACTCGTAGTATCAGCCTTTGACATTTTATAGGATGCTGGAACACTCCTTAAAATATGTAAAATGCAATAACCTTAGTTTTATGACGGAAGCTTACTCACAAGACGTTGTGAGCGGGTTACATAAATGTGTCTCACATTAGTAAATTTATATAAATACGTGTTTATTTACTAAACATGAATACTCATGTACTTACACCATTATGGGATCTACAGGATAGTATAAATACACATACATACTCTCCTGAAAAAATGTACCTAGCATGCAATTATGCTTAGTTTTATGGATTGTGAGCAGGTTACGAAAATAGTACCGTTATTATATTTCTAAATACGTGTGTGTAGGTACTTACTCAACATGTATTTGTCACCGATAAATGGCAAACTCCATAAGATTATAAAATACTTGAAAGTTTGTAATATTCCGATAAATTGTCAACTGGACATTTGGAATACTTTTTTACGCATCAAATCGGAATAACTATTCCAAATATTCAGTTGGAATGACTATTCCAAATATTCAGTTGACAATTTATCGAGAGTTACAATCTCTTAAGATGTACGTATATTGCAATTATCCGTTGACATATCTAATATACACCATTATAGGAAATACAGGATCATACAAATACCATACATAACATGTAACATAAGAAATGTACTGAACTGAACAGCTGAATTTGTTTTTGCGATTTCAATTTCGGTCCTATATAGTTACAGATGTTCAAAATAATGAGTAAAATAACCTCTTTTCAGATTTGATTTTTTCCTGTTGCGGTTGCACGTTCCCGTTCTTATCGATTTAGGGCAAACCTTCTGTCTCCATTTACCCTGTGATACCGGTCTCAAAGTCCAATCAGATACTCATGTCCTCTCAACTGTCACTGTCGCCGTGTCGTTACGTCATATTATGCAAATTATCAACGAATGTAACCCTACTCGGCTCACTTACAGACGGTGCCTACTGTGAAGTAATGGTATTGTGATATCGGAATAATACTCACTTAATTATAATTATTATTGTTGTTAGTAAGTCGACACGTCACTTTCTTGCTAGATATGTTAATTTAGCTCAGTAAGCTATTTTGTAGCTTGTGTGGTCCTTCTTTTTAGGGTTCCGTACCCGAAAGATAACCAACGGAACCCTATTACTAAGCCTCCGACGTACGTCCGTCCGTCCATCCGTCGTTCTGTCTGTCAGGCTGTCGGGCTGTATCTCAAGAATGGTAATAAGTAGGTACCTAATTAAACTATACATAACTGTCATGTCTCTGATGCAGATGTATCGTACTGCTTTCTGTCTTTCGGGTGGGATCGTTGTGTCCTGAAACACAGACCTTGAGCTTAGCTTAGTAATAATTACTTTAGATTGGTCAGATTCGACAGTGATGAACTTTATTTCTCTCCACAATATACATAAATTATTTATGTATATTGTGGAGAGAAATAAAGTTATTATCTTATTTTTAAATTTTCACAGATAGCGTATTTCTGTAGCCGCTTTATATATAAAAAAAATATTTTATTTTTTTATGTTACGGAACCCTTCGTTTTCGAGTCTCGACTCGCACTTGGCGGGTTTTGGAAATTGTTCGTCTTCTTTTTTCCGAATACGGGATTTAAGGAAAATTACAACACCAGATGGCGGTAACTTCGTGATTGTGACTTAACCATGAAATTGACGTCAAAACTAATGTCAGAATACATTTTATAAGCATCAGCTAGATTAACACTTACCGAGAAGTACAAAGTTCGCCGGCTGCTTTTCTGTGCTACCGTCACTAAGGCGACGTGACTCTGGCAGAATAGTCGGATCCGGCTCAGTTGCCATTAAGAAAAAAAAACAAAAGCGTTTTGACAGGTGTAGTCACTCCTCACTGCCGCACTTTTACACTCTGCTGTCACTATGTCATTTAAGAATTGCTTGTCCAAAAATTGCAATTGCATGTCAATCTCGTACATTTTGGAATCTTCTTTTGGACCTCTGATGAAGGTCACGGCAATCCGCTAGATGTTAGAAGCACAGGGCAGTTCAATGCGGCGACGTTTGCGGGGAGTTCCATAAGACAACGTCTTTCAGCTGCATGATGACTTTACGTTGCTGTACTCGTTTGATATAACTTAAACAATACTTAAAATTGGCTTGTCTAAACGCCGCAAGTTTGCCTGCTTGTCGGTCTTCTACAGATTGTAATTCGGTAAGTGTGCCCAAGAACTCCACGATCTCATCCCACCGGCCCCCTTCTACCATCGGACATCCAGATGCACTGCAACTTACCACCCCTACCTTGTTGCTATTCCACCAATTCGCACTAAGTGTTTCCTTACGTCTTTTATAATGCGCACAGCAAAAGAGTGGAACTCTCTGCCTGCGTCTCTGTTTCCGAACGCTTACAACCCTAATCTCTTCAAAGTTAGAGTGGATAGGCTCCTTCTGGGTAAGCTCGCTCTATCGTAGACTTTGTCTCTGTCATCTCTGACCAAGACTAGAGTCAAGAGCAAAGACGTTACAAATAAAAAAAATACTTTTCAGATTTTCTTCAGAATGCTCCTTGAATTGCTGTTCTCATCGACCTTCACTACGGTAGCAAGTAAAGCAAACTTCAACTTGGTATGGGTCACATCTTGTTCAGCATAAAGAAAAAAATCATAGGTACCTACTACCACTGAAAATAATGTCAGGCCAGGAATATCCAAAGCTAAAGGCGTATTAATAAAAATAAATCAGCTGATTATTTGTAAAAGGAGCTACCAACGGTTTCTTGATAGAGAGTGGAGTCTGAAATATTAGGTATGACGTATAAGTCACCGGAGACTGACATCAGACACTTTACAGCCTTGAAAAAACGTGACGCGTAAAAGTATTGATACAGAAGTTTCAATAGACGTTTGATTTGGACCAAAAGAAGCATGTCTGTCAATTGCCGTCCACTAGTGACTGCAAGCCAATGACGTATTATATACTAGCTTTTGCCCGCGACTTCGTACGCGCATATCCCGTTTTCTCCCGTTCCCGTAGGAATTTCGGGAAATCCTCTCTTAGAGCTCCCCTAAACTCCCCAAGGACCCTACGTGCAGCTTCATACGACCAGTCAGTAGTCTTGGTTGTGTTGTTGCGTTATCTGTCAGTCATTCACTCAGTAACGGAAGAATTTTATAAACCAAATGAAAATAAAACTAATACCTATAAAAAAGTGAACGGAAATTAGCCAAAACTTATAAAGCTATCGGTATCTAAAAATCTATGCGTACTTCACCTAAAAAGAAATAAAATGTAAACTATTAATAATTTGTAGTTTGAACGAATATTTAATTAAACACTACCAAAATAACTTATACCTATTTTATAAAATAATAACAAAAGGAATCTTAAAATAAATTATCAAAGACTAACTCTGAACGTCAATTCGCATCAACTGGCAAAAATTGTATGAAGCTCGCGCTTTTGGCCTCTCGCAGTTCAACCTGAGAAGATTGGCTTCTGCTTAACCCGACTTTTTTTTTTTTTTTTTGTCGATGGCCTCTCGCAGCTAACGACTCTATAAAGCCTTAGCTACTTAACCGGACTTTCCTGTGGCGGCCTAGGTGAATTTAAGGCCCCCAGCCAGGGCTCTTAACCGGACTTGCCTGTATAAAGGCCTTAATATAGTAATAAAGCCTCCAGCCAGGCTTTGAAGCTCGCGCTCGGACGCCCCGCCTTTTTATACCTTCGGCCGCGAGACGCGTCGAGCCCGGCGACCACAGGCGCTACCGATTCTCGAACGTTCGCGACCGGCCGCACTGCGCGCTTGGCGCCTAGCTGCTAGGGCGGTCGCGAACGTTCGAGAATGTTCGTTTTACGAAGCTACTCGCTAGGTGACTCGCTAGCCTCTAGGCGCCAAGCAAGCTGCCTGCCTGTGCGTTCGCGACCTTAGACAAAAATAATCCATAAAGCATGATTCAGTATTCACGCGCGATGGCTTATTATTAGCGTATTTCATGTATAACTTTGGTGTTTCTATACCAATTTCTATGATTATTTTTTATGGAATAGTTAACAATGTTAACTTTTTTAATTAGGGATGACTGAGTGTGTTATAAACGTAAGAGTAGACAAATATAATCAGAAAGCTTCGAACTGCTAAGCTATCGGGAGTTACACGTGTTATTGTGCGTCAATCATAAAAAATAGACATATGCTGTCGTGGGATATTTTTTACATAATTTTAAGGAAAACATTTCCGTCATACATGATTTTTGTGTAGCTTTAACCATAAAGGTTGCACACGCGACGGAAGCTTAAAAAATGGAGTACCTTCTCCCGTTTTCCCAACATTTCCCTTCACTGCTCTGCTCCTATTGATTGTAGCGTGATGAAAAGTATAGGTACTATAACCTGCTCAGGAGTATGAAGAATAATTGTACCAAGTTTCGTTAAAATCCGTCGAGTAGTTTTTGTTTCTATAACGGTTATACAGACAGACAGACAGACAGACAGACAGACAGACAGACAGACAGACAGACAAAAAATTTACTGATTGCATTTTTGGCATCAGTATCGATCCCTAATCACCCCCTGATAGTTATTTTGGAAATATATTTCATGTACAGAATTGACCTCTCTACAGATTTATTATAAGTATAGAAGATAGATAGATAGATAGACACGTCATAAACAAACATCGCGGCGCTTAAAAACGGCGAAAATACTAGATAGCTACTAATACCTACGAATGAAGAAAGGGAAAGAAAATATGTCACCGTAAGACTGGATGCCTGTTGCTAGAGGGAGATAAATATACATCTTCAGTTACGTCACAGGATAAGTAATAGTCAAATCGACATCAAAACAAACGTAAATCAAAACACGGGTCAGATATTTTTTGATAATCTAACTGACGGACTAATAATAGTCAGGACACAAGCCTATAGTACAATATGTTGCCTATACAGTACTGACACTTTCCCGACGTGTTCTCACTACTGGCTCTACATAGGAGACAGCAGTGCACATATACTGTGTTACTTGTCCTGGCCTGGTGTTTCTGACCCATTGCGTTCGCGGAAGCCAGCAAAATGGCTGATTAGATTCTTTATGGAAGCTATTTCACAACATTTATTTAACCCTGTGTAAATAGAGGAATTTTATACTATGGCGGCGCCGCCATTTTACGAACAAAACACGATTTAAAATTAGAACAAATAATCTAATTGTCCAGGCTTTCACTGTCCTTCGGCACTGACCGGGCATTTGCTAGTTGCGTTCGTATGGAGCAAATGTCGACCGAGTAACCTGTCCTTGTGGGATTGGGAGAAGGTCACAAGCCGGCCACACATTCCCAACCACTGCAACTCCTGAAAGCCAGAATCAACAGTGGCGACCACCAGAAAAACGCCGAGCTAATGAAACTCGACAAGTCCCGGAGAAACGATTCAAATGTCTTGGATCCCGCAACGAAATGACTCAGAAGAGTACAGCGGAGGAGTAGGAAAAAATAAATATAATTTCCACTTCCCTCCAAGCAGGAGACAGATTTGAGTTAGGCCAATACATAGGCCTAACGTAAAAGTATAGTGGGAGAATGTCAGTGGACAGTAGAATCAAAAAAAAATCCTATTAGCTGACCGACAGCAAATGACCGGTCAGCACTGGCTCAACTTTGTTTTCACGACCCAGTAGCTGCCAGAGAGTCCATCCCTGTAAAAACCAGTCTTTAGATATTTACCGGTTCCCTTTTAGCTAAATCCCAGTACCAGCAAAACTATTATAATTTTATTTTTTATTTGAGATTCGTTTGCTCTTGACTCTAGTCTAGGAGGGAGATAACAGAGACAAAGTCTGCGATGGAGCGAGCTTACCCACCAGTGTTCACTCTAACTTTGAAAAAATTAGGGTATTTCCTTTGCCGTGCGCATTATGACTGACGCTTAGAAACGCTTAGTGCTTTTCCACGATAGAAGCTGTAGTATCAGTAATGTATTTTTGATACTGGTCTTTCATAACACCTTCTGTTTTAAATCAACCTTCTAATAATATTCTTGTAGGTACTGTGGGCTCTCTACAAACGTTATGTTCGTTTTACCTAACACAGTGTAGACATTTATAAAATTGTGAAGGTAAATAAAAAGAAAACTGTGAATTTGCTTTGGAGTAAAGGAAAATATTCTAATATTTCATTGATATCGCATTACTACCTAGGTATTTTTATTATTATATAAGTCGTATTTACACGTGTAGAAATAATTTGATACCGTTTACTGTATGAATATTTTTACTGTTGCAAAGGTTATTTTAATCCGAATATTTTCTTAATTGAGCCTTTGACTCTCAAACTCCAAGCTCACCAGCGATCCAAGTTGATATGTCAAACTCAAACTCAAGCATTTAATTCAAACCATTTACAGGCACTTTTGAATTGTCAAGGAATTTTTGAATTGTCATATCAATCAATCAATCAATTTGTACTCTATACTAATATTATAAAGCAGAAGAGTTTGTTTGTTTGTTTGGTTGAACGCGCTAATCGCAAGAACTACTGGTCAGAATAGGTTCGGAGCAATAATGGAAAATGTGACGCAGACGAAGTTGCGCGGGTCAGCTAGTAGGTATTGTATAAAATACTTCCATTACTGAATGATTGAATGAGTCATTGACAGACAACGCACAGCCAAAACTATTGGTCTTCGAGAGATGAAAGGCGTGTAAGTTCTTTGAGGAACCTCATTTGACTCCTCCCGCTCTGGGCGAAGCAGGAGGGAGTGACAAACTCTCTTTGCGTTCCAGGGCGGCGGTGACACTTTAGAACAAAATCCACAACAGGGGAGTATACAGAAAAGAGCACTAAGAAATGCCTACGGGAAAAACCGGGATATACGCGTAACAAAACACATAACACAATATCGTTCTTGCATTCACGCAAGTGTTCTTTTTTATATATTTTTTTTTGGACAAGCCCGCCACACATTTCCAACCACTGCAACTCCTGAAAGCCAGAATCAGCAGTGGCGACCACCAGAAAAACGCCGAGCTAATGAAGCCCGACGACTCCCGGAGAAACGATTCAACTGTCTTGGATCGCGCAACGAAATTAATCAGAAGAATCCCCGAAGTTTTCTGCAGAGATTTATCTAAGAACCCCACGTTTCACCAGTTATCTATACTAATATTATAAAGCTGAAGAGTTTGTTTGTTTGTTTGCTTGAACGCGCTAATCTCAGGAACTACTGGTCCGATTTAAAAAAAAAAATTCAGTGTTAGATAGCCCATTTCATGGAAAATGTGACGCAGACGAAGTTGCGCGGGTCAGCTAGTATAATATAACTCCCTACTGACATCAACCTATCACGAATTCTGACTCCGGACTGCCACTAAGAAAACCCGGATGAAAAAACGCAATAAGACTTTGCTCAACCCGGGGTATGACCTCAGGACTAAGGTTCAGCGTTTGCGCTTGCGAACACTACACCAAGTAAGCAAAACTGCTGAGCAGCGGGTCGATTCTGTAAACATGTCGAAGTGAAAGCTTGGCTGAAGTGATCATGAAGTGAGCTTACATTCCATCTCGATTAGTACATGGACTGACAGCTCACTTTCTGATCACTTCATTCAAGCCTTCACTTTGACATGCTTACAGAATCGCACTGCTGTATTTAAAAGGACCTCACTTATTTTTCATATAAGATAAATCATTACCTCGACAACGCTGTTTCTCCAATAATAAACCCGGAACGATTGATTTTTGCTCGAAAAGTTTAAACAATCACGAAGATTATAAACAGAAAATTTTCAACAAACATGCCGCCAGTACATGTTTGGTGAAAATGTTCCGTGAAATTTATAACACCTTGAAAATCCACCTATTTCTCAGTCTTCCGAATCCACAACACATTCCGCCTACTTTTATTGCGTCACTGGTTGCCGATAAGCTCAACTGATTGATTCTCTAACAAAATGAGTAATAGACAAATTCCTTAACGTTTTCAGGGTTCTGTAGCGACAAAAATGGAACCCACATTGTCTCCAGTCATCTGTTTAAGTGTTACACAGTCATTTTATTCGGAGACTGTTGGCACTGTCATTGAAAGGATGGTGTATCCATAGATATAATAATATATTTCTATGGTGTGTTCGCGATAAACTCAAAAGCTCCTGCACCGATTTTTATGCTGTTTTCACCAATGAATGGAATGGTTCTCGAGGAAGGTTTTAGTATATAATTTGTTTAGGCTTGTGGCCTCACCTTTATGTTCTACAGCTGACCAATTGACCAAACCAATTGAATACGAACAATCCGCACATCACATCTTATGGGAGTGTATTCTTTGGCAGACTGAACGTAATATTATGTTAGATAGTATTCACTTCAGGTTACATCTGGAGTAGTTTACTATACGGACCTTGTAGAAACCAGAACAAACCGTGTGTTCAGGCGATTTTGCCATACCTGTTACTGGAATCAAAAGTAGCTCACAATTTAGGACCCATTAGTTTCAGTGTTAATATATAATCTGTGATGCTTGGCAACTGGGCTTAACCCAGTTGTATATGTCCCGTATGGTGCCTATTGGCCTAGCTGTAATTTATCTCCTGCTTCATGAGGAGGGAAGTGAAAATTACATTATTTTTTTCCTACTCCTCCGCTGTACTCTTCTGATTAATTTCGTTGTGGGATCAAAGACAGTTGAATTGTTTCTCCGGGACTCGTCGGGCTTCATAAGCTCGGCGTTTTTCTGGTGGTTGCCCCTGTTGATACTGGCTTTCAGGAGTTGCAGTGGTTGGGAATGTGTGGCGGGATGTCCCAAAAAAAAAGACAGGCCACACTACGCTATACGATATATTTACTACGCAAAATTAGGTAGTATTCTTCTCCTGAAGGCACTGCAAAATGTTATTTTAGTTTTCACGTCTTCTACCTATAACGAAACCCTTCACTTACGTGACAAAAACACACTTGGCCAGTTCTTTTTCTCTACTGAATACGATAATATTTACATAAAAAAGAGTGAAAAGAATCTGTCAGTCTGTTGAAACACACCTACCACAATGTGATGCCTCGGATGGTTAAAAATAAACAGTTATTTTTAATTCCGTGTGTAAGTTTTTTAGCGAGTGATGTCAGAAACGGCTGTAGCAGATATTAATAGATGCAAAGTTCTATGTAAGAGTGTGGTGCGGTTATTTAATTATCTTGGCGTCTATCTAATTAATTTAACAGCACAACATTTATTTTTTTGTTTGGAATGTAAGGAGAGTTAAGTTTGTGTGCCTGCATTGGAACTGCTATTTCGACCCAAATCCTCTAGATTATATCGAGCATCATACCGGTCACAATGCAACCGTTGATACCAACCACCACTTAGTGTCACATTAGCACCACCTGGGGACCGATTGTAGGCCCCCAAAAGCCCCTAATACGCCTATATTACAAGGTAAAACGACGATCTGTTAAAATTCTATGAGGGACTTATAAGGGCTTCGGTAAATTGCTCTTAATGAAGAACTCTGCATTGAAAATTACTTTCCTCAGTAAAACGTCCTCAGAAATGTATTGATTCACAGGAAAGACAAGATTAATTCATTTATTCGCTCAGGATGTAGGTATTTACAATAAGATGGGTACAATGATTATAAAGAGTCCATGTACATTCTACCCTTTTGGAATGCAAACATTGATACTTCATCAAGAAACATACACACAGTCCGAAGAATTTCAGCATAAGGGTGCCTTTCCACACGGCGATTGGCGGCGACCTCTCGCGTCCGGCCCTGGTCCAAGCCATGGTCCGGAGCGAGACGGAATTGGACGCCGTTGCCTCCTTCTGCGAAGCAGTCATGCTAGCGAAGGAGGTGGCGGAGCGGGAGAGGAGGCCCTCTCGTCCCGGCCGCCGTGGTGGACGCCGCGGGCGTCGGGGGCCACCTGGTGACCTCCGGCCACCGTAGGCGCGGGCCTGTGGACGGCGAGCTATGGGTGGCTCGCCGTCCGTCCGTCTAGTGACGACAGGCCGTGTCGACGGCGCGTTAGTGTTCCACGCGCGCCTCAAAGAGAGTCAGCAACACAGAGGGGCCCGAAAGGGCCGACGCCTGCCGGAGTCGCGGGATTATTCGCAAGAGACACCGCGGCTCCGGAACAAAAAGGGCAATGAAGGAACATGGATGGGTTTTAGTCAGTAGAAGTCTGACACTCCCTCCCGCTACACCCAGAGCGGGAGGAGTCATTGGATGATTTCCCATCCCTAAAAAAAAAAAAAAAAAACGGTGCCTTTCCACCAAAGATGTGCTATGCAGCTATGCTGCGAGACTGTAAGAGCTATGCTACGATCCTTTCCACCGATGCTAAGCGATGTAGCGGAGCGAGCGAGTAAGATGTGCTATGAAAAATCGCCGCCGCAAGGTCGCTGTGCGAGAAAGACGCGCAGCTCGAGCTATGCGACGTTTTGCCAATAGGGAAGGCACGCACTGCTCTGCACATACATACACCACTCGTGACGATCCATTACATAAATTGCATCTACAGAACGCATCCTTCCATATAAAAAACGTAGCTTAGTTGAATCAGTTTCCACCAGTGCTTTATTATGTGGACTAAGGAATATGATTGGTGAATATATCAAACGCATCCATAACAACGTTTAATAGCACGTCTCCGGTGGAAAAGTAGCTTTAGGCTAGCTATATGTAGAGGTACTACAGTACTTGATTACGTTAATCTGCAAACCAGCAATCAAAATCTCGTGTCAACTAATACGGAAATCGCGAAACAGAGCGCTTGAGCTAACATGACGCAATCAACGAAAGTGGGCCAGACAGAACTCTGGGAACTAAGATAACAATGCGCCATGTGCTGAGAATGAATGCTAGCCATGAATTATTTATTTGTAGTTTAGTGTGTATTACTTGTTGCAGTTTGTGGCTAAATTATACCAGACGTACGGGTCGATCTTCAAGGTTAGGCAACGCTGGCTGAGGTTGGTCTGTGGATGGGTGAGACTCCTCTGTGCCTCAGAAATTAAGATCGGTAGGCGATCGGTTACTATAGAAAGATTGGCCTTGGGTACCTTTCCGGTTCGGGTAAATTGTGATGCTATTTTTCCATCTGAATTTTATAGTAGCAGAATAGGGACAGTTTTGATTTGCTTCACAGTACTTTCGGAGAATACGCTTAGGCAGGTATTACATGGGAATTAAACAGAACTTAGCCAAATAAGGGTATACTACAGGGAAACAGACGTTTCGTTACGTATGTTTGTACGTGAATGATCGTTTTTAGGACTCCAATGTCTGGAATGCACCTAATAGGAGTTTAATACCGAGTGCCATCAACCGCAAATATTACATTCTTTTTTCCCGGAATGACCAATTAGGTTTTTTGATTCAACACCTACGTAAGAGGATACTACTAAATTAAGTCGCTAAAACATAATTGTTTTCATTCATTTGGAAAAACCGACCATACACCTTCTGCCATCAGACATACAGATGCACTGCAAATAACTATACGTACTTTGTTGCTATTCCACCAATTCGCACCAAGCGTTTCCAAGCGTCTTTCATAATGCACACAGCAAAGGAGTGGAACTCTCTGCCTCCGTCTGTGTTTCCGAAACGCTTACAATCCTAATCTTTTCAAAGTTAGAGTGAACAGGCTACTTCTGGGTAAGCTCACTCCATTGTAGACTTTGTCTCTGTCATCTCTGATCTAGACTATAGTCAAGCGCAAACTTATCTCTAATAAAAAAAATGCGAGGTGGACTGCACACTAGCTGAGCAAATCTGCCTAGCGCTTACCTAAATGGTTGAGTACCAGTGTTGACATGAAGCGACTACCTTTCTGATCTTCACAACCTACTATCTGGATAGAATGATCACTTTAGCAATGCTGGTGTAAGATAGTCTCAAGTCTCAAAGTCCTCCGCCGCGTCTGTCTGTCAGCGATAAACTCGACTGCCCCGATTTTCATGCTGTTTTCACCAATGTAGAGAGTGGTTCTCAAGGAAGATTTTAGTATATAACGTGTCAAGCGAGCGAAGAAGCGAGCATCAGCTAGTATTTTATATAAAAAGACTATCCGTCCATCCATAAATACTGTCGAAAACGTGCCGGTGATGGATCATTAGCTTAACGTGCTTTCCAAGGCTTGATTTAGATCATTTGGTAGACATAACATACCTCTGTGCCTCGGAAAGCTCGTTACGCTGTTGGTCCCGGCTGTCATTTGGAGATCTTTGACAGTCGATACAGATAGTCAGAAGCCAGAAAATCTGACACCAGTCTTGCCAAGGAGTACGGTGTTGTTTCCCAGTTAATAGGTTGTGGAGGTCTGGTTGGCAGCCGCTCCACGTAAATTACTGGTATTGAGCTCAATCCGGTTTGACTGGAAGCCGACCCCAATATAGTGGGGAAAAGGCTAGGCAGATGATGGTAGACATAATATACCAAATCATCTAAATCAAGCCTCAGCCCATTTTAATATGGTAGCTGTGGAGTATATTCTACTGATTAATAAAAGCCAATGAAAATCAGTGCATAAGAATAAAGAGCACCCACTTTCATTATTCAGGGAATAAGAGATTGCCTAAGCATGAGGAAATATCAATGATGGGGAAGTATATTTTGATAAACTAATTCCCCTTAAAGCCATGCAATTAAAGTCCCCAAGGATAAAAACTCCCTATTGATTACTTGCAAAGGTGACCACGTTTCACTATTTAATCCATTCAATTTATTTGTTTCGATATAGCAGGAAAACCGTAGATTCTAGCGAGTCATAAGGTCACGTGATAGAAATAACTGATGTGAAGGTAGCTTGCTTAAACATTTTGTTCTAAACATAGATAGATTTCTTATGTATCTATCTTTCTAATAGGTATATAAATATCTCGTGTCACGGTGTTTGCTATCGGACTCCTCCAAACGGCTTGATCGATTTTTTTTTGTGTCCACTCAGTAGGTCTGAGAATTGGTCGTAGGTTACTTATATATTTTTTTTTCATTTTTTTTTTGTAAAACTACGTTTTGCCGAGTCAGCTAGTGTAAGTATATTATAACTTGTAAAACATCAGCAGTCTCAGTATTGCATGCTATAAATTGCAAGCAAAAACTCGAAAATGACTCGAAAATCGGTGCAGCAGTTTTTGAGTTTATCGCGAAGAGACAGACGCGTCGGAGGACTTTGGTTTAGAATATTTGTTAATAGTGAAGTGATAGTGATATGATAAAGAGGTAAAGTTTGTGAGTTTATGAGGTTGTAGGGGGTAATATCTGGATCGAATGAACCGATTTTGAAAATTATTTTTCCCAAAAGAAAGCCATGTTTATTGTGAGGCTATATCATCATCTGCCGAGCCTTTTCCCAACTATATTGGGGTAGGCTTCTAGTCAAACCGGATTCAGCCGGTTTTAATTGGAGCGGCTGCCTACCAGACCTCCACAACCCATTAACTGGGTAACACGGTACTCCTTGGCAAGATTGGTGTCAGATTTTCTGGCTTCTGAAAATCCGTAACGACTGCCAAAGATCTCCAAATGACAGCCGGGACCAACAGCTTAACGTTCTTACCAAGGCACGGAGGAAACTCGAGTTGTTAAGATGGTCACCCATCCACAGACCAACCTTGACAAGCGTTAACCATGAAGTAAGATCGACCCGTGCGGCTGTTGTTATTTAGCCACTAGCTTCTCATAGGCTATATATGAAACCGAAAAATACCGCCCAGCGAAGTGAGCAGCTAGTCTATACTAATATTATAAAGAGGTAAAATTTGTTTGTAAGTTTGTATGTAGGGGTAATCTCAGGAAGTACGGGTCTGATTTGAAAAAATCTTTCAGTGTTAGATAGCCCATTTATCGAGGAAGGTTATAGGCTATATATCATCACGCTAAGACAAATAGGAGCGGAGCATTCATGGAAAACGTGACGCAAACGAAGTTGCGCGGGTCAGCTAGTAGAAGATAAAAGGCCTCTTTAACATCTAGAAAATTCGCTAAGTTAAAAAAAGATCATTTGTTCAACGCTTCGTTATACCTTAAACAACAATAAAAACTTCTTTAAGAACACCGGGTACCTTCGCCGACCTTAAGCCGACCCACAGTAAGGGACAATACAATTCCTTATAAAGGTTTGACAGGTCAATTAAGTTTTTTTTTTAATTGTTCGCGACTAGTGAAGCGGTTTTGTTAAGGAAGTAGGGTTTTTTCGTCAAAACTTGTCGTTTTTTGTGGGTTTGCTTGATAGTTTGAATGTTCTGGATTGTTTGAGAGCGTCAGAATGTCTTAATTTGCAGAATTGGACCTTTTTAACGCAGACATGAGGCACACTCTTACTTTTGGGAATATCGTGTTTTATTCCGTGTTTGTTTTGAGCCCGAGAACCGAGCGTGTTTCATATGTGCAAGAGGCCTCTTACAATATGACTGTGTTTTTTACGTAAAATGGCCCATTTTTGACTTTTGGCTTTCTTATCCTTATAAACTGAGATACATATTTAAACAACTTTGGTATATTGGATAGTCCAAAATAGTTATTAGTTTCGCAGCAGCCTCTTCTTTCGCATTTTTTGTCTTTTCTATTAGTAAAAAGCCAAACTTTTGAAGCAAGTTTCTCATGAAATGTGCGACGGCACTTTTTCAAACTCGTGGATTAAACTACTGTACCTATCTACTAACCAAATGAAATGAAAAATATATCATTATTTTCCTTATATAGTAGAATAGTACTTCGTAGCGGCCTCAAAACACTAAAAACTACTAAATGCTCATAATAAACTGTAAATTTCTCCATAAAGCTGCTTTCAGACTTCGCTATAGTATATAGCATAGAGTATATAGCTCATAGCACAACAATATCGCGCACATTGTCAATAATATATAGTACAGTACAGTGTGAACGTGTCCATAACAATGTATGGTGCGCGATATTAGTGTGCTATGAGCTCTATACTATATGCTATTATATTATAGCGTAGTCTGAAAGCAGCTTTATGCATTATTATCATTATTACGTAAAATGTATACCAAAATAAACCATCGTTCATAGGAAATAAAAATTTCATAAATATTCATTAAATAAATTAATAATAAAACCTAAAATAAACGTAATTTCTACATAATGCGATGAGTCAGCAGTTTTGTGAGTGAAAACGTAATTTTGTGATAGGGCTCTTAAACACTACGGTAGTATATAAAAAAATCATCACTTCAATGAGTTTAACAGGAGAACGTAAATAAGGAAGTGGTTTGGGGATTTGGATAACAATTTGTACTTGATAATACGAAGATTTTTGTAGGCAGCTCTTGCCAGCCACGGGAAAAGAGTGCGAATTTACTTGTCTAAGAAAAAATAAACAAACAGATAGACGATCATATGAAAAAAAAAAATTATGCTCTCTGCCACCGGAACGTTATTAAGTCCCATTAAGTTTATTTCCCACATATAAGACTTATTTGGGCAGTGCCGATTTTGATCACTCGCCTTAAGTAAATGTGTACGTCACTAGTTCAAAAATATCAGTTATAAACCTTCGTAAAAAGTGATAAGATTCAGTTTTGTTTGGTTGATTCAGTAAATGAATGACGTTTGTGAACTGCGCTCACGCACTATCTTTAAATTGACGTAGTAATTATACAAATGTCTGAAATATTTTCTGTTCTGTTGTCTTTTAATTCCGACTTGTTTTTTTTGAGACTTTGTTTTTTTTGTGACTTTGTCGAAAATTGGAACTGAGACAGAATTTTTATTACGTTGCTAAAATTGTACTCACTTTATTCGATAAAAAATATTAACATCAAACTTAGCAACAAAATTTTTACGAAAAATTACTCTATGATGCGCAGATTTTTTTTGTTGTCATATGGTATTTTGAAAAGGTCAGCTGCCCAGGGCGCAAAGTATCGATCTCGACATCGTTACCGATCGCCCACCGACCGAATTCAGTCGATATGCCCTTTTTTTCTAGGAATGGGAAATCATCAATGACTTCCCCCGCTCTGGGCGGAGCGGGAGGGAGTGTCAGACTTCTACTGACTAAAACCCATCCATGTTCCTTCATGTGCCCTTTGTGTTCCGAGCCACGGTATCTCTTTCGAATAGTCCCGCGACTCCGGCAGGCGTCGGCCCTTTCGGGCCCATCGTGTGCCGACTCTCTTTGTGGCGCGTGTGGAACATTAACACGCCGTCGACACGGCTGGTCGTCATGAGACGGACGGACGGCGAGCCACCCATAGCTCACCGTCCACAGGCCCGCGCCTACGGTGGCCGGAGGTCAGAAGAAGGTGATGGCCTCCGACGCCCGCGGCATCTTCCACGGCGGCCGGGACGAGAAGTTCTCTCCCTCTCCCATTCCGACGCGACGCGAGAGGTCGCCGCCGATCGCCGCTTCGAGGACACGGCGGAGATCCGCCCAAGCGGGGCACACCTGCATAGTGTGCTCCACCGTGTCCTCCGGTCGATCCTCGCAGTAGTCGATAAGCCCTAAGGCAGTCAATCTCGAACGCGATCCACGATCAAAGTCAATAATCTGCCATCGAGACTTCCTGCCCATGTTATTTGAATCTTGGTTTTAACACACTTTTTTCTGTGTTACCTAGTTTTCATTTAATTGAAACCATCAATTTTTATTTAACACCTTGTTTATCGCAAGGCAGTTGCGCCACTGTGCCATCTGCCACTCACATGTACCAACTATCAACACAACGTGCTATATTCAATGCCAACAATTTGCCAAGACTGTGTTTGTTTAACAGGTCATCAATATTAATAAAAGAGAAAATAATGCACTTGGCCAAGACACTTTTATCACAATTAATTTAAATTATATTGTGTTCAGAATACTTTTTTTTTTTTTAGGAATAGGAAATCATCAAATGACTTCTCCCGCTCTGGGTGGAGCGAGAGGGAGTGTCAGACTTCTACTGTCTTAAACCCATCCATGTTCCTTCAGTGCCCTTTGTTCGATTCCCAGTGGGGGCCAATTTTTTGCTCGGTTTGGTTGGTGGTAGGACTTCTAAATCCGCCTGGCAAGCTACATTGTTGTGTTCCGGCAGTTAGAGGTATGATAGCCAGTTCCTCTGTATTAGAGGATTCCGGGTAAAGCTCGCTTCCATCTTCGGCCTAATCATCACTTTCCATCCGGTGAGATTTGAGCCAAGAGCTTCCCCGTTTTGTATAAAAAAAAAATATTGTCCCGCGACTCCGGATTAAGAATACTCAGTAGTACATCGGAGTTTACAAATTCACAAGGTGGGATGATGACCTGGTGAGGGTCTCGGGTAGCCGACGGATGCGAGACGCACAGGTCCAGCAGTTGTGGTGACACTTGGGAGCAGCCTTTGTCCAGCAGTGGACGTCTGTTGGCTGATATGATGATGGTCCCGTAGAAAGACCGAAAATACTTTTTTTAAGAACGAAATACATGATGTAATCCTGAGTTTGAAGAGGCAAATTTGATTTTTAATGTGTAATTGAGCATTGCCATTCAACGTGGCAATGCTGCCAGTATTCTGGGCACTTTTGCCATTGACAGCGATGTGGATTATTTTTTTGATGCCCAATGATTTATTTGGTTTTTATACGCGTTTGTACATAATGTAGATATTGTAAACATTGTAATTTAATACATTTTTAATGTGTTATGTTAATAAAAACTAATTTCTGCAAGTAATGAAGTAAAATTGTTAACAATTACGGGATTGCTACCATGTACCTCCATCATGGGGCGCTTGCAACAGTGCCGAAATATCGGAAACTCGCAAATAAAAAGGTACATGGTAGCAATCCCATTATTAACTATTTTAATGTTAGTGACCATTTAAGTTTAAAACAATATAATGAAGTAAAGCTTTTCAGTGGTAGAAAGATTCACTTTTGTTTATAGTTCATCATCATTTCAGACAATTGCCGTCCTGTGCTGAACGCAAGCCTCCCCCGAAGATCGCCAACCCGGCCTTGAGCACTCCACATCCATTCGCTGCTAGTCACCTTCTTTATCGATGCACCCGCTCATACCCCAGACTACGTCTGCCCATACGCGGTCTCCACTCTAACATAATGTCTGCTTCTAAAAACTTTAAAACTGTAAACTCTTACTTCTGATATTCTACTTACAGCATATTTTTCAGAACCTATAACATCCGTCCTTAGCCACAGTTTACCCTTTGTTTTTCAACAAAGTTTAAAGTTTAATTTTGCGGGATTTCATCCGCGTACATTCTTACGTAGCTTTAGTGACTTTAATTGTAATTAATTTAAATTGTAATGCATCATTTTCTTACTAAAAAGGCATCAACCTTAAAGCCGGGTTCACAACACTGTGTTGTGTTATCTCGTGGTGCCTATTGACGCAAATACTTGGCTGCAGAACTCGTCATTTGACGTACGCCTCAACAGGTTCATTTTATTGGTTTTTACCGCGATACGACATGAATGTGTTAATGCATCAGCTACAACATCAACAGTCAATAGGTACTCTCATCCTAATATATAAAATTCTTCTTGAATTAGTCTTTGGTCACTAGACTAGAGTCAAGGCAAACCCATAAAAAATTAATAAATCTGCTTTCCGAGACACGGAGCAGTCTCGATATGCTAATTAGAATCTCGAAAAGCATTTCTTAACCTTGATGATCGATCCATGTGGCTCCTTTAACCACGAACATCTCTTCGCATATTAAATAGGGCGTTTTAACCGATAAAAATACCGACGATAATGACGTGACTAATCCCATTTCCGCCTTCTATGTAACTTGAACCTAACCTAGGGTGACAAATACAAGATAAAAGTTATCATCTTGTTTGTTTAACAATACCCAGAAAACATAAAACAAAAATAATAGTGCGTACAGTTTTGTAAAACAATACCCGGTAAGTACTGATCGAAATGTCAATTGCATGTACGCAGTTGAATCTGATGAAATTCCGAAAGGGTAATATAATATGATAGACGCCCACTTCCAGCTAATAATACGCCTCTTAAGTATTACGCATTGGAATCTAAATCAGGGAAATAATATCCCTGTTGATTTTCTACGGAATTCTTTACGAGTTTTTTTTTTGGAAAATAATTGGTTTAGGATAAATCATGTTTGAATTTTTTTTAGAAATAAGAAACTAACCATTTTACCCAAGAGACGTCTTGTGCTAGACACATGCCTCCCAAACGTTGCCACTTCGATTAGTCCCATTTGTCTATTTTTCTGTCAGCAGGCTGTATCTCATGAACCGTTATAGTTAAAGATTTTAAATTTTTTCACAGATTATGTATTTTTGTTGCCGCTATAACAACAAAATTTGGGGGCTCACATACACCTTTTTTATTTTGCCGTTATTATAGACAATGGTACAGAACCTTCCGTGTGCGAGTCTTCCGTGTGCGAGTCTTACTCGCACTGGGCTGGTTTGTTGTTAACGTCACAAAATAATAAAATCCGGTTCAATATTTTTTTGGTCAACTAATTGTTGGAATAAAAAGATTTTTAAGAAACAATCTTTGAGCTATGTCCCTTAACTTGGGTTTTCCGCGGACCTCTGAAAATATACTCAACTTTCTTAAGCTGTTTTTTTATTTCTTAGTTATAAGTAGTACGTAATTTATTTTAAGTGGTTATTACGTAAAATAACAACTTAAAACATTGCGATGATGATTGGTAGCGGGTTTGCGATCATTAAGCCTACCTTTATGTGGCCCAATTGAAGCCAATGACCTCCTCTCGTGATTGCAAACTTTTTAAAGTTATAATAATTATGTTAGTCATATCTACTATCCTCATATTCCTGACATCATCTGCTATGCAATTTTCATACTATTTTGGGGTCAGCTTTCAATCTAACCGAATCTCTGCCTCTCACAAACCGAGTAACTAAATATTACTCCTTAGAAACTGGTCCGTCTTTTAGATTTGTGACTACCCGTAACGACAATTTCTTACCGTGGATTCCGAGACACGATATTATAAGCGAGAAAATTTATTTTTTACCGAGGGATTTCAGTAAAAAATATTTTTCTCGCCTTCAAGTACCGATCAACTCGTGCAGCTGTTATATCAGCCGTCTATTCTGACGACATCTCACCGTGTTCACCTAGGTTGAGTGAACGACAAGTGTCCTGTCATTCCATCTTGTTTGTATGGTTTGACAGTTCACTTCGTAATCACTTCACCAACGCCTTCACTTCGACATGTTTACAGAATCGACCGGCTGTATTTCAGTTGAAAGACTTCCACAGGTGGCCTCTCTCATGCGCCTGTACGCCTGGAACCCTGCGGGTTGCCGCAGCTTGGGAGGCTACCCAATGCCATCATAATTCTGCTATAAGGAAGACTAGCTGCACGTATAGTAGGGTTTACCATGAGTCTCTCGCATACGCCATAATTTAAATCTCATCCATTCTTTCTACCAGGAGGATATAAGTCAAACGAAGCCTTATGTTAAGAAGAAGCATCTCATTTAGTCACGAATCCCTTACTAGTTCGTATAAAATAAAATCTCATCAATCCCTTTGCACCAGGAGCATATAGGTCAAGAGAGAAAAAAACAGATAAAAATATTAGTAGGTTGGATAAGCATCTAACTAATTTAGCCAGGGGTCCCCACATTTTTCGTAATTTAAAAAAAAAATCTCATATATCCATTTCTACCAGGAGCACATAGGTTAAGAGAGGTCATATTTTTACTACAAACGGTTATATTGCCCAAGATGACGCCTTACACACGTGATACGGTAACACGCGCCGAACTATTGGGCAACGAATCGTAACAACGTGTAATCAATTAGTGTTTGTTATACAAATTAACATGTGATTGATAAAGTGCAGCATTGCAGTTGGATAACGGTACGAGTGTGTAGGTATTGTAGTACTTATTGTTTTAGTACTGTATACGTATGAAATGAAGGTATACCGTATAGTTTTATGAATGTACGGTCTACGTTCCGTGTGACTAATGATATTTTTCTCAAACATGCTTGGAAATGTGACCATTATTTTGACAACCTTCTTCGAGATAAATCGAATTGCTGTAATGGCCAAATACATGCGAGCAGTAGCCGGCAAAAGTTATATGAAAATCCATATCTGTCGTGCTTTAGCGGCCAAATAAATTCTATAGTAAACTCATATCTGTCGTGTAATTTAGAAATGGAACGATCTTTTACTCCGAAACATGGCAATCAAGGAAGTAAAATATCAAAGGTTTTATTTAAATTTCGAACTGGCTTGCAAATAGAAAGCTGTAAAATGATACAAAAAAAAAAATAACCAAATGAACACCTTAACTCGGCAAAAAACATTGTTGTTTTTCATTGATTTAATTTCCGCGCTTTATTCGAGAAAAGTACCTACTACATATACCAGCCTTGGCCACAACTAGGCATTGCCTCTTTTGTAATGTAATATTTATTCAGCATAATTGACGAAGAATTTTCTTAATTCTTTTGTTAGTTATCCATGAGGGCTGGCTCGAAATGGTGTCGGAGAAGTTTGTCTGTAAGTACTTGGGGTAGGGTAGGTTACACCGGAGTGGTTTAAAGTCAGTAAGAGTCTGACAGACCCCTTCGCCCACCCCAGGCGAAGGACATTCCACCCCATGATGACTTTCCACCCCTGCAAAAAAAAAAAGGCCCTTGCCCAGGAGTGATAGAGGGAGATGGAGAGATGGAGAGATGGAGATCACGGTTTTTTTTTGTGATTAGCCGATTTATGCGAGACGCGCAGGACTGGCTGTTGAGGTGATACTCTGAGGTGGCCTACCTATGTCCACCATGTCCAGCAGTGGCGGTGTTTTGGCTGATATGATGATGGTGAATAATGTTTACAGAAAAATCAACAACAAATGGTTGGACGTAGGTACAACAGCAATGTTACACTTCTAATAATTATTAAATGATGAATTAAATTAAGGAAGGAATTCTGTTGTATTTGCGGTGTCTACAATCATCCTATAGGTAATTGCAACTGAAATAAAGTGACATAAATAATTAATTTACCCGTAAAGTGTGATGTAATGATTCATTCATGTTACCCGAGAAATGTTTGTTGACCAATATTTATGACTTGTTATTCCCGTAATATCAGCGAACATGGGACTTATACTACGTTAGTAAACTTTTGGGTTACGTGACTTTTTTCATGAAGAAGCGAGGTGTAGCAATTACAAAGCATTTTGGACAATCTTACCTACTTAGTGAAAATTATATTTATTTTTTCCTACTCCTCCGCTGTACTCTTCTATTAATTTCGTTGCGGGATGCAAGACATTTGAATCGTATTTTCCGGGATTCGTCGGGCTTCATTAGCTCGGCGTTTTTCTGGTGGTCGTAACTGTTGATTCTGGCTTTCCAGATTTGCAGTGGTTGGGAATTTGTGGCGGGCTTGTCCCAAAAAAAAATTTTGACCTAATGTAATCTAACTAATATTAAATAGATTTATTTAAAGAACAAACTATATACACTTAAAATAGAAAAAAAAACTCCTAACTAAAATATGGCGTCAAAAATTCGTTCCCATCGCTATCGACTGGACTGGACTGCCACGTTGTATGGCAATGCTTATTCTCTGTCCAAGGTAAAAGCCAGCTCTTGGGTCACACGAAGCATCAACTAAGCGTTTTGCTTGATCTTTAAATAGGACGTGAGCACTCGGACCCCACGGTCCAAGAGTTTCAAACCCAAACGGCTCAAAAATGTAGTTGCCAATACGGCTACTATATTTCCGCCGTTTAAGGTTTTTAGCAGCCGTAGCCGCAGAACCAGCACAGCACGACGAGCAAGGAAAATGGGATGGCGCAAGAGTATCGACACAAGTAGCGTCCCACACTAAATGCCTACCCATCTTCCATGGAAATAATAATATTATAAATGCGAAAGTTTGGATCTTTGTTACTCAATCACGCCAGAACGGCTGAACGGATCTTGATGAAATTTGGAACAGAGATGGAGTATAGTCTTGAATAGCACATAGGCTACTTTTCATCCCGGGAATATGTTCCCTAGGGATCACGCAGGCGAAGCCGCTGGTAGAAGCTAGTGACATATATTATACAAAACTGAGGGCCAATTCTACTAATTTTTAAACAATTTTCGCATTCGCATGTCAATCGCAAACTGTCAAAAAAGCCTTAAGGCGAGGTTGCAGTACTGTGTATTTTGACGAACAACAGCGACTGTCCGGCGAGTGAAATAATGCCTAAATTTTGATTGTTTTTTCTTCTTGGCGAAAACTGATAAAGAAATTATACAATACGGTTTCAACATTTACTTCAAAATAAAAAGCTCTATCTATTGATATAACTTTCATATATATTCGTGATGAAATCTCTTAGCAGTATACGTTTAAAAATGTAATATAGTGTCATGTTTGATAAAAAAAGTATCGAGCCAATCATTCTAAATCGCGTTTCTATCTATACGATTTACTTAAGGGTATGTTCAATCTTTATGTAATGATTTTTATTTATTAAAAAACTCCTAATTATTTAGATTTTCAGACGTTCAAAAATCTTAAAAAGTACTGCAACCCCGCCTTAATTTTCATACATTTTTGACATTTTGCGATTGAGATGCGCATTCAATGCGAATGTGAAAATTAATAGAATTGGCACACAGGTGTCTACCAACAAAATGTAATGTTTTTGGCGTTTTAAAGAAGAAGAGTATGACCTACCTTTAGCTACAGCTAAAGTTTTGGGGTGGTTTGGGATCTACCTCCTCGCGGTCCACCCCGGGCAACGGCACCACAGGCTTGCCTGTGGTACGGCAGAATGATCCCACTTATGCGGTGGTAGGCTCCGCAAGGAGCCGCCTGGCTCGCGACCACCATCCCGCCGGAGTCCGGCGCCAAGCAGCTTGCTGTGTTCCGTCGGTGAGCGGGAGTGCCAGTGCCTTTGGGAGAGAAGTTGGTTGTCAGTTGCGCTGTTCAGAACCGGTCTTGGGCGCTGGGCGAGGCTTTCCGGGTAACTCATTTTTGGAGGGTAGCGGGATCCGAAGCACGGTGCCAGCCGTTGGCCGACCGCAGTCAGTAGGGGGCCCAAGTAGCACGCCAGCCACGTGTGAAAGGCTGCCCCGCCAACTCGCGAAAAATCCCGGTATGCTCCACCGTGCCAGCCGGCGACTGGATGGGAGGACCCGGTGGCCATATCCGGGGGGGTTCGGGCGTCCCCGCAGTCTCCAAATGAGTTCCCCATTGGTTGGCTTAGCTCTAGTGTACCACTTGGTTTACTGACCAGCGCCTCGACAGTTAGACTTTTTTCCCCAACAACTTACCCTAACAATGACCAAAGCAAAGAAGAATATGGTGAAACAACGGCTGCACTTCCTCCCATTAAAAGTGCACCTCACAAATATAAGAGGGTTGCACTCCAATCTCGACCCGGTCCATCACCACCTTGAGACCGAGAAGCCGCACCTGTTTTTCCTAACGGAGACGAAAATAACAACCCCGTCGGACGTGGCGTACCTCAACTACCCGGGCTACTCTCTGGAACGGCGTTTGGAATTCTGCCGCGAATGTGCAACCGGTGCCCAAAAAGGGAGACCGCGCGGACCCTGCTCATTACCGTCCGATCGCCATCACCTCCATACTATGCAAGGTTATGGAAAAGGTTCTAAACAGTAAGTTGCTGACCTACCTTGAAGACAATGATCTCCTCAGTGACCGTCAATATGGCTTTCGCCGGGGACGGTCTACTGGCGATCTTCTTGTGTATGTCACGCACTGCTGGGGCGAGGCCATCGAGAGACACGGCGAAGCACTTGCCGTTTCACTCGATATCTCGAAGGCCTTTGACAGGGTCTGGCACGCAAGTCTACTCAGCAAGCTTCCTGCTTATGGCATCCCGGCTGGTTTTTGTAGCTGGATATCAGACTTCCTCAGTGAACGGTCAATCAGAGTCGTTGTTGACGGTTGCTACTCTGATCTCATGGCTATCGATGCCGGAGTTCCTCAGGGGTCTGTTCTCTCTGCAACTCTTTTCCTGCTGCACATCAATGACCTACTTCAGCCTGGTCTTGTTGGGTACGCAGATGACAGTACGGTTTCAGAGAGATACATGTCTAGCGCAACAACCAGCGGGGGTGAAGTTCGTTCATTGAGAGAGGCCATGGTAGAGCGGACAAATTTGACATTGAGCCTTGTCTCCCAGTGGGGTGACGACAATTTGGTCACTTTTAACGCCACCAAAACTCAGGCGTGTCTTTTTACCACTAAAAGGAGTCGTTTCGCCCAAACTCCTACTTTTCGGGGTGTATCTGTTCCTGTGACTGATCGGCTCGAGCTTCTAGGCATGGAGTTGACATCCAGTCTGAACTTCGGCGCCACCATTGAGTACAAAGCCAAAACTGCAGCCAAAAAGCTGGGCATTCTGAATAAAGTGAAGCGATACTTCAGGCCTGGACAGCTTTTAACCCTTTACAAAGCACAAGTCCGATCCTGCATGGAGTATTGCAGCCACCTCTGGGATGGCTCGGCCAAGTACCAGCATGCCGCGCTTGACTCGGTGGAACGCAGAGCTAAGAGGCTCATCGGTGACGAAAAACTGGTGGATGCCAAGCTTCACAGTTTGGCTCATCGCCGCAAGGTTGCCTGCTTGTCGGTCTTCTACAGATTGTACTTCGGCGAATGTGCCCAAGAACTCCACGACCTCATTCCACCAGCACCCTTCTACCATCGAACATCCAGACGCACTGCAGCTTACCATCCCTACCATGTTGCTATTCCACGAATTCGCACTAAGCGATTCCAAACGTCCTTTATAATGCGGACAGCAAAAGAGTGGAATTCTCTGCCTGCGTCTGTGTTTCCGAACGCTTACAACCCTAATCTCTTCAAAGTTAGAGTAAACAGGCTCCTTCTGGGTAAGCTCGCTCCATCGTAGACTTTGTCTCTGTCATTTCTGACCAAGACTAAGGTGAAGAGCAAACCCATCACAAATAAAAAAAAAATAAAAAAAGTTAGGTACAGCTTAAGTTAGGTGATTCTCTTCTCCTGTCGGGAAATCGTTCGTTCGAACATCAATTCTTTGGTCAAAAGTCTTTCAGTCATTTGTTCTTTTATCCGAAAATTCTTCAGGATAATGATCACACAGCAGAATGTTCTTAGGTCATGAAAGCTTTGGGCAATCGTGTCGCCCTTAATGCTGCTAGTTTTTGTTTTAATGGGAAATCATTAAACGACTTCTCCCACTCTGGGCGGAGGGTAGAGAGTGCAAGACTCTTACTGAATAAAACACACCCAACACAGGTGTTTAAATACTCTTTGCGAAACTCTGTCGAACAGTTTCGCACCCCTTTTATTTAGGAATGGCTTATCATGAATAAATGAAATGACTTATACCGCTCTGGGCGTAGCAGAAGGGAGTGTCAGACTCTGACTGACTTAAACCCTCTGTGTTCCTCCTAATGTTCTTTGCGTTCCAGGGCTGCGGTGACTCTTCCGAAAAAAATCCGCTACCCTGGCAGGCACGGGCCCTAGCAGAAATTCCGCAACCCTGGCAGTAATTTAGGATCTGAAAGGTCTATGAAAACAGCTTCATCATATTTTCAGCCCATTAATGAAATCATTAAATGAGTAAAATATAAATGAGTCAGTACATAAATAGCGAAACTAACAAAGTTGTTTGTAAAGCTGCTTTGAGACTACGCTATAATATATTATAACATAGAGTATATAGGTTGTAGCACGCGTTGTTCTGTTATTTAAGCTGATTTCAGACAACGCTGTAATATAATAGCATATAGTATAGAGCTCATAGCACACCAATATCGCGCACCATACATTGTTATGGACACGTTCACACTGTACTGTACTGTATATCATTGACAATGTATGGTGCGCGATATTGGTGTGCTATGAGCTCTATACTATAATATGCTATTATATTACAGCGTTTTCTGAAATCAGCTTAAATAACAGAACAATGCGGTGACAAGGTCAAATAAAATGAATGACGTTGAACCACCGATATTTCACTGCCTTGTTTCCTCATGTCAAGGAAATAATTGCATCCATTTAACCCATCATTCTCACAATTAAATTAAATTAATATAAATCTCAATCTTCCTATCTTTGTATGATCAGAACAGAAATATTTATGCCTTTCTGTTTATTCATTGGTGATTGTAAATTTAAATATTCCATTAACAGCTATGTTAATAATTGATGTTGGTTCCATTTTCTATTATGAATTGATTTATTGTATGTTGATAAAGCTGCTTTCAGACTATATATAGCATAGAGTATATAGCTCATAGCACAACAATATCGCGCACCATACATTGTCAATAATTTATAGAACAGTACAGTGTGAACGTATCCATAACAATGTATAGTGCGCGATATTGTTGTGCTATGAGCTATTTACTATAATATGCTATTATGTAATAGCGTAGTCTGAAAGCAACTTAATAATATATTTGTTCCAAGTAACGATGGATCTTCGCTTCCCATCATCGCTTAACATCGATAGCCGTCTCACGTAAGCCTAATAACCCCACCGTTGAATCTCTACATTCAATACAATACAATATTTTATACGACATTGAAGTCGTGGTGGGGCTTGCGTGCCAAAAAGAAATACAATCATCAAGGCAGGTTTGTGGCGACTCCACGGACCTGATCTCCCAGGAGAAGTCTTGTTCCTCATCTCTAGCTTGCCTTTATTGGCTGGCCGGAGTGAACACTGACCAGGAACCGAGCTCTCACCTCTTTCTTGCCTTAAACGGCCGGTTTGAGAGGAGATTGGCATGAGCAAGCGTGCTCGGGAGAAGGATGTTTAATCCAGTAAGATGCTGGTAGCAGTGGTAGTGATCTTGACCGTACTTCCGCGATTGTTATGATAGCCATGGTATACCTCTCCACTCCTCAAGCTTAGGCTATGTTGCCTCCTTGACGCTACGTCACTTTGTTCTCGCGATCGTTTTCCTTTTATTGAGTGTGTCCCTGTTGTTTTCACTGTCAGTGGTCAGGCAGGGGCCAATAGTTCTTCCATAGTATACGATTCCAATAACCGGGTATTGTCCTTGTGTACACTTTCAAAGTGCATAGAGGGTGGGGCCCATTCTATTTGAAATATCTAACGGTGCCTCTGTGAGTTAGCCTGGGCCCCTCGTACGCCTACTAAAAATACATGAAAATATTGCCAAAGACATACAAATATGAATTATTAGAGACAGGATAGAAAATAAAAAAATCGTAGCAGGTTTTTAATAGTAAGAATCGCCTACTTTAAAACTAGTCTAAAAGAATAGTTAATTACGGGATTGCTACCTTGAAAGTTTAAATCAATACATAGTCTAAAAGAAGGTGCAAAAATGTTGCATACTAAGCATTTTCTAATCAATTTCCGTAAACAGTCATAGATAATGGTAAGTCATTGAACGATACCATTCGACGGTCAGTCATTCAGGATTCGAGGCCTTTGATAAAGCAATTAATTTAGTTTTTTCCGGTAGCAAATGCAGCTCATATATTTTTGCTATGGTTGAGTACCACTATTTTGCACAATCATGGCAATAAAAGAGATAGTTACTGTTTTCCTCTTATAATCAACAATAGATTTCAATAGATTTGAATTTCCTGGCTTTTTTCCTTAATTTGTCTATTATATGGCCAATAAAACTATTTATTTCATTAAAAACCACCCATAAATTAAAAAAAAACTGTATAATGCAGTAGGTACGAGGTTGGATATGTCAAACTAATTGGGGTCTATTTAAAAATTTCGAAATGATCCTAATCCAGCGAGTCAAATACATACTATATTTATTTTTAGGCTTATTTAGGGACCTAGCACCCGCCTCATCCCTATTCCGGCCCTGGCACCCATCTAGAATGGAGTTATTTTTCTAAGCATTTGAAAATAATTCTCCTCACTTACTTCCGTGAATTCTTTGTGTACTTAACTGTTGTTATGTATGCGTATGAATGTACACATTAGTGCGATAGGAATTATAAGTGACTGAGTTGTAGCACAAAGAGGTTTGGTGTTGTATTAAAGATTTGCTTAAAAGGTTCATTTAGATATATTGCGAGATTGTATGAACAGAGATTATCAATATCATTACAATCATTCCTCAAATCATTCCTCTGTGTAAGAGGATTCCGGGTGAAACTCGCTTCCATCTTCGGCCTAATCATCACTTTCCATTAGGTGAGATTTGGACCAAGAGTTTCCCCGTTTTGTATATAAAAAAAAAAAAAAATGAAGTCGTCCACTGGTGCCGGTCGATTCTGTTGACATCTCACCGCGATTATTTAGGTGGAGTGAACGACAAGTGAGCTGTCATGCCATCTTATTTGTATGGTTTGGCAGCCCACTTGTCGTTCACTTCGCCTAAGTGTTCACTTCGACATGTATTGTAAGTTGTAAACTTACAGAATCATACTGCTGATCACAGACCTCTAGGTGCCAAGCGTCGCCACAATGACCGAACCAGTGTTTCTCGCCTTGGAACGGTTTCCAGCGATATCACCAAGTTTTCGGTTCACTTTGTGAAAAGTATTCCAACTTTACGTCTTCAGGTACGCAGTTGCCACTCAAGAACACTTCGGGGTGGTTAACCAACCGTTCTGCTAGCAATATGCCATGAACACCTCTTCTCACTGCAATTTAACCGTGGTTGGACACAGTCCGAACAATTTCTTCGAATCATGTCATAGATAGAATATAATTATCATTATTTCGGTCCTTCTAAATGTAAATATCTATTTCACTAGTTCTCTCAACGTCTTCACACTATTGAAAGAAAAGAAAACAGATTTTTCGCTAAATGAATGAATCTTCTGCAAACATCCATTTTGTGGTTGTTTTTTTTTTCACACGGTGTGAATCATCCATTTTATTTTGTTTATAATAATAAAACTAAATTATAACTACAATTTTCTGGTGCTTCAGTTATGGTTTAAACAATTTACTTCTCATGTTAACAGTACCGAATTTAAATATTTATGTTTTGTCTGGCGTAACAAGTGGTATCGATTTAAGAGTTTTTTTTAAATCTAGTCATATGGAACCCAGTCGTTTATAGTTTATTTTAGTATGACATTGAACTGTTCGCAGTAAGTTATGATGCCCACATATGGAAGTGTTAACTAGGTAACTTTTGTCTCAAAATATCCATTTTAAATGTGAAAGCAATTCTACCAGTCTGTCTATTTGTTATCTTTGGACGTCTTAACGGACGGACAGATTAGGATGAAACTTGCCACACTGGTAGAGCATGTTCTGGACACAGTCGGCAGTATATGTATTACAGTATACCGCGTGTATCTGACATCGACGCACAAACGATTTCCATGGGTCCAGGGCATGATTCTGGACACCCCAGTGTTGGAATTTTTCGTCGGTTGTTTTCTCATTTTTTTTTTTTTTTAAGAGTACCACAAATAGGTATCAGCTCAGCTAAGCTGATATCTATTTGTGGTCTTATTCAGATTGCTCTTTTTAGTGAAAGTAGTAAATTAATTATTATTTTTTTATTAAAAATCTCATTAGGTTAGGTCAGAATAACGATTATGAGCAGTCTAAAGTAAAAAAACCCTTGAAAAAAATGAAAAAATGAGAAAAAAGCCGACGAAAAATTCTAAGTCTACGGTGTCCAGAATCATGCCTTGGACCCATGGAAATCGTTTGTGCGTCGATGTCAGATACACGCGGTATACAAGTGGCATTTTTTTTTCTATGGATGGGAAATTATCAAATGACTCCTCGCTCTCTGGGTGAAGCAGAAGGGAGTGTCAGAGTCTTACTGACTAAAACCAATCCGTCAAATGCAAAATACAAATACAAATACAACCGTGTTCCTCTTAATCCCCTTTGCGTTCTAGGGCTGCGGTGACTCTTTCCAACAAATTCCTACCAAGTGGTAGAAGCTAGTATTTTAATATTAACCTTGCGCCTTTACAGTTATTAGTCTTAATTCCACCTGTTTCGTCAGGCAACAGCCAATGTCTTGTGCGTCATCCTGTGGATTCCCGCGGCCTTCCCAGGTCCTCGATATCCTTGTTGAAGGACTTCCAATGCTGCTTCCAAACCTTGGTGTTCACTAACAGGTTCACTACGTCAAATCATACAGATCAATCTCAAGATAGAGCTGTAATCGGAATATCCTCCAACATTTTGACGTCACACTCGTAGAATGGAGTCATCAATGCGCGCAAGCTACCAAAAATTCGCGTTAAGACAATAAAACTCCCGAACAGGGTCATTCGCGCGCATAATATTATATTAACGGTCGTCAAGTGACGTATGCATGTGAGTCTAGCTGTGCATGTACGTGCGGTGTGCTTGCGAAATGTGGGCCTTTTACACGTGCCGTGACGTGTTCTTTGTTGTGCTAGGACCACAAGGCTGAATAACGGATGGATTGATAAGTTTGTGATAGAAAATAGTTTAAAATGCTTTCTTTGAAATGGGTATAACAACTACATACGGTATCAAATAAAAATTGAACAAATCGATTAGAGATTTCCCTTAAATCGGGACTTGGGTAGACAGAGAAGATTCTGATCCCAATATTTTGCATTAATGTGTAATGCTTATCATAACTGCATCACCCGGATTATATATAAAATAATCCCACATGATAAAATCATAAATATGTCGTCATGACATATTCACCATTTTATCATCATCTAAAATCCATATGCGCTCAACGTCCGAACAACGCGGCGCATGTGATGTACTCTTGCGAAATTTTGTCCTTTACAAGCACGTGTTTAAGTCATGTTTACAAAATAACGCCTACTTTATATTAAATTACTCACATTGTCCATCAGGATATGTCTAGAAAAAGGTTGTTTGAATTAATCTTAATTAAATCGACATGTGCGTGTGAGCGTAGTATCATACGCACGGATCTGAACGTGATGATCGTCGCCATAATTATGGGTTTACAAAATCTTGCTCTTTTAGGCTCGTGTATTTTTTAGGTTATTTAGAATATTCTTTTATTTAAGACCGGCTTTTGCCTTGCTGGCAAAAGGCTTCGTCTAAGTAGATGTTGGCTTAAAAAACACTGTCATAGATACAAGTTTTCCCCTCCCATTTGCCCCCTAAATATAAAATTAAAATAAAAAAAAAATGTAGATGTTAACTTTATGAAACAAACCTCTACACCAATTTTCTAAAATTACCTTGTTGTTACCTTGATTGCCAATCGGGACTCAGAAAAACGATTTTAAGTAGTGTAAATTTATTTTAATCAGGGAAAAACGGATGTATTTTATAGTTTTTCATTGGAATCATAGAGTCACTTAAGAACATGACTAACGAATCGAATGAGTCCCGTTCCAGGAATGAATATAAATCTAATAATACAAATCCAATAATACAAATCTTTACAGTCCTCGAGACTTCCAGACGACCCCATAGGATGATGGCTCGGTCTTGGTTATAAACAAGATAAAGGAATTGCTTTACTTTTGGAATCTTGGATTGAACTGTTGTTATTAAACTTCTTGATATTTATTATTGGCATATAATTATATATATGAAAGCTTTGACATTGACACTGACATTTGACAATGACATTTGGCATCGATTATTTGTATGAGTATAGAGGGAGCCACTAGAGAAGGGAATGAAAAACGTTGTTCAGATATTTTTTCTCGTGTCTTACGATAGAATAAAAACTAGTAATTTTGTCTAATTATTTAATTCAATAATCTAAATAAGCGAAGCTGTTGAGTTGTGTTTGTATAAATGATACGTCATGTAAAAGAACAGTGCAAAGTACGCACAAGGAAAGCATGAACATTTAATTGTTGATTCTCTTTTCTTTTTAGGTTAGTATGTATTTCATGAGTTTATATTTTGTTTGTAGTACAAGTAATTGTATTTAATAAATAAAACTCTTTTCTTTTTAGACGAATCACATTGTTGTTTATTGCTTGAAGAAGAAACCCTAATCTTATATATATTACAGTGACAACAAAAACACGCTCTTTGTCCACCATATAGTTAACTAATATAGCTTGCACACAGCCGGTGGAAGCTTAGTATGGTTACCTTTGGGGGCTTTGGGGTACGGAATCTTCAAGAGCATTTGTGAATTTATAAAGGAAGCTAGTTTGAAGCTAGTTTTATTAATAAAGCAGACGCAGTGTCGTAGTAAATTAAAAATACAGCCACGTCTTTACAATAAGATTTAATCACCTTGGCAAGAACCATAACACAATCTACTAATACAATTCAATGAGAAGAAAAGACAATTCAATAGATAAACGATTTATCGAATATCAATATTTTATTAACTCGATTATCAATACGACCCAATGAACTACGGATCAATTGGACGGCTTTGATAATTTGGGTGCCGCTTCAGTGCCCGTGCGAGCCATGCGTACGCACCAAGACATGCGCTTGGACACGTGTACCGAGATGTGCTTGAGACACGTGCTTTGTATGATTCAATACTAACTAATAAAAGAGATGAGCAAGACTTGTCCGATTACTACCAGTTTGAAACTGAAAAACTTTGCTTTGCTGCTTTGCTTTGTTACTTTAATTTGGGTAGAGTTTCTTGTCCTGATTGTCAACCACCAACGATAAATAAATAAAAAATGACTAGTACAATTCGGTTGTTCTCAATTCGGTTGTATGTTTTTTTATGTTTGTTACCTCATAACTCCATCAATTTTGAACTGATTTGAAAAATTCTTGTTTTAATATACTTGCAGATTGGCTCATTTAAATTTTATCAAAATCGGTTACGAATTTTGAATTTTAAATCGAAATAGCTGGAAGTCGTTTACTTGGATGATGGTTGTATGTTATTCAAGTAATCGAAATTGCGTATTTTGCTTTTCTGCAATTATGCAATGGTGTTGTAAGGTGTGGCGTAGGTACCATAAAAAGAGAAAATAAAAAACTTTTTACAAAAAAATACAACCGACTTCCAAATAAAAAAACAACTACAAAGTAAAAAAGAAATTCAATATCTGAAGTCGGTGTCAAAATACGAAGAAACTAACAAAAACACCGACTTCCGAAAATAAAGTTATTTTTTACTTTGCAGTGTTTTTTTTTTAATGTACAGTTTGACCACAATGTCATCTGATAGAAAGCGAAGATGTGGTCGACGGAAAATTCTTGTCTAGAATTAGTAGTAGAAGTAATCAGTCTTGCACTTAAAGTTCCAGGACATTTTCTGCTTCGCCCAGAGCGGGAGGAGCCATGTGATGAAATTTATATACTGAAAAAAAAAATAAAGAATGGCTGTAGCTATCGGGGAATCCAAACTCCAGTAGGGATCTCCACTAATTACCTGTACGCACAATGAAAGTATTTCCAAAGGGTGGGATCTTCACCGGTTCTATATCAGTGGTGCATCACCGTAAGGGCTGATTTATATTAGACCGGGCCGTGCCTGGGTCGTGCCATATACGTGGGGCACGGATTACAACGTTACATACATATTGTATGAAGCAGTAACAACCGTGTTGTAGAACAGCGTCGTTCGGGCCCGGACGGGATATGCTTGCTTTTTACAAAATGTAAGTATGTAACGTTTTAAATCCGTGCCCCGTCCAGGCCACGTATACGGCTCGCCCCTGGCATGGCCCGTAATAATAATCATCCCTAAATCTTGCGGATGTTGATCGTAGAGGGATGTTGGTAACTATAGCAACAATAAAAATAATATAACAAAGACTACTTAGTAAAAGTTATAAAGGAAGTGGCCTAGCTGTAATACAAGAAACACGTTCACTTGCGCCGGCGCCGCCCGACCTCGCTATATTGAAGTTAACAACTTATTAACTCATTCGACGCACGCCAATCTCTGTTTGTGTGGTTTTTTTATTGTTTCATTATTATTGTCTGACATGCCCCGCTTTGTTTGCTCAATTCGTTTGGTCATAATTTTATTGCATGAAAACTCACGAAGGTTTTAAAATTGATAGTTTGTTCGTAAATCTTAACCGACTTTCCAAAAAGGAGGAGGTTCTTAATTCGGATGTTTGTATTTGTTTTTTTTTTTATGTTTGTTCGGGACTCCGTCGCTTGCCAACCGATTTTAAAAATGATTTTTTTGTTGGAAAGGGAATACTTCCCAAATGGTCCCATGATAAAGAAACCAGGATCTGATGATGGCATCCCAGTGAAGTCGAGGCGAACTTTCGAAAATCGTATGGGCAACTAGTGCGTTTGTATTTTGTTTTTCTGCGATTTTGCAGTGGTGTTGTTAGGTGTGGGGTACCACTAAAAAGTGAAAAATAAAAAACTTTTTACAAAAAAATACAACCGACTTCCAAAAAAAAAACACTACAAAGAAAAAAATAACTTTAATTTCGGAAGTCGGTGTCAAAAACGAACAAATTAACAAAAACACCGAGTTCCGAAATTAAAGTTATTTTTTTTTTGTAAAAAGTTTATTCTTGTTTTTTTTTTTTTGAAATTCAAGAAAAAACGAAAACTAACGAAGCGAAATTTGTACTGCAGCAACAATAACCGCATTGACACATATCCCGCCAGAAGCGAACTACTAATGAAATCCTGCATCGCGGTTTCAGAGTTTTCCGTGCGGTTTTAATATTCAGCAGTCCAAATATCAACTATCGGGAAGTGGCCCACCGGATACAACAACCGTCCGGTCGGAAGATCCTCTCATTTCAATGGAGGTCTGCGGCTCTTTACTCTCTAATATTTTTTTTTTAACTTTTGATAGGCACGCATTTGACCACTATCTCACTTGATGGTGAAGCCCAACGAGTCCCGGAGAAATGAATAAACTGTCAATGGATCCCGCAACACAATTACTCAGAAAGTACAGTGGAGGAGCATGAAAAAATATAATTTCCACTTCCCTCCTTATCAAGCAGGAGACAGAACAGAGCTAGGCCAATAGGCACCAAGGGACATAAAATACTGGGTTGTCATTAGTCAATTTTTGACAGTGATTACCACCTACTCAGAAGGTGGAAAATCTGATAACTGTCTTGGCAACTGTTGCCGTGTTACCCAGTGATTAGGTTGTGGAGGACGTCGGAGGTGGACTGGACGCAAAGGCTGCGTCCACCTCCACCTAGACGATGCAGGAATTTCGATGGGTTGTTTTAGTGGGTATACCGGGTCAGCCCGGGGAGTCCCACATAGCCCCCCACTCCCCCCGAGTGGGAGGGTATGCGTAATGCATTTTATCCCAGCCGAAACAAACTAAAAAAAAAAAAAACGTTGTGGAGGACAAATGTTCTTTAACTCCGAGTAAAGAAATTGGTATTCAGCTGCATCCTGTATCAGTATAAGCTAAAGTTACACTTAGTTTTCTGTTGCCACCATGCACCACCATTGCCACTGACATTTACTACTATTGTACATACAGTTTAAATAAGTAAACAATAGTTTGGAGAATCCTTCATTCCTTGCTCTACAGGTCTAAAAAGGCCACCATAGCAGAATCAGAAAGCACATCCGCTACTCGTCACTGTTAAATTTTCCCAATCAACCTTGAACCTAATGCGTTAGCGATAAAGATGAAAATGAAATTTGACAGATTGTTGTGTGGTAAACTAGTAAATATTATAATTCTACTAAAGCAACCTTTTTAGACCCACTGAACAAAGTAACTTTCCATCAGCAATAGCATTTGTCAAAAGAGCAAAATGTTTGACACTGTAACGTCATATTTCCGAATCACAGGTCAGTCCCATACTGCCGTTTTCTGGGCATCTGTCAAATCGCTGGTAGAATGTGAAAGTTAAATTCAAAAGATTTCCTGTTAAAGAATAGTAATAAAGCGATATAACACCTATTCGCAAACGTAGATGTTTTATGGAAAGGAACGGATAAGAAACTCCATAGTTTCTCTTCACTATCACTACATAATATTATAAAACAAAGTCCTGCACCGCATCTGTCTGTCGTTCGCAATAAACTCGTAAACTACCGCACCGATTTTCTTGCTGTCTTCATCAATGGATAGAGTGGTTCTCGAGGAAGGTTTCAGTATATTATTTGTCAAGCGGGCAAAGCCGAGGACATCAGCTAGTTTGTAATAAAAAGTCACTGAAAAATATAAACAAGCTAGTAGAAAATACATTATATAAATGTACAAGCGGTGTAAAAAGGGGGAGGGGAAGAACTCATAGGGCATCGAAAACTTGGTCCACATCGCTTTCAACGGGAAAAGTGCCCAACACACTGGCCGCATTGTCATGTTGAAGGAAAAAAAAATGGATGTCAAGTATATGTAGAAGAGGGAGAGAACCTCTCGTCCCGGCCGCCGTGGTAGACGCCGCGGGCGTCGACGGAGGCCACCTGGTGACCTCCGGCCACCGAAGGCGCGGGCCTGTGGACGATGAGCTACGGGCAGCTCGCCGTCCGTCCATCTTATGACGAGCGCGTTCGTGTTCCACGCGCGCCTCAAAGAGAGTCAGCATGGAGAGGGGCCCGAAACGGCCGACGCCCGCCGGAGTCGCGGGACTATTCGAAAGAGATACCGTGGCTCCGGAACACAAATGACAATGAAGGAATTCATTGTTCTTAGTGTTCCGGAGCCACGGGATTGGTTTTAGTCAGTAGAAGTCTGACACTCCCTCTCGCTCCGCCTAGAGCGGGAGAAGTCATTGGATGATTTTCAATCCCTTAAAAAAACGTAGATGTAGAATACTTTTGTGGGTCCTCCATCCTCTCCAGTAAGGTACTAACTGCCTCGGACATGCTCTTCCCATAAAATAAAAACTAATTTATTCAGGAAGAAAGCGAGTCCATTTATATTAGTTCCACTTAAGTTACTTTTCTTAAAACAAAAGAGAAAACATTTTGAAAATGGGTCAGACATAATTGTTAATTTTCCACTTAGTTTGCCTTTCTCACTGAGAGAGAGTTTTCAAAATAGGTCAGCACAAATATTTTACAGTGACCTTTCAGAGAAAAGTGAGCTTTAATGTTTTTTTTTTGTTTTATACAAATTATTAAACAAGGAATAGATATTAGTTTGGCCGATAAGTTTGTCGAAGTTTATTGACATGAGTTAACATGTTCAGATATATTCATAACGAACAATTCAAATAAAAATGTTACAGGTTACTTCTGGACAAGCATGCTCCACCTTAGACCGCATCTTCGCTTAACATCAGGTGTGATGGCCAAACGTATGTCTATCAAAAGTAAAAAAAAAACTAACCATGTGTTAAGGGGCGATTCTTTTGTTTACTTGAGTATCTGTTCTATCATCTCTGAGAAATACCTACAGGACGAGCCGATGTTGATTTGCGGAATTTGTTTGAAGGAGTCACCGCGGCCCTAGAACGCAAAGGGCATGAGGAGGAACACTGATGGGTTTTAGTCAGTAAGAGTCTGACACTCCCTTCAGCTCCACCCAGAGCAGGAGTAGCCATTTAATCTCAAATCTCAAATTGTTTATTGCAATCCATAATGTACACATACAGGTGGTAAAAGAATAAATAGAACAAATTATGGACCCTGTCGGGCACAGCAAAACTTTAAATAATTAGGAGAGAGGAAGAGCGCTTTAAATAACTTTCCTTGCAATATAAATGTTTTATAAATTTTCAAATTTTTTATGCATATTATTATTACCTACATATTTATTTTTGGATTAAATAAAATGTTTGGTTGTTTTATTGTTTAATAGCTTGCATTTTGTGCATTGGTATTAGTGTGTTTGTGTGATGAATACTTTGTATATTATTTAATTATTATTAATAGAATACCATGTCATTTTATTTATTATCATCAATAGAATAGTATATTTATTTGTTATTATTAATAGAACAGTATATTATTTATTATATTAATAGAGAATTATGTCATTTATGTATCATTGTGAAAGTCATTTATATATCAATTGAATAGAATGTCATTTATGTATTAACATCAATAGAATACAATGATATTATTTATTATCATTAATTGAATAGGATGTCATTAAGGACACAGCAAAAGATTTACATAGTAGGAGGGTGGGAGTTATAAACAGCTAAAAAATTATACCTTGTCGTTTAAAAATTCATTTATGCTATAGTAGCATTTTTGTACTAAAAATTGTTTTAGTTTATTTGTGAAAATGTTTAATTTATCTTCTTTTTTTATTAATTCTGGTAGTTTATTGTATATTTTTATGGACATTACATAGGGGCTTGTTGAATGTATTTTTAGCCGAGAATGTGGAATGTTTAATTTCGATTTGTGTCGGAGTGTGTAACGTGATTGTATGTCCTCGCGCTTTGTATAAAATTCCTGATACTTACGAACAAATTTGCAAGTTTCTAATATGTATATACTGGGGAGTGTTAAAATATTATAATTTTGGAAGTGAAGTTTGCAGCTGTCTGTTTGATCGATATTTGCTAGGATTCTAACTATTTTTTTTTGAATGGTAAATAGTGATGGAGCCTCTGTGCTATTTCCCCAAAGGATAACACCGTAGCTTAGCCATGCATAAGCATACGCATAGTAGGTGGTGAGCGCTGCTTGAAGATTTGTGGTTTTTTTTATTTCACGTTTTTTTTTTCATTTAATGATTCCCCATCCTTAAAAAAGGCGATGTTGGTGGATATTACAAATAGAACAAAACAAGTCGAACCGCGAACCAGGCACGGTCACAATTGCTATTCGTGTTAATTGTATATTGTTGTCAACAACACTTTACTTTTGCTGTAAGTTATAAAAACACGATTGTACCATTTCAATTAAATCAAACCACGTTCCAAGACTTCATTTGTTTACTTATTTGTTTATTTTGTTAAACATTTAACATGCACAGCTGGTACCTATTGTAGTTGAAACCATTAGTGACCTCGGTAGGGTAGGGTTACCAATTTTGTGTAGAAGAAATAGAGTTAGTATATTTGTTAATTTCGAAAATTAATAATAATTAAATTAAAAAAAGTTATGATTCTTTCTATAAGACAGACATTCTTGTAAAGAAAGAATAAATAAATTATTGTATTATGAGTGCAAAACAAAAAATAATCAATTTTTATGCAACGTTCGTATTCGTACAAAAAAGGGAAATTATATATGGTGGGGTGAAATTAACTAAGGTGATTGACATGACATGATTTTATCTGATTTTAGAGTGGGCAAATGAAGATTCGAGTAACTACATACTTGGAAAAAGAGTACCCGTTAGCGTAGTTTTTAAAATAATTATTGTTGGATTAGTAGATTTCAATATACTAACATTATAAATAAAGCAGTTTATTTGGTTGGTTGGTTGAACGCGCTAATCTCAGAAACTACTGGTCCGATATGAAAAATTCTTTCAGTGTTAGATACCTATATATATATATATATATATATTCAGTGATAGATGATATGTCTATGAAGCCTATAACCTTCCTCGATAAATGGGCTATCTAACACTGCAAGAATTTTTCAAATCGGACCAGTAGTTCCTGAGATTAGCGCGTTCAACCAAACAAACAAACAAACTCTTCTGCTTTATAATATTAGTATAGATGTATATAAAACTCTAGCGTTACTAGTGACTGAATGGGTGACTAACAGACAACGCACAGCCGAAACTACTGATCTTAGAAAGCTGGAATTTGACATAATTATAGGTCTCATAGGGAGGGTAGGGTCGCATTAAGAGAGGATTTCCCAAAATTTCTACGGGAATGGGTAAAAAACCAGCGGCCAAGTGCGAGTCGTACTCGCGCACCGTAGGTTCCGTACAAACCTGTAGGTATATATTATAAGCAAAAGTATTAAAAAAAACTACTTGCTAGGTCTCGCTCAAAACTTTCGGTGGAAGTTTATATGGTAATGTACATCTTATATTTTTTATATTTTATTTATTTATTTTATTTATTTATTTATTTATTACGGACATACATATAGCTACCATTACAGAAACCCAATGCGATAGTGTAGAAAAACAGAGAAAATATAATTGCAATAACAATAAATTTCAGTTACCAATAAAACATAGTACAATTAAATTCAATTAGCAATAAGTACAAAAAAAAAAACAATACAATACATTCAATTCATCAATTCTATAAAATTTAATTGTACATTAATAACAAAAACACTAATAATATTATAATACATTAAAAATCAATAGAATGTATAAATTCAACTAAGTGGAATAACATAAAATGTGCAAAGTAACTTTTGCGAACTCGCTCAGTGAACAAGAGAACACATCAATTTTATTGGCAACCAGGTTTAGTGTGCGCAATGTCCGCGAGAGCGGAGCCTTGGCCATTAGCTTGGTGCGACTGCGCGGTAGTGCGAACAAATCGGGCCGTCTACGACGCTGCACGTACCCATCCGGCACGCACAAACCTATCTCCTGTAACACACCCGGATTGTTTGTGTTACCCCGGAACACTCCAAGGACATATGATGCCAAAGCAAGGCCCCTTCTCGTCTCCAACCTGTTGTATCCAACCATGCCTAACACAAACAAGTTTGGATACATCAAGGGATACAGGGGGTTTGGGAGTTGGAGGCGTGGGTGCTCGCCAGAGTCTACGAATGGACGGCGCGCCGAAAAGCGCTCGGGGAGCGCCCTGTCGCGGAGGAGCGGGAGGCAGTGCGGAGGGAGGCGAGGGACGCTATCATCGTCCATTGGACGGAGGACCTCGCCTCCGCCACCTTTGGTCGCCGTACCCTGGACGCGCTCGGTCCAGTCCTGCGGGATTGGCTCGAGCGGCCGCACGGCTTCCTCTCCTTCCGTCTGGTGCAGGTGTTGTCTGGCCACGGCTGTTTCGGCACACACCTGCACCGGATCGGGAGGGAGGAGACACCGGCGTGTCACGACTGCGGCGCGGCGGAGGACACGGCGCAGCACACACTGGAGGTGTGCCCAGCTTGGTCCGAGCCGCGTCGCAGTCTCACTGCGGAGATCGGACAGGACCTCTCCCTTCCCAGCGTGGTCAGATGCATGCTGGGGAGTGAGGAGTCCTGGGCCGCGGTCGCCTCCTTTTGCGAGGATGTCATCTCGCAGAAGGAGGCGGCGGAGCGCGCGCGGGAGGATGATCCTCTCGCTGCGCCGCTCCGCAGACGAAGGCGAGGTCGGAGAAGACGTCCTCTTCTCCCTCCTCGCGGTGGTGATGGGCGGGCGACAGGCGCGGGGGCGCCTCCGCCTGCATTGCACGCATCACCACCATCGTCGGAGGTTCCCGGCCCTCCCCTAACGGGGGGGGGCGTGAAGGGCCCGCTATGATGGCGGGCGGTCGTCGGAGGTGGACTGGACGTAAAGGCTACGCCGATCTCCCAGTCCACCCCCACTAAGACGTTGCGGGAATTTCGTTGCTGGGTTGTTTTAGTGGGTATACCGGGCTTGCCCGGGGAGTCCCTCATACCCCTCCCACTCCCCCGAGTGAGAGGGTATGCGTAATGCATTTTTTCCCAGCCGAAACAAAAAAAAAAAAAAAAAAAAAAAAAGGATACAGGGGGTATACCCCATACATCCTAAGGTATATGTAACGCGTATATTTATTTTGTATGCGCTCCAACATGATATTATATTTCGCCTCATGTGGGGCCCATATAGCTGCATTACCCTCCAACTGGCTCCTAATAAGCGCATCGTACAAAGCCGAGATGGCCTTTACATTCGTGAACGCTGCTGCTCTGCGAAGCACGAATCCCAGTCGTTTGTATGCTTTTTTACAAACGTTCACGATATGCTCCCGGAATCTCAGCTGCGCATCCATACGAACGCCCAGATCTCGCACTACTTCCTGTCTTTTCATAGGCGCGTCGCCCAATTTGTAATTGTAATGTAGTGGTAATTTTGCACGGCTGAATGTCACAGTTACACACTTCGAAGCATTGAACTGCAGCTTGTTTTCCCGACTCCATTCAACTACACATATTATATATATATTATATTATATTATAGTTTCATCATTCTCTTATTTTAGAAGTGACAGGGGGGGGGGTGGGCACATTTTTCCACTTTGGAAGTGTCTCTCGCGCAAACTATTCAATTGAGAAAAAAAATGATCTTAGAAACCTTAAATAATTTTTGAAGACCTATACATAGATAACACACGTATAGGTTTGATGAAAAAAAAAATTCAGTTTCAGTTCTAAGTAACCCCCAATTTTTTTTTTTTCTATTTTTGTGTGAAAATCTTAATGCGGTTCACAGAATACATCTACTTACCAAGTTTCAACAGCATGGTTCTTATAGTTTCGGAAAAAAGTGGCTGTGACATACGGACGGACAGACAGACAAACAGACTTGACGAATCCATAAGGGTTCCGTTTTTGCCATTCGGCTACGGAACCCTAACAACGGTATATGCGCGTACGAAATTGTGGACAAAAGCTAGTAGGGCACAATACTTTACAGATACATAGGTACGATTGGCAACCCTATCTCTGGGTGAACTTGAGTGGTACCTACAAGTTAAACTTCCTCTGTAGGTCACTTGCCGCGGTGGAAATTATGTTATTGTTTTGTCAATGTTATTAAACATATTGGACTACGAGGTGATGGTGTTTGAGTTCAGTTCCCAGGGCCTAATGATATAGCCAATGTAGGAAAATATTGTTAGATATAGAAGATTGTTTTTAATAGATATAAATGCTTAGCTGCCGCCCGCGGCTCCACCCGTGTGAATGGCGAAAACAATACCAAGGGAATATAGGTACTCCCGGTTTAAAAAGTTTCTATGTGTTATTTCAGCAGACTTATATATCAAAATTAATTGCTGTTCGTTAGTCTCGCTAAACGAAAAGAGAACGGCTGGACCGAGTTGAATAATTATTTTTGTTCAGTCAGTAAAAAAAAAAGTATTTCCCAGTGGAAACTATTAAAGCAAAATCTCGCCTGTGAAAGAAAAAGAGACAGAATAATATTTATTTAGCACGTCCATGAACAACCACGGTACATACGAACAGAAACGCCTGTGATGAAACAGGTCAGAATAACACAATACTTATTAAGGCCTCTGTTATTCCCTGAAGGCCTGGTACTGTATTCTCCTTTGTTTCGTAAAAGGTAATTATAGGATTATCTCAAAAGGATATTCTGTTGACATAATCCTCCTCGTATCATGTGTTCCCGTTTCCTTTACTTGTGTATAGACTAGCAATTCGTCTTGGCTTTACACATTAGACTCACAAAATCAGTCGTCGAGTCAATACATGAGAGTAGGCTTACCAGAGTCTGAGGGTCAATTCTACAATTTTTAAATAACGCTCGCATTTGCATGTCAGTCGCAAACTGTAAAAAAAAGCCTTAATTTTCATATTTTTTTTGACAAATTGCGACTGAGATGCGAATGTGTAGGTTTCATGAAAATTAATGAATTAGCACTCTGGATCTCTTGATATGCCACATTTTTAGGCAATGATCAGGTTTCCGTCACATAAAATTGAGGTATGAGAGTAAGTAAGTGAGCCAGTGGTTTGCCTTGTGACCCGGTAGTCTTGTGTTCGATTCCCACGGGACGCAAACTTTGTAAAGTTGCTTTCCAGTTTGGCTAAGACATTTGCTGGCTTGAATCACCTGATTGTCTGATAAAAAGATGATTCTGTGCTTCGGAAGGCAGGTATAAGCTGGTAGTGCCAACCGCAAAATGGCGGTCATCAATAAAACCATGTCAAAAGCCTTTGAGGCGGTTTCGAAACTCTGTCTCTTCACTTATACTCCTCTTCTTACATCATAAGAAGAGAGTAAGTGAAGACACAGTACACCAGTGTTTGTGCATTTAAAAATATCTCCTACGTACCTGCTCGGCTAGGAATATGCTTTGAGTTTGGACACAGAGACCGGAATTCTGTTGGGAGGATTATATTAAACCTATTTTAGTTTAGGTTTTTGATCTTGTATCGTATTTAGGTAATACTCAACATGTATGCGGAATCAAAATATCTTATTTAATACGTATTACCATGTATGTAAAATGTGTAGGTATTCAATATGTACCAGCACACGTCTTGTACTTATCTAAATGGACTGATTCTTTAAAAATCCAAATCCATTCATAATCGTTCCTATTAGATAACCTACATTATCTAAGAATTATGAATAATAACCGGTATATAATAAATGCCTATTTGTAACGTATCTTTCGGCTGATATGTTTAAGATTAGCGAATTTGCAATCTTACTAGAATAATCTGGTTATCAACACGAACTAGGAGTGTGATCAAGTCTAGACGTACGTTGTTTTACAGACTAGCAGAGGGCTAATTCTACTAATTTTCACATTCGCATGTTAATCGCAAACTGTCAAAAAAGCCTTAATTTTCATACATTTTTGACAGATTGCGATTGAGATGCGAATGTGAAAATATTAATTCTTCTCTTCTCAAAACAAGTACTCTAACGCTGCGTTATCTCATAACGTAGTACGACAGTACGTATCGATGATTAATTTGCGAATTATTTCGATATAAACCAAGGCGACAATAACAGTCTGAATCATAATCTCGGAAATTCCAATTTATTTAAAATAACAATATTTTTTTAAGCAGTTGGGTCAAGGGCTCGAATGAGAAAGCGGTACACTTGGACATGGCGGGCAGGTTCTACTCTTTGTAGCTATGACAGCCTGGTAACTGGGTGCCTACTCTCCAACTGTTTTGTTTATAAGACTTAGAAAAGTACGCTCTCAAACAGGAGGAGGTTTTGCATTCATCTAATGCAGAACCTCCTCCTGTTTGAGTTCGGCTAAAAAGTTAAGTTCTATGAAAAGTATTGATAAATTTTTGGGCAGTCTGTATATTACCCGCACTCTTGGACATCCACTCATGTGTCATTGGAAACTTCCTCTCCTTGTAGCTATGACCGCCTGGTAACTGAACCTGCTTGTACATAATTATCATAATTTTCATGAGTGAATTTCTACATAAATCATTTCATGAAAAATTATAAATTAAATATTAAGCTACACGTACTCTCGTATATTTAGGTACTAGCTGGTTTGAGCTTTCATTGGGTAGGTATACCTATCAATTAGAGAAAAAAATATCATAGTAGTGTTGCACAATCATAACTATTAGTGCGATTTTATTCTAAAAAACTCATGATGACAGAGCTGTATCTTTAATATTTTATCGATGTATATACTTGTAGCCAGTCATTGTTATCAAATAATCTAGAAGTTGTATTTTAACGATACCACCAATAATGTTTGGCAGTTATGTATGATAACGATAAGGTTTAACGATCTATGATGAAATCTAATGAAAGTATGGTTTGATTATTTGACTTTTTTATGGATTTCAGAACCAACAGAAAATCACTGGCAGAATATAATCAAAGAAAATTGCAATTACCTTTGCACAAATTCTCCCAGTTATTTTTCATTTGAATTAGCATCTGCAATAGTGGATGACTTAGAGATTACAATTCATTAAAAAGAGAGGTTTTTAAAATAACTGGGAGAATTTATGCAAAGAAAATTGTAACTTTCTTTGCACAAATTCAAACAAAAACTTAGAGATTACAATTCATTAAAAAGAGAGGTTTTATATTGAATTACGATCAAGAGCGACTATTGTAGGTATACCTGCGTATGTTTCCGAACGCGTTCAACCCTAATCTCTTCAAAGTTGGAGAACAGGCTTCTTCGGGGTAAGCTCAATCTATCGTCGACTTTGTCTCTGTTGCTTCTGACCGACTAGCGTCACAACCAACTCAAGCAAAGAAAAGCTACCGGAACAGAAATAATCTAAAATATCTGTTTATTTTTTGTTTGCGAATTAAAACGCCATTTAACATTTTTTTTTAAAGATACATGTATTAAAACGGACCTCATAATCGATAAGGTAGGTACGCCTATCGTTTCAGCAAGTTGACGAAACTCATTTTATAAATCAAAATCAATCAAAATAATTGAGCTCCTTAAAGTTCTTAGTTTGAGCTACGCGATAACTGACAAATGCTTGCACTGTCTGGATAGGTCTACTCAAATCTGTGTGGTACTTCCCTCAAAAGAACACTTACCTTCATGGTTCTCATATGATTTGACCAGTACGATTGTAAGGACTTTAAAAGAGACTTTGACCTCTGAGTTTGTTTCGATGTTTCTTCTCAGTGTAGTCAGCTAGGAAGCGCCGGACTCGTCTAATTTAAAATGACCAAAAAATTATTGACATGTAAAAGTGTTAAGTCTATTTTCAAAACAAATATCATTTAACAATCAAAAATTCATATTGTTCCCCAAATAGCAGGGATTCAAAATAAATAACTTCAGAACAGGATGGAAGCAGTCATTTTGCTTCAGCAAAGGTAAACATGGAAAAAGACAGATTTATGAAAGTGGGTCAAAACAATCAAACAGTGCCATTGTGCTGATCTTTGTTCCAGGGTCAAGATTTCATATCGAAGATGGAAATAATAATATCACATCAGCAGGTTTTAATACGCAGTTGGTTCGCCGTCCGATCAGGACCAGGCCCAGGTAGACGGCGCGCTGAGTTCCATGCGCGCCTAAAAGAGATGTCAGCATAGAAAACGAGGCCCGCTAGGGCCAGTGCCTGCCAGGGCTGCGGAATTTTTTCGAAAGTGTCACCGTGGCCTTGGAACGCAAAGGGCATTTGGCGGAACACGGATTTATTAGTCAGTTAGAGTCTGGTACTCCCTTACGCTCCACTCAGAGCGGGAGAAGTCATTGGATGATTTGCCATCCTTCAAAAATGGTATTATACACAGTAGCAGATGTTATATATTATCAACGGTGACTGGCCATCACATCGGCGCGGGATGATACTAACGTCTGCTATGAAATACAGGGCATTTTTTATGAAACCAGTATGCTTGTCCCATGTTGCTTGGTATAACCCGTTCTTCTCTTCCATTTTGTCTATCAAGTTTCACTGACTTCTTTTATTTTATTTAATGAAACATCATTCTAAAATTACACAGTTTAAGCCATGAAAACAGTTCATTTTGTTATGTCTTTCTTACAATATCTTACATCGCTGTCGCTCACCTCCCCATCTTTTTGTTTTAAAGTAATCAGTTATGACAGGATGCAAGCCCATAGCATGTTTAAATTCACACATAAATGTAAATAAACGAAAGCAACAAAAGAAGATTTTTAAAACAATTGAATTTATTGTTTCATGATTAAGTTAAATACTCTTAATGATTTTATCATCATCGATTTAAAAATACAATTAAAATCCGTTAGCACTGAAAACGGTTATGAGATTGAGTTAAAATGTTTATATTTTCCAAAGAATAACTCCATTGTCTTGTAAGAAAATGTGCGTCCACTTTACAGGTAACTTACTGATCGGATTTCATGCAATGAAAGATCTCCATGTAGATTCTGCTCTCCTAGTACTTTTGAAATCTCACTATCGAACGGAAAATCTTACCGGAGATACGGGGTATTTGGCACAAATTTCTGTTGGATCTGGATGATTGAATCTTTGTCTACTCGGTAAATTAAATAGTCCAATGGTAAAAAGGCCTTTCATTCTCGTTTTGCAGTTGAATTAAAAACTTGATTGCATTGCTATACCCCTGGTAAGTTGAGTAATCATTCTGAATTCGTAATAATTATGATTATTTCATTTTCATTTGTATTTCTAAATTAGGAACATAATGATAAAGTTTTGTATTACCCTCGGACGTCATCAGTGGAACCAATGGTGTAGTCAGTCTATTGATTAACCATACATATGTGCAGTGTTTTTTAACCGACTTCCCAAAAAGGAGGAGGTTATCAATTCGGTTGTATGTTTGTTTTGCTTTTCTGCGATTTTGCAGTGGTGTTGTTAGGTGTGGGGCACCACTAAAAAGTGAAAAATAAAAAACTTTTTACAAAAAAATACAACCGACTTCCAAAAAAAAACACTGCAAAGTAAAAAATAACTTTAATTTCGGAAGTCGGTGTCAAAATACGAAGAAAGTAACAAAAACACCGACTTCCGAAATTAAAGTTATTTTTTACTTTGCAGTGTTTTTTTTTGGAAGTCGGTTGTATTTTTTTGTAAAAAGTTTTTTATTATGCAAGTTCGAAAAACAATAGAAATTAGTATGACGTCACAATCAAATTATTCTATTTAAATGTACATCCGGTATCATGGCGATCAATGGTTTATGAATTTTATTTATTGTCAACAAATTCTTGGAATTCCAGAATCGAATGCAATTGACTCTAATAGTCATCCGATTGCATTGTGTTATAGTCGTAGATCATTGAAATGTCTCTTTAGTGAGCAAAACGATGCAGATAATAATGATTTTAGCATTAAACAATAAGTTGTTTTGCAATGCGTACACTTGAGTCAGGACACTCTTTAGTCAGCCGACCACGCTTTCGTTTCCATAAAAGTGAGTACGTTGTTTTAGTTGAAAGACAGCTTCTGAGCAACCCAACCAACAACCTTTCCCAATTGCTGCCACATCCAAAAGTCCCAGTGATTCTAGCATCCAGCAGATTTACACGATCTTCACTAGGTTAGAAAGGCATTCCAACGTTATTCCTTCCAGTACGCTGTCGCCACTCCAGAGCCATTGAGCCCTTGAGGAATTTGATCGAAAGAGTCGAGTTAGGAGGAAACCGGATGGTTTTTAATCAGTTAGAGTACACTGCCTTCTGCGCAGCCCAGAGCGAAAGGAGTCAATTGATTAGCAGTGTGCTCTGTCCATTTGACAATCCGTCTGGCTATGACAGTTACCCACAGGTGCAATTTTTAAGATGAACAGTAAAAGATAGCCTACATTTTGCCAATAGGAAGGAAAACAAACTAGATTACTGCTAAAACATTAAACTTCCATTACTCGAACGTGTTATTATTTACTCTAATTTTTCTTTCCCAAAGTCAATGCTCGATAGTTGATACGGTTGTTAAAAATTGGTGTCAAATGTCTAGCGTTTCAGTTTCGCGAGTTTGTTATAAAAAAGTTTTTTTTTTTTCACCAAAACTTTACGGTGATCGACCGAGAAAGTTCACTCAATGACTTAGGGCGTAAAGATGGCTTGTGGACGGTGAGCTATGGGCAGCTCGCCGTCCGTCCGTCATCTGACGACAGGCCGCGTCGACGGCGCGTTCGTGTTCCACGCGCGCCACAAAGAGAGTCAGCATTGGGAGGGGCCCGAAAGGGCCGACGACTGCCGGAGTCGCGGGACTATTCGAAAGAGGTACCGTGGCTCCGGAACACAAAGGGCACTGAAGGAACATGGATGGGTTTTAGTCAGTAGAAGTCTGACACTCCCTCTCGCTCCGCCCAGAGCGGGAGGATGATTTCCCATCCCTAAAAAAAAAAAAAATGGGCGTAAAGATTCTCGATAAGTCCAAAATGTATGGGAATACGATTGCCCATACGTGGTCTCCACTCTAACATATTATGTCGGCTCCATCGATCGTCTGTTCGTCTATAGACATGGCCGACCCATTTCCACTACATGCAAAAAAAGCATGATGATTCTTCGCGCAATGTCGGTGACCAGTTTTCTGTCGAATGACTTCGTTGCGAATTCTATCCACCAGAGAAACCCCGAGCATTGCTTATTGTTTTTGAGTGTGTAGTATCATTGATTAATACTTATTGTTAGTTTCTGATAACGCTGAAGAGCATCGAGCCTCGTATATGAATGTTAACCATGCATATGATTACCGCTGATTAGGGTAACTGAAGGGACAGTCTATGTTTTTTTTTTGCAATTTCAGAGTAATCTTTACGATAGTAATTTCACAGTTTTAATCATTGTTATTTATTTGTTGTACGCTTACCACAGACTAGTCTTTTTATCCGAAGGTTGCTTAAGAGAAAGCCTTGTTGCACTAAGTTCATACTTAAAAAACCAATTTAGACTGCTTGAAATTCTAAGGCAGTGGAAAAATAAACTGATTTCATCCCTGAGTTTATTTAATTTTACACTTGAAATATAGATCTATTGTACCTAAATTAAATCCGAAAGCCAAAGTAAACGATGTAACAAATTATGTTGATTATTAAACATATTGAAAATATAGACACTAACATCATTACTATTACAAAACTAAATCAATAATAATTTCGGGGATGTACCTATTATATCTCTTCTCTACTCATATCACAGTAATTAATTGTCCTCAAACACAATGACTTACAAAACTTCGCAGACTGATAAGAAATTATGAACTACATTCATTGAATGATGTTACGCACAATTTTTTTCAGGTAGTTCGATATTTTTTCAATGCTGATACGTCATATCTGTTGAAGGTAAAATATGACCTATTGATCATATTATATTTTATGCCGGTTGAAGCGAGTGTGAAGTGATGAGTGGCCTGCGGGTCTAAAAAGGCCACTTTAGCAGAATCAGAAAGCAAATCAATCTGCCCGCACTGTCAAATTTTCCTAATCAACTTTGAACCTAATGCGTTAGCGATAAAGTTCAAATTGTTTGGTAGATTGCTGTGTTATTTATATTATGATTCTAACATGATTCTCCTAAAACCTTTATAGCGCGGGGGGGGGGGGGGGGGGGGGCTATAAAGGTGGAATGAAAAATTTGCCAGTCAGAAGCCTGAAAGACTGACGTCCAATGTAGCTATGGGGCATTCTGAAACCTAGTTACTGGGTTAAGGAGGTCCGATAGGCGAAGACTGGTATCTCAATCATAATAGCTACTGTACACTTCATGTAAAATACGAATAGTTTACCCTCGTAAAACAATCTTAAATATATAAATGGTGTTTATCAATTTCCTCAAACAAAAAAATCATAGTAGCCATCCAAAATTATCCATTTGGCTAGGAAATCCATACTAATATTATAAAGAGGTAAAATTTGTTTGTAAGTTTGTATGTTTGTAAGTTTTTATGTAGGGGGTAGTCTCAGGAACTACTGGTCCGATTTGAAAAATTCTTTCAATGTCAGACTGATAGCCCATTTATCGAGGAAGGTTATATTCTATTTATCATCACGCTAAGACAAATAGGAGCGGAGCTTTAATGGAAAATGTGACGCAAACGAAGTTGCGCGGGTCAGCTAGTAAATAATAAAAATATCACCAAATAACGTCAAATGCACTTAAGACTATTCATCAGAAAGCATAGAGCATAAAATTAGCTTTTGCTTGAATAAAAATCCTTTTATTTGCCTTAAAAGCTTTCGATTTAATTTAGCTTTTCAATCGCCAGTACCAGGAATTTATAGAACAGCAAAGAGCCTATAAAGGTAATTGATGGCCTTAATAGTGCTATAAGATGAATAGTTCTACGTTACATTCACATTGAATTGCTCAAAGTTCAAAGACCCTTCTGAATGCCTAGTACCTACCCTTTCTTATAGACAGGTGTAATTAAGTAATTTTGCTAGAAACTAATTAATGTGTGCGTGTTTTGTTTTGGTATTCCGTTTAGGTAATGGAAAAATAAAAATACTTTCGTAGGTCTATGCTCTAAATTGAGAACAGAGGGGGATGATACTTTTAAACCTATAAATTACATGGTATTATATCATTACACGTCTTAGTACCTATACTAAAATTGCGCTTGTTGACGTTTTGGTAATATTTTCATTTTGCGTACAGCTGAGTGAAATTACTTGTTGGTGTGTTGAATAGGTTACTTCTAGACAAGCGCGCTCCATTGCTGACCGCGGTGGTTGTTATCAAACTTCCGGAACGGCTTCACGGATTTTTATGTTTTTTTTTATGTACCTATATTCGTCAGATCTGAGAATAACTTGTAGGTTTTTTTTTTTTGGCAAAAAACTTTTGCCGAGAAGCTCGTATAGGTACAGACGCCAGCACATGAAGTTACAACAATCTATCAAATTTCTTAAATAGATTTTCAGCTTTATCGCTGAAGCATTACGTTCAAGTTTGAGTGGGAAAATTTGACAGTTTCGGATAACTGGATGTGCTGACGACTGTACTATAAAATTCTTCTGTTGCTGGTGACTCATTGAGGGACTGACAGACAACGCACAGTCGAAACTACTTACAATATACATATTATATTGTACGTAGTCTCGTCTCTTTACATTAACAATATTAAAATATACATATCACTGGGTATCAGAGTCAGACAACTTAATTAGTGTGGTGAGATAATAAATATATAATAAATATTTTTTAACTTTCTCGGGTCCCTGGAGACCCGGTCCTTTGGTAGGCGTACGAGGGGCCGAAACCAACTCGCAGAGTTAACTAGGCTTAGAAAGATCACAACGTGCAGTTCTTAAGACAATGATCAAAAAGCCTTTCCGTTTCCAAACCACTCTCCTCTACAAAGTAACCCAATTACTCAGTGTTAGAAGAATATACATACTAAAAATCACTCTATTTACCCATAAAGAAGTACTAAACTCACTCGACTATGAAGACATGGTTAGGAGACGTGTTTTCAAGTTACCCATCATACCCGTTAAAACAGAATTTGCCAAAAGGTTCAGCTACTACATGAAAACCCTCGTTTACAATAACCTCACCAAACTTTGTAACTTAAGAAAACTATCGCTTCGTGAAGCAAAGAATATAATTACCAAAGAAATAACAGATTGGACGTATGACAGCACCGAGTATTTTATAAAACACTTATTGTGATATAGTGATCTCATAGTTCTATAAAATAAATATTGGCATTAAATGCAATTATCTAGTTTATTTAATCTAATTTATAATATGTTGTATGCTTGTAACTGAACAATTAAATTGTAATTTCTTTTTATGTTATCTAGTAATACTCTATCGAAATTCTGCATATCATAATTAATAACTTGTTAATGCATTGGAATCCTTAAAGCTTCCCGCGGTACAGGCCTAGCCTAGTGCAGGAAGTCTTTGAAAATTCTTTTTTGCTAAATTTGTAAAGAAACTAAACATTTTTGTATAACACAATTTGTGACCTTTGTTTGTTTTCTTTTAATTTATAAATTCTTATTCTTATAGAGGCCCCGTTAGACATTTCAAATGTAATGGGGCACCAACCGGCGATTATCTATCCCTGTATGCACTGTGAAAGTATTCCGAAGGACAATCGCCGGTTGGAGCAGTACCTACTATTGCAGAGGAAACAAAAGATGAAACGCGGGTTTGGATGGTTTCGTAGACTGATAATCGTCTAATAAATACTAATTATTACTGGTCGTAGAAAGCAAAAAATTGGCGTGTGCATACTACATGTGTTTCTTGGGGAGTTTAGGGGAGCATTTTAGTTTAGGAAAAAAATCCCGTATACGTGAACTACATACTATATAACGTGAACGCAGTCGCGGGAAAAGGCTGATCAATAATATACAGTAATAGGGGTGAGCCTCATGAGAACCTCCTTCTGCGATGCAGTCATGCTAGCGAAGGAGGTGGCGGAGAGGGAGAGGAGACCCTCTCGTCCCGGCCGCCGTGGTAGACGCCGCGGGCGTCGGGGGCCACCTGGTGACCTCCGGCCACTGTCCGTCCGTCTAGTGACGACAGGCCGTGTCGACGGCGCGTTAGTGTTCCACGCGCGCCTCAAAGAGAGTCAGCAACACAGAGGGGCCCGAAAGGGCCGACGCCTGCCGGAGTCGCGGGATTATTCGCAAGAGACACCGTGGCTCCGGAACACAAAGGGCAATGAAGGAACATGGATGGGTTTTAGTCAGTAGAAGTCCGACACTCCCTCCCGCTACACCCAGAGTGGGAGGAATCACTGGATGATTCCCCATCCCTAAAAAAAAAAAAAAGGTTACTAATGAGAAATAAATGATAGGTTTTATTTTAAAACTGCCGTACCTACGGGACATTGATTGTATGTAAATCCAAGCATACTATGCCGAAGGTACCTACGCGACCGAAGTTCCACGGCTGATTTTACGTTCCGATTACGTCGTATTCGGCTGACACACCATAAGTGCCGAACTTACACGGCAGAAATTCAGCTGCGCACCTTAGTCTGGAGTGTCTCGAGCGCTGTCATGTCGTGTTATCTAAGCCGGACCGACAGACGCAAAACAACAAAGACTATTAAACTCTATGCAAAACAAAGTGAACCTGTTATGGTTCATTGCCCCACCCCGTATCTTCGTTGGCAAACGAACCGAATTTCGGTCGCGCGAACTTACGCCCAACCGGAGTTCGGCTTTACGCTATAACGCAACGTAATTTCGGTATAATGTATCGTCAGTAATGCAAATAGCATTGCAGGCGTAGGTAATCATGCCAAACTACGGTCGCCTTGAACCAATGAGATACACTGTTATAAAGACATTGAGAGAGGAAACGTTTCTTCTCATTAATTAACTTTCTTAGAGAAGCTTGTAATACCTGAGAACTATAAAGTAGTCAAGAATATAACTGAGTAAGTACTTAATAAAATGTAACTGAACCTCAACGTTCTTATAATAAATATTTTTAAAAGCCTTCGTGGTTTGCTTTTCTGCTTTTCTTTTTTATTAAATCTAAAAATAGTACACAATAATCCGAACCTAAAAGCTTTAGCTGCTCAAGAATGTTGACCATTTTCTATAAATATCCTAGACTAGCTTTTCTCCGTGGTTTCTCTCGTGTGGCCCGTACCACAAGATACAGGAATAGAACAGAATACTATTTATTACGTACACCACATAAGTTACAAAAAAATATATGAAGAAAACATTACATAGGGTGACACAATGGGCGGCCTTATCGCTAAGAGCGATCTTTGCAAGACAACCTTTGTCCCTCATTGATAGTATTATAGCTTTTTATCGGCGTTTTTTTGTGATATAAGTTCCATAAGTACCATGACGTGCCGATGACGTCATGTCACAGGGGCGTAGCCAAAGGGGCCTTGTATCAAACATTTTTAGGGGCTCGTGTTTAGCTTACTTTTTAAACAAAATACCCTTACTAGCTCAGAGCTGTCTCGGCAGGCTACGAAGGAGATAGCAGGACCAAATGTATAACTTTGCGTCCACACGTTGAGGCCCTTGCAGTCCCGGCAACCGTATCTTTGATACGGCGGTAGATATACGCCTCTACATCTTGATTTCACTGGGCGAGAGAGACAGAGCTATACAAGATGCATAGCGCTATCCCTTTTTCACGATGGCATTCACACTTCTAGATGTTACCTAGTAAAACCAAATAAACAAACAAAAAAAAGAACCATGATAGTTCTTACATTAGTTGAGATTTTGGGATGTATTAAGTTCGGACTTGGCACAAATAACTTGCTACCTACGTGGAGTACGTGGCTTAGAGTTACATTATCGTTTATTATTTATAGAATATATTGGGGATATTTGACTATTTTTAGTTTCTAATAATATACCGAAATGAGTCTAGTATCTCGGTGAAAATAATATGTATCACATTTCATAAGTAGTAATGAATAAAACAAGCTGTACATATTAAATCGTAGGAATTTTTTCACTGGAATTACAGCAAATATTTGCATAATTATCATAGCTGCAGAAAAACAGTTTTCGCAAGTTCATTGTATGAGAGAAAAGTAACTTAACTAGATAAGCGTTTGAGCGGTTAGATTCTAGACAAAAAAAAACAGGGTTAATTTTTAAAGTGTGCGTGGATGGCCAAAATGCTATGAGTAATATCGGAAAACAGTGAACTAGTTGCTGTGTCTCGAGCCCGAATTTGGTGAAAAGTAAAACTGCTTCATTGATTTTTTTTTTCGGTTTTCTTAGCCAGGAATCGATTCGGTTGCTTCAAAAAAAAAAACAACTCCGGGAGTGCTGGCAGAAGTGAAAACTTGAACATTAACGTTGTGCATTTTTGAATCATCCATCTTACGAAATTTCGATCAGGTCACGTGTCCTGACGCGTCATTCGTCTTACGAATTTTCGATCAGGTCACGTGTCCTGACACGAGTTTAACATTTTATACCCATCCCAAGAAAAGTGCTAAGCGCCGCTAAAGAAGTTTTCACTTAAAAAAAACACGCTCAACTATTACATTAATTTAATTGGGTAATTAAATTGGGTTAATAAATTAAATTAACCGAAAGTGTCGATAATAAGGATCACATTCTGGCAAGTGATAACCCATGTCAAACCTAAAAAAGAGCTCATTTTTAACAGTCGAATTTTCGTATCTGGTGCCCATTCCATAACTTTGCATTGTCATTAAATGTCATTCAAGCAAATCGTTTGACTAGCTGTTCAATTAAATGCCGGGATTTCTCTTAGGCCGTTGATTAAAGGCTACGTCGCTAATTGAACAGCTGATTAAGACAGGGGAACTAAAAAGGCCACTTTAGCAGAATCATATTAACTACACAACAATCTGTCTTCATTTTCATCTTTATCGCTAACGCATTAGGTTCAAGGTTGATTGGGGAAATTTGACAGTGACGGGTAGCACGATGTGCTTTCTGATTCTGGTAAAGTGTCCTTTTTAGACCCACTGTTCGTAGTGACAGTAACATTATTTCAGCGACGAGGATTTTAAAAAAATCAGGAATGTTTATGGATTCGTTACCGAAATGTCAGGTCACGTAGAAAAGTCTGCCAATACTTCCATTCAAGGACATGGTTTGTTAAAAACCCCGATTACTAGGAATCATGTGTATCAAACAGTTATTGTGTATGCGGTCACATCATGTAACACAGAGCTAAGAGTCGCCACAGGCGGCCGCCTCTAGAGACGCGGCGTTGTACTTTCCATACAAACTTAAGCGCCTGAGTGTCGCCCATAGAAACTGATGGCCCAAGATTATAATTTTAACTATGCCTGTGGCCGCAAAAACTTACCGGTTATTACTCTTGGAGAAATAGTAGAGTATGCTTTGAGGGGATAAAATATTCCAGGATTATGAAGGATTCCAGGATTCACACCCGCGCTTTCCTGTTGGTTAAGCCTCGCATTTTTAGTACTATCCTCCTTAGTGCTATAATGAAGCTAGCTAGCTACAAGGCAGATACACCCGTACCTTCGAGAATAATGCTCTCCCAGCACGCGTAGCATGGCGATTCTATCTCTATTCTACCAAGAAAAGACAAAGCTCTTTCTATCCCACTCGACATGTCTTCTGCCCGAGCATGGCGCGACCCGTAGACTCGCGTTTCTATGAAGACAAAGACATATCTAATATTTCCATAGCAACGGAGAAGTAGCTAGTGATGAGTTCATTCTGCGAATACTACGATGAATTTTACGTTTAGTTAGCCAAAAAAATGTGTCAAATACTCTATTTTTCACACTCTTTGCACGTAACTCAAAGCAACAACAAAACGTGTTACTCGAACATATTTTTAATCTATATGGTTTATGTTTGTTTACAAATAACATGTTTTTGTTGAATTTATTATCGTACCGATTTAAATTAGAATTTTAGTGTTTATGATCATGGCGGCAAGGAAAAAGTAAGTAGATTTTATGATTAATTAAATAAAGTACTGATTATTCCAATAATTGTGTGTAGTAAATGTAAGTGAACATAAAATCCTACCATGCGATGAGAAGAGAACATAATAACATTCTAAATAAAAGGTAATTGGTGGCATTGTCTGATGAAAACTTTGCCATACACAGTGCAATGCGTTCTTTACTGTTATCTGTTATCTTTCTTTCCTTTAATATCGTCCGAAATGTTTTTACTTTAGTCATAACAAAAACAGTTTATTTACAACGTACAAACCGACAAATTAAGATGTTGCTAGACTATTATGTCTACCCCGACATACTTTCTAAGTTCTATTTGGCAAAAATAAAATGATTGTTGAAATAAATATTCCTTGTCTAGGTCCGAGAAGATGTAGACTATTTGACATTTCATATAGAGAGTTATTTCTACCCCCAAGTGTCAAAAGTAGAGAAAATATTGGCGGCATGCTCGACGTTGTAGACTTATGTCGATCGAAGAAAAGAAATATTTCTTTTCTACGTGTCAAACATCGCCATGCTAAGGAAGATAGAAATCTTTCTTCAATCTGTCATTTTGTCGATTCTCCGGTCGACAAAACTCGTTTCTACGGTGGTCATGCTACGCGTGCTGATTATAATAACTAACTCCAGGTTAGGTTTGCATGAAATACAATTTTACGTTTACGAACAATAAATGGTTAGAAAATAACATTAATTTAGCGTCTCTTGTCGTTGCGAGTGATGAGACTTCCGTGATCTATGGATAATATATTATAAATTCGGAGCTTAAATGTTTGTTGTTGTGATTTGAATATTATTAGAGCACTTACGAAACAGGGAAACCCTTTGTGGGATTATCAGTGCAATGTGTTTAAAGTTTACACTTTATAGTAACACCAATTTGTTAATGTGTTAATGTTTTGAATGGCTGAACATCAGGGTCATGTTTGTATACAAAAAATCTGCAAATAATTCGCAGATTGAGTTATCTGAGTGCCCCACTTCTTGATATGAATGATGAAACAAGTATTATCAATTTATAAGCTGCGATTTCAATTGTATTTTCTTTAATTTTAGATTTAATTTCATCATTTCTGCATGGATGATAGAGACTGAACTCTTGAACTTCTGGTGTTAATGAAAGGTCTTTTTTTAATTCTTTATTGGTAAACACTTGGTAGATGCTAATTATATTGCTCTCTTGTCAAACATAATTTGTAAATAAAACCATTCATAAATATTTGTCGTCTTTGTGGTATGATAACTTTTATCGCGGCTTTTTCTTAGAATAGAATAGAATAGAACACCCCCCCCCCCCCCGTAGAAATTCTTCATCATCATGATATCAGCCGAAAGACAATCGCTGCTGGACACGACCTTCCCCAAGCATCGCTACAACAACCGGTTCTGAGCGTCTCGCATCCATTCCATCCCTAATCAACGTTCAGTTCCATTACAAATTAACTTCGATAAAAAAAAAATCTTAGCACGAAGATTATAAAGTCTACTCAACAAGAGCCTTCGTATCTATGATCATGTGGCCCGCGAGTGATTTTATAGGATTCCATACTGCGTCATTGTTTTAGGAAAGATAGGTAAATGACAGTTATATTGTAGGCCTAATACCGTCATAATTTTCAAGCTTCACTGTTTCTAGAACAAAAAAATCTCTACATATTATCGTTAAAATCTTTCCAAGACCTAATCCTTCTGTTATCAGTGACCACTTGATGAGTAAACTTGATAAGTTGATAGCTGGTCTGACTAACGCTTGGGATTAAAGAACTGGGTCTAGGGTAAGGCTAGATTACAGTCTGGAAAACACTGTATGAGTAATTATAAAGGACTAATATTTCTGACATTATCTTGAAATGATTTCTGACATTATCTTGAAATGATGAATGGACTGGAGAGACCCGAAATTCAATTCTTTTAACTACTGCAACTTCTGAAAACTAGAATCAATAGACGCAGCTGAAAAGTGCATGTGAATATGAAGCTCGAAACGATTCAAGAGTCGCTAATGCCGCAGCGGAAATAATCAGAAAGAAACATCTTTTTTGTTGTGATGGGTTTCCTCTTGACCGTAGTCTAGGTCAGAGGTGACAGAGGCCAACGATGCAGTGAGCTTACCCAGAATAAGCCTGTTCACTGTAACTTTGAAGAGGTTAGAGTTGAATGCGTTCAGAAACACAGACGCAGGTTGGCAGAGAGTTGCATTCGTTTGCTGTACGTGTTATAAGATAAATTTGGAAAAGCTTAGTACGAATTGGTGGAATAGCAAGAAGGTAGAGATGGTGCCTTGCAGTGCGTCTAGATTTGCGGAGTGTGGAGTAAAGAATACATAATCTCTACATAAGGGACAAGAAAAATACAAGATTCAAGATTCAAAGCATTTATTTCAAATAAACCATTTCCAGGCACTTTTGAAATGACAAGGTCAGTCAGTCAAAATCATGAGGCTATTTGCACGTTCCAAAGCGTAGATCTCTATGGAGAAGAACGTGCAATAAACTCCACGGACGCTCTTTTAAATCATGTGATGTTTTAAAAGAGTCTTAGTTACATGTACTTGCTTCTTCATGTGAGGACAATGCAATATAAAAAATAAAAAAAACTTAAAACAACAACCTACAATATAGAGATCAAAATATGCCGGTGGTGGTTAAGAGACGACCAGTCTAACTGACGGCGCCCGTTCACGAACCACAAGTAACATGAAGAGTATCAACACTGTGCGGATAAAGAATTTGAATTGAATTGAATCGTGAAAGATGATATGCCTAGAAAAGGAGTGACTAACGAAAAGAAGCCTTATAGACATATGTATAATATATTACTTATTTATTTAACTGTCAAAAAATATGCGTGAATGTAATGAACAGACTGATAAATCGGTGCAAAGGATTTATATGAATAAAAAATATATATCTTGAAACGATGTTGACAGGTACTGTGCGAAAGATTGCTATAATGGGGTCATTCAAAGATTGCATAAGTGTTTTTTAGCCGTTTTTTCAGTTTTCAAAAACTGAGAAAACGGCAAAAAGACACTTAAGTTAGCTGTTTTTATGGTTCCGTAGCCAAATGGCAAAAACGGAACCCTTATACACACGCATAATTTCACACAAAAATAGAAAAAAAAAACAATAAATTTTGGAGGTCCCCATACTCAAAATGTTTTTTTTTTCATCGTTCGCATACGTGTGGGGTATCTATGGATAGGTCTTTAAAAATGATATTGAGGTTTCTAAGATCATTTTTTTCTAAACTGAATAGTTTGCGCGACAGACACTTCCAAATTGGTAAAATGAGTTCCGCCCCCCCCCCCCCCCTTAACTTCTAAACTAAGAGAAATATAAAACTTAAAAAAATATATGATGTACATTACCATGTAAACTACCAGCGAAAATTGATTTGAACGAGATCTAGTAAGTAGTTTTTTTTAATACGTCATAAATCGTAAATCGCAACTTCTGCTTACGGAACCCTCAGTGCGCGAGTCCGACTCGCACTTGGCCGGTTTTTTAGTTAACACCCCCAAAAGAAAAGACAATAAGTATACCCAGAAAAATTATTAGTAACGATTTGTGATAAATCTTTGTTATACTGGAGGTGTATAAATAAGTTTGGATTGCTATTAAAGGCAGTCTCTTGAGACTTTAAAATTGATTTAATCTAGATTATTGCACCACTTATACGCCTACGTTATACTAGTACTTATAGGCGTAGTGCATTGACACTCAAGGTGAGGTATAATGACGAATTGCTTTATTAAAATTCAATTTGGGTAAGAACAATCTAATGCGAGACACCAATATCCATATTGCTCGCAGAACGGATGGTCGATGGGGCCGAAAAGTTCTGGAGTGGCGACCACGTACCGGAGTCCGGAAGACGCAACGTTGGAAGGTCTCCCACTAGGGGGACCAATGACCAGGTGAAGGTCGCTGATAGCCGATGGATGCGAGACGCACAGGAGCGGTCGTTGTGGCGACGCTTGGGGCAGGCCTATGTCCAGCAGTGGACGTCTTTCGGCTGATGTGATCATAATGATGTACCTATATCCACCTGAAGTAGACAGACATTGCTTGGGGCCGCCTTTTATTTTGCATCAATATTAAAAAAAAAGTTAGAGATCTAGGCATTTATTAGTATAATGCTGTTAGATAGGTTTTCTTTTCTTTTCAAATCTAGAATTCGAAATCATCAATCAAATGATTGTTTCCAGTCTGGGCGGAACGGAAGGGAGTGTCAGACTCTGACTAAAACCCATTCGTGCCAAGTCCCCTTTGCGTTCCAGGGCCGTGGTCTTTAGAACAAATTCCGCAATCCTGGCAGATATGAGATTGGTAAGGCTAGGTATATCCAATTATTTACCTGATTAAAATAGAAAATATCTTTGACCTAATTATATACAAGAAATTCTCACGTAAAGATTTAACCGCAATATATTATGTAAATCATTAACATCTGCTAATACTTTTAATCCAAACTCTTTACATTTCGATATTCATTGCGCGTTTAGTTCTACCGAAATCCCCATAGCGACTTACGTAGCCCGCAATGGAACGTGTAACAAGCGATTTCTTACAATTTCAGAAGTTATTTCCTAAGTTAGATTGTCTGCCTTGATAGCAATACCTTCTTCAAGGTCTAACTTAAGTATTACTTATTTGGAACAAGTAATACGCGTTCATTCAACTTCATAACTTATGAAGGAGTCGCAGATCCGTGTGTAGGTGGCTTAAAACGGCAATACAATTCTGTTGTAATGCTTGAGATATTAGAATTAAAACTGAAAGATCAGAACTTTCGCATTCGCATATCTACGCAAACTGTCAAAAAAGCCTTCATTTTCATAAATTTTGCGAGATGCGAATGTGAAAATTAATAGATTTGGCACTCTGATATGTCTTTCCTTAGAAGAAAATTTAACAATCTTTTGACATCTTAACGGATTTTTTAATTAAGAGGAACTATTCTATATAAACTCATTCATGTTCCTTCTTATGAACATAGGCTTTAGAATATTTTCAAAAAAGTTAGGGATCCGTATGAAAACTTCGATAATGTAACCCAAACAGACAATTGAGCAAAGTACCGCAGTTTTATAGGGGACATCAATATAGATACAAAAAAGCTAATTTGCACATTACCCTATTAAGAGGGTAGAGAGGAGATAAAGTTCGTGGAGTCATCATCATCTTCCTGCCCTTATCCCATGTTACTTGGGGTCGGCGCAACACGTTTTTTTCTTCCAGTCTGCCCTATCAGCTGTCAAACTTTCACAACTCCCTTTTCTTTCATATCGCTTCTTACATAATCCATCCATCTTTTCTTTGGCCTTCCTTTCCCTCTCCATCCATCCACATTTATGTTCATTACTCTTTTAGTTAAATGCGTTTCCTCCCCCCATGACCATACCAAGACAAGCGATTCCCTTTTAACTTTTCAGATGAATTTCGTGGAGTACCAACTCTAAACCCGCGCTAACGAAGTTGCGGGAGAAGTGCTATTAATTATATTTGTTTTTTGGCCTGCTGGCAGATAAGTTATTGACAAGTGCCTTGTGATGCCACTAAGATTATTAATCTATAATTGTAACAATGAAGATTTTTTCTTATCTTACACGAGTTTCCAAGAACGCATGTTGGTAAGTTTATTGTTCTATTCACCTGTAAATAACCGTAACTCAAGATAGTACATTAATTTAGTTTCGAGATAGTCATGTTAAAAGTGTTCTAAAAAGATTTTGATCAAAACCAACGTTTTGATAATACTACAAGTAGTATCTATGTTTGTATGTTTGTTTGTCTTCAAAATCATGTATGTTCTTAATTTATTGTTGTAGATGGTTATCAATGTTTTGGTATTCTGTATTAGGTACTTATACATCAGTGTTCTAGTATCAGCGATATCTAAAATTAGACTGAGTCTATCGGGAAGTAATCACTACGCTGATAGATGTGCTAAAAATAAATCACAATCGAGTATTATTTTTGTAATTACAACTGACTGCCCTAGCAGGAGTGATGGGTTTTTTTAAGAGTAATCTATATTCCATACTATTATTCCAAAGCTTTTTGTTTGATTGTTTGGTTGACAGTGCTAATCTCAGGAACAATAGGTTCTATTAATAAATTATTTTAATGTTGGATAATCTAGCAATCATCTGCCTAGCCTTTTCGCAACTATGTTGGGGTCGGCTTCCAGTCAAACCGGATTCAGCTGAATGCCAGTATTTTACGTGGAGCGGCTGCCTACCAGACCTCCACAACCCATTAACTTGGTAACACGGTACTCCTTGGCAAGACCGGTGTCAGATTTTCTGGCTTCTGACTATTCGTAACGACTGCCAAAGATCGCCTATTTACCAAATAAAGCTATAGGTCATATAACATCACGGTACTACCAATAGGAGCAGAGCATCAGTGAAAAATGTGACGCAGACGAAGTTGCGAGGATCTGCTAGCATAATATGATGTAGAAGAATCGTTATGTCGACCAAACTAACTAGACAGCCTCGTTGGTCTAGTGCTCTCTATCCGTGACTGTTGTTCGTGGGGTCAAGACGTCCGGGAGGTCTTCTCTCTTTCTCTGAAACGAAACTTCGCAAACGAACGAAATTTAAACGAAGTTTCGTAACTGTCGCTACTCTATTTTGTTTTCGGACACGCAGACGAAGTTCGGATCCATAAACAATTTTCGTGAACGATTGGAATGAGCAATATTGTGTGGGTCTTTTATTATGTCATCTAAAGTAAGTTACGGTTTTTAATTTAACTTAAAATCTACAAACTATTTAGCTTTATTTTTAAATTTTACAGTGAACATGTGGTTTAATTAATATTTCATGTAATATTCATGCAGAAAAGATAAATATACAGATTTTTTTTTTAATTGCCTACGAAATTCACCGATACACTATAAAAAACCCTTTCACGGTTATGGTTAACCAACTAAATTGAAGACTACTATTTCATGCCCACGATGGGTGGTAACTTATGACTACCAAAATTATCCGTGTATTCACACGCGTTCGCGCAATCTTAATCATAACATGTCAACTTGAGGTTTTTTGTTTGAATTCTTTAAAAAGTTTTCTTAAGTTTGTTTCTCAAGTATTTTGTTAATGAATCATGTTTTCAAGTGCTTTTTTACATACTTCACAATCGCGATACACATTCAGTCAGAAACTTTCAAGCCATACTGTGTCGCAGTCTGCATTTTGGGTCTCCACAAGTTTTGTTTTGGATTTAAAAACTTTGTAAGTAACACACATAATATTATACCTACTACTAATAATTTATGTTTTCTTTATAAATATCGCCTTTTTAATACACATTTACTTAAACATCTATTCAGTTTAAAATGGCTCCACATAGGGGTTCGGCCACTTCTGACCAAATCGACACCCTTCTCGATTTCTTGGACGAGCGTAGGGATCTAGCTCGCGGGAGATTGAGGGGTGCCGAAGGAAATGCCAAGGCAAAGAGGCTGTGGGAAGAATTGTGCAAAACGCTCAATTCCATGGGCGGTTGTACTAAAACAATTCAGCAGTGGCAAAAGGTACCAACCAATGTTTTGTTAATAAATAAATGTTAATTGTGTTTTGTTAATTTAATACCTATTTGATCTGTGCCCACTTCGTTGGTTTATATAATTATAGCCTATGTATGACACACATACATAACATGGCTTTCTTTCTGGAGGATCTGGAAAAAGATGAGGATTGTGAACAGTGAAATGCTTTATTTATTGAAGAGAATGATAATAAAAAATATACACCATCTTAACTGTGGGCTCGATTCCATGACGCCTTGCCTTTGGAGGTAATAAAGGCACTATTTCCTGACACAACTCCTCAAATAATTGCCGACTGAGTCTGTAATTTCCTACAAACTCTAAGTCGGGAATTTCTCTAATATTGAGTTGATTGCGCAAGCGACGCCGGTTCCTTCTACGCTCCAAACGTTCTTCACGTACAGCAGCCTCGATTAAGAGCGGTCTCGTAGCCATTTCAAGCAAATTTATCACAAAATCCACACAAACGAATAACTAACGAAAATCAAAAGGTAACACTTTTGGTTTCGTCAATTTGAGGTTAAAATTCCGAACAATCATCTGTCAAACTCAAATGTTCGTTCGTAACGTAAATGAATTAGAGTAGGTTTAGAGAAACTAAATCTATATCTATACTTATAATAAATCTGTAGAGAGGTCAATTCTGTACATGAAATTTATTTCCAAAATAACTATCAGGGGGTGATTAGGGATCGATACTAATGCCAAAAATGCAATCAGTACAATTTTTGTCTGTCTGTCTGTCGGTCTGTCTGTCTGTCTGTCTGTCTGTCTGTCTGTATAACCGTTATAGAAACAAAAACTACTCGACGGATTTTAATGAAACTTGGTACAATTATTATTCATACTCCTGAGCAGGTTATAGTATACTTTTCATCACGCTACAATCAATAGGAGCAGAGCAGTGAAGGGAAATGTTGGGAAAACGGGAGAAGTTACTCCATTTTTTAAGCTTCCGTCGCGTGTGCAACCTTAATGGTGAAAGCTACACATAAATCATCTATGACGGAAATGTTCTCCTTAAAATTATATAAAAAATATCCCACGACAGCATATGTCTATCTTTTATGATTGACGAACAATAACACGTGTAACTCCCGATAGCTTAGCAGTTCGAAGCTTTCTGATTGTATTTGTCTACTCTTACGTTTATAAAACTCTCAGTCGTCCCTAATTAACATTAATAAAAGTTAACATTATGAACTATTCCATAAAAAAATAATCATAGAAATCAGTATAGAAACACCAAAGTTATACATGAAATACGGTAATAATAAGCCATCGCGCGTGCGTGAATACTGAATCATGCTATAAGGATTATTTTTGTATAAGGTCGCGAACGCACAGGCAGGCGGCTTGCTTGGCGCCTAGAGGCTAGCGAGTAGCTTCGGAAAACGGCTTACGACAGTTTGCAATATCCTTTAATAATTATAATGTCGAGGGGAAGATGGTTATAATTTCGCTTTACACCAAACCAGTAATATTAGAAAGGTGAAAGTTTGGTTGTTTGTTACTTAGTCACGCCAGAACGGCTTATCGGATCTTAATGAAATTTAAAACAAAGATAGATTATAGTCTGGAATAGCACATAAGCTACTTTTCATCCCGGGAATATGTTCCCTAGAGATCACGCGGGCGAAGCCGCTGGCAGAAGCTAGTGTCAAATAATCTTCGTTCGTATTGAACTTCGGAACGAATAGAACCGTGGTAGGAAACATGCGAAAATTCAATCGAAACTTCGTTTTTCGTTGAATTAGAGTAGACCTCCGGGATTCGATTTCATGAATGTGATATTCCATTTGGAATACTTCAGCAGCAGTAACTTGAAAGTTTCAGACTCCTGTAACTCGGAAAGCACGTAAAGCCATTGGCCCCCCACGCCTGATCTCTCCGCGATTTTGTCGAATTGCCGGCCCAACGGGGCTTTGAGATTAAAGGTACGTGTACTTGTGCTTGAGCACCATTATGACCCTATCTCCTGCTTATTTGGGTAATCTTATGAGATGTTTTTTTTTTTTTTTTTTTCAAAAACGTTGCCTCACACTAGGAATTTCTCCTGTATCGTGGATGCGTTTACAAACATACAAAGTCACATACACAAACAGCCAGACCCGGTACAACTATCTGTAGGCCACAAATATTTGTTCCTTGCGGGAATCGAACCCACGACACGCGGCGCAGCAGCCGATCGCTCAACCACTGCACCAACCGTGCCGACGTACACCGGACCGGGCCATGAGTTTATATTGCATCTCGACGCTCGTCTAGTCTACACTACGGTTGCAACTGTTTCATACAAAATGTAGATAATAAACCGTGCCCCGTCTGGGCCATGCACGGCACGCCCCGGGCATGGCCCGGTCTAATTTTAAATCATATCTAAGACGTGGTAAGAATAGGCATAGACGGTTGTAAGCTCCTCTCCACCCTTGACCCTGCATATTCAGCACGTCGTCACATATACGATTCACCGAAGAAGCTGTCCATCTTTTGTTTTAATGCTTGCTGGCCCATGAAGATTTGCAAATTTTAATGTATGAAGAAACAATTGCCTGTTGGCCATTGTAGCTGGGATTCGGTCGCAAGGATTTTATTTTCGACCAAATAATTCGTTGGCTAAATGTTCTTTTTATAAGAGAACTTTAAGCCAATCGTGTTGTAGTCTCATACGAGGTCTTATATGAGTCGTACATAGATTATACGAGTACCTAAGGGACTACTCACACTTATTGAGCCCTATTCAGCTCATGAGCCTAGAAAAACAACGATGGAGAAGCGACGCATCCATTCAGCTTTCCGAATCTATTCAGCTTCGCGCCCAACAAGTATAAAATGAGGACAAATGTGTAATTAGAATAGTTCATATCGGGATTGCTACCATGTACCTTTTTATTTGCGAGTTTCCGATATTTCGGCACTGGATTGAGTTTCACAACCCTTAGATCATTTCGACAGAACGCCACTACATACCTAGATTGGTCAGGGAAGCGATTGAAATTTAAAAGTACAAAAATTTCAATCGTGAGGATGGGTTTAAATTGTCAAATGTCTGGAATCCAGTGATTCGAATGTGTAAAAACCGGAGATTTCAACAAAGTGTTACTGCGCGGTCAGATACGGTTAGTGTTGTGTGTCGAGAACAGTTGCGGGAAAAAAGTGAGTTTGTGGACAGTGGTACCGGAGATGGTCGTAATAAAAGACTACGAAAGAGGGTAGACCGATATGTCTGCCAATAACATCCCACCCGGAGGATCTACAGTTACTCCGTGATCATGGCGCTTGCAACAGTGCCGAAATATCGGAAACTCGCAAATAAAAAGGTACATGGTAGCAATCCCGATATGAACTATTCTAATGTTAGTGACCGTGAAGGTTTAAGAGGAAACGCGGGCGGAGAGACTTTGTATGTAAATTGACTTTGTATGTAAATAGTCATAATTCGAGGTTTGGCTCTCACCTGTTTCCTTCTTCAATATTGGACAGATTTAAGAGATATTTCATGAACTGAATAAGAAGAATATATTTTGTGCCGCTATGTTTTCTTTTTTGATGATATATTAAACGTAAAAGCACTAGGACCCTCAAAACATGCTCAAAATTGTCCAATAAACTGCTGTCAAAAGAGCCTTACTGAACAAGTTTGGCAACTATTAATGAATATAGAAAAACATAGCGGCACAGTTTATATTCTTCTTATTCAGCTTGTGTAGTATCTATTGAATCGTTTTAATATTGGAGGAGGAAACAGGCGAGAGCCAAACCTCGAAATATAACTTTTTAAGCTTTTTACATACGAAGTCTACAAGCCCACATTTCCTCTTAAAACAATAAATGTCTAATTATCATGCGAGAGCTATAGCTAGAGTTTAGCGCTGTTCTGCCGTTGCCGCCTTCTCATACGACGCTGTACACGACTGATAGAAGCAGAACTGTATAAGTGTGATCAAAATCGTTCAGCGTAACCCAAATGGAGCTGAATGCGTAATACTTACTACATAGTTGTCAAAGTGTGACACATAACGACTCTTCAATACCATTATGGCACCGCTTACATTAAAATGTTATCGCAGGTGTCAAAACTGTAGATAATTATGACATCCAAATGTAATTATGATTATTGTCTGGTCAACAAATAACAGAATCGATTTGGTTGACTAAATTGTGACTAGGCCTAACGAATTAGCGATGTGAAAAAGGAATACCAACACGACTGGATCTTTGAAATAAACAACTTACGTTTTCAGGAACAGAGCATAGCCTGTGTGGACAGTGTTTTAAAAAAAAACATTCTGTTTTTATTTTTACCCACTCATTAATTTTATAGCGGCAATAAAAATACCTACAAACGGACAGACAGATGGACGGACGGACTTAGTAATAGGGTTCCGTTGGTTACTCTTCGGGTACGAAACCCTAACACATACCAATCTTTCTTCACGACCGCAGACAGACAGATATAATATTTATATGAACCTACACGTGTTGGTATAGAAGGCTCACAGGGGCAGCCGGGAATTACGGGAGTCGCATTAGTTCCGGCGATCCCCGGCGTAGGTGAGAGATGGAACACCGGGGTGGTTTTAGTCAGTTAGACTCTGACAGACCCCTCCGCCCGCCCCAGGGTGGAAGACACCCTGAGGATTTTCCCCCGTAAAAAAAAGAAGGAGGCTCACAGGGTCCTTTGGTATCCCGAACGTATGTAGGATGTGTAAAGAGTTGTACTGCTGTGGTTACAGGTTAGTATATTAAGTGGTCACGAGAGGTCACGGGTCTCTTCCCAGGTGCTGATGGTAATATAATCAGGTATAGGATTTTCTTCATTTCAAAATTCTGCACTTAGTATACTTATTCGCTTGCAAACCTCTCTATCGAACTGAGTTTAGCTGACAGAGAACCCAATGCTGTGTTAAACTCGGCTTAGGATTGGATTAGATAACGACTGGGACTGCTTATAGTGGATGGAGTATCAGATTAAGAATAAGAAGAAAGAGAACGTTTCCAGCTAAGGTACTTAACGAAGAGTCATATTTTTGCATAAACACCTCGGAGCCTCAACTTTATCACCAAGAATCCTAACAAATTTCTCTATCATAAGAACACTACGCCTCCTTCAAATAAAAGTAATCTCTATTATCTAATTTAGACAAAAAAAAACATTGTTTTGATGTACAGGATTACGCTTGACGTCACAATTGTATTGTTGTTTCCAAAAAATGATCGAGTGTATAACTGTGTGGTTCGCGTATCTTATAATACCCTGGTACCTATCAGTGTCGTGGATTACTGCATGACTGAGTATTACTCGGTATTGCTAGGTTACTTGGTATGCTTTTGTAAATGAATTCTTCCAGAAATGTATTAATTTATTACTCTTGAAGCTGAACAATGGAGGTTGGAATTGGAGCATTGGGTTCATTATTTCTTTATTAGGCTTTTCTAAGTAGGCTTTAAGGAGAGTCAATGAAACCATAACTATCGGTGTATCGGAAATTCCTTGCGATTTTCGCAGATTTCTTTTGTTCGATATTTCTACTAATCATGTAAAAGCTTGGATGTTTGTTACACAATCGCGCACAACAAAAACGGCAAAAGGGATTTTGTATGAAATTCTGTACACAGATATATAGTTTAAAACTGGATAAACGATATATACCTAATACTTTTATTTTACTAGAGACTGAAGATGAAGAGGAAGACGAACGAAGCTGAAAATGGGCTGCAATCACGAGTGGTCAACTCAAAAACTACCAAGAGGTCAGAATCAAGAAAAAGTATTCCACAAATTCTTGTGGGTGTACACTAGAAATGCTGGGGTCTACAGCTGATGAGTACCTATTTCTATCCAATAAAGAGTTTATCTAAGTTACATTCAATCAACATAAGCTGTTGCTGTTGCGCCCCTCATTTCGCTAACAGATTCTGGTGAGGGGATGACCTGGTGAAGACCTCAGGAAACCACTGGGAGCAAGACCCACAGGGCCGGTCGATGTGGCTATACTTACAGGAAGCATTTATGTCCAGCGTGGCCATTACTTAGTTATGACGATAGTATTTTGGTTGAAATAATGAAGTTTCCGTTAGAACCTATCGATGTGGCGAAAATGGGGAGGCACTTGTCTAGAATTGAACGTCTTCTGGCTGATGCTGCTAAGAATTCATTCATTCGCGGTTCACTTCAGAAATGCTTTAAGGAAGGCTCAAACTCCTTTCCGTTTCCTCCTCATTCTGACGCCTTAGTAATCGACTTTTATCTGTTAATATCATAGCTAAACCTTGTCATCACGGCATGACCCATTCTCACACCTTTCGTGCCGACACGAGAGTACAAGAATGTTTACTGTAAGCCTTAACGTATTTCCATATTGATAAGACACACGTAACAATATTTCTTAGCAGTAACTTCTAGCCTTGTTTTTTCTATATATGGGTGGAAAGACACGCCTTATGCTTGTGACGTATCATACACAACGTCATGCTAACATTGTCAGTAAGTCAATGGGTCTGTGACGTCAGATACGGCCAAGTTGAACAAGTTTTCAATGGTTAGTGTCATAATGGCCATTCCTTATATTTTCCTGGTGACTGTAGGCGGTGATGGCCACTTTCTTTCACTTGATTTGTTGGTTGATTCTCTTTTTTTAACGACATTTCTAAATATTTGAATTGGAGTTGCTACTAGATTGATATTTTACTGGCAAATCTCATATGCGTGTGCTTGCCTGAGGGCCAGCTCTACTAATTTTCAAAGGCAAACGCCCATGAAATGCCTGAAATGGACAGAAACTACTAATAGTCCTTAATTCTATTTAGAATAAAATACTTATTACAAAATAATTCTCAAGTTTGTATACCTAGGATGAAAATATAACGATAATTAAAATATTTATTTTGATATCCGTCAAAGTCATCCTTAATTTATAATGGCGGTCAGTGTTTATTTGACATGAGTAATCGCCATTCAGTCAAACAGAAATCGTCAAACGAATTATTTTATAGAATTATTGCACAGTTATCATTCATTTAATATTATTCGACCTATTTATACCGTTAATCTAATTAAAATAGTATATGCGTGTCAATATTAATTAAATAAAAAAACTCGAATTATAAAACGTATCGTAGGCTGTATGCATCACATGTCCTTTGCCTTATTGACAGTTTGACATGAATGCATTTTCATTTTTTCGGATTGTATAATTAATCGATTCATGGTCTTGCGGACTTTTGCGTTTGCGACTCGAGTTAATTCAGGATATTATATTATTACGACGACTGTGGCTATTTTTTAAGGATTTTGATTTTACTTCTGCACACGTTACCCATTTTTGACACGACTTAGATTGGACCCATCTAAACGACGGCTTTTTGACGACGTACCTGAACCTGCTTTAAATACGACTCTGCTGTTGTTTAGGACTTGTGGACCGTGTACATTTAAAAATGGATAGAAACGTACACTGTAGGTATTAATTGCTATCTCGATATTGCAATGATGAGACGTAATCTCATATCAGTGCAAAATGATGAAGTACGTTGTTTAATATAGGCATGGATAACACCACAAGCTGTAAGTATTGAGATTCCCTAGTGCTCTTGCTTATTTACATATTATTGAGCCCATACTACTTATGTCAATAATATGGTACTTAGCATGGACTCTGTACCAATCCAATATTTATCCTCCTGTAGGATTTCATGATATAAGGGTTTTAATAATGATTATAACATTTTAATGCTGTTTGGTTGTTTAATTATTGCATATTAATCCTTGACCTTGACTTAACCTATATTTTAAATAAAAAAAATACAACCGACTTCCAAAAAAAAACACTACAAAGTAAAAAATAACTTTAATTTCGGAAGGCGGTGTTTTTGTTACTTTCTTCGTATTTTGACACCGACTTCCGAAATTAAAGTTATTTTTTACTTTGTAGTGTTTTTTTTTGGAAGTCGGTTGTATTTTTTTGTAATAAAAAACTTTTTACAAAAAAATACAACCGACTTCCAAAAAAAAAACACTACAAAGTAAAAAATAACTTTAATTTCGGAAGTCGGTGTTTTTGTTAGTTTCTTCGTATTTTGACACCGACTTCCGAAATTAAAGTTATTCTTTAATTTGTAGTGTTTTTTTTTTGGAAGTCGGTTGTATTTTTTTGTAAAAAGTTTTTTATTTTTCACTTTTTAGTGGTGCCCTACACCTAACAACACCACTCCAAAATCGCAGAAAAGCAAAATACGCAATTTCGATCATCAAAGAATCATCTAAATAGTCAAATTCCAGCTATTTCGATTTAAAATCCAAAGTTCGTAACCGATTTTGATATGATTTAAATGGGACCAATCTGCAAGTATATCCTTTCAGATAAAACAAAAATTTTTCAAATCGGTTCATAATTGTCGGAGATATGAGGTAACAAACATAAAAAAAAAAAAAAAACATACAACCGAATTGATAACCTCCTCCTTTTTGGGAAGTCGGTTAAAAATATTTGTAACTGGGTTCTACCAAGGTTTTTGTAAATTATTGAAATTGTTATGGGTTTCCTACGATTTGCAGTGCAATTTGGCGTCTATTTTATTGTTGTCAGGCATTGTTTTGTGTGGCTGATGGGCATTCCCTTTTCATTCGTATTCGCATGTCAGTCGCAATCTATCAAAAATGTATGTAAATTAAGGCTTTTTTGACAGATTATGAATGCGAACGCTGCTTAAAAGTTGGTAGAATTGGTCTTCTGGTAGCTAAAGGGTGTCTCAGTAAGAGTGCACGTGTTACGCATTGTCTTGTTTGGGAATCGCGTACTGAAAGAAACCAGTTTGTGCTTGTTTGAAATTTTTATTTATTTATTTATTTTGCTGGATTTAACATCTACTTTTGTTTAATTGGAGGTCATTAAGTTGCGCTTGTTGCAATTGTTATCTACTATGTTTTTTCCTTTTTTTATTTGTGACACATTATACAACTTGACACCAAATTATTATTCATATATGTTAACGTTCACTACACACTATTATACATTTATTTACCAGTATACATTTAACACTGTGAAACTGATTCACATCCGTACACCCAACGTAAGGTTCAGTTGGAAACCAGCGTCGGGCAGCATCTAGTTGTCGGGCATTTTGCTGAACTGGACCTATTTGGCGCAGCCGCGGGGCACACAATGGTTATCTGTTTTATAATTAAGTTCCCTTTTTTATACCTAAATTGTGTGTGCCAAATAAATTTGTTTTCTTTCTTTCTTTCTTTCTTTCACTTTTTAAAATTGGATTTTTTTTTTCATGTAAGTGGCTACTCTGAAATTTGACAGCTCTGTCACCTCTATTCCGATTGTTAAAAATGGAGCGCTTTTTGAAAGAACATAGAGTTATAATTGTGAAAACTCATTACAAAAAGGGGAAAGTTACGCTGAAACCGCACGCAAACTTCGCCAAATGTTCAGCCGAGAAAGTGCACCTAATGTGTCAACCATTCGAAGAGTGGTCCAAAAATTTGAAGAAACTGGGTCCATTATGGATAGTAAGAATCCTTTGCGTCAACGTACCGGTCGGTCTCTTGAAAACATTACTGCTGTAAACGAGAGTGTCGCTGAAAATCCGAAAACATCAATTCGACATCGTTCTCAACAACTTCAAATTTCACGAAGCACTACGAAGCGATTTTTGACTTAAGACCTCCACCTTCATGCGTACAGGATTCAGTTAACTCAGGAGCTCAAATCAACCAATGACGTATTATATATAGACACGTCATACACCAACATCGCGGCGCTTAAAAACGGCGAAAATACTAGATAGCTAGGTAACTAATACGCATGAAGAAAGGGAAAGAAAATATGTCACCGTACGGCGGGATGCCTGTTGCTAGAGGGAGATAAATAGGTATACATCTTCAGTTACGTCACAGGATAAGTAATAATCAAATTGACATCAAAACAAACGTAGTGTCGCGCGACAGGTTGGTGCGTAACTAAGCGCGATGTGACCAATTGGCTTCATTTCATGTTGTCATTTTAGAGTGCGGACAACGTATCTATAGTTTTATATATCATTGAAACCAACATACCACGGAAAGTTCAATTCGTTCAGTGGGTAATGGAGCAAAGTGAAGTCGATGCCAATTTTTCAAAAAAAGTCATTTTCTCCGATGAAGCGCTTTTCCAAATGAATGGCTTCGTGAATACACAAAATTGTCGAATTAGGGACTCAGAAAGTCCTCATGCAATCCATCAGAAACAAATGCACCCACAACGAGTAACTGTCTGGTGCGGATTTTGGTCATAGGACCTTACGTTTTTGAAAATGAGGCCGAAATTGCAGTGACTGTGAACGGCATTCGTTACAGGAATATGATAACAGACTTCTTGTGGCCTTAAGGACGGCATGAATCTGGACAACATGTGGTTTCAGCAGGACGGCGTAATCTGCCACACCGCGCATGAAACAATTGACTTATGGCAGCAACGATTTCCAGAACACATTATCTCACGAAATTCTGATGTCAGCTGGCCACCAATATCGTGCGATTTAACGCCGTGCGATTTTTTCATTTAGGGTTTTGTGTAATCTCGGGTTTATGCGAATAGACTCGAAACAATTCCTGAGCTTAAATCGGAATCCAACGCGTCATCGATGAGATACAGCCACATCTATGTGCAAAAGTCATGGAAAGTTTAATGAAAAGATTAATGGCCTGACATCGAAGCCGTGGGGGTCCAAATGACCCCCGGATATTTTATTCCATACTTAATACGCGCGCGCTTCAAAGAGACTCAGCATTGGGAGGGGCCCAAAAGGGCCGACTCCTGCCGGAGTCGCGGGACTATTCGAAAGAGATACCGCGGCTCCGGAACAAAAAGGGCACATGAAGGAACATGGATGGGTTTTAGTTAGTAGAGGTCTGACACTCCCGCTCCGCCCAGAGCGGGGGAAGTCATTGGATGATTTCCCATCCCTAAAAAAAGGTACATATCACCATATCAACAGAATTGTTTTGGAAATGTTTGGGATATAAATGAAAAATCTAAGTATACTATATACTATAATATTATGAAGAGGTAAAGTTTGTGAAGTTGTAGGTGAGAATCTCTGGATATACTGAACCGATTTTGAAAATTATTTCCTACCAGCACTTCCACTTTATAATGTTAGTGAAAAGTGCAGAAAAATGACACTATGCAAAGATAACATACAATTTTATTATATGAAACCACATGAATTGTAAACTGGAGAGCTAAGCATGTTATAGCGGGCACAAGTCAAAAAAAAAACTAGTTTTTATTACTCATACTCGGAAAGTAGGCCTAAAGTTGCCTGCGGAGCGGGTTGAAAGTACTATTTTTGAGCCCTACGGAGAAAACTTTTTTCTTTAACTGCTGTCAAAATAAACAAAAAATGAAAAATAAAGTAATCCAGTTTTGGTTGAAAATACTAAAAAATATTTTTTATTTGAACGAAATTACCAAATTTTTATAACAAATTAAATTAATTGGAAATGCACTCATAACACAAAACCAAAACACGACTTAATTAATTAACAAAGCGTATTTATAAATGGTTAATTAATAGCCTTTTGAAGTGTAAAGAAAATGAACCAACGTCGAGGATTATTAGGGTTTCTCCTTACAAACTTTTATAATTTCTAAAAATACCGTAGCACGCAAAGTTAACTAAAGTTATGAACACCTAGTAGATTAAGTGATATGGCGTCATAGAAAATGTTCCCTTTTTTCATTCAAAAGGAAAATTAAAATAAACTTTTGGTTAGCTACACAGTTATTTTTAGTTGAAGTTGAATTTATTTATATACTCGTATAATTTAGTCGAAACGTATTTTCCTTTCTTAAATCTTTTTAAGATTTACTTAATACTTTTATTTGGCACATATCTACAAAACATCTTCTAGGTACTAATTATATAAAGTTTTCGAAGAGTTTGCTTGTTTGGTAGAACGCGCTAATTTAGATTAGCGCGTTCTACTCTGGTTCGAATTGAAAAATTTTAGAGATAAGAGATCCGGAACTTATGTGTTGTGATTTTGTGAATCAGTCTAATTCACGGTTAAAAAGACAGAATGCATGATGCATCGGAATTTAGCGTTAAACTCGCGAAAGTTTAAAAACAAGATAAGCCGACTTTCAAAGAATTTCCGATAAGATCGGACAAAACAGTTAATTTCAAGATTATAGACAAACTATATTCGAAACAAACAAGACACTTTCATCCGTCCAGTAGGCACGTTGCGTTGTTGCTACGCGCGAAAGTTTATTTGATCCAGAAGTTGTGACATAACTTCTTGAACTCCTGTGCCTCTGGTACGACCTACGTGAAAACAATAGTTATGCAATGTGACGTCATACTAATTGTTTCCTTTTAGAAGAAGCTTGTTGCGTTCTCGAATTTGAAGATTTGGGTATTTTAATGACACAAAATAAAATGGTTTTTGTAGATGGGAGACATTTTCGTTTAATAAAAGGCTCAGAAAAACAATCTGGCAATACACCGTGTTCTTCACGTTATCCATAAACTTCATCAAAAGCTTCAAGCTATAGAAGCGTTTGCTAATCAAATTCAACACAGGAAGTAGTAGGTACCTACTTAAAAAGGCTCCGTCATTAATTTTCATTTAATTTAATTGAACTATGCAGTATGCAAGGGTCTTATTGTAGCCTAGGTTACCGCTTAGTGCAATTAAAATGAAATACTCATCAAATGTTATTTGAATTTCATTTGTTTTTCGTTGCCAATTCGGATAAAGAAGCATGCATATCGGGTGATTTACGTCAAGGTATTTAATTAATTTAGTTTGAATTAAAAATTAACAAAAAATAAGAATTGATTAATGTGTCCAGAATGAAAAATGGTTATTTCCATGTTCTTAACATCCGGTCGAAGTTAATGTATATCTACGTCTTTTCTAAGTGTAGCCTACGTATTTAAAGGTTCTCTGAACCAAGGGCTAACACTAGTACTCCCCGAGCAAAACGCAGCGCTAGCCGTTTTTTGTGCAGTTTTTTGGAGCTATCTACTCTTTATCCAAAAGAAATAGCAACTAATAAAAAATACATTAAATTTCTACATAATCTTGGCTTCAAAATGGTAGATTTTATTTTTTATTACTAGGTAAGTATAATGTTTAAGTAATCTCCTCACAACGAAACCACAGAAATGACAAAAAAATACTGAAAACATGCATCTTCTCGAAAACTAACGATTATTTTGATATTTTACTTACACTAATAGATTGGGGGCCTAGTCACCCGCGTCCGTAGGAGAATACCCTTCAGCGAATCCCTACAAGTGGTCCCCGGGTGGTGCTAAACAGGTGACACTAACCGCCTCCGTGGTCTAGTGGTTAAACCACCTGATTCAGACCCAGAGGTCCCGGGTTCAATTCCCAGCGGGGGCAAATTTTTTGCTCGGTTTGGTTGGTGGTAGGACTTGTTTTAAGTCCGCCTGGCAAGCTACCACCATCATGTCTAAGTCTGTCGCCATAACAACAATGTTAACAGCATTGTTGTGTTCCGGCAGTTAGAGGTATGATAGCCAGTTCCTCTGTGTAAGAGGATTCCGGGTGAAACTCGCTTCCATCTTCGGCCTAATCATCACTTTCCATGAGGTGAGATTTGGGCCAAGAGTTTCCCCGTTTTGCATAAAAAAAAAAAGATAGGCAATTTAATTATGAACATTTTGGTAGAAGTATTTTTTTCAAACGACCAACATTAGATTTTATAACGATTTTATTCAACATTCTGAGCGTATTCGCTATTGTATCTCTTGCGCTGTTATTGAGAGAAAAAATGCTCAAGGTTATTTGCTCAGGGTACGGCCTTAATAAATAATTACCAAAAATTAGGTTTTTGTCAGATTCTGCCTGCGTCTGTGTTTCCGAAAGCGTACAACCCTAATCTTTTCAAAGTTAGCGTGAACTGGCTACTTCTGGGTAAGCTTGCTCCATTGCAGACTTTGTCTAAAAGTCATCTCAACTAAAAAAATCACCTCCAAATATTTATTTCTAATCTTCTCAGGAACTATTCCCCGGGTAGCAACGCTCCAGCTTATTACAATTTTGTTGCTACGCTACGTCCATATCTAACTATATCGCACCTCTGCGAGCCATCTGACACCCTGTTAGTAGGTATATTCCCAAGAACATTGACATCAGCTTACAGTTTCACCTGATGCGATTGGATACCGTATGTGGTATATTTTAGTAAACAACAAACTGCGAGTACTTATGACATTACGTTTACAAGTAAATTGAAGAGTCCATTGTCCGAATGTGTCTTGTATTTCAATAAAATGTTGGAAGCGTTTAAAGATAAGTAGGAATTCGATATTATCGCATCATGATGTCTCTTCGTCTCGCTCGTCGATTCTATCTTCATCTGTCTTTTGCCAACTATTTTGAGGTCGGCTTCAGTCCATTCCAATCTTCTACTGAATACCTTCTATTTTCTAATTCGATTTTGTTCCAGAGATGAAAGGTAGTAGATAAAAACTAAAAACTGGGGGGCCTATTTTAAGTGCTTGTTGTGCCAACGCACTATGATCCACGTTCAGGTCAAGAGCTAAGTGCAAAAATCAAACCCCCTAATTGAATATCTACCTATTTCTACATAGAACTTAAAAGTTATAGTTAACATTTTTTCCGAAAAATAGTTTAAAGAAATATGGAGATCGTTATTTTTAAAGTTCTCAACCAACTTTTTAGACCTAGACATCTTGCTTTGCATTCACGTCAACTTGAAATATAATCGGTTCAATTTGAACGAAATACCAAGACAAGAAAACCCTTCTTAAGGATGGGAAATCATCAAATGACTTCTTCCCCTCTGGGCGGAGTGGAAGCCCGTGACAGACTCTCTGACTGAAATCCATCTGTGTTCTTCTGACGTTCCAGGGCCTTACCGGTGTTGGCCGATGCCCGCCGCTGCACCTCTAGATCGACTGGGAAGTCGATCTAGAGGTGCAGCGGCGTGCTGCAATGTACTACTATTCTAGAAAGATCACGGACCCAGAGTTTTCACCGCAGCGCGACCGTGCTAAGATCTCTAGATTACTAAAACCTCAGACTGACGTCTGGGAGGAACTTTATCCGAATGGCAATGTAGGTGGGAAAATTTCGTCAAAGGCCGACACCTCCACCAGTGTTTTCGATCCGTTCGTGAGCGGATGGATAGGACATGGCTGGAAGTGGATCACAGTTTTGCCCAATTTCTCACAGGTCATGGCAAATTTAAGAGTAAATTATTTTCCTTTAGGCTTGTGGCTTCACCTTTGTGTCAATGTTCTACTGCTGACCTTGACTACGAACAATCCGCACATCACATCTTATGGAAGTGTATTCTTTGGCAGACTGAACTAATATTATGTTAGAAAGTATTCAGGTTACATCTGGAGTATAGTAAACACTATACGGATCTTGTAGAAACCAGAACAAATTTCCGTGCGTTCAGGCGATTTTGCCATACATATTACTGGAATCAAAAGTACCTCACAATTTAGGATATTGTATACATCTCTTGGTGCCTATTGGCCTAGCTCTAATCTGTCTCCTACTTGATAAGGAGGAAAGTGGAAATTATTTTTATTTTTCCTACTCCTCCGCTGTACTCTTCTGATTAATTTCATTGCGGGATCTAAGACAGTTGAATTGTTTCTCCGGGACTCGTCGGGCTTCATTAGCTTGACGTTTTTCTGGTGGTCGCTACTGTTGATTTTGGCTTTCAGGAGTTGCAGTAGTTGAAAATGTGTGGCGGGCTTGTTCCAGGGCCGAGATTACTACCCAAAGGTTGACTGGTAGAGAATGCCTGTGGCATTAAGTCCGCCTCTGTACATTTGCGCTTAAAGTGTTAAATAAATAAATAAAATTACTCTTTCGAGCAAATTCTGAAACCCTAGAAGTAAATGCTCATAATAATTTGTTCACTTAGGATTACAAAAATTACGACACCCTTTGGTACTTCTTCAAATGAAAATAACTTTTCAACAAATGTTTCCGTTTGCTTCGAGAACGAATAACAAAAGAAAAAAAGTTTCTTTACAAAAGTTAAAAATAACATGTTTTCCTTCACCACAACCACGTTTATTTACTTTTGGACTAACTAATGTTATGTTACCTAACATGAAATCATAGCATTTCTTTACAAATCCTCCATAATAATCATGTAACTGAAACTCGGTTTTGCCGTTTCGTTCTTTTGTGAAGAAAATGACAGAAACAGGTTATTTTTACCGGTTGTCAATGGTTATGGACGTTGAGATTTCATGAAAAGCGTTCATAACACATTTCTAGAATAAATTGTGTTACGAACTGCTTTTTCTTTGTATTGATCGAATTTTAATACACTTTAACATGGAGTCGAAATTAATGTAGAAATGTACATATGTCTTATGGTTAAAATCTACTTAAGGTAATAAGAAGAAGTTAGATATCTACATAATTTAAAGTATGTACATATAATTATGCTATAATAACGAAAGTTTTTAAAAACAATAATTATTGCACTGATAGAAAGCTCGTCAATGACTATTTACCTACTTTTATACCGCGTTTTCTAAGGCATATACCTACTACTATGGATTAAAAATCTCGTATTTAAGAAGTCGGTTAAAAAGAATAAAGAATAGAAAAGTTTTTGCTGTTTTTTTAAAGCTACTCTTTTATTAACTTAACACAGGAAACTTTAATTTAATTTAATTAAAGTTTAAACACTACAAAGTAAAAAATAACTTTAATTTCGGAGGTCGGTTATTTTGTTAGTTTCTTCGTATTTTGACACCGACTTCCATAATGTCGGTGTCACCGACTTCCATAGTGTAGTGGTTTTTTGGAAGTCGGTTGTATTTTTTTGTAAAAAGTTTTTTATTTTTTCACTTTTTAGTGGTACCCCCACCTAACAACACCACTGCAAAATCGTAGAAAAGCAAAATACGCAATTTCTATTACTTAAAAATCTTGTATTTAAGAAGTCGGTTAAAAAGAATAAAGAATAGAAAAGTTTTTGCTGTTTTTTTAAAGCTACTCTTTTATTAACTTAACACAGGAAACTTTCATTTAATTTAATTAAAGTTTTGCTGTGCCCGACAGGGTCCATAATTGTTTCTATGTATTTATTTTTACCACCTGTATGTGAGGAGCTCTTGGCTAAATAACAACAGCCGCACGGGTCGATCTTCAAGGTTAAGCAACGCTTGCCAAGGTTGGATGGGTGACCATCTTAACATATCGAGTTTCCTCCGTGCGTACGTTAAGCCGTTGGTCCCGGCTGTCATTTGTAGATCTTTGGCAGTCGTTACGGATTGTCAGAAGCCAGTAAATCTGACTCCAGTCTTGCCAAGAAATACCGTGTTATCCAGTTAATGGGTTGTGGAGGTCTGGTAGGTAGCCGCTCCACGTAAAATACTGGTATTTAGCTGAATCCGGTTTGACTGGAAGCCGACCCCAATGTAGTTGGGAAAAGGCTAGGCTGATGATGATGTGTACATTATGGATTGCAATAAACTATTTTAGATTTGAAAAAAAAAACGAGACATTAATGTAAAATATCTTTACTTGTAAAGTTTATTCATAAAAAAAATTACAGAAAAGCCGGCCAAGTGCGAGTCAGTCTGTCACACGAGGGGTTTCGTACCATGAACAGTATAAATAAACCGAAAAGAGCACGTTTCTTGTTTGAGAGCTCTCCTTAATTATTAATCTAATTTAAGTTTCATTATTTGTTATTGTAGCGGCAATATTTTTTTTTTAAAACGTTGCCCCAGTCTAGAAACTTCTCCTGTATCGTGGGTCACATACACAAACAGCCAGACCCGGAACAACTATATTTCGGACGGCAGGAACACGTCCAATGCTCGCGCTGTCGTCCTGGGACAATCTCCCACGTAATTTGACGTACGCCCCTTGTACTACCTTGCGCTGGTTACGTACGTCACCACGCACCCCTGAATGCGTAACGTTTTTCGACTACTGTTAAAGGGACCTCGGGAGACGGAGACGAAGAGCCGGGGAGGCAATAAAACAACTCTTCACAGGAAATCTTGACCCGCAGGTTTCGGCACTTATCTTCCTGTAGTGTTGCCTCTTCGACGGCTGTGCTGCGACTGCGATTGAGCCGAGATTCGGCTCTGTTTATATACTGCCCGTCGTTACCTTATAGAGAACCGTGATTTTTGAAGTCGATTCGTGTGTCATTTTCTCTATGAGCCGAAACCTTTGGAGCCTTTATTTATTGTGTTTTATATAAAAACCCTTACAATATATATATTTTTAGATTCCTTAAACCTTGCTTAACAATATGGAACACAAAATATTTCGATATCCTTACAATACAAAAAGTTTCTAGAACTAAAACTTCTAATTTTGTACCTTAACAAATTTTCACTACACATTTTAGGAAATATTTCGAAAACTATAAGTCCTATCAACTTAATTCTTTTTGCCAAGGTGGTTTTGGGTCAAGACCTTTATTTTAACACTAATTACAAAACGCTATCACCTAAGACAAAAAATCACATTTTCAAATTACGTAATTATTTTCAATGCAAAAACCTTACATCTAAATATCCTTATAAACTATCAAAATTCGTTCGCATTGGAGTTTTATTGGACCTAATATGTAAACATAAAACTAATAAAACTAATTAGAATGTAATTAAAACATAATCTCATCAAATAATTAATTAAACCTTTCTGTACAAACAAAACATAACATAAAACATTAAATTCGCATTTAAACTATATTCTAACTAAACCTATGATGCGAAAATATCCCTATGACACTAATTAAAGAATGTTAAACTAATCTAATCTGATTCAAATAAGATTCTAATTAGTTTTCCTTACAAATTTCCTTATTTCATATGGTCGCGTCCATCACTACTTGCGCCTAGGGACGCAGAAGGGGTCTTATCGCCGACAGTCTCCCCCTCGTGCACCGCACCATCCTCCTGGCTCGGCGATACTCCCGGCACCAACAGCACCACTCTCGAACTGGGTCTCCGCAGCTCACCTCCGCGCGTCTCGACGTCGACGATCCTCGTTCGCCCGTCTGGTCCAGGATACACCCGCAGGATTCTTCCGCGTGGCCAGGTGCATCTCGGCAGGCTGTGGTCGACGATCAGCACGATGTCTCCGACTTGCAGGTCTGTGGCGCTGGTTCTTCCATTCGTCTTCCTCGGCAGAAGAGTGGGCAGGTATTCTCGCAGCCAACGTTGCCAGAAGTGGTCGGCAAGTCGCTGCGTGGCCTTCCAGGTGGGCCTGCCCACCAGCTCGCTGTCCCCGAAGTTGCCGACTCTCGCAGCGCCGCAGGATCGCCCAATGAGGAAGTGGTTTGGCGTGATTGCTTCCTCCTCAGGATGCTCGGAGAGATGGGTGAGAGGTCGAGAGTTGACAATGTGCTCGGCCTCTAGGAGGAGAGTTTGGAGTACCTCCTCACGTGGATGCCTTTCGTGGAGTGTGGCGCCTAGTGCGGTTTTAATGGATCGCACCAGTCGCTCCCATGCGCCTCCCATGTTTGGCGCACCAGGGGGGATGAATTTCCACTGCACGCCGATCTTTTCTGCTTCTGAGACGAGGTCTCCTTGCTTCAGGGTGTCGAGCGCTTCCTTCAGTTCTTTATTAGCGCCGACGAAGTTGGTCCCGTTGTCGCTGTAGATTGTCTTCGGCATTCCTCTTCTTGCGGCGAATCTTCGTAGCGCCATGATCATGCTGTCGGTGGAGAGCGAAGGAGTCAGCTCAATGTGCACTGCCCTGGTTGTGAGGCATGTGAATAGAGCTCCCCATCTTTTTTCGTGTCGTCTTCCCACGGTGATCGTCATAGGGCCGAAGTAATCTACGCCAGTGCACGTAAAAGGAGGGTTTCCGTGCATCAGCCTTTCAACAGGTAGGTTGCCAGTCGGTAGTTCTTGTGGTTTTGCCTTCTTCGTTTTGCACCACTGGCATTGATGTTGAACTGCCTTGATCGCTGACCTTAATCCCAGTACCCAGAAGCGTTGTCGAATCTCGTTCATCACGGTTGCGTGATTTCCATGGTTGAAGCGGCAGTGGAATTCCTCGATGATGAGTCGTGTTGTCCTTTCCTTGCTGTCGAGCACGATGGGTCGCTTGTAATCTCTTGTCACACCCTGTATCGCGTCGATTCTTCCTTTTAACCGCAGTAGACCTTCTTCGAGTACTACGTCGAGCTTCTTCAATTTGCTGCTGCCCTCCAATTGCTTTCCTTGCTGCAGACACTTGATGTCATCTCTGAAGCTTCTTTCCTGGCTTCTCTTTAGCAAAAGAGTTTCAGCTTGCTCTAGTAGTCCGGCGTTTAGCGGTACGTATTTCCTTTCTATTGGTTTTGAAGACTTCTGTGGTTTCTCAACAGTCTTCGCCTTCTTTGCTTGCGTCATCTTCCAGGTGGGATCTTCTTTGCAGACGTTGACCTTTGCTCTTCTTCCGCAGAGTTGTAGGAACTGCAGTACTCTAGCTGTGGCTCGCCAGAGTCTCTTCCATGAGGAGAATCTATCAGGATCTGGTGATGGGTGAGAGGTGCTCGTTGCTGCCGCGACGTCCACTGCCTTTTCTTCGCCGGTGGTTTCCTTCTTAAAGGTTCTCGGTGCCGGCCAATGCGCTTCATCTTGTTTCAGGAAGCTTGGTCCGTTGTACCATCGGTGATTGCAGTCGAAATCTTCTGGCACGTTGCGCGTTGCATCATCAGCAGGGTTCTGCGCTGTGGGCACCCACCTCCAGTCTTGCGGCTTCGTAAGATCTTCAATTTCCGCTAAGCGATGAGCCACGAACGTCTTGAAGGTTCTGGGGTCCGTCTTTATCCATGAAAGTACGATGCTGGAGTCTGTCCAAAATGTCTTCTTTGCTACCTTCAGGTCCATTTCTTCCTCTACTGAATGTGCCAGTCTGCTTCCTAGGAGGGCTGCTTGCAGTTCGAGTCTTGGGATCGACACCGGCTTCAATGGAGTGACTCTTGCCTTCGCCGCTACTAAGCTAACATAGTAGGTTCCATTTCCATCTTCAGTCCTCCAATAGACCGCTGCTGCATATGCCGACTCGCTCGCGTCCGTGAATGTGTGCAGCTCCCCCTCGGTGCAATGTGGCGCCAGGCATCTTGGAACCTGTAGGTCTTGGAGCAGCTTCATTTTCTCCAGGTAAGTCTTCCATGCTTCGTACTCCTTTCCTTCTATTTCTTCATCCCAACCGACGCCACTTCGCCAAATGCTTTGAAGCAGCTTCTTTCCCTGGATGAGAACTGGTGACGCCAGCCCCAATGGATCGAAGGTCGACATCACTGCACTGGTGACTTCTCTCTTCGTAGGTACTTGAAGTCCTTTGGCTATTTCCTCTGGTGTGTTCCGGAGGTTTGCCCTGAAGCCGATGGAGTCTTTCGTCGTGAACCAACGAAGTCCCAGTGTCTTTTCTTCCTTCTCCCCAATGTCAACTTCTGTCTTGTCTATGGCATCAGTCTTCAAGTCTCGCAGCAGCTCAGGTTGATTTGACGCCCATCCCCTGAGTTCGAAGCCTGCTTTCTTGTGTATGTAGTCCACCTGCGCCGTCACTCTTCTGAAGTTCTCTTCTGAATGGAAGCTGTGCAGGTAATCATCCATGTAATGATTCAACTCGATTGCCCTTGCTGCCTCTGGAAACTGCTCCTTGTATTCCGCTGCGTTCCGGTTCTTGACGTAGATTGCCGTGCTAGGAGATGATGTCGCGCCGAAGATGACTGATGTCATTCTGTATTCCTTCGGTGACACGTCTCGATGATCTCCGCGCCACAGGAACCTCAGGCTATCTCTGTCTTCTGGTCGAATGCGCACTTGCAGAAACATTTCCTTGATGTCGGCTGCCACAGCTATTGGTCCTTGTCTGAACCTCAATAATATTCCGAAGAGTGATTGCAGTAGATCTGGTCCTGGTAGTAGAGCATCGTTGAGGCTTCTTCCTTTCGACTTTGCTGCAGCGTCGAAGACGATCCTTATCTTTTTCTTCAACGGATGTACCACGGAGAAGTGAGGGAGGTACCATTTCTTTTTGGAGTCTTCTTGTCCTACAGGTGCTTCTTCTGCATACTTGCTGTCGATAAGATGCTGGATCTGTTTGACGTATTCCGCCTTCAGCTGAGGGTCTTTGTCCATCTTCTTTTCTATGTTGAACAACCGGTTCTTGGCAGACGTGTAGCTTTCAGGCATTTGTTCATCTTCATTCTTCCACAAGAGTCCAGCTTCGAATCGCCCATCTTCCAATCTTCTGCAGGTCTTCTCTAAGATGGCAAGTGCTTTTCCTTCTGAGTCTGTAGTGGGTCTTCGCGGTTGTACACCAAGCGCCTCGATCGCGAAGTGGTCCTTAATGGCTTGATGCATTTCCTCTTCTCGCGTGCTGACGTGTAGGCAAGAGTTCAAGAAGTGTACAACTCTTGCAGCCCCGACGTCTGACCCATGGAGTACCCATCCTAGTCCTGTTCTTGAAGCAACTGGTTCTCCTGGTTTCCCTCTTCTTACTTCTTGAGTCACTATCAGCTCCCAATTGTCTTGCCCGATGAGCAGCTGTGGTGACTCCCCTTCATAATATAGAGAATCGGCGATCTTCTTTAAATGTTGGCATTCTTCTATCCTTTTCTTTTCCAGGAACTGTGGTGCAAGCTTCAACTCGTTGATTGTTCGGACTCTCTTCAAGGTCTTCTTGTTTCCTTGATGAACCCCCTTGACCGTAAGGTCCAGCATCTGTGAATCCTTCTTCTTAATCAGCCTGCCTCCCACTGTTTCGATCGCTAGTTCCTCTTCCTTGCCTTGAGCGCCGACTTCTTGTGCCACCTTTTCATCAATGAGTGACACCGTGGACCCCTCATCCATCAGGGCTAATATCCTTTTTGATCCTTTCGACCCGAAGACTTCAACTGGAACTATCTTCAGGTATGCCCTTGCATTGTTGACTGCATTCACTGATGCCATGACGCTAGCTACTTCTTCTTGTGTCTCCGTTTTCTTGTCTCCCGAGGTCCTGTCTTCTGATTCCACGTGCAGCAGATGATGATGCCACCTCTTGCATTCCTTGCACGGTGGTTTCCTGCAGCTCTCCTTTCGATGTCTCCCTTGAAGGCATTTGAAGCAAACGCGACTTTTCTTCACTGTTGCCCACCGATCTTGTACTGACGTCTTCTGGAACTTCTGACAGTCGACGAGGAAGTGTCCACCTTCACACATAGGACATATCTTCTCTGCTGGCTGTCTTGAATCCTTTTCCTTGAAGTCCCTTTCCCTTGTTGAATACGTCGCCTGTCGATGAGTCCTCTTGAATCCAGTCTTTTCTTCTGATGTCGCGAAGGCTCCACACTTGTCTGCTTCCATGTTCAGGAACTTGGAGACCAATGTCAGGTCGGAGAACTCGCCTTCTTCTGTTGCTGCAGTGAAGTCATACCAACGGAACTTGAGAATCGTCGGCATCTTCTCGATGATTTGTTTCACCATTTCAGGTGAATGCAGGTACTGTGGTTTCTTCAAACCCCTTATTGCTGCTACGCTGTTGTTGATCTGGCTTGCGAAGATGCATATGTCCCTTGGATTTTCAGATATCTTCGGTAATGCCTTGACCTTGTCCAATTCCGCCAGCACCAGCGCATCAGGTCTTCCATATCTTCTTCTGAGGGCCTGCATCACTTCCAATGGAGATGCTTCAGAATACAGCAGACTCTTGATAGCTTCTCTTGCATTGCCCTTCAGTGCTCTTCTTAGTCGAGCCATGTTTTGAACTTCGTTGAACATCGGTGCTGTATCTTCATAGACAACCTTGAAGGCCAACCACTCGCTGCTGTTGCCGTCGAAGTAGGGTAACTCGTGAATATACTTCGGCTGCGATACTGGTCCTCCTTTTGTGGTAAGGGCTTCCTTCAACACTGCTGCTAGCGCTTGAATTTCGCTCGTACCCCCTTTCGTTGAGGAGATCTCTTCAGGCTTCACCTTCTGTGGCTCTTCTGAAGGTAGCTGACCTCGTCGCTCGGGCTGTTCCATGTTGCCTTCTTCTAATACGGATGTCTCGATCCAGTTCTGCACCTGTGCTGTTCTGTCTTCCTGGTCTTCATCCACGGAGTCCTCATCTTCACACTGTGCCAGTTCCAACCTGACACGGGCTAGCTTCGCCGCAGCCTGAGCTTGCTTCAACTCCAGGCGTGCTAATTCTTCTCTGGCTTCCAGCTCGCGTCTTCTGGCTGAGGAGCTCGTGGTCTTCGTAGACCTGGCATGACGACCGACCCCCTTTGGCTTAAGGGTTGCTGCTGATCCGCGAACACCCTTGTCCGGAACATCCTCTGGAGTCTTCTTGGTCGTTTCCTTCTGTGCGGCTTCATCCTTCTTCTGTCCGTTCTTCTCGGACGCCGCCGTGGTCGCAGTCGCTACCGTAGTCCCCATCGTCGTGGTGCCCTCTGTGTTCGTAGTGCCCGAAGAAGCGTTTGAATCCGACGTAGTTGCTGTCCCTGATGATGCTGACGCTGACGCAGACGTGACCCCTTCTGATCCCGACATATCTTCTGTCGCGTCCTTATCCGAAGGACGGGACCCGGAACGTGAGGGAGCATCCTTCTGCGACCTGGTTACCGGCATCTTGACGCAATCTTCTTATCTTCTGGACTTCTTCTGGATTCTTCTGCACTCTTCTGCAGGGATCCCGTCTCGAAGGACCAACTATTTCGGACGGCAGGAACACGTCCAATGCTCGCGCTGTCGTCCTGGGACAATCTCCCACGTAATTTGACGTACGCCCCTTGTACTACCTTGCGCTGGTTACGTACGTCACCACGCACCCCTGAATGCGTAACGTTTTTCGACTACTGTTAAAGGGACCTCGGGAGACGGAGACGAAGAGCCGGGGAGGCAATAAAACAACTCTTCACAGGAAATCTTGACCCGCAGGTTTCGGCTCCTATCTTCCTGTAGTGTTGCCTCTTCGACGGCTGTGCTGCGACTGCGATTGAGCCTACTCCGGGTCTTCTCGCTATTCCCCTAGGGGAACTGGAGGGAACTGGTCTACCTTTCTTGGTATTGCAGTGGTTCCATCGCCGCCTGTGTAGACAGGCGGGTCATTTGGTTGTGGCGTTGCCACGTGGAGTCGAGTCCGGGCGTCTAGTCCGGTGGGTGTTGTGCCGCTAGCGAGAGCTGCCCCCACCGGCAGCGTCCCCGTACGGGGAGCCTCCAGTGAGCGCTCTGCCAGCTAGCGGCAATGGGTTGGTGGGCTTAAGCTGGTTACGGTGAGGTCGAGCACGTCGGGGGGGAAAACTCCCGGCGTGCGCCCGTCAACCGTATTCAGCGAGCGGCGTCATGGTCCGGGTCGGATGAGGTTGCGGCGGGGATCAGGTCCCGCGGCAGCGGTCTATCCGGTGGGCGTCGATGGTAGGGAGCGAGCTCCCGCAGCTGGTGGAAGGACGAGGCCCTCGCGCGGCTGAACATCGTGGCGGTCAGGCGGCCGATGAAGTCGTCGAGGCTCTCCATGCGCAGGTCTCTTGCGATCACCGCGTTCTTCACGAACCTGGGGGCGTCTACGATGCTGCGTAGTGACAGCGACTGCTGCGCGCGCAGCCGGTTACGGTTGGACTCCGAAACCAGCGCGTACCACGCAGGGGCAGCGTAGGTGAGTCGGCTGCGAACATACGCCTTGTAGACGCCCAGCTTCGCTCGGGGCGGTAGGCGTGAAGACAGGACGGGACGCAGGAGAGCTCGAGCGGCACGAGTCTGATTCACGACGTTCTTGACGTGAGGGCCCATGGTGAGTTGTCGGTCGAGGGTCACGCCCAGGTACTTGACCTGGCGCGCCCAGTCGACGTGGCGTCCAAGCATCGAGAGACGAGGCGGGTGCTGACGTCTTCCGAAGGAGATGGCTTGGGTCTTCGCCACGTTGACCGACAGTCTCCAGTCTTCCAACCACGGCGGGAGTGCATCCAGTGCTCGCTGCATTTTGACCGCCGCGTGTGCAGGTGACAGCGAGGTCGTGACGTAGGCGGCGTCGTCAGCGTATAGCGCCAGCATGGCGTCACCACCGACGGGGATGTCATCTGTGTACCTGCAGTAGCACACAGGGGACAGGCAGGATCCTTGGGGTACGCCGGCACCGACGGAGCGTTCCGTAGACAGGACGCCTTCAACCACCACTTGAAAGCGTCTGTTCTCCAGGAAAGTGGCCACAGTCTTAACTATTCGACGAGGAGTAGTAGATGTGGACAACTTGTAGAGCAGGCCGGCGTGCCACACGCGGTCGAACGCCTTCTCCATGTCGAGCATTACCGCGACAGCGCCTTCCTTCTTGTTGAGGGCGACCGTCAGGTGATGCACCACTCTCGCGAGTTGGTGCGTCGTGGAGTGCTCGGCACGGAAGCCGAACTGTTCGTCGCGTGGCTGGATGTGTGGCGTCAGATGCAGCAGTAGAAGCTTCTCGAAGACTTTCGAGAGTGTCGACAGCAGCGTGATGGGCCGATAACTTTCGGGCTTCAGTATGTTCTTCCCGGGCTTAGGCAGCATAACGACTCTACCGAGTCTCCATGTTGTGGGGAAGTGGCTGGTGCGGAGGATGCCGTTGAATAACTGCGTCACTGTCGCGATTGCTCGTGGAGGTAGGTGACGCAGGGCTTCGTTGGTGATCCCATCGGGGCCTGGGGCCTTCCGCAGTGGTGTGCGGCGAATCATTCGCTGCACTAATCCCGGGGAGAGGACTACTGGGTCTTCCGTGGCGGTTATCGGCGCTTCGAAGTATGACTCCAAATGCTGCTGGATAGCTTCTACATGCTGGGTGTTGGAAGCTGGGTTTGGCTGGAACTGCCTCTCAAGGTGGTCCGCTAGGATCTCCGCTCGGTCCTCGGCTCGGTAACGAAGGGTTCCGTCACCGGCCATGAGGGGCCTAATCGGAGGGGGCTTCCTTGAGAGTTGGCGGCATAGGCGGTGGATGCCCGTCCAATCGTTTCCTGCTCGCTCAATGGCGTGGTGCCAGGACTCGGTGTGCAGCGCCTCGAGTGCACTTGAGATCCTCTTCGCCAGAGCGTTGAGCTGGGTTTTCATGGACGGACATCGGGTGCGTTGCCAGGTGCGACGCAGCTTCCTCTTCCTGTCGACCATCGCCAGGATGTGGGGCGGTAGTTGGGGCGGCCTGCGCGTCGACGCTGAGTCTTGCTTCGATTCTCGAAGCGCTGCTGTGATGACAGCGCTGAGTTGTTCGGCGAGCGTATCGACATCAGCGTAGGTCTCGATGCGACGGTAGGGGGCGTGCTCCGACATGTGGCAGGCATAGGCGCGCCAATCCTGGCGGGGTCGTGGCAGGGATGGTACAGACCGGGCAGGGGTGCTCGCTAGTACCATTAGCACCGGTTGGTGGTCCGAGAGGACGTGGTCGTCCAAGACGTCAAGCGACGGTGTGGCGGTGAGGCCACGGACGAGTGCCAAGTCGATGACGTCTGGCATCTGCGCTGGGCTGTGTGGATAGTGCGTCGGCACTGTCGGTCCCAGCACCTCGAAGTGGTTGCGATCTGCATGGTTGAACAGGCGTCGTCCGTCTGGGCAGATGTAGGCTGAGTTCCACGCCGTGTGCTTCGCGTTGAAGTCACCCGCAACGACTGTCGCAAGTGGCGAGTCTAGCAGGATGCTGACGTCAGCCATAGCGAGTTTGTGCTGGGGTGGCTTGTAGAAAGCGAACACACGGGTGGGGACGCGGTTGGTGCAGATCTCCACACCGAGGGCGTAGGACGACTGAAGCGTCGGCAGTGGCAGCGGCTGGTGGACGATGTTCCTCTTGACTAGGACTGCTAGTCCCCTGTAAGCAGCCCCAGTGGGGGAAGTGTGGTCCTCTCGGTACGTGATGTACCCTGGCATCTTCAACTTGGTGCTGCTCCTGAGGTGCGTCTCATTTATGAGCGCTATGTCGACTTTGCGCTGAGTCAACAGCAATCTCAGGAGCCTGGTCTTCTCGGGGGTCAGTCCGAAGGCGTTCCAGTAAACAATGCGCACCTCACTTGCGGCCATGTGCGCAAAGTTCAGCAACGCATTGCAGGATGGCGGGGACTGGATCCCGCCCCTCCTGTATGGCCAGTAGCACCGAGTTGAGTGCTCCGATGGCCAGGGTGACTATGGGGTCAACGGACCCCTGCTTCGCCTTCGTCCCCCCTAGGGGGGCAGCGACCACAGGGGCTGTTGACCGTTTGGTCGTCTCCTCCGGTTTGTTCGGCGGCTGCGTGGTGGTCGCAGCGGCTTTGCTCCGGGGGCGGCGGCGTCCTTTGCCCCTCTTGGCCCCTCCCGTGCTGGTTCCCCCCTGAGCGGGGTTTGCAGCGGCCATGAGGGAAGCTGGGGCGTCGACCTCAGTGTCGTTCGCGGTGAGCGTCTTCTTGGAGGTGGTCTCATCAGTGGTGGCGGCGACAGAGGTGCGCGCCACTGTTCCGGCCCGTTTGTTCCGCGCCTCCTTGCGGAATATCGGGCATGAGGTGTTGTTCGCCGTGTGCGCACCTCCGCAGTTGGCGCAGGTGGGCGGCGACTCCAGTGGGCGTGGGCAGTCTTTCGCGGCGTGCTCCTCGCCGCATCGCACACAAGCAAGTTGCCTGTGGCAGTTGTGCGAGGAGTGGCGGAATTGTTGGCAGCGATGGCACTGCGCAGGGCCCTTCTTCCCGCGCCACGCCTCTATGGTGATGCCGGGCATACATAGGAGTTCGGTCACCTGATATATGCCCGGTGTCAGGTCCGGGGTCCGTTGCAGCTGTACGTAAAATAGGCATCCGGGACGACCGGAGCGAGTTCGGATCGCGCGCGCATACTCGGGCACGTATCCGAGCTCCCGGAGGTCCGCTTCTATTTCTGCTGGTTCTGTGTTTGCTGGCAGGCCTCTGATCGCCACCTTCAGGCTCTGGTCAGCAGGCAAGGAGTAGCAGAACCAGGTGAGCCTGGTCTCCTTCTCCAGCTTTGTCAGGTACGATTGGACGGCGCGGTATTCAATCTCCGATTTGGGGATGAACCGGACGCCTTTTCCAAATGCGCGTCCGTTTGGTGCATGTCCAAGGATTCTCTTCAGTTCCTTAAAGTGTGACGGCCAGTCTGGCAGTACCTCCACCACAAGTGGCGGGTATCTGGCCGAGGTCTTGGGAGCGGGGGCGGTGCTGCTTCCATGAGTGGCGGCTTGAGCAGCGTCGGCAGTGGTAGCAGCGGCGACGCTGGAGGCGGCATTGGTGGATGCATTCGGGGAGGTGGTGGCAGGGGTGCGGTTGGAGCTACCCAGGCTGGTCCGCGGTGAGGGGCGGGGGAGGGCAGCTGCATTCGCATAAGACGCGGTACTTGATGTGCCCATGTCCATGGGCGAGGTTGTGGCACGGCCGGCAGGTGAGAAGGGCGGCGTAGTAAATACGGCCTGCCTTTTCTCCGTAGGTTGCGGGGGGGAGGGGAACCTCTCCGGGGCGATCTGCGTCGGTGGCGCGACGTAGCGCGGGTGGGGTCCTTCCTGCGCCGTAGTCGTGGCGCGGTGGGATGGCCGCTTTTCGCGTTGAGGTTGCGGCGCAGCAATGGTGGTGAGCGGCGGCGTGTTGAGCAGCGGCGTGAGCACGGGGGTGGTTGCTGGCACGTTGCGGTGCTGTTGTGGCCATTGGCCAAGGGCGCTAGACGTGGTGGGTGGTGGCGGCTGTACTGACGTAAGCCGTGGGGGGTCCCCCTCTGTAGGGGTGGGCGTGGTGGCGAGTGGGCTGGCCGAGAAGAATTCTTCCCCTCCCAAGTCAAAGGTTCCGACTGGGGGAGGAGGGGGGGTGGCAGCGGGGCGAGTCGGGCGGGTCACGTGCTGCACGGAGATGAGGCGGTCGATGCCCGCCACAGCTGCCGCGCGCGAACGCCACACCGAACGTCTTCCTATCCCCGTAGTGTGCGGGGGGAGGGGGCGGGTTGGCCTCCTGGACGGAGGGTACGTTGGTGGCGGTGGTGGCATGATTCACCACCGCTTATTGGGTTAAAAACATAAGATAAGATGCGCGACGCGGATGGGCGCAGCGAGGGACTGACGGGCGCGGTCTCGACCGGCCCTCCTCGGCACACGGCACCCACCGACCCGGCCTCCGGGGCTTGCCGCTGGTGGCAGACCGGAGGACCGAAATCAGCAGGATACCGCGTGTGAACCCAAGAAGGAGCCGATGGACGCTTGTTGGTTTGGTAGTCCCTGCGCGCAAAATACTTCGCACGAAATAAAAAGGAGACCCGAGCGCTCTGCAACACGTCTGTACTGTGTGACAGTCGGCGAATCCGCGATTGAGCCGAGATTCGGCTCTGTTTATATACTGCCCGTCGTTACCTTACAGAGAACCGTGATTTTTGAAGTCGATTCGTGTGTCATTTTCTCTATGAGCCGAAACCTTTGGAGCCTTTATTTATTGTGTTTTATATAAAAACCCTTACAATATATATATTTTTAGATTCCTTAAACCTTGCTTAACAATATGGAACACAAAATATTTCGATATCCTTACAATACAAAAAGTTTCTAGAACTAAAACTTCTAATTTTGTACCTTAACAAATTTTCACTACACATTTTAGGAAATATTTCGAAAACTATAAGTCCTATCAACTTAATTCTTTTTGCCAAGGTGGTTTTGGGTCAAGACCTTTATTTTAACACTAATTACAAAACGCTATCACCTAAGACAAAAAATCACATTTTCAAATTACGTAATTATTTTCAATGCAAAAACCTTACATCTAAATATCCTTATAAAATATCAAAATTCGTTCGCATTGGAGTTTTATTGGACCTAATATGTAAACATAAAACTAATAAAACTAATTAGAAAGTAATTAAAACATAATCTCATCAAATAATTAATTAAACCTTTCTGTACAAACAAAACATAACATAAAACATTAAATTCGCATTTAAACTATATTCTAACTAAACCTATGATGCGAAAATATCCCTATGACACTAATTAAAGAATGTTAAACTAATCTAATCTGATTCAAATAAGATTCTAATTAGTTTTCCTTACAAATTTCCTTATTTCATATGGTCGCGTCCATCACTACTTGCGCCTAGGGACGCAGAAGGGGTCTTATCGCCGACAAACTATCTGTAAGCTTTACAAATATTTGTTCCGTGCGGGAATCGAACCCACGACACGCGACGCAGCAGTCGATCGCTCAACCACTGCGCCAACCGTGCCGTCAAAATAATATGCAATAGAAATACAAAATCTGAGAAAATTTAAACTGTCTACTTATAACGGTTTTTGAGATACAGATGGACGGACGAACGGTTGGACAGACGGATGGACAACAGAGGCTTAATTGTTATCGGGTTCCGTTGGTAACCCTTCGGGTACGGAACCCTATGAAGGAATGGTTTTCCAGTATATACGACATCGACTATTTTGAAAAGCTACAAGTTATACCTTTTCTTTTTTTTACTATTGATAGGCAAACGTTTGACCGCTATCTCACCAGTAGTGCGATTCACAAAGGCAGAACATCTTTACAACCAAGAAATCATCGTTGAAACATCTGATGTGGCATCTATTTATCAGATGTTTGATGTTAAGCGATGATGCGGTCTAAGGTGGAGCACGCTTGCCTAGAAGTAACCTTTTCATTTTTTTCTTAACTTAAAGACACCAAGGTTGTAGCTATCAGGAAACACAGACTCCGGCAGGGAATTCCACTCTTTAGCTGTACGCACAATCAAACTATTCCCAAAACGTTTTGTGCGTATAGGTGGGATGTCCACCATGTAAGTAGATCTTACCGGTGGCGCATCGCCGTACGTCTTGTGGTCCTTAAACCTTTAAGCAATTGAAGTACATAATATCGATTACAACAGGTGCAATACACAGTACTGTAGCTGAAACGACACACTTTCCACACTCAGTTTACGATTTCCTTCAAAAGATAAGCAACAACTATAAAATCTAATTTTTCAGCACGTTACCAATAATACGATTAAAATCACGTTTCACTTAAAATCGATGTAATAGGCCTTGGAAGTAATGAAACAGCACTGGTGGTTAATGAAGAATTAATTGACGACCATACTGCTACAGGTGGTTGTGATAATTTAATTACCTTTTTAACTATTAAAAAAGTTCATAACAATCTTATCGTTAATTTGTAAGAAATGGACTCAGTAGATAATGTAACGAAATAAATCAAATTATATTGCAAACACTACAAAGTAAAAAATAACTTTAATTTCGGAAGTCGGTGTTTTTGTTAGTTTTTTCGTATTTTGACACCGACTTCCGTAATTTAAGTTATTTTTTACTTTGTAGGTAGTGTTTTTTTTTTGGAAGTCAGTTGTAATTTTTTGTAAAAAGATTTTTTTCACTTTTTAGTGGTACCCCCACCTAACAACACCACTGCAAAATCGTAGAAAAGCAAAATACGCAATTTCGATTACTTGGATGACATAAAAAACTTTTTACAAAAAAATACAACCGACTTCCAAAAAAAAAAAACACTACAAAGTAAAAAATAACTTTAATTTCGGAAGTCGGTGTCAAAATACGAAGAAATTAACAAAAACACCGACTTCCGAAATTAAAGTTATTTTTCACTTTTCAGTGGTGCCCCACACCTAACAACACCACTGCAAAATCGTAGAAAACCAAAATACGCAATTTAGATTATCAAAGAATCATCTAAATAGTCAAATTCCAGGTATTTCGATTTAAAATCCAAAGTTCGTAACCGATTTTGATTTGATTTAAATGGGACCAATCTGCAAGTATATGCTTTCAGATAAAACAAGAATTTTTCAAATCGGTTCATAATTGTCGGAGTTATGAGGTACCAACATAAAAAAAAAAAAAAAAAAAACATGCAACCGAATTGATAACCTCCTCCTTTTTGGGAAGTCGGTTAAAAACCATCATCCAAGTAAACTAATTCCAGCTATTTCGATTTAAAATCCTAAGCTCGTAACCGAATTTGATAAAACTTTGAGACTCCGACAATTATGAACAGATTTTTTTAAATCGGTTCATAATTGTCGGAGTTATGAGTTAACAAACATAAAATAAAACAACCGAATTGAGAACCTCCTCCTTTTTGGGAAGTCGGTTAAAAAAATAGAAGATCATCACAAATATTTACTCGGAATTGAATCGTTTCATCGGTTAAAAATGAAGAAGACATAATAGATGGTCTTCGTGCTGTGCTGGCGCTGATGCCGCGGCTACAGAGTAGGTACCTAAGGCGGCGGAAATATGATAACCGCGTTGGTAGTTATAATTTCGAGACGTTTAGGGTTGAAACTCTCGGGTCGTTGGGTCGGAGTGCCTATAACTTGTATAAAGATCTGTCAAGACGCTTCGTTGACACTTCGCGTGACCCAAGGGTTCGCTTTTACCACAGTATAAATATGGACAGTACGGAAACTAAGCCTAGTTGAGAATATAATTACCTACGCTCCATTGAAGCAATAGGGTTGTCACTTTTAACGTTTTTGTTTTTTTTACATTTTTGTTCTGTAGTGATCAATCTATCGAATTTGAATAACTAGCTTTCAATTTAAATAGGTAATCTCATGGCGCTGGTTAATCTCAACAAAACACGATACCTACTTTAAACACGGATTTTTTTTTAATATTTACACACAACAACTTGTAGCACTAACTTAGTAACTTTGTCATTACGGCGTAACCTTTTACAAGTTTTGGCGGGAGCGTACGCAAGCCGCTGTTGGACGAAAACGTTTCGGGCGCTCGGTACCTTTGCAGCCGCCATCTTGGGTTCTCGTTTTGACAGCACTATCGGCTTCAACACGCTCGTAAACCATGAAAACGACACCCATGACTAAATAATTGATACCTATTGCAGCCGCCATCTTGGATTCACGTTTTGACATCACTATCGGCTTCAACACCCTCGAAAACCATGAAAACGACACCCATGACAAAAAAATCGGTACCTATTACAGCTGCCATCTTGGATTCACGTTTTGACAGCGCTATCGGCTTCAACACCCTCGAAAACCATGAATACGACACCCATGACGAAAAGCCATCTTGGATTCACGTTTTGACAGCGCTATCGGCTTCAACACCCTCGAAAACCATGAAAACTACACCCATGACTAAATAATTGATACCTATTGCAGCCGCCATCTTGGATTCACGTTTTGACATCACTATCGGCTTCAACACCCTCGAAAACCATGAAAACGACACCCATGTCCCATGACGAAAAAAATTATACCTATAGCAGGCGCCATCTTGGATTTACAAGAAGTAGTAGTACCTAATAGTTTTGAAGTTCACGAATTCATTATGATTTTGATCGATCACACGGACTTAAAATTCGATAGCGAATAATGATTCTTACCTTTCATCAGCAGGAAGTTTAAAATACGTTAGCTCCGGTTATGATAAAGCCGAGTTCAAACAGCCGTATACTACGCAATACGTTCGTGGCATTTTTAAATAGATCGCGGGGCTGAACTCGTCTTAACGCGGCCGGCGGCACTCACTACTGAAAGTACCGCGACGGGCACCGAAAAGTCTCGTCGGTGCGCATGTTTGTGTGAGTGTGCCGTTTCGAGCGTTTGTAGGTAGTTTCCGTACTGTCCATATTTATACTGTGCTTTTACCTCGCTCAAAAGATCAGCGTTACCATACTACGTGACTTTTCGTGACAATGCTGCCAGCTTTTTGGGCATATTACCAGTCCCTCACAAATAACAACTAAATTTTTTGATAAAATTGAGTTGTTATTTTTTAAACAAGAAAACATAATGATTCACCCGGAATTTGGAAACAATAATCTTACACCGTTAACTTCTCAAAACATTGAAGAATCAATTGCAAAATCCCTGAAATAGACTTATTCCAATTACAACATATATTAAATAAACCAATCAGTCACGTAAACATCTAAAACCGTTACTATTTTCTATTCAAACACTGATTCAATCAGCTGAATACCTGGCTTCTGATTCATGTAAATCATTTTAACCAATCAATCAATTTGCGGTATTTAATTAACCTTCGATGCAATCCTTATTAGATTCTCAGGACCTTCAAGCAGTTTATTGTCTCAACAATATAAATCTTTTGTCGCAACCACTTAAGTTTTTTTAGTAGTGTACATTTTAAGAGTGAGATTGGACTGGCAATGATTTGTGGCTTGTAATGAGCACAACCGAAATTTGAGATGAAAACAATGAGTAATGAAACTGAAACCAATGTCAAGAGGGCTCATTCAATGATGATTGGGAAAGGTCAAACATTTGTATATCATAAATATAGAAGTAAAAAAACTATAGGTGACTGCTGTCCAGTCAGCAAATGAAGATGAAAATCTTAAGTTTGATCTCTGCATTTTCAATCGACAGCACATTCAAAACAATCAAAAAGTGATGCAAATAAATCTCAAAACAAACCGCACACCGCAAATTTCACAAGCGATGAAACAAAAAGCCGGGATGTTGACCGACATTATTTGTAGATTTATATGTACTGCGGTACTGTCGCCAGTGAAGTACTAGTAGCGGCGAGTGGAGGGGGCCGCCACGCGCCGCCCGCCGGCTCCGGCGGAGCAGCCAGCCAGTTGTCACACGACAGCCGAGCGAGAAAGACGCGGCCTAAACGACCAGCGTGTTCTCAAAACTTTACGCGACTAACAACTGCAGTATTCAAAAACATTATTGACTGAGAGTGTTCAGTTGCAAGTTAAAGTGTTGTGATAGTGATGACATTGTCTCGGAATATTCGGTTCTCATGTCTCCTGGACAAACTTTGATGTCAGGGATGGATTTGAGAGACCGACTAGTGGAGGAGATTGTACTCCTAGCGCTGTTCCTGGTGTCAACTGCGGCCAACTCGTTGGCTTTACTTGTTTTCTGCCGCCGGCCGGGACTTAGAACTATATCAAATCGGTAAGTTTACCTTTATTTATGTCACCTTAGTAAATCACCTGTGTAAACTTTTGTAGAAAAAAAGGCATCAGGATTATTAGTCATCAGATTTCAAGGTCAACAGGTTCCCAAATTCAAAACCGTTAAATATTAATGTCGTTACTTAAATTTAAAATTTCACAAGTTTAGATGGTCTATCAAAAACTATTGAACAAACACAAGAGAGAGTTTTAGATGTCGTAAATAATAATTTAAATAGATTAAACATGAACGTTACTGGCGAAAGCAATAGTAATCGACTTTCGACATGTCAGATAATGCTGATGATGCAAAAGCTACAATAGGGTTGGTAGTTTGGAAATAGTTGGACTTGTTGAACAAGTACAGAAAGAACATAAAACAATGCTATGAATCTTCAAACGAGTTGCATTTTGAAATGACAAGTGTACTTTGTTTTATGAGAGTCCCTAAGTTGGGCCGACAGCCAAAAGCAACAGTATTATTAGACTTAGTGCCGTGGTCTCTCTACCTGATGCCATACCTCTCTCCGTTCATTTTGCGGCCGCTACAAATGATTTATGATCCGAAAAGACAGTTTTTGACATGTTGCAAAACAAAATTCACAATATTATGTATTGTAACACTGATTGATGTCAATCATTTATCATGAAGTATTATTGTAAAACACACTATCAAGATGGTTAAGTCAGATATAAAATTCCATCACGTTTATATCAAGCATAATCGATTGCATAAAATTGTTGAGCTCATCATATAATGAGAATCTTAATCTAAATGTACTAAAATTTATACTTTGCTTGCACACCTTCAAGTCTTTACGGATAGTTAAAACCAAGTCTATGGCAAACAAAGAAACTTAAAACAGTTATTCCCACAGACTTGGAATGAAAAAACCCAATGTTTTAACCAAAATTAAAATTCGCTTCCAAAACTTGTTTTCGCATTTACTACATAACTAGAATCTATACTAATTTTAAGTAACTGGATTGTTCACAAAAGAAATACTAGCATCTATTTAGCCCCAAATGTACATTTTACTTTAAAAGTCAAAATTTTTTGCAACACTCTAAACCATATTGTGGGCCAATGCTTTGTCCTACTGGTACTACCTTAGTTTTTTGCCCAATTCTCTTCCCACGAGTAGCCAAGATCTTTCGACAGAAGGTCAAGCTGTTGCACAGTCCAAAAACTAATTAAGAAGCCAGAACTAACTCTTTTCTTCATTTGGAGATGTATCAAAATACGCCCAAACATTTCTTGTTAAGCCACTTTAGTCCGTTGTCTTTCTGATTCAGTGTTTTGCTTTTTGTTAATATGGCACTTAGTAGTAATTTAAGTGAATCGAAATCACGTGGCCCAACAAGTGGCCAGATGCAGTAATTTTTTAATCAATAAATTGAGCAACTGTTTATCTTTCACACCAACATAGAGGTAGTGGAGGATCAAAACCAATGTTGGGAAAAGCATAAATCTTGGAAAGGCCGTTTCGTATGCTAAACATGCTAATACCTGTTACAAAAGTCTCAAATAATGTTTCTAATGCAGATGTAATTTCAAATAAATTCTTCCTCAAACACAATAAAACAATCGTAATTCCGCAACATTTTTATCAGAATACTTGAAAAATAAAAAGTCCCAACTGATTACGTACTCGAGTAATAAAATTGGCCTTTGGTTCCGGTTAAGGCCGTTACTCAGTTCAAGTCCTGACCGATATGAAAGATAACAGAGACCCAGTAACAGACAAGACGAGAAAACAAGCCGGAGTTGCACAAGGAAAGTCGACACCAATATATCACAGACAAGAAAACCAATATTTTAAAAGTCGAAGTGAAAAAGGGACTGCAGTTTATCAAAACGTCAATCATATTTAGAGTAGCAGGGTATCAAGGCAAAACAAAGCATATTTGCTCAGACTGATAAGAAATCATTGGCCTGTGAGGATAATTAGGACAATAGTTGTATTGGTCTTGAATTTGTACCTACTTAAATGTGTTCTCAAACATTCCGTTATTCTAGTTAGAATGGGATATGACGAAAGATGAGCATGATTATTTTGTGGATAAGAAATAATTTCTGGACAGGATGTAAAAATCATCATCTCTGACAAAAACATTATTTCACAACACAAAAGTAAAAAAAATACAGATTTTGGGACTTGTTAAGATTATTGTCCTAGAAATAAACCAACGACAAAAAACTTGATTATCGCAAAAACATCGAAGATGCACAACCGGACGTCAATATAAATAAAACTATATATTGGCATTGTACACATTTTTAACGTCTTGAGAATTTGCGTATCATTTATTGTTAGTCTATAAAAGTTTTTAATAATCTTGTTTACGCCGATTTATCAAGTTTTTATACTCGGATGCACTTCACGGTTCGAGATTTGAGTATCACGGACTGAGATTAGAGAAAAAAAATGTTCTAATGTATCTAAATATTGCTTAAGTCACACTGATTTGGCAGAAATCGAATTTTCATCATTCCGCCTGCTTCCAATCTCGAATTGAGTTAATACACTCAAAGCAAAAATGTAGTATTACCGCGCTGAGCTCACATTATTCTCTTGTTTATTATCTACAACATTATTTGTTTCAAAATCAAACGTACCGAGCTAATTGTTCCTGATTTTTTGTATCTCATCTAATCGTCTTTTTAATTAGGATGCCAAACTAATTTAAAAACAGCATCTAACAATACCGATGATTTCAGTCTAAAAGGCGTGAAAGTCTAGAATCCCGTCCGACCATGACTCTGATTTGTATCGCGATATAGATTAATCTAGAAACGGAATCCCGAATCTAATCAAGGTTAGACTATTTGATGGACTTGAGAAGTTGATGCTGACTTCAGTACGTGCTCTGTGTCACAAGCCTCATCCACTAATTAACAAATGACTACTGTCATTACTAAAGAACTCATTAACGATCCTCTTGTTTATACCTAAACAAACAATTGTTTTAAAAGTAATCATAATGATTCTGGTCAATTAGGTGTCAAACGATTTAACGGTCGAATGGAGAACTTGAAAAAAATAGCCAATCAACACTCAGAGCTGGATCACGCTATCCGATCATGGATTTGATGAAACAAGTCGTATCTTTCCTCATTTCTTCGTTTCTGCCTCGTAAATATAGTTAACTGGAAATCACACCTTTTTCATTCATTACTATGTCACTCTAATCACTTTTGTATTTATATTTACAATTAACTTTGATATGCTATCGTTTACTAACATCATCAAACAATGCATCTACCTCATTAACTACTTCGATAACCTCTTTAGATAGTCATTCAAATACTTCTCATCTATTATTATCCCATAGTAACTTAGGTTGTACCAAACAGTTTCTCATGAACCGTCACCATGATTCATTCAATTCTGACCCCTAGTGGTTATCCAGCCAATTGCAAATGGCTCAACAGGCGTGGGTACCTCGAACATTGGATGTAGTTTTGCAATTTGTCCGGGTACCACGCAATCTAAAAGTTCAAATGCAATAAACGTACTGTCGCTCTCTTGTGCAGTTGTAACAGACTTTTCCTCATCAATTATTAATGATAGCGTTGGAACTGATGGAAAATCACCGATTCTTTTGATTGTGGGATCAAACAAATAATGGAATTTCCTTTCCGTAAATCTTACACATCACAAATATGCTTCCGAAAATTTTTAAACGCAGAATTATCTCGATGAACAACATTTATAGCTATCCTTGGCACGTGCCCGAACGTTGGTCGTGCAAACAGTAAGTTTGATACTTTAATAATATGAATTTTCAGCTATCCTTTTATAGCCAGATGTCATGTTTTATCTGATTCAATCAATTCAATCGCAATCATTTATAAAATTTATTTTATCGCTCCATACTTTGACTTTTATTTTAAATTCTTGAACACAGTGTTTCTCAACTGTACAAGTAACAATCGTAAACTGTGAAGAGGAATTTGGTTAAATGTTTATTTTTAAATCACGACTAAAGTATTTCAACTCACGGGGAAGCTAAAGGACAACAAAAAATGGCCCTGTTTGGTTAGAGAAAAAAAACGGCTTAATTTTACCTCCTTTTTGTACCTGTGTGGTGTATAATGTGTATTGTACCTGTGAAGTAAAAAGAGTTAAAGGTCTAGGTGAAACTTAAAGAAAGTGTGTTTCGTAAATTTCTTCACTTAAATTCCTAAATCAGTTCTAATGTAAGAAAATCCCTACTTACATACACAATTAAATTTATTCTGAAATAGTAACCCGTTTTCAATGCTTACACGGACATTTGATTACAAATAAATGAAAAATTCATTACTATTGTAATTTCCTCGATTTCTTTCGGCATTTCGATAGTAGTGCAATTTGTTTTATCTAATCTATTAGTAAACGGAAGAATTGGATTGAGTTTTGTATTATCTGTCATTGGTTCCTGATTCAAGGTTTAACATAATATGTTTTTGTTATTGCGGATTTCACAGCATTTGCTTTGAGGAAACTGGTTCATGAAGTGATTATCACTTAGTGCATCGTGGTAATATTAGTTTAAGTGACCTCATATTAATAGTTCTTACTGGTATTATTAGAGCAGTTAACCTCACGTGTGTCGCTTTGATCCCTGCTTACCCCACATCTGATAATGGTGTGATAATATTTATCACTTGCATAATAGATAGTAACGGCTTTAACTAACAACAATAGTACAGTATTGAAAGGTCGAGGCGTTTAGTTCTGGCTTTGTGCCATTAGTTTTCTAGACTTTAAAATATGCCAGTGGCTGCAAGTTATGACTAATCGGTTTGCGAATGGTTTTTTTCGGTATCATTTGCAAAAGATAACTTCAGCATTTTTAAATAAGATTACACTTGTTATATGACTGTTCCTTTTACAATTATATCAATTCATCTTACGCCTTCTACAAACACGGCGAATGTGTACCGAATGACTCAGATGCAATATTGTAAATCAATGCAACATTTCGCCGGGTAACTGTTATTATTGAATGGAAGAAACCGAAGACTTACGGTTTTACACGATAATCCTTCTCTTGTTTACACTCTTATCTAAGTTAATGACTCCTAGATTTTGATTGGCGGAATGTTACACGATGAAGTCAGGCGGCCATTTTTTTGTAAAGGTGCAGCTTTTGAATTTGGAACAACAAAAGAAAAATAACAACTGTAATGTTTTTAAAGGTTGTCTCGAAGGGAATAAGTAATACATAGGAAAATGGTATATGTAATACGATTTAAAATAAATTTATTACTTATTTAATTTTTTGAGTTTACAAAAACATTAATTTTAACATTACATTTCACAACAGAGTTTCCTAACATTTCATACTTAGTAGATCAATAGATTGTGAATCGCACTTCATTATAAAAGTTAGACTAAAAAAGAGTGCAACTTACGTTCATTCTCACATATTTCATAAGTTTGTTCTATTTTGGCGGTGTCAAATTAGTGCTGGGTAATTTTAGCGCGAAAAATGGCTAACTGTCACATTCAACGGTTGAGAGATGTCCAGTTTAAAAAAAAAGTTACTTTTGTCTTTGGACGGTTACTTTTGACAATCCATAGCGAGCCTAATGAACTGTTTACAAAACCAATTTTCAGCGCAAACTATTGCCTATCGGAACACAATGCTGCTAATTCTAAATAAATACTATAGCATGTCAGTTTTAATAGCAACGCGATCTGTTTGATCAACTATAATTATAATTAATAACAGTTTACGTCAACCTTCAATACCTTTTGGTTTAGAACGAATAATATTTATTCAATTGGCAATGTTGAATTGAAAAAATAGTATCAGTGATCACGCTTTGTTACTTTTACCCAGTAAACTTGAAACAAATTCAACTTACCTGCAATAGTTGTCTTTGGTAGAATATACAGGGAAATTGAAAAAATACCCGAAACCTCTTAGGCAGTGAAAGTACACATGATTATAAGCAACTTTTGTTTTGGTAAAACTCCGAAATCTCGAAAAAAATATCAGCTGTTTCATACATTTTCATTGGCTAAATACTGCATTTTGTATGAAACAGCTGATATTTTTTTCGAGATTTCGGAGTTTTACCAAAACAAAAGTTGCTTATAATCATGTGTACTTTCACTGCCTCAGAGGTTTCTGGTGTTTTACAAATAACCCTGTATTGTCACCTGCGTACTTAAACTATTTTTGGCAGCTCTAAATTATTTTTTTATAACAGACACAGGTCATCATTTATCCAGCCTAGTCCAATTTACTTCTAAATGAAACGGTAAATTTATCAGTGCCTAGTTTACGTTTAGTGAATGGCTTGTTGGAAATACACAGTCGTTGCCAAGAGGTTTCACTCAAAATGTTAGTCAGGATTGTTAATCCGGTTGTCAGCGGAACTTGCGATAACACTCATTTGTTGTCTGTGGCTCTGTTTGCATTTTTTTAAATATATCTTTGCCTAGACTATCAATAATGATTAATATGATGATCAATCTTTCAGCAGTAGATTAATATCATAGACTGTAAGAGTAGTTTTGAAATCGATCGACTGACACTGTGCAGAACCTCCTATGGGTTCTTGAATAGTCTGTATGTAAACTATGTCAAGTACTATAAACTACTTGGAACTTATTAGAAGTGCTGCCAAGTTCAATAATAACTGGGTAATTTATGAATGTTATTCTTAATTTCTTATTGAATAGATCGGATGATTTGTAAGAATTACTATTAATTGGCTTATGAGTGAAGGAGATCTAAATACTAATTTTTGGCAGCTCCCAGTCGCTATGACTAATCGTAAAATTACTGTATTGGCCTTACAGTAATATGAATGAGGCCAGTGAGGCAGTGACTACCAATTATATAGATTTAAAGCTGGGACATGGTATTTTTTAATTAGATTTCCTGTGATTTTGATATCGTTTGATTTGATTGTTATAAAATATGAATGTCAATGTCAGATCTACATGGAATGTGTAAGTGCAGTGTGGTCAATTTATGGCTTTAATCAAAATTGGTTAAACTTTGCATTTCAATTGAGGACGTATTAAATGGGTGTCGCCTACCTTTTTATATCTTACTGCTAATAAATTTTAATATTTTATCTAAATATTCAGTAGTAAATTCCATTGATAAACATGACTGACTCATGGGAGAATACGCGAAAAATACGGCGGTCCTCAAATATAGATTACCCGTTAATAATTTCTTTAGCCATATAATTTACATAAAATTTTAATTAAAGTTTTACGCCTATAGCTCAGTATAATAATTAATCAATTTATAATTTTTAAATAATGGAAGATTTAAAGAGCTAAATTTCTTCAGTCCTACATTAAATCTGTTAAAGCGGGACTTGGCAAGATATTTTATTGCCCGTGCGCTTATAGTTGTAAAACATTATGAGACCGAGGAAATTATTTAAAAAATCCCTCTATCCAGCCAATAAAGAACCCGTGAATGTATGTAAACAATTTAAGTGCAGTCGTAACGTTGAGCAACACTAATGACGTTATCAACTAAGGTAACTTTCTAAGACATTTTCACCTCATACTATCTAAATGGGTACCGTGTAGAATACACTCAGGCTGGAAGCATTATGTAAATACGACTACATTTTTTTTTCAAAAGTAGAACGCATTGACTACTTGTCGGAAACAAAAACGTGCAATCGAAAAAGAAAATCCATGTGACAGCTTAAAAGGCGGAAAAGTTATGTACCATAGATAAAGAGTAACTGTCATTTGTATTTTTTTAAATATAAAACTATTCGTTCTGTCGTTCTTGCTGCAACAGTCAAATTTTATTCTAACCGCTTTGGTCTAGAAACAGCTTTCATGATTGAACTTTGACTCGAAAGGTTCCTTTCTTTCGAATAAATCATGAAAACTGACACTAAACTAAAACTCTACGTCACAAGAACGTCACAGGTGATCTGTTTCAGACCTACTCATGTTAGGGCATGAGGTATTTATGAATTTGCTGGATGATTAACGACACTGACGCGTAACTCGTCTAGATCATAAAGCTTGAGACGTGGGCGTCTACCTCTCGATTGACTGAGCAAAAACAAACGAACATATAGGAACGAATCCATGCGTAGCCATTAATCATTACACATTCATAATTACAATGATCTCCTTGTTTTCAAAGGAAATGTTATGAGTGAACTAAATGGGAACACTGAACTAGAGGATTTCGCGTTCGCTTTGCAAATATACATAAACTTCAACGTATTCCAACGTTTTCTTCGATAAAAACAGAAGTTATTTTGATTGATTATTTATCGATTTAAGATAAATTAATCGATTCGTCAGTGAAACTACGCGTCAGTTGACAAATGGGTGATGTAGATTTCATTAGTTATCTACTTTCCATTCTTTAGAATTCGACTGTATTGTTTTAGCCTTGATTGGTAGATTAATTACGTACAAACATACTGACGAAATAGAATAATATTCATGTGTCTTGAATTCCTTGTTGCGAACGTAGATTGCAACAAAGGTAATTAATCTTACTTATTATGTAAACCGAGGCAAACATTGTAAATGGTTACTTATGTCAAAATGACATCAATGACATGTGCTGTCATTAAAATTCGATGAAAAAATATTCACACATCCCTCGTGTGAGGTTCAAAGAACTTGGTTAGTAGTTTTACAATTAAAATTTGTTTGACTTGTGACTTCTATTGTATAAGTACCTACCTAGATGCTACGAGAAAGCCCTTTGTCATTGAGATTTAAAAAGTATTTTTCCCTTTTACCATTTGCGGTGGACTATGAAAAAACAAATACGGTGGTGTATAAAAGAAAAAAGATGAGGTCGAATGAAAACTCAGAGTAATTTCATACAAATACCATTATTCAATCAATTTTCATGAAAGCGGTAATTCGTAATTTACGCTGTTTTAAAATAAACTGTAACGTGATATTGGCAGTAGGTACTTGTTAGTGAATGTAACGTCATGCTCTTATTGCTTACTGGGTAGGCAGAAGTCCCAAGCCTCTATAATTACATACCTACGCTGTACCGTTCCCTTGCTTGCATTAAGGTTAACCTTGCTAAACAAGATTACTGCAACTTTTTGTGTGTAACTGACCAATCTCCGTAAACGAAAATGACTTTTTTGCAATCTGACATTGCATGGCATTAGTTGATACCACGAGGACCACAAACTGTCAAATTCATTAGGACAGTTGCTTTTTAAATATTTCATTTGTCTTAAAAGCAGTGTTTTAAAGTATACGACTAATGCAATAATCTACAGTATGACTAACACTTCAATCGTAATTATTTTCGTACCATGCAGGATGCTTTGATTTACTGTAGTAACGGAAACGGCTAGAGCCACATTTTCGGAATGCATGAAGGTAAAATAAAGACTGTGCTCAAGAAATATATATCGTTTTACATTACTTTGTCTGCAATTAAGGTAATTACGACCCTGAGTTAGAAAAATAAATGCTTTGTTTATGTATTTTGAAGAAGGTTATGTCAGTTGGCATTTTGTCTTTGGAAAGTGTTACAAGATTTAGTTCTTTAGGAAACTAATAGTTTGTTTGAGTAATAAAAAGCAACTTATCGGCAAAAAAATCTTAACTATTTTAATTAAATCGAAATAACGTTGTATAGAACAAATAATTCTAGCAGATGGCAATGAAATGTCCGTGTAATTTCAACATTTGGGTCATCATAAAACAAGGAATTAAAATAATTGGGTCACAGCGCGCTATAAATCTAAAAGAGTGCTCATTAATAAATCACTTTACTTACATTAATGTAGCCCCAAAATATCCTTTTGAACAAGCTCTTTGCTCTGTAAAATTCAATTGTAAAAAAATATTGGCGGTATCATAATCCACATTATTCTTCACAAGTAAAATGTCATCACATCATTAGCAAGCATTCTAAAAATAACCTGCTTTGGGCAGATTAAATCACGCCAAGAATAGAAAATATCAATGGTTTTTAGACGACTTTTTGTGCCAATTCAGTACCCGGTATAATTTGACAGTTCAAAATGGCGCTGGTTGCTAATACAAACGTCAAAAGTATTTTGAATGTACCTAGAACGTTTGAATGTAGTGCTCTAAACTCTCGTATATCAAAATATTTGGTCGCTAAAGATCCAATTTAACTTTACCACAGTAACGTCCGTTGTAGGTGGACAACTTTTCGGACTTTGTTCCTATTTTATTTATTGCGTGGGCAATACCATTTGGTTGAGGCAATTACGCTCACTCTTAATAATGCTCATCGATTTTAACTATGTTGTGATGCATTATTGAAACATACTTGAGGATACACAAGTAGATCGATTGAAATAGAAAATCAAGGTACTTTTCAATTATTAATTTGCTTGGAAAAATAATATCTATTTATAACTAGAGTTTAGGGTGTTATTATCAACATTGGGTTGACTTTTTGTTTGTTATTCTAAGATTTTATGACATCAAATGCTTGCATCAAAACTCATAACTTATTCCCAGGCATGCAGATTGTGGAGGAGTTGCTCGGTGCTGTGATAAACAAGCTTCTCAATCTTATTCCTTAAACTCGAAACATAAAGGATTTTCCTAACTAAGACCAATCAATGTTACAAGGCACTTATCTTGATGAATGAAAGAGTAATCTACATAATTTCATACCAAAGAAACCATTTAAATTGATTACAGTAATTAATATCGACTGACAATAAGTAACAAGGCTATTAGCCATAGATTTCACGGTCAAGCCGCTTTTGTTGAAAAAGATTACTTTTCGCGTGTTCATCGAGTTCCTTCAAGAACCTCGGAAAATTTTCAATTTATTTGAATCCTGGATTAAATTACAGAAATCGTACACCTTACTGTCGATATTATTATTAAAACAACACATTTGTGTCTGCAATTAAAACCTACTTGAAGCCATAAAAAAGGTCATGAACTTGGCCGATATTGAAGGCCTTTTTCTATTAAATTTGTAATAAACATTAACAGTATTCTCTCATGTCAATCTTCTATTGACAATGTCATGAGCCCATAAAATTTTGCAACAATCGGTCGCGTATCTATGGTCATAAAAATCCTAAAATAAACGTCAGTAAAATTAAAGAAAGTATGGCAACTCCCATTTCGAATTCGAATATGGAAAGCAACGTTTGATACGTTGCCTTCCATGGTAATGCAGTCACGAACTTCAGTCTAAATCGGGGTTTGCATGGCGACCAGTCGTTTAACTGTCATTCAATAAATTTGCTAACATCGATCGTTTTGATGTTCGTCTTTTAATGTAGATACTTTCTTCACTGTTGCTGAGTGGATAAACTGCATGATATCATGACTAGAATACAACGGAATAAAGTCAAAAGTATGGAGTTTTGTCATAGACTAAAACAGTAAAGATAGTTCGAAGTTCGAATCTTTGCTTATACGCCTTCACCATACGAGGATCATGGCATTTCTAATGTCTCTAACACACGAGCGCTTCCGAAGATGGTCTAAACGGGCCAATTTGAGGCGTCATAAAAACGTGCGGTGCGCCCTGTCTGTTATTGTCTCAACTTGTGTGTTACTTTATAAATCACTGAATTTAATTCATACTGATATCTGCATCTTAAAATTCTATTTTTTCCCTAATATTTTCAATTAAAGATTGAAAAATTCGTCTCACTCTTAGTTAGCAAACTTCCTTTAAAACCACTGCCGTATGGTGCGGCCTTAAAACTTACAATCACATCGCTAGAATCGCTTTCATATAGCCTTTGGCTGACATTGCAAAGGCAATTAAATAATTTTGTAGTCCATGTAATTGCACAATTTGAAGGGAGCGGTGTAATCGTTTCCTATTTGTTGTTAATGCAATTAGACAAGATCTACTAAATAGTTCATGTTTTCTTTAGTGACAGTTGACAACGGGAATAGGAACTGAATTAGTTTAATAACTAAAAATGTCTATAGTGCAAATTCTTGCTGTCAACATTCTTAGATTCTGGTCATTTTGTTACACAACATACTTGTTTCAGTATTTTATTATAGCAGAAATCTATAATTTTAATAAAATTGAAACCAATTTGGCTGACGCACTTCAACTCGTGAATATATTTAATTGTTTAATCTAACATTATCAAAACAACATTAAACATGCCTACCTAGTTACAGTTTTCAATTAAACTAACCACTGGGAAGGTTATTGTATGTGACGACTGTCACTTGCACAGAGCGAGAACTCAGGTTCTGCTTATTAGTGAGAAGCTGTTCTTGTCACACATTGTCATTGCTGAATAATTTGGCAGCAGAGAAAACAATTGTTGCTTCACTCACAAGACAAGTCTTTGTCATCTACACGCTTACTCTCCATTCACACAATCGCCCGAAATTGGGCCATCTTTATCATAGACAATAGAGCGGATTGTCAACTTATTTTAAACGTCAGTTCAATCTTTGATGAATAAAACGTTTTACCAGAATGGATTTTCTCGTGAGAAAAATCACTGATAGCTTCATTCTTATACAACATTCTGTACCCAAGAAATTATCTTTGACGCAGTATAATCTCTGGACATGTAAGTTTGACGTCATAAATAAATCCGGGTCCTGCGATTATTGCTTATGGTCCAATTTCCGTCACGTCATCTTTTTATCCTTAGTCACTGGATAATTAGAACTCTTGAGACAATTAATTTTAATTGTCACATTGTTTGAGCAATTTCTATTAATACCTATAGATAATTAAGAATTTTATTTTTTAAGGAGAAAAAGGTTTCAAGGTTCACTTCATTAGAACATTAATTTACTTGACGATAATATATTACAGAAAAAACTTTATTAAAGGTACTATCAATTAGTCAAAGTCCAATAAGGAAAACTTAATTAAATAAGATTTTGAATGCTTAACATAAATTAATCTATCATTAAAGTCCTTTAAAATGAAAAAGTTATTAAACAGTTTTGTCCTTCTTCACCATCGACAAGATACTTAGAAAATAAAAAACATTTATCGTGGAAACCATCGTTTGAAATGGGAAGTGAAACGAATACTATTGCGAAAAAATACCATTTCTGTTTGTATTGATGGAGAGCGGAAATTAAAAGCAGCGTTTTCCGTGATTGTTACTGTTTTTGTTAACTTTTATCTTTTTTGTCTATGCTAGCGTTGATCATTGATTTATTGCGTTCTTCCTGGGCATCTGTAATTTTGACACGTTTGACAGAGATATGACAGAATGACTAGATACCTATTGACCTGTCTGCAATACTCGATTCCTAAATATCCATTTTAAATTGCAAATCGGTTACGAAGCAATTAAAATTACTACCATTCATTATTACGAGACAAACAAGCTTGTGAAGCAAGTTTGTGAAGATCTGCTGGTAGGCAGCCGCTCCACGTAAAATACTGGTATTCAGCTGAATCCGGTTTGACAGAAAGCCGACCCTAATATAGTTGGGAAAAGGCTAGGCAGATGATGACTACGAAACAAATAACGTACCATGGAATTTCCTAAAAACTATTACTAATAAGACATCTGAAACATTCCAACTTAATCTTAGTTCTACCACTTCTAATAGCGAATGTCTAAAGTAGACAATAGTCTAGTAATTACAATAATAGATTCTTTTTTCGATTGTGAGAATATAAAACAATAGAATTGGGCCTGATCACGTGTCGTCTAAACGTTGACAATTAAAATTGCCATTAAAATTGTCATTAACTTGTCAACGGCTGACATGCTTCTCATTTCAATATCATTACGAGATAAAAAGGTACCTAAAGAAAACATCTTTAAATAAAAAGCTCGAAGCCTCATCAAGGGCCTTTAACTAAATAACCCCGTATCCATAACTATTAATAAAATAATTGCATTTTCCTCCCTAAAGAACGACACTAAAACCGTTCACACTGCACAGCTTAACCCCTTAAACCAACGTTCCAGAAAAAAAAAACTCATTTAAGTTCTATTACTCTATTCCACGTGTACGGCGAAACGAGGTCTGTTGCACCAGTTAGATGTAGGTTTTGCCTTGATGGCCGCTTCCATTGACCCATTTAACTGCTATATGCATTAAAGAAGTAGCTTTTGCAAACGGTTTTTACGGTTTTTGGGTTAAGTGATAGGAAGTTAACAAGCTGACTACTTTTGCGAGAATACTACCGAAACTTAAGCTCAGAAATCCATCTTCATTGTTTTGTTTGCATGAAATTTTAATGGCGTTCAAGAGGCAGAATAAATAAATGTCAAAACCTATTAAACGTTATGTGTTCACCCATAGATTCTAGAGTTTGCATTTACGCGCCAATAAATGAATGTGGCATTAAAATTTTCCAACGTAGCATAGAGAATATGGAATCCTTTGTGTTGTTTTTTTATTGGCTCAGACAAGTTTTTGTAAAAGGCATCATGGAATGGATTACAACCCACAGGCATGCGGTCACCAGTGTGTATAGACTATAGACTTGTTGCTATCTGCTAAACTAACCTTGATATAATAATCGGGTTTTTCACACATTTGCCGGCGGATTTCCAATTTGAATTTGTTTAAAAATTCTCACCTAAAAATAACATTTTAAAATAAAAGCTAGCTTTTTAGAAAGTGAGCAAGTATTATTGTTACTATCGTAAAATAACTTTTTATAAGTCATGTTTTACTTGTAAATTCATAATATTAACACAAAAAACTCAAATTCTTGCCGCAAAACAGACTTTACTTTGTTTCATAAAGAACGAGATACAATTTAAATGAAGTTACGCTAAATGACTATCAGCTAAATGTTTATGATCTCTCAAACCATTTACTATGAGAGGAAAATTTTACCCGTAAATTCGTCTATTTAGAAAATATTTCACGCTTTAATAGCGCCGTGTATAAAAGGAAAAAAACTCAAGTTTACATTACCTACTTGTAGATAGGGCTGGCAATAAGAAATTTACTAATATAGAAAAATCCATAAAATACATAATTTTTCATCTTAAAACATCATAAATAAAGATAACAAAAAACAAATTAAAAAATACAATTTAACTGACATGCGGTATACAAAAACAAAACACACTTTTCTAGAAAAAACTCTTCAGAAAACGAGTACTTGTTCACTCTTCGCCTTCCCTTCCTTTCAAATTACACGAGTCAGTAAATTTGCAGCCTGATGTAAGTCAACCAGGCTCAACCCTACATCGTCAGAATTGGGTCAGCTCCTATAACCGGTATTCATGTTACCAGGTGAAGGTGAATGCAACGTATACAAACAATAACAATATTATAACTAGTGAAAAGCTTTGATGTATGCAGTTTTTCAATTTAATGGAACATCTTTTGAAGAGGTTCTGGCACTTTATTTTATATAACAGTAGAGTATGCAATCGAAGAGGTATTTCAAACAATTATTTGCAAGTCTAAATTAAGAATTATTAACAGAGAGGAAACTCTAAAACTGAACTCTCGATCCCAGATTCATCTAAGGTTCAAATTTACATTTTATCCTCAAATTTTTCTCAATGGTAACTGAGTAATCTCGACGATCAGTGTCAAAATTGACACCCATGACACTGGACACAATGGGGGTAAAAATAGCGCCTATTTTGTTATTTTTTTTTGTTCTTGATCGGCCGCCATCTTGAACGGCTGCGCGTAACAATGGAGGGTTCAGTTCGCGCGTATTGTAGTAGCACGCTGTGGTGGAATGATACCTGGATTGCCACTATGTCACAATATAATGTTGATTGTTTCAACCGAACAGGTTTTCATGTACTTTGACCGATGTTTACTGCTTGAAAATTACGATTGTCCATTGTTTCAGAAACTGTAATAAAATTTTCTCGGAAAATAACAAACAAATTCAATTTATCAAGATAAATCATACCTTTATTTAGCCAGTTGGAAATTCTGATCATTATAACTCTACAAAAAATGCCTGTCTCTTCCTCAAATACAGATGCTTTCCTTTTTAAGAGCAATGTTGAAGTTTTTGTTGTTCTTGTCGCTAATGACACTGTCACAAATAATAAAACGAGTGGGCTAGTTAATGACATTTCGGCTTGTAGCCAGAACTTTAGCCACACACTGTATGGGACATAAATAATAAAGAACAAACGACAAATTTTGAAACTATAGAGCTGTTAGTCCACGGTTTAATTAAATTAACATTCATTATTGTAACCAGTTAAAGAACTTTGCCAAAACATTATAAAAACCAGATCGGTTGTTTTGTTAAAATAACTTGTTTTGACATTCTAAGAAAATTAGAGTAAATATAATGCGTTGTTGTTATCAAATGACTAACTGGGACTTCAGTTATTTTTTGTGATAAATTAAAGGTCTCGTAACATCTGGCTCTGAAATCCAAACTACAAAACAGAAGACTATAATACAAAATTCCTTTCACTCTATATTAATTAAAAAAATTAAAATCCTTTGTCCATACCTCATACAGGACCTGAGTATCGAAACTGAATATTTCCTCAATTCTTTTTTTATTAATCTGTATCTACGAAGGTTGTGTAACCCTTTTTAATTTAAGAACATGTCTGCGTTAACGACATTGATCCTGGCAGGTTCTTGAACGAATAGATTGACTTTTTAAATGTGCTATTTTTAATCTACAAAACTTCTAAATTTCAGATTATTTTTTTGAGTTAAGAATGTTGCAATATTGTTTAATACTATTCATGATACTTAATTATTTTCAACAATTTACTTACAGCTTACAAATGAAAGGTAAAATAAAGAATGCTCATCATTCAGCCTTAGATATAAAGCCAAACTGTACAAAACTTTGACTGATCAACATGGAAAAACAGATAGTGATCTTTTTCTAGATCAAAAATTAAACATGCAAGAGGAAATCATGTACGAGAGGTACAACTATATCGGTATTCCCCACCTCAATTGCTTTTGTGTAGACGTTCTTGGTACCATTGAATACTAAATACTTTATTCGTATACGTCGATAAGATCTTAGATGCATTATTATTAGCCAAGCTCGCAGTGTTGCCCGTGTTCTTAATTGAAAAGGTATCAATAGACTTTTCAATCACGTTTCCGTGCAAAATGATACTTGAATCTTTGGGTGATCATAGCTGAGATTATTATCATTTTTTAACGCAATGAATTAAGTTGCACATTTTGTAATTTGGCATTTAATTAATCGTGGCTTAGGATTATCCAAGATTAACGCAGCTAAATTTTATTGTTCTGAAACAAACTCTTGCAACTGTAAATAATAACGCCTAATAAATGGACATTGATGTAGCAGGACAAATAAATAATATTTGATGTGAAATTATATTTTCTATTTAGAATCATTTAAATAGTCAGTAAAAATATTGTACAGTTGTTACTGTGCAATAATGCATGCGTACTATAATACGTATTATTTATTGACTAGCATAACTGTTTACATATCATAACAAAACAATAAACTATGTAGTATATAAACAATATATAGGTATGCTGCAACAAACAGTTACAGTTTAGTCAGGCAACAAGAAAAAAAATGTATTTTTTTTTTAGTAGAATGAGGAATCTTTCACTTAATTTACAGAAAATAATGGAAGTTTTAACAAATCTGATATCAAAATTGATAGAGACGTTTGTTTGTCTAGAAAACCAATTCTGAAGGCACGTAATGCTTTGTCTACAGAAGTTAGATAATAAAATATCTTCATTATTCAACATAGTTTCCAACGAAGGTCTCACGTAGTACCACAGCGATGTGTACCACGTTTTAAATTATTTGTATTCGATGCCTGTGCGTTTAATATCAAACAAAGATCGTTGACTGCAAAGGTTTCTGATATTTCATGAATATGTTTATTACGTGTCGAAAGAAGAATAAAAATATAGGCTATTTTTTATGGGTCAAACGTATGCACGTGTTCGGAATTTATTTTTCTTTAAAAACTTTGTTAAACAAAACGCAAATGACGTTAGCGTTAGCAAAGACTAGGCATATAATAAAAACTGTTCTTATTACAAAAAAAAAATGTCTTAAACAACAAATTACCGGGAAATTACATTTTGATATTTCGTGGAGAAATATTGTCATACATTTTTCACTTTCGCTACGACCTCTTTTCACGCATAACCTTCAAAGTAGGACGTATTTGCGTTGCGGATTTGTTCATTAGCGTTTTGTGTCAAAATATAAACATGACGTCATTATTAGTACGTTAACAGATAAGGTCGGAAGTTCACGGAATCACGTAATGGCTGAGAAAAACAAATGAAAATTGACAAGAAAAATACACCAAGATTTACGTAGATTCTGCGTCGTGACGCCAGATTGATTTGTCTTCCATATGATTGAAACATAGGTACTCTGATTTCAGCATGTAGAATGGATATTTTACTTTGAAGATAAACGTTTATTCGTTATGTTACCATTAAGTTTATTAACCCACAGTTCGGTCGAGAGAGAGTGCAGTTTCTAGTGTGGACTTGCGACGCAAGATTCTAAACAGGTTTAACATAAGCATCACTACGTAAGCATTCGAAGCTAAGTTAAAAAAAGAACAAAAAACAAATGGAGCACTTTTTTAATGACGACGTAACAATGCAAAGTTCTGCACGTGGTCTTTTCAGACAGCCTTTGAACCGATTGAACAAATGAAAAATAATTAAATAATAATTTGCCTAAAAAAACCTGTTAACAATTTCATTAAAAATTAAATTAATTAACTATGTACACAAACAGAATTTTAATTGTAGATATTTTTGTATAATTTTACGTATATAGACCATTGTTTTATCATTGGATTTACGCTCGCAAGTTTTTGTTTCAATTATAAATTGCCGTTAGGTTTTGTTTTTATTTTTATAATAATGAATGTTTTTTTTTTGTAAATACCGTTTAACCCACCAATAAAAGAAAAAAACCTAAACATACGCACAAGCTACACAAAAAACTCCACTCTTACTATAGACATGGCTGCCAAAATCCTCCCAATAATTTTGCCATTACTACCAAGACGCTATAATATATATAGCTCATAATGGCATATTACCGCCAAATCGGCTGGCAATTACGCTTCATGACACCATACCGAAGTTAATTGACCATTTAGCTTTCGGCAGGCGTTTGGAGGGCTCCATATTATTTATTGTTTTTTTATGAATGGTGGTGAATTGTTCATACAAGGCTGACTAATTCATCAATTACATTTTATGGATCAGTGGCACCAAAATCGAACAGTATTATGACGTAGACACAATCCAAGAAATAACATTTTTTTTCTTTCTATTTTAAAAAAGTTTAATTTTATCTTGTTGCCAGCAGGCATTTAACATGTTGTCCAACTATTAAAAAATAAGTTTATAGTTAGAACCGACCTGGAAAAATTACATTTCAGTTTCTTGGGACAATATTAATTTCAGTAGATACATAAATTATTTCTAGATATTAACAACAATCTAGTATCTTGCTGTCACAGCAACTGAAGACTGCCAGTGATCAATTTTCAAACGTTTAAGCCATTTTTCCTTGAAATTAACAAGAGTAAAGTCTCACTGATTTGTTCTCTTCTGTCTAATTTCGACTGTTGGCCATTTTTCTCTACCTCTGAAAGTTTCGGGCCAGCTTTGGCACAATTTCAATTAGTTTTGATGGATTGCTTACTATTTTAATAAAGGTTTTGTCTATGAGTAGAGCAATGAACTAATCTTCACTTGAAATTCCCAATGGTAACAGACGATTCAACCTCCTTGATTTATTTTAATAGAACACTGCAGAATTCAAGACATCTATTACACGATTCAATTTGGTTGTTTCATTCACATTTGATTTATGTTAACCGTGGAATATGGTCATTATCGTTGACAAACTTTTTCATTATTTTTTTAAATATTACAGCCAATGCTGAGATAGAAGCCTGTTTGGCCGTGCACATATCTTTTCTCATTTGTTTCTTCTATTTCCTATACGTGTCCCAAATAAACGTGTTCCTTGAAAATTATAGATGCATCTATAAGGATAATTATGCATATTTAAACGGAAAATACTTACGACCCACATCCACAAGATCTTTATCTGAACAAGTTATATTAATTAACTGGTTTGCGACATCTTTATTGTTTGCTAAGTTTATGTTTATTGTGGGCTGTAACCTACTGAAACTGCTTCCTATTTCCTAGATATTAGTACTAGGTAAGTAGGTATAGTACAGTTCCTATCTCAAAGCCATATCTACAATTTAATGTGTTGTTAATAAGGATAATGTCAGTTTTATACGAGATTTTGAATGTTTCAATAATGTGTTATTTACCTACCCATTTTTTCTATTCATGGTTTAAAAAAGTCATTCGAAAACAGAACATTGTAAGCCTGCTCCAATTTTTTTTTCAAAATTCGATCTCTTCCGATGCACAAATTTATTTTTAGCGGCCAGTACGTTGATCTGTTGTGTTTACTCATTCCTTCATAGTAAAAGTTTAAAATGACGTCATAGAACATAAAAATTTGCATGCGTTTACCGTGGGTAATTTTAAAAGTAGCTATCTATTTTACGTAGATAAATATGCTTACTTTTCTGTATTTGACTGGGTAACGTCTAATAAAGCCGAGTGGCTCTAAAATATCACTTTTACTAGTGACACGGTTAAGGGTGACAGACGGTAGCCACAATTTAAAAAAAAAGTTTCAAGACGGAAGTAGGTATGAATGTAGCAGATTTTATTTAAAATTAAAGATACACTGACACTTAAAAATACTCTTAATACAGCGTAACATTACAAATCCTTCCGTAAATAAATTTAGTCTAAGTTTAACAGTTCCTGTAAAAAAACTAGCTCAAAAAATTACCTATAATTCTGTATGCAGTCCGGAAATTCTCCTAATTCGTATGATAGTTCGTGTTGTTTTTGCTTATCACAAAATGTCACTGGCAACTTCCGAATATTTTTATCTGTTGTCATTGCTACACAGACAAATATTAAAAATAATAAAACAGACCTCATAAGCCATCCATAATATCAAAACATTGTTGCTTGTCAAAATGTGATGTCTTTGACATTGGCAGAATAGTCGACATCGGCTCTACTTGCCATTAATAAAAAATAGAATAGAAAATGTGATGTCTACAAACAAAATTATGGGGGTAGAGGAAAAATAAAACAAAAATACTACAGAGATTACTTCAGGGTAATTTAATTGTAAACTTGAGAGATTGTTGAGTTATTTGATTGCTTGATAATTAATTGTTTCACAACAGCTTTCCACTTATAAAATCTGTCAAGATAGCTACCCACTGTTTGACATTAATCTGTTTTAATCGCTGAAACATTCCACTAGATAATAATTTTATTGGCAACCGCATGTACTTACGTTCAGTGTCAACACAAATTTTAAACAAATAATAAAATAAAGTAAAAAAAAATATCTGATACAATTTCAATTATTTCGCAACACACATCATTGAAAATCAAAACAAACGTAAACAAAATTCGCGTAATGTCATTTTACTTCCTGACTTGAGTCAAGGTTCAACTCCTCATCCATCATAATCAGTTCAGCTGTTTTTGAGATTCGGCGACATATACGTGGATTGCATCAGCAATCGGCCTATTTGTAGTGAAATGGGATAGCTTCAGGAAAAAATGGTGACATTATCTGCGCCTACCTTTTATATGTATATACATTATTTATTATTATGTACGTTGATATACAAATGGTTATCTCCGCGCGTCACTGAGTGGAATTATAAAATATAATTTTTATATCTTCCCCTGCATCTATCTATCTTCCGGTACAATTTATTAATATAAAGTATCTTAGAAATTTTTAGATTTGTTGTGTAAAAAATATTGGCACTCGAAATGATTTATGGTTCGCTATTTATAGACTAGTTGCCGCGTGAAAGTTGCGAACCACGGTTGGCATTCATAAAAATAGTTTGTTGAGACTAGCAGGTGAATTGCACTGGAATTGCTGTTTAATAAACAACTTTTTCCATCATGTCCCCTTCAGAGCGGACCTCTGAAGTAACAATCATTGTTAACGTTCACGACTAACATGCATGATATAGAGTTAGAGTCAAAGAAATCTCAAAGCGTTCTACTAACAATGCACGGGTCTAAACTTCCCAATTAATTCAACTATAATCTCAGTTCCACATTCAACTCATTCTTCTCTAAGACGCAAAAAATGGTAATTTTAAAGTCTCATATTTCATAATTATGTAACATAGAAATAATCGTCTCCGCTTGACGTTTGAAAGCGCTAAAAAAACGTCATGTCTATTTTGAAGTTTGTGAGCGACCTTCGTTTCTGTCAAGCGATTACAAGCTTTTTATTTTCACTTTGTTTTTTTTTTCATAAATCTGGTGTTGATTTTATAGTCTACTTCCTGGAATATTTTGTTTCATGATGATGGAAATGAAATATGAAAAACAATATAAGTAGCAAAGGAAGTCTTAGGTGCATTGCCTTGCAGACAATCTTTTGTTTTGATACGAATAGTATCGACAAAAGAATTGGAATTAAAACTAGTTCAAGATTTTATTCTGCAATAACATTCTGAGAACCCCACGAGGTCTAAAATTAACTGGCTAGGTAGGTACATAATGATTGTCCCTTGCAACAAGTAATGGGCAAATAACTTCAACAGGTTTAGATTGTATCTCACTCGGGGTTTCCCCGACCTTGTGGCTTTTATTTTTGGTAATATCGACCTTAAAAACACAAATAAATCTTCATGTTTACGAAATTGTGGCTTACATATACGCTTATTTACATCTTTGCACTTGTTTTTATAACCCTCGATGAAAACTAAATAGTTTTCAAGTAAATAATGAAAGGTCACTGTAGCAAGGTAAGCGGAATGAAAAACTTTACAACCGGCTTGTGGTTTTAGAGAAAACATGACGATAAGGAAAAACAAACATCGATAGATGAAGCTGTCATTGCTAGAAGAAATAATGATGAAAAATAAATTTCATAGCCGTCATAAAAATCAAATGATCTAAGGAAAATAAATCTTGATATTTCACTTGACACACATTTCCATACATCCCCGGATGCAAAGGTTTATAGATTCGCAAATCTGGGAAGTGACATTGAGTGATTTAATGATATTCATGAATAATTTCATAGAGATTTTATAGAGTTGTAGTACAAACTTCCGGATCGAATGATTACATTCGCAACGACAGGAAAGTTTATATTAACTTCGAATGTTACTTTGGTTGTAGGACCGTTAGGTAATTTTATCCAAGTGTGTTTTTTGGACAGTTCAGACTCGTTATTTAGACTGGTTTCGTCTTCAAACTTTCATTTCCCGTCAACCAATTTAAGCATTGCAGAAATAGACTCGATTATATCTTTAATTTGTTTACACCTGTCACTTATAAACATTCCATCATTAATATCTTCTTCAAGTCCTTTAAAATCAACCTTACTTATTTCTTCAACTATGTGCATCCGAGCATAAAATTAAATTGCGTTTGCTTCCAAAAATTTAGCAAATCAAGATAATAAACTTCACATTGAGTACGTTGTATACGTAATTGGCCTCGACACAATAAAGAATTGCCTTTTGTTGTTAAAATAGCAAAACGATTTCACATTTATTATGGTCACATACCATTAAGACCACCTTTGCAGCCCACATAATTCATACATTAGATTTATATCAATGGGAAGGTTGGTTTTGGAACTAGCTTTATATGACTGATCTTATATCGTTCTTTTGAAACTTTTCCTGCCCTATAAGTCTTTGTATATGTATAGAGCTAAAACAAAACTTATCCAAGTCTCTAACTAAAGTTACAACTACTGTTCTAACGTATACTGTTGATACTTCTATATTAACGGTTGATATAGAACCATTTACTTCAAAATCAAAACCAATGCTTTTGTTAACTTCTTGTATAGAAATAAATTCTGCTGTACAATTTTCTAGAGGACTCTTAATTCTTGATTACACAACCAAAAATGTATACATTTTCAATATCACATCCGCCTACGGAGAAAAGTTGCATGAATAATTGCATCTTTCAATTGATTTGATTTTCAAATGTCAATTCTCTTGCATATGAAGGCCATGCTTTATATAAACAGCAAGGGCATTGTTTAACATTTATGCAAAAACAGGAACAATCTGGACGATTAATAAATAAAGATGGCTATATACAAGGATATTGAGATAGGGTTGCTAAATGACCAAGCATGTTAAGGACAAGTGTACTTATATTTCTTGGATAAACGATCTCAAAGCAAACCTGAACTCTGATCCTAATTATAACAAAATAAAGATTAAAATAAATTGCGCATGTAATATTTATATGAATGGAAAAATTTAGATGAATCAAAACATGCAAACAAGGATAAGCTTGGAAACCCCAATAAACTGTGAGTGTTATTCCACATGTTGATGCAAAAACAATCCCAAGACCCGAGATTTTTTGCCCATTTACAACAGATATCTTTCAAAACTTGTGTGTTAATATTAACACAGATGAACACGTTTTAGACGGTCTCTAGTGAATCAGACCGCAACTGGTTTTACAATATTATACTAACGACGCTAAATCGAATAATAATGAGATCTAATACGATTTTGAATCGATTCGATTTGCCGCTAATGTCTACTAGGATATCAGCCCTCCTTGATTTTACTCATATCTATTTTAGAACTTATCAACATGTTGTCCATAAAAAATCCTAAGAATTCAGAAGTAGAAACGGATAAACGGCACAGTAGAATATTTCAAATGGTTTTTCTATGTTATCGGAAGCTTGCAAAAATATTCCGATTAAAAATTCCGTGTTTCATCGATAACCAGTTTCATCTTAATCGCCTGCTTCTTCTTCAACAGTATTCAAAGCACGTGATTTTCACGTGGTTTCTCAAATCTATTAAAGTACTTCCCTAATGTTAAGAGTGACTAACTGTTTATTAGACCTTAGTCAATCGTTTTCATGTGTTTGTTTGTTAATATAAAAGGTAACCTTCCCTTGAAGATTGTTGAAATATGGATAGATATACCAGTGATGTTCCTTTGAGGAACACTCTTCATTCACTATTTTTATACTAAGTAGTTTACGAAGAGTTGATGAGAGTAATGCATGACGTTTACGATTTGTTTAGTAGTAACCCTAAGGCCAGCATAACATTTTAATCAATAAATATTTACCTCATTGCAATTTAACGTTCTATATCAATATTTATACGATCTATGTGCTCTAAAACAACAAACATTTTCGGCATATAAAATAAGTACGTTGTAAACAGATATAATTTACTTCTTGCATAAACTTGCAAATAATAATAAATTGTTGTTTCAAGATTTATAGCCTACAATGATGATGAATTAAAAAGTTTGCTTCTACAGTTAATTAAGGATGTGCTTGGAAATGAACTTAATCAAGATGTTTTAGTTAATTCGCTAGACTTGTCTCGAAAATCTTGTCTAGACAGAGCCATCAAAACAACGATGTTACAGCCAAACTTAAAGATATCTGTGTTCGACTCAACTTGTTGGACTTATTTAATAAGAATACTTATTAAATAAGTCAAGTTGTGTTTATTTGGTATTTAAATTAATTTTAGTCTATAGTGGACGCATAATGAATTATGTTTTGATGTCCATAAATATATCTAGATTAGGATTTATCCAATGTTGTTAAACGAATCTACTTGATGACTTCATGTTCTAAGCGCGTGCCATTTATCACATTTTTTGTTGGGAAATTTAATATGTACAAACTCACTACTAGCTATTGATTGTCTGACATTCACATTATTAGTACTAACAATAGTAATTATAAGTTTGTTATCAAATAATTCGTGAACATTGCAACTCAGCCTGATTGCGCATTCGTTGCGCTGTGGCCAGTTTACGAAAGTTCTTGCTCTCTCAAAATGTACAACATAATCTGCCAACACATCTATTGCTTGCGACAGTTCGAATCACCAGGATTAATGGAGACTTACGTAAGGCAGGCTCGGTGTGTTGCCACTCAGTGCTAATCATAATCGATATCTTTCCGCGGAATCGCTTTGTTTAGCCGCTTCCTTGTCGCAATACGACGCTCATGATACTGAGTTCATGGGTTACTATTTTACTAACAATGCCAAATGACGTGGCAAAGCAATGTTTATAAACATTTCCACCGCCGACCTAATCGGTTTCCAACGTTATCGTTTGAAGCGAACGTCAAATTAATTGCTGTTGAATCGAGTCTGTAAAACGTATGAAATATGGCCTTTCTGATGCAACCTTCGTTCGCCGACGTCCAAACGTGACGGCCGCGCAAACATGACCTGACCGGTATTTCACGTGGACGTTGTACGAAAGCATGCTAACGTAGACTTTTCCATTGTTACAGGTTCGTCATCAATCTACTTGCGACGAATCTTTTGACGACCTCCCTGCTGGCGCCCGCGCTGTTCGGCGAGCACTCGGCGAGGGAGGACCTCCGCTCGTGGGTAGAGGCGGGCGACGCGGCGGCGGCTGCCTGCAGCCTGGCCTCGCTGCTGTCCATCATGCTGATCGCACTGGACCAGCATCACGCCGTCACCGACCCGCTGCGCTGCCACACGCGCCTGCTGCAGCGCCGCCCGGCCACGCTCTGCGCCGGCACGTGGCTGGCGGCCGCCAGCGCCGCCGCCATCCGCGCAGCCATCGCCGTCGTGCGCCACTTCTACCCACTCGAGTCCGTCGTGCAGGGAGTCGAGCTGGCCTACTACATCGTGTACTTAATACTAGGAGTCACCACACCCATCGCCATCGTGTGCTTCATGTACGCCAGGATCTACCGCGCGGCGCGCTCCTCAGGACTGAGGGCGCGAGCGCACGGCGCCAGCGCACTGCAGCTACACGAACCTCCCGCGATCCTACCCGATCTCGCCGAGGAAGAGGAGGGACTTACTCTTAAGATTGACGGGCCTGAGTGCTCCGTAACCCTGGAGAACGAAAGGAAATTCGGGCCGTTCCTATTACCGCCTGAACGCCCAGTTCGCTGCCCATCGGTAGCCAGTTTACGCAATTCCCGTAAGGAAGGAAAGTCTAACGAGGATCTGAGGAAGGGGCTGCCTGCAGTAAGCTCGGCACCCTTGCTAGCCGCTCCGCTGTTAGCCGTGCAGCCGCGCACGCCGCAGCCTAGCCATACTGGATCCAGAATCACATCAATCAGATGCCGCATATCAAACGCGTCACTGTTTAGATACAGAGAAGAATCTCGCGCGGCGCGTGTGGGTCTGCTGACAGGTGCACTGGTGATGCTGCATGTGCCGCACGCCGTGGCGGCCGTGGTGTCGGCGGTGGCGCCGGGTCTGGCGGACGTCGCACGCACGCCTTCGCTGGCGCTGTTGCTACTGGCATCGGCGTTGTCACCGTTCCTATTCGCACTGCGCTCGCGGCGCGTGCAGAGAGAGGCGCGCAGACTCCTTCTGCCGGAGAAGAGTGCATGGGAGAGAGCGTCAGGAGTCGCGTCTGCGGCAGCGGTCGACGGGCAGCGCGCGCGCGCAGCTCTGGAGCTGTTGCGCACGCTGTCGCCGGGGAACTCAGCGCCGGAGACGGCGGCGGGCGGCGATGAGGCATGCCGCGGCTCGTTCAGTTCGGGCGGCAGCACGCAGCTGTCGTCGGCTTCGGACGAGTGACCGCCACCCCGCGCGCCCGCGCACCTATGCTCGCGGGTGCGCTTCGCCCCGCGTCCCACCGCTCTACTCATCTGTGATACTAGGCTAAGCCGCAACGCGCTCGGCGCGACCGTTAGACTGATTTAGTATTAAGTTAATTTATTAATGTGTCCGTACGTACCTTTCTGCTGAGCAGAGCCGATTTTACTACCTGATAAATGTAAGAAAATAAGAAAATAAAATCATGTTCAAGTGAAATATAAATTGTCGTTTTGATTGCACATGACCCTAATAGTCGTCGCGGTTTGGTGGTGAACCGCAACGAGTAGACTTTATACACGAGCGAAATAGAAATGTGAAGGTTGAGACCAAGTCTAGTAAGACAATGATTCATTACATAGGTACTAGGTTACAAAATATAAGATTACTTTACACAATTTAGAACTCAAAAGAGAGAAGGAACTTAGAGTTCAAGATCGAACCCAACATCATTTATTGTAAAGGAAAAACATATTTCAGCGACATGAATTTAGTAGCCAAAAATTAACCACATTCAATTTAAAAACACAGGCAATAATTTAGCAACAGATGATTACTCACAGTAAATTCAAAACAAAAAAAGTGCCACTACAAATGTGTCCTAGCTAGTTACATCGAAAGAAGCTGATAACAAAACTGTGACACAGACAATTTATTACCAATCCCACTTTATTAATGAAAAACTTTAGCACAATTAAAGAACTGAAAGTAATAGTATTAAACTAAAATTTAACATAGATACACTTGAAATGAGAACAACAACAAATGCAGCAGGTGCTGAAACAATAAAAATGAAGATAGTAAGAACAAACTAAAACAAGTAAGTATGGAGCAATTATCACTCGAAGTAATTGCTTAGTTACATCGAAGTAGAATTGTAGAAACTGATAACGGAATTGTAACACACATAATTGCCAACCAGTCTGTAACAAATAACAGGCTAGAAAAGAGAATAGAAAGTGAAAAAAGTAACTGAAATTCAAAATTCAAGCATTAATTTCAGTTAAACCATTTACAGGCACTTTTGAATTGTCAAGGTTGGTCGGTCCAAAAAGTTGAAGCTATTTGCACGTTCCAAAGCGTAGATCTCTATGGAGAAGAACGTGCAAGAAACTCCACGGACACACTTTAAAAAATTATAATTTTTTACAAAGATTTATTTACATCGGGTTGAAAATATATATACATGTGAGAACGATGTAAAAGACGAGCAGGATTAAAGCGTCCGGAATAAAAGAGGAACAATTCAAAGAAATAATTAAAATTAACCATGGCAGCTAAGAAATGACCAGTCCCGACTGACGGCGAAATAACAGTAAGGCACCAACCAATATCCTAATTTAAATAATTCTTTTATCACTGGTGGCTGGCAGACAACGCACAGCCGAAACGACTGGTCGTATAAAGCTGAAATTTGTAACGTAGGTACCTTGGGGAGTGTAAAGCAACACTAAAGACAGAATTTCCTGAAATTCATGCGGCAACGGCAAAACCTAGGAACACTGTAATATACTTGATACAAGAATTACTTCAGACGCTGCAGCTACAGACAACGATAAGTATGAAGAAAGTAAGTATGTGGAAAAAGTCGTAAGTATAGAGAATGAAAAGGACAAAACATAAACATGAATGTACAAATTGAAAGAGATAAAAAATAAGTAGGTAGTCTCTAGAAGTGCAGATCCGATTGAGAAAACTCTTTCAGGGATAGAAAACTACTATTACTGTATCTATTTGTTGTTTGTTTTTTTTTTGTTTTTTTTTTTTTTTGGCTGAAGAGTTTGTTTGTTTGGTTGAACGCGCTAATCTCAGGAACAATTATTTTATGTTGGATAGCCCTTTTATCAAGGAAGGCTACAGTCTATATATACTACATCACGCTACAACCAATGGGAGCGGAGCATTAATGGAATATATGACGCAGATGACGTTGTGCGGGTCAGCTTCGGCCTAATCCAAGCTGGTCGGTATGAAAACATTTTTTTTTTTTTAATATTGATAGGCGTACGTTTGACCGCTATCTCACCTGATGTTAAGCGATGATGCGGTCTAAGGTGGAGCACGCTTGCCTAGAAGTAACCTATTCACTCTTGACTTAAAGACTCCCAGGTTGTAGCTATCAAGAAACACAGACTCAGGCAGGGAATTCCACTCCTTAGCTGTACGCACAATGAATGTATTCCCAAAACGTTTTGTGCGTATAGGTGGGATGTCCACCATATACCGGTGGCACATCGCCGTACGTCTTGTGGTCCGATGGTGGAACGGGCTTGGCGGAATTAAGTTATGCAATTCCGTTGCACACTCCCCAAAATGTAACCGATAGAAAACCGACAGGCCAGCAACTCGGCGTCGATGCTCAAGACTTTGGAGCTTCGATTCGACGAGCTTATCATCGCCGATGATCCTCTTGGCTCATTTTTCAATTGACTCGAGGGCATCAAGCTGGTATCTGGCAGATCCGTCCCAAAGATGAGATCAGTATTCCATACACGATCGAACTTGCGCTTGATACAGTTTAAGAAGCTGTATGGGGTGATTGATCCAATTGCGTAAATCATTAAGTCGCATAATATGATTATGTCGCAATCAAAAGGAAATCCAGGTGCATAGCTTCATATAGGTACTTACTTGAAATTCATCTGCTCGAATACGTAAAACATATAATGTCTGAATGAGAGCAACCGCTGCCGATAACTTATTTTTTGTGGGTTTGCTCTTGACTCTAGTTTTAGTCAGAGATGACGGAGACAAAGTCTTATACGATGGAGCGAGCTTACGCAACCAGACAACCAGAATTAAAAACAAAGAACCAAAATCCTAACTAGTCTGTTCTTCGGCTAAAGAATAAACATTGCCATTGGACGCAGCAATGCTGCCAAATTTCTAGGCACCTTTCCCATTGAAAGCAAAGTAGATTAATTTGTTTTTGCCTATTAATTTATTTTGTTTATACGCATCTATAAATAATTTCGCAAATTTTTGTCTAGTTGTTTAATAATATTCAGAAATCCAAACGAGAGATGAATAATTATGCAAGCATATTATATATATGATTCAATCACGCTATCGACGAACAAGTGCATGCTTATCTTATTGATAGCAGTAATCCCTTAACACCTCTCATGACCCGTACATGGGTAAAGAGTGGCATATTAGTGTCCTACATAGTACATACAGGGTAAAACCCGTAGCTTGGCTTGTGCAAATCCTTATGTGTTAAGATTTTAGAATAGATTTTTATTTGTTTTTTTTTTTTGAATTTATTGGAATAGATTTTACAAGGGATTTTTTCAAATTACGTCAGAAACTGAAAACATTACAACAGTTAGTACAGGTAGAATCAAACCGCATGACAGCTAAAAAAGCTCCGCTATCTTTACATAAGTAGTTGATTTATATACGGCGCGCACTTACTTACTTTATTTTTATTTGAGATGGGTTTGCTCTTGACTCTTGTCTACGATGGGGCGAGCGTACCCAGAAATAGCCTGTTCACTCTAACTTTGAAAAGATTAGGGTTGTAAGCGATCGGAAACACAGATGCAGGCAGAGAGTTCCACTCCTATGCTGTGCGCATTATGGAAGACGCTTGGAAACGCTTGGTGTGAATTGGTGTAGTAGCAAAAAGGTAGGTATGGTTTAGTATTTTTTTATAAACTTTGCCCCACACTTAGAATTTCTCCTGTATCGTAGGTGCGTTCACAAACATATATAAACTCACATACACAAGCAGCCAGAACGGAACAACTATTCTTCATCAGAGATAGTTAGCGTGCTATTGAAGGCGCGGGGTGGTCACACCAACAACTTCCAAACTCTAATGGAAAGACCTAAAAGCACTTTTTACCCGACCTGGAAAACGAAGAAATCGAACCAACGCGGCAACGCTCAGCAGTCATGCTTGCCACCGCGAGCACAGTCATCAGAGCTTTAATGGGGGGAGTGGGGCGAAATCCTCTAACAAAGTATACAAATACAGATTCCATACTATAACTTACATAGTTGTGTGTAGAGATTAATCTTCTAAAAGCTATTACAATAAAATTGTACTGCCCGGAGTGCATTACTATGCACTTAACACATTAGTATTTAATATGTACATTCCCCAGCTGTTAGTATCCACGTGGCTTGCAAAACATAGATACCAACTTTCAATATCGCTTGTACTATGATAGTGTGAGTATTTAACGAGCTATAGTATATGCAAGGTGAAAACTAAAAAAATATATACAACCGAATTTAGAACCTCCTCCTTTTTGGGAAGTCGGTTAAAAACCGCCCAAGTCCTAGTCCGACTCGCGCACGAAGGGTTTCGTACCATTATCTATAAAAATGGCAAAAAAAATCATGTCCCTTAAATATTTATTGTTTATGTTTTTTTGTATTTTTTGTTATAACAGCAGCAGAAATACATTAGCAGTGACAACTGTCTATCTATCACGGTTCATGAGTTACCAGAGAGACGGACGGACAGCGGAGTCTTAGTAATAGGGTCCCGTTTTACCCTTTGGGTACGGAACCCTAAAACAGGTCAATATTTATAATATATAATACTTATAATAATAAAAAAAATAACTATGATATGGGACCAACCCTGAAATTCCTAAAATAGATTGTTGTGTGTTTAATAATTGATTCTAATATGATTCTCCTCAACTGGCCTGTTTAGCCTCCCTGTTGATCACGAGAGTTTTGGAAACAGTTTTCTGGGTTTTGAACATGGCCTAGCAATGTCTGGCTGTTCAATGATCTTTCGAAATTTCAATGGACCAACCCCGCAGCCGATTAATGATATTTTTTTTTTTTAACTAGTTAAAAATATCTCTTACCTACACGTCAATCTTTTTTGGGCATTTTAAACTAGATAAAGCCGGTTCAGGGATTAAATTGTCTGTTAATCAATCTAGGAACTGCTGTGTGATGAAATAAAATTGCGTTTACAAACCGAGATAAGTTAAGTCGTTGTACACTAAAACCTCTTGTTGGTTGACTAATCAGGGAAACGTTTAGCGACTGGAAAATCACCAAAAAATTGTCTAGAATGCAAAGTTCTAGTTACAATAGCAATTGAAAGGAAACAATAGAACTAGAAGTGTGGGGTAAAATCCATTAGGAAATAATGTATTACGCATCTATTTTTGCTAATAGTATCTACCTACAATCTTACATACCTTTAAGATGGTATACTAAATTAAAAGTGCCTTTAAATGGTTTACTTGAAAAAAAAGCTTTGACTTTCACTTGACATAAGAATGGAATGATATGGTTGCTAGTACCTACACAGTTAATTTACAATTAAATGGCATATAGATAAAACCAGGTCATTATCAGGATTTATTTTGAGAAAGATATTTAAATATATAACTAAGTAAGGACCATTTTCTAACTAGTATTTACTGTTGCCTTACCCTGCGTGAGATAAACAACATGATGACGTAAACAGTGAAAATTTTAAAACTAAAGTAGACAATATAATCTTGACAAATATAGATAAGTCATAGAGAAACCTTAACTGGCGTTATGGTAACGATATATAGCCCAATTTTAAGCCTTAAGTTCGTGCTAGGGTTACCAAGTACCAGGCTCTTAGCTTTTAGAGGAGGTAACAATGCGCAGTCCTTAGGGCAGTGACCGACCTTGAAAACATGTAAGTACTTAGTGGATTTGATGGATTGCACGTTGTATTGTAAGCTCGTAACAATGAAAAGTAGTCTTTACATAATGCTGAATGCTTGAGTGATGCAAAGGATTTTATTATTATAAGCTGAGTACAATTATACCCCTATAAGGTGGGTCGACGACCTGGTGAAGGCCACTGGGTACGGGAAGCAAAGGGCGGGTCTCTGTGGGTTAGAGGGTTTAACGTTTGGCCTTCAAAGACATACAGTTTTACTTCTTACCCTATCAACGCCCGTAAGACCCAATTGGGCCAAAGTTGTTCTGTCTCAGATTTCAAAAAAGTTACTGTATAACAAGACCTCATCTTTGGTTTAGTTTAGTTTTATGTTTAATCTAGGCACCAGATAAACTTGCAATAAAGTACATTGACATTTCCCTAATATTTGTAGCTACTCGAACAATAAATATGAACTGTTTTTCATTAGGTAGATACTAGACAAGAATAAGGATCATGATAGAAGTCTATTCAGGACAGTTTTACCTGCTTTTGATATTAAGTGGGTCAATGACCGTTATTGCACATTTATCTGATGCCTTCTATAGTTCGCATAGCTGTGATAATTTTTCGTTCGTTAGCGTGCGAGCTAAACTAAGCTTTCCTCTTATACTCCAACCGGGTTGGTTTGACTGGGCATTGAAACCATAATACCATTCTGTCTTATAGACACATTGCCACTGAATATAATAGCCAAGGCAGCCTGCATATACTGCCTCAAACGGCTAAGGGCCCTTTTCCTGTCATGCGTGTTTTCACCTGCGCGCGGATCTGCAGTGAGATTCTGTAAACATGTCGAAGTGAACGACAAGTGAGCCGTGAAACCATACAAACAACATAGCATGACAGCTCATTTGTCGTTCACTCCACCTAAGTGATAACGGTGAGATGTCAACAGAATCGACCGGCGGGTCCGCATGCGGGTGATAGCACGCTGTTGGCCACACGCAGCACAATGATTTCGTTTGCCGCTGCAGCATCGTGCGTGTCGCCAGTGACTAGTAGACTAGGTCATAGTCTGTGACCATGCGTGCGAACTGCGTCACAGTAAAAACAACTCTGAAGACAGAAGAATACCGCCCGCTTCCGGATAGCACGCACGCAGGCTGTCCGCTCGCAGTCTAGGAAAATCATGTATGAAATGATAAGCTGCGGGTAGCCCGCATGCTGACTAGATCCACGCGCCGGCGAACCACGCATGACAGGAAAAAGGGCCTCAGAAACAACACTTTAAGGCCAAGTTTAAATGAAAACAGGACATTTCTCAACTGAAACACAGTTTCATTCCGCTTTCGTTTCTCGTGTATTATGTAAAGTAAACAAACGTTTGAATTACATACTTTAGAACAATGCGCATTGTCTGCCGTGTCAGCGAGGACTCGCGGTAATGACTGTGCGTTAGATCTCCTTTCGTAGAAACATAATTTGTCTGTTAGTAAGCTGCACTTAATAGTAACCCAGCTTCCGGTTTTGAAGTAAAAAACAATGGAAAGGTACAAATATGTATAACATTTCTGTAGTAGTTTAGTAACGTGACATGGAGTATTTTTAAATCCTTGGTTTAACTTGCAACTTTTGTATGTTTGTTTTTCGGTTTGAATCTTGAAACTGAAATTGTATGCTGTTGGGTTCAAGGGAAGAAGCTAAAATTTTGCAAACACGTTTATTTCTGATAATAATGTGTGGTTAGCAACCTGGGAGTCTTTAAGTCACGAATGAATAGATTACTTCTAGACAAGCGTGTTCTATCTTATTCTTATACCGCATCATCACTTACCATCAGGGGAGATAATGGTCAAACGCGTGCGTGCTAATAGTAAAAAAAAATCTTTGCAGACCTACCAAGATGTCAAATTGTTGTCATCTTGGTAGGTCGTGTTGATTTATTTATGGTCACACAATAGGAATAGTTTGCTTTATTTCTTATGAAAAAACTAAGTACTATATAGCTATTCAATACTTGTCATGAAAATTTTCCTACTCCTTCGCTGTACTCTTCTGATTAATTTCGTTGCGGGATCCAAGACAGTTGAATCGTTTCTCCGGGACTCGTCGGGTTTCATTAACTCGGCGTTTTTCTGGTGGTCGCCACTGTTGATTCTGGTTTTCAGGAGTTGCAGTGGTTGGGAATGTGTGGCGGGCTTGTCCCATATAAAAAAAACTTCTCATGAAAAATATGAAACATTTTGGACACATACAATATTAAGTACTTCTCAACTCAGAAAATATATAAAACCTTTTGGATGCATACAATATTTTATCAACAGACTGTAGAGTGAGCAAAACAGTTACTGAAAGTTGAAAACAGTGACCGATTTTTCGCACGAGTATTTAAAGTCACACCAAAACAAATTCTTAACAGGTTATATTTGACAACTAATGCCATAATCACAAGATTTACACACATCAATATTTTCCACATGACTTCGAATTTTCGTAGTGCATTTCTAGTGTGTTTTCTGTTACTAATAGATCGCAGTATGCAGTATGTTGAGTTTAAAGCTCCTAAGTTATGAGGCTACTAAACCACTCTACTGACATAACTCTCGAAATGAAATGCTTCCCGTTTCGTCTGGACTTTGGTCTTTACTTAGAAAGAGAGAGAGGGAGAAAGCGATCGTGTATTGAATTGTCTCTTTCATTTGTATGAGTCAGGGGTGTATTTTGAGAATACCTGCAACAGTGTCTCGTTGCAGGATGATTTTAAAGAATGGTACAAGAATGGTACTAAAATTATGATGAGATATAAATTATTATAGAATCAATAAAATTGTCGTTTTATTAAACATACTTAGACCTACGATAATCATTCCTTTTCATCTTTTCAATCAATCACTCATCAAATCGTTGTTTCTGTATGATTTTTTCTGCTATATAACCTTAACTAAATAACTTTTTGAAAGAGATAATTAACACAACTCAACTTAAATTCGTATCTGACAGTCTAGCCGCTGTGCATCCGCCCCTAAGACGACCCACTGACCGCTCGAAGCCCTAAAGAACAAACAAACTAACGGCCAAATTAAATAATCTTTGAGTGTCACCCAAATAACTCTTCCCACTTTGAGCGAAGCAGAAGGGAGTGTCAAACTCTCCTGACTAAAACCCATCCATGTTCCTCCTAATGCCATTTGCGTTCCAAGGCCGCGGTGACTCTCTCGAACAAATTCACTTGTCTCGCCTTGGAGAGTATATCGCTGTCTAACAGTATTACCCTCCAGTGTATCAAAGGGTCCAGCGGATCCCTAGATGCCGCAAACGAACTAGCAGGCAAATAATCCAAGATGGTAATGCTAGACCCGTACCCTCCATCCCCTACTTTTCTGGCAGTTTCGTACATGGATTTGCCAGAGATCAACTGAACTCTATAACAACAAATGGTCACGAGCTACAGACTGCAGGCAGTCAAAAATGGCAAGTCTACATCCACGACTAACAAAACGACTAAGTAGAAATAAACTCACAACAATAATAGGGACAAATCGGCCAATTTCCCAAACCATGCGGATTTATCGCCACACACTCACGTTAAAACTTACTCCAATTTAAAGCAAACAAAGAACAGAACGTTTCGAAATAAGAAGCTGTGAGTCTATTTTTATGTACTCGAATGATTTTCAGTGATGCTCAAGTTTCAAGTTTATCTGCTAAATGAAATTTTCAGTGCTTTTGAGACAAAACGAATGAGCTATTTATTATGTAACAATAAGATATATTTTAACAATGTAATATTCTTTGTAGTTCCAAATTTCGCGCAGAAAGAAATCGCTGGCTGTCAATTCCATACAATGTGTCATAAATGACGTTCATGTCACTGTCAAAATGAAAAGTCAACTTGACTTTAGACACGCGTCAAATTAAGTTACGTTTAATCAATTGCTACTTAAATAATTACTGTCACAACTCAATTGAAAGTCTCATAGTCAAGATTGGCTTATTAAATCGAGCATAGGACAAGCATCAACAGATTAAGGATTATATAATCTCCGTTTGAATCATGTTAAAAACTAACTCTATAAAAGATGTTTTGAACATTCTAATACTTACAAAAAATATTCCGTTGAAAAATATTCTAATTTCTAACATTTAAAACTGGAGAAAGCGATCCTCTTACTCATTGAAACATAATCTTATAAACCCAATCGTTTAAATTGAATGACTGCTAGATTTTATGTGATCCTGGTACAAAGCAAATAGTCAATTATGGTTTTTAAATGATTTTTACGTAAAAGGAAGATTATGATGGTAACATCTATGTTTTGCAATATTTTTCCATTTAGAAGTAAAAGTTTCCTCAATAAAGTTTTATGTTCTCGATATTAATTTGCAGTTATGGCCATCCATTTTTTCTAATGTTTTCGATATCAAGATAAGTCTAAACCTACGATTAAACGTTTCATGCCAAAGTTACAAATGCGTTGCGTTTTTACAAATGTTTGTTAGTTATTTAGTGAATAGAGGACGAGTTTGATTGGTCATTTTATAATTTTAGATCAGTAAAAAGTTGAGTTCCTACAAGTTACATTGTAAATGCAATTTTCGAAACTGTTACAGATTCAATATAATATGTATTGTTTGTTTCTGACGAAATGCAAAAAAAAACTTTACAAAACATACAAATATAAAGAAACATTTATAACTGTTCGAACGTAAACATTTCTAGCATTCGAGCTTTTAGCATTACTTAAATGTTTTCGGAAAACCTACGAATCAAAACTTACCTACACATTTATAAAAATAAATAAATCTTTATTTCAGATACATCTGTTAGTATTGACTTCTAAACTATGTTAGTATATTATAACAACTTTATTTACATTCTACGTGCTTAACAAAAATCTTCTGGGCTCTTCTGATAGGAACAATGTTATAATGTTGGTAAAAGTGAAAACTTCTGACTCAATTTTTACCGTACCTAAAGGAATTCAAATAAAATCAACGAATCAATATTATAAAACTCTTCCGTTACTGATGACTGACTAACAGACAACTTACAGCCGAAACTAATGGTCGGAGAAAGCTGAAAGGCATGTTGGCTCCTTGTGTAGAGGAGCACTAGGAGAGGATTTCCCGATTTTTTTATTTTTTTTTACTATTGATAGGCATACATATTAGGTGAGATAGCGGTCAAACGACCGCTATCTCACCTGATGTTAAGGTGGATGCTCCAGGGTAGCCCGCGAAATTCAAATATTTATATGTTTTTTTGCAATTTGCCGGTCAGTGTGAAGCTGCATGTTGAAAAAAATACAATTCGCGGTCGTAACGCATATTTATCTAAAGAATTATACCCATTTTAAGTATCAATATAATCTTCTAAGTCCATACAACTCGATTGAATGACTTTTTCACGAAATAACATTCAATCGAGTTATATGAACTTAGAGGGTTATATTGATGATTCAAATGGTTATAATCCTTTAGATAAATGCTCTTTACAATCGTGAACCGTATTCTGTTCAACATACAGCTTCACAATGACCGGTAAATTGCAAAAAACATAAAAATACTTGAATTTCGCGGGCTACCTTGGAGCATCCACCTTAAGCGATGATGCGGTCTAAGGTGGAGCACGCTTGCCTAGAAGTAACCTATTCACTCTTGACTTAAAGACTCCCAGGTTGTAGCTATCAGGAAACACAGACACGGAATTCCACTCCTTAGCTGTACGAACAATGAATGTATTCCCAAAACGTTTTGTGCGTATAGGTGAAATGTCCACCATGTACCGGTGGCACATCGCCGTACGTCTTGTGGTCCGATGGTAGAACGGGCTTGGCGCGTCGATGCTCAAGACTTTGGAGCTTCGATTCGACGAGCTTATCATTGCCGAACATCCTCTTGGCTTGTTTTTCAATTGACTCGAGGGCATCAATACCCACAAGAACGGGCAATCAGGCATATGGGCATAGTCGCGGGCAAACCATAGTAGGTACAAACATTTGAAATATGGCGCAATATCCAATAACGGTCGACACCGGTTTTTATTCCGATTAGACAAAACTAGTATTTTGACCTCTATATCAAATAAATATGTTAAGTAATCTAGAATTATCTTTCTTGACTTTTAAAGTGAACTTTTTATGTCTGAAGTATCTTATCGTATAGCATACCTATGGGGTGATTATGAAAGAACGCAATTTGCAATTTTTACATTTACAATTAACTTTTTGTTTCGGCAGCTTAATTTACTTTTGACGCAAATTGTAAAAAATAACTATTTCCCCCTTATCTCTGAAGTTTGCATAGAGAAAATTCTGTAATTATTCCATGTGTTAAAGTTTATGTAAAGATTACAGGAAAAATAAAACAATGTCTCTAAATGGCACAATTTTTATATCATCGACAAAACTTACATTAGTTCCACTATCGGTCAAGATTAGTGCATTGCTGATCTAAAACTGCAAACGAATGTAGGCCTTACCAATGAAAATTTAAAAAACAATTCACGTTTTATATGGTAAAGATTTTCGGGTCAGGTTTTTGCTAAGATGTCATAGTAGTTCCCCAAATTAGTTGAAGATTTTTTTCGAAAGAGTCACCGCGGCCCTGGATAGGTCTAGTCAGTAAGAGTCCGACACACTTAGGGCCTATTTTTCAATAGAATAAAAATTCCGGTTTGACAGCGTTTGCATAGAAAATATGTCGAACAACCATATTTATTCTTCATTAAAAAAATATATGACAAATGAAAAGGAATAAGAGCAGCCGTTGGGTGACAAAAGCAAAAATCTTTTTTTCCGTACAATGTGACATAAGCTTCAAACGTTCACTTTAACGCGATCGAGTACTTACGTTTAAAAACTCTCAATAAGCCCTCTGATCCTGTTGGCTTTTCTTTGACGTCCAATTCGTTAACTACAGTAAGTCTAAAAAGGCCACTTTAGCAGAAACAGAAAGCACATCAAGCACGCTACCCATCACTGTCAAATTTTCCCAACCAATCTTGAACCTATTACTTTAGCGATATCATCTGCCTCGCCTTTTCCCAACTATATTGGGGTCGGCTTCCAGTCAAACCGGATTCAGCTGAATACCAGTATTTTACGTGGAGCGGCTGCCTACCAGACCTCCACAACCGATTAACTGGGTAACACGGTACTCCTTGGCAAGACTGGTGTCAGATTTTCTGGCTTCTGTCTATCCGTAACGACAGCCAAAGATCTCCAAATGACAGCCGGTACCAATAGCTTAACGTGCTTTCCGAGTCACGGAGGAAACTCGGTATGTTAAGATGGTCACCCATCCACAGACCAACCTCGGCAAGCGTTGCTTAACCTTGAAGATCGACCCGTGCGGCTGTTATTATATGGCCACGAGCTCTTTGATCCTTACTTTAGCGATAAAAGAAGACAATGAAAATTGAGAGAGTGTTATACGATTACTTAATATTATATTCTACTAAACTGGCCCTTTAAGAGTGTGTATTCCGTCCACTAGCGCCGCCAATCGTTTTTTATTAATTGTGGTAAATTTAAGACACGTAGATAAAAAACCGCTCTGTAGTGCACTGAAGAAATGTATCTATTATTTTTTGACAGCTATTTTTAATACATAACTCATGGCTAAATAGCCAAAACGGCAATTATTGCTAAAAGTGGCCACTTTTAGCAAAAATATCGACTTTGGCAACTATTTATGTTCTAAAGTACAAAACATAACTCTCAGAACATAATAAATACATTTCTTCAGTGCACTACAGAGCGTTTTTTTATCTACGTGTCTTAAATTTACCACAAATAATAAAAAACGATTGGCGGCGCTAGTGGACGGAATACACGCTCTTAAGACCCGCTGATTTACGATGCCTCCATGACCATATTTCTGAATATCCTCTAGTCTCTACCAAGTTCAAATTATTGAGTTGACATACGATCAACGACCGAAAATCTTTCCAGAATTGACCTATGAGTCATCTGCGTGGCACAAGACCCTAAACATGTTTAAAATCCTACTAATATAATTAGGTACCTAATCATGGCAAATAATTTAAATAGTGTATTCACAAAATATAGTCGTATTTTGTCCCAAATAACTTAAAGTTTATTACTCAGACCTTGAATTGAAAACGTAAATAAATAATCTCTAAAAATAAAGTGCTATATTGTATGTTTTAATGGTTTCTTTTATGTGTTAATTACTGTATTATGGAACTATAAATTAAACCAACAGTGGAAGGTAGGTTTGTACGTAGAATTTTTATTGTTTAGTTTTAATTATAGCTAAAGCTTCAAAAACATGAAGTTATAAACCTAATCTTTATAGAGAACGACTGCAAGATTTTTATGTGATCCTGGTAAGTCAAGGTATGGTTTCTACATGAGAAAGGTTTTCTTATAACTATTGGCGGATCCAGTGGAATGGGACTAAGACGCTAAAACTCCCCTAAAATACCGATATATCTTTGACAGTGTTAACGTTGTCTTTGTAAATTTTACGAGAAGTCATGTAAGGAGGCTTATCATGCGCTAAGCGAAATATATTGTGTTGCTACTTTGCTATAACCTACCCTCAGCGGGGTCAAGCCCCCCTCTCCTGAACTACGATCCTGGAGTCGCCCCCGCTTATGCCTTCTTATTTTATACGTACGAATGGAAAAACTGTCTATCCCACCTGGATAGCCCAACTATTAATACGGAACCCTTTGGCAAGATCATTTGTTATATTTGCGCTCCTGAATATGTCACGTCAGTCAAAAAAGGGACTGGCCACCAAGGATCGACCTAAAGTTTTCCATACTAACACATATCAATTAAATAATGTGTATGTAGGTAATGTCGTTTATTTACATATAATTATGTAATTTTCCACCGATTATATCTCGGTCAATCAACTTTTTTTTTATAATAAATAAGTAAAAACACGCAAAAAGTTGTCCGACATAATTATAGCTTTCTTTTTATGCGCTGTTAGATTTTATAAATGACTAGAAATCTATTAATAGTTGTTTTTTCAATGTTCGTGATGTTTTTTTTTAATGTTTTTCCTTGTGTCTCTCGTGATTAAGTTTATTAATAGGTACAGGTAATATCAAGATGAAGTGAACTTTAAGACTTGTGGAAATTTTTGATACAACTAAAGCGCCATTCATTTATTGCGTAACACCATTTTTGCTTGTTCTGACCCCCTTGTTAATAAGAGAAAAAATAATTCCCCTTTTCCCCTATTGAATACAATCGAAAGGAAAACAAGCATACACGTTTGGTTTGTTTTAATGTTTATTTTACAATGTAAAAATTTTTAAGAATGTGTATTTCGTGTTAAGTAAAAACTATTAAGTACCTCCAAAAACAATAAGACAAGGCCCATCCTCCTAAATCGTCTTATACTTACTAAATGAATGACCCCTAACTAAGAAATAGGACTTTCACACAGTAATCACTATCATTACATATAATTATAACAAATATCTCCACCGCATCTGTCTGCTTGTCTGTTCGCAATAAACTCAAAAACTACTGCACCGATTTTCACCAATGGATAGAGTGGTTCTCGAGGAAGGTTTTAGTATAAAATTTGTTAATCAAACTGACATTTTATAAATTTTTACCTGAATTTGTAAACCTTTGCATACCCATGTGACGGTGAAATATGGAGAACTTTATTATTATAAAAACAACTATGTATGTACCATACCCATGTTTGCAAAGCAATAAAATTTTAATGATTATGATTAAACGGGCGAAGTCGCGGGCATCAGTTAGTGAATGATATCAATAGAATCCTTTCATACATTATCATTCAGTAAAAAGTGGGTTTCTTACTCTTATTAAAATAAAGTTTTTACGCTCAAATATCTATTAATACATAAATACCTGGAAACTGGCACGTACTCGTAAACAAAAAAAATATTGTATCGCCGTTTAATTATTTAAAGAAACTTCTAGAAATAATAAGTTTATAGTTATTTAGCGGAGCAAATACTACAAAAAAGACAATAACGTTGATCTGAAAAACCCATACGACCTTTTTCAGATATGTGCCTACCTGGTTTTATAAGGAGGTGGTTTTATATGCCTACTTCTTAAGACCTTCGGATCTAGGACATCGTTGCAGTACCTAGTACTTCATCATCATCTTCCTGCCCTTATCCCATGGTACTTGGGGTCGGCGCAACACGCGTTTTTCTTCCACTCTGCCCAATCAGCGGTCAAACTTTAACTAACTTACTTTTCTTTCATATCGCTCCTCAAACAATCCATCCATCTTTTCTTTGGCCTTCATTTCCCTCTCCTTCCAGCCACATTTATGTTCAGTAGTACCAAGTACTTGATTTTACTAAATAAAGCGATATATTAGAGGCCTTGGAATAAATATCATCACTACATTATAAAACAAAGACCTCCGCCGCGTCTGTCTGTCTGCCTGTTTGCAATAAACTCAAAAACGACTGCACTATTTTGCATGCTGTTTTCATCAATGGATAGAGTGGTTCTCGAGGAAGGTTTAAGTATATTATTTGTCAAGCAGGCGAAGCTACGAGCATCAGCTAGGTAGTTATTAACCGAAAAGTCTCACAATGGTAAACGGCAGACGTGGAAAAGGAATAATAATATCCTTATTCCTTTTCCTTGGACATTTCACACAACGCCATATAGTCCCAAGCTAAGCAACCTAATGCTTGTGTTATGGCAACGATATGGCTGATAAATTACTTATATACATTTTTTTTTTGTAAATACATACATATTATAGCTAGAAGAACACCCAGACTCAGAACAAATACATGTAGGTCGTACAAATATTTGTTCCGTGCGGGAATCGAACCCGCGACATGCTGCGCAGCAGTCAATCGCTCAACCACTGCGCCAACCGTGTCGTCATATAGAATAGGTAAGCCTTTGCTTAGCAGTGAGACATAACAGGCTTATCTGTCTATGTCACCCGAAAATGGCAAACTCTGTAAAATATTGGGTGAAATTGTAAACTTTTTTTCTAAAAAAGACACGGTTATTTTGGAAACTATTAAAGGAAATTGAGCAAGGTACTATGGCACTTGGTTGCGCAACTTTTGACACAGTAAAGTAATGAAAATTAGACACAAAAAAAGGGTTGTGTTATACTTTAATACAAGGTTAAATTCAAGATTAAATGTTGTGGGGTTTCTGAAGAAAAACATAAGTTGAGTACCTATTGAGGTTATGTTACATAACTCAAAACAATTCGTTTTGAAACCCTATTAACTGGCAAATATTTTGCATTATTTTGGTACATATTAATTGAGTTTTACCTATGTTCATCATTATTTATTATATTTAAAAACATTGATCTAGAAATCTTCTCAGAAAAACGGTAGGAGAAATCCATGTACGTAAGATTTTTACCATGGAATCCGTTGCTTCTCTGATTTGGCGTCTAGGCAGCGGGTGTGCTAATAAAAGAGAACAATTCATACAGCGCAACATGTTTTCACAGAACAAATCACCGTGGACGTGAAAATGTTCTAACAATAATAATTCACTTCGCAGCACACGCACAAAAAGAGTCAAATTGCTAGATGTAGTAGATAGACGTGGAGGAATCCTAAAACTCAACTCGACACGAATTTATGTTTGTTAGCAGAGAAAAGCTGAATACAATTTTCTCGGTTTACCGGCAGTTTACAGTTAACACGGTAAACAGTAAATACCAATTTGTTTGACATTTCATCGAATAGTGTTGTGACACAACAATAGACTACGGCGCGCGGCGTCGTAACATTATCTATTTTAACTTAATTGTTTTATTTTTGTCTTGAAATTGCTTTTTAACGAAAAAATAGTAGGTAATATTATTAAAGAATAATAATGACAACTTTTAATATTTTTAGTTTCAAATGTAGATTGTTTTGTTGTTCCACGACTTATGTTAATGTTCAATCGATCGATTATAATTGAAAAAGGAGTCGCTTCACTATAATGGAAGAAATGAAATTGTATCGTATTAAATACTAATTAAAATGAAAATAGAAACCCCACAAATTATTTCTATGAATTTAAGTCAAAAATCGATAATATTAATAAAATGAATTATACATTAACTCAAATGGCCTTTACGCGTCAAAAAGTGAAACTATATATGCCCAATCTCCTTTGGATTGGAATTTTTGTATGAAAAACGATTTTTTCATAATATATCGAGAAATTATAATCTAATCAAGATTTATTACAATTTTACGGAGTCTGCTATTTTCCAGTGACATTATAAATAAAAACCGGCCAAGTGCGAGTCGGACTCGCGTACCGAGGGTTCCGTACAAACCTGTAAGTATTTATTATATTAGCAAAAGTTGCGGTTTACGATTTATGCCATATTAAAAAAAAAAACTACTTACTAGATCTCGTTCAAAACAATTTTCGGTGGAAGTTTACATGGTAATGTACATCATATATTTTTTTAGTTTTATCATTCTCATATTTTAGAAGTTAAGGGTACACACATTTTACCACTTTGGAAGTGTCTCTCGCGCAAACTATTCAGTTTAGAAAAAAATGATTTAGAAACCTCAAAATAATTTTTGAAGACCTATCCATAGATACCCCACACTTATGGGTTTGATGAAAAAAAATTTTTAAGTTTCAGTTCTAAGCATGGAGAACCGCCAAAATTGATTGTTATTTTTTTCTATTTCATGTGAAAATCTTAATGCGGTTCACATAATACATCTACTGACCAAGTTTCAACAGCATAGTTCTTATAGTTTCGGAAAAAAGTGGCTGTGACATACGGACGGACAGACGTCTGTCTGTCCGTCCGTATGTCACAGCCACTTTTTAAAACGGAACAATTATGGATTCTTCATGTCTGTCTGTCTAGACAGACATGAAGAATCCATAATTGTTCCGTTTTTTGCCATTTGGCTACGGAACCTAAAAAAGGATTAAAAAAACAATTATTCAAACAAAATATATCTTAACGTTTGCCTATGTTAAACAAAGCTAGTTTTATCTAAAAAAAATATATTACAAATCGTATCACACCACACTCAATTAAAACCTAACAATCGGTATCAAACGCTCTGTCACTAGCGCGAGTGTCGTATTTATGAGTGTCACGCCCGTGTCATGAAGTGTCAGACATCATCTGCATGATACAGAGGTAATAGTCGCGGACTGATGTAATACTATTAATAATTTTTATAATTATCTATTTATACTTCACATTACTTTATTTCTGAAGGAAGCTCTGTCTATTTATCTATACTAATATTATAAAGAGGTAAAATTTGTTTGTAAGTTTGTATGTAGGGGGTAATCTCAGGAACTACTGGTCCGATTTGAAAAATTCTATCAGTATTAGATAGCCCATGTATAAAGGAAGGATATAGGCTACATATCATCACGCTAAGACTAAAAAGAGCCGAGCATTAATGGAAAATGTGACGCAGACGAAGTTGCATGGGTCAACTAGTTTAGTAATAATTAAATATGTAATTTATGTATTGAAATGTCTAACGTTTCCAATTCTGGGACAAATACAGGCCTCCGCTTTGAGAGAGATGGATTGTTCATTATCTACAATGCTTTACGAGTTTGGTAAATAGGTACGTGGTCCCTAAAGCACTAGGAATTGGTGACGGGCGAACGTTTTGTTGAACTTAAACGTTCAAAAAGTGCTGACACTCATCCTTATTTGGGTAAATGATTTTGTTTTTTTTTTCTATTACATGCTTTTTAAATTGCTGAAAATTTGATAAGGTTCAGGCTCGGCACAAACTGGTCACCACTCAGCCACCGGTGGTCAGTGAAAGCGCATTATCACACTTTTTCATAAAGTTTTTTTCGTTTAGCTCCTCTCATGAGTAGACATAATCTGGTGACGAATTTTATCATTCACTTGAAAGACACCCACCGCTGAATAAAGGCTACAAAAAAAGATGGCAAAAAAAGGAGTCCCAAACGGCTGCACGTCCCGAGCACATTTGTGGATTCATCTTGAAAAAACTCGCCCTCAGACAACCTAGCAGCCCTCAGACAACCTCGCAGGCAAAATCACGGGCATAGTACTATACTAAAATAAATAAGACACGCTTCGATAAGGCAATGACTTATGTAATTATGTTAGATTGTGTTAATACCGTTAGTCATTTTTAATGTATCACGGAATTATGTAAGAGTAAATAAAAGATGGGTCAGTACGCGTCAAAACACGGGCTTGGTTGAACCCCGCGGTAATCAGCAACAAGATAGGTAAATTGATCATTCGGGGAAAAAAATAACAAGCAGAAATTGAATATCCATTGCTGAATGTACACCTCGTTAGAACCTTAATAATTGCCTAATTATTAATTAAGTCAAATATAATAATCCTCAGAAACAAAAACCCGTATCACTGTACCTGCGTTCCCTGAAAAATATTTTAAGTAGGTACGCGAATAAATAGGTAACACAGCCTGAAAATAGGTTCACCAAACTCTGAATGGTTTCAAGTCCGAACGGTCAACATTCAATTTTAAGGTTTGAAGAGGCCATTTCTTGAGTGATTCAGGTTGTTGCATAGGTACTATTTTTTTAAATAGTTTTATTTTTATTTTTATATTAATTTATTCAACGAGCGTTGGGAGGCTCGCCGTCCGATAAGAATCAGTCGGTCGACAGCCCGGGTCGACGGCGAGTTGTGTTCCAGGGCAAAATAAACGGGGCTCGCTAGGCCGAAATTTATTCGAATGAGTCACCACGGTCCTGGAACGCAAAGGACATTAAAAGGAACACGGATGGGTTTAGGTCAGTAAGAGTCTGACAGTACCTTCCACTCCACCCAGAGCAGAAAGGGTCATTTGATGTTCTTTGGAAGTAAGTAACGGCACGTACATATTCTACATGTAGACCTACCAATAGGAGAGGAACTCGTACTTATCTTTGTTATAACAACCACTCAGGTCCGTCTTAGAAGCTAAGCAAGATTGCCGAGGTCTCTCCGTTGATGGGTCACCATTCATTATGTACCGAGTGTGTAAACTCCTCCGTGCCTCGGAAAGTAAGTAACTTATCGCTTAGTTCAGCCGTTAGCCCTGACTGTCATTTATATCTTTGAGGCTAGTTTGAGGCCCGGACTCTGGACCTAAGTGGAGACGTGCAGAGATGTCCGAAGCGGAGAAAAGAAGAGATGTTTATCAGCTAGGGTGTCTCCACCGAAACTGTGCGGAGATGCGTAGGCACTGGCTAGACTGGTAGCGGAGATGTGTGCTGACTACACTGCAAGCCGTACACATGTCTCCGCTGCGCGCCGTCGTCAGCGTGCGAAGCAAAGCTCACATCTCCGCCTTGTACCGCGGCCCAGCTCAATTTTAGTGAGGAACAGCTCAAATCTCTGCTTCCATCGCGCCATACAGCTGCCATAAAGCTGAGTGGAGACGAGATAGTGCGTTACCCAGGCACTGGGCACTGGGTTGTGGAGATCAGATTATGATTATTATGACGACGCAGTGGTTAGGTTAGCAATTGGCGCAGCGATCGAGCCATTGGCTGCTGCGCTGCGTGTCACGTCACGGGTTCGATTCTCGCATGGATCAAATATTTGTATGGCCTACACTCTACAGATAATTGTTCCGGGTCTGGCTGTTCGTGTACGTCAGTTTGTATGTTTGTGAACGCACCCACAATACAGGAGAAATCCTATTGTTGAGTGTAACTTTTTTTTTAAAGAAAAAGAAAGATAGGCAGTAGGTACATTTATGGCTAAATTGGAACCCGATCCAAATAGTGTATGGAAAAAGCCAGGCAAATTGATTGATTGTATAGAGAAACAGTCAAAAGGACACTAGTTAAAATAAAATACCAAACCACGTGATGACATTCAAAACGCCTAATCATCATTGTATCAAAACCATATATGTCATATTAAAACAATACCACGTATTTGACTAACTATACAAATACCTATACATAAGCATTATGTACCAGGGCGTCATCAAGGTGTGAAGATCACAAGTACAATGTACCAGCTGTTATGACGTCAGCGACTCGAATCCATTCAACTGTATACTAGCGTAATGTGTTTACGATACCTATACAGTGTTTATGCTGACCTGGTAATTATTGTAGCGGTTAAGGAATTATGACATTTATGTGTTATGTCTTGATAAGGGTTTTCCTGGGTGGTGGGGTTTCTTAAATAACCAGAAATGTCATAAGCCATCCCATCTGGCTTAACCAGATCAATCACTTGAGAAAAGGAGAGAGATGGCCATTTGGTGCAGATAATGATACACATTTTCAAAGTCTAAGGGCGAGTTTTCTGGTCCATAGCTAGTTAGCCAATGGTTAAAAAAAGGCTTATGTTTAACTTACCACCAGATATAGTAACATTTAGCAGTCAAAAATAGTAAATGATCACCAAAATTAAACCCGCATTTTAATGTAAACTTATAACCAAAGTTACTATAACATCTTGCTATCCTATTTAAGCAAACCAACTCCAAAAAAAATATTCTAACCCAAAAATAGTTAAAATGATACGCAAAAAAATAACATCTCGTTATCCGATTAAACCAAATGATTCACCAACAATAGAAGGGATCTGGCGCTAATGGTCATGGTTCTAACCTATCCTAACCCACATGTTTGCACCAGCCATAGAGGGGATCTGACGCAGACACGTTACTATAGAATTTGAATATTATACTAACTGAATAGAATAAATTTGGTGGTCGAATACAATTTAAAGTGGAGTCGTGACTAAAATAGCTGGTACTATTGTATTTTTAGACTTTATTTTTCTGGTGTTAAGTAGATATTTTTGGTTACAAAACTAAGGGTATCAAAGCATTTTATGGTGGTCATTATATTTATCCCCTTAAAAAAATATGAACAGAAAAAATAAGCTTGATCAATGGTATAAACAATAATTATTAGTTGAAGACTACTTAGTTATTAGACTAACCATTGATTTGAATAACGGGAAAAACACGTCCTTATAGTATATTGCTTTGTTTTTCTTTTTTCACATCTATAACTAGTCGTTCGCGTGTATATCGGAAAGTAAAATCTTGTTGCCACGTTAGATCTCTAAGATAAGATATCTACAAACAGTCAATATATAGAATTAATTGACTCCTCTTAGTATTAGGAACTTTGAACAGTGTTATTCAAGGCACTTTCTGCAAAACACATTTTTTTTTTTTTTGTTATATGAAACGTTTTGATGCTTTGACGCTTCTCCCTGCATGATGTTAAAGAAAGTTTCTAGGTTTGTTAATATTACAAAACTGAAGAGTTTTTTTGGTTGAACTCGCTTAGCTCAGGAAATACAGGTTCGAATTGAAAAATCTTTTAGTATTGGATTTATCGAGGCACTCCACGACACATGGGAGCGAAGCATTATAACTGAAGTTGCGCGGGACAGCTAGTATAAAATATAGCGTCATAGTTTGCGCATATTAACACTATTTATTTGTCCATAAAAAAGCCGTAGGTACCTACGGCTGGCCGAATTCAGGCTTTTACGCTTAGGCCTATGTTATAAAAAAAAACTCTCCTATGAGTATGAGGATAGTTTCTTTTTACTGCTGACCGGGGAAACGTTTTATTGCCAAAAAAAAAAAAAAGTACCCTACGATCTATTCTCAGACCTACGGAATTTGCACAAAAAACTTCACAAAAACGGTCAAGCAGTTTCGGAGGAGTTCGATGACAAACACCGTAACACAAGATTTTTATCCATTAAAAGATTTACTCCTGCCCGTACTCAGTTGCAACAGTTGCTACTGTGTTATGTAATAAGCATTCATGTGACAACCGGAACAGTTGAATGTACATAGTTATGTTAATACTGGTCATCTTCCCAAGGCTTGCTTGCTGTAAATAATACGTAACCCTGTACGATTTCATATCACTGAGCTATAAATGAACCAAGAACTTTGTCTACTCACAGCAAAATCTTATCAGATACATAATTATTCTGGCTTTTATTTTTATTATTATTTTTTCTTTATGGCTATTTTTCTGTGTGTACATTAAATAATAAAATAAATAAATATAATTTTTTGGTTGGGTTGGAAGGGAGTGCCAGACTCTTACTAACTTTTATAAAGCCTTTCCGTGTTCCTTTTAATACCTTTTGCCACTGTGACTCTTTTGAACAGATTCTGCAACAAACACATCAAACAAAATACAAACACTACAAACAACCAGCTACAATAATTCATCAGCTCATAATTTCACACAAACTGACGCATAGCTTGTTTATAATCTGTCAATTTCAATATTCAGTGAAGTGAAGTAGGTAATATATGGTGAAAATGAGACGTCATAGTCAATGTTATACAAATAGATACAGAAGGTTTGCTCCATACAACGATCTAAGTCGTACACACACTTAGGACGGATTTCATCAATCTAAAAGTTAACGCGATCAACATATGAACCACGTTTAATAACGGTCAGTGTCATTAATTGCTATGGAATATTGACGCTGACAACTCTTGAACGCAGCTTGATCGCGATCAGAAAATTTGTAGACTTTCAGGCGCGGGGTTTCATTGGATCAGGGAATGAATTCGAACACAGTTGAGACTTCTTGAAAAGGCACTTTATTTTCTTGATCACAATTCTTGCACACACAATGTTTCTTCTAGGTGGTATTACTCAGGAGACTTCTTTTCTTGACGGCGGACGAAACTGGATTGACCCATGGCGCTCAACCGTTTCATTGGTGAAATTCGCCCTTAGACACACCGCGCTTACAACGAGTGCAAGCGCTCCGGCGACCGGAATTTGTTTGAGAGCACCGTAGGTACATAATCGACTATAGAAATGGCTATGCTTTGAGGGATCTAATACGAAGACCGAAGATCCAAAGTTGTTGGAGGTAGTTCCCAGAATAAGCAACTCTTAAGACAATGAGCCAGCCATTTTAAAAGTGGAACCGATAACTGCCGTGGTAGGTAGACGTGTTTTTGTCTGAAGACTGAATCGTCAAACACTGCCAGAGATAGGTCCTAGGCTAGGTTGAGCAACGACCTATTCAGGGTGAATGGTACTTAACAGTTAAATGAGAGTTGCCGAGTAGGGATGGGTGAATCCGGACTTGAAGATTTAAATGATTCGAATCCGTAAGCGGAGCCTTCCTTATCAACTCCTTTCAAATCTTAACGACTCCGAGGAGTAATTAAATCCGACTCAGTACAGAGCCGAATGAATGACCGATTCGTCGGTAATGAACTTATATACAGGGAAATTGAAAAAATACCCGAAACCTCTTAGGCAGTGAAAGTACACATGATTATAAGCAACTTTTGTTTTGGTAAAACTCGGAAATCTCGAAAAAAATATCAGCTGTTTCATACATTTTCATTGGCTAAATACTGCATTTTGTATGAAACAGCTGATATTTTTTTCGAGATTTCGGAGTTTTACCAAAACAAAAGTTGCTTATAATCATGTGTACTTTCACTGCCTAAGAGGTTTCGGGTATTTTTTCAATTTCCCTGTATATTGTATCATTTGTCATAACATTACAATAAAATTCATTTAATGTTATTGACTAACCCATAATAATAGAAATTCTAAAAAACAACAAGCCCGAGCAAAAAGAATACCTACTTTCGTATATTTCAATCAAATCCTGAGTTAAAAGAATCAAAATGATCCAAAGAACCAACCACATTACTGGATTTGTATTGAAACAAGCAAGTTTGGAGTGATTTGGTTTGAGGGATTCAAAGGAGTTGAAGAGCCGATAGGCGGAGTCGGTACCGATAGCGGAGCCGGTTTTAGTGATTCGAATGACTCCCCACATTCGAGATTACCCATCTCTAAGCCGAGAGTTATAATAGCTGGCGTGCCTCTCCAAGGCCAGTAGTGTACTGCTGTAAGCCTACGTGCACACTAGCGGTCAGTCGCGGGGGTGGACAACCGCGGTTCTAGTTTAAGCTTGTCATTTAATGGCGGTTCAGTGCGTACAATCACTAGCGATTGCATGTAAAAACTGGCAAAGCATCATCATTGAATGTCGGTTAAACCGCCTAGCGGTTTACTGCTACGTACTTAGTGCTTGGTGCTTAGTGCGTACGTAGGATAAGATGTCGAATAAAGTTGATGTTGAATGAAGATGATGTCGAATGAAGATGATGTCGAATGAAGATGATGCCGAATGAAGTTGATGTCGAATGAAGGTGATGTCGAATGAAGATGATGTCGAATGAAGATGATGCCGAATGAAGTTTATGTCGAATGAAGATGATGTCGAATGAAGATGATTCCGAATGAAGATGATGCGGAATGAAGATGATGCCGAATGAAGATGATGCCGAATGAAGTTGATGTCGAATGAAGATGATGTCGAATGAAGATGATGCCGAGTGAAGTTGATGTCGAATGAAGATGATGTCGAATGAAGATGATGTCGAATGAAGATGATGTCGAATGAAAATGATGCCGAATGAAGTTGATGTCGAATGAAGATGATGTCGAATGAAGATGATGCCGAATGAAGTTGATGTTGAATGAAGATGATGTCGAATAAAGATGGTGACGCGTCTATATTGTGTGTGCTCCTGTTCTCGCTCCTTCTATGAAACTAAACTTCTGTTCTTTACTTTGTTGTACGTAAATGGCTAACTGTTATAGCGGAATAAACCTAGGCACTAGGTACATTAATTACATTTCATAGACATTGCAATGCTCATCTCGTAGATTTCCATACTGATTGGTAGAACACAAGAATGCGATATAGAGAACGCAGTCATGCAGTGAGTGCATGATTATAGTAGTACCAAAGACTTTCGCTACGAAATACGGGGATGCTTAACCATAATGCAAATTTTATGGCTACTTAACAGTTTAATTATTTACATACCAGCTTTCGCTTGCAACTTTCTCGTATCCGTAGGAATTTCGGGAAATCCTCTTAGTGCACCCCTACGAAATGTAAGGAACCTACATGCCAATTTTCAGCTTTCTACGACCAGTAGTTTCAGCTGTGCATTGATAGATCAGCCAGTCAATTTCTGCTTTTATATACATATATAGATAATTTACTGTACGTACTTACCTATACCAAAATAAAAATTCATGAAGAAACCATCAGTAATAATGTAAGTCAAAGAACGGTGCAGCTTTATCGCCTTTCGCGATCTCTTCAACGCTACCTGGAGGGTACAGGTGAATAAGGGTTCACAATATGAAGAGGGATTTGTTGTCAAAATATACCAGCCGCACGGGTCGACTTTTAAGGTTAAGCAATGCTTGCTGAGGTCGGTCTGTTTGCTTGAATATTTCTAACTAGAGTTGCGGCCACGTGCTCTAACAGTTACCTCAAAATTTAATTTTTATATAGGACTGCCACCAGCCTTGCCAAAAAGCACCGTGGTCCCCAGTTAGTCACTTCTGAAGGTCTGGTAGGTAGCCGCTCCACGTAAAACGTAATCAGTTGAATCCGGTATTGAATGGAAACCAACCCCAATATAGTTGGGAAAAGACTAGGTAGATGAACCGTTGTATCTGTACCGTTTCTTTGTGTGTACATAAATTGTAAAATAAATAAATAATAAATAAATAAATATGATGACGACATAATGGGACCACCACAGTTGATTCCGTGGAAGTGGCATAAGTTTTTCGCCGCAAAAAAATACTTTTGTTCCAACAAAATGAAAGCAGAAGAAAAATGAAGCAACTATTATCTGACTTTCACATCCGAATCACGAGGCAGTACTTAATATCCAAGTATTATGATAAACTAATATGACCAACGATAAGAAATTCAATCAATATTAGACCACTAACTGCATAAACCATAGTAAAATCACACATATTGATAGGCCGAACAAGATATAGATTCTAATTATAAAACAGCTTCCATTAAGAAAATCAGAGTAAACTGTAAACAATCTATTGTGGAAATGTATAGTGAACAGAAAATAGTAAATAGTCTTGTTGATAATGGAATAAACCAAGATTTGCATCGTATCTCTAGAATTTATTGTCGCACTATTGGTCATTATCGTATCTTAAAACACCGATATGACTTATTGAATATTTGTGTATCGTGAATACAGTTTTAGGAAATACTAGTACATCGAATTGATTAATCGAGTCAAATAAAGTGAGTAATTCTCAGTGTCATTGGCAACCCGGATTCCAGATATACTCGCCGTTGATCCATTGGGATTGGCAGAAACTACAGAACGCTGCTGGTTAAGATCCTTCAAATACTCCTTTTCATCTGCAGCTTAATCTATACTTATAATACGAGTATTATAAAGCAGAAGAGTTTGTTTGTTTGGTTGGTTGGACGCGCTAATCTCAGGAACTACTGGTCCGATTTGATGAATGAACACTGAAATTCTTTCAGTGTTAGATGGCCCATTTATCGAGGAAGGCTATAGGCTATATATCATCACGCTAAGGCCAATAGGAGCGAAGCAGAAATGAAAAATGTTACGCAGACGACGCGACGTTGCACGGGTCAGCTAGTTATTTCATAAAGTACAAGCAAAGGATTGGAACTATCTGCCAGCTTCTGTGTTGCCGAACGCTTACAACACTAATCTTTTCAAAGTTAGAGTGAACAGGCTACTGCATAAGCTCGCTCCATCGTAGACTTTGTCTCCGTCATCTCTAACCAAGACTAGAGTCAAGAGCAAAGCCACAAAAAAAAGTTATCGGCAGCGGTTGCTCTCATTCGGACACGATATGTTTTACGTATTCGAGCAGATGAATTTCAAGTAAGTACCTATATGAAGCTATGCACCTGGATTTCCTTTTGATTGTGAAATAATCATATTATGCGACTTAATGATTTACGCAATTGGATCACCCCATTCACCCCATCTGTTATACTCGCAAGCGAGTGGTGTGGAATACGCACCTATTCTGAAGAACGTGGCCATTAAGATCGGCTTATTCTGTAACATCTTTTCGTCCATACTTAGGTGGAGTGAGCATGAAGTGAACTCTCCTTTTATTTTGTTCGTATGGATTGACAGCTCATTTCACTTGAGTTCACAGATTGAAATTATTGCAGAATAGGACCACTGTGTATGCATTTCTAGAGCGTCTTGGCCTTGTATCTGCTGTAGATCTATGGTTACCCCTCCGGTAAATAGAAACATCATAATATTTAGTGTAATACCCCAAGCTTGATTGATTTCTTGGGTTATCACCAGGAAGCAGAATTGCTATACTGGTTTGAATGGACTTTTCAGCTTGGCCTTCTGTGTAACAGTCAACTCTATGACGCATAAACAATGCACCTGTCGTACATATAATTTCCCACCTTATGGTAGATCTTACAGCTATTGATAGGGAAGTTTATTGTCATCGTATTGTGAAAAAGAGAACTATATAGGTGTTTATAAAGTATGTATTACGGGTTTATTTCATGGTTGTCTTTTCTGGTTACTTTGATATTGTTCGTCGGATTGTTGAGCTCGTTTCAAAGTGTTATTTAAACATATTTAGAAAATACTTTTGTGGCAAAAGTACCACTGACTTTAAAGAAAAACCACTACAAAGCTCAAAATAACAACTCGATGTTTCTGGTGTGGTTTTTTCGTTTTTGACATCCGTTTTGGAAGTCGATTAACAACATAATTTTAGCTCTGGTGAAGAGGGGAGTCCACTAGCTGAATGAAACACAAGATCTTTAGTTATAGGTATAATATATAACGTATAACACGGGTATTGGTACTCATCATAATTAACAACTTTGCTAGAGGACCATCCCCGAAAACGCGGCGAGAAATCAGCTGACGACAAAAAGCATTAGCTCTCGCTCCGGACCATGGATTGGACCAGCGCCGAACGCGAGAGGTCGCCGCCGATCGCCGCTTCGAGGACACGGCGGTGCTCCACCCAAGCGGGACACACCTCCACAGTGTGCTCCACCGTGTCCTCCGGTCGATCCTCGCAGTGGTGACACCCGGGCGTTTCCTCTCGCCCGATTCGGTGTAGAGTGCAGGTACCTCCCGAAACATCCGTGTCCGGTGACGGCCTGCGGCAGGCGGTAGGTAAGGACACCATGGCGCCTCTCTAGCCACTCCTCAAAGAGGGGACTTATCGCCACTATCGTGGCGTGCCCTGCACGGGGTTGCGACAGTCGCTCACTCCATGTCGCTATGAGATCGTGCCAGAAGCCTGTCCGCTGAGCGACAATTTGCCGCGGCAGCGGGGTTTCCCCCCGGCGTAGCGCCTCCGCGAGCCATTCATGCAGGCGCGCAAGGACTATCGCCTCCAGATCCCATGGCGGCAATCCGGTAATTATATTTGCCGCCTCAAGCAAGATCGTGCGGTAGCCCCGGACCAGCCTTACGGCTACCACCTTTTGGGGCGCTTTCAGAAAATGGGCGGCACGCCGCCTCAAGGAACGCTCCCACACCTGGGTCTCGTAAAGGGCCATGGACCGCACGATCCCCGCGTAGTCTCCGGCAGGAGGCGTTTGGTCCCCCGAGGTTGGGCAAGAGCCGCCTCACTGACAGACCCTGACTATTCAAAAGTAACTGTAACTGTAAAAGTAAGTGGTCTATTTGAAATATAATCTATACTATATAATAAAATTTTCTTTTTCTTTTATTAGTATATATGTTATTTTATTATTTGTGTAATGTATTGAAAAGGTTCAATTTAAATATTTTTATTATTTGTTGTTGTACACCTACCACAATGTAGTCTTTTTAACCCAAAGGTTGACTGGTTGAGAATGTTTTGTTGCATTAAGTCCGCCCATGTATCACTATTGTGCATAAAGTTTAAATAAATAAATTAAATATATATAATATTATAAAGCAGAAGAGTTTGTTTGTTTGTATGTTTGTTTGTTTGTTTGGTTGGTTGAACGCGCTAATCTCAGGAACTGCTGGTCCGATTTGAAAAATTCTTTCAGTGTTAGATAGCCCATTTATCGAGGAAGGTTATAGGCTATATATCGTCACGCTAAGACAACTAGGAGCGGAGCAGTAATGGAATATGTGACGCAGACGATGGTGCGCGGGTCAGCTAGTTTGAAATAAAGGATTTTGTACTTGTTGTATTGCTGTTCAGTACATTTTGTCGTGGTATACGCACTGAAAATGGTGCATACGATTTTTTTTATGCGATTCCCATGCTGGTCCCATGGTAAAAGCTGTTCATAATGATGAGTAAAAAGCCTCTCTTAAAGAGATTGTGTTTATTCTGTTACCCGTTCTATAACCAGTCATCATTATATCAGCCGAAAGACCACCCCTGAGGGTCGCCACAACAACCGATCCCGTGTGTCTTGCATCCAGTAGCTACCCGCAACCCTCACCAGGTCATCAGTCCACCCGGTATAACCAGTACTAAGTTCATATCTACAACTAGTACCTACTAAGTTCATGTCTCAAATACTGCTATTCAGAATTGCTCAGTGGGAATATATTAAAACCTAGTGCGTCTGTCTGTAGGTTTGTACAATGATTGTTTGAGATCGTACTTCAGACGGTCATTATCGTCTTCCACTAGATATTGCGTAATAATACTCCTTGGAAAAACCATCAAGTAGATTGATGGAAAATTATTTAGTTAGATCTGATCAAAGTTTAGCTGCAAAACATCTATGACATAAATAAAAAGCCTTTTATTTCCATTAATTTACATTTCTTAAAATCTATGTATAAGTATGTTACTTTTATTTAGTTTATTCTATGTTATTTATTTGGGTCTGACTTAATATCATTTTATGTGTCGCCACTTCAGAATCTTTCGGGCTAAGATGGAAGGTATCTTTTTTTTAAAGGATGAGAAATCATCAAATTACTTTTCCTGCTCTAGGCGGAGTGTCAGACTCTCACCCATTCCTGTTCTTCCTAATGCCTTTTGTGTTCCAGGGCCGCGGTGTCTCTTTCGAACAAATTCCGCAATTCTGACAGACATTGTTACCTCGCCTTCACTTTCGCTGTCTAACAAAATTAGGGCTCCAGTGATCCCTAGATAAAAGCCTATGTTCTAAATAAAATTATACAACTTTGCCTTTCCAATTAATAATAATAAATAATAATAATAATTTTTAATTTTTGACCACTTTTAGATTTTCATTGACGACTTACCGAAATATGTAAATATTGACGTTCAATAAATATTACCTAACAGTTATAATATTAAAAATAAATATTGCCCACATTACTTCATTACTCATTGAACAATATTGTCGAGACATATGCGTGCCACGTATATTTCGTGCGAGTAAATCAATATTTTGTTACGTATATAATCATTATTCATTAACACATCACAGCTGTTCTTGGTTTTGATGTCAACGGACTTCATGCGCAATTTCAATGGGCTTGTGTCCTGAAAAAATCTAATTAGTCCGTCAGTTAGATAATCAAAAAATATTTGACCCGTGTTTTATCTTTTGTTACGGGAACCAAAATTGACGAAGTTACGACGCTTTTAAAATTCTCAATACGTCACACCTCCCCATAATTTTTAGTGAGCCGTGACGTCACGAGCCCCCACTCCCGAGTTTTGATGCGTTTTATCTTTGTCAATATTCATTGATTTACAAAAACAAAAATACGTGTCGTTTCCATTATTTTTCAATACTCTAACTGACGGACTAAATAGATTTGCAATTTGTGGATGATGGAATCTAGCCTATTATGTGTAGCCAAGTTATACCTATGGGTCGATTACAAAGTCAATGTAATGATAAGAAAATACTATGAAAATCATAAAAAACTATCACACCGCAGCCCGCAGACAGTTAAAAGCTCTTTAATCCTCCTGACATACAGAAACACCTAGTTCAGGAGTCAGAGACTTCAAACAACAATTTGTAACCTATGGTGTCAATAAAGAAATTTATTTATTTTATTTAATCGGGAATTTGGGAGGAGTTTTGAAGTGTGATCGAGCGAAGTTGTATGTAAGTTTTCCGTGTTTCCGTAAATTCATCAGAAAACGATGCAAAAGTAAGATATTTATAGAACTTTTACTAGCTCTTGCCCACGACTTTGTACGCGCATATCTCGTTTTTCCCGTTCCCGTTGAATTCGTCTCTTAGTGCTCCACTACACTTCCCAAGGAACTTTTTTTTTTTTTAGGATGGAAAATCATCAAATGACTCCTCCCGCTCTGGGTAAAGCAGGAGGGAGTGTCAGACTCCTACTGACTAAAACCCATCCGTGTTCCTTCTAATGCCCTTTGCGTTCCAGGGCCGCGGTGACTCTTTCGAACAAATTCCGCAACACTTCCCAAGGAACCTACATGCCAGATTTCGTTTATTTTTACGACCACTAGTTTCGGCTGTGTGTTGTCTGTCAGTCACTCACTCAGTAACGGATGAACTTTATTTATTAGGATATAAGATTCTTAGGATTTCTTTGGATTTTTTTCGGTTGTCGCAGTGGTTGAGCGATTGACTGATGCGCAGCATGTCACGGGTTCGATTCTCGCACGGAGCAAATATTTGTACGACCTACTAGTATTTGTTCCGAGTCTGGGTGTTTTTCTATCTATAATATGTATGTATTTACAAAAAATAAATGTAAATAAGTAGTTTATCAGCCATCTCGTTACCATAACACAAGCATTAGGTTGCTTAGCTTGGGACTATAGGGCATTGTGTGAAATGTCCAAGGATATTATAGGAAAAAAATATCCAAAAATAAAACATTGCAAAAAAAAAACAACAAAATGAAAATGAAATGAAACCGCTAAAGAAAATCTTAAAACTGTCATAAAACTGACAGCCTTCATACAATACAAGGAGCAGAGTGTCAATAATAATTCTACTAATTTTCATATTCGCATCTCAGTCACAATCTGTCAAAAAGTTGTATGAAAATTAAGGCTTCTTGACACTTTGCGATTCACATGCGAATGCGAACGCTATTCAAAAATTAGTAGAATTGGCCCTCAGAATAAATTTTGTCCGCCTTTTGACAGCTATTTTGGACTCGACTTCCAGTTTGACCGGATGCAGTTACTCGTAAATGACAATATTTTACATGGAGAGATCCTACCTATCTGATCTCCTCTAACAAGTTAGTGAGTCACACGACACCCCTTTTTTTTTTAAAGTACTACGTATGGGAAATCATCAAATGACTTCTTCCCATGGGAGTGTCAGACCCTTTATGAATAAAACCCATCCGTGTTCTACCTTTGTGTTCCAGAGCCACGGTGGCTATTTCGAACAAATTCCGCAATCCTGGAAACAGTACACCTAATATTGACTATCAATGATCTACGAATGACAGCCGGGACCGATGGCTTAACGTGATTTTCGAGTATTTGTATGTAATTTACTGCCAGTTGCCACCCATCCAAGGACCGACTAAAGAGCAGAATCAAAACACATAAACATAGTCTATAATATGTTTATGTTGTCAAGTCGACAACACGTAACATGCGCAATAGTTTCACATAGTAAACGTGTTTACTAACATACTTATTCACTCAACTATATTACTGACAGCTCATACATAGAGCCACGTGAGATTTCTCAGGAAAATAGAGTATTTGACTGGCTTTTTTAAATTAAATTTCACAAAACTTGAACAGACAAAAAGCAATTAAAAAATGTTTGGTTAAAAATCTCAAAAAAATGGCATTGTTATCAGCGTTATAATCTTTAATAAACAGAGACAGCACTAATGGCTCAATCCAAGTTATCTGATGACCTAAGAAATTTCGTGTGAGAGTCCCAAAGAAACTAAAATAGTTCTTTAAAGAGGAGTGGAAAGGAGCAGGAGCACAGTATACAATAAGGATAGTATTTGAGAATTCCGTCGAAGGCGAAATGGCAACCACTTGAGTTTATCACGGAAACATGGTCATATTTGTGCAAACCATTAAATATTTTTCATATCAGTCAAATAGCCTATCTATACTAATATTATAAAGCAGAAGAGTTTGTTTATTTGTTTGGTTGAACGCGCTAATCTCAGGAACTACTGGTCCGATTTGAAAAATTATTTCAGTGTTAGATATCCCATTTATCGAGGAAGGATATAGATATATATCATCACGCTAAGACCAATAGGAGCGGAACAGTAATGAAAAATGTTAAGCAGACGACGTTGCACGGGTCAGCTAGTTCAGCATAAACTGCAATGTGATTCTGTAAACATGTCGAAGTGAAGGTTTGGGTGAAGTGACCACCAAATGAGCTGTCAATCTATGTAATCAAGATGAAATGACAGGTCACTTCGTAATCACTTCACCCAAGGCTTCACTTCGACATCTCACCGTGATCACTTAGGTGGAGTGAACGGCAAGTGATTTGTCATGCCATCGTGTTTGTTTGGTTTGATAGCTCACTTGTCGATCACTTCGCCTAAGTGTTCACTTCGACATGTTTACAGAATCGCACTACTGAATCGTTGGCTACAAAATAACTAGAAGATGATTCAACTGTTTCATTGATTATTTGTCGATGAAGTCAGCATTTGAAAATGTCGTGAAAAATGCACGATGACTGTCACCGTCGGTTGATAACTATCTATGAAAGATGTTTATCTACTGGTTATACCTAGGTACTCGATATCTCTAGAATCCCGAAACGCGACTTCTAAAAATAGTAATTCTCACTTCAGTTATTACCTAGTTAGCTGGTACTTGCTACCTAATAGTTTTAATTCAGCATTTTTTCATAGATTTCCATTGATTGAGAAGGATCGAAAACTCTCAAAAGATGTTTGATATAAATTCCTTGGTTATTTGGTATTGTCATTAGGTATGTCATATGTTCCTTGGCTCATGAAAATTTCAGTAGTTTCGTCGTTTGGCTGACTGCAGTGACTGATACCTACCTTTTTTTTGTTGGGAAATCATCAAATGACTCCTCCCGTTCTGGGCGGAGCAGATAAGGAAGGGTCAGACTAGCTCTTACTGACTAAAACCCATCATGTTCCTCCAAATGCCCTGTGCGTTATAGGGCTGCGGTGACTCTTTCTAACAAATACAGCAAACTTGGGAGAGTGACTGTTATCTGAGTATCATAGTCATTGCCAGCCTTACTGCTAAATGAAGGTCCACTTCCTGATGTAGTATGCTTTCCTGGTATGTGCGAGTCTGATTGAGTTACGTATCTTGTTTTTGCTGAGTACAAAAAGCCTCTGCACTTATAAGCTGGATCTCGGGCTCAGCGAGCCTAGAGAAAGTAAAATCTTATAACATAGGTCTTAACCTATAAAAATGCTTTTTCACAGTACTAGCCATTTCAATTAATATAATTTTAGTTTGGCTAAGAATTCTAATTTCAAATTAGTCTTATTAAAAAAAAACCGGCCAAGTGCAAGTCGGACTCGCGCACCGAATTATTATTATAAAAAAACAACTTACTAGATCTCGTTCAAACCAATTTTCGCTGGTAGTTTACATGGTAGTATAATTATATCATATTATTTTTTTATAGTTTTATCATTCTCTTATTTTAGAAGTTACAGGGGGGTAGTGTCTCTCGCGCAAACTATTCACTTTAGAAAAAAATGGTAATAAAAACCTCAATATCATTTTCGAAGACCTATCCATAGATACCCCACACGTATTTAATTTTTTTTTTTTTAATTTCAGTTCTAAGTACCTATGGGGACCCCCAAAATTTATTGTTTATTTTTTTCTATTTTTGTGTGAAAATCTTAATGCGGTTCACAGAATACATCTACTTACCGAGTTTCAACAGCATATTTTTTATAGTTTCGAAGAAAAGTGGCTGTGACATACGGACGGATAGACAGACAGACATGCCAAATATATAAGGGTTCCGTTTTTGCCATTTGGCTACGGAACCCTAAAAATGGCCTCCTTTTTCAAAATAAATCATTCGTTTATTGATTAGCACGCATTAACGCATGGTTCATGTTAGAATGGTCACGGGAGCCGAATTGCGTTTTGAAAATAGTGTCAATATAATATGTGTCCTCCTCCGCCTGTTTCCTAAAACACGCAACAGATTCGGCTACAACTTTCAATACCAAATAAAAAAAACACTACAAATTAAAAAATAACTTTAATTTCGGAAGTCGGTGTTTTGTATTTTGACACCGTTTTCCGAAATTAAAGTTATTTTTTACATTGTAGAGTTCTTTTTTACTTGGAAGTCGGTTGTATTCTTTTGTAAAAAGTTTTTTATTTTTCACTTCTTAGTGGTACCCCATACCTAACAACACCACTGCAAAATCACAGAAAAGCAAACTACGCAATTTCGATTATTTGTATGACATAAAACCATCATCCAAGTAGACAAATTCTAGCTATTGCGATTTAAAATCCAAAGTTCATAACGGATTTTGACAAAATTTAAATGGGACCAATCCGCAAGTATATCCTTGCAGATAATTTTTTTTTCAAGTCGGTTCATAATTGTCGCAGTTACGAGGTAACAAACATAAAAAAATACAACCGAATTGAGAACCTCCTCCTTTTTGGAAAGCCGGTTAAAAAACATCATAAACAAGGAATGTCTGTTTAAGAAATTGATTTGCACCCGTGCGACGCCAGGGCAGGTCACTAGTAGATTATACGATAGCAAATACAGTGAACATGTCCTCAAACTGCTATAAATCTTCCACTTACCAATTCCCCCAGTACGATTTCAATGTTGTTTCCTAATTTAATGCCAGTTCTCATTTATTAACCCAGTAAGATAACCCCGCGATCTCTGTACTCCCAGTGGAGGGTTTGTGCCGCTCATAAATAGATCAATGACGTATGGTATCAAATGATTTATTTATTAAATATACATAGGTATATGTATATTCGAGGAACTCGTAGCTGCATAACAACAGCCGCACATGTCGATTTTCAAGGTTAAGCAACGCTTGCCAAGGTTGTTCTGTGGATGGGTGACCATCTTAACATACCGAGTTTCCTCCGTGCACGTTAAGCCGTTGGTCCCTGCTGTCATTTGTAGATCTTTGGCAGTCGTTACGGATTGTCAGAAGCCAGTAAATCTGACTCCAGTCTTACCAAGAAGTACCATGTTATCCAGTTAGTGGGTTTTGGAGGTCTGGTAGGCAGCCAGTCCATGTAAAACACTGGTATACAGCTGAATCCGGTTTGACTGGAAGCTGACCCCAATATAGCTGGGAAAAGGCTAGGCAGATGATGAGGTATATGTATGTTCATATTCACGCCTTCTCGGCCAAACATGTGGGTAGACAATATTAGTAAATATAAAATAGCTCTTTCCTCTCCCGTTCCCCTACACTCCTCAAGGAACCAACATGACTTTTAGCTTTCTACGACCAGTAGTTTCGGCTGTGCATTGTCAGTCTCTCATGCATGATTATCGGAAGAGTTTTATACCCAGGTGTACTAGGTTGAACTAATTCGAGCTTGTCCAAATAATGGCCAAGGAAGCTAAGGCCATTGAAAACGATGTCAAGTTGGGTTGGAAATCGTTGGAAACACCTGGATAAAGGTCACCATTCAATAAGTTCAGGTCTAAGTCGACTCGCTGCCACTTTCTGAGTTATGGCGGCGCCGATTCACCCACTTTGAAAAAACTTTTATCCAGCGGTCACTGTCTTGTGTCACCCAATCTCATTTCAGCCTAGAACGTTTTTTTCTGGCTATTGAAAGGTTCCATAGGGCTATTCCAGTGATGGATACAGAAAAGAAGCTATGCGCGAAAGAGATAAGAAAGTTTTGCGTCTCCCTTTCTCAAAATAAGTATAATAACAACATTCTAATTGATGACTTGCTGCCTCAATGATAATGTTTGAACTTTGAACTAAAATAAAAAGAGGCGTATGTACCTATATTATAAAAAGGAGATACCCTTTAGCAATTTAATAATAAACTATTTATGCATGCATCTGTTTATAAACACTATGAATGTTTTCAAACACCAATTAAGCTTACTTTACTTTTTTTTTTATTGAACGCGGGCGCTTTTGACCACTATCTCACCTTACGAAAAGCAATGACGTGGTCGGCGATGGAGCAAGCTTACATTGAAGTAACCTGTTCACTCTTTACTCAAAACCTCCAGGTTGTAGCTATCAGAAATCCCACCCCTAGCTGTACACACAATGAAAGGATTCCCAAAAAAAATTGTGCGTATAAGTGGGATGCACCATGTACCGGTGGCACATCGCCGTACGTCTTGTAGTCCGATGGTGGAACGGGCTTGGCGGATTTATGCAATTCCGTCGCACACTCCCCAAAATGTACCCGATAGAAAATCGAGAGGCCAGCAACTCGGCGTCGATGCTCAAGACTTTGGAGCTTCGATTCGACGAGCCTGTCATTGCCGATGATCCTCTTGGCTACGGACAGCGATGACGTGGTGGAGCAAGGTTACCTACAAGTAACCTATTCACACTTAACTCAAAACCTCCAGGTTGTAGCTATCAGGAATTTCACCCCTAGCTGTACACACAATGAAAGGATTCCCAAAAAGTTTTGTGCGAATAGGGAATATGCATGCGATTTTTTATTTGCAAAATAAAATACTTATTAGGTCTAGTAAACAATCATGAAATTATTTTTAAATACGTTCATCATTTATGAAGTCATAAAGCTTCAAAAACTACAGTTAGAAAGAGAAGTCCGATACGAACTGTGACGTCAAATTACACGACGACTATACAGCTGCCATAGAAAACAGCGTTTTCGCGAGAGGGACAGATATATTTGTTTAAAATAATTTTATCACGTTCGTTTTTCGAGCAATTTAGATTCTAATTTCATTGTTAGTATTATATTTTCGAATAGTTTTATATAAACTGTTCAGATCATAAATACTTTTTTCATGCATACTCTCTATTGGTGGGATGTCTACCATGTACCGGTGGCGAATTGTCCCGTTCCTCTTGCAAAACCTATATTTAAGAGCACGTGAAGAGGCAGTTTAGTTGTACTTAAGTACTTAAGATACGGTGTTAGTCAAATACCCAATGTTAAGTATACCTGCGTAGGCCCAATAGTGTTATTTACTTCGGAATAACTGCTTCACGAGATGACAGATAAGAGGTTCATGATCAGCACGATAGCGGTACAGATAAATGATCACGTCCCTTTGTTATATCTAAAAAGAAATAGTTTGTTATCTTAACTAGTAATTCAAAATAAATTAAATTAGTTGGTTTGTCTCGCTTTCATGACTAAATCGCTGAGCCCATTTTGATGAATTTTGATACAGAGATAAATGAGACCTTGGAGTTGGTTATAGGCTACTTTTTAGCGAAAATCTATTTTAAAGCAAGCAAAGCCGCGAGTTTGAGCTAGGATTATAAAAATCTAGGGTTGCGGAATCTGTTCAAAAGAGTCACCGTGACCCTGGAACGCAAAGGGCATTAGGTGGAACTCAGATAGGTTTTATTCAGTAAGAGTCTGACACTCCCTTTAGCTCCGCCCAGAGAGGAAAGAGTCATTTGATTTCCCATATTATTTAAAAAAAAAGAAAGAAAAGGATTATAAAATGGTTCAAATGGTTTGTAGTTGTTTCTTTTTTTTTAAGTAGGATAAGGTAATATCTAGAAGTCTCTGGAGTATCTTGTAACTCGGAAAAATGAATAATTTCTGTGACATGGTCGGACTAAGGCGAGAGAAAAAATAGTTTAAAACAAAGAGATAAATTAGGAAGGTTTGTGTGTTGGTATAACTCAACTATATATTATATTATTATGTATCCGTGCAAAGCTGGTGAAAACGCTTGTGACAAATAAAATGACCAAATCTCACGCTCGCATCTAAGAAGAAATTGTACGTTTTGATAAAAAGTCCTTATCAACAATCACGCTTGCCACAAGCCACTTATTTTTACCAGTACTGACTCAATTCAACGCCTATCAGTTTAAAAATAACCCCGCGATGACTAAAATAATCTATAAATGTAAATAACGCGACCAACGTACAAATAGTATGATATTATTATCATTGGTTTCTTTCCTCTGCCTTCTGATAAACTCATGCAGAGAAATATGTTTATTCATTGCGTCAGAAAACTGGGTGGGTTCTACCGAGGATGGATTGCATGACCATCTCCATAGCTAAGGGCGTTATATAAAGCTGGTTACGCCAAGGTTAATGGAAGAGGTATTCGTATCCCGTACCTTTTTTTTAATGGATGGATAATCATCAAATGCCGCGTACCTTTCTGAGCGGATCAGAAGAGAGTGTCAGACCCTTACTGACTAAAACCCATCCATGTTCCTCCTAATTCCCTTTGCTTTCCAGGGCCACAGTGATTGATGAGTTCCACAACACTATCAGGTACTGGCCCTTACGGGCCTCGTCTACTTTTATCCTATACCTAGGTTATGTTTGGAAACAAAAATATTCTGCTAAAGGGTACATTCACCTAGAAAGCTGAAAGCTGAAGCTAAGAAAAAAGGAAGACGGAATCCATTTTTTTATGGATGGGAAATCATCAAATGACTTCTTCCGCTTTGGGCGAAGCAAAAGGGAGTATCAGACTCTTACTGACTAAAACCCATCCGCGTTCCTCCTAGTGCCCTTTGCGTTCCAGAGCAAAATTTTCCCTGAAAAATTCCGCAACTCTGGCAGGCACTGGGCCTAGTGGGCCCTGTCTACTATGTTGACATCTCTTTGAGGCGCGCGTGGAACACAACGCGCAGTCGACCCGGGCCTGGATCTAATCGGACCACGAGCCACCCATCGCTCGCCGTCCGCAGGCCCGCGCCTACGGTGACCGGGAATCTCTCGGAAACTCTCGACTCGCGGGGTTCTGACGCTGGTTTTGTAAAGAACCTTTTTAAGACCGAGATATAGCTGATTTGCCAGCGCTTATCTGAGCTCGCGTTGGTTGTCAACGTCAACCGGTAAGAACCAGCATCAACATAAGCAGAACAGTTTGTCTCAGATTTTTTTGGCGTCGGTTCTTGCAGGTTCACGCTCGCCAATCAGTAACAGACACTGGTTAGTTTTATATGTGAATAAATCGTAAATGTTGCTGTAAGGCTTGCCATTTGCAAACGGATAGCCGATAACATATTTTCGGTGACATATTTCAGTGATGAAAAGCATTAGTTAGTTCCAGGCCAAAATAAACTTACACTTTAGAACTGTAAATAAGAACTATGTGTGATTTTTCTAGGTTAGCTCACACTATCGTCGACTTTGGCTCTGTCACCTCTGACTTGGAATAGAAACAAGAGCAAACCCATCTTTAAAAAAATATATTGTCAACTTAAAACGTCGCTTTAAAAAGATCTCAGCTGTTCCCATTCATTATTACATTAACATGATTATGTATTTATTTAACTTGAAATTCCAATGACAAAACGTGCCTTCCCAAAACCACATGTAACTTAACACCGGTTTATTAAATGCAGGCGTTAATAACCGTGTCATACATGCATACCTACATGCGTACATGCGTAGTCGTGATAAGCGGGGGGCTTGGCCTTACGTCACGCCATTCATGAGATAACAGAGGAGTATATACCTAGTACGAGTACCTATAGTATACCTACGTAGTAAGATATCAGTTGTTGACAAGTTGGGAGAACTTTTCTGTTGCGCAGTTTATGTTTTGTACTGTAAATTGGATCATGTGCTTTGTCTTATATAGGTAGGTGTGTGGGCAGCCTTTGTCCAGCAATATTCTGAGATAAATTAAGTTAGGCTAGGTCAGGGTTTGCTTGTGACGGCTGCACCTGGTCTCACAGGTGGTGGATGGCATACAACGCGTGGGGTCGCATCGTGATCGGGGGAGGGGGGGGGGGAGAAGGCTACGTCAGGGATGCTGAGGTCTTTACGTCCGTCACCCCAATTAATTCATCCGTTCCCCCGCTGACCCGAGGAAGCCCGCAGAAGCGGCAGGCATCAGCCGGGGATTACAGAAGTCGCGAAACTTCCCATGATTTGACATTTGTGTAGGCCGCATAAAGAACTCAAGCCGCCAAACTAATATTAAATTAAATGAATACCTAAAATAGCAATCTACATGCTCCTCATATTCACAATACGTTGCATGAGGATCATGCAGATCAGTGTCTGAAATGGTATTTTGAGGAAAGAACCACACAGATTTCAGTGAACCTGTCCAGTCCTTCCAAACCTTGGTCAGTAGTCGATTAGCTGAACTTAGAACCAATAAGGAGCTCAACGACTTGAATCGGTGATCAATGCATGAACCATTCGAAAAGTTACTTGTGTAAAAGTGTGAAGTGGATGATTACCGGCTGATGATAAAAGTCAATTAGATGCTTGATAACGCGGTGTCCTGCGTGAGCGACGAATACGACGCGACGCAACGCAACGCGATGCGATGTAATGCGACGCGATGCTATACGCGACAAATGTCCTACGTGATTTTGGTCATTACTTCTCGAATCATGGAGAAGTACAGTACAATTTTGCTTGAAAGTTAAAAATAAACGACTCAAATATAAAGTTTATGTTTATTGTCCCACAACAATCTTTGCTCACACACTGCGGCGATCAACTCTTCTGAATCAACCATTACGTAGTTCGAGGTGTCGCATCTGGTCGCCCTCAAAACAAGTCCGCGTTACGTCGCGTCTCGCCGCAGACTGTCACATAGGCCGCATGTAGGGTACGCCGTTGAGTTGATCGCGTTCGTCGCGTTCGCAGCGTCGCGTCGCGTAGCGTTCGTCGCTCACGGAGGACACCGCGTAAGACATTAAGTATCTACTGGTGCAGACGCCTTTGAATAAAGTCATATAGGTGAGATAATGCAGTAAATACCTACTGAAACGGTTATGTAAAGTAGGTCAGTGCTTGTTGGCAGATTGTAAAACAATTAGAAACTATAGTTATAAATAACGGGAAAAACCAAAAAAAATGCAATCTAAGTCGCTTAGACTGCATTTCTAACTGGTTTTCCCCAATTTATAACTATAAACAAAACTCGCTTTTGCCCGTGACTTCGTACATGCATATTCCATTTTTCCGTTTGCGTAGGAATTTAGGAACAAATTATACTTCGGTATAAACTTTTCTCTTGAATCAAAATTCAAAATTCAGATTCAAAATTCAAAAGTTTTTTTTTTTTTTATATGGTATATAAGCATCATCATTTATTCAAATTAGGCTGAGAGCCAGCACTTTCTGAACGTCAATTTTTACAAAATAATAATAATAATAATAATAGCCTTTATTCAACAATCTTACATATTTCCTTAATATAACATTTTAAATTATTAGACACTAGTTTCGCGAAGATTGTCTTGCTTCCCAGCAAAGGCCTCCCCTAAAGCTTGCCACAGAGTGCGATCATGTGTTTTCCTTCTCCACATAATGCCTGCTGTTCTTTTAATGTCGTCCTCCCACCGTCGACGCTGTCTCCCTTGCTTCCTTTTGTAATGTCTTGGATACCAGTCGGTTACGTCCTTAGCCCATTTGTCTTTTTTGTTGCGCATCATGTGACCTGTCCATTTCCATTTTAGTTTTTTAACAGCATACGTCACATCCGTAACCCTGGTTTGTTTACGAATTGTCTCTAGGTTTATTTTATGTCTTAGTTTAATATTGAGCATGCTTCTTTCCATACCATGTTGGCAGGTCTCTAGTTTGTGTATATTTTGTTCTGTTAAACTCCAAGTTTGGCAACCGTATGTCATAACGGGCAGAATACACGAATCGAATATTTTTTTTTTAGATTTAAGTGGCACCTGGGGATTTTTTACTATTTCCTTTAGAGACCAGTATCTTTTCCAAGCCAGATTAATTCTGTTGTTTATTTCTTTTGTTGTGAGGTCTTTTGGAGATATTATTTGACCAAGATACGTGTACTCGTCAACATATTCTATCGATGTACCATTGACTATGATAGGTGTTTTTTCTACGTTTGTCTTTAATTTAGTTTTTGACGTGTTCATTAACAGTCCAACATTTCTACTTTATGTACTAGTTGTTCGAGCATTTCTTGTAGGCTTTTCGGGTTGCTTGAAATAAGTATCAGATCATCTGCGAATCTCAGGTGGTGTAGTTGAGCTCCGTTGATGCTTAGTCCATATTTGTCCCATTCTAGACGTCTAAATACGTATTCGAGAACTGCCGAGAAAAGTTTGGGTGACAGCGGGTCTCCTTGTCTAACTCCTTTTTTTATAGGAAAGACTTCACCCACCCTTTCTGTTCTTATTCTAGCTGTCATACTCTCGTATATGTTTTTAATGACCCGTACATATTTTTTGTCTACTCCTTGTGTTTCTAACGCTTCCCATATTTTCGCGTGTTTAAGTGAGTCGAACGCTTTATTGTAATCTACGAATGCTAGATAATAAGTAATTCCATATTCATTACTTTTCTGGATAACGTGTTTTATGGTGTGAATATGATCTAGCGTTGAATAGTCACTTCGAAAGCCTGCTTGTTCTTTTGGTTGGTTTTCGTCTAAAATTTTTGTCAAACGTTCCAGTAGTATCTTAGAAAATATTTTATAAATGTTGGACATTAGGCTGATGGGTCTGTAGTTGGCAATATCATTTATCTTTCCTTTTTTATGTAGAAGTATTATGCTGCCGTCATAACTAAGAATGCAGTAATCGCAAAATGGCGGTTACGAGATAAACGCAAAAAACATATTTCATATCATCTGAGCAAGATGTTCGTATTTTATTGGTCATAATATATATCTAAAAATTCGGAAAAAAATCAAGCTTTTACAAGATAATTTTCCTTTATTTATTTTACTAATAATTGCAATTATAATACGTATTACTGCGTTTCGGTTTAGTATCAAATCGTTTCCGAGTCACAGGATACTAAAACTAAATGCAGCACTTGCGCGTATTACTGCATTATGTCTAAGCACAAGTCGATTACTGCATTATTTTTTAGTAATTATTGCCATTATTATATGCTCGGAACTAAGTAGAAGAGTGTACTTAAGTATCTTCTCAAGGACTTATATAGGTGCATTTTGAGGTTAAGAGTGTGTATTCCGTCCACTAGCGCCGCCAATCGTTTTTTATTAATTGTGGTAAATTTAAGACACGTAGATAAAAAACCGCTCTGTAGTGCATTGAAGAAATGTATCTATTATTTTTTGACAGCTATTTTTAATACATAACTCATGGCTAAATAGCCAAAACGGCAATTATTGCTAAAGGTGGCCACTTTTAGCAAAAATATCGACTTTGGCAACTATTTATGTTCTAAAGTACAAAACATAACTCTCAAAACATAATAAATACATTTCTTCAGTGCACTACTGAGCGGTTTTTTATCTACGTATCTTAAATTTACCACAAATAATAAAAAACGATTGGCGGCGCTAGTGGACGGAATACACGCTCTTAAGGTTTCTTTAGTCTCTTAGCTAGGACCTAAGTTTGTACATCGTGGAATGCAATTAAAGTATTGAGTTAACTATACGGATGTTAAAAACCTACTTCATGTTTTTATAATATGCAGCATTAGGGTGCAATAAAAAAAAAACATTTTTTTTTACACAACTTAGTTACCTACATGTACACAATTTAGTTTTAATAAGAAAACAATTATAACTAAAAATAACAAAATTCAATCAGACTATTAATTAACAGAGAATTATTAAAAAATAATTAAGTAGGTACAATATTGGCATTATTTACGAACTTATTTAGCGCTTAATTTCTAAATTAAATCAGACTCTTTCAACGTAATTCTAATATTCAGTCTTTGTCTTCATTGGCATGACTTAGTAGCAAAAACTAGTTGACTATTTACTTATCACATTCCAATAAGGCAGATCATTACATGCGCCTGCATGTTCTTAATATAAAAACCTTAAACAACATTTTTAAAACGTTGAAAACATTATTTATATATTAGTTATCAAACAAAATCTAACATTATAAACTTAAAAAAAAACATCCAAACAAAAAATCCTACATAAAAAAAAGTTAAATAAAAATTCATTCTGCAGACTCTCTATTTGCAATGAGATCTACAGAATCTGCCTGTAAACGATGCCTCGTTTACAGGCAGATTTTGCCAAAACAGCAGTCTGTTTTCAAGTATCATGTTAGCTAGTTTTTAACCGACTTTCCAAAAAGGAGGAGGTTCTCAATTCGGATGTTTGTATTTTTGTTTTTTTTTTTTTTATGTTTGTTCGGGCATAACTCCGTCGCTTGTTTACTAGTCGTTCTCTCCAATGTTATTCCTCGCGGCTTTTGATTTCTTACTGGCTCAGGTACAGCGGATTGTTTTATTAATTGACTTTTCAGAAAATCTATTTCCAACGTATTTCCATCATGACTTGTCTTAGCAAGTAGTGTCATACTATTTCTTTTTTCTTTGTACTTCGACACAAACAATATCTTTTAAATAGGTTCTTTCTTCACACTTTTTTAATTAATACTGAGATGAGTGATCAATGTATTGAAAAAAATCGGAAACTTCCATGGGCTTTACATTTACTTTACCTGAAATTGCTAACTGTACGCAATCAATAAAAACGGAAAAATCATACACTTTTTTTGCTCTTTGAAGCTGATTTTCAACTTGATAAAGAAAATTCTCTGCAGAAATAAACGTGTGTTCGAAATACTTAGTCGTATTTAATAATAATTTTTGTTGCGCTGTCTAAAAGGCTATTAATAAATTGTACCAGAAATGTAAAAATGCCCAATTTTTATTTTGACTGGTGCAATGTCGGTCCGAACAACAATTTCATTGAAATCACGTTAACTCATCAAAAAGAGCTCTGTATGTACTTATGTCCTCTTGTTTTCTGCCAGATACTGCTGCATGCATGCCATACCGCTGCAAAAGGTTATTCGTATTACTCCACCGAATGACGTCACCGAACTGATTTACTAAGACAAAACGCGGCAGTGGATCACACTGCTACGACTTCGCAAGCCTAAACTACACTTAAATGCAGTAATGTGGAGTACTGCGTTTCAATTTAGCAATTTGGCTACTGAATTTAAAACAAAATAATACAGTATTGGATATTACTGCATTCTGTTTTAGGGTATTCTGGCAAGTACTGCATTCTTTCTTAGGTCATGTTTAATACTGCGTTTTTTCTTATAATTGAAGCAGTTTTTATGCAAGTACGGCGAAAATCATTACATAAAAAACATACTTCGAGTGAATTTTTTTATGAAAATATATTTTTTTCATGTACATGAACCTCTTGGGAATCCATTTCTGGAAAAAAGTGAAAATCTCAAAAATGTCGATTACTGCATTCTTTGTTATCAGGGCAGTATGGTTGACGATGTCCATTGATGAGGTATATATTCTGTATATAAGATTTCATTGAATAACTGTGTGATGATGTCTAGTGTTTTGACTGATGTCCCTATTAGGAGTTCGTTGGATATGCGGTCTTCACCCGGTGATTTTCCTCTTTTTTGTGAGTTGATTGCTTTGATAACTTCTTCTCTCATTATATTTGGAGTATCTTCTTCTTTTTTGACATAGTCAGTTTGTTGACTTGGTTCGGTCACTACTGCCTCATCACTATATAGCTCGCGGTAGTAGTCGGTTGCGATTTTCAGTATTTCGATTCTGTTTGTTTTGTTCTTTTTAGATTCTCTGTGTGTCATTTTTCCGATCCAGTCTAAGGTGTCTCTCATTTGCTGCCATGCTCTTTTAACTCCGCCCCATTTTTCTACAAAAAATTTGATTGTTTCTGTTCTTGTAAACTGTCTATGTTTACGTATTTGTAACTTTATTTCTTTACTTAACTTTACTATCTCCTGTCTGTTGTACTTCCTGTCTTTAAATAAGATCTTTCTTTGTTCAATTAAACTTCTGGCTTTAGATCCTAACTTGTCTTTTGTTAATTTGTTTTTTTTATGTTACATTCTATTTCTTTTAGTTCCTTTTCTAGGGCATCATATTTGTCTTGAATTTTGCTGAAATTATGTATGCTCATCAAATTAGTTTCTAAATAGTCTAAAATGTTTTCGGGAATTGGCAAAGTTATTGGTTTTTTAATTTTCTGAATGTGTTTTCTTGATGTTTTTGGTTCTACGGTGTATAATTTATCTCTAAGCATTCTGTGATCGGTATTGTAGTTGAGTTGGTTGACAACTTCTATGTTTGAGAATAGTTTTGGTTTGTTTGTAATTATATAGTCTATTTCGTTCCTTGTCTTTCCATCAGGTGATACCCATGTCCATTTTCTTTCATATTTTCTTTTATAGTAGCTGTTCATAATGTGTAAGTTATTTTCCAAAACGAAGTTAACCAGTTTTTGTCCATTATCATTCCTGTTCCCTGTGTATATGGGCCAAGTATTTTGTCTTCGTTTGTTTTCCTCTTTCCGATCTGACCATTGAAGTCACCCATTATAATTATGGTTTTATTTAAATCTGCCATAAGTTTGTTTTGTATGTTGTAAAATTCGGCTTTTATTTCTTCTTTGGCAATCTCGGTTGGAGCATATACCTGGACAATTGAAGTTGGTTGTTTGTGACCAGGGAGCCCAATATTCAAAACGGCGATCCGGTCTGATAATCCTTGGAATTCTATTATATTGTTTTTAAGATATTTTTTTATAATGAACCCAACTCCGTATAACCCAGCTGTTTCATTTTTGTAATACAATATGTAGTTTTCATGTTCTTCTATTTTTTCATCGGCTCTCCGTGTCTCGCTTAGTCCTATAATATCCCAGTTTACTGTTTCCAATGCGTGTTCTAGTTCCAACAAAGACTCTTTAGACTTCAATGATCTTGTGTTAAGTGTAGCTATATTTAGTTTAGTCCTTTGTTTTATGGGTAATTTTTTCAAAGAGTTTTATTCCCTAAGCTTTTGGGGGGTATGGTCTTTCACCCCGCGGTGACCAACCGTATTGGGGATCTGGTTGTTTCTTATTTGTTTGTTTTTGTTATTATTTAAATTCTTCGCGGTTCCGGTGTCTAGCAATTCCTATGCCTTGTTTTGTTGCTTACTTTTGTCCGACAGGGAAAAAGATCGAGCCCTCATGTATGCAAATGCGTCGGTTTTGTGCAATTTGGAAGGAGCTAAAATGTTCTTTCCTTCAGTAGGGCGTGGTGGTGTTTGCACATTATTAGGTGACATAGAAGACTCCCTTTTCCTTTTTTCAGCTTCTGATTTTCCTTTTATTATTAGCTTATTGTTCTTAATGAATGCTATATTTCCACGTTCTTTTTCTTGTTTTAGTTGTTGTTGTAGGATTTTACGCGCTTCTATGTTTTCCTTTGAGAAGTCTTCTGTTATGTAAATATGTTGTGGCATTTATTTTTTATTTTTCAAAATTTCAGCTTTCCTTAATTGTGACGTGAGGTTGATTAGAATTGGTCTAGTTTTTCCATCTTGCTTTTGACCAAGTCTATGATATTTATTAATTTCGAATTTTTCGATGTTAATGTTTAAATTCCCCATTAAATTTCTAATAATGGTAAATAATTCTTCATATGATTTTTCAGTTTCTTTAACACCGTGTATTACTATGTTATTTTTCCTATTCATTTCCTCTAAATACTTTATTTTTCTATTCAATGTTTCCACTTCTACCTTTAAACTTTTATTTTCTTCAATTATTGGTTGTATTTTGTCCTCTATAGATCGCATCAAATTTTCAGTTATGTTCTGAGTAATAATTGTAGTTTGTTTCTCTAATTCTAATTTCATCATTTGAAATAGTTTCAACATATCCTGTGACATTCCTGTAGTATCCATATTGCAATAACTAAACGCTTTGAGATGCGTGAAACGAAACGTACTGCGGATGTATCAAACAAACAAATGTCAGACTTAAGAGACTAACTTCACACTTGTTTACGTTTTGGATGAATTGCAGAATTTTTCCAACCTTGAACAGTAGTAACTGGCAGTAAATAATGCTTATTTATAGTGGATCCTGTTCTATCTGCTTTCTAGTGTTGATTTTCGGCAGGTTTGGATGATTTCACTGGAATTTACTTCGATTTTCGATTTAACTTCAGGAGCACGTATAAAACAATGTTACTTGTTTGACAACCGGACGACCACCCGACCATTTTTACAAAATACAGTCCCCCAAATCGCCCGCCCATCACCCCTTCCTAGTGTTTTAGCTGTGGAGAAGAAGTGGCCAACAAACTCCCCAGCAACACAACTGTCGAATCGCTCTGTCTATTCATGAAAACCGTAAACTTAAATTCCGTTGCCTAATTAAAAGATATAAGCGTACAGACGGAAAACGCGACTTTGTTTTATACTACCTCTATTTAAACATGGTATGACTCAACATTTCTTCGTCGTTGCAGTTTTTGGCTACCAAAACATGAAATAACTAAATAAATAATTACTTTTGGCCAACTATTCATGAATTGGCGATTTAACTCGAAATTTCTGGAAGATGCTTGCCGGAACGTAGAGAGAGATGTGATCAAATTAATAACATAACTGAAATTAACTTTAAAACAGGTGTACGTACCTATCACTGCAGACATCAGAATTAATTATGACTGCGTAATTTATCCAAGTCAGTGGTTATTTATATACATGCAAGAGAAACAGAAGATTCAACTATATTTCAAAGGAAGAAAAAGAGTTTGTTTGTGGCCAAAATGACGCATACCAAAATACAAGAAAATTACAATTACACATGAAAAATTGGGAAGATATGCGTCAAGTCCGCGCAAAACGGCAAATTACCAAGCAATCTATCTTTTCTTTACGAACCAAATATCAATATGTTACATGTTTATTTGTTTGTTGCAATAACAGCTACTCGCAGCAACTGAACCATTCACTGAAAAAGTAATTAGGTAGCTGCAGGATGCAGCAGATATCAGGGATCCGGCTCATACGCCAGTAGTAGGAATAATCTTCAATTTGATTACTCTCTGTGTTAATGTTGTACCCCGGCCGCCGCAACAAAAGAAGACGCTCCGGGCGTCGGGAGTCGCAGGGCGATTCCCGGCCACCGTAGGCATTGGCCTACTGACGGCGAGCATTGAGTGTACCTATCATCATCTGATCAGAACCAGGCCCGGGTCGACGGCATGCTGTATTCCACGCGCTCCTAAAAGATTTGTCAGCAAAGCAGATGGGGCCCACTAGGGCCAGTGCCTGCTGGGGTTGCGCAATTTGTTTGAAAAAGTCACCGCGGCCCTGGAACACAAAGGGCATTAGAAGAAACACGGATGGGTTTAAGTCAGCAAGAGTCTGACACTCCCTCCTTTTTACCCAGAGCGGGAGAAGTCATTTGATGATTTCCCATCCTTAAAAAAAGGTTAATGTTGTAAAACAATACATGTGCATTTGATTGTAATTTAAATCACTCTTCGACATAGGCTTCGCTTCTTCTTTTTCATGTCGCTGGTACGACAGTAACTCATATTAGTTTGACAAAAAACTTTGCTACGTCCACGAGTTCGTCGTTGGCATAGGTTACTTTGACTGCATTTTATGGGGCACATAGGACAGGACAGGGGTAACGAGTTTAGCATAAGGCTGTGTTTCCATCAGAGATGTGCGAGGATCTGTCGCGACTAGGGAGGGATGTGTTTATTAAGATACAACTTTTTTTTTACTTTTGGTAGGCACGCGTTTGACCACTATCTCACCTGATGGTATGCGATGATGCGGTCTAAGATGGAGCACGCTTGCCTAGAAGTAACCTATTCACTCTTGACTTCAAGACTCTCAGGTTGTAGCTATCAGGAAACTCAGACTTCGGCAGGGAATTCCACTCCTTTACTGTACGCACTATGTGTTCCCAAAACGTGCGTGGAGGTTGAAGGTCCACCATGTACCGGGTGGCACGTCACCGTACGTCTTGCAGTCCGATGATGGAACGGGCTTGGCGGAATTAAATTATGCAATTCCGTCGCACAATCCCCAAAATGCAACCGGTAGAAAATCGACTGGCTAGCAACTCGGCGTCGATGCTCAAGACTTTGGAGCTTTGACTCTACGAGTCTATCATTACCGATGATCCTCTTGGCTTTAAATATAGCCTCGCTCAGCGCAAGCGATTTTTTTGGTGCTTAACAAACACATCCTTCGTTACTCATCCTCGTATTTCTAATAAAAACGTGGCCTAACAGAGTAGATCTTCTGATTTTACTCAGTGCTTAAACGACTGCATATAAATGTCGTAATATGGAAAACTTGGCTCACACGCATTGTTTTATCTCGAGATAGTAATTATGCAAGTCAGAATTCTTGGATTTAATTTATTTGATGCGCAAATGACTTTACAATTTAGAAGTAAGATGCCAACACGTCACAATCAGCGGATTTGCGAAACCCTATGCTTCTCTGTCAACCTTATCCCTTTGTCAATCTCTAACCTCAAGACTGAGTGCCGGGGGTGGGCTGACAATGCCCTCATCCCCCGGTAAAGTGCTCTTGCGAGTGACGGACTAGAGGAAGACCGTCGTCTGAGCACACAGGCCCGAGGTGGTGTCACGTGGTGTTTCTGTGCCTCACAGATGAAAGGGTCTAGAGGAGATCCCTCCTCCCCTTACCTGAGATACCAAGGTCACTGTGGAGAATGCGAACGTGTCTCGCACCTCAGCCAATACGCCAAAAGTGACTATGAAGAACACCGTGTGGTTTTAGTCATTAGGAGTCTGACAGACCCCTCCGTCTGCCCCAAGATAAAGGACATTCATAAGAATTTTATTTAAAAACGTAAAAAATTGGTGTTACACGCGATAGCAAAGACTTCATTTGTTTATCTCGCCGCTGGAAACGAACACTTTATTCAATCATTGAAGTAACTTAGTCGCAGCCTAATTCCACTTATCATTTCCGCGCCTTTAATTTGAACACATCTGCTGGCCTATTATGACGTCTTGAAGCGATCATGTATAAGCTGTGGGAGGAAGACAGAGTTATACAAGACGCATAACACTATCCCTTTTTTTGAGCTTAAGAGTCCTATTACGAATCGTAAATGCTCGTTTGCAATAGACGAAGTTACGTTGGTCTGCGTTGGGAGTACATCTATAGTTCGCAAAACAATTTTGATACTTACTAGTCTGAATAGGATTATAGTTTATTTGGGCGCTCGCGCGAGACTGAGGAGCACGCGCGCTGAATTGACGCAGAATATAGAGTACTTTCATTTTATTTCTTGTAATTTTGTTTTATTATATTGACAAACGAAAACTAATGAAACGTATTCATTGTAGATTGAAATTTTATATCATATTAATTTATTTGATAAAATTGTTTTTATTTGGAATATAATGGACGCTGAATCAAGACATTTCTGGCTTAAATTAGGCTTTCTTTTCGTTTTTTTCCGTGAAAACTCAAGGAATTTAAAGAAATTCTAGAACTCCAATAAACAAGTAAAACATTCAACTTACCTTTTGGTAATTTCAGCTTTTAAAAGAATTGATTGTAACAATGTGAATTTGACCGTCAAAGTTCCATCGCCGACATTTTTTCTTGCAAACTGAGTTCGTAAAATATTTATAGTAAATTACATGAAAAGAAAAATGAAAATGTGTAATTCTAACTTACAAGAAAGAGACTGGCACTATCGTTATTCAGGATCAAATAATTAAAATATCTTACTGCTGCTGAAAAGTACAGCGTCAAAAATCATGAATTTCCGTAAAAAATGTAATAGGACTCTTAATCATAATCGCATTGGCACGTCATAGTAGGGTTTTTTTATGTTCATTCCCTGTTTGAAATGGCATTACAGAACAATGCGACTTCTTTTTTTTTCGTTCAAAAAATGCTGGCGGCGCGTCTTTAAAAGTACCTACGTATTATACTGCACTAGTAAGGTATTTACCTACCTACCTGTTATATGTAAATATTCCTGACTGAATGATTCACGACTACATTGCGATTTGTGACTGAAATGAAACGAACGAAGGGAAGATAAACCTTTTAAAGTTTGTTACCCGCGGTAAAAAATGAAGATTTAAAATCCGTAAAATAAAATGTTTCTGATAGATCAGGAAACAGTAGAATTAAAATACTAGATGGCATAATATTATTTAATATTCTTATCTTACCGTTTGTAAGATTCGTTTGAAGATTGCATACCACTGCACTGGGTGCATTTTTCTGATACATCACGTCATTATCCGATGAAAAATCGGACAGCACATTTAATTATTGTTTGATAAAACGTTTTATCTTTGTTTGACTTCCGAAATGAAGGTTATTTTATCGAGAAATTGAGTCACGCAAAAATGATTACAAAATAAAATCTACTGATCCCAACTAAATTAAATTAAAGGAGCTGAAAGGGGACTGAAGCGACCAAATGGCAAGTATGTCGCATCGAACTAAAAGAGAATCACCCAAATCGGATCAAAACCTCGGAGTAATTGGTGTACATGCACACACTAAAAAAAATACCCGTCAAATCGAGAACCTCCTCCTTTTTTGGATGTCGGTTAGAAAACAGATAGCTAAGTAGCAGGATACAAAAGAAAAAAAAAGTTCTGTAAATATAAATATAAGTCTTTTACCTAAATAAAAAGGTGGAAAAATAGCAGTACTTATTTTTTATTTAGGCAGTTGATTCTGCTAGGATCTTTGACTGGTGACCCAAGGTTCAACTTTTTCTTGCTCATGTTTTCGAAGGTTTACAATCTCTGACAAAGCATTCGTACCAGCTGCTTCTACTCTGAAAAGTACTAAAAGTCAGTAAAAGTGGCCATAGGTAAAAATAAGCCAGTTTAACTGAGTTTTACTGCTCATTAACAGGTGTAGTTGTAAAATTAGTAATTCAATTAATTATTCTGTTTATTTCAAAGGTAAACATAGTAAATGTAGTATTTTTATCCTACGCGAAAATTCTGCTGGATAGCTAAATATATACACTTAGCTGGCTACCTTTTATAGCTTCCTCAATTATAAGTTTGTAAACTGCTAAATAAGGTGCTTTTCAAGGACTGCCAAAATTAAATATTTTTTTTTACTTTTGATAGGCACTCATTTGACCACTATCTCACCTGATGATGCACGACGATGACGATTCACGTTTGGCAGGGTAAGATTGGTGGTAACATAGATGAGCAGTATACAGGATGCTTTTTAGGGTTCCGTACCCAAAGGGTAACCAACGGAAACCACAAAGTTTCTGCTGTCCCTCCGTTTGTCTGTCTGTCTGCCAGCAGGCTGTATCTAAATATCTCAGAAACAGAGTGTATATTTCTATTGCCACTATAACAACAAAAGTAATAACGATTATCAGTCCAACCACACAAAGCCATAGAGTTGCATCTTTTGTTTCCAAATTCGGCAATAGAGTACCTACTATTGCCGAATTTGGAAACAACAAATTCTCAAGGACAATCCCCGGTTGGAGCAGTAGCTCCAACCGGGGATTGATTGTTGTCCTTGAGAATACTTTCACAGTGCATACAGGGATAATCGCCGGTTGGTGCCCCATTACATTTAAAATTTCTAACGGGGCCTCTGCGAGTTGGTTTCGGCCCCTCGTACGCCTGCCAAAGGAAAGGGTCTCCAGGGACCCGAGAAAGAAAAAAAAAATAAAGGGGGAGACCTACATACAAGAAAAGAGTTTTTTTCGGATTTTTAGGCACGGTACTCTTTACGTTATTTCTTAATGGTGGAAATCGGTTACTTCGTTATGTGTAGATACGTCCATTTTCTTATGACGGCAGTGTATCGTCAGCGTAGCCCTCACCACGTATGTTCCAGGTCCCTCTGTTCTTCTTGAAACCACTGAGTGTGGCCTATATTAATAGTTTCTGATGGCCGATGACCTACGTATATTGCGACATTAATAAATAGTACCAACGGGTTTTCCTAGTTTCTACTCAACATTGGACTTATATATAGCCATTGTTTACGCTTATAATTAGTTAGTAGAAGGTTTTGAGTCATGGTTGTATCGTAAAATAATACTGTGTTTAAAGTGACTTCATGTGGACGGATTAATGTAGTAGTTTTGACTCAATGTTTTGTTTCGGGGAATCTTTGGAGTTATATTAGACTAGCTGACCCGCGCAACTTCGTCTGTCACATGTTCCATTAATGCTCCGCTCCTATTTGTCTTAGCATGATGATATATAGCTTATAGCCTTCCTCAATAAATGAGCTATCTAACAGTGAAAGAATTTTTCGACTCAAATCGGACAAGTAGTTCCTGAGATTAGCGCGTTCAAGCAAACAAACTCTTCAGCTTTATAATAGAATAGATGGGTGATTATTGAATAGTATGCTGTTATGGATACTTGTGTGTGTTGAACTGCAGTTTGAACTTCTAATACTTCTGATAAGTGAAGCTAGAAAAATTCCAAAGGATTCATTAATCGGCACGGTCGGCGCAGTGGTTGAGCGATCGGCTGCTGCGCCGCGTGTTGTGGGTTCGATTCCCGCACGGAACAAATATTTTTATGGCCTACAGATAGCTGTTCTGGGTCTGGCTGTTAGTGTATGTGACTTTGTATGTTTGTAAACGCACCCACGATACAGGAGAAATTCATAGTGTGGGGCAAAGTTTTCTAAAATAAAAAAAAAATTCGGGGACGTTATAAATATGTCAATTTCGCAAAACTCGATAGCAATTTTCTTCTGAAGCCTTGATAGAAAGCTTAGTGGGTTACGTATGTAGGTACGCTTAATTTGTAAAAAAAAATAACGAGTTAAATTCGTTAAAATTCGTAATTTATACTGTCCCGTCTAAGTTATTGAAACTAGGTTCGAGTTCGCTTACAGTTGAGTAACTATTTTGGTGTACCTACAGATGCCCAAGCTATAACAATCTGTAATTTTTTTTTTAAGATTTTCAACTTGGTCGCTAAGGGTTGCTGTACACATGGGCCTGGCATTAATCAGCACAGCCGGGCGACAAAATTGAATAAATGTTGATTGCACATGAATGTTCGGGGAAAATGCCGCTTTCGCTAGGTCGGCAAATGATGCCTAACGTAATGTAGTAGTTTTAGAATTTTCTCTATGCAAACTTCGGAGATCAGAGGGAGGGGGGAATGGTATTTTTTTTACATATTTATTCTAATGTCGAAAATCATGTGATCTAATTCTATCATATGACACATGCCCTGGTAGCTGGATTTTGAAGAATTAAGTACCATTTTGATAAAAAAGTATAACATTTTTTGTTCGTATTTGCAAAATCGTTGATTAAACGTCATCTAAAACTATTCCAAATTTCAAATTGATAGCATTAGTAGTTTTTGAGATAACCAGCTGTGATAGACGGACGTACTTAGTCACACCGTAAGGGTCCCTTTTTACTATTTTGGTACGGAACTCTAATCTACAAATCTATCCCTATCTATCTACAAATCAGCGTTTTCTGAGAGAGTCTGAATTGCCAAAGTATGATGGCGAAATATGTTGTAATTATTGCCTAAAAAAGGCGTTGATGGGCGTTGATAACAACAAACAGAAATTTATTCTGGAGGTTGTCTTGGTTGGAGAACTAGCAGTAGTTAGGGACATTGTGGTGGGCTCAGTGTAAGGAAAAAGAAGACATGTGGTGCCAAATCTCAATAGAGGAATTTGATAGGAAGAGTCACCGCGGCCCTGGAATGCAGCATTAGGAGGAATACGGGAAACATGGGTATTAGTCAAGGCGGTGGTAAGAGTCTGACAGTCTCTTCCGCTCCGCCCAGAGTGGAAGAAGTCGTTGATGTCTTCCCATCCCTAATAAAGGGAAAAATACGATTATGAAAATCATAAAACATACATTTATAATCGTTATTCAGCAAAAAAGTTTATCCTATAACCTACCCCTCAAGGTGCCATGTCATGCCCCCTTTTGAATACAGAAGTCAACTGTCCACCAAGAAACTTACACCACATTAAAATACCTCACATGCTTGATTTTATGCAGATTCATCCTAACGCAGCAAGAAAATGGAGGATCCTTGTTTACGTTACAATAATAAAATTAATAAGTGGTAATTATTTTTGTATTTTATTATTGTCTACTCACGTGAGCAATGCGGCACATAATTACTTGTCAATTATTATGGTTTTGCATGTATTTTGTGTATTATGTACACATCAATGAATACGTTTTAGAAGTTCTCAGTAAAAGTTTACAAATACATTATTTTATAGAATCTTTTACTTCAAATAGATCAGTTACAGGTACTTTTGAATTGTCAAGTTCTGTAATTATTTTTTGGGACATTTCCGCCGCACATTCCTAACCACTGCAACTCCTAAACACCAGAAAAACGCCGAGCTAATGAAGCTGGACGAGTCCCGGAGAAACGAATCAAATGTCTTGGATCCCGCAACGAAATTAGTCAGAAATGTACATCGGAGGAGTAGGAAATAAAAGAAGGTCAAGGTCTGTCAGTCAAATTATTATATAAAGCTAATTTTCCTGCTCTAGCGACAGGAGCAGCAAGTTGTTCTGCAGCAAAACACTCTCACCGACCATATCTCCAGCGCGGCAGTTGATCGTTTCAAAGAGTAGATCCTATGGACTTGCAAGAGACTCCAAGGACACTCTTTTAAACCAGAAATTTTGGTATCGTAAGATGTTCACCTATCTATAGGCTCGGCACAAACGAGCCACTGATCACAGCTACCGTTTCCACTGTTTTTCACACATTTTGTAGAGACGCTGCGCAGCCGTGTGGCCAGTTACGGACACGCGCTATAGTACTGTCCGCGACTGGCGTCTTGAAGCTGCTACGGGCCACACATGATCCTGACACACGGCACTGACGAGCCACTCCACCTAAGAGGAAGGTCCTCTCAACCTCACTCAGTTAGCCATTAGGCATTCTAAGCATCGCACAGCAGAGAATGGGATACAATGTAGAGGCTTTCAAGCACCGGTGGCTATCGCTCGCTTCTGTCGCTGCTGCAAAACTGGGAGTTGCGCGCGACAGCTACTGCTAGTTGTCGTCAGTGGCTCGTTTGCACCTAGCCTTCACCTTTAAAATCGTCCCGTTCAGCTGTAGCGGCATCAATACCGCCACAAGAAAAGAAAAACAACGAAACAAATCTACATCGCAACAAAAAAAAAGAAAGAAAAAAAATTATGTTTAAAAAAAAAACACGACGCCATCTATCCAACTTACAGTGAACTAAAATCGAGCATAGTTTACCATGCGATTTGAACATATAGGTACATCGCCCGAATACGTAGTACGCAGTAGCCCGCCAGGCACAACAACCGCCTGGGTGAAGGATCCTCTTTCTCAATGTACCTAGGTTTGCGGGACTTTACTCTCTGTACCGCATACCCCCAAACAGCTGCCGTTCGATGCTGATGACACCTCACCGTGATCACTTAGGTGAAGTGCACGACAAGTGAGCTGTCATTGTCATCTTGTTTGTATGGTTTGGCAGCTCACTTGTAGTTCACTTCGGCTAAGTTTTCACTTCGACTACTGCGATTCGTTAGCCACGAGTTTCTCAAACAACTTAATAGTTATTCCTATTATAATCATCGTTATAGCGCTTTGAGGGAATGGTTTAAGTCATTATGCAGTCATCATGTGTAGTTATACGTAACTAGTTTAAAGGTAGCAATGATTATAGTTTTATTTATACAATATATTTACTGCTGTACAATGAACACGTGAGATCTCATTAGGGTTGTCGGTCATCTGTCATTATTTCTTATCTTGACAGTCAATATAATCTTGCTATAGCTTTTCTTCGGCAACTAAAATTCCAAGTCCACTTCCTTCTGGTTTCAACTCTTGAATTTCAATTTTAATTGCCAATTGAAGGAAAACAAAAATTCTTATCTGATTTTTAGAAACACTTTCATAGGTAGAATACAAAATGAATGAAAGATGCTTTTGTACATTGTATGTACAAGTATACATTCAGTTAAAATAAGTAAGTAAAGAAAAAAGTTTTTTTTTAATATCTATACAGTAAATGCTCCCTTGTTGCTGTTTGTTTTTATAAGTTGTGGTGAATTCAACGGTAGATTTATGATACAATGTAAGTGTTTATTTTATGCTGATAACCTATAAAAAAATATATCTGGCATAATTTTTTTAGCAAATTAAATTAAAGATCTTTAAATTAGTTATAGTTACTCATCCTTCGCTGAAATAGGTACAGTTTTATCAATCGCTTTGCAATATGATCTATTTTATGAAATTTTCCAGCGTAATTTAACTAACCAAAAACGATATTGATACATTTGTTTATATCTAATAGATAACTTGCTAGTTAAAAATCGCATGAAAACTAATTGATATTGCTCTATGAAGTTGGGCGCCATGATTGCGATGCAACTTTTAATTGTGTTTATTTTACCTGTACTCAATAATAAATAAAACACAACTCACATTGCAAAACTACTATTTATTTCATGGGTAGCTAACTACAAAAATAAGATCACTACACTACACACTACTTCAACTTAGACTTCGGTCTGAATACCAGGGTTAGGGTCGAAGTTACAGACGGCGGCGCTCCATCGGTTTCTTTGGTGCTCCAGTCTCTGCAGCTCCTTCCAAACGAAACTCCCTGATGGCAGTCATCGCCAACTCCCGAGGAATCAGCTTAGCCATGGCCACTTGAGCCATCTTTACGGTAATCTTGCGATCGCGCCGAGCCATTAACTCGCAGGCCATTCTGATACACTTGCGATACGTGTTGTAAATTAGACTCACAGAATCATTGGTATTAGCCCTCTTCTTCAGTACTCTCTTCAACAGTTTGCACAAGTAGACTTTTGAGTAACATTTCTCTATCGGCTTCTTTTTTTTTGCGACCGGGTTGTCTCCTGGTTTTTTTATGGATTTCACGCGTCGTTTTGGATCACCAGCCATTTTGGCTCACTTGAATCCTTTTTTGATAGATTAAATTGGTTTTTACAGAAATTTATCGAAACAAGATGTCTACGATAATATTTTTCCCCGTCAGGTGACTCATCACAAAGCGTTTTGACGGTTTAGCGCATGCGCGATTCGTCATCTCGCTCACCCTTATAAATCTACCCCTTTTCCACGTTACGTTTCGTTTTTCCAAAATTCTTACATTTTAATGGGATATCAAATTATTATTTTAACATTTTAATACCTAATGATTACTTTTAACCGAAATATTTCAGAACAATATTTTATTTGAGGTTTGCTTATTAAATCGTGTCCTTGAAAACCGAATGAGCATAGAGTATTTCGACACTTGTTGAACGTCCTTCACGAGCAGCGCCCCATAAGAGCCAGGGAGAAACACTAAACGCGCTGTAAGTACTAGGCGAACATAAATACGAGAAAGTTTTGCAAACATAAGCTTCCCATACAAACAGCGCCTCTATGAACTGGCGAGAACACTGCACGCGCTGTCAGTACTAGGTTTGCATAGATGCGAGAAATTACTGCAACAGTGAATTTTCTCGTACCGCCAGCGCTTTTATGAACAACCGAGACATACTGGCCGCGTTCTGGAGGTACAAGGTGGACATAGACTTGAGAAAGTAAAACGGTGCAAACAGGAGTACCTAATCTTTAAAACTTGTTGACTAAATAGCAAGACTACAGAATCACTAAAATCTTTATTATAATATTTGATAACTTTGGCGATACTTTAGAAATATTTTGGTATCGTCTTATGAAATCACAACTACAAGTTTCATTGTTATCAATGTCAAAGACAAATACATACGTAACGCGTCCTTCTAAGGTATCATCATATTAATTGTTACATAAAGATTGAAACTTCGTAGTTGAAATTTAATCCTTACGTGAAGGAAGGATCTAACCGCTTTAACTCTCTGACTCCTGAGAATCAATTACAAAACTATTCGCATATACCATTGCCTGTTTAGTTTTAATAGTATAAATTATATAACTATATTTATATACCTACTATTGCCTGTGTAACCTTTAAGGTTCGTCTCTGATTTCAGATGACCTACTTCCGTTTCTTTGACAAAAATATCTGTAAATGCCAAAAGATAACATCAGATATCAAAGGTTAATTTGAGTCCAAACACTGCTGTGCTGATTTTGGCAATGTTTTCTTTCTTTTTATTAATATCTTAACAAGCCGTGTGCCCAGATTGCCATCACCAAAAACGCTTCGGGAATATTTTTATTGTGCGTACAGCTAAAGAGTGGAATTACCAGCCGAAGTCTGTGTTTATTGATAGCTACAAACTGGGAGTCTTTAAGTTGAGAGCTTAGTGCTTCAATGTCGACCACATTATCGCTTTCCATCATGTGAGATAGTGGTCCAACGCGAACCTATAAAAAACAATATACTAACACAAAATATGGGAACACTTATCGAACCTATTCAAACAAACAAATGACAGTCTACCAACTCAACGTATCATAATTAGTCCCATACATATCAACTCGTCGTCAATTAATTTGTCAATACCATTTACAACCACGTCAATCACTATAAAGCTCATATTATTCCACCTGTCACCACATATAAGGGTTATTTAGCTAAAGAAACATCACTAATTAGTTTACGTATTCAATAAATTTGCACACAATCATCTCTTTGCTTCCCGCGGTACATTCAAATGCACGTAGTGTTTACTAAGAGTACGGTTTGCAAATAAAATCACTAAACACACGCACAAAATGTTTTAGGAACACATTCATTGTGCGTATAGCTATGGAGTGGAATTCCTTGCCAGAGTCTGTGTTTCCTAATAGCTACAACCTGGGAGTCTTTAAGTCAAGAGTGAATAGGTTACTCCTAGGCAAGTATGCTCCATCTTCGACCGCTTCGCGTCCATCGCTTACCTTCAGGTGAGATAGTGGTCAATAGCAATCAATAGTAAAAAAAACAACGCTTTTTAATGTTCCAAGTTGATCTACACGATAACTAACAAATGCTAACACTGTCTGAACAGTTCCAATCGAATCCGTGTGGTGCATTCCTCAAAAGACCACCACAGACATTAACCTACAATCTACATCGTTTAATGTGTTGAACATTATGCATCGGTCGATAGTTAAATCTTAGATGATTCTTTGTGTATTTTGTAGTAAAATTTAGAAAATAAGAAGATTGCTAATGGAATAAAAAAACCAAGGTCAAGAGCGAGTCGGGTTCGTACACCAAGGGTTCCGTTTTTGATGATCTCTAAAAAATTGTGCTATTTAGCGACATAATTTAATTTTTCCTGTAATCTTTACATGAACTTGTATCACATAGAATAAATTGAGATTTTGAACTTCAAACTTAATTTTTCACCAATAGTCAAAAACCATACGGAATAAGAAATATTTTTTTTCTTTAGTTTTATCATTCTCTTATTTTAGAAGTTACAGGGTGGGGGGGGGACACATTCTAGTAAGTATGGGGAACCCCCAAAAATGATTGCTATTTTTTCTTTTTTTGTGTGAAAATCTTATTGCGTTTCACAGAATACACCTACTTACCAAGTTCCAACAGCATATACTTCTTATAGTTTCAGAAAAAAGCGGCTGTGATTGAACGGACAGACAGACAGACATGACGAATCTATAAGGGTTCCGTTTTTTGCCATTTGGCTACGGAACCCTAAAAAAATGTTTTCAGAATGTGCAAATAGCGCTCTTTCAAATGAGACTACATGCCCTAGTAACCCATTTCGATTTTAAGAACCCCTCTTGGTCGCTGTTGCAAAAAAATAAATACACATTTTACTTTCTTTCTTACTTGCTAGTTGAAAGAACGTCATCTGAAGTTGTTTAGTAGTTCTTGTAATTTTATGTAATATGCTTTGCATCATACTTGGCGCCAATAAAGTCTTTTTCTTTCTTAAATATCCAGCTCTGACAGATGGACAAAGCCCTCCTACGCGGTTGAGCCACCTAGCGCTTTATTTGAGCGGCTGGCCACTTTACCAGTTTAATTATATGCAACCACTGTGAGGTATGCACTTAACCGCCATTAAATGAAAAGCAGTTGTATATCAAACGGTTGACCGCTCTCACGGTTGACTACTAGTGCATACGTGGGTTTGGTCACACCATAATGGTTCCTTTTTATCATTCTAGTACGGAACCCTAAAAACACTCTTTTAGGGAGTCCCACAAGGACAGAAACAATTTCAAATTAAAGCCGCAGTACCATCTCAGCGACCATCAAGAAATGCTATCAAAATGTAGGGAAAACAAAGGTATTTTTGACAGATTGCGACTGCAATAAGAATCGAATGAGAACATTCCTTAGAGACAATCAGTGCTATTCTGTAACAACATTTTCGTGTCTCGACAGCGGAATCCGAGGTGAGTTACAAATTCGTATAAATATTATACCTTATGTTGTGTGAAATAAAGTTCACTTTGTAAGCTTAGTCACTCAGGTGAAGCTCGATATCGAAATGGTTATTTACAGAATAGACCAGCAGGAAATCTGCCCTGTCTTTGATCGGTTCTTGTCGTTGAAACATAAGTGCTAAGGAGCAAGGCTGTGTTAGTAGGTAGTCACTTAAGGATTCGCAAAATTATCTCCTTAATAATTAGGAAAATATTCGAAAGAAAAATAAATATTATTTATTATTTCATAGCGAGATCATTCTAGCAAATATTTATAGATTTACGGTTATTCGAAAATTTACTGACCATATTACTAGACACGCTTCAGTTTTATGTAGTTAGCTTAAGTATCGATGGAGGTGGATAAAATAATGAGTATAAGCGAAGATGGACCACCCTTGCAAGTACAACAAACACACTAAGTTTAATATTGAACAAATTTAAGTATTATTTAGATAATTTAGAGAAGTTTGTTAACTCATTTAAGACCTAAATATTGTGTGTTAATGATGTTATTAATTGTTATCAACAATAACGTTTATAATTGTAGTTTTATAGTTTTAAGTTGTAATGACAGAATGCATTTTGTTTTTGGCGCTTTTTTTTAATATTGATAGACTCAGAATCGCACAAGTTTAGACCTTAGCGGTTTTTGGTTAATCTCTTGGCTCTTTAAAAAATTTTAGGTAACGAGTGTATGTACTTACCTAAAATTTTTTAAAGAGCCTCTGTATTGTTTAAACCCAAGGTCCGGGTTATAATGAAGAAAGCATCCTAGGTTTCAAATTCATGTTACGGATTTGTTCGATAGAGTCACCACGGCCCTAAGCTGGAACGCAAAGGCCATTAGGAGGAACACGGATGAGTTTTAGTCAGTAAGAGTCTGCCACTTCCTTCAGCTTCAAACAGGGCGGAAGGAGTCATTTGATGATTTCCCATCCTTAATTCATCCACTTCTCTCATTTCTCATATGCTGACTGTACACACAGTCCCTTTACAAGGCTGCCGGCGAGGTTGACGACCGTTGTCCACGCTGACGACTAAGGGGTTTTACGAAAGCGGTACATAAACAAATGATTACGTCATCAATTTGAGATTTCTGATTAATACATATCGGCAGGTCTAAAATTTCTACTTTAGTAGAATCGTTTAATTAGGATCATAAATTAATCATACAACAATCAGTCAAATTTCATTTTCATCTTTATTACTAAAGCTTTAGGTTCATGGTCGATTGGGACAATTTTGCAGTTTTATGTAACTTAATGAACTGGCTGAATCTACTACATTGGTCTTTTTAGACCCGCTGATCAATTTATACATATTTGGGTTTTATATTTGAGTAGTAATACTCGGTTCTGGTAAGGAGAACCGTGTTACCCAGTTAATGGGTTGTGAAGGTCTGATAGGCAGCCGCTCCACGTGAAATACTGGTTCTCAGCTAAATCCGGTTTGACTGGAAGCCGACCAATATTGTTGGGAAAAGGCTAGGCAGATGATGACTCTGTTCTGGTAAAAAGTCCGTAAAATTGCATGCGCTAGAGTAATTTCAAAGTACGTCCGAACGTCGACCAAAATTTGGGATTTCGGTTCGACACCTTCTGCCAAGCTTCAATAAAATGCCATGACAATCTATTCTTTCATCGCCAAACCGCGAGATAAAAATACGAGCAGACAGAAGCCGCAGAGACATGTCGTCGAACAACACTGCTTTCTTTGTATTAGGTACGTAGCTAAACGAGCGGCACGTGGCGCTTAGGAACGAAAAGTAATTTCATAGAAATGTTAACAGCCGCACAGGTCGATCTTCTAGGTTAAGCAACGCTTGCCAAGGTTGGTCTGTGGATGGGTGACCATCTTAATATACCGAGTTTCCTCCGTGCCTCGGAAAGCACGTAAAGCCGTTGGTCTTGGATGTCATTTGTAGATCTTTGGCAGTAAATCTGACTCCAGTTTTGCCAAGAAGTACCGTGCTACCCAGTTAACGGGTTGTACGTACTGGTAGGCAGCCGCTCTACGTAAAATACTGGTATTCAGCTAAATCCGGTTTAACTGGAAGCCGACCCCAATACAGTTGGGAAAAGACTAGGCAGATGATGATGCATTGAAACCAGTAGACCCAGCGATACGACGTTAGCTACAAACTCGTACCTAAAAGCCACTATATGCAAGTGATGCAAGCGCTCGCACAGATTTAGTGTTAGTATTTAGGATTTTTCTATCTGTCAACATTATTTTTGTTATAGTTAGTTTTTGTACTTACTTTACTTTATTTTATGCGTATTGTGCGAGTCCCAAATAAACACTTTTCTTTCTATCTTTCAATTGTATCTCTTCTTCTTCAACACTTCAATCTTCATTATCTGCTTAGCCTTTACCTAATTATGTTTGGTCGGCCTCCAGTTTAAACGGACGCACTACATGAACACGCTACCTACCTATCGACCTCTATAACTCAGTTACTGGGAATCACGATACCCTTTGGAAACCTGGCTTCTGACTACTTCTATACGCATTGCTTAACCTGTTAGATCGATCCGTGTAGATGTTATCAGTTTAGCCTCTTCCCCTATTTTTTTTACTATTGATAGGTACACATTTGACCATTATCTCACCTGATGGTAAGCGATGATGTGGTCGAAAATGGAGCACGCTTGCCTAGAAGTAACCTATTCACTCTGGACTAAAAGACTCCCAGTTTGTTGCTATCAGGAAACAGACTCTGGCAGGGAACTCCACTCGGCTTCTGACTACTTCTACATGCTTCCTTTCATGCTTGCTTGCTTGCTTTTTTTTTTCCATGCTTTCTTTTGCTTTTGCTTTGCTTTTTGCTTCTTTTTGCTTTCTTCTTTCTTTCTTCTTAGATCGATCCGTGTAGATGTTATCATTTTAGCCTCTTTCCCTATTTTTTTACTATTGATAGGTACACATTTGACCATTATCTCACCTGATGGTAAGCGATGGTGTGGACGAAGATGGAGCACGCTTGCCTAGAAGTAACCTATTCACTCTTGACTAAAAGACTCCCAGTTTGTAGCTATCAGGAAACAGACTCTGGCAGGAAATTCCACTCGTTAACTGTACGCATAATGAATTTGTTCCCAAACATGTTGTGCGTGTGGGTGGGACGTCCACCATGCACCGGTGTATTTCATGGGACAAATACACCACACGAGGCATTTTGTTGCCTAATCCTTCGGGGAAACAGGTATCGCACCAGTATACTCATGTTTGCTATAGGTATTTCAATTTCATAACTGATTTCATCGCATTATGACTTCTAGAAGCCTTGAAACATTAAGACCCTCTGGAGCCCTTAAAGATCAACAAAAGATATAAAGTGATCGAACTAAATCATTCTGCTAATGTGACACCATTTGTTTAGAGTCATCTCGAAGTCTCCTTGTAAGGGTAACCATTGACGTCACAAGACTCACAAGAAACCGGTCTTCTTACCACAGTCGCCAAGCCGAAGTAAGTCGAATTACCCATGGCTATTTTTAAAGAAATAACCAAAAATAAACAAACTGGAAATTTCTCCGAACAGGCTTTTGGACTGGGAAACTTTATTTTACCAAAACAACATGTGACTCACATAAATAACTTATAGATATGTTAATTATAGGAGAAAGTATTTTGATTGGTTTTAATGGGTGCTTTGTATTTTCCCACGGATATAAAGGTTATTCCGGAAGTGAAACAGCAAGTTTTTAACCAATATTTTACTGGAAATCTAATCAAAACTATTGTCCCATTTCAGGGGACAAAAATATTAACTGCCTCATATTTTATACAAACATGAGGCAGTTTTCGAAATTTTCTCCAAAATAGAACGAACGATCAGCTGATTTTTATTCCGGATTTGAGACTTGCTCCTAAGTCAAAGTTATTCCAGTAACCCCAGGGTGCCTATCCATTACACCGGAGAAGCGAAACGGAGAAATATTAACCATTCATGTTAGTCAAAATGTCAGTGATTCACGTGGTGCGCAATTTTATGCAATTTAAAATTTCCCCGTTTCTACGCTTCGCTGCCTCGCTCCGCTGTAATAGACAGGCACCCTCAAACAAACTCTTCTGCTTTATAATATATAGTATAGATTATGCTTTTTACTGATTTGAGAATTTTTAGCAAAGTTTTGCTGGCAGCGGCCTACCTGGGTGCGCAACCGGTTGAGTGGTTCCCATACAGCCCACTGAAGATCACGTCCAGCTGTCAATTCCTAGGGTTTCAAGGGTTGTCGGGTGGTAGGTGACGTTCATACCGCAGGTTTTTCTCACGTTAGATGGCTGATCTGTGATGGCTTGTATGCAACTTGAGAAAACTCTTAAGGGTAAGGGTGCTCATAATGGTAACGGAGTTTGTTCGAAAAAGTCACGGCTGCCCTGGAACGCCAAGGGCATTAGGGAGGAACACGGATGGGTTTTAGTCAGAGTCAGACACTCCCATCCGTTCCGCCTAGAGCGGGAGGAGTCATTTGATGATTAACACTCATAGAAAAAAGGGTAATTGTAATGACAGTTATGAAATAGATTTTGATAATATTATATATTATATTAACCTCGGGGCTACAAGCTTGCTCGACTCATAACATTTTTCTATTCAATCGTCTGTATTTGTTCATAGTTCAAAGGTCTCCATAACATTTTAGAAAATGATGCGCCATTGTTGACATTGTCTATTCCATTGTCATTCTCTGTGCATTAGAAATTATAGGTACAGATCTTTTTAGGGTTCCCAAACCGGGAAACCCAAAGGGTAAAAACGGGACCCTATAACTAAGACTTTGCTGTCTGTCTGTTTATCAGTCACCAGGCTGTATCTTAAGAACCGCGATAGCTAGACATTTGAAATTTTCACAGACGATGTATTTCTGTTGCCGCTTTATTAACAAATACAGAATAAAATAAATATTTAAGGGAGCTCCCATACAACAAACTTGATTTTTTTGCCGTTTTTTATAGATAATGGTACGGAACCCTTATTGCGCAAGTCCGACTCGCACTTGGCCGCTGGTTTTTAATAAGATGGGGCATCATCAAATGACTCCTTCCGCTTTGAGCTGGGTGGAACGGAGTGTCAGATTCATACTGACTAAAACCCATCCGTGTTCTCCTAATGCCCTTTGCGTAGGTTCCACGGTGACTCTTTTGAACAAATTCCTCAACCCTGGACACTGTCTGCATTCCTAAAGAAATCGTCGGTGCATTAGTAAAGATTCAATATCAATCAATTTTCCCAGCCTTGATCCAGCCATGTTAATGGGTTCTGCTCCTGATAAAGTACTAGTATTTAACATGGAGCGACTGCATCTAACTTTCACAATCCAGTAATGGTTTTGAGGTTTTTAGACAGAACTGAAAAATAATAACCGTACCTAAAAAACATGCGTGTTTCATGTAGGTACATCATCATCATCATATTATACTCAAGCTCTCAAAACTCAAGCATTTATTTCAATTAAACCATTTTACAGGCACTTTTGAATTCTCAATGTCGTTCGGTCCAAAAAGATGAAGCTATTTGCACGTTCCAAAGCGTAGATCTCTATGGAGAAGAACGAGCAAGAAACTCCACGGACACTCTTTTAAAAATAATGAACTGTTACAAAGTTTTGTTGACATCGTTTTGAAATTATACATACATGTGAGACGAGCATGATAAATACGTCTGGAACAAAAAGGAACAATTCAAAGAAATAAGTGTGTGAGTTAATTTCACTATACTTATAGTAAGTATATTAAAAAAATATTATCAAAGAGTTTAACTTTGTTTACTACACCCTAGATTGTCCTATGAAACAGGATCAGCACGTTTCCAAGCATTCTTATCTTGAATATAATCATCTAATTTGTAATATGCTTGTTTACAAAGTGTGCTTTTAACATAAGTTTTAAATTTTCTTTCATTTAATTCTAATATGTCACAAGGTATTTTGTTGTAACAGTACCCCATGAAAGATGTTCGTACTTTGGCTAATCTATAAAATGGCTGATCTTATTTACTTCTAATTCTAGTATCAGCTGAGAGACTTCCACTACTGGACATAGGCCACCCCCAAGCGTCGCCACAACGACCGGTTCTGTGCATTTTGCATCCATCCTACCTGAGACCCCTAACCAGGTCATCATCCATCTTGGAGGAAGTCTTCCAACGCTGCATCTTCCGCCACACGGTCGCCACTCCAGAACTTATCGGCCCCATCGACCATCTGTTCTGCGAGCAATGTGCCCTGCCCGCCGCCACTATATTTTGGCGATCCTTCGGGCTATGTCAGAACCAAAGTTGGAGGGAAACAAAAAAAAATAAAACACCGAAAATTTACTCACAACCTATTAATAAAAAATAATTATCATCTTGGAACACTTCCATCATCAGCCAAAGTGTCAAACGAAGTGACATGGATGACGTCAAATCTATTCATAAACATCCAAATATAAACATGATTCTCTTCGATATAATAGTTTACGATGACAGACAGACAGACACAAAAACTGAATATATCATCGAATCACCTACTTCTGAGGTCAGTGACCAGCAGTGCTATTCTGTAACAACATTTTCGTGTCTCGACAGCGGAATCCGAGGTGAGTTTCAAATTCGTATAAATATAAGACCTTATGATGTGTGAAATAAAGTTCACTTTTTAAGCTTAGTCACTCAGGTGAAGTCGATATCGAAATGGTTATTTACAGAATAGACTAGCTGGCAGGTGAGTCAATGAATGGGGGCGGGGCCAGTCTGCAATTTTGTGAAGAATGCATGGTCTTGTGATGTTTTGTGCCTAAACGCTCGGATTTTAGGGTTTAGGTATTTCATAACCGTTAATACTGCTACCTGGGTTTTATTTTTGGATTGTAGGGATTCTTTTATATGTCTATTTTTGGCCTGGTTTGTGGTTTTGCTCTTAAAATAGCAATTTTCGTGGTTATTTACAACTTTTCTGACCTGCAGGATATTGGTTTTTCCTGTCTTCCAAAATGGAATAAAGCCCGCACTAAAGTTTAGTTATTATATTCTCAAAGTGATCAAAAATAAGTAGGTGGATGGATCATCTGCAGGCCATTGATCCTTTACCCATATTCCAAGTCCTTGCATGAACGGTCTCGTGTTTCGACTACACGGATTACATCCAAGCACCATCACGGATGAGCTTCATTGTGAGTCGCGCTCGCGAAGAATTTAGTAGTACAAATGACTCCTTATTTGTCGAAATTTGAAAAGGCTTGGAAATTGTGTCGAAATTTAAAAACCAATGAAAGAACATTAAAGGACTTTGAATATAAAGAAGGTCGTTGAAAGTCAATCAAAAATTTGGATTAAATCTGCCATCTAGATGGCAAGCAAGGTTACCTTGGATGGGACGCTGGATTCCATCCGTCTGGAACATGTTTAATTCAAAATTCGCCAGTAAGCAATAAGCTACATAATTGTATTCATTATCATACTCTTAGGTCTAACAGTTCGTCATTCATCTTTTTTTTCATACTTTCCTAGTATTTGTCATCTCAGTAATCACCCCTTTTCTAGACATTGTCTTTCATACAGTCCATCCACCGTGTTTTTGTTCTGCTTACTGTTTATGCAACCTTAGTACCTTTATTTTTTTTTTGTGATGGGAAATCATCCAATGACTCCTCCCGCTCTGGGTGTAGCGGGAGGGAGTGTCAGACTTCTACTGACTAAACCCATCCATGTTCCTTCATAGCCCTTTGTGTTCCGGAGCCACGATATCTCTTCCAAATAGTCCCGCGACTCCGGAACCTTAGTACCTTCATTTTGATTATTAATAAATGCCTCGTCTCCTCTGCCAGTAACAGTGAAAGCAGTTAATCTTTGGTCACTGTGATTTGTCTGCAGCCTACCTGCGCCTGACCTTGCACGGTAGAGCGCCCGCCGGCGAAATGAAGCACTGTGATTGGCTGCATTTTAGTTGAGAGAGAACGCCTTTTTATTCTGGTGCCCTGGTAACTTTTGGGGGTAAAATGTCAAGTTTCGGTGTGACTATGGCGTCTGTTTTGTGCAGTCTGATCCGCCACCATACTTTTTGCTCAACATAACATCAATGCTGTATTCTTTGTAGGGTTAAGCAGAGCTGTACCTACCCAATTGTACACCCACGTCTTACTATTTATTTTTAAGTCCCTTGTGAAAAAGGAGGAGGGAGTCTATATTGCCATCAATCGGGTAAAAATGTAGAGTCTGTTTTGCTACTGGGAAATTATACAGTAAAACTTTGTCCGAATCGAGAATCGAGTCCAAGACCTCATGCTCAGCAATAGCCCCTATGACAATTATATCAGACTATATGAACTCCTCCAAAGGTAACGGAAATTGAGAAAACAACCAAGATTCCGTTGTGCGGACGAGATGGAACTATGCAAGACGCCTAGCGCTATAAACTCTTGATAAGACAAACTCAGAATTGCTTTAGTACGTCATAGTAAGGTCATTCGTCATATTCATTATTATGGCTGCCCAAACTTCACGATTATGGCTTTTTCCCTAAAAAAGCGTTGCCCTTAGTCACAGTGGTGGGTAGACAGGTTGGTGACCGCAAAACTCTGCCAAAATGGCTACCGTAAAACCGGACTGAGTAAATTAAATAAAGGTAGTAATAATTGTTTTGCCAAATTAAGTTTATAATGATTCACTAACCGAATGTCTTCCTTGGGAGTTTGTAACAAAGGTTCTTTTTAACCGACTTCCCAAAAAGGAGGAGGTTCTCAATTCGGATGTATAATTTTTTTAGTGTTACCTCATAACTCCGACATTTATGAACCGATTTGAAAAAAAATTGAAAGGATATACTTGTCGATTGGTCCCATTTAAGTTTGAGTAAAATCGGTTAGGAAGTTTGGCTTTTAAATCGGAATAGCTGGAATTCGTTTACTTGGATGATGGTTTTCTGTCATCCAATTAACGAAATTGCGTATTTTTCTTTTCTGCGATTTTGCAGTGGTGTTGTTAGGTCTGAGGTACCACTAAAAAGTGAACACAAAAAAAAATTACTAAAAAACACAACCGACTTCCAAATAAAAAAAAACACTACAAAGTAAAAAATAACTTTAATTTCGGAAGGTGTCACATAACGAATAAACTAACAATAACACCGACTTCCAAAATTAAAGTGATTTTTATTTGGAAGTCGGTTGTACTTTTTGTCACAAATGAAAACAGGAAGGAAGCGGGCCTCTGCACTTTTTTGGGGACACCCAGCACTCCAGTGGGATTCTGTAAACATCTCACCGAGTAAACTTGGCTGTCAATCTATACAAATTTGATGGAATGACAGTTGCCTTCATGCTGACTCCACCTAAGTGAGTATGAAGAGATACAAGATATTGACGCACGGTGGAATATTGACAGAATAAACCAGATGATTCAAATTTTCAAACGTGCTCAGGAAAAGACGTGACGGATAATTATTATGATTTTAAAACTAACCAGTTGCGCTTACGCACGTTTTTGTTAGGCGGATTCGAATAAATTAGTTTCCACCAATTGTTGTCTATAATGATGGCGTCGTTATGGTTTTTTTTGCAAAACGGATCTTAGAAATGGACTGGGAAATAATTACGGCAGTCAATTGAATGACTTGCATGTTTGTAAAATCACTGTTGATTTATTTAGAAACCTATTTTTAGACATAGAAAATAAAAACTCAACTAATTATAATTATTAGGAAACCATATACTCAAATGGAAAATAAATAAGAGGAGCTCGTGGCTAAATAACAACAGCTGCACGGGTCGATCTTCAAGGTTAAGCAACACTTGCCAAGGTTGGTCTGTGGATGGGTGACCATCTTAACATACCGAGTTTCCTCTGTGCCTCGGAAAGCACGTTAAGCCGATGGTCCCGGTTGTCTTTTGTAGATCTTTGGCAGTCGTGACGGATTGTCAGAAGCCAGTAAATCTGACTCCAGTCTTGCCAAGAAATACCGTGTTACCCAGTTAATGGGTTCTGGAGATCTCGGAGGTCCGCTCCACGTAAAATACTGGTATTCAGCTGAATCCGGTTTGACTGGAAGCCGACCCCAATACATATAGTTGGAAAAAGGCTAGGCAGCCTAGATGATCATGAATAAAATAATAAAAAATATTGTAATGCTGAATGCCAATAGCAACTCACTTGTAATCCTCGATAATTCGCAATTTCTGAGGCATAAGCCACCAGAATAAAAAAGCTAATAATAATTATTAAGAAGTTTGATAAAAATATAAAGAAAAGTCCCTACAATTTTATTTTTGCAAAACGCAAGAAGCTTTGTGACGTTTTATTGAATGATTAAATCTTGTCATCCAAGCCAAAAGCCCAGGTGCCGAGCCAACAATAGACTAGGTACAAAACCTAACTAATATAATAAATGCAAAAGTTTGGATAGATGTTTGTTACTCAATCACGCCAGAACGGCTAAACGGATCTGGATGAAATTTGGAACTGAGATAGATTATAGCCTTGATGCCCTGGAGTCAGAACAGTCAAGTCAGAAACGAGCCAAGAGGGACATCGGTAATGAAAGGCTCGTCGAGTCGAATCTCCAAAGTCTTCGAGGCTGAGTTGCTAGCTATATAGCCTGGTGGTTCATGATGGAGTTAATCCACCGGTATATGATGGACATCCCACCCACACGCACAAAACGTTTTGGGAATACATTCATAGTGCGTGCAGCAAAGAAGTAAATTCCCTGCCATAGCCTGTTTTTCTTGATGGCTACAACCTGGGAGTCTTTAAGTAAAGAGTGAATAGGTTACTTCTAGGCAAGCGTGCTTCATCTTAGACCGCATCATCGCTTACCATTATGTGAGATAGCGGTCAAACGCGTTCGAAAAAAAAAATGTCTGGAATGGCACATAGGCTACTTTTATCCGGGAAGTATGTTCCCTAGGGATGACGCGGGGGAAGCCTCTGGCAGAAGCTAGTTCATTTTATTTTTAGTAGAAACTAATAGACGTGTATTGTTACAGAATATTTTTGGCTCTTTCCTCCAAGCTAGGCTGAATGCCAAAATGCCCGGATCTTTTCTTTTATTAGTTATTTATTTATTTATATATACTTTATTGTACACCAAATGAAAAATACATACAGAAAACCTTAAACTAACAAAGTTATATAACAATTGACTTGATTGATTGATTTTGCTATTTTTTTAACGAGATGTTGACAGACCGTTTATTAAGTTTTTGAAAATAGCGCGATGTGGCTGTTGGCCAATAGCATACCTAGTCCTCCTCTTCCACATAAAACCTTTGTCCAATATTGTACAAGGATAAGTTCAATTTTGACAACACGAGTGGCGTAATGGTTGAGCGACTGGTAGCAGCACTGCGTGACGCGGTTTCGATTCCCGCACGAAAATGAAAAGTAAAATAAAATTGACATGCTGTAACCTTAGGTGCCAAGTGCCAATAATAAGGTTTTAATAACATCAAAAATCTCAATTAATACTCAATTAAAAGATAGTAAATAGTTGCATAGTGCAATTTGTGTCAAATAGAGAAGAAAAATTGTACTACATATGTAGTACAATTTTTACCATGTCGTCTTTTTCCGATTCAAAACTCAAGCATTTTATTTCAATTAAACCATTTTACAGGCACTTTTAAATTGTCAGTGTCAGTCGGTCCAAAAAGATGAAGCTATTTGCACGTTCCAAAGCGTAGATCTCTATGGACAAGAACGTGCAAGAAACTCAACGGACGCTCTTTTAAAAATAACAAATTGTTACAAAGTTTTGTTACATCGCGTTGAAATTATACATACATGTGAGAACGATGTAAAAGCATAATAAATACGTCCGGAATAAAAAGGAACCATTCAAAGAAATAATCAAAATAAACCATAGAAGCTGAGAAACCGGACCAGTCCCAACCGACGGAGCCCGTTTACGAACATGACGCATGCGCCAGGCCCATTCGTCTCAACCATTTGGAATGGAGCCGAATGATCATAGGCATACGCCACCATCAGCTAGGCTTTTGAGTGAGCATGACTCTCCCAACCGCCAGGATTTGAAAAATGTGTTATAAATCGGAGTGTCAAGGGTGAAACAGCTAGGTTACTTCTAGGCAAGTGAGTTCCATCGTCGACGACATCAGCGCTTTTCATTAGGTTAGATTTTGGTCAAACAACAACCAGTCTTCTAAAGTCTATAATAATAAAAGACTCTCGCATCGAGGGCTCCGTACCATCATATAAAATGTAAAATGTTCCTAAATTTTCATGGGTGAGGACTATATTTGTCAGAGAATGTTAACACTGCGGTGTTTATTGCAGTTTTAGATCAGGGTCATCTCTTGACCGCTAATGGAACTGTAATTTTTGTTGATGATTTCTGAAAAAGTGTGCTATTTAGAGACATCGTTTTATTTATCCTGTAATCTTTACATAAGCTTCTATCAGCCAGAATGATTTCAGACTTTACTGTCGGAGATTTTTTTTTAATTGACCATTCCCCCGCCCCCCTTGGCGGGGGAATGGTCAATTAAAAAAAAATCGTTAAAAGTCGAAAACCATGCGGCCTAAAAAAAATATTTGAGTATGTGCTAATAGCGCTCTTTCATATAATATCCCACATGCCCTAGTAACCACACTTCGATTTCTTTTTAAACCCATTCAGTCACTGTTGCAAAAAATAATAACATTTTTATTCTTTCAAGCTAATAGCATTATTATTTCTTGACATATCCAGTTGGGAAGACGGACAGACTTAGTCACACCTTATGGGTTTCTTTTTACCATTTTAGTACAGAACCCTAAAAATTAAACAAATCCGTTAAATAAGCAACATACATAACGCTAATACAGTACAATTCATTCTAAAATGACGTCATCCAAATAAATTGATGATCATCAACGGGTGTAGAATTGACGTAAGAACAACAAAAAAAGTAAAAAATCGAGAATGGTACGTACGTCACAGATGGTATATTTTTGAACTATGTTTGTAAAAAAAAGTAAATAATAGATTTGTATCCGTCATTATATATTGATGAATGATCTACATGACGATGCATATACAACGCACGAGATGTTTGAAATAGAGTCGCGATAACGGTAAATATGGGTTCACACGGACTTAAGTATACATTAAACGTCTTGTACACCTCTTTCACGTGAGTCTGTATCAGCCGGTCGATTCTGTAAACATGTCGAAGTGAAGGCTTGGGTGAAGTGATCACAAAGTAAGCTGCCAATCCAAGTAATGAAGATAGAATGACAGCTCACTTCGTGATCACTTCACCGAAGCCTTCACTTTGACACGTTTACAGCCGGTTGATTCTGTCGACATCTCACCGTGATCACTTCGGTGGAGTGAACGACAAGTGAGCTGTCATCTTGTTTATATAGTATGACAGCTCACTTGTCATTCACTTCGCCTAAGTGTTCACTTCGACATGTTTACAGAATCGCACTGCTGAATTGACCGGCAGGTGCGAGTTTTCACTTCATGCCCAGGGTACAAGCTCTATCTTACCTGTGTGCTCAGGTAAGCGCGTGCGTGTGGACGGCAGTTCCAAAAGTTCCGTCTTTTTGTACATCCACGACTGCACAGGCCTGGACTGCAGACTTGACTCGCAGGTAAGACGGAGCTTGTAGCCGGGGCATAACACTTACTCGATCGCGATTGCACATGGTACAACAACTGTCTTATTGAGGGCCAAATTTAACTAATTTGTAAGCATCGTTCGTAGTCACATCTTGATTTGAAAGATTGCGACTGCCATGCAAATGCGAACGTTGCTTTAAAATAGAAATAGTATATTACTGCAGCGGCCAGAAAAAGAGGCATTGATGGTCGACGTGTAAATGTGGGCTGAGGCGTAGCCGAGGCACACAGACGTAAGTCCATCAATGCCTAGTTGTGGCCAAGGCTTTTATAGTACTTTTCTCAAAAAATGCGCGGAAATTAAATACAATTACTTTTCAAAATCAATTTCGAACAACCAACAACAATAATAATTCCCCCGTAAAAGTGTTCATTTTTTATTTCAATGAACAGCTTTCTATTTGCTTAAGGTTTTATTTAAATTTCGAACTGGCTTAGTTCGAAATTTAAATAAAACGTTTGATAAGTTTACCTCCTTGGTTGCCATGTTTCGCAATATAATAAGATCGTTCCATTTTGTAATTACACGATAGATATGAGTTTAGTATGTATAATAATTTATTTGGCAGCAAAACACGATAGTTGTTATGGATTTACATACGAATTTTGCCGGCCGCTGCTCGGCCAGTAATTTTTTTTTCATCAAACCCATACGAATATCGGTATCTATAGATAGGTCTTCAAAAATGATGTTGAGGTTTCTAATATAATTTTTTTTCTAAACTGAATAGTTTGCGCAAGAGACACTTCCAAAGTGGACAAATGTGTTCCCCCCTGTAACTTCTAAACTACGAGAATGATAAAACTAAAAAAATATATGATGTGTGTGTAAACTTCCACCTAAAATTGGTTTGAACGAGATCTAGTTAGGCTAGTAGTTTTTTTATAATACGTCATAAATCATAAACCACAACTTTTGCTTATAATATATACCTAAAGGTTTGTACGGAACCCTCGGTGCGCGAGTCCGAATCGCACTTGGCCGGTTTTTTCTAGCTTCTGTCAATCCGTAACGACTGTCAAAGATCTACAAATGACAGCCGGGGCTAACAGATTTTTATATATAAAAGCGTTACGCACATTAAAACTTCTCCTGTAACGTGGGTGCGTTCAAAAACATACAAACTCAAATACTTACAATAATAGCCAGACCCGGAACAACAATCTGTAGGCCATTCAAATATTTGTTCCGTGCGGGAATCGAACACGCGACACGCCGCGCAGCAGTCAATCGTTCAACTATTGCGCCAACCTCGTCGACAAATCATAGTAGGTATGTTACGGTCACCCATCCACAGACCAACATCGGCAAGGGTAGCTTAACCTTGAGAATCGACCCGCGCTGCTGTTATTATTTAACCACGAGCTCTTCCTGATGTAACTTGAAAAATGCCTTTGTCTCTGTTACGGTTTTATCAAAATCTTAAAAGTATGAACTTCGTCACATCATTCCATGTTTATAACCGACTGCAAAAAAAAAGGAAGTTCTCAATTCGGTTTCCTTATGTTTGTTACCTCATAACTCCACCATTCATGAGAAATAAAAAAAAAAAATACAATCGACTTACATATAAAATAAAATAAAACACTTCAAAGTATACAACAACTTTAATTTCAGAAGTCGGAGAAAATACGAAGAAACAACCAAAAACACCAACTTCCAAAATATAGTTAATTTATAACTTCGTAGTTTTATTTCATTTTTATATGGACGTCGTCGGTTGTATTTTTTAGATAACATGGTTGAAACCAACACTTTAAATTCTCCCTTCGCGAGGTTCTTTCTTTAGGATTCATCTCAGGGACTATTAAGTTGACATGTTTCTCGGAAACTGCCGGGTCATTCCGTCGTTTTGTGCAAATTGCGACGATCCGCGGAATCAAAAAAAAAAATTAGATTTAACAGATTTTTTGTTTTTATTCGAGTTAAAATCGTCGTCACATTCATAAAAATGGGTAGGCACTTTTTTATATTATTTATTAATTGAGATATGGCTAGCTGAAAATCAACAACAGGATGGTGATGAAAACTGTATGGATTGTAATGAACTAGGGTGAGATGGTAATGATATAACTCGGGAAGGTAATAAATAGGCTAGGATGGGAATGAACCGTAATAGACAGTAATTTTATAAAGATTAATGAAACAATGATTTATAGTAATCAACATAATTATTTTTTATTTCTAATCAGACTTCTAATTCAGTTTGGTTTCAAAAAATCACTTTTTGGAAGAAAGCATAATCACAGTTCTTAATAAGTAGGTAATTAATGGCTATAGACTCTCAAACAGTAGCCAAATAAATTTACAACATTGGCCTGACTTGTATAACGATCAATATTGAATATAATTCTACTATAAGAATTTTTGGTCTCAGACACAAAATCACAGAAATAACGTAAAAAATAGACTTCTAAAAGCTAACTAATAAACAAAATAACCTGCTCTACAATAGGCGTTACAAAACTACAACATGTCACCAATCTTTTGGTTTTTGAGTCAAAACCTCAATAGTATACAATTAGAAAAACAGTTAAATATTATTATTATAAAATTATCTAAACGATATTAAGAAATCTTAAAATTAACCGATTCTTCTATCGAAAACAAATACAATATTGAGATTTCTCTTAAAAATACAATAGTAGGAAAATAGAAATATAAAATCACAAACATTGAGAATCCTAAAAAATGTTTAATTCGTCACTGTCATCTGATTTTTCATAATGATTGCTGTCTAACTCTTGTCCTTCTAGTACGTTTGGTTGAATGAAAGTCTCCAATTCTCGTTGGTGTTTAGGAATAAATACTTCTTCTAGTTTTTTAGGGGAATTTTTTTTCTTTGGCATCTTATAAAATTTGTGATTTTCCCAACTTATACGAACATCAGATAAAATCTTAATTTTAGGAGATCTTGTTACGGTTGAAGATGTAGCTATATTAAGTTAAGGTGAGAGCTGTAAATCGACAGGACCCTCCAAAGATTTTAAATTTTTAACCGCTTGCACGGTCCGGGCACATGTCACGTGATGACGTTGACCGCGTCGGGTCAAATAACATCTGGCGGGCAGCTGCCCGCCAGATGTTTATGTTTACGTTAACATTTTTTAGTCGCCTCTTAATAGAGGTACCACTCAAGTGTTTCGTTATTTGTAAAGCTGATTAACAGCTGTTTATACTTACGTTAAGTGTATGATAACGGTTAGTTTCTATATTTTTTAATTAATTTGTAAACATTGAATATTGGTGAAAAAAACACATTATGTGAACTTTGAACAGGAATAATTTAAAAAGTAAATCGATAACATATATATTTTATGACTTGTATGGGTAGCTGGGTTATATCTAAAAACGATAAATAACAAACAACATACTCCACCGTACAAAAACATATATAAAAAAAAAAAAACTACCACCAAACATTAGCCATTTCCCGCCATTTTGCATTATTTACCTTCCGACCCACGGAACAAAAATTCTAATCATAACGTAAATTTCGTTTGTTTTGTTTATGTTTTGGCTGAAATCTATTGCCCAGTAAACATAAAATGCGATAATAATTACTTTTTAGTCAGAACAAGTAGCTTTAAAAACGTCTGATTCATCTAAATCTAAATTATTTAAAATTGTAGACGTATCTATGCTACATGATTATGGATTGGTTGTCTTTGATACAAGCGACTTCGTTTTCACTACACTGATCACGAGATTGATCACATTCTGTTTTACCGTAGTAATTTGAATTGAGATAGCCTAAATGTTTATTATGTTGGCAAGGGATAAAGCAATCTTGACATTCAAAACAACTAAGACTGCGCAAAGTTATAGTTTTTTTATTATCAGCAGTCCATATTATTTGATGAACTTTCATTGTGCCTTTAAAACCTGGAATAATTGGCGGAACTATTTTATCTTCAATATCGCGCTCAGTTATCATATCAAAGTATACGTTTGGTATATTTTTTGTAACTAAAGCCCAGAAGCCTTCATAAGTACCAACATCTCCACCATATTTGACAAAATTATCAGCAGTGCGTTTAACAACCGCTCCTATACCATCTGGAGCCCCTTTTCCGTGACCGGACTCTTGATAATTCCATGTCACTCGACGTATATTGGGAGTTATCATATAAAATATTGTTTTATTTCTATATTGGCTGGATGGCGAATCAGATAAAAAATGAACTATTTCATAAGGCACTGCAGTTTGCGCCATCTTTAAATTGGGACTTAAGTGTGCCCATTACAGATCTTATTCTTCTCTTTTCTTACCAAGTACCTGTTTCTTTTTTTTTCTTTCTGTAGGGAATACAATTCGGGATTGTTTTTTATTTGAGCATATTTTTCTCGTTTACGTAGCCGATCTTTAGCAAGTTTTTCTTCTCTTGTCAACTTTTTACGAGTTTTACCCATATTTATGCTGAAATTTTAAAAATAAATACTTAATAAAATATACGAAAAAACATGTCTCATGTAGATAATACACTATACATACTGGAACATAATTATTTTTAAATTAAAAATTAGAATTCTTCATTTCCTTCCAAAATTGTTCATTACCTTCCCGCAAAAAAATGGAGGGAACGGATGGTAATGCAGAGGAGATGAATGAAACATTTCACAATTTATATTGATAACTTCTTTGTAGAATACATTTAAAATTTGATTTAAAAACAGGACCAATATGACTTTAAGAGATATAAATATTACGTATTTATAATAATTTACTGATTACGGTACCTTGTGAATTCGAAGGAAGGTGATGAGCTGATTTATGGACGAAGTACTGGTAACAATTCGAAGATTGTAAATAATTTTATCCACAATACGCGCACGTCCACTTGTCTCTGTAACCAGGGCCGACTGACCAATATAAACCCGTTTTGAAGGGAATCGTATCGGAAACCGTCTCGTATTCTCTTATATTAAGAAGTTTTTGTGTACGGATGGTAATGAAGTTTTTTTTGTGACAATTCGAAAAAGGAGCTTCTTAAATAAATAGATCGCAATAAATTGAAAATTAAAGTACATAATTTGTAGTTCAGGCCTTTAGCTTTAATATTGCGTATTAGTTAAAGTCATAATTACGAATGTAGAAAAATAATCATCGAAAATTCTAACGAAGTCCCAAGTTGGAAGCGGAGAGGAATGATTTTACAGACAGTTTTACATTTTTTTTTTAATATTTATTAAATAAATATGCATTATTAGTGATACTACTTTTAAAGTTATTATGTTTTTATCCTTTAAGCAAAAATCAGTTTATATTTTCTAATAAATTAATGGGTAAAATCGTCTGGAATTGCTTTTTGCACAAAACCACGGAATGGCCCCGAACTGATTTGGATGCAGCTTTTTACTGATGTAACCCGAATTTCAATCAGGTTTTGAGATTTACCTTTGGGAAGCTTAAACGTATTTCACCGTCGTACCTATTACTGGTAATTGATCTTTTTAAAATTCTGAGATTCCTTCGAGCCTTGAAAAGCACGCTAAAATGTTGGGAAGAGGCTATGTTGATGCAGATTTTTTTTTTATATACAAATATGAAGGTTTGAATGAGTGAACGAGTGATTCATACAACCTTGACCTAAGAGTTGACTGATAGCTGTTGACCGATATGAGCTCGCGATCTTGAATGGCGAATACAATAGCGTATGAGTCCGGAGTGAAGGGCATGGCAACAGTTTAAATTATTGATTTAGGACGGCGACCATCAAATGATCCCTTCCGCTCAGGGCGGAGCGAAAGGAAGTGTCAGTCTAGCTAGCTAGCCTAGCCTTTTCCCAACTAAATTGGGGTCGGCTTCCATTCAAACCGGATTTAGCTGAAAACCAGTATTTTACGTGGAGCGGCTGCCTACCAGACCTCCACAACTCATTCAATGCAAGATTTCAGTCAGATTTTACTGGCTTTTGACTATCCGTAACGACTGCCAAAGATCTTCAAATGACAGCCGGGACCAACAGCTTAACGTGCTTTCCGAGGCACGGAGGAAACTCGGTATGTTAAGATGGTCAGTCTGAAGGAAGTGTCAGTCTGTTACAGACTAAAACCAATCCGTGTTCCTCCAAATGTCCTCTGCTTTCCCGGGCCGCGGTGACTCTATCGAACACATTCCGCCACCCTGGCAAGCTGTTTGGATTAACTAGTTAACCTAAAGAAGGCAGAGATTTCTAGGAAGATAACCTACAAAATAGTTAACGATCTGTTTTCCTTTAAAACAAATTCTAATATTGTTAGTTCAAAATAAAATCTAATCTAATCTAATCTTTTAGCTTTTATTTTCATTTAATATTGTTACATATAATTTTTTCTTTTTTGTTGATCTTGATACTTTCTCTAAAAAGCTTCTTCAGTTTTGGATTACTTACTACTCTTTTTTACCAATCTTTATAGCCTACCCTGATCATATAGGTACTGACTACGATGCTCAGAACAACAACATAGCCCTATTCCCCGTACCAGTGGAAATATCATTCCAACAGAAATGACACCGTCAATACGGTCATTGTCATCGAACAATGGGCTGTTTCCACAAATACTATCGTTCAATTGTTTTATCCGGCATGACAAATCCAGAAATATTCCATGCAGCCTATCGGCTTGATGGGTGATTACTTTGATAGCTCTTTTATTGCCTGGTACCCTGGTAGCTGGCCTAGACACGTTATGTAATCAAGGATTAGATAAATGGTGGATGTGAATTATTTATGGAATGGAAAAGCTGGGTAGTGGCGTTGGATATTTTTGGACTTTCTAAAAATAGATTGATTGTCATTTCACATTTGTTATCTACAATTCCGCTTACACCTACTAATAAGCATTGAGGTAATCTTTACGAAACATTCTACCGTTACTGAGTTATTGGCTTACCACACACACAAGCTTCACCACAGGTCTGCCTGCGCAAGCCGGTTTGTACACGGAACACCGAGCGTGCGGTTGGTAAAACTGTATAAAGGTTATGGCACACTATAACAGCATCGCAACGGCACCGCTCCAGCCCAGCAATTATCTTGTAATTCAAATTAGTCCTTAATTCGTGTGTCGTATAATACATTTTATAATGTCAATGTCAAAAAGCCAACGGCAGGCAGTTAGCGTGTTAACCATTTCAATACAACTTGGCTCGCAGCCTGCGTGCTTACAGCGCGCCATCCGCGTGTTTACTGCACGCCAATTCCGATTCGCCAGTCCTAGGCGTGTTCAATGACAAATGCCATGTAAAATTGTGTTTGCGGTGATAGCAAGCTTGCACCTCGCGGCTGGTGCGCGGACTGCGAGCGGACGACGTGTAACCGGGAAGCCGTAGCTTAAATACGAGGCGACGCCGTGCTGCAGCTGTGCAGTTGCGGTGCCGGTATAATATGCCATGACCTTTACGTGCCAACGGTGTTCCGTGTACAAACCGGCCTGCACAGGCAGAACTGTGGTGAAGCTTGTGCGTGTGGTAGGCCCATAGTGAATGAGTGACCGACTGACAGACAGCGCACAGCCGAAACTACTGGTCGTAGAAATCTGAAATAAGAGGAGAAGAGAGCACTGAGAGAGGATTTTTCGAAATTCCTACGGAGAAGGTTTATGCGCGTACGAAGTCGCGGGAAAAAGCTAGTTATATGTAAGCTAACTTGTATAAAACGAATGTGAATTTTAACGTGGAACCAGCTGACCATGTCTTCAGTCCCTTTCTCTCAGAATCCGGGGAATCAGAATTTGGGGGCCGAGTCACCCGCGTCCGTAGGAGAATACCCTTCAGCGAATCCCTACACGTGGTCCCCGGGTGGTGCTAAACAGGTGACACTAACCGCCTCCGTGGTCTAGTGGTTATACCACCTGATTCAGACTCATAGGTCCCAGGTTCGATTCCCAGCGGGGGCAAATTATTTGCTGCGGTTGGTGGTAGGACTTCTTCTAAGTCCGCCTGGCAAGCTACCACCATCATGTCTAAGTCTGTCGCCATAACAACAATGTTAACAGCATTGTTGTGTTCCGGCAGTTAGAGGTATGATAGTCAGTTCCTCTGTTTAAGAGGATTCCGGGTGAAACTCGCTTCCATCTTCGGCCTAATCATCACTTTCCATCAGGTGAGATTTGGGCCAAGAGTTTCCCCGTTTTATATAAAAAAAGAGAATCTCTTGCTTTGATTTTATAGGAATTTCTTCTTCCCTTTTACTTGAGATTTTTTTTTTTGCAATTTTTTTTAAATAATATTTGGTCCCTTATAATGCTATGGCACATCGTGGTAGACTAAAGTCAAGGTGGAGAGATGAACTTGGCTTCACTGGAAGGACTGGCCCTAAGCGGCTGTCTCTACGAGCGAGAGAATTGCGGCGGTCTGTGCCTCGTATTTCCATATAACTAAATAACAACGCTATGAACGTGTCTCCACACGGCGATATTATCGCGGCGATTCAACGAGTGAAAAAACGTCAAGACGCGGCGACTCTCTCGCTCGTGAAGACGACTTCTTTAAAAGGCAGAGGACAGACGTGAGGAAACGGTAGTAACAAATACGTAATGAGTTTATTTTGACAAGATTTAATTTAAAAAAGTTTAGATCTATTTTGCCACCTCAAACTTGATCAAACTAAAATCAATAATATGCAATCAAATACGATTCATCAAAGTATCTGTTCTAAAGAAAATCTCAGGTTTCCATAGTCATCAGTAAAACACGACACCATACTGTGCTTCGATGACACATCGCTTTTATTTCCTAGCTCTGTGAGACCAACGGCTGGGAGAACTATCTAATGTACTTCCTGTAGTAATAATGCCCCGTTTCTTTAACAGTTTCATAATATTATTTATGTCTTTATCAGAAAATTATGTCATCTGGAAGACTGCTGTAGACTGTTAGTGTTACATTCAGTTTTTATAATGTAACAGTTATTTTTTTACAGAAAGAGATGAGAAAGATGTACAAACATATTTTATATTCGAAAAAAATACAAAAGGTTTCGCGCTGTACAATCTGTCGACCCTTTTCCCAACTTACTCATTTGCAAATTTGCACGTTTAGCAAAAACATGTATCCACTGTATTTAATATTGGAACATCTTTTATACCATGTTTTTTGCAAATAAACGCCCTGTCCTGTCCTGTCCTGTCCTGTCCTGTCCTGTGCTGTGCTGTCCTGTCCTGTCCTGTCCTGTCCTGTCCAGCCCTGTCCTGTCCTGTCCTATTCTATTCTATTCTGGCTTGGGGTCAGCTTCCTGTATATTTACATGTATGATTATATAAATGACTCTCACAATCCAGTAACTGGGCTATACGATAGTCCTCGGCAAGACTGCTGTTAGATATTTTAGCATCTGAATACCAACACCACTGTCAAATACCGATAAATCCCATTCGGGAATAACAGCTATAGGTGCTTTCAGAGGCAAGATGAGTTTCTGAATATAATGAATGGTCACTCGGCTTGGAATAGATCGAAAAAGATTGCTTAACTATGAAAATAGACCCGTAGGGCTTAGTCATGAGCTAGATGCGATTACTTTCCTATGTTTTATTAAATTATACCTGTTAAATCAAATCAATCAAGAAGTTTTCAAGCTCAGCATAACGTCAAGCTTAAAATTCACATTAGCTCTTTCTAAACAAAGATGCGGTAAAAATAAACTATCATATCATTAACAAAAAGACACAAAAAAAAGATTAGTACAAAACCAGTCTAGTCTTAAATAGTTTATTTAGTTATTGAGCATGATACAGCAAACTTTCAACAATCATACATCTGAGCCCAATTTTCTAAAAACGTTTAAATTCATCACCGATGATTGATATACCATCTTCTTAATATATATAAATTACGCGTCACGTTGTTTGTCCGCGATGGACTCCTAAACTACTTAAGGTGGAAGCTCTGGGTAGCCCGCGAAATTCAAATATTTTTATGTTTTTTGCAATTTACCGGTGAGTGTGAAGCTGTATGTTGAACAAAATACGGTTCACGATTGTAAAGAGCATTTATAAGCATTTGAATAATTAATATAACCTTCTAAGTTCATAGAACTCGATTGAATGTTATTTCGTGAAAAAGTCATTCAATCGAATTGTATGAACTTAGAGGGTTATATTGATAATTATAATGGGTATAATTCTTTAGATACATATGCGTTACAGCCGCGAATTATATTTTGTTTAACATACAGCTTCACACTGACCGGCAAATTGCAAAAAACATAAAAATATTTGAATTTCGCGGGCTACCCTGGCGCTTCCACCTTAACCGATTTTAATCAAATTTGCACACCGTGTGCAGTTTGATCCAACTTGTAAGATAGGGTAGCTTACATCTCAATTATATAGTCGCAATATTATTTAGGAACGGAGCATTAATGGAAAATGTGTCGCAGACGAAGTTGCGCGGGTCAGCTAGTTATTAGTATAAATTATTACCAGAATAGTTTAGGTACTTTGATTTATTTTATTTGCTACTAAATTATGATTCAAAGTTTAAATTTATAAAGTTTTTTTGGCATTTATTAAATCCGTTTTTTAAATCACGTTAAATGCACATAATTTGAACAACGTGACAATCCGCCATATTGAATGTTTGTGTCAGGTTATTATTTATTAAAATTTTATTCAATAATCAATTTGTTATTTACATTATGCGAAGTTATATTACCTTGACTTATACTTTTCGTGTTTTGAAAGTAAAAACCAATGTGTGTTTAATATTTACTACTTCTGATTTTCTGAAGCTCAAAATGGCGGGCAGGACAATGTGACCCCTGGCATCTGTTTATTATATAAGGTAAAGTATGTTAAAAAAACCAGAAACAACGAAATGAAAAAGTGTGGGTTTCAACTATAACAAACTACTCTTTTATCTATGTTTCTATAAATCTAACGACACTAAGCAAGCTCATCTTAATATGATATGATATTATCAAGCTGAAGAGTTTGATTGTTTGTTTGTTTGGTTTAACGCGCTAATCTAACGAAGTACTAGATCGATTTGAAAAAAATATTGTATTGTTGGATAGCCCATTTATCAAGTAAGGCTATATTAACATCACTCTATGACTAAGGGCCTCTTTCACCACCCTTGAGTAAAGTATCGAGTAGACTAATCGCCAATTAAAGTCACCCGTAACTGCACGTGTCTGTATGTGATGTGAGTAGCACTAATCAATGATTAAACTGACCAGTAACTTACTTGCCACGTCGTCGTCTGCCAATTAGAGTGTTTACTTGACGGTTAACAAATTTTCACTATACATTTTTGGAAATATCTCGAAAACCATAAGTCCTATCAATTCAATTATTTTTGTAAAAGTGGTTTTGGGTCAAGACCTATATTTTAAAACTAATTTCAAAACCCTATCACTTAAAACAAAAAATCACATTTTCAATCTACGTAATTATTCACAATACAAAAACCTTGCATCTAAATTCGCATTTAAACTAGAATCTAACTAAACCTATGACGCGAAAATATCCTTATAAAACTAATTAGAGAATGCTAAACCTAATCTAATCTGATTCAATTATAATTCTAATTAGTTTTCCTTACAATTTCCTTGTTTGATACGGTCGCGTCCACCATTACTTGCGCCTATGGACGCGGACGGGGTCTTATCGCCGACACTAACACAGTTTGGTATTTCTGTACAAGTGAAAAGTTTGCACTTCTATCTCTTTTAACTTTATCCATGACAATTTATTAAAAAAAAATCCACACGCAATAATTTCCTAACCAAAAACACAACAAACAATACACAAAATGAAATGACAAATGACTGCTAACCTGCCAATGACGTTTGACGAGTAACGTTGACGTAATATTGAACGAATGTAACGTATGATTTGTTAAGTCATTCACTTAACCGGTAAGTTGTTACTCGAAGCTTTATTTTCGCTGGTGAAATTGACAGAAGATACTCGTAAGTTTTACTTGCCGATTAACTTTAATTGGAAAGTAACTAATCAACGCTTTACTTGGAGATGGTGAAAGAGGCCCTAAGAGGAACTACTAGGTACTGTGCGTTCGAGCGTATGGCACTCGTGGGCTGCAGCTGAAAATCAGCGTTAGCTGGTAATATCTTGTGTTGCTACCCGACATTTTGCTCAGTTGAGGTCCTTTTGGCACAAAATATTCTAATACATAAATATGTAATTCCTTGTAAGGTATTTTCTATTCAAGATTCATATATTGGTGTGATTTTTGGTACATTTTACATGAGATCTTAATAATAAACAATCCGTTCCTCAAAAAATCTAAGTACCTTAAAGGTGTACACTCTTTTATATCATTAGCATCTTTAATTTAAATAATTACAAAAGAACACAACATAACTTAGACATTAAATAAAAACGAGCAATACAAAAAAAAAATAATTGAATAATGATAATAATACAATGTCTAAACTAAAAATTTCAATGTCAAATGGATGGAATTAAGATGATAATACAATGTCAAAATTAATAAACATCAATGTCAAAATACAATATAAAAAATGTCAAATAACTTACAATTTATCATTAAGGAATTCTTCAATAGTATAATAGCATTTTTCCAATAATAGATGATAATATCTTTTTTTAAATGGAATAATATTGTGCCAGTAAATGCGATTTTCTTTCTTTATAAATGAAAACAGTGATGCAGACGAAATTGCGCGAGTCAACTAGTTATTTATAAACCCCATTGCAAGCTGTGCCGTTTTTTTTTCTTCAGTTTTCTTGAGCTGCTTGAGCAGCTCGTGCCAAGGTGAGAGAATAAGAAACTATGCTAAGCATCTTAAAACGAATGCTTCTTTAATTGCAGGCAAAATTCAAGGAATGCCCTCACTAAGTGTTCAACAATACTTAATTATTCTGATCGTAATGGCTCCGGCCGGTCTCGTGAAATCGTTTAAAGATGTGCAGCTGTTCGATTAAACGAAGAAAAAAATACAAAAACTGCGTTCAATCGTTCTTAGATGACATCACTTTTAAACTGGTCTGATGATCGGAAACTTTGCGAAATCGTAGTGTTGCTCCATAGAATAGCACATAAATCTCTTTTACTATCATTATAAAGATTTTTGGCAGTATTGTGGTTGAATGAAAATAAAAATAGTTTAGTGAGCGTTGTTTTCCATTCATTACTTTGCTTAGTTCTTGAAAAGATTTAATGTTTAATACAAAAAAAACCTTTATTTCAAATAGATCAGTTACAGGCACTTTTGAATAGTCAAGGTCTGTCAATCAAATAGATGAAGCTAATTCTGCCGCGCTAGCGACATGAGCAGCAAGTTGTTCTGCAGCAAAATACACTCACCGACCCTATCTCCAGCGCGGCAGATATTAATATGACTGTTTTGAAAAGGATATTGGTTACCTAGGACAAAGTAGAATCAAAGCGAACGGCGACTCCGTGCACTTCGCGAAACGCTGCGCTGCCGCTGTAGCAAACTCATATGTTAGCGGGGCCGGGTATAGGTATTATTGTATTATGCATCGAAAAGTAACTTCACCGACGCCATTCACATTTAATCATACTGAGTTGTAGAAAGATTTAAAAAATAATATTATAATATAAAATAGTTTTATTTCAGACCTTGATCCATAGTTATGATGTCAGTAATACACACTACTTAAAAAAGAAGTTAGTAACAGATACAATACAAAAGATTTTAAATTCATACATGTTGCGCTCACTTGACGCACCGGGCAGAAGGATAAAATATTCCTGATGGACTGCAGTAACGTGGGAGCCCCAACAATACCCTGAAGGCATTATTATACTGAATTCTTAGGTCGTTATATGCCCTTTGCGTATATCGAACCCACACATATGGTCGGTTCAGTATTATTCGAACTAGAAGCCGTCCCTGACATAGTTGGGAAAAGAAAAGCAGATTTTGAAAAATTAAAATTTTAGCTCATCTTCAGTCTGTAGCAGTCTGCTGCTAGACATGACTTGCCTCTCCTATTGTAGACCATCCAACTCGATCCTCAACAACTCTCATCTATCATCATCTGCCTAGCCTTTTTCCAACTATATTGGGGTCGGCTTCCAGTCAAACCGGATTCAGCTGATTATCAGTGTTTTACTTGGAGCAGCTACCTACCAGACCTTCACAACCCATTAACTGGGTAACACGGTAATTCTTAGAAAGACTGGAGTTAGATTTACTAGCTTCTGACAATCCGTAACGACTATCAAAGAATTAAAAATGATAGACGGGACGTACCTACGGCTTAACGTGCTTTCCGAGGCACGGAGGAAACTCGGTAACTTAATATGATCACCCATCCATAGACCAACCTTGGCAAGCCTTGCTTAACCGTAAAGATGGACCCCCATGCGTTATTATTTAGCCACAAGCTCCTCGTGGCTAAATAACAACCACCACTCTCTACTCCTACTACTCATTTGCCTAGATTTTTCCCAGCCATGTTAGGGTCGGCTTCGAGTCACACACCTTAAGCTGCTGGATACCAGTATTTTACATAGGGCGAAAGCCTCGCAGGGGACGCCCATGGATGCTCGACCACAGGACAGGTTGCTGTGGCATACGTTTGACCACTATCTCATCCGATGGTCAGCTAGAAATTGAATATCTCATGAAATTTTATGTGGTGTGGTCTAATATTATCTTCATTGACTATGAAATCAATTCGTGTTCATTTATCATCAAAGAGAAGCCATTGTTTATCGACCAGATTTTACCGGAACAAGATTATCAGTTGAGAAATGCAAACTTGATTGGCATCAAAGATTTTCATCTAATTTAGCTATGTATGTCATGTTTAAACTTGGCACAAAGAAACAACGGGTGCCTATTTCTGTGTCTGAAAGCGTGATAAGCCGTTGATTTCGACTGTATGTTCCTATTCAGTTGCAAGCCTGAAAGTCTGAAAACCAGAGGACAATAATCACATTTTTGGCACGGGTTGACATTGTCTTGGATGAGATAGAATACTTTGGTCCTCAAAAGTATTTTCTCCTGGTATAATATATGGGGGCACGGCAGTGCCCTAGCCAAGTCTCGCGCAAAGCGGGCACGGCCGTATAATCATCATCATCCTTTTCTCGAAGCCATTAGCGGCTATTTCACCCCCTATCTTCGTTGTGGACAAAGGTTTAGATTTTAGGTGACCAAGATTAAGTTTTAGAATAAGTCTAACCTCCAAGTTACATGACATTTGAATAAAAAGTTTACGAGTTACGGTCGATCAAAGTTACAACATTGTGTCACTCACTGACTGACCGATCATCATAATTCTAAGATACTTCTAGCAGACTTAGGGCCTCTTTCACCATCTCCAAGTAAAGCGTTGATTAGTTACTTCCCAATTAAAGTCAATCGGCAAGTAAAACTTACGAGTATCTTCTGTCAATTTCACAAGCGAAAATAAAGCTTCGAGTAACAACTTACCGGTTAAGTGAATGACTTAACAAATCATACGTTGCATTCGTTCAATATTACGTCAATGTTACTCGTCAAATGTCATTGGCAGGTTAGCTGTCATTTGTCATTTCATTTTGTGTATTGTTTGTTGTGTTTTTGGTTAGGAAATTATTGCGCGTGGATTTATTTTTTTATAAATTATCATGGATAAAGTTAAAAGAGATAAAAGTGCAAACTTTTCACTTGCACAGAAATACCAAACTGTGTTAGTGTCGGCGATAAGACCCCGTCCGCGTTTATAGGCGCAAGTAATGGTGGACGCGACCGTATCAAACAAGGAAATTGTAAGGAAAACTAATTAGAATTATAATTGAATCAGATTAGATTAGGTTAAGCATTCTCTAATTAGTGTTATAAGGATATTTTCGCATCATAGGTTTAGTTAGATTCTAGTTTAAATGCGAATTTCGATGTAAGGTTTTTGTATTGTGAATAATTACGTAGATTGAAAATGTGATTTGTTGTTTTAAGTGATAGGGTTTTGAAATTAGTTTTAAAATAAAGGTCTTGACCCAAAACCACTTTTACAAAAAAGAATTGAGTTGATAGGACTTATGGTTTTCGAGATATTTCCAAAAATGTATAGTGAAAATTTGTTAACCGTCAAGTAAACACTCTAATTGGCAGACGACGTGGCAAGTAAGTTACTGGTCAGTTTAATCATTGATTAGTGCTACTCGAACGTCGTGAAATTGACACGTGCAGTTACGGGTGACTTTAATTGGCGATTAGTCTACTCGATAGTTTACTCAAGGGTGGTGAAAGAGGCCCTTAGAACGTTCAAATTTGTCACCAAGATAGGTTACTACCACATGTACTTAATAAATAATAGAAATCAATATTGTATTTGCGGTTTTGCAGGAACATTTAGTATGAATTTCGTCTGCATTGTTAACTTTGTTATTTGTTTAAAATAGATAGAGACAAATTATGGGCTCTAAACAAAGCAGTAGCTGAAGTACAGGAAATAATTACGTCACAAAAAGAAAAAAAGGAGATCCACCTAAAAAAATAGGTTCGATTTGAATGCGGTCCAAACCGCTGACAAAAGCTAGCACCTAAAATATATATATTTTTTTGATTTTTGGTATTAATATTTTATTTAAACGCCTATAAATACTTAAAAAAATGTCACACCTCCGTCCTGTTTACCCAATTAAACCTGTTTTCGCCACTTATTTATCACATAAATTAATGGTACCTAAATTAATTAAAATGCGCTTAAGGGTTTCAACAGGAAGCAATTGAGAGACCGGTCTGATAACTGATCAGTTGAGAAGCTGCCCTAAAATTTATATCTTGATAAATTAAAAATGGCGGACACAGAAGTCCAAGTCTTTATTGTTATTTTATCAGCGTCATCATTTTTGGTATTTGGACTTACACAACATATGTACCTAGAACCAAACTTTACGCAAATGAGAGGCTCTAATATTCAAAAGGAACCCAAAAAATAAAATGTTGGCATTTTGTTCTTTACTTTTATTTATTCTAGTGTATTTCTGTAGTCCAAAAAGGTTGGTCAGAGATACACCAGCAATTTGCCACAGAAATAATAAACAGGAATTCCAGAAAAAAAGGAAAATGCACACAAACCTCGCAATTTTTTTATATATCACAAGCTGAAGTACTTACCCTTCGGAACTAAGCTGCCTACTAAAAAAGTACTACTACTAATTTAATTTGCATACGTAATCATTCTAGAAGCTTTTTAAAAGTCATTCATTTGAAAGTTTGCCAAAAAATATTTTAAAATGCCGACTTTGTAACCGGACCGTGACGTGTCAGCATTGTGTTTTGGCAAAATGGCAATCATTCTTTTTTGAATAACCCAACGATTTTACACCTTATAGTGTGAACATAAGACTCATTATAAATGCTAGTTTTCTATGAAATATTACACGGAAATGAACTCATGAATTTGCTTTTATTTTTTTTTTTTCACCTCCCACTGAAAGTTGTTCTTACTCGTATTAGGCGAATAGTGAATCTATTCTTGGCTAGTATAGGATCGTCATTTCTCCCACCTGGTGTGATTTATCCAAGCTATTGCTATTGGCAGGCTTCCGCCTCTTTAATTACTAATGGGGCTTAATATAAGAACAGCAGCTGTTCCAAAAACTTGCCGTAAAAAGAAAACAATGAGATCGTGAGCAGAATACTAAATATATTAAACTACATAATAAAATAAACCTACATAGCCAGGGCGACATTTTAAAAGTTCATTAGCGTCAGTAACTTTTAATGGTCAAAACATGGTACCTCGGGATTATGGATCGGCCATGAAGTAGGTACGGGATGAATTGCTGAAGTGGAATCTTCTTTAGCAGCGTTGAGCACTTTTCTTGGTATGGGTATAAAATGTTAAACTCGCGTCAGGACACGTGACCAGAAAATCGAAAATTCGTGAGACGGATGATTCAACAATGCGCAACGTTAATGTTCAAGTTTTCACTTCTGCCGGCACTCCCGGAGTGCAACCCGTTGTTTTTTTTTTGGTTGGCCTGTACTACCCACTTCTAGGCGAAGAAATCTTTCGCAATTTCTGGTCATTCCATCAATAATTTTCGAAAAAGCCGTGAGAGGCTTTCCGCTATCTCCTTCTTGGACTGCTGCAATTCCGACTTGCTGACTCAGAGCTCGTATTACGATATACGGATCCACAGCTGCTTTGGTGGCATCGTGTGGCCGTGACCTGACCAGTGCTACTTTACTTTTGTAGTTTTGACCTACAACATCAATTTGCGTTCTGCAGCAATTTAAGCTTTAATAAAATTCACCTCTGGTGATAGATACTGAAGTATTCATTAGTAGATTTACTAATTAGTCGTACTTTTGGCAGCGAAATCCCTAGAAGGCACTGAACGTGTGATTCTCAGAGTGGGGGAACCACTCTGAGAATCTTTGCCAACTTACGTGCCGGTTATTATAACAATGGTAAAACTACTAGCAAACTGAAAAACTGGACAATGATTTTTTTAAACAACGGTTTTTTTGTTTGTACGGATGTCACCATTCTGTGAAGAGATTTTGAGCAACAAAGTACGGAAACACCAATCAAGATACCCACCCACAACGACGCGTCGCTTGGTCCAAAGCGTCACAATTTATTTAAAAACGGAATTCGACGCGGCCATATTGTGAAAGATGACGCAACTGTTACGTCACGCTGACCCTGACATCTGTCAAAATCGTGAGTCAGTGTCATCGGAACATCTGTTGACGTTGGTTGGTCAAGGTGTTGTGTGGAGGCAAACCGGGGCCAATGAACTATGGAGGTGTCAGAACAATAATTGAAAATGGTTGAAAAATTTATAGGTTGACCAACATGACATGTGAGGAAAGACTGGCCATTAACTATGGCATGGTCCTTCCTAAGGATGTCTTCTCGACTGCCAGGATTGTGGATTTTGTTCGAAAGATTCACCGCAGCCCTGGAAGGCAAAAAGCATTAGGAGGCACACGGATGGGTTTTAGTCAGTTAGAGTCTGACATTCCCTTCTGCTCTGCTCAGAGCGGGAGGAGTCATTTGATGATTTGCCATCCTAAAAAAAAGGTATATCTTCTCGAAGAAAAAGAAAAGATGAGGTCAAAAGGTCTAAACTTTCCAATCAAACACAATTTTAGCATAAAAAACCTGAAAATGTACAAAAGTACTTACACGTATTACTTACTGAATATTTGAAAACTTATGAAAAAATATGTGTTCGTATTAAATCATTAGTGTTCCTCATATAACTAAACTAGGGTAATATTACGCAGTAATATTACGCAAAAATAACTTGAAAGAGGTTATTCACGATAATTAATTATGAGCAATTAAATAATCAAGTAAATCTCGTGGAAATCTCTTGATTAGAACTGTAATTATTCAAGATAAATAAAATAATTATTTTGAGTGGAAGCAAGGACGAGGAGTAATAAATAATCTGTCTAACTTTATATATATATATATTTACATATCTATACCTACTTCTATACTAATATTAGCAGAAGAGTTTGTTTGGTTGAACGCGCTAATCTCAGAAACTACTGGTCCAATTTGAAAAATCTTTCAGTGTTAGATAGCCCATTTATCGAGGAAGGTTATAGGCTAAATATCATCACGCTAAGACAAATAGGAGCGGAGCAATAATGGAAAATGTGACGCAGACAAAGTTGCGCGGGTCAGCTAGTTTAAATAAATAAAAATGAATTGCTGTTCGTTAGTCTCGCTAAAACTCGAGAACGGCTGGGCCGATTCCGGTAATTCTTTTTTTGTTTAGTTCGAATGAATACAGGAATAAATATTGAATAAAGGGAAGGTTTAAAAGCAAAACAAAATGGATAGCCAGTTGACGGGAGCGAAGCCGCGGGGGACAGCGGGTAGTTCGATATAAGTATACCTAGTATTTATAAATAGTTAGTTTAATACTACTTTATAAACACTACATGTCTACGTTTTCCCAAATAATTCGAGTCGATTGTAATTTTTATTATTATTGAAAGGCTCTGGTTTGACCGCAATCTTACCTGCTTTGGCCTGATGGAAAGTGATGATATGGAGCATGCTTGCCTAGAAGCAATTTGATCACCCTTGACTTAAAGTCACCAAGGTTGTAGCTATCACAAGACACATTTTAAAATAGACAGTCGCGATTTGAACGACTTAACTTGTATTTAAAGATATTTTTCATAAACTTCTCGTAAAAAAAATCTCAAAGTAAATTCGATTGCCGTTTGATGTAATTCCTGAATTTGATGACGTAATACGCAGCACCCTGTCGACTCAGCTGGTTTGTCATAACTCATACGTCAAAATCTTGTCATACAGTGGTTAAAAATCTAGTATCTAATCTAATTGGCCCGCTTTTTCGTAATGTTGGGCAAAGGGCTTCACTCTCCCCTTTGTGGACGCTTGGGGCCTTTGTTCAGCAGTAGAAGTCATTTGTCTGAAATGGTAATGGGGACATGGGAAGTGTATTCATGTCCTAAAGTTTATCTATAACGCTTGCGACTACTACCAACGAGGCAGCCATTATCAAGTCATCATTTCAAAGGCAAACAGGCAAAACGGAACCCAGATGACTATCCTACGAAGTCAAGCATTTCGAGACGGATTCATCATTTGCCTAGCCTTTTCCCAAATAATATTGGGGTCGGCTTCCAGTCAAACCGGGTTTAGCTGAGTACCAGTATTTTACGCGGAGTAGCTGCCTACTAGACCCTCAACCAATTAACTGGATAAACACGATACTTCATGGCAAGACTGGAGTCAGATTGACTGGCTTCTGACTATCCGTAACGACTGCCAAAGATTTACAAATGACAACCGGGACCAATGTCTTAACGTGCTTTCCGAGGCACGGAGGAAACTCGGTATGTTAAGATGGTCGCTCATCCATTTCGAGACGAATAAAATATTTAAACCTAACTATTAAATTTCTTACAGAGTTCGTGGCAAAAGTTACAAGTGACAGGTGTATGAAGGTAAATAATAGATATCATATTCAAAACCACATCGATCGTGCTCGACACCTCAGTATTGTGTTTCCGTGCGACTCCTCACCTCAAGGTCACATTGTTTCTTGTGAAGTATGAATACTTATTAATTTCTTGTAATTGATTTATTTATGGACGATATTGTTTGAAATACGTGGGTTGGTCTTAAGTGTCAAAAGCGTTGGAGCAGATGAGTACTTCCGCAGGAAATTTGGATCGGCTACAGGAGGTTGGCATGACTGAATACGTGGAAATCGTCATCATCAATGCAGCTGGTTATATGCCTCTCCAATGGGATAGCAGAGAGAGAGCAGTTGACGGAATAGTCTGCGCAACCACGACCCTCTGACAAAAGTGTCGACTAAGAAGAGAATGCCTTGTCTCGTCTCGCGTCTCATCCGCCTGCTACCAGCCACACTAAAGAAACCTTCATTCCATGTAGTCTAAGGGCGTTTAAATGGATAGATCAAAGTTGTTGCAAGTAAAAATACTTTCTTGAGTGTTATTACACTAATTTGATCATTGGTAGTGAAGGTGGACCTTTAAAGTTTAAAACCTGCTCCTGCCTTCAACCCGAATCATTTGGTTTGTCGCGACATGATTTCCTTCATCCACGAACTTTTATTCAAAATGCAAAAATCACTTATTCAAATTAGGCTGAGAGCAAGCACTTTTTGAACGTCCAGTTTTACAAAAGTTTCCCCCAAAACGCGGGCGCTTCCTAGTGTTTTAGCTGTGGAGAAGAAGTGGCGCAACAAACTCTCCAGCAACACATCAATAACCATATTGGACATCAGTACAGTTAATTATACCATCATCTGCCTAGCCATTTCCCAAGTATATTGGGGTCGGCTTCCAGTCAAACTATAATAATAAATAATAAATAATAATATCGTTTATTTATAAAATATGACAGATTTACAATCAAATTTCTTAAAATATTGTTAAAGAACACAGTTGCTTATTTGCCTGAACTAGGTTGGAACCTGTGTTTCAGGCTGGAAAGTGCTTATTTAAACATTAATAATAAAATAACAATTTATCAATAACCTATAATTAAGACTTAAAATTAAAGGACACAGGTTTTATTTACATACAAAAAGAAGATCTTCTGTCTCTTCGTAAGAGATACTTAATAAATATTGCACAATTCTCTTCTTACAGCTATAACAGTTTAACTTATAGATACTTAGTTTCTTATTTAATGTATTGTATAGATATGGAACTAAAAACGTAAAAAATCTTTTTACAAAAACATACTTTGAAAATGAATTAGAGTCGCACACAATATCATTCCGTCTCTCATTAGTATTTTCGGTTTTGTAAGTAAGCATGGTGTGCTGTTTTAATACTAAGTGCATAATGAAAAGCTGGCGAACAGTCAGTACGTTGCAGGATTTGTATAGGAGATCTGTGGGATAGAGAAAGGGATGAAAATTGGCTACTTTTAAAATGGATTCAACTGAATAGCAGTTCGTGGAGGCACTGCCTATCTTACCTCCATAACCCAGGTAATTCTTGGCAAGACTGGTGGCAGAGTTTCTGGCTTCTGGTAATCCAGAACGACTGCCAAAGATCTACAAAATGACAGCCAGGAGCAGCGGCTTCTCGTGTTTTTCGAAGCACGGAGGAGTCTCGGTATGCTAAGATAGTCACCCATCCTAGGCACGACAAGCTTTACTTAACCTTGGAGATCGACCTATGTGGCTATTTTTTTTTAATTAGCCTCGAGCTCGCTCCACAGTACAGAAATACATCAAGCAGGCCGTGTTTCTGTTACCAAACTGGCACCATTTTGCAAAATTCAACATCAATTGTCTTGTATCAAGACAAGTGTCTTTTCCAAGTATTTTTACGCAAGGCAAAAACTTTTAATAACAGACAAGCCATAACCCTATTATACAATTCATACATTCGCAGTATACTTGAAACTAATAGTGTTATCTGGAACCCACATGAAGAATCCTAGACATTGATAATTGAAAAAGTCCAAAAGTCTTTTGTACAATATGTATGCCGTACAATATATCCAACACCATTTGTGCTAGGTATGGCTGCCTGCCAAAGTTTAGATGTCAGATGAAATCTTGCAGCTGTCAAATATTTCATTCACCTTATTCGTGGTTCCCACTTCAACTCCTCGCTTTTACAGCACATTCCCTTTAATTTACCTTTTTCTATCCGTCATACACTTCGCCCTCGGCAACATTCCTTCTCTATTTTCAGATCCTCAAATCGGTTCCAAATCCCTCACGACCAGTCTATCGTATGTAGCTTGCACCCTTATTAAGAGGGCTTTCACATTTTTTCTTGAATTTTAGCGTTTTATTCGATTTTTGATGTGTGATTTTGCTTTAGATATAGCCTTAAAAAAAAACAAAAATATGCCTAAGATAGTTTGATCATTTATCTTGGGAGTGTTCTAAATAAATATTTCAATTTGTTGACGTACATCAGTAAAATCCTTGACTCCGCAAAGGATGTTTCACAAAACGTTGCTTTAGGGTATCTTTTGATACCCAGCGCAGGGCACGCCACAATAGCGGCGATAAGTCCCCTCTTTGAGGAGTGGCTTGAGAGGCGCCACGGCGTCCTCACCTTCCGCCTGACGCAGGTCCTCACCGGACATGGATGTTTCGGGAGGTTCCTGCACCGAATTCGGCGGGAGGAAACGCCCGGGTGTCACCACTGCGAGGATCGACCGGAGGACACGGTAGAGCACACTGTGCAGGTGTGCCCCGCTTGGGCGGCGCACCGCCGTGTCCTCGAAACGGCGATTGGCGGCGACCTCTCGCGTCCGGCCCTGGTCCAAGCCATGGTCCGGAGCGAGACGGAATGGGACGCCGTTGCCTCCTTCTGCGAAGCAGTCATGCTAGCGAAGGAGGTGGCGGAGCGGGAGAGGAGACCCTCTCGTCCCAGCCGCCGTGGTGGACGCCGCGGGCGTCGGGGGCCACCTGGTGACCTCCGGCCACCGTAGGCGCGGGCCTGTGGATGGCGAGCTATGGGTGGCTCGCCGTCCGTCCGTCTAGTGACGACAGGCCGTGTCGACGGCGCGTTAGTGTTCCACGCGCGCCTCAAAGAGAGTCAGCAACACAGAGGGGCCCGAAAGGGCCGACGCCTGCCGGAGTCGCGGGATTATTCGCAAGAGACACCGTGGCTCCGGAACACAAAGGGCAATGAAGGAACATGGATGGGTTTTAGTCAGTAGAAGTCTGACACTCCCTCCCGCTACACCCAGAGCGGGAGGAGTCATTGGATAATTTCCCATCCCTAAAAAAAAAAAAAAAAAAAAAAAAAAAAAAAAAAAAAGGGTATCTTTTGATACCTTGGTACACCGAAGATATTATAATTTAATCATTTATAAAAATGTCCACGGTACAGCTGTATCTTCTACTTTGGAATGCTCAAATCAATTTATTACGATTCATACAGTAATACACCAAAAATAATTCTGTAAAACTGAGAGTTATTGACAATTTTCCGTACGAAACTATAATTTTTATCTATGAAACTATAATCAAAATTCAAATAAAAAATATTTAATAATTAAGGTGGCATTGCTATATTGCTTGAAAAAAAAATTGGTCTAATTAAAAGTAAAGTAAATATTTTTATATAATTGTCGAAAATCAATATAATCTTGTGACGCGCGGTATTCAACTTTAGTCAACCTGAGCAATTCGATTTTGTAAGAGCGCTTTGACAAAACTGTCTTAGGCATATTTTTATTTTTAGGCTATATCTAAAGCAAAATCACACATCAAAATTCGAATAAAACGCTAAAATTCAAGAAAAAATGTGAAAGCGCTCTTAACAACATATTATTATTATTTGACGATACATTAGATATTTTTGCAACTGCTGAACTGGGATTCCTGAGTACTGCTACTCGTAACTTAGAGTCCATTGCCTCTAGTACAATGTCATGATAATTCTGTATGTTTCTTAAATAATTCACCATACTTTTGTTTAATTTTTATTTAAAATCTATTATTGTTTATTTTTATTGTATTTTATAAATTTCACTTTAATTCAGTGGCATTGAAAATTTCTGTTTTTCTGTTTATTTTTATTTTTGTATAAAGTCAGGTTTTGTTTATATTAATATTTTTCTGTCAATAACATTAAAATTATGTTTGATATTTTTAGTATAGACCAATAACTTGTTTGTTTGGTGTTATACTGTTAATGCAAGTTGGTTATAATAAATAAATAAAAAACTATGGTGAATAATTAGAAATCAAATGAGAATTTTAGGTCACTGGCAGACATTGCGTGGGCGTTGGCTAGCGTGTATTACTTAGTTTTGTATAATTATAGTCTTTATACATGACGAGTAATGGCTATTTGCTTCAAGCAGTAATTTTGAACTTTCCCTAGTATCCTTTCGTAGATAGCGGAACATCTAGAGAACGTAAAGGATCACGATAGAAGTCGATTCAGTACAGCTTAAGAGTCCTATTACATTTTTTACGGAAATTCATGATTTTTGACGCTGTAATTATCAGCAGCAGTAAGATATTTTAATTATTTGATCATGAATAACGATAGTGCCAGTCTCTTTCTTGTAAGTTAGCGTTACACATTTTCATTTTTCTTATCGTGTAATTTACTATAAATATTTTACGAACTCAGTTTGCAAGAAAAAATGTCGGCGATGGAACTTTGACGGTCTAATTCACATTGTTACAATCAATTCTTTTAAAAGCTAAAATTACTAAAAGGTAAGTTGAATGTTTTACTTGTTTATTGGAGTTCTAGAATTTCTTTAAATTCCTTGAGTTTTCACGGAAAAAAACGTAAAGAAAGCCTAATTTAAGCCAGAAATGTCTTGATTCAGCGTCCATTATATTCCAAATAAAAACAATTTTATCAAATAAATTAATATGATATAAAATTTCAATCTACAATGAATACGTTTCATTAGTTTTCGTTTGTCAATATAATTAAACAAAATTACAATAAATAAAATTAAAGAACTATATATTCTGCGTCAATTCAGCGCGCGCGCTCCTCAGTCTCGCGCGAGCGCCCAAATTAACTATAATCCTTTTCAGACTAGTAAGTATCAAAATTGTTTCGCGGACTATATATGTACTCCCAACGCAGACCAACGTAACTTCGTCTGTTGCAAACGAGCATTTACGATTCGTAATAGGACTCTTAATGTCTTTGTTTCTGTTTTTTATATTAAGAAGGTCGATAAATGTATGTGGGTCAATGATCGTTATTGCACATTTATCTGGCGCCTAGCATACCAATGAGGCAGCCATAATGAAAATCGTTTCAAAGACAAAAATTAAATTACATTACATTAAATCAAAAAAACATTTATTTCAATCCATTCAGATCATAAAAGTTATGTCGTACATTTACAATACATAAAAAACTCAACCATAATAAAGTATTGTCTCAATAAATCTCGTGTCTCAGCATGATCAATTTTAATGCATTTTTTTTTGTGGATACTTTGTAGGTCTGAGAATAGATCTTGGGCTATTCATTTTTTCTTATATGGCAAAACAACGTTTGCCGGCACAAAACGGAAACAAAGAAGAGATGCTGCAACTACAAATCATGACCAATCAACACAACGTTTCGCAATCTATTCCACTCCATCGTAAAGGCGCAAACCCACCGCTACCGCGACTTATGCTGATTCTTTTGTTTGGCAACGTGGGTTTATACTACTGACTACGTTTCTGCTACTGGCAGTACACACTAGACACTGTTCCGTCAGTTTTGAGATACGCCTTGTGGAAAGGCGTATCTCAAAACTGAGTTCCGATACCGTTTTGACATAGTCGTGTGTTAATATCCGTGTATACCTCATGCATAGCGTGCATGGAGTTAACACCATTGAGCTACGTAAACGCCATATTCGAGCAAGGTACGCGACGTCAATTGATACGTAGCGTGTCTAGAGATTGCAGTAGATACAAGCACATACATTTTTATAGGCGGAAATTGTCAAACAAATGAAAGAACCGACGCAGCCATAATGCGCCGCGTGGCCGTGGATAGCGTGCATCGCGTTGGATTCACACGTGTGTAGCCTCTCCGTGCGCAGCGATGGGTCTGCGCCTTTCCACTATGATTTAACGATGCATTGTAACGCGATATCCTGTTAATTATCGTCACTTCCGGTGTCATGAGTACGGTTTTTAACTTAATTGTTACTATTATATTCAAGGCTTTCTTGAAGTAAACGGTGCGTGAAGATAAGACAATTACTTTAATTGTGTATTGTTGTATATAATTAGTGTATGTGTGGTGGATTGGGGTCAAAACAGCTGATTCAGTAGATAACGTGCCCAAAATTGCGATCTTCAGATCTATCCATTTTACTTTACATTTTACTTCTAAAGCATTGGATTATAAAAACGCACTACGCGCTTCTCTCATCCACAAACACATCCCTCGCTACCAACGCATACTCGCACATCTTTGGTGAAAACGCAGCCTTATGGCTGTCGCAAATCGCTTCATTTACAGCTCAGCGTAAGCGATTCTATTGGTTTCTAACCAGGGGCGTAGCTACCACTGAATCAGTCGCAACAAAGATGCGGGGCCCGGGGACTACAAGGGTCCTGAAATGTGGACGCAAAGAAAGGCCTACCAAGACAGTTCTGAGCCAGTGTGCTCTACTAACTAATGTATTGACAGGCATTCCGTTTAAAAAAACATCATCTGCCTAGACTTTTCCCAACTATATTGGGGTCGGCTTCTAGTCAAACCAGATTTAGCTGAAAACCAGTATTTTACGTGGAACCGCTGCCTACCAGACCTCCACAACCCATTAACTGGGTAACACGATTCTCCTTGGCAAGACTGGTGTCAGAATTTTTCTGGCTTCTGACTATTCGTAACGACTGCCAAAGATCTCCAAATGACAGCTGGGACCAACATCTTAACGTGCTTTCTGAGGCACGGAAGAAACTCGGTATGTTAAGATGGTCACCCATCCACAGACCAACCTCGGCAAGCGTTGCTTAACCTTGAAGATCGATCTGTGCGACTGTTATTATACCCAACTACCGATGGTGAAAGCATTCCATAGAATGTCATAAAACAAGGAGTCGCAAAAATTGTATGATTGTGTTCAATTACGAAGTATTCCCGTTATAGCACCAAAATTAAGAGCACCAAAATTTAGAGCACCAAAACTATTCCCATGAGAGCACCAATCAATATTTTTGCTTGGTGCTATATCGGGAATACTTCTAAAAAATGTATTTTATTCCCATTAGAGCACCAGCGGTTCATTAGGTTCTAGTGATGGGGTTTATTTAAAAATATCGATAAAAATATAAGTCAAAACAAAAACATATTTATTTCACCCAGACCACTTTTGAATGGTATTTTTGTTCAGATACATACGTCAATAAATAATTCAAGAACATTAGAGGTATATGAAGGCGAAGCAGCATAGAACTATGACAGTACTAACAATATTAACTTTTATTATAGTCAAGAGCTAACCCATTGTAAATAAAAATAAAAAACATGCCGACAATATTACTACAAACTTTTTGAAAACCAACATAGTGCTTAAATGTATAAGGCTACGCGCGCACTGGTGACTTTTTGTATAAGGCTACGCGCGCACTGGTGACTTTTTGTCCGCGTGACAGTACATGTCTCTCTATCGTAATTGTGAAGTTCAGCAGAGAGATATATATACTGTCACCAACTAGCCTTAATGTAGAGAGTAACAAAAAGCAAGTATTAAAATAATCTGTCGAAATTAACAAAAATAAAAAAAAAATATCCCAAATCATAAAGAGTGTTCTTTCTCGTTTTACGTAAATACTTCAACATGTGCATGTGTTATACTTTACTTGTGTTACTTAGTCTTAATGCTAAAGGTTAAGAAGATTATAACTTAAATCGGTTAAGTGTGAGTTGGTTTACCGCATAATGGTATAATCTACTTGCCGTTGCCTTAGAATCATGTTTCACAATATTTTGCGAAATTCTACGGATCCTTTCGTATACGACGAGCCATACTCGCACTTCACCAATTTTTCATCTTTTTTAGGAACGGCAAAAAAAGCACATCTTCATTTTTGTTGTTTTACTACCTATGTAGTAAAACAACAAAAATGAAGATGTGCTTTTTTTGACGAATTCGCGATTGATTCGTACATTCTGTGAACATTATCATTGAGTAAAATTAGGTGGACTTATGCTCAGTTCACGTAAGTTTACAGTTTAACTTCGTGTATACTTCACTTAAAGCTTACACGGTGATTTACGTGGATGTGGCGGATTTGTCCGGCCATGTCCAGACTTCGACTTTGTCCGACTTTTTAATTTGCCAGGAATTTTGGGGGTAAATGGCATAACGAGTAATAATAAAAAACATTAAAGTAACATCAAAAAAGTCTATTATCTATCTTCTCATTCATCTAATTCAATACGTAACAAAATCTTCTTCTTGCGTCCGGCCCTGGTTCAATCCATGGTCCGGAGCAAGGTGGTATGGAAAGCGGTCACCTCCTTCTGCACAGCAGTAAAGCTATCGAAGGACGAGGCCGAACGTGTGAGAGATAGGGAAACCTCAAGCTCCGGCCGCCGCAACAGAAGAAGACGTCTCGGGCGTCAGAAGTCACAGGGCGTTCACCGAAAGCACGGGCCTGTGGACGGCGAGCGTTGGTTGGCTCGCCCCCTGATCAGAACCAGATCCGGGTCGACGGTGCATTGTATTCCACGCACGCCTCAAAGAGATTTCAGCATAGAAGACGGGGCCCGCTAGGGCCAGTGCCTGCCAGGCAAATTCGTTTGAAAGAGTCAGCGCAGCCTTGGAAAAAAGGCCAATAGGAGGAACACGGTTGGGTTTTACTCAGTAAGAGTCTGACACCCCGTTTCCATCCTAAAAAAGTGATGATTAGGCTGAAGATGGAAGCGAGTTTCACCCGGAATCCTCTTACACAGAGGAACTGGCTATCATACCACTAACTGCCGGAACACAACAATGCTGTTAACATTGTTGCTATGGGCGACAGACTTAGACATGATGGTGGCAGCTTACCAGGCGGACTTAGAACAAGTCCTACCACCAACGAAACCGAGTAAAAAATTTGCCCCCGCTGGGAATCGAACCCGGGACCTCTGGGTCTGAATCAGGTGGTATAACCACTAGACCACGGAGGCGGTTAGTGTCCCCTATTTAGCACCACCCAGGGACCACGTGTAGGGATTCGCTGAAGGGTATTCTCCTATGGACGCGGGTGACTCGGCCCCCAAAATAAATATATAAATATTATTTGTTAGTTTTTAAAGTTTATTTTTTGTGTAGGGGGTTTTTTTAATTTTCTTATTTTATAATAGATTTACTTAGTTAGGTACTGGAAATAAAATTCCATCTTGATTACAAGGACTGACAGCTCACTACGTAATCAGTTCACCCAAGACGACAAAGAAACTTAGATACCTATGTCTGATTTTTGTCTGAGTCAGTTAAATTTTGTAAGTGCCGTAGTTGAAAAAAATATATTTTGAGTTGTGATTTATGCACCGTTCACACGGTACAGACTTTTATAAACTTCTTTACAATTTTTCTTCGCAACTTAGTCTGTGCAGACATTAGTCTGTTTCGTGTGAACCTTTTAGATGGTTAATCGATGTTTTAAAATATATCTTAGTTTAGTGGTGGCCCTGGGCACACCACTAAAATGAACCGCTGGTGCTCTAATGGGAATAAAATACGTTTTTTTATTGTATTCCCGATATAGCACCAAGCAAAAATATTGATTGGTGCTCTCATGGGAATAGTTTTGGTGCTCTAAACATTGGTGCTCTTAAAATTGGTGCTCTAACGGGAATACTTCTCAATTACAGTAACATACCTACTCTTATCTACGTTCATAAGTTCTTATAGGTCACTAACCTATCACGTTTTATTTAATAAATATCTAAATATATCACGAAAAACAAAATTCCGTGTCATGTAGTAATTGAAGCTATGTAGTCACAGTTTTCACGTGGCCACGTTTTAAAGAAATTGCTCCAAAACAAAATGTATTAGAATCTGGTTTTAGACCGGGAGTCGTGACTCTGAAATTATAATATTCGAAGTTATTATGATATTGTAATTTGTGAAAATAGTTTTTAATGTTTACTTACTATGTAATGATTCATTTTAATTAGTATCTAATCTAAATACCATGCAGGAATGGAGTCATGAAATAATCAATTGCTGTTCTGAAAATAAAAAACCGGCCAAGTGCGAGTCGGACTCGACGAAGGGGGTCCGTAAAAAATCGAATAAACAAATTATTATTTGGGAGCCTCTTTAATTTTTAGGGTTCCGTATCCAAATGGCAAAAACAGAACCCTTATAGATTCGTCATGTCTGTCTGTCTGTCCGTCCGTATGTCACAGCCACTTTTCTCCGAAACTATAAGAACTATGCTGTTGAAACTTGGCAAGTAGTGTATTCTGTGAACCGCATTAAGATTTTCATGTAAAAATAGAAAAAAAAAAAACAATAAATGTTGGGGGTCCCCATACTTAGAACTAAAAACTCTATTTTTTTTTTATCAGAGCCATACGTGTGGGGTATAAAATCTATGGATAGGTCTTCGAAAATGATATTGAATTTCTAAATTTTTTTTTTTCTAAACTGAATAGTTTGCGAGAGAGACACTTCCAAAGTGGTAAAATGTGTGTGTGTGTGGGGACACACACATTTAGGGGGGGGGTGTAACATCTAAAATAAGAGAATGATAAAACTATAACTTATAATACCTACAGGTTTGTACGGAACCCTCGGTACACGAGTCCGACTTGCCCTTGGCCGGTTTTTTTTATTTGTTGCTATAGCGGCAAGACAAATAGTTACGCACTCTGTGAAAATTCCAACTGTCTATCTATTACGATTAGTGAAATACACCCTGTTATCTGGCAGACGGATGGAAGGACGGACATGGGGACGGACAGCAAAGACTTAGTAATGGGATTCGTCTGGTTACTAAATCCTTTTATAATTACATTTTGCTCGTGGCTGAATGATAACAGCCGCACAGGTCGATCTTCAACGCTTGCCGATGTTGGTCTGTAGATGGGTGACCAGCACGTTAAGCTGTTGGTTTCGGCTGTCATTTGGAGATCTTTGGCAGTCGTTACGGATTGTCAGAAGCCAGAAAATCTGACACCAGTCTTTCCAAGGAGTACCATGTTACCCAGTTAATGGGTTGTGGAGGTCTGGTAGACACACAGAAATATAGAAAACAGTTATATCTATGGGTAGACAGCTGCCCCTCGTAAAATACTGGTATTCAGCTGAATGTGGTTTGACTGGAAGCCGACCCAATATAGTTGGGTAAAGGCTAGGCAGATGATGAATTTATTACAGTGCTAAAATGATCTTTAGGGACGTAAATGCCTGAATAACGTACTCCCTCTAAATCTACCGCTGTAGTTGGTAAACGTGTTAAATTGTATAGAAAAACAAAGCAACAATATGTTCCGATTTTGGTCAAGCGGTATTACACAGCTGTCTGTAGCTCTCGTATCTTCCTGCCTGTATAAAAGACAACTAGCTTTAGCTCGTGACTTCGTACGCACATTTCCCGTTCCCATAGCAATTTCAGGGAATCCTCTCTTACTGCTTCCTTACACTCCCCAAGAAACCTGCTAAATTTCAGGGAATCCTCTCTTACTGCTTCCTTACACTCCCCAAGAAACCTGCTAAATTTCAGGGAATCCTCTCTTACTGCTTCCTTACACTCCCCAAGAAACCTGCTAAATTTCAGAGAATCCTCTCTTACTGCTTCCTTACACTCCCCAAGAAACCTGCTAAATTTCAGAGAATCCTCTCTTACTGCTTCCTTACACTCCCCAAGAAACCTGCTAAATTTCAGCTTTCTACGTTTATTAATTTCGGCTGTACGTTGTCTGTCAGTCAGTCATTCACTCAGTAACGAAAGTTTGTATGTTAGGATTAATGAAAGAGTTTATCATGATCGTTTCTCAGATACAATCATCATAAAAAATGATGACTGATGCTGGGTTAAGTGCCTCTTTCCTACTTATTTCACTTTTCCTGGTTAAAGTACTTGAACAATAGCGCCACTTGCCTACATTGGCACATGTTGGTGTGAGAATTATGGTCATTGGCCACTTTGTGCAAAGTTTACACTGTCAGCCATCTATTAATGGCTACGTTAGACTTCACGATGTTCCGGCTACTTGCTGGTTCCGCTAAATGATGTTGTGCTTCACGCTATGTCATAAAAATTCGCAACTCTTATTTTGAAACTTGTTAATACGTAGTACTTGAGTATGTGTTACCTAGTGAAAGTAATTTACATCCTTAATCACTCTCTCTTTTCCTCTAATGACTGCCGGGACCGGCGTGCTTTCCGAGGCACGGACAAGTCACCCATTTTATTTACCAATTTTTAGACCTAGTTTTTGAGTGTCCTAATTGTATAGATACGTGTCAAGTTTCATTAAAATCGCTTCTTCCTTTCAGTACAAGAACCTGCCAGTTTTTACGAAATACAATGATAACCGTGTGTATACTCCAGACGGATTTCAGAGTAATAAATAAAACTATCACATATTTAATGTGCCAATCTGTCAATCCGCTTTAGCTGCTGTGATTGGTTCAATGATTTTTCAACAACCAATCGTATCACTTGACTTTTAATCTAAAAATACCTGGAATTTTTTAGCAACCTGCCAATCAAATTGATAGTTGCAAATAGAGACAGATAGATTTTTACTAAATCTATCTGTGAATTAAACTATAGGTACCAGTGAAACATTAACCTTGTAGGCACGTTTAAAATCTTGGCGTGATTAATAAATATTTATGTTTTTGGTGTCTATGTAATCAGCTTCTTTTCAGTATAAATGGCTCTAGATTTAAAGCATCCGTTTTCCTCATAGATAAGTCGTAATTATTTGTACGTAGACTGCTTTGAATTTATTTTTAAACTTTATTACCATAACAATAGCGTGGAAAACCGCAAATACCTGTACAGGTTTACTTCGGAGACAGTGTGCATTTTCCTTCCATGCAGTATTGTTAAAAAAACACACTTTAGAAACAATCACAAGTAAAATCTATTTATTTTTAACAAACTGCCCTCAGCTCCGCCCGCGTAAATATGGAAAATTATCCCATGGAAAATACTCCCGAGATAAAAATGTGTTCATTTAATAATAAAAATATTCCTGTACCTATATATAAAAATCCTGTGTTAATCCAGACTATAATCTTCCACTGTACCAAATTTCATCAAGATCCATTCTGACGTGATTGTGTAACAAACATACATCCATCCAAACATCCAAACTTTCGCATTTATGATAGAGAAAGTGACTGCTGCGCTGTGTGTCGCGGGTTCGATTCCCGCACGGAACAAATATTCGAATGTTCTACAGATATTTGTTCCGGGTCTGGCTGTTTGTGTATGTGAAATTGTGTGTTTGTAACGCACCCACGATACAGGAGAAATTCCTAGTGATATACAAAGAAAAAAAAAAAAAATTGCGCTATGTCAAACTAAAACTCATGCATTTATTCCAATTAAATGATATACAGGCACTTTTGAACTGTCAAAGTCAGTCGGTCCAAAAAGATGAAGCTATTTGCAAGTTCCAAAACGTAGATCTCTATTAAATTATAAATTAGTACATGTGATAATGATGAGACGAGCAAGATAAAAGCGTTCGGGATAAAAAAAAAACAAATCATGAAATAATTAAAATAAACCATGGCAGCTGAGAAATAACCAATCCCAACTGACGGCGCGCACGAATATAACGCATGCGTTAGCACCATTTTGCTCAACAATTTTGAAGTGAGCTTAATTATCCAACGCACACGCCAACATCAGCTAGACTTTTGAGTGAGCATGGCACTCCCAACTGCCAGGGTACATTCAAGTCAAATACAAGTCAAAAACTGATAGCTATAGTTTAAGTTTAGGGTACACAGTACTCACACGTCTCCGAGTAGCCCTGTATTTTTTCTTTTAAATGTTAACAGTGACATTACAATCACTAAATCTATAACTAATTAATAGCTATTTATGTATTAGCCGTTGTTTATCCTATCTGTGTGGACTTCATTCTGATTGATGTGTTCCGATTTTTTATTATATCCTACCTAATTATTTGTGAATCTATAAATCGTTGGTGTAATTTATTGATTTACTTTTACGGACCGAAAACAGTTTGAACATGACCTACTTTTTGTGTAGGTAGAATTTGGGAGATAACTACTGTTATTGTAAAACCACGCTCATATTTCGGCTGTATTTAACTACAACTAATAAACCAGAGAATTTTTTTTCAATTTACTTTGCTTACTATGTTCTGTTATTTAGAGGTATAATTATTTTATAATTGAATAACTGTCAGGAGAAAATTTTGCTAACAAGCAAGATTGGAAGAAGATTATCGTAGGCTTGTTTATATTTAAATTTACTGCTATAATTAAATAACATCTTGCTTATTTTAATTGGGTTCATTATGAAATAAATCAATATTGTCAAAGTTTTGACAAGTAAATAATTATTATTTCATTCAAGAGAGAAAAAGCCCTCGGTTTCACATTAATGAGGTTGTTTATAAAAAACACGACTTTAGAAGTTACAGCTCCCTGCCTATTAGAACGCCACGAGAGGTAGGTGTAGTCCCTACAGTGTGCAAAACGTGTGTATGAGGTTAGTATCAAATGACGTCACGTGCAGGTCGTCGGATTACTGCGGATTTCAAACGCGTTTCATTAAACAAAAAAACTACCAACGCAATCATATTTTTCCAGCACGTTTCTCTGCCCGTCTAGTAGATGTCTGTTACAAAATTTACCTAAATTTCGGCTGAAAGACGTTCACTATCATCCCCCTCCCTGAAGTGACGTCACATCGAACGGTCCTCTGATTCCTTACTTCACCAGGTCTTTCACCAGGTCATCGGTGCAACTTGTGAAAAGCTGCAAGTAACATCTTCTGAAACTTTCAACCCCATCATTTATAACTTCTGCGAGTGATCGTCTTAGTACTGGTTAAAAGTTTGTAAAGTACAATAAGTACCTACATGACATTTACTTATATTAAATTTTACATTTTTATTGTAAGCTATTGATAATCTAATTTCTTTGATTACCATTTACCCAGTTTTACCCAGTTTATGGGTTGTGGATGTCTGGTAGGCAGCCGCTCCACGTAAAATACTGGTATTCAGCTGAATCCGGTTTGACTGTAAGCCGACCCCAATGTAGTTGGGAAAAGGCTAGGCAGATGAATCTGAGTCCGTAAAGTATTAAATTAATAAACTATCACCAGTTTGAAATGAGCACTTTGAATTTTTCAGCTTCAATCATTCTAAAAGTGTGATTGCCTAGTATTTCAGCGGGATACAGGAGAAAGAAATGAGCGCACGTGCCGCGCAGCAAGCCGCCGCCGACCAGGAAACGAACGCAGCCACTGTCAAGAAAGGCAGGAAGAAGAGTAAAATTAACGACAAGACAGCAGCATCGACTGGGAAAAAGAAACGTGCTGGAGCGTCTAGTGAGGACGACGCAGCCGCCAACAACCACTAGACGCGTGATTGATCATAATCGGCACGTGTTAAAATGGGCACGCGCCACTGGCATGTTCACAGTTACGTACTTCTAGTGTCAGATCAGTTCAATGTCAGCGAAGTGATCACACTGACACCTAACTGAGTAATCGGTCATCCTAGTGATTGGAGTGTTCCGTTTGCGGACGCAGTTTAAAAATGCAAAGAGGAAGAGCGAAGTATCCGTTTGTTGTGAAATGAGTAGTTGGGGTGTAATGGACTTCTCATGTTATCCTATCCCACTATTGCTGTATACTATACAATCCTATTATCTGTTATCGATGTACCCATTTCATTTCATTAATCACTGATGATAATCTATAACCCTAATATACTATAAAACTAGCTGACCCGCGCAACTTCGTCTGCGTCACATTTTCCATTAATGCTCCGCTCCTATTTGTCTCAGCGTGATGATATATAGCCTATAACCTTCCTCGATAAATGGGCTATCTAACACTGAAATAATTTTTCAAATCGGACCTGTAGTTCCTGAGATTAGCGCGTTCAACCAAACAAACAAACTCTTCTGCTTTATAATATTAGTATAGATTCATCCGTTACTGAGTGATTGAGTGAGTGACTGACAGACAACGCACTCGTCGCAAGATTAGATAAGAATACTCTTTATTATGTACTACACCATATAAGTTACAGAAAACATAGATGAAGAAAACATTACATAGGGTGACAATGGGCGGCCTTATAGAGCGATCTTTTCAAGACAACCTTTGGATGGATTTTAAGAGAAAGCAAATATAGTACTGTATGTAGTCTTAGGTGTAAGATTTATATGAATAAAAACATGATAGATAAATAAATATACAATTATAAGCAAGCTGAAATTTGGAATGTAGGTTCCTTGAGGAGCACTAAGGCATACTTCCTACGGGAACAATTTGAATGACGACGATGGTTTGGGTGTTTAATGAAAGACAGAGAAAAATAATATGTAACTAGCTGATGCCCGCTTGACAAATTTTATATTAAAACCTTCATCGAGAACCAATCTATCCATTGGTGAAAACAGCATGAAAATTGGTGCTGTAGTTTTTGAGTTTATCGCGAACAGACAGACAGACAGACGCGTCGGAGGACTTTGATTTATAATATGTAGTGATAGTAAAAAATCTCACCTACAAGCACAAAAAGTTTTGAGAACAAATTCATTTTGCCTACAGCAAAGGAGTGGAATTCCCTGCCGGAGTCTGTGTTTCCTGATAGCTACAACCTGGGAGTCAAGAGTGAATAGGTTACTTCTAGGCGAGCGTGCTCCATCTTAGACCGCATCATCGCTTACCATCAGGTGAGATAGTGGTCAAACTCGTGCCTATAAATAGTAAAAAAAAAAAATATACATATTAAGGTTTTGTGTAAATTGGTTAAAATATGAAGCTCTGTTACTCATACAAAACCATTATACATTAGGCCATACTGTCCCATTGTATAGGCCAAAATCCTCCATCCCTCTTTCCAGTTCTTTAAGCAAGAGTCTCATTCTGACCATCTCTTTTTGGGTCTACAGCGGCGCCAATTCCTTCAGACCTCTTCTTTGGCAATTTTCCCCCAGCCCCTTGTGGCATGTGGCAGATAGTTATGGCCTGCGCAGTTTTTTTTTTTTTTAGTTTGGAGTATTGGAATAAATCTTGTTCTTTTTAGGTTTTGTAATCCTGATTATTAGGATGCTGCGTTCCATTGCTCGCTGGCAGACCCCGAGTGCGGACTTTAGACTTAGCGTTGATTTGTGCTTCGGGAAAAAGTAGTTGGCTAACATTTTCACACAGTTTTAGCTCTTTTAAGATAGGATACGTGATACGAAAAAGAATTTAAACCATGATCAAATATGAAAGTACTTTATTAGGTGCCTAAGGTACAAGACAATGTGAAGAAATTGTTTTGGAACAATAATTTTAAACGAGTAATTGGCAATATTAACAAAACGATAAACTTCCAGTTTTAGTAGGACATAAATGTTACATCTTTGTAGATTCGTACGTCATACTTTACTGTCTTTACCAGTAAGACCATGCATGTGGACATGCACGTGAAAGAAAATCTACGTTTAGTTGATACAACGAATATTTGAATGAGGATAATGAACGCAACTGTCAAAACGTGCTGTTATAGAAACCATTTCCGTATTTACAAACCCAGATCACCTTAAACCAAACTCGTGTAACCTAGAAATTAAATATTTACAAATTTTCGTCATAATTACATTATTATTTAAAAAAAAAAATACGCCATTGCAAATGGCCGAATGTCTGCAGGTGATGTGCAACATGGCGGCATTCGATGCTTGGTATCGAATGTCGATAGAGGCCACCGCACACTGAGACCCAACGTTGCACGTTCTTTGAGATAGCTATACAATATAGAACTTTATTTGCTTCAGACAAAGGTTTACATTGCAATGAGACAATAACGAATGCTCACCGCAGAATTTTAAATAATGAATTTGAATGCATTAAAACTGTCTCACTAGAATTTGTACTTTATTGCATTAGAATACAGTTCTTTATTGTATAACGTTTTTAAAAGTAAGTGCGGCGTCGGGTTGTATCGCTTCTCGGTGTAAGCTGAGCCTAGCTCATCGATTATATCGATATTGCACGTGAACTAACACGCGTTGCTGTCACGCGGCAACTCTTGCGCATAGAATGTGGGAAACTCGTATTGTGGCATGGAATTTAATAATTTTAGCTTAGAGATGAATGCTTGTTTTTTTGCTGAATTAGAATTTCGATCGGGTTTAGTTTTTTTTTATTTTTATTAGTTACCTCCTTAGCTTCTGGCACCGTTGTTGCCCGCGTGAATGTCGAACATTATTCCAAGCGATCATACTCTCGTGATGCAACTGATCCTTGGTCCTATTCTAGGACATGGTCTACTGGTGTGATTTACTGCAGTTTCGTCCAAATTACAAACAAATAGACAGACGGAGTTATTGTGGCAGAGTGAGTATGAATGCACAGAAATACTACTTATACCTCTTACTCTTACGGGTTGAAGGGACCATGGTCCCGCACGATTCTACATTATTTTTGAGTGGTACTTTGGGACCACAAATAAATATAAAAAAACATGTCTTGGGAAAGTACAGACAATCAAAAAGAAATAGAAGAAAAATTTAGACGTTATAGAAATAAGACCAATATTATATATAACAACTAAATACTTATTTTATTTCAAAATATCAGCCTTCTATTAGAATTCAGAACCAACCCTGTGGACGGCCAGAGACCAAAGTGGAAATTGAAGAATTAAAGAAGTATTGTAGGAGTGGATTCATCACAAAGCAAACCTACAAAATCTTTACAAAATATACGTAGTTACTATACTATTACGAACGTGTTAATCCTTTTCCTATTGCGGGATAGGCTAACTCAAAAGCAGTTTCAAGATGTCTTTTACCGTTTTTTCCCTATCTTCTTCAAGTCTAATAAGTCGTACAATAACTGTACTTTACTTATTTTTTCTTGCGGTCCCGAAGTACTACTCAAAAGTAATATAGGAGTAGGCTGGGACCGCGGTCCCGGTCCCAAAATCCCCTCGACTCCGACAAGTTCTTTTCAAGTTCCAGAAGACTGACAATAATCATCATGAACTTTCAGATACTACCTACATCAAGACTCTGTAACCCTGGTAGGCTAACAGATGTTTTATGTAGTTTGGTCAAGTTTATTCGTAAATAAATGGTCGAAAAGCAATAAAACCCTACTAAAGAAAAAACACCTTGCCACATAATGAGACAATAATGTGAGGAAAATAAATATTTTCATTACTGAAATTAATTACCCAATGACCCTTGTAACACTAAATAAAGTGATTTAAACCAAATGGTTTGCATTTACAGAAGCTTCGTCTGAGTCATGTCCATAGAGGTGTATCAAGATGGGAATCGCCAAATTAAATCTCGGTATCGCTTTTGATTATGATAAAAAAAAACGAATCAACATGTTGAAATGGAAGTGGACGGACAGACGGCCGATTGGAGCAGTAGTGATTTTCTGTATCAACATTGCCGTGTCTCGACAGCGGAATCCGCGGTGAGTTACCAAATAGGCTAGTTTACGCCATCAATAAATTGCAAATCTATTTAGTCCGTCAGTTAGAGTATTGAAAAATAATGAACACGTACATGTACCTTTTTATAAATCAATGAATATTGACAAAGATAGAACGCATCAAAATTCGAGAGTGGGGCTCGTGACGTCACGTCACAGAACGCACTAAAAATTATACCACGGTGTGACGTTTTGAGAATTTTAAAAGCGACACATCTTCGTCAATTTAGGTTTACGTAACAAAAGAAGGAAAACGGGTCAAATATTTTTGATAATCTAACTAATGGACTAATTAGATTTTTTCAGTGGACAAGCCTATTCGTATGGATATATATATCATGTAAGTGAGCTTTGTCAGTCATGTGAAGCTCAATACCGAAATAGTTATTTACAGAATAGTACTGCAACGTTTTTGTGTATCTCTTTGACCAAATAGACTAAATACTTCGGTGAGTGTGCCCAAGAACTCCACGACCTCACTCCACCGGCCCACTTCTACCATCGGACATCCAGACGCACTGCAACTCACCATCTGCATCCCTACCTTGTTGTTATTCCACGAATTTGCACTTAGCGTTTCCAAACGTCTTTTATAATGCGCACAGCAAAGGAATAGAACTCTCTGCCTACGTCTCTGTTTCCGAACGCTTATAACCCTAATCTCTTCAAAGTTAGAGTAAACAGGCTCCTTCTGGGTAAGCTCGCTCCATCTTAGACTTTGTCTCTGTCATCTCTGACCAAGATTAAAGTCTAGAGCAAACCCATCTCAAATAATAAAAAAAAGAGTCTTACTGAAAAATCCCATCCGAGTTTCTCCTAATATGTTTTTCGTTCCATGACCGCGGTGACTCTTCACTGGCCTTAGAAGGCCCCGACCATTTATAAATACTACTTGAACGATAGGACTGAATAGAAATAGTACTGGAATGACGACAGCTTGAAATGGCGATGATGATAATCGACCTATTGCTAATGCGTGATGAATATTTTGGTAGTATGTTAGGTAATCGGTAACTTTCGGCATTCCGAAGTTCAAGGCCGTAGTTTTCGATTGACCTCTTTTTTGGCGCTACGTTACACTTACAACGTGATCTGGTAAATGTAACTATCTGATATCCTAATGGATCGTTAATGTATTGCTACATAAATTATTATTTGACCTCCAGATAAGCCACTTTAATCTATTTTCTCTCATCTATGGGTAAGAAAAGGCGTATAATGAGTCTATTTAGTCAAAGAGATTCACACAAGACTTGCAATACCGCTTAGAGCTTAAAACTTTTTACAGGAACTTTTTAGGGGTCCAAACAAATGTGAGAAACGGAACCCTTATAAGATTACTCGCGTGTATGTCTGTCCGTCTGTCACAGCCAATTTTCTCCCGATGTACTAGACCGATTCTGTTGAAATGACGTATGGAATTCTGTGACCCAAACAAAACTGTACCGTGTGGTGTCAAGACTACCCGTAACGACTTTTGAAGATGTGCAAAAGACAGCCGGGACCAACGGTTTACCGTGCTTTCCGAGCCATGGAGGAGTCTCCATATGGAATGGACACGCTCCGACCTCCCAGCTTTGCTTAACCTCGATGGCCAACTGTTGTTATTAATTAAGAACTCATTAGAGGGCTTAATGAGTTCTAAAACCTGTCAATCTTTCTCTCTAAAGCCGAAGCACAAAATTCATGCTTGTTTTTGAGGAGGACATTATTTTATTTATTTATATAATACTTTACGCACACAGATATACAGAGGCGGACTTAATGCCTTAGGCATTTTCTGCCAGACCAACCAACTCCTGGCCACGTTTCAATTTATAACCAGAGGGCTAATTCTAATAATTTTTAAACAACTTTCGCATCCGCATGTCAATCGCAAACTGTTAAAAAAGCCTTAATTTTCATACAATTTTGACAGTTTGCGATTGAGATACGAATGCGATTCAAATGTGAAAATTATTAGAATTAGCACACAGCATGCAAGTTGCGGGCTACCAATGTAAAGTATGATCAATGACGCATCAATGATCATGCAAAACTTGTGGCGAGTTGCATGGACGTGTAACGGCCTTCGTATACGAAGCTCAATATCATTTTATCCCCAAAGCCGAAAATTACCGAAGTCAACCGAATGCCAAAGCCGAAGCACGAAGCTCTCCTCTACCATTGCTCAAGCCAGCCGTAATCTTTAATTTTATCAATAAACAATGTGATCGGGGATGCATTGTTGAACTCATTACTCGCTTTCTTTGAAGTCGGGATGCAGTACCTACACAATGTTTTATTTTTAGTACTCCGAGGTTTTAATGTGTGGTCGCGTTTAAAACTTTTTTATGGAACTCAGTCATAAAGTTGTGTTAAATGTAATTTCCTTCGAGAAAGGTTTGAATGCAGTTGTCTTTGTTATTATTATTTTCTTCTGCTTTCTTTTTGTTTATGTTAATAAGTTTCTCAGCTTTGTATAACGTGCATCAGAATAAACGCAATACCTCTTAAGGGGTCATTGTACTCATCATTATGAACAACTTTTACTGTGGGACCTACCGCAGAAAAATTAAGTTTGTTCGATATAAGAACGAAATAAGTGTGCTGTATGTGTGAAATAAGTGCTTTGGATCTGTCACTGGAAAATAGCAGACACCGTAAGATTGCAAAGTATCGCGTGAAATTGTAAACTACTTTTCTCTTTCAATAAGGATCGTATACATTGGAGACTATTGTATTTGGATGGAATTTATTGTATTCAAAATTATGATTATGATCGTAATATATCGAGAAAACGTAATCTAGTAAAGATTTATTATAATTTTACAGAGTTTGCATTTTATCCGGTGACAGATAATTGGTGACCCCGACGTGATCCGTCATGACGGACAAACACGCACCTAGATTGGACGAAGCCGACGGAGATTTTGTAGATGCAGCATCCGACGCCACAGTGAACAGAGTCGCAGTGCGTCTGCCGCCATTCTGGCCAGAAGACCCGGAGGTATGGTTCGCGCAAGCAGAGGCGCAATTTCAAATTTCCGGCATTAAAGATGACAGTACGAAATTCCACCATGTAAACTTAGTTGGAGTAAACATGAAGAGAATAGTTTAAATTCCATCTTATTTGTATGGATTGACAGCATCAGTCCGATTCAGCAGTGAGATTCTGTTGACATCTCACCGTGATCACTTATAGATATTTTTTATGACATGCCCCATTAGACCGTTGCGTCGTCGCGCGCGACGTTTCAACGGATCGACGGACAAGAGACGAAGCGGGAGGGAGGGTGATGGGCTGCGTTGTCGGAGCTCCGCTGCGTCGACGGACAGTGATCCACTGCCTCAGAATTCCCAAGCGTCATCATTTCCCAGCGTTTAAAAACATAAGCTAGCTCTGCCGCGCTGAGGACAAGAGCATCAGCTGATGCAAGTATACAAACACGCTCAGACACACATCTGCACTCCATGCTAATCGCTCTTAGTACGGCACGAGTCGTCGTCTAGTGAACATACAATTAAAAAACTGAACTAAGAACGAACGCAACATAGGCATGGCATACAATGCGTTGTTCCGTTGCGATGACGCGACGCAACGCAGCGCAACGCACTAATGGGGCCTCGCCCTTACGTGGAGAGAACGAAAAGTGTGCTGTCATGACATCTTGTTTGTAAGGTTTGACAGCTCACTTGTCATTCACTTCGACATGTTTTATCGAGGAAGGCTATAGGTTATATATCATCACGCAGACGAAGTTGCGCGGGTCAGCTGGTCTAGAATAATATTACCAAAATATATTGACGTGTAAAAGAGTTACATGTAAACTATTTGTAAAATAAATATGACTAGATTTGTTCCAAGAAAGCAAAAACACAGGAACAGCTACCTACTATGTTTAAAAAAAAGCACATCAACCACAACGATTTTCTTCTATTTATTTAACAAATAATATATATTTCCGAACAGAGGCTACTACCTGTAACAAAACTATAAATATCACAATCACTTCTGAAACATCACAATCTACACTCTCATGAACATATAAAGACATCATACAATGACCTAGTTTTCTCAACCAAGGATAGCCTGACCTATTAAAACCCAATATCGACTACCTTTGAGTGGTTTTACACGTCGTGTTTATTTTAACAACACTCAAAAGGCACATGCGGGATTATTATTTTCAATGTATCGCAGTATTTTAGCACGTTTTTAAACATTATATTAATTTGATTATTAATAACTAGCTGACCCGCGCAACTTCGTCTGCGTCACATTTTCCATTAATGCTCAGCTCCTATTTGTCTTAGCGTGATGATATATAGCCTAAAGCCTTCCTCGTTAAATGGGCTATCTACCACTGAAATAATTTTTGAAATCGGACCAGTAGTTCCTGAGATTAGCGCGTTCAACCAACCAAACAATCTCTTCTGCTTTATAATATTAGTATAGATTTATTTCAGATAATTTGAGAATCCATACTGTGTTAGTAAGTTACTTAAAAACTATGTTAGTAAAACTGAAAATTAAAAACACACAAAACATCACTCGATCAAATAGACCCATGGAGTGCCATCCAGTGTCTCTGAAAAGGACCGTCAAGTCGGTCCGCTATTACTTTCAGAATGCTGTTGGAGCTTACTCGGATACGGTGCAAAATGGAGGCCGTTCGCTTTCTTATGATGGCATGAAAACCATCAATCCGTGCCTCCATGAACATGAACATGCCAGACGCACTACATCATCTCGGCAGCCCCAACAACATCCTAAAAGCATTATTATATTGCACACGAAATTTAATTAAACACTACTTTTTGTCAGCGACTCCCTCCGCCTTTATGAAAATTTGGAAACTATCTCAAGGGAACATGGATTACGTTCCCTTGAATGATTGACGATAAAAAGTAATGTATTGCTATCTAAAGAGGTCGTACACTTTATAACATTATATCCTTCGAGATCATTGTTTACATGTCAAAATCTATACCTACCTAAATTTAATAGAAAATGCGCATATGCCTAAATTACAAATTACTGGGTGAGCTGCAGCTCTCCTAGCTAGATTGCTGAGCAACCTGTATTATTAAGGACACACACGAAGGGTTCCGTACCATAAACCTTAATTTTTTATAATGTTTCATATAGCGACAATATACGCAATCTGTGAAAATTTCAACTGGCTACCTATTACGGTTCTAGAGATACAGCCCGCTGACAGAGATGCACGGACAGACGGAGAGCAGAGGCTTAGAAATAGGGTTCCGTTAGTTACTTTTGGGTCCGGAACCGACAGGCACAGATGAGAAAGCCACGCATATCCCAGGAATGAAGAAAAAAACCCCATCCAGAGCATGATTTACCTGTGTTCTAAGATTCATCTAAATCCATTCAGCCGTTAAGACGTGAAGAGTTAACAGACAGACAGAGATAATTTCGCTTTTATAATATTAGTAAGGCTATAGATTGTATCACGTTATTGAACAATCAATTAAATTAATATTATGGCACGTGTTTTGGCATGCACTTTACATGTGCCTCTGCATTGTGTGGAGGTCAATGGTCTACGTTGTATTGACCGTTTCATTCTAAATTAGTCATCAATTGATCTGATTAACCAAACTTTTATTAGGTTTAGCGAATTACATGATTGCATTCTTTGTACTGAGTTTGCAGTGTATTTTGTTCAATATGTCTTACAGAGCTGTGAAAAGGATGCTAACGCAGGAGGTGGAGTACAGGCTGAAAGTTGCGTTGCTCAGAGAGCCATGGAGCGTTCCATGCTTGGCAAACGGCTAAAGTTGCTTTCAGACTACGCATATAGTAATATAGCTCATAGAGCAACAATATCGCACCATACATTGTTATGGACACGTTCACACTGTACTGTTCTATATATTATTGACAATGTATGGTGCACGATATTGTTGTGCTATGAGCTATACATATACTGTATGCTATATATTATAGCGTAGTCTGAAAGCAGCTTGAGGCTCCTAGTCCCTTGACAAGGAGCGAAGTTGCGGACTGTGTCAGTCCATTGATGTAGAGTGAGGTAGTGTTCGGACAGCGGCGGCGACCTCTCATGACCGGCCCTGATTCAATCTATGGTCCGGAGCGAGGAGGCATGGGAAGCGGTCACCTCCTTCTGCGAAGCAGTAATGCTAGCGAAGGAGGAGGCCGAACGCGTAAGAGAAAGGGAAACCTCACGCCCCCGCCGCCGCAACAGAAGAAGACGCCCCGGGCGTCGGGAGTTGCAGGGCGATTCCCGGCCACTATAGGGTCGGGTCTGTGTTGGGTGGCTCGCTGTCTTATAATATCAGAACCAGGCCCGGGTCGATGGCGCGTTGTGGTCCACGCGCGCCTCAAAGAGATGCCAGCATAATAGACGGGGCCCGCTAGGTTGCGGAATTTGTTCGATAGAGTCACCGCGGCCCTTGAACGCAAAGGGCACTAGGAGGAACACAGATGGGTTTTAGTCAGTAAGAGTCTGAAACTCCCTTCTGCTTCGCAAGGTAGTGCGGAGCAAAATTGCGGACATGCGGAGCTCACGTAACGAGTTATTTGAGCAGGCGGTCGTTTTGTACCGTTTTCCCACTCCGTTTCCCCATTTCGCTGGTTTTTTATAATTTTTATACTATTTCGCCCAAACTGACCAGAGACTTTAAGCACAAACAGTGGTTTATGCTGGCTCCGCTCCTCTCCTCTCTGCTCCAGTAGACAATCAGCTTATAGACCGAATTCCAAACATCATTATCCGAAGGTGTACTGAAATGAAGCTGGGTTGGACACCTAGCATGGTGCGGTGATAGGTGAGGTAAGGTGGTAACCTGTGACTCCCGCGGACTGGAAGTAAAAGTGTCGGTCGTCCAGCGGCGAGAAGGACAGACGCCATTGGATGAGGTTTTCTTTATGGGACAAGCCCGCCACACATTCTCAACCACTGCAACTCGGGCGGAGGCGCCCCCGCGCCTGTCGCCCGCCCATCACCACCGCGAGGAGGGAGAAGAGGACGTCTTCTCCGACCTCGCCTTCGTCTGCGGAGCGGCGCAGCGAGAGGATCGTCCTCCCGCGCGCGCTCCGCCGCCTCCTTCTGCGAGATGACATCCTCGCAAAAGGAGGCAACCGCGGCCCAGGACTCCTCACTCCCCAGCATGCATCTGACCACGCTGGGAAGGGAGAGGTCCTGTCCGATCTCCGCAGTGAGACTGCGACGCGGCTCGGACCAAGCTGGGCACACCTCCAGTGTGTGCTGCGCCGTGTCCTCCGCCGCGCCGCAGTCGTGAACCACTGCAACTCCTGAAAGCCAGAGTCAACAGTGGCGAACACCAGAAAAACGCCAAGTCCCGGAGAAACGATTCAACTGTCTTGGATCCCGCAACGAAATTAATCAGAAGTGGCGACGAAATTAATTGGGTGAGGTTGACAATCGAACGTGGGGGAGAAGAATAGACCAGACCGAAATAGATGACGAAGTTAGCATTGTACGGAAAACCTCTCCAATAGTCACCGGACATTCCACAACAAAATGGAATGTGTGTGTTTATACCAGTTCAGCTGTTTTGTACTATTAAAAGAACTAGGTTTCTAGGGCTCGTCAGTCGTACGGTCACAGTGAGTTATTGTATAAACCAGCAATTCTTTGTCTCGGAAGAAATGGTGGATTTTTTTTCAGATGAATGTTTATTTTACCGAAATCGAAATCTTTTGAAGTGGCGAAATAAGGTTGATATTTTGAAAGTTGTGTCTGCAGTGCTTTTGTTAGGTAACAGGTTCTGGAAAATAGGTGCTTGTGCCAAAGTGGCACAGACATAAAAGCTTCAAAAATACTTTTTACAAAAAAGTAAAACCGTCTTACGACGAGTCGGTGTTTTTGGTTTTATTCCTTTGTTTTTTAACACCGATTTCCGAAATTAAAGTTATTATAATTGTAGTGTTTTGTTTGGAAGTCAGTTAAATTACTTCGGTAAATAGTTTTTTTGTTTCTCTCCTCTCCTTTTTGAAGCCAGTTAAAAAGTGGTTCATCTTAAGAAAGAAGAAAAGTCATCGTCATTATCATATCAGGCAATTGCTATCCACTGCTGAACGTTGCTTGCGTTCAGCGGTCCCCGAAGAGCACAAACCATCCCGGTCAATATTATCTATACTACCTGTTTTTTTTGATATCCCATAACTCTTGGGCTATATTCTGTAGGTAAAAATAATACTAAAACTCCTAGAATAGGTGGTCCAAAAATGCATCGTTTCGGAGATATCATCCATCCTAATTAAATTAGGTCAAAAATTGTCACCAGTATGACGAATCTTTACTTTTGCGAGGTTGTGTTGTTACCATACAAAATAGACCCTCGATGTGTCTAGGTATCTAAGTTTCATTGATAAATACAAGTACCTAATTCATTTTTATTCAAACCAATCATTCCTAATTAAAGCTAAGAAAATGCGACGTTGTCATATTTCACGTAAGGGTGTTTTACATTAATAAGGGGATAAATGTAATGACCACCATAAAATGCTTTGATACCCTTAGTTTTGTAACCAAAAATATCTACTTAACACCAGAAAAATAAAGTCTAAAAATACAATAGTACCAGCTATTTTAGTCACGACTCCACTTTAAATTGTATTCGACCACCAAATTTAGTAAATGATCACCAAATCTTAGTTAGCGAGCAAATTAATATTCAGTTAGTATAATATTCAAATTCTATAGTAACGTGTCTGCGTCAGATCCCCCCTATGGCTGGTGAAACATGTGGGTTAGGTTGGGTTAGAACCATGACCATTAGCGTGCCGCGGTAGCGGCCGCCGAGCGCCAGATCCCTTCTTGTATGTGAATCATTTGGTTTAATCGGATAACGAGATGTTATTTTTTTGCGTATCATTTTAACTATTTTTGGGTTAGAATATTTTTTTTGGAGTTGGTTTGCTTAATTAGGATAGCAATGTTATAACTTTGGTTATAAGTTTACATTATAATGCGGGTTTAATTTTGGTGATCATTTACTATTTTTGACTGCTAAATGTTACTATATCTGGTGGTAAGTTAAACATAAGCCCATTAATAATCGTGACTTTGCCGAATTATTTTGTATGAAAAATGAAAAAAAAATAGCGAAGGATTGGAGCATAACTCATATGCCAGTTGATTCTTTGATATGGCCTCAATCATACCCTAGAGTTATGGGATATCAAAAAAAACACGTTGAATATTATTCTTTGACACTGGCCCAAGGGTGACCCAAGGGCTGGCTTTTACCTCGGCCAAAGAAAGCATTGCCATACAACGTGGCAATACGTGGCGTGGTAGCCTTTATAGGGCACATTACCAGTGACTAGCGATGGGGAAGAATTTTTCGACGCCATATGTTTTATTTTTAGTTACTTATGAGTTTTTTTTATTTAATTGTATATATATGTAATTTAAATTGCTGGTAGTATATTTATGTGCTTTATTTTGGTATTATTTGAACTTATACTTTTTACGAAAATGTCCCACACGGCTTTAGGTTCAATTCCCCGTCATACACGTGAAAAACGGTTCGTGAGGTTACAGGGAAACGACGTGAGAAAAGCCAGTGGTCGAAATAAAAGGGATTGTGTTGTGCGTGTATTCTGTAATTAGGAGATAGAAAAAAATATATTAAGGAAAGTTATAGATACCAGGGGAACAGAAATCCTACATCGTAGTAAGTTCGCAGTGAGCAAACCTAATGATGGATGATCGTTCCATCTTCAGAGGTCATTGCCCTGCAGTAGGAAATTATAGGGGTAGTTTATTGATAGTTCTAGGTTACAATATAACGTAGGCGTCATTGCTTAGTAGCAAATTATTATCATACACTCACTGGCAAAGATTATGGCCCAAATTCTAAATGCGATTTTAAATAAAAACTATTTATTTTGTAGTTTTAGTTATATTATGTGCCAACCTAGACCACTGGCAGATATTAATATAAGTAAAAAATCTGTTTTAACATAGCCATTTTACAAATACAGTGGTTATCGCGAATTTTTTTTGGCCGCGTAAAAAAAAGACTTCGAGAAAGAGTCTCTTGATATCATTTCGAAGCAAATCACCAAGAATTACTGGTTATCTTGAGAATAACTGGTTGGTTTGGTAACTGGTAACTGGTGGTCTTGGTTCTTTAACTGTACGGTCTTGCTTACACGGTTTACAAGCAAGCCTGGGCGGAAACCATATAGCGCTATTATTATATTTGAATTAAGATTTTGGGCTACATTTATTGCCGTTGAGTGTAGATAGACATAATAAGTCTTAATTACACAAATATCAGCCTATTATATCACCCGCCCTCATTGTGTATAAGGGCAAAAGCCTCCACTCTGTGAAAATGAGTGGACCAGTATCCAACACGAGTCCAGTATAGCCGGTCTATCACTCACGCACAATGGTGCGTGGTCCAACATCAGGACTAAACTAGTGCGGAAATCAAATTTTGATAGATAGGCTCCTTCTGGGTAAGCTCGCTTCATCGTAGGGTGTCTGACGTACACTAGAATCAAGAGCTAACCCATCACAAACAAAAAAAAAGATAGATAGACGATTTATTCTGCTAACATCTTGCCGTGTCAATTAAGATGGATGGAGCATGAAGTGAACTGTCATTCGATCTTGAGTACATGGATTGAAAGCTCACATCACCTACTCATGTTCACTTCACACAAGCTTTCACGCTGAGAGGTTTACAATATCGCACTGCTGGTTTGGGGATCATTCGCGCACCCATCCGGTGCACCTTTCGTGAAGATGACTAGTCTACATTGAGATTGGCCGAAATTGGTCAAGATGCCTGAACTTTTTCCCAGTCGATGGCAACAGGCTCAAACTTTTTCTTTTTTTAAGAATTTCATCAAAAGTTTTCTTGATCTCTAAGTGGAGCGGAAGAGAGTGTCAGACTCTTAATGACTAAACCCATTGCTGTGTCTCCTCATGCCCTTTGCGTTCCAGGGTCGCGGTCACCCTCTTTCGAAGAAGGTCCCTTCAGCAAAGATTTAAATACATAGAAATGAAAACATAGCTGCCAAAAATAGGTGCTCTTCAATCTGCTTAAATCTTCGGGGAATACAGACGTGTAACTATGCTGTTCAATATTCTGTCTCCTACTTGATAAAAAAGGAAGGGGAAATTATATTTTTCATACTCCTCCGCTTTACTTTTTTGATTAATTGCGTTGCGGGATCCAAGACAGTTGAATCGTTTCTCCGGGACTCATCGAGTTTCATTATCTCGGCGTTTTTCTGATGGTCGCAAAATCGATTGTAGACTGTCCCAAATAAAATGCTGTTTAATATTTTTCTGTTACATTCTAGTTATATAACTCTCACTTAACCTACATTCCATTATATCAGATACATAGTTTAAAAATAGCAATGAAGCCGTTAAATCTGCAACTTTGTCTCGATTCGTAATGAAACAATTAAAAAAACTGTCCTTACAAATTGTCTAAAAATAACATTTTTATGATTGCAAAAACATTATAAAGTAAGAGAGCGTTTACATTGTTCAATATATTGTTATCTACAAATAAAAATAATTAAGACTATTTCTTATTTGTTTAAGATGGGTTTGCTCTTGACTGTAGTCTAGGTCAGAGGTGGCAGAGTCGGCTATGCAGTACCTAAGCCTACCCAAATGAAGCCTGTTCACTTACTTTGAAGTGCGTACGGAAACACAAAGAGAGTTCCACTCCTTTGCTTTGCATTTTATTTAAGTATCATTTACAAAGTTTAAAGTTTAGACGAATAATGTTCGAAACGATGTTCTTGTTTGATCCGTGCAATACTTATCTTATTTATAAAATTTTCGTGTCACAATGTTAGTTACGTTACTCCTCCAAAACGGCTTTACAGATTTTTACCAAATTTTATATGCATATTTAGTAGGTCTGAGAATCGGCTATTTATTTTTCATACCCCTAAGAAATAAGGGTTGTCCACCCCTAACATTCTTTTTGAAATTTTTGGACATAATTTTTTATTTTTATTTTTCAATAATGTGGCATTAAAAAATACATACAACCCTAAAATTTTTACCCTTCAATCACCAACCCTTATTTTTTTAAGAGTCATTTTATTAATGAATAATGTGACGCAGACGAAGTTGCGCGGGCCAGCTAGTGATTGTATAGATATTTGCAACAAAGTTATGTGATACCCAGAACAACAATTTGCCGTAGGGTGCGAGCAAGACCTTTTTTGCAGTACCTACCTAAGTTGCTATCTTACAAACGCAGGTTTGCGAGCGGTCTACGCCGCTTTACCAATCAATATAACAAAATCTTTAAAGACATTGACTTCTTCTCTGTCTCTGCTCCAAAGTTTAGAAAAATTATTTTGCATTATAATAGTTCGTTTTATATCACTGTCACTCGCAGTGTGTCTAGTTGTCTGGTGGTAGCGCCCCGGTGAGATGAGTTATTAGTGTCAAATAAGTGCATTTGCCTCATAAGGCTCAACTCACACCAAAAGAGCGTTGAACGAGAAAGCGCGCGGAGTCCCGCGACTTCTCGAGCATTCCAGCGACTTTTCGAGCAGTCGCGGGAGTCAGCGCGCCTTTTCTACCGAGCGGGTCGCTGAGCTTCGCTGCCCTTCGCCGCTCTTTCGGTGTGAGTTGACCCTTATGGTTTGGTACCATATGGTGCACTAATCCCATACAATAGAAGGTGTTAACAACTTTGTTATGAGACGAGCCAACAGCAACATCATCAGCTGCGTGTTTGCATAGCACGACAAAATGTTTTGAATAGAGGTTGGTTTTATAGTAAGAAAAAGTTTTACGATAGGACCAACCTCTGAAACTATAAGTTCAATATCCCCTTTTCAGGTTTAGCATTGTTTCTATTACATCCAATGCCTTCTAGGTATATGAATAAAAAGCTTAAAAAAAATACAACCGACTTCCAAATAAAAAAAATACACAACAAAGTATACGAATTCGGTTGTATTTTTTTATATAAAGTATTTTATTTTTCACTTTTTAATGCCCCACACCTAAAACCACCACTGCAAATTGCAGGAAAGCAAAATACGCAATTTCGTTTACATTTTCAATTTTTGCCAATACTCGTGTCAGATTTTTTGGCTTCTGACAATCCGTAACGACGGCCAAAGCTCTACGAATGACAGCCGGGGCCATAGGCTTAACGTGCTTTCCGAGGCACGGAGGAACCTCGATATGTTAAGATGGTCGCTCAAACACAGGCTGCTCGGAAAGCGTTGCTTAACTTTGAAGATCGACCCGAGCGGCTATTATTGTTTAGCCACGAGCTAACTCGATGGTCATCCAGCGAGCACGAAACCTGACTCAGCGCACCTATGTAGAGGTACTAGATGCTTAATTGAATGGTAATTGGTTCCAGATCATTTTAAAAACGTACTTCAATATTAAATATAAATAAAATGGCAAATGCAATGAGTCTTTCATGTCTGTTTCAAAAGAGGACTTTGCCCTGCAGTGGGACAGCCACTGGTCGGTCTATTTATAGTGGTACAGTCGCCACCACATTATGCTACGCGAAACTGTCAATTTTCTCCAATCAACTTTGAACCTTAAAACTTCATGTCTAAAGTTGAAAATTTACTGAAGAAATTAGACATAAGAAATTAGACGTAAGAAGAAATTAGAAATTAGACATATAACATCTCTTTCCGGACGGCTAAGTTCAGCAGCATATGCTGTTAGAAAAATCCGCCAACTAACGGATGTCGATACCGCGAGACTGGTATATTTTAGTTACTTTCACAGTATCATGTCTTACGGTATTTTACTATGGGGACGGGCTGCAGACATCGAGTCTATTTTTATTCTGCAGAAAAGGGCTATCAAAGCGATATATAATCTCCGCCGGCGCGATTCTCTTAGGGAACTGTTTAAGATTATTAACATCATGACGGTACCTTGTCAATACATTTACGAAAACATCATGTATGTCAGAAAGAATATACATCTTTTTAGTAAAAGAGGCGAGAGACATAATTATGGTACTAGAAATAGGGACCAGTTAGTTCAACCAGGCTTCAGACTGGCTAAAGTAGCCTCATCTTTCATGGGGTACGGTTTAAAATGTTATATTAAGATACCTCCCCATATATTAGAACTAAATTTGATGACACGGTTGGCGCAGTGGTTGAGCGATTGACTGCTGCGCAGCATGTCGCGGGTTCGATTCCCGCACGGAACAAATATTTGTACGGCCTACATGTATTTGTTCCGAGTCTGGGTGTTTTCTATCTATAATATGTATGTATTTACAAAAAAAAAAATGTATATAAGTAATTTATCAGCCATCTCGTTACCATAACACAAGCATTAAGTTGCTTAGCTTGGGACTATATGGCGTTGTGTGAAATGTCCAAGGATATTATTATTATTATTAAAAAATGAGACGAAATTCAAGTCTTGTATTAAACGCACACTATGCAGGCAAGCATATTATAAGTTGGGGGATTATATTGAAGATAAAAATGCTTGGCTGAATGCTGGTCCTGCTCCACAGCCACTAGGGAGCACAAACTAAACTGTAAATATTTCGGAAACATTGTTGGACCGGCTGAAGATCTGAAGATTGTAAGAAAAATTTGCATTGTGTAGAATCAACTTACTTAGCATTGTATAATTTCAGCCATTAACAGCACATGTGTGAGTACTGTGTACCTTTAACTTAAACTTTAATTATCAGTTTTAGGTATGATTTTGACTTGAATGTGCCCTGGCGGTTGGGAGTGTCATGCTCACTCAAAAGTCTAGCTGATGGTGGCGTATGCGTTTGATCATTTGGCTCCTTTCAAAATGGTTGAGCCGAATGGTGCTAGCGTATGCGTCATGTTCGTGAACGGGTGCCGTCAGTCGGGACTGGTCATTTCTCAGCTGCCATGGTTGATTTTAATTATTTATTTGAATTGTTCCTCTTTTATTCCGGACGCTTTTATCCTGCTCGTCTTTTACATCGTTCTCACATGTATGTATAATTTCAACCCGACGTAAATAAATCTTTGTAAAAATTATTATTTTTAAAAGAGTGTCCGTGGAGTTTCTTGCACGTTCTTCTCCATAGAGATCTACGCTTTGGAACGTGCAAATAGCTTCAACTTTTTGGACCGACCGACCTTGACAATTCAAAAGTGCCTGTAAATGGTTTAATTGAAATAAATGCTTGAATTTTGAATTTTGAATTTTGAAAAATTTTGAATTTTTAAATTTTGAGACAGGTTGTTGTAGCTTGATGTGCTGGCGTCTGTACAATACAATCATGGAAGTTTACACAGTTGTGTATTTTTGCCAAAACGTTGTCACAGGCGGTCTGTGGCATGTCACTGCAAAAGAAAATTAGGAATATTCCTAAACTCATTAGGAAAATGATTCACTGACCTTTCGGTACTCGTTACCGAAAGTAGAAAATACCGTCTGAAAGAGCTCGTGGCTGGATAATAAAAGCCGCGCGGGTTGATCTTCAAGGTTAAGCAACGCTTGCCAAGGTTGTTCTGTGGATGGGTGACCATCTTAACATACCGAGTGTCCTCCGTGCCTCGGAAAGCACGTTAAGCCGTTGGTTTCGGCTGTCATTTGTAGATCTTTGGCAGTCGTTACGGATAGTCAGAAGCCAGTTAATCTGACTCCAGTCTTGCCATGAAGTACCGTGTTTACCTAGTTAATGGGTTGTGGAGGTCTGGTAGGCAGCCGCTCTGCGTATAATACTGGTACTAAGCTAAAACCGGTTTGACTGGAAGCCGACTCCAATATAGTTGGGAAAAGGCTAGGCAGATGATGATAACCGTCTGAAAACAAACAAAAGGATTATTTCGTCGGCTTTACTTGGATATTTCGAGCACTGGTAGACCATGGCCTGGATGGGTCAAGTCATAAGTCATGGGGATATAGAATACTTTTTATTCCGGTATGACGTAATTTTTCTCTAATTTTCAACTATCACGCGCAAAGCTGGTTTGGTTTGGTATCTAGGTACCTACTCTATATTGTGTTGTTACAAAACTAAAAATATAATACATATATTTGAACGTTTTTTTTACAGTAATTGTATTGGGTATATGTAACAACGCATTCTCTACCAGTCAACCCTTGCGTTGTGCCTATTAGATTTTTAAGTGAGGCCACTGATTATCCTTCAAAGTAGAATATATATAGGAGATACACCAGTACAGATATAAGAGCTTAGTAGATCTAGAACTAGCCCATACTTCGCCACTATTCATGAAAGGTAGATAACCTCTAGAGATTATGTTTTATAACATTATCAGTTCTGCAAGAGTTAGCATATGAGGCATCTTATCTAATTCCAATACAATGTAATATTGAGTTTTAGCTGTTAACCTCGAAACTGTCGAGATAGAGACCATAAATAAAAGCAATTCTGCATTCAGAAGCCAAAATGGGGTAACTCAATCAAAAGGAGTTTGGATAAAACGGAATTTGAGTACTGTGGTGGGGTAACTCAGATACTAGGGGAAATTAAAGAGAAGAGCCCGGAACACACATGGGTATCACAAACCAAGGACATACATGAGCGTTACAGTACACTATTGAAAAGTAGATATCTTATGCAATTCTAGAACATGGTCTACTCGTGTACCAAGTTTCATTCAAATCAATTCAGCTGTTAAGACGAGGTAATAAACAGACTAACATAAAATACTTATTGGGAGTAACGTGTTTTTCGACGAGCCTACCTTGATGTGGAAAGTTTCAAAAATAGGAACGTAAAAAAAACCTTTTACAAAAAAAACAATTTACTTCCAAATAAAAAGTAAAGTTATTTTTTAGTTTCTAGTGTTACCAATTAAAAAATAACTTTCTGTCGGTGTCAAATTACGAAGAAGCTACCATAACACATTGAAGTCAGTTGAATGTTTTCGTAAAAAGTTCTTTTTTATTCACTTTTTATTGTTACCCGTCCACCCAACAACACCATTGGAAAACCGCAGGAAAGCAAAATACACATTTTCGTTTACTTGGACGACAAAAAACCGTCATCTAAGTAGACGAATTCCAGTCATTTTGATTTTAAACCCCAACTTCCAAACCGATTTTCATAAAATTTCAATGGAACCTATCGGGAAGTATATTCATTCAGATAAAATAAGATTTTTTCAAATCGGTTCATTACTGACGGACTACTTTTTTTGAAGTCTGTAAAAAATACCGGTCAAGTACGAGTCGGACTCGCTCACGAAGGCTTCCGTAACATATAGCTTAATATTTGTTATGTTTTGTTATAGAAATACACAATTTGTGAAAATTTCAACCGTCTACCTATTACGGATCTTGAGATACAGACCGTTGACAGACAAACGGGCTGACAGACGGACGGACTGACGGACGGACGGACGGACGGACAAACGGACGGACAAACGGACTGACGGACAGCTTAATGATAGGGTTCCGTCCCTTTGGGTACGAAACCCTAAAAACGACCAAAATTTTTGAGACTGTTACTGCTTTGTGGCTTCCGAGGGCAATGTGGTGGATTTATGGTTTTGATCTAGAAGTCAAGTAGAACGGGTTATCCTTATCGTGCCGTTTTCATTAATAGAGATAGGAGTTATAAATTACAACTTACATTCCTATATTAGCAAAAAAAGGGAGTTTTGGGTCAGCTGATCAGCACCGTGAAATACGACTGTGTTAGACGGCAATCGGAGCACTAAAATATCTTTGATACTGCTGCCATTCATGTTCTATTAACAAGGTAGTACCAGAATTAATGAGACGATAACACTGTCCTATTTCCTATCCTACTAATATTATAAATGCGAAAGTTTGTGAGGACGGATGGATGGATGTTTGTTACTCTTTCACGTCTGAATGCATGAAAGGATCTTCATGAAAGGGACAGAGATAGATTATGGTCTGGAACACAGAAGTATAAATATATATCTATGGTCTGGAATAACATATAGGCTTTTTATCCCGGGCAGAAGCTAATACGTTATAAAAAAATGGTCAAATGCGAGTCGACCTCGCACAAGCAGGGTTCAATTTCAACCATTTGCCAATTAGTAACCCCTGATCTACAATATGTCCAAACCCGAATGAGAAATTTGATAGTAGCTCTTCCACATTTGCGATTAATCTATATATTTAAAAGCAGACACAGACTGACAGATCGATTAACACACAGTCGAAAGCTAAGCACAGTAGAAAGCTGAAATTTGACTAAGAGGACTACCCGAAATTCTTTACGGAACGAAAACACGGGATTTATACCTACAAAGTTGCAGGCGAAAGCTTGTTTTATTATATATACAGTGTAAAAGACCCATAACGTTAACGAAGACCCATCATCATAATTTGCTTCCCTTAGTATTACATTTTTTCTAGACTTTCAGATATCATTGCTGTCCTATTTATACGTCGAGACATTGTCCTCAAGTTCCCGCCTTGTGTTCCCGCTCCGGATATCGGATAAAAAATTCGAGTCCGGAATTCCTGCCTGGATTCCCAGAATCTTACCAAATACTTTCTTTAGGGTTCATCGCACTTCTGCTCAATGTAGGTTGGTTACATTTTTACCTGAAAATATTTTGTTAAGTTTATTGGGTGATAATGCCGAAGGCTCCGCACGCACATAGGAGCCTTTTTACAGGCCAGACACGTGTCTTACTTGGAGAAAAGGCTGAAATATCTCCCTAATGACCCGTGCAACTTCGTCTACGTCACATTTTCCGTTAATGCTCTGCTACTTATCTTGGCGTGATAATATAATAAATAGCCTAAAGCCTTCCTAGATAAATGGGCTATCTACAACTGAAATATTTTTTTTAAAATCGGATCAGTAGTTCCTGAGATTCATTCATTGAGTTCAAGCAAACAAACTCTTCAGTTTTATAATATTAGTATAGATTGGTAACATAACAACCAGAACCTATGTACTTCCCTGGACAAACCCTTTTACTAAGAAGAAATTTTAAATACGCCTGTGTTCCTCGAAGGGTGAGACAAAAACTTAGGCACATATTCATATGGTAGCGAAGGAGGTGGCGGAGAGGGAGAGGAGCCCCTCTCGTCCCGGCCGCCGTGGTGGATGCCGCGGGCGTCGGGGGCCACCACCTGGTGGCCTCCGGCCACCGTAGGCGCGGGCCTGTGGACGGCGAGCTATGGGTGGCTCGCCGTCCGTCCGTCTAGTGACGACTGGCCGTGTCGACGGCGCGTTAGTGTTCCACGCGCGCCTCAAAGAGAGTCAGCAGCACAGAGGGGCCCGAATGGGCCGACGCCTGCCGGAGTCGCGGGAATAATCGCATGAGACACCGTGTCTCCGGAACACAAAGGGCAATGAAGGAACATGGATGGGTTTTAGTCAGTAGAAGTCTGACACTCCCTCCCGCTACACCCAGAGCGGGAGGAGTCATTGGATGATTTGCCATCCCTAAAAAAAAAAAGGCACATATTCATGATTTCCCTAATAAAAACAAAACAAAAAAAGCACACATATTTATAGCACACTCACCTTTCGCCAGTTCTTAGGGAACAATTCCATTGCAAACACAACACAAATCTAAGTGCCAATTATCACATTCGCATCGCATTTGCATCTCAATCGCAAACTGTAAAAAATGTATGAAAATGAAGGCTTTTTTGACATTTTGCGAATGACATGCGAATGCAAAAGTTGATTAAAAATTAGTAGGATTGTCCCTCTGGGATGCAGTTAACCAAAGGAATTACAGGTGCGTTGTTATTCCAGGGAAAGTAAACTAATGTATCGTGCTCACAGCACACTGTTCGATGACTGCAAATCATTCATGTTGCCCTGGTACTTCTACTAATATCTCTATGTAGATTGTAAATTATATTTTACTTCTGAGATGAAGAGGGTCATCTGTCATGTCATTACCGAAGTTTAGACATTTACAAGATTGACTTCTGCCCTAACAGATCACAATAGTTTCTTACAATAGGTTTGTAAGTACTTGTTGGTTTATTTACTTTAATAGCTTTTGTTTAAATAACCTTGGAATTATAATAACACGATTTCGTGTTGGTATTCTTGTATTTAGTACTTAATACCTTCGTGACATTTTGAGACTGAGAAATTGAGGTGATTTTATTAGTGGTCAATCGTTACATTTTAACAAACAGAATAATATCACATATTATGTTTAGGAATTTAAGCTCTCGATTAAGAGTGGATTTCACCAATGAAACTGATCGCGATCAAGCTGCGTTAAAGAATTATGCAACTGAAAACTCGTAAACGTGGTTCATATTTTTTTTTATGCAATACGGACAAACTTTTGGCCCAAATCTCACCTGATAGAAAGTGATGATTAGGCCGAAGATGGAAGCGAGTTTCACCCGGAATCCTCTTACACAGAGGAACTGGCTATCATACCTCTAACTGCCGGAACACAACAATGCTGTTAACATTGTTGTTATGGCGACAGACTTAGACATGATGGTGGTAGCTTGCCAGGCGGACTTAGAACAAGTCCTAACACCAACCAAACCGAGCGAAAAATTTGCCCCCGCTGGGAATCGAACCCAGGACCTCTGGGTCTGAATCAGGTGGTTTAACCACTAGACTTCGGAGGTGATTAGTGTCATCTGTTTAGCACCACCTGGGGACCACGTGTAGGGATTCGCTGAAGGGTATTCTACTACAGACGCGGGTGACTCGGCCCCCGAAAATATATTTATGATCATATTATGGTGATGACGTTCAGTTTCAGATTGATGAAATCCGCCCTAAGTGTCATTCCATCCGGGAATGTATTTGTCAGAATGCCAAAACATTTCGGCAGCGTTTATCAAACCCGGCTTCACCATGCTATCATTTACGGGATTTCACTTGTATATAGCCTCTTAGGCAAGTTTTTTTTAAGGTTGGGAAATCATCAAATGACTTCTTCCGCTTTGGGCGAAGCAGAAGAAAGTGTCAGACTATTCCGCAATAGAGCCTCTTTGGCTGCGTTTCCACCATGTGTGAGGATGCTTATCGAGGAATGTTTATGTAAAGAGACAATATAGTCGCTTGCTCTGAGCGTGGCATAATTAGACCAAATGAGGAACTCGCGGGATTAAAAATCTTATGTCCAAAGTCCAAATCCAGGACCTGGTCTAGCCGTCAAGATAGATGCGAAGCGGTAACTGACAGGCAGACAGACAGCATTATTTACAATAGTATGACTGCTTGTATCGTCAATGAATCACGGTGTAGCCATGTTTAAAACATGTGACAGTCTTGACAAACGCATGCAGTAATTAAAATAGATTCCGACAGACTTACCAGGAATGCATGGAATGAAGAGGATGTAGAATTAAAGACATTAATCGCGTTGTAACGGCCAAGCAATTATAAAGCAAAGAACTATAATACCATTAAAGATTCTATTTCCATATTAATGTAGGTAAGTATGTGAAAATTAATTAACTATTGTAAGCTATCTATAAATAGATAGTATTATGTTGTTGTATATAGCTTTTAGTATCTTTAGTTTTACGTCGTACGGTCTACATCTTGCTATGAAATTTTTGGCTCTTCAAAATCCTACTCATATACCTACCAAAAAAATCGTCTTTAAACCAGGAGCTATCTCAACAAAACACAAAAAAAAACTAAAAACCACTACCTAATCTAAAAAGTTCCAAGCAAAGCAGTCTGATGCAATTTTTGTGTCTGATCTGTGATTGAACTAAAATGTCTCTACGAACGACTTTTTTTGAACTTTCTAGTAAAGTCGTTTTTGCGGTGGGGCTTTTTGACAAAGTATTTTTTTTTCCAACATTTTACTGAGTTGTACTTAATATGGAAATCGTCTCTACGAACCCTTTATTTTGACACCCCACTCGACTTAGGCTAAAGAATGTGCCATTGAAATATATACATACATACCTTCTGGCGCAGTCGGGTAAAAATAATCGTAGTACAATGTGCAAGTTTCTCAAGTGCACAAATCTGCATTATTCCGCCAGTTAGCAACTTAACTCAGTTAGAATAATTTAGCTGAACTCAGCGATAAAGAGACTCGTGTAACACACTTACAATCGATATCTGGGTCAGTTTGCCTATTTGCTGATTAATTTAATTGATAAATTACATTTTTTGATGCGTCACCTACACCTGCTATTATTTTTTTCAGGTGTAGTTTAATCACACAAAGAAAAAAAAAGTCGTTAAATAGATTAGCGTTTCAAGATGGGCAATATCGTTCTTTATTTCTTAAGTCAAGAACCTCCAATATTTTTTTCTGAAATGCCCAATGCCTAAAGTGGCAGTGGAGATGGCCGAAAAGTTCTGGAGTAGCGACCGCCAAGACCGCGACCGCGGAAGACGCAACGTAAGAAGGCCTCCCACAAGTTGGACCGATGACCTGGTGAGGGTCGCGGGTAGCCGATGGATTCGAGAGGCACATGACTGGTTGTTGCTGTGAGATTTGGGGGACCTATATCCAGCAATGGCCGAAAGACGGCTGATATATGATGATGATGATGAATGCCCAATTGTCATCCGATCCATCATTGATCCATCAGATGAAAAAGCCATGGCTAAATAATAACAGCCTCACGGGTCGATCTCTGAGGTTAAGCTTGCCGAGGTCGGTTCGAGGATCGGTGACCATCCCTTAACAACCAAGCGTTTTATTGGTGTGTGATTGGGTTGTGGCGGTCAGAAATCGTTTCTCCAGGACTCGTCAGGCTTCATTGGCTCGGCGTTTTTCTGGTGGTCGCCACTGTTTGATTCTGGCTTTCAGGAATTGCAGTGATTTGGAACGTGTTGCGAACTTGTCACAAAAAAGTTCCTTCATGTAAAATACTGTAACTCAGCTGCATGTGGTTTGACTAGAAGCCTCCTCAACCAGACGAGTACTTGAAAAAAAGGCTAGGCAGCTTAGATTTTTTCTGCGATACGTAATCGTATGGTTTAACTCTTTGAATTTGTGAGTCTTTTGTTCTCAAATTGTTCTGGAAAATATATTAGCATGTCATCCACATCGGCTTTGCCGAATTCTGCGTTCGAGCCATCTCGTTGCATGCCCAGAAGACAACCGAAACGTGGGATATCTTGGTCTTCACGTATGACTCTCTGGGCTTCTAACTCCTTCGGCCTTCTACTCTCTGGAACACTACACTATACCATCAGGATGTTTCCCCATCCACCATAATTATTCCCTTCTAGCACCATATTCTATTAGTCATGTTATGTAACATTCGTTACTCATTCATTCACATCACAGATGAACCGAAGTAAGTACTTGTTAATATAATCGTGTCCATTCATGACTTTTTATACTCAATCAATGCATTGTTTTTTATGTGCTTAGGTTAGTTTTAATCCATCTAAGGTACTTAATGCTGACAAAAGTATTGTGTAACATGTATCAAAATAACATTACATCGAGCATTGCTGTCTCGAAGGATATCGACGAGATCGCGGCCCTGGAACGCACCGGGCTTTAGGAGAAACACGTTTGGGTTATAGTCAGAAAGAGTCTGATTCCTTGCCGTCCGGAAGCAGTTATTTAATTATTTCCCATACTTTAAAAATATTGATTGTGGTGAACTTATATTTCGCCGAAATGTTTTAGACCCATATATTAAGGGTATATTTATTAATTAGTGTTAATACCCTCCGAACATGCTCCAAACTCCGGTAAGGTACTTAGAAATTTTGGCGCCTACAGTGCTGATGACCAACGAGGCAGTTTTTTATTAAATCTTTCACTATCTGCGAATGTCAGGTTAACAGGTTCAAGACCTCTGCAACAAAACAATAAATGAAAATTTCCATAAAGCAATTAAAAGACTGATGCTGTAGCGGCATCTATGGCGCCTGATACGAACAAAAGGCCTGTGTACCAATTTATTCTAATAATTTTTACAATCACATCGCATTCGCATCTCAATCGTAAACTGTCAAAATTGTATGAAAAATAAGGCTTTTTTGACAGTTTGCGATTGACAGTATGCGGAAGTTGTTGATAAATTAGTAGAATTGGCCCTCTGACGTCACACAAGTCAGAATCACAGATTAGAGTTTTCCGTGCGATTTAAACATACAAAACAGACCAAATATCAACTCATGGTCAGCTGTTGCTCATCAGACACAACAGCCGTCTAGTCGGAGTATTGTCCCTTTTTAATGGCCGTTTGCGGAACTTTGCACCCTGGAATGCGTTCCTTTATAGGTCATTGCTCAAAATTTGGGGATTATTAGGATTTTAAATGTACTTATCTCATTTTCAATTTTATCTAATCAAAAAACAGAGAAGAGTAGAGTAGGGACTCCACTTTCGGCACTCAGGCTCCCATTTGTTCCGTTGTGCATAGTGTCCTGGCTAAGTTAGCTAGCCTAGCTCCACCCGGAGGCACGAAAGTTTCCTGGGAATTTCACAGGCTTTGCGGAGCAACTTCACCGTTCCGAGGATTTCTTCACGTTGATGACGTGGGCTGCTAATTCTTCGGGGTCAAAGCAGCCCCGCAATTTTAGCAGCAGAAATAAGTTTCATGCTATATAAGATAACGTCCTTCCACGAACGAGGCGTTATGTCATATAAATGATTGATACCGTAAATCTAACATATTACGACATCCACGTGCAAATAATCAGTACTTAGTGAATGATGGCATCTTATTAACTAAACTATAATTTTAGTTATTCCCTTGGAAATTTTCTTCAGGCTGCCATCTGTGGCTGGTATGGAAAATTTTATAACAAACAATAATTTCAAGAGAGTCATCACCCAAACCTTTCATTATATTAAACTGAGCCTCAGAATTAAGGGGAAGACTGGTTGGTATTTCATTCTAACCTCTTTGCTGAATATGCCAGTGTCATTTTGATTCAATATCTGCGAGAGGCGATTCGTTAAACTTGCTGTATTCTGGTGGGCATATATCCACCATGTAACGGCAAACTTCGAAGTTCCATCTTGCTCTTTATGCCCCCAATGCATGCAGCCAAACTACTTACTAATTAGGGCCAACCAAATAAACGTTCAGCGTTATAATAGTTATTCATCGTCTTTATAACGATACAAAAAAAAAAAAATGATTGGTAGAAACCTCTAAAATCTGTAGCTTTCCGGTATCGCCAAAAGTGGCAAGTTTACCCGGGGTGTTGTGAATTTCATCCATTTAGTGGGTAGATGCCCCCAATGCATGCAGCCAAACTACTTACTAATTAGGGCCAACCAAATAAACGTTCAGCCTTATAATAATTATTAATCGTCTTTATAACGATACAAAAACATAAATGATTGGTAGAAACCTCTAGAATTTGTAGCTTTCCGGTATCGCCAAAAGTGGCAAGTTTACCCGGGGTGTTGTGAATTTCATCCATTTAGTGGATAGATGTCCCCAATGCATGCAGCCAAACTACTTACTAATTAGGGCCAACCAAATAAACGTTCAGCGTTATAATAATTATTCATCGTCTTTATAACGATACAAAAAAATAAATGATTGGTAGAAACCTCTAGAATCTGTAGCTTTCCGGTATCGCCTAAAGTGGCAAGTTTACCCGGGGTGTTGTGAATTTCATCCATTTAGTGGGTAGGCATCTACTCTGTATTGTGCCATGATAATTTCTTAATAGGTCAAGAGAGTATGAGTGAGTCTTTAAGTCAGTCCGAGCGAATCGGTTACTTCTAAGTAAGCTTGCTCCGTCTTCGACCGCATCATCGCTTACCATCAGGTGATATAACTTAGTGGTCAAACGTGTGTCTATCAATAGTAAAGAAAAAAAGTCCTCTAGAGATACCTTTTCTAATATTATACACACAGGTTTTTGTTCGAAGCGTCATCGTCTGCCTAGCCTTTTCCCAACTTCATTGAGGTCGGCTTCCAGTCAAACCGGATTCAGCTGAATACCAGCATATTACGTGGAGCGGCTGCCTGGTCTGTTAGGCAGCCGCTCCTCGTAAACAACTATACTGGGTTCGGCTTCCAGCTAAACTGGATTCAGCTGAATACCAGTATTTTACGTCGAACCGAGCTATTTAACCTCCACAACCCAGTAACTGGGTAACACGGTACTCCTTGGCAAGACTGGTGTCAGATTTTCTGGCTTCTGACTATCCGTAACGGCTGCCAAAGATCTCCAAATGACAGCTAGGACCAATAGCTTAACGTGCTTTCCGAAGCACGGAGAAAACTCGGTACGTTAAGATGGTCACCCATCCACAGACCAACCTCAGCAAGCGTTGCTTAACCTTGAAGATCGATCTGTGCGGCAGTTAATATTTAGCACGGGTTTTTGTTCGAAGCGTTGTCTATCAAATATTGAAAATAGTAGGTACTAGGTCGCAAGTTTTTGCCCGATAATACGGGAGTGCAGAGGTGAGATAATAATGGCTTATGAGTCAGTCAGTCATTTGATAGCTGCTTATTACTGTAAAACAGATACTGTATGTATGTCTACTGTCTGACCAACATTCTTGATAATCAATAGTTGAACTGATAACATCATGATATTAATTAAAATCATATAATGGTTCGTCATTCTCAAACTAACTGGTAGTAGTCCAATACAAAAATGCAAAAACATGAACCTTTGATCTTGATTTTTTTTTGCATGTAATTATCATCATTTGGATCATCACCGCCTGTGCTAATTGAACAAAAACAAAAGCATTTAGGTTTGTTAATTATTGTAGGTGTTTTTTTTTTGTTTTTGTATCTTGATCCATTTTTTTTTGCTGTAATGAAAACTAACTTTTTAATTAACGCATTCATGAAGTTTCACTTTGTTTTTATTTTTCGTTTTTCAGGTACTTGGTCATTGAAAACCATGTAGAAGAATTTTTTCAAATGTTTGTAAATGTGAGTACTATGGAACCATTTACATAATATTAATTACATATTATGTAAATGGTTCCATAGTTTTTAAACTTGTTTGACATGAACGAGCGTGGCAGTTGAGAGCTTGTCATGCTCACACAAACGTTTCGCTGATGGTGGCGCGTTTGGTTTTTGTTTTGGTTCCCTTCAAAATGGTTGAGCTAGATGGTGCTGATACACGCGTCATGTTCGTGAACGGGCGCCGTCAGTTGAGACTGGTCAACTCTTACCTGCCCACTGGCTTATTTTTCAATCTGAACTTTTTGAATTGTTTTATATACTTTCTTGTTCTTTGCATTGTCCTCACATAGAGAAGCAATCAAAGATAATGTTACCATGATTTTTCTATTAAGTACATCAATTGATCTAAAAGAGTGTCCGTGGAGTTTCTTGCACGTTCTTCTCTATAGAGATATACGCTTTGGAACTTGCTGAAATACTGAAATAGCTTCATCATCTTTTTTTTTAACCGCATTCTTGTGATGAACTTTAGAGCAGAGACCAGGCTGTCAGAAATTCAAAAAAGGTTTAAACGGATGATGCATACAAATCATCGCCTTAAGAAATGAGGGTTTCCCACACGTCAACGCCTCCACGCTTAAGGTTAATGTGTATATTTTACTGTACAAACCACATATTTAGGTACTTATCATCAACTGTTAGTAACACTATACTTTGGGATGACGCGTGATGACTTAGTAAATGCTGTTGGAGACACACCCTTGGTGGGTAGGAAAATTTTTCGGTCTGTCGTAGACGATTACTGCTAAACCTTAGCCAATTTCATGCATTGCCTTATGGGATCAGTTTCTGTAAGGCTTATGTTATCATCTCCCTAGCCTTTACCCGACTCTATTGCGGTCGGCATCCAGTCAAACCGGATTCTGCTGAATTCCAGTGTTTTACGTGGAGCGGCAGCCTACCAGATCTCCATAACCCATTAACTGGGTAACACGGTGCTTCTGGGCAAGATTGGTGTCAGATTTACTGCCTTCTGACAATCCTCAACGACTGCCAAAGATTTACAAATGATGGCCGGGACCAACGGCTTAATTTGCTTGCCGAGTCACGGAGGAAACTCGTATTTTAAGAGGGTCACCCATCTATTGGAAAGCATTGCTTAACCTTAAAGATCGACCCGTGCGGTTGTTATTATTTAGCCACGAGCTCCTTCTGTAAGGCTTATGTATTTGCCAATAAAACGAAGAGTAATTAATCCAAACAATGTGGACCTCTTCACGTCATGTTTGGGACTGATCTCTGTGATTCTATGGGTCCCTAATTCCTTGGTTTTAAAATAGAATAATAATAATAAAAATATCCTTGGACATTTCACACAACGCCATATAGTCCCAAGCTAAGCAACCTAATGCTTGTGGTATGGTAACGAGATGGCTGATAAACTACTTATATACTTTTTTTTTTGTATATACATACATGTTATAGATAGAAAACACCCAGACTCGGAACAAATACTTGTAGGTCATACAAATATTTGTTCCGTGCGGGAAACGAACCTGCGACATGCTGCGCAGCAGTCAATCGCTCAACCACTGCGCCAACCGTGTCGTCATGAACCGTGTCGTGATGTTCAGAATGGTAGAAAGAACTGCTAAGAAAGGTTGTTGAAATGCTCATCACGGAGACCCATTGGTGTGTCAATCTCCTACAACTTGCTGCATTACTGGTATGTAATCCCGGATAAGGATTAACCATTGTACAAACTTAACACTCTGTTTTTCCCTCGCGAGTCAACCATTCAGTGTTTGAGAACCATGGAATATCATTACATTGTCCATTTTCCTCGTAAACGTTGTTTGATCAATTATTTGCACGCAGCACGCTTCTCAGATGACCACTTGATACGGAATACGTACTGAGAAATGGTTATGTTGAACCTTGTTCGTAAATAAATGTATGACTTTGCGAGTTATGGGTAACGGATTATTTAAGGGGTGCTACTTCCCTATGATTTTTTAAAACTATAGTGATTGTTGTCATTTTCAATATTGTAAAAAACGTAACACTATATTTATTTAAAACTTAACATAGATATTCATTCAGAAAAAAAAAAACGAAACGAAGCATACTGCTTATCAACCTAAAAAAAAACGTTTCTATAGAATTTCCAGTCAGTACCTACTTTTCATGCTTCAATCAAAAATTAATTTGTTGAATAACATCTTGTTATTCACATGGTTGTCACTTTGTTGTTGCAAATGGGAATACTTGGAAAATAAAATCTGAAAAATTAGCAAAACGCAATAAAAATATTGCAAAAGGCTACGTCAACAAGCAGGAAATTACTGTTCACTGGCTGAAATGAAACCCACCCACCGAATCGTTGCTAACGTTCTCAGAGGTCCATGATAAAGCTCTCTTAACCATTTTACAAGTTGTCGTCCGGGAGGGACTTGGTCATAGAAATCTGCTGCTAGCTCGCGTACCATTATAATAGTTTTTTTAATTATGTTTATTCGTATAAATGTTATTCCTTCTACAGGCAACCATCCACCTTCACAATACCAGCCTAAACGCCATAATCGTTGATTAGATGTACCCAGAAGTTTACATTTTTACCAATATAACAGGTGACAGCCCTGCGTACATTAACATGGAAATATTTGCAAATCCTTGACAAAACTACGGCTTACTAAGTCAATGGAAGCATTAAATAAATCCGAGAATCAGAGCCTGTTTTTAAACAAAGGTAATGTCAATATTTTGGTCAAAACGACTTTCTGTATGTATGAGTCATCCGATCATAGGATCAACTCGAAATTATCACCATCTGCCTAGCCTTTCAACTATTCTGGGTTCGGCTTCCAGCTAAACTGATTCAGCTGAATACCAGTATTTTACGTGGAACCGAGCTTTTTAACCTCTACAAGCTAGTAACTGGATAACACGGTATTTCTTCGCAATAATGGTTTCAGATTTTCTGGATTCTGGCAATCTGTAACGACTGCCAAAGATTTACAAATGACAGCCGTAACCAAGCAACGTCTTAACGTGGTTTCCGAGGCATTGAGAAGTCACGGTATGTTAAGATGGTCACCCTTCTACAGACCAACCTCGGTAAGCGTTGCTTAACCCGACCCAAGCAGCTATTATTAATCAGCCACACGCCTTTAGGATAGAGCAGAAATAAATATTAGTTAAAAACGTTTTCATGATCTCATGAAAGATGTTTTCAACTATCTTCAATTAATTTAATTACTTAACAACTTTCAAGGACTGGGAGACATCACACGGGGACCATAAACATACTGAGTCAACATACTGAGCTACACGTAATTAGCGTTATAGCCATTAAAGGTTATACGACTTGTGGGCGTGTCTGTGCTCCTAGTACATTTCCATCAAAGAAGCCAAGGATCTTAAGAAAACGTCACTAATTCAATATTGTCATATCTTCACCAGGTCTTATTGCCTAGTCCTTTCCCAACTAAGTTGGAGTTGGTTTTGGTCTACGAAACACGAGTGAAACACATTGGCAACACTGGTATCAAATTTTCTGGCATTTGACTTTTGTATCAACTGTCAAAGATGTTGAATTGACAGCGGGGAGGACATCAGCGTGCTTTCCGAGATATGAAGAATACCATGGAACTACCCTGGGAAGCGTAGCTTTATCTGGAAGATCCAACTTACTAGATATTACTTAATATGTAGTCACGAGCTTCATATTAAAATCCCCCCACCACAAACTATTATCATGGTGACAGAGAAAAATTTTACCAAGCCAGCGATTCCCAAAAGTCCGTGCTTAAAAGCAAAAAAAAAACAGACACATGTTTAATAGTGGATAATATATTCATGTTTGGGCTACTTAATTATGTTGTTGTTTATCCACCCACTAAAAATTAATTAGTATGAAACATGCAAAAACACAGAGGTCAAAAGATTAGCCTCCATGATATCATCAAAGTGATTAGTAACTATCATGCATACCAAAGGATCGATTGGCAGGCCGTTATCTTATTAATAAGTTGTTGCTAGTCGATGTGTTATAAGTAGGTAGTACTGGAGAAACTAAGGAACGTATGTATCAATTATGTGCAAATCGTTCTTCTCCATTTACCCCCATTAAGCCTACCACCGGTGAAGTGGTAAGCATTTGAGCGTATATACACAACACTACAACACAACCACAACACGATACCACCTCTGGTATCTGAAAGCCTGGTACCTGTTATGTAATTCTACTAGAAAATTCTAATGTTAATATTATTCTGGTATTGATTGGTTAACCGAAATAACGTTAGACAATACATTTGTAATTGAATAGAATGGGTTTTCAAAACTCCGGGTATAAGATTAAACTGAGATGTGACTTGGTTGGAATCGATATTTTGCTGTGTACTTACTAGATATTCTATTGTCTTGTTTTATAAATCGCACTGAGATTTGCTGAAAGAAAACCCAAATGTAGAGTAAGCTCTCCTTTTTTTATAAGTTGTCATATTAGTAGTAAATTGGTGTACTGTACAAATGATTTGTGTGCATTATAGATTAGGATGAAACTGTTCCAAAGACATCACTACGTAAAAACGTGGCAAAATAAATGAAAACAAACCCATGCATCCATTAACCTGTGTATTTAGACATAAACCAAAACTGTGGAGACGGATGTTTTAGTAAATCAAGTAAAAATTAAATAAACGTTTACGAAAAAAGGAATAAGACGGATGGCTCACGTTTTTGGCAGTCAGCCATAAGTTGAGGTAGATGGTACCTATCACTAAAGCACGTTCGGTATCATGTATGTTATCTGGTATCTGGTGATTACATAATAAATATATTGAATTGTTATTAATTCGGGGAAACGTGCCTGTCACGCGTGAATGCGATGTGCGAAAATGATACGTATGAATCGTATATTTAGGTTATGTTTTCGGCAGGTTTCAGGCTAACCTGCAAGGCGGTTATGAGTGCCTAGTAGATAATTCCAAACTATAAATATATCAATCACGCTACGAACAAGGAGAATAACTACGATTTCAGTATAATAAACACTCTAACATCAGAAAAACAAATTGACCAATAAAAGTTATAGTAAGTAGGTAGGTATTCATATTTTATATGGAGTGTTTTGATCACTTTATTTTCGTCCGGTATCTTGATGATACTAAGTATGCATTTAGTTTCAATATTTTAAAACTTTTTACTTTTATAGTAGGTAAACAATACCATTTTTTCATATCATTTTTTTATAGTAAACAATACCAAAATACATGATTTTATTACCAAATTTAACTAGCGAAGCACCAGTTGCCTTTAATACCATAGTTAAGCGTTAGAGAATTGAGTGCCTATCCCTCACAGCTGAGCAAAGCAGCGGAACGAAAAAACGGAGAATTTTAACCAATGGAATTGCATAAAATCTCCGCTACACTTGAGTCACTGACATTTTGACTAATATCCGTTTCTCCGCTCCTCTGTCTCGCTCCGCGCAAATGGCAAACTTAACAAGGGGCTCCGTATTACCCATTTACGGGGTCTTGGAGTACGGAAAGGCAGTCGTTCCATACAAATAACTGGTACTCAGCCGGATTCAATAATACTGGAAGCCGACCCAAGCATAGTTCGTAGGCCTTTCGTAGATATAGAAGAGATCGCAGTGAGGAGAACTGGAGCCTGTACAAGGTGGCCAGAAACCGCTGTAATCAGATAGTAAGAGCTTCTAAACGCCGATACATTTGTGAAAATGTTCTCAACTCTTCACCGGCTGATATATGGAAGTTTCTCAAATCACTTGGTATAACAAAGTCCTCGTCCAATGTTATTTCATCAAATGTCTCCTTGAATGATTTGAATAAGCATTTTTCATCATCGGCGATGCTTGCGGTTGCTGTTAAAAACAAAACTATGCTTGAGATATCTTCCACGCCAATCTTACTTCCCGATTCTTTTTCTTTTTCCCCAGTGACCGACCCTGAGATCCTGAAAACTTTCAATGCGATTAAGTCCAAAGCTGTTGGCTGTGATGGTGTCAGCAGAACTATGTTATCCCTCATAATCCAAAGTATTGTCCCTATTATCACACACATTATTAATATCTCCTTACAGACTGGAGTATTTCCCGCAATCTGGCGTAAGGCCTTCATAATCCCCTTTCCTAAAATTTCCAACCCCAGTTTATTTAACCATTACAGACCAATCTCCATTCTCCCTTTCCTATCCAAGATTCTGGAAGCAGTTGCGCTTAAACAAATATCTTCCTTTGTGTTTAAGAATAATCTGTTATCCCCTTTCCAATCAGGTTTTCGGCCTGGTCACAGCACAGCCACGGCTTTGCTTAAGCTTACTGAAGACATTAGGAGTGGTTTAGAGGATTCGAGATTAACGGTGTTGGTTTTAATAGATTTCTCCAATGCTTTTAATATCGTTGATCACGACATTCTCCTGGCTTTTCTGTCTCAAATTGGGGTTTCTTCATCGGCTCGGGATTGGTTTTCTTTATATCTTCGTGGTCGCCAGCAAGCGGTCCGTGCTGATCAGAAATTTTCTGACTGGTGCGCCCTGAAAACTGGCGTCCCACAAGGCGGTATACTCTCTCCACTCTTATTTTCTCTATTCATAAACTCTATTACCACTACCCTCAAATGCTCTTACCATCTGTACGCTGATGATCTACAGCTCTACGTGCAAACTGACATTGACAACCTGGACAACTGCATTTCTTTGCTGAATGCTGACCTTATAGCTGTTAGTGATTGGTCGAGCAGATTCGGGGTTACTGTCAATGTCAGTAAATGCCAGGCTATCCTTATTGGTAGTTCTTATTTTCTACGCAACTTGGACACCAGCCAATTACTGCCGCTGTCATTCAACGATACTGTCATCCCTTTCTCGCCACACGTTAAAGACTTAGGCCTATACATTGACGACAGGTTCGGTTGGAAAAAGCAGATTGCTCAAGTTAGCCAGAGAGTAACATTCACACTGCGATCTCTCTATAGATTCAAGCATTTTCTTCCTTCTAGCACTAAAACCACGTTGGTCCAATCACTTGTGCTTCCCATAATCGATTATGCTGATGTTTGCTACTCCGATCTATCCCAAGAACTCCTTAACAAACTGGATCGACTTCTTAACAACTGTATACGTTTCATTTTTGGTCTTCGTAAATACGACCACATTTCTTCTTTCCGTTCTCAGCTTCAATGGTTACCTATCCGTCAAAGGAGATCCCTCAGATCCCTCTGCATGCTTTTCAGTATTTTGAATGATCCTTGTGCTCCTGATTATCTAAAACAATATTTTAAAGTGTTGGGCAGTTCTCACAATCTTAACCTCCGAGCGTCCAAGAACTTAATTCTTTATATTCCTCCTCACCGTACCGGGTTCTTGTCTAACTCCTACGTTATTTCCACCATTAAACTCTGGAATATGCTACCCCATGACATCAAGAAGGCTGAGTCAAAATTTTCCTTTAAGCGTAAGCTCCGTAAACACTACTTAAAGGCATGTCATTCGTAGTTTGGTCTCGTCATAACTATTGTAAGTTCTCTTAATCAGAAATTATTATAAATCATCATATATATTTATTAGTATATTATTTTAGCAAATATATATGTATTTTATAGTATATGTATATATATATTATTTGTATACTTTGTTGTATCGATATGACTCAATTATATTTTATTTTTATTTGTTTGTTGTACACCTACCACAGTGTAGTCTTTTTAACCCAAAGGTTGACTGGTAGAGAATGCCTTGTTGCATTAAGTCCGCCCATGTACCACTATTGTGCATAAAGTCTAAATAAATAAATAAATAAATAGTTGGGAAAAGGCTAGGCAGTATGTAGAAGAAATAGGAAGAAAATACCGGCCAAGGTCAAATCAGACTCTCACACCTAGGGTTCCGGTACCATGAATAGAAAAAAAAACACGTTTTGAATGGGAGCCCCTTTTACTTTTGATTTAATTTGTATACTTTGTTGTTATTGCGGCAATAGAAATACACACTCTGTTAAAACAACTGTGTACCTTTTACGAGTGAGATACAGCCCGCTGACCACAGATGGACGGACGGACGGACTGCCAGCGGAAGCTTTCATAGTGTTCTGTTGGTAACCCCTCGGATATTACGGAACCCTAAAAAGTATCCATTGTTATCAGAATTAGAAAAATCCGAATAACTAGGAGGATTTTCCCCACTTGATGTTGGATGGAATAACAAACTGCGTACTTATGGTGTATTAGTTGCTAAACACGGAAACCCAAGCTAGCGGAACTCCAAAACATTAATAATGGTGATAGCGTATCACACAGGGATGTCAAATATAATTTTTTCCCAACTATGCTAGAGTTAGCATCTAGGGGTCTAAAAAAAAGAAATTCATTAATTTCAGGCAATACCTATATACACCCAAAAGTTGCATAGTGGATACAAAGCTATAGACAAGAGACAAAGACAAACTCTATAGACCAGAGACAAAGGCCACTTTAGCAGAATTAGAAGGCACATCACGAATCAATCTTGAACCTGTGTAACAATTCTAATAATTTTCACTTCGCATCGCATTCGCATCTCAATAGCAAACTGTCAAAAATGTATGAAAATTAAGGCTTTTTTGACAGATTGCGATTGACATGCGAATTCTAAAGTCGTTTAAAAATTAGTAGAACTGGCCCACAGATGTTTTAGCGATAAAGATGAAAATGAAATTTGAAAGATTGTTGTGTAAATAATAGTGTATGATTTTAATATAATTCTACTAAAGTGGCCTTTTTAGACCCGCTGGTTTTTAGCCTCTGGTATATAGCCTCGTATTCACTACAACATTTGACGCACAATACGAGACGCGCAACATTTTCAGCAGCGTGCATATGGATAGCCAATCCAACTGGGCTGCTTTGGTAGAACACCCGATGAACACCCAATTTTCTTGGTGTTTATCGGGTGGTTTTACCAAAGTACCGAGTTTATAACCGGGTGGATTACCCATCTATAAACGTGGATAACAATGAGCGATGTTGAAGGCAGACGCGCAACATTGACACTGTCGCTAATCAAAACCAGCCAAGTGCGAGTCGTCGGAGTCGCACACGAAGGATTCCATACCAAAAACCTTCATTTTTATTTCTTTTCCAACTTGTATCAAAATATACTACAGTTTAAACAACATCTAACTGTTATTGTCACACTTGAAAACATACCTACAAGCGGGGTGAATAGGAATGCAGGTAGGTGAATCGAAACAAAACTTTGGAGACAATTTTTACGCCATTTAATTATTTTCTGCAGCATTTATGATGTACAATTTCATTGAATTTGTATAAATAAAACATAGTTGCTTTCTTATAAAATCAATGTTAAGATAGTAAAGTGAAAAACCTTGTCAAAGTTTTGTTTCTATTCACACCTCCGTTCCTATTGACCCCGTTTGACGGTACTTCAAATATTGTTTGGCAACCCTCATACCCAGACCATTAAACAAAAAACCTTCGAAAATAAATCTGAAAATAACCCTGTTATCTAATTCATTTGAGCTTATCTCTGCAATATTGAACATAATATTAAGTTATCAATTTTGTAATATATCCCTTATCTTAGTTTTATTACAGAAGTTTTAGTGCTAATGTACCAAGTATACTTGGATTGCACTGATGAGTGTTTTTGTGACCTACTATAATAGACCTTCCACTCAACACCGACTTTTGTCTGCGCAGACTTTGTTGTAAGTATGTCTGTGTAGATATTATTGTTCTGAAAAAAATAAATATAAAAAAAACAAACCTAAAATGTACATTTCTATTTTTTTCTATGTGTAAAAGATTAAAGCCGTTGCCGTATGGACGACATGGGACCAGAAAAGATACAAATCCTTTGTGTTCGTCAACTATTCATGCAATGAAATTTTACCTGCAAATTAAATCTGTTAACACTATTCCATGACGCTCCTAAAGCTGACGGAGATAATTGTGGGGAGAAAGGGGGACTGGCCATTTTCCATATAATTGCTTGAATAACTTCAAAACCATTTATTTTAAAAATTATGAGAAGTAATGGATTATTTTTTTGTTTTTAACTTTAGTAGTGGGTGGTAGGATGTTTTCTTTCAGTAAAAACTACGCACCAGAATTTTTGGGGAACTATTCAGGATTTATTTTTAGTTGTAATTTCTTGAATGAGCTCAGAATATTATACAATACAATAATAACTATCGGTTGTTTAAAGTATTACATTGTCTTACTTCCGAGACGCGTGGGGTTATAGATCAATGTACTATTAGAATGTATTATTATTGTTATTATAATTGCGTATAATCTATTGTTGAACTTGATAATCTTTGCAGATCATTTGTGGAAAACGTGGGATGTTTTGATGATCAATTAGTTCTGTTGTTATGATTTATAATATATTATACGTTGCAGTTATTATAACACTTTTTTGTTTGTTACATGTGGCATAATTGAATGGGAAAAGTGGCGTGATCTTTGACTACGCGTGCTTTCTGTGCTCGCGCATAGCAAATATTTTGAACGCAACCGATAAAAAAGGGCCAACCGACCAAATGCGAGACGGACTATCATACAAAGGGTTGCGGACGCATCTCATTTTTGTACAGGAGCGTTTGGTGTTCCATACATATGCAAGAAAGTATGTACTTTCAAGTCCTTTCTTTCAAACTAAAGACTTCTTGTAGGTTTTCCAGTAATGTAAAGGTAGACTATTATTATAACTATTATCAAAACCAGCAACAACGCTAAAGATCTCTGAAAGATAAATCATGCCCAGAAATTTTGAAAATGGTTTTTACTACATAATTAGAATTTCAGAATGAGTTTTAAATTAAACTCATTTTCATGGAGTTGAAATTATTAGGGAGCGTTTTAAAATATTGCTTTTCGAATATAATGAAGCTAGCTAAATTAAGCCAGTATAAAATTATACCCTCAATGCTTTCAGAATATAATGATGGTAACATTGGTATAATAACCTTGAATTCCGCGGTCCCCTTGACAGAATTGTCGATATCGTGATGGCATGTTCAATAACAAGTCAAGACTTACTGAGCACATAGTTTCTGCCTGAAGCACACAATTTATTGGAAGGATACTTAGAGCTCCAACTTACTGTTAGACAGCTGAAGTGATTCCATCTATAAACGTTTTATGAGTTCCTGGTATTTTTTGTCTTGTAGGAAACTAGGAATACATAGGTAGCTGTACCTATCTTGCTCGTTGCGGAATAGGCTACATTCCATCATCCACAAATTGCAGAACTATTTAGTCCGGCAGTTAGAGTGTTGAAAAATAATGGACACGTAATTTGTGTTTTTGTAAATCAATAAATATTGACAAAGATAAAACGCATAAAAACTCGGGACGTCACGACTCAGTAAAAATTATGCGAAGGTGTGACGTATTGAGAATTTTAAAAGCGTCGTAACTTCGTCAATTTTGGTTCCCGTAACAAAAAAAAAAACACGGGTCAAATATTTTTTGATAATCTAAATGACGGACTAATTAGATTTTAACAGGACACAAGCCCATTCCGTCGAAAGAGCTACCGCAGTCCAAACGCAAATGGCATTAGGAGGAACACGGATGGGTATAAGTCGGTATAAGTCTGACTCTATCTTCCGTTTGTACCTGAGCGGAGTAAAGATGATTTCCCACAAATAGAAGCAGTAGCTGTCTCGATGGTCTTCACAAGCGCTACTTCTGAGCAATGAGGTTCTGGTATCGATACCCGAGGCAGCCATGTTATTGGAATTTTCATCTGTAATTTCCAGCTGTAGCCCGGTTTTTAGCAAGAATTGCCCGCCATGGGGCTTAAACATAGAGGGCCTATGCGTATGCTATTGATACTTTTCTGCCTAACCCTCTGTAAAATACAGGCGTGATATTTTATGTTATCACGAGCTAAAAAGCTTTTAGTCGAATTTGACAGTTCAAAAAAACATACCTACATTGCTTTGAAGTCGATTTTCAAAAATACATACATCAATCACACTTGATAGAAGTATGGATCCGTTATTGACCTACTCCCAAAAGCCGTTACATAAATAATATCTCACCTACTTCCGAAATTAGGCGCCAAACACACGATACCTACGGCTATTATCAGAATACATTGTTCGCAAAATAAATAGCTCTAAATCCCCAGTGACATAATCTGGTTGAACGCGATGACCGTAATAAGGGGACATTCGTCAAACACGTGCTGCGTGCTTCTGTGCTCCTGGTACAAAGATAATGAACAGTCAAAATTACGTAAGATGATGACAAGTTTTGAAGTATTCATTGATAGGTCCTGGGTCAACAAATCATAAATATGGTCTTCTTCTCACTTAATGAGGGTCTATTTCCATACCATTATCATGATGTCTTCATTCCATTATAACAAAAAAAAACTTTTCTATTAAAATACAACCGAATTCCAAAAAAAAAACTTTAATTTCGGGAGTCGTTGCCAAAATACGAAGAAACTTACAAAAACACCGACTTCTTCTTAGTGGTACCCCGCACCTAACAACACCACTGCAAAATCGCAGGAAAGCAAAATACGCAATTTTGTTTACCAAGATGACAAAAAACTAATCATCATGCGAATCCAGCTATTTAGATTTAAAATCCAAACTTCCTTACCGATTTTGATAAAACTTAAATAGGATATTAGATAAAACAAGAATCTTTCAAATCTGCTCATAAATGACGGAGTTATGAGGTAACAAATATATTTAAAAAAATACAAACGAATTCAGAACCTCTTTTCTGTGAAATGGTTCAAAACTATCCATACTACTCTGAAATCTGGTACGTTTAAGAGTGGCAACAGCATACCAGAAGACGCAGCGTTGGAAATCCTTCCACAAGGTGGATTGATCACCTGGTCTCTGGACGCATAGGTCCGTTTGTTGTGGCCACACTTGGACGAGGTCAGTGTCCAGCACTGGACGACTTTCAGCTGAGTGATGACGATGATAATTATTTGTGTCGCATTGCCATCTCAAAGGAATATAAGAGTGAACGAAAAGATTTTCACTAGTGTGCTTGTACACTGTAATGTTTCCTGCGTACTTTACCGTTAAAACAACCACGAGTACAGAGGTCCCGAGTTCCATTGCCGGCTTTGACAAAGACTGTCGTTTTATCGCCATTCCTTTACGCTTTGTGAGTAAAGGGAGAAAGAGTGCACTTGTGTTTGCGCACACACTTGTGCACTACAATATTTCCCGCGCCAATGACGCTGAGACTGACCAACACGGCCGACATTCGATCAGCAGTGCTATTCTGTAACAACATTTTCGTGTCTCGACAGCGGACTCCGAGGTGAGTTTCAAATTCGTATAAATATAAGACCTTATGATGTGTGAAATAAAGTTTACTTTGTAAGCTTAGTCACTCAGGTGAAGTCGATATCGAAATGGTTATTTACAGAATAGACTAGCAGGAAGTAAAATTTGGTAGGGAAGATTATCTATCCGAACTAATATAAAAATGAAACAAAAATCCCTTAAAGCTGGGTACTGACCGGCGTTACGGGGCGTAATGTAACGTGTTACACAGCGAGCATTCATGCAGTCAGTACGTCGTGTTACGGGAAAACCAGCAAGCAACGAGCCGCTCGTTGCTCGCTTTGAGTGCTCCACCCGGCTGTCGGTTTTTTGGCGAATCCTTTGACTGTTACGCGGTTCAGTCAGTACGCCGTTGCGAGTCGTCACGAGCGCACGTGGACATCGCAAGTGATCACCCGTTATTCCTCTCGTAATTATATCAAGTTTCAAGAAGCATGGAGTGGAATAAAGAAAAACTTGTATAAACTTGGATGAAACAATAACTAAGTAGAATCAAAGTTCCCAATACGTCCTCGCTGTCGGCCATCTCGGAGTGAACTGGCGGCGACGGAGCACAGAGTTTTGACGAGCATGTTACGTCGATTTTAAGGACACTGCGTAACACGCTCGATGAGTAACACGCTCGATGCGGATGTTACATTACACCTTGTAACGTTGGTCAGTACCCACCTTTAGACTAGATATATAGGCTAAGTACATTACCGCGAGTGAAGTCGCGAAAAGAGGCTAGTCTCAAATAAGGAGCACAACAGAATTTGTTGTAATTTGCTAATACTCAATTTCAATAAAATTATAATGCACCAGCATTATTTTTATCATCAGTGATTAAAATAACTACACAAAACCAAACATCTAAAAATAAATGTCGAGTGCATTTAAGCATAAATTAGTCTAAAACAAGTACCTAAACACCTGATCACATATTAACTTATCTAACGCGCTAAGTTAAATCAATAGATACACAAGTACTTGCAAATGATCGATGAGTAAGATGAGTTTACAAGCTGCATCAAATTTTAAGAGGTCAATGATCTGTTCTCGTTAACTATGAACTCAAGAGTTCAGTAAAACCTTTTTGTATCACATCATATTATATACTGAACTGCTCGTAAATGTAATCGCATCTTCCTGTGAGAAAAGTGTCTTAAAACATAAAACATATTTTAAAACACTTTTTAAACGACTTCTTCAAAAAGGAGGAGGATCTATGTTCTACTGTATGTATTTTTATCGATTTCTCTGCCAATTGTGAACCGATTTTAAAAACTCTTTTACTGAGACCATTAATGATTATCAAATGGTTCGAAAGTAAGAGTAAATAAATAAAACTTCTAACATCATAAATCCCATGCGGAAAATCCCAAGACAATCGACTAAGCTTTTATAACCCTACGCTGATGGCTGAGTTTAAGACTGTTGTGCAGCAACCTTGTACGAGGGTAACCTCAGCTCCGGGGTCAATTGTAGCGTTTGACTTATTTACTGAAAGGACGCTGTCACACCGTAGTGAGTCTTTATTGAGATGTATGATTGTGACCCATGTAACTATACCGCGTGTATCTGACATCGACGCACAAACGATTTCCATGGGTCCAGGGCATGATTCTGGACACCCCAGTGTTGGAATTTTTCGTCGGTTCTTTTCTCATTTTTTCATTTTTTTCAAGAGTACCACAAATAGGTATCAGCTCAGCTGAGCTGATATCTATTTGTAGTCTTATTCAGATTGCTCTTTTTAATGAAAGTAGTTAATTAATTATTTTTTTATTAAAAATCTCATTGGGTTAGGTCAGAATAACGATTACAAGCAGTCTAAAGTAAAACAACCCTTGAAAAAAATGAAAAAATGAGAAAAAAGCCTAGGGTGTCCAGAATCATGCCCTGAGGCCTTAGTGTGAGTTTTTCGACTCACGTTCGAACGCGTTCGATTGCGAGCGCGATATAATTTAATATGGGAAATTAGGTTCTACGAGTGACCACCAGGTGGCACTATAACTAAATTCCCATACTAAATTCTAACGCGCTCGCAATCGAACGCGTTCGAACGTGAGTCGATAAAACTCACACTAAGGCCTCTGGACCCATGGAAATCGTTTGTGCGTCGATGTCAGATACACGCGGTAAATTTTATCAATGTCAACGTGTTACTTCCTCGTTGAACTAGTAGTCGGAAGTGCCGCTGTTCCAGTACCCTATCTCAACCCGAGTATGGTACAATTCCCGGGTCGGGAAACATGTTATTGGATTTATCCATTTGATGTTCAGTAGCAGCCTGGAGTCTTGTGCACGGTTGATTTAAAGTTGACAGGTTCAAGTTAAAAAATTACCTAGTATATCAGGAGAAAATAGCTGATTGTACAGTAAGAAACTTACGAATTAGAATAAAAAGTAAGTATTTCGAAGCAAAAGCACAAAAAACTATTTTGTTTGCGTTTCAAAAAAAAAAAATAATTGAATACCACATTATTTACTAAAATTAATTAATTAATTGTCTTTATTTCCTTGGAAGATGGGTAGGCCTTTACTGTGGGACGCAACCTGTGTCGATACTCTTGCGCCATCCCATCTTCCTAGTTCATCGTGTTGTGCTGGCGCTGCCGCTGCGGCTGCGGAAAACCTCAAGCGGCGTAAATATACCTAAGGCCGTGGGACCCTTGTGCTCACAGCCTTTTCAAAGAAATTTCGAAACGGCTGGTTGACACTTCCCGTGACCCAAGAGCTGGCTCTTACTTTGGGCAGAGATTAAGCATTGCCATTCAACGTAGCAATGCCGCTAGTCTCTTGGATACATTACCAGCTGACAGCGTGGAGGACGATTTTTTTGATGCTATACTTTAGTCTTTTGTTAGTTTAGTATATTTGTTAATTTATTGAAAGTTAAGCAGATAAATAATCAATAAAATTAAATACAAGTAATCAAACACGCACATTTCTGACAAGAAGGATATACAATCATCATAATTTCGCCAAGTTATGACTCTGTTACGCGCCGGTGTGACAGTAGGCGCGTGGCCTCGAATGTCATTTTGTTTTATCGTGTGCTTACACGACCTCTACTTAAGGGGTGGGCACAAGGTGAACCCATCGGTGTTTTGCAATAATGAGGACTGAGTGAAATGAGCCTTAATAATAACTATTCCAGAGAAAATGGTTTGAGGAGACGGTTGGCGCAGTGGTTGAGCGATTGGCTGCTGCGCTGCGTGTCGCGGGTTCGATTCCCGCATGGAGCAAATATTTGTATGCCTTTACAGATAGTTGTTCCGGATCTGGCTGTTTGTGTATGTGAATGTGTGTTGATTGTTTTGATGATTAATTTCTAGTGCGGGGCAACGTTTTAATAAACAAAATAGTACCTAAATGCATTGCTTAGATTAATAGTCGCATGTTTCTGTTTTTGTCTACTGTATGTCGCGTGACGATAGCCCGTCCCTGTTGAGATGCCACTATGGCTGACTATGGTCAAAATATCTCACGAGAACTAAAGCTTCCCGCATACAATTGGGGCGTGATAATGCAACAACGTTTCGACAAAAAATACTATGCGTATAGATTTTATTTTTATAATTTTGCGCGAATTAGCATAAAAATATCTTCATTATTTTTGTCTAGAACGGTCGTATTTCTGGTACCTAAAAGATTTTATAAGAAAACAATCTAAACCACTCAGTAACAGAAGAATTTTATTTATATTGATTTTAAATAAAATTCGTCTGTTACTGAGTGACTGACAGGTATAACCTTAGAATAATAACGCATAGAAGCCGCGTCTAGAACAAAACCTGAGCAAAATCGTGTGTCCACTTCATTTTCTTTGTGTGCGTGAGCCGAATGTGTCTACGTTCCTCTAACGCACACAGATATAGCTTTCAGTGATACCATTACTAAGCCGTTACCCACAAAATATGGGAAGACGCATTACTATTTTGCTATCAAGGCAAGTATTTTATGTTGTTGGGAACTGGAAAAGGTAAACATGTAATATGACATATTTTTTCGGAAGGTATAATTCAATTTATTTCAAAATAAAAGGAAATAAATCGCAAAAAGAATGAGATATTGTTCAATGCGTTTAGAATGCTTGATGGGTTATAATTATAAACAATGTTAAAACATCGGGTTTGATATGAATTAACAGTAAGTATTGTATTTTAAAATTACAAAAATGAAAAACATGAATGAAGGCAATGTGGGTATTTTTTCCTCACAAATAGCAACACTGTGTTATGACAAGTTAGGTTATTAGAATTCTGTTTTATTTATCGATTTACGTAAAAATAGTGCATAGAATGTGAGTACTTATTTGTGAAATGTTATTTTATCACATTTTTTTTTGTTTTCCTGATGTGCTATAACATCCTTTCACGCAACAAACTGTCATTTTCAATTGTTTACTGGCGAGCTGTGTTCGACGGAACGTGACATTGAGTACTGACGGCCTGATGGCTAAGTTTGACCGATTAGGCTAAGTTTTAGTTGCCTCACTTTTTGCACTCGTACTAGGTTTCTATGCGTTATTATTCTAAGGGTATAACGCACAGCAAAAGTTCTGTAGGGAGAGTTGGGGAGCACTAAGAGGGGATTTCCCGAAATTCCTACAAAACGGGAACGTGATTTGCGTGTACGAAGTCACGGGCGAAAGCCAGTGTTTTTTTTTTTTTTTGGACTACTTATATCAAACATCAGGCATAATGCTGTCATTTTCTAAATGAGAAACTAAATAATAAATAATAAATAATTTTTATTCTTCAAAAAAAAAGTACACAAGCGTTTTCAGAAACAAACATTTTCATCAATTTTTGTTAGTATACAGAAGCATTATATTTCATGACAACGACTCCCAAACTGAGACATGCTCGTATCTTGGGTAGTCGGCGGTCGACCGTTGTAGGCGTCTTATACATATTACCGTCTTATTTTGTATTAAATATGACACTTACAAATTGTACACAATTAGCAACTATTCATTATATAAAAAGTGTATGTTTCAAGTAAAAAACTTACATGAAAATTAAAACAAAAATAAGTAAAGTTTTCATTTTACCACTTCGATAAGCTTCTCAGACTCATCATAACTCAACAGCTTCAACCAGTTGGTCAATTTACTTTTAAAATTGTGCTTGTTAAGTCTGTATAGTGAGATCTTTCTGTTAATTTGATTGTAAAGCCTGGAACTTAATGCGCTGTATTGTCGCTGTGCGAAAGCTGTTCTACATTGCACAGAGGGACAAACAAGTGCACCACTTCGTTTTTTTAAACCTTCATTAGTTAGAGGTAGTAGTGAATGTCGCCGGAGCATCGTGCGGAGAATAAACAGCTGTCGCACTGTCAACACCTTGCACTCCCTGTACAGTTCTGTGGTAGAATAATAGCGCGGCTTACCATACATGACCTTGAGAATCGCCCTTTGTGCCCTCTCTAATTTCAAAAGTAATGTTTTGTAAGTCCCTCCCCAAGCAGGAACACAATACCCCAATATGGATTGACACAATGCAAGATATACTGTATTCAATAGCGCACGGTCGGCAGAGTGACGAAGATTCTTAAACACGTACAGTAGTTTTCTGACACGTCCGGTGAGGGTCTCCACCTGTGGACGCCAGTCCAATCGTTCATCGACTAAAACACCAAGATACCTGATACTAGCAACATTTGATAACGAGGAACAGCGACAGGTTATTGTTGATCTGGCACAACTGTGGGCAGTGAGTGTTATGGTTTCCTCTGATGGCATTGAGGTGTTAGGGAGATAAAAACGAATATATTTCGATTTATCTACATTCAACGTTAGCAAATTAGAAGATAACCATACCATGACCTCCCTCAGATTACTCTCGGCCTGTGTCTTAGCCTCCACCCAGTTTTTCCCATACACTAAGAGTGCTGTGTCATCCGCTGTAAAAATATTACTGTTTTTTAGTTTCATCTTGCACAAGTCATTGATGTATACTATGAACATTGTGGGTCCAAGAATACTCCCTTGCGGGACTCCATATTTGATTTCTTCGTCCTCACTCATCACTGTATCAATTTTGACTGCCTGGGTACGATTGGTCAGGTAATCTTTAAATATATTTAATGAAAGACCACGAACTCCGATGTTCTCCAGTTTTGATATAAGGATTGGGACAGAAACCGTATCAAAAGCTTTTGATATATCCAAAAATATACCGTAGCACTTGTAGCTTTTGTCAAGCTTACTAGCTACTGTGGCACTGAGATTGGTTACAGCATCCTCAGTCGACACACCGGACCTAAATCCATACTGGTTTTCTGAGATGATGTTAAATTTAGTGAGATACTTGGTCAAGCAGCTATTAAGTACTTTTTCAAGTATCTTCGATAATGTACTCAGCACAGAAATAGGCCTATAGTTTGTGAGTCGCTCTTTGTCCCCACCTTTATACACAGGCGTCACTATAGCTTTTTTCAGGCTGTTTGGAAATACGCCAGTGGCAATAGAGACGTTGCAAATGTGCGTAATCGGTGGTACCAGTACTTCCTGTGAGAGCTTAATTACCAAGGCTGGAATATTATCCCAGCCAGTTGCACAATTATTCCGTAGTGAGCCAATGATCGCTGCCACTTGTTCATGGCTTACTGGCAGTATCCCGAGAGAGTTGTGCTGTGATACATTCTCCTTGGTGTGGCGAGGTACTGGTGAATTATCTGGTGGCACCAGCTTCGCAGCCAGGTCCTTCCCAATGTTGACAAAGTATTTGTTGACACAGTTTGCCGACAATTTGGCATTAGCCGATAACTTTAATAGTTCCCTTGCTGGCTGTGACTGACATTTCCTACCTGAGATTCGGTTTACAACATCCCATATTGCTTTCGGACATTTTTGAGCTTTATCAAACTGACCTTTTTCGTACTCGTTTTTTAACTTCCTAAGCAGTGCATCACAGAAGTTTCGGTACCTTTTATATGTCGTTTGTAGGGTTGTGTTATCAGCATTTTTCCTAAGTTTGAGGTGCATCCTATCGCGGTTCCATATACAACGAAGTAATCCTTCAGTGATCCATGGTTTCAGAATTCTGGTTCGCCTACTAATTTTTTTTTGAGTTGTGTGCTTTTTTACTACGTTACTTATAACCGAGATCAGATTATCAGTGGCAATATTCGCGTCTTTTTCATTCAAAACCAAACTAAAATCACACTGGTCAATGTCTGTTTTAATAGAGGAGTAGTCTAGGCGCGTTATGACTCTATTGGTATCCAGGGTCTGTTTCTTGGTATCCTTTATGCATAAAATGACAGGAAGATGATCCGTTATGTGGGTGTCTAATATGATAACTTCTGCCTCTCATGAATACGATTCATAAGCCACCAAATTTATTACATAAAAAGCCCTGAAAATAATAAACTCTTGATCAATATGTCGTCTCATTTAACTGCATGGGGCGTGCACAAGGTGAATGTCTCTTGTTTATGGTGTAACCTTACCATAGATAAAGTAGAACGAGAATATTATGATGATCGCCGCCTTTTTTATGAAAGCAATAAGGTCAAGAGTTTATTGAGTGCAAGGTAAAGTTCATTAATAAAAGCTCGTAGCTGAATAATAACAATGATATATATATAAGGTTAAGCAACGCTTGTTGAGGCCTGTCAGTGGATGGGTGACCATGATTATAGACCGAGACGCCTCCAGGCCTTAGAAAGCACTGCGACCAAAAAGCTGGGCATCCTACATAGGGTGAAGCGATACTGCAAGCCTGGACAGCTTTTAACTGTGTAAAAAGCACAATTTCGATCCTGCATGGAGTATAGCAGCCACCTTTGGGATGGCTCAGCTAAGTATCCGCTTGCCGCGCTTTATTCGTTGAAACGCAGAGCTAAGAGGCTCATAGACGACGTAAAACGGGTGGATGCCAAGCTACACAGCTTGGCTCATCGCCGCAAGGTTGCCTACTTGTCGGTCTTTTACAGATTGTACTTCGTGTAGTGGGCCCAAGAACTCCATGAACTCATCCCACCGGACGCACTGCAGCTTACAATCCCTACCCGGTTGCTATTCCACCAATTCGCACTAAGCGTTTCCAAGCGTCTTTCACAATGTGCACAACAAACGAGTGGAACTCTCTGCCTGCGTCTGTGTTTCCTAATACTTACAACCCTAATCTCTTCAAACTTAGAGTGAACAGGCTCCTTCTGGGTAAGCTCGTTCCATCGTAGACTTTGTCTCTGTCATCTCTGCCCTAGACTAGCACCAATAGCAAACCCATCTAAAATAAAAAAGCACGTTGCCGTTTTCCCCAGCTTTCATTTAAAAACCTTTGATAGTCGTTGAGTAGTCAAAAGACAAAAAATCTGACCCTTGGCTACTACTATTTGCCTTTACCAATTACTATGTTATGAACTTATATTTTTTACCAAAAATATAAAAAAAAAAAAAATGTCATACAAATTCTCGAACTATTGCATTTTCCAACTTTCAAGGCGAACAACAAACACTTCTAAGATCGTGACCAATACATCTAAACTGCTTTCAAGAGTGTCAATATTCCACATAAAATAATGACACTGACAGGTCATAAACCGCGTGGTTCATAATACTGATCGCCTTCAGTTTCATTGATGAAATCCGTCCTTGGTATAATAAAATATGTTGTTGTAGACAGTTACAGACCTTATTACTCTCAGATACCACCTGTAGTGGTAAAATTGTAAGAACCTAACGTCCCTAGGGTTGGTATCAACTATCAGACGACAGACACTTCTAGCCAATATCTTCCACACTACCAGGGGTTAAGAAACGCATTGTATGTAGCTTACAAGGTTTTATAAGAAAAGCGGTGTGAAAATGTACGAGAACAAGCTCATTACTTTCGTAGACACGTAGAATGTTTATGAAAGAAGGTACCTATTGTTGTAAATCACATTTGTTTTTGCCGCGTACTGAAAGACGTAACGTCGGAAGGCCTAACACGGTGGTCCGATGACCTGGTGAAGGTCGCGGGTAGCCGATGGATTATTGTGGCGACGCTTGGGGGAGGCCTATGTCCAGCAGTTGATGTATTCCGGCTGATATGATGTTGACATTTGTTTTGCTACTTAAGTATAATTATTTTGGTGAATAAATATTTGTATTATTATTTTGTATTATTATATTCATCTGCCTGCCCATTTTTTTCTTCCAGTCTGCCGTATCAGCCGTCAAACTTTTACTAACTCCCTTTTCTTTCCTAACGCTTCTTACATAATCCATCCATCTTTTCATTGGCCTTCCTCTCCCTCTCCATCCATCCACATTTATGTTCATTACTCTTTTAGTTAAATGCGTTTCCTCTCTCCTAGTATAATAATATTTCAAAATAAATTCCGCAAGTTTATGTCTTAGCAGCTTATTAAAACTCTCATAATATCGACCTTGCGGAGAGAGGTCAACGTTCGGCGTCCTTACATCGTTCGCCTAAGAATCAACAGAGATGTCAATATTATGGTAAATGCTTCATGCGTGTTCATTCGTAATGATAGGCCATTTTTAGGTTTCCGTTCTAAAATGGAAAAAGAACCCTTATGGTGTGACTAAGTCTGTTCGTCTGTCATAGCTGGATATCTTAAGAACTACTCATGCTTTCAACTCGAAATTTGGATAAGTTTTAGAACGATTGCTCACCTATTTTGCAAATAAGAAAGAAATTAAAATGTTTTATTGCAACAGCGACTGAAAGGAGTTCTTAAAAATTCGAAGTGGGGTATCAAATAAAGGACTCATTCTTAAAAAAAAAACCTTTTTTTTAGGCCGTGGTATGATGAACTGTCATCAAGTCAAGCAGAAGTTCCTGCCAGACAACCTACTCCAGAATTTATCCGGAGATTTTGAAACCGCCCGTTATTTCTTTTATGTGACAACTGGGGTCTAAACAGGCCACTTTAGCAGAATCAGAAAGCACTACACGTCCTATAATTTTTTTCTAATCAACCTTGAACCTAATGAGTTAGCGAAAAAGATGAAAATGGTATGGTATGGTACACTATGCAAACAAGCATATTATAAACTAGGGGAGTACATTGACGACAAAAATGCTTGGCTCAATGCTGGTCCGCTCCACATCGACTAAAGTGCCCGAACTTCGATGAAGATGTGAAAACATTGTTGGACCTGCTGATGATTGTAAGATTGTCTTTACATTGTATAGACTCATTAAATAATGTAACCATGATTTTGTAAAAAATCCGTGTTTAAAAGAGTGTCCATGGAGTTTCTTGCACGTTCTTCTCCATAGGATCTACTCTTTGGAACGTACAACTGCCGCGCTGGAGATAGGGTCGGTGAGTGTGTTTTGTTGCAAAATAACTTGCTGCTTTTGTCGCTAGTACGGCAGAATTAGTTTCATCTATTTGACTGACAGATCTTGACTAGGTATTCAAAAGTGCCTGTAAACTGGTATATATGAAATAAAGGATTTTTTATTTGTATTTGATATTTGGACAGATTGTTGAGTGGTTACTATTATGATTCTAATTTAATATGATTCTGCTAAAGTGGTCATTCTAAACCCCTGAGGCCTTAGTGTGAGTTTTTTCGACTCACGTTCGAACGCGTTCGATTGCGAGCGCGTCAGAATTTAGTATGGGAATTCAGTTATAGTGCCACCTGGTGGTCACTCGTAGAACCTAATTTTCCATACTAAATTCTAACGCGCTCGCAATCGAACGCGTTCGAACGTGAGTCGAAAAAACTCACACTAAGGCCTCTGATAGTTACTACTGTCATTGTTCTGTTTAACATAAGTAGTTTGCACCTACTTTAGCGTCCATTACATAACAATGCCTAATACAGTCAACTTTACGATGGGTATTATATTACGTAACTCAAATTATTGTCAACGGACAAGTTTCACTACAGTGAGACCTTGTACTTTTCCACGCAACACAGCTGCAGAAACTATGGGACGATTTGGAAGTTTTATTATCTACTATGAGGTATGAATAAACGTTGGTTGATTGTCTACGGGAAATAGGCCATTAAAAACCACGTTTTAAAGGTGTTTTTTTTTTCTTTTTTTTTTATGCAAAACGCGGAAACTCTTGGCCCAAATCTCACCTGATGGAAAGTGATGATTAGGCCGAAGATGGAAGCGAGTTTCACCCGGAATCCTCTTACACAGAGGAACTGGCTACCATACCTCTGACTGCCGGAACACAACATTGTTGTTATGGCGACAGACTTAGACATGATGGTGGTAGCTTGCCAGGCGGACTCAGAACAAGTCCTACCACCAACCAAACCGAGCAAAAAAATTTGCCCCCGCTGGGAATCGAACCCGGGACCTCTGGGTCTGAATCAGGTGGTTTAACCACTAGACCACGGAGGCGGTTAGTGTCACCTGTTTAGCACCACCCGGGGACCACGTGTAGGCATTCGCTGAAGGGTATTCTCCTACGGACGCGGGTGACTCGGCCCCCAATTTAGTGGACATCCCACCTACACGCGCAAAACGTTTTGGGAACACCTTCATAGTGCGTAGTGCGTACAGCAAAGGAGTGGAATTCCCTGCCGGAGTCTGTGTTTCCTGCTAGCTACAAACTAGAAATCTTTAAGTCTAGAGTGAATAGGTTACTTCTAGGCAAGCGTACTCCATCTTAGACCGCATCATCACGTCTTACCATTACGTGAGATAGTGGTCAAACACGTGCCAATCAAAAGAAAAAAAAAAAGAGGACACTAATAGTTGAAACTTCACGGTATGTCATACAAAGCAGGAGAGCGATTTTCCATTGACTATAGAAAACTTATGCTCTTATTACGTAAAAGTAACAACTTTTTAGTCCTAGCTTAAGTTTCATAAACATCGGTTCACCAAGAACAAAGACTTGTGAGTTTTTATGAGGACCATGGGGAGTCAATGCTTGTAAGCGTTTATATTGGTGATGCCTCCTAAAAAGATAAAGGAGGATTAATACTTACCGTTTGATTCGATGGAAGGCCGGAACTACGCCTGTAGGAAGAGAAAGTGACATTCAAACAGTGATAAAGATTGTCAAAAAGACCAGTGTGCCAATTTTACGGAATTTTCACATTTCAATCGCAATCTATCAAAAATGTATAAAAATTAAGGCTTTTTTGACATGCGAAAGCGAAGTTCTTTTAAAAATTAGTAGAATTATTGGCCCTCAGATTGTTTGGGGTTGACATGCACTAACGTAATGTCACGTGGTCAATCCCAAACTTTTGAGTTTTCGACAACCGTTTTCGCTGATACTTAGAATGGCACTTTATCTTGACCAGAACCTAAGGGTGAATACATAAAGGAAGGAGGTAACCAGCACCGACCTATTAGCGCCTCTCGTATGTGCAGGTAAACACTACATAAAGGAAGCGGGTAGAAGATGGGACTGCTAACAGCAACAAATGACGGCCTACCAGCGCTGTTCGGTGCAGGTCGGAACTGAGGCCTTAGTGTGAGTTTTTTCGACTCACGTTCGAACGCGTTCGATTGCGAGCGCGTTAGAATTTAGTATGGGAATTTAGTTATAGTGCCACCTGGTGGTCACTCGTAGAACCTTATTTTCCATACTAAATTCTAACGCGCTCGCAATCGAACGCGTTCGAACGCGAGTCGACAAAACTCACACTAAGGCCTCTGGTCGGTGATGTTCGGAGCTCGTCGGCGTAACCCGGTTTCTACGTGTAATAAGGATTAAGGTATATTGTTACTTGGGAGCAGCCAATGTCCAGCAGTGAATTGCGATTAGGCTACAGGAACGCTCAGTTGACGTACTCGACTTCAGATATGGAAAAACACCACCACGTGGCAGCCAATGTAACCAGGTTAACAGAAACAATAGGAACATTATTCAAACAAAACAATTTGTTAAGTATTCCTATTATATTCTGCGCCACTTTTCCACTATTACACAACTAAACAATCACATAACCAAACTATTGTTGACTTTTGAAGCCAAACAAACGTACTTGGCCAAGGTTTGCAAATACACAGTGGCGTAGCGTAGGCTAGACACAAAGGGGCCCCGAATATAAAAAAAAATTGCTGCCCTCTTTTTACCCGACTGCGTATAATTAGTCTAAAAGGGGTACATTATTTTTTTAATATTACACCCGACGAGCACAAAATGGTCGCTCATATAAGTCTTATTAATTAAGGCCGTACCCTGACCAAATAACCTTGAGCATTTTTTCCCTCAATAACAGCGCAAGAGATACAATAGCAAATACGCTCAAAATGTTGAATAAAATCGTTAAAAAATCTAATTTTGGTCGTTTGAAAAAAATACTTCTACAAAAATGTTCATTATTAAATTGCCTATCCATTAGTGTAAGTGCAATATCAAAATAATTGTTAGTTTTCGAGAAGATGCATGTTTTCAGTATTTTTTTGCCATTTCTGTGGTTTCGTTGTGAGGAGATTACTTAAACATTATACTTAGTGATAAAAAATAAAATCTACCATTTTGAAGCCAAGATTATGTAGAAATGTAATGTATTTTTTATTAGTTGATATTTATTTTGTATAAAGAGTACCTAGATAGCTCCAAAAAACTGCACAAAAAACAGCTAGCGCTGCGTTTTGCTCGGGGACGCGCCTTAACTTGCAACTGCTTGCGGCTCCACCCACGTCAAAGCTGAAAATTATACGAAGGAAACATACTCCCGGGATAAAAAGTAAGTATAGGTACAATATTGCAGGACGTGGTCTACCCGTTTGCTAATTTTAACCTAAATCCAAATAATGCAGATAATAAACAAACTCGATTTCGCATTTATAAATATTATTACCGTCTCATTTTTTTGTTCACACATCGGAGCCCCCTCTGTTGTCCGGGGCCCCGTATAATTGATACGGCGTTAGCTACGCCCCTGTAAATACACTAAGTCAGCGATAAAAAGCAGTATCGTACCTCAATCTTAGTAACGCGGAAATAGACCTTGACCCAAAACAGGATAGGCAGAGACAATGTGCAGAATTAGTACGTCACTTGAGATTATCTTATTACGACACCTTTTGTGTAGATCCTTGAGGACGAAAAAGGTGTCGCGAATTCGAGATCTTTGACACACGTGGTGACTGAATTGGCGATGGGTATACACTTCCGTAGTTTTTGATTATTGTATAATGTCGATCGCAGTGGTTGGCTCATGGCTTCCTTATTATTACAAACCTTCAAACAAGCACAGAAGAAGATAACAGTTCCAAGAAATATAGGAGCTCGTGGCTAAATAATGACTGCCACTCGGATCGATCTTCCAGGTTAAGCAACGCTGTCTTAGGTGCCAATGTGGATGAGAGACCATCTATTTCATACTAAGACTCCTTTCTACATCAGGAAGCACGTTAAGCCGTTGGTCTCAGCTGTCATGCCGCATGCTGTGTGCTGTCTGTGTTGGTTGTGTGTCACAATATATGAAAACAGTTACCTACTGAGTTTTGGAGGCCACGTAAAATTTTAATACTCTGCCGCATCCAGTTAGAAATCCAAACTCAAAGTAGGTACCTACTTGGAAAAAGGTTAGGCAGATAGAAGGAGCGATGTCATATTATACGAACGTCAAACTTAAAACACTCCCCTTTTTGGTCGATGGTTTAAAATCATCAATATAAACTATATGGGGTCCTCTCAGGCAACGTTGGCATATTTTTTCTATAAACTTTAGGGGAATCTTAGAGCTCTTGATCTCCAATGGACAGCACTGACTTCTTCTCCTCACAATTTCGCCGACAGCCGGACGGCCCATTATTGTTTTAAAATAAGGTCTAATTATATTATTTTCGTCCAATATTTTTGAAGACAATGGATAGAATTAGTCACCTAAGTACGCACAATATTTGTTACACTACCATAAAAAACATCCTTGGATACTTACATGGTACTACGAATCTGCCTTTAGTCGCAGTATTGGCAGAACTGTAGGCCTATCCAAGCCTATCGGCGTACAATTATAGATGACCAATGACATTTAGTAATAGATGGTGTTAGTCATAGTTGTTATTTCTGGGTATTGTCATATCTTGTGGTTTCCCGTACCGTGATTACTGAGCAAGAACTTATCTCAAGTGAAGTTACAGTCACGTGCTGTCCTAGTATACATTGTAATATGCAATGCGTTTCAAATAAGAATAGGAACGTCAATCTGTCAAATGTCTCTTGAAAAAGTACGGTTTGCATAGAAAACTTAGTTGCATATCAATAACGGTTTATTTTACTTTGTTTAAATAAGTCTTTAATCAAATTTAAATGAAAACGTTCTACAGTAGTAAATTAGCTAAATATAATATGTAATTATTTAAAGTCATTATTAGTTATTTTAAACTATAACATAACACTTACTTCACTCAATATTTGTAGATAATAATTAAAAAAACATAATCTTGCTTTGCTCACCCTACCTAATTGGTTTGAATTGACAGCTATGACGTAACAATACGCTAAGTCGATGCTATTCTAATTTGAATCGCATTGTACTCATCGTGAAGTTCTTCAGATAAATTACCAAGTTGTTTGGAAGGGCAGGGCGGTAAGCAGGCACCTTTGTCCGGTCAACCGCTAAAGTTATTTTTTGCCCGTGACTTCGTACATGCATATTCCGTTTTCCTCGTTCCCGTAGGAATTTCGGGAAATCCCATCTTAGCGTTACGGTGCGTACACTCCCCAAGGAACCTGTATGCTAAATTCCAGCTTTCTACGACTAGTAGTTTCGGCTGTGCATTGTCTGGAAGTCACTCAGTAACGGAATAATTTTATATGTATATTCGGATTAGCTGATTTATGTTTTCTTTCTCGGGTCCCTGGAGACCCGGTCCTTTGGTAGGCGTACAAGGGGCCGAAACCAACTCGCAGAGGCCCCGTTAGAAATTTCAAATGTAATGGGGCACCAACCGGCGATTGTCCCTGTATGCACTGTGAAAGTATTCCCAAGGACAATTCGGATTAGCTGATTTATTATTATTATAGTATGTAGGTACTTAGTATGTTACATAGAGTGACTTCCTATTTGACCTCCATAACCCAGAAACAAACACGATACCCTTTGTCAAAACTGTTGCCAGATTTTCTGGCTTTTGACTACACGTAACGCATGTCAGATTCCGAGAGATCGAGGAGTAAATAGTACAACCGCTTTACAAAGTATACAATTTCGGAAGTCGAACCGAAATTATATTTATTTAGTAGGTACTTTGACTTGTTTTTTTAGGGTTCGGTACCAAATTGGTAAAAAGGAACCCTTATGGTGTGACTAAGTCTGTCCGTCTGTCATAGCTGTATAAATCTCAAATTCTCAAGAACTACTTATGCTATCAAATCGAAATAGTTTAAGATTACGTTTGATCAACTGTTTTGCAAATAAGCAAGAAATAGAAATGTTTTTCTTTTGGAACAGGCACTGAAAAGGGTTCTTAAAAATTCTAATAGGCGCTACTTGGGCATGTGGGCTTACATGACAGAGCTGTTTTTGCAGATTCTCAAACCTTTTTTCAAATCAAATCAAATCAAATCACATCGTTTATTGCAATCCATAATGTCATACAGGTGGTAAAATTAATAATTAGAAACAATTATGGACCCTGTCGGGCACAGCAAAATAATTAGGAGAGAGGAAGGGCGCTTTTTATTATTATTGTTATTTTGTATTTGTTATTTTTGATTTTGCTTTAAAATGTTAGCGTTTCGTTTTCAATTAGTTAGATACTATTTTTAAATACCTTTTTTTCTTTTTAGAGTTCCATACCTCGAAAGGAAAAAGCGGAACTCTTATAGGATTACTTTGTTGTCCGTCCGTCCATCTGTCTGTCAAGACCCTTTTTCTCAGGAACGCGTGGAGGTATCAAGCGGCATATATTATATGGAATTTATATCAAATACTCAGATCTGCTGTCCCTTGGAGCTGTGAAAAAATCAAAATTCTAAGCCAACGCAATCAAAAGATACAGCCGCTTATGCCGCAAATCGACACTTGCAAGGCATCAAAACCTACAGGGTACTTCCCGTGAACTGAGAATCTTGAAATTTAATACGAAGCAACGTCTTATAACACAGATAAAGGAAAAATTGCGTAAACCGTAATTTTTTTGTTACATCATGTAATAAAAATATTTTTAACAATGTAACCTTATTACCCCTTTTCTCTTGAATGCGTAGAGGTATTAAATTGAAATCCATATCAAATACTCAAGTCTATAATACTTTTAAGCTGTAACAAAATCAAACTTCTGTGTCAACGCAATCAAAAGAAACAGCAATTTAAGCCGCATATTTTCAAACTCGCAACTACTCGCAAGGGAATCAAACCCTAAAGGATACTCCCAGTCGACATAGAATCTTGAAATTTGGCATGAAGCAATGTTTTATAGCACATACTCGTATTAAGGAAAAATTCCGAAAACCTTAAATTTTTAGTTACTCGATTGTCGTGATGGGTGAACTTTTACTTATATACCTACAGGTTTGTACAGAACCCTCGGTGCGCGAGTCCGACTCGCATTTGGTCGATTTTTTATATTTAGACCGCATGATTTTTGATTTTAGAAAAAAAAATTACCAACTTCGAAATTTGCATGGTTAATCTGAAAAAATTCTAAGTAGGAAGTTTACATAAATACTACAGGAAAAATAAAACAATGTCTCTAAATAGCACACTTTTTCAGAAATTATCAACAAAAACTACATTAGTTCTAATATCGGTCAAGAGATGGCGCTGGTCTAAAACTGCAGTATCCTACACCGCAGTCTTAAAATTTTCTGACGACTAGAGGCCAAAACAATGTACTACTCTGTGGTATAGGCTTCACAGTTGGCGTGGCGTAACTAATCACACGGCGACAAGACGCATTTTAGATATTGATAATTATGCTCTTAAGCCTCCAAAAGAATAAACAACAGCATTTAACGCGACATTGAACTTCAAAAGGTGTCTTTTTTGAAATCTAAAGGTTTATTATGAGCACTGCAAAACATTTAATTGTTGAGTGTAAACAAGAAACCCCGTGACTAATTGACTGCAAAAGTTATTTTAATATGCGGAAAATAATACAACAGCATTCCAACTATTGATTTGTTCCAAACATTGACCGGAAAAAAAAATAAACAAATGACAACAGTGACGCCGACATTCATTCGTAGAAAAAGTAACAAACAAAACGCATTCATTGAAACTAAAACAAAAGGGTCTACAAGACCGTAACGACCACGGAACGAAAACATATGACCGAGGTACCAGGGACACAGAATACGGCAAGCGATGTCGCATCTGACTCTCGCATCCAACGCAGCGGGAAAAAGGAAGACAAGCCAACGTGACTCTAATTCCTTGCAAATAAAGTCCATCCAATACAGCACGGCATAACAGCTGTTAAACGCCGTCACAGTTGGAACAAAATCGATCTTATTACTTACACCATAAAGCTTCTTGAACAGAAAATGCCATTCGCTGGTGTTGTCAGTGACACGTAGCACATTGTAGATGAGCTGCTATGTGTTTCTGACTGCCTGGTATCGTACGGTGGGAAGAGGGTCGGGATACGGGATGGGCAGTCCGTGACACGCCCGTCCGTGGGATCGCGGAACTCCTTATCAATTGGTTGGGAGAACAACTCTACTAAGCCACCGTTTTATTAATATCTAGTTTTTTATTTACATTTTTCTTGTATGAATAAATTTAAGTAACAGTATTATTACTATTGTTATTTTTGAATTGTGTTATTTTCTATTAATAGAGTTCATTCATTCGTAACATGAATCACATAAACGACACAATATTCATTTTACTTTTGACATAATAATGAATGACGTGATCAACGTTCGCATTCGTATTTCAAATGCGATCTGCAAAAAGCTTATGGAAATTGAAACTTTTTGACAGATTACGACTGAGATGTGAATGCGAAAGTAGATTAAAAATTTGTAGAATTAGACCTCTGAACTTTTTCGGCACTTTCATTTAACAACACATAAGCAATGTTCTATTCCCGTGCGGCGTGCATTCTATACAATGAAGACTTTTGTTCATGGCGTAAAATAATATAATATGTTGTTATCATAGTAAATATTCCACTGTACCCTGTATTTTGCCTAACTATGAATATATATTATTGACATTATTTCGATCTTTAAACTCAAAAAATAACGTGTGCTGCGATAACCTTATACAGCACGTGCTTATTATTCATATAAATAATATACATAAATAAAATATTTCCCGTTCCTTATTAAATTCGCAGAATCGAACAACTAATATAAAATATAATCCATTGAAGCATGCGCCTAGCAACTGAAGTTATCAATTAAATTGGTTATCTCCTTTGTTTAGTAAACATGCTAATTACGTGTTGACAAATACCGGAAAACTACATGTTATCGGTTGAGTTGAAAGGTCCAAGGACCTTATGATGACATGCGCGTTTAAAATGAATAGTCATTAATTAATTTGTCGATTAATATGAAGAATTTGTTCACAAAATGAGGGATGAGTTTATACTTTTAGGGTGACTCAATTCTCCTTTACTTGGAATTCTGTTCCAAGTTCAGGGCTCATCTATACTTTTATACTAATATTAGCTGTGCCCGCGACTTTGTTCGCTTGGAGGTCGGAAAATGATGAGATGTGTTGCATATACAAAATCTACGTTCAGTTACGTATCCTGATCTCTCTCAGAATGCAGGGCACTGTATCATCTCTACCGGTTGAAATGCCGACCCAGCTCAGTTAATCTCCTGGTACAATCCTATCTTGAATCAAAATCAACATAACCGACTATCGAACGAATGGTGGTGAATCAAGTTGATTCTTATTTTCGTCCAGCACTGTCTAAAAAGAAACACATTTTCTATGAATTTTACTGACAATATTGCTGATTTAGACCACTGATTATTTGATTTGTTTTAACATTTTATAATATTAAAAAGTTTTACTGGATTCATAGAATCGATTTACTATAGAGCTCGTGGCTAAATAAAAACAGCCACACGGGTCGATCTTCAAGGTAAAGCAAAGCTTGGTCTGTGCATGGGTGGCCATCTGTAGTGCGATTCACTAAGGCAGAACATCTTTACAACCAAAAAATCATCGTTGAAACATCTGATGTGGCATATATTTATCAGATGTTTCAACGATGATTTCTTGTATGTAAAGATGTTCTGCCTTAGTGAATCGCACTACTGAACATATACCGAGATTCCTTCGGGCCTCGGAAAGCACGTAAAGCCTTTGGCAGTCGTTACGGATAGTCAGAAGCCGGTAAAATCTGACTACAGTCTTGCCAAGAAGTACCTTGTTACTCAGTCAATGGGTTGTGGAGGTCTGGTATGTATCCGCTCAGCGAAAAAAAAACCGGTAATCAGCTGATTCCGGTTTATATCCCATTTGACGGCACGGTTGGCGCAGTGGTTAAGCGATCGGTTGCCGCGTTTCGTGGGTTCGATTCCCGCACGGAACAAATATTTGTATGACCTACAGATATTTGTTCCGCGTCTGGCTGTTTGTGTATGTGACTTTGTATGTTTGTAAACGCACCCACGATACAGGAGAAATTCCTAGTGTGGGGCAACGATTATTAAAAAAAAAAATAGAATTTACTTTTTTTTTTATATTGATAGGCGAACGTTTGACCGCTATCTCACCTGATGTTAAGCGATGTTGCGGTCTAAGGTGGAGCACGCTTGCCTAGAAGTAACCTATTCACTCTTGACTTAAAGACTCCCAGGTTGTAGCTATCAGGAAACACAGACTCAGGCAGGGAATTCCACTCCTTAGCTGTACGCACAATGAATGTATTCCCAAAACGTTTTGTGCGTATAGGTGGGATGTCCACCATGTACCGGTGGCACATCGCCGTACGTCTTGTGATCCGACTTATTTGATTTATGTAATACTAGCTTCTGCCAGCGGCTTCGCCCGCGTGATCCCTAGGGAACATGTTCCCGGTATTAAAAGTAGCTTATGTGCTATTCCAGACTATAATCTATCTTTGTTCTAAATTTCATTATGATCCGTTAAGCCGTTCTGGCGTGATTGAGTAACAAACAACCAAACTTTCACATTTTCTTTTTTTTTTTAATTTTTTCTGTTCATTGTAGCGTGATGAAAAGTATACTATAACCAGCTCAAGAGTATGAAAAATAATTATACCAAGTTTCATTAAAATCGGTCGAGTAGTTTTTGTTTCTATAACGGTTATACAGACAGACAAAAATTTTACTGATTGCATTTTTGGCATCAGTATCGATCCCTAATCATCCCCTGATAGTTATTTTGGAAATATATTTCATGTACAGAATTGACCTCTCTACAGATTTATTATAAGTATAGATTATCAGTATAGAAGATAGATTTTATCAATAAATTAATTACTGTCGATTTATTGATATACTTGGTCGCGTTGCAGTGTGTGGGCAAGCCCTTCCTCAACGTAGACCGGCGACCTAGTGAATGTCGCAGTAAGCCACAATATGCGGGTGTGTTCAAGCAGTTCAAGTCGAGGTGTTGGATGCGAGGGGTCAAGTCGGCTTAACGCAGCGACTTATAAACAGTTTACTTGACCTCTGGGGACTGATTGAATACTGATCAAAAATAGATTCTTAGCATAATTATATAATTGCATTGCAGCACTGCGGGTTGTGCTGGGTCGTTTATATACATTTATTTTATTATTACGCTCAGCAAAATATCTTGACTAACCCCCTTTAATTTGCAACACCATCAATTTTTTTCAAGGTCGGTCGATGTTCTTCCTGAGGCCAATCTACAGATTTTACATTTGCGACTGACAGAAAAAGGGGAGGTTAAGTTTTTTTTTTGACAAATTTTCAGGGCTCTGCTGCTATTAATATGACTGACATACGTTTGTTCATTGACTCACGCTTTTTTACCGTAAAAGTAGGCTGAAACTACAGAACGCCAACTACTTATGATCCTTCATCATCAACATCGTCATATCAGCCGAAAGACCACTGCTGGACACAGGCCTCCCCCAAGCGTCGCCACAATAACCGGTCCTCTGCGTCTTGCATCCACCGCCTAATCTGCGACCCTCACCAGGTCATCGTTCCACCTTGCAGGAGGCCTTCCGACGTTGCGTCTTCCAGTACGCGGGAAAACAAATGTGATTTACAACAATAGGTACCTTCTTTCGTAAATATTCTACGTGTCTACGAAAGTAATGAGCTTGTTCTCGTACATTTTCACACCGCTTTTCTTATAAAACCTTGTAAGCTACATACAATGCGTTTCTTAACCCCTGGTAGTGTGGAAGATTGTCTGTCGTCTGACAGTTGATACCAACCAACGCAGAGGACCGGTTTTTGTGGCGACAACCGGTCCTCTGCGTCTTGCATCCACCGCCTAATCTTCCACCTTGTAGGAGGCCCTCCAATGCTGCGACTTCTGCTACGCCACCACTCCAGTGTGTGATCTCTTTTTTTTTTTTTTAGGGATGGGAAATCATCCTGGGGTGATTCCTCTCCCTCTCCCACTCCGCCACCTCCTTCGCTAGCATAACTGCTTCGCAGAAGGAAGTGACGGCGTCCCAGTGTGTGATCCCTGCAACATACTTATTGATGTCTCGCCTTTGACCACTGTCTTTCCATTCTCACTCGATAATACGTGCTGATGTGGTCAGCGATGGAACACGCCAGCTGGCCTACTATGACGTCTTAAAACGATCATGTATAAGCTGTGGGAGGGAGACAGAGTTATACAAGACTCATAACATTATTCCTTTTTCTGAGCTTAACCATGGTCGCTTTAGCACGTCATTGTTTCCCTATTCTTAATTCTCTGTTGACATACCTATCGAAAAATAAAAACTAAAAATAGAGACTTAAAAAATAACGATCCAATAAAATACGAATCCAATCACTAAAATCGAATTTCTGCTTCAATCTAATCGACATCTTATTTATGACAGCACCATTACTGTCTTTTGAAAATTAAATGATTTTTCCAATAAAGGCACGCCATGTATTTCATGGGTTTATTAACCTTCAGTCCCATGGACTATGCGATTAAAAACTTTTATAGTTACTGCAATTTATAAGTCTTCTTTTTATAAGATTATTTTGATTTTCAAAAACTTTGGGTGTGTATCTCAATCTAAACGGCAGTGTTTTGTCTACATAGTTAAAAAGCTTTCAAATGCTAATTTTAATATTATATTAAACGTTTCGGCTGGCATAACGCCTGTAAACATTTATTGCATTCATTAGGACTTGTTTTTCATTCAGAAAAGTTTATTTAACTTATAGATTCTTTATATAGGTATTTTTGACCGATCACTGATAAGAATATGAGTATTTAAACTGGATTTAGCTCCTGACTTCACCCAACATAACATGTAATATTCTAGAGCACCAACTAAAAAATTAACCAGTTTTGTTATGTTAAGTTTAGATTCAGTTTTAGATGAATAATAATAAAATCTACTTGGAAATGACTTCGATGATTGAAAATTGAAGAAATTATGTTAAAAGACGTTAATTATACCTGTTGCAGACACTTGGGCGACAATTTTAGTACCTACATAAAATCGTTTTTTATAAAAAAATAATCGACTTCCAAAAAACAAAACACTACAAAGTATAAAAATAACTTTAATTTCGGAACTTGGTGTTCAGGGTCGTTTTTTTTGTTGTTTTTTTTGACACCGACTACAAAGTACGCTTTAAAAAACTACCCAAAATCGCTTCAAGTGTGCCTATTAAATTTGAAGGGTTCCCTCTATTTCTCCAGGATCCCACCATCAGATCCCGACTTGGTGATCATGGGACCACCTGGGAAGTATAACGATATAATTTAAAAGAGTGTCCATCGAGTTCCTTGCACGTTCTTCTCCACAGGATCTACTCTTTGGAACGTGCAACTGCCGCGCTGGAGACGGGGTCGGTGAGTGTGTTATGTTGCAGAAAAACCTGCTGCTCTTGTCGCTAGCGCGGCAGGATTAGCTTCATCTATTTAAGTGACAGACCTTGACTATTCAAAAGTGCCTGTAACTGGTCTATCTTATATACATCATACATATGTATATAAAAGAAAGTCGTGTAGTATCATATACATCTTTATATATAAAAGAAAGTCGTGTTAGTTACACTATTTATAACTCAAGAACGGCTGAATCGATTTCACTGAAAATTGGTGGGGAGGTAGCTTAGAACCAGGAGACGGACACAGGATAGTTTTTATCCCGGAAATCCCACGGGAACGGGATGTGGGTAAAACGGGTGCAAAGCCGCGGGGGACAGCTAGTCTATATATATAAAAGAAAGTCGTGTTAGTTACACTATTTATAACTCAAGAACGGCTGAATCGATTAAGCTGAAAATTGGTAGGGACGTACGTACCTTAGAACCAGGAGACGGACATAGGATAGATTTTATCCCATAAATCCCACGGGAACGGGAAAGTCCCACGGAAACGGGAACTATAGTTAAACGGGAGCGAAGCCGCGGGGGACAGCTAGTATGTATATAAAAGAAAGTCGTGTTAGTTACACTATTTATAACTCAAGAACGGCTGAATCGAATTAGCTGAAAATTGGTGGGGAGGTAGCTTAGAACCAAGAGACGGACATAGGATAGTTTTTATCCCGGAAATCCCACGCGAACGGGAATTTCCCACGGGAACGGGAATTATGCGGGTTAAACGAGAGCGAAGCCGCGGGGGACAGCTAGTTTGAAATAAAGGATTTTGTATTTGTATAGTAAAACAAAAAAAACAATCCAAATCGGTCGAGCCATCTTCGAGTAATCAGGGAACACACATAAAAAAAGGTTCCTACGAATTGAGAACCTCCTCCTCCTTTTTGAAGATGGTTAAAAAATAATGTAAAACAGTTTACAATACATAGCAAGTCTGATGTTAATTACGCATTTTGTGCTCTACTGAAGCACAGAATGCGTAATTGTAGCAATTTTGTAGCCCAATAATTCGTAAAATGACTGCCTTAGTGAACTAGAATCCTAGATCGTGTCTAACTAGTGTAGACAATGGTATCATGACAAATCTATTATTTAGTAACTAAATATTCATGGCAGTGCTTGGAGTTTCCTTGCATAATCGAATCAGGAATGATAATATCCGCTAGCGAACCAAGTTTACCGGCCGGCATAGCCCGAAGAATCGGCAAACTGAAGTAACAGTGGGCAGGGAAGATTCCCCGGAAACTGATGTTCGAGAAGTTCTGGAGTGGCGAACGTATACCGGAAGACGCAGCTTGGAAGACCTCTCATAAAGTGGACCAATGATCTGGTGAGAGTCGCGAGTAGCTGACCTCGACATTTCAAAAGCACCTGTAAATATTCTAACTGAACAACAACAGAAACAGTTCAGTTCAGTTTCTTATAACTGAAACAGTTTTTCCAATAGAATATGTACCTTTTTTTTAGGCATGGGAAATCATCCAATGACTCCTCCCGCTCTGGGTGTAGCGGGAGGGAGTGTCAGACTTCTACTGACTAAAACCCATCCATGTTCCTTCATTGCCCTTTGTGTTCTGGAGCCACGGTGTCTCTTGCGAATAATCCCGAGACTCCGGCAGGAATTGAATATGTACCTCAGGTGCTTTTTGATCTACACTTGGTTGTGTAAGCAAATTCGTAAGGTGCTGTTTTATTATCTGTTAGGTTTGTGTATTAAACTTCTGATCACAACTTTGGTCTGAATTTAAAAGCAACAAACAAACGAACAAAAATTCATATCGTACTTTTGTGCGTTTTATACAGTTTGTGGAGTAATCTGTTTCTACAAACGCTGTTTGCGTCATTTGATAACTTGTCACAACTTTATACATCATTATCTTTTACTAATTACATAATTAGTCTCAGAAACCGCTGTTTTTTATCAACAATAAGAATGTCGAGCACTAACTTGTTCTTTAACCTGAGTATCATCAGCCAAATTTTTTCACCAACAGATCGATTGTCAATCGACAGTTCCCACTACAACCGATGTAAAAATAGAACGTTTTCTATAATCGAGTCAAATCCTACAAACTTTACTAGGACAACAGAGGGCAAAGAAAGTCACCCCCGTGCCAACCTAAAGAAGTAAGAATTGCTTCAAAATCGAACACCTGCGGGCCAATTCTGCTAATTTCTAAGCGACGACGTATGAATTCTCATTCCAGACGCAATCTGCCGCGTAGAAACTGTAGTAGGTATATTATTATGTGGTAGGTGAGGTTTTCCCAAGATCATTTTTATGTTTGAACAAAATTCTGTAATTTCTAACATCAAACTCTGTTACATTCCTTTGAAATCTTCGTCAGAATTATTCAAGTTATATTTAACTGAATCGAAACAAACAACAAAAGGAATATTCCTTTGGCCGGGAAATCTTTAGGTTATCAGCGGTCCTTGGGTGGTAGCCTGACTAACTGAGAAATGCCTGATAACAGATAATGAATGCAGTTATTATTATTACACAGTTATTGCATTAAAACACATGTTTTATTCATGATAACGTTTTTGCCTTGGTTTATTGGAGCCATCTTTACGCACTTTTTTTGCTTTCAGAATACGAGCACAAGTTCTATGTGTACTAGGGTATCAGCAATCGCTGATAGTGTCAGTTCGGTGAAAGCATGAATAAACATGTTGAGTGACCGCGTTTTTACGGTTTCGTTCCCTTTTACAAAAAGAAGTCAAATATGATTTGACGGGGCCATAATAAATGTAACTACTCGTAGGTACTTATTCTTGTGTAAGTTTACTTACACATTCATAAATGAGTCCCCTACAACATAATAATTGGAATGAATTGCATTTTATTATCTCGACTGTATCTTTTCTTCTAAACTCAAAAATACATTTAAAACAGTATATTCAGAAAAACTTTTTACAAAAAAATATAACCGACTTCCAAAAAAAAACACTACAAAGTAAAAAATTACTTTAATTTCGGAAGTCGGTGTCAAAATACGAAGAAACTAACAAAAACACCGACTTCCGAAGTTAAAGTTATTTTTTAAAAAGTTTTTTATTTTTCTCTTTTTAGTGATGCCCCACACCTAAAAACACCACAGCAAAATCGCAGAAAAGCAAAATACGCAATTTCGATTATCAAAGAATCATCTAAATAGTCAAATTCCAGCTATTTCGATTTAAAATCCAAAGTTCGTAACCGATTTAGATATGATTTAAATGGGACCAATCTGCCTTTCAGATAAAACAAAAAAATTTTAGATATGATTTAAATGGGACCAATCTGCCTTTCAGATAAAACAAAAAAATTTCAAATCGGTTCTTAATTGTCGGAGTTATGAGGTAACAAACATAAACAAAAAAAAAAATACAACCGAATTGATAACCTCCTCCTTTTTGGGAAGTCGGTTAAAAAAGGACTGCCTACTCCAAAAGGTTGTTGTGAGTTTTAATAAGTAGCAATCACGAAACAGAAGAAACAAGCAATACTAGTCAAAATAATACATCAGTTTTGCTTAAAAAGATTTAAATAAATTAAATTGTGAATCCATTCATTTCAATTACATTTTTTTATATCAAGATCGGCAATACTGCCTTGAAAAGAGATCGTTTACAATAATGTATTAAGACACATAATTTATAATTTTGCTACTATTATTATCTTACAATAAATAATGAAAATGAAATTAAAAATTGAAGAATTCCGTACAAGAAACGTGTTAAGTTTCGTTTCGTGGTAAGAAACTGGTATTCAAATGCAGCCTAAATAGTACTTGCAGTACAAATAGTATACTATTACGTTTTTTTTTGATGAGCAGTGTATATTTAGATTTGTACTGTTGTGTTACAGTGAGGCGTTTTCAAGGTTGGAATAACATTATTAGCTTCTATATCCGTCCATTAATTATTTTTTTCCATTTTAATTAATTTTCTATAACATTGAAATAAATTATTGTTGTACCACATATACGATTTTCTATAAATTCAGTGCGTTGTCAGATTCAGAACACACAACAGTTTTCATAAAAGTGTACGACTTGCATTTTATAAAATGCCATTTCCGAAAGTATCCGTTAAACTAGAGTCATTTTTAACGTTCAAACCAATGATGTTGATTAGTCTGTTCTTTGGATTTTATTTCAAATGTAGTGAATCCGTTATTGTTTGTTTATTAACAAAAGTTTACTGTATCGTTTGCGGTGTCCTGAACATTGCATTTTATTTCTGCGTTCTAGATCATTTCAGTCTTTATACATTTGCTTCCAATCTTAACATTTGTGCAAGCGTTATAGAATTATCTACAAATATAATTTTATCATTATCCATTGATGGAAAGTTTATGATGAAATTTTCTTCAACAATGGCTTCTAATTCTTTGTCTATTCTGCAAAAGAAAGATACTTCTTACGTATCATATTTTATCTCATTTTTTTTTATAATCCTTACTATAACCAATATGTCCATTAACGGCTCACTAACTCCTTTACATCATCGCTTCGTGTATTTATTCCTAGAATTCGCGTGTCACTTTTATCGACTTTTCTTGGTCTATGTATCAGATAATTATAGAAAAAGTATAAAAGCACTTTCTAAAAGACTAAAAGATAATTTAGAAGATACAGACATTAATGATGATATGAAAATTAAACATGTTCAAGACTTTATTGATACTTATATGTATCTTTCAAACACTTTGAATTCAACGGTCAAGATTATGCGTGTAAAGGTAATTTGAATTGAATCTTAATAAATCTATATATAAAAATAAATCTAAAGAAAATATCTATAGTAAGAATTAGTGAAACGCCACGCGTGAACGGCTGGGCCAACCAGCCGTTCACGCGTGATGCAATGGCCCTATTTCCCTTGGCCATTGCATCACTCGTGAACGGCTGGGCCAATTTCACTAATTCTTTTTTTCATGTGTTTGTTTCTGTCAGGAAAAGGTTCTTAAAGAAAAAATAAGAAAGTAGCAGTAGACAGGAGCGAAGCCGCGGGGGACAGCTAGTCTATATCTATACTAATATTATAAAGAGGTAAAATTTGTTTGTAAGTTTATATGTAGGGGGTGGGTCATTCCGTCGTTTTGTGCAAATTGCGAAGATCCGCGGAATCAAAAAAAAAATTAGATTTAACAGATTTTTTGTTTGTATTCGAGTTAAAATCGTCGTCACATTCATAAAAATGGGTAGGCACTTTTTATATTATTTACTAATTGAGATATGGCTAGCTGAAAATCAACAACAGGATGGTGATGAAGACTGTATGGATTGTAATGAACTAGGGTGAGATGGTAATGATATAACTCGGGAAGGTAATAAATAGGCTAGGATAGGAATGAACCGTAATAGACAGTAATTTTATAAAGATTAATGAAACAATGATTTACAGTAATCAACATAATTATCTTTTATTTCTAATCAGACTTTTATTTCAGTTTGGTTTAAAAAAATCACTTTTTGGAAGGAAGCATAATCACAGTTCTTAATAAGTAGGTTATTAATGGCTAAAGACTCTCAAACAGTAGCCAAACAAATTTACAACATTGGCCTGACTTGTATAACGATCAATATTGAATATAATTCTACTATAAGAATGTTTGGTCTCAGACACAAAATCACAGAAATAACGTAAAAAATAGACTTCTAAAAGCTAACAAATAAACAGAATAACCTGCTCTACAATAGGCGTTACAAAACTATAACATTTCACCAATCTTTTGGTTTTTGAGTCAAAACCTCAATTGTATACAATTAGAAAAACAGTTAAATATTATTATTATAAAATTATCTAAACGATATTAAAAAATCTTAAAATTAACCGATTCTTCTATCGAAAACAAATACAATATTGAGATTTCTCTTAAAAATACAATAGTAGGAAAATAGAAATATAAAATCACTAACATTGAGAATCCTAAAAAATGTTTAATTCGTCACTGTCATCTGATTTTTCATAATGATTGCTGTCTAACTCTTGTTCTTCTAGTACGTTTGGTTGAATGAAAGTCTCCAATTCTCGTTGGTGTTTAGGAATAAATACTTCTTTTAGTTTTTTTTTCTTTCGCATCTTATAAAATTTGCGGTTTTCCCAACTTATACGAACATCAGATAAAATCTTAATTTTAGGAGATCTTGTTACGGTTGAAGATGTAGCTATATTAAGTTTAGGTGAGAGCTGTAAATCGACAGGACCCTCCAAAGATTTTAAATTTTAAAAAACGTCTGATTCATCTAAATCTAAATTATTTAAAATTGTAGACGTATCTATGCTACATATGGATTGGTTGTCTTTGATACAAGTGACTTCGTTTTCACTACACTGATCACGAGATTGATCACATTCTGTTTTACCGTAGTAATTTGAATTGAGATAGCCTAAATGTTTATTATGTTGGCAAGGGATAAAGCAATCTTGACATTCAAAACAACTAAGACTGCGCAAAGTTATAGTTTTTTTATTATCAGCAGTCCATATTATTTGATGAACTTTCATTGTGCCTTTAAAACCTGGAATAATTGGCGGAATTATTTTATCTTCAATATCGCGCTCAGTTATCATATAAAAGTATACGTTTGGTATATTTTTTGTTACTAAAGCCCAGAAGTCTTCATAAGTACCAACATCTCCACCATATTTGACAAAATTATCAGCAGTGCGTTTAACAACCGCTCCTATACCATCTGGAGCCCCTTTTCCGTGACCGGACTCTTGATAATTCCATGTCACTCGACGTATATTGGGGTTAATATCTTGTAATTTATTTATCATATAAAATATTGTTTTATTTCTATATTGGCTGGATGGCGAATCAGATAAAAAATGAACTATTTCATAAGGCACTGCAGTTTGCGCCATCTTTAAAATGGGACTTAAGTGTGCCCATATGGCTCTAGCATCATGTTTTAAGCATTTTTAAGAGCCCTAATTAAAAGATTAACATTAGAATGTAATTTGCAATGACAAGTGTCTCGTTCTACTTTAGGAAAGACTACCCAATAGGGTCTATACTTACAGAAAGACGAATAGCTTACACTACATTGCTCCTTTAAAAATTTTTTATGCAAGTTCTTTAAATTATCATTCAGGTAACGCTTCTGTTTCTTCACTCCTTTCTTTTTTATGAATTCCTTTTTCCCCGCTGCAACTCTACTATTTGTATCTTCTTCAAAGAAGGAGTGGATTTTATTTAACAATATTTGTTTATTTTCCACAGCTGTTTTTTGTTCCGCAGCTTTCTTCTGGTAAATGGCAGTTTGTGAAGTAACTTATATTTTCTTAATTTTGTATCATCTTTGATAACCGTGTCTACAAAATTTCTTTTATCTTTTTTAGTCATTGTTTTATAGGTGTTTTGCAGATTTTGGGATATAGTTTCACAGAAAAGTAGTTGTTTTTTTACTGCTTCCTTCTTATCTGGTCGAATTTCTGTCAATACTTCATCTACCTTTTTTTCTATAGTATCACAGACTTTTTGAGTTATATTACTTCTTTTACGTAATACATCCTTTTCTCTTTCAAGTTTTTTAATCCTACTGTTCAATATCTTTACTGTCTTCATGTGACTATAACGTATACGTCTTAAAATATTATTAAACTTAGATAATTGTGTAGACTTACTATGCTTGATTGTACTTGGTCCTGGTTCAGCTACCGTCAAAGGATCTGGTATTTGGGGTTCCGGATTAACACAAAAATTTGACTCACTCTGAGGTGGTGAGTTTTCCACCAATATTCTCTCTAATGTCTTTTGCTTTTTCCATATTTCTTAGATAGTTTTGAGAATTTTTCCGCCAACGCCTTCGTTGTTCCCTTTGTGCTCTAGGAGTCATGTCTTTAATGCTAAAGATCTTATTCTTCTCTTTTCTTAGCAAGTACCTGTTTCTTTCTGTAGGGAATACAATTCGGGATTGTTTTTTATTTGAGCATATTTTTCTCGTTTACGTAGCCGATCTTTAGCAAGTTTTTCTTCTCTTGTCAACTTTTTACGAGTTTTACCCATATTTATGCTGAAATTTTAAAAATAAATACTTAATAAATTATACGAAAAAACATGTCTCATGTAGATAATACACTATACATACTGGAACATAATTATTTTTTAATAAAAATTAGAATTCTTCATTTCCTTCCAAAATTGTTCATTACCTTCCCGCAAAAAAATGGAAGGAACGGATGGTAATGCAGAGGAGATGAATGAAACATTTCACAATTTATATTGATAACTTCGTAGTAGAATATATTTAAAATTTGATTTAAAAACAGGAACAATATGACTTTAAGAGATATACATATTACGTATTTATAATAATTTACTGATTACGGTACCTAGTGAATTCGAAGGAAGGTGATGAGCTGATTTATGGACGAAGCACTGGTAACAATTCGAAGATTGTAAATAATTTTATCCACAATACGCGCACGTCCACTCGTCTCTGTAACCAGGGCCGACTGACCAATATAAACCCGTTTTGAAGGGAATCGTATCGGAGACCGTCTCGTATTCTCTTATATTAAGAAGTTTTTGTGTACGGATGGTAATGAAGTTTTTTTTGTGACAATTCGAAAAAGGAGCTTTTTAAATAAATAGATCGCAATAAATTGAAAATTAACAATAATTAATTTGTAGTTCAGTCCTTTAGCTTTAATATTGCGTATTAGTTAAAGTCATAATTACGAATGTAGAAAAATAACCATCGATAGATCTAACGAAGTCCCAAGTTGGAAGCGGAGAGGAATGATTTTACAGACAGTTTTTTTTTTTTTTTTTAATATTTATTAAATAAATATGCAATATTAGTGACACTACTTTTAAAGTAATTATGTTTTTATCCTTTAAGCAAAAATCTGTTTATATTTTCTCATAAATTAATGGGTAAAATCGTCTGGAATTGCTTTTTGCACAAAACCACGGAATGACCCGGGTAATCTCAGGAACTACTGGTCTGATTTGAAAAATTCTTTCAGTGTTAGATAGCCAATTTATCGAGGAAGGTTATAGGCTATATATCATCACGCTAAAACAAACAGGAGCGGAGCATTAATGAAAAATGTGACGCAAACGAAGATGCGCGGGTCAGCTAGTATAATATAATATTGAAACATGGCTTTTGAAGAGTATAATGTTACTGTATTTTTTTTTAACTTAATCAAAAAAAAATTTTGCCATACTTACTTTGTATTGGTAGAAAAAAAAATTGATTTCAATAATAAGCGGGGAAGCGATGGAAAATTCAATAAAATAATTTTTGTATTTTTTTTTTTTCAGATGATTGCATCTCTCATATGTAATATTTTAAAAATTATCTCCTTCGTTTATTTTATTTGTATTTATAAATTACTGGTAAAAACCCTTCTAATTATGTGAAATAATATGTAACTCCGTCAACTTCTTTGTGACTCATTTACATAAATGACGGTTCTGTTTTAGGACCCTATATTGATGGTGCCATGGTGGTTAGGCGTGATGATTTCTTTATCACTGTCGTGTTTACCTGCAATCTTTATGGAATGCAGTGCAAATGACTTGGACGACGTGAAATGTATACTCGCAAATGAGTTATTATTATACAAAGGTATCGTATTTATAAGCGAAAGGAACTCAGGACGATATATGTGTAATATTTCTCAACAGCAGTGTGGTCAGAAGAGTTTGCAATATCCTGACAATTGCTCTTCTGACCACTCAACGCTCTGAGATGAGAACAACGGTACGGTACGCTAGTAGTCAGGGAAATAGCGCGAAACGCCATGGAATGGCACGGTATTTAATTATTTTTTTTATTCAAAACGGGGAAACTCTTGGCCCAAATCTCACCTGATGGAAAGTGATGGTTAGGCCGAAGATGGAAGTGAGTTTCACCCGGAATCCTCTTACACAGAGGAACTGGCTATCATCCAAAAGCAATTACTGTTTTTCCATTTATTTTTCAAGCTCAATTTCTTCATTGTCGTGTTGTTCTGTACAATAAGATACTCAACTATGAACTAACAATTCACTTCTGTAACTTTATGATACTTGATGTTGTGCTGTGTCCTCGTCGTTAAATAGTTTTGTACTAATTTCAATTATTTTTCGTTTATTCATATTTTTTATTGTATATATTTTTCAGATAAAAAACTGCGCGTTGTGCTGTACGACGCACTGGGATATATTGATGCCTGCTCTTCTAAATACACGATGTGGAACCAGTTCCCTCTAAACGTCAACTTAGTACTGGGTTTCTTTAATCTTTGTGTTTCGTACGTCGTCGCCTTATTACAGTTTTCATTTTAATGTAACAACAGAGCACCGAGACACCTACGATTGTATAATTATATTATCTACGAGCTGACCCACGCAACTTCGTCTGCGTCACATTTTCCATTAATGCTCGGCTCCTTTTAGTCTTAGCGTGATGATATGTAGCCTATATCCTTCCTCGATACATGGGCTATCTAATACTGAACTCTCTACTCTCTCTCTACCCCCTACATTCAAACTTACAAACATACAAACTTATAAACAAATGTTACCTCTTTATAATAAAGAGGTAACATTTGTTTGTAAGTTTGTATGTAGGGGGTAATCTCAGGAACTACTGCTCCGATTTGAAAAAATCTTTCAGTGTTAGATAGCCCTAGGTTATATATCATCACGCTAAGACAAATAGGAGCGGAGCATTAATGGAAAATGTGACGCAAACGAAGTTGCGCGGGTCAGCTAGTGAAAAAATAAAACGAAAAAAAAAAGTATCGAAGACTGCCACTTTAGATGGCAATGTCAAAATGCTCCATACAAATCACGCGTGTGTGTGTGTGAGTGACACTAACATACAGTTATAGCCGTAGTCACATTGTCAGTTTCTGACTATGGCTTTGATAGTCAAAACTTTTGCATAGCACAATAGTTTAACCACATACGTATAAGTAATGGCAACACTTTTCGTCCAGCTTTTATGTGTTATCCACTTTACGTAATAAGCATACGCATCACGCTTAGGTATAAGCATCGATTGTGTTTTCAACTTATTAGAAGCACCAACTAAAAATATCTATTACATAGAGCTAAAATAATTCATAATACTGTAATTAGTATAAGGGTTAATGAATATACCTATTGACTTGTATGTAAAACATTTTGTTTTTTTTTTATTTAATCTTAACCTATATTTATAAAAGAAAGTCGTGTTAGTTACACTATTTATAACTCAAGAACGGCTAAACCGATTTAGCTGAGAATTGGTTAGGAGGTAGCTTAGAACTAGGACACGGACATAGGATAGTTTTTATCCCGGAAATCCCACGGGAACGGGAACTGTGCGGGTAAAACGGGAGCGAAGCCGCGGGGACAGCTAGTTACTTATAAAAATAGCAACAATAAACCTGTTACCTACTTTCCAGTGTCTGTAGCTTTCTATACATCCGAGGACAATAAATGTCTATACTTAAAAAAAAACTATTCACTCAAAATGACACCAGCTAATTCTTAAGTGCAAACAAACACACTTATTAAACTAATCAACTGCACCCGTGGCTAGTGTGCTAGCTCCTTAACAATAATTGCAACGATCGATAGGAAATTTCCTCAGTTATAAATAAAGTAAGGTCATAAGTCATCTTATTCGTTGGTCAATAACCACTTTAAGAGATCTATTTTTAGAGCAGCAAATAAAAAACTGATTGCGCGTGACTTGCGACTGTATTATTCAATTGAAGTATTTATTTATACATAAATTGGGTTTAAGTCTTTTTTTTCTTTTATCGAGATGTTTATATTTAGAATGGAGTGCAAGATTTATCGGAATGTTTTATTATATTATTGACACTACATTGTCCTTCAGCTATCATAGACAGGAATAATGCTATCATACTACGATTATACGAACTATCTATATATATAAAAATGAATCCCTATTCCCCTTGGTCATCGCATCACGCGTGAACGGCTGGGCCGATTTCGCTTATTCTTTTTTTGTTGTGTTTGTAGTTGTCAAGAGGTGGTTCTTATGAAAGAAATAATAAAAAAGTTGCAGTTGACGGGAGCGAAGCCGTGGGGGACAGCTAGTTTACGTATAAATATCTTCCTAATGGCCAGATTCAAAAATTACCTTTTACAATCATAAGTATAATAAACAAACAGTAATATTGTTAGTTAACAGTTAAGTAATATACGAGAAGTCGAGTACGAGATGGGCCGAAGCCGATAGAAGGTACCAGGAAAATAGCGAATGAAAGAGCTAGAATCATTTTATCCAATAGTGATCTGCTTGAGGTAATCTTGACAGGTGGTCATACACAAAGCGGTAACAACAACTGTCGACGTACAAAGTGTTTGGGATTAACGACTAATTTTGGAGTATCTGAAAATCGGTATCGTTTCGAGAATGTCACGTTGTCTAGAGCTGTGGGTCTAAGACGACGCACTGCAATTTACCATCCCTACCTTGTTGCTATTCCACCAATTCGAACTAAGCGTTTCCAAACGTCTTTTATAATGTGCACAGCAAAGGAATAGAACTCACTGTCTGCGTCTGTGTTTCCGAACGCTTCCAACCATAATCTCTTCAAAGTTATAGTGAACCGGCTCCTTCTGGGTAAGCTCGCTCCATCGTAGACTTCGTCTCTGTCATCTCTGACCAAGACTAGAGTCAAGAGCAAACCCGTCACAAATAAAATAAAAAAATCTTTAGTAGAATCAGTCAGCAATTCAAGCAACCCGAAACCGGCGAATTTTCCAAATCAACCTTGAACCTAATGCTTTCCTTTTATACCGCGTGTATCTTACATCGACGCACAAACGATTTCCATGGGTCCAGGGCATGATTCTGGACAGTGAGACCCCAGTGTTGGAATTTTTCGTCGGTTCTTTTCTCATTTTTTTCAAGAGTACCACAAAGTATCAGCTCAGCTGAGCTGATATCTATTTGTGGCTTTATTCAGATTGTTCTTTTTAGTGAAAGTAGTTAATTAATTATTTTTTTATTAAAAATCTCATTGGGTTAGGTCAGAAAAACGATTATGAGCAGTCTAAAGTAAAAAAACCCTTGAAAAAAATAAAAAAAATAGAAAAAAGCCGACGAAAAATTCTAAGTCTAGGGTGTCCAGAATCATGCCCCGGACCCATGGAAATCGTTTTCGATGTCAGATACACGCGGTATAAACTTTGCTAGGAATTTCAAAATTTCTCCTGTATCGTGGGTGTGTTCGCAAACATACAAACTCACAAACACAAACAGCTAGACTCGGAACAACTATCTGCCTAAATATTATTATTTGTTCCGTGCGGGAATCGAACACGTAACATGCAGCGCTGCAGCCAATCGCTCAACCATTGCGCCAACCGTGTCATCAAAAGCTTTAGCGATAAAGATGAAAATGGAATCTGACAGATCGCTGTATGATTAATATCATGGTTCCACTAAAGTGGCATCTTTTACCCGCTGGTTGGCCTAAGGGCGGGTTTTATCAAACGGTTGGTCAACGTAACATACTTACGTCAAAAAGTAACAATTACGGAAGATCTTTAACGTTCGTTAAATAAGAAGCGTTGTTTCAAATTATTCTGGCATAAATTCCTGCTCATCCCAATAGCTAAGTTATTGACACGGGTCCTACTAAAATAGCTTTTTTTGCATTCCACCACTTATTTGTGTTATCAAAAGAACTGGTATTGAGGAATTCAAAAGAAATTTCACAATATTGTTCTATTTGACGCAACTAAAGTAACGTTAACCAGTGCTCAGACCATCTGTTAACGTAAACGTTATATTTTACGTGCGTTAATGCTGACAATTTGTGAAACAACCCAATTAACGATAGTCAGCACCATTTTTAACGTTTACTCATGCGTGAAACAACCCGCCCTAACTGTAGCGGCATCAATGCCCTCATAAGGAAAACCAACGGAACAAATCTACATCGCAACAAAAAGAACCGCGACGCCATCTACCCAACTGGCGGTGATCTAAAAAGCGTACATCTCGCAAGCAGAGATTACCGTTCAATTTGAACATTTTCATCCGCCTAAATATGAACTACCGGGCAGCCAAATGTTCCCTTTTTCAGGTCTTTCAAACCATAAACGTTATCGGAAACCTTTTCAATAATTTTACATTTATGACCGTACCCTGACCAAATAACCTTGAGCATTTTTTCCCTCAATAACAGCGCAATAGATCATACAATAGCGGATACGCTCAGAATGTTGATTAAAATCGTTATAAAATCTAATTTTGGTCGTTTGAAAAAAAATATTTCTACCAAAATGCTCATTATTAAATTGCCTATCCATTAGTGTAAGTACAAAATCAAAATAATAGTTAGTTTTCGAGAAGATGCATGTTGTCAGTATTTTTTTCTCATTTCTGTAGTTTCGTTGTGAGGAGATTAATTAAACATTATACCTACTTAGTAATAAAAAATAAAAATCTACCATTTTGAAGCTAAGATTATGTAGAAATTTAATATATTTTTTATAAGTTGATTTTTCTTTTGGATAACGAGTATATAGCTCCAAAAAACTGCACAAAAAACGCCTTAATGAACTTAGGAGCAAGTTTTGCCGAAAAATAAGTAGGTGCTTTAGATTGATCAAAACTCCTCCTCCACACAACATCACCCACATCAAAAGAAATGACTGATAAGCTTTCAATAAATAAGTTTGAACTTTAATAAAAATATCACTAAGTGAGTGCCCGCCAGGCAAAACACCCGCCTGGTCGGAGGATCCTCTCTTCAATGGAGGTTTGCGGGACTTTACTCTTCCAAATAACAACCAAAACGTATTTTATTTATTTGGTTATTTTTCCATTACACTGACTTTTTCTAAAGGGATATAACTCGTTTGCCTTTCAAATTGATTTGCATAAACATGTCAGTCTTTCTAATCCAACCTGACATACAAATTGACCTATTTCGTACTGGACACATTGCGTGGGATGACCACTGTTTTACTTTCATTACGAGGTCAAACGAAAAGACCAGTGACATAGATAATTATTTCATTAATTGCCAATTAAGCTGTTAAATAATAGTTTATAGGTCATTTGTGGTTAAAAGTTGTGTGTATTATTCCGTCATATCAGTAAAATGTGAATGAGACATTTGTAATGATATTTTAATAATTATGTCCGCCCCGCGCAAATTGGTCTACATAAAATTTTAGGGTTCCGAACCCAAAGAGTAAAACGGGACCCTATTACTGAGACTCCGCTGTCCGTCCGTCTGTTACCAGACTGTATCTCATGAACCGTGATAGTAAGACAGTTTCTTTCAACAGGTTCTTTTGCCGCTATAACAAAAAATACAAAAAAATAAGAATTAAATAAATATTTAAGGGGCCCAAGCTCACATTAAACAAACGTGATTTTTTTGCTGTTTTTATTGATACGGAACCCTGTGTGCGCGAGTCCGACTCGCATTTGGCCGGTTTTGATTTATGCTCGAGCGAAGCAGAGATTTGGTCGTAGCTGCTAGATGTTATATAGCCTTCTTCGATAAATGAGCTGTCAAACACAATAATATTTTTTCAATTCGAAACATTCGCATTCAACCCAACAAACAAACTCTACAATATTTACAATATTAGTAGAGATAATAGAACAGTTGTTTTTTTATCTTTATTTATTTAGAGGCTTTTTTTTACCTTACAAAGGTACGTTAGCATAATTACTAACAGCTACTGTGGACCAAAAGTTGTCTTATAATAAATGAATAATAATAATAGTAATATCCTAATCTAACTAATTATTACACGTAAGTAATTATAATAATACTTAAACAAATTTATATGATTGCATAAGCGAGGGAGTTAATGATGGAGCAACCATTTCATAAATAAGTTTCGCTTCTCCCAAATTAGGGGTAGCTAATAATATTCTAATGAAAGCCCGAATATCATACAGATTAAGTAACTCTTAACTCCCACATCACTGTCTCCCTCTCTTTTCATCTTTTCACATTCCACAGCAGATGTTGAACATCTTCGACTTTGTTAAACACTTGGCAATTTGAAGAATTGACTTTTTTCATTAGGTATCCAAAATTCCTGGATGGAAAATGACCAGGGGGCCAATCGCACTAATTTTAAAAGTTTAGGTCCGCTTGCAATTCGTTTCGAATTCAGTTTTGGTTATGACCTAGTTTCGATTCACCTGTAAGGAATTTGGTATCGCGCTAAAGTTTAAACTTCAACCAAAGTTGCGTTGTCAGAATTTTACAAATGTTTTCGTATTTTCGTTCAAAATTGAGAAAAAGTCAAGAAAAAGTAGCACTGTTTCAACTTTTTGTTTGACAGCGGTAACGTTACAGTTGTGTTGCAGTTGCGTTCCAAGTTTCTGTCAAACGTTTAGCGCGATACGGAATGTTTAAAAAAGTTGTGAAATGGCTACAGTTCAGTTGCGTTCCAGCCGAATTTTATTAGCGCGATTGCCCTTCTGAATGCAATCTATGTGTGCCAAGGGGTTTGAGGACCTGCCGGAGTCGCAGGACTATTCGAAAGAGATAACGTGGCTCCAGAACACAAAGGGCCATGAAGGAACATGGATGGGTTTCAGTCAGTAAGAGTCTGACACTCCCTTCCGCTCCGCCCAGAGCGGGGGAAGTCATTTGATGATTTCCCATCCCTAAAAAAAAAGGGGGGTTTCAGGAAATGTGTAACAAATACAATTTATACAATCTACAGTTTTTAACTGAAATGTCATGAGAATAGTTTTTAACAATAATGAGATGACGAATAATGGTAAATTATAGAGAAGAAGATGATGCGCCGATATTGTATTTGAAAATCTTGTGATAAGAAAGAACCTCACATCAATGTTCAATTATTTAGAAATTGAAACAACAACATATTATTTATCTCATAAAGAACGTTATTTCAGTAGGTTATTTATTCACAACATATATTTTTGCCTTACGCTAGAACCTTTGTGAGAGCTAGAGTCTGGGTTCGGGACCTGTATGACAGATCACCTGGCTCACACCCCTATTAACATTATCATATTTTAGGCATCATTCCGATTATACATAAAACTACATATTAGCAAACAATTTTGATAGGTAAGTCTATATAATAATAAATGAACTTTTCCGGATTGACGGATCATTCAATATTAACCACACAGCTTCTAAGGGTCAACTCACACCGAAAAAGCGGCGAAGGGCAGCGAAGCGCAGCGACCCGCTCGGTAGAGAAGGAATTCGTCGGAATTCCCGCGGCGCCGCGGGTATCCGCGCGACTCGTTCGAGTTTCTCATGCGATAATAAGTATTATAGTAATGAAAATAAAGTTAAAATTCATATGACACTGAAACTGCGCTCCGCTTCGCTGCGCTTCGACGCTCTTTTGGTGTGAGTTGAGCCTTAGTATCAAATAAACAAAACATACTATGAATTCAAATATGGAACTGATTCATAGGTCCAGCGACCAGACAGTTTTTTTTTTAACATTAAATACACGTCTGCATGACGTAACATTGTACAGTGCAATATGTAGTACGCTATGATACGGCGATAAGTGATGACACATCCTTGGTAACAAGATTTCGCAATAATATTTTGGGCGTTACGGGACGCGCCACCGTTTCAAATGCACGTCGTCGGCGTCGTGTCGAAGGCTCTCGACTTCGCTGGCATGGATACTACACAGGAACTGTTTTTTTTTTGTTGAACGACATTTTTTGTCTATACAATCAGCTAAAGTTAAGCGTTCTGTAAACGAGTTGTCTTAGTGCGAGCTTTTGTAACGTTCTCGATCGCGTTAGCGTAACGGTAATTTGTTTTGAAACTGATAAAGTGCCGTAAGGTGGCAATATCGGAAACTCATTTTTCTGTATTAAACTTCACATACGCGAACGTTTACGTTAACGCCATCTATGTTAAAAAACTCGCACTTAGCCCTTGGATCTGTGGATTCATTCTGTCAACATCTCACCGTGTGAAGTGAGCATAAAATAAATATCATAAAGATAAAGATTATTTATTTGTCAAACATGCGTTTACATAAACTGGCTAATCAGACATGCAAGGTATTAAATCAATAGTATTTTTTGAGCGTCCATGTAACTATATTTCCATCTTGTTTGTATCGATTGACAGCTCCGGTCGATTCTGTAAACATGTCGAAGTGAAGGTTTGGCTAATGTCATCACGAAGTGAGCTCAAATCTCAATCCAAGTAATCAAGACCCCAGTTCCTCTACCAAAAATTCGGCCCAAAAAAGTAATGAGAAGAATAGTCCATGAACCTAACATGTGTCTTTTGAGAATACCAGTGAACAGAGAGCTTGGATCTTTCCTGATAGTATAAAAATGATGAAGAAGTAGTAATAAATGGTCCAAGTTTCATCAAGTTACGACTACAAGCAAAGTTATGAGGGGGGTAAAAACTGCTCGAAATGTTTCGTGTAAATATACACACTGCGTGCGTTAAGCCGAAACTTGGCCTGGCGCACTGCCGGGCGCCTAGATGGAATGACAGCTCACTTCACCCATGTTCACTTCGCTTAAGCTCACACGGAGAGATGCTTAACAAATGGCAATGCTATAATCAATATTTAATATTAGTTGCGGTATATTATTACTGGAGCCAGAAAAACCATGCCAAGAAGTACCATGTACATGGTCTGGTAAGCAGCCGCTCCACGTAGAATACTGGTATTCAGCTGACTCCGGTTCGACTAGAAGCCGACCCCAATGTACATAATTAAAATAAAGGCTATATAGGAAGATGATGATGTTAATTTAGGTACTTTTATTACTTTTTAGTTCGATATTGCGTGACAAAAAGAAGTTAAGTTTATAAACACATAAAAGAACAGGTTTTTTTATCGTAAGTTGTGGTAAAAAGATAACAGGAAGTATTCTAAATTAAACCACCATTTATGTCGTAAAAATAAAATGTTGCTAGAACAATAGTATTTCCCATAAAATACGGCAATTAAGTAGGTATAATGCTGCACTTAGCCAGTCAAGTGGCAATCAGAGGCTATTATGTACAGAAAATGGCTAGTATTGCTACTCCTGTTTTTAGATCATAATCTTAAATGACACCGGCTATTGACGAAAATACTCTACTTACCTGATATGATCTTTGGCTTGGGTTATTGCCGAAAAGAAACGGACGTTTCTTTTCTATGAAGCTAAAGCGGTAAACCATAAGTTCAACCAAAATTCGCATCTCAGCCGCAATCTGTCGAAAAAGCCACCGACATGTCATCATGTTTGCTATAATTTTTACTCGGCTCGTCCGTTACAACCGCGTGTCGTTCAACGGACATGATCCACATTATCCACATGACATATTTAAATAATAGATCAATACTGGACAACAACGTTGTACGATTCTTCCAACATTCTCGGATAATTTGTGTAATCAATTGGTTTTGTTGACAATTCTTGAATTAAATGAACTTTTAACCTCTAGGGAAAACTCTAGCGCGTTTTCGCTTTTTTTTTCGTCATTTCGTGGTTTGCTATAGCGAGATATCACAAAGCTACAGACTCTGAACAAGACATGCTGCCACAATTCGCTTTCAAACACTACTGCAGTGCAGCCATTCTGTAAACTTGTCGAAGTGAAAAATTAGGCGAAGTGAACGACAAGTGAGCTGGCAAACCATACAAACAAGATGGAATGACGGCTCACTTGTCGTTCACTCCGACCACCTGAGTTGCACGTTGCACTCCATACTTACACGCTGAGTTGTCGACAGAATAGACTGGCTGTTCAGCTCGTTAGTTGAGCCAACGAGCCACGAGTCGGTCGTACTTAAAACCACGATATTATATGGCTCATACGTATGGCTTGTACGTCGATGACCCGCTTAAGGGCAGCAGACCACTACAAATGCCTCAGTAGTCGCCGATATCACACACCTCATAAAAACGGAATGGAAAAAATGGAAAACCTGAACACGGATGCCAATTCGCGTTGTTAAGGGCATAGTTTGTAAAACCTCTACTCCGATTTTCTATTAGCGAAAGCAAGTCAAAACTCTAATATATTTGGGGATCAGTCAGATTTTGGACTGAAAGCACGTCATCATCAACGGCTAAAATGAGCGAACCTGCCGGTAGATTCTGAATTTGAAACCGTGCCCAAGTTTCCTTTTGCCTTTTTAGGGTTCCGCAGCCAAATGGCAAAAAAACGGAACTCTTATGGATTCGTCATGTCTGTCTGTCTGTCTGTCCGTCCGTATGTCACATCCACATTTCCGAAACTACAAGAACTATGCTGTTGAAACGTGGTAAGTAGATGTTTTCTATGAACCGAATTAACATTTTCACACCAAAATAGAAAAAAAAAATAATACATTTTGGGAGTCCCCCATACTTAGAACTGAAACTCAAAATATTTTGTTTTCATCAAACCTATACGTGTTTGTATCTATGGAGGTCTTCAGAAATGATGTTGAGGTTTCTAAAATCATTTTATTCTAAACTGAATAGTTTGCGCGAGAGACACTTTCAAAGTGGTAAAAGTGAGTCCCCCCAACTGTAACTTCTAAAATAAGAGAATGATAAAACTAAAAATATAATTGATGTACATTACCATATAAATTTCCACCGAAAATTGGTTTGAGCGAGATCTAGTAAGTAGTTTTTTTAATACGTCTTATTATCGTAAATCGCAACTTTTGCTTATAAAATATACCTGCAGGTTTGTACGAAACCCTCGGTGCGCGAGTCCGACTCGCACTTGGACGAATTTTTCTATATTCATTTTTCGATTAGTTATTTAAAGATAAAAAATTTATATTAATAAACGTGTTACATTGGCGAAGACTTTTTTATTTCGCTACAAGTGATGAATTGGATGAAGTGATCACGAAGAGAGTTGTCATTCCATCTTGATTACTTGGATTGACAGCTTACTTTGACCACGACACACCCTCGTCGAGCCCGACGATCCTATCACCCTCCTCCAGGAAAGCTGTAGAGAAACCAGCACGCTTAGAAAACACAAACCGGTACCGCGTTCCCTTTTCCGACCTCGCCGCCGAAGTCCATCGCGACGCCCCTGTAATTCTCCCCCCCATCTTTTGCCAAATGAGCCAGCCGGCGAAGCTGAGCTTTTAGCTTTAAACTCCCTAAATAATGGAACCATGACCCAGCCAGTCCCATGCTGCCCTCCCCTTAACGACGCCGCTGAGCCGAGGTTCGTACCCCACAGGGGGTGCCCTCAGTGAGCGGAGTTTTAGTATATTAGTAAATAGCCTCGGGTGGGGGCCTTAAATTCACCTAGGCCCACAGGCAAGTCCGGTTAAGTAGCTACAACTTTCTGGAGTTCGTAAATGCGAGAGGCCATCGTCAAAAAAAAAAAACACTCTGTGATCACTTCACTTCGAAATGTTTAGGTACAGAATTGCACTGCAGTTCCTTAAATAACGATGACAAAATGATGTGTCAGAATTTTGTCAAAACAAAATGAGTCACAAAAGATCCCTATACCCAGATATAAACTGATTACTATAGAACTATTAAACCAACTACCTAGTAAAATAATCAATATGGATGTCATGTAGAACAAATTTTAATGTAAAGGACCCGCGTATATTAATATGCCGAGTCCATTGTATTCATGTACGTGCACATAGGGAATAGGTTATATACCCTGTCATTTCGTCAGACGTTTTCAATAATTACAAAATCCTTATTACACAGGTTTGTGTTATGTAAGAAGTGACATTATCATCTGCCTAGCCTATTCCCTACTATATTGGGGTCGGCTTTCAGTCAAACCGGATTCAGCTGAATAGTAATGTGAATAGCTGAGTATTTTACGTGTAGCCCAGTTAATGGGCTGTGGTAGGCCTACCAGACTACCACATCCCATTAACTGGGTATCACGGTACTCCTTGGCAAGACTGGTGTCAGATTATCTGGCTTCTGACTATCCGTAACGACTGCCAAAGATATTCAAATGACAGCTGGGACCAACAGCTTAACGTGCTTTCCGAGGCACGGAGGAAACTCGATATGTTAAAGGTCCATCCACAGACCAACCTCGGCAGGCGTTGTTTAACCTTGAAGATCGACCTTTGCGGCTGTTATAATCTTATTAGACGCCTATATTGCCATAAGTTGGGGAACCAAGCAAAGGTGAGACACCAAGCAAAGGTGAGACGGTAGTACTTCACGCCGGAAAAGCTGCTCCAACTTTATTAAGCGCAAGTTCGATCGTGTATAGAGGGCTGCTTTCATCTTTGGGACGGATCTGCCAGATACCAGCTTGAAGCCTTTGAGTCAATCGAGAAACGAGTCAAGAGAATCATCGGCAATGATAGGTTAGTCGAGCTATAAAGACTTGAGCATCGACACCGAGTTGATGGCCTGTCGGTTTGGGTAGCAGGCGAAGCCGCGTGCATCATAATATTAGCAAAGCAGTTAAGGCAGGGTTGCAATACTTTTTAAGATTTTTTAACGTCTGAAAATCTAATTAATGATGAGTTTTTTAATAAATAAAAATCATTACTTAAAAATTGAACATACCCTCAAGTAAATCGTAAAGATAGAAACGCGATTTAGAATGATTGGTTCGATACTTTTTTTTATCAAACATGACACTAAATTGCAATTTTAAACGTGTACTGCTAAGAAATTTTATCACGATTATATATAAGTTATATCAATAGATAGAGCTTTTTATTTTGAAGTAAATGTTGAAACCATATTGTATTATTTCTTTGTCAGTTTTGGCCAAGAAGAAAAAACAATCAAAATTTAGGCATTATTTCGCTCGCCGGACAGTCGCTGTTGTTCGTCAAATCACACAGTACTGCAATCTCGCCCTACTTCGATGACTCTCCACAAACATTAGGATTTTTTACCGAAATGATCAAGATAAGGCTGACCGCAGTCACGCGCTAAATGGTATTTGATAATTATGTAGGTAAGTCTCTTTTCAAATACTATAACTACTATTTTTTACGAGTTTTTAGATAACGCCTGTTATACCTTTATTTGTTTTGGCGGTATTTTTAAACAGGTACGTATAAAAAACCGGTCAAGACCGAGTCGGACTGGCGCACCGATCATAAAACGTGAAATGTTCTAAAATTTTCATCGGCGAGGACTATATTCGTCGAAGAATTTTAACACTGCGGTGTATATTGCATTTTTAAATCAACACCATCTCTTGACCGATAGTGGAACTAATGTAATTTTTGTTGATAATTTCTCAAAAAGTGTGCTATTTAGAGACATTTTTCTTTATGCAGGCAGGCAAGATAAAGGGGGATTGGTATTTAAAAAAAAGTGTTTGAGAATATGCAAATAGCGCTCTTCCAATGACCTCTGCACGCCCTAGTACCTAACTCCACTTCGATTTTTTATGAAACGTTTTAAATCCTGTTGCAAAAAAATATTACTTTCTCTTATTTGCAAAATAGTTGAGCATACGTCATCTACAACTATTCCAAATTTCAAGTTGATAGCATAAGTAGTTCCTGAGATATCCAGCTGTGACAGACGGACAGACTTAGTCACACCGTAAGGGTCCCTTTTTACCATTTTGGTACGGAACCCCAAAAATGAGTGAATGTAGATAAACGCTTAATAACTTTTATATTCAGTTTTAAAGTGTAAGATATTTTAATCGACACGCCATACCTACCAAGCTTTGTCATACGAGAACGTGTGTGATGTCTTTTGTGCAGTGGGACCGTAATTGGCATTGTTGTGTTCCGGCAGTTAGAGGTATGATAGCCAGTTCCTCTGTGTAAGAGGATTCCGGGTGAAACTCGCTTCCATCTTCGGCCTAATCATCACTTTCCATCAGGTGAGATTTGGGCCAAGAGTTTCCTCGTTTTGTATATAAAAAAAAAAAAATGATAATAATAATTTTTATGTTAAATTATCTTCTGCTGACGATTTCGTCTTCTTGGTCTTCAGATCGGGATAAAAAATAAGTATTACCTAACATAGGTTATTTTTACGCTTTAGGTATACAATATCAGTACCTATAGGAATTGGAAACTAGGATAGGATAGGAGGTATTTATTACACTTGAAATAAAAACTTTCGTAAGATATTTTAAAACAGCCATACATCAGCTTATACTGGCTTACACCTTTTTGAATGTCAAGCGTAATGGTGTTTTACAATGTGTTTAATATCTGCAGCACATAAAGATTAAAATAAACGTAATCTCTTCGATGTTTTGTATCCCTGGTATGTATTTTCAAAACAATGTACGCACAATGCGGTTTCCTAGTTCATGGAAACCTTACCTACTACCAACTTTATCAATTTATCATCATTGATTATAGCTACGTAGGTACCTACTTGAATATCTATTATCTACATTTATTTAATACGCCTTAATCAAAACACTTATAACACTAACCAAAATCTTTTCACAGTGACAAAGATAAATTAGGTAGGTACTTACTTCAAATAATTAATTTAATCAACCGTAAAATCAATTAATTCATCCTAAACAATTACAATTCTAATGCCTTTCCTCGCACTGAGCTATCAATGGATTTTCCCACTGTTATCTTGTTTTATATAAACAGTAATATCTAACAATTATATTTAACCTTGCGAGAATAATCTGTGCATGCCATTCGAACGTAAGTAAATAAACAAATGTTCGTGAAACTTGAATGAAAACGAAATTATCGGAAAACTCTCAGTACGGCACGGAGGCCAGGCGGGTGAACGACCTTGTGACGTCATCCATGACGTATCGCGCAGGAGGCTCGCGTAGCCGCACATTGTGACCTATTTCGCAACATTATTCAGCGACCGTGTGGCCTAATGGATAAGGCGTCGGACTTCGGATCCGAAGATTGCAGGTTCGAGTCCTGTCACGGTCGAAAAATTTCATTTTTGTTTTTTGTGTTTTTCAATAAATACTTTCTGTTGGTTATTCTATAATTTATAGCTGAATTACAGGGAAGCTAAAATTAATTCATGCTTTTTTTTTTCACTTTGTAATATTTGTATTAACAAAGGTCTGCTATACACGATACGGGTAGGCAAACTTGTTTATCTATATTAACCAATCGAAATTCCGACGTCGAATAATGTCTTTAAATATTTTCTAATTTTGAGAAATAATAATTTTTGTAATTACTGTATTTAAAAAAAAATTAAGTCAAAGTAATAAATATAATAAATAACATAAATATTTTAGAAATTAATCATTTTAAATTTTGGTAGCCTATCTAAGTATAAATAATAAATAAATAATTCAGCTTTAATTTCAGATATTGTACCTAAGGCAGACATTTTCAAACTGCACAAAACGTTATTACACCTGGGCCATAATCGACAGGTCAATGACCTCTTAACTGTCTTGAGATTGATTGTGCGTCTCAACTTTGCATAGAAAACTCGTTTATCAAATTAATGGTGACAGACCAAAATAATAAATAAATATTTTACCATAATACTTGAATATATAATTTTTATGTTGAGGAACGTTATTTCATTATTAATCAATTACCTACCTACAAATTTATAAAAAATATCTTTATCGTAATATGAATTTGAAGCCTTCATGAACCTGCAATTATTTTAATTATTTAACAAGACGGGCGTCGCATTTAGAAATTTTACGATTATTAATAAACCATCCGTCAGAAAACAATAAATGTCGTGTTCGGAGTGCCAGCTTTTGACCCTTGATATAAATGTTATATATGAGTTAATAAGCATGCAATTTTTAATATTGGGTAGCTTATTATGATGATGAATAACATAAAGTCATAAAAAGGTAGGTAAAGCGGGCGTCTTTTTGATAAATTTCACGACTATTGTGAAAAATTGTTGAAAGAAAAACAGATTCTTGCTAAAAAAGCATGTTTAATTTCAACTGAGGGTATTAGGGTTCTTCCACTATTTTCATTTAACATTTTTTATCACCTCCGATCATCATGGAGTTTGTTTCATTGAGATAGATCATTTAGTTGAAAAGTTACACAGTTTTGTTCACACTATGGTCCCAATTGTGTACTAAGTTTATTAAAAAACCATCAAAAAAATAATTAATACGTTTTCCTTCGATAAAATGAGGTAGGTTTAGTTTCCCTCGTTTTCGTATGTCCAATGTATAAAGACTCACACTGTATATGTAGAGCTCGTTCTGATTTCGTAAACTTTTATTAAACAACATAACTGTTACTGGTTTGTGGAGGTGTGATAGGCAATCGCTTCACGTAGAATACCTACTGGTATTCAGCAGAATCTACTTTAAGCCGTACACAACATAGTTGGAAAAAGGCTAGATAACATGGAGTTCTAAGCCGATAAAAAGTGATTACCAAACGTATCTTGGTCTAAATCACCAAAATATGATTGTACTGTAGGTGTCGTACATTTCTGCCTTTTTTTTTAGAGATGGGAAATCATCCAATGACTTCTTCCGCTCTGGGCGGAGCGGGAGGGAGTGTCAGACTTCTACTGACTAAAACCCATCCTTCATTTCCCTTTGTGTTCCGGAGCCGCGGTATCTCTTTCGAATAGTCCCGCAACTCCGGCAAACGTCGGCCCTTTCGGGCCCCTCTGTGTGCTAACTTACATTGCTGCCTAACACTTCGAGAAACACTTTATTTTTAATTTATATTTTGGGTGGGAATTCATCAAATGTTCCCTTCCGCCCTGGGTAGAGCGGAAGGGTATGTCAGTCGATCTAGTCTCTTACTGATTAAAACCCACCGGTTTTCATCCAAATGTCCTTTGCCTTCCAGGGCCGCGGTGACTCTTTTGAAAAAAGCTGGTCAAGTGCGAGTCGGACTCGCATGCAATGGGTTCCGAACCAATTTAACTTTTTAACATGTTAGAGCTATCAGCTTTTTTAAATTAGGCTCAGTAGTTTCGGCGATAAGGAGTGGGAGGAATAATTTCAAAATTATTTATTTTAGATTTTGAATAAAAATCATTTTAAACTCTCGCAGTAGGTAAGCCCTTTCATTTGATATGTCACACGATACACAGGGTTATTTGTAAAACACCGACAACCTTGCAGGACTGTACTACTATCATCATAAACAACAACTTTTGTATGACTTTTTACAAAACATTTACCTAAAACAAATCTTCAAGATTTCGTTGTCCTATTTAACACATTACAACTCTGTATTTTGCTGTACCTACCTACGCCTGGCGCGCACTGTCCTCATAGTAATAATGTTGGGTTAGTAATTCTTTTGCTTCGCATAGAATTCGTATTTTATTTTTGTATGAAAACCTAATGAACTAAAATATGATGAATTTGTAAGGGTTATAGAACAAAAGTTGTTGATTATGATGTTAGTAACTTAGTCCTGAGTGGTTGTCGGTGTTTTACAAATAACCCTGTATATATATATATATATAAATTAATATATATATATATATATATTAATTTATTTATTTACGTTATGCGTCCGTATTTTGGGTCATAGAAGTTTGTGTACCAAATCAGTCCAGCAAATCCAGAGAAAACCGGCTGTGACAGAAAGACACTCGAGTGATCATAAAGATTCCGGTTTTTGTTCGGAACCCTATAAATCCACAATAGGGAATATGCGAAAAAAAAAAAATATTGTCTAAACACTTTATCTAAAAATAAACAAAAATATATTACTTACAGTGGAAATAGAATCAAAATTGTTCGAAAAACAAACGAGATATAATTAATTTAAACAAATATATCTGTCCCTCTCGCGAAAACGCTGTTTTCTATGGCAGATGTATCTCGCAATGTGACGTCAAATTCCATGTCGGACTTCTCGTTCTAAAAGTAATCTTTGAACCGTTATAACTTCATCGCTGATGAAGATATTTAAAAAATAGTTTCTAGAGTGTTTACTGGAGCTTAAAAGTAATTCATTTTATAAATAAAAAAATCGCGTGCATATTCCCTATTGTGTCGTGGAACCCTGATGTTTTGTTTAATCTAAAAATGCGCTTTCGTATTTACATATAATTATGGTAACTAGTATATTTTTTCATGTTTAATAAGTAAGTAGTATAATAATATCCATTTTCCTGATTTCAAACATTTTTGACAAAAACTGTATAACATAATTCTTATCACATAATCATTAAACAACAAAACTATCCCGCACTAGGTTCTTTACCGTAAATTTACATACCTACGTATACACGTACCTATACAGCATTAAACACAAATGAATTCTATAAGGAAAACCTCAACTGAACATGTCTGTAATAACTAATGTTGCATTAAATTTAGGCAAACATAATTATAAAATTATTAATAGCTGTTAAGAAAATAATTAACTCAACGCATGACTATTTGCATATATTGGATTAAACAGTTACTGGGATGTGGATGTTGCTCCATGTATTATACTGGTATTCAGCTGTATCTGGTCTAACCAGAAAGCTGAAAGCTGATTCCAACATAGGATGTAGATTGATTAATTGCAGTTTTTTATGTATGATAAGGATAACTGAAGTTAAGGATTTTCAGAAAATAACACGAAGCAGAGAGATAGATTAGGAGTACAGGAAAAATGGGAAGTAAACTTAAGTAAGAAATCATTGACGATAGGTTCTAGAAGCATAAGATGCGAACCAAAAGCAGATTAGGTAGGTAACAATGATGTCAGAATCAGATCAAAATTTATTTTGTGGTCACAATAATGTTTTTTTCAAGTACACAAATATACGATTTATTGGTCTACTACATTACGCTTAATGTTACAAGGAAAACGTTTTATCTAAAACTAAAACGTGTGTAGTAAAATCTAACGTGCCAATGTCCTTAGGACGACTAGGTGACACCTCCTGAATAATCATGATTTACTGGTACTCTGGTGTTAGAAAATCACACCTTTGGGAGCAATAGTTTTCTATCAAAGTTGAGGGCCACAAACCGAGGATGTTGACATGTATCCTACCGAATTTTCTCGTGAATTTTTAACAAGTTTTGTTCCTCCTGGTCCGAAGATCCAAGAATCGCTTGTGAATTTTTTGTAGTCATGCAAATCTCAAATAGGCCTTATACCTTTAGGCCCTGTCCGTACAGCGATATTTCACCGTGCGGTTTCTTCTCGCAATTCTGTAGCACATTGAATCCTATAGTAGAGTAACCGCTGTGGCGGTAAAAAATTCATGCAGTAAAAAAACTGTGAGTGGATGCAAATGTACTTGATGCGCAATGGTGATGCGGTGCGGAATAGAATTTGTAGTGCGGACAGGGCCTTACGCTACAGAATACCTAGGTACCTTCTTATTTAAATATTGTGAACAAAATATTGAACATAGATTTTCTCCAAGGTGAGAGTGGCACTTCACTAAACTAATCACAAAAGATTCTTTCACTTCGTCGTCATGACGAAATCCTTTATATTTTTTGTTTCATAATCGTTATGGAAAGTAACGTCATTTACTCTTATTTATAACCTTGTAAACACGTGTGGGCTGAAGCGAATTGTTCATTAAGTTTCGACTTTCAAAGCATTAAAGTAATAGAGAGTTCTTTCCAAGAAACCCTACTTTCAATAGTTTGAAGCGACCATCTATTGTTTTTCAATACTTAACTCTAGTTAGCTCATCAACATGTTACAATGAGCTTCTTTTGTGTTTATGAGCTCCTGGTAGCCTTACGTAATTTGGCATTGTTACGCCCTCTATTTTTCTGTTCGGAACTGTTGTTGTATGAATCATGACGTTTACTATGCGAGCCAAATAAGAATAGTACTGTCAAGACACCATTTTGTTCCGCAATACTCGCGAACTTCATAACCAAAGCGTAAGGTTTGCAAAAAAATAAATGAAGAAAAATATACTCAGTTTAATTATTTTTGTTCACATTGTTCTGATTTCTAATAAATTTTACGCTAAATTATTTTATACATGATAGGATATGGAAAAAAAAGAATGTTTAAGAAACAAAGTCAACAATTATAACAAAAAAAACACAATAAAGTCCAGTAGGTAACTGAAATAACACACACGCGCATATACACGGAACTCTTAGTTGCGTAGCAAAATGGCGACATATAAGGGTGACCAGTAGTATTTCGTGAAATTACCTTTAATATAAAGGTAATTTCATGAAATACTACTGTACTGTACTGAATAAAAAATATAACTTATTTTCTTTTCACAGTCTTTTTTTGCTGGCAGTACTAATTTGACTGCTTTCGTATGAAGTTGGCAGCAAGCGCAATCCTATTCTTATTTGGCTCGCATAGTATATAAATATACCTACTAATCCAGTTGTAATCCTGAAGTTTCTTTTTTAAACAACCAATAACTATTTTATTTTAAGGAAAGTCCCTTAGACTAAAATAAGTTTTACACGGAAAATTCAAACACTAAAATTAAACATTCGACTCGTAAAATATGACCTGTCGAACCGATGTTTTGTTATCACAAATCTTAGCTACAATGACCTGCCATGACATGTCATGTACTTTTAACAATAACATCAATTTAAGAGATCGCAATCAGCAAACCTTTTTAAATGTTAGGGGGAGAACCGAATGTTGTGCAGTAACTGCAAAGATCTTCAGGTCAAAAAGTAAATAAGGATGACATGAGATTAAGGCGGGGTTGCAGTACTTTTTAAGATTTTTGAACGTCTGAAAATCTAATTAATTATGAGTTTTTTAATAAATAAAAATCATTACATAAAAATTGAACATACCCTCAAGTAAATCGTAAAGATAGAAACGCGATTTAGAATTATTGGCTCGATACTTTTTTTTATCAAACATGACACTAAATTACAATTTTAAACGTGTACTGCTAAGAGATTTCATCACGAATGTACATAAAAGTTATATCAATAGATAGAGCTTTTTATTTTGAAGTAAATGTTGAAACCATATTGTGTAATTTCTTTATCAGTTTTCGCCAAGAAGAAAAAACAATCAAAATTTAGGCATTATTTCGCTCGCCGGACAGTCGCTGTTGTTCGTCAAAACACACAGTACTGCAACCTCGACTTAATCTAGTTTTCCTTAGATATTGCATCTCTTCCAAGAAAAAGATGAATGTCTCGCAGATGCGACTTTTCAAACCTATCAGATAACATTGACATAATAATAATTATAGATAAATCATAGGAAATAATTTTCAGAAAAGTTAGATATTGTTTTTAAAATTGCATAAATAAACTAATGTTGTCTTTTCCCAAGAGAGTTTAACTAATCCAATGTCTTTCTGCTGTCCGTACCTTTGACACCTATTATCTTGGGAGAAACAAACAACTAAAAATAGTAGAAAATTATAAAGAACCTTTTAGTACTTACCTGCTTTTCCATTGAACCAATGTCCTTGTCTTAATTTTATAGTGCAAATATCTCAAATGTCATTGAGATCTTAATGCGTCTTTTGTTAGTTTTCCTTTGAAGTTGGTAGCCATAAAACTTCACATCTATTCAAGGTGTTCAACAGTTGAGTGAAAATAGGTCGAGTGCATCTGACATCACTTTTACCTATACCTACCTAGGTACTTAGCTCCGTGAAAAGTTCCATCACTGATTAGCGGGCGAGACGTCTGTCTGACCTTCGTATTTTATGTTCGCCTGGTACTCCCAGCATGATATACACGTGTCGTGCGTGGACGGTAATACCCTGTCTGTCTGTCTGACTAAACCACTTGTTGTCTCCGATTTTGGATTTAATCTATAAGATTTAGATTTTGGATTTATGTAGACTCAAATAATACTGTATCATAATAATATCTATCCTATATAGGTTTGTTCTGGTATCATCTATTTAGTTAATCTCAATAATTGCACAGTGGGTCACATGCTAATATTATCTGGAAAAAACTTGTGAATGCCGTGTGGGCTGGATTGAATTAAAATTAGTTACCAGAAGACGAGGTACGTACCAGACTTTCATTTTTTGTACGCCCAAGCATGGGCCGTACTTCTGGGAATAAATTCGTATCATCATACATTAATCAATGTTTGACGGAATAGTGACAGATTCGAAATTATGGTATGATTAGGCCAATCCAAATATTTCTTGTTAAAAAAGTTGATTTTCTTAGCAAAAAGTTGACGATCAAAGTAAGTTAAGTTGCCAGAATTGTTCTTCATAATTTGATTCCACCTTTTAATAACCTTTGCAGCTTGCTGATCGTTCAATGTAGATATAAGTTAGATTGGGCCAATTCTACTAATTTCACATTCGCATCGCATTCGCATCTCATTAGCAAACTGTCAAAATGTATAAACATTAAGGCTTTTTTGACAGTTTGCGACTGTGAACTCTCCGCACATTTTGTTATTTGGGCATTATGTGATAGACTGCAGCGTCTACAGCTTTGCCCACAACATCGTCCCCGTGGCCTAGGTTTACCACAAGAACCTTGCTTTGTCCAGGATACACAAAAAGCTCAAAAACAATAATTCCGTATTGCATTCCATTCAGATCATTTCTTCCAGAGGTTACCTACCTCTTAACAAAGTTGCGGAATTTTGTTCAAAAGAGTCACCGCGGCTTTGGAACGCAAAGGGTATTCGGAGGAACACGGATGGATTTTAGTCAAGAAGAGCCTGACACTCCAGACAGATCGTAAGGAGTCTTTAGATGATTTACTTCTTACAAATAAACAATTAGGTATATTAACTCTTCATAATATTAGTTTAGATATAATCGATTGAACAAGCTTGCTAGCCTGAGAAAATGTAGAGCTCTAAACCCGCATTGGTTTACCCAGAAATGAGGGTATGGCCCGTAGTGATGACTAACATTTACAACAATGACAATCTTAACTTATTCAGTTCTTACCTACTAACATTGGCCGATGACGAGATTCCAAAGTTTATGGGTAATGTCCCTCGTAGATTTGGAACGCTAAAATATTCATAGCAATTATTTACCGAACACAAAGTTTGCTAATTGCATTTGCTTGTAACTTTAGCACATTAATGGTAAACTAAATCGCTTTTTTTGTAAAGCTGTTTTTTAGACACCGCCACGTATGAGCGTTGAAATTCAATCATCGCCCGTTAAGCTAAAATGATCCATTTTTGACTCATCCGCTAGTTAACTGCTTGGGTTAACTGAGGGCTTAGCACGAATATTTTTGACGTATAGTAACGTTACGTAAAATTTTACCATAGCTAAAATACTCGTTTCGCACGTAATATTTATTTGAATTAGATACCATATTCATAATTTTAAATGATATAAATTATTAAGTCCCTTAAAATTAAACTAACAGATTACGGGGTTGTAGTTTTTCACATTCAAAATTCACTTACGTTAACGTTACTATACGTCAAAATATTCGTGCTAGCCCCTCAGATTGAATTAAAAATAAACACCAATCAAATCAAATGTCAATAGAAATAAAATTCATCAATCAGGCTATCAGAAAACGGAGAAGGTGGTAGAATTTTCAGTCTTCCAACTTTCTTGAAAATTAAAAAATACTTGCCAACTACGAAAAGGTTAGGCAGGTGATGACCAGCTACCTACTTACGAACCAGACGAACTCACAAGACACCCTTCACCGAAAAAAAAAACACTTCTTGCAGGTTCTGCTCCCCCCTTAATTTTGTCCTAAGTATGTGGTTTTACAGCTGCAATAGAAATACACACATTCATGAGACACATCTCTCTGACAGACAGACGCACGGACGGGCAGCGAAAGCTTAGTAATAAGGTTCCAGTTACTACCCCTTGAGTACAGAACTCTAAAATGATTCGAATAGGTACCTATACCAAAACAAAGACAGAAACAATGAACTAGTCGTAACTTCCAACTGTAACATAAAGTTATGCAACATATATTTTTATTTAACTAATTAAACGGCTATCAGAACTAATTCACTTAGTGCCTCGTCTAATCAAAGTGCCCTTGACCCTTGATACCGATACCGATGCCAATACCGATACCGATCGATACTGACCACCGTTAATAATGGTTTATGGCTTCGCCTGTATCCGTTGTTGGGGGTGATACGGTAAAATCACTCATCAAGGTACAAGGAGAATTTTTCAAGTGTGCGAGGATGGCCAAAACCGGAACTATGAGGAATATGTATAAATACTGAAGTAGTCTCGAGCGCGATTATGAAGAAAACTAAAACTGCATCATTGGATATATGGAAAATTGGTATTACTAGCCAAGAATCGAACCGATTGGTATATTGAAAACAAAAACACATCCTACATTATAACACCATTAGAAAGTGAAGCATTATGTCAAGAGAGATTATTCTTTTATTCTATAGTTTTATTTTGGTTTTGCACGTTATGAATCGTATAGGTAATTTCCCCACAATGGAAACGTGGAAACCAACCAACACGTGGGTATTTCTTTGAAGTACCTACCCATTGATATATCTTCGTACGAGCATTTTACTCAGAAACAATTAACCGTATGGTAAACAGTGCTAACTGTATCGCCATCTTTTTACCTTATTACTTAACCTCACGCCGCTTTCTCGGAAGGGATGGGCAGAAACTAGGGTATCAGGGAAACTAGATCAATTAGTTAATCTACTTAACCTATTATTAGTTCTTTGAAAAGAAACGTTTGTTTGTGGGTTGCAGTTCTGCGAACAGAATTGTGTCAGGTTTTATGTACAGCTCGACGTATTGTTGTGACTCCTACATAGTGCTAAGATCCTAGTCACATGATGGTCACCATCCCTTGTTGTGTTTATGGCAATTATCTTTATTTGGCTCTGAGATTTTTATTTCTGTACACAACGAAAATATAAAGCTCCCAAATCGTATGTTTACAAAATATTACCATATTTGCCTAAGCGATTACTGTTCAAGTTTATCGAGGTCCTCAGAAGGCCATAACCCGTAGCGGTCGTCCTAAATCATGGGTCTAACAATAAAAAGCACCCCTTTCTATCGTTGCTTTCCTGGTAATTTCCTCGGAAAGTAGGTCGATGGCCACTTTAAGGGTTTCCTCAGTTCAGGGTTCGGCTAAGATAGCTCGTTGCTCGTTTATGAAGCCTGATAGCCCGTACTGTGTCAGTGCCGTAATGGTGTCCCACATTCTTGAATATACTTGAAGTGACATAAAATGAAGGCAGTTATTTTCTGAGTGCAGGCAATCAAAAGACAGAAATGAAGCGTGAAATGTTAGGATAACCGAGCGTTTTGTTTATTAGATACAATTTCAGAACAATGTAACAAATTAGTTTATGATGAACTCGTTGCCACTCGTGGCTGAGTCGCAGGTGCAGGTCGATCTTCTGCCGAGGTTGTGAAATTTGTTCGAAAGAGTCACCGCGACCCTGGAACTCAAAGGGCACTAGGAGGAACACGGATGGGTTTTAGTCAGTAAGAGTCTGACACTCCCTTGCGCGTCGCCCAGAGCGGAAGGAGTCAATGGATGATTTCCTATCCTGAAAACAGGCAGGCGCTTCTCGATTTGACTAGACACCGACTCTAACATAGTAGGGAAAAGCTAGACAGATTGAAATAGGTAAATATAGTATAACTAGATTCAATAGTGCCTGAGAGACAATACTTGTTCATAGTGACCGACGCACAATGTGCAATCAATTGCTTTCAATCTTGGTGGCTGGGCTGGGAGGGACTGGCAAATCTTATTAGGTACCACGGCGTGAGCTATTCTCGTATCGTCTATCACCGTCACAACAGTCAGGTATTGTGAAGCAGCCATGTTTATTAACACATTCCTAACATATAACCTACCACGTCGTCTTCTGCCCTAGTCTTCTTAGGTATTATTTCTTACAAATGTGACTGACCTATTTCTTATTTCTGTACCTGGGCGGCTGTGGTTGGATTTTCCAAGCTGTGCCGTAACCGTTGGGACTTTTATCTTATGGTTCTAGCTATAAAATAACTTTAAAATCTTATAGAACGACCATTGTGATACTAAGGGCGGACTCAACCAATAAAATTAATCGCGATCAAGCGGCGTTCAAGAGTTTTCTGTGCCAATATTCCATAGAAAATAATGTCACTGACAGCTCGTAAATGTGGTTCATATGTTGATCGCGTTCAGTTTCAAATTGATGAAATTCGCCCTAAAAGCTATGTGTCGAACTAAGGGCAAACTATATCTACTTGAGCCTGAAATCCTGTGAGTTTTTGGCAACAAGGGTGAGCAAATGTACTCTGTGGGGTGAAGCCAGACGAGCATATTTTTTTGAGTTGCGAGTCGAGTAAAATGAGTCGGCGGAATTTACGCTGCATTCGGTTTCATACTAAAGTCCTGTTTGTGCCACATGGCGACGCAAAATGAGTTGCACTGTAGTGTGAAACCGAATTCCACCGACTCATTTTACGCAACTCACAAGTCACCTAATTATGATCGGCTTGCCTCGCCTTTATGAGTCCTATTACGAATCGTAAATGCTCGTTTGCAATAGATCAAGTTACGTTGGTCTGCGTTGGGGGTACATATACAGTATGTCTACGACATATATGCAATAATTGAAACCACAAGTAACACTTGTCCACAGAAGTATAAATAAATTGTTATAAATTTAAAAAAACGTAAATGAAAAAAATTTAGTTTTCAAACAAAATAAATATGAAAATAAATTTAGTAAAAGTAAATCACCCTATTTAGAAAACGTACCTTGACCTCGACTGACCTCGAGAAGTGCGGCAACAATGCTCGCGCGGCGGCGTTTTGATTTATCTTTGCCAATTGCGATGAAATTCACTATGGTTATTTTTCACCCGTTCTTTTTTACTTCGTGATAAGTTGATTACTGAACTAATCTAAATAAATTCTGTCATAGCACAAGATGGATTAAAACTTAAATTTTCTCATGTTCAAAATGTCCACCACGTTTTTGAATGCACAAGAAGTGACATCGCCGAACAATGTTGTCCCGAACCTTGCCCAACAAATTTCGACCAGGATCCGAGTGTTTATTTCACCGTAAAAAACAAGTACGTAGGTATGTACACATAAAATTAAAAACACAATTTACACACACACTAAAGTCAAGTACCTACTCAGTGTCTATTTCACTGTAAGAAAATAATTAAACTAATACATACAAGTAAATAACAAAAATCACGTAAAACAATGCGTGTACTTAAGTACCTATCAAATCTTTGCGAAATGCACACACGCTATCCCGGAAGACTCGCGGTGAACTGACAAAGCACCACTGATCCGTACCTACTGGCAAAAAATAAAAGTCATAGGTAAATAGGGTAAACAATGTAATAATTATCTTTTATCGATACTTTTCTACAATTACTTATCTAATAAAGACTTAATACGCAATCAAGGCATTACAATACTAGTACTTTTGTGTAATAATCGTATTTAACAGTGAAGTGATAATTAAATTTATTGGACTTTTAAAATAAATGTTAATTTTTGTACGTTTCGACTTACGAAACTACCGTAGGTACTACCTAGATAGTGAGTAATTTCCTGAGTAGAAAACGGGTGAGTACGTTTTTTTAGTAGGATGTTTCTTCCTAAAATGTAAACATTATTACATTATTTTTTATCTCTAAATCCACTCAATTATAATTTTTAATCAGAATAGGTAGGTAGGTACATAGTGGTGCTCTAATAATTCTAAACTAACCGTGTCCTTTAAAATTAGAACATCTTTTGTTGCTAACCGATCATTATTCTCTTCAAAAGACAATGAGAGAAAGCTGATAATATTGTCGATAACTGTGTCCAACCCTACGCGTCGAGCGCGCGCGCAACCCGCTCCCCGCGCCCCTCCTCGCCAAAAGCCGAAGGCCTTTGAAAAAGCCGACACACGCGTGCCGTGTCCTTTTGTACTAAGCCGACAAACGAACCGCACCGCGCCAGCGTGGCAACGTTGCTTTTCAATGTTCAAGGATTCAAGTTCATTGTACTATTAACCTACCGTTGCAATTCTACAGAGTGTTCAAATTCGCTTTAAATTAAAACTCGACTTTTTGACAAAACTACTGGACCGATTTCGTTACTTTTTTGTATAGCGTTATCAAATACCATAACTAGTATGTGGTTTCAAGGATTGCATATATGTCGTAGACATACGGTATAGTCCGCGAAACTATTTGATACTTACTAGTCTGAATAGGATTATAGTTTATTTGGGCGCTCGCGCGAGACTGAGGAGCGCGCGCGCTGAATTGACGCAGAATTTATAGTACTTTAATTTTATTTATTGTAATTTTGTTGTATTATATTGACAAACGAAAACCAATGAAACGTATTCATTGTAGATTAAAATTTTATATCATATAAATTTATTTGATTAAATTGTTTTTATTTGGAATATAATGGACGCTGAATGAAGACAATTCTGGCTTAAATTAGGCTTTCTTTACGTTTTTTTCCGTGAAAACTCAAGGAATTTCAAGAAATTCTTGAACTCCAATAAACAAGTAAAACATTCAACTTACCTTTTAGCATTTTTAGCTTTTAAAAGAATTGATTGTAACAATGTGAATTTGACCGTCAAAGTTCCATCGCCGACATTTTTTCTTGCAAACTGAGTTCGTAAAATATTTATAGTAAACTAGCTGACTCACGCAACTTCGTCTGCGTCACATTTTCCATTAAAGCTCGGCTCCTTTTAGCCTTTTTTTTTTTTTTTTTTTTTTTTTTTTTTTTTTTTTTTTTTTAGGGATGGGAAATCATCCAATGACTCCTCCCGCTCTGGGTGTAGCGGGAGGGAGTGTCAGACTTCTACTGACTAAAACCCATCCATGTTCCTTCATTGCCCTTTGTGTTCCGGAGCCACGGTGTCTCTTGCGAATAATCCCGCGACTCCGGCAGGCGTCGGCCCTTTCGGGCCCCTCTGTGTTGCTGACTCTCTTTGAGGCGCGCGTGGAACACTAACGCGCCGTCGACACGGCCTGTCGTCACTAGACGGACGGACGGCGAGCCACCCATAGCTCGCCGTCCACAGGCCCGCGCCTACGGTGGCCGGAGGTCACCAGGTGGCCCCCGACGCCCGCGGCGTCCACCACGGCGGCTGGGACGAGAGGGTCTCCTCTCCCGCTCCGCCACCTCCTTCGCTAGCATGACTGCTTCGCAGAAGGAGGCAACGGCGTCCCATTCCGTCTCGCTCCGGACCATGGCTTGGACCAGGGCCGGACGCGAGAGGTCGCCGCCGATCGCCGTTTCGAGGACACGGCGGTGCGCCGCCCAAGCGGGGCACACCTGCACAGTGTGCTCTACCGTGTCCTCTGGTCGATCCTCGCAGTGGTGACACCCGGGCGTTTCCTCCCGCCTGATTCGGTGCAGGAACCTCCCGAAACAACCATGTCCGGTGAGGACCTGCGTCAGGCGGTAGGTGAGGACGCCGTGGCGCCTCTCAAGCCACTCCTCAAAGAGGGGACTTACCGCCGCTATCGTGGCGTGCCCTGGCTCCTTTTAGCCTTAGCGTGATGATATATAGCCTATAACCTTCCCGGATAAATGGGCTATCTAATACTGAAATAATTTTTCAAATCGAACCAGTAGTTCCTGAGATTACCCCCTACATACAAACTTACAAACATACAAACTTACAAACAAATTTTACCTCTTTATAATATTAATATAGATTACACGAAAAGAAAAATGAAAATGTGTAACTCTAACTTACAAGAAAGAGACTGGCACTATCGTTATTCCGGATCAAATAATTAAAATATCTTACTGCTGCTGAAAATTACAGCGTCAAAAATCATGAATTTCCGTAAAAAATGTAATAGGACTCTTAAAGATGAGTTTGAAACGTTATGACTTCAAAGACTCAATTCAGATGCCCGTTCTTTGTGATCATATTCGAAATTCGAACTAAAAAAAGCCCATCCTTGAGTAAACCAGCCCGTACTAGAAAGTAGGTACTTTAAAGTGATATGTTTGCCTAATACTCAAAAAAAGGTTGTTCCACATTTGATAAGTACATTTCATCCTAGGATTACCCTCATATGCAACGGACAGATGGATAAAGTTGTTTGACAACGTTTTGAGATCAGGTTAAGTAAATCTTTCCCGAAATCGTATCCTAAGCAAATATTTGAACCAAAAGGAGCGAATTCTTCCGTGATCCGTAAAATTTCGAGTAAGTGCGGCGGAAAATTTACGGCTTGGCTATTGTTAAAGTCATAAATAAGCCTATGAACTCTTAGCCCACATCTATACTAATATTATAAAGAGGTAACATTTGTTTGTAAGTTTGTATGTAGGGGGTAATCTCAGGAACTACTGGTCACGCTAAGACAAATAGGAGCGGAGCATTACTCCAGTAATACTCCGCTCCTTTTTGCCTTAGCGTGATGATATATAGTCTATAGCCTTCCTCGATAAATGGGCTATCTAATACTGAAACAATTTATCAAATCGGGCCAGTAGTTCCTGAGATTAGCGCGTTCAAACAAACAAACTCTTCAGCTTTATAATATTACTAGCTTCTGCCCGTGACTTCGTGAAAGTTTTGATATCGCAACGCATCACCTGCTCGTGCTATGATGATTAACGTATTTATTTGGATAAGGATTAATACCATTTAACTCTAGTGTAGACCAGGGAGTATTTCCTGATCTCATGAAGCACAGTAAAGTCGTTCCACTGTTTAAATCTGGTGATAGTCAAGAACCCAACAATTACAGGCCGGTTTCAATCCTGCCGGTTCTCAGTAAGGTGTTTGAAAAGTTAATGCTTATCCAGATGTTACTACATTTTAATGAAAATTCCATCTTTCATGAACATCAGTACGGTTTCACCAAAGGGCGTTAAACAACTGGCGCCGGTGTCACTCTAATAAAGAATATCTTTAATGCCTGGGAAGATTCGCAAGACGCCATTGGAATTTTTTGCGATCTCTCGAAGGTGTTCGATTGCGTTAACCATGAAACACTTTTGTTCAAACTGGAGCATTGTGGGATTAGGAATACATCTCTTGATCTGATTAGATCGTACTTGAAAGACAGACAGGTCAAAGTACAGGTAAACGGCGTGAACTCACTGGGGTCTGAAATGACAATGGGCGTTCTGCAAGGTTCAATATTGGGTCCATTCCTCTTTTTAGTGTACATAAACGATTTGCCCCAATTGCTTCAAAATGAGCCAAAGATGGTGTTATTTGCTGATGACACATCATTGATATTTAAGATAGAACGACGGTCACAAAATATTGATGATGTCAATAACTCTATTCATCAAGTTCAAGATTGGTTTACGGCAAACAACTTAGTATTAAATGAAAAAAAAAACCAAATGTGTTAAATTTACTTTACCAAATGCTAAAAGTAACGAATGTGACATCGTATTGAATGGACAAAAACTGGAATTTATTGATCAGACGGTTTTCCTGGGAATCACTTTAGACGAGAAATTGCAATGGGGACCTCATATAACATCTCTTGCGGCGCGGCTAAGCTCAGCCGCTTATGCTGTTAGAAAGATAAGACAGTTAACAGATGTAGAAACTGCGCGTTTGGTCTGTTTTAGTTACTTTCACAGCATTATGTCGTATGGTACCTATTTTGCTATGGGGTCGGGCTGCTGACATTGAATCCATATTTATTTTACAAAAGAGTGCTGTCAGAGCCATTTATAATCTACGTCGACGCGATTCTCTTAGGGAAGTCTTTAAAAAGATTAAAATTATGACAGTCCCATGTCAATTCATTTATGAAAATATTATGCATGTAAGGAAAAATCGACATCTCTTTCTCTTTAGCAAAATACCTTGTGACATATTAGAATTAAATGAAAGAAAATTTAAAAATTAAAAGCACACTATGTAAACAAGCATATTACAAATTAGATGATTATATTCAAGATAAGAATGCTTGGAAACATGCTGGTTCTGCTCCAAAGGACAGTCTAAGGTGTAGTAAACAAAGTCAAACTTATTGATAATGTTTGTATTAATATATAAAATTTAGTTTAGCTATAGATGTCTTTAATGACTTATATATTTAATTTGACTCACACACTGATTTATTGTTCTTTATTTGATAAATCAATAGTAGGTACCAACATTTTTAAATATGTGTGTGTTTGCATTGTATAGACTCAAGTACCCTGGCGGTTGGGAGTGTCATGCTCACTCAAAAGCCTAGCTGATGGTGGCGTATGCGTTAAATTATTTGGCTCCATTCAAAATAGTTGAGACGAATGGGCCTGGCGCATGTCATGGCGCCGTCGGTTGGGTCTGGTCATTTCTCAGCTGCCATGGTTTATTTATTTTTAATTTATTTTAATTATTTCTTTGAATTGCTCCTTTTTTAGTTCGGATGTTTTTATCATGCTCGTCACATCGTTCTCACATGTATGTATAATTTCAACACGATGCCAACAAAACTTTGTAACAATTTATTATTTTTAAAAGAGTGTCCGTGGAGTTTCTTGCACGTTCTTCTCCATAGAGATCTACGCTTTGGAACGTGCAAATAGCTTCATCTTTTTGGACCGACCGATCTTGACAATTCAAAAGTGCCTGTAAATGGTTTAATTGAAATAAATGTTTGAGTTTGAGTTCATGTTAATAAAAACTTCCTCTCAAATAATGCATTATTTTAGAACAAATTTGATTTCCTTAAAAAGGGTTATAGTGAGTTAGCCGTAGGGGATTGACATATATTATGCTGTCTAGGACTTTTTTTTAGAACTTTTAAAGAGGAATAATTTCGTAATACTTGATTTTAGCGTAACTGAAACCGTTTACGCAGCGCACGCAACGGAAGCTTTTTTCCCGCTTGCAACATTTCTTATTGCTGCTCCGCTCCTATTGGTCATAGCGTGATGTTATATAGCCTATAGCCTTTCTCGATAAACGGACTATCCAACGCAAAAATAATTTTTCAAATCGAGCCGGTAGTTTCTGAGATTAGCGCGTTCAACCAAACAAACAGACAAACTCTTCTGCTTTATAATGTTAGTATAGATAGTATAAATTATTATATTTTATTTCTTTTTGAGTACTAATAACAGTACAGTAGGTACGACCGCGAATGGGCATTCAAATCCATCTTACAGAGTAGGTACATTTTTAGACCTTCATTCAAATGTAGGGACTTTTTTTTTCTGTCAAGAGTCGCAACTCTCTCCTTGGATGTTTGTTATAATTAATTTGTCTATAATTAAAGCCAATTATTTAACATTTTTATAAAAACATAGTAAACTTACTTTTAGGGCTCCGTGCCTCGAAAGGAAAAAAACGAAACCCTTATAGGATCACTTTGTTGCCCGTCCGTCCGTTTGTCTGTCTGTCAAGACCGTTTTTCTCGAGAATGCGTGGAGGTATCAAGCTGGAATTTATATCAAATACTGAAGTCTAATGTCCCTTGGAGCTATGAAAAAAACAAACTTCTAAGCCAACGCAATCAAAAGATATTTTACAGCCGTTTATGCCGCGGTACGAAGGAACGTGTTATAGCACAGATAAAAGAAAAATTGCGTAAACCGTAAATTTTTAGTTACATCGTAGGTATAGTCAAAATATTTTGAATAATTTTAAACTACCTACCTACCCCTTTCCTCATGAGACCGTAGAGATATTAAATTGTAATTCATATCAAATACTGTAGTCTATAATACCTAAAATCAAACTTCTATGTCAACGCAATCAAAAGAAAAAGCAATTTATGCCGCATATTTTCAAACTCGCAACTACTCGCAAGGGAATCAAAACCTAATGGGTACTTCTATTCGATCTACAATCTTGAAATGTGGCATGAAGCAATGTTTTATAGCACTTTTAAAGGAAAAATTCCGAAAACCTTAAATTTTTAGTTACTCGATTGTTGTGATGGGTGAACTTTACTTATATACCTATAGGTTTTGTACGGAACCCTCTCGGTGCGCGAGTCGGACTCGCACTTGGCCGATTTTTTCTTTTTAATGAGTGCACATAATAATTATGGCTCCTTGTTATGACACGCCATCAACTTTAGAGTATAGGTAATTAAAATTATTTTTTCCTTTAGAAATTAAAACAAAACAAAAAAATATTCAAAACAACGTCATCTTACAAAAGTATCTTAATTAGGTACCGTCTAAAATCTAAGCGAATAAAACTACACAAATTAAAGTTGTTTAACTTAATTAGTGAAACATGCGGCAGATTGCCAAGAGGGTAAACAAAAACTTAGTTGAAATTCTAACAAGTAACTAAAAATGCAAAGCGCTAGCTTTCTTCTTTACATTCTGAACAAGTAAATCAGCTTCTTTAGATTTTTCACGTCATCTGAGATAACAAAATTGCACAGTGATACGGAAACACCCGAATTTAGCGGACGTTCGCCCCTGCTCTCTCTTTCCCTCCATACAACCCTTCTCGCTCACTGCAGTCCCATAATAATATATCCAAATTCCTATGCAAGCCTGGTAACCGAAGTCACGGCGCGGGGAGATTTTTCCGTGAAAGTGGAGATTATAAAAGAGGTAGATTAGACAGAGATAGAACATGACAGTTAATATTTTCACCATAAGACCCGACTGATGGATCGTCTCTTATCGGGAAAGTAGTGAGGAAAATGTAGCTCTGACTTTATCTTCGCCCCTATTCGTTACACGGAGAGCAGCAATCGAAGGTGCTTCCGCATTAGATATATCTTTGTTTGATGCAACATGGGACAGTAAAGTGTGAAAGTGATAACAGATAGTTTATCAATGGGTGCTCGTAGGCTCCGCCCCATTACTACGGCTTCCGTAGCGTAGCGAGCGTAGCACACACTGACTCGATGTCATTCATTGATTGCTTGATTCTATTCTCCAACCACCACAATGAAAGAAGTTTGGCAAGCATGAATTTGAAATTTTTGAAGCAAAATAGTTTAGTAAATTGGCGAACTGTATTTACGAAAAACATAACTGATATTTTCTTTAATGGTTAAGAAAATTGCTTTGGTAAAACTTAATTTGAATGAAAGAAACTTTAAATAAAATATAGGTTCCTACTTAAAAACTTATTATATCCTAGGAGTAGATTTATCTGATATTTGCTGTATAGTTTAGGAAATTAAACAAAATTAAAAATTGGCATTCAAATTGTTTGAATTACTATGTAATTAGTTTCTTTAAATGAAATAAAAAGGGCAGGTACAAAGAGATTTCTATGTTGCACGTTGTGTTAACATTCGGTCTAAAGACAGCTAAGCTCAAAGAGGCCCAGCATCAAACATTTTCGGGGGCCCTGTTTTTAGGTTATTGTTTCTTTTTTAACAAAATAGATCCTACTAGCTCAGAACTGTCTTGGCAGGCCACGAAGGAGATGATGGGACTAAATGTATAGCTTTGCGCACTAGGGGGCCCTTGAAGTCCGGGGGCCCCGGGGCCCCGGCGGGTGGATAGGCGGTAGCTATGCCCCTGGCTCTAATATACCTAATTACATTAAAATAAAATAGTGACACGCTAGCAGCAAATTAAATTAGTAGATATTGCATGAAAATCAATGCAGTTTCACGGTCACAGGTTTGAGTTATAAACATTTTACAATATAGGTACGAAAAACCGGCTAAGTGCGAGTAGGACTCTAACACGAAGGGATCCGTACCATAAACAAAAAAAAAACACGTTTCTTGTATGAGAATAATAGAAACGTATTTTCGGTACCTTATTTTTTACTATTTTTTTTATTAGCGGCAACTGAACATTTCAACCGTCTACCTAATACGGTTCTGAAGATCCAGCCCGCAGACGGACAGCAGAGCCTTAGTAATATGGAGGGTTTCCTTGATTACCTACCCTTCGATTACGGAACTCCAAAAAACCTTCTTAGTTCAAGATCCACATTTCTCTAACTCTAACATTTCAGAGGACATTGATCCCTGTGAACTTTACAAAAGCTGCATGTAGGTATCGCTTAAAGTTCACCAGGGTTCAAGTGAGTTTACTTAAACTAAATTGAGACGTAGGTAACTCGATTAAGTAAGGAAATTAATTGATTTTGAAACTTCGGCGTAGCTTAAGGTAATTTATTCGGTGGATAATTAAATAAACCTTTCCAGTATATGTTGCCAAGTTGGTGGCTAAACCACAACAATATTATGCATTCTAAAAAGCCAGAATCAAAAGCGGCTAGCAGAATAGTGTGAGGAAAAATTTCAACTGTCTGAAATTCAGTAACAGAAATCAGGAATTTGTAAACACCTCACCGTGTAAGCTTAGCTAAAGTGATCACGAAGTGATGCTGCCAATCCAAGTAATCAAGATGGAATGACTGCTCACTTTGTGACCAAGTCACCTAAGGCTTTCACTTTGGTGAAGTTTAGGATAGCGGCTTCGAAGGACCAATTTAGCGGGAATTTAAATTATGCGGGAGTGAATGTTGGCACTGGTTTATCTAGGGACTTACTTGGAAGTTTTGGATGATCGCCTGGGACGATGGCTGACGCGACTGGAGAGCGCCGTGTTGAGGTCTTGCACGTGATTTCTTCCAGCACTGCACTTGACGATTTTGATTGTCCACGTTGTGTCGGCCAACACTCACAGATTGTCTTTGGGTTTATGGTTGCGTCGCGGTACTGCCATTAGATGGACAGCATATATAGCGCTATAGTAGCGGACTTTGCGGAGCGGTTCATCAGCGTGTAGTTGCTGATGCGAATTACACCGAAGAGTTTTTTTTTTTTTAAAGATGGCGTCGTTTCTATCCAATAAGACGTAGGGAAGGGGGTGGATAGATAAAACCAGAGTAGCCAACATGAAATATGTAACGTGAGAAAAGTGGTTTTGAAAACATGGTAGTGGAACGTACTACGTTCGGATATGTTATAGTAGAAAAACGTATCCTACAAAAAACTTGCGTAAGCACACTTCGACATGTCTATAGAATCAACCGGCAGGTACACAGAACCACGAAAACTCTAAATGTCCAGTGGCTTTATTAACATTCTATTAAGTAATAGTTACGTAATTCATCCGAAACAATTATTTCCGGGTGACTAGGGCAACATAAACACACCTCAGTAATCTTATTCCGTCCTTCGGGATTCGGGACATTCTGATTGGGAAAGAAAAGGTTTATTATTTTTGTTCCCGACGACCAAATTGGACCTCCTTCGGACTGAAGGTTAATAAAATACGTCCAGGGTCAAGAATTTGGGAAATTGAGTGCTTTTCCCGCCGCGTCTAACATGCTTTTGTTTTTCTCATACAAAGGGAATCTATTTTCGTCTAACATTGTACATTGCCAGTACCGAATCGTTCTAAAAAAAAACAACGAGTTTTCTATTACTGTGTCACTAGGACAGCAGAGCTTATAGGACATGATTGTGAAGGTTCACATAGTGATGGATGGTAATATATTTTTATAACTTGCATTAATTCAAGGATTGAACGAAGTAAGGTTGGGTTAGGGCGGGTTGTTTCCATGCGTTAACGTTAAAAATGGTGCTAACTATAGTTAAATCAAAAAATCGGGTTGTTTCACAAAATGTCAGCGTTAACGCACGTAAAATATAACGTTTACGTTAACAGATGGTCTGAGCACTGGTTAACGTTACTTTAGTTGCGTCAAATAGAACAATATTGTGAAATTTCTTTTGAATTCCTCAATACCAGTTCTTCTGATGACACAGATGAGTGGTGGAATGCAAAAAAAAGCTATTTAGGTAGGACCCGTGTCAATAGCTATTGGGATGAGCAGGAATTTATACCAGAATGTTTTGAAACAACGCTTCTTATTTAAAGAACGTTAAAGATCTTCCGTAATTGTTATATTTGGACTTACGTATGTTACGTTAACTAACCGTTTGATACAACCCGCTCTTAGTTATTAGGATTTGGATATCTATAAACAATTCTCCAGGTAATTTAGACAAATAGCTGTAAGTATACCTGTAGCTAAAATTAATGGTGACAACTGCACTTTACTTATACCCTAAAATATCTTAGGTATATTGCCATACCAGGGAGACTTAATTAGCTAGAACTAGAGCTTAAATGTTTAATATCACTGATGCCCTAAAAACCTGAGTGCCAATTCTAATAACTTTTAAACACCCTTCGCATTCGCATCTTATTCACAATCTGTCAAAAGTTTTAGAATTGGCCAATGATATTTTATTAGAATATCATTGGAATTGGCCCTCAGATCAAAGCCAGGCTGCTTGGTGGCAGATGGTACCCCTTCATCGTTCTCATAGCACAATATACGCAAAGATTGTTTTTGGTAAATAAGTACGGTGGTGAATTGCACAGAGCGAAACTAAAGAAAGTACCTACTTTAATACTAACTTATAGGGTTGATGAAACAGTTTAACAGTTCCTTACTAAAAATAAGTACACGTAGATCGCATAATCCATCAGGGCCATGATGTCACAATCACATTCATCAGCCACATTTCGCCATGGCAACATCTTCCCACGTTCGCCGGTTATTGACATAGCCGTGTTTATGGCAATGTCAGTGCGGCCAATAGAACGTTATGGCGGTTTTTATTGCCGTTCACATTGCTACGTACTTAGTGTTATTGATTATGTACTATTTTTTTTTTTAATATACTTTCTGTATGAAATACAGGCATAACATATGTGTACTCAGCTATAGTACCTACAACTGGATTGTGAAGATAAGAAATATTTATGGGCAGTCGTTCCATGTCAGATACTACTTCAGTGTTCAGCTGCACCCAGCCAGTTTGACTTGAAACCAATCCCAAAATACTTGGGAAAAAGCTAGGAAGCACACGTTTTACCAATATCTGACATCATGGTAAGCGATGATGTGGTTGAAGATTGTGCACGCTTGCCTATAAGTACCTCCTAATCACACTTGACTTAACATACGACTATGGCAGGGAGTTACACTACTTAGCTGTACGCACAATGTGTCCAAAACGTTTTGTGCTTGTGGGTGGGATGTCCACCATATTATTATACCGGTGGTGTGATGATGAAGCCGGATATTTTTACCCAGCTTAATAGCGTCTTTAGTCATGGTGCAATAGTATGGTAGACTGGACCAATTCCATAATACAATGTTTTATGAGGGTTCCTCTCTAGAATGTCAAGGACAACCTTTGTAATAAAATATTTTTATGACGCATAAAATATTGAAATCCCTGCCTAAACTATTTTATGTACGTACCTACAGTAAGTCACATATTTTGGTATTGACACAGATATTATAATGGCACTTACTAGGAAAGTTTGCAAGGATTTCAAGGTACTCGTAGGTTCGATAAAAATAAAGATTTTAGTACTTTAAAAGCTATCTGCGTTCGGCAATTTATTTGTTTCCAAAAAATATCTCGGTTATATAATCTACCTAACAATACTAAGAGGTAAAATACTGCTTGTTTGATTGTTTGTGGAAATAAAATAAAATAGAAAGTAAGCTCTGGAAGAATTAATTTCTTTCCGACATAGTTTAAGAACTCCTTAGAGTCTAGTTGTCTGAGCTTCTTATCAACCTGAATGACTCAGATCTACGAACGACAGTCAACAAGACCAACGAGCTTTCCAAGACACGATGTGGTTTCTATACGTAATAACCACGGGTCACGGCCTGTTCTCGCCAAGTACTCTTCAAACTTGAATACAATAACTGTGTGGCTGTTTAGTTAATTACGAGCTCCTTGTGCTTGGAATGGACAAACACCGGCCTCAACAAAGCAGATATGCAGAGAACCGGAGCAGCGCAAATATAGTAGATATCCAGCTATTGACATCATTTTATTCTGAAACAAAGTAAGTTTTTACGACGGAATTGTGCCAAGTGTTTTGTAGTTAAAATGCGGTACATTTTGTTGTAATGGGACAATCATTTCCTTTGTTTTAAAAATGACATTTTAATACATGAAAATATAGGAAAGCTTCAATCGAGTTGGAAATTCACATTAGACATAATTGAATTGCAAGATGAAATTTTCAATCACGATTAATTAAGTAATTCTGTTAACGGAATTCACTAATTAAGTTAGGATAAATTTTCTCTCCCATAGGTTTGCACAGAAAAGCAAATAAATCGATACCTACCTATTTAGAAAATTATAAAAGTGGTACTGATATTTCAGTGTGTTGTACCAATTTTGTAAAAACAAAACAAACACCCACTTATTTTTAGACCATTCTGTTAATAGCTTTGTTTATTAATAAACCACAAACTACGAATTACGATGGACCAGGGAATACGCAATGATTGGCACATGATTAGCTCGTCGGTCTCTCGGGTACTAGGCTCACATGAATATGGAGTATGTTAATGGAACTCCTATTTTCATGCTACCTGGAAAATGCAGACTCCGAAACCGAAATGGGCAGGTGTCGTTGTTGCCATGCAGGGTACCTGGGTTTGAGGCTGGCTCAAGAGTTTAGACGTATAAACATAATAATAATATGCAAAGGTAGCCGGTAGGCCCAGCAGGTGAATTCGGGCTGTGGGTGATGATATATTTTAAATTCTTGAAATTCACTGTAAGTTCTTTTAAATCGAAATTGAATGGAAATTAAATCAAATTCATATTATGGATTAACATCAATTCCAATATATCAGCCATTCATAGTGTAAAGATGTCAAGATCCAGGATACTAGTATTATTAGAAGCCATTTTAATATCCAGAAACGAATGTTTCTCCATTCACAAGAATACGTGAACATGCAATTTCCCAAAGTAAACAACACATACAAACATAACCTTGGACTCCTTTCTAAAAAAGAACCACCAAAATTTGGTTTCTAAGAGGCCTATAAACAATCTATGGAACTAGGACTCCAAAAGTTACCAGACACCTATATCACAAAAATGACAGCTACTTATAATATCGAATAGTGAATAATAGCCAAACATTTGTAAGTAGTCCTCGTGTTAAATGTGTCACTTAACGTAACTATAACTTATGGACAATCGTAACTGGGTCAGAATGTGGCCTTGCGTTTCGAATTTCGTGGAATGTTCCGATGTCAAATGTCGCACAAATTGTCCTTGTGCTAAGGGCTTTGTATGTCACAATTTAGGGGAAATTCTGCACGCCGTCAATAGCAATGAATCTTGGATCTTATGTGAGACACATCTTCTCCGATTATGAAGCCTTGGTAAAACTAAACTCAGTATCGTATTCTAAACAATGCTTAGATTAGATATCCGCCGGCACTGTAATTTTGAGTATTTGAGGCGAGTTGTATTTTCTTTAAAATCTAAATTATGAAGTCCATTGAAAGGGTAATTGGATCATATAAATTTTGAATTCGAATGCTAATACTAATGCCATGTAAAGTTTTGATTTAGAGTTTAGATTTTTTGAACAATCTACAGGTACCTTGATGACCCTACAGTGAATGTTTATGTGAAAGCCGGCAAGGCCAAACACATTTTGAGCTTTTATTTTTTGTCTATAGATACAAAGAAAAAAACGAACAGTTTTTCTTTTGACAGTATCTATCATCTCCAATCCCCAAACAATAATAATATTTTGTCCTTGATTCCTAACACCTTCTCATATCCTAGTACTCCGAGCATCAATTGTTAGAATCTTGCGTGTCCTATTTGTTCCAATGCCCAGTAGACCAAAATGTGACACCTTTGCAATTGCAGTGCCTTTAGTTTTCTTGGTATTTTTGGAATCGATATCAAAATTGTTTAGATATATCTTACTTATTGATATCCCATTAAACGATAGAAACAACTCAAACAAGAAACGAGATTAGCAACAAAAAGACATCGAACTTTGCTATTTTATTATCAAAAACACTTTATTTTTAAATGTTCAGGAGGTTCAATTACCCCTAAAATGAACGATAACAAAATTTTTGTACAACGTATTATCTTAACCTATCAATTTTCTTACGAGCTGTACTTAATTTATTAGGAGATTCCCCAATATCTGAATTAGGAATTTGTAGTTTTTGTGAAACTCTACCATAGCTCATTAAAGTAGAGTTGGGGGAAAAACTTTTAGGAACGTAATTGAAACTTAAGGATTTTGTAGGTACTACTCAAAAACTATACCCAGTTCAAACGAAAACCGCGAATTTTTGGTAAGCACTAAAATTTATTAAATTAGAAAGTCTGTAGCTATGTTAGCATAATTATGGAAGTATTTGTTGACAAATTACGACTTAACGGCTGGATGAAACATGGCACACTGGCAAAACTCGAGAACATACTTTTAATACGTCGGCAATCGGTAGGTACTTTCTTTCTTCGATCATCGCACAGGCTAAGCCGTGGCGAAACCTCCTTTGAAATATAATAATATATAAAATAACTGTAAATTCACTTCTTTGTTTTACAATATAAATATAGGTACATATGTGCGGCGTATGTATTTTTATTCCGATTAAATTTCTATTATTTAAAATGAATTTCTTTGGAGCTCCTCTATTCCCTAACAAGCTTTTAATAAAAGTTCAAGTGCTTTCTTGAACTTTGGAATGAAACAATTCATTTAAAGACCTTTACGACTGTATGCCCTAGGGAAGTGAACAGAAGCGTATATTGGTAGGTCTAGCCAAGACATGCAAAGGCTAAGGACCTTTACCTGTAGTAACAGGTGACTAGGCACCTGCTGTGCATGAAATGTGATCTCCTATCCGCCTGTTCTCCTAGTGATTATAGAATGATTTCCCATAAGCCTCCATGGGGATTACTTTCTTATAATATGTGTTTTGTAAACAGAAATGTCGGGAAATTCCTACGCTTCCAATTTAAGTATTCCCAGGTGAGTTTTACTTGATTTTAGTGGTCGAATTTGGATACAATCAAGGCCGTTGCCATAGCAACCCCATGATTTCTATGGGAACAACCTTGATAGAAAGCCTTCAAAGATTGGCTCGGACTCGTGCGACGACCGACGCGACATTTTTTTGTTTACTTTATGAAGCCCTTTAACTGTCAATAAAGCTAATAATTTTATTTTATTTAAACGATGTTTTTACAATCACAATATCGCTTTTGATTTCAAAAGCGATGTTGTCAACATTAAGTGAAGTATAATAATCAAACAATTCAACCGAACTTCACTGTTTGGGTTTCGCGCGAATCGAACTTCACTATCCATTCCCGATCTCACGCACACAAACGCAAAGTCAATTGTATCGGTATGCACCCGGCCACCTGTCGAATTTTCTATGTGTGAACAGGATGGGGGAGAGCACGGGATATTGGTAATATTGATCGGTTCGGAAGAGCTCCTCGCGCTTCGTGTGAGCCTAGTACTTTCCGATCAGTTGTCCATTATCGGAAATCGCCGATACGCTACCAATACGATTCGGTTGAATCGTTTTCATTCGATTGCTGATCAATGCGATCATACACTAGCTTGTATCTTTATCAGTTTTAATTAAAAGGTACTAATCAACGAGAATATAAATTAGTCAGTATTACTAAATAAAGTTTTTAACGTCGTATTTTTTTTTTTTCAGCATAAATAAACAGGAGTAATTTTTAACGTGAACGAATGAACGGAATTAATTTATGATCGTAGAGCGCTTAGTTCAAATAAAATTGTACTACAATGATTTGATTTGATAGGTACAACGGAAAAACCTCCATTAGTAGTGTAAGTGTTAGTTAGGAGCACAACGATTGTATTTCATTGAGGATAGCAGACTTTTTTGTTCGAACAAAACATAATTTCGTATCTTTTGATCACTATTGAACTATTTTAAATCACGCGTTCAAGACTAAACTATTGAATTATTAGATGTGTTTTACATTACGGCAATCTTCAGTAAAAATATTGTAATTAAATTCTCTAAAGAAACTTTGTAGTTACATTATAATTTACATTATTGTTTGTTGTTATAATAACATACTTACTGATTAAAAGCAAAAAGACCAAAATCAAAAGCCTGGTAAAAAAAGTTTTTTTTCTTCGATTTGCGTCTAACACTTGTTTCTTCAACAACAACTCCGGTTTATGAAATCCTTTTACAAATATTGAATCTCTTTCCAAATTATATGATATTAGAATCATTTATCGACGATCTCAGATTTTGACAGTAAGTCAGTATTCATTTCTTAAGGAGATTTTCCTGTACGTTAATCTTTCCATATCCTATGTTTGTTTACGCAACTTACTCAAATTTACATTCCTAATACAAAAACAATAATTCATAGGGTTAGGGCTGTCTCATTCGTGTTGAGTGTGTTGACAAACAAAACATAAGAAACACACGGGTGTGCACTTGAGCAAAACAGTTTTATGTAAACAAGCCAATCGTTCGCCATGAAAGCTACAGGTTTGTCCAGACCGAGGCGTTCGGGGAATCAGTTAATACTTGTATGTATACTATGATATACTTGTATGTAGGTGGAACTGAGGCAATGCCGTCGTATATTTGTTTCGAACCTCCTGTATGTTTTTGTTTGGTACTGAATACAATTATGAGTCTACGTCGTAGGGATAGTAAATTGGTTTAATGGAGATTGTTTTAAGTACTAGTTTACGTATAGGAATGGCTCCTTTCTTTCATGTCGTGAAGCTCGTAAAACGTTGGTTCGTTTTTACAAAATTAGTATGAAGACAATTTGTTTGGCTTAAGTTGATTGCACGACTGTGATGCCTACTAATTATTATTGTAAGCTTCCCATAACTTCAGAATCATCATGCCGTTATTACTCCGGAAAACTTTCTTCATTCCCGCTGATGCGAGAGTACTAGGCTAACATAGTGACAGCTAGTGGCAGATAATTTCGCCGCATGCCGACTGTGTGAATTGGTTGTTTGTGTACTAGAGCATAAGTAAAGAGCAGGAGGTCTAGAAAGGCCACTTTAGGAGAATCATCGCTGGTTGTATTTCTGCCCAAAACCAATTTAGATTGACTTCTTTCGCAAATGAAATTTCTTTACATCAGATCTATTTTTTTTAACGACTTCCCAAAAGGAGGAGGTTCTCAATTCGGTCGTATTTTTTTTTAATGTTTGTTACATCATAAACATCATAACTTCGTCATTTATGAACCGATTTGAAAAGTTCTTGTTTTATCTGAAAGGATATACCAACCATATACTTTTCGATTGGTCCCATTTAAATTTTATGAAAATCAGTTGGGAAGTTTGCATTTTAAATCGAAACAGCTGGAATTCGTGTACCTACATGGATGATGGTTTTTTGTCATATGTATGATGTAAACAAAAATGCTCATTTTGCTTCCTGCAATTTTGCAGTGGTGTTGTTAGGTGTGGGATACCACTAAAAAGTGAATAATAAAAACTTTTACTAAAAAAAAACAACCGTTACAAAATTTTAGAAGTTGGCGTTTTTGTTAACTTCTTAACCCTGTCCTTCAGCCGACTTCCGAAATAAACTTTATTTTTTTATTTTGCAGGTATTGTTTTTTTTTTATTCAGAATTCGGTTGTATTTTTTTGTAATAACAGAAAATTATATTATTTATTTGCAATGTAATGTAAATAAGGACAGTGTACAGTATAAAAATCTCGTTTTACGATGTTTGTTATCGTACTCCTCCGAAACGGCTTGATCGAATTTTATGTTTTTTTTTTTTTTGAGAAAGAACATTTGCCGTGTCAGCAGTTTTGTTGGTATATACTTACAAACTTATCATTACAAAACATACATATTAAGTACAAACGCGGATTTCATAAATTGTATAATTATATCACCGGAAAATGGTAGACTCCGTAGGATTGTAATACATTTTGATTACTTACTTAGATTATATTGAATCCCATCCAAATTCAATAGGGAATATGCATGAAAAAAGTATTTATGATCTGAATAGTTTATCTAAAAGTATTCGAAAATGTAATACTGACAGCGAAATAAGAATCTAAATTGCTCGAAAAATGAACGAGATACAACTATTTTAAAGAAATATATCTGCCCCTCTCGCGAAAATGTTGTTTTCTATGGCAGCTGTATAGTCGTCGTGTAATTTGACGTCACATTTCGTATCGGACTTCTCTTTCTAACTGCAGTCTTTGAAGCTTTATAACTTCATAAATACTGAAGTTATTTAAAAAATAATTTCATGAGTGTTTACTAGACCCAATAAGTATTTTATTTTGCAAATAAAAAAATCGCATGCATATTCCCTATTGTTTCCAATCTTTTCGTGACTTATTAAGAAAAAGAAATACAATTTCACGCGATATTTTACGAAAATACGGCGTTTGCCACTTTGCGGTGCCATACATTTACAAAAGAAAATAAAAATAGGTTATTATGTAAGAATAAAAAATGTAGAGCACCCTATTGTTTTCATCTTAGTTATCTTATTTTGTATATTCTACAACCCAAAATATTTTTTTTAAGAAGAACTTCAAAACTTAATTTATTTTCTAAAGCCAGAAAATTACAAAATAAATTGCCCCGATTTTTCGAGAAATTGGATTAAGTATCTATCCCTGATTTTTAAGCAAATATTTTCTTTTAATAACTTTGCCCTAGAAATAACAACAAAGTTGCGTAACTTGCAATTAATATTATACAATGTTACGCAAATCATAGTGGCAACAACAATCTGGGCCCTGGGGTAAGGCGAGGTGTTACTGTTAGCGAGAGCGGTCCAAGCTTAGGAACACATGTAGATAAAACCGAGTACTATTTAGTATACATATATCTATACATATAATAAAATCGTAGAGTTGCCGTGTCTGTACATTGAATATTTTCGCATAAAAAATACATAGAAATGTCAGAAAAATGACATAGAACACAAAAAAGCAGTTTTTGAAATTCTTTTCTGTTTGTCTGTGCGTCTGTATGTCTGTGCGTCTGTATGTCTGTGCGTTTGGAGGAGCATCACGCATAAACCACTGATTGGATTCAAAATTTAGGTACTTCGAAATATTAAGTGATAATCGGAGCAACATTTAGTGTTTATTTCATCAAAATCGACCCACAAAATCAAAAGATATCGAATTTTAAAGTTTACGAAGAAACTTCATCGAGCGCTAAAATAGGTTGTTTTCATTGAGACTTCAGATACTTGCAATGCCATCTATTGAGAAATTTTTTAATAAGAAATGTGTGAAAAGACCCCGAAACAATGTATTTTTGAGTTATTTTTTAATTTTCTAATTAAACACATAATGTTTATAATTATATGTTATTATATTATCATTATTTATCGTAACGTGTAAGCTTCTAAGTTTGAACTTATGAGTAGTTATGAGCATAAAGACAGTTCAGTTACGTTGTAGATCGATAGATGGCGTTGTACTTATGACGCGTTTTTCTGAATCGCGGTGTTAAGATTCTCCGCAGTAGCATAAGGTCAGCCCCATGTTTTATGTTATTAAACTTGAAGACGTATAATGTTGAAATTATTAGCTATGGAAGTATGGAGGAAGTATGGATTTGATTGAATTACTAGATTGTTTTTCGATTTACTGGGAGGAGAGGAGAGTCTCCTCCGGAGTCCGGAGTTACCTGTATCCATAAGTAAACTGTTTTACTAACAGAAGAGATGAATATTTGGTATTATGTTTCAATGTGGCTAAACTATATCAGCTGAACACGTCGATCTTCAAGGTTAAGCAACGCTTGCCGAGGTCGGTCTGTGAATGGGTGACCATTATAACAACCTAGCCTTTTCCTTACTATATTGGCTCGGCTTCCAGACAAACCGGATTCAGCTGAATACCGGTATTTTACGTGGCGCGGCTGCCTACCAGACCTCCACAACTCATTCAATGCAAGATTTCAGTCAGATTTTACTGGCTTTTTGACTATCCGTAACGACTGCCAAAGATCTACAAATGACAGCCGGGACCAAAGGCTTAACGTGCTTTCTGAGGCACGAAGGAAACTCGGTATGTCAAGATGGTCACCCACCCACAGACCAACCTTCGCAAGCGTTGCTTAACCTTGAAGATCGATGCGTTCGTCTGTTATAGTTTAGCCTTGAAGATCGGCCCGTGCGGCTTTAGCCACGAGCTCCTCTATAATAAATCGATTCTATGAACCCAGTAAAACTTTTTGATATTATAAAATCTTAAAACAAACTATATTTATCAGTGGTCTACGATCAGCAATATTGTCAGTAAAAATCGGAGAAAATGTGTTTCTTTTTGGACTGTTCTGGACGAAATTAAGAATCCACTTGATTCAGCACCATTCGTTCGATAGTTGGTTTTGTTGATTTTGATTCAAGATTAGTTTGTACCAGGAGATTAGGTACCTGGGCTGGTCGGCATTTCAACCGATAGAGATGATACAGTGCCCTGCATTAGGTACCCTCTTCATAATTATATTCTTAATTCGAGAGAGAGATCAGGATACGTAACTGAACGTAGATTTTGTATATTATGCAATCTATACTAATATTATAAAGCAGAAGAGTTTGTTTGTTTGGTTGAACGCGTTAATCTCTGGAACTACTGGTCCGATTTGAACGAGCTCCTCTATAATAAATCGATTCTATGAACCCAGTAAAACTTTTTTGATATTATAAAATCTTAAAACAAACTATATTTATCAGTGGTCTACGATCAGCAATATTGTCAGTAAAAATCGAAGAAAATGTGTTTCTTTTTGGACTGTTCTGGACGAAATTAAGAATCCACTTGATTCAGCACCTCTACCACCAGCAATCTATACTAATATTATAAAGCAGAAGAGTTTGTTTGTTTGGTTGAACGCGTTAATCTCAGGAACTACTGGTCCGATTTGAAAAAATCTTTCAGTGTTAGATAGCCCATTTATTGAGGAAGGTTATTTATTTATTTATTTATTTAATCATTAAATAATTATAACACCTTTACAGTTAAATCCAAGGCGGTGCGGCGGCGGCGGTTATAGGCGTATATATATATATATATATATATATATATATATATATATATATATATATATATAGGTATATATATATAATCACGCTGAGACAAATAGGAGCGGAGCAGTAATGGAAAATGTGACGCAGACGAAGTTGCGCGGGTCAGCTAGTAATAATATAATCTATACTAATATTATAAAGCAGAAGAGTTTGTTTGTTTGTTTGTTTGGTTGAACGCGCTAATCTCAGGAACTGCTGGTCCGATTTGAAAAATTTTTTCAGTGTTGGATAGCCTATTTATCGAGGAAGGCTATAGGCTATATATCATCACGTTATGACCAATAGGAGCGGAGCAGTAATGAAAAATGTAACGCAAACGACGTTGCACGGGTCAGCTAGTTTAGTATAACTTCCTTTCTTTGTCCATTTAGATCAAAGCATGTCGATTGTCGGTATTAAACTCATAAAATCATGCCTTTCTCTCATCGGGGTAAGTTGAAACTAAAATGACACCAGCAACAATGATTATGTCTCTACTCCTTTTTCTTTGTTTCGACGGCCTATCGAACTATGACAATATACGGTGATTTCCGTCGTAACGGTCTCAACGGAATAATGATGGCATTGGCTCATCATAATAATGTGGACAGGGCACATTGCTCGCAGAACAGGCAGTCGAAAGGCCGAAAAATTCCGCGTATCGGAAGACGAGGTGAGGGTCGTGGTTTAGCCGGTGAATGCGAGACGCACAGAACCGGTCTTTGTGGCGACACTTGGGGGAGGGCTATGACTAGCAGTAGACGTCTTTCAGCTGAAGGATATGAGGGCTGGTCCTTAACTCGAAGACACACAGTATTAAATTGCAGCTTAATTGTGTTACTCCAAATTCGTGAATTATTGAAGAAAAATCAAATTAATTATCCAAATTGATGTTGATATTATGAAATCACACCCTTATAATTTTCTAATTTCTTAAACTCAACGAAACAGCAACTTTTTAGTATTTCTATAGTTTTAAACGTAATCTTTGCTGTTTATTTACCTGCATATGTGAAATTATAATCTAGTTTTACTTTTAAATAAGAAAATCAACTGTTTAATTATTTATTTTCACAAAGTTGGTTACAAGAAAATAACAATAAATGATAGCGAGAATGAGAATAGTGATCTATCCAAAATCCAAAACCCCAAAAGGCCGCTCCGCTTGTGCTTCGCCCATAGAGTATATAACCACGCTTCGCCGTTATAAAGCCTCTGATGCCCCCACTGCTGGATCCTCCGCAATATAAAACTGCCTTCGTTGATGTCAGTTTCTTTGCTTGTCGTCCACAGATGGCGCTTCAAATGCAATGTTGCCAACACAGATTAAATTCATAATTTACTAATAGGGGATATGCATGAAAAAAATAATTACTATCTATAGAGTCTATCTAAAAAAATACAAAAATATAATACTAACAGTGAAAATATAATCAAAATTACTCGAAAAACAAGCGAGATATAATTATTTTAAGAAAATATATCTGTCCCTCTCGCGAAAACGCTGTTTTCTATGGCAGCTGTATAGTCGTCGTGTAACTTGACGTCACATTACGTATCGGACTTCTCTTTCTATCTGTGGTCTTTGAAGCTTTATAACTTCATAAATGATGAAGGTATTTAAAAAATTATTTCATGATTGTTTACTAGAGCTAATAAGAATTTTATTTTACAAATAAAAAAATCGCATGCATATTCTCTATTGTCCCAGCAATTAGTCGTATTGGATGAAGTATGTAGGTAGGCAGGTATGTACAGGTACGAGTTACTGCTGAGACCACCAATGTTTCTTGGTTTGCTACATTCTGCATGCCAAATTTTCACATTCACACTCATTATGCTTGCGTCGTCACTTTAACTACCAATTTTTCTCGCTTTCTATGCCACCCCAGCTTTACAAGTCACCAACGGGAAACCGTACTAGTTGAAAGAAACCTATTAACTTATTATATGTCACACGTCAATATTCTTGTTTAAGGGTCGAGAATTTTCGAGAAATATTCATTCGTTCTTTATCCACAAATTAAGGCTCCCACGCTTTTTCATGGAAATTGTTAAATCTGTTGGTAGAATAATTTACAACAACTTTTATTAAAACGCGTCTTCGTATTTTTGCTGTGTCACTTGTCTGCAGACGAGCTTTTATGGAATACTTCTTTGCCATTTCTATATAAATGCAATTGCTAGACTAGGTTACTAGATTTCCAATTAAAAAAAAAACTGAAGTAGGCCTGACAGCCCAATAAAGTTTGAACTTTCATTTCGTTTCAGAAATTCAATACACTAAAATACTTATCCACTTGAGCCGGGTTTAAAGTACATTAGCCAATAATAAAAGCACTTACTTTGATGGGTACGACACGACGTACGGTGCAAAGTTCCCATGAGAGTACACTGCGAAATGGGACAAACGTTTCACACGGTAGCTCTTGTGTAAACTGTGAGCCTGGTAAGTCCCACTGGTGTGCTGAGATTTTTCCACCTGCATGTGTGCTCTTGTTCACTCTGAGTTTACCTGGCTTCATGCCAAACGAAAATTTGTGTTTTTTTTTAATACTGAAAAATCAGAAAACTTTGGGAAGCTGAGAAAAGTTAGCTGTTATTTTGCTACTGAAATGAGAGCCCTGAAAATGAAAAAATACTAATAATTTTATATAAATAATACTCGTAAAAAAAAATACCCAGTTTTATCAGTTTATAATTATTATTTTATGTTTCTCTTTATATGTACCTAATAAGGATCTTTACCTGAAATAAGTGAATTTTAATTTTGATTTATAATAGAAAATGAAGATCAAAATTAAAATTCACTTCTCTTACAATAAATATGAATTACAAATGTGATAAATCCATTTCCGTTCAAGGCGCACATTTGCACGTTTTTCTTTTAACCCAAAAGGTTAAACTATCTCATGCATAGCAAAGTGTACTAAGATAAGCCTAACGCCATGTTTCAGGAATATACAAACAGAAATAAATTCTCGTACATTTTCGAAATAGAACAATATTTACATTCTACCTGCCAGGCGCCAGCATTTTATGCTTATCTATAGGCTATCAAGACGTGTCTCGCTCCGTGTCAAAGTTCCCATTACGACATCATTACCCAGGCGTATTGCCTGAGGTAAAACGGTCAATGACCTTCTATATTTAGGGTGTAAGTAGCCTGGTCTTTAGCTTGACAAATTGTTGCGTAGTAACGGAACAATTTGTCTAGCTAAAGTCTCGCTAAGATTTATGCCGACCATGACGGCCAAGCCTTGAGAGATCAGATGCTCGTTGCGAATGGTTTACCTCCTTGAACTTATTGTTCCCTAGTTACACTACCTGGATACTGGACAAAATTGTTACCATAGAAAATAAAGCCAGTGACAATAACTACAAAATAAAATTGCAAACGTGGCTCACATTGTTTACTTACTCATTCATAATTTTCCTTGCAATCTTTTTTCCTGAGAAGGAATGATGACATCTAAAAGCAGATCTGAAGTTTGTATCAAAAAGCGATAGGTGTCAATATTTTTTCGATATTATTCATACCTATCACTTTTCCAGAATCCGGAATCAGGTTACTTTAAAAATATGGGAAAAAAGTATACAAAATTGTAGCCTTTCACACGTTCGTAGCAGGTGCCTACGAAAACTCGTCTACGATTTCGTAGGCGACCCAGATGCTACACGTATTATATGGTCCGTTTTGTGCAAATGTCAAAACTGACAAGTAAATCCAATTGTGATATAAATATGTCAGTTGGCCATTCTCACTTGTCAATTTAGTCTCAGGGATTAAAAACACACTTAAGGCGATTATCACACGGCGCGGATTTCGTAGCGGTGCCCCGCGCGGTAAGGCGGTTTACGTGTGTTTAGCATCAACGGATTTATTAGAGTCCATTGCGACATGAGATCCGCTTCACCGCCTACCGCAGCGGTTCGCGATGCCGTGTGTTAATGGCCTAAGTACACTAGAAAGTCGCAATGTGCGGTCTACGACATTATATCTTTTCACTTTTCATAACGCCTATGTTTGCATTTGGAAAGGCAAAGGTGCACAATATGTTAAATATGTAACTATGTGTGCTAATATTAAACTACAAATACCGTAATATTGGTAATAGATTATGTAAGGTGAGTCTCATGTAATAGGAAAGCAGAAAACTCAACTGATCACCAAAAAATTATGAGTCAATAGTATTGTTTGTTCTTCATTTACAAAACGCAGAAAATTATCGTTTTCATCAAAATATCATCATCAGGCAATGATCTAAAACTAGGAATAAATGCAGTCAAGAGTAAAATTACTTAAGGCGGGGTTGCAGTACTTTTTAAGATTTTTGAACGTCTGAAAATCTAATTAATTATGAGTGTTTTAATAAATAAACTAAATAAACTAAAATCATTACATAAAAATTGAACATACCCTCCAGTAAATCGTAAAGATAGAAACGCGATTTAGAATGATTGGCTCGATACTTTTTTTTATCAAACATGACACTAAATTACAATTTTAAACGTGTACTGCTAAGAGATTTTATCACGAATATATATAAAAGTTATATCAATAGATAGAGCTTTTTATTTTGAAGTAAATGTTGAAACCATCTTGTATTATTTCTTTATCATTTTTCGCCAAGAAGAAAAAACAATCAAAATTTAGGCATTATTTCGCTCGCCGAGCAGTCGCTGTTGTTCGTCAAAACACACAGTACTGCAACCTCGCCTTAAACTTTGACGATGATAGATTTGTTTATTTCCTCGTTTAATATATTTTTGATTTTAACCAAGTCGGGTCGTCGAACTACTGGCATTTGCAGGAAAGCCTACCGCCCCCAAATACGAAGCTTCCGAATTAATTAGAAAGTAAGTGCTCTAATTGTGTTCTTTGTTTTCTCCTTTAGTTAAGATATGCCAAAATTTACAACAAACAAAAACAATGAGTTCATATGTGGAATGAACCCAGTTTTGTACTTTACTGCATAAAAGGATCGGCGGTGCAAAAAATCCACACTAATACATAATAAGAGGTAAGATTTGTTTGTTTGCATGTTTGTTTTTTTGTTTGAAATGGATAGGCTCCAAAACTACATGACCGATTTGAAAAATTCTATCACTATTAGAATCCTACGGTATCCTTGACAAACATAGGCTATATTATACATTTCAAAATATTATATTTTTAACTAGAAATTCTTAGGAAAACTGCAATAATGTAACGCAAAGAGTTTTGCCTATAAGATTCATTATTAGGCGAGCGCTGACACAACTATGATTATACATTAAGTTGCAATGACCGCTTTTTGTTCAAATAATTCAGTCAAAACCCAGGCGGAATGGAATAGTGGTGAATTTGGTATACTTAGCGTTGGCTTCCAATAACTTTTACCTTTGGAATAAAAATGGCCGTCTAACAGCTTACAACAAAAAAAACCGGAACTTTTTATTATGGAAGATCATTTAAAACAAGGCTTACGGAACACACACTCATTAAAACGGAAAAGAATAGAATAATGAATGTAATCTAATTTCCGTGAATGAGAGAGAACGACATTTTCTCTCCATGCGTTCTGACTGCGCATCAGAGCTCCAAAACTCCAAAAGTACCAGGCAACTAGGCCCCACGAGCAGGTAGCCGCATTCCATTGCCGCGACCTATCCTTCCCGACTACGGATGCGCTAGTCGCGCCGGTCAATGAACCAATTTATAGAAAGAGACGGAAACGGGACGTCTATTTCTATCTCCCTTTACAGATATTTTGCACTGCTCGATAATAAGTTTTATTGTAAGAAGCATAAAGGTGAAAGTTTGGTCTGCAAGGGACAGGATGCAGGTACAATTTTAAAAGAAAAGATCAAAATGATTTCCTGTGGCGGACACTAAAGGCCGAACTCTCGTATAACAGGATGGAATTAGAGCTTTATTTTTAAGGCAGTAAAGTTTACATTTTACATGTTTACTTATTTTGGTTTTCATAAAAATGGGGGATAGAGCGTGAGAAATTCGGGAAGAAACTTCTTCGGAGCTACTAGGCAAACATGATGTGGAAGGATATGTTTTTCCCACGTCGATCCTGTGATCGTTCTCACGGTTCATTTGTGTTAATAGGTTCGTAGACATTGCACATGTGTTGGTAACCTATGCGGACCATTGAACGATTTTGAACTTCGGTGCAGCCGATTAGGTGCTCATTATTTTGCACGTTGGCTTTTTTTACAGATTTAACAATATTAAAATAATAAAAAACATCTTTGAAAATGTCTATTGAATTTAACTTAATTGAAAATAATTAAATGTCTTATTTCAATCTTTAAGAAAAAGTAATTAATAAAATCGAATTATGATTAATCATGCTACAATCTTCTATTGTTTCTAGAATAAAAAAATAAAATATTGATTAAGTATGTACCTCTTTGAAATACCTAGATAATCCTCCAAACATAAAACATAAATTCATCCAAAATTCCCGTATTATTATAGACCACGCGCGCAGCGTTCGGGATCGAACTGTATTGGAAGTATCGCCAATCACCAATAATGGAGGACCGTTCGGAAATGTACTAGGGCAATATGAACGAGGAGAGGTGTATCGAACCGATCAATATACCGATATCGTTGGCTATCTATCTATGGGTCGCACACACGATGGGGTGCTATACACGGTGTATCTGACATCGACGCACAAACGATTTCCATGGGTCCAGGGCATGATTCTGGACACCCCAGAGTTGGAATTTTTCATCGGCTTTTTTCTCATTTTTCCAGTTTTTTCAAGAGTTTTTTTTACTTTAGACTACTCATAATCGTTATTCTGACCTAACGCAATGAGATTTTTAATAAAAAAATAATTAATTAACTAGTTTCACTAAAAAGAGCAATGTAAATAAAACCACAAATAGGTATCAGCTCAGCTGTGCTAAAGTACAAACGAAAGGTCAACGCAATGCATAGTAGCTGCCCACACACTAACAAGTATGCATGTGTGTCACGCGTGTATGATTTGTTAAAAGCATGCCGCCTAAGACTGCATTCCAAAGAAAATGAAACGTATCACAGCAAAACGAAGTAGCCGATTTCCAACATTAACGTAATAGATTAAGGTTGAAAATCGGTTACTTTGTTTTGTGTCGATAAAACCCATTTTCATATTGCGGCGGCAACACGTAGCGCGCGCTCTTTGACCTTTACCGACGAAACCGACGGACCGGACGCCAGAGACGTATTTGGGTGCAACCGGTAAAACGCTTTTTAATAAGCGTTTATGTGGAGTCACGATGATATCCGACCGAGAAAATAATCTTTTTTTTTTCTTACTATTAATAATTGCGTAAAACCATAATAATGCTTTGTTTTCTGTTTCCTTCTTCTTATGTTCTGATAAAATGTTTGTACATAAATTGTTAAATAAATAAATAAGTTAAAATAAGTAATGTTATGCTTATTACAATTGGATCTTGCTATACCCATTGTACGCTTTGATACAATTAATGTGACAGAATTTTAAATACGGCATCAACACGGGTGTTGAAACTTAATCATGACGATTGATGACCTTAATTTGTTTCTGTTTGGTTTTAAAAAAAAGTTCAGTTTTACAATACCAAAATTATTCGATAAAAAAACATTAATAAATTAAAAGCAAAAAAATGAATTTTCATACTATTATCATCGCAAGCCCGGCCCTGGCACTGTAGGTCCAATGTAGGTATCTGTCGGCGACCTCAAAGGATAGATCGAAAGAACATTTTTAATGAAATAATGATGGATTTTTGTCAGTTCCTTGTTGACGCTGATCGCGAACGAGTGCATTTTTTTTTGCAAAAATCGGTTTTCGAAACGTTAGAGAAGACAAATTTTGGTTTCTTTCTGTGAACTTGCGTGTTTTTGTGTGTCTTTGTGTTTCATTGAAAAATGTCATCTGGACTTAATGAGAACTTCAGTGCCCAAGAATACGGTAACATGCTGATGATGTGACGCTGCCTTAGGTACCGAATCATTCGGGAATCGGTGGATTGGGAGATTCGGCCGGGAGCCATGGCCAGCTCGCTCACCAGACTTGACCCCATTAGGTTTTTTTCTTTGGGGTTATGTCAAGGACAAGGTGTTTGTGTCAGCAGAGTGCGATTCCGCAGCCGAGAAGCGGAATTGCATAGTGAATGTGTTTGCGTCGCTGTGTGAGGAGTGTGCTCAGGCCTCAGCGTCAGGACCCAACGTTTCTGCCCCGTGTCCACGCTGAAACTCTGCGCCGCGCTCAGTGCTGGCGCCGGCCACTTCGATTCTTCGAACCCTATCTGATTAGGGGTGAGCGAGCCTAAGGTGAGTTCTAGGTAGTTACTCGTTAATACCTACTGCAAGCTTCTTTTTAGGATTCCGTACCCGAAGAGTAGGTAACCAATGGAACCTTATTACTAAGCCTCTGCTGTTCGGCCGCCGCGGCCGGTCCGTCTGTCTGTTAGTGGGCTGTATCTCAGGCATGGTATTTCTAACAAATAAAAAATAAAATTTACAGAGCCATTGGAAAGCTCGCATACAAGAAACGTGTTTTTTGTTTATGGTTATGGTACGGAACCCTTTGTGTGAGAGTCTAACTCGCACATCGCCGGCTTTGTTATCAATCCTTATCGGAGTCGTGTTCGTGATTATAAGAGACTAAGCAAGTCTCCTTAACTTCTGCATAATCATGTTAGTAGGTAGGTATTTTTGAGTGATTAAAATTATTTTAGGCTCAACTTCGTTTTAGCAACTGTGGGTTTGGAGCTTGATTATTTTTTTGGGTAGAGTACTCTTCTTGTAGAACACTATCACAAAGTTTTATAGCGCGCAACCACACAGTTTTAGAGAAAAAAAATCCTAAAAATTCAGTTTTCTCTAACCTATTTACGAAAAAATGACATAATTTGCCACAGATAACTTAAAAAAATCGGTCCAAGGTCGTTTCGTTTTACGGTCAGACTAAGTGACCACACATTTAAATGTTTTTTTTTATTAAATATTATAGTTTTTTACTTTATTTTATTTTTAAATAGTTGCGCAAGTATTGTGTTTTCAAATAAAAAGCAAATAATAAAATTAATTAAATAAAAAAAATAAAAAAATTCGCGGTTGTGGGTAACGAAACGTAATTTCAAAATATTTGATGTATGCGACGTTTATGTTTGACAGTTGTCATTCATTCATCGTTTGTACTCACAGACGAGAGCGTCTATCGTACTCCCGTTTGTTTCAACGATTGAATGACACCATGGCGTCTCCGAAGTCCCCGGCTTCTGATACGTCATCTCGCGATCCCGAAGTGCTAAGTGTTGTGCAAGTGTTGGACTCAAGTGAGCCACTTGTGCGTACTACACCAAGGATTGCGTCTTCGAGTGTTGTGCAAGAGCGAGCGGAGCGAGCTCTGGACCTGGGGGCACACCGACTCGGATAGGTTAGGTTAGAAGGGGATGGCGGGGTCGAGTGAGCGAGCGAAGCGAGCGAATAGACCCCGCCATCCCCTTCGAGGTTATTTTTTTATAAACCACTCAGAAGTAGGAGCCCCGCGCAGCGGGGCTCCGTCGACATTTTCTTTCAAATTAACATTTTTGAGAGGTTCGAGTATGACCTTGAGTATATTCTTGACGTTGGAGTTTGATAGAGGGCAATATTCTACGATTTTAGGCATATTTTCACCTTGAAGTGTTTGACCTTGACCTTTACGAGTTTGACCTTGACCTTGAAGATGCACCTGACCTTAATTTAGATTAAAAGCTTATATAGAGTCGCCACGTAATCTTCCCCACCCTTAATACTCCCACTATCCCACCAATCCCGAAAGAAAGTTTTGGCGATTTTTTTTTCAGCCCCTATGGTTTTGCGCGTTTTGGTACTTTCAAATTTACTATAGAAAAGGTGCATTCTACCCAAAAAAAAATACCTACTATAAAAAACGGCAGTTAGCTAATCCGAAGTCCTTCCTTATTTTATGTGATATTATTGCCGTCGGCGAAGGGTGATATTCGTAGGTATTTGGGTACATTCAAACTCAAAGAGAGTTAGGTAGTTCATTAGCTAGCTGCGTTACCGGATCTCGATGTACTTACAAGCTTATTTTTTGTAATCAATCTTTATCGGAGTCGTGATTTTAAAAGACTAAGCTTATGGCTCCTTCTTTTCTCTTAAGCTCTTCAAAAACAAGTTCTTAAGCATGTTTAAGAAGGATGTAATGCAGTGTTCCATTCAAGGTGACCTTGCTAGTTGCCATCCATTTAGACGATACCTAGATGCAATCCAAATTCAAACACATTTCGCTGATAGAAACATAGCTCAAGGTCAGCTTTTTTCTCTAACATTCTGCATAAACATGTTCCTACCATCAGCAGGTAGGCACCGTAGTTATTTCTCAGTGATTAAGTAATTTCATGTGGCGATTCGTTCGTAGTTACCTACATACACACATACGCGCGCGGTGCGGCGCGGCGCGTCGCCGCGGCGGCGTCGCAGACCATGTACGTTTGTGTGCAAGACGTGAAGTAGGTATGTATTGCGTGCAACGCTCTCACGCGTTTGTATCGCGTTGTTCACAATACATTGCGCGCTCGAAAATGACAATTTCTGTAACCGTTCATTAGCGAGATTAATGACTTCCACAATTTGGTTAGTGGCATGAGATGTAGCCTTTTCCCGAAGTTTGCGTTACGATGTCAAATACGCCCTGTATAACGGCGTGGCGTGTGTAACCGTGTGAGTGGTTCTACCTTCCCTTTCATGAATGCTTCGTACCTGGTATGCGAGAAATTTGAAAAAAATATTTACGCAAAACAAAAAGAGTTTTATATAAAGCGTTTTTAGGGTTCCGTAGCCAAATGGCAAAAACGGAACCCTTATAGATTCGTCATGTCTGTCTGTCTGTCGGTCTGTCTGTCCGTCCGTATGTCACAGACACTTTTCTCTGAAACTATAAGAACTATGCTGTTGAAACTTGGTAAGCAGATGTATTCTGTGAACCGCATTAAGATTTTCACACAAAAATAGAAAAAAAAAACAATAAATTTTGGGGTCCCCAAAATTTATTGTTTTTTTTTCTATTTGCGCTTTATATTTATAACTCTTTGAAGTGAGGGTCATTGAAATTTTCCTCACACTCTCATTAAAAAAAATCCTTCAAAATATTTCTCCCAAAACATTTTCAAATATTGGGTGGGTATCGAACTTTTGCAATCGGTCGTCGACTTTTTAACAAAAGGCGCAGAAATTATCTGAATGGAAAATAATGTGATTGTCATCTAAGTTTTGTACATGAAACTCTTCAACTTATTGAAAGGATTAGATTTTAAAACGATTAGGTACTTTCTTTTGAACAGAGTTTCTAAAATATAACATTCATTGCAATATTTTAAGAAATGTCTTCGAAAGATGCATAAGTAATTATGATAATGTTTGAAGCCATTGTAAAAAATACTTTCTGAGCAAATAACATGGATTGATATTACAATAGTAAATTAGGTAGGTAACTTTTATCTGAAAAGAATTATATACTTAGCTGCTACCCAATGTCATTGGTTCGACCTAACGTGGTAAACGCTAACCTTTTCAACGCAAAAGCGGACTCTTAATTTATCTACAAAAACGGGATTTAAGAATAATTCTGATTTACATTACCGAAATAATTGTACTTAGGTTATAGATAATAGGTAAGATGTGACAAGTTAATCAAAAGGTTATGTTTATTGTACTATGTTTTAGTTCTTTTTACACAATTTCTAGTGTCCTAATTCTAATAAAAACTTTCGTTCAAAAGTACGTTTTTTTTTTATTGATAGGCATACATTTGACCACTATCTCACCTGGACATTTAGTTACTAGATGCTACAAATGCCATCAATTCGGTCACGCAGCAAAATCTTGCAGAGAGAAAATGTCACAGTGTGGTCACTGTGGAGAAGCAGGCCACTCGATATCTGAGTGCGCGAGGAAAGCGGACACTCCCAAATGTGCAACGTGCTCGCGGTTTAGGAAGCCCAACAACCATACCTAAAACGGGAGATGTTGAGTGCCCTGCTAGGAAATTAGCTGAGTATAGGTACACCAACTCTATTGACTACGAGGGCGAATAGAGCGTCATACTCTAGGTTGGATTTCCGCGTTGAATGCATGTTGCTGACAATAATATCAATATCAGACCACTGCGCTGACATACTTACCATCGATTTATTTCAATGTCTAAAATAATAAATTGGTCGCTAAGTAAAAATATCATGTTTAAAAGACAGCGCCTCGAATGTGTGTTTGTAACCTAATTTGTAATTTCTGCTGATGCATAATTATGCTTTATTGAAATAATGATGTGCTTAGTTGTAAGTTAGTAGAGTTTAAGTAAATTAAAATAACTTTGATATTATGTAATTATTGATATTGAACAAAACAAAACTCTGTCCTACATAATAGCATTTTGTTAGAGCTACTGCAGCCTGTGATACAGGATTATATCCTAGTAGGTACAGGCATCTTACATTGTTATACCTACATTGTTAATTTTAGATTCTTATTTTATATTGCCTTTTGAGATTCTGAATAAAGATTTATTATTTATTTATTTAAATACCTACAACACAGTGGCTACGAAATCACGGAGTGTCAACCAACAAAACAGATTACACTAATTCGGGCCATCGTAACAGGACAACAGCAAATTAGGGGGATGGACACAAATAGTGTTAATGGATGTCACACTTCCTAAACATTTATGAGGTCACAGCAAGATGTAATAACCGTTTGAGTGCCTACAACATTAATTGCTTGTTATCACATGACCGCGGAATTGCTACAATAAAAGTTGCAGGCTCTTAACTACCGCGGTCCTAGAATGCAAAGGGCATCTGGAGGGACACGCATGGGCGCCAGTGGGAATGTTTTCAGGGGGGTGCATCTTCAATACCCGTCCGCGAATACATTGGTTTTATAGATTCAAAGACGGTACGGCTTCAAAGACCTAAGGTCGGAAAATTCAGCACATCGCCTCAGGTATTCTAGGGTAAATGTGTGTTGCGGAATTTGTTCGAAAGAGTCACCGCGGCCCTGGAACGCAAAGGGCACTATGAATATGAAGATCATGGATGGGTTTTAGTCAGTAAGAGTCTGACACTCCCTTCTGCTCCGCCCAGAGCGGGATGATTTCCCATACCATAGGTTAAATGTGTGTTTTAAGATTTATATTCTTAATTTTGAATGTTTTTTTTTACTTGATATGGGATTGCTCTTGACTCTAGTCTTGGTCAGAGATGACAGAGACAAAGTCTACGATGGAGCGAGCTTACCCCAGAAGTAGCCTGTTCACTCTGTTTTGTAAATAAAAAATAAAAACTGGGAGGTGCAAGTGCGAGTGCACTCACCTGGCCCTCCCGGCGCCTATGGGCACGGGTTGATTTCCACCAAAAACGAAAAAAGGCGCTTAAATGTTTAAAAAAAAGAATTTCCAGAGTTGCAATTTATTTTATGTCCAATAATTTAAAATCGGTCGAATTTAGCTGTAACTATTTTTGGCAAATGTTCTCAATGAACTTTTTAGACCTACCTATATATAGTATCCTATCGAAATCGGTACAATCACTTAAAAAACCAGGATTAGAAAAAAATTATGCAATGCACTATGCAGTAGCTAAAATGAAATCTGATCAAAAGTTAAGATTTCATTTGATTTAGTTAAGTTATTACACAATTATTAAATTATATAAAAGTCTGTAGTATTATGTATAAGTAGGTACATAGAGTCTTTCGGGACAAATCAGCAAAAAACTTGTCGACGGTTCACGTGACCAGAGGGCTGGGCTTTTCTTCGGCCAAAGAATCAGCATTGCCATTCAACGTGGCAATGCTGCCAGTGTTCTGGGCACTTTTGCCGTTGACAGCGATGTGGATTATTTTTTTGATGCCCAATGATTTATTTTGTTTTTTTTTTTTATGCGTTTGTACATAATGTAGATACTGTAAACATTGTAATTTAATAATACCCTAAATAAATAAAACAATATTTAGTAGGTACACAATTTATTATTAAGTTATGTAAAAGTCAGTGTGTTATAAATTGTCCTAAGATCTGTGTACCAACTAGTCTTGCTTGACATACTTATAATAAGTAATTTTATGAAAAAATATGTCTCCTATATGTAACTATTCCAACGTTTGCAGAATAGTTGATTTTATAAAACTCATAGAGTATATAACCATAGTCTTTGATAAAACTCAATCAAACCGATATTAGGTGCTTACTGTTCTCCAATATCTTTTTTTGTTGTTTACAAATAAAACGGCAAGTAAGTCATAATGTCGAGTATATATTTTTCTTAAAGACAATAATAAAAGTAAAAATAATGATCTTAAAATGCTTGAACAACAAAACATTGAAAATAAAATCTTAGGAATTATTTCCGACTCAAATTCGGTATATCTTGCATTGTTATCAACCGCTCTCTTCAACCTGAAAAAATAAATTTTATGGTTAATTTGTGAACTCCATTATTTCCTCTATTTTGATTTGAAAAAAATCTAGCATGTTATTGTGATAACTTGTAGGTATGTATGTGTTCCTAGTATATCGGGTGTTTTTGACAGCCCTCCGCAAACTGATAGGGTGGCTTCAGTACATCATATTAAGATGACCGGTACATAAAATTCTTTCAGGAACATTAAGGGAATCCAAAAAACCAGATTGGTTTTATTACCTCACACGCAATGTATCGTTACCGTGGCAAAACACACGTAGACATCCATTGCTGTTTTTTTTAAATCAGCTGTTTTGTTAACATAAATGGAGTGTTGCATACAGAGCAGAAAAAACGAAAATTTTTTTTTTTTTTTCCTGAGAAAATTTCCAGTGGGATATGATTCAGAATAAGGAGCTGAATCAATCCTGTGTTTTTGTGGAGGGCTGTCAAAAACACCCGGTATAGCTAGATGGATACATAACAGGGACAATTACTACCTATATAAAAAAAATCTTAAATTAGTCCGTCAGTAAGATTATCGAAAAATATTTGACACGTATTTATCAAGTAAATAAAAAATTTACAAAGATATAAAACGCATCAAACTTCAAGAGTGGGTGGGGGGCTGGTGAAGTCACTTTTCAATATAAACTCTAGATTTTTTTAGTCTTCGTCAGTAAACACGGAATAAATCTAGAATAGTTTTAAGACAGTTGAGATGAATTTTTTAGGTCAAGAAAACTTTCAAAACATAATTTTCAACGTGTTATTAACTAACAGTCATTCAATTGCCTAAACGCAACATTTTTAGTGTTTGTTGTTGTTTTGTGTCTGTCAATTAAAAGTTTTCTATACAACAGTATAATATTCTCAAAATTGCTGTAAATTTGTGTCCTAAGCCGGATTTCATCAATTAAGGGCCGATTTTTCAATAGTCAGATAAAATTTAACTAAAGAATAAATATGGCTGCTTGACATATTTTCTATGCAAAATCTGTCAAACTGGCATTTTTATTCCTGTGATAAAATGACAATGACAGATCCTGCCCCACCCTTTGAGAATTTACAAAAAATGTAAATCAATCAAAATTATGCAATGTAATTAAGACCCTTGATTACTTAACTGTTATTCTGTTGCACTTGCGGATAAAAAGTTACAGTTAAAAGGAATTAAAAAAATCCAAGTCCTATTTCCTGTTTTTATCGCGACCATCTGCGTTACGTAGTACGCATACACGCGGAACAAAACGAGTCATTTAATTTTAATAAGAAAAAAATACATCTATTAATATATTATGTACGGATTTTAGTATGTATTTGGTTTAAATATACACAGTAAATGAAAATATTGTTTTAATATTTAATATTATGAATGTATAATTCTAATCATTTTTTCGCATTTGAGCGTTAGTGACTATGTGAAATAGTAACGAAACGTCATTGACGCGCTAATCGTTATGTCAAAAAGTCACTCGTTGACATTCGCTCTGTTCTGTTTGCAATTGCATTGCAGTTTGTTTTTTACGTTCCCTTATCTCTCTTTGATCATAATATTACTGTTATATTATCACGACGATTTTTGGTTTTGGACACGGACTCGATCTCGCCTACTCGCCGACTTTGTGCCACTTGCTATGGGGTTGACGATGTTGAAGTGCAATAATTGTCACTTGTGCGTCGACAGGATGCTAAGACATGTTGTGTCTTCAATAAAATCTGCACTGCAAACTCTTCCCGCAAAATGGTAATCTTTGCAACAGGTATGTAGACACTACGTTATTTATTGATCGTAATTGACCGTTGCAAAAAATCCTAAATAATAATTAAGTGCTGTACTAACTAACTGCGGTTTGGCTTGGCTTGTAACCCTAAAAGTATCTTGAAAAACGAGTATAATAGGCAAAATAGTCAAGTTAATATGTTGGAGGTTATGTGTGGTTAGGCATTTCTTTATCTGGACCATATACTAATGTGTTTCTTGCCCTACAGCTTCCACCAGAAGCTGAAATAAGAGTGCTTTTTGCGGCTAGACCAGCATTGTAGAATCGGGAATGTGAATGCTGAAAGAGATCTAGGTCATACACATGTTTGTCTTGGATGTGGTTGTGGACGCTCTGTTTCCGAAACAAGAAGACGTGTAATCATAAAACAGTCGAAGCCATTAATAGCTACTATACTTTAATGGGATATTCACAATGAGGTCAGTAGTAATGTGTTAATCACTTTCCCTGTTCCGTAAAACAATGTGACTCCTTGCTCACGTGGAAATATATTTTTTCATCACGGCCGGGCCTCATAAAATATTTATTGCCTATGTCTAAGTCTAGATTGCCTTTTTAAAAAACTTTGAAAAATAACTTGAACTAAGTTATTTGTTATGTATTCAAATGTTTTATTTACTTGTAGGTGATATCAAGATATGCATTTGTATGCCATCTGTGTTGGATGCGTGCTAATCGCCAAATATCACAAGATGTTTTAAGAGGACAAGCAGGCACAGATGAACATGCTGATCTTGCAAATCAGCCAGTTGATCCAGAGCAATTGCCAGTGCCTCATCAAGAAATACCAGTGCCACCACCCCTACCTCCACCTCAAGAACAACAGGTTCCAATGGAAGTTGCTGAAACTAGAGCGTATATTATTTTACCACATTATAAACGTGCAGCAAATACTTCTAGGCATTGCATTTTTCAAGGCTGTGCTAATCAATCTGGGCACTTAATTCCTTTGCTAATTAAGGTCATGCTTCTTAAGCAATATCATGTATATGTGCCAATTCACTCCCGTGTCTGTGAAACACATTTATATGGCAACAAATGGTCATTGTTGAATAACAATAATAACTTAACCAGTAGCTTTACACCTCAACAAATAGAGGATTTAATTCGTGTTATGGAAAGAAATGCAGGCTTAATGGAGTTTGAAAATGTAGACGAGATGCCATCACATTTGTCACTATTGGACAGGTCTGACAGGTCTGGTCTATTGTATGACCATTAAATGGTACCTTGGTTGGGCACGTCATCAAGACAATATTGATCAGCCGGTAGTTTTTCTTGATAGTGTTTTATTAACGTTTGAAGATTAATAAATCAATCACTTTTATAACTTGTTTTATTTTATTACCGATCAACAGTTAGGATGTTTCGACCTAAGTCAAAAGTTTTATTAAAGTGGATTTTGGTGTAATGCCACTCCCATACATCAGGGAGTGATGTATGTGAGTGGCATTACACCAAAATCATAGCCAAACACCCTAGGATAGCATTGTAACAATATACAGCACTTATTTAATCATTTCTACAATAAAACTGCAATTAACCTAAACTTAAGGTACCTAGCCTAAATATAACAATATTGTTCTCAGATTTAAATAAAAACCGCAAGTTCTAGAGGCATTTGAACATGTTTTTATTTATCACTAATAAAGCAGCAATAGAATGCTACATTCAGCGTGCTTGTAAACCAACTTTTATTTGATGGGTCAAAGCTCTATAGAGTTTCTGGCATTCTCCTTTATCGGACTATTGAAAAATCGGCCCTATATTGAACGCGATCAGCAGATAAACCTTACCAGCTGTCAATTTCATTATTTTCTGTGGAATATTGACACTGACAGCTTTTGAACACAGTTCAGATGTACAATAGGTACTGGCCTTTTTTTTTTTTAGGGATATGAAATCATCCAATGACTCCTCCCGCTGGAGCGGGAGGGAGTGTCAGACTTCTACTGACTAAAACCCATCCATGTTCCTTCATTGCCCTACCTATGTGTTCCGGAGCCACGGTATCTCTTTCGAATAATCCCGCGACTCCGGCAGGCGTCGGCCCCTTCGGGCCCTTCTGTGTGCTGACTCTCTTTGAGGCGCGCGTGGAAGACGAACGCGCCGTCGACACGGCAATAGGTACTGGCCTGGGGGTCTAAAAAGGCCACTAGCAGAATCTGTCAAATCTTCCCAATCAACCTTGAACCTAATGCGTTAGCGATAAAGATAAAGATAAAAATGAAACTTGACAGATTTTTGTGTGGTTATAAATATTATTGATTCTCCTAAAGTGGTCCCCCAGGTCTCCCTGATCGCGATCAGTTTTATTGGTGAAGTCTGCTTTTAGACATGACCGAACAAAGTTATAAATACAGAGATTATTCGACAAAGTAGGTACCTAGTAATAGAAGTCAATTCTTAAATATTGGGTTTGGTGCATTTGCCAAGTAGGTAGGTAAACTATACCACTAAACAGTAACTAGAACTAATTTCTAGTTTACACAATGCGAGCTGCTGACTATACTGTAGTATACTCGAATTGCCTATGTACCTACTCGTATGCCAGCAGCTCGGCTCGCCTAACTCAGTTCAATACGATGATGGTAGTTGACCACGTTCATACGATGCAGTAACAGACTCTCAGTCCCAGTGGCATAGCTAGCTTGCGTCGTGTCCTGCCGTCTGCCCCTCGCTACGCTACTGCAGATTCCCCATGCTCGTATATAAAACCTCGAGTCGAAATCCGTTTGAAAAAAAATAGACCAAAACGGGCCAAACTCAAACAAACAAAACAGCAATATTAACAGCAGCTCATTAATCCGAGCTTTTCGTTACGTGTTTAAGTGAAAACAGTATCAGACTCATAAGCCCCTGGTACCGTTCAACAAATCCCTATAATTGAGGACGGGGTAGAAGTGGCAATTAAGGGCACTGGAACACGCATTAGCACATATTGTTTTTAACATGTGCGTCGTAACATACGCCGCATAATATTGTAGATGGATGGAAAAGTTACAGAGCAAAAACTACGTCGTTAACTTCTCTACTTTTATGAAGCACGGGTACCATATTCACTTCCGGGGCATTTTAAGTGCAGGGGCAAATGCGCTTGCCACTAATTAATTGTAAGTAACTTCACTGAAGTATCGATTTGCTATAAAGTGCACTGAAAATGGATCGAAGCTTCAGTTACAACTATGAACGCACAAACCAGAAAATTTTGCCATCACAAACTGAAAAATATACACGAAAAAAAAGGCATGTCAATTTTTTCAAATACCAGATACAAACCTTTTCACTCACGTCCCATCACATTTTTTTCAATATCTAGTCGACGTGAGCGAATAAATCATGTCGTCTTTTTCACAGCCACCAACAGGTACATGTACCCGGGTTGCTATAAATCTGACGGACTAATCCCATTGTACGAACAAATCCGGACGAAAGCGGGCGTAACGGTCAGTAGCCTGCGTACCTAAGACTATATATGTCGGATAGGAGGTCGAGCATAAAAAGTGATAGGGCATAAGAGGATAAGAGTGGTTAAAGAAACCTAAGGTACCTACTACTTATAGGCAATAGAGAAAAACGGTTAATTATTACAAGCTTTTATTAAACTTGCAATGTATTTATGTTTGTCCATTATACTTTATCTGTTTTTGTCTTTGCTTACCAGTACCACTATGTGAGATTACGGCTGCTACTCGTACATAAGATACCTGGCATATTGTGCTTGGACACATAACGCCGCTTATCGTTTTTTAAGTTCCTACCCATGTACCAAACAGCGGGCAAGCCTACTGCCACTATTCGAGGCTCCTGGCTTGGCTGCTGCACAGAAATTCTAGACGGAAAACGTTCCAGCGAAACTTTACAGAAGAGGTCAGTTAGGTTTAAAGAAACTTCCACGCTCTCTTTACTGCAAGCCTCTAAGTACTAGAGCACCAGACATCATCAAAAATATACCTTTCCAAATAATAATTATGCACAACAATACCTACATACTAGCTGACCCGCACCACTTCATCAAGATGTCACATTTTTCGTCACATCGGATCTGGATGAATTTCGGAACAGAGATAGATTATAGTCTGGAATAGCACATAGGCTATTTTTACCGGGAGTATGGTCCCTAGGGATCACGCGGGAGAAGCCACTGGCAGAAGCTAGTATTAAATCTAGACTAGTCTATGCGGACTGCGACTGTACTAGTCGTCGTTAAAATAGTCCCAAAAAGCGTCATCTGTCTCGTCTGCAAAGTTCCTACACTATTCGGCAGCCAATACCCGAATCACAAACAAATAAATAGCACGAAAAGAGCAAAAACCTCCCCAGTTCGTTCAGAATTTATTTCTCGATTTTTCTAAAATCACGCAAATTCAGATCGTATGCAAATTCTGGGGCATTGACACGACCGCCTTCAATCCCGAAGGTGGGTGAAATGGGGACAAACAGCTGAAGTCAACGGCTTTAATTGTTGTGTCGAGAATTATCGGGTTTTTTATTGGGGGGGAAATTGACCGGAACGCACCGAATAATCTCAGATAACTTACTTATTGATGTTTGCGTTAGTGTTTGTCAAAGTATTAATTTAGTTTCTTTAAGAGGTATGAATTTCCTTGAGCTCGTGGCTGAATAATAACAGCCGCATAGGTCGACCTTCAAGGTTAAGCAACGCTTGCCGAGGTTGGTCTGTGGATGGGTGAACATACCGAGTTTCCTCCGTACCTCGGAAAGCACGTTACGCTGTTGGTCCCGGATGTCATTTGGAGATCTTTGGCAGTCGTTACGGATAGTCAGAAGCCAGAAAATCTGACACTAGTCTTGCCAAGGAGAACCGTGTTACCCAGTTAATGGGTTGTGAAGGTCTGGTAGGCAGCCGGTCCATATAAAATACTGGTTCTCAGCTAAATCCGGTTTGACTGGAAGCCGGCCCCAACATAGTTGGGAAAAGGCTAGGCAGATGACGAATTTCCTTGAACTGCTTTGAAGGCTATCTTAATGCAATGTTTGTACAATGTGCTAAGTAAAAAAAAATGCTGATAATCACACTTAAGTAGGTGATTACACGGGCGAGCAAGTAGGTACGGGGGACTTATGGTTCGACGACCTTTTTCGCTCGTGTGTCTCCGTAAGTACGCGGTCTTATGGCTCGACGAGTTAAGGCGGGGTTGCAATACTTTTTCGCTCGTGTGTCTCCGTAAGCACGCGGTCTTATGGCTCGACGAGTTAAGCCGGGGTTGCAATACTTTTTAAGATTTTTGAACGTCTGAAAATCTAATTAATTATGAGTTTTTTAATTAATAAAAATCATTACATAACAACCGACTTCTAAAAAAAAAACACTACAAATTTCGGAAGTCGGTGTTTTTGTTACTTTCTTCGTATTTTGACACCGACTTCCGAAATTAAAGTAATTTTTTACTTTGTAGTGTTTTTTTTTAGAAGTCGGTTGTATTTTTTAATTTTATTTTTTAAGTTTTTTATTTTTCACATTTTAGTGGTGCCCCACACCTAACAACACCACTACAAAATCGCAGAAAAGCAAAATACGCAATTTCGAATATCAAAGAATCATCTAAATAGTCAAATTCCAGCTATTTCGATTTAAAATCCAAAGTTCGTAACCGATTTTGATATGATTTAAATGGGACCAATCTGCAAGTATATCCTTTCAGATAAAACAAAAAAAAATCAAATCGGTTTATAATAGTCGGAGTTATGAGGTAACAAACATAAAAAAAACAACCGAATTGATAACCTCCTCCTTTTTGGGAAGTCGGTTAAAAATTGAACATACCCTCAAGTAAATCGTAAAGATAGAAACGCGATTTAAAATGATTTGCTCGATACTTTTTTTTATCAAACATGACACTAAATTACAATTTTAAACGTGTACTGCTAAGAGATTTTATCACGAAAAGTTATATCAATAGATAGAGCTTTCTATTTTGAAGTAAATGTTGAAACCATATTGTATTATTTCTTTATCAGTTTTCGCCAAGAAGAAAAAACAATCAAAATTTAAGCATTATTTCGCTCGCCGCACAGTCGCTGAAACACGCAGTACTGCAACCTCGCCTTAATTCGTTGGCGATCCAACAAGTTTGAAATTTTTCTCATAGCTCGTCTTGGCTCGCACGTCTGTCAAAGCCGCGAGGTGCAAGCCGCGACCCATCCTTTTGTTTTGTGACACGTTGAGTTCTATTTTGTTGCAAAAATGACTGATTTTGGAAGTTAATCACACTATTATTAACAGAATTCGTCATTGTTTCAAGAACACGATTGTAACAGGTTCAGGAGCCGACCAAATCAGGTGAAATTGCTTCTGTCATACAAGTAGGTATCCTGTCTGGCGATGGTAAAATACAGTTTCCTTCATTGCCGACATCGCGGTCCCCCTGGTACCAGAGTAATGAGCAAGCTTTCACGTGTGTCACCGACGTCGAGCCAAGTAAGTTCGCGATCTTAAAAACCGTTTGCAAGAGATTAGGGATTGTACCAATAGAAATATAATAAAAAACTTGTTTATTTCTATGGTTTTACCCATGCTTTCGGAAACACAGACGCAAGTAGAGAGTTCCACGACTTTTAAAAAAACGTTTGGAAACGCCAATTAATTAATTGCTTAGTTTGTATCTAAACGGTTTTTTTTTTACCATTAACAAGTTTTGATACTGTTAGATATTCCTGAAACTACAACTCCTCAATAATGGAACCTAAATTTATAGATAGCTTATTGTCTTATTCCTGGTAGGTTTCGTAGCCAAGGCAACTTTCTCCTTGAATAGTGACCACTATTGTATTATTTTCCCAACACTTTAAATAGCTTACCCAAATTTATTGTAAAATCAGATAAGCTTGTTAATATAAAATGAGTGGGCAATGTCTGAATACTTAGTTTCTGTACTTAATTGTTTCTGAGGATATTGAACTTAGTAGGTAGGTCTTCTGAAACGGAAACTTTAACAAAAAGCCTTGAAGATGCAAGGTAGACAACAGGGCTACAAAGGCTCCGCGGAAACGGACCCCCGACCACAGCAACTGGTGGCTTGCGACAAGCTTGCTTTACAGGTTCAAATAGTCGCACACGTTTCTATATTTTCTTGGGGAATAGGAAAAATCCTGACGATCCTTTCGAAAACATGCTTTATTTTTGGGTAAAAAGTACCTACTCACACAAAGCTTATTGCTCGACAAAGCTTATGCTACACAACCCTACGACAAAGCTTGTGAGCTCTGTCGAGAACGAAAGTTGTCGACAGTTAGCAGAATAAGCAAGCTGAAGTGGCAATGGGCCGGCCATATTAGCCGAAGAATCGATGACCGTTGGGGTAGACGAGTTTTGAGTGGAGTCCACGAATTGGCACACGTACCTCAGGCTAGGTGGAGCGATCTTTGGAGGGTTGGCTGGTAGCAGCTGGATGAGAGTTGGAAATCGAGTTGAATGACGTGCACTTAGAGCTGCGCGCACTAGCGATTTAAGTTGGCCGATAGTTTGATCGGTCAGTATACAGTTGTATGGCAGTGTGCGGTGCCATTTTTTATTACACACTGCCATATAACTCTATACTGATCCTCTGACCGATCAAACTATCGGCCAACTTAAATCGCTAGTGCGCGCAGGCTCTTAGGCACTTGTCTGATTAGCGAGTATCGATTAAGCTTTAAACTCGAAACGAGTTGGAAAGCAGCGACTAGCGAGTTAAAAGTTTCGATAGTTTTGACGCTGCGCTTTCAGCGAGTTCTTTTGTGCGACGGACTTTTACTCGCTCCAGCCCGCACCATAGGTAGAAATTACCACCGGTTGGTGAGTCCTGACCGCCAAGCGAGCATCGCCGAGCGAGAGTCGCTGAGTGACATCCACCAACACGAGGTAAGAGCCGCTTACCGGCTGTGTGAACAGTCAGCTATCAACTATGAATGTATGTGTCTCTTTTTAACAGACTTCTTCAAAAAGGAGAAAGTTCTATGTTCGGCTGTATCTGATGATGGGATGCCATGAAAATCGAGGGAACTCATCACCTACCTAGCCTTTTCCCTACTATATTGGGGTCGGCTTCCAGTCAAACCGGATTCAGCTGAATACCAGTATTTTATGTGGAGCAGCTGCCTACTAGACCTCCACAACCCATTACTGGGTAATACACGGTACTCCTTGGCAAGACTGGTGTCAGATTTTCTGGCTTCTGACTATCCGTAACGACTGCCAAAACTCTCCAAATGACAGCCGAGACCAACAGCTTAACGTGCTTTCCGAGGCACGGAGGAAACTCGGTATGTTAAGATGGTCACCCATCCACAGACCATCCTCGACAAGCGTTGTTTAACCTTGAAGACGACCTGTGCGGCTGTTATTATTTAGCCACGAGCTCCTCAATCGAATCGAGGGAACTCTCAAATTTTATAGACGCATACAATGTTTTACATAAATTTTGAAACGCATTTCAGATATTTGTAGCTGGTAATCATCATCTTATGTTGTTGAGCTGATGATGGTAGGTATAAGTTAGGATCTGATGATGGGATCCAATGAAAAATGTTTGTTCAGCGATATTTTCGCCAATTGTCAACCGATTTGGAAGATTCTTGTTTTATTTGGAATTGGACTCATCCCATTTAAATTTGATGATGAACGATCTGATGAAGAACTTTCGAGGGCGGCTACGGAACTCTTCAATAAAATGATGGCAAAAGGATCGGGTTTGCTGAAATCGCATGTCTATTTATTGTTATACCATTTCGTAACAGAACATCACGCCGGTACGCTGCGAGTGGAAACGCTAGTCTCACGGAATTCCAAATCGAATTCCTTATAGGAAAATCTAATCAGGAAATTGTAGGTACGTTATGTCGCTACTACATGACTGTTTCTGATAGTGGGCAAAGGCAAGCACAAAAAAAAACAAAACTACTTCAAACCCAAAAAACTAACCGCATCATGTGTGAACGGCTGGATCTCTAATATTTAAAAAGTCACGGTGTTTGTTATTATACCTACTCCTACTCAACGACTTGACCGATTTTTATGATTTTTTATGTGTATATTTGGTAAGTAGGTCTGAGAATAGGTCGTAGGCAATTTTTTTTTATATGGCAAAACAACGTTTGCCCGGTCAACTATTTTTTTTTTATATTTGCCTGGTAGACTTCTATGGAAAGAGTACCTAAACTGAAAATAGATAATCGGGCAAAGCAGATAATTGCTATTTTCTATTGGAGATTTGTAAGTTGCTAAGGACATATTCAGCTCAGTTAGAAGGTGATTAACACAATAGAAATAAAAACAAATACCTGGGAACAACAGCAAAAGAAAACCTTTTCGATTTTTAGTTTGTAGTTGAAATCTATTTTAAACTTTCTTGCAAGAAACGGAAAACACAAATAAAAATATCCTATCAAATACTGCAATCTCAGTAGCAATAATGCTCGAGACATTCTGAGCTCAACATTTCGTTATTTTCACATGGTCAAATTCCAGACTAAAATTATCCAGTCTAAAATATAACATTCATCCCCTTATAGGGAAAATTCTACCAAAATCCGTAGAGATAAACAATTTTTCAGCACGAGGTGTGAACGACATGGAAACAGCGTTGAAATACGCTAGACACCTCATTCTAAGGAGTAGTTCACACTGGACAAGGGCACTGGACGCTTGGAAACTATGGGGACGCTATGTACGGAAAATTAGTTTAAATTAGACGAAAGAAAAGGGATAAAATCATTTATTCCTTAGAAAATAACAGGTAGATATTCTGCAATGGCACATTAAAAAATCAGCAGTCTATTTACCGCAAACGAATATGCTGGAACCAAATCCTTCTGGAAACAGAAGAAATTAGGAAATTATTGTCAGGAAACTGAAACAACGGGCTCAAAAATACGATCAATTTTGCGACTCAAAAGTCATAAGAGGGAATGTCATAAGTTTACTAAGGTGCAGAATCTGGAAAGACAGCTGTCCCACTTTTATTTATGTATGCGGTATGTGAAGAATCATCAAAGACTCGTGACAGAGCATCTTTTTTCAAGGAAGACAACTTTCTATAACTTGGGTTTTGCTCTCTTGACTCTAGTCTAGGTACAAAGTCGACGATGATGTGAGCTTACCCAGACAAGGCTGTAAATCTAGATATCAATTGGCCAGGGTTTCGGAATTGTTCTGGTCACTCAGAAACTCCCGTCCGGTTCACCTAGAGTGGGAGGAGAAATAATTTAAGGATTTTCCATCCAAAAAATAAACGGTATCAATTGAGGAACAAGGCCCGCGAACTACTATTAATACTACTAAATTGTGCATTAAATTGATTTTTACCTAATAGGTATCCCTTCGTAATACTCGGGAACAATAAATTATGAATCGTTTTTAATTACTAGAAAACGCAAAGAATCACGATAGAAGTCGATTCAGCTAGTCTATTCTGTAAATAACCATTTCGATATCGATTTCACCTGAGTGACTAAGCTTACAAAGTGAACTTTATTTCACACATCATAAGGTCTTATATTTATACGAATTTGAAACTCACCTCGGATTCCGCTGTCGAGACACGAAAATGTTGTTACAGAATAGCACTGCTGGACAGTTTTATGCCATTATTTCTGTTATTGATATTAATGAAAGTCAATAAATGTCTGACGTCTACCATAGTGCATGTACAGGCAAACAGATATGATCTAGATTTGATTACGAAGATAGGACGCGATTTTGACTATCACTACATATTATAAAACAAAGTCCTCCGCGGCGTCTGTCTGTCTGTTCGCGATAAATTCAAAAACTACTACACCCATTTTGCATGCTGTTTTCACCAATAGATAGAGTGGTTATCGAGGAAGGTTTTTGTATATAAATTCTCAAGCAGGCGAAGCCGCGGGTATCAGCTAGAACTATATGAAACATTTGTTTCTGTTCGATTTTCCTGAAAGCTGAATCGAATATGCTGCTGTTCTAAGAACAAAAAATAACACCACTGTAACACTATTATGTAAACTAATGAAATCCGCCAGTCAGTACCTACCCTTACCCGTCTAGCTAGTGACTGGCTGGCCAGACTAGAGTGTAGTTCAATTTAACCGGTTCATCAAGCAATATAGTTGCTCTGCATACTGATTAATGCTCAGGCGTTGGAAAAACTTTCCACCTTAGTGTCGAGACGGTGACACAAACTATGGCTTTTAGAATTCGGTACAGGTGTTGAAAAGGGGCATTTGTGTCAGAGTTGAATAAACTTTTTAGACTTTGGTAATATTCGAGATTATGGGAACAAAAAAAAAATTGTTTAAACTGGAACTAACTTATACAAAGAGTTCTTTTTGGTTAATCAGTAGTTGTGTATATAGTAATACTTTTTAGGATGTAGTAGATATAGACATTCATGGCCAAAATAATATGATCAGTGCAAGATAAAAAATTTTTTCTTTAATACGACACTAGTCGGGTAGAACGATGAAACAAATGAGGTATACCAAGGATCTAAGTGAAAGTTTTCTAAAATGACGTATGTACCTACCTACCTAGTAACACCAGCTGACCTTTTTTTTTTTTGTTTTTTAGGGATGTGAAGTCATCCAATGACTCCTCCCGCTCTGGGTGTAGCGGGAGGGAGTGTCAGACTTCTACTGACTAAAACCCATCCATGTTCCTTCATTGCACTTTGTGTTCCGGAGCCACGGTGTCTCTTGCGAATAATCCCGCGACTCCGGCAGGCGTCGGCCCTTTCGGGCCCCTCTGTGTGCTGACTCTCTTTGAGGCGCGCGTGGAACACTAACGCGCCGTCGACACGGCCTGTCGTCACTAGACGGACGGACGGCGAGCCACCCATAGCTCGCTGTCCACAGGCCCGCGCCTACGGTGGCCGGAGGTCACCAGGTGGTGGCCCCCGACGCCCGCGGCGTCTACCACGGCGGCCGGGACGAGAGGGTCTCCTCTCCCTCTCCGCCACCTCCTTCGCTAGCATGACTGCTTCGCAGAAGGAGGCAACGGCGTCCCATTCCGTCTCGCTCCGGACCATAGCTTGGACCAGGGCCGGACGCGAGAGGTCGCCGCCGATCGCCGTTTCGAGCCAAGCGGGGCACACCTGCACAGTGTGCTCCAGCGTGTCCTCCGGTCGATCCTCGCAGTAGTGACACCCGGGCGTTTCCTCCCGCCCGATTCGGTGCAGGAACCTCCCGAAACATCCATGCCCGGTGAGGACCTGCGTCAGGCGGAAGGTGAGGACGCTGTGGCGCCTCTCTAGCCACTCCTCAAAGAGGGTACTTATCGCCTGCCCTGCACTGGGTTGCGACAGTCGTCGTCTCCATGACGCTATGAGATCGCGCCGGAGGTCTGTCCGCTGCGCGACAATTTGCCGCATCAGCGGAGTTTTCCCCCGGCGTAGTACCTCCACGCGCCAATCATGCAGGCGCGCGAGGACTATCGCCTCCAGATCCCATGGCGGCAATCCGGCAAGGAGACACACCGCTTCGCGCGAGATCGTGCGGTACCCTCGGGCCATCCTTAGGGCCATCACCTTTTGGGGCGCGTTCAGATAGTTAGCAGCACGCTGCCGCAAGGAACGCGCCCACACCGGGGCCCCGTAGAGGGCCATGGACCGCATGACCCCCGCGTAGAGCCTCCGGCAGGAGGCGTTTGGTCCCCCCAGGTTGGGCAGGAGCCGCCTGAAAGCAGCCCCGGCCCGCTCCAGTTTGGGTGCCAAACGTCGGAAATGTTCCACGAAGTTCCACCGGCTGTCGAGGACGAGCCCTAGGTACTTCAGCGTCAACTCGACGCCGATGGAAACCCCTCCTACCGTCAGCAAGGATCCCGACGGTGGCGCATTGCCTCGGCCATGAAAACACATCGCCTCGGACTGTCAGCAAGGATCCCGACGGTGGCGCATTGCCTCGGCCATGAAAACACATCGCCTCGGACTTGTGCAGCGCCACCTCGAGACCCAATTGCCGGATCCTCTCTACGACTGTCGCAAACCCCGCGTGTCATAACGTCGGCCGCCTCCGCGTATGACCCCCCCTGGGCCAGCACCAGCGTGTCGTCAGCGTAACAGATGACGCTGACGCCGCTAGGGAGGTCGGCTCGCAGCACCCAGTCGTAACCGATGTTCCACAGGGGCGGCCCCAGAACCGAACCCTGTGGGACACCGCACGACATCTCTCGCCGGTTCCACTCACCGCTGTGACTAGGGTAGATTACTGCCCGATCGGACAGGTAGTCCCCGACCACACGACGAAGGTAGGTCGGCACCCGATGATACCGGAGTGCCTCCCCAATGCAGCTCCAGGGCATGGTGTTGAAGGCGTTGGCGATGTCGAGAGACACCGCCAAAACAACACCACCCCGGGAGACCGCATCCCCCGTCGTGAGGGCTCTGACGCGCATGACGGCGTCCACCGTAGAGCGCCCCTTGCGGAAACCAAACTGGTTATCCGCAAGATCCGGCCACGTTCCCGCTAGGTGCCCGGCGAGGCGGTCCGCAATTACTCTCTCGAAGAGCTTGCCCACCTCGTCGAGCAACGCCACGGGCCGGAATGCGGACGGAGAGTCCGCAGGGCGCCCAGGCTTCCGGATGAGTACCAGCTTCCCGGTCCTCCAAGGAAGCGGGAACTGGCCTCTCTCCAAGCATGCGCTAAAGAGCCCCTCCAGTCGAGGCCCGAGAGCCTCCAAGGCCAGGGCCCAGGCTTTGCCAGGCAAGCCATCGGGCCCTGGGGCGGTATTCTTGGCCTTGAGCCTTCGCACCGCCGCTCTCAGGTCTACCCCAGTCACAGCCGGGATGTCGTCGTCGTCGTCCTCTTGGTCCTCTTCCGGCACCACAGGCGGCGGAGCCATAGGCGGGGGAGCCATAGGCGGGGGAGGATGTTCCCCTCACGCAGGGAACAGAGCGCTCACCACGTCTTCCACGAGCTGAGGCCGGAGACTCTGCGTCAGCGGTGGGGCCCAGGTGCGGAGCTTGTTCCGCACCATAAGGTAAGGGCGCCCCCACGGATCTCTGTCGAGAGTCGCCAGCATTTCTTCGCGGGCCAGATCCCTAGCCCGCAGGACAGCGTCGCGGAGAGCGGTCTTCGCAGCTCTGTATCCCTCGTATAGCTCCGCCTCGATGGTATCCGCATCCGGTGGACGGATGCGGCGCCTGCGATGCCTGGCGTACCGGTGCCGCGCAGAAATGCACGCGTCGCGCAGAGACGCCAGCTCTCACGACCACCAGTACACCTGGCGCCGGGCTCTTCTTGGGCGGACTCGGGGCATTGCCACGTCACAAATGTCGGACATGGCCTCCTGGAACCACCCTGCCTCACTGTTGAAGTCGGCAGGCCTGTCCGGTGATGTCACCCAGGCCTGCACGATCGAGGCTTCCAGGAGGAGCTCCCGGTCCAGCTGCTTCAGAGCCCAACGTGGACCACTCGGGGTCTGTACGACCGGCGCGCTTGAGGTCTGGGTGGAGACGTCAAACCGGATATACCGGTGGTCGGAATAGGTCTCCACCTCCTCCATGACACGCCAGTCAATGACCCGCGGTGACAGAGCGGGACTAGCGAACGAAATGTCCACCACCGACTCGCCCCGCATCCGCACACACGTGGGAACAGAACCCCGATTGAGGACGACCAGGCCTGTCTCCAGAGCCCAGTCCTCCACCATCCTTCCCCGCACGTCTGTCAGACGAGAACCCCAAGCCAAGCTCTTGGCATTGAAGTCCCCGAGGATAAGCACGGGTAGGGAATAGTGTCCGACGACGACACCCAACTCTACCAGAGAGTTGTGGAACTCGGCGAGAGTTCGGTTCGGGGAGAAGTAGACGCCTACTACGACGATCTCCCCGAACCGTGCTGCTACGCACCCCTGTCCCTTCCAGACACTTTCAAGGGACGGGGTACCGGCGGCGGCCCCGACGATATGATGGTCACTGAGCCGCTTAGGTCCGCAACCTAGTCATCCCTGGGTGGGACAAAATACGGCTCAGCGACCACCGCAATGTTGATCGACCACTGCGCCATGCTCTGCATCAACAAGTGCTGAGCGCAGGCGCAGTGGTTGATATTCGCCTGGAGGAAGCTGAGTGGGGCCGTTATTGACATTCCATTTCAGCTTCCTCTTGCGAGGACCCCTCTGTGGCGGCAATAGCGGCAGTGGCGGCGGTTGCGACTGCGGCGGTTGCGGCTGCGGCTGCGGCGGTTGCGACTGCTGCAGTTGCGGCCGCGGCGGCGGAAACGGTGGCAGTAGCGGCGGAGGGCCTCCCCCTACCTCCGGATCTGGCCTTGGTGGGCGGAGCGCAGGCCGCGCTCCCAGCCCGGTGGTCACCCGGCTTGCCGGCCGCCGCACATGCAACGCAGTGCGGCTTGGCGGAGCAAGCTACGGCCACGTGACCGGGCTGACCGCAGCGAAAACAGAGGCCGCTGCGGTCGACCTCCGAGGCGCACTTAGCTGACACGTGGTGCCCCACGTGGCAACGATAGCACCTCAGAGGTCTGGGCTCCAGCAGCTTTACCTGCGCTGAAACCCAGCCCACCAATAGCCTTCGGCCCTCCACAATCTTTTTGGCCGCCGTCAAACACCAGCTGGCCTACTATGACGTCTTAAAACGATCATGTATAAGCTGTGGGAGGGAGACAAAGTTATATAAGACGCATAACACTATCCCTTTTTCTGAGCATAATCATGATCGCATCGGCACTTCATAGTAGGGCCCCAGGTGGCAGCACTGAATCGTGTTTACGTCAGTCACTTTTTAAGGAAGATATAGGACCTCTCACCTATGTGGCGCCAACTAGTGTCGTAGTGTCGTAAATATTCCTGGAAACCCTCATTCAATGAGGGTCAACCTTACAATGAGGCTCATTGTAGGATGATCATGTTAAAATAAAGCAGGTTTTACTGATTTGTGTACCATCGATTCTGAACTCTACTGCGAACAACTGATGGGATTAAAGCAGGAAGGTGAGAGAAAGCGGACGGAATTAATCAACAGAAGGGGTGTGGTTTTTCATCATGATAACGCTAGACCTCACACATTTTTAGCCACTCAGCAAAAATTAAGAGACTGGCTGGGAGGTGTTAATGTATCCGCCGTATAGTCCTGACCTTGCACCTTCAAATTTCCACCTGTTTCGGTCTCTTCAGACTTCTTTAGGCAGTGTCAGGCATCACGAGAGGACTTCCAAAACCACTTGTCACGGTATTTTGATCAGAAGTCCCAAAAGTTCTATAGCAATAGGATCATGACAAAGCTCAGTATGAAGGCGCTTCAGATCGGCTGCATGCATGATGACCTAAGCAAGTCTCCAGAGGTGCCAGAGGATGGACGGCGTCGCCGAGGCAAAACCAGAAAACTGTGGTGAACTGACCTGAACATGAACAAACACCACAAAGGCTGCTTCGTGCTGTCGCAAGAGTGCCTGGATAGAAATGGGGGGGGGGGGGGCTTTGCCTAGCAGTGGGACACTTTAGGCTAATAAAGAGTCATTTATCTGTTAAACTAGGGACCAGCTATTTATAGCTCATTCATTAATTTTGAGACTGAAGCTGTGATTGGTGTACTACCTACCTGAAACTATCGGGAAGTAAAATAAATCGTCCTGCAAATACATGTTAGAGAGCTACTTTAATATGCAACCACAGCCAAAGAGGTAAAAACGACGTAGAAGTCGAAACTAATTAAATAAAAACGATAACATAAATCATTTAGTCTGCAATTACAAACCTACCACAAAATCTTGAAATATCAGCTGGACTCAATGAATTCTCGGATAAAGGCCGACCCGCTAAGCGATAAGACCCGCTGTTCAGCAGTGGGTCTGAAAAGGCCACTTTAGCAGAATTAGAACGCACGTCACGCTACTGTTAAATATTCTCAATCAACCTTGAACCTAAAACGTTATAGATAAAGATGAAAATGAAATTTGACAGATTTTTTAATGGTTAATTAATATTATTATTCGAATATAATTAGAAACTGGCCTTTTTAGACCCGCAGATAGGTGCGACGTGACAATATAATATGTTGTCGTATTCTGCATCGCGCCTGGGAATCCTTACGGGGTTACGGGTTCCGTAGGAGGTACACACCCTAGTATCAGAGTTTCTAAACCGCCTCTAGGGCCTCTGACATGGTTTATTTGACGACCGTCATTTGGCGGCCGGGACCACCGACTTATACGTGCCTTCCAGCACGGAATCATCTTTTTATCAGAAAATCAGGGAATTCAAGCCTGCAATGTCCTAAGCCACACTGGAAAAAACTTTACCGGATTAGAATCGGTAAGTTACGTTGTTCTTGTTTATGAGAACTTCCTCGCCATTCATTTGTAGTTACAACTTCTTCATGTGGATTTGCTAGGTCTACTTAGGTAGGTGCAGCTAATGAAATGAAACAAAACTACCTGATCAAAGATTAATATAATTTTATACTCTTAAAAATATCAAAATAGTTTACAAACTAAAAATGATATTTAAAAAAATAATAGATACAAAATTAACTTACATGATGATAATCTGATTTTAAAATAACATTTTAAATACCATGTTTCTTTTTGTAAATAAATTAATATCAAAAATCTAATAATTTCTGTCTTAGTAGCACAATAACAACATTTATTTGTCAACCACTACAGTTAATGCGACTATTAAATATAATTTCTAATGTTTTTTCAATAAATAACTTCAAATCTAGGTCTAATTTTCATTACAAATACGTATGCGTGAACATACAAGAAGCAATTTGAGAATATTATAGTGTTGTGTCTTAAAAACTAACATTTTGCTTATAACCTCTTAACTTTTCGCGCCACTTTTTAAACTTCATAAATGGAACTTCATTTTCGGCGCGAGGACCGAACAATTTTAAATAAGGGCGACATTCTCGGTAAGATCACAGACGTCAAATAGAACGCCTGATATTGTAGTCGCGATAACCGATACAAAATAATGCTAGCGTGTTAAAATGTCTATTCTGTGGCGCCCGGCGGATATTCTCGTAACGACGATCGATGTGTACTACTTTTTCTAGCGATAGTGTAGCGAATGTAGTGTTGTGCATTTAGTATGCGTGGTTTGCTACAAAGAGAGCGGCGTCAGCGCCCGCACCTGTTACTGATCCCGCCACGTATTTGCCTTGCGACGCCTGGCCGTTACCCTGGAAAGAAGAGATACAATATTTTAGCAACATTGAATATTTATTTTTTATGGCAACCCTGAAAGTCAAACTAAGAAAAAAAAGTGGACGTACTACTTTTTTAAAATAAGATGGATGAATGTTCGGAATTTATTATTTCCGTAAAACAGCTGTCAAATTGTCATTATTTTACCTACCACACATTTTTCTTACATTCAGATACCGAAATCTTTCACCTCAAACGAGCAAACTGTACTAACTAAAATATATTTGATATATTTTGTAAAAGTCCTACCTAACGCCGCTGGTTAGGGTAGGACGAGGTTGGGTGATGGCCCAGGGCGCCGGAAATAGAGGGGCGCCGCAAGCGGCACTAGACCGGTCGTTGACTGGTTTTTGTCAATGTCGGGTGTCACCTAAACGGGTGACGTAACAAAACCCCGCCCGAGGTGGGGTGTACAAATTTCGAGATCGCTTCGCTCGCTCTTACATTCTGCGCTATCGTTGTTCTAGACCTCTTCTGCATTATCTACTCAACAAAACGATTATGATTATGTGTGAATGATCGATAGAAAATAATGACTTTCCAGGGTGCATAATTTTTCGAGCTTGCTTCGCTCGCTCTTGTGTCCTGCCTTCTCTCAGTTAATGAATTAATTAGTTCATAAAGTTACTTTTATTATACAAGAAAATAAAACCTATCCGAAGAGGAATGTGAAAATTTTCGAGCTCGTTCTTATGAGCTTTCTTACTTCAGTCCATAAAGTGCCCTAGGCTGAGGTGGGATACAAAAATTTGCTTATTCGCGTCAGTCAACAAAATTGAGTACAGCTAATGATGTAAAGAAAATCAAAACAATCAGAGTAAAGTGCAAAAAATCACCGATAGAAAGTAAAACTTAATGATTACTTTTTTAAATAATTGGTTATTTCATTAGGTATAATCCTTTGCCTTTTTTGCGGCAGTTAGAGGGCGCTGTAAAATTCTCACCTAGGGCGCCGGAAGTGTTATAACCGGCACTGAATAACAAAGCCATGTGATAGCTAGCACAGATTTTGTTAAACTTAAATAAATTGGACATCTATTTTCATAACTAGCAACATAGTCACCCAAATATTTTGAAGTTCAAGCTCGATTTGTTTAAACACAAAAATTTAGCGCCTTCATGAAATATGTACCTAATAGTTGCTACTTGCTTGATCAGTGTTTCGAGTTTATCTAACATTTATATGATACATCTATTAAGAGTGACACCTTTTACATACAAATAGACAGCCTGTGATAATTCAGGCTATGATTATTATTGGCAATGGCGTTTGTAATTGCTACAGAGGCCGCGATTCAATGCTCAGAGGGTAGATCAGAGCACTGAATCGCCGTTACAACTATTCCTATTTGAAAACCTGTGCCTTTTTTAGAGCTTTTTGATAAAATACCGCATGGGACATTGATATAATATATCTAACTATAATAAAATACTGGACAATAGCTTTTGAATAATTAACTACCAAGTTGTCAAAACGTATTCCAAGGCATTTGATTTGTTTTCTATCATTTTTGTGATTTCGTACAACCAATCACAAAAGCTAACACAGGATTCAACAGGGAAAATTTTACACGAAGCCTAACGTGACGTGTTTATGCCATACCGTTATGCAATTTTATTGTGAAAATGAGACAGTGCAATTCGTGCCGTATAGCCACGTCTTTCTCAACAATAATGGCGTACATACATAATGATTTCCTTGTGAAAAAGGAATTGTACTATTCGTTCTGACTTCTGTACAGCTCAGTCTCTATCTCACACACCGAACAATGATAGTTGTAACATTGCATTGTACAACCCCAACTAGGTTATTCTGAGCGGCATTGTGTGGAGTGGAGTTTTTCAATATTGTGGTTAGAGGCGAAGGACCAGGCTTTTATAAATCGGGAAGAGGTAAGTACATCAATTTCTTCAATAATACTACTTGAGCAATACCTACTTTACTACAATATAAAAGGTGAAATAAATACATATGCAAACGATGTTAAGCGGAGTCGTATGGAGTCAAGTTTCAACATGGTAGTTAGGGTACCAGGCTTTAATAAATAAGTAGGAGTTCTATCTCAGCAGAATAACTACTACAACTCATTACTTTGACTACTGCGCAACTACAACTAAAAGGTGAAATAAACACAAACCAAAACGATATTATTATTTATTTCAACAATGAAAAGCACACAAAGCAATTAGTGTTGGTACTACACACTATTCAGGCATTCTAGAAATTAGATACATTTACATGCAAACTAAAGAACGTAAATAGAACTACAAAATGGCGGTATTCTTCTTTCCTCTCACTTGCAGATATTCGAAAGAGCGAGATGCGAATAGGCGACCATTTTGTTACTCTATTTTTAAACGTGATGTTTATGTTGTTAAGACTCAATAAGTTGTATTATTTGTAAAAAATATTGATTATTTAAATTAAAAATCAGGGGTTAGTTCAAATTTTTAAATTAAGGGCCTTTTCCTGTCATTAGTGCTTTAACCCGCACGCGGATCTGGTCTTGCGCGCGGGCGGTCCCTTATAGGACCCATTTTTACAAATAATACAACTAGAGGAAAATGTTCACAGATCAGTAATTGTTTAGTTTCAGTAATAGGTACGTGTTTTATATTAATATTTTTCTTGATAAAAAAATTTACCTTACGAGTAGAATATTAATTGTAAAAATACACTTATAGAATAAAAAATAAATGCCGTTTTATGATCTCAATTCGAGATATTATTTGTGCTACTCAAAAATCTATAGCGATTTCATAAAATTCTCAAAAAAAAACTTTCTTTTAAAACTTTTGTGGAATGTAAAAGTCCAAATAAAAAATATAACTAATAACAATAGCAAATAATAATTATAGCGGCATTAAAGCCAATTCATTTTGTCGCAAAGATGTTTAGTTAGTTTTTATTTCATATAAATAATTGTTCAGACTTAAGATTTTGAAAAGGCATTTAAAACAGACAACTTAGCAATGAATTGCTTATAACAATAATCTTAGTAAAAACTTTCTTCTGCATAAGCACAAGTGTCACGTTTATTTGCCAAATTCAAAATCCATTAAGATTATAAAGCTGACCATACACCAGGCTATTCGCAGACTATTATAGTTTTGATATCCAAGTTATTTCTTTCGAACTAAAGATAGTGTCTGACTATAGCTTTATGTATGGTAAACTTAAGTTACTCTAGTACGCATGCGACTTCACGAAGTTAGACTTAGACGCAGCCAGGGATGGGATGGAACCCGCTACGTAGTTGCCAACGCAGGCGAGACCGTTAGCCTGTGACGTCACAGTTGGCAAGAGAACACATTCGTCCAGATATAAATGTTTGAATTTAGAATCATCGAGCCGGCACGTGATTGGTTAGAGATGCGCAGGAGTGCAGAGTCGTTGGTGTTGGTGCAATGTCGAATTGTGAGGATTGGAGAGAAAAAATGTTTTGATTAGTACTACTTCTGCTTATTAAGATAATTTTCATATGCGGCTAGTGGAAAACATTATAGATGCCTTTTTATATTAATGATGTTTTATTTTGGGTCACACCATCTTGCAAAAGGGATATCGTTTTATCCAAGTCAGTGGGTTGTGGAGGTCGGAAAGGCCGTCGCTCTAAGTAAAATACAGGTATTTAGGTTCATCCGGCAGAACTGGAAGCCTTCTAGAAAATACTTGGGAAAAGAACAGGCAGATTTTTTCATTTGTATTATTTTTACACTAGCCGCATTTGAAATGACTACATTCTAAGCAAATTAGTCACATATAAGACAGATACAGGACAACACAAATGTACATGCATGTATTAATGAAGTATTTTTAAAAATACTTTATTATTAGTGCCTACAGCATGGCCAATTGCCTTTGGAAAACTTACCTCCCTAATTGGATTCTAAGAAATAAACTTTGGTTGCGAATATAATTAGGTTCAAAGTCAAACTAAAAACATTCTTCGCCTCATAAAAAGGAAACTACATTAGCTAACTTTCTCCCAATTTCTGACCATTATCAAGCATAACACACACATCCATCATCTCATATGCTCCTGGTACAATCCAGTCACACACAAACTCGGTTACGTTTATTTGAGAGCCAATAAGCCAGCGCAAAGGTTTCATCCTTCCTTCTTTCCACTTTTTTTTGAGTTTAGCCATTTGAGTTTTTGCTTGCTACAATATCAGCAGCTTTTAAATACTCCTCCAAACTATCTCATGTGAACGCCATACCCTTCAACTCATACACTCCTAGTACAATCAAGTCACCTTAGCACGCTTGATGAGCTCCTGCTGTCCAGCCAGCACGTTCTCAGGCTTGCCAGCCCACGCGCGGAGCACGGACGCCTGGAGGGCACGACCGTAGCTGAAGGTGAGGGCCCACGGCCTCTTCAGGTCCACGGTGTTGATGGCGTTCAGGTTCACTGACGCCTCTTCTTCGGACTGGCCTCCAGACAGGAATGTGATTCCTAGGAAAGATGGGTATGGAAATGTTTAAGACATGGAAAAGGATTCCGCATAGTTTTAAGAGATGCTTGAGAAAGGTTTTAAGATTTAAACCTGGCTACGGAATACGTAATCATGTTTTTAAACATACCGGGAACAGCAGCAGGTACAGTTCTGAGCAAAGCAGTGACCGTGGCGCGACCGATGTCCATGGGAGTGTAGGTCTTCTTGCAGCTCTGGCCAGCGGTCACCTGAAGAGCAATGGATAGCACACATTTAGTTCAACCATAATAATAACCAAACACCCTGTAAGTAATTTGTGGAAATAAAATCTACAGTACCAAGATCTCACTTAATTGGAGGTGTTGGAAAAGTAGTACTAACCATGTTGGGCTTGAGGAGGGTGCCCTCAAGGTAGACGTGATGGTCACTGAGCGCCTTGTAGACGGCGGCCAAGACAACCTCGGTCACCTTCTGGGCGCGGTCAAGGTCGTGCTCACCTAGAAAAGAAAATTCAAAACTATATAATTGACACACGAGAATTCACTATATAATACCTGGAAAGGGCTATATTGCCACTTTGGGGATGATTTTGGCTAAAAATCTGCCTAAACATAAACTTTATTCTTACGAAAAAGGTGAAGAAAGTACTAGGGTGCACAGTCAAGAGTTCACTTACCATCAGGCAACACCTCGGGCTCAACGATCGGCACGATGCGCTGGCTCTGGCAGACGGAGGCATAGCGAGCCAAGACGTTCGCGTTCTCCATGATCGCCTGGTAGGAAGGAGTAAAGCGGCCGATCTTGAGCACGCAACGCCACTTGGCGAAGTGGCAGCCGTCCTTCTTGTACTGGGCGCAACGCTGGGCCAAGTCATCGAGACCTGGAGAACAACACACAATTGTTAAATACCATTAAAACTATTTACCATAAGAGCAAAGGTTAGATTCCAGACAACAGTTGCTAATAATGCCTGGAAGACCAATGAAGTATAAAAAAGAAACGCATGCGCACAGGGCCTCTTAATATTTTGTTTCAGGTAAAGTGGATTAAATCCTGTAAGATTGTTTTCAATGATTAAATCTAAACTCGGATCCGCCATGTCATCAGCAATTGCAACTGATAGCCTAGTCACTCCTCCAAAGTAGATGTTTTATCATCTACTTTGGGGGTGTGTCACTATGGGCTGATGAAATTACTATCGTAATGGAAAAATCTCAACTTATTATGATGTTGCTAAAAACATGATAACTATGAAACATCGTAATGACATGTTTTTCAGTGAATCTTAGATATAGGTAAAATTTAATTTAAAAACAAGATGATAACTTGTGACAGTAATCAAAAAGGCATTTTAGGAAAACATAACAATTGACAAACATTAGCGGCCCTTCCACTAACGTTCATTCCTACCGGAATGTACAATCCTCACGGAATGAACGCCAGTGGATTTGCAAGAGCGAGAAAGAATGACGGTATTAAAACCCCGCGGCCCCTCCCGTCGCGAAGGACGCGACGCGCTCTGTGATCAAGTTAGTGCCTGTTTATTTGTCCGGCGTGATTGAGCGCTCGTTTGTAATCATTTTGTGTTCGTCTTCGTCCCGTAGTAGGTACGGGTACAATTTTTTTTTTTTTTTTTATGCAAAACGGGGAAACTCTTGGCCCAAATCTCACCTGATGGAAAGTGATGATTAAGCCAAAGATACCTGCCGGAACACAACAATGCTGTTAACATTGTTGTTATGGCGACAGACTTAGACATGATGGTGGTAGCTTTGCCAGGCGGACTTAGAACAAGTCCTACCACCAACCAAACCGAGCAAAAAATTTGCCCCCGCTGGGAATCGAACCCGGGACCTCTGGGTCTGAATCAGGTGGTTTAACAACTAGACCACGGAGGCGGTTAGTATCACCTGTTTAGCACCACCCGGGGACCACGTGTAGGGATTCGCTGCAGGGTATTCTCCTACGGACGCGGGTTACTCGGCCCCCAAATGTTGTTGCAAAATGAAAATAATCAATAAAGATAATTCAAAATGACGATCATTCCTTTTAAATGACAACAATCTTCTTAAAATGATAGGATTATAACCATCCACAGACACGCAATCCCTCGGTATGACTGAAAAGATGCAAACTGACAGGAATGTACCAAAACGTGTGTATGGTCACTGAAGGATTGTTTTTCCTGTCGAACTGGCGTGTTGTGATAAAGTCAGGGGAAAGAACGTAGGATTGTGGTTTAATTAGTGGCTGCAACGGTTTTATTTTATCCCGTCGCTTTTCTGTACAGTTTGCACAACGGGACAAGTCGGAAGAAATGAACGTTAGTGGATGGCCCGCTATTCTTTTATTGCTACGCTTGACAGCTTTTAAACTTTTAGATTGAGTCTAATAAACTCAACTAGCTTGAGACTGGCTGGAGCGAGTAACATCAATTGAGAGCGAAATTATTTTTATTGTAATACGAGATGTCGACGATTTTAATATCGTCTTTGATACTCTATTGCCAAGCGAACAGTCAATAGGGATCTCTGATTCACATTTTCTAAGAAGCATATATTCACGCCTGTATAACCCCAAAGGTTTTGCAGGGCCGTAGAATTGTAGGCTGGGATCCAGGAGCTTATAGAACACCAGCAATTAAATCAAGTTACGTTTAATTTTAATATTATAGGGAGGAAAAGCTAGAAAAAGTTCACAATTTTCTTTATGACGTGGAGGTGATTTAAAGACGCCAATACCAGCTTAGGACAACATAACGACCTTTGTCATGTCATTAATTCAATATCAATCACAGACGATACCTATTTAATTACAATAATTACACAATCATTTGTTTACGAACTTTAGTAGGAGATAAGAAGATAACGACAGCCGAGCCCCCTCGGCCTCATTGCGTAAAGCGATCGCAATCTGTGTTTTTGACTGTTCAAAATACCTATAAGTACGTTGATCCGTTCCCCTTTTGATAGGTAGTTTCAATTCAACTACAAAATAAAGAGTGTTTTTTTAGAGTTTTGGTTTTTAAAATGAAATAAAACACGTTCAAATACATTTAATTGCCATGGTATTGGAATAGTGATTTCGGGAATAAAGCGCCACGCCTGTTTCGAATTATGCGTAATCCAGAAGTCCAATTTTCGACCACTGTAGGTATCGAGCAACTGGAGCCGTATATCGGCAAGAATGCGGCGAATTTTGGCTTCTGAGTGGTCGAACGTCTGTGGTTTATCTGTGGTGTGTGGTTTACAGATGATGTCAACAGCCATTTTAATTTTTTTTTAAAGATTTCTATAGATTTTCGAAGAACGGAAGACAAGTGAACAGGAAGAAATCAGAAAAAATAGTTCAACACCATACGGTGTGTCTGTTCTATAGTCTGAACTACACTGACATGGAACAGTGTATAAAGAGCAAGGATTGCTGATGTCAAAGCAATATTACAGGTGTTGATTTTGATCAAAACTGAAATGTCGGTTATGCCACCTGATTCAGACCCAGAGGTCCCGGGTTCGATGGTTGGTGGTAGGACTCGTTATAAGTCCGCCTGGCAAGCTACCACCATCATGTCTAAGTCTGTCGCCATAACAACAATGTTAACAGCATTGTTGTGTTCCGGCAGTTAGAGGTATGATAGCCAGTTCCTCTGTGTAAGAGGATTCCGAGTGAAACTCGCTTCCATCTTCGGCCTAATCATCACTTTCCATCAGGTGAGACTTGGGCCAAGAGGTTCCCAGTTTTGTATAAAAAAATAAAAAAAATGTCGTTTGACATGTTTTCTCTAAAGATTAGAACAAACTACATAAACATTTTTATCGACAACACTGACCTTTGGACCACCAAAGGTCAGTGTTGTCGATAAAAATGTTTATTCACGATTAAAGTGTTGAGGCGGGGTCATTTTGTATCGAACATTTTGTTTTATTTTAAGAAAGATATAATTTAAGTATTTGATTATAAACTGTTTCCAACCTAATATGAGCTACATCATCTGCCTAGCCTTTTCCCAACTATATTGGGGTCGGCTTCCAGTCAAACCTAATTCAGCTGAATACCAGTGTTTTACCAGACCTCCACAACCTATTAACTGGGTAACACGGTAGGTACTTCTTGGTAAGACTGGAGTCAGATTTACTGGCTTCTGACAATCCGTAACAACAGCTAAATCTACAAATGACAGCCGGGACCAACGGCTTAACGTGCTTTCCAAGGCACGGAGGAAACTCGGTATGTTAAGATGGTCACCCATACACAGACCAACCTAGGCAAGCGTTGCTTAACCTTAAAGATTGGCCCGTGCGGCTGTTATTATTTAGCCACGAGCTCCTCCAACCTAATTGGAGATACAATCCGTTTAAAAAACGGATTATCTCAATCACTTTCTAGTTGGTACCAGGGACGCATAATACAGGAAGAAGAACTTGTTTGAACATTGCAATCTGTCTGCGTTTTATTTATTTATCCTACAAAGCATACAACGGAAAATCATCAAAGAGTATAAAAGTGCTGTCATCCGCTTAAATCCCTATTCTGAAGAATTGAAGATAATAATGTCACAACAATCATACAAGTGATTACGTTGATAATAATTATCTAACCTACAGTCTGAGCTAACCCATAAAATAAGACTATCTATGTATCTATAGGAGCAAAATTATTGTGCGTTAATAATGTCGGAGTTCTCATTATTAATTAATTTAAATACTCAAAGAAACAGATCATTGGCTCAAAAAGAGGCTTGCGTTGTTTAACATTTTGTGGAACACGTAAGACCGGTTCTGGGGGGCTACTCTCTAAGCCCGAAGTCCGTAGTTTCGGACTTACTTGCGGGCTTATTTCATGCTTATAACCAGTTTCTAGTTTCCTGGTAACACTTGGAGCAACTGTTGTCTGAATTATACAATCCTTAAGAAACGAGGTCTGAAAGGCTGTAAAAATCATCAGAAATATTCAAACTCACCCTGAGTAGTGCACTCATCTTCAGATCCGAACAGGGGCACGACACCCTTGTCGACCTTGATGCCGGGGATGATGCCACGCTTCTCCAGCAGACCCACCAGAGGGGTTCCATCGTCAGCCTTCTGGTACAGGGTCTCGTGGAACAGGATCACTCCGGAAATGTTCTCGGATAGGCACTGCAATGAGCAAACAGTTTTAGTACAATAGAAGCAGTGTATATTATTTTAACGATGAGCAAAACTGCTCGAGTCTTCTTAGCTGACAGTTATACCTACCAATAGACATAAAACCTATCAACATATTTCGGGGCTTTCCGGGACGTTTCCGAAACCTTGAATAAAGTTCTTTCATATTCTTAAGATTTGTAAGAACTCGTAAAAGACCATAAAGGACTACTGAACATGTTATGCGAGAAACTGTTAATGCTGAGAAGTCTGAGAAGCAATTTTAATTAATTGGGGAATGGTCTTGCTATAATACGCTTCTACATCCATAAACTCACATCTTTGTCCGATGAGGTTTTTTTTTTAGTAGATTTGCAATTTTTGTATGTATAAAGGTAAGACTAAATGAATACTTGCGAGCTAATAGATGGCTACTCGTATTATCACTTTCAATTAATTATCTTTTCTATATTGATAAGTTACCACATGAATGTGTCAGTGAAATCAATTTCCTAGTCCACCTGTTTACAACTTCACCTATTTTCTGTTAAGTACTCGTTATCTAGATGTTAATAACTCCACACGAGTGCGTTGGTTACGTTCTAATCAGTCAACAGTCTACTTATCACCAATTTTGCACTCCTTTCAGAACTCAGATTAATAAAATAAGCAAGTTTTTGCTAACGATAGTCTATAATGCCATGTGAAAAATTGCAGACGTCTCTTTTATCAGAATACTAGCTGTACAACGCGCAACTTCGTTTGCGTCACATTTTTCAATACTCTCTTGCATCTTCGGCCTAATCATCACTTTCCATCAGGTGAGATTTGGGCCAAGAGTTTCCCCGTTTTGCATTAAAAAAAAAATGCTCTGCTTATGTTGGTTGTAGCGGGATCTTATATTGCCTATAGCCATCCTTGATTAATGAGCTATCTAACACTTAAATGATTTTTCAATACGAACGAGAAGTTCCTGAGATTATCTCGTTAAACCAAACAAATCAACTCTTCAGCTTTATAATTTTATAGTACTTACTCTATAGATTGATTCCACAAATTTGATATACGAGCAGAAGTCGAAGGCATAGCCAGGAAATTAGTTAATCAGGATATAATATACGGAAAACTTGATAAGCAAGAAGGTCGCAAATTGGAAAAGTATCGTTTTGTGAGTCAGTTAGGTAAACATTTTTAATAGCTTCAAAATGTATGTTCACAAACAGCTTCAACATCGACCGGAAATTCAAGATAGAAAGTACCTAATGTATTTCTCTCCTATCGTACCATATTTGGCGCGACTACTCTTCAAGAAAACAGTCAAAACAAGCGTAAGCGTCACGAATAATGGACGCTTAGAGGCGCCGTGACGCTAAGATTTCTATGTCCAAAGCATGTGCTATTTTCATTATTTGTGAATGAACATTGCATGCTATGTCAAATTGCCAAGGAAGACTATGTTGACGCTCTTTGCAGATGGTCAGGTGTTTTGGCACCAAGTGTTTTGGAAGAAAAATAGTTCATTGCAAAGGCCAAAGGGAATGCCAAGTCACAAGAAGAATCATGTCAATTAAATATGCAAGGCATTTGAGCCGTCTATCCTGTGTTTATCAACTTTCGTTTCACGTGAGAATATAATTTTACTTTCATGATGCACGTGATCCAAACAAAACATTGTACACACTTACTGAATAATAAAATAAATAAGAGCGTTAAGTATCTACTATTCCAATGCCACGCAATGCAATACTAAGGCAACTTTCAAAATAACGAGTTACCTACTGTTTTTAACTTTTGTCTACGTGACTTTTACCATGTAGGATACCATATTATTTGAGTGAGTCATCCCAAAATCGTGGTTCTTGCAACAGCGGCAAAATTGGCGTCAAACTATGATAAACAAAAAAAAATATTTGCAAATAGATCGACTTCCAAAAAATACTACAAAATATAAAATAATCTTAATTCGGAATTCGGTGTTTTTTGTGTTGTACCTTCGTTTTTTCACACCGACTTATTTGGAAGTCGGTTTATTTGTTTTGTAAAAAAGTTTTTTATTTTTTACTTTTTAGTGGTGATACTTGGAAGCAGTCTTCGTCTACGCAGAAATTGAAATAAGCAAAAATGCTCATAAAATCAAAACTGCTAAGCCACTGGATAATTTTTTTTTTATGGCAAATATGAATACTGGTAAGTATGTCGCATCGAACTAAGAAAGAATCACACAAATGGCAAGTATGTCGCATCGAACTAAAAATGAATCACACAAATCGGATCAGAAACGACGGAGTTATCGGTGTACATAAATACATTAAAAAAAAACGAAAACCCGCCGAATTGAGAACCTTCTCTTTTTTTGGAACTCTGTTGAAAATCAAGGATGATAAAATCCATACCAATGTAGTACCCAGAGTATAACACGGCTATACTAATTAGTTTGCTGTAGAGCTACGAGCATTTAGTGATGCAATATGACATGTGTTCGCAACAGAAGTGAGGTGTGTGGTCATATGTCCTTTAGACGTATATAATGTCCTTTAGACGCCTAGAATTTCCTGACTATTACTATGCTATAGCACTTCATACTGGTTACTGGGTGTCTTTTTTTAATAGCCCATATTGTCCCACTGCGAGGCAAAGGCCTGCCCCATATCGTTCCGACACTCTTCTCCTGTGCCGCTTCAAAGCCTTTCTATACCTAGGTACATAGTTCTTTATCACTTTATCAGTTGCTCAATATAGTACACACCGACCATATTTGGCTAGCGTGTCTGTTAACAATTTGAATATAGAATGGAATGTTTAAACATGATCTTCAAAGCTAGATGAAATATAATATGCCCATAGACAACGCAATAAGTGACTGTCAATTGCAACAGGAAAATAACAAATTATTTCTCAATTGAACCTTGTGAACGTGAGTAAGACCATGCAAGGTACACGTCACAACAAACAAGCCCATTTCATACCAAATTAAAAATTCAAATGAGTCTGCTAAATAGCGACCGGTTATTCTGGGGGCACGACTGCCACGCCTCGAAATATTCGTTAAAAATATACGTAACAGAATTCGATTAACATTTGATAAGTTGATTTCCTTGACGACAAACTACTTTTTGTTATTTTTTTTAGAAGTTTCGTGAACTGGTCAAAGGTCAGGTGGATATTAATTTAATTTTAGTTAGGTAAGTAGGTATATATATTATATTTTTTAGCGTAAGGTATTTTTTTTAGTGAGAAACTAAACGGTTTCAAAGATTATATAAATATAGCAAATTGAAAAGCAGTGGGTCTTTTCTAGGTACCGACTGTAGGGGGAGACGCTTGGACGTAAACGACCAGGTATCTGCTGGGCAGTCAACTTCTCTAAAATGAGACATCTTATTCATTATTCAATAGTAAATATGTACAGTGGGATAGCAGCCGGTTGTTCTATTATCTATACTAATATTATAAAGCAGAAGAGTTTGTTTGCTTGGTTGAACGCGATAATCTCAGGAACTACTGGTCTGATTTGAAAAATTCTTTCAGTGTTAGATAGCCCATTTATCGAGGAAGACTATATGCTATAGTATATCATTACGCTAAGACCAATAGGAGCGGAGCAGTAATGAAAAATGTTACGCAGACGACGATGCACAAGTCAGCTAGTCTCCTCATAATAGGTCATTCAAACTTAATGACAGCTGTGAAGTACGCTTTTCGCAGTACTTCATCAACCTCACCCCTCACACCCGCAGTCGCTGCAACTACGCAGCGACTCATGGAGCCTTATCCCAGCAATATCCGGGTCGACTTCCAGTTAAACCCGATTCTGCTGAATGCCAGTATTTTTCGTGGACCTACTGCCTGTCTGACGAGTGGGTCCACATGATAATGTACAGATTTTTGTCTGTACAACCATGAAATTTCTATCACACTGAAATTTATTTGCATTGCTTTGTTGCACAGACAATATTCTATAGAATTCCGTTTCGTGTGGACTCACCATTAGCCTCATTAACTCCATAAGAACAAGGTAATAAAGCTGTTCTTACCGCATCAGAGCTGAAGAGCAGCTGGCGGTACTTGCGGCGGTTCTCTTCTGTGTTCTCCACTCCGATGTCTTGGAGACGCTTGCCCATAGTGCCTGTGGGAAATACTCTCAATTAAGCCTATTGTAAAACATTAGTGGCCATGGAAATATTCCAAGTATCGCCAGTGCTGCCTATATTGGTGATAAGTTCAAAATGCCATGGAATCCCCTAAACTTATCAAAAAGCCTGTTCATTGTCAGGAAAGAGCACACCATATCTAAAAAGTAGACCTTCAAAAATAGAAAGGTCAGTCTTCCAAAATACTGTCACAAAACTGAAGTATCATTCTGTGTAGGCAGAGGTGTGTACATGAAAGCTGCTTGAAACAGTAACAATTAATATTTATATATCAACTAAGGCCTCCAACAAGGTCCTAGGAACTCCTCAGCAAGGGACTAGTCTTTAACAACTGAGTCCAGCTAGACTGCCTTCGTTTGGTCTAAGTCATAAAAACTTTTAAAAAGGTACTTACCAGTGGACTCATCAGCGGCAAGGATACCCTTGCCCGGAGCTACGATCGCTTGAGCGATCTTCCTCAGCTCCTCTTGCAACTCGGGAGTTGGGTATTGGAAGTAGGTACTCATAGTTGCTGCAACAATAGGATGACGTTAGTATTACTGCTGGTGACTTATGAGAGCCTAGTACTTTGTAGGTGAAATACCTACATTTCTGCCATGCTCTGACTTTTCGATTGAACAATTTCTATAGAACAATTTAAACTGGTAAAATTAAGTATTACAATAAGTAAGGAAACATTCTTATAGTGATTTTTAAATTTATATAAAATATTTTTAAGTTGATAGGTACATATAGGTACAGCCTTACCCTAATTTTAAAGTGCCAACAGAAAAAAAAAATACAATGGAAAAATTTAATCTTTTACAATATTTATTTATTTATGACCTATTAGATCATACAAAATAAATCCATAAAACAGATAACTAACTCATAGTTACTGCCTTCCCTGCTTATTGATAAAATTATATTTGCTTAAAACCTAGTGAAGTAGTGATAAGATTAAAAGTAAAACAGTATTTTTAATGCTGCAATGACAGGACAAGTATGGATGGCCAAACATATTATGTCCAAATATCTCATTAATAATTTTACTACAAAGTCTTTGACATCTTGTCAGAGTATGCTACTCCACAACTGATTGGTAATCATCCAAAAATCAGCCTGCAAACTTTACTTTCTATCTCATCAACATGCATCTATATATGCAAATAGAAATTTCCAACATAGGTACTTATGATCTCATTTCTTCTTATATCTTAAAAATAGTGCAACATGTTTACGGTTGAAAAACTGAAGTAAGTAAGTACATTGTCGAAAAGTTAATGTTATGAAGAAATTAAATTTTTCGTTTTTGCTACATAATTTCAAATTAATACTGAATTCTTAATGTTTTTTAGACTACTAATCACCTTAAAGCGCATATTTGCAGGCTCTGAAAAAATGGTTTAAGTCTAGTCAGAAAGTCTTAAATTCAGAAATATCAATCACAAAATCAGGGGGGGAGGTAGGCTGGATGGAATACTGGCCGCTATGGCCCGTGTACAATGGTCCAACATAAAGACTAAGACCCCTAATAGAAAAAGGATATACTATAGATAACTATAAGTTCCATTTTAATAATTAATGGCAGTAAGTATAACTATGTCTACCTATTACCACACTGCTGCTATTTGTCCCTAAATAAATAAGACTATTAAACCTTTTTGTACTAACAAACTGATAGTTTATTTGGAATTGATATTCTATTTGGAAATTACACTCTTGTTATTATAGAGAGCAATAAAGTTCACATAGTGACATCTACCATTTACCAAAACATGATCATAAGTAAGTAATTAGTACTTTAGAAACTGCTTGGATAATATTGACCTTCCGATGACCATGCTATTATAAGATTGTTTATCTTATTTTCTATAAATCACTTCACTTGGCAACTACATTGGTGATTAACAAAATGCATGACTTTCTTTTTTAATTCTAGAGCTGTTTCAAAACTTTGTAATTTGAACTGAAGTATAAAATCAGTGGATTAACATCTATGCTGCACCAATATTGCATTTGTTTATTTCAAGAGGCATTAACCTAGATGTTTTATTCAAAAGCTGGTTGTATATTATGTAGTAAGCAATAGATTCTACAGATATTTGCATTTACTTACAGGATTCCAGCATTATAAGATCTACCGCTCAGTTTGTAGTGAAAGCAAAGTAAGGAAAGAAGTCTTCCTTGCAGTATGACTAGGTATTGCCTTTTAATAAAATCATTTATTCCTAGTAAAGATGTTACTGGCATCATATTTCATGTTTACCAAAGGAAACTATAGTGTGCACTTTTTATCACTTATGTTTTTCTGGTCAGGAATGCATGTAGATCGCTAGGAATTGGTAACATGAGGACCTACCCTTCGTTCCAAATCCTGGCCACCATCCTGATTCTGGAGGTCCCTTTTTTCCCTTCTTTTTTTTCCCTTTGGCACCCATTGTGTTGTTTTTATTTAATTTTGATTATAAAAATTTACTTAGAAATGAAATTAAACTTAAAAATAATATACTCGACATTATAAAATGTTGTTCTATCAAAAACTCACCATGACTGAACGTATCTGTCCACGACATTCATATGTTTTGAAAATTAAAATAGGAAGCAAGCTAGATTCTGCTGTGTTGTCTTTCAAACAAACGTCAATCAATAAATTTGACATTCTGTTTTTTTTTTTGGATAAATCAAAACAGATCCGGTAGTGATGTGATGTGTATTTATCGATTAATTGTTCGTAGCGAGATTTTTTTAATTGGTGACAGAGACATTTCAACACTTAAATGCTACAATGAAAATATAGACCCGTGATTGGTAGAGGTGCTTACGTACTTGTGATTCTTTGCATAATATAAATTATGTCACTTATTTACAATTCATTTGACTTTGGCAATATTAGCCTTCTCCTAAGGTGACCTTGAAAGGTCATTGAAAAAAATTTACATCACTGGAGTAGAGAATGCAGTGGAAATATAATTCCTACTGATAAAATGTAGGTGTTGATCCCCTAAAATCCAAATTTAACCAAAATAGTCTCAATTGCGCACAGATTCCATACGTTCCAGACCGGATCAAGCCGATGTTGATTAAATAAAATTATTCACATCTTGTTACCAAAACGTTTCCGTACTTTAGATAGAACGGCATTCATTTAATCTTTTCCTTACTTATAAGGTAATTTATGAAAAATTTGCAAAAGCATAAAATATGACGCCACAGAGTAGTCGAGATTGAGTGGTTATCATTAAAAAATATTTGCTTGGTTTAAATAAACTGAGCTTCTTGAATATAGCTAGATGATAATTAAAATAATTAACTTATTATTCCAATACGTATTTGCACAGATTTTATATTAATAACCTTAAATAAAATACTAACCAAGCCGTAAATTATATAACTTTCTAAACATTTTCCAGCATTTTAGCCGAAATGTTAAATCTAATGAATAATTTGTGTTAATATTATAATAAACTTACATTTTTATTAATTTTTTATCCGATGAAACACAGACACTCCCGAACTGCTACGTTGGTAGTACTTACTGTCAAATAGCAAGTCGTCGAGAGGACACATATAAAAGGTCATTTGAAGGTCTTGATAGCGCGCTACGCGAAACAGTCTTACCTATTGAAGCGCTCTCTCGCGGTTGATGTATGAACTTTGAAGATAACATGCTAGTTATATTTTGTTACTGCGTAACGTGGAAACGATCATCGTGACGCCAGACAGTTACTCATTACTACACTAGATAGCGCTATTTCCAAACAAAATTAAATTTTAGAAAAAGCAATCGACTATCGACATAAATGGTAAAAAACATACTGTGGCTCATCACTAACTTTATTTTCATTATTCATCTCTTATTTCCCTAGATGCCGCCGGGACATTACTTTTATTTTGTCTTTGAATACCTACCTATTCATCTTTGCCTACCTTTTTTTTTCAGGATATATACCTAAACGTTACTTCCCTATTAATTAAGTACCTACGCTTCGCGCCCACGACTTTTTGTAGGACCGATAATCGGGCCGTCTTTTCCTTGTTAGGTAAAAACTAGGTAGGCCTACCTAGGGACGTATGCGTTACACTATTGCAATCAGCCGGTCGATTCTGCAGTAGGTACCTACGATTCTGTAAACGTCGAAGTGTAGGTAGGTACCTACACTTAGGCGAAGTGGTCGACAAGTGAGCAGTCAAACCATACAAACAAGATGGCGTGACAGCTCACTTGTCGTTCACTTCACCTGAGTAGGTAATCACAGTGAGATGTCGACAGAATCGACCGGCTGTTGAAATCTCACCGTTAGGTAGGTACCATTTTGGTACAGAACCCTAAAAGTAGCCTATGACCTTTTCTAAGACCTAACAAATATATAAAATTTTAATATAAACAAATTCATAGAAATCGGTCAAGCCGTTTCGGAGAAGTTCGATAGCAAACACTGTGACACGAGATTTTATATATAATATTAGATAGATTAGGTAGATAGAAGAAGACGATGATTTATTTACTTTTAATTACATAAATTTTCCCAAAAATACTATTATTTTTGCAATGATTTACACTATTTAGAAAGAAAGAAAGAAAGAAAGAAAATGTTTATTTGGAACAAGCACAGGAGATACAGCGTTTAAAAAGATCATTAAAACTAAATTTTAATTAAAATAAAGACCTGTGCGAGGCCAAAAAGGCTCCTATCTCAGCACGATGCGGCGACATTTGAAAAAAAAAAAGACAAATACCGCCGCGCTGGTATTCTGATAGGGCCCGCTGTGACGCCACGGTCACACCTACCCACATTATAGACTTACAATAATAATTAAATTAACAAAACCTACCAATATAAAATGACTTACATAATAATACAATTAAAAAATAAAACAATTACAACAAAAGCTAAAGTATATTATGACGATGAATGAATGTATCCGGATAATAATAAAATAAAAAATAAAAAACAGGTATCTATATCTGATCTGCCACCGTTGCTCCGTGTCGCTTGTCAATGCTCCAGACTATGTTATCTATGGTCTATTGACAAACGACAGGACGCCGGCGCAGCATTGACTCATGGCTGTCAAGTGTCAATGTCAGTGAGATAGAACTTGGAACGTCATAATAATAAATGTTAGAAGTAAAGTTACTACACTAGCTAATATGTAATTACAGACTAACGTATACTTAACATAAGACAATAAAGTGGTGAAACCATAAAATATTAAATAAGATAAAGTGAAAAAAAGTGTGTCGCTGTTGTTAGTAACTTGTGTTGTACGTGAGTCGGAAGAACAACTTACCAACAGATATCACCGTTGTTGTAGACAAAGTGAAAGAAATTAATCCGTGCACTAAACGTACGGAACTCCGCCAAGGTCACCAGTCAACTACGTGCAGTCCCAAGGTAAGTTAGTTGGTTTCTTTTTGTAAGCGTAGTAAGTGTTGTTTAAACCTATGTTTAAAAGCATCAACTGTTTTTAGAGCACGAAAAGGTGGTGGCAAGTCATTCCAGCAGCGGGAGGCAGCGAATTTAAAACTACCACGAAATGCAGCAGTTTTGTGTGACCCAGCTAACATAAGGTATGAAGATGCTCTAGTTTTAATCCTATTTACATCACGCGACCAAGAGAGTTTGTTATATAGATAGTCTGGTTTTTTTGTGAGAATAGTGCCAAAGAGTAGGGTAGCCAGGTGAAGCTTTCTGCGTGCTGACATTCTCATCAAATTACCCTTATTTAAAAATGGAGTAATGTGGGAGCGAGGTGGGACATTAAAGCAGAATCTTGCACAGGCATTCTGCACACGCTGGATCATTTTTTCGCTTCTACCGAGAATGCACGACCCATACACAGTGTCAGCATAATTCAGCTTGGATAGTACAAGTGACTCACACAGCATGACACGCATATCCACACTTATGTAGGGACGCACACGATACAAAAGCTTGAGTCGGTAGAAGCAGTTGCGCACTGCCTCAAGTATGTGTGTTTCAAAGTGCAGCTGCCCGTCAAACACTACCCCAAGATTACGAGCCTCCAGAACCCTTTCCACACTACAACCATCAATCCTGAGGTCCAAGTTGCAAGCAAGCATTTTGTTCAGGAAATCTCTGGATCCCATCACAATAAACTTGGACTTACTTGGATTCAGGACCAAGGAGTTTCTTTTAGACCAAACTGAGATCCGGTCCAGATCATCATTTACTCTTCTTAATGTTTCAGCAATGTCCTGGGAGCAGAAAGAGAGGTACAGCTGCAGATCATCGGCATAAAGATGGAACCTTGTGTTGATGAGACAGTTAATGATGTCAGCAGTGTACAGGATGAAGAGAAGCGGGCCCAAGATCGATCCCTGCGGTACACCCCTCTCCACGACCCTTGGACTCGAGGAAATAGTTTCTCCGCTGTTGCTAGTCACCTGAACGAACTGTGATCTATTCTTGAGGTAGCTATCAAACCATTTGACTGTTTCAACGTCACACCCATAATAAGACAGCTTGGAGAGAAGAAGAGAACTGTTAATACAGTCAAAAGCTCGTGAAAAATCAAGTAGGACTAGGAGGGTACCCTTACCGTGGTCTCTAGCTTCAAGGATGTTTCCGACCACATCCAGGAGAGCTGTTGCTGTGCTGTGAGCCTTCCGAAATCCGGATTGAGATAGTGGCAATATGTTATTTTGCTCAAGGTAAGACCTGAGTTGGTCAGAGACAACTCTTTCCAGGATTTTGGATAGGCAAGGCAGAAGGCTTATCGGACGGAGATCTTTCACACTAGTGGGGTTGGAGACCTTAGGGATTGGTCTAACCACTGCCATTTTCCACAGATCAGGGAAGGACGAGGTGACTATCGATCTGTTGATGATAGCTGTGACAACAGCAAGTGTTCTTGGAATTGTCAACATCAACATCTCCAGTGAAATGTGGTCAGAGCCCTGCGCATTGGACTTAAGACTACGCAAGATCCTTAAAACCGTATCCTGCTGAACTGGCTCAAGCTGGAAATTTGTGTTACCATGTCTATTATGCTTAAAAAAGTTTAAATCTGCACTTGCGACATTACTATTACCTGGCACATCCAAAAAGTGTTGGTTAATAGTTTCTGGATTGTTACAGAAACTAGGCAGATCACGTTCAGGTTTTTGTGAAATGGCTACAGCTGATTTTAAATGACTCCATAACTTCTTAGGCTGCTTGATATTTTTGTTAATGTAGTTTTTAAAATATGCGCATTTCTCACTTTCAAAGGCAGCTCTAACTAGGTACTTGAGCTGTTTATAGGACTGAGTATGATGTTCAGACTTTGTAGTTTTTGACTTTGAATGGTATTTGTCACGCAACCTCATCATTTCCCTGACCGTGTCTGTAATCCATGGATAAGATTTCTCCATAATTAATACTTTTTTAAGAGGAGCATGCAGATCAAACAATGTCACAATGTATTTATTAAACATGGCAACCATGGAGTTCACGTCTCCCAGACTTTCAATGTGTTCCCAGTCCATTTTATTTAGATCATCATTAAACAAATCTGGGAGGATATCTTTAATTGGCCTATATGTAATCCAACGAGGGCTTGGCTTTTCTAATTTAAAATCGAATTTTACAGATACAATGGCGTGGTGACCGAGCTCCGGTATGTGTGACACGGATACCCCACACACACGGGCGTCAGTGCACACAACATCAATTAATGTTTCACTGTGATCTGTGAAATGGGTTGGTTCTGTAACTATTTGAGTAAGTTTGCAGCAATGTAAAAAATTGTTCAAAAGTTTAGTCTTATTGTCAGTTTGTTGTAAAAGGTTAATATTTAAGTCGCCTAGTAGGATAACCTTATCCGCGTTAGGAAAGGAGGAGAGTGAGTCAGTAATCGCATCCAGGAACACATTGACATCAAGCCACGGCGGCCTGTATGCTGTGCCAATGACAACCGAATGAGAGTTGATGTTGAGCCGGAGCCACATCTGCTCGACCTGCGGCACGGCCGGGTGCGCCAGCGTGCGCACGGCGAGGCCGCGACGCACGTAGAAACCCACGCCGCCACCGCGCCCCCCGCGCACCGCGCGCGCTCGCGGCTCGTGTCGCAGGCGGTAGCCCGGGACTGTCGGCGCGCGACCCTCCTCCCCCTGTCTGAGCCACGTCTCGTTTATCGCCATGATGTCTACTGAGAGGTTCTCCATAGCTACAAGGAACTCCTCATGGCGCGTACCAAGCGACCCCGCGTTAAATAATCCAACTTTTAGGTGTCTTGTCTTATGCATTTTGTATAAATAGAGTGTGCAAATAAGTAATAGTGTGTATGTAGTGTAGTATTTTGGACGATAATATGTAAATTATAGATATAAATAAACTGACATAAATACAGTGGTGGTTAGTTTTATTCTGTATAAGTATACAGTTTAGTGTTGTAAATATAGAATAAATACACAGAGTCAGCCTTAGTGTTATGATGTAAAGAGTCTGTAAAGGTAAACATTTCATATGATGTATTGAGGATAAAGAAGTAGTGAGCAAAAGTGTGATACATATATAATGTACATAAATAGCCACCGGTCGAGCAGCTGAGCCACCAGACAGAACCAGAGTATACTGAGACAAGAAAGTAGCTGGCCTCGCACACAACAAACTAAAACTATTAAACATAATAAGAACATAAATTATAAAAAGGTAAAGTTTTAAAATAACATTGATGTGCTTTCGGGGAAGCAGCATTTACAGGAAATACCTACTATTTTTAGGTGACAACCCTACGATATCTTGACTGGGCAAGTGAAAAACTAAAAACTGGGTTTTCAACTTTACCGTCCTCTATTTTGCGCCAAATGCCTGTAAGTAAATAGGAAGGTACATACCTAGTTTCTACATATAAAAAATACATAACTTACGAATAGGGTCAAAGATTATCGGCTTATCTTATTTATAACTTGATGTCTGTATAGTTGAGCATGAGATGATAATAAATACAGCATGATGATATTATTTTTATTTGAGATTTGTTTGCTCTTGACTTTAGTCTTGGTCAGAGATGACAGAGACAAAGTCTACGATGGAGCGAGCTTACCCAGAGGGAGCCTGTTCACTCTTACTTTGAAGAGATTAGGGTTGAAAGCGTTCGGAAACACAGATGCAGGCGGAGAGTTCCACTCCTTTGCTGTGTGTGCGCATTGTAAAAGACGTTTGGAAACGCTTAGTGCGAATTGGTGGAATAGCAACAAGGTACTAAGTAGGGCTGGTAAGTTGCAGTGCGTCTGGATGTCCGATGGTAGAAGGGGGCCGGTGGAATGAGTTCGTGGAGCAAACTTTAATGAGGTGCCAAAACTCCCGGTTATTTAACAAAAAAGTTTACAAATTAAATGCTAAGTGATGCGATTGGCTGTTGGAATTATAGTCCACCAATCAAAATAAAAAATAAATAAAAATTAAATCAAAAATGTTTATTTTATTATTATGGCAATCATAGCATTTAACGCACATTGTGATCATTTTCCTTCTGGCACGCATAAATTGGACCTTAGAAACAATGCAGTTAAGAATCATTGATACACATTAATTTGGTTCATTCAGTTGATTTTAAGGCCGCGATCACAGTGCCTAACAAGACGATAGACGGAGACTATCTTTATAAATAAATAATAGGTAGTAGTTACCAACCTAATGCCATAAACATTTCAACAGTGTAACATTCAGAGGAAGGTTTTATGTCATCCAAGTAAACGAAATTGCATATTATTTTGCTTTCCTGCGATTCTGCAGTGATTTTGTTAGGTGTGTGGGGTACCTGCAACCACTAAAAAGTAAAAAAAAAACTTTTAACAAAAAAATACTTACACGCCATGCACAACTAACTGTGCGACCATCCCTACAAAAAATCTGATAGATTTTTTTGTCCGAATATCTTGTATTTATTTCATATTTAAACGATCATTATAATCATAATGTCTGTCGACACATAATGACAGCTCAATGATTTTTCTGCCGTATGTATGGATTCAGAGTGAAGGGGTCCCTATATCGGGCCTGTGGACGGCGAGCTATGGGTGGCTCGCCGTCCGTCCGTCTAGTGACGACAGGCCGTGTCGACGGCGCGTTAGTGTTCCACGCGCGCCTCAAAGAGAGTCAGCAACACAGAGGGGCCCGAAAGGGCCGACGCCTGCCGGAGTCGCGGGATTATTCGCAAGAGACACCGTGGCTCCGGAACACAAACGGCAATGAAGGAACATGGATGGGTTTTAGTCAGTAGAAGTCTGACACTCCCTCCCGCTACACCCAGAGCGGGAGGAGTCATTGGATGATTTCCCATCCCTAAAAAAAAAAAAAAAAGAAAAAAAAAATAGGGGTCCCTATATACTTAATATTTTTTCATCGCCCATTCATAAAACCCTATGCTTTTAATGTGATCGCGACACGCTTCCGCTTCCAAATTAAGACATAGACTTATAATTTACGGCTAATATCACGAATCAATGTTCATATACCTTGTAGACTTCATACTTTAAAGTAGAGTAGTGACTATTTTGTTGTGTTATTATTCTTAGTCAAGAGTGCTTTTGGAGAAAGGTATTTGTGAGACCGGGACCGCGAAATATTTCGTGTGGTCCCAAAGAAGTACCTACCTACTCAAAAATAACATACTTAGGTGGAAATCACATTCTCGGTTCCGAAAACCTCTCAACCGAAAATAAGGGGTTGTGTTGTCTACAGGTTTTTGAGTTTCTTTATTTTATTCTTACACTAATACCTAATTTAGGTATCCCGTGGAGGCATTTAAAAAACAACACCGGAGAACGCACTAACAAAAATTACACCCACCTGCTTTGAAGTCGGATAAAAACGTTTTGATACCAAATATTCCACTAGCGAATTGTCTAAAAACATAATTTAATCTGTGCAATAAAACAACCGGCCGTATCGTGTGATAACCGAGGTTTATCTAAATCATCACAGAAACAAATAACTTATATTTTGTGTTCAGTCTGAGTTAAGTGCTCTTACAACACAAGGTAAGTTTTCATTACTTGATACTTTAAATTATTATTGAGACTGATTTCGTGTTAAGGGGTTGGATAGGGCAGTAGGTACAAATTTCATTATTTGCTGGTACCAACCTAAATAATGTAGCTTCTTTATCAGTAAATGCTTATAAGTTAGCTAAGTAGTAACTTTATCACAAGTAGATATAGCGTTAATAAAAAAAAAATATTTTTATCTTAACGTTTTAGAATAATTATTCATAAACGTTAAGATATAATGAAATTTTAGTGCCTGCGTGAAGTCGTAGACTAAGAATTTTCTTTAATAATTTTGTGAATATGTATTCTAAACTAGAGATTATGAAGTACCTATAATACTTTATTTGTATTAATTAAAAATTATAACAATAGTTACCTACTAAAATTAAGAAATACACAAAACTTACAACAAACTAAAACATAGCATAGCAAAAAATTCGTCCTCAACGCTGGTAATGTGCCCAGGAGACTGGCGGCATAGCCACGTCGAATGGCAATGCTTATAGCCTCTACCCAAAGTAATAGCTAGTTCTTGGATCACTATTGAGGGGTCAACCAGCCTTTTCGAAATATCTTTGAAAAGGTTGTGAGCAAAAGGGCCCACGGCCCGAGGGTTTCAACCCTAAACGGATCAAAAATATAAATTTCCCAATAAGACTAAATTTACGCCGCTTGAGGTTTTCGCAGTCGCAGCGACAGCGCCAGCACAACATGATGAACTTGGAAAATGGGATGGCGCAAGCGTATCGACGCAGGTTGCGTTCCACGCTAAAGGCCTATACCCATCTTCCATGGAAACAATGACATACGGTCCGATCTTTTCTTATTATTATTATTTAATTTATAAAAGACATTAACTTTCACGAGCCAAGCCAATGGGTTCTAACATGAGATACCTAACAGGTTTAGGTAACATTAGTAGACCCAACTCAATTATTGTACCTAGGTATTTGACAAGTACAAAACAAACATTTTTCTGTAAAATAGTAAAAGAATTATTTCCTTGGACAGTTTTCAAATTAATTGAATAAAAAGTTTGAGTAATAGGTAGACTAGAATTCACTAACATTTTGCTGAAACAACTTTTTACTCGGTTCCAAATCCACTTCAAACATTTTTTTGGTTTATTTCACTTTTGATTTCCAGTTTAGTGAAAATGCCGTGATTTTAAATTCGTTGTGCAGAGAATTTCGATTCGCACGTTGGTTAAGCGAAGAAACAAATGAATAAACTGAAAGTTTCGAAGTCGTTTTCACGAATTCATTCTACTAGTGGTTTACATACCAAAATTTAAAATACCAAAATACCATGAAAGCAAGACCATTCATGATTATTTTACAAATCAGATATTCCATATTCATGACGAATCTATTAAACATATTAAGCCTATGGCAAAGTGTCTATGAATAATATAAACATACTAGCATTCAGTGTAAATAATTGTTTGTGAACCTGAAATAAATAAATAAAAATAAATAATCTATTGAGTAGGTATTGTTAGTTATATATTCAACACTATCACTTCGCCCGCGACTTCGTTCGCGTGGGTTTACTTGATACTCCACGGAATTCCTCATCTCCTCCCCCCCCTACCCAGAGGGGTAGGGGGGGGAGGAGATGAGGAAGTCAAAAAGGGTAATTTACACATTACCCTTTTTGATATAATTATGGTAGAGACCATAATTATATCAAAAAGGGTAATGTGTAAATTACTAATATACTAAACGTAGGGCAGTTCGCTCAAACCGCCACATGTTTCTAACTTATGGGCCTACCACACGCACAAGCTTCACCACAATTGCCTGTGCAGGCCGGTTTGTACACGGAACACCGATGGCACGTAATACAGACCAACTCCACGCATATTGAGTGTTCCCTGTACAAACCGGCCTGCACAGGCAAAACTGTGGTGAAGCTTGTGCGTGTGGTAGGCCCATTAGAGTATTTTTATACCCGTCGTAACTTTTAAACGATAGGTCCGATTTGAATAATATAAAACAACAATTTAAATGGATAAGGATTAATATCATGATACCAAAATCACCACTATTCCATTCCACCCGGGATTAGGGGTTACACCTTGGGTTACATTATCAAAGTTTTCATAAGGGTAGGTACTTATCTAACTTTTTTGAAAATATGATATAGCCTGTGTTCATCCAGGAGAATAAGACCTTAATTTTTCCTATCATCGATTATGGCGATGTGTGCTACTATGACCTGAATGCAGATCTCCTCAACAAACTTGACCGTCTTCTGAATTACTGCATTCGATTTGTTTTCAATCTGCGTAAATATGATCATGTTTCTGCGCATCGGTCGCTTCTAAAGTGGTTGCCCATACGCGAGCGCAGAGAGCTAAGGGCCCTTACTACTTTGTTTTCTGTCCTTGACTCTCCCAGCTCTCCCAGTTATCTTGCCCCTCACATCCAGTACATTTGCGCCAACCACATTCGAAATCTTCGCTCATCACATAACCGCGTTCTTCAATGTCCCACTCACCGTACTGACTTTATTCACTCTTCCTTCTTCGTTCAGGCTATTTCTCTGTGGAATGCGCTCCCTCAAGAAGTCAGGATGGCCACCAACCGATTCACCTTCAAAGTTGGAGTTCGTGAGCACATTCGCAAGAATTTGGCAGTAGTATCAGCACAGCGCTAATATTTCCCAATTGTCTATTTGTACTAAGTAATTGTTTAGTATATTCGTATGTTTAATTTTTCCAATTCGAATTTTATTATTTTATATTAATCTTATATGTATTGTTTATATAATAAATATCAATCGCAATTCTGTTCTCAACATTGCACCTACCACTATTTGTCTCTTCATCACCCAAAGGTTGACTGGTAGAGAATGCCTGTGGCATTAAGTCCGCCTCTGTACATTTGTGCTTAAAGTGTTAAATAAATAAATAAGATAATGTAGGATACTAATGGTGAAAGATTTTTTCAAATTGGTCCAGTAGTTTCGGAGCCTATTCAAATCAAACAAACAAATCTTTCCTCTTTATAATATTAGTCTAGATTCGTCTTTTTGGTTGATCGGTGCCAAATTTCAGACCTTCTGACGTGAAAGAGTAGCAAACGTCCTTACAAACTTTCACATTTATAATATTAGTAGGAAGTAGGATGGGATAGTAGGAAGTAGAATAGTCACCCATCCACAGTTCGACCTCGATCATCGTTGCTTAACCTTGACGATTGACCCATACGGCTGTTATTATAATTTAGCCACGAGCTCCTAATATTAAGTAGCAACTGCAACAGATTTTCCTTTATGTCCTTCTGTATTTCCATAGAATGACCACATACTTCTCGTACCCCGAGCCTGCTCTCCAGCAGGAGTTGAAGGCCACAGCTGAAGCCATAGTGGTTCCAGGGAAGGGCATCCTTGCTGTTGATGAGACCAATGGTAAGAGGACATAATACAAATATACTACCCACTCTTTATCATATAGGTACACCATATAAGTTGCTGAAAAAGAGCGACGAAGAAAACATTTAATAGGACATAGGGTGACACAATGGGCGGCCTTACCGCTATAGTCGATCTTATCGCTATGATCTTTAATGACAAACTTTGGATGGATTTTAAAAAGAGAAGGGAAGACAGTACAATGAAATTGTATTTTTAAAATTATTTTTTTTCGTGTCTTTGCCTTTCACTGGAACAGTCTATATATGCAGAGTATATCGTCATGAGCGATGCAAGGGGGCTTAGGGCACTCAAACAAGTTGGGCATGGTTTGAAGGTATAATTTGGGGACTTCGCTCGATGCGATCAAAGAGCATGGGCTCTGGTGCACACTTGGGAAAGGTTTATGCCTCATGACTCATCATCATCATCATCAACAGAAATATAAAAAACAGTTACTTACTTACTTGTTTTTTTTTTTTAATATTGATAGGCGTACGTTTGACCGCTATCTCACCTGATGTTAAGCTATGATGCGGTCTAAGGTGGAGCACGCTTGCCTAGAAGTAACCTATTCACTCTTGACTTAAAGACTCCCAGGTTGTAGCTATCAGGAAACACAGACTCAGGCAGGGAATTCCACTCCTTAGCTATACGCACAATGAATGTATTCCCAAAACGTTTTGTGCGTATAGGTGGGATGTCCACCATGTACCGGTGGCACATCGCCGTACGTCTTGTGGTCCGATGGTGGAACGGGCTTGGCGGAATTAAGTTATGCAATTCCGTCGCACACTCCCCAAAATGTAACCGATAGAAAACCGACAGGCCAGCAACTCGGCGTTGATGCTCAAGATTTTGGAGCTTCGATTCGACGAGCTTATCATCGCCGATGATCCTCTTGGCTCGTTTATCAATTGACTCGAGGGCATCAAGCTGGTATCTGGCAGATCCGTCCCAAAGATGAAAGCAGTATTCCATACATGATCGAACTTGCGCTTGATACAGTTTAAGAAGCTGTTCCGGCGTGAAGCACCGTCTCACCTTTGCCAGGATCCCCAACTTTCTAGCAGCCACTAGAGCCTTGGCCTCTATGAAGGGGCCAAAATTGAGGGTAATTGTTAATATAACACCAAGAAGCTCAAGTCTGTCGGTTATCGACAGGGTTACACCGCGGAGAGATGGAGCAGGGTTTATTATAAGAAGGGACTTTATTCTTCTATAATATTGATAGTAAATACAAATAGCGAAATACACATTGGAAACGAGATATTAAAAAAAAATGTGCAAAAATCGAATTGTGACCTTTGACCTTAGATTTTAATAGTTGCATACACCCTACCATATTATGTAGGTTCCGAGACAATTTTTAGTTTGTCAAAATACAAAATTATGCGAGTTAATGACGGGGTATCTAAAATTCCGAGAAACTCACCTAATTTTGACTAAGATGACTGGATTATCAAACAAATTAATTAATCCATTCTAATTAATTTCCTTACTTTTTGACAACTTTTCGACATTGATTGTATTGAGCGAGATGATATTAAAACTTGAAATTGGAAGTTTCTGACCGGCTTCATTAAATACGAGAATTAACACGGTGTTTAAAAAAACTGGCACAGTGCGAGTCAGACTCGCGTGCAAAGGGTTTCGAATATTTTTTTTTTTTTTAACTTGTTATGTTCACATTACAGAATTGTTATAGATTTTCATGTAAACTTTAGGTGTAGAACTATTATTTGCATTTTTTTTTTTCTAAATTTTAATCTTAGTAGTTTCGGAGATAAGGGGGGGAGGGAATGGTAATTTTTGGTTTAATTTGTTGATTAACTTCGAAATCATTTGTTTTAAAATTATGAAAAAAAATGTAGTTAAACCCCTCACAATCTTACATTTGATATGACATATTATGATATAGTTAGAAAAACATTTCTTTTTAATTTTCAGTTTGAGCCCCAAAAGTGACATCTATACTACATAAGCGCTACAGTTGAAACTTTTGCAGCTACCATCGTTTTACTTGTAATGCTTATCTTGTGTTATTGTTCCGAAATAAACTTTTATTTTATTTATTTTATACTAAAAAATTATTCATTTACAGACAGACAGACACCTGAGTGATCTTTAGGGCACGCCACAATAGCGGCGATAAGTCCCCTCTTTGAGGAGTGGCTTGAGAGGCGCCACGGCGTCCTCACCTTCCGCCTGACGCAGGTCCTCACCGGACATGGATGTTTCGGGAGGTTCCTGCACCGAATTCGGCGGGAGGAAACGCCCGGGTGTCACCACTGCGAGGATCGACCGGAGGACACGGTAGAGCACACTGTGCAGGTGTGCCCCGCTTGGGCGGCGCACCGCCGTGTCCTCGAAACGGCGATTGGCGGCGACCTCTCGCGTCCGGCCCTGGTCCAAGCCATGGTCCGGAGCGAGACGGAATGGGACGCCGTTGCCTCCTTCTGCGAAGCAGTCATGCTAGCGAAGGAGGTGGCGGAGCGGGAGAGGAGACCCTCTCGTCCCAGCCGCCGTGGTGGACGCCGCGGGCGTCGGGGGCCACCTGGTGACCTCCGGCCACCGTAGGCGCGGGCCTGTGGACGGCGAGCTATGGGTGGCTCGCCGTCCGTCCGTCTAGTGACGACAGGCCGTGCCGACGGCGCGTTAGTGTTCCACGCGCGCCTCAAAGAGAGTCAGCAACACAGAGGGGCCCGAAAGGGCCGACGCCTGCCGGAGTCGCGGGATTATTCGCAAGAGACACCGTGGCTCCGGAACACAAAGGGCAATGAAGGAACATGGATGGGTTTTAGTCAGTAGAAGTCTGACACTCCCTCCCGCTACACCCAGAGCGGGAGGAGTCATTGGATGATTTCCCATCCCTAAAAAAAAAAAAAAAAAAGTGATCCTATATATATGCCGTTTTTTACGGATGTTCGGAACCCTAAAACTTGCCTTAAGGCCGTACCCTGAGCAAATAACCTTGAGCATTTTTTCCCTCAATAACAGCGCAAGAGATACAATAGCGCATACGCTCAGAATGTTGAATAAAATCGCTATAAAATCTAATTTTGGTCGTTTGAAAAAAATACTTCTACCAAAATGTTCATAATTAAATTGCCTATCCATTAGTGTAAGTACAAAATCAAAATAATCGTTAGTTTTCGAGAAGATGCATGTTTTCAGTATTTTTTTCTCATTTCTGTGGTTTCGTTGTGAGGAGATTACTTAAACATTATACTTAGTAATAAAAAATAAAATCTACCATTTTGAAGCCAAGATTATGTAGAAATTTAGTGTATTTTTTATTAGTTGGTATTTCTTTTGGATAAAGAGTGGATAGCTCCAAAAAACTGCACAAAAAGCGGCTAGCGCTGCGTTTTGCTCGGGGACGCGCCAGCGAGACAATAACGTATGAGCAAACTATGAGTAGTTAGTAATATCTTTTGTATTGAATTTTGTCTAAGTAGGTATTGTTATAGATAATAATTAGGGGAGGTGGGCCCAAAACGGGTACGCTAAGGGATATGTACAATAAAAAAGTCCTAGAAAAGAAAATTAAAACTTCTAATTTTACTTTTTAAATATGTAATTAATAAAGATTCTAAAATAAGAACAAACATAAACATTTTCTTCATAATTCGATAAAAAAACAAAAAACAAAAAAAACCTTCAAACTACTCGTTTTGCCCCCATGGGGTGCCTAAAACGGGTACGGCGTTTGGGCATAACGGGTATAGGGTACTTATCGAGATCAATGGACACTAAAAGGAAATTTTGTTAATTAACTAATTCTATATTAAGACTTAAGTCTTCATTTTCATTGCAGTCTTCATTATTAAACTTATTGTACTTTCTGTGTTCATCATTCATCATAAATCAACTTTAACGTCTCAGTTATCTATACTTATAATAAATCTGTAGAGAGGTCAATTCTGTACATGAAATATATTTCCAAAATAACTATCAGGGGGTGATTAGGGATCGATACTGATGCCAAAAACGCAATCAGTAAAATTTTTGTCTGTCTGTCTGTCTGTCTGTCTGTCTGTATAACCGTTATAGAAACAAAAACTACTCGACGGATTTTAACGAAACTTGGTACAATTATTATTCATACTCCTGAGCAGGTTATAGTATACTTTTCATCACGCTACAATCAATAGGAGCAGAGCAGTGAAGGGAAATGTTGGGAAAACGGGAGAAGTTACTCCATTTTTTAAGCTTCCGTCACGTGTGCAACCTTAATGGTTAAAGCTACTCAGAAATCATGTATGACGGAAATGTTTTCCTTAAAATTATATAAAAAATATCCCACGACAGCATATGTCTATCTTTTATGATTGACTCACAATAACACGTGTAAGTCCCGATAGCCTAGCAGTTCGAAGCTTTCTGATTATTTTGTCTACTCTTTTAATCTAATAAAAAAAGTTAACATTATTAACTATTCCATAAAAAAGAATCATAGATATCGGTATAGAAACACCAAAGTTATACATGAAATACGCTCTAATAATAAGCCATCGCGCGTGAATACTGGATCATGCTTTTAGGATATTATTTTTGTATAAGGTCGCGAACGCACAGTCAGGCAGCTTGCTTGGCGCCTAGAGGCTAGCGAGTCACCTAGCGAGTAGCTTCGTAAAACGAACATTCTCGAACGTTCGCGACCGGCCTAGCAGCTAGGCGCCAAGCGCGCAGTGCGGCCGGTCGCGAACGTTCGACAATCGGTCGCCGCCTGTGGGCGCCGCGCTCGAGGAGGCTCGCGGCCGAAGGTATAAAAGGCGGGGCGTCCGAGCGCGAGCTACAAAGCCTGGCTGGAGGCTTTATTACTATATTAAGGCCTTCACAGGCAAGTCCGGTTAAGCAAAAGCCAATCTTCTCAGGCTGACCTGCGAGAGGCCACACATAAAAAATTTTTTAAAAAAAGCGCGAGCTTCATACAATTTTTGCCAGTTGATGCGAATAGACGTTTAGAGCGTTCGACCTTATTGACAGACAATACCTTAAATTAGTCTTTGATAATTTATTTTTAGATTCCTTTTGTTGTTATTATATAAAATAGGGTTTAGTTATTTTGGTAGTGTTTAAACATTCGTTCAAATTATTAATAGTTTACATTTTATTTCTTTTTAGGTGAAGTAGTACATAGTTTTAGATACCGACAGGTTTATAAGTTTTGGCTAATTTACGTTCACATTTTTATATTAGTTTTATTTTCATTTACGTTTTAGTTTTATTTTCATTTGGTATATAAAATTCTTCCGTTACTGAGTGAATGACTGACAGATAACGCAACAACACAACCAAGACTACTGACTGGTCGTATGAAGTTGCACGTAGGGTCTTTGGGGAGTTTAGGGGAGCTATAAGAGAGGATTTCCCGAAATTCCTACGGGAACGGGAGAAAACGGGATATGCGCGTACGAAGTCGCGGGCAGAAGCTAGTTAACTATAAAATTAAAGTGATTCCTGACAGCCGTCACAGTAATAGGAACCTCTACCAGAATAATTTGTGCACGTCTCGTGGGCCCACATTTGACAATCGTCACATTTGTTTGATCCAGTCCTCTATAAGCAGGTACCCGATTTACCCCTACCCGTTTTGCCCAAGAGCACGTTTTAGTTTTTACACTTCGTAACCGTAAAATTTAAACAAAGATAGCAACAGTTTTCGAAGATAAAATAGCACAATACTAGCACGATCATAACGTAAAACTTTTGAGGACATATCATACACCATTTTTAAGTAAACACAACTATTCCAAACCAATATTTTTTAGTGGAAATAGCAAAAAAACATTTTTGTATCTTAACTTGAAAGCGCTTGTATCACTGTAGCGAGCCGACTGCATGTGATTGGTTGATGCTCGAGACACCGCACTGCACTCACACATTTGCAATTTTACTTACGGCGCGCAAATTTAAAAGCCTACCCGCTTTAGGCGGGGTACCTGTTTTAGGCCCACTTCCCCTATGATGAATTTTGGTGTGACACGGATTGAATTAAATAAAATGTTTTGTAATGTGTATCTACGCCTCAATACTTCAAAGCTTTAAAATTAATATTTCCAGAGGACAATATCCTACGAGATAAAGTAAATACCAGTCCTTTGGCATTTCCTACAAAATAAGCAATCGTTTGATGTTTTTCAAGCTTCTCTTCAATAAAAATCACATTAAAATTCGATCAGTGGAGCTATTTCATTTTATTCCACAAGTTTTGTTATAAGAAAACAAAACTTGTGGAACAAAATGAAAATAGTTTTTGCTTACAATTGTGTTCGTATATGATGCAAATAGGTAGGTACGTATTTTATTATTGCTTAAAACTTTTCCAAATAACAAGATTTTCAACAAGTCCTTCCTAAACTTTGCATAATTATAAACTATTTCATTGGTGCATGCCTTTTTTCTTAAGTATGAGAAATTATCAAATATGATTCTTTTCGCTCTGGGCGGAGCAGCGAGGAGTCTCAGACTCTTACTGACTAAAACCCATCCGTGTTCCACCAAACGCCTTTTTTCACCTTTGCGTTTCAGTGCTGCCTTGACTCTTTTAAACAAATTCGGCAACCACATTCGCCCTAGTAGACCTTACTTCCACCTTACTTACCACCTTACTTCTCTGCTTGACCCTTCGGTAAATACGGGCATAAAGTTTGGTACTTCTAAAGCGCTGACAACTAGCTTTATACTAGCTTAACAGGTGATTTCGACGTCTCTTCATGGTCAGTATAAAACAAAGTGACTTCCTGTTCCTACCGTCTGTCCTTCTGTAAGTGAAGAACTACGCAACGTATTGTAATTCGGTTTTCACTCTAATTTAGAGAATTTCTTTCGGAAGGTTTATTTGTTTACATTACTTAGAATTAAAACTATAAATTGTGTAGAAAATTCGATGTTTTGCCAAGTGAAAAAGGGATTTTCCCGTGCAAGTCGCATGTCAATACCTATATATAATAATTCTTGCGTTGAATGATTAAGTGAGTGGCTGACAGACAATGCACAGCCAAAATTACTGCTCATAGAAAGCTGAAATTACACATGTAGCTTAGGGAAGCTAAATGTGAAATTCTCTATTAGTGATCCCCTACGCAAGAAGGTAGTTTATAATAAGGTAAAACCAGAAGGCTACTGTAAAGATATTGTTGGTGTCTTTCAGAGGGCATTGGAAAACTCCTGGCAGCTGTTGGGCAGCAGAACACAGAGAACAACAGGAGGAGATACCGCCAGCTACTTTTCACCACTGAGGTGAGTAGAGAACCATTCTATTCTGGCAACATCTCATCGTCTAAACCAAGGTGGTGTGAGTATGATGTAAACTGTCATTCCATCTTGTCTGTATGGATTGACTGTTAACTTCCTTCCACCTCGCCGCTCGATCAGAACCAGGTCCGGGTTGACGGCGCGTTCTGCCGGTCGATTCTGTCGACATCTCACCGTGGGGGTGAGGGGGAGTGAACGACAAGTTAGTGAGCTGTCATGCCATCTTGTTTGTATGATTTGACAGCTCACTTCGCATATAAGTTTGCACTTCAACATGTTTACAGAATCGCACTGCTGAAATTATATCTTGATTACTTGGATTGACAGCTCACTTCGTAATCACTTCACCCAAGCCTTCATTTCGACATGTTAACAGAATTGCCCTGCTGTTCCACACGCGCATTTCTTGAAAGAGTCACCGCGGCCCTGGAACGCAAAGGGCATTTGGAGGAACACGGATGGGTTTTAGTCAGTAAGAGTCTGATACTCCCTTTCGCTCCACCCAGAGGAGAAGGATTGAATAAAGAAAAACAAGAAAACCGACCAAGTGCGAGTCGCACTATCACACGACGGGTTACCTTACGTACCATAAACCGTAAATTTTATTATATTTGTTGTTAAAGCTGCAATAGAAATACACAATCTGTGAAATTTTCAACTGTCTACCTATTACGGTTCTTGAGATACAGCCCGCTGACATACAGAGACAGACGGATGGACTTAGTAATGGAAAGGCAGCTAAGGCTTAGAGCGGGTTGTTTCAACTACACTTAACGCACGCGTAAACGTTAAAAATGGTGCTAACTATCGTCAAATCAAAAAATTGGGTTGTTTCACAAAATGTCAGCGTTAACGCACGTAAAATATAACGTTTACGTTAACAGATGGTCTGAGCACTCGTTAACGTAACTTTAGTTGCGTCAAATAGAACAATATTGTGAAAATTCTTTTGAATTCCTCAATACCAGTTCTTCTGATGACACAAATAAGTGGTGGAATGCAAAAAAAGCTATTTAGGTAGGACCCGTGTCAATAACTTAGCTATTGGGATGAGCAGGAATTTATACCAGAATGTTTTGAAACAACGCTTCTTATTTAACGAACGTCAAACATCGTCCGTAATCGTAACTTTTTGACGTACGTATGTTACGTTAACCAACTGTTTGATACAACCCGCCCTTAGTAATAGGGTTCCGATGTAACCAACAGAACCCTATTACTAAGCTTTCGCTCTTCGTCCGACCAAAGGGAACTCCTTTGGTGAGAGCGAACAGAATCGTATTGCTGTCATGCTAGTCTGCAAATCTCACTGAGAAGTGAGCTTGAAGTGAGTTGTCAATTCACTTGATGCTGGAATTTGACTGCTAACGTCACTTACGTTTGTAGGACGTATTTTTACAATTTTTTATTATTTTTATACAAAACGGGGAAACTTTTGGCCCAAATCTCACCTGATGGAAAGTGATGATTAGGCCGAAGATGGAAGCGAGTTTCACCCGGAAACCTCTTACACAGAGGAACTGGCTTACTGATTTCCATTTGTTTTATTTTTTGTATTGTATCTTATTTAATGAACAAATGGAAGAAACAATACACCAATAGTAGAACATACTTATTATAAAATACAGGGTTATTTGTAAAACACCGACAATCTCTCCCCGAACCGAAACAAAAGAAAGCTCTTTCTTTTTCTTCTTCATTTGCTTCGCATAGACTTTGTAACATTTAGAGCGTTCAATTTAACAATTTTTTTATTTTTGTATGAAATCCTGATGAACTAAAATATTATGAATTTTTAAAAGTCATAGAACAATAGTTGGTGATTATGATGCTAGAGTAACATAGTCCTGGGAGGTTGTCGATGTGTTACAAATAATAGGAAGACTAGCCGACCTGCGCAACTTCGTTTGCGTCACATTTTCCATTAATGCTCCGCTCCTATTGGTCTTAGCGTGATGATATATAGCCTATAACCTTCCTCGATAAATGGACTATCTAACACTGAAAGAATTTTTCAAATCAGACCACTAGTTCCTGAGATTACCCCCTACATACAAACTTATAAACTTACAAACAAATGTTACCTCTTTATAATATTAGGGCGGGTTGTATCAAACAGTTGGTTAACGTAACATACGTACGTCAAAAAGTTACGATTACGGACGATGTTTGACGTTCGTTAAATTAGAAGCGTTGTTTCAAAACATTCTGGTATAAATTCCTGCTCATCCCAATAGCTAAGTTATTGACACGGTTCCTACCAAAATAGCTTTTTTTGCATTCCACCACTTATTTGTGTCATCAGAAGAACTGGTATTGAGAAATTCAAAAGAATTTTCACAATATTGTTCTATTTGACGCAACTAAAGTTACGTTAACGAGTGCTCAGACCATCTGTTAACGTAAACGTTATATTTTACGTGCGTTAACGCTGACATTTTGTGAAACAACCCAATTTTTGATTTGACGATAGTTAGCACCATTTTTAACGTTTACGCGTGCGTAAAGTGTAGTTGAAACAACCCGCCCTTAGTATAGATTAGTATAGATACCAATCACAAACAAACTGAATACAAAATGCTATTCATTTAGTTTAATTTGTGTGGCTAGGTTTATTGAAAATACTAGGAAATGGAAAGTAACCATGAATTTCTTGAAGAAAATCGTTCACTCACATAGACGGACACCTTTCCGTTGCACCCTTTTTTAGGGTTTCGAGCCAAAATTGGTTAAAAGGAACCCGGTGTGACTAAGTCTGTCTGTCTGGACAGACAGCCACAGCTAGATATCTCAAGAACTACTATTGCTATCAACTTGGATGACGTTTGTTCAACTGTTTTGCAAATTTGAAATTATTTTTTTTTGTTACAGCGACTGAAAGGGGTTCTTAAAATTCTAAATGAGGCTTATTTTTAATTTTAATAGAGGCCACGTGAAAGAGTGTTATTTGCACATTCTTTAGCTTTACATGATTTAATAAATCAGTTTGCCGAAAAAAAGGCAAAGAGAGTGTATTATTAATTTGAAATGTTTGTAATTTTTTTGGAAAAAGTGACAGGAAGTTGTTTATGTTGAAAAATTTCTTTGAATTGTATGCAAACATTTTTTTTTTCTTTTGTGAGAAATGTTTACCCTTCCTAAGGGCCACCAAACAAATTTTTATACGAGACCCCGCCAAGGCACACTACGCCATTGGTCAGACTCTGACTGATACCCTCCGAGCTTCTCCAAACGCCCTTTACGTTCCCGGGCCGTTGACTCTTTTGAACAAATTCCGCAACCAGCCTGAACCAAAAATGAAAATGCCACTAAACATCAAAAACAAAGGATATTTTATCACGAAGAAAGAAAACGCGGTTAGGTTTAGGCACTTGTCCCACCGCCGGCGAGGAAGCGATTAGCTATCGACTATTTGCTCGCTGAGGAAAGGGACAAAAATAATAGATCTCGAGTGACACATACATTTGCAGTCGATAGCTGGCTGTTCACAACGCCGGCAAGCCGGCTCTTTCCAGTAATTGATCGTAGCGACAAGATTTATCAAAGACTAGCTGACCCGTGCAACTTCATCTGCGTCACATTTTCCATGAATGCTCCGCTCCTATTTGTCTTAGCGTGATGATGTATAGTCTATAACCTTTCTGGATAAGTAAATGGGCTATCTAACACTGAAAGAATTTTTCAAATCAGACCAGTAGTTCCTGAGATTAGCGCGTTCAACCAAACAAACAAACTCTTCTTGTTTTATAATATTAGTATAGATTGTAATCGCTCAGCGACACTCGCTCGGCGGTGCTCGTTTGGCGGTCAGAATTCACCAACCAGCGGTAGTTTCTAACTATAGCGACGGCTGGAGCGAGTACTGCAAGTAATCGCCCGCCGCACTCGTAAAAGCCGAGCGACAAAACTATCGAATCTTTTCACTCGCTACTAGCTGATCGCCGGCGGTGAGACAAATGCCTAAGGTACCTATTAGAAGTTTCCTCACGTGCCTTCGGGAAAAGGGAAACACAGCCCTGCTTTTGTTTTGTCGTACAAATGTCTCGCGAGGGATTTCCTGTACTTTTGGCTGATGAATGTTTCACGCCCCAGGTGGATGTAAAAAACGCTTGTATGCTTCTCTAACTTTTAATTCTATTTGGAAGTTGTCAGGGACATTCCCTTGTGGAAAGTTTTGGTTCAATAAATATAAAGAAAGAGATCGCGTTTACTGGCACAACGTAGAGCCTACGTCGCTGTTATAGTTTTCCTTTTTTTCTTCATACCTATGCTACTATCATGAATATTTTCACGTCTCCAGAAACAACCGTTTGCAATTAAACACTTGATTCTAATCAACGTTTGCACTTTGAAGCTTAATATTTCGCAAATCATCGCTTAAGTTCTAACACCGCAGAAATCAGATTTCGAACGAAATAAGTTTCGTATGTCATTCGATAGAGAATCGCAGGACGCATCGTTTGACGAATAACACAACAATTGGGACCAATAGCGAAACGTTATTCAAAAAAATAAAACATCGCGTATGTCAGTTTTGAACATAAAACCGCAACAACAGCTCATAACTCAGTTTTATTTCCATAGCAACGTAACACAGTTTTTTTTTAGAAAACTGAGTTACGCTCTACTAAACAGAAGCTCTGCTGAAAAGTTAGAAATTTTGACATCCACGGTGTTAGAACTTAAGCGACGAAATGGATCCTTGGAAAAATGGTTTTACACACCCTAAATTTTTTGAAACGATCCATCAAATAACACCTCACGCCATGGGATTGACGAACAAACTCATCGCAACTTTAGGTATGTGTAGGGACCATCAATCAACTGTATGTGTAGGGGACACATACAGTTGATTGATTGAATGATGATTTTTTTACCATATAAAAATGTACACTCTGAAAATTTGAACTGTCTAGCTATTACGGTTCTTGAGATACAGCCCACTGACAGACAGATGGAAGGACGGACAGCAGAGACTTAGTACTTAGTTTTACCCATTGGGAACGGAACCCTAAAAAAGTATGGGATTGACGCACGCTGTCGAAATGTCACATGATTATCTTTTATATTTCAGCAGTTTGGTAATCGCATTCGCTGAGAAAATTACACTTTGAAGTGTCATTGGTGGCACTCATGAATCCCTCAATGTCTTCTAGGTAATACAAAAAAATACCTTTGATATAATGGGTGCTTTTATAATTTGCCGTTTCACGGCACGGCACGATATTACCGTGGACGAGATAGAAGTTTTGTGGCAGTGGACGGCATGCCGTGCCGTAGGGTGATTTTATAATTCGCCGTGAAATTATTACGCTTTGCGCGTCTTCAAAGTGCAGACATGTTCTCGAAGAGACAGCGACTACTTATGCTCTATTTGTTATATTTAAGACGTAAAAAAAGACATATTACTAGAAAGTATTGGCAACATCCGCTTTTAAAAGTAAAATATTTAGAAGGGTCATACTATACGCTATTTGATAAGCTCAAGGAAGACCCAAATAAGTTTTTCAATTATTTTCGGATGTCAACAAAATCGTTTTATTACATACTTTCTCTTTTTTCTACTTTTTTCTTTTCTTTTTTTTCTTTTGTTTAACAAGTTTTATCTTTATAAGCTTCTAACGTTTTATCCCATAGGCATGGTCTTGATTCAACAAGTTCCAATAAAGTCACCACATCGTATTAAATAACGCCATTTTGCTTGTACTATTTGTGCAAAACTGAAGCGGCCGCCGCCGGCGCCGGCGCCGGCGCCGTACGCACACACTACACTCTCAACAATGCCGCGACGATTTGATAGGGAGCGCAGTATGCTACGGTAACGGCACGGTAGATCGTTGCTGTTCACGGCGTGCCGTTGCCGTGGACGGTAAATTAAAAGCGTTTGCATACAAATGCATACATTTTGCTTTCCTACTTTACCGTGACGATAAAAACGTGCCGTACCGTGCCGTGCCACGGTAAATTATAAAAGCACTCAATACCTACCTATAACATCTAAAACCGAAACATTAGCCGTCCGTGGCTAATCGTCGTAGACTTTGTCTCTGTCATCTCTTACCAAGACTAGACTCAAGAGAAAACACATCTCAATAAAAAAATAGTATCAGCCGCAAAGATCGATCTTCAAGGTAAACAACCCTTGCCGAGGTTGGTTGGCGGATCGGTGACCCTCATAAAATACCGAAAATCTTCTGGGAGAAGGTTTAAGAACAACTTTATTTCTCAAAAGAATTACATACTTAGTTCACTTACTGAGAAACTACATCTAAAACTAAGAAGACTTGGCAGATGATGAACCGCAACCTTCTCGTAACATTCCAGAATCTCTCCGAGCATGTATCAGCAACAATCCTCTTCGATGAGACAGTCTACCAGAAGACTGACGATGGCACTCCTTTCATTGACCTGCTGAAGAAGAAGAACATCATTCCTGGCATCAAGCTGGACCTGGATGCAGTGCCTCTGTTCCTGTCGCAAGATGAGGTCACAACTCAAGGTATTTTTTTTCTGACTTCCAAAAAAGGAGGAGGTTCTCAATTCGGAATTTTGTTTTATGAATGTACACCGATTACTACGAGGATAACTCTGATCAGATTTGTGTGACATTTGGTCCCATAAGAATTGAAATCAGTTTGGCTTAACTAGCAGTTTTTATTTTAGGAGCATTTTTGCTTATTTCAATTTCTGCGTAGACGAAAACGTCATCCAAGTATCAACACTTAAAAGTGAAGAATAAAAAACGTTTTACAAATAAATACCGCCTTCCAAAGAAACATGATCAGATTTGTGTGATTCTTTTTAAGTACAATGCGACTACTTGCCATTTGGTCCCGTAAGACTTTAAATCAGTTTGGCTTAGTATTTTTTATTTTATGAGCATTTTTGCTTATTTCAATTTCTGCGTAGACGAACACGTCATACAAGTATCAACACTTAAAAGTGAAAAATAAAAAACGTTTTAAAAATAAATACCGCCTTCCAAAGAAACATGATCAGATTTGTGTGATTCTTTTTAAGAGTACAATGCGGCGATTTGCCATTTGGTCCCGTAAGAATTGAAATCAGTTTGGCTTAGTAGTTTTTATTTTAGGAGCATTTTTGCTTATTTCAATTTCTGCGTAGACGAAAACGTCATACAAGTATCAACACTTAAAAGTGAAAAATAAAAAACGTTTTACAAATAAATATAACCGCCTTCCAAAAAAACATGATTAGATTTGTGTGATTCTTTCTAGGAGTACAATGCGGCGATTTGCCATTTGGTCCCGTAAGAATTGAAATCAGTTTGGCTTAGTAGTTTCTAGCTCAACAAACTGGATCGACTTCTTAACAACTGTATCCGTTTCATCTTTGGTCTCCGTAAATATGATCACATTTCTTCCTTCCGTTCTCAGCTTAAATGGCTGCCTATCCGTCAAAGATCCCTCAGATCCCTCTGCATGCTCTTCAGTATTTTTAACCGACTTCCCAAAAAGGAGGAGGTTCTCAATTCGGATGTTCGTATTTTTTTTTTTTATGTTTGTTCGGGCATAACTCCGTCGCTTGCCAACCGATTTTAAAAATGATTTTATTGTTGGAAAGGGTATACTTCCCAAATGGTCCCATGATAAGGAAACCAGGATCTGATGATGGCATCCTAGAGAAGTCGAGGGGAACTTTCGAAAATCGTATGGTATCGATTTTGCAGTGGTCTTGTTAGGTGTGGGGTACCACTAAAAAGTGAAAAATTAAAAAACTTTTTACAAAAAAATACAACCGACTTCCAAAAAAAAACACTACAAAGTAAAAAATAACTAACTTCGGGAGTCGGTGTCAAAATACGAACAAACTAACAAAAACACCGAGTTCCGAAGTTAAAGTTATTTTTTACTTTGTAGTGTTTTTTTTTTGGAAGTCGGTTGTATTTTTTTGTAAAAAGTTTTTAAATGATCCTTGTGCTCCTGATTATCTAAAACAATATTTTAAAGTGTTGGGCAGTTCTCATAATCTTAACCTCCGAGCGTCCAAAAACTTAATTCTTCATATTCCTCCTCACCGCACTGGGTTCTTGTCCAACTCCTACGTTATTTCCACCATTAAACTTTGGAATATGCTACATTTTGACATCAAGAAGTCTGAGTCAAAATTTTCTTTGAAGCTTAAACTCCGAAAGCACTACCGTCATAATTATTGTAAGTTCTCTTTATAAAACATCATATTTAATAGTTTATAATTTTAGCATATATATATTTTATTAGTATATATGTTATTATATTATTTGTGTAATGTATTGAAAAGATTAAATTTAAATGTTTTTATTATTTGTTGTTGTACACCTACCACAATGTAGTCTTTTTAACCCAAAGGTTGACTGGTAGAGAATGCATTGTTGCATTAAGTCCGCCATGTACCACTATTGTGCATAAAGTTTAAATAAATTATTGTGAGAAAACGTTATGCATTTTTCATAACGGTTTCTTGCAAACTAAGCAGTTAGCAAATATCATTTACCTTTCCTGATGATAAGACAGAACGAATGATAAGAACAAGCCTGTTCACTTTATTTTTTGAAAGCCATTTTTAACATCAGCTCTTTGTTTTTTCAGGACTTGATAACCTAGCAACTCGGTGCGCTGAATACAAAAAGCAAGGCTGCAAATTCGCGAAATGGCGGTGTCCTCTCAAGATCGGGGAGAACATCCCATCAGTCCAGGCTATCAATGATACAGCTCAGGTCCTGGCTAGGTACGCCTCTATCTGTCAGAGTCAGGGTTTGGTGCCCATTGTGGAACCCGACGTGCTGTTAGACGGTAAGTTTCAACTACGAGTAAACTTCATTCACGAAGAGCTCGTGGCAAAATAAAAACAGCATAGGTTGATCAGGTAAAGCAACGCTTGCCGAGGTCCGTCTGTGAATGGGTGACCATCGTTTTGCTAACTATATTGGGGTCTGCTTCCTGTCAAACCAATATTTGACGCGGAGCAACTGCCTAATTCTGTCCTGCACAACAAAGTAACTGGGTAGGTAATATTATGGTTCATGGCAAGAATGGTGTCAGATTTTCATTTTTCTGACAATCTGTAACGACTGCCAAAGATCTAAAAATGAGAGCCGGGACCAACGGTCTAACATGCTTTCCTAGGCACGGAGGAGTCTCGGTATGTTTCAATGGTCACCCATCCTCAGACCGACCTCGGCAAGCGTTGCTCAATCTTGTAGATCGACCCACGCGGCTTTTATTATTGAATAATCATGCGTACTTTAGTAGGTAAGCATTTGTGTTATACATATATATATTTAATATATAACACAAATGCCTACCTACTAAAGATTGTTTTATAATAATTATATTTAGATGTATATTTAGATAGCTTAGATCATCATCATGTCTAAGTCGGTCGCCATAACAACTATGTTAACAGCATTGTTGTGTTCCGGCAGTTAGAGGTATGATAGCCAGTTCCTCTGTGTAAGAGGATTCCGGGTGAAACTCGCTTCCATCTTCGGCCTAATCATCTCTTTCCATCAGGTGAGATTTGGGCCAAGAGTTTCCCCGTTTTGCATAAAAAAAATAATACTTAATTTTGTAAACTGGAAATAAAGGCTTGTTTATTTATTAATCATGCGTACGTCATATAAGAGAAATCGTGAATACTAGCTATGTATACCTAGGTAAGCTTTCGCCTAATTCCAGAATCTAATGTTCATTTCATTGGGTCCATTATAGTATGACCATCAATATTAGTTAAATTAAATGTTATGACGTCAAACACCAAGCACAACAATCCAACTAATTAATTGATCGAATGCAACACAATAATTAATTTCAGGTCAAATTGACGCCGCTCGACGTTATTGTTGGTTCAAACAAATATTATAATTACATTATGATTAATTCATGTTAAACCCAGTGATTCCCGAGAGGTTAATTAAGAATTTAGGAATTATCAACCTTGTTTAGTGACGGACAGCCGATACTTTTCAGTACAACTGTTTGATAGTTTGAAATTAAGTTAATTTAATTAACTGATGTAGTTTTCCACAATGTAACAGAATGGTTTTAATTTCGGCTCATTTTGATAACTCTTTCTCTAATTGCGTCTGTGTTTCCGAACGCATTCAACCTTAACCTCTTTAAAATTGAACAGTGAATAAGCTTCTTCTAGGTAAGCCTAATCCATCGTCGACTTTTGTCTCTATCACCTCTGACCTAGACCAGAGTCAAGCGCAAACCACAGTATAATTTGATTCCCTTGAAAGGGTTGACGTTTTTACGGCATACACCGCCGGCCGTATCTTTTTTTAAGTTAACTTAGAAGTTTAATTTTTTCACAGCTTCTTAAGGGACTGTAGACTTGAGTACCTACATGATTTTAATTTCAACTAGATACCTCTACACGTTTCCGAGATAATGGTTCTGGATGGACCGACGGACAACTAAATGATCCAATAAGGGTTCCGTGTTTTCGTTCTGAGCCTCTGAGGAACCTGAAAAATAACTTTTGTCCCATATTCTTCGGGGACAGCTTTATGTTAGACACCTTGTTTTAGACAACAAGTACGTTCGAAGGATTAAGTTTAGCGTGGGGAGCAACGTTGCAGAGGCCTCTTCCTAGAATCTCGTTTGACTCTAAAGCTAGGCGCACGTGTGACTGTGGTCACCGTGTATATTATCTCTCTGTTGCACAATTGCGAAAGACAGAAATGTACTGTCACGGTGGCAAAAGTCACCAGTGCGCGCATAGGCTTAAGTGAAGGATTGTATGTATTGACATAATGTTACTAACTACACGAATGATTAATTGAATAGGTTCCTATCCGTATGTCATTGTTTGATTCCTTTGTGCGATTGAGAGAGGACCTGAGGAGTGTAATTATCAGTAATTGGCGTAGGTAGTGCTACTTTGGGTTTGATTAACCTAAATGATAATGTTAATATGGACATGCCCCGGGATTCCCGGGAATATTTTTCTGAATGTATTAAATGAAGTTAAACTGTTTAAGATTTCAAGATTACGCACAAAGACATATCAAACTACTAATTTCCGGTAAAAACAGGTGCCACGCGGTGCTGTTTGCCATATTGCTTACAGGTCCCAGGATTCAGAAGGCGTAATCCATTTTAGGATAACGGTCTAAATCCCGGGAATATTACCGATGCCCATCACTCGACACGTAATTATTGAAATAAAGAACTGAAAACTACATCTGAATTCGTAAACGATCACAACATTTTGTCCTTGCAAATCGTTACAAAACATAGAAACCAGTACTAATCCAAGTCTCTTGCTACCAGGCGATCATGACATAGCAAGAAATCAGAAGGTGACAGAGACTGCACTCGCTGCGGTGTACAAGGCGTTGAATGACCACCACGTCTTCCTTGAGGGAACGCTTTTGAAACCTAACATGGTAAGTGCCTTTCGAAGAATGCAACGTCCAGTTCATAAATATAACTAGCAGACCAGGCCACTTCTTACATTGTAGTAAACTGCCATAGCGACATCTATTGAATACTTACTCAATCCATTCAACAGAATCTGTTGACTGGATTGTTTGTTGTTGGTTGTCTGTTGACTATCAGATGACGATATCTGATATCGCCATCTGATAGAATCGTTTGGAGCTAATAATAGACAAATAATTTGCAATAAAATAATATTGCGACTATAAATTTTAATAAAATTGAGATGTACTCGTAAGCTATCTTTCAAACTGGCAATATGCAATATTTCAGGGGAAGACATTACTTACGTTTGTAAGGTGACCATTATTAAAAAATGCAGATCCTGAGAAAATATTTATCATCATTATGAATTCAACTTTTTTTTTAAATTATTTTTCTCCGTTTCAGGGTTTGCCCCGTAATATTAATTTTTATGACTAGGTAATTAATTTTCTAAAATTAGTTAAAGTAACCCCGTAGACTTTAAGTTTCCCTTATGGCGGCCACTACGTAGCGGTATACCTGAACGGTATACCGGAACTGAAGGCTTGTGCAAGTATACCGGAGCGTGTGTGTGACAAAACTTGCACAAGTTTCCTGACTTGCACAAGTCTGGTAGGCAGATCAAAACTACGATCTGTATACCTGCGCAAACTAGTTTGTGCAAGTATGCATGAGCGTGTGTGTCGAAAAGCTTCAGTCGCACGCGCGCCAGTCCTTCGGAGCGAATTTCAATTCATTTAAAAGGTTGGTATGGGAATACTTATTTCTTTTCCTTACACCATACAGAACGTTTCTTCTTACACTTCTCTTTTTTCTTAATAGCTAGCACCAAACCAACAATAGCCAAAACGTCATCATTTGTGGGTGCCGGTGGCATATTTCACAAAATACTTATTGCACGACACGACTTCTTCGGTTTGTCACAGGCGTAGAACTGAGACTGCACAGGCATACTTGAATCGTGTGTGGTCACTAAGCACGTTAGGTATACTTGCACAAGCCTTCAGTTCCGGTATACCGTTCAGGTATACCGCTACGTACAGTACGAATAATCTAAGTTTACCCATGCGAAGTACGTCGCAATCGATTGCGCAGGATGTCAATTTGACAAGAAACATAGAAAAGCGCATGCGCGGGTACGTCGCGTATGCAGTCTCAGTCACTCGTAGGTATACGTTTGATGCATACTTGTGTCTCGCTCCCTCAATGCAATACGACTGTTGGTGCGAAAAGTGTTAAACATTGTTATTGTTTTAATTAATTATTCTGGTTTTTTCTTACTGTTTGACTTGTATTTTGTGTTTTCTTGTAGTGTATGTGTTTGTTGTGTTACTTTGTGATCGTGTTATTGTTATTGCATGCATTTTTTTAAAATTCAAATATAACACGTACACAAAAAAAACATAATCTACGAACGTAACACTTTTCTACGCGATGGGACCTGCGCGGTCGTCACCAACAGCCAACTTCGCATGGGTAAAGTTAGAATATTCGTACTGTATGTGGCCGCCATTAAGGTACCTTACGGTAGTGATAATGTCGCACAAGTTTAAATATGTTCGAGTTTTTGGATTCATGGGTAATTTCATCATCATGATCATCATATCAGCCGAAAGACGTCCACTGCCGGACATAGGCCTCACCCAAGTGTCACCACAACGATCGGTCCTGTGCGTAGTAATTTGGTTCGAATCAATTTCGATGGCATTTCTTTTTTCCTCACCATTATTTTCCTCACATTAAATGAAATCATCAGTTTCTTACCGAAATCATCAGTTTCTTACCGAAATCATCAGTTTCTTACCTTATTAATAAACGTTGTAAATAATAATTTCGTTTCTTTCATCTCTACATCAGATATTGCCCTAATTTCATCGCGATTACGCGATCACAGTTCGCATGAACATCAGGCTTAGCGCTCGACTCAAAGCGAAATGGGTCGGTCTCAACGTTCTGATTAAAAACCGGTCAAGTGCGAGTCGGACTCCCACATAAAGGGTTCCGTATCGTTAACCGAAAAATCATGTTTCTTGTATAGGAGATTTTTTTTTCTACTTTGCGGGAGCTGGAGACCCGGTCCTTTGGTAGGCGTACGAGGGGCCGAAACCAACTCGCAGAGGCCCCGTTAGACATTTCAAATGTAATGGGGCACCAACTGGCGATTATTCCTGTATGCACTGTGAAAGTATTCCCAAGGACAATCCCCGGTTGGAGCAGTACTATTGCAGAATATGGAAACAAAAGATGAAACGCTCTATGAGTTTGGGTGGTTTAATTTAAATGATTGTTTGTTGTTATAGCGGCACATTTTGTGAAAATTTCTACTATCAACCTATTGGTCATCATCATCATCATATCAGCCAATTGCAATTGCCGTCCACTGCGTCCGTAAGCCTCACTCAAATGTCGCCATCTATCCCGGTCCTGAGCAGTCCGCATCCATCCGCTGCCAGCCAACTTCTTTAAATCATCGGCCATCATGTACCAATTACATTTCTTGAAGTACACCCCGCTGACATACAGACGGACGAATGGATGGCGGAGGCTTAGTATTAATTAGTGTTCAGTTGGTTACCCTCCGAAAACGGAACCCTAAAACCTATACTGAATGGGAACAGGCTTAGCACCCTGTGCCCTATTTACACCCCTTTCAGTAGAACGAATCCTCTCATCTCTTTATTCCTAGCGAACGTGATCTCGCATAATTAGTGATCTATGAAATAGAGGTTTATTTTCTTTTTATGGGATTTTTCTGTATGAGAAACTAACGATAGAATTTTAAGTGATTGTTGGTTCTATGAAATAAATATGAGGATCTAGTTTAATTGCTATGTACTTCCATATGGCTAGCTTTTTCCCACAGCTTTGCCTCTTTTTAATAACTGTAAATTAAAGCGACGGTATACGTCAGTGACCTTGAAGAAACAAAACTCGCACTCGTTCAACACCCACCCGACCCAAAATACTGTAGTTTTTTGTACTTACCTTATTATTTTATGACAAAAAAAATAGGCGTATATCAAAATGTAGATTTTTTTTATGAATAAAACTAAAAAAAAAAAACAAATTATTTAAAAAACAGTTTAGTGTAACATATTTTATTATATTTTTTCAAAAAAATACGACAGTCTGTTAAGACGTGATTCTATAAGTTATTATGGTGTACAGTGTACAATCAAGAATTTGTAATCGGAATAGTACTTTCTTTTACAGTCAGGTGAAGATTTTTCGGCTTGAAAATATTAGTTGTGATGACGTTGCTTCCCAGTCTTACTTCTTGCCTCGCAATGTGATACCTACTCACTCATTCGCGTGTTTCTTATCGTCATCTTTATGTCCCAGGTGACTCCAGGCCATGGATGTTCAAAGAAGAACACTCCACAAGAAATCGCATCGGCAACTGTCACTGCGCTACTGAGGACTGTACCCGCTGCAGTTCCTGGTAAGATAATGCTTGGCCTTCTTATTGATATGAGGTCCTGGTACACATTTGCCTTTTTATTTACGTAAATAGATAGATAGGTGTAGCTTCAGATCTAACCTCTAAATTATGAGTAATGTCTAACCCGACTCCACTTACAACCATCTCATTCTACGATTTAAATTTCAATAGATATTTAAATACAATACAACCATTTAAACTGTCTAAGTACATATTTCAAAATATAAGAAACTAATAAAAATTTTTTCAATCTTCGGATTATTTTCGTCTAAAGAAAAAATATGGCGATGGCGGTTTGACAGCTTTGCGTAGAAAATGAGTCAAACCGCTATTTCTAGTAATGAGTTTTTAAGAATTGTTCGTATTCTTTGAAATTCATCCAGGTATCGCTTTCCTCTCCGGAGGCTTGACTGAAGAAGAAGCTACGGTATACCTGAATGCTATCAACCAAGTGACTCTGAAGAAACCCTGGGCGCTCACTTTCAGCTACGGCAGAGCCCTGCAGGCTTCAGTGTGGAAGACTTGGGCTGGCAAGGATGCTAACACCAAGGCTGCTCAACTTGAGCTACTAAAACGGACCAAGGTACTTAAGCTTTTAATACGAGAGTTAAAACATGCCACAAGAGTATTTGTTGTATCCTCTAATCGAAACTAGAATAATATTGGTCAAGTGCGAGTCAGACTCGCACACAAAGGGTTCTATGATTTCATCTATTGACGACACGGTTGGCGCAGTGGTTGAGCGATTGACTGCTGCGCAGCATGTCGCGGGTTCGATTCCCGCACGGAAAAAATATTTGTACGACCTACAAGTATTTGTTCCGAGTCTGGGTGTTTTTCTATCTATAATATGTATGTATTTACAAAAAAAAAATGTATATAAGTAGTTTATCAGCCATCTCGTTACCATAACACAAGCATTAGGTTGCTTAGCTTGGGACTAGATGGCGTTGTGTGAAATGTCCAAGGATATTATATTATTATTATTATCTGTATATACGGTCAATAGTCCGACCGGGATCGCTGCTCCACGTAACATAACACTAATCTCCGTTCGCTGTGAGCGTTGAAGGAAAACTGACAGAGCGACCGGCCTGCACTGCTCAACCCCTCTCGCCGCGCACATACCTAAGGCGCGGTACAGCGGTCCAGGTCCAACTATCCCTACGCCTACTACCCTGTTGATGATAGACGAGAACTCCAAGACCTTATCCCACCCCCCTTCTACCTTTCGGTCATCCAGACGCACTGCAAGTTACCATCCCTACCTTGTTGCTTTTCCACACCAATTTGAACTAAGCGTTTCCAAGCGTCTTTCATAATGCGCACAGCAATGGAGTGGATCTTTCTGCCTGCGTCTGTGTTTCCGAACACTAACATACCTATTTTTTTCAAAGTTTGAGTGAATAGGCTACTTCTGGGTAAGCTCGCTCCATCGTAGACTTTGTCTCTGTCATCTGTAACCTAGACTAAAGTACAGAGCAAACCCATCTCAATTAAAAAAAAAGAAAGACAGACAGACGGTAAGTAAGCAGAAGCTCTGAGGGTCTAAAGATACTACTTACCAGAATCAGAAAAGCACATCACGCTATCTTTCACTGTCTTTTCCCAATCAACCTTGATAAAGATGAAAATGAAAGGTGATCCAAAATGTATGGAGCCTGGGCCAGGTCCTTGTACAATATACTAAAAAATAAGGAAATACATTTCAACTGTCCAATTTCTTTAGAATAGCTTTGTTTGCTGGTATAGCACAAGAAATGAGTGGAATTCCCTGCCTGAGTCTGTGTTTCCTGATATCTACAACCTGGGAGTCTTTAAGTCAAGATTAAAAAGGTTACTTCTAGGCAAGTGTGCTCCATCTTAGACCGCATCATCGCTTAACATCAGGTGAGATAGTGGTCAAACGTATGCCTATGAACAGTAAAAAAAAAGAAATTACCCTTGAAATTGCAACACACAACAAAGACCCATAATGGCGCTAAGCTGTCATTTTCATTGATTAATGACGTTTAACATTTATTTCTGACATGTTTATTTACCGACAACGAGAAGAAACTGAGTGAAATAGGTAACTTTGTTGTGACAGCTGGCAGTTATCTTTCTATGATCTATGGTTTACTTTCATTCTTTAGCACAGAAAAACTAAATCGGTGCGACGCCATATTGAAAATCGATAAAGAGTAATTTATAAACATCAATTAACTACCACAAAAGAAAGTATATAAATGAATTATCTGTATTTTTCCTGAATTCTATTGTTGTGTGGTTAAATTATGATTCTAAAAATAATAATATGATTCTGCTAAATTGGCGTTTTTAGACCCGCCGTTGGGTTGCGTTGGTTTGTTGGTAACTTAGGAAACTGAATAACGCAATGGCCAGTTGTTAGTCTACTGATGCGACCATGAATTATAAGCTGGAATTGACATCATATATTATGAAACGATAGCATGATTTTTTATTTTCGTTCCAGGCTAACGGATTAGCTTGCCAAGGTAAATATGGTGGGGGCGCCGCTTCTTCTGCCAGTACCAAGTCAAACTATGCTGCGAACCACAGATATTGATCTGTTAATAGTAAAAAAGGAAGTTGTTTTCCTGAATAAATTTTTACACAAATAAATAACAATAAATCAAGAGATTGTATTTTAAATGTATATCATACAACAGTAACCTAACCTAAGTAAAATACCTCTAGTCACGGTCAAATAATTGTTACCATTCATACTATTTGCCGAAAGACGTCCGCTGCTGGACATGGGTCTCCCTCAAATATAGCCACAACAACCAGTCCTATGAGCCTCGCATCCATCGGGTAGCCGCGAGCCTCACCAGGTCAATGATCCACCTTGTGGGAGACCTTCCAACGCTACGTCTTCAGGAACGCGGTCACCACTCCAGAACTTTTCGGCCCCGTCGACCACTGCCACTTCAGTTTGGCGATCTTTTAGGCTATGTCGGTAACCTTGTTCTTCATTCGATCACGCAAAGAAACTCCTATCATTGGCCTCTCCATTGCCATCTGGGTGACTTTAAGCCTTCTGATGAGGCCTGTTGTGAGAAACACTCACTGGTCATGGACTTTCGTCTTGAGAAAATGAATCATACTTTTAAATCTCTAAATATTTTTTTTTTTAGTTTTTTTGTTATGTCACCAGAAAATAGCAGACACCGTAAGATTGTAAAATATCGCTTGAAATTTGTTAACACATTTTTCCCAATAAGGCACGTATTCATTGGAAACTATTTAATTTAGACGAGGTTTTTTTTATTCAAAATGAAATGATCACAAAATACCGAGAAAATGTAATCTAAAAACGATTTATAACAATCTTACGGAGTTTAAAATTTTCCGGTGATAAGTACATGAAGTCAGCCCACTTCGTGTATCTGACACAGGATAATTTCAGACGCCGTAAGATTGTAAAATATCTCGTGTACCTAATACAAACTCATTTTTTTTCCATAAGACACGATTAAATTGGAAACTGTTGAATTTGGATAGGATTAATTGTTTTCAAAATAGCTCTATAGATTTATTACAATCTCACGTAGTTTGCAATTTGCCGGTGACATAAATCCAAACGAATACTGAACATGTATTGTACTACGACAGTTTATAATCTTATATGTTTTATCTTGTATCTGTTATCAAAAAACACGTGTACAGTTTAACCATCACTTGCGTAAAGTAATTGAGAATATCAATTTATTTTAGGTTAAGTTAATCTGTATAAAAAAAGTCAATATTTTTTAAATTCATTTATTCCAACTGACTAATACGTACTTGTACCGTACAGCTATGTATATTTTTTTAGGAAGTAAACGACTTATATTTATAAGTACATATAATATATTACTAAAGGTATTTTTATCTATTCCTTTGAGAACTAGCAAGCGTGACTGATTTTTTTTTACACTACTTAGGGTGAAGCCAGACGAGCGTAATTTTGTGAGTTGTGAGTTGCGTAAAATGAGTCGGCAAAATTCGGTTTCATACTAAAGTCCAACTCATTTTGCGTCGCCGTGTGGAACAAACAGGACTTTATATATGAAATTGCGGTCGTTTGTCTTCACCCTTGTTCAACCCCAAAACTTGTAAACATGCCGAAGAGAAAACTTAGGCGAAGTGAACGACAAGTGAGCTTTCAAATCATTCAAACAAGATGGAATGACAGCTCACTTGTCATTCACTCCACCTAAGAGTACACAGTAAGATGTCGAATTGTCGAAAGAATATACCGGCTGTAAACAGAAGAGAGCATGAAGTGACTTTCAGTGACTTTCATTCACAACTCACTCCAAATGTACATCTTCACATGAGTTTATACGTTGAGATTTTTACAGTAGGTAATATTATAGCAGCACTGTTCACATGTATCCTTAAACATCAACTTCCATTTCACATATGAAAGGCAGATGGTTTTCACAGTTTTGTGTTCCAGTGTACAAACTACGACTACGAACAGTTCCACATTCTATGGCGATGCGAGGTTTAAATTCCGGGTACACGCCGTTTTCGTCCGGGTATTGGCCGTGTTCATTCGGTAAATAGCCGTTTTCGTCCGGGGTTTGGCTGTAATCGTACGGACTTTGGCCATTATAGTACGGATTTTGGCCGTTATTGTTCCGATTATTAGGATCAACGGATTGGTACATGTCCCTGAATTTTTTACCTGCAAAATGAAAATTTAGTCTAAATAGTGTGCTGATGGTGATGACGTAAAGATTTAGAAGTATTAAAAACCACAATAAGGAATATGCATGAAACATTAGGTATTCGAATTCTAACCACTTTTTAAACTGATATAAAAAAAAAGTGGCTAAGTGCGAGTGAGGCTCGCGTGCAAAGGGTTCCCAACCAACACATCACAGATTGCTTATAGGTTTTTCTGTAATCTGTAGATATAACATTATCTGCGTTTTTGCCAAAATTTTAGGCTCAGTAGTTTCGGTGCCGGAGTTGCGGGACTATTCGAAAGAGATACCGCGGCTCCGGAACACAAAGGACAATGAAGGAATATACTTTTTTATCAGTTTTTCTAAAGAAGAACCAAGTTTTCAGCGATCTGGAGGGGTTTTAGTTCGCGCGCAGCGCCGGGAACCCTAGGTTAGTATGGCGAGAACTCGATTGCTCAAAAATAACAGGAATCTAATGAAGGGTTTGAGAATTATAAAATTTTGAAGATGTGAAAATTTTGAAAAAACGGGTAAGTACCAAATATAAAAGGGTTTTAGTCAGTAGAAGTCTGACACTACCTCCCGCTCCGCCCAGAGCGGGAGAAGTCATTTGATGATATCCCATCCCTAAAAAAAAGGAGGACAATGGTCATTTCTTGAATAACTTCAAAACTGTTTATTTTAAAATTATGAAAATAAATGTAATTAAAACCCGTACAGTAAGCCCAGGTTACATTTTATATGTCACACAATACAGTTTCAAAAAATTTGTAGATATAAAATTTATGCTCAATAGTGGTACATGGGTAGATTTAATGCAACAAGGCATTCTCAACCTATCAACCTTTGATTTGTTCAATTTATGTCTGCTATGTTGTACACCCATGTACAACAAACAAATAATAAAAAATATTAAAATCTTTTCGATACTTCCATTTTATAAATAAAATATTGAATACTAATAAAATAAATATCTGCTAAAATATAAACAAATAAATATGATTCCCAAAAGTGACCCCCTATTAAAAATGTATTTATTTACATAACGCGTTCGTGTTTAGGTCACATAAGTCCATATGTGAACCAAATTTCAACAGAATCTGACCAGTAGATCCGAAGAAAACTGGCTGTGACAGACGGACATACAGACACTCGAGTGATCTATAAGGGTTCCGTTTTTTACAGACATAACCTATTCCTTTAAAATCATAAATACCACACCGTTTTTTTTTTAACCTGATATTTGTTCTCATTCTTATATAATGTGTGGGCAGTAAGGTCTAGCGACCTCACAAACCCTAGTGTCAGACTTGCTAAACCGCCTCAAGGGCCTCCTCTGACGTGGTTTAACGACCGCCATTTGGTGGCCGGGACCACCGAATTTTTCCGCCTTCCAAAGCACGGAATAATCTTTGTCAGACAATCAGGTGATTCAAGCCTGCAATGTCCTAGCCAAACTGGTAACAACTTTACAAAGTATGCCATTCGCCTTTGGTACTATTTATTGTTCCACTGTTGGACAAAGACCTCCCGTTTCCGCTGCCAATCATCTTTGTCTTGGGTTCGTCGAGTCTAAGCTCCGAAGTCGTGAGTAGCGACGCTGAGTTGCTAGCCTTTCGGTTTTCAACCGTGCGTAGGTACAACTAAGGAGTAGAATTCTCTGCCACAGTCTGTAATTTCTGATAGCTACAACTTGGGAGTCTTTAAGGCAAGAGTGAACAGGTTACTTCCAGGCAAGCGTGCTCCATCTTCGACCACAACATCGCTTACCATCAGGTGAGATAGTGGTCAAACGCGTGCCTATCAATAATAAAAAATCTCTTGCCAAGTGTTATATTATATGTCAACGGAATATGACAAACTCCGTAAGATTGTTACAAATCTTGATTAGATTGTTTTGCATATAATAAATCCCATCCAAATTCAATAATTTCCTATCTATCTGTGTCTTATTTAGAAAAAAAACACTACAAAGAAAAAAATAACTTTAATTTCGGAAGTCGGTGTTTTTGTTAGTTTCTTCGTATGTTGAACTTTTTCTTTAACCGACTTCCCAAAAAGGAGGAGGTTATCAATTCGGAAGAATGTTTTTTATGTTTGTTACCTCATAACTCCGACAATTATGAATAGATTTGAATAATTCTTGTTTTATCTGAAAGGATATACTTGCAGATTGGTATCATTTAAATTTTATGAAATCGGTTACGAACTTTGGATTTTAAATCGAAATAGCTGGAATTCGTCTACTTGGATGATAGTTTTATGTCATCCAGTAATCGAAATTGCGTATTTTGCTTTTCTGCGATTTTGCAGTGGTGTTGTTAGGTGTGGGGTACCACTAAAAAGTGAAAAGTAAAAACATTTTTTACAAAAAAAAACTTTTTACAAAATAAATACAACCGACTTCCAAAAACAAAAAAAAAAAACACTACAAAGTAAAAAATAACTTTAATTTCGGAAGTCGGTGTTTTTGTTAGTTTCTTCGTATTTTGACGCCGACTTCCGAAATTAAAGTAATTTTTTACTTTGTAGTGTTTTTTTTTTGTTTTGGAGGAAGATAGGAAATTATTGAATTTGGATGGGATTTATTATATGTTTAGTATAGTATAGTTTGTCATATTCCGTTGAAATGTTTATGTATATGTCGTGGATAAAGATATCATTTAATAATTAGTTGCTGATTTGAGTATTGTAGTAGTGGGTAGTGGTAAACGCCGTGACGTCAGTTGACAGTTGTAATGGCGGCACGTGGACAGAGTCGTATTGGAGAGTGGGGACTTTGCCGAGCGCACCAAAGAGTAAAATTATAATATGGGAGAAGAGAGCCCTCTTGCGCCATTTCGAAGTATACAGATTCGAAACACCACCTACATTTCTTAACGGGAACTAAGGCTTTCTAAGTAGCTATAGGTAGGTAGGAATGTATGTATAGTTATCTATATATGTTATGTTTGTGTGCTAGCCGTGTGCGTTCGCCCAGCGGAATTTTGTTGAATTAAAAGATTTTAATTATGCAGATATTTAGTGTATGACGTCGTATAATTGTGTATGGTATAAAAAAATTTGTGCACGCAGCCATTGTGGAGAAATTCACCAAAAACTGATTCCGCTGGGCGAACGTTGTCCTGGCGGAACTTTTTTTAATCCATAGATTTTAGAAGAAAAGAGATGTGTCCAAAAATTAGTGTGTATTTGTGTGTAATTGTGTATGTATGAATAAAATTAGTGCATGCATAAACTTCGGAGAAATTCAAGTTTCCGCTACGCGAACGTTTGGCCATTACCTAGTTTTCATATAAAGCGCTTACATAGAGAGCTGTAGATTTTTACATAAGTTGTTTTGAATTTGTTTATATTTGTTTAAAAAACAGATTTAGAAAAAATCGTAGGGCTTAAAAGATAAAAATATAAACGTAAAATACGCTTATTAGGTCTTAGTTCTTAAAGTATGCACTTTGGAGTCTAGATTTTCACGTTTATACAAATCTTGTAAGTGTCTGCAACATGTTGCCAAGTATCAATGATGTTCCGTTAGTAATTAAAGAGTTATAGGACAATTTAGCATGAATTGATCACTGTTTACAAAGCAGTCAAATATTACGACGTTCTTAAGGAATTGCATGGTAAAATGTATGCCAATAATTAGTGTATTCATTCAACTATTCACATGCAAAATTTCATGTCATTAAATTCAGTAATTAAAGAAAAACAATTATAATACTGACGAAGCATCGAAAACCTACATAACCCGACCAAGTTCGGATAGCTACAAAAAAGCGGCCGTGCCATATATCTTAGAAACGTTCTTAACCTTGCAATATAGTATTTATTAATATGGTACAGTTACGTACACAAGCGTTAGGAAAAAATAAAACAATTGCATTTCCTGAATGTAAATTATTTTTTTAATAATGACGCCACTATCTACGATAAAAATAAATCTTCAATTAACAAGTACTTCTCTATTTAAATATTCGAGTCCAAAAATATTTTTAATTACATATAATACTTAATTATGTAAGTAGGTAATTATGATAACGTTAACAAACGCTTGCAACGACAGCAATAGACTTAAATGTGTTTTAACTAAAATAGGTTTAATAAACGATTATGAATATAAGGGTAAGTATAATATTTCAAGCTTCAATAAAAATTAAAATCACATCACATAATTAGACTATTCAGTTGTTTAGATTTGATCATCATTAAAAAAGTGCTTATAAACTAAAACATTGGTATAAAAAAGGTATTTTCAAGAAAATATTCTTAAATGAGTAGCAAATACAGTAAATAACCTCAACATACATAAGTCACTACCAGTACAACGGTATACATCAATTAAAAAATCGATTCAAGAAGTAGTTTTTTTTAAGTTATTAGATTGTTTGATCCACTAAAGTTGCAAAGGGGAACGCTCGTGCATGCCTAGTCCATTGGTTAAATAGTGTAATAAGCAACAATATGATAAATATTTACCTAAACAGTAGTAGGTACTTACATGTGGTAATTATTTAATTTCCCTAAGGGCTATACTTAGAATCCTGATCCGTGAAATCTTCAATAGAAATTAGCTGTATGAATTTTATTTGTCTTAAATAATAGGTATATCTAGATTATATCTAAAGTCTCAAAAGCATACTTAAATAAAGTACCTACGTAAATAGTACCTACTTTCTGTCATAGTCAAATACATTTAAAAAGTAGGTGTACAAAAATAAATGACATTATTATATCGAAACAACAATTGTGTTATCACCTATACCAATTCAATACCGATATTATACTGTAAATTTTGGGATGTTACCTAAATATATTGCACGGCCGCTTTTTTGTAGCTATTCGAACTTGGTCGGGTTATGTAGGTTTTCGATGCTTCGTCAGTATTATAATTGTTTTTCTTTAATTACTGAATTTAATGACATGAAATTTTGCATGTGAATAGTTGAATGAATACACTAATTATTGGCATACATTTTACCATTCAATTCCTATAGAACGTCGTGATATTTGACTGCTTTGTAAACAGTGATCAATTCATGGTAAATTGTCCTATAACTCTTTAATTACTAACGGAACATCATTGATACTTGGCAACATGTTGCAGACACTTACAAGGTTTGTATAACGTGAAAATCTAGACCCCAAAGTGCATACTTTAAGAACTAAGACCTAATAAGCGTATTTTACGTTTATATTTTTATCTTCTAAGCCCTACGATTTTTTCTAAATCTATTTTTTAAACAAATATAAACAAATTCAAAACAACTTATGTAAAAATCTACAGCTCTCTATGTAAGCGCTTTATATGAAAACTAGGTAATGGCCAAACGTTCGCGTAGCGGAAACTTGAATTTCTCCGAAGTTTATGCATGCACTAATTTTATTCATACATACACAATTACACACAAATACACACTAATTTTTGGACACATCTCTTTTCTTCTAAAATCTATGGATTAAAAAAAGTTCCGCCAGGACAACGTTCGCCCAGCGGAATCAGTTTTTGGTGAATTTCTCCACAATGGCTGCGTGCACAAATTTTTTTATACCATACACAATTATACGACGTCATACACTAAATATCTGCATAATTAAAATCTTTTAATTCAACAACATTCCGCTGGGCGAACGCACACGTGCTAGCCACAACGTAGTGACTGAAAAATATTAGTTTCCGAGTAGTAATCCAATATCAGGACGGAGTAGAAACTCAACTCGACGTCTGAAGTAGAAAAAACACCCAAAAGCCAATAATTTGACACAAAATAGACACACGAAACACGAACAAGCGCGGACGCAAGTTGCAGTGAGCCGGTGGCCATGTTGTGTGATGTTGCCAGAATTTAACACAGTAAAAATTTCCGTGACAAGGTTGCCATAATCGATAATGCTGGACAGATATAAAATAAAATGATGTATTCATTTTGATGACAAATATAATTATTCTCTATGAAAACACTTTTAATTAAATCAGGGAACTTAGTTTCTTTTTTTCTTAGCTGCGACTATACAGACATCTATCGCTAATATTATGAAACTTAGATTAGTTGCTCGGTTAAGAAAAGTAGATGGCGACTCTTCCTTTACTGAATTTACGCTTGTTCTAACTGTCTCCCCCTGGAGCGCACTTTGGCTCAAGACACCGACTAGGACACTCGTCCAGAACGAAACTGTCGGTTTACCTATTTTAATTAAATTAATCAGACTTCTTTAATAATGTTAAAAATGCGAGTTCTTCTAACTCAAAAGACAGATGTGTTGCTCTGGAGTTTGTTGGAAACTTCTTCACCATAGTTAAAACACTAGGAAGTGGTAACGGGCGGGCGTTTAGGGGGACTGTCTATTTGTAAAGTACTAGAACTCAGACACAGTCAATAAAGAGAGCTTAGTACTGTATTGAGTGTTTTATTCTACAATGATCCTGATACCACCGAACCCAAACGATGATGGCGCTATCGCTCAGCCGTCGCTGACGCCTTCATATGCAAAACAATCTAATCAAGATTTGTTACAATCTTACGTAGTTTGCCATATTCCGGTGACTTAGATGTATATTAGTTAAGATAAAATATAATATCTGCACTTTACCTTTAACTGTGTAAAAATCACCTCGAGGCAAGAGTTTCCTTACCCCTACGAAATACGTTTCGCTTTCTTCAACAATGTTTCTAATTTCTTCTGCCTGTACACTGTTTTCTATAACGGCCAGTATTCCTCCTTCCATGAAACAGGTTTTCATAGCTTCTTGCCACGTATTAGGGTCTTTATTAATTTTGTAGCATTTTTTTAATGTCTTTATAAATTTGTAACCTGAAATAATTAAAATTTAGTTCGTATTTTGCTATCTAGCTACCCGGTCAAAGGTGACGGGTATTATCTACATCGAGATTTATCGTGGATCCACACGCTACTTTAGTTTGCGCAGACTTTGAACTCTGAACAAAGATGTCTGCACAGACTTATAGCAGTCTGCGCAGACATACAATATCATTTTTTATTCAGAGTTCAAAGCTAGCGCAGCAAAAAATCGGTGTCGTGGGGACAGTCAATTATGTGCTATATCCAAATTAAATTTTGTCGAAATTCTGCCTAAGAATTAATTTATGCTTAAAAAGAATAAAACTACTTACCTCGTTCAACAGTTCCACACGACTCTTCGTCAACTTTCTTGCAAACAAACGGCAATGGTGTGTTTGTGGATCTGATACAACTGCCCACATTGAACTTTCCATTGTCTATGTTCATCGTTATGCAATTATTGCGGTCTGATTGTAGAACGCCTTCAGCTGGAAGGGGATATGGCGTTGGTTGTCCTGGAAAGCGAATAGAGTTTAAGAGAATCACTTCAGACAGCGTTCAGTACTTCTAACCAAAGATATCCAAGCAAAAGAAGAACACTGATTGAAGTGATTTTATTTTGACCTAAAATAAAAATACCAGTGTCATATATTTTAATGGGACCAGAATACATAGAATAGACGGGCTGATTTAGCGACCCACTATTGCGGTGAAGTACTATGCTATTTCTGCTCTTTCTTCGTGAAAATCAGTGGATTATAAACAAAAATCGCCGTCATTATCATTTATGCCGAAAGACGTCCACTGCTAAACATACTCAATTCTTTTGTTACATTTCATAATGCAGGTTTAGGTAGTAAACATTTTGCCAAAGTAAATAATCGTGGATCCTGTTGAGCACAGCAAAAGAAAGACTACGCATGTCCACATAGGACATGCGTAGTATCTCTATTGAGTTAGTGGTCTTCCCCAAATCAATATAAACCGGTTATGTGCATCTACGTCTATCATTCAGATGGTTCCCGTGGTTTTCATCAAACAAACCAGCCAAAAACCATGGAATTAATTTTGATTATGGTGTGAATCGCATCATAAAAGTTCGAACAACGAACATCACCACTTTCAGTAAGGGTGAAAAGGGTAGGTTTATATTACACGCCAATAGGGAATATGCATGCGATTTTTTTTATTTGCAAAAAAAATATTTATTAGGTCTAGTAAACAATCATGAAATTATTTTTTAAATACCTTCATCATTTATTCAGTTAGATTCAAAGACTACAGTTAGAAAGAGAAGTCCGATATGTACTGTGACGTCAAATTACACGACGACTATACAGCTGCCATAGAAAACAGCGTTTTCGCGAGAGGGACAGTATATTTGTTTAAAATAATTGTATCTCGTTCGTTTTTCGAACAATTTAGATTCTAATTTCACAGTTAGTATTATATATGCGAATACTTTTAAATAAACTGTTCAGATCATAAATACTTTTTTCATGCATATTCACTATTAAGCAAAATCTTGTGTAGATTAATAATAAAATACTATCAAATTCTGAGTACAAACCGTCAACAGTAATAAACTCTCCCAGCTTATATTCGTCATGTAACCCAACGAAGATTTCTGTGACATTGGGAACTTCAGGCATTGCATTTGTCAAATTTTTCACTAAAACCCACTCATCTTGGGTCTTTGGGTAGAAAAGAGACGCCCCTTCGTCATCACAGGCTAAGAAGGCGGTATCCCAAGAAGAACCGCTGGCGTCCCAGTGGACTTTAAAGAACGCATCGTACTCCTGTATAAAAGTATAGTCACGTCTGTAAAACTCGACATTGCGAGAGTATGCCAAGCCCAATATACCTGTGAAAAAGATACACAGAATAAACTTTATTGTTCACCAAACAGTGTTGTACAACTCTTTTACATAAACATATTTCTATGAGTACAATGCCAGGGTTGCGGAATTTGTGCCAGGATTGCGGAATTTTTTCGGAAGAGTCACCACGGCTCTGGAACGCAAAGGGCATTGGGAGGAACACGGATGGATTTTACTTAGTAAAAGTCTGACACTCCCTTGCGCTCCGCTCTGAGCGGCTGGAGTCATTTGATGATATCTCATCCATTAAAATGAAAACGATTAGAAACAATGAAGGTCTTATCGCTGACAGAGATATTTACCAAAAAACCGGGGGTAAGATTTCTTTTTTTAAATCTATCAGTCTGCCGAGCCTTTTCTTTTCTGTTGGGGTTGACTTCTAGTCTAACAGGACCCCGCTGAATACCAGGTTATACTTGGAGTGACTGTTAAACCTAGTAACTGGTCAACACGATATCTCTTGGCTAGACTTGTTACAGGTTTTTTGGCTGAATAATAACAACTGACAAAACTCATTTATGACAGCCGAGACCGACAACTTTACGTGCTTTTCGAGGCACAGGGCACTCCCGTTATGTTATTGGAGACTGATTGAAAGCCTGAGTGACTGACAGATTACACGCAACCAACACTACTGGTCGTAGAAAGCTGAGCATGGTAGGTTCATTTGGGGAGTGTAGAAGGGAGGGGGAGGATTTCCCGATATTCCTAAGTTAGCGGGTATAACCGGGATATGCGCGTAATAATTGCGGGCAAAAGCTAGTAGGCCTACAAATTACAGTCGCAACCAAAGCTTAAAATGCTTACTGTGGCACGGATTGGTCTCTGTATGAAATAATGGTCTGCCAGGGTTGCGGAATTTGTTCGAAAGAGTCACCGCGGCCCTGGAACGCAACGGGCATTAGGAGGAACACGGATGGGTTTTAGTCTGTAAGAGTCTGATACTTCCATTCGCTCCGCCTAGTGCGGGAGGCCTCGTTTTGATGATTCTAAAAAAAACCGGCCAAGTGCGAGTCGGACTCGTGCACCGAGGGTTCCGTACAAGCCTGTAGGTATTATATTATAAAACAAAACTTGCGATTTACGATTTATGACGTACAACTACTTACTAGATCTCGTTCAAACCAACTTTCGCTGGTAGTTTACATGGTAATGTACATCATATATTTTTTTTAGTTTTATCATTCTCTTATTTTAGAAGTAACAGGGGGGACACACATTTTACCACTTAGGAAGTGTCTTTCGCGCAAACTATTCAGTTTAGAAAAAAATGATACTAGAAACCTCAATATCATTTTCGAAGACCTATCCATAGATACCTACCCCACACGTATGGGTTTGATGAATTATTTTTTTTTGAATTTCTGTTCTCAGTATGGGGACCCCCAAAATTTATTGTTTTTTTTTCTATTTTTGTCTGCAACAGCAGAAAAGTGGCTGTGACATACGGACGGACAGACAGACAAACAGACACACATGACGAATCTATAAGGGTTCCTCCTCGACATTTCGTTTAAGAAATCTTCTCCATACTCCTTACGCTCGCACAATTCACCTTGGCAACTCTTACATGATTCGCTCAGCAAAAGCATTCAACAAAATTGTTGAAGATGAACAGCTTTCAATAGATATATTATTAGCAAGCAGCTTAGTAAACATTTGGTACTGTCTTATCCGAACACTATATGAGTTCTGTTTTTTCTAATAGTAGTTGCACATTCCCATCAACCAACTCACTGTTTATGTTGAACTTAGTAGTAGTAATAGTTAATTAATTTTGCAACTGTACAACAATACCTTCTATTGTTAACTGTGGAGGCTTGTAAATGGCTTGTTGTGAATTAGTTTACTATTACCCCTTGTTAATGGCTGTAAGCCACCCTAACTTAATAAAATAAAATAAAACTGATGCTTAAGATTGGAGATTGATGATGCAGCTGTTTTAAAGTACCTACGCTCAAGCCCGTCCACAAATTACAAAGGACGGTATACAGTATGAAATTACCACTCTCATACACAAGTTAGAGTGTTCCAAGTGCCCATTCACCTGTACTGTGGAGGATTTAATGAATGCCACCGACGACGCTGTAATTCACATAGCCATCCACTGGGCCAAGACAATATAAATAGTTTTCACCATCGTCTCGAAAAGAATAAGAATTAACTTAAGATATAATACTCACAAAACAGGAACACGGTTAGTATAATATACTTCATCTTTCCAGAAGATGTCGCACCGTACTAAATGACGATGATCGCAGAACATGAAACTTATATACCTCTCGAATTAAAAAAAATAATTTTAGTTTATGGTGGGGTAAATACCGAGCATAAAGCTGACACAAATGATTTCTTTATACAGGTTGATCTGTTTTGAAATTGCTTGCTTCTTATAAAATTATAATTATTCATTTATTTTTGGAAGAGAGAGAGTTCAGAAAAAGTCAGATCCGTGCGTTAAAAAAACAACCATTACATAAGGGTCAGAGCAGGGTGGCATAGAAACGTTCAGAAAAAGTCAGATCCGTGCGTTAAAAAAATAACTATTACTTAAGGGTCAGAGCAGGATGGCATATTTTATTGATACACTAGCTTCTGCCCGCGACTTCGTTCACTCATACCCCATTGTTCCTGTTCCCGTAGGAATTTCGGGAAATCCTCTCTTAGTGCCCCTACACACTCCCCAAGGAAACAACAAGCCAAATTTCAGCTTTGTACAACCGGTACTTTCAGCTGTGCGTTGTCTGTCAGTCACTCAGTAACGAAAGAATACAACAATGTGACTTAAGAGTCCTATTACACTTTTTACGGAAATTCATGATTTTTGACGCTGTAATTTTCAGCAGCAGTAAGATGTTTTAATTATTTGATGAATAACGATAGTGCCAGTCTCTTTCTTGTAAGTTAGAGTTACACATTTTCATTTTTCTTTTCATGTAATTTACTATAAATATTTTACGAACTCAGTTTGCAAGAAAAAATGTCGGCGATGGAACTTTGACGGTCAAATTCACATTGTTACAATCAATTCTTTTAAAAGCTGAAATTACTAAAAGGTAAGTTGAATGTTTTACTTGTTTATCGGAGTACTAGAATTTCTTTAAATTCCTTGAGTTTTCAGGGAAAAAAACGTAAAGAAAGCCAAATTTAAGCCAGAAATGTCTTGATTCAGCGTCCATTATATTCCAAATAAAAACAATTTTATCAAATAAGTTAACATGATATAAAATTTCAATTTACAATGAATACGTTTCATTAGTTTTCGTTTGTCAATATAATAAAACAAAATTCCAATAAATAAAATTAAAATACTATATTATATTCTGCGTCAATTCAGCGCGCGCGCTCCTCAGTCTCGCGCGAGCGCCCAAATAAACTATAATCCTATTCAGACTAGTAAGTATCAAAATTGTTTCGCGGACTATAGATGTACTCCCAACGCAGACCAACGTAACTTCGTTTATTGCAAACGAGTATTCACGATTCGTAATAGGACTCTTAAGAGGAAATGTGGGCTTGTAGACTTCGTATGTAAAAAGTTATATTTCGAGGTTTGGCTCTCGCCTGTTTCCTCCTCCAATATTAAATCGATTCAATAGATATTACACAAGCTGAATAAGAAGGATATAAACTGTGCCCCTATGTTTTTCTCTATTCATTAATTGTTGCCAAATTTGTTCAGTAAGGCTCTTTTGACAGCAGTTTATTGGACAATTTTGAGCATGTTTTGAGGGTCCTAGTGCTTTTACGTTTAATATATTATCATCAAAAAAGAAAACATGGCACAAAATATTATATTCTTCTTATTCTGTTCATGAAATATCTCTTAAATCTGTCCAATATTGAAGGAAACAGGCGAGAGCCAATCCTCGAATTATGGCTATTTACATACAAAGTCTCTCCACCCGCGTTTCCTCTTAAGTTTGAAAAGAGCAACAAAGAATTCTTTAAAATACTGAACGGCATATCAACTGGCCCATCTTCGACCGCATCATCTCTTACTATCAGGTGAGATAGTGGTCAAACTTATGCCTACCAGTTGTGAAAAAAACCACTTTAAATAAAAATACCTACAAAACAAACTAAATACCTACAAAACAAACTAAATTTCCCTTCACAATCGGTGTGAACTCGGCAAGAGGTAGTTTATATGTTAGTTTTTGTTTTTATTGTTATATTATTTTCTTTCTTCGGTCATATAATTGCAAAATAAGTATTTATGTATCATGTTTCTTATTCTTCTTTATCGCCATAAATTGTTTGTGCTCTCACCATATATTGTTATTAATAAGTCTATACGTGAGGACTTGTAATTGGCTTTCTGGTGCATAAGGTCTCCTTTTTTGTATGAGTTTATTAGCTAAGTCCTCCATGTACTAAATAAATAAATAAACGTTAAAATTTTAAAAAGACGTCAATAACTTCCCCCGCTTCGCTGTCGACTGGAAGTGTGCTCAAAAGACTGGCACCGATGCAATGGTGTATGGCAATACTGTTCCTCTGACCAAGGTAAAATTCAGCCCTTTGGTCGCGCGAAGTGTCACAAGCCCGCCTCACATTCCCAACCACTGCAACTCCTGAAAGCCAGAATCAACAGTGGCGACCACCAGAAAAACGACGAGCTAATGAAGCCCGACGAGTCCCGGAGAAACGATTCAACTGTCTTGGATCCCGCATCGAAATTAGGAGTAGGAAAAATTAAAATAGCGAAGTGTCAGCTGAGCGTTAAAGTTCCAACGATATTGTTCATCATCCTTATCATCATTACAGTACAATCTCACTAATCCGACACCTACCAAATCAAGAGGGTATTATGATTATTTAACAAGGATTATTAAATAAAGTATTTCAGAATGTACTTAATAAGGGTTTACGTTGGAAGTGGTAGAGTAGCCGTGGGCATAGGATTGATTGCTGGACATACCGGAGTCCTGTGAAGTGCCAGATTAGTGAGACTACTGTATATCCATATTAGCCTTTTGGGGGTAAAGCCCTTGAATCATAGGGTGACCCGAGTGCGCTTATAGATACCACATAAATATATTTTACGCCAGCTGATCAACACTTTACGTGTCCGTTCTTTGGCAAAAGAGTTACGTCTGGGCACGTTTTTGGATGACAACTATGCGGAGAAGCAATTCGACGCCTAGATGGGAAATGACTTCTCCGGCTCGCGCTCTGGGTAGAGCGTGAGGTAGTGTCAGAATCTTACTGACTAAAACCCACCTGATTTCCTTCAAATGCCCTTTGCGTTCCAGGGCCGCGGTAACTCTATCAAACAATTCTGCAATCCTAAACTTAAGAATCTTGGGTTCTAGTTGATTTATTTATTTTGTGTTTGGTTTGTTTTTGTACGCAGTCTGGTTTGGTACAAATAGTTATCTATTTATATATGTTTGATTCTCAATAATACTGTATTAGTTGAATTTGCTTCGAATCCATCGAATTGCCGCAGGTTTCACCAGTTCATCGGTTCTCCTTCCAAAGCTGCGGTTCCCACAATACAGTCGCTACTTCATCAATCATCAATCTTTTGGATACATCGAACACCTATTCTGCAACTAATGTACCCACGAAAAGTTATGTTTTACGATTATTATTTGGGCTGTTGTTTTCGTATCCTTGTTTCACGCAAGGAAACGCCGAGCATAGCCCTGGCCATTGTCTTTGTGTTTTGGGTGATAAGCCTCTTGGAGAGGTGAGGCCATTGTGAGCGACTACGTTATAATAAAATTCCAAATGTCTTCACTTTAGTTTCTCCTCTCTAGAGATCATCATCGCCTTGCCTTTTCCCAACTAATATATATTGGGTCAGCTTCCATCTAATCATATTCGGTCAGATATAGCTGAATACCAGTATTTTACGAGGAGCGGTTGCCTAATAGACCTCTACAACTCATTGAGTGGGTAACACGATTCTTCATGGCAAGACCGGACTCAGATTTTCTTGCTTCTGACAATCCGTAAAAACTGTCAAAGGTCTGCAAATGACAGCCGGACCAATGGCTTAACATACTTTCCAGGGCACGGAGGATCCTCCGCATGTTAAGATGGTCACCCATCCACAGAACATCTACGGCAAGCGTTGATAAGCCTTGAAGGTCGACCTCTGTGTGTTTTGTTTTATAGTATCATAGTGCGCTAGCTAACAAGTGATAATATAAATAATAATAATATTTAAAAACTTTTTTTCACTTATGTATTAATTACTTTGCATTCTACTTATGTTATAAATTCAAGCTTCTCCACAGCTAAAACACTAGGAAGTGGTGACGGGCGGTCGTTTTGGGGGACTGTCTTTTGTAAAACTTGTTTTGGGGACCGAGTCACCCGCGTCCGTAGGAGAATACCCTTCAGCGAATCCCTACACGTGGTCCCCGGGTGGTACTAAACAGATGACACTAACCGCCTCCGTGGTCTAGTGGTTATACCACCTGATTCAGTCCCAGAGGTCCCGGGTTCGATTCCCAGCGGGGGCAAATTTTTGCTCGGTTTGGTTGGTGGTAGGACTTGTTATAAGTCCGCCTGGCAAGCTACCACCATCATGTCTAAGTCTGTCGCCATAACAAAAATGTTAACAGCATTTTTGTGTTGCGGCAGTTAGAGGTATGATAGCCAGTTCCTCTGTGTAAGAGGATTCCGGGTGAAACTCGCTTCCATCTTCGGCCTAATCATCACTTTCCGTCAGGTGAGATTTGGGCCAAGAGTTTCCCCGTTCTGTATTAAAAAAAAAAAAAAACTTGACATCCAAAAAGTGCTGGCTCCCAGCTTAATTTGAATAAGTGACTTTTGAATTTTCAGTAGCTTTTATTATTAAGCCACGGCATCTCCTCTCTGAAGATCATCATCATCTTCCTGCCCTTATCCCATGTTACTTGGGGTCGGCGCACCACGTTTTTTTATTCCACTCTGCCCTATCAGCCATCAAACTTTTACTAACTCTTTTCTTTCATATCACTGCTCACACAATCCATCCATCTTTTCTTTGGCCTTCCTGTCCCTCTCCATCCATCCAAATTTATTTTCATTACTCATTTAGTTAAATGCGTTTCCTCCCTCCTCTTCACATGACCATACCAAGACAAGCGATTCCCTTTTAACTTTTCCGTCACTGGCGCCACTGCTAGAGGTGGTTTAAAAGTGTGTAGTTATTTCTTACTCTATCCATTCTTGCTACTCCATATCAACATTATCATCTCCACCACATGCAATATATTTTCATCCGTCTTTTGCACTCGTCTCTGAGGGTCTCAAACAAAATTCAAACACGCTGTATGTTATCCCTGTGCGATAACACGCTGGGTGCCAGAGGGTCATCAAAAAAGATAGTAGACACAGCAAAGTTAGTGTTTGACTCTGACAATTTACTATTGTACATTTTGTTATACCTAATGTTGGTTTGTTGTACTCTTATCAACTAACGAAGTTTGCAGACATCCTGTTATTTAGTTTTTTGCAGATATGGTGGTTATGTACAATGTAGGGCAACGATAGGTACTACAATAACTTAAACTTTTTATGTAACGGTGTTCCTCTTATTAGTTATTATATGTACACTTTTATAAACTTATTATTTTAATAAATTTTATTAGCTAAGATATATCTACTAGCTGACCAGCACAACTTCATCTGCGTTACATTTTTCATTAAGGCGCGTCCCCGAGCAAAACGCAGCGCTAGCCGTTTTTTGTGCAGTTTTTTGGAGCTATCTACTCTTTATCCAAAAGAAATACCAACTAATAAAAAATACATTAAATTTCTACACAATCTTGGCTTAAAAATGGTAGATTTTATTTTTTATAACTAAGTATAATGTTTAAGTAATCTCCTCTCAACGAAACCATAGAAATGAGAAAAAAATACTGAAAACATGCATCTTCTCGAAAACTAACGATTATTTTGATTTTGTACTTACACTAATGGATAGGCAATTTAATTATGAACATTTAGGTAGAAGTATTTTTTCAAACGACCAAAATTAGATTTTATAACGATTTTATTCAACATTCTGAGCGTATTCGCTATTGTATCTCTTGCGCTGTTATTGAGGGAAAAAATGCTCAAGGTTATTTGCTCAGGGTACGGCCTTAATGCTCCGCTCCTATTGGTCGAAGCGTGATGTTATATAATAGCCTATACTCGTATAGCCTTCGTCGATATATGGGCTCTACAACATTAAAAAAAAGTTTTATTTCCAAGTTTAGTTCTTACAAGTACACAAGCGCCAGTTTTACTAATTTTCGTAAAAAAATCGGCCAAGAGTGAATTTGACTCGCACACGAAGTGTTTTGTACTATTACCCTTAATTTTTAGTATTGCGTATTATATCGGCAATAGAAATACGCAATTTGTGAAAATTTCAACGGTCTATTACTGTTCTTGAGATACAGCTCGCAGAAAGTTGATTTTATTTTCACTGTTAGTATTTATTATATCTTCATAAATTATTTTCAGAAAAACTGTACAGATCCTCTATATTTTTTCATGCATATTACAAGCATGTTGTAAATTGGCCGGAGGCAGCTGCAACCGTGACTTGACGCTACTCTGGCCATTTTGGACACAACTCTTAATTATTATAATTATGTAAGTACTAGCGTTTGCCAGCGGCCCGTGTGATCCCTAGGGAACTTACTCCTGGGATTTAAAGTAGACTATTTGCCATTTAGTCTTCCAGATTAAAATCTACGTTTGCACTGTGTCAAATTTTATAAAGATCTATTCAGGCGTTCTGACGTGAAAGAGTGACAAACATCCTTCTATACATTCATTCACCTTTATTCATCCTCACAAACTTTCGCTTTTATGATATTAGTAGGGAGAGTAGGATAGTAAGAAGTAGGATTTTCCACACTAGTCCAAAGCCGGGAGAAATAGAAGGTAGAAAGGGAGGTTTTTGCCTTGCAGTACCTATAACAGAACAGGCTAAAAATAAAAACAAATAAAAGAACATTCTGAAACTGTATCCCCAGTTCAATATTTAAATTAGAAACAATACAGAAACTGTTAAAACGAAACTAAATAAAAGTTCGAAATACCTACTGAGACTGGGCCGAGTCGCGGGCGCAACTAGTACTTGCCAATAATAATCATATAAAATAGTAAGTTATGAAAATAAACTAGATCATAATATAGGTCAAGTTATTACTTTAGAGTGATAAGTTGCTACTATGTTGCAAATGGACACGAGGACTACCATACAATATAATTATTGCAATATTATATATATTATGTACATATTATACTGACCTCTAGCTGATGCCCGCGGCTTTGGCCGCTTGACAAATAATATACTAAAACCTTTCTCGAGAACCACTCTATCCATTGGTGAATACAGCATGAAAATCGGTGCTGTAGTTTTTGAGTTTATCGCAGTAGTGATGTAGTGATAGTGATTGACGCATTACAGACCGTCCACACGATACAGAATTTTACTAACTTTTATATAATTTTATCTGTGCAAAAAAAAAAATGCCTTCAATTCACTTTGCCAGTCCGGTATAACAATTGTTAAATATGTGTGCATTTGCATCGCCGTAACCCGTTAAAAATTATTTAAAGCTGCTGCATAGAGTCATGTGGGTCAAGTGTGCGCAGCGTCTAAGTGTGCGCATTCAAAATAATATCTCGAAAACTATTTAAAGCTAAGGAACGGCAACCCCCCTCTCCTTTCATTTATCTACAGGCGCTTAACTCACGCATCGAATTTGTTCTAAGTTAATATAGGCTTATTCGGTGCAGACGCACTGGGCGGTAGTACTCACACTACACGACCGCCCACACACAAACATAAGACGGCTCTGCGGTCTGGATCGTGATCCCCTAGCTCTGAGATCGAGACGGACGGGAGCCACATACTTACTCTGTAGGTGTGTCACCAAAGTCGGCACCCTCGTCGCTGGTCGTTCTCGCTGGGCCTCCCCCGGGCAACTGGGGGTCTCACTCGGCGGGGACTGACCGCCGAAGGTTGAAGAGGCGACGCTGAGTTAACAGCGCCGCGACGCGCCTACAGATACTTACACAACAATTACACCACAGGCGTGCGTTGCTGTTTTATTATGGCAGGCGCACGCCAACATACGATGTCGAGTAAACGTTTTCCTGACTTTTCTGTGTTAAAGAAACGTGAGTTGACCCACGTGAACATATTGTGGCCCTGAAAAGGGCCTTTGAATTGTCTACTGCAGTTCTTAGCTCTTCTTGAAGCAACCCAACGACCAGCCCGTTTGAAGCAACCCAACGACCAGCCCGTAGTAACGGGCCGAGGAGCGCCACCACGGGCCGGGTGCTTCGCCCGGACACTGTTTGCCGCGCCCTCTAGAGGGTCGCAGCGAAAACTACGAACCCCCCCTCTCGAGTACCCCGCGGGACGTCCTGCGAAGCGCTCGTAGCACAGCGGCTGCTCGCGCGCCATTTTGATTTGACAGGTTCAGGATCAGGGTTTTTTGCTAAAATATTTACAATATTTTGTCACATTTGATGCGTAATCTTTTGTGGTCATGTGAACTTTTTGAAAATATGCTATTTGCTATCGAGTGCAACATAATATCTAGTTTGTTATTTGCCAGTGTTTAAGTTGTTATGATGACGCAATAATCAACGACATTCATACAATTCTGTTTCTATGGTTTGGGTTAAGTGTGCGCAGAAGCCTGTCGTGTATGTGTGCGCAATGCGCACACTTACCCCGCTTGCATATCTTTGTACATGTGATGCTATGTTTTGTTTCAGAGTACGAATATAAATTCAAAATGCCTCGTGATTATCTGAGGAAAGCTCCGGATAGATGCAACGTCATAGATGAACAGCTGGAAGCCGCCAAATTATTAATTGCAAAGAGTGCCAGTAAAAGAAAAGCTGTATCTCAAGTCGGACTTAAGGAAAGTACTCTGCGAAAACGTTTAAAAGCTGGGAAGACAGCAACCAGCATGGGAAGATTTTCTTTGACATTTACCAGTGCACCAGCTTCACACAGATACATGTATGACGAAGTAACTAAGGATTTCTAAGCTCAAGTGGATCTCATATTTAGATTTATGATGATAATTATGTTGATTACTTCTAGTACCTATGATGAAAATTTTAATAATTATATAATACTTATGTATTGTTTATGTTCTAAAAATATGTAGCTCAATATTTCTTTTTTTTGTTGTTGCGTACACTTACCCTCAGTGCTGCGCACACATACCCCTATACCGGGGTAAGTGTGCGCGTATGGAACGGTCTTTGTTTTCTATAGTTTCTTAACATACAAGCTACTGACAATAGTATTGTTGTGTCTAAGTTGATTACAAATAAACAGTCTTACTAATTAACACAGTTTTGTTTCATTCTACAAATAATTTTTGAAGCGGCAAAGTTTAAATGCGCACACTTGACCCACATGACTCTACGTACGGTTTCCTGATTGGATTTCCTGATAACTGATAAGGAATTCGGATTTTGGAGACCTGTATGCTCGCTGTACGTCGCCATATTATGTATGGTATGACCTGTATGCTGTATGAATAAATTCAAAATGTTCAACTAGCCGTGCGTTTATTTATATTCAGAAACGGAAAACTAGCTCAAAGTCAAAGTCAAAGATTTATTTGCAAATAAATATGGTTAAAAAAGATCTAGCAATAGTAGTATGGTAGCTTAACATATTCAATCATAACATAATGACATGCAAATTTTGGTATAGCTAGGTACAATTAAATCATTTATATTTAAATTGAAGGAATTCTTAGATATTATAGAAGGGATTCTGAATTAATCACCTTCACCATTGACTTTCTATTCGAAAACAAGCCGTGTGATCGGGTTGGTAGAATGAAAAATCGAATGTACGAATGATTTTTTTTGTAGGACGAGTGCGTTACTTGGGCAGCCTTAACCGACATCAAAATAGAAGGAGTTTTGTTTTCGTCTGTGTGTCTTGTTAGAGTTCCAATTAAAAACGAACTCTCTTAAGATCACTCGTGTGTCTGTCTGTCTGTCCGTCTGTCACAGCCAGTTTCTCTCAGTCTCCGCATCGCCAGAACCGATTCTAAGTAAATAAATAAATGGGGGTCACTTTTGGGAGTTTTTCATATCATTTTTGCGTCGTAAATGCGGATAATAGTTCTATTCCTGAAGACTACAGAAAATCTATAAGAAGTCTGCAGTATTAATTAAAAGAACATGTTAAAAAATATTGGTTCGGAACCCTTTGCACGCGAGTTCGATTCGCATTTGACCAGTTTTTTTAAGTGTGGCTTCATAACTTCGCTGTAAGAAACGATTTTGATGTTTTAAGATTCACAAGACAAAGTCTGTATATTTGTTCACCAACTCTTTAACGTCTGAAAGGATTTTAATGTAATTAAGCACATAGCATTCCAACATATTTATGAACGACAAAATTCATTGTTTTCAAACCATTTGAAAACCATTCACGTCATTCCTAAATCGAAATCCAATAAACTACCTCTATCTTTTAAACTCACGACCTGTGACGATCCAATCCAATAGCAAAAATAATTAACACGACTCGTCGAGCAGCCGTTTAAATTCTCTAGTCTGTGCTAAATTAATTACCCGTCCGGACACCGGACAGCGCTATTTGCAGCATCCGGTCGGACAGCCGTCCGGACGTGTATTAAATATGCGGTTTGCTTGATTTAAATGGTAGTGTGTACAAAATAGGGATGATGGTTTCGCGTGTACTTGGTTTAATTTTCTCTGAGCTGTTCTGAACGAGCTGTACCTTGAATAATTGGGTTGGTAGCTCTCAGAAGTACGGTTAGTGATTTGTATATAGGCATTAGATAGTTTAATTTTCACAATATTCCTTGACAAGGAATATCCAAATAGTTAAAGAGGACAATTAAAAGATTAATGAATATAGATTCTAGAATTCGAGAGCAATACACATTACTATACAGTGTGAGTATTTATACTGTGCACAGACGAGAACGAGGGAAACTATGAAACGTATTAAAAAAAGTTATTTTTTTTTAAATTATTATCGTTTTTTTTTAAATTTGTTCACAACTGTGACCGCAGTGCTAACAAAACTTTTTTACTTTTCCACTAAATGATCTATCGCAATTAAACAAACTCCATAATAATCAGAAGTAATAAGCCATCCTTATAAAATATAGGTACATGTCGCGTCTTGTGTGGCTGACCTGCGAAGCATCGGGTCTTCTTCACGATCCGACATAATCTTACGTGGATGTGGGCAATATCTCACTCGAGCGAAGGATAATTTAATTTAAGTCAAATACAGCAAGAAACAAACACGTGCGTTGGTACTGAGCGTATGCCAAGAGTGCCCGAGGTTGTCTGTCTCAGATTTTTTTAATACGTTATCCATCTATAAAAATTAGGTATAGTTTCCATCATTTTCGTATGTGCACATAATAAAGGCTCACACTGTATAGAGGTTTTGTAAATCCAGGCTCCGTGCAGGTACCGGGAAACTTTGGTCTTACCAAAGTAAAACCTCGTATATCTTTCTGGTAGCTTAGTACTTTGAACTTTCGTTCTTGTCCGGTCCATTCACGTAGAACATTTTACAAACTGTCTGGTACAACACTTTTGCATTAAAACCGTGAACAAGTTGGCGTGGGATCAACATTAGCTATTCGTAAAAGTTTCCATAGTAAAATGCTCTGCGTTTTGTGAATATTAAACACTTTGGCGAAGTGCTGAAGTTTTTGAGGCCATGAGAGCCGCGAGATGGGTAACAAAACAAATACTAGGGAATTCGTGTCTTTATTGTTAACCTTAAACCTAGCCTTTTACCGTTAAAGTTCGTGGTAGCATGGTTGCAAAAGGCTCTGCACAAAAAAGGTGATCTTTTTGTTGGCACTCAGGAGCCACTTTTACACCACGATTAGTAATTCAATACAATAGTTGCTATGGCAGCTCAGCTCTAAAGTACTTACATCCATCTTAAGTTATACGCCCTAATCTGCAACTTGTAAAGGGCCAATCAAGTATTACGTAAACAAAATAAATGAGTCATTTTAACCCCCCCCCTCCCCTTGTCAGCGATACTATTCAAAGTTCTTACCCCTCCTTGCTATGCTTTCGTTAGCATTGGTATAGTTTTTATTCGCACAGTACCTATTAACCCAACTTCTGTTATTTCTTACTTAACTTGTGAACGACGCGTCAGAGTAAATCAAAATTAAACAGCTTATGTCAAAATCTAGTCACTTGCAAATAAGTCGGTGTTTTTTCGTATTTTGACACCGACTTCCGAAATTAAAGTTTTTTTTACTTTACATTATTTTTTTGTGAAAAGTTTTTATCTTTCAATTTCTGCCTAGTGGTACTCCACACTTAACAACACCACTGCAAAATTGCAGGAAAACAAAATACGCAATTTCGATTATTTGAATGACAAAAAACCATCAATCATCATCCAAGTAAACGAATTCCAGTTAGTTCGAGTTAAAATCCAAACATTCCAACCGATTTTGGTACAATTTAAATGAGTCAAATTTTATCAATCTTCAAGTATATTCTTTATGCGATGGGACCCATTTAAATTTTATCCCATTTAATTTAAATCTCCAAGTATATATCCTTTGAGATAAAACAAGAATTTTTCAAATCGGTTCATAAATGACGGAGTTATGAGACAACAAACATAAAAAATACAACCAAATTGAGAGCCTCCTCCTATTTGGGAGTAGGTAAAGTAAGTAAATATTGCAGACGTAATCACCAATTAAACCATCCCATCCCCCAGGTCATCAAAATAAGCCTAGTAAAGATACTATGGACGAGGTGAGCAAAATGCATCAGTCAGCAGTTTTGCATCGGTGAAATTGGATTCACCGTCGATTGCAATTATCGAGGGCGATGCACCGTGCCCCGCCGCCTCCTGCCCCTCTGCGCCGGCAGAGAATACGACACGCGTAGCTACGTCGACCCCTAAACTAGCTTACGCCGCAATTGTTGCTGCAAACAAACCAGCTGCGTCACTACCTAAGCAGCAGAAAGGGGAAAAGAAAAACCGTCGCTGTGAAACCCTTCCAAGGAGTCCGACACAGCGCTGTCCAACGAAGCAAGAGTGTGATGAGGATGGCTTCACCAAAGTGCAGAAGAAGAAGAAGAAGCCTACTTGTCGCAATCAAAATGCGGTGCTGGACTGACAGGACCAAATATGCTGTTACGGGCAGCGGTACCTACAACGTTGCTGTATGTGTCCCGACTACATCACTCCACGAAGGTTGAGGAGATCGTGGAGTACATGAAGGTGAAGACCAACTGGACCTTGAGGGTCGAAAAGTTGGAACCGCGTCACAACACCAACTTCAAGTCGTTTGTGGTGCGGGTTCCGACACAACATGTCGACAAGTTCCTTATGGAAGAATTTTGGCCGAAGGGTGTAGTCTACCGACGTTTTCGTGGCAGGCTATGTGACACCGCGCAGCGTAACACGACGTCGTCACTTCGTGTGTCTTATTTTTTCTATATGTATTAGTTTATTTTTATATTTTGTTGTAAATGTGTATTTTATTTTGTATGGGCTACTGTTGCCTGAAATAAAGGAATAATAATAATAAAGACCCCCCCCCAAGCCCCATTGGTGCTTACGTGATACTTGAATGGCCCTAACTGAATAAACGCAATACCTTTTAAGCGATTATTGCACGTGAAAGAGAAGGTTTACGCCAACAGCCCAGCATCGATTGAAGACCTCAAAGATGGAATTCGTGAGGATATCGAGGACATAGGGCAGCCACTTTGCGATTTGGTTATGGAAAATTTCATGAAAAGGATATGGTCCTGTAAGCGTGATCGTGGTGGTCATTTGCCTGATGTTATTTTCCACTACTACGGCATACCTTCCTCTTTATAATGAAATAAACATCCGTTCATTTATATTAAAAAATGGCATTTTTCTTTGAATATCAAAATAACACCTCTTATTGGAAAACCCTTTAGAATAGAATAGAACATTTATTTGCATAAAGACATGGTATAAAACATGTTGTGTTGTTTGGTTGGTCCTATAGTAAAAGTTGTTCATAATGATAAGTAAAATCGATCCCTTAATGATTCCTAAATATGTTTTTAAAGTATTTTTGCTACAATTTTCATAATTAAATACGTGCATACTAAAGAACTGAGCTGTTTAGTAACTATGGTTTTTATGGAAGTAATCTTCATATCAAACAAGATGGCGTTAATATGTCAAAAATATGATTAAAAAAACCGGCCAAGTGGGAGTCGGACTCGCGCACCGAGGGTTCCGTACAAACCTTACGTTTAGGATTTATGACGTATAAAAAAAACTACTCATTAGATCTCGTTCAAATCAATTTTCGGTGGAAGTTTACATAGTAATGTACATCATTTTTTTTTTGTTTTAACATTCTCTTATTTCAGAAGTTACAGGGGACACACACATTTTACCTCTTTGGAAGTGTCTCTCGCGCAAAGTATTCAGCTTAGAAAAAAATGATTTTAGAAACCTCAATATAATTTTTGAAGACCTATCTATCCATTGGATTTGATGAAAAAAAAATGTTGAGTTTCAGTTTTAAGTATGGTTACCCATACTTAAAACTGAAACTCAACATTTTTCCCCCAAAATTTATTGTATTTTTTATATTTCTGTGTAAAAATCTTAATGCGGTTCACAGAATACATCTACTTACCAAGTTTTAACTGCATAGTTTTTATAGTTTCGGAAAAAAACGTGGCTGTGACATACGGACGAACAGACAGACATGACGAATCTATAAGGGTTCCGTTTTTTGCCATTTGGCTACAGAACCCTCCTTCTGGCGCAGTAAAAAGGCACCAGTTCAGCAAAATCCCTTTTGTCAGGGCTCAGAAGTCCAAGTATAGCTTTTAAAACATTGTGCCTTTATCATTCAACAATGTTTCAAGGCCCAACGTGCATATTCTATGTCGCATCTTCTTATAAAACAATACTTTACTAAATCCCATCGCAGTTCAAGAAGTACTTGAAAGTAAAGTTTCAAATAATTTTAATTTGAAAGAGATATACCTACTCTTACATAGTCAGTCAAAAGTCTGGGACAGAACTTTGACTGCTTAATGCTACTTGCTTTTATAATAATTTAAAATGTAGTTGGAAACCGAGCATTCCAGGATAAAAAGTACACTTTGGCACTCAACGATGGTGAAGCTACTCCTACCAGTCCTGCCAGAGTTGGCATTAGGAGGAACACAGGATGGGTTTTAGTTTAGTCAGTGAGAGTCGGATACTTCCTTCTGCTCCAAAGCGGGAGGAGTCATTTAACGATTTCCCATCCTTTAAAAAAAACAGCTTCATATCACCTCGGGAACCGAGGTATTCCACGAAGCACACCCAAACGAAGCACACCCAGACGAAGCACACCTAAAGTATTCCACTAAGCACACCCGTAGGTGGGCTTCAAGTAAAAAATTAAAATAATTAATTTCCTATTCCACGAAGCACACCTACGAATATTACTCGCATAGTGCGGGGACTAAGAGATAAAAATGTCGATAGGAGGAATATTTATTAATTAAAAGACTAACTTAAATATCTAACATCTTTCAAAGCTGGCGGACAACAGACAAAATAATCGTCCAAACAATTAAAAAAAGTGATCATCAAAATCTGCCTTCATAATAATATGTATTGGTGGCCATGTCCCTGAAAATTCAATTCAAGTACCTACATACAGCTGAAAATAAAACTCCTGCCTTTTGAAGTCTATTATAATTGAAAAAACATACTTTATACTTAGAATTATTTTAAGAGCAATAGAGACTCTGTGTTATTCCCCAAAGTTCTGAGGTTCATAACATAAAATTACGCGTAAAACTCCCATTTTACACACAAATAAGCTTCGTTATGTACCTCTCACAGCGAGTCTTAGGTTACAAAAGGGAGAATTAAATAGACTTAGCTCAATATACATTGCAATGAACTCTTGTAACAGTCTAAGGTAGATTCACAAATATCTGGGCCGTTCCCGGGACGTAGACGAACCGTGATCTGGAACTACACGGTCTGACACTTTTGGGCACGGTACGGACACGAATGTGTTTGAAAGGGTTCATAATTATTAAGTGTATGCACCCATTTTTAATGAGATCCTGATGGACGACAGTCCGTCTATATCCTGAACACGGCACGGACACGGTTCGGATGTGTGTGGACTAACCTTTATTCTGTTTTCTAATATTCTTCGCGAGCGTATTCTAATACCGGACCCCGAGGGTGTCACAGTGATGTGGGGTGCCAGTGACAGCGAATATAACCAGAAATACTTTTTATATTTTATTAGCTGTCCCCCGCGGCTTCGCTCCCGTCATATATATATATATTATATATTCACACTGATGGAAAGCGATGATGGTCAAAGATAGAGCAAGCTTGCCTATTCACTTGTTTTAGAGACTCTCAGGTTGATCAGGAAATACAGTCCGGGCAGAGAAGTCCACACTTAAGCTCCAGTAGCGTCATCTGCACGTTGTCGGCGCATTTAAAAAACGCCCTGTGTAAAGGTCCTTACATACTCTTTTTGCCTGGTTTACGTTCAAACATCTTGCTTTTCTTATTCCGCTGTTAAAGAGACCCCACCTTACCCTCAAAAGGAAACGTTCCCTGTGTAGTCCAACAAATACTTTTGTGTCGAAAAAAACGAATTCAATTTCTGTAGAGCTTATTTCGCGCCAATATTTGTCCGCGATCGACATTTTATTGAATAATAGATGGTGACGTCACAGTTCAAATAGAGTTGTCTAAATGGAAAATGAATTTCAATTTAAATAGTTTTGTAGATTGATAAAGCGGTAAGTTAGATTACTTTGTCAGGGTTGTGGAATTTGTTCGAAAGAGTCACCGCGGCCCTGGAACGCAAAGGGCATTAAGAGTCACCGCGGCCCTGGAACGCAAAGGGCATTAAGAGTCACCGCGGCCCTGGAACGCAAAGGGCATTAAGAGTCACCGCGGCCCTGGAACGCAAAGGGCATTAAGAGTCACCGCGGCCCTGGAACGCAAAGGGCATTAAGAGTCACCGCGGCCCTGGAACGCAAAGGGCATTAAGAGTCACCGCGGCCCTGGAACGCAAAGGGCATTAAGAGGAACACGGATGGGTTTTAGTCAGTAAGAGTCTGATACTCCCTTCCGCTCCGCCCAGAGTGGAAGAAATCATTTGATTATTTCTTAAAGTTTATCATCAGGCTTCTGAATAGAAAATTGATATTTATGAATTTGCCAACCTTTTGAATGCTAATCTTTGAATCTTTGACAAAATTAAAGAATACTTTGACGTAGAAAGTATCTTATTTTGGAGGAGCATTACATCTCAGTTGCATGCTGTCAAAACACCTCTAACTTCCCTACATTTTGAAAAGCATTTGACATTAATTGTCACTTATATGATATTGCGACTTGTATTTGTACGTTTTGTGAGTACAAGTATGGACGCGTCAAAAACATTTAAACAAGGTCCTCAGAAGATCTAAAAATGCCACTTTAGCAGAATCATATTAGAATCATAATATTAACCACACAACAATCTGCCAAATTTCATTCTCATCTTTATTGCTAACGCATTAGGCTCAAGTTTGATTGGGAAAATTTGACAGTGACGGGTAGTGATGTGCTTTCTGATTCTGCTAAAGTGGCCTTTTTAGATACCTAAGTTCTCCACTTCGAATTCTCATTTCATTAACTAGGGTCAGTTAACTTTTTACCGAAGTTAACACTGACATTTTCAATTTCCATTCTCTATTTTGGTAGCCAAATGATGTCGATTTTTTATAACAATAAAAAAATATGAACATCCCCAGCTGGTCTTTCTTCGTACACAATATTACGTTACTTTCTCAAGCAAAGAGAAATTACTGCCTACAAAACAATTTCATTATATTTTATTTATTTATTTATTTTATTTTATTTTACAGTTTTAGGAAAACTTACAGCTAAACATTTTCATAGGAATGAGAATAACAAAAATAAGGCCAATTAAAAGTTTCCACAGATAGAAGAAAGCCTATAAACAAAAAAAAATAAGAAGGTAAGCAGTGTTATAGTGAAAACAATAGGTAACAGGTAAAACAAAAACAAAAATACAACCGAATTGAGAACCTCCTTTTTTTGAAGTCAAACAGCCCAGATTTAACTGAATTAGTTTACGCCATCAAAGAAGCAATTACAGAGAGTCCGTTTTAATTTTAAAATACCAGTGCTGAATGGCTAATGTAATTATGTAACTACATGAGCCTATTCACATTCATGTATGCCTAGTACCTAATTTCTTTCATCCCCACAAATATGATGTGTAATATAAATATTTCATTTTGGCGTAAGCGGTTTATTTTTCGCGAACCAATTTGTATGGATTACTGAGAAAATGTTTTTAGCTTATTCCATGGAAGTAGTTTATTTTTCTGAATGTTTCTGAGGGATTATCTGCAGGTCATGGGCGGTAGGACTTATGGTAGCCCGTTAATATAAATATAATACAACATGTATTGTCGATCTTGCACTATTCCATCTTTTAATCACGAGGGCCGAAAATCCCAATAATAATAACTTTCTAGCACTAGGCAAGTGCGAGTCGGATTCGCGTGCAAAGGGTTCCGAAAAAATTTGTACCTACTTACGAATACTTTTAATATGTTATTTTAAAACTACAGATTTCTTACAGGTTTTTCTGTAAACTTTAGGTTTAGAACTATTGCATGCATTTTTTTTTAATTTTAGGTTAGGTAGTAGTTTCGGGGATAAGGTCAGTTTTGGTCTAATTTCAAAAATATGTAATTTAAAAACCAGTTTTTTTAATTATAAATAATATATAATTAAAACCCTCACAGTAAGCCCTTTCATTTGATATTAATTGATATGTCACACAATATAGTTTGAAAAAAAAAATATTTTATAATTTTCTAGGTTGACCCCCAAAAGTGACTCCCATACTACAATTTTTTCATGCGGATGGACCATGCGTCCACATTTCGGTCGCAGAAGTCCATATGTATACCAAATTTTAACTGAATCGATCCAGTTGATCCGGAGGTTCTTTTTTTTTTTTACTTTGTATGGGTTTCCTCTTGACTCTAGTCTTGGTCAGAGATGACAGAGACAAAGTCTACGATGGAGCGAGCTTACCCAGAAGTAGCCTGTTCACTCTAACTTTGAAGATATTAGGGTTGTAAGCATTCGGAAACACAAACGCAGGCAAAGAGTTCCACTCCTTTGCTGTGCGCATTATGAAAGACGCTTGGAAGCGCTTAGTGCGAGTTGGTGGAATAGCAACAAGGTAGGGATGGCAAGTTGCAGTGCGTCTGGATGTCCGATGGTAGAAGGGGGCTGGTGGGATGAGGACGTGGAGTCCCTGGGCACACTCTCCGAAGTACAATCTGTAGAAGACCGACAATTGTTCGGTTCGGTCGCAGAAGTCCATATGTATACCAAATTTTAAATGAATCGATCCAGTTGATCCGGAGGGAACTGGCTGTGACAGATGAACAGACAGACACTCGAGTGGTCATTTAAGGATTCCGTTTTTTGTTCGGAACCTTAAAAATAAGAACTCTTTATAATACAGTAAATTAACTGGTGTAGAACAAACAAGAGTCTAAATATTACTGGCAGGCTGCTTGAAAAAAATAAAGTCTCTATTTTTACGATATCAATTCTTAACTTTTTGTTTTTTGCTCAGCAAATTCCGAATCCCGGCCGTTGTCAAACAACCTTAACAGCGCTTCTTCTGAAACTTTCATAATTTCAGCTCCTATTTCGGGTTTATGGTTTAAGTTTGCGAAATAAAAACAAAAAGATTAAAGTGGGCACAGGACCTCTGTCGTAAATCCTAAACAACAAACCTAGGGTTGAACGTAAAACCTAGTGTAGGGTTCATCGTAAAATTGTTAGTACCGAGTAGGTGATGGTTATATGTATGGATCTCAATTTTATGTCAATTTTATGAGGAGCGTATAAATGTGGATCTAGTTAGGTGGTTGGGTGTGTGAGAATAATTAGTAGGAACTAATTTAATACCTAATTTAAAAACACTGCTTCGTTTTTCAGGGTTCCGTATCCAAAGATTAACCAACGGAATCCTATTACTAAACCTCCGCTTTATCTCAAGAACCGTAATAGGTAGACTGTCTTTCTTTGTGTCTTTCTTTCTCTTTCTTTCTTTAAATTTGTGTTCAGAGTGTGTATTTCTATTGCCGCTATAACAAACAATAATAGTTTAAAAAAATATCTATACTAATATTATAAAGCAGAAGAGTTTGTTTGTTTGGTTGAACGCGCTAATCTCAGGAACTCCTGGTCCGATTTGAAAAATTATCTCAGTGTTAGATAGCCCATTTATCGAGGAAGGTTACAGGCTATATATCATCACGCTAAGACAAATAGGAGCGGAGCAATAATGGAAAATGTGACGCAGACGAAGTTGCGCGGGTCAGTTAGTTAAAAATAAAGGAGCTTCCATACAAGAATTTAAACGTTCTTTGATTTCGGGTTATGGTACGGAAGCTTTCGAGTGAGAGTCCGACTCGCATTTGGCTTGGTTCCTATTTTTTATTTGAGATGGGTTTGCTCTTGATTCTAGTCTTGGTCAGAGATGACAGAGACAAAGTCTAAGATGGAGCGAGCTTACCCAGAAGGAGCCACTCTAACTTTGAAGAAATTCGTTCCGTTTAGACATGATTCTTATTTTAAAATAAGCGACTGAGAGTTTTCTGCACCTTTAATATTGTGAATGCTAATTCTACTCATGCGAATGCGAAAGTTGTTTGGCCCTCCGACCACGCACTCCTGGAACAGCTTGTATAGCCGACGTACATATTTCGGTGGCGCACATCAATCCCATACTTTTTAGATGTTTCGACCATAGAAATCGCTATCGACGATCAACATCTAGACGCGCTGATACATTTTTAACAGCTTATGAGCTTGTGTGTTAAACAACGTGTGTGGCAAAAAATTAACATGAAACTTTTTTTGTTTTTTTTGAGAAGTTCTTTGAGAATTGTTTATCCCACATTAATAATCATCAAAGTGCTTGGAAAAATAACTTCGAGAAACTTAACAAAGAAAAAGATTGGAGTCTCTCTCTTTGAACTGGGGCTCATTATAATTTACTGTTATAATTAAATTAAACTCATTATTTTGATCAAAGAATCCTTATATTAAGATTACGTAGGTACTACTATTTTTATGAAAAGATTTGTAAGAAATTTTAATCAAGAGATAGAAGATTTTCATTGAAGTCTATGCTTGTTTAAATACTAGAGCAAAATACGTACGAGTTGCTATTTGAGTTTTTGTTTTTGGCATTTAATGATCGTCAGGTTCAGGTTAGGTTAGGTTAGAACCATGACCATTAGCGTGCCGCGGTAGCGGCCGCCGAGCACCAGATCCCTTCTATTGTTGGTGAATAATTTGGGTTAGATGTGTTTATAACAGTATTAGCAGAATCTGGGCAGAAAATGAGTAAATATGAAAATTAGGTCAACTGAACGTTATATAAAAAGAGCAATATACTAATTGAAAATTAGGTATATGAGATGAACGTTATACTAAATGTTATTACTTAGAGCAAAAGAAGTTAAATGAAATGTAATATTAGATCACAAGAAATTAGGTCATTTGTTTTTATAGCATATGAAAATTATATCATGTGAACGTTATTTCAAGTGATAATATATTATCTGTTATTATGGCATATATTACATACCCGTTTTAAAATTAGTTACAGAAATTCGCGTGTCACAGTTTGCTTCACATACAAGCGAGCAAAATGCATACACTCTCAGATTGCTCTGAGCTCGTATGCACTTTGCTCCAATTTATTTATGATTTTAATGAGCACGATGTAGTTCAGTACAGACTACGGGTGTCTGGGTCATGAACAGTTTGGCAATACGCAGCCTGGTGACAGATGGACAGACTGACGGACGGCTACGGTGTCTTAGTAATAGTGTCCCGTTTTACCCTTTGAGTACGGACCCCTTAAAACATCGTAATACCATTTCACACTTCAGAAAAGCTACTCTGTACTTAAGCCATTTTCTCCTATACAAAGTCACCTTCCTGTTGAGATTGGACAAGAATTCGAATTCGATTACTTTAATTCCTTCCCACGGAGTTAAGGGTGAAAGAAATGTGATTACGTTTTCGCTCATCCTAAGCAGTGTCCGCCCCTGACTTCACGCATGTAGCTATTTTCTGAGGTATAAGCGATGAGCGTTTTGGAGAGAAATTGAAGATGGCGTTAAGAGCGTGTATTCCGTCCACTAGCGCCGCCAATCGTTTTTTATTATTTGTGGCAAATTTAAGACACGTAGATAAAAAACCGCTCTGTAGTGCACTGAAGAAATGTATTTATTATGTTTTGAGAGTTATGTTTTGTACTTTAGAACATAAATAGTTGCCAAAGTCGATATTTTTGCTAAAAGTGGCCACTTTTAGCAATAATTGCCGTTTTGGCTATTTAGCCATGAGTTATGTATTAAAAATAGCTGTCAAAAAATAATAGATACATTTCTTTAGTGCACTACAGAGCGGATTTTTATCTACGTGTCTTAAATTTACCACAATTAATAAAAAACGATTGGCGGCGCTAGTGGACGGAATACACACTCTTAATGAGGTCATAACACGCTTCTGAGGCTGAATCAGCATCATTTTTTCAGTGAAAAATGTTCACCACTGAACATGGGCCTTCCCTAGAGTCCTCACATCGACCGTTTCTGTACGTCTCGCATCCAGCGGCTTACTGCTTCCATTATCAGGCTATCGGTCTACCTTATGGGAGAGATCTTCCAACGCTTTGTTTTCCAGTACGCGGTTGCCACTGCAGAAACCTTTTGCAGGTAATGTGCTGACTTTGACCTATGTTTAGCAATTCTCAGACTGTGAAACCAATGTTTCCAAGTAAATCTTAAACAGATCACAAAGAAGAAAAAGATGATAGATACATCTTAAAGAAACCCTACCTTTTAAGAACATTTTACAGAATATTTGAAATCCTTATTTAAAGTGGCTTTTTTCTAGGATCACAAAGAAGAAAAAGATGATAGATAAATCTTAAAGAAACTCTACCTTTTAAGAAAATTTTACAGAATATTTGAAATCTTTATTTAAAGTGACTTTTTTCTAGGACGTCTGATCATTAGAATATTAATCATGTTTTTGATCGTAGTGCACTTAGAAGGCAAACCTATAGACTCCAAAAAATATCACTTTTCGCTTGCCTCCTTCAACTTACACCCGATTTCATCCCTACGAAGTTACCAATGCTTCACACGTGCCCACGAGTTTCGTAAGAACGTATAGTAAGGCGTACGTGACTCCCCTGCATAACTGCTTCCCTGGTACCCGGTCTTCGTTTACGACAAGCAATTTATTTCAAATTTTGCAATTGATAAGAGATGAAGGGCTCGTGGTTTAATAATAAGAGCCGCATGGGTCGATCTACAAGGTTAAGTATTGCTTGCCAAGCGTCTATAGATGGGTTAATACATCCATTACATGCCAAACCACAGACACCTTCATGCCTCGAAAAGCACATTAAATCGTGATGGCGTCCTGGACAGGACGAAGGAAGGTCTGTCACAAGGCTGACACAAACCTGGTGAAGATGCGGGAACCCTTAACAAGTTTAACAAGAAAAATACAGTATTAGTAGGTGTGGCGATGCTTGAGAATGACCTCACCGTGATCACTTAGGTGTAGTGAACGACAAGTGAGCTGTCATGCCATCTTGTTTGTATGGTTTGACAGCTCACTGGTCGTTCACTTCGCCTAAGTGTTTACTTCGACATGTTTACAGAATCGCACTGCTGTACTGGATGACTTTCGCCCGAAATTATTTTGGTTTAGGTAGGCAGCTGTCTGCTGCCACGGCGTCCTCACCTTCCGCCTGACGCAGGTCCTCACCGGACATGGATGTTTCGGGAGGTTCCTGCACCGAATTCGGCGGGAGGAAACGCCCGGGTGTCACCACTGCGAGGATCGACCGGAGGACACGGTAGAGCACACTGTGCAGGTGTGCCCCGCTTGGGCGGCGCACCGCCGAGTCCACGAAACGGCGATTGGCGGCGACCTCTCGCGTCCGGCCCTGACCGGAGTCGCGGGATTATTCGCAAGAGACACCGTGGCTCCGGAACACAAAGGGCAATGAAGGAACATGGATGGGTTTTAGTCAGTAGAAGTCTGACACTCCCTCCCGCTACACCCAGAGCGGGAGGAGTCATTGGATGATTTCCCATCCCTAAAAAAAAAAAAGGCAGCTGTCTGCTATTTAACCGACTTCTTCAAAAAGAGGAGGTTCTATGTTCGGGTGTATGTATGTTCACAGATATCTCCTCCAAATGACCGATTTCAATAATTATTTTTGTATTCGAAATATACCTTTACTCCTGAGGTAGTCCCGTTGTCACCAAGTCAGAATTTGATGACAGGATCCCAAGAACACTTTTTACAAAAAAAAGACACTAGTGTTTTTTTTTTGGAAGTCGGTTGTATTTTTTTTGTAAAATGTTTTTTATTTTTCACTTTTTAGTGGTACCCCACACCTAACAACACCACTGCAAAATCGCAGAAAAGCAAAATACGCAATTTCGATTACTTGGATACAATGACGTGTTATATACCGCGTCTAACTGACATCGACGCACAAACGATTTCCATGGGTCCAGGGCATGATTCTGGACACCCTAGTCTTAGAATTTTTCGTCGGCTTTTTTCTCATTTTTTAATTTTTCTCGAGGGTTTTTTTACTTTAGACTGCTCATAATCGTTATTCTGACCTAACCCAATGAGATTTTTAATAAAAAAAATAATTAATTAACTACTTTCACTAAAAAGAGCAATCTGAATAAAACCACAAATAGATATCAGCTCAGCTGAGCTGATACCTACTTGTGGTACTCTTGAAAAAAATGAGAAAAGAACCGACGAAAAAATTCCAACACTGGGGTGTCCAGAATCATGCCCTGGACCCATGGAAATCGTTTGTGCGTCGATGTCAGATACACGCGGTATAGACACGTCATAAACCAACATCGCGGCGCTTAAAAACGGCGAAAATACTAGATAGCTACTAATACGCATGAAGAAAGGGAAAGAAAATATGTCACCGTACGGCGGGATGCCTGTTGCTAGAGGGAGATAAATATACATCTTCAGTTACGTCACAGGATAAGTTATAGTCAAATTGACATCAAAACAAACGTAGTGTCGCGCGACAGGTTGGTGCGTAACTAAGCGCGATGTGGCCAATTGGCTTCATTTCATGTTGTCATTTTAGAGTGCGGACAACGTATCTATAGTTTTATATATCATTGCTTGGATGACATAAAACTATCATCGAGTAGACGAATTCCAGCTATTTCGATTTAAAATCCAAAATTCGTAACCGATTTTCATAAAATTTAAATGGGATCAATCTGCAAGTATATCCTTTCAGATAAAACAAGAATTTTTCTATTCGGTTCATAATTGTCGGAGTTATGAAGTAACAAACATTAAAAAAAAACAACCGAATTGATAACCTCCTCCTTTTTGGGAAGTCGGTTAAAAATCGAGGGAAACCCTCAAATTTTTATGGCACGTACAATGTTTTACATTAACTTTCTAACGCCATTCAGAAATTTGTGCCTGGTAAACATCATCTCATGTTGCTGAGCTGATAACGGAACATATAAGTTAGTATCTCGGTTTAAAGATTCTTTATTTATTCTAAAAGAACATACATTGTTCACTTAACGAATAAATGCATAATGAATGTTAGTATTATTAGTATACCTAATGAAAAATATAATGCATACTAAATAGTTTTGCAATTTGTGGATGATGGAATCTAGCCTATTTTTATATACTTTTATGTTAAGGACTGGTTCAAACAACAAACAGACATGCGATTTCAGCAATTCCGATCCATTTTCTATCATTTATTCAAGAGTTCCTTTGCCTGCCTCTGAAATTCTTCATCAGGTGTTCACCAAATTGTAATGGGACTAGAAACTCTGGAAAAATACTCTTCCCAACAAAATAAGAATCATCCAAATCGATTAACAATTGGCGAAAATATTGCTGAACAAACATTTTTCATGGGATCGCATCATCAGATGTCGTTCAATACCAATAGTTACTATAGATAATCTAACTGACGGACTAATTAGATTTTTTCAGGACACAAGCCCATTATGGATATATTGTTAAACCACAGTTTATACGTACCGACCTTTTTTAACATGTTTTCTAGTCTAAGTTCTACCCAAATTAATTAACTGAATGACAATATGAAAACCTTTCTGTACGAAAAGTGATTAATTTTAATTAATTAGTGCGTTGTTTGGGTCTAGATTAATTAACGTTCTTGTAAGTCTAGACAAATTAACATTCCGTCCTTGGATTGAACTGAAACTGTTGAGGGATTTTTTTTCACGCAGTGGAGAATCGAATAATTGTACCTAATCGTAGAAAATTAAAGTATAACCCCACAGACAAAGAGTCTGTGGGGTTATACTTTAATTTTCTTAAATCATAAATGTAAGACTGGTATGTTTGGACGTCTGAATGGATTTTAATGAAATCTTAAAAACTTAAATGAATAAAACCTGGATAAGGACAGAGGCCATTCTGATAATTTGTGTTCCCAAAAAATATTTTGTTCTTCCAGACGTTGAAAAAATCCAAGTAAAAATGTTATTTACACAAAAAAATGCCCACTTTAATTAGATCTATGTTGTTGAAAATTACATTTCCCGTACATTTTTATAAAAGTTATTTTAATAAAAATATAACTACACTATACAGCTTCGGTAAAACGTTGCTAACACAAGGAAAACAAAAGAGTGTGGAGCGACTCGGCCAAGCCGCTAAGTTAACAGTTTATGTGTTAAGTAAGTGTTCTCTCGACATCTAGGTCGAGGATATATTGGCGAGCGGAGCGATTTCAGAAATACGTGGTTTTTGAGTTAAGTTATATCATTCAGTCCGTAAAAAGTAAGAAACATATCATAATGTAATTTGCACCAAGAATTACCACCACGATAAACATTTTTTTTAGGGAAAACCTTTTTTTCCCGGAAAAACGCCAGAACTATTTCCAAAAAGTATCAGGAACTCTAGAACAATGCTGCATGCAAATAGAACTCACAGTTTTTATGCTCTGCCGGGATATGATCTGCTAAGTTCACATGCAAAACGCTCTGCCCTAAGCCTTGCTATGCGTACTATAAGGTAGACAACCATTTAGAACTATTTCTGAGGACGGAATCATGAGTGGTAAAAACTCAAAAACCACTATCGACCGAATTCGGTCGTGAAGTCCTATAGCCGTAGACGTAACGTACATAGACCAATTTCATCAAGATCCAATTCTAGAGTTTGCAAGATTAAGTCGCTGGCCGAAGCTAGTAAATACCTATAAGTCAATAGATTATGGAAACAAAAGGCGGAAAAAAAAAACAGAAAAAACGGGTTTAACCTAATTCAATTTACATCGCTATCCCACCAAGCTCCGGCCTTTACTCTTAACCTACGCTAAGTGCTGACTCCAATAAATGGATACCGAGCAAACTGTATAGTTTAACTATTTAATGCCTTGTGTTTCAGAATAAACTAGATTATTGTGCTGTTAGGAATTTTGGAGTTAGGTACATCCCTGTTAAGTTGTAGTAGATTGGTTAATTTGGTAAATATTCAAAGATTTAAAGCATTTAAATCAAACTAGCTGACCCGCGCAACTTCGTTTGCGTCACATTTTCCATTAATGCTCCGCTCCTATTTGTCTTAGCGTGATGATATATAGCCTATAACCTTCCTCGATAAATGGGCTATCTAACACTGAAAGAATTTTCCAAATCGGACCAGAAGTTCCTGAGATTACCCCCTACATACAAACTTACAAACATGCAAACTTACAAACAAATGTTACCTCTTTATAATATTATTAGTATTAGTATAGACTAGCGGACCCGACAGACGTTGTCCTGACTGCAGCGCCATCTGCCGGGCTGATTTGTGAATCTAAACTATCCAGGCTGCCACCCAAACGCATAAAAAAATTCATTCAAATCGGTCCAGCCGTTTAGGAGGAGTTCAGTGACATACACACGTACAGTAGAATTATATAATATAAAGATAAACCATTAACAGGGACGCAACCTGTGTCGATACTCTTGCGCCATCCCATCTTCCTAGTTCATCGTGTTGTGCTGGCGCTGCCGCTGCGGCTGCGGAAAACCTCAAGCGGCGTAAATATAGTAACCTTATTGGTAACTATATTTTCGAGCCGTTTGGGGTTGAAACCCTAGGGCCGTGGGGCCCTTGTGCTCACAGCCTTTTCAAAGAAATTTCGAAACGGCTGGTGACCCAAGAGCTGGCTCTTACTTTGGGCATTGCCACGTTGAATGGCAATGCTTAATGCATTGCCATTCAACGTGGCAATGCCGCCAGTCTCTTGGGTACATTACCAACTGACAGCGTGAAGGACGAATATTTTGGTGCTCTACTTTAGTCTTTTGTTAGTTTAGTATAATTGTTAATTTATAAAATAAATAAATATATGTGTAAAAATATTTAAAATTATATTAACAGGGACTTTTGAAATGTCAAGGACGTTCATTCAAAATCATGAAGCTATTTGCACGTTCCAAAGCGTAAATCTCTATGGAGAAGAACGTGCAAGAAACTCCTACAACTATTGGATTAAGGTTAGAGATATTTATTATATTTAATCCTGAATGACTCGGGCTTTCGTGTCGTTTGCTGGCGAGTTTGGAGTAACATATTTGGTGCACATGGTTGCCATTTGCTGGTCTGAAAGGTGTGTGTCAGTTCTTCTTTTTATGGTTGGTATACTTACGGCTACTCTATGCACTTCATTATTTATTTAATATTAGCTGTTGCCCGCGACTGCGTTCGTGTCTGAAATTATTTTTACAGTACACTTGCTCAAAAAATGCATTTACGAAGCCTGTGTACATTGTTCGAAAGTTAAACATTACGCACCGTACAATGGAACGTGCGGTAAAGTAGGTACTCTCACCTAAGTATCTTCTTTACCACACGCTCCGGTGTATCCCCATACAACGGAGCGTGCGTATTCTTTACGGAGTTTCTTTTTAATTTTCTAAAAAAAAAAACAGGAATTCCACCAAGGAGATTCATAATAAGAAAATAAGAACAAAATTAAAGCTGAAAAAAATAAAGAGGTGAAAAATAACGCATCTTTTTAATGCTTCCTTATATATTTCAATAGTACTCAATTAATTTATTAACAAAATTGTATTCAACTTTCCATGGCGGGAGAATAGCAAATACCACAGATTATAAATGACCGCCACGTAAAATTAAAGCTCATTTTATTTTCAACAAAATTAAAAATGGAACGTCCGAAAATCAATGCTTATTCATTTTTACTATTTTGAAGTTCCGTTTTGGTCTACCTGGCCTTAGTCTGAGATTATGAGTAACCATAGATATAATTAACAAATTGTTTTTTTTTCTATGTGCGTAACGTTTCTTTTCGAGGCTATCAACCATTTGTTTTTTAGACTTAGGTACATAATTATGTATGAATCAGTTATTATCTACAGCATCAATATTTTTTGAAAACTTGGCAATTTTCAAATTCAAGTTTGAATTTTCCTTGTTCTTTGATGCGATAAAGTCAAAGTCAAAAAGACAAAAATTTCTTTGAACACCAGTGTTTACGTTGTTGAGAAAGGTTTCCGTGATTGCTCGTCATCACAACGCCTGTCAAGTTCCAAAGTAGGTACCTACATAATAAGGTACTTTAATGAGTAATAAGTTCTTATTACACCACACGGGAGCAATAACACGGCTAAGTCCCAGACAACGTTAATAGAATAATAAAATGTAATGAAACTCTAACTAGGAGAAACTAACTTATTACAGACTGAAGACTCCCTTGGGAAATAAACATTATATTGCCGAACTACACAGGTAGTACTAAATAGAATTTAAGATTAATTTTTTACCATAACACAGTACCTACTCAAATGCATTATGTACTCGGTTATCCCACGTGTAATTTAGGACTTAGAAGGTACAATGAATATATTTTTCCCACAAACTACTGTAGCTAAATAAATAAAATTAAGTGGACGCTTGGAGTTTTTCTTCAGGGGAAACTCATACATTCAACTCAGGGTAAGTTTTCTCAATTCGTACCCCAACTTGAGCAACCTTACCTTAGCTGGGTTGTAAACAATTTCAGACAGGCAGTCGTTTCATGTAATGTTTAGCGAACATCTCTAACTTCTTTGAATTATCATCATCAACAGTAGCATATCACCGCCGAAAGACGTCGCGCTGCTGAACATGGGCCTTCTCCAAGTGTCACCACAACAACCAGACCTGTGGGGCTCGTATCCATCGGCTACCCTCAACCTCCAACCGACATCGGTCCACCTTGTGGGTGGCTGTCCAATAGTGCGTCTTTCGGTACGCGTTTTTAAGGTGTACAGACGGGACAGAGAACGAGACGGAGAAAAAACAAGTTTTTACAAATTGTTTGTAACCGATTGTTCTCCGTCGTTTTCTCTGTCCCGTCAGGGACGGGTACCCGGATGTGTGCGGACAGCGCTTAAAGGACTTATGTTCTACAAAGGAAACGTTGAACTACTTACCTAATATCGGTGAGTAGATAGTAACTATTTTGCACCATGTTATCGACACAGAAACTTTGGCAGCTTCATGTTTCAATGAGCTGATCCTACTTGAAACTTTACGCGGGGTCGGGTAAGGTTTCTGCGTTATATTAACCTTAATAACTTCATGGTGCCTTGGTAAGCATAGTATTATAATTATTAAGAGATTGTGGTTTTTTTATTTTTTTATAAAGAGTATTCTATTCTAAGTTCTCACATAATGTGTTAAATGTTAGGGTTATTACTCACATCAAATGTCTCTTTGTGTAACATAGTAGCCAGTTTTCATTTAATCTTCTATCTTCTATCTTCTATCTATATCTATCTATCTATCTTCTATATCTATACTTATAATAAATCTGTAGAGAGGTCAATTCTGTACATGAAATATATTTCCAAAATAACTATCAGGGGGTGATAAGGGATCGATACTGATGCCAAAAATGCAATCAATTCAATTTTTGTCTGTCTGTCTGACTGTCTGTCTGTCTGTCTGTCTGTATAACCGTTATAGAAACAAAAACTACTCGACGGATTTTAATGAAACTTGGTACAATTATTATTCATACTCCTGAGCAGGTTATAGTATACTTTTCATCACACTACAATCAATAGGAGCAGAGCAGTGAAGGGAAATGTTGGGAAAACGGGAGAAGTTACTCCATTTTTTAAGCTTCCGTCGCGTGTGCAACCTTAATGGTGAAAGCTACACAGAAATCATGTATGACGAAAATGTTCTCCTTAAAATTATGTAAAAAAATTCCAACGACAGCATATGTCTATCTTTTATGATTGACGAACAATAACACGTGTAACTCCCGATAGCTTAGCAGTTCGAAGCTTTCTGATTGTATTTGTCTACTCTTACGTTTATAAAACTCTCAGTCGTCCCTAATTAACATTAATAAAATTTAACATTATTAACTATTCCATAAAAAAATCATAGAAATCGGTATAGAAACACCAAAGTTATACATGAAAAACGCTAATAATAAGCCATCGCGCGTGATACTGAATCATGCTAAGGATTATTTTTGTGGTCGCGAACGCACAGGCAGGCGGCTAGCTTGGCGCCTAGAGGCTAGCAAGTAGCTTCGGAAAACGGCTTACGACAGTTTGCAATATCCTTTAATAATTATAATGTCGAGGGGAAGATGGTTATAATTTCGCTTTACACCAAACGAGTAATATTATAAATGTGAAAGTTTGGTTGGTTATCAATCACGCCAGAACGGCTTAACGGATCTTAATGAAATTTAGAACAAAGATAGATTATAGTCTGGAATAGCACATAAGGTACTTTTCATCCCGGGAATATGTTCCCTAGGGATCACGCGGGCGAAGCCGCTGGCAGAAGCTAGTCTAAAATATATTCTTTGTTTGCGTGTTTACAGAAGCTCAATTCTTGAATTACTGATCGGATATATTTATTTATTTAAAGGTTCACATACAGCACATTCATACACATACAAATAGTTTATCGTATGTCGTACCTATTCTAATGAATGTGACCGTACCGTTATACCGTTAATATATATGACCATTATAGGTAAACACATAATTGATAACAAAAAAATCGAAAACTCTTCAAACTAAGTGAGTACATATTTGTATTAGAGAATATTACACCTCACTACATATTATAAAACAAAGTCCTCCGCCGCGTCTGTCTGTCTGTTCGCGATAAACTCAAAAACAACTGCACCGATTTTCATGCTGTGGCTCTCGAGGAAGGTTTTTAGTATATAATTTGTCAAGCGGGCGAAGCCGTGGGGTGGGCATCGGCTAGTATGCCATCATTTTATCAAGTACTTAATTATTCTATGGTCCAACGTTATTTAAAAGTTTTTCTGCTAATAGGACGTTTCGTTACGTTTTCGGCCATTGTTTTTCCTTAGGTTTTTTTCTATTAATTTGCTAGTAATTAATATCCCTTACAGGAATCTGAATACTAAAAAAACTAGAGCAAATAATATCGTTAAAATATTTCTGTAATCACCTAAAGCTTTTTAAAAGCATCACAACACGAATGAGGGAAGTATATCTCATATTAAGGCAAAAATATTAAATTTGACGTGAAAATATGTCGGTCGGATTACTGAACTGAAAAATAATTACGTCGGCGTCGAGTTGCGTCGTCAACTGGTGTTAATATCACCACCAGTCACCTAATAGTAGATTATGAAACGAGGGCATAAAGCAGTATCTTATGACACGGGCGTCATATTGAATTCCGTACACAATGAAGGATTAGAGAGTTATCTCCCGAACGCAGCGAGGGAGTTTAAATACATCTTTATCCCGGAGGAACATACTCTACTTTACACACCTACTGCGAGAAGATTGTGCTCTAGCCATGAAAACAGGTGGCGCGCGTTGGCCCCCGCCAAAAGAGGCAGGTCGCACGTCCAATGCTGTAGCTCCAGCCTACCGCCTGGGTAATAATGTTGTACTGAATTTCATTATAACCCGCCGGGCAATAATTTGATTTGAATTTGGAAAGCATTTTGACTGCGCTCGCTGCACCTAGTGGTGGTGTGAAAAAATTATAATGACGAGTGTGTAATATGTAATCTTTCGGTGGAAATATAGATTAAAACTTTAAGATGTAATATTTTGCTTGAGATCCTCTAAGGCAGAGGTTATGGTACTCCAACAATTTCCAGTCTCTTATAATAGTAGTAGAATCTAATCGAATCAATCACTTCTGATAATATCAACCGGGCAAGTGCGTGTCGGACTCACGCGCAAATGATTTCCGAGGAAATCATATTATTTTTTTTAACATATAGGTTTCCCTGTCATCTTTACAAAATTTTTCACTATTCTGTCAACTATTTACTTGAATAACTCCAAAATTATTTGTTTTAAAAATATGAAAAAAAAATCCTTCACAAAGAGTTGTTTCATTCGACACTTTGATGCTTAGATTTAATGACAGTTCTGCATTTAACCTTCGCAGACGTAAACTTCCGTAACACAATTATCTCAGACTTCAAATTTCCTCAAAGCATTCGCGTAGGTAATCGTTCCTCACTCTAACAGTTTCACGCGTTCCGTATTTCCCGCCATTTCGCGCACACCCGATCGCCATTTTCACATTATTATCTCTTTTATTCTTTCCCTTTTTTATTCCCACAGATTATAATAAAATAAAAACCCTTGGGAGAATAATAAAAGAAAATTCTTCATTGTTAAAAAAAAAGCCGACGCAAAAGTCGTAAATGGTTCTGTTTCATCAAAAAACTTTTTTTTTTATCGGGATGCAGATAATATTGCGATGTGAGTGTATGATGAAGTTTATTGAAGGTTTGATGTATTTTCCCATAAATATTGGTTCTCGCATAGATGACTAGGAGGCTGTGTCTATTATGTGAAACTCGTTTTGGGCGAAAAAAAATTTCTTATCGATGTTTTATGCTTTCCATATTTTTTGAGCTTCACTCTGTTTTTAGAGGATCTTTCCGGATACCCTCCCGGAAAGCCTGATTATTTTCAAGTTTTTGAAAGGGCATAGAACCATTCTTATAAAATACAATCTATTGCATATAATCGTGTGATAAGTTCATTTTTAATCATTTTCATTGTTCTCTCATCGCGACTTTATCTTCAATTATCTCAGCAACGTGACATTTTAAGGCACCATGTATATCCATGGTGGATCTAGAGCGGCAACTTTGAAAAATAGTGGCAGAGGGGGTTATGCCAGCTCCCCTACAAAAAAAAACAAACTCCTTTAGTTTCTAGGTGCCAATTTCCACGCTAATTATTTCTACACCGATTTGAGAGCTGACCGATAAATTTTTTACACTTACATGATGACTTGTTTAAAATCCAGTGAGTTTACGAGTTTTTATTTAGAAGAAGCCCTTTGAGAGACTCGCTCTGAAAATAAGCCTACTGAATTTATCAATAAACCTAAAACTCGTGTTTACGTTATCTCAAAGGTACAGGTAAGCGTGACTTTACGGCTGTCATTACTTTGTCGTAAAAATATTATGAGCTTTACTTTTCTTATGGCTTGCATGTTGTAAATAATGGAGTGATTGTGCACTTTGCAGCTGACAACGCAGAGATTTTTATCAATAAAACTATCTGACCCGCGCAACTTCGTCTGCGTCACATTTTCCTTTAATACTCAGTTCCTATTTGTCTTAGCGTGACGATATACCTTCCTCGATAAATGGGCTATCTAACACTGAAATAATTTTTCAAATCGGACCAGTAGTTCCTCAGATTAGCGCGTTCAACCAAACAAACAAACAAACTCTTCTGCTTTATAATATTAGTATAGATTAGTATAGATTGTAATAAAGAAGTCAGATAGTTAATTATACACTCGATCTGCCCTAATTTTTTCCCAAATATATTGGGGTTGGATACCAGTATTACAAGATGAAACTGAATACTTACAAGATTTTTTCATGCAGCAACTGCCTATGCCAACTTGCGGCGGAATTTGTTTGAAAGAGTCACCGCGGCCCTGGACTGGAACGCAAAGGGCGTTTTGAGCAATACGGATGGGCTTTAGTCAGTAAGAGTCTGACACTCCCACCGATCCGCCCAGAATCCATTATTAAAAAAATGAACTGCCTATATGACCTCTTCAACCCATCAACTAGGTCAAACGATACCCCTTAGCAAGATTGGCTGTCAGTTTTTCGGTCTTCTGACTACCCGTAACGACTGTTAAAGACTAAAAATCTCTTTAATGTAATTAATGGTTACGTATTCACAGACCGACCTTGTCAAGCATTGCTTAGCCTCGAGATTGACCCAGTCATCTTGTTGTTTATTTATTTACTTTTAAAAACTTTATGCACAAGTAATTTGTACAAAGGCGGACTTAATGCCATAGGCATTTTCTACCAGTCGACCTTAGGGTGGTGCAGAGACAGCATGGTAGGTGCAACATAATTAAAAAACAAACCGTAAGGAAGAGAGAAAAAAAATACATCTATCTTCTATATCTATACTTATAAATCTGTAGAGAGGTCAATTCTGTACATGAAATATATTTCCAAAATAACTATCAGGGGGTGATTAAGGATCGATACTGATGCCAAAAATGCAATCAGTACAATTTTTGTCTGTCTGTCTGTCGGTCTGTATGTCTGTCTGTCTGTCTGTCTGTCTGTCTGTCTGTCTGTATAACCGTTATAGAAACAAAAACTACTCGACGGATTTTAATGAAACTTGGTACAATTATTATTCATACTCCTGAGCAGGTTGTAGTATACTTTTCATCACGCTACAATCAATAGGAGCAGAGCAGTGAAGGGAAATGTTGGGAAAACGGGAGAAGTTACTCGATTATTTAAGCTTCCATCGCGTGTGCAACCTTAATGGTGAAAGCTACACAGAAATCATGTATGATGGAAGTGTTCTCCTTAAAATTATATAAAAAATATCCAACGACAGCATATGTCTATCTTTTATGATTGACGAACAATAACACGTGTAACTTCCGATAGCTTAGCAGTTCGAAGCTTTCTGATTGTATTTGTCTACTCTTACGTTTATAAAACTCTCAGTCGTCCCTAAATTAACATTAATAAAAGTTAACATTATTAACTATTCCATAAAAAAAGAATCATAGAAATCGGTATAGCATAGTTATATATAGTATAACCAAAGTTATACATGAAAAACGCTAATAATAAGCCATCGCGCGTGAATACTGAATCATGCTGTAAGGATTATTTTTGTGGTCGCGAACGCACAGGCAGGCGGCTAGCTTGGCGCCTAGAGGCTAGCGAGTAGCTTCGGAAAACGGCTTACGACAGTTTGCAATATCTTTTAATAATTATAATGTCGAGGGGAAGATGGTTTAATTTCGCTTTACACCAAACGAGTAATATTTTGGTAGTAAGTTTGGTTGTTTGTTACTCAATCACGCCAGAACGGCTTAACGGATCTTAATGAAATTTAGATCAAAGATAGATTATAGTCTGGAATAGCACATAAGCTACTTTTCATCCCGGGAATATGTTCCGGATCACGCGGGCGAAGCCGCTGGCAGAAGCTAGTCTTTAATAAATACATAGATACATACATACACATAAACAAAATTAACAACGTTATAATGAAACGAACCAACGAATTACCGCTGTAGCGATTCTTCCAACTTCTTGCGAATATGTTCACGAGCCTTTACCTTAAAGGACAACCGACTTGTTGCCATCCTGATGTTCAGAGGGAGCGCATTCCAAAGGAATATCGCCTGGAAAAAGAAAGAGGAGTGGATAAACCTAGAGCGGTGTGAGGGACATCGTAAAAGAAGATTGTTGGTAGAGCGAAGATTTTTATTGTGGGCGGAACAAAGGAATTGAATTTGTGAAGTTAAGTAAGAGGGAGAAAAAGGATTATTTAGAAAAGAAAACAGACTAGTCAAGGCCCTCAGCGCTCTGCGCTGGCGAATGGGCAACCATTTTAATAGTGATCGATGCGCGGATACGTGATCATATTTACGAAGGTTCAAGACGAATCGAATGCAGTTATTTAGAAGGCGGTCAAGTGTAATGAGGAGATCTGCATTCAGGTCATAGTAGTATATATCACCATAGTCAATTATGGGGAAAATAAGGGACTGTACAAGCATTGCCTTTATGTGAGCTGGAAGCAGATTTTTCAGTCGATACAGTGACCGCAACGTTCCGGTAACTTTCCGACTGACACTCGAGAGACCTGCTTACGCCAGTCACGACCGGCGTCGACAATCAAACCGAGATCCTTAACCTCGGAGCCAAACGGAATGACTGTATTGTCAAAGATTACGGGTGGTCGAAAGCGACTGTCATTGTAACTTAAACGTATGATCATCAAGTCAAGGTTATTTCTATTAATTTTTAAGCAACGTTTCGAAATCCGTCAAAAAAGGTTCAATTTCCGTCAAAAAAGATTACGACGGAGATGCAAATGCGAATATTACTAAAAAAATTGCTTAATTGTCACTCTGATTGTAAGGAGCATTTGTCAAATCATTATCATAATTGGTTGATAGTTTTAAAACGGTTCCTTAGCACGCCGGGCGCTCCATTTGTTCGTACTCTATGTTCACGCGTCATGGAGCGTATCACAGAGGTCTGTGTCATCTTGAAAATATTTTTGTTAGAACAAAATAATGTATTTGTTTTACAAGTTTTTGTAATGGTGTTGGGTCGGCCCTGCTTCAAACCTTGCTGACTGTCTAGTATAAGAAGAGGTAAACTTTTTTGTCAAAAGTTTGTTTTTGTTAGTTTCTTCGTACTTTCGACACCGAATTCCGAAATTAAAGTTATTTTTTACTTTGTAGTTTTTTTCTATTTGGAAGTTGGTTGTATTTTTTTGGATTTTTTTTTTAGTTTTTTCACTTTTTAGTGGTACCCCACACCTAACATCACCACTGCTAAATCACAAAAACCGCAATTTCGATTACTTGGATGACAAAAGACCATCACCCAAGTAAACGAATTCCAGCTATTTCGATTTAAAATCCAAACCTATCCGACTTTGATAAAATTTAAATGGGACCAATCGACAAGTATATCCTTTCAGATAAAACAAGATTTTGTCAGATCGGTTCATAAATGACGGAGTTATGAGGCAACAATAGGTTACTTCTAGGCAAGCGTGCTCCACCTTAGACAGCATCATCGCATAACCTCAGGTGAGATAGTGTTCAAACGTATGCCTACCAAAAGTAAAAAAAAAACAAACCTCCTTTTTGGGAAGTCGGTTAAAAATAAATAGAATAGCATAGAATAGAATACTCTTAAAACAACAAACTTGATAAAAGGAAACGAAAAGGTACTCGTAAATAAAGGTAATAATATTATGTGAATAAGCTAATTTTAGCATATATCCCTTGGGATAGGCGACGGAAAGGAATCAGCAGACCATAGCTAGTAAGTTATATTCTCTAACATATAAAAAAAGGCCAAGTAAGAGTCGGACTACCATAGACCGATAAAAATACGTTTCATGTCTGGTTTTTACTATTGAAATTTGTTGTTATAGCGGCAATAGAAAATACATACACAGTAAAAATTACAACTGTGTAACTATTACGATTATTGGCAGATAGGAGGATGGCCGAACAGAAAAAATTAATAGATACTAAAAACTTTTTGCAATAATTCTAGGTTTAGAAACCTAGAATTATTGGATCAATAGATTCTAATAAAAATACCATAAATCAGTACCAGGATAGCATGTATCCAAATAGATATGTATATACTGTGTTGAAATATAACTGAAGGCTAGTAGAGAACTGAAATTTATCACATTATTCCGTGCTTACTTACTAGGAGAGCAGTGAACAGTTAAATGGAGGCAAACGAGCGTAAAACTACGTTTGATAAATATTATTCTACGAACTGGAATCGAATATACTGTGGGTAATACTTACTAGGGAAATAATATAATATTCCATGTTGAATGTGATATATGCGCATGATCATAAACTCATCCCTGTATCCCATGGGGGGTACACAGAAGCCATACAACGCCACCTGCTGTGTCCCTTACATATGTTCGTGCATGAGCCGGGCCACTTTAATATAATCAGCCAACACATCAAGCTACCTGAAACGGACAAATTTTACCCAAATGTCCTTTTATTGGCATTGTTCATCCAATCGTTGAAATCCTTATTGGTTCTAAGTTGAGCTAATCGACTACTGACCAAGGTTGCATTGACTGGACAGGTCTACTCAAATCTGTGTGGTTTTTAACTCCAAAGACTATTTCAGACACCGATGTACGTGGTCCTCATATAACGTATTGTGAAAATGAGGACCATATGTAGATTGCTATGTTAGGGGTCCATTTCATTTAATGTTAGTCTGGGGGTTTGGGTTCATTATGCGGCCTAAAAAATGTTCTTAAGATGGTATTGTTCGTCAGGCAGTTGAGCTCCTTAAAGTTCTGCACTGTCTGGACAGGCCCACTGAAATCTTTGTGGTACTTTCCTCAAAATACCACTTCAGACATTAACCTTCATGGTTCTCATATGATTTGATCCGTATGATTGTATGACTACTTACAGAATAAATATCATTGATAATTTACCAGTCAACCATGAATCAACGACACGAACAAACGACGACGTCAATCAGACGACATGGTTGGCGCAGTGGTTGAGCGATTGACTGCTGCGCAGCATGTCGCGGGTTCGATTCCCGCACGGAACAAATATTTGTACGACCTACAAGTATTTGTTCCGAGTCTGGGTGTTTTTCTATCTATAATATGTATGTATTTACAAAAAAAAAATGTATGTAAGTAGTTTATCAGTCATCTCGTTACCATAACACAAGCATTAGGTTGCTTAGCTTGGGACTATATGGCGTTGTGTGAAATGTCCAAGGATATTATATTTAATTAGTAGTTTCCACATTGAATTTGGGGACCTACAAACATGATATACGAGTAATTAACCAACGACTACAAAAAATAAAATAAACTCAAATAATTATTTGTCTGAGTTCAATATTTAAAAAAAAAAAAAAAAAATCAAATGCTTTAGCGATAAAGATGAAAATAAAATTTACCTGATTGATAAATGATGAACATTATGCTCCTAACATGTTTCTACCAAAAAGCCTTTTTAAACCCGCTGGTCATACGGTAATGTGTGTGAAATTATTCTCAACATTTTCAACTCCTATAATAGGGTCGTAAAACGAATTTCATCAGAACAGAACAACAGACTAGTCAGAAAAATAATATTTTCTACTTACTCTATAGCAAACAAGAGCTCTTTGCTTTCCTGTATTTGTATTGCAATCCTAATTACACTTTTAGTAATTTCTAACCTGCAGTTGCTTGTGAGTTCTCTAAAATTCCTTTTGCACTGTCGAAGTGGACAAAAATGGAATGCATCTGCTTTGAAACATAGGTTTACTGTTAAAAACTAGACAGACTTTTAGAAACTAACTTTCAGTTTGAAAGTATCTCGTGTTCCTGTAATAGGTAAACTAAAAAAAAAAACAGAAAATATTAATTTTCTGTTTTTTTTTTTTTTTAGTTTTGCATAGGTATAACGTAGATTATAGATAGTTTTGTCATGACAATTTTAGAAATAAACGAAACTCAATCTGCTCAAAGACGGACATATCGTCACCATATCGACAGTGCATCTCGCATTCAGCGTATAGATGAGCGTTGAGCTGTCATTGGTCCAGCTTGTAAGAAACCTTTCAACGATATGTGTTCGGATATGCGGTTTCCTAAATTACCATATATTCTGCCTCTTTAAGGAGCTCGTGGCTAAATAAAAACAATTAAGGTTTAAGGTTAAGGAACGCTTGCCAAGGTTGGTCTGTGGATGGGTGACCATGTTAACATACCGAGTTTGCTCCGTACCTCGGAAAGCACGTTAAGCCGTTGGTCCCGGCTGTCATTTGTAGATCTTTGGCAGTCGTTACGAATTTTCAGAAGCCAGTAAATCTGACTCCAGTCTTACCAAGAAGTACCGTGTTAGCCAGTTAATGGGTTGTGGAGGTCTGTTAGGCAGGCGCTCCTTGTCAAAACACTGGTATACAGCTGAATCCGGTTTGACTGGAAGCTGACCCCAATGTAGTTGGGAATAGACTAGACAGATGATGATGGTGATAGTGTATGTATTCGGTTTGACTGGTCCGACTCCAATGTAATGAGGAAAATGATAGGAAAAAAAAAATAGATAGCCATAACAAGACACTAATTGCCTGGGAATAAAGTGTGTCATATTTAGTTGGACCGAATAAGTTCGTGACAACGCTAAAACATTGAATATTTTATCAAGAAAGACTAGAAGTTTTACCTTTTAACCTGTTAAAATATTAATAGTACAATAAATAACTGTTAAGCAATTACTTTTTCTGTCGATTAATTTTTGAAATGTATAATCAAGCTTATTGATCAACTTGACGAATTCTTATGAAATGTTAACCGGTTCACAGTCCTATGAAACACGTCATGTGTTCTTAGCTGATTGTAAAACTATTGATTCTGCTGTAGGTATGGACCTAGACATTTTAAAAGTGCCTGGAAATGGTTTATCATAAATATTAGCTAATTTAGAGATGGATTGAAGAGAAATAACCCTATAAAATATTCAGACCCTTTGGCTCTAGAAAAAGTCAGTGACATTTATTCTCTTTAAGATAAAGATTGTTAAAAGTCTGAAATGTCACAAGCCACAGTGTCTCTGGGGCCGGAGACAGGTTCAATGTCAAATTAAAAATTCAAAAATCAAACAGCGGTTTTTTCCCGCCACGGTTAATCGCAATACCTCGAAACCACTTGAGAAGCACGGGAATCAGCCGCTGGAATTAATTACACTCACAAAATCCAATCCAATGAATCCAAATAATATGCTTCAATTTAAACTTTTATTTGTTAGAATACCTAGTAATTCTGGTATCAATTACCAGAATTATTCTAACATTTCAAACTAATAGAATCCACCCAACTTGTACAAAAATGTACTAGGCTAACATAAGTTAGCAATGGTTGGCAAACACGACTATTATAGAACGAACAATAACATTCCACCTCAAACACGTAAAGTCAGGTTGGGTACGTTTGAATTTGTGGTGCATTCAGACTGAAGGAAAATTCCTTAACATACTTGAGACTTCCACGAATTGAGAATCTACTCCTTTTTAATCGACTTCATTGAAAATCTGCTAAAACACATTGTCAGCTTAGGACAATATGCTGTGGTTAGTTTTGTACCCGTTGTTGTGTATTGTTGAAAGCCTGAAATTTTGACACCAGTTTTGCCAAAGGGCCTTCCCAGGTTCACTTCCCAGTTACTGGGTTATAGAGAACAGACCTACAGTCACTTCATATGAAGGTACTGGTACTCAGGTGCATCTAATTAGGCTGGAAGTCGACTCCAATAATTATAGTAGGGAAAAAGCTGGGCAGATTCTTTGATTGGTCTAGATTAACAGCTGCTCTAATCCATTCCACTGTTATATTTGAACAGATCAATCGCTAGCTGTTAGAGATTCTGAAATTAATGTTTGTATCTAGTCACCGGAAAGTGGAAACATTAGATTGTAATAAATCTTGATTAGATTATAATTTCTCTAAATATTATGAAACAAACATTTTTTCATCCCATCCAAATTCAATAATTTCCAATACATCCGTGCCTTAGGTAGAAAAAAAAGTTTACTATTTCACGAGATATTTTACAGTCTTACGGAGTTTGCCATTTTCCGGTGACATCTATACTAATATTATAAAGCAGAAGAGTTTGTTTGTTTGGTTGAACGCGCTAATCTCAGGCACTACTGCCGGTCGATTCTGTCGACATCTCACCCTGATCACTTAGGTGGAGTGAATGACAAGTGAGTTGTCATGCCATTTAGTTTCTATGGTTTGACAGCTCACTTGTCGTTCACTTCGCCTAAGTGTTTACTTCGATACGTTTACAGAATCAAACTGCTGGTCCGATTTGAAAAATTCTTATTAGATAGCCCATTTATCGAGGAAGGCTATAGGCTATATATCATCACGCTAAGACCAACAGGAGCGGAGCAGTAATGAAAAATGTTACGCAGACGACGTTGCGCGGGTCAGCTAGTATATATATATATATGTCACCGGCAAATGGCTATATATATATATTATATAAAGGCCAATTCAGTGAGGTTAGACCGCAACTGAACAAATGTGCCAAAGAATTTACAATCCAGTCCAGTGGTTCTCTTACTATCCCAGTAATTTTCTCCAGTCTAAACGTACCTCAAAATTCGCAACTTTAAGATAGCAAAGCGAGGTCTGACCAATCTGTTCATAACTGTCTGTATTTGTTCGTTCTACTTCGTTTTCTGAACAATTTTGAATAGCATGTTTGTTTATAGGTTTGGAACTGTTGGGGAACTTTTGTGCTTTACTTCAGATTGGAATATTTTCCCACTAGAATTTTTAATGAAATGTTTTTGAAGTTCTAAAAAGTTGGTTGAAAACAAAGAAAAGAGAAAATGTAACAAATTCAATCATAGTTTTTTTTCTGGGATTATTGTTTATCAATGATAATTGCGTTGTCGGTTTGTCATTTAGCATTTGCCTGCTGCTCCGACCAGAGTGATATTCTATCATAGATTTCGATTTTTAACCTCTTAAGAGTCTATGTCGTATCCCGTTTTTCCCGTTCCCGTAATTTCTGCTTTCTACGACGAGTAGTTTTGGCTGTCTTGTTTGTCAGTCAGTCAGTAACGGAAGAGTTTGAAATAATACTGCTATAGAAAGAAAGAAAATTGTGTTTATTGGCATTATATACAAATTTAACCTCCTTAAAGTTAAGCAAAACAGATAATTAAAACTATTACTGCCAAAAGGGCCTCAGCTCAGCATAATGCCAGTTGGCAACAAGAGGTATACCACCTGATGCTGATTTTCAGCTGCAGCCCACGAGTGCCTTATGTGCCCATTCACAAAAAAAGAACTAATACGGACACATATTGATTGACGACTAATTGTCATTCCGATAGCGTTGGTCGCGGTGGTGAACTTTTTGTCAACAGACAGAATAACAGCGGTAACGGTTGACATAAAGTTTTGTCAAGAAAAATCGCCATGGCTGACGGATTGTCACTAAAGCGACAACATTTTTTGGGGAAAGAACGGACTTGAACTTGCATTCTTTCCCCATACATTTTATGAATCCTTTCTGGGAGAAAGGAGTCACCTTAACTCCATATTATTATACAACAAAGTTGCTTAGGTATCCAAACTTCGCCAACTCAGCTCGTTGAGTTCAGCTGAGAGACTCTCCAGAGTCGACACCTTCATTACCTCTGCCCTCTGGCAGGTCGCACTCAAGAGACTGGCAGGCGGAGAAAGGGCAATTCTTTAATTATTTTTAGTTTTTGAAAAGGTTAAGTGTTTTCATGTTTTGATTCAGAATGACTTTTGCAGTGATGATTTTATTCCGAATATTATTTTTATGCTATTTTCTCTGTATTCACTCTTCTTTCATCTTTCAGTCTATTTCTCTGTGAAATGTGCTTCCCCAGGAGATCAGAATGGCCACCAATCGATTAACTTTTAAGTTGAAAGTTCGAGAAAACATTCGGAAGAAGTTGACAGTAGTATTATCACAGCGCTAATGTTTTTCAGTTACGTATTCGTATTTATTATATTTATTACTAGCTTCTGCCAGCGGCTTCGCCCGCGTGATCCCTAGGGAACATATTCCCGGGATGAAAAGTAGCTTATGTGCTATTCCAGACTATAATAGATTATAGTCTGGAATAGCACATAAGCTACTTTCCATCTTTGTTCTAAATTTCATTAAGATCCGTTAAGCCGTTCTGGCGTGATTGAGTAACAAACAACCAAAATTTCACATCTATACTGATATTATAAAGAGGTATCATTGGTTTGTAAGTTTGTATGTAGGGGGTAATCTCAGGAACTACGGGTCCGATTAGAAAAATTATTTCAGTGTTAGATAGCCCATTTATCGAGGAAGGTTATAGGCTATATACCATCACGCTAAGACAAATAGGAGCGGAGCATTAATGGAAAATGTGACGCAAACGAAGTTGCGCGCGTCAGCTAGTTTATAATATTACTCGTTTGGTGTAAAGCGAAATTATAACCATCTTCCCCTCGACATTATAATTATTAAAAGATATTGCAAACTGTCGTAAGCCGTTTTCCGAAGCTACTCGCTAGCCTCTAGGCGCCAAGCTAGCTGCCTGCCTGTGCGTTCGCGACCACAAAAATAATCCTTAAAGCATGATTCAGTATTCACGCGCGATGGCTTATTATTAGCGTTTTTCATGTATAACTTTGGTGTTTCTATACCGATTTCTATGATTCTTTTTTATATAGTTAATAATGTTAACTTTTTTTAATGTTAATTAGGGACGACTGAGAGTTTTATAAACGTAAGGGTAGACAAATACAATCAGAAAGCTTCGAACTGCTAAGCTATCGGGAGTTACACGTGTTATTGTTCGTCAATCATAAAAGATAGACATATGCTGTCGTTGGATATTTTTTATATAATTATTTAAGGAGAACATTTCCGTCTTACATGATTTCTGTGTAGCTTTCACCATTAAGGTTGCACACGCGACGGAAGCTTAAAAAATGGAGTAACTTCTCCCGTTTTCCCAACATTTCCCTTCACTGCTCTGCTCCTATTGATTGTAGCGTGATGAAAAGTATACTATAACCTGCTCAGGAGTATGAATAATAATTGTACCAAGTTTCATTAAAATCCGTCGAGTAGTTTTTGTTTCTATAACGGTTATACAGACAGACAGACAGACAGACAGACAGACAGACAGACAAAAATTGTACTGATTGCATTTTTGGCATCAGTATCGATCCCTAATCACCCCCTGATAGTTATTTTGGAAATATATTTCATGTACAGAATTGACCTCTCTACAGATTTATTATAAGTATAGATAGATAGAAGATAGATATAGTTAATAATGTTAACTTTTTTTAATGTTAATTAGGGACGACTGAGAGTTTTATAAACGTAAGGGTAGACAAATACAATCAGAAAGCTTCGAACTGCTAAGCTATCGGGAGTTACACGTGTTATTGTTCGTCAATCATAAAAGATAGACATATGCTGTCGTTGGATATTTTTTATATAATTTAAGGAGAACATTTCCGTCTTACATGATTTCTGTGTAGCTTTCACCATTAAGGTTGCACACGCGACGGAAGCTTAAAAAATGGAGTAACTTCTCCCGTTTTCCCAACATTTCCCTTCACTGCTCTGCTCCTATTGATTGTAGCGTGATGAAAAGTATACTATAACCTGCTCAGGAGTATGAATAATAATTGTACCAAGTTTCATTAAAATCCGTCGAGTAGTTTTTGTTTCTATAACGGTTATACAGACAGACAGACAGACAGACAGACAGACAGACAGACAGACAGACAGACAGACAGACAGACAAAAATTGTACTGATTGCATTTTTGGCATCAGTATCGATCCCTAATCACCCCCTGATAGTTATTTTGGAAATATATTTCATGTACAGAATTGACCTCTCTACAGATTTATTATAAGTATAGATAGATAGATAATGTATGTAGGTATATTTTGCATGTGTATGTTATTAATTTTAAATAACATGATAAATGATCAAACTATCTTAGGCATATTTTTGTTTATTTTTTAAGGCTATATCTAAAGCAAAATCACACATCAAAATTCGAATAAAACGCTAAAATTCAAGAAAAAATGTGAAAGCCCTCTTAAGTATTCTTAAGAAGAAGCCGCTGAATCGAGTTCATTGACTGATTTTTTTACCTTTTGTGATAAAATACAGAAATGAAATGTAAACGAATAGGTTTCCATGATCTTTCTGACTTAATTAGGTACTTGAATTACTCAAATGATAAAAACATGTAAATAGAAATGTGAGAAGCGATTCATTATTTGTTATAGATATTTATATCCAGTTCCTGTAGTTGTTAGAATAATTAGTACAACTCTATATATTTCAAGTAAGATGCAGTACCTAGTTTGTTTTAATTCAAAATCAAAACGTCTTGTATTCAAAACTTCTTGACGACTTTGTGGTAAAACAAGACGAATCCAATAACGTATTATTACCGAGCGGACATAGGAACGGACATACAAACATACAGGTCAAACACATAACACACCTTTTGGGCTTCGCCGCAGTCGGTTAAAAAAATAAACAAGATGGCGGCTGACATTAGGTATGAAGTCTCATTTTTTCGTGACACAAGTGATTGTGTCACGAAAAAATGAGACCTTTTGATACCTTACATGAGTAAGGTAGAACGTGCAGAGGTCGACGATTCCTTAAGGTGAAGGATAGATCACGTGCTAATCAGTTCAGAAAAATCGGTTGAACCATTAGCCAAATTGAATAGGAATGCCATGTCGGCAATTTATCTCAGCTCAATTAGAGGAAGAATGTGAAACTTCCTGCAGCGGCTGTAATAACAAGGTAAATAGGTTTCGAATCTAAACTGGATATACCTCAAGAACTTCTTTTGAATACCTTCGAAGCGATTGACGTAAGTATTATAAGTGGGATTTCATATTGGTGAGCAGTATTCGAGTTGACTGCGCACAGACGCACTATAGAGAGCTTGAGTGTTTTGACATTTTTAAAATCTGCTGATGTCTTCAAGATGAAACCGAGTGCCTTAGAAGCTTAAAACCTAATGCTAACTAGACAAACAGTACAAACTTAGAGTAAACAGAAACTCAGTTTATCGATCCATCTGTCAAACAACCAGATTGTTGTAATATTAGACTTGTTACGTGTGCCTTAAGGGGAGGCTTCATTTAGCTCAGTCAATGCCTAGAGGTTATTAATGTCTGTAATAATATCCTACTCCTCGTTTAGTTCGCTAACTGGATTATGTAATCTGAAGGTTATGAGAACTCTTGGGCAACCTTGTTATTCTAGTTTAGTCTTATGTTGCTTTTGATTGTGATAGGTAAATGTAATGATTATAATTATTGCCTCACTTCTCAGACCTATTTTTGCTTGTATGCGACGCACAACTTTAATTTTTATTTAAATTTTTCATGTTATTTGTACTTAAATAGACCATTTCTTTCTATTTCTTATTTTGTCGTGTGTTGTCGACTTGTCACGCCTTAAATAGACAACTGTTGATCTGTGTTCTGTTGTTTCTGTGGTGTGGAGAGACTCGTGATAGGTTGATGCTCGGACCTGACATAGACAGCATAAATGTAACAGGTTTTATTTAGTTTTTTGTTAGTTAGATATTTTCTTTTTATTTTCTTTTAAATTTGTGTTTTTGTGCGTCATTTCTTGCGGAATAAATGTATTTTCTTTCAGTCAAGAAAAACTTTTCAATCGATATAGATGAAATATACTTTATTGTGAACAAGCAGCCCCAGCTTCGAACGGCTAGTACCTATAAACTTCTAGTCATGAATTTTCGCGCAATTAATACCAAATTATCACAATTTAAACAACACCTTAATGAATTAAACAACTAAATCACTAAATCTTCCTCACAAATCTCTCCGTCCATTGATTAAAACTGTATGAAGATCTGATGGGGAGTTTTTTATGTTTATCTCCTACAGACAGACAACCAAATGCGGTGGAAGTACTGTTTTATAATATGTAGTGATTGCTAATTCCTTATTCATCGTCCTTCCCTTAACCTATGTTACTTGGGTAACACGTATTTTTAATCAATTTTGTCCTGGCAGGTGCCACTATAACCCTGAGATGTTCTTTTATATCACTACCCAAATCCATCCATTTTTCTTTGGCCTCCCTCACCCTCTCTATTCATCCACATTCTTAATCATAACTTTTTTAGGAACGTGCGTTTCATCACTCCTTTTCACATGACCATACAAAGACGAGCGTTTGTTTCTTTCAACTTTTCCGTCGCTGACGCGAATTTTGAAACTACTTTTAATGAACTCATTTCTCACTTCTCGATTCTCGTTACTCTACACATCCATCTCAACATTCTCATCTTCGCTACGTGCCATTTTTTTCATCCATCTTTTGCACAATCCGACATTCTGATAAACATTACGACAGGTCTTATCACGGATTTATAGATTTTACACTTCAACTTGATGGATATCTATGGGTCGTAAGTTGTTCCAGTGAACTTGCCATTTCATCCATACTGAGTTGATTCGGAGCTTTCCGTCTCATATTTTTCAAAAGAATCCTCTTACAGGAAAAATGAGCACATTTTTAGGTGCATTTCGTCTTTTCCTTCATGTATGCACACACACCGTTGAGTAATTTAAAAAGTGTATAAAAAGTTCACATTGCTAGTAGTTTACGGAGAGGCTGGGCGTCGAACATCGCGTGCGGTGTGACGGCCCGCACTAAATTCAAACATAATTATGGCTGTATGAAGAGTCGCACGTAGCGTCGAACTCGGTGGATGCCAACCCGCTACCGCAGACCGGACTATCCAATTCGTATGTGGCGGCGGACGCTCGAAGCCCCGCGTCTCCGTAAACGAACACTTAGATTGTTCAGCACTTCGGCATACAATTGATTCCGTTAATATTTGCAATGCTTCAAAGTTTCTGAATCAACATTCTATGAAGAGTGGCAAGTCAACTCAAACAATATTATTTCAACTTTTATCTCAAAGGAATCTCATAACTCTGCTATACCAAGCTGGATGAGGTCAATAAGAGGCGACAGACCCTCAACAGACCTTTATAACGAACCCTCCACGGAGGTAGAGCACTCTTAACAATTCAAAAACAAAATAATGAACGCCCTTTTATAAGTGGACAAAGATAAATTGATACGGAACTCGGCCAAATACTATACTTTTTACTCCACTTTTCATCAGAGACTTACTAATTCAAGAAGGACAGGAATAATTTTATTTTATTTTTTATAATATTATTATTTATTTTATTATACATCTATTAATACGGGGGTAATAGTAAGCTAATTCTCAAACCCTAGCATCTACAGTCAACAAGAGAGTAGGTTGTACAGTTGCAAAATTAATTAACTATTTCTACTACTAATTTAACATAAAAATAAGAATCTGCATAAATAAATCATAAATCACATTTATTTTGCAAATATATTACATATAACTCCTTTACACGTCAATATTGTTTGGTTATATTATTCTAGATGAGGCCGATGTTTCCTAGCTGACTACCGTGAGAAAAAACACCGAAACAAACTCAGAGGACAGAGTCGAAATGTGCAACCACTATTAAAAAACATCAAAACCCACATAGTGTTTGGATAAAACAGTATTAATGGTCACTAAGCTGCTTGCAAACAAATCTGTTGAAAGTTGTTCATCTTTAACAATTTTGTTGAATGCTTATGGGCCTAGGCTTTTGCCGACTATTGTGGTTGGTCTCTAGTCTAACTAGAGGAAGACGATTACCAGTGCTTACAAGAAGCAACTGCCTAGGTAACCTGCAAAGTTGCTGAATGTGTTCGAAAGCTTCACAGAGACCTGGAACGCAAAGGTGGAACACGGATGGGTTTAGCCTAGTTTGATGATTTCCCATCCTTAAAAAAAGGTAACGTTCAAAACCACACCACAAAAACCGTTTCCAGATAACGCGATACTGAGTATATTACTGCTGCTATCGTGGAATTTAAGTATCCGTAAAAGAAGAAATCTTATCTTATCGCAAAGAAAAACGTCCTAAAATAACACGAAGTAATGTTCCTTAAACACAGCATTTTATTAACGCCTAAAAATACACTGACCCCAAGAAAGGGAAGAAATTAAAATATATCAACTTTTTACGCACTCAGCGACCCTAAAATTGGGCCCCCTAATGTGTTTCGTAGAAAATTGTGCAAATAACATAAAGCATTATTAGGAAACTTCAGTATTTTTCCAGTGAATACCCTCGAGGGACGGACCTCTTGCTCAGTTGGTACCCTCTGAGTAAGGAGGCGTAATTACTTAACCTACTTTGTGTTAGTATCATTAAGCTTTTGGCTTATAAGGTTTAGAAGAAGTACAAAATAGTCCGGATTTACATCGTTCAGTATGAAACCAAGTCTTCTGGTCAAATCATATGAGAAACATGTTGAGGAAAGTACCACACAGATTTTAGTGGACCTGTCCAGATAGTGCAAGCATTTGCCAGTTATCGTAAAGCTCAAATTTAGAACTTAAAGGAGCTCAACAAACTGACGAACAATACCAAAGTAAGGACATTTGTGTAGGCCGCAAAAAGAAATCAAACCGTCAAATTAGCAGCATTAAGTGAAATTAGCCCCTAACATAGCGATCTAACTGGTCCTCATATTCACAATACGTTATATGAGGACCAAGCAGATCAGTGTCTGAAATGGTCTTTTGAGGAAAGAAACACACAGATTTGAGTGGACCTGTCCAGTCAATGCAAGCCTTGGTCAGTAGTCGATTAGCTCAACTTAGAACCAATAAGAAGCTTAATGCCAATGAAAGGAGATTTGGGCAGGCCACAAAAGAACACAAACTGCCAGACATCGTTCGAAATACTTTAAGAGGAAACAAAAAAAATAATAACTCACATAGTCCCCATTGTTATTCACAATAGTAAAATAACAATAATAATAATACCCTTTAGAGAAAGTATTGATGTCAAAAATAATGAACTAAATAGAAAAAATAAAAGAATATTGAGACTACTTTAAAAGTAAACATTCATGTCAAAAATACACAATCAATTCGAATAAAAAAATAACAATTTGTAAAAAATAATAAAGTATAATGATAAAAGGAAAAAAAAGAAAAATGTATATATATAAAAATTGGGCCATGTACATCATTGAAGCAGCTCAATCCCAAGCCTTTTTGTCCTCAATATAGTATTTGACTGTGTAAAAAACCTTTCTGACATAGCTTACGTTTTATAAAAGATTTGAATTTATTGCCGAAGGCCGTTGTAATCCAATGGACACGAGAAGAACAGAACCAGTCTATTTGAGGATCAGTGGAACTGTGTCCAGGAATGGACGCCTTCCGGCGGAAATTTTGATTTTGATGATTCATAGAAAAAATCTAGGTAATTGGTCCGTCAGATACATTTCCAAAAAATATTGGACACGTTCTCGTATTTTTTCTTTTTTCACGTTAATAAAAATTAAGACGATACAGTGCGTTGGAAACTGGTGTGGCGTCACATTCTGATGCACTTTTTATCAGAAAGTCTCGTCACACGCCCCCACTATTACTATTGATTTGATAAAGCAAAGAATTTGATAAAGCAAAGAAGTTTTGGGGGCCGAGTCATCCGCGTCCGTAGGAGAATACCCTTCAGTGAATCCCTACACGTGGTCCCTGGGTGGTGCTAAACAGGTGACACTAACCGCCTCCGTGGTCTAGTGGTTATACCACCTGATTCAGACCCAGAGGTCCCGGGTTCGATTCCCAGCGGGGGCAAATCTTTTTTGCTCGGTTTGGTTGGTGGTAGGATTTCTTCTAAGTCCGCCTGGCAAGCTACCACCATCATGTCTAAGTCTGTCGCCATAACAACAATGTTAACAGCATTGTTGTGTTCCGGCAGTTAGAGGTATGATAGCCAGTTCCTCTGTGTAAGAGGATTCCGGGTGAAACTCGCTTCCATCTTCGGCCTAATCATCACTTTCCATCAGGTGAGATTTGGGCCAAGAGTTTCCCCGTTTTGTATTAAAAAAAAAAGAATACAGGTCCAATGTTTATTGGAAATCTATTTGACGGACTAATTCAATATTTTTAAGCCTTTTTCTTCGGTTTTAATTTTAGAAACCACCAGAAATGACCACTTTACTTAAAATTTAAATGCTCCTTTCTACGCTTCAACGTAAACCAATACGCCTCTAAACAAAAGATGTCTTGCCTTCAAGAGCCAAGGGTAAGTCAGTACATCTTTATCGACCGTTTCGCATTTAATAATTAATTAGAACTACTACTAACCCCATGCCGCCACGTGTCGGCTCCCACATTAGCCTGGCATTATTTAATGTGAATAATTTTGATTACCTAAGACGACCCACTGACCCTTACGAGCTGTAAAAGAGAGCTGACACCTCTAAAACATGACATTGATTTATACATAATCCTCTCCTCTTCGCTCCAGTTGACAGTCAGCCTAAAACTCTAGGTTTCGAAATCTGCATCATCTTTGGAATTTTAGGGTAGGCAATCGGCAACTGAAAATCCATCTGGTAAATAAAATGGCATCTTGAATGATATGAAAAAAAAAAGAAATGAAAAATTATGTAATATCACGCATCGCTCGAAAGTATAACACAAACTTCTCTGAAGTTGATATATTTCACCATAATAAATTTCATTTGTTATTACATTATTCAGAAAACAAATAATAAAACTATAAGCGAAGGTAAATGACGGCCAATATCTTAGTCTCTGAATATCTTTACTCTAAACTTATCGTAAGTACCTAACTTAACTAAGTAATTTTGTAATTTTTATTAAATCTTGTTAGTCCGTTCGTATATAGAATCCCAGTTCCAGAGGGAAACCTAGGTTTCATCTAGAAACATATACCAGTAGAACTAGTTTACATGTAAATTAGGAATATTACTACTGATTTTCATGAGGTGAGTTTCGAGAGCTAGATATTTTGATGTTATACATGGGTATAAAGTCAAAGGAAAAGCATATTGGCTTATTTTGAAGCTGTAACTTGGTTGGTAAAGGGTGAAAAGAAATTCTGTCTCCTGGGACATGCCCGAAATTGCACCAGAAAAAATTAATGAGACAGAAGAATCCCCAATTTAGCTATTTTCCGTGGCCTTTCCAGGTATCACAAACAATTGCGTGGTTTAGAACAAATAAGCAAAGAAATACACAGAGGCAAGCATACTTTGTTAATTTTTTATACTATTCAGATAATTATATTCTGGCTAGATGGATATTAACGTCACAGGGTAAGCTTAATATTGAGTAATTTTAAAGCAGTGTAACTTGCTTAAAATTGTCCGTTGGTGAAGACTTTGTCTCTTGTGACATGACCAAAACTGCACCTTGCCTGCATTTGCGAAATCCTTTGTGTAGTAACTATGATATTCAGGGGTATCTCCATACGTAATTGTACAAAAGACGGACAACGTTTTAATCAGAAGGAATGCAATATACAGGGTGGAAGGTTTTGATGCTTACAATGCAACATTCATTCATTCTATTAATAATGACAACTAAATACTATTCTATTCTAATAATTAAACATTTCAATATAAATGAGCAAATAATATTTTCCATCAATAATAATAATAAATAAACGACATTGGATTCTATTAATAACGATAACTAAATAATATACTATCGTAATAATAAACATTATCGTGATACAAAACTAAAAAAGTAGGTAAGTAAGAATTTTATGTAAAAAACATTAGAAAAAGTTGGACAGGAAATAAAAAACAACACTTATTTTACTAGAAAAGAATCTAAAGCGCTCTTCCCTCTCCTAATTATTTTAAAGTTTGCTGTGCCCGACAGGGTCCATAATTGTTTCGATTTTAATCTATTTTACCACCTGTATGTGTACATTATGGAATGCAATAAACGATTTGATTTGATTTTTGATTTGATTTGAAATACTATCTAATATTATATATGTGATTTGTAAATGAGTTTGTTGTGGATACTTTTTTTTTTCGTCAGAAGGAATGCAATATACAGGGCGGAAGGTTTTGACAATAAGGTTGGCAACCTAAATACTATCTAATATTATAAATGCGATTTGTTAAATGAATTTGTTTCTGTGTGACCTTGGAGAAGAATACTTCTTTTTCGTAATTCCATATTAATGCAAGTGAAGCCGCAAAAAACTACTACATGGTATGTTATAGCGTGAAGTGTAGTCCAAATAAAGTTTCATTTAATTTATTGTTAATCCTTTCAAATAAATAACATGACTACTAAAATTAATTGAACTGGAGGATGCTCTCCATTTTCTACCCTCAACGATTTATCAATCACCTCTGTCGATAATCGGAAAACAAATCCGATTTACTTCATGGCTTAATCGGGAAAGTGGATTATACGTTGGTCCAGGTTGGTTGTTGAGTGTATTTTTATTTGAAAGCTTTATAATGGAAGGTAGAAATGTATTTATTTTATAACTAGCTTCTGCCAGCGGCTTCGCCCGCGTGATCCATAGGGAACATGTTCCCAGGATTAAAAGTAGCTTAAGTGCTATTCCAGACTATAATCTATCTTTGTTCTAAATTTCATTAAGATCCGTTAAGCCGTTCTGGCGTGATTGAATAACAAACAACCAAACTTTCACTTTTTTTTTTTTTTTCATTTTTTCTATTGATTGTAGCGTGATGAAAAGTATAACCTGCTCAGGAGTATGAATAATAATTGTACCAAGTTTCGTTAAAATCCGTCGAGTAGTTTTTGTTTCTATACCGGTTATACAGACAGACTGACAGACAGACAAAAATTTTACTGATTGCATTTTTGGCATCAGTATTGATCCCTAATCACCCCCTGATAGTTATTTTGGAAATATATTTCATGTACAGAATTGACCTCTCTACAGATTTATTTTAAGTATATAGAAGATATAGATAGATAGAAGAATCGTGTTTTGTAGCTCAATTCCTCATAATTTCAGGTAAGTGGAGGGAGACCTTCATCTTCAGGTAAGCGGTTGTTACTTTTCAACCCTATAGACCATCTGTACTGCGAGCCAATGTATGTCCTGCCCACTGCCTCTTAAGTCAGGCGATTCTTCGGGCTACGTCGGTAACCTTGGTTAGCTACTTAAGTGGTTGCTTAAGTAGAAAATTTCACTTATGAAATATAACGTGCTGAATAAACGCAATGTCTGATAATGGGTATTCAACAATATGCTTTTTTTTATTATAGGACCGACAGCAAATAACTGCTGTCTTTATATTTTGTCAAGTTTTGCGTACATAGAGCAGTCAATTTTTTATCGCGATTTTATTGTTAAATGTTTTTTTGGTTTGTTCATAATGATGGGTCAAGAATAGCTTTACCCATCGGGATTGGGCTTTGCAGGCTTGAACCACCTGATTGTCTGATAAAAATGATGATTCCGTGCTTCGGAAGGTGCGTATAAGCTGGTGGTCCCGGCCGCCAAATGGCGGTCGTGAAATAAACCATGTCAGAGGCCCTTGAGGCGAACCTTGATACTAGGGTGTGTGGGAGAGAGGAGAGCGGGAGGTGTCATTGGATGATTTATTCCCATCCCTAAAAAAAAAAAAAGGGTGTGTGGGGTTGTTAGACCTTAAGTACTGCCCACGTGATAAGAAGAAGAAGAAGAAGAAGGAGAAGACGGGTACAACGATCCCTTTTCAGATATTGCGTTTATTCTGATATTGCGTTTATTCTGATATTGCGTTTATTCTGATATTGCGTTTATTCTGATATTGCATTTATTCTGTTACACGTTTTATACCAAAGGCAAGCAGTGAAAAATAATAATACATTCGTACCAGATTAGTCTAGTAGCAGTTCGTTAATCGACTTCTTTTTATGTGCAGTTTTTGGCAAAGCGCCATCGGGCACGTAATTGTATTTTTAAAGAGATAAAAATAATAATAATATAAATAATAAGTCCTCCATAAAATATACCAGAGGGCCAATTCTACTAATTTTCACATTCACATCGTATTCTCATCTCAATCGCAATCTGTCAAAAATGTATGAAAATTAAGGCTTTCTTGACAGTTTAAGATTGACATGCGAATGCGAAAGTTGATTAAAATTTGTAGTATCCGCCCTTAGATCACTGTCATTACCCTCTTACAGTTTGTAAATATAACTAAAACTAGATTACTCTATTATCTCGATGAATTATATTATATTGCTATATTCTAGTTTAAAGCTGATCCTTTATAATTTTATAGTTCAATAAAGCAGTTATAGGATATTCTAGTTTGTTCAGTTTTAGCGGGACCATCTCCAGTAAGTGTTCGATTTGCTTCGTCGTAGATAAGTCGATTATATACGATCATAAAATGTAGGCTCGATATTGGAGAATCGTGTCGACAGCTGTACTTTCATTAATGATAGGTAGTTGATACTTGTGAGTTTATTAACATAAATTAATTTCTTGTACACACACATTTTTGAGACCTAGTCCTGAGTACCATCTTAACGTGTTGACTTAAAAAAAAATAACATCATATAAATTTTGAAAAATTAAAAAGGGACCTCATGATGTTGGGGTCGGCTTAGGAGGTCTTACCAAATTACCAAATGCTGCTAAGTTTTATTTGCAGTGGTTAGAATCAACTTTTGGAGATGACCGGGACCATTTTTTATTTGCTAAATTAAAGACTTATAAGCTCTACAAACAAGCGAAAACGGCACTTTCGCGAGAAGGACATATGTTATTATATTTGTTTTAAATAAAAATATTTCGTTTGTCTTTTGAGCAATTTAGATTCTATTTTCACTGTATTATTAGATATTTTGAGATAAAATAGATAATAAATAAATATAATATTTCCTATTCAAGAAGCCAATTCATTCTTCTTTGTATAAATACTCATTTAAACATAGGTTGAAGATCTTTAGATTTATTTTAAGCATCGACATCGCATACCTTAACAGAAGTACTACAAACTCTTAAGAGATATTGAAAGGCCCGTATTGTTTCTCGAGACAGGTATTAAATTCCACATTCGTGTAGGCTTACCTACGTGACATACATAGGTCCCAACCAATTTGCTCGATATGTCGGGTTTTTAAGAAACTGGATATACGTATAGTGGCACCTATTCTGTATACTTGATGTGAGCGTCGATCTTAAGCGTCAGACGGCCATTCTCACATTTTTGAACAACTCTCACTCTCATTCTGACTTTTTCAAAACCACTTTTTTTTTCATTCGTTTTGACAAGTTTTTGATATACTTAGTTATTATCGTCGAGATGAGATTGCGACTTGAATTTGTTATTTTTTTAAGTAAGTACGACAATTGAACAATTGAATTTAACAGTCCATTTTGTAAAAAATCACGACTAAAAAGATGAAACTATTTTACAAAATTGACTGGCTGGTTCTAACGCGATGATTGTAATGGGAGTGTGAAGAAAATTGTTTCATAAAGTCGTTAATATTATTATGATGTTCATCACAACATCTACAATCTCGTGATTAGAAAATAATGATGTTCTTGAATTTAATAAACTTGAAGCATATTGATTTAAGCTAAGTAAGTTCATTAATATTCCTTGAGCTCTGTAGGTTTCAGTTAATAATGATTTTGCGATTTACTGAATTGAAACAAAAGCAAGGCGTATATAATAATAAATCATAATATTTTAAATGAAAGATTTAATTCTTTAATAAAAACTATAAACGGCTAAGCTTTGGTAGGGACATTCACTATTTCGTCTCAGTGGTAACTTTTTGTGGTGTTCTTTTCGAGTTAATAATCCATTTACCCACTTAACAGATTAATTTGAACCTTTTGACTTTATAAGGTGTGCTACGAATACTAGATACGAATCAACTGTATTACGGTTCGTAGCAACTACACTTCGGTTGCTATCGAATGCTACGATGCCTACGCCACGCTACGCCAACCGCTACGAAACCAATGCGATGCTACGATGACTGCTACGATGTGAATATTTAGATTCATTTATTGGTTGCAGATGCATAGAATATGGTTTCGATATTATAAATATGAAACTTCAGTGAGATAACTATTTAAACATATATTATGTGTTATAGGCTTGTTTACTGAAAAAAAATAATTAGTCCAGTTAGATTATCAAAAAATATTTGACCCGTATTTTTTTTTTGTTCCTTTAACCAAAATTGACGAAGTTACGACACTTAAAATTCTCAATACGTCACACCTTCGCAAAATTTTTAGCGGGTAGTGACGTCACGAGCTCCCACTCCTGAGTTTTGATGCGTTTTATCTTTGTCAATATTCATTGATTTACAAAAACGTGTCCGTTATTTTTCAATAGGTACTCTAACTGACGGACTAAATAGTTTTGCAATTTGTGGATGATGGAAACTAGCATATTGTTTGTCAAAGTTAATCAGTGGAAGTTTTAATATTGATGACGAAGACTTTTGTGAAGAAGTTTGTGTAATTTGAAAAAATAGCCTAGGCAAAAGGAGATAGGGAGAAAATCTCCAAGAAATAAACGACTGGTCCAAGAACCTTTCATTAGATAGAGATTCTACAGTTTTTTATTCTCCATTGGCCAATTGTTTTGTGTCCATAATGAAACACAACACATTTACAAGAAGCTTTCAAACAAGATCAGTTTTTTGTTATCCGAAAATTTTATTCCTACATTGTAAACACTGTTTTTTAATGATCGATAAGTTTTTTTTTCGATGGAGGAATTGTTTTTGGCTCCATAACAATGAATTGTGTTCTTGCAAAAGGCATTCAGATAATAAAGATCTTATTCAATGACACCGATTCCTCCCCATCTCCTTTGCTCTCCAAACAATCCCGCTTAACCTTAAGCTTACCTTCCATTTAATAAACGGCCGTGCACATAAAACACGCATATTTCAATTAGGTACAATACAATGTATGTTGCTGTAAATCCGGGTGTATGGTAAATCCTATGATTTACCAAATTTTGGATACTGATAAAAGTCCTGCCTGGTCTAATAATTGCTAATTTCGGATTTTTACTTTCACTCTCGGTACGTTTCCTAGAAAAATTGTCTTGTCTGTGGCAGTTAATAATATTAAATGCTAATGCTACACATAATAAACAAGGGATGGTATACCAGGTAATATGTTTATGCTTAGAAAATGCTTTACTTCAATTGAAAACAGAGGGTCTAGTGCGAGTGTATACTTACTCAATCGTGATCACATGAAGGTTCACTTTTATGCTGTTTTCAATATTTTTCGCTTTTATTTTCACCAGGCGGTAATCTAAACCAACCAGTAATCTGATTCCACTCTTGCCAAGAAGTACCGTGTTACCCAGTTAACGGGTTGTGGAATAATTCAGTTACTCCGTGATCATGGCTCTAGCAACAGTGCCAAAATATCGGAAACAGGCAAATAAAAAGGTACTTGGTAGCAATCCCGTTATTAACTATTCTAATAATAGTAAAATAATAGTTAGTAAAATACTGGTATTCAGCTAATTCTGGAATCTGGTTTGACTGGAAGCCGACCCCAATACAGTTGGGAAAAGGCTAGGCAGATGATGATTTTCACCAGGCGTGGATTTTCCGTTTTAGTACAAATTGACGTTTGCAGTAATGCGACAGAGTACGTTTAACAACTCTCACTGTTAGGACTTTAATCAGTAAAGACTACCTCCGTGGTCGACTGGTTAAGACACTTGCCTTGTGACCCGGTGGTTGTGGGTTCAATTCCCACATGAAGCACACTTTGTGAAGTTGTTTCCAGTTTGGCTAGGACATTACAGGCTTGAATCACCTGATTGTCTGATAGTGCTTCGGAAGGCCTATATAAGCCTGAGGTCCTGGGCGTCAAAAGGCGGTCGTTAAACCATGTCAGAGGCCCTTGAGGCGGTTTAGAATCTCTGTCACTAGGGCGCGAGGGGTCGATACACCTTACTACTCACACGATAAGAAGAAGAAGAGGTAAAAATTCGGCAAATCAGACGATTTCCATTCTTTTCATTAATTTATTACTATCGATTTTTGGGGGCCGAGTCACCCGCGTCCGTAGGAGAATACCCTTCAGCGAATCCCTACACGTGTTCCCCGGGTGGTGCTAAACAGGTGACACTAACCGCCCCCGTGGTCTAGTGGTTATACCACCCGATTCAGACCCAGAGGTCTCGGGTTCGATTCCCAGCGGGGGCAAATTTTTTGCTCGGTTTGGTTGGTAGTAGGACTTGATCTAAGTCCGCCTGGCAAGCTACCACCATCATGTCGAGTCTGTCGCCATAACAACAATGTTAACAGCATTGTTGTGTTCCGGCAGTTAGAGGTATGATAGCCAGTAATTCCTCTGTGTAAGAGGATTCCGGGTGAAACTCGCTTCCAGCTTCGGCCTAATCATCACTTTCCATCAGGTGAGATTTGGGCCAAGAGTTTCCCCATTTTGTATAACAAAAAAAAAACCCCGAAGTTCAGGCTTTTACAGTAACATAATAAGTACAGGCTAAAATATTCGTGACGTGGGTTCGACGCTTACTTCTCGGAGAATCTTGTTTTTGTTATACAAATAACAAAAGAAAACTTATTCAAGCTGAGATTTCATTAAACAAGCTCCTATATTGTATGCGTTGGAGAGAATAGGGGTCTTATAGTGCATATTTCATGCTATATGGGAGTGAATGGTGCATAGCTTAGAAGATATGAATTGTGAGAAAATAAGGGTGTGTTTTCCTTTGTTGTGTTTTTCCCCCGGTTTATGCATGTTAGACTGGGTTCTCTATCTGAAGTAACGTAATAAATTGTTTGTTTCTTTGTAGAAGAGAAATTGAAGCTAGGAATTCTTATCTTTTTATTAAAACTTCTTTACTAGACGAAGAGAGAGAAGATAACAATGTTTTTTTTTACTGGCCTTATTTGTGACACACTGCTGGGTAAGAACACTCTCATTTTCCCAGCAAACCTTTTTTTGAGATCTCAGACCAGGTTTGACCTGAAAACGTGAACACGTCGCCACACTACCTTCTTCGCGGTCGACCTCGATGGTGACGTCCCCTCAGACGACCAATGGATGTCGATCCTCATCCATAATGCCTCCGGGTACGTTATAGGTTACATTCATTCTGAAAAAACAGGCAGATTCTTTGATATTCCACACAGGAGCAAAACCGTTACATTATGAAGAAAACAAATTTACTTTTGATAGATGTGTAAAATGCTCGCAATACTATTTTTTTAAAAGTTTCGAAAATTGTTTGAAATTGCTCTCAAGTCTCGTTAAAATATAACGAGCTTCATCGAAAAATAAGTTTTATTAGGGAGTGACCCTGACATTTTAACTACATAAAATTGCTGAATTTAGACTTATTTCCAGTCTCCAATTAAATAAAGCTATATCGTTACTGAAAAAGAAGCGCTACAAAAGTAATGGGGGCCATACACATTTCAATCATTTGATCAAATATATGTAATATAAACAGACTGGTTCAGACTGTTTGATCAAATTGGCATGAATGTCTGTGGGAACATTTGTTAAAAAATTAGTCATCAAATGGTATGAAGAAATAAAAAGATTCGTATTTATTTATATTTGATGCCGTAATTTCGTATTTATACGTATGGCTATCAATAGTAAAAAAAAAGATAAGGCCCGCATAAGGTACCCCAATGATAAATTTAAAAAAAAGGATTAACTAAAATTAAAATTATAAAAGAGAAAGTGAATTACTTTGTTGCCTTTTTACGTCTTAACGGCTCAACAGATTTAAATGAAACTCGGCAGACCAAGGGTACAACCCGTCTTGGACGACTTAGAATACTTTTTATCCCGGGAGAATTTTCGTTTGTGATAATTTCGACACTCAAGCTAACGAAGTCGGTGGCAAAAGGTAGTGACACCACATAACATTATGTCTGATCCTATTCATAACCGACGTAGAAACAGACACAAAACTAAATGAACCCACTTTTAATTACCCTTCCCACCTCCCCGCAATCTGTTTTTAAGCACAAACAGTAAATTTTATTCGTATCTTTTGAATAACAATAAATCCAGTCCAACCAGCATAAGAAAACCTCTTTATATTCTCCGTCAAAGATGAAGTTTAACTGGCAGAAACATTTATTATTTATTATTTATTATATACTTTATTGTACACCAAAAATTAAACATTAAACATGTGAGGGTTCAAGAGATGCTGGTAGTTTATGTTTTGCGGATAATTACTAGCGAGTAAGACGCTGCTAGATAGCTGAAGGATTTTGAGGTACATGGGTATATGGAGTTAATAAAGAAATGGTGTAAGTTATAGGAGAAATATGTTATTAGTCGATGGAGCTAAAAGGTTTGGAGTGGCGACACAATGCTGAATACATGCAGCGTAGGAAAACCTCCCACAAGGTGATCTGATAACCTGGTGAAGGCCACGGGAATGTGCTGGATGCAAGACGCACAGCACCGGACAATGTGCTGATGCTTGATAGGTCTATGTCCTGTACAGCAGTGCGATTCTGTAAACATGTCGAAGTGAACACTTACACGAAGTAAACGACAAGTGAGCTATCACACCATAAAACGACTACACAAGTATTTGTTACGAGTCTGGGTGTTTTTCTATCTATCTATACTTATAATAATCTATATCTATACTTATAATAAATCTGTAGAGAGGTCAATTCTGTACATGAAATATTTTTCCAAAATAACTATCAGGGGGTGATTAGGGATCGATACTGATGCCAAAAATGCAATCAGTAAAATTTTTGTCTGTCTGTCTGTCTGTCTGTCTGTCTGTATAACCGTTATAGAAACAAAAACTACTTGACGGATTTTAACGAAACTTGGTACAATTATTTTTCATACTCTTGAGCTGGTTATAGTATACTTTTCATCACGCTACAATCAATAGGAGCAGAGCAGTGAAGGGAAATGTTGGGAAAACGGGAGAAGTTACTCCGTTTTTTAAGCTTCCGTCGCGTGTGCAACCTTAATGGTTAAAGCGACACAGAAATCATGTATGACGGAAATGTTCTCCTTAAAATTATATAAAAAACATCCCACGACAGCATATGTCTATCTTTTATGATTGACGCACAATAACACGTGTAACTCCCGATAGCTTAGCAGTTCGAAGCTTTCTGATTATGTTTGTCTACTCTTACGTTTATAACACTCTCAGTCATCCCTAATTAAAAAATTTAACATTATTAGATAACTATTCCATAAAAAATAATCATAGAAATCGGTATAGAAACACCAAAGTTATATTATATGCAATACATAAAATACGCCATCGTGCGTGAATATTGAATCATGCTATAAGGATATAGATGCTATAAGATTATTTTTGTATAAGGTCGCGAACGCACAGGCAGGCGGCTTGCTTGGCGCCTAGAGGCTAGCGAGTATAGCTTCGTAAAACGGCTAACGACAGTTTGCAATATCCTTTTTAATATACTGTCGAGGGGAAGATGGTTATAATTTCGCTTTACACCAAACGAGTAATATTATAAATGTGAAAGTTTGGTTGTTTGTTACTCAATCACGCCAGAACGGCTTAACGGATCTTAATGAAATTTAGAACAAAGATAGATTATAGTCTGGAATAACATATAAGCTACTTTTCATCCCGGGAATATGATCTCTAGGGATCACGCGGGCGAAGCCGCTGGCAGAAGCTAGTCTATAATATGTATGTATTTACAAATAAAATTAAAAAATATTTTATTTAGTTTATCAGCCATATCGTTACCATAACACAAGCATTAGGTTGCTTAGCTTGGGACTATATGGCGTTGTGTGAAATTTCCAAGGATATTATTATCTATACTAATATTTTATAGAGGTAACATTTGTTTGTAAGTTTGTAAGTTTGTATGTAGGGGGTAATCTCAGGAACTACTGGTCCGATTTGGAAAATTGTTTTACTGGTAGAAAGCTACATTATTCGTGAGTGCTATAGGCTAAATTATAAAGATATCATGCATATTAGTCGAACTATCACAATTTTTGTCTATCCAGGCGGGAAAAAATAGCTCTTACAACAGAGTTATTTGCGTGCGCTGCCTTAACAGTTGTATATAATTGAAAACAATGTATGGCAACCTCGTCCGCCTAGAATAGTTCTACAAAAAAGTCCGCGGCACCATATTTCTATCTTTTATATTTTAGCAGATATAGTAGCTTTTATGTGTTAACAAAAGTATTTTTCGACGTACTTATCTTTGGACGATTTTTTAAACAACAAAATATTAAACCTTATCGAAAAAATTTTTATTATGATCACAAGAACATCATAGAGATACGATTTGCCCACAACAGTATGTCAATTGGTTGAATAGTTTCGAAGATAATATAAAATGACTAAATCGCTAAACGCCGCCCGCGCCGTCCATTCACGAACCGCATTAGAACATGCTTTGTAGGTACGGACGTTTTATCCATTTTTCTGAATCGTGGTGTTAAGATTTTCCGCGGATTAATGACCCTCTCCAGTTATTATTTAACTTTTGTCGTTTGGTAGGTGAGTTGTACGTAGTTGGTTGAATGTTGTTGGTCTTTAAAATTGTTTTGGTTGCTCGGTTTCTCAAAACACAATTACAATATTACTTCGTTCTCATTCTTCGAGTTCGAAGCTGTGATATTTCTGTTTTTGGGATATCGGACAGTTTCAGCGATTGTTTATTATGCCTAAAAGGATATCACAACTTTCCCGTCAGACATCCCAGACATGAGACAAGAGCAGCTCGAGTACGCCGTACGGAAGAGCCTCTCGAGGAATAGAGAAAATACTTCGCAAGCACGCGCTGGGAAATGTAGCTCCGAGCGATCACAGCGGCTTGCTAACCAAAGCTGGAGAACATCGCAGGTTCGTGCTCGGGAATCTAGCGCTGAACGTGCACAGCGTCTCAGTGATTTAAAGAAGCATGTCTTTGCAACAAGGGACAGGGAGTCTAACGCTGAGCGCTCGCAGCGGCTCGCTAGCTATTATTATGCAATTAAGGCCATTAACACACGGCACCGCGAACCGCTGCGGTAGGCGGTGAAGCGGATCTCATGTGGCATTGGACTCTAATAAATCCGTTGATGCTAAACACACGTAAACCGCCTTACCGCGCGGGGCACCGCTACGAAATCCGCGCCGTGTGATAATCGCCAAAAACAAAACCCTCCTTTTGGCCGTCAGGAAATAAATCATAGCAGTCAGTACTAACCGAACCACACTCATAATTTCATCACAAGTTAAAATGTTTACCGCCCAACGAAGTGGGCACGGGTCAGCTAGTTATATTATAAAACAGGATAGAATGGCAGCACACTTGTCGTTCACTCCACCTAAGTGTACACGGTGAGATGTCGACAGAATAGACTGGCTGTATGTCCTAACTGAAATGAGGAAGCAGCTGCTGAAAAATGTAAGATGTTTGGAGTATAAAATATGTTAGATATGAAAATGCGACCGTTTATTGTAAAGGCTCAAAGCGTCAATGACGGCGATCATCGATGCGTTTTTCTGTTTCGAAAAATTAACGGGGCAACGTTTGTTACAAAATAAGATGGAGACGACCAGTAAACATATTTTATTATTCAGACACGTGTATTTTAAAGTTCCTAATTCATGCGGTCTTAAATAGATTCCAAATCAATAACGACCTCGTCTAGAAATCGTCAGCAGCTTATTTACCATAACGGCCATTCCTCTTAAAGCTTGCACCGCCGTACTAAGAATATCTTCATTAAACTTAGGAGGTACCATAACCCGCGTTATCACGGTTAATTTCAGGCGCTAATGAAAAGTTTCATGACTCCCCAAGTTTGATGAAGTCGCTGCCATAACGTTATTGTAATCTTAATTAACCATTTGGTTTCATATCTTAACGTATTAACGTTAAATTCATTGTACCTACAATTTGGTTAAGCGTGGTGATTGGTTTTTATTTAATGTTTCTGTGAGGGTTTGTCGAGATGCGTTCTGAATGGAACTTTGCATTTTTTGGAGTAATAATAAGGTGACTTTGGTACAGAAATGGTGTAGTTTTCTACAGAAATAGTATCTTTTTAATTGTTTCAGAAGCTCCGGGAATCACCTAAAGCAAATAAACAATTTTACCTCGATACAGTATTCGTCAACATCATTATAAATTTTAGCAAAAAGTCATCTGCTGAGTTCTGTTTAATACAACCAAAAATGCAACAAATGTGACAAAAATTTATTGTGGCGTTTTCGCAACAGGTCCATGTTGGGACGGGAGAATGAATGAAATTAGCTTTCGCTTAAACGTCGCTTGTCATCTGTCTTTGGTTTTGAAGCTCCAGGTCATAAGCCCCACCTCCTCCAAGTGTAGCCTCTTTAAGGCGCGTCCCCGAGCAAAACGCAGCGCTAGCCGTTTTTTGTGCAGTTTTTTGGAGCTATCTACTCTTTATCCAAAAGAAATATCAACTAATAAAAAATACATTGAATTTCTACATAATCTTGGCTTCAAAATGGTAGATTTCATTTTTTATTATTAAGTATAATGTTTAAGTAATCTCCTCACAACGAAACCACAGAAATGAGAAAAAATTACTGAAAACATGCATCTTCTCGAAAACTAACGATTGTTTTGATTTTGCAGTTACACTAATGGATAGGCAATTTAATTATGAACATTTTGGTAGAAGTATTTTTTTCAAAAGACCAAAATTAGATTTTATAACGATTTTATTCAACATTCTGAGCGTATTCGCTACTGTATCTCTTGCGCTGTTATTGAGGGAAAAAATGCTCAAGGTTATTTGCTCAGGGTACCGCCTTAACGGGTCCTATGTATTTTGCATCCAGCCAATTCCCACGGCCTTCACAGATCGTCGAATGAAAAGTTGTTTGTTAGTCACTCTATCATTCAGTCAGTCACCGGTAACAAATACTTTAAGACATATTTAATTTAATTTCGATTTGCTATTACCGAAAATATATTCATTGAAAAGTATTTATTATGAGATTGAGTTCATAATTTAAAAACCTGCTAATTAATACTAATACGTGTAAGTGAGGCCAGCTAAGTTTTTTGCACCGATACGTTTACAAACTTTGCTAACCTTCTCGGAAACTTTTGCTAAGTACTGAATGACTGAGCTGACTATAGGTAAGACTAGATTCAATAGCAAACCCATCAGAAATAAATAAAACTTCTGCTGATAACGTAAGTTTTTGAGTTTTATACATAGCTCAAATACGTAGGTACAAGATAATGTGACTGTTCCTAAGTTACCCTAGGCTGATAAAATTTTCGTTTTTCCTAAATAACCCTAATAGATAAGGTCGGTCCCCCCGAAGGGGGAGAAACACGCCCCAACCAACGCGTGTCCCCGTAGGACTCAGACCAGACTGGACATCCTCCCGCCTTTTATGAAGTGAATTCCAAAAGTATGAAATAATCCAATGCCTTATCACATTGATAGGTCAAAGTTTGGATTGAAATATATAGTAGCCTTCTACTATATATTTCAATCCAAACTTTAAGTCTTTAAGTCCTTACTTAGGAATTCATAGTTATGAAATAAAATAGGAATGGTTTCAGAAGCTCACCATATAACAAAGGGAAAATCAATTACTCTATTTTAATTAATAATAGATCGTGTGAGAAACCTTTACGCTAGCGTAACTGGTATAAGGTCAATAGTTACTCACACGATACCTCACGTCTGCACCCATAGCACTCAGAGCAACACTTCCTTAAGTGACACCAGCGGCTTTTCAGCAACAAAGTGTCGGCAACACGTTTATAAGAAACGCGGTCCCTAGCAGCTTTGCTCAAAGCTGGAAACGTGACGAGGCGGCTTTCCCTGCGCCAACCGTGCGACCGTCCTTGTCTAGCAACGGAGCGACTAGTTCCAGCGGCAGAATCGTCGACATCGAGCTCATGGAGACACGGTCCCTAAACAGCCCTTAGACTGTATAATATGAGATAGATATAGTCAACCCAACCCCAGGAAGCGCACTCTTTGTACAACAAGTACATCTGTAAGACACAGTGTTCGTATCTGACCGAATCAGTGGTCGCAGGTCGAGAATATAAATTTCAGAATCAATAAAAATACAAATAGTTACTACAATCGAGAGTTATAAACTCAAGAAGTAAATATAGTTGAGAACTTCAACTCTTCAAGCCTATAGACAGCCCCTAAAGCGCACCCGTTGCCACTTCCTAGTGTTTGGGCTAGAGAGAAGAAATGGCACAACAAACTCTCTAGCAACACGTATCTGTCTGTTCTGTTATACAACCTATAGACAACTAGGATTGCCTGCGGCTCCGTTAGTGTCACTGTGTATAATGAAACACAATATCAGCCCAGAGTAAATTAGAACAATAAAAGACTCACCCATTCACACCAGCACAAACACACAAACATAATATTCAATACTAAATTCTTTCCAACTTATATTAATCTAATAAATACTACTTGCACTCGCGATACAACGGTTCTACCCAATCTCGCCATATGGCATTGACTATCATTCTGCGCACTAGCCTATCGCCTACAGTGTCTAGCGATTTCAGAGACATCGCTTTGTCCTAATCAATTCTAACTCAGCTCTCTAGCTCCGTATCTTTTCAAGCCCTAACGCTGAGTGACGCGCTTTTCCAAAATCACGAGCGTCACCGACCGGCGTCCTGTTGGGTTTTTTTGTGCAATTTCTTAATAATAGCCCAAAAGTGCCTGTGGGTTTTACCCCGGTTAAAGTGCACATCATAAGTGCTTTTTGTTCATATCTCGGGTTTCAGGTACAAGCGCCTTAGTCGATAATGTTATCCGCTAACGAATATCGACTCTAACGAATTGAGGAGAAGGTCGTATTTCCACTAACGTAAAATATTGCATTCGAATAACGTCTGGCAAATGGCGCGTTTGCTTCCCATTAAAACAAAGATTGATTGATTTCCTGAGTACCAAATCTCATGTTACACATTTCAAAAGCAGATACTTAACATATTTTGTGATTCTCGAAATTAAGTGGACGGCTGGCCCAGCAATTTATGATCCTTCAAGTATCTGGCAACATGTGAAATGTTTTGAAACGAATTAAATAAGTATTTAATTATCTAGGAGTGACGGATAGTCACAATAACATTGTTAGCTCCCTTAAAACTACTCAACCTAAGTACTATTTTCAAAGAAGATAAAACTGCCAACCTCGTTAATCATTAAGTCACCTAGGTAACATACCAGAGCGTCAGAAACTTGAGGATGTTGAATACTTAAGACAAAAAAATAAATTAAGATGTAGGTAATCAAGATAAAGGGAAGTATGCAAAAAAGGTTAAGGTGAAACTACGTTTCTGTGTGAAATATATTCCGGGCTCGTACTTTGTTAAATCATTAAATACATAAATATTATTGTAGCGCCATCAATGCCACCACAAAAAAAACCAACAAAACAAATCTGCATCGCAACAAAACGAACCGCAACGCCATCTATTCAACTGCGATTTGAACACTATCCAACTGCGATTTGAACATCATCCGCCCGAATATGAACTATCGGGCAGTAGTTCGAGCCCCTAGAATAGAACTATGGGATGCAAGGGGGCACAAATACCATCTTAGTCCTCCAAGTAGACCTCACCTGTTCGTGGTGCATCCTTCTGATCAACTAACGAGGCTCTGACGACCGACAAATGGCGGTATAACCATTCTAACTTCGCAGCTAAATGGTGCGGACTAGTGACGGGCAGCAGCGTCACTAGTGCGAGAAGCAGCGACCTGCGATCGCCAACCCGCATGCCCAGCGTGGCGATTATGGGCAAACCCTTCAATGGCATGTCAAAATCAACCAAGGCCTCCAGTCCCCGGTCGCCTTGCTATTCCTGATTAGTGACGATCTTCGCAGGGTGGCTGGTAGCAGCTGGATTAGAGTTGCTGGTGATCGAGCCATATGGTGTGCACTTGGAGAGGCCTATGTCCAGCAGTGGACTGTTATAGGCTGATGATGATGTGGGCAGTAGCCCCCCAGGCACAACAACCACCTGGGTGGAGGATCCTCCCTTTTCAATGGGGGTTTGTAGGGGGTAATCCACTGAACCGAATTTGAAAATTCTTTTACCCAAAGAAAGCCACGTTATTTTTAAATGTCTGATGAAGTAGGAACGGGTCAGCCAGTATAGGTATAAGTTTACATTTTAAACCTCCTTCAACTACTAACGTAAAGATTTTCTCTTTCAAAGAAGATTAAACTGCTAACCTCGTTAATCATTACGTCACCAGGGTACCAGGGCGCCAGAAACTAGAGGATGTAGAAACTTTCAAGTTTTATTTTTCTGTAGCAGTCACTAAGGTCGAGATTAGGCCCTGAAGTGCGGTCGAGGCACTTCAGATAATTCACTTTAGCTTAGTTACTTTGTACTAAGTAGGGTTTTCTTTGGTAGCTTTTTAGCCTCTCAAGTGGATTGTTTTTACGTTGAATAAATACTTTTAGACTTCTTGACTTAGCGATCCGCAGAAATACCTACGTACCGAGAACTCGTTATAATATTTTGAAATGAAATGATGTAAATCTTGTAGCTGCACGGTCTGGAGCGAGTAGGTTTTAAATTAAATTGAGATTGTTTGAAAAACAAATGAAAGAAAAACTGCTGATACCAACTACTAATGAAAATCTGTCTTTAAAAATAGCCTTGTTTTATTCTCTACGAGATGAGATTTATAAAATTACAAATTTGCCTTATATGTAATTAACTGTGTGTCCTCCTCATAGTAGCGATCTTTATCGGGAAGAAATTTTTTGTACAAGATAACATTTTAAATTACGTACCTAATAATATTGTGTTAGAATCATGACTCGTAAAGCGTAGGTCTCTATGGAAAAGAACGTGCAAGACACTCCACGGACACTCTTTTAAATCATGTGATGTTATACAAAAATCTTAGTAACATGTACTTGTTTCTTCATGTAAGGAAAATAAAAAAATAAAAACCTTATATTCAATGATACGAGTAGGTATAGGATATGAAGTATGAAGGTAGGTACTCGTATCATTGAATATAAGGTTTTTATTTTTTTTATTTTCCTCACATGAAGAAACAAGACAAAAATCTTAGTAACATGTGTTACTAAGATTTTTGTATAACATCACATGATTTAAAAGAGTGTCCGTGGAGTGTCTTGCACGTTCTTTTCCATAGAGACCTACGCTTTGGAACGTGCAAATAGCCTCATATTTTTGACTGACCGACCTTGACATTTCAAAAGTGCCTGTAAATGGTTTATTTGAAATAAATGCTTTGAATCTTTGAATCTATAAAATATTTTTTTTGGACTAACCGTGTACTTAGTTTTGTATCAGTTCTTCTCTATAATAATGTACTTATTTGAACCGTGCACTAGTTTCTGACGTCTAGTGCCCATTTAAGCGTCATCGTCATCATATCAGCCGAGAGACGTCCACTGCTGGACATGGCCTCTTCCAATGTCACAACAACAGCCGGGCCTATGAGCCTCGCATCCATCGACTACCCACGACCCTCATTGGTCCACCTTGTGGAAGGCGTCCGTTTCAGCGTAAGTGAAATAAAATGTTTTGATTTAATTGTTTTAAACTTTTATTGTCACTAACATTAGAATAGCAGGAAAAAGTGAGTTTGTGGACAGTGGTACCGTATCATCTGCCTAGCCTTTTCCCAACTATATTGGGGTTGGCTTCCAGTCAAACCGGGTTCAGTGAATACCAGTATTTTACGTGGAGCGGCTGCCTCCCAGACCTCCACAACCCATTAACTGGGTAACACGGTACTCCTTGGCAAGACTGGTGTCAGATTTTCTGGCTTCTGACAATCCGTAACGACTGCCAAAGATCTCCAAATGACAGCCGGGACCAACAGCTTAACGTGCTTTCCGAGGCACGGAGGAAACTCGGTATGTTAAGATGGTCACCCATCCACAGACCAACCTCGGCAAGCGTTGCTTAACCTTGAAGATCGACCTGTGCGGCTGTTATTATTTAGCCACGAACTTCTCCCACCACGAGTGGTACCGTAGATGGTCGTAATAAAAGACTACGAAAGAGGGTAGACCGATATGTCTGCCAATAACATCCCACACGCAAGGTCTTCAGTTACTTCGTGATCATGGCTCTTGCAACAGTGCCTATAAATATCGAAAATTCGCAAATAAAAAGGTACATGGTAGCATCCTATTTTGACGACACGGTTGGCGCAGTGGTTGAGCGATTGACTGCTGCGCAGCATGTCGCGGGTTCGATTCCTGCGCGGAACAAATATTTGTACGACCTACAAGTATTTTTTCCGAGTCTGGGTGTTTTTCTATCTATAATAATTATGTACGTATTTACAAAAAAAAAATGTATATAAGTAGTTTATCAGCCATCTCGTTACCATAACACAAGCATTAGATTGCTTAGCTTGGGACTATATGGCGTTATGTGAAATGTCCAAGGATATTATATTATTATTATATTATCCTGGTATTAACTAGAAAAAAAATATTTGAATTTGGAACCCAAAATAAGACTGGTAAAAGAAAATGATACTAAGTTGAAAATATTCTTACTATAACTTTGTCTTCTGTCAAGTCAACACAGTAGTGAAGAAACAAAGATGGAAGTCATCTTTTTTCTAAGAGAGACTGACTACCCTAAGAAAAAATCAATATGGTATTTGATTACCATGAAACTCATTTGAGTGATGTTATACGATTTTGAAGTTATTCTTCTATCCTTATCACACAAAATATAGCTTGTACTGGAGTATATGTTTATCAGTGATTTTAAATAACACCACCAATTTTTGATATTTTCAAACAATATTTTTAACTGCGTCTTGTCTGCTCTCTAGATTTTGAGAATTATGTAAAAAAAAAACATATAGTCAGTTTGACATCACGGTTGTCGCAATGACTGAGCGCTTGGCTGCTGCACTGCGTGTCACGGGTTCGACTCCCGCACGGAAATAGTATTTATATGTACGGCCTACAGAAGTTTTTCCTGGTCTAGCAGTTTGTGATATTGAGTTTGTATGTTTGTGAACGCACCCGCGATACAAGAGAAGTTCCTAGTGTGAGGCAACGTTTTTTTTTAATGTCAACCTTATCTTAGGTCTACCTGTTATAATAACCCCACTCAAGAACAGTTCCACCCAGTCCTTTGTACAACTACACCTCTAATAAACTACACAATGGAAGCCACAATAGTACAATACCCTTTCTAAAACAATAGAGGTTCCAGCTGTTATCTGTGACCCTTTATTACTGAGAGATAAGACCAGGGTCATAGGGGGACCAAAATTACTGAATGGTGAGATTAAACTGGGCTTGTGACCTTACTCCGTCGATTTGGAGAACTTAGTAGTTTAAATTATTTAATTAAATTATCATTCAGAAAACTAAGGCCTACGAGTTTCTTTTGTATCTAATCCTGGGCTTCTAAAATACATAGGCTAGAGAACAGACACTTTAAGTAAAGTTTCTTTCCTTATAGCTGGCTAAAAAATCTTGCTGTATAATTATTCTCTTCCTACTTCACATTGTTTAAAGGTACTAGATTTTGCCAGCGGCTGAATTCATGTGAAAGACTTTTTTATGGGCTTGCTCTTGACTGCCTGATGGATAGCTATGGATAAGGTCTATAATGGAGAGAGCGTTCCCAGAAGATGCCTGTTCACTCTTGCTTTGAAGGCAGACGGGTTATATGTGGACGGGAACAGAGACGTTGGTAGAGAGTTCCACACTTTAGCAGTGCTGATAATAAATGTGGAGGAGAAGCGCTGGGTACGACTAGTCGAGATATTGACCAAGTACGGATGGTACCCCGCAGTACGTCTGGTACTCCAGAAGTAAAAGGGCGATGGTGGGATGGTCGTGAAGTTCCTGAAAAATACGTAAAAGACGGAAAAATAAAAGTATCCTTTGTAATAATCCAGGACATGGTCTACCCGTGTGCCTAGTGTCATACAGTTCTGCCGTTAATACGTGATGAGGTAACAAACAGATATACTGACAGAGAGACAGAGTTACTTACGCATTTATAATATGAGATTGTGATGAATTGAAATTTCAGATGTCAAAAAAATGCCAAGACGAATAACCGCCAAAGTATCATGACCATGACGCAATACTGCTGCACTTTGGCAGTTACTTTTCTTATTATAGTATAGAACCGAAAAAATTTGTAAGGGCAATTGTGGTATTGCCCTTACAAAATTGCGTGGCACGATTTATTATGCATATATATGGGTAGAAGACACAATAATTAAACAATCTTAGGAAAATAGTTTTCTAAAGTTTTCGCCAAAGTACTTCTGTAGGTATAACAATTTTATTAAATGAAAAAAACTTTTTACAAAAAAATACAACCGACTTCCAAAAGAAAACACTACAAAGTAAAAAATAACTATAATTTCGGAAGTCGGTGTTTTTGTTAGTTCACCGACTTCCGAAATTAAAGTTATTTTTTTATTTTGTATTGTTTTTTTTTTCAAATCGATTCATAATAATTGTTGGAGTTATGAGGTAACAAACATAAAAAAACATACAACCGAATTGATAACCTCCTCCTTTTTTGGAAGTCGGTTAAAAATAAATAAAACAGTGTCTTCTTTATCTTATCGTATGGGCAGTAAGGTCTAACGAACCCCCGCTTCAAGGGCCTCTGACATGGTTTATTTGACTACCGCCATTTGGCGGCCGGGACCACCGGTTTTTTTTTTTTTAGGGATGGGAAATCATCCAATGACTCCTCCCGCTCTGGGTGTAGCGGGAGGGAGTGTCAGACTTCTACTGACTATAAAAACCCATCCATGTTCCTTCATTGCCCTTTGTGTTCCGGAGCCACGGTGTCTCTTGCGAATAATCCCGCGACTCCAGCAGGCGTCGGCCCTTTCGGGCCCCTCTGTGTTGCTGACTCTCTTTGAGGCGCGCGTGGAACACGGTTAATATTTTTTTGTCTGACAATCAGGTGATTCAAGCCTGCAAGGCAAGGCAAGCGCCTAGACCACTCGACCTCGGAGGCAGTTATAATTATTATCTGAGGGTTAGTATTTATGTTTAGAAGCCGTTGAACTCGTCCTAGATTTTTTTTGCGACATATCCCGCGACATGCTGAATTAATAAGAAAACAAAAGAATCACTCAACTCAGCGTTCCTAAGCATATTGGACCCATATGTCACGGCTCTCAAAATTCAGGATTCCGCAATTTCATCGTTTTCATCCCATAAAACAAAAGTTATGTTGGGACCGTGTCTATCATAATCAGGGTCTGTTCCATACCTTTGTAGGTTCAGTTCTCCAGGGACTTGGCTGAGTGGCTTGGAATTAGGTTCCGGTGTTTCTTCAAAGGGATTTTGAGGGCACTTGTAATAAATATTTACCATTGAAAGTATGTTTTATTTTCTGTGTATTGTTAGGGTTGGGTTCAGGATTTTGTTCGGTCGGTTTGGGGTGATTTACATTTTATTTTGTGGCTTACGGTTTCGTTCATGTGTAAGGTATTGCAATTTTCCGGGAGAAAAGTCTTAATTTTTTTTTTTTACGAATAACAAGAATTTCCAGACTCGGTTTTATAAGAATAAATAAAAAAGTGATAAAAATAAGCTTCTTTACCTTGACACGTGTTATTATTTCAGAATTAGATCCTGAGTAATAGCGATACTTTCGTATGGTGTAGTTATAATAGTGGGTATAATTTAAAGTGGGGTTTCTTCGGTTTTGATTTGTAATTGATTTAAAAAGTCTTACCACAGTTTTAGTTTCCATTGAAATGGGCTAGAGGCTTCTTTGAGTATTTTTCGCCAGTCGTCATAGTTTCAGATTATTTCAATTTAATTTAATAACGTTAACGGATTAAAAATTACGTATTAAAATTCTATGTAAGAGATGCTCGTGGTTAAAAAATAACAGCCACGCGGGGTTAAACAACGCTTGCCGAGGAAAGCACGTTAAGGCGTTGGTCCCAGCTGCCATTTGTAGATCTTTGGCAGTCATTATGGATTGCCAGAAAACCTGATCCACGTTTTGCCAAGTTAGTGGGTTGTGAACAATGACGTATTATATATAGACACGTCATAAACCAACATCGCGGCGCTTAAAAACGGCGAAAATACTAGACAAGCTACTAATACGCATGAAGAAAGGGAAAGAAAATATGTCACCGTACGGCGGGATGCCTGTTGCTAGAGGGAGATAAATATACATCTTCAGTTACGTCACAGGATAATGAATAGTTAAATTGACATCAAAACAAACGTAGTGTCGCGCGACAGGTTGGTGCGTAACTAAGCGCAATGTGGCCAATTGGCTTCATTTCATGTTGTCATTTTAGAGAGCGGACAACGTATCTATAGTTTTATATATCATTGGTTGTGAAGATTTGGTAGGCAGCCGCTCAACATAAAATACAGGTACCTACTCAGCTGAATCTGGTTTAACTGGAAGCCGACCCCAATATGGTAGTTAGGAAAAAGCTAAGCAGATGATAATGATGTTTCTATCTCCCAATCAGATTGGAACTTAACTTGCTCTAACTGAAAGTAATCCGATTATAGTTACGAAAATTCCTCAAACATTAATAGAGAAACCACATAAATAGCATAATATCAAAATAACTAGTTTAATACCTATTAATAACAAAGTTTAATATCATTTAAACTTACCGCTTTTTGATTATATAATATTATTTATTCCATAGTTCATTATTTCAGCATGAATACATGTTCCGTTCATCAATTTGATATACATTTTATTTACCGCTTGGATACACAGAAAACTCAATTAAGCCTTCCTAATTAAATTGTTAATTTTGCGCGAATTCACTGATCAGTGATCCGGAACTGAGCGTGAAATAACAAAAAAGTAATGAGAAGTGGAAAACAGCAACAAAACTGGTTATCTTTACACCTCTTTGCTGGTCCATTAAAAAGGTTAATCGAGTTAAACTTTTCGGGAATTAACTTGGACACTCTTCTCCTTCTTCTAAGGAAAGGTTTTTTCAAGAACTCGATCGTTTAGGGTTCCGTACTCCAAGGGTAACTATGCCTCCGCTGTACGTCCGTCGCTTTGTCCGTCCGTCTTTCTGTCAGCGGGCTGTATCTCAAGAACCGTAATAGGTAGACAGTTGACAATTTTCACAGATTGTTCGTTTCTATAGCCGCTATAACATCGAATAAAAAGGTTGAAATTAAAGTTTATGTGTAAGGTGTATGTTTAGGTGTACGGAACCCTTCGTGTGCGAGTGCGACTCGCGCTTAGCCGGTTTTTGTTTTGTTTTGAGGGGTTTGCTCTTGGCTCTAATCTAGGTCGAAGGTGACAACGAAATGAGCTTCGCTAGAAGAAGCTTGTTCAATCCAGCTTTGAGAGTTCCACTCCTCTCTTACAGAATAATTATATGTTTTTAAATAAATCAACAAAGTCTATTTTAATTTTCTTCTCTCCATCTTTTAATCAAATCAAATAAAGCATATATTTCAAATAAACCTCTTACAGGCACTTTTGAATTGTCAAGGTCGGTCAGTCAAAAACATTATCAACTAGTAGGTTATAATGAATTTTAGTACAATACCTATTTCTGCCCGACTACAGCCACTAACTGCCAGAGATCCCTGTCTCTTGTCTATGGTCTTCGATAACTTAAAGGCTTAGATTAAATACCTCTAGATGTAGCCACCTCGTGGCCGCACATGAGACAGCACTATAAAACTTCAATGTTGCTATTATGGAAACTTTTCCTTAAATATGACCAAAAACGTGAGGGTGTTTCGTTGTAACAACTACATACTAAATTATTATTAATGTACTAATATGAGTCGCATAATGTCATTCATATGAAGAGTGCAAAATTATTTATATTATTCAACATATAAAATTGCCAACAGGATTCTAATGATATTAACAGTAATATTTTAGTAAAACAATCTTGGAACATGTTACATGATACTTTAAATACTTACGTAACTATTGTTACAAAGCAGAATTAAAACTTTGATGGTTTATTTGATTGAACAAACTAATCGCAGAGACTCGAGAGGTCTATTTTATGAAATATTTTTGCCTCGTTGTTTGCACATTGAATTGAAGTTTTTGTATCAAACAATGTGACACGAGAATTTTATATATTAGATTAATATGAAGTTTCTATGTAATTCAAAGTAATCTGGTGAACAATCTATTTATTTTATTGAATTTTATTTATTTAACTACTTGCACTTTTTATTACAGAGATAAGGGAAAAAAAGATGACAAGGTATGGCGACACAACGAATATCAAGTTATAGGTTATGTGGAAAGAAAAATAAACGATATCGCTAGAATTACGCCTAATTTTCATCGAAAGCCATGTCATTACATAAAAACAAATGTATTTCTTCAATCAGTGCACAATAACTATTAACATTTGCATACTTACGAGTGAAAAGTAACATTCTCATCTTCCTTTCTTTCTGTGCGGCTTTTGCAGCCTAAAATACTGCACCATCATATTATATAGAACACAAAATGCACAAAACACTTAACTATTGGAGTCTATTTCTCATAAATGCACTAAAACTATTACTTTGCCGAAATTATCTAAAAACATAAAAAAAACTGACTCGAGTCGACCTCTCAGTGACAGTGACAGGCCTTTGTTTGGCTAACTTTCCAAAGTTCGCCATTCAAAAAACCGGCACGCCGTATGAGACAGAGCATGTTATGTTTTGTCTCAATTTTCTCACTTGTTTCGTATATATGCTTCTCACTTCCACACTTCCCTACAGTCTCATGGCTACATCTAGAGGTATATAATCTAAGCTTAAAGGAGACACCCTCAAGGGCAGTCTATGGTGTCCACAGTTCTCCTCCATCGCGAACGGTTTTGGGCTTGACGTTTCAATTTTGGCTCAGGCGGTGGGTACTGCTTAAATGAAAAAAGTGTCGAAAAAAAATGTTATTGTAATCAATGTTCTACCAGCAACACCGAAAGATACTTCAAATATCGGCAAAACAGTGTTGGCAGACAAAACGCTGTTGGTATTTTGGCAGTATTTTTACCACCCAAATTCTCCATCTGAGAAACCCTTACCTTCTCTTATCATCTCTGAACTCATAATGAAACCTTAATTAGTTCCAAATTCCCGGCACACAGTCTGTACATTAATCATTGAATGGAGCAACAAAGTTCTTATCAGATCCCAAGTTTAAGTGGAACTAAGTTTACGTCGTTATCAAACTTAATGAAATTAGTGGAACTTCCAGTTGGAGATTACGCATATTGCGTTTATCGCTACGACAAGTTTTGGGATGGGGTAAGCTGAATTTTAAGCAGTTAGCTGTACATATGTTTGAAGAGCTCGTGGCTAAATAACAACAGCCGCACGGGTCGATCTTCAAAGTTAAGCCACGCTTGCCAAGGTTGGTCTGTGGATGGGTTACCATCTAATTTATCGAGATTCCTCCATGCCTTGGAAAGCACGGTAAGCCGTTGTTCCCGGCTGTCATTTGTAGATCTTTGGCAGTCTTTACAGGTTGTCAGAAGCCAGTTAATCTGACTCCAGTATTGCCAAGAAATACCGCGTTACCCAGTTAATGGGTTGTGGAGGTCTGGTAGGCAGCCGCTCCACATAAAATACTAGTATTCAGCTGAATCCAGTTTGACCCCAATGTAGTTGGAAAAAGGCTAGGCAGATGATGAGCTGTATATATGTTTCAGCTATGGCTATATGGTCTGTGGGGTCCATGTGTAACCAGATTTTATAAATCCATGATATTTAGTTAATCATCATCATAAAAGACGTTCGCTACTGTACATAGACCTCCCTGCGCGTGTCACCACAACAATCAGTTCTGTGCGTCTCGCTTCCATCGGCTACCCTCGACCCGCACCAGTTTTATGTGTTTTGTTTGACGACACGGTTGGCGAAGTGGTTGAGCGATCGACTGCTGCGCTGCGTGTCGCTGGTTCGGTTCCCGCACGGAAATAAATATTTGTATGGCCTACAGATAGTTGTTCCGGGTCTGGCTATTTGTGTATATAGAGTGGCACTTTGTCTAGATTCTCTGGTTCACCGGTATTATGTAGTGGTTGAGAAACTGTCACCACAGCCCCATTTTAGGTTTAGTCGTAGTTAAGTTAGTTGTCACACATTTGGACAGTATTTTAGTTCCAAATAAGGTCTGATAATTTGAATACCTACGTCAGACATAACACGTAAGGCGATACCTTTACGTCCTAAACATAATTTACCCTCAAAAGATCGACTAAGGTAGTCCTGATTAAAACCTAATCGATTCACAAGGTTATTATTTAGCGCGCTTAACCCGCAACCCCAAAACCCCAAGTGTTTTAAACAAAACACGGCATTAAATCTTATCTTTCCCCAACAAAATCGATGTTCTCAAATATTTATCTGAAAGCCATTATCTTCCACACAACACTCTACTATAAATAAAAAACTGAACATCATAGACATTAAGGTTATGGCTCACTATATCGGGCGCTTACAGGATATTACTTCATAAATCCACTCATTTCTCTATGGCGGTTACGTGAGAATCGGCCTTTATTGCTGGCGCTCGCTTTGTGGGGTCGAACAGTCGAATACAGTTATGTTATTTGGTGATATGAGTTTAATATGTTTAATATTATGGTTGAATTGTTTATTGAAATATATTTTGTAGGAAAATCATAAAATGATTGAAAGGTGTTTACGGGCCGTTATGTACCATTCGCGTCGAGCATCTTATGTTACGTGTCCTATAATCCGAGTAACATGCTCGTATGACTGACTACAATAATACATTACGCTTCATAACACAAGTCAGTGCCCAACTGTCAGTACCAAACTTTGTCAACTTATTGCTTGCATAATTATGCGCGGTCATAGTACTGTTTATTTTCTCTTTTACCCGACTACGGCAAAGCAAATGGATGGTAAAAGATAAAGGGTTTTGACCGGTACGTTTTCTACAGCGTATCAGCTAGTCCTACTCCATAATAATAGTGACTTAAGGGATCATAACCGCACTTCTGGGTTTGTCCTGATAGCCGTGGTATACCTCTCTACTTCTCTAGCACCTAAGGCTATGTTACCCCTTGGCGCTACGACACTTTGTGCTAGCGACCATTTTTGGGGGCCCATTCATTGTGTATGTAATTCACTCCTGCCATTTAAAAGCCGTGTATACTGTTAGTAGTCAGGCTAGTCGTTCTTCTATGATAAACGATTATCAGTCCACTAAACCACCCAAACCCGTAGGCTTTTGTTTCCATATTCTGCAATACTCCTGCTCCAACCGAGGATTTTCCTTGGGTATGCTTTCACAGTGCAAACAGGGATAATCGTCGGTTGGCCCCTCGTACGCCTATCAAAGGTCCGGGTCACCAAAGATCCCAGAAAGTCAATGACTACTTACTTAAAATTATATGGGCCTGCACGAACTTGAACAATAAAATATTTTTCGACACATTTACTCATAAAATGCATTTACGAAGCCTGTATACATTGTTCGAAAGTTCAAAATTACGGACCATACAATGGAGCGTGCGGTAAAGTAGGTACTCTCACCTAAGTACCTACTTTACCGCACGCTCCGATGTATGGCACCGTGCGTAATCTTTACGGTATTTTTTTAAATGTCCATAAACAATATAATTATAAGAATTCATTCCGTCTGCATCCGTCAGCCAAAAATGCTTCCGTCTGCGTCCGTTCAGGTAGCGTTCCATACGCGTTTTTTTTTGCGAAGTACTTTTTGCTCAGAAGGTTTGTCGCACTTTAATATTGAAAAAAAAAAAATGAGACAATAGATGTAGTTCTAATAAACCGACTGTTACACTTATGTTTTTTTCGAGTGTATTTATGTATGATGTCATATTTCTTTGGCACACTGTAGCCTAACCCTGTGGCTTGATAGATTTTAGCTTGAAAGGTGTCGTCGTCTAAATAGTGAGAATGATACTGGATAGGTATATAAAAATTAAAATATCTGAGCTTCGGTGCCATGTTAATGACTTCAGCTTTTTTAACCTATCGAGTGGGGTATCAGTATAAAGGCTCGAGGAGACAATTTAAAAAAAATGTAACTTATAAATGATTTTGTCAAAAAAGCACCGATTGGTACAATATATTATAATACAATTTACAACATATCTAATTCTACTAAAATGTTTCAGGCAGACGCAGATGCAAATGGAAGCGCGTTCTTATTTTAAAAACGCACACTATTCCAAACACACACTCCCCATTTGCAAATTCGCGCTATTTTCAATAAGAAACGTCAAAGATAGTTGCGACTTTTAATTATAATATTAATTAGAACATGTGTTCAAGCGAGGAATCCGATATAAATATGGAATCTACTCCACCTGACATCTTGAATGAGGCGCCAATTGCAGAAAATGGTCTCTTGCCGCCAAAATCGCGAGAACGCTATTTAATGATTAACAATAATTTTTAATAGATAATGAAAAAGTTTGTTTAATTATCTATTTATATAATGTGTCGAAAAACGTTGTATGACACACGAGCGGATATTGGTCTTTACAAACTCGTGACTATGGTAAACCCTCGACTTCGTCTTGGGCTTACATTTGTCTACTCGTTTGTAAAGACCAACTTACCGCTCTTGTATCATAAATAACTATTCTGATACACACGTTTTTTAGAAGTAAACACAAAGATACTAAAGTAGCTGAACTCGTAAATAAAACAGACACCCAATAACTAAGTTTCCTACGCCTAGAAACAAAACTAGATCTAGAACTTGTCCATGCCCCGTAGTTCCCGACTTCAGTTTGGTGTTCTGAAGTAAATTAATAAACTTCAAATTGCTGTTTTGTGCACAAGTTGAAGCCGCAATGTTTCAACAGATTCATCTGTATTTCATGAAAACCGACTTGATAAGACAAAAGCTTTTTATTTATTTCTGAAAGAAAAGAAAAAGAGTTTATTTGCGGTCAATATGACGCATACCAAAAATACACAAAAATTACAATTATAAATATGAAAAATTCTGTGTAAACTTAAGTCTCGAACAGACTTATTGGGTAAAAAGCGTAGTTTTTAGTAGCTAGGTTCCGTTAGCACTCACGTGATATGTTTTTTTTTTAAATGGAGATGGGTTTGCTTTTGACTCAAGTCAAGGTCAGTGATGACAGAGACAATGTCTACGATGGAACGAGCACCAGAAGTGGCTTGTTTATAACCTTTGAAAAGATTAGTGTTCACTAAAAACAGTTACAAATATTCAAAATTTTTCAATTTTTTTTTTTTTAAATTCAAATTTTTTTTCAAAATTCATTCATCTACCTTTCCTTTCTACATTTACCTTTTGGTTTGTACTCATTTATTTTTCTCACCTGAAGCTATCGACTAAGTCAGGTGAGAGCGATTGATGGTGGGAAAAACAAATAGAAATGTTGTCTGCCTACAGTCTCAAATAATGTTATTTGCTAACGTTGTTTTAATTGGATTGCGAAGAGAATTGGAAAATTACTCAGTGTTTTTAACGGGGATAAATATAATGACCACCATAAAATGCTTTGATACCCTTAGTTTTGTAACCAAAAATATCTACTTAACACCAGAAAAATAGTCACGACTCCACTTTAAATTGTATTCGACCACCAAATTTAGTAAATGATCACCAAATCTTAGCGAGCAAATTAATATTCAGTTAGTATAATATTCAAATTCTATAGTAATGTGTCTGCGTCAGATCCCCTCTAAGGCTGGTGAAACATGTGGGTTAGGTTAGGTTAGAACCATGACCATTAGCGCGCGAAGGCGAGCGAGCGAAGCGAGCATGCCGCGGTAGCCGCCGAGCGCCAGATCCCTTCTATTCTTGGTGAATCATTTGGTTTAATCGGATAACGAGATATAATTTTGGTGATCATTTACTACTTTTGGGATAACAATGATTTATTTGGACTCATTTAAATAGGATAGCAGAATTTAAAAACTTTGGTTATAATTTTACTTTAAAATGTTGGTTTAATTTTGGTGATCATTTACTATTTTTGGGTTACTCATGATTTTACTTAAATAGGATAGCAAAGTGTTAAAACTTTGGTTATAATTTTACATTAAAATGCGAGTTTCATTTTGGTGATCATTTACTACTTTTGTCTGCTATTTGTTACTATATCTGGTGGTAAGTTAAACATAAGCCGTTTTTAACACTGGGTATAAATGTATATATAAAGTCTGTGATTTTGTTAGTTTCTTCGTATTTTGACACCGAATTCCGAAAATTAAGTTATTTTTTACTTTGTAGTGTTTTTTTTTTTCATTTGGAAGTCGGTTGTATTTTTTTGTAAAAAGTTGTTTTATTTTTCACTTTTTAGTGGTATCCCACACCTAACAACACCACTGCAAAATCGCAGAAAAGCAAAATAAGCAATTTCGATTACTTGGATGACAAAAAACCATCATCCAAGTAAACGAATTCCAGCTATTTCGATTTATACCAAACTTCTTAACCGATTTTGATAAAATTTAAATGTGACCAATTTGCAAGTATATCCCATGACTTATACTTAAATATACCACGTGTATCTGACATCGACGCACAAACGATTTCCATGGGTCCAGGGCATGATTCTGGACACCCTAGACTTAGAATTTTTCGTCGGATTTTTTCTCATTTTTCATTTTTTTCAAGGGTTTTTTTACTTTAGACTGCTCATAATCGTTATTCTGACCTAACCCAATGAGATTTTTAATACAAAAATAATGAATTAACTACTTTCACTAAAAAGAGCAATCTGAATAAAACCACAAATAGATATCAGCTCATCTGAGCTGATACCTACTTGTGGTTTTCTTGAAAAAAAGAGAAAAGAACCGACGAAAAATTCCAATTCAGAATCATGCCCTGGACCCATGTAAATCGTTGGTGCGTCGATGTCAGATACACGCGGTATATAAGTATAAGTGAGTTGTGAGGTAACAAACATTAAAAAATACAACTGAATTGGGAACCTCCTCCTTTTTGGCAAGTCGGTTAAAAATCGTTTCGAGTGACAGACAGACAAAACATAGTCGAAAATACTGGTCATAGAAATCTAAAACTAAGGTTGTATACAGGTTCTTTGGTGAGTGTAGGGAGCACAAACAGAGGACTTCCCGTAATTCCTGAGGGAACGGGAGGAAAAAGGGAATTCGCGAACGAAGTCGCGGGCTGCAAAAAAGCAAAGACCCGTACAGCAAAGGAGTGGAATTCCCTGCCAAAGTCTGTGTTTCCTGATAGCTACAACCTGGGAGTCTTTAACTCAAGAGTGAATAGGTTACTTCTGGGCAAGCGTGCTCCATCTTAGTCTGCGTCATCGCTTACCATCATGTGAGATAGTGGTCAAACGCGTGCCTATAAAGAGTAGAAAAAAATGCTCCTTGCCTATATTTTTGTCACAAATTTTTAAAGAAGCTGTAGTAAGCAGCCTTCGATGTAAAGACAAAACAAAACAAGTCATTAAGGAAATAATAATACATTGACTATTTTTAATAGCCTGCATTTAATCTCAAAATCTAACGCAAACACATATTGAAATACCGGCAAAAACAAATTGAATACCCATTCCCTAGAAACACCACAAACAAACAGAAAAACACACATTTCGAAGAACAAACAACAAAATCAAATGTTGGAAAACAATAAAAAACTTGAAACAAATAGCATTTGAACTAACATTGACCGATTTGAAACTATCGATCGTCCAATCGATAGACAACAACATAATTATAAAGAAACTAACTATAACGGACAATCATTCATAATTAAGACGAAGAAAACGCCGGGTGTTGTACCACCTGCTAGTTCCCATGAAGCAAGCGACGCCATTGGTGGGAAGAATATCCACGTCATCGCAGAAAATTATTATGACACTGAATTTCTGAAATCGATCATTTGCTTCACAGAAAGTGTGAAAGTAACACGCGCTCCTGTGAATTTTCCGAAAAATGGGATCAATATTTTTGCAATTTTAATTGCAGGATAACTTTGTTTTTTGGAAAGGACAATTTTGGAAATAATTCAAGGTAAAGTGGATTTTTTTTTTTGTAATATAAGACTGTATTAATTTGTTTAGTGTTAAAATTAGTTCGTTCCCTTATTTTGAAAAAAAAATAAACTTAGAAGCAGGAACAGCAAAAGAAACGTAACGAAATGTTAATTTTCTTTAATGAGTCAATCAATACATTTATTGCAAGGTTGCGACATTGCGTTGCTTTCAATGAAAATATGCATTGACAGTTTCCAAGTAGGTAAGCCTTTTTTTTTTTTTTTTAGGGATGGGGAATCATCCAATGACTCCTCCCGCTCTGGGTGTAGCGGGAGAGAGTGTCAGACTTTTACTGACTAAAACCCATCCATGTTCCTTCAATGCCCTTTGTGTTCCGGAGCCACGGTATCTCTTTCGAACAGTCCCGCGACTCCGGCAGGCGTCGGCCCTTTCGGGCCCCTCTGTGTGCTGACTCTCTTTGAGGCGCGCGTGGAACACTAACGCGCCGTCGACACGGCCTGTCATCTGAAGACGGACGGACGGCGAGCCACCCATAGCTCGCCGTCCACAGGCCCGCGCCTACGGTGGCTGGATGTCACCGGGTGGTGGCCTCGGACGCCCGCGGCGTCTACCACGGCGGCCGGGACGAGAGGTTCTCTCCCTCTCCGACTCCGCCACCTCCTTCGCTAGCATAACTGCTTCGCAGAAGGAAGTGACGGCGTCCCATGCCGTCTCGCTCCAGACCATGGCTTGGACCAGGGCCGGACGCGAGAGGTCGCCGCCGATCGCCGTTTCGAGGACACGGCGGTGCGCCGCCCAAGCGGGGCACGCCTGCACAGTGTGTTCCACCGTGTCCTCCGGTCGATCCTCGCAGTGGTGACACTCGGGCGTTTTCTCCCGCCCGACTCGGTGCACCTCCCGAAACACCCATGTCCGGTGAGGACCTGCGTCAGGCGGAAGGTGAGGACGCCGTGGCGCCTCTCCAGCCACTCCTCAAAGAGGGGACTTATCGCCACTATCGTGGCGTGCCCTGCGCTGGGTTGCGACAGTCGCAGTCTCCATGTCGCCATGAGATCACGCCGTAAGTCTGTCCGCTGCGCAACAATTTGTCGCGTCAGCGGAGTTTCCCCCCGGCGTAGTACCTCCACGCGCCACTCATGCAGGCGCGCGAGGACTATCGCCTCCAGATCCCATGGCGGCAATCCGGCAAGGAGACACACCGCTTCGCGCGAGACCGTGCGGTAACCTCGGGCCATCCTTAGGGCCACCACCTTTTGGGGCGCGTTCAGGTAGTGGGCAGCACGCTGCCTCAAGGAACGCGCCCACACCGGGGCCCCGTAAAGGGCCATGGACCGCACGATCCCCGCGTATTTCCAAGTAAGCCTAAGTTCAATTTCAAGATTATTGATTAAATGTGGCTGTCAAGAATGTAGCGGCAGTGAATGTGCGTTAAAGTAAATCTTCTTCCAACCATTAGGATTTTTATCTCAATTTTTTTTTTTTTGTATTACCTACCAGTAAATCGCCGTAAATTGCCTACTCTAAACCAAGGATCCACATTCTCATAACTAAGAAGTTTGTATTTGTAGAAGCAAGCGTTTTTCAAACGTCTTTTATAATGCGCACAGTAAAGGAGTGGTGCGTCTGTGTTTCCGAACGCTTACAACCCTAATCTCTTCAAAGTTAGAGTAAACAGGATCCTTCTGGGTAAGCTCGCTCCATCGTAGACTTTGTCTCTGTCATCTCTGACCAAGACTAAAGTCAAGAGCAATCCCATCTCAAATAAAAACAAAAAAAAAGCAAATGTAGATGGAGCTATCAGATTGCTTCTTAGTAACCACGATAAAAAATATTTTAACTCAAATTACATTTCAGATGATGACCAAGGTGAAGACCCAGGGCCTGGTGTCAGACTTGATGCCCAACATCAAGCTGATGCAGGCAGCCGGGCACTTCCTTTTCAATTACCACTCAGGTAAGGTTTCAATGTTATTTCTTCAGTTCTTTTTCTTAGTGTTCAATATGTTCTGACTAAATGGTAGAAAGAGAATACCTTGATGAGGACCACGACGAAGAACCAGAGAATAGGTACATTCAGACGCAATTTATATTCAAAATTCAAATTCAAAAGTCATTTATTCAAATTAGGCTGAGAGCCAGCACTTTTTGAACGTCAAGTTCTACAAAAGACAGTCCCCCAAAACGCCCGCCCGTTACCACTTCCTAGTGTTTTAGCTGTGGAGAAGAAGTAGCAAACAAACTCCCCAGCAACACATCTGTCTGTTTCATTTAAGGAACAAAAATTTATACAATTAGTAGAATGCAAAGTAATTAATACATGACAAAAAACAAAAACAAAACAAAAAAACAGCTGCACGCTATGATATATAAAACAAAATACAAAATACACATATAAGAATGGAGGCAACATGTACCGAGATTACTGCGACAACATTTCGTCACGTCCTGCGTCGTGTAAATTGTCGCGATCCTTAGCGGTGACGGAAAGATGAAGAAGAATAAAATAATCCAGCAATAAGGAATATTAAGACTCATGATTGGGGTCGTACTATGACGTCGAGTCATGGGGCTTTATTCTTAGTGGTTGATGATACGGAGTAGAATACGTCCGCAACTAAGCCCCAAACTACGGACTTCGACCTTAGAGAGGAACCCACCGAGACAGAGTTACAGGACGCATAGCACTATCCTTTTTTATCTTCAAAATTATGATCGCATTGAAACTTTTGCTAATAATCATAACAATTAGGTATACGCGAGATCTATGTAGTGTTAGATAAAATTATCCTTCAAAAAGCAAGGCGTGATTGAAAGTAGATATGTTGAAGAATGCGAAGATAGAATTAAGACCTTAATAATATTTCAGAAGGATGGCTAATTTCGATAATGTCAGTAAAGAAAAAAATATACAGACATGAGGGTCGAGACATGAAGTGACAGTCTATCGAAAATTGCGATAAAACAAAAATCGAAAATGTCGGATGTTGTTGACTATTGTTATTATGTCACATGATTATTCCACTGTCACTGTTAGACGTCATCTATGTCTGAAGTCCACAGAAATAATCAATAAAAAAAATAAAAATAAACATGTTGTACACTTATGAGTGATCAACTAAAATTCTGCCGTTTATGACTGCTTCATTGACTGAGTAATGAACATAAATGTGGATGGATGGAGAGGGAGAAGAAGGCCAAAGAAAAGATGGATGGATTGTGTGAGAAGCGATATGAAAGAATAGGGAGTTAGTGAAAGTTTGACGGCTGATAGGGCAGAGTGGAAGAAAAAAACGTGTTGCGCCGACCCCAAGTAACATGGGATAAGGGCAGGAAGATGATGATGGGTGTGACTGACAAACAACACGCAGCTGAAACTACTGGTCGCAGAAATTTGGCCTAAAAGGTTCCTTGGGGAGTGTTAAGAGAGGAAATTCCGAAATTCCTACGGGAACGGAAAGGGAAAGTCGCGGGCAAAAGCTAGTATCAAAATAATAGATTATTAATATATTCCTTTAGAAACAGCTGACGAAGTAATAATAAATACAAGTAAATGTATCCTCGTAGAAAATAATGTAACAGTATTTTGCCAGGATCGTTTTACGTCTATCTGTGTCATAACAAGCTCGTAAAAAGTTATTATCGAATGGCAACATTTGAAAATAACGTTCCCGGTACCTTAGGGAGTCTTGTTGTTAAGACCAATACTTTTGGAAACAGTTATATTTTTAGCTGAATTTCGTTTAGTGGATTTATTTTTCTTAGTCCCGATACGGTTTCATTTTTGCCAACGAAGCCTTCTGAAATAATTCCTATGTATTTTATTAATGGATTGATTTTATTTCTCTTCTAAGAATTTTTATTTGTGAAATCTAGTAGGCCACGATCTTGAACATGTTTTTCTACTGCAATTTAATTTTATAATTTTGGAAAATGTCCCTTCTCCATTGCATTGGCAAATTTAATCATTGGCTTGATCATTGTGAAAAGCAACGTGAAAGTAGTCGAAACTTATGTGTAGATTACAGATTCGGGGCCGCGAAATTTTTTCGAAGTAGTCACCGGGGCCCTGGAACGCAAAGGGCATTAGGAGGAATACGGATAGGTTTCAGTCAGTAAGAGTCTGACACTCCCTCCTGCTTTGCCCAGAGCGGGAGGAGTCAATTGATGATTTCCCATCCTTTTCGAACCCAAGCACCTCGCTTTACCTTATCCACTCTTTCACTCATAACCAGAGATGGAAGACATCATAAGAAAACCGACATATATACTACAACAAATAGTTGAAGACATTTGACATCTTCCAAACAGCACGTAGAGAATAGGAAATTCATGCTTTTTTCACAGTTTGCGACGGGCATTTGGCCCTAAGCCAATTGGCTATAAGCTGTTAGATATTGATTTTAGTGTAATATAATTATAACATTTTATCCATCTAATATTAAACCAAAAATGATTTCCTATTTATTAATTTGGATACAATATCTTTTTTTTAGAAAATGCGGGCATGTCAAACCTCCTCCGCAAGATCTACGCGAGTACCCACGCGATTCTGATCACCATCCACTTTGCGTGTATGGGCATCAATATGGCGCAGTACTCCGATGAGGTTAACGAGCTGACTGCTAACACCATTACTGTTCTATTCTTCACCCATACGATTATCAAGCTGGGATTCTTTGCTTTGAACTCGAAGAGCTTTTACAGGTGAGTAGTTTGCCATCCTCGTTATCATTTACTTCAGTTGTAAGAGTATCAACATAGTGCAGTACTGTAATGAGGTCAACGAGCTGACTGCTAACACCATTTTTTTCTCTTCTTCTAAACTCGAAGAGCTTTACAGGTGAGTCGAATGCCATTGCCATCATCATTCACTTCATGCCACTACTCTGATTCTTTGCGCTGAACTCAAAGTGCTTTTATAGGTGAGTCTTTTGTTTTTGTACTATTATTTCTCATGAGTGCCCACACGTGATGTAATTCCACAGAAAATATTTTCAAGTAAGATGTAGTCTGTGTCATGCGGAAACAGTGAACAAACTTGTTGTGTGAATATTAACCAACAAAAAATTGTTGTTAACTGAAGTTTAAAAATACTAGTACTCAGCCCAATCCGGTTTGACTGGAAGCCGACCCCAATATAGTTGGGAAGAGGGTAGGCAGATGTTGAGGCAAATAATAAGAAAAGTAGTCTGTTTGGTTATAATAAAGAAATTATCATTTCCGTTTGCATCTAAAGATTAAAATTTTAGTTCACGTTGCAGCTCAAAAAGTTGAGATTGTAAGCTTATAATATATATTTTAAAAAATAATTAGCAACTTAAAATAAACTGTTTTTAAACAAACTAAGTTTTATTGTTCGTAGTATCGAAGAAATTTAAAAAATAGAAGTTTCAGTTTTTAATATGGCCTTACTTAAACGAGCTACTATGGCGTAGTTTAATGAGAACTTTTTTTTGGGAACCCCAGTACTTTGTGTTATCTCGAGTTGACATCTATTAGGATCGTTCAAAAATCTATTATATACATATATTAATAAATTGACAAGTGAAAATGGCAAACTGACATAGATCATATAAAGAATTTTAGTCAGTTTTGACATTGGCACTTGTCAATTTAGTCTCCGGGATTAAAAAACAGACCCTACGTAAATTCGTCAACCCAAATAATTTCTTTTGAACGCAACGAACAGTATAAACGATGTAAATCTAGTGCTAGGAGGACATTTTTTCACCCACCATGTTGAAGACGTCATACATAACCTCCTCATTGTTTTGTTAAGTAAACTATTGCAGTACAATCTCTTTTTAAAATATATAATAAATACCTTTTCAAATCGTAAAGCAATATAGCTTGATTTACATTATTTTGTCGCTTACCTACGCGATGTAAGACATTTTTAGGTACCTATTTTAGGGATAATGGAAAATCATTTTCGTTTTGAGCCGAACTGCGAATTTTTAATTGAGTTACCTACTTAGGGCGGATTTCATCAATGAAACTGAACGCGCTGGATTGATCACAAAGTGAGCTGTCATTCCATCTTGACTACTTGGATTGACAACTTAGTCGGTGATCACTTCACCCTAGCCTTCACTTCGACAGATTTACAGAATCAACGGGCAGCATATGAACCAGGTTTCGGGCTGTCAGTGATATTATTTTCTATGGAATATTGACAATGTCAACTCTTGAACGTAGTTTAGATGTACTGATCGCGAGCAGTTTCATTGGTGAAATCCACTCTTAGTAATTGATGCAATATTTATTAAAGGTACATTGTAAATATCTTTATTATTCAGACTGCAGTTATTTAAAAATTACCAATTTTTTTGATGAAATTGGAAGCTATGTTGACTATCAGAAAATCTTGAACCAAACCTCACACTATAGCTTTGACAGACTACTTATATTATTTTTTTAGGTGCCTAATATAACAGTACACAACATTTTGAGGTCGCCCGTTCCATCATCGGACTAGAAGATTGCGATGCGTCAGTAAAGAGAAGACATGGAATTCTTCGCCGAAACTTGTATTTACAGATAGCTAATCAGGATTTAAAGTTGAATATTAATAGGTAAACTTATAGGCAAGCGTGTTCTATCGTAATCCACATCATTATTTGCCATCAGGTGAGAAAATGGTCAAACGCGTGGCTTCAATAGTAAAAAAATGCATATATAAACCGGACTAGTAGGAGTTCACTTAAAGATGTAAGTTAAAAGTTCGAAACAACTCACTTTTCTGGCAGTCAGATACGGGTTGGTGGCATTTATTTTATTTTTAGCACAGGTTAAAAAAAAAAAGAACAGATTTCAAAAAAGTTGTAAGATAACATGTTTAAATGAATCAGGACATGGACAGAGGACTGACGAATATTTCACATTGAGTGAAAAATAAGGCTACAATTCTAAACTCAATGGGCGGAGTATTTGCACCCAATTTTAATTTAACGGGCAAAACAAAGGATTTCTGAATTGGAATGATTTTAATTCCGAGTTTCATTCTCTTTTATTAAGAGTACCTACAATGTTAATAAAAATTGTTTGCAATAGGCATTTTGTTTGTTTTGTTTTAATATCAATTGTTTTTGTTGCTACGTGGAATTATTTTTATTAATTTATTAGGTAGTGTTGTGATGAACGTTTCCGAGTGATACCCAAATAGATACCGGGGAACTAATAATACTGATGGACGAACATACTACGTAATATATTTTTTTACTTGCCGATTGCACTATTTAAATTTTGCTGTGAACAAATAGTTTATTATTGTTTTTTTTTTTCATAAATTATTTGCATTCAATTGTGTTCGGCTGAAAAGTATAAAGAGTTTATTTTTCTGGTTTATATAAAATATTTAAACCATTATAACGCAAAATGCAAACTTGATGAACACAAAATAAAATAAATTAATAATTATTCCAAAGAGGTCCAATTTAAATCGTAAACTGTTTTAATATATAGTGAATGCAGTAGGTAATTGAAAGATTGAAAATGGAACGTTGAGCGCGAGATTTGAAAAAGAAGCTCTTAAGATTCTTTTTGTATTGAAACGGAATATTTTAAACAGAAATCTAACTGAACGTTTGAATTTTCCTTTCAGAGATTGAAATGTTCGCTTTTCAAAGATTTCCGTTGAAAAATTACTCACGATTCTTAGGAAATGTGAAGTCTTATTTCTTTCAGACAATTTGCTTCCGCGGTCAGTTAGAACTATTTACTGGAGAACTGGTACTGAAGAACTTTATTGGTTCAGATAATTTGAAATTATCTGTGTGTTTTACATTTTTATATTGGCGTTACTGCTGGACTGGTCCTGTGGGTCTAAAAAGGCCACTTTAGTAGAATCATATTAAAATCCCAATATTAATACTTAAGTACACGTGTTCTTTAGGGTAGCGTTCCGTTACGCGTAGAGTCCAGAAGTATACCCACACTTATTTGACATGTATTTTCAATATTAGAAAAAAACTTAAATATCAATTCAGATTAGAAGAAAAGACATAATCAATAATTAAGAAGTTTTTATTACAACTAAAAAAGTCAGTCTTTTGACATTATGGAACATTTTACAGAATAAAAATAATACAATAATTTTTATTTGAAAAAAAGTACACCAATTACATTTAAAATCTGTAACAGTTACAAAATCAATATTTCGAAGAAATACGTGAAGTCATAACTTGAACATAAAATTTACAGTTTTTGATCAATTTATTTCAACTATCACGTGACAAGCTTAGGTACGTAATAATTTGACAGATATCTATCTGTCGTCTATCTGTTTGTTCCCACGTAAACTATAGAATTAAGACCTAATAGTGGCCTATTATACCTTCTCGAAACTCATCAGTTATTTACAGTATTAATTCTGAATTGACCTGAATATTATAGCAGCTAGAAGTTTCGTGCTATTGTCTATTAGGCTCCGTTTCCACCAGAGATGTGCGAGGATTCGTAGCGAGGAATGTCTTTATTAAAACCTATAGAATGGCTTGCGCTGAGCGAAGCTTGGTAAATTTAAGCGATATTATTGGTTTTTAACCGACTTCCCAAAAAGGAGGAGGTTATCAATTCGGTTGTATGTTTTTTTTTTATGTTTGTTACCTCATAACTCCGACAATTATGAACCGATTTGAAAAATTCTTGTTTTATCTGAAAGGATATACTTGCAGATTGGTCCCATTTAAATTTTATGAAAATCGGTTACGAACTTTGGATTTTAAATCGAAATAGCTGGAATTCGTGTACTTGGATGATATTTTTATGTCATCCAAGTAATCGAAATTGCGTACTTTGCTTTTCTGCGATTTTGCAGTGGTGTTGTTAGGTGTGGAGCCACTAAAAAGTGAAAAATAAAAAAACTTTTTACAAAAAAATAGAACCGACTTCCAAAAAAAAAACACTACAAAGTAAAAAATAACTTTCATTTCGGAAGTCGGTGTCAAAATACGAAGAAACTTACAAAAACACCGACTTCCGAAATGAAAGTTATTTTTTACTTTGTAGTGTTTTTTTTTTTGGAAGTCGGTTCTATTTTTTTGTAAAAAGTTTTTTTTACTACTTCCCTCGGTACGCATGCTTGCACATCTTTGTTTAGTGGAAACGCAGCCTAACATCCAATGCAAATTAGGTAAATGAAAATGGGCATGGCCAATGAAATCGAATCGAGGAACTAGTTCTATATTTGAGATTGTCGGTTTTATTTTCAATGTATGTGTATTTATGACCTCTCATAAATCCACATCTATCGTTTAGCACCTTTCCTGGGGACCTAAGCCTAATGCTGATATTTTTTCAAGTAACCTAAACTAAATCATTTACCCGTTCCTATCGCTAAATTGATAATTAATTTTATCGCTTTAGACACTAAATAAGCACTACCAGTAATCTGTTGAAGACTTATAATCAATAGTTTGATTGGTAATTATTGGCGACTTTGTACGCGCAAATTTCATTTTATCCCGTTTCCTTGGGAATTTCGGGAAATCCACTCTTAGTCATACCCTTTACGCCCCGATGAACGTACATACCAAATTTCAGCTATCTACGATGATCAGTTTCGGCTGAGCGTTGTCTGCCAGACACTCGATCACTCAGTGACGAAAGAGTTTTATATATCCCTGTTGATTTGGAAAACTAGCACTAAAAGTTACATAGCCTAAAGTTAATTTTTTAGGTACTCGGTCTTATCCTTTAATTTTATTTGCCCCAGGACCCTGGCAGTATGGAACCAGTCAAACAGCCACCCACTGTTCACGGAGTCGGACGCCCGCTACCACCAGATCGCGCTCACCAAGATGAGGCGACTCCTGTATTTCATCTGTGGAATGACTTGCCTGTCTGTTGTCAGTAAGTTCTTCAACTTCCTCTAAGATACAGTAAACTGCAATTCAGTGGCAGCAACGCGACCTTGTGGGGGGCTAGCATTATACAGTGTTTCAAAAACACGAGGCCATCTTAAACTAGTTATTATGCCAGAGACGTGTGGCTTATTATACCTAGCTATTGTTGAAGGAATGTTAAAAATGTATGTTTAAAGGTCTGAAAGATTAAGACGGAAGAAAATATTTTGAAATGACTTTCGTTCGATTTCTGCTCTGAAAAAATATTTTTACGGCAGGCAGATAGTTGTTCCGGGTCTGGCTGTTTGTGTATGTGAGTTTGTTCGTTTGTTTACGCACACACGATACAGGAGAAATTCCTAGTGTGCGGCACCGTTTTTAAGAAAGAAAAATATGATCTGATTTTACTAAATTCTATTCTAGCTAACAGATAACATGACAACTGTCTACGAAAATACATTCAGTAACAGCCTTTCTATTTTCAATAATTGTATTTATTTTGAAAAAATTACAACCACAAAGTGAAACCTATAAAAGCCAACATTATCATGCTGTATGTATTACTTAAGATTCCACATAATAACTTAAGTTAACATGGAATCTCATCAAAAAAAATTCTAACCTACAGACTAGCAAATCTTGTGCTAGTGAACTGCTAACGATTACTTCTGATCCACACGCCTCACTTAATATTGTTAACAAACACTTTGCTAGCATAGAAAAGACTCTCGCTACCAAAATTACACCACAAAACAGTCAGGCTTACAGTTCTAATGATACCGATGTAACTAGTTCTGACTCTAGCTCAATGGCCATTTTTAGCACGGACAATGACGAAATAGAGAGAACAATACTAGGTCTTAAACTAAATAGTGCCATGGGCTGGGACGGTATATCTGCCACCCTGATTAAGGCTGCCAGACACGTCCTTGTTCCAATGCCATGTTTTTAATCTCTCGTTTTTGACAGGCGTTTTCCCGACGGTCTTTAAAAAAGCTGTTGTGCACCCTGTTCACAAGAGTGGGGACAGAGTCAGTGTCAACAATTATAGACCAATTTCTGTGCTAACAACCTTATCTAAAATTTTGGAAAAGATCATCAATCTTAGGCTCCTTAACTATCTTAACTCAAAAAATATTCTGTCGGACAATCAGTTTGGATTTAGATCGGATAAAAACACAGAAGATGCTGTTCTTAAATTGACTGGTACTGTGGCTAAAAACTTAAGCAGTAAATCCAAAACGATTGCTATTTTCCTAGACTTTTCTAAAGCTTTTGACACTGTTTCTGTTCCCATCTTGCTGAACAAGCTTCAAAAAATCGGCATCAGGGGATTATCACAGGATATCTTTAGAAGTTACCTTAGTGATCGTTCTCAGATGGTGAAAATAGGTAATTATTTGAGCAGCGAGGAAAGCATAGGCTATGGCGTCCCACAAGGAAGTGTTCTTGGACCCACCTTATTCTTAATTTACATTAACGAGCTCTGCAGACTCAAAATACCAAATTCAAATCTTATAGTCTACGCAGACGATACGGCTATAATCGTTCAAGGAAGAGACTGGCCTGAGACCCGTGCCCATGCAGAATCCGCCTTGCGAATTGTTTCTGACTGGCTATCAAATAATTTGCTTACCTTGAACATGGAAAAAACTAAATTTATCACATTTGCTCCACGTATGGCTTCTCAACCGGCTTCATCCTTTGCTTTGACTATCCACAATTGCCTATCCGCTACGAATATTAACTGCTGTTGCAAATCTATCATGCGAACAAACAGTATAAAATACTTAGGCGTAACAATTGATAGCACCATGTCCTGGAACGAGCACATTGGGTCATTGGTTGCACGAGTTAGAAAATTAATATTTGTGTTTAAAAAACTAAGAACGTCGGCGGATCTTCCTACTCTTAAAACAGTCTACTATGCTCTAGCAAACTCCATCCTAACCTATTGTATAACCGTATGGGGTAGTTCCGGAAAGTGCCTAATGCTTCGTATAGAAAGGGCGCAGCGAGCGGTTCTGAAAGTTATGCCACACAAACCAGACCGATTTCCGACCGATGAACTCTATACTCTGTTGCAAATACCTAGGGTAAGACACAGCTTTCTTTTGAACTCAATCTTATGGAAACATTCAGAGCTTACTTTCGATCGGTGTTTTGCCAACCAAAGTAAGCAGAAACGTAGACCTGTTAATGTTTGCCCTGTAGTAACAGCTAGCATCGTGATTGGTGGTATAAGACGTGGCTAGTCGGAATGGTGGTAAGACGACAATACCATTAAAGTCCAATTTTGTATAACAAAATAAATGGGATTTTGAACATGTACCCCCTTACTTTACGTGAGTGTAAATCAATTACACATAAGTGGCTCAGTTCCCTGAATTATGAACAGCTTGAAAATCTCTTAAATATATAAAAATAAAATGAATAATAAAAATACAACATTACAAAATTTCCCATTCATGCCTACCACTGCCTTCCAAATCACATAAACACACATATTCAAGTACTTACATACACTACACTTACATTCACACTAACACACACACTTGCATGTCTAAATAGTTTAATAATGATTTAGTATCTATTTACTTTTTAATTATTTTGTTTTTAAAGTCTATAACATTTTATTTTGCTTGTAAACATGGATCCCTGGAACGCTGTCGTCTCCCCTCTTGGAGGTGGGCGCTAACAACCGCGACACAGTATTCCTTACTAATGCGGTTGTCAACGAACACAATCGTTTGTAAAAAAAATCTTGTTCCAATAAATATTTTTGTATTTGTATTTTTTTTGTATAACTCTCTCAAACATGCATTGAAATTTGAGTATTTTTTTGACAACTTTCTTCGAGATAAATCGAAATTGATGTACTTGCTAAATACATGTAAGCAGCGGCCGGCAAAATTTGTATGAAAATCCATATCTGTCGCGGTATAGCGGCCAAATAAATTACATATTAAACTTATATCTGTCGCGTAATTTAAAAATGGAACAATCCGTTACTCCGAAACCCATGTTTCAGAGTAACCGCTTGGTTGCCATGAACCAAGGAGGTAACTTATCAAAGGTTTTATTCAAATTTTGAACTGGTTTGCGCGGGAATAGTTATTTATGATACAAGAGCGGTAAGTTGGTCTTTACAAACGAGTAGACAAATGTAAGCCCGAGACGAAGTCGAGGGTTTACCCTAGTCACGAGTTTGTAAAGACCAATATCCGCTCGTGTATCATACAACGTTTTTCGACACATTATATAAATAGATAATTAAACAAACTTTTTCATTATCTATTAAAAATTATTATTAATCATTAAATAGCGTTCTCGCGATTTTGGCGGCATGAGACCATTTTCTGCAATTGGCGCCTCATTCGAGATATCAGGTGGAGTAGATTCCATATTTATATCTGATTCCTCGCTTGAACACATATTCTAATTAGTATTATAATTAAAAGTCGCAACTATCTTTGACGTTTTTAATTGAAAATGGCGCGAATTTGCAAATGGGGAGTGTGTCTTTGGAATAGTGTGTAGAGTTTTTAAAATAAGAACGCGCTTCCGTTTGCGTCTGCGTGAAAAAATTTTGTAGAATTATATTATATTGTAAATTGTATTATATATTGTACCAATCAGATTTTTTTGACAAAATCATTTATTTAGTAAATTACATTTTTAAATTGTCTCCTCGAGCCTTTATATTGATACCCCACTCAATAGGTTAAAAAAGCTGAAGTCATTAAAATGGCATCGGAGCTCAGATATTTTAATTTTTATATACCTATCCAGTATCATTCTCACTATTTAGACGAATCTAACGACACCTTTCAAGCTAAAACCTATGAAGCCACAGGGTTAGGCTACAGTGTGCCAAAGAAATATGACATCATACATAAATACACTCGAAAAAAACATATGTGTAACAGTCGGGTAATTAGAACTACATCTATTGTCTCATTTTTTCTTCAATATTAAAGTGCGACAAACCTTCCGAGCAAAAAGTTCTAAAAAAAAAACGCGTATGGAACGCTTCCGAAACGGACGCAGACGGAAGCATTTTGGCTGACGGATGCAGACGGATTGAATTCTTATAATTATATTGTTTATGGACATTAAAAAAATACCGTAAAGAATACGCACGGCGCCATACATCGGAGCGTGCGGTAAAGTAGGTACTTAGGTGAGAGTACCTACTTTACCGCACGCTCCATTGTATGGTCCGTAATTTTGAACTTTCGAACAATGTATACAGGCTTCGTAAATGCATTTTATGAGCAAATGTGTCGAAAAAAATATTTTGTTTGTCATTTATTTTGAAAAGTAATTGTATTTTAATTTCCGCGCATTATTTGAGAAAAGATACACGTTCGTCCGTCCGTCCGTGATAATGTTGACTTTTAGGTTTCACTTTGTGCTTCTAATTTTCTCAAAATAAATACAATTATTGAAAATAGAAAGGCGGTTATTGAATGTATTTTGCCTCTTTTGCTCGCCGCTGTAGTAATGTACTATTATATTTCTTTTATTGTAAAAGAACTGATAAAACAAGTAAATTATCAGTATCAAGATACTACTACCATAGAAACAAAAGTATTAGGAATGCATAGACGCAAACGACTTTACCGCATCCAAGCAAGCAATGCTAAGCTCTAATGTATCCGTTATCGCCTGACCGTCGACTTTGTCACATTACCTAGACTCAGGCCATAATGTACTAGGCAAACATACTGTGGTCAGAGCTTGCCTACGTGCATACTACGCTTAGTCTAATTTAGTACTCCATTCAAGCGTAGACCATGAATGCGGAACCACAATGCGGTAGGCAATATAGTGTCCGAGTAATAGCGTGGTTGGGCGAAATGGTGTTTATATTTGAATGTGGTGGCAATACTGATTCTAAGCTCTAAAGAGATTACTTACTAAATGTTGAGCTTAAAAACGAAGTCGATTTTGTTTGATTGCGTAGAAGGAAAAGGTTGCTACTTAATTGAAAAGCGGAGGGTTTACTGCCGGAAGAAACGGACAATTAAATTTAATTTTTCAGTCAAGGGTAAACAAATCAATACAAATCGATTTACGAAAGAGAACGATAGGTAGGTACAGTAAAAATATAAAACCCAAATATAAGTCCCACGTTGGGCGCCAAAATAAATATCATGGATGGACTTAATTTAAAACCAAAGTTGCATACATGACGGACTTATTACTGAGTAACTCGATCAATCATTTAACAATTATGTGACTCATTAAAACCACATAAGCAACTGACCAGTTTTTGATTCGCTTTCCCTGCACTGAATCATCTTTGACATATAGACTACTACTACGTTCTATACCAAAGTATTTGCAACCAAAATGTAGGTACAATACATTCTGAACCTACCGTCTTACCCTGTCTTACCCCTTCAGAAATCACGTATGGTCCACACGAGAATAGCATCTGTCTTACGTTGTGAAAAGTAAATGTACCTACTCTCTTCTTTAACTATTTAGGGATACCTCCTGATGCTTCTGAGATCTTAATAATTGTTGTGCGCTTTTATTTTTTGCAATTTAAATGCTTAAGTAACGTATTAAATAAATTGTAGGTATCTGAAATAAGCACAAATGGGAATTACAATTATACATTTAAAGGCCTACCTACCTGTACCTTTGGCAGAAAAGGTCTTGGCTGGTACGGGCGAGGATTTTAAAACATGTGATATCATAACGATCCTAGATTGACTAATCCAATGAAGTATTAAAAAGTAACATAGATCGACTTACCAGCTAATATAAAATGTACCCTTCCGTAGGCTGGGTAACTCTAACATTCTTCGGGGAGTCAGTTCGCATGATTACAAGCAAGGAAACCAACGAGACGCTTACGGAGGTAGTACCCCGTCTGCCGCTGAAGGCCTGGTACCCCTTCGATGCAATGGGAGGCACGATGTACATCATCGCTTTCGCTTTTCAGGTATGTTATAGCTTTTTTACATAGAACTCAAAAGAAAGAATTGTGCGTTTTTTATTTACTTTCTCAATAAAAAGTAGCTTAATTGATGCTTATTGAATTTTATAGAATTTATGAACTGAATTTATTGTATTGTTTTTTTTTTGTATTTCTAATTGAATTTAATTGTATGTTTTATCTGTTAATTGAAATTTATTGTTATTGTAATTATTTTTTTCTGTTTTCTACACTATCGCATTGGGTTTCTGTATGTATGTCCGTAATAAATAGTTAAAAATTTTTGACTAGAATAGAGTATGCCTGCCTCGTGTTTCATTGCAAACTAGGAAAATCGTTAAGAGTCTCGGATAATCTCAAACATTAAAATAAATAAAGCTTCTGTTGAATTAAAACTCTACAAGTAAGTATCTATAAATAACTCTTTGACTAGAAATCCACTGGAGAAAAACAAGTATATTTTACTCTCAACAGTAAATATTAAGCAACGCTTATCTAGGTCGGTCCGTGGATGAGTCTACAAATACCGGTAGTCATTTGGAGATCTATGACAGTTGTTTCAGGTGGTCAGACGACAGGAAATCTGACATACCAGTCTTACTCAGTTACTGGGTTGTGGAGGGCTTATAGTCAGTCGCTGTGTGTAAAATACTGGTATGCACCCACTTGGACAAAAAGCCGACCATAACATAGTTTGGAAAAGGCTAGGCAGATTTATTGAATTAAACATTCTTTTGTTCTTAGGTATACTGGCTCCTCTTCTCAATGGCCATAGCAAACCTCATGGACGTGATGTTCTGCTCCTGGCTGATCTTCGCATGTGAACAGCTGCAGCATCTGAAGGCCATCATGAAGCCTCTCATGGAACTTAGTGCTTCTCTGGACACTTACCGGCCAAATACTGCTGAGCTGTTCCGAGCTTCTTCTACTGGTAAGGCTACTAGACTATTCAAAACTCAAAGTATGAATGTCATCTAAGGGTGGATTTTACCAATAAAACTGATCGAGATCAAGCTGCGTTCAAGGTCTGTCAGTGTTAATATTCCATAGAAAATAATGACATTGACAACTCGTAAACGTGATTCATATACCTATTATGTTGATCGCGTTCAATTTCAGATTGATGAAATCCGCCCTAAGTCAATACGAACAGTCAACAAAACTATGTGGAGAAGTGTTCCATTGCACTGTCAATATTTTGTTTGTAATGTGCATTAGGTATAACTTTTTAAGCTAATACCTACGTCTTGTATTACCTACTCAGCACTCTCACAACATTGTTTAAAAGTAGTTCCAAGTTAGCTGCCTACATACCTAATAGCTTCATTGACTGTACCTCTGAACTGTCAAGCAGTCGGCCAGAGATAAGAGCTATAGAGGAGGTGAGGAGGAAGCTTTACTTCATTTTACTGCAATTGTTTACAAGTTTTCACTGCCGTTCATTTTCCTGCTTTGAAAATATTGAGATTAGAGACTGTCACCTAAATATACATATTATAGCTAGCCAAACTGTATCTCTCATCCTGCCATGAGGCAACGATACATAAATTAATTAATTTAAGTACTTAATTTTAACCCAATTTACACAAAAATCATAAAACCAATAATCTGAATAAGAAATAGCACAAATCAAATAACAAAAATAAACAAATAATAAATTGAATTTTACAAATTAAATTAAAACAAATAAATGAAATTTTAAAATGTCAATGAATTGAAATTAAAATATCTAAATTTTATTTAACTAGCGACCCGCCCCGGCTTCTTACGGGTGCAATGCTGATACTTAATTAATACACTACAGAAAAACTGTGATGTTATTATACATATAAACCTTCCTCTCCAATCACTTTATCTATTAAAAACAACCGCATCAAAATACGTTGCGTAGTTTTAAAGATTTAAGCATACATAGGGATATAGGGACAGATAAAGCGACTTGGTTTTATACAATGTATGTGTCAATAAATTAAATTTTAACTTGATCTATTTTTGCTACTCCAACAGAGAAATCAGAAAAGATCCCAGATGCAGTTGACATGGATATCCGTGGCATTTACTCCACACAGCAAGACTTCGGGATGACTCTGCGTGGTGCTGGAGGTAGACTGCAGAATTTTGGACAGCAGAATGTCAATCCAAATGGTTTGACTCCGAAACAAGAGATGCTGGCCAGGTCGGCCATCAAGTACTGGGTTGAGAGACATAAGCATGTCGTAAGGTAAGAAGTTAAGAATTTTACGTTAAAGTGGGTTTTATGAAGTGTTGGACATTTTATACTGAATTAATCAACACTTTAAAGTACCTAAAGGACAATATTATATAAATTAATACGGAGCCCGTCAAGAACAGACAGATTAACAATAATTTTGTTGTCTGCTATACGAGTATGTCTTGAAGTTGTTGTTGGATGCAAAAATACTATTTTTGAGTGTCCAAGCATAGAAAAACTGTCAAAGTTTTTGCAAAAACTCAATTTTTTATTTATTCGATAGTTGTAATAACGGCCATCATGATTACGTTTTTAAAAAGAGACAATACTATTGTGTATTTAATAACTCCGTCTCCTTCCCACACCGGAATCACGTTGGTTTTTAAGACGTCATAATAGTGGCCCTATTATGACGTCTTAAAAACCAACGTGGCCAGGGCCATAATAAAAACATTTTATAGTCAGAAACTATCTGTAAGTTTCTACTTGGAACTAGCTTTTTTTTTTTTTTTGTCGATGGCCTCTCGCAACTACTAACTCTAGAAAGTTGTAGCTACTTAACCGACTTGGAACTAACAGTTTAAACTTTGTAGAAATCGATAGAGACATTCACAAGTGCAAGGTCGACTTTAATAATGTGAGACGAAACATCTGCTTTATACACGCTCAGTTGATAATAAGTATAAAATCACATGTTCAATATGGCATGGTCAATTGGTTGTACTAAGTGCCCGTAACCAATATTAGATACCGTTTTCCAGGTCAGTCTGAAGAGACAGAATGCCAGTGGCAGATAAATTCGTGATGGACCGTCCTTGTCACTCACCAATGCCATGATTTCGTTATGGGCATTGGGATGAGCTTCAGTAGTCAAATCCTTTTTGACCATTTATCATCTTTCAAATACTCATCCTTCGTTTTATGGTCTTTCTCTAAACCGTAAACGTTATAGGTATTTAGAGACTGTACTAGTTTTCATCGTTAAGCCGTTGGTCCCAGCTGTCATTTGTAGATCTTTGGAAGTCGTTACGAATTGTCAGAAGCCAGTAAATCCTTCTCCAGTCTTGCCAAGAAATACCGTGTTACCCAGTAAATGGGTTGTGGAGGTCTGGTAGGCCGCCGCTCCACGTAAAATACTGGTATTCAGCTGAATCTGGTTTGACTGGAAGCTGCCCCAATGTAGTTAGGAAAACGGCTAGGCAGATGATTAGTTATCATCTCCAATAATAAAGTAGCTATCTGCCTCGGTCTGTTTCTTCGCTTAACTCTTTTCAACGAGGATCTACCTTTCTGTTTAAGATTATATCTGAAATTGAGAATTTCTTAGTCCCTGAGATTTTCTGCCATATTATTGAAACATCGAAACCAGACTAGTACCGAAAGGACATTGTTCAGTGCCCATACATCGTTCGCCTAAGAACCAACAGAGACGTGAATTTACTATCTGTGTTTGAAATAATGCATATGTTCGACTGAAACTAAATTAAAATCACGGACACTTTTCAGAATTGTAAAATATCCAAAATGATTTCGGATTTTGAGGTTATAAAACATACCAAACAATAGAAACATACCAAATGGACTAAGATGCCAGAGCTGCCAGACTTTCTATCTCACCAAAAAATGGTGTAGAGTAGTGTTACTATGTTCTTCTAAGATACGAAAGCGTGGTAACTTAGGTCGACGGCCGATTCCCTGATATCAGGTGCAAAATACATTACATCAAATTGTCAACTGTCAGTGTCAATAGTGTTCGTGTCATACAGCGCTTTAATCGCTTTATTCTTTGTGTAGGTAACTAATAATCTTACAGCGCTGAGACTGCTTTGTTTCATTTTAAAATAATGGCGCCGGGTTATAAAACCCAAGTGAGTTACTTTTTAAAATGGTTTCGTAATTAAAAAGTGTCCGTTCTATTCTTATCATTAAAATGTAATTTTAAAAAAAATATAGGAATAATGGTAAAGGTTTCGCATGTGTTGATTCATAGGCCACTTTTTACCATGTCCTTTCGACATGGCAGCACGAATTATTACCAATATCGAGTATTCCAGTATAGCCAGTATAACTCTATTCAATTTAATTGACCTCTAGCGACCACAGACGCGCAAACTATGCTCCCGAGACTTATAATCTGTGGTCGGCAGTCGTTCCTACTTCGGCAAACTTCGGCTAACATCGTGTTTGAAGCTACAAACTTGGGATTTGCGTTCCAACCACGGGTTCCAACTGTGAACTGTGGAGTTTGGAACATGAAATTATGTTTTGAAAACGTTTGTGGTTGTAATTGAATGTTTGGCTTGGATAATATTTTCTGAGTTTGCCTCTGAGTTGTTACTTGAATAATTTGCTGTTTTTGCATTCTTTTTATACTAGAGGTAACCATGTGTTCATCGCAAAACATATTAACAGAATAACCTTTAAATATTTTTTCGTTTATTCATTTTTAGACATGTAGTTACATTTTTAAATATTTCTTAAAAAAGCACAAAAAAAAACATCACAAAATATAAAGAATAGTGATCCGCCGGTGTCGGGAGCAGGGTCCAAGCTACTAAGCACAATACGAGCCGTATCTAGGAGTACTGCCTTCTGTATCAGACCCTTTACCCAACTGCGTAACGCCAGCTTCGACAGGTGGTCGTCGAAGCTTTTGGCCATCAGGCTTTTAGCCGTAACGACAATCGGCACAATGACAGCCGAGTCAACATTCCGCATGTCGACAACCTCGTGTGCTAAGTCGACATACTTAATTTGTTTCTCTTTCTCAGCTTTCACGAGATTCTCGTCATGTGAGATGGTAACATCGATTATCATTGTGCGGCGCGCTATTATTTTTTTTTATTACGATTTTACCGTTTACTTATTAATCGTTTATTTATTAACTATGACATAATTATTTGTTTTGGAAATATCACTATCTAGTGGTTGTAATTTTGGAATACCTTTTATTTTTGGAATTAAAAATGATAACTAGTGGTCTGTCAGGGGTCGTAATTCGACCATATCTTTGATATATTTGTGACAATTCTAAATTTTTTGCTATATCGGACACCATTTCATACGCGTAATATGTTTGAAAAATGGTACCCCACTAAGTTTTTTTCGTCATGTTGGAAAAATCAAGGAATTGATTGTTTTTAATTTCAACTAGCTGATGCGCGTGGCTTTGCCCGCTTGACAAATTATATACTAAACCTTCCTCGAGAATTACTCTATCCTTGGTGGTGAAAACAGCATGAAAATCGGTGCAGTATTTTTTGAGTTTATCGCGAACAGACAGACAGTTGCGGCGGAGGATTTTGTTTTATAATATGTAGTGATAATGATTACGATACCAAAAATTAAATGTCGCCTTTCTCTGATTTAAGATACTACTGCTAATTTCCAGTAATAAGATATCATTAATTTAAATATTTCCAGGTTGGTGGCTTCCATTGGTGACACCTACGGTACTGCTCTACTGTTCCATATGTTGGTTTCAACGATCACCCTCACTCTGCTCGCTTACCAAGCAACCAAGGTAAAGCGGTTATTACACTACACAATCTATCGGGCGATAACTAGGGCGATAACTAGGGCGCCCTGTCCCTGCGGCAGGGTGCCGATTATTACACTACACAATCTATCGTGCCCTAACTGCAGTGGCGGCGTAAAGTGGGGGCGGAGGAGGCTGGTCCGCCCCGGGTGCCTAGCACCAAGGTGAAAACGACAACTCACTCGTACATCCAAAGAAGGCGTAGTATAGGTCCAAGGAAGGCGTACATTCTTTTTTTTATCAAATTCATTAAACAGATATCAAAGTCGCGTCTCTAAAAAAAAATAAAGTGGCTTTTTTGACGTGCCTATAATTTCTTTCCAACTTAAGACATCAATTAACAACTACCTACTCTTGTGACTACTTGCATACAAATAATATTATACCTAGTTTAAAATGCATCGCAACTATAATTTCACATTTTTTTTGTAGTATAATTTCTAATTCCCTAAAATAATAAAGTCATGTTGCGCTTAAACCGCGGGAGACAGGGAAATCAATTTTGATAATTTGATCGAATATTTTAGTACCTAAAATAATCAATCGAAAATATCTGAATACAAATACGCCCAAGGTGCCAATCTACCCACTGCCGCCACTGCGGCAGTGCCCTGCCTCCCTGTCTCTTACTTACACTAGGTGATAGACAGAGCAGGGAGATCGGAGCCACCCGATCGCCCGATGGCAAGGTCCTTACATCCGATTTCTTATTACACTAATCTCGCCTTAGTTATCGGGCCCGATAGATTGGGTAGTGTAATAACCGCTTAAACTATGTGTAGTGTATGTAGATAATATACTTATGATTTGTCTCGAGCGCATACGTCACAAGGTGCGGGCTGAGTGTTGGGGGGGTCAGTCTGTGTTCAACTGTCAGTCTGTGCCCAACCGTGAGTCCGGTACGACGTGTGGTGGTGCGTAGGCGAGCCAATAAGTACACAAATATTACACTATGCAAATTATTTGTCCATCGACATTGAACTCTAAACAGTAACTGGCGTATTCATAAAAAAACCATACGCTTCACTTAATAAACTGACTAGCTGATGCCCGCGCCTTGGCCGCTTGACTATTTATATATTAAAACCTGCCTCGAGAACCCCTCTATCCATTGGTGAAAACAGCATGAAAACCGATGCAGGATTTTTTGAGTATATCTTGAACAGACAGACAGATGCGGTGGAGGACGTTGTTTTATAATATGTAGTGATTAGCAGATTAATTCTTCCTTTATTTTTTCCCGACTGTGAAGAAGCTGATTCGAGTTGGCACAGGAAAAGAGTGTCTGGAAGAATATGTGGGAGGCCTTTGCCCAGCAAACACACACAACACGGACACAACAGAATGGCTACTCTATAAGCCTGAAATCCGTAGTTTCGGGCTTAGTTGCGGGCGTATTCCACTCCGTATCCACTAACCACTAAAGGTCATGGCATATTATACCTACTATTTAGGCTACGGCTAGGCTACACGCCGTCCGCTCGCCAGCCGCGAGGAGCAAGCTTGCTGTCACCGCAAACACAATTTTACACGTCATTTGTCATTGAACACGCCTAGGACTGGCGAATCGGAATTGGCGCGCAGTAAACACGCGGACGGCGCGCTGTAAGCACGCAGGCTGCGAGTCAAGTTGTGTGGAAGCGGCTGACACGCTAACTGCCTGCCGTTGCATTTTTTACATTTTTGACACACGAATTAAGGACTAATTTGAATGACAAGATAATTGCTGGGCTTGAGCGGTGCCGTTGCGATGCTGTTATAGTGTGCCATAACCTTAAGAATTAATGACAACACGATTTGACAGTTACTGTGAAATCGTCTTGTCATTCATTTTTAGTTCGGGTTTAGGTGATACGGAGTAGAATACGTCCACAACTAAGCCCGAAACTACGGACTTCGGGCTAGCGTAAATCTGACAGCGTAGCCTCAGGCTAATAAAAAAATGGAGAAGCAAACGTTTAACAGTATCAGACGAGAATATTTTCTTGTTTCATTCGTTTCAAAGCGTAACTTTAGGTTTAGGTTTAAGAACAACTTTATTTCTCAAAAGAATTACATACATAATTCACTTACTGAGAAACTACATCTAAAACTAAGATTAATAATTAGAGCGCACAGATGTACGTATATAAAATAAAAAAGCAATACAACAACAGAAATGTGGGTAAACAGATAATAAACTCGATCAGTTAACTAAGCACAACATGGATGCTTTTGCTTTTCAGTACGTTACATTCGTTTTTGAACTTTCTAAACAGAATTAGAATGAAGAGTAAGCTTTCCTTTTTTATGAATAAGGCTTTGATAAACTACTATGTAATGAGAAAATCAATCTTTTGATACCAAACCATTGATAAGAGGTCTTCAACCTTTTGTCGTACAACATAATAAGAAAAAGAATTGTTTGACAAATGTAAAAACATTCGGGGTAATGGACCGTCATTGGTTGAACACGGGGGTCTATGTCGCTTGATCGCTTTCAGACCGACATCAAATGATCATTTCTCAATCTTTTTACGCAAAAATAGGGGTATGTTTCCGTCCAGTATTTTGAATGGTTGAAAAAAACCGGCCGGAAAAAAAGTGCGAGTTGGACTCGCGTATGATCTTATTTTTATTATTTTTGTTTTATTTTATTTCTTGTTTTCTATAATTTTTTAAATTATTTTTATCGTATTTTTTTTTTATATAGCGGCCTCAAATACTCTGTGACAATTTCAACAGTGTTCCTATTACTTTTTATGAGATATAACTTGTTGTCAGCAGACAGATGGACGGATGGATGGAAGTTGGTTTATTAATAGGGTTCCATAGGTTACCCTTTGAGTACGAAACCCTAAAAATGTGCTTTTCACTACTGTTCTCCTTCCGGATCAGTAGCGGAACTAGTGCTCTAAATAAAGTGATATTCTATCAGCGATAACGTTTGTCAACATGTTTAGGTTGACATGAAGCATTTTGGTTGTGAAGACGTCAGAAATGAATGGGGATGACAAACGCTGTCGAAAGAATACCTGATTGTGTGCCAATTCTACTAATTTGCACATTCACATGTCAATCGCAAACTGTCAAAAATGTATGAAAATTAAAGCTTTTTTGACAGTTTGCGATTGACATGCGAATGCGAAAATTTTTTAAAAATTAGTAGAATTGGCCCTCTGATCAACTCGTTATGTGTGCCAATTCTACTAACTTTTACATTCGCATCTCAATCAATCTTTTGACAGTTTGCGATTGACATGCAAATGCGAAAGTTGTTAAAAAAAAATTAGAATTGGCCCTCTGATCAACTCGTTATGTGTGCCAATTCTACTAACTTTTACATTCGCATCTCAATCAATCTTTTGACAGTTTGCGATTGACATGCGAATGCGAAAGTTTTTTAAAAATTAGTAGAATTGGCCCTCTGATCAACTCGTTGTGTGCCAATTCTACTAACTTTTACATTCACATCTCTATCAATCTTTTGACAGTTTGCAGTTTGACATGCAAATGCGAAAGTTTTTTAAAAATTAGTAGAATTGGCCCTCTGATCAACTCGTTATATGTGCCAATTCTACTAACTTTTACATTCGCATCTCAATCAATCTTTTGACAGTTTGCGATTGACATGCGAATGCGAAAGTTTTTTAAAAATTAGTAGAATTGGCCCTCTGATCAACTCGTTATGTGTGCCAATTCTACTAACTTTTACATTCGCATCTCAATCAATCTTTTGACAGTTTGCGATTGACATGCAAATGCGAAAGTTGTTAAAAAAAAAATAGAATTGGCCCCTCTGTTTAGGTATTTCGATAATTGTATGACACTTTACTTTGAATCTCATTCCAGTGACTGGACACAATTAGAAAGCGAATTCATTTGTTTTTTGACGTTTGAATTTAGAAAATGCATGGAAATCATAACTACAGTCAGAATTATTTAAAAAAAAACACTATCTGAAACAAACGTTGGTAATGTCGTTTTTATTTCTTGTTTCAGATCAACGGTATAAACGTGTATGCTTTCAGTACGATTGGCTATCTAAGCTACTCACTCGGACAGGTGTTCCATTTCTGTATCTTCGGAAACCGGCTCATTGAAGAGGTAAGTTCTTTTTTCAATTTTCAGAAACATTATTCGCTTTCGTAAGTAATTGGCGTCATATTTGAACAAGAAAAAAAATTGTTGCCGCATTGCTTTAAATAAGTCACTAAGAGAAATGTGATGCTAAGGACCTCTTTATCTACATTCGTATTTAGTCCGTCAGGTAGAGAAAAAAAAATTGGACACGTATTTTTTGAAAACTCGCATGACGTCACTTAAGTAATACATGTTTGACTGACACGTGGCGGCTCTAGCTCCCAATCTTGAATTTGATGCGTTTTATCTTTATCAATTTAAAAGATAAAGCGCGAAAAGTAAAAGTGTATAAAGTGACGTCATGCGAGTTCATAACGCACTGTCTACTCTTAATTTTTTGTTTACGTGAAAAAAAAAGTGTCCAATATATTTTTGAATAGATTTCCAACAAAGTAATAATATTTTCAGTACAATGCCCTATTATAGTATTTAAATGTAGTTTTTACTGTACCTTTTTCACCACCATCCAGAGTTCATCAGTAATGGAAGCAGCCTACTCCTGCCAGTGGTACGACGGCTCCGAGGAGGCCAAGACCTTCGTGCAGATCGTATGCCAGCAATGCCAAAAGGCCATGAGCATCTCCGGAGCTAAGTTCTTCACTGTCTCGCTTGATTTGTTTGCTTCAGTAAGTTGATTCATTCATTCATTCGCCATCATCAAGACTGGATTATGACTACCAATATTGAGAGCCTCTAGAATACTACCGACTACAGAGTCTCATCAGACTATAGACGGTACCTGCTAGGGCCAGACGTGCCTGCCAGAGTTGTGGAATTTGTTCGAAAGACTCGCGACCCTGGAACGCCTGGGTATCGGTAGCAGAAAAGAGTGTCAGTCTCTTATTGACTAAAAGTTAGAGTCTAACACTCTCTTGTGCGCCGCTCAGAGGTAGAGTCTAATGAGAGATGAGAGAGAATTGATGATTTCCCATCCTTAAAAAAATATTCATTATTTCATGAAGACTCCAGATTATGACTTTTAATTTTCAGAGCTTCTATAATCTAGAGGCTGTCATGTTTATGGAACAATAATAAATTAAATAATAGTTCAAAAACACTATATTTTTGGTGCTCTTCTTTGTTTGCAATGCGAAAACAGGCACAATCACGCAAATAGAAAAACCAAATTCTAAACATCAGAGTGCTAATTATACTAATTTTTAGCACCGTTTAAATTCACATGTCAGTTGAAATCTGTCAAAAAAGACTTACATACATTTTTGACAGATTGCGAATTACATGTAAATGAGTAGAACGCAAGAACTTACTTTGGTCGTCACTGTGGTAAACTAAAGCAACTCTTTTGGGTGTTTTTATTTTGATCTTAAACATCGTGGTATTTTCGAGTAGGTAGGTGCCAACGCGTAATAAAACAAAATTACTTTTGCAATTATAAACTTAGTTACAATGGCAAAGCGCTCAAAATTCATACTTCTTTATAATTCCAGGTGCTTGGTGCCGTAGTCACATACTTCATGGTGTTGGTGCAACTCAAGTAAAATGGAAGCAACAGGCAACACTCCTGCATTACCAACTTACAAAATTAAAATAAATTATATTTGTTATTCTTATTGTTTATTATAATATTTCTATATAAATATATATTATTATTTTTATAAATTATAGAACATTTAGGGTTTGTTCGAAGACAGTTCGCAAAGGATCATGACCAACGATGTATGGAAATCCGTCTTAAGTTGAAACACAATAAATCTTTATTTATTATAGACTACACTTTATATACTATTAAATAAAAGTGTTCATTTTCACGCAAGTATCCGAGTTTTAAAGTAATTAAACAAATTCGGAGATAACCTAAAAATTGTGTCTGAACTACTCGCAACTTATAAAATGACCACAGATCACTCATGGAGGTACAAAACAACAAAGTTAGTTAAAAACACAATAAGAGAACAGCTGCTAATTGAAAAAAAGCGTGAATAATCGTGAATAACGAGCTTTTTATGGCCTCGCAGCGTTGATGTGACATTATCGAAATAAAACAACTTCAGTCAGATAGAGATTATATTTTATTAACTTAAATTTATCCTAAATCTATACACAAATGAATAAGTTACCTATCTAATGTATACAAAGGTATAAAACACATAATATGAACAGACTTTTCATGTAGGTAGTCATAGGTCTATTTAATGTTACAACAAGTATACCAGCTATAAATGTTCATGTAAAATCAGCAGAAATACCTATATATATATAATATGTTAAGTAATTACCTTTATTATTCCTCATACTCATCAAAATAATCATCTAAATACGAAGCTGGAGCAGTGACATCGTTATAACGTCCCCAGCTCAAGAACCAAACTATAGTCATTATATGAGCGCAACAGCCCACAGTTCTCTTTCGAACCAGGCAACTGCATGAGTAGCCGACTATTGCATCTAATGTATTAATTAGCTACAGCATCATCTTTGTTAATTAATAAATACGTAAAATAGGTGCGACTATTAACGTGTCTCGAATCAATCGACACATAAACAGTAATGGCGGCTTCCGCAGGCTAGGGATGGCGATCTAGGATCGATTTTATAGGTAAAGTAAATTGTTTTTTTTATCGATCATAAACAATAAATTATATAGATTTTTTAAATCGATTTTAGAAACTTGAAAACGAGTTTGGGAGTTTTTCAAAGGTTGTTGATTAAGTATAAATATATTATTTTATACTGAAGCGAGTGGTCTTAATACACAACCATATTGTTATTATATTACGATCCAAGCACCTATTTTCTATAGATCATCAGTACCTACCGTGCTTTTTAGGATTCAGTACTACTTTGAGGGTAACCAACGAATTTATCTCTAGGAAATCGATCTATCAGAAGTCGATTTATTGCTGAATCGATTCTTTCCTGCAATTTGGATAGATTTAAAAATCGATCTTGTTTAGGAATAATCGCCATCCCTACCGGTACGTCTGTCATTTGCCTTGACAGTTGCATTTGCGTGAGACGAAACACAAAAATAAATATTTTCACAACGGAACTATGAAATACATAATTATACAGTACCTACGTTATGATTATGATATTACTATTTATTTAACTATTTATGAGTTTAATATCATTTTCGTGATGTTTTTATGTAAAGGCTTACTTACTACGTAACTCATACAAATGAAGAGAACGAAACGTCCATCATGACTATACGGAAATATACCTAGCAATCGTTAATTTACTGTTTATCTTAAAATCATAATTCCGGATACGAAAACAAAATTTCTGAAGTGAAAAGCTTGTAAAAAATAAGCAAATAATTTGTATATTAATTTGGTTTTCATACGTGCAACTTTTCTATACTGGTTTTGGTCATGATCCTTTACGTATATCAATCATTAAAATAAATAGACACATATTTTTTTGTTTCATCATGTTTTTAACAAAAACATCAAACATAAAGTTATTTCTAATCATAGTCACTGTTATCACCAGTTCTTCAATAAATTTAAAAGTAGGTACGATATCTTATGTTAAGTTTTTATGTTGTTTCATTTATGATGCTGCATAAATTGAAGAAGAATAACGCACTACCTCCGAAATAACCAAGATTAAGTTTAAAATTTCACAAATCTAAAAAGAAACAGATAATACTAATAAATCTTTAGTAAAAGAGAGTAAGTATTATTTTTTAAACGAAATCATTGGAAAAGCTGCAGAAAATGCACAACTGAAAGTACAAAGTAATTGAAGTTAGATGCAAAGGTAATACTTAAATCTGTTGTGATTGTTCGTTCAAGGAACCCTTGGGTTGAAAGCACATAACATGATAACAGGAGGATCATCGCACAGAAATGTCACTTTTTAACCGACTTCCCAAAAAGGAGGAGGTTATCAATTCGGTTGTATGTTTTTTTTTTTTTTTTTTTATGTTTGTTACCTCATAACTCCGACAATTATGAACCGATTTGAAAAATTCTTGTTTTATCTGAAAGGATATACTTGCAGATTGGTCCCATTTAAATCATATCAAAATCGGTTACGAACTTTGGATTTTAAATCGAAATAGCTGGAATTTGACTATTTAGATGACTCTTTGATAATCGAAATTGCGTATTTATCTTTTCTGCGATTTTGCAGTGGTGTTGTTAGGTTCGGGGCACCACTAAAAAGTGAAAAATAAAAAACTTTTTACAAAAAAATACAACCGACTTCCAAAAAAAAAACACTACAAAGAAAAAAATAACTTTAATTTCGGAAGTCGGTGTCAAAATACGAAGAACTAACAAAAACACCGACTTCCGAAATTAAAGTTATTTTTTTCTTTGTAGTGTTTTTTTTTGGAAGTCGGTTGTACTTTTTTGTAAAAAGTTTTTTATTGTAAAAAGTGTTAAAATTTTGTAATTTAACTGTCAAAATGTAAGTACCATTTCGGTGATGCATGTCAATCGTATAATGGTTTTTGACAATCGCTAAAGCCAAGAAATGTACCTAACAGAAAGTTTCTACTTTCAACTTTTTCTATAGTTTCATTTCCTGGAACTTGAATATTTTCAAAAGTGGTGAAAAAAAATTTTTTTTTTTGGCTATTTTGCCATAAGAAATTAATTTTGTTTTTGCATATTTGCATGCAGAAAAAAAAGTAGCGAGCTCATAAAATTAGATGTGTAGGCAGTAAATTCAAAATATAATATTTTTTTTGTGATAGTTAATATTAGATATTTATTAAGATTTTATAAAAAAAATAGTCCCTATTTAATTATCAGCACTTTATTTTTAAAATGTTATATAATGTAAAAGTTTGTATGAAATATTTTAATTAAATGTTTACATTCTGTGTTTTGTCACGTTTGGCATTATTGTTTTTTTTTTTTTCAAATTGTGGGATCAAGTAACTAAAATATTTTTTAGAAATTTTATCTACATGTCTACTTACTATTTGTAAAACTAGAATTCACCCTGGTAGGTGTGAAATGTATTTGATTTAATCTAATAAATTATTTTGAAATAATAATAACTCTTCGCATTTTATTTTTCGATAAGAAAGGAACTTAACAAACAAGTACAAAATTAAAAATAATAAGATTTGAGAGATTTTGTCGACCCGTCTGTCTATCCGACCGTCTGTCAGTGGGCACAAGGACCATAATAGGTAGACAGTGTGTATTTCTATTGCCCCTACTACTAAATGTAATAAAAGGTTACTTATACCAAACATCAAAAATTAACGGGGCTTCCATAAAAGTAACGTGTTATTTACGGTTTAAGGTACGAAACTCTTCATGTAAGAGTACCTACAAGTTGCACTTGGAAACTGTTAAAATGCTGGCACAAAAGTATTTTTTTACTTTGGCAGATGAAGATTCCTCTTCGTTCTCCTTTCAAATCTCTCTTTCTTATGCACTAATTTGTATTTTCGAAAATTGAAGCTTTTTTAACCAATTTCGACTGAGATGCAAATGCGATCGTTGTTTAATGTCATACTATCTTTGCCCCCTCAATCCTACAAAAATCATTAAAAATAACTTATAAATGACTAGCTGACCCGTGCAACGTCGTCTGCGTAACTTTTTACATAACTGCTCCATTCCTATTGGTCTTAGCGTGATGATATATAGCCTATAGCCTTCCTCGATAAATGGGCTATCTAACACTGAAATATTTTTTCAAATCGGACCAGTAGTTCCTGAGATTAGCGCGTTCAACCAAACAAACAAACAAACTCTTCTGCTTTATAATATTAATATAGTATAGATAATGTTTGGACAAGGCTGCCACAGACTTAAAGGAATTAGGACAAGCAAAGGGAGACCTATGCTCAACAGTAGATCTCAAGTCAGGCTTTGGATGATGCTGAAAAAACCTCGTTCAGCCTAAAATTCAGCTTCACAAGCTTTCTTTACTGTCGCAGTCATTAGCTACTAAACACTCGACTACACATTCTCATACTGTATTCTAGTCACTACGAGTGTGCTATTCAACAAGTCTAGTCTAACAGTCTAAGCCGAGCAGCGGCGCTTGCAACACGAAGTCATTCCTAAGGGAATAACTCGCATTCCGTTCCAATGCAACGCTGTGAAAGGGCAGGGAACTAAGAAATAGAGAGGAGACAAAAATAACTCTTTGTAGGTTATGTGATCCTAGTACCCACTCGAGTACTTTCTTCGAGTTTTTCTTTCTTCCTCACCAGTAATGAGGAAGTAAATATGACTATACCACCTCAGAGCTGTGTCTTTATGTAAAGCTTATGGCCGGTCTATTCAGTTTGAGTTGGAGTTATAGAGGAATGTATGTAGAACAGAGTGTCAAGTCCCGCAAACCTCTACAGAAAAGGGAAGATCCTCCGACCAGACTGATGTTGTATTTGGTGGGCAAATGCCCGATAATTGACATTCGGAGTGTAATACATATTCAAATCGCACGAAAAACCCAAGATTTCGTTCGTTAGTTCGCTGCTGGCGAGATAGATGGAGCTGCGGTACTTTTTGTTGCCGCTTTTCATTAGTTTCTCTTGTGGAACTGTAATTGTTTATCTTATTTTTATGATGATGCCAATATTTTATTTTGAGGCAGCTTAAATTATATTTATTAGTAGCTTGCAAATTTATCTTGGCCTACAGAACAGAAACCTGACCTTTTTGAATGTTTGCAGGTTGGACCCTTGCTTAGCTTAGCTTGCCATGACGAGATGCAACTCTCCATCCTACTAGTGTTTTTAAGACACAGCAGTGCGATTCTGTAAATATGTCGAAGTGAGCACTTAGGCGAAGTGAACGACAAACGAGCTGTCAAACCATACAAACGAGATGGAATGACAGCTCACTTGTCGTTCACTCCACCTGAGTGTACGCGATGAGATGTCGACAGAATAGACCAGCTGTATGCCATATCCATTTGCTGAAGGGTAAGGGTCAAATGGAGGTGGGTAGGCCACATGATGAGAGAGAACAAAAACAAATGGACAAAAGATATAACCGAATGGACCCCTAGATTCCAAACAAAGAGGAAACGGGGAAGGCAGAGAAAACGTTGGTCTGACGAGATAAAAAAGCATGCGGGTCCAAGATGGCAAAGAATAGCTCAAATAAGAGCAGAATGGAGAGAGCTGAAGGAGGCCTTCGTGTCGCAAAGACACGCCGACGCCCAATAATTACGACATCATTGAATTTATAAAATGTATTATTTATAAACAAATGAAATTATAAAAATAATATTGTACATAATTGCAATAATAATGAATTTAATTTAATTTAAGGTCAATTTAATATTTTATGATAATTTTATGTGAATACAATTAATTGCATGTTAACTAATTATGGAATGATATAGAATTTGTATATGTTGGCAATAAAGGCTTAATAATAATAATGCCATATCCACATTTTACAATCCTTGTAGAAAGCGCATCCAGTAACGAGCTTTTAAATCTTTTATATTTCTGTTTTGAACTGGAACGGGCTATATACGACACAAAACTGATGTGTGACTTTGTTAGGTACTTACAAGAGACAAAGAATATTATGTTCCGTCATAGCTGCTTTTATGTTGAGTTTTATATTACTTTTATGTCGGATTCCTGTTACTTAATAACTGTTATTAGAAATACTAGGTATATAGAGTACAGAGCAGTTTAAGTTTTGCAGAGCAGAATATTATTTACAGATCTTCTATCTTTTTTTCCTAAAAACAGGATAAGCGCGTCGAAGTCACGGGCGAAAGCTAGTTTCTGAATATAATATGTCATTGTAGTAAACAATCACTATTAACTACCGGAATAAAAGTCACTGGTTCTTGGTAGTGAAAAACGAACGTGTAATTAATCAAACAGAAAAAAACATAAAAAATAGGTATCAAAACAGACAAAAAGTATAAAAAAAGGTTTCAATACATAAAACCTTGTGCAGACTTGCACAATTACTAATTTAGAGTATTTTTTTTTACTTTTCTATAGGCATTATTTTATTGATTAGTTTTCTTTGTCTAGCTTGAATAGTAAAATAAAACTTTACTAGATGGAAAGGACGTGACGCATAAGCGATTGCTATCAATGAAAAACATGGGTTTTATGAATTAGTGATTTAGTAAAGTAGGAGGTACTATCACACCGTAAACGAGAAGTCAGACATGAACATATTCGTTTTTCTAAGATGGAAGGTGGATAGATAAAATTGTGCTTTACGTATGTATTTCATAGATCCACCATATCTATGAAATGCATACGTAAAACACAATTTTGAAGGACCTTGACGTAACTATCACATAATATATCTATACTAATACTCGTATTATAAAGAGGTAACATTATTTTGTTTGTATGTTTGTAAGTTTGTATGTAGTGGGTAATCTCAGGAAATACTGGTCAGATTTGCAAAATTCTTTCAGTGTTAGATAGCCCATTTATCGAGAAAGGCTATATATCATCACGCTAAGACAAATAGGAGCAGAGCAGTAATGGAAAATGTGACGCAGACGAATTTGCGCGAGTCAGCTAGTACAATATATATATATAAATATTATAAATGCGAATATAACTCTGTCTGTCTGTCTGTCTCTTCTTCATGCCTAAACCACTGAAACGATTTGGATAAAATTTTGTACAAAGATAGTTTGAGACTCGAGAAAGGACATAGGATAGTGTTAACGGGAACTACTTATTTATTTAATTATAATTTTAATTATAGGTTATATATATTCCGGGATTATGTTCCCTACGGCTCACCCAGGTGAAGCCGCTGGCACACGCTAGTAATTATATAAGTCGATAATGTGTCATCTCTATGTGGCACAAAATTAAGTACTCTTGTGTACTGCTAGAAACCTAAGAAGAAATTTAGGCATATTATGAAGCTTTTATGCATAAATAAACCTGGTAACATCAAATCGAAGTGCATCTGAATTTGACGAGGCAGCGGGATTTGCTGTAAATCCCCACAGCGTAATAGTTTCAGCCTGAGGTTCTAACTTAGTTACGTTATGCTACCTACCGCAGTACCGTAGCGTTGCGTCTAGTCCAGGCTGTACGACTCGGATTCTAATGCAGTTATCGAATACGGCTCCGATACGGATCGAAACTAATTTCGGTTGGCAACGTTACCTTTGACGTTTTTGAAATGGACCTGTGTCTGGATACTCAGTAAGGTTTCACAAACAGAAATACTGTTACCTACGTAGTGTTTGTGTTTGTGAACCGTAGAATTAGAGTTTGCTTTACTAGTCACACGAATATTTTGACGATTATTTCATAAGCAAAAAGGAGTACAAGGACTGGCAATCACGATTTAATAGATATGATCTAGCTAGATTCTAGGAGAGGAAGAAGACGAAATTTATTGTACTTATGGATCTTTAAAGGGATCAATAACTTTAGATTCGAACATGATCATCATCTGCCTAGCCTTTTCCCACTATGTTGGGGTCGGCTTCCATTTAAACCGGATTCAGCTGAATACCAGTATTTTACGTGGAGTGGCTACCTACCAGACCTCCACAACCCCATTAACTGGGTAACACGGTACTCCTTGGTAAGACTGGTGTCAGGATTTCTGGCCTCTGACTATCCGTAACGACTGCCAACGATATCCAAATGACAGCCGGGACCAACAGCTTAACGTGCTTTCCGAGGCACGGAGGAACTCAGTATGTTAAGATGGTCACCCATCCACAGACCAACCTCGGCAAGCGTTGCTTAACCTTGGAGATCGAACTGTGCGGCTGTTATTATTTAGCCACGAGCTCCTCACTTTAGATTCGAACATTATCATCATCATATCAGCCGAAAGACATTCACTGCCAGACAAAGGCCTGACCCAAGCGTCGCTACAACAACCTGTCCTAGTGCTTTTCGCCTTCATCGCAGTTACCCGGGACTCTCACCAGGTCAGCGGTGGACTTTGTGGGAGGCCAACGCTTCGTCTTCCGGCCTTCCAGAACTTTAAGGTTCCATCAACCATATGTTCTGCGAGCAATGTTCCCAGCCTATTGCCACTTTAGGTTGGCAATCTTTCGGGCAATGTCGGTAAACTTGGTTCTCTTGTGGATATTACATAGTGATTCGATCAACTCAAAACTTAAAAGCAAAGCTCCAAACACGCAAGGAAACTTAAAAGCCTTAATTGCCCTCCATAGATTTGAAAACTCTTTCTTTAATTATTTTTCCAGAGTATAGTACTACCGTTCGCGCTATACTAATTTCTCAAGCCAAGCAATATTGTTTCGTTATGGTTCACGAGTTGAAGAGTGCTTACGTAAGCGTGCCCACGAAATTATGGGCGCTGAAACTTTACAGCTTGGTCTCAAAGTATTTTCTGTTTTATAGCAGTTTTGGCCCTGTCTGCTCTTCTGTATTTCATCTATAAATAGTGTATCCTACTATTTCTTAGATTTTTATATAACCAGTATGAAATTAGCCATTCTTTGCGCTCACGTTACAATACACAGCAACTACGGTTTCTTGTCTTTAAACCATGTCAGAAGCCCTTGAGGCGGTTTAGAAACTCTGACACTAAGGTGTGTGGGGTCGTTAGAACTTACTGTATACACGATAAGCAATAAATGCTCATCTAAACTAATATTATAAAGCAGAAGAGTTTGTTTGTTTGTTTGGTTGAACGCACTTACTGGTCCGATTTGAAAAATTATTTCAGTGTTATATAGCCCATTTATCGAGAAAGGTTATAAGCTATATATCATCAGGTTAAGACAAAAAGGAGCGGAGCAATAATGGAAAATGTGACGCAGACGAAGTTGCGTGGGTCAGCTAGTATTAAAATAAACAAGCTTTCCTATCGACGTTACTTTATACCACAATACCACGGTATTAGGTCGCTTAACTTTTCATTTTCAAATAATAATGTTTGAGGAAAACTGGAGAGTTAAACGAGTGGCTCGGTGGCCACGGTCACACAACAACCGCCTCGGTTTTAATGATCGCTTGACATATTTCCCTGGTTTTGCTCGTAAAATTCTAGAATTTACGGTTGCTTGTACCGCTCGAGACGTCCATGGTTGAAAATTTATGTATTTTTAGTCTTAATAGAGTGTACGGTTCAGTTGGTGAATGTTGCTACTAAAACTTGTTGTGGTGTTCGTTTGATAAATATTTCTCCTTTTTAACCGACTTCCCAAAAAGGAGGAGTTTATCAATTCAGTTGGATGTTTTTTTTTATGTTTGTTACCTCATAACTCCGACAATTATGAACCGATTTGAAAAAATCTTGTTTTATCTGAAAGGATATTCTTGCAGATTGGTCCCATTAAAATTTTATGAAAATCGGTTATGAACTTTGGATTTTAAATCGAAATAGCTGGAATTCGTCTACTTGGATGATAGTTTTAGGTATGTCATCCAAGTAATCGAAATTGCCTATTTTGCTTTTCTGCAATTTTGCAGTGGTGTTGTCAGGTGTGGGGTACCACTAAAACAGTGAAAAATACAAACTTTTTACAAAAAAGTATAACCGACTTCTAAACTTCCTTTTTATGTGGTATTTGGTCGGAAGTTTTTGTATAGGTATTCTGTAATGATTTTGAGGTGTTTTATTCTAAAGTTTAGCTCCTGTTATCTCATTAATGTTTGGTTACTTTAAACCCTTTTTTAAGGATGGGAAATCATCAAGTGAGTCCTCCCGCTCTGGGCGAAGCAGGAGGGAGTGTCAGACTCTTACTGACTAAAACCCCTCCGTGTTCTTAACGTAATTTATTTTATTTAAAATTAGACCGTGTATGACATGCGTAGGAAAAAGTTGCCCATTTCGCGAATTAGTCTTTTTCACGAATTAACAAAAACACTATATATTGTCTTTTATAATTCACTATAACATAAGGAACTATATTTCTTGGCAAGCTAGAATCACTTATTTAAACTGTAAATGTGGAACTTCAAAATACCTTTAGTTGTCTAATTAAAACATTTTTTTAAATCGAAGTTAAAATCTAACCATTTATTTTTATTTCAGGTTAGATTTCTAAACTTTAACCCTAAGCTTGGAATTGATTACTTTTCATTGCAAATATTTTATTTTGAAACTAACAATAAATTAACAAATACTTTCATTAAGGTATGTTACAGAAGTAGGTGTTCAAGATATTGGATTGTTTCATAATACCAAAATCTACATAACCGTTAAAATTTTTTTTTTTTTTTGAAAAAATAATTTTATTGGCCAACTCAAATATCAAAGCAATTTCATACTAAGCGCCGGCAAAATTAATTTACAAAATATGAACCATTTTGTATTTCCTGTAACGTTATTTGAAACTCGCCAATACAATATCCGAGTCCTAAGGACGACTGCACACGGTCACCGACACTTCAGCAAACTGATCCAGCGACTCGACGACTGATCGAGCGAATCAACGACTGATCGAGCGACTCAATGACTGATGGAGCGGTTTCTTCAAGCGTGGCAAGTCGTAAGAACCGCTGGATGGATTGTTTTGGTTCTACTGAAATTGAAAATTGTGAAATTAGTTGATAGGTAAGTAGGGACTTACTTGTGGTTAAATATATTATAATTTATTGCTCAGAATATTTTTTTTGGTGAATGTTTTTGTGTGATGTTCGCTGCATCAAGAATTCAGTAAAATTTACATAATAGGCTACTTTCCACCACAAATAAATTTAAAATATTTTTAATCCGTATTAGGGTATTGAAAAATAATGGACACGTATTTTTTGTTTTTGTAAATCAATGAATTTGAATACTGACCAAGATAAAACGCATCAAAACTGCCGCGGTGGGGACTCTTGACGTCAGAACGCACTAAAAATTAACCCACGGCGCAATGCGTGACGTATTGTGAATTTTGTTTTACGTAACAAAAGAACAAACACGGGTCAGGCAAATGGAAGAGTACAATTGATTTTTAGAAAAACTGAAGAGTCAATTGATAAAATATTGTACAAGTATAATTCAAGTTCTTAAAACGTAACAAATATGTGTTGCTGGGGAGTTTGTTGGCCAGTTCTTATCCACAGCTAAAACACTAGGACGCCTGCCCGTCACCACTGACGGGCAGGCGTTCTGGGGGACTGTTTTTGTAAAACCTTGACTTAAAAAGTGCTGCCTCTAAACCTAATTTGAATACTGAATTGACTTTTTGACTTTAAATATTAGTATACAGGTTAAAAAATGCAATGTTTTGAACTTGGAAATAGGATACCTGTTATCCCCCTACTAGTTATTTTTCGTTGTGATTATTTCCGAGTTTAAAATGGGTGGAGACGCTGGTGGTAGTAGTGCGAAATACATAAAAATTAAACTAAGAAAACTAAGACTAAGAATATCATGATAAAATTTTAACACGTGTAGCAACCCTTACATTTAATAACGCTTTCGGCTTAGCCCAATTTTATACCCGAAGTTAATTAGCGAAAATGATTCGCTAATAAATTGTGCTTTTAATTATTTGGATCGAGGCTAATATTTTAATAATATTTAAATTGTTTTAATATCTGTATCAGGTATTTATCATGTTTTAATTAGGGTACTTATTTTTATGGAAGAGCTATAATATTTCTCTTTCTTTTTATGAATAACTAGCTGACCCACGCAACTTCGTCTGCGTCACATTTTCCATGAATGTTCGGCTCCTTTTAGTCTTAGCGTGATGATATGTAGCCTATATCCTTCCTCGATACATGGGCTATCTAATACTGAAATATATAAAATACATTTTTCAAATCGGACCAGTAGTTCCTGAGATTACCCCCTACATACAAACTTACAAACAAATTTGACCTCTCTATAATATTATTACAAACAAATGTTACCTCTTTATAAAATTAGTATAGATTATTATAGTATAGAAGTATAGATTTTGTTGTATTAGAATCCTCCAATACAATTGAATTTAATTAAAAGCTCTGGGACATATAGATTGGTCGCATCTGTTGAATCTGGCTTTTAGTAGTATCAGTGGCTGGGTTTCAAAGCCATCAAAAAATAATAATTTTGAAACCATGTACCTAACTGTAGATCCTTTTAAAAAAGGCTTCTTTATTGGGCCAAGCTTTCTTCGTTTTCGCCTCGGGAAACCGGAAATATAGTATTTACTAGGTATATTATTAGCGGTCCCCCTTCCCCTATTTTCAGTCGGGGGTTAATTAGTGATGCAATGTTAAGCATTCTTTTGAGGGATGAGTTGAATAGTTTAGTTTGGCAGTTCATGGCAATAATTGGTTTATATAGTTTTGGCATTAATTGGTTTACTTAAGACCCTTGGTCTAACAACTGCATTGAAGAACCTTTGGGACCTTTTTGTTGGCTCACCGCGTTTGACTCGGAGGAACGCAGAGCTAAGAGGATCATGGGCGACGTAAAACTGGTGGAGGCCAAGCTACACAGCTTGCATACATAATGCGCACAGCAAAGGAGTGTAACTTTCTGCCTGCGTATGTGTTTCCGAACATTTAAAACCCTAATATTTTCAAAGTTACATTGAACAGGCTACTTTTGGGTAAGCTCGCTCCATCGTAAACTTTGTCTCTGTCATCTCTGATCAAGAGCAAACCCATCTCTAATAAAAAATGACCCTAGATTTAGTGCCAGAATCTATTCAAAGATAGAGAATTTTCCAGTTTACTGCATCCAAAGTTACATGGATACTTCGGTTTACACAAAACGATATTGGTTTGTGTAGTGCAATGGTTTGTAAATCGTAGTGGGCCGATACTCCGAGGATATGGTCTAAAGGCCGCAGTGCCCAACATTTTGTTAAAAACTATTTGAGCCTAACCCTAAAAACAAAAACAGACACGTACACTATGACTATGCGATACTGTACCTACCTACGTGTATGTCAGACATGTATCTACTTAGTACCTATCTAAATAGCAGGTCATTTCAAATAACTTCGGTTTGGTAATACGTGAAGATTGAGTAATGCTTTGATTGCTAAGCAAACTGCAGTAGCGCTTGCGATCAAGCGCTACTGCAGTTGAACATGAGGTTTGCTTCCTCAGGTTTTTTTATATTTTTTATTATGTAATAGGCTTGCTCTTGACCTACAATCACGCCTGATGGAAAGCGATGGACGAGGTCTAAGATCGAGCGAGCTTGCCCAGAAGATGCCCGTTCATTCTTGTTTTGAAGGCAGACAGGTTATTTGTGGACGGGAACACAGACGTTGGCAGAGAGTTTTTTTAAATTTCTGCCACGTTTTTGAGCGTGTGAAAAAGCGAGCAATAACTAAGTATACATTGCTGTGACCTCTTATTTTCTATTTATTAGTATTAAAATATAAAGGTTACCGAGAAAGCCAGAAAAATTTGCCAAACTGAAGTGGCAGTGGTCAGGGCACATTGGTGGCAGAACAGATGGTTGATGGAGCCTTAAAGTTCTGAAGTGGCGACCGCATACTACAAAACGAAGTGTTGCTCTCCCAAAAGGTGGACTGTTGAGGACCTGGTGAGGGTCACGCGGGACCCACAGGACTGGTTTTGTGGCGACACCTAGCGAGGCCTTTGTTCTGTAGTGGACGTCTTCCAGCTAATATAATGATGATAACGATGATGTAATATTTACTTACCTGACCCAAAGTCAATGTTGAGCATCGCTGTCAAAGTTCCAACGCAGCTCTAGTCGCGTGGAACTCGACACGATTTGCGATGCCGAGTCGTTTACTGCTATTGTTAGTACAAATCCTATGTGTATAGCAACGTTGAATCTAGTCTGGAACCAGGCACAAAGTAGATGCCTCGGTACAGAAGGCCAGCTAACATCATCGTCATCATCGCCCTTCTTGTGACGTTCTATATCAATAAAGACTGTAAAAATGATTTTTTTTTTACATAAAAAAATGCAACCGACTCCCAAATAAAATAAACAATACAAATTATAAAATAACTTTGATTTCGGAAGTCGTTATTTTTGGGTGCTTCTTCGTATTTTATCACCGATTTCCGAAATCAGAGTTATTTCATACTTTGTGGTTTTTTTTGGAAGTCGGTTGTTTTTTTTGTCAACTCTATAGATACATAAAATGACAAAGCAAACAAGCCAGTCGCGAATGCGTTTGCACTGGCTGTACATGAAGTGGGTCTGTGTGTGCGTTCGCATTCGCTCGTTGTATGAAAGCTATACAGCCGACCTTCTGTGCCCTTGCCTGTCTTGTGTCTAGGTACACTGAGCTTGTACGTACTTATCAGATTGAATCCGACTGAATGGTCGAATGTAGTGTCGAAATGTACTGGGATCGAGAGTAATTTTGATAGTAGTGCTTTAAAGGAGAATAAAAACTTAAATAATATTTCTGACAACATTTAACATGAATAAGTCATGATTTTAATTAAAGCTTCCACAAAAGCAGCGACAAAAGGAACTATTGCTATATACTTGTCTATCGGATCACATACCTGGGGGTCTAAATAGGCCACTTTAGCAGAACCAGAAAGCACATCACGCTCCCGTCACTGTCAAATTTCCTCAATCAACCTTAAACCTAATGCGTTAGCGGTAAAGATGAAAATTAAATACGACCGATTGTTGTGTGGTTAATATTATGATTCTAATATGATTCTGCTAAAGTAGCCTTTTTAAACCCCCTGTTTTCCGCTGCTTAAATGACATGCTGCAATATTGTCATAAAACATCACACATCATTCCGTTAAAGATTGCTAGTATAATCCTTCTGTTTCATAAACCATTAATCTTCAAGTACTAATTACCACCTTTACAAATGTTCATTTTAGTATCAAATAAAACCCAATAAAACTTGAAATGAACAATTTATCGTTAACACAATAATAATATAGCAATTTAATTAAATTTTCGTACCTCCGGAAACCTTTCACAGTTTCGAAACGTTGAAAAATTATTCTCGTACAGTTTAATACCTAATATAATTAAGATTAATTAACAAATTCTCTCTCTGTATTTTAATTAAAAGTTAGAGATCTTGGATCGTTTATAAGTAAAGCGTAGATTATACTGTCGGATTAAGAAACTAGTAGACTAATTTGTCATTGAACGAGCTGATTAATAATTTGGAGTTCGTAATGCATGTACAGTACCACTAATTTATTTTTCTCAAACGTGTTTGGAAATTTGAGCATTATTTTGGCAACCTTCTTTGAGATAAATCGAAATTGCTGTACTGGCCAAATTCATGCGAGCAGCGGCCGGCAAAATTTGTATGAAAATCCATACCTGTCGCGGATTAGCGGCCAATTACACGTCGTAAATTAAAAACGACTTGTAATTTAAAATTGGAACGATATTTTACTCCGAAACATGGCAACTGGCAACTAAGAAGGGAACTCATCAAAGGTTTTATTTAAATTTCGAACTGGCTCGCAAATAGAAAACTGTTTATTGACAAAAAAAAAAAAACATTTGAACACGAGCGGAAAAAAATATTGTTTGTTCGTCATTGATTTTGAAAAGTAATTTGACAAAATGTGTTCAAATGAAGACAATCCATCCAATCCATTCAGCCGTTAAGACGTGAAGACGTTACCAACAAACTCCCTTTCGTATTAGCTTAGCCAGCGGCTACGACCACGTGATAGTTGAAAATTATACCTAGGAAACATACTTTCGTGATAAAAAGCACGGGACGACGTAATTGAGTAACAATCATCCATACAAACTTTTGCATATCTATATAATATTAGTTAGGTTTATGGTTGGAGCCAATGTGCTCCTTTCAAGATTTTAATAATACATTTTACAATTTCTTAGATCTAGTTAAGACTCGCCAGTATGTCCTCACCTTAAGGGGCCAGCTAATGGACGTAATTGATTGCTTCCAAAAAGTTTAATTCTCAACTTTAGGTGAGATGAAGTAAGTTTGATTTTATTTAACGCTTTTGTTCATTATTCTTGTATTACGGTTACTTGCCAGTTTAATTTAATTAATTTTGTATCAAACTTACTTTTAATTTGTGTTAAGTTTCGGAGGATCAGCTTTAAAGTTCAGTGCTGAATAGGCGTTTTTGTTTGGAGAACTATATATAAATCTATCTATATCGTGTCAATGCTATAGTGTTATTTATAGATTTCGCTGTATGACAGGGACAGTGCTATACAGTACGAAAAGCACTATTTCTTTTTCACAATATGGTTGCGATGTAGTGCCAGTAGGGGACAGGTTTGCAATAAAAGTGCTTAGAAGAGGCCCTTCATCTTCAGACATAATTTATGTTAAGGTGGAAGCTCCAGGGTAGCCCGCGAAATTCAAATATTTTTATGTTTTTTGCAATTTGCCGGTCAGTGTGAAGCTGTATGTTGAACAAAATTCAGTTCGCGAAAGTAAAAAACATTTATTTAAAGGATTATAACTATTTTAATCATCAATATATCCCTCTAAGTTCATAGAACTCGATTGAATGTTATTTCGTGAAAAAGTCATTCAATCGAGATGTATAAACTTAGAAGGTTCTATTGATAATAAAAATGGGTACAATTCTTTAGATAAAGATACGTTATAGCCGCGAATTGTATTTTGTTCAACATACAGCTTCACACTTTGCAAAAAAAAAATATATTTGAATTTTCTCGGGCTACCCTGGCGCTTCCACCTTTTTTTTTTTTTTTTAGGGATGGGAAATCATCCAATGGCTCCTCCCGCTCTGGGTGTAGCGGGAGGGAGTGTCAGACTTCTACTGACTAAAACCCATCCATGTTCCTTCATTGCCCTTTGTGTTCCGGAGCCACGGTGTCTCTTGCGACTTCCACCTTAAGTAAGAAATGGAAAACTAATTTCATGGTCTAATCCAATCCTGCTTTTTACTATTACCTATAAGTCGTTGGGCCCACCCCTAACAAAAAGTAAAAAAACAGGTCAAGAGTGAGTTAAACTCACGCACCGAGGTCCCGAACTATCTATACTTCTATACTAATATTATAAAGCAGAAGAGTTTGTTTGTTTGTTTGTTTGTTTGTTTGTTTGGTTGAACGCGCTAATCTCAGAAACTAATGGTCCGATTTGAAAAATTCTTTCAGTTTTGGATAGCCCATTTATCGAGGAAGGTTATAGGCTATATATCATTACGCTATGACCAATAGGAGCGGAGCAGTAATGAAAAATGTTACGCAGACGACGTTGCACGGGTCAGCTAGTCATAATATATAAAACGACAAAAGTTTTTAAATTTTCATAGGCAAGGGTTATTCTCGTCAGAAAATTTTAACACTGCGGTGTATTATGCAGTTTGAGGTCAACGCCATCTATTGACCAACAGTAGAGCTAGTATATTTTTTATGATTTCTGAAAGTGTGTTATTTGAAGATATCGTTTTATTATTCCTGCAATCTTTACATAAACCTTTATCACATAGAATAATATAAAAATTTTCTCTATGCTATTTTCGGAGATGGAGGGGCGTTCTCAATTTTTTTAAGTGCAGATAGAAATAGCAGTTCAGTAGATATCCAGCTGGGCCAAACGGACCGACTTAGTCACGCCTTAAGAGTTTCTTATTACCACTTTGGTACGGAACTCAAACAAAAATGCGTATTGTAATATTATATATAAACTAGCTGATCCGGTAAACGTTGTTTTGCTATATAATTTAAAAATACCCTACGACCTATTCTTAGACCTACCAAATAAACACAAAAAGTTTCATATAATTCGGTCAAGCCGTTTCGGAGGAGTTCAACAAACACTGTGACATAAGATTCATATATTAGGTATATGTATTGGATTAGATTTTTTCACTCTTACACGATTTTTATTCAAATTAATCAGAAGTAGTCAGTAAGCTAATTTCATCCCATTGTTTTTAAGGATGGAAAATCATCAAATGACTCCTTCCGCTCTGGGCGGAACGGAAGGGAGTGTCAGACTCTTACTGACTAAAAGCCATCCGTGTTCCTCCTAGTGCCCTTTGCGTTCCAGGGCCGCGGTGAACGCGCGCCTCAAAGAGAGTCAGCATTGGGAGGCCCGAAAGGGCCGACGCCTGCCGGAGTCGCGGGACTATTCGAAAGAGATACCCGTGGCTCCGGAACACAAAGGGCAATGAATAACATGGATGGGTTTTAGTTGGTAGAAGTCTGACACTCCCTCTCGCTCCACCCAGAGCGGGAGAAGTCATTGGATGATTTACCATCCCTAAAAAAAAAGGGCCGCAGTGTACTCTTTCGAACAAATTCCGCAACCAATTTCATCCCATAGCACGACCAAAGTTCAAACCAGTCTGTTAATTAATTTTATCTACATATCAGTAAAGTCACGTCAGTGTAACCCAATCCTAACTAAGTCGGGTCTAATGGATGGCGACCCGAGTGGAGTGGTGAAAGCTTTTATCTAACCAGTCCTGGTTTACACGTTGCCAATAATTTAGATTTTAAAGCTGAAATCTAAAGTGAATAAGCTATGAGAGAAAATGTTTAACGTACAAGTAATTTTATTTAACAGGCTGTTTCAAACTGTTTTATCAAATTGATGACGGGAAAATGTATAAAAACATAAATATTATATTTCCGTCCATTTAAATTACATGACGAGTGTGATATCGTGCAAGGTAAGGTACTGCAAGGTTTTTTACCTTATGGTGTCTCACGGCTTGACAAAGGCTTATCTTTTTAGACACTCTTGGTATGCATTATCTCGATTCAACCTTCGGGCCCTTTTCCTGTCATGCGTACTTTTGCCCGCGTGTGGATCTGTGAGGTTACTTTTTAAGCCCGAAGTCTGTAGTTTCGATTTTAGTTACAGGTGTATTCCACTCCGAATCACCTACAGACTTACGATTAGTCCCGCATCCGAACTAAGAATGAATGATTACACCATTGGACAGTAACTGTCAAATCGTGTTGTCATTAATTTTTGGTGGTTAGGTGATACGGAGTAGATAGACCCACAAGTAAGCCCGAAACTACGGACTTCGGGCTAAGATAGTAGCCCCCCCCTTTTTTTTTTGTTTCCGGCTTGTAAAAAATTCGTTACGCATTTCTCGCTCGGGGGAGAGGTATGTGGGACTCCCCGGGCAAGCCCGGTATACCCACTAATACCCAGCACCGAAATTCCCGCAACGTCTTAGTAGGGGTAGACTGGGAGATCGGCGTAGCCTTTGCGTCCAGTCCACAGATAGTAGCCCCCCTGGTCCGCATGCAGGCTAAACGCATCCTATCATTTCTTACATGTTTTTCCTATAATGAGGACAGCACGCGCGCGGATCGCGAATTGGCTGCGCTCGCAAAGTTCGAGTGCATGCTAACCGGATGTGGCCAGCGTTCTTTTGCCTTCAGTGTTGTTTTATTGTGGCATGCATGGTCATAGTCTATGACTATACGTGCAACCCGCGTCACGTGTTTAGTCACCACCGGCAGCACTTTATACACGCACGGCAAATTATATCTTTGCCCTGCGTGTGTCCAGGAGCGTGCTATCACCTGTATACGGGTCAGATCCGCACGCGTGCGAAAACACACATGACATGCAAAAGGGCCTTTTGTGATGGGCGTCTGGGCAAAAGAGGCTTTGCAATGAGTGCCACAGGTTGGACGGCGTCACTCATGCTGGCCCATAAAGCGGTAGCAAGACGTTCTAGTAACTCATTACAAGTATAATAAAAAAAACTCATAAATTATTTTATACATTGCATAAATCCAAGAAAAAATATAACTGTACGTTAAGAACCGAAAACTTTCTTGAACAAACTCGGGCTACGCACTTTTTTCATTAAAAACAAATTATGAAAGTCAGCGGAAGTGAGTAACGAGAAATACCTGACTGCTTGCGAAGATTAGGGAAGTTTAATAGAATATTTAACGGTAAATTACTGCACCAATTTGCTTCCGCGGTAAAGTATATACTTTGAAACTTCAGTGTGAGAGTTTGTTTCTAAACTGGGCCAATAGTCGTGCTTTCTCATGACTATTGAGTCGGTTTTATTGTTCCAAAGCCACGTAAGGAATACTCGTATTCGCAAAACTAAATTAAATACTACTAAAAACTAAACTAAAAAAATAGTAAAATCTTATTGGAATTACGGAAAATTATTATAGTTTTCTGCAGCCCATATTTAGATAAGCTTACAAATTAACTATTTTATGACCAACATTTTAGGGTAAATTTCTCGACTTCATTGCCTTGGCAACGGAAAGAAAAGCTTCAATATTATGTGAGTATATAACTATAATGTCCTGTGATTGTATTATATAATTTGATAATGTTACCAAATTATAGTTTTAGTAAGTAAGTAAAAACAGTGAGTCCTCAAGGCAGTGTCGGATTTGAGTATAGAATAAGTTGACACTGTCATCCTGGTTTTTTTCCCAGAATAGCCAATCAACCAACATATTTAAAAAAAAAAAAAAAACTGTTTACGTCTAATATGTTAACCGATTGCAATAAACCAAGGTTCTGTCGTTAAGCCCAATAAATCCTTACTACCCAGAATATAAGTAAAAACAGGATATAGCTAAACAAAGGGCCTTCAGTGGGCACTAAGTGGTGGCAGTAAAAGAGTATTGAATGTAGAGGACGTTACAGTGAACGATGGCAGCCATTAGAGCCGTTACACCTGGAAGGAGGTCCAAGTTATAAGCTGAATGAGGCTCTTCGAAATTAGTGGTAAGCAAATACCAGTTGCATTTTCAGTTTCAATGACTTTTTAATCTCTCGCCGCCTGGACTTTATTACGTCACCACCCTTGACGCCCCGCAGCGCCGCGGGCGGCCGCTTAACTTAATTGTAATCTGACCACGGCCACAAAAAACGTTATTGCAGCGTTTGTGTAGTTTGTATCCTCGCACTTGAAATGGTTTCAGGTTCGTAAATTATGTCGTCATGAAATAAAACCTAAGCAAGAGTCTTATTAGTACTCGAGAAATAAATATATCCTATTGAAATGAGAGAACTTGCTGAATGTAGTTATGTTGCTGTTTATGTTATTTCTGATAAAACTATTGGATCAATTTACACCAAAATTTGGGAACTAGCTTATGAAAAGACAAGTAATCTAATGACAATGATCTTTTATATGAGTTCTATAGCCGATTATAGCAATATTCAAGCTCAAACTTCATAAAGTGCGGCGCCGTTTTTTGTTTTTTATTGCGTAATTCAATGCGCTATTTTGATGACGATTATCAGAGTTATATCAAACAGATTCCAATTGGAAAAGCTTGTGTTTTATTTGCTCGTGTGGCAATAAAACCTTTTTTAACCGACTTCCCAAAAAGGAGTAGGTTCTCAATTCAGTTGTAGGTATTTTTTATGTTTGTGACCTCGTAGGTAACTCCGACAATTATGAACCGATTTGAAAAATTCTTGTTTAATCAGAAAGGATATACTTGCAGATTGGCCCCATTTAAATTTTATCAAAATCGGTTACGAACTTTGGATTTTAAATCGAAATAGCTGGAATTCGTTTACTTGGATGATGGTTTTATGTCATCCAAGTAATGGAAATTGCGTATTTTGCTTATCTGCGATTTTGCAGTTGTGTTGACCACTAAAAAGTGAAAAATAAAAAACTTTATACAAAAAAATAACTGTCTTCAAAAAAAAAAAAAACACTACAAAGTAAAAAATTACTTTAATTTCGGAACTCGGTGTCAAAATATGAAGAAACTAACAAAAACACCGACTTCCGAAATTAAAGTTATTTTTTACTTTTTGTTAACCGACTTCCCAAAAAGGAGGACGTTATCAATTCGGTTGTATGTTTTTTTTTTATTGCAGTGTTTTTTTTTTGCAACTGCATATTGCTAGCAAGGTAGACTGTTGACCTGGTGAGGGTTGGGGGTAGGCCATCATAAGGCCGTTTGTTGTAGCAACACTTGGGGAGGCCTTTGTCAAGCAGTGGTCGTTTATCAGCTGATAAATATGACAATGATGATATTATTGCTCGCAGAACAAATCGATGGGGTCAAAAGTTTCTAGCGTATAGCGACCGCATACCGAAATACGTAGCGTTGGAAGGCCACCCTCAAGGTGGACCGATCCTTTGGTAAAAGCCGCGGGAATCAGTTGATGCAAGACATACAGAACCGTTTCATGAGACAGCTCCTTGGGGAAGCCTAAGTCTTCCAGCCGAAATGGCGATGATTGCATCTGGAAAGGTGGTTTTTAAAGCATGATTTTTGCATGGAAATGTTGTCTTCACTCATTTATAAATCTTGTTGCTGGCGTCAGTAACAATAACTTTGTTCTTTTTAAGATATTGCCACTCAATTTTGTGTGAGTGATCAAACTAAGCCATTTGTATTTTCCACTAAAAAAATAACGGTTGCGCGGTTGTGCGGCAAATAAAATTGGTAGTGGAGTTCCTAGACGCAAGGAGCTGGTTCAAAATATAGTGGACTGTATGGGAAAAGGGGGATTTTCAAAAAGTATGTAGGTATAATGAACGTGATCTTGCATATACAACGCGAATTAGGATGACGAAAGTAAGAAAACAAGAAGAAATGGTAGAAATCCCTCTGCACTAACCTTCCAAATCACTGTCACTAATGTCTTCCACGTAGTGGTAGAAGGTTTGAGTCCTGCTAGATACTGCAGGATGACACACAATGGGACTCTCTGCCTTCTTAGGGTTCCGTACCCGAAAGGTAAAACGGGACCCTATTACTAAGACTCTACTGCCGTCTATCTGTCACCAGGCTGTAGGTATCTCATGAACTCTGATAGTTAAACAGTTGAAATTTTCACAGATGATGTATTTCTGTTACCGCTATAACAAAACAAAAATATTTAAGGGGACTCCCATACAACAAGCGTGATTTTGTTGCCGTTTTTATAAGTAGTGGTATGGAACCCTTCGTGCGCGAGTCCGACTCGCACTTGGCCGGTTTTAACTGTACAAGTTATTAGGAAGAAATTGTGATTATCGTCTTAACTTGGCTGCGGTTGATGTAACACTTCCATTTTCACCTGCCAACTGTCGTTCGCACTATTACACTCCATTCCCTTCTCTATCATTATCATTCCACGCACAGTCCATCCATCTTCAATCATTAAGAAGATGTGTATTCGTATCCGCTAATCTTTCTACAACCGCTTATTCCTTTACCTTGGACTGCCGTCAACAAGTGGTCGCTTCTAGTCGTCTAAAAGAACGTTACTCGCATTAATTCTGTGCCTACCCTCGTTTCACTAACGGTCTGGGTGAGTGCTCGTCCAAATTGCCTAAGCACTCAAACTTCTACATAAATAACTTGGAACACCTGAAGCGTTGTAGGCACTGTTAATAATTGCTCAGGATCCTATTTTGTCACCTTTATCTCTTAGTTTAGCTTCAGAGAATCTTCCAAATCATTTTGTTCTTGTTACCTACTTAACTTTTAGCTAAAATCATTGTAACATACCCGCGGAATAGCTGACAAAAGCAACCCCCTGGATTGAAATGATCAAATCGATTCTACATCCCTTATCTCCACTAAAGATTCACAAAAACATCGAACTAGCCGTAAATCTTACTCTACCTTAAAACTTTTGTCATTCCTAACGCAATCGCTAGATCGCAAATATATTACGTTCCTACTTGAACACAAACACAGGTCATACGAACAGGGAACATTGGAGGTAGGGATATAATCAATGGCCCATCTTAACGGAGATCGCGGCGGAGCTGTAGAGTTTGAAGTTTGCAAACGCGGAGCTCAACGAAGGCCGTTGTAGAAATACCGAAATATATGCTTTTTATGAAATCATTCAACTTAATATATACTCAAATAAATAAACTAATACACGAATATACTTGAACAGTTTATGCCAACAAAATTACAGCCAACTTCTTATGAATGTGCTCTCGAACCTTAACTGTGAAGGTAAATCGGTTGGTTGCCATCCTAATTTCCTGGGGAAGCGCATTGCACAGATACATTTATTTTTATAAAAAAAAACCCGGAAAAATCGTGGAAGCGCTAGTTATATTGCCGCGAATTTCTATATCAGACATCCGTCTCAAATTTTGCTATAAGTAACATCAGTCGATATCAACACTATTATCGCATTATAATCTTAGCATTATTTATCTCTCTGTCTAAAAAAAAAAGAAAATGATCATTGCACCAAATAGTATTTGTCTGTTTTAAACAGTACATAATTAATTATAAACACTACAACAAAAATTAAAAAAAAACCCTGAAATATGGCGTCAAAACATTCATCCGCATCGCTGTCGACTGGAAGAATGACTGAAATTACTTTTTGCATTAAAAATGCCCCAAAAAAGTATGGGTTGCAATAGAATTCAAACCTTGCCACGTATGACATAGAAATCAATATAAAAACATGCAGCACTGATGCAAAGGTCCTATCCAACCCCATTCAAAAGAAAGCCCTTTTATCATTCAGCCCATTTGTCTGACACACTGGGGAATAGGCAGGTGTCCTCATAAATATATAGGGAAAATTTATATCAGGGTGTCCCTAATATCGGTGTTCGATTTTCCTATACATTTTGTGGTTTACACTTATATACAGCGGTCGGAAGGGTAAGGTACAAACAAAATTGGAAATTGTTCAAACTTATATTGAATTTCTTACAGGGGCAAGGTAAATTATTAAATAAATATTGTTGTATTGACTATCACGGTTCATGACATATACAGCCTGGTGACAGTCGGACAGACAAACGGAAGGACAGTAGAGTCTTAGTAATAGGGTTCCGTTTTACCCTTTGGGTACGGAACCCTAAAACGTACGTCTGTAGCCAGATAGATTACTTATTTCACTCGAGCACCTCAGGAGTTGATAGCAGCTTTCAGCAGTAATACTATTAACTTAATATTTTCAGTTTCATCTCGGTAGTCTGAAATTCCATCTTAATATAGCAGTCACTCATCGATTTTCAGCGTAAACAGCCCCTGTTAGAGAAGTTGGTACCTACGTAACGAGAAAAAAACTTGCTTCAAACAAACTAGAACCACCCTAGTTACAAAACTACGCCCCCGCTAATCCGTAGCATTGTCAAAGGGTAGTCCTGTCCAAATAGCCGTCCATCCGGTCACAATCCGGCTAACTCAAATATTGGAGTCTGTACGTAACTTTGTACGATTACCGGACCGTTTCGGAACCTTTTCGAGAGTTTGATATTAGTTCACAAATAGTGGTATTGATGATTGAATTCTGAAGGGGATTGGCATCTATGGAATAGTTTTCTAGTGATTGCTATATCTAGGCACACGGTAGTGCCCCAGGCCAAGTTCCGGCCTAACAACGCACGTAGTATGTATATTTACACGAAACATTTCGAGCTGTTTTGACCCCCGTCATAACTTTGCTTGTAATAATCGCAACTTGATGAAACTTGGATCATTTATTACTCTAACCTAGTTGAAGAATGGTGAAACAATCAAAAAATATTTTTCTTATAAATAATATTCCTCGTTATCAACTTGGCATGTTTTTATCTACAACGTCGATTTAACTATCATTTAAAAAAACTAATAAAAACTTGATAAGTTGATAATAGGGAATCTTATTTTTAAGAAAACGATTTTTCGAGTGTTTCTTCATTTTTAAACGGTCAGGAAAGACTTAAGCTCTGTGTACTGGTATTCTTAAAAGACACATGTTAGATTCATGGACAATTCTGAATTACTGAAATGCTTGGCCTATTATTGATCTCACTACTTTTATAGTCCGAATTTTTGGGGAGAGGAACTTGCTTTATTTCACATTTTTGTTTTTTAGGGGTATGGTGTATTCTGTTAGCAGGCGAGTTTCTACAACCCCAAATGTTATTGCTATCAAAATTATTATGCTGTATATATGAGTCGGTGCTATTTTTCCTTCTCAATACCTGTGACTGCTATTCCACAAGCATTTATGATTGAAAGAGAAAACAAACGATTATTAATTTCTTGGGAAATATTTGAGAGAGTGAAACTGTTCATGATTATAAACAACATTTATTGTTGGACTAACTTTGAAATCGTGAAAAAGGTCGTTTTCTACAGCTAGGTTTTTTTATGTTTAAGAGTTGATTCCAAAGTGATAAGCTTCACTTTCATCATTTTTCGAAGATTGCCAATGAAAGAAATTGTGATGAGATCATATTCTTCAAACATGTAATAATAATTATATAGTGCCAACAATTGTTTATAGAGATCGACAAATCCCGCCATTTTGCAAGTCTGCCATTGAGAATCAACGATTTTCATTATTTTAAGCCAACACATCAAAAAGGTTTTAATGCCACACGAGCAAATAAAACACTGGTAAGCTTCCAATTTAAAAAACCATTCTAAAATAAAAAAATAAACTGGCTGGCCACAAGCCACACATAATATTAAAAGCTACAGCTATTGTTTCTCTCAGTAACCCAACTTTTTTAATTTAAAATTTTAGGATAGCTTCATAAAATACGATGTTCTCACCAACTGTTCCACGATAGCTATATCGACAGACTGACGATTATAGTAGCTTCAAGCTGGACGTAGGATACTTTTTATCTCGAGATTACGTTCCCTTGGGATAATTAACAACATTAAAAGCCAGCGACGCGACTTGGCAGGGGCGGGGGAGACGCTAGTAGAAAGAAAGAAAAATGTTTATTCAGGACTCGCACAGTACACATAAAAGTAAAAATATGTAAAACTAACTGTTACAAAAATAAGTTGACACATATAAACTTCATCCTAAAACGTTAATACTTATCTGTGCGAGGCCAAAAAGGTCCCTGCCAGCAGCCATAGCAGTGTGCGTTTAAGACCCAACATTACGAATGAATATCAAAACTCGAACAAAACACGAAACTGGTAGAGGCGAGACGCACAGGACCTATGTGCTTTATTCTACTAATTTTCACATTCACATCTCAATCGTAAACTGTCAAAAATGTATGACAATTTAGGCTTTTTTGACAGTTTACGATTGACATGTGAAAGTTGTGTAAACATTAGTAGTTGGCCCTCTGGTTGTTGTGGTGACACTAAGAGGAGGCCTATATCCAGCAGTGGACGTCTTTCTGCTGATATGATGATGGTCACGCGGACGAAACCCTTGGCAGAACCCAGCTAAGAACAAAAGATTCATCTTTTTTTAAAAAAAACTAGCTGACCCGCGAAACTTACATTGCGTCATATTTGCCATTAATGCTACGCCCCTATTTGTCTTAGCGTGATGACATATATCTATAGCCTGCCTTGATAAATAGGCTATCTAACTTTGAAATGATTTTTCAAATTGGACCAGTAGTTTTGGAGCCTATTCAATTCAAACAAACAAACAAATCTTTCGTCTTTATTCATCGTGAGATAAGCGCGTTCAAACAAACAAACTCTTCAGCTTTATATTATTATTATATTGTTATAAGTATAGATGTTAATTTATTTTAGTCTAACGTCAGAGCCATTTATTTATCTGGAAAATTTTATTTACGAGGATTGCCCTTTACCCTTGACTCAAAAGTAAAAACTGTTCAAATGCGAGTTGGACTCACACACTAAGGGTTCTGTACCATAATCCGAACAAAACACGTTTCTTGTACGAAGCCCCCTTTAATTTTTAATTCAATAAAATTTTTAGGGTTCCGTACCCAATGGGTAAAACGAGACCCTGTTACTAAGACTCCGCTGTCCGTCCTACTGCCTGTTCATCTGTTACCAGGCTGTATCTCATGAACCGTGATAGTTTGACGGTTTAATTTTTTTCTGATGATGTATTTCTGTTGCCACTATAACAACAAGGACTCACAGCGGCGGCTTAAAGATAGGATTCTGTTGGTTACCGTTTGGGTACGGAATCTTAATAAGAAATATATAAAAATCTGTAGAGCTCTCAAGAATACCTAGCACCCGATATTCCTTACCCCAACTTAAGGCGTGTCCCCGAGCAAAACGCAGCGCTAGCCGTTTTTTGTGCAGTTTTTTGGAGCTATCTACTCTTTATCCAAAAGAAATACCAACTAATAAAAAATACATTAAATTTCTACAAAATCTTGGCTTCAAAATGGTAGATTTTATTTTTTATTATTAAGTATAATGTTTAAGTAATCTCCTCACAACGAAACCACAGAAATGAGAAAAAAATACTGAAAAAATGCATCTTCTCGAAAACTAACGATTATTTTGATTTTGTACTTACACTAGTGGATAGCCAAATTAATTATGAACATTTTGGTAGAAGTATTTTTTTCAAACGACCAAAATTTGATTTTATAACGATTTTATTCAACATTTTGAGCGTATTCGCTAGTGTATCTCTTGCGCTGTTATTGAGGGAAAAAATGCTCAAGGTTATTTGCTCAGGGTACGGCCTTAACACCTTTGACCATATTAAATCTTTTCTGGGGAGAATTTGTGGGGACTCCAGATCCGAAGCCCTACAGATAAAGAAGGATAAAAGTTCTATTAACTTCACCTGGGAGCGAAAGGGAATTACAGTGAGGGATCTATTTATTGATTTGTGTTATCAAACGTATTACCTACATGGGTTTTATTTGTGTTAATATTCTCTTGGGAGTGTGATCTGTCTGTTGGTAAATAGTTAGGGCTGTGTTATTCGGGCTTGTTGTTATCTCCTAATTTAATTCAAGACCCTAAGGAAATAAGTGACATTTTTAATAAATTCTATATACAATCGACAAATACTAATAATTTTAAATACAATGTTGACGAAATAAATAGGACTATGGACGGTAATAATGAACACACAATTTTTCTTAAACCTACTGATGCCTCAGAGGTATTTAGATTAATACAAAGTCTTAAAAATACAAGTGCAGTAGGATTGGATGGCATTACAACTAAGGTTATAAAATTGTGCTCTTCATCTATTTGCCAACCGTTAAGTTATTTGATAAACTTTACTTTTGAAGAAGGGGTATTCCCAGAGATTTTAAAAAAATCAGTAGTAAAGCCACTTTTTAAAAAAGGTGATACGTCTGATGTAAAGAACTATAGGCCAGTGACGCTAATACCAATTACGTCTAAAATCTTGGAAAAAGTCATGCTGAGAAGGCTCCAGGAATTTACGATGAGGCACCATATACTTAAAGATGAACAAATTGGGTTTAGGAAAAATAGTACCACGTCATTGGCGTGTTTCAATTTGATGAAGACGATCACCCAGGCGATAAATGAAGGCATACCAGTCGCGACTATCCTCTTGGACATGAGTAAGGCGTTCGATTTTGTGGACCACGAATTGCTCTTAAACAAGTTAGAAAAATATGGGATAAGAGGAAAAGCTAACGACTGGTTGAGAAACTACCTGAAAAACCGACAACAATGTGTGGAAATCTCCAGAATACATAATGGCAGAAAGGTATCATACAGAAGCGACTATAAGGAAAATAATTTTGGAGTACCGCAGGGCAGTGTATTGGGGCCCTTTTTGTTCCTTCTATACATAAATGACCTCCCAAATATCACTCGCCACACAGTGATTTTATTTGCTGATGACACCACCCTGGTCGTGAAGTGTGAAAGAGTAGACACCTACGAGCAGGAAATTAATGAAGCTGTCAAAAATATAATACACTGGTTGAACTCCAATAACCTGCAAATTAATATGAAGAATACGAAAATGATCAAATTTCAAACATACAGGAAAATCCCGTCAACGCTAAATATTAAATATAATGACAATAGTATTGAACAAGTAGTAAGTACGGCATTTCTGGGCATACAGTTGGATCAAAATTGCGACTGGAAAAAGCATGTCGACTATGTTTGTGATAAACTGGATAGATTTATTTATGCACTAAGAAGATTAAGAGCAACAGTTTCAACTGAAGTGGCTCTTAGTGCGTATCACGGGTATGTTTCCTCTGTATTGTCATACGGTCTCTTGTTGTGGGGTAACTCGGTGGATATCAATAAAGCATTTATTGTCCAAAAAAAATGTGTGCGTGCAATCTGTGGAGCTGGTTATATGGATAGCTGTAAACCGCTGTTTATAAAATACAATATATTACCATTAGCATGCATGTATGTGAAAGAATTATGTCTATTTGTACGACAACATCCAGAATATTTTATTAAACACAGAGATGTAACTAAAAGGAATGTTGCCTCTAGAGACAAACATAGGCTCTGCTTGCCACAATGCAAGCTTAATTTATATAAAAGAAATTCCTTTATAATGGCTATTAAGGTATACAATAAATTACCAAATACCTTAAAAGAACTACCTTTTCCTATTAATAAAAAAAGTTGATTGAATGGCTGCTGCAAAAATGTTTTTACAATGTCAATGAATATATGTCACATAACGAACTTAGGGAAGGAAAGTAATGTCTAATAATGAAAGGATTGTTTTCAGAAACATTATTGTTACTAGGCTAGCGAGAATACTGAATAATTGAATATTTGTCGCTCGAGCTCAACGCGCCAGCGTTCATATGGAAACTTTTGACAACGCCGCCGCCTCTAGCAGTGATCATTGCTCTGAACACTGCAAGTTATATTTTTCTCAGAAATTGAAAAATATCTCAAAGAATATATTCTACCGATTTTTCTTCAATAACACGTTACAGCGAAATTCAATTTCAGTGTTTCGCAGTACAGTGGAGGAACACGTGTAGTGTTGCCAGAGTAAAATTCAATTGAATTTTATGAAATAGTTGGAACACAGTAATGCCAAGTGCTGGCAATCGAAATTGCTGTTAAAGAATCTCCCAATGAGGATTCGGAATTTGAAATAGGGGACCATTGTGGGAATACAGAGAATAGAAATGTGTACTTTTTCCGTTGATAAAAAAAAAGTGTTTTCTCAAAAGTAAACTTTAAATAGGTTTTACTTACTTAAATACTTCTGACTTGTGTCAGGACTGGCTGGCTGGTGACTAGCGACGCTTGGGATGGCAGTAGCAGGAATGTTAAGCTATGAACGTCGTTTAGATGATTATTTTCTGTGATTCGTTAAATTAAAAGGACAATCACCGTTTCCATGGTTTCGTACTTTACGGAACCAGAACAAGATCACACTTGCTTTCGCCTGTATATCTGTCACAGAGGATTTCCTCAGAAATCGCAGATTTTGTTAATGTATGATGCCATGAACTTGATTGTTTGATTTGCTTTTCAGTTTCTTTCTACGGGGAGTAAACTCGATTCCCAGGTTGCCTGGAAGAGATCGCGAAATGCGATAAGGCCACCTATTCTATGTGTTTAAGTTTTAAGTTTCTTTATGCGTATAATTTTTGGTGTAGGTACAATAGAGTATATTATAATAAATAAATAAATAAAATGAAAATTCCGTCAATAATTCTAAACTGACCCGTCCGTTTTACATTCCCGTATATTTCTAACCTCTTAATGTCGTTTAAAATATGCACAGCTGAGTAGATCCGCATTGCTGTGAAATTGACAATCGTCAAGATATTGGGCTGTCCGATTATTATCAAGATTTATTAGAGGATCCGACGATTTGTATGACAAATCACGGGCTGTTTGCGGTGAGTTATAGTTTCGTACAATGCGAAGTTTTTCGTACTAGGCGAAACTCAGTGAGTAGGGTCACTTAAAAATAAAATGTAAAGGATAGTAACTGCCGTCTGCGACTCTAACCTCAAGTAGGTACAATAAAATACTCCAAAAAATATTCCAAGATTGAAATTGATACTGACTCGCTTTTCATGAATGGCTGTGTGAGTTTTTTTGTATACATAAAAACGCACGCACGTTCATTATGGTACGCAATAAAGAAATGAGAATGAGCGCTAAGTTCTTTTAAACTGCTTATAGAATTTTTATGCGGTTTCCTCTAAAGAAGAAAAAAAAAATGAATAGTAAAAAGAAGTAAAAGGAATGTAAGGATTTCTGCCTACCACCATGGAAAAAGGCACCTCAATGTTTTGTCAAGTCGTGCAACTGTGGAAACCAGGGGCGGGCGCTTGTATCTAATTGTCAAATACATTAAAAAGGTTACAATTTTTAAAAACACTCTGCAGTCCCGCTTCATCACAGAAAAACACTTTTCAACCAACCAACCAACCAAATCGTTTTGACATAAATAAAAAATCACACCAGTCTTGCAATACTCAAAGAAGTTAATTCCGCCCCTGGCATGGCAGCAAGCACCAATAAATATTAAATGTGACGACTGTAGTGCTGTCAACGAAATACCGGGATTCAACCGTAGTTAGGTTGGTCGAGAAAAGTTTTGATGATTGTAAACAGTGACAACTGGTTTAAAAGAGTGTCCTTGTAGTTTCTTGCACGTTCTTCTCCACAGGATCTACTCTTTGGAACGTGCAACTGCCGCGCTGGAGACGGGGTCGGTGGATGTGTTATGTTGGAGAACAACCTGCTGCTCTTGTCACTAGCGCGGCAGGATTAGCTTCATCTATTTGACTGACAGACCTTGACTATTCAAAAGTGCCTGTAACTGGTCTATTTGAAAAAAAGGATTTTGTATTTGGATTTGTATTTGATGTATGTCAATGAGACTTTTTACGAAAAACAACCAATAAAACTTGTAATTCTGATTAATGATCTAATTATTATTATTTTCGGCATTATTTTTATGCATGCTAGTGGAGTGTGATTTTTGTCTTTTAATTTGTTCTTACGTATATTTATTTTAAGTTTTCTTTTAAGAGATTTGCTAATGTTGAACGTCCGAACTCGGTTTCTAACGCCGCCGTATCAATATTGTATTCCTGTCAAGATGATGAAATCCCGGTATCCCGGAACTGTGTCCCAACACTAGTAGAACTCATCAAGTATTCAATCAGCAACCGATTAGCCGCTGTACTTTGATCCGGGACGCAATCATGTGCAGTCTCTATGCAGAGTGAAATATAATCCCGGGGGATGGCACTTGGGAGTATTAGAGATGGAAATGGAACAAAACCACATCGCGTACAGTATTCCTTACTTGGTTTGTAACTGTTCAGCTCTAGAAAATTATATAATTTGATTTATTTATTTATGCTCTACAAGAAAAGGGGGACTGAAAAAGCTACTTTAGCGCATCACGCTACCCGTACGGTCAAATTTTCCCAATCAATCTTGAACCTAATGCGTTAGCGAAAAAGATTAAAATGTAATTTGACAGATTGTTGTGTGTGTGATTCTAATGTGAAACTGCTAAAGTGGCCCTTTTAGACCCGCTGAGTTGTGTGCAGTACCTAAAAACGCCTACCTGTCGCAAGTTCCTAGTGTTTTAACTGAAAAAAAAGAGTTGCGCAATGACAGGCTCCTTCTGGGTAAGCTCGCTCTATCGTAGACTTTGTCTTTGTCATCTCTGACCAAGACTAAAGTCAAAAAAAAAACCCATCTCATCAAATAAAAAATAAAAAAACTCAATTACATTTCTTTTTTTTTACTTCCTCGGGTCCCTGGAGACCCTGCCGAATGGAGTTCGCAGAGGCCGTGACACGAGCTCTTGATAAATTAGATTTTTTTATATTTCTTTAGAAGTAAAGAGCTTGTGTACACCGCACTTACTAGTGTGCCGAAATATTTACTCTTTTATATTAAGTTTGCGACCCTGAAGACTGACCTCATCATTTCTGGGAATCACTACACAGCGGATGAGTATCCCTTGTAGGTAGATATACCTTATTCAAAACTTACTATAAACTTCAAATTCATCTCCCATAATTCCAAGTTACGAACCCGGAACTTACTTGAAACTTAACAACGTACATGACACAGTAATTACTGAACTGATCCTGAACTTTTGTGCCGATCACATCAGTCTCAACTTACGACAGCGAAACTTAAGGTCATTTCACACAGAGACGCAACGCGATGCGACGATGTTTGAAAATATCAGCCGTGCCAATGCCATTATGATATCGTCATGAAAAAAGGATAGTACTGTTCGTTTTGTATAGCTCCGTATCTTCCTCTCACTATGGTAACATTGGTAATTGGAAGACAGGTCTTAAGGCCGCGGGCATAAATTTGAATTTGCAAAGCATTTGCACGAATTAAGCGGACTCCTGCACGCAGCGACTTTTTTATTATGGGTTTGTTCATTTGTCTTGGTCGCAGATGACAGAGACAAAGTCTACGATGGAGCGAGCTTGCCCAGAAGGAGACCAGAAATATGTCAAAGTATTTTGAGGAAGAATTTTGTTTACCAGGAGAACAGAAACGTGTCGAAGTTTTTTCTGGGCTGAAATTGTTAACGCTAAAGATTCACTTGAAGTATCAGGGGACCAAAAAACATGTCGCAATATTATCGAACCTGGAATTGTGAGCGATAAGGATTTAAAAGTACCGGGAGACCAGAAACATGTTAAAGTATTGTCGGGGCTGGAATTATGAGTGCTAGCAGGTACAGATTTATAAGTAGAAACCAGAAGACCAGAAACACGTCAAAGTATTATTTCGACAGGGATCGTTAGCACTAAAGAGTCACAAGTACCTATCAAGAGACCCCCAACCATGTGGAAGTAATTTCGGGGCTGAAATTTTACTTTCAACCGCACCGAAAAGACACTATCTGGATACCAGAATCATGAAGATTCATTTTCCAAGGATGACAATATGAGGCAAAAAAGTCGCGCCCCAGTTCTAAAGTCTACGCAGATGAAGCCGCGGGAAGAAGCTAGTAAATTAATAAATATCAATATCTTTTCGCCATCTTAGTACTCGCATCGCATCTCAGTGTGCGCTAACCCTGCTTCATAGTTATAACGTAACCGCCATAACTCATTTATAAGGGTCCCCTAGCCCACATAATTGCACAACAAACATGCCGCCGAAAAGTGGGCCACATTTATTAGCAGAATATTAAGTTGCCTTGATTGGATTGCTTTGGGGTCAATCTTGTTCATTTGCGTTGGCCCAGTCTTGATGTATGTTGAACTTCTGTAATAAAAATATGGTTTAGGCGTTTGCCTTGTGCCCCAGCGGTCGTGGAGTTTGTAACTTTTTCCAGATTGGCTGAGACATTGCAGAAACACCTGATTGTCTGATAAAAATATGATTCCGTGCTTCGGAAGGCACGTATAAGCCGGTGGTCCGGGCGCCAAATGGCTGTCTTAGAAACTCTGACACTAGGGTGTGTTGGGTAGACCTTACTGCCCACGCGATAAGAAGAAGTAGAAGTCAGTAAGTAATTTTATGATTACCTATTTTCTAGGTACTATAAAATAAATAAAAATAAAAATAAAAATAAAAATAAAAATAAAAATAAAAATAAAAATAAAAATAAAAATAAAAATAAAAATAAAAATAAAAATAAAAATAAAAATAAAAATAAAAATAAAAATAAAAATAAAAATAAAAATAAAAATAAAAATAAAAATAAAAATAAAAATAAAAATAAAAATAAAAATAAAAATAAAAATAAAAATAAAAATAAAAATAAAAATAAAAATAAAAATAAAAATAAAAATAAAAATAAAAATAAAAATAAAAATAAAAATAAAAATAAAAATAAAAATAAAAATAAAAATAAAAATAAAAATAAAAATAAAAATAAAAATAAAAATAAAAATAAAAATAAAAATAAAAATAAAAATAAAAATAAAAATAAAAATAAAAATAAAAATAAAAATAAAAATAAAAATAAAAATAAAAATAAAAATAAAAATAAAAATAAAAATAAAAATAAAAATAAAAATAAAAATAAAAATAAAAATAAAAAATAAAATTAAAATTAAAATTAAAATTAAAATTAAAATTAAAATTAAAATTAAAATTAAAATTAAAATTAAAATTAAAATAAAAATAAAAATAAATATTTTATTGACACAAAGATAATGTTAAAAAGAGTAAACTTCTTGTATTCAAGGTAAAGCGTAAAAAACCAACACACATCCCACCAGTAATGTTAAACGGTGTGGCCCTTGAAAGGGTGCTGGATTTTAAATACTTAGGGCATATAGTTACTGAGGACTTGAAAGATGATGCTGATATGGAGAGAGAACGAAGGGCGTTGGCTGTCCGATGTAATATGTTGGCCCGCAGGTTTGCACGGTGTACAATAGAAGTGAAAACAACTCTTTTTAAGGCTTTTTGCCAGTCTCTGTACACCTGCACCCTGTGGGTTCGATATACGCAAAGGGCATACAACGCCCTAAGAATTCAATATAATAATGCCTTCAGGGTGTTGCTGGGGCTCCCACGTTACTGCAGTGCTTCAGGAATGTTTTCCGAAGCACGTACTGATGGCTTCACCACCATCCTTCGGAAAAGGATGGCCTCCATGTTGCGCAGGGTCCGTGGGAGCGTCAACGACATTCTGAGAGTCATTAGTGATAAGCCGTGTTGCGCCATCATGGCGCATTGGATACATACACATGTGCATGTGCCCGGTGCGTCAGGTGAGCGCAACAAATATATGAATTAAAATCTTTTGTATTGTGTCTGTTACTAACATAGTTTTTTAAGTAGTGTGTATTACTAACATCATATGGATCAAGATCTGAAATATATATTTTTTTTAAAGAAGGTTACATTTTGAGTTGGAGCCCTGACTCCTGAGCTAGGTGGTACCTGTGTTACAGGAGGCAGTGCCTTCACCCGTTTGCAGAACAATTACAATTTTTACAATAATATTAAATTAAAATAATTACAATTAGTGCAAGCTTGCTCTTAAGTGGTGTGTGTGTGTGTGTTTGTCTGAATTACTGTGCTTGGTGATTCTGGGCTTTTATCGGACGTTTGCCTTCATTACTACTATTATGTTGTTAAAAGTGTTGTTCTTTAATTAATTATGTTTTCCGTCTGTGAGTAATCCATTGTTTTAAGCCATGTACTCGTACTTAGTTTCATCTTAGTTTTCTTTTTAGTTAGTGGGTTGAAGTTGAGAATTTGGTTTAGTTTGTTATATATGTAAATAGCTAAGTATAAGTGTTGCCGTCGAGCGGATGCAGTCTTACATTTGATTGTGTGACATACATTACCGATGGTTCTTTTAAGTTTGTTTGCGTGATTTACTGGTGTAATTTCATGTTGTTTCGTTATCAGATTTTGGAGGTATAATTGTCTTACTGTAAGTACTTGACAGATTTCATATAGGCTTTTTGTTGGGTACTATAGGTACATCATAAATCCTTCACAGAATATAAGCATGATATTACGTTATGTTTTAATAATTCGAAAACAATACCTACGAGCTGAACTATGAATTTCACAGGCACACGCCCGAAACAAATGGCCGAGCCAGCACAAAGAGCAAGTTTTAATTAAATTAAAATAAATTATTCGCTTCAGCCTGTAATTAATTCTGCACAGAACGCTGTTGTAGTGTACTTCATTAATTAATTAATTAACTGATGTGTGCCGACACAAGAGTTTTCATCACAAAAATACGGATAGGTGAAATTAATTAATTTATAATTAGGTATTTATGATCTAGCTTTTGCCTGCGGTCTTGTGAACGAAAATCAGAAATTAAATTTCAATTATCTTTAGTACCGGCCAAGTGTAAGTTGGTTCCAAACGAACTTCTGTGATCCAAACACGGATACGTATTAAACAAATAAAAGGGTGATTCTTCGAGCAAGGCATTCTTTGGTGATTCGCGTGGCAATTTTTCAAATTAATATTTTTTTTAAATCGTCTTCTGTTTCTTAAAATATACGTAAAATTAATATTTTTTATAGAAGAGGCACCTCAGAGAGCGATATACTTACAGAGATAATATATAAGACACGAGTTTAAAATATTGGAGGCCACGCAAATCACAAAACACCCCCCAAAAGTGTTTATTTTTAATTTAAATTTCTCAAATAAGTGATTAATTTATCAGGTAAAAGGAAGGTAAGTAACCAACACAGAAATCGATTTTTTAAGCTTTTATTTATAATAAAATCAGTCAACATTATTTATTCTTTGTTAAAGACATTAAAATAGTTATTTATGATACAAGAGCGGTAAGTTGGTCTTTACAAACGAGTAGACAAATGTAAGCCCGAGACGAAGTCGAGGGTTTACCATAGTCACGAGTTTGTAAATACCAATACCCGCTCGTGTGTCATACAACGTTTTTCGACACATTAGGTATATAAATAGATAATTAAACAAACTTTTTCATTTTCTATTAAAATTTATTGTTAATCATTAAATAGCGTTCTCGCGATTTTGGCGGCAAGAGACCATTTTCTGCAATTGGCGCCTCATTCAAGATGTCAGGTGGAGTAAATTCCATATTTATATTTATCTGATTCCTCGCTTGAACACATATTCTTATAATTAAAAGTCGCAACTATCTTTGACGTTTCTAATTGAAAATGGCGCGAATTTGCAAATAGGGAATGTGTATTTGGAATAATGTTCGTTTTTAAAATAAAAACGCTCTTCCGTTTGCGTCTGCATCTGCGTGAAACATTTTAGTAGAATTATAATATTGTAAATTGTATTATATATTGTACCAATCGGATTTTTTTTGACAAAATCGTTTATTTAATAAGTTTTTTTTTAATTGTCTCCTCGAGCCTTTATATTGATACCCCACTCGATAGGTTAAAAAAGCTGAAGTCATTAAAATGGCCCCGAAGCTCAGATATTTTAATTTTTATATACCTATCCAGTATCATTCTCACTAGTTAGATGAATCTAACTACGCCTTTCAAGCTAAAATCTATCAAGCCCACATCAAGCCACAGGGTTAAGCTACAGTGTGCCCAAGAAATATGACATCATACATAAATACACTCGAAAACAACATAAGTGTAACAGTCAGATAATTAGAACTACATCTATTGTCTAATTTTTTCTTCAATATTAAAGTGCGACAAACCTTCTGAGCAAAAAGTTCTTCACAAAAAAAACGCGTATGGAACGCTTCCGGAACGGCCGCAGACGGAAGATTTTTGGCTGACGGATGCAGATGGATTGAATTTTTATAATTATATTGTTTATGGACATTTAAAAAAATACCGTAAAGAATACGCACGGTGCCATACATTGGAGCGTGCGGTAAAGTAGGTACTTAGGTGAGAGTACCTAATTTACCGCACGCTCCATTGTATGGTCCGTAATTTTGAACTTTCGAACAATGTATACAGGCTTCGTAAATGCATTTTTTGAGCAAATGTGTCGAAAACATCTTTAATGATAAAATCAGTCATTTGTTAGGAACATAATCAGTAGGTCTTTTAATTATCACAATAATTTATTATTGATAAAAAAAATTCAAAAACTAAAAAAGTTATTTCACTTGCATGACCAATGATTGATTTCCGGGGGTCAAAACTACCACGTAAACCACGGAAATCAAAATAAATCCTTTATTCTGTAAAATAAATAAAAACCTTTTAAGCAAACGTACTGTGTTTTGAATATAAGTTGCGTTACCTTATATTTATTTGTTCGCTACAGTATATTTTATTCAATAAAAAAAATCACAGACACCGGAGAAAATTGTACCACGCAAATCAAAGTTTTGAGAAACCATACCCATGAAACGAGGTTCTTACCTTAGTTTTTCGGAAACTCGACGGTTCATCACAAAAGCACTCTGCCCGGCTGTCGGAGCGCGACTACTTGTAACGTGAATTAGGATGAGGCAACAGCGGGCCTCGAAGTTAGGGATGTGCAAGTGAATTTACAATAATCCACGCAAATCAGTAACTACCCCGGGACAGTTACATATTTTTTTTTTAGATACTGTAATTCTTTTAGAACTATGATCTATTTTTTATAGCATTGTCAACTTCTTAGGACTTCATGTTTTTTTTTTGTTAAGCATGTACCGTTTAGTTTAAAATATATAATTTATTAAGTGACTAGATCGGGGTTTGGGACATTCCACGAAAATCAAATAATGGGGGTGTTTTTATTTTTTTTATGATATTAAATATATAGATAATTGAAAAATAATTAATGACCCGAATAAGAGAGGATTAAAGGATTGCCTAAAAAAAGGGGCTTGCTGACTTTTCTATTTCAATTCTTTTAAGGTGATGCCGCTTAAAAAACGTGTCCTGAAGAATGACCTAAAACATATTTTGAGTATTGGGTCACTTTTGGAGGTCAATTTAGAAAATAAAAAATACAAGTGAGAGTACCTATCGAATATTCATTTCTATTAAGTTATTAATGAAAATTTTCTTCGAAAATACTGAGCTAAATAATACGAAACCTCAAAAGGTCATTGTACTCATCATTATGATCAACTTTTACAATAAGAACAACCAAAAAATCGCGAAAAAATATAATAAATATGCTGTTCAGTAAACTTTAACCAGGTATGCAAAGAAAAAATTGTAAAAAGGAACCCTTATGGTGTGTGTGACCATAGATATAGGTAATGTGACTAAGTCTGTCCGTCTGTCACATCTTGATATCTCAAGAACTAGGTACTAATGCGGAGCAGTAATGAAAAATGTTTCGCAGACGACGTTGCACGGGTCAGCTAGTGACATAATAAAGCACGTGGTTCTGCTTTTTATCAAGTTATCTAGTCTAAAAGTAACAAAAATATAATCGTGAAAATAATTTTTTTGATGCCCTATGATTTTTTTTTTTTTATGCGTTTGTACATAATGTAGATACTGTAAACATTGTAATTTAATACCCTAAATAAATTGTTAGTTTAAAAAAAAAAAATCGTGTAAAAGTGTTATGTTTACACTACTTAACATAATTATATACTTTATATTTCAATACACGACTCCCGCTCGTTAGTCACGCTTGCGAAAAATTTGCTTTAGATAGTTAGAACGGGTATTAAATAAACGTCTAAATAATATTAAAAAATCCAAATTTTTTTTTTTACTATTACTTGGCACGAGTTTGACCACTATTTCACCTGATGGTGTGTGATAATGTGGTCAAAAAAAAAAAACAAAATCAAACCAAGTCCCAATATGAAAATGGAGCACGTTTGCCTATTTCCCGATCAATCATTAAAACTCTCCTCAATAATGCATCTACAATATACATCAGCATGCTACAAAATGCGAAGATCTAAGTAACGTATTCACACTTTCCTAGAGCCATTCAGTTGAGACACGACCTAATTTCACTGTAAGATTGAAGGCTGCAGTGCAAGTGTCGTTAGAAAGTTAAAAGATAAGCGAGGGCAATATTGATATCGGTTTTATTAGCAATCATTAAAATTTAGAAATATCCAGGGAAATTATGGAAATGTTCAGAATTCGATTCAGGACCCGCGATATCAGGGAGTGATATCATGAAGAACTGATGAGACGGCAACCCAACGTGACTGGGGTGAGATCAGGCGCAGGGCCTGTGGCTTTGCGTGCTTGCTGGAGCACTAAGACAACATTTCCGGGCTGGTTTACAATATCCTGTTCAATCCTGCATACCCTGGCTACATGCGCGATCGTTTCTCGTTTGCTGTGTAGATCCCATCTCAAACTTCATCTGAACTTCCCATCCCATAAAACTCATTCATACTCACACTCCTTCTCTTTTCTTGCGGTACGATTGTGGAACTCACTCCCAACTAACATACGCCATAGTAAAATATTTCCATCATCAAAAAAGCTGTCAAAGAGCGCTATCTCTCTTCTATACCATAATAATAATTATATATTAAAACTATGATTATTTTTTTATAATTATGTGTTTATGTAATCTATTTCTGTATATTTGTTTGTATGCTTATTGTGTTCTGATGTATTTATTAGTAGTTAATAATATGTTTCAGGTACTAAGTTAGTTTAGTCTATTTTTAGTTTCCTTCATTGTTTCTACACACTGTGCCTATGTTTCTTTTCCCACTCTCCTGTCGCAAGTCTGCTGGAAGAAGTTTTTTTTTATGCAAAACGGGGAAACTCTTTGCTCTTGCTCTATTCTCTGTATACTTTTTCTTTTTTAAGTTTCTTGTGTGTACATAAATAAATAAATTCCTTATGAATATCCCAAAAAGATTTTCTGGACAGTAAATACGGAAAACAATATACGAGTAATCCACGACTACGGCTCGCCAATAATGATTGTGACAGGCAGTTAGCACTTTGACTAAAGAGTTAGATCCGTACTTAAATAAAAGTCGGAATAATATTCGAAAATCCTACTATTTCCCCTTCAACCATTCAAATCCTTCTCAGTAATGCATCTACAATATGCATCAGCAAGCTACGAAGTGCGAAGATCTTAGTGACGTATGCGCACTTTCATACAGCCGTTCAGTCGAGATCCAGACATGGCCTAATTTCACTGTAAGATTGGAGGCTGCAGTGCAAGAGGTGTTCAATATCTTTAAGGAAAAAAGTGGGGAATATTGTTATTAGTTTCAATAGCAATCATTCAGACTTATAAATTTGCTTAAGTTATGGAAATATTCAGAATCCGTTTCAGGACCGACAAATACAGAGAGTGAAATCGTGAAGAAGTGTGTGCGCAAACACAGGAGTGTAGTCTCTGGTCCTTACTCTCACATGTGACGGCAATCCAAGTAGGATCCGATCCGAGGGCCAATTCCACTAATTTTTAAACGGCGTTCACATTCGCATGATAATCTCAAACTTTCAAAAAAGGCTTCATTTTCATAAATTTTTGACAGATTGCTACTGAGATGCCATCCACTGCTGGACATAGGCCTCCCCCAAGCGTCGCCACAACGACTGTTCCTGTCTCGCATCCATCAGCTACCCGCGCCCTTCACCAGGTCATTGGTCCACCTTGTAGGAGGCCTTCCAACGTTGCGCCTTCCGGTACGCGGTCGCCACTCTAGAACTCTTTGGCCCCATCGACCATCAGAGGGCTAATTCACGTAATTTTATGACGCGCCGATTAAGTTTTAGTGAAGTTGCAGTTAAGTTCAAGTTTGAGTGATAAACGGTATTCTTGTAATCTTTGAACTGCGCGTCCCTGAACTGCACGACAGCCAAACTCTACCAAACTTACTTAAGGTGGAGAGAAAAATATTACTCACTATATAAGTGAATAGAATCGATTATATTTCAATGAATATGACGTTATTTTAATATTATTAAAAAACTTAGGGCCTCTTTCACCATCTCCAAGTAAAGCGTTGATTAGTTACTTCCCAATTAAAGTTAATCGGCAAGTAAAACTTATGAGTATCTTCTGTCAATTTCACAAGCGAAAATAAAGCTTCGAGTAACAACTTACCGGTTAAGTGAATGACGTAACAAATCATACGTTGCATTCGTTCAATATTACGTCAATGTTACTCATCAAACGTCATTGGCAGGTTAGCTGTCATTTGTCATTTCATTTTGTGTATTGTTTGTTGTGTTTTTGGTTAGGAAATATATTTTTTTTTATAAATTTTCATGGATAAAGTTAAAAGAGATAGAAGTGCAAACTTTTCACTTGTACAGAAATACCAAACTGTGTTAGTGTCGGCGATAAGACCCCGTCTGCGTCCATAGGCGCAAGTAATGGTGGACGCGACCGTATCAAACAAAGAAATTGTAAGGAAAACTAATTAGAATTATAATTGAATCAGATTAGATTAGGTTTAGCATTCTCTAATTAGTGTTATAAGGATATTTTCGCATCATAGGTTTAGTTAGAATCTAGTTTAAATGCGAATTTAGATGTAAGGTTTTTGTATTGTAAATAATTACGTAGATTGAAAATGTGATTTTTTGTTTTAAGTGATAGGGTTTTGAAATTAGTTTTAAAATAAAGGTCTTGACCCAAAACCACTTTTACAAAAAGAATTGAGTTGATAGGACTTATGGTTTTCGAGATATTTCCAAAAATGTATAGTGAAAATTTGTTAACCGTCAAGTAAACACTCTAATTGGCAGACGACGTGGCAAGTAAGTTACTGGTCAGTTTAATCATTCATTAGTGCTACTCGAACGTCGTGAAATTGACACGTGCAGTTACGGGTGACTTTAATTGGCGATTAGTCTACTCGATACTTTACTCAAGGGTGGTGAAAGAGGCCCTTAAACTTATAAGCTGTCATTTTGAGACGTCAATCAAATAGTAGAATACCGATCATTTTGTGTTCCGAACCACGCACCAAAGACACGCAATGCCGTTATGGCGCTCGAGTGACGCGAACTTGACGCGAGCATATCTGACAGCGGTAGAGAATATGAAAAGCGTTGTTTTGATCGAAACTTAACTTCAAATGCACTGTAACAGCACTTATTTATTTACGTGAAGTAGCCTACACTCCTACAGGTCATCGTTTCACCTTGTGGGAGGCCTTCCAACGTTGCATCTTCCGGTACGCGGTCGCCACTCTAGAACTCTTTGGCCCCATCGACCATCTGTTCTGCGGAGCAATTTTGTTCCCTGCTCACTGCCACTTTAGTTTGGCGATCCTTTGGCTATGTTGGTAACCTTGGTTCTGGTATTCCTGATTCAATTACGCAAGGAAACTCCAAGCATTGCCTTTTTAGTGACTTTAAGCCTTCTGATGAGGACCACTGTGAGCGACAACATTGAGGCGATTATTGAAATTTGAGCCCATTAAAAGAGGCAATATTTTAATACCATTTATTTACCTTCGACCAAATTGTTTCTTACCATCAGGTTAGATAGTGATTAAAGCATATTTAACACTAATTAAAATTAAAGTTATCGCTCAAAATTCCGCCATTGCTTACACTTCAGGCCACACAAATCTGAAGCCCCAGGCGAGAGCAGTTATTACCAATATGGCGACCGACTACCCACCGGGATTACCTGCGATGCTATCGAATAATACGACCACCATTAATTTATATGACAACACGAATTATGTTTGATTTATTATCTTTAGTATCTGGTACGATTTGGGTTTGAATAATGGATTGCCTTAGATTTTAATGCCTGAAAGTAATAAAATTCGTATAAATAAGCAGAGTTAAGCTGCCTATTTATTTATCTGCAATTTAGCCTTTAACGCATTGTACAAAATGCTGTCGATTTGAAAATCTAAAAAAGCAGGTCAAATGGTAGTCACACTGAAAAACCCGTCACCCAAACCTCCGATGGTTATACTTTGGTGCGGGATTCTTCAAAATAGTACTTGAAGTAAACGAATGCTTATTTATTTGCGATGAGATGCGCAGCACCGATCTAAAAATGTTAAGTAATCTTAGCACTCAGTCATATACGTTCAATACAGGAACAATACTACGGTGTCGCACCGCGCACGTTGTAACCCCGTCGCCTCGCCGCAGCGCACCACTTTTCCCCAACTTGTTTCTCAAATAGCAAGTCGGCATAAGTAACTTTTATGTAAGATAACGCAGTGGCACTGCCCCGGCGTCGCATAGCACCACCAGCGCATCGTGTGCCCGGAAATGATGATGATATTTCCTTACCTGGTTTAAAGAAATTTCTGTGTAAAATTATCTTGATTTATTATCAAGGTAACTTTCATCGGATCAGAGAATCAGATGGCACGCTAATAAAAGCTCCAACAATCATAAATGCAAATGAAACCTCCACATTTATTGTTTTTACGGATCTACCAAAGAAGCTTTATGAAAGGATAATAAATAAAATGTATACAATTTTTTTAAAGAATTACTTAAAGTTCACCAAGTGCTGTTTACATAACAAAACAGTGTCTTTACCGCCCCATTTTCCTCCAAATCTCCAATTTGTCATCAACGTTACTCACCGTGCCAACAAATCCTATGAAGACGAGTCAATTTGTTGCTCGACAGTGTATTAGCCAAATTGACTATCGGAGGCAGAGAGAATTGGGAAGACCACCGTTACACTGGCCCTGTTCGCCGTTTGCAAATTGCAATCCCGGCATTTTCAATTGCGCATCTTTTCGTGTTCGATAGTGTAATAAAGACTGAATTTGCCAAGAGTAATATGAACCTTAGAAGACGAAGGATAAAGTTGAATTTAGATTGACGAGTGAAGTTTTCAATTTGATAAAGTGAAAACATTTTAGGTCCATGTTGATGCGGCCATAGGCGGTTCTTTTGATAGCTTTACTCGTTTCAATGTGGTTGGCTCAGCTGTTTTGTATCCATTGATGGGCAGGTGAAATGCTCTATTTTATTAAATACGTAGAGTATCTTTTCTATGTGGTGTGAACCGTTAAATGCCTGCAATGCATTTTATGCCCCGCATTTTGCGAATATTGTATCAGATTTGGAATTATCTGAAAATTAACCAACAAACAAAATTAGTTACAAAGTCATAAGATAAATCTATTTGAGTATTTTGTTTGTATGTTTATTGTAATTTTATGTGTATCTATTAGGATTATTATTTGTTTTAGTTAAGTTACTACCTAGAGCCTGTTTTAAGATTCCTTCTCTGTTTCTTGACACGCTGCTTCTAAATTTCTTATTAAATTCTTCTGTTGCAGGTCTGCTGGTAAAATTTCATTGGAAATAAGCAGTACCTTCGTGCTCTTTTCTCTGTAAAAAAAATCCTTTTAAGTATTTTGTTTGTACATAAATTAATAAATAAATAAGTCCATAACCAGCAAATCTTAACTCATCAGAGTGGGAAAATAAAATCTCTTTTATTCGATTTAGTACTGTAATTTTTTGTACTCATTTATATATTTTTCAAATAATAATGATTTAGTAAGTGAGTACAAGGGAAGTTGCAAACGAGCGTCAAAAAAATGACTGTATTTCACTAACTTTAGAAGATAAGGAGACATTTTTAGAAATGATAAAAATACTGTAGGCAGGCATAAGTGACATTTCCTTTGTATACTAGCCGGCACGGGAACCACAGATTAATGCAGCAAGGTGATCTCACCAATTTACGGTGGGCGAACGAAACTTGCAAGAATCTTGAGAAAAAGAATTGAAAATCACTCCACTGGACAATAAATACTTTAAATCAATCCTCTTTCACTGCACGTCTTTCAAATGAGAACCTTATGAAGTTGTGAGTTGGAAATACTGGCAATTTTTGGGAAATTACGATTAATATAATTCTCATAACGGTGGTCCGTTATTACGCGAACGATTTTTGGAATGTGCTATTCAACACATTGTAAACAAACTACAGACATGTATTTATAAGTTATGTTCCTTTTAGTGGTCAACATTCATACAAACAAATACAAGAGGGTCAATTCTACTCATTTTTATACAACTTTCGTATTGGCATGTCAATCGTAACCTGTCAAAAATTATACATTTTTGACAGTTTTCGATTGAGATGCAAATGTGAAAATTAGTAGAATAAGAAGAAATGTAACGAACATTTTGACAAGTTTCTGATATTGATTTGCGCTTGAATGAGACCATTTTGTAAATAAGAAAAGCGCCTTTAGGCCATCGAAAAAGTACAAAAATAACCAAATGCGCTGAAATTTCTGGCCAAAAAGGATGGCTTGAAAACTAACTAAACCAATGGGCTTATGTCCTGAAAAAATCTAATTAGTCCGTTAGTTAGATTATCAAAAAATATTTGACTCGTATTTTTTCTTTTGTTACCGGAACCAAAATTGTCGAAGTTACGTCGCTTTTAAAATTCTCAATACGTCACGCCCTGGCATAATTTTTAGCGGGTCGTGACGTCACGAGCCCCCACTCCCGATTTTTGATGCGTTTTATCTTTGCCAATATTCATTGATTAACAAAAACCAAAAACACGTGTCTATTATTTTTCAATACTCTAACTGACGGACTAAATAGTTTTGCAATTCGTTAAATGCGAATGCGAAAGTTATTTAAAAATTAGCAGAATTGGCCCTCAGTTGCACGTCTACCCAACCCGACGATAAATAACGAATTTAGAAAGACATCAATTCAAAGATTTGTGTTATCCGTAGTCCCTACTTCGACTGAGGACCGACAGATTATTAATCCTCCTAGATTATAGGGGATCGGCAGGGATGTCGGCTTACGCTGGTGTTGCCAGCTAAAACATTTTACACAAAATGAAGGCCGGATTCAGGGTTAATCTAGGACAGTACTTCTCGAATGGATGATCCTCATTGAATGTCAGATTATTAATGTTGTAGGTTGAAGGTTTTGTTTATTTTTTTTTATTGTTATACTGATTGCATGACCTTATCATCATTTTGGAAGTTATTTCAAGAATTTATATTGTCTTTAGTGTTTTATTTAAACGTGATGTATAAGATTAAGCATTCGCTTAACCCATGTTACCTTATCGACTGGTCCTGTAAGTCTTTATTCAACAGATTCCCACGGCCTTAAACCAGAGGGCTAATTCACGTAATTTTATCAAGCGCCGATTAAGTTTTAGTGCAGTTGCAGTTAAGTTCAAGTTTTAGTGATAAACGAAAACCAAACTCAACCAAACTTACTTATGTTAGAGAGAAAGAAATATTACTCACTAAATAATCGAATAGAATCGATTACATTTCAATAAATATGACTTTTATAATATTAAAACGTAAACTCATAAGCTTTCATTTTGAAATGTCAAACCTATAGTTGAATATCGATCATGTTGCGTTACGAAGTACACATTAAAGACTCGCAACAGTAGAATGCCGTTATTGCGCTCGCGTGACGCGAACCTGACGCGAGCGTGTCTGACAGCGGTAGAGAATACGAAAAGCGTTGGTTTGATCGAAACTTAACTTCGACTGCACTGCAACAGCACTTATTTTGTTACGTGAATTAGCCCACAGGTCATCAGTCCATGACCGTAAAATATTGGTATTGGAATACATTTGGAAGGACTGAAACAGTTTGGTAGAAAGCTTGACAGATTACAGTCATAATTTTAGCAATCGTAATATTTCTGTAATTTTAAACATTGCAAAATGTGTCAAGCATGATTATATCAAAAATCTTCAGGTCAATATAAAAAAAATATCTCTGGTGAACCAACATAATCCAACTGCATTGCGACTCAAAAAGAAGGACAAAGTTATACACTAAAACTCTTTTCTACATGTAAACCAGAAAAGCTTACCGGGAAACGCAAAACTTCCCAACGTCATCGTTAAGAGAACTTTCTTCTTTCCCTGTTCACAAACTTCTTTAGAAAATACCTGGTATTGAATGAACGATTCATTGGGTTGAAAAGTACTCAAGTTTTCCATCCATAACCCTCGCCAGACTTACAACTTTGTCCGGGTAACAAACTATGTTTAAAGCTAGAAAACTATCACGGTATTATGAACTTTATTTCAAAGGAACAAAAGCAAAAATACTCTTTTACGGGCAACTGTTTAACTTTTTGGCTCTTACTCTCAAAACGTGGTTTGCATATTAGGCATTTGAGAAAAATAAAGTTATGAAACGGTCTTACATTTTTATCTGGCTAGTAGGGGTCTTTTTCACTGGAAAATTGGTTTTGATGATTTACAGTTTCTATTACAGCATGAGGTAAAAATTATTTTGGTCAAAGGACCAAAATACTTTTTACCTCATGGGTCGATATCTGGGCCCAACTATGTACTTGTACTCAGCGCTTCTCCTTCACATTTTTTATTGCATAGTCTGGAACTTTCTGCCAGCGTATGTGTGGGTCCCACATATAACCCGTCTGCCTCTGGCACCTTCTCTGGTCTTTATTTTCTGGGCACGCTCCATCATCCATCATTGAATGGCTACAAAAAAAAAAATATATAATAACCGACTTCCAAACGAAACACTACAAAGTATGAAATAACCTTTATTTGGGAAGTCGGTGTTTTTAATCTTTTTTTTTTTTAACAATATCTCCCAAAATTGGATGACGCGACGCGACGCCTTTGAAATAAACAAAAATGCGCATAAAATAAAAACTAATGAGCCAACCTGAATTAAATTTTAACGGGACCAAATGGCAAGTATGCATCGAACTAAAAATCGGTGCACGTAATAAGATAAACCAAAAAAAAAATACTCTACGAATTGAGAACCTCCTTTTTTGGAAGTCGGTTAAAAAGAGAGATGCTACGAATTCGAATTTCGTATATTTTAATCAATTTTTAACCGACTTCCCAAAAAGGAGGAGTTTATCAATTCGGTTGAATGTTTTTTTTTATGTTTGTTACCTCATAACTCCGACAATTATGAACCGATTAAAAAAATTCTTGTTTTATCTGAAAGGATATACTTGCAGATCAGTCCCATTTTAAGAAAATTTGTTACGAACTTTGGATTTTAAATCGAAATAGCTGGAATTCGTCTACTTGGATGATAGTTATAAGTCATCCAAGTAATCGAAATTGCGTATTTTGCTTTTCTGCAATTTTGCAGTGGTATTGTTTTAGTGTGGAGTACCACTAAAAAGTGAAAAAAAAAAAACTTTTTACAAAAAAACACAACCGACTTCCAAAAAAAAACACTACAAAGTAAAAAATAACTTTAATTTCGGAAGTCGGTGTCAAAATACGAAGAAAGTAACAAAAACACCGACTTCCGAAATTAAAGTTAACTTTGTAGTGTATTTTTTTTTGGAAGTCGGTTGTATTTTTTTGTAAAAAGTTTAGATTGAATAAAATCGATCACAGGAATAAGTCCGGAGGCGCCGTCACTCCGGTCTGAAGTTTGGTTTCATATTGAGGCTCCCTGGGTGCGCCGGATAACTGTGGCTGCTGTTTGCCGAGTGTGTACACATATTAAACTAAAACTTATAGTTCAATTGATTTAGTAATCGTTGTTGTTGTATTTAGATTGGTTTTTACTTGCATTTATTTTAAATTGAGTTTTTAAATCAACATCCTAGCCTTTTCCCAACTGTATTTGGGTCGGCTTCCAGTCAAACCGGATTTAGCTGAATATCAATATTTCACGTAGAGCGGCTGCCTACCAGACCTCCACTACCTGTTAACTGGGTAACACGGTACTTCTTGGCAAGACTGGAGTCAGATTTACTGGCTGGCTGGCCGTAACGAATGCCAAAAATTTACAAATGACAGCCGGGAGCAACGGCTTAGCGTGATTTCCGAGGCACGGAGGAAACTCAGTATATTAAGATGGTCACCCATCCACAGAACAACCATGGCAAGTGTTGCTTAACCTAGAAGATCGACCTTTTTTAATATTGATAGGCGTACGTTTGACCACTATCTCACCTGTAGTGCGATTCACTAAGGAAGAACATCTTTACAACCAAGAAATCATCGTTGAAACATCTGATGTGGCATATATTTAACAGATGTTTCAACGATGATTTCTTGGTTGTAAAGATGTTCTGCCTTAGTGAATCGCACTACAGATGTTAAGCGATGATGCGGTCTAAGGTGGAGCACGCTTGCCTAGAAGCATAGAGTATATAACCACTAGAGAGCGTATAGGCCGATTTCTTCTAAGTACGCGGCTCACTACAGCGGGCCGGGGGACGAGGAACAACGCGCGGCTGCAATTGGTCCGTTCAAGGTCAAGTTGCATAGGTAGCCTATGGTTAGTGGTGGCACTACTTGATTAAAGGAAAATAGTCGATATCGATAAAATGAATTTTAACATTATAAAAATACTCAATCCAAACAAACAGCGCTATATCTTGTTTAAACAAAGTTTCCCTATTAACCTTATCTTTCCACTTTTATTTTAATTCTGAAATCTTCGAAAATCTAAAATGAAAACATGTATGTCAAACACACAGATGAAAAATCTGAGACCCTCCTCCTATTTTTAATGTCGTTTAAAAGTAGTTGCGTGTTTAATGAAAGTAAGTGAATTGATTAAAAATTGTATTAGTTGTAATTTTATGATCATCGATAAATCGACTTCAATCCTTATACGTAACAGCACAGATTTTTACGATAAAAATACAAAGGGGAGGAAAGGGATAAAAATATAAGTATTTCCTAATGAAAGAAAGAGACTTTTCCAAAAGACATCAACGCGCGCTTCTCACAGTGTGCTCGTTCACCTAACCACCATTTTATATAGACCCCTGCAGTGGCTCATCATCTGATTCAAATAAAAAATATTTTGCGTAGTCTTTACTCTCCGATGAAAAGTTATGCCATCATTTTTGTAACAAAAGGTCTTGGAATGTTTCCCACACAAATTCACCGGGTATGAAGGCATTTTTATGCGTTATAAATTGCGTAAAAATTAAAACGATTTGTAAAAACTTAGTATGCCCACAGGTCTAACAATTGGTCACAACTAAAATGGTTACTAGTGCCGCTGACTAACATCTGAGCAAAAACACTAATAGTTTTCGTGCGTCGGGGCACTGTATGCGCAGTCAAGTGGTTTAATAGTCTTTGCCTAGAAGTAACCTATTCACTCTTGACTTAAAGACTCCTAAGAAGACCTGTGCTCCAGTTAATGTTCAGCCACGAGCTCTTGAGTTTTTTAAATAAAAAAGATTAAAGACATCAAGATTGTTTACATTATTATACTACCGAAGCTAATCTACTATAGTCAAGTTTGACTGAGTGCTTTCCGAAGCGCGGAGGAGTCTCGGAATGTTAAGATGGTCACCCATCTACGGACGAACCTCGGCAAGCGTGGCTTAACCTTTAAATCGACCCGTGCGGCTGTTATTATTTACCCACGAGCTTCTCCATATAAAATAGTTACCACCAAATATATCTACGTATTTCCCCAACCCTTCAATACAAAAGAATCAATCAGCAAACATATCCCTAGAATAGGTACCGTATTCACTGAAGAATATCGAACTTGGAAACACGATATATCAAAGGAAATCCATTTGCATACATAGTACATAGAGAGTATCTCCTTAACCTTGGGAACGGGACGCTGATCGCAAATTCAATCAAGGACTCGCTCTTTGATGTAGGCCATACCTACTGTGAGCAACGCTATATGAAGCTATCAAAATAAAATCTCCCAACATCAGTACTTTGGTTATTTATGTTTGTGTACACCAAATCAAACTTTTTTTGACTAAAACCCATCTGTATTCCTGTCACAAATCGCAAACTGTCAAATATGTATGAAAATTAAGGCTTGTTTGACAGTTTGCGATTGATACGCGAATGCGAAAGTTATTTTAAAAATTAGTATTTTTGGCCCTCTGATTTAATAATTATTTTACCGGATATTGAATTCAGATGAACACGCATTATTTTTATTATTTTTGTCATATTTGTGTTATTGGTTGATTGGCTTTGAGTCCCGGAAGCTCCGACCGGTGGCGCGGGAGGGCGCTCGAATTGTTCGGAAATTATATTTTAATTTCCGAGCAATTCAAGCGCCCGTAAAAAGCATAAAAATATAGTTTTAAATCAGTCGCGTCAGGTGAATTATCAATGTCGGTCGGTCCAAAAATATGAAGCTATTTGCACGTTCCAAAGCGTAGATCTCTATAGAAAAGAAAGTGCAAGAAACTCCACGGACCCCCTTTTAAAAATAATAAATTGTTATGTTAAGTGTACAAAGTTTTGTTACATCGCGTTGATATTATACATATACATGTGAGAACGATGTAAAAGACGAGCATGATAAATATGTCCGGATTATAAAAGGAAAGAGGATTCTGATTCTAACAATTCAAAGAAATAATTAAAATAAACCATGGCAGCAGAGAAATGACCAGTCCCAACCGACGGCGCCCGTTTACGAATATAACGCATGCGCCAGGCCCATTCGTCTCAACCATTTTGAATGGAGCCAAATGATCCAACGCATACGCCACCATCAGCTAGGCTTTTGAGTGAGCATGAAACTCCCAACCACCAGGGTACTTGAGTCTATACAATGCAAACACACACATATTTACAAATTTTGCTATTATTGATTTATATAATTAACCACAATGGATCAGTATGTGAGTTAAATTCACTAAAAAGTCATTAAAGACATCTATAGCTATAGTAAGTATATTAACAAAAACATTATCGACAAGTTTGACTTTGTATACTACACCCTAGATTGTCCTATGGAGCCGGACCAGCATGTTTCCAAGCATTCTTATCTTGAATATAATCATCTAATTTGTAATATGCTTGTTTATAAAGCGTGCTTACATCGGTTTTAAATTTTCTTTAATTTAATTCCAATACCGCGTGTATCTGACATCGACGCACAAACGATTTCCATGGGTCCAGGGCATGATTCTGGACAACCTAGACTTAGAATTTTTCTCATTTTCTCCTTTTTTTCAAGGGTTTTTTTTACTTTAGACTGCTCATAATCGTTATTCTGACCAATGAGATTTTTAATAAAAAAATAATTAATTAACTACTTTCATTATAAAGAGCAATCTGAATAAAACCACAAATAGATATCAGCTCAGCTGAGCTGATACCTATTTGTGGTACTCTTGAAAAAAATGAAAAAATGAGAAAGTAACCGACGAAAAATTCTAACACTGGGGTGTCCAGAATCATGCCTTGGACCCATGAAAATCGTTTGTGCGTCGATGTCACATACACGCGGTATGTCACAAGGTATTTTGTTTTAACATTTAATACAGTATCCCAAGATAGATGTTCGTACTTTGGTTAATCTATAAAATGTCTGATCTAATTTATTTCTATTTGAAGATACACTAAAAAGGCAAGGTTCACAAACCTCATAGTGTACCTTTGTGCCCCCAGAGCCCATCCACATCCCAAACATCAACTCATTTGGAACCACTTTGGACAACGTTATCAAAATTGAAAAATTCAACACCTCTGATAAAGAGAGTTCCTCGGGACGCGAGACGGTCTGTTGCGCTGAGTTTAGCGCGATGCGTCCGTCATGCGACTCAAGAGAACACCCAAAGTGCTTGGGAGGAATTACTCACCTTCCCTTATAGGATTCTACATGTGCAAAAAAGTTTGGCTACAAAAAAAACATTGACGACCCAAATTAAAGACAATTGCACTAATTCGACCTACACTTTAGATCCAAAATTGCCCGCTTTTAATAACGTTCCCCAAAAAGGCGTGTGTTCATATGTGGAATCCAAATAAAGTGAAGATGACATTAGGGGAGCGGCCAGGCTATTATTCAGCAGTGATGTGGTGGCGCCTTCCTCTCCAGATACTATTTCAGCTCTGGAGAGTAAACATCCTGCGCCTGCGGATGACCTCAACTTCCCTGACCCCCCCGACACCACAAATCCGGATTCACCTTTTTTTCAAATTTCAGCCTCGCAGTTGATGGCAGCCGTGAGCTCCTTCAAAAGCGGTTCCGCCGGCGGCCTTGACGGCCTGACTCCTCAACATTTAAAGGATCTTCTAAGTTCAGGCGCCGGGGATGTTGGTGAGTCGCTATTGAAGGAGCTTTCGGCTCTTGTCTCCCTAATGCTCTCCGGCGGCGTGAACGATGCTGTCGTCGATGTTTTGTACGGGGCCAATCTCTGTGCCCTGCGCAAGAAAGACGGCGTCATTCGTCCCATTGCCGTCGGGTGCACCTACAGGCGTATGGCAGCCAAAATTTGCTGTGGAATATACAGGCTTAAACTTACCAATAAATTTCAGCCCCTACAGCTTGGCTTTGGATCCAGAGGGGGCTGTGAGGCTGCCATACATGCCCTTTCAACTTTTTTAAATTCTGGGAAGAGTGAGGTTATCCTCAAGGTTGACGTTAAAAACGCCTTCAATTCTGTTAACAGGGACACCTTGTTGGCAGAAGCAAAAAAAGAAATACCAGAAATTTACGGCTTTTTATGGCAATGTTACAGGAACCCTTCAAAATTATTGTACAAAGACAACGTTCTAGAATCTGCAGTTGGATGCCAACAAGGTGACCCCCTCGGGCCAGTCATTTTCAGCTTGGCTATCCATCCCATCATTGAAAAACTAAATTCAAAATTTCAATGATGGGATGGATAGCCAAGCTGAAAATGACGAAAAACTAAATTCAAAATTTTTCCCCACACAATCTTGACCGCCTCATCACACACTGCGAAGGCAGCGGAGAGGAGGTGGTAATCGGGACCGACGCAAACGCACACCATCCACTGTGGGGGATGGAGACGCAGAATGAAAGGGGTAAGGCATTAGTTGACTATTTGTTCACAACTAACCTATCCCTACTAAACACAGGTTCGGAACCAACTTTCGTAACCAGACGCAGTCGTACAATCATAGACCTCACTCTGGCAACGGAGGGAGCAGCGGAACTCATCACCGGGTGGCAGGTCTCAAATGAGGCTTCCTGCTCAGACCACAGATGGATCCGCTTCGACATCCAGGTCTGTATACAACTTAAACAACCTAGGCGAAATCCGCGCAATACGGATAGAGCGCTATACACACGCAACCTCACCTTAAGGCTTGCCACACACGACGATCCGGAGTCTCTTGCGGACACGGCACAGATCGACACGCAAGTTCAACAAGTCACCGAATCGCTGATAAACAGCTACCACATAGCCTGCCCGGAAACGATTCCGCGCGACACACCAGGTAAACAACAGTGGTGGGGCGCGGATCTGGAGCGCAAACGTGGTAAGGTAAGGAAGACTCTTAACAGAGCCATGAACACATGTAGTGATGAGGACTGGGACGCTTATTACGCGGCCAAATCCAGCTACAAGAAATGCATCAGATTCAGAAGAACTACAGGGTGGCGTAAATTCTGTGGTAGCATTGAATCATGCCAGCAAGCAAACAGGGTAAGGAAAATATTGGCGAAACAGGACACACCTGAGGTCGCCACACTCCGGAAACCCGATAACACGCTGACCACGACACCTGAAGAAGCGAAACGCCTCCTAGTTGAGACTCACTTCCCAGGGAGCGTATTCGCACAGGTAAATGAATGGCACGACGCTATCCAAACGCCATCAGAACATGACTGGCTTTATGCAAAGAAGATGATTACACTGGAAAAACTTCAGTGGGCCATCAAAAGCTTCCAACCTTTTAAGGCACCAGGTCCCGATGGTGTGCTTCCAGCCTTACTACAGTGGGGAGGTACCGCCGTTGCTACAAGACTGGTACCCTTAATGCGAGCGTGCCTGGCCTTTAGATACGTTCCTAAAGGATGGAGGGAAGTGAAAGTCATATTCATTCCGAAGCCAGGTAAAAGTGATTACACAAGCGCCAAATCCTATCGACCTATAAGTCTTACCTCGTTTTTGCTGAAGACAATGGAAAGACTGTGTGAAAGGGAGCTACGAGATGGCGCTTTAAAAGCAATACCACTGCATGGTAACCAACACGCATACAGCTCGGGTAAGTCGACAGAGTCAGCTCTTCATCTGGTGGTTAGCCAGATTGAGGAAGCGATTCACCAGAAAGGGTCCTGCTTGGGCACTTTTATAGACATCGAAGGAGCCTTCGACAAGACAAACTTTTCCAGCATTAGAGCCGCACTCTCCAGACACGGTGTAGAGCAGGTACTAACTGACTGGATTACTAATATGTTAAGCAAACGGGTAGTTCGCCTTGAGGAAGAGCAGCAGCTGGCCTTGATAGCCAGAGGCTGCCCGCAGGGAGGAGTGATCTCCCCTCTTCTGTGGAACCTGGTGATTAACGACCTAATCACCAAACTCAACGCGCTTCGTTATTACACTATAGGGTATGCAGACGACCTCGCAATCCTCGTGCCAGGAAAGGTAACTGGAACGATCTGCAACCTCACTCAACAAGCACTACGTATCGTGGAAAGATGGTGCGAAGAATATGATCTGTCAGTTAACCCCACGAAGACTGAACTAGTCATGTTTACTCAAAAGCGAGCACTAGGCCACTACCGGCTACCTAAGCTCTTTAACACAGAACTCCAGTTGTCTAACGAGGTAAAGTATCTAGGCATTATACTAGATAGTAAATTAAACTGGAGCTCTCATCTAGACTACAAACTAAACAGGGCTTGCATCACCTTCTGGCAATGCAGGAAAATGATAGGGAAGAGGTGGGGCCTATCTCCCAAAATAATACTATGGTTGTATAGCGCTGTAATTCGGCCTATGATTGCTTACGGGGCTATTGTGTGGTGGCCACGTGCAAACCTAGTTACAGCTATAAACAAGCTACAACACATGCAAAGGCTAGCCTGCATGGCGACGACGGGCTGCATGAGGACCACTCCGACTTCGGCGCTGGAAGCCATGCTGGGACTGCCCCCGCTACACTTGTTTATACAACAGGAAGCGACGATGGCAGCACTGCGCCTTAAAACACTGGATCTCTGGGGTAAGAGAGAAACACGACACACCGTTCTGCTCAAGGAGCTCAATAATGATCTCCCCTTAACAACAGCACTAAATGACCAGGTACCCAAGCAATTTATCTTTGATAAAAAATACAAAATCCAACTGTATGAGGATCATCGCTGCGAGGGTCTAAGCCCTGCAGAGCTGCGGATCTTTACCGATGGATCAAAAACAGGTACTGGCACTGGGGCGGGAATCTTCTCAGAGGATCTCAATATCCATATAGCCGCACCATTGGGGGTCCACAACACAGTGTTCCAAGCTGAATGCATGGGCATTTCTCTGGCGGCATCAGCCATCCTAACCAGGGAAGTTAAGGATCATCCAATACGTATACTTTCGGACAGCATGGCCGTCCTGCAAGCTCTGAACAGCCACACAGTTAACTCTGGGCTGATTCTCGAGTGTCACCAGCGTCTCAACCAGGTTGGTAGGCACAACAAAGTAACCATTCAATGGATCAAAGGACACAGCGAATCCAGAGGCAACGATGCAGCGGACGAGCTTGCCAGAAGGGGTTCGAGTATGACACCAATTGGTCCCGAACCCATCGTGCCGCTGCCTTTCGCAATCTGGTAAGGAAACGCACCAGAGACAAACATCACAAGCTATGGGCTGACCATGGTGAGTGTAGGCAGGCCAAAGAGGCACTTCCCTCTATTGATGGCCGGTTCACAAAACAAGCCCTAAGACTGACTAAGCAACAGTTGCGCTCAGTCACAGCCGTAACAACTGGCCACGGGTCTTTTAATAAACACCTCTATGCTATAGGAGCCACTGACAGCCCACTGTGCAGAGCCTGTATGGAGGAGGATGAGACAGCAGCACATCTGCTTCTAAACTGCCCGGTAGTCGCGGATTACAGGGCCAAGTACTTCGGTAACCCAGGTACCCTCTGTGAAATAGTTGGTAACACCAAGGCGTTGCTGGCCTTCCTCGGGGAGCTGGGGTGGATCGAATGACACATTTGTCCCACCTACACGCAAAATACGCGCTTAGTCGTGGAGTTGCGGAAACCAGCCCGATTTACATACAAATTCAAAATTTAACGTCTGGTATCTAGATGATGGAACACTAGGAGGTGACGTAGACACCGTTTTAAAAGATTTTATTTACCTGAAAAAGCAGTTCCAATCCATCGGCCTTGACCTCAACCACTCCAAGTGTGAAATTTTTATTTGTGACAATACCAACAGACCAATAACCCTACAGAAATTCAATTCTATAGTCCCAGACATCAAAATTTTAGATAACAGTTCTCTGCACCTCCTAGGATCACCAATATTGGAAGACAGTTTTTCTTCATTCATTGACGACAAAATTAAACATTTTAACGATATTTCGGAAAGACTTTCTAAAATTAGTTTACATTCGGCTTTCACCCTCATAAGATATTGCTGTTTTGGGCCAAATTTTATTTATTTTCTCCGCTCTTCCCCTTTATGGAAGCAGTCACACCTTTTGGACAAAATTGATCGAATCATTCAATGCACACTAACATCTATCTTAAATGTGGCTCTGGATGACCGAGCCTGGCTCCAAGCCACACTACCCATTCGCTTTGGTGGGCTCGGCATCCGCAAAATTTCTAGTATAAGCCTACCGGCGTTCCTGTCTTCGGTCAACAGCACTGAAAAGTTAACCAAAAGGATTTTAACTCCAACTTTGGTTAACTGTGAAGTGCCATGCTTGACCGATGCTGTGAACGCCTGGAAGGTGGCTTGCCAGAACACGGCGTTGCCCGATAACCCATTTTCCCATAGGCAATGGGATAAGCCGCTCTGCAGGTTGGTACGGAATAACCTCTTAAACACGACCACCAATACTGCGGAGCGTGCCCGCCTGCTGGCTGTGGGTGAATGGGAGTCGGGTCTTTGGCTACAGGCACTACCGTCACCCAACATAGGTACTATGCTGAGTGACAGTACTTTCCGGATCGCTACGTGTCTGCGTCTGGGTGCTCCTAGCGGAGCCCCACATCGGTGTCAATGCGGTGAACCAGTCAACCGCCCCGGACACCATGGCCTGTCTAGCAGTAGGAGCGCTGGTCGGCTAGAGCACGGCATGCCAGCATTAATGACATCATCCGTCGGGCTCTTGTCACCGCCGGGGTGCCAGCTGTTTTAGAACCCCACGGCTTGGCACGTGACGATGGGAAGAGGCCAGATGGGATGACCATAATGCCTTGGAAGGTGGGTAGGCCTTTGGTGTGGGATGCAACATGTGTTGACACCCTTGCGCCATCCCATCTTCTTAGCACGGCGGGCTGTGCTGGGGCGGCTGCTGCAGGTGCGGAAAACCTCAAAAGGCGCAAATATAATAACCTTATTGGGAGTTATATATTTGAGCCTTTTGGCGTCGAAACACTAGGCCCATGGGGTCCGAGTGCACATAGAGTCTTTCAGGACATCAGCAAACAACTTGTCGACGGTTCACGTGACCAGAGGGCTGGGCTTTTCTTCGGCCAAAGAATCAGCATTGCCATTCAACGTGGCAATGCTGCCAGTGTTCTGGGCACTTTTGCCGTTGACAGCGATGTGGATTATTTTTTTGATGCCCAATGATTTATTTTGTTTTTTTTTATGCGTTTGTACATAATTTAGATTCTGTAAACATTGTAATTTAATAATACCCTAAATAAATAAACATAACATGCTATCAATTGTTCATTTAGCATGGAATTAACTTAAAAAAAAAAAATCTTTTTCTTGTACTAAAATGATGTCTATCACCAATTTTGCTAAAGAGCTGTCGATTTTTCCTAACATACATAATATTTGCATAAACTAATTGACAAGGGACGGTCATAATATTCATCTTTTTAAAGACTTCCCTAAGAGAATCGCGTCGACGTAGATTACAAATGGCTCTGACCGCACGCTTTTGTAAAATAAATATGGATTCAATGTCAGCAGCTCGACCCCACAGCAAAATACCATACGACATAATGCTGTGAAAGTAACTAAAATAGACCATACGCGCAGTTTCTACATCCGTCAACTGTCTTATCTTTCTAACAGCATAAGCGGCTGAGCTTAGCCGCGCCGCAAGAGATGTTATGTGAGGTCCCCATTGCAATTTCTCGTCTAAAGTGATTCCCAGGAAAACCGTCTGATCAATAAATTCCAGTTTTTTTCCATTCACTACGATGTCACATTCACTACTTTTAACATTTGGTAAAGTAAATTTAATACATTTAGTATTTTTTCATTTAATACTAAGTTGTTTGCCGTAAACCAATCTTGAACTAGATGAATAGAGTTATTAACATCATCAACATTTTGTGACCGTCATTCTATCTTAAATATCAATGATGTGTCATCAGCAAATTATAACACCATCTTTGGCTCATTTGCAAGCAATGGTTCCACCTCCGGGTCTAAGAGTAAGTACGCCTTCATATATTTGTGCTTAAAGAGTTAAATAAATAAATATATTTATTCCTGCTTAGCTAGCTATATAGCTCTGGCTTCACGATATAATCCCTAGCGACGCCTGTCTGTTACTGTATCCCTTTTATACGGTTGATCTAAAGCTTGCTGTGTAAACGCGTAAACGTTGAACGTATGTGCCGTGATACTTGCATTCTGTATTAGGTTTTTGTGTTCAACGATTGGTGACATAATTTTATGAGGAATGTAGATATGCCATTTAGTTCTACACGTTTTTGTTGTATATGGATTGAAAGACAAGAAGAATTCATAACAATCTTTCTTTTTAGTTGTGTTAGAAAGAAAATAATAACGGTTTAATATGTAACTAGCTGTGTCCGCGACTTCATTCGCGTGGATGACGGAAAATGATGTGATGTGTTGCATATACAAAGTCTAAGTTCAGTTGTGTATCCTGATCTCTCTCACTATTAAGAAAATAGGAAGAAGGAACGTAACGCAGGGCACTTTATCATCTTTTCCAGTTGAAATGCCGACCAGCCCAGATAATCTCCTGGCACACACCTACCTCGAATAAAAATCAACAAAACCGACTATCGAACGAATGATGGTAGTCTTCAAACTACGAAACAAAGAAACTAACGAATCGAGTTGGCATGTTTCTTAATTTCGTCTAGCGGAGCCCAAAAAGAAACACAATCCTGATCTCTCTCCCAATTATGAGATTACTTGGGCTGGTCGGCATTTCAACCGGAAGAGATGATACATTGTCAAAATAAATACAATACGAACGCTCTTTTCTCTGTTACTTTTTAAGAATATTGTGTGCACATAAATAAATAAATGATTAATAAACAATTAATGTTTCACAACACCACTACAAAATAGATCCTCTATTTGTTCTCAAACACTCAATAGTGACCCCAAATAGAATCCATAATGCATTTTCACTATCATTTTAACGCAACGCAATATGGATGAATAAGCCAGGAACACACAGGCCAGTAACTGAACTTATGAAAATTACTTGATTTTCAAAATTGCACTGCAGGAAAATCAAGATTAAGAATTGCCATATTTTTTGCGGGCTCGTTCGAAACAGTTACCACGGCTCTGCTCTAAGCCCGAAGTATGTAGTTTCGGGCTTAGTTGCGGGCGTATTCTACTTCGTATCACCTAACCACTAAGAATTAATGACAACACAAATCATAATTAATTACATATTTAAATCTGAATTATTTTGACATTTATCTAATAAATTATTTTGACTTTTTTCCTATAGTAATTAAACAATACTATCATTTATGTAGTTAATTTGTAGTTTATTACGAGTAAGCTCTTTATTTGCATGTAAAAATGGTAATTAATTCTTTTTGTATGCCTGTAATAGGCTGATCATAGCGCACATTAACCTGAAACATGTCCATCCACTGTACCAATGTATCACAAATAAAATATGACTGATTTCACGATTTGAAAATTACTGTAAAATCGTGTTGTCTTTCATTCTCAGTTCGGGTTTGGGACTAATCGTAGGTGATACGGAGTAGAATACGCTCGCAACTAAGCCCGAAACAACGGACTCCGGGCTTAAAGAGTAGGCCCAATGGGATGCAAAGGGTGTTTGGAGGAACACGGGTGGGTTTTTGTCGGTAAGAGTCCGCCCAGCGCGGAAGAAATCATTTGATGATTTCTGCTTCATAAAAAGAGGAACATCCAAGAGGATCATTGGCAATGATAAGCTCGTCGAATCGATGCTCCAAAGTCTTGAGCATCGACGCCGAGTTGCTGGCCTGTCGGTTTTCTATCGGTTACATTTTGGGGAGTGTGCGACGGAATTGCATAATTTGATTCCGCCAAGCCCGTTCCACCATCGGACCACAAGACGTGCGGCGACGCGCTACCGGTACATGGTGGACATCCCACCTATACGCACAAAACTTTTTGGGAATACATTCATTGTGCGTACAGCTAAGGACTGGAATTCCCTGCCTGAGTCTATGTTTCCTGATAGCTACAACCTGGGAGTCTTTAAGTCAAGAGTGCATAGGTTACTTCTACGCAAGCGTGCTCCACCTTAGACCGCATCATTGCTTAACATCAGGTGAAATAGCGGTCATACGTATGCATATCAATAGTAAAAAAAAAAAGAATTAATGGCAAATGTGGCCGAAATAAAGGCGTTGAGAGCCTTCTAAAAGGTGTGCCGATGGTCTGGTGAGGAGATTTAAGAAGTAGATGATTTTGATGTTGCGAGGCTTGGGGAGCACAGTGCTGCCCCCTCAAGCTGGAGTATATTTCGGGTGAAATGATGTTAAGAAATTGAATGTTTCGTATTTGTAATCTATACTAATATTATAAAGCAGAAGAGTTTGTTTGTTTGTTTGGTTAAACGCGCTAATCTCAGGAACTACTGGTCCGATTTGAAAAATTCTTTCAGTGTTAGATAGCCTATTTATCGAGGAAGGTTATAGGGCTATCTATCATCACGCTAAGATAAATAAGACGGGAGCATTAATGGAAAATGTGACGCAAACGAAGTTGCGCGGGTCAGCTAGTGAATTTATATACTAACATAATGTGTACGTGTGTGTATGTTTGTGTGTTGTTTTGATATCTGGAATGGACTTCTGTTTAGCAATAACTATATTATATACTAGCTGACCCGTGGCCACTTCGCTGGGTGGTATTTTTCGGGTTACTATATAGCCCATGACTCTCACAAATAACATGGTTTTCTATTGATAAAAGAATTTTGAAAATGGTTTCAGTCATCTTCTGCCTAGCCTTTTCCCAACTTTATTGGGGTCAGCTTCCTGTCAAACCGGATTTAGCTGAATACCAGTATTTTACGTAGAACGGCTGCCTACCAGACCTCCACAACCCGTTAACTGGGTAACACGGTACTTCTTGGCAAGACTGGTGTCAGTTTTTCTAGATTCTGACTATCCGTAACGACTGCCAAAGATCTTCTCATGACAGCCGGGACCAACAGCTTAACGTGCTTTCCGAGACACGGAGGAAACTCGGTAAGTATGTTAAGATGGTCACCCATCCACAGAGCAAGCGTTGCTTAACCTTGAAGATCGACCTGTGCGGCTGTTATTATTTAGCCATAACAATTAAAAAATAAAATATATGTGACTCAAGATACTTATAGTCATGCAGATTTTTAGGGTTCCGTACCAAAATGGTAAAAAGTGACCCTTATGGTATGAACAAATCTGTCCGTCTGCCACAACTGGATATCTCAAGAACTACTAATGATATCAACTTGAAATTTGGAATAGTTTTAGATGACGTTAGTTCAACATGTTGAAAAGGTTTCTTAAAAATTCGAAGTGGGGCTACTAGGACATGTGGAGTATCAATTATGTAATTATTACAAGAAAAATAAATCAATTCTCTAAATAGCACACTTTTTCAGAAATCATCAACAAAACTTACTACAACAGAAATTCAACTGAATCCGGTTTGACTAGAAGTCAACCCCAATATAGTTGGGAAAAGGCTAGGCAGATGATGATGAGGTAACTGTATTGACTAACGTTGTTAGGTATTGCTATATCTCGCCTCAGCATCGCCTACTTATGGCTCGAATGACAAATTTGCCCACTTACACTTAAATCGATATGTACATGTCACCGGACACTGGCAGACTCCGTAAACTTGTAATAAATCTTGATTGGATTATTAATTCTCGATATCTTATAAAAATATCGTTTTGTATAAAATATATACCATCCAAATTCAATAGTGTCCAATACAATCTTACGGTGTGCCACTTTTCCGGTAACATACATACTATTTTAGTTCGTGTTTCCCCAAATAATTTATGTGACCACGTAAACAGAATGTTGGATCACACTTCATCCTCTCACAGATTACTGGCTAATAGGTACTGTAAGCTTCCATCAAACGGGACCTGGTTATCACCACCCGTAATGAACAGTTTGTATGCAAGGCGCCCGCACGATCTAATCAAACTCTATTGCTACCAGATAGTACTGGTTGTAGACGCCTGTGGAGTGTACATGGTTTATGCCTGGCTTTTCTGATACCAGTGAGCCAATTCTACTAACTTGCAATCTGTAAGCGGTTGCAAGTTAAAAGAATAATAGTAAGATACAACTTGGCTCCCTGTTGGAGCCAAGTTGTGTCTTACTATTATTCTTACCTTGCCTTACGAGCGTTGCCAGGTTAAGCAACGATCGCATTCGTATCTCATACGCAATCTGCCAAAAAAGGGTTAGGGTAGGTGTTGGAAGTGTTAGCTAGCTCCCAATGCGTTTTACGACTTTTCTCCAAAGGATGATGTAAAGGCAAGAAATAAAATAACTTTGTTGCGTAAAATTGCTGCGGTGAAAGTGTGACGTGTGACGTGGGCGGCGCTGGCCGATAGAGTGAACGTTGAGCGAGCGCGTCGCCCATATTTATAATGTAGCCGCACATGTCAGCGGCGTGGTGTGTGTCTGCTCAGTGTGGACGAATAGGCAGCTTATATATTTGATCAATTTCTTAGAATTAGGTACATGGAATGCTTAAATCTAGTAACGATTCCAATAAGAATCTTATTGTACATTTTAAAGTATGTTCCTAGTTGAGATTTTATTGTCTCATAACGATTAGCATTGAGTTTACATATAAAGTAGGAACTTGTAACTAATTAGCGTTTTTAGTCAACACAATAATGGAAATTGGTCTTTATTAGACTTCTAAGTTAATATTAAAGAACGTATAAAAGATAAATAGGTAAGAAAATTAGGTATAACAAAGAATATGGCAAAAGTAAACAAAAGGACTTAATCTACCTAAATAACTAGCTATTATTTACGTCTAACTTAAATGTCTAGAGCTGTTATTTACAATCTCCCCCTCGTGCGCAAGCACCACCATAACTTGGTGATTAGTCCGTTGTTATCACGATGAGACGAGAGGCTGGGCGACGAATTAATCCGGCGGCTGTACGGATTTCGGTAACTCGAACACGTCCATCTGGTCCGGGGTAAACTTGGGTCACCTCTCCTCTGGGCCACACTCCTCGAGGCATTGTATTGTCTACTATCATGACAATGTCGCCGATTTTTAGGTTTCTATGTTCAGGATTGGAGCCGGGTCGGGGCATCAGCAGTGGTTTGTATTCCGCCGACCAACGTCCCCAAAATGAATCAGCTAATGCCTGGGTGGCTTTCCATGTATGTACGTCTATCGTGGTATCTTTGAACGAGCCGAATGGTGATATCCCGCTTGAGCGTCCTATTAGGAAATGATTGGGAGTCAACGCTTCTTCATCAAGGTTGGGATTCACTGGCGTCAGTGGCCTTGAGTTGACCACTTGTTCGGCTTCTAGCAACAACGTGTGTAGCACTTCATCAGAGGGATATTTCTCTTTCAGGGTAACTTTTAAAGCTGTCTTTATTGATCTGACGAGGCGTTCCCAGGCACCGCCCATACTCGGGGCGCCCGGTGGTATCTTCTTCCACGTGATCATTTTCTCGGATGCGAAGGCTTTTAGGCTTTGGTCGTTGCCTTGCATCGCTTCTTGTATTTCTTTTTCAGCGCCGACGAAGTTCGTTCCATTGTCGCTGTATATTACAGTTGGCGCGCCGCGGCGTGCTATCAGTCGTCGTAGGCTCATTATCATGGAAGAGGCCGTGAGTGATGTGACCATCTCCATATGTACTGCGCGTGTGGTAAGGCATGTATATAATGCGCCCCACCTTTTCTCGCGTCTTCGCCCGACTGTAGCGTGCATGGGCCCAAAATAATCCACCGCAGTGGCTGTGAATGGCGGTTGATTTTGGGCCAGCCTTTCAGTAGGTAAGTCGCCTAGGGGAATTTTTGAGGGGATTCCCTTGTAGGTCCGACACCATTGGCATTGGTTGCATATGTAGCGTATAACATTGCGCAGTCCTATTATGTAGTATCTTTGTCGTAATTCATTCATGACAGTTTGATGGTTGCCATGGTTGAAGGTTGCGTGCGTGTGATGCACCAACAGCTGTGTAAAGCCTTCTTTGGCATGTAGGACTGGCATGTTTTGCTCATCTTTTACTCTGCTGTCCAAGCACAGGATCCCGTTGCGGTCGATCTTCACGGAGAGTTTGTAGAACGGCGACTTCTTCGGTGGTCGTCGTCCAGCCTCAATCGTCACAATGTCTTCGGCAAACGAGTTATATTGGCTTCTTCTTACTAGCAATAACTCGGCTAGTTTCATGTGGTTTGGTGTGAGTTCAATTCTCGTAATTCTATTGAGTAGTTTGGCTTTGAATACCTCAGCGGCGAGAAGTACAGTAGCAGCAGCACGGACTAATCGAATGTATTTTGAGAAACGTTCTACTTTCGGTAGGTAATCACTGACGTCATGCCTAATAGTCACGTGAACTTGTTTTATTTGTCGTTCTTCCCCTGAAGGGGGTGGCGGCGTCACGACTCGTTTCTCTTGCGGCCATTTACAGGGGTCGCATCGTATGAACTCGGGTCCACTAAACCACCTATGTGTGGCATTAAAATTGGCGGGAATGCCCTTGGTCGCGTCGTCCGCGACGTTATCAGCGCTGGGCACCCAACGCCAGTTTGCTGGCGTAGTTAAGCTTTCGATCTCGGCTAATCGATGCGCAACAAACGATTTAAAGGTACGCGGGTCGGATTTAATCCAAGCTAGTACTGTTTTTGAGTCTGACCAGTAATGGCATTTTATTATTTTATAATCGGACTCGCGCTTGACCGATTCGGCTAACCGGCTGCCTAATACAGCGGCTTGTAGTTCTAGACGGGGAATCGAAATAGGTTTTAGTGGGGCTACTTTGGCCTTTCCTACCACTAACCGAGACGATTTGCTACCATCTGTCCTAGTACTGACGAAATAAATTGCGGTCGCGTAGATCTTTTCGCTGGCGTCGCAAAAAATGTGCAACTCCCCCTCGTTAGAGGGCGTAGCAGGTATGTACCGATCTATTTCTAACTGTTTTAGCAACTGTAAGTTATTTATGAACGATAGCCACGTCACGTGATGTTCGCTAGTTATGGGATCGTCCCAACCTATTCCGCTACGCCATATTTCCTGTATGAGACATTTACCTATCATCGTAATCGGTGAAACTAAACCTAGCGGGTCGAAAACTGACATGACAGCGCTAGTTACCTGCCGCTTGGTAGGTAAAGTGTCACCTTGTATGACGCTAGCCGGTGTGTTTCGTAGGTTGACGTTGAAGCCTAACGTATCGCGCGCGTGATTCCATATGAGACCTAACGTTCGCTCGGTGTCGCTTTTACCTAGCGTGGTCGTATCACTACTGCGCGTATCTGTGACGTCACTGATTACGTCGGGCGCGTTCGATGCCCACCCGCGTAACTGAAAAGATGCTGCTAGATGGACTTTATTTAGGGAGTTTATTATTTCTTTCGCTTTACTCTCGCTATCAAAGGCGCCTAGATAATCGTCCATGTAAAAGTTACGTACTGTAGCTCGAGCGACCTCAGGATATTGCCGACTGTGACTTTCTGCGTTTTTATTTTTAACATAAATGGCGGTACAAGGTGATGACGCTGCCCCGAATATTAATGACGTCATTCGGTACTCTTGTGGCGGCTCTCTTCTATCCTCACCCCTCCATAAAAATCGCAGACTGTCGCGGTCTTGCTTGGCTATTTTGACCTGTAGGAACATCTCCTTTATATCGGCTACTACCGCGATTCGACCTTCTCTAAACCTTACTAATACGCCGAATAGCGACTGCAACAAGTCTGGGCCTGCTAGGAGTGCATCATTTAGACTTTTGCCTCCATATTTTGCAGCTGCGTCGAACACCAAACGTATTTTTCCCTTTTGTGGGTGTACGACGGAAAAATGGGGTAAGTACCAACTACGTGGCGATGTGGCCGGGAAATCTACTTTTTCGGCGTAGCCCGCTTCTATTAAATTATTTACCTGTTTAGAATATTCAATTTTTAAGTCTTCATTTTTGTCTAGTTTCGACTCTAAGCAATGCAGACGGCTGAGGGCTTGTTTTTTGTTATCTGGCATCATCTCAGTGTCTGTGCGCCATAATAAACCCGCTTCGTACCTATCGCTATTAGGCATCTTTTTACATGTTTTATTTAAGATATCTAGGGCGCGCTGGTCTGGATCCGACTTAGGTTTTCGTGGCTCTATACCTAACGACTCGATACTGAAGTAATCTCTTATCAGCTGTAAGGCCGGGTCGTCAACTTGAGCTGGTCGCATGTGGTTTATAGTTGCGACGGTATTACGCGGTCGTGAATCCTGGCCATGCAGAACCCATCCTAATTTAGTCAACGAAGCTACGGGTTGGTTTTTATTGCCGACGCGCAACTGCCTAGACGTTATTAAATGCCAATTGTCTTGGCCTATCAATACGGTAGGTTTACCTAACTCGTAACATAGCTCCTCTTCTATGTCGGCGAGATGACTACATTGGCGCGTTAGATCGCTGCTTACCTCTTGCGGTGATAGATTTAAATTACCTATAGTTTGCGCGTTCATAGTCTCTATGTTTCTATTATATAAGCCGCGAATAGATAACTTAACGTGACACGATTCCGTTTCGTCGATTCGATTTCCCCCTACTCCTTCTATAGATAAGAGCTGGCCGCGTCCCCTAGGAATGACACCGTCCGCCACCTCCTGTTCGACCAACGTCATTGTCGAGCCTTCATCTAACAAGGCGTGGGTGGTGACGGTACCTAACGGTCCGCTTACCTCGATTGGCACTATCTTTAAGTAGGTATTCGACTTATGTATGTGGTTAATCGAGCTTACGTTCCCGCGTGCAGATTGAGACGACGAAGCCGGCTTGTCTTCTCTTTTGCTGCCACCGTGTAATAGCTTATGGTGCGAAGCTTCACACCCGCTCACCCCGCACGGTATATACTTGCATTTAAATACCTTTATGTGCGAGTCACGTAGGCATCGGAAACATAGTTTATTATTTTTGACCGTGTCCCATCTATCACTTACGTTTAATTTTATGAAGTCGGCGCACTCGGCGTTGCCATGACTACCTGCACATAGAACACATTTAACCGACTGCGTCGGTGCTACAGGCGGTCGCGACTTTTGAGACTTTGGCGCTTGTTTTCTCGTAGACGGTTTATTTAATGAGGCTACCGTCTTTCGAGTTTCGGTGTCTGATTGACACGAACTATCGCTATCTTCGCTGTATGAGCGATCGCGGTTATGTAACTTCTTACGAGTCGTATTTACTGCCCGCGGTTTTTGCTTGAATTTACGATCTTCCCGCGCTGTTTCGTATGCGAACATGGCGCCACATCGATCGGCCGTGATGTTTAGGAATCTCGATAATAGCTCGAGCTCGGGGGCGCCACTGTGCTCCGACCTGAACTCGTACCATTTATATTTAAGAATAATACTTAGCTTGTCTACTATTCTATTTACTAACTCGGGCGAATATAGGTATTGCGGCTGTTTGAGAGTTTTGATTGCCGCTACCGTATTGGCAACTTTGCTCGCGAAACTACATAAGTTGCGTCCATCGTCGGACATGCGTGGCATACGTTTAATATTTTCTAGTTCGGATAAGACGAGTAATTCTGGTCTGCCATACCGTCGTTCTAACGTATCTATTATTTCGTACGGATCCGATACTGTAAACAATAATGCCCTAGTCGTTTCGCGGGCTGCGCCTCGCAGCGCTTTTCGAAGGCGGGCCACGTTTTGGACGTCTGTAAACATATCCTCCGTGTCATTATATACCGCCTTAAATGACATCCACTCTGCTATTGTCCCGTCGAAATGGGGCAGTTCATGGATATACTTTGGTACCGATGCGCTAGATTTGTTGGAGTTAACCGCCTGCACTATCGCGTTGGCTAGCATTGACATGTCGTTTCTATCATTTTGCGACGTGTTCTCGCCTACGCGTGGTTCACTCCTACTCGCGTCAGGAGGCCGTATGGGCTGTCCCGAGATTCGAGGTTCGTCTGCTATTGCCGGCCTACTAAATACGTGTTGCTCCGATATCCAACCTTCAACACGAGACTTTCCAACATTAGGCGGTTCCGCGCCGTTTGAACTTTCCAGTTCTATTCTGGCTATCTCCAAACGACTTAAAGCAGCTGCGGACGCCGCCCTAGCCTGTGCTAACTCGGAATTATGCAACTCTAATTCGGCTTTTAATATTGACAATCGACTACTCGCTCGGTCCGCGGGGACATTTACAACTGTGCCCGGCGCACTTACGACTTGAGTATTTAAATCTGCTGTCGGATTTATATCGCTGGCTATTCTATCGGCCCTATCTGTACGTGTGCTGCTGTCACCGGACGCATCCTCTGTGCCGGTGCCCTTACTCCACGTTTCTGTTTCTGTAGAGCCTGTTTGGCCCGACGCCGGCGTGGCGTCTGTGGCTGGCGTCGACTTGCCTGAGCGCAACATTCGCGCGTTTTCCATTGCGCACGAGGGGTCCCTACGCCTAATTATAACTTAAAATTAACACTTCACTTTCACTTTCTACTAGAATTGTTCTGGAACCTAACTTGCCTATCAGCCTGGCCGAGCTCCTAACGTGGTGATGTCGGACCAGGAATGGGAACGATAAGGTAAGGAAGGGTAGGAACCTCCCGGCAGAGGATGCGGGCGCTTTATGGGTGCATCAGAGTGTGGTGGGAAAGTCCAACACTCGTCGTTGCGTGCCAACCTGTGGCTCCAAAGCGGTCCACACCGTACCGGCGGGGTCTGACTGTGACACCTGTGGGGTGCGTGGAGTCGTCAGGTCGTCCACTATGCTTCCGTACGCTTGTGGCCGTTTATCACCGTTAGGTGGCCGCGTACGTAGGTAAGTATATGATGATTGCTTCCAAGTATCTTAGTGTGGCTAAGCAGACCACACTAATAACTCGCGCGTACTTGTTTCTTTCTTGCAATACTGGATTTCTTGAAATTCTTGTCTGTTCAGCCTTGATTTCTTCTGTTTTCTTTGCTTGACACAGGAAATCTTCTTGTTTCTGGCTTGATTCAGGAAATCTTCTTGTTTCTGGCTTGATTCAGGAAATCCGACGACGAAGGACCATTGTTGGAAGTGTTAGCTAGCTCCCAATGCGTTTTACGACTTTTCTCCAAAGGATGATGTAAAGGCAAGAAATAAAATAACTTTGTTGCGTAAAATTGCTGCGGTGAAAGTGTGACGTGTGACGTGGGCGGCGCTGGCCGATAGAGTGAACGTTGAGCGAGCGCGTCGCCCATATTTATAATGTAGCCGCACATGTCAGCGGCGTGGTGTGTGTCTGCTCAGTGTGGACGAATAGGCAGCTTATATATTTGATCAATTTCTTAGAATTAGGTACATGGAATGCTTAAATCTAGTAACGATTCCAATAAGAATCTTATTGTACATTTTAAAGTATGTTCCTAGTTGAGATTTTATTGTCTCATAACGATTAGCATTGAGTTTACATATAAAGTAGGAACTTGTAACTAATTAGCGTTTTTAGTCAACACAATAATGGAAATTGGTCTTTATTAGACTTCTAAGTTAATATTAAAGAACGTATAAAAGATAAATAGGTAAGAAAATTAGGTATAACAAAGAATATGGCAAAAGTAAACAAAAGGACTTAATCTACCTAAATAACTAGCTATTATTTACGTCTAACTTAAATGTCTAGAGCTGTTATTTACAGTAGGGTTCCGTTTGTTACCCTTTGGGCACAAAACCCTAAAAATAGTAAAATTGCCATTCTGATGTTCATTAAAAAACTGGCCTTATATTAAAAAAGAAAAAGTGACTGAACAACGCGCATACTTGGATTTTCGACGTTGATGTTGAAAATTTAACATTGACATAATATTTTTGTGTGTTGGCAATCATCTTTTGATTAGTTTTGATACCCTGATAGTTAGACATAAGCTTCAAAAACAGAACAAAAATATTTTCTTACAGGCCGGGTATCAAAAATTACGCTAATAAATGAATCTTGAATCTTCTTACAGGGTCAACCAATGCTCCGGCTGGTGGTATAGTTTAAAGTGATAGTTTTCCTTCTGATTGTCTTCAACACATCATCAACCCCAAAGACGTGATGTCGTTTTGTATGCCTATGAAGCTAAGCTAATTAACTTGATTTGTCTCTGTATAGTCGTGTTCATCACACGTTTGCCATAAGGGTCGCTGAGGGCAATTTGAGGTTTAAAACCCTTTTTTCCCGAGTGTAGGTACCATTTATTTACGTTCGAGTACTATGTACGTTATATACACGCACGCAATCAATTTGCATGTATGACCTGGGCGCCAATTCTTCTAATTTTCAAGCAACTTTCACATTCGCATACACATATACTAGAACTAAATGAGACGAAATTTAAAAATTATATAAAACACACACTATGCAAACAAGCATATTATAAACTACTCAATGCTGGTCCGCTCCACATCGACTAAAATGCCCAAACTTCGATGAAGTATATAGACTCATTAAATAATGGAACCATGATTTTGTAAAAAAATGTGTTAAAAAGAGTGTCCATGGAGTTTCTTGCACGTTCTTCTCCATAGGATCTACTCTTTGGAACGTGCAAATGCCGCGCTGGAGAGAGGGTCGGTGAGTGTGTTCTGTTGCAGAATAACTTGCTACTCTTGTCGCTAGCGCGGCAGAATTAGCTTCATCTATTTGACTGACAGACCTTGACTACTCAAAAGTGCCTGTAAACTGATCTATTTGCAATGTCAGAAAAGCCATATTTTTCATACATTTTTGACAGATCGCGATACTGGATGCGAATGCCCACGTTGCTTAAAATGAGTACAGTTAGTCCTTTTAGGTTTCAAAGGTCACTTTAACAGAATCAGAAAGCATTATCACGCTACCCGTTACTGTCAAATTTTCCCAATCAATCTTGAACCTATTGCGTTAGCGATAAAGATGAAAATGATGTTTGACAGATTGTTGTGCGGTTAATATTATGATTCTAGATATTCAATTGGCCTTTTAGACCCGCTGATATATTAAACTAACTTCCCTTTGCTTCGTTTTTCGTTGTTAATAACTGTGATGTATAAACAATAAACGTAGTTTGTAACCCGATGGTATCGTCGTGAGGCAGTCCCCAACAAGCCCTGCTGGCGACTAGACGGTTTCTTCGAGTTGCATACTACTTACTGTTAATTGAGTGGTTTTAATCCAAACCTCAAAAGTGTAACTAGTGATTCTAGTGAACACCACATTGGCGACGAGTTAAAGCGCAGTAAGTGAAACAAAATTGTAACTCAAATTATATAGGTACTTGCTTGCGGAAGTTGGTCAACAATAATATTGTAATTGTATTAAAAAAGAAAAAAAGAAATGAAAATAATAAAATAGATGAGGTCGAGTAGTCGCAAAAGCGACAGCTAAACAGGAAATCCTGGATTTTATTCCTAGGTCGGCTAAAATGTTGTTGATTTTTCCCATCGGGAAATTTTCAGTAACATTCACGAAGCCTAAAAACTTTGCCAGGCTGATAAGATACACCTCTGTTTAACCCATCTTGAATAACCGGCGTGATGGTATGACAAAATTAGAGATTTACAGTACCTACCCAACAATTAATTTTTTTCTTGTATATTTATTAAAATAACTTTTAATTTCAATTGGTTATTAAAATGTTATTTATTTATCCATGCGCAATCTGCGCCAATGTAGGTATTGCGTAATTTTGATGAGTAAGGTGTTTGAAAAATCAAAATACAAACTAAACATCATTTACCTACTCATTTAACAAGCACAAGTCACTAATACAGTAATACATTCTGACTTGTAACAAATACCGATCCTACGTATTGTTGATCAAATCCGTTCGCAAATAAAATGTGCCTAAGATTGAAAGAAATTTCAATAAAAACAAATGTGCCTATTGAATAAAATTCAATAGAAATTGATTTGCGAGAAATTCTCGTAAATTCCAGTTTTAACCAAGTGCCCCTTCGACAACGTCGAAGTAATACAGATAAATCTACTGTATCTGTTGTTAAAACTGAATAAGTGTCATGAAATCCGTTAAGGCTAAATGATTTTAACTAAATCTAAAACGCATTTTACACTGGCTATTGTCACAATAATAACAATTCATCACCTTTCAATGGGACTTTGTATGCCTCAAAGGGTATTATGTCAAGTGGCCGTTTTGCTTATTAACGCTTAACGGGTACAAACTGACCTTTTGTACGATCTTTCGGCAAGAGTTTCTTCATCTGAAGTGCCAAGTGAAGTCAAAAAGCTCTTTGTCCGGATACTATAAATTCGAAGCTAAAATAAACTAAAGTTGTTCAAGTCGGCTTCATTGTTTTAACATAGAAATTCATTGTCCTATTGTGTAATATCCTATTCTTAATTTGTCGAATCGATCTTGAAATGTTATTACTACTATTGTAATCAAACAACGTCTCCTTTCCATTACTTGCAGATCGATCAACATGTCCTAATTACAAATCCCAGCAATAGAACAATTTCATTGTGAGGAAAATCTGAACTCAATATTCCCTAAAGGCTCCCATTGGATAAAAATGGAAACGGGCCGTAGAAATAAATTTTACAGCACAAATATCACAGATCAAAACAAAAAATGTGCAATTTTACTGAATTCCGGAGGCATAGCCCTTCAAGTCAAATATTATCGTGATTTTAAAGTTGGAAAAGTATTTTTCCCCGAAGCAAAGTTATTTATTTGAAAGACACATGTTCCGCTTAATGAAACAAGTGTCGGACGCTTGTCGGACGGAAAATTCGAAGCATTTTTGATTCGATTGAGGCGTCAAAGCTCAAAATGCAATTTTGCTAATGATGATGAAAATCGTATCGAAAAAATAACAGAAAAAGTGTCTCTCAATTAAATTAAGAAAAGTAATTTTGACACTTGGTGATGTAGCAACTATTGAAAAATCTTAGCAGAAACTAATTCTTTAGAAACCGTAAAACGGCAAATGAACAATTTTCACAATAGCCAGAATATAAATGCCAAGTACCCGCCTTAATAAATTTGACACAAAACAAAAATCACAAAGGTGATATAAAAAGTTCCCTGTTGCCGATGTGGCAGCAAATTCACAAAAGTGATACAAAAGTTCCCTGTTGCCGATGTGGCAGCAAATTCACAAAGGTGATACAAAAGTTCCCTGTTGCCGATGTAGCAGCAAATTCACAAAGGTGATACAAAAAGTTCCCTGTTGTCGATGTGGCAGCAAATTCACAAAGGTGATACAAAAAGTTCCCTGTTGCCGATGTGGCAACAAAAATCACAAAAGTGATACAAAAAAAAAAAAGTTCACTGTTGCCGATGTGGCAGCAAAAATCACAAACGTGATACTAGTTCCTGCCCTGCAATTAATGCAATTTGCATAAAATGTGGTTACAAGGGCCATTACCAGAAATACTGCAGAATAAGGAACAACAAAATAAAGAGTGCTAACCTAGCAAAACAACAAATAACAACAGCCAAATTAAAAATCCAAACAATAAAATCTACTTACATCTGTAGACTATATTTTCAAAATTGATGACGATGCAACAATAGACTGTCAGGTAGTCTAATTCCAATATTAAAAGCGATAAAACTTAGGAACATATGATGAAATCTGAAGTTATTATCTATAACCAGGAAATGTCCCCAAACAAAACATTCATGAGTTACAGTGCTCAACATCCGCTTTAAGTATCGGATTCCTTTGATGCCCAAATAAAACTATAAAACTGCATTTTCCTAAACATACTAAAATGGGTTTCAATCTGAACTCCATTGACGATAATCCACTTCAAAAAATTCAAAGATTATTATCTAAAATTAAAATAGATAAAACAATTCCTCCAATTTGTCAGACTTATCGAAGAGTTCCAATTCCCTTGGAATCAAAAGATAAATAAAAATTAGAGGAACTGGTTAAAATGGACATCATTGAACCTCTAAATAAAACATTTGTTTGGGTTTCTTCAATGGTACCCGTTTCAAAGCCTGATGATGATATTTGTGTTTGTTGAGACTTGCGTGCCGCCAACAAAGCCATCATTTAGAGAAAACCATCCTTTGCCAATAATGGAAGAACTACATACTTCCTAAATTTGGTCAAGCAACAATTTTCTCAAAATTAGATATATTAAAAAAAAAAAAAAACGTATTGACGGTGCTAAAAGAAAACGTTTTACTCAATACAAATAAATATGTTTTCAAATGTATATACCAATATTCCTATTAAATTTTGGGGCACAACTTTCATCGTCAGGCATTAAACCACTTGATAAATACATCAAAGTAATCGAGACGTTTAGAGCACCAGAAACCATCGAAGAAATTCAAAGTTTTCTAGGGTTTTAATAAATTTTATCGGAAATTGGACTCCCAATTTGTCAGCCCTAACTGAACCCTTATTAGACAGTTATTTCGACAAAAGTGCAAAAATAAAAAAGTGTCAAAAGCACGGATGTTGGCATAAAGAAAAAATGTTGCATTTGATGAATTAAAAAATGTCTCTAAAATTTCTACCCTTGGTTACTATAATCCTATAGATCGTACCCAAGTTATTGCAGATGCAAGTCTTGTGGGGTTAGGAGCTGTAGGTACTTATTCAGTACGACAACAAAGGACCCCGCATAATTTCCTTTGGAAATAAGAGTCTACCAGACGTTGAAAAACAATTATGAAAAAACAATAATTAGTCACAGACCACAAGCCTTTCGAAGTTATATTTGGCACAAAATCTAAACCTTGCGCGCGAGTCGAGCGTTGGGTTCATGCGATGGCTTACACTCAAACATTAAAAAGTCATTTATAACCTGGCAAATCAAACATAGCCGACCCTTTATCTCGTCTGTGCACAAGCAGCAGACATACAAAAAAGTCCACTTGAAAATGAATTTCATGTCAACTAAGTGGTTCAATGTGCGCAACTTGCGGCACTATCGTTAAAACCATTATTGAAGCATCAAATGATGATAATGAGTTTTAATAAATTAAATACGTTTTAATGAATAATGTTTTGGGATACTTCAATAAACAACTACAAATTACATGCCCATGAACTTTGTTTGCATGAAGGCATCTTATTAAGAGGAAACAGATTAGTGATACTCACTAATTTGAGAAAAGATGTTTTAGTTTAAAAGCAGTACACGAAAGTCACCCAAGCATTATTAGTATGAAGGCTAGATTACACACAAAGGTATGGTGGCAATAGACTAAACACGCCGAAAATACGGTAAAAAAAAAGTAAAGGATGTTCCAAATCCCCCAGTACCGATGAAAAGGCGTAAACTTCCTTCGAAAGCCTAAGTGGATACTGCTGTTGATTTTTAGGTCCACTGCCAAGATGAAACCATATCTTCATAATTATCGACTACTAGCTACAGTCGATATTAAGAAATCGAAATCATGGAATCTATCCCCACACAGGATACAATAAAAGTATGAAAAATACCTACATAATAATGTTTTCGCGAACCAGAACTCCTGCTAGTATAACAGCAAATAATGACTAGTCAGGCAGACAAATCACTACTCACGAATTCAAATCGTTCTGTATTGAACAAGAAATAACACTATTCAATACAATATTTTACTGGCCTCAACAAAACGGCGAGGTAGAGACGCAAAATGGAGACACCCATAATCGACTCAGAATCAGCCAATGCGAAAATCAGTCACCTCACTAGAAACTCTCCTTCCGAGCTGTTCTATGGACGAAAGTTCAGAGACAAATTACCTTTCTTAACAGACTTCAAAAAATTACTACGACGATTCAGAGGTCAGAGAAAAAGACAAGAAAAAAAAGGACAAAAAACAAATCAAACGAAGACAGGAATAGACGAGCTAAATTGAAATTGGTGTAAAAGTTTATGTAAATATAAGGAATGATCCAAACGGGTCAAGAGTACAAGAGAAACATCGTAAACCTAAAGAAGATAGAAGGCGGAAAGCTATCAATCATGAATTGGACAAAGAAGGATAATTACCTGAATAAGAGCAAAATGCTTAATACTCCAAATATGAGCAAAATGCTTATGCAATGCAATATTGTGTTTTTACAGATTCTTAGAAATTAAAGATTTAAAACAAGATCAGCAAATGCTGTAATATTATATAATCTTAAAATCTCATTAATGGCTAAGTCCAAATCTATTTGTACTTACATATTGACAGACATTAACTGTAAGCAAAATGTCTAAATACTAGATATTGTAATTGTTAATTAATTATATAACGTATTATAAATTCTAATATGGTCATTGTACTTTAAATCTAAACTATACGTAAAAAAAACAATGTTTGACTACTAAATATTGATAAGTACTTTAAAAGGGTTAACGTTATAAATTCTAAAGTTGTCTATAGTATATTCAAATATTGAAAGCCTAAATTCTAGATAATTATGTTAGTTGTACATATGATCTAATTATTTTATAAAAAGGAAGAGATGTGATGTATAAACAATAAACGTAGTTTGTAACCCGATGGTATCGTCGTGAGGCAGTCCCCAACAAGCCCTGCTGGCGACTAGACGGTTTCTTCGAGTTGCATACTACTTACTGTTAATTGAGTGGTTTTAATCCAAACCTCAAAAGTGTAACTAGTGATTCTAGTGAACACCACAATAACTGAATTCCTTTGTGTCTAAAAGCCAATGTTATAAAAACATTAATCTAATCCAGCATAGTTTGTAATTAATGAAAAAGCTTTTAGGCAATTCTAGCCAAACAATTTTGAAGTAAAAAGTTTCTTTAATTCTATATTAAAAGCACAGGTTGGTTTTAGTAGAAGTTTTGGGTAAAGAAATAAATTGTTTTAGGGCTTAAGTCTTAGTCTATTTTAATAACGAAAGTCTAAAAGAAAAATATGTCTGAAGTGGGTAATCTTTATACATTTTCATCGTAGAAACACCTGTCTATCCCCAAGCGACCGCCGGCGGTCGCGCGAAATTCATCGCGCCATTCCGTCAAACCCCAAGCGACCGCCGGCGGTCGCTCTCACCCACTCCATTGTAGGCCATATTATCAATACTTAGAGACTACTTCTCTATGAACAAGTTTGGATATTTACGTTGTTGGATAAATTTCCTACAAATTGAACGCAAAAAATGACACCTTTCAAAAATGACATTTCAAAAACTTTAGTGTCAAAAGTTTCTATGTAACGGTGTTTCGCGCGCAAGGTGGTGAAGTGATTTTAGTGAATTTTGTGTGTTTTTAGTGCGATATTCTAGGGTAAGTGGATAAATAATCATTTATCAGTATTTCCTACAAGTATGTAGCTAGTTTTTTGCATGAAATAACATAACAAAACTTGTTTTATTGAGCCAACAAAAGTTACGTAGTTCCGAGTGTTCGTCAAGGTAAAAATTGTTATTGTTTGGGTTTTTGGCTATTTTTACAATTAAAGTAAGCATATTGTAACGATTTATAGTTAACAATGCGTTAATGAATATATAGGTAGTATTCTACAAGCTTTTCCAATTGGAATCTGTTTGATATAACTCTGATAATCGTTATCAAAATAGCGCATTGAATTACGCAATAAAAAACAACAAATGGCGCCGCGCTTTATGAAGTTTGAGCTTGAATATTGCTATAATCGGCTATAGAACTCATATAAAAGATCATTGTCATTAGATTACTTGTCTTTTCATAAGCTAGATCCCAAAAATTGGTGTAAATTGATGCAATAGTTTTGTCAGAAATAACATAAACAGCAACATAACTACATTCAGCAAGTTCTCTCATTTCAATAGGATATATTTATTTCTCGAGTACTAATAAGAGTTTTGTTTATACTTAATTTCATGACGACATAATTAAAGAACCCGAAACCGTTTCAAGTGCTCGGATACAAGCTACAGAAACGCTGCGATAACGTTTTTTGTTGGCCGGGTCAGATTACACTTACGGTAAGCGGCCGCCCGCGGCGCTGCCGGCCGTCACGGATTGGGTGACGTAATAACGTCTGATAGCCGAAAGGTTAAGTCTTAGTCTATTTTAATAACGAAAGTCTAAAAGAAAAATATGTCTGAAGTGGGTAATCTTTATACATTTTCATCGTAGAAACGATTTAAGGATACTTGAAATTCAAAGAGTGTTGTACCTAGCATCGTAAGCTGAAAATAGTAATCTTAACCAGTTTCATTGCCTCTTACCCAGACTCGATTAAAACGTTTAATAGGTATTGCCTTCGTGCTAAAATAATTGGATCAAAAGAATCTAGATTTTCAGTCGGTTTCTTGAGAGGTACTCAGTCCTCACTAATGCATGTTTATGTATTTTAACTTTGTAGCACTGATTTATTGATTCGGAGACAACATTTTCACTTATAGAGGTATTTCACTTACCCAGTGTCTCAGATATCCAGGTATAGGTATAAATAAATATCTTCTCATTTACAGAGGGTTTCCTTAAAAGTGTTCAGAATACAAACAGGTTATTTCAGTTATAGAGGTGCAATTATTAAATAAAATTACGTGATATTATGTAAACATTATACGAGAGCTTTAATCTTTATTGAGAATAAACAAAGATGATACAGTTAATAAACAAAAATATTCAAGCACTTTTTTCATAAACTGTACAAAAATGAAAACAGAAAAACGAAAAATGTAAACGTTTTAGTTTTCCGTGTCCTTCAGAACATTGTGATTGAATTTTATCATTATTCTGAAGTATTTTACAAAGAGCAGATTTTGGCTCATTCAATTCAACACATACTTCATCGCGTGTCTTGTCACTTTCATAAACGGATATTAACTAATATAAATATAAAAAAAAACTTAAGTTTTTCAAGTACTGATTACAATTTAAGCCTTCGTTTCGCCATTTATCAAATAAACTTTCGAATGACAGTAAAGCAAAACTAAAAGTGAAGGTCATTGAGGCTCAAAATTAGTTAAGTGTGGAATTTTCGGGTAGAATAAGAATAAGGAAGTTAACAAACAAAACGATAGTATCTCAGTTAGAGAGGTTAAGGCATATAAAATTCACTCTCTGTGTCTGTAATAAACTATGACGAAAATATCGAAAGGACGAATCCCAGATATAGAGGTTTGCTACGTCCCACTAACAGAGGTAATTCAGTGCCAAAGTGTTGGGACCTCAGTATGAGTTCCAGTTATGGAAGCATCTCAGTTATCCAGGCCAAGTTTCATTATATTAGGTACTTTAATCGAATAAATGTCTAACAGGGTCACTCCTAGTTAGCGTCGGCTCCTCGTACACCTACCAAAATGTCCAAGACCTCAGGATCCCTAGATTGTCAAAGAATTATGAAATTACAATTCCTAAAGGTTCCAATTACGTCAAATTGATGGACGGATGAGAAATAAAATACTATTTTATACTGAAAAAAAAAAGGGAGACAGTTGTTCATTTACAAAAACATCATGATCATCTATACTATATACTATATAATATTATAAAGCAGAAGAGTTTGTTTGTTTGTTTGTTTGGTTGAATGCGCTAATCTCAGGAACTACTGGTCCGATTTGAAAGATTATTTCAGTGTTGGATAGCCCATTTATCGAGGAAGGCTATAGGCTATATATCATCACGCTAAGACCAATAGGAGCGGAGCAGTAGATAAAAATGTTACGCAGACGACGTTGAAAGGGTCAGCTAGTTTTTTATAATCTACTACATATTTCCGCTGCACCCCGTTAACAGATCTACTTACCTAACTATAAGAAAACACCACATTTTCAAACTGCAAGCCATGTTTTCAGTAATACTGGGCAAAGTACACAGCAGTTAGAGTTGACATTACCCGGCCAGTGCAGCTTACATTGTGCATAGCTACCGGCAAAGTCCTCTCTCGGTGTTTAATTTGCGTGTTCGACCGAGTAAACTGCACTAAGTAGGTGCATTATTTAGTTTTGTGTTTGTATTGTTTGTGGCTATACTGTTTAAACTAAAATTATCGCTTTTTGAAGTTGACTGAAATTGAGTTTTTTTTTTAAACGTTGCCCCACACTAGGAATTTCTCCTGTGTCGTGGGTGGGTTTACAAACATACAAACTCACATACTCAAACAGCCAGACCCGAACAACTATCTGTAGGCCATACAAATATTTGTTTCGTGCACTGCGCCAACCGTGCCGATCAAAAGTTTAAAAAGACGGTTAGTTTTAATAAATGAGTAGGTTTTGTAATTCATATTACTAGGTACCTAATCTTTGTGGGTGTTTTATTTTATTTTTAAAATAAAAATTACTTCTGAATTCTCAGCTTCATAGGTAAGGGTAACCAATAAATACTAACATTTCAAAATCATGGGAATTATATTAAGACTTGTAAAAACTACATCGTAGCTAAAATATTTAGTAAACTACCGAGCAACCTCAAACAATCTAAATCCAAAAACACTTTTTTTAAAACTACATAAACACTTTAAAATAGTAAACTCACTTTCCCTACAATAGTGTTATATCACATTCTATTACCATCTGTGTTGTATGATGGAAACTTGTTTATGTATTTAGTGTATCTAACTAACACTTGTTCATATTTCTAACCTACCCTCAAAACATGATTGATGCCTATTTTTTATTATACGTCCAACATTTAGTTGTTTGTAATGATGAGATAATAATGATAAAAATGATCTCTTACCTCACCTTAACCAAAACACTGGTATTTTTCCATCTGCTCATAGAAATACATACCAAACTATTTCGAATCGTATATGTTTCACAGTGAAAACGAAGAGAACGAATTTTCATCTTTTCTTTATAGGGTGAAACACCCATGACTGTAATCTAAAAACACCCTTTCCTAGAAGCCTGCCTATCTCTCTATCTCTTTCCTTAATCAACGGTTACAATATCCGCAGGAAATGTCCCTATTTGCAGTCAAGACCACGCGGCAAGATTATCCGATAACTGGATCTGAATAGACTATTAAGGTCGAGGTATACCTTTCTACGTACAGCGGTGTATAGATATTGAGGCATTGTATAGGCGTGTATAGAATATATACAGCAATGTATAGATAACGTGGCTGTTATGGGCGGAATCAAACGTAATTGTGTTACGAATGATTACGGTAATTGGTTGCCAAGCTTGGTATCTATTTAATAGTACGTGATAATATTTGATGAAGTATTCATGGAAATGTGTACCTATCTCGTACCATATAGAGGTTATGAAAGCTAGAAGCTTAGAATAATAACGCATAGAAACCTAGTACGAGTGCAAAAAGTGAGGCAACTAAAACTTAGCCTAATCCGTCAAACTTAGCCATCAGGCCGTCAGTACTCAATGTCACGTTCCGTCGAACACAGCTCGCGAGTAAATAATTGAAAATGACAGTTTGTTGCGTGAAAGGATGTTATAGCACATCAGGAAAACAAAAAAATGTGATAAAATAACATTTCACAAATAAGTACTCACATTCTATGCACTATTTTTACGTAAATCGATAAATAAAACAAAATTCTAATAACCTAACTTGTCATAACACAGTGTTGCTATTTGTGAGGAAAAAATACCCACATTGCTTTCATTCATGTTTTTCATTTTTATAATTTTAAAATACAATACTTACTGTTAATTCATATCAAACCCGATGTTTTAACATTGTTTATAATTATAACCCATCAAGCATTCTAAACGCATTGAACAATATCTCATTCTTTATGCGATTTATTTCCTTATATTTTGAAATAAATTGAATTATACCTTCCGAAAAAATATGTCATATTACATGTTTACCTTTTCCAGTTCCCAACAACATAAAATACTTGCCTTGATAGCAAAATAGTAATGCGTCTTCCCATATTTTGTGGGTAACGGCTTAGTAATGGTATCACTGAAAGCTATATCTGTGTGCGTTAGAGGAACGTAGACACATTCGGCTCACGCACACAAAGAAAATGAAGTGGACACACGAATTTGCTCGGGTTTTGTTCTAGACGCGGCTTCTATGCGTTATTATTCTAAGGCTAGAAGTAAACAAAATAATCACACGCCTGGAATCAACTAGGCTGCAAGCCTATATTAAACAATTTCACTAATCATCAAAGTCAAGTCAAGTCAAAAGTCATTTATTCAAATTAAGCTGAGTGCCAGCACTTTTTGAACGTCAACGTTTACAAGTAGACAGTCCCCCAAAAACGCCCGCCCGTCACCACTTCCTAGTCTTTTAGCTGGAAAGAAGAAGTGGCCAACAATCTCCCCAGCAACACATCTGTCTGTTGCGTTAGAAGAACTTGCATTTATACAATAGTATGCAAAGTATGATAACAAAAAAAAAATTAAACATGGGTACACAACCTAAAAACTAAAATCCTTCGACACTTGTAAGCTAGCACACTAAAAATGTGTAAACTTAGGTAACGAAAGTTAAATAATGTTGAATATATTGTTATTTGTAACTGCAACTACGCTGTAATTAACTATATTTTTTTATTTTCAAACACACTATGTTTTTTAACCGACTTCCCAAAAAGGAGGAGGTTCTCAATTCGGTTGTATTTTTTTATGTTTGTTACCTCATAACTCCGACAATTATGAACCGAATTGATAAATTCTTGTTTTGTCTGAAAGGATTATATTTGCAGATTGGTCCCATTTAAATTTTATCAAAATCGGTTACAAACTTTGGATTTTATATCGAAATAGCTGGAATTAGTCTACTTGGATGATTGTTTTATGTCATCCAAGTAATCGAAATTGCGTATTTTGCATTTCTGCGATTTTGCAGTGGTGTTGTTAGGTTAGGTTAGGTTAGGTTAATAAAAACTGAAAAAAAAAAAAGTTAAAAAAATACAACCGACTTCCAAAAAAAAAAACAATTTCAAAGTAAAAAACAACTAATTTCGGAAGTCAGTTTTTTGTTAGTTTCTTCGTATTTTGACACCGACTTCCGAAATTAAAGTTATTTTTTACTTTGTAGTGTTTTTTTTTTTTGGAAGTCAGTTGTATTTTTTTGTAATTGCAACAGTTGTAGAAAATACAGTGAATACTATCATTATTTTCAAATAAAAAAAAAACATATCGAAATAAATACTTTTATACAGCAATTTATTTTGGGAATATTTACTGCAATGGTGCGTTTACGTGGCCAATTGATTGAGCAATTATTACTCGGCAACACGTATGGATCAATCTGGAGTAGTTAGTGGCGCAATGTTCAGCAACTTCAATAAAATACGGCAAATTTCGGCAATATTGTTTCTAATTGCTCCATATATTCTAATTTGCTCTCTTTTTGTTTTTTTTTTGTGTATAAATTACTCGTGTATTGCTGAGTTTTTTGGAGTTTTTGCATATCACTCAATGTTGCCATTGCGAAAAATTTCACTACATTGACGCTTGCTGCCGTTGTCGTAAATTGCTTAATATTTTGAGTCGTCACAATCAACTTATTGCTTATAATAAATTGATCAATTTTCATTACCCGTGCATACGCACCTTTAGGTTAGTAGATCTCTTTTAGAGCGGCGGCGCCACGGCGCGCACCCTCGCCTTCCGCCTGACGCAGGTACTCACCGGTTAACTATGGTAGGTGCTACAAAACTTGCAACAAAGTACATTGACCTTTTGTTAATATAAATTCGTAGATACCCGAACAATAAATAAATGATAAACCGTTTATTTATTACGAGAGAACGTAAAGTATCATGATAGAAGTCGATTCAGGACACTTTTATGTCATAATTCTGATAGAAAGTCAATAAATAAATGTAGGTGGGTCAATCTCAATGACCGTTATTACTCATTCATCAGGTGCCTACCATAGTTAGCAACCTTCAGAAGCGTGTGTGGCTATGACAGTAATAAATAGAAAAGCATTATTTCCTAGACGACATTATTAACAAGATACATGTCACATTAGTTGTGACACAATACAGCCGACAGGAAACAACATGGCTGACATCTTGATTTAATGAACATCTCCGAGAGGAAACACACGTTGATTACGATGACAACATTGTTAACAGAAATACACATTTACCCAGCTGAGTATCAGCCTATTGTTATTTTTCTTATTATTGATAGTCTCGCATAAGGCTGCGTTTCCAGCAGAGATGTGCGAGTATGCGTAGCGAGGGATGTGTATGTTAAGAACCAATAGAATCACTTGCGCTGAGCGAGGCTAGGTAAATGACGCGATTCTATTGGTCCTTAAAAAACACATCCCTCGCTACGCATCCTCGCACATCTCTGGTGGAAACGCAGCCTTAGACCACAATCTCATCTGATGGAAAGGGATGATGTGGCCCGTAAAGGTCATAATTATTTCATCTCACCCGTGAAGAATTTAGAACAAATCCTGTGTGGCTTGTCTGATGCTATTTATGTTTTTTTTTTTCGGGAACGGACGTACCGGAAGGGAGTGACAAACTCTTACTAACTAAAACTCATCCGTGTTCCTCCTAATCAAATGCATTTTCCGTTCCAGGGCCACGGTGGCTCTTTCGAACAAGTTGAGCAACCCTGGCAGGCACAAGCCCTAGCGGGCCCCGTCTACTATGCTGACATATCTTTGAGGCGCGCGTGGAACACAACGCGCCGTCGACTTGGGGTTGGTTCTTGTCGGACGGCAAGCCATCTGACGCTCGCCGTTTGTTTGCAGGCGCAGACGCAGGACGATTCCGGTCTACCGTAGCCACGTCTGCGGTAGACCGGAACCGGCGACTCCTGACGCACGGGGACTCTCCTTCTGTTGCGGTGGTTGGGGTGTTACGTTTGCCTCTTCGTCGCACAGCCCACCTGCTTCTATGCTAGTCATAATTAGACTAATATAAGATGTGACTAGTACGAAATCACCACCATTTGGACACAAGTGATTCATGATAAGTCCAAAACTAGTTTGACACGTCAAATTGCCCCAAAAAAAAAGCCTTTACTAGTTTTAAATTAAGAGTGATTATTCCAAACTTAATCTTGACTTGTCCGAAAATAGACATTACTAGTTTTAATTCATTTTTTTAGGGTTCCGAACATCCGTAACAGACGGAACCCTTAATCTCAATCGGGTGTCTGTCTGTCTGTCTGTCTGTCCGTCTGTCACAGCCAGTTTTCTCTGGATCCACTGGATTGATTCTATTGAAACTAGATGCCGTTTTTGGTTCACAAAAGGTTTTTACAAATAACCCTATATTTTATTCTATTCCTAATTAATTAAATCCGTCAGTTTTAGTTTAATGTAAACGACATTTATCTTCCGTAAGTTGTAACTTCAATTACAATGATTAAGGACGGCTGGGGACGGTACCAGGAGAATAGAAACAAGAAGTAGCAACAGTAATTAATTGTACGGTTTGACCACACGGCGAGAGGAAGCGGATTTGTGAATACTTTTGACTGAAGGAGATATTTCAGGACTGACAATTTCATATAGAATAAAACCTATGAAAAGAAATGATCGTAGCATCTTGTCACATTATGGTACGCCAGTCCTTCACTTTGAAAAGTGGCAGATAAATAAACTAGTTTCTTGTTAAGGGTATGTATTCCGTCCACTAGCGCCGCCAATCGTTTTTGATTAATAATGGTAAATTTAGGACACGTAGACAAAAAAACGCTCTGTAGTGTTTTAAAGAAATGTATTTAATATAATAGATACATTTCTTCAGAACACTACAGAGCGTTTTTTTGTCTACGTGTCCTAAATTTACCATAATTAATCAAAAACGATTGGCGGCGCTAGTGGACGGAATGCCCTCATAAGGCAAAAATAATCCTAATATATAAAATTCTTCCATAACTGAGTCACTGACAGACAATGCACAGCCGAAAATACTGGTCATAGAAAGCTGAAATTTGGCATGTGGCTTCCCTACACTCTGGACTAAGAGTGGATTTCCCGAAATTGCTGCGGGAACGGGAGAAAACGGGATATACCCGTAGGAAGTCGCAGGCAAAAGCTAGTTAAAAATAAAACAATCAATGTTACGAATTACAACGTTGGAAGACAATTGATTGACATATGAGCCTGGATGATTCTGCTGAAATCTATAATAATATATAATCTCTAGAACCCAATTTCATGTCCAGTCAAATACTGTCTCCATCCCAGGTTGCCTGGAAGAGATAGCGAAATGCGATGAGGCCGCCCATTGTATGTATTTTAGTACTAAGTTTCCTATTGTATTTAATTTTTGGTGTACAATAAAGTAATATAATAAATAAATAATAGAACGGCACCATAGAACTAAAGGTAATTACTGAACTTTACTCAATACTCAAGGATTACTAACACTAGTTTCATCTAATCAAATAGCTTTAAAATGTTAAAGATACTTGGTTAGTTGAAACAGGCCTTAAACGCAAAGGCCTTAACGGAAAGACGACATAATAATGTGGAACTAAAAAAAAATTAAGACCGATAGGCACTATGGTAGGCGCTAGATAAAGTTGCAATAAAGTGCATTGACCTTTCCCTCATGTCTCGTCATAGATACACGAACAATAAATTTTATTATGAACCGTTTTTCGTTACCAGATAACGTTAAGGATCACGATAAATGTAGAAGTCGATTCTGGGCAGCTTTATGTTTATACGCATACCTGCTACCTTGGGCCTATGTTGTTGCAGCGAGGTTATTAACTATACCGAAATTACAGCTTTTTGATGGATATACTCGTACTGTAAAACACTTAAAAATCAGAACCCAGACTTAAGAAAGTGATTTATTGACACCTGAAACCTGGAGTGTCAGTATTTTCTTTTAACATAATTTGCATATTATCTGGAAAAATGTGACAATTATAATAAAATAATGACTTTGATAAAAAGCACCCATTTGTGCTGTGCACTGTGATATGTCGTTAGCTTTTGTCTGTGTTGACCACAATATTCAAAGAGAAAAACTTGACTCCTACGGTACGAGAGGTAACATTCTGGACATGTTATTTACTTAACTTTCAAAAAGAAAACAATTTACTGCTATAACAGAGTTAGATAGTCAAAGAAAGCACCGTGCTTTTTGGAGTGCCACAGGGCAGTAATTTGTCCCTTAATGTCTTTAATGTAAATCATCGATCTGCCTAAAGCCTCACTATTTGCTGACGATAGTATTTTAACCATATCTTGCGATAAACCAGATTTTTATGAATTTGATGTCAATAACGCTTTCAATTCATTAGTCTCTTGGCTTGATTATAAAATAATTTAAGAATGAATCTCGGAAAAACACAAATAATTCACTTTGGTCATAAAAAATCAAGCTTGAAAATGGTGGTTCAATACCAAAATAACAAAATTCACGACGTAAATACCGCAAAATTTCTAGGCCTGATTATTAATAGTCAACTCAACTGGAAGGATCACATTGCAGCGATATGTAAGAAAATTTGTAGTGCATCCTATGCCCTGTATAAACTTGCGCCAACGGTATATCATAAACAATGCACTACTCACAGCATATCATGGTCTTGTGGCATCTATATTAAGATACGGTATTATCTTCTGGGGTAGATAATGCTACAGACAGGCCGCTTTTAAATGGCAAAAGCGATGCAGCAGAGCCAAATTAGGACTACTAGAAACAAATAGTTGTGACACTACCGGCCCTGTATATTTATGAAACTGCCCTATTTGTTATTTGGTCAGGGTACTGACCAAATAATGAGCATTTTTTCCCTCAATAACAGCGCAAGAGATACAATAGCGAATACGCTCAGAATGTTGAATAAAATCGTTATAAAAACTTATTTTAGTCGTTTGAAAAAAATATTTCTAACAAAAAGTTCATACTATCCATTATTGTAAGTACAAAATCAAAATAATCGTTCGTTTTCGAGAAGATGCATGTTTTCAGTAATTTTATCTCATTTCTGTGGTTTCGTTGTGAGGAGATTACTTAAACATTATACTTAGTAATAAAAATTAAAAATCTACTATTTTAAAGCCAAGATTATTTAGAAATTTAATGTATTTTTTAAGTTGATATTTCTTCTGGATAAAGAGTATATAGCTCCAAAAAACTGCACAAAAAACGGCTAGCGCTGCGTTTTGCTCGGGGACGTGCCTAAAATACACATTTGTTTCTCACCTATCGGATACTGTTAAACGTAACAGGCGATGCGATATGATATAACACGGATGTAGAGCCAAAACAGCCCTAATGAGGAAAAGCATTCTGCATGCGTGGCCTCGCAAGTGTACAACAAGATTCTAAACTCAATAAGAGAGTCGTTCATAAGCGATGATGTATGGTCGCATAGCAATGTCCTTTATCTGGCGCCTAGCATAAGCTGACTGAGAGCTTTTACTCGGGAACCAAAAAATCTTATTCAAAATTCGAAGCGCGTCGCCAGTCACAGTACATTTCTCACCAGCACAGCACTGTCAGGGGCCTATTTACCTCCAAATAAATAATGTAAGGTTCCCTCAAGGGGACCATTAGCTGGACCTCACGTCCACTATTGTTCGGAGTCGCTTTTGTTGCCAAACTTCGGTAGAAGCTCGGTATTATTCTGAAATGGGTGTTAAAGTTTTAATCTTTTTGTTGACATAAATTACATATAATATGTATATATACGTATATGTATTACGTATATATGATTATGTTATTTGTTTGTTAAAGTTCTGATATTATTTTCATTCTGCGGCGAAATGGTACCTTACTCCTAACTATTTGTGACTTAGTACAGTGTGACACAAAAATTCAGATAATTTTAAGTGTTTGAACTTATCGCCAGAATTCAGTGAATTAATTTCTAAAAATTTCATTTACTTATAAAAAAAAAGTTTGTTAGATACACTGTTAATAGGGGCAAACTCTGTGCTGTTTTATACAAGTATTATTAATGACGATTACTTTTTACGCATTATTAGGTGTTGTTCAGAACAAACAAGTTGTACCCACTTTGCAAAATAAGTAAACAAATAAAAAAAAACTTGTATTTCAGACCAAAGTCATTGATTGGTTATTATAGAAAAAATTGTAATTACCAGAAAATAACAATTACTATTTATTATATTTAAGCCACATGTAGGAACCCAACGTCACATAAATGGGGATGTCGCACCTGTCCACTGTAGTTATCAGATTGCTATTGATGCTGATGCGTACCCTGTATGTCCATGAGCACAGAATCGAAATTAATGCGTGTTTTTTAATTTTTTTTTTTTTTTTTTTATACAAAAAGGGGAAACTCTTGGCCCAAATCTCACCTGATGGAAAGTGATGATTAGGCCGAAGATGGAAGCGAGTTTCACCCGGAATCCTCTTACACAGAGGAACTGGCTAACATACCTCTAACTGCCGGAACACAACAATGCTGTTAACATTGTTGTTATGGTGATTCCACATAAACGTAAGATTAATAAACACACCATTAGCAACGTAAATTACACATCTTCTCTCCTATCATATAAATGAGGACGCTAAGAACATGCAAAGGGTCTCCCTTTACGGACATAGGGACCCGAATAACAAGATACCGACCTTTGCAGCCCAACCCTTTGTGTGAGGACCCTCTGACTTCCTCGTATGACCTTAAAGATATAGTCACTGCATGCATTTGTGTGTTGTGGAATTACTTTCATTTTATTATGTTGGGTGTCGAGCAAACCGGCTAAGTGCGACTCGGACACGAAGTGTTCCGTACCATAAACCTAAAATCACGTTTCTTGCGTGGGAGCCTCCTTTCATAATTTATTTATTTAACCATTATGTACACACAAACAAATAGATAAAAAAGGAAACAGAAAAATAGGTACAAATGTGATGCGTATTACTAAAGAAATCTCATCATTTTTAATAATTTTAAATATTAAAAATATAATTTTTAAATTTTCGTATTTATTGTCACACCCTGTCGATATTTCTGCTGTCTAACTATACCGGTTTTAGGATACAACTCGCTCACAGACAGACGAACGGACGGACAGCGTAGGCCTAGTAATAGGGTTCCGTTGTTTACCCTGCGGGTACGAAACCTTGAAAATTTACTGAAAAAAAAAATGAAAATTGGTTTTATTCAGTCAATTTTTCCACAATTAACTGTAATCAGCAGATGGTTTTGTTTGAAACTAGCTAGCCTTGTTTAATAGTGTTCAGACAGGCAGAATCCTCAAGATAAATTACTTTTAATGGATTCCTTTCACATTTGACTCCAGTCTTACAAAGAAGTACCATGTTACCCAGTTAATGGGTTGTGGAGGTCTGGTAGGCTGCTCCACGTAAAGCACTGGTGAATACCAGTGTTTTACGTTTTACTTTAGTAGAATCCGGTTTGACTGGAAGTCGACCCCAATGTAGTTGGGAAAAGGCTAGGCAGACGATGATATTCCTTTCGCCTCTATAAATTAACCAGGTACATCTTTCTTCTAATTTTAGATTAGGTTTTTGGGTTTTGAGCTGGAAACAACGCAACAGAATTCTCTCTCCTCTCTCGCCATCAAACGTAAAAGTTTGGCGAGTTTAGATTTAAGTAACCTCTGTAATACATTTTTGTTAAATAAATAAAAAAAAGAAGTTCAATTATTACTTTGAAAGTCGTTTCTTCAGATGTCATCCAACGTCATATAAAAGAAAACTTGTATCTTATTTATTGTACAAATTCTCAGAAAAAGCACAATGACAAACAGTTCTTATTTCCCGGGTACCAGGAAAGCAAAAACTACAGGAGGTATCGATTGAACAACTCGTGCAAACAAAGAGGTCTGTTGTGCTCGCATGGGGAAGGTGTTGGAGCGAGCGCCGGATATTGCGTTGTTCTGCACCGGAAACGGGCCTCCTTCAGCCATTGTTTCGTTCTGTTACGTGGAACTCGATAAATAAGCTGTGGAATATATGTGGAGAAATTAAAGATTTTATTCGATTTCCTCATGGATTTACCTAATTATCTTTACAAAATTATGACGTCAAACTTTCTTTGATAGGGCCGGAGAAGCCCATGTGCACATTAATTACTGTTTTATACCGCGAAACAAACTTTTGAACAATGTTTTTGTGAGTCATTGCTAAAATGTAATAATCTATATTTTTTCCGAGGCTTGGCTTTTTTCCCCTCTGCCGGAATCGTGTTTTTTTTTTGTATTTTTTTTTTCGGTAGTCCATTTATTGGCCCACTTTCTCGGTCAAACGTATGCCACGTATCAGTAGTAAAAAAAAAAAAATATATGATAATATTTTTTCATAAATTAAAACTGGTGCGATAAATAAAGTAGAACCAAGATTTAGTGTTTCCACTCCACTTTAAGTTTAGGTATCAGTATAAAGCTACGGAAAATACGAGCCACACTGCTCCTTTGAGCGATGCCAGAACCAATATTGTATAGCGAAAGCATAAAACACCGATATTTTAAAGCATACTCTCTGCCTGCATATTCTGTGTTTCTGTACAATTACAACCCTAATCTCTTCGAAGTTAGAGTGAACAGGCTCCTTCTGGGTAAGCTCGCTCCATCGTAGACTTTAAATTGTCTCTGTCATCTCTGACCACGACTGGAGTAAAGAGCAAACCCATCATAAAAAAACAGCAATTATTAAATATTTATATCTATGTATGTATGTGTATTATAAGTTTATAACTTATTTATGTACTGTGTATCTATTCTATTTGTCCGCGCATCACATATGCGCGTCATGGACGACCGCGGGGACTGCGCGGGGTCGAGGTGCCGAACCCGGGACACGGCGACCGCGGCGCGCTCGCCACCACACTCAGCTCCTAGACGCGCTCCGCTACGGGCATTTCCTTGTCTTTTCTGAATACACCTATTTTAATACAGTCCACTCTTTCTATTTATTCCGACTGAGCCCAATCATATTGGTCCTTCGGAGACACTTATTACCAGTATTTAACGTAATTAACGCCGTCAACGTCGCATCGTCGGTCGTCGTGTTCACCTGCGCGAACTTTGACCGCTCGCGAGCACCACGCGGTGCGACCACGAAGAAGAACAAAGAAGTCGTTCCCGAGGCAGACTGCATGGTCATCGTGGGAGCTGATGTCATTCTCAGGGAGTATACTACTGTATTTGAGTGAGTCCGTTCCAATTAGTCAATTTTCTGCTTTCTTTTTACTTGCCTAAAATCGCTGATTCATCTTCCAATCTTTCGGTGTTCATACAGTGTTTCAATACTAGCGCTTCATAGTGTTTTTTTATAACACTGCTTATTGAAATACGCATATTTTTATAGTCATTAGCAAATTCGCACTTTGTCAACACGTGTTGAGTCGTTGGCCTTGACACTGATTTATCGATCACTTTCACTAACGCACAGCTGTTTGCAGTTTTTTATCTATTAAGCTCATTAGTATCAGTACGTCCGGCTGTTTATTTAACTTAACAATGGCAGACAATTTAAAAACTTTAATAAAGAAGCGTAGTTCGATAAAATCGAAGCTTACAATTTACAGCAACTATTTAAATTTAGTTAGAAGTAGTTCCGCATTATCAGAGTTGCAACGTTTAGATTTGGAGGAGCGTTTTAATAAGTTCGAAAACTTACACACCGAATTTGATGCCTTACAGACACAGATCGACGTGCTTTCCGATGACGACGAGCCTGCGTTGGCTGAGCGTGAGGACTTTGAACGCCAGTTCTTCCACCTGGTGGCACTCACGCGTAGCATGCTCGGTGTCTCGCCCAGCGGTGCTGCGTCGGAGGCGGGCTTCAGAGACGCTGACTCAGGTGCACATGTTTCATTTAGGAATTCTTTTGTTCGTTTGCCAAAAATAGATTTGCCTCACTTCGATGGGAACTACCAATGCTGGCTTGAGTTTAGGGATACCTTTGGATCATTGATTCACGATAATTCTAGCTTAAATGACATTAACAAGTTCCACTACCTGCGAGCTTCACTCCAGGGAAACGCGGCTTTAATTATTAAAAACATTGACTTTAAAGCCGATCACTATAATCTTGCGTGGGACCTGTTGTGCGAACGTTACAACAACAACCGGCTTCTAGTGAAAAACCATTTTCAAGCATTATTTGATGTCGAACCCATTACAAAAGAGTCAAGTGTTTCCATCAGAAACCTTGTTGATAACATTAATAAAAATGTCAGGGCACTAACTTCTTTAAAAAGGCCCACTCAATTTTGGGACGATATTATTATATATTTCATGGTTAAAAAGTTAGATTTAACAACAAGTCGGGACTGGGAAGAACACAGAAACAATACGTTTAAAGATGAACCAACTTTAACACAATTTTGTTCATTTCTAAGCAGTAAAGCGGACTGGTTAGAATCAGTGGAGTCTAACCATACTTCTTCCGAAACGAATACTATTGTCGCCTTAAATAATAATCATTCAAATAAAACTGATTCAAAATCAAATAAAAAAACAGAAAATATAAATAAAAACAGAAAATGTCCACTTTGCTCCCAAGCACATACTTTGTTTAAATGTGTATCATTTAGAAATTTGTCAATAGAAAATCGCAAACAAAAGGCAACTGAATTTAATGTTTGTCTTAATTGCTTACGCTTTGGACATAATTCTAAAAACTGTAAATTTTCACATTGCAAATATTGCAAAACAAAGCACAATACGCTTTTGCATACGGAAAGTAATGAGCCCAAACCGGTTTCCGATCCATTGCCTTCTGCACTGCTTTCTGCTTCGCCATCTTCAAATGTTGTACTTTCAGCCAATTCCATGCAGCTTGCTACTTCTGCGCATGTTTTACTGTCCACAGCTATGGTGAACGTGACAGGCGTGATGGGTAAGAAGTACACTGCGCGCCTACTGCTGGACAACGGCAGTACGGCGAACTTTGTCATACAGAGCCTATCAGAGAAGCTGGGTTTGTTACGACACGGTACGAGCACCAAGGTAACGGGTATTAATAATCACATATCCACCAGTACACAGTCTTGTCACCTCTCAATAGAGTCTTTATGCTGTGCCTTTACTGTAGATATCGAGTGTCATATTTTGCCTGAAATCACAAAGGTTCTACCGTCTTCATTCGTGCATATTAATCATGTCCCTATTCCTCCAGGTCTTATGCTAGCAGACCCGAACTTCAACGTTCCGTCGGTCGTAGACATCCTGGTAGGGGCTGAAGTTTTCTGGAATGTCTTAGGTAGCAGAACGATAGACTTAGGGAAAAACCTACCTAAATTATGCGAGACCAAATTAGGATGGTTAGTTTCAGGTAGTATTTCGCGCCAATCATGTTTTTCCGCTAATCATTTTTGCCATCATTCCAATGTCACTCCCGACCTCACTCAATTTTGGGAGCTTGACAATGTCAGTTCAAAACATTCAATCTCACTCGAGGAGAGAATGTGTGAGCAATCATTTGCTCAAACCACCGTTCGTAATGATGGTGGGGGATTCGTCGTCACTATGCCTTTAAAAGGGGATCCTAGTACATTAGGTCATTCTTTTACTAATGCTAGAAATCGTTTTCTTTCCCTTGAAAGGCGATTCAAACGCGATCCATCATTTCATAAAAAATATAATGAGTTCATGAGAGAATATGAGCGCCTAGGTCATATGACGCTAGACTCTGACTGTACTCCATCACCAGAAAACTCCATGAGTAAATATTACATTCCACATCATGGAGTCATTCGCAGTTCAAGTACCACTACACAACTACGCGTAGTATTCGATGCATCAGCTCGTACTAGTTCGGGGGTGTCACTTAACGACATTCAGATGGTCGGTCCCGTAGTTCAAGACGATCTGTTTTCGATTTTAACACGTTTTCGTCAACATAGGTATGTGGTCTCAGGTGATGGGGAAAAAATGTACAGGGCCATAGAGTTAAATCCAGTCCAACGACCTCTTCAAAAAATAATTTACAGGTGTGAACCTTCAGAACCTCTTAGGACTTACACTTTAAATACGGTTACCTATGGTACCGCTTCTGCACCCTATTTAGCCACTAAGTGTCTTGTAAGTTTGGCTGATAACATTGAGGACAGTCGAGCTCAATGTGCCATACGACGTGACTTCTACGTTGATGACTTTCTTAGTGGAGGGGATACTATAGCTGAAACTGTTGATATTTCTAAGAAGGTACGTTCCGTTCTATCATCTGCAAAATTTAACTTACGTAAATGGCGATCAAATAATTCTCAAATTCTCAAAGAAATTACACATACTAACGAATTACATAATACTAGCACTTTACAGTTTTCTGAGCAAGGTCCAAACTCATCTCAATCTAAGACTTTAGGTCTTAACTGGGTTTGTGACTCTGATACACTTACGTATACTATAAATATCACCTCCACTACCAAAGTCACCAAACGTCATGTTCTTTCTGTTATCAGTCAAATCTTTGACCCACTGGGCCTCGTAGGGCCGTGCGTAGTCGAAGCCAAAATAATAATGCAGCGTTTATGGCTAGAAAAGTATGACTGGGACGACGAAGTATCGCACGAAATCAGAAACCTTTGGTCTACATTTGAGAGCACAATAATCGCATTAAATACTTTAAAAATTCCACGCTGGGTCTTGCGTGAAGACTCTAGTACGCATGAAGTACACGTCTTTACAGATGCATCTGAGAAAGCATTTGGCAGTTGTGTGTACATTCGGTCTTCTAATGGCAGTGGATCCATAGGCGTACAACTTCTAGTCTCTAGAAATCGTGTAGCGCCCATCAAACCAACGACGATACCGAGGCTTGAACTTTGTGGAGCTTTGTTAGGTGCAAGGCTGTGTACTAAGGTTCTAGAATCGCTTACCATACCCATTCATAAATGTAGATTCTGGTGCGACTCAACCATAGTCCTGGGTTGGCTCTCTACTCCTTCAAATCAGTTGAAGCCTTTTGTCAGGAACAGAGTCAACGAGATACAGGAAAGTACTTGTGGTCATACCTGGAGCTACGTACCGTCGAAAGACAACCCGGCGGATCTTGTTTCCCGTGGTCTCAGGGCCGACATTATCACGCACACAACTTTGTGGTGGTCTGGTCCCTCATTTTTACAGTACAGTGAAAATGAGTGGCCCAGCATGCCAAACAGCGGGAAAGATAGTCTGCCGGAAGTAGTAACTCATTTCATTGGTAGTGAAAGTGACAATCATTCATTTATTAGTAATCATACAAACGTAATCAATAATTCATCCATCATTCATAATCTATTAGTAAAGTATTCTAGTTTAACAAAAATACAAAATATATTTGCTTATGTACAACGCTTTATTTATAATGTCAAAAATAGAAATAAATTGCATGGTAATTTATCAGCAGCAGAACTATACAACGCATTAAAAACAATCATACATCATTCACAGCTTGAAACGTTTTCAGAAGAGTATAATTTGTTAAAGTCTGGTCAAAAATTACCTCGCAAAAGTAGATTGCTTCCTCTGACACCGTTCATTGACAATCAAAACCTCATTCGCGTGGGCGGAAGGCTCGATAACTCCCCCTACGACTTTAGTGTGAAACATCCCATTATTTTATGCAGTAAGCACACACTTACAAAGCTTATATTTCACATGCAACATTTAAAGCTTGTACATGCTGGTCCACAATTGTTGTTGTCACATGTACGACAAACTTATTGGCCTTTAGGTGGTAGAAATTTGGCTAGATTTATCGTGAATAAATGTCTTAAATGTTTCAGACACAAGGCTCAGAACGTACAGCCTATAATGGGTCAACTACCAAGCTCAAGAACAAATCTCGAGTTTCCTTTTTTAAATAGCTATGTTGACTATGCTGGGCCAGTAATGGTGGCCAATCGTAAAGGCCGAGGATGCAAACTTACAAAATCCTATATGTGCATCTTTGTTTGCTCGGCAGTGAAAGCCGTACATTTGGAGCTCGTCACCGACCTCACCACTGAGGCTTATATGGCTGCTCTAAATCGTTTCGTGGCGCGTCGTGGCAAGCCTCGAAGCATCACGTCCGATAACGGGACTAATTTCGTAGGCGCATCAAATGAGATGTGTAGGTTTTTGCAATCATCAAATGTTGCATCTGAAATGGCACAACAAGGTATTGAATTTATTTTCACGCCTGCATACAGCCCTCATTTCAATTCACTGGCTGAAGCTGCTGTAAAATCTTGTATAAGCATCATTTAAAACGACTACTGCGTCTTACCCATTTCACCTTCGAAGAGATGGCTACCTGTCTCACTCACATAGAGGCGGTGCTTAACTCACGCCCTCTTACTCCTCTTTCTTCTGACCCTAACGATTTTACGGCACTCACTCCTTTTCACTTCCTAATTGGACGGCCATTCTTATCAGTGATATACCCTCAGGTGACTGAAGCCAACATCACGCGACTGGATCGTTGGAAGAGGATCCAGCTCATCAGACAGCATTTTTGGCGACGGTTTCATAATGAGTACACTTCTCTGCTGCAGGCCAAAACCAAGTGGTTTGATTCCAGAGGTGAAGTGAAGCCGGGGTCTTTAGTCCTGATAAAGGACAAAACAGCGCCACCTCTGCTCTGGTCCCTGGGCCGGGTCACGAAGACCTATCCTGGCGTAGACGGGGTCACGAGAGTGGCCGAACTGAAGACGAAGCGGGGCACCATTCGTCGCGCTTTCAACTGCATCTGCCCCCTTCCAGTCGAAGATTGAAGACTTCCCTTCAACCCGGGGAATATGTCCGCGCATCACATATGCGCGTCATGGACGACCGCGGGGACTGCGCGGGGTCGAGGTGCCGAACCCGGGACACGGCGACCGCGGCGCGCTCGCCACCACACTCAGCTCCTAGACGCGCTCCGCTACGGGCATTTCCTTGTCTTTTCTGAATACACCTATTTTAATACAGTCCACTCTTTCTATTTATTCCGACTGAGCCCAATCACTATTTATCATTATGATAGGTATCTCTTTATTACAGTCGCTGTACACTAGCCACCTATGGTACAAGCACACACAACGCGCATATAACACCTTACGTGTGCAATATAATAACGCATTTAGGTGCATATTTGGGTTACCATGGCGGTGTAGTGCGTCCGGCATGTTTGCGGAGAGCAGAGTAGATGATTTCTATGCTGTATTACGCAAAGCGAGGGCCTCCTTTATGAGCCGTGTACATGATTCTGACAATGGAATATTGAGAGCCATATATGAAGCTAATTATTTCTTTGTATATGGCTGTCAGTATTCCTTTCGATTTGTGACATTTAATTTATAATCTTTTAATGTTAAATTTATGGGTATATTGCCTGAAATAAATGAATTTTATTTTATTTTATGTATTTTATTATTAATATTTTTTTTATCATTATTCCTCTCAAAGAGAGCACCTGCCATCTAACATCTTCACCACTCTTGGTTGACTGGTAGAGAATGCCTAATTAAGTCCGCCTTTGTAAATTTTTGTGCGAAGTATAAATAAATTATTTTTAAAACTTTCACCTTCTCATCAATATCATTTCTGAAACAGAATCCATCAACCTTCAAGAGCTTCCTCTTGCCAACAAAAGTTTAAAAGATGATATTTATTATGTTCAAGAACAAGTTTCAAGGAGGCGTCGATACAGGGCATGTTTACCCTCACAGCGTAAGCGTAAACAATGGGGTAGCTGATAATGTTACTCTTCAAACAGGGAATGAAAACACTGAGGTGAAAGGTAAATGTTATGTTGTTTATTTTATTGTAATATTGTGGCACAACATAGGCAATTTTGAGCTCGTGACTAAATAAAAACAGCCGCATGGGTCGATCTTCAAGGTTTTAGCGTTTCAACAACATTTATTAAAACCCGTTTCCATGGAAAGGAGCTCTATGGGGTCCCAGCTTTGGAGAAATTATAGGCTGATAAACACCTGGTCAATTAATTTATTAAAAACATACAAACATCTGTCAGTGCCCGCAAATTAAAAGAACAATAGTAAGACAATACAACTTTGGCACGAGAGGGTCTTGACAGTTAACAGTTACTATTTAATTCTGTTTAAATACAAAGTTCTAATTCTGTTTTTAGAAACCATAACCTACCTGTAGTCATCACTAGTTTATGTCCGACATTTTATTAATATTAAAACTAAAAACCCCTTTTAAATAAACCAAACCATCTTTTTAATAAATCAGACACAAAAATTCAATTTTCCACTTCTTTTTATTTATAAACCACTTAAAGCGAATATCATACTGAACATATTCATAAGCTCTCGTATATGAAAGTGCTTCATGTTTCAATAAAAGTTTTATTAATATTGGAAAGTTGCTCGGAAAGAGCTTTTGTACAACCATAGCTTATGAAATCCCAGTACATAGATGCTCGGAGTTAGGGCTTTGAAAAGTTGAAGCATTATATTTGAGTGATACGAATGGTTTGGTGTGCTACAGTTACTCAGATTATAGTTTATATTTTATGATGAACTAGTTTTTCCGTGGCATTACTGTGGTAGGCTATCCCACAGTATATTAGTAACAGTGCATTTTTCCTCACCGTACCGTACCGTAAATGACTTATCATTTCCGTCACAAACTGGTCCCGAAGGATTAATATGCTGTCGTGAGTACTCGTGATATCTTTTAACAGTATAACTCAATAACTTTTAATGTATCCAGGTTAGGGGGCAGGTTCATATTGACATTATCATACTCAATTAACCAAATAGCGCTTCCTATGTCACTCTCTAGTTGTTAATATCGTTTTGATTTACATCAGAACATGGTTTTACACATTTACGCATTTATAATGTTAGTTAGTAAAGCAGGATCTGAAACAAACTAAAACTCAACTTCAAACTTGTGTATGAGAACCACAAATTAACTATATTTGAGTTATTACTCTCTATGAGCATCCCTCGTTATAAGGAAAGCGTGCCAATTAAGAACATTCCTGTTACTGCACTAATTATAATTAATTAAATTAACAACTTACAGGATGGGGGAACTCGGCTTTGGTTCACGTGATATATCACACCTTATGTGCCGAACTTACGTGTCAGAAATTTAGTTTGCAACTTTGTGTATATATTTTTTTTTAATAAAACGTTGCCCCACACTAGGAATTTCTCTTGTATCGTGGGTGCGTTTACAAACATACAAAGCCACATACACAAACAGCCAGACCCGGAACAACTATCTGTAGGCCATACAAATATATGTTCCGTGCGGGAATCGAACCCATAACACGCGACGCAGCAGTCGATCGCTCAACCACTGCGCCAACCGTGCCGTCAATTAATGTCTCTAGCGCTTTCGTGGTTTCGTTTCGTGTTATCTAAAGATAGACACAAAACAAAGTGATCCAGTGAATATAATGTGTGCTCTACAGAATACGTTGCCGCTGAATGGTCGCTGAACTTACGTCCGACTGAAGTTCAGCGTACGCTATAACTCAACATAATACATATAATGTCAGTCATTTAAATAACATTGCAGGTGTAACCATGCCCGCCTCCTTCTGCGAAGCAATCATGCTAGCGAAGGAGGTGGCGGAGAGGGAGAGGGAGAGAACCTCTCGTCCCGGCCGCCGTGGTAGACGCCGCGGGCGTCGGAGGCCACCTGGTGACCTCCGCCCACCGTAGGCGCGGGCCTGTGGACGGCAAGCTATGGGTGGCTCGCCGTCTGTCCGTCTAGCAACGACAGGCCGTGTCGACGGCGCGTTAGTGTTCCACGCGCGCCTCAAAGAGAGTCAGCACACAGAGGGGCCCGAAAGGGCCGACGCCTGCCGGAGTCGCGGGATTATTCGAAAGAGACACCGTGGCTCCGGAACACAAAGGGCAATGAAGGAACATGGATGGGTTTTAGTCAGTAGAAGTCTGACCCTCCCTCCCGCTACACCCAGAGCGGGAGGAGTCATTGGATGATTTCCCATCCCTAAAATAAAAAAGTCGTAACCATGCCGAACTTCGGTCGCGTACCTTAGGCATAGTGTGTTTAAACACTAAGATTTAAGTATGCGTAATTACTGCCTTTAACATTCAAATAACATTGTTTTCCTTGAGCATTTTCTACTAGTTGAACTTATGTCGGTTCAAAAAATAGCATGTGTAGCTGATTATGTAGATGGATGTCTAAAAAACAATAACATGAGAATGCGCAACCAAATTTAATAATTACTGCTACATATATAGCCTAGGTGTTATTCCAGACTATAATCAAATCTTTGTGCCGAATTTAATAAAGGTCCTTTTAGACGTTCTGACGTGAAAGAGTAACAAACATCCATCCACCCTCACAAACTTTCTCATCTATAGTATTAGTAGGACTAGCTTCTGCCAGCGGCTTCGCCCGCAAGATCCCTATAGAACTTACTCTCTGAATAAAAAGTAACCCATGTGCTAATCCAGACTATAGTCTATCTCTGTTCCATGTTTCATCAAGATCCGTTCAGCCGTTTTGGCATGATTGAGTAACAAACATCTAAACTTTCGCATTTATAATATTAGTTAGATTAGATTAGTCTGAAGTGGGATTCCAAGGAGCTCCAAATCTATTGTTTTCGATACATTGATTCCCAAGAAGTCCAAAAATTTTAGAGTATCAATTGCGCACACAAGAGAAGTCAGACTTTATTTTTATGTATTTATTGTATTTTAAATTCTTTAACTTCATATTGTGTGACATAAATTCAATTTGTAATGACAAAAAGGGTATTGCGATTTTTTTTTTAATTTTACAATAAATATAAAACATACTTAGCATAACATTCATTTTTCTCTGCCTATGTATCTACTGAAAGTATTTACCGCGAAATTGTAAGTTAATGTTAGCAATTTGTTTTTTGATGACTACGCAATTTGGTTTGGAGCCGGTGGGAACAAAATTATGGAGCGCCGGGAATAAGCCACATATTTACACATATATTTAAAGTTTCCTTTACGTATTTTTCATTTGGTATACAATGAAGTACCATATAAGTAAATAAATAAATAAATAACCGTCCCTATAAAAAAAATAGTTTTAGAAAAATATCAGCTATTGAACAGAAAAGGCTAACGCTGATCGTTATTCATCCTAAAAGGTTTTATTAGTCGCCTGAATATCTATCTACTTTTGTTGACAGTGCCCTATTTTAAACTTTTTTATTACAGTACAAAGAACCGTAACTCTCGTACGTAAACTGTCGCCACGACTCCCAAACCCCCAATCAAAAAACTCAAGAGCCTCAATGACATTTTAATTAAAAACGCTGCCAAACGTCCGTTATGATGTTTTAGAGCTAGTCAGAAACGGTTTTTAATAAAAAAAAACTACTTACTAGATCTCGTACAAGTAATTTTCGCTGGTAGTTTACATGGTAATGTACGTCATAATTATATTTTTTTTAGATTTATCATTCTGTTATTTTAGAAGTTAAGGGGGGACACATTTGACCACTTTGGAAGTGTCTCTCGCGCAAACTATTTAGTTTTGAAAAAAAATTCATTAACCTCAATATCATTTTTGAAGACCTATCCATAGATACCCCACACGTATGGGTTCGATGAAAAAAAAAAATTAGTTTCAGTTCTAAGTATGGGGACCCCAAAACTTATAGTTTTTTTTTTCTATTTTTGTGTGAAAAATTTTATGCGGTTCACGGAATACATCTACTTACCAATTTTCAACAGCATAGTTCTTATAGTTCCGGAGAAAAGTGGCTGTGACATACGGACGGACAGACAGACAGACAGACAGACATGACTAATCTATAAGGGTTCCGTTTTTGCCATTTGGCTACGGAACCCACTCTTCTTTTCGAGTCGATGGTTAACTCACTAGATCGTTTGGGCCCAGTAGGTGGCTTCATTAAATGCAGCATCGATAGCATTCATTAAACCCCCCAAAATATGTAGAGGTATTTCGTTGGCTTCCGGTCAAACCGGATTCAGGTGTATGGACACTTGGAGCAGAACATTTGACATCCTTCAATTGTGGGCGGGCTTTGCTCGGCTTTGAGATTCTTTTTCTGAAGCTGCTTGGCCACCCGCACTCGTAATCAGATAGTTATACTAACTTTAGTGCAGTCAGGGACCTTGCGAATCCTCCCTCAGGCGTCCTTGGGCTCTGCCAGGGTTTCTGAATTTGTTCGAAAGAGTCACCGCGGCTCTGGTACACCAAGAGCATTAGGAGAAATACGAATAGGTGTTAGTCAGTAAGAGTCTGCCACTCCCTTCTGCCCCACCCAGAGCGGGAGGAGTCATTTGATGATTTGTCATCCTTAAAAATAAAAGGCGTCCTTGGGTTGCTTTTTCATCTAATAAAATATTAAATAACTGAAAAGGTTTATACCAAACAACAAAAGTATAAAATATCCCTTAATTGTCTAAAAAGAGACTGAATTAAAAACCCCATCATTTATCCCTTAACTGGACTGTACCAAGAATTAACAAAACTAGTGAAACCAGTTCTCACTCGAAACAAAAAATATAAAATGGTGGAATGTAAAAACAGCTTACTTAAATTAATGAATGTAGAGGCAAAAAGCTGGAAGCACAGGCTTTTATTTAGTCAAAGTAAAAAATGGCGGAGACGCTTTTATTACAGTTAATTTATACGACCTGGTGGAAGGTGATAAGGGTAAACAGATAATAAAAAACGTTAAGGGCATGTGACTGTTTATTGGGAGTATTTTCTTTCTTTTACGTTTGCGTGGCGAGTTTGGGGTAAAAGATGCAAGTCTTTGAAGTGTTTGGATGATTTATTGTGAAACAATTTGCCTGTAAGCTCTTTTCTTGCGTAGCAGCTTATGTCCGGGAACTCAGCTTCATCTTGCTAGAGTCTACCCCAATAAAGTTCAAAAACTAGTTTGATTATTATTTTGAAACTACTGTATGGAGCTGAAAGCTTTTTTTCCCATTTTACTAGTTAGCTATTTGGCATAATAGTCCAGTCAAATTAGACATAAAAATAGTGGTGAAATAACAATAACTCTGAAAGAGTTGAGTTCTGAATTTTGGTAGATACGGTACACCAGTAACAATAGAGTAGCAAAAGTCCCCATCAATCCCATGTGTGCTAAAAAAGTTATTCAAGGTCAAAGGTCAAAATTTTAGATTTTCCTCGAAAACTGTACTAAATCATAAAATTATCTATTAGGATGAAGGCTGTAAATAGGAGATGAGTGTCATTATGTTAGAAAATGTTACAAAAGGCGTTCAAAAATGATAAGACACATTAAAATCGTTCACAACGTTTTTATTGCACCGTGTAACATTTGTATAACGATACCTAGATTTACTTACTTCTTATGATTCACACTGCAATCATTTACAATTTGGCCACAATGAACATTCAGAAATAAACCTTAATTTTATCAAAACTTCATTCATAAAACTGACTAGTAAAACGATTTTTGTCCATAATATGACACCAGTTGAAATTAAACATCATGAACTAAATATCATTATTCTAGACATGAAACTTCTAAAATAAAGAACACTGACATTTCAATTTTCTGTTTTCTAAATCCTCACTTTTCTAGTATTATATTAGTTAACAATAAATAACTAGATGCTATCTAACCTATTCTCACACAGCGATTGATACATTATCTGGTAGTAAAAATGATATTTCAGAGTTTGTATAAATATGAAGAACGCTGAATTTTTACGCTTATCAGAATTCTGTTCTGTTGAAATGTGAATTGAAAATATTTTCATAAAATATGAAAATCCATTTTTAATTGTGCTTGTATTTCATAGTTTCCTTTTGTGAAAATCAATTTTTGGTAGACTTTATGGATTAGATTTTAAGTTATTAATTTCAGATAGCGTCTCTTATTTTTAAATAAACTCGATTTTTTGATAAAATTTTACAAAATATTCTAACAACTATAAAATGCAACGAATTGTAAATAGAGTCTTTTTACAACTTTTGAATTGGTAATAATGCTAATAAAAAATATTCATAACAACTATAGAGGAAGCACGTAGGTAAAAAGCACAACACAGAGTAAGTTTCTAAATCTAGGAAAATTCGGAATAGATGTACACACAAGATATTCATATTCATGAAATTAATAAAGAGGTAGAAGAAGAAGAATAAACACTTACAGTAATTCGGTTACGAAGTTAAAAAGAAGAACAAGAAAGAAAATATTACAATACGTGTTTTACTTGGACAACTAAAATGGACAAACAAGCAATCTTAAATACAATCATGAAAATTTTATCTCTCTTTTTTCAGTGAGTCCGTTGAACATGACATTAATAAATCTACCAAATTGTACACTCAATATTCACAACTTACAGGTATGTCGAGATTCTAATCAGTAACTAGACATAGAAGTGTTAGTAGAAAAGTGTAAAAGTACCCTGAAATAAATTTAATACACGAATATAAGTTTAAAGCTTACATATTGTTTGAAGGGCGAATCGTGTGGAATTTTGATACAAAAATATCGTGGAGAAAATTTTGGGACAAAAGATTTTCAGAGAATTTATACAACGTGTTTTTTCGTATCTACCAAAAATATAAAAATACTTTTATTCAACTCATTGAAAGTAGGTATTGCTTCAAACAATGGAGCGAAAACTCTCACAATCATTTAAAATGTATACTCATTTGAATAAACACGGCGCCGAAAGCATAAGCAAATAATTAATCATTTTGTTTGATCTGTTTCACCAATATCAATTTCGTTTCATGAAATAAATGTAATTACAGCGGTGACACTATTTACTGGAAAGCTCAATATAATTGAAATATTTTTTTTAGTATTTACTCAGTAGAAATTTAATTAAATTGTGATCACAGATCCATAACATTAAAAGACTGAATATAATCAAGCGATTATAGCCGTTAGCTACGAATAAGTTGCTGATAACAAATGTCTACTGTTTTTCTGAAACCCTAGTCCTTTTCGCAGAAGTAAAGCAATATTAATAGCGCTATAATGACGGCAATCAATTTCCACATAAGCTTTATTCTGCAAAAACAAGTTATATTCGTTTTACTCCTGTAATAACTGCCATGATTTGGCTTTGTCCAGTAAAATTGTTTCTAAATACGGTTTGTTCTCTAATACATAGAATTTGTTACCGTTTCATTAAATCTGTATTGGTTTCAGAACGGACCAATGTGTTGTTATTAAAAAAAAATTAAGGATTTTTTAAATAATAGTATATCATGAGAAGGATAGACTATTGAACGGATTTCTGCAATGTGAACACTGAATACGGAACTACACAATATTATTAACTATGACCATTTGGAAATATTAAACATTCGCATATTAACAGCATTCATTAACTTCTAAATTCTGTGCGTTTAGACGTCATGAAATGTCGATTATTTAAATAGAACCAAAACAAAAGTGACAAAAAAATTTAGCAACCACGTGAATCCTATAAACAAATATTCAATCAACTGAAACTTAAAGAGTCCAGTTTGATCCAGACAAAAAAGAACCAGAGTGAAAAGTTCAAAAGAGAAAACGTAAAATACAAGAGAGAAGCTGAACTTTTGAATTTCGTTCCCAGTTGTATGAAATATGGGCCAATTCACGAGGTTAGATTGGATTTTGCACAAATGAAGCTCCTCAGCCAAACTTTTACAAGTGCAAGTTTCGGAATTGATGAATCTACAGATCGTTCTGGAAACATGGACAGTGAACGGCCAATTAGAAAACCATCAAGTAGGAAAATACCCCGCAGGGATCTCGCAGCCTCTGTTACTTAATTAAGTTGGATTAAATAAACACAGATTTATAGGACAAAGCAATCTTGAAAGGGCTCCATTAGGGATTTTTGGTTCTATTAAAATAATCGAGGAAGGTCAAAGTAATTAACAGTGCTAAGCAATCACGCACCGAGTCTCGTGTGTACTGCCACCAGCTGAGGAGTCTGGAGGAGGCTCTGAGCTTCTTCCTCCACCACTCCACTCAAGAGCATCTATCATCTCCATTAGCTCTTTGAACACAGCTATGACCCTCCAATTATACTTTGCTGAACACTCCACGTACCCACATTTCCAGTGCTTACGAACTAAGTTCACGATATTTCTTCTCTTCTCTCTTGAATCACCGCAGGCGCTTTCAGCAATAGCAAGCTGCTGAAGTCCGCTAGACGCGGATGGAGTGTTACTACAAAGTAGATCCTGTTTATTGCCGACAACTAACACTGGAACGTTCCTCATGTCACGACTTTCAACCATTTGGTCTCTCAAAGTTCGTATATACTGGAAAGTTTCAACGTTAGATAAATCGAAGACTAGAATGTAGGCTGTGGCGCTTCTGAGTCCGTAAAAGCGGTAATGAGCCCATTCGTAGTACGAGTTTATTGGGAAGTAAGGTATGACTGGCACGTCTGTGATTTTGACTTCATATAGGTGCTCGTTGATGATCACCGAAGGATAGAACGTGTGTTTACGGTCGGTTGGCACGTATTCCTCTGAGAAATCGCTCCAAACGAATTGCTGTGAACAAAGAAAATCTTATTTTAAAAGGGGTTTTGTAAAGTGACTAAGATGGATTTCGGGCGGATTCATTAATCACCGTATAAGCTCCGCCTCACCTAGCCCGGGTGTATGTCGTTATCAGGCTGACGACCTGACACGAGGGTTGACACGGGCTATAACTTTGGCAGTTAGGTAGGCAAGATGCTTGCTATTGCTCCTTAGGGACACACAAGGCGTAAAAGCTGCTGTTCTGTCAGAGCTATTTGTTTACGTTAAGTTATTGGTCATGTTTTCGAGCGCCTTGGAATAAAATTAGGGATACCAAAATATGGAGGAGTAAACTTATGATTCTTGATAATGAAAATAGAAAATGACATGGTAGGTATACCTAAATTGTATGAATGTAAATACATGTTCTGAAATTAAATTAAATAACCCTAATCTCTTCAAAGTTACAGCGAACAGGTACCTTTTGGGTAAGCTCGCTCCATCGTAGACTTTGTCTCTGTCATCTCTGACCAAGAATAGAGTCAAGAGCAAACCCATCACAAAAAAAATACCAACAGTCAATATTAATTTCAAAGAACATTCTCAATCTAAGTTCTCAACAAAGCAATTTGTTACAAAATTGTATAATTTTATGATGGAAGATACATTTGATTTGTATTATATTATGTTTAACATATTATTTCTAGCTTTCTCGCTGCAAAATTACTAGTAAGATATTTAATGTCTTGCCAATTCATCTTATTGCAAAAATAATACGAATTTCATAAAGAGAAGTAACTTTACCCAGTATTTCCAACGCCATATATTTTTACAAAAAAAGTTTTTTTGGAAGTCGGTTGTATTTTTTTGTAATAAGTTTTTTTATTTTTCACTTTTTAGTGGTGCCCCACACCTAACAACACCACTGTAAAATCGCAGAAAAGCAAAATACGCAATTTCGATTATCAAAGAATCATCTAAATTGTCAAATTCCAGCTATTTCGATTTAAAATCCAAAGTTCGTAACCGATTTTGATATGATTTAAATGAGACCAATCTGCAAGACAGTATATCCTTTCAGATAAAACAAGAATTTTTCAAATCGGTTCATAATTGTCGGAGTTATGAGGTAACAAACATAAAAAAAATAAAAAAAATTGATAGCCTCCTCCTTTTTGGGAAGTCAGTTAAAAAGAAGAAAAATTCAAATCTAAACTTCAATCACACATTTCATTCCAGTAGCCCCGTTCAATTGAAATAATTTTCTCCTTCAGAAGAAAAACTCAACAGCTTTCTAAAGCAAAATTCCACTTTGTGCTCACAACACAACAAAGTAAAGTTATTCGTAGCAAAACCAACACCAATGCTATCAACCAGGGAAGCAGGTGTTGCAGTGGTAAATAGAACTGCAGTTGTACTACAACTTTATTGACAAACAGTTCAGGGATATAAACCTGCTGTATTTTATGTTGCCCTGGTACCTGTGTTGGCCTGTCTAAGGCAAGTTTGTATTATCAGAATTTGTGGTCTTGTAATTGTTTTTTGTTTTAACTGTCACTACTACGTTAATGTTTTTTGCAAGCTATGTTTAATGGCGCAATCCTAAGTAACTAAACCAAGTGAGATGATTTTGATATATGACCATTATGTAGCATTAAGTCCTCCCGCGTTTCCAATCTTTCAGAAAAATCAATAACATGAAACGAAAAACAAACCACAACATTAACCAAAAGTAATCATAGAAATATAGAACAGACTTATTCCAGAAAAGTAATTTCATGAAACAAAATATTTCCAATTAAGATTTTTTTCGCTAGCGAATGATTCGAGTTTCATCGAATTTTAATATAAATCGGATTCACCGATGTTCGTTTTTAATTCGATATGAATCGAGTTCACCAAATATATTCTGCAAAGTTAATTAAGGATAACCCGAGTGTCTCGTGCCGTATGCATACGGTAGTCTCAAGTTGATCGTGGAGTAAAATATTCATAGAATAACTGATGAGCATGTTACAAAATGTACATATCTGATAATGTCATATTGCATCATGTGAGTTAGATTATGAAAACTGAGCGAGGCGGGAAGAGAGCTGAACATTCATTACTTGTCCGCATTATTTCCTTTTTAAAAAAAGGGGAGATTAAGAAAAGAACAAGGTAGACTAAACAAGAATGATAAGAAAAAAGAACTGGAAGAATTTTTTTACATCATAATTGAACAAACACACAAACTCCAAAAGTGACATAAATAAATAGTTTTCAATCCATTCCGAATGATGTCCAGTAAAAATGGGGTTGTCTTTATGATAAATCGGTCTAAAATATAGAGTGATAACCTTTTAAGTTAGCCAGCCACACACAAAGTAACCTACTTCCTCAATTTGACACTAACTCTTATTCCGAACAAAACTCTATTCAATACCTCACTTAAACGCGCCACTTAAAGCCACACGAAGGAAAAGTTAAAAGTTTTAAAACATAACGTTACCCTCCAATAGTAACTGCTTGTCGATCGTTTATGGCTCGACAATAACCTCTTTACCTCCTTCCTCGTTCACAGCTCCTAGTAGATTTTCTCGCCATTTTTAAAGCGGAGGAGGTTAACAACGCCCGTTATCATGGCATAGTGCAATATTGGAAAATTTTAACTCTTCATATTCGAGAACCCTGTAGCACGTGTTGAGTGAACATGTAATAAAGCTGTGTAGTGCTCATATTCTCCTAGTATCTCGTCCGTTATATTAAACTGAGTTTATGAATTTGTAGTTTTCGAATTGATTGCTTGTGTACCTACTCGAAGTGAAAAAGAAGAAGTTGTTGCTTCATTCAGATGTCAATCATCACTTAATTCAGAAGATGATTATGAATAGAAACATGAAACACACATGAAACATTAGTCTTGACAAATTACAAATATCACACAAAATGATGAATGTAATAAAAATGCTGAAACAGACGTGAGTAACGATACGTTAATAACGTCGCATGGGTACATAATACAAGAAAAAAGTAATGTTAGATATACAATCAATCACTATGACGTATTGTTATTTGATCCCCTGCTGAACGAGCTCCGTGTGTTCCATGTGTATTTTATAAAAAGTAAGAAGATTATTCAGACAATAAAGGACATTGAGTTTAAAAAAAAAAAAAAACAAAAAAAAGTCGAAAAAATGTATGGACGTTGGAATATTACGTTGTCTAGTTCTGAGTAAAAGTATTCAGAGTACAACGTCGAAATACTATTACAAATAAAACTTGTTTGAATAGAATAAGAAAATATGAGCTTAGCATTTATTCATATATCATAGAACATAACACAATATGGTTTTTTTTATTATTTATCTTTGACATTTTAAAGTTAATAATTATGTGAACAATTTGTAATCTTTTTTTTTAACTCAAACTCAAACATTTATTTCAATTAAACCATTTACAGGCACTTTTGAATTGTCAAGGTCGGTCGGTCCAAAAAGATGAAGCTATTTGCACGTTCCAAAGCGTAGATCTCTATGGAGAAGAACGTGCAAGAAACTCCACGGACACTCTTTTAAAAAATAATAAATTGTTACAAAGTTTTCTTGACATCGTGTTGAAATTATACATACATGTGAGAACGATGTGACGAGCATGATAAAAACATCCGAACTAAAAAAGGAACAATTCAAAGAAATATTTAAAATAAATTAAAATAAACCATGGCAGCTGAGAAATGACCAGTCCCAACCGACGGCGCCATGACATGCGCCAGGCCCATTCGTCTCAACCATTTTGAATGGAGCTACATAATTTAACGTATACGCCACCATCAGCTAGGCTTTTGAGTGAGCATGACACTCCCAACCACCAGGGTACTTGAGTCTATACAATGCAAACACACACATATTTAAAAATGTTGGTACTATTGATTTATCAAATAAAGAACAATAAATCAGTGTGTGAGTTAAATTAAATATAAAAGTCATTAAAGACATCTATAGATATACTAAATATATTAATACAAACATTATCAATAAGTTTGACTTTGTTTACTACACCTTAGACTGTCCTATGGAGCAGGACCAGCATGTTTCCAAGCATTCTTATCTTGAATAATAATCATCTAATTTGTAATATGCTTGTTTACATAGTGTGCTTTTAACATAATTTTTAAATTTTCTTTCATTTAATTCTAATATGTCACAAGGTATTTTGTTGTAACATTTAATACAGTACCCCATGAAAGATGTTCGTACTTTGGCTAATCTATAAAATGGCTGATCTAATTTAGTTCTATTTCTAGTATTAAAATTATGTCTATCACTAATTTTGCTAAAGAGATGTCGATTTTTCCTTACATACATAATATTTTCATAAATGAATTGACATGGGACTGTCATAATATTAATCTTTTTAAAGACTTCCCTAAGAGAATCGCGTCGACGTAGATTATAAATGGCTCTGACAGCACTCTTTTGTAAAATAAATATGGATTCAATGTCAGCAGCCCGACCCCATAGCAAAATACCATACGACATAATGCTGTGAAAGTAACTAAAATAGACCAAACGCGCAGTTTCTACATCTGTTAACTGTCTTATCTTTCTAACAGCATAAGCGGCTGAGCTTAGCCGCGCCGCAAGAGATGTTATGTGAGGTCCCCATTGCAATTTCTCGTCTAAAGTGATTCCCAGGAAAATCGTCTGATCAATAAATTCCAGTTTTTGTTCATTCAATACGATGTCACATTCGTTACTTTTAACATTTGGTAAAGTAAATTTAATACATTTGGCTTTTTTTTTTCATTCAATACTAAGTTGTTTGCCGTGCGTTTATTTTGTGACATTCTAATTTGATAATATTATACCATTTGTAATTTAATTATTGCTCTTTGACATTTGTAAGTTGATAATATATAGAAAAGTCTTGATTTAGTTCGTGCATTTTTTGTTTAATAAATTACAAATTTTATTATTTTGTTTGAAGTAAATGTATTTAGAAGCATTATTATTACAAAATTTGCATGCCAAACTGAGTGGGCGGAATATGTTGAACTTATGTGTATCTGTGATAAAATTTGTATAATACCATATTTCGGGCAAATAAATGAATCTATCTATCTATCTATAAAAGTAATTTTCAGAATGTTTGATGTTTTCAAGCACCTAAAAATATTCATTATTTATGACAGCTACTATCACATCATCGAGATAAACTACTAACGAAAACTTATTATATTACATAAAACATTACCCGAATGTGGAATAATGTAATTATACATTCCGTTTCCTGGCGTTTTACACCTGTGCCCCAGATAGTTAACGATCTACCCTCCCATATAATATGAGTAATATTACCCTACTACCGAAGCTAATTTGGTTAAACGCGCCAGATAGATCAAGTGTCAGGGTGTACCCTTAACGTTTATAAAAGACGACGTTGTATATGGCGGTAATATTTTATCTGTCATTTTGGAATTGTGTTTGATCAAGACGTATTCGTAGTTTTATGTGATGAAGATTGATAGGATGATTTATTGAATCATTATTTGGTAAAAATGTAATTCTAACAAGGAGTAATGTCATTTAGGACTCTTTGAATAATATGAAAGTTTGGTGCTTAAGTTAACATTTATTCATGAGCTAGGTTTTTTATATGTCTGGAGCTAAAACAGTAACGAAACATTATATATCGGGGTGTATTTAATTCTCTAGTGGATTTCAGAAAAGAGCGTTGATAATTTTAATAAAATTTAAACCTATTCGGCTAATTTCCAATTGGGGTATACCTACTTGCAATAAATGCTGTAACTTCGTTATTCTTGAGTGAAATTTACTTTTATTATGAAAATTTAAAATACACGTAATCTGCAAGAAATGTTTGTTGGAAAATTCCATCAAAGTCCGACACCATCAGGTTTTTCCATCCGTTCATGTGCGGCTGGGTAGGAGATGGCTGGAGGTGGATCACTGTGTTGCCCAATTTCTCACAGGTCATGGCAACTTTAAGAGTTAATTATTTTCCTTAAGGTGAGGCCGCAATCACCTTTATGTCAATGTTCTAGAGCTGACCTATAATATGAACAATCCGCACATCACATCTTATGGGAATGTATTCTTTGGCAGACTGAACGTAATATTATGTAAGATAGTATTCAGGTTAAATCTGGAGTAATTTACTACACGGACCTTGTAGAAATCAGAACAAATTTTCGTGCGCTTAAGCGATTTTGCCATACCTATTACTGGATTCAAAAGTAGCTCACAATTTAGGACCCACTAATTTTAGTGTTAATATTTAATCCGTATTACTTGGTAACTGGGCTTAACCCAGTTGTATATGTCCCTTGGTGCCTATTGGCCTAGCTCTATTCCGTCTCTGCTTGATAAGGAGGGAAGTAGAAATTATCTTTTATTTTTCCTACTCCTCCACTCCTCCGCTGTAAATTTCTGATTACTTTCTTTGCGGGATCCATGACAGTTCGGAGGCTTCAATAGCTCGGCGTTTTTTTTGGTGGTCGCCACTGTTGATTTTGGCTATCAGGAGTTGCAATAGTAGGGAATGTGTGACGGGCTTGTCCCATAAAAAAAATGCAAGAAATTGTAAATGTATAACAACTACATAGCTCGTCTAAATTTTTTTTTTTTCAGAAATCACTAGAATATTGTAAATAAGGTTTGTATCGGATAGAGTCCTATAGTTTCTGCTTAGCCCCGTGAGAAATTAGCTTGAGTTTATGCATAGTATGCAATTACTATCGACTCATCCTCTGCCCTACAAACGAAAGCCACATCATAATAATTTCCGTGATGCGGGATCAGTTTTTCACGCCTCAAATCCTAAAACCATACGCATAACTAATGAATCGGAAAATACGTCGAGTCATCTGAATGTGAGCTCCATTGACGGCGGTAAATCTTTTATTCAGGTATTTTCGTGTCCCCGAAATATAACGGCATTATTATGTGATGGTATTTCTGTATTGTGATCGCGATGGAATAAATATGAGGTATATTAGCTCTTTGTTTGGTCGGAAAGTGTTGACAGCGTATGGGCATGGTGTTATTGGGGAATCTGCGCTTTACGAGTTGATTTCTCAATCCTTATATAATATATGGTCCCATTAAAATAGATGGACAAATTAAATCATATCAGCCAAAAGATGCTCACTGCTGGACATAGGCCTCCCCCAAGTGTCGCCACAACAGCCAACCGCCGGGTCCTGTGCGTCTCGCATCCTTCGGCTACCCGCTACCTTCACTAGGTAAGTCATCGGTCCACCTTGGGACCTTCCAACGTCTCATCCTCCAGTACGTCATCGCCACTCAACAACTTTTCGGCCCCATCGACTATCTGTTCTGCGGGCAATGTGCACTGCCCCTGCCACTTTAGTTTGGCGATCTATCGGGCAATGTCGGTAACCTTAGTTAAACGTACTGAACAATTTATTTTTTCTATTTAGTTGATGATGGCAACCTAACTTGTGATGTTGGAATAAAAAACCTTTCTCTTAACACTTTGTGCACCAATTCACTTTCTCAAAAAAAGCATAATTGAACCCGCATGCGTCTTTCCATGCAGACTTAGCTCAAAAGAAAACTACTGGCGTGGCTTCAAAAGTTTCTCGGATGCAAAGAGTTTTGTTTTTAAAGAATTCATAGAGGCAAGCAAATTACTAACATGTATTTTGCTTAATGAACATAACCAGGTAGTGGTATTACCTTGCTGTTTTGCTTTATTTAATTCGCTTTTGTTTAATTCGCTTAGTTATACTACATACTAGCATCTGCCAGCGGCTTCACCCGCGTGATCCCTAGGGAATATACTCCCGGAATATATATAACCTATGTGTTATTCCAGACTATAGTCTACCTCTGGGCCAAGTTTCATGAAGATCCTTTCAGGCGTTCTGACGTGAAAGAGTAACAAACATTCATCCATCCATCCTTACAAACTTTCGCATTTATAATAAGTTAGGATAGAATTTATAATATAAGTAAAAGTAGGGTGTACGCGTCACATCTTTATCTTGAAACTGAATTTATAATTAATTATCTTGAAATTATTGAGCTGAAATATTGCATGCACTTTTGTTTTGGACAATGCGTGGTAAGCTAAGTAACATCATTCTAAATCAAATTGAGAAGTGTATTTAAAGAACAAACTATAATATACACTTAAAATTGAAAAAAAAAAACTCCTAACTAAAAAATCGTCCCCATCGCTATCTTATCCTCTGTCCAAGGTAAAAGCCAGCTCTTGGGTCACGCGAAGCGTCAACTAAGCGTTTTTCAAGATCTTTAAATAGGACGTGAGCACTCGGACCCCACGGTCCAAGAGTTTCAACCCCAAACGGCTCAAAAATGTAGTTGCCAATAAGGCTACTATATTTCCGCCGTTTGAGGTTTTCAGCAGCCGACGCCGCAGAACCAGCACAGCACGACGAGCTAGGAAGATGGGATGGCGCAAGAGTATCGACACAAGTAGCGTCCCACACTAAAGGCCTACCCATCTTCCATGGAAATAAAGACATACCGTCCGGTCTTTTGCCATCGTCGCGTGCCAGGCCAATGGGTTCTAATACGGCTGGCACGCCGACGGCGACAAGAGCACGTCGGATAATGTCGTTGATACTTGCGTGCCGTGCTATGCGACCCGCACTTCGACTGCATGACAGGCCGTGGTGCTCGAGGCTGTTGACAGCTTCGCCACAGTGGCAGCGATGAGGAGGACAACAGAATGCGCCTAAGCGAAGGGAAGCAGCGAGGCGGAAAGTAGTATCGTCGAACAAGGTGCCTATGTTCGACGACGGTAGTGCGTGAATCAAATATGGTTGAATCTTAATGATGCCGGACCAATCACTTCTTATACAACCCCTTCATATGGATATCAAATGAAAGGGAATTTGAAAAAAAAAATAGAATAAGTACTTAATTATTTTTCATGAACAACAAAGCAGAGCAAGTTATGTAGTAAGTACATTTTTTTTCCTCGGAGTAAACTATCTAACAATAAATACAGATAGTGAGTAATGTGTATTTGTTTGCTAGAACTGAGGTATGAAGGAAAATTCGTAAAATGTATTTTTAATATAGGAAACCTACCGCCATACTACAACAGCATGCTAATATATAAAGTATTACAAAAAATAGAACATCATACAACTTATTACAGAAAATTAGAAAAATAGTATTGGCTTAGATCGTAGTCGTTTCATCAAAGTCTTACGATGCCTCTTCAATATTGCTTTTCATTAATGAAAAAAATGTCTACTTTCACCAAAATAAATAACGGTTATTACCTGTATAATGCTAGTCTTCCCAACAGCTGGTGCCCCAAGTAGGACCACTTTGACGAGATCGAGACTGTCAGGACTTGGCTCCAGGCTTGGAGCCCCGCCCACTGTCAGGGTACCCCCTCCGCCCCTCTCCAAGTAGTCCAGGTCCAATTCTACAACAAAGAGAATTAAATGTTAACAAAATTTCGGTATCTTCTTTTCTGGCACTAAACGCAGCTTTTGGAACAAATATTGGTATTCTTTGAACAAACATTTTTTTTTAATACGGTCTAGGCGTAAGTTTGACTAGCAACTAAGTGTCGAAAGAATTTGGAGCTTCGACTAGACAAGTCTATCATTTCCGATGACCCTCTTGACTCGTTTTTCAATTTGACTCAAGGCTGGCAACTGTTAGATCCATCCCAAAGATGACAAATGATCTTTGCTGCAAGTAATGAATTTTATACGACATGCTTAATTCTTCAAGTAACAATAACAATCTATATTCTTTCAATCGAATAAGCATGTATACTTTGCCATCGCACAGCTGATATGAAATAAATTATCTCTTTTTCACCTTAGATTGACTGTTAGATAATGCACCAAATCAAATCCACCATTGTACCTTTGTGCATTAAGTTTTAAATAAATAGCAGTAGAAATGTAAGCTAAATAAGTACCGAATTAAAAAGTCTGCTCAGATTATAATAATACTCTTCAAAACTTGGCTTGTCTTGAATAAATACAGTTTTGGCCGACTAACAGTAAACCAGTTGTCCGTCATCAAAATATTTATTAGCTAAAACAAACATCTTGGCTAGTTTTACTGCCGGAAATGTACGTGATAATATAGTTTTATCACAAAGAAATAAATAAGAAAAGAAACAGGTACATAAAGTAGGTAGAATAACTTGCTTACGTTAGCAAAATAAAGACGATCAAAAATACGAATTTACGACCTCAGTAAATTCAGCAATCCATGAAAAATTGTGTATGGGGTGGCAGTATTGAATGAAAAACACAACAAAGAGATCATCCAACGTGATATATGGTCCGTAATAATGGCTATATGGGTTCATCAACGTTTTATTGTACATATAAATATTTTGTAACAAAAGACTCGGATTATGTGGATAGCAATAGCAATAAACAAAATGGGTTTCATGAAAAAACCGAATACCCGAATTAATTTTGGTCACCAGTGCAAAAATGAAATGTGGGCTAGCTCAAGCTAGTGATAAGGTATATTAATAATGTTACACAATTGTAAAAAAAATAATATTATTATCGCAGGCTATAAAAAAGACAAAGATTATTTATATGACAGAGAAAACCTCTAAACTCAGAGCAATAAATGATAAATGAAAGATAAATTTTACCAAGAAGTGGTGGCGAGATCAGTTGAACACACGCCATGACGGCTGGTGTAATTTTGTGCAAGAAAAGAATTACTGGAAATATGTATAAATAAAGGTGATAAAAAGTTATTTGATGATTGCCTATCCAAAGGAGGATAGGCAAGTTAAAATAGATCCGAATATTATCAAGATCATTACGCACATCGATCGCCAATTCTTTAATGTGCTAAATTTGTCCGACAGCACTGGAACCTGTTTAAAAAGGCTCAAGACTGTTGCCCCCGAAGAGTAAGAGATCCAGATAGACTTGTCTTGCTTAGGGCACCAAAAACTTCTTTATATAAAAATAATTGTCATAATATGAGTGTAGTTATTTACAACAAAATGTCAAAGAACTTTAAGGAGCTACCTAATAACATTTTATTTGTAAAACTAAAATTATAGCTTTTGGATAAACGATTCTACTCAATAAATGAATTTATAAATTTTAAAAATGTTTAATAATAATAGGATTGCAAAAACACATCTTATGCTGTACAAGACGAATTAAATTGCCTGAATTCAGTAGAACGACTCTAATTTAATTTTAATTGAAAATCCTTTGCAAACACAATCTTCTAAATCAAAGACGACTCGAAAATTCTTTGTGAAACGGCTTTCAAGATAAAGCAAGGAGTAATCCGAAATTCTTTTATTTTCTTTCATGCACTCTTTCACTATCTGTTAATCCTTTCCAAGTACCCCCTCTGTCGCTGAGAAAATTAATTTCAGGTTGGAAAAGATTTTCAGGCTACAGCTACGTTTTATTTTGTAGTTGTTTGTAAAGAAAAACGAGTTGAAGCATGTTCCTGGCACTTTTAGTTAACTAAAGTTTCTGCTGAGGTTTTTATCAAGGATAAGTCTCGGTAATGCGGTGATGTTGTTTGGGATAAAGAAACTGAATTGCGGAGCTGTTCGTTTACTTTTTTGGGAAGTAATAAACGTAGTTAAGTTATTTGGTTTTGGTTCGGGATTTACTATGAAATGAGGAAGGCTTTTGTGTTTGAGATTAGTTTTATTATTCCGTGTTGGTTTTGGAATAAGAAGTACACAGTATAACAGTAAGTTCCAAATTAAATTACGTTTTCGCAATTAGGACGAATGTTTTACCGGTTTACCTCAAGGTCATGCAAATTTCACAGAAAAAAATTAATAAACTATACAACAACACATTCAATCAAAATTACATCAACTAAGTTATTGAGAAAAAACGAATACAAAGACGAGGGAGTAGATAAAAGATTTTAAATAAATTCAGAACATTCTTGAGAAAAAGCTTTGCATAAATGAATGTTTAGTACATTTCTGCAAATTAAGACCAAATATTTATAACATTTCTGCAGTATTAAGCTTCTATTTGTAAATTAGAGCTCTAAAATTCTAGACTACACTTAGAAGAAGAATGCCTGACAGTAATGACTGAGATAAAATATTCATGAGCTCCGCTAGTGAAACAGCTCTCTTTCCACCCAAGGACAATAAAACTAGGACTTAATTGCTCGTTAGTGGGATTGGAGAATTAGAATTTCAGACCAATTAAAGGATTTTGTAAGAGGAAACCAGAATGTTTCTAGAAGGCTAAAATAATTTGCCATAGAAAAGTTAATTTTGGTGAGGTATTTGGTTGGAGAGATGGAAAAGCTCTAAAACTGATAAAAGTAAATAACTGTCATGGTTATAGAGAAACGGTAGGTAGACCAGCAGCTGGATTGGTGAACATGAAAACATTCAAAAGATCGCGAATAAGTCCTGCCGGTCTAATCTGTCTACCACAGCATGCAAACTTACCTGGAGTGATCATGAAGTGAACTATTCGACCTTGTTTCTATGTATTGACACCCCACTTCACCTTAGCTCTCACGGTCTGATGTTGGCAATAAAGACCGACTGGTTGAGACTCACATAGACCAGGGAATCATGGCCCAGAAAGACAGGTCCTTAATCAACCATGAGTGAAAGATAACTTACTATGATGATGATGATTCGTAGTGATTGGCATTAGTGAAGAAATGTAATAAAATTCGTTATATGTAGGGCTAAGTCATTTCACAAAGTTTTTTCATTGCACGACATTAGGCGAGTTATATTTCACGGAATATTCGCTCGCTGATACTTAGATATTTGCGTTTGATTTCATTCACTAACTACTGAAAGCAGAACCGAATTGGAACTTACTCTACACCTAATTTATTAACAGTTTAAACTTCACATATCACCGTACGAAAATACCAGAAACATCAATTTTTCATCCATTAATGTTTCGCAAAGACATTTTTCATTCAATTACCGAAATATGCGCAATAAATTCAATTTCAGTCTGAATTTACTGGATACAGTAAACATAATTCAAAGCTTCTTTCGCACGAAAATACTGGCAAATATTTTAAATCGTGTTGATAAATATAACAAGTAAAAATGTGAGTCTATTAGAGGGGAGGCTCGGGTATAAATCAGGGATGTTTTTCCCGTTAAATCTCGGAACACGACAGTTTTACCTTTGGCTGACGCGACAATGTGTCGTAAGATTGCGTCATACTTGGCACAAGTTTGGTAAATACGACAGGGGTGTTTGACAAAGGGATAACTAGCAGTATTTCCATTGTAACATAAAAAAGGATTTAACTGCAATATACCTTTACACGGTAGGCGGTAGAGAGAGTAAATTCCCGCAAACCTCCATTGAAAAGGGAGGATCCTCCGCTCAGGCGGTTGTCGTGCTTGGCGGGCAACTGCCCGATGGTTCATATACGGGTGGATGTATATGTTCAAATCGCATAGTAAACTTTGCTTGTGCGATCAAGGATTTTTAGTTCACCACCAGTTGGATAGATGGCATCGTGGTTATTTTTGTTGCGATGTAGATTTGTTTCGTTGGTTTTTCCTGTGATGGCAATGATGCGCCACATACCACATGTACCTAAATACTAATAAATGTACTAGACTAATAACAATAAAACCAATAAAATAACATAAGTATGTAGTAGGTACAAGTATACAAAAATAAGAATCGGTATTGTAATTCAAAGCGGTAATGCTGCTAGTTTTTTGAGCACATATACTATTGACAGTGATGTTGGTGAATTATTTTTTGATGGCCATAGTGTTCTTTTTTACGCTTTGTTCATAAATATTACTTACAAGTATTTATATTAAAATTTCTTTATGTAGATGCTTGTCAGAACGTTCTTCGAATACCGATTTTGACATACAATCACTTTCAACATGGGACTTTCCGTGGGCCCTTTTTGTTATAGATATTCGGTTTGAGATACAAATTCTGAGTTGGTAAGTAACATCCATATTCTACGCTCTTTTAAAGGCACAGTTTCTCTCAAATCGAGCAAATTAAAAATCATCAATCAATATAAAGGTATATAAACTACTGTTCCGTTACAGAGTGTCTGACAGACAACGAACTGCTTAAACTACTTGTGTAAGACAGCTGAAATTTGTTATATAAGTTCCTTAAGGAGTGTAGGGAGTACTCAGGAGAAGAGAGGACTTATCGGAATTTATAAGAGAACGGGATAAACAGGATAATATGTGGTTACAAAGTCGCAGGTAAAAGTTAGTATAGTGTATATAATAGTCTTGTGTCCTGAAAAAATCTAATTAGTCCGTCAGTTAGATTATCAAAAACTATTTGACCCGTGTTTTTTCTTTTGTTACGGGAACCAAAATTGACGAAGTTACGACGCTTTTAAAATTCTCAATACGTCACACCTTCGCATAATTTTTAGTGAGTCGTGCCGTCACGAGCCCCCACTCCCGAGTTTTGATGCGTTTTGTCTTTGTCAATATTCATTGATTTACAAAAACAAAAAATACGTGTCCATTATTTTTCAATACTCTAGCTGACGGACTTAATAGTTATGCAATTTGTGGATGATGGAATCTAGCCTATTACTGTAGTAAGTAGTGTACCTATATGATAAGACTGTTAATTTAATTGAGAGACACTGAGTTGAGGTTAAAGTAAGGCATAGAACCAATGACACAAAATGCCAGTGTGACGTTTAAACTACATAGGCATCAGCTGGTGTGTTCGCTTTTTACGTATTTTCAAGATCGATCTAAAAAGGTTACATTACACTCAACAACTGATAATAATCTAAAATGGCGGTCTAGTACCCCATTTCTAACAAACATGTGTACATTTAATACCCATTCGTGTTAGGGGTGCACATTTTCTCGATACTCACAGTAAAATTAACATACTGAGCGGGAATTTTTGATCATAACAGTAAAAAAATAAGTAGATTAAAGTGGAAAGCTGAAGAAAATCCGGCCAAGTGCGAGTCGGACTCGTACACGAAGGGTTCCATATACTTTTATTTTTATAATTTCTTGTTATAGCGGTAATAAGAAGTAGCCGGATAATAGGGTTTCGTTGGTTACCTTTTGGGCACGGAACCCTAAAAAGAAGGTTAGATATCGGAAACAATTCTTTGACTAAGTTATTTTGCAATTATGATGAGGATGTATAAAACATGTAAGTAAGTCAAGTACAAGCCATTAAAGTTACAGAAAACTTTTGAATTGTCAGCCTCTTTACATATTTTGCTGCTTTAAGTAGGATAAAAATAATGATGAAGACCTTGCGGACTTTGGTTTAGTCTTTGTTGCACTTAATACTGTTTTGAATGAAGAAGCTTCTTAAAAAAAAATATGTGCAAATAATTTGAAGACCAGAGATTCTACAAAAAAATGATATGAGAATTCTACATTCGCACATTGTCGCAAGCTGTCAGAAAAATCTTATTTCCTTATATGTCTGTCAGATTGTGACTGCTATTGTTGTTTACGCTGCCCGCCCATGTCAGACTTTTTGTAGCACCGATAATCGGTTCAATTTTTCCAAAAACCAATTGATTTTTGTTTTTACGCATTTTTTTTAAAAGCGCCCATTACAATCGTTAGTTATCAGACTTGGGCGGAGCAGCCTTAAGCAGTTAATTAGAAGAAATGGCCCTCGGAAAATTATGAAGCGAAGATTAAAATAAACAAAAAAAACGGCCAAGTGCTAGTCGGACTCGTGCATAATAGATACCATACCATCGTTTTTTATTATATTTGTGGTAATAGCAACAGAAATACAAAACTCAGTGAATTTTTACGGAAAAAAAATTAACTATCTACCTACCTATTACGGCGATATAGTCCACTGACAGAGAGATGGACGGACGGTTGGATGGACGGACAACGCCAGCTTAATAATAGGATTCCCTTAGATACCCTTTAGGTTCGGAACCCTAAAAATAAAGTAAAATGTCAAGAAAACACAAAAGCAAAAACATAAAAAAGCTTTTTACAAAAAAATACAACCGACTTCCAAAAAAAAACACTACAAAGTAAAAAATAACTTTAATTTCGGAAGTCGGTGTTTTTGTTAGTTTCTTCGTATTTTGACACCGACTTCCGAAATTAAAGTTATTTTTTACTTTGTAGTGTTTTTTTTTGGAAGTCGGTTGTATTTTTTTGTAAAAAAGTTTTTTATTTTTCACTTTTTAGTGGTGCCCCACACCTAACAACACCACTGCAAAATCGCAGAAAAGCAAAATACGCAATTTCGATTAGCAAAGAATCATCTAAACATACAACCGAATTGATAACCTCCTCCTTTTTGGGAAGTCGGTTAAAAATGGCAGCAAATTCAAAGCCAAAAGCTACGATTGGGATGGTCCCTCGTCACGACAAGACAATAGACTACCGAATGCAATAATTCACTGAATTAGAGGACATCAAAGGGCAAAATGGAGAAAAGGGTCCCTTAGATTCCATTAGTGCTCTCTGTTAGTTAATTCTCAACATAGATAGGGACACAAAGAGGTCTCGGGAATCGTACAAAGAGATGATATTGAAGAGAAGACAATGCTTTTTGTGGAGGCTGTGTTACAAAAATCTTAAGGATGGAGTTACGTAGCTATTTATAGCAATGCTACTTGGAATTAATAGGCATTTACCTATTTGTAAATAAAATAAGTATAAATAAAAATGCTGAATGTAAATAAAAGTTTTTTTTTTTTTTTTGATGGCACAGTTAAACTTACCACGACAATACCTGTAGATGCATCTATGTAGAGTCAACAAAGCCATTGGGTTTACATGCAAACATATTATTTTATCCACAGCACTACCAATATTATTTCTAATGCGTGCATAACATAATTATGCACTTAAAATATTATTTTAAGTGCATAATTGTACACAAATTTTGACTAACATTTTCTATTAACATGTTTAGGGAAAGAAACGAATGATAATGCGGAAATAAGTGAGGGTTGTGAAGAAATAGTTTCGGGTGTTGATCTTGATTGTTTTCCCATTTAGGTATAAAAGTTTAAGAAGGCCGATTAATGAATACGGAATTTACTACACCAAACAATGATATGATTTTGGAGATTCAAAACTAACCAAGTATGAATCAGACTCGCAAACGACGGCTTATCATACACTGGAAAACCCCATTTCTTGTATAAGGGGGTCTATTAAATGACACGGTGGAGCACACTGTGCAGGTAGACCTCTCGCGTCCGGGCCTTGTCCAAGCCATGGTCCGGAACGAGACGGAATGGGACGCCGTCACCTCCTTCTGCGAAGCAGTCATGCTAGCGAAGGAGGTGGCGGAGTGGGAGTGGGAGAGAACCTCTCGTCCCGGCCGCCGTGGTAGACGCCGCGGGCGTTGGAGGCCACCTGGTGACCTCCGGCCACCGTAGGCGCGGGCCTGTGAACGGTGAGCTATGGGCAGCTCGCCGTCCGTCCGTCTTTTGACGACAGGCCGGTTCGACGGCGCGTTCGTTTTCCACACGCGCCTCAAAGAGAGTCAGCATTGGGAGGGGCCCGAAAGGGCCGATGCCTGCCGGAGTCGCGGGACTATTCGAAAGAGATACCGTGGCTCCGGAACACAAAGGGCACTGAAGGAACATGGATGGGTTTTAGTCAGTAGAAGTCTGACACCCCCTCTCGCTCCGCCCAGAGCGGGAGAAGTAATTAGATGATTTCCCACCATTAAAAAAAAAACAAAAAAGGGGGTCTATTAAACAAGAAACATGTGAAACAAAAAACGAGGGGTCTATTTCATAATAAACGCAATTTTTTCTTTTACAAGAAACTTTTTTAATTTAAAGTTACTATTTTAATAAAGCAGCGCCAGAAAATTAAACATTTTCTGTGTTTTCAACTATACAAAACACCAACACACACACACACACACACACAGACATACACACACACACACACACACACATACACACATTAAATACAGCCCGCTGACAGACTACAGAGGCTTAGGCTGCCTGTTAATTTTAACCAAAGGAATTGTATAAAACCTCAGTGACTCACGTCACTCATTGGACAGACGGACAGTCTTGGTCACACCATAATGGTTACTTTTTACCATTTTGATATGGAACCCTAAAATAGAAGTCGTTTTTGGCCAGCTGTCGGATAGTGCACACTCATTAAAAAATCTCTCAAATTCCTTACTAATTTATTGCTTTTAGTGAAAAAGTAACCGACTTACTGCATATAATGAGCATGCTTTCATTGAAGTCTTATCAGTGTCTTTTTTCATAGTGCATCTTTAATTTTATTTAGCCTCGTGTGTGTAAGTAATTATTATCAATTTCATCAACACACAAACAACATCTCAACTTTTCTAAAGCAAAACTCGCACTATACACACGGAATCCGACCATTACCCTCATGAGAAAACCAATCCTATTCACCTTTTCTATTCCACGCGACCAAATTTTCTCAATTCACTGGCATAATCTCTAAGTAATTAAGCTTGCAGTGGTCAGGTGTAAGCTCTATACACACAAAAGGCTTGGGATCGCTACAGGAGCCGGAAAAGTAATTAATTCTGTAGGTACTTGTATGTTCTACCTTTCATTGTTATCTTGTAAACGAAGGAATACATAAATAGTTGGTGTTTTGATTGTTTAGGTGAGTATAGCAGGGATGAAAATATAAGATCGTTATATTATTATAATAAATTAAAACGAAATCTATTGGATGTGAGACTCAGGATCGGTCGATGAGGTGACATCAGGGGAGACTTATTTCAGGGCCCTCTGTTTAATGTATGTGACAATGGGTCTTTGTCTGAAAACTGTCAATTGTCACCATTTCGCGACAGGTTTAGTTTAATAAAGCAAAAAATGTATAAATTGACAGATTGTCACTTGTCACCAGTCAGTTTTATTAAATAGGCCTCGGAAGTAGACATCTTTTGTCGGAAATTATGATGTGGATTAAAATTTTGAATCGCCAAATAAAATTTTAACTAAGCCGCAACGTACATACATAAGTTTGTACCTACACTAGGTTTCAATTAGGGCATCACAAGAGCTATTGGGCATTGACCGTCAGTAGTAAACAATACCCAACAGTCCCCGGCTGCCCCACTTGTGGGGCGAAGCTATAATAGTCTTACTATTGTTTTTTTATTTTGCGGGGCCGGGGAGGTTAATACAATTCCGACTAAAATATTAGCTAGTTTAAAACTTACCCAATATTTTATTTTGCTTAGTACAGTTTCCTCTGGCATCGTTATCATCCTCTTTATCCTGTTTCGACGTATTGTCAAATCTATTCATTTCAGTAACACACTCACTTCTCTCACATTTCTAATTCTCAACATCTTTCAAGGATTTGTTTTTTACTTTGGAATGTTTTAGTATTTTTGCTATCATTGTTTTGTTTCAGTTTGTCTCTTATATTTCATATTGCAGTTAGTATAAGTATATAATTTAAGTATTTTTACTCTTATTCATTAACACTAGACACAGTCACTAAACCATTTAAATCGTGGTTTTTACGTATAGTTACTAGTCTAAGCACTATTTTTTTTAAACATCTATGTCTTAATTATTGCTACATCTATGGTCACTAGAATTACCACAAACTCAAATTATTTCATGCACAGTTTTTAATCCAAGTCAAGTTCAGTTTAAAACTCAAAGATGTGCACCAATTTTGAGCACGTAATTGACAATTATCGTAAAATTGGCGGCAAAATATGTGAAGGGCAGCGCGACCGCCCCCAGTGACGCGTCGGGATCTACTGAAGCAGTAACTATGCGAACCTGAAAGCGGGAGCCGTTCATTACAGGCTTTATGTCATCCCCAGGTTTTTTTGATGCTGGCTGAATGTTTATGCTGCCTTTGCCAACTTTTTTATTGGGTTTTCTGTTTATTCGAAATGTCGTCTTCCAAATTCAAAGGTAATTTATAAGTATAGATTACAGTCCTTTGAGAGCTTTTTAAACATTAATGTTATGTTAATATATATAAAAGGCTAATGCCGACTACTGTCAGTAAATTTGAAATTAATATTAACAATCTACTTACTTATCAATGAAGAGGTATCAAAGAAATTCGAGTAGTGCTGCTAAATTATGTGTCAATTTATATGCATGAATTTGGTTTATGTATATTGCTGAAAGTTGCGTGAAATATTTCCATTTTAACGCTAATACCTAACAAAGTAACTTATGTATATTCATTACCTACAAAATTACTTTGAAAAGAAAAGGTCTCTGCGAAAAAATATTCGTCACTCACAAAGTTAATATGTTATTTTTGACTTCCTTGTTTACTTTGGAATAAAGACTGAAGGCTGAGGAATAATTCAGAAGACTTTCTATAAATCCTTATTCAAAGTTGCCATAGATTCAAAAGGAATTGTTCATCCCGATGTTTGCACTCTGAGACACCTTTTGGATTGTATTTCCTCAAAGGCTTATTCAAAGAAGGTTTTAAGACAAAACTTGACGCTTACCGCAGAGCTTAGGACTGCATCTCTCAGGAACGTTGTTTGAAATGCTCTTACGCTTGCCGGAATTAACGAATTTAGCCGAATTTGCACGAACATTCGAGAGAACACGGAGAATGGGCGTTTTATTTTCGCAAATATTTCACCGAGAATCGTGTTGTCGAATGAGACGTAAAATTGTTCGCAGCCAATTTGGAAATTGAGTCTAGAGAGAATGTGGAACGAAATGTTTGTACAAAACATACCTTCAAGGATTTTCGCGAAGTACCTACCTTTTTCTTTGTCAACTGTAAGTATATATCCAGCTACGATTGTATATTAAAATGAGTTCTATAAGAAAGCAAAAAAAAAAACCTGAGTTAGTTCATTTTCTTGTCGACATTTTCTACGTGACAGTGTGACTACAATTCCCTGAAGCGGTAAAATATAAAAAATAAGATCAATAGCAACGAGAAATAGTTTATCGCTTCCTATAGTTACAAACTTATAGAAACGCTAGCTGACCCACGCAACTTCGTCTGCGTCACATTTTCCATTAATGCTCGGCTCCGTTTAGTCTTAGCGTGATGCTATGTAGCCTATATCCTTCCTCGATACATGGGCTATCTAATACTGAAAGAATTTTCAAGTCGGTCCAGTAGTTCCTGAGATTACCCCCTACCAAACAAATGTTACCTCTTTATAATATTAGTATAGAAGTATAGAGTAGTCGCTGCTCACGGTTTCGCCCGCATGGAATTAGTAGGATGCCCCCATTATAAACCATCGCCTATAAAACATAGGGTTCACATATTAGATGTTAACATGTTAACTGCCACCGTGGTCGAGTGGTTTAGGCGCTTACCTCGTGATCCGGTGTTGGTGGGTTCGATTCCCACGGGAAACATACTTTGTAAAATTGTTTCAGATTAGCTAGGAAACTGCAGGCTTGAATCACCTGATTGTCAGATAAAAAGATGATTCCGTGCTTCGGAAGGCACGTTTAAGCCAGTGGTCCCGGCCGCCAAATGGCGGTCGTCATATAAACCATGTCGGAGGCCCTTGAGGTGGTTTAGAAACTCTGCCACTAGAGTGTGTGGGGTCGTTAAACCTTACTGCTAACACGACAAGAAGAAGATCCTATGTTTTTGTATATAATTTTAAAAGTTCGTTCAAATTAATTGCGTGAAAAAGTGCCTCTAAAGAAAGAAAATTTGTAAAGTTTTCCGGTGGAAAATCACAGTTTGTAATTAAATAATTATCGTCGCCCTTTAAAGATTAAGAAAGTCAATAAACACAACAAATTCAGTTAAGACATCATCAATCACAAGTCATTTCCTTTACTTTTGACCGATCGACGCTTACAATATGAATAATTGCCTACTTTTAAGATTATTGCCAATGCCAAGATATTAAGATAATGTCGAAACCCAAAACGTACCTCAAAATGGGGTAAATAAAAACACAGGGGTGAATAGAAACAAGGTTTTGTGATCAGTACTTTTAGTTTTAGGACATTGGTATTTTTTTGTAAAAACTAATAATTTCAGTGAAAATACCAATCAAAGTTTTGTTCCTATTCACCCTTTTTAGGGTTCCGTAGCCAAATGGTAAAAACGGAACCCTTATAGATTCGTCATGTCTGTCTGTCTGTCTGTCTGTCCGTCCGTCCGTATGTCACAGCCACTTTTTTCCGAAACTATAAGAGCCATGCTGTCGAAACTTGGTAAGTAGATGTATTCTGTGAACCACATTAAGATTTTTACACCAAAATTGAAAAAAAAAAAACAATAATTTTTGGGGAACCATACTAAGAACTGAAACGCAATTTTTTTTTTTCATCAAACCCTTACGTGTGGGGTATCTATGGATAGGTCTTCAAAAATGATGTTGAGATTTGTAATATCATTTTTTTCTAAACTGAACAGTTTGCGCGAGAGACACTTCCAAAGTGGTAAAATGTGTGTAACCCTGTAACTTCTAAAATACGAGAATGATAAAACAAAAAAAAAAATATGATGTATATTACCATGTAAACTAACAAAGAAAATTGGTTTGAACGAGATCTAGTACGTAGTTTTTTTTAATACGTCATAAATCGTAAATCGCAACTTTTGATTATAAATACCTACAGTTTTGTACGGAACCCTCGGTGCGCGAGTCCGACTCGCACTTGGCCGGTTTTTTAACGATACGATTTGCACTGTTTTTTTTTTCATTAAGATTTGCAAAGCAAATAACCCGGAGCTTGGATTTGAGCTCGACTGACTTGATACTACTTAACCTTATCCTACTAACAAATATTATCCATTATTACGTATGTATATGTATGTTCGTGTATACGAAATTTGAGGTTTTAGAAATGGATGGGTACCTAGATTTTTTTCTCTAGCACACAAGAACTACCGAAAGGATTTTATGAAATTTTACAGCAGTAGCTTATCGCTTCATAAATTACAGGCAGGCTGATCCACGGGCTACAGTCAGAAAAACTTAACGAATGTACTTATTTCTACAGATACCTACACCTCTGTCGTACCCTTCGGGAAATAACAAGCGTGATTTTATGTCGATTGGTTTTGTGGCCTTGCAGTCTGTAAGAAATGGCTCCGCATTTCCTTACCTTTAAATATGCATTGGTACCCATCTGCGTTGGGTACGGGCAAAGATGAAAAAATATAATCGAAAAAAGAACAGTTGCTGGTTTGAAAAGTTTCGGAAAGTTTGGATCAACTAGGTTGTGTACAGACTCTCGCAAACAACACAAATTGATAAGGATACAACGCAATTTCATACGAAGTGTTCTATTTGTAAATCTATCTATACTAATATTATAAAGCAGAAGAGTTTGTTTGTTTGGTTGAGACAAATAGGAGCGGAGCAATCATGGAAAATGTGACGCAGACGAAGTTGCGCGGGTCAGCTAGTTTTAGAATAATTTGTATGGACATTGCCGCGTCTGTCTTCAGGAGCTTAAGTGCTGGTTTACGGAGACGCGGGGTGTTGAGCGTCGCGTGCAGCGTGGCATTTCGCGGCGTGTCGGACGATTTTTCCGTTTACGGACAGGCGGCGCGTGCAGTGGTTTATATTATCACCCGCGCAAACACATAGGCAATACACGATGTTGTTCATGGAGACGCGGGGCGTGACGCAGTGCGTGGTGCGGGGCGTGTAGAGTGGCGATGCCCGCCGCTGCGCTCAAGGCGATTATCTAAGTTAAAATATCTGGGAACCGAAACGATGACGAAATGTACGTAATCAATTCCCTATATTTTGGCATTTCAAGATTGACACTCGCTAATAGAATGACACTTTGTCTATGGCCTCTTATTGTAAAACTATGATCGTTACCCCATACTGCAGATACTGCAGTGTCGCCTTTGGTTTTTACATTAATTTCTCATGTCTCATATTATTTCATGTTGTAATTACAAATATTTTAAGATGTGTCAATAATTATAACGTGATACACATTTTTATATATGTATCAACAGATCATTTAAATAAATTATAATAGAATGTTACAACACAAAATTATATGGTAGGTACCTACTAGCACTTCGCTCGCGACTTCGTTCGCGCGGGTTTAGTTTTGCAATTTTCGTAGGAATATTTATTATAGCCTATGATACTCACAATAACGTAGTTTTCCATTGGTAAAAGAATTATCAAAATCGGTTCAGTAGATCCAGAGATTACCCCCCACAACCTCATAAAATTTACCTCTTTATAATGTGAGTAAGTATATATTAAAAACAGTAATACCATACATGACATTCTTTTAAGGCTTATGTTTAACTTAAAATAGTAAATGATCACCAAAATTAAACCCGCATTTTAATGTAAACTTATAACCAAAGTTATATCATCTTGCTATCCTATTTAAGCAAACCAACTCCAAAAAAAATATTCTAACCCAAAAATAGTTAAAATGATACGCAAAAAAATAACATCTCGTTATCCGATTAAACCAAATGATTCACCAACAATAGAAGGGATCTGGCGCTCGGCGGCCGCTGCCGCGGCCTAACCTAACCCACATGTTTCACCAGCCATAGAGGGGATCTGACGCAGACACGTTACTATACAATTTGTATATTATACTAACTTAATATTAATTTGCTCGCTAAGATTTGGTGATCATTTACTAAATTTGGTGGGCGAATACAATTTAAAGTGGAGTCGTGATTAAAATAGCTGGTACTATTGTATTTTTAGACTTTATGTTTCTGGTGTTAAGTAGATATTTTTGGTTACAAAACTAAGGGTATTAAAGCATTTTATGGTGGTCGTTATATTTGTCCCCTTCTTTTAATCACAGCTGTTTACAACAAACATATTAACGCTACTAGTGCAAGTTTATCCCGAGCTTTTGTCGTGTGAAGTGCTACTGCACTTATAAGAGACAGCGAGTGTAGACGGTGCAGAGCTAAGTGGTGAATTTTAATTAATTAACTAAGTAAAATGCTCTCTTGTGAGAACTCGTTCGTTTGTTTGTTGAAGCTGAGATACAGTGGGTCTTCTTTGTGATAATTACTGGTTGTACTTATAAGTGCGTATTTTTTATCTTATAAGAAATTTTGTTGTCGACTATCATTTGAAGTCCATTTTTAACCGACATCCCAAAAAGGAGGAGGTTATCAATGCGGTTGTACGTTTTTTTTTTTTTATGTTTGTTACCTCATAACTCCGACAATTATGAACCAATTTGAAAAATTCTTGTTTTATCTGAAAGGATATACTTGCAAATTGGTCCCATTTAAATCATATCAAAATCGGTTACGAAGTATGGATTTTAAATCGAAATACCTGGAATTTGACTATTTAGATGATTCTTTAAATAATCGAAATTGCGTATTTTGCTTTTCTGCGATTTTGCGGTGGTGTTGTTAGGTGTGGGGCACCACTAAAAAGTGAAAAATAAAAAACTTTTTACAAAAAAATACAACCGACTTCCAAAAAAAAACACTACAAAGTAAAAAATAACTTTAATTTCGGAAGTCGGTGTTTTTGTTACTTTCTTCGTATTTTGACACCGACTTCCGAAATAAAAGTGAAAAAGGAGGTGGTTTTCAATTCAGTTGTATCTCACATCACTGTACACCAGATGAAAATTTAAACGTGGTGTGTGTGTCTATTAATTAAAATAAAACTCTTCTGTAACTGGTGACTAACTGAGTATGAGCGCACAAAAGCTAATCAATCCTGATATATAAAAATCTTCCATTATTTGTCTACTGAATGACTAACAGACAACGCACAGCCGAAACAACTGGTCGCAGAAAGCTGAAATTTTGCAAGTAGGTTCCTTGGGGAATGTAGGGGAGCACTAAGAGCCCGAAATTCCCACGAGAACGAGAAAAAACGGGATATGCGAGAACGAAGTCGCAAACAAAAGCTTATCTTCTATCTATACTTATAATAAATCTGTAGACAGGTCAATTCTGTACATGAAATATATTTCCAAAATAACTATCAGGGGGTGATTAGGGATCGATACTGATGCCAAAAATGCAATCAGTACAATTTTTGTCTGTCTGTCTGTCGGTCTGTCTGTCTGTCTGTCTGTCTGTCTGTATAACCGTTATAGAAACAAAAACTACTCGACGGATTTTAATGAAACTTGGTACAATTATTATTCATACTCCTGAGCAGGTTATAGTATACTTTTCATCACGCTAAAATCAATAGGAATAGAGCAGTGAAGGGAAAAGTTGGGAAAACGGGAGAAGTTACTCTATTTTTTAAGCTTCCGCCGCGTGTGCAACCTTAATGATGAAAGCTACACAGAAATCATGTATGACGGAAATGTTCTCCTTAAAATTATATAAAAAATATCCCACGACAGCATATTATGTCTATCTTTTATGATTGACGAACAATAACACGTGTAACTCCCGATAGCTTAGCAGTTCGAAGCTTTCTGATTGTATTTGTCTACTCTTACGTTTATAAAACTCTCAGTCGTCCCTAATTAACATTAATAAAAATTTAACTATTCCATAAAAAAAGAATCTTAGAAATCGGTATAGAAACACCAAAGTTATACATGAAATACGCTAATAATAAGCCATCGCGCGTGAATACTGAATCATGCTATAATAAGGATTATTTTTGTATAAGGTCGCGAACACACAGGCAGGCGGCTAGCTTGGCGCCTAGAGGCTAGCGAGTAGCTTCGGAAAACGGCTTACGACAGTTTGCAATATCCTTTAATAATTATAATGTCGAAGGGAAGATGGTTATAATTTCGCTTTACACCAAACGAGTAATATTATAAATGTGAAAGTTTGGTTGTTTGTTACTCAATCACGCCAGAACGGCTTAACGGATCTTAATGAAATTTAAAACAAACTTAGATTATAGTCTGGAATAGCACATAAGCTTCTTTTCATCCCGGGAATATGTTCCCTAGGGATCGCGCGGGCGAAGCCGCTGGCAGAAGCTAGTCTATACTAATAATATTATAAAGCTGAAGAGTTTGTTTGTTTGAACGCGCTAATCTCAGGAACTACTGGTCCGATTTGAAAAAAACATTCAGTATTAGATAGCCCATTTATCGAGGAAGGTTATAGGCTATATATCATCACGCTAAAACCAATAGGAGCGGAGCAGTAATGAAAAATGTTACGCAGACGACGTTGCACGGGTCAGCTTGTAATATTATAAAGCAGAAGAGTTTGTTTGTTTGAACGCGCTAATCTCAGGAATTACTGATGCGATTTGAAAAAATATTTTAATTTTAGATAGCCCATTTATCTAGGAAGACTATAGGCTATATATCATCACGCTAAGACCAATAGGAGCGGAACAGTAATGAAAAATGTTACGCAGACGACGTTGCACGGGTCAGCTAGTAATATTATAAAGCTGAAGAGTTTGTTTGTTTGAATGCGCTAATCTCAGGAACTACATATGCGATTTGAAACATTATTTTAATTTTAGATAGCCCATTTATTTAGGGAGACTATAGGCTATATATCATCACGCTAAGACCATTAGGAGAGGAGCACTAATGAATTATGTGACGCAGACAACGTTGCACGTGTCAGCTAGTATTACAAGAAAGAAAGGTTATAAAACTCTCTGACCTGCAAGGACTTCAAATATCGAAGAATCCTCTTGTAATAAAATGTCTTAACTTCGTAACATCGTAACTAAAAGGTTGAAGGGTCTCGCCTTTCTGAGACATAAAACGTGTATTAAATCTGTCAAGAAACACCTTTATATTTTACTGGAGGCAACCGTTGTGTTTGAAGTATCTTTAGACATTTTTACGGTGTAATATTATGATGTTATTTTTATTATTGACTAGCTGACGCGGCGAACTTCGTTCCGCCTAACCGTCGATTCTTTAATTTTTAGTTTTTTTTTTTTCTGAAATGAACGTAGCTTAAGTTACTCCTAATTACATCAGCTACCTGCCAATAAAAGTCTAATCAAAATCGGTCAAGCCATTTCAGAGATTAACCGGAACAAACAGACAGACGGACAGACAAAAATTGTAAAAAAAAATTATTATGTTGTATGTACCGTATATATTCATATGCATGTAGTAAAAAGTGGTTATTTCAATATTACAAACAGACACTCCAATTTTATTATTATGTATATGTAGTATGTATATTTTTGATATGTATATATAAATGTCTAGACTAGCTTTTGCCCGCGACGTGCCCCGTAGGAAATCCGGGCAATCCTCTCTTAGTGCTCTCTACACTTCTCAAGGAACCTAAGTTTTTATTTTCAGCTTTCTAGGACAAGTAGTTACGGTAACGCGTTTTCTGCAAGTCAGTCATCAGTAACGAAACAATTCGAACGATGAATCCTGAGCTGTTTTTAATTTTGAGTCTGATTAGGTACTCTGTATTGAGCTCACATAATAACAGTCAACTTAACCTTTGTTTTAAATACTAGCTGTCTCCCGCGGCTTCGCACCCGTCAACTGGTAACTTTCTTATTTATTTTTTTTACATTAAAACCTTTTCTGATACACAACAAACACAACAAAAAAGAATTAGCAAAATCGGTTCATATGTTCTCGAGATTTGCTAGTCTAATCTGTAAATAACCATTTCGATATTCACTTCACCTGAGTGACTAAGCTTACAAAGTGAACTTTATTTCACACATCATAAGGTCTTATATTTATACGAATTTGAAACTCACCTCGGATTCCGCTGTCGAGACACGAAAATGTTGTTACAGAATAGCACTGCTGCACTTAGCAACACATACAGCGATTCATAGGTAGTTGAATCCAGACCACGTTGAAATCTTTCTCACTCTAATTGTGGATCATTGTCTGAAAATAATGTAACCGAGGTAGTCTTTTGTCTTTCTGAATACGTCTGGTCTGTTCTTTCCTTTAAATCGTACTGGTTCTGTTTTACTTTTTTTATTGTCTTTGATAATTAGAGTAGTGAAGAGAGTACTAGTGTAGTTACCTATATCGGCCAGGATTGCCGAAATGTGCTAGTGTTGTGGAATTCTGCTTGGGTTGCGGAATTAGTTAGAAAGAGTCAGTGTGGCCCTGGAACGCAAATGGCATTAAGAGGAACACAGAATTCCCATCTTCAAAAAAAAAAGGAAATTATTTTTAATTGATCGAATGTTTATTATACTTAATGATAGCTGGCCCTGGAACGCAAATGGCATTAGGAGGAACACAAATTTCCCATCCTTAAAAAAAAGGAAATTATTTTTTAATGATCGAATGTTAATACTTAAAGAAAGCTTTTGCCTAAAAATTGTCTAAAACTAACACCAATTTCTGAATTTGAAGTTAAGTTTATCTACGTTGATTTCAATACCAACCTGACAAACTTTGGCATACAAGTAGGGTTTGACACGTTCTTGACCCCGAAAATTCACCTCGGAATCCGCTCTTTGAATATAATAGTGTTGTGTAGCGTGCATAAATCTTTCTTTTTCAATGAATGACTTCCAAATATTGATTTATGGTTGAACAAATAAGAAATAATCATTATTATTGGAGCTGTTTCATTTCATTCATACAACCAAATCTATTTTTTTATTATGCTTTTCTTTGACAGGAGATTTCTTTTATAGGTACACGTGGGATGTTTAATTAATTCAAAACTCATCAACATTTTAAACCAGGGATTGATGCTTAAACGCAGCGATGAGTGAACGAGAGTGTACGTGTGTGAAAGGGAAAGGAGAGCCAATAGATACGACGAGGGAAGAAGGACATTGTGAAATTACAAAGTGACGAAGATTTACAAATAAAATAAAGTTTCAGGAAGTTTTTATTTCGGTATACTACATACCCCTACCATCTTTAAATATTATAAAGCAGAAGAGTTTCTTTGTTTGTTAGTTTATTTGTTTGGTTGAACGCGCTAATCTCAGGAACTACTGATCCGATTTGAAAAATTCTTTCAGTTTTAGATAGCCCATTTATCGAGGAAGGCTATAGGCTGTATATCCTTACGCTAAGACTAATAGGAGCGGAGCAATAATGAAAAATGTGACGCAGACGAAGTTGCGCGGGTCAGCTAGTCATACATATAGGATGATATTTGCCATTTTGCTTTCAAAACATTTCCGAATTTTACTTAAAAAATAAGTCAACGACCTCTCCCTTAAAGGTTGTATTATGGTGATCTCTCAAAGCATTTTTCTGGTACCAAAAACAAATTTCCGGCAAAACGGTAAGCGAGGCAAAGACATTTTTAAAGGAAAATATTTACCAACGACATTCCCTTCCTGTCGTACATTATTTAACTACAGAATTTTATTGAAAATCAAATTGTTTTCATCGAATAATTATGATCAATGACTAAAATGTTTTCAGCCGACTACGAGCCTGTTATCGAAAAATTTGCAAGTGTCCTTTGATATACATGGGTATAAAACAATACGCGTTCAAAATATTCCTGTGCTTAAATTTTTTTATAAACTCAAACTCAAACATTTATTTCAATCAAACCATTTACAGGCACTTTTGAATTGTCAAGGTCGGTCGGTCCAAAAAGATGAAGCTATTTGCACGTTCCAAAGCGTAGATCTCTATGGAGAAGAACGTGCAAGAAACTCCACGGACACTCTTATAAAAATAATAAATTGTTACAAAGTTTTGTTGACATCGTGTTGAAATTACACATACATGTGAGAACGATGTGACGAGCATGATAAAAACGTCCGGAAAAAAAAGGAACAATTCAAAGAAATAATTAAAATAAACCATGGCAGCTGAGAAATGGCCAGTCCCAACCGACAGCGCCATGACATGCGCCAGGCCCATTCGTCTCAACCATTTTGAATGGATCCAAATAATTTAACGCATACGCCACCATCAGCTAGGCTTTTGAGTGAGCATGACACTCCCAACCGCCAGGGTACTTGAGTCTATACAATGCAAACACACACATATTTATAAATGTTGGTACTATTGATTGATTGATATAAACTAAGTGATTGATTGATGATTCTATTTCTATTCTAGATTTTAGAAGGTGATTTTTGATTGCGCACCCAAGCAAACCCTTTTTTTATGGATGGGAAATCATCAAATGACTCCTCCCACTTTGGGCGGAGCAGAAGGGAGTGTCAGACTCTTATTGACTAACATCCATCCGTTTTCCTCCTAGTGCCCATTGCGTTCCAGGGCCACGGTTACTCTTTCTAACAAATTCGGCAGCCCTAGCAGGCACTGGTCCTAGCGGGACCCAAGCAAGCCCTTGCAAACATGGTGAAATGGGAAATTAGCGGGCCACCCAAACAAGATTGCGAATGCAGTGTTACTGATAACACTATGTCCCAACTATTCTACTCTTTGACCGCTTGCACGGTCCGGGCACATGTCACGTGATGACGTTGACCGCGTCGGGTCAAATATCATCTGGCGGGCAGCTGCCCGCTAGTTTCTAGTTTCTAGTTTAGGTCTTTCTAGTTTTCGTTAGTTTCTATATTTTTTAATTAATTTGTAAACATTGAATATTGGTGAAAAAAACACATTATGTGAACTTTGAACAGGAATAATTTAAAAAGTAAATCGATAACATATATATTTTATGACTTGTATGGGTAGCTGGGTTATATCTAAAAACGATAAATAACAAACAACATACTCCACCGTACAAAAACATATATAAAAAAAAAAAACTACCACCAAACATTAGCCATTTCCCGCCATTTTGCATTATTTACCTTCCGACCCACGGAACAAAAATTCTAATCATAACGTAAATTTCGTTTGTTTTGTTTATGTTTTGGCTGAAATCTATTGCCCAGTAAACATAAAATGCGATAATAATTATTTTTTAGTCAGAACAAGTAGCTAGACTTAATAATTAATCAATTACGATAGCGTTCTGACAACATGGACGCCTTGTGTAACAAGGGATAGGAAAATCATAAAAAAACATGCTAATACTTACCAACATGTTTATTTTCACTTGCACACACATTAATCACATCACAAGGCACCCATAAAACATTACATAACACTAATTCACTCACAAACAACATAATAAACAAGTTTATTCGACAGCTACGTCATTGCGCAACTCGCGTCATAGCACAGACTGACTAAAAATTTAATTTCTTTTTAAAAATGGACTCGCCCGTGGCGTATTTTGTATTTTTAGCATGTATGAAATGTCAAAAAATCGAGTGGAAAAGAGCAAAAGGATTGAAATACCGTGTGTTAGACAGAAATGGACATAATTTGACAACAGATGTAGTTTTTGCTGGAAAGGTCGGAATGCGACCGTTGCGCGGTCTACGTCAAATTGTTAAATGGTAGCAAAGTAGACCCCGTGTCCGGTCAAGCGGTTGAAGTCCAAAAGCGGTATTTCGAAAATTGTCTTTACATATTAAGTAAGTGTGCAAGCTCAGTATAATACAGGTTATATACAAACCTCTGTATTATACTGAGCGTTGCTAAACATAATTATTGTCTAGTAAACTCGCTTTTGTACACTAGCTTTCCTGTAGTGTCATTTTGTAAAAGCTACCGTGATAACGAAGGTGAAGTGAGCTGACAATCGCTAGCATTAGAAGGAATCACAGCTCACTTCACCTTGGTTTCCAAGGTGATAATAATCACTACTGCAGTGCGATTCTTTAAACATGGCGCAGTTAAGGCTTGGGTGAAGTGATCACGAAGTGAGCTGTCAAGTAATCAAGATGGAATGACACCCAAGCCTTCACTTCAATATTTTTACAGAATCGTGCAGCGGTTGTGTTTGTTTTTTGGTTAAAAACACCCAAAAACAAACACAACCGCTGCACGATTCTGTAATGTAATGTAAAACGCTGAGTTTTTTTTTTTTTTTAATAAGTTGACACCAAATAAATGTTCAACCAACTTTGTAAATATCCCTTTTAATGTTATAGAACTAAATACTCCTCCACCGGACCCTGTAATTTATTATTTAAGTAAACGAAAACGGTCCAAGACGCCATCGTCCCTTTGATAAAACAATCCCGAAAGGTATCTTGTGTACTTTCTGTGGAGTACACCAATTATCTTAGCTGTCTTAATATTTGTGTTCTTCTAGCGTAATTAGGGGACAATAGACGTATTTCTGAGTGGGATAAATAATTCACGAAACTAAATTGAAACAATGAGAGATATCTTTAAAAAGGTTATAAAGTAAATGCAGACCTATAATATTATTTCATCTCTAAACCCCCATAAAAATTATTTTGATATAACCGAGTTTATAGTGAAAGACTGGCAAACTATTGGCAAGGACTGAGATGAGTGGAAAGGACTGGAGAAGGTCTTCATAGAATAGAATAGAATAGAATACTCTTTATTATGTACACCATATAAGTACGAGGAGGGGTCCATATCCAATAGCAAAAACTAACTCTTACAAAAAATTAGACAGTAAGCAAATAACGACCTAAACACTAACAAACAAATACCACATTTGAAATAGAAATTAAAAATAAAGAAATGAAGGCTTTTTTTATTTATTATAAAAGATGATTTCGTGCTTCGGAAGGCACGTATAAGCCACTAGTCCCGGCCGCCAAATGGCAGTCGTCAAAGAACTCATATCAAAGGCCCTTAAGGCGGTTTAGAAACTCTGACACTAGAATATGTGGGGTCGTTAGACCTTACAGCCCTCACAGTAAAAAGATTAAAGAACCCATAGTAAAAGTTACATAAGATGATTAAAATAAGTACCCCCTTTTAGTTTTAGCGTTATTTCTTGTACGACATTTATATAGAATTATATCAACATTCATTTTGGAAAAGCGAATTTGCCAATTATTAGGAAAGGAATAGCTTCCTGTTTTTAAGGTTTTCACAATAAAGCTATTGTAATGAACTTCTTAGTGCCAATTCTACAAATTAAGAGTGTGTATTCCGTCCACTAGCGCCGCCAATCGTTTTTTATTAATTGTGGTAAGTTTAAGACACATAGATAAAAAACCGCTCTGTAGTGCACTAAAGAAATGTATCTATTATTTTTTGACAGCTATTTTTAATACATATCTCATGGTTAAATAGCCAAAACGGCAATTATTGCTAAAAGTGGCCACTTTTAGCAAAAATATCGACTTTGGCAACTATTTATGTTCTAAAGTACAAAACATAACTCTCAAAACATAATAAATACATTTCTTCAGTGCACTACAGAGCGGTTTTCTATCTACGTGTCTTAAATTTACCACAAATAATAAAAAACGATTGGCGGCACTAGTGGACGGAATACACGCTCTTAAGTAACGTTCGCATTCGCAAGTCAGTGGCGATCTGTCAAAAATGCATGGAAATTAAGGTATTTTTGACAGTTTGTGACTGACATCCAACTGCAAATGTCGATTTATAATTAGTAGAAATGGCTCTCAGCTCATACCCCAACAACTGTGTGGGTTTTGACACCAAATATAAGTTATTAGTATTGGATGCAAAAAAAATATTTTACCATTTAAATCCATCAATGGACTACAGCAAAGAAAAAACACATACAGTCAACAAATTGTAATTTCCAACCGTATTCAGCCTTTGTTTTTCCCATACGGTTAACTGGTTGAAAAACCGCTGAAATAGCAACTGAACCAAATCAGGTCAGCGCTGTTTCAGTGCGAACATGATATTTTGGATCACTGCCAAATGCCTGAATGTTTCTTCGTAGAGGGGTTTTTATTGCAAACCTTATATTTGATGGTACGACTGAAAGTATGCAGTGTTGCTAGCATCCTGAGAAATGGGAAGATACTTCGAAGCGCGGGCAAAAATTGTCCTGTCTTTTTACCCAACTGCCAAGGAAGGGTTATGTTTTTCGCGCGTATCTTATATGTTTGCTTGTTTGTTTGTAAACAAAATATCACCTCGTGTCTTTCAAACGGCTGGATGGAGATTTGTCTCAAAAACCTAAGTCCTATCCTTAGATAGGTTTAAAGAAATAAAAAACTTTTTACAAAAAAATACAACCGACTTCCAAAAAAAAACACTACAAAGTTAAACATAACTTTAATTTCGGAAGTCGGTGTTTTTGTTACTTTCTTCGTATTTTGACACCGACTTCCGAAATTAAAGTTATTTTTTACTTTGTAGTATTTTTGTTTTTTTTTTTAAAAACTGACAAAAACACACAAAATACCACCACACACTGACAAAACAAAAACTGTAACAAAATCTTTTTTTATTTGGAAGTCGGTTGTATTTGTTTTTACTTTTTAATGGTAGTACCCCACACCTAACAACACCACTAGAAAATCGCAGAAAAGCAAAATACGCAATTTCGATTACTTGGATGACAGAAAACCATCATCCAAGTAGACGAATTCCAGCTATTTCGATTTAAAATCCAAAGTTTGTAACCGATTTTGATAAAATTTAAATGGGACCAATCTGCAAGTCTTGTATATCCTTTCAGATAAAAAATAATTTTAACAATCGGTTCATAATTGTCGGAGTTATGAACAGTGATCGGAGTAGGTAGATTGATTTTTGGTACTTGTAACATAAATGCACACAGAAAGAATAACATGGATAAGCCATTTTTCCGGAAAGTAATTCCGGTATTTCCGGATTCAATTAAATATTGTTAATGTTGGTAGTGATATTATTACTACTCAATTCAAAATTTTGTCAAATCGTGACTGTGTGCCGTTAAAAAAAAATATGAAGAATAATAAAGAATAACATTGCTCATTTTATTACAATTCCTACCTTTTTTTTGAGGATGGCAAATCATCAAATGACTCCTTCCACTCTGGCAGAATACAATTCCTACATAAGTTCCGGTTTTTTTTTAATAATCCACCAATTCCGGAGGAATGTCCATATTAATATAAACGTTTCGGATCAATGACCCCAGTTCAATCTACCTACTCCGATCACTGGTTATGAACTAACAAAAAAATAAAAATACAACCGAATTGAGAACCTCATCCTTTTTGGGAAGTCGGTTAAAAAATAAAAAAATCGATTTTTGGTTCTAAATTTTACCTAAGTCGTAAGGTATTTACATTCGGGTTTATTGATTTCTTTAATTTAATCTTAGTTCTTGTAGTAGTTTTAATTATTGGTTTTATTTAACGGCCTCCGTGGTCGAGTGGTATAGGTGCTTGCCTTATGACCCTGTGGTCTTGGGTTCGATTCCCAAGGGAAGCATACTTTATAAAGTAGTTTCCAGTTTAGCTAGGTCATTGCAGGCTTGAATCACCTGAGTTTTTGATAAAATTATGATTCCGTGCTTTGGAAGACACGTATAAGCCGGTGGTCCCGGCTGTGAAATGGCGGTCGTTAAACCATGTCAGAGGCTCTTGAGGCGGTTTAGAAACTCTGACACTAGGGGGTGTGGGGTCGTTAGACCTTACTGCACACACGATAAGAAGAAGATTATTGGCCCATATTATTATTGGCCCATATTATTGGCCCATATTATTGGCCCATATTATTGGCCCATATTATTATTGGCGCATATTATTATTGGCCCATATTATTATTGGCCCATATTATTCGTGTTTCTCAGTTACTGGGTAGTGGAGGTTAGGTAAAAGGTCGATGCGTAGAGGAGGGAACTCAAAATGAAAATTTGCTTGCACTGGTTTGTGATTTTGCGATGCGTGGCTGTGTACTGTGGGCATTTTTTAAAAAAGCCACAAATAGAATAGATCCAAGAAACCTTGTTGTATAACAATCATAAGTTGTGTATTTGATATGGTCTTTTTTTTAAATTGAAATGGGTTTGCTTTTGACTCTAGTCTAAGTCGGAGATGACAGAGACAAAGTCTACGATAGAGCGAGCTTACCCAGAAGTAGCCTGTTCACTCTAATTTTGAAGAGATTAGGGTTGTATTCGGAAACACAGACGCAGAGAGTTCCTTTGCTGTGCGCATTATGAAAAACGCTTGGAAGCGCTTAGTGCGAGTTGGTAGAATATAAACAAGGTAGGGATGGTAAGTTGCAGTGCGTCTGGATGTCCGATGGTAGAAGAGGGCTGGTAGTAATCTTAAGGTAATCCTGCTTTTAATTAGCGTGGACTAATTAAAGTCGGTACAAAGATTTCGTGTGAATCAAGATTTAGCTAATAACAAAAGTGTACTTTGGATTCGTTATTTTTTTTTAAGGTTAACCAACGGGATCCTATTGCTAAGCCTCCGCCGTCCATCCGTTCATCTGGCTGTTAGCGAGCTGTATCTCAAGAACCGTAATAAGTAGACAGTTAAAATGTTCATAGAGTGTGTATTTCTATTGCTGCTAAGTAAGTATAATAAAAAATAATACAAATTAAATAAAATAAAAAAATAAAAAACTTTTCTTGTATTACAGCTGCCGTACAAGAAACGCGTTTTGTTTTTGTTTATGATACGGTACCCTTCGTGTGAGAGACTGACTCGCACTTGACCGATTTTATTCTTTATTAACAAAAAATGGCTGTCAACTTTTTCCATGAATAGGCTCGCACATACCAGGAAATCATAGAACAAAAGATATTGTAAAATTAAAGTAAAAAGATTTAATTTTGGAACATAAACAGTTTGCTCAATATAAGGAAAACGATGATAGCTACCAAAGTTTATAACTGTGTCGCAGCTATCAACGCCCATCTTAACAAGAATACAGTTGTATAAGAGTTAGACCTTATATTCAGCGGTGACTGGAACAAGGTTGCCAATGAATATTTACGAAAAGTCATGCCACAACATTGCTCATTCGATTGTTTTAGTAAAAGATAAGACAAACGTATTTATTCCTCAACTAAATACAAATAAGTGGTTAACTGTTGGAAAAGCAAAAGTAAGTAATAATGTTGCCAACTTAGTTTTCTTTATCTGGGAGCGCTTAACGAAGTATTTGCGTAAGTTTAAGTCGGTGGATTTAAATTTTGCTTCCCAGCAAAATTTAGTCAAGAGTCTATTTTGCTAGAAGAGTTGTTTTTCAGTTTAACTATATATAAGATATATTATTGAGGATTTTCAAAATAAACTACAAATTGTTTCTCTGAAAATACAAAGGTTTTGTTTTATTACACGCCTTTACAATATTTCAACAATTATCGTTTAATTATGACAATTACTCTTAAATCTCACCTGAAAATACAAAGAAACGACATTTAAAGTTCACTAATATCGTCTCCTCAATTATATCCTTTATAACAATGCCTCTACAAGTTTCAAGTAACAATAAAATGCACCAAATAAACTAAACATCATCCGCCATTAACCGCGCGTCACTCCGATGCGCCCTCTACCTACTTCCACAGACAACTTATAAAAAAAGCGCGAAGCGCGGCAAATTTGAATTAGTGAAATGTCATTTCATTACATCTCCCCCCCTAAAAGGGAAAATTCTAAATAATATATCTATACCTTTAGTTATATTCATTTTCATCTACTTCATCTTCTTCAGCTTCTATTGTGACTGGTTGTAATTTTGTTATGTGGAATAAAGTTGATTCTGTTTTTCTGTTGCCAGTGTCAATCCTATAAATGGAGTTTGATATTTTCTCTACTATCTTGAAAGGGCCTATTTTTAATTCGTCTAATTTCTTTCTATTCAATCTATTTCCATTTTCTACATATACACTGTCTCCTATATCAAACTCTTGCATTTTTCTATTTCTATCAAATATTTTCTTATTGTACTTGTGGGATTTTATTGTATTCTCTAATGCCACTCTTTTATCAGCTATCCACTTGTCTTCCCTTTCTATTGTTTTTAGTTCATTTGGTAGAATGTTGACATTCGTACCATCCAGTAAATATTTTGGTGCAAAACCTGTAACGGAGTGTTCTGTTTCATTATATTTCTGTATACAGTCTCTTGCTACTGTTGTCCATGTTCTTTTATTGTTTTTCTCATTTATTTTACATCTTATTTTATTAACTATTGTTTGATTTAATCTTTCGTTCAAGCCGTTTGAGAATGGTGTATTCACAGCTGTAAAAATTAGTTTAATATTATTATCTTGCAAATGTTGCTTAAATTCTCTTGAATTGATGCCTGGATATTGATCTGTCAGAATGATTCCAATCTCATCTGTCTCTAGTACATTTTTTGTTAGTTTTATAAAGTCACTTGCATTCTGTGTTTTTGAAGTTGAAATAAAAGCATATCTTGTGTAGTGGTCTACTAAAAGGTGTAGGTATTTTTTTGTTGACCTAGATCCTCCAAAGCCACCTATAGTATCCATTGACATTATCTCAAATGGTTTTGTTGCTGGTCCCAGTTGTGACATTAATCCAAATTTTCCTTGACATCTTGATTTATTTTTTATGCATATTTCACATGTTTTACAAATGTTAATGATATTCTTTGTTAGGTTTGTAGCTGTATATATTGGACTTATTTTTTTCTGCAATTGTCTGATCCCAATATGGCATAAATCTTCATGCACCTTCTTTATAAGTTTTTTTACTAAATTCTTCTGAGAGGATAATCTTTTCATGTTTCTTTATTATTTTATAATAGATTCTATTTTTGTGTATTAGATTTTGTTTCATTTCTTTTATTGTTTCATTTTTCTCTTGGTCTTCAACTATATCTTTTATTTGTATTAAATTAACTATTTTCAATAGTTCCTCTTTGTTATCTTCTGATTCTAATACTGGATTTCGGCTCAAACAGTCTGCTTCTACATTTTCTTTACCCGGTATATATTTTACTGTAAAGTCATATTGAGACAGGTAGTATGTGAGATCACCCAATTCTTCGTCTGTCCTGCATTTAATGTTCATGTTCTCTAGAGGTTTGTGGTCTGAGTAAATAGTGAAATGTTTTCCAATGAGCCAGTGTTGCCAGTATTTAACCGCTTCTTTCATAGCAAAACATTCCAAGTATATAGCCTTTTTCCGTTTTTGAGATTCATTCAGTTTTTTAGAGAAATATGCCACCGTTTTGTCTTTACCGTCTGGTTGTGTTTGTTTTAATATTGCTCCGATACCCTCTAAGGATGCATCTGTAAAGATTTTTATTGGTAGGTCTTTGTCATATATTTCCAATGCTGGTTGAGAACATAAATATCCTTTTATTTGATTAAATGATTCCAACACTGACCAAACAAACTTTTCGTTTTTTCTTAATAGATTATGTAGTGGATCTAAGATAATTGCGCTTCTCGGTATGTATTCATGGTAGAAGTTGATTTTTCCCAAAAATTGTCTGATGTTCTTTTGCGTCTTCGGGGTTGGAAAATGTCTTATTGAAATCAAATTGTCTTTTAGAGGTCTTATCGAATTGTTCTGAATTACATGGCCAAGATACTTTACTGAGTCTGAAGCAAAGGTACATTTCGTAAACTTCAATCTAAAGCCTTCTCTTATTATTGCCTCTAATACATTTCTTATGTGTCTTATATGATCCTCAAAGGTGGACGAATATATCAAAATATCATCAATGTAATTTACGGAGTATCTTGTGAGATTGTGCTTTCTTAGAATATTGCTTAAAATTCTCTGGAAAATTGCTGGCGATGTTTTCAAGCCAAAAGGAAGGCAGGTCCACTGATAGTGGCCATCTTGTGTGACAAATCCTGTTTTATTTCTATCTTCTACCCGTAGTGGTATTGCCCAAAATGCTGAGTTTATATCCAGTGTAGTAAAATACTTACAATTTCTAGTTTTAATTATCAAATCATCTATTAATGGGAAAGGTTGAGCTTGTGGTACAACAATTTTGTTTAGTTCTCTGAAATCTACACATAAGCGGGATTTTCTATTTTCACCTTTTTTAAATGCCAATGTCACTGGCGCAGCGAAAGGACTGTAAGATTCTTCTATTAAATTATTCTTGAGTAACATGGATATTTGCTCTTCAATTTCTAATTTATCTTCTATTGTACATCTGTATGGTCTTTTACTACAGTATCTATTTACTAGTAAATCTATGTGAGCTTCATAATCTGTAACTGATCCTATATCATACTTGTCCTTAGCAAAAATTGTTTTATATTCCTTTATAATTTCTTCTATCTCACTTTTCTTTTCATTATCTAAATGGTCTGTCTTACTTACAAATTCCTCTGTTTCTATGTGTTCATTGAAATTTATTGCATATGTTTTTAGATTCTTATCGTCATATCTGTTTTCTTTAAACATTTTGTCTGTTTTATTTGTTTTTTTCTTTTGTTCTATCTGCAAGTCCTCATTTTGGGTTAATTTAAATTTCTTTATCATATCCAATCCGATTATAAAATCATCGAAATCTTCATTTTCTACTATGTATACATCCACCTCTTCTTCCGTATCAAAGATTTTAATATTTATTGTTATCAAGCCATCTGTCTTCTTCACACCATTAACCGTTTTCATATGTGCTATATTCACACTGTCTTTTTTTTCTTTTATTTTAACCAGCCTTGAATTTACCAAAGAGATCTGTGAGCCGGAATCATAAATGGCGCTCACTTCTAGTTTATTTTCTAATAAAAGCTTGATTTTGATCAATGGTGTACTTACTCGTTTTTTTTTTCTGTATTCATATCTACTTCAATAATGGAGTTATTATTTACATGTTTGGCTTTAAAGACCTTTTCAGATTCATTTTTATTTTTCTTGAACCAACATGACTCCTCCGGATGATATCTAACTCCTTTGTCCAATGATTCACAAGTCTTACATGGCTTCTTCTCATTAGTTTTATTTTTATTAGGAAATGTACCATTCTTTATTACAGTTGTGTTTTTCTTGTACATCATTCCTTCATATTTTCTTATTTCGTTGAACAAATCAGTTGTGTTGTTGAGTTCGTCCCTGTTTAACTTATTCAAGATAAACCCAGGTAGACCTGTTGCAATAAGATCAATCATCGTTTTGGGATCCATCGATTTGTTTACATCTAGTATAAGCCGTTCTTTTTTTATAGCATAATCAATTAACTGTCCTTCTTTATACTTGTATGTGAAAGCAGTTGTGACCATGTCCCATCCTCGGTTTTTAAAAGTTTCTATAAATTTTTCTTTCCATTCATTCCATTCAGAATTTACTGTTAGTTTTATCACCATCGAACTGTACCAATCCAATGATGTTTTTTCTAAAAATAACCTCAAAATATCTATTTTTGTTTCATCTTTTGTTATATTAAAGCGCTCACACTCTTTTTCAAAATTCTCTATCCATTGCATTGCATTAGGATTCTTGCTTGTGAATTTTTCAATAATAAATTTCTCTGATACATGTTTTAGGTTATGTTGATTTTCTTTCTTTGTTGTTGATTCTATTAATTTTTCTAGGATATGTTGCAAACTGTCATCTGTGTCTGTTGGTTGTTTTGTGCTCTTTTCTTCTAAATATTGATCTAAAAATTGCATATTACCTTCGTCATCTATATAGGTTTTCTTTTGATCTTCATCCAATTTTATCCATATTTTTCTGCTTTGGTACCTTTTCTTTATGCTATTTTTTATTTTTAGGTAAGTGCTCGATTTAACAATATATGTATGGTGAGTCATCGGCTTCAGTTCATCTGGTAAAATATAACATTTTCCTTCTTCTGTAGATATTGAGGTTATGGCTAATATATTAGATTTGCCATCACTTGAGGCAATCATCGTAAATTCAAATTGCAGTCGGTCCATCTTCTTTTCGTTAACGAAAATGTCGTTTTATAAGATATATTATTGAGGATTTTCAAAATAAACTACAAATTGTTTCTCTGAAAATACAAAGGTTTTGTTTTATTACACGCCTTTACAATATTTCAACAATTATCGTTTAATTATGACAATTACTCGTAAATCTCACCTGAAAATACAAAGAAACGACATTTAAAGTTCACTAATATCGTCTCCTCAATTATATCCTTTAGAACAATGCCTCTACAAGTTTCAAGTAACAATAAAATGCACCAAATAAACTAAACATCATCCGCCATTAACCGCGCGTCACTCCGATGCGCCCTCTACCTACTTCCACAGACAACTTATAAAAAAAGCGCGAAGCGCGGCAAATTTGAATTAGTGAAATGTCATTTCATTACATATATAATTAAACATGTTAGATTTAGTATTACGGAATAAAACTTTAAATTAGCATTTTGGCTAAATATTATAAGTAATTCTAAAAAAACAAAATTTGGCAAAATGCCCGCCCATAGTGAATTTCTTCGCAAAAAATATAAGTCAAGTATTGTATTGATTGGATCAATTTTTCGCAAAACTATCTGTAGATACTCTCAGTTGTAATATTATATTTCTATAGCACCGTAAGATTGATTGTAAAAATATAAGATAAAAGCTTAACGAAAAATTTCTACGATCGCGACGCTATAAAAAGCAGATGCAAAAATGAACGGAGCATCGCTGCTCCAGTGTCCTCGACATCAGAGCAAAAGCGTCGCCATTGTAAAATAAAACAAAACTGCGAGTGAATAAAAGTCATTTTCATTCGTAACGTAACTCAATGGATGCGTTCTAACAAAGTTCTCGTTAGTCTGTGTTACGCGAGGAATGTATGAGATTTAATTTGACGAGTTCTGGAGGTACTACGGATTTAGGTACAAATAGAATAGAATAGAATATATTTTATTTAGCACATACATAAAAAACGCACGGTACATGGTAGAACTTAATAACAAAATGGTAGGTATGCTAAACTAAGTGCGTGTCTCAGGGCTGCACTAAAAAGGTCCATTTCAGTTTCATTATAAATCCATTTAAAACCTATATTTAACTCAAACTCAAACTCAAACTCAAACATTTATTTCAATTAAACCATTTACAGGCACTTATTTTTTTAGTTTGAAGGATAATATAATTTACTTCTAGAGTATGAAACGGGTAGGTAAATGAACCAAGCAGTGTCTAAAATCATTGGAAGACCAGCATCAGACAGCTTTCTGAAATATACCTTTCTGGCGAAGCCGCGAGGCAGAACCTGATTTTTTTTTGTGTGTACGTAATGGAAAATCGTAAAAAAGGGTTTTTGTTTCAACACAATTTAGAATCAAAATGATTTCTGAAATTTTCCTATAGTACGGTATATTGCTCTGCAGGGGAGGTGGGGCAAGATTAATGTCTTCTTGCAATCGCAAGATAATGAGCCGTGTATGATCGCTTACATGTACAACATAGTAATTAATGTTTGCAGATTGTCGTCAAAACCCATGCCGTCAGAGATAATGACCGAATGATCATTAATTGAAGATCAGCAATAATGGCTCAAAAACGTTTTGTCATCATTAGTAGGTACCATTTCCACTCGCGGAGGTACATAGGCCTCCAACATGAGTCGCAACTTCCCCAGGTCATCGATCCATCTTGTTGGAGGCCTTCCTACGCTACTTCTTTAGAAGTAGGTAAGTGGAACAGGACGTAAAGTCCCGCTAACCTCCATGAAAAGGGAGGATTCTCCAACCAGACAAGAGTTATATCCGGTGGGCCACTGCCCTGTACTTGATATTCGGACTGTTGCAATTTTTTTTTTTCAATTGTGATTATTCTGTATCTGCTACGATACCTTTGTCAAAAAAGGGCTGAGTACTTACTTAGAAGACGACGGACACACATAAGCCAAGTTGCGACAACCCCTAATAAAACAAGATAAGGTTACATAAGAGAATGATGGTCTACTACTTACATCAGCAAAAATGCTTTCTTGTGTCATAAAACTAAGGTCCTGAGCCAATTAAGAGTCCTGCTTCGGATGCAATCGGGAGTCCGGAACATAAAACGTCTCAGATTTGTGACCGAGACGAATCGATGTTACCGATTTTGAAAGAATTATCAAAATCGGTTCAGTAAATCCAGAGATTACCGCCCACAACCTCATAAAATGTACCTCTTTATAATGTGAGTAAGTATAGATTAAAAACAGTAATACCATACATGACATTCTTTTAAGGCTTATGTTTAACTTACCACCAGATATAGTCACATTTAGCAGTCAAAAATAGTAAATGATCACCAAAATTAAACCCGCATTTTAATGTAAACTTATAACCAAAGTTATATCATCTTGCTATCCTATTTAAGCAAACCAACTCCAAAAAAAATATTCTAACCCAAAAATAGTTAAAATGATACGCAAAAAAATAACATCTCGTTATCCGATTAAACCAAATGATTCACCAACAATAGAAGGGATCTGGCGCTCGGCGGCCGCTACCGCGGCACGCTCGCTTCGCTCGCTCGCCTTCGCGCGCTAATGGTCATGGTTCTAACCTAACCTAACCCACATGTTTCACCAGCCATAGAGGGGATCTGACGCAGACACGTTACTATAGAATTTGTATATTATACTAACTGAATATTAATTTGCTCGCTAAGATTTGGTGATCTTTTACTAAATTTGGTGGGCGAATACAATTTAAAGTGGAGTCGTGATTAAAATAGCTGGTACTATTGTATTTTTAGACTTTATTTTTCTGGTGTTATGTAGATATTTTTGGTTACAAAACTAAGGGTATCAAAGCATTTTATGGTGGTCATTATATTTATCCCCTTCTTTTAATCACAGCTGTTTACAACAAACATATTAACGCCACTAGTGCAAGTTTATCCCGAGCTTTTGTCGTGTGAAGTGCTACTGCACTTATAAGAGACAGCGAGTTTAGACGGTGCAGAGCTAAGTGGTGAATTTTAATTAATTAATTAAGTAAAATGCTCTCTTGTGAGAACTCGTTCGTTTGTTTGTTGAAGCTGAGATACAGTGGGTCTTCTTTGTGATATACTGGTTGTACTTATAAGTGCGTATTTATTATCTTATAAGAAATTTTGTTGTCGACTACCATTTGAAGTCTATTTTTAACCGACATCCCAAAAAGGAGGAGGTTATCAATTCGGTTGTATGTTTTTTTTATTATTTTTTTATGTTTGTTACCTCATAACTCCGACAATTATGAACCAATTTGAAAAATTCTTGTTTTATCTGAAAGGATATTCTTGCAAATTGGTCCCATTTAAATCATATCAAAATCGGTTACGAAGTTTGGATTTTAAATCGAAATACCTGGAATTTGACTATTTAGATGATTCTTTAATAATCGAAATTGCGTATTTTGCTTTTCTGCGATATTGCAGTGGTGTTGTTAGGTGTGGGGCACCACTAAAAAGTGAAAAATAAAAAACAAAAAAATACAACCGACTTCCAAAAAAAAAACACTACAAAGTAAAAAATAACTTTAATTTCGGAAGTCGGTGTTTTTGTTACTTTCTTCGTATTTTGACACCGACTTCCGAAATAAAAGTGAAAAAGGAGGTGGTTTTCAATTCGGTTGTATCTCACATCACTGTCCACCAGATGAAAATTTAAACGTGGTGTGTGTGTCTATTAATTAAAATAAAACTCTTCTGTAACTGGTGACTAACTGAGTATGAGCGCACAAAAGCTAATCAATCGTGATATATAAAAATCTTCCATTATTTGTCTACTGAATGACTAACAGACAACGCACAGCCGAAACAACTGGTCGCAGAAAGCTGAAATTTGGCAAGTAGGTTCCTTGGGGAATGTAGGGGAGCACTAAGAGAGGATTTCCCGAAATTCCCACGAGAACGAGAACGAGAAAAAACGGGATATGCGAGAACGAAGCGCTGGGGCTCTGTTTCGCACACGAGTCCCAGCATAATGCTGAGCGATGACCGTTTTACGTTAAGGTGACGCATATTGTCCCAGTTTTTTTGTAATTTTTATTGTAGTAAGTGTTTGATTCCTATGCGTCATGCTTGGCGTAAATAAACTATTTTTCTTTCTTTCTTTATTTCAAGTCGCAAACAAAAGCTTATCTATACTAATCAATACTAATATTATAAAGCAGAAGAGTTTGTTTGTTTGTTTGTTTGGTTGAACGCGCTAATCTCAGGAACTACTGGTCCGATTTGAAAAATTCATTCAGTTATAAAGCAGAAGAAATGTTTGTTTGTTTGTTTGGTTGAACGCGCTAATCTCAGGAACTACTGGTCCGATTTGAAAAATTCATTCAGTTATAAAGCAGAAGAAATGTTTGTTTGTTTGTTTGGTTGAACGCGCTAATCTCAGGAACTACTAGTCCGATTTGAAAAATTCATTCAGTTATAAAGTAGAAGAGTTTGTTTGTTTGGTTGAACGCGCTAATCTCAGGAAAAATTATTTCAGTATTAGATAGCCCATTTATCTAGGAAGGCTATAGGCTATATATATCATCACGCTAAAACCAATAGGAGCGGAACAGTAATGAAAAATGTTACGCAGACGACGTTGCACGGGTCAGCTATTAATATTATAAAGCTGAAGAGTTTGTTTGTTTGAATGCGCTAATCTCAGGAACTACATATGCGATTTGAAACATTATTTTAATTTTAGATAGCCCATTTATTTAGGGAGACTATAGGCTATATATCATCACGCTAAGACCATAAGGAGTGGAACACTAATGAAAAATGTGACGCAGACAACGTTGCACGTGTCAGCTAGTATTACAAGAAAGAAAGGTTATAAAACTCTCTGACCTGCAAGGACTTCAAATATCGAAGAATCATCTTGTAATAAAATGTCTTAACTTCGTAACATCGTAACTAAAAGGTTGAAGGGTCTCGCCTTTCTGGGACATAAAACGTGTATTAAATCTGTCAAAAAACACCTTTATATTTTACTGGAGGCAACCGTTGTGTTTGAAGTATCTTTAGACATTTTTACGGTGTAATATTATGTTATTTTTATAATTGACTAGCTTTTGCCCGCGACGTGCCCCGTAGGAAATTCGGGCAATCCTCTCTTAGTGCTCTCTACACTTCTCAAGGAACCTAAGTTTTTATTTTCAGCTTTCTAGGACGAGTAGTTACGGTAACGCGTTTTCTGTAAGTCACTCATCAGTAACGAAACAATTCTGACGATGAATACTGAGCTGTTTTTAATTTTAGGTACTCTGTATTGAGCTCACATAATAACAGTCAACTTAACCTTTGTTTTAAATACTAGCTGTCTCCCGCGGCTTCGCACCCGTCAACTGGCAATTTTCTCATTTTTTTTTTACATTAAAACCTTTTCCTGATACACAAAAAAGAATTAGCAAAATCGGTTCAGTTGTTCTCGAGATTTGCACTTAGCAACACATTCAGCGATTCTTAGGTAGTTGAATCCAGACCACGTTAAAATCTTTCTCACTCTAATTGTGGATCATTGTCTGAAAATAATGTAACCGAGGTAGTCTTTTGTCTTTCTGAATACGTCTGGTCTGTTCTTTCCTTTAAATCGTACTGGTTCTGTTTTACTTTTTTTTATTGTCTTTGATAATTAGAGTAGTGAAGAGAGTACTAGTGTAGATACCTATATCGGCCAGGATTGCCGAAATGTGCTTGTGTTGCGGAATTCTGCTTCGGTTGCGGAATTAGTTAGAAAGAGTCACTGTGGCCCTGGAACGCAAATGGCATTAGGAGGAACACAAATTTCCCATCCTTAAAAAAAAGGAAATTATTTTTAAATGATCGAATGTTAATACTTAAAGAAAGCTTTTGCCTAAAAATTGTCTAAAACTAACACCAATTTCTGAATTTGAAGTTAAGTTTATCTACGTTGATTTCAAAACCAACCTGACAAACTTTGGCATACAAGTAGGGTTTGACACTTTCTTAACCCTGAAAATTCAACTCAGAATCCGCTCTTTGATTATAATAGTGTTGTGTAGCGTGCAAAAATCTTTCTTTTTGTGAAATGAATGAATTCCAAATATTGATTTATGGTTGACTAAATAAGAAATAATAATTATTATTGGAGCTGTTTCATTTCATTCATACAACTAAATCATTTTTTTTTTATGCTTTTTTTTGACAGTAGATTTCTTTTATAGGTACACGAGGGATGTTTAATTAATACAAAACTCATCAACATTTTAAACCAGGGATTGATGTTTAAACGCAGCGATGAGTGAACGAGAGTGTACGTGTGTGAAAGGGAAAGGAGAACCAATAGATACGACGACGGAAGAAGGACATTGTGAAATTACAAAGTGACGAAGATTTAAAAATAAAATAAAGTTTCAGGAAGTTTTTATTTCGGTATACTACATACCCCTACCATCTTTGAATATTATAAAGCAGAAGAGTTTCTTTGTTTGTTAGTTTATTTGTTTGTTTGTTTGGTTGAACGCGCTAATCTCAGGAACTACTGATCCGATTTGAAAAATTCTTTCAGTTTTAGATAGCCCATTTATCGAGGAAGGCTATAGGCTCTATATCATTACGCTAAGACTAATAGGAGCGGAGCAATAATGAAAAATGTGACGCAGACGAAGTTGCGCGGGTCAGCTAGTCATACATATAGGATGATATTTGCCATTTTGCTTTCAAAACATTTCCGAATTTTACTTAAAAAATAAGTCAACGACCTCTACCTTAAAGGTTGTATTATGGTGATCTCTCAAAGCATTTTCCTGATACCAAAAACAAATTTCCGGCAAAACGGTAAGTGAGGCAAAGACATTTTTAAAGGAAAATATTTACCAACGACATTCCCTTCCTGTCGTACATTAATTAACTACAGAATTTTATTGAAAATTAAATTGTTTTCATCGAATAATTATGATCAATGACTAAAATGTTTTCAGCTGACTACGAGCCGGTTATTGAAAAATTTGCAAGTGTCCTTTGATATACATGGGTTTAAAACAATACCCGTTCAAAAATATTCCTGTCCTTAAATTTTTTATAAACAAACTCAAACTCACTCAAACTCAAACATTTATTTCAATCAAACCATTTACAGGCACTTTTGAATTGTCAAGGTCGGTCGGTCCAAAAAGATGAAGCTATTTGCACGTTCCAAAGCGTAGATCTCTATGGAGAAGAACGTGCAAGAAACTCCACGGACACTCTTTTAAAAATAATAAATTGTTACAAAGTTTTGTTGACATCGTGTTTAAATTACACATACATGTGAGAACGATGTGACGAGCATGATAAAAACGTCCGGAAAAAAAAGGAACAATTCAAAGAAATAATTAAAATAAACCATGGCAGCTGAGAAATGGCCAGTCCCAACCGACAGCGCCATGACATGCGCCAGGCCCATTCGTCTCAACCATTTTGAATGGATCCAAATAATTTAACGCATACGCCACCATCAGCTAGGCTTTTAAGTGAGCCTGACACTCCCAACCACCAGGGTACAATGCAAACACACACATATTTATGAATGTTGGTACTATTGATTGATTGATATAAACTAAGTGATTGATTGATGATTCTAGATTCTATTTCTATTCTAGATTTTAGAAGGTGATTTTTGATTGCGCACCCAAGCAAACCCTTTTTTTCTGGATGGGAAATCATCAAATGACTCCTCCCACTTTGGGCGGAGCAGAAGGGAGTGTCAGACTCTTACTGATTAAAACCCATCCGTTTTCCTCCTAGTGCCCATTGCGTTCCAGGACCGCGGTGACTCTTTCTAACAAATTCCGCAGCCCTGACAGCACAGAACATATATACCCTAGTGGCAGGCACTGGCCCTAGCGGGATCCAAGCAAGCCCTTTCAAACATGATTTGGCGAAATGGGAAATTAGTGGGCCACCCAAACAAGAGTGCAGTGTTTCTGATCACACTATGTCCTAACTATGCTACTCTTAGAAGCCAAAAAGCAGTATCTCATTTTTTTCGAAAATTGTCTTTCCATTGTAAAGCTTGCGCACTTATATACAAATCTGTTTATCATACCCAGGATTCCTAAACATGTCTAGTAAACTCGCTTTTGTACACAAACTTTCCTGTAGTGTCGTTTTGTAAAAACTCTACCGTGATAACTACGGTGAAGTGAGCTGACAATCGCTAGCATTAGAAGGAATCACAGCTCACTTCACCTTGGTTTCCAAGGTGATAATAATCATTACTGCAGTGCGATTTTTTAAACATGCCGCAGTTATGGCTTGGGTGAAGTGATCACGAAGTGAGCTGTCAAGTAATCGAGATGGAATGACACCCAAGCCTTCACTTCGATATTTTTACAGAATCGTGCAGCGGATGTGTTTGTTTTTGGGTTAAAAACACACAAAAACAAACACAACGGCTGCACGATTCTGTAATGAAATGTAAAACGCTGAGTTTAATTAAAAAAACATAAATAAGTTGACACCAAATAAATGTCCAACCAACTTTGTAAAAATCCCTTTTAATGTTATAGAACTAAATACTCCTCCACCGGACCCTGTAATTTATTATTTAAGTAAACGAAAACGGTCCAAGACGCCATCGTCCCTTTGATAAAACAATCCCGAAAGGTATCTCGTGTACTTTCTGTAGAGTACACCAATTATCTTAGCTGTCTTACTATTTGTGTTCTTCTAGCGTAATTAGGGGACAATAGACGTATTTCTGAGTGGGATAAATAATTCACGAAACTAAATTGAAACAATGAGAGATATCTTTAAAAAAGGTTAGAAAGTAAATGCAGACCTATAATATTATTTAATCTCTAAACCCCCATAAAAAATGATTATGATATAACCGAGTTTATAGGGAAAGACTGGCAAACTATTGGCAAGGACTGAGATGAGTGGAAAGGACTGGAGAAGGTCTTCATAGAAAAGAATAGAATAGAATAGAATACTCTTTATTATGTACACCATTTAAGTACGAGGAGGGGTCCATATCCAATAGCAAAAACTAACTCTTACAAACAATTAGACAATAAGCAAATAACGACCTAAACACTAACAAACAAATACCACATTTGAAATAGAAATTAAAAATAAAGAAATGAAGGCTTTTTTTTATTTATTATACAAGATGATTTCGTGCTTCGGAAGGCACGTATAAGCCACTAGTCCCGGCCGCCAAATGGCAGTCGTCAAAGAACTCATATCAAAGGCCCTTGAGGCGGTTTAGAAACTCTGACACTAGAATATGTGGGGTCGTTAGACCTTACAGCCCTCACAGTAAAAAGATTAAAGAACCCATACTAAAAGTTACATAAGATGAGTAAAATACCCCTTTTTAGTTTTAGCGTTATTTCTTGTACGACATTTAAATAGAATTATATCAACATTAATTTTGGAAAAGCGAATTTGCCAATTATTAGGAAAGGAATAGCTTCCTGTTTTTAAGGTTTTCACAATAAAGCTATTGTAATGAACTTCTTAGTGCCAATTCTACAAATTAAGAGTGTGTATTCCGTCCACTAGCGCCGCCAATCGTTTTTTATTAATTGTGGTAAGTTTAAGACACGTAGATAAAAAACCGCTCTGTAGTGCACTAAAGAAATGTATCTATTATTTTTTGACAGCTATTTTTAATACATAACTCATGGTTAAATAGCCAAAACGGCAATTATTGCTAAAAGTGGCCACTTTTAGCAAAAATATCGACTTTGACAACTATTTATGTTCTAAAGTACAAAACATAACTCTCAAAACATAATAAATACATTTCTTCAGTGCACTACAGAGCGGTTTTCTATCTACGTGTCTTAAATTTACCACAAATAATAAAAAACGATTGGCGGCACTAGTGGACGGAATACACGCTCTTAAGTAACGTTCGCATTCGCAAGTCAGTGGCGATCTGTCAAAAATGCATGGAAATTAAGGTATTTTTGACAGTTTGTGACTGACATCCAACTGCAAATGTCGATTTATAATTAGTAGAAATGGCTCTCAGCTCATACCCCAACAACTGTGTGGGTTTTGACACCAAATATAAGTTATTAGTATTGGATGCAACAAAATTCTTTTACCATTTAAACCCATCAATGGACTACAGCAAAAAAAACACATACAGTCAAAAATATTGTAATTTCCAGCCGCATTCAGCCTTTGTTTTTTCCATACGGTTAACTGGTTGAAAAACCGCTGAAATAGCAACTGAACCAAATCAGGTCAGCGCTGTTTCAGTGCGAACATGATATTTTGGATCACTGCCAAATGCCTGAATGTTTCATCGTAGAGGGGTTTTTATTGCAAACCTTATATTTGATGGTACGACTGAAAGTATGCAGTGTTGCTAGCATCCTGAGAAATGGGAAGATTCTTCGAAGCGCGGACAAAAATTGTCCTGTCTTTTTACCCAACTGCCAAGGAAGGGTTATGTTTTTCGCGCGTATCTTATATGTTTGCTTGTTTGTTTGTAAACAAAATATCACCTCGTATCTTTCAAACGGCTGGATGGAGATTTGTCTCAAAAACCAAAGTATCCTTAGATAGGTTTAAAGAAATAAAAAACTTTTTACAAAAAAGTACAACCGACTTCAAAAAAAAAAACACTACAAAGTTAAACATAACTTTAATTTCGGAAGTCGGTGTTTTTGTTAGTTTCTTCGTATTTTGACACCGACTTCCGAAATTAAAGTTATTTTTTACTTTGTAGTATTTTTGTTTTTTTCTAAAAAACTATTGTAACAAAAACTTTTTTTTATTTGGAAGTCGGTTGTATTTGTTTTTACTTTTTAATGGTACCCCACACCTAACAACACAACCTACAAAATCGCAGAAAAGCAAAATACGCAATTTCGATTACTTGGATGACATAAAATCATCCAAGTAGACGAATTCCAGCTATTTCGATTTAAAACCCAAAGTTTGTAACCGATTTTGATAAAATTTAAATGGGACCAATCTGCAAGTCTTGTACATCCTTTCAGATGAAAAATAGTTTTTCAAATCGGTTCATAATTGTCGGTGTTATGCACTAACAAAAAAGAAAAAAGAAAAATTAAACCGAATTGAGAACCTCATCCTTTTTGGGAAGTCGGTTAAAAAATAAAAAAAAAATTGGCGCTAAATTTTCGGTACCTAAGTCGTAAGGTATTTACATTCGGGTTTACTTATTGATTTCTTTAATTTAATCTTAGTACAAGAACTACAAGTAGTTTTAATTATTGGTTTTATTTAACGGCCTCCGTGGTCGAGTGGTATAGGTGCTTGCCTTATGACCCAGTGGTCGTGGGTTCGATTCCCAAAGGGAAGCATACTTTTTAAAGCTGTTTCCAGTTTAGCTAGGTCATTGCAGGCTTGAATCACCTGAGTTTTTGATAAAATTATGACTCCGTGCTTTGGAAGGCCGGTAAGGTATAAGCCGGTGGTCCCGGCTTTGAAATGGCGGTCATTAAACCATGTCAGAGGCTCTTGAGGCGGTTTAGTAACTCTGACACTAGGGTGTGTGGGGTCGTTGGACCTTACTGCTCACGCGATGAGAAGAAGATTATTGGCCCATATTATTATTGGCCCATATTATTATTGGCCCATATTATTATTGGCCCATATTATTATTGGCCCATATTATATTGGCCCATATTATTATTGGCCCATATTATTATTGGCTCATATTATTCGTGTTTCTCACTAACTGGGTAGTGGAGGTTAGGTAAAAGGTCGATGCGTAGAGGAGGGAACTCTTGTGAAAATTTGCTTGCAGTGGTTTGTGATTTTGCGATGCGTGGTTGTGTACTGTGGGCATTTAAAAAAAAAGCCACAAATGGAATAGATCCTAGAAACCTTGTTTCAGTTGTATAACAATCATAAGTTTTGTTGCATTTGATATGTTTTTTTTTAGTTGAAACTAGCTGACCCGCGCTACTTCATCTGCGTCACATTGTCTTAGCGTGATGATATATTATAGCCTATAACCTTCCTCGATAAATGGGCTATATTTTGCTTTTGAGTCTAGTCTAGGTCAGAGATGACAGAGACAAAGTCTACTATAGAGCGAGCTTACCCAGAAGTAGCCTGTTCACACTAACTTTGAAAAGATTAGGGTTGTAAGCGTTCGGAAACACAGACGCAGGCAAAGAGTTCCACTTCTTTGCTGTGCACGTTATAAAACACGCTTGGAAGCGCTTAGTGCGAGTTGGTGGAATAGCAACAAGATAGGGATGGTAAGTTGTAAGTGAACCTATGTATTGTTCTTATGAGAATAAAATTCTTTAAACCGAAGTTGCAGTGCGTCTGGATGTCCGATGGTAGAAGAGGGCCGGTAGTAATCTTAAGGTAATTCTGCTTTTAATTAGCGTGGACTAATTAAAGTCGATACAAAGATTTCGTGTGAATCAAGATTTAGCTAATAACAAAAGTGTACTTTGGATTCGTTATTTTTTTTAAGGTTAACCAACGGGATCCTGTTGCTAAGCCTCCGCCGTCCATCCGTTCATCTGGCTGTTAGCGAGCTGTATTTCAAGAACCGTAATAAGTAGACAGTTAAAATAATCTTAAAGTGTGTATTTCTATTGCTGCTAAGTAATTATAATAAAAAATAATACAAATTAAATACTTTTCTTGTATTACAGCTCCCATACAAGAAACGCGTTTTGTTTATTATACGATACCCTTCGTGTGAGAGACTGACTCGCACTTGACCGATTTTATTCTTTATTAACAAAAAATGGCTGTCAACTTTTTCCATGAATAGGCTCGCACATACCAGGAAATCATAGAACAAAAGATATTGTAAAATTAAAGTAAAAAGATTTAATTTTGGAACATAAACAGTTTGCTCAATATAAGGAAAACGATGATAGCTACCAAAGTTTATAACTGTGTCGCAGCTATCAACGCCCATCTTAACAAGAATACAGTTGTATAAGAGTTAGACCTTATATTCAGCGGTGACTGGAACAAGGTTGCCAATGAATATTTACTAAAAGTCATGCCACAACATTGCTCATTCGATTGTTTTAGTAAAAGATAAGACAAACGTACTTATTCCTCAACTAAATACAAATAAGTGGTTAACTGTTGGAAAAGCAAAAGTAAGTAATAATGTTGCCAACTTAGTTTTCTTTATCTGGGAGCGCTTAACGAAGTATTTGCGTAAGTTTAAGTCGGTGGATTTAAATTTTGCTTCCCAGCAAAATTTAGTCAAGAGTCTATTTTGCTAGAAGAGTTGTTTTTCAGTTTAACTATATGTATAATTAAACATGTTAGATTTAGTATTACGGAATAAAACTTTAAATTAGCATTTTGGCTAAATATTATAAGTAATTCTAAAAAACAAAATTTGGCAAAATGCCCGCCCATAGTGAATTTCTTCGCAAAAAATATAAGTCAAGTATCGTATTGATTGGATCAATTTTTCGCAAAACTATCTGTAGGTACTCTTAGTTGTAATATTATATTTCTATAGCACCGTAAGATTGATTGTAAAAATATAAGATAAAAGCTTAACGAAAAATTTCTACGATCGCGACGCATTAAAAAGCAGATGCAAAAATGAACGGAGCATCGCTGCTCCAGTGTCCTCGACATCAGAGCAAAAGCGTCGCCATTGTAAAATAAAACAAAACTGCGAGTGAATAAAAGTCATTTTCATTCGTAACGTAACTCAATGGATGCGTTCTAACAACGTTCTCGTTAGTCTGTGTTACGCGAGGAATGTATGAGATTTAATTTGACGAGTTCTGGAGGTACTACGGATTTAGGTACAAATAGAATAGAATAGAATAGAATAGAATAGAATAGAATAGAACAGAATAGAATAGAATAGAATAGAATAGAATAGAATAGAATAGAATAGAATAGAATAGAATAGAATAGAATAGAATAGAATAGAATAGAATAGAATAGAATAGAATAGAATAGAATAGAATAGAATAGAATAGAATAGAATAGAATAGAATAGAATAGAATAGAATAGAATAGAATATATTTTATTTAGCACATACATAAAACACGCACGGTACATGGTAGAACTTAATAACAAAATGGTAGGTATGCTAAACTAAGTGCGTGTCTCAGGGCTGCACTAAAAAGGTCCATTTCAGTTTCATTATAAATCCATTTAAAACCTATATTTAACTCCCAGTAGGTACCGATTTTTTTAGTTTGAAGGATAATATAATTTACTTCTAGAGTATGAAACGGGTAGGTAAATGAACCAAGCAGTGTCTAAAATCATTGGAAGACCAGCATCAGACAGCTTTCTGAAATATACCTTTCTGGCGAAGCCGCGAGGCAGAACCTGTTTTTTTTTTTGTGTGTACGTAATGGAAAATCGTAAAAAAGGGTTTTTGTTTCAACACAATTTAGAATCAAAATGATTTCTGAAATTTTCCTATAGTACGGTATATTGCTCTGCAGGGGAGGAGGGGCAAGATTAATGTCTTCTTGCAATCGCAAGATAATGAGCCGTGTATGATCGCTTACATGTACAACATAGTAATTAATGTTTGCAGATTGTCGTCAAAACCCATGCCGTCAGAGATAATGACCGAATGATCATGAATTGATGATCAGCAATAATGGCTCAAAAACGTTTTGTCATCATTAGTAGGTACCATTTCCACTCGCGGAGGTACATAGGCCTCCAACATGAGTCGCAACTTCCCCAGGTCATCGATCCATCTTGTTGGAGGCCTTCCTACGCTACTTCTTTAGTAGAAGTAAGTGGAACAGGACGTAAAGTCCCGCTAACCTCCATGAAAAGGGAGGATTCTCCAACCAGACAAGAGTTATATCCGGTGGGCCACTGCCCTGTACTTGATATTCGGACTGTTGCAATTTTTTTTTTTCAATTGTGATCATTCTGTATCTGCTACGATACCTTTGTCAAAAAAGGGCTGAGTACTTACTTAGAAGACGACGGACACACATAAGCCAAGTTGCGACAACCCCTAATAAAACAAGATAAGGTTACATAAGAGAATGATGGTCTACTACTTACATCAGCAAGAATGCTTTCTTGTGTCATAAAACTAAGGTCCTGAGCCAATTAAGAGTCCTGCTTCGGATGCAATCGGGAGTCCGGAACATAAAACGTCTCAGATTTGTGACCGAGACGAATCGATGTTACCGTTTGTAGGACACAGTGGGACATGTTCGGATTAATGATTAAGGTTTTGTAAGACAAATAGTCAGGATTTAAGGTGGAAGCTCCAGGGTAGCCCGCGAAATTCAAATATTTTTATGTTTTTTGCAATTTGCCGGTTAGTAGATTCCGTCATCCACAAATTGCAAAACTATTTAGTCCGTCAGTTAGAGTATTGAAAAACAATGGACACGTATTTTTTGTTTTTGTAAATCAATGAATATTGACAAAGATAAAACGCAGCAAAACTCGGGAAATTGTAATACACCGAAGCTTTAAATCAGGTGAGATTGTAGTCAACCGCGCATTTTAATTGCCTTAAATATACCTGCAATACAATATAACTGCTAAAATCTTTTGTGAATTTCAAAACTACTACAACAGCTTTAAAAATGAAGTTTCATACCATCCTGTTGTACGTATGTATGAAGAATTCTCTGCCAGTCCCATTATTTTCTCATCTAGCTCTCAAAGGGCGGCATTAAAAGCAGATTAGAAAGCAACCGCAGCTCCGTACAAGGTCTTTGTGCTCCGTCATAAAATGTGACTCTTTGGCGGAAATTGTTTTTAAGTTAAATTGCTTGCGAAGTGGTGGATGTTGATATTTTCAAAGAAAATGCCTTTATACATATAGCAAAATATGTAAGATTGTAATTAATCTCGGTAAGGTTTTAATTTTCGATATATTATGAAAAAATTGTTTTGTATATAATAAATCCCATCCAAATTCAATTATTTCCAATACATCCGTGCCTTATTTAAAAAAAATAGTTTACAATTTTCATGCGTTATTTCACAATCTTACGGCGTTTGCTATTTTCCCGTGACATATACGTACAAAACTGGATGTTGCAAAGAAAGTGTTTTTTATTTTTGAAAACAAAAAAAAAAAAATTATCGACTTCTTGATTTATGTACTATACTACTTTTATTTTACTACTATCTACAGAGTATTTTACCGGTTTTTCTTCAAATAAACCTATGCTTTAAATTATATAAAAGGCTTCATATTTCTTACTGACAACATCTTGACGATTTAAAAGTAACTTCAAATAATAAAAAAAGTAACATAAGTTTTCGCTGAACTATTATTGTACCTATTTGATTCTATATCTATTCCTTTTAACTTTGAATATTTCAAAGACAAAATTACATCTGCTTTTCCATATTTGACCGTACCCAGCCATTGCAAGATCTTCAGATTAAAATTCATACCTGCTCCAGCTCCAATAACACCACCTGCTCTTGTTTAAAAATCAACAAAGTATCCAGTACTAAATACCTTGGTGTTATACTTGATCAAAGGCTATCGTGGCATCTGCACCTAGAACTATTAATGAACAGAGTTAGGAAATTAATTTGGACGTTCAAATCTCTTCGCCACGTGACCACTAAGGATCTTATCCAGCAAATTTCTCTCCGTCTCCCTGGCTCAGTCAATACTGACGTACTGTTTGCCAATTTGGGGCGGAGCATCTAAAACAAAATTTTTAGAGCTAGAGAGTGCACAGAGAGCTTTACTAAAAATCATGTTCTTCAAACCGATAAGATTCCCCACGGAAAGATTATACTCTACCTCAAACCTTTTGTCAGTTAGGAAACTCTATGTCCTGCAGATTGCATTAAAAAAACACAAATCTCTTCCCTTCATTACTTCCCAGACCCAGTCTAGAAGGAAAAATAAAGTAGCTGAAGATTGTCCAGTGAAGACTACATTTGCTAAAAGGCAATTTATTAAACAATCTTCCCGTATATATAACGCTCTCAATGAACAATGTGCCATCTACTCTATGACATACCACGACTGCAAAAAAATCCTAACTGAGTGGCTCAAGAGTAAAAGTTACGAAGAAACCGAAGATATCCTACACAAGATCACATAACTAAGAAACACATAAAGTTTGTTCACATATACACACCACACCCACACATCCTCGCGCTACATCCCGACACCTACACAAACACACCCTTAAACACAAAAGAACCCACACACACTCACAAACATATTCTACACCCAGTGCGCTCTCATACTGATTTATAAAATGTTAATTAGTCTTAAATCAATCTTTTTGCTTATTTCTCACACATCTGTAGAATTATTGTAAACCGGAGGAGCGGAACTACCTAATACAAGCAAATCTTTGCTTAAAAGGTGACTCCAAACCTAACATAAATAAACTATCATCCTTAAGTGAAGAAACAAACATTTTTATTTTATTTTATTTATTTATTATTCTAAGAAAGAACGGGCATAGTTTTAAAGTAGTTGATAGAAGTCAGAAGTCAGGATTCAGCAGCATCTAAGATGCCATTAAATCCGAGGGGCCGCTGACTTTTATATAAATTATCTTTTAATGTAACATGTAATTATTTCTGACCTATACTATATGATACGTTAAGTAAAAGTTTAACAGCTACACAATGTAAATCCAAACTTTGAAACAGCGTCGCTGATAATATAACTCATACGAATACTCCTGTATCCTATTCGAACAGAAATATTCGAAATACAAACAGGCATTCCTCGACTCGACACTGAGTAACAAGTTTTCCTGTTCTGTATTTACATAAATTCCCAAAGCAATACGTGGAAAGCCTTCCATAGGAGACGAAACAAATGAAAATGTGCGTATAGTCGAGGTAAATTCTCACAATATGGGTTCTTTCAGACGAGCCATTACTGCTAAAACCACAGGGCGCAGCGGCAACATAAATGTGGCTGAACCCAGATTTTTTTGTTCCTTTCACATGCTAAAGTACTATCTGAAACATAGCATCGTGGACTATACTGGGAATATCGTGAAAAAAAAAACAACCACCAACACTGTACCATAAACTAAAAAAAGAAAACGGTCAAGAGCGAGTGAAATGTTTTAAAAAAAATTTCATCGGCGAGGCCTATGTCGTCATATTTTAACATTGCGGTGTTTATTGCAGATTTAGATCAGGACCATTCTCTTGACCACTAGTGGCACTAATGTAAGTTTTGTTAATGATTTCTGAAAAAGTGTGACTCTATTTAGAGACATCGTTTTATTTTACCTGTAATCTTCAGATTTTTCTATAAGTAAACTTCGGAGAAAGGGGGGGGGGGCGAAATGGTATTTTATTACATTTACCGTTAAAAGTCGAAAACAGTCGAGTCTTAAAAAATAGTAAAAAGGTTTGAGAATGTGCAAAAAGACACTTTCACATGATACCCCACGTGCCTTAATAGCCTCACTACGAATTTTGAAGAATACCTTTCAGTCGCTGTTGCAAAAAAAATATCGAATGATATATTATACCTAAGTTCAAAATGCCAAAATTTTAATACATCTAATTTCTTATCCACGTCAAAAATACGTAATAGTTAAAATATCGAAAAAATATTTATAGGTATAGGCAGTATGAGTGTATTCTTAAATGTAGGTAGATTTGAAATTGTCACACTCTGTTAACTCGTTGCTATTAGTCTGTCTAATACAAAAGTTTCAAATTACACTCTAAGGGTAGGGCAGACAAGACTACATGGAGTCGGTTTTGCATTCGATTCGTTTCTGTCACTAAGTTTTGTAGCACAACTTTGACTTTTAAGAAAATATCGTAATTTAAAGACTTAAATAATACCTTCACGATTGACACCGATTTTCATGGATAAAACAGGTCGAAATTGTTCTAAAACCGAATCGGGGCACCCCGACTTTACGTAATCTTTTGGCCTAGAGTGTATAAAAAATCCGGAGGCGCGAAGGGAGGGCAAGCCGACGACGCACCGGAGGTGAGCATGGGTATCCTTTGTTACGCAAGGGCAAAGGGGTTGCACATCCCGTAGCGCTGGAGACGTTACAGAAGCAACTTTTTTCCAACCATACTACTTATATCATTGTTTTTAACCGACTTCCCAAAAAGGAGGTTCTCAATTCAGTTGTGTTTTTTTATGTTTTTTACCTCATAACTCCGACAATTATGAACCGATTTGAAAAATTCTTGTTTTATCTGAAAGGATATACTTGCAGATTGGTCCCATTTCAATTTTATCAAAATCGGTTACGTACTTTGGATTTTAAATCGAAATAGCTTGAATTCGTCTACTTGGATGATGGTTTTATATCATCCAAGTAATCAAAATTTCGTATTTTGCTTTTCTGCGTTTTGCAGTGGTGTTGTTAGGTGTGGGGTACCACTAAACAGTGATAAAAAAAAAACTTTTTACAAAAAATACAACCGACTTCCAAAATAAAAACACTACAAAGTAAAAAATAACTTTAATTTCGCAAGTCGGTGTCACAATACGAAGAAACTAACACAAACACCGACTTCCGAAATTAAAGTTATTTTTTACTTTGTAGTTTTTTTTTTGGAAGGCGGTTGTATTTTGTTTTAGATAGTTAAATTGGACGTAGGTTAGGACCATTCGACAATATTTAGTTTCGTTATTTTAATTTTAGATTTTATGGTCGTTCGATATTTCAATATCCGATATTGAAATACGTACCCGTAGGAAGCGTTTGTGGAGCTGTTTCAACTTATTTCAGTGATACCATTATTCCTACTAGCTACAGCCTAGCGACAATTTTGTCACTCTTTTGTGACTGTGGCACGTCTGAACAGTACCTTCTATGGGAGACAAAACAAATGAAAATAGGTGAAATTCCCTACATGGTATGTTTTTTCTTCTCTACTTTGACAAGCAATTTATTGTTTCTATCCCCCCCTAGTTTGGCGACGTCTGCATCGTATTTTTTTTATTACTTATTAAGTATATCTTTCGTGGTGATGTATGTAGGTAAGTAGTTCTAGGCTGCTTATACATTTCTACCTTGCTTCAATAGCGCTTTTGCGAATTATTTTTGGGACATTACCATGAAACCTTTGGGTTGGAAACCGCAGTCAGACATTATAAGTTTATTTGCTCTTTAGGGCTGTAGGTTGACCCAATGTGAAAATATTTATTTGCTCTTTCCAGTAAACCAGTAATTAAACTCACTGTCATTATTATAAAACGTGACAATAATTATTTTCCATGATAAACCTCAAAACAGTGAGCTCATTAAAATCGTTTATCGGAATTTGTTATTCAAATGACCTCATTAACGAAATCTATGTTAATTGTATGCCTCGGTATGGTTGGTAAATTTTCATTGTTATGGGAACTTAAATTTAAATGAACAACTTATGTATTGCTGGGCAACATATGGACTTTCGGTACATGGCAATAACGAGTACTTTTAATATCGCTATCTTATTATTTTGTAGTTTGTCGTACACTGCTCTCTTGCTCAACTATTTTCTTTGAGGTGAAAAGTGTTAGATTGTTTTTTTTTGTGTTTGAAGAATTCTATAACGGTACTTTTGACGGATAGATCGTTACACTTTTGCAGATTATCATATTTTTCTAAGCAATATGCACAGACGCTATTGAATTGAAGCCACAAAGAAACGAATCATTAACTTTTATTCAGGACTAGTTTTTCTAGTGTTTGAAATTTCTCAGTCACTTTTGTCGTTACAACAATTCTTGTCTTATTATTTGTTATTTTTACATTTAGCTGACTGTACTTTTCAAAGCGATTCATGCTTTTATTAATAAATTGTCGCGTCAGTTTTCCTATTAGATAAAATTCCTATAAATATTGGTTCAAATAGATTTATGGTGGTCATTTCCAGTGTATTCGCCATGTTTTCTACGCGTGTTTTGCTACTTTTAGTTCTTATAAGTTGTGCATTTGGTCATAAAAAGGTCAAAAGTAAGTCATAGTTACCATTATTTACTTTCTTCTCTGTAATTTCACACATTATTATTATTATTATTATTCCTTTATTTCAGGCAACAGTAGCCCATACAAAATAAAATACACATTTACAACAAAATATAAAAATAAACTAATACATATAGAAACACTAAGATACACGAAGTGACGGCGTCGTGTTACGCTGCGCGGTGTCACATAGCCTGCCACGAAAACGTCGGTAGACTACACCCTTCGGCCAAAACTCTTCCTTAAGGAACTTGTCGAGATGTTGTGTCGGAACCCGCACCACAAACGACTTGAAGTTGGTGTTGTGACGCGGTTCCAACTTTTCGACCCTCAAGGTCCAGTTGGTCTTCACCTTCATGTACTCCACGATATCCTCAACCTTCGTGGAGTGATGTAGTCGGGACACATACAGCAACGTTGTAGGTACCGCTGCCCGTAACAGCATATTTGGTCCTGTCAGTCCAGTACCGCACTGATTGCGACAAGTAGGCTTCTTCTTCTTCTTCTGCACTTTGGTGAAGCCATCCTCATCACACTCTTGCTTCGTTGGACAGCGCTGTGTCGGACTCCTTGGAAGGGTTTCACAGCGACGGTTTTTCTTTTCCCCTTTCTGCTGCTTAGGTAGTGACGCAGCTGGTTTGTTTGCAGCAACAATTGCGGCGTAAGCTAGTTTAGGGGTCGACGTAGCTACGCGTGTCGTATTCTCTGCCGGCGCAGAGGGGCAGGAGGCGGCGGGGCACGGTGCATCGCCCTCGATGATTGCAATCGACGGTGAATCCAATTTCACCGATGCAAAACTGCTGACTGATGCATTTTGCGCCCCATGACGTGTGTTAACATTGGCTTCGTCATTTGCCCTACTTTCCGAAACAGTATTGCGTAGCAACTCGGCACGTAGTTCATGGATGGTAGTTTCCGACTTCTCCAACTTGCACTGCACATCGGCCAGGCTTGACTTCAGCGATGTAATATCCTTGAGCAGCCTGGTGACATCTACGTGATCGAATGTGACGGGCGGTAACTTATGTAGCTCCTTCGCTACGAAAGTTGGCACGTCGTCAGGATCGGTCACCTTTAGAAAGGTGATAATGTCTTGGATGCTCTTTTCTGTGCCGTCTCTCCTCCTAGATGGCATTTGATCGAGCTTTCCAGTTGTCTGGAAGAGTAACTTCTTGCCCATGCTGATATCATCTTCTTTGAAGCTCGATTTGCAAATCTGCATGATGCTCACCTCGTCCATAGTATCGATGGCATTCTGTATGAATGCCAACAGTTCGTTTGCGATAAGTTGCTGAGAACTCATTGCGAAATATCAGGCAGCAGCTAAAGCCGCGCACTATGCTTACAACTGTGACAACGCGTCCGTATTCGAGCGCGCATCGCACTGCACTGCGGTATTAACTAGTAGCTAAAGAACGTTTGACTAATTAAATAATGCTTTGTCCGAAAATATCATCAAACAGTAACATGCATTGGTATACCGCGTGTATCTGACATCGACGCACAAACGATTTCCATGGGTCCAGGGCATGATTCTGGACACCCTAGACTTAGAATTTTTCGTCGGCTTTTTTCTCATTTTTTCAAGGGTTTTTTTACTTTAGACTGCTCATAATCGTTATTCTGAACTAACCCAATGAGTTTTTAATAAAAAAATAATTAATTAACTACTTTCACTAAAAAGAACAATCTGAATAAAACCACAAATAGATATCAGTTCAGCTGAGCTGATACCTATTTGTGGTACTCTTGAAAAAAATGAAAAAAAGAGAAAAGAACTGACGAAAAATTCCAACACTGGGGTGTCCAGAATCATGCCCTGGACCCATAGAAATCGTTTGTGCGTCGATGTCAGATACACGCGGTATTTTCATCATTTTAAGTATTTTTTCCAACTAGCTTCTGCCAGCGGCTTCGCCTGCTTGATCCCTAGGGAAAATACTTCCGGGATACATATACCTTATGTGTTATTCCAGACTAATAATCTACCTCATGCCAAATTTCGTGAAGATCTTTTCAGGCGTTCTGACGTGAAAGAGTAACAAACATCCATCCTCACAAACTTTCATAAGTCATAAGTCATAAGTCATTTATTCATTTGTTTAACATAGGTACAGTTATAGTTGTTAATTGTTAATAAAGAGAGCGCTATGTTATGCCAGAGGGCGTACAAATTTTTGTTAGTACAATTGTCTGGACAATAAAAAAATTGAGGTTTGCCTAATACAAATGAATTAAAAAATATCGCAAAGAAATGAATGTCAATAAAAATAAGAATAAAAAAGTAAATGTCAAATTAGTACAATGTCAGAGCGCTTGAAAACAAATAATAAGATTATCCAATACTAATGTCAATACAAACATTCTAATGTCAAAATACAGATCAAATGTCAATATACAATACTAAATTCAATTTAAATTATAATTTTATACAATATGAATGTCAATATACAGAATTATTATGTAAACAAGATCAAACGATAATTGTATTTTATTAGCATGTCAACATTCAATGCTGTTAAAAATTCCGAAATACTGTAATATGCTTTGGTCACCAGTAAGGATTTTAGACGTTTCTTAAATAAGCTAACGTTCAATTCTTTGATTGACCGTGGCAAGTGGTTAAATATCACTGAAGCCATGCAAAATAAACTTTTATGCATTAATGCCGTGTGGGACCTTCTTACACATAAGCTACTGTTATCCCTTCGACTTCGGCTATTAATTTCTGACATTTTTTTAAACAGCTTAGGATTGGTCTTGAATTTCGCATTTATAATATTAGTTGGACGTTCATGACAGATTGGTTGGGGAAGGCAATTCAATGAAAAGAGTGGATAGCTATGGGGGAGACCTTTGCCCAGCAGTGGGTTGGTTTAGGATGAAATAAAAATGTAACGTAATTACGTCGGGGCGGAAATTCGCGTATTTTTAACGTTTCATATTCCCATCGCAGTTATAAATTGTATCTATATACGATTTGTATCGCCCACTCCTATTTTAAGTTTAGAATATAAGTTAGTATAGTCTTGGTTATAATTGGTTATACTTATTCAGTACCAAATAAGCTGTGTAGAGGTTCATGAGTTATTTCTCATTTTGCCCGTCTCCCAGTTGCCCACAATTGTAATCTAACACGTTATACGTCACTAAGTATGTCTGACACGATCGTATAATACCTGGATCTGACATGGACGTTCATTGTTATTTAGATGATATCTAGCTTTTGCCCGCGACTACGTACGCGCATATACTGTGTTTTACGGTTCCCGTGGGAATTTTGGGTTTTTTTTTCTTAGTGCTCCTCTACACTTTCCAAAGAACCTACGTGCCAAATATCAGCTTTCTACGACCAGAAGTTTCGGCTGTGCGTCGTCTGTCACTCAGTAACGGAAGAATTTTATATATAGGACTAGAGGCCGCCCGCGACTTCGTCCGCGTATAAATTCTCGTTATTCCCGTGTAAATCCCGATCCCTCGGAAATTCCGGGATAAAAAGTAGCCTATGTGTTATTCTGGGTCTACAGCTACCTACATACCAAATTTCATCGTAATCCGTCCATTACTTTTTTCGTGAAAGGGTAACAAATATACATACACATACATATACAACCATCCTCACAAACTTTCGCATTTATAATATTAGTAGGATTATTGTGACTTGGATTGTATTTTTCTAAAAAACGAGAATTTGCCCTTAAATATTCGAATGAAATTCAGGAACCTCTAAAATTATCCCAGTATTCTTTTCCTTCATTTAAAATACACTGTAAAGAAAGTAGCTGCTCTACATTGTTCCAATATTACTGCTTTCTGCTTCAAAAGCAGATTGCCAAAGCTTGTATATTCTACTTTGTATGAAAGTGGGGTAAACTAAGATCAAACAGACTTTGGTACTGTGCCAATTTTTTAGAGTTATTGCAAGCTTCTTGGATTTCTCATTCGCATTGAGATCGCAAGCATTAATTTTGATGTTATGTAATGCAGTTCCAATTGTAGAAGTGTTATTTTTTGCTTAAGTTGTTTTCTTAGAATATTTGTTAACATAATTCGCAATACATTATTTTTATTGCTAACATTGTTACCAAACCAACCGCCATATTACTATATAATAGTCAGAAAATAAAATCAAGATATTTTTTTAGGTAGTAAAAACATGCTGGTAATTAATTTTACTTCTAGATATTTTGTTTTTAGATATTTTGGGCCAGGGCTGTTCAGTTCTAACTGTGAGTCATATTCTGAACAGGGGCATCGCACTCCTATTGGGCATCAGACTTACACAACTCAGTAATGAACTTATGTTTTTTTGAACAGAAGACAAGAAACATCACGACCATGATGTGGGCATCATCGGTGGTCACAAGATCTCCATCGAACAAGTGCCTTTCATAGCATCAGTCCGCCTTAATAGTTCCTTTCACTGGTGTGGAGGATCTATCATTCATGAGAGATTCATTTTATCTGCTGCTCATTGTATTGTGCCGTAAGTATTGTCTATTCTTTACGACAATCTATCATCTGCCTAGCTTTTTAGGTATCCGTACCCAAAGTGAAAAACGGGACACGCGCACCCAGTAGCGCTTGGAGCTCGGCTCCAGCTCGGCCAGGCGCGGCGCCGGCCCTGTGGGCAGCTCCCACAGCCACGAGGGGTACGCGCTGTCCTCTTGTACCTGCAAAACACGATATCAATCCTATTCTAAGACTCCGCTGTCTGTCTGTCTGTCTGTCTGTCACCAGGCTGTATCTCATGAACCATGATAGTTATACGGTTGAAATTTTCACAGATGATGTATTTCTGTTACCGTAAAGAAAATATTCATGGGGGGCTCCCATACAACAGACATGATTTTTTTGTCGTGTTTCTGGTACAGAACCCTTCGTGCGCGAGGCCAACTTGCACTTGGCTGGCCCCAACTATATTGGGGTCGGTTTCAGTTAACCCGTATTCAGCAAAATACCAGAATTTTAAGTGGTGCAACTGCCTTGCTGACCTTCTAACCCAATAAATTAATAACACGGTACTTCTTGGCAAGATTTAAAATTTGATGAATTTGATGTGATGGTGGCTAATTAGACATTACTAAACTCTTTTTGTTGACGATTGGAAATGTTTACTTTAAAAAATAAAGATATTTAACTGAATAACGTAGTTCACTAAATGAAAACTGGAGTTCGGAGTAAAAAATACCTTAGAATATAAACATTTATGACTTGTTGTTAAAGCTATCACAGCTATGCGCCTTTTTCATCATAACCCTACTTAATAAATGTTCACAAAATTTGAAAGTAACTTGTTTGGGACCCACCAATGAAATTACAGTTCTCACTAGATTTCAGCGTTTTACATCATAAACGACATTATTTTCACGCAGAAAAAATAAGAAATAAGGAATAATACTTCTGTATTAAAAGAAAGTGATAACAAACACAATACCAAAAAGCAAAGATAGAAAACAATATCAAATAACTCAAGAAAATAATAATATACTTCTAACGAAGCAAGGCTCGATTTATTTCTTTTGATTTACTAAAAGACAAGAAATCATTCTACAGATAATAATATAATATTGTTGTTCTGCCCATTTTCTTCTCTTTGAGTAATCACTCGAATATTTTTTCTTATTACATCAGTGTCCTGCTTAGAAATGTGTACCTACTTCCATTTATTTTTCTTTTGATAACACGAAATTTATGAGGCGCCTCAGTAAATGTGATTTGACCTTCATTTTCGTGTTTTCAGTTACAGAACACAGTCTAGTAGAACATTTATTCGTGACTAGAATTTACCTGCGGGTTTGCCCCTGTGAAAGTTGAAAAATATCCCGGAAACCTACCATCGGGATAAAACTATCGTAGGTACTTCCTAATTCAGTTGTGTCTTAAGTTTAATTAAAATCCGTTAAATCTTGAGGCTTGACTGATTGAATATAAACATGCTGATACACCAAAAGTAAATAGGATGGGATTTAAGCTGATTTCAGACTACGCTATAATATATAGCATAGAGTATTATAGCTCACTATCTGACCCGCGCAACTTCGTCTGCGTCACATTTTTCATTACTGCTCCGCTCCTATTTGTCATAGCGTGATGATATATAGCTAGCCTTCCTCGATAAATGGGCTATCTAAAACTGAAAGAATTTTTCAAATCGGACCAGTGGTTCCTGAGATTAGCGCGTTCAACCAAACAAACAAACAATCAAACAAACAAACTCTTCTGCTTTATAATATTAATAATATAGATAGCACAACAATATCGCATACCATACATTGTCAATAATAATTATAATATAGTACAGTACAGTGTGAACGTGTCCATAACAGTGTATGGTGCGCGATATTGGTGTGCTATGAGCTATATACTATAATATGCTATTATATAATAGCATATAGTAGCCTGAAAGCAGCTTTATTCCTGCCTAGCCTTTTCCCAAACTACTTCAGGGTCGGCTTCCAGTCAAGCCGGATTATGCTGCATACTAATATTTTACGTCAAGCGGCTGCCTACCAGACCTCCAATACCCATTGACTGGGTATCGCGGTAATTCTTGGCAAGACTAGTGTCAAATTTTCTTGCTTCTGACAATCTGTAATGACTGTCAAAGATCTACATATGGCTGCCGAGAACAACGACTTAACGTGTATTCCAAGGCATGTGGGAGTCTCGGTATGTTAAGATGGTCACAAAAATATAAGGTACAAATGATAAATGGACGAATTGTGAGCTGAACAAGCAAAAATATACGATGAGACTGTTTTTTTGTATTAATAAGATTAGGATAAAAAATATTTATATCTACAATTTATAGGTACGTGCAGATCCAAAAAATCTGAGGTAAAAAGGCTCAATGGACTGATTGTAAGAAATTTACGATGAATACAGTCTGATTTACCTTTTCAATTCGAGCATTTATCTTGGAAAGCAGCCTAAAAATCTTTTCAAAGGATTCTCCTAGAAAATGCCTATCACGTTTCTTGAATCGTTTTTCAGTAGGTACCTACTTTACATTTTATAATGACATCTTTTTTCCATCTATTTTACTTTTGGATGTCGATAGGATGATTTCTTTAGCATTCATTCGTGTGATGGGATTGAAAGTAATCATTATTTTGTGATCATGATATCTATGCGTTGTTATCTTTACACTCATTTTTAGGGTTCCGATCAAAAAACGGAACCCTAAAATTTTCATCATACCCAAACGTGTGGGATATCTATGGATAGGTCTTCATAAATGATGTTGAGGTTTCTTAGATCATTTTTTTCTAAACTGAATAGTTTGCGAGAGAGACACTTCCAAAGTGGTGAAATGTAAATTCTAAAAAAACATGATAAAACTAAAAAAAATATACGATGTATATTACTATGTAAACTACCAGCGAAAATTGGTTTTAACGAGATCTAGTAAGTAGTTTTTTTTTAATACGTCATAAATCGTAAATCGCAACTTTTGCTTAATATATAATACCTACAGGTTTTTACGGAACCGTCGGAGCGCGAGTCCGACTCGCACTTGGCCGGTTTTTTTAGGATGTGAGTGTTAGTATTATGAAAAAAAAACTACAGACATTTCGGTATTTATTAATATAGGCAGAACTACAGCATTGTTTCAGACTACAAAATTCACATACAGAACGGTCTCCCGAAAGGGATAGTCACCATCCAATATTCAATTTCCTTGGAAGGACTTTCAATATATTACTCCCTTCTCTATTTACGATAATATTGCGTCATCTATAGAAACATCCACTGAAATGACTCTTAACTTTATTTTCAGGAACAGAGAGTTCAAAGTCCTTGTTGGCACCGATAAGGTTGACGAAGGGGGAAAGCTGTACGATGTAGAAAAAAATATAGTACACGAAGAGTATTCTAATAAAACCAGCGACTATGATGTTTGTTTGCTGAAATTGAATGAATCCTTGACTTTTGGTCCTAAAGTAGCGAAAGTTTCGCTGCCTGGAGATGCAGTAACGGTGAAAAAAGGAACACTGCTAAATGTGACTGGATGGGGATATACGCATGTAAGTTTGTAACAGATTTTTATAACCGGTTTGAGGCGCTTAGAGGTCTAGGTGGATCTCTGGACACAATGTCTTCATTCTTAATACTGTAATATCAAATATGTAGGTTCAAAAGATAGATAGACATCTATCCGAACTAGCTTTTGTCCACGACTTCGCTCCTTTTTTGTCCCGGTCCCTTAGGAATTAAGAAAAACTTTAGTGCTCACCTAGACTTTCCAAGAAACCTAAATGCAAAATTTCAGTTTTCTACGACCAGTTGTTTCGGCTGTGCGTTGTCAGTTACGGGGTAACGGAAGAGTTTTATATATATTTGTTGGATAATTCAAATACAGCTACACACACATGTAATACACATACATCTTAAATGACAACCAATTATTGTAAGTCTGTAACTAAATACAAAATAAAATAAAAAATCAGACCAAGCTGTTAATCCTCGAGTCTGATCATAATTTCAAAGACACGAAACTTGTAAAAACTAAAATAAAAATAATAACGGACGATGACGAAAAAGAAATTGAGAAAACTGATCCGAGCGCAATTATTAAGGCTGGTACGTATCAAATCAAAATTAATATTGATACTTAAGTCTAGACTGAAATTAATAGAACCATTAAATGTGACACGATACCTAAATATTAAAATGACGGGACTGAAATATTACGAGTTGTCACACCATTTAATATCACCAGTGACGATGAATAATATAAGCGTCTTATTAGATTCAAGAGGGTGTAAACGGGGTTTTTTCCATTTATTTCAATGGGAGAAAGGGGAGGATTTGTGAAGATGAGAAAGAGTTGAATTATTAAGTGGCTTGAAATTGGAATGGAACAGAATATTTTTGAAATGAACTGTTGAAGTTATAATGAATTCGTGAATTTGAAATGGTTAGGCCGAAATAAAAAATTAACATAAATATGTTTTTTTTTCACGTTTCTTTTTGCAAAAGATTAATTAAATCAATTGATAACTTGAACACGCGGTTAAATCAGGAATCACTGATGTAAGCAACTAGGCTATTAGGCGGATCTAATGTGAAATCCATTGATGGGCCAGAGTTGTAACGCAATGAGGGCCAGAGAACGGCTTACTATGAGTTAACCAAGTTTTAGAAAAATCTTTAAACTTGTGAGACATTGACTCAATAATTTCAAGGTACTGGAACAAAAACTAAATTCGTCTCTAGAAAATCTGCAATAATGATTATGGACCTACATTTTAATTGACATACTTGATTCCGGATGCAGAAGTAATGTCTAAAAGCTATCCTGAAACGACATCTAACATGTTTCTTAACTTTTTCTGGTAATGAAAAACGATGCATAACTTATTGCCTGGGTACAAACGCAGAGTAATTATTAGGGAAGGGGAGGGCTTTATTGCAAAATTCAACTGGAGCCAACCTTATCTTAAAATTCGTGTGTCAAATCATCAAACGGGTGTTAGCGGTTCGATTGCTTGAATTATTTTTCCACAGCCAATTGCACCACCATTGTTTTTTCCAAGGCGTCCTTTTTTCAAGCGACATCTATACTATCTATACTAATATTATAAAGTAGAAGAGTTTGTTTGTTTGGTTGAACGCGCTAATCTCAGGAACTACTAACTGGTCCGATTTGAAAAATTCTTTCAGTGTTAGATAGCCCATTTATCGAGGAAGGTTATAGGCTATATATCATCACGCTAAGATAAATAGGAGCGGAGCAGTAATGAAAAATGTGACGCAGACGAAGTTGCGCGGGTCAGCTAGTTATGAATAAATCGTTTTGTATGTAATATAACCCATCCTAATTCAATAGTTTCCAATATATTCGTGTCTTATTTAGAAAAAATAGTTTACTATTTCATGCGATATTTTACAATCTTACGGTGTTTACCATTTTCTGGTGACATACCTATACAAACATACAATATTGGAATGAATCATCCTTCTAATATTTAGTTTTGTTAATATTTTCCAGCCTCAGAGCCACAGTATTCCTCGCAATCTTCAGCAAGTGAAAGTACCAGTAGTGACCATCAAACTTTGTCGGCTGTTTTACAAGGCACAGAGAAATATTACACAGAGAATGATGTGCGCTGGTACACCCGGAAGGGATTCTTGTTTGGTAAGTTTTAATCAATCTGCCTAGCTTTTTTGCAATCACATTGTGCTCGGGTTTCATTCTAACAAAATTCCAACTATATTGGTGACGAGAAGATCATCGATAATGATAAGCTTGTTGAGTCGAAGCTCTAAAGTCTTGAGCATCGACGCCGAGTTGCTAGCCTGTCGGTTTTTTACCGATTGCATTTTGGGGAATGTGCCACGAAATTGCATAATTTGATTTCGCCAAGCCAGTTCCATCATCGAACCACAAGACGAACGGCGATGCGCCACCGGTAGATGGTGGACATCCCCACCCACATGTACAAAACGTTTTGGGAACACATTCATAGTGCGAACAGCTAAGGAGTAGAATTCCCTGCTGTCTGTGTTTCCTGATAGCTACAACCTGGGAGTCTTTAAGTCAAGAGTGAATGGGTTACTTCTAGGCAAGCATGCATCTTCGACCACATGATCGCTTACCATCTGGTGAGATAGTAGTCAAACGCGTGGAGTTCCAGTCTAACTTGACACAGCTGAATAACAGTACGCATTTCACACGTAGCAACAGCTGCCTGACGTACTACCACTTTGTTAACATTAGATTATACAACACTCAGTGGCAAGAATGGTGTCAGTTTTGTTGGCTTTGGAATAGGTACCCGGAACGACTGATAAAGATCTCCTAATGACAGTGACACGGACGATGAACGAATGAACGCTGACCAAGAAACGGGGGAGTCTGGAAGTCTAAGATCAGATTTCACCAATGAAACTGAACGCAATCAGTAGATCTTATCTGCGTTCAAGTGTTGCCAGTGTCAATATTCCGCAGAAAATAATGACACTCGTAAACGTGGTTCACATGCTAATCGCGTTCAGATTCATTGATGAAATCCGCCCTTAATATGTTATGGATGGTCACCTGTCTAAGGACTGACCTCGGCAAGCGTTGCTTATCCTTAAAAATCGAAACATGTGACAATTTTTAATGAGCTCCCTCTTGTATAAATATTTGGCTCCGTCTTGTGTCGTATTATCATGGCCAGAATAGGATGAAAAATCTGTATCGTCTCACTGAAAGGATCTTTAATCCCTGTTTAACTTCGAAAATAAAAAGATAAATGAAAAACAAAAAATATTAATTCATACATATCAGATGATCGAATAATTTTTAATTTACAGGGCGACAGTGGGGGTCCTCTGACGAAGAATAACGAACAAATTGGAATAGTCTCATTCGGAGCTGGCTGTGGTGGCATGGTTCCAGGAGTATACACCAGGGTGAAAGTCGTAAAACAATGGATCGAGGAGAAAATCAAACTTCATCATAAAAATGAAAAAATGTTTAAGAAAACTAAAACAGGGAAAAGTCAAAAACCTCAAAAGAAAAAGAGTCCGACTAAAAAATCTTTAAGCTTGCTCTAAAGTTTTTTTTTTAATGAGTAGGGTTGGTGACTGAATGGATGGTTAGGTTGGTGACTGAAAAAATCTTATTGCCTGTCCATTTGATAATCACCTAAGAGAACCATATTTTTTTTATAAAAAATCATTTCTATTGTGTTTAAACTCGAATTAATAAATTCTATAAAAAAATCTTTCAGCTTGCTCTAAAGTTTTTTTTAAGGAATAGGGTAGACTTTCGAAGTAGTCCCAATAGAGCACAATTTTTAGAGCATCAGAACTATTCTCGATAGAGCACTAAGCAAAAATATTGATTGGTAAACATTGGTGCTCTTAGAATTGGTACTCTAACGGGAATACTTCGTGACTAAAACATTTAATTGCGTGTCCTATACTTTTTGATATTCACTTAAGAAAACCATATTTATTACTCAAAATCATTCCTGTTGTGTTTAAACTCAAATTAATAATAAATTCTACGAAAAATGTTTGTGTTTTGGTTATGATTTTATGAAACTAATTTTTGGATTTTTTCTAGAAACTTGTTACATAAAATTACTACCGTGTTCCTCTAGGACTGAGCATTTAAACCTGAAGGCAAATTCTACTAACTTTAAACAACTTTCGCATTCACATATCAATCGCAAACCGTAAAAAAAGCCTTATTTTCATAAATTTTTGACAGTGAAAATTAGTAGAATTGGCACTGTGATCCAAAGTCTTGGTTATTTTAATACCAGTCACGAGTTTACATAGCTATAGAAAAATAAAAAGGAACCACGTTTTATTAACCCAAAAAAAGCTCAAGTTTCAATAGCATACATACTACGAGTTCAAGAAAAGAACGCTTTTTCATTCCACTCGTGCATGTTTCATCTACAATACCCCTTTTATGCTCATTCCCACTCCATGCACTCAAAACGGTTGAATCCTTTCATAATTCAGTTAAAAAGAGTCAACGAACTCACTCAATTTTCCGGAACCCATTGAAATGTATATCTGAACAAGATGGCCGTATAAAATGTGAAGAAAAACTCGTAATTTACAAGAAGGTACGTTATTAACTGAAAAATACTTTTTCGCAATAAATCTCTTTTTTCCACAAATTGGCGGTCTGACACAGACTGGTTGGGTGGGGATTATAGTGACAGGAGACGCGTGATAGTCATAAGCTGAGCGATTAGCGGATCACCCGCGTCATCTTTAAATCTTAAACAAAACAGGCACTCTTAGGTTCTCGACAAGTTAGGAACATTTTGTCAGCGGTCGTGTCAAGTCGTGTGGCGAAGGCGATAGTCAAACTTTAGAAATATATGAGCTTGAAAAACGCTGTCGAATGACATGTATATATCGCTTAGAATATAGTTTGGCATTTTGACACTCATATTCTAAACCATGTACTTACCTACAAACTGGGTAATAGGAATGAAGGGGAGATTTAAAACAAAACTGTAAAGGGGATTTTCACGTTATTAAAATATCGTTGGCAGCATTTACGGTCTCTAATTTTATCTAATTAAAATTTTAAACAGCATTGATTTCTTGTAAAATCAATAACATGATATTATAGGGAAAATCCCTATAATTTTTTGTTTCTATTCACAAAGTTTGACGGAAGTAGGAAAAAATCGCTCATCGCCTACTTTATCCTTACCCTTATATATTTCCAACTGCTTTCAAGTCTGCCGTAATTACATATTTTGCAAATAATAACGGTGCCAGTAACAGAGTTTGAGCCCCAAGATGGGTTCTTAACAAGTTTTTTTTTCAGTTTTTTTTTTAGTCCGACTAGACTGAAATAAGACGAAAAATCTTTTGTAAATAAATTACCCTAGACTTCAGCTTTCCTTTTGATAAATTGGCTTCAGCCATTTTATACTTAACAAGCTTTTGTTTTTGAAGAATTCCTTCTAAAAGGATCTTCGAGAAAAGGGTTTTTTATTGTTATTTGCTTATTTTGTTCCGTTAGCAGCCGGGCCTAATTTCGTAGTCCTTTTTGTGTTTTTTTTTTACCCTGTTGAGTATTTAGGATTCTGGTTATAAATAAAACATATTTGCATACCTTTTTAGATAACAGAGAATAATTTAGAGACTTTCGTAACTTATTTTAGTAGGATTTATTTACAAAAACCGACCAAGAGCAAGTCAGACTCGCGCACCAGTCAGTGTCATTATTTTCTATGGAATATTGACACTGAAAACTCTTGAACGCAGCTTGATTGCGGTCACTTTCATTGATGAAATCCGCTTGGCTGGCGATTGCCACAGTCGGAAATGGAAAGGTATCATTAAGATGTGGTCGACCTAGGAGCATACCTAGAAGTGAACGGGTCACTCTTGACTTAAAGACCCTGTTGTAGGTTGTAGCTATGTAGCAAAACTCCTTCTTTTGTAGTTTACTTCCGTCATAAAACCAACGTAGTCTTGGAATTCCGAGGTTCTAGCAGCAGCCCATCCCGAGCCGTAACATAATTAGCAAGTCATTCAGTTAATTACCTTTTAATTATCTCTTCGAACTTTAAAAACCTTTCTCATTTTCATTTTCAATGTCAGGTCTCAAGCAAGATAATGATCTAAATTAACTAATATTTCAAAAAGGTTCATCATCTATCTGCCTAGCCTTTTATGGGGTTAGTTTTTAGTCAAACCGGATTAAGTTGAATTCCAGTATTTTGCGTGGAGCGCCTGCCTACCAGACCTCCACAACCAATTACCAAGTTACAAGGTAGTAATATTTCAAAAAGGTAAAACTTTGTAAAATAGTACGATTTGTGTTCTACACAAAATCTGCGGAAAAATAGAGGAGTTACACGCCAGGGTTCGCTGAAAACCAGCGCTTTGGTTTGGTCTCGCACTCGAGTCCCAGCTTTATGCTGAGCGATTACCGTTTTGTTTTGCGCGGATGTGACTCATAGTTTTTTTATTTTCATTGTTTGCGTCACTGGCAAATGGCGCAAAACATTTCTTTTTTTTTAATTCATTCTTTTACCATAGTTGTAACGCCGCGGAAAAAAGCGAGTTATTTTATTTTTTCTTCAAACCAATCCACACATACCCCAATAATAAAAACGAAGACGACAAAAACCATATTATTTTACATCGCAAAGTTCAGTAACTGCCATAAAACAGGGTTTCTCCTTCAAACGAATATCATTTCGTATACTCTGCGTAGCTCCTACGTGACTTACTCGTCACCAGTCCTTAATGTCTTTTTTACTTTACTTTATTTTACTTTACCGCATAAACTTGAGGAACATGTCGCGAAAGTTTGAGGAAAGAGCGCCTAATTTAGATGCTGGGGTAAGACAAGATACGGTTATCTTTTGGAAGGATTTTGGGTATCACGTCTTTTGGGGAAGTTTCTGGAGTTTTGTTCTGATGGGGTAATGTTGATGTTATCTTTAAATACATCGTGTAATAGAATAAGTGCAGTATCTGAAAAGTGGGGTCATTGTATTCATCATTGAACATTTTTTACTATGGGACCAACACTGAAATCGTGAGAAAAAAGCAACAGGCCCATTTTTTTTTAAGGATAGTAAATCTTCAAATGACTCCCCCCAATCTGGGCGGAGCAGAAAGATGTGTCAGATTTTTACTGACTAAAACCCATTTATGTTCCTCATAGTGCCCTTTGCGTTCCGAGGCCGCGGTGACACTTTCGAACAAATTTCACAACCCCGGCAGGCACTGACCCTAGCGGGCTCCGTCTACTATGCTAACATCTCTTTAAGGCGCGCGTGGAATACAAGGCGCCGTCGACCCGGACCTTGTCCTGATTGAATGCCGAGCTACCCAACGCTCGCGATCCGCAGGCCCGCGCCTACGGTGGCCGGGAATCACCCAACTCCCGACGCACCCGAAACGTCTACTGGCCCATACATTTCCCGACACCCAGGACGTCTACTGTTCCATACATTTCCCGACGCCCAGGGCGTCTACTGGCCCATACATTTTTATGCGCATAGGTAACTTGACAAAATGAACTGAAGAGTAGATTGTTTTTCGCGACTGCGGGTTTGTTCCTAAAATAAAATATGTTCATAATGTAGCGTAGGAGTCTGCTACGCAAGCGGTCACCTTATGCTACTCCGTAGCAGTAATAAAAACTTACACCAGAAGGCTTAGTGTGAGTTTTTCAACGTTCTCGATTGCGTTAGCGTAAATGCCAGTTTGTATTGAAACTGAATAAGCGCCGCCTAGTGAGAATAACAGATAACCTCTTTTTTCCTATACGCTTTGACATAAGCAAACGTTTACGTTAACGCGATCGAGTACGTTAAAAACTCTTACTAAGCCCTCAGAGCCTCTAGACTACAATACTTTACGCCAGATAAACGTGGAATAAAGTACATTGACCCACATACATTAATTGACTTTCTTAAGATCAAAATCTATCTATCTATCTATACTTATAATAAATCTGTAGAGAGGTCAATTCTGTACATGAAATATATTTCCAAAATAACTATCAGGGGGTGATTAGGGATCGATACTGATGCCAAAAATGCAATCAGTACAATTTTTGTCTGTCTGTCTGTCTGTCTGTCTGTCTGTCTGTCTGTCTGTCTGTCTGTCTGTATAACCGTTATAGAAACAAAAACTACTCGACGGATTTTAACGAAACTTGGTACAATTATTATTCATACTCCTGAGCAGGTTATAGTATACTTTTCATCACGCTACAATCAATAGGAGCAGAGCAGTGAAGGGAAATGTTGGGAAAACGGGAGAAGTTACTCCATTTTTTAAGCTTCCGTCGCGTGTGCAACCGTAACGGTGAAAGCTACACAGAAATCATGTATGACGGAAATGTTCTCCTTAAAATTATATTAAAAATATCCAACGACAGCATATGTCTATCTTTTATGTTTGACGAACAATAACACGTGTAACTCCCGATAGCTTAGCAGTTCGAAGCTTTCTGATTATATTTGTCTACTCTTACGTTTATAAAACTCTCAGTCGTCCCTAATTAAAGTTATATTAACTATTCCATAAAAAGAGTCATAGAAATCGGTATAGAAACACCAAAGTTATACATGAAATACGCTAATAACAAGCCATGGTCGCGAACCACAGAAATATAAAAAACAGATCTATGTCGCGAACGCACAGGCAGACGGCTTGCTTGGCGATGGCGATAGGCTAGCGAGTAGCTTCGTAAAACGCCTTACGACAGTTTGCAATATCTACACTAATAATATAAAGAGGAAAACTTTGATTGTATGTTTGTTTGTTTGTTTGATTGTTTGATTGTAATGAATAGGCTCAAAAACTACTGGACCGATTTTAAAAATTCTTTCACCATTTGAAAGCTACATTATCCACGAGTAACATAGGCTATATTTTATTTTGGAATAAATAGGGTTCCGTAAGATATTTGGGTTTTTCAGACACAAGGTGTAAAATTCAACCAGAAAAGTTACTTATTTTGCGCACGCTGCCTAAACTATAAAAGATAGAACCATAAATTGTTCTAATTAATTGTAGATCTTATAAATATCTACAAAAAAGTCCGCGACACACTGGTCCTATCTATGTCGAGTGAGGCACAACAACCATTATTTTATTTAAAAATCTTGATTTTTTTTACTACATTTAAACGCGTTTATTTTACTCATGCTATTAATCCGTATCAAAATAAAGTTTCATCACTAAGTACAGTTTATGTAGATAATATTTGGTCTTTGAATGATTAAAATCGGACGTTTGGTTTTGAAGTTATGGCGAAATTAAAATATTACGATTTCTGCTGTTATTTAATATAATAAATGCAAAAGTTTGCGAGTGAGTTTGTGTGTAGGTTTGTTACTCAATCACGTCAAAACGGCTGAAGGGATCGGGGTGAAATTTGGAACAGGGATAGATTATGGTCTGAAATAACACATAGGCTATTTTTTATCCCACGGGAACGCGTACGAAGTCGTGGGCAGAAGCTAGTCAGAAATAATGGCATAAAGCTGTCCTGAATCGACTTCTATCGTGATCCTTTACGTTTTCTAATAATGAAAATCAGTTCTTATTTATTGTTCTAGTATCTACGAAGAGACATTAGGGAAAGGTCAATGTCCTTTATTCCACGTTTATCTGGCGTAAACTATAGTGACATTCTATCAGCGATATTGGCTATCGAAAAGTCACGTCAACCAAATAAAAAGTTAAGGATTGCCATTCAAATTATTTTTATTTTCGATAAGCTATCGCCAATTGAATTTCACTGTGTATACAAGTACTAGCTGACCCGCGCAACTTCGTCTGCGTCACATTTACCATTAATGCTCCGCTCCTATTTGTCTTAGCGTGATGATATATAGTTTATAACCTTCCTTAATAAAGAGGCTATCTAACACTGAAAGAATTTTTAGGGAGCAGCGGGGAGGCAGGCATGTCCGCGCATTTCGTCTTTGCCTGCGCACGACTCACCTTGTTTGATTCTGAATAAATAATTTTCGCGATTGTGTTGCGACTGTTTTTTTTTCAGCGCTAGAGATATTGAATACAAAGTTGCGCAAATTAATTTCTGCCGCGTAAGTTCGACACTTATGGTGTGTCATATCAGCTTAATACGTTGGAACGTAAAATCAGCTGCGGAACTTCCGTCGCGTACTTTCGGCATAGTGTGTTACGACACTTTGTGTATCTTAATTTTGTTTGTTCAAATGTATATATTTAGGTTTAGTTGTTTTTCTGTTTTTGATAACAAAGAGCTTCGATAAATAGGGACACGAAATATAGTGAAACTAAATAAAAAGTAGTTGAGCTTTAGTTATTTCGAAAAACTCATGAAAATACGTTACGTATTCTTTCAGAAACAATCGTCACCCAACATTACGTGCCCGTCTTAAATATTTATGCCAGAAACTTGGCAACACAACCACGTAATGTTTCATTTTTACGGTTTAACGTTATAGAGTGCCAGCTATTTATGTCGGCATATTTATATTCTATTGAAGTTTTTATGTCCGTACTATCTTTATAAAATAGGTCGTTTATTCGACTTACTCTATTACAGTGAAATTTCAATGTCTGATGTGTTTTTGACTACAGTTGGAGTTTGTAACTTGGGGGATGGATGAAATGGTGTGTGAAAGAAAAAAAATATATACTGGGCCAAAACTATGTTATTGCTTTATCCAAAAATTATCGACTAGCGTGATAAATTAAATTTAATTTGAAATATTACGTAAAATAGAATTAATTCAAAAAATTATCATCTGCCTAGCCTTTTCCCAACTATATTGGGGTCGGCTTCCATACAAACCGAATTTAGCTGAAAACTAGTATTTTACGTGGAGCGGCCGCCTACCAGACCTCCACATCCCATTAACTGGATAGTACGGTTCTCAGGCAAGAGTGGTGTCAGATTTTCTGTCTTCTGGCAATCCGTAACCACTGCCAAAGACCTCCCAATGACAGCCGGGACCAACAGCTTAATTTGTTTTCCGAGGCAAGGAAGAATCTCGGTATGTTAAGATGGTCACCCGTCCACATACCAACCTCGGCAAGCGTTGCTTCACCTCGAAAATCGACCTGTGCAGCTGTTATTATTTAGCCACGAGCTCCTAATTTTATTCATAACAATTAGTAAAAAACATTTAAAACTCATCTTACAGACCTAACGTACCTTTCACAGTTAGAAATCGAAGACAGCACTTTGACTGCGTTTTCACCAGAGATAGGTGAGGATGCGTAGCAAGGGGTGTCCCAACTAGCAAAATTTTTACTTACAAATGTCCCAAGACCTATATTTTTTACTCTTTCAGCTTACTTACAACCTAATGACAGCCTGGGAGTGAGGAACTCGTGGCTAAATAATAACAGCAGCACAGGTCGATCTGTAAGGTTAAGCAACGCGTGCCGAGGTTGGTCTGTGGATGGGTGACCATCTTATCATAACGATTTTCCTCCGTGCCTCGGAAAGCACGTTAAGCTGTTGGTCCCGGTTGTCATTTGGAGATCTTTGGCAGTCGTTATGGATAGTCAGAAGCCAGAAAATCTGACACCAGTCTTGCTAAGGAGTATCACGTTACCCAGGTAATGGGTTGTGGAGGTCTGATAGGCAGCCGCTCTACGTAAAATACTGGTATTATACTGAATCCGGTTTGACTGGAAGCCGACCTCAATGTAGTTGGGAAAAGGCTAGGCAGATGATGATGACTGCTTGGGAGTGTTTGAGTAGAGAGTGAATTGGTTACTTCTAGGCAAGCGTGTACCATCTTAGACCGCTTCATCACTTATCATCAGGTGAGATAGTGGTCAAACGCGTGCCAATCAAAAGAGTCACCCGCGTCCGTAGGAGAATACCCTTCAGCGAATCCCTACACGTGGTCCCCGGGTGGTGCTAAACAGGTGACACTAACCGCCTCCGTGGTCTACTGGTTATACCACCTGATTCAGACCCAGAGGTCCCGGGTTCGATTCCCAGCGGGGGCAAATTTTTTGCTCGGTTTGGTTGGTGGTAGGACTTCTTCTAAGTCCGCCTGGCAAGCTACCACCATCATGTCTAAGTTTGTCGCCATAACATCAATGTTAACAGCATTGTTGTGTTCCGGCAGTTAGAGGTATGATAGCCAGTTCCTCTGTTTAAGAGGATTCCGGGTGAAACTCGCTTCCATCTTCGGCCTAATCATCACTTTCCACCAGGTGAGATTTGGGCCAAGAGTTTCCCCGTTTTACATAAAAAAAAAATGAAAAAAAAAACTGTCAGTGTCGATTTTATGTCGGCCCACTTTATAAGATAATTCTCACTTCAAACACGTGATTGTTAAGAACCACTAAAATTGCTTTTGCTGTAAGAGGCTAGGTGAATGAGGCAATCCTGCATCTCATCATTTCTCATTTCTGGTGGAAACGCAACCTTATACTCCCAACCCAACAGAATTCAACGAAGATTGGCTAAGTACGCCGGATATATTGTCGAGCATAAGTATGTGTGTAAATACAGGTCACTCTGTTAAACTTGCATAGTCCGATGCGACATCAAGCATAGGACCGACGGCTTTACGTGTTATCTAAGGCACGGCTTTGTCACCAACGAATTACCAACTCCGGGCTTCTGCTGAAAATTCTCAAACTAACGAAGCACTTACCTACACACCATTACAAATAACTGTAAAACACTGTAACTGTAAATAACTGTATTTGTAATGGTGTGTAGGTGAGTGCTTCGTTAGTTTGAGAATTTTCAGCAGAAGCCCGGAGTTGGTAATTCGTTGGTGTGACAAACCCGTGCCTTGGATAACACGTAATGCCGTCGATCCTATGCTTGATGTCGTATCGGATTATGCAAGTTTAAGAACAGAGAGTGACCTGTAATTACACAATGCACACATACTTGTGCTCGATAATATATCCTGCGTACTTGGCCAATCTTTGTTGAATTCTATAGGCACTGGCCTACGTACCCGAAATAATTGGCCAAGTGCGAGTCGGACTCATACACGAGGGATTCCGTATGATAAATCGAAAAAATCACGTTTCTTGTTTGGGTAGAAAATATTTAATTGAAAAGTAAAGAGGGCTCTTTACTTTTCAATTAAATATTTTCTTGTAATAGCGGCATAGAAATACACACTCTTAGAAATTTTCAACCGTCTACCTATCATGGCTTTTGAGACACAGCACGCTAACAGACGAATGGAAGAACGGACGGGCGAACAGCGCAGGCTTAGTAATAGGGTGCCATTGAATACCCTTTGGGTACGATTTAGGGGGCCGAGTCACCCGCGTCCGTAGGAGAATACCCTTCAGCGAATCCCTACACGTGGTCCCCGGGTGGTGCTAAACAGGCGACACTAACCGCCTCCGTGGTATGGTGGTTATACCACCTGATTCAGACCCAGAGGTCCCGGGTTTGATTCCCAACGGGGGCAAATTTTTTGCTCTTTTTGGTTGGTGGTAGGACTTTTAAGTCCGCCTACCACCATCATGTCTAAGTCTGTCGCCATAACAACAATGTTAACAGCATTGTTGTATTCCGGCAGTTAGAGGTATAATAGCCAGTTCCTCTGTGTTAGAGGATTCCGGGTAAAGCTCGCTTCCAACTTCGGCCTAATCATCACTTTCCATCAAGTGAGGCCAAGTCAAGAGTTTCCCAGTTTTGTATAAAAAAATATATAAATTAAATTACCAACCTCCTTTCATAAAGATTTCTTATTTCCCCGACATCAACCAGCCATGACACAAAAAAGAACGTGCTTATCAAACACGGCAGTCACGTACGAACAGTTCATCTTCAGCCCTAATTAACGAGCCAATCACGTGACAGCGTCACCGGGACCTCGGCCAATTCCGGCAGACGTCGGCAAAGCTCGGTGAATCTCGGTACATATCGTGTTCGGCGAAATTTTGTTTATTGTTGTGATTAGTTCTTGTTAGCGGGGCATGTGGTTTGAATATTGGAAGATAAGCTTATTATTTGTGAAGCAAATATAATTTCTACTAGGTCCTTTGATTAGTAAAGGAACTGCGACTGCGATATTGAGATAGAAATATCTTGAAAAAATGTTAAATATCCGACTCGGGAAAAAGTATAAACTTTCAAAGCCTTTTGTGCAGAAAAAATCGGTTTTAGGTACAAAATTTCACGCGTGATACAAAAATAAAAGCAGAAATGTAGCTTCAAAAATGTTGCCTCCCAAAAAGTACGTTAAAACATACACGAAAAACGGAAGCACGGGAAAAAACTAACGAATGTTAAATACCGAAACTGCAACGAAAACTTTAATAAAATGAAGTCCTAATTAACCAAAAATTTTGCAGAGAAATAGAATAAAAGGCAACGGTGTATAATTACGGTGCTCACACAATTAAGTATTCACTCTGCAGCGGCGGTAGTGAGCACAGATATAATAATCAAGCCAAGTGCGAGTTGGACTCTCACTAGATGGGTTCCGTACCATAAACTGATAAAACAAGTGTCTTGTACAGGAGTCCCCTTTAATTTTTTATTGCTAAATCGGCAATACAAATACTCACTCAGTGAAAATTTCAACTGTCTAATTGCGGTTCTTGAGAAACAGCACGCTGAAAGATAGACGGACCGTTGGACGGATGGCGGAGGTTTAGGAATGGGTTCCGTTCAGGGTACAGAACCCTAAAAAGTTGGTCATTGCCATAGACTATTGTGTAAAAAGTCTGAACTAATGAATAAACATGGAATCGTCATGTATTCGCCGTAGCCTTTGTGCAAAAAGCGTGCCCACAAAATATAGTTTACAGAAGTAAAATATTCACTCTTGACTTTAAGACTCCCAGGTTGTAGCTATCAGAAAACACAGACTCCGGCAGTGAATTTTACTCCTTAGCTGTACGCACTATCAAAGTTTAACTCTCGGGAACAAACTTTTTGTGCGTGTGGGGACGTCCACCTTGTATCGGTGGCGCATCGCCGTTCGTCTTGTGGTCCGATAATGGAACGGGCTTGGTGGAACTAAATTATGCAATTCCATCGCTCATTTCCCAAAATGCCAGTGTCGTCTCCCCTTTGCTAGGGTCTTTAACTTTTTTGCAGACACTTGAGCTTTTGCTTCTATGAAGGAACCAAAATTGAGGGTAGATGTTAATGTAACCCCAAGAAGTTCAAGTTGGTCGATAATTGGCAAGGTTGCACCAGCAAAAAAAAATAAGAAGCTGTGTGAATTTGGTTCCTTTTGGCGAAAAAAATCACGCTTGGGTCTTAGCAGCATTGAACTTGACGAGATTCGCATCGCCCCATTAAGAGACGGCCTGTAAGGTCACGTTCAAGTGCTCAACCATAGCCTCTCGGAGAGACTGGATCTGTGACCCACCAGCTCATGTGTCGGACACGACGTATCTCTCAGCAATAGTGCAGTCTTCTGCATAGCCAAAGGTACCGGGTTTAAGCAGATCTAAAAACAAGCTGAAGGAAATTCATGATTATTAAAAGTGTTGATACTCGAGCAATATCCTTTGAGCATAATTTCTGCTGTCAGAGCCATTGAAAACAGTGATAGCTACTGACACACTTGATTTGTATGGAAAGTTTTACTTTCTCTAACAGTGGCCATCGAGAAGATTCCGTGTTCTGTAACAGTCGCGAATTTTTCAGTGTACGGCAACCATACCATTCTGTTAAATTTTTCAACCTTACGTTCTAATCGAATTTAAAGCAGCCAGTTGTATAGTGCGCACCATCATGGATCCACGTGTTCCGTTACTTGTTATTGGTTTTATCGACGGAGATGCAAGCTTCCTAGGAGAGCTATTCGGTATGCTTTTTTAAAAACTGGTCTTCATCGAGAAAATATATTCGAAAAATTTATCCTAAGCCTCAAAAATTACGAACATCTGTTTTTAGGGTTCTGTACCTCAAAGAGAAAAAAAACGGAATTCTTATAGGTAGGATTACTTTGTTTTCCGTCCGTCCGTCTGTCAAGACCCTTTATCTCGGGAAATCGTAATAATCATAAAATAAAGTATAAAATCAATTGCCTCAGGTGGAACCAATGGTTCCACCACCGTATCTAACCGGTGACACTACGTCATCGTCTGCTTTATTGAGCGCACAATCGTTCCTTTTAAACTCTAACTTAGATTTCGATATTGTTTGATCGCTTGTTAACTTCCTTTAAATTAGCCCACTATTCATTGTTACTGGAGTTTCCCTGCTATATATCCTAGTACCACCTGTAGGATATAACCCATTCCTAGCTTTAATGGTTTAAGGCTAGAGAATTCCACTCTACCGTGTACTGACAAATGTATTAGACTCTTCGTAACCACTCAAATGAAAGTCGCCATTTGTTTAAGGTAGGTATGTATTTTTTAATAGGCTAGATTCCATCATCCACAAATTGCAAAACTATTTAGTCGGTCAATTAGAGTATTGAAAAATAATGGACACGTATTTTTTGTTTTTGTAAATCAATGAATATTGACAAAGATAAAACGCATCAAAACTCGGGAGTGGAGGCTCGTGTCGTCACGACTCAGATGTGACGTATTTAGAATTTTAAAAGCGTCGTAACTTGATCAATTTTGGTTCCCGTAACAAAAGAAAAAACACGGGTCAAATATTTTTTGATAATCTAACTGACGGACTTATTAGATTTTTTCAGGACACAAGCCTATTATTAAGAAAAATATATTCTTACACAAAATTATTAAAATCAACACAAAGTGAATAATATTGCAATTATCCGAATAAGTAACTATTTGATTGTTTTTTTAGGGTTCCGTGTCCAAAGGATAACCTGGAACCCTATTATTAAGCCTCCGCTGTATGTCCGTCTCTCTGTCCGTCCGTCAGCACTTGGCCGGATTTTTTTATTACAATTAAGTATTCATTATAATCTAACAATAGACAAATCAAAATGTTATTTAATCCAAAGTGGAGTCATCTAAATAGATACATAACGTTGAATCTTGGGAGACTGGACTTGACTCTGCAGGATACGTGTATCTTGTAGATGTATTTTTGTAATCTACGTTTTTCTTGTAGTATAGAGTGATGAACTTTGGGATTCTTGTATATATGTGCTGTTTTTTTTATGTTTTTCATCAGTTGAAGAACTCCAAGTTGAAAATCTATAACTTGATCGTCATTGAACTTGTGTAGTGTTGGAATTATTCCGTTAAAAAAGAGACATGTCTGTTTATTGGTTCAACTCGAGATGAATACGAATCCACAAATTTAATCATTTTAGCGTCAATAGGAGATACATTAGAACTCAATCTTTTTCTCACAGGTGCTTTAGTGTTTGGTTGTAGTTGTGGTTCATTATTTTGAATCGAAGAGTCATCAGATTCAGAACTAGCGCCATCATCAGCAGTATCTTCTTTATCTATATCAGGAATTGCTTCAATATCACTACCATCACCAGCAACTTCCAGAATTTGAATACTTAATGCTGATTTATTAGGCTGTATTATTTTTTTTAAGAAATAACAGTTGTTTGTGGTAAACATAAGGTTTGGCTGTTTTTGCTCCACTTCCAGACATTTTATGACCTTCTCTTTTTTTTCTGACTTCATAAAAGTATCCCTGATATACGTCCATTTTTTTATAGTCTTCTTGGCTGAAACAGTAAAATCTGAATAAACATGAAGTTATTTTTTTTTGTTGTTTCTTTCAGGGACTTGGCAACCGGTTTTGCTATGAAAGAACTTCATTATATTTTTAGAGAGGGTACTTCAAAAATAAGTCGAAAAATGATGCTTGTTCAACGCTATGGAATATTTTTAAAAACGAACTTCTACAAATACCAATTACAACGTAATGGAAAGAAATCGCTATGGGGTTTTCAACAAAAGGAAAATTTTCCTCATTGCCTAGTAGCTATTGACGGAAAACACATATGAACTAAGAAACTGGAACACAGTGGATCTCTATATTATTTTAATATTATAAGGATGAAGCTATACAGATAGACACATGATCTATAGTAGCAACGAGTAACATGCATAAAGTATACTTAAAATGTTTTTAAAAAACATGCTTTTGAACTGTTTCGGATTTGCTAACAAAAGGAAAGCTAATTTTAAGCATTCTCCTGAAAGAGGAGGAAAATATTTTAGTAGCATGCTAATAAAGCAAACACGTTCAGACGTGCTCAAAGCACGCCTTTTCTACTAATTAATGCCTCAGGTAGCACGCTCGAAAATCGAACGACTGCTGCTCATTACTAGAAAAATGTTTTAACACATTTGCACATTTGCTCATTAATAGCATGCTTGGAGCATGTCTATCTGTAGCTTTACTATTATATTGTCTTACTTGCATCTGAAGATTCGAATTATAAACGATGATGGTGTTTAAGTAGACAAAGATTCATACGGAAAAAATGCGATTTTTTTTTCATTCTACTTTTTCTGCCTTTTACGAGTGACAGCAGTTTTTATGAATGCATGAGTTTTTAGAATATTTTTTGGATTTTTGTATGAAAATATAACGTTTTGTATTAGGGGTACCTATGTCATGTAAAAGTTATGACAATTTAGGTTTTATTAATAGTAGCAATGATCTTCAACTGATTAAAGAGAGGCATCTTGAGTCTCATTAAAACTACACATAATGTGAACTGCTAATCTATTTTTTAATCAAGTTTTGCTGAAGCCTGATCTCAACATAGCCGCGCACGACAGTAGTGTAGTAGTGTAGGGTAGTAGTGCGGGAACCAGCGGCTCGGCAACCGGTCAGCGGTTGAACGCAGACCCTGCGACACATAAGTCAGCCACTAGGTTATTGTGTTCTGTGCAATCAGATGTTGCGCAGTCAAAGTTGTCTAAATGTTACAGTTTCTAAGAATAAGAAAGCCAAAGGAGATTGAGCACTCATAGATACACCTTTTGACGCGTATGGCCATATGACTTAATGTGTAATTCATGATATTATTTTAATCGATTTTTGACTTAAATTCATTGAAATAAGTTGCGCAACCAAGTGCCATAGTAACTTGCTCATCTCCTTTGGCCATTAAACTCATAAAACACAGTCAAATTTTAACAGGCCACTTAAGTGTAGGAATAGTACAGAACCAATACATCACACCTGAAACTATACCCTTTTTATACAATAACAAACAAATAGAATAAATTTTGGAAACTCAGTTAACTCCATAAGGAAAATATTATGGAAATCATACAGATAGACGCAATGTGACATACTTCCGATGCATCGAAAAAATACGACGAGGAAACGAGTCTCATAAAACTGTCTTCACCATCAAATATATTTTCTATAATATACCTATACAATTTTCCTGTTTTCCTCATACGCAGTAACATCCAATGTTTATTCCCGAATGTAGTCGTATATAATCATTATTCCTAACGTATCGAATAAAATAATGTTCGTTTGGTTTTATCCGCCATTATTATTGACTAGTTTGTGCCCGCGGCTTCATCCACGTGAAAAATATCCCATGCAAGGGAATAATATACTCCGGTTGCGGAATTTGTTCGTAAGAGTCTCCGCAGTCCGAACGCAAAAGGGCATTAGGAGGAATACGGACGAGTTTTAGTCAGTAAGAGTCTGACACTCCCTTCTCTCCGCCCAAAGCGGGAGGAGTCATTTTGATGATTTCTCATTCATAGAAAAGGGAATTTAAACTCCCATGATGAAAAGTATCCTTTTTCCTATGCAAAGACATGGTCTACTCGTGTGCCGTACGGCCATTAGTACTTGAACACAGAAGAAGTATCGAACAAACCCACTCTCACATTTACAACATCAGTTAGAATGATTCCTAACGTACCGAATAAATAAGGTTCGGGTTTTATTCGCCATTATTATTTATGACGTGGGCAACCGAATGCTACTTAATGGTCAAACTAGAGGCGAATAGATCCGATGTTTTATGGATCGTAAATGTCCAGTGTTTAATATGTGCACTCGTTATGGAGCGTTATGTGACGCAGCTTGTCCTGGATGTACATACACCAACACATCAAGCTACAATAATCTGTAAATTTTTAAAATAGATTTTCAACTGTATTGCTTAACAGGTTGGGTTCAAATTTGATTGGGAAAATTTGATAGTTTTGGATATCCTTATGTGGAGCTACACTACCACTGGCCTCTCTATCGAAGATAGTTTGACTGGTAAACCAAGGCGTAGCAGACCAAAATTTTGAACTCAAATAAAACTAACTACAGTGGGAAACTTCTATCAGATAAACTACATTTTTGGACCAAACATTCGGATAATGTTTTGAAAAAAAAAACTCTGTCTCTTACGACCTTTCAGAATCACGACAGAAAAAGGTTATTTGAAACATTAATAAGTGTTAATGTGAAAATTTAATGATACATAGATCATTATTTGGAACAAGAAAAGAAACACAACACACAAAAGCACAGTTACATAACACTAGAAATTATAAAATAATAATGAAATGAAAACACATAAAAAAAGAAAAAGGCAGAATGTATGGCAATACTTTGCTACGGAATAATTTGCCAGACTACCTACCTACATAAAAAAATGTTAATATGACATAGACACTCAAATGTGCGGTGTGTGTCTCATGTGCCAGGCAAATATACCTGACGCTGGTATTCTGCTGGATTCCGGTAGAGCCGTACGGTCGTCAAGCAGATGCAGAAAAGTTAGGCGGCGCGGCTTCATTCCCGTCATTTTTTTTTCTTTCATAAGAACCTTCTCCTGACCATAACAAACACAACAAAAAGAACTAGCGAAATCGGTCCAGCCGTTCACGCGTCATGCCGGGGAAGGGAAATAGGGATTAATTTTTTTTTTTTTTTTTTTTTTTTTGTTAATAAGAAGATGAAGACGTTATTATGATTGTGTAATTGATATAATTTGGAGGCCATCTTGAATGTAATAGATTGTAAAATGTTTGCTGTGATTGTCTGTGTTTACCACTTACTATATAACTTGTAGGTACGTGTGGTGTAAACCGCAACACCCAGATGGTCACGAATAAATATTTAAAAATATTTTTTTCCCTTTTTATTACAGGCCTGCGCAGCGGTAACCCTTTGCATTTTAAATTATTATCAACGTGTTCGAAATCGTCAAGCCCAGTTCTTTCTGGGAGTTGATGAGAAACTGTTGGAACCGACTTCTAAATTAGCTATCAAGACTTCTAATGTTTCGTATCGGCGGGGGAATATTGTTCCAGCACTTGGATGCAGCGTACCTGAAACTGCCTCTGAAGGCTGCTGTCTTTTGCGGCTGAGTAGCAAGTTGTTGCGAGCACTGTCTACTTGCGCATTCCCTTTTACTAGCAATCCAGCTCAGTTTATTGTAAACATGTTTTGAATTTGGTGTACAATAAAGTATATACAGGGTGTTAGGGGAACGCTTCCGAAGCCAGAACGTAGATTATATATAACGTAAATGCAAACGAATAACACTAACCTTTCGCTTTAAATTGGTTATTTTCAAAATTTCATAATTCGTAAACACGCAATGGAAACCGTACAAAACGTGAGGTCACTGACACGCGCGCGACACCGCGCGATTCGTACGGCGCGGCCGAGTCACGGGATTATACGGAATTCGCATACACCAGTTTCAAAATACATACCCCTAATAACAACATTTACAAAATTATGAATTTGTAGCCCACTGTTGAACATTAAAGCTGTCAGAGGCATTTTACATACCTGTCTAAATCCTTTGCGACCTTATGAGATTTGGCTCGAACTGCGCTCCATCCATTTCAATACAAAGCCTGGCCCGTCGCTGTGTCGACCCGTGAACACGAGGCATTAGTGTAGGATCCTCAACACATTCTGCACGTAGCCTATCAAAAACGCTCACTATTCTGTCCCGCATTTCATCAGCACTGTCACATTCCCGATCAAACACTCTTTCTTTCACATACCCCCATAAAAAGAAGTCCAAAGGAGTTAAGTCGGGTGAACGAGCCGGCCAGGCGTGCGGCCCCAGCCTTCCGATCCAGCGGTCATCAAACAGCTCAGTGAGACGCTCGCGGACGGAGCGCGTAGTATGCGGTGGAGCGCCATCGTGCTGGAACCATGCTCGACGTAATTCAGCCAGCGATACATTATCTAGAATGTCGCCTAATTCTTGATTTATAAAATTAAGATATGCTGATCCATTGAGGCGCTGAGGTAGAAACACTGGTCCTAAAATTCGTCCATTAAAAATACCAGCCCATACATTGACGGACCATCGGATCTGATGGCCGGTTTCTTGAGTGGCGGACGGGTTCACGTCTGACCATAAATGAGCATTCCTCCTGTTCCACATCCCGTTTCTCGTGAATGTAGACTCGTCCGTCCAGATAATGTGCTCAATGAAGCCAGGCGCACTTTGTTGTTGATCTAGCAGCCAACTACAGTACGCACGACGACGAACGTGATCGTTAGGTAGCAAAGCATGTACTTTGTGTATTTTGTAGGGCCGCATTCTGTTCCGGCGCAAGACTTTGTGAACTGTCCAGTGAGAAACTGTCGGTAAGCCCCGGCGCCGCAAAAATTTCGCCGCACTTCGTGTGCCCAGGCGAGGGTTTTGGCGAATCACACTTAAAATACGCTCCTCTGTCTGAACATTCAGTTGCTGTCCACCACCTGCCGCCGTCGGAACAATCGGACGATTTTCTAAGACTCGCTGAAAGGCTGCTGTTATCATGCGAGAATCAGACGGATGCCGGACGTTCAGAAATCTTTCTCGATAAATTCTCAACGCAAGAGAAGCATTGCCACGGGCTTCTCTTAAACACATCAACATGTTGCCGTATTCACGAGCACTGTACACGTATGCCTCGGGCATTGTTCGCACACAAGACAACAAAACAACACAACACAACAAAAATTAAAAACAGCACATAAACGTAACAATAACACCTAAACACTAAAACGTAGTAATAACAGTTTATCACTAAAAACGTAACAATAACAACTAAAAACTAACAAAACAGTATTAAATCGGCTCAATGCCTATCGATCGATTACACGTAACGCAGGTTCGCTCATGAACAGAGTCGGATAGGAACTAACTAGATTACTAAGAACATCAAACAAGCCGCGGTCGCGAGAATGCCGACAAACGACGATACCGCCGCGCGTACGCCGCCGACCCGGCGGCGCGGTGTCTTTTTGATGTTCAAAGATCAACAAATTACAGAGGAGAAAACGTTAGAAGATTAAATCAGAAACGAATTAATTTTAATTAAGTATAAGGAAATTGTACTGCTTTATTAGAAACTGTTTTTTCATTTTCTAAGTTTTAAATAAGGTTGAACGGGTTTCTTAGATTCAATTATTAAATTATCTACTTTAAATTGGTTTTGTTTACTTAGTAAATGAAGGATACAGCTATTACAATAAACAAATGCGGGTCGTGTGACTCTAATTAGGTGCATCGATAAAATTCTAATTCAATTGATTTAAACTGTACACGACGCGATGATATTCTTTTGGTCAATCACAGCTAAAGTCGGTAATCTTTTACTTTATTTTCATTCACTTTCGATTATCGACTAACATACAAAACTGTTATGCACGACACGTCCCCTAAATGTCCGGAGTATCTCCTACGTATCTACACAAAAGACTTGACGCTTCTGTAATGTTTCTACTTAGGTATTTTATTTTTATTTTGGCGGCACTTATAAAAGGATGAATAAGGTCGCCGCCGCGCTCCGCGCATAGCCGTGGCTGCCTCTTTCTATCTCTCTCTCTCTCACTCTCTCAAGTGAGGTAACCCGGGTTCAAAACTGGACCTAGGTATACCAATGAGTTTTGTGATTACCTTGATTATCAGAATTCGACCGAAGGTTATTAGTTCTTAGAGCACGTCGTGCAGAGTGCAGGCTGTGCCTGTTATCTCTGTACCTCGCTGGAATGCGATGCCCATATCGCTTGCCCCTACACCTGCCTACGTTAGCCGCGCGCCGCGCGCCTCGCGTCGCGCGTGAGTACCTACCACCAGTACCACCCTACCACAGCCGATCGATTCTGTTGACATTTGACATCTCACCGTGATCACTTAGGTGGAGTGAACGACAAGTGAGCTGTCATGCCATCATGTTTGTATGGTTTGACAGCTCACTTGTCGTTCACTTCGCCTAAGTGTTCACTTCGACATGTTTACAGAATCGCAGTGCAGTACGATGAGCCTCTTCGTTGCTCCTTCGTTGATATATAACGAAACGCGTAGGTATGTTTCGTTATTTTGGTAATTTTTGTATTATTATTGTTTTGTTGGAATAATGTGACCGTGATGTAGGTAGGTAAGACATTTCAATTTTGTTGCTATGCAAAATTTTAATAAACGAGTTAACAAGATTGCTTGTTAAGTCAAGTATTTGAACAGTAACAAAATTGTACTTTCTTTCTTAATCATAGTAGGTATCCTAAGTATCTCTCTTCGATATGGCTATCAAGGTTAAGCCACATAAAATGGATTTTTCTGATTTGTGAGCATAATTGGCGAACATTGAGATCAAAATTGTAACCCTGATTAAGGGGAAATCATAATGAACTTTGCATGAATGGAATCCGAAAGCAGGTACTTATCTCTGAACTAGTAGGTACGGTAGTAGTGAACTGAAAAAACATTTGCGGCAAACGATCGAGTAAAGTTTAGGAGGATAGAATTACAAGTCGTACGGCTATGTACGACTCAGCCAGCCGTCGCGTCGTGACTCAAGTCATCGCGTGGAGTTGGGGTCGTCGGCCGCCCAGCCGTCGGCGAGCGCGCGCGTACGTTGACCTGGAGCGCGTCAGCTGATATTTATTTACGAATACATTGCTTTTTAGAGTTGTAATGAAAAAAGATGAGTTTAATCACCAATTCTGGTTTCATTTAACTGTTCTTACAGCATAGTGTACGAAAAATGCTAAAATAAGAGGTAAAATTGCAAAAAAAAAAAACTCCGATTTTTTTATGGTATCGTATCGAGAATCACTAGCCCTATTACCTGTCTTCGTTTTCGGAAGCGTTTCCCTAACACCCTGTATAAATTAAATAAATAAATAAATAAACATAGGTCGGCTGTCTGTGCTTTATAACTATGCTAAGTGCAATTTACGACGCGACTTCATTTTGAGCATATCTGCAATGGTCAAGTCACATGTGTGACTTGACACTTGACAGACGGACGAATCAGCGAGAGCAACAGTGCTATTTGGACCCCTTGGGTGCTGAACCCTAAAAAGAGTTTTAGTCCACTGTGTTCTGATGCAACATTTTGTAGTCTCACATTCGTTACATTTTCATGAGCTCTATTTTCAGTAAGAACTGAAAATTCAGAGTTTAAATTCGCAGTGAAATGTGTAACATATTTCAATTTGTACGAAACCACTGCTGAAATTTGCAATTTGCAGTGTAGGAACTCGTGAATTTTCGTTAAAATATTTTGCATATTTTTCAGTATTCTATTTCCATGAATAATGATTTATGACAAATGTGTAATTGTTTATGGAAATAGAAAACTACTCAACAATATAATTCATGAAGCAAAACTTTGGATTTAGTCATATTAGCTCAAGCTCAAATACAATGAGCGATAATGATGTTTATTTGTTCGTATGTAGTGTAGGTAGTCTCTGGAAGTATAAACAAAAATTTTATCTTCAAAACAAAGGCTCAGAGAGCTTTGAGTCAAAAATAGCAAGATTGCTTCCTCTCATTGATTCCAATATAATTACGAAGAAGTAGAAAGAAGCAGTTCTTACCTTAGAATAACGATCAATTTAGATTCTGGAAGTCAGATGCCACACGACCCAAACTAAAATATTTATATTCCGACACATGTGGTTGGTCTGGGACTCGACCCTGACATAGTTTGGAAAATACTAGTCAAAATAAAGCTTCCAACGTAACCCTGATGAAAGTAACCCTATATAACAAAAAAGGGTGCCCACAAAATATTCCTTTTCCCTCGGCACCAGGTGTACGATAAGGCAATCTAGCCTCCACTAACTTATGGCGCCCTGGTCCATTTGCCCTGCCTTTTCAAGTTTTATTAAAAAGTTAGCCAACCTGAAGGGAATTCATGGAAGTTTTAATTAAGTTCTGATAGTATATGGACGATATTTCATTTGTATAAACGGTTTAGTTGAGAACTAATTTTTTTGCTAAAAGTGTAAATATTAGTTTACTTTTAAGTAAGCACAGTCGACGGAAAAAGTCGCCAGCATAAACTTGTTTGATTACCATTGACGTGCAGCAATATTCAAATATACAGGGTTATTTGGAAAACACCGACAAAAGGTTTTAGTTATTATGTTAGTACCTAACATAGTCCTGAGAGGTTGCCGGTGTATTACAAATAACCCTGTATAACAATAACCGAACGCGATTCATGGACATTGTTGTTAATCGTAGATAGCGTTCAAAATTGATTGTGTACGGGGTGGCCTAACCTAACCTAACCTAACAATTGGTACAAATCTCGCCCAGGACGCCAAAACGTTATTGCAGTTTTTTCAGTTCAAAATTAAATTTATGTCTGTTTAGAACACTACAAAACAATTGAGTCAACAGCAACGCACGTTAACAAACGCTTTGCAAAACCAACACTTCAAATCAAATAAAAATAGCCGAACAATAACAGATGCGCAATCGAAACAAAATGGCCGCCAAAATGCGACAAATTGGAGGGAACCGGAACGTTCAATCAATGAATAAAAAATATTTAATGTTTTCACAACGCAAACGCCACTACCATTTTTCATTTTACCGTAGGCGACAGCAAACTATGTTTTTAAAAGGAAATTCCATTGAAAATAGACAGTCTAAAACTTCTTTTTTTTTTTTTCTTCAAAATGTTTTCTCTGGTTTTGTTACGCGAAGGTGAGTTGGTGAAGTATTATGAAAAACCATGTTGTGGTGACAACAACCAGGATCTCAATGATTTCAGGGGCTAAGCTATAATCATTGCCACAGTTGATAAAGATAAGTTGATAAAAAAATGTACTTGACAAGTGACGCCGAAATGTCATTTGGACTAAAATACCAATAAATTATAATGGTCTTCTGACAAAGTTACTCGCCATTATAACATCACTTAGCTGCAACCTGGTAGCTGTCACAACAACATGTAAAGCTACTCAGAACCGATAAGCGTTCGAAGCTAAAATAGCGAGAAACTGCAAAAATATTCACATTTTTCTCGCAGTGAATAGAAAGAAAATATACCAGCTTTTTCAATTTCCCATACCAAATGTGGAAGTGTTTTTAGGAAACCCAATCAAAATTTTACCCAGCAGAGAAGTAGTCAAACTATAAAACGAGAGGTGAAATGCTGAAGCCATTTTGCAAGGATGTTTTTTTTCTAGAACTGCGCTAGAACCTATCACACTTAAGTTTATTTCGTAGCATGGAATGAAATGCTTTGGAGTCTTGTTTGATAAAATAGTTGAGAAAAGGTGAGAAAATATATTTCTGTAATAGTCCTCGAAAGTGATATACACTATTATTTGACTGATGCCGGAACATCTTAGCCATGGCAGCAATTCAAGTATGTAATGATACGTGGACGATGATTCTACATTATAGGTTAGTACCTATAATGTAGAATCCTTCTGCCAGCGGCTTCGCCCGCGTGATCCCTAGGGAACATACTCCCGGGATCAAAAGTAGCCTATGTGTTATTCCAGACTATAATCTACCTCTTTGCCAACAAACATCCATCCTCACAAACTTTCGCATTTATAATATTAGTAGGATAGTAGGACTAAGAAATTAATAAACAAAAATATGAGAATAAAAATGTCAGTCAGTGCTGGATGTCCACTGACGTATAAATCATTCAGTGCGGATGTCACGGTCGCGCCATAGACAACTGTTGAACTGTGTTCTGGTGTGTCTGTGGTGTGACCAGAGAGTCGTGGTAGGTTGATGCCCGGCCTGACATAGACAACATAAAGGTTTCTGGTTTTGTTTAGTCTTTAGTTCATGTTTTCTTTTATTTTTGTGTTTTTAGTTTGGTAATTTATAATGCTTTTGTTTGTCGTTTCTGGCGGAGTAAATAAATTTTCTTTCTTTCTTTCTTCTAAAATACTAATACCTACATTCGTTGTTGAAAACGAACCCGAAAAAATTGCATTCAAAGCTTTAAAACCTCAACACACGCATGCGGTTTTATTTAGCTCTATGCTATCAATGTTCTCTAAAATGGCTAACGAAAAATGGAGGTGCGATTGCTGAATTGCGTTCAAAAAACATAACTCAGATTTTTTGCTCACGATTCCAGATGTGAAAATGTATAAAAAGACTTGACTTCAAAGCCATTCGTTCCGTTATTGTTAGTATAACAAATTCATAAAGCATCTAGCTAGACGCGCTAGAATTTTGTTAAATAACCCATTGCAAGATAAATCATCGTCTGTGTGGCAACGGGTGTCTAGACGCAGTGGGTCTATTTTCCTTTTAAAGCTGAGCTCCAATTCTTTCGGTTAAAATATTAAGGGCTTTAGGTACTTGTGAATATCTATACTAATATTTTAAATCTGAAGAGTTTGTTTGTTTGCTTGAACGCGCTAATCTCAGGAACCACTGGTCTGATTTGAAAAATTATTTTAGTGTTAGATAGCCCATTTATCTAGAAAGGCTATAAGCTATATTATATCATCACGCTAAGACGAATAGGAGCGGAGCAATAATGGAAAATGTGACGCAGATGAAGTTGCGCGGGTCAGCTAGTAGTTATAGGATGAAATTAATCTAAGACGGCGGTAAACGGCGCTAAGCGGTAATGTGGCGTCTCTATTGTCAATGTTGTTTTTACCTGTAATTGGCATATAAATATTAGAACATAACCGTAAGATATACCATTTGTATTTATTATATGACGTATGTGCTGTAGGTGAACCTTAATAAATAAATAAGACACTAAGCCATAATGTAGCTTTCTTTCAGTGACAGAATTTTACTTACTAAAACCGGTACTCTCAGAAATATTTTTTTTTACCGGGACAAGCCCGCGGCACTATACCTAGAATTTTACGTGACGACCACCAAAAAACACCTAGTCTATGAAGCACAACGAGTGATGTAGAAATTATACAACTGCCTTGGTCCACGCAACGAAATTAAAAAAGACCAGCTTAGGAGTAAAAGCGCAATTTCACAAACACCTATAAATTAGAAAAAAAAACTTCTACATTTTATGATACTAGTAAAAATTCACAATTCCTTTACGTAATTTTAGCTAAACTTCTACAATTAGAAGAGATTCGAAGAAGCCTTTTTTTTTTTTATATGGGACAAGCCCGCCACACATTCCCAACCACTGCAACTCCTGAAAGCCAGAATCAACAGTGGCGACCACCAGAAAAACGCCGAGTTAATGAAACCCGACGAGTCCCGGAGAAACGATTCAACTGTCTTGGATCCCGCAACGAAATTAATCAGAAGAGTACAGCGGAGGAGTAGGAAAAATAAATATAATTTCCACTTCCCTCCATATCAAGCAGGAGACAGATTAGAGCTAGGCCAATAGGCACCAAGGGACATATACAACTGGGTTAGGCCCAGTTGCCAAGCACCACGGATTATATATTAACATTTAAACTAATGGGTCCTAAATTGTGAGCTACTTTTGATTCCAGTAATAGGTATGGCAAAATCGCCTGAACGCACGGAAATTTGTTCTGGTTTCTACAAGGTCCGTATAGTAAACTACTCCAGATTTGACCTGAATACTATCTAACATAACATTACGTTCAGTCTGCCAAAGAATACACTCCCACAAGATGTGATGTGCGGATTGTTCGTATTCAAGGTCAGCTGTAGAGCATTGACATAAAGGTGAGGCAACAAGCCTAAAGGAAAATAATTTACTCTTAAAGTTGCCATGACCTGTGAGAAATTGGGCAACACAGTGATCCACCTCCAGCCATGTCTTCTCCAGCCGCTCACGAACGGATGGAAAAAACTGGTGGAGGTGTCGGCCCTTGATGGAATCTTCCCACCTACATTGCCATTCGCATAAAAGTGCCTCCCAGACGTCAGTCTGGGGTTTTAATAATCTAGAGATCTTAGCACGGTCGCGTTGCGGTAAAAACTCTGGGTCCGTGATCTTTCTAGCGTAGAAGTACATTGCAGCACGCCGCTGCACCTCAAGATCGACTGGAAGAACACCCGCCAGCACCGGTAAGGCTTCAGTACTAACCGTCCTATACGCCTTGCATAAGAATATCAAAGCCAAACGCTGGTTTTGAAGTAATTTACGTCGTACCGCCCCTATGGTGGCCCTATCGGCCCAGACAGGTGCCCCGTAGCACATACAACCCAAGTAAGTAGCCCCATATATAGTTTTTAGGGTTTGAAATGATAGACCCCAAGTAGCCTTTGATATTCTCGTCAAGGCGTAGAAGTTCTTTTTTGCTTTTTCTCCTACTGTTTTTATATGATCAATAAATGAAAAGTTTCTTTCTAGTAGCATACCGAGGTAGCACACGGATTCTTTCCTTTTAACGGGTACGTTATTAAATTTTATACTAGGCCAGGATTTAAGGTTTCCTTTTAAAAGAAGTTGATAGGTTTTATGCGGTGCAAAGGTCAGACGGTTTCGATCGCCCCACTGAGATATTAAACGTAGGCATGTGTCAGCCAAGTTCTCGAGTCCAGCCCGAGTACTTGCCTGAATGAGCAGCAAGCCATCGTCCGCGTAACCGGTTAATGAACAGCCGTACGGGAGCGGAAGCGCGAGGAAATCATCGTAGCCAAAATTCCATATATATGGACCGATAACTGAGCCCTGAGGACATCCCATGGTTAGAGACTTAGTAATGGAATGATGTCCAAGTTTGAGTTTCGCGGAGCCATTTAGAAAGTACGAACAAATCAGATTATAGATGTTTTTGTAGCAACCACGGGTTTTCATTTTAAGTAGTAACATCGGCCACCATGCGTTATCAAAAGCGCCAGAAATGTCGAGAAAGATTCCAACCACGTATTTATGTTCCGATGAGTTGACAATTTTACGGACAGATAGAGCCGCATCTACAGTGGATTTTCCAATAGTAAAACCGTATTGATTTTTATGAAATTTAGGTCCGTTCGGTAACAAGCGCGGAACAATCAGTCGCTCTAAAAGTTTTCCCAAAGATGGGAGTAGTGTTATGGGCCGGTATGACTTAGGGTCTTCCGAGGGCTTGTCGCCACTCTTTGGAATAATGCGTATAAAGCCTTGTCGCCATATTCGAGGAAAAATACCTTCCGCAATGCATCGGCTATATACTGATAAAATCGCATCGCTCGACGTTTTACACGCTTCTATAATCATTCTATTAGATATTTTATCTTCACCGGATGATTTGTTGAGAGGTAGTCTCTTGACAACGTTTATTAATTCGTCAGTGGACGGAAGGTCTGACTCTGGTGATTCAGGTGGTACCGCGGCCCACGCCCTGATCTGCTGATGGTATTCATTTTCATTTACTGATGAATCATCTGGTATAAGAGAATCAAGCAGAACATCAGTTGTTTCTTCAATGCCGGTGGTATGTGTATTATTTACTTTAATGTTCTGAACGTATGCAAGGTCGACCGATCTATTAGCCTTAAACTCGTGATACAAAGGAGACCACGGACCCTCCTTATCAAGTTTATCAACAATTTTCCGGAGTAAATTACCCTTAGATTTTTCAACCGATGCTCTGTAAACGCGACTTAGCAACTTTTTTTTTTTTTTTTTTTTTTTTTTTTAATATTTATAGGCGTACGTTTGACCGCCATCTCACCTGATGTTAAGCGATGATGCGGTCTAAGGTGGAGCACGCTTGCCTAGAAGTAACCTATTCACTCTTGACTTAAAGACTCCCAGGTTGTAGCTATCAGGAAACACAGACTCAGGCAGGGAATTCCACTCCTTAGCTGTAAGCACAATGAATGTATTCCCAAAACGTTTTGTGCGTATAGGTGGGATGTCCACCATGTACCGGTGGTACATCGCCGTACGTCTCGTGGTCCGATGGTGGAACGGGCTTGGCGGAATTAAGTTATGCAATTCCGTCGCACACTCCACAAAATGTAAACGATAGAAAACCGACAGGCCAACAACTCGGCGTCGATGCTCAAGACTTTGGAGCTTCGATTCGACGAGCTTATCATCACCGATGATCCTCTTGGCTCGTTTTTCAATTGACTCGAGGGCATCAAGCTGGTATCTGGCAGATCCGTCCCAAAGATGAGAGCAGTATTCCATACACGATCGAACTTGCGCTTGATACAGTTTAAGAAGCTGTTCTGGCGTGAAGTACCGTCTCACCTTTGCCAGGATCCCCAACTTTCTAGCAGCCACTTGAGCCTTGGCCTCTATGAAGGGGCCAAAATTGAGGGTGGATGTTAATGTAACACCAAGAAGCTCAAGTCTGTCGGTTATCGGCAGGGTTACACCGCGGAGAGATGGAGCAGGGTTGAATTGACTCCTTTTAGCGGAAAAAAGACACGCTTGGGTCTTCGCAGCATTGAACTTGACCAGATTGGCATCGCCCCATTCGGAGACAGCCTGTAAAGACACGTTCAAGCGCTCAACCATAGCCTCCCGGAGAGACCGGGTCTGTGACCCACCAGCTCGTGCGTCAGACACGTATCTCTCAGCAACAGTGCTGTCGTCTGCATACCCAAAAGTACCGGGTTTTAGCAGATCGTTAATATGCAGCAGGAACAATGTTGCCGAGAGTACTGACCCCTGAGGAACCCCGGCATTCATATCCAGCAGTCCGGACGAGCAGCCATCTATGACCACTCGGATAGACCGATCCCTCAGGAAATCTGCAATCCAGTCACACAATCCGACGGGCAGACCGAAGGAAGGAAGCTTACTAATAAGGCCATCGTGCCAGACCCTATCGAAGGCCTTCGAGATGTCTAGGGAGACCGCAAGTGCTTCCCCGTGCTTCTCAATGGCCTCACTCCAGATGTGAATGGCATACGCTAGAAGATCCCCAGTTGACCGATTTCGGCGAAAGCCGTATTGTCGGTCACTAAGGATATCGTTCGCTTCTAGGTATGCCAGGAGCTTGCGATTCAGTACCCGTTCCATACTCTTACAGAGTATGGACGTTACCGAGATGGGTCTATAGTTTGACGGGTCGGCTCGACTGGGTTCTTGGGCACGGGCTGCACGTTAGCTTGCTTCCAAGCCTTCGGCACTTTCCCAGTCTCAAACGAAAGGCGAAATAGGCGTGTCAAGATCGGAGACAACTCAGGCGCACAAGTCTTCAGTACAATTGCTGGAATCCCGTCGGGGCCACTAGCCTTGTTCACGTCTAGGTTACGCAGTACCCTAAGTACGTACTTTTAGAGTTTTAACATAAGCATTCATCAGAGGGCTGATGAATGCTTATGTTAAAACTCTAAAAGTACTTATGGCAAGATTAAAAACGTCTCCGGTAACATTACGTTTTTTAAGCTTATTAAGCTGTCTACGCGCTCTGCGATAGCTCTTACGTTGTTTAGCAAGGTAGTCACTCCACCAATCACATCTACGAATATTGGTCACAGATGCACGACCAATAGCAATGTCAGCACAGTAAGTGAAAGTGTCTGACATTATCTCAGCACTTTCCTCAGCTGACAGTCCATCGCGAGTGAAGTCTTTGGCATGACAAGCAAAAAGTGAGCTAAAGAATTCCCAATTCGCGCCTTTACTCTTATATCTAAAATTTCCAATTAAGTGTGAAGAACCTTGAGTAAGAATAGGAACAAAATCGTACACGAACAGGCGATGATCACTACAAGACGCGTCAGGAAGAACACGCCACCTATCCAAGCGTACGTCTGCACTAGAAAGTGTGACGTCAATACAAGATTCGCCCATTTGGCTACAAAAAGTAGGTGGTGCGTCTGGGGTGTTATGGATTGATAAGTTCATCTCAGCAATAAAATCCTCAACAGCACAACGTCGTTCGGAATCAGTGGCCCGAACTTTGCCATACCACAGGGAGGAAGATGCATTTACGTCAGCACCAACTATAACCTTGCAGCCCGCGAGCGACCGCAAGACGTGACGGAGATTATGTATATGAGGAGTGACAGGGTCAGAATACTGAAAGTAGCAGCTCACAACGTAAACCTTAAAGGTAGGCGATGACACTTCCGCCACGGCGCAATGGGGCGTCATGAGATTACGTATAGCTGTTACAGTAAAGCTCGAAGAACGCTCAACATAAATTCCGGCACGTGACTTGCTGTTCAGCTGGACCATCTTGTGACCCAAGCGCGCGTTTTGATACTGTTCCTGAACAAGTACTATATCTAGATTATAATCCACAATCAATTTATCCAGCTCAGATGTCGCCACCCTATCGTTATGAAGGTTTAATTGTCCTATGGTTAAACTATCCATTATTAATAATTAGTGTTTAGGATTAATTGTTCGAGTTTGAGTTTGTAGGTAGTACACTCTTGAGATCCGCAGCGATGATCACACGGTTTTTTAAAGCGTTTACACGCCACGCAAGTTGGTTTAAAATTTAAGTCGTCATTGTGCGGGCAATCTTTAGTTTCATGTGCCTCTGAACAATTAGCACAGGTAGGTTCTTTATTAACGCAGTGTTTTTTAACGTGACCAAACTGTTGACAATTTAAACAACGAACAACTTCGACATCATCAATAAAACGGCAGGTAGCCCAATCAATAAATAATTTATCCTTTGTAGACACTAAGTGCTTACGTACGGCAGGCTCTATTTCAATTCCGATCCATTTACGACCGTTATCTAACGTGCGCCTACGGATAATTTTTGTAGATTTTATAAAGTCATCCTCTTTTATTTGAAGCTCATCTTTGATATTTTGACGGTATAATGCAATCAAAAAAGAGCCATCTTCCATTGAAGATGGTACATCCTTAACCAACACTCGAGGGCGTCTACCTTTTGGTTTTTCTAGACGTAAACCAGCGGCCCTGATTGCTTCTACCGATTCCAATTTTTTTAGCTGATTTTCATTAGCGACGCGTAATACAACACCGGATTTCGCGGTTTTTTTCACGCCTACTATTTGGAAACCGTCATCACTAGGTTTAATTGCCTTCATAAGCGCTTGTTTTGTCGCGGACGAGGTGCTATAATCAGCTGATCGAGCCGCGGTCGGATAAGCCACCACACAAGGTAACGGTGGACGAGATTCCATAATCGCTGGCGCCACTTTTGGTAAACGTAGTTTCAACGAGTCCGCATATGAAATTTTACAATTGTTGTTACCGACAGGATTAGGATTGACAGCGTTAATCGACCTAACCTTTTCTAATTCGCGTTCCGTTCTGGCTAACTTCGTCTCGTTGCACGACGATTTTATTGCTAGCATAGAAACAATGCCCGTAATTCGCTGCGTCATGTCCATGATGGCAGATTTATTTGCAACGTTAATGCGCGACCCCTGATCATTGACCAAGTCGTTAATTTTAGACAGGTATGCCGACGCCTCGGAAACTAAGTCGCAATAATCAGTATTGCTCGCATTACTTATATTTAAAAAGGGTGAGGATCTTTCCACGGTTTCGGATGTTTGGTGAAGCCGTTTTGACCTGTCATCGGGTGAACTGTACGTTGGAGACAGTTCACTGAACAAGCGTTTAGAACTAGCGGAGGTTGCCACGGGCGACCTTTGGGTTTTTGTGTTTCTACGAAATATTTCTCCGCCTCGATCCGGCGGATCATCGTTTGTTGACATCATCATTAACGGTGAAAAACACTAAATAAACGTATTAGGACGCGACTGAATGAAATAAAACAAAAACGAAACAGATAAATAACGATCGATAAAGTTATTTCGCGTTACCCACACAAAGAGAAAATAAATGAACTTACCGATGGCTGGAGAAATTGACTAATTACTAATAAATGAATAAACAAACACCTTTAAAAACTTACAAAACACGCACTTAAAACACACCGGAAAGCAATTCACAAGCCTTAAAACAAACACGCAACGCGATTTCCGAATTTATAAAACAGAGCGATATAATTGACACCGCACAGCGCACGAGTGGGGAGGGAAGTGTGAGTGGGGAGGGAAGTGTGAAGAAGCCTGTAAAAAAGGAATTTCCTGTTGTGATTTTCAAACACTAAGGAACTGATTGACCTTGCTTTTACGGAAAGAGCAATTTAAAGAGAACCATTTAAGAATGGTTACAAGTACCAGGCATTTGACTTTTTGCTTTATTATATCACTCCTATAACCGGTAATGGGGATGACTAACCCGAAGACATCTCATGTCGCATGGCTTCTTGTTTATATCTGGGATGATTCTTGAATGAGTAGGGGAGAGTTGGAGGTATATCGTACCACCTCCAAATTTCAATACCAAGTTTCCACCTCCAAGTTTGTCTTAGCGTGATGATTATATAGTACCCTATATATAATAGGCTATATACCATCGCGCGGGTCAGCTAGTCTAAAATATAGGTCTACATTGCCAGTGTAAAAAATACTGCTATTTGGAGGTGGTACGATTCATCCTGCGGTACAATACCTCCGATTCTCCCATAAGTAAGGACATTTTAATTTCATGTAGATAGGAACTGTAACGTGTTGGAAGACCAGCTTTTTCGTGTTTTCACCTGAGGTTCGAGGTCGTAGCCGTGTATTTTCCGGGATGAAACGCGCCCATGGCACATAGTGATAGAGTAGCTTACTGGTAGAGAATGCCTCGTTGCGTTAAGTCCGCCTATGTACCACTATTGTACATGAAGTTTAAATAAATAAATAAAAGTCATGAATAGCAAAGGTAAAATTATTTATTTTTCGGAGGTATATCTGGCAACAAGATACCTCTACATATACCTCCGAAAACTAAATAATTTTACCTTTCAACGTATAACTGTCCTGTAACCTAATCAGCTTTTAAAACTTAGTAATATTATAGTTTCAATGAAGATTAGGTACAATGTTATCATTTTAATAGGTACACCGAACGAGTTTTGAAAATATAATTTTTTTAAGGTTCAAAAATGCATTCTATTTAAAAAGTCCCTGTGAGAGCCAAGTAGGAAAATGCAGACCAAAATTAAAAACACATTGCTAGCAGGAAAATTTCAATTTGCTGAATTTGAAAGTTGGCAGAGAACCCGAATTTCGGGCACTTTCCTTGATTGGCCGATACATAGCTAGCCTAGCAAACTAATTGCTAGGCGAAAAAGTTTCATAGATAAGTACATTTATTTTTGCTTGCAACCTGCAGGTTTTTGGCAAATAAAATGTTTGTGAATTGGCAATTGGCAAGGAAAATTGTAGCGAAAAGTTTTGCCGAAAATATTTTTGCCGAAATTCTGCTGATGCAGGTAATAACTACGCTGGTTTCCGTTGAGTTCTGGCCTAACCTATTACACATAATGCATTTTGCAATTGCAATTCTCGGGTTCAATGGTATTTTCACACCAACTGCACGAAATTGTATCATTACATAATAAGAATTACGATTACGATTTTATTTTTATTTTTCTCACCTTGTTTTTTTGCGAGTTTTCCTAGCCTTTTACCAACTATATAATTGTGCCCGATTCCGCTATATACCGTATTTTACGTGGAACGGCTTCGTACCAAACCACCACAACCCATTAACTGATAACACGGTTCTTCTTAGCAAGCCTGGTGTCAGATTTTCTTTCTTTTGATAATTCGTAACGACTGCTAAAGACCTACAAATGGCAACCAACAGCTTAATGTGGTTTCTGAGGCACGGAAATATGACATAACTAGCTGACGCGCGCAACTTCGTTTGCATCACATTTTCCATTACTGCTCCGCTCCTATTTGTCTTAGCGTAATGATATATAGCCTATAACCTTCCTCAGTAAATGGGCTATCTAACACTGAAAGATTTTTTCAAATCGGACCAGTAGTTCCTGAGATTACCCCTTACATACAAACTTACAAACATACAAACCTACAGACTTACAAACTTACAAACAAATTTTACCTCTTTATAATATTAGTATAGATTGTTCGCAATGAGAATGATTATGATTGTTGTTGTGAGAATTTTAAAATATGAAACACGTGAAATTTTCGAACAGCGATTCCATCTTTCTAAACTTAGTTGTTGGAAGAAAGTTAGTTGTTTCAAACTTGACGCAGCGTCTTCAAAGCGTCTGAACTGTCCACGTCGACTTCTCAGAAATTAATTCAGTTCACCATTTGTTCACTTTGTTTCAATACCACTGGAGTAAGTAGGTATGTTGTTTTGAAAGTATTTTATATTTTCATTCCATTATTTATTTGTTAAGTTTTCAAATTAAAAAATGAATCGCAACAAAAATATTTGCGATTAGATTGCAACATTGTGAGTAAAATATTTCCCCAATATATTTTCAGTAGCTGTAGTGCAATTTCGTCTGTGTCACATTTTTCATGAATGCTCTGCTCCTTTTGGTCGTAGCGTGATGTTATTATACTCTATAGTCTTTTAAGCGACTTCCCAAAAAGGAGGAGGTTGTTACCTCATAACTCCGACAAATTATAAACCGATTTGAAAAATTGTTGTTTTATCTGAAAGGATATACTTGCAGATTGGTCCCATTTAATTTTTTTCAAAATCGGTTCCGAACTTTGGATTTTAAATCGAAATAGCTGGAATTCGTCTACTTGGATGATGGTTTTATGTCATCCAAGTATTCGAAATTGCGTATTTTGCTTTTCTGCGATTTTGCAGTGGTGTTGTTAGGTGTGGGGTACCACTAAAAAGTGAAAAATAAAAAACTTGAGTTATAGAGGGTTAAAAAAAAATCACTACAAAGTAAAAAATAACTTTAATTTCGGAAGTCAGTGTTTTTGTTAGTTTCTTCGTAATTTGACACCGACTTCCGAAATTAAATTTATTTTTTACTTTGTAGTGATTTTTTTTTTGGAAGTCGGTTGTATTTTACTATAAAAAGTTTTTTTTTTAATAAATAAACTATCCAAACTTAAAAGATTTTTTCAATTCAAACCATTGGTTCCTGAGATTAGCGCGTTCAATCAAACAATCTTTAAAAAGCAAAAATAAATTATCAATCGTTTTTCATTTCTAGAAAAGTAAAAAATCACGTCAGATTTCAGTTTTGGAACGTAGCTTAATTTCTTAATTACAACTTTTTTTTATATTCAGCAATTATTTTAAAATGTATTTGGCTCCAGGCGGCCCAGACGAAACGTGTCTGAGGTTTTCAAGTGCCGTTTTGACTGATTTTGACAACTAACATTACTAAATTGACTGACAATCGTAGCGGTGATTGTGACAATCGCGAAAATTTTGACTGTGTGTCGAGTATGCGCAGTGTAGCGTAACCTCGCGCATCCGCGCTCATTCTAGAATTTCGCCTAATGTGTCACGCGTATAGAGAACTTCGTGGGTATGCTCTGCGCCACGTTCCAACAAATGTGTGCCGGTCCCAAGATCAACATGAAAGTCATCTTCTCTTTTTAAACCACCAAAACAAATGAAAAGTAATCATTTATCTTCCAAAACCAAAGTAAGACCAACCAATATCTCTTCGTCAGCACTTCTATCGACTTGCCAAACTCGTGACAAGCAGAAAACTTTTAGTAACTTCGACTGGTAAACAATTGAAAATTAATTGTTTAAACTTGGCAACAACTTGGCCTTACTGTTTATTTGTCAGATTTTGTGGAAAACAGAGAAAATGGAAAGTTTTGATCACAGGAGCGTTTCGATGAAAGTTTTAGAGATTAGTTGGTGGAAGTTCAGATAAGTTTGACTGTCTTTGGATGGCTGTATCAGACGAGTTTTGTGAAGATGTAGTTTGACAGAAAGGTCAAATTTATTTGAAGGGCTACAAACGTTTTCGTACAGTGAGGGACTTTTGGATATCAATAGTGCAGTGGTTTATTTAGAAAAGTGTTTTAAATGATAACTTTTTTTTGTAGTAAACAATAAATTGGAATTAAACATAAAATGTGAAAGATTACCTACTTCTGTTTTATGAATGTGATTTGAAAGTTACTCGATTAAGATTGAGTTACATTAAGATTATTGTGCACTAAAACAACTTAAGGTGGCTCTAGTCGCGGGCTCGAACTCAGTGGTAGGTATGGCCGAAAAGCACGCTGTCTCACCTCGCATCATGCCCGACAGAGATAGTACCAGTGATGAGCAGTTAGACGCTAGCCTTCATGCACGTCTAGTTCGCACGCACACAAACATCGTTCCGAACCGTTCCGAACTAAATCGAAGTTACACGATGCACACATACCTCCACCGCGCGCCGCTGCGCATAGTCGCTCGACGCTCGCCGAGAAATCAGCAACTACCTACCTAAAAACTCTTACTAAAAATAGTAGGCGCTGTGTTATCGTTTTATACCTCTACGGCCCTATAGGTACCTAATATGGATTGCTTATTCTATTGTTATTATGTTTAGTTTTTCCTTGGTGGTAATGCAGCCGCCACGCCGCCACCGACAGATGCTTACTTGAATAGTCATCGCAGTTTATGTCCGTAGTAGGTACTAGATACATCTACACTAATATTATAAAGAGGAAAACTTTGTTTGTTTGTTTGTTTGATTGTAATGAATAGGCTCAAAACTACTTGGCCGATTTTAAAAATTCTTTCACCATTCGTAAGCTGCATTATCCACGAGTAACATAGGCTATATTTTATTTTGCAAAAAAATAGGGTTCCGACCGTTAAAAATCAACCAGAAAAGTTACTTATTTTGCGTACGCTGCCTAAACTATAAAAGATACAACCATAAATTGTTCTAATTAATTGTAGATCTTATAAATATCTACAAAAAAGTCCGCGACACACTATACCTATCTATGTCGAGTGAGGCGCAACAACCATTTTTTTATTTAAAAATCTAGATTTTTTTTGGACTACATTTAAACGCGTTTATTTTACTCATGCCATTAATCCTTATCAAATTAAAGTATTTCATCACTGAGTACAGTTTATGTAGATCATATTTGGTCTTTGAATGATTAAAATCGGACGTTTGGTTTTGAAGTTATGGCGAAATGAAAATATTACGATTTCTGCTGCACGGCCCGTTGCGGCGGTCACCAAGGCGGTGGTGCGCGTGCGGGAGGGGAGTTTAGTAAGATCTATGTAAGGTACCCGCGTGGCTCATACGCGAGGTAGGTTGGTAACAGTTTTTCTCACGGTTTTTCTGTAGTGTATTTAGTATCAGCATTGCACCCGTGCGAAGCCGGGGCGGGTCGCTAGTACCTAATAATGAAATTAGTTCTACCTAAGTACCATCCTATAAATTGTTATCAAAATTACTTACTTACCTACCTGTCTTCTTAATTTTTAGGGTTCCGTTGCCAAATTATGGCAAAAAACGGAACCCTTACAGATTCGTCATGTCTGTCTGTCTGTCTGTCCGTCCGTATGTCACAGCCACTTTATTCCGAAACTATAAGAACTATGCTGTCGAAAACTCTAAACTTGGTAAGTAGATGTATTCTGTGAACTTACTACCTACCTAAACCTGTAGGCCGGTATAGTATGGATAGGGGTTCTAAAATGATATCGAGGTTTCTAATATAATTTTTTTCAAAACTGAATAGTTTGTGCGAGAGACACTTCCAAAGTGGTAAAATAATAATATGTGTGTGTCCCCTGTAACTTCTAAAATAAGAGAATGATAACACTAAAAAAAATATGATGTAATTACCATGTAAACTACCAGCGAAAATTGGTTCGAACGAGATCTAGTAAGGAGTTTTTTTTAATAGGTACGTCATAAATCGTAATCCACAACTTTTGCTTATATTATAATATTTGTACGGAACCCTCGGTGCGTGAGTCCGAATTGCACTTGGTCGGTTTTCTATTTTAGTTACCCCTCTTGGTTGACACAGACGTGTTTAGATTTGCATTCATTATTAGATTGCTATTATCAGACAAGTGACACTTATAGATTGTTTACTTAGCTCCTAAATACCTACCTACCTAACGTTAAAAGTTTTAGTGTCTACGACGCCAACGGTTTGGTTTTATGGCATCTTTGCTTGTAGGTAAGTACCTACCTACGTTAATATAACAGTAGGTACCTATTAGGCAGAGAGCTATGTAAACTATGATGTTGCAGAATTTGTTCGAAAGAGTTACCGCGGCCCTGGTAAGTACGGTACGCAGAGGGCATTAGGAGGAACACGGATGAGTTTTAGTCAAGAAGAGTCTGACACTCCCTTCTGCTTCGCCCAAAACGGGAGCAGTTATTTGGTTTCCCATCCATAAAAAAGTCTTGTCCGCCGCAAAAGTACCTACGAACACAAAATTAGGTTTGTCAATTGCAAGAAACTATTTTGAAAGCAAATAGAATGAACCCAGTAACAAACATTACATTGACCTTGGCTTGAACTTTGGATTTCGCTACCTGCTACCTAGGTACTCAACTAAACGAGCGACACGTTGCCGCTGGCGGCCGGCAAGGGCAACCTTTGTCGTTGGCTGTCGACGGGCGCTTCAACGACCACCAACGACGCGTGCAGTTGTCCCTGTCGTAGACGCGTGCGGCGGCGGTGGCACGGCGGCGTCATGTCGCTCGATTGTAAGAACGCTTAGCCACCGTACGCACGGACGTAAAAATATTCCGTTCAGCCGAGCGTTGAGAACCCAGCACTCAGCAGAGTTAATCACAACGCGTCAAAAAAGACACCGTTTCAACTTATAATTATATTTAAGTATTTATTTATTATATACTTTATTGTACACCTCATAACAAGTACAGGAAAAACGTTTATAAAAACAAGTGTACAATGGTATCATTGGTTTCAACATCGAGAGTTGAAAATTCATTGCGCGATAGCATCCCGCCGCGATGATTTTACACTGCAGCCGGCAGCGGGCGCGGGCAGCGACGCGGTGTTGAAGACTCGGTCACGACGCCAAATTATGACTTTTCTACCCATTGTTTATAATATGTGGTTTTTAAAACTTTTTCAATCATTCAAATCAATGTCACGTACTTATGCAGCGTCCACTCAAAGCAACAATAACAATTTCAAACGCAAATACGGAGTCCAAACTTCAGTGCGAAGTCAAACAGATATAAAATATAATGTTGAAATCCAAAAATCAAGCCAATGAGTCAATATAAATTAGAGCGCAAGTATAGTCTACCTACGTATGTAACGTATGAACGACATAGGCCACAGGCCACAGCACACCGCAGCAGACACAATCGTAACTTGAATACGCACGTGTGCGTGAGCATTGTCCCCCCGCACCGCACCGGGGGGAACATTATTCAGTGAGAGGCACTATAATTCATAGTAAAACGCGCGCGTAAAAAAATATGAGAAGGCCTTTCGTAAATCGAGTTTTATGAAAAACCTACTGCATAAATCGATTAAAAATAAAAGTTATTGAATTCTTCGATAATTGAGCTTTGTCGGTACCGACTTAGTTTTAAAGATTTTACATTGTGTTTATTATTTATTTACGCCCAAAGATGCGTTAAAATTGGCAAGAAAAACGAAACTTTGGTGGCTCATAACTTTTTAATGGCGTTTTATTTTACCATTCTGTTTCCATACAGACAAAACTAATAATATGACAAAACGATATTATGTTTAACTTTTGATGTACTCTGTCAAACAGCGGAGTAATACCCTCCCGAAGTTTCTATGGAAAAAATATCGACTCGAGCCACCTTAAATTAAAATTACAGCAAAACTATTTTTATTTTTTTCTTTTTATAAGATTAAATCTTCATCGAAAAATATTATTGCCGGTGTAATAACTACAACTTATACCTAATAATATCAGTTTCCACGTATCCTTTCTTCTTCACGACTACACACATACTTTGTTCGAATACTTTACGAGTATTTCCAAGTTCTTTTCCAACTACTGAAGCGTTTTGTCGGAATCGTACTCCGAAGACTAGATTTAAAGAGCAAAGCTTTGTAACGGTAAAAACAAAACAACACTACACTGGATATTCTTTCTAGAAAAACTTTTGCTAAAAGCTCCTCTTTGCGCTGTGCTCCTGGTACTCGTGTGATTTGAATTTAAAATTACTTGGAAACTATACGTGACTTTTCTTTTCTAAATCACAAACATAATAATAAAGAAAATTGCTACTTGTTTATGAAATGAGACAAGGACTAGGAAAGCTTAATGCTGTCGAGGTGGAATATTACATTTTTGTAATTGCCCAAATTATCCTACTTTTTTATAACTGATAAGTGAGGTGTGTGATTCTTACCGAGTAAGGCTGCCTATCCATTGTCGCGGAGCGAGGCAGCTCAGTGGAGAAACGGAGAAATTTTAACCCCTTCCGCTCTGAGGGGAGCGAAAGAGAGTGTCAGACTCTTACTGACTAAAACCCAGCCGTGATCCTCCTAATGCTTTTTGCGTTACAGGTCCACGGTGACACTTTCAAACACATAACTGCTAACTAACTAACAAGGCCAATTTACACGAAAGTTTCTAAAAGCTTGACATTGTCATTCCACTACATGTTATTATGAAAAAAAATCTTAAGGCTTGCTTATTCGGGGCTTTTGGCATTGAAAACGCTACCTCCGCCCGCGACCCCTCATGTTTAACACGACGATGTTATACGATGTCCTGCCGATGACCGCCGACTTCTTCGCAGAATAAATACGCCACAGTGTAAAATATTTGTAGTTGATCTACTGAACTTGTTACATTTTATTGAAACACATTGCAAACATGGCGGGAGATTTAGTTTTATAATATGTAGTGTTCTTGTTTTTTTTTAACACAATATAGCTTTATGAAAAAAGTAAATTAACATGGTAGTAACAGAAAAAAACCGAAAGTTTCGATAAAATCTTGAAATCAAAGCATTTATAACAACCACACCGTTTACTTAGTGCCATTAGCTTTTTTTTTTTTCTTTTTTTTGTGAGCCATTATTAGTTTTACAAGTCTTTTGTTTGATAATATAAACATATAACTAAAACCTACCTACGTTAATAACCTAAATTAACAGACATATTTACGTAAACAACTTAACAATAGCAAATTATATACGTGATAACCACCTATAAAAATTAAATATCACTCATTGTCATAACGAATGACGTAGTTTGAATCATCCAGGAGCGATATAGTTGCATTGTACCCATTATCTTGATGAATTATTAAAAAAAAAAAATCGCGCTTAGAGGTATTTTATATCCGGTACATTAAGTGAGCCGCCTTTGTAAGACGACTAGAATGGCACCGTGTAGGTTGGTTGTTTTTGATATTTGTCCGTCAATCACGCAAAAATGGGTGAAGGGATTTCGATGGAATTTGGCACACATATAGTTCACATCCTGGAATAACACATAGGCTACTTTCTATCCCGAAAAAAGGCGTGGCTTAGTGGCGGAGGAGGAAGAGGAAATCCGAAGCCGCTGCTGCCTTAGTACTTCAGATTCACAAGTACCAGGAAAGCAGAAACATGTCGAAGTATTTTCGCGGCTTTATTTGCAAGCGGTTTGCATTCAAAAGTACCAAGGAACCAGAAATATTTGCGACGCTGTAATTGTGAGCAATTAGGATTCAAAAGTAACAGGAACATGTTGAAGTAATTTTGAAGCAAAATAAAAGAACCAAAGATTCACAAGAAATATGTCAAAGTATTTTGAGCAAGAATTTTGTTTACCAGGAGAACAGAAACGTGTCTAAGTTTTTTCTGGGCTGGAATTGTCAACACAAATTTTCGGCATTGTGATCGATTAGGATTTAAAAGTATCGGGAGACCAGAAACATGACAAAACTTTTGTCGGGGCTGGAATATGAGCGCTACAGATTTACAAGAAGACCAAAAAACATGTCGAAGTAATTTCGGAGCTGAATATTACTTTCAGCCGCACCGCAAAGACTCACACTATCTGGATACCAGAATCATGAAGATGCACTTCCAAGGATGAGAATATGACGCATAAAAGTTGCGAGCCAGTTCTAACGTCTACGCAGACAAAGTCGCGAGAAGAAGCTAGTGTTTGATAAATATGTAAATGTAAATGAGCTATATGATTCTACTGTAACGCTTATACTGTAATCATATTCTGTTGTTTTTTTGGCTACTAGAGTCGTGCTGCTACAGCTTCAGTAAAAAATTATCGAATAAAATATTCTTAAGCATATTTAGAATTGTCTCCTCGAGTACTTTAATTATAAATAAATAAATAAATAAATAAATAAAATATTTATTTCAGCAAACTTACAGATTATAGTAAACTATTATAATTTTTATACATAATTTGAGTTGGTTATAGATAATTTTTTATTATACCTAACATAACTATGTCACGAAAAATTTAAGGTGAAAATGGTTGCAAATAAACTTTATAAATCGGTTATCATCATAATATATCAGCCGAAAGACATCCAATACTGAGGGGCTACTCTCTAATCCCGATGTTCATAGTTTCGGGCTTAGTTGCGGGCGTAATTTAGTCCGTATCTCCTACTAACCACCAAGAATTAATGACAACACGATTTGACAGTTAGGTACTATCAAATCGTGTTGTCATTAATTCTTAGTTCGGGTTCGGGACTAATCATTAGTCTGTAGTTGATACGGAGTAGAATACCGCCGCAACTAAGCCCGAAACGACGGACTACGGGCTTAGAGAGTAGCCCCCCCTTTTTTTTTTTGGGATGGGAATTCATCCAATGACTCCTCCCGCTCTGGGTGTAGCGGGAGGGAGTGTCAGACTTCTACTGACTAAAACCCATCCATGTTCCTTCATTGCCCTTTGTGTTCCGGAGCCACGGTGTCTCTTGCGAATAATCCCGCGTCTCCGGCTTCTGTGTTGCTGACTCTCTTTGAGGCGCGCGTGGAACACTAACGTGCCGTCGACACGGCCTGACGTCACTAGACGGACGGACGGCGAGCCACCCATAGCTCGCCGTCCACAGGCCCGCGCCTACGGTGGCTGGAGGTCACCAGGTGGTGGCCCCAGCCCCGACGCCCGCGGCGTCTACCACGGCGGAGAGAGTAGCCCCCCTGGACATAGTCGTGTCGCCTCACCAACCTGACCTGTGCGGTTACATCCATCGGCTGCACGCGACCTGGTGGGGGTCGCCTAGTGGTAAGCCCTCAAAAGCTACGTCTACCGATACGCGGTCACCACTACAGATCTTTTCGGCCTCATCGACCATCTGTTCGCGAGTAATGTGCCCTTCACACAACTTTAGTTTGGCAATATTTTGGGCAATGTCGGTAACTTTGGTTTTCTAGCGGATATCAACATCCCTGATTCCATCACGCAAGGAGACTGCAAGACCCTTGCAATTACTCTCTCCTCTCTACAATTACCCTCTCCATTGGAAAAAAAAACATATGTTTTGGAGAAAAAACGGATTCTCTAATGTGCTACTCCGCAGGTCCTGATCCTGTGATGGTTACAGGTCATGGCACATTATTTTGGCACCGCAATGGCACAGCAGCAGCACGGCGTCTCTTCGAATTTAGGCTACGGTTAGCATCCAGCACGATAGCTACGCGTCGTCTGCGAGGTGAAAGCTCGCCATCCGCGCAAGGCGAGGAGCGAGGGGCGATGGTGGCGCACGTTGCCTGCCACCATCGCTCCTCGCTTAGATTATAGTCTGGAAGTTATTTATATTCTATGCAAACGCATAGGCCATATATTTTTTTTTTTTATCCCGGTAGTATGTTCCCTAGGTATCACGCGGGCGAAGCCGCTGGCAGAAGCTAGTTATGAATAAATTAAAGAGGTATTGAAACTCCTTTATAGTAGCTACATTAAATTTATCGATAAAAATTTGGAATGTGTCGAACCCTATTGTCAGATGTCAAAATTGTCAACAAAACAAATTAAAATATTTTCAACTTCAATTACAATAATGTGAATTAAAACAATAATATACTGTCAACATATTTTGCCCAACCTTCGGAATTTTCGTGAGTGTCATCATTTTCCTGTTGTTTATTTTAGTGGCTATTGATATTTTAAACAACAGTTCCGCGATTTTTTTCATTAAAAGTGTCGCAGGTCTGGCTCCGAACACGTCCCGTAGGACTGTGCGGTCTTCAAAGGTATGCTTTTCTGCACAAATTCGATGATGAAAATCTAGCCGCTTCCGTCCTTCCAAAATACGATTACCTTTCAGTTCGTAGAATTTTTTAATTGTTTTGTGCTGTAATTAGGAAATGAGATTGAAAATGGTTTTTTGAAATCGACCCTTTTTCAAAAATTATTTTTATCGGGAAAATTATACTATTTCGTGTTTTCACTTCCTCTTGCCTCTAGAACAAGGATGTATCCTTCACATATATTTTTTCCAGGCTTAAATTCAATATTTTGAGCATTTCCGATTGAGTCTCAAACAGCCAAAATTCGAATAACAGGCCGTTAATACAAGCGAAAAAAAAGAGAAGAAACAAGGACCTCGTAACTTCGTAAAGCAAAAACGGAACTTCAAACAATATCGGGAAGAAAGTGTAAGCTGAGGGCGTTTTTCTTAACTTTAAAAGAACTGTAATAAATCAAGAGCAAGTAAACAAACCTAATGAATTGTTACTTACACGGGAAAAACTTCAAACTTGTGCGTGAAAAACAAAAGCTGGATTTTTATTAAGAAGTTTTTTTTTAAATTTAATTTTCGTTCGGATTTATAAATTGTTGGGAGGGTGCCGAATTTTTTTACCCTCGCCCGTCAATGTTTTGGTGACTTTTAGATTAGAACGTCAACAACAGCTGAGACCCAAAATTGTATCGGAAGAATGCCGATAATAGCCGAGCCGTTCGAAAGCACATTAATGTATGTAATCAGTAAATCAGCATCTGCTTGGACCAAAACCCTGAGAAGATTTTTTATTTTCAGTCCTGTGGAAAAAATTAAGTAATTTACAAGTACAACTTGTAACTGCTGAAATCGCAAAAAAACTCGACGTAACTCGACAAAATATACTGAACAGCAGATTTTTGTTTCGTGATTTCGGATTTGGTCCCAAAGTACCTAAAAGTTGTTCATAATGATGAATAAAATGACTTTTTAGGAATGTCGTTTATTTTGTAACATGCTGTATATTCTTGGTTTAGGTATTCGGGATAAGAAATCTTTCGATCGTTTTAAAAATAAATTGTTAAACAATTTGCTAGTTGTTTTTGTAAGAAATAATATTCCGATCTCAATATACTAGTTATTCCATTCCAGACATTACACAAAAGACAAAACTTAGACCGCAATATCTCTTACATCAGCTGAGATAGTGGTCAAACGCGCAATCAACAGTATAAAAGGATTTTCTTTTAAACTATTTTCTCGTGTGCTCTGTTCATACTCAATACTAAAACGTTATATAAATAAACTTCCCTCATTCTGTGAGTTCAAACCCATTGCCCACTCAAATCCGCAGAGCAACGTATCGGCACTACATAACATTGCTCAAATGTTTCCCTCAGGCGCCGCAGAGACTAGTCTATTCTGGCGCGAATCCAATAGATATAATGTTCGTGAAATTCCCCCAATACTCGTATAGAAATGACTGTCACATACACTCTTCAGTTACAAAAGTGCAGAAGGTTTGTTAGGTAAATTATCTTAACTTCGGTCCTGATGTTCGACCTGGCTTTTAAGTGTCAAATTGCAGCTGTGTTTGCTGATGCAGTGTGACGATCTGGGGGTCTAAAAATGTCAGAAAGCACATCACGCTACCCATCATAGTCAATTTTTCCCAATCAACCTTGAACCTAATGCGTTAGCATAAACATGAAAATGAAATTTGACAGATTGTTGTGTGGCATAGATTCTGCTAAAGTAGCCCTTCGACACCAAAGACTACAAAAGTCAGATTTGCCAGACTTTTGTAGTCTTTGGTGCAGAAGGGCTTCTGCACTAAAAGCGCGTTTCCTGACTACACATCCATGTGAAAGTGAGTTTGTTTGTGATTTTTAAAACCTTTTAAAGGATTGGAAATAATCAAATGACTCCTTCCGCTCTGGGTGGAAGAAGAAGGGACTGGCAGATTATGACTGACTAAAACACATCCGTGTTCCTTCAAATGCCTTTTTTCCATTGCAAGGCCGCGGTGACTCTATCGAACTAATTTCGCAAACCTGGTAGACTCGTTTAGGTACGGCTAAATCGCTGCACCAATTTTGTTTGACGTATTTTATTACAGTAATAGATGGCACCTCGTGGACGGTTATAGGCTCCTATTTTGCGCAAAAGCTAGGATGTACATCTATACTAAAATACTAATATAATCTGCACTTATTACTTATATAATATATAATCTATACTAATATTATAAAGAGGTAACATTTGTTTGTAAGTTTGTATGTAGGGGGTTATCTCAGGAACTACTGGTCCGATTTGAAAAATTGTTTCACTGGTAGAAAGCTACATTATTCGTGAGTACTATAGGCTATACCATGCATATTAGTCGATCTATCTCAAATTTTGTCTATCCAGGCGGAAAAAAATAGCTCTTACAACAGAGTTATTTGCGTGCGCTGCCTTAACAGTTGTATATAATTGAAAACTATGTATCGCAACCTGGTCCGCCTAAAATAGTTCTACAAAAAAGTCCGCGGCACCATATTTCTATCTTTTATATTTTAGCAGATATAGTAGCTTTTATGTGTCAAAAAAAGTATTTTTCGACGTACTTATCTTTGGACAATTTTTTAAACAACAAAATATTAAACCTTATCGAAAAAAATGTGATTATGATCACAAGAACATCATAGAGATACGATTTGCCCGGAACAGTATGTCAATTGGTTGAATAGTTTCGAAGATAATATAAAATTACTAAATCGCAAAACGCCGCCCGCGCCGTCCATTCACGAACCGCATTAGAACATGCTTTGTACGGACGTTTTATCCATTTACCCATAGACGGCGTTGTGCAATTACGTCATTTTTCTGAATCGTAGTGTTAAGATTTTCCGCGGATTAATGACCGACCCTCTCCAGTTATTATTTAACTTTTGTCGTTTGGTAGGTGAGTTGTACGTAGTTGGTTGAATGTTGTTGGTCTTTAAAATTGTTTTGGTTGCTCGGTTTCTCAAAACACAATTACTTACAATATTACTTCGTTCTCATTCTTCGAGTTCGAAGCTATGATATTTCTGTTTTTGGGATATCGGGCAGTTTCAGCGATTGTTTATCATGCCTAAAAGGACAAATAGGAGCGGAGCAATAATGGAAAATATGGCGCAGACGAAGTTGCGCGGGTCAGCTAGTCTATACTAATATTATAAAGAGGGTTTGTAAGTTTGTATGTAGGGGGTAACCTCAGGAACTACTGGTCCGATTTGAAAAATTCTTTCAGTATTAGATAGCCCATTTATCGAGGAAGGCTATAGGTTACATATCATCACGCTAAGACTAAAAGGAGGCGAGCATTAATGAAAAATGTGACGCAGACGAAGTTGCGTGGGTCAGCTAGTACTTAATAAATAAACGCTAGAGTAAATGTTAAATCTTTTAAGAATGGACCTAGGGATTTTAAAAAGTAATAAGGCACGTGTTTCATCCTTTTATTTTGAGGATATGGCTGGCAGATTCTAAAGCAACAACAATGTTTTACTATCATGAAAATGATACCATCGAGCCTTCTGTTGCCATTTTGTTACTTTAACTCTAAAATGAATACGTAAACGTGATCGTAAAAGTTAAATAGGCAGTTAACGCTGTCATAACGCAGGTTGCTACTGTTTGAGATGTGTGTAGTTTAGATACGTTTGTTACTATACTTCTATCACTGCTTAGTTTTGAGTTTCGTTCTGTTGTTCTTCTTATTTTGGAAGTTGGTGTTTCTGGTTTGGTTACTTCGTAGGTATTTTGTACTTAGTGGTTTTATTTTGGAAGTCAGTTGTATTGTTCTTTATTTTTGTTTTTTAGTGCTGGTACCTCAAATATATTCCAACCAGTCTATATCTATTTAATTTTCTATCTCCAAAGCTCTACATCAGATCTATAAGCAAATTAAGTCAATTTCAAATTAAGCCACTTTCGATCAAAAACATATTTTGTACATTCGTCTGTCTATATATCAAGAAAACAACTCCGTGATAAATAGACAGACAATGTATGTATGCAATTTTCAGACACAAGCCCGGACATGGTTTAACAAAAATATAAAAATTTGAGTTAATGACCTCCTCCTTCTTTGAAGTCGGTTCAAAACCATTTTTTTTTTTCTAAAAAGCGGACTGCATCGTTTCCAGTGGAGATCATAAGAGGAAATGCGGGCGGAGATACTTTTGAGTAAAAATTCATAATTCGAAGTTTGGGTCTCGCCTGTTTCCTCCTCCAATATTAGACCGATTAAAAAGAAATATGCATATTTTTTTTTTTTTACTTGAGTTGGATTTGCTCTTAAATCTAGTCTAAGCCAGAGAGGACAGACACAAAGTCTCCGATGGAGCGAGCTTACCCAGAAGCAGCCTGTTCACTCTAACTTTGAAAAGATTAGGGTTGTAAGCGTTCGGAAACAGACGACGCAGGCAGATAGTTCCACTCCTTTGCTGTGCGCATTATGAAAGACGCTTAAAAATGCTTGGGGCGAGTTGGTGGAATAGCAAAAAGGTAGGGATGGTAAGTTGCAGTGCGTCTGGATGTCCAATGGTAGAAGGGGGCTAGTTCTTGGGCACACTCTCGTAGAAGGGGGCTGGTGGGTTGGAGTTCTTGGACACACTCTCCAAAGTACAATCTGTAGAAGACCGCCAAGTAGGCAACCTTGCGGCAATGAGCCAATCTGTGTAGCTTGGCATCCACCAGTTTTACGTCGCCAATGAGCCTCTTAGCTCTGCGTTCCACCGAGTCAAGCGCGGCAAGCTAAGCTAAGTACTTAGCTGGTACTTAGCTAAGTATTAGCTAAGTCATTCCATATACTTAGCTGGGCCATCCCATATAATATGTACTACAAACTTATATTTTTCAAGAATTATGATTTTTTACTAAAATGTCTCTCCGCTCGCATTTCCTCTTAAGAATAGCAGAAAGGAAAATCAAGGGGATGGTCCCTCATTCCCCCATCTCGGCGAAAATATTTTATTCATTTGTTTACAGTAAATGCAAATGAAAGGAACATGGGCATGTTAATTAATTTCAGTATCGTGGAGCGAGGAGGCTTGTGACATCGGGACATTTACTAAATTAACTTTGCAAGTGTCACTTACAGTTGTTCAACGACAGAGGAAAACAGCAGATTTTGTTGTTATTACTTTATACTTGATTTTAAACACGGCTTCACCCGAGACTGAATTTTCCGAAAATAAAATTAAAAGGTTATTTTTTGTGCAGGTAAATTATTACGGGGACTATATTTCTTGTCACCAAAATTTATATTTGTCATCAAGTTGTATCACCTAATAAATAGATCTATCGCCACGAAATATTTTCGTTCTCAGATAAACAAAAAGTGTTCCCAGGTATGAATAATTAAAGTTTTATTACTTAAATAATAGCTTTGTACTCAGAATGGTAGATCTGTCACCAAATAAATCAATTTATTAAAAGAAAAATGGTTAGGTTAGGTTAGAACTGTGACCTCCTACGCCAGAAATAACTTGATTATTTTATTTGGTACTAGACCCTGTATCTCCATGATTTTAAGTGATTTATTGTGGAATTGATTTTATATTGTTTGGTGACTACATTTTGGTGACAGATCTACTATTTGGAGGACAAACCCTATTATTTAAGAAACACAAAACTAATTAAATTGGTGATAGCTTAAATGATACCCATTACTGCACACTATGCAAACAAGCATATTATAAATTAGGGGAGTACATTGACGACAAAAATGCTTGGCTCAATGCTGGTCCGCTCCACAACGACTAAAATGCCCGAACTTTGATGAAGATGTGAAAACATTGTTGGACCTGCTGAAGATTGTAAGATTATCTTTGCATTGTATAGACTCATTAAATAATCTAACCATGATTTTGGAAAAAGGCAGTGTTTAAAAGAGTGTCCATGGAGTTTCTTGCACGTTCTTCTCCATAGGATCTACTCTTTGGAACGTGCAACTGCCGCGCTGGAGATAGGGTCGGTGAGTTTGTTTTGTTGCAGAATAACTTGCTACTCTTGTCGCTAGCGCGGCAGAATTAGCTTCATCTATTTGACTGACATACCTTGACTATTCAAAAGTGCCTGTAAACTGGTCTATTTGAAATAAAGGATTTTGTATTTGTATTTGTATTTGTTACATAGTTTCTTTGTACTCTTATTGAAACAAATGAATTGTTTTTTTAGTGTGATTTCAGTTTTAAGTACATACTATATATGGTTGACTAACTGAGATTTGTTTGTAAATAAAAAAAAAACATTGCCCCTACATCTTTAAAAATATTTCTACAGACTTTTTTATTTTTTATTTGAGATGGGTTTGCTCTTGACTGTAGTCTAGGTCAGAAATGACAGAGACTAAGTCTACGATGGAGACTTGCTCTCAATGAAGCCTACAAATCTAGTCAAAGCCATTGCCTAGTTTAATCCATTACTTAACTAGACCATAGACCCGCACTAAACCCAACGATAACAAACTAATAACAATAAACTATCGCAGCAACAATATCTCACAAGATCTCTATAATCCGGCGCCTCGCAGTCTGCAGACGGCAGTTTGGACCCTGTCCAGTAAGAATCAACCACAGAGCTAGCAACTCCTCGGAGGCAAATAGAGAAGGCATTTTCAAATCTGTCCATATAAACCAAGCGTGTTAGTAATAGTAAGTATTTCAATCCATCTGCCTAGCCTCTTCCCAACTATAGGTATTATTTTTAGGTCAGACAGTTGAAATTTTCACAGATTATGTGAAATACATAATCTGTGAAAATTTCAACTGTAGCCGCTATAACCACAAATACTAAAAAAATAACCTTGAGCATTTTTTCCCACAATAACAGCGCAAGAGATACAATAGCGAATACGCTCAGAATGTTGAATAAAATCGTAATAAAATCTAATTTTGTTCGTTTGAAAAAAATATTTCTACCAAAATGTTCATAATTAAATTGCCTATCCATTAGTGTAAGTACAAAATCAAAACAATCGTTAGTTTTCGAGAAGATGCATGTTTTCAGTAATTATTTCTCATTTCTGTAGTTTCGTTGTGAGGAGATTACTTAAACATATACTTAGTAATAAAAAATCTTTGAAGCCAAGAATTAATTAATTAAGAAAAATTTATTTTTTATAAGTTGATATTTCTTTTGGATAAAGAGTATATAGCTCCAAAAAATGCACAAAAAACGGCTAGCGCTGCGTTTTGCTCGGGGACGCGCCTCGTCGCTGACTGTCAGCGATTAAAGACGTTCACTGCTCTGTGAAATAAACTATCTCTGAAGTAGCCAATTGTCTGAACGTGACAAACATAGGAATAATATGAGGAAATTGAACGGAGACATTGGGATTCATCCTGGCCAATATCTGGAGCGTCTTGGGCATTGCTTGTACAGCTGCATTGTTTTATTGGTAAGGCATGACCAAATGATACGTGGGCTTAAACCATAACCAACGTGGATCCTTTAAGTTTAAAATAAAGGTTTCTTGTACCAGCATAAATGCCACACAAGAAAAACCCAACAAAACAAATCTGCATCGCAACAAAAAGAACCGCGACGCCATCTATCCAACTGGCGGTGAACTAAAATCCTAAATCGTGCAAGCAGAGTTTACCATGCGATTTGAACATAATTATACATCCGCCCGAATATGAACTATCGGGCAGTAGCCCGCCAGGCACAACAACCGGCTGGGCGAAGGATCCTTCTTTTCAATTGGGGTTTGCGGGACTTTACTCTCTGTACCGCATACCCCCCAAATGAGTATAAATAGTAATCTCGATAAGTACTTTTCAATTTCAAGAATTCTTTCACTGTTAGAAAGAAACGTAAAATACTCGATAGGATCGGTTATGAGAAAAAACTAAATTGTTGACAATTAAATTCATGTCTTGATGAAATATAATTATGTAGTGAAAACTTTGTTATGATCTCTCAAACGCATTTCAAGAAGTATTGTTTCCTTTTTAACCGACTTCCCCAAAAGGAGGAGGTTATCAATTCGGCTGTATGTTTTTTTTTATGTTTGTTACCTCATAACTCCCCACAATTATGAACCGATTTGAAAAATTCTTGTCTTATCTGAAGGATATACTTGCAGATTGGTCACATAAAATTTTAGCAAAATCTGTTACGAACTTTGGATTTTAAATCGAAATAGCTGGAATTCGTCTACTTGGATGATAGTGTTATGTCATCCTTTTTACAAAAAAATACAACCGACTTCCAAAAAAAACACTACAAAGTAAAAAATAACTTTAATTTCGGAAGTCGGTGTCAAAATACGAAGGACGCTTGTATTTTTTTCTTGTTAACTAAAGTTGAGATATTTATGTGATTCAATTAAGGTTCTCATGTAAAGCATAGTTTTCATGGTTTCCTAGTATTAGGAAGCTCATAATTATTATTCCCATTTACAAAGTTTCTGTGTGTTCAGTTCTCAGAATTACCTATTTCCGAAGCTCATGGAATACTTGGTAGACATTACGGTCGTTCTAGGTATTGGGTATTTTGATGTTTTAATATAAGGTTTGCAGAATATAATTATGTATTTGGCACAAAGGGAATTGTAGGTACTGTTCTCATTAGATTAGCTCTAGGCTTTAATTTATTACTAGCCGTCCCCCGCGGCTTCGCTCCCAGCAACTACCCCGCAACTTTTTCATTTTTTTATTTCATAAAAACCTTCCCTTAAGGCCAGGTATTCCCAATATTCCGAATATTCCATCACTTTGAATCAATATTAAACAAAAAAATAGTGATATTTAAAGCCAAAAAAAAACATGTTGAAGTTTACTTTATGTACTTTGACTATTTGTGTTTCAAAACATAATAGCGAAAACTTCACTCGATCAAAAAAAAATCCGAATAGGAGGCTAAATTCGACTCTTATTTCATGTTTTTCTTGTTATTCTTGAAGCTTGTGAAAGTTTTACTTCCAAAAACCATATCTAATAGAAGTCAATTACATAAAGAAGAATAATTTGTGGTTAAGTTTTTCAAAATAGTTCAATTCTTTTAATAATAAATGATTATGTAATACAGCGGCTTCACGCCGCCGCGGTTCTTTGCGCGTAAAGTATGGAAACGTTAGACACGTTTCCATACTTAACGCGCAATGAACCGTGCACCTACTTCGCTCGGTCTACGACCTTAACAATAACAAACACAACAAAAAAAGAATTAGCGAAATCGGTCCTACCGTTAATTTTTATATATATAAACTAGCTGTCCCAGCGGCTTCGGTCCCGTCAACTGACAACTTTCTTTTCTTTTTTTCTTAAAAACCTTTTCCTGACAGTCACAACAAAAAAAGAATTAGCGAAATCGGCCCAGCCGTTCACGCGTGACGTCATGCGATGACCAAGGGAAGCAGGGATTCGTTTTTATATATATATAGAAATAGAAATATAGAGTCGTAATGAACCATTAAACTCAAGAGTTTGGCTCTCTTTGGTAAAAATGTATTCTAGTATAATAACTTCATCATCATATCTGCCGAAAGACGTCTACTGCTAGACATAGGCTTCCCCCAAGCGTCGCCACATCGACCGGCCCTGTGCGTTTCGCATCCATTGGCTACCCGCGACCTTCACCAACTCATAGGTCTACCTTATGGGATGCCTTCCAACGTTTTGTTTTCCGGTAATAACTTACCATGATAAAATAAAATGAAGACGAGCAAAAATAACCAGGACTCGAACCAAGACAGAGTATTATTCGTAACAAGCGACCACAATACGAAGACTTTTATTTAATTTACTAAGCAATAGGTACCAAATGGACTCGCACATTATTACACTAGATTTAGGCCCACATCCTGTAAAGAAGTTAATGCATCAATACCAACTAACTAGTAAATAATATAGGTGACATACATAAAACACCCGTCCCAGCCATTCAAAAAAATATATGACCCCAATTCCATATTTCCCGGCTCCAATGTTTCGCCCTGAACCAAATCCGATATAAGCCGTGCGCAAAACACTCCGAATTGCTGAATTTTAAAACGCTGTATGTACATGTATTGCGAATAAAGATTATCGGTGCTATTTTAGTCGTCCTACAAAGGCGGGCCACTTAATGTACCCCACATAACTACCTCTAGGCGAGATTATTTTTAAAGAAAAACATCAAGATAATGAGTACAATACACATAAATAATGCTTTGGAATTTTGAAACACCCTGTTAATAACGTTTAAGTATCAAAACAATATCGCCGTTCAATTCACAACCTCCTTGGAACAAAAGACTAAGACTGCGCTCGATCTAGGATGTTTTTAAACTGCGTCATGATAATGCATATTTTTAATTTAATTTATTTCAAATGTTTATAAGTATATTTTTTTTTGTAATGAAGGTTGCCGTAATAAGACTCAAATAGCACCGTGTGTACAAAGGACTAGAGTAGATATGGTCATAAATCACTGAGTTAAATATGGAGGAGCACCTGTGCTGGGCTCTTGATTAATTATGACCGGGCTAAGCTGTGTCCCGGGTACTACAGATACGGTGGTATGTGTTTAGGATTTAAGGCTAGACGTGTTATGGCAACGCCTGTGTGTTGATAAAACAATCATTTTTAATCTTGCCCATATTGTACGTATTTTTTTGTAATTTAGGTAAACGTAATTTGGCACCATGAATTATGGTAGGTATACTTATTTGACTTGGAATGGATATTTGTTACTCATTAACGCAAAGAAGACTACTGAACGGTTTTCGTAATATTTAAAAAAATAAATATTTTTTGGACAACACGTAATTATTTTACTTTAATCACAGACTGCTTGAAAAGTCCTCCTATGGGCGCAGTCAGGTAAAAACATATAATTGGGATTTAATAGTAAAAAAATTGTACGACAGTTTTTTTTTTAATAAATTTTTTGACGAATAACTAAAGAAAGCCACGACATATTTCTATCCAATTTATCATTATATTCAAAACAGGGCTGTCAATGACATTTTTTGATAGAATACGGCTAAAATGGACATGTTCCCGCCTTTCCCGTGTTAGTTTCAAAGGATCCAATGTCGCTTAACGACCAAAGCCATTAAGGATTTGGCTGTAATAAAAATAGATAAGCTATATTATATTTTTATGGCTCGGTGGTCGCGCCACTTTCGTTCATGTGTAGATTTTGGCCTTGGCAAGACTGTTGTCAGATTTTCTGGCTTCTGACTATCCGTAACGACTGCCAAAGATCTCCAAATGACAGCCGGGACCAACAGCTTAACGTGCTTTCCGAGGCACGGAGGAAACTCGGTATGTGAAGATGGTCACCCATCCACAGACCAACCTCGGCAAGCGTTGCTTAACCTCGAAGATCGACCTGTGCGGCCGTTATTATTTAGTCACGAGCTCCTCTTCTTATATTTTCCAGTAAACACTAGAATTAGCAGACAAAGCACCCACAAAGCATCTGTTTAGCAAGTTTGTTCTGCACTGCAATTCCCCGTGAAACTGTTATAATGTATTAAATTCTAACGTGCAGTTAAGTCCCGTAATGGCCCCGTTGCATCAAAGGCTACCGAATACAACCCGTTTTATGACTTGCAGTTAAAGCCGGTTAGCTGTTCTGTTAGATATAGTTTTGTGTAAATAATGTCCGTCTGTGTGATTGTAATATTTCTTGCAGTGTTGCTCTTTGAAGTCTGTCTACAAGGGGGCCACTGCTGTTCTGGAATAAGCGTGCTTTCAGAGAAGAGGTAAGAGATAGTGTATATACTGGATCGATAGTTTACTGTTGTGCTTTGTAAAGATGTTTCCAGTTTTACTAGGACATTGCAGGATGCAAGCCTGATTGTCTGATAAAAAGATGATTCCGTGCTTCGGAAGGCACGTATAAGACGATGGTTCCGGTCGCCACATGGCGGTTGTCAAGAAAACCATGTGAGAGGCCCTTGAGGAGGTATAGAAACTCGGACACTGGGGTGTGTGGGGTCGTTAGATCTCATTGCTCACACGATAAGAATACCATTTACTGCTGAGTTGAGCTACCGGATAACTGACAAATGCTGGCATAGTGTCTGAATAGGTCTACTCAAATCTGTGTGGTGATTTGCTCAAAATTTCACCTGGAACATTTATTTTTTAAATACTTTATAACTTCACTTCTCATTTTTTTCTGACGGATTTACTAGAATATTTATTTTTACCCATGCAACAACCTTGTTACCCCAGACGTCCTCTAGATATAATATTGTTGTTATTGAATATTCCTTCATTTGACGTAATCCCGACAGATCAAGTGGCCGCTCTATTTCAAGAACACACAAGTAGGTCGAGGGCCAATCAAGCGTCGAGGGTGAGAATATACATAGACCAACTATTATTGCATCCTACTAATATTCTACGAATATTATAAATGCGAAAGTTTGTGAGTGTATATGGATGTTTGTTACTCTTTCACGCAAATACTACTGAACCGATTGCGATGAAATTTGGTATGTAGGTAGCTGAAGATCCAGAATAATACATACATACTTTTTATTCTGGAGTTCCCGAGGGATCGGGATTTACACGGGAATAACGAGAATTTATACGCGGACGAAGTCGCGGGCGGCCTCTAGTACTTACATAAATACCACTATTGACTACCCATCTATCTATCTTACGTGTGAGAGTCTGACTAGCACCTGACCGGTTTTTTGCACCTAGCTATAGCTATAGCTATACAGACATAGAGTATATAACCACTAGAGAGCGTATAGGCCGATTTCTTCTAAGTACGCGGCTCACTACAGCGGGCCGGGGGACGAGGAACAACGCGCGGCTGCAATTGGTCCGTTCAAGGTCAAGTTGCATAGGTAGCCTATGGTTAGTGGTGGCACTACTTGATTAAAGGAAAATAGTCGATATCGATAAAATGGATTTTAACATTATAAAAAATACTCAATCCAAAAAAAACAGCACTATATCTTGTTTAAAAAAAGTTTCCCTATTAACCTTATCTTTCCACTTTTATTTTAATTCTGAAATCTTCGAAAATCTAAAATGAAAACATGTATGTCAAACACACAGATGAAAAATCTGAGACCCTCCTCCTATTTTTAAAGTCGTTTAAAAGTAGTTACGTGTTTAATGTAAGTATGTGAATTGATTAAAAATTGTATTAGTTGTAATTTTATGATCATCGATAAATCGACTTCAATCATTAAACGTAACAGCACAGATTTTTACGATAAAAATACAAAGGGGAAGAAAGGGATAAAAATATAAGTATTTCCTAATGAAAGAAAGAGACTTTTCCAAAAGACATCAACGCGCGCTTCTCACAGTGTGCTCGTTCACCTAACCGCCATTTTATATAGACCCCTGCAGTGGCTCATCATCTGATTCAAATCAAAAATATTATGCGTAGTCTTTACTCTCCGATGAAAAGTCATTTTTGTAACAAAAGGTCTAGGAATGTTTCCCACACAAATTCACCGGGTATGAAGGCATTTTTATGCGTTATAAATTGCATAAAAATTAAAACGATTTGTAAAAACTTAGCATGCCCACAGGTCTAACAATTGGTCACAACTAAAATGGTTACTAGTGCCTGCTGCCTAACATCTGAGCAAAAACACTAATAGTTTTCGTACGTCGGGGCACTGTATGCGCAGTCAAGTGGTTTAATAGTCTTTGTATACAGATCATGCTTAAGGGACTACTAACACTTATCCAGCTCTATTTAGCTTATGCCCATAGAAAACAACCATTTTGTATGGAGACGCGATGCGTTCGTTCAGCTTTCCACATCTATTCAGCTTACGCGGCAAAAAAGTATAAAATGAGGACAAATGTGTTATTATCATGCGAGTGCCATAGATTCAGCACTGTTCTGCCGCTGCTGCCTTCTCATTCTGACAAAGCTGTACGCGGCGGATAGATGCAGAACTGTATAAGTGTGACCAATATCGTTCAGCGAAATGCAAATGGAGCTGAATAAGTTTGAGTATTCCCTAAGCCGTATCTCTCACTATGTAGTTATTTTCTCAAGTATAAAATAAAATACATGAAGAAATACCTCTCTTTTCATCAAAAAAGATGGTTCACAAAAGCCATTAAAGATTCAAAGAAAGAAATAAGATTTCTTCAATATTTAATTTATTAGAATCTTTGTGCTACTTTTTCCGAAGAGGTTTCATTTGACTCCTGAATAAAATCGTTTTCGACCGGTCGCCGATAGATTTATTGGCTACGAAATAATTCATGAAAGTTACCGAAGGGAAATCATGGTGAAAGTTTTTTCTGATTTCCCTTGAGAATATTTTCTCGGATATTTCCGTGAATTCCATAGAATTCCTTTATTCAGAACTTTATAAAATGGATGCCCCACGTGAATAGCACCGTATCATTGACTTAGTTCAATAGCTTTAAATATATTCCCAGTTCCATAGTTATGCAAGAGTAGGTACTACCATCTCGCACTGAGACAGCGTGATGGAGAATGGGCTATTCCCTCTGGAACAAGGAGAACCGTGTCTGAGAGTGAACGTACATAGTATGCTGAATAGGTATGTATTTAGGAGGTAATAAAATCGTTAATTTCAAGATTTTTGTCAAAAGTCTCGTCATCATTATTATTTTTAACCTTAAAGTGAGCTCCACGCGAAACCGACTTTAGCCTGAGGAGACATACAATACCATTTTTTACCAAAATTCGCATCGCAGTCGCAAACTAACAAAAACATAATATGACATCGCATTTCTTTACATTTTGTCAAGTTTGTAATATTGATTCTGGCTGAGATGATAATGGTCATTTGAACGCTTTTTATCAACACGTTGTTTGTTCCAAAATCTAGTACAGAGTTGAGAACAAACCACATGTAAATAAAAGATAATACCTATTACTCGTACAACTACTTCCTTTGTTGTGACACTATACGCGTGTTCTTCAATTTTCCATAAACTTTAGCAAACGTTTCTATAGTTTTAACAAATTAAACCCAACAAAGGAAGAAGTATTTAAAAGGCATCGTTACAAAGATATTTTTAATTTTCAACTTGTACACATTTTTCGGACCCCTGTTCAGTTTGCACATGCACACATTAACAATCAACACACGTGCTAACCAATATTTGAATCACACGCCAGACTAAACTGTTCTGCAAACAGTTACAATGGCTTGATCAATATTGTTACAATCACCAGGCTTAGCACGGCAAGAGGAAACGCTGGTTGGACGTCTTTAGAAGAATATGTACACAGACCTTATTGATGCTGTTCTTCACAAAGGTCTGGTGAGTTGTACTCAAAACTGAATGATCAGTGGGTCGAAAAGGCCACTTTAATATAATTAGAAAGCACATCAAGCTACCCGAAACGATAAAATTTTCCTAATCAAGCTTGAACCTTATGCTTTAGCGATAAAAATGAAATTAAATTGACAAATTTTTGTACGATTAATACTATTATGATCCTACTAGAGAGGCCTTTTTATACGCACATGCGTATGTATGAATCATTTCTTTGGTTCATTCATACTCGTAAGTCTGGTCATCCACTTGCCAAGATCATTAAATACTCAATCAATCAATCCGCCTAGCCTTTTCCAGACTGTGTTGGGGTTGGCTTCCAGTATAACGAGATGCAGCTGAGATCCAGAATTCATATAAAAACCTCCAACACGGATACTTCTTGGCAAGACTGGTGTCAGATTGTTTTGCTTCTGACAACCCGCAACAACTGATACCCATACTTAAAAGATAAGCCATTGATTGATAGCCGGACGGAATAATCTCAGCATGTTAAGATGATCACTCATCCTCGGACCATCATTGGCAAGCCTTTGAAGATCGACTTATGTTGGTACCGTGTTATTACGTATTTAGTTCTCCTTCAAATGGTGATTCGTGAATGCAATTTCCCTTCTTTCTTTCAGTAACTAAGAAGTTTGAAGTAAGAAGAAAGGGCCAAAATTTGTATTCTGGTTACAGCGATGATTTTTGGTTCTAAGTGTTTCTTAAAATTCTTATTTATTTATTTATTTATTCTATTATTTTTTTATTCTTATTTGTGTTTATGATGTAACTTCAAATAAAAAGGCCATCTCAAAGTTTCAACACGCTCATTTCTTACTCAGCATTACTGCAACATTTCCACGCAAAATTCTGAAGAAATGGAAAGTTTTCAGTACGAGAGGAGAGAACTTTGCAGCCTTAGTAAATCGACACCAACTTTCTTTTACTCCTCAATGACTTTACTGGGGTTTGTATTGCTCTATGAAAGTTTGTCACAGCTTCACAGCAAACAGGCACTGCGACCGAAGGAAGGAGCCTTTAGACTAACTGACCATTGAGACGGAGGGGAGCGGAGAAATATCAACCAATGGAATTGCGTAAAACCTCCTCTCTGCGTTTGTCACTGAGTTTTTATACAATACCGTTTGTTAAATTACTTCGTTGCTCCGCTCCGCTACCTTCCGTCAATGGACAGGCAGGCTTAGGCTGCTTTTCTATGAGATATGTGTTTGTTAAGAAACAATAGAATATTTCCGTTTACCTGAGGCTAGGTAAATGAAACGAATCTGTTCTAGTCACGCAGAAACAGATTTCCGACTGTCTTGAGAGTCCTAAGCAAGGGAATGTTTTATTTCAGCTGTACTTATTTGGTAATATCGTGAACATAACAATATAAGATGTCTGTTTTCCCCAAAAACTGAATCACAGTTATATTTATAGTATATCCATTTAAGTCGTATACTCGTTTTGTAGACGCAAGCTATCACCATCACCCGGGCAAAAATCCAGTCTCCAGTACTTGAAATGAAAACCGACTCGGGAAACGAACCCAGAATCTCTAGATAACCAAAGCAGTAAACAAACATTGTGTTGGTATTTTTTGTAAATCACTAATATGTTGCGCTTAATGTTAAGTTAAATAACACTGGTCAACAAGATTTTGCCACAAGGAAGGATTTCCTTATCACGAAATCATATTTATTTTGTTTCGATTAGGTCTAGTTTTTAACCCACTACCCAAGGAGGAGGTTCTCAATTCGGTTTTTTTTTTTTTTTCGTTTGTAACCTCAAAACTGTCAGTTATGAACCGATTTCAAAATTTTTATCTGAAAGGATATACTTGCAGATTGGTCCCATTTAAATTTTATCAAAATCGGTTGCGAAGTTTGGATTTTAAATCGAAATAGCTGGAATTCGTTTACTTGGATGATGGTTTTTGTCATCCAAGTAATCAAAATTGCGTATTTTGCTTTTCTGCGATTTTGCAGTGGTGTTGTTAGGTGTGGGGTACCACTGAAATGTGAAAAATAAAAAACTTTTTTTCATGTGAAAAACAAAAAAATACAACCGACTTCTAAATAAAAATAAAACCCCAAAGTAAAAAATAACTTTTATTTCGGAAGTCGGTGTCAAAATACGAAGAAACTAACAAAAACACCGACTTCCGAAATTAAAGTTATTTTTTAATTTGTCGTGTTTTTTGTGTTACAGTTACCATCTAGTAACATCATTTTCCCATTAGCTTGTAAATTCTGATTATTTTTTTTTTTTTTTTGAGTTTACTGGATTATTTTATTCTTATACAATGTGTAAAAAGTGTTCAAAAGATTCTGACAAGTTTCTTTACATTTATGGTGAAATTATTTTTAAAACTCAAAAAAGAAATTCTGCATGATCAGTAAAAAAGTATGTGAACATTATTTTGGGATTTTTACAAAGGGATAGTTGAGTATACTGAGGTACCATCTGCTGCACAATCAATCCTTTAACTTGATAATTTACCTTATTAGAAGTACCTACCTGAAACTTTAGTTTTCGCCTCAAAGCTCCACATCAAAATCTCATTACCAGGAAAACCGAATGTGTGTAATTGTATAACTGTGTGATAATTGTATAACTGTGTGTAAATTGTATAATGTGTATAAGTGTATAATTTTAATTTCAGTTCTATGATACTAAATCAAATTCTCATTAACATAATAAGTTAGAAGCATTCTTGTGGCACACCAAGTGTTTTTTTTATTTAACAGCGTATCTAATTGTTCGTTGATATAGCAAACTAAGGTTAGGTTAAGATAAATATGACACCGCTGACATGCCATAAAGGATAAAAGTCCGTAAAAACTAAACGTTTTGAGCGCTATTTTAATACGAAAGCTTACCCTGATCGCAAAGTCACATTATATATGTGATAAAAAATAAGGTATATATTCGTAAGAGTTATTTTTTATTCTTTTAGGAGTTACATAAAACATAATTTTGTGTCACTAGAGGTTACAAACACTCTATTGTAGTAAATAACAGCACTAAGAAATACCGAGGGATTTGTTTGTTGAATTCAATTTAACGTTTACAAAGAGAAGTATTTTTCTTTCGCATTGTTAACGGAAAGATTGTGGAAATATATATAACGACCATTTTCGAAGAAGAAAAGGTATTGAAATAGTTTTTTTCTTGGTATACTCGTAGTTCTCTGGTATTAATAATCTCACTTCCATGTAATAGGATAGAGTATCTAAAATAGCACAGTGTTTTATTTCTGTGAAGCTACCACACGCACACACACACAGCACAGCTGTGACACGTGCGAAAACACACACATTGCGAAAACGATTAAACTTAAAGAGCTGTTTAAGAACAAATAAAGATAATAATTTATACGAACATTATTGTTAATTGTTCTAAAGTAGCTTTTTAATTTTTACATTTCTTCGGATCTGAGCAGCTATAGGGGAAGGGGGGGCATGATGGGGTAGCTAAGGGAAATAACAAAAATACAGCATAATCACTATGTTTATTAGTCTCATTAATTTATGGCACGTTATGTCATTTATCTAACTATGATTTGGTACAGTCTTTGGAGAATCAACATACCACATTTTTTAATAATTAATAGGAACATTATAAAAAACCATCTTGCCCCATACTATGGGGTATGATGGGGTAATGAAATTGGGGCATGATGGGGAAGGCTAATCGTTCTCATAAAACAAACAAATGTGTATTTCCTCCAGATCATCAATGTTCTTTTGTTTTTGGCTGAGGTGTTGGCCTTTTGTTTGTTTTTAGAATTATTTTTGAGGCGAGGATCATTAGGACTAGGCTTTTTAAAAATTTCCAGCTCATTTTTATAAGAAGTTGGGGTTATTAAGGCTGTTTTTCCTCGGCGGTATTGTTTCCTTTTTCAGTTTGTTGAACAGATAGAATTGGCAAAATATTACTTGAGGATACATTGTTGAAGCATACCCCACACCCAATACCCTATCTTGCCTTATAAGGTCACTCTGAACAAAAAAAAATGTAATAAATGAAATGTTTAACGGATTCCTACAAACAACATACCATATCAAATTAAACAACACTAGTAACCAATGACCAAAAAAGCATAAATGAGGAGACCGTAATTACCTTAAAATAATGACGTTTAACCTTACAAAAAATTAGATCGACGAAACGCTAAATCAGTTTTTCGTTTGTAAACAAAAGACAGTTTCTCTCGCACTAACCGTCGGTTGAATGAAGCTTCCTATTGGCTTATTGTTTTATATTCACAAACGTATAGTTTCTTCTTTGTGTGGTACCCTGTCTCACCTCGCTACCCCGTTATGCCCCCCCCGCGATTATCCAGCATGAAAAATACAGTAAAAAAGTAAACGCATAATTCCTACGTTCTGAAAACGTAAACTACCAAATTCACCTTCCAGCTTTTGATCGAGGCAAATTAACTAATTCTGTAGCAATATATTCCTACGGACTAGTTTACTTTAATCGACATTGCGATATGTTTCTGGACAGGCGCTGTGTATCAATCAAATAAGAAAACTGTTGGATTGTCACCTATCATTTAATTTTATTAAATACAACCCTAATCTTTTCAAAGTAAGAGTAAACAGGCTGCTTCTTGGTAAGCTCGCCCCATCGTAGACTTTGTCTCTGTCATCTCTGACTAAGACTAGAGTCAAGAGCAAACTTACCTAAATAAAAAAAACGTGTCAGCCTAACTAAAAATATATACATATGTATAACGCCTACCTAAATAAAAATAAAAAATAGGGCCTGGCTGATACGTACTATTTCAGATTCGTTATTCCGTGAGACTAGAATAGACTTTCGATGTTCCGTTCTTCTGACCCAAACGGCTTGTTTTCGAAAGGAACGTTAGGTTTTCCCCATTCAGAAAATATACTAGGCTAGTTGAACATAAGAGCCTCCGAATCTGAATTCCTTGTCAGGAAACCTAATTGGATAACCGTATGTGGTCAGCCTACGTTCTGAAAATCATTTATTTGAATAAAAAAGTCGTTCAAATGAATAATATTACAGGACCTTTGATTGTTGAGTCACATCTCATTTCCTTCAATGAGTAGGATATGTTTGCATGAATAGCTCTCGAACCACAGCAGTCTGAAATTATGTACTTACGAATGGTATATTTCTTGTCAGAATGGCGAGAAGTCCTCGTGGTTTGCGACGTACGCCTTTTGTAGCGCATTATGTAGTCTGTGGAAGAAAAAGACAAGAAGTTAGCAATACGAGTCGACCAGTTAGTAACTATCACTGTCTACATATGGAGAGAGCATACTCTTTTGGATAGGTTAGGTTCTTGGATCTATACGAGGACCTATATAAATAAAATGGAGAATATTTTTTTCTGAATTTTCTAATATGGTTTTGTAAAAAGTTCTTTGTTTGAGATGGGTTTGCTCTAGCATAGGTCAGAGATGACAGAGACAAAGTCGACGATGGAGTTAGCTTACCCAGAAGAAGCCTTTTCTCTCTAATGTTGCCAGGTATTAGTATATGTCCTGAAAATGATAGCTGCCAGACCGGACTGTCCCTTCCAGGGACACTGGGTGGGGACAGTCTTAGATATAAATAAATAAATCTTTTTTATAAACTAACAATACAAACCTACTTCGTAAGCACCATTGTTACTAACACCAAAATACTAACTTAATTATGGACTAATAGTCTGTAATAAAGATTTATTTATTTATTTATATATGCTCATTATATAATAATTGTTCTATAATCTTTGTTTTTTTTTTTTAATAATTTATTTAATTCACATACGCCAACACTTGCTTGAGTGTGTATTTTGACAAGTGATAAATATAATATTATTATTTTATTTTTTGTGTCATGTATTAATTGCTTTTGCATACTAATTATTGTATAAATTCTAGTTCCTAAAACGTAACAGACCGAAGTGTTGCTGGGGAGTTTTTGGCCATTTCTTCTCAGGTAAAACACTAGGAAGTGGTGACGGGCGGGCGTTTTGGGGGACTTTCTTTTGTAAAACTTGACGGTCAAAAGTGCTGGCTCTCAGCCTAATTTGAGTAAATGACTTTTGAATTTTGATTTTTTGCATTTTGTATGTGGATGGGTCTTCGCCACATCAGACGTATCGTAGTTACCACATCAGACGGAGGTGCGACATTCATGCATGTCCATCTATTTTTCTCCACTTATTGCAGTTAAGGGCAGTTCTTCTCCCACCTTTCCAGAGATCATCCTCTCAACTTTTCGACTTATCTTCCTCTACGGCTCTTTCTCTATCCGACTTTGAAGTCAATAACACGGTACCCTTATGAAATGTAATGTCTGCCTTAAGGCGGGGTTGCAGTACTTTTTAAGATTTTTGAACGTCTGAAAATCTTATTAATTATGAGTTACTTTAATAAATAAAAATCATTACATAAAAATTGATCATACCTACCATAAATTACAATTTTAAACGTGTACTGCTAAGAGATTTCATCTCGAATATATTTAAAAGTTATATCAATAGATATAGCTTCTTATTTTGAAGTAAATGTTGAAACCATATTGTATAATTTCTTTATCAGTTTTCGCCAAGAAGAAAAAACAATCAAAATTTAGGCATTATATCGCTCGCCGGACAGTCGCTGTTGTTCCTCAAAACACACAGTACTGCAACCTCGCCTAAATATAAAAGCAATGAGTTTATATTGAGCTAACTCAATGCTATTACCTACCTACTTTCAGGATATTATTAACAAAAGCACATAAAACTATAAAAAGCGAATAACTGGTTCGCGTTATCGTCTCCATGCAGACGGCAAGTAGGGTATTTATTTGATTCAGAATGCGCCAGTTGCTGTCGAATTTATAATGTGAAGCATTTCCAGTTAAAATTTCAGCTTAGCATGCATTTTTCTCAATATGTTGTTCGAAATTGTTTTCTTTTACTAACTTATTCATATTCGTGAGGGGCAATTGTTGTATTTTTAAGGAATGATAGCAGTTGTAAACTTTCAAAGACGCTAGTTATGGATGGGAAATCATCAAATTACTCGTTCTGCTCTGGGTGGAGCAGGAGGGAGTGTCAGACTCTTACTGTCTAAAACCCATCCATCTTCCTCCAAATGCCCTTTGCGTTCCAGGGCCGCGGTGGCTATATCGAACAAATTCCGCAACTGTGCCAGGCAGCTTTTTACGTTTACATACAATATTATGATGTTGATTTTCACTGAGATAATGTTGCGATTTTAATTTGAACGCTTAAAATGCGGGAATAGACCTTTTCTTCTCAAGCAAAGTATCAAAGAGCATGACTATACACCACAAATTCTGTCTTGGAGCTCTTCCATATATTTGATGAAACTCCTATATAGTCCTCGTGACCGATTATAGCCATGGCGGCCATTCTCAACGAATACTAGCAATCACTGCATCAGCGTGAGACCTATTAATGTGCACAAATGTGTGCGCCAACACAGGTAGGTACACTCCCTCACACATACACGTACCAAAAAAAAAAAGAAAGTTACTCAACTTTACGAGACAATCACTGTAAAAACGTAATGTTTTCTGTGTTAAAAATTCAAGGACCATTCTCAAATAGATTCCTATAAAATTTTACTTTCCTTGAAGTTTCTACACACTTCGACTTTAAATTTGAACATTAACATTTCTATTGAGACACTAAGTCGACCTTTTAGTAAGACGTGAAGAATAACAGTAAAATTTTGTGCACCGCTCAAATGGTATTCGATAAAATTTTGTGAGTGCAGGCAGTGTTGCATCGAGTGCGTACTTCGTCTACACTTTTACATGCAGATGATAGTACTGTAGATTTTACTATGAAGGCTTGCAAACCTCTTCGAATAGCTGAATAATTAATGGCATGCTTATTCGTATTTAGTTTTAACAACAACCATAGCCGCAGCTTTTGGAAAAGCTTAGTGCGAATTGGTGGAAAAGCAAGAAGTAGAGATGGTAGCTTGCTTACACTGCGTCTAGATGTCCGATGGTAGAAGGGTGGGATGAGGTCGTGGAGTCCTTGGGCAGACTCACAACTCACTTATTTAAACAGCTAACTTCGCTGTGCGCATTATGAAATTGCTTGGACACGCTTAGTGCGAATTGGTGGAATAGCAACAAGGTAGGGAAAGTTAGAGTAAACAGGTTCCTTAACCTGTTTACTCTAACTTTGAAGAGATTAGGGTTGAATGCGTTCGGAAACGAAAGGAGAAAGTAAAACTCCGTTTTCCACTCTGCGCATTATAAAATAACTTAACTTTCAACATTTAAATAAGTTACAGTTTCGACGACAACGTTGTCTTTAACAATATCAGGAGCACAAAGAACAAACAGTATCAAAGGTTGGAATCAAGTTCTCAAAGACATTCTAACTAGACGTTGCTATGGTAACGAGCTACTGAACAGGAGACGTCTTAGATTTATTATCTTGAAGTTGAAGGGTTGTTACCGCTGTAATGTATGTTTGGTATGCTTTTCTCGTAAATTATTGAGCCAGAATTAAAGACCGTTATTTCTTGGTAATTTGGAAGTTGTCTGTAGTTTTCGAAGTTACGAGAAGATTAAAATCGGCCAAGTGCGATTCGGACTCGCAAACGAAGGATTCCGTACCATAAACCTTAAGATTTAAGAAATACAAAATCTCAGAAAATTTCAACTGTCTTCCAATTACTGTTCTTGACATACAGCCTGCTAACAGACATACGGACAGACCGACGGACGGACGGAGGGGTACCTACCGTTGGTTACCCTTTGGGTACGGAACCCTAATTATTGTAACTTTTGCATTGAATAATATTTAAAACACTTCACGTACTTTTTAGGAACAAACTATTATATTTTTACACAAACTCAGGCAGAAATAACGTTTAGGGTGCTATAAAAACTGAAATACACTGCAGCCTTGTTTCAAAATAAAGGTTTCGACAGCAGTTTAGTTTAAATTGACCATTTTATATCTAATGAAATATTTAGCTTAGAAGGAATTGATTGACTGTTCCAAAGTATATGAATGTAGATATTTTCTTTTCTCACGTAATCGTAGATATAGGCATTTGCGAATAAATACTAGTCTATATCTATTAATATAGATCGGATTTTTATAGCTGTCTATAAAAGTCCGATAACGATAGACTTACTTCAATTCCATGGAATAAAATCAACACGATAAAAAACTCGAAGACTCTGTTATAGGACTGGAAGGGGCAACTAAGAAAAAAATCCAAATTGATTATCGTGATAGATAATGTCGTAGATTATCTAAATGATTTCCCGGATTTCCACAGTTCCAATGCTCTATACATCAATCACCCTTAGATTTTTCATGATAAGAGAGGTATCTTCGTAGAGTACACGTGATTCCAATAAAACATCTATTTAGTATGGCTTGTGGCTACTTCTATCCTATCAGCCAATTTATTAAAACGTGATTCCAACCTCCAACACATACTTTGGAAAGATTCTTTACGACATTATAATATGCCATTCAATTCCTATTTATTTCCCACAGCTAAGGAGTCGAATTCCCTGCCACAGTTAGTACTTCCTGGTAGCTACAACCTGTGAATAGGCTACTTCTAAACAAGCGTGTTCCATCTTCGACCGAATCATCGTTTATCATCAGGTGAGTGGTCAAACGTGTGTCTATCAATAAAAAACAGGAGCTTCTTAACCTTACCTTTAACAGTGTCAGTGATCTCTTCAATCTTATTTAACACAACCAGGTCCACAACTATTTGACAACAATAACGATATGTAGGTACAAAAAACTACACGGAAGACTATCTCAACAATCTAAAACATCAACAACATTATTTTTAATTTATTATCTGAACACATACACGATACACTCATAATTCTTACACTAAATAACTGGGTTTTCAACCCCAAAAATTGAATACAAATAGTCAATATGTCCGTAAAAATCGTTTTTAATTTATAATTTTCACATTTTCATTCATTATTATTAGTAAAAACGTTAATTTGACTATAGTTTCGCTCCAGATTTTTTGGTTTGACGTTTTTGGTGGGGTTGCCACCTATTGAAACTAAATCTGCTGTAAACAGATCGCTTTCATTTAATTTAAATACTTTAAGACAAACAAGCTGGGACCATAAGATCGTTAATAAAAGGAAACAAAGTTTTTGTATCAAGAGCGTAGCAGGTGTCATTTATTTTTCCTTATCGATCCTTGCTCTGACACACTGTGCAACTCTAGTCACTGCAAAGTTAAGTTTCCTAATTCGATAATAATACACCAGACGCCCATGTTAGAATTTCAAATGAAAATCGATCAATTGTTCTCCAACCAATTTCTCCCCAAAACCTCGGAAAAGCGTCACCCTCAACTTGGCAACACAACTCCACGCATGCGCGCCATTTCCCCGGGTTCGCGCCAGATGTTCTCAGAGTTTTGGTAGTTTTATTGATCTGCGTGGCTCCGTAATGCGAGCATCATTACCTATGAGGCTATGATAGATTGACCTCAGTATCGTAATAGATCTCTCGCTATCTATGCCCTGCCGGCCATAGACGGCCTTTAACCTCGTTTGAGATTAGACTGGCTGGATAGTTTGTCTAGAAGCGTTGGCGGCAGAATTTAAATTTAGAATTAAGTTGGTTCGTTTCGTAGTGTGTTTATTTGGCGTCTATTTTTATCGATGGTCGATAATGGTGAAAGCTGGCTTGAGTTGGCAACTGGATGAAAATGGTTTTAGGTACATAATAATATTTCAAAGATAAGAAAACACGTTATTTTAACGATATTGTAAGTATCGTGTAGTGACTTAGTCATACTCTTAGAATAATAACGCATACTAAGGCATTTATATGAAGAATTCCTGTCCTACAGAATAGATAATGCAATTAAAGGTATGCTGAAAGAATAATAGAAGAGATCTTTGTGTAATATTGATATTTATCATAGGATCTGAGTTATAGATAGAACAATTATAGTTCAGGTGAAATACTATAGCTAACTATCCATCAGCTCTTTCTTTTTCTTTTGCTTCGCATAGACTTGAGAGTAAAATTTAGAGCGTTCACTTTAAATATTTTTGTATGAAAGCCTGATGAACTAAAATATACTGAATTTTTAAAAGTAATAGAACAAACGTTGTTGATTACCTATGATGTTAGTAGCAGTCCTGAGAGGTTGTCGGTGTATTACAAATAACCCTGCCGGTCGATTCTATTGACATATCACCGTGATCACTTAGGTGGAGTGAACGACAAGTGAGCTGTCATGCCATCTTGTTTGTATGGTTTGACAGCTCACTTGTCGTTCACTTCGCCTAAGTGTTCACTTCGCACGTTTACAGAATCGCACTGCGGTATGTTGATGATGATGATGATGTTCCATTGGGACCTTTTTTCGACAGTCACACGGGTGAAGCCGAACCTATAATGTTGATATCAATGGGTAAACATAAACAGCAACAGTTAAGACGAATGTGAATGAATCAAGTTATCCTTTAAATTGATCAAAGTCAGGAGATACTTTCCTATTTCTTACATTCTCTCTGACCCGCGCAACTTCATCTGCGTCAAATGTTCTCTTAATGCTCAGCTTCAGAAGCTGGAACATCAATAAACGGACTCCAATCCAACACTAAAAAAAATCTTCATTTCGAACCAGCCGGTCGATTCTGTCGACATCTCACCGTGATCACGTAGGTGGAGTGAACGACAAGTGAGTTGTTATGCCATCTTGTTTGTATGGTTTGACAGCTCACTTGTCGTTCACTTCGCCTAAGTGTTCACTTCGACATGTTAACAGAATCGCAATGTACTTCCTGAGATTGGGCATACAACCAAACAAACTTTTCAGGTTTATTAATGTAAATAGTTGCCGAGGTTGGGCTTTGGATGGGTGACCATCTGAACATACCAAGTTTCCTCCGTGCCTCGGAAAGCACGTTAAGCTGTTGGTCCCGGCTGTCATTTGGAGATCTTTGGCAGTCGTTACAGCTAGTCAGAAGCCAGTAAATCTGACACCAGTCTTGCCAAGGAGTACCGTGCTACCCAGTTAATGGGTTGCGGAGGTCTGGTAGGCAGACCCCAATATAGTTGGGAAAGGCTAGGCAGATGACTATAGGTTTCCTTTATACTTTTTCCTTGAAGAATTGATAACAATTTATTATTCATCACAATCAAACCACAAAGCATAGGGCTTTCCAAGAAATTGAATTAAATATAATCACCACATGGGTACCTATTCACAATATTGTGATTACGCATTGGTATAAGTCACCAACGCATACAATATCTGACGCCAGAAGAAAAACAGACGTATCTACACAAAACGATGTAATCGATTTCCGGTCTTAAGTTATTTCCTGAAATGTAATAAATACTTTTTCTAGTGACGGCAGAGCATCACTCCTGTAATACCTATTTATTAAGATTTAATTTAGGACAACTGATATCCCATTGGTAAATAATAATAAAGGTGGTAATATATTAATTAACTCAATTTAGGCTGAAATCCCAAGCAAAGGTGAGCCTATTGCCATCAATTGATTTGGTTTTGTTTCAATGAAAGAAAATGTATTTCTTGTCAGAAATATGATGAGCTAGGTTAGAAATTAGGATGAAATGGCCATTATACTGTGAAATAGCTAACTATTTAATGAAATGACCAATGCTAAAATGGCAAAGACATAATTATACAAATTATTAACTTAACGAAAAATCCTTAACGATTATAAGTCGACTCCAGGCTGTCATTGAGAAATCGCAGACATCATTGTCATCATATCAGCCGAAAGACGTACCCTTTTTTTAGCATGGGAAATCATCAAATGACTTCTCCTGCTCTGGGCGGAGCGTAAGGGATTGTCAGACTTTTACTGACTAAAACTCATCCGTGTTCCTTCATTGCCCTTTGTTTTCCTGAGCCGCGGTATCTCTTTCGAATAGTCCCGCAACTCCGGCAAGCGTCGGCCCTTTCGGGTCCCTCCTAATGTTGACACTCTTCGAGGCGCGCATGGAACACGAACGCGCCGGCGACACGGCCTGTCGTCATAAGATGAACGAACGGCGAGCTAGCCCATAGCTCCCCGTCCACAGGCTCGCGCCAACGGTGGCCGGGGGCCGCCAAGTGGCCTCCGACACCCAGGGCGTCTCCCACGGCGGCCGGGACAAGAGGTTCTCTCCCTCTCCCGACGAAAGACGTATCATTTAATTGTACTTCTGTGTGTTGTGCTATGTCTTTTGTGTGCACTAAATAAATGATTTATTTATCTATCTACTCTGCTGGACATTGGACTTCCTCAAGTGTCGCAATAACAAACCGTCTTGTGCGTCCATCGGCTACCCACGCCCCTGACCAGCTGATGAGCTGTTGGACCAATGGGTCCACCTTGTGGCACACCTTTCAACGCTGCGTTTTCCGGTATGCGGTAGGTCCTCCAGGATTTTTTGGATCGCCGACCAATCATCAGAACATCAGTTCTGTTCGGCGAGCAATGTGTCCTACCGTCTGCCACTTCTGTTTCGCGATTTTTCGAGCTGTGTCGGTAACCTTGGTTCTCTTGCGGCTATCATCATTTCTGATTCGAGATGAGATGATTTAATTGTGTAAGTCAAAATTCATTCATTAGCTAGACAAGGTCCAGCGATAGAAAAAAGAACAGCCCGTGTGGTAGCAGGCCATATATTGTCAGAACGTAGTTTCTTTCAACTTTCAGCCCTTTACTAACACCCTTTCTAAGATTGATGATAGTTAACAACTATAAGTACAATTGCTCTTAGAATAGTAAGGAACTGACCCTGTTCAACTATTTCGGACCTTGAAAGTTTGTTAGAGTCAAGGGAATATTTATAGCTCGCCCATTTAGAGTGATTATGGTCAAGATTATAACAGCCTGGTAGAGTAGAGTAGGGACTCCATTTTCTGCATCCATGGTGAGTTTCAACCATTTTGTGCAAGGATGAGTGGCGAGGGATGTCAGAAAAACAGGTTTCTTGTGTGGTAAAAAGTTTTGCTCAGCACAAGCTGACCCGCGCTACTTCGTCTGCGTCACATTTTTCATTAATGCTTCACTCTTATTGGTTGTAGCGTGATGTTATATATAGCATATTATATTCCTTCTCGATAAATGGACTATCCAGCACTAAAAGATTTTTTCAATTCGAGCTGGTAGCTCCTGAGATAAGCGCGTGCAACCAAACAAACAAACTCTTCAGCTTTATAATTATAATATTTCTAGCTGACCGGGCAAACGTTATTTTGCCAATTTTAAATTAAAATCGGCCAAGAGCGAGGTGGACTCGCGCACCGAGGGTTCCGTACCATCATACAAAACGTGAATGTTTTTAAATTGTCATTGTTTTTAATATAACCAAATATACGCCACAGTGTCAAAATTTTCTGGAATTTTAACACTGCAGAGTTGGCGCTGATCTAAAACTGCAATATACTCCATATTGCAGTTTTAAATCAGCGCCAACTCTTGACGGATAGTGGGGTTAATGTAATTTGTTGTTGATGATTTCTGAAAAGGAATGTTATTTAAAGATATAATTTTAGTTTTCCTGTAATCTTTACATGAAGTTCCTTGACATAGGTAAATTTTTAACCGACTTCCCAAAAAGGAGGAGGATCTCAATTCGGTTGTTTTTTTTTTAATGTTTGTTACCTCATAACTCCATCAATTATGAACCGATTTGAAAAAATCTTATTTTGTTTGAAAGGATATACTTGCAGATAGTTCCCATTCAAATTTTATCAAAATCGGTAACGAAGTTTGGATTTTAAATCGAAATAGCTGCAATTCGTTTACTTGGATGATAGTTTTTTGTCATACAAGTAATCGAAATTGCGTATTTTGCTTTTCTGCGATGTTGCAGTGGTGTTTTTAGGTGTGACCACTAAAAGTGAAAAATAATAAACTTTTTACAAAAAAATACAACCGACTTCCAAAACAAAAACACTACAAAGTAAAAAATAACTATTGTTTCGGAAGTCGGTGTCAAAATACGAAGAAACTAACAAAAACACCGACTTCCAAAATTAAAGTATTTTTTTATTTTGTAGTTTTTTTTTTGGAAGTTGTTTGTATTTTTTTGGAAAAAGTGTTTTTTAAATATATTTCGTGTAAAATCGAATAGTACCTATAGATTTCAACAGTTCATGTATCACGTTTCATACAGCTACACTAAAAAAATCGTGTGCCCTATTATGACATGATGTGTCATTTTTGTAGAGCTCCGTGCCCATCACGCGACACGCAATTGCATTGTTAAAGCGTCACACGCCCCGACCTGTTACGTCAAAGATATGTTCCGTTCGACCCACAAATAAGTACGTACATATAATAGATGCCTAAACACACTATGTCGAAGATACGTGACCGAAGTTCGGCTTGATTACGCCTGCAATGCCTTTGAATGACTGACGACACCATTATGCCGAAATCACTTTGCGTTATAGCGTACGCCAAACTTCGGTCGCGCGTAAGTTCAGCAGCCTTTCGGTGACAACGTATTCTGTAGAACACACATCATACGCAAATAAAGGTCGGTTTGATTGCCGACGAAGATCCGGGGCGGGGAGCAACGGGAGGCAGGCATGTCCGCGCATTTTGCCTCGACCTGCGCACGATAAACGCGTGCTTTGTTGTGTCATTAAAACATAGGTACCTACGAGTACCTACCTTGTTTGATTCAGAAAAAAATATTTTATGCAGTTGAGTCGCGGCCGTGTTATTTTAGCGCTAGAGACATTGAATACACACAAAGTTGCGCAACTGAATTTCTGCCGCATAAGTTCGGCACTTATGGTGTGTCATATCAGCCGCGGAACTTACGTCGCGGAGGTAGGTACCTTCGGCATAGTGTGTTTATTCACTAATACTTCTCTGAGAGGAATAATTCACAAAGGGCTGTTTACTTTAATATAAAAAACACGTCAATATTCCCCAAACCGCTAAACCGATACATAAAGCGTAATTTTTCAATTCATCCGTTTTTTTTTTTGCAAGCATTTCTGCTATCAATCGAAGACACTACTTATGTTGAACTCTGCTGTTCAAGTGTTTAATACATTTTTACTCGCATATTTTAGTAAAATATTGGAAACCGCAGATAATCTATCGATTTTTTATTTTATCTAAAAATTCAACTTTCCATTTGGTAATCGATTAGATTGTGAGTACAGACCCAATAGCAAATCTCAGTAACTTTAAGTCGAGTCATACGCGCGTGCGCAAGTCAATGTCCTTACACAATAATAATGCCTGTCATTCGCCAATCAATACAAATTAAAGTCGGTGTAAAATCGATTGCTAATGGAAAATAAGTGGTGGTTTAGCAACACTAAATCAATTGAAAAATCAAATGTACGAATAAAGCAGAAAAACTAGATCTTATGAAATGAGTAAAGTAACTGTCAAGATCTTTACAACACATATGCTCTAAAAATGCATTTACGAAGCCTGCATGCATTGTTCGAAAGTAAAAAATTACGTACCATTACGTACAATGGAACGAGCGGAAAAATTGGTACTCCCACCTAAGTACCTACTTTACCAAACGCTCCGTTACCGCCATACAACGGAGCGTGCGGTAAGATAGGAACTTACGTATTCTGCGTATCCTATACGGTTTTTTTTAAATTTCCTAAAAGGGTTTGCCTTCTGAATGTAAGCCCACGACTTCGTCTCGGGCTTACATTCGTCTACTCGTTTGTAAAAACCAATTTACCGCACTAATATCTTAAATAACTATTTTCTAGCTTGTAAAGTTTCATGTGACAGTAATGTCACATGTATTCATACCCCTTAATCCAAAATTGTGCGATGCTGCTCGGTAGCTATGATACGAGTATGTTGATTACGGTATCAGTACATTTCAAGACCCACTCGCAAAAGTGACTCTACAGACGATCTCAGAAAAACTCATGTCCTTTGTTACTTAGGGTCGAAGCTACACGTTCTCTTCTTGTCAACCCTGCCAAACGTAACTTTTCTTATTTTAGTACGTCGTTCCCATTGAAAAATTTCAATTGTTTTCAGTATTTCACCCAGTAGATTTTTTCAGTCTTCAGAAGTCGTCAGAAGGTTATTCAATGTTAGCCCTTCCGGGATACAGTCGCCTCTTCCTTTAACCACGTCTGCAGATTCGACTAGATGGCCCTTGTCTGCGAACAATGTGTCCAGGTCACCGGCTTTTTTTGGGGTTATGTATGATGCTTGCATACTTTCTTTTCGGATTTGTTTAATTAATAGAATAAAGACCCAACTTTAAGATCAGAAGGAGGAAGGCCGCAAAACACTTAATGGTGTAATCAAAGCATGACCCATCAAGGGTCTTTTCTTTTCCAATAATAGAACACTAATTGCTCTAAAGGCTATTGTTTTAAATAAGATCACAGGACTGATAGTTATAATTAATTAGTTGTTCATTTATTAAAGAAGAATTATGATGCACTTCCTCATTGGAAGTGTCGATCAGTTCATCTTTAATTGATCCATTGACATTGCGAAATTTAGGAGACTGGAATATATATGTATATGCACGATTCATTCTTTCATCTGCCTAGTCTTTTCCCAACTATATTGGGGTCGGCTTCCAGACAAACGGATTCAGCCGAATACCAGTATTTTATGTGGAGTGGCTGCCTACCAGTCCTCTACAACCAACAATCAATCAAATCAACCAAAAATACAATATTTTTCCACTTTTAAAACAATGTTCAAACATCACTTTTCTCATCACCTTTCTCTTTGACCGTTTTTGTGTAGGTTCTAATGTTGTATTTATTACATACTTATAATTGTATTTATTTATCTATAATGTATATACTCATATAATATATTATTCTGTTCTGTTCTGTTCTGTTCTGTTCTGTTCTGTTCTGTTCTGTTCTGTTCTGTTCTGTTCTGTTCTGTTCTGTTCTGTTCTATTCTATTCTATTCTATTCTATTCTATTCTATTCCATTCTATTCTATTCTATTCTATTCTATTCTATTCTATTCTATTCTATTCTATTCTGGTCTAAAAACCCATTAACTGGGTGACACGGTACTCATCAACATAACTTTTGTTACAAAATGCAATTGGTTTGAAAACTGCCAAAACCTGGTACCTATCTCAGTGTTGCCACCTAGTGCACAACATTTCAGAAAGTTCTCATATCAGGTATGTTTTAGGTAATTTAATGAGAAGGTTATAGGTAAATCTATACTAATCTATACTAATATTATAAGCAGAAGAGTTTGTTTGTTTGTTTGTTTGGTTGAACGCGCTAATCTCAGGAACAAATGGTCCGATTTGAAAAACTCTTTCAGTATTAGATAGCCCATTTATCGAGGAAGATTTTAGGTTTTATATTATCACGCTAAGACAAATAGGAGCGGAGCAGTAATTGAAAATGTGACGCAGACGAAGTTGCGCGGGTCAGCTAGTAAAATATAATTCTCGATTAATGTATCTCAGTGTCATCGAACCGACGACCTCTCGACATCTTTGGTTTAGATATTTTTACTCAATAAAGTCAGAACGATTAATTGGATCTTGATATAATTTCGCATAGAGGTTATAAAGTGGAATAATATACAGGATAGTATTTTATCCCGGGAGTACATATCTTTGGGATAATTATCAATATTCGAGCTAGCAGAGCCACGGGCGGCGACTAGTATTATATTTGTGATATATATTATTTTTTTATTATTATTGACTAGCTGACCCGCGGAACATCGTCTGCGTTACACTTGCCATTAAGGCCGTACCCTGACCAAATAACCTTGAGCATTTTTTCCCTCAATAACAGCGCAAGAGATACAATAGTGAATACGCTCAGAATGTTGAATAAAATCGTTATATAATCTAATTTTGGTCGTTTGAATAAAATATTTCCACCAAAATGTTCATAATTAAATTGACTATCCATTAGTGTTAGTACAAAATCAAAATAATACTTAGTTAGTTTTCGAGAAGATGCATTTTTTCAGTAAATGTTTCTGATTTCTGTAGTTTCGTTGTAAGGAAGATTACTTAAACATTAAACTTAGCATTAAAAAATAAAAATCTACCATTTTGAAGCCAAGATAATGTAGAAATTTAATGTATTTTCATAAGTTGATATTTCTTATGTATAAAGAGCTATAAAAACTGCACAAAAAACGGCTAGCGCTGCGTTTTGCTCGGGGACGCGCTTTAATGCTCCGCTCCTATTTGTTTTAGCGTGATGATATAATATCTATGTTATAGTCTTAGAATAATAACGCATAGAAACCTAGTACGAGTGCAAAAAGTGAGGCAACTAAAACTTAGCCTAATCCGTCAAACTTAGCCACCAGGCCGTCAGTACTCAATGTCACGTTCCGTCGAACACAGCTCGCGAGTAAATAATTGAAAATGACAGTTTGTTGCGTGAAAGGATGTTAAAGCACATCAGGAAAACAAAAAAATGTGATAAAATAACATTTCACAAATAAGTACTCACATTCTATGCACTATTTTTACGTAAATCGATAAATAAAACAAAATTCTAATAACCTAACTTGTCATAACACAGTGTTGCTATTTGTGAGGAAAAAATACCCACATTGCTTTCATTCAAATTTTCATTTTTGTAATTTTAAAATACAATACTTACTGTTAATTCATATCAAACCCGATGTTTTAACATTGTTTATAATTATAACCCATCAAGCATTCTAAGCGCATTGAACAATATCTCATTCTTTATGCGATTTATTTCCTTTTATTTTGAAATAAATTGAATTATACCTTCCGAAAAAATATGTCATATTACATGAAAAATCATGTTTACCTTTTCCAGTTCCCAACAACATAAAATACTTGCCTTGATAGCAAAATAGTAATGCGTCTTCCCATATTTTGTGGGTAACGGCTTAATAATGGTATCACTGAAAGCTATATCTGTGTGCGTTAGAGGAACGTAGACACATTCGGCTCACGCACACAAAGAAAATGAAGTGGACACACGATTTTGCTCGGGTTTTGTTCTAGACGCGGCTTCTATGCGTTATTATTCTAAGGTTATAGTCCTTACTTATATCAATATAACCTTACTTGATAAATAGGCTATTTAATACTGAAATCATTTTTCAAATCGGACCAGTAGTTCCTGAGATAATTACCGCGTTCAAACAAACAAACTCTTCAGCTTCATAATATTATTAATAGTATAGATATGCATAAATTTCACCACTAACTCTCCTGGGGCCCGAGTCTGCTAATACAATAGTGTCAGAATGGTCGATCACTGATTTCAAAATGGTTGATTTTGACAAGTTTGTTAATCAACTAACATAATGGCATCATAATGGCGTCATTATGACATTCCAATGATCAATCACTGACACGCCATTGAAAGAAAGCCATATGAATGGTAATCTCGTACATAATGACAGATTTAGTATTTACGAACTTCTCACTACTTCAGATTGCTTATAACACTAATAAGTAATATGTAAAACTATTCATTCAACGTCATCAACATTGACGTTCCAGTGACCGGCCACTGACGGGCCAGTGACCGTGCGATTATGAATTTAGCAGATTACGAACTTTTAGCAAAATGACAATGGCATGACAATGGGATCGTGTCGGAATGACAAATTTATAGAAATAGCAGACTCGGGCCCCTGATGTTAAGCGATGATGCGGTCTAATATGGAGCGCGCTTGCCTAGAAGTAGCCCATTCACTCTTGACTTAAAGACTCCCAGGTTGTAGCTATCAGGAAACACAGACTCAGGCAGGGAATTCCACACCATAGCTGTATGCAGAATGAATGTATTCCCAAAACATTTTGTGCGTATAGGTAGTAATTATGTACTTCTTGTTCCACAAAACAATGGTGATCAAAGTTATTAAACTTTAGAAATACTGAAAAGTTTTTCTGCGTAATTATGTCGGTTAATCAATCATACAATAATATGTAGGTAGATAGATATTTTCATTTCAAAACATCAAACTTGCAGGATAAAAATTACAAATACAAAGTTTTTTATCACGATATAAATCTGTATTTATAAATCTGCTGAATTATGTAACTGTTAAAACTTATTTTACTTAAAAATAAATCACATCAAAATTCTCTTCACTTTTAAGTTAGTTGTAGTTATCTGGTATTATAATTAAGTTTTAAAACTATATATTAATTTACTTTTTACACTAATACATCGCTGCGAATTTTATTATAGAATGAATCATAGTGTACGACAAAGTTTCTGACCAAACATAGCATAAATCTGATGAAAAATAATTATTCATACAAGTACATAGTTAATAACTTTTCGACAAGAACACGATACGTCAATGACACCAGCTGATACAACAATAAAAATACGCAGAACAGAAGGACAACTTCATACAAGCTGTGAATTTTAAACTCACATAAACATAAAATATATAATCAGACAATGACGTTCCAACGACACAAGCCTCCTCATCTCGCTGTAACAGGATACAATAATTATGGTGGGCATAATTTACCACTTAGGTCCAGTGTAAATCAGTGAATCATGTCATCGACTCATGTCTCCTAAATTCCTGCCCGCCTGCTTGAGTGAAGTGATCACGAGGTGTGTGTCATTCTATCTTGATTACTTGAATTGACAGCTCACTTTGTGATCACTTCACTCAAGCCTTCACTTCGACATGACATAATATTGACCGGCTGATATAGAACATGTCATATTCATCACCATCATTCTGCAAGAAGACAGCTCAGATGCATCGAGGATATAGGTCGAAGCGTCAACACACTTCTGTTCTTCTCGCATCCAGCGACCGCCATCGACCTTGATAAGGTCATCGATCCTTTTGGAAGGCCTCCAAGAGTTGCGGAATTTTTCGAAAGAGTTCGTGACCCTAGAACTCAAAGGGCATTTCGAAAAAACCCGGGTGGGTTTTAGTCAGTAACAGTTTGGCACTCCTTTCCGCAAGCCCGGAGCGGGAAAAGTCATTTGATGATTTCCCATTCTAAAAAAAAGGAAGCCTTCCAGATTTAAACTTATCATATGATTAAGTTTCTTAAAATTAATTAAAATTTCTGAAGTGCACTCAATCGTACTTCTACACGTAAATATTTGGACCATCCTTCCCATAAAATTCATAAAGAAGTCCTTGTGAGTTTGTACATAGAATAACGTCACAGTGTGAATTTAATACCCATTTAGCAAGATGACTATTTCAGTCGTGTTCCTTAAATGTACTATGAAGCATTGTTTTGACGTAACGATATTTATTAGCGAACCATATTGACTGAAGTAAGCCTACTGATCGTATTTGGTGCGTCTACACATAAACATTCGAACGTGGGGGTCAAGGCAATCGCAAGGAAGACTGCGTTCGAGTCAGTGTAGTGCCAACGGCCACAGTCGCTTGCTGCCTATACGAGGTACGATTCTTTTTTCAAATTCATTCAATTTTTTTCTAATACGAGTTGGCAACCTTGTTTATTTGTTTTTTTTTATTATGACGCTGGCAGCTGTTTTTTGTATTGAGTGATTGTTTGTGGTTCTGTTTTTATCGTTTATTGATGAAGTTATAAGGTTTTTACAGGGTAGTTTTTTAAGTTATGTATTCCCACTTCTGAGCAGTGATGGGCAAGTCTGCTAGGCTTGCACTCATTATCCTTTGTTGCCTTCTTTGAACAAACTATCACAAACGAGGTGCTTAAAGGTAATTTAAAATGGGGTTTTTGTGTTCAAGTTTATAAATCTTATTTCAACTATATTACTCATTTGACATTTACTATGTTATGAGTTATTAAACAACACAAAGATGCTGTCATAACTTTACGGTTTCGCAAACTTTAAACCGTAGTGAAGTGACATTATAAATTTTAACAATAACGATAAATTACTTTAATTTAACGATAGTTTATAGTGGGTTATCAAAGTTACAAGCATGTTACTACTATAACATGCAGTTTTAGTGGTAGTAAATGCTAGTTTTGTCTCACTGGACAATGCACGGTACATTATCAATCTATAGGTACTATAATATTATTAATATTATAACGCAGAAGAGTTTATTTGTTTGCTTGAACGCGTTAATCTCAGGATTTGATTCAAATGAGAGGGTCTAATTTGAAAAATAGTTTCAGTGTTAGATAGCCCATCACGCTAAGACAAATAGGAGCAGAGCATTAACGGAAAATGTGACGCAGACGAAGTGGCGCGGGTCAGCTAGTCCTAATATATAAAATCCTTCCGTAACTGAGTGAGTTACTGACAGATGGGTTCCCTACTCGAAATCGAATGACGCGAGATCATTATAACACTTGCTCGCAAACGTTTACTCGATAGTACTTAAAATCGATAAATTATGAGCTCGACAGTTCATTCACTCCCTCGATGCATCAAAATCTCGAATAACTATAAGCTCGAAGCATCGGAAGTGCGTGATGAAATAAATTTTGATGGATAGAAAGCGACAAAGTGACTCCCTCTCCCTTTCTACCCATCAACATTTATTTGCTTGCCAACAAAAAGATGAATGGATTATATGAGGCGGAATTATGAAAGAAGAGGGAGTCAGTGATAGTGTGACGGTTTGACAGGACAGAACGGAGGAAAAACAATGTATTCCAAGCAACACGGGATAATGGAGCTGATAATTATGTACAAACAATCAATTACTTTTTTTATAAATTGGCATCATCATCATCTGCCTAACCTTTTCCCAATTATACTGAGGTCGGCTTCCAGTCGACTGACTTTTTTGACCATCCATAACGACTGCCAAAGATCTACAAATGACACCCGGGACCAACAGCTTAACGTGCTTTCCGAGGCTTGGAGGAACTCGGTATGTTAAGATGGTCACCCATCCACAGACCAACCTTGGCAAACGTTTGGCAATACTAATAAAAAACTTAGGATAATTAAAAAACCGGCCAAGTGCAATTCGGAGTCGCGCACGAAGGGTTCCGCACCATTACCTATACCATTATCAATAAAACGGCAAAAGTCATGTCTGTTGTATACGAGCCCCCTTAAATAGTTGTTTTATTCTGTTTTTCTAGTATTTGTTGTTATAGTTGCGGCAGCAGAAACACATCATCTATGAAAATTTCAACTGTCTAACTATCACGGTTCATGAGATACAGCCTGGTGACAGACGGACGGACAGCGAAGTCTTAGTTAGTTTTACCCTTTGGGTACGGAACCCTTAAAAATACCCCTATATTAATTCCTTACCTATATCTACAGGGGTAGTTCAAACAAGTTACCATACTTCTACATTATCCCAGCTTAACTTAAGGAAACTAAATGACGTGGAAGGGTTCACTAATGGGGTTGGTAACAATTACCAACTAGCGACTAGACCGTCAGTAAAAGCTTTAAACTCACTATAAATATTCGTTGGACTGGACTTGGGTTACTTTAACTACACTAAGCACGTGGACCAGACAGTTACAAGAATTATTCTCGTTCGATGGTAGGCAAAAGTGGCTAAGCGGTGCAAATCATAATCAATATCATATGAGCCGAAAGAAGTCATCAAGACTCTCAAGACTCAAGACTCAAGCATTTATTTCATTTAGACCATTTACAGGCAATTTTGAATTGTCAAGGTCAGACGGTCCACAAAAAATTGAAGCTATTTGCACGTTCCAAAGCGTACATCTCTATGCAGAAGAACGTGCAAGAAACTCCACGGACACTCTTTTTTTTTAAATAATAAATTATTACAAAGTTTTGTTTACATCGTGTTAAAATTATACATATATGTGAGAACGATGTAAAAGACGAGCAGGATAAAAGCGTCCGAAAAAAAAAAAAGAATAATTCAAAGAAATTATTGAAATAAACCATGGCAGCTGAGAAATATATAGGTATTCTGTCCTTACTGTGTCGGTTTCCTGACCATTTTCTCCTAACCAACGTTAACTATTACCATTTCTGTTCCATAACAGATGCTCACTGATCGATATTATTTAACTGGTACTAATTAACACTAACCGCATTAGGAGTGCTTTGTTCCACTAATTGGTGCCAAATTCGGCACTTATGGTACAATGGAAACTTTGTTTGGTACGGCGTTTAGTGTGGGAATTTGATACATGATATTTTTCTGTCAATGGAACTCCGGAAAGTAATACAAAATAATAATAATTGAGATAGTATAAGGAATTTAAAAAATAGGTTACCCTACCTAACTACCCTAGGTTACCCTATTTTTGAAAATTTTATTTTGACCAATCAAATTATATCAAAAACATTTATTCATACCAGGCTAAATAATAATCAGAACGTCAAAATTTAAATTATGACAGTACCCCAAATCGGCCAGCCCGTCACCACATCCTAGCGTTTTAGCTAGGAAGAAGTAATGCAACAAACTCCCCTTAAGTTTCAAGAACTTAAATCTATACTATAATAATATTATAAAGCTGAAGAGTTAATAGTTTGTTTGAACGCGCTGATCTCAGGAACTTCTGGTCCTATTTGAAAAATTATTTCTGTGTTAGATAGTCCGTTTATCGAGGAAGGCTATAGGTTATATATCATCTCGCTAAGACAAATAGGACCGGAGCATTAATGGAAAATGTGACGCAGACGAAATTGTGCGGGTCAGCTAGTTTGATATATGGAGACGTCAGTTAGTATTATGGCCATTGCACACACAATGGCACATTGGTCACTCATTATCTAGGGGCATTATCGACCTTATTATCAGTGTTATCACCCTTGATTTTATTAAACTAATTGGAGAAGTGACTACGACAGGCTGATCCCTGAACTTGTCCTTTAGGACTACCTGGTATTACAAACATGATGTAAATCTGGCTGGTTTCCGCGACTCCTGAATATTAATTTAATTTATCACCTAAAAGCTCAAAATTAGCTAGAAACTAGCTGTGACTGATGAACCCACAAACATACACACGAGCAACCCAATAAGGGTTCCGGTTTTGTTTTCAGAAGAACAGAACCACGCTTCTGTTCCCCAAAGGGCACAAGTTTACTTTTAGTACAACCTTTTGCTTTCATAGGTCAAAATATATAAACCACGAAAACAGCCCAGCTATTAGCTCATAGGCAAACATTCAACAACACCGGTTCATTAGAGGAGCCAGTTATATTTATATGGTAGGTCCCAGATAAATATGCATAACGGTCACTGACCCACTTACATTTATTGACTTTCTTCATATCAACAACAGAAATGAAAACATAAAGCTGTCCTGCATCGACTTTTATCGTGATCCTTAACGTTCTCTAGTAATGAAAAACAGTTCATAATTTATTGTTCAGGTATCGACGAGGGGATGTCAGGGAAATATGTGTGTACTTTATTGCAAGTATATCTGACGCCTACCTTAATGGAAGGCGGCGCGTATTTTGTGTACAGGTGCGACATAATTATATATGTCATTCGATCCACTCCAGCACCTCAAGAAAAGCCGGCAACGTCTTGGTACTACTCAACAATAGATGCATTCCAGGATCAAAATAGATGTGTTTGTCACTGACCTTAAAGCAGTTACTTTTCAAATGTATCAGCAGAAGAAGGCAATAGTGCTCGATCGCCCTGTTTTAGGTCTTATGCTCGTGGTTAAAATGGTGAAAAAAGATCAACCAGAAACTATCGTAAATACATATTAATCTAATCAATTATTGCTAGTACAGATCGTTATTATGAAAAATATGTGTCATTTATCGTGTTGGAATTTCTATTTTAAAATTATGATGTTTACGGAGTCTACGAATGTTTACGAAGATTTATGATTTATAAGGTCGCTGCGCTATAACTATGAATATTATTTTCTCACAGAGGAGGACGTGGTTAGGTAATAACTACCGCACTGGTCGGTCTTGTTGCGAAAGGAGATGTTCCTAAATGTATGGAGCTTGGGCCAAGTCCTTGTACACTATACCAAAAAATAGGGAAATACATTTAAAACAGTTCTCTCATGTCCAATTTATTTAAAGTAGCTTTATTTACTGGTAAAGCACAAGAAATTACGCTTGAAATTGCAACACATAACAAAAACCCGTAATGGCGGTAAGCTGTCATTTTGATTGATTATTTACGTTTGACATTTATTTCTGACAAGTTTTTTTAATCGAGAAGCAAGTGACACGGTTTTGATAGCTGACAGTTATCTTACTATGATCTATGGTTTACTATCATTGTTTTTTAACGCACAGAGTAACGATAAAAGTCACTTATAAACAACTACCAGAACAGTAAACATTTAAATGAATTATCTTTATTTTCCCGAATTCTACGGGTTATTTTCTATTTTTTGAGGTAGTGTACATAGAACTGGCCCATTTTAAAACATCTCCGTTGTTCGTAAGAGTCATTGGGGCCCTGGAACGTAAGGGGCTTTCGGAGGAACACGTATGGGTTTTAGTCACTAAGAGTCTGACACTCCCTTCTGCTCCGCCCAGAGCTGGAGGAGTCATTTGATGATACGGGTCGATCTTAACCGTCAAGTGACCCCTGCTGAGGTTGGTCCGTGGATGGGTGACAATATGAACCATATAAGTTTAGTCAGTACACATTCATCCGTTGTTCCCAACTATCAAACTCAACACAGGTTGTTTATTTGAGACTAGCTGTCCCCCGCGGCTTCGTTCCCGTCAACTGGCTACCCTGCTACTTTCTATTTTTTTTTTGTTTCTAAGAACCTTCTCCTAACAATAACAAACGCATCAAAACAAGAATTTGCGAAATCGGTCCAGCCGTTCACGCGTGATGCGATGACCAAGGGAAATGGGATATATAGAGATGATAGGTTGCTTTTTGACTCTAGTCTAGGTCATAGGTGACGGAGACAGACTTGTCGACATTGGGCAAGCTTACAGGTACAGAATTGTGGATATCAGATAAGCAGCCGATCCATGAAAAATGTTGGTACTTAGTTACACCTGGTTAGAGTACAAGCAATCGTAGTTTCTATCACAAAATTCAAAATTCAAAAGTCATTAGGTATTCAAATTAGGCTGAGGGCCAGCACTTTTTGAACGTCAAGTTTACAAAAGACAGTCCCCCAAAACGCCCGCCCGTTACCACTCCCTAGTGTTTTAGCTGTGGAGAAGAAGTGGCCAACAAACTCCCCAGCAACACAACTGTCTGTTACGTTTTAGGAACTAGAATTTTACAATAATTAGTATGCAAAGTAATTCAAAATTCCTTCTAAAATTTACATGACACAAAATATATATATTATTTATCACTTGTTAGCTACAGTGCAACAAAGACACATATTTATTGTAAATTCCTTACTTACTTTAAATTTACACGCACACTACATTCTAAAACCCAAAAATATCAAGGTCTATTTTTTGCGGAGCGAATGCTAACTATGTAAGATGATGTAATATGATTCGATATCCTAGTTTCAATTGCTTGTATTCAGATACTGTGACTGATCAGACGGGTGATTAATCTTTTTGAATGTCTCTCTTGCTCAAACCAGCACGAATACCTAACTACTGTTACCAAAATTTTATTGTTTTTATAACCTACTAGCTGATGCTCGTGGCTTCGCTCACTTGACAAACCTTCCATGAGAACCACTCTATCTATTGGTGAAAACAAATTGAAAATCGGAGCAGTCGTTTTTGAGTTTATCGCGAACAGACACATAGACGCGGAGGAGGACTTTGTTTTATATTTTGTAGTGATAATTTTATAACATTTTGTGGGTTTTCGTATCAAAAGGATGATCAACGGAACATTATTACTTAGCCTCCGGTGTCCGTCTGTCTGTTAGTTGGCTCTATCGCCTGTATCTCACGAACCGTAATCGCTAGAAATTTTTAGAGTGTGTTTTTCTACTGCTGTTATAAGAACAAATAATAAAATTAAATTGAAATGTGAAACGGATCTTTAAACTACGGATCCTTACGCTCGTCTGGCTTGCATTTTTAAATCAAATTGAAAATTAGCCCATTTTCATCAATTTATTAAAAACAATATTTGTAGCAAATATCACACGTGAACAATATAATCTAAATTATTACTATTTACATCCATTATTGACAATCATTTACACAAAACTCCAACAAAACATTAACCTATCGACATAATAAGTCACAACAATTATTTTTATCATAACAGTTATCGATAGATACGTTCCCAACACTATTTAGCAGGAAGTCACCTCGCGGTAGCTGTATTTCCGCTATAGTATGGCGGGCTTACGATTTAGTAGGACCTGTATTTTAAATGTCTGCGCGTGAGTTGATGAATGGCATTTCGAGTAATGGGGTCAGCAGGCCTGTAGGTCCGTTGTATAGGTTAGTATCTGCATGGATTAAAAAAATATTCGTTCATGCAAAATTGAAAATCTAATGCTGTTATTATCAGGACTATCAGTCTCGGAGATATAACCCTGAGTAAATATAATAGTACTAATAGGAATATTTTACCTACTTCATCTATATCTATACTAATATTATGTTAATATTTATATTTATACTAATATTATAATATTATATAAAGTGGTAACATTTGTTTGTAAGTTTGTATGTAGGGGGTAATCTCAGGAACTACTGCTCCGATTTGAAAAATTCTTTCAGTGTTAGATAGCCCATGCATCGAGGAAGGATATAGGATACATATCATCTCGCTAAGACTAAAAGGAGCCGAGCATTCATGGAAAATGTGACGCAGACGAAGTTGCGTGGGTCAGCTAGTATAAATAAAAACACAGATATGATGATACAACCTCTAGTTTTTCAAGAGCTTATTGAACTGAAATACTAATATGTTATAACAAGGACCTATAACAGGTTGGGACATTGAGATTTCGTCTATTCAACTCATTTTTAAGACCCTCCCTCCAGCTCTTAGTGTATCCCACTGATTTAGGCTGGAGCTTAATTGAAATTGAATGATTTTAAGATTTATTCGAACGTCATCTCTCATTAGTGATTCAAGGTTAAAAGTTAGTCAGTTTATAAACAAACTGAAAAATAATGACCTAGTGTTGTAAATCTTAGATCTAGTAAATATTAGTCTTATCATTAAACATAGATTAGCCATTATAATCTTCAGATTATGCTTGGTACAGTCACGAGCAAAAATATATGACTTGAGCGAAAAAAATATTTTTCATAAAGTGTTCATAGAAATATTGTGTTTCGAATATTTCATTTTTAAAACCAAACTATTCTTAAAAGATTATTTTCGCAAAATTAACATATTTGTTTCACGAGAAAACAGTTTTACAAAATTATGATCTAATTGCGAATATCGACATTAATCTATACTAATATTATAAAGCAGAAGAGTTTGTTTGTTTGTTTGGTTGGTTGAACGCGCTAATCTCAGGAACTACTGGTCCGATTTGAAAAATTATTTCAGTGTTAGATAGCCCATTTATCGAGGAAGGCTATAGGCTGACCCGCGCAACGTCGTCTGCGTAATGTTTTTCATTACTGTTCCGCTCCTGTTGGTCTCAGCGTGATGATATAGCCTATAGCCTTCCTCGATAAATGAGCTATCTAACACTGAAAGAATTTTTCAAATCGGACCAGTAGTTCCTGAGATTAGCGCGTTCAAATAAACAAACTCTTCAGCTTTATGATATTAGTATAGATTTATGCTGACGACTGTACGGTCTACATATCCCAGACATAATAACATTGTGCCCGTCATCTATGTACAATATAACTCATCAGCTGTTTACAGTCCCTCATTTGTTTACCCTCACAAACTTTATAGTTCCAACAAATTAAGGCGTGTAGTTGTGTCCTTCAATTAATCCTTTAACGAAGGCATTTGTTTACTGATTGTTTGTCAACTTCTAGCTGGTTAGAATTGTTTTCGTGCGTGAAAAAAATAATTTAGAACTAATCTATACTATAATAATATTATAAAGAGGTAACATTTGTTTGTAAGTTTGTATGTTTGTAAGTTTGTATGTAGAGGGTAATCTCAGGAACTACTGGTCCGATTTGAAAAATTCTTTCAGTGTTAGATAGCCCATTTATCGAGGAAGGTTATAGGCTATACAACATCACGCTAAGACTAATAGGAGCGGAGCAATCATGGAAAATGTGACGCAGGCGAAGTTGCGCGGGTCAGCTAGTTTCAGATATAAATATTGAATTCATCCGCATACGGTTCCCGTAGAATTCTCGCTACTAAATACTGCCCGAATGCGGGATCAATTTCACTCGTAAATTAGATGTGCTAGATTATTTAGATTAGCCCTGAGTCCCTGTTAGCTGGGCAAACAGATAGCCGTGAGATCTAGTTCTTAGATAAGATTAGGTCAAGACTCCCCTCGGTTGTGGAAAGAAACTGTTAATTTTAAGTTGAATAATCAGATAAATATGCTAGGACTGTGATTAACAAGCTGTAAAAGTTATCTTATTTGTACTAACTGCAAGAAGAAAATTATTCAATTATTGCTTTGAATAACCATAATTTAATGTAATCCGAAAAGAAAAATCTCGAAATAATATATTAACATAGCTTTTTAAAATCATAAGATTCCTTATATAACTAGCAACACACTGAAATAGTTTTAGAAATAAAAAATAAGTGCATTATACATTTCTAAAATTTACACAATTTGCTCTACACGATGTTGCATATAATTGCATATGTTTTATTATAACACATGTAATAATAAAGTAAGAATAATTGTAAAACAGAATGTTTTGACCTGAAAAACACATGTCAAAATATACATTATTTCACCACGTAGTATTAGTATTTGTTTTTATTTTATTATGCAAAATAAATGTTAATTTTACTGTGTGGGCACAAGTCGAGAATAAATAGAAAGGTGGTTATTATCATAAACTACTTAAGCTAGAGGTCAGAGGAAACTATTATTATCAAATAGATTATGGAAAATGGGTATTGCCCAGTAGTGTTCAGGGTAACAATATCAAGAAATAGATACTTACCTCTATAAATAATTCTCATACATACATAAATAGCAACGGAAGAGATAAATGGACGCAGACACAGTACAACGATCAATAGGGAATATGCATGAAAAAAATATTTATTATCTATACAGTATATCGGAAAAAAATTACAAATATAATACCTTTTTTTTTGGGATGGGAAATCATCAAATGACTTCTCCCGCTCTGGGCGGAGCGGAAGGGAGTGTCAGACTTTTACTAACTAAAACCCATCCATGTTCCTTCATTGCCCTTTGTCTTCCGGAGCCGCGGTACTCTTTCGAATAGTCCCGCGACTCCGGCAGGGAAAAATATAATACCTACAGTGAAAATAGAATCAAAATTACTCGAAAAACAAACGAGATATAATTATTTTAAGCAAATATAACGCTGTCCAAAATTATGTACAAGGATTGTATTACCATCTTAGTCGTGCTACAAAGCACAACGCAAAAAATCGCATGCGTATCCGTATTATGACTATTTAAGACAATGACAACCAGACTAAGTACAAGCTCTACTATTTTCGCACTCGCATGTCAATCGAAATGTCAAAATAATCAATATAAGTCAGAAATAATATAAATAATATAAGTCTGACTAACGTTTCTGTGGACATTCATTCAATGACAAGTTGTATTGCTCGATGTGAAATCTATGCCGCCGGCATAGATCGAGAAGTTCCCTTGACTCTTTTTTTAAGGGATGAAATTCCGACAATTCATCTTTAGTTTCCACTAGATATCCCTTTTATAAAGATTCCTTATGTTCGTTCAGTTTCAAGTTTCCAAACTTAGAGCCTATGCCTACTTTGTGTATTTATTATGCGCCTGCGTCGCACGTTTTAGCCGTACCCCACAGGGGGTGCCCCCAGCGAGCGGAGTTGTAGTTTGTAGTATTTTTTGTTGCCTTGGCTGGGGGCCTTAAATTCATTTGAGGCCACCACAGGATAGACCGGTTCAGCAGTCTCCGTCCCTCAGATGGGGTGAACTGCGAGTGGCCCGACCGTAAAAAAAAAAAAAAAAAGCACGTTTTAGCGCTCACGGCGCTGCAGATGATAAATCAGGGGGCTTAGACAAAGTAACAATTGAAAAACGATAACGAAGTTAGAAAAGACTAAAATTGATTGGATTGACATAAGCCGCGTTAAGTCACGTGGTCAATTGCTCGCACTCTTGATTCCATGTTTTATCACTAAAAATTAAAATAGATTACTCCATTATCGTTTGAACACCAGTCACTTTTAGAAATGAGTCTATTTTAATTATCATTAAGTTTTGGCGACGATCTAAAAGTAATAACACTATTCACTTACCACTGTAAAAATATCGTTTTTATTATAACTTAAAAACAATTAAACGCAACAATCACTTCTTATTATTCTTATATAATCTAATACTTTAACTGTATTACGTTTCATACATCGGTTTTTTCTATGGGAGTCCCGCCCCTAGAGTCGTTATTTTTGTTTTTTAACGAACAAACAATTCGACACAACGGTCGCGACCATAGTGTTACATTGGCTATGAAATGTTTGTCGTTATCTCAGAGACGATGACGAATTTAGATATCGTTTCGGTACGAAGTGATGTTACTTTGTCTAAGGACCCAGTACTGTCACTAGTAGTGGCGTTAGCGCGCGTTATCTGCGCGCTGTTGCCGCGTTTAAAAATGCTTTGTGCAAAGGCCTGCAAGTGGCTTATGCTAAACTTTGTCAATCAGTCAATCAATTTGAATTGATTGACTGATTGAATTAAAAAAATATACATGGATCGATAATAAATGAATGCAAATGACAGCTCCATGCCTATATTGTTAATTATTTTATCTTTATGGAATAGATCAAGCTCATTACAAAAAGGTTTGCATCGTTTGAGGGTGACCTTATCGAGGCGCTATGGGAAGTTCCGTGACTAGTCTCAGGTCGAGGCATAGTGCATGAGAGATAGCGGTTTGACTATTTAGAACACCTAATAAATAGATTTAGGTACACACCTTACAGTAAATAATAATGTAGTCTTTATTCCCAATAAACGCTAGTCATTTGGAGGACTATCTTTGAAATGTAATACTTTATGTTGAATAAAAACAAAATAAAATAACGATACTCTTTATTTTACACCATAACAAATAACAAAAACTACAGCAACAATATTTTAGATTTTGAACATCATACGCATTCGTCTTTCTCATATTAGGACACTACTTTTAGGAAAATAATATATTCTTGAATTTTGACACTCATTAGATACCTACATGTCAATTTTTATTGTCTTTTGAATAATACTTCTAAACTTTTGCAATGGCCAAGACAGAATAGACGAGCTATGAATGATTCAATAAAAAAAACACCATCAAATGGTGTTTTTTTATTCACCTACCAATTTATAAAGGGTTATTATTTTGTAAAACACAAAATAAAAATATTTAAATTGAACGCTCTGAATGTTACGAAGGCTATGCAAAGTAAAAGTAAGCTCTTTCTTTTTCTTTTGCTTTGCATAGCCTAGCAACATTTAGAGCGTTGAATTTAAATATTTTTATTTTTGTATGAAAACCCGATGAACTAAAATATGATGAATTTTTAAGAGTCATAGAACAGAAGTTGTTGATAATAATGTTAGTAACATAGTCCTTAGAGGTTTTCGGTGTTTTAAAAATATCAAATATCAAAAGTATATCAAATTAAAAATTTATCAAAAACAATAATTATAGCCCTTCCCTACTTATCGCTTTTTGAATACCACTATGTCCACACCCTGAACCATTCCAATATCGATGGCACAAGGAGGGCGTAGGCGTGAGAAACCTTCGGCAGACTGCGTGATTGTGAACTTTTACATTTTATGCAAAAATGCCTACGTAAACCTAGGTAGTGATGAAGTCATTCACTTATATTATCTTTTAATTTAGTAGGAATAGAAAACGGTAAAAAATAAATGAAACTTGAATGACAGTGAGCAGGGCACATTGCACTCCAGAGTAGTGATCGCATACTGGAAGTTGCAGCGTTAGAAGGCCTTCTACAAAGTGTCAACTCCTCTAAATCCTCTTACTAAAAACCAAGCAGTCAAATTTACAGAATTATTATCTATTAGCTGTCCCCGCGGCTTCGCTCCCGTCAACTGGCAACTTTCTTATTGTTTTTACATAAAAACCTTCTCCTGATAATAAAAAACACAACAAAAAAAGATTTAGCGAAATCGGTTCAGCTGTTCTCGAGATTTGCGCTTAGCAACACATTCAGCGATTCATAAGATATATACATAAAAAACCGGCCAAAAGCGAGTCCGACTCGCGCACCGAGGGTTCCCTACAAACCAGTAGGATAGGTAGATATCGTTCAAACCAATTTTCGTTTTACATCGTATTTTTTTTTGGTTTTATCGTTCTCTTATTTTAAAATTTAAGAGGGGGGACACATTTTATTCAGTTTAGAAAAAAATGACGTTAAAAACCTCAATATCGTTTTTGAAGACCTATCCATAGAGACCCCCACAAGTATGGGTATGATGAAAAAAAATATTTAGAGTTTCAGTTCTAAGTATGGGGACCCCCAAAATTTATTGTTTTTTTTTTTTCTATTTTTGTGTGAAAATCTTTATGTGGCTTACGGGATACATCTACTCATCAAATTTCAAGAGCATAGTTCTTATAGTTTCGGAGAAAAGTGGCTGTGACATACGGACGCACAGACAGACAGGCAGACATGACGAATCTATAAGAGTTCCGTTTTTGCCATTTGGCTAAGGAACCCTAAAAATGAATCCCTATTTCCCTTCGTCATCGCATCACGCGTAAACGGCTGGGCCGATTGTTGTGTTTGTTACTGTTAGGAGAAGGTTGTTATGAAAGAAAAACTAATAAAGTTGCAGTTGACGGGAGAGAAGCCGCGAGGGATAGCTAGTCAGCAATATTTCAGTGATCTTTCTTTCGCAGCCTCAAAACTTATTTAAACTTAACGACTTAAAACATTATCTTCTTTCATTGTCGTTTACACGAAATTCACTTCATGTTTCGTGAGAAAAACTAGGTAAATTCTGTGCGTGACAAATATGACGCAACTTATAATGGCGCTTTATTGCTGTTAACTGCTTTAAAACTGTCGATCTTGCAAGAGTGGCAGCCTTCGGAGTCGGATATGCTTTCATTTGGACAGTCCAACAATGTTCAGTCTATGTTACTCTTTGGTTTTGACTCTTATTATCGTCGTCGTTTCAAAGGAGAAGGGAATGACTACATACATTCCTGGGCCCATGTGTTAACTGAATCAAACTAGCCTTATTTGTTAGAAGATATAATAACAAAGTCTCACTGAACATTTGGTGCAATTTGGCTATCCAGGAATCAAGTTATATGAAGTAACTACCTATGGTAAAAGTGAGGCTATATTACAACCAAACCTAACAACAAAATATGGAACATTTAAGTACTCTGTGCTCAGAACGAAAGAAAACGAACGAGTGACATCTGTCAGTCGGTGATAGACTGATGTCAGGCACAAGTGTTAGGCCGGAAGAAAATTAAATGAATTCGATTCGCTATGAATCGATTCCACGAAAAAAAACATGTCTTTCGACCTTCATACATATTCTGATATTTAGTTTAAGAATTTAATTTAAGTTTTCTCGCTTCCTAGATAGAAACATGGTACCATATTTTGTGATTTCGTTTAGAAAAATATGACGGTTTTTTAATATACATTTCAACTAGTTAACTGCTGGGCCCAGAAGTCCCCTTCTCCTTTGACCCTTGCTGAGCATAGGTCTTTTATGTCTTGTTTTATCATTGACAAAAAATTTTCCATCTTTTCACTCCATTTAGGCTGCTTTTATACTAGAGCTATGCGAGGATAAGTAGCGAGGGTCGTGTTTGTTAAGAAGAAATAGAATTGCTTGCGCTGAGCGAGGCTAGGAAAATGAAGCATCCTCGCACATCTCTGATGAAAACGCAGCCTGTAGGTTGAATTTAAAAAAAAAATCTACTCAGTGGTCATCTCTTTCATAAAAAGTAGCCTTATGCATTTTTTTTAATTTCCTAGATCCAGTACTTTGACTGTCTGTGTGCTTGTTTGAAGTTGTGTTGCTATTTTTGCTATACCTACTTGTTGCGGAATTTGTTCGAAAGAGTCACCGCGGCCCTGGAACGCAAAGGGCATTAGGAGGAACACGGATACGGACACTCCTGCTTTACCCAGAGCGGGAGGAGTCATTTGATGATTTCCCATCCTTTTACTTCATAAAAAGAAGCCTTGTGCAAAATTTTCGTGTTCCTAGTCCCAGCGGGGCTACTCTCTAAGCCCGAAGTCCGTAGTTTCGAGCTTAGTTGCGGGCGTATTCTACTCCGTATCACAGACGGACTTACGATTAGTCCCGAACCCGAACTAAAAATTAATGAAAACACGATTTGACAGCAACTTTCGAATTGTGTTGTCATTAATTCTTAGTGGTTAGATAATACGGAGTAGAATACGCCCGCAACTAAGCTCGAAACTACGGATGTCGGGCTTAGAGAGTAGCCCCCCAGTTGTTAAGGCTGTGTGTGTGCTTGATCGAAGGTGTGTTGCTACGTTAGTAAGCTAATGTAATGTTAGCTGGTTTCCCTTTCATAAAAATATGGATAGGTTCGCGTTTCAGCACAATCTCAATTGAAAGAAACCGATGATGAGGTCAACGATGGAGCATGCACGCTTGCCTAGAAGTAGCCTATTCGCTCTAGAGTTAAATGCCCCTAGGTTGTAGCTACCAGGAAACACAGACTCCGGCAAGGAATTCCACTCATTAGTCACTCATAATTTCACTAACAATAAAAGTATTCCCAAAACGTCTGGTCCAATTTCGGCGCACTTGTGTCAGGTTAACACTCAAAGTGAATAATATTTTTATCGGTTGTTAAATTTTTCTTTTAGTTAAAAATTTAAAACCACCAATATTTTTTTTAGCTACATTATGTAAGCCCCATTTACATAAGTTTTATATAATGCATGCTGTTAAACTCTATAATAGGCTTCAGGACCCCATGGGACATTGTTACCATATATTGAATTTTTTTTTTTTAAAGCTGTTAAGTTTCCTATCAAATAAATAAAAAAATAGTGCGACACGAACACGAGTCAATCTCAAAGCTGACTTCAAAATTGCAATAAGCGAAGTGTAAAGTGAATTCTCAAGGAACAAAGCTATAACAAAAAGGTCTCACAAAGCTGCTGCGGTACTGTCCTAGTAATATATGTGCTCCTGGTAAGTCTCTAGCAACTTTTAATCAACAGCAGTGCCATTATGACACAATAATGGATGATGGATCACACAGAAAGCAGATGTTGTTTTCACCGTCCCATACATTTCGAAGATGACCTATATACGTGCGTCAACAGTATGACGTATAGTCTTTGAGAAATAAATTACTTTTATTCTACATAATTATACAAAATGTAAGTGCAAATATGCTCGTATTTGTACTCGCTTTTGTATTTATCAGCTCAGCTTAAAAAAAATATATATATAATAATATGTATTGTGCTTATGACGTATTATTGGTCAAACAAATTATTATTATACTTTATTGCACACAAAAAAAACCTACAAATACGAGTACGGACTGTTTCCTGATACAAAAGCGTATATTCGTCTTATTCTTGGAAATGACTTAACCTAAAGAGAAAAGACTTTGAAACTTTATACAAATACTAGACAGTCTGACTTATTTGTCTCACTGCCTATTTATAGAAAGCAAAACTGAATTAACTTTGTTTTTAAATCAGTATCTTGCGCAAGCGTATCATAGCCAAATTAATTTAAATTTTGGTTAGTTAATTTCCGTACATAAATATTTGTAAATATGTATGACAGTTATAAAATCATACTCAAAACGATACTTATAGCTCTGCTTTGCCAAAATTAAACTCACGACATCAATCCCAAAATTAAAACCAACCACCCAAATTGTTCCAAAAACAAAGACACATCTACCTAATGTCAATGAAAACAAAAATTTCATGAATGTCATCCACCCAATTTGACATTAGAGAGGCGAATCGAATGCGTTCGTTCATTCATTTTACCTCTGATTTTGAATAATGATCTTTATTGATGTGGTCTTAGGGTTATTATCAGCAGTAAAATAACTGTAAAAGATCTATACTTCATCGTGTAATGTCAAGGCAATTACGTGATAGGATAAGCTGGTATTTTAGACTATTGTTCTATAAATGTTTCTTATGCTTTGTCAGTTTTGAAATTCGACCTGACTTTTATAGGAATTTGATAGTTATTCGATTTAGTTTCATGGTCGATGGTTTTGACGTTTTAAAAGTAGGCGAAGGAAAAAGGGCGTAATATGTTTGCTATCTGAAATATTTGGAAGGCGAGGTGGTAAGTATATGGATTGAGTTTTACTCTTTTCCGGTTTAAAAAGTTTCTTTGTTGTATCCTGTATGTCGCAATAGGCGGTCAAGGGAATAGTCTATGCAAAATAACTTTGAAATGAAGACAGATAAATGCATAGGCACAGGTGAATTTTTAAAGTGTTTCTTCATGGCCACCGAAACTATGAAGATAATCGAAAAACACTGAAAGGAGTCTCTCGCCCGATTTTGATGAAAAGCAAAACTGCATCAATGGGTTTTTGAAAAATTGTTGTTTGTAATTGAACCGGTAGGTTTTGAAAAAAAAAAAACAACATCCGAAAGTGTAGCTCAATAGCAGCAATAAGGATCAAATTCTGAGAAGTAATAACACATGGAATTAGTTTTAATAGTTTTCCATGTGTTATTACTTCCCACAATTCTGGCTCGCATTTTTAACAAATTAGTTTTAAAATTTCTGACTGAAGCTACTTATCTAAACTGTAAATCATATTTTTTCAAAAATCCAAAGCCACACTTTCTGAATGAAAATAAATGTCTGGTTCGATTCCTGGGTAGGAACGACGATTTAGCAAAAATCCATGCCATTTTGCTTTTCATAAAAATCGATCTCGAGACTCCTTTCAGTGAGATTCGGTTTTGGCCCTTTAAAAATTCACCCCGTATATCTAATACTAGCTGATCCGCGCAACTTCTTCTGCGACATATTTTCCATTATTGCTCCGATCCTATTTGTCTTAGCGTGATGATAAATAGCCTATAACCTTCCTCGATAAATGGGCTATCTAACACTAAAATAATTTTTCAAATAGTTCCAGCAGTTTCGGAGCCTATTCAATTCAAACAAAACAATCTTTCCTCTTTATAATATTAGTGTAGATAGGTAAGTTTCCTCCGTTGACGGCCACCAGTAGTAGTAATAAAAATCAGTATTCAAAACTGGCAGAAGATTAACCTAACCATGGCCTAAAACCTAAAAAACAACATATTAAGAACCGATTCTGTTTACATACGACCGTCATTCGATAATAAAATTAGCGCCCATAATCATAATTACACATCATAAATCAAACAAAGAAAATCCCCATACAAAGAAAATTATTATCTCCATAATATCTTCTATAAACAATGATTCATTGTCACAATATTTCAAGTTCATTGACAACTTCCTTCTAATGACGTCCTACTAATATTATAAATCGGTTGAGTACTTTAGGCGATACGGTGGAACATACTCGCATACATACGTCTAAGCTGAAATCCTTCATATTGGTTTTGATGTAGTCGGGTATAGATGTTAATCATTAGATTTTTGTAGAACAATCTGTGCTCAATGGATTAACAAATTTCCGGAGTCGCGGGATTATTCGAAAGAGATACCGCGGCTCCGGAACACAAAGGGCACATGAAGGAACATGGATGGGTTTTAGTCAGTAGAAGTCTGACACCCTCCCGCTCCGCCCAGAGTGGGGGAAGTCATTGGATGATTTACCATCCCTAAAAATCAATAAAAATAAATGGATGAACAAATTTGGGTGTATATTTTTATTTTTATTTATATTAAGTAGGCAAATGGGTAGAGCAACCGCCTAGCCTAGCTGAATACTATATTTTCATGATGCGACTACCTATAAATCTGACTTCTTCACCCCTGGGTGTCAGATTTTCTGGCATCTGACTATCCGAAATGACTGTTTAAGATCTACAGATGGCAATCGGGACCACCGAAAGAGTCACGTTATAAAATTGATATCCACCCATCCACATTCTAACCTCGGCAAGCGCTGCTTAACCTCGAAACTCAAACTGTGCGACTGTTATTATTATTGAGCAAAAGTCTACCTAACTACTACCTAAACGGTCTACCGTTTCATGGTTTATGATATAGGATTTTATCCTTGTGGTACCTTCCCTTTAAATAACCTTTAAATAAAATTCCCTTCCTTTCTGTCATCGCTGACCTAGACTAGAGTCAACAGCTAACTCTTCTAAAAAAAAATAGTTTCAACCTACACGCCGGTTTCAAATACTTGTCTTCTACACAAACCACGCAATGAATCTCTTGTCATCATATTGTCTGTCACAATAAATAATCTCCTCAGTCCATTTTCTGATTCTGACTCATAAGGTCAATGCGCCTTCAATGTATCCCATTATGTACTCATTATATACTTAAAACTACGTAACGGACATTGTTCATGGCTCTTAGAACACCGTTAAGTGTTTGTTAAGGAAAAACATAACAAAACAAGAAGATCTTTTGTATTAAACCAGTGAGAAGGCCTCTGAATTATCGAGTTAGCAATTTGTGTGGCTATTGAAAACTAGGTGACTAATGTCAGTCAGTTTACGTTTGATTTATATATTGTGCTCCGTTTCTATTATTCTAGCTGTAGCATGGCTGTAAGTTATTAAGAGCGTGTATTCCGTCCACTAGCGCCGCCAATCGTTTTTTATTATTTGTGGTAAATTTAAGACACGTAGATAAAAAACCGCTCTGTAGTGCACTAAAGAAATGTATTTATTATGTTTTGAGAGTTATGTTTTGTACTTTAGAACATAAATAGTTGCCAAAGTCGATATTTTTGCTAAAAGTGGCCACTTTTAGCAATAATTGCCGTTTTGGCTATTTAGCCATGACTTATGTATTAAAAATAGCTGTCAAAAAATAATAGATACATTTCTTTAGTGCACTACAGAGCGGTTTTTTATCTACGTGTCTTAAATTTACCACAATTAATAAAAAACGATTGGCGGCGCTAGTGGACGGAATCGCTCTTAATAACCTGCCACAATTTTGACACTGGTCACTGGTCAACAATGGTTTGCTACACGAACGTAAATTTTCGCCTGTAAAAAGTCCATCGTAATTTGGACACTCTGCCAAAACTCACAAAGTTATAGCTGATTATAACAGTATGGATTTTTAAGGAAAAGTTCCTCACCAGAAATGCAGTAAAAAGTAGTTCTTTCATAATTTCCGGAAATTGGACAAAAGAAAATCTGAAAGAAAAATGACCGAAAATTCAAAAAATCAAAAATGAGGAATACCTATGTCATGAAGAAAGTTTTGAGCATAAAAATATAGAAGGTTGTAAGGGTAGACGTAGACTAATAAAACGATAGAGAGACAAAATGTTGAAGTAGATAGGAGATGACTTCATGTTCGTCAACATAAAAAAATTGGTTCGTAGAAAAAACCTTACACAAAAAAAAAAATAACTGGCAGCCTTATCGCTTTTCGGGGTTTTGTTTCAACCTCCAATGAATAGAGATAGCCTGGACACGAAATGCAATCGTACAACTATATACCTCTGTTTGTGCTTGATGTAAGCTGATTGCGGATATTATATCCCCGTCAAAATAGATATTCACCCTTGCACAAATTCCCAAGAAGCTGAAAATTTACATGAATGTTAGATATACCTACTATACCTATAATTAAATGTTGAAAAGTCGATCCCATGTGTGCAATAAATTTTATTCAAGCTGTTTTATGAGCCGTAGAACCCCCCCTCCCCCCTCATAACTTTGCTTGTAATACCCCTATTTTTCGGTCTGATTTGACCGGACTATTACTTATTACTAAATTTCGTTTGCATTCGCAAATCAGTCGCAGTCTGACAAAATTGAGGTTTGTTCGACAGATTATTATTTATTTATTTATTTATCATGTACATTATATTACTTAATTGTAAACCGATAGAAACATTCAAGAAAACTACAAAATAAAACACATAATTTAATAAATGTACAATGGGCGCCATAACGCATTCCGCGATCTCTTCCAGGCAAATCCAAATTATAAATGAAACGTGAATGTAAACTTTGTTAAAATGTGCTCACACTTTCAATTGTTTTTTTATGAACAATTAATAAAACATTTTGAAACTCCTCAAATTCTTTCATTTGAAAGTCGTTTAATTTGCATCAATTTAACTAATTTGCTTATAAAGGCATCAGAGCGTGCTCCTAAATGATTTATTTTTTATAAGACATGACAGAGGTTAAAACTTTGCCCTTGACTGTCACTTAATCTCTTACATTGTTTTTTATACGACAAAGCAAGGACTTTTGTCGTGGGCAATTGATCATTGTAATGTTTTGTGTCAACGACATGGAAAAAGTCCTTGTAATAAAATACTAATAATTTGAGTACTTTTGAAAAAAGCTTCCGTCACTTTATTCAGCCACCATTAAAAAGATTAAACCCGTGATTTAATATCAATCTTTAAATCCTAGTAGGTACCTATATACAATTCTTGCGTTACTGAGTGATTGACCGACAGACAACGCACAGCTGAAACTACTGGTCGTAGAAAGCTGAATTTTGCATATAGCTTCTCTGCACTCCGTAGGGGAACACTACGAGAGAATTTCCCGAAATTCCTACAGGAACGGGAAAAACAATATATTTGCGTACAAAGTCGCGGGCAAAAGCTAGTTTTATAAGTAAATAAAGTTCATCCGGTGAGGAGCTCGCTCGGCTAAATAACAACAGTAGCACGGGTCGATCTTGAAGGTTAAGCAACGCTCTCCAAGGTTGGTCTGTGGATGGGTGACCAACTTAACATACCGAGTTTCCTCCGTGCCTCGGAAAGCACGTTAAGCCGTTGGTCCCGGCTGTCATTTGTAGATCTTTGGCAGTGGTTACGGATTGTCAGAAGTCAGTAAATCTGACTCCAGTCTTACCAAGAAATACCGTGTTACCCAGTTAATGGGTTGTGGAGGTCTGGTAAGCAGCCGCTCCACGTTAAATACTGGTATTCAGCTGAATCCGGTTTGACTGGAAGCCGACCCCAATGTAGTTGAGAAAAGGCTAGGTTGATGATGATGATCCGTCTACGTGTTACTAAGTGACTGATAGACAATCTACAGCCGAACTACTGGTCGTAGAAACTTGTAATTTGGCATGTAGGTTCCTACGAGAATGTAGGCTCCCGTTCCTGCGGATTCTATAAAGAGAACTAGCGCACTAAGAAAAAAATTCCCAAAAAAAGATCCATGCATCCAAACTTTCGCATTTATTATAAGAGTAAGATGTATTCATGAGCGTATTTCTCCTGCAAAACCTATATTCTTTATTCTCTACTTTCCAGGTCAAGGATGTCACCAGCAGCGTCGTTCGCTCAACGATGGGCCCGTGACAACCTGACCAGGGAACCATCTCCCGAGGAGTTGGTGGTGCTGGGTCTCTTCCCCATCACGTGTGAGGGGAATGAAGCCGAAGCAGCCAAGAGAGCAAGACGGTATTATACTGCGAGAGGTCCCGGAGGTCTGACGGAGCTGTGGCATAGGAGGCATCCTGATGATGAGGAGATTCTGTCAAGCTGTCAGGATGTGTGAGTATTTTGGCTTTTTAATTGTGTGTGTTTTGTGAAGTTGTTTTTGCCTGTCCAGATTGTGTTATCCGTAACCAAAAATATCTGAAAAATAAATATAATTACAGAGTATAATTACTATTTTTGTAAGTTGTATGTATACCTCAATACGCCAGATAAACGTGGAATATAGTACATTGACCCACACACATTTATTGACTTTCGTAAGAGTGTGTATTCCGTCCACCAGCGCCGCCAATCGTTTTTTATTAATTGTGGTAAATTTAAGACACGTAGATAAAAAACCGCTCTGTAGTGCACTGAAGAAATTAATTTATTATGTTTTGAGAGTTATGTTTTGTACTTTAGAACATAAATAGTTGCCAAAGTCGATATTTTTGCTAAAAGTGGCCACTTTTAGCAATAATTGCCGTTTTGGCTATTTAGCCCTGAGTTATGTATTAAAAATAGCTGTCAAAAAATAATAGATACATTTCTTTAGTGCACTACAGAGCGGTTTTTTATCTACGTGTCTTAAATTTACCACAATTAATAAAAAACTATTGGCGGCGCTAGTGGACGGAATACACACTCTTACGAAAGTCAATAAATGTATGTGGGTCAATGTACTATATTCCACGTTTATCTGGCGTATTGAGGTATACATACAACTTACAAAAATAGTAATTATACTCTGTAATTATATTTATTTTTCAGATATTTTTGGTTACTAATTTGGAACTAATTTATGTCGTCAGAACTGTTCGCTAAGTGGTGTAGGAACACATAGCGAGGAAACTGGCAGACTTAGACTTCTATAGTTTACGCCAGATAAACGTGGAATACCTAAAGTACATTGACCTTTCCCTAATATCTCTTTGTAGATACTTGAACAATAAATTAAGAACTGATTTTCATTATTAGAAAAAGTAAAGGATCACGATAGAAGTCGATTCAGGACAGCATTGTCATTATTTCTGATTTTGATCTTAAGAGCGTGTAAACCGTCCACTAGCGCCGCCAATCGTTTTTTGTTATTTGTGGTAAATTCAAGACACGTAGATAAAAAACCGCTCTGTAGTGTTCTGAAGAAATGTATTTATTATATTATGAGAGTTATGTTTTGTACTTTAGAACATAAATAGTTGCCAAAGTCGATATTTTTGCAAAAAGTGGCCACTTTTAGCAATAATCGCCGTTTTGGCTATTTAGCCATGAGTTATGTATTAAAAATAGCTGCCAAAAAATAATAGATACATTTCTTCAGTGCACTACAGAGCGGTTTTTTATCTACGTGTCTTAAATTTACCACAATTAATAAAAAACGATTGGCGGCGCTAGTGGACGGAATACACACTCTTATGCGCAGCTTGATCTCGATCAGCCGGTCGATTCTGTCGACATCTCACCGTGATCACATAGGTGTAGTGAATGACAAATGAGCTGTCATACCATCTTACTTGTATGGTATGACAGCTCACTTGTCGTTCACTTCGCCTAAGTGTTCACTTTGACATGTTTACAGAATCGTACTCAGTTTCATTGGTGAAATCCGCTCTTAACCTACAACTCGTATGATGGAGGACGTTACAACTGGGCTACCACAGACCACGCATTAGACAAGGAAATCATTAAAATAATCAATATACGTTTACGTTATGACAAACGGACCAGCATTAGATTTGTTGAGTGCTTCCGCCACTAATTTGTATTCTCTGGGGATTTTTTTATGGTGATGAACAGGAAAAACTTTCTGATTAGGTAGTTTATGTTGCACTTAAATATAAATTTATCCTTATCAGTGATTGGAATCAAACGACTTTATAATACTAGTCTGTTACTAAACTGGCCAAGTGCGAGTCAGTCTCTCACATGAATGGGTCCGTACCAAAAATCGAAATCTTGTATGGGAGGGAGCTTTTCTTTTTAATTAAATTTAGTTATTACTAGCGGTCCCCCGCAGCTTCGCTCCCGTCAACTGGCTACCCTACCTACCCATTTTTTTTTTGCTTTTAAACCTTTCCTGTATTCAGGCAAACTAAACAAAAAAAGAATTACCGAAATCGGCCCAGCCGTTTTTGATATATAAAATTACAACGAAAAGTGGCATTGATTTTTATATGTTAGGATTACATGTTGTTATAGCGGCAATAGAAATCCCATTCTGTGAACATTCAACTGTTTACCTTTTACGGTTCTTGGGATACAGCCGGGGGACAGACTGACGTACGGACGAACGGATAGACAGCGGAGGCTTAGTAGGTATTAGGGGTCTGTTGGTTACCAACATATTCAAAATTTTTTGTTTATTTTCGTTGTTCGATATACCTTTAAAAACAGAAGTTAATAACTACCAATATCATCATGATCAGCTCAAATTAAAAAATCAATCAAACTACTGCTTGTCTGAAACCATATTTTAAATTGATGGTAATTTTGGCAATAAATTTAAAAAAATAAGTTCTAAATTCACATACATAAATCATCTTCCTGCCCTCATCCCATGTTACTTGGGGTCGATGCAACACGTTTTTTTCTTCCACTCTGCCCTATCGGCCGTCAAACTTAAGATATGATCGCTCCTCACACAATCCACCCATCTTAACTTTGGCCTTCCCCTCCCTCTCCATCCATCCACATTTATATGCATTACTCTTTTAGTTATATGCGTTTCCTCCCTCCTCTTCACATGACCATACCAAGTGATTCCCGTTTAACTTTTCAGTCACTGGCGCCACTTTTAAATTACTCTAATGTACTCATTTCTCACTTTATTCATTCTCGTTACTCCACACATCCATCTCAACATTCTCATCTCCGCCACATGCAATCTATTTTCATCCGTCTTTCTTAAAGCCCAACATTCTGATCCATACATTAGGTACTTTCTTACTTATTTACATAAATTAAAACAGGCATTGATCAAAAGTGTTAACTGCTTATCACTTTATAATTTCTGAATGACCCATCAACAAACTGTTTCCAGATACATCGTGCCACTCCGGACGCGCAGCTTGGGTGGGAGACGAGTGACCCTGGTGCGGCTCCCAGCCCCATCAGTCCTGGATAGACCTCTGTCAGCTAAGGCGTTACTAGCCAGGTGGCTTATGATACTGGACATCAGGTAACCACCTTTATGGTTCAAGACTTTACTATATTATACTACTTATACCTAGTACTTACCTAAAAGCGGTTACTCGTAATGGTGTTTTACACTTGAAAATTGTTTAGTCCTTAATTTTGGAAATTAAGGACCCGATTTTTAACAAAATTTAGCTTAGGTACTTTTTATATAAAATCGGTATTCACAAAAAGTGTGCTTACATAAATGCAAGAGGTCTTCTAAGTTAGTAGACAACTGTTTCGACTAAACGTTGAGAGAGACAGAAAGGGATTTTTTACATTCTATGAAATCGTTTGCGTATTTTAACTAAGTATGTTTCATTTAAAGCCATTCATTCGTTTTTTTTTTTGTTTTTTTATACAAAACGGGGAAACTCTTTGCCCAAATCTCACCTGATGGAAAGTGATGATTAGGCCTAAGATGGAAGCGAGTTTCACCCGGAATCCTCTTACACAGAGGAACTGGCTATCATACCTCTAATCTAACTGCCGGAACACAACAATGCTATTAACATTGTGGCTATGGCGACAGACTTAGACATGATGGTGGTAGCTTGCCAGATGGACTTATAACAAGTCCTACCACCAACCAAACCGAGCAAAAAATTTGCCCCCGCTGGGAATCGAAACCGGGACCTCTGGGTCTGAATCAGGTGGTATAACCACTAGATCACGGAGGCGGTTAGTGTCACCTGTTTAGCACCACCCGGGGCCACGTGTAGGGATTCGCTGAAGGGTATTCTCCTACGGACGCGGGTGACTCGTTCCCATAATTTAAAACTAGGAAGTATGTTTTAAATACTGTGAGGAGAAAACACTCTTAAAATAAATACGTATGACGTATGCATTGTTATTTTATCAAGTACTAGCTGACCCGTGCAACGTCTTCTGCGTAACATTTCTCATTACTGCTCCGCTCCTATTGGTCTTAGCGTGATGATATATAACCTATAGCCTTCCTCGATAAATGGGCTATCAAACACTGAAATAATTTTTCAAATCGAACTAGTAGTTCCTGAGATTAGCGCGTTTAACCAAACAAACAAACTCTTCTGCTTTATAAAGATACGTGGATGGCCAAATCTGAAACAATGAGGAATAGCGAAAATCACTCAAAGGAGTCTCGAGCCCGATTTTGATGACAACTAAAACCGATTTTTGGAAAATCCTTTTTCCTAGCCTGGAATCGAACTGGTTGATTTGAGAAAAAAACACATCCTCTACCTACGCCATCCAAAAGTGAATCTAATAAGAACCAAATTCTGGGAACTAATAATTTGGAAAACTAAAGGAAAGAGCTAATTTTTAACAAAATATTAAAATCGTTTTTCAATAACTGGGTACGATACACCATGGCAAGATTGGTAACACATTTCAGGTTCTGACTATCAGCAATTTCTGTCGAAGAACTTATAATCAAAGCCAAGTCCAACGGCTTTTATTGCTATCGAAGGTACAAAGAAGTCTCAATATGTAATGGGACCATCCATTACATATTGAGACTTCTTTATTACATTACATTTTGAGGAGTGACCACCACAGAACAGTAAAAAAGTTGTCCTATCCTCGTTTTTTTATGGATGGGAAATCATCAAATGATTCAGCCCGCTCTGGGCGGAGCAAAAGGGAGTATCATACTCTTACTGACTAAAACCCATCCTTGTTCCTCCTAATACCTTTTACGTTCCAGTGCCGCGGTGACTCTTTCAAACAAATTCCGCAACCCTGGCAGGAGATTAACCCGTGTGGCTGTTATAACTCGAAATTCTAACACAGAAATAAAACTCGTCAACATATCCCATTTACAAACACAATAAAAACACGTCCCTCACAATAACCTTATTGACAACAACTCACAACTAAGTAAATACCGATAAATAAATTCCGAGTAATATTGGAATTTAATCAGTTTATAGAAAACAAAGAGCCAGTGTCAGGTCTAACAAAGAGAGCGAGTTCTACAATAGGCTCCTTTGTTAGGCCCCAGACTGTTTGCATATCGTTCGTCTCGTCATCGCGAACCTTTGAAACGTTCACTTAGGTTACCTTGCTTTTGAATAATTTAGTTGTAACGATATAGCTGTGTTACGCGAATTTAGCGATTATATTAGACTTCCAAACAAAACTCTACAAAGTATAAAAAAAACCTTAATTTCAGAAGTCGATGTTTTTGGTTTTGTTTCTTTTTGTTTTTAACATTGGCTTAGTCGGTTATATTTTTAGTAAAAAGTTTTTTATTTTTCACTTTTAAGTGGTGGTACGACGACGTCATCATCCACAGAGAAATTGAAATAAGCAAAAATGCTCTTAAAATAAAAACTACGCATCCTAACTGAATTAAATTTTAACGGGACCAAATGCATCGAACTTAAAAAAGAATCACATAAATCGGATTAGAAACCTCAGGAGTACCTACTCTGTGTACATTCATTAAAAAAAAACCACTGAGTTGAGAACCTCCTTCTTTTGTGGAATTTGGTTAGTGAGGAAATAAATATACCTCAATAGAACTACGAGTAATAAACTAATCAACCCTAATCTTTATTTATTTATTTATTTAGTTAGGATCTCCAACAAAGGATATACACAACACTTGACACATAAAAACCCTTAAATAAGTACTTAGTAGGTGTACTCCTTCACTTACAGGAGACCATAGCATGCACAGTAAGTTAAACAACTAAGCTAACAAAGTTAAAAAAAATAAAATTAAGTTAAATTAAATGCAGAACAAATTATGAACTAATAAAAATAACAAATTATAACAAATTATAAACTGGCAGTAATTTTAAATCTTTTCAAAGTTAGAGTGAACAGGCTACTTCTGGGTAACCTCGCTGTATCGTAGACTTTGTCTCTGTAATCTATGACCTAGACCAGAGTCAAGAACAAAAAAAATAAACGCGTAACTATAAGTGGAAAAAAAACTCATGTTAACTTTGCTGTTCACCTGTTTCAGACTTCGCGAAGACCCGACTCCTGGAGAGGAAGTGATCTTCATAGACGTAAGCGATCTCCAACCAGCACACATCAAGAACCACTTCAGAGGCACCTACTGGAAAGACTTCGTTTGGTGTATGAAGGTAAAAAATAAATGTCATCTTGATGGGTTACATCAGTCCAGACAATGATTGGTCAACACACTGATGACCTGGTGGAGGCCACAGGTATCCGCTAGATGCGAGACGCGTAGGACCGGACGATACGGAAATAATGATGATGGCAAACGCCATAGAGTATATTACAAGATTGCTTGGTCTTTAAATATACAATTTAGGAATAGTTTCAGGCATTTGTAAAATGTATCATCATATCTATACTAATAATATAATAAAGCAGAAGAGTTTGTTTGTTTGGTTGAACGCGCTAATCTCAGGAACTACTGGTCCGATTTGAAAAATTATTTCAGTGTTAGATAGCCCATTTATCGAGGAAGGCCATAGGCTATATATCATCACGCTAAGACCAACAGGAGAGGAACAGTAATGAAAAATGACGACAACGACGTTGCACGGGTCAGCTAGTCACTACATATTGTAAAACAAAGTCCTCCGCCGCGTCTGTCTGTCTGTATGTTCGCGATAAACTCGAAAACTACTGCACCGACTGCCATCTTGTTTTCACCAATGGATAGAGTGGTTCTCGAGGAAGGTTTTATTATATAATTTGTCAACCGGGTGGAGCCGCGGTCATCAGCTAGTGTAAAATACATCCAATAGCGTGGACACACAAAGTAACAAACAAACAGCTTATTATTGACATTGTTTACCACTGAATGAACTTACAAACTGAAGGATTTATATTTGTATTGACTATTTAATAATTTGATACTCGTTATATATTTATTTTTTTAAGATTATTTCGTATTTAATTCTACTATAAAAAAAATTGCATGCCTCACGGTAGAATGTACTGGATCCCTCTCTTACTTAACACCATATTTTTGTACCTAAATTCATAGTAAATAAATTATTTCATTTCATTACAGCTCAAACACACATTTTCATATTAATAAATATTAGTCTGTATTTTACGTAAAATTCAATCTAATCTATTACATCGGAAAATCACTTCGTGTTATCACTAAAGTTTCTATTTCTCATTTTCCAGACCGCCTACCCCCTCCGCATCACAGAGGTCCACATAATCAACACACAGCGCCTGAAGACCATGTCCCTCCTGCTCCTGCACATAGGCCTGTATCCCTGGAGACGCAAGGTGGTGCAGCTGCATGGGACATCGGACAGCATTGAGGAGGCCCTGGGTTCTGACAGGTTCCCGATAGACGGGCTGCCGCATGAGTATGGGGGGAGAGCTGGGATGATGAAGGATCTTAATGGTATGGTTCTTGAAGCAATGTTTTAATTCGTAACTTAGCTAAAACCTCCCTAAAAATAATAATGATCAAATACTCAAGTGAGTTCTGAGCTAAGGCTTGACAGCTTACATAGCAAGCTTATAATTTCAAAAAAACAACACCCGCCGCGCCTCTTTGAAGATATCTATGACCAAAATAATATGATTGTTACAATCACTACATTTGATTTGCAATTAATTGGTTAGATAGTTAATAATAATAATATCCTTGGACATTTCACACAACGCCATAAAGTCCCAAGCTAAGCAACCTAATGCTTGTGTTATGGTAACGAGTTGGCTGATAAACTACTTATATACATTTTTTTTTGTAACTTACATACATATTATAGATAGAAAAACACCCAGACTCGGAACAAATACATGTAGGTCGTACAAATATGTGTTCCGTGCGGGAATCGAACCCGCGACATGCTGCGCAGCAGTCAATCGCTCAACCACTGCGCCAACCGTGTCGTTGTTTTGTCATTGTTTGAGGTTATTATTACCAATGATTGGTCTCTAAATTGAGTGTTTTGTGTTAACATATTACAAGTAGTAAATTAAAATTTAGCAAGTACTTAACTATAAAATATTTATTCATAAATCGAGGGCAATCTACAATATTTGTGTTTTCTGAAAAAGCTGAAATTATCTTAAATAGCTACTTACCTTTATGAGCTGCTCCCCCCTGCCCCTACGCATATGTTCAACCCAAGACAGGTTACGATAAATTACAAATATTAATTTAACCACCTCTTTTCACAGACGAATGGACAAAGAAGCTCCTACTAAACTCCAAATGGCTACAAACAGAAGAACGCAAATTCTATGAGACAGATCTTAAGCCAGAAGTCAAAGCGCGCATGCGTCACCGGAGTGCGGTCAGAATCCTGCGCGGGAGCAACGGATCCTACGATACGGTGACGAGGACGCACTCGTGTAGGTCCCTGCACCGACATGATGACCTGGACGATGGGATCCATGGTGCCTATAGGACTTTAAAAGTGACCAATGACAGAAGTTATAAAGTAGATATGTTATAATCTATGTGGAAATGTCAATAAAAATAAGTTTTTAACAGAATTTGTAACAAAACTTAAGTAACGTAAAAGCTGAAAAGAGGTTGTGTTGTAGGTACTCATCATAACGGACAACGTTTACTATAGGACTAAGTCAGATATCGAAAAAATAAACAACTGCAACTATTTTTGCATTATTCGACAAAATGCACTGAACAGAGGGCCAATTCTACTAATCTTTAAACAACTTTCGCATTCGCATGTCAATCGCTAACTGTCAAAAAAGCCTTAAGGTCGCTGCACACAGCCGGCGTGGCGTGGCGGGGCGGCGACGCGGCGCTGGCGCGGCGGCATCGTTCACACTGCGGGCACGATCACCACGTCCCGTCCCGCCGCGCCCATTCAAGCCGACCGTATCGCGACGCTATTCATTATTCGCTCACGTCCCGCCCCGCCGCTTCTGCCTTGTATTCCCGCTCGGCGCGACGCCGGCGTGGCGCGACGGTTACCGTCGCGTCGAGCGGGACGGCTGTGTGTGGCGTCCTCCATAATATCTAGTACATTACAACTGCTCGGCGTCGCGTCGCCGTCCCGTCCCGCCACGCCGCGCCCGCTGTGTGCAGAGACCATTAATTTTCATAAATTTTTGACAGTTTGCGCTTGAGATGCGAATGTGAAAATTAGTAGAATTGGCACTCAGCTGATTTTCGATTTCGAAATTTCAGAATTGGTCCGTTACTAAAAGTTGTTCAAAGATTCAAAGAATCAAGATTCAATTCAAGTCCAGTTACTACTTTTTAGGTTTTGTGAAATTAATGTATGTTACACATAGTAGTGGCGATTAATAACAAACTACAATAGGGAATAGGCATGAAAAAAATATTTAGTATCTACACAGTTTATCTTTAAAATAGGTATACAAAATTATAATCCTAACAGTGAAAATAGAATCAAAATTACTCGAAAAACAAACGAAATACTTATCATTATTTCAGAAAAAAGTAACTGTCCCTCTTGAGAAAACGCTGTTATGTATGTCAGCTGTATAGGCGTCATGGACTCTGACGTCAAAGTTCATGTCTTACTTTTCTTTCTAATTGTAATCTTTGAAGCTTTATAACTTCATAACTGATGAAGGTATTTAAAAAATAAAAAAAATTGCCTGCATATTCCCTATTCAAGCGCTCGACAAAATAACATTCAATTTTCAAAAAGCCAAAAATGCATTCCAAAAATTTTGGACTTTATTCCGTCCACTAGCGCCGCCAATTGTTTTTTATTAATCGTGGTAAATTTAAGACACGTAGATAAAAAAACGCTCTGCAGTGTTTTAAAGAATTAATGTATTATTTTTTGAGAGATAAGTTTTGTACTTTAGAACATAAATAGTTGCCAAAGTCGATATTTTTGCTAAAAGTGGCCACTTTTAGCAATAATTGCCGTTTTGATTGTTGCCATGAGTTATGTTTTAAAAATAGCTCTCAAAAAATAATAGATAGGTACATTTCTTCAGAACACTGCAGAGCGGTTTTTTATCTACCTACGTGTCTTAAATTTACCACAATTAATAAAAAACGATTGGCGGCGCTAGTGGACGGAATACACTCCCTTAATCGTTGAAAGAATGTAATTTTGTTTTTTCAATTACATCGGCTTAATATGTCTTTGATATGTGCGGTAATATTTAGCAATGACTGTACTCACACCTTTGACAGATTTACTAGTATTAGTAAGTGACAATAAATTACCTATGTAGAATTTTATAAATTAAAACTTATACCTTTTGATACCTATGTTGTGATTGTAAATATTTTAAATGTAATGCATCAACTGATGTGCCGTTCTTTTAATTGCTTGAATTCATAATTTGTTTATTGAATTTCATAATCTACTCTTTTGAGAATCTTAGTTTTCGTCATGAAACTTTGTACACAAATATTATTTGATATCACTTAGCATATCATAATATTTTTATTAATAATTAATAATATTAATAAACTGTATACCTAACTATGATTATGCCTGAAAGCCTTTTCAATACTCAAGTAAAATAGAACAGTGAAAATATATTTTTGACAAAATAAAAGCACTTCTATTTTCACGACTATATTCACTATCCGCCTGTTCTTATCACAATGTTGATTCACTGGGTTTAATTAAGTAATAATAATTATTTTTTTAATAAAAAACTTAAGTGGACCGTAATTTCTTTATATTTTACCAAGCGAATTTAATGTTGTTTGCAGACTCATGAACATTTACAAAATAAATTAGTTTAAAAATAAACAAGAGATTCAAAGGAGCTTATTTAAAATTCAGGTCGGGTTTTAAGCAAAAACCCGTCTGCAATATTTTAGGTACAATTTTCGAACTAAAATATAATAAATACCTACAAGCTCTCAACAACACGAAGTCTTCATTGTTCGCTTGCACCCAAGTTTTTAAATAAAAAATAGCCACCATTTTTCGTGGCCAGTCGTGTGTGAAAATATTTTTTTTTGTAAAAAACGTATACCTTTTGTTCAGTTGTTTTGCTTTTAGTTTATTTTACAGAGCAAAATAAGACAAACTAAGAAAAATGTTATTCAGATTCCTCACTCTTAGAAGCTAGTCGAAACCAGGGTTACCGACATAGCCCAAAGAATCACTGGACATATTCGATGGGGTCAAAACGTTGCGTACGTTTAGTATGTCATTCAAATGAAAATCGCAGGACGCGATTTTATTTTCACAAAACTGAGTAATATATTGCTAAACAGTTTATTTGCTCTCCTAGAAAGTTACAGATTTTGACATCCATGGTATTAGAACTTTAGTTACGAAAAGGATCTGTAGTGACGAACGCGTACCGGAAGATGCAGCTTTGGAAGGCTTCTCACTTTGTAGTCCCGGGAAGCCGCTGGAATGGCACACACTGGACTGTTCGGTGTGTCGACACTTGGGTGAGGCCTTTGTCCAGACTATGGTCAACTGTAATGTTGATGATGAAAAGTGAGTACTAGAAAAGGTAAAAGATACCTACATATGATAGCGAAGAGTTGCAACGTTTGTAAACCTTTTTCGCATTTTCGAGGTTGACTGATGAATCAAATAAGCAAATATACACAATAATTGTTATGATCACTGTATCAAACTGTATGCAACATGAACTTATTTTTTTAAACAATAGTAGGTACATTACCGCAGCAGCCAGCAAAAGAGTCATTGATGGACGACGGGTAATTGTGGGCCGAGGCGTAGACGAGGCACACATACGTAAGTCCATCAATGCCTAGTGGTGGCCAAGGTTTGTATAGTACTTTTCTCAAAAAATGCGCGGAAACTAATATACAATTACTTTTCAAAATCAATATCGAACAACCAAAAACATTAATTAATCCCGCGTAAAAGTGTTCATTTTTTATTTCAATGAGCTTTGTATTTGCAAGCCAGTTCGAAATTTAAATGAAACCTTTGATAAGTTACCTCCTTAGTTGCCATGTTTCGCAAAATAAGATCGTTCCACTTTTAAATTACACGATAGATATGAGTTTAGTATGTAATTTATTTGGCAGCCAAACACGATAGGTATGTATTTTCATACAAATTTTGCCGGCCGGTGCTCGGCCAGTACGACAATTTTGATTTTTTTTTTTTTTTTTTTAAAAAGCGTTGCCCCACACTAGGAATTTCTCCTATATCGTGGGTGCGTTTACAAACATACAAAGTCACATATACAAACAGCCAGACCCGGAACAACTATCTGTAGGCCATACAAATATTTGTTCCGTGCGGGAACCGAACCCACGACACGCGACGCAGCAGTCCATCGCTCAACCACTGCGCCAACCGTGCCGTCAAATCTCGAAGAAGGTTGCCAAATAATGCTCACATTTCCAAGCATGTTTGAGCAAAATCAATTTATGAATAATAATTATAATATCGTTCAATAGTTCCATGAATAAATTAACATAATTATGAAGTTCTCAAAGTGCGACTGCGAGAAGCACTGGTATGGTTTTATGGCATTCTAAACAGACATCCTGTTATCTGAAATATAAAATGCTGAAGTCTTGAATAATCTTACTCAACCACTTTCTCTCGAAAGTGACCTCTGAAAAACAGGCGACGCCACACAAACTATTTCAGGAGAATCGTTTTTCACTTTTGTCCTGGTAGATTCATTCTGAAAATCTGTTCCGACACGTGTTGTTCGTATTCATAACTTCTGTTCCATTCCAGTTAGAAGAGTGCAAGAACAATGAGAAATGCAATTCTGAACCTTATATTCAAAGCTATTGCCTCAGCAAAATGGCCGCGACTGCAAAGCCGCAAGCAATTTAGAACCTCTCCTGGATTCATTTGTACCCGAATGAATGCTAGGGAAAGGGGTTTAATAATTTCACACCCGGAGCGGTTTGGAGGCAAAATGTAGACGTATGTTTGTGGTCAGTAAGCCACATGCCGTTACAATTTATGGTACACCGCTGCTGTTGTATAATTCTTAGTCTGCGGAATCCAAACTTGAAATATGAAAGTGCTCTCAAATTTTACTCGAATAAGGAAATTACACAGTTTTTTTTTTGTATTGATAGGCATACGTTTGACCACTATCTCACCTGATGTTAAGCGATGATGTGGTCTAAGGTGGAGCACGCTTGCCTAGAAGTAACCTATTCACTCTTGACTTAAAGACTCCCATGTTGTAGCTATCAGGAAACACAGACTCCGGCAGGGAATTTCACTCCTTGGCTGTACGCACAATGAATGTATTCCCAAAACGTTTTGTGCGTATAGGTGGGATACCCACCCTTTACCGGTGGCGTGTCGCCGTACGTCTTGTGGTCCGATGGTGGAACGGGCTGGGCGAAATTAAATTATGCAATTCCGTCGCACACTTCCCAAAATACAACCGATAGAAAACCGACAGGCCAGCAACTCGGCATTAATGCTCAAGACTTTAGAGCTTTGATTCGACGAGCCTATCATTGCCGATGATCCTCATAAAAATCTAGCTATTTCCCGCGGCTTCACTCAAGTTTATTTAGATTTTCGCGAAAAAGTACCCTATCTATCTATATCTGTACCAACATCCATGAGGTTCAGTTCAGCGGTTTAGTCGTAAAGCGTAACAAAAAAATTGAGTAAATTGAATAGGCTAGATTCCATCATCAACAAATTAATTGCAAAACTATTTAGTCCGTCAGTTAGAGTACCTATTGAATAATAACGGACACGTATTTTTTGCTTTTGTAAATCAATGAATATTGACAAAGATAAAACGCTTGATGCGTTTTAACTCAGGAGTGGGGGCTCGTGACGTCACGACTCACTAAAAATTATGCGAAGGTGTGACGTATTGAGAATTTTGAAAGCGTCGTAACAATTTTGGTTCCCGTAACAAAAGAAAAAACACGGGTTAAATATTTTTGATAATCTAACTGACGGACTCATTACATTTTTTCAGGACACAAGCCTTATTGTGTATGTTTATTAAGCGATCTAGTTCGTGACTTAGATATTGCTGAGAGTGATTTTTTTTCTAGATGTTACGTGCATTATGAAATCCACATAGATCCATTTTTTAGTTATCACTACCAAAACAACATTCAACCCTTACTTTTTAGGGTTCCGAATAAAAAACAGAACCCTTATACTACTTACTCGGGTGTCTCTCTGTCAGTCCGTCTGCCACTGCCAGTTTTCTCCGGATCCACAAGACTCTTTTAAAATTTGGTACAAATATGGAATTCTACGATCCAACACGGACTCGTTACGTAAATTATTAAATTTTAATATGGGGTCGCTTTTGGGGGCCAAACTAGAAATTTAGAAACAAAACGTTTTTGAACAATATTGTGTGACCTATCAAATGAAAGAGCTTACTGTAGGTAGGGGTTTTGATATTATATTTTTTTCATAACTTAAAAAAATGGTTTTGAAGTTATTCAAGAAATTAGACGAAAAATGACTTTTCCCCCATTATCTCCGAAACTACTAAGCCTAATATTTTGTAAAAAAAATTAGACATATCTTTACCAACAAATTATAGGAAAATAAAAAGTCTATAGTATTAAAATAATATGTTACAAAAAATGAAATTCGGTCGGAACCCTTTGCACACGAGTCCGACTCGCACTTGGCCAGAAACCAGAATTTTACAAAATTCAAACAGCTACGGCATACAAACAGAATAGCTGAAACGTGCAAAATAAAAACAAGATGGCCGGCATTTGGGAGAGTACTTCACTGATTACAGGCAGTGAAAGGGGTGCTCAGTTTTAACTGTTTCACGTGCACGGAGTTGTACAACTAATGTATGTATCTATGTCTAATGTATTTTATACATGCCCATTATGTTGTGTGACTTATGTACACTTTCTGGGACGAAAATTTAATGTATAAGGTGTCGAACGTGCCTTTACTGAGTGTGGTTGTTTAAATTAATTGCCAACAAGAAGTGAAAATACTGCAAAATTTAATTTTTATTTGGAAGTGAACCCTTTTCTTTGTTTTTAGAAAGTGAAATCAGTCAGTCAGAATTTACAGAAATGACCAACCAGAAATTGATGAGACAATTAGGTACAAAAGTTTCACAACCATATCTAAAGCAGCAACGATGATATTCTATCAGCAATCAACTGGTCGTATTTTACTGAAAAAAAAAAAACCGGCCAAGTGCGAGTTAGACTCGCACACGAAGGGTTCTGTAGTACCATTATCTATAAAAACGGCAAAAATCAAGTTTGTTGTATGGGAGCCCCTTAACTATCACGGTTCATGAGATACAGTCTGGTGACAGACGGACTTCATTGATCAATCCCAAACATTCTGGACTTTTGACAATCGTTACCACTAAAAGAACAATGTCCCATTTTTATAGAGCCATGGCTACTGCTATCTCCAAGCCACATTTCTTTTTAACAAAACTGCCAGTCTCTCCTAACGGTAGCCTCGCAGTGTAAAATAAAGCAAAATGCCTGCAATTTGTATGAGTGCATCTCATTAGAACCAGTGAAAGGAGACTTTGGACGAGCAGCGAGCGTTGAGCCTAAGTGCTGTAAATGTTTGTGGAGCGGGTTTATACGAGACGGGAACTTGACGATGTGGTCGTTGGATGGTCGTTTGGTGTAAAGAAGCTTTTCCCAAGTATTTATGCAATACTGGTTTCAGACTACGCTATAATATATATCATAGAGTATATAGTTCATAGCACAACAATATCGCGCTCCATACATTGTCAATGAAATATAGTATAGTACAGTGTGAACGTGTCTATAATTAAGTATGGTGGTTGATATTGCCTTGCTATGAGCTCTATACTATATGCTATTATATTATAGCGTAGTTTGAAAGCAGCTTAAGAAAGATGTTTATTTGATACTCGTACAAGACACACAATAAAGTTTATTATTATCGCAAAAACAATAATCTCGTATTGGTCATTCTTCCGTAACAGAGTGTCAGACAACGCACAGTCAAAACGACTGGTCGTAGAAAGCTGATATTTGGCATTGCGGAGTGTAGATCGTAACAATTTCGGGAATACCTCTCTTACTGCTCCCTAAAAAAAAAACCCCGATAAAACACTGGTTTGCAGCTGAATCCATGTTTGACTGGAAGATAATATATTTGGGAATAGGCTAGGCAGATGATGGAGATGAGTGCTCCCTGAAAGGAGAATTCCCGATATTCCTACGGGATCGAAAAAAAGGGTTTGTGCGTACGAAGTAGGGGGCAAAAGTCAGTTTAGTAAAACCTAGGATAATATTATTTATGAATAATTGTAATACGACTGGGCGTTATGTGATAGTAGTCGTAAACCAGTCGTATCGTATCCTGTAAACAGTTGCTGCCACAAATTCATCGTTTATAAAAAGTAACAGTTGGGGTAATGAGCGCTGATCCACGAGACAAGCGCGCTTACGTACTTTCTAATCTGAGAGTAGAGGCACTAACAGAAATGCTAACGTTGTAATATTCATACTTAGTCGTCACGCTTGTGATTCCACAAAAAAATTGGTACTGTTTTTGGGTTTTTGCAGTGTTCTAATCACATACCGGTCAAAAACTAGGGTTCCGTTCTTAAATGAGAATTTCCCTTTTCTTTATCATCAATCAATATAAATATATAAAAAATATAAGATTCTTACGTTACTGAGTGATATTGAAAAAACGGCAAAAAAATCATGTTTATTGTATGGGGCTCCCATACAACAAACATGATTTTTGTGCCCTTAAATATTTATTTTATTCTAGTTTTTAATATTTGTTGTTATAGCGGCAACAGAAATACATCACCTGTGAAAATTTTCAACAAAAATACACAATCCTTTATTTGAAATAGACCAGTTACAGGCACTTTTGAATAGTCAAGGTCTGTCAGTCAAATAGATGAAGCTAATCCTGCCGCGCTAGCGACAAGAACAGCGGCAGCGGGTTGTTCTGCAACATAACACACCTACCGACCCCGTCTTCAGCGCGGCAGTTGCACGTTCCAAAGAGTAAATCCTGTGGAGAAGAACGTGCAAGAAACTCCATGGACACTCTTTTAAACCAGTTGTCATAGTTTACAAAATCATGGTCACATTACGAAATAATTTATGAGTAAAATTATACAATGCAAAAAAGAATGAGTCTATACAGTGCAAAGACAATCTTACAATTTTCAGCAGGTCCATCAATGTTTTCACATGTTCATCAAAGTTTGGGCACTTTAATGTTTTCACATGTTCATCAAAGTTAAGGCTCTATTTTGGGTCCTTTCTTATTTTTGGTATATATTAATGATTTACCTTATTTATTGCAACAAAATCTTGATATGGTGTTGTTTGCTGACGATACCTCTTTAATTTTTAAGATAAATAGAAGGACGAACAATGTTAATGACATAAATAATGCCCTAATGCAAGTCCAAAATTGGTTTACGGCGAATAATTTGGTTCTAAATGAAAAGAAAACAAAGTGCATAAGATTTGCCTTACCTAATGTCAAAAGCAGTAATTGTGACATATTATTGAACAAGGAAAAACTAGAATGCGTCGATAAAACGGTTTTCCTAGGAATTACGCTTGACCCCAGGCTTCAATTGGGGCCCTCATATAACATCTCTTTCCGGACGGCTAAGTTCAGCAGCATATGCTGTTAGAAAAATCCGCCAACTAACGGATGTCAATACCGCGAGACTGGTATATTTTAGTTACTTTCACAGTATCATGTCTTACGGTATTTTACTATGGGGACGGGCTGCAGACATCGAGTCCATTTTTATTCTGCAGAAAAGGGCTATCAAAGCGATATATAATCTCCGCCGGCGCGATTCTCTTAGGGAACTGTTTAAGATTATTAACATCATGACGGTACCTTGTCAATACATTTACGAAAACATCATGTATGTCAGAAAGAATTTACATCTTTTTAGTAAAAGAGGCGAGAGACATAATTATGGTACTAGAAATAGGGACCAGTTAGTTCAACCAGGCTTCAGACTGGCTAAAGTAGCCTCATCTTTCATGGGGTACGGTTTAAAATGTTATAATAAGATACCTCCCCATATATTAGAACTAAATGAGACGAAATTCAAGTCTTGTATTAAACGCACACTATGCAGGCAAGCATATTATAAGTTGGGGGATTATATTGAAGATAAAAATGCTTGGCTGAATGCTGGTCCTGCTCCACAGCCACTAGGGAGCACAAACTAATCTGTAAATATTTCGGAAACATTGTTGGACCGGCTGAAGATCTGAAGATTGTAAGAAAAATTTGCATTGTGTAGAATCAACTTACTTAGCATTGTATAATTTCAGCCATTAACAGCACATGTGTGAGTACTGTGTACCATTAACTTAAACTTTAATTATCAGTTTAGGTATGATTTTGACTTGAATGTGCCCTGGCGGTTGGGAGTGTCATGCTCACTCAAAAGTCTAGCTGATGGTGGCGTATGCGTTTGATCATTTGGCTCCCTTCAAAATGGTTGAGCCGAATGGTGCTGGCGTATGCGTCATGTTCGTGAACGGGCGCCGTCAGTCGGGACTGGTCATTTCTCAGCTGCCATGGTTGATTTTAATTATTTATTTGAATTGTTCCTCTTTTATTCCGGACGCTTTTATCCTGCTCGTCTTTTACATCGTTCTCACATGTATGTATAATTTCAACCCGATGTAAATAAATCTTTGTAAAAAATTATTATTTTTAAAAGAGTGTCCGTGGAGTTTCTTGCACGTTCTTCTCCATAGAGATCTACGCTTTGGAACGTGCAAATAGCTTCAACTTTTTGGACCGACCGACCTTGACAATTCAAAAGTGCCTGTAAATGGTTTAATTGAAATAAATGCTTGAATTTTTTGAATTTTGAATTTTAGTCGCTGTGGAGCGGACCAGCATTGAGCCAAGCATTTTTATTATCAATGTATTCCCCTAGTTTATATTATTAATATGCTTGTTTGCGCAGTGTGCGTTTCATACAATTTTTAAATTTCTTCTCATTCAGTTCTAATATTTGTGGCGGTATTTTGTTATAACACTTTAAACAGTATCCCATAAAAGATGTTGCTACTTTAGCAACTGTTTAACTATCACGGTTCTTGAGATACATCATGGTGACAGACGGACGGACAGCGGACTTTTAGTAATAGGGTCCCGTTTTACACTATGCGTAGCGAACCCTAAAAATTACGACTAATTATACCTACATACCTACATCTATTTGATAGGTGAAGCTACTTTTTGAATATACCTACTTCTATCACTTTTTCATCTCACTATACCAACATTTCGTTAGAGCATTCACCACGGTGATTTGCCAGCCATTTGCATCATTTAATAGTTGGATACGTCAATAAACGGGGTATGCTGTGCAAGAAACAAGCTAGACTTTGGAAAATACATTTGTTTATCATCACATCCGTATCATAACAGCTGAAAGACGTCCACTGCTGGACATAGGCCTCCCCCAAGCGTTGCCACAACGACCGGTCCTGTGCGTCTCGCATCCATCGGCTACTCGCGACCTTCACCAGAGCATCGGTTCACCTGGTCAGACCTTCCAACGTTGCGTCTTCAGCTACGCAAGCGGTATTTGTTTATGGATTCAATCAATTTGTGTAGCCTTTTCTGCACTACGTATTAGAAAAAGAAGGTTGGTACCGCGCCGTACTACAACGGTCCCGAAATTTTGACGCAAAGCTATAGGTACATGTAGTCCCACCGTCTCTTACGGGGCCTGCCAAAACAGGACTTAGCTAGTAGACCCTCTGCCAGGGTTGCGGAATCTGACAGAGTTACGGAATTTGTTCGAAAGAGTCACCGCGACCCTGGAACGCAAAGGGCATAGAAGGAACACGGGTTGGTTTTAGTCAGTAAGAGTCTGACACTCCCTTCTGCTTCACCCAGGGCGGGAGGAGTCATTTGATGATTTCCCATGCATAAAAATAAACAGAAAAAAGCTAGTAGGCCCAATTTTGTTTATAAGTCAAAACCTCCAAAAACGGGGCCCCTGAAAGGAGGCCCTGTATCAAACATTTTATGTTTGAAATCTAAATTACGAAAACTATGCCTAAATGACGTTTTCAAAACAATTCCGTTCAAAAAGTTCATAACCGTAAAAATATAATTGCTCTGACTTTTGCCTATACAATCAAAATACGCATGTATTTTATACTAATATCGCTATCTTTTAGATATTCAGATTAAAACACTAACTAGACCTTATTAAAAATAAAATTAATAAAAACTTCTAACATTTCATTACACAATCGTTAACAGATAATAAAACTTACCGAATCAGTAATACTGTGCTTGTGACATCCAACCCTTTCTTCAAACGCTCTTAACACTACGACATAAAGTTTTAAATTCCTTGGCAAGAAAGATATAAAGTGACACGTCACTGTTTACCTGAAGTTCTTATTTCGAAGGCGTAGGGTTGATATTCTTATAGCAAATAGGTTTTAGGGGTACTCAGAGGAACAGAATTATAAACAAGTAGCAAATCGGTAAATGTTGCGCACGCAACGCTTCACGCACTAGTAAAGCAATGTAGGGTGACCAGGCTACGCATTGATAAAATCGGATTTGTTTGCGATGGTTTGACTCGTTTCGACACCACGGTTTTTTTTTTCCTTTTGTTATTAATCTGCAATCTGTCGCCAGACACTTCTACTACACTGTACACTATACTACACTTTACTATAAATAGCAGTAGGCCATTGCCTCACTGTCCACTCAAAGCACGTGGTTTCTTCATAGCCTTTTGATCACATTGGCATTGTCTATAAATTCTGAATCTTAGACTTTCAATGTGTTGTTCGGGGGGTGAAGTTACTCGCGTCCGTAGGACTTAACATCTATTCCTAGACCCACCCTACACGTGCCCCCCGGGTGGTGCAAAACGAGTAACAGAGGCACTAATATTAGCTATGCCCAAGAAGCCCGCATGTGAAAGGAGGGTTGGCTGAGAGCAGACCAAACCAGCTGTAAAAGGTCAATGCCGAGTCTCGGGCGGCAGTATAATTAACCCGATACGATAATTCAGTAGGAGTTAGGAAATGATCTCCTCAACCCGCTACTCTCTGTTATCAACATAGAATCGGGGACATTGGCTTTACCGCCCGTGTCAAGAGGTAGAAAGCCTCACTAAAAATTCACGCCCAATCCTATGGTGGAGAACGTGCCAAGAGGATGAATGGCTGAGGGTTTCAGTCGCTAGCGCCAACCTTGGTGAACCTGGCGAACACCATTGTATAAAGCCTTCTCACAGGAAAGGCGTCACCCTGTGAGCGACCACCTAATCGTCCATACTCGTGGGAACAATATGAATCAAAATCAAAATCAAACACAAAAACCTAACTTAACTCAACAAGTCTTTCACAAAGCTTTTTTCGAAACAAGACCAAGATCTATATCTTTTAGCGGCTGCTCAAGTAGTAGCAAGCCCCCAGAAACACCAGAATCCAATCCTAGAAACACCAAATCTAGTGCATGCCAACGTGAAACAACCGGACATAATAACATTATAGAAATCCGAAGTAATTCTCCGGATAAACAAAGTGTCGAGCCCATGAACCAGACATGGCAGCAGGACCACATACCTCATGGAAAAAGAAAAAGACTCGAAAGTCCAAATGACAATTCAAATAAACATTCAAGTAAGCGCACTAACTACTCGGTTCCAGTGCATAATAAATTTGACATCCTCAGCATCGACGATCATACAATAGAAAACAAGAAGAAGGAATACATACCAAGACCGGAGCCAATCTTTGTGACAGGAGTGGTCGACATTACACCCCTGAGAGACGTTCTCAATAAAGTGGTGAGCACAGACAAGTACACACCGACTACGCTTAGATCAGGTCACATCATTAAGCTAATGCCCACCGACATTGATACTTATAAAGTAGTAAGAGACACCTTTTTTGAGAACAACATTAACCACTACACCTACAAACTAAAAAGTGAGAGAGCCTATCGAGTAGTCATAAGGGGCCTGCATGCATCAGAAGATATCTCAATGATTAAATCGGAACTCCTAGCACACTCAGGACACGAAGTGAGACAAATTATAAATGTTCAACATCGATCAATAAAGGACAAACTTCCACTCTATTTTGTGGACCTAGAACAGCGACCAAACAATACGGAAATATTCAACATCAAACAAATCAGCCACCTAAAAGTCACAGTTGAGGCACCATACAAAAAAAAGGAAGTCCTGCAATGCAAGAGGTGCCAAAGATTTGGACACTCTAAAAACCAATGCAGTAATAATTAAAAATAACATTAAACATCATGTTCATCTTCTACAAAACAGATAAAATCCAAGCAACGTCAATCAAAATTACTCATAAAAATTCACAGACAACTATAGCTGCGGTATATTGCCCACCAAAACACTCAGTCAGTGCGGGTGAATTTCAACAATTCTTCAATGACCTTGGACCCCCCATCATATGTGGAGGCGACTGGAATTCTAAGCACACTCACTGGAGATCAAGATTGATCAACCCGAAGGGTAGGCAACTCTACAGAGTCACACAAGATCAAAACCTTGAATGCATATCTCATGGGGAGCCGACATATTGGCCAACAGATCAAAATAAAATACCGGATCTATTATATTTTTTTATTACAAAGAACATTGGCCGAACCTACACTAAAGTAGAAAAATGCGAGGACCTGTCTTCAGATCACTCTCCTGTCATCCTGTATTTAAGCAAATTGGCTATCTACTCTGACCCACCCACTAGAATATACAACAATAACACCAACTGGGACACTTATAAGAAAACTGTCTCTTTCAACATAGACTTAAATATGAAGTTGAAGACAGAAGATGACCATATAGAATGCCATAGAAAAGTTTAACTCAATTGTCCATCTCGCAGCCAAAGCATCATTAAGCAAGAGCAAAAACGCTTGGATCAAACTTAAGCAATATCCAAGAAACATCATGGAGAAAGTCTGGGAACGGCGCAGACTAAGAAAAAAATGGCATAGATCGAGATATCCATCTGACAAAACTAGTCTTAATCGAGCAACTGAAGAACTAAAGAGCATGATCAAAGAACATGAAAACCTCAGCCTACAGAATAATTTGGCTCGTCTCACTCCCCATAAGGATACAAACTACTCACTCTGGCGCGCAACTAAAAATCTCAAGCGACCTAAAGAACATATTCCGCCAAAAAGAAAACAGGACCGTAGCTGGGCTAGGACAGATTATGAGAAATCCAGCGCTTTTGCTGAACACCTCCAAGGTGTCTTCACACCCCTACCTTGTGCTAACCCAGAAAATGATAAGGAAATAATCGAATTCCTACATTCACCTAACCAGTTATGTCTTCCTCTAAAGGCGGTTACTCCCAGAGAAATATCCAGAGAAATAAAGGCGCTTCCACTTAATAAATCACCTGGTTATGACCAACTAGACTCTACCCTATTAATGAATCTACCGAAAAAAGGAAAAATGTACTAAGTAATCATTTTTAATGCCTGTCTAAGACTTTGCTATTTTCCATGTCAATGGAAGATTGCTCAAGTAGTAATGATCCTGAAACCGGGCAAAGTTGCAGAGGATCCTTCATCCTACAGACCTATCAGCCTATTGCCCCTGGTTGGTAAACTGTTTGAAATAGTAATACTTAACAGAATGCAGTCTTACCTAAATGACATACTCCTTGAACACCAATTCGGCTTCAGACAAAAACATGGTACCATTGAACAAATACATAGATTGTCCAACTCCATAAGTCAAACATTGGAAAACAAACAGTATTGTTCAGCCGTATTTTTAGATATAAGTCAAGCCTTCGACAGAGTATGGCACACGGGTCTCTTATGTAAGATAAAAAAGTATCTACCACACTCATTCTACTTGATTTTGAAGAGCTACTTAGATAAAAGATGTTTTGAAGTAAAAATCAATGGGGAAACCTCAAAACTCCATGAAATCCACTCAGGTGTACCACAAGGCAGCATCTTGGGGCTAGTATTGTACCTTATCTTCACAGCTGATATTCCTAATAGTGATGATACATTAATAGCTACATATGCTGATGATACAGCTATAATGTCTATAAACTCTGACGCAGCGTCCACATCCGCAACTCTTCAAATACACCTCACTGCAATTGAGTCTTGGCTTAGATCATGGAGGATAAAAGTGAATAATAGTAAATCTGTGCATGTCACATTCACTCTTAGGAAAGGTGATTGTCCTCCTGTAATGCTAAACAGTGACCAAATACCCCAATCAGACAGTGCCAAATACCTAGGTATGCACCTGGACAGGAGACTGACGTGGCAAGAGTACATCTGGAATAAGCGGAAGCAACTTGATACAAAGTTAAGAAGCCTTGCTAATTGGGAGGAAATCACATTTGTCTAACGAAAGCAAAATGGCGATATACAAGACTATACTGAAACCGGTATGGACATATGGAATAGAACTATGGGGTACGGCCTCCAACAGCAACATTGAAATCTTGGAAAGATTCCAAACAAAAACCTTGAGATCCATGTTCAATGTCCAACCCATAAAAACCGATTCACCATACTATAGTGAGAGAGGTCAATGGATTCTCCTCAAATCTAAATGACATACCCAGACTCTGATCAGAAAAATTAGCAGCTGAATGTATTTAGAACAGATCGCTGTGCTAAGCAGGAAAACTAAAAAAAAACATGTGTTGTTTCTTATAGCGCTCTACTTTGAAGCCACTGTTACAGTGTTCAAGTACACAACGCGTTTGTAACAATTTATTTGAAAATGATACGTACCATTATTGTCGCCATGTTGTGTCGTACCTCTCTACTCACACTAATCATTAAGTTTAAGCTTCATAGAGCACGTTTGCCTAGAAGTATCATATTCGCTCATGACTTAAAGATCCTTTCCCCTCCCCCCGGCACTACAATGAAAGTACATATTCTCAAAATGTTTTTTGCATATTAGTGGAATATCGACCATCCACCGTGCATCGCTGTAAGTCTTAAATCAGTCAAACGTTTTCATCAAATTGAGCTGTTTTACAGATTGTTAGTTGTTGAATACATCGTTTATTTAAATAACAATAACCCACGATCATTCACTTGACTGGCATATATATATGATGATTTTGGTTATACTCTGATAATATCTGCCAATTCAACTATTTTTACAACGTTAGCATTCGGCTGTTTGACTAATTGCGACTGAGGCGCGAAAGCGTTCGATGCTTGAAATTTTATAGAATTTATTGGTCCTCTGATATCGTAGTGGTGGCTGTTAATCATTGTCAGTGACCACAACAGTGTCAAAGCCAATCCCCAGCTAGAATAAAAGGTCAGGAGTTAGGACTATCCCACTTACACCAAACTCAGGGCTACCCCAATGAAAAACTGTAGTCCGTTGTTTATTGCGCCGCCGCCAAATTTAGCAACGATTACGTCATGTGCATCCGTCTTGTACACACGTACTCATAAACCGGCGCATTAGAAATCGCGATACCAAGTTTTGTTATAACAATTAAGAAATTAATGTTAATATAAGCAATAATCTTTGATAGAAAGACAAATATTATTCTGAAAGTTTTTGTTATATTGAAACTGCAACATTTTAGAGAAGTAAGTTATAGAGAATCCTAGAAAAAGAGCTCATTTTAGGGAGTAGGGAGTAGTAGTACCTACCAAAACTCCTGCTTATTTCTGTCACCATGCAGTGCTAGCCATGCGAAATGTGCCAGTGTTACTAGCACGTTATAAATTGTTTAAACTTATCTTTGTGATTGACTTTGTGTTTTGTTATATTTATAAACTAGCTTCTGCCAGCGGCTTCGCCCGCGTGATCCCTAGGGAACATGTTCCCGGGATTTAAAGTAGCTTATGTGCTATTCCAGACTATACTCTATCTTTGTTCTAAATTTCATTAAGATCCGTTAAGCCGTTCTGGCGTGATTGAGTAACAAACAACCAAACTTTCACATTTTCATTTTTTTTTTTTTTCATTTTTTCTATTGATTGTGGCGTGATGAAAAGTACACTATAACCTGCTCAGGAGTATGAATAATAATTGTACCAAGTTTCGTTAAAATCCGTCAAGTAGTTTTTGTTTCTATAACGGTTATACAGACAGACAGACAGACAGACAGACAGACAGACAGACAGACAGACAAAAAATTTACTGATTGCATTTTTGGCATTAGTATTGATCCCTAATCACCCCCTGATAGTTATTTTGGAAATATTATTTCATGTACAGAATTGACCTCTCTACAGATTTATTATAAGTATAGATAGATAGATAGATAGATAGATATTGACACTGACAGCACAGACAGCTGAACGTTGTTTCGATGATCGCGTTCTGCCGGTCGATTCTGTCGACATCTCACCATGATCACTTAGGTGGAGTGAACGACCGCCTAATTGTTTACCTAATTCGACATGTTTACAGAATCTCACTACTGTTTCATTGGTGAAATCCGCTCTTACATTGTAAGAACATATTTTGTTGGCACACACATTATTTTTATAATAACTTTGTTATTAATTTTTGGAACGTTTATAAAATTAATGACGTTTAGCTCTCTATTGTGCTGTTTAATTTACTAAAGTCCACATTCACATAATTATGTAGTATATCTGTAATTCAGATATAATCACTTTGACTTGCAATTTGTCGGAGTACCTACAACGTACATTTTATCAAAAACATCCAGACTATAGGGGGTATGTTACAGTACTCTAAAATTCGATACTGCCCTGCAAAAGTTTACCGGCAGTCTACTGTAATAAAAAGTGGAAATTATATTTAATATTTCCTACTCTTCCGCTGTACTCTTCTGATTAATTTCGTTGCGGGTACCAAGACAGTTGAATCGTTTCTCCGGGACTCGTCGGGCTTCAGTAGCTCGGCGTTTTTCTGGTGGTTGCCACTGTTGATTCTGGCTTTCAGGAATTGCAGTGGTTCGGAATGTGTGGCGGGCTTGTCCCAAATAAAATAAAGTCCACTGTTATTTTGATTTAACAAAGTAATAATAATATTTTTAAAATACGTATCTAAGACGACCCACTGACCAATAGACCATTGAAAACAGTAAACATCGCAATGAGAAAAGGAGCCAGAATACCTACTGGCAGCATTGACACATTGAATGCCATAGAAAACCCCAATCACCTGAAAATGTGAAGACTCGAATAAATATATGTGCTGTACAAGCCAGCGTAAAATATAATCCAAAATTAAAGTGCTTAAAATGTAAGCACTAATAGAAAATTAAAATGTAAACTAAAAACATACCATTAACTAACATTAAGGCTGAAAAAGGAAATAATTAAAATTATATAACAGTAAATGTAACGAATGAGCATGTATGTTGCAGATAATTACTCTCACTAGATAATTATGGATATAAACACATATTTTGTTAATTAGGAAGACTAGATATCACATTATTCTCTTAATTAGAAAAGAATGTATGATTTGCGGAAGAATTGAAAGCCTAGTTTATTTCAAAAATCGCTTTTCCTCAAATCCAATGGCGTTTTCTTACGTGAAGCCCAACACCAGGCTAGCTGACAGATGTGAAATCTTTATCGGATCTAATCAAATCTTTGTAGAAACAGGGTCTCAAGCGGTCTTTAAATCACAGTGACTCTTTTAATTATAGTAATACTACTAAAAGACCTAAGTTCTGAACTGGCAGTGGACAGGGCACATTGCTCGCAGAACAGATGGTCGATGGTGCCGAAAAGTTCTGAAGTGGCGACAACTTTGGGAGGCCTTCCATTCCAGACGCGTAGGGCTAGTTGTTGTGGGGACACTTGGGGTAGGCCTATATCTGGACATCCTCAAGTGGGTTTCCCCCAAGTGTCCGCTGAACAACCGGCTCTGTGTGTCAGAGAGACGTCCAGTGCTGGCTGACGTCTTTCGACTAATATGTAATGATGAAAGGTTCGAGAAAAAGTGACATTCGATCAGCGATAACGATTGGCACAAGAACAATTTTTTTGATAATAGAAAGTGATTGTCAAGGCTATCTAAAGCATGTTTGTCTTGAATACATGAAGAACCCATTTCCTTCATAATCAGAAGGCTTATAAAACAAAGAGCCCTACAAGTAAACAGTTTCCAACAATTCCCGGTCGAAACCACCGACAAACACCTGCCTATCTCTATGACCTCATTTCATTAATTCCCCCTGAACTTCAGTCCCGTTCCATAATAATGATCGCCATAGACCCACATTATGGGACCGCAATAAACATTGATGCGGTTTCGGTGCGGGGCAAGTGCGTCGTACGCAACGCGAATCTAACATTAGTGGCGAGCGATATTTCGACAGAGTGTAATCGTTAGGTGGTGCGTTTCCATCCCAAGTAGCATTTTGTTCTCTTTAGTAGTTCATATTCAGTTCACTGGTGATCTCTTAGTAATAACATTGGCCACACATGGTTCCTTGGCTGTATTAGAGTTAACAATTTCACCTGTAACTGTTTATGGCATGCATAGAAGTACTAAATTCGCCTATTAAGTAACTATTGGTGTTATATTAGGATAACGTTAATCTCCTAGCCAGCCTTTATTTTAAAGGCTGATTTATAGCATTTGAAGAGGGGAAAAATACGGCACAGGCTATTTAAAGGTCCACATTTAGGGTGTTATATTGCTGGCATTCTAATACCACAAATGTGAACAATACTGCAGCCAAAAGCTGTTATTTATAACCTTTTGTGGAGCGATATTCAGCTTGTAGCTGTAAGCGGGTCTAGTTTGTGATATATTAATCAGCCTCTATATTATTCTTTAAAAGAGAGTTTAATGAGTTTACATGTACGCGTAAAGTATATTATACGCACCACTATTGATATCTAGTAATACTGACAGCTGTTTATTTATTCACGAGTACCACATTGTTATCTTCTGAGCTGAATAACTATGTGAACGTGGTTTTCTATAACACTTGGACGACGTAATAACCCAAACTAATAAAAATGCATAAAATCGATTGGAAAAAAGAGTGAGGACCGAATGATTTAGAAGAAAATCTTAAAAGAATATTTACAGATAGTAAGGCCAAATAATCAACACATTGAACAGCAACCTGTTAGTACTACGACGACGTGTTAAGCTAAGTTATTATTAAGGCCAAGTGCGACTTCAAACATAATCAATGACGGTTCCGTACACAACCTAGAAGAAACTGAATGTGATGGTAAGTATAGTTCGGCGGCGACCTCTCGCGTCCGGCCCTGGTCCAAGCCATGGTCCGGAGCGAGACGGAATGGGACGCCGTTGCCTCCTTCTGCGAAGCAGTCATGCTAGCGAAGGAGGTGGCGGAGCGGGAGAGGAGACCCTCTCGTCCCGGCCGCCGTGGTGGACGCCGCGGGCGTCGGGGGCCACCTGGTGACCTCCGGCCACCGTAGGCGCGGGCCTGTGGACGGCGAGCTATGGGTGGCTCGCCGTCCGTCCATCTAGACAGGCCGTGTCGACGGCGCGTTAGTGTTCCACGCGCGCCTCAAAGAGAGTCAGCAACACAGAGGGGCCCGAAAGGGCCGACGCCTGCCGGAGTCGCGGGATTATTCGCAAGAGACACCGTGGCTCCGGAACACAAAGGGCAATGAAGGAACATGGATGGGTTTTAGTCAGTAGAAGTCTGACACTCCCTCCCGCTACACCCAGAGCGGGAGGAGTCATTGGATGATTTCCCATCCCTAAAAAAAAAAAAAAAAAATGGTAAGTATAGTGAAAGTGAATTTGAATTTGAATGCGGTTACAAAAACATGTATCTTTTCGTGAAAAATTAAGTATATGGGCTGTAAAAAATAATATAAGTCATGTCGCTCTAAATGAATTGTCAGTCATCATCAACTAACTGATTCCAGAAATACTACCAAAAGATTCTAGAACAATTTTACGCATTCCCAAACAAGTTACTATTAAAAATATTGAAGGCGGACAATATTGGCATAATGGAATAGCAAAACCACTTGAAAAATATTTAGAAAATTAGATGGTCCAGATACAATTTCTATTTAAAACATAAATGTTGAGAATCCTAGAATAAGGCCTTTTGTAGTTGAAATATACTTTGGAAAAGGAAAAACAAGAAATCTATATGGGTTTTTTGAAGATTTTGTACATGATATGAATACATTACTAGAAGAAGGACTCCAGGTTCCGTTTAGAAAAAAACATAAAATTAAAATAAGGTGTTTCATTTGCGATTCACCAGCTAGAGTCTACATAAAAGGTTAGTTTGACTCGTCTGACATTCTCATTAAAATACTAAATTGTTTGGTGTTACAATAAATTAATTACGCTCCAAACGAAATTATGAACTGCCACTCCCTGACTTACAATAATACAGTGATAACCGGATTTTTTTGTGACATAAAATGTCTCATTGATATTCATTCTAATTTGTTGAGCCGCTCTTACGTAATTGCTAATCAGAAAACATATCGTTCTTGACCAGATTTTAAGTGAGAATGAACTTTTCTTGTACTTACTTACTTACTTAATTCTTTTTACAGGAGTCTGTAACTTTAATAAGAAACATGGATGCCATAAATGTACCACGGTTGGAGAATATTCTCATACCACACACACGGTTACATTCTCAAAATAGGGCTAACCGAAAATAATTAGTCTCATTAAAAACATTTCAAAATTAAATGACAACAATTTATTCTCCAAAACATCAACATGATAACTTTGATTAAAACGACCATTTTCATAAATACACACACGCACACACACTAAGAAATATTTCTATGTAATCCTTATCATTTATCCAGCAGTCCAGTCAGTTTAGTTACTATACAACGTAAAAAATAGACTCAAAACACTCAAACATTTATTTCAATTAAACCATTTACAGGCACTTTTGAATTGTCAAGGTCGGTCGGTCTAGTCTTTAACACAAACCTTAGTATTAGAGTTTCTTCTATCCCTTTTTGTACCTCCGTCGCTGATGATTTATCAACTTCGATATTTTCCTCATCTATTTGATCGTTTTGGAGAGTCGACTTTGCTTGTGGATGGTTTCGGTTCGTTTTTTTAAATTGTGGAATTCTGGTTTTTGTGTCATGTCACAAAATAATTTAATATAGTTAAAAAAAAAAACGGAATCTTTGAAAGATTACTACGACTAGCTCCATACCAGCAACAGTTACACAGAAACTCGCGTGAAATCAATGAGTCGAGCAATTTGTAGCAAATATTAAGCCTACACAGGGTTGAAATAAAAATGATAACTGTTTTTGTAATTTTGATCTCTCAGCTTTATCCATTAGAGTGTTTTCTAGAATTTCTAGTTGTTCTTTATTTACAATCTGCTTGAGACGGAACGACTCATTATCTTCTCGGTTAGCGTCTTTTAATAAAGTTACGGCCACTGGTGGATCAATTTTTTCCGTAATTATTGCTAAGCCCTCGTAGATTTGTACAGACAACATCGCCACCTTCTGTGTGAATTTTTGCATATTTTCAACAATATTCTTGAGTATTGTGTCCTGGTTATAATTTTTTTGTAATAATAGGTTTTGATTACCAATAAGTTGATCACAGTCGAGCGTAGGTAACAATTTCAAAGTTTCATCCGTTATCATGTAATTATCGGCTTGAAAAGATGGACCCAAATTATTATCATTAAGTGTCTGAAAAACAAAAATACAAAAATGGAAACTGAAACAAGTATAATACAATTAAAATTTTAAGTAACCCCTGACATACGAGTTGACGGTCAACAAACGCCATCTTTATGAAGGTTTGTTCATAAATTTTTGCTAAGAACCATCTCGATCAACGTATTACTTCAACCATACCACCTACTGCATTTACTATCGAAGATTTCGTACTAACTTGTAGTAGGTATTCAAATAAAATTCAAATGTTCAACGCGGATCTCTAAAATTTAGTGTGCTAAAATATCTAAAAGGGTATTCACGTGAACTATTGAAGAACTGCATTCCAGCCCAGGGCTGAATATAAGCCTAACGAGAATACGTTGTACAGAAATTGGCATTATAATGGTACACAATGTGAACCTTTCTATAGCTTACGACACTATAATGGTACACATGTGAGATTTTAAAGAGGTGACAACTTTAACCTCTAGAACCCTGGCGCGTCAAACGTCAACATCTGTCAACGCCCGGCGCTTTTTATCGCAATTTGACACGCTACGACTGCTAACAAAAAAAATGGTTTGCTTACGTTTCGAGTGGCTCTTATCTTAAACTGTAAACTGTTTTTGGTTCTTGAATAAACTGACCATGCTATAAAATGTATACAATACTTGTAATATGAGAGTGGTATTTATAAATAAATGTTGATAACGGAGAACAGGCTGAAATATTGTTTGTTCCCTTGTTCTATCGATTTCTTATAAAACTACTGTAGCAATCCATGCGAAATTTTGCAAATTACATTATGAATAAACAAATAATCTAATTACAGCGTTTTTTTGACAGTCCTATGTAAAATTTTCATAATATTCATAATCAAACTTCATCGTCCGTCGAGCCGTTTTTATGAAATTGCGTAATAAAACGCTTGACTTTGTAAACGCTCATCCTAGTTATATTGAGTAGTTTCTAATAAAAAAATGTTACTAGGATACTACATAATCCTTTATTGATTGAAAACTAGCTATATGTCGTAAGAATATGCCACTATAATTGTACAATGATAAGATTTCCTTGAAGAGAGAACTAAGCGGCGATGTGTTTTGTATTAGCTAATTTCACATAGTATATTAGGTTTCAGAATTGGAATATTTATCAAACCTACACAACATTGAGCTATAATTTCATATAAGTATAAATACTTACTCACTTTGATGAAAAAAAATAAAGATACAAACCTCTGAATTCACCTAAAAAAAAATAACGGTTTTTCACGGTACATTCTTAGGCAAAACAAGTCAAATTATGAAGTAAAATGGTAAATATATTGTGCAAAACTATGTAATAACTACTTGTACGACTATTTATTCACATAAACGTTGATTATACTCCAAAAAAAAAACAATTTCATCATTTTAATTGCAAGAATGGCGACTGACATTCACACGTAATGTTTCAATGGCCGAAAAAGTATTATTTTGATGTATTTCGTGCAAACATTTATGTAAAACGATGTAATAGCTACTCATAAATAAATATTCGTACACTTAGCATAAAATAATTTACATGCAAACAAAGTATAAACAAAAAGTCGACCGTCATCGACGTTCCAGAGACAAAGTAAGCGTTTGTTTTTTAAAAAAAATATTTCAATGATACCATCATATATTTTTAAAATTGGAATAGCTTAGTTGAACGAGAATATCATCCCGCAAGTGTGTAAACCTTGCCACATGAAATAAGACCATGCGTTTTTAAATAAACCGCATATTTCGCCATGGCACGCCGGCGTGCCATCGGGTTTTAACGGTTGTAACAGTTAATGGCACGCGGGCGTGCCCCCGGGTGTTGAGCGGTTAATCTGGAGTTACAATGGTTCACTGTAGCTGGAGACAATGTCCACCATTTTTTTCAAACATTACCCATAATATTTCTAAATTAATTATGACTTTATCACATACTGTGGAGTTTTCGTTATTAATTTTGTGTTTCATGTTCAAATACAAATACACAGACTGATTGTAATGCTATAAAAACACAAATATCAAAAATTGCATGGTTCGTCTCTACTTATTTAGAAGGATTTGGTTTGATAAAACGGCATTATTTCTGAGGCGTGTGAAAATTTTAACTCTAAATATGTGTATACTTTACAATAAATTTACATTACCCATGATTTTAACACAATAGAATACAATAAACACAGAGTACTTACCAATAATAATTATATCACAATAAAAATGGCTGTTTAGATTAGACACTCTCGAGCGAAATACGTCATTCCTAAATATTTATTTACAAAATGTGGTGCTCAAGTGATAATTTGGAGAAAAAGCGGCCACTAATAGTTTTTAGGGTATAATTGTGAGCTTAATACGAGATAGAGGCTGTATAATTGTTCACTTGTTACTTCTTATAACTCTCTTGTCTGTATGAAGAACTACACGGAATCAAATATAGTGCCGTTGATCAGCTATAAGACCACTGATCTCTCTTAAACTGCCGTTAAAGTGCTGCTATTCAGCTACTGTGTAACTTTTGTGAACTTAAGGCTGAATAATTTGTGCCCAAACCGGTGGTGTAAGGGCTGTATAGCGTGCTATAGAGCTCTTATACAACCTACTTAGAGAGCTTAAAGAATAAATGTGTACCATTAGTCAACCGATAAAGAACCCCCAATGCTACTTGGGATTTGCATACGGCTTGAGGTGATTTTATTAAGTAATACTCTAAAAATGTGGCGCAACTTCGACTGCGCCTCATTTTTAGAGTTCTGAACATCCGTGAAAAACGGAACCCTTATAGGATCACTAGGGTGTCTGTCTGTCTTGGCGGAGTGGGAGAGGGAGAGAACCTCTCGTCCCGGCTGCCGTGGTAGACGCCGCGGGCGTCGGAGGCCACCTGGTGACCTCCGGCCACCGTAGGCGCGGGACTGCGGACGGTGAGCTATGGGCAGCTCGCCGTCCGTCCGTCTTATGACGACAGGCCGTGTCGACGGCACGTTCGTGTTCCACGGGCGCCTAAAATAGTCAACATTGGGAGGGGCCCGAAAGGGCCGACGCCTGCCGGTATCGCAGGACTATTCGAAAGAGATACCGTGGCTCCGGAACACAAAGGGCACTGAAGGAACATGGACGGGTTTTAGTCAGTAAGAGTCTAACACTCTCTCTCGCTCCGCCCAGAGCGGAAGAAGTCATTTCATGATTTGAAAAAGGGTGTCTGTCTGTCTGTCTACCAGTCTGTCTTTCCGCCTATCTATCTATATAGATAGATAGGTGGAAAGACATACGTCTGTCCGCCTGTCATAGCCAGTATTCTTCGAATCTACAGGAATGATTCTGTTGAAATTCGGTATACATTTGGACTTCTGTGACCCAAACACGGATGCGTTACGTAAATAAATAAATTTTGAGTATGGGAGTCACTTTTGGGGATCAAACGAGAAAAAAATAATAAATCAAACGGTATAGTGTGACATATCAAATGAAAAGGTTACCTGTGAGGGTTTTGTTCTTTTTTAATATTATTTTAAAATAAATCGTTTGGAAGTTAATCAAGAAATTAGAAATGACCATTCCAACCCTTATCTCCGAAACTACTGAGGCTAAAATTTTGCAATAAATGCAGATAATTGTTCTATGCCTAAAGATTACAGAAAATCAATAAGAAGCCTGTACAACAATATCATGTTAAAAAAATGAAATTAGTAGCGTGATTTTTATTGCCTTTAGTCTTCCTCGTTAAGGCCGTACCCTGACCAAATAACCTTGAGCATTTTTTCCCTACATAACAGCGCAAGAGATACAATAGCGAATACGCTCAGAATGTTGAATAAAATCGTTATAAAATCTAATTTTGGTCGTTTGAAAAAAATACTTCTACCAAAATGTTCATAATTAAATTGCCTATCCATTAGTGTAAGTACAAATACAAAATAATCGTTAATTTTCGAGAAGATGCATGTTTTCAGTAATTTTTTCTCATTTCTGTGGTTTCGTTGTGAGGAGATTACTTAAACGTTATACTTAGTAATAAAAATAAAATCTACCATTTTGAAGCCAAGATTATGTAGAAATTTAATGTATTTTTTATTAGTTGATATTTCTTTTGGTTAAAGAGCTCCAAAAAACTGCACAAAAAACGGCTAGCGCTGCGTTCTGCTCAGGGAAGCGCCTTTTTGAAGTCGAACCCGTAGTTCCTGAGATTAGCGCGTTCAACCAAACAAACGAACTCTTCAGAGGGCCTATCACGAATATTTTTGACGTATAGTTACGTAACGTAAAATTTTACCATAGCTACTATACTCGTTTTTCATATAATATTTATTGGAATTAGATATTACATTAACATTTTTAAATTATATAAATTGTGTATGTCCCATAAAATTAAACCAAAATACTATGAGGTTGTAGTTTTTACATTCAAAATTCACTTACGTTAACGTTACTATACGTCAAAATATTCGTGCTAGCCCCTCAGATAATACGAGTCTGTTTAACGCTAAGAACTCACGGAGCGATTTTCACCCGCGACCGCCGCGGTGGTGGAACTGCGGTTTCATGTCTAAACTCACGAGACCGGTTATTTGCGCGGTTACGCAGCCGTCGCGGTTGCGATCATCGCCCGCAGACGTGGCGGGTTGCAAGACGGGCAGTACGATCAGTTGCGATCCAGACCGCCATGGACCAAAGTAATTAGTAGTTCGATTTCAATATCCATTTTATAATGATTGTTTAATTTCAAACATGCACAAACATGTCATGATGCCACAAGTCACTGGTGCAAAATAGCGTTGTATTTCTGTACCCGCCGGCCACCGCGGTCGCCAGCCAACCGATCGCAGAGCGCGCGGGCGCCACCCGCCGGGGCTGCGGGTGACAGCGGCCCGCGAGATTCTATTAGTTGCCCGCCGGTGCAGCGGGAACCGCAAACAACCACGCACACCGCGGGCGTAAAACGCGTCGTGAGTTGTGCTTTAATATCTTACATATATATTTATTATTTATTTATTTAACACTTTAAGCACAAATGTACAGAGGCGGACTTAATGCCATAGGCATTCTCTACCAGTCAACCTTTGGGTGATGTAGAGACAAATAGTGGTAGGTGCAATATGGAGAACATAAAAGCGATTGATATTAATATACAAACATACAGAAAACATAAATATTATATAAACTATACATATTACATATAATATAACAAAATTTTAATTGAAAAAATAAACATACGAACATATTTATACAATTAGTACCAATAGATAGTTGAGAAATATTAGCGCTGTGATGAGACTACTGCCAACTTCTTGTGAATGTGCTCACGAACTCTAACTTTAAAGGTTAATCGGTTGGTGGCCATCCTGAATACAATATAATAATATATCTGCATTCTACAGAAGCTGCGGGCCCGCAACCGTGGCGGACGCGTGTGAAAATCGCTCCGTGAGTTCTTAGCCTTATACTACTTCAGGGCGCGGTCCTTTTCTCATACAAAGAAGGAACGAACATTGACCAACACGTAGCTTACTGGATATTGATGAGTATAGACGTGATATATCCCTGGTAGGCTTTCATATTTTTGATATGTGTTATTTACTGTAATTTCGTAAGACTGCTGTGAAATTACTTATAATTTTATTAAATAAAAGATAGATTAAGATCATAATATGAATACTTGATCATGACTGACGTATGAACAAAGTATAATTCTGCCATTCGGAATTCAAATACTATTTATATTTTACCGGACACTTCCAATGACTAACTTATCTGCTGGTGACGTGCACCAAAGAAGTTCAGATGCACTACTTTGTAGTATTACCGTAACTTAAGTCTTGGGTAAAACATTTATCATTTACCCCATTTTAATTTTTTTTTATATTCCCATCAAAACAATTAATGGAGAAGAAAAAGTTGCATTATTGGGGTTCTTTCAACTTTACTGGTCTTAGGGCTTCTGCACAGCGTTTAATGTAAACGCTATCTGGACAGTAAGGTCGCTACATATATTTGAAGTTCCTAGTTAAATATCTTGTACTTACTTGTTATTAATTTTAGCCATAAAATAGTTTTAAGATAGCGACTAATTACCTTTTGTAAGGTTTTTACTATAATATTATCTTTCTATGACTATTTATACACATTTTACTGTAAAAATTTAAATAAATTGATTTGATTTGATTTCAGATATGCCTGCAATTTACCTAGCCTACTTACTGCAATGAAATGGTTCCTTTATGATTAAATTGGTATTTCAGAGATAATGGTATTGGCATTTTAGGCACCGGGTGCATAAAACTGTATAGCAACTGGTAAGAAATTGTACCGGCTGGGAATTGAAGCCTCAAAAATTAAAAGATAAAATATCTTCAATCAAGGATTTTTTAAAAATGAAATAAGAATAAAATCGTCAAGAAAATCTCGTTCGTCAATGGAAACCATACCTCTCAACTAGTGGGAGACATCGCACAACTGTGACTCACCACCATTAGACACTCTCTGAGCATTACGCCGGCGGAATTTACCACTCGTTTTGTTGTGCTCGTGGCGAAATGAAAATGACGTGACGCAGTAATATAAGTCATTGTGTTGTTAACAAAGTAGATGTATTTTACGTTTTGATGGATAAGATGACAATGGAAATCTTAACCACTTTTTGGGCTCAGAGCAGCTTGGTGAACGTATAAATGCGTTTTTCAGTTTTTGACAACTAAACATAGTATTTCTGCCAGGGTCTGTGTTCCCTTCGACATACAAACAGCCCGTCTGCCTTCAAAGCAAGAGTGAACACTCTTGCTTTGAAGGCAGACAGGCCTGTTCAAACATCTTCTGGGCACACTCGCTTCATCATAGACCTCATCCATCGCTTTCCAGAAGGCGTGATCGAGGTCAACAGCAAGCCCATTTCTCAATTAATAAAAATTGCAGCTATACACCCAAAAAAGGTCCCACGGAACCCTAAAAAGTTCAGCCACTCCAACCTATCAAACCTTATAAATAAAGTTTGACAGGTATTATTAACAGTCAGTTTTATGCAATATTTGCACGGACAGTAATTTAAAATAATACGCGCTTTCACAATTTTTTTATGTGTTACGCTGCTATGATACTAAAAATAGTTTTTACACATATCTGCCTAAATTACAAAAACAATGACTATTAATTTATTTTTTAAACGAGGAGCCTGGTTGCAACAAAGTAAAACATTATTTGGACGTTAAAGCAATACCTACCCTAATGAATATCAAGTAAAATAATTGCTAAGGATTCACGCACCATAATATTAACTTACCTACTTAGTACAAGACATGTCAAGTGCTCAAGAAGCTATAAAGGTGCGTCTAAACCAAACGAACAAAGACCTAGAGTTAGAACAAGAGCAATCTTTCTCGATCTTTTACTGAAAACGTTAACACCAAAATATCAACGAGCATAAATGAGAACCAAAAATCTAGAATTCTTGCACAATAGGTGTTGAGATCAGATGCAAAGAATGCTCATTTTTTATTAATTCATATCAATTCTTTGGTTAGTAGAGCTTCGTCATAACACTCTGACAGCAATATTATTATAACTGAGAGTGCTGCATTTATTATTTTGTCTCAAACGCTTAAAAAGAAAAGAAAGAAGAGACATTGGTGATCGGTCTTCTACAGATTGTACTTCTGTGAGTGTGCCCAAGAACTCCACGACCTCATCCCACCAGCACCCTTTTACTATTGGACATCGAGACGCACTGCAACTTACCATTCCTACCTTGTGGCTACTCCAACAATTCGCACTAAGCGTATTCAAACGTCTTAACGCACACAGCAAAGGAGTGGAACTCTCTGCCTGCGTCTGTGTTTCCGAACGCTTACAACCCTAATCTCTTCAAAGTTAGGTTAAGTTAGGTACTCCTTCTGGGTATGCTCGCTCCATCGTAGACTTTGTCTCTGTCATATCTGGCCAAGACTAGAGTCAAGAGCAAACCCATCACAAATGAAAAAGAGACTAATCCATAAAATATGTATTCAAATCGCGAGAACACAAAAAGCTTTGAAGAGATCGCTCCGGGGAGCGAGCAAGTGCGAAAACGCAAGAACTCTCGAAGCAACTGTTCGCACACTCTAGTGCCGTTTACGTCAAGCGAGCGAGCGTTCTTATTTTCCATAAAATCTTTTTGAACGCAGACAGAGCAACGAAAGAATGCTCCACGTCTGCTTACACTAAAAGAATTTGATCGGGTGGACATAGAGTGAACATTCGCATGTCTAAAATTTCTTTTTTTTGGATGTCATAAAAAACTTGTAACATTGTTAGGCGAAGACACTAGCTCCTGTAATACAGAGTACAACAGCCCAGGAGCTAGGGAATTCATAAAAAATGTTTGTATACATATTCAAATTGCATTTATAAATCTTTACAAAGATTTAAAAATGTAAATCGGCTTTAGATGTAAAATTAACAGTGGAAGAACGCATAACTATGTCATAATATTACGAGTATGTAATTTATGGCGGATTTCATCAATCTAAAACTGAACGCGATCAACTATGAAACACGTTTATGGAATATTGACACTGAAAACTCTTGAACGCAGATTGATTGCGATCAGTTTCATTGGTGAAATCCGTTCTAAGCCATTCATCGTCACAGAATTACTGCCTTTACCCCATAATACCTCTACTAGAATTGGTAAGAAAAACACGTCTAGACCACAACATTATAAACTCATTGTCACTTTGAAAGTTACCAAAATACCAAAAAGGAAATATTGTTCAGACAGGAAAATAGCCATCATTATTATTTTCAAACGAGCTTTTTACAAAAACGCGTTGATGTCTTTTCTATTGTACACTTTTGCTGCACATTTTTGACAATAGCTTTCTTTTAAAACAACTCATATTTATGTTAACAGCTAAGCTAAAACCGTTAAATGCGTGACTCCAAAAGGCTCTTAAGTTACCAAGTCAAGTATTCAAGTTATGCACATTAATTGGTGAATTATCGACTGAAATATTTTATGTAACGAAAACGATTGTTGAAAACTGAATATTTATTAAGTTCGGTGTGAAATTTTTATGAATGACTAGAGCCTAAATTCTTGACTCGCACATTACTCGCCTAACTAACTGCTAATTAGTTAATTGTTGTGGATTTCAGGAACACAAACGTTAATTTCCGATGCTTACTTTAATTTTCAATAGACAACGTTACTTACTCTAACATGGAATTACCTAACAAAACGAAACTACTGTTTTACATTGACATTCATCAATTAACCGCTTGTGAGATTGAATTATGTTGAATCTATTTCTTTTCCAGAGGCATCGCTCGTGTGACTGTAGAAAATTATCCCACGGGACCACACTCTAAGGATGAAACACCTCCAAGGTAGCAGATTTTTTTTTAAACAGTCACCGCGGGCCTGGACGTAAAGGATTTTTTTTTAATACAAAACGGGGAAACACTTGGCCCAAATCTCACCTGATGGAAAGTGATGATTAGGCCGAAGACGGAAGCGAGTTTCACCCGGAATCCTCTTACACAGAGGAACTGGCTACCTGTAACTGCCGGAACACAACAATGCAACATTGTTGTTATGGCGGACTTAGAACAAGTCCTACCACCAACCAAACCGAGCAAAAAATTTGCCTCCGCTGGGAATCGAACCCGGGACCTCTGGGTCTGAATCAGGTGGTATAACCACTAGACCACGGAGGCTGTTAGTGTCACCTTGTTAGCACCACCCAGGGACCACGTGTAGGGATTCGCTGAAGGGTATTCTCCTACGGACGTGGGTGACTCGGCCCCCTAAAACAGGCCCCCAAATCCATATCAGGTGAAACATGGATGAGTTTGAGTCAGCAAGAGTCTGACACTCCCTTCTGCTCCACCCCCAGCGGGAGAAGTCATTTGATGACTTCCTAGCATTAAAAAGGGGATGAAACACCCATGTGCTATTCCAAGCAATGGTCTATCCTTTTGCCAAGTCTTGGTCAATATAACATGAAAAGGGAACAAACGGACAGACAGGAAGACATGGTTAAATTTGCATTTATGATGTAGAATGAATTGTTTTGGGAAAACAAGCAGTCACATTGAAAATAAATAGTACTCAATTCATTTTGAACAACAAAGCACGATTTTGTGAAGCCAGTGAAATTTTAAACTTAGTATACAAACATTTGGACGACACGGTTGGCGCAGTGGTTGAGCGATTGACTGCTGCGCAGCATGTCGCGGGTTCGATTCCCGCACGGAACAAATATTTGTACGACCTACAAGTATTTGTTCCGAGTCTGGGTGTTATTCTATCTATAATATGTATGTATTTACAAAAAAAAATGTATATAAGTAGTTTATCAGCCATTTCGTTACCATAACACAAGCAATAAGTTGCTTAGCTTGGGACTGTATGGCGTTGTGTGAAATGTCCAAGGATATTATTATTATTGTATTATTTTATAAAACTAATGAGCCCTGGCGCATACAATGGTTTTTGCTGGGAACCATGTAAGATGACTTTATTTTTTTTACGTGTAAAATTTGAAACTTTTCCTCTTAAAATGTCTACATATTAAGAGGAAAAGTTTCAAATGTTACAGTTACCCTTGTTGTTATCCTTGTTTAGGCTATTATCAATATTTATCATACTTATACAATCCAAGGACCAAGCATCTACAAAAACCGTTGTACATAATTTGAATTTTATAAACGATCCACAAAGAAGTCCTTCGGAGACAGTTTATTATTTGGCAACATGTCTTTCTGGAAGGCCAAAAAGGCAACTTTAGCAGAACCATATTAGAATCATAATATTAATCATACAACAATCTGTCAAACTTCATTTTCATCTTTATCTCTAACACATTAGGTTCAAGGTTGATTGGGAAAATTTTACAGTGACGGGTAGCGTGGTTTGCTTTCAGCGTGGTTTGCTTTCTGATTCTGCTTAAGTGGCTTTTTTAGTCCTCTAGAAGGCTAAGGACCAGGTGTTCCGGCAGTGAGGTGCAATTAACTGAGTTGGTGCCCTCAAGGCAGGAAGGTTCTTTGTTTTTATTATACTCACTAGCTGACCCGCGCAACCTTGTCTGCGTCACATTTTCCATTAATGCTCCGCTCCTATTTGTCTTAGCGTGATGATATATAATCTATAATCTTCCTCGATAAATGGGCTATCTAACACTGAAAGAATTTTTTTAAATGGACCAGTGGTGCCTGAGATTAGCGCGTTCAACCAAACAAACTCTTCTGCTTTATAATATTAGTATAGATACTGATCTCGTATGTACCATAACGTCGCTGTAGAATAATAACTGTGCATGTCCGGCGATCCAAATTTTACGAAAAAGAAAAAATTGGTACATTTTGCCAATGTTATAAGTTTTTTTTTTATTTACTCCAAAGATAGCACTAGTTAATTGAGTTTACGTTTTTTTTAAAATAAGTGGTTCATTCGATTTTTACAGCAAAAAAAAAAGGTTTTTTTACATATAAGGCTCAGTAACGATAATAAACAAACGCAGGAACTACGTGTCTACATTCGTACATCCATTTACCCACGAACCTAACTATTACTACGAAAATAGAATTGTATAAAACTAAAACTTATTGTTACTTGACTGAGATAAAATCACGCGACTGTTTTACTTTTCTTTTGAGTACCTATCTCCGTTGCGATGACTCATAGTTTCTCGGTCGCCCTCGTTGAGCTGTGGTCAGACAATAAGCGATTTATTATAAGCTGAAGTTGCAAGAAAAAATAGCAATTCTTATATAAAACACATATTACGTGGGTATATAATCAATGAAGTTGCAAACAAGAAACAAACAATTCTCATTTAAAACAATAAATTACGTGGGTTTATGTTTTGCTTGTTATTATTTTTGCATAAAAAAACTGTTTAGTGAACAAAAATCTACGAAGAAGTATGTTATAAAATGGTATATTTTTTTGTTACGGGAATCCCCTTAAAACACTCACTATAACATTATATTTAGTTTTTACTAAAGTTCCCATGGCAAAAAGCTAACGTACCTAGTTTTTTATCTGAAACATTCGTACAAAATATTGTTTTAAATTCGTACAAAAACTCTTTGGTTTCTCCGTTGCCTTCGTCAATTGTTACGAAAAGTTACTGAATTGAGGTATTCCCCGTATCAATCCTAAATCTAAGGGCACGCAAAGTATCACTATTTATCTTTTACTAGCTGTGCCTCGCGGCTTCGCTCCCGTCAACTGGCTACCCTACCTACCCATTTTTAGAAACCTCCTCTCTTATAAACTGACTTCCCTGTATTCTGGCGAACTAAACAAAAAAAGAATTACCGAAATCGGCTACGACGTTCTCGAGTTTTAGCGAGACTAACGAACAGCAATTCATTTTTATATATAAGATAGACTAGCTCTCGACCGCGTCTTCTTACGCACATCCCGATTTTTCCCGTTCCCGTAGGAATTTCGGGAAATTCTTAGTACTCCCCTACAGAGTGTAAGGAATCTACATGACCAATTTTAGCTTTCTACTACCTTTAGTTTCGGCTGTGCGTTGACCGATCAGTCCGTCAGTCTCTGCTTTTATATATATATAGATCGAAGATCAGTATGGAGCCATATCACTTATGGTACCTATATTTCCTTTTGGGCCATTTGTGCCTCTTGTGTCTTTTGTTCTCCAAAACATACACATAGAAAGAAGAAAGAAATAATTTTTATTCGTCAGTCACACTCACAGATCTGAAGGCCAATTCTACAAATCTTTAAACAAGTTTCGCATTTTATGTCAATCGCAAATTGTGAAAGCCTTAATTTACATACATCTTTTTGAGTGCCAATTTTTCTAATTTTCACATTCGCAACTCAATCGCAATCTGTCAAAAACGTATGAAAATTAAGGCTTATTTGACAGTTTAGTACAATTGGCCCTCTGCTAAACACATTGAAAAACCTAAATTTTAAAGCAATAACATTATTTGCTTCTCGTCTGCGCTAAATAGATTTCAACAAAATGTGAGAAAACTAAAAGTGATCCCGGTTTTCAACTGAACCTTGCTTTGAATTAAAAAAAAACTACAGTTTTTAAAGGTGTTGAACATACAGTGAAGAATATAGAAGTCATTATTTTTCATCAAGTTTTCGCATCTTCATGATTGGTCCAAAAACATTAAATAAATGACAGAGACACGATAACAAGTATCATCATCATCAACACATCCGCTTCCACTGCCACCAATTCCTCACCATCGGAACACCGAAGCCATCCCTCCACACCACCTTGCTTACGCCCCGTAACGAAATGATAAAACCTGCGCCCGCGCAAGTCCCGCTCCATTCGGGTTAGCGCGAGTACCGCGCTTGCAAGTACAAAGTTTTTGGTGCCTAAAGTGACATTAAAGCCTTAAACACGTTACGACAAAGTGCCGGTGTGTTCATAGTAGAGACTTTGGCTTGTGACTTAATTTTCCAGTTCCAAGGTGATTTGATTTGAATTTTATTATTTCTAAATATTAATTTTGAAAAAAATCTAGGTTCTTTGTAGTGTGCGGAAAGTGTCTGGATGCGGTTTTGGTAAGGTTGTCTGTGGTTTAAGAAATTAGGGTAGTTAGTAGTCGAATTCGGTTAAAAATAAAGAAAGGTTGAAATTACTATTCCATTGAACTTATTATTTATCCCTATGATATAAGTATTACAAAGCCGTTTCACAATAGAACACAATTAATTCTCTTAAAGCTTGCTAAATTCTAAACGCTTATCGTCATTGCTAATTACTATTCCTAAATCAAAATTTGACCAATTCCGAAGTATTAAATATAAAATATCCAAAACTTACAAGAATATAATTTATGAATAGGTTACTTCTGGGCAAGCGTGCTCTATTTTCGACGACATAAATAGAAAAAAAAAAGTGTATATTATATATGTAATTAAATTACCAAGATGTGAACAAACCCCAAAAATACTTAACCTACAGCAAACCAGCTTCCTTCGTCCATGTTTACTGAAGCCTTAAAATTACGGCTAAACCAAAGACTATAAAAACAAACAGGTATCCAGTTTTATAGTTAATGGAGATGAAAATCTCTCAGTTGCCTGTATTCGCCTCTTACCGCGCGGTCAATGCCTTCGCGGAGAAATTGCATTAAAGCCGGGCTTACACCGGACTTACTGTTATTTATTAATTGATTGCTTACTTTATTGTCTTTAGATTTTATTACGGTTTACTCATTTTTGTTCACGATAGCCTTAATGCTGCAAAAATGCTAAGATATTTTTTTTAACTTACAATGAACAATAGCTTCTGCAGTTCTGCCCCTTTAGGCAATAATTACTAGTTTTAACATAAAATCTTATATACTATGATATTCAGCTATGTTGTAAGAAATTCTTTAACTTATTTTTTTTTTATAATCCGATCAAAGCTTCCAGATTTTTTAAACAACCAATTTTACTGTCTATAATAAAAAAATACCACAATACCACCAATACTTTTTTACATTATCGCATAATGATTTGTTACAAGACACATAATCCATTGTTATGCACTGTGCTCCAATTAACTGAACAACTGGAGCAAACTGTATGAACCAAGCTTTAGAACTGCAAAGAGAAATGAAATGCACAAGATAATATTGGCTTTCTCAAATGTGCACACAGCCATACATACATGACATAGCAATCAAATGTGTTGTAATGTAATACATTTGTCATTGTTTCACTATCACGCTTGGGCGCAGAGGAGTGAGCAGAGAACGAGGTATTTACTAGCTTAGGGCGAGTTTAACGTGGTGTACCCGTAATAGTACACACATTTCATCACTTATGTTTAGTTCGATTTAGATGATCTCCCAAATTAGACGAAAAATGTCGCTTCCCAAACCTTATATCCGAAACTACTGAGTCTATATTTGGAATAATATTGCAGAAAATAAGCATTCATACTTTTTTTATTTACAAGAAAACCTATGGTCTAGTCTATGGTCTATAGTTTTACAAGAAAACCTATGGTCTAGTCTATGGTCTATATACCCTTTGTACGCGAGTCCGACTCGCACTCGGAGTTTTCAGATTAATATTTCGCTTGAAAAATGGTCAAATATTATAATGTCCAACATTTTTAAACAATTGATAACCATGGATCGAAAAACTCGCCTACTCATACCGATTGAGATCGTTTACTGGTGGCATAGAGTTCAACACGATAAACCAGTTCATCCTTCTAGCCATTTTTTTTTTTGCTTTTAAACCTTCCCTGTATTCAGGTGAACTAAACAAAAAAATAATTACCGAAATCGGCCCAACCGTTCTCGAGTTTTAGCGAGACTAACGAACAGCAATTCATTTTTATATACCTATAAGAAGATAAGTGACAATTTCTTTTTAAGTTCTTCAAGGAATTCACTTCTAAAAATCTGTAAACAGGCTCCTTCTGGGTAAGCTCGCGCCATCATAGACTTTGTCTCTGTCATTTCTGACCAAGACTAAGGTCAAAAGCAAACCCATCACAAATAAAAAAAATATAAACAAAATGTCACTATAGCCAAAGATCTTTGCAATGTAACAGGTACATAATTTTCTAGTTACCTACCAATAAATATTTTGATAATTTGGTTCATAATTAGGTAACAAAAAAGAAAAGTATGAAAATAGTTACAGTTGTGAAGGAAGTGTCAATTTTAATGTAATTTTGAACGAAAGTAGGCTACGAGATTACTGTCTTATTGTAGTTTATTATTAAGATAACTAGGTAACATATTATTTCGGTAGAGTATGTGGAGTGAGTGAAAAATGAAGCAAAGATTTTTTTTGTTTATTTTACTTGGTATTAAAATTAAGAAGATGGGCATGTTATCTTTTAGAACATAAATGCATTCTAGTATGAGCTTCGAAATGAATTGACGTCATTTTTATCAAATAAATTAGTAGTGTTTGTTTTAACTTCCCACTAAGAATCTAGTATTTATGTTCTTAAAACTTCAAAATAAGTTAATGTTTACTTACGGCAAAAAATAATGAAATTGAGGTAGTGGGAGCAAGTGAAAATTTAAAATCTATTAACATGTACAAAGAAGTAGAAATTTTTATTTTATCTTCTTCAAACGAAGCTTGAAGCAATGTTAAACTAATAAAAAGCATCATTTCATCCAATTCTACTACTAGTATCTAGACTGCTCCCATAGGTGACAACCAACTATTCACATATGGAATCTTATCAAATAAATAAATAAAAAAGTACTTCGAAACTTAGCTCAACAAAATATAATAACCCAAAAGTCGAAGTACCGTTCCAACTTTATCATCATCCACTTGTTATTACCATTAAGTTAACAATAAAAACCTCTGCAATGACCACTGTAGAATCGTTTAATACTTGAGTGTTGCTTCTCCCACAGTTAAAATCCTACTGTACGCACAATTGGAATCCAATAAACAAAATACTAACAAAATTCAACATCAAATCCTATCAAAATCAGAACCAAATCATACCTCAAAAAAAAATCATAACCAAAAATTCGAAGTAAGTACCGTTAGCAAAGAAACACTATCACCGTTTTAAAATTTTAAGAAAAAAAATCTCAGCTATTACCATTGTAGAATCGTGTAATAGCTGGGTGCTGGATCCATCAACCAATCATCACGCTTGCAATAAAAACTAAACGAATGAAGCGAGAAGCACGTGACTTCCGTACATCCCGGCTTTGAAGTGGCTGCCATTGTTACTGTAGACAGGGTTGCCAGTTGGAATGGAGTTGTAGCTGTTAAATTAAAAAAAAATTGTTAGGAAAGAAAGGTACAGCAAGAACCATTATAAATAGAGAGATATAACGATGCGAGACGCATATGACCTTCAGTGGCTGTCTTTCGTCTATATCTATACTAATATTATAATCTGTACTAATATTATAAAGAGGTAACATTTGTTTATAAGTTTGTATGTAGGGGGTAATCTCAGGAACTCTTGGTCCGATTTAAAAAATTCTTTCTGTGTTAGATAGCCCATTTATCGAGGAAGGTTATCATCACGCTAAGACAAATAGGAGCGGAGCATTAATGGAAAATGTGACGCAAACGAAGTTGCGCGGGTCAGCTAGTCTGATATAAAGAAAATAAGATAGATATAGCTATTGAACATCTTAACAAAAAATATTAAGAAGGGCTTAAAAAATAATAATGGGCGTGCATGTCTCTGACTGCAAGACTGCTGTATTTAGGAGTGAAAGCTAAAATATTCGAATCGTTTATGTAGAGAAGTTTTTGTTTTAGGGGTTAGGTCCTTCGAACCTTCAACCTACTTAAAATTCGCTAAGTCAAATCAATTAAACTAATCATGTTTCATAGATCCGTACCTAATATACGTAAAACTGATTGTGTAAGTTAAAAAAGAGATATTAAAAAATCATCAGTAATTAATTATCATTTTATTTAAGCTATATGTCATTCATAATTTCTAACGTTTTCAAAACCAGACCCATTCAATGGACCCATTAAAATAAAAATAAACCCACAAAATTCACGCAGCAGCCCTAACCCCAGAACTTGTCTGCAATTGTGTTGCCAACGGTACTAGCACCGTTAGTGATGGATGCAATTATTTTTAAAGTCAAAGAGATTGAAAGAAATCATCTGAAAGGCATGCCTAGCGGTGCCAGTAATACAAAACGTAGTTATTTGCTTATTTTTGTATAACACTTTGGTATTTTCAAACAAAAGTTTATCTACTAACTATAATCTTATATATAAAAATGAATTGCTGTTCCTTAGTCTCGCTAAAACTCGAGTACGGCTGGGCCGATTTTGCTCATTCTTTTTTATTTAGTTCGTCATAATACAGGGAAGGTTTAATCACAAAAAAAAAATACAAAAAATGTAGTTGACGGGAGCGAAGCCGCGGGGCACAGTTAGTACTATATACTAATATTATAAAGCTGATGAGTTTGTTTGATTGTTTGGTTGAACTCGTTAATCTCAGGAACTACTGATTAGAATTACTTTTTTAAAGTGTGTCTATTTATTGAGGAAGGCTAGAAAATCTCTATAACATCACGCTTAGACGGTAGACCAATAGGACCGGAACGAAAGTTGCAAAGTAAAGCTAGTTTTATACTTACATATTATGTTTTTTTTTTAAGAAGTAAACAAAGTCTTGTTATAACTCGCGCGCGATCAGAATGGGATGCGACCTTTTGGAACTGAGACGCGCGCGCTCCGCCGGCCAGCCGTAGCGTCGGCAAAAGTTGCTAGCGGGTTTATTTATTTATTTATTTATTTATTTAAAAATACTACCACATCACATACATCAAACACTAAAAAAAAAAAAACTGCATTACAAAAAATCTGATGCACATGACAATTAAGGCGTATATAGCGCTGAACAATATGCTTGCTGCCTTGATTTCACAAATTTCCTAACTAATTTTAAACATAAACATAAAAAGTAAAATACAATTTGTTTGAATAAATTACACAAATTAAAAAAAAAAACTTAAAAACTAAAAAAACTTAAAATATCTCAATAGATTAAAATTCAAACTTCAAATTTTAAAATGTCAATAAATTAAATATAAAAATTAAAAAATTAAATTGGATTCATAGCATGTCAACAAAATAGAATTAAAATTATAATCATTAAAGATAAATTCAAACATTTAAAATAAAATACGTTAAATTCTAATCATTAAAATATATGGCATAGGGTATAAATAAGTGTCCATAATAATAAAATAAAATCAACAAATTACTCAGAACAACCTGGCAAAGACAGTGTGATTTTTTTCCGAAACCGCGGTAGGTTGTCACTGAATATGTCTAATTCGGGCATATTCAAGACTGCATTATTGTATTCATTGCACATTCTTATTATGGGAGACTGCAAGCCCAGGTTCGTTTTGACACACGACGTATCAAACACCTGTTTATTTTTTTTGGTTCGGGGGTAGGTTCTTGGAACTGCTAAGAAAATGCTTTGCAAAAGGCAACTGCATTGAACCGTCCCATTAATAACTTTATGGAGGAAGCATAAATCTAATAGACGCCTACGATCGCGAAGGTTAACCATTTTAAATTTCTTTAAACGTTCTGTGTAAGGTTTTCTGTGTGAAAAATTATTTGAAGAGAAAGCAAGGTGTCTCGTGAAGGCTCTTTGTATGCTTTCCACACGTTGTGAGTGGACTGCATAAAAAGGGCTCCACACACTGCTTGCATACTCAAGATTGCTGCGCACTAGGGCATTGTAAAGTACCACTTTGGTCTTCTCGAGTTTAAAACCTCTGGAGTTGCGCTTTATAAACCCAAGCATCTGGGCGGACTTTGTAACTGCCTTATCGATGTGTGAGGTAAACTTCAACCTGCTGTCAACAATCACACCGAGATCTCGAACTTCATTCACTTGGTCCAGTTTTACGCCACTAATGTCATACTTTGTATGAACTGGTATTTTTTTCCTTGTAAATGATATGTGATGACATTTTTTAGCATTAAGACTCATATCGTTAACGTAACACCAACGCTGAATATTATTCAAGTCAGCTTGAATTAACTCAGCGTCGGTTCGAGAGTTTATCACTTTATATATTTTTAGATCGTCAGCAAACAGGGAAATTCTACTATGTCGTATGTGATTGGTTATATCGTTGATAAATATGAGAAACAACAGCGGCCCCAAGTGAGATCCCTGTGGAACTCCTGAGTGCGCGTAATATACCTCAGATATAAAGCTGCCTATAGCTACATATTGTGGTCTTTTTGACAAATATGATTTAAACCACTCCAGCAATTCACCTCCGATACCAAACCATCTCAGTTTTTCAACTAGTTTGGGGTGATCTACTTTGTCAAAGGCGCTGCTGAAGTCGGTGTATATCGCGTCTATCTGCTTTCCCTTGTCGACCTCACGTGATACTTCAGAAACAAAGGGTACCAGATTAGTCACCGTTGAACGCCCACGTCTGAAGCCATGCTGATAATCCGAGATGCTTGAATCCACCATTTGTGATATAATCGGGCATAATATTGATTCAAACAGTTTGGAAAAACATGACAGGATCGAAATAGGGCGATAATTAGTTGCGCTGCCCGGATCACCCTTCTTAAATATGGGAACTATACGAGCTTTCTTCCATTCCTCAGGGAATTTGCCTTCCTTCAAGGACCGGTTGAATATCAGCATTAAAGGAAGCGCAAGAGCCGAACCGCATCTTTTAACAAATACCGGTGGGATAAGGTCAGGTCCAATACCCTTAGTCGGATCAATTTTTCTAATTGCCCTTAAAACATCGGATTCCTCAAATTTTACGCTTGAAATAAAGTTAGAAGTTTCACATAACGATTGCGAACAATAAGTATGTGAACGTGTGGACTGCGAGGTTTTTGCCGTGTACACAGATGAAAATTGAGTTGCAAATAAGTTAGCGATTTCAGGACCAGTTTTAGCAATTTCGTCTCCTAGCATCATGCTTGCAGGAATCGATGATTTATCACCGCGTTTGCCATTAATAAAGCTCCAAAAGGCTTTTGGGTTTTTAGGGATGTCATTTTCTATTTTGGTTTTGTATCTGGAATAGCATTTATCATAAAGCTTGTGAGAGCGAGAGCGTAGCAATTGATATTCGATTTCATCTCTAGGATTACCAAATCTCTTATATTTCTTTCGAATTTTTTCCTTTTCAGATAAAAGTCTAATCAACGAATTACTAAACCACGGAGGGAATTTAGCTCTAACAGTTGCCGTTTTAGGGACTAACTTTTCGATAACAGTTCCGAGAATACTGTAAAACTCCGCGACCATACTATCCACATTATTGCAGCTGAGAATTCGTTCTTGCCATTCTACACGCTTTAGCTCACCGACGATATCTTTATAGTTTGCTTTGAAATAGTTATTTTTTTTGTCAGGTTTCAAACGCAGGTAAGTGAGATTATTGTATGGAATGTTAAGCAATAAATTGGGATGGTTCGGGTAGCATTTGCTAAGAACATTCAAAGGTCTTGTAACATAGGCGCCAGGCAAACTTGTAATAGTCAAATCCAGTAATTTGTTGTCACAGTTATTTATACAGTTTACCTGATACAGGCTGTTCATAGTTAAAAAGTCAACAAAAGAATGTCCAAGAGAATTATCATAATTGGAGGGAGTAAGGTAATTACTATCTGCCCTGGCGTTCCAAGTGATGAAGCCCAGGTTAAAATCACCCAAAATTACCAGGTCATCTGTGTGACTAGTAACAAAGTCTACTTTTCCAAGAAACAATGACAAAGCTTCTAATTTTACAGGTGGGGGCAAATAGACAACACAGATTGCTAGTTTTCTTACTTTAGCTCCAATTTTCGGTTCCAAAATAACCCACAAGTCTTCCGCCCCACTTTCCCATCCAGTGACTCTTGCTGAAGGTATGTCTCTAGAGACAGCCAACATTACTCCACCACCATCTTTTTTTTTGTTAAGGGTGCTATGGCGGTCTCTACGATAGAGTGTGTATCGATCATCTATTAATTCACTGTCACTAATCTTGGGGTTAAGCCATGTTTCCGTAAGTGCAATTACGCTATAATTAGAAGTTTGTATACTTTTTAAAAGATCATTAGTTTTTGTTCTCAGTCCTTGAACATTTTGGTAATAAATATCAAGCATAACGACTGTTAGTAATACCAATACATTCAAACAATATCTCAAGTTTAGACAATAAGGTTCAAGCTGTCAATATTTTTGATTAGAATTGACTGGAACTCAACTTCTTTCCGGACAAAAATACGTCCGTTACGTACCCAAACGAATTTATATGACATTTCTTTGGCTTTTTTCCGAGTAGCGGCGTGCAATGACTTGTTAGCTGGAGTTAAGTGTTCAGACACAAAAACTGGCTTTCTTGGACCTCCTATACCAAGATGCTGGGTAGACAGCTTTCCATCTGGATTTTTCTTATTGAACTTGGTAGTTGCGGCAAGAATAGTATCACGGTGGCGTGCGGTTCGCAATTTGACAATAACTGGTCGAGGCCTGTCATTATCATTCGACATTTTAGCAACTCGCGTTGCATACTGAATGTCACCATCCGTAAGAGGACTCTCCACAACCTTTGAGAGTTGTAAAACTGTGTTTACTAAATTTTCAGAGCGGTGCTCTGGAACACCATTGATTTCTACATTAGAATCACGCATGTGTAGTTCCACTGTATTCAATCTTACGGACAGGTCTCGAACTGTAGATTTCAGCAATTCATTTTCACGCTTGAGGTCATTAATGATAGCTGTTTTTTCTTCAAAACCCTCTTTAATTTCCTCAAATTTGACGTTGATGAATTCTAGTGCCTCCTGAAAGGAATCTATCTTCTTGTGAATTGTACTGAATTCAGTCTTCACAAGTTTTTCATGACTGAACTTCAGAGCAATGGTTATCTCCTGCTGCAAAATCTCGCGTAATCTTGCCTCTGTCACCAATGTCTGAGGACCTTGGGATTTTAAAGCTGAAACAACTTCTACGGTACTAGATGGCGGGACAAGTCTGGGTTTAAAAGGCCACTTTAGCAGAATCAACCAGCAATTCATACTACCCGAAACTATCAAAGGATTTGTCCATTCTCGGCTTCGCGTGGACCCGATGCTCGAAAATCAAAAATCATGTTTTGTTTTTAAACGCATATTTATTCAATACTTTTGTATCAACTTGCGCCTACGATGTGTAAATTGTTTTATTCTTGGACATTTATTAATTAGGTACATTACTCGTCCTTCAGTGTTGCCAGTTTCCAACAATTAATCGTACCTATATTTTGTAAATAATTACATACAAATAATAATAATAATAATAATAATAATAATAATATCCTTGGACATTTCACACAACGCCATATAGTCCCAAGTTAAGCAACCTAATGCTTGTGTTATGGTAACGATATGGCTGATAAACTACTTATATACATTTTTTTTTTTGTAAATACATGCATATTATAGATAGAAAAACACCCAGACTCGGAACAAATACTTGTAGGTCTTACAAATATTTGTGCCGTGCGGGAATCGAACCCGCGACATGCTGCGCAGCAGTCAATCGCTCAACCACTGCGCCAACCGTGTCGTCAAATGGTTCAAATTGCTATTTTTGAAGTTGAACTTAGTTGTCCTTATCCTTAAAATAAAATTGTTTTTATTGTTTTATTATAGCTGTTATTAATTTGTAATCACTTACATTCATTCAAACATGTTTTATCCATATAATTGGAAAACAAAAGTATCGAAAATGGTCAATGAATTTCGATTTTTAATGTACATAATATACTCGTATATCTAAACATTATTATTAAAAGGATTGCAACCATGAAACTTTTCTGTATATTTACACAACCCTATAATATATCGTAGAAATAACTAATTTATAATTAATTCAGAGTTTTTTCGCTAACGCTACTTGTCTTGAGAACTGTCATTTTCTATTTACTTTGATAAGGTTCCATCCCTTTTTGATCGCGCGCGGATTATAGCAATTTATACTGATATCCATAGTGTGCAACCTCCTTCACTTTGTTTATATCCGAGTGCCAATTCTACTAATTTTCACATTCGCATCTCAATCGCAATCTGTCAAAAATGTATGAAAATGACGGCTTGATTGCGATTGACAGTTTGCGATTGACATGCTAATGCGAAAGTTGTTTAAAAAATAGTAGGATTGGCCTTCTTGATTTGATGCCAAACATTATTTTTAAGTAGGTACCTTTTTAGCAAAGACTAGCTTTTTTCAACGGCGATTTACCTAAATGAAAACTAAATTAATGCCATGTAACCGGCATGCGGCATTCTAGAAGTGCAAGAATGTCCATAATTGGATCAGCGCTTGCAGACACAAGGTACAGACGCCAGCACATCAAGCTACAACAATCTGTCAAATTTCTTCAATGGATTTTTAATTTTATCTCTAAAGGGATAAGAATCAAGGTTGATTGGGGAAATTTGACAGTTTCGGGTAGCCTTATGTGCTGGCGACTGTACCTCTTACAAAACAATCAAACAAACAAATAATTGGAACTCTCTCTATAAAGTACCTATTACTTTTTATAGTTAAATCTACCTAGTTAATCAATTAAGATAATGACTGTGACTGAAAGTTCACTAAACTTTGCAAAAAGTCTGGTAATTCATTGCCAAGTTCGATTTAAACGGACTTGCAATCCATTTGACATGCTTTGTTATGACTTAAACCAATTCTGGGGGGCTACTCTCTAAGCCCGAAGTCCTTAGATTCGGGCTTAGTTGCGGGCGTATTATAAGCATACTTGGTGGAATTGCGGATAGTTTTAAGTTTTTAATCATTTATTAACCCAAAAATAATGTTACAGAGATTATAAATAAATATGGGCTACAGATATTTTTTTATATTTTTTTATTAGAATACTTAATATTCTTCAAGTGGTTCTTGATAAGACCCTGCCTTATGTAATGAAACATGTTTGTATGGATCGGTACTTTTTAAGGAGCTGATGCAATTAAACGTCTGCACGTGTTTATATTGAACAACTTTCTTTAAACTACTGGATATGCGACGAGCGTAATATTTTGACACGATCGTAACTTGAAAGAACCTTGTGTAATAATAAATTAATTGATTAGCTATAATTAAGTACAGCGCCATCTTGTAATAACATATAGAACTACTCAACATTCATATCCAAAGATGTCCTTCCAACTTTGAACTTATTTTAAAATCCGTTCAATACCTAGATGACGCTGTTACCAAAAATTTAATTCGCGAAATAAAATGCGCTTTTTATTAAATAATTAGGGTTGCATGTCAGTATGTGCATGGAAATTACCAATTACGAAGAAGAAACAGAGCGGCACATCGTGACCACGCGAGACACGAGGGCATTGCTCAACCAAACGGTGAAAGTTTGTTAAAAACTCATTAAATTTTTTCGTAACATGAAAACCGTTACGGTACATATAACGCAGTTACAGAACACTAAAGATATTTTTTTATAAAGTAAAAGTCATACTTTACCTATTTTGTTTTCGCGAAAACGAGTTTAGAAATTTTTGTGTTGCGGTGTTGAATTTCGTTGCTTTCTTACTCACTTTTTCATGAGGCTGTGGTTACTTTTTATGGCTTCAACTGTACGTGGGTGATTTCTAGATACAGTTTCTACTTACTCGTTTGTCTGTGGTTTACCAAACTCGCTCTCCTGAATCGCCTAAAAGATTACTAGAATATTATTGTCAACAGTTTAGGTATTTTTATTTTTAACAAAGTAAAACAATTGAAGGTTTTCTAGGAAACTTTTATTGTTTCAATATTCAACTGCATGAAGATACAAACCCTGCAAAACTTTAACAAAAAAAAACTCTGAAATTTTCCTAAATCATTAATTTCATCCAGGTATAAAATCCAAAGTATGAAATCAATATACTCATCTAAACTTATAATTATAAAGCTGAAGAGTTCGTTTGTTTGGTTGAACAAGCAAATCTCAGGAACTACTTGAACGAAAGGAAAAAACATTTTAGTGTTGTATAACCAATTTATTGAGGAAGGCTATAAGCTATATAACATCACGCGACGACCAATAGGAGCCGAGGAGTAATGAAAAATGTATCGCATACGAAGTTGCGCCGGTCAGTTAGTTATGTCAAGAAAAATTATACATAACACATAGGTACTTATTATGTAATGAGGTACTTCTTACAATAAAAAATAAACCTATGTAGAAGAGGATGACGACTAAGAACGGATTTCACCAATGAAATTGATCGCAATCAACTGCGTTCAAGAGCTCGTAAACGTGGCTCTGTTTATTGCGTTCAGTTTCATTGATGAAATCCGCCTTAGTATGTAGAAGTCACTATAGATATCGTGAAAATCTATACTGTACTATAGATACTATAATATTATAAAGCAGAAGAGTTTGTTTGTTAGTTTGATTGTTTGTTTGTTTGTTTGTTTGGTTGAACGCGCTAATCTCAGGAACTACTAGTCCAATTTGAAAAATTATTTCAGTGTTAGATAGCCCATTTATTGAGGAAGGTTATAGGCTATATATCATCACGCTAAGACAAATAAGAGCGGAGCAGTAATGGAAGATGTGAAGCAGACGAAGTTGCGCGGGTCAGCTAGTAATATTATAAAGCAGAAGAGTTTGTTTGTTTGGTTGAACGCGCTAATCTCAGGAACTAGTAGTCCGATTTGAAAAATTCTTGCAGTGTTAGATAGCACATTTATCGAGGAAGGTTAAAGGCTATATATCATCACGCTAAGACAAATAAGAGCGGAGCAGTAATGGAAAATGTTACGCAGACGACGTTGCACGGGTCAGCTAGTAATATAAAAAACAAGTGGTAGTCGGAATACCATTATCTATAAAAATGTCAAAATAATCACGTTTTTTGTATGGCGGCTGCCATAAATATTAATTAAATTCTGTTATTTAGTATTTGCTGTTACAGCGACAACAGAAATAAAAATTCTTTGAAAATTTCAACTGTCTAATTATCACAGTTCATGAGGTACAGCCTGGTGACAGACGGACGGAGAGCGGAGTCTTAGTAATAGAGTCCCGTTCTACCCTTTGGTACAAAACCTTTAAAACAGCAGACACAAAATAAAAAGCAAAAAGAAATTATTTCTTAACTTCTCTCATTTCACTACCTGTTTGGACGTTCGACCTTGCTAATTACAACATGTTGTCTAAACTAAGACCATGTTGTAACCTTGTGAGCTAAACAAAGTAGAGACAGGGCCATATGACCATACAAACAGACTTATTGCTCATTGTGTTGGGCAATTATGTCGATGACCCCATATGCTTTGCTGTTGCTATGTACATTATTGTGGTAGAATTGGCAACTAGTGGAACCAAATTGTCAAATAATGTTACTACATTGGATTTCTCAATTTTATTAAAATAATTCAAAACTGTAAGTTCTACAAGCCTCTTACTGTTATCGCCATGTTCCTAAACTGAACATGATTGTTAATGTTTTTTTACTGTACAGTCTCAGACTTTATCTAATGAGATACTTTCCGATTTTGCAGTGTTATACATTCACGAGATTACACGATTTAACATGAACTTAAAACCGCATGCTCGTAAACAAGATGACAAAATGACCAATAGTCGGACATAAAATTAACCACAGAGGTACCCATAAGTTTATTCAATCTATTTGATAGGTACTGACTTCCATTGAATGATTGTCATGAATCTCATCTACTCGTTCGGATAATATCGTGAGTTCAAGTTCTTTTGAAATTACCTACCAATCATATTTTTTCCGTATGCTAACGTAACTATGCCTACGCTAAAACAATAACATTGTTGCTAGGTAACGGTTGCTTGACTTTTAATTGGTTGACTATGGTACCATGTACGAATGCAACCGACTAAATCCGATTGCATTACCCGGCCAAAATACGAACAGTGGCAAGTGGCTCATCAATTAAAGACCGTGACTGTACAATCATGTTTAGTTTTAGTTCATAAACATCATAGTACTATTATGTTTATGAAAGCATCTTATTGAACTTGAAGTAATAAATAATTATGAACTACTAGCTGACCCGCGCAGCTTCGTCTGCGTGACATTTTCCATTAATGCTCAGCTCCTATTTGTCTTAGCGTGATTATATATAGCCTATAGTCTTCCTCGATAAATGGGCTATCTAACACTGAAAGAATTTTTAATTTCAAATCAGACCAGTAGTTCCTGAGATTAGTGCGTTCAACCAAATAAACAAACAAACAAACTCTTCTGCTTTATAATATTAGTATAGATGAAAATGATAGTGTGCTCGACGATTAACCCAGCGACACTGTTGTACGAAATTTTTACACGATTGTTGATGTGGGTAAATATAACCCGAGTATGTGATGTACGATATTTTCATGTTTTATTGAATTTATTCGTAATTTCTTATCATTAAAAGAAACTCACTCTAGAATTGAAGACCTTAAACATTTAACCATCGGGGAACACAGATTTCAAATGGAAACTCCACTCCTTTATGGGACCTATCATCCTGGGTACAAACCAACGTTGATAGCTCCCGATTTTTTTTTATAGAAATGATAACCAGCGTTTATAATATTTTGAACGTCACTCACACAGTAAACACTCTCTGGTGACACACGTCACCAAAGAGTGTCACACTATAAACAAAGAACGACACTTCAATTATTTTAATTACTCAATTATGTCTCTTAAGGATTGATGACGTCATTAATTAATGCTACTCGTGGTCATATTAATCGGCTACTTAATTCGACACTAAGAGATACCAGCATGATACCAGGAACAGAAGGATACCTTAAATAGGAACTTATGAATAAATAACATGCACAAATAAATAAATACCTAATATTTATACAATAAATACATACATTTATATCTAAACTTAGTATTATAAAGCTGAAGAGTTTGTTTGTTTGTTTACTTGAACCTGCTAATCTCAGGAACTACCGGTTCGATTTAAAAAATTATGTCAGTGTTAGATAGTTTATTTATCGAGGAAGGCTATAGGCTGGCTGGCTGGCTGGCTGTTTACGCTAAAACAAATAGGAGCGGAACATTAATGGAAAATGTGACGCAGGCGAAGTAGCGCGGGTCAGCTAGTTTATATATATATATATAATTATATATACAATGACGTCCATAGAATTAGTATTATAGATTAGATTAAATATTAAAAGATCTTGCTCTATTATTCCAGTCCTTGGAAGGACCACTCCTACTGAAATAGTTTTAAATAAAAAGATGATGATCTTTTAGTTTTCCAGAAGTTTCTGGAATATTGTTAGTTACAATAATCAAAATCAAGATCCTTTATTTCAAACCATTAACAGACACTTAGAATTGTCAAGGTTTGTTGGTCAAATAGATGAAGCTAGTTCTGCCGCTCATTGACAAGAGCAGCAAGAATGTTCTTCAGGAAAGCACTCTCGCCATATAAAGCGCGCCAGTTAAATGTAAACTGTAACCCAACTTGGAAACCAAACCTAAAGCTGGAAACCTTTTATCCTCAGGACCAGTCGAAGCAGCCAAGATGACGCTCGAACAGCCAGCAGGAGAGATGTGGCAGAAGATCCGCGAGGAGCTAAATGAGAAGGCGGATACTAAGGAGGCTGACCTGGCACACATCAAGGAGTGGCTGAAGAAGGAGCCCCATCTACCTGATGAGTTTGGTAAGCTTATGTCCTTCTCTTCTTCAATCCATTGACATTATCGTGATACACATATCACCACTGATGAAAGGGAAAGAGATGAAAGTGCTACATAAGTAAATTATAACCCAAAATCCAAGCATAACTTTGATTTCCATCAACAAAGGAACAAATAGCATTCAAACTGGAATTTACTTGCACTACCTGTCACTAAATTAACCGAGTTCTAAACCAAATATCCCCCTAAATCGTTCTTAATTCGTTTCTTTGCATTCCAAAATGTTTACAAAACTTTAAAATAAGGTAACACAATAAATTCAACGTTAATGGATCGACTGGGTATTTTTAGTTTTTTTCTAATTTAGTTGTTTTTGAAGAATCTTTGATTCAAACATTGGCATTGCAACGTTTCATTGTTAAAAGCTATTGTTTTACTCTTTCTCTAATCTTCTCATTCCGGCAGATGACCAGCGCATCATGACCTTCCTCCGTGGTTGCAAGTTCTCTCTGGAGAAGACCAAGCGTAAGCTGGACATGTACTTCACCATGCGTGCTGCTGTCCCAGAATTCTTCAACGACCGTGATGTCAACCGCCCCGAGCTACAAGAGATTTTAAATATTGTGTAAGTATTACAAGTTACGAGTTTAGAAAGTAACTTTTATCTTACGTTTTTTCATACTCTTTCTTTTTTATTTTGCCTACTGTTCAGCTTCGGGAAATTTGGTAATAATCGCCCTCTACTTGTGACGATCTTTTATATATTAAAATGCATTGGAGATCTTACCTTCCAAATGGTACTTATCATGGTCAGATCATTGGATCCACTTGAACTAAGGAGAAATTTTTTATCCTCCTTTTTCTTAGGTGTTAGAGGGACACTAAAGTAGGTATACTGCAAAATTAATGCTCCGCTTTAAATGTGTTAAATTTCTTAAGTCTTAAAATGTATCTCTAAATTTCATGACCCGCTGTCTTTGATGAGTCATTAAATAAATTGTGGTCTTCAGTCATATTTGAATGATTAGCATTAAATTCTTCTCCAACATCCTTAACCTCTGGGTCGTCACTACTTAATTGGGAATCCACAAATTATTTAGTAATTTGTAATAAAATGAGGATTTATAATCACTGTATGTACGAGGTACCTACTTAATAACTACTGAAACAGCCCAATGCATGCATACCTTTTATAATTAGCAGAATTGCTGCAATAAACTTAGTATTTTAATAATATCCACTAAGACAAAAGTGAAAAAAATTGTGAAACAATGTAAACATCGCACCTCCGATAAAATAGGGTTACAACTCAAAAAACCTGGATTTTTAGAAAAGCGAAAACAAACTCATGGATTTATTAATCAGTCTTTATTTTTGCAGTATTATTATTATGTGATACAAATCGTACACTTTTTAAAAGCTTACAAAATATCCGTTTCAATGGAATACGCTGTTTTTCAATTTACCTGAAAAAAAACCTGAAAATTTCCAATTGTAACAGTATTTAACCGACTTCCCAAAAAGGAGGAGGTTATCAATTCGGTTGTATGTTTTTTTAGATAACTATTCGAATTTTTACTAACAAAAATACAATATGACAAATGTAACAATTCTTATTATAATAAAAATCAGACAGTTCTTTAAACTCTTTGTAACTTAATAAGTATTCATACAGCAGTAGACTTCGAAACAAATTCAACTTTAACAAAAACATTCAAAAATTCTAACAAAAAAAAAAAAAACAATTCTAGCCATCGCAATTTCAATTAATCACTTGACAGTACAATTTTAGGTAGTCTTTAATAATGCTGCGCTTAAATAATATTTGTTCTCCTTAATGAAATAATGTCTAAATATTAGTAGGAACTATAATCATCACAATAAAAATCAAAATCACAGATAAAGCCTAAGTTTCAGTCGTCTCTTATTAAGGGTGCATAATTATAAATATTCAGTTACAATTGGTTGTAAAAAGCCGCATAGAAACGTGGTATATGATTACTATTAATCAAACTCATCAAATCAGCTTTCTTCCTCTCTGTTATTGAAAGCTGTCTGATGTAAGCAGGCTTTAGTCCAGGCAGAACCTCAGGGTATGTTCGCCAAATTTTACATTCCGAAAATCCTTCGTCTTCGTAAGAGTTCTTGTAATAAAGAACACAAGGTGTTTCTTTCATGAATTTAACGACTCTGACGTCTTTCAATTTCATGTTACCCGTACCGAAGCGTAATTCTGCATGTAACTTCTTCAGGGATACAAAGTCATTATACGATAACTCATTAACCGAGTATGGCGGTCCAGTTTTTTTGGCTGTTCTTATAATTTGTGCATATTGAGAAGGAACGTAAATTGGGCCAGATTTTAAACTTCTTTTAATGCATTTCTCAATTACCGAATGAACCGAGTCGCCTTCATTTTGAGTATGTCCCGTCACTAAAAATTTGTGTGTAATAGATTTCAGTTTATCGTATTTGAGTACGCAATAGGCGTATAGAGCCATTATAAACTTGTTTTTATTTTGTCCTCCGCAGTTGTCCGAATAAAAGGTTATATCAATGGCAGAACCATCACTGATTTGAGACAATCTTTTTTCTATGAACTGGAGGATACAACTTCCAATTTCATCTGAGCCTCGATTACCTGTCCCCTCGTGCCAGAAGTAAGATTCAGTTTTTTTTGTCGCAAGGTCGGACACCGTAAAGTTAAAGCAGTTTAATTTACTTTTGTAGTAAAAAACAGATACATCACCTTTTGGAACTGGCAGGACAGCTTGCAGATCATAAACCGCTATTATATTTGTTTCAGAAGCGTGGTCTTTGTCGCACTGTTTCTCTTGTCGTGACAATTGCTTTTCCTATGGTGTTGATTATACTTCTGTTGAAGAAGTGATTTGTCTTCTGCATTTTCATAAGCAACACACAGCTCACAGCGATCCTTTTTTGGCACAAAAAAACCTAAATTGAACTCTGTGTTAAAAATTTTTGCATACATGATATAATTGCTGTGAGGTTTTAATTGAATTTATGTGTTTGCGAATGGATTCCTTAACACAATCAGGCAGTTTGTGATGACTGTGACGTTTGCCTCTCTTGTCCTCTTCAACGGAACCAGTAGATGTCCTCTTCTTGACTACAGTCTGTATTAGGTACTCTGTTATTGATGTCTATTGTATTCATGAAGAATGTCTTGCAAATTTGGATTTGACATCCCATTTTGGTTAAGTAAAATGCATTATTTAATTGTCTTCCTTTTTGAGTAGTCGTGTATCTATATTTTCGTTTTATTGGTGCCATATGCCTGCTGACAAAATCTCTTTGGCGGTTAATATCTTTAAGCTCCCAGAATTCTTTAAACACAGCTTCTCTATCTACTTCCGAAAATTTTTCTCTGCACTTTAACCGACAGCGTTCGCTGCACGGTGGCTTAATTTTTCTAGCTTCCTTCTGCACCTTTGTTTTTAGAGTTACGTAAGCAGAACCCGCATTTCTAAGGATTTTACATTTATTTTGTAACCATTCTGTCGGTTTAGCTACACGTTTTCTGCTTCGTTTTTTCGTGTCCGGTATAGGCGTGTCATCTGGGTTTGAGTTCAATGTTGGAAGTATCTCAACAGCTGGACCTGAAGATATAGCTGCGGATGTAGCTTCAAAGTTAGCTAGGTTACCAATGTTGTCTTCAGTTTCAGAATCGTCAGACATTTCAATGGAACGTCGTTGCTGAATTTCAAAATTGGGGTCTTTCACCGAATCATCACTGTCCTCATTTGAAGTTGAACTGGAAGAGTCTGAGGAAGATGTACTTTCTGTATCTGAAGAAGAATCAGTTGAGTCATCAATTATAGGCTTCCGAATTTGCTCGGAGCTCTGGTCTCTTACTTCGATTGAACTTGAAGATGGTATTGCTTCAGTATTATTAGTGGCAGAATTACTTATTGTTATATCTGTAAATGCAAATTAAATCGACATTAATAATGACGACTCAACTTCGAGCCAGCATTTATACAAAATAACTAAGCTATTAACTTAAAAATGCAAAAATTATCTAGTAAAAGTAGGTAGGTATAGTAGGCATCATACCTTGCAAGTTCGTTCCCCCAATCTTTTGATCATCGGCGGGTATTTCTTTTTTATCTCTTAGAGCTAAACGCAGAATTGCGTCATTCCGTTTCATTTTGACCCTAGAATCATAATTAATATTCAAATCAAATAATCTGAAATTACCTAAATTTTGTTATAAAACAAGATTACAAGTCGAAATATTCAGACAATACATATACATTTTTCGTCAAATACTGTTACAACGTGAAGTGTAACACAATATTACACTAAATCGCATCTGAAATACTGATACAATACAAAATATATCAGTTTATTACATAAATATTGAGCTAGTTTAATTCAATTCTTTAGCAATAAACTGTAATAATACGACTTGTAACTGTTCATTAGACAAATTGATGTAAGCAACAAGATCTTACCTGTCTGTAACACTGTGATATTTTAATTTGTAACACTACTTGTCTCAACAAACGCACGTCCACCTTTCATAAAACTAAATGTAACACTAATCGAGATCATTCTGGAGTCAAAATGCTTTAGTCATGTAGCGATACAACTCCATCTAGCGGCGAGTTTTAGGGTTACAGATGTATCCATGTTGGAGAAGACAGTTTATAAAATTTTAAGTATTTCTGTATCGTTAACTCAAAATTCGACTTTTTCGAGTTGTAACACTATTTTATCGGAGGTGCGACATGTGCTAATTATTTCATCCAAGACGTTGTAATTATATGAAATTATAAGATTTCTTATGTGTTTTTTAATCCAAGGGTAGTGTGAGAAATCGACGGGTTTTCCCTCGTTTCTTACAAGTGTAATTTTTATAAAGCTTAGTTCGTAAGTAAAAAATTATGAGTACTCAAATTATCCACAAGTCGTTCGCTTTATTATCTCACGTAATAAGGATGCAAACAGACATTTATATAAATGCATTTATAAACCTGTGCACGGTTCATCGTCGGTTATTGAACTTCAAATATGTATTATGTGATGTGTGGGTGAATTATTCTTCACATAAAACTTGACATTCTAAGATCAGATTGCCAATTCTAGTAATTTTCACATTTGCATCTCAATCGCAAAACTGTCAAAAATTTATTAATTTTTATGACAGTTTGCGATTGACATGCGAATGCGGAAGTTGTTGAAAAATTTGTGTCACCACATTTGAAAGATTCAAAAGCCATTTTTCAATTAGGTTGGAGTTCATAAAAATAATTTGTGTAATCGTTTGCATTATTTCCATACTTACGTCTTCTTTTTTATTAACAGTCAAATGCCGCCGCTGCCTGGTCTAACACCAGAAGGAAGACGAGTGATCGTTATGAGAGGTCAGTTGCTACTGAAATTGAATATCTACTTATTGACGAAATCAGTTGACAGTCAATCTATTGCAGCGTCCTAGACATGAGAATATTTTTCAAACAAGAAACAAGAATACATTGCTCATGTATCACATCCACTATTTGGTAAATTAAATATCTACCTATTGACGAAATCAGTTGACAGTCAATCTATTGCAGCGTCCTAGACATGAGAATATTTTTCAAACAAGAATCCAGTGCTCATGTATCACATCCACTATTTGGTAAATCCATTCAGTGAAGGACGTCTCGCTTAGAATATCATATCTCATCTCTAAATAGTCTAAAACAACAAAACAAAGCCGCTGTCTGTTCCTCACCTTGCAAAAGATTTTGATATGGTTATCACTATTAGAAAGATCAATAAACGAGACAGCTGGCTATATACTTTTCACCCGTGCAATACCGGGACGAATCCTCAGTAAAGTTACGGGGATTATTAGAATCAGAACACATGAAATCTAACTACTATAAAGTTTCTTCTCTAAGACACGATAAAATTACAAGCAATTCTAAATATCCTTTTTATTCCCACAGGAGTGGACAAAGACATCCAGACTCCCAACGTGGCGGATGCCTTCAAGCTGGCTCTCATGCTGGGTGACGTCAGACTGGCAGAAGAGAAAGAAGGAGTTGCCGGAGACGTGTACGTTCTAGATGCTTCTGTGGCAACCCCGACGCACTTCGCCAAGTTCACCCCCACCCTCGTTAAGAAATTCCTAGTTTGTGTACAGGTCAGTAAAGATTTGAGTTTTTTATTGCTCTTCTGTACGGATGAAGGCTAAAATAATATATAAATACGAATTCGGCAAGAAAAAAAATATACGTATTAAAATGAATAAAAAAGATAATTGAACTTGAAAATAATATGACTATAAGAGGAATGCGACCATCATTTAATGTAATTTTAACAAGATATAGAACAAATATAAATTTTAAGGTTCCGAGACGCAAGTTTTGACAAGGTCAATGTGCAATTATTAAAATATTGGTACTTTTCTTGCATGCATATTTGTCTCACGATGATTTGTACTTCAAACTGGTTCGATATCTTAAAAAGTTGTTACTATCCAGAAGAAAATTTGAATTTACTAGTTTGTATTTTAGTCGTAAAATTTATGCACTAATGCTGCAATTAACATAGCCATATGGGCCAAAACAATCTAGGGATTTATTCATCGATTCGAAAACAAGAAATACTGTGCCTTAGTTTGTTGTGTCTTCTATTCTTGTACTGACTTCATGCTTTATCTTTCTGTCTACCTATCAATCTTGGTTTCTATTTAATTTCAACGTTTTCAATGATTTATTTTGTGTTTTCAGGAAGCCTACCCCGTCAAGCTGAAGGAAGTCCACGTTATCAATGTTTCACCTCTGGTTGACAAGATCGTCAACTTCGTCAAGCCTTTCATTAAGGACAAGATCAAAGAAAGGGTAAGATAAAATAACCATGCTAGCCTTATTTATATTGTATTTTTTTTTTATTGTTGGAAGTAACAGAAGATATGGTTCCACCTCTTAAACCATAAATATTTAATGTTATTAACGCGGCTTGCGATACAGAAAATATGGTTCAATTTTTGTTTTCTGTTCAATTTTTTTAGTAATAAAACGTCTTAAGTTAATCGTGGCTGACGTTCTATAAGTCTTATAACTTGAATATATAATTACCACCTATAAATTCTAGAACCTATTCGGATTAGTAGATCAAAATAAAGAGACATGAAAGTCAAAACACAGAGCAATTAATAGAACTGCATTCAATGAGGATGTGGACTCATTGACGCTCAGTGATCTCATGTTGCTCAATGTAAATTTCTATTAGATAGATGTAGTGTTTCATTATGCTTACAAATAAGCCTTATATTTCTCTTCAGATCTTCCTGCACACTGACACCAATGATCTCTACAAATACGTTCCTAAGGAAATGCTGCCTACAGAATACGGTGGCAACGCTGGACCCATGAATGACCTCCACAGTAAGTATTCTTAGTTCACAGATACAATTTGTAGTTGCACAATTACTTATCGAGCAGACAAAACTTAGGCTTACTTTTAACTCTTAACTAGTATTAGTTGCTAGTCTCTTATCTAAATTCAACATAATAGTTAAAAAAAATGCGGGTTGCAAAAATATTAGAGGTTCTGGGGTGAAACTTCACCATGGGCACCAGCCGGTCTATTCTGTTGACATGTCACCATGCTCACTTGGGTGAAGTGAACGACAAGTGAGCTGTCATTCAGCCGGTCGATTCTGTTGACATCTCACCGTGATCACTTATGTGGAGTGAACGACAAGTGAGCTGTCATGCCGTCTTGTTTGTATGGTTTGACAGCTCTTCGTGATCACTTGACCCAAGCCTTCGACATGTTAACAGCCGTTCGATTCTGTCGAAATCTCACCGTGATCACTTAGGTGGAGCTGTCATTCCATCTTGTTTGTTTGGTTTGACAGCTCACTTGTCGTTCACTTCGCTTAAAATTGTTAACTTCGACATGTTTACAGAATCGCACTGCTGAATCGCACTGCCGCTTTGTTTGTATGGTTTGACAGCTCACTTCCTGATCACTTCACCCACGCCTTCACTTCGACATGTTTACAAAATCGACCTGCGGGTGACATCATGCTAGTTCCACCACTGTCACCGAGTTCGTTCGATAAATTGGCGACACTAACAAATTTATCACGGCTGACTTTTTGTTCAAAACTTAATATTTCTTCGTAACCTAATAAACCTGTTCTTTCTTTCAGATGCCTGGGTCAAGAAGCTAGACGAATACAAAGACTGGTTCGCGGAACAGGAGAACCTTAAAGCCAACGAGGCCCTCCGACCAGGAAAGCCTACCAACTATGATGAACTCTTTGGCATCGACGGCTCTTTCCGTCAGCTGGTTATAGACTAAGCTACACTCTCCAGTTATTACCTTATCAAGTTTAAAAGACCTTAGATCTTTGAACAATGTTGTGTTTTGGGGGCCTTTTTAACTTGATCGGGTATCAGCGTCTCTCTACTGTCGCTAATTTCAGTTACCATTTTAAATTTTAGCATAATATTGACGATATGATTGTTTCTTGCGACTGCTTGCTGAACAGCTGGTGCAATTTTGAATCTATTTCGTTTGGGTTGAGGTATGAAATTGTTTGTTTGAGTTCAGTCTGCATTCTCTTGAAGTATACGTTTTGTTTGTCAACCAAAGTTTTGCTCAATTTGTCGTATCTTTGTTATTGTGACGTGTGTATAACGTCTTTAATGTTAGGTATTTGATTATAAACATTTTCTTTAAAACGCTGGTTTCATTTCTTATTTTCCTCCACCCTCTTTTATTAAAACCTCATCATCACACAAAAATTTCATTATTTTTAAGCGCTTTTAACAACTCCGCCAATCTCCAGTCGTACAAAAAGTATGTATATCAGCGATAACTTAAAAATAAAAAGATGATGAAATAAAGAGACATACCAGTGAAAGTGCAAAAATGTATTGAAACAACTCTTTATAAATATTCTAGAATTTAAATATAGCTATCTAAAAATAGATAATCTAACCTAATTTAATAAAACGTATTTCAAAAATGTTTTAACTTATTACAAAATCGAGGATGTAACATAACATAAACATGACTATTTATAGACTGTTAAATCTGTTACACTGTCGTATTATGAAATTTGCAATGACATTGGCGTTTGGTTATTCTTAGGTGATTAACATATCTATGAGACTATGATACCTAGCACTATGCATTGCTCGAAGCTCCCACGACAGACAAGATGCAACAATTCAACGACGAGCAAGTAGAAATTATTATTTTTACAGAAATTTTGCTTCATAAATATGTATAACCCTTTTCTATAGAAATTTGCTATAAAAATTGGTCGTTGTAGTTTTGTCGTATCGCGTCAGTTAATACAAAATCTTTTATTTCAAACTAGACTTTCAGGTAATTTTGAATAGTCAAAGTCCGACATTCAAATAGATGAAGCTTATTCTGCCGCGCTAGCGACAAGAGCTGCAAGTCTCCAGCGCAGCAGTTGCTCGTTCCAAAGAGTAGATCCTATGGAGAAGAACGTGCAAAAAAATCCATCAACACTCTTGTAAATCAGTGTTTACAAAACAAAATCATGGTTACATTCGTTATGAGATCATTAACGAGCGCAAGTATACAATGCAAAAGAGATTGTGTTTATACAATGCAAAGATAACTTTACAATCTTCAGCTGGTCCAACAGTGTATTGGGTTGTGAAGTGTAGACAGGCAATAATTGTTCCACGTAAAATACTGCAGTGCAAGTCTGAAAACATGTCTAAGTAAATCCTAGCTAGCTGTCAATCCAAGCAATCAAGATGATTTAACAGCTCAATTCTTGATCACTTCACCCAAGCCTTGTTTACAAAATCGACCGACTGGTATATTCAACTGGATCCGGTTTGACTGAAATCCGACCCCAATAAGTGTATATATGTAGTTGGCAAAAGGCTATGTAAATGATTTATATTATGCATTGCTAGAAGGGCCTATAGCCAGGCAAGACGCGACAGTGAAACATGACGCAAAAAGGGTTGTCTAACTTTCAAGTTAGCACAAATTGTGCTTACCTAGATATTACCCGTAGAAAAATTTCTGTGAAACATATATATATATATATTGATGTTTTTAGTATCATCATTTCCCACTGTCACGTCGTATGGCGTCTGGTTTTGGATTGCCTTAACTTGCAAGAAAGCTGAACATCCAATAATTGAAATTGGACCTAAAAATCTCCTTGCATTTCTACTGTCTTCCTTTATATTGCACTTTATATTGTAACTGACTATTTACAATCTGTTGCTGAAAAATATCCTGTTAACAAAACCTTGGCAACGACACTGAATACAGCTGTTAGAACAATATGATTTTTTACTCATAGAAAACGTTTAACTACTGAATAATCTCGGAGACTCTGCAATTAATACTAATTATGTAATTAATTGATAAAGTATTGTCTTTTGTTGCTATTTTTTACGTTTACTAATGGAAACACAAAAGACAAACAGGAGCATCACAAAAACCTTAGGTTTGTTTGGATATAGAAACACTTTAAAGCAGCTTAACCGAGTACCAATAACCTTTGTTACCCTTTGGATACGGAACCCTAGAAAGAATTAAGAACTTTGTTGAAAAAGATATTATTGAAAAAGAAAGAGAGCGATTTCAAGTAACTCTCTCATCCTTTAAAATAGTTTTTCGAGGAAGGGCGTAAGCGAATTCATTTTAAAGAGTCATCGCGGCCTTGGGACGCAAAGGAAGGAACACGGATGGGTTTTAGTCAGTAAGAGTCTAACCCTCCTTTCCGCTCCACCCAGAGCAGAACGAGTCGTATGATGTTTTCCCATCCTTTAAAAAATGGCAGCGACCTTCATAATTTTCCAATTAAAAGCATCTTGCTTGATATACCTCTACGCCTCACTGTGTGTGACATCTATACGGTCACAAATATAGGTCACCAGCCACTGATGGTCTGCGGACGGCGAGCATTGGGTGGCTCGCCATCTGATCAGTACCAGCCGTGAGTCGACGGCGCGCTGTGTTCCACGCGCGCCTCAAAGAGATGACATCATAGTAGACGGGGCTCGCTAGGGTCAATGCCTGCCAGGATTGCGGAATTTGTTCAAAAGAGTCACCGCGGCCTAGGAACACAAAGGGCATTTGGGAGGAACACGGATGGGTTTTAGTCAGTACGAGTCTAACACTCCCTCCCGCTCGCCCAAAGCAGAAGGAGTCATGTAACGTTTTCCTATCCTTTAAAAAAGAGCAGTGACCTTCATCATTTTCCAATCAAAACCATCTTGCTAGACATAGACCTCTACGCCTCACTCTGTGACATTATACGATCACAAATAGATCACCAGCCACTACGGTATAACGAACGGTTACGTTGACCGACAACCGTCCGTCGCGTGGTACGTTCCGTTCTATTTACCGGCCATGCAATTGGATGGGCGTAATCTGGGCTACTTCAGTTGCATTGCTCTACTCAAGCACGACGGAGAGGTGGGTCGAGACCATTTTAAATCTTAAATGGCTGACGTTAATTGCCGAGTGAATTTGTGACCGAAATTATGTAAATGGTCTTGCGAATTTGTTTGTGCGAAAATCAGTTAGTTGCGATTTTTTTATTTATTGAGTGGCATTTAAAGACGTTTGAGGAGCTCGTGGCTAAGTTATAGTGGCCACGTAGTTTGATCATCAAGGTTAAGGCGCGTCCCCGAGCAAAACGCAGCGCTAGCCGTTTTTTGTGCAGTTTTTTGGAGCTATATACTCTTCATCCAGAAGAAATATCAACTTATAAAAAATACATTAAATTTCTAAATAATCTTGGCTTCATAATGGTAGATTTTTATTTTTTATTACTAAGTATAATGTTTAAGTAATCTCCTCACAACGAAACCACAGAAATGAGAAAAAATTACTGAAAACATGCATCTTCTCGAAAACTTACGATTATTTTGATATTGCACTTACACTAATGGATAGGCAATTTAATTATGAACATTTTGGTACAAATATTTTTTTCAAACGACCAAAATTAGATTTTATAACGATTTTATTCAACATTCTGAGCGTATTCGCTATTGTATCTCTTGCGCTGTTATTGAGGGAAAAAATGCTCAAGGTTATTTGGTCAGGGTACGGCCTTAACGAGGAAGACTAAAGGCAATAAAAATCACGCTACTAATTTCATTTTTTTAACATGATATTGTTGTACAGGCTTCTTATTGATTTTCTGTAATCTTTAGGCATAGAACAATTATCTGCATTTATTGCAAAATTTTAGCCTCAGTAGTTTCGGAGATAAGGGTTGGAATGGTCATTTCTAATTTCTTGATTAACTTCCAAACGATTTATTTTAAAATAATATTAAAAAAGAACAAAACCCTCACAGGTAACCTTTTCATTTGATATGTCACACTATACCGTTTGATTTATTATTTTTTTCTCGTTTGATCCCCAAAAGTGACTCCCATACTCAAAATTTATTTATTTACGTCTGAGGATGAGTTAACGTACATATATATGTCTTTTTCAAAAAATTAAAAATTAAAAATTCACAGGCACTTTTGAATTGTCAAAGTCGGTCGGTCCAAAAAATTGAAGCTATTTGCACGTTCCAAAGCGTAGATCTATATGGAGAAGAACGAGCAAGAAACTCCACGGACACTCTTTTAAAAATAATATTATTTTTACAAAGATTTATTTACATCGGGTTGAAATTATACATACATGTGAGAACGATGTAAAAGACGAGCAGGATTTCTTCCTAGAACCACACAAATTACGTCAAAACTGATGGCAGGGTCAACAAAAGCCCTTGAGACACGGAAAAATGGCGTCTTTCGACTCTGTGCATGTATAAAATAGTTAAAACTAGCTGATGCCTGCGGCTTCGCCTACTTGACAAAATTTACTAAAACCTTCCTCGAGAACCACTCTATACATTGGTAAAAAAATTTTTACAAAAAAATACAACCGGACCTTTAATTTCGGAAGTCGGTGTCAAAATACGAAGAAACTTACATAAACACCGACTTCCGAAATTAAAGTTATTTTTTATTTTGTAGTTTTTTTTTTTTTGAAGTCGGTTGTATTCTTTTGCAAAAAGTTTTTAATTTATCACTTTTTAGTGGTACCCCATATCTAACAACACCACTGCAAAATCGCAGAAAAGCAAAATACGCAATTTCGATTACTTGGATGACATAAAACTATCATCCAATTAGTAGACGAATTCCAGCCTATTTCGATTTAAAATCCAAAGTTCGCAACCGATTTTCATAAAATTGAAAAGGGACCAATCTGCAAGTATATCTTTTCAGATAAAACAAGAATTTTTCAAATCGGTTCATAATTGTCGGAGTTATGAGATAACAAACATAAAAAAAACATACAACCGAATTGATAACCTCCTCCTTTTAGGGAAGTCGGTTAAAAAAGCATGACAATCTGTGCAGTCATTTTAGATTTTATCGCAAACAGACACAGACAGACGCGGCGGAGGACTTTGTTGTGTAATATGTAGTGATAGTGATAAGAAAATTACGTCAAAACTGACGGAGGCCCCATGGGCTTTCGACACAGTACCCGACGGTCTTTTTCATCAGTTGAGCGGGCAAGCCCGCTCAACTGATGAATTTAATTTTAATTTTATTTACATCGGGTTGAAATTATACATACATGTGAGAACGATGTAAAAGACGAGCAGGATTTCTTCCTAGAACCACACAAATTACGTCAAAACTGATGGCAGGGTCAACAAAAGCCCTTGAGACACGGAAAAAATGGCGTCTTTCGACTCTGTGCATGTATAAAATAGTTAAAACTAGCTGATGCCCGCGGCTTCGCCTACTTGACAAAATTTACTAAAACTTTCCTCGAGAACCACTCTATACATTGGTAAAAAAAACTTTTTACAAAAAAAAACAACTGGACCTTTAATTTCGGAAGTCGGTGTCAAAATATGAAGAAACTTACATAAACACCGACTTCCGAAATTAAAGTTATTTTTTATTTTGTAGTTTTTTTTTTTTTGAAGTCGGTTGTATTCTTTTGCAAAAAGTTTTTAATTTATCACTTTTTAGTGGTACCCCATACCTAACAACACCACTGCAAAATCGCAGAAAAGCAAAATACGCAATTTCGATTACTTGGATGACATGAAACTATCATCCAATTAGTAGACGAATTCCAGCCTATTTCGATTTCAAATCCAAAGTTCGCAACCGATTTTCATAAAATTGAAAAGGAACCAATCTGCAAGTATATCCTTTCAGATAAAACAAGAATTTTTCAAATCGGTTCATAATTGTCGGAGTTATGAGGTAACAAACATAAAAAAATAAACATACAACCGAATTGATAACCTCCTCCTTTTAGGGAAGTCGGTTAAAAAAGCATGACAATCTGTGCAGTAATTTTTGATCTTATCGCGAACAGACACAGACAGACGCGGCGGAGGACTTTGTTGTATAATATGTAGTGATAGTGATAAGAAAATTACGTCAAAACTGACGGAGGCCCCATGGGCTTTCGCTACAAATGCGGGGAATTCAACACAGTACCCGACGGTCTTTTTCATCAGTTGAGCGGGCTTGAAAATTAAAAAAAAAAACAATCACCATAATTTCAGTCATTTAAATCCATCTCAATACACACAATTAACATTTCAGTAAAAAAATTACTTACTGGACAAGGAAACCGCACTGACATTTATTTTTTAAATTTAAATATTTTTATTTTTATGGCAATGTAGTTTAAAGTAAACTTACAGCTTTAGCCAAAAAAGTTATACCATGCAACGATAACGAAAAATATAAGTATCTACCTAACGTGCTAAAAATCATAGTGAATGGTTTTAATTTAAAGTCCAAGAATAAAGTTAGTACCTATTATATTAAAATGTATGTTGTCATGGCTGCCTACTGGTGGAAAACGGAAACAGTTATTGAACCTAGTAAAGCTGTAGGTACCTACAGCGTATGTAAGTTTTCTAAGATGCAAAAGCCCGGTGAACAATTGGTTCCACCAAACGCAACTGCTTTTTTACTTTATTTTTATGGTTGTTACGGTTTATTTTAATTTCCGAACCATTTGAGCGCCGGGCGGAACGCTGGGACTAAGAGGTTAAGGAATCCGGAGGAAATCGCCAAACTTTCACAAGAAACGGTTCGTCATGACTAAAGATTGGATATTAGGATCATCTTACATCTTGTTGTGTTTGAGCTGCACACTACACTACAACTGTCAATAGGATTTCCCTTTTAATAGGCTTGTGTCCTGAAGCAATCTAATTAGCCCGTCAGTTAGATTATCAAAAAATATTTGACCCGTATTTTTTCTTTTGTTACGGGAACCAAAATTGACGAAGTTACGACGTTTTTAAAATTCTCAATACGTCACGCCTTCGCATAATTTTTTGTGAGTCGTGACGTCACGAGCCGCCACTCCCGAGTTTTGATGCGTTTTATCTTTGTCAATATTCATTGATTTACAAAAACAAAAAATACGTGTCCATTATTTTTCAATACTCTAACTGACGGACTAAATAGTTTTGCAATTTGTGGATGATGGAATCTAGCCTATTCCACTATGCGACTGTAAGATAATATAATATGAAGAACATTTTGTTGATTAAGGGTATAAGTTTTCTGTTCCGTAGTCCGCAACTCAAGTTAACGTTGACCACAGTTTTGACCATCGTCTAAAAACTCGGGAACCACGTAGCAAGAAATTCGACTTAAGAGCAACTATAAATGGACTGAACCCTAAAGCGTATTCTAAGCCCTTCAAATGATGTGAGCAATAACCGCTTCTACTACTAAGTAAACTATAAAGTTCAATTAGAGTGGAAACAGGCGTAAAGATACGGTGAGATGAGTTTACAACCGTCACAAACTTTTAAACCTTATTTTTAATGTCAATCAAGTATTGTTTTAATAACAAAAAATACAGCCGACTTCTAAAAAAAAAAACACTACAAAGTAAAAAATAACTTTAATTTCGGAAGTCAGTGTTTGTGTTAGTTTCTTCGTATTTTGACACCGACTTCCGAAATTAAAGTTATTTTTTACTTTGTAGTGTTTTTTTTTTAGAAGTCGGTTGTATTTTTTGGTAAAAAGTTTTTATTTTTCACTTTTTAGTAGTGCCCCACACCTAACAACACCACTACAAAATCGCAGAAAAGCAAAATACGCAATTTCGATTATCAAAGAATCATCTAAATAGTCAAATTCCAGCTATTTCGAATTAAAATCCAAAGTTCGTAACCGATTTTGTTATGATTTAAATCGGACCAATCTGCAAGTATATCCTATACGATAAAACAAAAATTTTTCTAATCGGTTTTTAATTGTCAGAGTTATGAGGTAACAAACATAAAAAAAAAACATACAACCGAATTGATAACCTCCTCCTTTTTGGGAAGTCGGTTAAAAAGTAAAGTTCTCGGTATAAATCTATTCTGCGGGTCTATAAGGCCACTTTAGCAGAATCAGCCAGCCAATCAAGCTACCTGAAACTTTCAAAGTTTCCCAATCAACCTTGAACCTAATGCTTTAGTGAAAAGGATGAAAATTAAAGTTGACATATTTTTGCATTCCACACCACCTGCACCTCGACATAACTTTGAAAAAGGTTAGCAGGTAGATGATGGCAATGTTGCGGAATTTGTTCGAAAGCTTCACCGTGAGTTGTCCTTAGAACACAAAGGGTATTTGGAGGAACACGGAAGGGAGTGTCCGACTCTTACTGACTCTTACTGATTTATGCTCACTGAAAAGTCTAGCTGATGGTGGTTTTTGCGTTAGATCAATTGGCTCCCTTCAAAATGGTTGAGCCCAATGGTGCTAGCCCATGGGTCAAGTTCGTGAACCGCCATCAGTTGGGACTGGTCATTTCTCAGCTGCTATAGCAGCTTTACATTAAATATTTCTATTATTTGTTCTTTTTTTATTCGGGACGCTTTTATTTTTCTCGTCTATTACATTGTTCCCACGTGTACCTATGTATAATTTCAACACGATTTAATAACAAAGCTTTGTAAAAATTTATTACTTTTAAAAGAGTGTCCGTGGAGAGATTTACGCTTTGGGACGTGCTAATAGCTCCTTCTTTTTTTGAACCGACCTTGACATTTAAAAAGTGCCTGTTAATGGTTTTATTTAAATAAATGCTTTGAGTTTTTGAGTATGGGTAATCATCAACCCCGGCAGGACTGGCCCTAGCCCCGTCTATATCCTGACATCTCCTTGTGGCGCGCATGGAACACAACGCGCCTGCGCGGGCCGGTTCTGTTTGAACGGCGAGCCACCCAACGCCCCGGCGGCTGTCCGCAAGCATACGTCTGCGGTGCTCTTCCAAAATTCTTCTGTTGCGGCCGCTGGGGGTCCTGTTACCCTATGGGACCCTGAATAGAACTAGTGTTTTAGCTCTCTATCGCAAATAAATACAGTCAGTCTTCTCGTCTAATTATTTCATCAAATTAGGAACCTAATCTCAAGACAAACATTGCATAAACTCGATTATATACAGTTAAACTATGGTTTTGTGAGAACGGACTCATTGCCTCATGCCTAACTTCATGGTCCGGAACAAATACAATTAGAAGTAAATTAACAATTCCATTATATGAGTACCTACTCGTAGTTTAAAAACGTTCAAAGGTTGCATCTTTGATCTTTGGAGGAGCCCTCCCACCAAAAGTAATTAATATAATAAAGAGTAGGTTTTATTATGGTCTCTGAAGTGCTCTAGAACTTGAGAGACTATATCCTGCAATTATTAGACCAACTGACATCTTATCAGCAATAACTAATTGATAGTTTTTTTTTTCATCCGACTTCATAAAAGGAGGTGTTTTCAATTCGGTGGAGAGTCAAAAAACCGAGTACCTAGTGATTTTAATGTTAATTTCCAATATAGCCCATTGGAAAGTAACATTAAAATCACGAAGTACGACTAGTTTTTCAAAAAACAAATATTACTTAACCGTGTAGAAAAGAGTTTTTTGTGTGAAAGAAAGAGGTTTTTATGTGAATATAAATATTGATATTCCATGAGCATTTTAACAGCTTTTCTACTCTAAGAGATTCAGATACAGAACCTTGCATCTAATATGTTTTCATAACAAATATTCTTAACCTTTTTTTCTATTCTTTTACTGAATAACAACGAAACATTTTTCCATACAGACTAATCGTTTTACTCATAACTAGGAAATATTAAAATCTTTTCATTTTTTTATGGCAACCCTTGCCCTCGAACTCCTCCCTCCTCATGACGCAATGGTCCATGAACAAGATCTGGTCAAAGAGATTACTCTCGGCAAACAAACGCAGTCTCATTGTCAATCGTGACGCGAGAGACTGCGCGCGCGCCGGTCGCCGGTCGTTGCGAAATAAGTTTATAAATATTTGAGTAGTGATTTTTTTTAATACGGATTTTTTTTATGTGAGTATTATTTGTGGAAATTTTATTTTTATTGATGTGTGATATTTGTTGGTTATTTTTTGATAGAATTGAGGTGTTAATTATGATCTAACCTTTGAATTGAAGAGTCGGTTTGAAAATGTTTTCACATGACCATAAACTGCGTTCTTTGCTAATCAACTCGAGCTATAACATATATCGATATTAAATATACTACCCAAAATTAACACAAACTTCACCCTAAAAAAGGGTGACGATTTATCAGCTAATTGTTATCCTAGTATTGTTAGGTATTTTTTATAGATTTTAACAGACGTTCAAACATGATTAAGCCTTACAGAATTATGTTTAATATAAGCACACCACCACACCTTTTATTTATTTTTTTATTTTATTTTTATTTTATTTATTTGGCTCACTAACAATTGAATACACATATGCAAGTATAAAAAATACATCACAGAAACTTATTTACTAGTGTACCAATTTTTACAGGTAAGCACAACATGCATTAGGTACATTAGTGCTGATAGGTGTTGATTAAAAACTAGAAACAAGTTACTCTCCAAACATAATTATGACTATTAACTGTTTTTTTTTATTTTTATTCTTACTAAAAAATATTAAAAAAGATTAAAATTATTATGCAAGCCTTAACACAAAAAATGGGTTTACAAGTTTTTCACTACAATACTTCTAAACTTAGTAAGTGAGTCAGAGTGCACATCGACAAGATCACTGCAGCTGTTCAATAATTTACATAGAGGCCCTCCTCTTCGCAGAACTGTTCTCAGTACAAATCGTAAGGGGTTTGTAGGAGCTCGTGGGTGTCCCCAATTTTTGAGTAGTAGTATAGTAGTTTTTTGTTTTTGCTGCTCAATAATTGGGGACAGTTAATTTTATCTATAAAAACGTATCTTCAATTAGAGAAAAGGCAGGAATAAAATAACATGCATGATTTATTTTCGCTTTTTCCTTACATTGCGAAGTATGTATTAAATTATGTACATCAAGAACCAACGCGCAGTATTTAACAATGTGCGAATATTTTCACTAATAATCTAGATTTTTGTACCCAGTTTATGCCAGACTAGCTTCTGCCAGCGGCTTCGTCCACTTGATCCCTAGGTATAACAAAGTAGCCTATGTACTACTCCAGACTATAATCTATCTCTGTTCCAAATTTCATGCAGATCCGTTTAGTCGTTCTAGCGTGATTGACATCCAAACTTTCGCATTTATAGTATTAGTTACATTAGATTAATTAACTAAATGTAGCCGAGTTTGGTTTAATATGCGCTATTTAATACATGGAGTTCACTTACTCATGGTGATAAGATAAATAAGCGGAAACATATGAGGCCCATACTGTTTGTGGTTTTCTAATAGTCGTTAACACATTCTAAAATAATATTTTAATCTATTCTCTTGTCGTTTCACTCGTAGAATGCTATTTCACAGGACATAGTACTTAAAGTGTTAAAAATATACTCTTGTCCTTATGTAGATCAATGTGTACGCATATGCCAGTTCAATTAAATAGCTCACGAAATGAATACTAAAACTTCCTTCGTGTTTAAGCGAATTTATTTTTTACATAGTTGTAGGTATAGGGAATGGTGTTTCAAAAAACTAACTAAAAATAACGGTAGGGGGTGAAGCTATCGTTGGAAGGGGTGTAGATGTGTAAAGGCCGTAAAGGTTGGCCCAGGGCAATTAATATTCTTATAAATACCGCGTATATGTGACATCGACGCACGAACGATTTCCATGGGTCCAGGGCATGATTCTGGACACCCCAGTGTTGGAATTTTTCGTCGGTTATTTTCTCATTTTTTTCATTTTTTTTCAAGAGTACCACAAATAGGTAACCGCGCAACTTCGTCTGCGACACATTTTCCATTATTGCTCAGCTCCTATTTGTCTTAGCGTGATGATATATAGCCTATAACCTTCCTCGATAAATGGGCTATCTAACACTGAAATAATTTTTCAAATCGATCCATTAGTTTCGGAGCCTATTCAATTCAAACAAACAAACAAATCTTTCTTCTTTAAAATATCAGTGTAGAGGTGTAGATGTAGATAATTGATCTATCGTGTCATCTTTTTACAGCACGTCTTATCGATAAGAAATATAGACATGGCATCATGCGTGTTACCTCGAAAGGCTTTTCAGATGTGAAATAAGACACGTTTTGTACTATGGACCATACTCACAAATATTTTTCTTAATTAACATTCACAGCTGCTCTAATAAGTATATAGAAATAAAAAAGTCTTTCAAAAGACTGCCGGCATTGCCACGTTGTACGGAAACCCTTATCATCTGTCCAAGGTTAAAACCAGCCCTTGTGTCACGTGAAGTGTCAACTTCCATCTTTATAATAACATAATTCTAGGTTACTAGTTAGTTTCCAAATACCGTGGCAGCGAAATCAATCTGGTAACCATTTTTCAATTATGTTGGGCTCAAATCGGAAGTCTACAACTCGACAACCCAGTAAATGGGTTGGTACGTAACTCCGCGATTTCCAACCAAGGAGTCAAACCCATGATCTAAAAAAAAATACAACCGACTTCCAAATTAAAAAAAACACTACAAAGTAAAAAATAACTTTAATTTCGGAAGTCGGTGTTTTTGTTAGTTTGTTCGTATTTTGACACCGACTTCCGAAATTTAACTTAATTTTGTTTTATAATTTTTTTGTTTTCTTTCTCGGGTCTCTGGAGACCCGGTCCTTTGGTAGGCGTACGAGGGGCCGAAACCAACTCGCAGAGGCCCCGTTAGAAATTTCAAAGGTAATGGGGCACCAACTATTGGAGTTTTTATTTTATTTGGAAGTCGGTTGTATCTTTTTGTAAAAAGCTCTTTTTATTTTTCACATTTTAGAGGTACCTCAGACCTAACAACACCACTGCAAAATCGCAAGAAAGCAAAATACGCAATTTCGTTAACTAGGATGACAGAAAACCATCATCCAAGTAAACTAATTCCAGCTATTTTAATTCAAAAAACCAAAAAAAAAAACACAACTGAATTGAAAACCACCTCCTTTTTGGGAAGTCGGTTAAAAATAACAGTAACCACTCTTCCTACTACAACACCGCTTGATAAGACAATTAAAATTTAGATCGATTTCATAGGCACAGATTTCAAGACCAATCATTTACTTGACACCAATTCTAAACGAAATAAAAATAACGATAACAGTTGCACCTTAAATTTTCAAATTGCAAACTTTACTTCAATTATCAACTGGCAATTTTTGTCTGTAAAGAAACAGGGCTTAACACATACATTCACAGTTCAAAAACCGGCTGTAGAGAAGTATTCAAACCCACCAAAGTTATTTTTAGTTAGGACCTAAATTGAATAATTTTAAGTTCATTCACATTTCCTGTACAAACAAAAACCTTAAAATCAAAAGATACCTAAGACACAAAACCAAGTTCTTGTTGTTTACATTTATACGTATAGTACTAGGTTTCGCCACCACTTCGAACGCGCATACATCCCGTTCCCGTAGGAATATCGGGAAAACCTCTCTTATTGCTCCCCTACGGAGTGTAGAGAAGCTACATGCCAAATTTCAGCTTTTTTTTTACGACCAATAGTTTCGGCTGTGTGTCAGTCACTCAGATACAACCGATTACAATACAACTCACTCAGTAACGGAAGAATTTTATATATTAGGATAACTAGAGTACTCGTACTAGGTATTTACCACTTGCGACACTTCCACAGCAATAAAAAAAAATAGACCAACCTGCTGGATATGGCGACCTGTTAAATCGAGTATTTGGTGTCGCAACTCAAATACTAGTTCCGCTCACTTGGTTAATTTGTTGCGAAACCCGTGAAGTATATTGATTACCTTCTAGTGCTTAGAATTGGAGTGAATAGACTTAGTGTGGGGTTATATAAAGAAAACTTTGTGTGGTATTGTAGGTTTGCAACATAAATTGCAATGTCTGGCTATTTAAAGGATATTCTATTGACTTTTTAACCGACTTCCCAAAAAGGAGGAGGTTCTCAATTCGGTTTTATATTTTTTGTTTTTTTTTTTCCTATGTTTGTTACCTCATAACTCCGTCAATTATGAACCGATTTGAAAAATTATTGTGTTATCTGAAAGGATATACTTGCAGATTGGTGCCATTTAAATTTTTTCAGAATCGGTTACGAAGCTTGGATTTAAAATCGAATATGCTGGAATTCGATTACTTGGAAATAGTTTTTTTTCATCCAAGTAATAAAATCGAAATTGCGTATTTTGCTTTTCTGCGATTTTGCAGTGCTGTGGAATACCACGAAAAAGTGAAAAATAAAAAACTTTTTACAAAAAAATATGTTATAGTTTCTTCGTATTTTGACACCGACTTACCCGACGTTACTTACCGACTTACCGAGAGAGCTATAGCCCTTCTCGATAAACGGGCTATCTACCACTGAAATAATTTTTCAAATCGGACCAGTGGTTCCTGAGATTAGCGCGTTCAACCAAACAAACAAACGGTCCGATTTTAAAAATGCTTGTCAGTGTTAGATAGCCCATTTATCGAGGAAGGTTATAGGCTATATAATATATCATCACGCTAAGACAAATAGAAGCGGAGCAATAATGGAAAATGTGACGCAGACGAAGTTGCGCGGGTCAGCTAGTCTGTCATAATTGTGGGACATTCTACCAGTAACACGTTTCCACCTGCAACCAGCTCGCAGGCAAGTTTAATACATTTGGAGGAACACGGGTGGCTTTTAGTCAGTAAGAGTCTGACACTCCTTTCTGTTTCAACTTTTTTTTAAGTATGTTTAATCATCAAATAACTCCTCCCGCTCTGGGTGAAGCAGAAGGGAGTGTCAGACTCTTACTGACTAAAACCCATCCGTGTTTCTCCTAATGCCGTTTGAGTTTCAGGGCTGCGGTGACGCTCTCGAACAAATTCCGCAACCTTGGCTTCTGCTCCATCTAAAGTCGAAGAAGTAATTTGATGATTTACCATCCTAAAAAAATGCAAGCTTAATTACATTGGGACCCGAGATGTAATGTTAAAAACCGCTGGACAGTGTCCCGCAATGTAATTTAACTTGCATGCGAGTTGCTCGCAGGCGAAAATACGCAGCGTTAGGCTGCGTTTCTATCAAAGATGTGCGAGGATGCGAAGCGTGGGATGTGTTTACAAAGAACAATTAGAATCGCTTATAATTTACCTATAGCTTACTCTCGTCATTAGTAATCCAAACAAAAATAATTTTTTGCTCTTCTTACGGAAATTGGCTATTTATTAGAAGTTTTTTGTTGCTAGAGTCTTACAAATGAACTTAATGTGTTTGTGTATTGTAGATTCATTTAATTTCCATTAACTAGTCTTGTGTTAAATAAAAAAATGCTAAATGAAAAACATTCTTGGGGTTTTACTAATAGACAGACAAGACATCACATTTTAATGAATGAACAACTATGTTCAATGCGGATATACAAAAGCCTTTCTGAAGTATAATAATGTTCGTTTATGTTTTCAACTTCTGACCATAAAAAAACTAGACATAAAAAACATTGTGTTCCTCTACTAAAATTAAACAAGACTTACAGTACCTGGTAGTCTACTAAACAAACTTAAATTAATATTCTTACATGATGAAATGATTTCCCAAAATTCCCAGGGGAACGGAAAAACACGGGATGTACGTATACAAAGACGCGGACAAAAGCAAGTAGTTATATAAATGTATGGCACTGCGTGAAAATCCTACATAATAACATAAATTATGTTTATGTACGAAAAATTTAACACTTAACAAAGCAAGGTCAATGTCATATTAATAGGTATCAACTTACTTTACGTTAAAAAAATGCAAACAGTGCTAATTGACTACTTGGTTAAATTACTCCGTCATTTGGTGTTTAAATTATCTCGTTAAACTACTTTACTATATACTTAGTTGCTTTCACGAGATTTATGGAAAAAAGCATAAAAAATCACATCGGTTTTTTTTCAAGAACCATGGCTACGCTATGATCATTATTTTTAAACTTTTAGCTTACGTTTCACCATCGCAACTATATCACAACATTGTAATCGGTCTAAGCATTTAGAAGTTCCGGTGGAATTGCTGCTGAATCGGGTCCATATTTCCATGTTAACATGGTTTTATTCTAGGCAAAATAGTTATAGATAGTCTAATATAATAATTGATTTTTTACTAGGGACTAGCTGACATTCCTGCTCCGCTCCTATTTGTCTTAGCATGATGATATATAGCCTATAGCCTTCCTCGATTAATGGGCTATCTAACACTGAAAGAATTTTTCAAATCGGACCAGTACTTCCCGAGATTAGCGCGTTCAACCAAACAAACAAACAAACAAACTCTTCTGCTTTATAATATTAGTATACTATACGTTTGGCCACATGTTCCGAGACCACATAGACCGCATCATCGCGTAACATCAGGTGAGATAGTGGTCAAACGTGTGCCTATCAATAGAAAAAAGAAAGTTTTGTCGGTACATATTTTAAAAGCTTTCATACTAGGTAAGTGGAAATGCTACTCCACTTAACTACCATTACATGTCCTACAGCAGTTGGACTATGTAACAGACACTTAACATGAGAAACATCACAATATGTTTTGCATAGATATCACCGCCAGTCATTAAGGAAGTGACACATAATTCTCGTTACCGTTATCAATTAGATAACGAGGCATGCCTAGCAAAAGTATTGATTCGTATGATAAGGTATATGCTTTCGGGAGATATGATGGATGGTGGTTCAGTTTCAAGTTAGTAAGTAGAGAAATTACAGTGTCAGGGTCTGCAGAAAATGTAAGCACCACCGGTCACCGGACTTATACTGCCTGATTTACTTATCATCATAATTTATGCAGATTTTTTCTTCATTCTTAAATAATTTTCTGTTCGCATAACTCGTCAAAGTTTAAGTGAAAAAAAAACACGGTTTTAAGGGTGCATGTCCATGCGACGGCATTTACAGCGGAGCGAGGCAGTCGAGTGGAGAAACGGAGAAATTTTAACCAATGGAATTGCATACAATCTCCGCACCACGGGAGTCACTGACATTTTGATTGACATGATTGGTTAATTTTTCTCCGTTTCTCCGCTCCGCTGCTTCACTCCGCTGTAACGGACAGGCAACCTAAATGTGGAGGCAAGTGCCAAAACGACTCAAAATAAGAAGAAATCTTCCACACCCTGATTGGTCAACACTGACCTTGTTGATTAAGTTATGCTTTTATTATTGATGACATTAAGTTTACCAAAAATTAGATCTTCCAGAAAATCGCAAAAAGATGTTCCAGAAAATCGGCTGATTTCGCTTTCCTCAGGGCAAATTCTCAAAGATCACTCCGATAAACGAATCAGTTTTCAATATGGTATTCTGTACAAGGAATACTGTTTGGAAAATACGGTTCGGACTACTACCGTGAACCCCAGAGATACTTAAAAAGTCTACGACGCAACCTCATGTCCAACTAATATTATCCACATTTACAGAAATCAAAATGGCGTCAGCTTCCGTGATGCTCGTGCAGCCCAAAGGTGAATTGTGGGAGAGAATCAGAGTGGAGCTGAACGAGAACGTGAACACCAGGGACCAAGACTTGGCAGCCATCAAGGAGTGGCTGAGGAAGCAGCCGCATCTGCCTGATGAGTGGGGTGAGTTTTATAATGATCTTCTTACGAAGGTGACAGATAAACCAGGTATATTTGTCGAATTTTTACCGATAGAAGAAATTGAATCCAATCCAATTTTATCCAACCCTGCATGATAGCTATAATGGGCTTGTGTCCTGAAAAAATCGAATTAGTCCGTCAGCTAAATTATCAAAAAATATTTGACCCGTGTTTTTTTTCGTTTGTTACGGGAACCAAAATTGACGAAGTTACGACGCTTTTAAAATTCTCAATACGCCACACCTTCGCATAATTTTTAGTGAGTCGTGACGTCACTAGCCCCCACTCCCGAGTTTTGATGCATTCTAGCTTTGTCAATATTCATTGATTTACAAAAACAAAAAATACGTGTCCATTATTTTTGCAATACTCTAACTGACGAACTAAATAGTTTTGCAATTTGTGGATGATGGAATTTAGCCTATTCTGTAAACCCCAAAACAGTGAAATCTTTTCAAGAATTTCAACGTGTTAACAAAACTACTCAATAAAGCTGAGGAGTGTCATAGAGCCCAGACTCAATAAATCCGAGATATCGAGAATATATATAATTATAGCTTTTACCCGTGACTTCGTTCGCGCATATCCCGTTTTTTTCCCGTTCCCGTATGAATTTTGGAAAATCCTATCTTATTGCTCCCCTACGCTCCCCAAGGAAACTACATGCCAAATTTCAAATTTCTACGACCAGTAGTCTCAGCTGTGCGTTGTCTATCAGTCACTTAAGAGGAAATGTGGGCTTGTAGACTTTGTATGTAAAAAGTTATATTTCGAGGTTTGGCTCTCGCCTGTTTCCTCCTCCAATATTAAATCGATTCAATAGATATTACACAAGCTGAATAAGAAGGATATAAACTGTGCCCCTATGTTTTTCTCTATTCATTAATAGTTGCCAAACTTGTTCAGTAAGGCTCTTTTGGCAGCAGTTTATTGGACAATTTTGAGCATGTTTTGAGGGTCCTAGTGCTTTTACGTTTAATATATCATCAAAAAAAAAAACATAGCGACACAAAATATATTCTTCTTATTCAGGTCATGAAATATCTCTTAAATCTGTCCAATATTGAAGAAGGAAACAGGCGAGGCGCCAAACCTCGAATTATGACTATTTACATACAAAGTCTCACTGCCCGCGTTTCCTCTTAATGAGTTAGTAACGGAAGAATTTTATATCGGTATACTATGATTGTAGACAATGGTGCGTTCCAAAATGTCTTGTGTAGCATTCCACCGATTGACTTCAGAGAATGACGTCGCGCGTCGTTTTGCAAGTTTCTGGCTTCTGCACACTTAAATCAAAATATATGTGTACAAAACCTCATTGCCTAAGTTAGTTAACATCTGCTAGTCTATTCTGTAAATAACCATTTCGATATCGACTTCACCTGAGTGACTAAGCTTACAAAGTGAACTTTATTTCACACATCATAAGGTCTTATGTTTATACGAATTTGAAACTCACCTCGGATTCCGCTGTCGAGACACAAAAATGTTGTTACAGAATAGCACTGCTGACGTGTATAAGATCATACGAATGAAGCACTCAGTGAACTTTACAAATCTAAAAAAGCCATTTCGAAAAAACGCCATTGGAAGTAAACTAATGAAATCACTAAAGATTAATATATTCTTCCCCAGAGGATCGCTGCTTGCTGACCTTCCTGCGAGGATGCAACTTCTCCCTAGAGAAATGTAAGAGGAAGTTGGACATGTACTTCACGATGAGGGCAGCTTGCCCCGAGTTCTTCACAAACAGGGACATCACGAGGCCAGAACTTATGGATCTTATGTCTAGAGCGTAAGTGTCAGTTTCGTTTGTTTGAAGTCCTTGAGGTCCAATCCGACAGGATCAAAGACTGTCCACAATTTTATAGGAAATTTTGATTCAAAATGTGCCAGTGCTTTATGGAAGGTTACTGCTAGTTACTTTTTCTTTTCATATCGATGGTCATCATCTTCCTGCCCTTATCCCATGACACTTGGGGTTGGCGCAACACGTTTTTTTTCCTCCACTCTACCCTATCAGTCGTCAAACTATCACTAATTCCTTTTCTTACATATCGTTCCACATAAAATCCATCTTTTCTTTGGCCTTCCTTTCCCTCTCCATCCATCCAGATTTAATAAAAAACTATTTTACAAAAAAAATATAACCGACGCGCGACGCCCAAACACTACTACGTAGATATAAAATTGTTTGGAAGGCAGGCGGTTATACATATTTATTTACATTAAAAATTCACTTAAAAATTATCTCCACTATACGTCAAAACATTCGTGCTAGGCCCTGAAAAGGCCCGGACTAGCAATTAAAACACATATTTTGATCATTTGAAGATAAGTTTTACACGTAGTTTGTTCGTTAAAAATATATAGATAGAAAAGCACAGAAAAAAAAATCCTGACTAAGTCATGTATTTACCACATTTCAGGCAAGGACCAACTATGCCCGGTTTGACTCCCTCTGGAAGAAGAGTCACCATTTGCCGAGGTAAGAAGATCGATTTCTCTTTCTTCCTTTAAAAAGACGAGCATTGCCCCCTTTTTAAAGACGGAAAATTTTCAAATGACTTCTTCCACTCTAGGTGGAGCAGAAGGAAAGGTCAGACTCTTACTGAACAAAACTCGTGTTCCTCCAAATGGCCTAAGCTTCCAGGGCCGCGGTGACTCTTTCGAACAAATTCCAGAACCATCGAACAAATGCAACCGAGAATTGCCTCTGTGATCATTTAAACTGCAGTGTTATTAATAACTAAACGTGGAAGAGAATAAAATCTTGAACAACTTCCTTTCTTATTAAATCATCTTAATGATTTTCCTTATATCGATCGCATGACAGAAGTAAATTAGCCGTCAATACCGCTTGACTCATACCGGGCGGTTTCTGAGGTATTTTATCGGTCCGATAAGTACTAACCAACTTATAGGGTTACAAGAATTATCGTTAACGGACTGATGAACTACCAATAGACTATCTTAGAAACCAGTGAAACTTGCCTATTCGCGATATAGTTCACTTTTTATATATTTCCTGGCGTTTTGTTTACTGCAACAATCATAGGATATCCTATGTGAACAAACTTGATGAATGGTTTTTTTATGACTGATTTCCTTTGTAATGTAAGTGAACTAAATTATGAAACAACACAATGATTCAATGTCTACTAACCTTGTCATGTTTGTAGCTATATTTTTAATGAAGCCTTATTATAATTGTCTTTACACATGTCAGTCTTATCGTTAATCTAAGTAATTTGTGTATGACGTGTTTGTCATACACAAATTACATTCATACGAGTAGTAGGCAGTTATGATTATTTAGTTTTTCTTTATTATAAAGAAGAATAAAGTAGCATTTTATTTTACAAATACTTTAGTGTAACTGACTTGCTAACTATCGTGATGCCTGACTTGATCACCTAATACACAAAAGATAAATTAGGCTGATCTTTAACACATTCGTGCGACCGACACCACTTCCTAGTTTAGTTGGGAAGAAGAAACGGTGCAAGAAACTCACCAGCAACTTTGTCATAGTCTTAAGTTTGAAGAACTTGAATTTGTATAAAAGTTTTCAGATATTTTTTTGTTCACGCATACATCTAATATTTTGAATACTTAACTATACAAACTTAAAATTAAAACTCCTTACTAAGTAAACCCTAGAAACTGCCGAAAAAAATTCGTCCGCATCGCTGTCGACTGGAAGTGTGACCAAAAGTCTGGCGACATTGCCGCGCATACTGCGTTGTAAGGCAACCCTAATCTTTTCAAAGTTAGAGTGAACAGGCCACTTCATCTCTAACCGAGACTAGAGTCAAAAGCAAGCATATCACAAAAAAAGGCAACCCTTTTATAGTAGTATCGTAACCGTAATATCATACTGGTCTAATCCACAGGCCTCGACAAGAACCTCGACACGCACCAGCTAAACGACGCGTTCAAGATCGCCATGATGATTGGTGACGTCAGGCTGATGGAAGAGATTGAAGGAGTTGCAGGAGACGTGTACATTCTGGACGCTTCCATAGTGGCGCCCAGTCATTTGGGGAAGATATCACCGTCAGCGTTGAAGAAGTTCTTTATTTGTGTTCAGGTAACACATACAAAAATATAATTAATTTGTTCGAATTATGAAAGAGGTCAAGTTGGTTAGTTAAGTAATGACCTTTTGAAGACACAAACGTAATTTTGTTTTGTGTGTGAAGATCGAGAATTACTAAATTAGATGAGAGATGGGCTTTTAAAGACGATCGTAGAGGCCTCTAGAGAAAAGTTGATGATCGAAAACAATAGCGTGCAATAGGACCTTGCTTTACGGATCGGTGATATCAGACTAATAAAAAAATAGGAGTTTCGGGAGACTTTTATATTGATGATGCTTCTCGATAATTTTATTATAGCACCGGACCATCAGGTTTAAATCAAGTTGGAGACACCAATGTCTCAAAGATCTAAATTAGCATTTTTTTAAGAGATCGAATGCAACCCTTTTTATTCTATTACAGGAGGCGTACCCCATTAAATTGAAAGAGGTGCACGTGGTGAACTCGACGCCCCTGATCGATGCTCTCTTTAATATCATCAAGCCTTTCCTCAAGGAAAAGATGAGGAAAAGAGTAAGTGCCTATTCACTTTATGTTTCACTAGTATTATGAATGTCAAAGTTACCATAAATCTAGTAGTATGATTGTTTCTCTGATAACATAACACTTAAAACAGGTTATGGGCCCAGCTAGTTCTAATTTGGAGTTTTATAATATTAAAAGTAGTTTAAGGTTTTAATAAATAAAAGTCATCAATCATAGTATGTCTCCGAGAAAATAGTAATAGTCCTCGCTTATTCGTCAATAACGCTTTGTAACTTATTTTTTATTTTTTTCAGGTTCACTTCCACAGCAGCTTTAACGCCCTTCACGAACACGTGCCTAAGGAGCTACTGCCTGCAGAATATGGTGGCACTGGTCCTTCGCTTGATGAGATCAATTGTATGTTTCCTGTTTCTAGTAGTCCTCTTTTCTTTTAAATGTTGAAATCTGCAAGAGATCTAAAATTGCCGACGTAGTCCAAAGGATCGCTAAACTAAAGTGGCGATAGGCAGGGCACATTGCTTGCAGAACAGATGGTCGATGGGGCCGAAAAGTTCTGGAGTGGGAAACTCGTACCAGAAAATGCTATCGCACGCAGATCACGTTGGAGAGCCTCCCACAAGGTGGACTGATGACCTGGTGAGTGTCAGGCGACACTTGGGGGATGCCTATGTCCAGCAGTGGACGTCTTTCGGCTGATTTGATGATGATGATGAGTCCTCTTTTCAGCCAGCGTTACTTCGTTAACACATTCTCTCAGTTTCTCAAGCATTCATGACCATAGTCCGATGTTTTCGTGGCAGGCTATGTGACACCGCGCAGCGTAACACGACGCCGTCACTTCGTGTGTCTTAGTGTTTCATATTTTATATGTTTTAGTTTATTTTTATATTTTGTTGTATAAATGTATTTTATTTTGTATGGACTACTGTTGCCTGAAATAAAGGAATAATAATAAAAATAATTATAATAGTCTTGTTCACATCAAATATGATTTTAAATTTGCTGTTATTATTTGGGAAACGTCATACACAAATTTGACATTTCTGATTTAATCGCTGTTAATAGATACTAATTTCGCATCATATTATTTTCAGCTGCCTGGGTGAAGAAGCTGGAAGAATACAGAGACTGGTTCAAAAAGCAGGATTCCCTTAAAGCTGAGGAGGCGCTCCGGCCTGGCAAACCTACCAACTATGACGAACTCTTTGGAATCGATGGCTCTTTTAGAAAACTTGCTATTGACTAGACTAGTTACCTATAGTGCTTACTTAATTTGCTTGCTTAAAGATGGTAGTTTTGAGGCTTGAGAGTGTTTATTCTTCAGTTGGTTTTTCATATAAGCTTGTATAGAAAACCATTCCAGTCCTAGTTCTTGGAAATTATCAATTTAATGTTTTTTTTTACCATTCTAATATTTTCCTAAAATTTTAAAGCTGTTAACTTTTTAGATCTCAGTACATAGCTTAGGCGAACTCTTATTAAAATTATTCATTTCCAAGAATAAGAACTTTAAAATTTGTATGAAACTCTGTCTCCTCACAGTGTTTCATTAATCGTTTTGAACAGAGCATACAATACTCCACAAAGAAGAATGTTCTGCCTGATAGGGATTTAGATTCTTAATTTCTTGTACTATAATGGTGTAGCTCTCTGTATCTGTATTACAGTATTTTCTGCTTTTTATACCATTTATTTTATTAGATATCAAGAACAAAGACTATTTATTTATTCTTTTTACAAAAGTTTTCATAATGCCATTGCACTTCTTAGGTGTCCCGATTGCCTGCCAGGGTTGCGGTATTTGTTCCAAAGATCACCGCGGTTCTGGAACGCAAATGGCATTAGGAGAAATACGGATGGATTTTAGTCAGTAAGAGCAGAATAACGCTATATCTGCTTCAGCCAGAGCCGTTATAAATGATGTTCTATCAGCGATACTTTTGTCAAAAAGTACAAATATTACGAAAATGACATAGGTACGCTAACGACTATCACAGATGTTAAAAAAGTGGGGGCAATTATCGTATTATTAAGAGGCGTTCGTGTTTGTATCGCAATTTGTCAAAAACAGCCCTATACATATTGACATTGATCGTCGCTGAGATTTTTACGTGAAATGGCCCTATTGGGATAGTCATAACCGCTTTTAAAATGTCTCTTTCTGTAGAGAACCTAGTTTGCATGACGACAACCACAGTAATAACCGGATTAGCTTTAGCTATTCTAATGAGACTCTAAACTACTAAAGGTACAATTCTGATCCTAGGAAAGGTAGGAACAACACTGATTTTGGTGACCGCGACCGGCGACAATGACGTACGACCGCACATAGCTCTTGTCGGTCGCGTTCACCCCTACTTAGAGTGTTCCATAGTAATTTATAAAAAGCAGTGGGTTGTGGGCGCACGTCATTGTCGCCGGTCTCGGTCAACAAGATCCGAATTGTCCGCCCATGTACCACTATTGTGCATAAAGTCTAAATAAATTAATTAATAAATAAATTGTACCTTGACATCCTCACAGCGGTAGCGTAGCAAAGACGATTGTCAATACGTATTGAATTGACAAACGCTGCAGAAATGTCACGTGATCGATAGTTTATATTTTGGGCAATTATTGTATGGGCTATTAAAATGGGACTTGTTCTAGAGCCAATAAGACTCTAGAACAATCTTAAAAATCTTATTAGATACAAGTATCCTCACGGTTCTGTAAAATAAAAATGATCTTAATAGCACTTGCACTAAGGTACAACATTTATTATAAGATGTTAAACGTACCCTTTCCTCTGAATCTGTTGTAATTACTTAGTTATAGTTAATATTAAGTATAAATATTGTAATAATGGTGTTTGTCTGTGATAAATTATATGAATTTGGATGAAGGTTTATTGTTTTATTAATCGCACCGTTAGATAAGGATACCAAAAATTCCTCCTATATCGGTCCGTATTAGCGACCACTAAACAAAGAAATGAGGCAACACTGTCAGTCGGTTTTTCATCGACTGTATAAAAGTTGGTTCAGACGAAAACAGGACCTCCTTTTTTGCAGTGTATGTATGTTTTTGAATTTTTCCCGATGCTTCGATTTCGTGGACTCATGAATCGAAAAGGCTAGGCCTTTCCAACAATGAAAGAATTTTCATAATCATCACTTTTTAACAGACTACTTCAAAAAAGGAGGAGGTTCTTTATTTTCATGTATGTTCATCGACTTCTCCGCCATTTGTGAACCGATTTAAAAATTTATTTTTACATTCGAAAGCTATGTTTCCGAGGCGGTATCATTTTCACCAAGTAAGAATCCGATGATGGGATCCCAAGAAAATCGAGGAAACCCTCAAATTTTAAAGGCACATTTACAATGTTTTACATGAACCTTCTAACGCAATTCAGATATTTGTGCCTGGTAATCATCATCTCATGTTGCTGAGCTGTTGATGAAAGGTATAGGTTAGGATCTGATGATTGTTTCTCATGAAAAATGTTTGTTTAGCGATATTTTGGGCAATTGACAACCGATTTGGATGACTATTTTTCTTTGTAAGAGTAATTTCCGGAACTGGTCCCATACCAATTTTGTGAAAATCATGAAGAACTTCGGAGTTAGGCAAAGGAACTCTTTAATTGAGATAGTAAATGGACCGGGATTGCTGAAATCACATGTCTGATTTTTGTTTACACCAGCGATGCGAATGTGAAAATTAATTTAATTGGCACTCAGTTCATTTACGAGTTCATAACATAACATCACGCCGGTACGCTGTGAAGGGGTAGGTACGCAAGTACCACTAAAAAATGAAATATTAAAAATCTTGTTTAAAAAAAAAAACAACTTCCAAAATCAAAACACCACAAGGTATAAAACAACTTTAATTTCGGAAGTCGGAGTCAAATAAAAAAAAATAACCAAAAATACCAACTTCCGGTGAAAATTAAAGTTATTTTTATACCTTGAAGTGAATTTGGAAGTCGGTTGTATTATTTTGTAAAAAAAGTTTTTTTACCTTGCCAATACGAACGAACAGCTTTCAAAGCGTCAGTGTACAGTTAAATTACCTACACCACACAACCGGTTGTACAGCCCTCGCCAAACTTTGTGACCGCCCTGAAGTTAGTTTTTCCGATGCGCAAGCCTCGCGCGGTGCTGTTTTTGTATGGGATTTATTACTGCGCCCCCGTTGTAGTTAACTTCAGAGCGGACACAAAGTTTGACGAGGGCACAGCCGGTCGATTCTGTTGACATCTCACCGTGATCACTTAGGTGGAGTGAACGACAAGTGAGCTGTCATACCATCTTGTTTGTATGGTTTGACAGCTCACTTGTCGTTCACTTCACCTAAGTGTTCTCTTCGACATGTTTACAGAATCGCACTGCTGTAGTATATACAGTATGTCTACGACATATATGCAATAATTGAAACCACAAGTAACACTTGTCCACAGAAGTATAAATAATTGTTATAAATTAAAAAAAACGTAAATGAAAAAAATTAAGTTTTCAAACAAAATAAATATGAAAATAAATTTAGTAAAAGTAAATCACCCTATTTAGAAAACGTACCTTGACCTCGACTGACCTCGAGAAGTGCGGCAACAATGCTCGCGCGGCGGCGTTTTGATTTATCTTTGCCAATTGCGATGAAATTCACTATGGTTATTTTTCACCCGTTCTTTTTTACTTCGTGATAAGTTGATTACTGAACTAATCTAAATAAATTCTGTCATAGCACAAGATGGATTAAAACTTAAATTTTCTCATGTTCAAAATGTCGACCACGTTTTTGAATGCACAAGTGACATCGCCGAACAATGTTGTCCCGAACCTTGCCCAACAAATTTCGACCAGGATCCGAGTGTTTATTTCACCGTAAAAAACAAGTACAAATAAAATTAAAAACACAATTTACACACACTAAGGTCAAGTACCTACTCAGTGTCTATTTCACTGTAAGAAAATAATTAAACTAATACATACAAGTAAATAACAAAAATCACGTAAAACAATGCGTGTACTTAAGTACCTATCAAATCTTTGCGAAATGCACACACGCTATCCCGGAAGACTCGCGGTGAACTGACAAAACTTACATCCGTACTGGCAAAAAATAAAAGTCATAGGTAAATAGGGTAAACAATGTAATAATTATCTTTTATCGATACTTTTCTACAATTACTTATCTAATAAAGACTTAATACGCAATCAAGGCATTACAATACTAGTACTATTTTTAATAACCGTATTTAACAGTGAAGTGATACCTAGTTAAATTTATTGGACTTTTAAAATAAATTTTAATTTTTGTACGTTTCGACTTACGAAACTACCGTAGGTACTACCTAGATAGTGAGTAATGTAGAAAACGGGTGAGTACGTTTTTTTAATAGGATGTTTCTTCCTAAAATGTAAACATTAATACATTATTTTTTATCTCTAAATCCTCTCAATTATAATTTTTAATCAGAATAGGTAGGTAGGTACATAGTGGTGCTATAATAATTCTAAACTAACCGTGTCCTTTAAAATTAGAACATCTTTTTTGCTAACCTATCATTATTCTCTTCAAAAGACAATGAGAGCAAGCTGATAATATTGTCGATAACTGTGTCCAACCCTACGCGTCGAGCGCGCGCGCAACCCGCTCCCCGCGCCCCTCCTCGCCAAAAGCCGAAGGCCTTTGAAAAAGCCGACACACGCGTGCCGCGTCCTTCTGTACTAAGCCGACAAACGAACCGCACCGCGCCAGCGTGGCAACGTTGCTTTTCAATGTTCAAGGATTCAAGTTCATTGTACTATTAACCTACTGTTGCAATTCTACAGAGTGTTCAAATTTGCTTTAAATTAAAACTCGACTTTTTGACAAAACTACTGGACCGATTTCGTTACTTTTTTGTATAGCGTTATCAAATACCATAACTAGTATGTGGTTTCAAGGATTGCATATATGTCGTAGACATACGGTATAAATGTCCATTTTATTTCTGATGGCTAGAAACAAGTAATAAGTAGTCTGAAAACAAAAAAACATAGACATAGACAAAAAAACAAAGACATCTGTGAAAACTTAGCACATTTTAGTCCGAATTAGCTAATGACCTTTTAATTAAGTTTTAGAGGTAGTAGGTATTCATTACAAGATATGTATTGTTAACTCTGTTTGCCTTTTTATTTTCTTTTCTATGGATAAACCACATTTTAACTCACTATTGTTGTTATGGTTAAAATAAAGAATACAGCAAGACAACCCCAACACAAGTAAATAATTTTAATACCTTCACTGAAGCCTTAATTTTTGTAAGTGAATGGAACCATTTGAGACACAAGTATTTTTTTTGTTTTAAATGGTTACCGCTTCTTTATTACTATTTTACTTAATAGGTATGTAATTACACTTCGATCCGAATATCCTTTTACGATAAAGGGATAAATTCCGGACACTCCTCGACTGACTACATAATATAAAGTTCCTACTATTTACGCAACAAACAACGAGGGAAAACCCTGAAGGAAATAATAATCTTTACATGTTTGCTCACACAAGAAATACCCAAGCTCTTGAAGTCTGTGATCTGCAGTGCTATTCTGTAACAAAATTTTCGTGTCTCGACAGCGGAATCCGAGGTGAGTTTCAAATTCGTATAAATAAAAAACCTTATGATGTGTGAAATAAAGTCCACTTTGTAAGCTTAGTCACTCAGGTGAAGTCGATATCGAAATGGTTATTTACAGAATAGACTAGCAGTCCACACAAACAATGTGAAGAGACAACTTCTTCAATCTGCCTAGTATTTTCCCAGATCTTTTGGGTTCGGTCAATGATATAAGACTATAGATACGTTGTCCGCACTCTAAAATGACAACATTAAATGAAGCTAATTGGCCACATCGCGCTTAGTTACGCACCAACCTGTCGCGCGACACTACGTTTGTTTGGTTGTCAATTTGACTATTACTTATCCTGTGACGTAACTGAAGATGTATATTTATCTCCCTCTAGCAACAGGCATCCCGCCGTACGTTGACATATTTTCTTTCCCTTTCTTCATGCGTATTAGTAGCTATTTAATATGTTCGCCGTTCTTAAAAGCGCCGCGATGTTGGTTTATGACGTGTCTAATTATAATACATAATTGCTTATCAGATACAGCTGAGTATCAGTATGGTATATTCATCATCATCATTATATCAGCCGGAAGACGGCCACTGCTGAACAAAGGTCGGTGGGGGGATTTTCCATAATCGCCACGCTTGGCAGGCGGGTCGGCGATCGCCGAGTCGATCGATCGATCGATCGTGTTGAGTCTTACAGAGAACGCTGCTGCCCATTCTCTGGCGACTCCCTTCATCGCCCATCGTACATTGATAGCTTACTAATTGTAACCCTCGAAAAGAAAATGAAACTGTTGGTCCCAGCTGTCATTCTCTTCATCTCGTCATTCTCATGTTTGTCAGATTGAAATTTTGACAACGTCTTGGCAAACGATGTTTTTTTAACCGACTTCCCAAAAAGTAGGAGGTTCTCAATTCGGTTGTATGCTTTTTTTTAATCTTTGTTACCTCATAACTCCGACAATTATGAACCGATTTGAAAAGTTCTTGTTTTATCTGAAAGGATATACAATCATCCAAGTACCTAATCGATATTTTGCTTTTCTGCGATTTTGCAGTGGTGTTGTTAGGTGTGGGGTACCACTAAAAAGTGAAAAATAAAAACTTTTTACAAAAAAATACAACAAACTACCAAAAAAAAAACACTACAAAGTAAAAAATAACTTTAATTTCGGAAGTCGGTGTCAAAATACGAAGAAACTAACAAAAACACCTATTTTTTTGGAAGTCGGTTGTAAATTTTTTGTAAAAAGTTTTTTTTTATTTGAGATGGGTTTGCTCTTTACTTTATTCTAGACTAGCTTCTGCCCGCGACTTCGTTCGCGTCAAGTTTTGATATCGCAACGCATCGCCTGCCTCTAGACGCCAAGCAAGCCGCCTGCCTGTGCGTTCGCGACCTTATACAAAAATAATCCTTATGATTCAGTATTCACGCCCGATGGCTTATTATTAGCGTATTGCATGTATAACTTTAGTGTTTCTGTACCGATTTCTATGATTCTTTTTTTATGGAATAGTTAATAATGTTAACTGTTTTAATTATGGATGACTGAGAGTGCTATAAATAAGAGTAGACAAATATAATCAGAAAGCTTCGAACTGCTAAGCTATCGGGAGTTACACGTGTTATTGTGAGTCAATCATAAAAGATAGACATATACTTTCGTGGGATATTTTTTTTATATAATTTTAAGGAGAACATATCCGTCATACATGATTTCTGTGTAACTTAAACCATTAAGGTTGCACACGCGACAGAAGCTTAAAAAATGGAGTAACTTCTCCCGTTTTCCCAACATTTCCCTTTACTGCTCTGCTCCTATTGATTGTAGCGTGATGAAAAGTATACTATAAGTAACCAGCTCAGGAGTATGAAAAATAATTGTACCAAGTTTCGTTAAAATCCGTCAAGTAGTTTTTGTTTCTATAACGGTTATACAGACAGACAAAAATTTTAGACAGACAGACAGACAGACAAAAATTTTACTGATTGCATTTTTGGCATCAGTATCGATCCCTAATCACCCCCTGATAGTTATTTTGGAAATATATTTCATGTACAGAATTGACCTCTCTACAGATTTATTATAAGTATGGATAGATAGATATAGAAGATCAGGGAAGACAGACACAAAGTCGTCGATGGAGCAAGCTTACCCAGAAGGAGCTTGTTCACTCTTACTTTGAAGAGATTAGGGTTGTAATCTAAAATAGGGTGTCATCCGGTAAATGGGTTTTGGAGGTCAAATGGGGAACTGCTCTATTTAAAACGCTGGTACTCCGGAAGCTAACCCCAACTCACTTGAAAAATGGCTAAGCAGATGATATTGAAACCACCGCGGCCCTGGAACGCAAAGGGAACATGTCTAAGTCTGTCACCATAACAACAATGTTAACAGTATTGTTGTGTTCCAGCAGTTAGAGGTATGATAGCCACTAATAGCCAGTTCCTCTGTGTAAGAGAATATTCCGGGTGAAACTCGCTTCCATCTTCGGCCTAATCATCACTTTCCATCAGGTGAGATTTGGGCCAAGAGTTTCCTCGTGTTGTATAAAAAAAAAAGGAGGAACACGGATGGGTTTTAGTCAGTAAGAGGAGTCTGACACTCCCTTCTGCTTTGCTCAAAGTGGGAGGAGTCATTTGATGATATCCCGTTCTTTTAAAAAAAGATGACGTTGAAACAATTAGTAAAGCAAAGTTAGTAGTAATTTAATTTAGCTGTCATCTGACCCACGCATTGAAGAGGTTAACTTTGGAACAAAACAATTGTTTATAAGATACATAAGTACACATTACGTATGTTATATTGTTCTTGAACTGTGTTTCCTTATGTGCCTTAGCAATAAAGTTGCGGTTACATTAGCAAACGTTTTGTTACTTAGAGGTTTTTTTTTTAAGTAAAAGCGTATGAACAAATTTTGCGAATCTTTCGTCTTTTTACTGAATAAATCGTATCTAGTTTAATAAGCTATTGTTCATTTCTTCGTATGTATTTTGTGCACAAAATTAAACTTTGCAGGACTTCTATCCGTAATAATCCGTGTCCGTTAAAAACCGTCATGTTTTTAGGGTGAAAACTTAGAAACTGATGATGAGATACTGTTTTAATAACTTGAGCGGTATAATTTCAGTAAACGAAAAAATAACTAAACTTAGGACGAGCAACTGATGATGAGATACTGTTTTAATAACTTGAGCGGTATAAATTTGGGTAAACGAAAAATTAATAACTTAGGACGAATATTGATCCAGAACAAACTTACAAAAAATGGGTTGTGAATAATCCATTTCAGATATTAAAATTCTGGCCGTGCAACTAAATGACTAAGTGAGCGACTAGAAATAATAGACTAAAGTCAAGAGCAAACCAATCACAAAAAAAATACATATAACACAGAGGGCAACTTCCCTCAAGTTGCAACTTCAATATAAAGATAGATAGGTTAGCTTAGATTTTTTTTACTTTATTTGTTAGAGTTAATTTCCGCGGACCTGGTTAGGTTAGGTTAGCATTTTGTATTTTAAGTAACACAAATGAATGTTTGTATGTTGCTGTTCTGTTGATTTCTCGTCTCTCGCAGACAGTCGCTCACTTAGTAATACTACACTCGGTTCCAAAAATAACGGGTCAGTCACATAAACCCGAATATCTCCCGAACTACGTATGCCATCCTAATGAAACGAAGACTGTTCAATTGAGAATTTAATTATACAGATAAAAAATAAAATAAAACTTAGTTACACCCACAATATTAATCTTAAATTAAAAAAAAACTAAAGTAGTCATATTTTTCTTAAGATTACATTTTTTTTATGATTGTTTTTTTGCTGTTTTTCATCACTTTCTTCATTTAATACTTTGTATTGCCTCCACGAGCTCTTCTGACAGCTTCCAGGCGATTAGGCATGCTGTACACCAAATTTCGGAGCCGGTGCTGAGGAATACCTTCCCATTCCTCCACCAGTGCTTGTATGAGCTCGGGAAGCGTGATTGGTGGGGGGTTTCGACCTTTCACGCATCTCTGAAGCTCGTCCCAGGCGTGCTCGATGGGGTTTAAGTCCGGGCTTCGCGCTGGCCACTGCATGAGTTCGATACCGACCTCTTCAAGGTAGTCATGTACAATTCTGGCGGTATGGGGACGCGCATTATCATGCATTAATATGCCATGCCGGTCCATCCTGGCCATGAAAGGACCTACATGTTCATTGAGGATCTCTTCCACGTACCTCTCTGCATTTAGAGTTCCATTTTGAATGAGCACCAGCTCGGTGCGGGCCTCAGCAGAAATCCCAGCCCAAACTTGTACGGAGCCTCCACCGTACGCCACTTTTTCCTCCACACACGCTTGATGGAAGCGCTCCCCTGGTCTTCTGTACACCAACTGCCTACCATCATGCTTATAAAGCATGAATTTAGACTCGTCCGTGAACATTACCCTAGACCAATCGTCTAGTGTCCAGTTTAGGTGTTCGCGCACGTATCTCTGTCTTGCAATTCGATGTCCCCGTTCCAGTTTGGGGCCATTTGCGGGCCTCAATGGTTTCAAATTTGCTTCAGCAAGACGTCTTCTTACTGTTTGAGCGCTTAAATTGCCACCTCCAAAGCGAATAAAGTGAGTTTTTAGACCAACAGCAGTTTGAAAACGATTTCGGAGCATTGTAGCCACCAGTTGTCTGTCTTCCCTGGCCGTTGTGCATCTTGGTCTGCCATTTCCTGGTCTTCTAAGGTGTGATCCGGTCTCTTGGTACCGCTGGACTACCCGCTGAACAGTCGACAAAGATACACCAATGTTTCTGGCTGTTTCACGCTGGCTCCGCCCAAGTTCCAAAAAAGTTAGGATTCTGGTACATTCCTCTAGCGTGACTGCCATGCTTCACCTCACAGAATAATAATTATGCACGTGGAAGACGTTCACGATAATTTTTTTTGTGACAGAATAGAAATGGAAAGCATCCATAATGACATGAAACAAAAATTTTGTTTTTAAAAATAGTCATTTTTTTAAATTTTGTTTTTCTAATGAAGTTTTTTTCATCAACCAGTTTAAATAATATGCTATTAGAAGCGCAACTAAAAAATCTTTATTCTGTTTTTTATTTCATTGATCTAGCTTTTACAGTTCTGGAGGTATTTCAATTTTTGTGACTGACCCGTAATTTTTGGAACCGAGTGTATAACGTAATTATGTTTGTTACCTAAAACTTAAATTTACAGTCACTCGTTATAGTACTACCCTTAATAAAATTCAGTCTGCTAGCTAGCAAACGAACAACAGTATACACAATCACAATCTATGTATTAAAATTGAAAGTTGCAGGCAGCACACGAGCACTTTTTGGGAGAACTTCGTTTTGCCCACGACATTGTACGTGCATATCCCGTTTTTTCCCGTTCCCGTAGGAATTTCAGGAAATACAATCTCTTAGTGCTCCCCTACATTCCCCTAGGAACCTACACGCCAAATCAGTTTTTTACGACCATTAGTTTCGGCTGTGCGTTGTCTGTCAGTGGCTCACTTAGTCACTCAGTAACGGATTTTTTTATATATATTTTTTTTTTATTTTTTTTTTTTATACAAAACGGGGAAACTCTTGGCCCAAATCTCACCTGATGGAAAGTGATGATTAGGCCGAAGATGGAAGCGAGTTTCACCCGGAATCCTCTTACACAGAGGAACTGGCTATCATACCTCTAACTGCCGGAACACAACAATGCTGTTTACATTGTTGTTATGGCGACAGACTTAGACATGATGGTGGTAGCTTGCCAGGCGGACTTAGAACAAGTCCTACCACCAACCAAACCGAGCAAAAAATTTTCCCCCGCTGGGAATCGAACCCGGGACCTCTGGGTCTGGATCAGGTGGTATAACCACTAGACCACGGAGGCGATTAGTATCACCTATTTAGCACCACCCGGGGACCACGTGTAGGGATTCGCTGAAGGGTATTCTCCTACGGACGCGGGTGACTCGGCCCCCAAAACGACTAAGCTAAAGGACTAGCTTTTGCCCGTGACTTCATACGCTCGCTTCCGGTTTTTCCGTTCCTGTAAGAATTTCAGGAAATCCTCTCTTAGTGCTCCCCAACAATCCCCAATGAAACTACCTATATGTGAACAGTGGACCTCATTTTGTAGTCTGAATTAATTAATTTAATTTAAAATATGCCAAATTTCAGCTTTCGACGACCCATAATTTTGGACGTGCGATTGTTTGTCAGTCACTTAGTCACTCAACAACGGAAGAATTTTATATATTAGGATTATTTAATCCATCCGATGCTGCAATCGCTATCATGGCCACCTAGGCACAAGCAAATAAAGGATTCACAATCGAATCGAAAATAAGAAGAAGAATCGATAGTTAGATTAGTTGGATAAGTTAACAACAAATAATTATGACGTGCAATTCTGCTGCTTAAATGCCTACCTAAAACAGAGCAGCAATAATTGAATGTCTAGTGTTCAGTAAAAAAGCCAACACTTATTTTGAACTAGCTGACCCACGCAACTTCGTCTGCGTCACATTTACCATTACTGCCCCACTCCTATTTGTCTTAGCGTGATGATATATAGCCTATAGCCTTCCTCGATAAATGGGCTATCTAACACTGAAATAATTTTTCAAATCGGACCCATAGTTTCTGAGATTAGCGCGTTCAACCAAACAAACAAACAAACTCTTCTGCTTTATAATATTATATAAAAGTATAGATGAAGAAAAACATTCATGTAATGGTGACAGAAACCTTTCTTCTAATAATGCAACCATCTCGTCAGTCTTCTCTATTTCAGTCATCATGGCAACACGATTTTCTTTTTTTTTGAGTTGGTTTTGCTCTTGAGATGACAGAGACAAAGTCTATGATGGAGCGGGGTTACCCAGAAGGAGCCTGTTTACTCTTACTTTGAAGAGATTAGGGTTGTAAGCGTTCGGAAATAGAGACGCAGGCAGAGAGTTCCACTCCTTCGCTGTGCGCATTATAAAAGACGTTTGGAAACGCTTGAAATCCTCAATTAATGTCAATAAATAACATGACATAACTCTAAATTTAATGAGTTTATGGCTAATTAATGGAAGAGATGACTTAAAATGTAATACTAGAAAATGTTGCCAAAAAAAAATCGCTTCCCGCTCTCGCTCATCTCCATCTCCGCTCAGCTCATCTAACACCGCTCACACACGCGACTTGAATACATTATGTTATCAGTACAAAGACGCAGTAAGTACGTGACCACGTTTAGAAGTACCCACGGCTTTTGTATGAATTGCTGCGTCCGAAAATATAAAACAATGCTTTTGGTATCAGCGGGTTTTTTAATCAGATGAAGATGCATTAGTAGGTACTTCGGTAGGTATAGACTAATACATTATCAATTACGCTTCCTTGGACTCCTAGAAAATGTGACATTGCAGCAATAACGCTTATCACATGAAAAGTCAAAGAGTTCTAATTGTTTGGGATTCACCACGTTCGTGATTTTTCATAAACTTGTCGCAAGCGCGACTGCTGAGCGTGGGGTCCTGAGTCCCTTTTCCAGATAGGGACTGTCATTGCGTTTTGTTATTACGATTTTCTCCGTGGCAGCCCGAGGTTTGGAAGTCGGTGATGGTTTTATATTTATTTCTATGTAATGGGCTTACTCTTGGTCACAATCACGCCTGATGGGAAGGTTGGGTCTATGATGGAGCGAGCTTGCCCAGAATATGCCTGTTCACTCTTGCTTTGACGGCAGACGGGTTATATGTAGACGGGAACAAAGACGTTGGCAGAGAGCTCGTGCCTCAGAAAGCACTACAAGCTGATGAAAGCTGGTCGTGTTGTATTGCCAGCCCATCGGACTGTAAGAGTGATTTTGAATACTGTTTACTTCCCATCCATCATTATCCGTTAGGACATTATTTTTTTGTGGCCATTTTTCAGTTCACATTAACACCCATCTTTTGATCGGGATGTCCACATTCTCAATTTTATTTCGTGTCAGTGGTCTGGCTGAAGATGAAAATCGTCATCATCGTCATAATTATCACCCGGATGACGTCAACTGCTGGACCACGGTAATATTATCTCGTGGCTGGACATAGGCCTCCCCCAAGTGACGCCACAACAACCGGTCCAGTACATCTCGCATCCAACGGCTACCCGCGACTCTCTCAAAGATGAAAATAATTTAAGTTAAACTTTTCACACTCAAGGGGGCAAAGGTCTTCTTGTCAAACACCTTTAGTAAACAATCACTTACAGGTTATTTACTGAGCAATCCTGTACTATATTTGCTTCAACTATTACCATGTAGTGGACGGTAAATATCATCTTCAGTGCTGATAAATAAATACTGGTAACATTTAGTAGTTATACCTCATGTTGTTCATATTTGCCATGGTTAAAAGACTGGTACTTTTTTTAGCCTGCACATGTGTCCTACTGCCTAGGCAAAGGCCTCCCTTGGTAATTTTTAAATAAGAAATTTAAAAATCACCAAGAGTACAAACCTGTCATTCGATTCCCAACCACTGTAACTCCTGAAAGGCACAACCAACGGTGAAAATCTCCAGAGAAGAGATAGAAGAAGGCTGGGATGCTGTACTAATCCCGAAGAAATGAGTTAGGTGCGTAAATTGGGCCCCATTGTAAAATTAAATGAAAAATAAGAACCTAATGGTGTGGTGGTGTGCAAACGACTGTGGCTGGCAAACTGTCAACGCCGGCTGTCACTGAAAACCAGCGCTGTGACTCTGTCTTACAGACGAGTCTCAGAATTATGCTGAGAGATGGCCGTTTTGCGCGGATTTGACGATATCTTCCTAATTTTTCACATAGTTGTAATTGTGTGTATTTTTGGTTTGCGTCATACTTGTCGCAAATAAAGTCTTTTTCATGCTGATCGATAAAGATCGACCCGAGTGGTTTGTACTTTTTAACCATGAGGCTCTCACGTAAATTATAACTATGGCTTACGCCAGATAAACGTGGAATAAAGTACATTGACCCACATACATATTTTGACTTCCTTAAGATAAAAATCAGAAATAATGACATAAAGCTGTCCTGTTCTCTAGTAATTTGTGTCTATAAAAACAGTTATTAATTTATTGTTCTAGTATCTACGAAGAAATATTAAGGAAAGGTCAATGTACTTCATTCCACGTTTATCTGGCTCCTACCATAAAAGTAAGTACTAAATTGGCAATTAAAGTTTGACAGTTCAATCTTTTGTACTCCGTGTTTGTACTAGTGGTGGGCAAAAGGGTAGGTACGACAGATATTTCAATTGTAGGTACATGACATCAATATTATGAAGGTAGGTCTAGTAATTCAATGAAGTACGGTTTGCCCCCTTTTAACGAACTTTCGACTCCATAGGTCCTAGTTTGAAACACACGGATCACGAATTGAGCAAACAGGATATCTCTAATTAATGCTTTTTGAATCCCAACACTTGCAAAATCGTTAAGAGCGCTTTTACAAAATCGAATTGCTCAGGTTGATTAAAGTTGAATACCGCGCGTCACAAGATTTATATTGATTTTTGCATTGCATAGTTACAACAATTATTTAAAAATATTTACTTTCCTTTTAATTAGACTAATTTTTTTTTTTTCAAGCTATATAGCAACGCAACCTTAATTATTTAATATTGTTTATTTGAATTTGGAATATAATTTCATAGATAAAAATTATAGCATCGTACGGAAAATTGTCAATAACTCTCAGTTTTACAGAATTATTTTTGGTGTATTACTGTATGAATCGTAATAAATTGATTTGAATATTCCAAAGTAGAAGATACAGTTGTACCGTGGACATTTTTATAAGTGACTAAATTGTAATATCTTCGGTGTACCAAGGCATCAAAAGATTCCCTAAAGCAACATTTTGTGAAACATCCCTTGCGGAGTCAAGGATTTTACTGATGTACGTGAACAAATTGAAATATTTATTTAGAAAACTCCCAAGATAAATGATCAAACTATCTTAGGCATATTTTTGTTTTTTTTTTAAGGCTATATCTAAAGCGAAATCACACATCAAAACTCAAATAGAACGCTAAAATTATAGAAAAATTGTGATAGCCCTCTTAAAACTGGCCAAGAAGGAAAATACTTTCTGAACATCGGCTAAAATTGAGACTTACTGTAATGTAGTTCTACATTACAGTACGTCTAAATTTTAGCCAAGTTTTTTTTTATACGAATACCTATATAAGCTATGGATTGCGTGTTTTTATATTTATAACGCATGCAATACATTAAGTTACAAGCAGCCAAGTACGAGTCACACGAATGGTTCAATACCATAATATAACACGTTTCTTGTTTGGGTGTCCTCTTTCATTTTTAATTTAAATAAATTTATATTATTTGTTGTTATAATGACAATACCTACACACGCTACCCCATTTCTTCCATAATTTTTGGAAGGAACCCCAAAGAGGGATTATTCATGGTTATAGGTGACGTTAGTTGCCTTATCATGAACAAGTCATGCAACCATATCCATTAGCTGGTAGCATTATTAAATTAGCGTGTAATAACGAAATTGGTCCATAACTTTGAAATATTTTAAATAAAATAAACTTCTTGCAAAAACATTGTTCTTAAAATCTCTTCACAAAGATCATTATCATAAAACTTAATAGGTAATATTATTTTTTTTATTAATTAGATCTTAGATAAAAAAGCATCTTTGTTACCTAGCAGCTATTTGACATCTTCAACTTGAAACAAATCTTAAATCTCTTCCCAAAATCAACCAACAAAAACTAATCACTGTATCGCCCCAACTATTCACCCGTATACGTTCTCACACGTTGAATGCATTTCTCAACATCGTGCAGAGAGAGGTTAGTTCCTCTCAGTAGTCACCGAGCCTTGTACCTCGGCTGACGTTACATACCATTGCCTTTAAAAAAAAAGTTACGAAACAGTGATCTCAGTGGCTGTGTGGATCTTGACATGTGAGTTTGAATATTGTTCTATTTACAAAAAATGTGGTTCGTTTTTTAATTTGAATGACGTTTTTGTTTAGGTTGTGATTACGAAGTTGTCATTTTTTTTTGGAATGTGAAAGCTTTTTGTTGGCTCATTGTTTCCACAGTGGTGTAATTTATAAGTTAATTAGAACACTTGGCTAATTAGTAGAACTTAATTTTTAACATAAAAGTTTTAGGTGAGATCTTATACTTTTATGTATTCTTGTAGTTTACGTTAGTTTTTTTTAATGTATCTATTAAAGTTTTCGTTGTGACAGCTACCCCCAAAATAGTTTTTAACTATAGTCTAAATTGCAAGATTCCAATTAAGTTAACAAAATGTTATGACAGAAGAACAAAGTAATGTCTGCAATATCCATAACAATAAATTCAAACTGTCCATAACTTCCATCATTAAAATAAATGAGACCTTAAACAAACAACATTGATGTCAGAACTCCTTGCATTTTTTTTTCTGAAAACACACTGGCACACTTTCTTTTGCCGCCACATTATATTTTGTGATAATATGTTCTTAAGTGGTAAGCTTAACCAAGATTCAAATTATGTATATAGTAAACTAAAAATGCTGAATCGTAGTTCTAGACGTTGTTCTTATCTTCACAAACAGAACTTAACATCTAAGATATAAGATATAAAAATCTCGTGTCACAGTGTTTGTTATCGAAATCCACCGCCATGCCTTGACCGATTTTTGGGTCAGTGGGTCATCATAGGGGCGGAATTTTAGGAGTTGGAGGGCTCTTAGGGACACTATGAGCAGCAAAAAAACCAAAAAAAAAAACTGAAAAAAAGAAAAAATTGTTTTTTTTTTTCGGACATTTTCCAGTTTATTGCAGTATCAGATTAACCTTGATTAATAAGTATGTTCTTAAAGACATACTTTGTCGTCGCAGTTTTCATAAAGTTTCATCACCATCAACATTCTAATCTGAGAGTTTGATGCAAAAAGTAATAAAAACAGCAACACACACGACAGGAGTTTATATAATAAATAAACAGATTTGTATCTGTTTAAAATTCGGTAGCATAAAAACAGCAACAGACACGACGTGAGTTAATTTAACAAACAGATAAAACGTCCGGGAAAAAATCTTAAGATGATGGTGAAGAGAACCACTTCAAAATCCGTTGCGTGGTTTAGGAGAACAACACGGCCCACAGACACAAAGAAAACCAAAAATAAATCAACTCATACAAATTAATTCTACAACTACAGTTCCGGTCGTCTTGGCAAGGCTGGAGTCAGATTTTTTTTTTTCTTCTGACTATCTGTAACGACTGCCAAAGATCTACAAAGCACAACCGGGACCAACGGCTTAACGAGTCTCGGTATGTTAAGATGGTCACCCATCTACGGACTAACCTCGGCAAGCGTTGCTTAACCTTGAAGATCGACCCGTGCGGCTGTTATTATTTAGCCACGAGCTCCGCAGAAACTACAGTCCTGGTCAAGGTCAAAATTACTTTTTGTTAAGTTGAATTCTAAAAGCACTTAATTCTCTTAAGATGAGCTTGCAAAACATGTCGTGTATTGCGTAATGATTGCAGAGTAGGTATGCAAGACAACTTATCACATCTTGCGTAGGACTTAACTAAACTATGAGATAGACTGACAGACAAATTACAAATAGACACGGCACCATATAATTAAAATTAAACAAAAAAAAAACATTTAATAATTCGGGGTTTTAAAATTGAAAACGTTTGCATTACTTCGTGTCTATAGTCTATAGTGTTGATCGTGGAAAAGTTGCTTCATCAGGATCCAAAATTAGATCAAGAATCAGGATATAAGCTATCATACAAATTATTTGTCAACAGAATTGAACCAATGTGTTAACTTTCAACACTGTTGGATAAGAGAAAGTGATTCTAATGTAGTTTGCAAGATTTTGACTAAATAACGAAAGAAACATTCTTCTTCTTCCGGCCTTGACGCGTTTCAATTTGGTGTCGGCTCTTCTAACCGTTCTTCTCCAGAGATGTCGTTTCTGGGTCATCAGTGCGTCTATATTGTCAGTCGCGAGGTCTATCTTTTTACTGACATCCATATTAGTCGGGGTCTGCCATGGCTCTTTGGTCAAGTCAAGCTGAAGTACTTGTTTTGTCATGTGTTCGTGGGGTCTTCTCATGACGTCGCCGTACCAACGGAGGCGTGACTCCATATGAGCTAAATCGTAAGAAACATTGCATTTTAAAATAATGTAGATCATGCCTTAAGTTGTACCTGTTGTGCCTGTACTTCGTCGTCATCTTCCTGACTTTGATTTTTGTTAATTGGAGTCGATGCAATTACTATTTCTCCTTTTATCACAACTCAGGGCCCCAAGATAAAGGTTCTGAACTGCCTAGTTTGGAGTACCGTACTTAAAGTAATTGATTTCAGTAAATCACTGATCTTATCAGTTGTAAGGCCATTTGTATCAGTAAACTTTATCCTTCATTAATATTAATGTCCAATTTTATCCTTGACGGTATAACTCAGTCCCTTTTTTTTCTGTCGCCAAACCTACCTTACACAGTCTAACAAAATTTTGTTTAGATAATAAGAGATATTTTTTCGTACTCCTGAGCGGGCAAAAACTTTAACTCTTGAACCTCACAAAAAGCATGTGCCTTTTTCTATGGCTGCAAAAACTAAAGAGCTGATATTTAGTTGTTTTTGCAGCCATACCACCAGACGGGTCATGACCCATAACATATGGCCTCAGATACAATCATATAGTAGCGGGTTCGAGTCACGAGCACCACGGGTCTAAAATGGCCACTTTGGCATATTAGGATCATAATCTTGCTGCGGAATTTGTTCGAAAGAGTCACCGCGGTCCTGGAAAAGGATCATAATATTATCCACATAACAATCTGTCAAATTTCATTTTCATCTGTACCGCTAACGCATTAGGCTTAAGGTGGAAGCTCCAGGGTAGCCCGCGAAATTCAAATATTTTTATGTTTTTTGCAATTTGTCGGTCAGTGTGAAGCTGTATGTTAAACAAAATACAGTTCGCGATCGTAAAAAAACATTTATATAAAGGATTATAACCATTTGAATCATCAATATAACCCTCTAAGTTCATAGAACTCGATTGAATGTTATTTTGTGAAAAAGTCTTTCAATCGAGTTGTATGAACTTAGAGGGTTATATTGATAAATAAAATGGGTATAATTCTTTAGATAAATATGCGTTACGGCCGCGAATTGTATTTTGTTTAACATACAGCTTCACGCTAACCGGCAAATTGCAAAAAATATAAAAATATTTGAATTTCGCGGGCTACCCTGGCGCTTCCACCTTAAGGTTGATTGGGAAAATTTTACAGTGACGGGTAGCGTGATGTGCTTTTTGATTCTGCTAAAGTGACCTTTTTAGACCTGTTTAGATTATTGGCGTAACTAAGTCTCTTCGCCAAGGGGGCCTGGCCCCCAACCTAAGATGCGACGCCCAATAAGAGCAACGATTTTTCATATTGGACGTCACATCTCAGGTTATCGGCAAGACCTGGAAAATGCCTTAGATACGCCAATAAAGAACTGTGCTCAAAACTCGTGCCGGATATACTCCTCTATAATTCCTATACCTCCTCTATAATTCTTTTACCTTGCAATATTCTTTTCAAGCATACACCACAAGCATTAAGTTTTGTTAATTGACAAGTTATGGACGTAATGTCACATTAATACATTTTATGTTAAGTTTTATTTTCTAAAATTACGCACTTTAGATTTATAATGTAACTATAGGTTTTTTTTTTATTACTTTCGTTACGGCATTTAAGATCTCTCTGGTCTCTGGTGATCGCCAGTGTTAAGTCTGGCTTTACAATGGATGGAAACAATTTTACTTGACATTCTTAGAAAAAACTAGGAGCTCATGGCTATATAATCACAACGCAATATCAACAGCCGCATGGCTCAATCTTTAAGGTTAAGAGTAATGCTTGCCAAGGTTGGTCTGTGGATGGGTGACCATCTTAACATATCAAGTTTCCTCCGTGCCTTGGAAAAGACTTTAAGCCGTTGGTCCCGGCTGTCATTTGTAGATCTTTGGCAGTCGTTACGGATTGTCAGAAGCCAGTAAATCTGACTCCAGTCTTACCAAGAAGTACCTTGTTACCCAGTTGATGGGTAGAGGAGATCTGGTAGGCAGCCGCTCCACGTAAAACACTGGTACTCAGCTGAATCCGGTTTGACGGGAAGCCGACCCCAATATACTTGGGAAAAGGCTAGGCAGATGATTGCTAGAAAAACTAATCAGCTCTCACTCACTGCTGAGACATGACAATCTATCAATATATCGACTTATATGGTTAGAATCGGTTTTCGATTTCAATTTTAACCTATTAGGTACATACGCCAACACATCAAGCTACAACAAGCGGTCAAATTTCTTCAATAGATTTTCAATTTTGTCCCTAAAGAAATAAGGTTCATGGTTTATTGGGAAAAATTTAATGTTTTGAGTAGCCTTATGTACTGGCGACTGTACATACATAAGTCGGTTTTGGAAAAAGGCCGTTTATCCCTTTTTAGCCGTAAGCCATCGATATATTATAACTGAGAGATAGGGGCGGATTTGGAATTGTCGCTTGGAGGGTCATGACCCCGTTGAGGGTGGGTTTTAGCAAAGTAAACACTAAAAAGCACAGACTGTTTTTTGGTTACCCCTTTAACAAGCGTCTTTGGATTACTTTCGTTATTTTATTTTTTTGTTATTTGTATGCCTTACAATGAAGTTTTTATCAGTTCTGGCGTGAATTCATTGGATGGGCCGGTATAGTTTTATATTAGTGCCAATAACTGGACTATTGAAAACGTGACATTTGACTAGCTCTAATTCAAAAACATGAATTCACTAAACCACTTCATTTCTTATCTCCAATCAGTGATAATCATGATTTTATCTAGGTATCCGATTTATTCCGATTAAATTATACAGTATCGTCAGCAAATTATGACGTAGGTTGGTAGTTCTAGGTACATAGGTTTGTAAATGTCACGTCTATATCTATAGCTCCGTCGTCCGTGCATATTATAACGATTTTAGAACAATAACACGTGCACAGACACATCCTGCTGACAGTCTGTCAAACTTTAATAGGTTTTCTACTTTATCGCTGATGCATTAGGTTCAAGTTTGATTTTTTCAGTTTCGGGGATGTTGATGTGTACCTACATACTTCTGATATTTATATTATAGAATGTACGGATGACTCATAGGTATGTAATTTGGTATAATTCTGATGTCTATTTAAATTATTACATAAATATTTGTATACCTTTTTGTGTTCTATAGATGCTGCTACAAACCCTGGCCTGGTAAAGCTGGTCTATAGCAGCATTGCGTATACGAACTACAAATTGAAAATTAATACACAAAAATAAATGATAATGAATAAATTTGTTACGTCAGATCTTGACGTCAAACGTCGCGCTGTCAAAGTTCTCCAATATAGGTACAACAGCCCGATAACAACTAACGGGCAGTTAGCCATCAGTCAGAACATTAGTCTGGTCAGAGGATCCATCCTTTACAATGGAGATCGCGGGTCTTAAGAGCGTGTATTTCGTCCACTAGCGCCGCCAATCGTTTTTTATTATTTATGGTAAATTTAAGACACGTAGATAAAAAACCGCTCTGTAGTGCACTGAAGAAATGTATTTATTATGTTTTGAGAGTTACTTGTTGTACTTTAGAACATAAATAGTTGCCAAAGTCGATATTTTTGCTAAAAGTGGCCACTTTTAGCAATAATTACCGTTTTGGCTATTTAGCCATGAGTTATGTATTAAAAATAGCTGTCAAAAAATAATAGATACATTTCTTCAGTGCACTACAGAGCGGTTTTTTATCTACGTGTCATAAATTTACCACAATTAATAAAAAACGATTGGCGGCGCTAGTGGACGGAGTACACACTCTTAAGGGTGCCTGTCTATTGCACGGAGCGAAGCAGCGGAGCGGAGAAACGGAGAAATGTAAACCAACAAAAAGCTTTTGCTCGCGACTTCGCACGCGCATATCCCGTTTTCTCCCGTTCCCGGAGGAATTTCGGGAAATTCTTCCTTAGTGCTTCTCTAAACTCCCCAAGAAACCTACATACTAAATTTCAGCTCTCTAAGACCAGTTGTTTCGGCTGTGCGTTGTCTACTTGTCTGTCAGTCACTCAGTAACGGATTTTTTTATATATCAGGATCATGTCAGTCAAAATGTCAATGACTCACGTGGTGTGGAGATTTTATCCAATTCAATTGATTAAAAATTCTCCGTTTCTCCGCTCCGCTGTAAGAACTAGGCACCCTAACATCCTGTTCCGCACATCGACACATCTATATTTATGAACAAACTAACAAAACCACCGACTCTGTTTGGTGGCAGTAAACATGGTTTTGTATGACAACTGTCTTCTAAACATGGATCTCACAGTTTGATTAGACAAACTACTCATAAAGAATAGAGTGACACGCCATTTTGATTTCCAAATCGATCTCAATGACAAATATAAGTGAAGCAATATGCCTTTTAATTCTCTACCAGAAGAAACTTCAAAAATCTGACCTCGTTATTTTAATTTTCCATCAGTAATGTAACACCAATGCTTCAGAAAATAATGACAATCATCAAAATGCCCTACATGTTACTTAACATCTAAATAGTGATCACAATAAAAGACAAGGTCACCCATTTTATTGTTTAAAACCATCGTTACTTAATGTTGTGTCGCTTCGTCTACTTATCACTCGTGGTATAAGGCTATGAACATAGTCATAAGCGGAAGCGATGAGCGGGAAAACTAAAGCCGGGTTAAACATTCTAGTGTTGTATCATGTGGTGTCTCCTTCTGATACATTTGATTGACTACAAAACTCCTTGTGATATGACGTAGGATTAAAGTAAATCCAAACTACCATACTTCTGCCAAAGTCAAATTGCTCGAAAGAGTTACTGCGGCCCTGGAACACAAAGGGCATTCGAAGGAACAAAGGCGGGTTTTAGTCAGTGATAGTGGGTTCACGCTACGCTGACTTTTTTCTGCGTAGACTTTGAACTCTAAACAAAAAAATGCTATTGTATATCTGAACAGGCTTACAACAAAGTACATGTAGTCAAATGTCGATGTTATAGATTTTTTTTTGTTCAGAGTCCAAAGTCTTCGCTACGTGGACACTTTAAGAGTCTGAGACTTCCTACTGCTCCGCTTAGAGCGACAGAAGTTATTGGAAAATCTTATTTATAAAAATGAATCCCTTTTACCCTTGGTCCAAGCATCACGCTTGAACGGCTGGACCGATTTCGTTAATTCTTTTTTTGTTTTGTTTGTGATTATGAGTAGAATTTTCAAAAAGTTGAAGCGAGAGACGCCGCGGGGGACAGCTAGTTTCCCATAAAAAAACGACTTCTTCACAACATTCTCACACTTTATCTTGCAATGCACTGAAAGCCAAAATTAATGGGTCTTATTTTTGTCGCTATGCTTGACAATGTGGTCACAGTCTTATTCATAGCCTGAGAGAATTTTGCTAAACTGTACCAAAGCCAAGTGTTGCAACTCAAAAAGTTCAAGTTGTAAGAAAGTATGGTAATATTTCAGTATCTAAAAATATTATACACGAAATGTGGTTTTACGAGCGGTTCTAAAAGGCCACTTTAAAGTAGTACACAGGCAGGGACAAATCATAGCCAAAGAGTTTTTGCATCAACAATAATCACGCGAAACGAAAAAAGTCTTCGAAACTGAAGTAGGTACCCATATGTTTGACCCCCTATTTCCACAAATCTCAAGGGCAAAGTCTAATGCCATACTAATTAAGGTATAACACAGGCAGAGACAAATCATTGACAAAAAGTTCTAGCTCATCTTCACGCGACACAAAAAAAGAACGTTCAAAAATTTATAAACCATAGATTTGACCCCTCCTTCCATAAACCACAAGGGCAAACTTCAATGCCATAGACACTCAGTCAAGGCTACGGCACGGACCTATTGCCTCACGTGTGTCCATAGACATTTATACTTGGCTAATGTAAGCGAAGTGTGAGTCAATACGGATCTGCGAGTTTCGAAAGACTTATCGTATGATGTTGAAAAGTTTTAGCGTTTTAGATGATATGGAAAGTTTTGCATTATTATTAGATTATTTGGAGTGTTTGGACAAGGTCCTCCTAGGTTCAAATTTATTCGAGGTTGGATTGTGAAATCTGTAGACCAAGATACTAATATTACAAAACGAAGAGTTTGTTTGGAAGAACACGCTAATCTCAGGAACTGAAAAAATCTTTTAGATTCGTCTGTGCTTTGTCTGTCCGTCACTGACTCAGTAAAGGAAGAATTTTATATATTGGCATAATATTTTTATTTACATAAACGACGAGAAGATGAAAACACTACAAATACTTTGTATTTCAAACCGATTAATATAGCTAGTTTAATACGGCTTACTATACAAATAAAGTAAAAATATCATCTACAAGCTGTCAAGTGTCAAATTAAAATGGGATTAATAGCTATAAAATCGTAAGAAACTCATTTTAGGCGTTTAATTCCAATTGTTTTTTTACAGTCTATAATAAAATAGAATACTAAAATCAACATAAATAAAAATGCATTAGATATACTGTAACACAATTCACTTCGCATGTAATTTCAATCAAAAGATTTAAATGATTAGGTACAAACAACTACATAAAATAACTAGCTCTTTAGTAGTTGGTACTCTACGAACTTCATCTCCCCTTTACCCACTTAATAGAATAATGTGTAAATAACTTATTAATATTCTAATAATACCGAACCCATTGGCCTGACACGCGACGATGGCAAAAGACCGGACGGTATGTGTTTATTTCCATGGAAGATGGGTAGGCCTTTAGTGTGGGACGCTACTTGTGTCGATACTCTTGCACCATCCCATCTTCCTAGCTCGTCGTGCTGTGCTGGTTCTGCGGCTTCGCCTGCTGAAAACCTCAAACGGCGGAAATATAGTAGCCTTATTGGCAACTACATTTTTGAGTCGTTTGGGGTTGAAACTCTTGGACCGTGGGGTCCGAGTGCTCACGTCCTGTTTAAAGATCTTGCAAAACGCTTAGTTGACGCTTCGTGACCCAAGAGGTGGCTTTTACCTTGGACAGAGGATAAGCATTGCTATACAACGTGGCAATGCAGCCAGTCTTTTGGGCTCACTTCCAGTCGATAGCGATGGGGACGAACTTTTTGATGCCATATTTTAGTTACGAGTTTTTTTTAATTTAAAGTGAATATAGTTTTATTTGCTTTATTTTTCTTTGTGTTACCCATCTATTGTGTAATGGAGAGATAATACTGCCACATTTTTCTTACTAAGAGTATTTTTATACCCGTCGCAACTTAAAAACGACTAGTCCCATTTGAATTATTTAAAGTGTAATTTAAATTTACACAACCAATCTTTATATCAAACAATTTAGATGGATAAGAATTAATATCATGATACCAAGATCGCCACTATTCCAATCCACCCGGGTTTTGATAATATTTTGAATAATTTGAACAAAAAACGGTCACTGTAATAGTTAGGTAGGGGAGAGGTGTGTCAATAGTAACAAAAAAAAATCAATCCTTCATATTATTTTAATAAAAAATCACAGCGCAATCATTTTTGGTCACAATATAGTTGAGTTATCTATTTATAAAATAAAATATAGAAAATAACAAAAAATACGATACAACTCTAAGAAATGGCACTTAATGAGATCAGCGAAAAGTGTTACAATTGCTGCATTGAGAGAGTCAATTGTAACATACAGAAATTGTCAACTATAAAAGCATAAATCTAACAAAATCTTGTCAGCAGTACACTCTAAACACTTAAAAAACCTAAAATTCTTATAAAACAATAATAAAGTCAATAACAGTCATTCCGACAAACAGTTTAAACACACAAAATATGGATCATTCTTTGCATAACTGGAGTGTGCCCATTTTCTAATCAATTTCTTCCCTGTTGGCTTAGATTCTAAATTTCATACTTTTGACATCTTTTTCTCATTAACTGTCTTTGCCACCAACCAACACCAAGTCAAAAGTAACATGTTACAATTGCCTCTCCTTGTTTTGTTACTTTTGCACCACTACCGCCATTTTGCAAAGAAGACTTATTTAACAAAAATCTATGATAAATTTGAACAACCCACACCTGCTCGTATCTAGATTAGATGTTAACTTGTCCGAAAATCACCACTGCAATATTGTAAAACTGGTTTTTTTAATTTTAATAACAGAAACTGTGCTGGACAAAATTTTTACTAAATTTGCTGTATCTCAAACTGTCATGTATTGAGAGCACATGCGCGAACTGTTCTAGCAGTAAGTTTGGTCGGTAAAACAGCACCAAATAAAGCTTTGATTGCCACCAAGAGCTACCGCTATTCGTCAATAGGTGTCGTGAAACAACATATGTTACAATTGCCTCCCTGTTACTATTGACACACCTCTCCCTATATAGGTACCATCGCAAACTTTGTTGTAAATATTGATGTCCTCTATAAAACTGTAGTCCACCACTTTGCTCTATTGACAATAGTTTCCGCAGCGTACGCAATATAAGTTTTTTTTTGGTATTTTGAAAATATTCTATAGCCTATTGTTCATCAGGGATAATGTAGGATTGTTATGGTGAAAGAATTTTTCAAATCGGTCCAGCAGTTTCGGAGCCTACTAATTTCAAACAAACAAACAAATCATTTTTCTTTATAATATTATATTACTGTATACATAAATAATCATTAAAGTTATCTTTAGTGTACCTAAGCGTTTATTTATATACCTACATAGGCATAAAAAAACACTTACCTACCTCAACAATGCTGACAAACACTTACTAATTTATGCTAAAACATGAATTATTAAATTACGAAATTACCAAGCCCGGTCACAGACATCATTTTAGAGGTCAAGCATGTTTACAAACAAAACACGATATTTTAAACCAGTATTTCATCTAAATCTAAATATGTACCTAACTAGATATTACATTTTTTTTCCTTTATTTATCAACTAGCTGACCCGTGCAACGTCGTCTGCGTAACATTTTTCATTACTGCTCCGCTCCTATTGGTCTTAACGTGATGATATATAGCCTAAAGCCTTCCTCAATAAATGGGCTATCTAACTCTGAAAGAATTTTTCAAATCGGAGCAGTAGTTCCTGAGATTAGCGCGTTCAACCAAAGAAACAAACAAACTCTTCTGCTTTATAATATTAGTATAGATTAAAGAAAACAGTACAGGATTAATCGTATTAAATAGCAACTAAAATCACTAAGGTTTAAAACATTAATGTATGTATGCCGCCGTTGATGCCCGCCGCTTTGCCCGCTTGACAAATTATATACTAAAACCATCCTCGAGAACCTCTCCATCCATTGGTAAAAACAGCATGAAAATCGGTGCAGTAGTTTTTGAGTTTATCGCGAACAGACAGACAGACGCGGCGGAGGTTTATATTTTAAGTTGTTGTTTTATTTTTTTTATTTTGCATTGTCCTAACATGAAGAAGCAAGTACATGTTTCATGTTTCACATGATTTAAAAGAGTATCCGTGGAGTTTCTTGCACGTTCTTCTCCATAGAGATCTACGCTTTGGAACGTGCAAATAGCCTCATGTTTTTGACTGACCGACCTTGACATTTCAAAAGTGCCTGTAAATGGTTTATTTGAAATAAATGCTTTGAATCTTTGACTTTGTTTTATAATATGTAGTGATAGTGAAGACTAAGACAAGCCGGACGATTCTGTAAACATGTCGAAGTGAAGGCTTGAGTGAAGTGATCGAAGTGTGCTGTTAATCTATTTAAGAGCACATTTCTTTAGTGAGCTGTTGTTCCTCTTTAGGAACAACAGCTCACTTCGTGATCACTTCAACCAAGCCTTTACTTCGTCATGTTTACAGAATCGATCGGCAGTAACTCTTCCTATAATAATAGCTCCGGTAGCTACTGTAGACACCATCTATACATCTATACTCTATACATATAAAATTGGAGTGTCTGTTTGTAATATTGAAATAACCGCTTTTCACTACATGTATATGATATATACGGTACATACTGACATAAGTACACCAAAATATATTTTTGTACAATTTTTGTCTGTCTGTCTGTTTGTTCCGGCTAATCTCTGAAATAGCTGGACCGATTTTGACGGGACTTTTATTGGCAGGTAGCTGATGTAATAAGGAGCAACTAAGGCTACGTTTATTTAAGAAAAAAAAAGAATCGACTGTTAGGCGGAACGAAGTTCGCCGGGTCAGCTAGTTGATAATATGCTTCAAAATCTTCGTTAAATCTTTGTACTTTTATGTTTAGTGATCTGTACCTAAAAGTTTACCAACGGAATCCTAATAGGTACTAAGCATTCATTATCCGTCCGTCTGTGTGGGCTGTATCTCAAGAACCGTAACAGGTAGACAGTTGAAGTTTGCACAGAGTGTGTGTTTCTATTGCCACTATAACAACATATAACAAATATTAAATGAAACATTATAGGTGGCTTCCTTAGAAAAAACGTGTTTGTTTTGCGGTTTATGGTACGGAACCCTTCGTGTGAGAGTCCGACTCGCACTTGGCCGGTTTTTTTATTGTCAGAAGAAGGTTCTTATGAAATAAAAAATAAGAAAGTTGCGGTTGGAGCGAAGCCGCGGGGGACGGCTAGTTCATTTATAAAAATGATTTTTAGCTTCCTTTTCTTATTTACAGAATTTTTACTTAAGGCGAGGTTGCAGTACTGTGTGTTTTGACGAACAACAGCGACTGTCCGGCGAGCGAAATAATGCCTAAACTTTGATTGTTTTTTCTTCTTGGCGAAAACTGATAAAGAAATTACACAATATGGTTTCAACATTTACTTCAAAATAAAAAGCTCTATCTATTGATATAACTTTTATATATATTCGTGATGAAATCTCTTAGCAGTCCACGTTTAAAATTATAATTTAGTGTCATGTTTGATAAAAAAAGTATCGAGCCAATAATTCTAAATCGCGTTTCTATCTTTTCGATTTACTTGAGGGTATGTTCAATTTTTATGTAATGATTTTTATTTATTAAAAAACTCATAATTAATAAGATTTTCAGACGTTCAAAAATCTTAAAAAGTACTGCAACCCCGCCTTAAAGAATACACTAGGTTTTGCCCGCGATTTCATACACGCATAAACGGCTGTTTCTCGATCCCTTATGACCTATCCTCATGAATATATCATACACAAAAATAATTTTCCAAATACGACTGGAAGTTCCAGAGATTCAAACTAACAAGCAAACTCTTCAGCTTTTTTTTATTTGTGATGGGTTTGCTCTTGACTCTAGTATTGGTCAGAGATGACAGAGACAAAGTCTACGATGAAGCGAGCTTACCCAGAAGGAGCCTGACCCTGGAACTTTTTTATAATTAGTATTTTCAATGGTTTACCCTCGAAATCTGTTTACAATATACACGCTTGACTAAGTAGTTTGAGGCAAACGTAAGAGCTTTGTTTATTATTGTTAAGTTTTGACAGTATTTCCATATTTCTTTAGCGGAGGCCGTGGAAGCGGTTCGATACTCTGTGTGGTGGCTAAACTGTTCCGTTGCAGTGCAAAAGAACAGTTAGGTGCATTTACCTCGCTGCATTGAATACCTGCCTAACTGGCTAGCTGGCTTGCGCACGCGCACGCGACTTATTTCGACTGCGAAATACGTTGAGAGGCTGAAAAACTCGGGTGGTGGGTTTAATGATCCGCGAATTTTAAGTGAGCTGGGGGGCTTTAAAGGCCACTTTAGTAGAATCAGAAAGCACATCACGCTACTCGTCACTGTCATATTTTCCCAATCAATCTTGAATCTAATGCGTTAGCGATAAAGATGAAAATAAAGATTGAAAGATTATTGTGTGATATTACTCAATACTTGGCATTCTAGTATTTCAAGGTATGAAATGGTATCAACAATTATATAAAACTAGCTGTCCCCCGCGGCTTTGCACCCGTTTTACCCACATCCCGTTCCCGTGGGATTTCCGGGATAACAACTATCCTATGTCCGTCTCCTGGTTCTAAGCTACCTCCCAACCAATTTTCAGTGAAATCGATTCAGCCGTTCTTGAGTTATAAATAGTGTAACTAACACGACTTTCTTTTATTTATATATATAAAGATTGTTAAATTGGATGTATAATTATGTAGATATTAATAAGGTCTGTGCTTATTGGTATTATAGTATATTTATTGCATAGGAATAGTAAATAAGAATTATTGTAAAAATTGTTTGAATTAATTAAGTACGTATTTATATTTGGTTTTTATAAGTACGTATTTCAAGTTTTTTAATAATATTATATATTTCATAATATTTGGTAACAAACATTAACAGCCGCACAGGTCGATCTTCCAGGTTAAGCAACGCTTGTCAAGGTTGGTCTGTGGATGGGTGACCATCTTAACATACCGAATTTCCTCCGTGCCTTGGAAAGCACGTTAAACCGTTGGTCCCGGCTGTCATTAGTAGATATTTGGCAGTCGTTACGGATAGTCAGAAAGGCCAGTCTTGCCAAGGAGTAAGTACCGTGTCTTACCCAGTTAACGGGTTGTGGAGGTCTGGTAGGCAGCCGCTCTACGTAAAATACTGGTATTCAGCTAAATCCGTTTTGACTGGAAGCTGACCCCAATAAAGTTGGGAAAAGGCTAGGCAGACGATGATAATATTTGGTGAACAAGTGAGAGAATAATTTTACTTTGAAATCTGATTTTTAATATGATTCTCCTAAAGTGAACTTTTTAGCCCCACAGTTAATCCACACAAACAAGTTGAATTGACAGTTCACTTCATATTGACTTCACCAAAGTTTACACAGTGAGATGTTAACAAAATCCTTGAGTGAAGTGGGAGTTTTTTTAATGTGAAAATTCGGGCGGGAAAGATGTGTTAACATTATCAACAAAATAACAATTTCTGTACCTAATATACATGACCCAAAAGCTGGCTCTTACTTTGGGCAGAGATTAAGCATTGCCATTCACCGTGGCAATGCCGCTAGTCTCTTGGGTACATTACCAGCTGACAGCGTGGAGAACTTTGATGCTACATTTTAGTTTTTTGTTAGTTTAGTATATTTGTTAATTTAAAAATACGAGAATGTTTTTTTTTTATTTGGTGGTTTCTAAAGTTATTATTTATTTTATTTTATTTAATTGTCATTTTATTTTATTTTATGTTTTCTATGTGTATGTTATATTGGATTTTAATCTGGAAATAAAAAAATCATTCATTCATTCATTATAATTATGTAGTGGTAAAAATCTCAGATCAACAGGTTGCACATAGCATAAAAATAATGACTGAAGATTGCGATGTCAGATATTCAATGTATGCAAATTAGATCTAGCTACAATTTGTATTTATTCATAGCATTGTGTCATGCACACATTGCGCCTCGGAATAGGTTCTTTCCAAGTTGTATGTAAAAAAAACAAGTATTACGTCTTTGAACAACAAGATGTGTTGTTCAAAGACGTAATACTTCTAAAATACAAAACAACTCGACTAGAGAGCTGAAATTTTGAATACTGGTGTGTTTTATAAAGTTAACATCCGCTAACAAAGGATTATTCAAACGAAACTTGGCGATTTGCCATCAAAATCATCAGTGAAACAGTCTAATTGTCTTGAATTCACGTAAACATTATAGACAATACAATACCTGCAGGTATTCTAGGAGGTATATATATAATTTACAAGAAATCAAGTACCTTTTTTTTTTTTTTTTTTTTTTTTTAGGGATGGGAAATCATCCAATGACTCCTCCCGCTCTGGGTGTAGCGGGAGGGAGTGTCAGACTTCTACTGACTAAAACCCATCCATGTTCCTTCATTGCCCTTTGTGTTCCGGAGCCACGGTGTCTCTTGCGAATAATCCCGCGACTCCGGCAGGCGTCGGCCCTTTCGGGCCCCTCTGTGTTGCTGACTCTCTTTGAGGCGCGCGTGGAACACTAACGCGCCGTCGACACGGCCTGTCTAGATGGACGGACGGCGAGCCACCCATAGCTCGCCGTCCACAGGCCCGCGCCTACGGTGGCCGGAGGTCACCAGGTGGCCCCCGACGCCCGCGGCGTCCACCACGGCGGCCGGGACGAGAGGGTCTCCTCTCCCGCTCCGCCACCTCCTTCGCTAGCATGACTGCTTCGCAGAAGGAGGCAACGGCGTCCCATTCCGTCTCGCTCCGGACCATGGCTTGGACCAGGGCCGGACGCGAGAGGTCGCCGCCGATCGCCGTTTCGAGGACACGGCGGTGCGCCGCCCAAGCGGGGCACACCTGCACAGTGTGCTCTACCGTGTCCTCTGGTCGATCCTCGCAGTGGTGACACCCGGGCGTTTCCTCCCGCCTGATTCGGTGCAGGAACCTTCCGAAACAACCATTTCCGGTGAGGACCTGCGTCAGGCGGTAGGTGAGGACGCCGTGGCGCCTCTCAAGCCACTCCTCAAAGAGGGGACTTACCGCCGCTATCGTGGCGTGCCCTACATTGGAAACTTGCCAATTGAGATAATTTTATACAATCAGTTATGGCAGCAACCTAAATGATAACTTTCTTATAATTTCACCGACGGGTTGTCCGCGATGAAAAACCACTTTTCACAGCTCAGCCACAAGTACTGTAGGTATAGAAAACTAGCTTTTGCCCGCACGCGCATATACCGTCTTATCTCGTTCCCGTTGGAATAATTTATTTATTTATCACTATGGATGACTTACAGCTAATACAAACAAAATAAATAATGGCATTTGAGACTGGAAGCCAATTAAAAATCATCACTTCTAAAAAACAGATTAGAAAGAGAGGGTGTGAACAACAAAACAGTCTCCAAAATAAGGAAAACAGTTAAACAATAAAAACTTGAATACACAAAATCTTAATTAAAAAAGCTAAGGCTCAAGCACTTTCTGGCCGAGGACATACTCGTCACGAATGTATCAAAATCATGCTGCTTACATTGTCATTAAATTTTCTACTTGCACGCACCACAAATGAATTTTGCCTGTAATTCGTTGAGGTAAGTGGAACACGCAACGGCGCCTACCATCGCTTTGACCTTCCAGGAACGTTAAAATAGAATTTTGATAGAATATCAGAGTTATCAATAGAGTGATTGAAAATTTTAATTAACGAAGTACAATCAGAGATGGCTCGAATTGCTGGAATCCTATCTTAGGACTCCCAAATTTCAGCTTTCTCTCGGTTATGCGTCGTCTGTCAATCATTTCATTGTCACCAGTAACAGAAAAAGTTTATATAAGTAGACTGATTATTTTTCCGGAAAACCGTTCTGGTGATTAAAAGTATTGTTACGGATGAGATTAAATGTCTTGATCAATCAAAACAAAAGTTTTTGTTTTTGCTCATAAACAGACCTTATTAGATTTACCTAAATGGCCCAATAGCAGCCCGGATACTGGATGACTTTTTTTAAGGACGGGAATTCAACAAATGACTCCTGCCACTTCTGTCAGATTCTTACTGACTAAAACCCATCCCTGTTCCTCTTAACCCCGCTTGCGTTCCCTTAACGCCCACTGCAGTGGCTCTTTCGAATTAATTCTGCAACCCTGGTAGTTCCACAACCCCGGCAGTTCTGCATCCCTGGCAGCCCCTTCTACTTCTTGGGATTTGAACATATGTGATTAAGTGAGGATGTTCCATAGATAAACCTTTGCTCCAACCTCTTTTCTAGCGCAGTGCATCTCCCGTCTTCCGTTTGTAAACCTCCCGCAATCCTTCTGTCATTTCTTTGAATTTTCTTTACTCATTTAGCCATTCACATACACATTCACTGTCCGCAAAGCAGACACAATAGTTGAACAATCAGCCTGAACCACATGTGGTTCATGGGACTGTGAACGGGTTAATTCTCAAAACTTTCCTCACGAATATCCAGGCTTTGTTTTTATAAAACAGCCACAATGAAGATGAGGACATCCTCAAAGTGTTTCATAGTCTCATCATTTCACCCGAAAGACGTCCATTAATAAACATAGGCCTCCCGCAAGCGTTGCCACAACAACTGGTCCTGTGCGTCTCGCATCATTTTTCTACCCGAAGCCTTCCAACGTTGCGTCTTCCGGTTCGCGGTCGCCACTTCAGAACCTTTTCGCCCCATCGACCATCTGTTCTGCGAGCAATGTGCTCTGTCCACTGCCACTTTAGCTTGGCGATCCTTCGGGCTATGTCGGTAACTTTGTGTCTCTTGTGGATATCATCAGGAAACTCCAAGCATTTCCCTCTCCATTGCCTGTTGAGTGACTTTAAGCCTTCTGATGAGGTCCATTTAATAGTCTACAACTAGGTAAATGACTAAGTGCCTTTCTATTAGCGATGGCGATTGTAGAAATGTCAAGTACCTATAAGGGATTGATCACGTGACTTATCGACAGCGTTTGTCAAGCCTATACATTTTTGACGTTTTGATAATCGCCTTCGCGACGCTACCGCCGAAATATAAAAAACAGTATACTGGATAATGCTCATGACGTCTTGAATCGACGTCATACTGTTGAGTTGATGAATTGATGCTTTTTTTTTAAATTCCTCAAAGTCTGATGCTCACACGCCCGTTTGACGTTTGATATATTACTATACGTCACATTTGACATTTGTCCCACCAGTACACTATGGCGTCGGATTCATGAAGTCATGAGCACCTTCCAGTTTACTGGGTTATATTGTGGGTGGAAAAAACACATAATCTCACTTGTCTAGACTTCTAGAGTCTAGGACAACATAATAGAATACATATTAAATTAAATACGTACTTAGAACATTGCAAGTATGTAGGTAGGTAAGTGTTTTGCAATCATTAATTTTATTAGCGACCATAGAACCGCGGCGACCGCACAAGGTCAGGAGTACGCAACATTTGGTCCACGATAATCTTCTGCGGTTTATAATGTGACTAGCAGCCGCCCGTGGCTTCGCCCTCGTGAATGTTGGAAATTGTCCCGATAAGTAACCTCCTATGAGTTATTCCAGACTATCTACCTCTGTACCAAATTACAGCGAGATCCGCTCAGGCTTTCTAACATGATTGTTTAAGAAACATGACTTTCGCATTTATAATGTAAGTTTTCGCCCAAGACTTCGTACGCGCACATCCCAGTTTCCCCGTTTTCGTAAGAATTTCGGGATATCCTCTCTTAGTGCACCCCTACGGAGTGTTAGGAAGCTACATGCTAAATTTCAGTTTTCTACGACCAGTAGTTTCGGCTGTGCGTTGATATTTAAGTCAGTGAGTCAGGTTTGCCTTTTATTTCCAGGGTGAATTTTTAAAGTGTGCCTTCAGGGCCAAATCCGAAACTATAAGGAATATCGAAAAACACAGAAAGGAGTTATTATTTAAAATGGTTAAAAATGAGAGCTTTACCATATCATGTCTTATTACTTTCCAGAATTTGATCCATATTAGCTACACTTTCGAATGGTGTAATAATACAGGCTGTGGTTTTTTTTTTCATATCAACCGGTTCGAGTTTCGCTAAAAATCCACTCTGTATATAGATTAGAGGTGTTTTTCAGTTTGTGACTGTCATGCGAATACAAACGATCCTAGGGAACATACTCCTGGGATAAAAATTAGTCTGTACTATTCCAAGCTATATTCTACCTTTGCGCCAAATTTCATGAATCCTCCTTTCAGGCGTTCTGACGTGAAAGAGTAACAAACGTCCATTTATAATCTAGACTATACGCACACTGAGACAATTTTATATATATAAATCGCGAAGGACTTCTTGCGTCTTTACAAACTACCACCCTGCGGCGTCCACTGAATGTAGTGAGATTTTTAATGTTTTCAATGCGTATGTAAGATGTTCTAATCAGTATCATATCAGTAGTCGACGTCAAATTTCATTTAAACGTTAAATGGTGATATTCAAATTAAATATTTCTAGCTGAATTTGTGCGTCCGTTCACTCTTAAATCTTTCTTGCACACTGAATATCCTCCGTATACGTTCAAAACACTGCATGCACATTATCGCTTCCGTCCAACTGTATGTTTAAATCAATTCCGTATAATGCTCTGCATATCATAATGATTATAATAACTAAATTACATCCATCTACTATTGAATTCAGGTTGGTTCCGAATACTGTTTTTGAATTATTGTATCCAGCTTATCAGCCAAGAGGCTTCCACCTATATAAGGGCTAATACTGACTCCAGGCACAGATAATAAATAATTAATAGTTAGCATACAAAAGTGACAATACCTATGTATAGCGTAGGTATTTTCTCTTTGGTGGTCTACAAAATCTTAAAAAGCAATATAATCATTTTTGACGAGTGATAGGTAAGTTTGTATGTATAAACAGGTAATAGTCTAGTCGACAAGTTGAAAATAGTACAAAATAGAGATACTGCTCTTTAAAATTATGTGCGATAGCTCATTGGATCCGGAATGACGCCTAGAAAAATGTGACAAAAGTTATAAACAATTAAAGATGAAAAGAAAAATGGCATTTCGATTTTTGATAAAATATTAATATTTAAGAAATTTCAAATAAAAGATTCTGAAAGAAGAGGAAATTTCCAATAAAAACTCCTAACTCCCGGAACTCTATCTCCATGATTTGTAACATTAATTTAATGCTGAAAATAGGTTTGCGCGCGACATTTTTAGGTTGCACGCGTGGAGTCAAAAGCGAGTACGGTATATTAATCAATTTATTTAGGGTAAGTATCAATGAATATATTTTTTTAAATTTCAAAAAATTATGGTTTGTTTTGAACACTATAAATAATTTATTCCCGTTGGAAATTTTACTTAAAGTTAATTTTTCAACAAGTTAAACAATAAATTGTTAACTAACAAAATTTTCTCGAACAACCGTCTTTATGTAAGTGAAAAAAATGTTTAAATAATGGTCGTAAAAAAAATTCGCTTCGTAGAGCCTTTCTTACATACATACTTAACAAGATCGCGCCATAAAAGTTAAAAAAAATATTTATACTATGTTTATAATAACTTTTTTACTTGAACAAAAACTTAAAAATCCAAGTAATGTTGTTATTTTTTTTTTCTTAATCGTCGTATTATCGTTTTTTTATTAATACAAGATATTTATTGATTTGCAAAAAAAAATTCCCGCCACTTGTTGGTAATTTTTTATAAACAAATTGATTAAATCAGTATGTTTTAAAAGTTTTTTTTTCACAATTTATTACATTACAAATATTATCATTTAAAAAAAAAAAACCTTCATAACAATTTTTAATTGTTTATGGTCGTTTTTTTCATATTTTAATAATTAGATAAGAAATTTTTTTTTTCTAAAAATCATAATTGACAGTCCTCTATAAAAATTTAGACATTAGAAATATAAAAAAAACGATTGTAAACAATTTAAATTAAAAAAAAATATTATTAAAATTTCCTTTATTCATTTTCTTTACATATTTTCACATTTTTAAACATTTCTGTTAAAAATAATATAAAAAAAAAACATTTAAAAATATAAAAAACAGTAGCCCACCGGTATCGGGAACAGGGTCCAAGCTACCGTCGGTCAGAGCTCCAGAGAGAGGAACCTCCTAACAATGCGAGCCGTGTCAAGAAGTACCGCTTTCTGAATCAAGCCCTTGATCCAGCTACCCAACGAGAGCCTCCTGAGGTGTTTGTCGAGACTCTTGGCTATTAAGCCGTTGGCTGTAACAACTATCGGTACAATGATTGCAGAGTCCACTTCCCACATGTCGACAACCTCGCGAGCCAAGTCAATATAATATAATATTATATAATGGTTACAAACTAGTCAGGAAATGATAAACATTTACTTTATAATAAAAGTTATTTATAGCGCTCTTCCTCTCTCCTAATTATTTAATGTTTTGCTGTGCCCGACAGGGTCCATAATTGTTTCTTTTTATTACTTTTACCATCTGAATGTGTACATTATGGATTGCAATAAACATTTTGAGATTTGAGATTTGAGATTTGAGATATACTTGATTTTTTTATCTATCTCGGCTTTCACGAGGTTCTCGTCATGCGGGACAGTAATGTCTACAATCATTGCACGCCTCACTATTCGGTTCACCACCACTATATCAGGCTTATTGGCAACAATAGTCCTGTCAGTGATGATGGACCGATCCCAGTACAATGTGATATCGCCATTATCGAGAACTGGGTCGGGCGCATATCTGTAGTACGGCACCTCCGAGACCCGCACAAGAGAGTATTTCAGAGCAAGTTGCTGATGAATAATCCTGGCTACAAGGTTGTGCCTATGCAAGTATTCTCCGTTAGCTAGACGAGAACAACCAGAGATAATGTGGCGAATTGATTCTCCCGGACGGTGACATGCCCGACATATGTCGACCGTGCCGTCCTTCACAATAAATCTCCGGTAGTTATTCGTCATGATAACTTCGTCCATAATTGCACAGACAAAACCTTCGGTTTCTCCGAAAAGATCACCGAAACGCAGCCAGGCTACGGACGCTAGTTGATCTACGTCGGGCCCATGAAGGGCCCGGAAAAAGCGTCCGTGAAGCTCCTTACTCTGCCATACCGCCCTGCCATCGTTAGTGTCAAGCACCGCAGGTTTGCGCCAGTTCTCATTTGCCAAGGAGAGCGGGGTGAGTCCCTTGTCTACCGCTACTACATCTCGATGCATACCCACGTCGACAGCTAGGAAATATTCCCTGAGACTGCATATCTCGCGATTGTGGAGAGTCTTAGCATTTAAAAAGCCTCGACCTTCACACTTTCGCGGGATATACAGTCTCATTACCGACGACCGTGGGTGATGCATTCGATATGAAGTAAGCAGTGTGCGGACCCGCCTATCCAGGGCGTTAAGTTCAGTTTGAGTCCATTTGAGCACGTCGAAAGAGTACATCAATACTAACCTAACCTAACCCAACCGTTGAAGGCGCGCACCTTGTTTCCGCCTGATAGAAGGCTATTGAATACCTTCTTCAGGCGACCAAAGAAGCGCTCTTTCAACGATTGCTCCATGTCAGTAACGTTGATGCCTAACGCTTCCGACATACCCAAATACTTGTAAGTTTCAGTTGAAGAGAGTGATCTCAGGTTTATGGAATCCGAGAGTTGAGTTCCCACGGATTCCATAATCTCTCCACGCTTTACATGCATAACTGCACATTTGTCCAAACCAAACTCCATCCTGATGGCGTAACTGAAAGTTTCAGTTACCTTCAGTAGCTCCATCAGTTGCAGATTATTGTTGGCAAAGAGTTTCAGATCATCCATGTAAAGGAGGTGAGATATAACCTGACCACCTCTCCTCAACCGATAGCCCAGCCCTGAATTCTCCAACAGTGTGCTAAGAGGATTCAAGGCTAGGCAGAACCAAAGCGGACTCAAACTATCGCCCTGAAATATACCCCACTCAATCGATACCGGTTCGCTATTCCCCTGGATATTTCGACATCCTGGATAGCGAAGGACTGTCCTCCATTGCCCCATACACGACATCAGGAAGGTACGTAGCGTTGCATCAATTTTGTACAATTCTAGCACCCTCATGAGCCATGTATGAGGCACCGAGTCATAGGCCTTCTTATAGTCTATCCAGCATGTTGACAGATCCTTTCGGAAACGACGAACCTGTTGGCTAATGGCCATATCAATGAGGAGTAGCTCCTTAGTACCGCGGGACCCATTCTTAAATCCATTTTGAGAGGCAGACATGATGTTGTTGTTGTTAACATGGCTGTTAATCTTTGCCCTCAAAATGGATGTAAGAACTTTATAGACCATCGGTAAACACGTGATCAGCCTATAATTTTTAGGTTCCGCAGTACTACCTGATTTATGGAGCAGGTGGGTTATTCCTGTAGTTAAAAACTGGGGTAGCGACCCAGACTCTAAGGCAGATTGGAATTGAGACGCCAAGCAAGCGTGCGATCTTGTCAACCATTTAATCCACAAATTGTGCAGCCCGTCCGGCCCTGGAGATTAGTCCTTATTAAAATAATTTTTTATTTTTTTTATTTTACAAAAAATGTGTATCTACATAAAACTTTTCAATCAACAAATCAATGCAATTTAACATTGACATAATAATAAACATAAATTTGCTCTAATAACAAAATAAACTGAATTATGAACATCAGTCTTCATTACAATGGAACATGTATTTTTTATATTTTAAATTAAAAGAAAACAGTAGGGTTTTTATCAACACAATGTTGTCATTCTTGTTTTAGATATATACTTAAAAGAAATGTAAACTCCATCTGCAACTTCTCATTCAATTTAAAATTTCACTTTGGTGACAAGCTTACATCACGGCCGGCACATGTCTGTTTGCACGGCACGCGAACGCGCTGAAGCCCGCCGCCCCGTGCCCCGCGCCCCGCACCTAGCTTCTCTCGTGAACCCCGAATGGGCCCCTCAGACACCGTACCTAGTGCCCGTTTAAGGATATTTAAGAGACGCAAGATTGTTGTCACGAAAAAATTATAAAAACTTTCCAAATTAAGTACGATATTCAATGGACACGATAAGATCAGTGAACTGAACTCAAAGTATACGTGGTAAATTATACGCTGAACACTAGCACCCTCCAAATTTCAGTCGGACGATGGCGGAACTATATTATACGCTAAAAGGCATTGTAGTGATGAAATTACGTCCATGCCAATTTTTCGCCCATGCATTCTAAGGATGATAAGGGACCCTTGGGCTAAAAATGAGGGTCGGTCAATCTTGCGTCCGTATTCCGGACGCACAAAGTCAGTCGGACGCAGCATCATCGGTAAATAACGCCATATAGGACGCAACATGTCCTTCAAGATGTAAATACAAATACCTAAATAAAACTAAATTTATACACATTTGTACATAATATACACTTACACTCCACTCTTCCACACACAAGTAGAAATAAGTCTATTTTGATTTCTGTTGTAAATTAATATTATTGCAACTATAACTTTTTTTTTACGTTTTTGTGCAACGTTCTTTTTACGTTTTTGTGCAACGTTCTTTTTATGTTTTTGTGCAACATTCTTTTACGTTTTGTGCAGCGTTCTTTTTACGTTTTTGTGCAACGTTTTTTTACGTTTTTGTGTAACATTCTGTATAAGAGCACTTTTTTGTTATTTGTATGTTCTTAGTGTCTCCTGTACTGAAAGTGACTAGACCCCACGACACAGGGAATCCTAGTGTGGGGTCTAGGTTTTTATACATAGTTTGAGATCTTTATTTTTGGCAAAATAAATAAATATTAAGTAGGATTACTGGGATGGTAGGATTTAAGTTTACGCATCGTGACTAATGCAAGTGTTATTTTTAACGGTCATCGATTAAGTTGTCATATTTTCGCCCACATATCTGTGAAAGGTTTAATTTATATTGGAAAGATGCAACTTTTCCGTCATTATAATGATGAAAAAGTAGAATCTTTTGTGCAAAAAAGTAGGTATACTTATAATATATAATAGTACAGTTTTTCTTTACGTTCTTTATTTACACATTCTTGGCTCACTATTCTTTCTTTGAATGTATCCTCTATTAGAGCTAAGTTAGGCATTTTAAAACAGTAAGTTTTACTCGCAATCAAAAAATTAAAATCTAAATAAACTCGATTGTAGGTATAACAAAATAAAACTTGGGTTTTATACACGAAAACATTTGCTCTGGAGGTTAAAACAAAACTGGTTGCTTTTATTTTGCAGTCACACAATCATGGGTATTACCTATTCATTAATAAATAACAACTGCAAAATTTTCCCATCATCAAATTAAATGGAAGTAATGAATGACGTCAAGACTAACTATAAAAAAGTGACTCCAATTTATTATATGCGGTTTTATATATTATAATTATTTGTGCTATTAAATGCAGAAATGATTAATATTAAGTTATAAGGATTAAGTCAGAGATTTACTTTGCTATTGTATTCATAATCTTTTGTAAGAATTGTAACTGTAAACTATATCATGCTTACAATAATAACGCATAGAAACCTAGTACGAGTGCAAAAAGTGAGGCAACTAAAACTTAGCCTAATCCGTCAAACTTAGCCATCAGGCCGTCAGTACTCAATGTCACGTTCCGTCGAACACAGCTCGCGAGTAAATAATTGAAAATGACAGTTTGTTGCGTGAAAGGATGTTATAGCACATCAGGAAAACAAAAAAATGTGATAAAATAACATTTCACAAATAAGTACTCACATTCTACGCACTATTTTTACGTAAATCGATAAATAAAACAAAATTCTAATAACCTAACTTGTCATAACACAGTGTTGCTATTTGTGAGGAAAAAATACCCACATTGCTTTCATTCATATTTTTCATTTATGTAATTTTAAAATACAATACTTACTGTTAATTCATATCAAACCCGATGTTTTAACATTGTTTATAATTATAACCCATCAAGCATTCTAAACACATTGAACAATATCTCATTCTTTATGCGATTTATTTTCTTTTATTTTAAAATAAATTGAATTATACCTTCCGAAAAAATATGTCATATTACATGAAAAATCATGTGTACCTTTTTCAGTTCCCAACAACATAAAATACTTGCCTTGATAGCAAAATAGTAATGCGTCTTCCCATATTTTGTGGGTAACGGCTTAGTAATGGTATCACTGAAAGCTATATCTGTGTGCGTTAGAGGAACGTAGACACATTCGGCTCACGCACACAAAGAAAATGAAGTGGACACACGATTTTGCTCGGGTTTTGTTCTAGACGCGGCTTCTATGCGTTATTATTCTAAGATATCATGATTAATTTAACAATGGGATGAAAAACAACAAAGAGTTCATAAAATTAATGAGTGGGTAGGATTTTTTCTATGTACATTTTTATTATGTTTTGCATTAGAAATGCACTTGGCCACCAATCATTGAGCTGGATAATTATTTGCTAACCAGAAACTAAAAAAAAGGTTCCCAGGAATTCCATTTGTATTATTTCCATTTCTTTAATAAAATACATAAGTATCTACATTGAAAAACTTAGGTACCTATTTTATAATTTAAGATAAGAAGTGAAATTTCCTGCCGTTTTTTGTGACTACTTAGGAGCCACCTATAAAAAAAAAGTCTTTAAGTCGATCGATTTTCTGATAGCTATAACCGGGGGGTACTTTAGTCAGTCAAAAGTGAATAGATTACTACTGGGCTCCATAGACCACCTCATCGTTTACCATTAGTTGTTTTTTTTTTTTTTTGGTAGGCTCGCTTTTGACCACTATCTCACCCGATGGCGATGATGTGGTTGAAGATGGAGCATGCTTATCTAGAAATAACCTTTTCTAGATAAGCTTTACTTAAAGAATAACGAACAATGACGTATTATATATAGGCACGTCATAAACCTACATCGCGGCGCTTAAAAACGGCGAAAATACTAGATAGCTATTATACGCATGAAGGAAGGGAAAGAAAATATGTCACCGTACAGCGGGATGCCTGTTGCTAGAGGGAGATAAATATACATCTTCAGTTACGTCACAGGATAAGTAATAGTCAAATTGACATCAAAACTAACGTAGTGTCGCGCGACAGGTTGGTGCGTAACTAAGCGCGATGTGGCCAATTGGCTTAATTTCATGTTGTCATTTTAGAGTGCGGACAACGTATCTATAGTTTTATTTTGTGAAAGTATAATACAATCAAAATGTCAAAGTGTCAGTAAATAACAACAAAAAAAAATCTATATAATAGATACTTAGATAAACCCAAACAACTTCAACCAAAAACTATTTTTAACTAAAAGTTCCGAAACCTTATCCTCCATCCGCTAACTTTCGGAAACCGGTCGTAGTCGTAGCGAAATTGCAACATAAGTTGTTCGCTAGTTGCAACACAACGTGTCGATACCACGATGGTCGACAACAAACATTGCCAGTGACCTTACAGCCTTTCCAACACGCGAGATTGGCCAATATAGACGAATTTACACGGATATGTTAGGTTGCTCTGCGATTGATTGCGAATAAGTCGCTCGATTTAGTTGAGTTGTGGATACATTGGTATCCTGTATTAATTCATCATTATAATTAGCAGGTTACATAGACCCAGTGAAGTGGCAAAAAAGGATTTCCACGCATAAAAGAAACGAATCATTGTTGCAATATGCGTATACTTTTGTTGTACTAAAAGACCATAATATTTTGTCACACTCATGACATATTTAATGTAATTAAGTGCATTTAGGAAAATGAATAAATTGATACTTACCGCAGATTTTAAGAAAAAAAATCTCAAAAATCGATCCACTTTTTTTTTTAATAAGTGCCTGTGCTCTCCCACTGCAGGGCATAGGCCTTCCTCCTCCCATCCGCTTTCTCCGGTCTTCTGCAGTTTTGAGCCAGTCCTTTGAGAAGGACTTCCAGGTCCCCGCCATCTTTTTCCGCGCCTTCCGGGTTGTCGTGACCTTGCGTTTGCAATCCACTATTACTACTGCAAGTTTTAATATAACACCGATTTTTCTGGCCAAATATATAATGTAAAATTTCTCCACAGTTACAGAATAAAAGATGAAGTTAAAACAAGAGCTTCTGGAACAGCCTTCGGGTGAGCTGTGGAAGAGCATCCGCGTCGAGCTGAAAGAGGACGTCACCACAAGAGACAGAGACCTGGCCGCCATCAGGGAGTGGCTCAAGAAACAGCCTCATCTGCCAGATGATTGGGGTAAGGAACTATTTCAATGATACAACGTTACTTTGTGGACGTGGAGTGGAGAGTGCCGGTCCATTGCAGCGGAGCCAGGCAGCGGAGCGGAGAAACCGTGAAATTTTAACCAATGGAATTGCATAAAATCGCCGCGCAACATAAGTCACTGATTAAAATTAAAATTTGGTTAAAATATCTCCGTATCTCTGCTCCGCTAAATAATAGCCTTTTCTAAATTGAGAGTTTTTAGAAAGATAGAGTTGAACCTTACTTAAAATCTTGACAGAGTCTGAGGCTAAAGTAGAGTTTGACTTTTCAACTTCCAATGGTGTTCTTCATTCAGAAATCAACAGGCCACCACTGCGTCAATAACTAGTTCCAGCTGAGATAGGCCACCGTGACCAAAACTAAGTAGACTTTTATGTGTTAAGCAGAACTACTTTGTGACTCGCTAGTGTATTAGTTGCCGACCGGACTGACGTCCCCAGTTTGATTCATAAACACACCAGCACCGCAGCCCGACTCCGTATTAATTCTGATAAACGATATTCTAGTAAGACAGAGAGTATTACTGGAATTTGAAAAGAAGTTGAAAAGTCAAACTCGACTTTTGCCTCAGATTCTGTCAAGCTTCTAAGTAAAATTTGACTCTTATCTTTCTACAAACTCTCAATTTAGAAAAAAAAAAGATTTTAGGGTGCCTGTCCATTATTGTGCATGGAGGCAGCGGAGCAGAGAAACGGAGAAATTTAAACCAATCATGTCAGTCGAAATGTCGATTTTATGCAATTCCATTGGTTAAAATTTCACAGTTTCTCCACTCCGCTGCCTCGCTTTCCTCAAAGGAAAACCTATGTAATGAAGTGACTTAACAATTTGGATGAAATACTTATACACTTTGATTTCTCACTACTTTGTATTTTTCTTTCTACTTGGACATGCAGAATTCTTACGCTCCTAACATGTTCTTCTTTTGATGAATTAGAGTTCTAGCAATTGGCCATACACGCAGATGGCTGTTACATTATTACAAGGACCAGAAACTAACAGTACATCTTTCCTTACAGAGATCCCTCCAATCATGACCTTCCTGCGAGGCAGCAGCTTCTCCCTGGAGAAGTGCAAGAGGAAACTAGACATGTACTTCACAATGAGGGCAGCCTGCCCAGAGTTCTTCACAAAGAGAGACGCCACCAGACCCGAGCTTGATGAGATTATGAGCCACAAAATGTAAGTAGCAGACAGAGTTTTCTACCAGCTGTGTTCTCTGCTTAAAAAATAAACCTTTTAATGGAGACAGTCAGGCAAGTATCACCGGTACGTCGTGGATATCCCACCCAAACGCACAAAACAGAAACCCATCCATTGAGCGTACGGCTAGGGACAGTAATTCCCTGCCTGAGTCTGTTTCCTAATAGCTACATATAGCTACCTGGGAATCTTTAAGTAAAGAATGAATAGGTTACTTCTAGGCAAGCGTGCTCCATCTTCGACCACATCATTGTTTACCATCAGGTGAGATGGTGGTCAAACGTGTGCCTATCATCATCTGCCTAGCCTTTTCCCAACTATATTGGGGTCGGCTTCCAGTCAAACCGGATTTAGCTGAGTACCAGTATTTTACGCGGAGCGGCTGCCTACCAGACCTCCACAACCCATTAACTGGGTAACACGGTACTTCATGGCAAGACTGGTGTCAGATTAACTGGCTTCTGACTATCCGTAACGACTGCCAAAGATGTATATATGACAGCCGGGACCAACGCCTTAACGTGCTTTCCGAGGCACGGAGGAAACTCGGTATGTTAAGATGGTCACCCATCCATAGACCAACCTTGGCAAGCGTTGCTAAAACCTTGAAGTTCGACCCATGCGGCTTGTTTCATTTAGCCACGAGCTATCAATAGTAAGAAAAAAGTACTTATCTATACTTAATATTATAAAGCAGAAGAGTTTGTTTGTTTGTTTGTTTGTTTGGTTGAACGCGCTAATCTCAGGAACTACTGGTCCGATTTGAAAATTCTTTCAGTGTTAGATAGCCCATTTATCGAGGAAGGCTATAGGCTATATATCATCACGCTACGACCAATAGAAGCGGAGCAGTAATTAACAATGTTACGCAGACGACGTTGCACGGGTCAGCTAGTGAGTGATAAAAATCTATAAGTGTGAACAGGTAAACTTATCTAACACTACTACCACTTAATACCATCGAATCAGTATATATTAACGATTGAATAATATTATAAAAATTGCAATACTTTTTTTATTTCAGTCAAGGGCCACCGCTGCCGGGCGTCACACCAAATGGCAGAAGAGTCACAATTTGCAGAGGTACACTCACACAAAATGATTTCAACTTATCCAGTTATGTTTGCATTACCTGTTAAATATTCAAACTTTATGTACAATAGTGGAAAATATTCTCCCCTATCATTCTCCACATGTATCAGAATTGAATCAACTGATATTAACTACGGTCAAATACGCAAAACGGACCGAATGAGAGTTAAAGTGTGGAAAATGGAGTCCCTAATCTAATAACTACGGCCAAATCTAGAGCAGGATGCTATATTATTACACGCTTTGGCAGATTTTAATAATAAAAATCCACGTTAAACAGACGTTGAGACAAACCAAGAAAATGCTCTTTTTTTTTTAGATGGTTTTGCTCTTGATCTCTAGTCTAGATCATAGATAACAGAGACAAAGTCGAGGATAGAGCGAGCTTACCCAGAAGGAGCCTGTTTACTTTAACTTTGAAGAGATTAGACTAGTCTTCTAACTAGATTAATCTTAACAAATCATCATTTCTTTTTCAGGAGTCCATCCCGACTTAACCTCTCAACAGATCACAGACACCCTGAAGCTGGCTCTTATGATAGGAGACGTGAGGTTAACAGAAGAGAGAGAAGGAGTAGCTGGAGACATCTATGTGCTGGACGCAGCTATCCTGGGACCCAGCATGCTGGCCAAGCTGTCTGCTGCTACCATCAAGAAGTTCATGATTTGTGTTCAGGTTTGTAAAGTTTAATTTTTCTACTGCAGGGAATAATATCATCCTAAAAGAAGTCGCCTCGGACATCGGGAGTTGCAGAGCGATTCTCGGCCCAGTTGTGGGCCTACGGATGGCGTCCGATCAAAACCTGGCCTGGGTCGACGGCGCGTTGTGTTCCACGCGCACCCCAAAGATACGTCAGCATAGCTGCCAGGGTTGCGAAATTTGTTCGAAAGAGTTACCGCGGCCCTGGAACGAATTTCCCATACTTAAAAAAGGGCATAATACACTTCTGGACACATCTATTGGCTCACCTTGTATTTTCAGTTTCGTTTGGTCCTAGCTAAAATTTTATATTAGGTCGAGCAAAAAGTTTTTATGCAGTCTTAGAATAATAACGCATAGAAACCTAGTACGAGTGCAAAAAGTGAGGCAACTAAAACTTAGCCTAATCCGTCAAACTTAGCCACCAGGCCGTCAGTACTCAATGTCACGTTCCGTCGAACACAGCTCGCGAGTAAATAATTGAAAATGACAGTTTGTTGCGTGAAAGGATGTTATAGCACATCAGGAAAACAAAAAAATGTGATAAAATAACATTTCACAAATAAGTACTCACATTCTATGCACTATTTTTACGTAAATCGATAAATAAAACAAAATTCTAATAACCTAACTTGTCATAACACAGTGTTGCTATTTGTGAGGAAAAAATACCCACATTGCTTTCATTCATGTTTTTCATTTTTGTAATTTTAAAATACAATACTTACTGTTAATTCATATCAAACCCGATGTTTTAACATTGTTTATAATTATAACCCATCAAGCATTCTAAACGCATTGAACAATATCTCATTCTTTATGCGATTTATTTTGAAATAAATTGAATTAAACCTTCCGAAAAAATATGTCATATTACATGAAAAATCATGTTTACCTTTTCCAGTTCCCAACAACATAAAATACTTGCCTTGATAGCAAAATAGTAATGCGTCTTCCCATATTTTGTGGGTAACGGCTTAGTAATGGTATCACTGAAAGCTATATCTGTGTGCGTTAGAGGAACGTAGACACATTCGGCTCACGCACACAAAGAAAATGAAGTGGACACACGATTTTGCTCGGGTTTTGTTCTAGACGCGGCTTCTATGCGTTATTATTCTAAGTATGCAGTTTTGAACCTGGCACATTCACAATTTCATTCAATAGTCTTTTGAATTTCGAACACAGAATTTAAAGAAACAAAAGACAATTTGGAGCCTGTTTGTTGATATCAAACAATCCAATACTAAGAAAACTTGGTTTTATTGGTTTACTTGGATTTAATTCTTGAAAAAGTGATTGATATCTTTGGTTTTGCAACAAACATTACTTATTCTTAACATTAAGGTGAGGTTCTATCAATAATCAATGGATACTTCACCTGAAGTCGCCGCCCAAGCTGTGGCACTTATTCAGGCCGGACACAGCCAAAGAAACGTGAGTGCTCAACTTAATTTAAGTCGATCTGCGGTCCGAAATGTTTATCGGAGGTACCTAGAGACTGGCGGCTTTGTTCGTCGCCAAGGAAGGCCACGATCTCGGGTCACAACTGAAAGGCAGGATCGATTCATCGTGACGACCAGCTTGAGAAATCGTCACCTTACCTCCATTGAAATACAAAACCAACTGCGCGACTTCCACGGAGTATCTGTGAGCGCTCGAACTGTTCGGAGAAGGTTAAAAGAACGCGATATGGTACCACACAAGCCAGCTAATGGGCCCAAACTTACGCGAGCCCACCGAACAGCGCGCCTTCATTTCGCACGCAGTCATTTAAATTGGACACAGCAAGATTGTAGCCGTGTACTCTTTTCTGATGAGTCTAAAATTGTGTTACGTGGCAATGATGGAAGGAAGAAGGTCTACCGACGTAAGGGAGAGCGTTTCGCACAATGCTGCTTTGAAGAGAGGGTTGCTTATGGCGGTGGCTCATGGACTGTCTGGGGCGGTATATCCGCGAGCGGCAAAACTCAACTTGAGGTTGTTACAGGACCACGGCTGCCAACATTAAATTAAATGCTGAAAGGTATATTCGTGAGTGCTTAGAACCTCACGTGATACCATACGCGGACTATGTGGGCCCAAATTTCCTTTTTATGCATGATAATGCAAGAGCCCATGCGGCCGGCATCGTCAGGGAATATCTTCGGGATGTGAACATCACAGTTATGGACTGGCCAGCCAGAAGCCCAGACATGAACCCCATTGAGCACATGTGGGACGAGCTAAAAAGACGTGTTAGGGCTCGTCAGCCAGTTGCCCAGACGATGCAGGATTTGAAAACTGCCATAGAAGAGGAATGGGAGATGATCCCTCAAAATTTCATAGAGCGGTTGATAAACTCTATGCCTAATCGTATGAGAGCTGTGGTAGATGCCCATGGAGGCAACACGCGTTATTAAATTAAACCTTTATTTGATAAAACATGTTTTTTATTCAAAAATCAATTGCCTTTAACAAGGCGCATATCCGACTTGTTAGGCGTAGCTCCATGTCGTATGGTATTCTGAATTCAAAGGAGATTGGGCATTTATAGTTTCACTTTTTGACGCGTAAAGGCCATTTGAGTTAATGTATAATTCATTTTATTAATATTATCGATTTTTGACTTAAATTCATTGAAATAATTTGTGGGGTTTCTATTTTCATTTTAATTAGTATTTAATACGATACAATTTCATTTCTTCCATTATAGTGAAGCGACTCCTTTTTCAATTATAATCGATCGATTGAACATTAACATAAGTCGCGGAACAACAAAACAATCTACATTTGAAACTAAAAATATTAAAAGTTGTCATTATTATTCTTTAATAATATTACCTACTATTTTTTCGTTAAAAAGCAATTTCAAGACAAAAATAAAACAATTAAGTTAAAATAGATAATGTTACGACGCCGTAGTCTATTGTTGTGTCACAACACTATTCGATGAAATGTCAAACAAATTGGTATTTTCTGTTTACCGTGTTAACTGCCGGTAAACCGAGAAAATTGTTTTCAGCTTTTCTCTGCTAACAAACATAAATTCGTGTCGAGTTGAGTTTTAGGATTCTTCCACGTCTATCTACTACATCGAGCAATTTGACTCTTTTTGTGCGTGTGCTGCGAAGTGAATTATTATTGTTAGAACATTTTCACGTCCACGGTGATTTGTTCTGTGAAAACATGTTGCGCTGTATGAATTGTATTGTTCTCTTTTATTAGCACACCCGCTGCCTAGACGCCAAATCAGAGAAGCAACGGATTCCATGGTAAAAATCTTACGTACATGGATTTCTCCTACCGTTTTTCTGAGAAGATTTCTAGATCAATGTTTTTAAATATAATAAATAATGATGAACATAGGTAAAACTCAATTAATATGTACCAAAATAATGCAAAATATTTGCCAGTTAATAGGGTTTCAAAACGAATTGTTTTGAGTTATGTAACATAACCTCAATAGGTACTCAACTTATGTTTTTCTTCAGAAACCCCACAACATTTAATCTTGAATTTAACCTTGTATTAAAGTATAACACAACCCTTTTTTTGTGTCTAATTTTCATTACTTTACTGTGTCAAAAGTTGCGCAACCAAGTGCCATAGTACTTTGCTCAATTTCCTTTAAAACAATACGATCGAAAAAGATGGTAAAATGTATCAGGTTTAAAACTGCATCAACAGTTTTTGTTCAATCTAGCAATCATATTTCGGTAGGGGCCATCGAAACCTAAAGTCTAAAGTGGGCCAATAGATGTGTCCAGAAGTGTATAATCTTACGTAGTAAGTAGGATATGGCCAGAAAGAACTACCTTACCCGAATGGATCCCATTCAATGCAGACCAAGGCAAAGATATCGGAACGAACTAAACTCCTACCGAGACAGGCCGTACTAAGAACGGAAGGGCTAAGTAAAAGTAGGCTGTAGGCCAGAGAGTAGAATTGGTGATTCATGGCGAAGTACCAATTAAATGGATGGATCGATCTAGGTTATGCTATGCTAGCTTGGATGGCTGACTATCCATTTTGAACTCATACCACTTCGTGCTTTAAAAAGCATGTTAGCCTTTAGTCCCGGTTGTCATTTGTAGATTTTCAACAATCGTTACGGGCTTTCAGAAGAATTACAGTCTGAAAACTAACAAGAGGTTATAAAACTGTTGGGAAGTTAGGCAGAATCGTAAGTACGAAGACATTTGGGTCTGGTATTGCAGATCATGCACAGTAGACGGTAACCGCTCACCATCAGCTTTGAGGTTGACTTCTTGTACGTATCGTTCGTCATTCAATGATGCAAACATATCTTCTTTCCAGGAAGCCTATCCTATCAAGCTGAAGGAAGTCCACATAGTGAATACATCGCCGCTGGTCGAGCGATTCGTTAACTTCGTCAAACCTTTCCTCAAGGAGAAGATCAGGAAACGGGTAAGATCTAAAGAAATGCTGAATTTTGGACCTTAATCTATCTTTAATAAGGACTCCTCAAAAAACTTCGAAACAGAAAACCTATTTCAAATATTTTTCTATCAATTTGTTACTTTCAAGCCTTACAAAGTCGAAGCACTTCACTATCTCTCGCCGAAGGATATCTACGCTCATACCTTTTATCTGCTACATTTCACTTTGTAAAACTTTTCAACCCGGGCAAAGGCAAATAAGCTAGTTAAAAAAAAACTTCAAAAGTTTCTGCAATGTTATGGATGTGAGCTTATGACACTTCCTCGCTGATCAAATTCGGTGCAGGTTCCAAGATAGTGGAATCATTTCTTCGAGACTCGTCGTATTTATTGGCTCACAAGAGTTGGGCCATAGTCAGCAGATCTGTCCCATGTTGTGATTAGAAAAGTAACCGTGGACCTTCCACTTCAGATCTACATCCACAAGGAGGTGAAGGACCTCTACAAGTACATTCCTCAGGAGATGCTGCCCTCAGAGTACGGCGGACAGTGTGGAAGCATGGCAACTTTACAAGGTACCAAGCTACTTATTCAGAAGTTGTTAATACTCAGTAGGCATGCTATCAGGGATCAGAAAGCCTTGCTAGGCAAAGTGACATCCCATCAACGATAGCTATTATAACTTTAAATCCATTAAATTGTCAACTTTCCATAGAATTTTGTTTTCTGTTGTTATGGTTACTTGACTAAATCCAGGAAGTCGGGGGGGGGTGCGGGAATCATAAACTAAAGATCTAAGGCTGATGATAAATAATTAATGAACTTCATTCAAGTCACGGGTGGTAAAATCATCGTCAACCCCGGAAGCAGAGAACCTAAGAAATTAATTATTTTCACACAATCAAGCTATTGTTATTATTTTTGTAGCTTTTGCATCCCATTTTATGCTTATATGCTGTCAGGGTATCTACACAGTGACCTCCAATAAACTAAAGCCCTGGACCTGGTAGTTACTCGTAGTTATGTTGATCGTCCTCTTTACTCACATACATATTTTTCTCTCTTACAGAACAATGGAAGCTGAAACTCCAAGACTACCGTGATTGGTTCAAGCGTCAAGACAGCATCATCGCCAACGAATCCCTCCGGCCAGGTAGACCGACCAACTACGATGAACTCTTTGGCATCGATGGCTCCTTCAGACAGCTCTCTATCGACTGATGTTATCGATAACAACAGCTCGACAACGTAACGTCACTATTTTTGCTCAAGTGTCAAACTGACGTTTAACTGGAGTGACATTAGGTTGTCAAACTGACCATTAGTAGTAATGTCCATTTGTCAAACTTACGTTCTTGTGTAGGATTGAAAATAAGTGTCAGGTTTATTTGTGACATGGAATTGTGTACAGGCTGTTAAAAATTGGTTTTGTTTTTTTCTGAGGCTGCTTTTGTTTTGATACAAAAGTGATTTATATAGTATACTACATAAATCACTTTGTTAGCACAATAATGTGGAAAAAAAAACAAAGATTGTTATTTTATGACTCAAATCATTCCCTGTTTTTTAGCAATTGCATTCAAGTCCTTATTTGTCAATGTTCATTAAAATAGCAAAACAAATTCGTCTCGTTTACACAATACTTTGGACCATGTATAACTGAGAGGGTAGATATAAGCTTAGATCTATATTTACACGTTAGACTCTTAAATAGATTTAATTTAGTCGCAAATTGTAATTTTATTCTATGACATTCAATATACCTAATAATCTTCGGTTCGCTTTGCTTAAATAAATGGTTTATAAATCGAATAGACATTATCCAAACAAATAAAAACAACTTGTGAATGGATTGAATAGAATATCTTGTAAAAAAAATGAGACAATAATTTTAAATGAAAATAAATGATTAATTTGGTTTTAAGATATAAAATATTAAAAGAAGCTAGCAATCAAATTGCAATTATCTGTGGTATTTTAAATATAATATTTCTCGATATTTTTTATTTTTTTATTTACTTCCTCCTATATAATGGTTTTTTGATAAATCCCTATACAAAAAACAAGTGACTAAATAATAACAGCTGCACGTATCGATCTTCAAGATCGAGCAACGCTTGCCGAGGTCGGTCTGTGGATGGGTGACCAAGACCATCTTAACGTATCGGGACTCTTCCGAGCTATTTGTAGATCTTAGGCAGTCGTTACAGATGAAGACAAAAAAAATCGACACCACTCCACGTAAAATTTTAGTATTCAGCTGAATCCGGTTTGACTGGAAGCCGACCCCTATATTATATAGTTGGGAATAGACTCGGCAGATGATGATTATATATCTCTATCATCTGGGTCACAAAAAATAAATAATAGTCAAACGAGTCAAGAGCCCACAAATAAATAAATAAAATTAAATATTGATTTTCTTGTACTTATATCAGTAATTCTACATCCTAAAGAGAACGGCTTACAAAAAAAAGTACAAAACTAAAGTTTCAAGTACTTTGGTAAGTAAAAATTAAACATTTGACCCGATAGATATAAATTTATTTCACATTGATTTAAACAACTGATAAAAAAAATGTTGTCAGAGCCCATGTTTTTCCTAGCTGTCCTGTAAGACAGCTAGGTCACCAGCCTAGGTCACCAAACTAGGTCACCAGCTGCCTGCAGCTGCAGTTTTTGAATACTTAGTTTAACTGAAGATGCTAGTGTCAGTATTGAAGCTGCTTATAGTGGCGACCTCTTCAGGTGTCAGGTGGAAGTCGAAAACAGCGACATTCTCCTCTATACGGCTCTGGTTCGTGGACTTGGGAATCGGGATGAGATCTCTGTCGAGCTGCAAAAAAGGATAAGACGTATAAATGAGCAGAATTGATTCTATGTTCCAGACAGGAAGATGTCACATGTTCGAATGACTAAAGCAAACGGCGAAACATGTATGTGTGTTATCTAGCAGATTCTCGTGACCTACCGTGACCCTTTTTTTTTTTTTTTTAGGGATGGGAAATCATCCAATGACTCCTCCCGCTCTGGGTGTAGCGGGAGGGAGTGTCAGACTTCTACTGACTAAAAGTACCCATCCATGTTCCTTCATTGCCCTTTGTGTTCCGGAGCCACGGTGTCTCTTGCGAATAATCCCGCGACTCCGGCAGGCGTCGGCCCTTTCGGGCCCCTCTGTGTTGCTGACTCTCTTTGAGGCGCGCGTGGAACACTAACGCGCCGTCGACACGGCCTGTCGTCACTAGACGGACGGACGGCGAGCCACCCATAGCTCGCCGTCCACAGGCCCGCGCCTACGGTGGCCGGAGGTCACCGGGTGGCCCCCGACGCCCGCGGCGTCTACCACGGCGGCCGGGACGAGAGGGTCTCCTCTCCCGCTCCGCCACCTTCTTCGCTAGCATGACTGCTTCGCAGAAGGAGGCAACGGCGTCCCATTCCGTCTCGCTCCGGACCATGGCTTGGACCAGGGCCGGACGCGAGAGGTCGCCGCCAATCACCGTTTCGAGGACACGGCGGTGCGCCGCCCAAGCGGGGCACACCTGCACAGTGTGCTCTACCGTGTCCTCCGGTCGATCCTCGCAGTGGTGACACCCGGGCACCTACCGTGACCCTTCAAGCATGTTTTTTTTTCGTTGGGTCCACTTCACCGTCATCTATAGCTCAACTAGGCCTAGTTTACTGTGACAATCTTAAAAGCCTCTGCCACTCTCATTAAAATTCCAATGGCAATAACAATATTTTGCTTTTTTTTTTCTTAATTTTTTTTTTGGCTTTTGTCTATATGCCAACCCTTTAAATCTTATCCAACAATATTTCTATACTTTAAACAAGACTGTGATAGCGACGGAAGTCACTGATGAAGGACTGTTCATCGACATAACCTTTTGGCACCTTCTTAAGTTTGTTGAGATAGAATTGATTGTATTAATCCAACGTTAAGTTTATTTAAATCTAGTTCCCTCAAGAGACCCTCTCTAGCGGATAACAATGTTGTCGTCAACCCGACACCTCAACATGTCCTCTATAAATACTTTACATGATCTATTTACACACAAAAGGAAAACTGACTGAAATATCAACGCAAAGCCAAAACTGCTGGAACCAAGGACATGAAATTTTGCATAAACCTTGACCAGAGGGCCAATTCTACTAATTTTTAAACAACTTTCGCATTCGCATGTCATTCGCAAACTGTCAAAAAAGAATTAATAATTTTCATACATTTTGACAGTTTGCGATTGAGATGCGAATGTGAAAATTCGTAGAATTGGCAAAAAACAACATAACGGTAATTTTTTTTTTTTACCTACATTTACTTAAGAGTCCTATTACGAATCGTAAATGCTCGTTTGCAATAGACGAAGTTACGTTGGTCTGCGTTGGGAGTACATCTATAGTCCGCGAAACAATTTTGATACTTACTAGTCTGAATGGGATTATAGTTTATTTGGGCGCTCGCGCGAGACTGAGGAGCGCGCGCGCTGAATTGACGCAGAATATATAGTACTTTAATTTTATTTATTGTAATTTTGTTTTATTATATTGACAAACGAAAACTAATGAAACGTATTCATCGTAGATTGAAATTTTATATCATATTAATTTATTTGATAAAATTGTTTTTATTTGGAATATAATGGACGCTGAATCAAGACATTTCTAGCTTAAATTAGGCTTTCTTTAGGTTTTTTTCCGTGAAAATTAAAGGAATTTAAAGAAATTCTAGAACTCCAATAAACAAGTAAAACATTCAACTTACCTTTTAGTAATTTCAGCTTTTAAAAGAATTGATTGTAACAATGTGAATTTGACCGTCGAAGTTCCATCGCCGACATTTTTTCTTGCAAACCGAGTTCGTAAAATATTTATAGTAAATTAAACGAAAACAAAAATGAAAATGTGTAACTCCAACTTACAAGAAAGAGACTGGCACTATCGTTATCCAGGATCAAATAATTAAAATATCTTACTGCTGCTGAAAATTACAGCGTCAAAAATCATAAATTTCCGTAAAAAAATGTAATAGGACTCTTAATTCTTAAACAAAAATAAATGATTGACAGAAATACGTAATTCGTTATATTTTATAGTAATAAGAAAAAACCGGCCAAGTGCGAGTCAGACTAGCACACGAAAGGTTCCGTACCATTAAGCTTAGTTTTTATTACTTGTTGTTATAGCGACAATAGAAATATACAATCTGTGAAAAGTTCATCTTTCTATCTATGACGACGACGGACGGACGGGCGGCGGCGGAGGCTTAGTAAATAGGGTCCTGTTAGTTACCCTTTGGGTACGGAACCCTAAAACGATTCATAATTTATTATTTTTGCATTGTAGATACCTGGGGTATCTACAAAGAGATATTAAGGAAAGGGCAATTACTGTTATTCCAAATTTATCAGGCGACGACCATAAGAAGAATATCCTTAGTAGAATATCCTTATCCTTAGACATTTCACACAACGCCATATAGTCCCAAGCTAAGCAACCTAATGCTTGTGTTATGGTAACGATATGGCTGATAAACTACTTATATACATTTTTTTTTTGTAGTAGGAATTTCTAGAAAACTTTAAGGGGCTTAAAAGGGGGGAAATCATGCGCAGACGATGTCGCGAGTGAAGTGCTAAAATTAAATAATAAAAAAACACGTACCAAATACCGCAGTAATACTTGGTTGACGCTCTTGTTGTACTTCTTGGCTATGTTCGTGATCTTAGGGTCATCTCTACCGGGCCCCTTGCCGCGGGAGACAAAGAAACCGAAGGGGCTGTACGCGACGACCGCAATGTTGCGCTCGAAACAGTCCCTGACCGCCTCATCTTGAGTGTTCGATGGGTGGACCTGATGACGTGGGATTCAGGAATATTTGAGGTATTAAACAACCTATTCAATCCTAATACAGACTTTTCTATCTTTGCCGCCCCGAAGTTCGGTTTTAGGTTTTGTATTATAAACAAGTAAGAAACACAACCAGTAACAATAACAAGGTCACAAAGTAACACAACAAACATATACACCACCAAAACACAAATGAAACAGTAAGAAAAACCAAAATAAATAATAACAATAACACTTTTCGCATCAGCAGTCGTATTATATTGAGTAAGCGGGACACAAGTATACATCGAACGTATACGAGCGACTGAGACGCCATGCATGCACGACCTACTTGCGCATGCATTGTCCTATGTTTCTTGTCAAATTGACATCCGGCACAACCAATTGCGACGTACTTCGCATAGGCAAAGGTACAAATAAAACAAACCCATGACATTATCTCACCTCTATCTGGTTTACAGCAGGCAATATTTTGCTGTGCGCCTTTATCCGATCTATTTGTTCCGTATTAAAGTTCGACACGCCAATAGACTGCGTCAGGCCGAGTACCTTGGCCTCCTCCATGCCTTCCCAAGTCTCCAAGTAGTCGATAAAGGAAGGCGCACCATTTTCCTGAAATTCAAGGCAAAGAATAATGTATTTGTTTTGTTTTTGTTATTTAGTGTTTTGCTGTGCCCGACAGGGTCCATAATTGTTTCTTTTTATTATTTTTACCATCTGAATGTGTACATTATGGATTGCAATAAACATTTTGAGATTTGAGATTTGAGAATCGTTTAAAACGATGGTAAGCAGCTAAGTAGCCTAATACAGGGTTACGACAGTTTAGACTCCATTCAGCATTTAGATCAACGTTTTGTAGAAAGCTAGTCAAACGTCTTTGTGTTATGTGCAACTAAGGTGTGCCAGCGGCTTGGCCCGCGTGATCCCTAGGGAACAACGGTACTCCCGGAATATATAACCAACTTACCCTCATAGGTCCCGTTCCCGCGGGATTTCCGGTTAAAGTCCTTTCTCGGGTCTCAAACTATCTTTGTACAAAATGTCATCCAAATTGGTTCAGTGGTGTAGGCATGAAGAAGGGACAGACAGACAGACACACAGAGTTAGGTACTATAGCATTTATGATATAAGTAAGGAAGTAGGATTAGATTCTATTCCTAAAAGTTCTGGAGTGGCGACCGCGTACCGAAAGACGCAACGTTGGAAGGCCTCCCACTAGGGGGACCCATGACCTGGTAGGGGTTGCGGGTAGCCGATGGATGCGAGACGCATAGGACCGGTCGTTATGGCGACGCTTGGGGTAGGCCTATGTCCGGCAGTGGACGTCTCTCCGCTGATATGGTGATGAAGATGAGGTTCTATTAAACCCTTGTACTGTGGAGGTCCGATAAGCAGTCGACCCATGTAAAATACTTGTATGAAGCTGTATCTAGTTAGACTGTAGGTACTGTGACGCTCATGTGTGTCCTTGGTTTGTGATGCTCATGTGTGTTCCGGGTTTATTTGATTCGCATTCGCTATTCGTAAAACTTTGGAACGGTGAAATTAAAAGTCTAGCTTAGGTTTGAAATCTGAAGGATAAGAAATTAGATTGTTAAGTAGAGATCATGTATTAATGTGAATTCGGACGGAGCTCGCCAATAAAATATTTCTTTAAATGATAAAATCTCTTTTCCTGTACCTATTGAGTTACCCCACCACAGTACCTCTGTAGCCGACCCCATCAAATTGGAACAAAAGCCAGGCAGTTGGACTATATTGGACCCATGCACATCACATATGGTTTCGACAATAATAGACTACTTTTTCGTTTATTTCTGCGTTTAGTTATTTAATTTATTTATTCACTCCAGACAAAGTCCTTTTATTAGTATAAAATTTCTTATATAACTAGTGTAAGCAATAGCTAAATAAAATAAGTTTATGCTGTGTGTGTACTCACAACCACGGAATAAAACAATCATGGCTATCCAAAACTGTGAAAGTTTCGCAATTAAATCTAAACCCAATGTCTTTAAGAATAAAGTTGAAAATATAACAAAGACATTTGACTGATTGTTGTAGCTTGATGTGCTGGCATCTGTATTATGTGCAGAGGACGATGAAATAAATGATAAACTTCTTTTTTGAAGAATGTGAAATCGTCACATGACTCCTCCCACTCTGGCTGGAGCAGAAAGGAGTGTCAGACTCTTACTAAAACCCATTCTTGTTGACGTGTTACTCCTTAAGCCCTTTGTGTTCCAAAGCTGCGGTGACTATTTCGAACCAATTCCTCAACCAAGGTGGGCAGTCGCCATCCGTCCGTCATGTGACGACAGGCCGTGTCGACGGCGCGTTCGTGTTCCACGCGTGCCTCAAAGAGAGTCAGCATTGGGAGGGGCCCGCGAAAGGGCCGACGCCTGCCGGAGTCGCGGGACTATTCGAAAGAGATACCGTGGCTCCGGAACACAAAGGGCACTGAAGGAACATGGAGGGGTTTAAGATTATCCATCCCTAAAAAAAAAAAATAAGGTCGGCAGTAACGGGCCCCGTCTTTTATGCTGACATCGAGCCACCCAGCGCTCGCCGACCGCAGGCCCGAGCCTGTGGTGTGAGTTTGAATCGCCCTGCAACTACCGACGCCCGGGGCATCTTCTTCTGTTGCGGCGACCAGGGCGTGAGGTTTCACTCTCAAGCGTTTAGCTTCCTCCTTCGCTAGCATTACTGATTCACAAAAGAAGGTAACTGCTTCCCATACCTCCAAGCAAGGGACTACCGGACCATTCTCACCACATAGTTCCTCAGAGTAGGGGAAAGTTGGGAGTCTTCACCAATGTTTTCAATAAAAACTAAATTCTTTGTTGAAACTTACGTTTATAGCTTCCGGGGAGTGTATGAGGTACAGATCGACGTATCGAAGACCCAACTTGGCAAGGGACTCCTTGAGAGCCGGCACAACTTGATAACGGCCATGCTTGTCGTTCCACAGCTGAAAATAAAACATAACATCCTATTACTGATCGGCTAAGATTCCGTCACAGCGATTCGTTTTAAACGATTGAGTTTCGAACGTGTTCATGACTTTTTAATAATTTGTACGTGAGCTTATGAGTATTTAGGACTTAATCACCATTTAACGCAATTAAAATCAATCGTTTATAAGCCGGAAAAAATTGAGATGTGTATCGAATTCCCAAAAGTGTTTCGCGTTTCGTCACGATATTCTGCCTTACCTTTTCATCAACATAAAGCTAAAGCTCTAGACAATGTGACATGCTATAATTAATAACGTATCCATAGCCCAAATGTAGCATGTGTTGCGCCGACCCCAAGTAACATGGGATAAGGGCAGGAAGATGATGATGAGTCCACAATGTACGATTTATAAGAGTGACTTGTGCCTAAAATGTTGACTTTATGGTAGGGGTCAGATGAATGTACAATTACGGACATTGACCTTTGCGTTTTTTGATCCTTAACGTTCTCTAGTAATGACAACGGGTTCAAAATGTATTATTCGGGTTATCGGGTATCTACGAAGGGATAATATGGAAAGGTTATGTATTATTGCAAGTTTATCTAGAGGCTATGTACGTGACAGAATGTCACTTTGTCTTGAACCTCTGAAAGCATCCTTACCTTGGTAGTAATAAAGAGATCCTCCCTCTTAACGAGCCCCTTCTTCAGAACATCGCTGATGCCTTTGCCAATCTCAACCTCATTGCCGTATAGAGCTGCTGTGTCAATGTGCCGGTACCCAGCCACAACCGCCCAGTAGATGGCCTTTCGAATTTTCGGGATGTCATCCTGGAAAAAACACAAAAATGAGAATGAACATGCTGTTTCTAGGTAAGCTCTCTCCATCGTAGAGTTTGTCTCTGTCATCCCTGACCAAGACTTGAGCCAAGAGTAAACCCAACTCAATAAAAAAAAAACACAGGTACTGTAAACTCCTTGGCTGTACGTCACTGGTCAGACAAGTTAGTAGTTATAAGCGCCCAGCAAAAATATAAATAGTATTTGAATTATGAATGGTAGATGTATACTTTGTTTTTATATGTCATCATGTAGTAGCTCTCTCCTAAGGCAGATGCCGTAAATAAGTAATAGTTCCTTAAATAATAACATGGACAGCCCTTCTTATTTTTCCTGTCTTTTTTTATGAACGAAGCTTTTCATTTTCAGTTGGTTATGAAGTATATATGTACGGTATCCAGGTCGGTAATGGTGTGATTGAGGTTTTCTCAGCAACGAAGGAAAGGTAAATAGCAGCCCTGTTTTATTTATGGGACTTTAAACTGGCGAAATGTCCCCGTACCACACAATCTCAATCTCTGGGAAATCCGTCAGGGAATAAAGCTGTACTTAGCTTTTTTTATTTGCCTAGAATGTCTCACTGCTGGGCAAAGACCTCTCTCATATCTATGTATCCCTATGTTTTATTTGAAGGCCTACAAGCCCATTGCAAAGCCATGCCTTCTCGCGTCGTGTTCCTCATTACCGAGGGTCGTGATTCCCTCGATGTGAAGTCATTTTCTTGACGATTTTTTGCCATCTGTAGCTATCCACACAAAACTCCGAAGCACTGCGCAGTGCCTACACTGCGAAGTGCTTCGGAGTTTTGTTTTCAGGGATAAGTAAATTTGGTATGTCTATCTAAGTGGACTGGTTTGCCATCGACCTTACTAGTAACCATTAATTCAACCATCTTTTCTCGCGATGTGACCGCTTCTCCGTAACTCAAGGATGCGTCGCAAAGTCGCTTAATTAGTGGATATCTGCAATACTAGAGCTGAACAAGTTTTGAGCCTTAAATGGGTCCAAACTCTAATCGTGATAGAATTTAAAAAAGTATTTACTTACGAATCCAAAGGTGCCCAAACCGAGAATCGGGATATAGTTTCCATCGTTGAGTTGTTTTGTGGGAATATAGCCTTGTCCTCCTATCTCTACATACGAGAAATTTGAGTTACGACCAGCATGTACCGTTACGACCTGCAAGTAGATAACGGATTAACAATCTGCCTGGCTTTTCCCAAATATTTTTGGGTTCACTAGGCCAACCTGATTGCACATGAAAGTAGTGCGTGTATGGAGCGATTACTGCCAATAACAGTAGCTCTGCAGTCATCAGAACTGTCAATGAATTAGATAGTGAGTTTGAACTTAAAATAAAAATTTGTTGTATTGTGTGAGTCTTTATAAGAAACACACAATAACATAATACAACACTCACAAACACAACACAACTCACAATATACACAACTGACAATGACACACACTATTGACACTAATAACTCTCAATCATCTCTCTCTCTCTTCTCTTCTTACTGTGATTGTGATTGTCTCTCTCTGTGATTGTGAATCGTGAAATTGAGTGATGAAGAACACTACTAAATCTCAATCTCTCTCTCTCTTCTCTTCTTACTGTGATTGTGATTGTCTCTCTCTGTGATTGCGAATCGTGAAATTGTGTGATGAAGAACACTACTAACTCTTAATTTTTCTCTCTCAATTTTCTTTTCTTACTGTGATTGTGATTGTCTCTCTCTGTAATTGTGAATTGTGAAATTGTATGATGAAAAATAACTTAATGTAATAAAAAACGTAGGCAATGGTAGCGTCTTTTTGAGAATTTTAACGATTATAGTTAAAAAATTATGAAAAAAAAAATTATTCGTGATAAAAAAAACATGTTTTAATTGAGGGTAGTTTTTTTCATGAGTATGCAGAATTACTTCCGATCAATATGGATATTATTTTGTCGCGATAAATCATTAAAATTGAAATGATGAACAAATTAAATAAATAACTTTTTTATAGATTTATTTTAAAATGTTTTCCGTCGATAAAATTAAGCATACACTCACACTATCTACACTAACCTAAGCTTGTTTTATATTTTAATAGCGCAGTTTCGACTCAAACAAAGTTATTCAGAAACTGTTATTAAAAAATGTGATTATTACTTGAATTTATTTTGAACTACTTTCTTCTTCTTAACGTGTGGTTCTAATGACGCATGACTTGCCTTGACTGCTGCTGCTGCGGGCTCCTTATTACAACCGAGTGTAGGTAGCGATATAATACTATAACCCCTAGTTGGACCCTGGATCCAAGCGGGTGTAGGTAGCAATAATGCTTTAACCTCTAACAGAACCCGGTATCCAACTAGGTATAGGTAGAGTTTATAGACTAACTTATTAACTTTGAGAACAACAAAGGTTTGAATCTTTGTCTAGTAAAATGTTTATCAAATAAATTGTAGATACAAAGGCGAGCTTGGAATTCGGTTTTCTAACCGCAAGCCTTAGGGGAATATAAATATTTGACATTAAGGCCAGCACTATTGTTAACAAGAAAATTAATTCTCACATTCACTTACAAAAGAATATTTTAATAATCATTGTGTGGATTAACTAAACATATAACATTGAGACAGTCGCGTTATGCATTTTTTATAGCTAGAGACAAACTGAGCCCACGTACGCAACGTATGCGACGCATTATGACATCTAAACTACGAAATTTGTATGAAAACTTAAGACTTAGAAACACACTTGTCATACGCAACGCTGTCACACGCGTCCTATGCAACGTCCGACCTGTCGCGCCAGATCGGCGTGGGAACGTGGAGATGTCATACAATTCTTACCACAACTACCACAAGACAGACATTCTTGTAGAGAAAGAATAAAATACTTAAATTATTGTATTATGAGAGTACAAAAACAAAAAAAAATAATACAAAACAAAAAGAGGGTGAGCATCTCTTCCAGACATGAAAACCTAGCTAGTGGACCCCAGCGGCTGCGACTGTGGAGCAGGAGCGGCATTTAGCCAAGCATTTTATCGAGGATATAATCTTCCAGTTCATAATATGTTTTGCTACATAGTGTGCGTTTTATGCATGCTTTAAATTTTCTCTCATTCAGTTCGAGAATATCAACTGATATTATATTGTAAAATTTAACACAGTACCCCATAATAGAAGTGTGTACTATAGCCAATCTGAACCGGGGTTGATCTAATTTGTTCCTATTTTCTAGTATTAAAATTATGCCTGTCACTAATCTTGTTAAAAAGATGAAATCTTTTCCGAATATACATAATGTTTTCGTAAATGTATTGAAAAGGTACCGCCATGATGTTAATATCCTTAAACAGCTCTACTACATAATATTTCCATTGCATAATATTATTATCTCCTTTATTCATTTTCTTTACATGTTTTTCACATTTTTAAACATTTCTATTAAAAATAATATTTAAAAAAAACATTTAAAAATATAAAAAACAGTAGCCCACCGGTATCGGGAACAGGGTCCAAGCTACCGGCGTCAGGGCTCCAGAGAGAGGAACCTCCTAACAATGCAAGCCGTGTCAAGAAGTACCACTTTCTGAATCAAGCCCTTGACCCAGCTGCCTAACGAGAGCCTCCTGAGGTGTTGGTCGAGGCTTTTGGCTATTAAGCCGTTGGCTGTAACAACTATTGATTTTATATTATTAACAGTAGCCCATACAAAATACAATAAATTAATACATATAAAAAAAATACATATAAAATATAAACTTTAAGACACACGAAGTGACGCCGTTGTGTTACGATGCGCGGTGTCACATAGCCTGCCACGAAAACGTCGGTAGACTACACCCTTCGGCCAAAACTCTTCCTTTAAGAAATTGTCGAGATGTTGTGTCGGAACCCGCACCACAAACGACTTGAAGTTGGTGTTGTGACGCGGCTCCAACTTCTCGACCCTCAAGGTCCAGCTGGTCTTTACCTTCATGTACTCCACGATCTCCTCAACCTTCGTGGAGTGATGTAGTCGGGACACATACAACAACGTCGTAGGTACCGCTAAACGTAGCAGCACATTAATTGGTCCTGTCAGTCCGATACCGCATCGATATTAACGAGTCAATGGTCCGGATGTCCTCTTGCAACTTGAGAACACTATCCAATCACGCTCTTTTAGTGCGAGTTGGACTTGCGTGCAAAGGACTCCGAACCAATTTAATTTTGTTAACATGTTATTTTTAACACTACAGGCTTTCCTATAGGTTTTCCTGTAATTTTTTGGTAAAATTACCTGCATTTTTTTTTTCAAAATTTTAGGCTCAGTAGTTTAGGAGACAAGGGGAGAATGGTAACTCTTGGTCTAATTACTTGAGAACCTTCCGAACTGTTTATTTTTAAAATTATGAAAAATAGTACATTATTATCCTAGGTTTGAAAGCAACTTGTTTAGTCCCGAGACGGCGTTTCGCTTTTCATAACGAATGAAAGAGAAGTAAAATAAAAACACGAATTAGCTAAAGAAAGAATCCTGAATCTGTGAACTCATCGTGTTAATACAAATCTATGCTATGCAACTCGAAAAAACAAATAAAGATCGGATTGTCGCTTCCCGCCTATTTTGTATTTTTTTTCTATATAGCCATAAATAACACTATTTCTTTTCATGATGTGACGGCTGTCAGTTGAAAACGATTCTCCCTAGGACTGAAAAGTAATACTTTCAACCCGCTCCATATGCAACTTCAGGCCTACTTTCTGAGTATGAGTAATGTATAATATAATTAAAACCATTGGCCTAGCTAGCCCCAAAGGGGACCTGTATCAAAAAAATGGAGGGCCTGTTTTTAGAAGTTCTGTTTTTTATGGAGAATAGCGGGACTATATGTAAAGCTTTGCATCCACACGTCGGGGCCCTTGTAGTCCGGGGGCCCCGTATCTCACAGTAAGCCCTTTCATTTCATATGTCACACGATAAAGTCCGAAAAACTTTTTTTTAGTTTTCTCGCTTGACACCCAACAGTGACCCACAATCTAAAAAAAATATTTAAGTATTTACGTAATGCGCCCGTGTTTGGGTTACAAAAGTCCATAATGTTTACCAAATTTCAACAGAATCGGTCTTGTGGATCTGGAGAAAACGGACTATGACAGACAGAAACCCGAGTGATCCTGTAAGGGTTCCGTTTTTTACGAATGTTCGGAATCCTAAAAATTAAATAAAAATAAAACCCAACTTACATTGATCAAAGCGAACAGCGCAACGGTCGACAAGGACAGCTCCATCGTGCGAACGACTGCGAAAGACTGGCCGTTTACACTACAAATAGATGCTTTGAATTTAAAAGGAATAATAACATAGTTTTTAGTTCAAACGACACGGTGGCGACACGATTCAACCGAGAGATATTCACCGGTGAAATGTATCATTGTATATTGTAATAGCGTCATAATTGCAACGCTAAAACGATCGATACTATGCTATCTGTGTCCTTACCTAGATGTTGACTAGTCTCCTCACAAGGCCATTTCCACAAATTGGCTGAGTAAGCGATTGAGCCGCTGAGTTTTGTCCAATCCGGTCCAAACAGGAATTTCATTAGTATTTATTTTTTGAGTGGTATTTTCAACGATAATTTTTTTAACAAAATTTTGTACGATCAGAATGAAAAATCTAAGGAAGGAATATATTTTTTTAAGTAAAAGTCAGGGAATTGTTGGAAAAAGATAAGAAAGAAATTGATTATTTTATTTTTATTTTTTCGTGGCCTCAAAGTTAAATAAGTACTAATCATTTATGTTTCTGAGTTCTGACGTTACTTTGCCTGAAAAAAAGAATTAGGCCGAAACACCACTCAAAAATTATAATAATAATTAAATTCCTGTTTCGACCAGGTCGGTCGAAAATTAGCGGTCGAATCGCCTAGGTACTAAGCCTACAAAATATTCATCGTTAAAAATTTCCGTCACGGGACGCGCTGCAAATGTGAGACAACTAGTTAAGAATTCAAAAAAAATCTTATAAATTAGTTCCAAATGTTCGCAATCCGTAACAGGCGGCGTAGTTCGGGTATCACGATAATCATGAAATCGGCATTAGTATTTTTTTTGGTTTTCAAATAAAAAATCTTTTTATTTATCTTTTTTTTATATAGGTGTTTTTGTCCAATAAGGATATGCCAACCCCATCTAATCTTAGAATGTAAAACTTCTAAGTCGTGACACGATGCTCCGATCCAGTAGAACCAGTTTGCTGTTGCCAATCACAACAATGCGCCAGAATGAGCGGAGTAGATAACTACTTTACTTGATTATTTACTCATAGAGGTTGTTCAATGTCAAAATGACCAGAATAAGTGTGTGATCGATCCCAACGCTATCCTACAAACGTAACCAATATTTTGTAAAAAAAAAACTACCAGGTAGCTCGATAGATGGCGTTGAGATCGAATTAGATCGCGGTATGGTTTTGTTACCGGGCAGGATACATAAAGCACTGGTTAAGTATATTAAAATCGTCTTACTCTGAGGTACTGCGTTTTATTCGAGTATCACTGGCTTCAAGGGATCTTGTACCAATACTGTACAGAGGTACTTGTTTCAACTTTATAGGCAGTCATAAAAACCAATCAAGGCAATGAAACCACAGACGAACTCGCGAGGAGGTTCCAAGATAGTAGTGCTGGACCCATACCCACTCGACCTTTGTCACAGTTTCGTACATGAATTTGCTAGAGATCAACTAAATAAACTTCGTGAAAAATAATGGTCACGGTCTACAAATTGCAGGCAGTCAAAAATGACAATGTCAAGCGACTTATCAGCCTAAGTAGAAACACCTTCCACCAAATATATGTAGGTATAATCACGGGTCATTGCTCTTTAAACACATTTCTACAACAAAGACGCCATACACGGCCCGATTTGCAGAGGTTGCTTCAACGCTGAGAAATAATTCGCCCACTTCATCCTGGAAATGAGGCCGTTGCTTCCCAACATGAACAAATCCTCAGAACGGTGAGGTCGCTGCACGAAACCTGTGGAGCACCCAGGAGGCTTCAATACATTTGGGTAGAGCTAGGCTGAGTAATTTAGCCAGAACACTTATGCGCAGCGGACTGAACGGGAGTCTAAGTGCGGATAACGCACCTCCACAACGGATAGAGTAGAGTAGAGTTTTCTGATTGCATACTCACAGCCAGCTTTATGTAGCTCTATCGCGTGTAACAACCCTAGTTACTTCTTTCGCGGAATTTTGAACAGAAGAGAATACAACCAGTGCCTTACGTAACAGTCTTCTTGCATTCAGTCCTAATTCCAAGAGGGGTCAATGCCAGATAAGTATTGACTGTTTGTATATCTTATTGCAATCTAACTAAAATTTTCCTTTTCGACATGTACGCGAACCAAGTCGCGGGCAACACCTGTACAGTGTACTATAAAATAAACCTACTTACTTATATTAAAAAAGTTCAAATCTATTTACCTAATAGATTTTCAGGTAGAAATCTTTACCTATTTACTTACATATCGTTATTTACTTAATATAACTATATGTTAGTAAATTATATATCTACATGATCTATCTATTTATCCTCCTATTGCATATTAAGCGCCTATGAAACTTGAATAGTTATTGTAAGTTATCAAGTATTGCTATTAAATTATTTATCTTATTTTAGTTTATTACTTTTACCGACGACAGTAGTGAATTATTCACCATAACTGCTAAAAGTGATGACGAATTTTGGCATTTTGACAATCGCTTTCACCACTATACAATTTTTACTCCAAGAGGCTCCAGGCAAAGTGCCATTCTATTAGCGAACGCAAATTGTCAAAATTCCAATATATATTATAAGGTATTGATCTAGTGACATTTCGAAAGCGTTTGACGTTTTGATGCGCGTGAAATTTTGACGTTTTGATAATCGCCTTCACCGCGCTGACAGAATCTAGGGGCTAGAACGAGTAAACGTTAGAACGTTATTGGGCACACGGTTGGCGCAGTGGTTGAGCGATTGACTGCTGCGCAGCATGTCGCGGGTTCGATTCCCGCACGGAACAAATATTTGTACGAACTACAAGTATTTGTTCCGAGTCTGGGTGTTTTTCTATCTATAATATGTATGTATTTACAAAAAAAATATGTGTAAATAAGTAGTTTATCACCCATCTCGTTACCATAACACAAGCATTAGGTTGCTTAGCTTGGGACTATATGGCGTTGTGTGAAATGTCCAAGGATATTATGGGACCGCACATTTATTACGAAACTCAATAACCGACACAAAATTCTTTTTCTTTTTTTTTACTTGATATGTGTTTGCTCTTAACTCTAGTCTTGGTCGGAGATAACAGAGACAAAGCATAATCTGCACATTCTGCAATGAACCCAAGCTAAATGTAAAATTACTGTAACAAAATGGCTTCTTACACTGAACTGTGATTCAACTGAATATTTTTATATCCTAAAAACATACACGTAGATCCTTATTAAATACCTGTTGTATATTATGTCTAGAACAGTTTCTAGACATACTATACTTACAACAGGTATTTAATAAATTCAGACACACTCTCTCAACACTAACAATATATAATTATCAATATTTCTATACTAATACTAATATTATATAAAGAGGTAACATTTGTTTGTAAGTTTGTATGTAGGGGCCGTAGGGGGTAATCTCAGGAACTACTGGTCCGATTTGAAAAATTATTTCAGTGTTAGATAGCTCATTTATCGAGGAAGGTTATAGGCTCACGCTAAGACAAACAGGAGCGGAGCAATAATGGAAAATGTGACGCAAACGAAGTTGCGCGGGTCAGCTAGTCATAGGTAAAATTGTATAGTTTTCGTGGTGTTTTTCTTTTTTAGATTAAGAGTAGATAAGAAAAAAAAATATAATGTTATGGATCTTATTTGTGTTATTTGTAGTAAGTTAATTATTTTGATTCTGTCTTTACAATTTTTTTCCTTACGTACTAATCTATATTTTTAAGCAAATGTTAAAAGCAAAACAAGTAAACAAAGAACATTAAAAAATATAAAAAGCAGTAGTCCGTCGGTATCGGAAGCAGAGTCTAAGCTAGTGGTTAGGGCTCCAGAGAATGGAACCTCCTCACAATACGAGCCGTTTCGAGGAGTGCTGCCTTCTTAAGTATTGTAGCTATTAGTATATTACGTTACTATACCTATCTACGTCAGAAATATTCGTGCTAGGCTCTCTGCAGTCTCGACATAGGTACATTACATTTTTTCTATCTTTGCCGCTCCGAAGTTAGGTTTAAGTGACGACCGCGCAGGTCCTATCGCCTAAAAAAGTGTTACGTTCGTAGAATATTTTTCTGTTTTTTTATAAACAATTAATATACACAATCAGTAATTAAAAACAGTGTCACAAAGTAGCACAACAAACATTATACACCACAAAAACACCACAAAACCAAAATAAATCATTTAAAACAGTAACACTTTTGGCATCAACTGTCTTATTGCATTGAGAAAGCGAGACACAAGTATGCATCGAACGTATACGAGGGACTGAGACTGCATGCGCGACGTACCCGCGCATGCGCTGTTCTATGTTTCTTGTCAAATTGACATCCTGCGCAATGAATTGCGACGTACTTCGCATAGGCAAAGATAGAAAAATCGTACTGTACTGGTCGCCTACCATAGAAAATTACGTTTGACAGGCCTACCGAATAACATCCATTACGCTTATTGAGCTGTCAAATTCGACGCTAGGTTTGCAAAATTATACGAGAAAATTAAGTAATTTGACATTTGCTAGCGATGGCATTCACTGGATTGAATGTAAAAACTACCAAATACCGGTCGGTATTTCGGCGATCGGTACCTAAATATGTCGAAATTGCGGACCCAGGCCCAGACAGTGTATTGGCAGTTTGATAACATAGTCAGAGATGCAACATGGAGTTGATTTGTTAAACACGCTCACAAATACATGAGATAAATTGAGCCTCTAGATTTGACTTGGCTAGTTTTTGCATAGGTACTCGTACATGTTATGTTTATTTTATATGCAAGTAACAGTTTTTAGGGTTTCGTACCCAAAGGGTAATCAACGGAACCATAGATATATTCTATAAACGGAACCCTCCGCTGTCCGCGGGCTGTATCTCAAAAATCGTAATTGCTACCAGTTTACATTTAAATAACATCTCATACTGTTTAAATTTTCACAGATTGCGGTTTTCTATTGCCGCTTTAACAACAATTAATAAAAATTAAGGTCAAGAACCCTTCGTGTCCGAGGCCGACTCACACTTGGCCTGTTTTTATATTGAAAGTTCTAATTTTTATACTCTTCTAAAAATTTGATTGGCTAGTAACAATTAGCGACTTTGTAGCTGAAGTCGAAAATCACACATATTATTACTAACACTAGCTGACCCGCGCAACTTCGTCTGCGTCACATTTTCCATGAATGCTCAGCTCCCATTAGTCTTAGCGTGCTGATATATAGCCTAAAGCCTTCCTCGTTAAATGGGCTATCTACCACTGAAATAATTTTTCAAATCGGACCAGTAGTTCCTGAGATTAGCGCGTTCAACCAAACAAACAAACTCTTCTGCTTTATAATATTAGTATAGATAGATAATATTAGTATAGATTGAACTTGGCTCCCATTTTTACATTTATGTTTTTGATAGGATTGGTACTGAGAGACTATAGCTGCGCCCCTGTTGAGCAGCTATCCCGGTGTTTAACCTTGAAATCCGGTATTTATAAGACAGTTTTATTTTTCCTTATAAGCGGCGGTCTTCCTTTTAAGGGTCCATCTTCTTGTACTCACAGCCAGTCTAATTCTGTCGTTTGAAAGAAAGAAAGAAAGAAAGAAAAATATTTATTCAGGACTCGCACAGTACACATAAAAGTAAAAATATGTAAAACTAACTGTAATAAAAATAAGTTGACATATAGGCTACATCCTAACAATGATAATAATTATCTGTGCGAGGCCAAAAAAGGTCCCTGTCTCAGCGTATGCTGCGATATTTAAATAAATAAATATCACAGCGCTGGTATTCTGACAGGGCCTGAAAATGATGCCACGGGCACACATACGGAACGCATGACTAGAAATATATAAATGCGAAATATGATATAAATAACACTAAGAAAATAAATAAAATATGATAGTATAAGGTTTTTCAAAAATAAAAAGTAAAACATACAAAAAGTAATGAAATTACCTCAATGGCCCAGTGCTCCAGTACCATTTGTCACTGTCTGACTGTCATAGACAAATGGCGGAACGCGCGGGCGCAATTTGTGAAGTTATGGTCATTTGTCAATATTTCAATAATTAAAAATGGCAGCAACAATAACAAACTAAAATGGGAAGTAAATTCAAACAAAAAACGTTATCGAGTTTGGCTTTCAACAGTGTAAGTATCTTGTGTGGTGTTGTCAGTAGTGTTTTGTCGCAAGAAAGTATTGTACTGAGAAAATGGACAATCTCACCAATGCTATCTGCGTGCAGACCCTGGGTAAGTGTTACGTTCGTGTAGTTTCCTTTTGAATTCTTAATAGGTGTTTCTTGAATTTTGTGCTAAAAGTACCAACTGTTTTTATAGCACGAAACGGTGGTGGCAGATCGTTCCAGCATCGAGAAGCCGCAAACTTAAAACTTCCCCGGAAGGCAGCAGTTCTGTGAGTCAAGGTCAAAAGGAGGTAAGCAGATGCTCTTGTTTTGACCCTGTTCACATCTCGCGACCAGGTTAATTTGCCATACAGATAGCCTGGTTTTTTTGTGAGAATTATGCCAAATAATAGGGTAGCCAGATGAAGCTTTCTCCGGTCCGACATTCTCATCAAATTACCCTTATTTAAAAATGGAGTTATGTGAGATCTCGGTGGGACATTAAAACAAAATCTCGCACATGCATTCTGTACCCGCTGAATCAGCCTCTCGCTCCTCCCAAGAATGCACGCCCCATACACAGTGTCAGCGTAATTCAGCTTGGATAAGACAAGTGACTCACAGAGCATGACACGCATATCCACACTAATGTAGGGACGGACACGGTATAAAAGTTTGAGGCGGTAGAAACAGTTTCGCACAGCCTCCATAACGTGAGTCTCAAAATGAAGTTGCTCATCAAATACCACCCCAAGATTACGAGCTTCCTGCACCCTTTCAATGGAACACCCGTCAATCTTCAAGTCCAGGCTTACATTGCTACTCATTTTGGTTAAAAATTCTCTAGTTCCCAAAAGCATAAACTTTGATTTAATTGGGTTCAAAACCAGAGAATTTCTCTTCGACCAGGCTGAGACCCTACTCAAATCCTCATTCATTTTATTTACAGTGGCAGCAGTCTGCTGAGGATGAAATGGTAAATACATCTGCAGATCATCAGCGTATAGGTGGAACTTAGCGTTGAGCAGGCAGTTTACAATGTCGGCACTGTACAGGATGAAGAGCAGCGGACCAAGGATTGATCCTTGTGGCACACCCCTATCCACGAATTTAGGATCAGAGGACCTAACGGCACCATCATCATCGCCTGTAACTCGGACTAATTGAGATCGGTGAGTCAAGTAACTCTGAAACCATTTTACTGTCTCAGGCTGGCATCCATAGTAAGACAACTTGGAGAGGAGAAGCGAAGTATTTATAGAGTCAAAGGCACGTGAAAAATCCAGTAGGACAAGCATGGTACCCATGCCCTTGTCTCTGGCTTCAAGGACATTTCCGACCACGTCAAGAAGGGCTGTGGCTGTGCTGTGTCCTTTGCGAAAACCTGACTGAACAAGTGGCAAAACATTGTTCTCCTCAAGGTATGCCCGAAGTTGGTTGGAGACAACCTTCTCCAGGACCTTGGAGAGGCATGGCAAGAGACTAATTGGACGAAGTTCTTTTACACTGGTAGGATTGAGCACTTTAGGAATAGGTCTAACTATAGCCAATTTCCACAGATCCGGGAACGAGGAGGTGGTAATGGAGCGATTGATGATGGCTGTTATAGCTGCAAGAGAGCTGGGAAGAGTCATCATCAGCATATCAAGCGAGATGGAGTCAGACCCCTGAGCATTAGACTTCAGACCATGCAGAAGCTTCAGCACCATGTCCTCCTGGACCGGCTCCAGTTGGAAATGACAATTGCCAAACCTATGATTTTCAAAATATGATAATTCGGCAGTAGTGACCCTACCACTACCAGGTACATCCAAAAAGTGTTCATTGATTTTTTCTGGATCACTACAAAAGTGCGGCAAAGTGGGCTCTGGCTTTTTAGAGATAGCTATGGAGGATTTTATGTGACTCCATAACTTCTTAGGCTGTTTAAGGTTTTGAGTTATATTGGTTGAGTTATATTTCATGAACTTCAGTTCATGAAATATCACATAGCGACACAAAATATATTCTTCTTATTCATAAGAAAAATATATTTTGTGTCGCTATGTTTTCTTTTTTGATGATATATTAAACGTAAAAGCACTAGGACCCTCAAAAAATGCTCAAAATTGTCCAATAAACTGCTGTCAAAAGAGCCTTACTGAACATGTTTGGCAACTATTAATGAATAGAGAAAAACATAGGGGCACAGTTTATATCCTTCTTATTCAGCTTGTGTAATATCTATTGAATCGATTTAATATTGGAGGAGGAAACAGGCGAGAAACAAACCTCGAAATATAACTTTTTACATACGAAGTCTACAAGCCCACATTTCCTCTTATTAAGATAATCATAATATGAAATTAAAGTGGTAATTTCTTTGTCATTCCCTTGTGTTTTGGATCTTCTACAATCGACCGCTGACAGAATGTCTCGTTGTCTTTCTAGAGCCTTTGAATTTAGTAGAATATGTACAGTCGCCAGCACATTTAGGCTATCCGAAACTGTCAAATTTTCCCAATCAAATTTGAACCCAATCACTTTGGCTATAAAGTTGAAAGGCGACTGTACTACTTACTTGCTTTTACCCGTGACTTCGTACGTTCGTATCACGTATTTTCCTGTTCCCGTTGGAAGTTCGGGAAATCATCTCCTAGTGCTAAATCATCTCCTAGTGCTAAATCATCTCCTAGTGCTAAATCATCTCTTAGTGCTAAATCATCTCCTAGTGCTAAATCATCTCCTATTGCTAAATCATCTCCTAGTGCTAAATCATCTCCTAGTGCTAAATCATCTCCTAGTGCTAAATCCACTCTACTCCTACTCTCTCATCAATAATGGAAGATTCATCAATCATTCGGGTCACTCCCTTCTGGTAACGCTACATATAAATTGGTTATGTTTGAAGATATTACGTACTAAGCAACCTTAAAGTACTTAACAATTTCACGCGTTATTTTACAATCTTACGGTGTTTGCCATTTTCCGGTGACATATATTATACTAGCTAACCCGTGCAACGTCGTCTGCGTAACATTTTTCATTACTGCTCCGCTCCTATTGGTCTTAGCGTAATGATATAATATAGCAGGGATGGCCAACCGGTCGATCGCGATCGACTGGTCGAACGTGGCTATTAGTCTATACGATCACGGCATGGCAAAAAAATATAAATACGTATTATATAATTAAAACAGACTGCTTAACTATGCAAATACGTTGTGTAAAAAAAAGCTATATATTTGTACACTGAACTATACTGTTTCATTTGTAATTTTAAGAAGTACCTATGGAATTAGTAGATCGCACAGGGTTTCGTCAGTAAAAATTCGATCTTGGGTCTAATCAAGTTGGCCACCCCTGATATATAGCCTATATATAGCCTTCCTCGATAAATGGGCTATCTAATACTGAAATGTTTTTTTAAATCGGACCAGTAGTTCCTGAGATTAGCGCGTTCAACCAAACAAACTCTTCTATACTAATATTATAAAGCAGAAGAGTTTGTTTGTTTGTTTGTTTGGTTGAACGCGCTAATCTCAGGAACTACTGGTACGATTTGAAAAATTCTAAATTTAATATAATATTAGTATAGATATGGGTAGAGGAAACTACAACCAACAGATATTGTTAGGAACATGATGTGTAAAGTATCACCTTATCGAGATCTTTCGAGGTAAGTCACCATGGGATAATAATAAACAAATAATTTTAGAATATAATCTACTGCATAAACTACTACTGCAGGAAAATTATTAAAAATGAATTTATAACGCGCTTTTTTTAATAATTTTCCTTGTACTCACGTGGCGACTGTACCTTCAATTATCTCGACAACGTGACACTTTAAGACAACATCCTACCGAAGCTGAGCATTCTTGGGGAGTATTGAGGAGAACTAAGAGAGGCCTTCCCAAAATTTCTTCAGAAACGGATAAAAATATGGGATACACGCGTAGTCGCGAGCGAAAGCTAGCTTTACATACAACGTAACGTACGTACGCTCGCGACAGAATTATAAGAGAATAACAGAATTAATGCAATACCTCTAAGGGGCCATTGAACTCGTCATTTTGAACAACTTTTATAAGTACCTACTACATAGTTGTAGATATAACATACTTTGACAGGTGCATTGGAACAAAGTTTCGTTGCCGTGATCTTTTATTATTGATGTCACTACTTTTATAGGCCGAATTTTTGTGGACCTTGGCCTTTTCACATCACATTTTGTTTTTTTAGGGTCATATTTACTGTATAAAAATTTTAATAATCACTCTTTACGAGTACCTTCATATTACCTACCATTATAGGTATACTTTATGGAAAAAACAAATGAATCTGGATTCTGGATCAGTAGGTACTTCGGTAAAGTACAAATTTTAGCTTCAGAAGACCAAATAATTCGTGACTTGAAAACTTGGAAGTGGTCTGCCAACCTGACGTCAGAATGGCTGACCACAATATTTTTTTTTTCTAAACGTAAGTAAATAGTAGCAAATGGGTATTAAATAGTGCACGTAATCTCATGTACATATTTCGTTTGGTCCAGCCATCCTGACGGTCACAATAATTCTCGTACTAAATACCTAAGAGTTTGAAATCAAGTCGCAATATCGCAGCGACAATCAATGTCAAAAGCAAGTCAAAATGTAGAGAAATAAGGCTGCGTTGCCACCAGAGATGAGCAAGGATGCGTAGCGAGGGATGTGTTCGTCAAGAACCAGTAGAATCGCTTCACCCTTCCCGGTCCGTCTATCATCCACGCGAGCATGGTTGAAAAACTTGTAGTTTCATCTAGCGCAGTGTATAAAAACTAACAAGCAAGTGAGAACGCGATTACATTGAACGAAAAACAGTATTCGAAAATTTCATAAAACTTGTTCCAGTCCAGGTAATACGTTTTTATGAATAAGGCTTACAAGTTTGTAATTTTTTTTTGTCTTTTAGAATATTCATTACTTACATGTGCAAGGTTTCTATCAAGATGTTTCTTTACTTTTACAATAAATCAGTACATTATTAACGGCCAAAGTTCAGGTAATATTTCTGTAAAACCGCCGATTTCCAGAGGCTTATACTGAATTTTTTTCTCCAAATTTTTATGTTTTTCTATGATAGAAACGTTGATATAGTGCGCTAGATATGTGTTAGTCTAAAAAAAAATAAAGTTAGATATGTTTCAACGGCATAATCACGTACTAGTAACACGTAAAGTATGACGCGTTAGCCGCTCTTAACAAACATATCCTGCGCTTCGCATCCTCGCGCATCTCTGATGGTAACGCTGCCTTAAGCTTTAGTCTATGACGTCATTTGTTTTCAAAAGAGGTTCAAAACTTGTTTTTGGAAAAATAGGTAGGTAGGTATGTTAATAGGAAGATTATTACTGGCTTGCATAGGAACCATAAAGTTGATGCTCAGGTACCTAAAAAACAGATAGTTTGATAATCAAGTTTTTAATTTGAATCTTAAGAGTCCTATTACGAATCGTAAATGCTCGTGCTCGTGCTCGTCGTCGCATTATGCTGAGTGATGGCCGTTTTGCGCAGATTTGACGCATATCTTCCTAATCTTTCATAGATATAATTGTATTTTTTTCTTTTTGTGTACTTTTGATATGCGTCATATTGTCCGCAAATAAACTCTTTTTCTTTCTTTTCTTTCTTTCTTTCTCGTTTTGCAATAGACGAAGTTACGTGGTCTGCGTTGGGAGTACATCTATAGTCCGCGAAACAATTTTGATACTTACTAGTCTGAATAGGATTATAGTTTACTAGCTGACCCGTGCCCACTTCGTTGGGCGGTAAACATTTTAACTTCTGATGAAATGATGAGTGTGGTTCGGTTAGTACTGAGTGCTATGATTTATTTCCTGACTGCCAAAAGGAGGGTTTTGTTTTTATTGCATATGTATGTAGCTAGGCTAGCGAGCCGCTGCGAGCGCTCAGCGCTAGACTCCCTGTCCCTTGTTGCAGAGACATGCTGCTTTAAATCACTGAGACGCTGTGCACGTTCAGCGCTAGATTCCCGAGCACGGACCTGCGATGTTCTCCAGCTTTGGTTAGCAAGCCGCTGTGAACGCTCGGAGCTAGATTTCCCAGCGCATGCTTGCGAAATATTTTCTCTATTCCTCGAGAGGCGCAGATGATTATCAAGAGCAGACTCTGCCGTACGGCGTACTCGAGCTGCTCTTGTCTCATGTCTGGGATGTCTGACGGGAAAGTTGAGATTTCCTTTTAGGCATGATAAACAATCGCTGAAACTGTCCGATATCCCAAAAACAAATATCACAGCAGGCTTCGAACTCGAAGAATGAGAACTAAGTAATATTGTAATTGTGTTTTGAGAAACCGAGCAACCAAAACAATAGACCAACAACATTCAACCAACATTCAACCAACTACGTACAACTCACGTACCTAACGACAAAAGTTAAATAATAACTGGAGAGGGTCATTAATCAGCGGAAAATCTTAACACCACGATTCAGAAAAATTACGTAGGTAATTGCACAAAGCATGTTCTAATGCGGTTCGTGAATGGACGGCGCGGGCGGCGTTTTGCGATTTAGTAATTTTATATTATCTTCGAAACCATTCAACCAATTGACATACTGTTTTGGGCAAATCGTATCGCTATGATGTTCTTGTGATCATTATAACATTTTTTTCGATAAGGATTAATATTTGGTTGTTTAAAAAATCGTTCAAAGATAAGTACATCGAAAAATACTTTTTTTAACACATAAAAGCTACTATATCTGCTAAAATATAAAAGATAGAAATATGGTGCCGCGGACTTTTTTGTAGAACTTTTCAAAGCGGACCAGGTTGCCATACATTGTTTTCAATTATATACAACTGTTAAGGCAGCGCACGCAAATAACTCTGTTGTAAGAGCTATTTTTTTCCGCCGGGATAGACAAAAATTGAGATAGTTCGGCTAATATGCATGATATCTTTATAATTTATAGCCTATAGCATTCCTCAATAAATGGGCTATCTAACACTGAAAGAATTTTTCAAATCGGACCAGTAGTTCCTGAGATTACCCCCTACATACAAACTTACAAACTTACAAACTTACAAACTTACAAACTTACAAACAATTTTACCTCTTTATAATATTAGTATAGATTTGGGCGCTCGCGCGAGACTGAGGAGCGCGCGCGCTGAATTGACGCAGAATATATAGTACTTTCATTTTATTTATTGTAATTTTGTTTTATTATATTGACAAACGAAAACTAATGAAACGTATTCATTGTAGATTGAAATTTTATATCATATTAATTTATTTAATAAAATTGTTTTTATTTGGAATATAATGGACGCTGAATCAAGACATTTCTGGCTTAAATTAGGCTTTCTTTACGTTTTTTTCCGTGAAAACTCAAGGAATTTAAAGAAATTCTAGAACTCCAATAAACAAGTAAAACATTAAATTTACCTTTTAGTAATTTCAGCTTTTAAAAGAATTGATTGTAACAATGTGAATTTGACCGTCACAGTTCCATCGCCGACATTTTTTCTTGCAAACTGAGTTCGTAAAATATTTATAGTAAATTACATGAAAAGAAAAACGAAAATGTGTAATTCTAACTTACAAGAAAGGGACTGGCACTATCGTTATTCAGGATCAAATAATTAAAATATCTTACTGCTGCTGAAAAGTACAGCGTCAAAAATCATGAATTTCCGTAAAAAATGTAATAGGACTCTAAAGGAACTTGTACAAGCTGGCAATTATTTTGAAAGTCACTTATGGTGAATGCTCCAACCAGCCCAAAATTTCTTGCGTTTTTCTAGGTTGTATGTTAATTATAATATTATTCGCGGCTGTAAATCGTATGTAGTAACAGAATTATAATCATCAAATTCACCAATACAACTCTACAAGTTCATAAAGGCCTAGGAACAAAAAAGACAGAAAAAGTCATTCCTACAGCTTTATGAACTTAGAGCGTTGTATTGATGATAATAATTCTGTAACTACATATGTCTTACAACCGCGAATAATATTTTAATCAACATACAACCTAGCACTGGCCTGCAAATTGCAAAAAAAAGTAAGAAAATTTGAATTTCGCGGGCTGGTTGGAGCATTCCCCTGATATCAAACTTGAGCGGATTTCACAATGAAACTGGGGCCCGAGTCTGCTATTACAATGGTGTCAGAATGGTCGATCACTGATTTCAAAATGGATGATTTTGACAAGTTTGGTAATCTACTAACATAATGGCATCATAATGGCGTCATAATGGCGTCATTATGACATTCCAATGATCAACCACTGACACGCCATTGAAAGAAAGCCATATGAATGGTAATCTCGTACATAATGACAGATTTAGTATTTACGAACTTCTCACTACTTCAGATTGCTTATAACACTATTATATAATATGTAAAAGTAAATATAAATAAAATCTGGCATGAATAAATGCTCAAATTTAGCTCGGTTTTATAATAATGGCAATACGGCATTTCTACCGCAATTCTATTACGAGACCATTGACGTGCCAGTGACCGGCCACTGACGTGCCAGTGACCGTACCATTATGAATTTAGTAGATTACGAACTTTTAGCAAAATGACAATGGCATGACAATGACATCGTGTCGGAATGACAAATTTATAAAAATAGCATACTCGGGCCCCTGATCGCGATCAAGCTGCGTTCAAGAGTTGTCAGTATCAGTATTCCATCATAGAAAATAATGACACTGACAGGTCGTAAATGTGGTTCATATGTTGATCGCGTTCAGTTTCAGATTAATGATTTCCGTCCTTAGGTATCCAATTACTGCCGGATGGGCAAATCCGAAAATATGAGGAACTAGCTGACCCGTGCAACGTCGTCTGCGTAACATTTTTCATTACTGCTCCTCTCCTTTTAGTCTTAGCGTGATGATATATAGCCTATAACCTTCCCGGATAAATGGGCTATCTAATACTGAAAGAATTTTTCAAATCGGACCAGTAGTTCCTGAGATTACCTCCTACAAACAAACTTACAAACATACAAACTTACAAACAAATGTTACCTCTTTATAATATTACTAGCTGACCCGCGCAACTTCGTTTGCGTCACATTTTCCATTAATGCTCCGCTCCTATTTGCCTTAGCGTGATGATATATAGCCTATAACCTTCCTCGATAAATGGGCTATCTAACACTGAAAGAATTTTTCAAATCGGACCAGTAGTTCCTGAGATTACCCCCTACATACAAACTTACAAACATACAAACTTACAAACTTACAAACAAATTTTACCTCTTTATAATATTAGTATAGATTATTATAATATTATAATATAAGTATAGATATAGTATAGATAAATAAAAACTGAAACGAGTTTTACATAGACAGCCATGCCTCGAAAAGAACGTTGGTACCAGCTGTCATTTGTAGATCTTTACCATTCGTTACGGATTGTCAGAAGCCAGAAAATATGACTCCAGTCATACCAAGAAGTAACGTGTTCCCTAGTTACTGACTTGTTAAGGTCTGGCAGCCACTTCACGTAAAATGTTGGTATTCAGTTGAATCCGGTTTGACTGGAAGTCGACCCCAATATAGTTGGGAAAATACTAAGCGGATAATGGCTGATAATGACTGCCCAATTTTGATGAAAACTAAAACTGCATCATTGGATTTTTAATTTTTTTTTACCCAGGATTCAAATAATGAGCTCTTTCTTTGTGGCCATGTGTTAATTTAGATAAAATTCCTTTTCATCTATTTTTCACTTTTAAAGATTTAATTGGTGCTATTATCCTATTATTTTTATTATCTATTTTAACATAAATGCTCAGAATTTGATCCTTATTAGCAACATTTTTGGATGGTGTAATAATACAGGGTTTTTTTTTTTTTTTCAAAATCAATCTGAGTCGATTCTGTCGAGACTGGGTAGGAATCGAACCGATGTTTAAATATCAGTGTTTTTCGATATTTCTGTTAGTATAAGATTTGGTCATCTCTCTAAAAATTCACCCTGTATACCTACGAGTGAAATAAATTGTAGGCCGATTGGTTGGTGGTATTTGATTATTTTTTATTGACTATTTTTTTATTATTTTGTTTTTTTTTTGTTTTTTTTGATTATTTATTGTTTTTGATAATTTTAAAATTATTTTGATTATTTTTACCATATTTTGTTATTGTTTTTTTGATTATTTCATTGGTTTTGTTGACTCTCTGTACGTGTTGGTTTTTACTGTGAGTGCAGAGAGTAATTGAAATGAAATAAATAAGTATCAGCCGAAAACAACTTATGACGTTCTTGATAGTAATTTATAAACATTTTAAAATTCCCGACACTTGTTCCTGTTTGCGTTTCTATTAACCAACATATCAAAACAAAAATTTTACATTCCGTTTTCTTGCAGGTTCTTGCGGTTGCATATGGATCTGTGAGTATATTTAATGAGGTTATTCAAAAAAACCTAGAAATAGGTAAAGTTTCCTGTATGCTGATTGCGTAACACGCAGGGAATGTTAAGTTAACAGCCTGCAACAAATGCTTCCGGAAAAGATAAAGGAAAAATTACAAAAAAATACACTGCAAAGAAAAAGTAACTTTAATTTCGGAAGTCGGTGTCAAAATACGAAGAAACTAACAAAAACACCGACTTCCGAAATTAAAGTTATTTTTTACTTTGCAGTGTTTTTTTTTTTAAAAGTCGTTTGGATTTTTTTGTAAAAAGTTCTTTTATTTTTCACTTTTTAGTGGTGCCCCACACCTAACAACACCACTACAAAATCGCAGAAAAGCAAAATTCACAATTTCGATTATCAAAGAATCATCTAAATTGTCAAATTCCAGCTATTTCGATTTAAAATCCAAAGTTCGTAACCGATTTCGATATGATTTAAATGGGACCAATCTGCAAGTATATTCTTTCAGATAAAACAAAAAAAAATCAAATCGGTTCATAATTGTCGGAGTTATGAGGTAACAAACATAAAAAAGAAAAAAAAAACATACAACCGTATTGATAACCTCCTCCTTTTTGGGAAGTCGGTTAAAAAATGTTCGTGACAGCATTTCTATGCCAATACAAAAATAGACCTGATGCGTACGGCGTATTGTCTTCCACGTGCGCTTCAAAGAGATGTCATCATAGTAGACGGGGCCCACTACAGCCAGTACCACTTACTGGCACACTACCAGGGTTTCAAAATTTGTTCGAAAAAGTCACCGTAACCCTGGAACACATTAGGAAGAACACAGGTGCATTTTTGTCAGTTAGAGTCTGACACTAGCTTCCTCTCCACCCAGAACGAAAGGAGACATTTGATGATTTCTCAACATCAAGAAAAAAAATCGAATGCATCATCATCAGCATTGCACTTTCAAAGCGCGACAAAAACAATATCTGAGCGTCACTTTTCACGTGCATACAATACAGTTTATCTGTATTCTTTCAAAGTTCTCCGGGTGATTTGAATAAAATTTTACAACTTCCTGACCACTGACCTGGTGACCACCTGCTCATCAGGCACAAAACTCGTCTGATCGGGTGATCCTCCCTTTTCATGGAGAAGGCGAGATTTTTATTTTACAGTGGAGTCGTGCTATTCTTGAGTTCCAGTTTGAGACACGTTTGGATATGACGTATCAATGACCCCATGATTCTGATTCTCTCTTGATTTGCCTATCTCTCACACGAGAATAGAAATGGTTTTCAGTTCTCGTCATAGTAATTCCCGTGGTATATTGACAATTTGATGTTTTCAGCGCGAGTGTGGACAGGTATTTACTAAACAAGGGTAAAACTACTGGAAAGGAAGGTAGCACATTGGAAGGACAGTGGCCGTGGCTTGTAGCAATCTACCAGCAAGTAAGTATATATTTTTAAAACAGCATAAATAATATCTTAAATATTTACCATTTGCCTCGTAGTCTTTTAAGAAGGAAATCGACTGAGTGGTTAAAATCATTGTTGTATGATGCAACTAAAAAGTTTTTGAAACTAAACTTGTACAAACACTGACACACACCCGAACACTCACTCACATACACCCCCACACTCCATACACGCACAATCGATAACACACACCTCTCATACACAACCTCTTTTCCACTAAAGTTTACCCCAATGTTGTTATACAGCACAAACAATTTGCACTCCTGTTTAGGTGAGCGTTGATAGCTGCGACACGGAATATGCATGAAAAAAATATTTATTATCTACACATTTTATCAAAAAATATACAAAACTATAATACTAACAGTGAAAATAGAATCAAAATTGCTCGAAGAATAAAGGAAATATAACTATTTTAAACAAATATATCTGTCCCTCTCACGAAAACGCTGTTTTATAAGGCAGCTGTATAGGCGTCATGAAAGGACAATGCTCACAAAGTATGGGGAAAAAACCCAGGCCCGGCGCAAATGAAATGTATCTCAGATTTTAAGTATTTATATGTGACATATTATTCAGTAGGGGGCATTACCAAAATCTTTTTTTTAAATGTCATAAATTGCTAGTTGTTTTATGTAAGGAGCTTCAAAAATGTGATTTCTTTTTTAATTATTTCTTTCTTTACTCTTATTCTATAAATGACATTTAGGCATCTATTTTGACAACGCCATCTACATTTTGTGCAATGTTAGGGTAAACTTAATAAAAAACAAGAGTAGGCAAATGAAATTATTGTATTATCATACACATTATTGGTTCTCTAAGTCTATGATTACATCTTCCAGAGTGTATCCGGGATGATTAAAATCATCTTGATGTCTGGCCCAACCCAAGTAATACAGTACACTCATAATATGGGCGCAGCTACCCAAAGTTCTTTTGCCATGTATACAAGAGCAATAATGCTCTGAAATTGCATTAATACCGGTTTCTCTTCTATACAAAATATAAGTATAGTAAGTTCTGTTCCTTACATGCCGCGATTGTATACGGCATCTTATTAAAACACCGCTTTCGCCATTCATTGTTACGAGCACCGGATGTCTATATACTTCAATTTCGTAGACACCTGTTTGTTTAATGTGCTCACTGCAATAGGAGCGTGCTATTTTACAGTGATAAGTGCCCACAGCAAACAATATCAACTCTTCTTGGGAAAGTCTGGGAAAATCTTCCAACGTCTGGTCATTTGCTTCCAAACGAACAAATGCGGCTCTATGTCTGTTTAAATTGTGCTCAATGACGTAGTCTGCCAAAAGGTTTGGCTTGTGCCCATTCCTATTTATAATATCAACGAATTGTTCAGTGTATTGACTGTCCTCATAGGGTTCTTGGAAGGCATTGATAAGCGCTGCGGCTATTCTATAGTCAGTCATTGTTGAGGGCAATGCTCGATTAAAAACCCTGTGTCTAAAAATCTTAAAATCACGTTTAAACCGCCCGTTGATTGTCTCTACGACCCAGCGGCATAAGGTGACCAGCCTAGATTTATTGGCTTCTTCACATGTCAGCTGGGTTTCACCACGTCTTTTGGTCGGGGGCATGTGCACGTCATAACCATATGTTTCTAGAAGAGGAACTGCGTCACGGAATCCCCTGTCAAGAATGAACGCATCGTCTTGTTCAAGATAATAATTAATCGGTGCTTCTTCGTATGGGCCATCATGATTTTGTAAAATCTGCTTCATGATGGAAGCATCAGAGGTCGAAGCTGAGTATGGACCTGTGACGTCTATAATATGTCCATCACCGCAGACCAACATAAAAGGTTTTATCAAATTGGTATACTTATGGAGGCTGTAGCTATTCCTTTGGAAAAGGAAATTGGAGCTTTTTTGGATAAAAATGTAACCGCCGTCACATATTATCAACGCTTTCGTTGATTGGTCATTCCCAAAGATGTAATTAGGGAGAATTCTGTTTCTTTGGATTACTTCTTCTCTGCTGATATGATCCAGGCCCAAATGCAAAGGAACGAAATCATTGTAAAGACATTCTCTCACCAGCGCGACTTTTCGGTCTATACTTTGCCGAGATGTATTAAAAGTGGTTGCCAATCTAATACTGGGTTCACCTGTTCTTATTTTAGAAAGGTAAATGCCTAAGTCTTTTCGATCAGAACTAGATCTCCGAGACAAGGTCGGTACTTGTGACAATAAAGTATCAAATTGTTCATGACTTAAGCCAGTCCAGAAATGTAAATCTTCGTAATATAATATTTCGTTTATATTATCAAAATCCAATTGACATCTATTTTCCAGTGCTAGCGTATAGATATTCACAATATCATTAAAAGTATCACTATTAAAATCTGTTTCACGATGTGACACATTATGAGGCATGTCTTCCAAGGATGTATTTCTCAGATGGTTTTCACAAATCCTTGCGAGCGGGGGTATGTATAATCTGTAATAACTTAGTAAAAATACCTTAATCGAATTAGGCATTTGTCGGAGTTGCATGTTGCCACAATTCTCCATCACACAACGACGGGAAGTGTTGGCCGCCCTAGTGAAATCTGGAACTGTGATTGCGGCACCACCAGTTTGATGGATAAGAGCAGCTGGTGGTTCAAGATCAGGACGTAAAGAATGGTCGATCCTATGCCAACAAGGATGGCATATTGACCTCGATCCATCGAAAGCTACCTGTAACATAGAATTAAATATTTTAGTAAATAACGTCGACAATGATGTGGTGCTAGCGATGAATATTTTTCCGCGGTCGATTATCTATGTTATCTTTTTATTCATAGCTATATTTAATGTAATTATTATTACGTATCTGAGTACCTATACAATATGCAACCTGAAAGCAGGTATACTTATTGTTTTATTATGAAAAGTAAGCGGTTTAATAATAATAATATGTGGGGACATCTCACACACGGCCATCCGACCCCAAACTAGGCAGAGCCTGTACTATGGGTGTCGGACAGCAGATATACATACACAGATATATAAATAGATACATATATAGATAAACAACAACCAGACACAAGGCAAACACAAGTGCTCATCACACGAATGTTTGCCCTGGGCGGGATTCGGACTCGCCACCCTGTGCGTCGGAGGCAGTTACACTACCACCCAGGCTACGGAGCCGGTTTATTTATGTTATGACTATACATACATACCTCTTGCTTTTCATAATAAAAAATAAGTAGGTACACCTGCTCTGCTTTCAGATTGTATTTGTAGGTACATATACATAGATAATAATGTTTAATACCCGTGCATAATTATCATATTGACTATTTCAATACTACATAAGTACACGTTAATAGTTATATAATATATCTTACCTCTTGTAGCGGTTGCAAATTCTGGAGAAGTCTCTCCGGGATTCGAAAAAACGCTGTGTCAGAACGTGTCTCCGAATACCTCGGTATAACGACCGATCACACACAACACACCTGTTCATGTTCAAAAATAACTAATCGCGAAGCTTATCAAAGTCCAAAGTAATGCCAAAGTAGTATGTAGGGTTATTAGTTTACAAAAGTCGATTATAAACAATGAAGCGCACAGATCTCAACGAAGTATAACGAAGGACTGCGCATTGGCCACGTGACGTGAGCGAGACTACACAATGAGTGACACTCGGCCGGTAACTTGATAAGGTACGAGAATACAGGGAACCTATAAGTGCGAGTGAAATAGCAGTTGACTCTTGGTTCGTTTTTGTAGCGAGCGACGACGACGGAAAGGTATTGTGTGAACAAACAACCGGTTTAGTTTAGTGCCTCTCCGTCTTGCAACAACCACTGAGAATATTATAATGGTTAGCGTAGTATGTTAAAAAATATGTATATACATATTTTCTTTAAATAATTCTATTTAAAAATTACTTTCACGAAAAAAGGATTAGCAAAATATTACGTTTAAAAACGAATTTTTGGGTATATTTTTTTTTAGTATGAAACTACTATTTTATACTAAGAATTTGAGATATGTACCGTTTGCGCCGGGGCCTGGGTTTTTTTTTGAGCATTATCCTTTGACGTCAAAGTTCATATCGGACTTCTCTTTCTAATTATCATGTTTGAAGCTTTATAACTTCATCGCTGATTTATTTATTTTTGGTTCACAAACAATTGTATACACTAACACAAGCACATTACACAGAAGCAACCAATTAGGATAGAGTATAACAATCTCTTACAGAAAAAAATATTTCATGCTTGTTTTCTAGAGATAATAACTATTCAATTTTGTAAATAAAAAAATCGCATGCATATTCCCTATTATATTACATATTCCCTACTTTAACTAACTTACTTTTTAACGATTGGTGAAAAGGTACTTTTCTTGTGACTACATCTAAGCAGTGGAATTCCCCGTCAGAGTCTGTGTTTCCTAATAGCTACAACTTGGAGGTATGTGGCAGAGAAACAGACGGACTGAAGAGAGACCAACAGAGCTCGTTTGGGTACGGACCTCTAAAAATGGAGCCAAAGAAGTTTCTTCTTTGTAAAATTACACACGTTCATAGTTCCGCAAACACTAGTCTCCAAAAATGTTCATATCATTTAGATCAAATGAACCAAACGTCTAAGAAGTGCCTTCTATTCCGTCAGTTGTCAGCTCTAGACTAAAAAGCCCTGGATATTCCGGCGTCATTCACGTTGATTCATATCTTACGCTCTTACCAGTGTTTTTCTGCTGCAGCGTACACCTGAAGAAGAGCCCAGATACATATGTGGTGGTACCCTGGTTTCTAAACGCCACATCGTTACAGCAGCCCACTGCGTCACCAAGAAATCTTCCATGCGCCTCGACACAAGCAAGCTGACGGTCTACCTGGGGAAACATAGCATCAAAGACTCCGGAGAAAAAGTACAAGTTAGAGTTGTGAGTTCTTAACGATTTTCGCGGGACCTTGTAGTACTTACATACATACAACTTACACAATACTTTATGGGTGTATTTTATTCTCCAGGTCATAGGAAAACGACTCCACCCAGATTACGACCCATCCATCTTCAAAAAGGACCTGGCAATCTTGGATCTTCAGGATCCCATCACATTCTCCAACTGGGTCCAACCAGCCTGTCTCTGGTCTGAGTCCGATATTGATTTCAAGAATATTGTTGGACAATCGGGTTCTGTAAGTAAAGCAAGGAACAAGGAGCGTTACAGACGAGGGGTAGCAGTGGTCGACAAGAGCTGAACAAGTTTACCGTATTTACTAGGCTAGCCCTTGCCCAGCCGGGGAACTCCCACATTATGACCTCATCGTAGCAGCGGTGCTGATAACCTCTGGCTTCCAGTCTAAAAGTGAAAGTCCAAAAGAAGGCAGTGGTAAGGAATTTTGGAGGGCATGACTTGCGGAGTGGCACCTGAAAAGTCCGTCACTTGAACATATATGGCCTGAGTCGAGGCGAACAGACTTTGAGTCTAACGCCGCAACGCGAGAGCCATTATGGAGAATTTCCACACAATAACTTGATTGCTATTTCCATCTTAATTCAAGCATTCCGCGGTAACCTACGCGGTTACTTGTGAGTCCTCCTCAAAGACTCGGATTGGCAAACAAAATAGTTGATTGTTTACAGGGAAAATTACCTAATGTAATCAACTAATTAATGTGTAATTTTCAGGTAGCAAGCTGGAGTTTCAATGGCGCCACAGGAGAGCTGAATGAAGGGCAAAAGCTTCTGGACATGCAAGTGGTATCCCAGGAGACATGCATCAGATCGTATCCAGAATTCTTTGCACGGTTCACTTCTGAGACGACGTATTGCGCTAAACCCGGACAAAGTAAGTATTGCTGTATTAATGCCAGAAGGCAAGCATAAGGCTCACTGTCCACTGAAACAGAGAGGAGAGGAACAGAGAGATATTAACCAATGGAAAAATTGGAGCTGCAGTGTCAGGGGGGTGTCATCCTCAACTGCCTGTCCAATGGTTGATGGTATGACTTCGGGTACGCGCGCTCCTCCTCCCGACCTGCTACGGGATCATACACCTACGTCTTCAGAGTCCATTGTATCCTTATTCCTTATCCTATCATAACTATTAAGAGTCCTATTACGAATCGTACATGCTCGTTTGCAATAGACGAAGTTACGTTGGTCTGCGTTGGGAGTACATCTATAGTCCGCGAAACAATTTTGATACTTACTAGTCTGAATAGGATTATAGTTTATTTGGGCGCTCGCGCGAGACTAAGGAGCGCGCGCGCTGAATTGACGCAGAATATATAGTACTTTAATTTTATTTATTGTAATTTTGTTTTATTATATTGACAAACGAAAACTAATGAAACGTATTCATTGTAGATTGAAATTTTATATCTTATTAATTTATTTGATAAAATTGTTTTTATTTGGAATATAATGAACGCTGAATCAAGACATTTCTGGCTTAAATAAGGCTTTCTTTACGTTTTTTTCCGTGAAAACTCAAGGAATTTATAGAAATTCTAGAACTCCAATAAACAAGTAAAACATTCAAGTTACCTTTTAGTAATTTCAGCTTTTAAAAGAATTGATTGTAACAATGTGAATTTGACCGTCAAAGTTCCATCGCCGACATTTTTTCTTGCAAACTGAGTTCGTAAAATATTTATAGTAAATTACACGAAAAGAAAAATGAAAATGTGTAACCCTAACTTACAAGAAAGAGACTGGCACTATCGTTATTCAGGATCAAATAATTAAAATATCTTACTGCTGCTGAAAATTACAGCGTCAAAAATCATGAATTTCCGTAAAAAATGTAATAGGACTCTTAAATAGATCCTATCATTATTACCCCTATCCCGTTCTCCTTTCCTCTAAAAATTTGATTCCCGAGGTGGGTTGACGTCTGGCAATAGTAAAACTACAGCTAAATCAAAATATTAATAGGCAATAGCGGACCCCAGGCTCCGAAGCAAACTAGCTGAGGATGCAACCGGGAACAGGCTCAGATGAGAGAGAGGAAAAATTCGAACTGCACAACCTCACTCTTCATCGATGAACAGACATAGTCCGCAGCTCTGCTCCTCAAAACTCCGTTGCTACCTCGCCCGTGTCAATGGACAGGCAGCCTAACCACTCCAACCAACAAAGTCAGATTTACATATTGTGCATATCAGACACGTCACGTCATTCACACCGAAACATGACCATGTACTTCTGAAACAAACCTTAAAGCCCTTATCAAACTGAAACGAATTTACCCAAATGGAACGTGGGATGTGGCTGTAGTTGGAACAAGTATCAAGAATTTGAACGAATTTGAAGCGTAATTTGTACGGCAACATCAAAAAGTAACGCAGCGTTTTGCAAATTACTGATCGAAATTCTGTATCGCGGTATCAGAGTGTTCCTTGCGATTTGAATATGTACAACAATCCGAATATCACCTATTGGGCAGTTGCCTACCACACTCAACAACCGTCTGGTCCGAGGATCCTCCCTATTCTATGGAGGTTTGCATGACTTTACAGTCATTTTCGCATACCTCTATATAGAAGTTACGCGACTATTGCACCAGTTTGACCAGAACTTATTGTTAATTTGACCTTTAGATAGGAAAATTAGAAAACAAGCGTCAAACAACATCAGTCTGTCTAACATAGGTATCGCTAAAAGCTGAAAATAACCTTTTAGTACTACGGTGAGGCACAAACAAAGTTTTCTGCATGTTAGTTATCTCCATTAAGGCCGTACCCTGAGCAAATAACCTTGAGCATTTTTTCCCTCAATAACAGCGCAAGAGATACAATAGCGAATACGCTCAGAATGTTGAATAAAATCGTTATAAAATCTAATTTAAGTCGTTTGAAAAAAACACTTCTACCAAAATGTTCATAATTAAATTGCCTATCCATTAGTGTAAGTACAAAATCAAAATAATCGTTAGTTTTCGAGAAGATGCATGTTTTCAGTAATTTTTTCACATTTCTGTGGTTTCGTTGTGAGGAGATTACTTAAACATTATACTTAGTAATAAAAAATAAAATCTACCATTTTGAAGCCAAGATTATGTAGAAATTTAATGTATTTTTTATTAGTTGATATTTCTTTTGGATAAAGAGTAGATAGCTCCAAAAAACTGCACAAAAAACGGCTAGCGCTGCGTTTTGCTCGGGGACGCGCCTTAAGCATGTTTCATGCTTAAGCCCAATAAATGTTATTATTTCTTTCTCTTGTCGCGATCTGCAACTGAAAAATATTTATTTTCTAGCTTGTAGTGGCAGCAGCGGAGAGGGAATGGTGTTCGAGAACAATGGCAGCTGGTATCTTCGCGGAGTTGTCAGCTTAACGGTGGCTAAGAAGGACGAGTATACCTGTGATCCTAATCATTACGTTATATTGTCTGATGTCGCTCAGTTCTTGCCTTGGATTAAAGCAAATGTGATAGAAGATTGAGTTAGGCTACGAGTTATAATAAAGTGCTTATGAGTTTTTAACTCTTTTAATTCGTTTTATCTTTTGTTTTTCCTTTTAAATGTTTCATTAACTACCTGTTACACTTAAAATATAAAAAAAAATTAAAATATAGTGTCGAAAAATTCCTCCGCATTGATGTCTGTGTGCTCTATAGACTAGCAGCTTGGCTGGACGTATGAGTTTTGTCTAAAATGTAATAATTTTTTTTTAAATGCAACGATGCAGTCGTAGATTCGCGGGTCTAATATTGATGAACACTACAACTACATCGTGGATAAAAAAAAATGAGTTGATGTGTTTTCCATTAGAAATATATAAAAAAAAAAATATCAGCTCTTTCTTTTAGTTCTCCTTATGGTATTACTTCCATGATTTGTATACTTCTTAGAAACACTACGGATAGTGTATAAATACAGCATGTTTTTTTTTTTCATCATCAACAAGTTCGATTCTTGGCTAAAATTACCGATTTTTCAAAAATCCAATGATATAGTTTTCATCCAAATTGGGCTCGAGACTCCTTTGAGTGTTTTACAGTTGTCCTTAGAGTTTCGGATTTGGCCATTAACGCACGCTTTAAAAATTCAACTTATATATTTATTACTATAGCTGACCCGCGCAACTTCGTCTGCGTCACATTTTCCATGAATGCTCCGCTCCTATTTGTCTAAGCGTGATGATATATTATATAGCTTAAAGCCTTCCGTTAAATGGGCCATCTATCACTGAAAGAATTTTCCAAATCGGACCAGTAGTTCCTGAGATTAGCGCGTTCAACCAAACAAACAATCAAACTCTTCTGCTTTATAATATTAGTATAGATAGTCGTTTTTTGAAATTATATCTTAGCGTGTGCCCAAAAATGGGCTATTTTGCCCGGAAATTAAAAGTACAGGGGTAAAGACTTGCGTCTCTCTCTCTTTTTACGTTGGTGAATTTACGTAGGTAGGTACAGAGATGGAATATAGTGTAGAATACAGCAGCAAGCACATAAGCCCATACCCCGAGAATGTTATCCCATGGTAATTGTCATCGGAAAATGGCAGACTCCATAAGATTTTTATAAATATTTATAATATTAGATATATTTTCTAATAGATACCACGCAAATTCAATAGTTTCCAATATGTCCGTGTCTATATTATACAATTTCACGCGATATTTTACAAGTCTACGACGTTTGCAATTTCCCGGTGACAGGATCATTTCAGACATTAACGCAGGCGAAACCATTGGCAGAAGCGGGACATAAGTCAGTTGTTTTCCCGGGACTCGTTGAGCTAAACTTGTGGCCACTCTCAGGCGTTGGGAATTACAAAACACAAAATCCTTTTATTTCAAATATACCAGTTACAGGCACTTTTGTCAAAGTCTGTCAGTCAAACAGATGAAGCTAAATTCTGCCGCGCTAGCGACAAGAGCAGCAAGTTGTTCTGCAACAAAACACACTCACCGACCCTATCTCCAGCGCGACAGTTGTGGCAATTGACGGGCTTGCCCAAATGCAACTAAAATACCGTTGACACTTCACAAATTGTGAACAGCAATCTATTAAATTATTATTATCAATATTATAACTTTGAAGCTCTGGTCAAACTGACTTGACTACTCTAGTCTATTAATATAATAAAAAATAAATATTTTTCCTTACAGCTAGTTTATATGTGTCCAGCTTCTTGTATTCACCGTCAGTCTAGTTCTGTCGTTTGCAAAATGAAGCTGATTTTAACAACTATTACGCTGTTCGCTTTATACAATGTAAGTTTGCATACCTAAATATTATTATTTTATATTATTTTAATTTAAACATAAAAATGTTTGCCTCAGGCTTGTGATATTCTATTAGCGATAACAATCATTATTGAATTTTTAATATTATAACGTGACATTTCTGTAGCCATGCCATCGTTACCAACAGTCGGGGTGAATAGGAATGCAGGGGTAAATCGAAATAAAACTTTTAAAGGGTATTTTCACGTTATTGTTGGCAGCATTTGTGATCTCTAATTTTATTCATTTGAAGTTTAAAAAAAAATGTTGCTCTCTTAGGAAAATTATAAAATTTTATTGTAAGTAGTAATAATTCCTAAGAAACGTTGTTTTAATTCACCCCGCCGCACCTTTTCCCCCTGTCTGACGGTTCCTCTAATTTCAAGTTGTCTGGCTTGTGAACGTTCAGTGCATCCTGGATTCTGGATTCGTGCCCCTTTAATGATAAAAATAGGATCGCACTTATACCACAGCCCTTTTCATGAGAGGGAATATTTAGCCATAGAAATTGCAGTTTGAAATATCTGGTAAGGTGGATTTTGTTGCGTTTTGTTCAGGTTTTGTTACCGTGATTATTTTACAGAATTAGGTATTCGACGATAGTGTTTCATTCTATCATAACTTTAACTATTCATCGAAACATTTGTGCCAAGCCTTCTGATGTCAAAATAATTTACTTCTTTCTTATTATTATATCAGAATCAATCTTATTTCTTACTACTATTCTAAATGCCAAACATATGAATGGATGGGTGGATATTTGTTACTCAATTACGTCAGAATGACTGAACGGATCTGGGGGGCTACTTTCTAAGCCCGAAATCCGTAGTTTCGGGCTTAGTTGCGGGCGTTTTCTACTCCGTATCACCTATGGGCTTACAATTAGTCCTAAACTCAAACGAAGAATGAATGACAACACGATTTGACCCTTTCAAATCGGGTTGTCATTAATTCTTAGTGGTTTGGTGATACGGAGTAGAATACGCCCGCAACTAAGCCCGAAACTACGGACTTCGGACATAGAGAGTAGCCCCCCTGGATAACATTAAGCACAGATACAGATTAAAGTCTGGCTGAAATGATATTTCATTACGGGAGTATGTTTACTCCCGGAATAAACAGACTTTAATTTGTCTCTGTGCCAAATATTATCCAGATTCACCCCACCCATATAAACCGCCCTGCGAGAATATTAGCCCAAGAAAATATGAAAATTAGCCCAGTAGGCGAAACCGCTGGCAGAAAGCTAGTTAACATCTTAAAACTTTTAATCATAAATCTTTAGTCTATGACATCATTTGTTTTCAAATGAGCGTCAAACTTATTTTTGGAAAAAAAAGTAGGTAGGTATGTTAATAAGTAGGTATGACTGGCTTGTATAAGAATAAAACAAAACAACGGGTTGCACTCCGGGAGTGCCGGCAGAAGTGAAAACTTGAATATTCACGATGTGCAGTTTTGTATCATCCGTCTAAAGGCGGATACAGATATTGCGAGGCATGCGCAGCGTACGGGCACTCATTACATGCTTTGCCATGTGTGGACGTTAATATTGATGCATCATGACCGTCCAGGCAAATTTACATCGAAGCGTGTGCGTGCGCGGCACATGCCTTTACGAATTTTCAATCAGGGGCCCGAGTCTGCTATTACAATAGTGTCAGAATGGTCGATCACTGATTTCAAAATGGTTGATTTTGACAAGTTTGGTGATCTACTAACATAATGGCGTCATAATGTCGTCATTATGACATTCCAATGATCAATCACTGACACGCCACTGAAAGAAAGCCATATGAATGGTAATCTCGTACATAATGACAGATTTAGTATTTACGAACTTCTCACTACTTCAGATTGCTTATAACACTAATAAATAATATGTAAAACTAAATATAAATAAAATCTGGCATGAATAAATGCTCAAATTTAGCTCGTTTTTATAATAATAGCAATACGGCATTCCTAACGCAATTCTATTACGAGACCATTGACGTTCCAGTGACCGTGCGATTATGAATTTAGCAGATTACGAACTTTTAGCAAAATGACAATGGCATGACAATGGGATCGTGTCGGAATGACAAATATATAAAAATAGCAGACTCGGGCCCCAGGTCACGTGTCCTGACGCGAGTTTAACATTTTATACCCATCCCAAGAAAAGTGCTCAACACCGCTAAAGAAGTCTCCACTTCAAAAAAATTACTTTAAGGTACCTACCTAAAAGCCGAAAATACCCGTTTATTTTGAAAATCTAGTTCTGATGACATTTTAAGGAAATGTTAGCTGAGAATTATTTAACAGTCATTTAGTAGCTGTATCCAAATATTTACCTATATACTTACTTTATAGCTGACCCGCGCAACTTCGTCTGCGTCACATTTTCCATTAATGTTCGGCTCCTTTTAGTCTTAGCGTGATGATATGTAGAAGTTTTTAAATCGGACCAGTACTTACTGAGAATAGTGCGTTCAACCAAACAAACAAACTCTTCTGCTTTATAATATATATAGTATTGATTAAAATAAATTATATTCGACTATCACAACTTCATCATATCAGCCGAAAGACAACCACAGCTGGACATCGGCCTCACCCAAGTGTCGCCACAAAAACTGCTCCTGTCCAGTGCGTCCAGTCCTGTGTGTCTCGCATCCATCAGCTACCCGCAACCCTCGCCAGGTCATCAGTTCACCTAGTGGGTGGCCAAATTTATCACAACTGATGATGTTAAGTAAGTTGATAATGTAGGTTTCAACATTTCAAATAAAAAGTATATTTAAAGTTTAATTGCTAATGAAAAATTTACAAAGAAGGGAATTCTGACTTCCAAATTAAATAAGACTTGTATTATGGAAGTAAAAGCTCTCTCTCATTCTGTAAGCACAATTGAGTACGATTAAAGGAAGGGATGCATTCAGCACGCAAAAAAGACTTATAGAAACTATCAAAAGAAGGGAAGGAATCAGTAAGTATAATTATTATCTACGACTACCTTTGAGGTTTTAAATCGCCCTGTGTGGTGAAAGATAAGAGCCCAGTCACAAAATTGCGTTTTCACTAACCAAACTGCTGATTCATCGCATTATGTAGAAATTAGGCAGTTGCAAGTTTGTACGTTATATATTTAATAAATAACGTACTTGCAACATTTCTTATGAACTATGGTTTACTTTTGGTACAAAACGTATTGTGGAGATATTTACAGTTCATTCTGAGCGTTTTAGGAGTTTTTTTACGTCAATTATTTCAAATTTCTTAGGCCACTATAAACATACCACTATGTAAAGAATATAAGGAATATTATGATATAATTATTTCCATTTCATTTGTTTAGTACAGTAGTTCAATCCAAGAGCTCGAAAAAGTGCCGCCGCACTTTTCATGAGAAACTTACTTCAGAATTTGGCTTTTGACAAATAGTTATAACCTATAGTAATAACTATTCTCAACTATACAATAAGCCAAAGCTAGCTTTTAAATATTTCTGTTTCTGAGTATAAGAAAGCCAAAGTTGGCCAATTTACGAAACACAGTCAAATTTTATTTGCCTCCTAGATTGGTGTGTTACGTGTCTGGTGTGCGTTCTGGTACCTGTTCCTGTTGGCGCAGCAATTTACTTACAAATCTAAAACCAAATTTTTGCATTTCGTTTTTTTGCAGGTTAATACATCGGGTGCATTTGGATCTGTGAGTACATATTTATTAATTTCTATAACGGGGTGAATAGGAACGTAGGGGTGAATCGAACCAAAATTTTGAAGGGGATTTTCATGTTATTTCAATATTGTTAGCAGCAATTTCGGACTCTCTAGCAGCAATTATACTAAAATTAATTAAAAAAAATTGTTGCTTAGTAAACCAATAATTCTATTAAATACTAGTGATGCCTGCGGCTTTGCCCGCGTAGATATTGTTTATCGGGACCAAAAATAAAATTTTGATCCCGTTCTCGCAACCCATGGAAACCCATTCCAGGGATAAAAACGCCTATTTCTTATTCCAGGCTATAATCTATAGCTTTACCAAATTGCAGCCTATCTGTTCATCCGTTAGAGCCTGATTAAATTTGGCTTATTAGTTAAAATTGAATTTTATTCTCGCGTCCGTAATTGTTTTGTGATTACTCCTAATATATTCGTTTAAATTACATATATGGTAATATAAAGAGTTAAATAATGCGCATGAAGAGCCTCTCACTAATTTAAAATGATAAGGATTTATTCCGTATTTGTGTAAATAGCTTTCCAATTACCGCTTTATAATTGCCCATTTTATAAAGTATTAAAATGGATATACTATGTTATCTTTAAGAGATAGACATAATATATGCCATCGCGCTTTTCTATAGACCAAGATAAGATACATAACTCCAATGTACATCATTTTGTTACATCTCAGAGGGTTTATACAGCACTTTCGTTGAAAGCTCCCAGAAGGCTTATTTTTTTCCGACACCTCTAACAAATATCATTATATTTTAGCCAATGTATAATGACAAATTATATACTTAAACCTTCCTCGAGAACCACTCTATCCATTGGAGAAAATAGCATGAAAATCGGTGCAGTAGTTTTTGAGTTTATCACGAACAAATTTTTGTTTCGATTCACCCCTTCGTACCTATTCACCCGGTTTGACGGTAAGGGAACGAATCCCCCCTAACGAATCTAACGCAATCAGCATACAAGTTAAGACTTAGGTACTTGTCTTGTATGCTGATTTTGTTAGATTGCAGTATCTCGTAGATGGTGCTATGCGTGTTGTGTGTGTGTAGTGTTGTGCGTGTCATAAACCTACGTGTCTCTCTCTTTCACCAGAATAATAATGACTTCAGACGTCATATTAAGGTCTAATGACAAGAGTTAATGTTTTCAGCCCGAGTGTGGACAGGTATTACTGAATAAGGGTAAAAGTAGTGGAAAGGATGGAAGCACATTAGAAGGACAGTGGCCGTGGCACGTAGCAATCTACGCGCAAGTAAGTATACCTACATGTTTGACGTACATACTTATTTTTACTTTTTAAAGTTTGGGGAATATTTTTATTGCACGTTCAGCTTGACTTTACGTCATATGACCCCTAGCTGAGGCAGAGGGGTCATATGCCATACCATCATGTGGTCATACCATCGACAGTAGTCCTCCATCGCGAGCGGTCTTAAGCAAACTTCACTTTCCGGCACTTCACTTCACTCCACGCCAAACCGCGGCTCGGTGCTTCTGCCAACACGGTACGTACAGGTTTGCCAAGGCCGGCCACGCTTCCTATCCCTTGAAGATTCCAGTCCATTGCCTGTTTGTTAATGTGATCGTGATCCCTCCAGAGAGTGTGACCAATCCACCTCCACTTACGATGTCTGATCTGTCGATCGATCGGGTTCTCTTGGCATTTCTCCAACAGCTCTACGCCAGAAATTTTCTCGGGCCAGTTAATCCCGAGGATGCGACGAATTCATCAGGAAAACCTGGATTGGCGTGAGATGCCTTTGGTTCCTTCCTTCCACGTTTCGCAACCGTAGAGTAGCACGCACAGATCTGATATTGGACCAGATTTTTTTAGTTTGTAGTAAAGAGTGGAATTCCCTGCCGGAGTCTGTGTCTCTGATAGCTAGATTCGAAGGCTCTGTGGCAGAGGGACAGACAGACTAAGACCAACAGGGCTCATTTGGGTACGGACCTCTAAAAATGGAGACAGTTAAGGTTCTTCTTTGGAAAAGCGATTTTCTGAAATATCAATGTGCGAATTCAAACATATTTCATCAGACTTTGAAAATAGTCATATCGTTTAAATGACAAAAACCTACGTCTGCGAAAGGCTTTCTATACCGCTTAAATGTGAGTTCTTGACTGAAAAGCCTCGGATTTTCCGGCGTCCTTCATAGCTTACGCTCCCAACCTAGGTAACAGCCTCTTTCTGTTTCAGCGTACACCTGAAGAAGAGCCCAGATACATATGTGGTGGTACCCTGGTCTCTACACGCCACATCGTTACAGCAGCCCTGTGCGTCACCAAGGAATCTTTTAAGCTGACGGTCTACCTGGGGAAGCATAGCTTCAAGGACTCCGGAGAAAAAGTACAAGTTAGAGTTGTAAGTGTTTAACGATTTTGAAACGGCAAAAGAAAGGCTTTTTCGACACAATTGCTCGAAAACTGGCTCAAAGTGTAGTTAGTCCTAGTTGGGAAAAGTCGGTAGTCAGCCCCGTCTATTCAATTAATTGTGTTAAATCACAGCAGTTCCCACTGGTTCCACTAAAATCGACGTCAGCGAATGAAAAACTCTCCGCGAGTAATTTGTCACCATAACTTGTTACTTACTTCATAGTTATTATACGTTTACTTTTCCTTTAAGAATAAGAATAATGTTTATTTCCAGTAAAAATGATTACATATATTACAAGTAGGTACAGTAGAATAGTACAACATAAAATGCATTGGGTATTATCTCCTGGCTCCCAAACTAGGTTAATAGCCACACCAATAAGTATGTTATAAAACGTCCTTGAATTTACAGGGGCATTTGTTGTTGTAGTTTCTCGGCTCAATAGCGCCTCGGCTTGGACTCGGGCTACAATGACTAACTTTCCCTATTTGCATCAAAATGTAGTATGAATACTATTTTCCTCTCTTCTCCAGGTCACAGGAAAACGACTCCACCCAGATTTCGACAGACACGACTTAAAAAAGGACCTGGCAATCTTGGAGCTTCAGGATCCCGTCACATTCTCCAACTGGGTCCAACCAGCCTGTCTCTGGTCTGATTCCGACATAGATCTCAAGAATATTGTTGGACAGTCGGGTTCTGTAAGTAAAGTTTCGCCCTTTTATATATAAGGTTGCGTTACAGTCGAACGTAAGAAGAGCTCAGCAAGAGCTACACAAGTTGATCGTATTTACTAGGGTAGCACATGTCACCATTGGTAGCAACCTGATCAACACACAGGGCAGTGGGCACTCCAGGTATATTAACACATCGTAGCTGAGGATTACGTCGCTTACGCTTCCAGTCTGAAAGTGATGATCCTAAAGGAGACAGCGGTAAAGGTACACGCGTCCGACTTCGGTCACGTGTACCCTCTAGTGTTCTAGAGTAAGGGTTTCGGAAAAGCAGTTGTATATCGACGTGTTGCGCGCCGGAGGGCGCGGATCGATCTTCGACTTGAAGATGGCCAACTCGGGGAGTCTGTCGCCAGAAGAGATACAGGTCTGAGGCGCGGAGGCCCGTCTTAGACCTGAGTCTGGCTCCCGAAAGCGAGTGCTTCTCAAAGACTCGGTTTGGACACTCAATAGTTGATTGTTCCCAGTCATAAATTGAAATTGAGATAAATGCATTGTAAATTTTGGGCGTTAATGAAAAATTACCTAAGCTGTGTATAATTTGCAGGTGGTAGGCTGGAAATTCAATGGCACTACAGGACAGCTGAATGACGGACAAAAGCTTCTGGACATGCCAGTGGTATCCCAGGAGACATGCATCAAATCGTATCCAGAATTCTTTGCACGGTTCACTTCTGAGACGACGTATTGCGCTGAACCTGGACAATGTAAGTCTTATGCTGTATTCATGCCAGAAGGCTGACTGTCCACTGAAGCGAAGAGGAGAGGAGCAAGGAGATAGTGGGGGCAATTTAATTGCATAAAATATCTGCTCCTTTTCAGTGGACGTGGTTTTGCGAAATACCTAGTTTAAAAATTCATACAAGACCAGGAAGCAGAGCGAGGCCTCGAAGCGGGGAAGCGGATAGGAAAATCCGACCCCGCAGTATAGATAAAACTCCGCTCCACACTACCTCGCCCCGGTGCCTTGCTCGGCGTCAGTGGACAGGCAGCCTAACCACTCGCAACTTAAGATGATCAGTTATTATAGGTACATGGCGTTGTTTCAGAGTGCGTGGTGATATTTAGTTAAGGGGTATGTTCTGTATCTGATATAAAGCAATGAACCGCATACAAAAACAAAAAAAAAAACTTATGCCTAAGTTTAAAAAAGACCGAGCCTAAAATAACACTTTTTCAAATATTAATTATTTTAGTTCAATCACAGATTTTATGCCGTCAAATGCATCAGATTGCTTGAAAAGTATTTTTCATTTTTCATACTCGGAAAGTAGGCCTGAAGTTGCCTGAGGAGCGGGTTGAAGTATTACTTTGCAGTCCTAGGGAGAATCGTTTTCAACTGACAGCCTTTACAACACATCATTAAAAAAACAATGACGAAAATGTTATGGCTGAATAGCTGGCCGGTCACAGAAAAAAAAAAACAAAATACTCGGGAAAGCGGTAATCCGATCTTCGTTTGTTTTTTCGAGGATTGTTTGTTCATACTTTCGTATAAATAGCAGAAATTTGTATTAACACGATGAGTTCATCAGATTCAGATTCGTGTTTTTTATTTTTACTTTCCTTGTATTCGTAATGAAAAGCACAGTGTTCACCTCGAGTGAAAGACTTATTTAGTCCCTCGAACTATTAACACCCTCGCTAAACTCGGGACTAAATCAGTTATTTTCACCCCTGGATAACAATGTACTATTGTATGAAGATTTTTAGTCGGATTCATCCTCACCATGAAATATGGCCACGTACCTACTTCTGAAATATCTGTACAAACCATAACGCTCTTGTCAAACTAAGACGAATGTCACTACATGAAACGTAGGATGTGGCTGCAGATTCTAGCAGCATCTATGCCACCACAAGAAAACTAACGAAACGAAATTTGTACGGCAGTAAATAGTAATGCAGCGCCATCTATCCCGCCAGCAGCGAACTACTGTTCGTAAACCTGCATCGCGAGTTTTCCGTGCGATTTGAACATGTAAAACAGTCCTATCAACTATCGGGAAGTGCCCAACAGACACAGGACCGGAGTATCCTCCCTTTTCTCCATAGGTTAGCGTGACTTTACACTCTGTTTCGCATACCTCTTTAATTTAATTATTAAGAACTTACGCAACTATAGAACCAAGTGGAAATTATATTATTTTTTTTCCTACTCCTCCGCTCTACTCTTCTGATTAATTTCGATGCGGGATTCAAGACAGTTAAATCGTTTCTCCGGGACTCGTCGGGCTTCATTAGCTCGGCGTTTTTCTGGTGGTCGCCACTGTTGATTAGGAGTTGCAGTGGTTGGGAATGTGTGGCTCTCTTGTCCCAAATAAATAAAAAAAAAAAAAATACTTCTTTTTTTTTTTCATATCGTTTATTTATTTTATTTATACAAGAGGCACATTACATTAAAAATGAACTTACATTTTTAAGAACACAATAGTTAATTTGCCTGAACTAGGATAAACCTGTGCTTCAGGCTAGAAAGTGCTTATTTATACCTAATTCGCTTAAAATAATAAATTAACAATAAATCAAATGACTACAATTAAAATTTAAAATAAAAGGACACAACAAGTTTTACTTACAGACCGAAAGAAGATCTTCTGTCTCTACGTAAGAAATGCTTTGTAAATATTGTAAAATTGTTTTTTTACAGCTATAATAATTTAACTTATAAATACTTAGTTTTCTATTTTATTATTATTGCCCCAGTTTGACCAGAATGGCAGTTCTACTAATTTATAAACATCTTCCGCAATCGCATCTCAATCGCAAACTGTTTTAAATGTATGAAAATTAAGGCTTTTTTGGCAGTTTGCGTTTGACATGCGATTGTGAAAGTTGTTTTATAATTAGTACAATTGGCGCTCTGGACTCATGTTAGTTTAACCTCTAGATAGGATGATAAGAAAACCAGCGTCAGACAGCATAAGTCTGTCTGACATTTCGCTAAAAGCTGAAATTGACCTTTTAGCGCTCCCGCGAGGCACACACGTAGACTGGTATTTTGGTTATTTTCACATGCATAGTCCAAAAAATTTTACTGTCTCTAGCTCTTGTCATGATCTGCAACAATTTTTTTTTTCTAGTTTGTTTAGGCACCAGCGGAAGTGGAATGGTGTTCGAGAAAGATGGCAGCTGGTATCTTCGTGGACTTGTCTCCTCAACACTGCGTGGAAGCGATTGGGATATTTGTGATCATTACATTGTATTTACCGATGTCGCTAAGTTCTTGCCTTGGATTAAACAAAATATTAAAGAAGATTAAGTTAAGCTACGAATTTTAATAAAGTAATTAAGCATATGAGTCTTTTTTTATTCTGACTGTTTTGTAATTAAAAGAGATTGACGACACGGTTGGCGCAGTGGTTGAGCGACTGACTGCTGCGCAGCATGTCGCGGGTTCGATTCCCGCACGGAACAAATATTTGTACGACCTACATGTATTTGTTCCGAGTCTGGGTGTTTTTCTATCTATAATATGTATGTATTTACAAAAAAAAAATGTATATAAAGTAAATGTTTAACTGTTGTGGTAGTTCAAATGATGTTTATAAATTACTTTTATTGACTTACTACATGGCGTCGCACCAATTTAGTTACTCTGTGCTTTAAAACAATGACAGTAAACGAGGTAGGTATATAATCTAAAGGCTCGACCGCACTGTGCGACACTTCGCGGCAGCGGAACGACGCGACACGTAACAACGTTCGCACTTGAAGTGTCGCGGCACGTCGCACGCTGCTGCGTAGTGCGTTAAACCTCATACAATTTCTTACAAAGAATATTTTGCCGTTGCGTGTCGCGTCGTTCCGCTGCCGCGCAGTGTCGCCAAGTGCGGTCAAGCCTTAAGCAGTAAACTATAAATCATAGAAAGATAACTGACAGTTATCACAACAACGTCACTTTCAGTCACTTTCGTCTCGTTATCGGTAAATAAACATGTCAAAAATAAATGTCAACGTCATGTCAACGCCATTACGGGTTTTGTTGTGTGTTGCAATTTTAAGTGGACAGTTGAGAACTTTTTTAAATGTATGTCCCTATTTTTTTAGTATAGTGTACAAGGACCTGGCTCCATATATTTTGGAACATCTCCTTTATATTTTTTTCTTTTCCATGGTTTACTAACCTTACACCTATAAAAAAAAACGCCTTCCTTAGTGAACAGTTAAATAAGGCGTGAAAAATCTCGGAATCGCTATCAACTGGAAGTGACAAAAACTGGCATGTTTTTTTTTCATTTGTTATGGGTTTGCTCTCTTGACTCCAGTCTAGGTCAAAGATGACGGAGACAAAGCCTACGATGAAGCGAGCTTACCCAGAAGTAGCCTGTGCCTTATGGCATGGCTTATAAAATTGGATTGTCCCACAGCAAACCTCAGTGCGATACAAAATAAAATAAAAGAGTTTGCCATTCTACGTTCTCGTAAGTCAGTTCGTCAATTTGAAATCATAATTTAGATGTTTTTAATTCAACGTTAGTTATTCAACTGTCCACTTTAGCGTAGTGTACCTATTCCAAATTGGTTTTAAGGGTTCCATTACCGACGCGGTAAATTGTCGCGCAGCGGACGGACTTCCGGCGCGATCTCATGGCGTCATGGAGACGACGACTATCGCAACCCAGCGCAGGGCACGCCACAATCGGACACACGGACATGGATGTTTCGGGAGGTTCCTGCACCGAATCGGGCGGGAGGAAACGCCCGGGTGTCACCACTGCGAGGATCGACCGGAGGACACGGTAGAGCACACTGTGCAGGTGTGCCCCGCTTGGGCGGCGCACCGCCGTGTCCTCGAAACGGCGATAGGCGGCGACCTCTCGCGTCCGGCCCTGGTCCAAGCCATGGTCCGGAGCGAGACGGAATGGGACGCCGTTGCCTCCTTCTGCAAAGCAGTCATGCTAGCGAATGAGGTGGCGGAGCGGGAGAGGAGACCCTCTCGTCCCGGCCGCCGTGGTAGACGCCGCGGGCGTCGGGGGCCACCACCTGGTGACCTCCGGCCACCGTAGGCGCGGACCTGTGGACGGCGAGCTATGGGTGGCTCCATCTAGTGACGACAGGCCGTGTCGACGGCGCGTTAGTGTTCCACGCGCGCCTCAAAGAGAGTCAGCAACACAGAGGGGCCCGAAAGGGCCGACGCCTGCCGGAGTCACGGGATTATTCGCAAGAGACACCGTGGCTCCGGAACACAAAGGGCAATGAAGGAACATGGATGGGTTTTAGTCAGTAGAAGTCTGACACTCCCTCCCGCTACACCCAGAGCGGGAGGAGTCATTGGATGATTTCCCATCCCTAAAAAAAAAAAAAGGGTTTTATTACCAAAGGGTAGCCAAGGTACCCTATTAAGCCTCCACTGTCTGTCCGTCCGTCTGTCTGTCAAGGGGCTATGTCTTAAGAAGTAAAGTCCACAATTACACAGAGTGTGTAGGTATTTCTATTACCGCTCGCTATAAGAACAAAATAATCCCAACATGTAAAATTCATCCGTTAATGAGTGACTGACAGACAATGCACAGCCGAAACTACTGGTCGTAGAAAGTTGAAAGTCGCTTCCCAACACTCCGTAAAGGAGCACTAAGAGAGGATTTCCCAAAATTCCTACGGGAACGGGAAAAAACGAGACATGCGCGTACGAAGTCGCGGGCGAAAAATTAGAAAAATTAAAAAGTGCTTCCTTACAAGAAACGTGTTGTGCAAACGTTTTGGGGGCCGAGTCACCCGCGTCCGTAGGAGAATACCCTTCAGCGAATCCCTACACGTGGTCCCCGGGTGGTGCTAAACAGGTAACACTAACCGTCTGTCTAGTGGTTATACCACCTGATTCAGACCCAGAGGTCCTTGTTCTAAGTCCGCCTGGCAAGCTACCACCATCATGTTTAAGTCTGTCGCCATAACAACAATTTTAACAGCATTGTTGTGTTCCGGCAGTTAGAGATATGATAGCCAGTGCCTCTGTGTAAGAGGATTCCGGGTGAAACTCGCTTCCATCTTCGGCCTAATCATCACTTTCCATCAGGTGAGATTTGGGCCAAGAGTTTCCCCGTTTTGTATAAAAAAATAAAAAAAAAAACGTGTTTTTTATCGGTTTATGGTACGGAACCCTTCTTGTTAGTCCTTGGCCGGTTTTTAAATGACCTTAAAAATATTAGTTGCACAAGAAATTGAACTTTGTACTGTGTTAAATAGAGTTTATTATACAAAACTACATTAATTATGAGGATAGTAAGGGTGATCCTTCCAGTCACTGATGTCAATGACCCTTGTGTTCTTATTGAACTTGCCGATGGTGGCGACTTCCTCTCCTGTCAGTTGGAAGTCGAATACGTTGATATTCTCGGCTAAACGCTTCTTGTTCGTCGACTTCGGAATTGGAATTAGGCCTCGGTCGAGCTGGGGACAAAAATATATTATTTTTATATACTAACTTTTTTTTTAAGGTCGAGTTTGGGTTCGACAAAAACACATTTTAAACGTAATGGATGACGCTGGTCTAAAGGCCTGCATGGGTTTTGACTTTATTGCGTTAATTGAAAAATAGGATCTTGATAGACATACTGACGAAGTGATCCCATAAGGGTTCCGTTTTATTTATTTATTAAATCTTTATGCATAAGTAAAGACACTGCACAAGGCGGACTTAATGCCATAGGCATTTTCTACCAGTCGACCTTAGGACCTTCGTTTTCCTTTAAAGGTCTAGTCAGTCGTTCTTCTAAGAGTTGAGGGTCATGTTCATTTGTTCATGAGTGTCAGGCTCTGATATGTTGATGGCTTTCATTTACTCCTCCAGATATTAGCACTTCAAAAGGCGCTGGGACATGATAAAGAACTCATACTGGGATATGATAAGATGGTCAGACCAGATACGAGGTCTGACCATCTTATCGGGGAACGGCTCTTGGTCTTTATGTCTGTGCGCTTAAGTGTGATTTTGTAGCGACATCTATACCACTACACACTTACTAAGCAAGTGACGAACGTCGCCAGATACGCGAACTATTTACCTGACGTCACATAAATCCTGCATCGCGGTATTTGTTTTCCGTACGGCGAGTCCCAAATATCAACCATTTCTACTTATTTTCACATTCGCATCTCAATCGCAAACTGTCAAAACAGCCTTAATTTATATACGTTTTTGACAGATTGCGATTGCGAATGCGAAAGTTGTTTAAAAATGAGTAGAATAGGGAATATGCATGCGATTTTTTTATTTGCAAAATAAAATACTTATTAGCTCTAGTAAACAATTTTTTTTAAATACCTTCATCATTTATGAAGTTATAAAGCTTCAAAGACTACAGTTAGAAAGAGAAGTCGGATACGTACTGTGACGTCAAATTACACGACTACTATACAGCTGCCATAGAAAACAGCGTTTTCGCGAGAGGGACAGATATATTTGTTTAAAATAATTGTATCTCGTTCGTTTTTCGAGCAATTTAGATTCTAATTTCACTGTTAGTATTACATTTTGGAATACTTTTAGATAAACTGTTCAGATCATAAATACTTTTTTCATGCATATTCCCTATTGGCTCTCAGAAGTGGGGACAGTTGTGACGTCACTTTCCGATAAAAATTCGAAATGTCACGTCACAAGAGTAAACGCAGATTCTTCTTTAATTTTTGTTTACGAGAAAAAATAAAAAATACGTGTCCAATATTTTTTGGAAACCTATCTAATGGCCTAATTGGATTTGTTCGTCTACATCCCCATTTTAATTTGATACTCACCAAATATCTCAATACAATCTGTCCAGGGCTGTTCCCGTACTTGGCAGCCAAGGCACCGAGGATGGGGTCATCGTACCGCGGCGGGGGTGCGTCTTTGCGGTCACGTGACACCAGGAAACCGAAGGGGCTGTACGACATCACGGCTATGCCTTGTGAGAGACAGTGGTACACTAGCGGCTCTTGAGTTAGAGTTGGGTTTACCTGAGGAAATAATGGATGGTTATGTTTGGAAAATGGAGAGTTTGTAAAGAGTTGTTTTTGATATAATTCCAAACCAGAACCTAGGTAGTGCCGAAATATCGGAAACTCGCAAATAAAAAGGTACATGGTAGCAATCCCGGTGTTAACTATTCCAATGTAAGTGACCATGAAAGTTTAAAACAATATACCTAGGTAGTTCTTTTAAAATATTACATACAAATAGGTTTTTATGTGTGTAAGATTACATTTGATATAATTAAAACACCTTTGGTTGATTTGGTGCACTGTTCCTAGCCTTTTTCAACTATATTGGGATCGGCTTCCAGTCAAACCGGATTCAGCTGAATACCAGTATTTTACGCGGAGCGGCTGCCTACCAGACCTCCACAACTCATTAACTGGGTAACACGGTACATATTGGCAAGACTGGATTCAGATTTACTGGCTTCTGACAATCCGTTACCAACAGCTTAACGAACTTTCCAAGGCACGCAGGAAAGTTCGTTAAGCTGGTCACCATGCTGGCATGTTAAGATGGTCACCCATCCACATGACAACCTTGGCAAGCGTTACTTAACCTTGAAGATCGACCCGTACGGCTGTTATTGTTTAGCCACAAACTCCTCTTTGTAGTACTGTCTATACCATCATTATTAATTAAGAATTCTCGGTTTTAAAATCTTCTACTTTTCGAGTCGATGGTGATCCTTAAACATTTTGAACCCAGTGGCCACGCTTATTGCGGCATCTTTTTTTTGGGGACAAGCCCGCCACACATTCCCAACCATTGCCACTCCTTTTTTTTTTCGGCTGGGAAAAAATGCATTACGCATACCCTCTCACTCGGGGGAGTAGGAGGGGTATGTGGGACTCCCCGGGCATGCCCGGTATACCCACTAAAACAACCCAGCACCGAAATTCCCGCAACGTCTTAGTGAGGGTGGACTGGGAGAACGGCGTAGCCTTTGCGTCCAGTCCCATCCTTTGCAACTCCTGAAACCCAACAGTGGCGATCACCAGAAAAAAACCCGAGCTAATGAAGCCCGACGAGTCCCGGAGGAACGATTCAACTGTCTTGGAGTAGGAAAAAATAAATATAATTTCCACTTCCCCTCCTTATCAAGCAGGAGACAGATTAGAGCTAGGCCAATAGGCACCAAGGGGCATATACAACTGGGTTAAGCCCAGTTGCCAAGCACCACTGAAACTAATGGGTCTATAGCGGCATCTGCGGCAAACATCAGGATCTCAATGCTGTAGGTGTAAGGGCATTTGGAACCCTGCCGGAGTCGCGGGATTATTCGCAAAAGACACCGTGGCTCCGGAACACAAAGGGCAATGAAGGAACATGGATGGGTTTTAGTCAGTAGAAGTCTGACACTCCCTCCCGTTACACCCAGAGCGGGAGGAGTCATTGGATGATTTCCCAAACCTAAAAAAAAGGGCATTTGGAACACTCCAACAAGTGGGCCATATTTTGAACCGTTGCACCACACTCATATTTGGTATCCAGTGACCCAGTGAAACGCCATTTTTCTTGGATTTGTTTTCAAATTCGAAACGTTCAGCTTCTATGAGGATTAATATTAAAAAATCGGTTCAGCCAAACTCGAGATATTCGCGGACAAACATACAGATCGAACTGAGAACCTCCTTTTTTTACCGAAACAACAGTTATTTTTCGTTTCTGTAACTGTACAGACGCCAACACAAAGCAAAAACAATATGTTTTTATTTTATAGATTTTCAACTTTAATACTTAAGCATTAGGTTCAAGGTTGATTGGGCAAATTTGACAGTTTCGGGTAGCTTTATGTGCTGCCGACTGTACTATAACTTTAGAGGATGCTTTTAAGTTCAAATCAACCGATAGATGTCGCGTCAAGATCTCCAAACTTACCTCAATCTCATTGACTGCCGGTCTCACAGGACTGTTGGCCACGATTCTGTCAATTTGGCTGGCGTTAAAGTTTGAAACTCCGATGGACCTGGCGAGACCAAGCCGCTTCGCTTCCTCCATGCCTTTCCAGGTGTCCAAGTAGTCGATGTCTTCGTATGATCCGTCACTCTGCAATTAAAATTAAAAGTAAAAACTATAGGTCCAATGTTCCAGGTCAATATCTGATTGTGAGAGAAATACAAAGTTGTAGAAAAATAGACTTAACGAGCGCAAAATAAAGTTCAATATCCATTGGAAGTATCTTTTCTTTTTGACAGACAATTATAACTCTTAGATAAAAAATAGGTACCTAATGGAATATGTGCCCAAGAACTCCACGACTTCATCCCACCAGCCCCCTTCTACCATCGAACATCCAGACGCACTGCGACTTAGGTACCATGACCCTACCTTGTTGCTATTCCATCAATTCGCGCTAACCGTCTTTCGCACAGCAAAAGAGTAGCACTCCTTGCCTGCGTCTGTGTTTCCGAACGCTTACAACCAATGCTTACAACCCTAATCTTTTCGAAGTTAGAGTGAACTGGCTTCCGGGTAAGCTCGCTCCATCGTAGACTTTGTCTCTGTCATTTCTGACTTAGACAAGAGTCAAGAGCAAAACCATCTCAAATAAAAAATATGGTAGAGCATATGAATGTATTTTTCTAAGATTCTTTATTACTTATGCTCATTAGATTCAGAACCCTGAATGTTGGATCCCATATCATCGCTAGCATTACCTTATATGTAAGTATCACCTACTCGCAGAAACAGGAACAACAAAAATAATTGGTACCTAACCCAGAGAAGCTTACCAGCTTCACATTAGCTTCGTGGTTTGGAATAGGTGATTCCTAGCTCAGATGTACTTGAGCTTAGCTTAGATGAACAAAGAGTGGCAATCTCCGTAAGTTTGTAAAATATCGCGTGAAATTGTAACCTTTTTTTCTAAATACTTATATTACAATCTTATGTGACATATATGACATAGTTGTAAGCCCTAAGAAACTAATCATTTATTCATACAATATGACGCATACTAATGATAATAGCATCACAATTTTAATTAAAAGATATACCTACCGTATCTGATCTATGCAGTAGCTATGTCGCGATACGGACAAAGAATGTTTTTATAACGAGATATGTTTAGATTTATAGGAGATACATAGTCAACAAATCCTTATTATTAACAATTTACATTTTCTAGTTAAAAAATATTAAAACTAGCATTTGCCAGCGGCTCCGCTCTCGTCAATGTTGAAAATCATTTCAAAGTCAGAAGTTAAGTTGTGAAGAACCAACAGGAAGAGTTACTTTTGGGTTGATAATATTACTATGGTAGAATGGATTTAAATTTAAGATAAGTTGTTATAGCACAGAAACCTCTTGAACAAAAAACAATAAGTTGTATCGAAAAAGCCGTCTGCAAAAAATACCAAAAAGTTGTAAACAAGTGGCTTTTCAAGCAATCTAATGTAGCTGGTGGCAATATTATTATTCCGTTTATTCATTCATAATAACTTATTAATTACATTTTCAAATATACCTATAATCTTAAAAAAAAAACACATTCAAAATACATTAAATACAAAAAATAGTAGTCCGCCGGTGTCAGGAGCAGGGTCCAAGCTACCGGTAGGGTTCCAGAGAAAGGAACCTCCTCACAATACGAGCCGTATCGAGCATTACTGCCTTTTGTATCAGGCTCGTAACCCAACTGCGTAACGCCAGCTTCGACAGGTGGTCGTCGAAGCTTTTGGCCATCAGGCCATTGGCCGTAACGACAATCGGCACAATGACAGCCGAGTCCACATTCCACACGTCGACAACCTCGTGTGCTAAGTCGAGATAGGTACCTAATTTGTCTCTCTTTTATACGAGGTTCTCGTCATGTGGGCTGGTAATTTCGATTATCATTGTGTGGCGCGCTAATCCGGCCTTATCGGTGATGATAGACTGATCCCAGTACAACGTGACATGGTCATTTTCGAGAACTGGGTCGGAAACTGAACTGGGTTGTGATACAGTACTTCAGAGTCCACTAGTTCGTATTTCAATCCAAGTTGCTGATGGATGATTCTGGCCACTTGGTTTTGCCAATGCAAGTACTCACCTTAGCCAGACGAGAACAACCAGAGATAATGTCTGATGGACTCACCCGGACGGTGGCATGCCCGACACACGTCCACCGCCCCATCCTTCATAATATGCCTCCGATAGTTATTCGTCATTATTATTTTTATTCTTTATTACCTACTTCAATAAAATAATGGGCTTGTGTCCTGAAAAAATCTAATTAGTCCGTCAGTTAGATTATAAAAAAATATTTGACCCGTGTTTTTTTTTTGTTACGGGAACCAAAATTGACGAAGTTACGACGCTTTTAAAATTCTCAATACGTCACACCTTCGCATACTTTTTACTGAGTCGTGACGTCACGAGCCCCCACTCCCGAGTTTTGATGCGTTTTATCTTTGTCAATATTCATTGATTTACAAAAACAAAAAATACGTGTCCATTATTTTTTAATACTCTAACTGACGGACTAAATAGTTTTGCAATTTGTGGATGATGGAATCTAGCCTATTGATAGGTAAAAATGCAGCCCGTATGTTTAGAGTCTTGGAACATGAGATGATTACAGTAGCTACGTTCTTACCTTGGTAGCAATGGGGAAGTGAATGAGATACAGGTCTACGTAACTGAGTCCTAGTCTAGTGAGGGACTCCTTGAGAGATGGCACCACTTGGTCGTGAGCATGCTTGTCGTTCCACAGCTGAAAGAGACAGAAGATTTGGTTAGCAAATTAGTTGGCGATTTTTTTTACAGACATATTATAAGCAAAACTATCTTATTTTCTAAAGTTATAAGTTCGTATTTTCGGCCTTAGTAAAGGGCATCTACTCTGTATTACCTACGGACTTACGATTAGTCCCAAACCAACCTAAGAATGAATGACAACACGATTTGGCAGTAACTGTCAAATCGTGTTGTCATTAATTCTGGACGCGTATGTCCGCCAAGGCTGAGTGATCTTGGTTCTTCTTGGACCTACAAGCCTAAAGAACAATACCGCGTGTATGTGACATCGACGCACAAACGATTTCCATGGGTCCAGGGCATGATTCTGGACACCCCAGAGTTAGAATTTTTCGTCGGTTTTTTTCTAATTTTTTCTTTTTTTTTTTCAAGGGTATTTTTACTTTAGACTGCTCATAATCGTTATTCTGACCTAACCCAATGAGATGTTTAATAAAAAATAAATTAATTAACTACTTTCACTAAAAAGAGCAATCTGAATAAAACCACAAATAGATATCAGCTCAGCTGAGCTGATGCCTATTTGTGGTACTCTTGAAAAAAAATTAGAAAAGAACCGATGAAAAATTCCAACTCTGGGGTGTCCAGAATCAATGCCCTGGACCCATGAAAATCGTTTGTGCGTCGATGTCAGATACACGCTTTAGTACCTATAATCTTACCTTAGTAGTAACAAACACTTGCTCTCTGGTGACGATGCCCTTGGCGATGGCGTCAGCTATGCCCTGGCCAACCTGCTCTTCATCGCCGTACACCGCTGCTGTGTCGATGTGGCGGTACCCTTCCTCTATGGCCCAGAAGACTGCGTTGCGGACATCGTCTAGGGACTCTCCCTGGAATTCAAAATTAATTTTTAAAAAAAGGACTGCCTATTAAATACCACCAGATAAGGATCGTGCACGGCGTGACTATGCTATCTGGTGTTGCATATTCCAAACTTTGACGATAAGGTGGAAGCGCCAGGGTACCCGCGAAATTCAAACATTTTTATGTTTTTTGCAATTTGCCGGTCAGTGTGAAGCCGAATTCAACATATTGAATAAAATACGATTAGTAATATAGTTGGGAAAAGGCCTAGGTAGATGATTATTTATTGGTATAAAGCCTAGCCTATAACCCTTCCTCGAAAAATAGGCTATCCAACACTAAAATATTTTTTTAAATCAAATCAGGAGTTCCTGATATTAGTTCGTTCAACCAAACAAACCAACTCTTCAGCTTTATCATATTAGTAGACAATAAATTGTCCAGTTTCGATATAAATTTAAGATACCAACTATTTAATTAACGTGATCGATCAAGTAAAAGAAAGTGTTATTTTCATATAATGCAAGGTTTTTTCAACTGTTTATTTAATCTGAGCACCAATGTATCAAATTGTGTCCAGCCGGTCGATTCTGCAGTGCAATTCTGCAGTGCGATTCTGTACGCGTGTCGGAGTGAACACTTTGGCGAAGTGAACGACAAGTGAGCTGTCAAAACATACAAACAAGATGGCATGACAGCTCACTTGTCGTTCACTCCACCTAAGTGATCACGGTGAGATGTCAACAGAATCGACCGGCTGTACCTAAAAATATCGAAGTGAAGGCGTGGGTGAGGTGATCACGACATTAGCTGTCAAATCATACAAATAAGATGGAATGACAGCTTACTTGTCGTTCACTCCACCTAAGTGAACACGGTGAGATGTCAACAGAATCTACGCGCTTTACAGGTAGGTGCCTTGTTTATTATATCTATGGTACACACTTACGATAAACGTGTTCAGAAGCGTTAGGTAGGTAAGTAAAAAATAGAGGTTTTAAACGACCGTAAAACAAGATTTTAATACGGACGGGACGGCGGGGAAATACGGGCATCATCAATTTGCAAGGCGACATTTGAAATTCGTTCCAGTCAAGCATATTGATTTTTTGCAAAGGGTACATAGACAGACGGATATAAGAATACTCGTTGTTGTAGACTATAAAATACTGCTACAGATCGATTAAAAAAATAAGGTGTGAATTGCACTTCTACTCCCTCAACCCCGCTGTCAAATGAATTTGTCACTGCGTAGTGACTTGCCTGGTGTTCCATCACCAATTTAAAGTCAACCTAAACCACAGCCACGGTCAACACAAGTATATCCTATTCGTAACACTTCCCAAGACACAGGTCAAAAGTCACTCAAATCACAGTAATAATTGGAGACTATAGTCTATGTGCTAAACCACAAACCGCAAATAATTAAAAAAAACGAGATAGTGACTCCATAATGTGTAGGTAGGTATAGTTGAACTAAATAGCACAACGAATTAGGAATGTATTCAGGTCACAACTTTCTGCTTGAGTTGAGCACTAAATGACCTTTAAGCTTCCTTGAGTCCCTGCCATTGGGAGGACTCGAGGATTCAAAGGGAAAATGTCAAATATCTTCTGAAATATTTTTTACTAGTAATTTGACAGTGGTTGTATGACGATCTTATAATATTTTCGAGACCAACTTGGCCAGATATCGCCCAAGACAGAGAGGTTTGGAAGGAGAAACGGCCCCAGCAGTGAGCAGCAAAAAATTATATGTTTAATAGTTGAACCAGTTAGTTCGACTAAGAGCGCTTAGTCCTCACGGTATTTCATACAGACTCGTAAGTCCTCATTCTTTGAAATGAATGGACCGATTTTAATTCGATTTGATATGAATACGCAAGATACTTAAGTCTAATAATCGAATCAATAAATCTTTCGAAAAAGAGTATAGTGAGACGGACAGAGCAATTGCTTTTGCTTTTTGAAAGAAGGAAAGAATTTTTTTATTCGGGACAAGCACAATACACGTAAAAGAACACACAAACACACACACACGATACAAACGATCTTAAATTTAAATTTGATGCATTTGACTAGATTTAGTTGTTATTAGGGCATTTGAAACATGTCTTAGGTAGAGTCCCATCCCCGGTTCCCAACCATATTGGAATCGTCTTCCAGTCCAATCGGTTACAGCTGAGTAACAGTTTTTTTTTACTATTACAATACTTACGTTGGACCATCATGGCACCAGGGGCCCGAGTCTGCTATTACAATAGTGTCAGAATGGTCGATCACTGATTTCAAAATGGTTGATTTTGACAAGTTTGGTAATCTACTAACATAATAGCATCATAATGGCGTCATTATGACATTCCAATGATCAACCACTGACACGCTATTGAAAGACAGCCATATGAATGGTAATCTCGTACATAATGGCAGATTAAGTATTTATGAACTTCTCACTACTTCCGATTGCTTATAACACTAATAAATAATATGTAAAAGTAAATATAAATAAAATCTGGCTTGAATAAATACTCAAATTTAGCTCGGTTTTATAATAATGGCAATACGGCATTCCTACCGCAATTCTATTACGAGACCATTGACGTGCCAGTGGCCGGCCACTGACTTGCCAGTGATCGTGCCATTATGAATTTAGCAGATTACGAACTTTTAGCAAAATGACAATGGGATCGTGTCGGAATGACAAATTTATAAAAATAGCAGACTCGGGCCCTTGATGGTAAGCGATGATGCGCTCTACGATGGAGCACGCTTGCCTAGAAGATTACAGAATTTTACAGGAATTGACTGCCTATCTGAACTCTACCTACAGCCCAGTTACACAACACGTCTCATTCTAAAGTTTCGAAGTCTTCTGCCACGACTAGGCAGAAATGAAATCGTTCAGCCCAGAACTTCATTAATTTCTAGAAGCAGAAGGAAATGTGTGTTTTTGAAGTCTTGACAACTTACCTCCTTAGCTGTGCCCCTGCCGGTCCCCAAAGCAAGCATGGGGATTTTGTTCCCATCATTCAGTTCTATGCAAGGAGCCTGCGTAGCTAATGCTACCTGAAAATGAAAAGTAAAAGTTCAAGTCAGTTCAGTAATTACAATTAGATCATTAAAAGACGATTTTAAACGTCTACAAGTACGTTTAAAAATTGAGTCCATTTAAATGTTATAACTTCATAAAGTCATTTATTTCATAACAACATAGATAAATATATAGATAAATCGCTACAATCCTTTGACGTACGCTCAACATTTTAATATCAAACGACATTTTGTAGTTACTTAAGGATATAATATATTCTCATCGATGTCTATTTGCATGTAACTTGTATAAGATAAATACGGAAACAACAATGTCATCAAGTCCATCCGATTCAAGACCACACTAATCGATACGATTCAGAGATTTTCTAGAAAAATCCTGTGACCTCATAGCGAAGTCACACAAGTCCTTCTATAATTAATTAAGCATTTGTCAAACGTCGCGAGCTGTATTGTTTAACCTTACCATTTGCTAATCTAATTGCACAACCATTGACGTCTTGTTCTGTGATGCTGTTCCACTTTCTATTTTTTTAGTCTGATAGCCCCTAAAACGTGACGATTTGGACTAATACCTGACAGATTGGCCGGAGAAGTCATCGGACAAAGTTGGCTGAAAAATATGGGGGAGTCCTTTGCCCAGCATTGGGCCAGCATAGGATAACAAAACAAAATGCCTTAAGATAGAGGTCTATAAGTATTCTTAGTTCTTTTGAAGAACTCAGTCGTCCTGACTATGGACCAAAACCCTCGATGAATGTAACGCTTCATGGACTGCGTTAAGAAAGACCATATAACCATGGGGATCAATGGAGTGCCATATAGAAGTACGGAAGAAGACTACATGTTATGTCAACTCAAAATAAAATGGGACACGGGTAAGAATCGAATCAAAAGACATTTATTCAAAACAGGCTGAAAATCAGCACTTTTTTAACGTTAAAATTTACATGCAGACAGTCCCTAAACTCGCACAGCCCGTCACCACTTCCTAGTTTTTCGATGGAAAGAAGTGGCGCAACAAACTTCCCAGCAAGAAAATGAAAAAGATGCGTCTTATTTTTCGTCAGAAAGCTTTGAGTCTGACAATATTAAGAGTTTTAGATAAAATACCCAACAAGAACCCTGTACTTGCGAGCACGAAATCTGACCGGTTTGGAGCGTTGACCCAGTGTGTCAATATTGGCCACCATTCATGTGCTAAGAACTGAGTGTAAAACATCATATTTTATAAGAGGAAGTAGCAAACATTACCTCAAAAACCAAATTATAATTCAAACTTAAATTAATTTAATAAACCAATCAGCTTAAATCGGCTCTTTAGGTGACCAAAGTCAAGTCTTTTTTTTTTCAAAGACGAACTAGCACTTCTTGAACGTCAAAAGTTTTACAAAACGCTCGCCCTTCACCATTTATACTTTAACAGGAAAAAGTGGCTCAAAAATCTCAACAGCAAGCTTCTAAGTCTCTAGGTCGTGTAGGTCTTATGACTTAGGTACACCACACAGCCAATAAAAGAACCAAGTCGACAAGAGGTTGGAACACAAACAGCACAAGCCTGGATTTGGAAGACGACACACGAATGCCGGTGATAAACCAATATAGGTATTTTATTTTTGCTTTATTGCCCGCCAAACTAATCCCCACCACAGCAACTCCTGAAAGCCAGAACCAATGAAGCCAATGGAACCAATGAAGCAACCTGAAAGCCAGCGCCGAGGCAACGAAGCTCGACGAGCCTCGGATATAAACGGATCAACTGTCTTGGATTCTGCAGCGTATTTTTTTTTACTATTATTAGGCACGTGTTTGACCACTATCTCACCTGATGGTAAGCGATGATGTGGTCGAAAGTGGAGCACGTTTCCGAGTACAAGCCTAGAAGTAACCTTTTAACTCTAAAGACTCCCAGGTTGTAGCTACCAGGAAACACAAGACTCCTAGGTTAATTTCGCTGCTGCATCCAAGATATAGCAGGCGACATAGATATATATTTGTTGTAATCTGGATGGGTTCATGGTGAAACTTATCCTTGAAATAAGTTATGGTTCTACTCTGGCATAGATAATAAGGTGTTTGTAATAGCAACAAGTACTTAAATTTGATAATTATTAGTTTCTGACCGTTAAGCGCCGTCCACACACGTCCGGGTTCCCATCCCTGACGGTTCAGAAAACGGGAAGGAGAAAAAGCTACATATTTTGTACAAATCGTATGTAACCGATTTTTCTCAGTCCTGTTTAGGGGTGGGTTGGAACAGATAAAATTAGAAACCAGTTTCACCTGTTTCATTTCCAAGAAGAAAACAGTTCCAAAAACCTGTTCCAAAAAAAAGCCTGTTCCATTGGAACTAAAGACTCATTGATTGCAACAGATTCAAAAACAGTACCTGCTACTGAAAAGGTCAGAAACAGTGACAGGCAGGGAACAGGTTCTATCTCTTTCTATTATAATAAGCCAGATGAGAATGGAGCATGTTCCATTTGAAACTGTTTCACATAGCTGTTCCAGGTCGTTTCGTTTTGTATGTCGAGTTACGGCTACTACGGTTGTTTGAGGAACAGGCGAAATAGGTAGGAGTTGTTATTTCGGTTCTGAGATAGGTACCTGTTTCATGTTGTTACTTTGAAATACCTGTTTTTTTAACTGTTTCGATAAATACGCCTCAGTCCTAGTCCTGTTCTCTGTCCCGTCAGGGACGGGAACCCGGATATGTGCGGACGTCGCTAAAAGCTGTAGTTTGTCTATTGATATATTATTTTAATTTAAATTATTATTTTGTAGCTGTAGTCTGTAATAATAGTTGTCAAAATTATCGCATTAGGTGAGAAACCTGTTAAGATAATTGTATGGTGGGAAATAAATAAATAAAAAATTATATTTAATTATAATTTCGACTTTATGTTTAGGTTAACCTGTTTTGTTACGTACGACGGCATCAGCACAAAAAAGACACCACAACATTTAATCAATAATAAAGAAACAAATCAATGCGGATAAACTTAGAAAAACCCAAACGATAGGTACGTAAATAATTACACGATTTCGAATCTCGACCACGATTCTGCCACCATAACAAAATAAAGTACTCGATTTCCGACCTTACAGTATTATCTTTAAAGTCAGAAATTGGTTACTCCGTTTTATGTAGATACTACGTTTTTTTTTCTTATGACAGCAGCATTGCAATCCTTGAGTCAAAATCTAGATTTTGAATCAAGATTCAGAAGAGGCAGTATAAACCCGCGGCTTCGCTCGCATAAATACAGAGATTTTCGAAAAAAAAAAACAAAAGGTCCATTTCCAGAGAATCTAATGTCTCTGTGTGAAAATTCATTCAAATCGGTTCAGCAATATCGGGGTAAAAGCGTATAAACAAACTTTCGCATTGTTTATGTACATAAGATAGGTATAAATAAGGATAGATACCAGCCTTAATATACTTCGTAAACTGAACAGGAAAACTTTTGAATTAATAACTACTAATTATACCTATAACACACTCTACCAGACCACATCGATGTATTATCAAAGACTGAAGATTTCCCAAGGTTATCTATCATCAAAGTAGACGGGGCTCGCTAGGGCCAGTGCCTGCCGGGGTTGCGGAATTTGTTCGAAAAAGTCGCCACGGCCCTGGAACGCAAAGGGCATTAGAAGGAACACGGATGGGTTCAGGTCAGTAGGCATATGACACTCCCTCCTGCTTTACCCAAAGCGGGAGGAGTGATTTGATGATTTCCCATCCTTAAAAAAAGGTTACCTAGCATAAAACGCACAAAACGTTTTGGAACACATTCATAGTGCGTACAGCAAAGGAGTGGAATTCCCTACGGGAGTCTGAGTTTCCTGATAGCTACAACCTGGGAGTATTTAAGTCAAGAGTGAATAGGTAACTTCTAGGCAAGCGTGCTCCATCTTAGACCGCATCATCGCTTACCATCAGGTGAGATAGTGGTCAAACGCGTGCCTATCAAAAGTAAAAAAAAATACAAAGAACTTCATCTAAAACGTGTTCTGAGCGCCAATTCACTAAGAGAAAAAACGCAAAATCGGCCTAGCCGGTCTCGTGTGATGCGATGACCAAGGATAATAGAGATTCATTTTTATATAATTATCTACACTAATATTATAAAGAGGAAAGATTTGTTTGTTTGTTTGGCTCCGAAAGTACTGGACCGATTTGAAAAATTATTTCAATGTTAGATAGCCCATTTATCGATGAAGGTTATAGGCTATATATTATCACGCTAAGACAAATAGGAGCGGAGCATTAATGGAAAATGTGACGCAGACGAAGTTGCGCGGGTCAGCTAGTTATAGTATATAAATAGATCAAGGTTTTTTGACAGATTGTGACTCAGATGCGAATGCGATCGTTGCTTATTAATAGTAGAATTGGTTGGAATTGGACTAATGTCTTAAGCAGGAATTTATTACAAAAGCTATTTCAGCGAGGGTTTGGAGACATAAAATCCAAAAACCGCCCAAGTGCGAATCGGACTCGCGCACGGAGGGTTCCGTACCATTATCTATAAAAAGTCATGTCTGTTGCTCCCTAAAATATTTATTTTATCCCGTGTTTTTAGTATTTATTGTTATAGCAGCAGCAACAGAATAACGTTAACTGTCTAACTATAACGGTTCATGAGAGTCTTAGTATAATAGGGTCCGTTTTACCCTTTGGGTACGGAACCCTAAAAACGAATCGAACAGAGAACCACCCTTTTTTGTAGTCGATTATAAATGTAAAACTTTAATACATAGGTAATACGACAAGAAACTTTGTTGAGTAACAGTTTTATGAGCGGCTCAAGAGACATTAAATTGTCACTTACGATAAATGAGAGCAGTTCTGTACGAGCTTTTAATAACGACATTAAAGTATGGTCTGACCAGTACAATTGTATGGACTTCAGAAGAGACTGACTTCTGAGTTTGTTGCGGTGTTTCTTTTCAGGCTAGTCAGCTAGTTAACGCTGGCCTCATCTAGTTTAAAACGACAAAAAAAAGATTGTCGTGTAAAAGTGTTATTTACAAACTACTTATAAAATAAATATAATTTATCATTTCGTAAGTTTCTTAATAAATCATGGCCCACCACTTTGTTAATTTATTTTATTTATTACATGGTAAGGTCTAAACCATATTTCCTGCACTTAATGCCCACGGATTACTCAAATGTATAAATGGAATAATGATACGAATTTTTAAGAGTTTTCGTTTTAAATCAAGTTTTCGAATCAAGTATTTACTGGAATTTAGCAGCTATTGCAGTTAAAGCAAGACTTATTGTTTTATTATAAAAAGAGATAACGCTAGTTTCCGTAAAGTTTGTGTTACTATAAACAACCACGACGAAGTAAAATCATAAAGGAACCACTTCTCTATTCTTAAAATTATCTAATCTATTTATTTACAAAGTAATACTCACATTAAATCCAAAATAAAACAAGCAGACCACAAGAATCATGTTAACAGACGCAAAGCCAAGGAAACACTGACCTCTTCCGTAAGAAGTTTATGCTCATATACCATGTTATATAACATATAACTCAACTGATCGATAGAACGAAGTACTAGAAGCGCATAAGTCGACAGGTTCTCACAGCTTTCGAGTTCGAATCGTGAGGTGAAGAGGTCGAGCGTTGGAGTTCAATCTGAGAGATTGTTGTGAGGAAACTACCTTTCAGATTGGTAGGGAATCAGAAATGTTTTGTGAACTAATATTCTTAGAAACCTAACTTATTTTAAAAGCTTTTATAGCATCTGCTCATCATAATTAAAAAATATAATTTGATAACAAGTGCCATCAACCAATTCGCACAGGACACTTTTTATACGAGTGGACTCTCGCAAGTCAACAGAGGTTGTCGGCTGCTTAACCGGACTTGCCTGTGTCCTCAACATAAATATTAAAATATACAGACAGGGTTTATTTAAAAAACTAACAAACAAAGCGACTGCACGCTAAGGGCACCCTCTGTTGGGTACGGACCTCGGCTTAGGGCGTCGCTGAGTCCAGCTAGAGACGGGCTGGATCAAACAAGGATTATTATTTAGGGACGAATTTAAGACTAAAGGCTCAGCGGCGTGGGCTGGCTTGGGCAAGGGTTGGGTCTCAGGATACAGCCACAGGCATGGTTAATTTGTTACCTACTGGCAAACTCTTTTTAACAGACAAAATGAAAGAAAAAGGGGTTATTTCCAGGGGAACTGCATAATGTCACCGGAAAATGACAAATGCCGTAATATTGTAAAATATCGCGTGAAATTGTAAACTATTTTTTCTAAATAAGACACGGATGTATTGGAAACTATTGAATTTGGATGGGAAATATTATACAAAAAAATGTTTTTTTCATAATAAATCGAGAAATTATAATATAATCAGGATTTATTACAATCTTACGCAGTCTGCCATTTTCCGGTGACAGATAGGTATAAGTACTGTTTTATGTTATTTACCTAGGTAAACATTAAAAATAAACCATAGTTTGCTATCCAAACTTGTATTACTGGCAATTTGAAGATGAATCAAGGTTGTGTGGAGACGAGTAGGTACCTACGAATGCAGAATCGTCATCTGCTTAAACCAAATAAATCGGATAATTCCCAACACGTCACGTTCTCGATTTGACCACATATCAAACAGAAAAACTGGCCAGGTGCGAGTCGGACTCGCGTGCAAAGGGTACCGAACAAAAATTTTTATTTCATGTTAAAAAATATATATATTTCTAATTAAACTTCCCACAGGTTTTTTTGTAATCTTTAGGTATAGAACTATTATCTGCATTTTTTTTTAAATTTTCGGAGAATATTAATTTACGTAAAAAAAATATTTATTTACGTAACGGGTCCGTGTTTGGGTCAAAGAAGTCCATATGTATTCTAAATTTCAACAGAATCGATCCAGTAGCTTCGAAGAAAACTGCCTGTGACAGACGGGAAGACAGACAGACAGACACCCGGATATCCTTTAATCTATAAAAATAAATAATAATAAATGATCATTATTACCTACTATACGAGGACACGGCACACACATTCTTTGACACGGCACCTACAGTCAGGAGATTCCTCTCTCAGCAGCCCTGACCACCGGTAGCATGGACCATAGAATATACATTATAATACTGGTAGCCTGGACCCTGTTCCCGATACCGGTACCTACCACATATTTTATATTTTTTTAAATGAAATATTTAAAAATGTAAAAATATATGTATTAGGGAATAATATTCAATTTAAGTATTCATTCAGACATTACATTTAGTCCATTTGTTAGTCACAAAAATATCATACCTACAAACTGTATTAGTAAATATCGTTTTTGTGTTAAGTGGTGTTTCATTCATTCCCGTCACGTCAACTTTTGAGACGTTTTCATTCCCGTTTGGTCAATATTCTATAACTTTCGATGTTTTTTCAAGTTCATGAACGAAGAGGCAGGAGTTCATTTGCATGCAAGGACAAACGCCTAAAATAGGATTTTCCTCATCTGGGTAAATGACTAAAACCTAATTTATAGAAGCAGTGATGTAATTAAACCGTCTATTTAATTTTATTTACTAAATTCAAACCAAAACAAACTAATAAGGAAACATAAATCTTAGTAATTTGCATTTTTACATACTAAAGAAGTGTTTTTTGACTAATTCTCATATTCCGGTGTCAGTCCTGCGGCCTTAGCCTTAGAGTGAAGAAAACCGGTACTTACAATAACCGGTTCTCAGGGTTCCGTAGAATGCCAACTACTGTGCTCATCTGTCTAGCTTCCTATAACGTCACAATTTTCTTTCAAAAATTGGTGTCTTTGGTAAGGCCACGATTGGTGAGCCACTGGCTACATCTGTCAAAGATTTAAAAGTTCCTAATAAAGCGTATTCTATTCTATCAATTCAATATTTTTTTATTATTATTATTTAATCGATTTGTGTAACTTTTAACTCTTGCGTTAGGTACCTATTGAGTGACTGACAAACAACGCAAAGTCGAAACTACTGAGCCCCAGAAAAATTTACGAATTGTCACTTTTTGACATAATGTCAAAAAGTGACAATTCGTAAATTTTCTGTTTCATAAAACTTACAGGCGACAAAATTGTCATGGTGGAAAATTGACAAATATTTGTATTTTTTCTGTTTCATAAAACTTTTTGAGCAACAGATGACAGGTGACAATTTGTCGTGAAAAACTTGTCAAATCTGCTTTATGAAACAGAAAATTGTCATAACGTATTGACATACAGGGTTTTCCAATAAGAGGTGTTATTTTGATATTCAAAGAAAAATGCAAATATCATAAAAAACAAACAAACATAAAATCTAATCTTTCCTCTTTATAAAATTAGTTTAGATGTTACTTTCTGATAATTTAGCTTTCTAATGGTGAAAGGTTTTTTTAAATCGGTCGAGATGTTTTTTAATTAAATCATAACGAACAAGACATCAAATCTTTCTTGTTTAAAATATTAGTCACAGCAACGACAATTATTGTCAATTTGTCTTGAAAATTATGTCAAGACAATCCGACAATAGGGAATATGCATGAAAACAGTATTTATGATCTGAACAGTTTATCTAAAAGTATTCGAATATCTTCTATCTATACATATAATAAAATCGTAGAGTTGCCGTGTCTGTACATTGAATATTTTCGCATAAAAAATACATAGAAATGTCAGAAAAATGACATAGAACACAAAAAAGCAGTTTTTGAAATTCTTTTCTGTTTGTCTGTTTGTCTGTGCGTCTGTATGTCTGTGCGTCTGTATGTCTGTGCGTTTGGAGGAGCATCACGCATAAACCACTGATTGGATTCAAAATTTAGGTACTTCGAAATATTAAGTGATAATCGGAGCAACATTTAGTGTTTATTTCATCAAAATCGACCCACAAAATCAAAAGATATCGAATTTTAAAGTTTACGAAGAAACTTCATCGAGCGCTAAAATAGGTTGTTTTCATTGAGACTTCAGATACTTGCAATGCCATCTATTGAGAAATTTTTTAATAAGAAATGTGTGAAAAGACCCCGAAAAAATGTATTTTTGAGTTATTTTTTAATTAAACACATAATGTTTATATATGTTATTATATTATCATTATTTATCGTAACGTGTAAGCTTCTAAGTTTGAACTTATGAGTAGTTATGAGCATAAAGACAGTTCAGTTACGTTGTAGATCGATAGATGGCGTTGTACTTATGACGCGTTTTTCTGAATCGCGGTGTTAAGATTCTCCGCAGTAGCATAAGGTCAGCCCCATGTTTTATGTTGTTTAACTTGAAGACGTATAATGATGAAATTATTAGCTATATATGGAAGTGTGGATCTGATTGAATGATTGAATTACTAGATTGTTTTTCGATTTACTGGGAGGAGAGGAGAGTCTCCTCCGGAGTCCGGACTAGTCCGGAGTTACCTGTATCCATAAGTAAACTGTTTTACTAACAGAAGAGATGAATATTTGATATTATGTTTCAATGTGGCTAAACTATATCAGCCGAACACGTCGATCTTCAAGGTTAAGCAACGCTTGCCGAGGTCGGTCTGTGAATGGGTGACCATTATAACAACCTAGCCTTTTCCTTACTATATTGGCTCGGCTTCCAGACAAACCGGATTCAGCTGAATACCGGTATTTTACGTGGCGCGGCTGCCTACCAGACCTCCACAACTCATTCAATGCAAGGTTTCAGTCAGATTTTACTGGCTTTTGACTATCCGTAACGACTGCCAAAGATCTACAAATGACAGCCGGGACCAAAGGCTTAACGTGCTTTCTGAGGCACGAAGGAAACTCGGTATGTCAAGATGGTCACCCACCCACAGACCAACCTTCGGAAGCGTTGCTTAACCTTGAAGATCGATGCGTTCGTCTGTTATAGTTTAGCCTTGAAGATCGGCCCGTGCGGCTTTAGCCACGAGCTCCTCTATAATAAATCGATTCTATGAACCCAGTAAAACTTTTTTGATATTATAAAATCTTAAAACAAACTATATTTATCAGTGGTCTACGATCAGCAATAAGTATTGTCAGTAAAAATCGGAGAAAACGTGTTTCTTTTTGGACTGTTCTGGACGAAATTAAGAATCCACTTGATTCAGCACCATTCGTTCGATAGTTGGTTTTGTTGATTTTGATTCAAGATTAGTTTGTACCAGGAGATTAGGTACCTGGGCTGGTCGGCATTTCAACCGATAAAGATGATACAGTGCCCTGCATTAGGTACCCTCTTCATAATTATATTCTTAATTCGAGAGAGAGATCAGGATACGTAACTGAACGTAGATTTTGTATATTATGCAGTCTATACTAATATTATAAAGCAGAAGAGTTTGTTTGGTTGGTTGAACGCGTTAATCTCAGGAACTACTGGTCCGATTTGAAAAAATCTTTCAGTGTTAGATAGCCCATTTATTGAGGAAGGTTATAGGCGTATATATATATATATATATAATCACGCTGAGACAAATAGGAGCGGAGCAGTAATGGAAAATGTGACGCAGACGAAGTTGCGCGGGTCAGCTAGTATAATACTAACTGTGAAATTAGAATCTAAATTGCTCGAAAAACGAACGAGATACAATTATTTTAAAACAAATATATTATCTGTCCCTCTCGCGAAAACGCTGTTTTCTATGGCAGCTGTATAGTCGTCGTGTAATTTGACGTCACAGCACATATCGGACTTCTCTTTCTAACTGTAGTCTTTGAAGCTTTATAACTTAATAAATGATGAAGGTATTTAAAAAATAATTTCATGACTGTTTACTAGACCTAATAAGTATTTTATTTTGCAAATAAAAAAATCGCATGCATATTCCCTACTCGCTTCTGCCAGCGGCTTCGCCCGCGTGATCCCTAGGGAACATATTCCCGGGATGAAAAGTAGCTTATGTGCTATTCCAGACTATAATCTATCTTTGTTCTAAATTTCATTAAGATCCGTTAAGCCGTTCTGGCGTGATTGGGTAACAAACAACCAAACTTTCACATTTATAATAGGTATTACTCGTTTGGTGTAAAGCGAAATTATAACCATCTTCCCCTCGACATTATAATTATTAAAGGATATTGCAAACTGTCGTAAGCCGTTTTCCGAAGCTACTCGCTAGCCTCTAGGCGCCAAGCTAGCCGCCTGCCTGTGCGTTCGCGACCACAAAAATAATCTTTATAGCATGATTCAGTATTCACGCGCGATGGCTTAATTAGCGTTTTTCATGTATAACTTTGGTGTTTCTATACCGATTTCTATGATTCTTTTTTTATGGAATAGTTAATAATGTTAACTTTTATTAATGTTAATTAGGGACGACTGAGAGTTTTATAAACGTAAGAGTAGACAAATACAATCAGAAAGCTTCGAACTGCTAAGCTATCGGGAGTTACACGTGTTATTGTTCGTCAATCATAAAACATAGACATATGCTGTCGTTGGATATTTTTTATATAATTTTAAGGAGAACATTTCCGTCATACATGATTTCTGTGTAGCTTTCACCATTAAGGTTGCACACGCGACGGAAGCTTAAAAAATGGAGTAACTTCTCCCGTTTTCCCAACATTTCCCTTCACTGCTCTGCTCCTATTGATTGTAGCGTGATGAAAAGTATACTATAACCTGCTCAGGAGTATGAATAATAATTGTACCAAGTTTCATTAAAATCCGTCGAGTAGTTTTTGTTTCTATAACGGTTATACAGACAGACAGACAGAAAGACAGACAGACCGACAGACAGACAGACAAAAGTTGTACTGATTACATTTTTGGCATCAGTATCGGTCCCTAATCACCCCCTGATAGTTATTTTGGAAATATATTTCATGTACAGAATTGACCTCTCTACAGATTTATTATAAGTATATAGATAGAAGAAGATAGATAGATTGTCAGAACTAATTTCTGTGGTTTTTGACTTATGTCGAGTTTTATGAAACGCGCTTTTGAATGACATAATATATTTGTCAAGATTTCACCCGTCGGTTTTTGCCATATTTAACACCTGAAACAGCCTAAACGTGACAATTCTACAATTTTGACATTTTTTGTCATATATGTATATTATGTCGAATTGTCAGCTTTATGAAACAGGGCCCTGGTCGTAGAAAGCTGAACTTTGATATGTAAAAACGGGATATGCGCGTACGACGTCGCAGGCAAAAGCTAGTTTTCTATACTTCTATACTAATATTATAAAGAGGTATTTGTTTGTAAGTTTGTATTACGAAGCTAATTGTTTGTATTAGAAGCTAGTTGTATATAATTTACTAGCTGACCCACGCAACTTCGTCTGCGTCTCATTTTCTATTAATGCTCGGCTTCTTTTAGTCTAAGCGTGATGATATGTATCCTATATCCTTCCTCGATACATGGGCTATCTAATACTGAAAGAATTTTTCAAATCGGACCAGTAGTTCCTGAGATTACCCCCTACATACAAGATAATGTAGTATAGATAATGCTGTTTTTGGCAGGTTTTTTTATTTTGAAAAAGGAGTAACGTGTTACCAAGTTATTGGGTTGTGGAGGTCTGGTAAGCAGCCGCTCCACGTAAAATACTGGTATTCAGCTAAATCCGGTTTGACTGGAAGCCGAGCCACATATAGTTGGGAAAAGGCTAGGCAGATGATGAATGCTGTTTTTGCTCCTGCTAGCAGCATTGCGCGTCTTGTATTCGAAAACTATCCCAAGGAAACCGTGCCGAGCTTCATCGAAATCAATTCAGCCGTTTAAGACACGAAGAGGTAAAAATTACCGAGGGACAGTCAGACAAAGATACTCTCTTTATAATAATTATAGGAAACAATAGCTGACCCGCGCAACTTTGACTGCGTCACATTTTCCATTAACGCTCCGCTCCTATGTGTCTTAGCGTGATGATATTACAGCCTATAGCCTTCCTCGATAAATGGGCTATCTAAAATCGAAATAATTTTTCAAATCGGACCAGTCGGATCGCATTCAAGCAAACAAACAAAATCTTCAGCTTTTATAATATTGTAAGTAAAGATTATAGAATTATTGGATGACTTTCACAGTTTCCTAGAAATAGTACCTTATGAGGTAAGTTAACTTTCGTAGGACAAACTTTTTGAACAAGCTCGTTCGTCAAAAACTGCAATAATATTATCATGACAGGTAGAATATTTTGAGTTTAAATGTGCCAAAAGGTAAATCGCTGTCACTATCGGACTACACCGAAAAGAAAGAGATGCGCGATGACACAACACTTGCAAAGTATTGCAAAATTCAGGAATTATTATATTATTCGATTAACACAAAAAGTGTTGTGTTAAACCACCAAGTGCTTCATTGACCTATGATTCGTTAGTGTTATTAATTTACCGACGAACGTTGGGTAATATTTAGTAACCAATAGACAACGTTAATCGGTAAAATTATACAGATAAGTACCTACCTATAATTTTGTATAGCCAATTTAGAACAAAAAAAAACACGAACACGTTACGTTAATAAATAAATTTTGAGTATTTAATTTACTGTAATTTTGAGTAGGTATATAATTTTTGGGGGACAAATGACAAATTTCAAAATGTACCGTCTCGCATATCAAATGAAAGGGCTAAGTGTCTAAACACACTACTTATGCCGAAGGTTCGCGAGCGAAGTTCAGCATGATTTTAGAATTTATTACTGACGACACATTATGCTGAATTGGTCATGTGAAGAGGAGGGAGAAATCGCATTTAGCTAAAAGAGTAATGAATAATAATATTAATGTGGATGGATAGTGAGGGAGAGGAGCGATATGAAAGAGAAGGGAGTTAGGGATAGTTTGACGACTGATAGGGCAGAGTGGAAGAAATAAACGTGTTGCGCCGACCCCCAATAACATGAGATAAGGACAGGAAGATGATGATGATTATGATGATGATGAAATTATGCTGAATTGACGTTGCGTTATAGTGTACAGCCGAACTTCGCTAGGGTGTAAGTTCAGCGGCAATTCGGCGGCAAAGTATTCTGTAGAGCACACACTAAGTATATACGCAACCGAAGTTCGACGCTCGAGACACTGAATACACACAAAGTTGCGCAACTGAATTTCTGCCGAGGAACTTCGGTCGCGTAACCTCGGCATAGTGTGTTTAGAACACTAATGGGCTTGTGTCCTGAAAAAATCTAATTAGTCCGTCAGTTAGATTATCAAAAAATATTTGACCCGTGTTTTTTCTTTTGTTACGGGAACCAAAATTGACGAAGTTACGACGCTTTTAAAATTCTCAATACGTCACACCTTTGCATAATTTTTAGTGAGTCGTGACGTCACGAGCCCCCACTCCTGAGTTTTAATGCGTTTTATCTTTGTCAATATTCAGTGATTTACAAAAAACAAAAAATACGTGTCCATTATTTTTCAATACCTACTCTAACTGACGGACTAAATAGTTTTGCAATTTGTGCATGATGGAATCTAGCCTATTGTGGGGTTTCAAATGTATTTTTTTTTTTTCATAACAGTTTTGAAGTAATTCAAGAATGTAGATCATGAAAAATGACCATTTCCCCTTACTTCCGAAACTAACGTATTTAAGTACATAGTGAGTATAAGAAGTCTATATAGTGTTAAAATAATATATTACAAAAATTTGATACGTTCGGAACTCTTTGCACGCGAGGTCGACTCGCATTTGAGATGGTTTTTTAAAAGAACAGGTTTCTTTCAATTTTGAATTATTTTCAAACGAGATCAACAATCTGCATCGAAGGTCTCTTTTTTAATCATGGAAACGAAATTGACAAGTGCAAATGGCAAACTGACATAATTCGTGCTAGGCCCTCAGTTAATTATGCTCTGTTTCAATCCCGGAGTCTAAATTGACAAGTGCAAATGTCAAAACTGACATAGATTATAGTAACATTTTAGTCAGTTTTGACATTTGCATCAGCAATATTTTTGACGTATAGTAACGTTACGTAAAATTGTACCATAGCTATAATACTCATTTCGCACATTATATTTATTTGAATTGGATACCATATTCATATTTTTAAATGATAGGTATAAATTGTGGTTGTCCCATAAATTAAACCAAAATACTATGAGGTTGTAGTTTTTCACATTCTAAATTCGCTTACGTTAACGTTACTATACCGCGTGTATCTGACATCGACGCACAAACGATTTCCATGGGTCCAGGGCATGATTCTGGACAGAACCTAGACTTAGAATTTTTCGTCGGCTTTTTTCTCATTTTTTCATTTTTTTCAAGGGTTTTTTTACTTTAGACTGCTCATAATCGTTATTCGGACCTAACCCAATGAGATTTTTAATAAAAAAATAATTAATTATCTACTTCCACTAAAAAGAGCAATCTGAATAAAACCACAAATAGATATCAGCTCAGCTGAGCCTATTTGTGGTACTTACTCTTGAAAAAAATGAAAAAATAAGAAAAGAACCGACGAAAAATTTCAACACTGGGGTGTCCAGAATCATGCCCTGGACCCATGGAAATCGTTTGTGCGTCGCGTCGTCGATGTCAGATACACGCGGTACGTTAAAATATTTGTGGTAGCCCCTCTGTACGATTTGCCAATTTATAAAAAAAAAAACATGCTTAGTCCTCTAACTTAACTGTCCCTCTCCCTTTTACCTAACCTAACTTTTCCAATACGAGACTGATTGGCAATAACGAGTAACGAGTTCTCAATAGCCGCAGGCACAGAAAATATGGCCGTTGCGGTCATTGGCTTTACAGATATAATGAACTTAATGTACAGACGCCAGCACATCACGCTACAACAATCAGTCAAATTTCTTCAATACATTTTCAACTGTATTTTTAAGTCTATAAGGTTCAAAGTTGATTGGGAAAATTTGACAGTTTCGGGTACCTTGATGTGCAGGCGACTGTACTTGCACGTGCTCTGGTTAGATAATGAGTGGTACGTTTGCGCCATCGACTGTACCTACTGTCTTAAAAAAAAAACCGGTCAAGAGCGAGTCAGACTCGTGCACCGAGAGTTCCGTAACATCATATAGAACGTGAATGTTTTTAAATTTTCATCGGTCATAAAGATATTCGTCAGAGAGTATTGACTGATTCGCTTGTCGAAAACTGCAATATACAGTACTAGCTGACCCGTGCAACGTCGTCTGCGTAACATTTTTCATTACTGCTCCGCTCCTACTGATCTTAGCGTGATGATATAGCCTATAGCCAGGGTTGGGCAGTATTTGAATTACTTGTAATTAAAATACGTAATTGAAATACAAATACGTATTTTGTATTTGTATTTCAATTACTTCTTTAAAATGTAATTTGTAATTCGTATTTCAAATACCTGACGCCGAGGTATTTTGTAATTAGTATTTCAAATACTTGAGGCTTCAAAATGCATTTTAACAATAAAATACATTTCATCATCATTAAGCATTTAGCGATCGTGAGTGTGAGTGCGAGGCGATACCGCGAGCGTGTAATGATGGTAAAGCAGCAACAAAACGCAAAAAACCGGCCAAGTGCGAGTCGGACTCGCGCACCGAGGGTTCCGTACAAACCTGTAGGTATATATTATAAGCAAAAGTTGCGGTTTACGATTTATGACGTATTAAAGAAACACTACTTACTAGATCTCGTTCAAACTAATTTTCGGTGGAAGTTTTGATATATGGTACTACTCATTATAGAAAAAAATTATACTTATAAGAAACCTCAACATCATTTTTGAAGACCTATCCATAGATACCCCACACGTATGTGGTGGATGAAATTTTGAGTTTCAGTTCTAAGTATCGGGAAACCCAAAATTTATTGTTTTTTTTTTCTATTTTTGTGAGAAAATCTTAATGCGGTTCACAGAATACATCTACTTACCAAGTTTCGACGGCATAGTTCTTATAGTATCGGAAATAAATGGCTGTGACATACGGACGGATAAACAGACAGACAGACATGACGAATCTATAAGGGTTCCGTTTTTTGCCATTTGGCTACGGAACCCTAAAAATCAATGATACACCATTCCGACCCTATTGCAATAGCAGACTCGGCCCGGTCTAGGTTACTTATTTTGTATTTTGTAATTTGTATTTTGTATTTCAATTGAAAATAGCTAAAATACTGTATTTTGTATTTTATATTTCAAATACCTTACTTAAAGATATTTTGTATTTCGTATTTTAATTACTTGCGATACAGTATTTTGTAATTTGTATTTCAATTAAAGCAAAGCATGTATTTTGCCCAGCCTTGCCTATAGCCTTCCTCAATAAATGGGCTATCTAACAAAATCAAAATCATTTATTTTTTGCGTTGAATGTGGGTACACAATAAGATGAAGTTATAAAAAATACAGTTCCAACACACTCTACCTTACGGCATGCAAAAATAGAAAAAATACTTATAATCTAATAACATTATATACCTACTAAAAAAAATGAAACAATTAAAACCAAGCAACCATTTTACATTAATGTGGATCGACACTATTCCTCCTAAATAATATAAAAAAAAACTTAACCTTATATAATTTTCAACCTTCAATCAACCTTATACAAATTTTTTTACCAATTATATTTATTTTAAATTTAACATTATAAAGTCTTATCCTCCAGAAAGTCTTGTACAGAATAATAACATTTATCTATTAGTAAGGATGTGAGCCTCTTTTTAAATATGCTAAATGTTTCTTCTTTGTAGGTGTGAGGTATTTTATTATAGATGACGGGACCCATTGTTAAAAAGCTTTTTCTCAATAAAGCTGTTTTGTACCTACCTGTGAGCAAAAGATTTCTATATTGCGATCTAACAGATCCCGGACGTGTTCTAATGTCTTCCATTAGGGTAAAAAGGTGTAAATTTGTTCTAACAAATAATGCAACTTCCAGTATGAACAAAGACGGAAAAGTGAGTAATTTTAGAGATTTGAACACAGGTGCACAACTGTCGGTATTTTTATGACTAGTCATTGATCTTATGCAACGCTTTTGGGCTTTAAACATTCTTTCCCTATCAGAACAGTTACCCCAGAATATAACTCCGAATCTCAAAACTGATGCAACAAGACCATGATACGCTTCCAGCACGGTGCGAGTGTTTACTTTTTTTTTTAGGTTATAAAGTACGTACGCTGACTTGCTTAGCCTCTTACATACATCCTCAGAATGAGGTTTCAAAGTTAATTTGTGATCAATTAGGATACCAAGGAATTTTGTTACATTTGTCGTTTCTACTTTTTGTCCATTAAATTCAACCTCATTATTTACTGTCTCTAGGCGCTGATGAAAATGCATAACTTTTGTTTTTTGAATATTTATAATTAGATTGTTTTTATTAAGCCAATTTATTATGCTTTTTAAGGTATCATTAATATCAGTTGCGTATTTTGTTTTATTAACGCATTTTACTATTGCCGTGCTGTCATCTGCAAACAAAACCATAGGTTGTTGAATTTGGCGAGGCAAGTCGTTAATATATAACAGAAATAATAAAGGCCCAAGTACGCTACCTTGGGGTACGCCATATTTTACTACTCTGTAGCCAGATAATATATATTTATATTCTCGTTTAGTTTTCACACATATCCTTGATATTTCTGTGCATTGCATTCGATTAGTGAGGTACGATTTTATTAGATTCAAGACATTGCCTCTGATGCCATGCGTATAAAGTTTGTTTAAAAGAGCGTCATGATTTACGTAATCGAATGCTTTCGTCATATCAGTATAAATAGCGCATACAGGCATTTTACTATCGACACTTGGCATTACGTTTATTAGTAGATCGTATATTGCCATATTAATATTTTTATTTTTTCTAAACCCCTTTTGTTCATCACATAAGATTTTATTTTTAGTTAAGAATTTATAAACTGACTCGTAAATATTTTTTTCAAAAACTTTGGTAAACACTGGAATAAGGGCCATTGGCCTATAATTAGCTAGGTCTTCTTTGCAATTTTTTTATGTAGTGGTTTTATAATTACTTTTTTAAGACTATTGGGGTAGGTACCTGAGCTAATACTTGTATTCAAAATGTGACTTAAAGGTTCAGCAATTATATCAGAAACAAATTTTACTACAGACGTTATTACGCCGTCGTAGCCGTGACTTTTTCTATTTTTTAATGTCATGATTGCTCTAATTATCTCCTGAGGAATAACTGGCGGCATGAACATTGAACTTGGGTTATTGTCCAAACTAATTATATTATCTGATTCTGCCTTTCCGTTTGTTACATCTTGTACTTGGTCTGCAAAGAAGTTATTAAAAGATTCAGCAATTTCTTGAGGGTCTTTAATTATAGTATTCTGACGATTAATTTGTAAAATAGGATCTTTAGTGAATTTAGTGTTGTTAATAATTTGCCATGCTGCTTTGGTCTTGTTCTCGGAATTGTATATAACATAATTATTTTGAGCCTTTTGGGTGAGTCTAATTATTTTTTTGAGTTTATGAGAATAGGTTTTGAAAATATATTTATTTTTAAGCGTAGGAGATAATCTGTATTTCCACAGTAAATTTCTTTGTTTCCGACTACAAATTCTTATACCCCGAGATATCCACTTTTCCTTTCTGTCTGGTTTAATATTAACCCATTGAATCGGAAAGCAAAGGAAAGGAAAGGAAAGCAAAAGGAAAGGAAAGGAAAGCAAAACACTGAAAGAATTTATCAAATCGGACCAGTAGTTCCTGAGATTAGCGCGTTCAACCAAACAAACAAACAAACAAACTCTTCTGCTTTATAATATTAGTATAGATTTTGCAGTTATCGATCAGCGCCATCTCTTGACCTTGACCGCTAGTGGAACTATTATAATTATTTTTTTATGATTTCTGAAAAAGTGTGCTATTTAGATAAATCGTTTTATTTTTGCTGCAATCTTGACATACATTTCTATCACATAGAATAATTTCATATTTTTCTCTATGCAATCTTCGGAGATAAGGGGGGAATGGTCAATTTTTTTTTACATTTTTCGTCAAAACTCGAGAACCATGCGACTACAAAAGAAAGAAAAAATGTTTGAGAATGTGCATATAGCGTTCTTTTTTGTGATACCCCACATCTTTGAATTATTAAGAACCACTTTCAGTCGCCGTTACAAAAAAATATTCACATTTTTACTTCTTATTTATTTCGGACGGACAGACAGTCGCACCATAAGGGTTCCTATTTACCATTTTGTACGGAACCCTAAAACCGGTCAAGATAGGCCAGTTCTTGGAAAAAAATATAAAATGAGGAATTTAGCATGAACAGATTATCTACTAGTCAAAGGGAATTTGAAATGAAATGGGTTCGAACCTTTTTTGTATGGTACTCGTAGGTAGCTTAGCTGGCATTTCAACAGCCTCCATTTGTTTTTATTTATTTTTTTAATCGATGCGCACATTATAACATGTAATATGGGTAAACAACAATTTAAAAATATTTGCAACATGGTGCCCTAAAGTGTCACGGTGCCGAGATATTTGGAGGTAAAGTCGCCATGTGAGAACAATGAAAAACGTTAAAGTTTGCTGTTACCTACTACTGAGCGTAAAGAGTAACGTTGCCGAGATATTTGGAGGTAAAGTCGCCATGTGAGACCGATGAAAATAATTAAAGTCTCTCTTTAATCATTTTGACTGTACTTCACCTCCAAACATCTCGGCAACGTGACATTTTACGCTCAGTAGCAGGTAGCACTAATAATGAGACAGTCACCTACATCACAACATATACCTATTAAAATATGTTAAACATAATATACCAGCAGTTCCCAATGGCGTCTTCCAGTTCCACATTTTTTGCTAGATTTTAATGTTCGCGCGTTTATAAGCATTAAGCAACCTTTCTTCAATCTCTCATGATGAGCAAGCTTAAAAAAAACAATGATTGCATTGTTTGTACTACCTTTAAAAGTAGTACGCTTTCATTCTAAGAAAACTACAATCATTCACACAGTTTTGCATTCATTTTAGACGTTAATACACCGAAATACAGTGCATTATAAAACGTTTTTGTACCCCGCTGGCCTTAAAGACATAAAAATTGCTATTTTCTGCCATACGAAAAGCGGAAATTAATATTTTTTTCACTTTGATCGTGAATGATAAGTATGAAATTGCGTTTTTCTAGATGTGTTCCACTGATGATCCCGCAGTGGTTCTGAACTTCTAACAATCTAAGAATTTTAAAATGATTATCACCAAAGGATAAAAAACAAAAGGCATTTTTTTTGGGACTCAGCAGATAGTAGGTACAGACCTCAAGTTCAATGTGCCCTTCGAACTTTTTGAGGCTATTTATTTCAATTTTTTATAATAACACTAGCTGACCCGCGCAACTTCGTCTGCGTCACATTTTCCATTACTGCTCCGCTCCTATTGGTTTTAGCGTGATGATATATAGCCTATAGCCTTCCTCGATAAATGGGCTATCTAACACTGAAAGAATTTTTCAAATCGGACCGGTTCAACCAAACAAACAAACAAACAAACAAACTCTTCTGCTTTATAATATTAGTATAGATTTGTTCAATCTATACTTATACTTATATCTATAATCTATACTAATATTATAAAGAGGTAACATTATTTGTTTGTAAGTATGTAAGTTTGTATGTAAGGGGTAATGTCAGGAACTACTGGTCCGATTTGAAAAAATCTTTCAGTATTAGATAGCACAGTTATCGAGGAAGGCTATAGGCTATATATTATTATCATCACGCTAAGACTAAAAGGAGCCGAGCATTCATGGAAAATGTGACGCAGACGAAGTTTCGTGGGTCAGCTAGTAATATTATAAAGCAGAAGAGTTTGTTTGTTTGGTTGAACGCGCTAATCTCAGGAACTGCTGGTCCTATTTGAAAAATTATTTTAGTGGTAGATAGCCCATATAACGAGGAAAGCTTTAGGCTCTAAATCATCACGATAAGACAAATAGGAGCTGAACATTCATAGAAAATGTGATGCAGATGAAGTTGCGCGGGTCAGCTGGTTAAGTATATTGTAAATAAAAAAAATAATGAAAGGAAATATTTATACTTCAGCTAAAGTACTCTATTTTTGTTCATGGTGGAAAACTTTCAAAAGTCGCCACTGGGGATAAGTTCGTGGAGGGAGGTTCATTTTTATTTAAAACTACCCCGGTAACTATCTGAAAAGCAAATCGAATGAAGCAATTGGAAAGGGCTCGATACCTCTTACAACACCACTCTCGAACTCCCTCCGGAACACCACTAGTCATACAGGAACAAAAAACACCGGTATTATGTTCAATGACCTAGATAAAAATACCCAGATTCAGAATACAAATAAAACTTGCCAAACTTGCAAAAAAATAAGTGAATATCCACCAAGAGATGCATACAAATAGCATATAAATAGCACCAGGTACTCAATAAGGATTAAAATAAACGATTTCTAATCAATGCACCCGACAACTATTATTATACCGATTAGGCCCGGCGTGTCATTTGGTGAAAGTTATGTGGACCGGACCGCAGCCTGGTTCCGATCGACATTTTCGTACGTGGACCGTACCTACTTAGGGTCAGTTCCCACCGAGAGAGAACGCTATACTTAGTGTCTTTTTAATAGAGCGATACAATATAAAACTCTATTTACTAAGAAATAGGTGCACATTATAAATTACTATTATATAATTTATATTATTACTATATATTGTACTAAGGAAATGTATTGAGCGCCAATCGAGGGCAGCAAAGCTGACCAGGCGACAGAAGATTTTCCAAGTACAAAAGCTCTAGACAAATGCCATTAGGTATATCTGCGAATGCGATAGTCAAAATGCCAAAACATTATGGATAGCTCATGTGACATTTCGACAGCGTTTCTAAATCCCATTCGCTTTCGACTTTTTGACAATAGCCTTCGCCACGCTACTAATGACAGAATGTCACTTGTCTTCCTCTTATTTCAAATATTATTATTATTTTGACATTTAAAAGGTGGAAAGGGAAACTCCGTGGTTATTGGCTCCGGGAAATAATAACAGGTAACACAGGTATTACAATGTGTATCGCGATACAACTGGCAACCATCCATCGAATCGCGTAGCGTCTCGGTGTGAGCTGGCCCTTAGTGATGTAAACCTTATTTTTATCATTAACTTTTTTTAAGACGAAATGAGGCGTTATTCAAATTCGGCCAGTGTTATAAAAGACGACACTGTTAAGCGACATATATAGCAGTACCAATATAGATTTCATTTACACTTTCAGGCTGCCTACGAGCACCGAATGAATGGGTAATCCTCGCCTGGGACTTGACCCTGATACCTGTGAATAGAGTCCATAAATTACCTCCAAATCTATCCTAATATTTTGTATGTCTATCAATTAACTCTTCATGTCTTAACTGCTGAAGGGGTTTTAACATGGATTTTTATCCCGAGACATATAATTTTCGAATTTCAGGGGGGCCCTTTGGTAGAAGCTGTATAGATCTAAAAGTGATCAAAATAAAGACTACCATCTTGTGCAAAAATAAAATCTATAAACTGATGATGACAGCATATTTATTTGCATCAAATCAGCCATGCGTTTTAGGGATAGGTGTACAATGTGGACAGGAATGTTAAGTTATTCTAGGCTTTCCTGTAACGGTATCCCCTAGAGAGTTTTGTCTAGTCAAGCGGCACAAGCTAACTATCTGCGGTTGACCACACCACATTATCTAAATGGCCGAGGTGACAGCTTGCATTTATATCTTTTGACATACTTATTTTTGTTAGAAATAGCTCTTATAGTAATTTATTGTAGGTACCTACTAGGTGATTTGTACGTTATAAAAAGGACAGAAATATATCTGCCTCTACATGCCTAGTGACATCATTGTTGCCATGGCAGGAAGAACCTGGATGAGGCTTTGGGATTGGCACAAGAAAAGAGAGCCCTATGCTCAGCAGTGGGCGAAGTCAGGCTGTGGATAATGATGATGAAGACATGCCTAGTTGGGTGACCTAGAGTGGTTACAAACGCTATTTATTTTACTTCAATAATTACTCTCTGCACTTAGAGCTTGACCAGAAACGGCGAATTCGGTGCGATTTTCTCGCGCGACTGTTGTGACCACAAGGTGCGTAACAACGCGCGAGCATTTGGATCCTCCCTCGATACGTGCACTCGCTCTAGAGCAAAGAGTAAAGTAAGGCTCTAGAGTTCGCGCGTTAACTGGACGTGGACGCAACAAACAAGGCGACCAAGGCGTCCCTAGTATCTCGACTCGCGCGCAATACGCGCGAATCAAGCGCGAGTCGAGAGTCTGGCGTAGTGCACGCGACTTACGCGCGTATTTTGAATTTGCGCGATGCTTGTGAACGCGATATATTGGTGTCTAGTATCTCGCTAACGTAACGAAACGTTTCGCGTCGAATTCGCCCTTTCTGGACAAGCTCTCACAGTAATTACCAACACGTACAGAGAGTCAACAAAAACAATTAAAACATTTAAATAATCAAATAAATATATACAAAAATTAATCAAAATTTTTTTAAAAATAATAATCAAAAGTTGTCAAAATAATCAAATCATCAAAAATAAATACATTCTTCATCACAAAACAATCCGTGCATATTTTTAAGAATTGACGCACATTGGGGTGGAATATATCTACATACCTACATCCGGATGCTGAGCATGAGATCTTGGTTTCGATTTCCGGGTCGAGCAGTCTCACTGGGAGTTTCCATCTGGAGTCCACCCGGAGTTGGTATGTTTAATATAAAAAACTTAAGTATAAACAAATAAGAAAAACGTCCCTATACTTATTAGTTTTCCCTCCTTTCCAAAAAATGTAAGTATTGTATTACGTTAGGAAGCACAAGATGCTTGGCAAAGGTTGGTTGGCCTGGGAAAGGTCTCTGGTATTATCTGGTAAGTAATCTCTTTATAAATTACAATAAAATATTAATATCTATTAACACATAATACATTATCGTCATGGGAAAAATCTACTAGAAGCAGTGATATTTGGGCAATATTTTGCATTTGCCTTGAAATTGTAAAGCGAATCCACACCATAAAAATATTTTTTTATAAAAGCTCAGCTACAAAAAGTACTTTTGCATGTCTAGTAACTATTAAAAAAGCCCAATAATTAGGGGGCATATTTACTGGTTGGAGTATAATTAATTTTTTTTTTATCTTTTTACATGTGTTGACTTATAAAAAATTTACATACTACAAGATAAACTGTCGGTAAAAAGCTAAGATGAAGAAGATACTGTTCGATAAATATTTACTTTTTGTTACCACGCGTTTCAACGCATCTACATCACTTTCGATTATTTAACAGCACTTTACAAGTCGCTCGCTAACCGAAACTGTGTCACACCGTGTTACAATCATCGAACATCATTATTCTAACGATCGTGACACAGAATATCAGTTGAAACACTTCAACTAGGAATATGTTCGTGACAGACGAAAGTGTTTACGCTTAAAGTCAATTCACACATCTCCTATTATTTATTATGGCAATAAATATTCGCAAATTTATTGCCACAATAAATAATTGCTTTTGGAGTGAATAAATACAGATGACAAAGTGTTTTTGATCAATATCAATCATCGTCAGATTTCATAAGAAATCCTGCTGCGTGACAAAAGGGACCAAATTATGGTATGATTTCGACCACAGATGAATGAAGAAGAAGAAGCATTCAAAAAGAAGGGAAACTTTACCAGAAAACATACAGTGTTTTACATGACAAAACAAGACTGGTGTCAGATATTTTGTGGCTTCTGATTCTCCATAACGACTATAAAAGATCTTGAAATGACTGTTGGGACCGATGGCTTAACGTGTTTAAGCACGGAGGAGTCGTAGATGGGTCCACGGACCGACCTCAGAGAGCTTTGCTTAACCTTGAAGATGCAACCGTGCGGCTTTTAGAGAAAAATAGAACATGAATCCACATCCAAATACCAATCATCATGATCCAACCATCACCGCAGTATAGGAACGTGTGTCCTTTACTTTACATAATTTCATTTTATAGCCTACCGCAAAACCATCGTACGTGAGACCTGAATTCCGATTGATAGCCATTTTAAAGAAAATATTCTACGTGACAGTATAAACATTCCGTTTGCTTTTAGAAATAACTTATTTATTACTTACGGCCTAGATGACTTAGCCGTTGGGATCCGCTGTAGGTTTTAGTTTGTTGACAGTCCTTACGGGTAGAAAATCCGAAAATCTGACACCAATATTGCCAAAGAATATCTTTTTCTCTAGTTTCTAGGTTGTGGAGGTCAGATTGGCATCAGGTTAGACTGGAAGTCGACGACAACACATTTGCATTTATTTTATTATTGGGTGGGCTTGCTCTTAACCACAATCACGCCTGATGGAAAGCGATGGATGAGGTCTAAGATGGAGCAAGCTTGCCCAGAAGATGCCTGTTCACTCTTGCTTTGAAGGCTGACGGGTTATTTAAGGACGGGAACACAGACGTTGGCAGAGAGATCCACATTTTCACTGTGCGCATAATAAATATGGAGAAGCGCTGGGTCTAAGAACTAGTCGGGATAACGACCAAGTACAGGTGGTACCCTGCAGTACGTCTGGTATTCCGGTAGTAAAAGGGCGATGGTGGGATCAAATCGTGGAGTTTCTGGGCACACTCACCAAAGAATAGTCTAGGCAGATTGATTGACGGTCTAAATAAGACCCAGGCGTACTCTGGCATGCGAGCACATGACCAGTCGAAGTCTATGTCCTGAAGTGGACGTCTTTCGGCTAAAATGAACGTGATGATGATGAGCGCCTAGTTTAAATCGTTTTTTTTTTATTTCATGGCAACTGAGGTCACGTAGTTACGGCAGCGCAGAGGGGTAGGACGTCGAACTTTGTACTTCGTGGTAAGTGTTATAGTCCAGCAGCTAGCTGAAAGCATGAACACATCGAATGTTGTAAGAGAGATTTTGTTTGAATTTATTAGAATAACTGATGAATTCTGCTAAAACTGTCAAATTAAAATTACTTACAAGTCTAAGAGATCAAAGGGTACCTTACGCTGGTAATTTGAAAAAAATTGAATAAGGATGTGGGAAACTTTACTTCTAGGTTACCCATGTACGGTCGTCACCCTTAAGCTACCCGAAACTGTCAAATTTTCCCAATCAACCTTGGACCTTATTGCTGTCAATGTAAAGTTGAAAATCTATTAAATACATTTGACAGATTGTTTTAGTTTTTGTGCTGGCGTCTGTACCAATGAACTCGAATAGGATACGAATTATTCTCTATTTAAATCTCTGACAGTCGCAGTAATAGGTAATGGAAATTTTGACAGGAACCTCTATAAAAACCTTCATTGCAATTAAATCCATATCGCCCACGATTCAATTAAGGCCAGTGTCGTTAATATCATAATATATTACAAATGTCAAAAAGCATATTTCTAATTAGATTTTAACGAGAACTTTGACAAGCTAAACTACTGTCAATTTATTTCCACAGTTAACGTGTGTCTCGCCCTTAATTATGTAAATTCAACTAATTAAAAGCGTTAATGTTTTTCCCTCTTGACTGTAATTAACTCTGAATGACACTAGTTTGCGTTTTCGTGCAATTAGGATTATTTACATTTTAGACAATCGACGCACTAATGAGTCACAGACAAAAGGTTTTTTGTTTGTAAATGGTTTGACAGTGAAATTAATGGATTTTGCACTTGGATGTGTCAGTGAAGCTTTCTATTTCTTTTTGGGTTTTTAGAGGGTAAGGTAGATTTTTATTACAGCACCAACTTAAATTAGATACTTTTTCAGAGATTAACTTATGTCATCATCAGTATTTAAGCCGCAAGACGTTCACTGCTTCCCCAAGTGTCGCCATAACAATCTAATGAGCCTGAAGTCTAGACGTTTATATCTAGAAATTATGTTTCTTTTCGACGTATGCTATAACAGGTATAACTGCTCTGAGATTACTAATAAAATATGCTACTGTGTCCCAAGAACTGTTATTCGACGAGAGGTACGCGCACGTCCTCTTTTTGCTGTGTCCCATTGCCGCACCAATGCTGGTCTGCGGGCGCCTCTACGTCGCTTGTGCAAACACTATAATGACTTTTGTTCAGAAACTACAGAATTAGACTTATTTTCAGTGTCAGCAAATAGATTTCGTTCTGCTTTGTTAAAGAAACTTAAGGATTCCGATATATAATTATTTGATCAGTCTTGTAGTCTTACTCGCATAGATTGTTCATTAGTATAGTCTTATGAATTGTATATGCTGTGGATAACGGTGTGAGTTTCACATTTGTAATATCTTTGTTTATATTATTTGCGCAGATATAATGTGTTACTGTTTGTTTGTCCCAAATAAATAAATAAATAAATAAATAACAAGCGGTTTTGTGCTTTTCGATCAGCGGATACCCGCGATTCTGGTCAGTAGCGGCGTTAGGGTAGGGCGCGGTTGGGCGACGGCCCAGGGCGCCGGATATAGAGGGGCGCCGCAGGCGGTCCACCGGGGCGGCCCGCACCGTTTCGTTGACTGATTTTTGTACCTAACTCTCGGGTGTCAACCCTAAGGGCGGGTTGTATCAAACAGTTGGTTAACGTAACATACGTACGTCAAAAAGTTACGATTACGGACGATGTTTGACGTTCGTTAAATTAGAAGCGTTGTTTCAAAACATTCTGGTATAAATTCCTGCTCATCCCAATGGCTAAGTTATTAACACGGGTCCTACCTAAATAGCTTTTTTTTGCATTCCACCACTTATTTGTGTCATCAGAAGAACTGGTATTGAGGAATTCAAAAGAATTTTCACAATATTGTTCTATTTGACGCAACTAAAGTTACGTCAGACCAGCTGTTAACGTAAACGTTATATTTTACGTGCGTTAACGCTGACATTTTGTGAAACAACTCAATTTTTTTATTTGACGATAGTTAGCACCATTTTTAACGTTTACGCGTGCGTTAAGTGTAGTTGAAACAACCCGCCAGACAAGAAAATAAAACCTATCCCAAGAATGCGAAAATTTTCGAGCTCGGCGTCGCTCGTTCTTGTGATCTTGTCTCTTTCAATTAATGAGCTTTCTTACATCAGTCCATAAAGTGCCATAAACTGAGGTAGAATGCAAAAATTTGCTTATCCGTGTCAGTCAACAAAATTGAGTCTAAAATAACAAAAACAGTCAAAAAAATCAATTAAGAGTGTGTATTCCGTCCACTAGCGCCGCCAATCGTTTTTTAATAATTGTGGTAAATTTAAGACACGTAGATAAAAAACCGCTCTGTACCTAGTGCACTAAAGAAATGTATCTATTATTTTTTGACAGCTATTTTTAATACATAACTCATGGCTAAATAGCCAAAACGGCAATTATTGCTAAAAGTGGCCACTTTTAGCAAAAATATCGACTTTGGCAACTATTTATGTTCTAAAGTACAAAACATAACTCTCAAAAAATAATAAATACATTTCTTCAGTGCACTACACAGGCGGTTTTTTATCTACGTGTCTTAAATTTACCACAAATAATAAAAAACGATTGGCGGCGCTAGTGGACGGAATACACGCTCTTAAGCCAATGATGAAAAAAAAATCAAAACAATCCGAGGCAAAGTGCAAAAAATCGCCGATAGAAAAGCAAACTTTTATTTAGTACTTACTTTTTTAATAACAATTGGTTATTTATTTTAATAAATAGATAATTAATTATATCCAGTTAGGGGGCGCCGTAAATTTCTCGCCCAGGGCGCCAGTAGTGCTAAAACCGGCACTGATTCTGGTTATTATTATTATCACTAGCTTTCTCGCGCAACTTCGTCTGCGTCACATTGTTCAATAATGCTCCGCTCCTATTGGTCGTAGCGTGATGTTATATTAGCCTATAGCCTTCCTCGATACATGAGTTTTTCAAATCGGACCAGAAGTTCCTGAGATTAGCACGTTCAAGCAAACAAACAAACTCTTCAGCTTTATAATATTAGTATAGATATCTAGCCTGAACCGTCCCTCAGCTGGTCAAAGGCCTTTCTCATTTCTTCCCACTGATCCCGGTTCTATGCCACTTCATACATAAGGAAGACCCAAGTCATCCCGGTTCGTAAAAATGCAAATAGGTAGGTATAAAAAAAAAATGAGAATAGGTAAGTTGATAGACCGAATTAAAATTAAGACTTACAGAACAACAGACAGAATAACTACTTATTTTTTTTTACCCAAAAAAGCTCTTTGTTACTGCGGATGTAGGTACCAGAGACAGCGGCACAGTACCTACATTTAGCGCAAGTCAACATGCACTTGACCAGCAGTGAGTGCGATTCTAAAACATGTCGAAGTGAACGACAAGTGAGTTGTCAAACCACATGGCATGACAGCTCACTTTTTATTTATTTACCGAAAACACCGCTTTGTCATTTAGGTAGTTTTTTTACTGGTGTTAAGCACGAGTTAAGGAACCCCAATCCCCCAATATTAACTTTATCAGCCAATAATTATAATATTTTGGAATAACAACTATATCTATACTTTTTTTTTTTAGGGATTGGAAATCATCCAATGTCTCCTCCCGCTCTGGGTGTAGCGGGGGGGAGTGTCGGACTTCTACTGACTAAAACCCATCCATGTTCATTCATTGCCCTTTGTGTTCCGGAGCCACGGTGTCTCTTGCGAATAATCCCGCGACTCCGGCAGGCGTCGGCCCTTGCGGGCCCCTCTGTGTGCTGACTCTCTTTGAGGCGCGCGTGGAACACTAACGCGCCGTCGACACGGCCTGTCGTCACTAGACGGACGGACGGCGAGCCACCCATAGCTCGCCGTCCACAGGCCCGCGCCTACGGTGGCCGGAGGTCACCAGGTGGTGGCCCCCGACGCCCGTGGCGTCTACCACGGCGGCCGGGACGAGAGGGTCTCCTCTCCCTCTCCGCCACCTCCTTCGCTAGCATGACTGCTTCGCAGAAGGAGGCAACGGCGTCCCATTCCGTCTCGCTCCGGACCATGGCTTGGACCAGGGCCGGACGCGAGAGGTCGCCGCCGATCGCCGTTTCGAGGACACGGCGGTGCGCCGCCCAAGCGGGGCACACCTGCACAGTGTGCTCTACCGTGTCCTCCGGTCGATCCTCGCAGTGGTGACACCCGGGCGTTTCCTCTCCCGCCCGATTCGGTGCAGGAACCTCCAGAAACATCCATGTCCGGTGAGGATTTGCGTCAGGCGGAAGGTGAGGACGCCGTGGCGCCTCTCTAGCCACTCCTCAAAAGGGGACTTATCGCCACTATCGTGGCGTGCCCTGACTATATCTATACTAATATACTAATTTATACTAATATTATAAAGAGGTAAAATTTGTTTGTAATCTATACTAATATTATAAAGAGGTAAAATTTGTTTGTAAGTTTGTATGTAGGGACTAGGGGGTAATCTCAGGAACTACCTACTGATGGTCCGATTTGAAAAATTCTTTCAGTGTTAGATAGTGCCCATTTATCGAGGAATGCTATAGGCTATATATCATCACGCTAAGACAAATAGGAGCGGAGCAATAATGGAAAATGTGGCGCAGACGAAGTTGCGCGGGTCAGCTAGTGTCACCATAAATGCTATCTAGGTCATGCGTCATTAGCAGAGATGATTGGTTAGCAATATTAAGATTAGTATATGATCAATATTCTGTAGAATTAAATTAATTACTGTCTTGTTGAAACTGGGCACAAATAAAGTTTATTTTTAGACTCTTCCGTTGTCGCTTACATACTTCACGTGGCAATGCTGCCAGCCTTTTGGGCTCATTACCAGTGGCTAGCGATGCGGACGAATTTTTCGACGCCATATGTTAGTTTTATTTTTAGTTATAGTTAGTTAAGAGTTTTTTTTTTATTTAATTTAATTGTATATACATCTAGTCTGAAACTTCACATGTTTGACCACTATCTCACCTGATGGTAAGCGATGATGCGGTCTAAGATGGAGCAAGCTTGCCTAGAAGTAAACTATTCACTCTTGACGGTTGTAGCTATCAGGAAACACAGACACCGGGAATTGACTGTCAGTTACCTTCGTGTTATCGTGTGCAATGAGGTAGGTAGGTACATTTTCGTGGAATGATTAATAACTACAATAAAACACGGTAAATAGACTATTAGGAAATAAACTAACAATTAGCTTCTATTACGGTTGTCGTTTTCCTTAAATTTCTTGAGTAACGACAGCAAAAAAATTGGTCATTTGATACTGATACCCATCGCGTTTGTGCAGCTTTTTCACTTCTAGATAACTTCAAGCCTTCGCCACCAAATCGAGTTCGTGTCAATTTCAGCTCTGTGTAATTTTTTTAAGAGACTATTTTGTAAAAATAACGCCCTAAAAGGTATGGTTTTGGGAAGGAATTTTCAATTTGAACTTCATCATGTAATTAGGTATGACATACAGTTGTTGTTTTTAACTTTGGAAAAACTCGCGAATTCCGAGTTCAAACGAAAATTCAAATTTTACTTTACCCTGTATTTTTGTAGAGGTATTTGACTTATCAACTGAGTATCTTCGAGTAGAACCTTGAGTAGGTACAATCGCCAGCACATCAAGCTAAAACAATCTGTCAAATTTCTGAAATAGATTTTCAACTTTACGTTTTAAGTTTTAAGGTTCAAAGTTGAATATAAAAATTTTACAGTTTCGATTAGCTTGATGTGCTGGCGACTGTACCTATACAGGGTTATTTGTAAAACACCAGAAACCTCTTAGGCAGTGAAAGTACACATGATTATAAGCAACTTTTGTTTTGGTAAAACTCCGAAATCTCGAAAAAAATATCAGCTGTTTCATACAAAATGCAGTATTTAGCCAATGAAAATGTATGAAACAGCTGATATTTTTTTCGAGATTTCGGAGTTTTACCAAAACAAAAGTTGCTTATAATCATGTGTACTTTCACTGCCTAAGAGGTTTCGGGTATTTTTTCAATTTCCCTGTATAGTACCCAAGATCAACGATCGTACTTAGGACAAACACTTGTAGGTAATATTTAGAAAAACTGGAATTGCCAGTCACACCGGTTTAGGTAGAGTCATAAAGGCATACTTAAAAAGGCTTGCTTAATTTCATAAGTGCGCACTTATTAACCGAATTACCTATTAAAGTTGCTGGCTATGGCTGCAACTAGACCAAACTCCTGAGACTAGGTAGTGCTTAACGGTGTGTCACCTTTCCACTTTTAAATCAGACAGAACAAAGATTCTTTTATTGCTTTTTGGTCCGTTTACACGATACGACTTTGGTCCATTTTTTTTTAAGGAGAATCAAACAGGATGAGCTTATGGCTATGTATATAATAACAGATGCATTGGTAGATTATCAAGGTTAAGCAACGCTTGCTGAGGGCGGTCCGTGGAGGTGAACATATTTACATGTTGCACAACATATTTCATACCTAGGCTCCTCTGCGCCCCGGAAAACACGTTGAGCCGTTGGTCCTGTCTGGCTATCATTTGTAAATCTTTAACAGTCTTAAAACAGAATCCCAAAAAATCTTACAACCAGAGTGCCAATAGGCTAGTTTCCATCATCCACAAATTGCAAAAGTATTTAGTCCGTCAATTAGAGTATTGAAAAATAATGGACACATATTTTTTGTTTTTGTAAATCAATGAATACTGACAAAGATAAAACGCATCAAAACTCGGGATTGGGGGCTCGTGACGTCACAACCTGCTAAGAATTATGTCATGCCGTGACATAAAAATACGGGTCAAATATTTTTTGATAATCTAACTGACGGACTAGACTATTAGATTTTTTCAGGACACAAGCCTATTCTACTAATTTTCACATTCGCATTTCTATCACAATCTGTCAAAAATGTATGAAAATTAAAGTTTGACAGTGGAATTGGCCCTCTGTTATGTCTAAGAGTCTCGTGTGGAGCGCAGTACAGTCGCTCATTCATCATTTTCCTGCCTGCCCTTATGTCATGTCACTTGCAATCTGTTTTCTTCACTACCATGGGCAATCGCTCTTTATTAGGTACTAACTGGTTTCAGCTGACTCAAACATAATTGAGAAAAGGATAAGCAGATCAATTGGGGTGGCAAACAGCGAACAATCTGCGGGTCTAAAAAGGCCACTTTAGCAGAATCAGAACACGCTCCCCGTCACTGGCAAATTTTCCCAATCAATCTTGAACCCAATGCTTTGGCGATAAATTTGGATTTATTCAATACTAGTAGTCCCCCACGGCTTAGCTCCCGTCAACTGGCACCTTTTTTTATTTTACCTACATAAAAACCTTCTCCTGATAATAACAAACACAACATAAAAAGAATTAGCGAAATCGGTTCAGCTGTTCTCGAGATTTGCGCTTAGCAACACATTCAGCGATTCATTTTTATATTATAGATTATGATTCCAGTAAAGTACTTAGCCTTTGTAGAGCCGCTGTTCTTTCACCTTACTAAAGTTTTGAAAACAAGTGCAATGACAAACACTTTGCTTTGCTATTAAAATTGGGAATTCTTGAGATGTGAAAGCTGCTGCACCAGTAAAAAAATACAATCATTATTTAGCTGTAATTTTGTGAATCTTAACGCCATAACATTTTTACTCGAATGAGCGTCCAAACTAAGTAGGTACTCTCCCGAAATGTTATTAGGTATATACGTAAGCTTTTTGGAGACTATATAGCGAGTACATCGGTTAAAGATAAGTATATTCATGTAACAATATGACAGGTAACTTTTTAGGGTTCCGTACATGAAAAAGAAAAAGCGGAACCCGTATGGAATCACTTCGCTGTCCGTCTGACGGTCTGTCACGGCCCTTTGTCTCAGTTACGCATGGAGGTAAGTATCATGTTAAAATTAATATCAAATACATTGGTCGATGGACCCTTGGAGCTTCTAAGTCAACGCAATAAAAATATACGAGTATTTTTAAATCATTTTGTAAGTTAGAGTGAACAGGCTACTTCTGGGTAAGCTCGCTCCATCGTAGACTTTGTCTCTGTCATCTCTGACATAGATTAGAGTCAAGAGCAAAATCATGGGAAATAAAAAATATAAAAGGCGTGTTATTTAAAACTAGCTAACGCCCGCAGCTTCGCCCGCTTGACAAATTACATACTAAAACCTTCCTTGAGAACCACTCTATCCATTGTTGAAAACAGCATGAAAATCGGTGCATTAGTTTTTGAGTTTATCGCGAACAGATAGACAGACGCGGCGGAGGACATTGTTTTATAATAAGTGGTAATTATGATATCTTATATGAGGCTGAAGCAGGATTGCAAATGTGTACCTTGGGATTATCGTGTCCCAGACGCAGACATACCGTGTAAACGAGCTTCTACGGCGTTTAGAATGCGTGCAAGGCTTGCAGATATCTAGGCGGTGAGATCTTTGAGTCGTGTCATGATCTTTGCCACTAGCAGACCTACATACACAAACTATGTACCTACCTAGTTATGTACTTAGTATGGGGTTTAAGTGTGAGCTAGGTGGGTAGATAACGACTTTTTGACTTGCGTGTGGCGAATTTTAGTAGAAACTTTACGGTGTCAAGTTGGGAGTTGGAATTGCGGTCATTGAGACTAAAATGATAATGTCATACTTATATTAAAACAGAAATTAAGACATGTTCCTGGATGTTGAAGTATTAATTGCTTTTAAAATAGAAGAAGCAGGAGGAGCTCGTGGCTAAACGATAACAACCACATGGGTTGATATTCATGGTTAAGCAGCGCTTGCCGAGGTCGGTCTGTGGATGGGTGACCATCTGAACATGTCGAGATTGTAAGCACGAACCCGTCAGTCCCCGACCGCTCCACATGTGTAGCGAGGTCACTGCCTTTCCTAAGTATTCTCTTTTAATTTGCGGGGCCTGACGTTGGCCCCGGCTGTCATTTGGAAATCTTTGGGATATTTGACACCAGAACCGACAGCCAAGAAGTACGTCTAGTAGACATCCGCTCCACGTAAAATAGAGGTATTCAGCTGAATCCGGTATGACTTAATTTTATTGGGAAAAGGCTAGGCAGATGATGGTATTAAATAAGATCAAGCTAGAAAGGCGGTGATCATTGAAGTGACTAATAGAAAAAGAAATTCTGCGGTCGAGCCCTAATAAATTGTGACAATGAACAGGAGGAAGAATTATTTTTGAAATACCAGACAAACGAAAGTTTCTACATAAAAGGATTCGTCGAACGGACTCACACATGTCAGAAGCACCTAATAAATTACACAAACTAGACATCAAAATAGGAGTCTCACTTTCATCTTTGTATAAGGTGAGACATTAACAACGCCTTATGCGAACCACCTGTCCCGCTTTCATTACTGACACTGTAGCAAAGTAAACATGTGCTTATCACGTCATCGCGCATAAAATGCAGGAAAATGAACACGAAATCAGATTCCTTTTCACCGGCCAACCCAATATGCTTAACTAACTGTAAAATATTTCTTTGCGATCGGCCGTCGCTGGTTTTAAGACAGTTATCCATATACTCATTGGCATGACACACAATAGTTGTATCGGGCCCGCAGTACGCGGTCGCCGTCATTCGCCCGTGCGCCAACATTCCGTTAGCAGCTACCAGCCTCTTCACTTTTCAACTCGGTCAAAAACAATGCAAAAAAGTTTTTAATAAATTAATTCGAACTATTAAAAGTGAACGCATCCTAATTTGACGTTTAATTTGGCGGAAAGTGAAACCAAAATGGCGCGCATATTTTTCGTGATTTTCGCGCTTATTTTGGTGCTGTCTCCGTGTGAGATGAGGAGGACGAAGATTAAGGATTATCCTACAGAGAAGCAGCTGACTTTGCAGAGGAAAGAGACTACACCTGTGGATTTTACAAGACTAGTGGTGATGAGAATGGTGTATGGTTTCGCGAAAGTTCTTGGCTTTGAGGAGCCAATCGGTGAAGTGATGAACGGTGCTTTTGTCCCCCCTGGAGCGGATGATGATGATGACTTTGATGATGACGATGGTGATGACTTCTTTGACGATTATTAATTTTTAAGTCTACAAACGTGCATATTTTCGATACCAAATAACTTGCATTTACCCAGTTGTGTCTTGTTGTAAATTGTTTATTTTTTAGTAACTTATTTTAGCCTTAGAACATGTATTATATAGGTTCACAGAATGTTAGGTTTTTGCCTGATAATGTTAAACGATTTCACTGTCCTTCTGCCTTTAGTTTTTGTCAATAAAAAATCAAAATACTCTTTCATCATTTGCCTAGCCTTTTCCCAACTGTATTGGGGTCGGCTTCCAGTCAAACCGGATTTAGAAATACTCTTTATTGGTTATTAATATAGGTACAGTCACGACCAAAAAATCACCATGAATGGCTGATAAAATTAATTGACTTTAGACATATTAATAAATTGAATAGAGAAACTCCGCAAATGGAGCGGTTATCGATGTTATAAAGAAATATCTTGCTAAATGACCTAAAATGTGGTTTTTATTAGGCATTTTCTTCATAAGTAAACGATTGATTTAATGAATTAATAGTCATTTTGCTTGTGACTGTACAAATTATCGGAGGACCATTGGTTTAATTTTAAAGTGATGACATTTTGTAACTAAAGTAATCCTGATAAAATTACTTCCTTAGGTACTTATTGCTTTCATATTTTTTCAAAAGGAGGGTGGGTATTTAAGTAAAGGTGGCTAAATGACTACCTACCAATTTTTTATTATGCACCTTCAAAAAGGTGATTTTCTTTGTTATGCCTCTATTTTTTTAACGCTGTTTTATTTTAATTACTTAGGTATTTGTTTTTTCTTCTATTTGTTTTAGTTTAATCCTATTAACGATGTACCTGGTAGTTACTAGCTTATTTATTTCTGCTCAATTTTATACGTACGTTTGTTTTAATTGTAAATAATTATAGTATTTATTACATTTATTTTGTGTTATTTTTTCTTGATTTAAAAAAGCTTTAAAAAAATCTAAATAGGCGGATTTAGACTTTAAAAAGCAAGTTACTTTAAATAGCACCTGTTTCACTGTATCGACTATGGACAATATGACGAAATATATAAAACAAATAACAGAAAGAGCAATCTCACTTAAGGGGTCAATGTAAGTAAGTACCTACTCATCATCATGAACATTTTTTACTGACTAACTCCGAAATAGAGAAAAAAAAAACATTTTGATTAGCGCACAAAACTGTATGGTCATTTTCTTGCGATTATCACAACTTAGTAAGTTATTCATAATGATGAGTACAATGACCCCTTAAAAGGTTTTGCATTTATTATTGTACTAGCTGACCCGCGTCACATTTTCCATTAATGCTCCGCTCCTGTTTATCTTAGCATGATAATTATATTATAGCCTATAACCATCCTCGATAAATGGGCTATTTTATAACACTGAAAGAATTGATCAAATCGGGACCAGTAGTTCCTGACATTAGTGCGTTCAACCAAACAAACAAAAAAACTCTTCTGCTTTATAATATTAGTATAGATCAGCATAGATGAAAAATATATAAATCAACTTGACTCAAATGCAGACATGGGCGAAGGTCATTCTTTCAAGGAACATCTCAACACCGCAATTCAGAAAATTGACGTCACACGCCAACGCCATCTATCGAATACTGCACGCAGTTGATCTCTAGGCATAGTCCAGTCTAAGTTTGATAGATGGCGCTATTTCAATATTTTACTTCGGAAAGACTATAATTATTATAATTTTATTAATTCACATTTTTTTATTATAAGGTTTGAACTGATTACGATGAAACAAAAAACTTAATATTACTACAATTTACGCACAGTTTATTTTTATGTATAAAAGTTACGTGAAGTAATAATGAGACTAAGTGCACATAACCCTAATTTTACTTCTAGAAAACTTTAAATTAAAATATCTTTTGATAGACTGAACCGATTGCAATGAAACAAAAACTAAATGTTACTCCAAGTTACGCTCAATCCTTGTGTGTAAAAGTTATCTACATTGCTTTCGCAGATTTTACGTGATGCCCGAACAAATAAACAGACAAACAGACAAAAATTCTAAAAATGCTTGAAATGGGTTCTATTGGTTGTTCTTTAACACCCTAGCTATTTTTTTTTATTTTTTTTTTCATATACAAAAACCACTTTTCTACAGTTTTATTATATGTATAGATATAGATAGATATAGATTTGAATATCTAGGTACTACAGAACTCTGAGTAAAATACCAGTCTCGAGTGAAGCTTTATTGATGGCACTAGGCTCGCCCCCAATATCAATAAATTGCTAATCTATTTAGTCCTTTAGATAGAATATTATGGAAAAATAATGTAATGTACACGTATATTTTTTTTAATCAATGAATATTGACAAAGATAAAACGCATCAAAAATCGGGAGTGGGGTCTCGTGACGTCAGAACGCTCTAAAAATTTACACCACGGCGTGACGTATTGAGAATATTGAAAGCATCGTATCTTCGACAATTTTGATTTACGATCGATGATCTAACTGACGGAATAATTACATTTTTTCAGTTGACAAGCCTATTATAACCTAGAACTTTGCATAATTGGCTGCATATACCTAGGTGTATCTTGGATAAACCTCTACCTAACCCTTTGGGGAGTAGGTACAGGCGTGATGTTTTGTTAATTATATCGTATCTATTACGTAAACCGTTAATAATATCTGTCATAATTTATCATTATTTATCTGATTCTATCCGTATCATTACCTAATATCGTAAGTAGGGTCCTGTCACTTCCAAAAGTCATAAACTGCAACATGACGAAGTGAACGACAAGTGAGCTGTCATGCCATTTTGTTTGTATGGTTTGACAGCTCACTTGTCGTTCACTTCGCCTAAGTGACCAGGATGAGATGTCAACAAAATCGACCTGCTGTTTTCTTTAGTAAACGCATTCCATGCCTTTGGCAGTAACTACGAAGGTATATTAATTAAACTTAGGGTTGATTTTTCATTAGTCAGATAACTTTTATTGGAAGAATAAATAACTCGTATTGACATATTTTCCAAACAAAACATGTCAAACGGCCCCGGGTAAAAGTTATTGGACAATTGAAAAATTAGCGCATAAAATACTGATTTAAAAGATATACTATGATGAATTTTTAAGAGTCATAAAACAAAAGTTGTTGATTATAGATACTTATATAATGTTAGCAATATACACCCAGGAGGTTGTCGGTTTTACAAATAACTCTGTAGGTATCTAAAAGGCAAACCTGATTCAGTGGGGTGACTCCCATTAAGCGAGTAAGTATTTCCCGAAATTCGTACGGAAACGGAAAAAATGGCATATTATGCGCGTACATAGGCGCGTATTCATTTCCGTCCGAACCGTCTATAACCAATTATAGAAATGATGAATGATGAATGCTTTGTTGTTTTTTGAAAATTGACATGCAATTTAAATTTAATCGATATTGCGTTTTCCTGGATCATTTCCGATGCCTATTTCGAGTCAGTCACGCCACTGAAATGAATAATGCAAATGTATTCAATCAATTGATTAGTGCTCCTTCCTATCAGGGTATAAGTAGGTTGTGACAATAAATATGAAGTAGGAACCTGCAATTAACTTCTGATCGCCTCATAGGGGTATGCGGAACAGAGTGTTAAGTTCCACAACCTCCATTGAAAAGGGAGGAGCCGATGGTTGATGTCGGGCGGTTGTGTCTGTTCAAATGGCGCAGAGTACTTTTATAGCGCGATGTGGAATTTGTGTTACGTGAGGTTTACTTTTTAGTTCGTATTTGGGATAAAGATGTCGCTATAGCTTTAGGGTGCCTGTCCATTACAGCGGAGCGAGGTAGCGGAGCGAAGAAACGGAGAAATTTAAACCATTAAAATCACATAAAATCTCTACACCACGTGAGTCACCAACATTTTGACTGACGTGATTGGTGTACTTATATTTCTCCGTTTCTCGGCTCCGGTGCCTAGCTCCGAGCAAATGGACAGGCGCCTGAAGGTTCCATGTCACTTACGCGTTATAAAATTATTACCTACATCCAATGATATATAAAACTATAATACGTCATTGCCTATATCACGCTGTTTGATCTTCAACCTTAAAGCTGTAGCGGTATCTTTCAGCGCTGTAGGGTGAAAATCTGAGTTGAAATGAGCAGAAAATGAAGAAAACTCTACTCAATAGAATAAATAACGCTGTTTATTTTAAGCATACAATTTTGTCTTCCCAAGCTAGCAAGTTTTCATTCATAGATTATTTGAAGCACTCACGCGTAACTATTTTGATGCGTAGATATTGCACCTAGCGTGTGTAGGTAGGTACGTCTCCCTGTCAGTCAAATTCAACCAAATTACGCCGAGTAAGTATTCCATGTGCCACACAGTCAGTCACGAACACTGTTTCCGTAAGCCTTAACTTGAAACTAGTTCCGTAAATAAACAGTAGGTAAGTACTATATAATTGAAATGCGAGTAGAATCGTGCTAATTATAGTAATTACAGCTGTCGTGGCGGATACCGGTGTGCGAGTGAAAAGGGGAGGAAAGCGAAATGTCTAAACGTTTATTTAGACTGAATTTTCAAAGAGGAAGTTATTTGTTCATTTAATTGTCAGCTTGTCCATTCCTACTATAGGGCTAAAGCTTTCCTTTCTTACGCCCGCCTTCTGGTGGGTAAGTGTGGAGCCATCCTGTCGATAAGAGATCGCGGAATGCGATAAGACCGCCATTTGTATATTTTTTAGTTTCAGGTTTTCTTTGTTTCTATATTTTGGTGCACAATAAACCATACTATAAATAAATAAACCTTAAGCTCGTCCCACCCACCACCTTTGCCAGTGTCTTATCTATACTCTATACTAATATTATAAAGAGGTAACATTTGTTTGTAAGTTTGTATGTTTGTAAGTTTGTATGTAGGGGGTAATCTCAGGAACTACTGGTCCGATTTGAAAAATTCTTTCAGTATTAGACAGCCCATGTATCGAGGAAGGATATAGGCTACATATCATCACGCTTAGACTAAAAGGAGCCGATCATTAATGGAAAATGTTACGCAGACGACGTTGCACGGGTCAGCTAGTTTCTTTATAAAAGGAAAATCTCTGGAAAGTAAGTACCTACCTACATATCTAATTATGAAAATTCTTGTATAGGTAGATTGAAAGCTTTACTATAGCTGAGGGTCATAGGGGCCGTTTTATCCCGGGAAATCACGGTTCCTACGGGCTATCCCGTAGGAATATAGAATCCCGCGTGAATATTCCCGCAATTTTACTCGGAAAAATATTAGCTAAGTACATTAAAAGTAGATAATCTGTACAATTTATAGGAATTTCACAAAGCGAAAAAAGAAATAGTATCGAATTAATATATTATCAATAACCAATAAAGTAGCAGACCTAAAATTCCTGCAAAGGATAGAACTTGAGTAAAAGTAACTTTTAATAAATACACCTTTCGTCAATTGATACTGATATGTCCAAGGATGTCCAAGGATATTATTATATTGCTAAAAATTCGTCATAAATCCTCATTACAATCCAACATCCAAGAAGGATCTTCAGCAAAACCCCTATCTTCCGTATCTTCTTCATCACTGCATTCCTCTCCCTCACTCGTTCGAGAACACCCCTTCATTTTCCTGATCAAATCTCCCCATTTCAACTTAACACTGCAGAAAGGACAGCTACCTTCTATTGGCACATACTCTCCTGGTACCAAGAAGAGATCGGCTAGGCATGTTATATGGGATATGAGTTCACAGCTGGGATTCAAACAGGTAAGTTTTGCTTGGCCGTTGGTTATGTATGTTGAACATAGGAGACATTCTTCATCCAGTGGTATGGTGTTAGAAGTTTTCTGTTTCAAGTTCTTACTTTTGACTGGGCCTTGGCAGATTGTCATGTGTTCTGGTGGTATTCTTTCTGGCTGAAAATACACAAAAAAAAAAAAAATAACTTCTTGTGAATACTGAAAGACAGAAAAGAAGAATGGAAAATGTTTATTCGGGACTCGAAAACTAGACATAAAAGTAAAATTAGTAACACTAAGGGCCAGTTTCACCGGTTACGGATAAAGTGTCGGATACTTATATTACTATAATACTTCATAATACTCAAATACTTAATAAATCTGCCAGATATCGCTATCCAACACCTGTGAAACCAAAAGTTTTAGTTCATCTGCCAGATAAGTTCTTAATAGGCTAACCGACACTTTATCCGTAAACGGTGAAACTGGCCCTAACTGTTATAAAAAATAGGTTGACACTGGGCTGTAGTGTAGGTACTTGGAATAAGATGAAATAAATTTTCAAACCAAGGGCAGCCGGAGGACACTGAAGAAGCATTAATATAATAATATAATAATAATATAATATAATAATATCCTTGGACATTTCACACAACGCCGTATAGTCCCAAGCTAAGCAACCTAATATGCTTGTGTTATGGTAACTAGATGGCTGATAAACTACTTAAATACATTTTTTTTTGTAAATGCATACATATTATAGATAGAAAAACACCCAGACTCGGAACAAATACTAACTTAGATGCCTACCCTAAAATGAATACATAGAAAGATACTCATACATTACTAGGTATCTTTGTTTGGTCTACCAAACCTTACCTTATTAAAAAAATATATTTTTTAATATAATGGGCTTGTGTCCTGAAAAAATCTAATTAGTCTGTCAGTTAGATTATCAAAAAATATTTGACCCATGTTTTTTTTTTGTTACGGGAACCAAAATTGACGAAGTTAAAATAATAAATAAATAAATAATTAAAATTCGCAATACGTCACACCTTCGCATAATTTTTACTGAGTCGGGACGTCACGAGCCCCCACTCCCGAGTTTTGATGCGTTTTATCTTTTGTCAGTATTCATTGATTTACAAAAACAAAAAATACGTGTCCATTATTTATCAATACTCTAACTGACGGACTAAATAGTTTTGCAATTTGTGGATGATGGAATCTAGCCCATTCTAGCATGCATCTAGCCAGTACTGTCCCACTTCTAAACCTTGCTTTACTTCTTACTTACTACTTCCTTCTGATGGCTTGAATCCATTCCCCATATCATATCTGATTTTACACTATTTCTTGTCAATATGAAAATATTCCATTCAGAAACCATAAAAAACGTTAAAGCAAAAATGATGAGTTCTTACAGGAAATTCTTCCTGATATTCCGTCTCCAACCATCGTACGATCAAAGGCAGGCGGCACCAAGGGCCTACACGGAGCATTTCACTCAGAACCCTTAATTTGAATTTGAATTCAGTCTCTTTTCTTGGGATCTTCTTCAAATTGAGGTGTTGCAGTCTTGTTGTCTTTGCCGGATTCTGCCAGGCCCATTCAAACTGAAAAAGTAGAATTATTACAGTAGGTACAGACACCACAAGCATATCAAGTTACAACAATCTGTCGAAATTCTTTAATAGATTTTTAACTTTATTTCTAAAAAGATTGGGTTCAAATTTGATTGGGAAAAATTGACAATTTCAGATAGCCTGATATGCTGGCATCTGTACAAATATTTAAAGATGAAGAAGGGTTTAATTAAATAAAACAAAACAAAAAGTATGAGTACATACTAATTAACATAATTATCAGTAAGTAGAAGAAATCGAAAAAAGCACAAAAAACTTAATGTATAGGTACTTACTCTTAGAGCAGAAATATTATTTGGGAATCCATGAACTATCATCACCATCTTCCTAAAATGTTTATTTTAATTTTAGACAAGAAAGTGCAAGCAGTTTTTATGTCCTTTTTTATTTGAGATGGGTATGCTCTTGAGTCTAGTCTAGGTCAAAGGTGACAGAGACATATTGTAGTTGATGATGGAGTGAGCTTACCCCAAGGACCTTGGCTTTTTAATTCAATTTTATGTTCTAGTCCTCTTTCGAAGAAGGGGTTATGGTTTAGGATTTTCAATCTATTATATGCTTCTATTTTCAAATAGGTACCTAACTAAATCTTGCATCTAATGATACGGAAATCTAGCAACATATTATGTACTTACTCATTTATTTTAAGAATTATATGTTTTTTATTTTACATTTTAAATATATATTTTTTATTAATCAATTATTTATTAATAATATAAATTTTTTGAGGGACTTTATGTAACGAGAAATGGTTGGGTATGGCACAACTAGACGGTAAGAATCGGTTTCCACCAGAAAGCGTAATTATAAAGGAACGCCGGTAGTTAACCTAGCTGATGAAACAATAAAAAATAATAAGAAAGATCTATTCTTAATATTGAACTAGGTACTCGTTCTTTGCTCAAAGAATTAGCATTGCCATTCAACGTGGCAATGCTGCCAGTCTTCTGGGCACGTTTCCGGATGACGACGATGCGGAGGAATTCTTCGACGCCTAAGCGTATCTTGTTTTTGTATATTTATTTGTATATAGTTAGGTTTAGTTGTTTTCATGTTTTTAATAAATAAAACGCCTATGATTGTACTAGGTACTTTAATACCTACATACCAAGGTCCTTTATTATTAGTCCGGTAAGCCCCTCCAGCCCATGTTCCTCGGTTGTGCTGCATGATTCTCCTGTTTGGATCCCGAGTGTAACCAATGTATGTGCGCCCTTTGTATCTAGGATTGATACAGTACAATAGGTAAACACCGAAGAAATCTTCGACTAATTCTGGCTCTGTCATGTTGTATTGCAGGAGTTATCTTAACAACAACTCTATATCACTTGGGTTTTCTTGTTTACGTTTACATCTGTTTTTGTGAGTTTGACAGAGTATTTTCTGTTTTTTTTTTCAATTTGACAGCTACGTTTTGAAATCGTGTGACTGTTACCAATAAAATAAAGGTAAAATTCCACTTTACTTTTAGTTTAAGTAATAATGTTATAGACTAATGATGGCAGTGTTAAATGGTATGACGATGACGAAAATGGAATGGTATGACGATCTAAAACTAAACGTTGGCATGTCGTGTCGTATGCATGTCGTATGTCAATCATCAACGTCAATGTCAATCTTTTCAAACTGTCAAATTATGTCAACTTTATGTTTTTCTGTCGTATTTTGTGCCGGGAATTACAGTGCCTGACGAATTTATATTTCAATAAACCATATAGATCCATTTGTATACAAAAATAGGTAACTATGGCTGACGGTAAAACTTCCAAGATAAATCAAAACATTTGTGGAGTGTGAGTATTTAACCTAACCTCTTTGTCATGTTTTGTTTGGCATAATATTAACGTAATTAATTTATGACCAATTTATTCTCTAAAGTATTATAAAAGCATAGCTAAGCTACCTTGCCTAAATAAAATTGTCATGTAATCTTTCAGTTGCGAAGATAAACAGAGCAAATACTGCTGTCCCCGCTGCGAGATTTTCTACTGTTCCCTAGACTGCTACAAGTCAGAAAAGCACCAGCAATGCTCTGAGAGCTTCTACAAAGACTGCGTCCACGACGAACTGACGTCAGACCACGCCGACGATGAATCCAGAAACAAAATGATTGAAATTTTAAAACGGATGCAGAATGAGGATACGGACAACATTGACATAGACGATTTAATAGAATATGATGACGAACCAGCTGATTCCGATGATGAACCAGAAGTAGACCTTGAGGAAAGAATCAAAGACTTGAACCTTGATGACGCAAATGCAGTGTGGAACGCGTTGACTGAAGATGAGAGGAATGAATTTGAAGCACTGTTGAATCAAGGGGATGTGGGGTCTATAATGCCACAGTGGGATCCTTGGTGGACATATAGGAGGGATAAGAAGTTGGTGGAGGATGTTGCTGTAAATGATAGCAAAGCATTGGAAAATTGTCCTCAGTTAAAAGCTGTGCCCAAGTTTGATACTTTGACTGTAAGTGTACATTTATTGTAGGTATGTATGTCTAGTATGTTATCTGTGGTCTAGACTCAAGACATAACCTTGTATCAAACAATTTATTATGTACTAGCTTCTGCCCGCGACTTCGTACGCATTCCCGTGGGATAAAAAATAGCCCATGTGTGTATTTCAGACCATAATCTATCCCTGTTCCAAATTTCACCCAGATCCCTTCAGCCGTTTTGACGTGATTGAGTAACAAAAATACACACAAAGTCACTCACAAACTTTCGCATTTATTATATTAAATAATATATAGCAGGAGTAGGATAGCTTACTTAATGAAATAGTACGAATATAATATCAGAGATTATGAATGTCATTCTTAATCTTTCTCACACATTTAAAAAAAGAAATATAAATGATAGCGGTCGGCCGCGGCTCCGCCCGCGTGGATGTCGGTTACCGCTGCAAAAGCCTACCCGGGAAAGACACGGTCAGCAAAATGATTCCCAGGTCAATTCACAGACACCGACACTAACATCGACGACGCAGTCATTATCCGCAGGCTGCACAGATTGTCATTCTGTGGATGTTAAAGTTGTTAATGATGAAAATATTTAAATGTAATTAATACTAAGTTTTCACTTCTGCCGGCAGTCCAGGAGTGCAACCCTTTGTTTTAGGATAGATAACTAAAGCGATTATTGTAGAGCTTCTCTTTAAACAACATTTGACGTTAAATTATTTTCAGGTAACAAAATATACTGAAGGTCGGGAGCCCCGACCAGTGATAAAAGTTGCCCATGCGTAAAACATTATTTTCGTAAATCAATTCCTACTAATTTGAATGTTTGGCCCTGGAATTTGTTTATCGTTAGTGCGAAAGAAATTTTTACTGGAAATGGAGCCTTTTGGAAGGGTATAGGCAAATCAGTAGGGATCATGGGTATTCTTGGTATATGAGCTAATTCAAGAATTTTTAAAATCGGTCCAGTAGTTTTTGAGCCTGTTCATTACAATCAAACAAACAAACATACAAACAAAGTTTTCCTCTTTAGAATATTTAGACTTCGCGCACGACCGCTGCGTAGGGAGCCGTATTACCTTACTTACCATCTTACTCATAGATCTAAACTCCCCTCCCGCACTTGGTGACGTCCACTTCGCAACGGGCCGTGCAGCAGAAATCGTAATATTTTAATTTCGCCATAACTTCAAAACCAAACGTCCGATTTTAATCATTCAAAGACCAAATATTATCTACATAAACTGTACTTAGTGATGAAATAGTTTATTTTGATAAGGATTAATAGCATGAGTAAAATAAACGCGTTTAAATGTAGTCCAAAAAAAATCAAGATTTTTAAATAAAAAAAATGGTTGCTGTGCCTCCCTCGACATAGATAGGTATAGTGTGTCGCGGACTTTTTTGTAGATATTTATAAGATCTACAATTAATTAGAACAATGTATGGTTCTATCTTTTATAGTTTAGGCAGCGTACGCAAAATAAGTAACTTTTCTGGTGGATTTTTACACCTTGTGTCTGTAAAACCCAAATATCTTACGGAACCCTATTTTTTTCCAAAATAAAATATAGCCTATGTTACTCGTGGATAATGTAGCTTTCGAATGGTGAAAGAATTTTTTAAATCGGTCCAGTAGTTTTTGAGCCTATTCATTACAATCAAACAAACAAAAAAACAAACAAACAAAGTTTTCCTCTTTATAATATTAGTGTAGATACGCTATTATATAGCAATCTTATCAGTTTCTCTTGTATGTGATATGGTAATTTTTTCCTGTTAGTAATGCTCCAGCTCCATTTCTATTAATTCAGTGAACAAAAACCAACCATGTCTTTATAATGAGTGGTGATTAGATTATTTATTTACATGAAATAGTACAGTAGGTATGGGAAACAAGTTGAACTTATGTGTTTTAAAATCCTAATATAAAAAACTAGCTGACCCGCGCAACTTCATCTGCGTCACATTTTCCATTAATGCTCCGCTCCTATTTGTCTTTGCGTAATGATATATAGCCTATAACCTTCCGCGATAAATGGGCTTTCAAATCGGACCAGAAGTTCCTGAGATTAGCACGTTCAACCAAACAAACAAACTCTTCTGCTTTATAATATTAGTATAGATTCCATTACCACTCGGTGACTAACAGACAATGCACAGCCGAAACTAAAATAGGGTAGGTAGGAAACTGAAATTTGGCACGAAGCTTTCCTACACTCTGTAGGGTAGCACTAAGAGATATATTTGAAGAGAAAAAACGGGCGTACAAAGTCATGGGCAACAGCTAGTATGGTCTAAAATATTAAAAACCCACAGACAAACTAAGCCTTACAACGTTTTTTTATCTTTTTAAAATGATAATCTGTCAGGACCAGGTGTTGTGGTGTCACTTCGGGAGGCCTTTGTCCAGCAGTGGATGTCTTTCAGCTGCTAACATGATGATGTTACATCATGTGTACTTTAGTAATTCATGTGACTGTCGTGAAACTAATATCCTTTGTAAACTATTTCAGGCTGTAGAACCATCACCAGCAATTAAGAACAACATAACAAATGTTCTGGCATCCTACGCCTTCATAATGCGCTACTTCAATGGTGAAGTTGAACCGGGTGAGGCAGTATTATGTCTGCTCAACATATGTGACAATTTGGACTGCAACGCCAACTTTGATGACCCTGCCATTGCTTTGGAGTCCGTTGCACAGAAATGTCTTCAGGTAAATATTTTTAAACTAGAAAAGAAATGCGCCATAAGAAGTATTGTCAGCAGCCTGAATAAGAATTTAAAAAAAATATCTGATGAGATATTGGTCCCAGCACTGGATATTTATTTATTTACACAATGTACCTACTTAAAAAATAAAACTGTAGTCAGAGAAAAGACCCAGTAGACCTGGGACAGAAGAGTGAGATCTTATTTAAGCTATGTTAAAACCGTATGTCCTGAAAAAAATGTCAGACATTAGCCTTTTTTGAACCGTTTGTTCTGGGAAATACTAACGAAAATGTAATTTGTATGCAAAGGCTAAAAAAATAGCCTTTGTATCAAAATCACATAGTGTTTTAGAGTTCTGAACATCCGTAAAAAACGGAACCCTTATAGGATCACTTGTTAGACTGTCTGTCCGTCTGCCACAGCCAGTTTTCTCAGGATCAATTAGACCGATCCTGTTGAATTTTGGTATATAAATAGACTTCTGTGCCTTATGTAAAAAAAAAATATGGGGTTCACTTTTGGGGGTCGAACTAGAAAATTGCAAGAAAAAGTTTTAAAAAAATGTATCGTGTGATATATCAAATGAAAAAGCTTACCGTGAAGATTTCAATTATGTTTATTTCACAATTTTAAAATAATTATATAGTTTTGAAGTTACTCAAGAAATTAGACCAGAAATGATTATTCCCCCTCCTCATCTCCGAAATTACTGAGATTAAAATTTGGAAAACCCATTAGAAGTCTGTAGTGGTAAAATAACATTTAAAAAAAATTCAATTGGTTCGGAACCCTTTGCAAGCGACGAGTCAGACTCGCACTTGGCGAGTTTTTTCTGATTACATAATTTTTTTTTATTAATTCTAGCTTTTTTTTGTTCCAGAGTGAACTCATACAAACCGATGAAGCTAGTCTGACAGTCATGAAAAAAGACACATTCCTCATCATTAGAGGCCCCAGTGAAGAAAACGAAAAATACTACTGCCAAGCAGCATTATCACATTTACATCACATACTTTCCAGTGCCAAATCTATAGGAAAACAAGAGAAACCCAACCAAAAGACTTTAAAATACAAAACAGATTTTTCCAGAAAGTTCCCTGAACATGAAAAGGAACATCTACCTAGTTTAGATGTTAGCAAAGTGAAGAAGTGTTTGAAAAAAGTAGAATTTTACTTGTCCTATATTGATAGTTATAATATGGATTTTGAATAAACTATTTTGATGTCAGTGAGGTGATTTTATTTTTGCGAAGTTTGGTGAAACGGGTTGAATAGGAACAGAGGGAAATTGAAAATACTATCCCGCTTCTGGTGCAGTGGAGTAAAATTGTGCTATTGTTTTGAAATGGCTATGCTTTTTGAATTAAAAGTTTCAACTGTCATTATTTGCCTAGCCTTTTCCCAACTACGTATATTGGGGTCCGCCCACAGTCATGCCGATTTAACGGAATACCAGTATTTTACGTGAAGCCACCACCTATCGCCAAGACTGGTGTCAGATTTTCTAGTTTCAGACAATCCATAACATTTATCAAAGATCTACACATGGCAGCCGAGACTAAGGGCTTAAGGAACCTTCCGAAGAACGGAGGAGTCTCGGTATGGTCACCCATCGACAGACGGACCTCAGCTAGTGTTACATAGGTTAAACCTTGAAGGTCGTCGTGTGGTTATTATTATTTGGCTACGAGCTGCATACCTACAATAATAATTCATTAAATATATACTCAAATAAGTTTACAAAAAGAAAGGTTCTATGGTTTTAGGTACCCATAAATGCTTGACAACTCTGGTATATTTTTTGAATTTCCAAATTTTATTGCCGTTATTACTCAACTAGGGGTCCGCATCCTCATAGCCGGCCACTACGTACACGGCAGAAAAACCCCTAAAATATTTATATTTATTTTGAAATTGTATCTCTATTTCAGTTAAAATGCATAGATAAAGTCATAGTCGACACATAAACTGTTTTTATCACCATAATCAATTACTTTTGCAGCAATGACTATAGAAAGATAACTATATAGTGATTTAAGAAAAGGACTTCATTATTTTGTTCAAGACTGTCCTTTTTACCCTACTTGCGACGCAAAGGAGGGTCATGTGTTTATGTTAGGTACCATTATTCCAACTCTTAACACTTCACTTAGGTTCCACGCGAAATCAGCCGAATTCCTAACTTATCCCACAAACATATTGCCAGTATTATAATAGTGCTTCGATTAGCTATGACCTCAGTCTGTCCTTAACATACCCCATAGATAGATAGGTACAGTACCTAGTTTCGTGTAGAAACCATTGCTCCTATGTGTGTTCACGGGCTGACCAATACCCAGCACTCCCGACGCTTACCTACACACAAACAAAATGTGTACAGACCCCAGCACATCAACGACTCGAAACTGTCTATTTTTCCCAATCAACCTTGAACCCTAATCCTATTGCGATAAATTTGAAAATCTATTAAAAAAAAACTTGTTATAAAAAAATACAATCGACTTCAAAAAAAAAAAACACTGCAAAGTAAAAAATTACTTTAATTTTTGTTAGTTTCTTCGTATTTTGACACCGACTTCCGAAATTAAAGTTATTTTTTAATTTGTAGTGTTTTTTTTTGGAAGTCGATTGTATTTTTTTTGTAAAAAGTTTTTTATTTTTCACTTTTTAGTGGTACCTACCCCACAACTAACAACACCACTGCAAAATCGCAGAAAAGCAAAATACGCAATTTCGATTACTTGGATGACATAAAACTATCATCTAATTAGACGAATTCCAGCTATTTCGATTTAAAATCCAAAGTTCGTAACCGATTTTCATGAAATTTAAATGGGACCAATCTGCAAGTAAGTCCTTATATCCTTTCAGATAAAATAAGAATTTTTCAAATCGGTTCATAATTGTCGGAGTTATGAGGTAAGTAATGAGAACCTCCTCCTTTTTGGGAAGTCGGTTAACAAACATAAAAAAACATACAACCGAATTGATAACCTCCTCCTTTTTGGGAAGTCGGTTAATAAAGATAGATTGTTGTCGCTTAATGTTCTGACGTCTGTACACACATGAGACACACAAAATAACCACCCCTTATTGAGATAGTACTCAACGTTATGTCCAGAATAGCGTCTCGATCAATAATTGCAGACAGGTGTGGTCGCTAGTAGGTACCTGAGACGCGCGACTAGGTCCGGTGGCGCTGCAAATCACGAACTCGTAAACTTGCGAGCAAAATTATTTGCACTGTAGGTTTTTAAAATCAATACCTATGCAAATTATAAAGTTTGAATGTTTTTAGGACTTCGTACCCAAAAGGTAATCAACGGAACCCTATTACTAAGCCTTCGCTGTCCGTCTGTCTGTCTGTCAGCGGGATGTATCTCAAACACCGTAATAGTTAAACAGTTGAAATTTACACAGATTGTGTATTTCTATTTCCTGTATTTGTTATGAGGTGTACAATAAAGGATAAATAATAAATAAATAAAAATTAAGTTTTAAGGTACGGAACTTTTCGTGTGCGAGTCCGACTCGCTTTTGGCGGTTTTTTTTTTCTTTAATCGAGTCTCAACTGCTGAACGTACCTATTTGTAATTGTAACATGGGTAGAATATGGCGATCCCTACTATGTTATAAAATGCGAAAGTAACTCTGTCTGTCTGTCTCTTCTTCATGCCTAAAAAGCCTGAACCGATTTGGATGTCATTTTGTAAAAAGATAGTCAATCAATCAATCAATCAATCTTTATTTGTGAACACAGGTATTACAATATTGGTCTTATATAGTTAAATATTTTAGTAGAGCTCTATGTCCTACCAATGAAATTGGTGTACAAATATATTATGTTTTTAGCAGTCCGAAACTATACAATACAAGGTCAAGCTCGAGTAAACAATGTCAATTAAATGTATTAAAAACTAATAATTAATCAAATATAATTCGTTTTCTACAAGTATGTCAATGGAACATTATATTAAATGTCACATTTTATCATATTGTAAAAAAATTGTTTGAGGCCCGAGAAAGGACATACGATAGTTTTTATCCCGGAAATCCCACGGGAACGGGATCTATGAGGGTAATAGGTACTTATAGGTATTGTCGCGTGTCGTGGTTTCGATTCCCGCACGGAACAAATATTTGTATGGCCTACAGATAGTTGTTCCGGGTCTGGCTGTTTGTGTATGTGACTTTGTATGTTTGTAAACGCACCACGATACAGAAGAAATTCCTAGTGTGGGGCAACGTTTTTCTTAAAGAAAAAAAAAAAACAAATTATATATACATATATTCCGGGAGTATGTTCCCTAGGGATCACGCATTATACATTGCAGTAGGCACCTACTTTTGTCTAGCAGAATTAGTCAGTCAACTTATGACTGAAACTATAGGCAAAACTACTTAGTTTTGCACAATGGAGCTGATTAAAGGTACCTTCCTAGTATTTACTTACTAAGTATTTGACCAATTTCGTTAAAAGTGGTTTCGACATGTGGTTCTATCAATCAAAACCCTTAGGTTCCTTGTGGAGTGTAGGAGAGCACTAAGAGAGAATTTTCCGAAATTCCTACTGAAAAAAAATGGGAAAAACTAATTCTCCAATACTTAAAATTGAAGTTGAAGTGGAGGACTTGGTAACAGAATCACAGGCCACAGCCTCAGGCCAGCCACAGGCAAGCCCGCTCACACATTCTTACACATTCCTTAGCCTACGGTAAACAAGATTTAAATTGCGAAATGTAATAAAATACGCAATGGCCAGCATAAGTAATGTACCTACTAACAACAAATTTTAACGTTATTAAAAAAAAAAAAACTTAATTAAGTTCTCGTCTCATCTTCTATGATCTGCATACCAAGCATCCAGATGAATAACATCTTAAGAGCTTTGTGATCTAATAGTCGGTTGTCATCGTACCTAATGATAACATGGCTGTAACGACTTAGAGATTAACGTTATCTAAGTACAAAAAACACCCCACATGATGACCGAGTGTACCTATATAAGGTAAAGGTAAAGTTTATTTAGTGACAGTAAGATCTACTGTAAGTCGTTCTAAAACGCTTCCGCCACTGAGTTGTACCACCCTTTATCAGTCCAAAATTTTTTGTGCAGGTCATTTTTACTGCACCAAAGTGTTTGTTTAACAAAGACTTGATTTACTAGCCAATCACCGACCCTTTCAATCACGTGATTCGATAGCACCCCTCTCCGGTCCACTAAACAGATCTGAAATTCATCCCCTGTGCGCACATGACCTTGAGACATGTCCTGCACTGTATTATAATAATTCTTTTCAAATAACTTACAAAAGGTATTGTAACTATGAAAAGAGATAAATCCAGACTTAAAAGGACTTTGGACTTTATAATACAGTTGAAAATAATACATATTTTGTTCGAGACACGAATCAATTGGCCGTTTATGCAAATGAGATTCGTTCAATCCCGCCAAAATTCAGTTTCCGGTGGGCCCTTATTGGCTAGCGGTTCCCTTCCCTTTGCCCGGGCCTCGCGGTGCAATTTTCACGAACCAATACAGTATCCGCCCTTCCGTCTCTCGGTTTACATTGCATTGGGCTCGTAATTTATTCATCTAAGTCATAATTTAGTTAAAATTATTGTAACATGGACTAAGATTGCTAGTTCTAGCTTTGTAGGTCACGGTCGTTGAGAAGTACCGAATTTCTAAACGTTTGGGAGTGAATGAAGTGAAATACTTGCAATTTGCCAATTTTTGGAACATTGAAAAACTGAAGCCATTTTAATTCAAAAACTTGACTTCAATATCAATTTTAATAAATCTTCGATAGTTCATTAGTTACGAACGTTGAACAATGTTCTCCGACGAACTAGTGTGAAGTTGTGAACATTTTCCTTTGTTGAAATATTGGTGGGATATTCGGACAAAAGAAGTGCTGTTGACCTCTTTGGAAGATTGGGGTGCTTGAAATTGTACATTCGACGAGACGAAAGAGAGAAAGAGACAGGCGAGTCTAGTTCCAGTCATCAGGTACCAGGCTACCAGCACTGCGATGGAGGTCCCCGCGGTCTTGCATCAGCAGCCAATATAGCCGTTGTAAGCACTGTTCATTGCATCATCGTCTTACTCTGTGTACATCATCTTCGATCAAATTCGCAAGTAACTAATGGATTTAGATAGCCGATATCATAAACCATGATAAGGCATCTACCACAAGAATTTGTTCCGGATAATATACGTATGATCAATGGGAACCACAACTATAACCATAACAATAACTTTAACGGTAATGGTAACTTCGCAAATCATGAGGCTGTTAGGCATCCGCCGCATCCGCATCCGCTGCCGCCGCATCCGCCGAGACATCCGCCGCACCCGCATCCGCTGCCGCCGCATCCACCGAGGCATCAGCCGGGAATTGTGGATATTGGTCTTCACAATACCCCTCACCCCACACGGCGACCGGCACCTATCTTCTCGGTGAGTGGACCTCGAATGTTCGTATCACAACCGGTTGGGCCAAACGGCCATAACACTCGTATGATGCTCATGATGCAGGTGCCAGGACCGGTCCCTCCGGAATTTAACCGACCGTTTTCGCCGTCCCTTCTCGCCAATCTTATTTCTCTCAATCTTCATAACCAACATGAAGCCGACTTCCACACAATGGAAACTGATTATGACGATGAGCATCAAGCAAATCTGCTTGGCAGTCCAGTAAACTTTGCTTTGTGCAAAGAGCGGTTTAACGGGATTGGTGATGTTAGGCCTTTCATCAACGCTATACTCGATTTTAAGTACAGCAGTGAGATGAAGGATGAGTCTGCTCTCCGAAGTTTCTCGTTGCTGTTGACTGATCAGGCAGCAACTTGGTGGCAGGTCAACAAAACATTTGCTACTGATTGGAACTGTGCTATCGAACTACTGTACAACACTTACCGAGCTCGCACTCAGCAGCACAAGATCTACCGCCGCTTCTTTAACGCCGCACAAAAAGAAGAGACAACTTCTGAGTTCGTACGTAGGACAAAAACTTTATTAAAAAAAATACCAGTGAACACTCTTACCGAGGAGACGCAGCTAGATTTGATATTTGCACTGTTACACCGCCGTATAAGGGACTACTTGAATCGTGACGATTGTGACAGTCTCACGGATCTGGTGGAGCGAGCTCGGCTGGTAGAGGCATCAAAGGCCGCGCGGGCAACTGCGCCGCCTCAAGAGCCTTCGAAAGCTCAGGAACCTGCAGACGAAAAACCCCTGGTGGATAAAGAAGCTGCAACAAAACAAGAACCTGCAGATAAAGAACCCCTGATGGATACAGAAGCTGCAACAATTATACAAGAAACTACAGATGAAGAGCCTCTGGTGGATACAGAAGCTGCAAAAAAACAGGAAACTGCGCTAGAAACACCTACATCACAAGAGGAACCTCACAAGCTTGCGTCACCTGCATCGCCTGGCGCACTGGCCACGTCAGTCCCGTCTACCTCTTCACTTGCATCAAACCCCATTTCCGATTTAGATGAACCTCTTGAAGCCCCCTGCGACAGATGCAAGGTATACGGCCAGCTTTTCGAGCGTACGTGCCGCAAGCTACACAAGCGTAAGAGGTCTCCGCAAAGCACCGCTCAGTTCCACAATTTGAGTGACTTGGACGCTAAAAGGTTCCACAAAGTGGTCTGCTTCCGCTGCCGGTCAGACAACATTGTGGACTTGAAATGTCAGAAATGTAACCATGAGATTGCGGGAGGATGTCCTTTGATATCTGTCTCGATATTTGAAAAGGAATTTAATTTTGTCATCGACACTGGTTCGAGCCATTCAGTTGCTTCGTCACAATTGATAGACCACCTGGTTGCTTGTGGACAACAGTTCGTCTATAACTCTTTGATAATACTAATTCAGGGTGTTCCCAAGCGTCAAGTTTTTCGCGTAGCAAACGTGGAGATGATGGTAGCTGGAGTGGAAATAAAGACGGTGTTGGTAGATCTGCCGGGTACCACTAAGAGCGTGTTTGGCATGGATTTCATAAAGGAGGCTGGTCTGGTGATGGACTTCCGTGGCGAAGGAACCTGGTCGATCCAGGGCGGCGATGGAGAACATCCCGTGTTCTACGAGCGTTTGAGCCGTGTAGGAGAGCATTACGCACCTTCTTACCCTGCGGTCTTGGGTTTATGTTCGACTTTGAGAAATTACTACACTCAATTTAATTACAGGTAGGTATTAGCTGTTGACCTTTTTATGTACTTTTGTCTTGTAGAACCCGTCTATTCTTCGATAACCATCTACAAAGTAAATAAGATTTAAGTAACTTATTCTCAAAAAATTATGTGTTTAATCATCTTCTCTTTTACCTGTATGTATCAGTGTATCAATTAGAACTAGCCGAAACAAAAGCTTATTGTGATCCATGTAATTCTTAAATCTAAGACTGTCTATGTGCTTTTTTTACCCGACTGTGGCTAAGCCTAAAAACGGGTACTGTTTTTCAAAATTACATTGTTACCTAAATGTTTGTATAATGTTGAAATTCTTACCAATTACATGACAGTGTTGTAGCACTTTGCACTCATTTTGAAGATAGAAATATAAAATGTCTATCTAAATCTACTAAAAAATTAAAAGCATAAAGTTATAATGAAAATGGTTTGAAATAAAACACATCAGACACCTTAACCAGATATATTCGTTCAAACATGAATAATCCAAAGGAATGTCAGATACAATCAACAATAATATTTATATCTTACACAATTTTATAACACAACACTTAACATACTTAGTGTGTTTTTTTCTTAGATATCTTATTTAGTACCTAAGACAAATAAATAAAAAACACCTAAGAGACTTTGTTCACATTAAAATAGTGGTTAAGATACAGCCACATAAGCAAGGATTTTTGGTAGAAATCTTATGGGGTACTTAATATCTTCCTGTTTGTCGAAATAAGTGAATGAAGAAAGTGAGTTAGGCCAAATTCGTCTTAAAATAATTACAAGCTTTAAAATGGGTTATCTACTAAGAAGACGTACAGTACGAATAATCTAAGTTTACCCATGCGAAGTACGTCGCAATCGATTGCGCAGGATGTCAATTTGACAAGAAACATAGAAAAGCGCATGCGCGGGTACGTCGCGTATGCCGTCTCAGTCACTCGTATACGTTTGATGCATACTTGTGCCTCGCTTCCTCAATGCAATACGACTGTTGGTGCGAAAAGTGTTAAATGTTGTTATTGTTTTAATAAATTATTCTGGTTTTTTCTTACTCTTTGACTTGTATTTTGTGTTTTCTTGTAGTGTATGTGTTTGTTGTGTTACTTTGTGATCGTGTTATTGTTATTGCATGCATTTAGAAAAAAAATCAAATATAACACGTATACAAAAAAAAAACATAATCTACGAACGTAACACTTTTCTACGCGATGGGACCTGCGCGGTCGTCACTAACAGCCAACTTCGCATGGGTAAAGTTAGAATATTCGTACTGTAATCCAGTACTGCAATGAAAATATACTACATATTTTGTTTGTCACAGGAACTTTCTGTTTTGAAAGTTTAAGGCCAATTTTCAACTGGTTTACAACATTTACCCGAGTAATAAAAGTTGCGTTTTGATAGTAAAGCAATTTATAGTCCTCAGTTACTCGTCCTTTGTAGTACTCGACTGAGACTCATGACAGTCAGAGTTCATGACACCCTTTTTTGTAATGTGGACCTACTAACTTATAATAGTTTGTAAGATTTTGTTACTAACAAATGGACTATGTAATTGTCTGATTAAATAAATTGATTGATTGATTGAATTTAAAAAAAATATCTGATAATTAAAAATTAAAAAAAAAAATATTTGTCCTTGCTTACATAAAGACCTGTATCATATCAATTACATTCACAGCTAAACTAGAAATTGGCCTAAAAATCTTCTAAGTACTATTTCGTACAATAAATAAGTTTTTTTTTTCACTTACATAAATACAAACATTCAAAACGGCTTGCCTGATATATAATTATTAAATTCAAATATATATTTTATATTGTGATATACTTTTAGAGCTATGGTAACATTAAAACGGCTGTTACAATTTGGTTACAGAGGGAGCCACTATAGCATGTACTAAAAACGTTTTTTTAAGTAGTATTGATGTTGTGTATTTTACTGCTGTTCTGTGTTCTAAGCTTCTTTAATACCGGGTATATATTATGTATATTTTATTTGCACAAAATACGCCAAACTACTTAGAAAGGTTCAATCATATTCCTGGATATATTAGAGTACATGTGTAGCCTGTAAGATCAACATTTATTGTTAGGATATAGGTTTAGTATATAAGTTTCTATATCATGGTATAATCATTACCCAAAATCCAAAATATCACTAGAAAAAGATACTACCAAACCATCGAATTTAAACTTATATTATTATTACCTGAAATTCAGAATACACATAGTTTTTCTTTTTTGTAACTTCACTGTTATCTGGGACTTATTGTTGGAACCTATATGACGGTGCAAATACTGACAAATATCTATTTAGCTGTGTTTTTACAGCTATCAGATTTCTATAAAACTGCCCCTCCCTATTTAGTTTCTTTTTCCAAATCCGTCCCTATCACATTTCTGTAACACGTCCCTTCCCATTTTAAATTAACATTCAGCTAAAATAAGCACGATTAAAATCGAAATAAAACACTTGCACCACAAATCACATATCGTCGCTACGCTCAAGTCGATTTTTGCAATTTGTAGTTTTTAATGTAATTAATAAAAAAAATTGTCGCGGATCGAATTTATAGTATCGACTTGACAATTGACCAAACCTAGGCCAAAATTCAATTTTTGACACAGTGCCCGAATACTTTTGTAATAATAAACTAATCAGTTTCCCGATCTACAGTAAAATGTGTCAAAATCGCTTGAGCGGTATTGTTAGCTAAGCGAGGACATTAAAAAATTGTTTAATTGAACTACACCAGAACAGTGTCCATTGAAATTAATTAAATTAAGAAATATTTCTTCCCTGAAATCGTACCTTGCATCCATGACATATAGTAAGTCCTACCACCCTTTAAACATAATATTCAACCTCAACCATCGATATGCATACATGGTTTTTATATCCACCATTTATTTGGGACTATATTTCGTTTACATTAACAACCTTAAGTCCAGGACACACAGTTTGTTTCCTATTGCAACAGAAATTGTACCTGTGATATTTTGAAAAATGTTGGTATTTTATACTTTGTTCCTTAGGCATTACATTTGACATTTAATAAAGTATGTTTGGCTTTAGTCTAATCAATTTCGGCTATGAAATGTATATGAAATGTTTTTAGGTGGATTTTAAATCATTTTATGGTGTGTTTAATGCCCTTCTATGATGTTATCATAAATGTCTATTTTATAATAATATTAAGAAAACTTAAAATTATTATCAACTTTAAATATTAAAATGTCTGTGTCCTATTGTATACGAATCTGAACGTTAGAATCTCTTAGTTATACTGATCGTGTCTAATGATTTGAATGTGTCAAACAATAATTGCATTTGCTATAAATATTTTTAGAGTTTCGTTTCAGCAAGGCAATGGCAGTAGCTTTACTATAAATTTTCTTTAATATCGGATAGATCTTGGATAGAGTGGTTCTCGAGGAATGTTTAAGTATATAATTTCTCAAGTGGGCGAAGCCGCGGGCTAACATAGGTTGAGCAAATATGCGTCACATCTGAGTAAAACAACCATTGCTCATCATAATTATGGAACTCGTGAGCGAGACAGAGCCATAGCGATGGTGTTCAGCGAGTGCAAAAAATGTAAGTCAGACAATGTTTAATAAATTAAATTCCATTATTATTATTAACGTCCGATATTGCCTTGCTAAATCGAAAACAGTATAAGAACATAACGCGCTGGGCAGACGAAATTAGCTCTTATGTCTTATATCTATGATAGACTCTTGGACTGCCAGTGAATAACTAAAAGCTGGTCACAATGAAGTAGCTTTACGTTCCGTAGTTACCCATTGGTTAGCAATTATGGACACCCAAATGAATAATTAATCGAGCGTTTTGAACAATATTTAGCTTGCTTGCTGTCAGTTTTATACCTCTCTAACCTTTTTCCCAACTATATTGGGGTCGGCTTCCAGTCAAACCGGATTCAGTTGAATACGAGTATTTTACGTGGAGCGGCTGGTACACAACTCATTAACTGGGTAACACGGTATTCCTTCGCGAGACTGGTGTCAGATTTTCTAGCTTCTGACAAGCCGACATGACTGCATGGCATATCCACAAATTACAGCCGAAACCAACGGCTTAACGTGCTTTTCGAGGCACAGAAGACAATCGGTATGTTCAGATGGTCACCCATCCAGACTAACCTCAGCAAAGGGTTGCCTAACCTTGAAGATCTACCCGTGCGGATGTTATTATTTAGCCAGGAAAACTATCAGTTATTAACTAAAAATGCATTTTAGCGTGCCCATAATTGTTAACCAAATGGGGAATTGCGGATCAAAACACTGGCCCTTAGTGTGTGTGTGTGTGTGAAGTATTAGTATAAAGTATGGGTTAGAGACCAGGGTAAAATTGAACTCCGGCCACCGTAGGCGTGGGCCTGTGGACGGCGAGCTATGGGTGGCTCGCCGTCCGTCCGTCTAGTGACGACAGGCCGTGTCGACGGCGCGTTAGTGTTCCACGCGCGCCTCAAAGAAAGTCAGCACACAGAGGGGCCCGAAAGGGCCGACGCCTGCCGGAGTCGCGGGAGACACCGTGGCTCCGGAACACAAAGGGCAATGAAGGAACATGGATGGGTTTTAGTCAGTAGAAGTCTGACACTCCCTTCTGCTACACCCAGAGCGGGAGGAGTCATTGGATGATTTCCCATCCCTAAAAAAAAAAGGGTAAAATTGAACTAGGATTCCAGGGTTAACGATAAGACTCGGAAACCAGGGTAATAATTTGGAACGCTTGGCTGATTGAGAAAGATTGGGCGGTCAAGGGGCAAAGCTTTTAAGTAACTGTAAAAAAAACACTAAAGGGCCTCTTTCACCATCTCCAAGTAAAGCGTTGATTAGTTACTTCCCAATTAAAGTGAATCGGCAAGTAAAACTTACGAGTATCTTCTGTCAATTTCACAAGCGAAAATAAAGCTTCGAGTAACAACTTACCGGTTAAGTGAATGACTTAACAAATCATACGTTGCATTCGTTCAATATTACGTCAACGTTACTCGTCAAATGTCATTGTTAGGTTAGCTGTCATTTGTCATTTCATTTTGTGTATTGTTTGTTGTGTTTTTGGTTAGGAAATTATTGCGTGTGGATTTTTTTTTAATAAATTATCATGGATAAAGTTAAAAGAGATAGAAGTGCAAACTTTTCACTTGTACAGAAATACCAAACTGTGTTAGTGTCGGTGATAAGACCCCGTCCGCGTCCATAGGCGCAAGTAATGGTGGACGCGACCGTATCAAACAAGGAAATTGTAAGGAAAACTAATTAGAATTATAATTGAATCAGATTAGATTAGGTTTAGCATTCTCTAATTAGTGTTATAAGGATATTTTCGCATCATAGGTTTAGTTAGATTCTAGTTTAAATGCGAATTAAGATGTAAGGTTTTTGTATTGTGAATAATTACGTAGATTGAAAATGTGATTTTTTGTTTTAAGTGATAGGGTTTTGAAATTAGTTTTAAAATAAAGGTCTTGACCCAAAACCACTTTTACAAAAAGAATTAAGTTGATAGGACTTATGGTTTTCGAGATATTTCCAAAAATGTATAGTGAAAATTTGTCAACCGTCAAGTAAACACGCTAATTGGCAGACGATGTGGCAAGTAAGTTACTGGTCAGTTTAATCATTGATTAGTGCTACTCGAACGTCGTGAAATTGACACGTGCAGTTACGTATGACTTTAAGGGCCTCTTTCACCATCTCCAAGTAAAGCGTTGATTAGTTACTTCCCAATTAAAGTGAATCGGCAAGTAAAACTTACGAGTATCTTCTGTCAATTTCACAAGCGAAAATAAAGCTTCGAGTAACAACTTACCGGTTAAGTGAATGACTTAACAAATCATACGTTGCATTCGTTCAATATTACGTCAACGTTACTCGTCAAATGTCATTGTTAGGTTAGCTGTCATTTGTCATTTCATTTTGTGTATTGTTTGTTGTGTTTTTGGTTAGGAAATTATTGCGTGTGGATTTTTTTTTAATAAATTATCATGGATAAAGTTAAAAGAGATAGAAGTGCAAACTTTTCACTTGTACAGAAATACCAAACTGTGTTAGTGTCGGTGATAAGACCCCGTCCGCGTCCATAGGCGCAAGTAATGGTGGACGCGACCGTATCAAACAAGGAAATTGTAAGGAAAACTAATTAGAATTATAATTGAATCAGATTAGATTAGGTTTAGCATTCTCTAATTAGTGTTATAAGGATATTTTCGCATCATAGGTTTAGTTAGATTCTAGTTTAAATGCGAATTAAGATGTAAGGTTTTTGTATTGTGAATAATTACGTAGATTGAAAATGTGATTTTTTGTTTTAAGTGATAGGGTTTTGAAATTAGTTTTAAAATAAAGGTCTTGACCCAAAACCACTTTTACAAAAAGAATTAAGTTGATAGGACTTATGGTTTTCGAGATATTTCCAAAAATTTATAGTGAAAATTTGTCAACCGTCAAGTAAACACGCTAATTGGCAGACGATGTGGCAAGTAAGTTACTGGTCAGTTTAATCATTGATTAGTGCTACTCGAACGTCGTGAAATTGACACGTGCAGTTACGTATGACTTTAAGTGGCGATTAGTCTACTCGATACTTTACTCAAGGGTGGTGAAAGAGGCCCTAAGTGGCGATTAGTCTACTCGATACTTTACTCAAGGGTGGTGAAAGAGGCCCTAAGTGTTATGTTGTTTGGAGACTATCGCTTTGGAAGTAGACAGATTTTTTTTTATTAAGGCTGCGTTTCCACCGGAGATGTGAGAGGAAGAGAAGCGAGGGATGTGTTTGTTAGAACCAAAAGAATATCTTACGCTGAGCGAGGTTAGGTAAATGAAGCGGTCTGAATGTGGGACAACATGAAAGTTGCACATAAATGAACTTTTAAATACATAAGACATTCGCATGTTTATATAACGTGTGAAGTCAATAACTGTCTGCCCAGCGCATTGTCTGCCTTAGATGTTTAAGATATTTTCAAACTTCTCGTGAATACTGCAACTATATTCGCAATGATAATCATTTTATTAGGATAGTTTTTAAAAGTTTTGTGAAACAAGAATTCCTAAAAGAATCTTATTCGACGTTATATGATGAATGTTTAGTTGACTAACGAATATTAAATATTTTAAGATTTTTTGCTCAAAATTGAAATGTTAACCAAATATTAGTTCAACAATTTGTAATATCTGTCGAGATACTTTAGGTTACTGTAACGTTAATTTAAAAACAATATTTTGGTTAAATATTTTAAGTAAGGTCTGTCAAATTTTATTTTCTGTAATCTTGTATGACATTTTCGACAGATCATATTAATCTTTTCATAAATAGTATTCAAGAAATTGAATTAAGAATTAATATTTCGCCATTACATTTTCAATATAAATCTACATGTTGTCAATTCGCAGGATAATAAATAGGTGTGCTTCTTAATAAAATATTTATGTGGTGAGATGGGAGCTTTATTAAAAAAAAAAATCCTTCCATTAAATTACCAAAAGTACAGTACCCTAGTAATCAATGATCTGAGGGTCTAAAAAGATCAATTTAGCAGAATCATAAAATTAACTACACAACAATTTGTCAAATTTCATTTTGATCTGTATCGCTAATACAGTAGGTTGATTGGGAAAATTTGACAATAACGGATAGCGTAATGTGCTTTCTGATTCTGCGTAAGTGGTTCTTTCAGACCCCCTGAACCGTGGGATCGCGTCCGAGATTGTCTGTAAACGGGTGGTCTTAGGACTTATCAACCGAATTTGGTAACTTCCCCCGCCCTGGTCGTAAAATGGCAAAATCATTTTAAAGAGACACTCAAACCTAAACTCATCGGCACGATTCTTGCCTTCACCTGCGCAAAAGTGAGTTATTGGGTCCCTTTGGTGGTATGAAGTGAGGCGCGGAGGCGCGGGGGCGGGGAAAGTGCAGTGATTGGCCCGTAGCGCATCGCGCGTCATAGCCGTCACTCGGGTTTTGTTCTTTACTCTTGTTGCACATACCTCACGACGACGTTTTATTTGTCATAAGGTGTACGATGCGCAAAGCGATCCCCACTCTTCCGCCGAGCGCTCAAGAACCGTGCCGGTATCTGTACTATGAGTTACAAAAACGACGTTCTTCATAATGGACCTAAAAATCAATGTGACCTCTTTTTTATGTCTGAACACTGTAAAAGAGATTAATGGTACAAAATAATTACTTCTCCTATATCAACGCTAACTCGGCGTTTTTCAGTTGGTCGCCATTGTCATTCCGGCTCTCAGGAGTTGCAGCGGTGAGGGATAGTGTGGTAGGCATGTCCTAATTTGGCTTAGTTCTGTTCTGTGTCCTGCTGTGACACTCAAAAAGGCGATTGGTTTGTAAAGAAAATTTTGACAATGCCGTTTCTGACAAAGCTGGTGTATAGATATAGGCGTCGGGAGTCGCAGGGCGATCCCCGGCTACCTGCTGCGCGGGCCTGCGGACGGCGAGCGTTATGTCAGTAAGAGTCTGAGTCCTTTTTCGCCCAGAGCGGCAGGAGTCATTTGATGATTTCCCACCCTTAAAAAAAATTATATCGATACTAATCAGTAGCAAGACATCTACATACACGCGCCCAGGGTATCGTGGTGGTAACCATCTTTTTATGTTGCCATTCCAGAGGGCGGACAACACATCAATAGTTTGTAGACCATTGATTTTATATGAATATTCTAACAACAACAAATCTAATAAGGAATTTGATTCTGATAATACTGTATCATATCATAGGTCCTAGTTCTAAAGTTGAGGAAGGAATTCCTGATAACGGAGAGCATGTAGGCGGCCGCTTCTTTCTCGGTGGAGTTCGGCGCGAATCGGGATCGGAGGAGGCGGATCGTCTGGCCTCGGAAGCAAGGCAGGCCGGTGTCCAGCATGAGGGATACCATCGATATTATTGCTTCTTGGTAGGGCCTGGAAGGAGAGAAAAGAAGAATTAGAAAGCAGGCTCTGTTAGGTAAATAGACAAGTGATTTTTATGGGTGTTGTGAAACAAATAAAATCCTGAAAGCTGCTGACGAAAAGGGTAGATGACTAAAAAAATCTAGTTACTCCGTCAGATAGATTTCCATAAAATATTGAAAACGATTTTTTTTTCTTTTTTCACCTAAAAAAAAATTAAAGACGATACAGTGCGTTGAAAACTCGTGGAACGTCACTTGTAAGTACACTTTTCAAATTACAAAAAAGTGACGTGGAAGTGACGAAAATCAGGAGTGGTGGCTGGTGAGCCACCACTCCTGATTTTTTATGGTTTTGTATTCACCTGACTGCTAAGAAGGCTTGCACACAAAGTTCACAGAACCATCTAAACGGTGGGGCTTCCATCTTGCCACCCATCACCATCACCATTTCGTCAGTCAGCTTGATGTCCGGCTCGAATCCTAAGTTACCGCCAGGTGATGACTCAAACATGAAGCCGAAATCTGGAAAATAAATTGAATGTCATTATTGTGTTTGATTCAACTTTTTATGAAAGTAAGATATGATAGAGGTGTGTGGCGTTTGCAAAATACAAACTTATTTGGTGTAGTCTGCGGTAACTTAGATAAATTATACATCATGACTTATATGCTAGCTAGTAGCCCGCCGCTGCAAATATAATTAAGCGAAACTCGGGATAAAATCCATCAAAACATCCGGGGAGAATGCAGTGCGGTTCCTAACACTAATAGCATCCAATGAAATTATAAACGTGTCCACTTGTGGCCTAAACAGTTTAATGTGAGTATGTGATAAACCGTACACGAAAGAAGAAGAAAATACAACATCTGCGATTCAGAAATAGTATTTTCATTATCAGCTCGGAAAGTAGGCTGAAGTTGCCTGAGGAGCGGGTTGAAAATATTATTTTGCAGGCCTATGGAGAATCGTTTGCAACGGACAGCCGAAAAATCATAAAAAAAAACAATGATGAAAATGTTACGGCTGAATGGCTGGCCGGTCACAGAAAAAATAAAACAATTTAGTCGGGAAGCGCGACCATCCGATCTTCATTTGTTTTTTCGAGCTTTGTTCATACTTTCTTATACAAGAGGTTTGTATTAACACGATGAGTTAATCAGATTCAGATTCCTGTTTTTATTTTACTTTCCTTGTGTTCGTAATGAGAAGCTTTGTTCACCTCGGGTGAAAGACTTATTTAGTTCTTCGAACTATTGGCGCCGTCTCAGGACTAAATCAGTTACTAAATTTCACCCCTGTTTAATATTTATTAAAAAATACTGCTATTTTAATAATTCGTTATCGAATTATTAAAATAGCAGTATTTTTTAATAAATAACAGCTAGTAGTAGCTGTTATTTTCTACAGGCTGGTAGTATTATCATATCAAAATTTAATATTCCTCAAAATAATGATCGCTGCTTCTTTCTTTTTTTTTCCGGTTGAAATACCTGCTATAATGACACCTATTTTACACATCATCTGTTAAAAAGTAGTTTGTTTCAATAAATAAGTATTCATCGTTATTTATACACACCTATATGTACGAGATGTCCGTCTGTGTCTAACATGATGTTGCCGTTGTGTCTGTCCTTGATCTGCAGCAGGAAACCGATCACGCTGTACGCAGCCATCGACGTTACGAAGCAACGGCGGGCGGCCTGTAATATACGATTACAAGGTTAATAGAACCAAACCAAGCCAAGGCAAAACCAAGGTTGATAGGTTGTAGTTGTTGTTCTGTTGTTTTCTTTTTTATTTTATACTAGCTGACCCACGCCTCTTCGTCTACGTCACATTTTTCATGAATGCTCTGCTCTTATTGGCCGTAGCGTGATGTTATATAGCTTATAGCCTTCCTCGATAAATGTGCTATCCAACACTAAAATAATGTTTCAATTTTAACTCAGTCATTTCTGAGATTAGCGCGTTCAACCAAAGAAACAAACTCTTCAGCTTCATAATATTAGCGTATGGATATACTTGAACTTTCTAGGTAAAATCGCAGTCAACAGTTCAGTTCAGGCTTGTTTCAGTAAAGATGAGCTTAGCAGCTCGCAGCATTCTACGCCTTTGAAATAGGAATATATCCTTGTAAAGTTCGCAGTTAACCTCATTTCACCCTTACGCCCTTAATGATAAGGTTGACAAATAGTCAACAGCAATTAAAAGTTACTTACCTGAAACTCTCTAGTAGTCTCATCTCCATACTTCTTGATGAAATACTCGTACATGCCGATGTCAGTCTGCCGACCCAACTGATCACGTGATTTGGCGTTAGGCACGCATTCTATTACGCCACACTGAAATGGTTATACGGCGGATTATGAACCTTAATGCAAATTGGTAGAGGTCACTTTAGAGATAGCTGTGATTTTAATGTTGAACATCGGTTCAGCGCGTCGCAAATTTCGGGAATACGAAATTTCGATTCACAAAAACGTAAAAAGCCGGGTTTTGTTGTGTTTCATGCTTTTAATATCCGCCTATAGCATGTTCTTATCACAGAAACGGTCTATAAGTTTCAAAGATATGAAGTTAATTCATACTTGGATCAGTTTAATATACATCGCCTCCTAATTTTTTTAATCGGTACTTAAAAAACGGTCAAGTGCGAGTCCAAATCTCACCACAAAGGCTACCGTACCAAAAATCGAAAAAAAAAAAAACTCGTTACTTGTATGGGAGTCCCCTTTATAAATTAAATTTTTAATATTTGTTGTTAAAGGAATACACAAAACAGAAATAAACATTATGTGTGCCCGTTTACAGACAGACGGACGGATAGACAGCGGAGCCTTAGTAATAGAGTTCCGTTGGTAACCCTTCGGGTACGGAACCCCAAAAATGTCCTCATTCGAGGAGCAATACTCACCCCGGGTGCAGTAGCGACGACCTTGTACGGGAACAGATACAGATCAAGGCCAACTTGTTGGAAGATGTTCTTGAACAAGGATATGACTTGCAGCGCCAACATGTCCTGTCGCACGTCATCTCCTACTTTAAAGATGGCCGCTTGCCATACTTCCGCTGCAATGCCGGTGAATCGGTCCTTGCCGTCCTCCTGTTTTGAGAAAAGTTGTTATTTAGATCGTTATTTTTAAATGAGGAATGGTTTTCTAAGCGCCGTAATCCGTCATGGCATAACATTTTTAGGCATAAGTAATATCATTTGACAGAACGTTTTCGCATAACTAAAATGAGTATAATAATACTGTAATAATACTTTGGCATTAATGCAAAGGTTAGCATAACTAACATTTGGACTAATTTGTTTTGGCATCATTTGAGTTGAATAAATTTTCTTGCCTAGACAAGTAGCAGAACATAGGGCACATGCCAACAGTATTTATGGCAATTAATATTAAGGCAAAAAAATATCACACACTAGGGATTTATTTTCATGCACATTCACACAGACTGACAAATTGTATCCGTGCGGAATCGCATACACTAGGCAAAAGACTATCTTAACTTTGTTTTTTTTTTTTTCAAGTTCCATGATTCTTTTTGGAACTCTACAATGACAATGATTTCACACACAGACTTACGAGTACAAGTTCAGCAGTAGAACGGCGCTGACCGACGTTAAAATATTTTAGAAGGCTCTGTTAGTCAAATATAATAAATACCCATGGGATATCATGGCAAAGATACTCACATTTTGTATTGATTTTGAATTCTACATACTGTATCCATACAATTTGTGAAATGATTTACGTTTAAATTGATAACATACTCTGGATTTTATTTTCATATTTTACTTTTTGTATATTAACAATGTAATCCTCAAACATCTTGATGTATAACATCATATGGACATCGTAGTTGCTGTTAAACATAACCTTACAAAGCTCGCTAAAAAAAAAGTGGGCCTAGCACGAATGCTTTTGACGTAAAGTATCGCAACGTAAAATTTTTCTTCTAAAATATTCGTTTCGCTTATTCATATTTTTGTATTCATGAAACAAATTGTGCCGCATAAATTGAATCCAAAATACTTTGGGGTTGGGTTTATTTTAAAACTAGCTTTTTCAGCTATTTCGTTCGAGTATATCCCGTATTTCCTGTTCCCGTAAGAGTTTCGGGAAATCCTCTCCTAGTACTCCCTCACTCTCCCCACACACAACCTACATGTCAGACTTCAGCTGTTTACGACCAGTAGTAAAGCTGTGCGTTGTCTGTCAGTCACTCAGTAACGGAAGAGTTTTATATATGTCACCGGAAAATGCCAAACGCCGTAAGATTGTAAAATATCGCGTGAAATTGTAAACTATTTTTTTTTTAATAACACACTGATGTATTGGAAACTATTGAATTTGGATGGGTTACATCATTAGAAACATTTACAAAAAGGTTTTTGCATTACAGTTCGAAAAATTATAATCTAATCAAGATTTATTACAAACTTACGGAGTCTGCCATTTTCCGGTGACATAATATATTGATTCATTTAGCTTTACGTTACTCTAGCTGACCCGCGCAACTTCGTCTGGGTCACATTGTGACATGTTTTTTCCGCTTGCAACATTTCTTATTGCTGCTCCGCTCCTATTGGTCATAGCGTGGTGTTATATAGCCTATAGCCTTCTTCGATAAATGGACTATCCAACGAAAAAAGAATTTTTCAATTCGAGCCGGTAGTTCCTGAGATTAGCGCGTTCAACCAAACAAACAAACAAACTCTTCTGCTTTATAATATTAGTATAGTTATACGTCAAAAAATTCGTGTTAGGCCCTCCGAATTATTAAAAGGCTACTTACTGAGGGCGGCTCCTCTCCTGCGGATATGGCCATGGCGATGGCTTCCATCTCATCAATGCCGTACTTGCGCACCCTGAACCGCGCCAGGAAAGGTGCTTTCGCTGCACTCTGCATGGGAGTACCTGAACCAAAGTAATATTTTCATGAGCTAAGTAAATGGAAGGTAGAGCTACGTTCAGAAATGGTAACATAGATTTAGTTTTTTTTTTTAAAGACATATGAAATCATCAGATGACTCCTCCCGCTCGAGCCCGAGCAGAAAGGAGTGTCATAACTTTGATTTAGGGTGCATTTCCACTAGACATGTGCGAGGATGGACATGGAGAGTGGAGGAAATGTATGAGAAAATTTTAGCCCGACTTGCGATAAAGCGACTCTACGTAACCTCACACATCTTTTGTGGAAACGCAGCCTTATTGGCTGCTCGAGCTTAGTGATTAAAGGGTGACGCTAAAGCAAGATTTGTATGCGGGATAAGAGTGTTTATTTCTCATGGAAATGAACGAACCGAATTTTATGAAACGAAAACGTAGTACGCATACACAAGAAACTTAGGCCTAAGGCTGCCTGTCCATTGACGCGGAGCGAGGCAGCGGAGCGGAGAGGAGTAACGAGTTACACGACGAAGAGTAAGTAATTCGAGTAAGCGACCGGGTTTTTCCACTTCCACGCACCACTTCCCTATTCCGCAGCTTCACGCCGTTTCCCGGTTTAGCATGAATCTTTAAGCAAGTTTGCAAATCCCTGTTCACTAGCTGAGGCGAAGTGGAGATTTTGTGCAATTCCATTGGTTAATATTGGCACACCTCCTCCCCGCTCCTCTCCTTTCTCTGCTACAGTAGTCAATCCGCCTAAAGCGTTCATCTGATTCTAAAACTTATTACTTTAAAGTTTGATTCAATTACCGTGAAGGCTAAACGGTTTTGAGAGGGAGAGATGAAAGAAAATGAAAAGCGAAGAACTTGCCTTTACCTTGCAAGCTAAAATATTTAAAACTCATGAGTAAATATATAAAACTTACCGCTCTTGTAGTCGATGTCGAGAACCATTGAATCTGGGTTTGAGGGTAGGTAGCAACCGGGCTGAACCTGTCGTAAAGGAAGGAGATAAATTAATTATTATACTTAGCTGAAGGCAATCTGGTTTTACGACAAAGCAACAAACCATGATCGACAGAATGACACAAAAAACATGACAATCTTTCTGTCGATTTGTTGTTAAAGTCGCTATAGAAATACATAATCTGTGAAAATTTAAACTGTCTACCTACTATTACGGTTCTTGAGATACAACCTGCTGTCAGACAGACGGACGGACAGACAGCAGAAGCTTAGTAAAAGGGTACCTTTGGTTACCATGTCGGTACGGAACCCTAAAAACGTAGCTTGACTACAGAATTAAAATGAAAGAAACAGAACGAACCTTGAAATGCGTTCTATGGAAGTCTTCAGTTGTAAATAGCCACTAAAAACATGAAAATCAAGGCTTACCTTAATAGTTTTTAGCGCTTCTAAGCACGCTCGTTTCCTTTCGGCGCCCTTCGGGAAAGGTCGGATGGTTCCGCTGATGTTCGTGATTTGGCTGAAGAAGTCGAACTCTCTCTCATAGAATGCCTTAGCGGGACCCGATAGGTGTTCCACTATGTTCTTTATAAGACTATCTAATATGTCGTAGAGGGCTGCTGGAAGGAGGCCAAAGATTATAGAAATTGTTAAAAGTGTTTTGCAAGCAAATTCAAGCAGAAAACCGGCCAAGTGTGAGTCGGAAGTGCGTAAGAAGTTCCGAACGAATCATATTTTTCTTCTGCGTTGTCTGTCAGTCACTGAGTTACTCAATCACTCAGTAAAGGAAAAATTGTATGCATCTATACTAATATTATAAAGCAGAAGAGTTTGTTTGTTTGTTTGTTTATTTGGTTGAACGCGCTAATCTCAGTAACGACTGGTCCGATTTGAAAAATTCTTTCAGTATTAGATGGCCCATTTATCGAAGAAGGCTATAGGCTATATATCATCACGCTAAGACCAATAGGAGCGGAGCAGTAATGAAAAATGTTACGCAGACGACGTTGCACGGGTCAGCTTGTAAATGATAAATGATTTATTTTGTAATTAAGTTAAACATAACACTTTTACACGTCAATCTTTTTTGGTCATTTTAAACTAGATGAGGCCGGTGTTTCCTGACTCAGGGTAGTCCTGAGAAGAAACACCGAAAAAAACCTTAGGTCAAAGTCTCTTTAGATTTGACTTTGACTTTAGAGCTCAACGATCTGACGAACAATACAATTTAAGGACATGTTAGTCTGGCAGTTTGAGTTCTTTATGCAGGCTGCATTAAAGATGGATGCAGGATACAATGAATCCCTAATATTGCGATCTACATGGTGCCCACATTTACAATAGGTTATGTGAGGAACATGCAGATCAGTGTCTGCAGTGGTCTTTTGAGGACCCACACAGATACGAGTGGACCTGTCCAGTCACTGCAAGCCTCGGTCAGTAGTTGAGTAGCTCAACTAAGAACCAATAAGGAGCTCAACGACTCGATGTATATTAATTTGCGCCTCAAAAGTAACTTCATACTCAAATTTATTTATTTTGGATTAAAGAAGTACATACTTTCAACAGAATTTGTTCAGTAAATTCGGAGAAAATTGGCAGTGACAGATGGACGAACACATTCGACAGACAGCCAGACATACGAAGGATTACCCTCGTATGTCTGACTGTTTGTCTCTTTTGGGATCCGCGGAAAAAATTAAAAGCCATGAAAACCTTATCACGAGGGCGAAGCCAAAAGCAGAAGCTGTCAATAATAAGTAATAGAAAAACACTTACGATCTTTGTTTTGCATTTCCTCGTCTGTGTACATATTGGTGTGCATGTTCCATATCAGCTGATGAGCCACCACTTGAGATTTCTTCGATAGTGACTTAATCAGTTCTGCTACGTAGCCCATCTGCAGAATAACACACAGTAATATGAGTTTCAGAACAGTCTCAACTCTCCTCTCCTCATCTCTCAAAATTCTGAGTAATATTTATTTATTCACGCTTTATTGTACACCAAATATATAAAAACATAAAGAAAACCTTAAACTAAAAAATATTCAAATGGCGGCCTTATCGCATTCCGCGATCTCATCCAGCCAACCAGGAATGGAAAAAGATAATAATAATAATAAAAAGTTTATTTCGAAACAATAACACAAGATAAGCATTACAAGTAAAACAATGGTAGCTGCAAAAGTATAAACTGTAGCGTAGCTAACAACGCCCTTTCCCAAAAACTTAATGGAATGATGTTCCATGCAGACAGTGACAAGCAGGTAATATAATATATCTTTTTTTTTTCCTTTAGTTATATTTATTCCTGTATAATAAAAAATAAATTAAAATAAGAAAAACAAGACAAACTAAACAACAGAACATAAATGCTTGTGATGTAGATTGATGTTGAGTTAGTGTGGTGAGTGTAGCTGTAGAGTAAATGGGTGTGTATGAGTAATGAGTGTAATGAGTTGTGCATGCATGTTGTGGTGTTAGTGGCATGAGTGTATATGTGTGGTTATGTTGCGGTGTATGTATTTACACTTCCACAAGTTTTTCTGTTTCCTCATGATTTTGTGATTTTAGCCAAGAGTCAAGTTTCATTTTACATTTTCTCTTAGTTAATGGGTAGATGTGTAGGCTTTTGTTTAATTTATTCTACAAATTAGAACTCAAATGTTTGTAGTGACGACTTGCAGCTACAGTTCTACGAGACTCAGTTTCACAAACCCTATTCGAACGGCGTGAAGAACAGAATTTAGGATGAAACTTAAGTTGGCTATGTTTGCGAAGAACAGTCTTGAGGATAAAAAGCTGTCTGACGGTAAGGACTTGGCAGAGGGTATATAGAGAGGATGTAGGTTATCGGATCGGCTTCCTTGCCAGTACCTTCAGGACCGCTCTCTGCGCTCGTTCGACCCTTAGCATCACTGTTTTACCGGCCCCACCCCATATACCCCGTTTGACAATACCCCAGGACAGACCGAGCGAGCGCGAAGTACACGTTTAATATAGCTTTATATCTGTCCGTTTTTTTATAATAAGAAAGTTAATAAAATGCGGGTTAGTGACCGTTATTACACATTTATCAGACACGTCAAACCGTATTGGTGTCTGAACCAAGAAATTAGAATCAAAAGGTTACACATATTGGCCAACAGGAATATCTGCACTTCAAAATTGGAGCATTGGAGCATTAGAGCTGAGGGTGCAAAGTAGCTTACCTCAGATAGTTATCGAGGCTGTTTGACTGCTATCATTCGGGCTCAGGGAAAATACTACCTTATGGCAATAGCGCTGAGATGCAGAGTAGCTTACATCAGTCACTTAAGGAGCTACCCTTGACGACTATTCAACGAAATTTCAATCTCATTTCAATTACGCTAAGACACAATTTAGCTTGATATGTACTCACCGACTAATGGCGCAGCGCCTGCACCAACTGCGGTATGTACAGCAGCACGGCGGCAGACGGATATGACGTCAGAGTGCTGACGGCCGTCTACGCATACAGCGGGTGCAGCGGGTACTGGCGGTTGAAGTACGAAAGCGCTTTTCCCGGGCTAACTCGACCCAGGGGAAATACTGCCTTGTGGCAATGGTGCTTAGGTGCAAAGTGACTCACCTCAGTCATTTATAGACGATATTTGACTGCTATCATTCGGGCTCAGGGAAAATACTACCTTATGGCAATGGAGTTGAGATGTAGAGTAGCTTACATCAGTCGCTTAAAGAGCGACCATTGACGACTATCCAACGATCATTCAAACTCATTCCAATGAAGTTAAGACACAATTAAGCTTGATATGAACTCACGGTGTCGTGGCGCAGCGCCTGCACCAGCTGCGGTATGTACAGCAGCACGGCGGAAGACGGATATGACGTCAGAGTGCTGACGGCCGCCTGCGCAGACAACGGGTGCGGCGGGTACTGACGGCTGAAGTAAGACAGCGCTTCCACCGGACTTACTCTGGCCCAGGTTATCATGTGGACGAGCTGAAATACAAAATGTGGAGGTTATTTTTAAGAATTGAATAGATTTTCATTTCACCAGAATTCATGAAAAAAATTAAATAGTTCTTTAGAGTATTTTTTGGTTTGGATTTTCTAGTAGTTTCAAAAACATTTGCCAAAAAGGTGGAGGTTATTATTAAGAAAACAATAGTTTTTCATTTCACCAGAATTCTTTAAAAAATTGAAACAGTTCTTCAGAGTATTTTTTGGTTTAGATTTTCTAGTAGTTTCAAAAACTTTTGGCAAGATAACCCTCACTGCTTAGTCACTTTGTGAGAAAAAATGTAGATAAACGTAAACGTCTTACCTCATGTGCATCATTTAGCAGTGTCTCAGTAGTAACAAGATACTTTAACGCTTGCGGCACGTGACATACTGCAGTTGGATGCGCTTGTACTTTACGACGAATCTCGAATATTATGCCATCGTGCCTTAACCTGAAAATAAAAGACAATTTGAGTCTTATGTCTAGAGCACTAAGGTTGAATTTAGTGTAATCGCAATATCTCTTAATTGCAGTTCGGAAAATTGACAGCGTTAGGAATCTGAAGTGGTTGCCTGAATATTGGTCAATTTACTGTAACGAGCCTTTTTGTCTCATCACATGCTTCCGCGTTTCTTAGTCGATTTCCGAACGCACATCTCTAGTTTTTATTCTATAATCTGTGGTATGCGAGTCGTTTGACGTTTCACTTTCCGACCTGCCCTTGTATTAAGATGTCAGGTTTTCAAAATTTTAATTAATCTTATCGAATCCTGTTTATTTTGGGACAGTTTAACGTCCAATAAGCTTAAACAAGCTACCCAGGATGACGCTATGGAGAAATTGCCGTAATTTGTGGTAAGATAGAATTCTTCTAGACGAAATGTCTTGTTCCTAACCCCAACGGGTATATTACGAATTAAATTGTTATTTTCAGATATTGTTGTCTTTTTTACAACGCACACAACCCCTATATGGAGGCGCGTGGTGATTGCGTGACGATTTTATAAGGAAACGGTAAGTTTTTGTACAAAAAGCGCACGCAGCCACGTGTTTTTATATTGGTGAACTTCTGGTGGCTAATCTGATATTTTTGTTTCAGCCAGCACATTTGTTTGGCGTTTCCTTTTCGTTTCCTGTTTCCTACATTTGCTTTTCCTTCGGTTTCCTTTTTTTCCATTTTCGTTTTTCTTATGGACTGGTTTTTCTACAATTGGATTTTTCATGACATGAACGGAGACGTGCTGTCATGCCAACAGGAGACTCTTTCTTCCTGTGGATTTTTCATGACATGAACTGAACCGTGCTGTCATGCCAAGAGGAAACTCACCTGTGGTTAACTTAATAATTTTGTTTTATAGTAATCTGGTATGTAATTTAAATTTATTTTCAACAACATTTACATAAAGATGCAATAGTATCCATATCCAATACTATCCTTAGTAATTATTATCCCTAATCAATAGTATCTAGTCTAAAACTTTAAGTGACTTTAACTATAAGATTAGTTTTAAATCATACAAAGCCCTGTAATTAGGAAGCTACTGGCTTATGAATAGAGAAAGACAAAAGAGTTTAATTTGTTTTATTTGTTCTATTCAGCTACCCACCGGCAGATTAAATGTCCAATCTCTTCCGATAGATACTTTCCGGCATAATTTATTTTGAAGTGGTCTCCACGGCGCCCGAAATTGAATTTTAGTTTATTTTTTTTTATTAGGAGAACACAAGCCTTTCTTTACACCCACTGTAATAGCATATTTATTACAATTGGCGCCCGAACAGGGACCTTGAAGTAGTTTTCTTTATAACTTTATAAGGGATATTATTGCATCATCTATTCTATTCTTTACAGGACACCTTTTGTTCCTGAAATTAGTTTGTCATTTTGTTGTAAACAAATTAGATTGTTTAATATTTTTTTGTAGACAATATTTTCCTACTAACAATATTGTACTATTGTGTTTTGTTAACTGTTATTGTTACAGCATATATCTTTCTACCCTTACAAGACCAACATAATTGTATGGTAAGACTTTTGTTTTGTAAAAGTATCTCAACAGTTGAAACTTAGTGCGGTGTAACTGTGTTTCATATTTGACTCATAAGTGAACTTTGTTATTATACTATAAGGAATTTAAACTTATCTTGTAAGATAATATTGCATCTTTTTTCTGCTAAACACTTTGATATTTTCATAAAAATAACTTTCAACTTTAAAAATATTCTAACTTAACCTCAAATATTTCACAACTTTTTGAAGTTTTTGTTTTGGTTTGTTTGCTCATTGTTTTGCTTATTCATCATGGATAAGGAAGTTCAGTTTTCTCCGCCTTTAGCTGATAAAAACAACTTAGATTCTGACGTTGCATGTACAGTTTCTAATGCTAATGCACATGTTCCTGACATGATTAATTTGACAGAAGTACAACATTCTTTTGATCATAATGACAGGATTGCACACTCTTCCTCAGCTTTAGCTACGCATGCATTACCTTCTTTTAATTCCATGAATGCTTTGGTTAATGAACATATTAAAAAGAATTTGCCTTCTGCAATTAAATTGCCAGATTTGAAAAAGAGTAGACTTAAATTTAATGGGAAAACTTGTGTTAGAGAATTTATTACTGAAGTTGAAGAATATTTCTTATATAAAAACTTTGATGAGATTTTATTGGTTGGTTCATTTACAGACTTGCTTAGTGATATTGCTCTTAAATGGTTTCGCACTGTTCGTATTCGTATTTCATCATGGCACGAGCTTAAGCTTGCTTTACTTAAACGTTTTGACAGGCCGGACTTTGACTATTTTTTGGAAAGTGACCTTCGTACGAGGAAACAGAAGAGTTCTGAGTCTCTTCCTGACTTTATTACAGAAATTATGGACATGGCTAGTCGTCTTTCTTTTCCATTGTTTGATACAGTTTTGGTTAGTATAATTAAACATAACATGTTACCTATTTACACACCTTTTATTTTTGGTAAGCATATTGATTCTGTGGAACAATTTCTTGATCTTGCTAAAGAACTTGAAGTTTTTGTCAATAGAAAACCTAGCAAGGACCTCAAAACTGATAAACCCACAGTCAAGTCTAATGCAGTTTCAACGGATTTCATTTGTTTAAAGTGTAAAAAATCTGGACATCATTTTAAAAAATGCACATCCATACCTGGCGTTATTTGTTTCAAATGTCAAAAGGTTGGAGTCACATCTAAGAATTGTGATGTTTGTAATACTGACAATAAAAACTCTAGTGAGTCAAAAAACTGATTAGGTCTCATCGAGCCCCTGTTATTGATGTAACCGCGAGTGTCTCGATAAAGAAAAAATTTGTTAAATGTCACAAACCTGATGATGTTACCCGTAACAAAGAATTTGCAGACTGGTTAGATTATTTAAAAACATTCTTCAAAATTTATAGATCAGCTCCTGTTTTATTTGTTAAAGATAACGATACTAGACCCTATTTACGATTTTCCGTAGGTGACCATACTTTTTCTGGTTTGTTAGATAGTGGATCCAATAGTTGTGTTTTAGGCTCAAATAGTCATAAACAATTTACACATTTAGGTTATAAAATAAATTCTGTTTCTAGTGCTGCTTATACAGCCGATGGTTCTTCACAGAGAATTATTGGTACCATTGAATTACCAGTTACTTGTGATAATATAACTAAAAATATTAATTTCTTAATTATACCTTCTTTTCAGCCTGATTTCATTTTAGGTTTTGATTTTTGGTTAAAGTTTGATTTAGCTAAGGATTTATGGAAAAATATAACTTATGTCCAAAGCAATAAAGTTCAAGTTTGTACAATCACTTCTGCTAGTGAACTGTCTCCTTCTGAGAAACAAAAATTAAATGAAACAGTTTCACTTTTTGAAAATATTTCTTATGAAAAGAAAGGTTTAGGTCTTACTCATCTTGTTCAACATAAAATTAATGTCACTAGTGAACCTTTCAAACAAAGGTATTGGCCTTTAAGTCCTGCAAAGCAGAAAGAACTTTATGATGAAGTAGAAGTTTTATTAAAGGAAGGCATCATTCAACCTTCTAAATCACCTTGGTGTTCACCTGTCTTAGCTGTAGATAAGAAGGATGGTAGTACTAGATTATGTTTAGATTCAAGACGTTTAAATTCAGTAACTATAAAAGATTCTTACCCTCTTCCTTATACCTCTAGAATATTAGATAACCTCGGGGGAGCTAAATATATTAGTACAATTGACCTTTCTAAAGCATTTTTACAAATCGCTCTTGAAGAATCTTCTCGAGAAAAGACTGCTTTTGTAGTTCCAGGAAAAGGACTTTTCGAATTTGTTCGAATGCCATTTGGTCTCACTAATGCACCAGCTGAGTTGCAGAGACTTGTTGATAAACTTTTTGGTCCTCAATTCGATAATACTGTGTTCTGTTATTTGGACGATTTAATTTGCGTAAATTCGGATTTTAATTTACATATAGAATATTTACACAAAATTTATAATATTCTGAAAGATGCTGGATTAACAGTTAATTTGAAAAAGTGTAATTTTTGTAAAGATAGACTTCGTTATCTTGGTTATATAGTTGATAGTGATGGTTTGCATACTGATCCTTCTAAATTAGATACCATCAAACATTTTCCACGTCCTGAATCCGTTAAACAACTTCGTAGTTTTCTTGGTTTATGCTCATATTATCGTAGGTTCATTTGTAAATTTGCTGATATCGCTTCTCCTTTAACCAAATTAACAGCTGGTAGTAAAAATTCTAAAAAACCTCTTTGTTGGAATGATGAAGCTGAAAATGCATTTGATGAGTTAAAACAAACATTAATTACTGCTCCTGTTTTGCAATGCCCTAATTTTGAAAAACCTTTCTTTTTACATTGTGATGCCAGTTCTGTTGGCATTGGTAGTGTTTTGAGTCAAGAGGATGATAATGGAGATCAACATCCTATTGCGTTCTATTCTAGATCACTCAATAAATGTGAACGTAATTATAGTACCACAGAACGGGAATTGTTAGCTATTTTAGTTTCCATAGAACATTTCAGACCTTATATTGAAGGAATGAAGTTTACAGTTATAACTGATCATGCTAGTTTAAAGTGGCTTTTAGGTCTTAGTAATCCTAGTGGACGTTTAGCACGTTGGGCTGCTAGAATTTCTCAGTTTACATTTGATATAGTTCATAAAAAAGGATCTTTACATTTAGTCCCAGATGCTCTATCCCGCATAGAAGTCGCCGCTATAGGAATCTCTCAGAATAATTTAGTTTTGCCTGATGATGATATTTATGATCCATGGTATAAAAAAGTATTTATTAATTGTCAAAAATCTCCTTGCAGATATAAGAACTTTAGAGTAGAGAATAAAACTTTATATAAATTCTGTAAAAGTAAATTTGACCCTAATAATCGTCTTAATTGGAAAATAGTTATCCCTAAAGAACATATTTTAGATACAATTCGTTCTAATCATGATGACATTAATTCTGGTCATCTTGGTATTCATAAAACTTTAAATAAATTAAAACAACACTATTTTTGGAAAGGAATGTTTAAAGATGTTCAAAAATATATTATAGCTTGTGATACTTGTAAAGCTTATAAACATACCACTCATCCTCCTTTTGGTATTATGATTAACCCTAAGAAAGTCGATCGACCTATGTTGATGCTTTCAGTTGATATTATAGGTATACTACCTAAGACCTATTCTGGGCATAAATATATCCTCTCAGTTGTCGATGTTTTCACTAAATACTGCTGGATTTTTCCTATGACAAATGCTACTACTAGAGTAATTAATAAACTTTTTGAAAAAGAAATATTTCTTAAATTTGGTTGTCCTAAAATAATTGTTTGTGATAACGGTACACAATTCACTTCTAAACACTTCGTAGAATTTCTGAAAGGTTTTAACATCACTAAAATATTTTATAATACTTTATACACCCCTCAAAACAATCCTGTTGAGAGATATAACAAAACTGTCGAAACTTGCATATCTTGTTTTGTTAATGATGATCATAGAACTTGGTCTAAATATTTACCTCATGTTCAATTAGCTTTAAATAATAGTGTTAATCTTGCTACAGATTTCACACCTAACTTTTTGATGTTTGGTAGGGAACTTATTTTTGATGCTTCTTTACATCGTTTAAGTAACTCTATTGATAACTTAAGTGAACTGGAAGTTACCAATAGAAATCACTATGCTGATTCTCTTAATTCACTTAGTGAAATTTTTGTTAAAGTTCAAACTCATTTATTAAAAGCTTATCAGCGTAATGCTCGCTATTATAATAAGGGTCGGAAAGTCATTTCTTTTGATGTGGGTGATGTAGTGTGGAGAAGAAGTTTTGTTCAATCTAATGCACCTACTTATTTTTCGGCAAAATTTGCTCCTAAGTTCATTAAATGTAAAATTATTGAAAAGGTTTCTGATAACGTTTATGTTTTGAAAGACCTGAAAAAGGGAACAACTGGTCGTTATCATATTAAAGATATAATTAAATTTTAGTTTGGTTTCCAAGTGTTAGTCTTGATTTTGATATTTTTGTCTGAGGGGGGGACCTGTTTGATAGTGTGATGTATGCTGGGATGGATGATAGGATTATCAGGTTTTGAATGAGATTGTATGTCAGGTAACTTCATATAAATTTATTGAATTCAATTTCTTAACATTCTAAAATATAACTTAGGACATTTTAGGTTTATTCTGATAACTTTTCCACCCACACAATTACATTTTTCATATCAAAAGATCTTATGTTTTTTTTTGTTTTTACAGTATTGTATACAATTTTTATACCTACATTTTTGTATAAAATTTCTGTTTATATATATTTTCTTTTTTTCTAGGATTTGCTCCTAACTTTTTTGTGTTAGGATGCAAGATCTTAATTTTTTTTGTAACGCGGATCATACTGTTTTTTCTTTGTAGAAATAGTATTGATATTTGTGTTCCTTTTTGCAGAACTGCTAACTCCTTTTTAGGTTGGTTTTTCTGTACATTTGTACTCTAGGGATTTCGATACATGTGTTCTTGTTCTCACTCGTGGACATATTCCGATATATTTTTTTGCGGATCTCGGTATATTTTTTTTCCTTGATTTCGTTCCTTTTTGCTACTGTGCCCGGAAAGTCGGTGGTGTTGTTTCGATCACAGTATGCAGTTTTGTTTTGCTACTGTGCCCGGAAATTCGGTAGAGTTGCTCCGATCACAGTATGTAGTTTGTTCCGCTATTGTGCTCGGGAAGTTGGTGGAGTTGTGCCGATCACAATATGCGTTTTGTTTTCGAAGGTGTTTGTGCTCGGAAAATTGGTGGTGTTATGCCGATCACAACATTCTTCTTTAAATTTCTTCATCCTTAGAGATGTAAAATTTGAAACTGTTAGATACAGTCATAACTATAATTTGTTCTTGCTAGTCAGTGGCGATGGTGCCTAACTGTACTCATGGAGACATTTTTGGATTATTCTTGTAAGACAGCGGCAATTGTGCTTAACTGTACTCAACTTTGCATTTTATTTTGCTTTAAACTTGTTAGTCGGTGGCGATGGTGCCTAACCGTACTCATATTGGTTTTTTTGTTTTCTTTTTGTTAAGATATACCTTGTAAGTCGGTGGCGAAGGTGCTCAACCGTACTCAAATTGTATTTTTTTTCTTTTTTTAATAGTCTTGCACATATAGGACAGCGACGGTTGCGGCTAGCTGGACTTGTTTCTTGGATTTAGCTAGTTAGTCAGTGGCGATGGAGCCTAACTGCACTCATGTTGGTTCTTTTTGTATTATAGGTCGGTTATTCTAGTGACTTAACTGTACTTTTTGTTATTTTAGACGTATGTTTTGTTATGGAGTTATATATTCTTGCGATTTTCCATGATTTTTCTTAAGATTTGGTTGATGATGGACTTAGCAGATGTTTTCCTTGCAGTCTAGTAATTATCCTAATCATTTCTAGGATTGGAATCTTTGTTTTTTTGTTTTTGGAATTTATATATCCTTCTTTTTCAAGAAGATTTTTTTTGCTTTTCTCTTTTGTTTTAGGCATAAAAGAAATTGCTTTCTTTTATTTTTTCGGGGAGGGATGTAATGTAACGAGCCTTTTTGTCTCATCACATGCTTCCGCGTTTCTTAGTCGATTTCCGAACGCACATCTCTAGTTTTTATTCTATAATCTGTGGTATGCGAGTCGTTTGACGTTTCACTTTCCGACCTGCCCTTGTATTAAGATGTCAGGTTTTCAAAATTTTAATTAATCTTATCGAATCCTGTTTATTTTGGGACAGTTTAACGTCCAATAAGCTTAAACAAGCTACCCAGGATGACGCTATGGAGAAATTGCCGTAATTTGTGGTAAGATAGAATTCTTCTAGACGAAATGTCTTGTTCCTAACCCCAACGGGTATATTACGAATTAAATTGTTATTTTCAGATATTGTTGTCTTTTTTACAACGCACACAACCCCTATATGGAGGCGCGTGGTGATTGCGTGACGATTTTATAAGGAAACGGTAAGTTTTTGTACAAAAAGCGCACGCAGCCACGTGTTTTTATATTGGTGAACTTCTGGTGGCTAATCTGATATTTTTGTTTCAGCCAGCACATTTGTTTGGCGTTTCCTTTTCGTTTCCTGTTTCCTACATTTGCTTTTCCTTCGGTTTCCTTTTTTTCCATTTTCGTTTTTCTTATGGACTGGTTTTTCTACAATTGGATTTTTCATGACATGAACGGAGACGTGCTGTCATGCCAACAGGAGACTCTTTCTTCCTGTGGATTTTTCATGACATGAACTGAACCGTGCTGTCATGCCAAGAGGAAACTCACCTGTGGTTAACTTAATAATTTTGTTTTATAGTAATCTGGTATGTAATTTAAATTTATTTTCAACAACATTTACATAAAGATGCAATAGTATCCATATCCAATACTATCCTTAGTAATTATTATCCCTAATCAATAGTATCTAGTCTAAAACTTTAAGTGACTTTAACTATAAGATTAGTTTTAAATCATACAAAGCCCTGTAATTAGGAAGCTACTGGCTTATGAATAGAGAAAGACAAAAGAGTTTAATTTGTTTTATTTGTTCTATTCAGCTACCCACCGGCAGATTAAATGTCCAATCTCTTCCGATAGATACTTTCCGGCATAATTTATTTTGAAGTGGTCTCCACGGCGCCCGAAATTGAATTTTAGTTTATTTTTTTTATTAGGAGAACACAAGCCTTTCTTTACACCCACTGTAATAGCATATTTATTACATTACACATCATTCCCTACCATTGGTATGATATTTTAATGTGACAACCTCGGGACCCGGGGTTCCGGTCTTTTGGCAGGCGTGCGGAATGGAGCATCAACCGAGGATAATAGGGAATATGCATGAAAAAAGTATTTATGATCTGAACAGTTTATCTTAAAGTATTCGAAAATATAATACTAACTGTGAAATTAGAATCTAAATTGCTCGAAAAACGAACGAGATAAAATTATTTTAAACAAATATATTTGTCCCTCTCGCGAAAACGCTGTTTTCAATGGCAGCTGTATAGTCATCGTGTAATTTGACGTCACATTACGTATCGGACTTCTCGGAACTGTATGAGGATCATCGCTGCGAGGGTCTAAGCCCTGCAGAGCTGCGGATCTTTACCGATGGATCAAAAACAGGTACTGGCACTGGGGCGGGAATCTTCTCAGAGGATCTCAATATCCATATAGCCGCACCATTGGGGGTCCACAACACAGTGTTCCAAGCTGAATGCATGGGCATTTCTCTGGCGGCATCAGCCATCCTAACCAGGGAAGTTAAGGATCATCCAATACGTATACTTTCGGACAGCATGGCCGTCCTGCAAGCTCTGAACAGCCACACAGTTAACTCTGGGCTGATTCTCGAGTGTCACCAGCGTCTCAACCAGGTTGGTAGGCACAACAAAGTAACCATTCAATGGATCAAAGGACACAGCGAATCCCGAGGCAACGATGCAGCGGACGAGCTTGCCAGAAGGGGTTCGAGTATGACACCAATTGGTCCCGAACCCATCGTGCCGCTGCCTTTCGGGCACCTTCGCAATCTGGTAAGGAAACGCACCAGAGACAAACATCACAAGCTATGGGCTGACCATGGTGAGTGTAGGCAGGCCAAAGAGGCACTTCCCTCTATTGATGGCCGGTTCACAAAACAAGCCCTAAGACTGACTAAGCAACAGTTGCGCTCAGTCACAGCCGTAACAACTGGCCACGGGTCTTTTAATAAACACCTCTATGCTATAGGAGCCACTGACAGCCCACTGTGCAGAGCCTGTATGGAGGAGGATGAGACAGCAGCACATCTGCTTCTAAACTGCCCGGTAGTCGCGGATTACAGGGCCAAGTACTTCGGTAACCCAGGTACCCTCTGTGAAATAGTTGGTAACACCAAGGCGTTGCTGGCCTTCCTTGGGGAGCTGGGGTGGATCGAATGACACATTTGTCCCACCTACACGCAAAATACGCGCTTAGTCGTGGAGTTGCGGAAACCAGCCCGATTTACATACATTACATACATACATCGGACTTCTCTTTCTAAGTGTAGTCTTTGAAGCTTTATAACTTAATAAATGATGAAGGTATTTAAAAAATAATTTCATGATTGTTTACTAGGGCTAATAAGTATTTTATTTTGCAAATAAAAAAAATGCATGCATATTCCCTATTCCTGTAGTGTATGCGCTACGAGAGTATATCCAAGGACATTCCTTGTTTTGTGTAGGCAACTATGAGAACTATTGAGTGAGATTAAGTGGATTACTACATGGTATTATTATTATATGTGACTACGTACCTCCGCTTTTTTATATCTCATAAAGATGCTAAGATCGGTTCTACAATCACTATTGTTTCCCGTAAATACTTGCGGGATCTTGGCCGCGCAGACACGGTCATTGTAGTTATATTGATCACTATGAAAGCTTGTTGACACAAGCGGTATGTGTACAACAGGCCTATTTAATGAAAGACCTGTAGTACACTGCTCACCTCTCGGGTAGGAACACGGCGAGCGTGGGACTGATGTCCCAGGCCAGCTTGGCGTAGTCGCGCCAGGTTCGCTCCAGGTTGGGCTTGGAGCGCCACGTGTTGATGTTGTCTTCTCCCGGGACGGCCTGCTCCGGACGGCTGTGCGGGTTGTGCCAGGTCACTAGGAATTCTATTTCTACTGCCTGGTGAACAAACAAGAGTACATTAGAGTTTAAAGTTCCAAAGCAAATGACTTCACTCGTTTGTTTTGCGGCCAACGGGCTTAATCAGCCTTTCATTTAGCAGACTAGCTTATTTTATTGTACGTACGGCGCAGTTTTCAGTGGCCATGGTTCGGCCCTTGGTGCTAGTCATAAGCTGTACGGTTGTGTCAGTGAGCGCAGAAAAGAATGCAAAACAACCGAATAGCGGACAGTGTTGCAACTCGATGTCAGAATCTATACTAATATTATAAAGCAGAAGAGTTTGTTTGTTTGTTTGGTTGAACGCGCTAATCTCAGGAACTACAGGTCCGATTTGAAAAATTCTTTCAGTATTAGATAGCCCATTTATCGAGGAAGGCTATAGGCTACATATAATTACGCTAGGACAAATAGGAGCGGAGCATTAATGGAAAATGTGACGCAGACGAAGTTGCGCGGGTCAGTTAGTTTTTTATAAATCTCTCTCTTTAATATATAAGTTCAAACAGCATCGACCCCGAGTTGCTGGCCTGTCCGATTTCTATCTGTTGCATTTTGGGGAGTATGCGACGGAATTGCATAATTTAATTCCGCCAAGCTCGTTCCATCATCGGACCACAAGACGTACGGCGAAGCGCCACCGGTACATGGTGGACATCCCACCTATACGCACAAAACGTTTTGGGAATACATTCTTGTGCGTACAGCTAAGCAGTGGAATTCCCTGCCTGAGTCTGTATTTCCTGATAGCTACAACCTGGGAGTCTTTAAGTCAAGAGTGAATAGGTTACTTCTAGGCAAGCGTGCTCCACCTTAGACGCGGTCTGAGATGGAGCACTCCATCTCAGACCGCATCATCGCTTAACATCCGGTGAGATAGTGGTCCAACATAATATGTTGGATGCTTATCAATGGTAAAAAAGCGAATTATTTTTCGGTCGAATAGTTTTCGCCTTTAAGACCTTTGTTTTAAGGTTGAAATGAGTTCGATCAAGAACTGCCGTAAAGTGTGTGAGTACTATTGTCACCTCCAATGTTTCACTCACCATAAGCTCCAATATGAGGTTCCTCTTCCTAACGTAGTCCTTGACGAAGGTGTCCTGTGGCTTGGCGGGCGGCTTCACGCTGCGGTTGGAACGCTTGCCCGCTATGCTGCCCGCTCCACTGCTAAGCGTCGTTGTCGACATGGGCACCTACAGATAGATAGAAGAAAGTATAAAGATACTAGCTTCTGACCGGTTCGGTTCGCCATCGAAAATTGTCCCTTGGAAACATATTTATATATATGGTTTTATCCAAATCTGTTCAACCGGTAAGAACGCACCGAGATTCCGGCTTCAGATTTTCTATGCGGTCCGTGTATGTGTGCGTAAGCGAAGCGACACAGAATCAACGTCCGATGGCCGAAGCAGAAATTCTTTAGAGATTTTGTTGAATGTTTATCGAGGATACAAGTAATCGTCTTCTCAACGTAATCGTAATCTACAAGTCATCAAGTAATCGTGTTTCTAAAGTGTATTATTTGTAGAGTGAGTTTTTATTTATCTTACATATCCTAATATATAAAATTCTTCCGTTACTGAGCGACTAACAGATAACGCACAGCTGAAACTACTGCTCGTAGAAAGCGGTAATCTGGCATATAGGTACCTTAGGGAGTTTAGTGGAGCACTAAGAGAGGATATCCCGAAATTCCTACGGTAACGGGAAAAACAGGATATGCGTGTACGATGTCGCGGGCAAAAACTGGTTAATTATATAATTAAAGATCAAGTAATAACGACACTGTAGGGAATCAAACGAACGTCAATTACGTCTCGCTTCCTTGGTGCCCCCCCTTAAGACATGAAGAGCTAACAGACAAATAGAAAGACAGACTTTCTCATTTAAAATTGCTTGCAACTACAGCAGTACGGTTTGACAAAAATAATTCAAAGTTGAAATTATGCTAAGAATTTGCACCACCATATTTTTTACTTCCCTAAAATAAACAAAAGGTGAAGATGTTCCCCTTACTTTGCACAAGGCTATTCTGCAATGACTATTAAAGTCCAACACATACCGTATTTATCCATCCAGTAGTCTGTCGACTGCCAATATCACTGTTGACCGAAGATCGGTTGTCAATCGGAGAGTTTGACGTGTAGATGCTGTGGTTACTGCTCCGTCCCATTAGCTCAAATTCACCTGGAACAGATGAATAATATGCCACCAATTTCTATGACAAATCTTGGTTTAAGTAGTACTCTTTTGGAATGCCCTGCCCGGGTCGGTAAAGAGTACGGTTAATACGGTAAGCCGACAACGTGGAAACTTCATAAAACACGCTATAATAGGTGCAGCAAAAAGTGTATGAACTAGTAAACTTTTTGTCTCTGTGGCCCCTTCGCGCGCGACGTTCATGCTAATTCGGAAACCCGAAGACTATCGAAGCGCATAACAAACGTACATGAGAAGTTCATGCAGACCCGAAATTGGCACAAAGTTATAACTAGTGCCACACTACAAAAAAAAAAAAAAACTTCAGGTAGGCTAACGCACATCGCAACGCTTCGGGAACCATCGTTCATCTCCGGAATAACGAACGCGCTATACTGGAAGCATTACTCAAATGCGCGGCAATACAGAACTAAGAAGCTTTTTGCCTGTGGGGCGGGACGTTCGTACTTATTCGGAAACACGAAGATTACCGAAGGTTTACATACAGGTTGATGAGGTGACGCTTGAGGAAAGCCTATGTCAAGTAGACGACTTTAGTTAGTCTGGAAATGGATAAAGACTTACCACCAATATCACTGCTCTTCAAATACTTCTTATCGGAGTGCATGAGCTGCCAGAACTTGATGAGCGAGATGATATCTTCCCTCAAAGCGCCGGAGATCTTAGCGGGGCACATGAGCCCGCGACAGAAGTAGTCGAGGCAGGCGGCGTACACTCGCTCTCTGAGGATGTTGCGCGCGATGGAGCGCGGCAGGATGTCGCCTTGCAGGAGGGACAGCCCACACGATAATAGCCTGTGGAGAAAGTTTTGCAATTCGGTACGGTTGGCTCCCAGGCCTGTTTAAAACTACGCGGTATACGCTAAAATTTCGCTCGATTATGCACTTTTTTTAGATGTAACGACTATGAATTTCCGTGCGTTCAGGCGATTTTGCCATACTTATTACTAGAATCAAAAGAAGCTCACAATTTAGGACCCATTAATTTCAGTGTTAATATATAATCCGTGGTGCTTGGCAACTAGGCTTAACCCAGTTGTATAATTATGTCCCTTGGTGCCTATTGGCCTAACTGAAATCTGTCTCCTGCTTGATAAGGAGGGAAGTGGAAATTATATTTATATTTTCCTACTCCTCCGCTGTACTTTCTGATTAATGTCGATGCGGGATCCAAGACAGTTGAATCGTTTCTCCGGGACTCGTCGGGCTTCAATAACTCGGCGTTTTTCTGGTGGTCGCCACTGTTGATTCTGGCTTTCAGGAGTTGCATGGTTGGGAATGTGTGGCGGGCTTGTCCCAAGAAATATGTTTTTTTTTTTAAATAACTTACCTAAAACGAACCCCAACAGCTTCAACATGCCTATTTATGTGGTCACGTACATCTCCCACAGTGATCGGAAGTGACCTAAAATTAATACAAAAAAATTTAACAGATTTATACATTATCTCCTCAATGTAAAGCTCAATTTTCATTACACTCAATACGTACCTATGCAGCAAACTGGCCAGCATTTCTACTTTTTCCAAGCTATTGTATTTTGCAGTCTCGGCTACTTCACACAGGTATCGAACCCACACCGCGTGGGGGGCCACGAAGGGAGGTCGAGGTTCCAGTTTTGCACCTGTTGGGTTTAGTAAAAACAATGTAATAATCAGAAAAATAATAACTGAATAAATAAACTCACCTTAAAGATACAAAACTGTATATTTTAATATGTCATTGAAACGATAAATTATTGTGGATATGGACCAAGCACTTATTCTTTTGCAATAATTTGTCCTAGTAAATAAATTCAGTCAAATAAACGAAACTAAATCTAGCTTGTAATAAAGTATTATTCAGTAAAAAATCCTGTTCACAGTATATTTTAAAATATAAATCTATTATAAGTATCGCAAGATATTTGACACGTATTTTTTGTTTTATCAAATCATCTTTTTAAAGTTAGAGTGAACAGGCTATTTCTGGGTAAGCTCGCTCCATCGTAGACTTTGCTTTGTCATCTCTGACCTAGTCAAGAGCAAACACATCTTGAAGAAAAAAAAAAAAAATAACAGTTGACGATGATAAAGTGCATCAAAGTTCAAGAGAGTATTCAAATGTGAAAAAAGAAAAAATACGAATAAAATTAAAAAATATAAAGTTAAATCGGGATTGAGACTCCTTTCAGTGATTTTAGTTGTTTCTCATAGTTTCGGATTTCACCATCCAGGCATACTTGGAAAATTCACCCTGTTTATGAAAACATCCCTTACTGAAAGACAATTATTTATTATCTCACCTTCATGAGCAGCTAAAGGACTGATCTCATCGCTCTGCTTGGAGAACAGTCCCATCTTCCGGTCCACAGTGCTCTGCCACGCGGAGAATATCTCCTGCATGAGTCTAATCTCCAGGTCCGGTCGGGAAGTGGTCAGCCATTGCCAGCACTCTACTGCTGTTGTTACTGCGTCCTCCGTGAAGATCTCTACTTGAGACCAAGCTGTGGAGGATTGAAGATGATTAGAAATACTACGAAAAATATCAACCTTAATAGTGGTTTAAAAGGTCAAAAATAAAACCACGCTTATACTTATTTGTTTCGTCAACTGTGGGCCCGTAATGCAATTGTTTTATACGTCTGATAACGCTGAAAAAAATCCTACGGACGAAGTTGCACATAAATAAAAAACCAGCGGCCAGGTGCAAGTCGGACTCGCGCACGAAGGGTTCCGTACCATTATCTATAAAAACGGAAAGAAAATTTTAACTGTCTAGCTATCGCGGTTCTTGAGATACAGCCTGGTGACAGACATACAGACAGCGAAGTCTTAGTAATAGGGTCCCGTTTTTACCCTTTGGGTACGGAACACACGCACACATATCTTCAACCTTCCAGAAATAAACTAGGGTAGAATTAATAGAGACTCTCGAAAATACGAAGATACATGGTTCTCTGCCATTAATAGAATATCTCCTGCATAAGCCTGATCTCCAGGTCGGGTCGGCAAGTGGTCAGCCACTGCCGTCGTAACTGCGTCCACCGTGAATATCTCCACTTGAGACCATGCTGTGGAGAATTGAAGAAAGTTGAAGTTAAATATGAGCAGATTCGTCGGGAGAAATAGAAAAATACGATCTGCTTGTACTACGTTCCTCCTTATCTGGTGATTGAAACTGAAATCTAAGAGGTGAGTATTCAGCGGTTGAGCTTAGAAAAAAATCCACGGTTGTAATAACTGGCAATAAATCGTTTGCGTGACCTTAGCAGAACACTTCCCAGCAGAGCATAAAAAATGTGAGTTCTGTTCGCATGCAGCATAGTTCTATAGTTCCTGATACATTTTAGAAAGACTTCTGGAAACATGGCTCTCAAAAAATTTTTAAACATTATAAAACTGACACCAGAAATAAACCGACACTTTTAGTCGTCGCAAAAAAAAACCAAAAAAATATCTAGAAAATAGCCAGCCGAGAGAAACCCGAGCTATTTTTCTAGATTTAGCTAGTAAATTGTGGTGTTTTTGTAACTGACCGACAGAGTGCAACAGGCCCCGCGCAGTGGGCGCGGTGTGCGAGTGCGCCGCGTGCGGGGAGTGGTGCCTGGCGTGCACGAGCAGCGCCGTGGCGCGCCACAGGGCGGCCCGGTGGGACGTCTCGCTGCCACTGCTGCAGGCGTCCCGCAGCGCGGTGTGCAACCGGGCCCCCACCCTCCATAATGCTGCTTCTCCGCCGCCTTCTGCGCTTACTGCACCGGCAATCTGTTAAAAAGGAGGTTTTTAGAGTTTTATTGATATACTAGCTGACCCGTGTAACGTCGTCTGCGTAACATTTTTCATTACTGCTCCGCTCCTATTGGCCTTAGCGTGATGATATATAGCCTTACTCGATAAATGGGCTATCTAACACTGAAAGAATTTTTCAAATCGGAGCAGTAGTTCCTGAGATTAGCGCGTTCAACTAAACAAACAAACAAACTCTTCTGCTTTATAATATTATAGTTTAGATTTGTAGCCAGTCTATTCTAGAGCACTCTGCGGTCACGGAGCGGATATTCTGATCAGCAGCTTGATGTACAGACGCCAGCATATCAAGCTACAACAATCTGTCAAAATTATTTAATAGATTTTCAACTTTATCGCTGAAGCATTAGGTTCAAGGTAGATTGGGAAAATTTGACATCATCGGGTAGCTTGTCATTGTACAGTATACTACTGACCTCGCCAGCATATCTGCTGCGTTGCGACACTACAGCGAGCAGCGCGGCCGAGTCTTGTGTGACGCAAGGCGGTCGCTTGTCCAGCGCACTGCGCGGTAACGGAGCGGACATTCTGTTCAGCCCGGCTGCTCCTAGTAAAGCCCCAGTAGCGAGTGCCAGGCCACAGTGATGCCAGAGAGTCGAGTTTGGAACCTGTGTAAAAAGAAAAATGTTAGCAACTAAAATAATATTTGGTATATTGAATAGTATACTTAGTAAAAAGGCCAAACCGCCTTGAGCAAGCACGGTGATTAATGCTCGTGCCTTCTCTTTATAAGAAGATAGGTCTTAGCCGAACGAAATAGGACGTAATGGAATCCTCGTGTATTCGTTCTTAGGTGACTCTAAATATCATTCGCTTTTGCGCAACATGCCAACTATTGTGTCGTGTCACAGAAATCTAGTCTTTGTGCAAACTTGTAAAGAAACATTTTTTATTATATAATGATCTCACCACTATGTAGGAACAAAGCTGTGAAGAGAAAACAATTTATTTACATATGGTATCGCATTATAGACTCAATTTATGGAGCTCAAAAATTGCCGTTTTTAGGGAGTAAAACTACACTACTAAACACTGAAATATGGATCATTTAGTAATTATTTAATTTAAATTATGTTTAGAGAAAGAAGAAGAAAAATTAGTCACCAAATATTTATAAATAAAACAATATTTACCCAAAATTCCTGACCTAGGTAAGAAATCTCCATTTATGTGTCTTTTATTCGCGTTCTCTTAAGTTCAATCATTTTTTTCGTTAATGTTACTACTGCTTACCTGATTTAAATATTCTTGTAAATGAGATCGTGTAGACTGAGGCGCCCATTTCATTGCCTCTTGAACTATTCCGTGGCAGCGATCAGCAAAATCTTTGACAATGCACTGAAAGAAATTCCAATATTAATAAATCGATTAATCTGATCTTATTTTTTGGGCTATTAAATAAAGTTGATATTGAACCATTTTTTGTATCACCTAAGTTTGATTTTCTGTAAAGATTTGACCATTTATTATTCAAAAGACGATTACCCTTACTGCGTACAACATAAGCTTGGGTTTCTTAAATACTTTCGTCAATATTCTTTCATTTGAAATAATATCTTATCCAGGAACAAATAAGTTTGGTTTCCCCTTACCTCTCTTCCTTCTAAAGTGTCTTGCAGTTGTAACGTGAAGTCCGTGCCAGGTACTTTGAGTAATGGTGTTTCTTGGTTCGCGTCTAGTTCTAAACTGAAGCTTAGGACTTGTAGGATGTCTAACATGGACCATAGGACCTGGAAGTATGTTTGAGTTTACTACATATAGATTACCAGTCACCCTGTACAGAGTAATCGTTCACCACCGTGTGATCATCTTCGTGCCTTTACCCCGTGTTACAAAGCGATTCAAATGAGAATAGGATCGACTTCGCGCCATATTGTGAAGTCATAGCTGCCAATTCAAACCAAGGTAAGCAAAACAAGTTGTTTTTTATTTTATAATTATTTTCAAAGATTGAGTGAAAAAAGTGTTATGGTATGGTTTTAAAAAACTAATAAATTAAGTATTATATTATTATATTAAGTTTTAAATAATTAAGTATTATATTAAGCTAATTGACTACTTTTGAATGTTTTTATTGAAATTTGATGTATGTCTAATTTAAACAATGTAAAGGATGTACAAATCAGTTTTTTTTTGGCACACTGTACCTTTCAAGAGACATTAGACAGATAGAGGTCATTGACGTTCCTATTCTTATTTGAATAGCATTGTACGTGAGGTCGGCACAACACTTTGTCCTCCATTCTGGTCCGTCAACCCCCTTAGTTTCACCGCCTCCCTTCTCTTTCATATCACTTCACTATCTACTAGAGCTCCAAGAAACATGGGTCAACGGCAGACAGAACTAGAGAATATATAATTTAGAGAATATATAACAGAACTTGGGCCGACTATGGGGGCCGAGTCACCCGCGTCCGTAGGAGAATACCCTTCAGCGAATCCCTACACGTGGTCCCCGGGTGGTGCTAAACAGGTGACACTAACCGCCTCCGTGGTCTAGTGGTTATACCACCTGATTCAGACCCAGAGGTCCCGGGTTCGATTCCCAGCGGGGGCAAATTTCTTGCTCGGTTTGGTTGGTGGTAGGACTTGTTCTGAGTCCGCCTGGCAAGCTACCACCATCATGTCTAAGTCTGTCGCCATAACAAAATACAATTCCTCTGTGTAAGAGGATTCCGGGTGAAACTCGCTTCCATCTTCGGCCTAATCATCACTTTCCATCAGGTGAGATTTGGGCCAAGAGTTTCCCCGTTTTGTATAAAAAAAAAAAAAACTAGAAAATATTAATCTTCAACAGACATTTCATAGCTTCTACAACAATCTAGAGAACAACCCACTCACCCGACAATTCCACAGCAAATGCGGGAATCTATCGACCAACCCCGCGAGCCACTTGTCAGCCACTCTCCTGATCTGCTTGTGTATATGGTTGAAGTTCACCAATAGGAACTGCGCGTGCCCTTCCAGTTCTCTCTCGCGAGATTCGTCTTTGACTTTGTCCGACATCACGTCTAGGAACTTTTGGAATACTTTGTCGCCGACACTGGAAATTGAAGCAACTTTAGTTTCATTTGGATAGCGAGATCAATGGGAATTATGGTGGAAGTGGCCTATTCAATACCAGCTGATTCAGAAAAAAACTGCATTAAGCTAGGGAAACTCCCTAGCTTAATGCAGTTAAGCTAGGGTTCATCCTTTTGAGAGCTAAGGTGCCACAGTATTTTTTTTTGTCAGAAGATTTAAAAAAACGCCTGTAAATACAATGATAGTGTTAAATAATAATGGTATTGTTATACATACCTGGCGACACATTGCCACATACCAGTCTTGTCTTTTTGTAACGCTGAGTCACTCAAATACTCAATGATTGGCTGTAAGCTTGGTTCTGGCGAGTTACTTACTCTGAAATGTTAAAATAGTTATGAACGTTATTTAAAAGTGGATACCTATCATATTATTTTTGATCGTTTAAAAATCACTGTGAAGCGAAAGGTAGGAAAATAGGTCGATACTAAAAATACTTGACCACAAAAAAAAAAACAGATGTATTTTCAGTTTTTTTTTTATTTTACCATAGTACATTTTCAAGTGTGTAGCATTTTTCCAAATACATTGATTCGGCTACGGCTTCCTGTGTAATTGGATGCAGCTGAATGCCTTATTTAACATGGAACCAGTTACTGGGCAAGACGACAGCCAATGGATATGTCACCGAAAAATGGCAGACTCCGTAAAATTGTAATAAATCTTGATTAGATAATATTTTCTCGATATATTATGAAAAAATCGGTTTGTATATACGAAATCCTAACCAATTCCAATATTTTCCAATCTATCTGTGCCTTATTTAGAAAAAAAAAAAGTTTACAATTTCACGCGATATTTTACAATCTCACGGCGTTTGCCACTTTCTGGTGAAAGATATACATAGTAGAAGGCACGAGTCATGAGCATGAATCATTAGCGTATCTAGGACTTTTCTCCACCAACCTGAGATGTGAACGATTTTTCTTATGTTTTCTTCATCCATCTTTTCTGTACCTTATATGGTGTTCATTATAAAGAGTATTCTATTTTATTCTAGACTAGCTGATGCCCGCGGCTTCGCCTGCTTGACAAATTATATACTAAAACCTTCCTCTAAAAATACTCTATCCATTGGCTATAAAATAACATGAAAATCGGTGCAGTAGTTTTTGAGTTTATCGCAAAAAGTCAGACAGACGCAGCAGAGGACTTGACAAATTATATACTAAAACCTTCCTCGAAAAATATTCTATCCATTGGTTAAAACAACATGAAAATCCGTGCAGTAGTTTTTAAGTGTATCGCGAACAATCAGACAGACGCAGCAGAAGACTTTGTTGTATGATATGTTCTAGATACGCCAATGATCTGTCCTCATGGCTCGTACCGGCAACTATACTGTACTGAGGGCTAATTCACGTAATTTTATGACGCGGCGATTAAGTTTTAGTGCAGTTGCAGTTAACTTCAAGTTTGGTATTCTTGTAATCTTTGAACTACGCGTAAGCTGCGCGTGTTCTGCACGACAACCAAACTCGACCAAACTTACGTATGGAGGAGAGAACAAATATTACTCACTAAATAATGAATAGAATCGATTACATTTCAATGAATATGACGTTATTATTATATTAAAACTTAAACATAAACTTATCAGCTGTAATTTTGAGACGTGAAACAAATAGTGAAGTGCGCACCAAAGACGCGCAACAGTAGAATGCCGTTATTACGCTCGCGTGACGCGAACTTGACGCGAGCGTTTCTGACAGCGGTAGAGAATACGAAAAGCGTTGTTTCGATCGAAACTTAACTTCAACTGCACTGCAACAACACTTATTTAGTTACGTGAATTAGCCTACTGGTCGGAAAGGTAAAATTTAAAGAATCAGACTCACCTCAAAGTCTCCAACCAATACACACTTAGCAGATACATGCACGGCGCAAACGTTAACTTATTAACAAACACCGTCACTTCCGGCGGATGGTCCAACAGATTCGATATTTGAGTCTTCAACTCTTGCAGCTCATTAATCGATACTGAGTCGTTGCGGACAGCGGACGTGTACTGTAGCTCCCGCATTTCTGAACGTAGCGATGTTTGAGAGACAAGGAAAGGAGACTTTACTGCTATCTCTTTTACTCCTGCGTACCATTCTTGTGGCCATAAGCCTGTGGAAGTGAATATAGTTTTATTACCGATTTCATAAAGATTTTTCGATTGAGTGACTTGTTTTCTTTTTTTTTAAGTTAATAGGAAACTTTTAAATGGTATTATTTGCATCACATTTTTTGGCAGAAGTGAAATGTTGATTTTAATATACAAATGAAAGTGATTTATCACTTGGGATTAAACAAACATTCTGTTACTAAAAGTAGTTCTGTTATTAAAAATCGAGACAAAGTTTGGGAAAGTCGATGATTTATTTATTGGACTATGGGCTGTTTTTTTAACTATAGGTACCTTCAACCCGATGAACAAACAACATGGCAATGTTTACACATACTTTCAATACAACAGGTATCAAAACGCAACTTGGCAATCGTAAAAGTTATCTAGACTATTGAAAAACCAGCCCAAAGTATAATTATTGGTTTTCCACACAAATCGATACAATAATAATGCCGAAACAAAAAATCACTCCTCACTCAAAGCGTCATCTATGAAATACCTACAAAATTAAATTACGTCTAACATTGCCCTCTAAAAAACCTAGAAGCACACTCGTTTAAAACAAAAAATAAATTAATACACACACTACAAACTTTAGTACCAATGTTTGATTAAACTTGAATACTTATGTGTTTGTTACACTGCTAATATTGGTGGTGCTATATCTACGAATAGTGTGGACTACTGTTTTCATCACCGTGTTTAGAATCAATGTAAAAATTAAATATTTTTCTGTTTTTTTAAGGTTTTGGACCATAGCTAATTTAAGTCAAAGTTTGATACAAAAGTATGCCCACTGTTTTCATTATAACTTTGCATTTGAGGTCATTTGTATAGAATTCTATAACTCATAATTCTTTATACATACATACATTTATTAAAAGTAAAGTTGAAATTTTGCAGGATATCATGCGAGTGGTTTTAGTTTTTATAACCTAGCAATGCGTCATTCCAGACTTATTTAAATAAAAGTATAATAAAATGTATAGTAGAGATAAATGTACCAGCCAAGTAATTTGGTTCAATAGGACCATTCAGAGGCACTTTAGTGACAGATAAGAATATTTCAATTTTATTTATATACAGTAGTTTATTCCAAAAGGTTTTTCACATGAAAAGGGGGCAAGAAACTTTTTCATTGTTTAAAAAATTACTGCCTGTTTATAATTTATTATTTTGATTACTTCATATTGTTCTGCATTTAATTTAATTTAATTTTTATTAACTTTGTTAGCTTAGTTGTTTATCTTACTGTGCATGCTGTGGTCTCCTGTAAGTGAAGGAGTACACCTACTAAGTACTTATTTAAGTGTTTTTATGTATCAGCTGTTGTGTATATCCTTTGTTGGAGATCTTAAATAAATAAATTAGTTTCCAAACTTTCCGTGTGTTATTTAGAAAAAAAAAGTTTGCAATTTCACGCGTTATTTTACAATCTTGTTTGCTACTTTCTAGTGACATATACAACAGATATACCAGTAAATACAGCACCACGTCAAAACTCATGTACCTAAACAAAACCATACAACATACATCTACAGTACTTCTATAAGCATGGTTACTCACGCTTTCGCATTGCTAAACGCGTCACCGAGAGGAAGAGACAAGACGTTTAAATACATCTATTGTAACATCACATGGTATAATAATATAAATTATATACAGTTCGATAGAGATAGAACAGTGCTATGTTTTGAAGTTAGTTTTAGTTGAAATTTTATATTGGATTGGGTGCGCGGATACGGATAGGTTTGCGAGTTAACTCTTGATATTTATTAATACGATTTTTTTATCTGGCAAGTAAATACATGGGACACTCGCGTTTCAGTATAGAAAAAATAGGGTCCATTATTGCCGGACAAGTCGATACTCAAAAAATCAATTTTGTAGACCATGTGACTACTATAAGAGCTGTTTGTCAAGTTAAAGCGGAGAAACCAAATACATCAATTTTGTAGACCATGTGACTACTATAAGAGCTGTTTGTCAAGTTAAAGCGGAGAAACCAAATACTGGTATTTCAAAAATGTGCTGGAGGACCGAATATAAAACCCTTTGCATATTAATCTGTTTAGCTTTCTCCCAAGTCGTCTGTCAGTCCAACCGGATGTAGCAGAATACCATTTTTTTTGCATGGAGCGACATTATTAGATCAACATCATCTGCCTAGCCTTTTCCCAACTACATTAGGGTCAGCTTCCAGTCAAACCGGATTCAGCTGAATACTAGTGTTTTACGTAGAGCGGCTGCCTACCAAACCTCTACAACTCATCAGATTTACAGGCTTCTGAAAATCCGTAACGACTGCCAAAGATCTACAAATGACAGCCGGGACCGACGGCTTAACGTGCTTTCCGAGGCACGGAGGAAACTTGGTATGTTAAGATGGTCACCCATCCAGACTAACCTTGTCTAGTGTTGCTTAACCGTAAATATCGACCCGTGCGGCTGTTATTATTTAGCCACAAGTATTAGATAGCAGCTGAAATTAAAATATAGATTTAAGTCGGATACTAGTACAATATTAAGCACTTTTTTGTATTTTCCCGAATATTCATGAATACATAAAGACCAGACTAATGCTTGACGTTTAATCCCAATGGCATGAAAATCTACTTTTTGTAAATACACACGAAAATGTACTGAAAAATGATGTTAACATCCGAGCCCGCGCACCACAACCTATATGTAAAATTATTACTTAGCATAAGATTTAATTCGTGGGTAAGTCAAAGAAGTTTGAATAACAATAAAGTATCAAAGAAAAAGCCTCAATAAAACAGACGCATAAGTACCTGATTCGGCCGCAGTGAACCCCATGACTACGCAGTATAGCCAAAAGTCTTTGAACAGCTTGTGGAGACGCGGCTTCGGGTTTCTGATTGGTGGAAGCCTTTTTACTAGGACCTGATAGGTAAGAAAAGTAAAAAATTAACTGTATTAAGCATCGGAAGTTTTTTTTACTGTTGATAGGCACGCGTTTGACCACGGTCTCACTTGATGGTAAGCGATGATGCGGTCAAAGATGGAGCACGCTTGCCTACAAGTAACCTAGTAGTGACTGTATCATAAAATTTGTTTTGGTGTACAATAAAGAATTAAGTTTGTGAAAAAACATCAAAATTCGGGAAACTCATTGTTGAGTTCATATTCGTATTCATTTTGGTATTACACTTTGCTGCGTATAAGCCTTTATCATCATTAAAATTTTACCGCGACTTTAGCTCGATTTCACATTAAAAAAGTATACCCGCTTTAAACGATAAACTTGAGCCACATTGCACAGATCTTGCTATTAGCACAGCACAACCATAATCAAGGTTTCATCGAGCTTGAGTATTTTTCTGTACCTTTTTATTTTGCTATTGATAAGCGACCACTATCTCACCTGATGGTAAGCGATGATCTGGCCGAAGATGGCGCAAGCTTGCTATTCACTTTTAACTTAAAGATCTAATATGGATCTTAAATCGAGATTGTCATTGTCTTCAAATTCATCTCACCTCATAATATATACACAAACAGCCATACCCTGAGCAACTATCTGTCGACCATACAAATATTTGTTCCATGCGGGAATTGAATTCGCGACACGCAGCGTAGTAGCCAATCGCTTGCTAATACGACCACTGCGCCAACCGTGTCGTACAAAATTATTTTAGAGAATTATTACAGATTATTTCTTAATATTAGTTTTACACTTTTTTTTCGTAGACTGCCAACAAACTAAAATGTAAAAAAAGTAATGTGAAAGACTACGAAAGAGGGTAGACCGACATGTCTGCCAATAACATCCCGACCGCAGGATCTTCAGTTACTCCGTGATCATGGCGCTTGCAACAGTTCCGAAATATCGGAAACTCGCAAATAAAATGGTACATGGTAGCAATCCCGATATGAAATATTCTAATGTTAGGGACCATGAAAGTTTAAAACAATATAAATTTCTTAATAGAACAAAAATCTTACTCACCGCTATAACCGGTATCAGCACACCCAAATTGCCGGCGCTGCCCGAAGCCTTCAATACGGGCGCGGGCGAGCGGTCCGTAGCGCGCTCTCCGCCCAGCCCCAGTTGTACGAAGAGTTCGAGCAGACGCGTCAGCAGCTCGAGCCGAGCGGTCGTGCCGCGGACGTTGGCGGCGATGTTGGCGAGCGCATTCAGTACTGCGCCGGAGACGTGTCTGTGGTAACACAACATTGAAATGTAACATTACTTAATTTTCTAGATGTTCGGTTAATTCAAACAATTGTGTAAAGTCCTAAGTTAGCTAAAAATTTGAGCAGTCTAGCAAGGCATCTAATTGATGAGTCCCTCTCACTCAAAGTTATTTATTTTAGTGTTATTAGACCTAATAGGGTACCATGGGGTTGCGAGTTAAATAAATATAATAAAAAAAGAAATGATGTTACATTTTTTTTAAAATTATATTTCATCATCTATACTAGTCTATTGGTGCACAAAGGCCTCTCATAGTGCACGCCATTTGACTCGATTTCTGGCAACTCTCATCCAGCTGCTACCAGCCACCCTGCGAAGATCGTCGCTCTACCTTTTTTTAAGGATGGGAAATCATCATCTTTATACCCGCTCTGGGTAAAACAGGAAGGAGTTTCAGACTCCTACTGACTAACAAACCCATCCGTGTTCCTCCTAATACCCTTTGCGTTCCAGAGCCGCGGTGAATTTGGTCGAAAGAGTTTTCGAACAAGTTCCGCAACACTATTTTCTGCCTAGGAATCGAACCGCTAGATCCGCCATCTTGGATTACGATTGTGAGCTAATTTTCGACAAAAGCAGATATTTTCACGACTGCCACTTTGGATTTGGAGTTAACATCATTTCCAGTTTTTTTTTATTTTTTTATACAAAACGGGGAAACTCTTGGCCCAAATCTCACCTGATGGAAAGTGATGATTAGGCCGAACATGGAAGCGAGTCAACAGCCTCAGATTTATTGGCTTTACATAGCTACTATCTTCTTCCTAAACAAACTGAAAGGCTTAATCTGCTTCAGGAGGGAGGTAGGCTGGTTGGCATGACGGCCACCATTGCCTACAATGGTCGAACATAAAAACTAAATTCATACTGCCATGCAGCCCAGCTGAGCAGCTCTACTATTTACCTGTACTGCTTCTTATCATCAGTAGTGTGATAGGCAGCGCTGGCAGCCTCTACAGTGATGACGGTGAACATCCTCATGATCTCGTCGTGCGCGGGACCCTCGGGACTGGCTAGGGCCATGCAGCCAAGCTGGTCCACTATCAAGGTGTCTAAAGATGATGGGGCGCGGCATAACCTGAGAAAATATGACTTGTAAAAGCTGGCTGCAGAAACACTTAAAACAAACAAAAATAACCTACTGCAAAGAACGACTACAGAGATCGAAATGAGTCACTTTTCGAGCAGTCCGGTGCATTTAGTGGCATTTTTTTTATTGGAATCAAAGATTTGATGTGTTACCTTTGTTGAAAGAACTGTAGGATAGTATCAGTGGTCTTCGGCGTGTCCTTCAATGCTACAGCGACATGCCCCAACATAATTACTATATTCGTACTGATGAGGGACGATTCACTGAAACCAATCCAAAGATAGATTATATTTTGTGCTAAGCTAAAATTTGTGCACACGGAATACCTACTATTCTGTGATCCCGACCATAGTCATTGGCGTAATTGCATAGTTTAATTCCGCCAAGACCGATCCATCATTAAATCACAAGACGAACGGCGATGCGCCACCGGTACAAGGTGGACATCCCACCAACACAAAAACGATTTCGGAACGCAGTCATTGTGCGTACAGCTAAATAGTAAAATTCCCTGCCTGAGTCTGTGTTTCCTGATAGCTACAACCTGGGAGTCTTTAAGTCAAGAGTAAATAGGTTACTTCTAGGCAAGCGTGCTCCATCTTCGATCACATCATCGCTTACCATCAGGTGAGATAGTGGTTAAATGTGTGCCTATCAAATGAAAAAAAATCATTACATAGATACGCAGTAGATCTGGAGATACGCAGTCGTCTTCAAAATGGAAAGGGGTCTTCATAAGGTTATAGCATAAACTGAAGTACCATTGATCAATTTTGGACTTTATTTCAATAATGTTTTGTTTTGTTTGTTTTGTTTTGTTTGTTTGTTTTTATAATCTGCATGAGTTTTTTAATAAAAAATAATATTTGTAATTATATCAATTCCTCTAATACTATTGCATATCCGACTTGGGTAGACTGTTGAAACAATAAAATGTAATGTTTTTTTTGTAAGATCTTAATGTACACAGTTAAGCAATAAATATATCTTTAAGGTAAAGGAACCAATCATGGACAGTTTAAGAATGAAAATTGAGTTTATTTGCCTTAATTGTTCGTATTTATTTGGTATTGCAAGAACAAGTAATATTCGTAAATAAAACATGTTTTCTGCGATCTATTTATTTGGCACATTATGGCACAGCAAAGTATACTTATGAGATACAGAAAAAAAACAAAAACCCTTATAGAGAACCTATTATGGACAGTCAAGTCCCCAATAATGGACACCCATTTGTGAACAGTATCTAGTTTTGGACATCTAGTGTTGGACACTTATAAAACTATCTACCTATTGACTAGTTTTTAATTATGTATCCTTAGCAAACAATAATTCACAAATAATATTGTTCTTAAAAAACTTAAACATGGTCATTTCACGAAAACCGTTTTGTATGGTCTCAGGGCAAACACTTTTTAAAGCCTCTTGCAAATTTGGCGCAAAATCTTGTTTTTTCAAACGCGCTTCTGGATTTTCCATTTTTCCATTTCATGACCTGACCTTTCCCAAACACTTTAAGTGGCCGAAAAACCGCCACGTCCATAGGTTGGATTAAGTGAGTGGAATTAGGAAAAAGTGCAATCAACTCTTATGCCATCATCTCTGCAAAAATTTGCAAGGTGCAGCGTCATATACGACTTATGTCCGTCCAGTAAAAAAATACAGGCTTTGGTATCTCTTTTTGTAGAAGCCATGGGTTAAAAACGTTTGTGATGAACTCATAGAACGTTTTAGCACACATCCATCCTGTCTCCGACCTCCCTATGCCCCATCCTCGAGGAACACTCTTAACAATCAGCGCCGGTATTCTTTCATACTACTACTAGACTACCATTATACTCGTAGGCGGTGCTAAAACTCCTGCAGCATTGGCAGTAATTAAAACTGTAAGATTTTCCTTTTCATCACCCGAGGACGCATAAACATTTTTTTCTCCTCTGTGTACAATTACTTTCCCTGCTTTAAGCTGTTAGTAGAAAGCACTTTCATCAGTGTATCTATACTAATATTATAAAGCAGAAGATTTTGTTTGTTTGGTTGAATGCGCTAATCTCAGGAACTCCTGGTCCGATTTGAAAAATTCTTTCAGTGTTAGATAGCCCATTTATCGAGGAAAGTTATAGGCTATATATCATCACGCTAAGACAAACAGGAGCGGAGCAGTAATGGAAAATGTGAGGCAGACGAAGTTGCGCGGGTCAGCTAGTATATCCTATTTGGGTAATTCAGAGCAGCATCTGACAATCCTTTGCTTTCTAAATACGCCTTAATTGTTTCAAACCACTGTTTCAGCTCTTCCTCAGTAACGGCCTCTCTTGCCTTCGTCAGATTTTGTGCCGTTCTTTATACCAATTCTGGATGACGATTCATAAATGAACTGAACCATTTTTTACCTGGGTAGTGTACAAAGACTTATTTTGGAGTTTTTTGTTTTCTGGAAAATGGTTTTCAGCCATGTAGGTATAAAACCCACTTGACTAATAATCTTTCTTCTTCTTGGGACAGCACTGTAGCAGGTCCAAAACTACAATCAAGTGGGCTTATCCCCGTAATTTTTATTCCGCAAAATAATTCTAGGCACACCGTGTTTAGTAGCCGCTACAGACATCTTTTCTCCTCTTTGTACTTCAGCACTTGCTCTGTCCATTTGATCCTTGCTATAATTTCGTTTGGATGCCACAATATGGCAATATTATTAACTGCCACAATATAAAAATAAAAATTGGTGAATCTCCAGTCATGAACACCCAGTCTTGGACAGTGCTGTCCATCATTGGGTATGAATGTTCTAATAATAAATTTGTAAGATGTTAAGAATAGTCTTAATTTACATAGCTGGAAAAAACAAAATTATAGCAGACTTACAACAAATCTAGTGATGGACAGAAGTGTCCATAATTGGGCAAAGACACAATTTAGTTTCCAGTCATAAACACAAAAAAAACCCAAACGATATTAGAGGGTAGACAATCAGGTTATTTGCAGTTATAATCCAAATATCAATGGTAAATCATTAAATAAATTGCCAAGCGTTCACAATATAAAGTAAAATTTTAAAAATTCCACGAATGTAGCCCACCTGCATTAGGATTCTTCTAATAAAAACAGATTATTTTGTATTTCTTTCACATGCACTCACTCGACCGTAGATGTTACCAAAACAACATGGCTGTTATATGTCAAACTGACATAATTTTGTTCGGATATCCGTATAGTTTGCACAAGATGTGGCCTTATTTATAAAAATGTTTTGATTTGGTTATTTTATGAAATTATGTTTGAAAATGTCCATTATTGGTGCAGTGTCCAAGACCGGTTCCGTTACCTTATCTTTATCTTTATCTTTACAACAGACTTCTAAAAAAAAAAACACTACAAAGTAAAGGAAGTCGGTGTTTTTGCGAGTTTCTTCGTATTTTGACAACGACTTCCGAAATTAAAGTTATTTTTTACTTTGTAGTGTTTTTTTTTTGGAAATCGGTTGTATTTTTTTGTAAAAAGTTTTTTATTTTTCACTTTATAGTAGTACCCCACACCTAACAACACCACTGCAAAATCGCAGTAAAACAAATTACGCAATTTCGATTACTTGGATGACATAAAACTATCATCCAAGTAGACGAATACCAGCTATTTCGATTTAAAATCCAAAGTTCATAACCGATTTTCATAAAATTTAAATGGGACCAATCTGCAAGTATATCCTTTCAGAAAAAACAAGAATTTTTCAAATCGGTTCATAATTGTCGGAGTTATGAGGTTACAAACATAAAAAAAAACATACAACCGAATTGGAAGTCGGTTAAAAAGTTTATAATTTCTCACCTGTCACTAGTCTCAGCAGTGAACAGTCGGTTGCTGACAGAGCCCACAAGCGCAGGCACGCAGTACGGGTCCACAGTCAAAGCCGCTTCTAGCGCCACACACAGATTCTCTATGGCGGCGTCTCGAAGCTTCTCAAAGGGCGTCGATTTCACAGGCACCCCAGTTTCCGTGAGCCCCTGCAGCTCTTTACCTTGGACTGGCACAAGGTTGACTGCGTTTAATGTTGTGAATAATATGTAGTTTTAGCTTTGAGACCCCCACTGCTGGACAAAGGCCTCTCCTATTTTCCACAACGATTTGAAGAGCAATTCCTGTGTTTTTGAGGCACATTTCATTCTAACCTCCTGCATATACGGTAGGCGCCAGATAAATGTGCAATAGCGGTCACTGACCCACATACATTTATTAATTTTATCAAAAACAGAAATAAAGACTGAAAACTGTCGTCGAATCGACTTCTACCATGATCCGTTATGTCCTCTAGTAATCTACGAAGTGATATAAGGGAACGTACTTTATTTCAAGTTTATCTGGCGCCTACTATAGTTTATTTCCTACATTCGACTCTGCCAATTTAAAATGTAACAACAACTTTGTGTGAACTTTTATTTATTGTCATTATACGAGATAACGAGTATTTTTTCCTTTGTCTTGAGTACTCAGTCGAGAGGGCTGGCAGAAGTTAATTTAAAAAAAGAATGAAAAGGGTCGTCTCAATTTGTCAAAAATATGGACATAGGTTGACTCAATTTTAGCGGTTTAAAGACACGAGAATTGCCCTTCCGTTGTGTACTGCTCGCATCCAATAAACGATCCGCCACCATTACTGTTCCGCATTAGCAATTTAGTTTACAAACATATGAAACAAAAAGCTTGACAAAAACCAACCCATAAACCAAACCATGAAACCAAAATTATGATAAACTATGTAACCCAATTTTAAAATGAATAGCGCTAGTCAAACTGCAAAACAGCTCAATTTACAATGAGTAAAGATCAGTTTTGTTTTTGAGACAAAAAAGCAAGGATAGGACTAATATGGGATAGGATCGTCTACCCACCTATATTCGTGACAGTCCATGAAGTCAGATTTGACATCAGGATACAACATTGCTTTACTAGTACCTGAGTATGAAAGAGACATGAAAATAAATATTTTTCGCACTTAGTGGTAAAGCGATCTTATATCCCTTTCATACATAATCAGCCAATAGGCTCGTCTCTTGAAAAAATCTAATTAGTCCGTCAGTTAGCTTATCAAAAAATATTTGACCCGTGTTTTTTCTTTTGTTACGGGAACCACAATTGACGAAGTTACGACGCTTTTAAAATTCTCAATACGTCACACCTTCGCATAATTTTTAGTGAGTCTTGACCTCACGAGCCCCCACTCCCGAGTTTAGATGCGTTTTATCTTTGTCAATATTCATTGATTTACAAAAACAAAAAAAACGTGTCCATTATTTTTCAATACTCTGATTGACGAACTAAATAGTTTTGCTATTTGTGGATGATGAAATCTAGCCTATTGCCGTCCACTGTTGAACATAAGCCCCTGAAAATCCCTCAAAGAACGCCAACCATCCCGGTCTTGAGCAGTCCGCATCCATCTGCTGCCAGCCACCTTCAAATCATCGACCCAACGTGCCGCAAGGCGTCTCACACTACGTTTGCCCTCTAACACATGTCTGCTCCATAGACCGTCTGTCCGTTTACAGACATGGCCGGCCCACTTCCACTTCAGCATATTGATTCTTTGTATTCTATCCTTCTCTACTCTGCTGTCAAATCCGACTTCTTGTGTTGTCACGAATTTAGTGACGGGCAGGGCAGTGGGGGGAGGCGGCAGATACAAACATGGGCTCTAGACAAAGTGACCTTCTAACTAATTTATTTAATATTTCTTTTAATTGAATTAGAACAATTTTAGGAATTATATTCATTTTGTTCTATCAGTGATAACGATTGTCGAAATGTCAAACAGCGGGTCTAAAAGGGCCACTTTGTTAGAATCCCAATATTAATCATACAACAATCTGTCAAATTTCATTTTCATCTTTATCGCTAAAGCATTAGGTTCAAGGTTGATTGGGAAAATTTGACAGTTTCGGGTATGTGATGTGCTTTTTGATTATGAAAGTGGCCTTTTTAGACCCGGTGTATGAGATTGACCACGTGACATTTCGGTAGCACAATGTCAATATATATTTAATTTTATAATAATACCCATAGGTATTTATAGTAAAGATCTTTATAGAGATTACAGGCATTTATAAGAAGATGAGAACCGACTTTGGTTTTAAAGTAAGATATTGAAAGAATATGATTCTTTCGGAATTTGTTGCGCGCCAAACCGCACTTCACGACTTTTTCCGTGTTCCAGAAATTTGAACCTTATTGACAGTCACTTTATCTAAAGCCGCAGATGACAATGATCATAGACTCACGCGTAACTTTCATGTGCTCTTTACCAGTCTTCTCGAGTTCCAGCTTGTGTAGCTTGAAGAGTATGGGGGAGGGGGTCACCAGGAAGTCACGCAGGCAGTAGATCGATGTGTTCGCTATCGTGGGGAACTTCGTCGCTAGTTTGCCGAGGCCCTGGAACAGTGTAGTTTATTAAAAGGCACTTAGTGTTGAAAATCGAACGACGCGGCGAGCGACGTATGGAACTTAAATTCGACTACACAACGTAAGCAATGTGCTTTATGAGAACGCAGTTAGAGTTGTAAATCGAATGACAACGATTCGTAGTCGTTCGAAGGCGGAAGTATCAAAGAGTATGGGGGAAGGAGTGACGAGGTAGTCGTGCAAGCAGTAGATCGATGTATTGCACGTCGGGAACTTCTTCACTAGTTTGCCGAGGTCGTGGGAAAATGTACTATATTAGAACGATGTAGTGTTGAAAATCGAACGACGTGTAAAACTTAAATTCGACTAGACAAAGTAGACAATGTATTCTATTAAGCAGTTACAGTTGAAAATCGAACGACGTATAGAACTTAAATTCGACTACACAACGTAGGCAATGTGCTTTATGAGAACGCAGTTAGAGTTGTAAATCGAATGACAACGATTCGTAGTCGTTCGAAGGCGGAAGTTTCAAAGAGTATGGGGGAAGGAGTTACGAGGTAGTCGTGCAAGCAGTAGATTGATGTATTGCTTAACGTCGCGTCGCGAACTTCTTCGCTAGTTTGCCGAGGTCGTGGGAAAATTTACTATATTAGAACGCTGTAGTGTTGAAAATCGAACGACGTGTAAAACTTAAATTTGACTAGACAATGTATTTTATTATTAGGCAGTTAGAGTTGAAAATCGAACGACGTATAGAAGAACTTCAATTCGTCGAGACAACGAAGCTAGTTCGGCAGATAGTTCATAATCTACCAAAAACCTTTGCTAGAAACAACTCAAAGATCTTCTGAACACACAATTTTGCTTTCATACAGGTTGTCCAGAAACTGGATGTCAAACTGGACGTCGAGTTTCTGCCAACCGGGAGAGAAGTCATTCCATACAAGTTGTGGCTTAAGGCGTGGCTTGGCGTTGTTAAGCCTTATATTGGGACATGTTAAAATCATCCCCGTAGATCAATGTGTAGTAATTCGAACTCTGACCTGTCTTTTTACGCCTAAAATGCTGCAGTCCATCGCTCTGTGGCGAACACCAAGACGAGACTTGTCTAAGTAGGTGAGCGACCAGGTTTGAGCACCGTTAGATCGGACAGACTTACAATAAACTAGCTGACCCGTTACCACGTCGTTGGGCGGAATTTTTCAGGTTAATATAATAGCCTAATGACACTCACAAATAAAGTGGCTTTCTATTGATAAAATCATTTTCAAAATCGGTTCAGTAGATCAAGAGATTACCCCCCACAAACTCACAAACTTTACCTCTTTATAATATTAGTATAGATTAATCTTCTTTTTTTTTAAGTGAAAACTTCTTTAGCGGCGTTGAGCACTTTTCTTGGGATGGGTATAAAATGTTAAATTGTCAGAACACGTGACCTGGTCGAAAATTCGTAAGACTTCAGGACACATGACCTGTTCGAAAATTCGTAAGACGGATGATTAAAAAATGGCTTATGTTTAACTTACCACCAGATATAGTAACAAATAGCAGACAAAAGTAGTAAATGATCACCAAAATGAAACTCGCATTTTAATGTAAAATTATAACCAAAGTTTTAACACTTTGCTATCCTATTTAAGTAAAATGACTCCAAGTAAATCATGAGTAACCCAAAAATAGTAAATGATCACCAAAATTAAACCAATCTGGCGCTCGGCGGCCGATTTTTCTGGTGTTAAGTAGATATTTTTGGTTACAAAACTAAGGGTATCATGTTGGGGGCCGAGTCACCCGCGTCCGTAGGAGAATACCCTTCAGCGAATCCCTACACGTGGTCCCCGGGTGGTGCTAAACAGGTGACACTAACCGCCTCCGTGGTCTAGTGGTTATACCACCTGATTCAGACCCAGAGGTCCCGGGTTCGATTCCCAGCGGGGGCAAATTTTTTGCTCGGTTTGGTTGGTGGTAGGACTTGTTATAAGTCCGCCTGGCAAGCTACCACCATCATGTCTAAGTCTGTCGCCATAACAACAATGTTGACAGCATTGTTGTGTTCCGGCAGTTAGAGGTATGATAGCCAGTTCCTCTGTGTAAGAGGATTCCGGGTGAAACTCGCTTCCATCTTCGGCCTAATCATCACTTTCCATCAGGTGAGATTTGGGCCAAGAGTTTCCCCGTTTGGTATAAAAAAAAAAAAAAAAAAAAAAATCAAAGCATTTTATGGTGGTCATTATATTTATTCCCTTCAAAACTGAACAACATTAATGTTCCAGTTTTCACTTCTGCCGGCACTCCCGGAGTGCAACCAGTTTTTACTTTATACTTACTTCAAGGCAAACCATAAGCAGCGGCATGTGAGCGAGTATCAGCTTGTGGTTATGATTGGAGTTTATCTTCTCAGTCAAACGTCCACATAACGAGTCCGCACCTACAAGTTAACAACACAATATTAATCATCCTAATATATCAAATTCTTCCATTACTGACTGACTGACCAAATCTACGGGTCGTAGAAGGCTGAAACACCCGTAGGGTGAAAAATATACCTTTAGTGCTCACTAAAGGTATAATTCCGATCTTAGCAAACGCGACGCGCGCCCACGACCGGCGACAATAACGCGCGACCACGTCCCATCTGCTTTATATGAATTACTATAGAACCCTTAGGGACTAAACACATTTATTCAGCTCCACTCGCGTTTCGCTGAACGATTTTGATCACACTGTTACAGCTTTGCTTCTAGCAGCCGCGTACAGCGTCGTAAGAATGAGAAAACCCGTCATAGTGCGCTACCTCCGCTGAAACGCTTCTATCTACTGCGTACGACGCTGAAAGCGGCAAAACAGAGTTGTACGCGGCTGAACAGCGCTGTACGCGACTGTAGCACTCGCATGATAATAACAAATTTGTCCTCATTTTACACTTGTTTTCCGCAAAAGCTGAATAGACGCGGAAAGCTGAACGGACGCGTACGAGTCTTCATACAAAATCGTTGTTTTCTATAGGCAAAAGCTGAAAGGAGCTGAATAAATGTGTTTACTCCCTTACGGGTCTTGTCGGTCGCGTGCTAGTAAGTGTTCTATAGTATTTCATATAAAGCAGTGGGTCGCGGTCGCACGTCATTGTCGCCGGTTGCGGACGCCAAGATCAAAATTGTACCTTAAGAGAGGATAATCCCAATTCTTAAGGGAACGGGAAAAAAATGACTTTTTGTTTTATTAATTTTAGGAAAACTTACATCTAATTACATAACAATATGTAAAAAATGGCCATTAACAAGTTTTCACTTATGTTTTGTGAGAATAATAAAAAACAAATTCGCGAAAACAGCTAGCATGCGAATACTCACATTCGATACAACAACAAAAAAAAACAAAACTCAAGACGGTGATCAAACACCAAAGAAGTGATGAGTCAAACTTTCTTTAACTTTTTTAACGCTGCTGTTAAATAAATCAAGCTCGAGATCCTAACACACCATATTAAACGTACGACCAGCTCTTATGATATACGAGTTCTTTCTGTAGTTCGTTTGAACTTGAGGAACATGAAGAAGACGCGATCTGCGAAGAAACGCACACGGCACACGAAGTCCGATCTTGCTTACCTACTTACTCAGGGACATCAGTAAATCCGTTCATAATACTGAATAAAAATGTAAGATCCGCAACTTTTGTTCGCTCGTGTAGTGGCAGAAAATGAATTTTTTTTACACCGACTCATGTAATTAGGGAGAATGATTTTTGAGCGATATTGAGTGTACCTTAAAAACCACTTTTGTATGCTTTCAATGCGATTGATATAAAAATTATAGGTGGGATTCCAAATTTGAGAAGCATATTCAAGATGGCTACGGACAAACGCACAATAAAGAATTTTCATTGTCTTGACATTCTTAAAGTCATTAGAAAGCCTAAAAATAAAACCCAAGGCTTTAGAAGCTTTAGTGACTTTGTTATTTATATGAGCATCAAACAAAAGCTTCGAGTCAAAAGTAACTCCAAGGTCCCGAATGACATTGACTCTTGCTATTAGAGTATTCGATAGCTTATAATCGTACTGAATAGGGTATTGCTTACGAGTAAATGTGCATACATAACATTTGGAAACATTTAAGTCTAACCTATTTTTAGCATAGTAATCTTGAAATCGATCCAAATCTCCCTGTAAGAGACAAGAATCCTCAATAGTTGATACTAGACCCAGAATTTTCATATCATCCGCATACAGTAAAATTTTCGAATATAGGAAACAAGATGCTATGTCATTTATAAAACATGTTAAATAAATGAGGCCCCAATAAGGATCCCTGAGGCACCCCCGACAGAAAGAACATCACTCTCGAAGTAAACCCACTGAGGACCACCGTCTGACACCTGTTCTCCACATATGATGAGAACCATCTAAACAAATTACCCCTCACACCAGCCAATAACAGTTTACGCAATAGGAGTGCATGATCAATTCGATCAAAACATTTGCTGTAGTCAGTGTATATAACGTCGACCTGCGCCTTCCAGGACATGTGCTCTGTTAGAAAGTCACCACAAACAGCGAGATTGGATGTCGTAGACCTCCCTTTTAAAAATCCATGTTGCTGTTCCGCAAAAGATAGCTTGAGAGAGGAAGACAGTTGTCTGTGTACAATTTTCTCCATAACTTTAGCAAATACACAAAGTTTGGAAATTGGTCTATAATTGTCTATACTGTCCTTAGGTCCTTTTTTGTGGATCGGCGTTATATACGCTGACTTCCAGATAGTGGGTACAACTCCTAAGAAAAATGAACGTTTTATTATAAAATCGTCAACGGCACCGATAGACACTTGGCACATTTAGATATGAAAATTGGAGAAATGTTATCAGGGCCTGCAGAATTATTAGGGTCTAGTTCTTTTAGTAACCGAAATACTTCCTCCTCCCGTATATCAATAGTGCATATGTCAGATATACAACCAGCAGTCGGACTAACCTGTTCATCCATTCCAACAGTGGTCACAAACTCATCATATTCACTACGTTCTTGGAAATTAGAAAAGAAAATAGTCACCGAACATATTACAGATTTCTTCTCCATTGAACCAAACTGTTAAAGTTTGGTAACAGTTGGTTTCTTGTTTGGATTTTACATATCGCCAGAAAGCCCTAGGATTTTAAGAAATAGCTGATTCCATGTTAGAAATGTAGTTATCAAACATTTCCTTCTCCAAATCTTTAGCGCGCTGACGTAAAATAACAAAAGATTGATGATCCGAAAGATTACCATAATAATAATAATAAAATAATAATAATAATAAAATGTTTATTCATCTCCACAAATTACACATTACATACGAGGACAATCTTAAAGACATAGTTTTTAAACTTTGCATGGAATTTAGCCTTTTCCTTTAATATCTTAATAAGAGGGCTTTTGTACCATGGAGGATACATGGCCCGCGGGACAATAACTTTAGTAGGTATGTACTTATTGTGAAGATGGTTGATAGTGCCGTAAAACAACTTCACAGCTTCCTCAAGAGTCCCATTGTTTAACTCTAATGACCAATCCACTGCCACTATTTCTTCAGCTATGGCGTCATAATTTGCAAGAGCATACAGGAACTTGACTCGAGGTCGAGCATGCAGCTGGTGAAGTTGAACGAAGTCAGCCGATATACAAAGTGCTGCATGGTGCGAGTCCTCTTCTTCTAAGGGATTTAGGCTGCGAGAGATAGTGACTTCATTGTTCGACAAAACGAGGTCAAGAATTTTATCATTAGCATTACGATGAGAATTGTACTGTAACAAATTGCAGGCGGTGAGAGTATCAAAAAAGGTGGTCTGAACAGGTCCGTGTAAGTTACTAGGGCACAAATGATCACTATCAGTCGCCAAGAATCAGGAACTTGTCTGCAGGATGTTTCAGAACAATATCAGCCAAATTACTATCGAAGTTCTGTAATTGCACCGTCAACGAATTGCCAGACTGCTGATTACATACGTAATCAACACAAATATGCATTTTGTAGGTTACTTTAGGTTTCGATTGGTGTAGGGTTAAAGTGACCCACAGATCCTCGGCGGACGAGCACCATTCGTTGCGGACATCGGCAACAAGTTCACGACGTATAGCTATTAAGACCCCCCCACCCATAGTTTGGTTTGTAAGCGAGTAATTTCGGTCACGTCTCCACACAAAATATCGGTCATCAAACAGTTCATTATCAGATACGCCATCAATAAGCCATGTTTCCGTCAGACAAATGACATCAAACGAGTTAAGAGACACATTCCTATAAAAAAGGGATGTTTTTGTCCGTAGCCCCCCAAAGTTTTGATAGCATACCTATACTAAGAGATGCCATGATAAGTCAATTGAAACATTAGAACAATAATTGATAAATTATAAGATGCGGTCGTAATATGTCCCACGTAAACGCTATTGAAAACAAAAGTCGGCTTTAATAACAGGTGTAGTTGGTGAAGGCAAAACAAAGCGTTAGCTGTATTGACTAAAACAGAATCGACAAAACATGCGTAATAATTTGTGTTCAAGGTCAAGAAATAGTTGGCTTTGTGAGTGTAGTCAATATATAGAAATATAATCAAATTTAAGCAAAACTCACTCTCATTAACACATAAGTAAAGTTGCAAATAGCAATAGCCAAACCTTAATGAGTCGAATGAATAGATGTCACAAAGCGATAAGAGAACAAAAGGCAAGCCAGTATGGAATGCGTGCAAAAAATAAATACCAGCGTTTCTCAAACTCAAGTCTACCGAGTCGACGACGAATTATTAAGCATAACGATCCGAGTTGATACCTAAAAAAACTTTTTCAGATCTTGTTCATTCCTGATGTGGTGCTTTGGTGACAAACTCGTAGTCTTTTTCCTTTGCCAAAATCTTCGTGTTATTGAGCAAGAGTTTGTTATTCAATGTCAGGTGGTCGTTGACATATATTTTATGGTCACCTCTGAGTCCTAATGTGGCCGCGCTTAACATTCTATGCTTTCTAGCCGCAGCTACAAAATCATTTTTGAGATAGCAATTGAGCACGGAGCAAATTACTGTTTTGGAATGACTGTCATTTCGCATGGGAATTCTTGCTATATAGTTGATGCTTTCCTTAGGGATTGGGCATTTGATTACATCTCTTATTTTAGCTATGACGTCAAACAGGTTCTCAGAGTTCGATTCAGGAACGCCTTTGATCTCGATGTTGTTGATCCTGGATCTCTGCTCACTGTCACGGCACTGAAGCTCCAGACGCCGACAACGATCCTGCAGAGTGGCAATGTCGTCTTTGGCCTTCTTCAAGGTTTCTATCTCTAGTTCCAATTCCAAAACTTTGCTAGTCAGATCTTTAACTGAGCCGTGTACAAACTCGAGAGATTCCTTAATCCCCGCAATGGAGTTGGTGACATCTGAAAATGCCACTCTCATTGATTTCAGTTCCGCGAACTCCTTCTTAATGAGCTTTAAATCCTCCACCAACACCGGTAGTGACTCCATTTGAACGGACAGTCTCTTCAACTCGGATAGTACTCCCCCCATATCAGTCGCCGCGGCTGTTGATGAGCCGACCCGAGGACTCATCGCTAGAGCTTTACAGGAATTGCACTTCCATGAAAATTTTCTATCACCGAGCTTTCTCCATCCAGTTTCAGTGATACGCACGGAAAGTCAAAATGACCCAGACAAGCGGTACATTTGACCCCGTCATTGACTTGATTGTCACACCTCTTGCACTTGAACATTGTGTCGAATTGGTTTCAGCCGTTCTATTTAAATAAATAAATACAGCAATATCCCAACTGCCGTCATTAAAAAAAACTTTGGGAAGCGTTGCCGAGCGATTAAAATTTAAAGAGCGTCAAGCGTTCGCGTGCGTTCGGTCCGCTGTTTACCGCCGACCGCCATACTGTATGTTCGTACATGCCCGTACGAAGTCGTACGGGCATGTACGAACGTATACTTAAGAACACGCCAAAATGAAACAGAAGCTTGCAACAGACATGGAACAGAGCTTGATATATTCAAAGTATCCCGAAAAAAAAAAAAATTAAGTAACTTTTTCTTTGATGTTTAACTTTGTTCTGTAGGTTTTTCTTTTTTCTATATTTTTTAAAGTTTTTTTCTAAGTTTAACACTCACGCTGTTTATGCCGTTTTGTCTATTTATACATATGTTTATATAAGTGGAAACTTGTAATTGGCCTTCTGTTATGCATTACTTCTGACCAATTTATAAAATAAAATAAATATAAAGTAAAAACAGTTGATTCGGTCGATCAAAACTTGATTCTGCATTTTATCTTCTAGGATACATTCATAGAACCGTGGAAAAATCAAAAACTTTAGGTCAAAGAGTGAATAGGTTGCTTCTAGGCAAAAGTGTTCCATCATCGACCTAATCAATACTTTCCATAACTTCAGATTGTGATCGAAAGCGAGTCTATGAAGATAAAATAAAATAGTCCGGACCTATGAGTTTTTGGAATAAAATATAAAACACATAAAACAAAAAATAAATATTATTTACTCAGATACTTATGTAAATTAGTCACTTCATATGTATTAGTTTGGAATATAGTTCGAAGCGATTAATCAGATAAATATCATAAGAAGTTTTGGTTAGATAAGACTAAGTTTTCATACTTGCGAAAGCATGTGCGTTAAATTCTTCTGTTCCCGGGTTTATGATGCGGATAATCAGTGTCCGTCTTAACACAAGACCAAACTTTTGAACTTTTCCCGACTAAGGCAAAGTTCTCAAACTTGAAAACTAAGGTCCGTTTTCGAAGTTCGTTTTTGAATAATGAACTTAGCGAAAGTCGGAATAGAATTAAAATTAAATAAATGGTTGATGGCTAAGATTGGAGTTAGAGCTCATTTTGTAATAAGGCGGTCTAAAGATTCATACACACAAGTCAATCACGTACCGCTTTTCACGTCATAAAATACACCACTATTTTTTAATTACTACAAAAAAATGGGGCTGTTTCCGTACCCGTTACTGATCATAATTTTGCAGTCAAAAGTAAAAAAAAAACGAAATCCTAAAATTATTTAATTTGATTTATTTTTACTTGAGTGTCTTAATTGTTTTCTTAAAGATTACTAAATTGTAAAAAGTTGATAATTTTGTTGGTCCTAAGCCCAATTAAAATACGATACGATACGGAAAAGTTTGAATTGCTTATTTTTTCGTTTACCATAAATTGAGTGACATTTTGGGATATAAACAAACGTTAATAACTTTGCTGTTTATGAATATTATTTATTGAGACTTTACATATATAAAAGCAAGACCTTTTCTAATAAGCCCTTTAAGTATTTGTACTAATTAAAAATTAGTGGTGTATCTTATTAAATATTAGTCTCAGGTATTCATAAAAAAAGCTGTCCAAGTGCGGGTCGGACTCGCGTTCTGTCGTTTTCACCGAAGTCTAAGTACCTATACCGATTTTCAACAGAATCGGTCCAGTAGATCCGGAGAAAACTGGCTGTGACAGACAGACACCCGAGTGATCCTATAAGGCTTCCGTTTTTTACGGATGTTCTGAACATCCCTAAAACTAACCAAATGATTAGTTCATTCATGCACGCTTTCTGAGGTATTGTATCGATCGTTTATCTGTCTGTCAACCACTAACCGACCAATAGCGTTATGACAAATAGCGTTAACGGACAGATTAACGATTGATAAAGTACCCCAAAAACCGGGCATTACATACTGAATTCTAGAAGCTTTATTCAAATTTTTCAAATTGATTTTCATTTTTGAATTTACAATCTGCTACTCAGCATTTGAACGAATGAAAATGTTTTTTTTTTTTTTAGAATATGCCTGATGTTTGTAAGCGGCTCTTTAGGGTTGCGAATTTTTTTTAAAATCGAAATAGTCACCGCGGCCCTCGAACGCAAACGGCACTAGGAGGAACATGGATGGGTTTTAGTCACTAAGATTCTGACACCCATAGCGGGAGGAGTCATTTGATGATTTTCCATCATTAAAAAAGACATCGGCTCTTAGGATCCGTATATTACGTCACGACCGTCACGTCACGGATGTTTAGGATGTGACTGACGTGTGTGTATAAACCTTAAGTACAGTCTACGTAAGTACGCTCGGGGTTAGTTAGCACAGGGGGTAACTCAACACGCACTTCGGTACCTATTAATATTGTTAGAGCGTTTATAAGAGCTGGTACGTGATAGTCCCCGTCCACTGCAATAATACAATAAGTACATCAATTATAAGAATGTGTCAAGTTTCCAAAAAAAAGAGGAAGATTAGTTATAGACATTATTTATGTAATAACAAAAGTATTGCTGTCATATACGCTATTTTAAAAAAGATACTCCGGCTTTTTTAGAAACTTGACATAATATAAAATTAATAAATAGATAAGCAAATATATTTAAATAGATAGTAAAATAGAGGTATAAGAAATAATACAAAAAATAATGAATAAATAAATACAAGAGACAAAAGATAAGACACTGAAAAACGACACAACACTGATTATTATACACACTTAAGTTCTCCACTAACTTTATAGTGATTTTAGCCTTATTACAAATAAACAAGGTCCAATATCACCTGTCTAATGCACAATAATAGCTCGAATTAATTGACCAATCATTTTCTCATTACATATATCTCAATCCTAAACTAAAATACAATAGGTCAAGTATCCCCTGTCTCAACCCCAATAGCCCCCATTTACTTGACCAATATTTTCCCAACTTAATTTTATCAAATTTCAACTTTAACGCTTAGCACTGAAGTGTTAGAGTCCCATGTGTCAACGCCAAATAGCCCCAGTAACATGACCAACATATCCCCAATTCCATCAATCAATTCACAACCTTAACACTAAACGTAGAAGGTCCAGAATCACCTGTCTCATCTCCAATAGCCCACACGAGCAGATCGACGCATGCTGAGTTTGCCATCACGTTGACTTTGAATTTGTTGACGGTTGCGAAGTTACTCTCGCGGTCTTCTCTCTCTGAAGCGTCATGGTGTCGACTCTGGAGTTCTGTCTGACCACTTAGGAAGAGGCATTTTACGAATTCCTGTAACGAAATAGGGTAAGGTTAGATTGGAAGACCGTAAGGGTCAAAGATAAAAATGTCTTAGTGGCCGTTTTCGTCGAACGATTATTTATTTTCCATGTGTACAAGATTTTTTTTAATGTTAGGTTAGGTTAGTGTGTAATTCTTGTCATACTCGGCGCTAATAAACTCGTATAAAACAAAATTCAAACTAGCTGAATCGGAAAACGTTGTATTGCCATACCAAAAAAAAATAACCTTCGACATTTTCTCAGACCTACCAAATATACGCAAAAAAATCAACAAGACTAAGAAAGGATTTACAACTTTAATTTAATTAATTAATTTGATCCTTAATTTCAGGCATCTAGGGCCCATATAAAATAAAATTTATAAACATAAATTAATACATAAGTATGAAAAGAAAAGACGGCGTCGTGTTTCGCTGACTGGAATCACGCAGCTGGCCGCGGAAACGTCGGTACACGGCACCCTTCGGCCAAAACCCGCACCACAAACGAGTTTGTGTTGTGGCGCGACTCCAAATTCTCGACCCCTTAAAGTATAGCTGGTCATCACTCCTCAGTCGGGGAACATACAGCAGCGAAAGGGGGGGGGGGGGGGAACTGGAGAGGATTTTTTTATATCTTTGCGGACGAAGTCGCAGAGACCAGTTCAAGTAGTTCAAACATTGGAGTGATTCATACGAACGTTCTGTAATGCAACATATAATCTAAGAGCCTATTGTAAACTCACCTGAACATCTTTGGTGAACGGTCCGGGCAAATCTTTTTGATGTTGTAAGAGTTCTCTTAGAAGGGTCACCATTACCAGGTTCAAGGTTTCCGAGAATGATTTGTATGGAAACACCTGTAAGAGAAAATGTTACTGCTATTAAAATCAGATTCTTCTGGTTCAGATCCCTAGGTGAGCGATCCTAAGGAAAGTCTCCTGTGGAGCTCGGTTTCAAGATTGATCCCTTTTGGCCAAATCCGGTTACCACACTGCCTAAATTATTATTTATCCTCCATGCAAGGTGGAATGTTTACGGAATTAAACATTCCATCTTGCCTGTAGAGGAATGTAGAAAGTAAGTTTATTTAGTCATTTGAGCCACAAAAACGCTTTCAAATTATATTCTCTTTAGGCAAAAATCATCATAATTTTGACCGAGACTAGGTCTCCACTAGGCCATCGGCCCACCTTGTGGGCCTTCCAACGCTGCCTTTACAGGAGCGTGGTTGCCCCTCCAGAACCTTTCAACCCAATTGATTATTTATTTTGCGAGTCATCTTTTATACGATTTTGCTTTCCACTATAACTTACTACTTTAACACTTACCTGAATCTGTCCCGACGCGTAAATATCTTCCGCTTCTTCATCCAAAAACGCCAGCAAATCTTTGGTAAGCAGTTTCTTCGCCAAAGACAAGATAGACTGCAGATACGTCACGTAAAACTGCACATTGATCCTCTTTTCAGGCGACTCTGAAAACCTCATGTAAGGGAACTGGTTGAAACTAGACCCAAATTTATGAAAAAAGTATGTCGTTGGGTCGTATGGTACCGAGTTATAACTATGAAGGGATCCCCTCTTTAGTGTGCCTCCAGTACTGTCTACAGTATCGTTCCCATTTTCTAGAATATGTTCATTATTAGGGTTCAGGTTTCCTGATAAAGACCTGGGGATGATCGGTCGGAATTGGTTGAACTTCCTCTTTTTATCTAATGTAGAGTACTCGAAGTTTGGCTCAGGCTCTTTCGTTTTGACGGGGCTTGGCGGCTGGGGGAAAAGTCGACAGAGAAGAGGTGGGTCCACTGTGGCATAACGACCCATGGAACGAGCAAGACCTATCAAAATAGGGATGGTGCTCTTGCAAAGTTGTAGTTTTGAAATCGTGCTGGTGTAATCCTTGCTTTCGTGACAAGTAATTATGAGCTTTGTCAGGTTGGACATGAGTTCAATTTGGGCTGTGATGATTTCTTCTCTGAGTGAGGGCTGCTTTGTGGCGATGTCTGAGAGGAGCGTGTTGAGGCAGAAGCTGAACTTCTCCGACATTGGTATACCTGGAACAATGTAATTGTAAATTGTAGTAAAGAGTGCATTTTATGCTGAATGTATTGCGTTCCGAAGAAGATATTTTCTTAATATTTGATGGATAATTTGATGATATCAACGCTTGATTCAGAAGAGTGTCCATGGAGTTTCTTGCACGTTCTTCTCCATAGGATACTCTTTGGAACATGCTACTGCCGCGCTGCAGATAGGGTCGGTGAGTGTGTTTTGCACAACAAGTTGCTGCTCGCTAACGCGGCAAAATTAGCTTTATCTGAACAGATAAAGACAAATGACAAAAAGAAATGGCAAGTCTAATTGATAGACAGACCTTGACAATTCAAAAGTGCCTGTAAATGGTATATTTGAAGTAAAGGATTTTTAATTGCTGTATTAATTGTATTATTCGATTCAGCGCCGAGACTTGAGAATTCAGCAATTTAATCATATTTTGGAGCAATATTTTTGGTGACGCCTAGTTTTAAGTATAACACCTCATTTTGGTCGGGGTTTCAAAACTGAATTATTTAAACATATAGTGCAGGAAAAGAAAGGAAATCAGATCGAAAAAAATCGTTTTGTTTTGTAGATTGGTACAGTTGTTCTATGAGGTGTCCAGATGAACATACTAAAAGTCCCCAAGGGTGGGAGGCGAAGGGGGTGTGGGAGGAAAGGAACCATTTTTTCAGTTTTTTGTTTGTTTCTTCAACTTCAAATCCATTAAAAATATCTCTATATTCACTTTACGTTAATTATCTACAATAGATTTTCTATACATTATGACTTGTACATTTCATTGTAAGATCAATACTTTAGGAGATAAAAGGTATCTAAAATTAATAAAATATGTTTTTTTTATAAGTCATACATACACGAATGTTGATTACTGACCCAGAAGCCGACAGAGTTTAGACCTATCGTAGTTTATACATATATATCTATATTATTATTTTTTCGATTTCAATGGCTAACGCGTAAAGGTCTTCAGAAGACGAAGTCTCAAGTCTCAAGTCCAGTTAGAAAATTAGCATCGTCCAGATGGGTATTATGTTCATAACAAGGGTCTGATGATGAAGAGCAGAAATGTGGAATGCGGTCAAACGTGTTCGTCGCCATTTCTTACCCAGAGTCCGACCGAATAGAGACCAATTGTATTTTTTTCTTCCTTTGAAATATAGGAAGAAAATGTATTTTTTCCACTCTCGGGGACTTTTAGTGTATTCATTTTGATACCTCAAAGAACAACTGTACCAATTATAATTATCAAAACTACACGAATTATTCGCTCTGGTCAAAGTTAATGCAGCTTATTTTCCTGCACTATTAATAAAGATTTCATGAAATCTTAAAATGGCAATACGTCAATTTTCCTTTTCAAGGCTACTTCAATTAGTGTAGATTCTCTAGATTTTTTCAAATTACTTGGCCATAGTGTTAATACTGCGCTCGTTTGTCTGGCACACCTTGAAGATGTAGTTAAAGCTTGTCCCTCGTGTTAATGAGGTCTAAGTCATTAAAAATAAACAGTCATCGCAATTAAAAGCAAATAATAGGAAAATACATCTATATAAAAGGAAAACTGACTGACTGACATAATCAACGCACAGCCGAAACTACTCTTTTTTTTCAAGCCTATACTGTCCCACTGATGGGCAAAGCCCTCTTCCAACTCCTTCCAGATACCTTTGTCCCGAGTCACCTCAACCTAATCTTTGCAGTAAGCATTAGGTCGTCACGCCACCTCATTCTAGACCTTCCGTGGCAGCATCATTTATCCCCAGACACCCTCTTGGTGGAGACAATTACCCGGTCACTGTACATTCGGCTGACGTTACATGCCGAATCCCATTATAGCTTGACAGCCTTTTTCCCTACGTCTTTGATTCCGGTTTTTGAGCCGGGACTAGGAACATGAAATTTATGATATGACTAGCTGACCCGCGCAACTTCATTTGCGTCACATTTTCCATTATTGCTCCGCTCCTATTTGTCTGTAGCGTGATGATATAGCCTATAACCTTCCTCGATAAACGGGCTGTTTAACACTGAAAGAATTTTTCAAATCGGACCAGTAGTTCCTAAGATTAGCGCGTTCAACCAAACAAACTCTTCTGCTTTATAATATTAGCATAAAGTATAGGTGTAGGTAGGTTCTAAGGTATTTTAGTGAAAATTCAACTCTAAGAGAGTGAAAATGGGGATTTTTTTTCGTACTAAATCTGCACAGACGAAGTCGAGAACAAAGTGCTAGTCGCAATTAAAAGCAAATGATAGAAAAAGTCATGCCCACATAATGAATATGTTTATACGGGTGCTAACAATGGTTAAATGCGTGGCGTGACAACTTCTGATGCACAATCATCACTTATGTGACGAGTATATTAACCAATAAGCCAACGATGTGCGAAGTTATTCCAATCTTGGTTAGGATAGGTCGTTATTATAAAAACTAAATAAAAAAAAATAGAATAAAATATAGAATAGGTCGTATTTAGTGTGTAATTTTGTTTTTCTTTTTATTTTTTGTTTCAGCGTGTTTGTGTTTGTGCGTCATTTCTGGCAAAATAAATATATTTTCTTTCTTTTTATTTTCTCTCTTCGAGATAATTGGAGTCAGTACAACATTCTTTTTTTTGGAGTCAGCGCAACTTCCTTTTTTTGAGTCAGTGCAACATGATTTTTTTGGGGTCAGCGCAACTTCCTTTTTTTTGAGTCAGCGTAACATGATTTTTTGGGGTCAGCGCAACATGCTTTTTTTTGGAGTCAGCCACAGAAATACTATGGAGTCAGCGCAACATGTTTTTTTTGGGGACAGCGCAACATGCCTTCTTCTTCCAAACTTTTTTAACAGCAGTCTCTTAGGTCCACCCCATTGATCTCGTTGAAGCAAATTTTACTGGCGCGCGTGAATTCCAGGGTTCGACACTCAAATCGGGCTAAAAGAGTTCTTCCATTAGGAAATCATCAGTAGCAGCCCAGAGTTTGGAAGTTAGTGGTGTGACACCCACCACTGCTTTGGTAAGTACGTAAGACCGTTCGGTCCTGCATCTGATCTCTCCCTGGTTGTGTGGTATGCTGTCCCTTTGGCCTAGGAGGGGAACAGAGTGTGTACCTGTGTTTACGTACACATGATAATGAGGATAATAGTTAGACTTATTAATACGGAGTGACTACTTAGTAGGTTGTTAGTAGCCACCCTGATTCTAAGGCATTGTTCAAACCAAGTGCAACGGCAAAAGTTGTATGAAAATCCATATCTGTCGTGTTTTGCGGCCAAATAAATTACATAGTAAACTCGATCTATCGTGTAATTAAAAAATGGAACGATCTTATATTCCGAAACATGGCAACCAAGGAGGTAACTTATCACAGGTTTGATTTAAATTTCGAACTGGTTTGCACAAAGAAAGATTTTCATTGAAATAAGAAATTAACACTTTTACGCGGGAATTATTATTGTTGTTGGTTGTTCGACATTGATTTTGAAAATTTCCCCGCATTATTTACAGTACAAAAGTACTATACAAGCATTGGCCATAACTAGGCGTCGGCCCACATTTACACATCGTCCATCAACGCCTCTTTTGCTGGCCGCTGCAGTAATGTACCATTTGTGTGAATTTTTAGGTAAGAGGCCGATGGGTTATATTGAAATGTTACAACTATTTGCGATCATGTCAAAAATTGGAGCCACAGCCCACATCACAACATGGCACTCCATGTAAAACAATTTAAAGAATAAACTGCCATATCTATTTTTAATAAAACAATTATTTTACCATCATAATTTGAGAGATAAAATCACAACACACTCGTATGTTGTAACGAGATATATAAATACAACCGTGTCAACCCATGGTAGTCACTCAGTGTCAAAAACTAAGAGGAACTCAATCGAGATGCTGAAGAACTTATTCGTACTTTGTCTTGTTGCCATGATGTTTGGGAACGTAAGTAGTTTTTGGCTTGGCTTATAAAACATGTTTTTTATTTTATATTTTAGAGTTGACTTAAAATATAAATGTTAACATCTTTATTAACCACAGATGGTTAAAGATAAGTTTAGCTCGCTTCATCGTAGACATTGTCTATGTCTTCTCGACCTAGACTAGAGTCAAGAGCAAACCCATCACAAACAAAAAACAGTAGATGGCTAAGTTAATTGCAGCATCGGTGACTTTTTTTAAATCCCACATAGTGCAAATGAATAGGCACTTAGGGCACTCCAACGTTTGGCGCATGTTCATAACAAGCAAGATAGCCAATGAGTTAAAAGGTACTGCTGATTCGAACCTTTGGATCGATCTTCGAGGTTAGGTAAGACTTGCCGAGGTTCGTGAATGTGTGACCGTTAATTACATACCGAGACTTCTCTCTGCCTATGAAAGACATCTATACTATACAAATAACAGTCGTTACGGTAAGTCAGAAGCTAGAACTTCTGACACTAGTCTTGCCAAAGTGTACCTACTATATTATCTACCCAGTTATTATGTGAGGAGGTCAGGTAGGCAGATCCATGTAAAATCCTGTTATTCGATTGGTAAAAATATATCCCACTTCCAAAAAAGCACTACAAAATATAAAATAACCTTAATTTCGTAAGTCAGTGTTAAAAAATGAAGATACAAAACCATAAACACTGACTTCTGGAATTTAGCTTATTTTTTATTTACTACGTAGTGTTTTTTTGGAAGTCGATTTTTTTGTAATTCTGATTTTGATTTATTTCAAATATTTTGTCACATTGCCTTTGCATTCCTGAGATCATACCTTATGCTCAAAATAAATGGTGACATTTCAGAGCATGCAGCAAGGCGGCGGGGGTGGAGCTGGCGGTAAGGGCATTTGAATTAACCATACTTGTCGTAATGTTTTCGTGTCAAAAACATTACGACAAGTATGACAAGATTATAATTATGGAAGAAGAAGGGGGGTGGACGTAAGCGCGCTGGTTGAGGGGCCGCAAGATGATAATGATGAAACGTGTCCCCGAAGAAACCGACCGATACCGCTCGACTCAATAGAAAGAAGTTTATTTTTGCCGGCCATGAATCATAACATTACAAAAAAAAAATCGAATAACCTATACAAGCTAGGTGGCTAGCTGTAACTGCGTCAGATCCGTACAGAACGGGTCACTCAGCATAATTGCAATCGTTATCCTTTACACTTTATCTTACCTATTTGTGTTTTCAGGCGGCGCTGGTGCAGGTTTTAGTGTAGGTGGTAACGCTGGAGCCGGAGGCGGAGGTAGTGGTAATTTTGATTAATAGATTTTTTGTTGAAAAAGATTGGTTAAAGTTAATGAGGCTCACTAGCAAACACCAGAATATTTTTTAACTCCGTGTCATAGTGTACGGAATATATGTTTCTAGCTTCTGCCAGTGGCTTCGCCCGCGTCAATATCCCAAGGGAACATACTCCCGGGACCAAAACGTATCCTATGTGCTATATTCCAGACTATAATCCACTACTGTGCCTTTCATCCAGATCCGTTCGACCATCCCAGCGAGATTGAGTAACAAACATCCATCCATCCAAACTTTCGCATTTACAATACCATTAGCAATTGACTTTCGAGTTTAAAAGAAACTTTGGTTTGTGCCCGCGGGCTTAGAGAGCTAAAAATGTTTATATCATTTCATTACTAAAAACTCGTTGAAGAAGTAGCTAGAGCAAATATGGGGACACAGAAGTGTCGAGGGCACTGTTAGCCACAATCACATCCTTATCATCATCTTCCTGCCCTTATCCCATGTTACTTAGGGTCGGCGTAGCATGTTTTTTTCTTCCACTCTGCCCTATCAGCCGTCAAACTTTCACTAACTCCCTTTTCATTCATATCGCTTCTCACACAATCCATGTATCCATTTTCTTTGCCAATATCACATCCTGACTTATACTAAAAATGCTAAAGTGACTGTGTTACGCCTAAATCATGATGGCTTTTGGTACAGAGGTACATGGCCCCCTTTTTTGCGAGCCAGGCCGCTGGTAGATGCAAGGGATATATAAAACTATGATTTCAGGCAACGGCGGCGGTGGTGCCGACGGCGGAGCTGGTGGTGGGGCTGGGTTTGGTGCTGACTTCAATGCTGGAGCAGGCGCCAACGGCGGAGGTGGTGGTGGCAAATAAAGAAGAGGTAGATTCCTGTTTTTCTGCGTTGTATCGTTGCTTCCATCCTTATATATAAAATTCATCCGTTACTGATTGATTGAGTGAGTGACTAACTGACAACGCACAGCAGCAGTGAGATTCTGTAAACATGCCGAAGTTGAAGGATTGGACGAAGTGAACGACAAGTGAACTGTCAAACCATACAAACAAGATGGAATGACAGCACACTTGTCGTTCACTCCACCTAAGTGTACACGTTGAGATGTGGACAGAATGGACCGGCTGAAACTACTGGTCGCAGAAAGCTGTAATTTGGGGTGTAGGTTCCTTGGGGAATGTAGGCGATTGCTAAGAGAGTATTTCCCGAAATTCTAACGGGAACTGGAAAAAACGCTAGCAGATTTATAACGAGAGAAAAATTAAAAATTGTCTGCTCAAACAAAAGCACATTATAGAAACGAACATTAAAAAAAGAATAAATATATAACAAAAATAAGGCTATTTGTTCATTTTACAACTCTCTATTTTACATAAACTCTCACTTGTGATAAAAATAGAGATATAAAACCTACATTTTAGTTATTGGCATTAATACAGCACCCAGTTTTGTTTCAGATGGCGAAATAAACAAATGGCACGAGAAATAACTTGTAATATTGCATAATACACATGTCTAAATTATTATAAATAAATAACTTAAATTGAATGAAAATGTTTTTTACCGATCTATTACCTCTACAAAGATATTTCTAGCTAGTAGACGTTGAAAGCCAATAGGGAAAATTGCATGAAAAAAATATTTATCATCTACACAGATTAAGTATCTAAAAATACCAATACTTGCAGTTGTTTCTTCTTGTGCTCATTGCCACTATAATTATAAAATAAATAAACTATTGAAACTACTTTTAACTACAAAATAAGTTGAAAAGGACTTGGCTTCTATGAGATCTCAACAATTTTTACGGTGGAAAGATTGCATAGAAAGTGTTGGCATTTTTTTATTAGATTTAATATTTTTGTTGGGATTTAATATTATAGATGCTAAAGTACCTCTGTCTGTCTGTGTGTTCGCAATCACGCCTAATCTATGTAGGTACTTATCCGTTTTAAACGAAATTGGGTACAGAGATAGTCTAAACTTCTAGAGCCTGAGAAAAGACATAGGCTACTTTTCATCCCAGGAATCATTCCCTGGGGATCACGCGGGCGAAACCGCTGGCAGAAGCTAGTTATCAATAGGTAGGTAAAAATAAAACTGCCTTAATATAGAATGTTCTCGTTTGTAAGCCAAATGTGATAGATAACAAACATTTGTATACAATTCTAATTATATCCTATTTCAGGAACCACATTAATTTTGAAAAAAAAAAAGTAGATAGCAGGCTTAATGAAACTAACCCTATATTTCCATAACACGTTCCTATCTACGCATGCATATTTTTAACAGTTAATAAAACGTCAAGTGCGAGTCGCACTCAACTTCGCCAGTTTCTTCCTTTTATGTGAGGCTATTTTATTAGAAACAACAGCAGTTCCAACTCTTACTCTATTTCATAAATGGTTAATTTTATCAAATGACTTCTCCCGCGCTGCGCGGAACGGAAGCGAGAGTCACTCTGTCTCACTTCGTCTGTTGACACCCGTGTTTCGTGTTTCTTCAAATGCCTTTTGCGTTCCAGGGCCGCAATAACTAGTGACAGTTTTTAAGATGCCTGGTTTATCAATAGGAACGATTTAGGCAGGTTTTGCCTATGAGTTTAGCATTGCAGGGAAAGCAATCAATTCAGATTTACGGGCAGCCTTAGGCAGAGGTGTATACTTTTACAGGCACAGATGAAAAGATGCGGTGATGACCGAGTGTTATTATCAGTGGGAAAGATTTAGGCTTATTAAGTTTAGGCATGAGTTCAGTTTAAAGGCAGACCAAACAATTGACTTGCCGGAAGGTTTGGGGTAGAGGTGTTTACTTTCCAAGGCACACATGCCAAGACGTGATCACTGAATGAATGGGCATAGGCTTCTCTTTTCTTGTAGGCAAATTCGGGCTGTGGATGATGGTGACGATGATGGTACACTTTTCGACAGTTATGTTTGAGTCACATTTAGAAGTGGGCGAACCTAATACAATAAACCAGCCCCTAATCCCATTTCCAGACCACTGGTACGGCTTAGATGTTTGACCATCTGGAATTCCGTAAAAAACACGCCAAATACTCCAATGAAATAATACTCAGCTGAGATGTTAATTTTGCTACGACACATGAAACGAAGATGTACAGTGACACAATTTTTGTAACTGAAGTGCGGAACCCTAAACAACAGTAGATATTTTTAATTCTTTAATTTAAATATTTGTATTTGTTGCGTTTAGGACTGAATATCAATGAATAATACCTACTTACAGGAGTATAAAGACTCCTAGTGTTTTCCGTCAAACGGTACAGTAACCATTTGGCAACACTACTTCTCAATACTTAGTTACTATAATATATCAAGATGTTCAAGCACTTGTTTGTATTTTTCCTGATCGTGGCGATGTTTGCAAGCGTGAGTATTTTTTTCTTCTCAGGCCTTACATTATTATTTATTATTATTTTTTATTATTATTATTTATTTCAATGGTCAGATAAATTTTACTTAGGAATAAGTATGTGTGCAATATTTGAGTTTAAAATATGTCGATAAGTCACATGTATTATTCCGATGAAAAATCTACCTTAAATATTGGAATAATATGAAACCGACTACTTAGGCAATATTTTAGGGGTTGTAACTACAATGCTCAATCTACATCTTTTGGTCCAAAAAGGAAACACTTAATTATAAAGTTTATTTTATCTTTTATCACTTGGTAACAAAGGGAGGAGATCGTGGCTAAATTACAACAGCCGCACAGGCCGATCTTCAAGGTTAAGCAACGCTTGCCGAGGCTGGTCTGTGGATGGGTGACCATCTTAACATACCGAGTTTCCTCTAAAAGCACGTTAAGCTGTTGGTCCCGGCTGTAATTTGGCGATCTTTGGCAGTCGTTACGGATAGTCAGAAACCAGAAAACTCTGACACCCAGTCTTGCCAAGAACTAGCTCCACGCTCCACGTAAAATACTGGTATTCAGCTGAATCCGGTTTGATTGGGAGCCGACACCAATATAGTTGGGAAAAGGCTAGGCAGATGATGACTTATTAACGAAGCAACGGGTCGATATGTTTTTTTTTTATTCCAGAATTAGCTTTTTTTAATCAAAAAACACGGTTCTTTGGAGAAGGTTCCGGAAACGAGGCCACGAAAAAATGCTAGTACTAACAGGATTTTAGGTTACTCAATAGACTTTAAGGTTGTGAAAAAAGTCATGAAATATAAAAAATTTTGTACTCGGTAAGATTCTAACTTAATTGGAAAAAGGCTGGTCCCAGATTCAATACGTTCTCATAAAATCAGAGAGAGCTTATGCCCGCGACTTCGTACGCGCGTATCCCCCTCCCGTTATAGGGATTCCGGGAAATCGCTATAACGGGATCTATGGAAATCTAAGTGCTCCCCTAAGGAGTGTAGGGAAGCTAAGTTAAACTTTTAAAGGCACACATGCCAAGACGCGGTGATGACTGAGTGTTATTATCAGTGGGATTGATTTAGGCTAGTTATGGCTGTGAGTTTAGTTTTACAGGAAAACCAAAAAATTCTGTATTGCTGGAGGGTTTAGGCAGAGCTGATTACTTTCCAAGGCACACATGCCAAGACGCCGTGATGACTGAATGAACTGGTGGTGTGGGAGATGGGCAGACGACATCGTTGCTGACGCAAGTAGAACTTGGATGAGGGTGGCTCAGCATGGAGATTCGCAGAGGATGCCTGGGCATAGGTTTCTCTTTTCTTATAGGCAAATTCGGGCTGTGGATGATGGTACTGACGGTAAAATCAGAGAGAGCTTATGCCCACGACTTCGTACGCGCGTGTCCCCCCTCCCGTTATACGGATTCCGGGAAATCGCTATAACGGGATCTATGGGAATCTAAGTGCTCCCCTAAGGAGTGTAGGGAAGCTAAGCTAAACTTTCTACGACCTGTAGTTTCGGCTGTGCATTGTCTGTCAGTCGATCACTCAGTAACGAAAGAATCTTAATATTAAGATTGATTGTTGATTGATGTAACATTTCAGAGCACTCAACAGAGCATCAGCGGCAATGTTGGTGGAGGCGGAAGTGGCGAAGGGTCAGGTAAGAGTCGTTCAATCAATTCTAGACTGAGTCTATGTTTAGAACTATAATAGAACCAAATTTAAAAACTGAAGACTAAGGGCGGGTTGTATCAAACGGTTGGTTAACGTAACATACGTACGTCAAAAGTAACAATTGCGGAAGATCTTTATCGTTCGTTATTATAAGAAGCGATGTTTCAAAACATTCTGGTATAAATTCCTGCTCATCCCAATAGCTAAGTTATTGACACGGGCCCTACCTAAATACCTTTTTTTGCATTCCACCACTTATTTGTGTCATCAGAAGAACTGATATTGAGGAATTCAAAAGAAATCACAATATTGTTCTATTTGACGCAACTAAAGTAACGTTAACCAGTGCGCAGACCATTTGTTAAAGTAAACGTTATATTTTATGTGCGTTTACGCTGACATTTTGTGAAACAACCCAATTTTTTGATTTAACGATAGTTAGCACCATTTTTAACGTTCACGCATGTGTTATGTGAACGTGAAATAACCCGCCCAAATACTTTCGTTCGGTAATCATTGTTGCTAAGCAATAAGTATTTTATTTATTGTTTGCAGTCTTTTATGTATCAAAATGATAGTGTTCTTTTTTGTACTAAATACAAAAATCTAATTCGAGATATCCTCAATACATCACCACTATTTCTGCATTTTGTATTTTATTTCAGTTCATTTTTAAGATACCACTTGTTTAAAAAGTATGGGTTGCACTGGAATTTTAACGGATAACGTAGTTTATTGCTCCAGTAAAATAAACTGGAATTTTGAATTTAAAATAGGTATGCATTAACTTTTTATTTTTATAAACTTATATTGCCTGTTTTTGTTACCAGGAGAGTTTGAGGCTAGTCCTGGCGGAATCAGTGGCCAAGCAGGAGGTACGTTTTATACATTACTAGCTGTCCCCCGCGGCTTCGCTCCCGTTAATTAAGTATTCATTGCACATAATATCGAGTTTTCATTGTTTTTAAGATGTATTCTGCTATTCGGGTCGGAGACAAATCCAACGAATCAATAACCACGAAAATTGGATCAGCAGATCTCGAGTTATAAGTGTTGTAACAAACCCGTCTTTGTTTTATATATATAAGATTATTCTCATGTAAAATACTATAGTACATTACTGTAGCGGCCAGCAAAAGAGGCATTGATGGATGAACGAGAAAATGTGGGCCGAGGCGTACCATGGCATTTGTGACCATGGCATTGTTAGTACTTTTCTCAAATAATGCGCGGAAATGAACTACAATTACTTTTCAAAATCAATGTCGAACAACCAACAACATTAATAATTCCCGCGTAAAAGTGTTCAATTTTTATTTCAGTAAACAGCTTTCTACTTGCAAGCTAGTTCGAAATTTAAATAAAACCTTTGATAAGTTACCTCCTTTGTTGCCATGTTTCGGAAGAAAAGATCGTTCCATTATTAAATTACACGATAGATATGAGTTTACTATGCAATTTATTTGGCCGCAAAACATGACAGATATGGATTTTCATACAACTTTTGCCGGCTGCTGCTCGGTCATAACAGCAATCTCGAAGAAGGTTGTCAAAATAATTCTCACATTACCAAGCATGTTTGAGAAAAAATAATCATATTTCTATTGCGTTTATATTTGTTGAAAATTGAGACATAGGTAATGTAACGACATAAACATTATTTCAGGTAGTGCTGATGGCAACGTCAACGGTGGTGTAACGGGTTCCATACCCTAAGAGCTTATTAAGGTGAGATTATTTTCACTGCCAACAAACTGCTTTGAAGTTTGGGAGATAGAAATTACCAAATTATAATTTATATCAATAATAGGTTATTTTTCAATAACCAGCTAAATTTTATACGAGGCAGGTGTTTTTGACTGATTGCGACTGAAAAATTCATAAAGAAGCTACATAAATGCATTATACTGATAAAAGATTTTCACTATGGGACAGACACAGAAACAAAAAAATAAAACTGCGTTTTCTACGTTCGCCTAACATAACACAACAAATGTAGAGATTTTTTTGCAATGTCCAGTTTATTATTCATATTGTAAGTTGACAACTTCTATTCCCAAAAATATTGCCAGTAAATAAAGTCACCTGTAAGTAGGTATAATACGGATCTTTCCTAATGTAAAACTGCGTAACATGATGGATGAAATAAATTAAGTAAAAACTTTTATGAACAATAATATTTAAATGGGCTAACATTCGTAAAACAATCACAGAAAACTTATACTTTTCCATTTTTGTTACAGATAGCTGAATAACAAGCAAATATTACTGCACGAAGGGAAGCAAAATAATATGTATTAAAATATTATGATATTATATTTATTAATTCTTGAAAAAGAAAATGTTTCATTTCCTGCCCAATATTAAATGCACAGACATATAATAGTTATGTATGATACAAGAGCGGTAAGTTGGTCTTTACAAACGAGTAGACAAATGTAAGCCCGAGACGAAGTCGAGGGTTTACCATAGTCACGAGTTTGTAAAGACCAATATCCGCTCGTGTGTCATACAACGTTTTTCGACACATTATATTAATTTATATAAACAAACTTTTTCATTATCTATTAAAAATTATTGTTAATCATTTTAAATAGCGTTCTCACGATTTTGGCGGCAAGAGAACATTTTCTGCAATTGGCGCCTCATTCAAGATGTCAGGTGGAGTAGATTCCATATTTAAATCGGATTCCTCGCTTGAAAACTTTTTCTAATTAATTAATATTAGGTATACTTAATATTAATTGTCGCAACTATCTTTGACATTACTAATTGAAAATGGCGCGGATTTGCAAAAGGGGAGTGTGTGTTTGGAATAGTGTGCGTTTTTAAAATAAGAACGCGCTTCCGTTTGCGTCTGCGTGAAACGTTTTAGTAGAATTATATAATTATATTGTAAACTAGCTGACCCGCGCAACTTCGTCTGCGTCACATTTTCCATTAATTCTGCGTTCCTTTTTGACTTAGCTTAATGATATATAGCCTATAGCCTTCCTCGATAAATGGGCTATCAAACACTGAAATAATTTTTCAAATCGGACCAGTAGTTCCTGACATTAGGGCATACAACCAAACAAACAAACAAACTCTTCTACTTTATAATAGTAGTATAGATTAGCATAGATGAAAAATAGATAAATCAACTTGACTCAAATGCAGACATGGGCGAAGGTCATTCTTTCAAGGAACATCATTCAGAAAATTAACGTTACACGCCAACGCCATCTATCGAATACTGCACGCAGTCAACTGCGTGCAAACTATACCTAGAGATTGATCTCTAGGTATAGTCCAGTCTAAGTTTGATAGATGGCGCTATTTCAATATTTTACTTCGGAAAGACTATAATAATTATAATTTTATTAATTCACATTTTTTATTATAAGGTATGAACTGATTACGATGAAACAAAAAACTTAATATTACTACAATTTACGCACAGTTTATTGTTATGTATAAAAGTTACGTGAAGTAATAATGAGACTAAGTGAACATAACCCTAATTTTACTTCTGGAAAACTTTAAATTCAAATATTTTTTGATAGACTGAACCGATTGCAATATAACAAAAACTAAATGTTACTCCAAGTTACGCTCAATCCTTGTGTGTAAAAGTTATCTACATTGCTTTCGCAGATTTTACGTGATGCCCGAACAAATAAACAGACAAACAGACACAAATTCTAAAAATGCTGGAAATGGGTTCTATTGGTTGTTCTTAAAAACCCTAGCTATTTTTTTTGGATTTTTTTGTTCATGTACAAAAACCACTTTTCTACAGTTCTATTATATGTATAGATTGTATTATATATTGTACCAATCGGATTTTTTTGACAAAATCATTTATTTAATAAGTTACATTTTTTTAAATTGTCTCCTCGAGCCTTTATATTGATACCCCACTCGATGGGTTAAAAACGCTGAAGTCATTAAAATGGCACCGAAGCTCAGATATTTTAATTTTTATATACCTATCCAGTATCATTCTCACTATTTAGACGAATCTAACGACACCTTTCAAGCTAAAATCTATGAAGCCACAGGGTTAGGCTACAGTGTGCCAAAGATATATGACATCAACATCAATACATGAATACACTCGAAAAAAATCAAAAGTGTAACAGTCGGGTAATTAGAACTACATCTATTGTCTCATTTTTTCTTCAATATTAAAGTGCGACAAACCTTCTGAGAAAAAACTTCTGCGCAAAAAAACGCATAATAATATGGAACGCTTCCGGAACGGACGCCGACGGAAGCATTTTTGGCTGACGGATGCAGACGGATTGAATTCTTCTTATTATATTGTTTATGGAAATTAAAAAAATACCGTAAAGAATATGCACGGCGCCATACATCGGAGCGTGCGGTAAAGTAGGTACTTAGGTGAGAGTACCTACTTTACCGCACGCTCCATTGTATGGTCCGTAATTTTGAACTTTCGAACAATGTTTACAAGCTTCGTTAATGCATTTTATGAGCAAATGTGTCGTAAATATCTTAATAAAACTAAGTAGGTACAATTTTTATTATGAAATCTTCAGGGGCCTTACGATGACGTTATAATGGTACCATGATTCATAATTATGTGAACAAAGGGATAGTGCTATGCATCCTATCTGTACTAATATTATAAAGCAGAAGAGTTTGTTTTTTTGTTTGGTACTTGAACGCGCTAATCTCAGGAACTACTGGTCCGATTTGAAAAATTCTTTCAGTGTTAGATAGCCCATTTATCGAGGAAGGCTATTATAGGCTATATAATATCATTACGCTAAGGCAAATAGGAGCGGAGCATTAAGGCGAGGTTACAGTACTGTGTGTTTTGACGAACAACAGCGACTGTCCGGCGAGCGAAATAATGCCTAAATTTTGATTGTTTTTTCTTCTTGGCGAAAACTGATAAAGAAATTATACAATATGGTTTCAACATTTACTTCAAAATAAAAAGCTTTATCTATTGATATAACTTTTATATATATTTGTGATGAAATCTCTTAGCAGTACACGTTTAAAATTGTAATTTAGTGTCATGTTTGATAAAAAAAAGTATCGAGCCAATCATTCTGAATCGCGTTTCTATCATTACGATTTACTTGATTTACGATTTTTAATTCTTAAAAAACTCATAATTAATTAGATTTTCAGACGTTCAAAAATCTTAAAAAGTACTGCCTTAATGGAAAATGTGACGCAGACCCACGCAACTGCGTGGGTCAGCTAGTACAGTATATACACCGTGTTCTTCACGTTATCCATAAACTTTTTATAGCTTTAACAAATCAAATCCAACAACGGAAGTAGTACTTAAAAGGCTTCGTTACAATTAATATCTGTAATTTCATTAAATTGAGCTATGCATGCAGTATGAAAGGGTATAATGGGGCCTATGTTGCCGCTTAGTGTAATAAATGAAAAATTTAATAAGTATAATGCTTTTTGAGTTTCTTTGGTTTTCCGTAGCCAATTCGGATAGAGAGGCATACATATTGTGTGGTTTACGTGAAGGTATTTAGTTTATATGAAAATTAACAAAAAATAAGAATTGATTCATGGGATGGGCACATTTATAAATTCTTATTTTTGGAAATAAGTATTTTTCATTATGGACTATTATGGAGTACTCCATAATGAAAAATGCTTATTCCCATGTTCTGAACATCCGGTCAAAGGGGTATAGCTCTGTCTCTTTTTGACCGACTTTCCAAAAAGGAGGAGGTTCTCAATTCGGATGTTTGTATTTTTTTTTCTTTTTAATGTTTTTCACCCTGAGATTATGTCACGAAATAGAACATTTAAGATACTCCTGAAGGTATTTTCCCTTGGGATAAATTTCGACTACCCCATGGACAAACAAAGAAAAAAAAATGTTTATTGTTTAATTGACATGTTTATGTTTATACCTATTTAAGCTTGTCACTCGTCTAAATCACTTCGTAGTAAAAAATATATCTAATCATCTCATTTTATAACTCACTCCCACATAATAATGTTTATTGTCCTAACAATGGTTTAAATACATTGCGTGTGGTTTAAATACATCGCGTGAGAACTTATGGTACACCATTATCTTATCTGTCTTAACTAATATGGTTAAGATGTAAAACTGTTTGATTTTGAACTCGCTACCACGTAAGTATACGAGAGTCGAGGTTTCAGCCACTACACTATCACGACACAGCAAATATATTTTCATCTACAACTTGCCTATCTATCCAAAGCGAAAGGTCACTCAGTAATTCATACACTGACTTATCACAAAATCTCGAAAACTATTTGACGTTTGGAGATGAGTTTTTGACCGAGACAGATTTATGAATGAAGACGCTAGCTAAAAACAACCCCGTATAGGGATCAAATTTTGTTATTGTAAAATTGCCATATTTGAAGACGCAAATATGGGAGTTGGTCATATTAGGATACTGATTTTTAATTTTTGGACGGTATGCGGTACAGAGAGTAAAGTGCCGCAAACCTTAGTTGAAAAGGGAGGATCCTCCCTCCTGCGACTAGGCGGTTGGTGGCTTGGCGGGCAACTGCCAGATAGTCATATTCGGGATGATGTATAGGTTCAAATCGTAAGGAAACTATGCTTGCGCGATGTAGGATTTTTAGTTCGCCACCAGTTGGATAAATGGCGTCACGGTTCTTTTTGTTGCGATGTAAATTTGCTTCGTTGGTTATTGATGCCGCTACAATTCACAAACGCCTTTTATAAATTAAAATTAGTTTATTTATGAAGACAAGAAAACAAAAGCTGATGATTAGCAGGAGGCCACCGAAGCGGGTGGGTACGGTAATAACGCGATATAAATACAAGTGAGAACAGATTTGTTCACTCAGTGTAACAAAATAAAAGGAAGCAAAATGTTCAGAAAATTATTCGTACTATTTCTTATTGTGATGATGTTCGGAAATGTAAGTGATACTTCGTGATTTTGAAAGTCATGTCGATATTTTAAATACCCATTAATGCCACTTTGTGTACGACTCGACCTTGCCTGACTAGTAAATTTTAGAACATAATACTATGTATATTTTGCTGTTTTGGCTTAATTATCTGAGGTTCTCAACTACTTGAAATATCATCATCTTCCTGGCGTTATTCTATGTTACTTGGAGTCGGTGCAACAAGTTGTTTCGTCCATTTTCTTCTATCAACGGTCACGCTATCACTAACTCCCTTCTCTTTCATGACATTCCTCACACAATCTATCTATCCTTTCTTTGGCCTCCATTTCTCGTGTATCACTTCATTCAATTTTGTACATTTGAATACAAAATTTAATGAAGTGGTACAAGAAATTTTAAATTTTCACGTGAACTCTTGTAAAAATAAAATCTCCTATAAATGCTTTACAATACAGTTCACATAACTGAAATTATTTAAAAAAAAGTTCCATATCAAAATAATTTTATTTTTTGCTTTTAAATTTCATGGTTATAGGATAAGGTATTTTAATTAATAGGAATATAATTAGTTACATAGGGGTAAGAAATATTTTTACTAACACAAATGAGGCATAATGTTGCGTTACTTGATGTGTAAAGATATTGTTTTTTTTTTTCAGAACCTACAGCAAGTATACGGGGGTGGCCCCGGTGGCAGAGCTCAAGGTAAGAGTTTTAATCTTGGTACACTAATATTACCTTTCAGTTTTAAAGTTTCTATGTTCGGTTGAAGGCGCTAATATCAGGAACTCCTGATTCGAATTAAAGCATTCCTTTTTTATTTTTTTTTAAAGAAAACGTTGCCCCACACTAGGAATTTCTCCTGTATCGTGGGTGCGTTTACAAAAATACAAAGTCACATACACAAACAACTTGACCCGGAACAACAATCTGTAGGTCAAACAAATATTTGTTCCGTGCGGGAATCGAACCCACGACACGCGACGCAGCAGCCGATCGCTCAACCACTGCGCCAACGTGCCGTCGCTGAAATTGTTGCTAAGCGCAAATCTCGAGAACAGCAGAACCGATTTCGCTAATTCAAAATTCTTGTTGTGTTTGTTATTATCAGGAGAAGGTTCTTATGTAAAAAAAAGTTGCCAGTTGGCGGGAGCAAAGCCGCGGGGGACAGCTAGTATTATATAAATGCGAAAGTAACTGTCTGTCTGTCACCTCTTCACCTCTTAACGACTGAATGTATTCTGTACGAAACTTGGCACACGAGAACATTACCTACTATGATGTATGTCTGAGAGACGTCTTGATGTTATCCACTACAGAATTACACATAATATGACCAATTATTATACTACTTAGGATGCTAATATACTTATCTAGCTGATGCCCGCGGCTTCGCCCGCTTGACATATTATATACTAAAACCTTCCTGAAGAACCACTCTATCCATTGGTGAAAACAGCATGAACATCAGTGCCGTAGTTTGACTTTATCGCGAATAGACAGACAGACACGGCAGATGACTTTGTTTTATAATATGTAGTGAAGTTTGGGCCAAGAGTTTCCCCGTTTTGTATAAAAAAAAGACTAAGAGTGAAGAAAAATAATAATACATTTTTTTTCAGCAGGTTTCTGTGCCAGCTTATATGGAGGCGGTGGTTTCGGTGGCAGCAATGGACCCAGTGGAGGTAATATGACCAAATAATAATAGGTATCTATTGATGACAATGTTTCGTTTTTTTGACTTGGAATAAGAAGATAATGTTTATAAAGGCATGTATAAACATTAGCACTTTATTCCTGAAAATTCTACCCATGTAGATACTTTTTACAAGCTTTTATTTAAGAGTCCTATTACGAATCGTAAATGCTCGTTTGCAATAGACGAAGTTACGTTGGTCTACGTTGGGAGTACATCTATAGTCCACGAAACAATTTTGATACTTACTAGTCTGAATAGGATTATAGTTTATTTGGGCGGTCGCGCGAGACTGAGGAGCGCGCGCGCTGAATTGACGCAGAATTTAAAGTACTTTAATTTTATTTATTGTAATTTTGTTTCATTATATTGACAAACAAAAACTAATGAATCGTATTCATTGTAGATTGAAATTTTATATCATATCTATTTATTTGAAAGTATTGTTTTTATTTGGAATATAATGGACGCTGAATCAAGACATTTCTGGCTTAAATTAGGCTTGCTTTACGTTTTTTTCCGTGAAAACTCAAGGAATTTAAAGAAATTCTAGAACTCCAATAAACAAGTAAAACATTCAACTTACCTTTTAGTAATTTCAGCTTTTATAAGAATTGATTGTAACAATGTGAATTTGACCGTCAAAGTTCCATCGCCGACATTTTTTCTTGCAAACTGAGTTCGTAAAATATTTATAGTAAATTACACGAAAAGAAAAATGAAAATGTGTAACTCTAACTTACAAGAAAGAGACTGGCACTATCGTTATTCAGGATCAAATAATTAAAATATCTTACTGCTGCTGAAAACTACAGCGTCAAAAATCATGAATTTCCGTAAAAAATGTAATAGGACTCTTTACTTGAAATGTATGTATGTTTATCCGGGTGGAATCTTACAACTGAATTTTAATTGAGTTATCTTTAACCGATTGAGCTAAAATTTGGTATAGGTAAATGTTTATTTTGGCAATGCATGCTTAGCTATGTAGCGGCCTTCTAATTCCAATATGGCGGATCATCCAAGATGGCGGACTAGTTATTTTTTCTGCACTACCACGATATGGGCATCAAATGAAAGGGCTTGCTGAGGAGAACACGAAAACGAATAAAGCTTATTTTTAATTATTTTTTTACCATTAATTTATTTGAGTGACCTCTCTCAGGTCTACCTGAGGTTGTCGTGTGCTTTATGGGACTTGCTTGCGGCGGCCTTACGGACCGTAACCACTTGTCGGTTGTCGGGCCCGGATTTTAATCGGGTGTCGGTATCACTGTTCACACTAATCGGTTGTCGGCCACGGTCGAAGTTGATGCCAATTTTTAACACTGAGTGTGTTTGCGAGGTGACTGTAGGATAGGTACATGATGGACGTCGACAAGTTCATGTTGTGATGTATAGTTATTTGAAACTAGCTGACCCGGCGAACTTCGTTCCGCCTAACAGTCGATTATTTAATTATTTTTTTAAACAAACGTAGCCTAAATTACTCCTTATTACATCAGCTACCTGCCAATAAAAGTCCCGTCAAAATCGGTCCAGCCATTTCAGAGATTATCCGGAACAAACAGACAGATAGTCAAAATTGTAAAAAATGTTATTTTGGTGTATGTACCGTATTCATATATATACCTACATGTATTAAAAATCGGTTATTTCAGTATTACAAACAGACACTCCAATTTTATTTATATGTATAGATAGATGAAAACAGAATAAAGAAAACTAAAAAAAGGAAATATTGGGTGCACCCAATCCAAAGAGAAATATTTAAGTAGTTTGAGAACATTTGTCACTTGTCAAAGTGAAGAAATTACGTGTTTTTAAGGTTCCGAACTAAAAACCGAATCCTTATAGGATCGCTCGTGTCTGTCTGTCTATCTGTCACAGCCAGTTTTCTCCGGATCTACGGGACTGATTCTGTTGAAATTTGGTATACCTACCTACATATGGACTTCTGAGAACCAAACACGGACGCGTAAACAAATAATGTTTTAGTATTGGGGCACTTTTGGGGTCGAACTAGAAAATTATAAAAATGTTTTTCAAACTGTATTGTGTTTTTATTATGATTATTTTTTTCATAGTTAATAATAAATACTAAGTTTTTAAGTTATTCAATAAATTGGACCAAAAATTACCATAAAAAATGCAATTATATTTCAGTGCCTTACGATTACAGAAAAAATATAAGAAGCCTATAGGTAGTATTAAAATATCATGTTAAAAAATTTAAATTGTTTCGGAACCCTTTGCACGCGAGTTCGACTCGCACATGGCCAGTTATTTATTTTAAATATAAGGGGTAGCGGGGAGAGGGTTGCGGGCCGGTTGCCCCACATCCGATAAAATAATGTTAACAGCGTCATACTAATTCATAGGTGAGCGAGACACGACACGATTTTTCCGGGCGTAGAGGGCTGGCAAAACACACGACATTTCAAAATCGGTGTCAGACAAGTGTGAATAGCTTCAAACTAAATAATGCTCTGCCACTGCAACATCCGATATAAAGTCGGGCCCGACAGCCGACAAACGGGATCGGGCTGTTAATTCGAACTCTAACGGGCCACGAGGGGAGAGCCGCGGGCCACGAGGGGAGGGGCGCGGCCCTCTCCCTTCGGGGAGAACCGACCTTAACAATTAGGTTTATTTAGAAAAGCAACAATTTTATCAGTCTAGGTTAACTTAGGAACAGTCACTTTTTTTTATTAATGCCTTCAGCCAGGGAATATCTTTTTAAGAGGTTAAAGCTATGTATACTATTTTCAGGTTTTGGTGGCGATGAAAGCTCAGGGTCCAGCGCCGCCGCCGCCACCGGTAACGGTAGCGATGCTTATGGTGTTGTTAGCGGTGGTGCCTACGTGTAGGTTTCGCTGAAACAAAACTGTTCAAGACCTTTTGTTTCTGTCAAATATTTTTTTTTTATTATGTATATGTAACTGAAACTTTACTGCTATTTAATACTTAAATAATTATTTTATTCACAAAATGTTTTTTTTTATTTACTTATAGTGTTATTTCAAATCAAATCAAACCTAAGTATACTAATCTTAGAATAATAACGCATAGAAACCTAGTACGAGTGCAAAAAGTGAGGCAACTAAAACTTAGCCTAATCCGTCAAACTTAGCCACCAGGCCGTCAGTACTCAATGTCACGTTCCGTCGAACACAGCTCGCGAGTAAATAATTGAAAATGACAGTTTGTTGCGTGAAAGGATGTTATAGCACATCAGGAAAATAAAAAAATGTGATAAAATAACATTTCACAAATAAGTACTCACATTCTATGCACAATTTTTACGTAAATCGATAAATAAAACAAAATTTTAATAACCTAACTTGTCATAACACAGTGTTGCTATTTGTGAGGAAAAAATACCCACATTGCTTTCATTCATGTTTTTCATTTTTGTAATTTTAAAATACAATACTTACTGTTAATTCATATCAAACCCGATGTTTTAACATTGTTTATAATTATAACCCATCAAGCATTCTAAACGCATTGAACAATATCTCATTCTTTATGCGATTTATTTCCTTTTATTTTGAAATAAATTGAATTATACCTTCCGAAAAAATATGTCATATTACATGAAAAATCATGTTTACCTTTTCCAGTTCCCAACAACATAAAATACTTGCCTTGATAGCAAAATAGTAATGCACGCGTCTTCCCATATTTTGTGGGTAACGGCTTAGTAATGGTATCACTGAAAGCTATATCTGTGTGCGTTAGAGGAACGTAGACACATTCGGCTCACGCACACAAAGAAAATGAAGTGGACACACGATTTTGCTCGGGTTTTGTTCTAGACGCGGCTTCTATGCGTTATTATTCTAAGATACTAATATTGTAAAGAGGAAAAGTTTGTGAGGTTTAGTGGGTAATCTCTGGATCTATTGAACCGATTTTGAAAATTCTTTTACCAATAGAAAGCCACGTTATCTGTGATTGTCATAGGCTATATATTAACCCGAAAAATACCGCACAACGAACTGGGCAAGGGTTAGCTAGTTGCTTATATTATTACTGTGTGTCTAACCTACTAATAAAATATGATATCAGAAATTGTTTCAATCAAAAGCATAACTTTAATCCTACATGCTAGGTTCAGGTCCGAGTTTTACAAAATCTGCTTGTTTTTTTGCTTTGCTACTTTGGGGTCGGCTTCAAGTTGTTGACCTCCACAACTGGGCAACTAGGTAATACGATACCACTTACAGTCAAGACTGTTGTCAGAAATTCTGGCTTTTGAACACCCGTAACGACTGTCAAAGATCTACAAATCACAATCAATCAAACTTCTAAAATTAACAAAAACAACCATATACGGACTCGGTGGACAATTTTAGTGAGTTAACGGAATGCCTGAGCGAAATAAGTGCAATTATCGAGAACGAGAACGTTGAAAATGTTTTTGTGCTGGGAGACTTTAACGCACACCCAGGTGAGCGCTTTGGTGTTGATTTACTTAGTTCCTGTAATGACCAACAATGGTTTTGCGCAGATATAAAAAGACTCGGACTGAATTCTGATACGTCCACTTATGTTAGTGATGCTCATGATGATTGCCGTAGGTGGCTTGATCACTGTGTGGTCACAGAGTCTGCATTTAAAACGGTTGTTGATGTTAAAATTTTATACGATGTTTTCTGGTCAGATCACGTCCCATTGGAAGTGACATGTAACATAAAAGTATTGCAACCAAAAATTGTTAACAATAATGTAATGTTTAGCAAGGTTAAGTGGGGGATTAGAGACGTGTATGACGGAAATGTTCTCCTTAAAATTATATAAAAAATATCCCACGACAGCATATGTCTATCTTTTATGATTGACGCACAATAACACGTGTAACTCCCGATAGCTTAGCAGTTCGAAGCTTTCTGATTATGTTTGTCTACTCTTACGTTTATAACACTCTCAGTCATCCCTAATTAAAAAAGTTAACATTATCAACTATTCCATAAAAAATAATCATAGAAATCGGTATAGAAACACCAAAGTTATACATGAAATACGCTAATAATTAGCCATCGCACGTGAATACTGAATCATGCTTTACGAATTATTTTTGTGCAAGGTCGCGAACGCACAGGCCAGGAGGGCAATCGCGCTAATAAAATTCGGTTGGAACGCAACTGAACTGTAGCCATTTCATAACTTTTTTAAACATTCCATATCGCGCTAAACGTTTGACAGAAACTTGGAACGCAACTGCATCACAACTGTAACGTTACCGCTGTCAAACAAAAAGTTGAAACAGTGCTACTTTTTCGTGACTTTTTCTCAATCGTTCGCGTTGTGTTGTTTGGATTTTGAAGGAAAATACGAAAATATTTGTAAAGGTTACGATATAGTTTTGACGCAAGTTTGGTTGGAGTTTAATTAAACTTTAGCGCGATACCAAATTCCTTACAGGTGAATCGAAATTAGATCATAACTAAAACCGAATTGGAAACGAATTGCAAGCGGACCTAAACTTTTAAAATTAGCGCGATTGGCCTCCTGGCTTGCTTGGCGCCTAGAGGCTAGCGAGTAGCTTCGTAAAACGGCTTACGACAGTTTGCAATATCCTTATACTGTCGAGGGGAAGATGGTTATAATTTCGCTTTACACCAAACGTAGAGTAATATTATAAACTAGCTGACCCGCGCAACTTCGTCTGCGCCACATTTTCCATTATTGCTCCGCTCCTATTTGTCTTAGCGTGATGATATATAGCCTATAGCATTCCTCGATAAATGGGCTATCTAACACAGAAAGATTTTTTCAAACCGGACCAGTGGTTCCTGAGATTACCCCAAATTACATACAAACTTACAAACAAATTTTACCTCTTTATAATATTATAGTACCTATAGATGTGAAAGTTTGGTTGTTTGCTACTCAATCACGCCAGAACGGCTTAACGGATCATAATGAAATTTAGAACAAAGATAGATTATAGTCTGGAATAGCATTTAAGCTACTTTTCATCCCGGGAATATGTTCCCCAGGGATCACGCGGGCGAAGCCGCTGGCAGAAGCTAGTAAATAAATAACTAAAATTGAATGAAAATGTTTTTTACCTATCTATCACCTCTACAAAGATATATCTTGCTAGTGGACGTTGAAAGCCAACAGGGAATATGGGTGAAAAAAATATTTGTCATCTATACAGTTTTTCTAATAATACCAATACTTGCAGTTGTTTCTTCTTGTGCTCATTGCCAATTTAAGTCACTATTATTATAAATAAATAAATAAACTATTGAAACACTTTAGTGAGTGTTTCAATAGTTTATTTATTTATTTTTTTGATTTTTAACTACAAAATAAGTTGAAAAGGTCTTGGCTTCTATGAGATCTCAAAACTTTTTACGGTGGAAAGATTGCATAGAGAGACTTGGCATTTTTCTATTAGATTTAATGTTTTTGTTAGGATTTAATATTATAGATGCTAAGTTTGTCTGTCTGTGTGTTAAGCAATCACGCCTAATCTATGTACTTATCCGATTTAAATGAAATTTGGAACAGAGATAGTCTAGACTTCTAGAGCCTGAGAAAAGCCTACCTTAAACGACTTTTCATCCCAGGAACCATTCCCTGGGGATCACGCGGGCGAAGCCGCTAGCATGAAATTAGTTATCAATAAGTACGTACAAAAACTGCCTAAATATAGAATTACCTTGTTTGAAAGGCAAATGTTACAGATAACAAACATTTGAATACAATTCTACTTAGGTAAGTTTTCTTTTTTAGAAACATTAATTTATAAACAAAAAATAGATAGGAGGCTTAATGCAACTAACCTTATTTTTACATAAAACGTTCTTATCTACGCATGCATATTTTTAACAGTTAATAAAACGTCAATGTGCGAGTCGGACTCGACTTCGCCAGTTTCTTCATTTATATGAGTTAGAAACAACAGCGGTTCCAACTCTACTCTATTTCTTAGATGGTTAATTTTATCAAAATACTTCTCACGCTCTGAGCGGAACGGACACCCGTGTGTCATGTTTCTTAAAATGCCTTTAGTATTTCAGGGCCGCGGTAACCGTGTAATTCTTTTCCCAACGGGAACGATTTAGGCTGGTTTTGCCATTAATTGCAAGGAGCAAATCTAAATTCAAGCAGAGGTGTACACTTTTAAAGGCACACATGCCAAGACGCAATTTAGGCTAGTTATGGCTATGAGTTTAGTTTTACAGGCAGACCAAACAATTCTGTATTGCTGGAAGGTTTAGGCAGAGCTGATTACTTTCCAAGGCACACATGCCAAGACGCCGTGATGACTGAATGAACTGGTGGTGTGGGAGATGGGCAGACGACATCGTTGCTGACGCAAGTAGAACTTGGATGAGGGTGGCTCAGCATGGAGATTCGCAGAGGAAATAGAGGCATATGCCTGGGCATAGGCCTCTCTTTTCTTGAAGGCAAATTCGGGCTGTGGATGATGGTACCGATGGTAAAATCAGAGAGAGCTTATGCCCGCGACTTCGTACGCGCGTATCCCCCCTCCCGTTTTAGGGATTCCGGGAAATCGCTATAACGGGATCTATGGGAATCTAAGTGCTCCCCTAAGGAGTGTAGGGAAGCTAAGCTAAACTTTCTACAACCTGTAGTTTCGGCTATGCGTTGTCTGTCAGTCGATCACTCAGTAACGAAAGAATCTTTTATAGGTATTAGGATTGCTCCAGTAGAATAAACTGGAATTTTGAATTTAAAATAGGTATGCATTAGCTTTTTATTTTTTTAAACCCATATTGCCTGTTTTTGTTACCAGGAGAGTTTGAGGCTAGTCCTGGCGGAATCAGTGGCCAAGCAGGAGGTACGTTTTATACATTATTATTGTAATGTACAAAACTATAGTACATTACAGCAGCGGCCAGCAAAAGAGGCATTGATGGATGAACGAAAAAATGTGGGCCGAGGCACACGTACGTAAGTTCATCAAAGCCTAATTGTGACCATGGCATTGTTAGTACTTTTCTCAAATAATGCGCGGAAATGAAATAGAATTACTTTTCAAAATCAATGTCAAACAACTAACAACATTAATTATTCCCGCGTAAAAGTGTGTGTGTATTTTTTATTTCAATAAACAGCTTTCTATTTGCAAGCTAGTTCGAAATTTAAATAAAACCTTTGATAAGTTACCTCCTTTGTTGCCATGTTTCGGAAGAAAAGATCGTTCTATTATTAAATTACACGATAGATATGAGTTTACTATGCAATTTATTTGGCCGCAAAACATGACAGATATGGATTTCGGATCTCGAAGAAGGTTGTCAAAATAAATCTCACATTTTGATTTTTTTTTTCTCAAACATGCTTGATGTTTGAGAAAAAAAAAAACATATTTCTATTGCGTTTATACTTGTTAAAAATTGAGCCATAGGTAATGTAACGACATAAACATTATTTCAGGTAGTGCTGACGGCAACGTCAACGGTGGTGTAACGGGTTCCATACCCTAAGAGCTTATTAAGGTGAGATTATTTTCACTGCCAACAAACTGCTTTGAAGTTTGGGAGATAGGAATTACCAAATTATAATTTATATCAATAATAGGTTATTTTTCAATAACCAGTCAAATTTTATACGAGGCAGGTGTTTTTGACTGATTGCGACTGAAAAATGCATAAAGAAGCTACATAAATGCATTAATATACTGATAAAAGATTTTCACTATGGGACAAACACAGAAACAAAAAAAATAAAACTGCGTTTTCTACGTTTGCCTAACATAACACAAAAAATGTAGTGTTTTTTTGCAATTTCCTGTTTATTGTTCATATTGTAAGTTGACAACTTATATTGCCAAATATATTGCCAATAAATAAAGTCACCTGTATGTAGGTATAATACGGATCTTTCCTAATGTAAAACTGCGTAACATGATGGATGATAAATTAAATAAAAACTTTTATGAACAATAATATGTAAATGGACTACCACATTCGTAAAACAATCACAGAAAACTAATGCTTTTCCATTTTTGTTACAGATAGCTGAATGCACGCAAAGCAAAGCAAAGAAAAATAATATGTATTAAAACTATAATATTATATTTATTAATTCTTGAAAAAGAAAATGTTTCATTTCCTGCCCAATATTAAATGCACAGACATAGAAATCTATACTAATATTATAAAGCAGAAGAGTTTGTTTGTTTGTTTGTTTGGTTGAACGCGCTAATCTCAGGAACTACTGGTCCGATTTGAAAAATTATTTCAGTGTCAGATAGCCCATTTATCGAGGAAGGTTATAGGCTATATCATCACGTTTAGACATATAGGAGCGGAGCAGTAATGGAAAATGTCACGCAGAGGAAGTGGCGCGGGTCAGCTAGTATCTTATAAATAAAACTAAGTAGGTACAACTTTTATTATGAAATCCTCAGGGGCCTTACGATGACGTTATAATGGTACCATGATTCATAATTATGTGAACAAAGGGATAGTGCTATGCATCCTATCTGTACTAATATTATAAAGCAGAAGAGTTTGTTTGTTTGTTTGGTTGAACGCGCTAATCTCAGGACAAAAAAAAAATATAGCCCATATATCATTAGGCTAAGGCAAATAGGAGCGGAGCATTAATGGAAAATGTGATGCAGACGAAGTTGCGTGGGTCAGCTAGTACAGTATACACAGTATTCTTCACGTTATCCATATTTTTTTTATAGCTTTAACAAATCAAATCCAACAACGGACGTAGTACTTAAAAAGGCTTCGTTACAAAGATATTTGTAATTTCATTAAATTGAGCTATGCATGCAGTATGAAAGGGTATAATGAGGCCTATGTTGCCGCTTAGTGTAATAAAAATGAAAAATGTAATAATTAATGCTTTTTGAGTTTCTTTTGTTTTACGTTGCCAATTCGGATAGAGAGGCATACATATCGTATGGTTTACGTGAAGGTATTCAGTATGTATCAAAATTAACAAAAAATAAGAATTGATTTATGTGAATGGGCACATTTATAAATTTTCATGTTCTGAAAATCCGGTCGAAGGTCTCTGTCTCTTTTTCACCCTGAGATCATGTCACGGAATAGAACATTTAAGATACTCCTGAAGGTATTTTCTCTTGGGATAAATTCATATTCATATTCATTTATTGCATTTCATGTTGTTTACAGGTTGTTACATTATGATAGTTCCAAACAATGAACCCTGCTAGGGCACAGCAATGTATAGGCGACAGGTTTTAATTAATTTAACATGCTATCATTATTCATTATTCACATAATTTGTTGATATAGAATAATTTAAAAAAAATCAATTACTATTATACATTATGTCATTCTTATAAACTAAATAAGTAAATTATCATTTTCATATTGTTACGAGCTTGGGGTTCGTGACAATAAAAACAGCCGATTATTTAACCAAAAAAATGACACTTTAATTATAAAAACTAATTAACACTTTAAACACACTAATTACAACCACAATCGCACTATTAAACACTTCACTTCACTTAACTCGCAGTTGAAGATCGCTTCCGAAGATTCGCTTGTATCGTCAATTCAATACTGCCCGAGTCGCGAGCTTTGCGCATCTTATATAGTCCGACAGTAATTTCCAGAACCTTCGAGAATGGAAATATCTAGAAAGTTCGGGAACATACCGGTCCCGACTGACTAGGTGTCGAAACATCGAGAATGTTCTAGCATCGAAAAGTCTAGAAAGATCGTGACCCAATTAGTTCCACTACTCGATACTAGATGGCGTTAGTAGTACGTTGTGTACCCGGCATAAATTCTGGCGCGTAACAATATTACAATCTCATACTACAATAGAGATTCTAAAATGTCTTTATTATCTCAGTTAATTTAATGTCAATAGATTAGTTTTACATATAATATGTCACATTTTCAGATAAAATAAAATAAAAGAAATAGAAAGTACCTAATCACTAAAAATACAGGAGTGCGGCAGTAGCGGACTGATGTCTTATAGAGTACCTAGTTATGTATGTGTAATGTGTTCAAGTCGATATTAATTTATTTATTTCTCAGTTAAAAATTCTTTTAGGCTATAATATGATTTTAAGTTTAAGTCATTTTTGAATTTGTTGTCGTACTCTGTATCCTTAACCGAATTGCTCTATCAGATTTAACACGCGTTATCTGGCCAGTCTGTGCATCTTTATTATCTACTTCTACATATTGTTCCCGATTTTCTAAGTAAGAGCAAAACCATTTGTAGGCTGTGCCTCTGACACCTATTTCATATAATTTATTTAGAAGGATCTTGTAGGACTCTATCATAGGCTTTGCTCATGTCTAGTAAAATCCCTACTGCGTGTTTTTTATTATTTATTATATTTAATGCTTCTTGTATGTATTTGAATATTGCCAGTGTAGTAGATTTATTTTTCCTAAAACCATTTTGAATATCGTTGAAGATTTTGTACTTTTCACAAAATGAGTAAAGTCGTTTCGACATTGCTGTCTCAAAAATTTTCGCGAATGTAGGTAATGCGGCTATAGGCCGAAAATAGTTTGTATCGGTCTGATCTCCCTTTTTATGGATCGGTTTTATAATTATTACTGCTACTTTAAGCAGGTCGGGAACACATCCTTCGTCGAGGGACTGATTTATAAGTAGAGTCAGTGGCATTAATAATTCATCAGCGCATAATTTTATTAGTGTTGGCGGTAGCTCGTCGTGTCCATAGTTTCGTTTAATTTTAAGTTTTTTAATTATAAGTTTTATTTCGTTTGGGTCCACTGGGCTAATGAAGATAGAGTTTTCGCTTTGTGAGGGCCCCGGGCGGCCAGTTGCAGCATTATCTCCGATTGTAGGTACTGTCCGATTTGCCAACTGATATGAAATAGTCATTGAAAGCGTTTGCTATGACTTTCGCATTATCTGTAAGGTATTATTCACGCGCAATTGCATATTACCTGTTGTTTTTGTGTTTTGTCTATTTGTACGTTCTTTAATTATTTGCCACATTGTTTTGGTTTTATTTTCAGATTTGTTTTTTTTTTTTTTAATATAATTTAGTCTTTTTTGAAAAAATACTCAAGAAAACGGTAACCTACTCCAGGTTACCGTTTTCTTGAGTATTTTTTCGTATTGTTTGTAATGTTTATGTAGTATATCATTATTGGCTGTAGTTATTAGTGCTTTTAGTAACCTTTTATGTTTGCATGCCACTTTTAAACCAGTAGTTAGCCACGTTTTAGGGGGCGTACTTTTAATTTTTATGTTTTTCTTCGGGATGCACTGGTCTAACATTTCTACTACGACATGGACAAACAGTAAAAAAAATGTTTATTGGTGTCATGTTTATGTTTATACCTATTTAAGCTTGTCGCTCGTCTAAATCACTTCGTAGTAAAAAATATATCTAGTCATCTCATTTAATAACTCACTCCCACATAATAATGTTTATTGTCCTAACAATGGTTTAAGTACCTACATCGCGCGTCTGTCTATGGTTAAGATGTAAAATTGTTATGTTTTGAACTCACTACCACGTATACGAGAGTTGACGTTTTAGCCACAACACCATCACGACACAGCAAATATATTTTCTTCTACAACTTACCTATCTATCTAAAGCGAAAGGTCACTCAGTAATTCATACACTTACTTCTTGACTTATATATATACATTATATATATAGATATATATATACTACTTGACTTATCACGAAATCTCGAAAACTTTTTGACGTGACACAGATTTATGAATGACTAGCTGACCCGCGCAACTTCGTCTGCGTCACGTGTTCCAATATCGCTCCGCTCCTATTTGTCTTAGCGCGATGACACATTTATAGCCAATAACCTTCCTCGCTATATGGGCTATCTAACACTGAAATAATTTTTCAAATCGGTCCAGTAGTTTCGGAGCCTATTCAATTCAAACAAACAAACAGATCTTTCCTCTTTATAATATTAGTGTAGAAGACGTCAACTCAAAATCCTCCGTAGAAAGGTTAAATTGGGACTGAATGTTTTTAAAGTAAAATAGCCGTTTTTGAAGACGCAGATATGGGCGTTGGTAAAATTAGGATACTGATTTTTATTTTTTGGACGGTATGCGGTACAAAGAGTTAAGTCCCGCAAACCTTAGTTGAAAAGGAGGATCCTCCCTCCTCCGACTAGGCGGTTGGTGGCTTGGCGGGCAACTGCCCGATAGTCATATTCGGGATGATGTATCAAATCGTAAGGTAACTCTGCTTGCGCGATGTAGGATTTTTAGTTCGCCGCCAGTTGGATAAATGGCGTCACGGTTCTTTTTGTTGCGATGTAAATTTGCTTCGTTGATTATTCAGGTGGCGGCATTGATGCCGCTACAATTCACAAACGCCTTTTATGAATTAAAATTAGTTTATTTATGAGGACAAGAAAACAAAAGCTGATGATTAGCAGGAGGCCACCGAAGCGGGCGGGTACGGTAATAACGCGATATAAATACAAGTGAGAACAGATTTGTTCACTCAGTGTAACAAAATAAAAGGAAGCAAAATGTTCAGAAAATTATTCGTACTATTTCTTATTGTTATGATGTTCGGAAATGTAAGTGATACTTTGTGATTTTGTAAGTCATATCGATATTTTAAATACCCATTAATGCCACTTTGTGTGTGACTCGACCTTGCCTGACTAAATTTTAGAACATAATACTATGTACATTTTGCTGTTTTGGCCTTAATTATCTGAGGTTCTCAACTACTTGAAATGTCATCATCTTCCTGGCCTGGCGTTATTCTATGTTACTTGGAGTCGGTGCAACAAGTTTGTTCATCCATTTTGTTTTATCAACGGTCACACTATCACTAACTCACATCACACAATCTATCTATCTTTTCTTTGGCCTCCATTTTTCATGTATCACTTCATTCAATTTTGTACATTTGAATACAAAATTTAATGAAGTGGTACAAGAAATTTTAAATTTTCACGTGAACTCTTGTAAAAATAAAATCTCCTATAAATGCTTTACAATACAGTTCACATAACTGAAATTATTTAACAAAGTTTCTGCGGCCTACTCTTTCAGTCCCATATCAAAATAATTTTATTTTTTGCTTTTAAATTGCATGGTTATAGGATAAGTTATTTTAATAGGAATATAATTAGTTACATAGGGGTAAGAAATATTTTTACTAACACAAATGAGGCATAATGTTACCTGATGTCTAAAGATATTTTTTTTTCTCAGAGCCTACAGCAAGGCCCCGGGGGTGGCGCCGGTGGCAGAGCTCAAGGTAAGAGTTTCAATCTTGGTACACTAATATAACCTTTCAGCTTTAAAGTTTCTTTGTTCGGTTGAACGCGCTAATATCAGGAACTCCTGATTCGAATTAAAGCATTCCTTTTTTTTTAAAGAAAATACAGGAGGAATTCCTAGTGTGGGGCAACACACTAGGAATTTCTCCTGTATCGTGGGTGCGTTTACAAACATACAAAGTCACATACACAAACAACCAGACCCGGAACAACTATCTGCAGGTCATACAAATATTTGTTCCGTGCGGGAATCGAACCCACGACACACGACGCAGCAGCCGATCGCTCAACCACTGCGCCAACGTGCCGTCGCTGAATGTGTTGCTAAGCGCAAATCTCGAGAACAGCTGAACCGATTTCGATAATTCAATTTTTTTTGTTGTGCTTGTTATTATCAGGAGAAGGTTCTTATGTAAAAAAAAAAGTTGCCAGTTGGCGGGAACAAAGCCGCGGGGGACAGCCTGTCACCTCTTCACCTCTTAACGACTGAATGTATTCTGTACGAAACTTGGCACACGAGAACATTACCTACTATGATGTATGTCTGAGAGACGTCTTGATGTTATCCACTACAGAAGTACACATAATATGACCAATTACTATACTACTTAGGATGCTAATATACTTATCTAGCTGATGCCCGCGGCTTCGCCCGCTTGACAAATTATATACTAAAACCTTCCTGAAGAACCACTCTATCCATTGGTGAAAACAGCATGAACATCAGTGCCGTAGTTTGACTTTATCGCGAATAGACAGACAGACACGGCGGAGGACTTTGTTTTATAATATGTAGTGAAGTTTGGGCCAAGAGTTTCACCGTTTTATATATAAAAAAAGACTAAGAGTGAAGAAAAACAATAACACTTTCGTTTATTTTCAGCAGGTTTCGATGGCGGCTATGGACCCGTTGGAGGTAATATGACCAAATAATAATATCTTTTTTTTTTTTTTTTTTTTTATTTCTCTCTTGGAAACTCTTGGCCCAAATCTCACCTGATGGAAAGTGATGATTAGGCCGAAGATGGAAGCGAGTTTCACCCGGAATCCTCTAACATAGAGGAACTGGCTATCATATCTCTAATTGCCGGAACACAACAATGCTGTTAACATTGTTGTTATGGCGACAGACTTAGATATGATGGTGGTAGCTTGCCAGGCGGACTTAGAAGTCCTACCACCAACCAAACCGAGCAAAAAATTTGCCCCCACTGGGAATTGAACCCGGGACCTCTGGGTCTGAATCGAGTGGTACAACCACTAGACCACGGAGGCGGTTATTGTCACCTGTTTAGCACCACCCGGGGACCACGTGTAGGGATTCGCTGAAGGGTATTCTCCTACGGACGCGGGTGACTCGGCCCCCAAAATCTATTGATGACAATGTTTCGTTTTTTTTTTTACTTGGAATAAGAAGATAATGACAGAGGGCACAGGAAAAGAAGGAGCTCATTAACATTCTCATTGTTTTGAGTAATCAAAGGATTAAACCTAAATTTCAATTTCTACACTTACACCTCTACTGGAATTAGATTTGCACCTATATAAAAAAGGAACAGTGTATATTTAACATATTAGATTATTATTTTTTAACATTGGGTTGGTAAGTAAATAATAGTTTGACTTTTAATTGCCTAACTCCCAAATGTAACTGGCAAGAAGGTGCTCATTGTCACAGTGATCTCCTTTTTACATTTTACAACTAAAATGGTGATCATAAACAATGTATAATATACCTTTATTCTGTTTTTCCCATTCACATTTTAATGAAATATATGCTAATTAATATTAATAATAAATGAAATTTTATGCTAATTAATATGTGTTTCATATTAATTAGCATAAAATTTCATTTATTACGGTAAATTCGTGTAATCCTACTAATATAATAAATGTGAAAGTTTGTATGTTTGTATGTTTGTTCGTCAATCACGCAAAAATGGCTGATGGGATTTGAATGAAATTTGGCACACATATAGTTCACATCCTGGAATAACACATAGGCTACTTTTTATCCCGATAAAAGGCAAAGCTTAATGGCGGCGGAGGAGGAAGTGGAAATCAGACGTTTCTGCTGCCTTAGTACTTCTGATTCACAAGTACCAGGAGAGCATAAACATGTCGAAATATTTTCGGGTCTGAATTTGTGAGCGCCAAAGATTCTCGAGTACCAGGAGAGCAGACATATGTCAAAGTATTTTTGGTCAGGTTTTTTTTTTGCTGGAAAATAGATTGCATTTCATTGCAAGCGTTCATGTTTGTATGTTTGGATGTTTGTCCGTCAATCACGCAAAAACGGCTGAAGGGATTTAGATGAAATTTGGCACATATGTAGGTCACATCCTGAAATAACACATAGGCTACTTTTTATCCCGGTAACATACATGACTTAATGGAGACAGAGGAAGAAGTGGAAGTACAAAGTTTCTGCTACCTTAGTACTTCAGATTCAAAAGTACCAGGAGAACAGAAACATGTCGAAATTGTTTACTGGGCTAGAATTGTATTACGAAAGCTAAAAGATTCACAAGTACCAGGAGACCAGCAACATGTCAAATTATTTTTGGGCAAGTTTTTTTTTATTAGCAGAGCAGAAACTTTTCGAAGTATTTTCGGGACTGGAATTCCGAGCGCTACAGATTCACAAGTACCAGGAGAGCAGTAACATTTCGGAAGTTTTTTTGGGGCTTAATATGAGCGCTTTAGATTCGCAAGTACCAGGAGATCAGAAATATGTCGAAGCAACGCTATACATTCACAAGTACCAGGAGAGCAGAAACATGTCGAGGTATTTCGCCAGAAAATTACGAGCGCTACAGATAGATTAAAATACCAGGAGAGAAATATCTGAAAGTTTTCAAGTTGCTGGTGAGTGGTTAGGATGCAGAAGTACCAAGAGAACAGAAACATGTCGAAGTTTATACCGGGCAGGAGTAATTATGAGCGCTGAAGATTCACAAGAACCAGGAGACCAGAAATATGCCGAAGTATTTCCAGGGCTGGAATTGTGAGCGTTTAGGATTAAAAAATACTAGGAAATCAGAAACATGTCGAAGAATTTTCGGGGCTGGAATTACCAGCACACCAGAAACATATCGACAAAGTACTTCCGAAGCTATTATTGCAAGCGGTTAGGATTCAAGAGTACTAGGAGAGCAGAAATATATCGAAGTTTTTTCGAAGGGCTGGAATTGTGAGCCCTAAAAATTCACAAGTACCAGGAGATCAGAAACATGTCGAAGCATTTTCCAGGCTGTAATTGTGAGCGCTTAAGTTGTACAAGTACCAGGACATCAGAAACTTATCGACAAAGTACTTCCAAAGCTTTAATTGCAAGCGGTTAGGATTCAAAAGTACCAGGGGACCAGAAACATGTCGAAGTATTCCTGGCACTGGAATTGAGCGGTTATAATTACGAGCGCTACAGATTCACAAATACTAGGAGAGCAGGAACATGTCGAAGTTCTTTGGTGTTGGAATTATGAGTGCTATTAATTTACAAACACCAGGAGGCCAGGAACATGCCGAAGTTTTTCAGGGCTGGAAATTGAGAACGCTATAGATTCACAAGTACCAGGGGAGCAGAAACATGTTGAGGCATTCCGGGGCCGGAATAACGATTTACAGATTCAGAAGTACCAGGAGAGCAGAAACATGTCGAGGTATTCCGTAGCCATAATTATGAGCGCTATTGATTCACAAGACAAGTACCAGGAGACCAGGAACAAATTTTTCACAAATACCAGATACAGATTCACAAATACCAGGAGAGCAGGAACATGTAGAAGTTCTTTGGTGTTGGAATTATGAGCGCTATTAATTTACAAACACCAGGAGGCCAGGAACATGCCGAAGTTTTTCAGGGCTGGAAATTGAGAACGCTATAGATTCACAAGTACCAGGGGAGCAGAAACATGTTGAGGCATTCCGGGGCCGGAATAACGATTTACAGATTCAGAAGTACCAGGAGAGCAGAAACATGTCGAGGTATTCCGTAGCCATAATTATGAGCGCTATTGATTCACAAGACAAGTACCAGGAGACCAGGAACAAATTTTTCAGGGCTGGAAATTGAGAACGCTATAGATTTACAAGTACCAAGAGAGCAGAAACATGTCCAGGCATCACGGGGCTGGAATTACGAGCGCTAAAGAATCAAAATAACTAGGAGATCAGAAACATGTCATGTTCATGTTTTTTGGGGCTTTAATTCGACCAAAAACATGTCGTCGTTTTTCCATGCAGGAGTTATGAGTGGCTTGGATCAATAAATAGTCCAGGAGAAAAAACATGTCGAAGTACTTTCGAGGCTGGAAATATGAGCGCTAAAATTTCACAAGTACCAGGAGAGCAGAAACATGTCGAAGTATTTTCGGGGCTGAATTCGTGAGTGCCATAGATTCTCGAGTTAGCCAGGGAACAGAAACATGTCAAAATATTTAGGTAGGTTTTTTTACTGGAAAGAAGATGGCTTTCATTGCAAGCGATTCAAAAGTACCAGGGGACCAAAAACATGTAGTTTTTTCCGTGCAGGAATTATGAGTGGCATGGATCAATAATACCAGGAGAACAAAAATATGTCGGAGTATTTTCGAGGCTGCAAATATGAGCGCTTAAGATTCACAAGGGTCTACCAGGAGATCACAAACATGTCGAAGTAATTTCGGGGCTGAAATCTCAAAACTTTCAGCGGCACCGCAAAGACTCACAATGTCTGGATACCTGAATCATGAAGTTGCAATTCCAAGGATGAGACAATGAGGCAAAAAGTTGCGCGGCAGTTCTAAAATCTACGCAGACGAAGTCGCGGGAGGAAGCTAGTATATAATACTTTCAGGCAAACAGAGTCCCAGGGCCCATTATAAGTAGAGCGAAAGCCTATTTTGGCACTCAACTTGTTTTGTTTGGTTCGATAATTTTATCTTTTTCAACACTTCAGACATCCGACCGTGTGACTTCCTCTTTTTTGTAGTCTTTTATACATAACTTTCATCACAATCACTACTATGTTTGTCCATTTTGATAGAAACAAGCAAAAACTTATTAAATAATGTACGCGTTGTAAAATTTCTGCAAGGAAGCTTATCTGAGAGCTGTCATTTATATGGCAAAAAAGTTAAGATGGCCGCGTCCTCTGTTACAACCGCTGCAATCAGCCCGTTCTAACGTAGTTTTACAGATAATGGGCACCTTTATACTTGGTATGGAATGTAATGAGCGCGTTTTATTTTAAAGTAGGTTTTTTTTTCAATGAACTTTACTCAAAACCAGCCCCTTTTATCATGTTTTAAATAACGTGCTCTGATTGGCTATAGAAAAACGAAGTAAATGGTACAGTAAAACTCAAAACGGTAAGATCGTCAATGAGCTCCTTTTTTTCCTGTGCCCTTCGTTTATAAAGGCATGTATAAACATTAACACTTTATCCCTGAAAATTCTACCCATGTAGATACTTTTTACAAGCTTTTATTTAACTTGAAATGTATGTATGTTTGTCCGGGTGGAATCTTACAACTGAATTTTAATTGAGCTATCTTTAACCGATTGAGCTGAAATTTGGTATAGGTAAATGCTTATTTTGGATGACAATGCATGCTTAGCTATGTGGCGTCTTTCTTATTCCAATATGGCGGATCATCCAAGATTGTGTTTGTTATTATCAGGAGAAGGTTCTTATGTAAAAAAAAAGTTGCCAGTTGGCGGGAGCAAAGCCGCGGCAGCTAGTATTATATAAATGAGAAAGTAACTGTCTGTCTGTCACCTCTTAACGACTGAATGTATTCTGTACGAAACTTGGCACACGAGAACATTACCTACTATGATGTATGTCTGAGAGACGTCTTGATGTTATCCACTACAGAATTACACATAATATGACCAATTATTATACTACTTAGGATGCTATTATATACTTATCTAGCTGATGCCCGCGGCTTCGCCCGCTTGACAAATTATATACTAAAACCTTCCTGAAGAACCACTCTATCCATTGGTGAAAACAGCATGAACATCAGTGCCGTAGTTTGACTTTATCGCGAATAGACAGACAGACACGGCGGAGGACTTTGTTTTATAATATGTAGTGAAGTTTGGGCCAAGAGTTTCACCGTTTTATATATAAAAAAAGACTAAGAGTGAAGAAAAAAAATAACACATTATTTTATTTTCAGCAGGTTTCGATGGCGGCTATGGACTCGGTAGAGGTAATATGACCAATAATAATATCTATTGATGACAATGTTTCGTTTTCTTTTTTTTAATACTTTTTACAAGCTTTTATTTAACTTGAAATGTATGTATGTTTGTCCGGGTGGAATGTTACAACTGAATTTTAATTGAGTTATCTTTAACCGATTGAGCTGAAATTTGGTATAGGTAAATGCTTACTTTGGATGACAATGCATGCTTAGCTATGTGGCGTCATTTTAATTCCAATATGGCGGATCATCCAAGATGGCTGACTAGTTATTTTTTCTGCACTACCACGATATGGGTATCAAATGAAAGGGCTTGCTGAGAAGAAGACGAAAACTTATAAAGCTTATTTCTAAAAAGGTTTTTTTACCATTAATTTATTTTAGTGACCTCTCTCAGGTCTACCTGAGGTTGTCGTGTGCTTTATGGGACTTGCTTGCGGCGGCCTTACGGACCGTAACCACCTGTCGGTTGTCGGGCCCAGATTTTAATCGGGTGTCGGTATCACTGTTCACACTAATCGGTTGTCGGCCACGGTCGAAGTTGGTGCCAATTTTTAACACTGAGTGTGTTTGCGAGGTGACTGTAGGATAGGTACATGATTGACGTCGACTAAGTTCTTGTTGTGATGTATAGTCATTTGAAACCAGCTGACCCGGCGCACTTCGTTCCGCCTAACAGTCGATTCTTTTTTTTTTTTTAAATAAACGTAGCCTAAATTACTCCTTATTACATCAGCTACCTGCCAACAAAAGTCCCGTCAAAATCGGTCCAGCCATTTCAGAGATTAGCTTGAACAAACAGAAAGACAGATTAAAATTGTAAAAAAAAAAATTTGGTGTATGTACCGTATATGTATTCATATATACCTAAATGTTGTAAAAAACGGTTATTTCAGTATTACAAACAGACACTCCAATTTTATTTATATGTATAGATAGATGAAAACAGAATTAAGAAAACTAAAAAAAGGAAATATTGGGTGCACCAAATCCAAAGAGAAATATTTAAGTAGTTTGAGAACATTTCAGAAATTAATAACAGACGGGTCACTTCTCAAAGTGAAGAAATAAAGTGTTTTTAAGGTTCCGAACTAAAACCCGAATCCTTATAGGATCGCTCGTGTCTGTCTGTCTATCTGTCACATCCAGTTTTCTCCGGATCTAAGGGACTGATTCTGTTGAAATTTATACATATAGACTTCTGTGAACCAAACACGGACGCGTAACAAAATAATGTTTTAGTATTGGGACACTTTTGGGGGTCGAACTATAAAATTTAAAAAATGTTTTTCAAACTGTATTGTGTGACATACCAAATAAAAGGGTTTAGGTACTATGAGGGTTTTTAATATGATTTTTTTTTTCATAGTTAAAAATAAATACTTACTTTTTAAGTCTATACATATAATAAAATCGTAGAGTTGCCGTGTCTGTACACTGAATATTTTCGCATAAAAAATACATAGAAATGTCCGAAAAATGACAAAGAACACAAAAAAAAACAGTTTTTGAAATTCTTTTCTGTTTGTCTGTGCGCTTGGAGGAGCATCACGCAAACCACTGATTGGATTCAAAATTTAGGTACTTCAAAATATTAAGTGATAACCGGAGTAACATTTAGTGTTTATTTCATCAAAATCGACCTACAAAATCAAAAGATATCGAATTTTAAAGTTTACGAAGAAACTTCATCGAGCGCTAAAATAGGTTGTTTTCATTGAGACTTCAGATACTTGCAATGCCATCTATTGAGAAAATTTGTAATAAGAAATGTGTGAAAAGACCCCGAAACAACGTATTTTTGAGTTACTTTTTCATTAAACTTAAAATGTAGCAAAAAAAAAGTGAACATTTTATTATATTATCGTAACGTGTGCTTACACGTTTCAAATTTTCACTTTTAAGTTCGAACTTATGAGTATAAAGACAGTTCAGTTACGTTGTAGATCGATAGATGGGGTTGTACTTATGACGCGTTTTTGTGAATCGCGGTGTTAAGATTCTCCGCTAAGCTTCTATTGTTGTATATGCAATCTATACTAATATTATAAAGCAGAACAGTTTGTTTGTTTGGTTGTACGCGCTAATCTCAGGAACTACTAGTCCGATTTGAAAATTGAGGCATTTATTGAGGAAGGTTAAAGGCTTATTTATATATCATCACGCTAAGACAAATAGGTGCGGAGCAGTAATGGAAAATGTGACGCAGACGCGTTGCGCGGGTCAGCTAGTTACTCAATAAATTGGAGCAAAAATCACCATAAAGCATCCAATTATATTTCAGTGCCTTACGATTACAGAAAAAATTATAAGAAGCCTATAGTATTAAAATATCATGTTAAAAAATTTAAATTGTTTCGGAACCCTTTGCACGCGAGTTCGACTCGCGCATGGTCAGTTATTTCTTTAAATACAAGGGGTAGCGGGGAGAGGGTTGCGGGCCGGTTGCCCCGACATCCGATAAATGTTAACAGTGTCATACTAATTCATAGGTGAGCGAGACACGACGATTTTTCCGGGCGTAGAGGGCTGGCAAAACACACGACATTTCAAAATCGGTGTCAGACAAGTGTGAATAGCTTCATACTATTTTTAATACATAACTCATGGCTAAATAGCCAAAACGGCAATTATTGCTAAAAGTGGCCACTTTTAGCAAAAATATCGACTTTGGCAACTATTTATGTTCTAAAGTACAAAACATAACTCTCAAAACATAATAAATACATTTCTTCAGTGCACTACAGAGCGGTTTTTTATCTACGTTGTAGTGTGTGTCTTATTGTTTTGTACTTACGCTCTCTATAAACTTCCTAGATAAATTAATACATAGCTGCATAGCCATAACTTGATTCCTAGATTCTTTTTAACTTGTTTTCTGCAAATTAGCTATCTTCAATACTTTGTTTACATTTCTTGTATTATGTCATTATGTCATTTAGACAGACCTAGTTTTCTTTTTATTTGTATTCTGAAGTTAGCTAGGAGTTTTAGGTCGCATATGAAACTGTCATCAGACCTTCATAAAGTCCATTTTTCCTTTTCCATCAAATTCTAGAAACTCATATCAAATTCAAAATAAAAGCGAGCCTTCATTTTAGAGCCGTCGTAAAGAAATGGTCAGTCTACGTTTGGAGCTGAGATAAGCAACAACTCGGAAAAGTTTCTTAAGAGTGATTGAGAGGACAGTTTACCTCCTGGGAACCAGAGAAGTCGCCCTCCCTCCTGACTTAGAGGACGTTTTCTAAGTTTACCTCCTCGAACCTGATAAGTCGGCCTCTCTCCTTGCTGCCTTTAAAGGACACCTTGATGCCTGGGCTGAACGAGCCTGGGAGGAAGAAGTTACTCGGCCCATCCTCTCCAGCCCTCTGAAGAGTGACGACCCTCCAGTCCTCCGGTTCTTCAACGGACCCTGCCGGCCCTCCGGTTCTTCAACGGACCCTCCAGTCCTCCGGTTCTTCAAGGAAGACTTCATTTTCATCTCACGTCAGCTCATCATAATCATTCATCAGCCGTTTCTTCTATAAGTGGTGTAATTCATTAAATCTTTATACTATTTATTTGTCCTTTTCCCTTTTAGCACGCATTCCCCTCCTAGATAGGTGAGTGCTATATGTGACCTCACATTTTACAGGCTCCCCCGGTAAAACGTAACGTTACAGTTTGGCGCCCAACGTGGGGCCATCACCACTTTTGGGCTTTACCAAGTAAGGGATTGGTTACTCTACGACAGCTATTGGACAATATCCCGTATGTCGTTTACTCCTTAAACTTAACTCTTTACCAAAATATTAAGTAGGTATATACAATCTATACAGGGTGTTAGGGAAACGCTTCCGAAAACGAAGACAGGTAATAGGGCTTAATTCATTAAATCTTTATACTATTTATTTGTCCTTTTCCCTTTTAGCACGCATTCCCCTCCTAGATAGGTGAGTGCTATATGTGACCTCACATTTTACAGGCTCCCCCGGTAAAACGTAACGTTACAGTTTGGCGCCCAACGTGGGGCCATCACCACTTTTGGGCTTTACCAAGTAAGGGATTGGTTACTCTACGACAGCTATTGGACAATATCCCGTATGTCGTTTACTCCTTAAACTTAACTCTTTACCAAAATATTAAGTAGGTATATACAATCTATACAGGGTGTTAGGGAAACGCTTCCGAAAACGAAGACAGGTAATAGGGCTAGTGATTCTCGATGCGATACCATAAAAAAATCGGAGATTTTTTTTTTGTAATTTTACCTCTTATTTTAGCATTTTTCGTACACTATGCTGTAAGAACAGTTAAATGAAACCAGAATTGGTGATTAAACTCATCTTTTTTCATTACAACTCTAAAAAGCAATGTATTCGTAAATAAATATCAGCTGACGCGCTCCAGGTCAACGTACGCGCGCGCTCGCCGACGGCCGGGCGGCCGACGACCCCAACTCCACGCGATGACGTGAGTCACGACGCGACGGCTGGCTGAGTCGTACATAGCCGTACGACTTGTAATTCTATCCTCCTAAACTTTACTCGATCGTTTGCCGCAAATGTTTTTTCAGTTCACTACTACCGTACCTACTAGTTCAGAGATAAGTACCTGCTTTCGGATTCCATTCATGCAAAGTTCATTGTGATTTCCCCTTAATCAGGGTTACAATTTTGATCTCAATGTTCGCCAATTATGCTCACAAATCAGAAAAATCCATTTTATGTGGCTTAACCTTGATAGCCATATCGAAGAGAGATACTTAGGATACCTACTATGATTAAGAAAGAAAGTACAATTTTGTTACTGTTCAAAGACTTGACTTAACAAGCAATCTTGTTAACTCGTTTATTAAAATTTTGCATAGCAACAAAATTGAAATGTCTTACCTACCTACATCACGGTCACATTATTCCAACAAAACAATAATAATACAAAAATTACCAAAATAACGAAACATACCTACGCGTTTCGTTATTTATCAACGAAGGAGCAACGAAGAGGCTCATCGTACTGCACTGTGATTCTGTAAACATGTCGAAGTGAACACTTAGGCGAAGTGAACGACAAGTGAGCTGTCAAACCATACAAACATGATGGCATGACAGCTCACTTGTCGTTCACTCCACCTAAGTGATCACGGTGAGATGTCAAATGTCAACAGAATCGATCGGCTGTGGTAGGGTGGTACTGGTGGTAGGTACTCACGCGCGACGCGAGGCGCGCGGCGCGCGGCTAACGTAGGCAGGTGTAGGGGCAAGCGATATGGGCATCGCATTCCAGCGAGGTACAGAGATAACAGTCACAGACGACGTGCTCTAAGAACTAATAACCTTCGGTCGAATTCTGATAATCAAGGTAATCACAAAACTCATTGGTATACCTAGGTCCAGTTTTGAACCCGGGTTACCTCACTTGAGAGAGTGAGAGAGAGAGATAGAAAGAGGCAGCCACGGCTATGCGCGGCGCGCGGCGGCGACCTTATTCATCCTTTTATAAGTGCCGCCAAAATAAATACCTAAGTAGAAACATTACAGAAGCGTCAAGTCTTTTGTGCAGATACGTAGGAGATACTCCGGACGTTTAGGGGACGTTTCGTGCATAACAGTTTTGTATGTTAGTCGATAATCGAAAGTGAATGAAAATAAAGTAAAAGATTACCGACTTTAGCTGTGATTGACCAAAAGAATATCATCGCGTCGTGTACAGTTTAAATCAATTGAATTAGAATTTTATCGATGCACCTAATTAGAGTCACACGACCCGCATTTGTTTATTGCAATAGCTGTATCCTTCATTTACTAAGTAAACAAAACCAATTTAAAGTAGATAATTTAATAATTGAATCTAAGAAACCCGTTAAACCTTATTTAAAACTTAGAAAATGAAAAAACAGTTTCTAATAAAGCAGTACAATTTCCTAATACTTAATTAAAATTAATTCGTTTCTGATTTAATCTTCTAACGTTTTCTCCTCTGTAATTTGTTGATCTTTGAACATCAAAAAGACACCGCGCCGCCGGGTCGGCGGCGTACGCGCGGCGGTATCGTCGTTTGTCGGCATTCTCGCGACCGCGGCTTGTTTGATGTTCTTAGTAATCTAGTTAGTTCCTATCCGACTCTGTTCATGAGCGAACCTGCGTTACGTGTAATCGATCGATAGGCATTGAGCCGATTTAATACTGTTTTGTTAGTTTTTAGTTGTTATTGTTACGTTTTTAGTGATAAACTGTTATTACTACGTTTTAGTGTTTAGGTGTTATTGTTACGTTTATGTGCTGTTTTTAATTTTTGTTGTGTTGTGTTGTTTTGTTGTCTTGTGTGCGAACAATGCCCGAGGCATACGTGTACAGTGCTCGTGAATACGGCAACATGTTGATGTGTTTAGGAGAAGCCCGTGGCAATGCTTCTCTTGCGTTGAGAATTTATCGAGAAAGATTTCCGAACGTCGTTTCGTATCCGTCTGATTCTCGCATGATAACAGCAGCCTTTCAGCGAGTCTTAGAAAATCGTCCGATTGTTCCGACGGCGGCAGGTGGTGGACAGCAACTGAATGTTCAGACAGAGGAGCGTATTTTAAGTGTGATTCGCCAAAACCCTCGCCTGGGCACACGAAGTGCGGCGAAATTTTTGCGGCGCCGGGGCTTACCGACAGTTTCTCACTGGACAGTTCACAAAGTCTTGCGCCGGAACAGAATGCGGCCCTTTAAAATACACAAAGTACATGCTTTGCTACCTAACGATCACGTTCGTCGTCGTGCGTACTGTAGTTGGCTGCTAGATCAACAACAAAGTGCGCCTGGCTTCATTGAGCACATTATCTGGACGGACGAGTCTACATTCACGAGAAACGGGATGTGGAACAGGAGGAATGCTCATTTATGGTCAGACGTGAACCCGTCCGCCACTCAAGAAACCGGCCATCAGATCCGATGGTCCGTCAATGTATGGGCTGGTATTTTTAATGGACGAATTTTAGGACCAGTGTTTCTACCTCAGCGCCTCAATGGATCAGCATATCTTAATTTTATAAATCAAGAATTAGGCGACATTCTAGATAATGTATCGCTGGCTGAATTACGTCGAGCATGGTTCCAGCACGATGGCGCTCCACCGCATACTACGCGCTCCGTCCGCGAGCGTCTCACTGAGCTGTTTGATGACCGCTGGATCGGAAGGCTGGGGCCGCACGCCTGGCCGGCTCGTTCACCCGACTTAACTCCTTTGGACTTCTTTTTATGGGGGTATGTGAAAGAAAGAGTGTTTGATCGGGAATGTGATAGTGCTGATGAAATGCGGGACAGAATAGTGAGCGTTTTTGATAGGCTACGTGCAGAATGTGTTGAGGATCCTACACTAATGCCTCGTGTTCACGGGTCGACACAGCGACGGGCCAGGCTTTGTATTGAAATGGATGGAGCGCAGTTCGAGCCAAATCTCATAAGGTCGCAAAGGATTTAGACAGGTATGTAAAATGCCTCTGACAGCTTTAATGTTCAACAGTGGGCTACAAATTCATAATTTTGTAAATGTTGTTATTAGGGGTATGTATTTTGAAACTGGTGTATGCGAATTCCGTATAATCCCGTGACTCGGCCGCGCCGTACGAAGCGCGCGGTGTCGCGCGCGTGTCAGTGACCTCACGTTTTGTACGGTTTCCATTGCGTGTTTACGAATTATGAAATTTTGAAAATAACCAATTTAAAGCGAAAGGTTAGTGTTATTCGTTTGCATTTACGTTATATATAATCTACGTTCTGGCTTCGGAAGCGTTCCCCTAACACCCTGTATAATCTATCACCAAGGTATTCTTCACCCCCACATACAATCCGTTATCATGAGATAATTGGCACCCTTTCGGCCTCTTGGATGCGTTTCTATATCCATTCGTGAGCGCTACCAAGGTTGGAGATTGGTTACTTTACGACAGACACAGGAGAGTATCCTGTAGACGTTTATACATACCTAAACAACTACGTTACACCCATTACAAATGCTTCATCATATATTCTGAACTACTTACACTTTAAACGTTACTTCATCATCGTTCGATTCATTACCACTAGTGCAATCTTTATGAAGTTTTCGTAAAAATTACTTGATCCTAGAATATAAATCTGTGATACGGGAGTTTACATGATCCTAGAAGGAACTATGATAGTTTTGGTGATACTCTTATTAAATAACACCAAAACCTTTTAAGCATACTTGTTATCAAATTCCTTACTTCAAATAAATTACGAAAAAAATAATTTTCGTTTGACTTGTTATTTGACATTATTCGTTGCTAGGTAACGGACATAGTGTTCCAAGCGTGGTTTTATAAAGTTAAATTTTGTCTATTTTGTTTTTTTTTTACATGCTCATGTTTTAATTTTAGTAGGTACTTATCTCGATGTTTTAAAAAAAATCTTAGTATAGTCTTCTTATTACTTGTTTTTGTTCAAAATTCTTATTTTAATTTTATATATTATATTAGGTACTTGATTGACTCTTGTAAAAACCATTTAGAATTAAGAACGGTATCACTTCTCCTTTTTTTTGTAAAGTTAGGGACCTAGAAGAGGAATTAATTCATGCAAATTTGTTAATTACCAAATTACAAAGAGAAAAAGAATGTACTCGGGTTCGGGAAACAGATCAGCTTTACAATGAATTGATGAAAACTAATTGTAACCCTAATTCCTTAGTAACAATAGACCTTACTGAAGACTCTTTATTAAAAATTAGTAATAATAGTTACCAAGTAAGTCAAAATAAAATTAAAAGATATGCAAAACTTAATAGAATAATTAATAAATGCAATAAATTCAAAAAACAACAGAAACACTATTCCAATAATATAAAACTAAGGAAAGAACGTGTTTATTTCATTAATAAATTAAACAACTACCAAATTAAATTAGAAGACAGTAGGAATATTTATGAGATTGACACACAGCGCCTACAGTCTGAAATTCAAGTACTAGAGGAGTCTCTACACTCACTTTATACTAAGTATGTTATGTCTCAGAATCAAATAAAGGAGCATATTCTTGCTACAAATGAATTGGTGGAAATATGCAGCAAACACACGGATAGCCTAGACACAGACTCTAATGGTTCTTTGCCATGGGAATCCAATGTTGACACTCTCCAACTTCAGTCAACAGTGGACATGTCCCAGACAGGAATTGCTCGGCATTGTATCCCCAACCCAAATGGACCAGATATGGTACTAGGTTCATCACAAGTTGAACAGTTAGACAGTCAGTCTCTCCCTTGTAGTAGTGATTGCTCAATTATATTTTCAGATAGTTTAGGGAAAGGGTTAGGAAAATTAATTAGTAATAACCTGAGTCATTCTTCTTCTCAGAATCATTGTATGCCACATACTTCCTACAAACAGATTATGTCATCTATAACTAGGAATAAATATGATGAAGATGCCACTATCACTATTTTGGTAGGTAATAGTTCTAATGTTACAATAGATGACATCACTAATTATGTCGATAAATTATTGAAAATTAAGTGTAAGAAAATTATATTGTGTGCTTTTCCCTACTTTGAGCAGTTGTCAAATAGGAAGAATATGTATATACATAGGTTAAATAATCAAATGCATTTTTTAGCTAGTCATCATAGTGATAAATTTTTATTTTTTGACATCAACAATTTTGTTGATAAACTTAGGTCGACTAGGGATACAGTGTATTTGCCCATTAGTTTTAGACGTCAAATAGCGAGGCTATTAGTTTATTATATTAACTCAGACATAATTAGTATGTCGAAGTACCCTGTAATTAACACCAACATTAGTAATAATACTAATGTTATGGTTTCTGAATCCAATAATTTAAACTAGGGAATAAGACAACAGTTGGTACCATTAGCAACTTAGATAAACTCAACAACAATAAGGTATCTTCTAGCACTCAAAAAAAAGGGGCTAAGCAGAAATCCTTTAACTTATTTCTCCAAAATATTCAAGGCTTTGCTTCAAAACAGTTGGAAATAGAATTATTTTTAGAAAAAACAATGTTTGATATTATTTGTTCACATTGGTTAAAGGATACTGAAATGTTAATTAATTATGACAATTATAGTATAGGCAGTTGTTTTAATCGAAAATCAATGCTGCGTGGTGGTTCACTAATATTAATTAAAAACTGTATTAAATTTAAAACGCGTAAAGACATTGTTGAACTGTCAGTGGAACATAGCATTGAGCTGTCTTGTGTTGAGCTGGATAAGCATATCATAGTGTGCGTTTACAGACCCCCTAATTATCAAAACTACTCTATATTTGAGTCAGTAATGGAAGATGTGCTGGCAAAACTTGCAAGTAATAATAAACAAGTGATAGTCTGTGGCGATTTTAATATTAATATTTTAGAAAATAATTCAGAGAGTGGTCGGTTATTACATCTATTTAAATCATTCCATTTGTCAAATAGTTTCAAAGAACCAACCCGTATAACTATTAATACCTCTACATGTATTGATAATGTTTTTTGTTGCTGTGACTTCTTAGACAAAGCTGTTGTTAATTATCTGCCTTCCGATCACAGTGGACTAACAGTATCTTTTGAGTCCAACATGACAATCCAAAAAGTGCAGATACAATCCAGGCCAATTACAACCGGCAAATTAAATAAATTTAATAGCACCTTAATCGGTAAGTTAAGTGACCAGGGCTTCACAATGAACAATGGTAATATTTTGTATAGAGAATTATTTTCACTAGTACAAACTGAGTTCAATGCCACTTTTAAGCAGCAGACTAGAAATATATGCCCTAAATTTGTATTTAGTGACTGGGCAACTAAAGGAGTCAGAAAAAGTAGAGAAAGACTTTATGAACTTTATGGCCTTAAGCCTTTTATCAACACGGAAACTTTTAATAAGTACGTAGCTAGTTACTCAAAAATTTTTAAGAATACTTGCAAGGCAGCAAAGGCCCTATACATAAGCAACAAGGTTAAATCAGCAGAGAATAAAATTAAAACAGTTTGGAAAATTATCAATAATGAAACGAACAGGAACAAAAAACATAATAATGATTATACATTGCGAACTTCACGTGGACTCATAAGCGAAAGCAAAGAAGTCGCTGAAGAATTTGTAAATTTGTTTACCAGTATTCCAATTAAAACTACTGAAACCTTAAACTCGTCGCCCTCACTTTCTGTTGAATTATTGAAGGTGAATGTTTCAGCCTGCCCAATTGAGTTTAACTTTAAGCATATAACCCCAACTGTATTAATAAAAGCTTTTAAGCAAGTCAAGGTCAAATTGACAGAAGATCTATGGGGTATGTCTGTAAAAGTTTGTGCCTCCATTATTGACACTATAGCACCGTATTTAGCTTTTGTATTCAATCTGTGTGTAGATCAAGGGGTTTTCCCGGACCTTATGAAATACAGTAAAGTTATTCCTTTATTCAAATCCGGGGACAGTAAAGATACCAATAACTATAGACCCGTCTCTGTGTTGCCGGTTTTCAGCAAGGTGTTTGAAAAGGTTATGCTAAATCAAATGCTCAGTCACTTTAATGAGAATAATATTTTACATGACAAACAGTACGGTTTCACCAAGGGGCGCTGTACAACTGACGCTGGTGTAACTTTATTAAAACATATCTTCAATGCGTGGGAAGAGGCGCAAGATGCCATAGGTATCTTCTGCGACCTATCGAAAGCGTTTGATTGTAAGAGTCATGAGACATTACTCCTGAAACTAGAGCATTACGGACTAAGTAAAACAGCCTTGAACTTAGTAAAATCGTTTTTAAATGAAAGACAGCAGCTAGTTCATATAAACGGCAAAAATTCAACAGGATTAATCGTGAAAATGGGGGTACCACAAGGCTCAATTTTGGGTCCTTTCTTATTTCTAGTTTATATAAATGATTTGCCCTATATTTTAGAAAATAAACTCAATATGGTGTTGTTTGCTGACGATACATCTTTGATTTTTAAAGTAAATAGACATGCAAACAATCTTGACAATGTAAATAACGCTCTAATGAAGGTACATGATTGGTTCACTGCTAATAATCTAGTGTTAAATGAGAAAAAAACGAAGTGCATTCGATTCACTTTACCAAATGTCAAAAGTAATAATTGTGACATAATATTGAACAAGGAGAAACTAGAATTAGTCGAAGAAGCAGTTTTCCTGGGGATTAGGCTAGACTCAAGGTTACAATGGGGTCCTCATTTAACATCTCTTGCAGGAAGGCTAAGTTCAGCAGCATATGCTGTTAGAAAAATTCGCCAGTTTACAGATGTTGAAACCGCTAGACTAGTCTATTTTAGTTATTTTCACAGTATAATGTCTTACGGTATTTTACTTTGGGGACGGGCTGCTGACATCGAGTCTATTTTCATTTTGCAGAAAAGAGCCATCAGAGCCATTTACCATCTGCGCCGGAGAGATTCTCTAAGAGAACTGTTTAAAGAAATTAACATCATGACGGTCCCTTGTCAATATATTTATGAAAATATTATGTACGTTAGAAAGAATCTACATCTTTTCAGTAAACGAGGCGACAGACATAACTATGTCACTAGAAATAGGAATCAGTTAGTTCAACCAGGTTTCAGACTTGCTAAAGTAGCAACATCTTTCATGGGATACTGTTTAAAGTTTTATAACAAAATACCGCCACATATACTAGAACTAAATGAGACGAAATTTAAAAACTGTGTAAAACGCACACTATGCAAACAAGCATATTATAAATTAGGGGAGTACATTGACGACAAAAATGCTTGGCTCAATGCTGGTCCGCTCCACAACGACTAAAATGCCCGAACTTTGATGAAGATGTGAAAACATTGTTGGACCTGCTGAAGATTGTAACATTATCTTTGCATTGTATAGACTCATTAAATAATCTAACCATGATTTTGTAAAAAGGCAGTGTTTAAAAGAGTGTCCATGGAGTTTCTTGCACGTTCTTCTCCATAGGATCTACTCTTTGGAACGTGCAACTGCCGCGCTGGAGATAGGGTCGGTGAGTTTGTTTTGTTGCAGAATAACTTGCTACTCTTGTCGCTAGCGCGGCAGAATTAGCTTCATCTATTTGACTGACATACCTTGACTATTCAAAAGTGCCTGTAAACTGGTCTATTTGAAATAAAGGATTTTGTATTTTGTATTTTTTCAAAAACTTTTTGGCTTGTATAATTTTTTTTTTTTTTGTTGAGCGGTACACAACTCGTAAAATAAGCCATTGTGTCGAGCGGTTTTATAACTCGTAAAATAAGCCTTAGTGTATATAGATAATATTTTTATTTAAAACTTACTTGAATACTTGAAACTCGAAGGCTTATGTATCCTTAGTCTTGAATCTCCTTGAACCCTTGACTTAAGCTTGAAGGCTTTTCTTAAGCACTTTATGCTATAAACCTTGGACTGCTTTTCTAAGCAGAAACATTTATAACTATTTAATTTTAATTTAATGGGTTTTAAAAAAGGTGCGGGTTACGACACCTAATAAAATAAATAAGCCTTCGTAAACCCTAAAAATAATCCCTTGTGGAGTACGCGTCATTGAATGTGAACCGTATCCCCTAAGTATGATGGTGATGTATGTTTGAGGAAGTGTGAAAGGTATCCTAGTTTGATGTAAGGTGTGTGAAAGAGCAAGGTTTTATTTTCAACCTCTAAATTTTCCTAGTTGTCAACTTTCTTTGGTTTTGGGTAATATAGTATTATTTTTTTACTTACTGTATCATTGTAAATACTCATTTAATTTAATTTAAACTACCTAGTTACTGTTCTTCTATTGTTGCTCTCTTGAATTACTAAACAAGAAAAATTTTTTCATTGCATTCATAATTTTTCCGGGGTTTTCGGGGTAATGTAGTGTGTGTCTTATTGTTTTGTACTTACGCTCTCTATAAACTTCCTAGATAAATTAATACATAGCTGCATAGCCATAACTTGATTCCTAGATTCTTTTTAACTTGTATTTTCTAAGTTTTTCTGCAAATTAGCTATCTTCAATACTTTGTTTACATTTTTTGTATTATGTCATTATGTCATTTAGACAGACCTAGTTTTCTTTTTATTTGTATTCTGAAGTTAGCTAGGAGTTTTAGGTCGCATATGAAACTGTCATCAGACCTTCATAAAGTCCATTTTTCCTTTTCCATCAAATTCTAGAAACTCATATCAAATTCAAAATAAAAGCGAGCCTTCATTTTAGAGCCGTCGTAAAGAAATGGTCAGTCTACGTTTGGAGCTGAGATAAGCAACAACTCGGAAAAGTTTCTTAAGAGTGATTGAGAGGACAGTTTACCTCCTGGGAACCAGAGAAGTCGCCCTCCCTCCTGACTTAGAGGACGTTTTCTAAGTTTACCTCCTCGAACCTGATAAGTCGGCCTCTCTCCTTGCTGCCTTTAAAGGACACCTTGATGCCTGGGCTGGGCCGAGTAACTTCTTCCTCCCAGGCTCGTTCAGCCTGGGAGGAAGAAGTTACTCGGCCCATCCTCTCCAGCCCTCTGAAGAGTGACGACCCTCCAGTCCTCCGGTTCTTCAACGGACCCTGCCGGCCCTCCGGTTCTTCAACGGACCCTCCAGTCCTCCGGTTCTTCAAGGAAGACTTCATTTTCATCTCACGTCAGCTCATCATAATCATTCATCAGCCGTTTCTTCTATAAGTGGTGTAATTCATTAAATCTTTATACTATTTATTTGTCCTTTTCCCTTTTAGCACGCATTCCCCTCCTAGATAGGTGAGTGCTATATGTGACCTCACATTTTACAGGCTCCCCCGGTAAAACGTAACGTTACAACGTGTCTTAAATTTACCACAAATAATAAAAAACGATTGGCGGCGCTAGTGGACGGAATACACGCTCTTATGGCGCGTCCCCGAGCAAAACGTAGCGCTAGCCGTTTTTGTGCAGTTTTTTGGAGCTATCTACTCTTTATCCAAAAGAAATATCAACTAATAAAAAATACATTAAACTACATAATCTTGGCTTCAAAATGGTAGATTTATTTTTTATTACTAAGTATAATGTTTAAGTAATCTCCTCACAACGAAACCATAGAAATGAGAAAAAAATTCTGAAAATATGCATCTTCTCGAAAACTATCGATTATTTTGATTTTGTACTTACACTAATGGATAGGCAATTTAATTATGAACATTTTGGTAGAAGTATTTTTTCAAACGACCAAAATTCGATTTTATAACGATTTTATTCAACATTCTGAGCGCATTCGCTATTGTATCTCTTGCGCTGTTATTGAGGGAAAAAATGCTCAAGGTTAGCTCAGGCTTCAGGATTTGCTCAGGGTACGGCCTTAACAATTTTATCAGCTTTGGTTAACTTAGGAACAGTCACATTTTTTATTAATGCCTTGCCTTCAGCCAGGGAATATCTTTTTAAGAGGCTAAAGCTATGTATACTATTTTCAGGTAGCGGTGGCGGCGCTGGTGGTGGTGCCGGCGGTGGTGCTGGTGCACAGGGTGGTTTACATTTCGCTGCAAACACAGGAGCCAGCGCCGGCGTCTACGGCGCTCTCGGCCCCGGCAGCTCGGGCTTCGGCAAATAAATATACTAAACGCTGAACCAAAACTGTTCAAGACCTTTTGTTTCTGTCAAATACTTTTTTTTTTATTAGGTATTATGTAACTGAACTTTACTGCTATTTAATAAATAATTATTACATTCATAAAATGTTTTTTTTTTTATTTACTTATAGTGTTATTTCAAATCAAATCAAACCTAAGTACCTATACTAATATTATAAAGAGGTAAAGTTTGTGAGGTTTAGTGGGTATTCTCTGGATCTTTTGACGACACGGTTGGCGCAGTGGTTGAGCGATTGACTGCTGCGCAGCATGTCGCGGGTTCGATTCCCGCACGGAACAAATATTTGTACGACCTACACGTATTTGTTCTGAGTCTGGGTGTTTTTCTATCTATAAAATGTATGTATTTACAAAAAAAAAATTATATAAGTAGTTTATCAGCCATATCGTTACCATAACACAAGCATTAGGTTGCTTAGCTTGGTAATATATGGCGTTGTGTGAAATGTCTATTGAACCGATTTTGAAATTTCTTTTACCAATAGAAAGCCACGTTATTTGTGAGTGTCATTATCTACACTTCTACACTAATATTATAAAGAGGAAAACTTTGTTTGTTTGTTTGTTTGATTGTAATGAATAGGCTCAAAAACTACTGGACCGATTTTAAAAATTTTTTCACCATTCGAAAGCTACATTATCCACGAGTAACATAGGCTATATTTTATTTTGGAAAAAATAGGGTTCCGTAAGATATTTGGGTTTTTCGGACACAAGGTGTAAAAATCAACCAGAAAAGTTACTTATTTTGCGTACGCTGCCTAAACTATAAAAGATAGAACCATACATTGTTCTAATTAATTGTAGATCTTATAAATACCTACAAAAAAGTCCGCGACACACTATACCTATCTATGTCGAGTCAGGCACAACAACCATTTTTTTATTTAAAAATCTTGATTTTTTTTGGACTACATTTAAACGCGTTTATTTTACTCATGCTATTAATCTTTATCAAAATAAACTATTTCATCACTAAGTACAGTTTATGTAGATAATATTTGGTCTTAGAATGATCAAAATCGGACGTTTGGTTTTGACGTTAGGGCGAAATTAAAATATTACGATTTCTGCTGCACGGCCCGTTGCGAAGTGGTCGTCACCAAGGAGTGCGCGTGCGGGAGGGGAATGATCATGGAATTATGATGAGTAAGGTATACGGCTCCCTACGCAGCGGTCGTGCTCGAAGTCTAAATATTCTAAAGAGAAAAACTTTGTTTGTTTGTTTGATTGTAATGAATAGGCTCAAAAACTACTGGACCGATTTAAAAAATTCTTGAATTATCTCATAAACCAAGAATACCCATGATCCCTACTGATTTGCCTATACCCTTCAAAAGGCTCCAATTTCCAGTAAACATTTCTTTCGCACTAACGATAAACAAATTCCAGGGCCAAACATTCAAATTAGTAGGAATTGATTTACGAAAATAATGTTTTACGCATGGGCAACTTTTATCACGGGTCGGGCTCCCGACCTTCAGTATATTTTGTTACCTGAAAATAATTTAACGTCAAATGTTGTTTATTTATAGAAGCTCTACAATAATCGCTTTAGTTATCTATCCTAAAACAAAGGGTTGCACTCCGGTACTGCCGGCAGAAGTGAAAACTTAGTATTAATTACATTTAAATATTTTCATCATTTACAACTTTAAAATCCACAGAAAGACAATCTGTGCAGCCTGCGGATAATGACTGCGTCGTCGATGTTAGTGTCGGTGTCTGTGAATTGACCTGGGAATCATTTTGCTGACCGTGTCTTTCCTGGATAGGCTTTTTGCAGCGGTAACCGACATCCACGCAGGCGGAGCCGCGGCCGACCGCTATTATTTATGTTTCTTTTTTAAATGTGTGAGAAAGATTAAGAATGACATTCATAATCTCTGATATTATATTCGTACTATTTCATTAAGTAAGTTATCCTACTCCTGCTATATATTATTCAATAAGTATAATAAATGCGAAAGTTTGTGAGTGAGTTTGTGTGTATGTTTGTTACTCAATCACGTCAAAACGGCTGAAGGGATCTGGGTGAAATTTGGAACAGGGATAGATTATGGTCTGAAATAACACATAGGCTATTTTTATCCCACGGGAACGCGTACGAAGTCGCGGGCAGAAGCTAGTAGGCTATATATTAACCCGAAAAATACCGCACAACGAACTGGGCACGGGTTAGCTAGTTGCTTATATTATTACTGTGTGTCTAACCTACCTAGTTATAAAATACCTATGATATCAGAAATTGTTTCAATCAAAAGCATAACTTTAATCCTACATGCTAGGTTCAGGTCCGAGTTTTACAAAATCTGCTTGTTTTTTTCTTACTAATTTGGGGTCGGCTTCAAGTTGTTGACCTCCACAACTGGGCAACTAGGTAATACGATACCACTTACAGTCAAGACTGTTGTCAGAAATTCTGGCTTTTGAACACCCGTAACGACTGTCAAAGATCTACAAATCACAATCAATCAAACTTCTAAAATTAACAAAAACAACCATATACGGACTCGGTGGACAATCTTAGTGAGTTTACGGAATGCCTGAGCGAAATAAGTGCAATTATCGAGAACGAGAACGTTGAAAATGATTTTGTGCTGGGAGACTTTAACGCACACCCAGGTGAGCGCTTTGGTGTTGATTTACTTAGTTCCTGTAATGAGCAACAATGGTTTTGCGCAGATATAAAAAGACTCGGACTGAATTCTGATACGTCCACTTATGTTAGTGATGCTCATGATGATTGCCGTAGGTGGCTTGAACACTGTGTGGTCACAGAGTCTGCATTTAAAACGGTTGTTGATGTTAAAATTTTATATGATGTTTTCTGGTCAGATCACGTCCCATTAGAAGTGACATGTAACATAAAAGTATTGCAACCAAAAATTGTTAACAATAATGTAATGTTTAGCAAGGTTAAGTATGGGATTAGAGACGTGTATGACGGAAATGTTCTCCTTAAAATTAAATAAAAAATATCCCACGACAGCATATGTCTATCTTTTATGATTGACACACAATAACACGTATAACTCCCGATAGCTTAGCAGTTCGAAGCTTTCTGATTATGTTTGTCTACTCTTACGTTTATAACACTCTCAGTCATCCCTAATTAAAAAAGTTAACATTATCAACTATTCCATAAAAAATAATCATAGAAATCGGTATAGAAACACCAAAGTTATACATGAAATACGCTAATAATTAGCCATCGCTCGTGAATACTGAATCATGCTTTAAGAATTATTTTTGTGCAAGGTCGCGAACGCACAGGCCTGGCTTGCTTGGCGCCTAGAGGCTAGCGAGTAGCTTCGTAAAACGGCTTACGACAGTTTGCAATATCCTTATACTGTCGAGGGGAAGATGGTTATAATTTCGCTTTACACCAAACGAGTAATATTATAAACTAGCTGACCCGCGCAACTTCGTCTGCGCCACATTTTCCATTATTGCTCCGCTCCTATTTGTCTTAGCGTGATGATATATAGCCTATAGCATTCCTCGATAAATGGGCTATCTAACACAGAAAGATTTTTTCAAACCGGACCAGTGGTTCCTGAGATTACCCCCTACATACAAACTTACAAACAAATTTTACCTCTTTATAATATTAGTATAGATGTGAAAGTTTGGTTGTTTGCTACTCAATCACGCCAGAACGGCTTAACGGATCTTAATGAAATTTAGAACAAAGATAGATTATAGTCTGGAATAGCATATAAGCTACTTTTCATGCCGGGAATATGTTCCCCAGGGATCACGCGGGCGAAGCCGCTGGCAGAAGCTAGTAAATAAATAACTAAAATTGAATGAAAATGTTTTTTACCTATCTATCACCTCAACAAAGATATTTCTTGCTAGTGGACGTTGAAAGCCAACAGGGAATATGCGTGAAAAAAATATTTGTCATCTATACAGTTTTTCTAATAATACCAATACTTGCAGTTGTTTCTTCTTGTGCTCATTGCCAATTTAAGTCACTATTATTATAAATAAATAAATAAACTATTGAAACACTTTAGTGAGTGTTTCAATAGTTTATATATTTATTTTTTGATTTTTAACTACAAAATAAGTTGAAAAGGACTTGGCTTCTATGAGATCTCAAAACTTTTTACGGTGGAAAGATTGCATAGAGAGACTTGGCATTTTTCTATTAGATTTAATGTTTTTGTTAGGATTTAATATTATAGATGCTAAGTTTGTCTGTCTGTGTGTTAAGCAATCACGCCTAATCTACGTACTTATCCGATTTAAATGATATTTGGTACAGAGATAGTCTAGACTTCTAGAGCCTGAGAAAAGCCTACCTTAAAAGACTTTTCATCCCAGGAACCATTCCCTGGGGATCACGCGGGCGAAGCCGCTAGCATGAAATTAGTTATCAATAAGTACGTACAAAAACTGCCTAAATATAGAATTACCTTGTTTGAAAGGCAAATGTTACAGATAACAAACATTTGAATACAATTCTACTTAGGTAAGTTTTCTTTTTTAGAAACATTAATTTATAAACCAAAAATAGATAGGAGGCTTAATGCAACTAACCTTATTTTTACATAAAACGTTCTTATCTACGCATGCATATTTTTAACAGTTAATAAAACGTCAAGTGCGAGTCGGACTCGACTTCGCCAGTTTCTTCATATTTTGAAACAACAGCGGTTCCAACTCTACTCTATTTCTTAGAATTGTTAGATGATTAATTTTATCAAAATACTTCTCACGCTCTGAGCGGAACGGAAGCGAGAGTCACTCTGTCTCACTTCGTCTGTCGACACCCGTGTTTCATGTTTCTTAAAATGCCTTTAGTATTTCAGGGCCGCGGTAACCGTGTAATTCTTTTCCCAACGGAAACGATTTAGGCTGGTTTTGCCATTAATTGCCAGGAGCAAATCTAAATTCAAGCAGAGGTGTACACTTTTAAAGGCACACATGCCAAGACGCGATTTAGGCTAGTTATGGCTATGAGTTTAGTTTTACAGGCAGACCAAACAATTCTGTATTGCTGGAAGGTTTAGGCAGAGCTGATTACTTTCCAAGGCACACATGCCAAGACGCCGTGATGACTGAATGAACTGGTGGTGTGGGAGATGGGCAGACGACATCGTTGCTGACGCAAGTAGAACTTGGATGAGGGTGGCTCAGCATGGAGATTCGCAGAGGAAATAGAGGCCTATGCCTGGGCATAGGCCTCTCTTTTCTTGTAGGCAAATTCGGGCTGTGGATGATGGTACTGATGGTAAAATCAGAGAGAGCTTATGCCCGCGACTTCGTACGCGCGTATGCCCCCTCCCGTTTTAGGGATTCCGGGAAATCGCTATAACGGGATCTATGGGAATCTAAGTGCTCCCCTAAGGAGTGTAGGGAAGCTAAGCTAAACTTTCTACAACCTGTAGTTTCGGCTATGCGTTGTCTGTCAGTCGATCACTCAGTAACGAAAGAATCTTTTATAGGTATTAGGATTGCTCCAGTAAAATAAACTGGAATTTTGAATTTAAAATAGGTATGCATTAGCTTTTTATTTTTTTAAACCAATATTGACTGTTTTTGTTACCAGGACAGTTTGAGGCTAGTCCTGGCGGAATCAGTGGCCAAGCAGGAGGTACGTTTTATACATTATTATTCTAATGTACAAAACTATAGTACATTACAGCAGCGGCCAGCAAAAGAGGCATTGATGGATGAACGAAAAAATGTGGGCCGAGGCACACGTACGTAAGTTCATCAATGCCTAGTTGTGACCATGGCATTGTTAGTACTTTTCTCAATTAATGCGCGGAAATGAAATAGAATTACTTTTCAAAATCAATGTCAAACAACTAACAACATTAATTATTCCCGCGTAAAAGTGTTCATTTTTTATTTCAATAAACAGCTTTCTATTTGCAAGCTAGTTCGAAATTTAAATAAAACCTTTGATAAGTTACCTCCTTTGTTGCCATGTTTCGGAAGAAAAGATCGTTCTATTATTAAATTACACGATAGATATGAGTTTACTATGCAATTTATTTGGCCGCAAAACATGACAGATATGGATTTTCATACAACTTTTGCCGGGCGGCTGCTCGGTCAGAACAGCAATCTCGAAGAAGGTTGTCAAAATAAATCTCACATTACCAAGCATGTTTGAGAAAAAAAAATCATATTTCTATTGCGTTTATACTTGTTAAAAATTGAGCCATAGGTAATGTAACGACATAAACATTATTTCAGGTAGTGCTGACGGCAACGTCAACGGTGGTGTAACGGGTTCCATACCCTAAGAGCTTATTAAGGTGAGATTATTTTCACTGCCAACAAACTGCTTTGAAGTTTGGGAGATAGGAATTACCAAATTATAATTTATATCAATAATAGGTTATTTTTCAATAACCAGCCAAATTTTATACGAGGCAGGTGTTTTTGACTGATTGCGACTGAAAAATGCATAAAGAAGCTACATAAATGCATTAATATACTGATAAAAGATTTTCACTATGGGACAAACACAGAAACAAAAAAAATAAAACTGCGTTTTCTACGTTCGCCTAACATAACACAAAAAATGTAGTGTTTTTTTGCAATTTCCTGTTTATTGTTCATATTGTAAGTTGACAACTTATATTGCCAAATATATTGCCAATAAATAAAGTCACCTGTATGTAGGTATAATACGGATCTTTCCTAATGTAAAACTGCGTAACATGATGGATGATAAATTAAATAAAAACTTTTATGAACAATAATATGTAAATGGACTACCACATTCGTAAAACAATCACAGAAAACTAATGCTTTTCCATTTTTGTTACAGATAGCTGAATGCACGCAAAGCAAAGCAAAGAAAAATAATATGTATTAAAACTATAATATTATATTTATTAATTCTTGAAAAAGAAAATGTTTCATTTCCTGCCCAATATTAAATGCACAGACATAGAAATCTATACTAATATTATAAAGCAGAAGAGTTTGTTTGTTTGTTTGGTTGAACGCGCTAATCTCAGGAACTACTGGTCCGATTTGAAAAATTATTTCAGTGTCAGATAGCCCATTTATCGAGGAAGGTTATAGGCTATATCATCACGTTTAGACATATAGGAGCGGAGCAGTAATGGAAAATGTCACGCAGACGAAGTGGCGCGGGTCAGCTAGTATCTTATAAATAAAACTAAGTAGGTACAACTTTTATTATGAAATCCTCAGGGGCCTTACGATGACGTTATAATGGTACCATGATTCATAATTATGTGAACAAAGGGATAGTGCTATGCATCCTATCTGTACTAATATTATAAAGCAGAAGAGTTTGTTTGTTTGTTTGGTTGAACGCGCTAATCTCAGGACAAAAAAAAAAATATAGCCCATATATCATTAGGCTAAGGCAAATAGGAGCGGAGCATTAATGGAAAATGTGATGCAGACGAAGTTGCGTGGGTCAGCTAGTACAGTATACACAGTGTTCTTCACGTTATCCATATTTTTTTTATAGCTTTAACAAATCAAATCCAACAACGGACGTAGTACTTAAAAAGGCTTCGTTACAAAGATATTTGTAATTTCATTAAATTGAGCTATGCATGCAGTATGAAAGGGTATAATGGGGCCTATGTTGCCGCTTAGTGTAATAAATGAAAAATGTAATATGTATAATGCTTTTTGAGTTTCTTTGGTTTTACGTAGCCAATTCGGATAGAGAGGCATACACATCGTGTGGTTTACGTGAAGGTATTTAGTTTATATGAAAATTAACAAAAAATAAGAATTGATTCATGGGATGGGCACATTTATAAATTCTTATTTTTGGAAATAAGTATTTTTCATTATGGACTATTATGGAATACTCCATAATGAAAAATGCTTATTCCCATGTTCTGAACATCCGGTCAAAGGGGTATAGCTCTGTCTCTTTTTCCTCCTTTTTTATCCTGAGATCATGTCACGGAATAGAACATTTAAGATACTCCTGAAGGTCCCTTGGGATGACGTTATAATGGTACCATGATTCATAATTATGTGAACAAAGGGATAGTGCTATGCATCCTATCTGTACTAATATTATAAAGCAGAAGAGTTTGTTTGGTTGAACGCGCTAATCTCAGGACAAAAAAAAAATATAGCCCATTTATCGAGGAAGGCTATTAAAGGCTATATATCATTAGGCTAAGGCAAATAGGAGTGGAGCATTAATGGAAAATGTGATGCAGACGAAGTTGCGTGGGTCAGCTAGTACAGTATACACAGTGTTCTTCACGTTATCCATATTTTTTTTTTAGCTTTAACAAATCAAATCCAAGAACGGACGTAGTACTTAAAAAGGCTTCGTTACAAAGATATTAATTTGTAATTTCATTAAATTGAGCTATGCATGCAGTATGAAAGGGTATAATGGGGCCTATGTTGCAGCTTAGTGTAATAAAAATGAAAAATGTAATAATTAATGCTTTTTGACTTTCTTTTGTTTTACGTTGCCAATTCGGATAGAGAGGCATACATATCGTATGGTTTACGTGAAGGTATTCAGTATATATCAAAATTAACAAAAAATAAGAATTGATTTATGTGAATGGGCACATTTATAAATTTTCATGTTCTGAAAATCCGGTCGAAGGTCTCTGTCTCTTTTTCACCCTGAGATCATGTCACGGAATAGAACATTTAAGATACTCCTGAAGGTATTTTCTCTTGGGATAAATTCATATTCATATTCATTTATTGCATTTCATGTTGTTTACAGGTTGTTACATTATGATAGTTCCAAACAATGAACCCTGCTAGGGCACAGCAATGTATAGGCGACAGGTTTTAATTAATTTAACATGCTATCATTATTCATTATTCACATAATTTGTTGATATAGAATAATTTAAAAAAAATCAATTACTATTATACATTATGTCATTCTTATAAACTAAATAAGTAAATTATCATTTTCATATTGTTACGAGCTTGGGGTTCGTGACAATAAAAACAGCCGATTATTTAACCAAAAAAATGACACTTTAATTATAAAAACTAATTAACACTTTAAACACACTAATTACAACCACAATCGCACTATTAAACACTTCACTTCACTTAACTCGCAGTTGAAGATCGCTTCCGAAGATTCGCTTGTATCGTCAATTCAATACTGCCCGAGTCGCGAGCTTTGCGCATCTTATATAGTCCGACAGTAATTTCCAGAACCTTCGAGAATGGAAATATCTAGAAAGTTCGGGAACATACCGGTCCCGACTGACTAGGTGTCGAAACATCGAGAATGTTCTAGCATCGAAAAGTCTAGAAAGATCGTGACCCAATTAGTTCCACTACTCGATACTAGATGGCGTTAGTAGTACGTTGTGTACCCGGCATTAATTCTGGCGCGTAACAATATTACAATCTCATACTACAATAGAGATTCTAAAATCTATCTAGATTTATTATCTCAGTTAATTTAATGTCAATAGATTAGTTTTACATATAATATGTCACATTTTCAGATAAAATAAAATAAAAGAAATAGAAAGTACCTAATCACTAGAAATACAGGAGTGAGGCAGTAGCGGACTGATGTCTTATAGAGTACCTAGTTATGTATGTGTAATGTGTTCAAGTCGATATTAATTTATTTATTTCTCAGTTAAAAATTCTTTTAGGCTATAATATGATTTTAAGTTTAAGTCATTTTTGAATTTGTTGTCGTACTCTGTATCCTTAACCGAATTGCTCTATCAGATTTAACACGCGTTATCTGGCCAGTCTGTGCATCTTTATTATCTACTTCTACATATTGTTCCCGATTTTCTAAGTAAGAGCAAAACCATTTGTAGGCTGTGCCTCTGACACCTATTTCATATAATTTATTTAGAAGGATCTTGTAGGACTCTATCATAGGCTTTGCTCATGTCTAGTAAAATCCCTACTGCGTGTTTTTTATTATTTATTATATTTAATGCTTCTTGTATGTATTTGAATATTGCCAGTGTAGTAGATTTATTTTTCCTAAAACCATTTTGAATATCGTTGAAGATTTTGTACTTTTCACAAAATGAGTAAAGTCGTTTCGACATTGCTGTCTCAAAAATTTTCGCGAATGTAGGTAATGCGGCTATAGGCCGAAAATAGTTTGTATCGGTCTGATCTCCCTTTTTATGGATCGGTTTTATAATTATTACTGCTACTTTAAGCAGGTCGGGAACACATCCTTCGTCGAGGGACTGATTTATAAGTAGAGTCAGTGGCATTAATAATTCAACAGCGCATAATTTTATTAGTGTTGGCGGTAGCTCGTCGTGTCCATAGTTTCGTTTAATTTTAAGTTTTTTAATTATAAGTTTTATTTCGTTTGGGTCCACTGGGCTAATGAAGATAGAGTTTTCGCTTTGTGAGGGCCCCGGGCGGCCAGTTGCAGCATTATCTCCGATTGTAGGTACTGTCCGATTTGCCAACTGATATGAAATAGTCATTGAAAACGTTTGCTATGACTTTCGCATTATCTGTAAGGTATTATTCACGCGCAATTGCATATTACCTGTTGTTTTTGTGTTTTGTCTATTTGTACGTTCTTTAATTATTTGCCACATTGTTTTGGTTTTATTTTCAGATTTGTTTTTTTTTTTTATATTATTTAGTCTTTTGGAGTAGGTTACCGTTTTCTTGAGTATTTTTTCGTATTGTTTGTAATGTTTATGTAGTATATCATTATTGGTTGTAGTTATTAGTGCTTTTAGTAACCTTTTATGTTTGCATGCCACTTTTAAACCAGTAGTTAGCCACGTTTTAGGGGGCGTACTTTTAATTTTTATGTTTTTCTTCGGGATGCAATGGTCTAACATTTCTACTACGACATGGACAAACAGTAAAAAAAATGTTTATTGGTGTCATGTTTATGTTTATACCTATTTAAGCTTGTCGCTCGTCTAAATCACTTCGTAGTAAAAAATATATCTAGTCATCTCATTTAATAACTCACTCCCACATAATAATGTTAATTGTCCTAACAATGGTTTAAGTACATCGCGCGTCTGTCTATGGTTAAGATGTAAAATTGTTATGTTTTGAACTCACTACCACGTATACGAGAGTTGACGTTTTAGCCACAACACCATCACGACACAGCAAATATATTTTCTTCTACAACTTACCTATCTATCTAAAGCGAAAGGTCACTCAGTAATTCATACACTTACTTCTTGACTTATATATATACATTATATATATAGATATATATATACTACTTGACTTATCACGAAATCTCGAAAACTTTTTGACGTGACACAGATTTATGAATGACTAGCTGACCCGCGCAACTTCGTCTGCGTCACGTGTTCCAATATCGCTACGCTCCTATTTGTCTTAGCGCGATGACACATTTATAGCCAATAACCTTCCTCGCTATATGGGCTATCTAACACTGAAATAATTTTTCAAATCGGTCCAGTAGTTTCGGAGCCTATTCAATTCAAACAAACAAACAGATCTTTCCTCTTTATAATATTAGTGTAGAAGACGTCAACTCAAAATCCTCCGTAGAAAGGTTAAATTGGGACTGAATGTTTTTAAAGCAAAATAGCCGTTTTTGAAGACGCAGATATGGGCGTTGGTAAAATTAGGATACTGATTTTTATTTTTTGGACGGTATGCGGTACAAAGAGTTAAGTCCCGCAAACCTTAGTTGAAAAGGAGGATCCTCCCTCCTCCGACTAGGCCGTTGGTGGCTTGGCGGGCAACTGCCCGATAGTCATATTCGGGATGATGTATCAAATCGTAAGGTAACTCTGCTTGCGCGATGTAGGATTTTTAGTTCGCCGCCAGTTGGATAAATGGCGTCACGGTTCTTTTTGTTGCGATGTAAATTTGCTTCGTTGATTATTCAGGTGGCGGCATTGATGCCGCTACAATTCACAAACGCCTTTTATGAATTAAAATTAGTTTATTTATGAGGACAAGAAAACAAAAGCTGATGATTAGCAGGAGGCCACCGAAGCGGGTGGGTACGGTAATAACGCGATATAAATACAAGTGAGAACAGATCTGCTCACTCAGTGTAACAAAATAAAAGGAAGCAAAATGTTCAGAAAATTATTCGTACTATTTCTTATTGTGATGATGTTCGGAAATGTAAGTGATACTTCGTGATTTTGTAAGTCATGTCGATATTTTAAATACCCATTAATGCCACTTTGTGTACGACTCGACCTTGCCTGACTAAATTTTAGAACATAATACTATGTACATTTTGCTGTTTTGGCCTTAATTATCTGAGGTTCTCAACTACTTGAAATGTCATCATCTTCCTGGCCTGGCGTTATTCTATGTTACTTGGAGTCGGTGCAACAAGTTTGTTCATCCATTTTGTTTTATCAACGGTCACACTATCACTAACTCACATCACACAATCTATCTATCTTTTCTTTGGCCTCCATTTTTCATGTATCACTTCATTCAATTTTGTACATTTGAATACAAAATTTAATGAAGTGGTACAAGAAATTTTAAATTTTCACGTGAACTCTTGTAAAAATAAAATCTCCTATAAATGCTTTACAATACAGTTCACATAACTGAAATTATTTAACAAAGTTTCTGCGGCCTACTCTTTCAGTCCCATATCAAAATAATTTTATTTTTTGCTTTTAAATTGCATGGTTATAGGATAAGTTATTTTAATAGGAATATAATTAGTTACATAGGGGTAAGAAATATTTTTACTAACACAAATGAGGCATAATGTTACCTGATGTCTAAAGATATTTTTTTTTTTCAGAGCCTACAGCAAGGCCCCGGGGGTGGCGCCGGTGGCGGAGGTCAAGGTAAGAGTTTTAATCTTGGTAAACTGATATTACCTTTCAGCTTTAAAGTTTCTTTGTTCGGTTGAACGCGCTAATATCAGGAACTCCTGATTCGAATTAAAGCATTCCTTTTTTTTTAAAGAAAATACAGGAGGAATTCCTAGTGTGGGGCAACACACTAGGAATTTCTCCTGTATCGTGGGTGCGTTTACAAACATACAAAGTCACATACATACACAAACAACCAGACCCGGAACAACTATCTGCAGGTCATACAAATATTTGTTCCGTGCGGGAATCGATCCCACGACACACGACGCAGCAGCCGATCGCTCAACCACTGCGCCAACGTGCCGTCGCTGAATGTGTTGCTAAGCGCAAATCTCGAGAACAGCTGAACCGATTTCGCTAATTCAAATTTTTTTGTTGTGTTTATTATTATCAGGAGAAGGTTCTTATGTAAAAAAAAGTTGCCAGTTGGCGGGAGCAAAGCCGCGAGGAACAGCTAGTATTATAAAAATGCGAAAGTAACTGTCTGTCTGTCACCTCTTCACCTCTTAACGACTGAATGTATTCTGTACGAAACTTGGCACACGAGAACATTACCTACTATGATGTATGTCTGAGAGACGTCTTGATGTTATCCACTACAGAAGTACACATAATATGACCAATTATTATACTACTTAGGATGCTATTATATACTTATCTAGCTGATGCCCGCGGCTTCGCCCGCTTGACAAATTATATACTAAAACCTTCCTGAAGAACCGCTCTATCCATTGGTGAAAACAGCATGAACATCAGTGCCGTAGTTTGAGTTTATCGCGAATAGACAGACAGACACGGCGGAGGACTTTGTTTTATAATATGTAGTGAAGTGATTTGATGTTTATGATGACTAAGAGTGAAGAAAAATAATATAGATTATTTTATTTTCAGCAGGTTTCAGTTTCGGTGTTGGTGGCAACTATGGAGCCGGTGGAGGTAATATGAACAAATAATAATATCTATTGATGACAATGTTTCGTTTTTTTTTTTTTGACTTGGAATAAGAAGATAATGTTTATAAAGGCATGTATAAACATTAACACTTTATTCCTGAAAATTCTACCCATGTAGATACTTTTTACAAGCTTTTATTTAACTTGAAATGTATGTATGTTTATACGGGTGGAATCTTACAACTGAATTTTAATTGAGTTATCTTTAACCGATTGAGCTTAAATTTGGTATAGGTAAATGCTTACTTTGGATGACAATGCATGCTTAGCTATGTGGCGTCATTCTAATTCCAATATGGTGGATCATCCAAGATGGCTGACTAGTTATTTTTACTGCACTACCGCGATATGGGTATCAAATGAAAGGGCTTGCTGAGAAGAAGACGAAAACTTATAAAGCTTGTTTTTAAAAAGGTTTTTTTACCATTAATTTATTTGAGTGACCTCTCTCAGGTCTACCTGAGGTTGTCGTGTGCTTTATGGGACTTGCTTGTGGCGGCCTTACGGACCGTAACCACTTGTCGGTTGTCGGGCCCGGATTTTAATCGGGTGTCGGTATCACTGTTCACACTAATCGGTTGTCGGCCACGGTCGAAGTTGGTGCCAATTTTTAACACTGAGTGTGTTTGCGAGGTGACTGTAGGATAGATACATGATTGACGTCGACTAAGTTCTTGTTGTGATGTATAGTTATTTGAAACTAGCTGACCCGGCGAACTTCGTTCCACCTAACAGTCGATTCTTTATTTATTTTTTTAAGTACACGTAGTCTCAATTACTCCTTATTGCCAACAAAAGTCCCGTCAAAATCGGTCCAGCCATTTCAGAGATTAGCCGGAACAAACAGACAGACAGACAAAAATCGAAAAAAATAATATTTTGGTGTATGTATCGTATATGTATAAACGAAACTACTATTCCAATAAGTGAGTGGTGAGTGAGTGGGGGCCGAGTCACCCGCGTCCGTAGGAGAATACCCTTCAGCGAATCCCTACACGTGGTCCCCGGGTGGTGCTAAACAGGTGACACTAACCGCCTCCGTGGTCTAGTGGTTAAACCACCTGATTCAGACCCAGAGGTCCCGGGTTCGATTCCCAGCGGGGGCAAATTTTTTGCTCGGTTTGGTTGGTGGTAGGACTTCTTCTAAGTCCGCCTGGCAAGCTACCACCATCATGTCTAAGTCTGTCGCCATAACAACAATGTTAACAGCATTGTTGTGTTCCGGCAGTTAGAGGTATGATAGCCAGTTCCTCTGTGTAAGAGGATTCCGGGTGAAACTCGCTTCCATCTTCGGCCTAATCATCACTTTCCATCAGGTGAGATTTGGGCCAAGAGTTTCCACGTCTTGAATAAAAAAAATAAAAAAAAAAAAGTGAGAAGGTTAAGAACCTTGGGGTTTGGATCGACAAATATCTGTCTTGGGGTCCGCAGCTCCAGGACGTAAGTCGCAAAATTTTTGCATCTGCCAAGTCCCTTAGACGGTTGCAGAACTTTCTTCCCACTGCCACTAAAAGTGCGCTTATCCCTTCTGCTTCCTATCCTTGACTATGCTGATGTCAGTTATCTCGATCTCACTCAGGCACAACTCGATAAACTTGAGCGTCTTCAAAACCTTTGCATAAGATTTATATTTGGCCTGCGCAAATATGATCACATCTCTGAATTTCGCACAAAGCTCAAGTGGCTTCCCATTCGTCTTCGCCGGGATTCTCATATTTTATTTCTGCTCTACAGTATTCTGTTCAATCCTACAACCCCCCACTTACCTTATAGAACGTTTTAAGTTCCTTCATGACACACATAATAGATATCTGAGGTCATCGGAAAACTTGGGATTAGAGATGACAATACATTCCACCAGCTTCTACGGCAAATCTTTTACGGTTCAAGCGGTGCCACTATGGAATGCATTGCCCGTGTCAGTAAGACGTGCTCAATCTTTGCCCACTTTCAAAACAATGGTCGAACATCACTACCTTTCTCTTTGACCGTTTTTGCTTGGGTTCTATGCTTTTTGTTTCAAAATTATAATTGTATTTATTTATCTATACTAATATTATAAAGAGGTAACATTTGTTTGTAAGTTTGTAAGTTTGTATGTAGGGGGTAATCTCAGGAACTACTGGTCCGATTTGAAAAATTGTTTCAGTGGTAGGTAGAAAGCTACATTATTCGTGAGTGCTATAGGCTATAAATTGTAAAGATATCATGCATATTAGTCGAACTATCTCAATTTTTGTCTATCCAGGCGGAAAAAAATTGCTCTTACAACAGAGTTATTTGCGTGCGCTGCCTTAAGAGTTGTATATGTCGTAGGATAATTTGATACTTCGAATCTTCGCGGAAATCCTAGGGGTTTTGCGAAAACGCGGATAATTAGACATAGGCGAAAAATTATCAAATCTTACTGGACAAAGTCAGGATTTTTGCGAAAATACTCGTTATTATAGCAATATTGCGAAACGAAACGCTGGCTGTTATGAAATAAGAACGCTGATTGGTCGGTCAGCGCGTTCAATAAGAGATCGTCTCTGATTGGTTGACGTCTTAAATGTCAATCATTTGTTGCCGCACGTTATTTGTTTACGTTTGTGTCTGAGTTAAATTGCAGAAGTGTTTTGTTTTTTATCGTAAATAGTGTACCTACTTGGACTTAAATAAAGTGGTAAATAAAAGTGCTACACGGATGTACATAGTGTCATATATCATACAAGTCTTAGTCAACCACTCAACAACAACAATGCTTTCGAGATTGGTTTAGCGGTGTTTTGTTTGTCATTGTGTTAAAAGTGGACTATAAAATTGGATTTGAACTAAGAAACGGTGTGAATAGGAGGTTTATAAAAATCAATTTAGTGATTTTCCTTTCTCACCTATTCTAAACCTTCATAACTCTATGATACAATACTTGAAGTTAATCATCGGCAAACTAGGAACCAATTAGAAGTCAGCCAGCAAAATTGTAGCCAATCAGTGTTGAGCACATCAAATCTTACTATAGTAACGAGTATTTTCGCAAAAATCCTGACTTTGTCCAGTAAGATTTGATAATTTTTCGCCTATGTCTAATTATCCGCGTTTTCGCAAAACCCCTAGGATTTCCGCGAAGATTCGAAGTATCAAATTATCCTACGACATATATAATTGAAAACAATGTATGGCAACCTGGTCCGCCTAGAATAGTTCTACAAAAAAGTCCGCGGCACCATTTCTATCTTTTATATTTTAGCAGATAAAAAAGTATTTTTCGACGTACTTATTTTTGGACGATTTTTTAAACAACAAAATATTAAACCTTATCAAAAAAATGTTAAGATCACAAGCACATCATAGAGATACGATTCGCCCAGACCACTAAAAAGTGAAAATAAAAAACTTTTTACAAAAAAATACAACTGACTTTTTTTTCACTTTTTAGTGGTGTGCTGTTTTTTATTTTTCACTTTTTAGTGGTGCCCCACACCTAACAACACCACTACAAAATCGCAGAAAAGCAAAATACGCAATTTCGATTATCAAAGAATCATCTAAATAGTCAAATTATTTATTTCGATTTAAAATCCAAAGTTCGTAACCGATTTTGATATGATTTAAATGGGACCAATCTGCAAGTAGGTATATATTCACTCTACTCCTGTGCATATATTATATTATTATAGACATATGTATACACTTACACCTACACACACACCCTCACACACACACACACACACTAAATTGTTAGTAATTTAAGTTTAGTTTACCTTAATTTCTTGTTTCTTTGATTTGTAATGGTCCACTCTTGCTTCTTGCTAATTTAGGTTACCTAGTGTATTGTTTCTGAGGGGAAACGGCGCTGTTAGCTGAGATACAGGCTCACGCCTAGTTCAGCTGCATATGCTCATTCTCTTATTTTTAATTAAACTGTAAGCCTAATATTTGTAAGAATGTACTGTACCTACCTACTGTTTTTGGAGTAAATAAATATATTTATTATTTTTTTATTTTATATCCTTTCAGATAAAACAAAAAAAATCAAATCGGTTCATAATTGTCGGAGTTATGAGGTAACAAACATAAAAAAAAACAACCGAATTGATAACCTCCTCCTTTTTGGGAAGTCGGTTAAAAAATGAAATTGTTTCGGAACCCTTTGCACGCGAGTCCGACTCGCACATGGCCAGTTATTTTTTTTAAATACAAGGGGTAGCGGGGAGAGGGTTACGGGCCGGTTGCCCCGACATCCGATAAATGTTAACAGCGTCATACTTATTCATAGGTGAGCGAGCCACGACACGATTTTTCCGGGCGTAGAGGGCTGGCAAAACACACGACATTTCAAAATGCTCTGCCACTGCAACATCCGATATAAAACCGGGCCCGACAGCCGACAAACGGGATCGGGCTGTTAATTCGAACTCTAACGGGCCACGAGGGGAGAGCCGCGGGCCACGAGGGGAGGGGCGCGGTTCTCTCCCTTCGGGGAGAACCGACCTTAACAATTAGGTTTATTTAGAAAAGCTACAATTTTATCAGCCTAGGTTAACTTAGGAACAGTCACATTTTTTATTAATGCCTTCAGCCAGGGAATATCTTTTTAAGAGGTTAAAGCTATGTATAAATGTATACTATTTTCAGGTAACGGTGACGGCGCTGGTGGTGGTGCCGGCGGTGGTGCCGGCGGTGGTGCTGGTGCACAGGGTGGTTTTGGTTTCGATGCAAACGCAGGGGCAGGCGCCGGCGCCGGCGGCTCGGGCTTCAGCAAATGAATATACTAAACGTGTAGGTTTCGCTGAAACAAAACTGTTCAAGACCTTTTGTTTCTATCAAATGTTTTTTATTTTATTAGGTATATGTAACTGAAACTTTACTGCTATTTAATAAATAATTATTTAATTCATGAAATGTTTTTTTTTTATTTACTTATACTGTTATTTCAAATCAAATCAAACCTAAGTATACTAATATTGTAAAGAGGAAAAGTTTGTGAGGTTTAGTGGGTAATCTCTGGATCTATTGAACCGATTTGAAAATTCCTTTACCAATAGAAAGCCACGTTATTTGTGAGTGTCATTATAGGCTATATATTAACCCGAAAAATACCGCACAACGAACTGGGCACGGGTTAGCTAGTTGCTTATATTATTACTGTGTGTCTAACCTACTAATAAAATATGATATCAGAAATTGTTTCAATCAAAAGCATTACTCTAATCCTACATGAGGTTCAGGTCCGAGTTTTACAAAATCTGCTTGTTTTTTTTTCCATGGGTGACCATTTTCCAACCTCAGCAACCGCTGCTTTATTTAAAAGATCAAACCGTGTTGCTGTAATCGTTTAGCAACGAGAATCGCTAGGTTTGAAACTTAATAAATAAACACTATCTATTCATTCAACGAGAAAACGAGGAGGCTATGTCCAGCAGCAGTAGACTACTTTTGGCTGAAAAGATGATGATGATCTAAAAAAACTTATAAAAAAAACCTGCTAAGTGCGAGTCCAACTCGTGCGCTAAAGTTTCAGATTTTTTTTTTTTATTCTTATGTTCTAACTTACCTTCACCAAACCTCTCGAACATTCCTGTTCCGAGGCCGAAGATTGCGGCCACCTTTCTCCACAACCACGAAGCTGAGCACTACAAATCTTGAGGTTAGCCTTTCAATTAACAGATCTAAGATCCAAGTAATGACCTACAGCACGAAACGTAGGGTCGAGGAAGACGGGCAAGTGTTACAATGTGTCGATGAATATACGTCTTAAGTACGTATACTCATAAAACAAGGTCGAAAAGCGACTCCAAAATACTTGGAAGACCGTATGGGCCTTTACAGCCTCTCGAGTATGTAAAGGAATACATATACCTTGGACAGACAATCTCCTACGAAGACCAAACCACAAAAGAAATCATTAGAAGAATAGCTAATGGATGGAAGAAGTACTGGTCTTTAAAGGAAATCTTCAAATCCAACGAGCTCAGTATGTCAATAAAAGGAAAGTTTTCAACACCTGTGTACTCCCAGTCATTACTTATGGGTGTGAGACCTGGTCACTTACTAAACACAACAGAGAAAAGCTGGAACGAAGTCAAAGAGCTATGGAAAGGAGCATGACAGGAATTAAAAAACAGGAGAAAGTAAGAAGTACCACCATAAGGGAAAAAACTAAAGTCACTGATATACTCACTCACATAGACAAGCAGAAATGGAGATGGTCTGGGCACATGATTCGGGATACACATAACAAATGGAGCTCAATTGTCTCAGACTGGTACCCTAGAGATGGCAAACGCAGCCGGGGACGCCAACAAATGAGATGGGAGGATGACCTAAACCTGACCGCTGGCCACCATTGGAGAAGGGTGGCAAAAGATCAAACCCAATGGAAATCGTTAGAGGAGGCCTATGCCAAGAGGCACACTGAATTAAGAGATATCTTGTAACTAGCAAATGAATGAAGAAACGAATGGACCTAACAATTCAGTATACAGGGCTTTATTATTATTCTGGGTCTTTACAGAATATATGAAAGGAAGTCTTCCGATAACACTCACAAGAAAACTCGTTGACATGTGCATCCTGCCCATCTTAACCAACGGTTCACAAAGTTGGCCACTTACTGAACAACAAAATTTCAGACTCGAGAATTGCCAACGGGCTATGTATGGAGCGCAGCATAATAGGAACTAAGCGAACAGATCGCGTTAGAGACAGCACCCTTTTTTTAAAGGATGGGAAATCATCAGACTCTTACTGTCTAAAACCCATTCGTGTTCCTCCAAGTGGCCTTTGCATTCCAGGACCACGGTGACTCTTTCGAACAAATTTCGCAGCCCTGACAGGCACTGGCCTTAGCGGGCCCCGTCTACTATGCTGACATCTCATTGAGGCACGCGTCGAACACAACGCGCCGTCGACCCGGGCCTGTTTCTGATCGGACAGCGAGCCACACAACGCTCGTCGTCCGCAGGCCCGACCCTACGGTGGCCGGGAATCGCCCTGCAACTTCCGACGCCCGGGGCGTCGTCTTCTGTTGAGGCACGCGTGGAACACAACGCGCCATTGACCCGGGCCTGGTTCTGATCGGACAGCGAGCCACACAACGCTCGTCGTTCGCAGGCCCGACCCTACGGTGGCCGGGAATCGCCCTGCAACTTCCGACGCCCGGGGCGTCGTCTTCTGTTGAGGCACGCGTGGAACACAACGCGCCGTCGACCCGGGCCTGGTTCTGATCGGACAGCGAGCCACACAACGCTCGTCGTCCGCAGGCCCGACCCTAACGGTGGCCGGGAATCGCCTGCAACTTCCGACGCCCGGGGCGTCGTCTTCTGTTGCGGCGGCTGGGACGTGATGTTTCCCCTCTCTCTCACGCGTTCGGCATCTACCTTCGCAGAAAGAGATGACCGCTTCCCATGCCTCCTCGCTCCGGACCACAGATTGAACCAAGGCCGGACGCGAAAGGTCGCCGCCGCCTATCACCTCGACGAGAAACAGCACCCGGCGATCCATAATTAAAGTAATAGATGTTGGGGAAAAAACAGTCAAGAAATAGTGGGAGTACCTGAGTTACGTCACACAAATGCACCCAGAGCGGAGAGTTGAGCGAAGATCGTCACTCACTGGACGCCTGAGGAAGGACGTCATCGTTGATGTCGATCGCGGCGAAGGTGGTGATAATGGTGTGACGATCTCACCATGTTTACGGGGCAAACTTGGCCAGAGCTCGCCCAAGACAGAGAGTTTTGGTAGGAGAAAGGGGAGGGAGGCCTTAGCCCATAGCAGTACACCATAGACTTCTTATTGCTGTTTTTTTTTTTTTGTTGAATTCAGACGACAGTAAGAAGTCTAGACAAGCATGACGATTCTGAGTTCAACTCTTAGATCAGGCATAGGTTTTTCCAACCGAAAAATCTAACACGGACAAGCATTTGCGTCCGGTCTCTTGAATTTTAAATGGCAAAATGGGGGTATACCTATTGTTACCCACAGGTAGGTACACCTCTACTCTTTCTATCCGAGGGTTAAGCTGGGTTAATGAAAGCGTGGTAGCAAAACAGAGAAACCATTAGCGAAAAGGTACGACTTCCGAAATAACACTATGTTATTAATAGGAAACATTCTTATATTTTCGAAATTAAATCGAATATGGTACCATTTAACCATTATCGCCAAGTATTTGCGAGCCAAGATTTATTTTTAAACTATACAAACAAAACGTACGAAAATCTATACATACCGCGTGTATCTGACATCGACGCACAAACGATTTCCATGGGTCCAGGGCATGATTCTGGACACCCCAGTGTTGGAATTTTTCGTCGGTTCTTTTCTCATTTTTTTATTATTTTCAAGAGTACCACAAATAGGTATCAGCTCAGCTGAGCTGATATCTATTTGTGGTCTTATTCAGATTGCTCTTTGTAGTGAAAGTAGTTAATTAATATTTTTTTTATTAAAAATCTCATTGGGTTAGGTCAGAATAACGATTATGAGCAGTCTAAAGTAAAAAAACCCTTGAAAAAAATGAATAAATGAGAAAAAAGCCGACGAAAAATTATAAGTCTACGGTGTCCAGAATCATGCCCTGGAGCCATGGAAATCGTTTGTGCGTCGATGTCAGATACACGCGGTATACATATAATAAAACTGTAGAAAAGTGGATTTGTACATGAAAAAAAAATCCAAAAAAAAAATAGCTAGGGTGTTAAAAACAACCAATAGAACCCATTTTCAGCATTATTCGAATTTTTGTCTGTTTGTCTGTTTTCTGATTGTCTGTTTATTTGTTCGGGCATCACGTCAAATGTGCGAAAGCAATGTAGATAACTTTTATACACAAGAATTGAGCAAAACTTAAAGTAACATTTAATTTTTATTTCATTGCAATCGGTTCAGTCTATCAAAAGATATTTGAATTTAAAGTTTTCCAGAAGTAAAATTAGGGTTATGTGCACTTGGTCTCATTACTTCACTAACTTTTATAGTGCGTAAATTGTAGTAATATTGACTTTTTTGTTTCATCGTAATCAGTTCATACCTTATAATAAAAAAATGTAAATTAATCTATATCTATAGGTACTAATATTATAAAGCAGAAGAGTTTGTTTGTTTGTTTGGTTGAACGCGCTAATCTCAGGAACTACTGGTCCGATTTGAAAAATTGTTTCAGTGTTAGATAACCCATTTATCGAGGAAGGCTATAGGCTATATATATCATCACGCTAACACAAAAAGGAGCGAAGCAGTAATGGAAAATGTGACGCAGACGAAGTTGCGCGGGTCAGCTAGTAAAATAATATAAACACCTGAAATATTAAACATGCTATTCTCGTTGATTTTTCATTACAAAATAGACCTTACCTGTCATATTATAAGGTATATTTAGAATTGACAAAATATCATGGAACTATTTGCAAATATGTAATATAGAAGTTTTAAATTAACAACTATAGAAAACACACCTGAAATAATCTATAAACAATGGAGGTCCACGAACTACCAGATAAATAATAGTTTGGCCTTGTTTACCAGGCCTAATATAATACAAACGCTTTAACAATACTTTTCATGGATTTTTCCAGGCTTAGCAGAATTTGGATATCTACATCTATTCAATAATTCGATACAAGGAGCTAAAGCATTCGTTTATTTTACATAACTCTTACGCACATTAACTCAGGTGTTGAGAATATTTTAGGCGAGAGTCGACATAGAAGAGGATGACGGGGTCCGTATGAATTTCTAGGATCCTGGGGGGCCTGGACCGTTATATAAGTAATCGTTTCTTCAACAAAAATATTAGCATCATCATCTGCCTTGCCTTTTCGCAACTATATTGGGGTTGCCTTCCAGGCAAACCAGATTGAAATGAATACTAGTATTTTACGTGGAGCGACTGCCTATTTGCGGGTCTAATAAAAAGGTCGGTTTTGCAACCCTTATATGTTCGACTGTCTGACCCGAATTTGTAAAGCTATACTGTGCATGTGCAAGCACTTGATATTTTTTTCGAGTCTCATTTCTAGAGGAAGTAATAAAATATTTTATTGAATAGTTAAAAAATTAAACTGCTATCAGTAGAAAATTTCCTTTTACATAGTTTCGACTTTTTTAGGTAAAAACGGGATTTCGTTTCTGTAACTGATCCACGGAACCCTAAAATCAGCACACAAAATAAATAATGTGCGTACATGGTGTACATCGTATATATAGATTTGCTATTTTGGTAATAGCTACAGTCGTTTGGGAATATAATTCAGAGTAAGACAATTAAGCATTTAAAAGCAAAATGTTCAGGCAATCTTTTGTTTTATTCGTCGTTGCGATGATGGTTGGAAACGTGAGTATACCTAATACCTATATTATATGAATGAATTAATTAATATTAAAAAGTATAAATTTTTGTTACATATTATTATTGTGTGAAGGCGCAACAAGACAACGCAACTACATAATATATTCGAGTCTACTTCCTACTGCATTTGGTTTGACCCCAAGCTAATTAAGAAAATTATAGGCAGAAGTCGCCGATATAGCGAGCAAAGCCATAATTATTCTGCCAATATTAAGGAAGAATTATTGTTCTTGTAAATAAGCATTTTAATGGGAATATCTTATTCCATTCGGAAGAAATAGGGAACGAAACGCACGTCAAATAATTTAATAATATCGGCTTCAACCGATGTATAAGTCTTATACTCTCCCAATAGAGAAGCAAAAAAAAAAAACAAATACTTAATTTAAAAATACATGTCAAAAATAACCTAAAAAAATTAAAAAAAAGTATTCGCTGTTTAGTGACCAACGATATTAATCTTTTTTTTTTACTAGAGGCCGCCCGCGACTTCGTCCGCGTATAAATTCTCGTTATTTCCGTGTAAATCCCGATCCCTCGGGAACTCCGGGATAAAAAGTAGCCTAAGTGTTATTCTGATTTCTGGGTCTTCAGCTTTACGATGAAATTTGGTATGTAGGTATACCAAATTTCATCGTAATCGGTTCAGTAGTATTTGAGTGAAAGAGTAACAAACATCCATACATACTCACAAACTTTCGCATTTATAATATTATAGTAGGATTGCTACATTTATTTAATTTCGTTAGTTATTAGCGAACGAATGCATATTGAATACTACTGTTATATATTTTTGATATGTACTAAGGAAGCTCTAGACGATGATAGCAAAGCTAGGCAAATACTCAAGAATTAAAAAAAAAAATACCATTTTTTTCATGATCTATGGCTACACCATTATATTTTTACTACCATTATAATGTTCACTAGCCTATGTTACTCGGAATAACGCAACGCTTCTAACGATACTACAAACATTGAAATCGGTTAACCTCTTAAGAAATTATAGTGGAATAACGAAACTCACAAACACACATACATACTTATATGAACACTGAAAACAAAAACTCCTTTTGTAGGCAGTCGTGGAATAAAGAACTCATTTTTTTTTTTCAGAGCATTGAACAATTCGTCGGAAACATTTTTCCAGGAGGAGCAGGTGGTGCAGGTAAGGGCTTCAAACTAACAAGTCTTGGGGACGCCCATCCCCATGGGCCGAAATGAAGAAATTCCATACCATACAGCTATGGTTTCTAAAGTTCAAAAGGAGACACTTTTCAAGCAGTTTCACGCAATTCAATTTTCAATTCTTTATTGCGTACCATAATGTATACAGTTAAAAGAAAAATAATTATATTGGTCACAATAGGAAATATGCACGCGATTTTTTTATTTATAAAATGAATTACTTATAAGCTCCAGTAAACACTCTAGAAAATATTTTTTAAATATCTTCATCAGCGCTGAAGTTATAACGCTTCAAAGATTACTTTTAGAACGAGAAGTCCGACATGGAATTTGACGTCACATTACGTGACGTCTATATTTTTGCTAAAAGTGGCCACTTTTAGCAATAATTGCCGTTTTGGCTATTTAGCCATGAGTCATGTATAACTAACAAAAAAAGCATAGCTGTCAAAAAATAATAGATACATTTCTTCAGTGCACTACAGAGCGGTTTTTTATCTACGTGTCTTAAATTTATCACAAATAATAAAAAACGATTGGCGGCGCTAGTGGACGGAATACACGCTCTTAAGTATGTCTCCCTTTCACATATTATTTATATTTTTTGAAGACATTTTATGACGCCTACGATCGGCCATTCTTTTTATATAGCTAGTGTCACTCTTGCTGTCAAGGCGAATCTATAGACACCTCTCAAGCTAAAATCCAACAAGCCGTTTATGTTACAGAGTATGCGTATATATAAGTGCGAGTCGGACTCGAGCACCGAGGGTTCCGTACAAACCTGTAGGTATAATATTATAATCAAAAGTTGCGATTTACGATTTATGACGTATTAAAAAAAAAACTAGTTACTAGATCTCATTCAAACCAATTTTCGCTGGTAGTTTACATGGTAATATGTACATCATTTATGTTTTTTAACCGATTTCCCAAAAAGGAGGAGGTTATCAATTCGGTTGTACTTTTTTATGTTTGTTACCTCATAACTTCGACAATTATGAACCGATTTGAAAAATTCTTGTTTTATCTGAAAGGTTATACTTGCAGATTGGTCCCATTTAAATTTTATGAAAATCGGTTACGAACTTTGGATTTTAAATCGAAATAGCTGGAATTCGTCTACTTGGATGATAGTTTTATGTCATCCAAGTTATTTGCGAAATGGCGTATTTTGCTTTTCTGCGATTTTGCAGTGGTGTTGTTAGGTGTGGGGTACTACTAAAAAGTGAAAAATAAAAAACTTTTTACAAAAAAATACAACCGACTTCCAAAAAAAAACACTACAAAGTAAAAAATTAACTTTAATTTCGGAAGTCGGTTTTATCATTGTCTTATTTTAGAAGTTACAGGGGGGCACATTTTACCACTTTGGAACGCAAACTATTCAGTTTAGAAAAAAGTGATATTAGAAACCTCAATATCATTTTCGAAGACCTATCCATAGATACCCCACACGTATGGGTTTGATGAAAAAAAACAGACATGACGAATCTATAAAGCTTCCGTTTTTGCCATTTGGCTACGGTACCCTAAAAACATACCTAACCCTCCTTCTGGCGCAGTCGGGTAAAATCGATTTAAATCGGATTTTTTTAAAACGTGTCCCCCACACTAGGAATTTCTCCTGTATCGTGGGTGCGCTTACAAACATACAAAGTCACAAACACAAACAGCCAGACCCGGAACCACTATAATTAGGCCATATAAATTATTACATACTTAATTTGTTCCGTGCGGGAGTCGAACTTACGACACGCGGGGCAGCAGCCGATCGCTCAACCACTACGACAACCGTGTCGTCAAAACGACTGTAAAAAAATTACCATTTCTTCAGGTGGCTTTGGGAACAACGTGCCTGTTGCTACGAATGGAGTACCGACTGTAACCGGAGGCAATGGTGGCGTAACCGGAGGCAACGGTGGCGTAACCGGAGGCAACGGTGGCGTAACGGGAAGCAACGGTGGCGTAATGGGAGGCACCGGTGGTTTAACCGGAGGCAACGGTGGCGAAACCAGAGACTACGGTGGCGTAACCAGAGGAATCGGTGGCGTAACCGGAGGCTCCGGTGGTTTAACCGGAGGCAACAGAGGCGTAACGGGAGGCAACGGTGGCGTAACGGGAGGCAACGGTGGCGTAACGGGAAGCAACGGTGGCGTAATGGGAGGCACCGGTGGCGTAATCAAAGACTACGGTGGCGTAACCGGAGGAATCGGTGGCTTAAAAGGAGGTACTCCTTTCTCGTTTGATAAATAAGGTGAGATTACTTTTAGTTAACAATATAAGATAGATAGATAGATAAATCATTTATTTAGTGCACACAAAAGACATAGCACAACACACAGAAGTACAATTAAATGGTACAATTTACTTAATTATAAAAAAACAATGTGCTAATGCAAAAAGAAAAGCATGTTTATGAAATAAGTATACACCATGACATACTAAAAAAAATTATATAAAAGCTTTCTATCAAGGAACATCTTTTATGCGTATGTGTATCTGATGATAAAATGATTCAATAATGAAACTAAGAGTACAGGTACATTAAAAAAGTAAAAGTATTTATTTTTGTAGATGACGCGCACTTGACCAAAATATGAATTGCATCAAAAATAATTTCATGAAAAGAGCGTTAAAGGTTCTCAAAAGTCAGTCGCTCAATCCATAAGAGATTATGGATCCGGGTTTCCCCGTAACATTCCAGTTAAAAAAACATCCTACCAAGAACTTTATTAGTAAGTTATATCTAATGCTGAATTTTCCCTGGGGAGCGGTATCGAGATTGCACACGCTCGTTATACAAGCGAATCGAACCTGTGTTGTATTGCCATAAAGATTGAAATACCAAGACATAGATGTTAAAACTGCAGGCACACATAAACTTTCCATTTTTTCATAATTGTTAAGCTGTATGGTATAATTATAATCGCTTGTCATGTAAAGCGTGCTCTTCTATATTCTTACGTGCCGTGGCAATGATGAATCACATAATTATTATAATTTATATGGTGTCTAATATTGGTGTATGTATAACCGGAAAATGCCAAAACTCTGTAAGATTGTAAAATATAGCGTGAAATTGTTAACTTTTTTTTCTAAATAAGCCACGAGCCATATTGGAAACTATTGAATTTCGATGGGATTTATTATATACAAAACGATTTATTCATAATATATCGAGAAATTACAATCTAATCAAGATTTATTACAAAACTTCCTCTGTTTTTTCGTCGGTTAAGAAGCCCCAGTAAAATATGGCTTGTAATGGAATTTAATCATAGTCAGGCTTATTGTACCAGAACTTGATTGGTACTGTAAATTCTGAATTCAAATATAGAGCCACAGAGCGTCTTCCAATCAATTTTAACGAATTAATTTGCTTGTTACAGAAGTCGTCAGAGTGACAAAGGAAACGTTCTCCCGAGGAAGAATCAATAATTGAATAAGTAATAATTATGTTTATTAAGTAAATGATTATTTTTTTAAAACGATATTGTTTCTATTCCTGTTTTCTGGAAGGTATATATGTTTTAAAATGTCATCATTTTTCAAAGAGAATTAACTATTTTACGAAATCTATTGTTATGGGTACTTACAATAAATATTTCAATAGAGCACTAAAATATTTAAAAATAATAAAAATACTCACGGTCTCCATTTTTGACTCGACACAGCGGCTCCTCAAACTGTGCAGTCGTCAGGCATTTCAGGACCTTCAGGAAGTATGGCAAAAGCTTGTCTTGGTGTTGCAAGTTGCTTTGGAGGAAGTACAGTCCGAGGGCAATGGTTGCCTCTTGGCTCCGGGGAGTCACGATCAATGCGGAGCCGGCTTGTGGACACAGCATGAACAGGGTATTCACCTGAAATTTAAGAATTGAATATGTGAGCATATCTATTTGTATTGACAGACAGCATAGGCATAAAATAAAACATTTTCACACCAACTGCACGAAAACGTCAAATTATTTGCCATGCAAACCTAACCTAACATGCAGCGAGCGCAGTAATGATGCGTTCCAAATTCTTATCACATTATTCTCGGCGGGTTATAATGAAATTCAGTACAATATTATTACTGTTGGATCACAATTTTCTCGCAGTAGGTGCGATAAGCAGAGTATGCTTCTCAGGGATAAAGGTGTCTGACTTGTTCTAGCTTGTATTAACTCCCTCGCTTCGCTCGAGAGTTCACTCTCAAATCCTTCATTGTGTTCGGGATTCAGTATGACGCCCGTGTCAGAAAACACTGCTTTATCCCCTCGTTACAAAATCTACTATTAGTTACTTATACTTTTATAATCCCCCAAAAACCAAAAATGTAAAAAAGGCCAAATTCCTCTCCCCAAAAATTCGGCTTTTAAAAGTATCGAGATCAATAATAGGCCAAGTATTTCAGAACTTCAGAATAGTCCATGAATCTAACATGTATCTTTTGAGAATACCATTGAACAAAGAGCTTAGATCTTTTCTGAATGAATAAAAATGAAGAAGGATTTTTTGGGGGAAATCATGTCATTTTTCCAAGTAAAAGATAGGAATTTTATATTTTAATTTTTATTATTAGCTCATGAGGACCGACCTACCTTCATTTCAATCTTTTAACCTAAAAATGCCCTTTTCTGATTTTCCCTTTAATTATAGCTTAAACCTATCTTCATTGGCAGTGGCTTTAATCCTTCCAATGAAGCCCATTTGTGTATGAATTTAATAAGAGAATATTAACGGAGAGGAGGGGCAGGATGGATTGAGCCAGAATATTGTATGTATGGAAGTAGACTAGAACCAGACTGGTAAGACTATTGTTAATGTTATTTTTGATATTTCAATGTAACACGACATTGATTTGTCATTTATTCATGAATGTTATAATTTACAAAATGTGATTTCCTTGTTATAATTCTATACTATCACTACATATTTTAAAACAAAAACCTCCACCGCGTCTGTTTGTTCGCGATAAACTTAAAAACTACTGAACAGATTTTCATGCTGTTTTCACCAATGGATAGAGTATTTCTCGAGGAAAGTTCAAGTATATAATTTGTCAAGGCATCAGCTAGTATTATTAAATTTTATTTTGTTTGGTGGAACATGCAAATCTCAACTACTAATTTCAAAACTGAAAAATTATGTTAGTGTTAGATAGCCCATATCAAGGAGAACAATATGATGCAGAGGAAGTTGCGTGGGTCACCTAGTTTATAAGAAGTTTTAATTGTTTGTAGAATAGAACTTGAAAGCCCAGGGTTAAAAGGCTACAGGCACAACATGGTTCAATTAGACTTTAAAAATTTCTTTGACACTTAGAAATCACCTAAGCTTTATTTGCTTAGTATCACTTTGTAAACCAACCAAAATGTGGTCGGCCATGATGGCTGATAGCTTATAGATACCATGATAAAACAATTCAGTAAACAAAAATATTCCTATATACCCTTCCCAATACCAATACTATGACAAAATTCTAAATCAATGGTTCCCAACCTGTGGCCCCGAAATTTGAAAGCTTCCGTGGACCATGTTTTAGCTCTTGAGCTACAGACAACACTTTGCTAGAAACTTAGAATCAGCTGTTTTAATCAGTGTTTTATATTAATACTATTTTCTTTTAACTTCAAAAACTAGCTATGCTATAGTAGTATGAGTCATGAGCACAGATGAATTAGAGGGGTGATCTCACCTTTGTATGGTGGGCGAGCAAAACTTGCAAGCCCAATAAGTTAAAGTTAAAAGTTTAGGTAATTTTCTTTTTGATTGCTAGTCCCTGCTAACTGCATAGAAATCAAAGTGGTCCCAGGTCAAATAAAGGTTGGGAGCCACTGGTCTAAATCATAGAGAATATTTTTTTTACCATGGGTCAGATTTTCAGTAACAGTATGGCATTGCTTGTGCTTGTGAATTGAAAAACCTACTTGACCCATCCATATGTGAAGCATGGACTTTGATAATTATGGAGTTACAGATAACAACGCGAGTTATGTACCTATACCTACATGATATAAAGCCCAGATGGAAAAAACTAGTTAAAATAGTTTGTGCGCTGCTTTAATTTTATGATCTGTGTAGATTAGGTTTAAATCGCAGTTTACCTTGGAACAACTATTTTTAATTTAGCACTTGCCAACTCAAGAATACAATAAGAGGTTGATTCCCACAAAAGTTATTTCTATTTAGGTACTCTACGCAATTCCAATAATTGCAAATTGTGGCTGGTTAGTATTATCATGTATGATGATAATTAAGAACTAGCATAAACCTAATTCATCACATTTCACCTAATCCATGAATTACAAATCTAGCTCCAAGAGCTATGTCACTGCCAACTACAAGAGATTAAAAAGTAATAAATAGGACATAGCTCTCAAGGTGGACACTGCTTGAACACAGCGATTATGTCATTTATGTACAACGTTATATTAAACTACAATTTATATCAACAATACATCGATGATTCACAATGCTTCGCTGCTTTACACCTATGATAATACGCAGGCTATTTGGGTGAGGTCATTCAATTATTCGCGTTTAAAAAATAACACTGAAGCGAGAAGAAATGTGTAAGTGCATTGTCAAAACGAGGATATCATTGTACGTATTGCCTATACGGCATTATTCAGGAAAACAACACCATTACAAAATTTTCAGGATTGCAAAATACGTGTCGTAATTTTACCTTCTCCCATGGCGTCGGGTTTATACTCGACAAACATCGAGCCAAATGTTGCACGGTCTGTCTGAAGAATTCGTTTTCATCCATGGCTTTGTTTATATTATTCGATTAAATACATTTTAATAATATTAGGTACACGATTACGATCGACGATATCAGCCGATCGTAATTTGACAGCATGTGACAGAATGTCAATATGTCAAGAGTACGTCCCGTTCCACTTAACGCATACAATGGGGTTGGCCGGTGCAAGCTGAAAGCAGATGGCGCTAGCATAGTTTGTTCCCTTGTTATTTTTTTATGTTGTATTAGTTGCAGTATAACGTCTAAATTCTTTACTTTGTAACTGAAAGGCAACTGTAAAACAATTAAAATAAGTGGAGCACATAATTATACATCATGTTTTCTAACTGGCGAGTCAAAGAACTGAAAGAAAAACTTAAAAAACGTGGAGCTCCCTTACGAGGAAAGAAAGCGGCTTTATTGAAAAATTTTGGAGTTTTGTTTTTAAATTCAACAAACAAGCCATAATCATAGTATAGAATCTTTGTAGAGAGACGGGCGATTGATTGGCAAGATTTCGATTGATCGGACAAGTAACATTGAAATCACACAGGCAGGTACGAAATATTATAGGACGAGGAGTGTAGGGATAATTGAAAAAAGTAATAGTCAAGCCTTTATTTACGATCAGCTTGCCTGTGTATTACGTGTTATTTCATAATCACTTTCTACAAAGTGTTTAGCTACCCCATAACCTCGTACTTTTCGTAAATAATTTTTTCACGACGGATAGCTTTTAAACCAAAGCTTTCGTATTTTTATATCCTTCGGTATTTGATGCGTTCCAATTTCAGAGCATTTAGAGACAATACAGCGCGTCATTGTAACTGTTTGAAATTATTTTCTGTATTTGACCCACAGACATATAAATATTATATGTCTGTGATTTGACCATATATTATGAAAAGGCAATGTTTTGGGAACAAACTACGCTAGCGCCACTTTGACAGTTGCCAATGCCAACCCCATTCATCGAGTGTCTTAAAAAATTTGAAACGCGTGACCCTGGACTGTGAATACTTTGTGAATGTGGTGAATAATCGTGGAATAGAAGCAACTTTTCATGTGATTTAAAATGGGGAACAGTTCAAATTAAATAAAAAAAAAAATGATACCTATTTGGTGTAGATGTAGAATGGATCGTTTGAAATTATGGTCCAATCTACGCGCGTCGTACATTTGCCGACTGCAAAATAGGAGAATGAAGCTTTCTAAAAACTTAGAAATGTAGAATTTGAGTTGAATACACCCTGGCAAAAAATTTAATAAATTATATCAATACCTACTTTAAGATATTTCTATAACCTTTGCTAGTAGGTACACCAAATGAGAAATAGAGTTCCCAATAAAATCATTGCGCATATTCTGAACTGGATCGGAGTAGGGGAAAAAAATACGGACAATTTATCTAAAAGGGTTTTATTCTCTATAAGCGACAGCAGCAATTTGCTTAAGTCTTGCGCGAGCCACTTTGCCCGTGGATGTTCTAGGTAGCCTGTCCATGAAGATGACTCCACCGCGCAACCGCTTGCTGTAGGACAGTTTGTCTGTGAAATAAAGATGCAGGTACAGTGGGTAATCTATACTTAATAATATTATAAAGGGGTACTTAACATTTGTTTGTAAGTTTGTATGTAGGGGGTAATCTCAGGAACTACGGGTCCGATTTGAAAAATTCTTTCAGTGTTAGATAGCCCATTTATCGAGGAAGGTTATAGGCTATACCTACCTATATCATCACGCTAAGACAAATAAGAGCGGAGCAGTAATGGAACATGTGACGCAGACGAAGTTGCGCGAGTCAGCTAGTTAGTAATATTAAGACAGGCAATAACCTAGGCACTTACATGATTTTGATTTTGTAAGGGGGCCGAGTCACCCGCGTCCGTAGGAGAATACCCTTCAGCGAATCCCTACACGTGGTCCCCGGGTGGTGCTAAACATGTGACACTAACCGCCTCCGTGGTCTAGTGGTTAAACCACCTAATTCAGACCCAGAGATCCCGGGTTCGATTCCCAGCGGGGGCAAATTTTTTACTCGGTTTGGTTGGTGGTAGGACTTGTTCTAAGTCCGCCTGGCAAGCTACCATCACCATCATGTCTAAGTCTGTCGCCGTAACAACAATATTAACAGCATTGTTGTGTTCCGGCATGTAGAGGTATGATAGCCAGTTCCTCTGTGTAAGAGGATTCCGGGTAAAACTCGCTTCCATCTTCGGCCTAATCATCACTTTCCATCAGGTGAGATTTGGGCCAAGAGTTTCCCCGTTTCGGATTAAAAAAAAAAAAACGAAACAAGCTTTATACCTACCATGATACTTAGGTACCTACCTACAGCTTATCAGCACTCTCTCTTGCATCAGTAAATAAGTAAAAATAATCTGTCTGTCTGTTCAAATTATTTAGGTCTACTTACATTAACACAGAAACGCTTTATTCAGAAGCTGTTGTAAAACTATTAGGTGATAAATTAATATGCGGTTTCAACTTACTAGCAACAAGTTCCTTGATATCATGCGCAGTGACGTTCAAGCCAGGTCGCCGCACGACGCAGGCAACGGGATGCTCTCCATCAAAGACGTTGGAGACGCTTGTAACGCTGACGTCCAGCACGCCTGGATGCTGGCGGATCACTTCTACTATCTCTAACGGGGCTATCTGTATGGCCAAGAATGAGAATTTTTTTGTTAATAAGGATGGGAAATTATCAAATTAATGACTCCTCCTGCTCTGGGCGGAGCAGAAGGTATTGTCCATAGATAAAATAAACAGTATTTTCAGACTCTTACTGACTTAAAACCCATCAGTGTTCCTCCTAATGCTCTTTGCGTTCCGGGGTCGCGGTGACTCTTTCGAACAAATTCATAACAGAATAGGTATGTTAGTAGGTATCTATTCTATTAGGGGGTTTTGGTTTCCGCACTTAGTCCTGACGTTGGACCATTGTACGTGAGCCATGGCGGCCGTCACTCCAACCATCCAACCTCCCTCCAAAAACAGATAAGTTTTCTCGGCGTGTTCAGGATATCTGTGAGCAAGTTTGATGACCCTATAGTTTGCTTCCGTATTTCGGCGACGCCCTCACAATCAAGGAGTACGTGCGGTACCGTTTCTTCCCCCTCCATGCATGCTCTGCATAGAGGGCTGTCCGTTATGCCTATCGTGTGTAAGTGTTTATTTAATGAGCAGTGACCGGTGATGGTCCCCGTCACCATTCGCAGGCTCCGCCTATCCAGTCGCAGAAGGCGCCCGGTTAGTTTTCGGTCCAGGTTTGGCATGGCTTCCTTGGACTGCCTGCAGCCTGGTGCCAAGGCCCACCAGTGTTCCGCTTGTTTGTGGGTGTGTTCACGCAGCCATGTGCGCAGTTGGACGAAGGGGAGCGGTACTATGGGTTCGGGTCCAACAGCCACGGCACCAGATCCCCTCCTGGCCAGTTCATCGGCCACGTCATTTCCTGTGTCCCTTTATCCACTGCAGCGTCACGGTGTTGCGGTTGGCCACCGTGACGTGTTCGAGTGCATTGTGGCATTCTTGTATGAGTTTCGAGGTAGTGTAGCTTTTCTTTAGGGATTGGAGGACTGAGGCACTGTCGGAAAGTATCCGGATGTGGGTGTCCGTGACTTCCCTGGCCTCTATGGCATGAACTGCCAGGATAATGCCCACGCATTCCGCCTGGTAGACGGTGTTGAGCTTACCTAGCGATCTGGATATTTTAATGTTGAGGTCATTGGAGTAAATTCCAACTCCCGTACCAGTACTTGTCTTTGATCCGTCAGTATAGATTCTTAGCTCGTTGGGACCTGAGTGGTCGTCCAATTCCTCTGCTAGGACTATGTTGTAATGTTTCATAAAGTGGTGCGTTTTTTGAACTCTATCGTTGGGTGATGTCATCATGGGTTGTCGTTTAACAGCATCTTCCATGATGCGCGTGTGCTTTATTCTAGAGTCTGTACCTAAGGTTCCAGATGCGCTGAGCCTGAAGACCGCTAGGGCCGCCACCTCTCGCACTATAAGGTGCAGTGGTGGTAGTCCCAGCATGGCCTGCAGGGCCGCAGTGGGTGCTGTTTTCATGCTACTAGTGATTGCCACACAGGCAAGACGTTGCAGTTTTTCAAGGTCTTTTTGTGCCGTGCTCAGGTCGGTCCTGGGCCACCAGACTAGAGAGCCATATGTGATTATTGGTCTAATAACCGTGGTGTATAGCCAGTAGGTGATACTGGGGCTAATCCCCCAGTTCCTACCTAGCATGCGTTTGCATTGCCACATGCAAATACTGGCTTTTGTGGTGGTGAATTCAGTGTGCTTTGCCCAGTTCAACTGCTTGTCCAAATAGACTCCCAGGTATTTGGTTTCAGTTGAGAGGCTTAGGGTGGTTCCGAAGAAGTGTGGTAATGCTAGTGGTAACAACTTCCTCTTTTTGGTGAAGAGAACTAGTTCAGTCTTGGTGGGGTTCACTGCCAGTTCGTATTCTCTGCACCAATCCTCTACTATTTTCAAGGCTTGGCGCATGAGATTACATAGTGTTAGTAGGTATCTAAGGCGATGTCCTAGCACTAAAGCATCGCGTTCGTTTGTACGGTAAACCAGCATTGCGATTCTGTAAACATGTCGAAGTGAACACTTGGGCGAAGTGTACGACAAGTGAGCTGTCAAACCATACAAACAAGATGGCGTGACAGCTCACTTGTCGTTCACTCTACCTAAGTAGTAAGTGATCATGGTGAGATTTCAACATAATCGACCGGCTGATTGTATCGTAAGCCCGTTTCCTTTTTGCCGAGCAAAATGAACACAGGGGCGGGTATTCGCGCTGTACACTGTACTACTGCTAGTAAGTGGTGGGAGCAGACCGAGGTGCGATTTGTAAAAATCTGACTACTGATCGATCAACGCACAGCCGAAACTATACTGGTCGTAAAAAGCTGAAATTTGGTAGGGGTGCACTGAGAGAGGATGAAGTACCCGTAATTCCTGCGGAAACGGGAAAAAACGGGATATGCGTGTACCAAGTCGTGGGTGAAAGCTATTTTTTTTAACTGACTTCGTTAAAAAGGAGGAGGTTCTATGTTCGTCTGTAAGTATGTTTTTTTTAACCGAATTCACAAAAAGAAGGAGGTTCTCAATTCGGATGTTTGTGTTTTTTTTTTATGTTTGTTCGGGCATAACTCCGTCGCTTGCCAACCGATTTTAAAAATGATTTTTTTGTTGGAAAGGGAATACTTCCCAAATGGTCCCATGATAAGGAAACCAGGATCTGATGATGGCATCCCCGAGAAGTCGAGGGGAACTTTCGAAAATCGTATGGGCAACTAGTGCGTTTGTTAATTTGGCAGTGGTGTTGTTAGGTACCACTAAAAAGTGAAAAATAAAAATGTTTTTTTTTTTTGGAAGTCGGTTGTATTTTTTTGTAATAAAAAGTTTTTTATGAGTGGTCAACGATTTAGCCGCCAATAAATGTGGACCGACTTAGAAAATAAATCTAAATCTAGGGAAAGCCACAAATTGCATAGGCACATACGATGTTTTGCATCTTTCTAACGTACCTAACTCAGATATTTGTGATTGGTAATCATCATCTCATGTCACTGAGCTGATATTTATGATGGAAGGTATACCAGGATTCTTCAATTTGTGATAGCAAATGGATCGGGATTGCTGAAATCGTTTTTCTGTTTATTGTTTACACCAGTCCATAATTATTAACATAACATCACGCCGCGGTACGCTGTAAAGGAGGAGGTACCTATGCAGGTACAATTAAAAAGTGGAAAATAAAAAACCTTTTTACAAAAGTGGAAGTCGGTTGTATTTTTTGTAAAAAGTTTTTTTTTACCGACAAGTAGTTGGTGTAGCGCTTTACCTACTCCAATAATTATTTATTTATGCTTACCATTATTTTTTGGTGATTTTGTTTCGAATTTAAAGGCATAGGTATTAATTTCGAGCCACTTAAGCGCTAGATACAAGAAGTAAATGCATACGTGATAATTCCTATACTTGATGAGCATGCCGAGTCGCTCTACGAAATAGAAGTTGTTGTCTTTGTCTCTGTACAGCAGGTCTCCCGTTTTGAACCAGCCATCTTCTGTGAACACTGCCGCAGTCTGTTCCGGGTTGTTGTAGTATTCCTGAAATTACCAAAGTATGTATCCATGGGCGACGGCAGGACTATTTTCAGGGGGTGCATTTTTTTTTCAGGGGGTGTATAAGCAGCAGCCCTCCGTGAAGTCGTTTTCGAGACTGTCAGTACGTCATCGGAAATTAGGTATATTTGACGTAATGATATTCTTTGAGGAACCTTAGAGATACCATGCATACCTACACAGACACACGTTTTACGAACGCGTGTTCACGGCGCTATAGACTTTGTCAACATCTCACCGTGATCAATGAGGTGGAGTGAACGACAAGTGAGCTGTCATGCCATCTTGTCTGTATAGTTTGACAGCACACTTGTCTTGTCGTTCACTTCGCCTAAGTATTCACTTCGACATGTTTACAGTTGGTATATTCTGTCGACCTCTCACCGTCTACGTCATTTCAACATGTTTACAGAATCGCACTGCAGTAATACTATCTGCCTAGCGCGAGTCATATGCGCGTCGTCGGCGCGTCACCGCGTCGTGCAAAGGTTTCTTATAGTGACGATTTGTTAAATGCAGAAAAGAAAAGAAGGAAAAAAAGAATGTAAGGATGGTGGGGTAGGGTTTAGGTGAGGAAGTGTCTGAAAGTTTACTCACAGTAAACATTGGACCTTTCACCCATAGCTCTCCTGGTGTGTTTGGCTTTGTTATTTCTATCTCCGTATCCGGATCCATTAGCTGAAAAAAAAGATAAACTATAAGCATCAAATATAAACTCATCTGTTACTGAGTGACTGACGAACAACTTACAGCTGAAACTACTGGTCGTATGGGAACAGGAAAAACGCGTAGGTATATGCGCGTACGCAGTCGCGTGTAAAAGCTAGTACCTACTTATCTTTTAAATGCCAAATTCAAAATGTGAACTTTTATCAAGACTGGTCACTTTTGCCGTTATCAAGTTTAAAAATATGAACGAAGTTACTGACTCAAACATCATAGATTTCATGTGCGCGTTCAGAAGACGCTGCTATTTCAAAAGCCTGCCAGCCGAATCTAACCAGATGCAGCTGAATTTAATGTGTATTAAACTTAATAGCTTAATGTGATAGCCGAGACGCGGAAGACGGGAAGATCTAGGACCAGACCCATTCACGGACCAAACTTGTCACGCGTTGAGATAACCTCGAAGGACAACCCTGTACGGCTGTTATCATTTAACAAGTGCCAAGAGAATAACAGCGTCCATAGAAAAAAACTGTTCAGGAGAATAAGTGACGAGAAAAAATGGAGAATAAAAGTGTTCAGGAGAATAAAAGTGTCCAGGAGTATATGTGTCGAGAAAAATTAAGTGTCCAGGATAATAATTTTCCAGCAGAATAAAAGTGTCCAGGAAAATAAATGTCGAGAAAAATTTAAGTGTCCACTTGTCCAGGTGAATAAAAGTGTTCTTACCATGACTTGATGTATTTCTGTAGGCTTTCCGCAACTGCCCAGGGGTAAATCGCCTTGTAGCGAAAACACTTGGCCTAGAGTTTCTGTTTGTCCATACATCTCGGCCGCCACTGCATCTTCGCGTAGTCTTTTCTGAAAAATTAACAGTAATAAATCATATAGATTGCTTGCATTTTGCTGATCGTCTATCGTTATAATTATGTCATTCTCAAATTGGGCCCAAAATTACACTAATTAATTTTGGGGCGCAGAAGACAAGTATATTATTGGGTGGCATGGTTGTAATCAAAACCGACAATAACAAAGAAATAACGAAAAATAAAGACGTCCTTTTGTATAAAGTTTATTTTAATATAAATTGTAACTCCAATTCAAAGTGGCCTATTTTTTATAAATCGGCAATCTCATAGACCTAATAGGTGCATACCTACTTAAACAGAAATAAAATGCAGTTATTGGCCCGGCGCACAACCTTTCTTATGTAGTGAATCTGGACAGGAACCTAGATCCAAGATTGTCACTTTTTTAGTTAGTAGACCAGGTAGGTATGAGTGATGATAAATTAATAGAAGACTAGCACTTCGTCCGCGTTGGAAATTTATAGTTGCAACTAAACGCAGGGAATAAGGACTACAAAGAACATTCTAATGTAGAAAAAATTTTGGAAATTTTTTCCAGGACTTTTTGAGTTTATTCGTTACAAACATACAAAATTACAAAATCTTTCCTCTTTATAATATTACACTAGCTGACCCGTACCTACTTTGATGGGCGGTTTTTTCGGGTTAACATTCACAAATAACGTGGCTTTCTATTGGTAAAAGAATTTTCAAAATCGGTTCAGTAGACCCAGAAATCCTCTTAGTCTTTATGTAATTATTAGTATAGAAAATTTAGAAGTATAGGTTATATTATAGACGTACCCTCAACTCACAAATGAGGTCCTTATGTACCTTCCCTCCTGCTACCATGACTAGATCAAAAGAGCTGAAGTCGCACACCTTCTCGTGTTTCAATATGGAATCCAGCATAGATGGCCCCAGTAGTGCGTTGACTGGCTGGAACAAAAAATAGTGTTATGAATATGATTCAAGCGAACGCTATATAAGAGAATATTATATTAGGTCCTTACATATGAAATTAGCGTTTTGTCGTACTGACCACTTTGATCTGAAATATCTCCTCTTTAGTTAAGAATTCCAAATTCAAATAAATAAATAAATTTAGTCGGTAGGTACATTTGAGTTTCGAAAACAGTCATCATTTGTTTTTTCCACATTATTTTTTTCTTTGGCGTCGTTTATTACCGCACAATCATGGAAAACATGAAATATCTATATATTTACGAGTACGAGTTCTACCGTGGCACCAGTGCTGCAGAAACAGCTCGAATCCTGCCCTAAACGAAAATTGACTCAGAAAAAGTTACTTGTGGGTGTTTGGTGGACTAGCGCCGGTGTCGTTCACTACAGCTTTCTAAAATCTGGCCAAACGATTACGGCCAAAGACTACTATAGTATACTGGCTAATTACGGCAGATATCTATTGTCAGCAAATTAGTTCAAGAACTAGTTGCTAAACAACCGAGTTTAGTCAATCGGTCTAGTCCACTGCTGCTTAACAACAACGCAAGAACACATACTACACAACAAACAACCACTAAGTTAGATGAGCTACAATTGGAATGTCTGCGACATCCACGTACCTACTCCCCGCCGGACCTTGCTCCAACAGATTACCGCCCCCGTGTTTTTTTTAGTAAAGGGATCAATTAACTATTACAATTAGATATATTTTACAAAGAAAAAATTGACTTTATATTCCTCCCGTACAAAACGCCAATTTCATATGTAAGGACATAATAGATATAAGATGTCGCCAGGGCTCTCCTCATTTTAATTCTTTAGTCAAAGTCAGAAGTCAAAGTCAAACTCGGAAGTCGGAAGTCAGAAGTCTCCTGTACCGTGGGTGCGTTTACAAACATACAAAGTCAGAAAACAGATAGTTGTTCCGGGTCTGGTTGTTTGTGTATGTATACCTGTAAGTCATACAAATATTTGTTACGTGCGGGAATCGAACCCACGACACGCGACGCAGCAGCCGATCGCTCAACCACTGCGCCAACCGTGCCGTAAACTCAAAAAAAAATATATCAGGCTGACAGGCTCGGGCTACCCCTAAATGGGCTAGTTTCCATCATCCACAAATAGGGAATATGCATGCGATTTTTTTATTTGCAAAATAAAATACTTATTAAGTCTAGTAAACAAGCATGATTTATTTTTTAAATATCTTCATCATTTATGAAGTTATAAAGCTTCAAAGACTACAGTTAGAAAGAGAAGTCCGATACGAACTGTGACGTCAAATTACACGACGACTATACAGCTGCCATAGAAAACAGCGTTTTCGCGAGAGGGACAGATATATTTGTTTAAAATAATTGTATCTCGTTCGTTTTTCGAGCAATTTATATTCTAATTTCACTGTTAGTATTATATTTTCGAATACTTTTAGATAAACTGTTCAGATCATTTGTACTTTTTTCATGCATATTCTCTATTGCAAAACTATTTAGTCCGTCAGTTAGAGTATTGAAAAATAATGGACACGTATTTTTTGTTTTTGTAAATAAATGAATATTGATGAAGATAAAACGCATCAAAACTCGGGAGTGGGGGCTCGTGCTCCCCTACATTCCCCAAGGAAACTACACGCCAAATTTCAGCTTCCTACGACCAGTAATTTCGGCTGTGCGTTGTCTGTCAGTCAGTAACGCAAGAATCCTACTAATATTATAAATGCGAAAGTTTGTGAGGATGGATGTATGTGTATGTGTGTTTGTTACCCTTTCACGAAAAAACTACTGGACGGATTACGATGAAATTTGGTATGTAGGTAGCTGAAGACCCAGAATAACACATAGGCTATATACTTTTTATCCCGGAATTCCCGAGGGATCGGGATTTATACGGGAATAACGACAATTTATACGCGGACGAAGTCGCGGGCGGCCTCTAGTTTTATGTATTAGGATATGTAGTGACAGTGAAGTGAAAGTAACTCACTTTTGTCTGTTACCTTTTCACGTCTTAACTGTTGAAGGGATTTGAATGAAACTTGGCACAAGAGTAGACCATATCCCGGCATAGGGCACAGGTTACTTTTCATCCCGGTAGTAGCTATACTCTCCTGGAATAATTTTCAACTTTTACGCGGGCAAAGCCGCTGGCATGAGGACGGAAAGGCAAAGGATCTCTTACTACACTCCCCAGGGAACTTTAATGCCAAAATGAAACTTTCTACGACCAATAGCTCCGGCTGTGCGTTGTCTGTCCGTAACGAAAGAATTTTAGACATTAGGCTAGTCAAACCATCAAACGTACTCGGTACTCCTTGATAATATCGATGACATGATCTGCAGTGGGCGGCAGAGAAGTCTGAACCTTGCACAGGTTGAACAGAGGCATGGCTATCGCGTTGTAGAAGGATGCTATCCACTGCACCGGCGAAAGGTATAGCGCTGGAGCGTTTCTTGCGTTTCTGTGAAAACAAAAAGTTTATGTCATGATGTCAGCATTCCTTAGGTAGACAGAAGGGTTTATGTACATATTTAGCCTTCTGCCAGGGTTTCAGAATTTGTTTGAAAGAGTCAACGCGGCTCTGGAACGCAAAAGGCATTAGGAGGAACACGGATGGGTTTTAGTCAGTAAGAGTTATCTCCCTTCTGCTCCGCCCGGAGTGGGAGGAGTCATATAATGATAACCCATCCTTAGAAAAAAACGCTTACCCTATATCTACCATTCCTGAATGAAGGCCTCCCTCTCCTTTTCCACACGACTTCGCTCTATGCTAGTAAGTACCTACGTCATTTTGTTAGTAGTCGCACTCATGCCGCTTTCTTCGCCTTGGTCTACCAACATGTCGTCAGGCATTTATTGAGACCCATTCGGTGGTCCTTTTCCTTCATAACTTGTCTGGCTCGAAACCGCAGCTTAGTGGCCTTTTGGGTAACGTTCATGATTTTGGTTGTAGCGTGCAGTGTTGGGTTCATAGGGTCAATAGTCCTGTGTCATTTGATATTATTGACACAGAATTCAAAATTTAGCTTCATATTGAGAATTTAAAACTCACTACTTTATACTTTTCCAGAGCAAATTGCCTGGATCCAAAAGTGGATCCAAAAGTAACACTAGCGGCACTAGCTAGATAGTAGCAGAAAACACGCCCAGAAAATCAAATTTTCCAAAGGTTTTGATGACTCCTAATTCGCCTACGATAGGACTGCAAGAAACCAACTCACTCATCAGTATTGAACTGCTTCTTCTGCTGATGTATCCTGTCGATCCAGGGCTTGTGTTTGAAAGCAGCTACCTTCAGAACACCTGTTGTACCCCCAGTGCTGATCAGCCAGAGGTAGATCTTTTCTGTGTCGAATTCTGCTGGCCTGTCAGGTGAAAGGTCACGTTTTAGTATAACGATGCTTATAATGCGTGTCAAAACTGGAGTTTTTCATGAGATGGCATTTTGTTTGATTTACCATTTCGGTCCCATTTTGGTGTTTTCGCTGATTCAGTTCTGGAGTGGCGATCGCGCAGAACGGATATTACAGCCCTCGCCAAACTTTGTGACCGCCCTGAAGTTAGTTTTTCCGATGCGCAAGCCTCGCGCGGTGCTGTTTTTGTATGAGATTTATTACTGCGCCCCCGTTGTAGTTAACTTCAGAGCGGTCACAAAGTTTGGCGAGGGCTGTAGTTATGGTGACACTTGGAGGAGGCCTATGTCCAGCAGAAGATGTCTTTCGGCTGATATGATGATGATAATCGACACCACTTTATCTCTGTTCCTTAGATGGATGGATGACAAGAGATGCGAACTGTCTCTTACCGAAATTCCTTCCTGTCTTCTTCATCAAACTCCCGTAAGAAGTTCTGCATGGAGTACCTGCCATCAGTGAAGGTCACGATCCTGGTGTCCAGCCCGAGTTCTTCGACAGCGTCTGTGAAATGCTCGCACTGGCAAAATGCGATCATGGGTGTCGTTAGCTTGAACAGTTTCTTTATTTCCTCTGAAATCCAAATAAACACTCATTAATAATGGAACGCGTTGGGAACTATCTCATCTTCTATCATATCTTCTTCAAAAACAGATCAATATTTTTCAGATTACGCAGTCAGTCTAAAGAAATTAAAACTAGCGCAGGAGCCTGGAGTCTAGTGCCATGTCAAAGGGCCATATCCAATATGGCTTTTGCCCAGCATCTTCGCACAGTCATGTTCAAGTTCTATTTTCGCAAATAAATGTTTCTATCTATTTATTCTTACCTAAGATTCATTGAAATCGGTTCAGCGATTTTGGCGTGGAGGTGTGACGGAAAAACTCACTTTCACATTATAACAACACGGTTGGCGCAGTGGTTGAGCGATTGACTGCTGCGCAGCATGTCGCGGGTTCGATTCCCGCACGGAACAAATATTTGTGTGTTTTGTTTATTTGTATTTGTTCCGAGTCTGGGTGTTTTTCTATCTATAATATGTATGTATTTACAAAAAAATGTATATAAGTAGTTTATCAGCCATCTCGTTACCATAACACAAGCATTAGGTTGCTTAGCTTGGGACTATATGGCGTTGTGTGAAAAGTCCAAGGATATTTATTAATTTTATTTATTTATTTAAGTAACTAGCTTTTTCCCGCGAATTCGTGCGCGCATATCCCGTTTTCCCGTTCCCGTAGAAATTTCGGGAAACCCTCTCTTAGTGCTCAACTGCCCTCCCCAAGGAACCTAGATGCTAAATTTTAGCTTCCTATGACCAGTGGTTTTGGCTGCACGTTGTCTGTCAGTCACATAGTGACTGTAGTTTTTTTGTATATTAGGATGATTTACGGGACTGCTTACCAAACTTAAACATAGGGTCGACTCCAACAATAGGCATGCCATTCAGCAGCGCTGCATAGTACGGTATGTGCAGATCCAGGTGATTCTTCCCGTGCAAGGCCAGCACGTCTCCTGGCTTAGCTCCGAAGTGACGCAGGCATCTCGCCAGGCGTATGGATCGGGCAAGGACTGATGCATTCCTCTCAACCTTTCCTGTTGATGCATCGATCTGTAATGAGAAAAAACTTTATTTTTTATTTAACTAGCCCGCGACTTCACCCGCTTGACAAATTATATCCGCGAGAACTACTCTATCCATTTCGTTTTTACTTGTGATGGGTTTGCTCTTGACTGTAGAGGTCAGAGATGACAGAGACAAAGTCTACGATGAAGCGAGCTTACCGAGAAGTAGCCTGCTCACTCTTACATTGAAAAGATTAGGGTCGTAAGCGCTCGGAAACACAGACGCAGGCAGAGAGTTCCACTCCTTTGCTGTGCGCATTATGAAAGACACTTGGAAACGCTTAGTGCGAATCGATGGAATAGCAACAAGGTAGGTATGGTAAGTTGCAGTGCGTCTAGATGTCCGATGTTAGACGGAGAATGGTGGGATGAGGTCGTGGAGTTCTTGGGCACACTCTCCGAAGTGCAATCTGTAGAAGACCGACAAGCAGGCCACCTTGCGGTGTATATCTATGAGCCAAGCTGTGTAGCTTGGCATCCACCAGTTTTTCGAGTCACATTGATTTCCACCATAGATATAATTACTATGTTTTGCATAACTCATGAAGTTATCCTGTTGGGTATTGGACACATTCTCCCACATTACACCTAAAAACGCCAGTAATAACTTCTGCAGACGACTCTTTGGTGCGTCTAGCGTTTTTGTGTTCAACAGTTATACTCAAATCGGACCAGTAGTTCCTGAGATTAGCGCGTTCAACCAAACAAATAAACAAACAAAAAAACAAACAAACTCTTCTGCTTTATAATATTAGTACCTATACAATTATTTTAGGTAGGTACGGACGCCAGCACATCAAGATACAACAACCTCTCAAAGAATAGATTTTCAACTTTATAACTGAAGCTATTAGTTTCAAGGTTGATTGGGAAAATTTGACAGTTTCGGGTAGCGACTGTACTCTGCTTATCAATCACATAGGCAACAGACAGACATAAGTACCTAGTACCAGCAGGCGCGAGTCGCAACACCTAGGACCAATTTCTGGTTGGCGGCCAAGTGCGAGTCGGACTCGCGCACTAAGGGTTCCGTGCCATTATCTTTAAAAACGGCAAAAAAATCAAGTTTGTTGTGTGGAAAAAACCCTTAAATATTTATTTTATTCTGTTTTTAACCGACTTCCTAAAAAGGAGGAGAATTTTTTTTTATGTTTGTTACCTCATAACTCCGACAATTATGAACCGATTTGAAAAATTCTTGTTTTATCAGAAAGAAAATACTTGCAGATTGGTCCCATTTAAATTTTATGAAAATCGGTTATGAACTTTAGATTTTAAATCGAAATAGCTGGAATTCGTCTACTTGGATGATAGTTTTATGTCATCCAAGTAATCGAAATTGCGTATTTTGCTTTTCTGCGATTTTGCAGTGGTGTTGTTAGGTGTGGGGTGCCACTAAAAAGTGAAAAATAAAAAACTATTTACAAAAAAATACATCCGACTTCCAAAAAAAAACTACAAAGTAAAAAATAACTTTAATTTCGGAAGTCGGTGTCAAAATACGAAGAAACTAACAAAAACACCGACTTCCGAAATTAAAGTTATTTTCTACTTTGTACTTAGTTTTTTTTTTTTGTAACAAGTTTTTTTTTAGTATTTGTTGTTATAGCGGCAACAGAAATACATCATTTGTGAAAATTTCAACTGTCTAGCTATCGCGGTTCTTGAGATACAGCCTGGTGACAGACAGGCAGACAGACAGCGAAGTCTTAGTAATAGGGTCCCGTTTTTACCCTTTGGGTACGGAACCCTAAAACAGTAAATTATTATATCTATGATTGTACCTAGACTAGCTGACCCATCTCAAATTAAAAAAAACTTGCATATTTTCGTTTAACACTGTTAGTCGTTGGATCTCCTCTAACCTGGTTTATCGTCTTATATCTTAAAACCTCTAAGAGAAGATGATATAGCAAGCTATGTATGTAATAAAATATTTGTATAAGTTAACACCCACCTGACATAGCGCATCTGGCCGTTTCAGCATGTGTTCAAAAAACAAATGTCCAAGATGTCGATTATCACTCACAGACATGACTCAATATTTAACTTCACAATCCCACAATATTTTGACTTGAACAACCGAAGCACTGTTTTGTATTAAAATTATTTCTATAAGTTGCGTATAATAAACTGCTAAAATCATAATCTACGGATCCGGTTTATATCCAATATTAATGCAATCTGGAACTAGTCGGTCGGGTTTAAAATTAACTGTACCGGTGTAGTCTCTTTTTTCCTTAATAGACCGAAGAATGTTGTTTTTCACAGACCTTGAATATTTTTTAGTAGTATTGGGAGTTTGGTGATTATTCTATCTGTGTTAAGTCATTTACGTAGGAGGCTCCCAATTTGCTTAGCCAATGACCGAATAGGTACATACGCGAACTCCAATTATTTTTTATGTCGTACTTAAGTGTATGTTTATCTCTTTCTCTTTCATTTGAAAGTGTATTGTAGAGACAAAATAAATCTCGAAGTAGACAAAGTTAAATTCTTTAAGAGATAAAGATTTCAAAGAGTCCAAAACGTATCTATGGTTAGGGTAGGATACTATGTACAGGTAGATACTATACCAATCCCATACATTTTGGGCTTTATTTTATTTATCGGTATATATGGTCACAATCAGCTTCTAGGCCTATGTACCTAAAATAAAATATTTTGTACTTTTGACAATGGTTTTCGCTAATAGAGAGCCCTAAGTGTCGTTTGAGTGCTACCGCGCGCGCTCACGTAATTAATTACTTAATAGCGGAAGTTATTTTATGACGTAGAGTTGTACGACATTTGCAAGGTTATACCTACCTATTACGCCTTGTAGGGTCATACTTTGAATGGAAGGCCGTCCATCTTATTTTAGGAAATTGGTAATTGTAGATTGAAGGTCATGTGACCGTCGCTCAGTAGCGTTATAAGTAAACTGCTTGTAGCGACATCTATGCCGCCACATGCGAACTACAAAAAGTCCAGACATCACACTAATCCTGCATCGCGCTATCATAGTTTTACGCGCGGTTTGAACCCGACTTTTTTAAAATCACCACAAATAAAGTATTTGGTTTTATGGGTGTTAGCCTATTAGTTCTAATAATAAACACTAACACTATAAATTATAAATGAAAGTTATTTTATACTTAGTAGGTAAGTACCAAGTGATTTTTATTTAGAAATCGGTTGTATTTTTAAGTACCTATTCTTCTTCTTATTGTGTGGGTGGTAATGTCCCTGGTGTTAGAGTTTTTAAACCGCCTCAAGTATGTACTTATTAGAAACCGGGTATAAAATTAATATCAATAAAAATAAAAAAAAAATTACTTAGTTTAATATAAGAACTAATAACACATTGTACAACAAGGTAGTAATTCCTATTATACAAGAATGAAGATTGCAACACAATTTATCTAGTCTTCCCATCCAACATGCCTTCTTTACCTATCCTACTATTCCCAAAAATCTCGATCATAATATGTACCTAAACGACAAATTAAATTGGATTAAACAAAAGATTTATTGCCGTACTTATTTGTTTTTATCGGCTATGGATCGGAGAACGTTTTCTGACGAAAACAATGCAATAATTCTTGGTTTGGGATGGAAAATCTGGTTGTTCCTGGTCAGAAATCAAAAACTAAGTAGATACCTACTTAGTTTATGGTAAGTACTTATTCATATGTTTTCTACATTTCTCCCTTTCGCACACACACACCATCACACACACATACTGGCATACCATACATTAGATCAGTTACATTTTCAGTATCTAAATTGTATCCCATAACATTAATTTAATAATTTGTAGATCTTTGGCAGTCGTTACGGATTGTCAGAAGCCAGTAAATCTGACTCCAGTCTTGCCAAGAAATACCGTGTTACTACTCAGTTAATGGGTTGTGGAGGTCTGGTAGGCAGCCGCTCCACATAAAATACTGGTATTCCGCTGAATCCGGTTTGACTGGAAGCTGACCCCAATATGTAGTTGGGAAAAGCTAGGCCGATGATGGTGAACATTAATTTAATAATGCACGGCTTATGGCGTTATGACAAATAGCGTTAAGTGCGTCGGATAGCTATAAACGACCGAAAAAAACCTCAGAAACCGGCCATATGTTACAGACTTGCAAGACGATTAAGCTCTAGCCAACAATAATAATACTAGTTTACACAGTATTCATACCTCGGTTGAAAGTTGTTATTTTGTTATTCGTTTAGGTAGAATAGGCTAGATTCCATCATCCACAAATTGCAAAACTATTTAGTCCGTCGCGTCAGTTAGAGTATTGAAAAATAATGGACACGTATTTTTTGTTTTTGTAAATCAATGAATATTGACAAAGATAAAACGCATCAAAACTCGGGAGTGGGGGCTCGTGACGTCACGACTCAGTAAAAATTATGCGAAGGTGTGACGTATTGAGAATTTTAAAAGCGTCGTAACTTCGTCAATTTTGGTTCGTTCCCGTAACAAAAAAAAAAACACGGGTCAAATATTTTTTGATAATCTAACTGACGGACTAATTAGACTTTTTCAGGACACAAGCGCATTATCCAGAAAATATGATAAAAATATCTGTCACGTTTGGTTTAAGAAATATTTATTAACTTAACTGAAATACATACTACAAATGACTAATTGTTGCCTTCTTTTTATAGCTATTTGAATTAGTTTCTCTTATAATGGACCAACAGTAATCCCCTAACATTGTGTCATCCCAAAATCCTTTGTCGTTCAAACTTTAAATCGTGGTGAAAACGTTCCCCTTGTTCGTCGCTCTTACTTCCTAAGTTTTCAAACACGTTGAAATTTCGCGTGACGTAAAAATGTGCGATTCCTTGTTTTTACGCAGGAGTAGCGTAACGAGGTTACTGACGTGTCACCTGGTGGTCACTCGTAGAACCTAATTTCCCATACTAAATTCTAACGCGCTCGCAATCGAACGCGTTCGAACGTGAGTCGAAAAAACTCACACTAAGGCCTCTGGAGTGGCGACCGCGTACCGGACGACGCAGCGTTGGAAGGCCTCCCACAAGGTGGACCGATGACCTGGTGAGGGTCGCAGGTAGCTGATGGAGGCGAGACGCACAGGACTGGTTGTTGTGGCGGCACTTGGGGGAGGCCTGTGCCCAGCAGAGCACGTCTTTCGACTGATGTGATGATGATTCCTTCCTCCTCGGATCCTTTTCGGAATCCGGCTTGTTCGGGAGGCTGGAAGTCGCCAAAACTGCGCTCGAGACTTTGTAGGTATTTATATAGGTACTAGAGTACTTACTAGACTATATTAGTTTATTACAAATGTTTTTAAGATTTTTCCCTAGACAATATTATTTGCATTTCATTCAGTTCTGGGTCAACAGAAAATATCTTCTAAATTTTGATTCCCTTTAAACTGTCGAAATATACGTATTTTGCGGCATAAACGGCCGTACGCATATTTTTTAAAAATTAAGTTAGAAGTTTGATTTTTTTCAGCTTCCAAGGACTAGGTATAGACCTGAGTATATGGTTTTAATTTCAACTCGATACCTCCACGTGTTACCGAGATGAAGGGTGTTAACTGACGGACGGACGTACAACAAACAAAGTGATCCTATACGGGTTTCGCTATTCCTATTGGGTTACGGAACCCTAAAAATTAAGAAACGTGCCAATATTCTAAAACAGAATTATTTCAAGAAATCTTCTTCTCATTCTCATCCATGTGACAATATCACCACATTGCAAAGTACCTACAATTTAAACAAGTGCGTGCCCCGTACAAATATAATTTTACGGTGTGCCCTGATTCATCCCTAGAAGAGTTAATGCAATCACCCGTTTTCACTTACAATGGACAGTGGATATTAAGGTCAATGACAAGCAGAATTAAAAACTAATTCATTTATTTACTTAATAAAATATAAGAACTACACATTTTACATTTAGGTTTTTTTCCAATTATTAGGGTAGGTAGGTACAAGAATAAGAACAATACTGGAATAATTTATACTAAGAATATAGGTGGCAACACAATACCTATATAAATATCATCCATCAATCCATCATCTTCTTATCCAACATGCATATTCTTCATCATAAGTCATACAAAAATTTACATTTGTAAATGGAAAATAAAATTAAAATAGATCATTTTCATTTTATTTGCAAACCATTTTCCATTACCTACGTGTCGACGCCGACGGATCAAATTTTCCGACGTTGGTCACGTGACCATGTGGCACAGCCCTTCTACTTTACCTTCAAATATCTCGGCACCATTTTGCTAACATTTTTTTTTAAAATTACTTTTCCACATGTGCGCCGCAAAGTAAAAAATAAAATGGCGTCGGGGGACTATGCCAGCTCAATAGGAAAAAGTTCGAATCACTTTAATCCCATCAACTTAAATTAGTAAAGAAAGTTTTCCACACGTTTTTTTGACGTCACAAATTGCCCTGCAGTTGGCCGGTCTGCGTATTGCCATTGTGTATATCAGTACAGACATCCATAGTCTGTACTCGATCACTTTCTGCTCTTAAAAATAACAAATACAATAATAAATAAATAAATACTCTAAAGCAAACTACGTATGACTACAGACCAGTCTGTATAAGTATACAGTTTGCTTGCATATTTTTAAAGCAAACTACGTATGACTACAGACCAGTCTGTATAGGTATACGGTTTGTTCGCATATTTTATAACCGCATCTAACCCAAATTATTCACCAACAATAGAAGGGATCTGGTGCTCGGCGGCCGCTGCCGCGGCACGCTAATGGTCATGGTTCTAACCTAACCCACATGATTTACCAACCATAGAGGGGATCTGAACCTGACGATCATTAAATGCCAAAAACAAAAACTCAAATAGCAACTCGTACGTATTTTGCTCTAGTATTTTAAAGCAAAATGTATATTGATTCAGACACTCTCTGAGTAGGTATACAGTTTGCTCATCAACTACAAACGCAAACTGCGATCGAACTCAGAGCAACCCCGGTCTGGGTCAGTATACAGCCGGTCGATTCTGTTGACATTGCACCGTGATCACTTAGGTGGAGTGAACGACAAGTGAGCTGTCATGCCATCTTGTTTGTATGATTTGACAGCTCACTTTACGTTCACTTCGCTTAAGTGTTCCCTTCGACATGTTAACAGGATCGCACTGCTGTTTGGCAATACGCGGCCGGTCTAGATCGAAGCGAGTATCCCACAGAAAAAAAAGCCATAACAGGGCTCTACAGATGTTGTAGAATTCATAATTATAAAAATCGTATGTCGTGGCTCACGACATACGATTTGATTTTATTGCCAGGCCCGCCAATACTTAGATTTTCCTCATTAAAAATTCCGTGTTCCTTGTACGGTGAGACGTATAAGCAATTTTTTCAGCTGGTCTATCTTTACTATTAAAATCTATGTGTTAAATTAAATATGTACATTCAAAATTTGCAGTAGACACCCCTTGGAATGTCTTCTATTCTTTGGGGAGTGTCAGCACCAATTTCCGTAGTTCTCCGCGCGCGATTTTCCCTGACGAGGTCATAGGAAGCTGGTCCATGAAGATCACGCCACCTCGTATTCTTTGAGAGTCTGAAAGTTTATCTGGAAGAAAAATTTAACATCTTACTAAAAATGGAACGGCCTTGCTACAAGAGGATTTCGTATTTCAACTATGCAGGGTTATTTGTAAAACACTAAGAACCTTTCAGGCAGTGAAAGTACCTACACATGATTATAAACAACTTTTACAATGAGGCCAATCAAACTTGAAAAAAATATAAGCTGTACAGTATCTACATTTTGTCTTGTTATTGACACATCTGTACCTACTCGAAAATTTACGGATGCCGTCAATAGCTTTTTCCGTTTTTGAGTTTGGCGACAAAGGAAAAGCATTTAAACAGTAAGGACGTAGGTATTATTTTATCTTGTACAAACTTCGATTATCTACAGATAAACACAGCTCTAACAAAAGCAATCGAAGGTCCGTCACGACCAGTGATTCAAACGCGATTGATTGATCTCCTCAAACGCGAGAACATGACAGAAGTGGAAAAAATTATTAACATGCTTTTTCTATTCGTGATGGGGTTGCTCTTGACTCTAGTCTATGTCAGAGGTGACAGAGACAAAGTCGACGACGGAGCGAGCTTATCCAGAAGAAGCCTTAACACTCTAAATTTGAAGAGATTAGGTTGGTATGCGGAAACACAGACGTAGGCAGAGAGCTCCACTCCTGCTTACCGAGGCTCTAGATATCTGTCACTCGCACAACTTGCAAACTGCAAGCTGCCCTTGAAAAAATCTCGAATAACATTTAATTAACCCGACCTGGGTATCGAACACAGGACCAAAAGCACAGCATATACCGCGTGTATCTGACATCGACGCACAAACGATTTCCATGGGTTCAGGGCATGATTCTGGACACCCTAGACTTAAAATTTTTCGTCGGCTTTTTTCTTTTTTTTTTCAAGGGTTTTTTTTTAATTTAGACTGCTCATAATCGTTATTCTGACCTAACCCAATGAGATTTTTAATAAAATATTAACAACTTTCACTAAAAAGAGCAATCTGAATAAGACCACAAATAGATATCAGCTCAGCTGAGCTGATACCTATTTGTGGTACTCTTGAAAAAAATTGAAAAATGAGGAAAAGAACCGACGAAAAATTCCAACACTGGGGTGTCCAGAATCATGCCCTGGACCCATGGAAATCGTTTGTGCGTCTATGTCAGATACTTACATGCGGTAAATACGGGTGACATATAGATACGACATCATCATCATCATTATCGTCATATCAGCCGAAAGACGTCCACTGCTGGACATACATAGGTCTCCCCCAAGTGTCACCACAACAACCAGTCTTGTGCGTCTCGCATCCATCGGCTACCCACGACTCTCACCAGGTCATCAGTCTTCCAGGTTTTTGGTCCCATCGACCATATCCTGTTCTGCGAGCAATGTGCCCTGCCCTATATAGTACATACAGACGTGTTGTCACAGTTGTAAGTATAGTGTGCGGCTTTAGCTGCTGCCTGATATTTCGTAATGAGTTCACAGCAACTTATCGCAAACGAACTGTTGGCATTCATACAGAATGCCAACAAGACGAGGACGAGACCATGCAGAGTTGCAAGTCGAGCTTCAAAGAAGATGATATCAGCATGGGCAAGAAGTTACTCTTCCAGACAACTGGGAAGCTCGATCAAATGCCATCTAGGAGCAGAGACGGCACAGAAGAGAGCATCCAAGACATCATCACTTTTCTAAAGGTGACCGATCCCGACGACGTGCCAACTTTCGTAGCGAACATCTCGACAAGTTCCTAAAGGAAGAGTTTTGGTCGAAGGGTGTAGTCTACCGACGTTTACGTGGCAGGCTATGTGACACCGCGCAGCGTAACACGACACCGTCACTTCCTGTGTCTTAGTGTTTCATACTTTACATGTATTAGTTTATTTTTATATTTTGTTGTATAAGTGTATTTTATTTTGTATGGGCTACTGTTGCCTGAAATAAAGGAATAATAATAATAGATACGTACTTGCAACCATTTCCTTAATCTCGTCTGCGGTAACGTTGCAGCCTGGCCGCTTCATGATGCACGCTACAGGATGTTCTCCATCATCTTCATGAGGCACGCTGGTGACGCTGACGTCCAGCACGCCAGGGTGTTCGCGGATCACGGCCTCGATTGCCGGGGGAATAATCTAAAGTAACGAACGATTTTATTAATTAACATTGTAACAGCTTTTATGAAGGCCGAACCTGTGGGTTCGGAAAATATACTTGACTCGCGAGGTTGTCGACATATACCGTATGTCTACGACATATATGCAATCCTTGAAACCACATACTAGTTATGGTATTTGATAACGCTATACAAAAAAGTAACGAAATCGGTCCAGTAGTTTTGTCAAAAAGTCGAGTTTTAATTTAAAGCAAATTTGAACACTCTGTAGAATTGCAACAGTAGGTTAATAGTACAATGAACTTGAATCCTTGAACATTGAAAAGCGACGTTGCCACGCTGTGCAATCATTCGCCTACGCAGTTGTACTCATTTTACCTATTTACCTAAAATGCGAAATCGGTACACCTAAACGACAGGCGGGACTTTAATGTGTTTGTATTGCATTTTAATTGAAAACAGAACAAAGCTGTTGTGGCCCAGTGGTAAAGCCCCCGACTTACGAATAGTTGAAGGTCGTGGGTGAGACCAGGCAAGCACTTTTCATTATGTAATTTATTTATCATCACTGCTCTCAAAACGGTGAATGAAAGAAAACTTCAAGTTTAAAGATGTCCTAGAAAAAAAAATCGAAGACATGTGATTTCTACCAACCCGTATGCCCGCGTAGTGGATTGCAATCCACTCCATCTCACAGAGAAGAGGCTTTTGTCCCTAACCAGAGGGAGCATTGTAGGACCGACTATTAAAAATCTTAATGTTGTTTGTTTTTCGTAACATTCGTACGTGAAATTTCTCCTTGTGAAATGTTCTTGACCTGTCAGGACCGAAATTTTATTTTGTTATTTTTACTCAAATTCATTTTCACTGAGACACTCCAACAATACCTGCAAGTGTACACGGCGGTTCACGGCGGCGCGGTTTGTTTGTCGGCTTAGTACAAAAGGACGCGGCACGCGTGTGTCGGCTTTTTCAAAGGCCTTCGGCTTTTGGCGAGGAGGGGAGCGGGGAGCGGGTTGCGCGCGCGCTCGACGCGTAGGGTTGGACACAGTTATCGACAATATTATCAGCTTTTTTCTCATTGTCTTTTGAAGAGAATAATGATCGGTTAGCAAAAAAGATGTTCTAATTTTAAAGGACACGGTTAGTTTACAATTATTATAGCACCACTATGTACCTACCTACCTATTCTGATTAAAAATTATAATTGAGAGGATTTAGAGATAAAAAATAATGTAATAATGTTTACATTTTAGGAAGAAACATCCTATTAAAAAAACGTACTCACCCGTTTTCTACCCAGGAAATTACTCACTATCTAGGTAGTACCTACGGTAGTTTCGTAAGTCGAAACGTACAAAAATTAACATTTATTTTAAAAGTCCAATAAATTTAATAATCACTTCACTGTTAAATACGGTTATTACACAAAAGTACTAGTATTGTAATGCCTTGATTGCGTATTAAGTCTTTATTAGATAAGTAATTGTAGAAAAGTATCGATAAAAGATAATTATTACATTGTTTACCCTATTTACCTATGACTTTTATTTTTTGCCAGTACGGATAACGGATGTAAGTTTTGTCAGTTCACCGCGAGTCTTCCGGGATAGCGTGTGTGCATTTCGCATAGATTTGATAGGTACCATTGTTTTACGTGATTTTTGTTATTTACTTGTATGTATTAGTTTAATTATTTTCTTACAGTGAAATAGACACTGAGTAGGTACTTGACTTTTGTGTGTGTGTAAATTGTGTTTTTAATTTTATTTGTACATACCTACGTACTTATTTTTTACGGTGAAATAAACACTCGGATCCTGGTCGAAATTTGTTGTCAAGGTTCGGGACAACATTGTTCGGCGATGTCACTTGTGCATTCAAAAACGTGGTGGACATTTTGAACATGAGAAAATTTAAGTTTTAATCCATCTTGTGCTATGACAGAATTTATTTAGATTAGTTCAGTAATCAACTTATTACGAAGTAAAAAAGAACGGGTGAAAAATAACCGTAGTGAATTTCATCGCAATTGGCAAAGATAAATCAAAACGCCACCGCGCGAGCATTGTTGCCGCACTTCTCGAGGTCAGTCGAGGTCAAGGTACGTTTCCTAAATAGGGTGATTTACTTTTACTAAATTTATTTTCATATTTATTTTGTTTGAAAACTTAAATTTTTTCATTTACGTTTTTTTTTTAATTTATAACAATTTATTTATACTTCTGTGGAAAAGTGATACTTGTGGTTTCAACTATTGCATATATGTCGTAGACATATTGTATAATGTCGACATAGTCAAGTATATTTTATTTGTTTATTTCTCGGCTTTCTCGTCACGCGGAATGGTTATGTCTACAATCATTACACGCCTCGCTATTCGGTCCACCACCACTATATCAGGCTTATTGGCAACCATAGCCCTGTCAGTGATGATGGACCGATCCCAGTACAATGTGATATCGCCATTATCGAGAACTCGGTCGGGCGCATATCTGTAGTACGGCACCTCCAACTGCACAAGAGAGTATTTCAGAGCAAGTTGCTGATGGATAAACCTGGCTACAAGGTTGTGCCTATGCAAGTATTCTCCGTTAGCTAGACGAGAATATCCAGAGATAATGTGGCGAATTGATTCTCCCGGACAGTGACATGCCCGACATACGTCAACCGTGCCGTCCTTCACAATTAATCTCCTGGTAGTTATTCGTCATGATAACTTCGTTCATAATTGCACAGACAAAAACTTCGGTTTCTCCAAAAAGATCGCCGAAACGCAGCCAGGCTATGGACGCTAGTTGATCTACGGGCCCTATATAGCGCACGGAAAAAGCGTCCGAGAAGCTCCTTACTCTACCATAATTATAGCATTTGCAATCGTTAGTGCCGGTTCTTGAGATACAGCCTGGTGACAGACAGACAGACAGCGAAGTCTTAGTAATAGGGTCCCGTTTTTACTCTTTGGGTACGGAACCCTAAAAATGGAACCATGACAAAGTTGAATGCTCATGCATTCATGTATTAACGAACGACGAACTAGAGCTAAGAATTGCCAATACAAAGAAGAATTTCATAACAGGTACAGCACAATAACCCCTTCGCTATGTCATGTAAATATAGTTTATAATCAACATACTTGACACCAAATAAAAATAACATTACAAAACATGTTAATAAGACAACTAAGGCTGAGTTGTACCATAGAAGAAGTTATAGTTAAAGTTTGCGTCAAATTTAACACTAAGGCTGGGTTGCACCATCTTACTTTAACAATAACAAACATCGAAACTTCAGTTAAAGTATCGATTAGGTCAAAAATTAGTTGCACCATTTGACAAATAGTTAAATGACGTCATAACTTTAACCGTAACTGTAACCGCTCACTTTCCGCCGGTTAGTGTTACTGTTTGTGTTAAATTATCCGTCAACTATCAAACGCGTTGAATATAATCTCTTGACTTGCAATCCCTTTAACTTTAACAAAGCTAATGAATTCGCTGGTGCAACACATTTCACTATAACCGTTAAAGTCAGCGTTACTGTTAGTGTTAAATTTGACACAAACTTTAACTATAACTTCTTCTATGGTACAACTCAGCCTAACAGTAGCGCTGACTTTAACGGTTATGTGAAATGTGTTGCACCAGCGAATTCATTAGCTTTGTTAAAGTTAAAGGGAAGAGTCAAGTCAAGTGATTATATTCAACGCGTTTGATAGTTGACGGATAATTTAACACAAACAATAACACTAACCAGCGGAAAGTGAGCGGTTACAGTTACGGTTAAAGTTATGACGTCATTTAACTGTTTGTCAAATGGTGCAACTAATTTTTGGCCTAATCGATACTTTAACTGAAGTTTCGATGTTTGTTATTGTTAAAGTAAGATGGTGCAACCCAGCCTAAGTGAAGTATCGGTAAGTAGGTAATCAGTTGGACAGTTCAAAAAATAAATTACATCATCAATACAATACACTGTGACTGTAAGATTTTTTTTTGTTTGTTACCTCGTAACTCCCTCAATAATGAACCGATTTGAAAAAATCTTGCTTTATCTGAAAGCATATACTTGTAGATTGGTCCCATTTTATCAAAATTGGTTACGACGTTTGGATTTTAAATCGAAATAGCTGGAATTCGTTTACTTGGATGATGGTTTTTTGTCATCCAAGTAGGTAATCGAAATCGCGTACCTACTTATTTTGCTTTTCTGCGATTTTGCAGTGGTTGTTGTTAGGTGTGGGGTACCTACCACTAAAAATTGATAAATTAAAGACTTTTTACAAAAAATACAACTGACTTCCAATTAAAACAAAAACACTACTTGAAGTAAAAAATAAGTTTAATTTCAGAAGTCTGTGTCAAAATACGAAGAAACTATCAAAAACACCGACTTCCGAAATTAAAGTTATTTTGTAATTTTTAGTGTTTTTTTTTAAGTATTTGGAAGTCGGTTGTATTTTTTTGTGAAAAGTCTCTTTTAAAGTCCATTCAATCGTTCGGGTCAAGTCACATGAGAACCACGTAGGTTAATGTCTGAAATGGTATTTTGAGGAAAGTACCACACAAGTTTGAGTGGAGCTGTCCAGACAGTGCAAGCATTTGCCAGTTATCGTGTAGCTTCAACTTAGGACTTTAAGGCTCAACTGTTGGCTAATCTGGGAGAAAAGTAAGTACATCTTCACTTACATGGTACATTCTGTATTTGATCATCATCTTGAGCCTCTCAACGAAGAAGAAGTATCCATTCTCATCTCTGTACAGAATGTCTCCTGTCTTGTACCAGCCGTCCTCTGTGAATGAGGCCGCCGTTTCATCAGGGTTGTTGTAGTATTCCTGGAAATATATGGGTATTATTCTACCTATTGCATTGCATACAATGGCAAGTTTTAGCAGTCGTTTGCGGTTTTAGCAAAGTAAACACATAAAAGGCACATCTATACTATAATATTATATTATAAAGCAGAAGAGTTTGTTTGGTTGAACTACTCTCAATCTAATCTCAGGAACTACTGGTCCGATTTGAAAAATTCTTTCAGTATTAGATAGCCCATTTATCGAGGAAGGTTATAGGCTATATATCATCACGCTAAGACAAAAAGGAGCGGAGCAATAATGGAAAATGTGACGCAGACGAAGTTGCGCGGGTCAGCTAGTCACATTACATTTTGTTTAAGGCATAACAAGACTTTTGTTAAAGACGCGAAATCATCAATGTCACACTCTTACTGACTAAAACCCTCATGTGTTCCTAATGCCCTTTGCGTTCCAGGGCCGCAGTGACTCTTTCGAATAAATTCAAAAACCCTGGCGGATAACACGCCTCCCTGGATTACTTTTAGTGAATTCCTAAATAACTTCGTTATGTTGTAGACTACCGAAGGTATCCTTGGTCAATTGAGGACTCAAGGCCCCTGGCTTGAGCCCCTTAGTCCCTCCCCTGGATCCGCGAGTGGACAGTAGGTATATGTTTGAAAAATGGGCCGTCAATTTCTAACAGGAGAAACATCGTACTATATTTAACTAAGCAAGTTAGTAAAGAGCTTGTAATAAGAACAAAAGACTCACAGTAAAGCAAGCTCCCGGTCCATACTTCTCCTGGCACGTTTGGTTCTGTTATTTCTTTTCCCGTCTCCGGATCAACTATCTGAAAAATCAAAATACTAACTTAAATCACTGAAAAAAAAGGAGTGTAAGGAATTCTGATGTTCATTCAAGGGATGGGAAATCCACAATTACTGCTCGCGCTCTGGGGGCTACTCTCTACGCCCGAAACCCGTACTTTCGGGCTTAGTGCATGGTGGACATCCCACCTATACGCACAAAACGTTTTGGGAATTCATTCATTGTGCGTACAGCTAAGGAGTGGAATTCCCTGCCTGAGTCCGTGTTTCCTGATAGCTACAACCTGGGAGTCTTTAAGTCAAGAGTGAATAGGTACTTCTAGGCAAGCGTGCTCCACCTTAGACCGCATCATCCCTTAACATCAGGTGAGATAGCGGTGAAACGTATGCCTATCAATAGTAAAAAAAACCTAACCACTAGGAATTAATGTCATTAATTTTTAGTTCGAGTTCGGGACTATTCGTAAATCTGGTGGTGATACGCAACTAAGCCCGAAACTACGGACTTCGGGCTTAGAGAATAGCACGCCTTTTTTTTTTTTTAGGTATGGGAAATCATCCAATGACTCCTCTCGCTCTGGGTGTAGCGGGAGGGAGTGTCAGACTTCTACTGACTAAACCATCCATGTTCCTTCATTGCCCTTTGTGTTCCGGAGCCACGGTGTCTCTTGCGAATAATCCCGCGACTCCGGCAGGCGTCGGCCCTTTCGGGCCCCTCTGTGTTGCTGACTCTCTTTGAGGCGCGCGTGGAACACTAACGCGCCGTCGACACGGCCTGTCTAGATGGACGGACGGCGAGCCACCCATAGCTCGCCGTCCACAGGCCCGCGCCTACGGTGGCCGGAGGTCACCAGGTGGTGGCCCCCGACGCCCGCGGCGTCCACCACGGCGGCCAGGACGAGAGGGTCTCCTCTCCCTCTCCGCCACCTCCTTCTCTAGCATGACTGCTTCGCAGAAGGAGGCAACGGCGTCCCATTCCGTCTCGCTCCGGACCATGGATTGGACCAGGGCCGGACGCGAGAGGTCGCCGCCGATCGCCGTTTCGAGGACACGGCGCGGCGGTGCGCCGCCCAAGCGGGGCACACCTGTACAGTGTGCTCCACCGTGTCCTCCGGTCGATCCACGCAGTGGTAGAGAATAGCACCCCTGGGCGGAGCGAAGAGAAGTGTCAGATTCTTACTGCACAAAATCCATCCGTGTTCCTCCGTCGTGGTGACTCTTTCGATCAAATTCTGCGACCGTGGCAGACCTACTACCTTATCTAATAGATTTAGGATTCTTTCATACCAACCTTGACAGTGGGTAACGCAGGTGACGTCTTGCCACAGTTACCAATCGGTCCTTCTGGGCCCGCAATAAAGATTGGGCCCAAATTCTCAGTTTGTCCATACATCTCCATCACGGGGGTTCCTGGCCGCACTCTATTCTGTAAAAAGAAAAAAAAGCGCTGAAGTAAACTTGCATTCTCTTGCAGTCCAGTGCTATTTTTAACCGACTTCCCAAAAAGGAGGAGGTTCTCAATTCGGTTGTTTTTTTTTATGTTTGTTTACTCATAACTCCGTCAATTATGAAGCGATTTGAAAAATTCTTGTTTTATCTGAAAGGATATAAATACTTGTAGATTGGTCCCATTTTATCAAAATTGGTTAAGAAGTTTGGATTTTAAATCGAAATAGCTGGAATTCGTTTACTTGGATGATGGTTTTTGTTATCCAAGTAATCGAAATTGCGTATTTTGATTTTCTGCGATTTTTCAGTGGTGTTTTTAGGTGTGGGGTACCACTAAAAAGTGAAAAATAAAAAACTTTTTACAAAAAAATACAACCGACTCCCAAAAAAAAACACTACAAAGTAAAAAATAACTTTCATTTCGGAAGTCGGTGTCAAAATACGGTTGTATTTTTTTGGAAACAGTTTTTTATCGTTTGATCATTCATGCTTAAATAGAGCTGTTTACTGATTAACGCAGAAAAGCTCAAGACCTAAGAATGTGTAGAATGAAAGAACTAGCGATGCGAACTTAGACAGTTTTGAACATCACTACCGGGGTTTACACTCGACTCTGGCAAAAAAAAACAGCTAAGGATTAGCTCTTGAGATTATGTTCACTCTCCACACCGAGTGGGTAGGAAACAGCCAGTCTATTCTGTCGACATCTCACCGTATACACTCAGGTGGAGTGAACGACAAGTGAGCTGTCATTCCATCTTGTTTGCATGGTTTGACAGCTCACTTGTCGTTCACTCCCGTTGTTTGTACTTCGACATGTTTACAGAATCGCACTGCAGAACTATGTAGAAAGGGAAGCCAAAGTTCTTTGCCTTTTTATTAGGGTGGTAAGTCATCAAATGACTCCTCCCGCTTTGGGCGAAGCAGAAGGGAGTGTCTGACTGTTACTGAATAAAAAAAAACCGTTCCAGGGGGGCTACTCTCTAAGCCCGAAATCCGTAGATTCCGGCTTAGTTGCGGGCGTATTCTACTCCGTGTAACCAAACCACTAAGAATGAATGACAACAGGCTTTGTCAGTTACTGTCAGATCATGTTGTAATTCATTTTAGTACGGGTTTGGGACTAATATTGTAAGTCCGTAGGTGATACGGAGTAGGTAGAATACGTCCGCAACTAAGCCCGAAACTACGGACTTCGAGCTTAGAGAGTAGCCTACCAGAGCCGCGGTTACCCCTTTCGAACAACTTCTGCAACAGGTCCATTACCATGCAGTGAATTGTATCACTGCATGGGAATGGCGGTTAGTTAGATTAGCAAGACAGATTACCCTCAACTCCAGATGAATATCCTTGTGGATCTTCCCTCCTGACAGCATGATGTTCTCGAAACAGGTGAAGTCGCACTTCTTCTCATTCTTAATCAAGGCAGTCGCGATCGGAGGACTCAAGAAAGCAGTCATAGGCTAGAAGAGAATGGAAAAAAATGGGATTAACCCACAGAAATATAAAAAACAGATCTATGGGTTAACCATGTACACATTTAACAGTCCTTTTTCTTATTTAATTTGACAAGCACTACATGCCTCTTTCTTCCTTTTTTAGGGTTCCGTAGCCAAATGGCAAAAACGGAACCCTTATAGATTCGTCATGTCTGTCTGTCCGTCCGTATATCACAGCCCCTTTTCTCCGAAACTATAAGAACTAAGCTGTTGAAACTTAGTGTAGATGTATTCCGTGAACCGCATAAAGATTTTTACACAAAAATAGAAAAAGAACAATAAATTTTGGGGGTCCCCATACTTAGAATAGAACTGAAACTCAATATTTGTTTTTTCATCAAACCCATACATACGTCTATGGATAGGTCTTCGAAAATGATTTTGAGGATTCTAATATCTTTTTTTTCTAAACTGAATAGTTTGCGAGAAAGGCACGTCCCCCTCCGCGTGCGATCAAAAAGGGATGGAACCTTATCAAAGTAAATAGAAAATGACAGTTCTCAAGACAAGTAGCGTTAGCGAAAAAACTCTGAATTAATTATAAATTAGTTATTTCTACGATCTATCATAGGGTTGTGTTAATATACAGAAAAGTTTCATGGTTGCAATCCTTTTAATAATAATGTTTAGCTATACGTGTATAAATTATGTACATTAAAAATCGAAATTCATTGACCATCTTCGATACTTTTGTTTTCTAATTATATGGATAAAACATGTTTGAATGAATGTAAGTGATTACAAATAACAACTATAATAAAACAATAAAAACAATTTTAGTTTTAAGAAGGAGGAATAAGTTCAACTTCAAAAATAACAATTCGAATCGATTTGTAAATAATTATTTACAAAATATAGGTACGATTAATTGTTAGAAACTGGCAACTCTGAAGGACGAGTAATGTAAATTTATCGAAGAATAAAACAATTACACATCGTAGGCGCAAGTTGATAGAAAAGGGCTTATGTTTAACTTACCACCAGATATAGTAACAAATAGCAGACAAAGTAGTAACTAGTAAATGATCACCAAAATGAAACTCGCATTTTAATGTAAAATTATAACCAAAGTTTTAATACTTTGCTATCCTATTTAAGTAAAATGACTCCAAGTAAATCATGAGTAACCCAAAAATAGTAAATGATCACCAAAATTAAACCAATCTGGCGCTCGGCGGCCGCTGCCGCGGCACCCCCGGCTGGTGCCAGTCCGCTTCTGCGGCCACCTCGGGTCAGCGGGGAGAGTAAGGTGTTTGACTCCCCCCGCGACGTCAGAGAGGGGCGCACGGGAACACCACACGCCGCCGCCTCGGGTCTAGATGTATGCGGGGCGACAGACGTCCCCAAGTCTGCCGCCCCTGGACCCAGTTAGGGGAGTCGGGAGAGGGCAGCATATGCCCTCCTCCGACGCCCGGTGCGCCTGCTGCGGGATGGAAGAGCTGTCGAAATCTCCCTCTCCCTTTCCGCAGCCTCCTTCTGCGCGATAACTGTTTCGCAGAAGGAGACCACCGCGTCCCAGGACTCCTCGCCGTCGACCATAGCACGAACTACAGTCGGCAGCAAGAGGTCACTGCCTACCACAGAGATGAGGGCATGGCGCGGCCCCTCCCAAACGGCACACTCTGCCAGCGTATGCCGCGCCGTGTCCTCCCGACAGTCGACGCAGTGGTGACACCGAGCGTCTGGCTCCCTGCCTATACGACACAGGAACCTCCCAAAGCAGCCATGCCCTGAGAGGACCTGCGTCACACGAAAAGACAGAGAGCCGTGCCTTCTCCCGAGCCAAAGGTCGAGCACTGGCCGGATGGCCTCGATAGTGACGAGGCCGGCGGAAGGGCGAGAGAGCCTGTTCCGCCATTCCACCACTAGAGCCTCGCGCAGCTGCGACCGACGCAGCTCAATGTGTCGCTGCATCAGCCGCTCGCCACGCTCCTGCGCGTCCTCACGCCATCGATGTAGTGACGCGAGGACTTTCGCCTCCAGGTCCCAGGGCGGAGATCCGGCCAGTGCACAAGCCGCCTCGTAGGAAATCGTGCGATAGCCCCTGATGACTCTGACGGCCATCACCCTCTGCGGCTTCCGCAGAACAGTGATGGTGCTGGCCGTCAGGTCAGCCGCCTAGATCGGGGCCCCATACAGGGCCATCGATCGCACGATCCCCACGTACAACCGCCTGCACGCGGTGCTCGGGTCCCCCAGATTGGGGAGCAGCGTTGAAAGCGCCCCAGCCGCGCCCAATAACTTGGGCGCCAGCCGCCGGAAGTGAGGGCCAAAATGCCGTCGGCTGTCGAGCACCAATCCCAGGTACTTCATGGTGGACTCGACAGCGATACAGACCCCCCCAACAACTATGTGCAATCCCGGCGGTGGCGCCCGTCGGAGACCATGAAAAGCTATGGCCTCCGACTTGTTGAGAGCCACCTCCAGGCCAAGGCGCCGCACGCGGCTCACCACCTGTGAGACCGCGGCCGTCGCTAGCAACGCTGCCTCCCTGTACGAGCTCCCCCGGGCAGTGACCAGCGTGTCATCAGCGTAACACGTCAGGTCCACTCCCGGCTGGAGCTCGCCCCTCAGCACCCAGTCGTACCTGATGTTCCACAGGAGCGGGCCCACGACCGAACCCTGCGGAACACCGCACGACATGGGATGCTGGTGTCTGCCGTTACGTCCCAGATAGGTGACACACCTCTCCGCCAAATAGGCCCCAATGACGCGGCGGAGATAGGGAGGCACTCGATGATAGCGCAGTGCCTCCCGAATACAACTCCAGGGCAGGGTGTTGAAGGCGTTGGAGATGTCCAAGGACACCGCCAGCATCACCCCGCCCCGGGACACCGCTTCCTCCGCCAGGACTTTCACTCGCGATATCGCCGTGATAGTGGAGCGCCCGTGCCGAAACCCAAACTGACATTCCGCCAGGTCCGGCCCCTCTCCGCACAAGTGGCTGACGAGGCGAGCTGCGACTATCCGCTCGAACAGCTTTCCCACCTCGTCCAGCAGCACTATGGGCCGGTACGCGGACGGTGAGTCCGCAGGGCGCCCCGCTTTCCTGAGCAGGACCAGACGACCAAATTTCCACTGAACGGGCAACTGGCCCCGCTCCAGGCACGCTGAATAGAGTCCTCTTAGTTGGGGCTCTAGCTCCTTCAGAGCAAGGGCCAACACGCAGCCGTGAATCCCATCGGGCCCCGGGGCAGTGTTCTTCGCCCGAAGCCGCATCACGGTCGCCCTCAACTCTGCTTGTGTCACCTCTGGGACGCTGGCGCTCTCTTCAAGCTCTGCGGCTGTGGGCAGAGCCATCGGCGGCGGGGTGTGCTCCGCTCGTGCCGGGAAGAGGGCTGCGATCACGTTCTCCAGTAGCTCGGGTTGGAGACTCTCTGTAATGGTGGTCATGGTTCTAACCTAACCTAACCCACATGTTTCACCAGCCATAGAGGGGATCTGACGCAGACATGTTACTATAGAATTTGAATATTATACTAACTGAATATTAATTTGCTCGCTAAGATTTGGTGATCATTTACTAAATTTGGTGGTCGAATACAATTTAAAGTGGAGTCGTGACTATTTTTCTGGTGTTAAGTAGATATTTTTGGTAACAAAACTAAGGGTATCAAAGCATTTTATGGTGGTCATTATATTTATTCCCATACAAAAGTATTGAATAAATATGCGTTTAAAAACAAAACATCACTTTTTATTTACTTATTTGTATCTTTTCGATCATCGTGTCCACGCGAAGCCGAGAATGGACAAATCCTTTAATAGTTTCGGGTAGTATGGATTGCTGGTTGATTCTGCTAAGTGGTCTTTTTAAACCCGCTGGCAACTTTTGCCGACGCTACGGCTGGCCGGCGGACTGCGCGCGACTTAGTTCCAAAAGGTCGCATCCCATTCTGTTCGCGCGCGAGTTATACATTACCATGTAAACTTCCACCGAAAATTGGTTTGAACGAGATCTAATACGTATTTTTTTTTTAATACGTTATTAATCGTAAACCGCAACTTTTGCTTATAATATTTACCTACAGGTTTGTGCAGAACCCTCGGTGCGCGAGTCCGACTCGCACTTGGCCGGTTTTTTCTAATTTAATTTGACAAGCACAACATGCCTCTTTCTTCCCTTTTTTACAATATCCGCTGTCACACTGTTCTACTACCGTTTCTTATGTTTTCCCCACAATAATAAATACCTATTAAAACAAAAAAAAAATCCTGCGCAATCGTTCCTGATTCGAAAACGCACAAATCGTGGTGGTATGTGCCATACGAGATGTCCTAAATATACGAACGATTTTACTTCTTTTTAAGACTTTGAATAACTTACCCTATATCTATACTAATATTATAAAGTATAATAATATTAAAAAGTAGAAGAGTTTGTTTGTTTGTTTATTTGTATGTTTGTTTGGTTGAACGCGCTGATCTCTGGAACTACTGGACTGATTTAAAAAATCTTTCAATGTTAGATAGCCCATTTGTCGAGGAAGGCTATAGGTTATTATATCATCACGCTAAGACAAATAGGAGCGGAGTATTAAGGGGAAATGTGACGCAGACGAAGTTGCGCGGGTCAGCTAGTTGATTAATAAGATCGATGATGTGTTCGGTGGTCGGTGGGTTCGATGTCGAACGCACAAATCATGGTAGGTGTCATACTAAGAGATGTCCTAAATAAACTAACGACTATACTTCTTTTTAAGACTTTTGAATAACTTACCCTATATTGATTAATAAGATCGATGATGTGTTCGGTGGTCGGTGGGTTCGATGTCTGTAACTTCGTCTGACGCAGCAGGGGTGCAGATATCGCGCTGAAGAAAGATGACACCCACTGCACGGGCGATAAATTCAGACCCATCTTGTTTTCGCCGTTCGGTCTTGAAAAGAAAAACAGGGTTTACATTAATAGGGGTAGTAGGTTTAGAGGGGCTCGGAAAGCACACATTGGCTGTTAAAGCAAAGAGAGAACAGAGTTCAATCATCCTATTTCTTCGTTTAAACCTCGTTTATTCCAGAATAACAAGGTCATATTTAAGAGTGATGTTAGGTAACTTATACACATTATAAAAAATAGAAACAATACCCTTAAAACGTCGTACGTCCTGACGCAACGCAACGCTGGTGCAAACAACAACAGGTTGTAAGGCTGCGTTTCCACCAGAGATGTGCGAAGATGCGTAGCGAGTGATGAATTTGTTAAGAACCAAAAGAATCGCTTCATTACCTTAGCCTCGCTCAGCGCAAGCGATTCTATTGGTTCTAAAGATATACTATGATCCCTCGGGTAGAAACGTAGCCTTAGAGGCACGCCTGCCCCACACTATCAACCCAAAAGAATCTGAGATTCATACCGCACACAAGAAAAACACTTAAACGAAGTAAAGTATAAGTTTCTTACAGATGTGTGTTAGAAGAAAATATGATTTTCAACGTCTCCAGTTTTTTCATGAACGAGCTATGAGTGAACGCAGCAAGTTTGACGACGCCTGTTGTACCTCCAGTGCTGATCAGCCAAACGTAGTGCTTGTTTCGGTCGATTATCACTGGCCTGGAAAAGACAATTTGTATTTAATTTATTTGTATGAAATTAAAGATCAATTTCGAATCCTTAGAGACATATTTTTCTTTGGGTGTTCAATAGTGTTCTTATCTACCTAAGAATACAGTACATTCTTTTGTAGTTTTTTGTAACTTCTTTTTTTGTGTTTAGGCAGAATCCTATGAAAAGTTTCAATTTTTTTTTATTCAGCCTATATTGTCATACTGCTCGGCAAAGGTCTCCGCTATAGCCTTCGCTCCCTCCCCGGTGTGTTCTCCTTTCCGTCCCAATCGGTCATGAACGCCTCTCAGTCGTCACGCTAACGATCCTGGGCCTTCCTCGACAACGACGCCCGTCCTCTGGCTCCGACTGCGTAATGACTCTGGCCCATTTGTCCTGATTGATCCTAAATAAATGACCGGACCAATTTCACTTCAGCCTGGCAGATTTGTTGCCCACATCGGCGATTCCAGTTTAAGGTCGAATCGTGGTATTATGTATTCGATCGCTGAGCCTTATTTCTTACAAAACCAAATAAAAACACTTACAGAAATTCTTCTTGATCCTCCTTGTCATCATATTTCTCGATGAAGCTGGCCAGAGAGTGCTTCCCTTCATCGAAGCAGATGATCTCTGTATTCAGACCCAGTTCCTGCTTGACAGCATGGTAGGCGTCCAGGAGTTCCTTCTGGCAGAAGGCTATCCTTGGCGAGCATATTTTGAACAGCTTTTGTATTTCAGCTGTAGACAATGTTTTAAATAAGTTATTGGATTGTGACTCGTGGTAAGTTCAAATCGAAGAAAAAAAAAAACATACAACCGAATTGATAACCTCCTCCTTTTTGGGAAGTCGGTTAAAAATCCAAGTGCGTGTCGTGCCCCAGTGAGGTACTGTTTCGTAGTTGCAATGCAATTTTAACGATGTTTTCCTTTACCAAGTTCATTTTATAGGTTGGTCGACTATTACTTACTAATATTATTATTATTATTATTTTGTTTTCTTTCTCGGGTCTCTGGAGACCCGGTCCTTTGGTAGGCGTACGAGGGGCCGAAACCAACTCGCAGAGGCCCCGTTAGAAATTTCAAATGTAATGGGGCACCAACCGGCGATTATCCCTGTATGCACTGTGAAAGTATTCCCAAGGACAATCCCCGGTTGGAGCAAGAATATTGCAGAATATGGAAAAAAAAAAAAGATGAAACGCTATGGGTTTTGGCGGTTTAGTGGACTGATAATCGTTTATTATAGAATTATTGGCCCCTGCCTGACCACTAACAATATACACGGCTTTTAAATGGCAGGGGGTGACTTGCACACTCAATGAATGGGCCCCCGAAAACGGTCGCTAGCACAAAGTGACGTAGCGCCAAGGAGGCAACATAGCCTGAGGTGCTAGAGGAGTGGAGAGGTATACCACGGCTATCAGGACAATCCCGGAAGTGCGGTCAAGATCCCTACCAGCATCTTACTGGATTATACATCCTTCTCCCGAGCACGTGTGCTCTAGCGGATCTCCACTCAGACCGGCCAATTAAGGCAAGAGAGAGGTGGGAGCTCTGTTCCTCGTCAGTATTCACTCTGGCCAGCCAATAAAGGCAAGCCGTAGATGAGGAACAAGACTTCTCCCGGGAGATAAGGTTCGTGGGGTCGCTACTGCCCAACAGTTCGCCACAAAACTGCCTTGCGGATTGTATCTCTCTTTGTCTGGCCCCTCACCCTAGGTATGACCTAAGGTTCATCGGGACGCGCAAGCCCCACCACGACGTCAACGTAGAGATACTGCGGTAGGGTAATTATAATAATATGTACCCATTTGACTTAAAATTCTAAATTCAAATTAAATTTTTGTAATTATTTCAATCCATTTATGTTAAATTTATAGTGCAAGCATGGCAATTTTAAAAATAATTTGTAATTGTATTTTTATGGGTCCAAGACCTGAAATAAACGAATTTTATTTTATTTTTTTTTTTATTTTTTTTTTTATTATTATTATTATTAAGTATCCTACGATATCCCACTATGGGAATTATGAGATAGACGATAAAAAAATCATCGCACCTTTACGTGTAGGTAGGTAGGCAGTTCATACCTAGCTAACATATATTCATTCATCACGATATAAAACGAGCACAGATCTGCGCGGACGCAGATAGCAAGGTAACAATATAATGTTGTAATCGTCTTGGATGTCGTTTGACGTAGTCTCCAATGTGGATCGACTCAAGGCCAAAAATATTTGTGTAATTTAGTCACGGAGGTTGGTATTACATAATTGGGTAAGTATACGTATACATATATCACTGATGTTTTTATTAAACCTTTTTCTTCTATTTTTATGTTAATATTTAAAGAATTTTATTATTCGGGTCTATTATTGTATTACTACATCACTCCACGAAGGTTGAGGAGATCGTGGAGTGCATGAGGGTGAAGACCAACAGACTGGACATTGAAGGTCGAGAAGTTGGAGCCGCGTCACAACTTCAAGTCGTTTGTGGTGCGGGTTCCGACACAACATCTCGGCAAGTTCCTAAAGGAAGAGTTTTGGCCGAAGGGTGTAGTCTACCGACGTTTCGTGGCAGGCTATGTGACACCGTGCAGCGTAACACGACGCCTCCTTTGTGTGTCTAATCCAGGTTAGTTATCCATCAGATAACTAACCGACACATTATCCATAACCGGTGAAACTGGCCCTTATAATACTATAATACTTTATAATACTCAAATACTTAATAAATCTGCCAGATATCGCTATCCGACACCTGTGAAACCAAAAGTTTTAGTTCATCTGCCAGATAAGTTCCTAATAGGCTAACCGACACTTTATCCGTAACTATATTATATTTACTAGATTATTTTGGTGTATAGGTAAGTGTATTTTATTTTGTATGGGCTACTGTTGCCTGAAATAAAGGAATAATAATAGTTAACTGTAGGTAGGTATGTACACGGGGTGTATGAGTATGAGGTATGAGATGACCAAAGTAATGTAGGATAGACTTTGTGGAGGACGATATTGCTAAAAAACCGGCCAAGTGCGAGTCAGCCACTCACACGAAGTGTTGCAAACCATTATCCGAAAAACACTTTTCTTTGTCTCCCTTTATTTTTTTAAATTATTATTTAAGTATTACTGCTGCGATAACAAATAAACACTCGCTAAAAATGTCAAAGCTCTAACTCCCGATTTCTTGAGATACAGCCCGCTGACAGACAGACGGACAGACAGCGGAGGCTATAGTACCTAATAGGTTTCTATTGGTTACCCTTTGGGTACGGAACCCTATAAAGGGGTGACTACTTTTAATAGATTAGGTTAATGATAATTGATATTTATTTTGTAAGTAAGTAACACTTTTACACTTCAATCTTTTTTGGTCATTTTAAACTCGATGAGGCTGGCGTATCCTAGCTGACTGCTCTGAGAAGAAACACCGAAACAAACTCAGAGGTCAAAGTCTCTTTTTAAGTTCGTACAATCGTTCTGGTCAAATCATATGAGAACCATGTAGGTTAATGTCTGAATTGGTATTTTGAGGAATGTACCACACAGATTTGAGTGGACCTGTCCAGACAGTGAAAGCATTTGCCAGTTATCGTGTAGCTCAAACTTAGAACTTAGAGGAGCTCAAGATGGTAGGCTTCTGGTAGAAAGAAGGTATCGAAAAAGACGACTTTTGTCCAAATAATTTGGGATAAGAGACAGTAGTGATTATGCATAAACCTTGACTGACCAGAATAAAATATGATCAGAGAAATAGATTTCTGACTTTTATGCCTTGGGCCGTTCTGCTATGAAGGTAATTGGGATTTAGGACAACTTAACCTGATTGCCTCAGAAGGACCTATACCCGCCTCCTGGGGTCCTCGCTTTTTTTTTGTTATGGGATTATCAAATGACTCTTCCTGCTCTGGGTAAAGCAGGAGGAGTGTCAGACTCCTACCGACTAAAACCCATCCGTGTTCCTCCTAATGCCCTTTGCGTTCCAGGGCCGCAGTGACTCTTTCGATCAAATTCCGCAACCCCGGCAGGATTTCGCAACCCGCTCCGGCAGGTCTGGGGTCTTCGCTACAAAGTGACTAAGAAGTTCTTAACTGGTCACTTTTCAATCAGGCTGATCCAGTTAGCAGCATCAAATCTACTGTCTAATTTTTTGCTACAAGTAATTTTTTGGGTTTTGTACCCGACGGCCGATGTGTAACCAACGGAACCCTATAAGTAGATAAACCTCCACTGTATATGCGTCCATAAATCCGTTTGTCTGTCAGAGGGCTGTATCTCAGGAACCGTAAAGATATATAGAGGAAATTTACAAAGCGTGTGTGTTTCTATTACCGCTAAAACAACAAATAATAAAAAAAATATATTGAATTCAAAAAATTACAAGAAACGGGTTTTTTCGGTTTATGGTACGAAACCCTTTGTCTGACAGTCCGACTCGCTCTTAGCCGACCTTATCGTTATTTACAATCGATTGAACCGCGTTTGCTAAGTCTCATTAGTTTATTGAAATGACGCTTCATCATACTCACTTTGTTTGAATAGAGGATCAACTCCAGCAATAGGCATGCCATTCATAAGCGCCGCGTAGTACGGTATGTGCAAATCTAGGTGGTTCTTCCCGCCCAAAGCCAGGACGTCTCCAGGCTTCACACCCAGTTTGCGGAAGCATCTTGCCAGCTTGATGGAGCGTGCGAGGACGGAAGCGTTTGTCTCGCTCTGTCCTGTGGCTGCGTCTATCTGTGGGAAAAAGACATATTATCTGGTAAAAGGAATCAGTTTTTTTGTTAAGAAACAGATTCCTACTTGCCTAATGGGGAAAACAGGTGAAGATATGGTGAAGCCAGTTTTGCTTTAAAAAAAAAACATAAATATTAAGTACGTATTAAGGGGTCTTATCCGTATTTTTGGACAGCTCAACGGCGTAGAACCATTATGGCATAGCCGCCCCCCTCCCGCCATTTTTATCTTATAGTAATTTTTAATGATAGTCTATCAGGCTATGCCAGCTCTCATAGAAAAAAGTTCGAACCCCTTTGATACTACAAAATACTCAGAGATGAGCAAGAAATAGTACATTGTTATCCTTGGTTTAAAAGTAATTCACTGTGCTTTTCATGTATACTAATATTATAAAGAGGTAACATTTGTTTGTAAGTTTGTATGTTTTTATGTAGGGGGTAATCTCAGGAACTACTGCTCCGATTTGAAAAATTCTTTCAGTATTAGATAGCCCATGTATCGAGGAAGGATATAGGCTACATATCATCACGCTAAGACTAAAAGAAGCCGCCGAGCATTAGTGGAAAATGTGACGCAGACGAAGTTACGTGGGTCAGCTAGTTACGAATAAAAGGAAAGTAAAAATTTAAACATGAATTAGCTAAAGAAAAAACAAATGAAGATCGGATTGAGGCTTTTCCGACTATTTTGTTTTTTTTCTGTGATTGGCCAGCTATTCAGCCATTACATTTTGATCATTGTTTTTTTTTATGATTTGACGACTGTCAGTTGAAAACGATTCTCCCTAGGGCTGCAAAGTAATACTTTCAACCCGGTCCTCAGGCAACTTCAGGCCTACTTTCCGAGTATAAGTAATAAAAAATCAATTTTAAAAAACACGTTTAGTGTTTCCACGATACCGCAGCCAAAACAGTTTTCATTCAACATTTTCTCAACACATGTCTGTAAACATTCTACTACACACTTAGGTACTATTATTTACTAGTAGCCACTTTAATGAATGACTTTACGATTTCCGGCAGGTGATTAGTAGTAAGCAGCTGTCGATAAAAAATACTTCTTTTTATTCACAGGTCAGTTTTGAGCGCTAATGAATCACTATGCTATCAATTGTTTGGATAAGGGCTCTAGGCCAATGCCAGATTTAGATAATATTTAAAAAACTGACGAAGTGCGAGTCGAACTCGCGTGCATAGGGTTCCGAAATCTATTTAGTTTTTGGACATGATATTTTAACACTATGGACTTCTTTTGGTTTTCCTTTAATCTGTAGGTAAATAACTATTTTCTGCATTTTGTTTTCAAGATTTAGGCTCAGTAGTTTCAGAGATTAGGGGGGAATGGTTCTTTTGGTCAAAATTTTGAAATCATTAAAAAAATGTAAGTAGGTACTTACATAAAATCCTTCAAAAGTGAAACCCATAGGTATACTCAAAATTTATTTATTTACGTATCGCGTCTGTGTTGGGGTCTAAGAATTCCATAAGCGTACTAAATTTCAACATAAATCAGTAGATTCGGAAGAAACTGGCTGTGACTGACGGACAGACAGACAGACCGACAGAAAGACACCCGAATGATCCTATAAGGTGTCCGTTTCATACGGGTGTTCGGAACCCTAATTACATTGTATTTTTTTTTATGATTGTTACCTCATAACTGCGACAATTATGAACCGATTTGAAAAATTCTTTTAAGTAAGTTTTATTTGAAAGGATATATTTGTAGATTGGTCCCATTTAAATTTGAGCAAAATCGGTTACGAAGTTTAGATTTTAATTAATTGACTTGCATGTTGGTTTGTTGTCATTAAGTAAGCGTATTTTGCTTTTCTGAGATTTCGAAGTGGTGTGTTAGGTCTGGGTACCACTAAAAAGTGAAAGTTATAAAACTTTTTAAAAAAAAATACAACCGACTTCCAAAAATAAAAAACTACCTAACACAACAAAGTATAAAATAAAGTAGATATTTAATTTCGGAAGTCGGTATCAAAATACGAAGAAACTAACAAAAACACCGAGTTCCGAATTTAAAGTTATTTTTTACTTTGTAGTGTTTTTTTTTATTTGGAAGTCGGTTGTATTTTTTTTGTTCCTAAAGATGACGGTAGTAACAGCTTTAATAGTGTTTCGAACAAAATACCATTCTTTTATAATATTGTTTTATTATCCGTGCTAAAAAATCTAACTATTTTTTTTTATTTCTTCTTGACAAGGTTGGTCTATGGATGGGTGACCATCTTAACATACTGTAGGTACTCCTTCGTGCCTCGGATAGCACATTAAGCCGTAAGCCGTGGGTGCTGACATTTGTGGATCTTCGGCAGTCGTTACGGATAGTCGGAAACCAGAAAATCTGACACCAGACTTGCCAAGGAGTACCGTGTTACCAGTTATTGGGTTGTGGAAGTCAGGAAGGCAGCCGCTCCACGTAATACTGGTATTTATTTACAGATTCCAGAAAAAGGAGGGTGTTCCCAATCACCGTGAATGTTTTTAGGGTTCCGTGGTGGTGAAAAGGGACCCTTATGGTGTGACCAAGTCTGTCCGTCAGTCACAGCTAGATATCTCGAGAATTACTTAATAACACATTTTTTTAAATCATAAAAATAATAATTCATTCTAGTACAGCCACGAGATGGCGCTGACCTAAAGCTGCAATATAGGTACACCGCAGAGTTCTATTCTCTGACGGCGAAGCAAATTAAAAAAAAATATCACGTTTTATGTGATGAAATGGAACCCTGAGTGCGCGAGCCCGACTCGCTCTTGACCGGTTTTTTGTATATTTAGCTCAAAGATATTTTCGCCAAATGTCAACCGATGTTGATGACTACCTATTTCAATTTGGTGAAGAGCTGACTTGTGATTCGTTGCCTAACTCCGAAGGTCTTCCTTCGAAGATAGGCAACGAATCTCAATGATAGCCCGGGATTGCTGAAAACACACGTTACGTCTGTTTGTTGCATAACTTCACGCCGGTACGATGTTAAGAGCGTGTATTCCGTCCACTAGCGCCGCCAATCGTTTTTTATTATTTCACGTAAATAAAAAACCGCTCTGTAGTGTACTGAAGAAATGTATTTATTATGTTTTGAGAGTTATGTTTTGTAGGTACTTTAGAACATAAACAGTTGCCAAACTCGATATTTTTGCTAAAAGTGGCCACTTTTAGCAATAATTGCCGTCTTGCGATTGGCGGCGCTAGTGGACGGAATACACGCTCTTAAGGGATATGCAGATGTGTACAGACACCCTGGTACCCCCTTACATCACCGAATATGTTCAATTTCCATGCCGACCCCAATATAGTTGGGGAAAGGCTAGTCAAGGCAAGTGATGATGGCTGGACTATACAACTTTTTGTGCTGACTGTACAAGACTGGATGAATACTACCTACTCAGGACAGTCGCTACTTCCAGAACGAGTTTTTTCGATATTATTAACTTTAAGAAAGAACAAAAAAAGCTGATAAAAACTAAACATGATAAACACTCAATTGTTGTTTGAGAACGTTCTATTTGCACTTGATGATTAATAAACATTATCACACAATCAAGCGTCGGTACCTATCACCTGGTGTTAACAGATAAACCTGGGTGTTATTGCACATAATGCACAGTTTTATCTTTGGTACCTATCAACATACATCACAACACAACAACGACCAACACAACACTACAACCAACCAACACATACAGGGAGTCTTTATTAGGTTACTTCTAGGCAATCTGGGGTGTAGTAAACAAAGTCAAACTTGATGATGTTTGTGTTAATATATTTACTATATCTATAGATGTCTTTAATCTATACTAATATTATAAAGCAGAAGAGTTTGTTTGTTTGTTTGTTTGGTTGAACGCGCTAATCTCAGGAACTACTGGTCCGATTTGAAAAATTATTTCAGTGTTAGATAGTCAATTTATCGAGGAAGGCTATAGGTTATATATCATCACGCTAAGACCAATAGGGAGCGGAGCAGTAATAAAAAATGTTACGCAGACGACGTTGCACGGGTCAGCTAGTGACTTTATATTTAATTTAACTCGCACACCGATCCGTAGTTGTTAAGTAGGTACCTAGGTATATAAATCAATAGAAGCAATTTTAAATGTGTGTGTTTGCATTGTATAGACTCAAGTACCCTGGCGGTTGGGAGTGTCATGTTTACTCGAAAGCCTAGCTGATGGTGGCGTAGTATGCGTTGGATCATTTGGCTCCATTCAAAATGGTTGAGACGAATTTTCGCTCTTGAACGGGCACCGTCGGTCGGTTGGGACTGGTCATTTCTCAGCTGCTATGGTTTATTTAATTATTTCTTTTTTATTCCGGACGTTTTATAATGCTCGTCTTTTACATCGTTCTCACATGTATGTATAATTTCAACACGATGTAAGTAAACAAAAGTTTGTAACGATTTATTATTTTTAAAGGAGTGTCCGTGGAGTTTCTTGCACGTTCTTCTCCATAGAGATCTACGCTTTGGAACGTGCAAATAGCTTCATCTTTTTGGACTGACCGACATTGACAATTCAAAAGTGCCTGTAACTGGTTTAATTTAAATAAATACTTGAGTTTGAGCAAGCTCCATTTTGGACCGCATCATTGCTTACCATCCTTGTGGGAGGCATTCCAATGTTGTGTCATCGGGTACGCGCTCGCCACTCCAGAAACTTTTAGCCCCATCGACATCTATAATTCAATTTTACCACTTTGAATTGTCTCTCGCGCAAACTTGTGAGTTAAGAAAAAATATAAAATATTAGGAACCTCAATATCATTTTTGAAGACATCCATAGATACCTCACACGTATGGGTTTGATGAAAAAAAGAAAATTGAGTTTCAGTTCTAAGTATGGGGAGTCTGGGGACCCCCAAAATTTATTGGTTTTTTTTTTGTGTGAAAATCTTAAAATGCGGTTCACAGAATACATCTACTTACCAAGTTTCAACAGCGTAGAACTTATAGTTTCGGAGAAAAGTGGCTGTGACATACGGACGCACAGACAGACAGACATGACAAATCTATAAGAGTTCCGTTTTTGCCATTTGGCTACGGAACCCTAAAAATGAACACTTGGAAGAGTTACTTGGATCTAAGGATAATACGAGGACGACTCATAGACATATAAATTATCTCTATTGGACGACTGCAATCTCGACAATCGACATTGTCAGAGCTAGCTAACATTATACCTACAAAGTAAATTGTAATAGACAGACCATTCATCCGGTCGAAGTGCAATCCGTCACTGTTATTGCATACTTGCAATCCTGCAATGTTCGCATATAATGCACGGAACAAATATTTGTACGACCTACAAGTATTTGTTCCGAGTCTGGGTGTTTTTCTATCTCTAATATGTATGTATTTACAAAAAAAAAAATGTATATTTATCAGCCATCTCGTTACCATAACACAAGCATTAGGTTGCTTAGCTTGGGACTATACGGCGTTGTGTGAAATGTCCAAGGATATTATATTATATTATAAATATTATATTAATTAAATATGGTTCATGAAAAACGCTCGTCAATTACAGATATTAGAAAAGTTTATTGTAGTTCCAAACAAAGATGCAATGATATAATAAACTTGTCCATATGTTATGTAAGACAAACGTGTACCTACCTATTTACTTTTTAGAAATATGTTATTATAAAGGATTTATTAACAGGAACTAGGAAGTCCGTGAAAAGAAATTGGACACGTATTTTTAATTTTTTATGTAAGTACCTAAACAAAAAATTAAAAACTCGCGTGACGACACATGGACTTATTCCCAGGCGCTCCATAATTTCATTCCCGGCCGCTCCAAATTAAAAAAGCAATATAATAATAATAAATAAAATCTTTCCCATAAGCTCCAAAATTTTGCAAGTAAGTACAGATTGCACAAAATTATATAAACAAAAAAAAATAATTTATGATTTTGTACCGGAGTAATACGACAATGTCGAACCTCTCGTCCCCACCCCCGCGCTCTACCGCGCTGTCCATCTACAATAGCGAAATATATATTTTATTTAGTCTATCCTATTCCTAGCATCCGGGTGTCGACTTGTGATATTATAAAAATGTTTTTCAATATGCATAAATATTATAACATTATTTATTTTCTTTAAAATTTGATATCTTAGCTAAGGTCGATTAGTGATATCAGAAAAAGTGTGCTAAGAGAATCTTTTGATTTTTTATATTTAATGAGTCTTTAAACCAACATTTTAATATGGCATAGGGTTAATTTGTGATATCAGAAACTGTGATTTTTAATTGTATTTTGTTTCTATTTTAAAATAGATTAAGGTCAATTTAAATGAGAAGACTGTCATTTTTAATTGTTTAACTTCATGCAAGTGCAGTGTGAGATTATGGTTTAATTTTACAATAGGTATACTCCGTATACTTAAGTACATACTTAGCTAAGATAAGATTGATTTGTGACTGCCTATGTACTGAAACTACTTATAACTAAATTATAACATTGATGGTAGCAATTTGTGTTTTGTTGACCTTACGCAATTTGGTTTGGAGCCGCTGGGATTTTTTTAGTATTTTATTATTTAACTAATAAAATTATGGAGCTGTTGAGAATAAATGTATGGAGAGAAATTGTTTGGAGAACAATAGATTTGGAGCGCCTGGGAATAAGCCGTCACATGTTAGTACACTATTTACATGGTTGTGACGTCAAAAGCCCCCACTTCTTTCTGATTATCTAACTGACGGACTAAATAGACTCATTTTTTTTTACTCAGGAACGTGAGATACAACTGTATTTTATTATTAGAAAATCCCATAAACCAAAAAAATAAACAAAATAACGCAATAAACAAAACCATAGCGAATATAACCTACAGCATAGATAATATATCTAACCACACTACAGGCAGGTCAAATTTTCTCAATATTGTATTTTTTAACCATTGTAATGTTAATGTAGTTTTTTTAATTCATTTCATAGAAAACAATAATAGGTTTTTGTACTCAAAAAAATGTCAAAGAGAAACAGAATCTCGTAATTTTTTCTTGGCCGCCATTTTAAAATTTAGACCAAAAAATGTTGAATTTTATTAAAGTTATGAAATAAAAAATTATAGAAATCGGATTATCAACATGCGTTTATTAAATAGATTGAGATATGGGCCAAGAGATTCCCCGTTTCGTATACAAAAAAAATTGGCCTCGTATTATTAAAAACAGAGGTTTAGTGTGGAACCGAATAAAAAACTCTCTGCGCTTTATGCCCGTATTTTTGTACAATAAAGTACCTATATATTTATAAAAAAAATGTAAGGCCAGTGCTACAATTTTTTAAACAAATTCGATGCATTTTTGACAGATAGCGACTGAGATGCGAATGCGAACGTTGCTTTAAAATTAGTAGAATTGGCACTGCTATTGTAAAATACGGTGTTAACCTCGGTTCTGAAAGTAGGTAATATTTATTTTTAGATATTTAAATATGAACGAGTTCGATGACCGGCGGCTATGATCAATGACAAAAATAGTCACGTAACTGTCTTTTTTTAAAATTACATTATGTCTTGACTTTTTTCACATTATGTAGGTACATTAAAAAGCAGAACGTATACCTAACTAACCTTTAAGAATTTCGAATCTGATAAACAACTAGCTGCTACCACAGAAATCGTGATTAAAATTTAACAGTAGATACCTACGCACGTCGTAGGTAATAAAGGTAGTTACAAAGAATTACCTGTTAACAAACATGCAAGGTAACCTTTTTATTCTACCTGTTATTATTTAAATTTTGACGGTACGATGGGCAGTTTTTGAGCGATGGACTGCTGCCGCGTTTCGAGGGTTCGTTTCCCGCACGGAAATAATATTTGTATGGCCTACAGATTTTTATGTTTGTTAACGCACATATACGACACAAAATAATTCCTAATGTGGGGTAATGTTTAAAAAAAATAGATAAACGATTAAGTTTAAAAGTGATTTCGATTTATAAATTATAACAGTGATCAAAAACTTTCTTTGCTCACCGTACCAACTGCATCAGAATTAAAATGCAATTTTTATTTTGGAACTTAGGTACACTTGTTTCGTAATCATTTTATCTAAGATATTTTTTATCTAGATACCTTTTGTACATTTACTTTTTGCAAATCCACTGATAAATAAAATCGAAACGTGTGACGAGTTAATGTTTTAAAATTAAGTTTTCTTATTTTTACATCGGTGCAGTATTTATTTCATTCTTCATTCAATTTATATAATAAAATTATGCAAGCAGTGATAGATGACAAGCCCACTATTTTCACACTGTTATTATATCTATGGCAGTGACCCTTTCTCACATGGAGAAGGCACGTCGAGCTGTCACGAGAATTAGACACATTTTTTTTATTTGGGACAAGCCCGCCACACATTCCCAACCACTGCAACTCCTGAAAGCCAGAATCAACAGTGGCGACCACCAGAAAAACGCCGAGCTAATGAAGCCTGACGAGTCCCGGAGAAACGATACAACTGTCTTAATGAAGACTTGAGACAAGATAATTAGAGAATTAGACACAGTCATGTAAAATTAATAGATACTTGTTGTAAAATAACAGCTAAGTTATTTCAGGTAAGTATTAGGTACAGTCGCCAGCACATCAAGGTACCCGAAACTGTCAAATTTTCCCAATCAACTTTGGACCTTATAACTTTTAATGTAAAGTTGAGAATCTATTGAAGAAATTTGACAGATTGTTGTAGCTTGATGTGCTGGCGTCTGTACTTACATATATATCTACTAGTAATATTTTTTTTGCAGAACTTACGACACCTTTTTTATATTTATGATGGGTTTGCTCTTGACTCTCGTCTAGGTCAGAGATGACAAAGACAAAGTTGACATAGTCGTCCTTTTTCCATTCGAAAACAACATAACACATCAGTTTTTTTTAGCTTAGTTAAACCGGTATACTTAAATGTCATCATCTGCCTAGCCTTTTCCCAACTACATTGGGATCGGCTTCCAGTCAAACAGGATTCAGCTGAATCCTACCAGTATTTTACGTGGTGCGGCTGCCTACCAGATCCCCACAACCCATTAACTGGGTAACACGGTATTTCTTGGCAAGACTGGACTCAGATTTACTGGCTTCTGACAATCCGTCTAACCGTCCGAAACGACTGCCAAAGATCCACAAATGACAGCCTGACCAACGGCTTAACGTGCTATCCGAGGCACGGAGGAAACTCGATATGTTAAGATGGTCACCCACCCACAGACCAACCTTGGCAAGCGTTGCTTAACCTTGAAGATCGACCCGTGCGGCTGTTGGTATTTCATCATCATCCTGCCCTTATCCCATGTTACTTTGGGTCGGCGCAACACGTTTTTTTCTTCCACTCTGCCCTATCAGCCGTCAAACTTTCACTAACTCCCTTTTCTTTCATATATATCGCACACACTCCATTCATCTTATCTTTGGCCTTCCTCTCCCTTTTTTCCATCCACATTCATGTTCATTACTCTTTTAGTTAAAAATGCGTTTCCTCCCGCCTCTTCACATGACCATATCAACTTTTCCGTCACTGGCGCCACTTTTAAACTTCCTCCTATTTAGCCACTGGTAATTTTAGTAACCGGTATAAATGTCAAAGCCTTAAAAGTTTTCATAAAGGTAGGACCTATTAAAAGTAGTAAAATCAAATGTGTTGATTTTTGATTGATGTTCGTAGGTAAACACACTTCAGAAGGTCTCGGACGTTTTTCGTCAAATTCTGGATGGGAAATCTTGCCAGAGTTCCGTACCTGAAGAGTAATCAACGGAACCCTATTACAGCCTCCGCTGCCGGTTTGTCCGTTCGTCCGTGTTTCTGTCAATGGATTATCTCAAGAACCGTAAGAAAGTTGAAATTTTCAGTGTATTTCTATTGCTGATATGACAACAAATAATAAAAATTCAATTCAATGAAAGTTAATTTTTAATCTAATTTGATTTTCACATATTATTATAAATACAAGAAAGGTTTATGGTACGGAACCCTTCGTTTGAAAGTCTGACTCGCACTTTGCCGGTTTTTGGTTAAAAACATGCTAATAATCCGCACTCCGAATAAGTTTGATATATAGGAAAAAAAAGAAAAATATATTATGTTTTTCTGATTTCTTTTAGTTGGGAACTAAGAACTGTGAAAAAAAGCAACATTAGGGTCAGGCCAGCTATTAAAAAAATTAAATAAAAAACACACAAACCTGGCACACAGCATTAGGACGAGACCTAAGGCTATCGAAACACAAATGTCCCAAATTATAGTTCTCATTGGTCACGTCAAAAGGCGCTAACTTCATTTTGAATCACTATTTTCACACACTTTTAAGATTCAGAGAACACGTCTGTATCTCGCAGCAGCCGGTTAACGTTTGGCGATTAACGAGTTTTTCTGATACTTATATGTTATAAGTTCAGTGGCCTGGCATCCGTAAAGATAATAGATGTTTAATAACTGCGGCTATTATTAAAGAGATTATACCTAGTCATACAGTTAGTTTTCCTGTAGATTATTTGTGTTATAAGGTCAAAATGTAGGGTTCTGTTCTCACATATTTGCGTTAAACAAGAGTGGATTCTGTGAAATTTCAAGGTACTTATATAATTGAAGTTTACTGAACGGACTTCGGACTTTGAACCGGGTCTGGTGAGCTTGTTTTAGGCGCTAGTTTAGCAACTGACTTTTTATATGAGTTGCAAGGTACATCCTTATTTTTTATTGGTTTTTCTTATAAGACTAGCTTCTGCGAGTGGCTTTGGCCCGCGTGATGGTCGGAAATAATCCCAAGGAAATGTAATCCCGGGATGAAAAGTTGCCTGTGATGTATTCCAGGCTATTTCTACAATACATCCACCCAATTTAATCCCGATGATTCTGCCGTTCTGGCGTGATTCCATTCATCCAAACTTTTTCATTTATAATTTAAATAATAAAATAATACGATTAATATTAGGTAGGTATAGTTAGGATTCCTAGGATTAGGATTTCATCATTCTGGGTAAAATTAAATTATAAGCGAAACTTCACAGGCGTATAGGGTGTCGATATTTGATCTTATAATATACTTATTCTTTTCTACTAACTAATATTATAAAGCTGAGAAGTTTGTTTGTTGGTTTGAACGTGATAATCTCTGGATCTAGAGTCGGATTTACAAAATTTTTTTATTTTATATTCCTTATAGCCACATTCAAGGAGGCTAGGCTAAATAGGAACGAAAAAAACGGAGGGATATAGGTACGCGTATGGATTCGCGGGCAAAAGCTATAGTATATGGCTGCAAGAAAAGCGGATTTCAACTATTTTCTACCATTTATCATCTGTTTGGGGGGTATGGTGTACAGAGAGTAAAGTCCCGCAAACCCCCATAGAAAAGGGAGGATCCTCGGCCCAGGTGGTTGTTCTGCCTGGGGGGCTTCTGCCCGATATTTCTCGTGGTTGTCGCTGCGACCCTCTAGAGGGCGTGGCAAGCGGTATCGGGGTGAAGCTCCCTGACCACGGTGGCGCTCCTCGGCCCATTACTACGGGCCGGTCGTTGGGTTGCCTAGTGTCGGCATGGAGTGTTGGCGTGCGCCTGCCATAATAAAATAGCAACGCACGCCTGTGGTGTAGCTGTTGTGTATTATATCTGTGGACGCGTCGCGACGCTGTTAACTCAGCGCCGCCTCTTCTCGACACCTACGGCGGCGGTTCCCGATATTTCATATTCGGACGGATGTATTGTTCAAATCGCATGGTAAACTCTGCTTGCGCGATTTAGGATTTTTAGTTCGCCGCTAGTTGGATAGATGGCGTCGCGGTTCTTTTTGTTGCGATGCAGATTTTTTTCGTTTGTTTTTCTTGTGGCGGAATTGATGGCGCTACATCTGCATTCAGTCTGCCTTTTCCCGATGTCAAGGTTGGGGTTGACTTTCAGTCTAACCGGAGGCAGCTTTGTGACCTGCACAACCCACAATATGAGTAATGCTACCCGTACGCGTTAACTTAGCACCTGGCTCGAATTACGTTTTAATTTAAATTGAACAATTCCATTTCGATGAAAATAATACGCAACGCAACGATAATAGCGGTGCCAACGCGTTTATTTTTAAACGAAATCGAGTTTATCAATTTTAATTAACACCTCAAAAATTCATTCGAAATGTTTCGTGCTAGGATCAAGTTAAGGCGTACGGGATATAATTGAGTGAAACAATCCTGGTGATGTCCTGTATCTGAAATGCTGCAATTGCAAAATTAACTTGCAGTTTTTTTATTAATCTCTGTTTTTAGGGTTCCGTACCTAAACGGTAACCAACGGAATCCTATTACTAAGCCTCTGCTGTCCGTCCGTCTGTCTGTCTCACACAAAACAAAACTGTCTACCTGGTACAGACTTCGTACCTAACATTGTAAAACATCGCGTGAAATTGTAAACTTTTTTTCTAATCAAGAAGATCTAATCAAGAAGATCTAATCAAGAAGATCTAATCAAGAAGATCTAATCAAGAAGATCTAATCAAGAAGATCTAATCAAGAAGATTTAATCAAGAAGATCTAATCAAGAAGATCTAATCAAGAAGATCTAATCAAGAAGATCTAATCAAGAAGATCTAATCAAGAAGATCTAATCAAGAAGATCTAATCAAGAAGATCTAATCAAGAAGATCTAATCAAGAAGATCTAATCAAGAAGATCTAATCAAGAAGATCTAATCAAGAAGATCTAATCAAGAATACGCGCCGAGCAACCGAACGCGAGCGGGCTAAGGCTGCGTCCATAGCGCATAAGAAGAGCGAGCGTTTATCCGAAGCCACGGAGCTATCCTTAGAGGAAAATTATACGCATGAAGAATGGAAAATGGTCAATTACAGCAAAAAATGAACCAACAAAGTTAGTAATATTTGGTACGTATAGGAGGGAATTCGCAAATATCCACGCTTCAAGCGATTGAGAAGAAGAAGTTCTTGTATGTCTGGTCGTTGCATCCAGACACTACTGAAAAGGCAATAAGCGATCACGTTACGGAAATCTGTGGATCAAGTGATATTAAAATTGAGAAGACAGTCCCGAAAACTGCTAGGGACTATGCGTCATTTATGGTTGGAGTTAAGGAATAACTTTTTGAAAAAATAAACAACGTTGATAGCTGGCCAGTAAATGCGCAATTTAACCAATGGGTGTGGTTTCGAAACTCCTTTATGCCATCAAAAGGCAGTCAAGGTCAGAAATGAGTACCTCTACATCCGCGTGTACCTACTACCAAAACGTTAGAGGATTGCGGACGAAAACAAATAACTTTCCATAAAATTGTTTTAGCATCGACATGCGTGTGCGTTCGCCCAGCGGAATGTTGTTGAATTAAAAGATTTTAATTATGCAGATATTTAGTGTATGACGTCGTATAATTGTGTATGGTATAAAAAAATTTGTGCACGCAGCCATTGTGGAGAAATTCACCAAAAACTGATTCCGCTGGGCGAACGTTGTCCTGGCGGAACTTTTTTTAATCCATAGATTTTAGAAGAAAAGAGATGTGTCCAAAAATTAGTGTGTATTTGTGTGTAATTGTGTATGTATGAATAAAATTAGTGCATGCATAAACTTCGGAGAAATTCAAGTTTCCGCTACGCGAACGTTTGGCCATTACCTAGTTTTCATATAAAGCGCTTACATAGAGAGCTGTAGATTTTTACATAAGTTGTTTTGAATTTGTTTATATTTGTTTAAAAAATAGATTTAGAAAAAATCGTAGGGCTTAAAAGATAAAAATATAAACGTAAAATACGCTTATTAGGTCTTAGTTCTTAAAGTATGCACTTTGGGGTCTAGATTTTCACGTTTATACTAACCTTGTAAGTGTCTGCAACATGTTGCCAAGTATCAATGATGTTCCGTTAGTAATTAAAGAGTTATAGGACAATTTACCATGAATTGATCACTGTTTACAAAGCAGTCAAATATCACGACGTTCTAAAGGAATTGCATGGTAAAATGTATGCCAATAATTAGTGTATTCATTCAACTATTCACATGCAAAATTTCATGTCATTAAATTCAGTAATTAAAGAAAAACAATTATAATACTGACGAAGCATCGAAAACCTACATAACCCGACCAAGTTCGGATGCCTACAAAAAAGCGGCCGTGCCATATATCTTAGAAACGTTCTTAACCTTGCAATATAGTATTTATTAATATGGTACAGTTACGTACACAAGCGTTAGGAAAAAATAAAACAATTGCATTTCTTGAATGAAAATTATTTTTTTAATAATAACGCCACTATCTACGATAAAAATAAATCTTCAATTAACAAGTACTTCTCTATTTAAATATTCGAGTACAAAAATATTTTTAATTACATATAATACTTAATTATGTAAGTAGGTAATTATGATAACGTTAACAAACGCTTGCAACGACAGCAATAGACTTAAATGTATTTTAACTAAAATAGGTTTAATAAACGATTATGAATATAAGGGTAAGTATAATATTTCGAGCTTCAATAAAAATTAAAATCACATCACATAATTAGACTATTCAGTTGTTTAGATTTGATCAACATTAAAAAAGTGCTTATAAACTAAAACATTGGTATAAAAAAGGTATTTTCAAGAAAATATTCTTAAATGAGTAGCAAATACAGTAAATAACCTCAACATACATAAGTCACTACCAGTACAACGGTATACATCAATTAAAAAATCGATTCAAGAAGTAGTTTTTTTTAAGTTATTAGATTGTTTGATCCACTAAAGTTGCAAAGGGGAACGCTCGTGCATGCCTAGTCCATTGGTTAAATAGTGTAATAAGCTACAATATGATAAATATTTACCTAAACAGTAGTAGGTACTTACATGTGGTAATTATTTAATTTCCCTAAGGGCTTAGTTAGAATCCTGATCCGTGAAATCTTCAATAGAAATTAGCTGTATGAATTTTATTTGTCTTAAATAATAGGTATATCTAAATTATATCTAAAGTCTCAAAAGCATACTTAAATAAAGTACCTACGTAAATAGTACCTACTTTCTGTCATAGTCAAATACATTTAAAAAGTAGGTGTACAAAAATAAATGACATTATTATATCGAAACAACAATTATGTTATCACCTATACCAATTCAATACCGATATTATACTGTAAATTTTGGGATATTACCTAAATATATTGCACGGCCGCTTTTTTGTAGCTATTCGAACTTGGTCGGGTTATGTAGGTTTTCGATGCTTCGTCAGTATTATAATTGTTTTTCTTTAATTACTGAATTTAATGACATGAAATTTTGCATGTGAATAGTTGAATGAATACACTAATTATTGGCATACATTTTACCATTCAATTCCTATAGAACGTCGTGATATTTGACTGCTTTGTAAACAGTGATCAATTCATGGTAAATTGTCCTATAACTCTTTAATTACTAACGGAACATCATTGATACTTGGCAACATGTTGCAGACACTTACAAGGTTTGTATAACGTGAAAATCTAGACCCCAAAGTGCATACTTTAAGAACTAAGACCTAATAAGCGTATTTTACGTTTATATTTTTATCTTCTAAGCCCTACGATTTTTTCTAAATCTATTTTTTAAACAAATATAAACAAATTCAAAACAACTTATGTAAAAATCTACAGCTCTCTATGTAAGCGCTTTATATGAAAACTAGGTAATGGCCAAACGTTCGCGTAGCGGAAACTTGAATTTCTCCGAAGTTTATGCATGCACTAATTTTATTCATACATACACAATTACACACAAATACACACTAATTTTTGGACACATCTCTTTTCTTCTAAAATCTATGGATTAAAAAAAGTTCCGCCAGGACAACGTTCGCCCAGCGGAATCAGTTTTTGGTGAATTTCTCCACAATGGCTGCGTGCACAAATTTTTTTATACCATACACAATTATACGACGTCATACACTAAATATCTGCATAATTAAAATCTTTTAATTCAACAACATTCCGCTGGGCGAACGCACACTCGACATGCGACCTTTTTGCAATAACGGAATCAGGTCTCAATACTGGAATTCATGACGGAGAACTAATTCCAAAGGATTACAACATATTACGTTACGATGTGATCGAACGGACGGGCGAAAACAAGTAGGAGTATTTTTAGCGGCTTCCCAGCGTTATAGCTTAAATAGCGTTTCTATTGACAAAGTGGACAATGCCTTATTTGAGATCGTGTGTGCGACAGTTCATTGACTTAACCATTTTTTGTTCTTCTGTTGTGTTGTTTCCATTCCGCCCAAATGTCATGCTATGTAGTGTGTGTCTTATTGTTTGTACTTACGCTCTTTATAAACTTCCTAGATAAATTAATACATAGCTGCATAGCCATTTACTTGATTCCTAGAACCTTTTTAACTTGTATTTTCTAAGTTTTTCTGCAAATTAGCTATCTTCAATGCTTTGTTTACATTTCTTGTATTATGTCATCATGTCATTTAGACAGGCCTAGTTTTCTTTTTATTTCTATTCTGAAGTTAGCTAGGAGTTTTAGGTCGCATATGAAACTGTCATCAGACCTTCATAAAGTCCATTTTTCCTTTTCCATCAAATTCTAGAAACTCATATCAAATTCAAAATAGAAGCGAGCCTTCATTTTAGGTCGTAAAGAAATGGGCAGTCTACGTTTGGAGCTGAGATCAGCAAGAAGTCTGAAAAAGTTTCTTAAGAGTGACTGAGAGGACAGTTTGCCTCCAGGGAACCAGAGAAGTCGCCCTCCCTCCTATACTAAGAGTAGACTTAGAGGACGTTTTCTAAGTTTACCTCCTCGAACCTGATAAGTCGGCCTCTCTCCTTGCCGCCTTTAAAGGACACCTTGATGCCTGGGCTGAACGAGCCTGGGAGGAAGACGTTACTCGGCCCATCCTCTCCAGCCCTCTGAAGAGTGACGACCCTCCAGTCCTCCGGTTCTTCAACGGACCCTGCCGGCCCTCCGGTTCTTCAACGGACCCTCCAGTCCTCCGGTTCTTCAAGGAAGACTTCATTTTCATCTCACGTCCGCTCATCTTTCTCCTTCATCAGACGTTCGTTGTGTAATTCATTAAATTTATACTAGTATTTATTTGTCCTTTTTCCTTTTAGCACGATTCCCCTCCTAGGTAGGTGAGTGCTTGTGACCTCACATTTTACAGGCTCCCCCTGTAAAATGTAACGTTACAGCTAATGAATTTAATGCAATTATTCCATTTGAAATACAAAGTTTATTGCTTACTGTGTACCGAAGTTTAAAACTTGGATTACTTTATTGCTTACTGTGGATTTCAGCAGGGCAATCATTTGTTTAATATTAATGATCGTATATTAGATTTGGGTGTGAAGTTGAGTTGTACCCCTAAGGGGTACAACTCTCTGAGGAACCGTTGGTTGTCATTGATGTTCAAAACCTGCCACTGGTCATTAGCGCTTTCCGATCGGGAACCAGAGGGTAGCGGGGAGTTTTCTGTGAAAGACAGGGATAGTATTTCGGGACTTCATAAAATCAGGTGGAAGATTAATAGGTAAAGCATAAGCTTTACCTATTAATCTTCCACCTTCCACCAATTGTATAAACAATTGAAAGATTTTTTTAAGTTTATACAATTCTTTTATGGTATTAGATTGGGAATTACTGTTTAAAAATAAAAACTCTGAAGCGGCCTTGAATTACTTTTATAAAAAGGTATATATGGTGTCCTTGACGAGTGTGTTCCTAAGAAAAACCTTAATGTTCTTAAGAAAAGGTCTAGGTACAGCTATCCAGAATGGTACACAGCTGATTTGATAAGTGTTATCAAACACAAGTGGCGTTGTCATAATTATATTACATACTAGGTGACCCACGCAACTTCGTCTGCGTCACATTTTCCATTAATGCTCGGCTCCTTTTAGTCTTAGCGTGATAGTATGTAGCCTGTAGCATTCCTCGATAAATGGGCTATCTAATACTGAAAGAATTTTTCAAATCGGACAAGTAGTTCCTGAGATTACCCCCTAAGAACAAACTTACAAACATACAAACAAATGTTACCTCTTTATAATATCAGTATAGATTACCGTGTTGCAGGAGGACGACGCTTAATATATAATTGTCTCACGATCATAACGTCCCATTTTTCGTATAATTGTGTGACACGCCCCAGCCGGCACTAGTCATTGATTTTGTTGAAATTTCGCGAGAATATACTTCCCAAATTGTACTATTTAGTACCTTCATTAAAAAAAAATTGTACCTCTAGGGTTTCGCTAAAAAATGGAAAAGAAAAAGTGCCGGCTGGGGCGTATACGTTGCAGCCGGCTGTTTTTTTTCTGTAAGACTTTGAGGTGCGCAATGTACATGAAATAGTTGTACACATGTATAAACCTACGAATACTTAATATTAACTTGATAGCGCGCACCAAACGGCCACAATGTTGAATTGAAAATCGTAAAAATATAACCTAAAAATTTGGCATCCAGAAAAAGGCATTTTGATGAGATTTATTTTTCCCAAACAATTGTACCTATTTAGTACCCCTCAAAAACGTGTTTAAATCGAAGAAATATGTTATACTTTAAGAGAAAACTTCAAATCAAAATAAAACCAGAAATCACCAACACAGATCTAAAGATCTTCGCGATTACTAGATGTGGCAATCAGATTGACAAACAGGTACGTTACTGAATGAGCAATCTGATTTTGGTGGTTGTAAATTACGCCCCTTGTGAAACTGTTTAAAATAAATATGTTGCAAAGACATGGTGTAGTATGCTTCTATGCGGTCTTATGGTATGAAAAACTCATGAATTTATCTATGAAACCAGTAGTAAAATGAACAATAAATAGTCAAAGCCAGCACAATAAAATTAAAAGGCTAATGCTAACAAAAGGGCCAAAGGTTAGTTATGCCGTTTGAATGAATTTTAATAGTCAATCGTATTACGTATGTAGAGTCCTCAATAGTCAAGCGATTAATATTGAATCTGCTCGCTGAGGAAAGGGTCAAAAGATATAGATCTCGTGTGAGTAAAAGAGACGCATACATTTATAGTCGATAGCTGACTGTTCACACTGCTGCTGAACTGGCTCATACCACTAGTCGATCGCAGTGACAAGAGCTATCAAAGATTGTAATCGCTCAGCGAAAGTCGCTGGGCGATGCTTGCTTGGTGATCAGAGCTCACCAACCAGCGGTAATTTCTACCTTTAGTGCGAGCCGGAGCGAGTATTGTGAGTAAATGCCCGTCACACAAAAGCTCTCGCTTATAGTCGTCAAAACTATCGAAACTTTTCACTCGCTACTCGCCAATTCGTTTCGGGTTTCAAACTTTACTCGCTACTCGCTGGCGGTGAAACAAGTGCCTAAGGCCCCTTTCCCTGTCATGCATGTTTTCGCCCGCGTGCGGGTCTGTTTCGCATGTGGGTGATAGCAGGCTCTTGGCTTCACGCAGGACAAAGATTTTGTTTGCCGTTGCAGTATCGTGCGTCTCGCCAGTGACTAAACTTGTGACGTGGGTCGCACGCATGGTCATAGTCTATAGCGTGCTGACCGCGTCCTATAATTTCATACATGTTTTCCCTATCATGCTGGCAGCTCGCGCGTGAAATGAGGATTGGTTGCGGGCGCACAGTCCGCGAGCATGATATCCGGATGCGGGCGGCAATCTTCTGTTTTCAGTTTTGTTTTTACTGTGACGCGAGTTGCACGCATGGTCTATACACTATGACGATGCGTGCGACTCGCGTCAAGTGTTTAATCACTGGTGACACGTACAATACTGCAGCAGCAAACGAAATCTTAGTCCTGCGTGAAGCCAAGAGCCTGCTATCACCCGCATGCGAAACAGACCCACACCCACCACCAAGATCACTATTGACAAAGACTCCCAGGTTGTAGCTATCAGGACACATAGACTCAGGCAGGGAATTCCACTCGTAAGATGTACGCACAATGAATGTATTCCCAAAACGTTTTGTGCGTATAGGTAGGATGTCCAACATGTACCGGTGGCGCATCGACGTACGTCTTGTTGTCCAATGATGGAACGGGCTTGGTGGAATCAAATTATGCAATTGCGTCGCATTCTCCCCAAAATGCAACTGATAGAAAACCGCCAGGCCAGAGACTCGGTGTCGATGCTCAAGACTTTGTTTTTCAATTGACTCTGGGGAATCAAGCTGGTATCTAGCAAATCCGTCCCAAAGATGAGAGCAGTACTCCATACACGATCGAACTTGCGCTTGTTACAGTTTAAGCAGCTGTTCCGGCGTGAAGTACCGTCTCACCTTTACTAGGATCCCAAACTTTCTAACAGCCATTTGAACCTTGCTTCTTGAAACGCTCATGATGCTTGGGTCTTATCAGCATTGAACTTGACCAGATTGGCATCACCCCATTCAGAGACAGCCTATAAGAACACGATCTAGCGCTCAACCAAGCCTCCCGGAGAGACCGGGTCTTTGACCCACCAGCTCGTGCGTTGGAGACGTATCTCTCAGCAAAAAAGCTGTCGTCTGTATACCCAAAGATACCGGGTTCCAGCACATCATTAATATGCAACAGGAACAATGTTGCCGAGAGCACTAATCCCTGAGGAACCCCGGCATTAATATCCAGCTGTCCGGACGAGCAGCCATCTAAGACCGATATCTCAGGAAATCTGTAATCCAATCACACAATCCGGCGGGCAGACCGAAATAGGCCATCGTGCCAGACCCTGTCGAAGGCCTTCGAGGTGTCACGCGAGACCGCTAGTGCCTCCCCGTGCTTCTCGATAGCCTTACTCCAGATGTGTATGGCATACGCTAGTAGATCCCTAGTTGCCCGATTTCGGCGGCAGCCGTATTGTCGGTTACTAATCAACTAGTGGTAAAAGCCGGCTCAGCAGTAGTGTGAACAGCCAGATATCGAGTATAAAATTTATACTTGTGTGTACACATACGTTTTATGTATGCGTCTCTTTTACTCACACGAGATCTATATCTTTTGACCCTTTCCTCAGCGAGCAGATTCAATAGTTAATCGCTTGCCTATTGAGGACTCTACATACGTAATACGATTGACTATTAAAATTCATTCAAATGGCATAACTAACCTTTGGCCCTTTTGTTAGTATTAGCCTTTTAATTTTATTGTGCTGGCTTTGACTATTTATTGTTCATTTTACTACTGGTTTCATAGATAAATTCATGAGTTTTTCATACCATAAGACCGCATAGAAGCATACTACACCATGTCTTTGCAACATATTTATTTTAAACAGTTTCACAAGGGGCGTAATTTACAACCACCAAAATCAGATTGCTCATTCAGTAACGTACCTGTTTGTCAATCTGATTGCCACATGTAGTAATCGCGAAGATCTTTAGATCTGTGTTGGTGATTTCTGGTTTTATTTTGATTTGAAGTTTTCTCTTAAAGTATAACATATTTCTTCGATTTAAACACGTTTTTGAGGGGTACTAAATAGGTACAATTGTTTGGGAAAAATAAATCTCATCAAAATGCCTTTTTTCTGGATGCCAAATTTTTAGGTTATATTTTTACGATTTTCAATTCAACATTGTGGCCGTTTGGTGCGCGCTATCAAGTTAATATTAAGTATTCGTAGGTTTATACATGTGTACAACTATTTCATGTACATTGCGCACCTCAAAGTCTTACAGAAAAAAAACAGCCGGCTGCAACGTATACGCCCCAGCCGGCACTTTTTGTTTTCCATTTTTTAGCGAAACCCTAGAGGTACAATTTTTTTTAATGAAGGTACTAAATAGTACAATTTGGGAACTATATCCTCGCGAAATTTCAACAAAATCGGTGACTAGTGCCGGCTGGGACGTGTCACACGTATAATTGAGTTGTGGAGAATCGGATGGGCTTGAACATCGCAACTTTCAATACAGCACGCTGCACGACCTCGATGGATGTTTTTGATGTCCCTCCCCAAATAGACAATATGTAAGGAGCGATTGACAAAGAGCATAGAGCGACGCCTATTGCAAAATCATAGAGCGACGCCTTATTGCAAAGCCATAGAGCGACGCCATCGAACGACGCCATTGAGCGACGCCATAGAACGACGCCATAGAGCGACGCCATAGAGCGACGCCATAGAGTGACGCCAAAGAGCGACGACATTCAGCGGCGTCACAGAGCGACGCCATATAGCGACGCTTTAGAGAGACGCCATAGAGAGACGCCTTATTGCAACGCCATAGACCGACGCCATAGAGCGACGCCATCGAACGACGCCATTGAGCGACGCCATAGAACGACGCCATAGAGCGGCGCCAAGGATCGACATCATAGAGCGACACCCTAGAGTGACGGCTAATTGCAAAATCATAGATCGACGCCATATAGCGACGCCATAGAGTGACGCCTTATTGCAACACCATAGAGCAACGCCGTATGCAATGGCGACGCCATAGAGCGACACCATAGAGCGACGCCATAGAGCGACGTCTAATAGCAAAATCATAGATCGACGCCTTACTGCAACGCCAAAGGGCGACGCCTTAGAGCGACTCCATAGAACGACGCCATAGAGCGGCGCTGCGGATCGTCGTTGTCGAGCGACGCCATACAGCGACGCCAAGGATCGACGTTATACAGCGACGCCTTATTGCAAAAGCATAGAGCGACGCCATTAAGCGACGCCTTAGTGCAACGGCATTCAGCAATGCCATAGAGCGACGCCTTCTTGCTAAATCTTAGAGCAACGCCATATAGCGACTTCTTAGAGCGACGCCATAAAGAGACGCGTTATTGCAACGCCATAAAGCAACGCAATAGGGCGACGCCATTGAGCGACGCCTTAGAGCGACGCCATGGAGCGACGCCTTATTCCAACCCCATTGAGCAACGCCATAGGACGACGCCTTATTGCAATGCCATAGAGCAACGCCATTGAGCGGCGTCATAGAGCGACGCCATAGAGCGACGCCAAGGGATGTTGTAATACCAGAGATACGCCTAATTGCAACGCCATAGAGCAATGCCGTGGGGCGACGCCATAGAGCGACGCCTTATTGCAACGCCATAGAGCGACGTCATTGAGCGACGCCATAGAGCGACGCCATAGAGCGACGCCATAGAGTGACGCCAAAGAGCGACGACATTCAGCGGCGTCACAGAGCGACGCCAACTAGCGACGCTTTAGAGAGACGCCATAGAGAGACGCCTTATTGCAACGCCATAGAGCGACGCCATAGAGCGACGTCTAATTTCAAAATCATAGATCGACGCCACTAAGCGACATCTTATTGCAACGCCAAAGGGCAACGTCTTAGTGCGACGCCATAGAACGACGCCTTAGAGCGACGCCATAGAGCGACGCCATAGAGTGACGCCAAAGAGCGACGACATTCAGCGGCGTCACAGAGCGACGCCATATAGCGACGCTTTAGAGAGACGCCATAGAGAGACACCTTATTGCAACGCCATAGAGCGACGCCATAGAGCGACGCCTAATTTCAAAATCATAGATCGACGCCACTAAGCGACACCTTATTGCAACGCCAAAGGGCAACGCCTTAGTGCGACGCCATAGAACGACGCCATAGAGCGGCGCCGCGGATCGTCGTTGTCGAGCGACGCCATACAGCGACGCCAAGTATCGACGTTATACAGCGACGCCTTATTGCAAAAGCATAGAGCGACGCCATTAAGCGACGCCTTAGTGCAACGGCATTCAGCAACGCCATAGAGTGACGCCTTCTTGCTAAATCTTAGAGCAACGCCATATAGCGACTTCTTAGAACGACGCCATAAAGAGACGCGTTATTGCAACGCCATAAAGCAACGCAATAGGGCGATGCCATTGAGCGACGCCTTAGAGCGACGCCATGGAGCGACGCCTTATTCCAACTCCATTGAGCAACGCCATAGGGCAACGCCTTATTGCAATGCCATAGAGCAACGCCATTGAGCGGCGTCATAGAGCGACGCCATAGAGCGACGCCAAGGGATGTCGTTATACCAGAGATACGCCTAATTGCAACGCCATAGAGCAACGCCGTAGGGCGGCGTCATAGAGCGACGCCTTATCGCAACGCCAAGGATGGACGTCATACCAGAGATTCGCCTTATTGCAACGCCATAGGGTGACTCCATAGAGCGACGCCTTATTGCGATGCCATAGAGTGGCGCCAAAGCTCGATGCCATTCAACGACGCCATTGAGCGGCGTCATAGAGCGACGCCTTATCGCAACGCCAAGGATGGACGTCATAGAGCGAAGCCTTATTGCAATGCCATAGAGCAGCACCAAAGATCGACGCCTCTGAACGACGCCATTGAGCGGCGTCATAGAGCTACTCCTTATCGCATCGCCAAGGATGGACGTCATAGCGCGACGCCTTTTTGCAAAATCATAGAGCGACGCCTTATAGCAAAATCTTAGAGCGACGCCATCGAACGACGCCATTGAGCGACGCCATAAAACGACGCCATAGAGCGGCGCCAAGGATCGACGTCATAGAGCGGCGTCATAGAGCGTCGCCATAGAACGACGCCTTAGAGTGACGCCACGGATCGACGTCATAGAGCGACGCCATAGAGTGACGCCCTAGAGCGACGCCTAATTGCAAAGTCATAGAGCAACGCCATATAGCGGCGCCTTATTTCAACACCAAAGGGCGACGCCATAGAACGACGCCATAAACGATGTCATTGAGCAGCTTCATAGAGCGTCGCCATAGAACGACGACATAGAGTGACGCCACGGATCAACATCATAGAGCGACGCCCTAGAGCAACGCCAAGGATGGAAGTCATAGAGTGACGCCTTATAGCAAAATCTTAAAGCGACGCCATCGAACGACGCCTTTGAGCGGCGCCAAGGATCGACGTCATAGAGCGGCGTCATAGAGCGTCGCCATAGAACGACACCTTAGAGTGACACCACGGATCGACGTCATAGAACGACGCCATAGAGTGACGCCCTAGAGCGACGCCTAATTGCAAAATCAAAGAGCAACGCCATATAGCGGCGCCTTATTGCAACACCAAAGGGCGACGCCATAGAACGGCGCCATTAAACGACGTCATTGAGCGGCTTCATAGAGCGTCGCCATAGATCGACGCCATAGAGTGACGCCACGGATCGACATCATAGAGCGACGCCATAGACTGACGCCCTAGAGCGACGCCTAATTGCAAAATCATAGAGCAACGCCATAGGGCGACGCCATAGAGTGACGCCCTAGAGCGACGCCAAGGATGGACGTCATAGAGCGACGCCTTATTGCAAAATCTTAGAGCAACGCCATACCGCGACGCCTTATTGCGAAGCCATAGAGCCTCGCCATCGAACGACGTCATAGAGCGACGCCATAGAACGACGCCGTTGAGCGGCGCCACGGATCGAGGTCATAGAGCGACGCTCTAGAGCGACGCCTAATTGCAAAATTATAGATCGACGCCATTAAGCGACGCCTTATTGCAACACCAAAGGGCGACGCCAAAGAACGACGCCATTAAACGACGCCACTGAGCGGCGTCATAGAGCGTCGCCATAGAACGACGCCATAGAGTGGCTCCACGGATCGACGTCATAGAGCGACGCCATAAAGCGACGCCCTAGAGCGACGCCTATTTGCAAAATGATAGAGCAACGCCATATAGCGACGCCATAGAGATATGCCTTATTGCAACGCCATAGAGCAACGCCATTGGGCGACGCCATAGAGCGACGCCCTAGAGAAACGCCAAGGATGGACGTCATAGAGCGACTCCTTATAGCAAAATCTTAGAGAATCTTAGAACGACGACAAGTATTTTTTCTTCCAACAGGGCTTTTGGATGAAATAGAAGTAGAAACTTGAATCGTCGTAAGTAGGTATTTATTTGAAAACGCGATTGTGCTCCTTATTCCTAGAAAATTACGGGTCAATTTCCTATCCATATAGAAAATACTTGAAAGTATCCCGAGCCCTAGTTTCTTAAGGTAGACGTACTGGAAGCCCTAGTACTCGATTTTGCAAGTACGACCCAAGTCTACTCTCTCCTCCCAATAATTCGACAAAAATCTAGTCAATCAAACCCATACTTCCATAGCTTTACCATACAATTACGCATCTGAACTGACTACAACGTATCTGCAGTGCGATTGTCTAACTTTAGTTCATGATGGTTAATGAATACGATAGTCATTAATCGTAAATACATTCGAATTGTGTAAAACTGTCCATCCAATGAGTGACCGATCGTATTGGATCGTATACAAACATAGAGTATATAACCACTAGAGAGCGTATAGGCCGATTTCTTCTAAGTACGCGGCTCACTACAGCGGGCCGGGGGACGAGGAACAACGCGCGGCTGCAATTGGTCCGTTCAAGGTCAAGTTGCATAGGTAGCCTATGGTTAGTGGTGGCACTACTTGATTAAAGGAAAATAGTCGATATCGATAAAATGGATTTTAACATTATAAAAATACTCAACCCAAACAAACAGCGCTATATCTTGTTTAAACAAAGTTTCCCTTTTAACCTTATCTTTCCACTTTTATTTTAATTCTGAAATCTTAGAAAATCTAAAATGAAAACATGTATGTCAAACACACAGATGAAAAATCTGAGACCCTCCTCCTATTTTTAAAGTCGTTTAAAAGTAGTTACGTGTTTAACCTCTCGCGTCCGGAACGTTTGTTACGTCACAAGTCCTTGACGCTCCGAAAGCGCCGGCAAGCGCCGCGGGTGGGCGCTTATCTAAGCGTAATCTGACCCGAGCCACTTAAAACGTTATCGCAGCGTTCGTTTAGTTTGTATCCTAGCACTTGAAGTGGTTTCGAGTTCATAAATTATGTCGTCATGAAATAAAACACAAATAAGAGTCTTATTAGTACTCGAGAAATATTTATATCCTATTGAAATGAGAGAACTTGCTGAATGTAGTTATGTTACTGTTTATGTTATTTCTGACAAAACTATTGGATCAATTTAGACCAAAATTTGGGAACTAGCTTATGAAAAGACTAGTAATCCAATGACAATGATCTTGAAAGCACTTCGTTTTACAAACTTTCGGTTTTTTATAGTAGGTATTTTTTTTTCGGTAGAATATACCTTTTCTATAGTAAATTTGAAATTCCCAAAACGCGCAAATCCATAGGGGCTGAGAAAAAAATCGCCAAAACTTTCTTTCGGGATTGGTGGGATAGTGGGAGTATTAAGGGTGGGGAAGATTACGTGGCGACTCTATATAAGCTTTTAATCCAAATTAAGGTCAGGGGCATCTTCAAGGTCAAGGTCAAACCAGTAAATGTCAAGGTCAAACACTTCAAGGTCAAACTATGCCTAAAATCGTAGAATATTGCCCTCTATTAAACTCCAACGTCAAGAATATACTCAAGGTCATACTCGAACCTCTCAAAAATGTTAATTTGAAAGAAAATGTCGACGGAGCCCCGCTGCGCGGGGCTCCTACTTCTGAGTGGTTTATAAAAAAATAACCTCGAAGGGGATGGCGGGGTCTATTCGCTCGCTTCGCTCGCTCACTCGACCCCGCCATCCCCTTCTAACCTAACCTATCCGAGTCGGGGTGCCCCCAAGTCCAGAGCTCGCTCCGCTTGCTCTTGCATTTTGAGTCCTTCGAAATGTTACCCACTTCTTAATGTATGTGTGTAATTCTGTGCGTTGGTTATTATTTAGTGTATGTAGGTTATAGGTAGTAATAGAAAAAAAAAAGATTTAACTGTCAAACGTAAACGTCGCATACATCATAATATTCTAATTACGTTTCGTTCGTTACCCACAATCGCTAAAATACTTTTTTATTTTAGTTAATTAAGTCTATTATTTGCTTTTTATTTGAAAACATAATACTTGCGCAACTATTTAAAAATAAAATAAAGTCAAAAACTATAATATTCAATAAAAAAAAACTTTAAATGAGTGGTCACTTAGTCTGACCGTAAAACGAAACGACCTTGGACCGATTTTTTTAAGTTATCTGTGGCAAAATATGTCATTTTTTCGTAAAAAGGTTAGAAATAATTGAGTTTTTAGGATTTTTTTTCTCTGAAACTATGTGTTTGCGCGCTATGTGACTTTGTGATAGTGTTCTACAAGAAGAGTACTCTACCCAAAAAAATAATCAAGCTCCAAACCGAAAGTTTGTAATACGAAGTGGAGCCATGATCTTTTATATGAGTTCTATAGCCGATTATAGCAATATTCAAGCTCAAACTTCATAAAGCGCGGCGCCATTTGTTGTTTTTTATTGCGTAATTCAATGCGCTATTTTGATAACGATTATCAGAGTTATATCAAACAGATTCCAATTGGAAAAGCTTGTAGAATACTACCTATATATTCATCAACGCATTGTTAACTATAAATCGTTACAATATGCTTACTTTAATTGTAAACATTGCCAGAAACCCAAACAATAACAATTTTGACCTTGACGAACACTCGGAACTACGTAACTTTTGTAGGCTCAACAAAACAAGTTTTGTGATGTTATTTCATGCAAAAAACTAGCTACATACTTGTAGGAAACACTTATAAATGATTATTTATCCACTTACCCTAGTTTAGCACACTAAAAACACACAAAAATCACTAAAATCACTGCATGACATGCGCGCGAAATAACCGTGACGTAGAAACTTTTGACAAGAGTTCAGTGTTGCCAGGGCCCTTGAGTCATAAGTTACGTTTCGTTTCCTAAAATGTTACATTTTTGCTCAAAAAGTTACATTATTGTATTTTTTTTAAATTACGTATTTTTGGGGTCGGTGGGGAAAATGGCGGAATATAATGGAATCTATGATGTGTAATAGTGTATTTAACCTAAGGATAAAATTTCGTCATCTCTCTTTAGTATGTACTAGCTGACCCACGCAAATTCGTCTGCGTCACATTTTCGGCTCGGCCCCTTTTAGTCTTAGCGTGATGATATGTAGCTAATGTAGCCTATATCCTTCCTCGATACATGGGCTATCTAATACTGAAAGAATTTTTCAAATCGGACCGTTAATTCCTGAGATTACCCCCTACATACAAACTTGCAAACAAATGTTACCTCTTTATAATATTAGTATAGATTGTAATGTAATAGGTACTCGTTGGGGTTTAAATCACAGTTATCAAAAATCGTTGATTTGTTTCTGTGTAGATATTTAACTTGTTTGCATCTGCAATAAAATACAGATGTTGTATTTTTATTTTTATTAGTATAAGTTGCAAACTTTGACATGCAATTTGCCAACAAAATAAAATATTAGTTGAAAATAAATGTGTATACATTTATTTTCAACTAATATTTTATATTTATTATTTATTTAGTATTTATATATAATTTTTTATATTTATATATAAATAATTTATTTTATATTTATATATAATATTCACAAAACAAAACAAAACAAATCACAATCAGTCATTTCTGTAGCTACGAAACCGCGTACGGCGGGAACTTGCGAAGTACGAAAAGTGCGCGTACACGCTCAAGCAAAATCAAGTTTTAAAGCAAATACTTAACGATTCATTTTGTCGTGGCGCTTTCCATGCAGAGCCTTCTGTGAGTGTGATATGGAGTGAAATACTATTTAGATGCGCAGTTTTAGGTGCGATAAATTGAAATGCGTTCGTAAACTGTTTGCAATAAACATCTAGTGTTACAAATCTCGTTGTTCTCAAAAGTTACGAAAATTGCCTTATATACAAAAATTACTTATATGTTACGCGAGGGGGTCAAAAGTTACGAAAAATGTAAGAAATGTAACCTTCTGGCAACACTGCAAGAGTTTTTGAAATGTCGGCTGTCATATTTTTAGTATCTGTTTGTGTTTATGGTTGGCAAATTTTATCTGCCATAGAGAACATTCATTAGCAAACGATTCTAAAGCTTAGTTTACACAATATTAAAGTTTATATCAGTCGCGGTGTGCTGGTTCCAAATGGAACCAGCGGGACTCAACGTCGCTGCCGCAGATACGAATATACTGGTTCCATTTGGATCCGCCCGGGACCCAGCGGTGTAAGTATGTGAATTGATTAAAAATTGTATTCGTTGTAATTTTATGATCATCGATAAATCGACTTCAATCATTAAACGTAACAGCACAGATTTTTACGATAAAAATACAAAGGGGAAGAAAGGGATAAAAATATAAGTATTTCCTAATGAAAGAAAGAGACTTTTCCAAAAGACATCAACGCGCGCTTCTCACAGTGTGCTCGTTCACCTAACCACCATTTTATATAGACCCCTGCAGTGGCTTATCATCTGATTCAAATCAAAAATATTTTGCGTAGTCTTTACTCTCCGATGAAAAGTTATGCCATCATTTTTGTAAAAAAAGGTCTAGGAATGTTTCCCACACAAATTCACCGGGTATGAAGGCATTTTTATGCGTTATAAATTGCATAAAAATTAAAACGATTTGTAAAAACTTAGCATGCCCACAGGTCTAGCAATTGGTCACAACTAAAATGGTTACTAGTGCCGCTGCCTAACATCTGAGCAAAAACACTAATAGTTTTCGTGCGTCGGGGCACTGTATGCGCAGTCAAGTGGTTTAATAGTCTTTGTATACAAACGTATCATAAAATTGCGTTTTATTATGTAAAACATTCAGAAAATCTTTATTTTTAATGATTATTATAATATCTAATATTTTGAAAAAACCCTCTATTTTATCTTTTTTTTTTATTTACATCTCAACAATAACTTTTTGGTTGTTATAAACATTGAATTATAATGAAAAATATGTATATGCAAATGTTGCAACTCAAGTAACCAAACGCAAAAGAACGAATGAAAGAGAGCTTCGGCTACTCGGCCCTAGGTGGCGGCATAAGTTTTGTACTACTCGACACTGGGTGGCGTTAGTGGGCTGTAATTGCAAGCTTTTTATATTCTGTGGCTGTCAAGAGGACAAGTGACAAGACGAAGATTGACATTAAATCTGTCATCTTTGTAGTCTGATACGTAGTATCTCTATGTAGTCTGTGGTAGTCTGTGATGTTGTGGTTCGTACAGAATTTTATATTTTTTTTAGCACTAATACTTTTTAACAAAGAACACTATACTTTCCTCTCGTTGTTTCCACGACAGTCCATTTTTGGACGGGTTGGCGGTCTACGTCACATTGAGAATTGGTCCGAAAGTGGACTGTCGGACGGTCAAGCGGTAGCATACTAAAAGTAAGTAAACTTGGCCGTATACTTAATATATCTTTCCCAGAAAAGTTAATAACAACCACAAAATTTACTAGTACTTTGTGCTCAATAGAGATACCTGTAGATCTCTGCCTCGGCGCCATAAAGGGCCGGAGTTCGTCAACTAGATTCTGAAATAAACCTAAGGATAACCTGTAGTTGGCAATAAATTCACCCTCCGGGATATACCAGGGGACCGACTCTTGTCGGAGTTGAGCTCTCCTCATCTGCGAGCGTCTCATGCGCCGCTCACGTTCTATAAGGCCCAGCATGTATGAGTACCAGTGTTGCCACACGCCAGATCGAGAAATCTGGATAGAACGGTCGAAAAATCTGTACAAAATCTGTATGAACGCAAAACGCTAAAATCTGTATAAAATCTGTAAAACTGTAATAAAATCTGTACAAAATCTGTTCAAGAAAACAATATTAAATATTTTTTGTACATATTTTTATTCATTTTACAATCATTTTTTTATCAACTTGGAGTTTATAACAGGGTTCATCATTAAGAAGTTGTTTCGTTAAAAGAAGTCCCTCAATCGTTTCAGTTCCTAAATGGTTTCTTGTTTTTGTTTTATTTAAATATTATTATATTATTATTATTATTTTATTTATTGTTTTATTATACACTAAAAAGAGATACATTTTCAATCATTTCATCATAGATTATGTGAGGAAGCGAAAATGACGAAAATCTGTATAAAAGTTATGCTAAATCTGTAATCTGTATTGGTGATAAAAAATCTGTATAGATACAGATAAATCTGTATATATGGCAACACTGATGCGTACGCCATTTTCGCGATACAACAAAACTTCAGCGTTATACGATCGTCATAAGCCGAGACTCGCCGTAATCATTTGACATTAGCAATGAACTCATAGAACTTAGACAATTCGAAGTAATTGTCAAAACCCTACGAAAAATTAAAAATCATTCACTCATCGTTTAAAATAACGATTTCGATCGTATACCGTCCATGAACTTCATAGGTACACAATTCGAATTAACCACGGAACAGAAAAAAAAGTGGAAGTGCAAAGTAGGCGTGGCACGCGTGCCGATATTATGCGTAGCTACGCAACTCTAACCCAGTTGTGTTCCAACAACGCGACAAACCGATAGTCTCGCTGACTCTCGAAATAAATTTATAATGCCTGAACCATGCCGTATTGTTCCATTTTGGATTACAAAAATAATAGTAGGAGAATAAATCTTAAAAATGGAGGTGTTTAATACCATCGGAAAGTACGAATTTATTTGTTTTCTAATAAAATCTTAGCATATTAAATATTCTAAAAACTTAAATTCAAGTCTATTTAAAATAAACCTTTTCCCATTTGCACAGAGTTTATTTTGCATCGATTCAGTAACTGATTCGTTCTCGAAAGTTCTTCGCTACTCAAATAGTGATGTAGTCGGGTGGGATACTGTGGATGGATATCGATAAAGAACATGTTTTTGTAGTTCGTCTAGATATTTTATTGAAATTACTTATTTTATTGAAATTATTTTGTTGTGATTATTTATTGAAGATTGATTTTTTTTTATTTAAATAATATATGATTGTGTACCCAACTAAGTAATAAAATACTATCGTAAGCCACTTTGCATAGAGAGTTCTCGAACTAAAGTGTAAACAACTCCCTTTTATTGTCGGCAGCCGAGTAAGCTACCAGAATCATGATTTTGTAAGACTTGTGCTGTGAAAAAAATACTGGCCAAGTGCGAGTTGGACGCGTGCAAAGGAATCCGAACGAATTTCTTTTTTGTAACAAGTTATGTTAACACGAGACTTTTTATAGGTTTTCCTGTTATTTGTAGGTTAGGACTATTATTTGCATTTTTTTCAACATTTTGCGCTCAGTAGTTTCGGAGATAAGGGGTCGGAATGGTAATGTTTGGTATATATAATTTCTTGAATAAGTTCTACACTATTTATTATTATTTTTTTTAATCCTTCACAATAAGTCCTTTCATTTGATATGTCACACGATACAGTTAAAAAACTAGTAGTGCTAGTTTACATTTCTAGTTTGACCCACAAAAGTTACCCACCATACTCAAAATTTATTATATACGTAACGCATACGTGTTTGGGTCACAGAAATCTATTCGTCTACCAAAGAACAGAATCGGTCCCGTAGATCCGGAAAAAACTGGATGTGACAGACTGGCAGACAGATACCAGAGTGATCCTATAAGGGTTCCGCTTCCTACGGATGTCGGAACCCTAAAAATTATATGATGTGTGTTATTTTTATTGATTTTAATGTATTATAAGGTATATTGATATAAATAAAACAAAACGTTATAATATAACGGTTTGTATTTTTGTTTCTATCTAATTTTATACAGTAAACTGGGAATGTTTTGCTCACGCTGATTTCAAAATAGAATTAACTTAAATTACAAGGCAAAACTAGACTAATCCACGATAGCTTATTTGATAACGATTCCAATAACATAAGTTTCGTATATAAAACTGCAACTCCAAACGAATCACATTTTATGGAATTAATTTTGAAAAAAGTTATCCTATTTATCGATTTCGACATAGGTTCATGTGCCACAGCCCTGATCGAGTGGCAAATTTTTGTATCCCAGATAGACTAATGAAGCGAATCTCAACCTTATTGCCAAGAGATTTAAGTTTATAATTGCAACTATTGAAAATACCGCCATCTATGGTCAAGTAGCGGAATTTACTCGTAAATTCAACTTGTAATGATTTCAGAAAACGAAACGCCGTAAGTACTTTTTGCTTTTAAGCAAAATAAATCGTAGGTGTAAGAGCGAAGGTACATTTTAAAATATAGGTTCTGTGACTTATGCTTGTTTTGAACAATATGGAAACAACCAATCAAACGTGTCCTTTATATGTGGTGGATAATATGATTATCGGTTTATTTGTGTGAGTTTGGCGACACAGGTTCCGATACAAAATTCGTCCTATAGCACTTCCACTTTTTTTTCTGTTCCGTGGAATTAACCGTTTGACATATGAAATCATACGTTTTAGGTTGTCAAATGAGTACGATTAGCTTACACAATCGCACCTCTGAACTGACTTTAAACTCATAAGTTCGAACTTAGAAGCTTAGCGGAGAAATTCACAAAAACGCGTCATAAGTACAACGCCATCTATCGATCTACAACGTAACTGAACTGTCTTTATACTCATAAGTTCGAACTTAGAAGTTTACACGTTACGATAAATAATGATAGTATAATAACATTTTCACTTTTTTATTGCTACATTTTAAGTTTAATTAAAAAATTACTCAAAAATACATTGTTTCGGGGTCTTTTCACACATTTCTTATTATAAATTTTCTCAATAGATGGCATTGCAAGTATCTGAAGTCTCAATGAAAACAACCTACGAGTATTTTAGCGCTCGATGAAGTTTCTTCGTAAACTTTAAAATTCGATCTTTTGATTTTGTGGGTCGATTTTGATGAAATAAGCACTAAATGTTACTCCAGTTATCACTTTATATTTTGAAGTACCATAAATTTGAATCCAAAAACGCACAGACAAACAGACGCACAGACAAACAGAAAATAATTTCAAAAACTGCTTTTTTGTATTCTATGTCATTTTTCTGACATTTCTATGTATTTTTTATGCGAAAATATTCAATGTAAAGACACGGCAACTCTACGATTTTATTATATGTATAGAATATAGAAGATATAGAAGATAGATATTCCACTCGGTGTACAGCCCGCAGCGGCCGGCGGTGGACCCCCAGGCCGCGGAGTTCGCGGGCGGGCGGCAGGGCGGCGGGGGCGGCGCGCGTTCATGTCGACTGCGTCAGTGCGCGAGCCCAAGCGCTCAGTAGACCCGGACGGCATACCACCTTACATCGTCAAAGATTGTCGCATAGTTTTTGAGGTTATTGTACATTTTCAACTTGTGCTTGCAGGAGGGTCACTATCCGGACGAGTGGAAGATTTACGCGAGTTATTCCAGCAGTGCGATTCTGTAAACATAACGAAGTGAACACTAAGGCGAAGTGAACGACAAGTGAGCTGTCAAACCATACAAACAAGATGGCATGACAGCTCACTTGTCGTTCACTCCAACTAAGTGATCACGGTGAGATGTAAACAGAATCGACCAGCAGTTCCTAAAGGAGGTGTGGGCTCTGACGTGAGTGGATACCGACCGGTGGCAGTGCTGCCTGCGTTCACCAAGGTATTTGAGTATTGAGTCAGTATTGCATAAAAGTATCATACACAAAGTGAACTCTCGGTTAACGGACGCACAACACGGTTTTAAGCCGGGTCACAGTGCGGGGGGCAACTTATTGTCTTTCGCATATTTTGACTTCCGGAAAGCTTTCGATACTGTCAATAATAATGTACTTTTATGCAAGCTCGCTACTGTGGGATTCAGATTTTTTTGCGAGTTACCTGGGCGAGCGCCGACAGTACGTCGAGTATGCAGGGCATGACTCCAGGCCTTACTACGCCTTCTCACTTCTCAGGGCTGAGTCAAGGGAGTAATATCGGGCCATTGGAATTTATATTGGTAGTGAATGATCTGCCGACTGTGGTCAAAGAGGCGAAGTGTCTGTTGTTTGCTGATGACTTAAAGTTATTCTTAGCGGTTAAAGATGAGGCAGATTGTAATCGGCTCCAATCAGACATTAACAGTATAGTCCAATATCCTAACTCCATTTTAATACAAATAAGTGCTGTGTGATGAGTTACAGCCGTGCGCGTACTCCATTAGGTACATCATGTCTGGTACGAGATAGACACGGAGGTAATGCCGCGCGTCACACAAGTGCGGGATCTGGGCGTGCAGATGGTACCGGAGTTGACGTTCCGCAAGCATATAGTTGAGGTGTGTGGCAGGGCTTTCAGAAATCTCGGGTTTTTCAAAAAAAAAATACAAAAAAATATTCCGAATTGAGAACCTCCTCCTTTTGGGAAGTCGGTAAATAAAGTAGCAGTTATCTATTCTTTATGTCGGTCCGTGTGTACTTAATTTCGGCTTATCAGTGCTCTTTATTGTGTAATATGTCTCATAATAATACACTTTGGCCGTATCACCATATGTTATCATAGTCCACTTACGTAACTCTGCAAATTAAAGAAAAAAATGCGCAATCTTTGAATGTGTGAGGTGATTGATGTCTGTTATTATGAATACCTACATTTTATTATCTTAAAAGAGCATACTTAGATATATATAATTTTTTATTTGTAACGTAAAAAATAATATAGAATAGATAAAACAGAATAATAACTAGTAAGTCTTCATCTTCCTGCCCTTATCCCATGTTACTTGGGGTCGGCGCAACACGTTTTTTTCTTCCAGTCTGCCCGCTCAAACTATCACTAACTCCCTTTTCTTTCATATCGCTTCTTACACAATCCTACCTTTTTTTTTTGGCCTTGATCCTCTCTCTCTCCATCCGTCCACATTCAAGTTCATTACTCTTTTAGTTAAATGCGTTTCCTCTCTCCTCTTCACATGACCATATCACCATATCAAGACATGCGATTCCCTTTTAACTTTTCAGTCACTGGCGCCACTTTTAAACTACCTCTAATGTAGTCATTTCTCACTTTATCCATTCTTGTTACTCCACACATCCATCTCAACATTCTCATCTCCGCCACATGCAATCTATTTTCATCCCTCTTTTTCACAGCCCAACATTCTGATCCATACATTACGACAGGTCTTATCACGGTCTTGTAGAATGCCCGGAAATCTCTTTATAAATTGTACCTACACTATAAGAATTTACATGAAAGTTTCAAAATACACGGTTGGCGCATGGCTGAGCGATTGACTGCGGGTTCGAATCCCGCATGGGACAAATTTGCATGGCCTACAGATAGTTGTTCCGAGTCCGGCTGTTTGTGTATGTGAGTTGTAGGTACCTATGTTTGTAAATGCACCCACGATAAAGGAGAAACTTCAATTATACCTAATGTGGGACAACGATAAAAAAAAATAGGATGTAACGGGTCGAGGGATTTCGGGACCAACACCGCGGTCCCGCCGGACTACATCTATACCGTTTGAGTGGTGCTTTGGGACCACAACTAAAATAAACAAAAGTATGTCTTGGACAAATACGGTCAGGGTCAGCCAAAAAATTAGTTACTTCCAAAAAAAACATTTTTATGAAACGATAAAATATTTCTTTTATTTCAATATTACCTAGCTGCCTTCTATTAAATAACAAACCTAAAAAAAAAAACATTATGAAATATAGATAGTCAGGTATTTAAAAATTAAATTACATCATATAATTGAAAACATTTTTGCTTATTATCCCTTAAATCAAGAGCTTTTTGTAGCTTAACTGTACCTATTTTGCTTCATTTTTCTTGTGGTCCCAAAGTACTACTCAAAAATAATGTAGGGGTGTATGGGACCGCAGTCCCGGTCCTGCCGGTCGATTCGGTCGACATCTCACCGTGATCACTTAGGTGGCATGAACGACAAGTGAGCTGTCATGCCATCTTGTTTGTATGGTTTGACAGCTCACTTGTCATTCACTTCGCCGTGTTCACTTCGACATGTTTACAGCCGATCGATTCTGTTGACATCTCACCGTGATCACTTAGGTGGAGTGAGCGACAAGTGAGCTGCCACACCATCTTGTTTGTATGGTTTGACAGCTCACTTGTCGTGCGCTTCGCCTAAGTGTTCACTTCGACATGTTTACAGCCGGTCGATTCTGTTGACATCTCACCGTGATCACTTAGGTGGAGTGAGCGACAAGTGAGCTGCCACACCATCTTGTTTGTATGGTTTGAGAGCTCACTTGTCGTGCGCTTCGCCTAAGTGTTCACTTCGACATGTTTATTGCCGGTCGATTCTGTTGGCATCTCACCGTGATCACTAGGTGGAGTGAACGACAAATGAGCTGTCATGCCATCTTGTTTGTATGGTTTGACAGCTCACTTGTCATTCACTTCACCTTGTCACTTCGACATGTTTACAGCCGGTCGATTCTGTCGACAACTCACCGTGATCACTTAGGTAGAGTGAGCGACAAGTGAGCTGTCATGCCATCTTGTAGTATGGTTTGACAGCTCACTTGTCATTCGCTGCACCGTGTTCACTTTGACACGTTTACAGCCGGTCGATTCTGTCGACAACTCACCGTGATCACTTAGGTAGAGTGAGCGACAATTGAGCTGTCATGCCATATTGTTTGTATGGTTTGACAGCTTACTTGTCATTCACTTCGCCGTGTTCACTTCGACATGTTTACAGCCGGTCGATTCTGTTGACATCTCACCGTGATCACTTAGGTGGAGTGAGCGACAAGTGAGCTGCCACACCATCTTGTTTGTATGGTTTGACAGCTCACTTGTCGTGCGCTTCGCCTAAGTGTTCACTTCGACATGTTTACAGCCGGTCGATTCTGTTGACATCTCACCGTGATCACTTAGGTGGAGTGAGCGACAAGTGAGCTGCCACAACATCTTGTTTGTATGGATTGACAGCTCACTTGTCGTGCGCTTCGCCTAAGTGTTCACTTCGACAATGTTTACTGCCAGTCGATTCTGTTGGCATCTCACCGTGATCACTAGGTGGAGTGAACGACAAATGAGCTGTCATGCCATCTTGTTTGTATGGATTGACAGCTCACTTGTCGTGCGCTTCGCCTAAGTGTTCACTTCGACATGTTTACTGCCGGTCGATTCTGTTGGCATCTCACCGTGATCACTAGGTGGAGTGAACGACAAATGAGCTGTCATGCCATCTTGTTTGTATGGATTGACAGCTCACTTGTCGTGCGCTTCGCCTAAGTGTTCACTTCGACATGTTTACAGAATCGCACTGCTGAAATCCCCTCGACCCGGTGTAACAGTGGGCAGTCTATATAACGACAAGCTTTGATCGGATTTGATTGAGAAGGAAAACCGACACGCAGGTTGTCCGTGATGACACAAACATCTAAGTAATTACAACAATAGGTACTACGTTGTTACTATTTTTTATCATCAGTTAATAGATAACAAAGTCTATCGTAATTTTAAAACAAGCAATGACGAGGCGGAAATTAACAATTAAAAATAAGTAAGTATATGACAGGTTTTTGCCGGGTAAGAAGTATACTTAATGATAATAATTTATAGTGCAGTGAAGTCCAAATTCCAAGTGTCTGGTCTTTGTTCTCACTTTGTCCTTATGAGATGCAAAACACGGACTTTGGACTACTTAATACTCTTTGCTCCCTTGCTATCTAGGACATTATATAAGAAACAGTTCCGGAACTGAGTTAATGCTTTGTATACCTACTTTTAAGGATGGGAAGTCAACAAATGACTCCTCCCGCTCTGGGCGAAGCAGAAGGGAGTGTCAGACTACCCATCCGTGTTCCTCTTAATGCCCTTTGAGTTTGTTTTAAACAAATTCGGTACCTGACAGAAATTGGTAATTGGTAGTTCCTACTCACCTAACTACTATGAAAGAGGGAGCAATCAAATAAAGTATGTACTTTTGATCCTTTAGGCTCTTAGCTAAAGTATAACAGCCCCACGGGTCAATTTTCAAGGTTAAGCAACGCTTGCCGAGGTCGATCTGTGGATGGGTGACCATATTAATAAAACGAGACTCCTCCGTGCATCGGAAAGCAAGTTAAACCGTTGGTATCGGCTGTCATTTTTGTAGATCTTAGCTGTCGTTACGGATTGTCGGAATTTCAGAAACTAGACAGTCTGACACCCAGTCTTGCCAAGAAGTACCTACCGTCTTACGCAGTTACTGAATTGTGGAGATCTGGTAGGCAACCGCTCCTCGTATATACTGGTATTCAGCTGAACCCGGTTTGACTGGATGCCGACCCAATTTCGTTGGGAAAAGTGTAGGAAGATGATGAATTATGATCCTTAGGCTCTCTTGCACAAGTCACAGTTATCTTTCTACTCCGTGTTAGTCCTAACCCGAAGCCATTATCATTATCTAAGTATTATGAAATATTTGTCACTATATAGCAGCCGCCCGTGTGTCGAAAATTTTCCCAAAAGAACATACTCTTGAGATGAAAAAGTATCCTGTGTTATTTCAACTCAAATCCAAGCATAGGCCTTTAGTGTGCTGTGTGGGACGCTACTTGTATCGATACTCTTGCGGCATCCCATCTTCCTATCTCGTCGTGCTGTGCTAGTTCTGCCGCTGTGGCTGCTGAAAACCTCAAACGGCGGAATATAATACCCTTATTGGCAACTACATTTTTGAGCCGTTTGGGGTTGAAACTCTTGGACCGTGGGGTCCCAGTGCTCAAAGTTATTTAAAGATCTAGCAAAACGCTTGAGTAGTTGACGCTTCGCGTGGCTGGCTTTTACCTCGGACAGAGGATAAAGCATTACCATACAACGTGACAATGCCACTAGTCTTTTGGGCTCATTTCCAGTCGATAGCGATGGGGACGAATTTTTTGACGCCATTGTTTAGGTAGGAGCTTTATTTTCTATTTTTAACCGAGTTCCCAAAAAGGAGGAGGTTCTCAATTCGGGGAAGTGGGCCTAAAACAGGTACCCCGCCTAAAGCGGGGGACATTGCTCATCGCCCATACATCGTTCGCCTAAGAACCAACAGAGACGTGAATTTACTATCTGTGTTTTAAATAATGCATATGTTCGACTAAAACTAAATTAAAATCACGGACACTTGCCAGAATTGTAAAATATCTAAAATGATTTCGGATTTTGAGGTTATAAATAAAACATACCAAACAATAGAAACATACCAAATGGACTAAGATCCCAGAGCTGCCAGACTTTTTATCTCACCAAAAAATGTATATAGTGTTACTATGTTCTTCTAACATACGAAAGCGTGGTAAGTTAGGTCGACGGCCGATTCCCTGGTATCCAGTGCCAAATACATAAGGTACATCAAAGTGTCAACTGTCATTTCATCGACTGTCAGTGTCAATAGTGTTCGTGTCACACAGCGCTTTAATCGCTTTACTCTTTTTGTAGGTAACTAAAAATCTTACAGCGCTGAGAGTGCTTTGTTTCATTTTAAAATAATGGCGCCGGGTTATAAAACCTAAGTGAGTTACTTTTTAAAATGGTTTCGTAATTAAAAAGTGTCCGTTCTATTCTAATCAGTAAAATGTAATTTAAAAAAAAACTAGGAATAATAGTAAAGGTTTCGCATGTGTTGATTCATAGGCCACTTTTTACCATGTCCTTTACGCGCCGTAAGTAAAATTGCAAATGTGTGAGTGCAGTGCGGTGTCTCGAGCATCAACCAATCACATTCAGTCGGCTCGCTACAGTGCACAGACTACATAGAGATACTGCTACAGTGATACAAGCCCTTTCAAGATAAGATACAAAAATGTTTTTTTGCTATTTCCACTAAAAAATATTGGTTTGGAATAGTTGTGTTTACTTAAAAATGGTGTATGATATGTCCTCAAAAGTTTAATGTTATGATTGTGCTAGTACCTATTGTGCTATTTTATCTTTGAAAACTTGTTGCTACCTTTGCTTAGAATAATAACGCATAGAAGCCGCGTCTAGAACAAAACCCGAGCAAAATCGTGTGTCCACTTCATTTTCTTTGTGTGCGTGAGCCGAATGTGTCTACACGTTCCTCTAACGCACACAGATATAGCTTTCAGTGATACCATTACTAAGCCGTTACCCACAAAATATGGGAAGACGCATTACTATTTTGCTATCAAGGCAAGTATTTTATGTTGTTGGGAACTGGAAAAGGTAAACATGATTTTTCATGTAATATGACATATTTTTTCGGAAGGTATAATTCAATTTATTTCAAAATAAAAGGAAATAAATCGCATAAAGAATGAGATATTGTTCAATGCGTTTAGAATGCTTGATGGGTTATAATTATAAACAATGTTAAAACATCGGGTTTGATATGAATTAACAGTAAGTATTGTATTTTAAAATTACAAAAATGAAAAACATGAATGAAAGCAATGTGGGTATTTTTTCCTCACAAATAGCAACACTGTGTTATGACAAGTTAGGTTATTAGAATTTTGTTTTATTTATCGATTTACGTAAAAATAGTGCATAGAATGTGAGTACTTATTTGTGAAATGTTATTTTATCACATTTTTTTGTTTTCCTGATGTGCTATAACATCCTTTCACGCAACAAACTGTCATTTTCAATTATTTACTCGCGAGCTGTGTTCGACGGAACGTGACCTTGAGTACTGACGGCCTGACGGCTAAGTTTGACGGATTAGGCTAAGTTTTAGTTGCCTCACTTTTTGCACTCGTACTAGGTTTCTACGCGTTATTATTCTAAGTACCTTTGTTTAATTTTTAAAGTTATGAAGTGTAAAAACTAAAACGTGCTCTTGGGCAAAACGGGTAGGGGTAAATCGGGTACCTGCTTATAGAAGACTGGATCAAACAAATGTGACTATTGTCAAATGTGGGCCCACGAGACGTGCACAACTTATTCTGGTAGAGGTTCCTATTACTGTGACGGCTGTCAGATTCACTTTAATTTTATAGAGACGTTATAGTTGATTTATGATGAATGATGAACACAGAAAGTACAATAAGTTTAATAATGAAGACTGCAATGAAAATGAAGACAAGTCATAATATAGAATTAGTTAATTAACAAAATTTCCTTGTAATGTCCATTGATCTCGATAATTACCCTATACCCATTATGCCCAAACGCCGTACCCGTTTTAGGCACCCCATGGGGGAAAACGAGTAGTTTGAAGGTTTTTTTTGTTTTTGTTTTTGTTCGAATTATGAAGAAAATGTTTATGTTTGTTCTTATTTTAGAATCTTTATTAACTACATATTTAACAAGTAAAATTAGATGTTTTAATTTTCTTTTCTAGGACTTTTTTATTGTACATATCCCTTAGCGTACCCGTTTTGGGCCCACCTCCCCTATTTATTTTATTTTATTATGTAGGCTAGCTGTTTCCCGCGACTTCGTCCGCGTGTATTTCGAAAAGTAAACACACATAGCGATGTAAGATTGATACGATATGTTGTACAATCAGTCAATATCTGGCATTGCTTGACCCCTCTCAGAATTAGGAATTTGGAAGACTGTAATGCAAGGCACTGGCTGTATAATCTTTTCTGTTCAAAATGCCGTCCAGCCCTAGTAATTTTTCGTAATGAGAAACTTCTGTGCACAATGTTGAAGAAAGTTGCTAGGGTTGATAACACGCGATAGAGCTACATAAAGTTGGACATGGGTATACCGGCCCGAATAGAAATCTCACCCGCAACGGATAGAGTTGAGTAGATTAGAGACTGCACTATCCGCATTTAGACTCCCATTCGGTCTGTTGACCGTAAGTGTTCTGGCTAAGTTAACCAGCCTAGCTCCGCCCAAATACACAAAGGCCTTCTGGGTGATCCACAGGTTTTGCGCTGCAACCTCACCGTTCCACGATTTGTTCAGGTCGGGAAGCAACGGCCTCATTTCCAGGAAGTCGGCAACTTCTCGGCGTCGAAGCAACCTCTGCAAATTAGGCTGTCTATGGAAGGCAATGTCTCATGATACCTATTATTATTCGAAAGGTATTTCTACTTAGGCTGATACGTCGTTAAGTTGGTCGCATTTATAGGTTTTACATTGGCATTTGAGTTGAAACTGAGAAAAATATCAGGAGGAGTGGGTATGTTTGGGTCCAGCACTACTAACTTGGAACCTCTTCGCAAGTTCGTCTGTGGAGTCATGGCCTAGGGATCTACAGTTCCCCCATGATACTCGAGGGTGAAACCCGCTACGGATTATTTTAGGCCCTGAGCTGGTCATGAAGTATGGCTTGACGTAGGCTTACTGAGAATTGAACAATATAAAAAGTAAATAGAAAATAATTGGGATTAAGGGAGATTCTGGGAATGATCGCAACGTGACTGGAGAATCACGCTAGAGCAAATTAGCCGAAATCTTATATCAGCTACTTTAACAATTTGTTGAATATGTGTGACTTTCAACCGAGTGCCTTTGAAAAATTTAATCGAAATTAAATATGTAAATAAAAAAAAATAATGGATGTGTACCTTTTCTTTGACAGCCATCTTAATGAAAATATTTTCCTTATCTTCCCCACAAACATTATGTCAATGTAATGGGTACTGATGCTTACGTCGGTGGGTTCACCGTACACAGACGAAATGAATTAATGCAGAAGCAACGGGAGGCTATCTTCTAAAATAAGCTTGGGGGCCGAGTCACCCGCGTCCGTAGGAGAACACCCTTCAGTGAATCCCTACTCGTGGTCCCCGGTGGTGCTAAACAGGTGACACTAACCGCCTCCGTGGTCTTGTGGTTATTCCACCTGATTCAGACCCAGATATCCAGGGTTCGATTCCCAGCGGGGGCAAATTTTTTGCTGGGTTTGGTTGGTGGTAGGACTTGTTCTAAGTCCGCCTGGCAAGCTACCACCATCTTGTCTAAGTCTGTCGCCATACCAAAAATGTTAACAGCATTGTTGTGTTCCGGCAGTTAGTTAGAGGTATGATAGCCAGTTCCTCTGTTTTAGAGGATTCCGGGTAAAGCTCGCTTCCATCTTCGGCCTAATCATCACTTTCCATCAGGTGAGATAAAAAATATACAACCGACTTCCGAAAATAAAGCAATACAAAGTATAAACCTACTCTATCTACAGCTGACCTTGAATACGAACAATCCGCACATCACATCTTGTGGGAGTGTATTCTTTGGCAGACTGAACGTAATGTTATGTTAGATAGTATTCAGGTTAAATCTGGAGTAGTTTACTATACGGACCTTGTAGAAACCAGAACAAATTTCCGTGCGTTCAGGCGATTTTGCCATACCTATTACTGGAATCAAAAGTAGCTCACAATTTAGGACCCATTATTTTAAATGTTAATATATAATCCGTGGTGCTTGGCAACTGGGCATTGTATATGTCCCTTGGTGCCTATTGGCCTAGCTCTAATCTGTCTCCTGCTTGATATGGAGGGAAGTGGAAATTATATTTATTTTTCCTACTCCTCCGCTGTACTCTTCTGATTAATTTCGTTGCGGGATCCAAGACAGTTGAATCGTTTCTCCGGGACTCGTCGGGTTTCATTAACTCGGCGTTTTTTCTGGTGGTCGCCACTGTTGATTCTGGCTTTCAGGAGTTGCAGTGGTTGGGAATGTGTGGCGGGCTTGTCCCAATAAAAAAAAAAATACAAAGTATAAAATAACTTTAATTTCGGAATAGTTTTTATTTTTTACTTTTTAGTCGTACCTGCTTATTCATTCACAGAGTACTGATGTGATGTTACGTTGCGAACTGGTGTAAACAGTAACAGACATGCCATTTCAGCAATCCCGAACCATTTGCTATCATTTATTGAAGAATTTCCGTTGCCTAACTCCGAAGTTCTTAATCATTTTCATCAAATTGAAATGAGACCAATCCGAAAAAAAACTCTCCTAAACAAAATAAGAATGATCCAAAATTGGTTAAAAATTGGCAAAAATATCGCTGAACAAATATTTTTCATGAGATCCCATCATCAGATCCTAACTTATACCTTCCATTATTAGCTCAGAAACATAAGATGATGATTACCAGACACAAATGTCTGAATTGCGTTCGAAAGTTTTTGTAAAACATTGTATGTGCCTATAAAATTTTAGGGTTTCCCTCAATTTTCATGGGATTCCATCATCCGATTCTGACTTGGTGACAATACTACTATCTCAGGAGTAGGCTTTTGAAAATAAAAATAATTTCTAGAAACGGTACACAATTGACGGAGATATCGGTGAACATACAAAAAAAATTACAAACACCTTAACATAGAGCCTCCTCCTTTTTGAAGAAGTCGGTTAAAAACTCAGTTACCAGCTAATTCAACTGTTTTTGCGTCTCTACGATGGAACCTCGCAACTTGCTCGCGGGTGGTATGACAATATGATCCCTGGCTTCAGGCCTGTAATAGTTATTTATGATACAAGAGCGGTAAGTTGGTCTTTACAAACGAGTAGACAAATGTAAGCCCGAGACGAAGTCGAGGGTTTACTATAGTCACGAGTTTGTAAAGACCAATATCCGCTCGTGTGTCATACAACGTTTTTCGACACATTATATTAATTTAGATAAACAAACTTTTTCATTATCAGTCTATTAAAAATTATTGTTAATCATTATATAGCGTTCTTATGATTTTGGCGGCAAGAGACCATTTTCTGCAATTGGCGCCTCATTCAAGATGTCAGGTGGAGTATATTCCATATTTAAATCGGATTCCTCGCTTGAAAACATATTCTAATTAATATTATAATTAAAAGTCGCAACTATCTTTGACGTTACTAATTGAAAATGGCGCGAATTTGCAAATGGGGAGTGTGTGTTTGGAATAGTGTGCGTTTTTAAAATAAGAACGCGCTTCCATTTGCGTCTGCGTGAAACCTTTTTAATAGAATTATATAATTATATTGTAAATTGTATTATATATTTTACCAATCGGATTTTTTTGACAAAATCATTTATTTAATAAGTTACATTTTTTAAATTGTCTCCTCGAGCCTTTATATTGATACCCCACTCGATAGGTTAAAAAAGCTGAAGTCATTAAAATGGCACCGACGAAGCTCAGATATTTTATTTTTTATATACCTATCCAGTATCATTCTCACTATTTAGACGAATCTAACGACACCTTTATAAAAAAATGTAAATATTACACTTCTGGACACATCTATTGGCCCACCTTGTATTTTCAGTTTCGTTTGGTCCTAGCTAAAATTTTATATTAGGTCGAGCAAAAAGTTTTTATGCAGTTTTGAACCTGGCACATTCACAATTTCATTCAATAGTCTTTTTTTGAATTTCGAACACAGAATTTAAAGAAACAAAAGACAATTTGGAGCCTGTTTGTTGATATCAAACAATCAAATACTAAGAAAACTTGATTTTATTGGTTTACTTGGATTTAATTCTTGAAAAAGTGATTGATATCTTTGGTTTTGCAACAAACATTACTTATTCTTAACATTAAGGTGAGGTTCTACAATTAATAATCTATGGATACTTCACCTGAAGTCGCCGCCCAAGCTGTGGCACTTATTCAGGCCGGACACAGCCAAAGAAACGTGAGTGCTCAACTTAATTTAAGTCGATCTGCGGTCCGAAATGTTTATCGGAGGTACCTAGAGACTGGCGGCTTTGTTCGTCGCCAAGGAAGGCCACGATCTCGGGTCACAACTGAAAGGCAGGATCGATTCATCGTGACGACCAGCTTGAGAAATCCTCACCTTACCTCCATTGAAATACAAAACCAACTTTGCGACTTCCACGGAGTATCTGTGAGCGCTCGAACTGTTCGGAGAAGGTTAAAAGAACGCGATATGTAACCACACAAGCCAGCTAATGGGCCCAAACTAACGCGAGCCCACCGAACAGCGCGCCTTCATTTCGCACGCAGTCATTTAAATTGGACATAGCAAGATTGGAGCCGTGTACTCTTTTCAGATGAGTCTAAAATTGTGTTACATGGCAATGGTGGAAGGAAGAAGGTCTGCCGACGTAAGGGAGAGCGTTTCGCACAATGCTGCTTTGAAGAGAGGGTTGCTTATGGCGGTGGCTCATGGACTGTCTGGGGCGGTATATCCGCGAGCGGCAAAACTCAACTTGAGGTTGTTACAGGACCACGGCTGCCAACATTAAATGCTGAAAGGTACATTCGTGAGTGCTTAGAACCTCACGTGATACCATACGCGGACTATGTGGGCCCAAATTTCCTTTTTATGCATGATAATGCAAGAGCCCATGCGGCCGGCATCGTCAGGGAATATCTTCGGGATGTGAACATCACAGTTATAGACTGGCCAGCCAGAAGCCCAGACATGAACCCTATTGAGCACATGTGGGACGAGCTAAAAAGACGTGTTAGGGCTCGTCAGCCAGTTGCCCAGACGATGCAGGAGTTGAAAACTGCCATAGAAGAGGAATGGGAGATGATCCCTCAAAATTTCATAGAGCGGTTGATAAACTCTATGCCTAATCGTATGAGAGCTGTGGTAGATGCCCATGGAGGCAACACGCGTTATTATATTAAACCTTTATTTGATAAAACATGTTTTTTATTCAAAAATCAGTTGCCTTTAACAAGGCGCATATCCGACTTGTTAGGCGTAGCTCCATGTCGTATGGTTTTCTGAATTTAAATTTAAAACAATACGATCGAAAAAGATGGTAAAATGTATCAGGTTTAAAACTGCATCAACAGTTCTTGTTCAATCTAGCAATCATATTTCAGTAGGGGCCATCGAAACCTAAACTCTAAGGTGGGCCAATAGATGTGTCCAGAAGTGTATAATTCCTATCATTTACTTGTAAAAATGACATGAAATCCCCCAAAAAATCTTCATTATTTTTATACGGTCAGGAAAGATCCAAGCTCTTTGTTCACTGGTATTCTCAAAAGATACATGTGAGATTCATGGACTACCTATTCTGTAGTTCTGAAATGCTTGGCCTATTATTGATCTCACTACTTTTAAAAGCCGAATTTTTGGGAAGCGGAATTTGGCCTTTTTTACATTTTTGTTTTTGGGGGATTATAAAAGTACAAGTAAATAATAGCAGATTATGTAACGAGGGGATAAAGCAGTGTCTTATGACACTGGCGTCATATTAAATCCCGAACACAACGAAGGATCTGAGAGTGTGCAGCGAGGGAGCTTAAAGTTTAACTCACGAATGAAGCGAGGGAGTTAATACAAGAATCCTGACTGCAGCGAGGGATTCAAGCTAGCCCAAGTGAAAGACACCTTTATCCCTGAGAAGCATGCTCTACTTTTCACACCTACCGCGAGAAAATTGTGCTCTAGCCATGAAAATGGGTGGCGCGCGTTGGCACCCGCCAAAGGAGCTGATCGCGCGTCCGACTGTGGCTGTGGCTCCAGCCCATAACAGTAATAATATTGTACTGAATTTCATTGTAACCCGCCGGGCAATAATTTGATAAGAATTTGGAACGCATTATGACTGCGCTGATGCGCACGCTGCATGTTAGGTTAGGTTTGCATGGCAAATAATTTGACGTTTTCGTGCAGTTGGTGTGAAAATGTTTTTAATTTTATTTTATGCCTATGCTGTCTGTCAATACAAATAGATATGCTCACATTTTCAATTCTTAAATTTAAGGTGAATACCCTATTCATGCTGTGTCCACAAGCTGGCTCCGCATTGATCGTGACTCCCCGGAGCCAAGAGGCAACCATTGCCCTCGGACTGTATTTCCTCCAAAGCAACTTGCAACACCAAGACAAGCTCTTGCCATACTTCCTGAAGGTCCTGAAATGCCTGACGACTGCACAGTTTGAGGAGCCGCTGTGTCGAGTCAAAAATGGAGACCGTGAGTAGCTTTATTATTTGTTAATATTTTGGGGGCTATTGAAATATTTATTGAAGCCATAACAATAGATTTCAGATTACTCTAAATGTAAAATAGTTAAAATTCTCTTTGAAACATGATGTGATGACATTTTAAAACATGTACCTACCTACCACATAACAGGAATTCAAACAATATCGTTTAAAAAATTTCATTTACTTAATAAACATAATTATTATTCAATTATTGATTCTTCCTCGGGCGAATGTTTCCTTTGCCACTCTGACGACTTCTGTAACAAGCTAATATTATTCGTTAAAATTGATTGGAAGACGATCCGTGGCTCTATATTTGAATTCAGAATTTTTAGTACCAATCAAGTTCTGGTACAATAAGCCTGACAAAGATTAAATTCCATTACAAGCCATATTTTACTGGGGCTTTATAACCGACGAAAAAACAGAGGTTTTGTAATAAATCTTGATTAGCTTGTAATTTCTCGATATATTAGGTATGAATAAATCGTTTTGTATAATAATAAATCCCATCGAAATTCAATAGTTTCCAATATACTCGTGGCTTATTTAGAAAAAAAATACAATTTCACGCGATATTTTACAATCTTACAGACACCATTTAAATTATAATAATTATACAAATTCATCATTGCCACGAGCAAGTAGTAGGTACCCACGGCACGTAAAAATATAGAAGAGCACGCTTTACATAACAAGCGATTATATACCATAGCTTAACAATTATGAAAAAATGGAAAGTGTGCCTGCAGTTTTAACATCTATGTCTTGCTATTTCAATCTTTATGGCATATACAACCCAGTTTGATTCGCGGGCGTGGTGCATTCTCGATACCGCGCCCCGGGGATAATTCAGCATTATAACATACTAATAATGTTCTTGACAGGATGATTTTTTAACTGGAATGTTACGGGGAAACCCGGATCCATAATTTCTTATGGATTGTGTAATATAGCGACTGACTTGAAGAACCTTTAACGCTCTTTTCATGAAATTATTTTGGGTGCAATTCATATTTTGGTCTAGTGCACGTCATCAAAAAAAAAAGTACGTTTGCTTTTTTTAATGTAGGTACCTGTACTATTAGTTTCATTAATTAATCATTTTATCGTCAGATATGTATAAAAGATGTTACTTGATAGAAAGCATTTATATTGTTAACTAAAAGTAATCTCACCTTATTCATCAAAAGGTTTACCAAAGAAAGGATCGCGTCCGTTTAATAAGCCACCCTTGCCTTCGGTTACGCCACTGTTGCCTCCGTTTACGCCACTGTTGCCTCTATTTACGCGAGTGGGTACTTGTCCAGAGCCACCTGAAGAAATGGTATATAATTTATTTTATAACGGACTAGCTGACCCGTGCTCACTTCGTTGGGCGGTATTTTTCGGGTTAATATATATCCTATGACACTCAAAAATAATGTGGCTTTCTACTGGTAAAAAAAATCTCAAAATCGGTTCAGTAGATCCAGAGATTACCACCCACAAACTTACAAACTGTACCTATTCATAATATTAGTATAGATAAAGATTTCTCTGCTTTTAACCTCGTCATGCATGCAGAATGTAAATCAGTTGTTAAAAATATAATGTTGCAAAAATGTTCACTGCAGGGGGTCAGACCCCTGTAGTGAACCTTCTCTCTGTGAGAGGGATTAGGTCTTAATAACCACGTACAAGAGGTGAATCCCGAATTAAATCGTTTTATCCGACTGCGCCAGAAGGAGGGTAAAGTATGCTTTTTTCGAGTGTATATTTCTTTGGCACGCTCTATAGCATAAACGGCTTGATGGATTTTAGCTTGAGAGGTGCCTTTAGATTCGTCTTGACTGTGAGAGTTACACTGGAGATTTAAAAATTAAAGTGCCCAATTTTAGGCGCCACATAATGTCTTAGAAAAATATAAATACAACTTATATGTTTACATGCAATTTGGAATGACAAATGAAAAAAATAAAATAAATATAAATATGTATTTTATGTGGAAAAGATACATAACAATATGGACTTACTAATAATAAAGTGGGGTCTCATAATAAAGGACTCGCGAAGACGCTTCTAAAAATGTTACTCACTTAAAATGTATGTTTTAGTTTTTTTTTTCTGAGAACTACTACTATGATGGTTGCATTTAATTTAGTTCAATCACAGACTTCATGCTATCAATTTCATCAAACTGCTTGAAAAGTGACTCCTTTTTATTAGGGTTCCGTACCCAAATGGCAAAAACGGGACCCTATTACTAAGACTGCTGTCTGTCTGTCTGTCACCAGGCTGTACCTATCTCAAGAACCGCGATAGCTAGACAGTTGAAATTTTCACAGATGACGTATTTCTGTTGCCGCTATAGCAACAAATACAAAAATATAGAATAAAATAAATATTTAAGGGGGCTCCCATACAACAAACTTGATTTTTTTGCCGTTTTTATAGAAAATGGTACAGAACACTTCGTGCGCGAGTCCGACTCGCACTTGGCCGCTGATTTAATTTAACTTTGGAAACCACAGCTGTATGGTATGGAATTTCTTCATTTTTGCCCATGGGGATGGGCATGCCCAAGGCTTGTTAATTTAAAAACCCATACCTGCATCACCTGTACTTTGTTCAAATATGCTTTTGCCTAATTGTTGCATACTCTGAAAAAAAAAAGATAAAAATTTAAAATTTTAATGAGTTCTTTATTTTGCTTCTCTATTGGGAGAGTATAAGACATAAACATGGATTGAAGTCAATATTATCAAATTAGTTGACGTGCGTTTCGCTCCCTATTTCTTCCGAATAGAATAAGATATTCCCATCAAAATGCTTATTTACAAGAACAATAATTCCTCCGTAATATTGGCAGAATAGGGCTTGCCTAGATTTTTTTAATAATATCTTGGGGTCAAACCGGATGCAGCTGGAAGTAGACTCGATTATATGTAGTTTTTATTTTTATTTTTAATTAATTCATATAATATAGGTATTATACTCACGTTTCCAACCATCATCGCAACGACGAATAAAACAAAAGATTGCCTGAACATTTTGCTTTTAAATGCTTAATTATCTTAGTCCGAAGTAATATTCCCAAACGACTGTAGCTATTACTAAAATAGCAGATCTATATATACGATGTACACCATGTACGCACATTATTTTTATTTTGTGTGCTGATTTTAGGGTTCCGTGGATCAGTTACAAAAACGAAATTCAGTTTTTGCCTAAACAAGTCGAAACTAAGTATGTAAAAGGGAATTTTCTACTGATAGCAGTTAATTTTTCAACCATTCAATAAAATCTTTTATTAGTTCCTCTAGAAATTACTAGAAAAAAATAGCAGGTGCTTGTCGGCACATGCACAGTATATATAGCCTTACAAATTCGGGTCAGACAGTCGAAAATATAAGGATTGCTAAAGCGGCCTTTTTATTAGATCCGCAAATAGGCAGTCGCTCCACGTAAAATAATAGTATTCATTTCAATCTGGTTTGCCTGGAAGGCAACCCCAATATAGTTGCGAAAAGGCAAGGCAGATGATGATGCTAATATTTTTGTTGAAGAAACGATTACTTATATAACGGTCCAGGCCCCCCAGGATCCTAGAAATTCATACGGACCCGTCATCCTCTTCTATGTCGACTCTCGCCTAACAGATTCTCAACACCTGAGTTAATGTGCGTAAGAGTTATGTAAAATAAACGAATGCTTTAGCTCCGTATCGAATTATTGAATAGATGTAGATATCCAAATTCTGCTAAGCCTGGAAAAATCCATGAAAAGTATTGTTAAAGCGTTTGTATTATATTAGGCCTGGTAAACAAGGCCAAACTATTATTTATCTGGTAGTTCGTGGACCTCCATTGTTTATAGATTATTTCAGGTGTGTTTTCTATAGTTGTTAATTTAAAACTTCTATTTTTACATATTTGCAAATAGTTCCATGATATTTTGTCAATTCTAAATATACCTTATAATATGACAGGTAAGGTCTATTTTGTAATGAAAAATCAACGAGAATAGCATGTTTAATATTTCAGGTGTTTATATTATTTTACTAGCTAACCCGCGCAACTTCGTCTGCGTCACATTTTCCATTATTGCTTCGCTCCTTTTTGTGTTAGCGTGATGATATATATAGCCTATAGCCTTCCTCGATAAATGGGTTATCTAACACTGAAAGAATTTTTCAAATCGGACCAGTAGTTCCTGAGATTAGCGCGTTCAACCAAACAAACAAACAAACTCTTCTGCTTTATAATATTAGTACCTATAGATATAGATTAATTTACATTTTTTTATTATAAGGTATGAACTGATTACGATGAAACAAAAAAGTCAATATTACTAACAATTTACGCACTATAAAAGTTACGTGAAGTTATGAGACCAAGTGCACATAACCCTAATTTTACTTCTGGAAAACTTTAAATTCAAATATCTTTTGATAGACTGAACCGATTGCAATGAAACAAAAACTAAATGTTACTTTAAGTTTTGCTCAATTCTTGTGTATAAAAGTTATCTACATTGCTTTCGCACATTTGACGTGATGCCCGAACAAATAAACAGACAATCAGAAAACAGACAAACAGACCAAAATTCGAATAATGCTGAAAATAGGTTCTATTGGTTGTTTTTAACACCCTAGCTATTTTTTTTTTGGATTTTTTTTTTCATGTACAAATCCACTTTTCTACAGTTTTATTATACTGCGTGTATCTGACATCGACGCACAAACGATTTCCATGGGTCCAGGGCATGCTTCTGGACACCCCAGAGTTGGAATTTTTCGTCGGCTTTTTACTATTTTTTTTTTTTTCAAGAGTTTTTTTACTTTAGACTGCTCATAATCGTTATTCTGGCCTAACCCAATGAGATTTTTAATAGAAACATTATTAATTAACTACTTTCACTAAAAAGAGCCCCAACAAGCAAAGTAATCCTATAAAGAAAGATTATAAGTCTATCACTACTAATAACGTTCTTATAAAGGCATTGCGGTAGACTCCTTAACTTATAATAGCATTTGCCAAGCCTTAACATACTCAAGTGCGTTAGTTTTTATATCTCGGTCTTATAGTTTGCTACAAGACTGACCTCTCAATCATTTATAGGATTTATTTTCTAGTAATAGCATTTTACAAGCACAGATATCCTCAAGACTAATTGCCTTTATATCTCAGTCTTATAGTTAACTACAAGATTATCTTTTAGGACACTTTTAGGAATAAGTCTTCTATAATTGTTTGCAGTAAGAATAAATAATCCTGAATAATATTTTGATCCAATAGTAGCATTTTCTGAGAGAAAAAGATATTGTAACATACTTGGCTAGACGACTATAAGTTTTTGTCGTCATAATCTTGCTTGAGACTTTTATCAATCTAATAGTACTTAAAAAGAGCGATATAAGATCAAAAAAGCTTATAAGTTAGTAGATTAAACACTTTATTAGTAAACGTCAGCCATTTATTTGACATTCAGTTAAGAAAATATATTGTATTATACAGTCTTCGTCTTGAGAAAATATATTGTATTATACATATTTTATAAATAAACTGGGGATCCACACCCATTCCAGCTTTCGGATAACACAAAATGTGTTTTTGTCCAAGGCCATCTCATATTTTTAAGTAAAATCAATGAAGATTTTGTCAAAAACAGTCGAGATCCAGAAATGCAACCATCTTGTTAATTAAATCCTAAAAAAGAATGAAAATCAATCATTAGCAGGCAGACTTCAAGGGAACCCTAATTTATTTTAAAATGGAGGCGAGTTATTTGGACAGAGACTGCTATAAGTACTAATTTACTTACAATGGTTCTATAAAGTACTTTATGAAGAGCAATTTTAAAACATGGCCAATATTCATTAGAATTAATGAAATAATTTATTTACAACAATATACTAATGTGCTATTTTTCGAAGGGCATCGTAAAAATAACTACTTTGCGGTACACATTTACAGTAAATATGACTTCCCCGAGACTTCACACACTATATTTACCATACATTATTAGTTCTGTTTTACAATAGTACAAAATAATATCTAGTAATAGCAATCTTACTTACGTTTTTATTAAATATTTATCAAAAAACAACCGGCACCACAAGCCGAAGCAACAACAAAGAAAACCTTTAATAAAATATACTTATAACTCATTATTAAGTACATTACTAGTGCCATATAAACAAGTTTGCTTTAGTATGATACTTATGCCAGATATTAATAAGAGCGTTTGTACTTGTAATTGTGTAGTCTCATATCAATATAGAAGCTATTGCGCTTCGTCAAGTACATTATAGGGCTTAGTAACATTTTATAAGTTGATTATAAGATAGTTATAGAAATAAACGCTTCTATAACTGCGCCCAAATCCAGCTTTGTAGCATGCTACAAGTTTCTTATAAGTAAAAATAAAAGTAGTCTTGAGATCGTTATAAGCACTGATTTTGCTAGTTGGGGCAATCTAAATAAAACCATAAATAGGTTTCAGCTCAGCTGAGCTGATACCTATTTATGGTAATCTTGAAAAAAATGAAAACATGAGAAAAATGCCGACGAAAAATTCCAACTCTGGGGTGTCCAGAATCGTGCCCTGGACCCATGGAAATCGTTTGTGCGTCGATGTCAGATACACGCGGTATGTATATGTATAGATTTTCGTACGTTTTGTTTGTATAGTTTAAAAATAAATCTTGGTTCGCAAATACTTGGCGATAATGGTTAAATGGTACCATATTCGATTTAATTTCGAAAATATAAGAATGTTTCCTATTAATAACATAGTCTTATTTCGGAAGTCGTACCTTTTCGCTTATGGTTTCTCTGTTTTGCTACCACGCTTTCATTCCGGGTTCGATTCCCAGCGGGGGTAAATTTTTTGCTCGGTTTGGTTGGTGGTAGGACTAGTTCTAAGTCCGCCTGGCAAGCTACCACCATCATGTCTAAGTCTGTCGCCATAACAACAATGTTAACAGCATTGTTGTGTTCCGACAGTTAGAGGTATGATAGCCAGTTCCTCTGTGTAAGAGGATTCCGGGTGAAACTCGCTTCCATCTTCGGCCTAATCATCACTTTCCATCAGGTGAGATTTGGGCCAAGAGTTTCCCCGTTCTGAATAAAAAAAAAAAAAAAAAAATTAACCCAGCTTAACCCTCGGATAGAAAGAGTAGAGGTGTAGGTACCTACCTGTGGGTAACAATAGGTATACCCCCATTTTGCCATTTAAAATTCAAGAGACCGGACGCAAATGCTTGTCCGTGTTAGATTTTTCGGATGGAAAAACCTATGCCTGATCTAAGAGTTGAACTCAGAATCGTCATGCTTGTCTAGACTTCTTACTGTCGTCTGAATTCAACAAAAAAAAAACAGCAATAAGAAGTCTATGGTGTACTGCTATGGGCTAAGGCCTCCCTCCCCTTTCTCCTACCAAATCTCTCTGTCTTGGGCGAGCTCTGGCCAAGTTTGCAAGAAAACATGGTGAGATCGTCACACCACCTTCGCCGCGATCGACATCAACGATGACGTCCTTCCTCAGGCGTCCAGTGAGTGACGATCTTCGCTCAACTCTCCGCTCTGGGTGCATTTGTGTGACGTAACTCAGGTACTCCTACTATTTCTTGACTGTTTTTTCCCCAACATCTATTACTTTAATTATGGATCGCCGGGTGCTGTTTCTCGTCGAGTTGATAGGCGGCGGCGACCTTTCGCGTCCGGCCTTGGTTCAATCTATGGTCCGGAGCGAGGAGGCATGGGAAGCGGTCATCTCTTTCTGCGAAGGTAGATGCCGAACGCGTGAGAGAGAGGGGAAACCTCACGTCCCAGCCGCCGCAACAGAAGACGACGCCCCGGGCGTCGGAAGTTGCAGGCGATTCCCGGCCACCGTTAGGGTCGGGCCTGCGGACGACGAGCGTTGTGTGGCTCGCTGTCCGATCAGAACCAGGCCCGGGTCGACGGCGCGTTGTGTTCCACGCGTGCCTCAACAGAAGACGACGCCCCGGGCGTCGGAAGTTGCAGGGCGATTCCCGGCCACCGTAGGGTCGGGCCTGCGAACGACGAGCGTTGTGTGGCTCGCTGTCCGATCAGAACCAGGCCCGGGTCGACGGCGCGTTGTGTTCCACGCGTGCCTCAACAGAAGACGACGCCCCGGGCGTCGGAAGTTGCAGGGCGATTCCCGGCCACCGTAGGGTCGGGCCTGCGAACGACGAGCGTTGTGTGGCTCGCTGTCCGATCAGAACCAGGCCCGGGTCGACGGCGCGTTGTGTTCCACGCGTGCCTCAACAGAAGACGACGCCCCGGGCGTCGGAAGTTGCAGGGCGATTCCCGGCCACCGTAGGGTCGGGCCTGCGGACGACGAGCGTTGTGTGGCTCGCTGTCCGATCAGAAACAGGCCCGGGTCGACGGCGCGTTGTGTTCGACGCGTGCCTCAATGAGATGTCAGCATAGTAGACGGGGCCCGCTAAGGCCAGTGCCTGTCAGGGCTGCGAAATTTGTTCGAAAGAGTCACCGTGGTCCTGGAATGCAAAGGCCACTTGGAGGAACACGAATGGGTTTTAGTCAGTAAGAGTCTGATGATTTCCCATCCTTTAAAAAAAGGGTGCTGTCTCTAACGCGATCTGTTCGCTTAGTTCCTATTATGCTGCGCTCCATACGTAGCCCGTTGGCAATTCTCGAGTCTGAAATTTTGTTGTTCAGTAAGTGGCCAACTTTGTGAACCGTTGGTTAAGATGGGCAGGATGCACATGTCAACGAGTTTTCTTGTGAGTGTTATCGGAAGACTTCCTTTCATATATTCTGTAAAGACCCATAATTATAATAAAGCCCTGTATACTGAATTGTTAGGTCCATTCGTTTCTTCATTCATTTGCTAGTTACAAAATATCTCTTAATTCAGTGTGCCTCTTGGCATAGGCCTCCTCTAACGATTTCCATTGGGTTTGATCTTTTGCCACCCTTCTCCAATGGTGGCCAGCGGTCAGGTTTAGGTCATCCTCTCATCTCAGTTGTTGGCGTCCCCGGCTGCGTTTGCCATCTCTAGGGTACCAGTCTGAGACAATAGAGCTCCATTTGTTATGTGTATCCCGAATCATGTGCCCAGACCATCTCCATTTCTGCTTGTCTATGTGAGTGAGTATATCAGTGACTTAAGTTTTTTCCCTTATGGTGGTACTTCTTACTTTCTCCTGTTTTTTAATTCCTGTCATGCTACTTTCCATACCTCAAGACCAGTACTTCTTCCATCCATTAGCTATTCTTCTAATGATTTATTTTGTGGTTTGGTCTTCGTAGGAGATTGTCTGTCCAAGGTATATGTATTCCTTTACACAGGGCTGGGCAAAACACATGCTTTGCTTTAATTGAAATACAAATTACAAAATACTGTATCGCAAGTAATTAAAATACGAAATACAAAATATATTTAAGTAAGGTATTTGAAATATAAAATACAAAATACAGTATTTTAGCTATTTTTAATTGAAATACAAATTACAAAATACAAAATAAGTAATCTAGACCAGGGGGCCGAGTCTGCTATTGCAATTGTGTCGGAATGGTGGGTCATTGATTTTTAGGGTTCCGTATCCAAATGGAAAAAACGGAAGTTGTATAGATTCGTCATGTCTATCTGTTTATCCGTTCGTATGTCCCAGCCATTTTTTTCCGAAACTATAAGAACTATGCTGTCGAAACTTGGGAAGTAGATGTATTCTGTGAACCGCATTAAGATTTTCACACAAAAATAGAAAAAAAACAATAAATTTTGGGGGTCCCGATACTTAGAACTGTCTCTCAATTTTTTTTTTTCATCAATCCCAAACTTGTGGGGTATCTATGGATAGGTCTTCAAAAATAATATTGAGGTTTCTTATATCATTTTTTTCAAAACTGAGTAGTACTATGTACCTAAACTTCCACCGAAAATTGGTTTGAACGAGATCTAGTAAGTATTTTTTTGAATACGTCATAAATCGTAAACCGCAACTTTTGCTTATAATATAAATCTACAGGTTTGTACGGAACCCTCAGTGCGCGAGTCCGACTCGCACTTGGCCGGTTTTTTGCATTTTGTTGCTGCTCTACCATAATTTCACTCTCGCGGTCTCGCCTCGCACTCACTCACGATCGCTAAATGATGGTGAAATGTATTTTATTGTTAAAATGTATTTTGAAGCCTCAAGTATTTGAAATACTAATTACAAAATACTTCGGCATCAGGTATTTGAAATACGAATTACATATTACATTTCAAAGAAGTAATTGAAATACAAATACCAAATACGTATTTGTATTTCAATTACGTATTTTAATTACAAGTAATTCAAATACTGCCCAACCCTGCCTTTACATAGGTACTCGAGAGGCTGTAAAGGCCCATACGGTCTTCCAAGTATTTTGGAGTCGCTTTTCGACCTTGTTTTATGAGTATACATACATAAGACGTATATTTATCGACACATTGTAACACTTGCCCGTCTTCCTCGACCCTACGTTTCGTGCTGTTGGTCATTACTTGGATCTTAGATCTGTTAATTGAAAGGCTAACCTCAAGATTTGTAGTGCTCAGCTTCGTGGTTGTGGAGAAAGGCGGCCGGAATCTTCGGCCTCGGAACAGGAATGTTCGAGAGGTTTGGTGAAGGTAAGTTAGAACATAAGAATAAAAAAAAAAAACTGAAACTTAGTATAACTAATATTATAACTATTCTAACTAGTAGTTACCGGATCATGGAACCGACACGTAGCAACGTGTTTCGTTACGTCTCGCCCTCAACTGGGGAGTGAGGGGAGCGCCCGTTGTAAGCGGTCGTGTGGTGCAACGATTTGTGTTTTCCCGCGCGAAAAGTAAAAAATAGGCAAGTTTTGCTTTTCTTCTTCAAAGTCGTGTTTTCTGAGCTTTTCGTACCGAATTTTATATACATGTAAAGTCACTATCTAGCAATAATATGGTTATTATGTTTTAAACATATTCCTTGATCAATTGCCTTTTTTCAACATCAAATGTCATAAACGTAGGTGGTACACAGTGACTCAGTATTGCAGGGTACACAGTGAACCGTGGTTCAGTGTGGAAAAGTGTGAAAACCGCATTGATTGTATTTTTTTAGAATATTATATTTTATGTTACTGTTCTACAGAAATTTAAAGGTTTTGTATACCAACTTAACAATTATTTCTAAATACATGTGCTGTGTATGTTATCCTGATTAAGTTATAATTCTATTTTTTGTTTTTTCTTGACATTCTAAGCAATAAACCTTCTTGAATGAATGAAAAAACTTTGTTTTAATGACCCATTTTTGATTGATGACCGATTTACCCGAATTAGTCCAGTTAAAATATAACTTATCTTCGTTTTATTCTGAAATGGTTCACTGTGTCCAACGGTGGTTCACTGTGAACTTCATCATGGATCAGTATGTACCAAAGAGTGTACACACTGAACCAATTCCCATTTTTTTTAAAACACTTGGTAATGTCTAACCTATCAGTTTTTGAGCTTAATTTTGTAAAGAAACCTTAAGTCTATTAGACACTAAATGGTATGTATGAAAAAAGAAAACGAAAACTTTTAATTTGAGTACATGACACAACTTTGAATTTTTTGTGGTTCACTGTTGCCCACCTGACCCTATAAGATAAGATAGATCTATGTTTAATACCTTATAACTCCGTCATTTATGACCGATTTGAAAAATTCTTGTTTTATCTTATAGGATATAGGTAGGTACTTTTCGTTCGGTCCCATTTAAATTTTATCAATTGGATTTTGAATCGAAATAGCTGGAATTCCTTTACTTGGATGATGGTTTTTTGTCATCCAAGTAAACGAAATTGAGTATTGTGCTTTCCTGCGATTTTGCAGTGGTGTTTTTAGGTGTGGGGTCAACTAATAAGCGAAAAATAAAAAACTTTTTACCAGAAAATACAACCCGACTTCCGAAACAAAAAACACTAAGTACAAAGTAAAAAATAACTTTTAATTTCGGAAGTCGGTGTCAAAATACGATGAAACTAACAAAAACACCTTAGAAGTCGGTTGTATTTTTCAGTGTATAATATAGTTTGTCTAGTAGTAGGTAATTGTCTGTGCCAAACATCAAGATCCGACCAACCGCGGTGACGTGATTAATAACGAAATATAAAAAACAGATCTATGCGATCATCCAAACATTCGCATTAAATAATCTCTAATACTTGTAAAAAATCTCGTGTCACGGTATTTGTTATCGAACTCCTCTGAAACGGCTTGACCGATTTTTATGAAATTTATTGTGTATACTCAGTAGACCAGTAGTCAGACGTACTAAGCATACACAATAAATGTATACGACGTCGAATAAGTCGTTAAATAAAAAAAAAAAAACTGACAAATAGAAGTCTGACATTCCCTCTCGCTCCGCCCAGAGCGGGAGGAGTCATTGGATGATTTCGGATCCCTAAAAAAAAAAAGGTTGCGAAAGTGGGCCTTAGAGGATCAGTGCGGGCCCAATGGCAACGGTAGTGGGTTCAAATCTATCAGAGACAAAAAAAAAACTATATATTATTCGATCGGAACCTTTTGTGCGTAATTCGGCTCGCCCTTGGCGGTTTTAGTTTGTCTCGCTTTACTGTTCCTGTATAGGCCACTTTAGCAGAATCAGAAAGCACAACATGCTACCCGCCAATGTCAAATTTTCCCAATCAACCTTGAACCTAATGCGTTAACGATAAAGATGAAAATTAAATTTTACGGATTGTTGTGTGGTTAATATTATGATTCTGCTAAAGTGGCCTTTTTAGACCCGCAGATTTCGTAGGTACACGTACCTACGGTGTGTTTATCCTCGAAATGACTACAGCCATTACTTACGATGACAGTTACATGACGTTGTGACAATAATATATGCGAGTAGGTATGTATAGCTCGGATTTGGATGTTTTTTCAGACCTTTTAAATCGAGTTCCAAGAAATTTAAAGATTTTGTGAAGTTATACATGGTATGAGTATATTGTTGGTGTCAATTAACTTATCGTACTTAACAAAACATTGCACTTTAGGTCTTGCTTAATATGATTATATTACTAGAATATTTATTACGGAAAGTACAAAGCCTGTTTTCTGATAGCTACAACCTGGGAGTCTTTAAGTCAAGAGTGAATAGGTTACTTCTAGACAAGCGTGCTCCATCTTCGATCACATCATCGCTTACCATCAGGTGAGATAGTGGTCAAACGTATGCCTAGCCTAGATATAAAACTGGCCAAGTGTGAGTCGGACTCGCGCACCGAGGGTTCCGTACAAACCAGTAGGAATTATATTATAAGCAGAAGTTGCGATTTACGATTTATGACGTATTAAAAAAAAACAACTTATTAGATCTCGTCCAAACCAATTTTCGCTGGTAGTTAACATGATAATGTACATCATACATTTTTTTTAGTTTTATCATTCTCTTATTTTAGAAGTTAAGGGGGGGGGGGGACATTTTAACACTTTGGAAGTGTCTCTCTCGTAAACTATTCAGTTTAGAAAAAGAATATATTAGAAACCTCAATATCATTTTTGAAGACCTATGCATAGATACCACACGTATGGGTATGATGAAAAAAAATATTTAAGTTTCAGTTCTAAGTATGGGGACCCCCAAAATTTATTGTTTTTTTTTTTCTATTTTTGTGTGAAAGCCTTCATGCGGTACACGGAATACATCTACTTACCAAATTTCAACAGCATAGTTCCTAAAGCTTCGGAGAAAAGTGACATACGGGCGGACAGACACGACTGACATGTCGAATCTATAAGGGTTCCGTTTTTGCCATTTGGCTACGGAAACCTAAAAAGGCAAGATTTGTAATGATACTTACTTATAAAGCAATATAATAAATATTGCCAAAATAAGTTAATTTTGAGGACATCGTCCTTTTTGAAGTCGGTGACTTTTTGATTGCCGCAGAACCAAATTTAAATTTTTTATCACCAATTGGTGATTTTGGCGTGTCTACAATGTCAATGACATTCAAAAGGATAACATACCACTTATTTTTTGTATTATTTGAATTTGACGGAGGTATAGATATTGAAAATTGCGAAGTTCTAATTCAATCCGCACATTAATGGTTAGTAAAAAAACAACATGCAGCACCTTTATGCCGTTGCGGTAAGAGCGATTTTCGTAGTGCAAGAAGTAAATGATTTGCGTCTGAATTTCTCTACTTATACTTACTAAGAAATCTGCAATAAACTTTTTGAAGTTGAAGAATATCTTTTGACATGGTTTCAGCTTGTATGGTAGACGACAGATATTGACCGTTATTGCACATTTATCTTGCGCCTGCCATACATAAATAAAACATCACATAATATTACACTATTTTATTGAAACATCAGAACATAAAATGGTAGAGATTCCAACTAAAATTAATACATTCTAAGATAACATAAAGGCACTGTTTACCCGAGTTAGTTAAAGCTGCTCAATCAACTACACTATTATTTTAACTTAAATTATTGCTTTATATTTAAATGCTCATAGGCAATATTTTGTACATCTCATTATTTTAACATGCTAATCAATCCTACTTGTGAGACTAAGGCTAAATTATTTATTATAGTTTAAAATCATCAAAAATAATAATATATTTTATTATTCGAATTTGTTTTCCAATTTCGATAAGAGTACATAAAAATTTACTTACATACAAATATAGAAAACAAAAAGAAATGAAACGAACTTATTAGTACATTAAAAAAAAATATCAGTTCCGTTTATGAATTGGTAACAAAAAAATTATTAAAATGTTATATTTTTTAATAAAATCTTGAAAACAATGTCACTTGGCATTTCCCTGGAAGTGTTAGTAAGTTTATCTAATCGCATATTGTGCCACAATTGAAAAGAGGTGTCTCAAAGTGCCACTTTAGCAGAATCATATTCACCACACAACAATCTTTTCATATTTCATTTTCAACTTAATCGCTAACGCATTAGGTTCAAGTTTGATTGGGAAAATTTGACAGTGATGGGTGGCGTGATGTGCTTTCTGATTCTCCTAAAGTTGATTTTTTAGACCCACAGATACATTCTCTCGACCACGACCATAAACGGGTGAAATCAAAAATGAAAGGATAAGTGTGCATATATTTGTGTATTTCGCAATTATACAAAAATTATTTTACTTTAACATTTGTTGGCTACTTTTCAATATTTTCCGGGTATTTGGATTGCACTATTACTCAATTAAAGAAAAACAAACCAGACAAGCTTAAAAAACCGTTTAGAAGCAGCAAGATCGGTCCAGCCGTTTTCAGTCACATGCTTACCAAAGATCAGTATGTTTTTGTGTGTTTATTTTTGTATTAACTGTGATTTAGGATACCAATTGATCAAGGAATTACTGAGACTTGTTGGTAGAAAATTCAACCGAGACAGAAAAGCAATATAAAATATAATAATCCTTTGGTCATTAAGGTCCTTTAAAAAGTTAAGGTCTTTTAAAAGTTTACTCTTTATATTTCCATGGCAATGAGAAATCATTAAATTATATTGTATAAAAACATATAGTTCCTTCGCGTTAAGAAAATAGTGAGTCATCGTTGACTGCCAGCCTACCCTCGACTAATCAGACTGGTCATATACAGCGGTGGAACCATTGGTACCACCTAACGTAATTGATTTTATACTTTACTAGCTGACCCGCGCAACTTCGTCTGCGTCACATTTTCCATTACTGCTCCGCTCCTATTTGTCTTAGCGTAATGATATATAGCCTATAACCTTCCTCGATAAATGGGCTATCTAACTCTGAAAGAATTTTTCAAATTGGACCAGTAGTTCCTGAGTTGAGAGAGAGAGTTTGTTTGTTTGGTTGAACGCGCTAATCTGCGCGTTCAACCAAACAAACAAACAAACTCTTCTGCTTTATAATATTAGTATAGATTTTTATGGTTATTACGATTTATTTTAATATCCGAACAATTCGAGCGCCGAGTTGAGCGCCGGGACTAACAGGTCAGGTCGTATAAAAGTTAAGTTCACAATTAGCAGTTGAAGGCAAAAAGAACAAAAATCTGCTTCATACGAAAGCCTTCAACTGGTAATAGGCTAGATTCCATCATCCATAAATTGCAAAACAATTTAGTCCGTCAGTTAGAGTATTGAAAAATAATGGACACGTATTTTTTGTTTAGTAAATCAATGAATATTGACAAAGATAAAACGCATCAAAACTCGGGAGTGGGGGCTCGTGACGTCACGACTCACTAAAAATTATGCGAAGGTGTGACGTATTGTGAATTTTAAAAGCGTCGTAACTTCGTCAATTTTGGTTCCCGTAACAAAAGAAAAAACACACGTCAAATATTGTTGATAATCTAACTGACGGACTAATTAGATGTTTTCAGGGGGGCTACTCTCTAAGCCCGAAGCCCGTAGTTTCGGGCGTAGCTGCGGGCGCATCACATAATAACTAAGAATTAATGACAACAGGATTTGATAGTTTTTTTTTTATTTTTTTTATGCAAAACGGGGAAACTCTTGGCCCAAATCTCACCTGATGGAAAGTGATGATTAGGCCGAAGATGGAAGCGAGTTTCACCCGGAATCCTCTTACACAGAGGCACTGGCTATCATATCTCTAACTGCCGGAACACAACAATGCTGTTAACATTGTTGTTATGGCGACAGACTTAACCGCTCAACACCCGGGGGCACGCCCGCGTGCCATAAACTGTTACAACCGTTAAAACCCGATGGCACGCCGGCGTGCCATGGCGAAATATGCGGTTTATTTAAAAACGCATGGTCTTATTTCATGTGGCAAGGTTTACACACTTGCGGGATGATATTCTCGTTCAACTAAGCTATTCCAATTTTAAAAATATATGATGGTATCATTGAAATATTTTTTTTAAAAAACAAACGCTTACTTTGTCTCTGGAACGTCGATGACGGTCGACTTTTTGTTTATACTTTGTTTGCATGTAAATTATTTTATGCTAAGTGTACGAATATTTATTTATGAGTAGCTATTACATCGTTTTACATAAATGTTTGCACGAAATACATCAAAATAATACTTTTTCGGCCATTGAAACATTACGTGTGAATGTCAGTCGCCATTCTTGCAATTAAAATGATGAAATTGTTTTTTTTTTGGAGTATAATCAACGTTTATGTGAATAAATAGTCGTACAAGTAGTTATTACATAGTTTTGCACAATGTATTTACCATTTTACTTCATAATTTGACTTGTTTTGCCTAAGAATGTACCGTGAAAAACCGTTATTTTTTTTTAGGTGAATTCAGAGGTTTGTATCTTTATTTTTTTTCATCAAAGTGAGTAAGTATTTATACTTATATGAAATTATAGCTCAATGTTGTGTAGGTTTGATAAATATTCTAATTCTGAAACCTAATATACTATGTGAAATTAGCTAATACAAAACACATCGCCGCTTAGTTCTCTCTTCAAGGAAATCTTATCATTGTACAATTATAGTGGCATATTCTTACGACATATAGCTAGTTTTCAATCAATAAAGGATTATGTAGTATCCTAGTAACATTTTTTTATTAGAAACTACTCAATATAACTAGGATGAGCGTTTACAAAGTCAAGCGTTTTATTACGCAATTTTATAAAAACGGCTCGACGGACGATGAAGTTTGATTATGAATATTATGAAAATTTTACATAGGACTGTCAAAAAAACGCTGTAATTAGATTATTTGTTTATTCATAATGTAATTTGCAAAATTTCGCATGGATTGCTACAGTAGTTTTATAAGAAATCGATAGAACAAGGGAACAAACAATATTTCAGCCTGTTCTCCGTTATCAACATTTATTTATAAATACCACTCTCATATTACAAGTATTGTATACATTTTATAGCATGGTCAGTTTATTCAAGAACCAAAAACAGTTTACAGTTTAAGATAAGAGCCACTCGAAACGTAAGCAAACCATTTTTTTTGTTAGCAGTCGTAGCGTGTCAAATTGCGATAAAAAGCGCCGGGCGTTGACAGATGTTGACGTTTGACGCGCCAGGGTTCTAGAGGTTAAACAAAACTGTAAAATCGTGTTGTCTTTCATTCTTCATTCTTAGTTCGGGTTCGGGACTAATCTTATGTACGCAGGTGATACGGAGTAGAATACGCACTCAACTAAGCCCGAAACTACGGACTTCGGGCTTAGAGAGTAGCCCCCCAGGACACAAGCCCATTGTGAACTTGACTTTATAATCTTATGCTGTAATGGCATCAATACCTCCACAAGAAAAACTAATGAATCGAAATTTGTACGGCAACAAAAAGAACCGCCACGCCATAGGTATATCCCGCCAGTAGCAGACTACAAACGAAATCTAGCATCGTAGTATCAGAGATTACCATTCGATTTGAACATAAACAACAGTCCGAATATCAACTAAAGGGCAGTCCTCCACCAGACAGAACAACCGTCTGATCGAAGGATCCTCCCTTTTCTATGGAGGTTTGCGAGACTTTACATCATGTTCTGCATACCCTCTGTAATGCGACCTGACTGGTCGCGGGGCGTGGCTAGGCCGGCAGAAAACAATGACTCACTATTTTCTTAACGCGAACGGAATATAATGACCACTTTCTGGAACGAGAATTTTCCAAAACCCTGGTGTAAGGTTACACTTTTTGTTGGAGTTTTTTTTTTTTCGAAACATTAAAATTAGGTATGTAGGGGAAAGCACGGTAAATTGGACCACAAGGCAACATTGAACACTTTCATCATACACAAACATTTTGTAAAATAATTTGATAAAATATTACTGGATATGGTTGTCTTTAAAATATCGCATTCAGCGACAAGACTGCCCATTGTGTCACCATAAGCCTCCGTAAGATTGTAAAATATCGCGTGAAATTGTAAACTTTTTTTTCTAAATAAGACACGGATATTTTGAAAACTATTGAATTACAAAACGATTTTTTTCATATTATATAGAGAAATTTTAATCTAACCAAGATTTATTACAATCTTACGGAGTCTACCACTTTCCGGTGACATACATAATACAGAGCATTTAATTCCAACTGGCGGTCCAATTTACCACACTATCCCTCATTATATAATAATTTCATATTATTATGACTGACAGATATTATACCATTACTCGTCTGCGCGCGTTTCGTCGCTTCATATACTGACGTCTTGTGAGACCAGGAGGACTTCTTTCTGTAGGTTGCCCGTCCCGATCTTACAGTTGTTGTTTATCAGTAAACCTTCCACTCTGAAAGATACACAACATTGATGAGTAAATAACAGTAGGTATTTACATTATATTGTTTAAAACTTTCATGGTCACTAACATTAGAAAGGAACATGGACATGGTAGCAATCCCAATAAGAACTATTCTAATGGTATTTACATTTGTAATCAGCCAAAGTTAGGAAATCGTGCGGTTCTACACGTATCGTGCTGATAAATCTAGCAGGAAGAGCCAATTTTATATTTATTGAATGGTTTTTAAGTTCACTATATCTCTCTGTCTCTATGAAAGGAAATTTTTATATAACTTTTTAGGTATCTTGCACAAGCGTATCCAGTTTCATCAAAATCATACATTTATAAAACTAGCTTTAGCCCGCGACTTCGTGCGCGCATATCCCAGTTTTTCCCGTTCCCGTAGGAATTGGGTTGATGCAGGTTGGGGGCCGAGTCACCCGCGTCCGTAGGAGGATACCCTTCAGCGGATCCCTGCACGTGGTCCCCGGGTGGTGCTAAACAGTTGGTTGGTGGTAGGACTTGTTCTAAGTCCGCCTGGCAAGCTACCACCATCATGTCTAAGTCTGTCGCCGCAGTTAGAGGTATGATAGCCAGTTCCTTTGTGTAAGAGGATTCCGGGTGAAACTCGCTTCCATCTTCGGCCTAATCATCACTTTCCATCAGGTGAGATTTGGGACAAGAGTTTCTCCGTTTTGTTCAAAAATAAAAAATCGGGAAATCCTCTCTTATAGCATCCTAAACTCCCCAAAGCATTTCAAATTTCAGCTTCCTACGAATACTGGTTTCGGCTGTGCGTTGTCTGTCAGTAACTCGGTAACGGAATAATTTCATATTTTAGGATTTATTGATTGTTATGTGCATCTATAAAATAAAGACTTAAAAACTTGTATGTACTGGGATCATGACAAACAAACATATAACATCCACGGAATCCTACTATCCAATCCTACCTAATATTATAAATGCCAAAGTTTGTGAGGATGGACGTTTGTTACTCTATCACGTCGGAACGCCTGAAAGGGTCCTCATGAAATTAGGCGCACAGGTAGATTCTAGTCTGGAATAACACATACGCTAATTTTTTACCCGGGAGTATGTTCCATAGGGATCACACGGGCGAAGCCGCTGGCAGAAGTAACTTGTAGTTTATTAAATGTCAAAGTTCTCACCCGTTGACACCCGCAAGTTTTTCAGCGACCGGTTCTAGCGTCACATCGATCTCACATCGGATGCTCTGCTCGCTACACTCCTCTATCGTGGTGTTCTCCAGCTCCACCTGAGAGCCCGAGTACATCTGTATACCTACGCCGCACTTCCGGATTTTACAATTCCTTAGTTCCACCTGGAAAAAAGTTTCGAAGGAGGAATGGTATAGGTGTGTTTGAACTAAATGATGTCTAATACCTTTCTACTCTGCTGTAAAGTGAGTTGGTTACTGCACAGAACTCAGTCACTCAGTAACGGATGATTTTTAAATAAATTGATTGCAAAGTTTTTTCTTATATAGAATTTTAAATAGACTACATAACCAATCAAAAACAAGAAAGCAAAAGTACAAGTATGTTACCTGCGCTCCTTTATGAACTACGATCCCAGAGTAAAAGTTGTCGAACGTGCAGTCTTCTATGAGAATCTTCGCGCCTGACATCGCGACGATACCTTGAGCGAAGTCGCTCTGAAACATTAAAACCGAATTATGAAAGTCCTGTTCACTTCGGAGAACTATGATAAACTTGACTGTAAGTCCAAATATTAGTATTTTCAGGGCTCCAACAGTAATATTTGAGTTGGAAAAGTGTGCTACTGGTGCTCCATACGCGGTTCTTACAGTAAAAATCTACCTATATAAATCATAACAAAACTATTGGTAGTTGGTAAGCGCACCACTGATTTTTGTAAGACGGCTTAGAGCGAACTTCTAAACGTTCTCGATCACGTTAGCGTAACGTTAATTTGTATATAAACTGAATAAGCGACGTCTGGTGGTCTGGTAATGGAAACCTTTTTTTTACATGTTGACAAATGCGACCACTTACGTTAACGCGATCAAGTACGTTCAAAAACTCACACTATGCCCTGTGATCTCGGAAAGTCCTGTATAACGCAACTGATCACATGTAGTTTGCCAGACCTCATGTGTATGACAGTGTTGTGCACAGTAGCCTCAGCTGGCGCAGGCGACACTCTTCTGATATCATTGCCACTATACCTGTGAGCTATTCGACTGGTCCTGTATAACGCAGCTGATGACGTGTAGTCTGCCAGACCTCATTACAATGACAGTGTTGACGGAAGTGCACAGTAGCCTTAGCTTGCGCAAGCGACACTCTTCTGATAACATTAGCAGGCAAGAACGCATGTCTGAAGCTTCGAGGGTGGCGTCTGAAATGAAATATAATGTTTGAAACACCGATGCTGCCGAATATTATCCAAGGTGGCCAATCTCGACAGGGATAAGCTAAGTGTAGTGTTTACTTGTTTCTTTATTCTCTAGTCAGAAAGGGACTGAATCCCGACGCGAGCTCGGAGAGGTAAGGCACCAACGTCTTTACGTGCTTTCTGGCATAGGTATCCTATCCACTTCTAAACCACGGACTGCTGCTGAGAATTACCCGGCCTGGGAATCGAACTCAGGACCACGCGCTCAGCGTTGACTGTGGGAGGGGTGGCTGGGATTTTGTCTAAACAAAAAATATATATACTGTGTACCATTAAAGCTTGTGATGTTGATATTGGACAGCACCACCTCGGGCACCTGATTGGGATTTTGTCTAAACAAAAAATATATATACTGTGTACCATTAAAGCTTGTGATGTTGATATTGGACAGCGCCACCTCGGGCACCTGATGGCTATGTCCGCAAACTACCAGCTCCTCGGGTTCCAGGGTCAGGGCATCTTCGGCAGACGTCATGATGCTGAGGTGATACTCGCTGGTCAGGTGTGAGGCCAGGAACTTCGCTATCTCCCCGAACTCGAAGATTGAGCCACCTTCCCAGAGGGCTACAACCTGGAAATGAGGAACGAAAATCTTAGTATCACAGAAAGTCAACTCATTTATATGTAAATGCTGTCCATCCTAACGTTTAGCGCTTAGAGCTTAGGGCAAATTCACGTAATTTTAAGTAGCGTTCGCATTCGAAAACTGTCAGAAACACTTTAAGGGCATAGAACCATTGTAGCATAGCCCCCCGCCAATATTTTGATTTTATTTAATAGTTGCGGCGCACGATCTAACATACATATTATATGGGGTACGGGACACTTCAACAAACATAAAAGTTACAGAAGATGGTGCCCTAAAGTGTCACGTTGGCGAGATATTTCGAGGTAAAACATTTGTTTTACCTCGAAATATTTCGGCAACGAACCGGTTTGAACTTTTTTCTATGGGAGTTGGTATATTGAGGCCAACTCCCATAGAAAAAAGTTCAAACCCACCCCTTTCCTTACATTTTTACCTGAACAAAAGCAAAGGTTTATGATTTTATCTATCAATGTTAGTATGTGTCTGTGTGAAACTGACAGAGGCAGACAACAACTTTGTCTATTTAGAAACTAGTCCACTGGACAAGAGTCTCCAATCATAAGACATCAATTAACTCATTATGAGCACTCACCCAACAAAATTTTAAAAACATTAATAGTAATTCGGCAAAAGTTTATATGCACTTGTATATCAAAACGCAGACGCACAGGTCCGGTCGTTGTGGCGACGCTTGGGGGAGGCCTATGTCCAGCAGTGGACTACCACTGCTGATCATCATCCGCTATATTGGGGTCGGCTTCCAGTCAAACCGGATTCAGCTGAATACCAGTATTTTACGTGGAGCGGCTGCCTATCAGACCTCCAAAACCCATTAACTGGGTAACACGGTATTTCTTGGCAAGACGAGTCAGATTTACTGGCTTCTGACAATCCGTAACGACTGCTAAAGATCTACAAATTACAGCCGGGACCAACGGCTTAACGTGCTTTTCCGAGGCACGGAGGAAACTCGATATGTTAAGATGGTCACCCATCCACAGACAAACCTTGGCAAACGTTGCTTAACCTTGAATTTCGACCCGTGCGGCTGTTGTTATTTAGCCACGAGCTCCTCTCTGGACGTCCACTGCTGATGAATAATAATATGATGTATATCAAAAACATGTTTGAAAGTGAGCACTTACGTTTTTCTTGCTCTTATTCTTCTGCCACTTGGCTCGTTCCCTTGCGAGGTATTGTTCTCTGATCAGAGAGTTCTCGTACAGCGTCCACTTGGACATCAATCCGTCTAGTCGCGCGTTCATTTCCGCGCACAGCGATATGTAGCTCGGCGGTAGAAGGGAATCTGTAATTAATGAGTGAAAATTTGTTTATTTGTACCTACCAGTTTTTTTGTGTATAATTTGGAACAAACCCTTCACATTACTCAAAACCCTCACAGCAAGCGCCTACCATCCCCAGAAAAGCACCTAGACAATGAAGATCCCAGTACGAAGTTAATTGGAACATCGAATAAGTAAGAAAAGCAAACTTAAGTCTGTTTCTAAACACATTCAACCTTAGGGCGGGTTGTTTCAACTACACTTAACGCACGCGTAAACGTTAAAAATGGTGCTAACTATCGTCAAATCAAAAAATTGGGTTGTTACAGATGGTCGCGTCAAATAGAACAATATTGTGAAAATTCTTTTGAATTCCTCAATACCAGTTCCTCTGATGACACAAATAAGTGGTGGAATGAAATATTTAGGTAGGACCCGTGTCAATAACTTAGCTGTTGGGATGAGCAGGAATTTATACCAGAATGTTTTGAAACAACGCTTCTAATTTAACGAACGTCAAACATCGTCCGTAATCGTAACTTTTTGACGTACGTATGTTACGTTAACCAACTGTTTGATACAACCCGCCCTTAATCTCTTCAAAGTTAGAGTAAAAGGCTTCTTCTGGGTAAGCTCACTTCATCGTCGATGTCTGTGTCACCTCTGACCCAGACTAGAGTCAAAAGCAAACCCATCTTATTTTTTTTTAATATTCACATTCACATAGGTTGTAGCTATGTTTGAAGCTATTTATTTCATTTACAAAGAGGAGGCATTTAAGTATGCGTACGCCTGGCCACTATGGTCATCATAAGCATAGCACCAAACAATTATGGTCCCTTCTGACTATTATACACAACATTTATTTGCTTGCATGCGTTTATAAATAAATAAATAAACTTTTTACAAAAAAAATACAACCGACTTCCAAAAAAAAAAAACACAAAAATAACTTTAATTTCGGAAGTCGGTGTTTTTGTTAGTTTCTTCGTATTTTGACACCGACTTTTATTTTTCACTTTTTAGTGGTACCCCCCCACACCTAACAACACCACTGCAAAATCGCAGAAAAGCAAAATACGCAATTTCGATTACTTAGATGGCATAAAACTATCATCTAAGTAGACGAATTCCAACTATTTCGATTTAAAATCCAAAGTTTGTAACCGATTTTCATAAAATTTAAATGGGACCAATCTGCAAGTATATCCTTTCAGATAAAACAAGAATTTTTCAAATCGGTTCATAATTGTCGGAGTTATGAGGTAACAAACATAAAAAAAAACATACAACCGAATTGATAACCTCCTCCTTTTTGGGAAGTCGGTTAAAAATATGTATACCATTTTTTAGTAGTTTTATTAACAATGTAACGTATTTTTGCGACATCATTAGTATTTTGGCACATTTTATTTGTCAAACTCGATAAAGGTGTGAGAGGCAATGCACATAAGGCAAATCGGCAAAAATGTACTCGTTCGAAATCGCACAGTCGATGGCTAAAAAATTACAAGTCCAATTCCTACCTAGACAGGACAGCATGAAGGATATTTTCAGTTTCATGCCTAATTTCCCATAGCGTCGGCGGCAATGCAGCGGGTCCAAAAAGGCCACTAGCAGAATCATAATTCTAACCAGACAACAATCTGTCAAATTACATTTTCATCTTTATCGCTAACGCATTAGGTTCAAGGTTGATTGCGAAAATTTGACGATGACGGGTAGCGTGATGTGCTTTCTAATTTTGCTAAATTGGCCTTTTTAGACCCTCAGGACCTTGTAAGTACAATTTCTGGTAAAATAAAAATTACTTTTTTTAGAGTTAGCTGGTGAGCCTCCTATATCAGTAAAAAATTACAATGGTAGTACCTTCAAGTGCCAATTGCATTAATTAAAAGTAGGTTTTAACATTCTCCTGTAAAAAATAATGTCAAGGTCCTGTATTGGCGCCGACGATAAGTTAAAAGAAAACGCGGGCGAAGCGGTTGAGAAAAACCACACTCACCATCATCATTCGCTAGATCCCCCTCACACAGCGAGGAGTCCAGCTGCCTCAGCTTCTCATGGGCGTCTATCGCACTGTTCCGCAGCAGCGCAATGGAGCGAGCCACACAGTTTGGGATGGTACCGTTGTGCATGTCAGACCAGAGCTGCATGCGTTCCTCAATCGTGTTCGGTAGGAGAACTTTGTCGTCTGCATCGTCCCAAGGCATCCAGATGTCGTTGTAGTAGAATCTAGAAGGAAATAAACAGAACTTTAAGGGTACATAACGATTCGAGAAAAGAGATGTATTGTCCCGCTTTCTGAGCTCGTCTTGACTTTACTTAGGATAAGATATATATAAAAACGCATCATCGTATCATCAACGCACGTCGCATTCTCCCTGTCTGCGGAGTCTTTAACCAAAAGTTATAAAATTTACCTTAACAAATCAATAAACTCAGCAGTCGTAGCGACGTTAATGCACTGTTCCCGCTGCTTCATTGTAGGCCACAGTTCTATCAGTGGTACATCAACAATGTTCTCCGGTAGCGACACAGACTCATGCTGTACGCTCAGCACATCAACGCATGCGGACAAGTTCTCAAAGTCCACAGAAGTGACTGATACGTAGGCGATGCAGGGGAATCTTACTTCTGTAAAATATTAAACAGTTTAATTTACCCAATTCATTATTTTATAACATAGTAGCCAAGCTAAAACAGGCCTGGGCTGAACACGTTTGCCATATGTCGGACGGTTAATGTAGTAAATCAACCACAATGTCGGTCCCAGGAGATGTTCGGCGACGCGGCACTCGGGTGAAGATGGCGGTATGACGAAATCGGGAGGAATGGGAAAAAGAAAGGGGAGGCCTTTCTATGCAATGGGACAGAACAGGTGGAAAATAAATAATAGCACCATGCCTGCATGCCCTAAAGGTTTATTGATAAATTAGCTGACTCGCACAACATCATCTGTGCCAAATTTTTCATGAATGCTGCTGAATTTTTCAATTTGAGTGTGTTTAGCCAAACACACAAACAAATTCTTCAGCTTTATAATATCAGTATAGGTTTAGTTACGTTTATGAACATACCTCAAGAAGATACGTACTACGCAATAATGCGTACACACTTTACATTATCCATTTAAAACGTATCTTATTTGTCCCGTCAAAGATAATTATTCACGAAAATATTTTCTATGATGCAAGTATACTGAAAAATTTTGTAAGGAAAAGTTTACTTGAATCCAGGACCTCATACTCATACTACACGTGCAACCATGTATAAAAATCTTGTGTCACAGTGTTTGTAATTGAACTTCTTTGAAGCAGCTTGCTTGACCAATTTTTATGAATTTTTTTGTGTATATTTGTTAGGTCTGAGACTATGTTGTAGGCTATTTTTTTCTATGGCAAAACGACGTTTGCCGAGTCAGCTAGTATTACATAATTATATTCTTATAATGTGATAGGAATCATTGATTTATTTAGTTGGCTGTTTTAAAAATTAATTGATTTAAATAACTTCTTCATTAATTGCGAATATTATGATTACAAGGTTTTTAGCAAGAAGTACCTAATTGATTCTGAAATAAGTTTCCACTATAGAGATATAAAATGGTCATGTCACCCCTTCCTTGGTGAAATCCATGTTACCCAGAGTTATGAATATAAATGTCAGTGGATGGAGAGGGAAATCTCATTTCTGTCACAATGTTATTCCTCATAGAATCCAGTCAAATTGTCCATGGTCTTCTTCCTCTCCATCCATCTACATTTTATTTTTTATTCAATGTTTTAGTCACATGTACTTTAGCAGCACACTTTTTAACCAACTCCCAGAAAGGGAGGAAACAAGGTTCTCTATTTTCTGGGTATTTCTTTAAATTCTCTTTTTTATAGTGTTATGTGACAGAAAAGACATAACATAGTATACTTACCAAACTTCTTGCAGAAATCTTTGGACAGTTTCCACAGGGCATCCCAGCCTACTGGTTCCACCAGCAGTTCGGCTTGCATGCTCCACTGTTCCCGAGCTGTGCTGCGCCCTGAACTGAAGACACGTAGCAACTCCTGCATGATCTCATTGTCACTGCGGGAGAATGTGTAAACTGACGGCATCTGCAATAGAAATATTTTATCATATATGGGAAATAGGTACTATTTATTTATTAACATGGTGGACTTGATGCAACAAGGAATTCTATAACATTAAAGTCAACCTTTGGGTTAACTATATTACACTGTGGAAGGTGTAGGTACAACAAAAAAATCAAATTTAACTGTTTTGTTCTAATGGATAAGTTCAATGTGTGGTAAGTGTCACAACCAACAAATTATAAATAAAATTTAACTATTTGTTCTAATGGATGAGTTTTATAGATAAACCATACAGTGAATCTGCCATCTAATGTACAATGGCTATACCTAATGGCAAAAAAAAGGGTTCTAGTCTTGGGATGGAGCTGAGTACCAGTATTTTACATATAGATACATCAGATGACCTCTACAACTTACTAACTGGGTAAAATGATAACCCTTGGCAAGACTGGTTTCAGATTTTTTGGCTTTAACAACCATAGTGACTTCAGCACCCGCAAATGAAAAGAACAATATTAAGACAAAACAACTTTGGCCCACTAGGGTCTTATGGGTGTTGACAGGTTAAAAGAATTACAAATGATAGCCATAACTTCAAATAAAACTAATTTACTTATTAGAAAGGAAACAAGTAGTCAATTGCATGACTGGAGTCAAAGGGTTGACCGAGGGAAAGCACGCTAAGCCGATGGTCCCAGCTGTCATTTGTAGATATTTGGCAGTGGTTACGGATTGTCAGAAGCCAGTACATTTGACTCCAGTCTTACCAAGAAGTACCGTGTTACCCAGTTAATGGGTTGTGGAGGTCTGGTAGGCATCCGCTTCACGTAAAACACTGGAGTACCTATCGGCTGAATCCGGTTTGACTGGAAGCTCAATGTAATTGGGAAAAGGCTAGGCAGATGATGAATGTTGACCCAGTGAAGATACTGCTAAATTTCAAATTAACTTCATGCCTAGGCATGTAGACGTTGAAATAGGATTCCCAAACTTGTACTTATGCTCACACTAACTTTTGACGTTATTTTTTGGTCGACACTTTGAAATACGGAAACTTCACTGAACATACTTGTTAACAATAGTCAAAGCAATGCAAGAACATTTGTTTGTTGTATGACAAAGTTGATTTTATATCAATGAGACCGAGGTTGGGCTTGTAAACGACAATTTGATAAACACGCTTTCAAAATATAACCGGTGTTATTAGTCATCCACTCCACAGAAATAACTCAATTTACAGCGTCCCAACCAAATAATATACAATTCATAATTACCTTTAACCGTGACCTTTAAACTATTTGGAATGAGTTTTTCTGTTATTAAAATGCGTTACGTTACTATAAATTAATTTTCAACCGCTAATAATTAGGTACAAAAGTTTTGAAAATTCAAACTGGTTGGCTTTACTGACATTGACTTTGACAGTTTGATTGACGCGATAGACGTCACTTTCATTCTTTTTGGTTGGAATTTCAATTCTGTTCCATGCAAACACATCTTCACTATCACTACATCACTTCAATTATAAAACAAAGTATTCCGCCGCGTCTCCCTTTCTGTCTGTTCGCGATAAAATAAAAAACTAAGGATAGAGTGTATCAATGGATAGAGGAGGAACGTTTTATATCTTACCATAGTGTCGATGAATATTTATGCGATTTGAAAAATAAAATCTTTTGAAATTTTAATTGTCTATGTTTTTAGAATAATTTAGATTTAGATTGTTATAAGATACTTATTGTTAACGCCTGTGAAGACGTCAGTGTTCGCATTGCTATGCAAAACGCTCAGGCGTCCAGCACGGAAATAAATTTCTACAAACACCGTCAATATCACTTTAAAAAAGTCAAATTTTTCACCTAGTCGCGATCTTGTGAGCTCTACATTTTTATTTAATGTAATTCAGTTCTTTACCAAAATTATACACCATACCTCGATACGGGAGTTTCATTTCAAGACACTGAAGCCCCAACATCTGGCGACCTACGACAAAACCAGCAAATTTTGCGAAAACAAGTTCGACCACTACCACCACGCGCTGCCGGCACAGCCATTGCGCCGCAGCTTCATACTTTCATCAAAACCTGGTTTCCCTGGAGGTGCACCAGCCATTGCAGCCACCGCCGGTCAGCGATCAGCATTCAGCATCGTGCCGCAGCCTCGGCCAATGCAGCTAAGTGCCCATTTTTCCTTGTGAATTCCCTGATACCTAATTACCCTTACCTTTTACCCTTACCCGTAATAAATCTATCAAATACCTAATTAAAATAGCTTCTATGAGTGCATTGGTGTCTGTTGACATTGTAATATCTAAAAATAATTAAGTAAAACTACATCAGTACAACACACGCAGTTAGTTAATTACGTGAATAAAATTCACATTATTGGTGAACGTTTTAACTGTTAAACGATTAGTATTCCATCTTGTAATTATCATAGTTTTCGTTTGTGTTTCCTAACAGGCTTACTTATAGCAGTCACTGAAAGCATACCTATACATATATTTCACCCACACCGCCGAACATTCCAGGCCGATATCCGCGTGCGACGCGACTACGGGCCGCCTGCCGTGTCACCGTGTGACCGCAGCGGAGCCCTACCCACTGCTGCGCCGGGCCGGCCTCAGGTGACGTTAGGCGAGGAGCGTGAGCTAAGTTTTTTAGTTTGTTATGTATACATTAACATCACGAAGTTTGTGTCTGTATCTTTCCATAATCAAACCTACTTGGAATCATTAGCTTATTCAATTTATAATTACCAAGTTATTAGCAAGGTTTGAGTTCACAATGGGTAAAGATTATGTAGGTGAATCTGGCACAAACAATCCTCAAGAATTACACGATCTTTTAGTGAAACGTAGTTCCATAAAAGGTCAAATCACTAAGTTTAGAAACTTTTTATCAAATGCTACATCAAAAGAAACGCTCACTCAAATTGAGTTAGCTGAGTTAACATTAAAACTAAACAAATTTGAGTCTATTTATAGCCGTTTCGATGACTTGCAAAATCAGATAGAAGTATTAAACTCTGACAATTTACCTAATGAGATTGATGAACGTGATATTATCGAACAATTATTTATAAGTATCCAACATTGCAATTGCTCAAAGTATTACACAAAAACATAACGCAAACCGTCATGATGAAAGTAATTACAAGGATTTAAATTCAAGTCAGGTTACTGCAGGTCCCTGTAATCACGATCATTTTGATATAGGTTTCAAATTACCTCAAATTCAAGTAGCTAAGTTCGACGGGTCTTGCTTCCGTTGGCTTGAGTTCCGTGACACATTCTTATCTATAGTACACAATAACGACCGCATCGCTCCCTTTCACAAATTCCATTATCTTATTTCGTACTTGACTGGCGATGCAGCGCGCATTATCGCTAACTTAGAAGTATCCAGCGCAAATTATGCGTGTGCTTGGAAGTTATTATGTGATAGATATGACAATACACGACAATTAATAACTCATCATATAAATTCCTTGTTATACATCAAACCAATCACAAGTGAGTCTGATAAATCATTACGATTCCTTGTGGACCATGTTAACAAGAATTTACGTGCTTTAAGTAGTCTCGGTCTAGGTTCACGTGACTGGGATATTTTACTCATTCACATAATGAGCCCCAAGCTTGATGACCAAACCAAAGCCAAGTGGGAAGAATACCGGGGTACTTTGGATACCAACATACCTAGTTTGCAGCAGTTTTTCAAGTTTCTTACTGATCGCGCTGATGTGCTTGAGTCAATAAATAGCAACTTTCCTTACTCTAAGCCTAAACTTCAGACGAAGCCAAAACATATAGATTCCAACAATAAAATAAAATCTCATCAGTCATACATTACAAAGAGTGAAGACAATAATAATTCTGATATATCATGCGTCATTTGTAACGGTAATCATCGCCTTTATGATTGTCCCACATTTTTGGCTAAGAGTGTGGATGACCGTATCAGTGAAGTAAGCAGATTGAAGCTTTGTCACAACTGCTTAAGATCAGGCCACTCTGCACGCAATTGTCGCATGCATCCGTGTCGCAGGTGCAACATAAGGCACAATAGACTCTTACATAAACATTCTGATAGCAAAAATATTTCCAGTGTTGTCACCATTTCACCTGACATCACTGACGACACTATCGTTAATTTTTCTAATCAAAATAACCATCAAGTTTTACTGTCTACTGCTTACATTGAGGTTGTTAATCCTACGACCAATCAAACAATGAAGGTTCGTGCTCTTTTGGACTGCGGCAGTCAGTCATCATTTATTACTCAATCTCTTAAAACAAGACTGCGTCTAGAGCCGACCACCACTTTGCAGGTCAATATCATTGGCATAGGCAATAAAACCACCACTCAGGCAACAGAAACTTGTGTAGTTCAGTTGAAATCGTTAATGAAGCATTTCACAGTCACTTCTTCGTTTTTGGTGTTGCCAGTTTTGACGGGCAATATACCCCAAATACCCATTGACTTTAAAATGCTTAATATTTCAAGTGACTATTTTTTAGCAGACCCTCACTTCCACCAACCTGCACCTGTTGATGTTGTCATCGGTGCCGATATTTTCTGGGACATTATTGGCCGCGATCAACTCTCTCTCGGTCTTAATTCACCTGTATTGAGAAGTTCTCATTTCGGCTGGTTAGTTTCAGGCCCTATGTATTTTAATTTACCCATAAAAAATAAGCTAAAGGACGTTGATAATGATATAGATTCTAATCATTCAGTCATTTCTAATTTGTCGTCTGTTGACAAAATACATCAAGAACTAACAAAATTCTGGGACTTAGAAAATGTTCCCCAAACTAAACCACTTATGAGTCATAGCGAGAAGGCATGTGAAATACATTTTTTGTCGCACACCCTCCGTTTAAATACTGGTAGATTCTCAGTCAGTCTACCCTTGAAGGATACACCTGATTGTCTTGGTGAGTCTTATTCATTAGCTAAAAAACGTTTGTTAAATTTAGAAAGGCGATTTCGCAAACAACCACATGTGAAAACGCAATATTCAGAATTTATGCGCGAGTACTCACAGTTAGGTCACCTTTCCGAATCCACTGTTCTCATACCTTCTACATCTTACTTTCTCTGCCATCACGCTGTCTTCAAAGACAGCAGTGAGTCTACAAAAATTAGAGTCGTGTTCGACGGCTCGGCTCCTACTTCATCGGGTCAGTCTGTCAATAGCATCCTCATGGTTGGGCCTAATATGCAGGACTCATTGTTCTCCATTTTAATAAGGGCACGACAACATAAGTTCTTTCTCACGGGTGACATTGAGAAAATGTACCGTCAAGTCCATGTTCATGAGGAGGATCGTAATCTTCAACTTATTTTATGGAGAGAGGATGAGTCTTTGCCCATCAAAACGTTTCAGCTAAATACTGTGACTTACGGAATGGCAAGTTCTAGCTACTTGAGCACTCGGTGCTTATGGCAGATTGGTGAAGAATCTTCTGATCCTATGGTTAAGAACATAATTCAGCATGATTTCTTTGTTGACGATCTCATTACCGGTTGTGAAAGTGAGGATAACCTACGTTATATTTATCAATCTGTAACTGAAGAATTAAGGAAAGGATGCTTTAATCTTCGTAAATTTAAGACCAATTTGCCGTCATTGTTTGATTCAAATATTCAAACTGATGATAATCTTTTAGTAAGCGAGTCAACTAGTACACTAGGCATGGGATGGAACCCATCAACCGATCAGTTACATTTCCCTATCAAATGCCCACTTTCTTCTAACAATAAGTTAACTAAAAGATCATTTCTATCATCTCTGTTTAAAATCTTTGACCCCTTAGGACTAATTAGTCCGTGTGTAATAAAAATGAAAATGTTGTTACAACAACTGTGGCTACATAATTTAACTTGGGACTCTCCTGTTCCAGATCAAATTCAAAGAGACTGGAACAAGTTTATGCAGTCTTTACCTTCTCTGTTATCTTTACAAGTTCCACGGCGTGTGCTCTGTAATGATCCAGTATCGGTAGAGTTACATTCATTTAGTGATGCATCCCAACATGGCTACGGCGCTTGCATTTATTTACGTTCAGTTAATGCTGCGAACGAGGTCACAGTCAATTTGCTTTGTTCGAAATCCAAGGTAGCTCCGATTAAAGGTACGACTATCCCTCGTCTAGAATTGAGTGCTGCCCTACTGGCAGCAAGGTTATGCAAGGCTGTCAGGGAGTCACTGCGATGTGAAGTTCAGCATCAAGTACACTGGTGCGATTCATCAGTAGTGTTAGCCTGGCTCCACACCAGTTTTATAAACTTGAAAACATTTGTGGCTAATAGGATTTCTGAGATCTGTGAGTTAACAGATGCCTCATCGTGGCGCTATGTGCCCACATCTGTAAATCCTGCAGACTTCATATCTAGAGGAGTTAGTCCTGATCAGCTCGGCAGTACCCAGCTATGGTGGTCAGGCCCTCCATTTCTCGTGGAGCCTGAAGGTAATTGGCCTATATTAAAACCCAATAAAATAAAAACTTTTCTAGTTTAACTAAAATAAAACGATCTTTCGCCTACGTGCTAAGATTTATTAATAATCTAAAAATTAACAAAGAAAAACTTCTCGGCAGTTTGACAGTAGATGAATTGAATAATTCATTTCTTTATTTGTGTCGTCTCGCTCAGCAAGAATCATTCTTCTGTGAATACAATTTACTTTGCAACAATAAGACTTTAAGTTCTAAATCAAATATTTTATCATTGAGTCCATTTTTAAGTGATGACAAGGTCATCCGAGTTGGTGGCCGACTAGGCTCATCAGATTATAACTTTAATAAAAAACACCCTGTTCTCCTACATGCTTCGCATCATTTTACCAAATTGATTTTCGAGTTTGAACATAAACGCGGATTACCTACATGCTGGTCCGCAATTATTGTTGGCCGTTGTTAGGGAATACGTTTGGCCGATTAACGGCAGAAATTTAGCTAGACGCGTTTTCCGTAACTGCCCCAGGTGCAGACGCTTACAGGGCAAAACTATTGCTCCAATAATGGGACATTTACCCGCACAACGTGTCACGCCAAACTTTCCATTTCGCACAGTGGGAATTGATTTTGCTGGCCCATTCCACATAGTGAACAGAAAGGGACGTGGTGGTTCGTTAGTCAAGTGCTATCTTTGTTTTTTCATTTGCCTTCGATATAAAATATCTCACCTCGAAGCCGTAAGCGATTTATCAAAGAACGCTTTCGTCATGACATTCCGAAGGTTTGTGTCACGAAGAGGCAGGCCAACGGAAGTATTCTGCGACAATGGACGCAATTTTGTCGCAGGAGCTAAAGAAATTAATGATTTTTTTAAAACTTACCAAAGCGAGCTATCTGATTTTGCAAGTTCGGAAGGCATTCAGTTTAACTTTTCACCAGCTTACGCTCCTCATTTTGGCGGTATTTTTGAGGCCGGTATCCGCTCAGCAAAATTTCATATTAGGCGAGTGATGGGTAATTCTCATTTAAGTTTTGAAGAACTTCAAACCCTATTCGCTCAGGTAGAAGCTGTTTTAAATAGTAGACCTCTCTGTCCCTTATCCGCCTCTCCTGACGATTTCCATTGCCTTACCCCTGGGCATTTTCTCATTGGTCGGGCTCTCACCGCACTGCTTGAACCAGCTTTGGAAGACTGCCAATCAACCAGCTTGCAGCGATATGCCAGGTTGCAGCAAATATATCAGCACTTTTGGCGGCGCTGGCAACGCGAGTATATAGCCGAGTTGCAGCTTCGCCGCAAATGGAAGACCAAGACCGATGCAGTCAAAATTGGAGACATGGTTCTGCTGCAAGAAGATGGCGTCCCACCATTATGTTGGAGGCTTGGACGCATTGTACGGCTGTTCCCAGGACAAGATGGAGTTTCGCGAGTAGCCGACATAAACACTATACGAGGAACTATACGGCGCCCTCTGGTACGCCTCTGCCCCTTACCGACCGAAGAGGAGCTCCTGATGGGTTGAATCCTCGTGAGTTTCAACGGGGGGAGGATGTTAACGCCTGTGAAGACGTCAGTGTTCGCATTGCTATGCAAAACGCTCAGGCGTCCAGCACGGAAATAAATTTCTACAAACACCGTCATTAGCACTTTAAAAAAGTCAAATTTTTCACCTAGTCGCGATCTTGTGAGCTCTACATTTTTATTTAATGTAATTCAGTTCTTTACCAAAATTATACACCATACCTCGATACGGGAGTTTCATTTCAAGACACTGAAGCCCCAACACTTATGCTAAGTCCTCTCCACATTTATCTTTTGCTGTGCCCGACAGGGTAAACGATTGTTACGTACCAAATACATGTCTATACCACCTAAGCCTACATTGTGGAATGCAATAAAGTATTGAGTCTAATTATACAATTTGTCAAGCAGGCGATGCCGCGGACATCAGCTAGTTTAATATATAAAAATACGTTACACTGTGTTTGTTGTCGAACTCCTTGTTTGTTATCTAAACGGCTTGACCAAATTGTCATGAAATTTAAAACTGTCAAGTTTTCCCAATCAACCTTGAACCTTACACTTTCAGGAATAAAGTTGAAAATCTAACAAACTTTGACAGATTGTTGTAGCTTGATATGCTGGCGTCTGTGCTTAAATTTCTTTTTTGAAAAAAACAATGATAACCCGGTCAGCTAATCTAATATTTAAAAATCTCGTGTCAAGGTGTTATCGAACTCCTCCGAAACGACTAACTGATTCTTATGAATTTTTCGTGTGTAAGTAAGTATATTCCGTAGGTTTGAGAATAGGTTGTAGGCTATTCCGAACACCCATGAAAAGCGGAATCCTTCTAGGATCACTTTGGTGTATAACAGAAGAAGCTACTTCTTAGATTTGGTATACATCAGATTTTTTTATCAATATAAACATGACTTTTTTGCCGGGTAAAGCGTTAAGTTATGAGACAATCTTGTAACTTAAATTGACACATTCACATAGGCAAGGGATGGCTAACCTTTATTGGTAACCGTGCTATTTCTCCAAAAATTTCTCTCTGTTACACAATACTTTTTCTTTTAATTTTCTACTTTTACCCCCAAAAATGACCCCCAAACTCTTAATTTAAGTATTTATTTACGTAACAGTGTCCGTGTTTGAGTTACAGAAGTCCATAGTTATGTATTCCGAATTTCAACAGAATCGGTCCAGTAGATCCGGAGAAAATTGGGTGTGACAGACCCGACCCGAGTGGTTCTCTATGGGTTCCGTTTGATAAGGATGATCGGAACACAAAAAAATATTTATAACTAGCTGACCCGTGTAACGTCGTCTGCGTAACATTTTTCATTACTGCTCCGCTCCTATTGGTCTTAGTGTGATGATATATACCTAGCCTTCCTCAATAAATGGTCTATCTAACACTGAAAGAATTTTTCAAATCGGACCAGTAGTTCCTGAGATTAGCGCGTTCAACCAAACAAACAAACAATCAAACAATCAAACAATCAAACAATCAAACAATCAAACAATCAAACAATCAAACAATCAAACAAACAATCAAACAAACAAACAAACTCTTCTGCTTTATAATATTAGTTTAAATTACCTAGTAAAAAATCGGCTAAGGAAAATCGTAGATAATTCCGCCTTTCGCTCACGCTGAGGGTATAATGGAATGCTTGTTTATGTAGGTACAACAATCTGTCAAATTTCTTCAACAGATTTTCAACTTTATATCTGAAGATTTAAGGTTCAAGGTTGATTGGGAAAATTTGACAGTTTCGGGTAGCTTGATGTGCTAGCGACTGAACTTGTTCATCATATAAAACTAAAAAAAAACAGCGATTTGTAATAGGAATCAAAATAATTGCGCGTGGGTAATATGGTAATACCTACTTACCACGTACAATAATTTGATTTGCCCCATAATGCCTTCAATCGAACGTTATCCATCTTGCCCTATGCCTCTTGTCATTATCTGATCATGTTAATTATTAGGTACAAAATAATTCATTTTTTTTTCCTATTAACTACGAAAACAGTTCATACATGTATTCCTAATAGCTTTGTACATAAAAAAATATTTGTTGTTAAATTACTTATCTTGTATAAATAATGACACTACCTAAAGATGGTGTGAACCGTACTGAGTCGCCGTTTGTAAATGTCACCGGAAAATTGCAGACTCCGTAAGATTATAATAATCTTGATTTAATGTCTGTCATTATTATGTAGATACGGCTATCTAAGCTGTTAAAGACTGTACCTATGAGAGAAGTTTTAGGGTTCCTTACCCGAAGACAGGCACCGCGTATGGGCAAATGTAGACTGGGACACCCTGTGGCACGATGGATCGATGATTTAAAGAAGGTGGCTGGCAGTGGATGGATGCGGACTGCTCAAGACCGAGATGGTTGGCGCTCTTGGGGCTTACGTTCAGGAGTGGATGGCAATTAGATGGCAATTATTGATGATGCTGATGTCAAGAGGACTTTTGACTCCCAGAAAGAAGATTGCATTTTTTTTGTGACGTTGTGTAATAAATTCCAAAGTTCTGTAGTTTGGTTTTGAAACCTTACCTATAATATCATCTCATCATTCATCTTCTTGAGTTGATGATGGTGACCAGAAGGCAGTGGCAGCTTTAGGGAGTGGCGAACAGAGCATCCGTCCGGGGCCTCGCTCTAGCAAGGGCCTCACGTAACCAGAGTCCAAAATTCTTACCTTTGAAACGTTTTATAAAAGATGCTATTTCATAGTGATTTATTAAGTTGATTAAATGCCTGAATATGAATGTGGTAATATTTATAAAAGGTGCCATCGAATTTGAGCAATTCGATGACACAAGATCGGTTTCGCAATTGCACGTTTTTATTTATATATATTTAAAAATAAAAAATTGCTATTGATGATCACAATGAGTAAGTAATACCTAATAAAATAAAATATTATATACATAATTTTAAAATTCAAAAACACCAATGTTCTCGCAACGGTAAATGCCAATAATTTTTCACGGAGGGTAAATGGGTAAATCTGCACGGAGGGTAACCAACAGTTCTTTTGCGAGTATAACAAGTATCAAGATTTTTCGGTTCATGTTACGGAACCCTTCGTATGGGTCCAACTCGCGCTCGATCGGTTATTTACTATTTAGTGTGTGGTGTGAGTGAAAATCGTGCACGGTATCAGCAGTACGGCGGGAGGGAACAAACACTAGACAGACATTATATAATATTCATACTTAAATTTGGCTCTTACAGTGCCTTATCATTCCTCACAAGTGACTTAACAAAACACTTGATAATTAAATTTAATAATGGCGCAATTTGCCTACAAAAGCGAACTAATTGATAATTTTGTGAGTGAGTTTACGTCGCGAATAGTGTCGGAGACTGGGATCCCGAGTGATAAGTATCATCTCGGTAAAATAATCTTGCAGAGTCTTAAGGATGATCCGGAGTTTGTTATGCAGGTAAACTATTATATTGTTTGTATTTACGTTTGACCACTATCTCACCTGATGGTGAGCGATGCTGCGGTCTAAGATGGAGCATGTTTGCCTAGAAGTAACCTATTCACTCTTGACTTGAAGACACTCAGGTTGTAGTTATCAGGAAACACAGAATCCGGCACGGAATCCCACTCCTTTGCTGTAGGTATACGCACTATGAATTGTTTCCAAAACCTTTTGTGCGTGTACCCGGGTGGGATGTCCACCATGTACCGGTGGCGCATCGCCGTTCGTCTTGTGGTCCGATGATCATCATCATCCAACAAATCGGACCAGCAGTTCCTGAGATTAGCGCGTTCAACCAAACAAACAAACAAACAAACTCTTCTGCTTTATAATATTAGTTAATAGATTGCGGTAGGTTGGTTTTTACGAACGAGTAGACCAATACAGTAAGCCCGAGGCGAAGTCGTCACTGAACAAAACAATGAGAATCCAGTTTCTTGTAGATTTGTGCTCTGATTGGTCGCCATTTTATTTCAGTTCACAATTTCTCGGAATGAAATCGAGAAATTATAAACTAGGTACCAAATTTTTTAGCGTATTAAAGTATTCCAAATGGTTAGTTGACAATTTATCGAGAGTCTAAAACGCCCAAATTATTTTTTAATCTTTCGAAGTTTGCCACTTTCCGGTGACACAGATATGAGCATTTGTGATTCGATCGCAAGGAAAATCCGAGTGTTGCCCTCCCCATTGCCTGTTGGGTGACTTTCAGCCTTCTGATGAGGCCAACTGTGAGCCTGCCGGAGTCGCGGGACTATTCGAAAGAGGCTCCGGAACACAAAGGGCACTGAAGGAACATGGATGGGTTTTAGTCAGTAGAAGTCTGACACTCCCTCTCGCTCCGCCCAGAGCGGGAGAAGTCATAAGATGATTTTCCATCCCTAAAAAAAAAATAAGGCCCATTGAGAGCGACCGTTTCAGTTCTATAATTCATCACTGGCAATACGTACCTACTGAAGTGTGATTCTGCCGGCCTATTCCGTTATAATCTCAACGTGATCACTTTGGTGGAGTGAACGACCAGTGAGCAGCCGGTCGATTCGGTCGACATCTCACCGTGATCACTTAGGTGGAGTGAACGACAAGTGAGCTGTCATGCCATCTTGTTTCTAAGGTTTGACAGCTCACTTGCCGTTCACTTCGCTAAGTGTTCACTTCAGCACTGCCGGTCGATTCTGCAGTGCGATTCTGTTAACATGTCGAAGTGAAGGCTTGGGTGTAGTGACCACGGGATGAAGTTAGCTGTCAAAAATGCTAGTGATTGATTAATATATCAGAGAATTATATCGATACTTGAGTTTACTGAATATAATGCTACATCTAAATACCTACATTTTAATATTAATAAAAGACACAAGAAAAAACAATTTTTGAAACCCGGATTGTACCTATAGGTGGTATCAAATGAATATTATGTATTGTACCAGCCAAGTTACTTACCCAATCGTTGCCAAAATTACCCATGTACCTAAGTATTGTTGTGCTCATCCTCACCAGTCACCACATAATTACCTACCTACATGTTTTGTGCACATCGCCGCAAAAAAGCATGTTAGACCTCAATGCAAAGTGCATTGCGCATGCGTAGAGTGACAATTGAAACGAGCGAAGCTTTCCCTTCACCGAATTCCGCCGATTTTAAGGCAGGTGAGGGGAACAAGCGATCGTTCCCCGTGGGCATTCTTTTTTTAAACTTTGAATCTTCCATGATAGCTAAATGACAATTCAAACGCGTGAAGTGTTCCCTTCACCGTATTCCGCTGACTTTATGGCAGGTGCGGGATCACGCGAACGTTCCCTTCACCCAACCCAACGGGTGCCCACCCGTTGACAGCGCGGGCATTTTTAAATCATTGAATACCTACCTATAGCGAAGTTATATTCAAAGCTTTCAGATCGTTTACGGTATAAATGTTATTTTTATATTTTTAAATAGGTAGTCACTTTTGTACCAAGCTACTTTTTTCCTAAAGCAGGCAATCAATAAAGGGGGTGTGTGTTAAACAATAAATAAGATTTTAAAACTCGGTTTGGTGGAATTAAACTCGTCAGATTTATGCATGCTAGCAATTATTGAGATATTTTAACAATGTAACCAACAACAAAATTCGGACGCCTACGTCGGCCACACGCGTGGCTGATTGACGAAGTGAGGACCACGCGTGTGTTCCGAAATATAACTCAGTCATGAATCCAACGCCAAATATTGTTTGTACCGGTGAGACAAGTCTGACGTAAATAGTAGTACCTATATCAAGCGTGCTTGTGTGCATGAGACTTTGAGGATTTTTTTATTGAATCACTAGCTATCCCTAGAACCTTCTCCTGACATTTAACGGATACAACAAAAAGTGAAAGCGGCCAGCCGTTCACGCGTGATGCGATGACCAAAGGAAATAGGGATTCATCTATATATATATATATATAGGTTTGTAATATTTACAATAATGATTATTGTAAACGAGCACAAACACTATTCTCAAGATGGCGTCAATTTATGACGTCAACACACTTGCCAGCATATTTCGGAACGAATCAACAGTAGGTATGGCTTCGGATTCATTTCGTCATGAGCACTGGCAGTACACTGGGTTATGTTATTATTTCGGGACACACGGGTGACCGCACTGACAGCACAGTCGCCAGCACATCACGCTATCCGAAACTGTCAAAATTTCTAGATCAAATTTGAACCCAATTCCTTTATAAAATAAGGTTGAAAATCTAACAAAGAAATTTGACAGATTGTTGTAGCTTGATGTGCTGGCGACTGTACGTGGCGCTCACTCGGTGAACGATCAAACCATAGAGTAATAAGTTTATTTTGAATAATGGATAGTGTACACAAACGGATCCACAGACAAACTTGGTGATAGTATGCTACAGCGTGCAAACTTAGCGAAGATACAATTCTAGCTGCTTTTTATATGGCTTTCTGATACATATACGTTTAACTGATTAATAAAAAAGACTGATTTCATATAAAAAAAGCGGCAGAACCGTGATTTCACTCACGGTAACTCTTTCTCGTAGTCTATGGAAACGCGTGAACAGACTGACGTTAAATACCTAAATCGTTATTCACCGACAGAGGTCATTCAACCCTCAAAACAAGCGTGAGAGAGAAATAGTTTACAATAAAATTAATAGTTTGTTCGAAGTATGGTTTTTAACGGAACTTCGTTCAATTTGTGACGTTTTATGGGAGGTATAGTTACGTCGTAATAGAACGCGCGACCAGACACAATTGAAAAATGGCTCATGTAGGATCAAACCAAATTTTAATGCATGATGAACTGAAAACAAGCTTCCAGATTTTACCACTAACACAAACATTAATGTGCTTTCCGATCTGGCTGACTTATTTGCAAAAGCGGTTCAAATTAGAAGACGACATTGTGGTGGACAATTTTATTATTTTATAGACGACCCACTGACCCAACTGGCTTAATATTTGTGAACCCAGGAATAGTTAGTTATGTGAAAAACTGTTGTTTGTGAAATATAATTTGCCAATCCTAAATTTTTATTAGGTACCAACTAGCAGGTAAAGTTTGTATTATTATGAAAACCTATTTGAAACAAAGATTTTTCACTTTCCATTACCTACTTAAAAAAGTCATAATTCACTCTTTCCCGCTTTCATCTCCATGTTAACTAAGAAGGCCTCAATTAGGTAGGTACAACTTAAATGGCACATTGTTATTTTGTTTATCAAACTGCCACTTAAATAATGACATTAATGTTTAGAAGAACATTGGCAACAATTAATAATTACACTACTCAAACTCAACAAGACTTTGCCACAGGGAATGTGCTAACTAGTTTTGAATTACCTAGGTATAGGTACCTACCTAACATCACAAAACCATATTTATTTTGTTCTAATAAGTTCCAGATTTGTGTTATAGCTAGGTACTAAATGTGAAATCATTTTCGGATTTTTATTTTTCAATAAATTAGCTATTTTTTTTTCTGTTTACCAAGTTATTATAGTCTATAAAATGTGGAATAAGTGTTAACAAATGTCATTACATTTATGATGAAATTATTATACGATGGTAAAAAAACAATGTGAACTTTATTTTCGGATTTTTTGAGTTGAATGGGTATTCTGACATACCATCTGCTGCATAATCAATCCTTTAATTAACTTGATATTTTCCTGTATAAGAACCACCTGAAAACTTTAGTTTTATCCTCAAAGCTCCACTTGAAAAACTATATGACTGTGTATCTTTAATTAAAACTTTATTTCTATTATATGGAGTGTAGGTCATCAATGCCAACTTCTTTTGTATAGGTCATCGATCACTAGTTTTTTATTAGTGATTGATGGTATAGGTACATTAAATAAAACCTTATCATGTACATGCAAAATTATTTAGGACCATAATCTCTTATCTGGTTTATATCAACCTTATTCAGATCAAAACAATATTGCCTATCTTTTGTGCTTGGTGAGAACAGAAATAAATCAATAACTGGCGATATTACAATTTTACTCATTTTTGTACACATCAAAGAATACTAATAAGTACATCTTTTGGATTGAGCCTTCTGCATGCTGAGTCTTCATATTCTTGAATTTCTGCTGAGGTGACAATAGCAATATTAAAAACATGTCTGGATACACGGGGTCGGTGGCTGCCTCTAGCTGAAAACAATGCATTAACATTACTGAATCATTTATTCAAATGTATTGGAACTGCTTGAAAAAAAAAACTCTTATTTATTATCATTGAAATACCTCAAGTTAATGCAGTTCTTAGATTTAATAAATACAGCAAAACAAACCCACTGCTGGAGATAGGCCTCTCCGAAGCGTCCCCACAACAACCGGTCCCGTGCGTCTCGCACCTGCAACCTTCACCAGGTCATTAGTCCACCTTGTGTTGGCCCCATCGACCATCCATTCTGTGAGCAATTTGCCCTGCTAACTGCAGTTTCCACATCCATCACAAGGAACAATGTTATTCCTAGATCGGATTTACAATTTTTTTTAGGTCTCCAATGCATGGTATATGTGAAAGTACATGTTTTCTGCCGACACTTGCCTATAAGGAACCTATTCACCCTTGACTTACAACACAACTATGTTGTAGCTATCAGGAAACACAGATCCCGGCAGGGAATTTCACACCTTAGCTGTACACACTATAAATATGTTCCTAAAACGGTTTGTGCGTGTGGGTGGGATGTCCACCATGTACCGGTGGCGCATCGCCGTTCGTCTTGCTTCACAGATCATCATCTGAAAATAATAACACATAATACGATTACAATCATGGCAAAATGCTATATTATAATAATATGCTGTTTGAATTGAAAGTAATGCATGTCAAATAGTGTGCACCCTGCGTGCGTACCTATAATCTAGATTTAAGCGTAAGTATCCGTACCTAGTCACAATAATTATATTCCAAATATTTGGCTTAGTACATACATACACCACTATTGAATAATTGAATGTGGGTACAATATTATTATCACATCTTGGATATTACTGCCGTTTCGATTTGGTCCTAGACACAATAAAACATCACACATTTGACAGTGATTATCACTTATTATAATCATTAACATTCGAAACTTGGAGAACTGAATTATAAGCTGATTCATTTGTTTTCTTTAGGATTTTAGCATCGCAACGACATTGTTTTGAAACTTTCCTTTTGACTTTCCTAACAGCCTATCAGCGACGAGCTGAGTTTTTTCTTGAGATTTTGCTGTCCAGTGTCCTGTACCTCTACCATGAGATGTCATCGAATACTTACTCGCTAGCGTTAAACTCGCTAGCGTACTAACGTGGATCGAATAGTACTCGATAATGCTCGTACCATGAGTTTGGCGCTAACGTAAGCTCGATAGATCGCGTCGTCTAGCTAACTTCACACTACTCACTAGAATGCTTCCCTACTTATGTTTTGTTTCTTTCTTACTCAATAATAAGAAGAGAGGACGGCTTGTAAGCTCAAAATTTAGTGTTATCGCTATGCTTAATGTTAAGACAATCAATAAACCGACTAAATAGAAAAGTTTACGGTTAGGTACTGGACAACATAAGTAATTTAGTGATTTTTGAATTTTTACTCCTTATACCGCGTGTATCTGACATCGACGCACAAACGATTTCCATGGGTCCAGGCAATGATATTATAAGTAAAAAGGTGTAGATTGGTTAAAAGCGCTCAGCAAGCGACACGTTAAAATGTGGCTAACTAGCCACACTTTACCTCAGTGTCGACTGTCGCGTTGCGCCGTCAACGGACACACGTCACGTAGGTTTCACGTTTTTGAAGATCGAATGTTGTATAGGTAACCTATCTACACCTTTTTACTTATAATATCATTGGGTCCAGGGCATAATTCTGGACACCCCAGTGTTGGAATTTTTCGTCGGTTCTTTTCTCATTTTTTTCAAGAGTACCACAAAGTATCAGCTCAGTTGAGTTGATATCTATTGTGGTTTTATTCAGATTGCTCTTTTTAGTGAAATTAGTTAATAAATTATTTTTATATTAAAAATCTCATTGGTTTAGGTCAGAATAACGATTATGAGCAGTATAAAGTAAAAAAACCCTCGAAAAAAATTAAAAAATGAGAAAAAAAGCCGACGAAAAATTCCAACACTGGGGCGTCCAGAATCATGCCCCGGACCCATGGAAATCGTTTGTGCGTCGATGTCAGATACACGCGGTATTATAACCTTCCATTGTAGGTACACTTGTTTTAAAAACGTTTTTCCTACAGGAAAAACGTTTTATACACTTTAACTTAACTTTATTGTACACCTCATACCAAGTACACTTGGTATGAGGTGTACAATAAAGTTTATAATAAATACCTAAATATAATGACATTGTCGTTTATCTATACTAATATTATAAAGCAGAAGAGTTTGTTTGTTTGTTTGTTTGTTTGAACGCGCTAATCTCAGAAACTACTAGTCCGATTTGAAAAATTCTTTCAGTGTTAAATAGCCCATTTATCGAGGAAGGCTATAGGCTGTATATCATCACGCTAAAACCAATAGGAGTGGAGCAGTAATGAACAATGTTACGCAGACGACGTTGCACGGGTCAGCTAGTTCAATTATAAAATAGTTTGTTGACGTCATGGAACAAAAAAAAACTGTTTTTTGTCCATTGTTGACGTTGTGTCACAGAGCTGCGTTTTGATGTTGTGATGTGTGGTTTGAAAGTTTGCAATAGATTATTATTTGGATCATTTTAAAGTGAGGACCAGTGTCTTGCCCCTCAACCCAGGTACCTACATAAACCCAGCCACTTGAAACTTTTGTGAAGAATGCAAATAAACAAAAATTGGTTATCATTAAACTAAATTTTATTGAAAGGCACAGCTTGCCTACTTAATTAAAATAGATTTAAGTAGGTATATAATATAATAATAAATGCTTAATAAGCTCTCGCAGATTTTTTTTTACTATGTTAGACTCAAAATCGTACATAATTTTAATTTAAGATATGTTTCACTCGTCAAAATGCTAGTGAGCTACGTTACTACTATCGTAAGCGTATTGTTCGGTAGCGTCTGTCGAATTGGTGACTCATGGTACCGTTTACAGCTCAAAAGCGTTAGTGACTATCGAATAGATTACGTGCAATTACGTGAGGTTTTTAACCTATCGAAATCTATAGTGCTCATGGTACGAATTTTAATTCTTTCAGTGACCGCTAGGGGCGCTGTACAGTATGTCATACAAATAATTTACAGAGACGCTAGCGAGTTTTGGCTGCGTAAACTCATGGTAGAGGTACTGGCTACTAAGGTCTAATATTTTAAAATTAATTTATGCCCTTTCCCACAGAACTATAAAAATACACTTATCGGATAAAGATTAATTAATTATTGGATGACATTTAGATTTCAAGCCAGTATAGAAATAATTAGTAAAATAGTACATATTATACAATATCTATCTATCATTTTTTTTTTTGTTTTGCTGTATGATGATATCTGATATCCCAGATGTATAACATCTTCATCATGCGCTAAAATGAAACCGAAGAATCTGGACGAAGTTACAGCAAAAAGTAGTAAGGTACTAACGAAATAAAAAAGGCTTACTAAATAAAAAAATTGTATCAAATGAAGTTGTATAAAATGTAAAATAAAAATTAGCGGCATAGCCACATTCTCGCTATAAGGGCACTGCGGGCGCTCCGCCCTGCCGCAATTTGGTCTTCTCCTTCTGGCTCCTCCACGTTTGTGAATGTGCCGGCGACAGCTGCTGCATCACGCTGCGGTATCACAGGGGCTGGCAATCCAGCACGATTGCAAATATTGTGGAGTACGCAACTTGCTACCACAATCTTTGCAACCGTGTCAGGATTGTAATGCAGCACCCTGTGAGCCAACAAACACCGGAAGCGACCCTTCAACAGCCCAATAGCACGCTCTACGCTGTTACGAGCCGTGCCATGGAGCTTATTGTAGTACGCTTCCGGCGTGTGCTCTGCAGCATCTGTGACCGGCGTCATCACAAACGGCCGCTGGGCGTAGCCGGAATCACCTGCAAGGCAGAAGCTTGTGTAAATGATTGAATGTATGAAAAAAAAAACAAAATTAACACTTTTGTTGATCGTAAGCATACCAAGTAAAAATGTGGTCTCCTCATCGCTATTTATTTTTTTTAAGCACTCCTTTAATTCTGAGTGCTTAAATATAAAATTGTCATGTGTTGCCCCACCATATGATGCATCAACATGCAAAATATTAAGGTCCGCGTCTGTTACCTGTAAACAAAAACATCAAACACACAGTGAGAGGAGGCCGGAGGCGTAGGTATCCACAACGCGGAACGGGTTGGTAGATGTCTTGAAATCATTATAAAAATATAAAATACACGGTACCTATATAGGTATGCTGTGTTACTGTAGGTACCTTGCACGGAGGTCATGTAAGTGCTTGCTTAACCCAAGCAAAAGGTTCGAATTCGAACCAACAAACTATTACTCTAGGGGCCGATAACACTTGGCCACCACAGCCACAGTATTAGAATGATATACCTAATATTATTTACCGAGCCACAGCATTCATATGTAGGCACCTAGGTACACGACCGCTATATTAAATGTAATGAGACTCACTAGCTGCACATTTCTCGCATGATAACCCTTGCGGCAAAAGTAGCGCTCTTCATTTTGGCGTGGCCTAATCATGGCCACAAAGGTGCCATCCATGCATCCAATGCAGTTCGGAATTTTAAATTTGTCATTAAATCTAAAAAATTAAACATTTTAAATGGGTATTTCAACCTAAAAGTAGATGGAAACGTAATAATCGTCTAAGTTAGTACCTATAGGTAAAAGTACTATTTTGTGTTGCATTTAAAAGTTTGATAAGTAACATTTCAGGGAACTACAAATACCTGCAACAAAAATATTAGGTAGGTTAGGTTAGCTACCTACTTAGCTAACCTAACCAGGCCCAGGACCCTAACCTACCTAACTAGGTAGGTACCTACTCACCGAGTTTTTAAAATATCTCGTTCTTGTTTATTTTGAGGAAAACGAATGTATTTCCTCACAATACATGGTTGAGTAATTGCATTTAGAAATTCGTGCAAGGCACGAGACATCGACGATTGTGAGAGGCACGTGTGAGACTGTTGTCCCACAGCCTTCTGATACGTGCCGTGTGCCAAAAATGATAGAGAGCCCAAGATCTGAAAAGAAAAAGTGGAATATAATAGTTATTGCTTTGCCAATTTTATATACTTACTTTGTATTACGAGCTATAATTATAGAAAATCCGGTACCTACCTACTATAGTATAGGTAGGTACTTATTCTGCCCACCAGAGACTAAAGAGCAGTAACAGCCCTTTTGTGATTTTTCGTTTTATTAGTGATTCTGAAAGCGGGTTTCTTAAGCTTTCTATTGAATTAACTTACTTATTTCTAAGACTATTAGAATGGTTTTTATTTAACAGTTTTCACTTACTGCAAACGAAAAAAATTAACAATTTGGCGTGATTTCCCAACTAAAATACAGTATAAATTATACTGCAGATTAAATTTTAAGGTTTCATAACTAAAATGCAGTAAGCAATATAATTTTACAGTTCTTTAGATAGTTTTATATTTCTGGAAAAAAATTAAAAGCAATGACCTTCTTAGTCCTCTTCAATCTGGTTTTCGGCCTGGTCACAGTACTGTCACAGCTCTTTTAAAGGTTACTGATGACATCCGTTGGGCTATGGACCACAAATCTCTGACGTTACTTGTTCTTCTGGATTTCAGCAGCGCATTCAACTCTGTTGACTTCGATATCCTTCTTGGGATCCTCAAAACTCTCAATTTCTCTTCTTCTATAATAAGATGGTTTGAATCCTATCTTCGAGGACGCTCGCAGCGGGTACGCCTTGATGAATATTTTTCGGATTGGTGCTCCCTTAAGTAAGAACGAGACATTTTTTTAAATTAGGTTCCTAGAAACTCTAAACCGCGCGAAATTTAGACACTTAAACAAGTTTTTTTTTTTTTTTTTGTAAAGTACTTATTCTAATTTCGTAATTTAAACAGGCTACGTGTGAATCAAACCATAAACCAAAAAAATGAAACACGTTTCCGTTACGAAAAATTATAAGATAATATGTTCACTTTGCTTTTCATACATACCTATTAAGTTTAATAACTCAAAAATACATTGTTTTGATTGTTCACACATTTGTACTAAAACTTTTCTCAATAGATGGCATTGCAAGTACCTGAAGTCGCAATGAAGACAACCTATTTTAGCGCTTGATTTGTAACTACAACTTTTCTCAATAGATGGCATTGCAAGTATCTGGAGTCGCAATGAAAATAACCTATTTTTACCGCTCGATAAAGTTTCTTCCTAAACTTTAAAATTCGATATCTTTTGATTTTGTGGGTCGATTTTGATCAAATAAACGCTAAATATTACTCCGGTTATCACTTCATATTTTTAAGTACCTAAATTTTGAATCCAATCCGTGTTTTATGTGTGATGCTCCTCCAAAGTAACAGACAAAAAGGATAATTTTTTTTTTTAATTTTGTCTTTTTTCAGACATTTTTATGTCAAAACCCCCTAACAGAATAGAATAAAAGGGTTCTGTTTGTGACGAATGTTCAGAACCCTAAAAGAGTAGTTTGTGGGCACTCATGTTCAAACCTCTATATGATTATTAACATTACAGTAGTTTCTAAGCCTAACTGCTCAACCAGCCCAGCTCCAAATTTCCAGTTCCTCTTAAGTCTCTACCAGGTCCACCATCTACCAGGTCTAGTAGTTAATCTGAACAATCTGGGGTCCTAAACAAATATAATATAAAATTTGTTTTAAGCAAATGAGTCTTTTACATAAGTACACAAACAGGAACAAATATAATGTACAAAAGATTTTTTACAAAATAATATTATAACAGACACAAACATCATCACTGGTACAGAGCAAAGTCTAATCAACTCAAGTGTTTCAACTTGGCAATGTCAGTTAGCACTTTTCTTTTCTTCATTTAATTTTTTTGAACCCAATTTACCTGTGAGATTCAGTAGTATGCTGATGTTACTTGTATGAAAGTCCTTCTAGAAAGGCCTGCATCATCAGTGGGTTTGGTTGAAGAAAATCCATCGAGCTATTTCCAATTTATTAAAAATTTTAATCAAAAATTTCCTAATAATTCTGGTTTGTGGTACTTTCTCACAAAAATTCACTGTGAAACAAAGACAAAACTACACCCTCTATATTACTTTACTCTTTGACTACACCCCAACTACCTACTAAAAATAATTCAAAATCTGTAAGATCCAATCAACACCCAATCAGATTGTAAATATAGGTTTACGTTATTATCAATAGTATGGAATCAACAAATAGTAAAACAAATAAAAAAGAAAAAAGGACTATGCAAAACAAAATTACGAAAATCAAAATTTAAAAACAAATAATAACTCAACTGATTGAAAAATAAAATCTTTAAAATCGGTTTATCGCTTTTAGTACGTTTTCGATCCTCATTTTACTATATGCACCGGCCAATAATTAATTAATTTATCCGATAAGTGTATTTTTATAGTTCTGTGGGAAAGGGCATAAATTAATTTTAAAAAATTAGACCTTAGTAGCCAAGACAGCAAAATCTTAAGAAAAAAACTCAGCTCGTCGCTGATAGGCTGTTACTGCTGTTAGGAAAGTCAAAAGGAAAATAATGTCGGCGCGATGCTAAAATCTTAAAGAAAACAAATGAATCAGCTTGTAATTCAGTTCTCCAAGTTTCGAATGTTAATGATTAAGTGATAATCACTGTCAAATGTGCGATGTTTGCAATTGTGTTTAGAACCGAATCGAAACGGCAGTAATTTCCAAGATGTGATAATAATAATATTGTACCTACATTCAATAGTGGTTTAAATGTACTAAGCCAAGTAATATTCGGAATGGAATTATTGTGACTACGGATACGCTTAAATCTAGATTATAGGTACGCACGCAAGGTGCACACTACTTGACATGCATTACTTTCAATTCAAACAGCATTTAATAAAGCATTTTGCCATGATTGTGATCTTATTATTTGTTATGATTTTCAGATGATGATCTGTGAAGCAAGACGAACGGCGATGCGCCACCGGTACCTTGTGGACATCCCACCCACAAGCACAAACCGTTTTAGGAACATATTTTATAGTGTGTACAGCTAAGGTGTGGAATTCCCTGCTGGGTTCTGTGTTTCCTGATTGCTACAAAGTAGGTGTGTTGTAAGTCTAGGGTGAATAGGTTACTTTTAGGCAAGCGGGCTCCATCTTCGCTTAAACAGCAGGTGAGAAAACATGTACTTTCATGCATACCATGCATAGGAACCTAAGAAAAAATTAAAATCTGATCTAGGAATAACATTGTTCCATGTGATGGATGCGGAAACTAAAGTGGCAGTTAGCAGGGCAAATTGCTCGCAGAACGGATGGTTGATGGGGCCGACACAAGGTGGACTGATGACCTGGTGAAGGTTGCAGGTAGCTGATGGATGCGAGATGCACAGGACTGGTCGTTGTGGGGATACTTCAGAGAGGCCCATCTCCAGCAGTGATTTGTTTTGGCTGATATGATGATGATGTGATGCATAGATTTTGATCAGACACTGATAATGTGTGTGACTGATTTGCTGTATTTATTAAAACTAAGAACTGCATTAACTTGAGTTATTTCAAAGATAATAAATATGAGTTCTTTTTTTAAGCAGTCCATTAGATTTGAATAAAAATGATTAATGTTAACGCATTGTTTTCAGCTTGAGGCAGCCGCTGACCCCGTGTATCCAGATATGTTTTTAATTTTGCTATTGGCACCTCAGCGGAAATTCAAGAATATGAAGACTTAGCATGCAGAAGGCTCAATCCAAAAGATGTATTAGTATTCTTGATGTGTACAAAAATGAGTAAAATTGTAATATCGCCAGTTACTGATTTATTTCTGTTCTCACCAAGCACAAAAGATAGGCAATATTGTTTTGATCTGAATAAGGTTGATATAAACCAGATAAGAGATTATGGTCCTTAATAATTATACATGTACATGATAAGGTTTTATTTAATGTACCTATACCATCAATCACTAATGAAAAACTAGTGATCGATGACCTATACAAAAGAAGTTGGCATCTATGACCTACACTCCATATAATAGAAATAAAGTTTTAATTAAAGATACACAGTCATATAGTTTTTCAAGTGGAGCTTTGAGGATAAAACTAAAGTTTTCAGGTGGTTCTTATACAGGAAAATATCAAGTTAATTAAAGGATTGATTATGCAGCAGATGGTATGTCAGAATACCCATTCAACTCAAAAAATCCGAAAATAAAGTTCACATTGTTTTTTTACCATCGTATAATAATTTCATCATAAATGTAATGACATTTGTTAACACTTATTCCACATTTTATAGACTATAATAACTTGGTAAACAGAAAAAAAAATAGCTAATTTATTGAAAAATAAAAATCCGAAAATGATTTCACATTTAGTACCTAGCTATAACACAAATCTGGAACTTATTAGAACAAAATAAATATGGTTTTGTGATGTTAGGTAGGTACCTATACCTAGGTAATTCAAAACTAGTTAGCACATTCCCTGTGGCAAAGTCTTGTTGAGTTTGAGTAGTGTAATTATTAATTGTTGCCAATGTTCTTCTAAACATTAATGTCATTATTTAAGTGGCAGTTTGATAAACAAAATAACAATGTGCCATTTAAGTTGTACCTACCTAATTGAGGCCTTCTTAGTTAACATGGAGATGAAAGCGGGAAAGAGTGAATTATGACTTTTTTAAGTAGGTAATGGAAAGTGAAAAATCTTTATTTCACAAACTTTACCTGCTAGTTGGTACCTAATAAAAATTTAGGATTGGCAAATTATATTTCACAAACAACAGTTTTTCACATAACTAACTATTCCTGGGTTCACAAATATTAAGCCAGTTGGGTCAGTGGGTCGTCTATAAAATAATAAAATTGTCCACCACAATGTCGTCTTCTAATTTGAACCGCTTTTGCAAATAAGTCAGCCAGATCGGAAAGCACATTAATGTTTGTGTTAGTGGTAAAATCTGGAAGCTTGTTTTCAGTTCATCATGCATTAAAATTTGGTTTGATCCTACATGAGCCATTTTTCAATTGTGTCTGGTCGCGCGTTCTATTACGACGTAACTAAACCTCCCATAAAACGTCACAAATTGAACGAAGTTCCGTTAAAAACCATACTTCGAACAAACTATTAATTTTATTGTAAACTATTTTTCTCTCACGCTTGTTTTGAGGGTTCAATGACCTCTGTCGGTGAATAACGATTTAGGTATTTTATGTCAGTCTGTTCACGCGTTTCCATAGACTACGAGAAAGAGTTACCGTGAGTGAAATCACGGTTCGGCCGCTTTTTTATATCTGAAATCAGTCTTTTTTATTAATCAGTTAAACGTATGTGTATCAGAAAGCCATATAAAAAGCAGCTAGAATTGTATCTTCGCTAAGTTTGCACGCTGTAGCATACTATCACCAAGTTTGTCTGTGGATCCGTTTGTGTACACTATCCATTATTCAAAATACCCTTATTACTCTATGGTTTGATCACTCACCGAGTGAGCGCCACGTACAGTCGCCAGCACATCAAGGTACAACAATCTGCCAAATTTCTTTGTTAGATTTTCAACCTTATTTCATAAAGGAATTGGGTTCAAATTTGATCTAGAAAATTTGACAGTTTCGGATAGCGTGATGTGCTGGCGACTGTGCTGTCAGTGTGGTCACCCGTGTGTCCCGAAATAATAACATAACCCAGTGTACTGCCAGTGCTCATAACGAAATTAATCCGAAGCCAGACCTACTGTTGATTCGTTCCGAAATATGCTGGCAAGTGTGTTGACGTCATAAATTGACACCATCTTGAGAATAGTGTTTGTGCTCGTTTACAATAATCATTATTGTAAATATTACAAACCTATATATATATATATATACTAGCTGTCCCGCGCAACTTCGTCTGCGTCACATTTTCCGCTCCTAAATAAGAATGCAACAAAAAATTGAGATTCAAACTATCCTATCTCTCAAGTTGGATCGAACTGCACATGGTGTGCGAATTTTGTTATAATCGGTTAAGTGGTTTAGGAGTCCATTGAAGACAAACATTGTGACACGAGATTTATATATATTAAGATATATATATAATAGATTAATCCCTATTTCCTTTGGTCATCGCATCACGCGTGATCGGTTCGGCCCCTTTCACTTTTTGTTGTATCCGTTAATGTCAGGAGAAGGTTCTAGGGATAGCTAGTGATTTAATAAAAAAATCCTCAAAGTCTCATGCACACAAGCACGTTTGATATAGGTACTACTATTTACGTCACACTTGTCTCACCGGTACAAACAATATTTGGCGTTGGATTCATGACTGAGTTATATTTCGGAACACACGCATGGTCCTCACTTCGTCAGTCAGCCACGCGTGCTATGGGTAGGCGTCCGAAAGTTTTTGTTGGTTAAATTGTTAAAATATCTCAGTAATTGCTAGCATGCATAAATCTGACGAGTTTAATTCCACTAAACCGAGTTTTAAAATCTTATTTATTGTTTTAAACACACACCCCCTTTATTGATTGCCTGCTTTTGGAAAAAAGTAGCTTGGTACAAATTGGCTACCCATTTAAAATTATCAAAATAACATTTATACCGTAAACGATTTGAAAGCTTCGAATACAAATTCGCTATGCATATACGTAGGTAATCAATGATTTATAATTGCTCGCGCTGTCAACGGGTGGGCACCCGTTGGGTGAAGGGAACGTTCGCGTGTTCCTTAAAGTCAGCGGAATACGGTGAAGGGAACACTTCCCGCGTTTGAATTGTCATTTAGCTATCATGGAAGATTCAACGTTTAAAAAAAGAATGCCTACGGGGAACGATCGCGTGTACACCTCACCTCACATACGATCTGCCTTAAAGTCACCGGAATTCGGTGAAGGGAACAAACACTTCGCTCGTTTCAATTGTCACTCTACGCATGCGCAATGCTGATGCACTTTGAATTGAGATCTAACATGCTTTTTTACGGCGATGTGCACAAACAATGTAATTATGTGGTGACTGGTGAGGATGAGCACAACAATACTTACTTATAAGTAAGTAATTTTGGCAACGATTGGGTACCTAAGTACCTAACTTGGCTGGTACAATACATAATATTCATTAGAGTAGATAAGTAACATCTAACTATACAATCCGCGATTCAAAAATGTTTGGTTGGAATTCCTTTTTTAAGCAGCTGTTTGCTCTACTAATCCACGCATGCGCAAAATGAGGATAGCGTCTTTGGCTTATAAAGTACAATTTTAAAATCGGTTTATTATAATTTCCAAGAATAAAGATTAGCTAGTATGAAATCCCGTTAGAAGTAAATTATCTTAAGTAGGTAGGTACCTACCTATTTATTTTTAGACTCGTAAATAGCAGTTTTGAATTCATGTGAAATATTCAATAGCTACTTATAGGTAACATGAAATTCTTGTAAATAAAATAATTAATTTTTATTATTGATAAACTCGATTGTCGATGTCGATAAGATTGGAAATGTAACATTTCGTCTATCCCTAGCATCGCTGACAGCTGACTTTGTCACTCACTTCGCCCAAGCCTTCACTTCGCCGTGTTTACAGAATCGACCGGCTGTAAACACGGCGAAGTGAAGGCTTGGGCGAAGTGAGTGACAAAGTCAGCTGTCAGCGATGCTAGGGATAGACGAAATGTTACATTTCCAATCTTATCGACATCGACAATCGAGTTTATCAATAATAAAAATTAATTATTTTATTTACAAGAATTTCATGTTACCTCTAAGTAGGTAGCTATTGAATATTTCACATGAATTCAAAACTGCTATTTACGAGTCTAAAAATAAATACGTAGGTACCTACCTACTTAAGATAATTTACTTCTAACGGGATTTCATTCTAGCTAATCTTTATTCTTGGAAATTATAATAAACCGATTTTAAAATTGTACTTTATAAGCCAAAGACGCTATCCTCATGTTGCGCATCCGTGGATTAGTAGAGCAAACAGCTGCTTAAAAAAGGAATTCCAACCAAACATTTTTGAATCGCGGATTGTATAGTTAGATGTTACTTATCTACTTTAATGAATATTATGTATTGTACCAGCCAAGTTACTTAGGTACCCAATCGTTGCCAAAATTACTTACTTATAAGTATTGTTGTGCTCATCCTCACCAGTCACCACATAATTACATTGTTTGTGCACATCGCCGTAAAAAAGCATGTTAGATCTCAATGCAAAGTGCATCAGCATTGCGCATGCGTAGAGGGACAATTGAAACGAGCGAAGTGTTCCCTTCACCGAATTCCGGTGACTTTAAGGCAGATCGGATGTGAGGTGAGGTGTACACGCGATCGTTCCCCGTAGGCATTCTTTTTTTAAACGTTGAATCTTCCATGATAGCTAAATGACAATTCAAACGCGGGAAGTGTTCCCCTCACCGTATTCCGCTGACTTTAAGGAACACGCGAACGTTCCCTTCACCCAACGGGTGCCCACCCGTTGACAGCGCGAGCATTTTTAAATCATTGATTACCTACCTATAGGCATAGCGAATTTGTATTCGAAGCTTTCAAATCGTTTACGGTATGAATGTTATTTTGATAATTTTAAATGGGTAGCCAATTTGTACCAAGCTACTTTTTTCCAAAAGCAGGCAATCAATAAAGGGGGTGTGTGTTTAAAACAATAAATAAGATTTTAAAACTCGGTTTAGTGGAATTAAACTCGTCAGATTTATGCATGCTAGCAATTACTGAGATATTTTAACAATTTAATCAACAAAAACTTTCGGACGCCTACCCATAGCACGCGTGGCTGACTGACAGTGAGGACCATGCGTGTGTTCCGAAATATAACTCAGTCATGAATCCAACGTCAAATATTGTTTGTACCGGTGAGACAAGTGTGACGTAAATAGTAGTACCTATATCAAACGTGCTTGTGTGCATGAGACTTTGAGGATTTTTTTATTGAATCACTAGCTATCCCTAGAACCTTCTCCTGACATTAACGGATACAACAAAAAGTGAAAGGGGCCGAACCGATCACGCGTGATGCGATGACCAAAGGAAATAGGGATTAATCTATTATATATATATCTTATATATAAATCTAGTGTCACAATGTTTGTCCTCAATGGACTCCTAAACCACTTAACCGATTATAATAAAATTCGCACACCATGTGCAGTTCGATCCAACTTGAGAGATAGGATAGTTTGAATCTCAATTTTTTGTTGCAATATTATTCAGGAGCGGAAAATGTGACGCAGACGAAGTTGCGCGGGACAGCTAGTATATATATATATATATAGGTTTGTAATATTTACAATAATGATTATTGTAAACGAGCACAAACACTATTCTCAAGATGGCGTCAATTTATGACGTCAACACACTTGCCAGCATATTTCGGAACGAATCAACAGTAGGTATGGCTTCGGATTCATTTCGTCATGAGCACTGGCAGTACACTGGGTTATGTTATTATTTCGGGACACACGGGTGACCACACTGACAGCACAGTCGCCAGCACATCACGCTATCCGAAACTGTCAAATTTTCTAGATCAAATTTGAACCCAATTCCTTTATAAAATAAGGTTGAAAATCTAACAAAGAAATTTGTCAGATTGTTGTACCTTGATGTGCTGGCGACTGTACGTGGCGCTCACTCGGTGAGTGATCAAACCATAGAGTAATAAGGGTATTTTGAATAATGGATAGTGTACACAAACGGATCCACAGACAAACTTGGTGATAGTATGCTACAGCGTGCAAACTTTGCGAAGATACAATTCTAGCTGCTTTTTATATGGCTTTCTGATACACATACGTTTAACTGATTAATAAAAAAGACTGATTTCATATAAAAAAGCGGCCGAACCGTGATTTCACTCACGGTAACTCTTTCTCGCAGTCTATGGAAACGCGTGACCAGACTGACATTAAATACCTAAATCGTTATTCACCGACAGAGGTCATTCAACCCTCAAAACAAGCGTGAGAGAAAAATAGTTTACAATAAAATTAATAGTTTGTTCGAAGTATGGTTTCTAACGGAACTTCGTTCAATTTGTGACGTTTTATGGGAGGTATAGTTACGTCGTAATAGAACGCGCGAGCAGACACAAATGAAAAATGGCTCAAGTAGGATCAAACCAAATGCATGATGAACTGAAAACAAGCTTCCAGATTTTACCACTAACACAAACATTAATGTGCTTTCCGATCTGGCTGACTTATTTGCAAAAGCGGTTCAAATTAGAAGACGACATTGTGGTGGACAATTTTATTATTTATAGACGACCCACTGACCCAACTGGCTTAATATTTATGAACCCAGAAATAGTTAGGTGAAAAACTGTTGTTTGTGAAATATAATTTGCCAATCCTAAATTTTTATTAGGTACCAACTAGCAGGTAAAGTTTGTATTTTTATGAAAACCTATTTGAAACAAAGCTTTTTCACTTTCCATTACCTACTTCAAAAAATCATAATTCACTCTTTCCCGCTTTCATCTCCATGTTAACTAAGAAGGCCTCAATTAGGTAGGTACAACTTAAATGGCACATTGTTATTTTGTTTATCAAACTGCCACTTATATAACTGACATTAATGTTTAGAAGAACATTGGCAACAATTAATAATTTATTACACTACTCAACAAGACTTTGCCACAGGGAATGTATTAACTAGTTTTGAATTACCTAGGTACCTACCTAACATCACAAAACCATATTTATTTTGTTCTAATAAGTTCTAGTTTTGTGTTATAGCTAGGTACTAAAAGTGAAATCATTTTCGGATTTTTATTTTTCAATAAATAAGCTATTTTTTTTTTCAGTTTACCAAGTTATTAAAGTCTATAATAATGTGGAAGAAGTGTTAACAAATGTCATTACATTTATGATGAAATTATTATACGATAATAAAAAAACAATGTGAACTTTATTTTGGGATTTTTCGAGTTGAATGGGTATTCTGACATACCATCTGCTGCATAATCAATCCTTTAATAATTAACTTGATATTTTCCTGTATAAGAACCACCTGAAAACTTTAGTTTTATCCTCAAAGCTCCACTTGAAAAACTATATGACTGTGTATCTTTAATTAAAACTTTATTTCTATTATATGGAGTGTAGGTCATCGATGCCAACTTCTTTTGTATAGGTCATCGATCACTAGTTTTTTATTAGTGATTGATGGTATAGGTACATTAAATAAAACCTTACCATGTACATGTATAATTATTAAGGACCATAATCTCTTATCTGGTTTATATCAACCTTATTCAGATCAAAACAGTGTTGCCTATCTTTTGTGCTTGGTGAGAACAGAAATAAATCAATAACTGGCGAAATTACAATTTTACTCATTTTTGTACACATCAAAGAATAATAATAAGTACATCTTTTGGATTGAGCCTTCTGCATGCTGAGTCTTCATATTCTTGAATTTCCGCTGAGGTGACAATAGCAAAATTAAAAAAATGTCTGGATACACGGGGTCGGTGGCTGCCTCTAGTTGAAAACAATGCATTAATATTACTGAATCATTATTATTCAAATGTATTGGAGCTGCTTGAAAAAAAAACTCTTATTTATTATCATTGAAATACCTCAAATTAATGCAGTTCTTAGATTTAATAAATACAGCAAAATAAACCCACTGCTGGAGATAGGCCTCTCCGAAGCGTCCCCACAACAACCAGTCCTGTGCGTCTCGCATCCATCGGCTACCTGCAACCTTCACCAGGTCATCAGTCCACCTTGTGTTGGCCCTATCGACCATCCATTCTGTAAGCAATTTGCCCTGCTAACTGCTACTTTAGTTTCCACATCCATCACAAGGAACAATGTTATTCCTAGATAGGATTTACAATTTTTCTTAGGTCTCCAATGCATGGTATATGTGAAAGTACATGTTTTCTCACCTGCTGTTAAGCGAAGATGGAGCACGCATGCCTTAAAGGAACCTATTCACCCTTGACTTACAACACAACTACGTTGTAGCTATCAGGAAACACAGATCCCGGCAGGGAATTCCACACCTTAGCACACACTATAAATATGTTCCTCAAACGGTTTGTGCGTGTGGGTGGGATGTTCCCCATGTACCGGTGGCGCATCGCCGTTCGTCTTGCTTCACAGATCATCGTCTGAAAATCATAACACTTAATAAGATTACAATCGTGGCAAAATACTTTATTTTATGCTGAAAGCCATGCATGTCAAGTAGTGTGCACCTTGCGTGCGTACCTACCTATAATCTAGATTTGAGCGTATCCGTAGCCACAATAATTCCTTTCCAAATAATATTTGGCTTAGGTAGTACATGAACCACAATCGAATGTAGGTACAATAAATTAAAACATCTAGGAAATTAGTGTCGTTTCGATTCGGTTCTAAACACAATAAATTGCGAACATCAAAGAGTAGTATTATATATAAAGGAAGCGAACATCACACATTTGACAGTGATTATCACTTTTAATCATTAACATTCCAAAATTGAAGAACTGAATTCAAAGCTGAAGCTGATTCAAGTTCCAGTGATTCATTTGTTTTGTTTTCTTCTCTAAGATTTTCCCCGACATTATTTCGAAACTTTCATAATTTCATATCAGCCTATCAGCGACGAGCTGAGTTTTTTTTTTGAGATTTTGCTGTTTTGGCTACTAAGGTCTTTAAGCTTCTAATTTTTTCAAGCCTCTGTTGCCGGACATGAACGAGATGAACTAGAACAAACATACATTATGTGAAGTTATTAGTATTGAAAAACAAAATTTTATAGGTAGGTTAGTACTTATTGCAATATTACTTTAGAACTTTATGAGTGTATGTAAAAATCTGTCGGAAATGCATACTTACTCCATTTTTACGGGACTGAAGAATAAAAGAACGCCAAAAGAACACGTAAAATTAAGTATTGGCGCGAATTCACTGCTTAACCGCTCACAAGAATAAAAGAATGCCAAAAGAACACACGTAGCAACTTTTTTTTAATTATTTGTGCGAATTCGCTGCTCAACCACTCACAAGAATAAAAGAACGCCAAAAGAACACGTACCTAGCAACTTTTTTTAAAAATTATTCACCTCTTTTTTTTAACCTCTCGCCGCCTGGACTTTATAACGTTATTATATTATTTAAAAAAAAGGTGAGTCGTAAATATCAAATTCGCGTCAATAATTTAAAAAAAAGTACCCTACGTGTTCCTTTGGCGTTCTTTTATTTTTCAGTCCCGTAAAAATGGAGTAAGTATGCATTTCCGACAGATTTTTACATACACTCATAAAGTTTTAAGTAATATTGCAATAAGTACTAACCTACCTATAAAATTTTGTTTTTTAATAAGAATAACTTCACCTAATGTGTGTTTTTTCTAGTTCATCTCGTTCATGTCCGGCAACAGAGCCATAAATTGAAAAATTAGATGCTTAAAGACCTTAGTAGCCAAAACAGCAAAATCTCAAAAAAAAAACTCAGCTCGTCGCTGATAGGCTGATATTATTATATATAAATGTTTCGAAATAATGTCGGCGCCATGCTAAACTAAAATCAGTAAAATCTTAAAAACAAAACAAATGAATCACTTGAACTTGAATCAGCTTCAGCTTAGAATTCAGTTCTTCAAGTTTGGAATGTTAATGACTAAAAGTGATAATCACCGTCAAATGTGTGATGTTCGCAATTTATTGTGTTTAGAACCGAATCGAAACTACAGTAATTAATTTCCAAGATGTGATAATATTGTACCTACATTCAATTGTGGTTTATGTACTAAGCCAAATATTTTGAATGTAATTATTTTGCCTACGTAAACACTTAAATCTAGATTATAGGTAGGTACGCATGCAGGGTGCAGACTATTTGACATGCATTACTTTCAATTCAAACAGCATACAATAAAGCATTTTGCCATGATTTTGATCTTATTATGTGTTATGATTTTCAGATGATGATCTGTGAAGCAAGACGAACGGCGATGCGCAACCGCTACATGGTGGACATCCCACCCACACGCACAAACTGTTTGAGGAACATATTTAAAGTACAGATAGGGTGTGGAATTCCCTGCCGGGATCTGTGTTTCCTGATAGCTACAACATAGTTGTGTTGTAAGTCAAGGGTGAATAGGTTCCTTTTAGGCAAGCGTGCTCCATCTTCGCTGAACAGCAGGTGATAAAACATGTACTTTCACATATACCATGCATTGGAGACCTAAGAAAAATTGTAAATCCTATCTAGGAATAACATTGTTCCTTGTGATGGATGTGGAAACTAAAGTGGCAGTTAGCAGGGCAAATTGCTCACAGAATGGATGGTCGAAGGGCCCACACAAGGTGGACTGATGACCTGGTGAAGGTTGCAGGTAGCCGATGGATGCGAGACGCACAGGACCGGTTGTTGTGGGGACGCTTCGGAGAGGCCTATCTCAAGCAGTGGGTTTGTTTTGCTGTATTTATTAAAACTAAGAACTGCATTAACTTGAGGTATTTTAATGATAATAAATAAGAGTTCTTTTTTTAAGCAGTCCCAATAGATTTGAATAAAAATGATTAATGTTAACGCATTGTTTTCAGCTTGAGGCAGCCGCTGACCCCGTGTGTCCAGATATGTTTTTAATTTTGCTCTTAGAATAATAACGCATAGAAGCCGCGTCTAGAACAAAACCCGAGCAAAATCGTGTGTCCACTTCATTTTCTTTGTGTGCGTGAGCCGAATGTGTCTACGTTCCTCTAACGCACACAGATATAGCTTTCAGTGATACCATTACTAAGCCGTTACCCACAAAATATGGGAAGACGCATTACTATTTTGCTATCAAGGCAAGTATTTTATGTTGTTGGGAACTGGAAAAGGTAAACATGATTTTTCATGTAATATGACATATTTTTTCGGAAGGTATAATTCAATTTATTTCAAAATAAAAGGAAATAAATCGCATAAAGAATGAGATATTGTTCAATGCGTTTAGAATGCTTGATGGGTTATAATTATAAACAATGTTAAAACTTCGGGTCTGATATGAATTAACAGTAAGTATTGTATTTTAAAATTACAAAAATGAAAAACATGAATGAAAGCAATGTGGGTATTTTTTCCTCACAAATAGCAACACTGTGTTATGACAAGTTAGGTTATTAGAATTTTGTTTTATTTATCGATTTACGTAAAAATAGTGCATAGAATGTGAGTACTTATTTGTGAAATGTTATTTTATCACATTTTTTTGTTTTCCTGATGTGCTATAACATCCTTTCACGCAACAAACTGTCATTTTCAATTATTTACTCGCGAGCTGTGTTCGACGGAACGTGACATTGAGTACTGACGGCCTGGTGGCTAAGTTTGACGGATTAGGCTAAGTTTTAGTTGCCTCACTTTTTGCACTCGTACTAGGTTTCTATGCGTTATTATTCTAAGATTTTGCTATTGGCACCTCAGCAGAAATTCAAGAATATGAAGACTTAGCATGAAATCCAGAAGATGTATTAGCATTCTTTGATTTGTACAAAAATGAGTAAAATTGTAATTTCGCCAGTTATTGATTTATTTCTGTTCTCACCAAGCACAAAGGATAGGCAATATTGTTTAGATCTGAATAAGGTTGATATAAATCAGATAAGTGTTTATGGTCCTAAGTAATTATGCATGTACATGATAAGGTTTTACTTTTATGTACCCATACAAAAGAAGTTAGCATCGATGACCTACTACATATCACAGAACTGAAGTTGGAATTAAAGATAAACAAATATAGTTTTCCCGAAATGTGTTTTTCAAGTGGAGCTTTGAGGTGAAAACTAAAGTTTTCAGGTGGTTCTTAAACCGGCAAATTATCAAGTGAAAGGATTGATTATGCAGCAGATGGTACCTTTTTTTATTTTTTTTTTTTTTTTTTTGGCTTCGCACGGTTTGTGCATTTAGCCAATGTCACGTTTCGCATGCTTAATGGAACACTGACCCATTAGAAGTTAGGTCAGAATTGAGTTACGTGTAGATACAAGCTTCTTTTAGCGCCATCTACCGTCTACCGTTTGAGTTATGTTGAGTTTACGCATTACTGCCGCCCCAGCGATATATAGGTCTCTTTCACACTTGTGGGATATCTCATCGTGTTTTCGTCGAATAGCGACTCATGTCAGTTTGTGACCGACATCTGAGTAGTGAGGTTATAATTATTTTATTGAACGAAGACCTAATGGTTGTTAAGTGTGTTTACGACTAAATTTAAAGGTAAGTTTCATCAAATTGTGTAATCATAAATTGACAAATTAAATTTTAGGTCAGTTTACTACATATTTTAGTAATATATAACGTGTTACATTCAGTTTAGAGCCAGTTTATCATTGAACTTTGGTAAATTTTTCGAGGCCTATTACGAGTTAAGTCTGTTTACTATTAAAACCTATCCATTATTAAAGGTAACACTTTGTGACATTCAAGAATAAGTCTGTTTACTACTAAAGATTAGTGTTACTAGGGGCCGCAATATTAGTTGAGTCTTTGTTTGAAATAAAAAAAATGTAATATGATGCGTAATTTTTTCATAGCCTGTAAATGTTTTATGTTAAGTCTTTGTTGGTCTAAATACTGCGTACAATATTTTATTTGTAAAAGAGGCATAATATTACTATTTTAAATGTTTTAGGTTGATAATGTCATCCAATAGGTCCAAAAAGATTAGATAGAGCTTGTTCAGAACCCGGCGGCACAGCCGGCAACACAAAGAACATGAATCGGTGCCATCAACTGAAGTGGAGGTAACTAGTTCAAGTAACTTTAAAAAATTGTTTTGTATTCATTTCGTATTTATTGCTACTAATATAATATAATTTTTTTATCATAGATGTTAGCTGAAATATCAAACAAGCCCGAAAATCAGCGTTACTCAAACGTACGAGAATATTTTGAAACTTCGGAATCGGCTTCAATCAGCAATGGAAATCACCTTCATAACAATACAAAATCCTTTATTTCAAATAGACCCGTTTACAGGCACTTTTGCATAGTCAAGCTTTGTCAGTCAAATAGATGAAGCTAATTCTGCCGCGCTAGCGACAAGATCAGCAAGTTGTTCTACAACAAAACACACTCACCGACCCTATATCCAGCCCGTTGCACGTTCCAAAGAGTAGATCCTATGGAGAAGAACGTGCAAGAAACTCCATGGACACTCTTTGAAACCAGTTGTCAGTGTTTACAAAATCCTGGTTACATTATTTAATAAGTCTTTCTCAGTCTTTCTCAATCTTCAGCAGGTCCAACAATGTTTTCACAATATCTTCATCAAAGTTCGGGCACTTAAGTCGCTGTGGACCGGACCAGCATTGAGCCAAGCATTTTTATCGTCAATGTACTCCCCTAGTTTATAATATACTTGTTTGCATTGTGTGCGTTTTATAAAATGTTTTAATTTCGTCTCATTCAGTTCTAATAAATGTGGCAGTTTTTTGTTATATAACTTCAAACAGTATCCTATGAAAGATGTTGCTACTTTAGCAAGTCTGAAACCTGGTTGTATTAATTGGTTCCTATTTCTAGTGACAAAGTTATGTCTGTCCCCTCGTTTACTGAAAAGATAGAGATTATTTCTAACGTACCTACATGATATTTTCATAAATATATTGACAAGGGACCGTCGCCGTGATGTTAATTTCTTTAAACAGTTCCCTTAAAGAATCTCTTCGGCGGAGATGGTAAATGGCTCTTATGGCTCTTTTCTGCAAAAAGATAATAGACTCGATGTCAACAGCCCGTCCCCATAGTAAAATACCGTACGACATTACCTATACTGTGAAAATAACTAAAATAGACTAGTCTCGCGTTTTCAACATCTGTAAACTGGCGAATTTTCCTAATAGCATATGCTGCTGAACTTAGCCTTCCTGCAAGAGATGTTAAATGATGACCCCATTTGTAGCCTTGAGTCTAGCTTAATGCCCAGGAAAATTGCTTCTACGACGAATTCTAGTTTCTCCCTGTTCAATATAATATCACAATTATTACTTTTAATATTTGGTAAAGTGAATCACTTCGTTTAATTTTGTGTTTATGTTTGCTTTAGAAGATTATATTCTAAAAAGGTTTAACTCAAGTTGATTTAGATTTATAATTTAATAGGTTGGATCACCAAAGTGGGTTTACATTTTTAGCTTTTTTTGTATAATTGGAGCAATTCTTCGGCTTGATGTATGTTGATTTATAGAACCTATAAATAAGACAGATACCTTGAATTTGTTATTTAAAATCTGCTACTTGTGAAGGTTCCTGCAATAAATGATAGATGAGAGACATTTAATGTTTTTTGATTTATTAAAAACGCTAATATTAAGTTTATTTACGGTCTGCAAATTTGAATAATTTGACCCAATCTCTAAATGTGTTTTCCTAAAGTAAAAATAAACAGACTAAATACTGAATTAGTCACTATAAATAACACATTATCCAAACTGAAAGAGGCTTAAAACATAATGGAACATTTGCATTTCAAAATATTTGCTATTTTTTTATAAAAAACTGACCTAACTTAGAATGTCCTTTTTTAAATATTTTTTTAAAAAAAGTTACAGATTATTTCTAGTTTTTTTTACTCAGATATCATCAGTAGTCTGTCATAGATTTTCAAAATACAAACATTCATGATAAATATAAATCAGTTTTGTTTTTATGCATCAATAAGTAAGACAAGTCCTCATAGCAAGATCTTCTTATGCGATTTCCCGAAAATCGTCTTTTTTGAGTTAAGTCAGTATTCCATTAAGCATGCGGTTTGGTTTACTTGTTTCATAGAAAAGGTAGGGAAACGGAGTGATAACTGGTACTTTATTATTTTAATGGAATTAGGGATAGAACGGACATATAAAATCAGTTTTTTTTTTTTATCTACTTTCTAATGATTGATGAGCAAAAATTACAATGATGAATAATAAATTACAACTTAAGGTTATTTAAGGTGATGAATGAGACTATACATTTATATACAGGAAGACTATTTGTACAAAGTAAAGAAAGTATTGAGGTAGGAAAAGGAATATCAAGGGATAAGAGGTTACTAAAGAGGGAAGAACGATCGTATAGGGGACAGGAGAAAAAAATATGATTTAAATCGCCTACATCTGTGCCACACAAGCAGATGGGGTCGTCGATAATATGAAATCTGGCAAGATGGGCTGGAGAACAAACGTGACCCAGTCTCATCCGTATTAAAACAGAGGTCTCCATCTTGCCAAATTTTGCCCGGCAAAACCATGGCCTTTCTGGAATCTCGGGTTGAATTAGGGAAAAGTAATATCCCTTCGATCTGCTACTGATATCCCAAGCTTTCTTCCAGGTGTCCCGAAGAAATCTCTTAGGCATCGTGACAAGGTCATAGGAAAAATTTTTATATGGGACTAAGTCCCCACTATACACAGCATCACCAGCCAGAGCGTCAGCCATTTCATTGCCATGAATTCCAGCATGGGCCGGAATCCATGCAAATTGTACTAAGTTGCCCTCAGTGATAATTCTGGACGCAAATTCTCTTATTAAGTAAATTATAGAAAGCTGTGACTTGCCTTCATATGGGGATTTATTGATGGCTAAAAGAGCACTTCGAGAGTCAGTAAAAATTATAGCTTTTTTTAACTTAAAAACGCAAATATATTCTATGGCTTTTAATATACCGAAGCATTCCCCAGTAAAAACAGAAGTCTCTGGAGGCAGTTTAATTTTTTGGACGATGTTATATTGGGAATGGTAAGTACCTACCCCAACACAACCAGTAGGAGTACGTTTGGCAGCATCGGTAAAAATGTGGTGGAATTCTAGATGTTCAGTCAAAAAATGGTTAAAATTTAAATGGCAATCGGGATCGGATTTATTGACACAGTCATATGTTATGATGGGACTGAACTGCAAACTTTCGTAACTATTACTAAATATTGGGAGTTTATTGGAGCGATGAATAGGAGAAGAAATGGAAAGGTATTTTTTATAGCTGACAACTAAACAAGGAGCACGTTTATGAGACCAGTAATCTGAAGATTCCATTTGCAAAATTAAAGATTCGAGTTTGGGAATGAGAGGATGAGTTGAGAGTTGAAGAATCCGGAACAGGTATTTGTCAGATAGGAATTGTCTTCTAATGTATAAGGGAGCTTCCCCGCATTCGACTTGGAGTGCGTTAATGGGACTAGACTTCATTGCACCCGAAATAATTCGTAATGCTTTAGACTGGATGCGATCCAATTTTTTAAAAGCCAGAACACTGCCAAATGGAAACGTCAACTGGTGTTGCCATTTCTCAAACCAAATAAAACTCCTTCTGATGCTTCTTCATATCGCCCCATAGTTTTGTCTTCAATTCTAATGAAAATAGCAGAACATCTTATAAAAAATCGCCTAGAATGGTATGTCGAAAGTAAGGGCCTTTTAGCGGAATCACAATATGGATTTAGAAAAGGCAAAAGTACCACGGACTGTTTAAGTATTTTAACAACTGATATTCGGCTATCCTTCTCTAAAAATCAATCCACCGTAGCAGTATTTCTCGACATCAATGCGGCTTATGATAATGTTGTATTATCCATTTTACAAAGTAAATTATCAGCCTTACAGGTTCCAACGAACTTGTTGAATTTTATTATTAATACCCTGACTGCACGCTCTATAATCATGTTTTTAGGAGACCATGAGGTATCTCGCCGTGTGTGGAGAGGTCTCCCACAGGGTTCCGTGCTCAGTCCCCTTCTGTATAACATCTACACTTTTGATATGGACTCGGCCTTAACTAGACATGTTAAGGTTCTACAATACGCCGATGATTTGTTGTTGTACTCTTCAAGTCATTCGGTTGAGCAAGCCAACTTTGATGTCAATTCTGCTTTGTCTTCACTGGAGTCATGGTTACATGTAAATGGCTTGGATTTATCCACCTCTAAAAGTGGGGCTGTTTTATTTACCCGGAAGAAGAATATTCCATTAGTAAATGTGATGTATAAAGGAATACCTATTCCAGTAAAAGATAATTTCAGATATCTAGGTGTAATATTTGACTCTAAATTAAGCTGTGTTCCCCATTGCGAATATATTGTTAACAAATGTGAAAATCACCTAAACATGCTTAGATGCCTCTCAGGTGTGTGGTGGGGTGCCCATCCCTTTTCTTTAAAACTTATTTATAATGCAATCATTAGAAGCACTATGGATTACGGATTGTTCGTACTGGAACCCTGGGATGTGTCCAGTAATTATAACAGAATTAACAAGCTCTAAATAATAACTCAGGACGTCGTCATTTAAATTAGCAAAAAAGGAATACGGGATGCCGTCAATGCCTGGTGCAGAGTCCTTAGTTTTATGAATAACACCCTTTAATTCAATAAGAGTGAATGGTAGCTCTAGCGTTACAGAAATATCATGGTTACTGGGTTCAAGAGACAAATTAAGATCAACAGCCTCAGGCACCCAAGGAGGAGCTATTTTATCTAAGAAGTTACTGGCTAAAGATTCAGGAATAGGAGCAGGATTATTATAAATGGACCTAAATCTACGAATATTACGCCAGACGACCGTAGGGTGAGTATTCGGTGAAATTGATGAGCAGAAGTTACGCCAAGACTCAAATTTTTTCTTCTTAAAAAGTTTGCTAGTTTCATTAGTTAGGTTAGTAAGGATTTCAAAATTCTTATCAGACATATCCAGGTTATAATTGTATTCAGCCTCTTTACGTTTCTTAATCAATTCTGTGCACTCAGAGTCCCACCATGGAGGTGACAGGATTGTACCAGCGTTTTTATTTTTTACAGGGAAAACTTCATCTGCCGCCGCAATTAATATGTGTGCTAAAGCTACTGCACAAATGTTTTCATTGCCATCAGAAATGACAGGCAAGGAGCCAAGTTTTCTATCAACAATGTCTTTAAATTTATCCCAGTCAATGTTATTTCTATTTGGAAGTTTGTGCTTTAAATTTGATCTCCTTAAAGGTGCCTTTGGTTTGGAAAGAGGATATGTAATAAGTATGGGAAAATGGTCACTACCATAAGTAGTGGTTAAAACATGCCAAGTTAAAGAAGAGGCTAAGCTTGGAGAACAGATCGAAAGGTCAATTGCACTTCGGTTTTGATTGGGAGCACACCGACGTGTGGCTTCTCCTGAGTTCAAGATGCATAAGTTGTGTAAGTCTATTATATCAAGTAATTCATCCCCATAACTGTTGGAAGTTGAACAACCCCATGACTGGTGATGGCAATTAAAGTCCCCCAATACTAAGAATGGCTTTGGTAGCAAAGAAAAGAGGTCATTCACCTCTTGAAGAACAGAAGAAGAAGGGTGAGGAATGTAAATAGAAACAAGACAAGTATTATACACTTTAATAGCTACAATTGAAATTTCCTCACTATGAGGTGGTAGTGTAACAGAAGAGAAAGGGATAGAATTCTTGATGAGTAAAGCTACTCCGCCATACCCATCAGATCTATCCTCTCTAATGGTTGAGTAACCATTAATTTTAAAAATATGAAATGATTTGAGCCAAGTCTCTGCTAAAGCAAAAACTAAAGGCTCATATTTGTTTAATAGATGAATAACATCACTCTTTTTGTTTATTAGACTGCGACAGTTCCACTGGATTATTTTGGATGTGTCCATTATGAATGACTTGAGGTAAATTGAAAGATTGGGCAACGTTGGACGGTGACATGTTGAACTGGGCAAGAAGATTGTGTAAAGCAGAAAGAAGATCATTTATGGAAAAATTTGTGTCTTTTATTTCATTATTATTCAGAGCACAGCCATTTGAAGGTTGAGGTATGACAAAATCTCTAACAATAGCATTGTGGGCATCTTTGTTATATCCATGCACTTGTTTTGGAGGTGAGCGTGGTTTCAGGAAGGCAGTCTTCTTATAACTATTTGATGTTTTAGGGGATGAAATAAGTGGGATATCTGCAAATTTTTGGGAAGGAGTGGATAAAAGAGTATCAGCGTAAGATTTAGTCACTGGGGGATGTACTTTAGTCGCTTCAGCATAGGAAACTGAACTTTGTGCCATGTATTTTTTAATTGATTTTTGCCTAGAGAATTCAGGGCAAGATTTATTAATTGCAAAATGAAAACCAGAGCAAAGACAGCAAGAGGCAGTTTCTTCATCTTTTTCACAACTGTCCCCAGAGTGACCTTGGCCACACTTATAGCAGCGAGGTTTGGACCTGCACTGAATTTTGGTATGACCAAACCTACAACAGTTGAAGCATTGTATGGTGGGGAAAATGTATAAGTCAACTGGTAATGCATTGTAACACATGAAAATTCTTTTAGGCAACACTTGTCCATCAAATGTTACGACAATTGTCTGTGATGGTTTCCAGACGGTTGTTCCATCCACTATGGATTTATAATTCAAACGTCTGACTTTTAATATTGGACCACACCCAATTGGTACTGATATATTGTCAATGACCTCCTCAGGAGACCATTCCGCAGGAACACCGCGAACTAAACCCATCCGTGTTACATTAAATGTTGGTATAAAAGCTTTGTAATTGTAATTTTTAAGGCTCTCATGTTCAATAAAAGAATTTGCATCTAGATGATTTGAGAAGGAAAGAGTAATTTTATTTCGTCCAATCTTTTTGACACTACCGTTAATAATATTTTTGAAAGCATTAAGTTTCAAAAACTTTCCAAAAGTTATGGGGTGCAATATCGTACCTTCATCTGGAGCTGTAAATGTTTTTTGTACATGAATTACATATGGTGCGCTATCTGTATTTTCGTAACTTGTTCTGCCAATCTGAGCGGCGGGAATCAAAGAAGGAGTTGAGGTATGAGGTGGAGGAGTTACAGATGATGTAGGTATAATTTTCGTAGGTGTGGAGGATTCAGTAACTCTTTCAGTGCAGTTACAACCGGAAGATTCAGATCCCTGGTTTTTTCGGGTACGGCGACGTTTGTTGCAGTGTTTGCAAAGATGTAGACGAGTTCTTTTTAAATTACGAGCCGAAGATGACCCGTCAGTATCCATGCCGGATTCATTTGAATTTATTGTAACAAAAACGCCTGCCGGGGGAACGAAGTCCCCCGGGTCCGGCGGGTCGTTCATACTTACAGACTAAATAATAATTTAATTAACTTACCACTACCGATGAAATACACTAAACTAATTTAAAATAGTAAATAAAAGAATATAAAACACTAAAACTACAGCTACCGATCCTATAATATCCACGTATTTTAAATTTTCAGCTTCAATTCAAAATTTCGCGTCCGCCAAGTTGGAAGTTTCCCGCGCTTTTTCCAGATGGTACCTACGTCAGAAGAACACCCACTCAACTCAAAAAATCCCAAAATAAAGTTCACATTATTTGTCACCTTTCTGTAGGTGATGAGGTACCTAACTGTCACTGGTCACGCGTTTCCATAGACACTACGAGAATGAGTTACCTTGAGTGAAACTCATAGCCACGCATATTACTCATGCTTCGGCCGCTTTTTTTATGAAATCAGGCTTTTTTTTATTAATCAGTTGAACCTATGCGTATCAGTAAGCCATTAGAAAGCAGCTAGATGTGTATTTTCACTAAGTTTGCACGCTGTAGCATTCTAATACCAAATTTGTCTGTGGATCCATTTGTGTACACTATCCATTATTCAAAATACCCTTATTACTCTATGGTTTGATCGTTCACCGAGTGAGCGCCACGTACAGTCGCCAGCACATGAAGCTGCAACAATCTGTCAAATTTCTTTGTTGGATTTTCAACCTTATTGCTAAAGGGATTGGGTTCAAATTAGATCGGAAAAATTTGACAGTTTCGGATAGCGTGATGTGCTGGCGACTGTGCTGTCAGTGCGGTCACCCGTGTGTTCCGAAATAATAATATAACTGTGATATAACCCAGTATACTGGCCAGTGCTCATGACGAAATGAATCCGACGACGCCATACTGTTGATTCGTTCCGAAATATGCTGACCAGTGTGTTGACGTCATAAATTGACGCCATATTGAGTGAGAATAGTGTTTGTGCTCGTTTACAGTACCTAATCATTATTGCAAATATTACAAACCTATATATATATAGATTAATCCCTATTTCTTTTGGTCATCGCATCACGCGTGAACGGCTGGCCGCTTTCACTTTTTGTTGTATCCGTTAAATATCAGGGGAAGGTTCTAGGGATAGCTATTGATTCAATAAAAAAATCCTCAAAGTCTCATGCACACAAGCACGCTTGATATAGGTACTACTATTTACGTCACACTTGTCTCACCGGTACAAACAATATTTGGCGTTGGGTTCATGACTGAGTTATATTTCGGAACACACGCATGGTCCTCACTTCGTCAGTCAGCCACGCGTGCGGCCGACGTAGGCGTCCGAATTTTGTTGTTGGTTACATTGTTAAAATATCTCAATAATTGCTAGCATGCATAAATCTGACGAGTTTAATTCCACCAAACCGAGTTTTAAAATCTTATTTATTGTTTAAACACACACCCCCTTTATTGATTGCCTGCTTTAGGAAAAAAGTAGCTTGGTACAGAAGTGACTAGCTATTAAAAAATATAAAAATAACATTTATACCGTAAACGATCTGAAAGCTTTGAATATAACTGTTGTTTGTTGTTTTTCCTGTACTTGTTATGAGGTGTACAATAAAGTATATAATAAATAAATAATAATAAATAAATAACTTCGCTATAGGTAGGTATTCAATGATTTAAAAATGCCCGCGCTGTCAACGGGTGCACCCGTTGAGTTGGGTGAAGGGAACGTTCGCGTGATCCCGCACCTGCCTTAAAGTCAGCGGAATACGGTGAAGGGAACACTTCACGCGTTTGAATTGTCATTTAGCTATCATGGAAGATTCAACGTTTAAAAAAAGAATACCCACGGGGAACGATCGCGTGTTCCCCTCACCTGCCTTAAAATCGGCGGAATTCGGTGAAGGGTGCACTTCGCTCGTTTCAATTGTCACTCTACGCATGCGCAATGCACTTTGCATTGAGGTCTAACATGCTTTTTTGTGGCGATGTGCACAAAACATGTAGGTAGGTAATTATGTGGTGACTGGTGAGGATGAGCACAACAATACTTGGGTACATGGGTAATTTTGGCAACGATTGGGTAAGTAACTTGGCTGGTACAATACATAATATTCATTAGATACCACCTATACAATCCGGGATTCAAAAATTGTTTTTTCTTGTGTCTTTTATTAATATTAAAATGTTGGTATTTAGATGTAGCATTAAATTCAGTAAACTCAAGTATCGATATAATTCTCTGATATATTAATCAATCACTAGCATTTTTGACAGCTAACTTCATCCCGTGGTCACTACACCCAAGCCTTCACTTCGACATGTTAACAGAATCGCACTGCTGCTGTCATTCCATCTTGTTTGTATGGTTTGACAGCTCACTTCGTGATCACTTCACCTATGCCTTCACTTCGACATGTTTACAGAACCGAATGTCTGTAAACATGTCGAAGAGAACACTTAGGCGAAGTGAACGACAAATGAGTTGTCAAACCATACCTACACAAGATGGCATGACAGCCAAATGACAGCTCACTTGTCGTTCACTCCACCTAAGCGATCACGGTGAGATGTCGACAGAATTGACCGGCTGGTCATAGACTTTCGTCTTGAGGCAACTGAGGTATGTGAGTCGAGGAAGATGCCTTGCATCTTTCCGAATGCTGCCGAGTCGGATTTGACTCATTCTCGAAGTAAGCCCTACTGAAATAGACCTTTTGTCCCATATTTATGATGTTTAATTTTCCACAATTAGTCACATAACTAGCAAGTTTTTTTCCATTTATCTGCACAAAAAAGATCTCTTAAGCACCAGTTGATACCTAATCGATAACAGCATGGCCAATTCTCCTAGATAAGGAAGTCTTAGCTACGATCTTAACGGTGATATTATGAGAGCATATTATTATCATGCTATCAGCCACCGCCCATTACACGAAAAATAACTACCTACATAGACTATGAAGATAAAAACTAAGCCTAAGAATAGGGTATTTTAAACGCGTGACATCACGTTGTAGATAAAAATTGTACCATTGTACTTACTAACGTCACGCGTGCTTTTTACCGACTTCACAAAAAGGAGGAGGTACTATGTTCGGATGATTGTATGTTTTTTTTTTGTATGTTTGTTCATCGAATACTCCGCCAATTGTCGACGGATTTTCAAAATAATTATTTTTTTGTTCGAAAGAAGATAGTTCTGAGGTGGTCCCACTGTCCCCAAGTTAGGATCTGATGATGGGATCTTAGAGAAATCGAGGGCAACCCTCAAATTTTATAGGCTTACTTATTATTTTTCGCATATTTTATGAAGTATCTTGTATATTTGCGTATGGTTGTCACCATCTCAGGTAGCTGGACTGATGATGGAAGGTACAACTCCTTAATAGTAAGAAGTAACTCGAACAGGCAAGGATTGTTTTAGTAAATTGTTTTGATGTTTGATAGGGCATTTGCCACATTTGATCTCATGATCATCAAGTCATGACCTGATGCCGCAGAGTACCTAGCTCCTCAACAACTAACAGCAGATATATCGTGTTTAGGGTCATTGAAAAGGGCTCGATGTGTGGATAAACGTACTGTTGATGAGGAACACCGAAGTACATAGAGACCTGATGCTGAAGCCAGGAGCATCAGAAAAAGTACAAACCTTGAAATTACAGCACCATAGTCGTGTTTGGGCTCATTTTAAACAGGACTAAATTTTAAATTCAATGCAATGTTGACATAAGTCTGGCCTGATGCTGCAGCCTGGATTATCAGCATCTAGTCTAAAAACTAACAAATACTTCTTAAAGTGAAATACTTTTGCGACTTTTTTCAAAAAGGAGGTTCTCAATTCGGATGTTCGTATTTTTTTTTTTTTATGTTTGTTCGGGCATAACTCCGTCGCTTGCGAACCGATTTGAAAAATGATTTTTTGTTGGAAAGAGTACCTACCTATACATCTCAAATGGTCCCATGATAAGGAAACCAGGATCTGATGATGGCATCCCAGAGAAGTCGAGGGCAACTTTCAAAAATCGTATGGGCAACTAGTGCGTTTGTTAATTTTTTCATTAATTATTTTAAAGCACTACAATTTAATGAAGGTCTGGAGTCGATCTGATGATGGAGCCGAAAGACAGTCGAGGGAACTCCTCAACGATTTACAGCAGTTACCTACCTTGTGTTTGGGCTTGACTAATTTGTATTGATGAGAACTTTACACCTAGATGGGTTGTGGCTGTCATTACGGGTCTTTAACTTTTTTTTATTTTTTTTACCTCATAATTTCAAATTATGAACCGATTTGAAAAAATCTTGTTTTATCTAAAAGGATATACTTGCAGACTCACTTGCAGATTGGTCCCATTTAAGTTTTATCGAAATCGGTTACGAACTTTGGATTTTAAATCCAAATAGGTAGCTGGAATTCGTCTACTTGGATGATTGTTTTATGTCATCCAAGTAATCGAAATTGCATATTTTGCTTTTCTGCGATTTTGCAGTGGTGTTGTTAGGTATGGGGGTACCACTAAAAAGTGAAAAATTAAAAACTTTTTACAAAAAAATACAACCGACTTCCAAAAAAAAAACACTACAAAGTAAAAAATAACTTTAATTTCGGAAGTCGGTGTCAAAATTTGTTTTTTTTTTTTTTTGCAATTTTCAGGCCAGTGCTAGGTTGTACTTATGTTGATTAAAATATTAATCACGGCTGTAAGACATAATGTAGTTCCTGAATTATAATCATCAAAATAATCAACTACAAAACGCTCTAAGTTGATGACTTTTTCTGTTTTTTTTTTGTTCCTACGCCTTGATGAACTTGGGTTGCATTGGAGATTATAATTCTGTAACTACATATGTCTTACAGCCGCGAATAATATTTTAATCAACATACAACCTAGCACTGGCCTACAAATTTGAATAAAAAGGTAAAAAAAAAATAATTTCGCGGGCTGGTTGGAGCATTCACCTTAATCCAGCACTGATATCTGACAAATAAACTTGGAACATCAGGAGCTTAGCAATCTAGTTTTAATTACCTACCTCAACAGATTGACGGCGCTACCGGTGAATCAGAAACGAATGGATCCATGCTGAGAAGAAGCATACAATGCGCCACCAGCTTCAGGAACCTGGGCCTGAAGAACGGTGATGCCATAGTGCTGATGGCGCCGAACCATCTGGATCAAGCTGTGCCGTTCTATGCCACGCTGTACCTTGGCATCGCAACCGCAGCTATTGATAGGACCCTTGGAGTTAGTAAGTGAATGAAGAACTTCTTTAAAACCCTTTCCTAACGGGTATGAGAAAAAAGTAATAAAGTAATGATTTTTTATAAAATTCTTTAAAGTATGTATGAAAGGAAACACATATTTTTTTTAGATTTTTATTAGCATTCTAGCTGTTATTTCTATGACCTTGACTAATTAGTACCGTCAGGAACTTTGTGTATCGCAGTGTACGTAATCGAGTTTGAGTTTAGATTTATTATGACTGACAAAGTAAATAACTAAATTTTTTGTAATAATAAAACGTAAATAATTATTAAAATAAAACTGTTTTTCCGTATACCACGAGGCTAAGCCTCGTGGTATTCGGAAAAACAGTTTTTCTTTTCATTCATACAAAGAAATACATTGCAGTGTGAACATTTTGAGTGAGGCTTTGACTGTATTTTCTTGATGCTGCATACTTCGCATCTGCCTCTGTTTTCTGCAAAAGTAGGCCAATGAATAGATACCTCTGTTACCCAATCTTACATCTTTCAATGTAGAAAAGTTTGCTTTGCGCCTTTTAGATGGACCTGGGCTGGGTTGGTTTTCCCTGGACAGCCTTTTCTTTTTTTCTAGGTTTTTTTGCGTCATCAACCCTTGCGCAACTGATCGTCTGAACTCTTTTACAGAAGTCTTTTCATGAGTCAAACCATAAACAACGTACGCATTGACAAACGCTATATCGAGAACACCCCAGAACAATCTGTGCCACCATTTTGGCGACTTTCGGTCAACACAGTACAGGGCTCTCAATCGGTCCGCTGTATCTACACCCCCCATGTAGGAGTTATAATCCTTTATTGATTGTGGGCAAGTGATTGTGGTTCTAGATCCATTTTTTTCTTTTCGCGTTACAGTCGATTCTTCGTTGCCATGAAAATTCGATGACAGGTTTACGACTTTATTGTCCTTCCACTTCCAAAATCCGATATCCAAACTCGAAAATCGGTAGTCACATTGTCCACGTTTCAGTTTAGAGTCTGCCATCAGATTGTTGGGTACACCCTTACGATTTGACCTTATCGTTGCACAACCGTGAGTTTTTTCAGTCTTTAGTTTCTCCAGTAACGCTACAGATGTAAAAAAATTGTCGAAGTAAACAATTTTATTCTTCCCCCATTCAGATTCTGTCAACTCTAAAACCACTCTCTCTCCTAAGTTGTAATCTGCAAATTTTTCATCCATTACTTCGTCTTTTCCTTGATAAATTTTGAATTTTTTTATAAAGCCTCTTTGGTCAGCCAGACACCATAGCTTATAGCCTCTCTTTATTGGTTTCATTGGAAGATATTGTTTTAGAACCGATCTTCCCTTGAATTTTATCATCGATTCATCAACACTCAACTCCCTTGTGCCATGGTAGCACCCTTGAAATTGTTTATTCAAAGCATCGATAATAGGTCTAATCTTGTATAGTTTGTCTTTGCAGTTAGGAGGCAGTTTAGAGTTATCATTGCAATGAAGGTTTGACAAAATGGTTGAAAATCTGTCTCTAGGCATGGTCTTGCATACCAAAGGATTATTCAGATCAGGGGCCGATGAATTGTAAGCCATGTAAAAGTTCAACCCAATAAAAGCCAAAAGTTCCTCCTTTTTGAGGTTTAGGGTCTTATTATTTTGTACTGCATATAGATTACTTTGGTATAAAATAATATCTAGAATATCAGCAATGAAAACTAAAAAAATGTCAGTGGGTGTATTACATCTAGAAAAACATTCTTCGACTACACCTATATTTGCAGAATATTCAGGTAGATTAGTATCTAAATCGCGTTTCTTCCATTTACGATTCGGCTCAACATTCTTCGTTTTTTTTTTAGATTGCACAGCTTCAGTTTCAGAAGAAACAGAGGATGATTCAGGAATTTGGCTTACTTGTTCAGCTTCATCTTCGTTTTCTTCTCTGATCTCCTCCACTTCAGCTTGATCTAAAGAATGCTCCAATGCTTCTTCAAAAATGTCATCAAACGTTCTGGACGTAGTTAGTAACGCATTTTCTAAATTTTCTTCATCAGAACATTCCACATCTGAAGTCGCATCGCAATCCGGAAGATCTTCCAAAAGTAACGGTTTAATCAGAGCATCATCTTTTATAGTTTTCATTTTGAAAACCTGAAAAAAGCGGTATAATGTTCTAAAGTTCACACATGTCTCAACCAAACAAAATGTAACACTAAGTTACTGACGGTACTTATTAGTCTTGAACAGTTTTTTGACTTATTCAAACACTAATCGTTAAGATTATGCACTAAAAATACATTTATTCAATAAACAAAATCATAATATCTCATTATAACAAAAAGTAAAAGCTCTTACCTTGCAAAATCTATTTTTAATTATTTTCTAAAACAAGAGAAAGTTACAGATGTCACTGAGCGAGTTCGTTTTTTTTTTGTAATTGCACTGATTGGCGGATAATAATCGCATTTCAAATACTTCGCTGTGATTGGCTAGCTAGACGGTACTAGAAAGGACCGGCAGGGTCCCCAAACAAATATGCAATCATACGGCGACGATTTTGAGAGGGAAATGTTGCCGTACAAATTTGTACCGTCAGTTAGGAAAGGGTTAAGAGTCGTCTGTGATTAGAGAGCCTAAAGGAGAAGTAGACTGCTCTCCAGTGCCGGATTAGTCCATATTTTAGAGACCGGTACTAGTTGAATAGTGAGGACTACCTACTAGCGTAGATTCCGACCCGAAAGCTCCTGTGCTGAGGCATTTCATGAGAAATCATTGTCCGCATGAAATGCCTCGTAAGCATTTATTTTTTTAACATGTTTTACTAACCCTCCCTAGTGTGTAAGTTGTACTAACAAAATTGGTTCCTTATGTTGTTTCCAATAAAAACAATTTGTTGTTGTTATTGTGTCTACAAAATGGCACATACCTACTTTCATAATCCAAAGGAATTCCAGATCCATTGCTTCATATGTTTAAAAATTAATCTGCTTGACAGCATACAACACGTAATGCATAATATTATGCGACTAGCTGACCCGTACTCACTTTGTTGGGCGGTATTTGGCCTATGATTCTCACAAATAACGTGAAATTATATTGGTAAAAGAATTTTCGAAATCGGTTCCCAGAGATTAACCCCTACAACCTCACAAACTTTACCTGTTTATAATATTAGTATAGATAGACGATTAATTGTATTCATTCGTGTATTACGCAATTAGGTTGCTGGATTATATTATATACTAGCTGAACCGTGCAACCTCGTCTGCGAAACATTTTTCATTACAGCTCCGCTCCTATTGGTCTTAGCGTGATGATATAGGTATAGCCTATAGCCTTCCTCGATAAATGGGCTATCTAACACTGAAAAATTTTTTCAAATCGGACCAGCAGTTCCTGAGATTAGCGCGTTCAACCAACCAAACAACAAACAAACTCTTCTGCTTTATAATATTACTAGCTGACCCGCGCAACTTCGTCTGCGTCACATTTTCCTTTAATGCTCCGCTCCTAATTGTCTTAGCGTGATGATATATAGCCTATAGCCTTCCTCAATAAATGGGCTATCTAACACTGAAAGAATTTTTCAAATCGGATCAGTAGTTCCTGAGATTAGCGCGTTCAACCAAACAAACAAACAAACTCTTCTGCTTTATAATATTAGTATAGATAGTATATAGTGTTATCTATCGTAAATTACCTAGCAATTTTATTTGATTTTTAATGTTAAATTAAATCTGATTTTAATATTTAAAGTATTGTATTGACTAATGTAGTACCGACTGCGTTCGTGGACGGCACGACTAACCAATCACAGTCCGTGTATTGGAATGTAAGTAAAATGGTGGGAGTAGCGCCATCTTGGTTGTCGTGCCAGGCCAACGAGCTCAGTCGTGCACTGATCGTCGAAATACGAGGAGCTTAACTTACTGTAAGTGTACCAAAATTATAATTATTTGGTTTCGTGTATCGAGCTCAAGAAATATAATAAGTAAGTACATGCACAGCTGTCTATTATTTCGATTCCTTATTTTATTCTAAAAAAAAGCCCTGAACCCGAATAATAGTTAAATTCAAATTTAAATTATAAAAACGAATACTTGATTCTTTCTAAGAGTCAACATCTCAGAAGTTGGATAAAGATCCCCATTTTGGCTAGTTCGTTAATTTGCTCACCTGATAATTCTACCGGCTATTACTAATATTTCTTTTTTTTTTGTGTATCATATTTTTTTTTTTTGCTTTGCTTCTACCCTTTTGCAAATAACGGTTACCAATTTCGTCGTTACATGAAAAAAAAAAAGAGATGGATGTTTATTGTGTTTGTAATTTATTAAAACTTTACAAGTGATGAAGTGAAGTGCTGTAAGTTAATTCATATGTTTAAAACGCTTAAATATTGATACATCGCTTAGTAGTAGTTAGTATTCAGTTGCTTTGAAACCTATGATGTTTGTCTATACACGGAACAATGCCTATTTTGTGATAATAATGTTTAATGTTTCAGCCTATTTTAAAGAACGAATTCCTTGGGAAAAATTTACGTTCCAGGATAATTCCATGGAGGGCGACAAACGTGAACGTGTTGTCTACACCCCGACAGATCCAACAGGATCACCCGCTGCCTGCCGCCAGTCACGCAGCCCTGCTAGACGTAGAGCTGGCAGCCGGCAAGTAAATCGGTCACGCAGCCGTCTGAGCAGTCTATCAAGAGGGCGTCTCAGTCGCCGTGCGTCGAATCAGACGATGCCTTCTGGAAGGCGTATTAGCCGCTCACGCAGTCGGGTGAATCGCCGGGCATCCAGCCGAGCGAGTCGCCGGGTGGAGAATCGGGCATCCAGCCGGGAGGATCGCCGGGCATCCAGCCGGGTGGACCACCGGGCCTGCAGCCGGGAGGATCACCGGGCATCCAGCCGGGTGGACCACCGGGCCTGCAGCAACGAGGATCACCGGGCATCCCGCCGGGTGGATCACCGGGCCTGCAGCCGGGAGGATCACCGGGCATCCAGCAGGGTGGACCACCGGGCCTGCAGCCGGGAGGATCACCGGGCATCCAGCCGGGTGGACCACCGAGCCTGCAGCCGGGAGGATCACCAGGTATCCAGCCGGGTGGACCACCAGGTCTGCAGCCGGGAGGATCACCGGGCATCCAGCCGGGTGGACCACCGAGCCTGCAGCCGGGAGGATCACCAGGTATCCAGCCGGGTGGACCACCAGGCCTGCAGCCGGGAGGATCACCGGGCATCCAGCCGGGTGGACCACCGAGCCTGCAGCCGGGAGGATCACCAGGTATCCAGCCGGGTGGACCACCAGGCCTGCAGCCGGGAGGATCACCGGGCATCCAGCCGGGTGGACCACCGGACCTTCAGGCGGGAGGATCACCGGGCATCTAGCCGGGTGGACCATCGCCAGGAGCAACGCCGAGGTACGGGACGTCACTCTCCTGGCCACACAAGCTACCGTTCACGCAGCCCAGTGAAGCGACTACGAACCAGCGCTGAGAGAGACGTGCAGGTTACAACACAAGACAAGACCACGGGTGAGTCCAGTTCTATACCGGAATTATCCACTTTTTCAGACTTTGTAAATTTTTTGAAATCTGCATCTAGTAACGGTGCAGATAAGCTAGGTTCGCTTGGTAACACGATTCCAGAGTTTGACCCTAGTAAACGGGAACAGACAATGACAATGTGGCTTCATAAAGTCAATGAGTGTGCAACCATCTATACATGGTCGGAGAAACAAGTAATACATTTTGCTCTACCAAAATTAAAGGGAATAGCTCAGAGATGGTACGAGGGCCTTCCGTCGGTTCTCTTTACTTGGGCCGAATGGCAGGAAAAGCTTTTGGCCACTTTCCCATCGGAAGAGAATTATGGCCAAATGCTAAGCGATATGTTGGCCAAACGAGCTAGGTTTACGGACTCCTTAGAAGAGTATTACTATGATAAACTATCCCTTATCAATAGATGCGGTATAAGCGGAAAAAGGGCAGTTGAATGCATTTTACATGGCATCGACGATCGTTCGGTTAGATTAGGTGCTGAAGCAGCCCAATTTGATGATCCTAATAAATTACTGTCGTTTTTACGCAATGCTCGAAATATAAAATTCAACACCGAGCGTAAATTAGCCAAAGGCCAACCTCATAAACAACCGAATAGCTCTAACTTTAAGCCAACACGTTGCTCAAATTGCAAGAAGGACGGTCATGTAACTTCTCAGTGCACCCAACCCGTTAAGAAGTGTAGCCGATGCAATAGAATAGGTCACGAGGTTGAACAATGCTATGCCAAACTCCCAGTATCCGAAGAGAAAAAGGTCTTGAGAATAGAAGATAAGATTAGTAAAGGCGAGATTGATTCTTCCAAAATAACCACTCCAGTGTCGGAACCAAATAAGAAATACTTCAAAACTGCTAGTGTGAACGGTTTCTCTATGACTGCTTTTGTCGACTTTGGAAGTGAATGCTCAATGATTAAGTTATCCGCATTCCAAAATGTAGGTTCGACTTATAGTGTCGAGAACCTTCCGGTATTGAGAGGTTTTGGCAATTCAGTTGTACCTTGCGTTGGCAAACAGCAAGTTCAAATTATTATTGATAACGTTGAAGCTGATCTTGAATTGCTGATAGTGGCAGATGACGCCATGCATGTGGCCCTCTTAATAGGACAAACATTCACGGAGCAGCCACACATAGTGATACGAAAAACAAGTGATACCTTAGAAATCTCTGAACTTGAGCACCAAACTATTGTATCAAATAGCAAAATAAAACTATTCTGTAAGGAGTCTGTTGAGGTTTTGGGTCTAACTATTGTGGACGTGTACGCGAATCCGCCACATCAAGGCGAAATTTTTGTCGATGGTAGCGTTAGGTATTTGAAGGGCATCCGCTATTCAGTGGCTGCTGGATTGTTTCAGATGAGAGAACGTGGACTGGGACAAATTGTTGTCAGTAACACTTCGCCAACACCATTGGTACTTCCAAAGGATTTTCTTATTGCTCGTGGTCGTATAGCTCATGAAGAGTCCAGTGCCCAAGTCTTGTCTATAAGTATAACCTCAACTATTGGCGACTCTAATCCCATTACTGAGGCTGATTTAAATCTTAGTGATGAACTCTCTTCTGATCATAGAATCCAACTGCTCAACCTACTGAATACGTATCGGTCCTGTTTTGCTTTCAACTTGTCTGAATTAGGGAAAACCACATTAGGTCATATGACTATAGATCTTCAGGACAACGAGCCTGTAGTATATCGACCATATCGTTTGTCGATAAGTGAAAAGGAAAAAGTAAGGGAAATGATTTCCCAACTATTGGATAATGACATCGTTAGGCCTTCAACGTCAGGTTATGCAAGCCCTATTGTGGTAGTTCGGAAGAAGTCTGGCGAGCTTCGCCTATGTATCGACTATCGCGCTCTAAATAAGAAAACTGTTCGGGAGAATTATCCCATGCCGCTAATTGACGATCAACTAGATGTTCTTTCCGGTAATAAATACTATACAACTTTGGACCTTGCTTCGGGGTATTACCAGATACCAATCCGAGAAGCAGATAAGCACAAAACTGCATTTGTAACGCCAGATGGTCACTACGAATTCAATCGTATGCCATTTGGTCTTGCAAATGCTCCGGCTACGTTTCAACGACTTATGAATCAGGTCCTTGGGCCACTGCGACACAGGGAAGCTCTGGCCTATTTAGATGACGTTATTATTCCTTCAAAGGATATAAATGAAGGAATGACACGGTTAGAGTCAGTGCTACGGCTGTTTACCGATGCTGGCCTCACGTTAAAACTCCCCAAATGCTTCTTTTTCTGTAGCTCTGTGGAATATTTGGGCTTCGAAATTTCTGCTGATGGCATTCGTCCTGGCGAGAGGAAAATAGAAGCTGTGAAGCTCTTCCCGACTCCTCAGAGCCAACATAATGTTCGCCAGTTCCTTGGGCTGTCTAGCTTCTTCCGTAGATTTGTCCAAAATTTCTCGGTAATTGCAAAACCTCTCACGCAACTCTTAAAAAAGGACGCTAAGTGGTCTTGGGGTATAGACCAGGAAACGGCATTCCGTCGTTTGCAAAAAGAGCTTGTACAACGTCCAACTTTAGCTTTATATAATCCGAAAGCAGAAACCCAGCTTCATACAGACGCCTGTAAAATAGGAGTAGCAGGTATCTTGTTACAAAAACATGGAGACGATGTACTTAGACCAATCGCTTACTTTAGCAGACAAACAACGCCTGAGGAACAAAATTATTCATCATACGACTTGGAAACGCTGGCCGTAGTTTCTTCCTTGCAGAAGTTCCGCGTTTATTTGGTGGGTATCCCTTTTAAAATAATCACCGATTGCAACTCCCTTCGTGCAACCTTCCAAAAGAGAGATATGATTCCACGAGTCGCTAGGTGGTGGGAACAGATGCAAGAGTATAACTTTTGCATCGAGTATAGGGCCGGTCATCGCATGGCTCATGTCGATGCACTCAGTCGGAACCCTATTCAGCAGACTCATGATGTCATGGTCGTTAGTGAGGGTGATTGGTTAGCTACAGTCCAAGGCGCAGATAGTGAGATTCAAAGGATACTTGGTATTTTAAAAGATCCTCAGTTTGAGGATGTGGTTGATATTAAGTCTAATTATAAGGTGAAGAATGATAGGCTTTATAGAATAACTAGTGACGGTGACAGGTGGGTCGTCCCGAAAGGAGTTAGATGGCAGATTTTAAAACAAAATCATGACGACATAGGCCACTTAGCTGTTGATAAAACTTTGGAACGTATAAAAGCCACTTATTGGTTCGCAAAAATGCGTAATTTTGTCAAGAAGTACGTTGGTTCTTGTCTAGAATGCGCTTATTCGAAGGTTTCTGGAGGTAAGAAACCTGGAACTTTACATCCCATACCGAAAGTTGACATACCCTTCGACACCATTCATGCAGATCACGTAGGCCCCTTTGTACGCAGTGCGAGAGGAAATATGTACATATTAGCTTTGATTGATGCATTCACTCGTTACATTTATCTAAAACCCGTAAAGAATACAAAAACTTCGACTTCTATAAAGATTTTCCGTGAGTACTTTGGTTTGTTTGGCGTTCCTAAGAGGGTTATAACAGATCGTGGTACCTCTTTTACTAGCGAGAACTTTAAGAAATTTGTAATAGAAAAGAACATTAAGCATGTCTTAAACGCTGTTTCTACCCCAAGAGCTAATGGTCAGGTAGAGCGTTATAATAGAACTCTTGTTGATGCCTTAACTGCCAAATGTGTTGGCTCTCCTGACAGTAAATGGGATGAGCACCTACCTGATGTTCAATGGGGCATGAACAACACATTCAACAAGGGCATTAATCGCACACCGTCAGAGGCTCTTTTCGGCATTAGACCATCGGGTGCAAGTGACTGTAGAATTGTATCCGAACTGACAGATGACTTATCCGCTCCTTCTAACAGTCAAGATTTGTCGCAAATTAGGGAAGAGATTAATTCTCACGTTAGCTCATACCAAGAGTCGCAAAAAAGGGTTTACGACGCCAAGCACTGCCCAGCTCCCAAATATAAAGTAGGTGATCTTGTTAGGGTTGAAAGGCAAATCCCAGCTACAGGAAACAGTAAAAAACTTGTTCCAAAGTTTCAGGGACCTTACAGAATCACAAAAGTTTATGATTTTGATCGATACCAAATAGAGGATACTCCTCTCACACGAAAATCTAACCGGTCCTATTCGACTGTTGTTGCAAGCGACAAAATTAAGGCTTGGTTGAACTTTAATAGACCGCATGACGAATCGTCTGGCAACGATAGCGATTAACCTAATTATTAAATTGATGATTATTATTGTGTATCCATAATTCAGATCTGCTTCCAGGATTATTCTTTAGTAAATTTTGCTGTATACTGGCCATGAAATACTGTCCATTACAGCTAATAAACCATTCCGACCCTTAGACCATGAAATAATGTCTACTGAGGTCAACCCCGGCCATGAAATAATGCCGATTACTTAACATGGGCCATGAAATAATGCCCGTATTTGTGTATATTGAGCCATGAAATAATGCTCATTATTAGTTTTACTGGGCCATGAAATACTGCCCGTTATTAGTTTTAGTGGGCCATGAAATAATGCCCGTTTTTAGTTATAGTGGGCCATGAAATAATGCCCAAAAATATAAATTGTTATATTAATAATCTACATTGTATATTAACTAATTTTGGTGTGACATCGATCAATTTATTTTCTTTACACTGATTATAACGTTATATGGTAATAAATGAATTTGTTATTATGGTTGATAACATTTAGGCTATTTAATTTCTTGGTTTATTTTCTCTACTTTAACAACACGAGGACGTGTGATATACCTTGGATGGCCGACTGTTATCTATCGTAAATTACCTAGCAATTTTATTTGATTTTTAATGTTAAATTAAATCTGATTTTAATATTTAAAGTATTGTATTGACTAATGTAGTACCGACTGCGTTCGTGGACGGCACGACTAACCAATCACAGTCCGTGTATTGGAATGTAAGTAAAATGGTGGGAGTAGCGCCATCTTGGTTGTCGTGCCAGGCCAACGAGCTCAGTCGTGCACTGATCGTCGAAATACGAGGAGCTTAACTTACTGTAAGTGTACCAAAATTATAATTATTTGGTTTCGTGTATCGAGCTCAAGAAATATAATAAGTAAGTACATGCACAGCTGTCTATTATTTCGATTCCTTATTTTATTCTAAAAAAAAGCCCTGAACCCGAATAATAGTTAAATTCAAATTTAAATTATAAAAACGAATACTTGATTCTTTCTAAGAGTCAACAATAGTATAGATTTTTCTAGTTAGCATGTTCCCTACTATATAAAATACTTTTAACGTGGGCAAACTGAGTGCAGGACCTTAAGGTGAATGCTCCAACCAGCCCGCGAAATTCAAATTTTCTTACGTTTTTTGCAATTTGCAGGCCAGTGCTAGGTTGTATGTTGATTAAAATCTTATTCGCGGCTGTAAGACGAATGTAGTTACAGAATTATAATCATCAAAATAACCAATACAACCCTGTTCATAATGGCGTAGGAACAAAAAAAAAACCAAAAAGGTCATTCCTAGAGCATTACGAACTTGCGTTGTATTGATGATTTTGATGAGTATAATTCTCTAACTACCTACATATGTCTTTCGCGAATTTCGCGGGCTGATTGGAGCATTCCCCATAAGAAAATGTCATCAAAAATCATGATATACAATCGCTTTTTTCTTGCAGATGAATTAAAAGATACGTTTAACATAATCAAGCCCAAGATCATATTCTGTCAAGGTGAAAAAGTTCAAGATGTTCAAGAAGCTGTAGCTATCTCAGGTCTGGACTCTAAAGTCGTCAGTTTTGATACAAGCTCCGACACAATCAGCTTCTCCGAAATGATGGAGAAACATGGTGGTCAAGTCGACGTCGAGAATTTCAAGTAAGAATTAATACCGTATAACTGTTGAAGTTGAAAGATAGTTATTATGTCATCGGGTTTTGCAAACGCCGTAAGTTTATAATCACTCGCATAAACTATCGAAATTGGATGGGATTTATTTTGAATTGTACAATATAAAGAGGACTAGCTCTTGACTGCGACTTCGTACGGCCATATCCCGTTTATTCCCGTTCTCAGGAATTTTGAGAAATCCTCTCCAAGCTTCACAGCTTGGCTCATCGCCGCAAGGTTGCCTGCTTGTCGGTCTTCTACAGATTGTACTTCGGTGAGTGTGCCGAAGAACTCCACGACCTCATTCCACCGGCCCCCTTCTACCATCGGACATCCAGACGCACTGCAACTTACCGTCCCTACCTTGTTGCTATTCCACGAATTCGCACTAAGCGTTTCCAAACGTCTTTTATAATGCGCACAGCAAAGGAGTGGAACTCTCTGCCTGCGTCTGTGTTTCCGAACGCTTACAACCCTAATCATTTCAAACTTAGAGTGAACAGGCTCCTTCTGGGTAAGCTCGCTACATCGTAGACTTTGATTCTGTCATCTCTGACCAAGACTAGAAGCAAGCAAGAAGTCAAGAGCAAACCCATCTCAAATTAAAAAAAAGTGTTCTCCTACACTCACCAGGAACCTTTCAGCTTTCTACGACCAGCAGTTTCGGCTGTACTGTAGTCTGTCATTCAGTAACGGAAGAACTTTGATTATTAGGATTTTTTCGCAAGTTTGCAATAACCTGGTGACATCGATGTCAATGTAAAAAAATACTTGAAAGTCTACTGCAAAATGCCAATGATAGTTAGAGATGTGACATCCCATGCGAATTTTATGTTCGTCATTATTCAAACAGCGACAGGACTGAAATGGGTTGGCCACGTCTGTCGGATACCGTCAAAGACCTTGGGGAAGGTGGCGGAATGCCTTGGGTGGCTTCCTAGTGGATTGTCGTAAAGCAGAACAACAAAGATAGACATAAGTAGAAGGTATGGGGAGAGGCCTTTCCACAGTTTGGACTGATTTAAAAAAAACAACGGGTTGCACTCTGGGAGTGCCGGCAGAATTGTAAACTTGAACATTAACGTTGTGCCAAAGAAGTTTTCGCTTCAAAAAAATAAGTCTTTGTGAGTCTGCATAGTGTAGCGAAATAAAAATCCTGAACTTCGCCAACGTACACGTAAATTTTTATTGAAAGGTAATATCAAAAACGTAAAAAAAATTAACGTACAAAAAGTATAAAAAGACAATTACAGAAGGTAATCTAAAAAAGGTGGCGCTGATGAATATAAAAAAGGGCAAAATTTAATTTAAAAAAAGGAAACCTAGGCACGGTTCTTTAAATTTAATGGGTGAAAGAATAAGGGCGGGTTGTTTCAACTACACTTAACGCACGCGTAAACGTTAAAAATGGTGCTAACTATCGTCAAATCAAAAAATTGGGTTGTTTCACAAAATGTCAGCGTTAACGCACGTAAAATATAACGTTTACGTTAACAGATGGTCTGAGCACTGATTAACGTAACTTTAGTTGCGTCAAATAGAACAATATTGTGAAATTTCTTTTGAATTCCTCAATACCAGTTCTAGTAGTAGTTCAGTTATTTAGGTAGGACCCGTGTCAATAACTTAGCTATTGGGATGAGCAGGAATTTATACCAGAATGTTTTGAAACAACGCTTCTAATTTAACGAACGTCAAACATGGTCCGTAATCGTCACTTTTTGACGTACGTATGTTACGTTGACCAACTGTTTGATACAACCCGCCCTAAGCCAGAAGATGTGGTTGCAACCAAAAATTGACCTAGGAGCGACTCCTCAAATTGCCTAGAGAATGCGGCGCTAGGTAGGCTTTATAACTCCTAGACAATGTGGTTAATGGAAAAAATGGGAAACAGGTACTTAAACTTAATATAAAACAACCGTAGAATAATTAATCTATCTTCGACGAATTAATTTAGGAGCACGACGAGTACGGAACCCAAACTGCTCTGGTCTATCCTGGGACCGATATCGTCGTCTGACCGATATCGGTACACTGTAGATATTAAATATGCGCTATAGATAAAAAACACCACACCAAAATTATCAACAGATCTGCATACTATGCTTTCACTAGCATTTTAAATTATCATAAATAAATCAGGTGCATTTTAGTCGTCGTCTATCAAAAAACTTCACCAGCCACTGACAAGTCATAGCTATCAAATTTTTCAAAAGATTTTTCATTGGTCTAAATTTAAATTAGATCTCAAAAAAGGAAACAATTCAGCACAGAGGTAGAATTCGAAAAGGTTGAATGACGCCAAAATTTTAAGCTGCATCTACAATGCTGCAATAGTTCCAATATATTCCTATTTTATAGACAGTGACTGATTTATTATCGTGGAAAGGGTAGTGATATGTGTAGCTACTATAAGCTAAATTGCAACCCATAAACACCGATAAAGATGAAGTAAATTTATGAGTTTAACGACTGGATTTCAACTTTATCTGAGTTACAATAAAATATAGAATTGATTGGACTAATTCTTACTTTCAGGCCTGCGGACTTCGACCCTGAGGAGACGATAGCGTATCTAATATCAACAAGTGGTACCACAGGGCTGCCTAAATCTGCTGCTCTGACTCACAAAAACATGGCGGCTAATGGGCCTGTCATTTGGTAATTATTTGAAATTAGATACAACTTGTAATTGAATCGTACTTCCTACTATCCTATTCTATTAATATATGTGCGAAAGTTTGTGAAGATGGACGGATGGATTGATGGATGTTCGTTACTCTTTCAAGTCAGAACGCCTGAAAGGAGGTTTATGAAAGAACAATGGCCAGTTTTCTATAGGAGCTGGACCTTACTTTTATTTTTCATGTCCCAAAATAAGCTTCTCATACATTGGTTTGTTCTAATGTTGGAAACATCATCCCGTTTGAAAATCATTTCTAAATAGCCACATTTTTTTCTAAACGTGTCAATTATTACTGGTTCGAACCAACAACTACCTTTTATCCGACTATTGCGTACCCTAAAAGTGTACTTAGCGATAAGCAAAGAGGGTAATTAGCGATCTCGTTCCTATTTGTTGCGATTTCTATAAAAGAATTTTCCAAAAAAATAAGGCATCTGTCGAATGAGATGCGGATGCAGTATGATTGCCGGGTGGTAATCAATGGCGCGGGTCGATGACCACAGATTATGTTGCTTGTCGGTGACAAATGACGTTCCATTGTACGTAATTGAACGAAACGCTAACACTTAATTATCTTTTATGACAAAGATCCAATGCAGAATAAATCAGCATAGTAGTGATATAGTGCCTTAAATAATAATTTAATTGAATAATAGTTAACAACTATTCAGAAACAATTGAATATTCATAGTCTTTGAAAAAAAAGTCATTTCATAAGCGAAATGAATCGTCAATAGGTGCGTTATGAAACTATTATTCGAAAACATTTTTACATAAAAATAGAAAAAAAAAACAATAAATTTTGGGGGTCCTCATACTTAGAACTGAAAAACAAATATTTTTTTTCATCAATCCCATACGTGTGGGATATCTATGGATTAGGTCTTCGAAAAAGGTATTTAGGTTTTTAACATAATTTTTCTCTAAACTGAATAGTTTGCGCGAGAGACACTTCCAAAGTGGTAAAATGTGTGCCCCCCCCCCCTGTAACTTCTAAAATAAGAGAATGATTAATCTAAAAAAAATATATGATGTATATTACCATTTAAACTACCAGAAAAAATTAGTTTGAATGAGATCTAATAAGTTGTTTTTTTTAAAACGTTATAAATCGTAAATCGCAACTTTTGCTTATAATATAATACTTACAGGTTTGTACGGAACCCTCGGTGCGCGAGTCCGACTCGCACTTGACCGGTTTTTATTTTCAATTATACCAATATTAATAGCGTTGCTTAACCTTGAAGATTGACCTGTGCGGCTGTTATTATTTAACCACGAGCTCCTCACCGTTAAAATAAATATGTAGGTAATCATTAAAAAAACTTATAGTTAGATAATCTTTTTTTTTTGTTACAGCGCTTTTGCCAAAAAGTTCCCTGTGACTCGGTCAGTTATTCTTGTGTCACCTCTACAGTGGCTGTCTGCTCTTGTCAATTATCTGTGGTCGCCATTATTCAACTATACTAGAATACAATCCTCATATTCGCTTACTACGGACCACATTCTTGAATTGATAACAACATACAGGGTTAGTTCAATCGGATTCATATTAATCTATTACTCGGCCTCTACGAGGTGGCTACGTGGCCTCTAGAAGGTGGATACGTGGCCTCTAAGAGGTGGCTACGTGGCCTCTACGAGGTGGCTACGTGGCCTCTAAGAGGTGGCTACGTGGCCTCTAAGAGGTGGCTACGTGGCCTCTACGAGGTGGCTACGTGGCCTCTACGAGGTGGCTACATGGCCTCTACGAAGTGGCTACGTGTCCTCTAAAAGGTGGATACGTGGCTTCTAAGAGGTGGCTACGTGGCCTCTACAAGGTGGCTACATGGCCTCTACGAGGTGGCTACGCGGCCTCTACGAGGTGGCTACGTGGCCTCTAAGAGGTGGCTACGTGGCCTCTACTTGGTGGTACGCGGCGTCTATGTGGTGGTTACGCGGCCGCTTTGTGGTTGTATACATACATACCCATCTTCTTTTTTCCTAATCTGCGGTTGGTAATAGCGTGGTGGGCTCGTCCCAAATAAAACATACCTCCATTTCTACGTAATTTTATTTTATTTTCAGCCAACTTTTACGGTGATCAGTCCAACCATGATGACAACGGTACTGAAGGTAGCTAAACAAAAGAACTGTAAGTTTTCGTGCTTCGAAGTTATTTACCTTGGAGGAAGTGCAGTGCCTAAATCCCTTGTGGAGGAACTGAGGGTATGTTGCTTTGCTCGATAAACTTGAGCGTCTTCAAAACCTTTTCATAAGATTTATATTTGGCCTGCGCAAATATGATCATATCTCTGAATTTCTCTGCTCAAGTTCGTCCCATCTCCAAGTCCCATTCGTCTTCGTCGGAATTCTCATAATTATATTTTATTTCTGCTCAACAGTATTCTGTTCAATCCTACAACCCCCTCTTACCTTAAAGAACGTTTTAATTTCCTTCATAACAGACATCTGAGGTCATCGGAAAACTTGGGATTAGAGATGCCGATTCATTCTACCAGCCTCTACGACAAAACTTTTACGGTTCAAGTGGTGCGGCTATGGAATGCACTGCCCGTGTCAGTAAGACGTGCTCAATCTTTGTCCATTTTTAAAAGAATGGTCAAACATCAACTTTATCTTTGATCGTTTTTGCTTGGGTTAGGTATAATATGCTTTTTGTTTCTTAATGATAATTGTATTTATTTATCTATTATATATTTATTCATATAAATCGTACACCTCAGACTACCGTACTGTATTTCCTTTCTCTTTAAAATCCATCCAAAGATTATCTTGAAAAGATCGTTCTTAGCGCTAAGGCTGCCCATTGTGTCACCCTCTCTAATGTTTTTCTTCATAATTTTTTTCTGTAACTTATATGGTGTCTTAACTACATAATACTGAGAATAATAAAGAGTATTCTATTCTACTCTATTCTTTACTTGCCTAGCCTACCTGTACCTCGGAAGCATGGTAAGCCGTTAATCCTCGCTGTTACTTGTAGATCTTTGTCAGTTGATAGTGGTAGTCAGTGGTCAAAAAATGTGACACCACTATTACTGAGGGCTATCGAAATATCTGAATTGAAGATTTTAGATAGGTACAAAAAAAATAGCCATCACGGGACGCCCGGCTGATGTGAAACATATAGGTATGTTAATAGTAGATTTATTCATGTTAGGACTGATTTTTCAATAATCAGATAACGTTTATTGGAAGAATAAATACGTCGCATTGACATAATTATTCCATACAAAATCAGTCAGACGGCCATTTTTATTCCTCGGGTAAAAGTTATTGGATTATTGAAAAATCAGCCCTTAACTTAATATTTATATAAAACTCTTCCCTTACTGGGTGTGTGAGTGATTGACAGATAACGCACAGCCAAAACTACTGGTCCTAGAAAGCTGAATTCGGCATACAGGTTCTTTGAGCAGTGTAGATGACCACTAAGAGAGGATTGACTGGAACGGAGAGAAACGGACAGGCGCGTACGAAGTAGCGGCTAGTCTATAATATAAAAATAAGTCGGGTTTTCCTTCCTGACGCTATAACTCCAGAACGCACGAACCGATTTCCACGGTTTTGCATTCGTTGGAAAGGTCTCAGGCTCCGTGAGGTTTGTAGCAAACGAAATTCAGGGAAAATGTGACGCAGACGAAGTAGCGTGGGTCAGCTAGTATATAATAAAAATCTTATGAATTAAGTAGTTCCAAAGTTCGGCAATCGCAACAGGCGCAGTGGGGGCATCAGGCTACTACAGTCTTAGCCAGCTTTACTGCCAAGGCGCGCCAATAGATGTTTCACATCAAAATGCTGGTATGAAAGAAAGAAAAAAATATTCAGCAGCGTTGGATGAAACTGGAAGCCGACCCCAATATAGGGACAAAGGCTAGGTAGATTGGAACTTTATTTGGTGATGCGGTCCGTTAAACTTGGCGGAGCGATACCATACTTAATTTTTTTTTATTTTAACTTATGTTTTTTTTTAATTATTCTATTCGACCACTATTACACCTGATGGTACGCGATGACCTAGAAGTAACCTGTTCTCTCTTGAATTGACTGACATTTACTGGTTGTAGGTATCAGGAAATATACAAACTTGCAGGGGATTCCTCTCCCTAGCTGTACGCACAATGTGCCGCTACCACGCTGCTTTGGAATTAGTGAAATGTAAATATATGTTTTTTTCCAGATTATGGCCCCGAATGCAATAGTGACTGATATTTTTGGACTGAGTGAACTGGGTTCCTTAGCATTCCACAGTGTGGATTCACCGGTTGGCTCTTGTGGGAAACCTTTTACTCATTTATATATTCAATACAAGGTGCGTAGATGTTTCAGTAATAGTGTCATATCTGGTCAAAGCTATAAAGGTAAGTTTAAAAAAATTGAGATGGCTATGCTCTTGACTCTAGTCTAGGTCAACAAAGGTCACAGAGACAAAGTCGACGATCAAACATGTCGAAGTGAAGGCTTGAGTGAGGTGATGCAAGAAGTGCGCTGTCGTTCCATCTTGATTACATGGACTGAAAGTTCACTTCGAGATTACTTCACGCAAGTCTACAATTCGATTTAATAGGCTAGATTCCATCATCCACAAATTGCAAAACTATTTAGGCCGTCAGTTAGAGTATTGAAAAATAATGGACACGTATTTTTTGTTTTTGTAAATCAATGAATATTGACAGAGATAAAACGCATCTAAACTCGGGAGTGGGGGCTCCTGACGTCATGACTCACTAAAAATTATGCGAAGGTGTGACGCATTGAGAATTTTAAAAGCATCGTAACTTCGTCAATTTTGGTTCCCGTAACAAAAGAAAAAACACGAGTCAAATATTTTTTGATAATCTAACTGACGGACTAATTAGATTTTTTCAGGACACAAGCCTATTACAGAATCGTACTGCTGCAGTGTTCACTCTAACTTTGAAGAGATTAGGGTTGAATGTAGTTGGAAGCACTGACGCAGGTAAAGAGTTCCATTTCTTTATTTACTGTCAGAATCAGAACTTTATTTGTTCCACATTTAGGTAGGTACAATATAAGCGTGCAATTTAAAATTCGTTTGGAAACGCTTAGTGTAATAGCAATAATTTACTCTGTGCCATTCGGTTGATGTCCTGGAGTTCTTGGGCACATGTTATAGAAGACTCGAAAATTTCAACTTTCTATATATTACGGTTCTTGAGATACAGTCCGCTGACAGACGGACGGACGGACAGTGGAGGCTTTGTTATAGGGTTCTGTTGGTTATCCTTTGGGTTCGGAACCCTTAAAAGAAAGAAAGAAGGAAAATACTACGTTTGTATCAATCCGAATTGATATTTTGCAAGCCATCAAGTGACACCAAGTTCTGGTTTCTTTACCAAGTTTTCTATTCATCATCTGCCTAGCCTTTTCCCAACTATATTGGAGTCGGCTTCCAGTCAAACCGGATTCAGCTGAATACCAGTATTTTTCGTGGAGCGGCTGCCTACCAGACCTCTACACCCCAATAACTGGGTAACACGGTACTCCTTGGCAAGACTGGTGTCGGATTTTCTGGCTTCTGATTATCCGTAACGACTGCCAAAGATCTCAACCACCAAGCCCATGTTTTCTTTTAATCACTCAAAATAAGTGGTGTCAATGTCACCGGAAAAAGGGCAGACACCGTAAGATTATAATTTATCGAAATTATGAAAAAAAAACCGGTCAAGAGCGGTAAATGGTAATTTTTTTTTTCGTCATAAATCAAAAATTGTGACCGCCCATATTTTATTTTTTGATATTGTTCTATTTGCGCTCTTTCATATGATACAGTAGCAGTACAAGCCCCCGTAGCTCCACTTCGAATTTTATGAACCCCTTTCAGGCTCTGTTGTAAAAAACTTTATTTCTATCTTTTGCAAAATAATTGAGCAATCGACATCTAAAACTATTCAAAATTATATATGATAGAATTAGTAGTCCTTGAGATATCCAGCTATGACAAACGGACAGACTTAGTCATACAAAAAGGGTTCCTTTTTACTATTATGGTACGAAACCCTAAAAACGAATTTTATACTAAATCCCATCCAAATTCAATAGTTTCCAAAATATCCGTGTCTTATTAAGAAATAATTGTTAATTTCAGGTGATATTTTACAATCTCACGGCGGCGTTTGCAATTTTCCGGTGACTTCAATAAATTATACACATTGTGCCTTGCAAACTTTTGTATCCGTAAAACATAAAAACATAGCGTTCTACTATCAACGATAAAAATACCCACTATTAACTTTATAACGGGATCATAATCAACATGACAGATGACAACTTTATAATCTTTATAACGAGTCTTGGTATTAGACAGCAAATTTGACAGATAATGTAGGCTAAACATAGATAGGTTACTATAATCTAGCATGTAAATATTATAGGCATAATATAGATAACTGACCTATCTTATCTCCCAAGCAACTGTTGTAACAATCTCCCAAAGTACACACAAGAATACCTTTAAGCACAGTATAAATATGGACAGTACGGAAACTACCTACAAACGCTCGAAACGGCACACTCACACAAACATGCGCAGCGACGAGACTTTTCGGTGCCCGTCGCGGTACTCTCAGTAGTGAGTGCCGCCGGCCGCGTCAAGACGAGTTTAGCCCCGCGATCTTTTTAAAAATGCCACAAACGTATTGCGTAGTATACGGCTGTTTGAACTCGGCTTCATCACAACCGGAGCTAACGTATTTTAAACTTCCTGCTGATTTTGAAAGTTGAGAATCATTAATGATATTGTTATTTAATCGTTATCGAAGTATAAGTCCGTGTGATCGATCAAAATGAATTCGAGAAATTCAAAACTATCAGTACTACTACTTCTTGTAAATCCAAGATGGCGCCTGCTATAGGTACCTATTTTTTTTTTTGCCATGGGTGTCATTTTCATGGTTTTCGAGGGTGTTGAAGCCGATAGTGATATCAAAACGTGAATCCAAGATGGCGGCTGCAATAGGTACCAATTTTTTCGTCATGGGTGTCGTTTCCATGGTTTTCGAGGGTGTTGAAGCCGATAGTCATGTCAAAACGTGAATCCAAGACGGCGGATGCAATAGGTACTTATCAAATTTTTCGTCATGGGTGTCGTTTTCATGGTTTACGAGCGTGTTGAAGCCGATAGTACTGGTACTGTCAAAACGGGAATTCAAGATGGCGGCTGCAAAGGTACCGAGCGCCCAAAACGTTTTCGTCAAACAGCGGCTCGCGTACGCTCCCGCCAAAACTTGTAAAAGGTTACGCCGTAATGACAAAGTTAGTGCGACAAGTTGTTGTGAGTTAATATTAAATTGTTTTCCGTGTTTAAACTATCGTCTTTTGTCGAGATTAACCAACGCCATGAGATTACCTATTTATTGTACTTGTAAGCTAGTTATTCAAATCCGATTGATCGATCACTACAGAACAAAAATTAAAAAAAAAACATTAAAAGTGACAACCCTATTGCTTCAATGGAGCGTAGGTAATTATATTCTCAACTAGGCTTAGTTTCCGTACTGTCCATATTTATACTGTGCTTTAAGTAATATTTTTTACGTCTAACTTAAACTCAGTGGCGTAACTATTAAGGCCCCCGAGGGGTTTTGGGGCCGCCACACAGCGTCGGCAGTGTCGGTTAGTAGTTAAAATGAATATAATAGCATTCATGTCACTGAGCCAGTGAAACCCAGGCCACAGTCCTCGAAACAGCCACTTCAGTTTTTTTTAAGAGGAAATCCTAAAAGATCGGGGTCCTAAAATGTTTGAGAAAGCTACACTTGATATCTCGGTTTACTGCTTTTGCGAACGAAGAAGCGACGGCACTGGTTAGCTATGTAAAGAATATTTAAAGATTGTATTTATGCCTTAGATCTGAAGCTGTTCTCTGAATTGAGCAGATAATTATTTATTTATGTACACAAAAGAAACTTATAAGAAAGAAAATTTATACAGAGAAAAGAGCACAAAGATATTCTTATTTCATGGTAAATTTCTTCCAGTAGACCTGCGACAGGAGAGTGGGAAAAGAAACGTCCATAGACACAGTATCTAAAACTAAGAAGGAAACTCAAATTAGACTTAACTAACTTAACTTAAACATATAAGTATCTAGTATAAATTAATCAAAAAACAATAAACATACAAACGAATATACACAAATAGAAATAAAATAAAAAAGAATAGAACAGAATAGAATTATAATAAAATAATACATACCTTAAAAATAACAATATATTATAGTTTAGAAGATAGATAGTGCTCTTTGACAGCTTTTTTGAAGAAATAAATATTTTTACATTCTCGTTTCTTAGATGGGAGTGAGTTTCACAACCGTACTGGCAAGAAAAGAAATACTTTAAGAACGAGTGAGAAACCCACTTTAACGACGAATTTTGTCAGTTTTCCAAGCTAAAGTAGAGTTTCACAAATACTTAACTTCAAATGCTTATTTCAGAAGTCGGGGGCAAATCTCAAAAATAATTTGTAAATCCGCGTGAAGTACGTTGGCAACACTTCTAACTGATCAGTGATTTCAGCTGGTGAATATCGAAACTGGCGAGGAAGTAAAGGAACCAAACCAACGCGGCGAGTTGTGGATAAAAGCACTCGGTGGTTTTAAGGTAAGATACGAGTAATTTATTCTAATTCAGACGTGTTTTAGCATATCTGATTGAGATTCGTCCATTTCTCTATCTAGAACAAAAGTCTTACATTGCGCATAGAATCAGCATGCTGAATTGGAAGTGTGCTGGCCATATCTGACGGACAATGGTCGATGGAGCAGACATGTGTTAAAGTGGAGACCGCGTATGGGCTAACGTAGTGTGGAACTATGGATTGATGATTAGAGGAAGGTGGCTCGCAGCGGATGGATGCAAACTGTTCAAGACCGGGATGGTTGGCGCTCTTCGGGGGAGGCTTACGTTGAATAGTGGACGGCAATTGGCTGATATGTTGATGATGATGATTATTCCTCTATGACTATGGTCTAAGCTCATCGTCATCTGCTTAGCCTTTTCCCAACTACATTGGGGTCGGCTTCCAGTCAACCGGATTCACCTGAATACCAGTATTTTACGTGGAGCGGCTGCCTACCAGACCTCCACAACCCATTAACTGGGTAACACGGTATTTCTTGGCAAGACTGAAGTCAGATTTTCTGGCTTCTGACAATCCATAACGACTACCAAAGATCTACAAATGACAGCCGGGACCAATGGCATTATATCTATGGGGCGAATATTTCTAGAGTGGCGACCGCGTACGGAAGACGCAGCGTTGGAAGGCCTCGTCAAAAGATGACCTGGTGAGGGTCGCGCTTAGCCGAAGGATGCGAGACGCCCAGGACTGGTTGTTGTGGCGAAACTAGGGGGAGGCCCATATCCAGCAGTGGACGTCTTTCAGCTGGTATGATGATGGCGATGATGAGGGTCACCACATTGACCGGTCCTGTACATCTCACACCAGGGCTGTAGCTAGAGTGGAATTTGAGGTAGGGCAGCATTGTTTACAGGTAGGGCGGAAGTAAAAAAAATATTTATTTATTTAGACTTTATGCACAATTAGTGGTACATGGGCGGACTTAATGCAACAAGGCATTCTCTACCAGTCAACCTTTGGGTTAAAAATACTACACTGTGGTAGGTGTACAACAAACAAATAAAAATAAAATAAAATTGAGTCTTATCGATACAACACAGTATACAAATAATATATATAGGTATATACTATAAAATACATATATATTTGCTAAAATAATAATATACAAATAAATATGATGATTTAAATAAATATCATAAATGATCTGCTCCGAAGCACGGGCTCCTAAATCAATCACCATGTATATCACTGACCTCTAGGTCAGTAGACTGTGGTATGTTCGGAAAAGTTTACATATATCGCTACAATTTTTTTCATCTCATACTATGAACAAACGATTGAACTATAATCATTTATCTTAGTTTTTGGTATTTTTAAGGTAGGGCATTGTAATTTCAAGGTAGGACATTGCCCCACAATGCCCCCCCTAGCTACGGCCGTGTCTCACACTCAGTAAATCCATAGCCATCGAATCACCAGGGGGCTTAGACAAAGTAACAATTTAAAAACGATAACGAAGTTAGAAAAGACTAAAATGTATGGGATTGACATAAGCCGCGTTAAGTCACGTGGTCAATCGACATCGTTATCGCAATTTGGTAGACAATGTTATATTTCATAACGAAACCATAAAGTAACGAATCGTTATCGTGTTTATCCCATACAATTGCGTAGACAAGCAGCGCTTTCAGTGTTCGCCTTCGCCTCGATCGTGATCGCCAAAAAAGATAACGAAACGAATGTTAAAACGTTGTAGTTATCGAAACAATATGGCCGGATTTCATTCGGCAGCTGATTTTTGACATTGTTTGATGACATTCTCTTAGTATTTATTCTGTGTTAGAGGCATTACTGCAGATCAAATAGATTATAAAATGCATTCTCTACGTTTATTGTGGGCTGCACACAATCAGAACGCCTGGGAGTTCAGTCCACAGTCGGTCTGACCTTACCCGACCTTGTGACCAGCAAGAGGTTTCGCCAGGTCACCATGACTGTAACATAAACAAACAAAGATTCAATATAAGTACTTCATTGTTAAGATCGCGTCATTGTTTACAATACATAGGTAGGTACTCATGAATAATACTTGGATTTACTTACGTTTCCATAATTATTATACTCAAGCAGCGTTGACAATAATTATTGTTCGGGACTTGCTCGCACTCTTGATTCCATGTTATATCACTAAAAATTTAAATAGATTACTCCATTATCGTTTGAACACTTTATCTTGGTTTTCTTCTTGTTCATGTGGTGTTTACCTTTAAGTAATTGTTGCACTGTGTCAAGTTTAAATGCATGTTGTTTTTTTTTAGATAAGTGTAAACAATTGTTGGTAGACCTAATAAAAACAAAAAAAAAAAAAAAATAACACCAGTCACTTTTAGAAATGAGTCTATTTTAATTATCATTAAGTTTTGGCGACGATCTAAAAGTAATAACACTATTCACTTACCACTGTAAAAATATCGTTTTTATTATAACTTAAAAACAATTAAACGCAACACTCACCCTCTTATTATTCTTATATAATCTAATACTTTAACTGTATTACGTTTCATACATCGGTTTTTTGTATGGGAGTCCCGCCCTAGAGTACAATATTTTCGTTTTTTATCGAACAAAGACTTCGACACAACGATCGCGACCATAGTGTTACATTGGCTATGAAATGTTTGTCGTTATCTCAGAGACGATGACGAATTTAGATATCGTTTCGGTACCAAGTGATGTTACTTTGTCTAAGGGACCAGGTCATCGGTCTACCTTATAAGAAGCCAAAAGAGTTATCTTATTGTTATTTCAGGGCTATTACAATAATCCAAAAGCCACATCAGAGGTTCTATCGAAGGACAACTGGTTCATGACCGGAGACATGATGTACAGGGATGAGGACTGGAACTTCTACTTCGTTGAGCGCATCAAACTGCTGCTCAAGTATAAGAACCACCAGGTGAGTTTGTCATTCATACCGCGTATATCTGACATCGACGCACAAACAATTTCCATGGGTCTAGGGCATGATTCTGGACACCCTAGACTTAGAATTTTTCGTCGGATTTTTTCTAATTTTTTCATTTTTTTCAACGGTTTTTTTACTTTAGACTGCTCATAATCGTTATTCTGACCTAACCCAATAAGATTTAAAAAAAAAAAATTAATTAACTACTTTCACTAAAAAGAGCAATCTGAATAAAACATTTGTGGTACTCTTGAAAAAAATGAGAAAAGAACCGACGATAAATTCCAACACTCGGGTGTCCAGAATCATGCCCTGGACCCATGGAAATCGTTTGTGCGTCGATGTCAGATACACGCGGTATAAGTGACAGATTGGAATCATCAAGAGAAGTAGAGTAGAGATGGAGTATAAAAAAATGTTAGTGTTTTTGATTTGTATCTTTGTTTTTTAACACCGACTTCCGAAGTCAAGGTTATTTTATACTTTGTAGTGTTTTGTTTGGAAGTCGGTTATATTTTTTGTAAAAAAGTTTTTTTGTTTTTACTTTTAAATGGTGATACTTGAACGACGTCTTCGTCTACGCAGATATAGATATTTAATAAGCGAAAATCTCATAAAATGAAAACTACTGTTCCAAACCAAATTCAATTTTTACGAGACCAAATGACAAGTTTGCCCCATCGAACTAAAACATAATCACACAAATCGGATCAGAAACCTCGGAGTAATCGGTGTTCCTACATACATAAAAAAGAAACAAAATAAAAATACCCGACGTATTGAGAACCTCCTCCTTTTTTGGAAATTGTTTGAAAAGGAATCGTGGTTGTGTCCATCAATCCTGGCATAGCACCGTGTTCACTAACGACTGCGGTCGCCCTCGGCTTAGTCTAGGAGTATGAACGCCGCCAGAACTATTTTCAGGGGGTGCATCTTTGCCGGAGTCGCGGGATTATTCGCAAGAGACACCGTGGCTCCGGAACACAAAGGGCAATGAAGGAACATAGATGGGTTTCAGCAGTAGAAGTCAGACACTCCCTCCCGCCACACCCAGAGCGGGGGGACTAATAGGATGATTTCCCATCACTAAAAAAAAAAATGTGCTGAAAGTGTTAAATTACTTGACTATTAATTTCGGAAGTCGGTGTTTTTGTTAGTTTCTTCGTAATTTGACAACGACTTCCGAAATTAAAGTTATTTTTTACTTTGTAGTGTTCTTTTTTGGAAGTCGGTTGTATTTTTAACCGACTTCCCAAAAAGGAGGAGGTTATCAATTCGGTTGTATTTTTTTTTTATGTTTGTTACCTCATAACTCCGACAATTATGAACCGATTTGAAAAATTCTATCTGAAAGGATATACTTGCAGATTGGTCCCATTTAAATCATATCAAAATCGGTTACGAACTTTGGATTTTAAATCGAAAAAGCTGGAATTTGAATATTTAGATGATTCTTTGATAATCGAAATTGCGTATTTTGCTTTTCTGCGATTTTGCAGTGGTGTTGTTAGGTGTGGGGTACCACTAAAAAGTGAAAAATAAAAAACTTTTTACAAAAAAATACAACCGACTTCCAAAAAAAAACACTACAAAGTAAAAAATAACTTTAATTTCGGAAGTCGGTGTCAAAATATGAAGAAACTAACAAAAACACCGACTTCCGAAATTAAAGTTATTTTTTACTTTGTAGTGTTTTTTTTGGAAGTCAGTTGTATTTTTTTGTAAAAGAGTTTTTTTGTAAAAAGTTTTTATTTTTCACTTTTAGTGGTACCCCACGCCTAACAACACCACTGCAAAATAGCAGAAAATCAAAATACGCAATGTCGATTACTTGGATGACATAAAACCATCATCCAAGTAAACGAATTCCAACTATTTCGATTTAAAATCCAAAGTTCGAAACCGATTTTGATAAAATTTATGGGAACAATCTGCAAGTATATCCTTTCAAATAAAACAAGAATTTTTCAAATCGGTTCATAATTGTCGGAGTTATGAGGTAACAAACATGAAAAAAAGAACATACAACCGAATTGAGAACCTCCTCCTTTTTGGGAAGTCGGTTAATAAATAAATAAGTAAACCCTTGCCCGTTCACATTGAGATACAACTATAAAAGTCGGGTGCAAGGCCGAGCAAAAGGAGCTCAAAATACCTACCTCACCCGGATTAGGTTCTCTTTTATTTTATATATGCCGCTTGTCTAATATTATGTATATTAGGTTTCTTCAAATGATCGTATATGTTACTACCTGACCCGCGCAACTTCGTCTGCGTCACATTTTCCATTAATGCTCCGCTCCTATTTGTCTTAGCGTGATGATATAGCCTATAATCTTCCTCGATAATTATATCTAAGACTGAAAGAATTTTTCAAATCGGACCAGTGGTTCCTGAGATTACCCCCTACATACAAACTTACAAACCTACAAACTTACAAACAAATTTTACCTCTTTATAATATTAGTATAGATTAGTATAGACAAGCTGACCCGCGCAACTTCGTCTGCGTCACATTTTCCATTAATGCTCCGCTCCTATTTGTCTTAGCGTGATGATATAGCCTATAATCCTTCCTCGATAAATGGGCTATCTAACACTGAAAGAATTTTCAGTCCAAATCGGACCAGTAGTTCCTGAGATTAGTGCGTTCAACCAAACAAACAAACTCTTCTGCTTTATAATATTAGTATAGATTGAAAGCCAAGGAGTTGCAAGTGCACCCCCTGGCACCACCCTCAATGCGCCCATGTCTAGGAGAGTTAATCATGTTCCCTATCCAGAGATGCGGTCAGGAGGTACAAAGTAGCACGCAGGCATCAAATCCATGGCTTAGCTTAGGTCACAGAACAATCACAATTTTAATAAAATAACTTTAATATGCGACATTTAAAAAAAAACACTATAGGTACACGCAGGGTTGTAGAAAAAACGTCGTTTAATATACGTGAAGTGAGCTGTTGTTATTGGTTATTGTTTGTTATTGCATTGTTTGTTATTGGCGTCATATTTCATATTAATTTATTTGCGTTCTCTATGGTACAAAAGATGGTAAAAATAAGCTGATAGCTAAGAACCCGCTGTTAGAGCACAGCAAAAGGTATTGTTATAATTATAACTAGGTAGGTACATGTTAGGTATCTACTATTACTATTTTTAAACACAAAAAAAAATGAAACTAATTTTTGTGTAGAATTCCGGGTATTTACGAACAAATTAACAGAGCTCAAAAATGTAGAGGCATGGTAGAGTTAAAATTTTCAATTCCTGGAAGTGTGGTTTACAGCTTTCAGTTTGTTCAATGTTTACTAGAATTCTAACGAGTTTTAGTTTCTTAACGCCTCGGCTGTATTGACAAACATCGCCCATTGTTGTACTTTGCCTATTATTATTATTATTAATTCATTTATTTCGGAATAATCCATATAGGTAGAACATTATATAATTATAATTAAAACACAAGTCCATAATTAAAATGTTAATTATAAAAATAAGGAACAAGACAACAATACAAAATAACAACTATACAATTGGTCATAGTATTATTATAATATTTTATTATAAGATTTAATTGCCCATTGTCGTTCTCATCCAACTATACTGCATAGGACAGTCCAGGCGGTCAGCAACCATCTTCAGTAAGCCGCTGCTACTAACTCTTACGCGGTGGAAAATAGAGGCAACCTTCTAGCGTATAATCGCATGATATCCATCTGTCCGCGCCTCTGCGAACATTCTGGATGCACTACAGTCTCGAGGTAGACGCAACAGCATCCTGTAGATGTTGTTATATTGAATGTCTCTATCATTCTAGATATCGCCAGTGGAACTAGAAGGCGTGATTCGTCAGCACTCCGGTGTGCTGGACGTGGCTGTGACGAGTCTGCCTGACGCGGAGTGCGGGGACCTACCAGTGGCGTGCGTCGTTCTGCACCCAGGGGCTCAGGTCACGGAGGACGAGATCAAGGACTTGGTTAAAGGTATCAAGGGATTCATTGTACACAGGGTGATTTATTGGTTAATTTTATGAACCCTGAACACAGATGCTACTACATCATCTGCCTAGCCTTTTCCCAACTGTATTGGGCTCGGCTTCCAGTCAAACCGGATTCAGCTGAATATCAGTACTTCACGTTAGAGCGGCTGCCTACCAGACCTCAACAACCCATTAACTGGGTAACACGGTACTCCTTGGCCTGACTGGTGTCAGATTTTCTGGATTCTGATTATCCGTAACTCCTGCCAAAGATCTCCAAATTACAGCTGGGGCCAACAGCTTAACGTTCTTTCCGAGGCACGGAGGAAGTACGGTAGGATGGAAGACCCATCCACAGACCAACCTCGGCAAGCGTTGCTTAACCTTGAAGATCGACCTGTGCGGCTGTTATTATTTAGCCACGAGCTACAAATCCATATTATAATAATATTATAAATGCGAAAGTAATCCTGGCTGTGTCTGTTTGGTATTTCTTCACGTCTTAATGACTGAAGCACAGGCTGAAGGGATTTGGAAGAATCATTGCACACGGAGGAACCATGTCATGGTATTTAATAATTAAAATATTTCTTGGAAAGTGGTTTTTTCTTCGATAGGATCGATAATTGGCAACAAATATAAATAACTAGCTGACGTGTCCACGTCGTCGGCCGTTGGGCGGTATTTTTCGGGTTAATATTATAGCTTATGACACTCAAGTAACGTGGCTTTCTATTACTAAAATAATTTTCAAAATCGGTTCAGTAGATCCAAAGATTACACCCTACAACCTCATAAATTTTACCTCTTTATAAAATTATTATATTTAAATAATAAAGTCGATACAAAAATAAGGAGATTTAATTTCTAAAAATTGCGTTATGTAAGAGTGGCATGATTCAGCCAGAAAATGTGTCATCTATAGCAAAGAAAGAGTATGCGTCCCAGTATATGATAAAATTAAAAAATAAAACAGACAGAATGGGTATTTTCTTCATAAAAACTGAATGGTTATTTATTTATGGAAAATATACTTTTTATTGTTATTGTTTCACCTCAATCTTACTTGATAGAAAGCGACGAAGATGGAGTCCGCTTTCCTAGAAGTAACCCATTCACTCTTGACTTAAAAACCAAAGTTTGTAGCTATCAGGAACAATGATATTATAAGTAAAAAGGTGTAGATAGGTTATAAGCGCTCAGCAAGCGACACGTTAAAATGTGGCTAACTAGCCACACTTTACCTCAGTGTCGCGTTGCGCCGTCAACGGACACACGTCACGTAGGTTTCACGTTTTTGAAGATCGAATGTTGTATAGGTAACCTATCTACACCTTTTTACTTATAATATCATTGATCAGGAAACACATGTCATAAAGGACAGGGAACATAGGTCACAAAATTTAAATGAAAATTTCAAATTCTATGTAATTCATGATTTAAGTTTATAATAAATCAAAGACAGAAGAAACTAAATTAAATGTCGTATATTTTCAGAAAAACTGACAGACTCCAAGCATCTGAGGGGTGGCGTGATCTTCATGAAAGAACTGCCGCTAACGACCTCGACGAAGGTGCATCGACGAAAGCTGAAAGAGATCGCCATAGCTAGAACGAGGGAGCTCGCAATATAGTTGTAATACTTGAATAAATATTGTTTTAATTACACTTTTTATTTCATTTTTATTTTTTCAATAAACCTATGCATTTATAACGTCAAAAATTTTTTTACAAAAAAATACAACCGATTTCCAAATAAAAAAAACACTACATAGTAAAAAGTAACTACAATTTCGGTGTCAAAATACGAAGAAACTAAAAAAAACACCAAAGAAGTCGGTTGTATTTTTTTGTAAAAAGATTTTTATTTTTCACTTTTTAGTGGTACCCCACACCTAACAACACCACTTCAAAATCGCAGAAAAGCACTTAATTATGAATAACAATGAAGTTGATACCTTTCTCTATGGTCACACATAATAATATGTATGTTGAAATGTATAATACGTTAAGGTTAACTGAATTTTAAACAAATTACTTCTTCCGCTTTGGATGGAGTGGAAGTTAGATTAGCTAAAATTTGTTTCGAAATTTTTCTCCTGATAAAAATGTCTTAGCAATATGTTGAGAAAAGTTTTGGATCCCGCAACGAAATTAATCAGAAAAGTACAGCAGAGGAGTAGGAGACCCCCTCCTTATCAAGCAGGAGACCGAATAGAGTTAGGCCAATAGGCACCAAGGGACATACAATAACACTGGGTTAAGACCAGTTGAAGTTATTCAGGTCTTATTAAAAAAAAAAACAATTTCACGCGATATTTTACAATCTACGGAGTTTGCTATTTTCCGGTGACAACAACAAATATAAAAAAAAAAAAAAGGTACGGATATGTCTAACGGGGCCTCTGCGAGTTGGTTTCGGCCCCTCAGGATCAAGGACCAGGTACCCCGGATCTTGGGACGGGATTATTTTGACAATGTCAAAATAATACTAAAAACAATAATGAATATTACATGAACGTAAAATCCGGAAATAATTACTACAAGTACTTAAATGCTCCTCAATCTTAGTTCGGTCTTAATTATCATTAATATTCTCTTAATTAGATTTTTTTTATATCTCATTCATCGTAGGTGCGTTCACAAAAATAATATTAACCTAACATACCGCTAGACCCGGAACAACCATGTGTAAGCTATACAACTATTTGTTTCGAGTGGGAACCGACCCCGCACACAATCGCTGAAACGTGTCGTCGTTTGTTTCTTAATTTAAAAAGCATCATCATCATCTGCCTAGCCTTTTCTCAACTATATTGGGGTCAGCTTCCAGTCAAACTGGATTCAGCTGAATACCAGTATTTTTCGTGGAGCGGCTGCCTACCTCCTCACCTCAACTCAACCCACTAACTGGGTAACACGGTACTCCTTGGCAAGACTGGTGTCAGATTTTCTGGCTTCTGACTATCCGTAACGACTGTCAAAGATCTCCAAATGACAAGCTGCAGTCAATGGCTTTTCAAGGCACAGAGGAAACACGGTATGTTAAGATGGTCACCCATCCACAGAACAACCTCGTCAAGCGTTGCCTTGAAAATCAACCTGGGTAATATTTAAATATCATATTTATGAAAGTTTTTGATTAGCACTCACGTAATCTTTGAGAAACTAATTATGTATTAAAATAGTTTCGTAACCCTGAGAGGCAGACAAAAAAAAATTATTGTCATTGCACCTCTAAATCATTATGCAGCCGTCATATTTTTACAATGTTTCATAGCTAATTCTATGTCATACTAGTCCTATCCTAGTTATATAAATCGCTCAGTTCAATGAATCATTGTTTGCAGAATCGACTGCAGTAGTTGGTTCTGAATAGCAATCATAGCTGTTTATAATATAAACACGAGATTTTATGAGGCATTTGAGAATATTTTTAGACTGGTAAAAAGAGGTAATGATAATGCCTTATTATAGGTAATTAGCATTACCATTTATATGTCAGTGTAAAAATATTATTTTCTGAGTACCCACGAGATTATCCTTATTTTTTATCAAGCTATTGTCTGTGTCACCGGAAAATGGAAAACTCCGTAAGATTGTAATAAATCTTGATTGGATTATAATTTTTCTATACAGGGTGTAAGGGACAGCCTTCTACAAATTAACAGGGTGCAATCAGCTCCTTATTTTGTATCATATTCCAGTGGAAATATTCTCATGTTTTGTTTTTTCGTTTTTTCAGTTTTTATTGCTTTATTTCAATGTAAAGTTACATTATCTGTATGCAGAACTCCATTAATGTAAATAACACAGCTAAAATGAAAAAAAAAAAAACTAATGAACGACGCATGAAATCAGCTGTTAAACACGTGGCGCGAGCGCGGCTGTCCTTTCGAAAGCTCGCTGCGCTGCCGTTCGCTGCGTACGTTTTGCGATACATTGCGTGTGAGGTAATTAAACAAATCAGTTTTATTGTATTCCCATAAAGTTCCTGAAATAATTTCATGTAGGTACCGATCAACTTAGTACGAAATCACCCTATCAGTTTGTGGAGGGCTGTACCCTGTATATTATGTAAAAAATATTTTGTGTATAATATTAGGTCCTTACATATCAAATTGGCGTTTTGTAAGGGAGGAATATGAAGTAATTTTTTTTATTGTAAAATATATTTAATTAATCAAAGTATGCACCGTTGTTATCTAAGCATGGGGCGAGAATCAATAAACTCTTTGAAGGCGGTTTGGACTGCCGCATCGGAGTTGATTTTTTTTCCTTTTAAACTGTCCAAATTCCGGAAAAAATGGTTACCTGTTAGAGCAAAGTCCGGAGTACGGTGGATGTCGCAGACATTCCAATTGTAGCTCATCTATTATAACTTAGTGGTTGTTCGTTGTGCAGTGTGTGGTCTTGCGTTGTCGTTAAGCAACAGTGGCCTAGAGCGATTGACCAATTTCGTTTGTTTAGCAGCTAATTCTTCCTTCATGGTTTGCAGTTGCTGACAATAGATATCTGCCGTAATCGTTGGCCAAATTTTATAAAGCTGTAGTAAACGACACCGGCGCTAGTCCACCAAACACTCACAAGTAACTTTTTCTGAGTAAATTTTCATTTAGGGCAGGATTTGGCTGGGTCTCCAGGGTTCAGCCATTGCGACGAGCGCTTCCAATCATCGTACAGTATCCACTTTTAATCACAAGTAACGATTCGATTTAAAATACCTTCATTATTGTGTCGGTTGAGCAAAGTAACACAGCAGTCGAAGCGTGTTTGCAAGTTCGATTCACTCAATTCATGAGGTGCACATCGTTCAAGTTTTTTTACTTTCCCGATTTTTTTCACGTGGATTAATACAGTTTTATCACTTACCCCGAAGACTGTAGCCATCTCTGAAGTGCTTTGTGATGGATCCGCTTCCACAATAGCCTTTAATTGTTAATTTTCCACTTTGGTCTCCGGCCGTCCACGGGACTGGCTGAAGGTCGAAATTTCCAGAACGAAAACGTTGAAACCAATAACGTACCGTGCTTTCTTTTGCGACCAGCGCCGTACACATCATTAATCCTTCGAGCTGTTTCTGCAGCACTGGTGCCACGGTAGAACTCGTACTCGTAAATATACCGATATTTCATGTTTTCCATTGTGCGGTAATAAGCGAAGCCAAAGAAAAAAATAATGAGGAAAATACAAATGAATGACTGTTTTCAAAACTCAAATGTAACAGCTAAATGAATTTATAAATTTGAATTTGGAATTCTTAACAAAAGTAGAGATATTTCAGATCAAAGTGGACAGTACGACAAAACGCTAATTTCATATGTAAGGACCTAATATATCTCATCCTAATAGTTCCCAATACTTACATACGTAGTCTTATTTTAAAAAACTAGTTTACAATTTGACGCGATGTTTTAGAATCTTATGGCGTTTGGCATTTTCCGGTGATATCTGCATTACAAAGCGAATCGAGCATTTTCTAACTACATAATTATAGTTTTTTTTTTGGAACGACCGACGACGCGACTTTTTCTTTCCGACTGACTTCAATAGGCAAATAAAGAGGCTAAGTTCTCATTTCCTCTGAATGTTTTTTTTTTTGTACGTTTGTCTAGCGGGTATTTTCCCATAGTAGTCCCATTTCAAATTAGTGAAGATCTGATCATCTGATGTCGATCTTCGGAGATAGGCAACAGAACTCTTCAATACCTAATAGCAAAACTCACGGGATTGCTGAAATTAATGAATATTTGTTTAAATGCAATGACGTATTATACAGGGAAATTGAAAAAATACCCGAAACCTCTTAGGCAGTGAAAGTACACATGATTATAAGCAACTTTTGTTTTGGTAAAACTCCGAAATCTCAAAAAAAATATCAGCTGTTTCATACATTTTCATTGGCTAAATACTGCATTTTGTATGAAACAGCTGATATTTTTTTCGAGATTTCGGAGTTTTACCAAAACAAAAGTTGCTTATAATCATGTGTACTTTCACTGCCTAAGAGGTTTCGGGTATTTTTTCAATTACCCTGTATATAGACACGTCATACACCAACATCGCGGCGCTTAAAAACGGCGAAAATACTAGATAGCTACTAATACGCATGAAGAAAGGGAAAGAAAATATGTCACCGTACGGCGGGATGCCTGTTGCTAGAGGGAGATAAATATACATCTTCAGTTACGTCACAGGATAAGTGAAAGTCAAATTGACATCAAAACAAACGTAGTGTCGCGCGACAGGTTGGTGCGTAACTAAGCGCAATGTGGCCAATTGGCTTCATTTCATGTTGTCATTTTAGAGTGCGGACAACGTATCTATAGTTTTATACATCATTGTTTAAATGTGTTTTTTAAGAACAGTCAATATCTAACATTGGATGACCCCTCTTAGAATTAGGAATTTGGAAGAGTGTTATGTATTACCTGTTCTGTTTAAAATGCCTACCATCTCTAGTAACTTTTAACCCACTACGAAAAAAAAGGTGTCTGTCTGTCTGTGGCACCCATAGAAATATATATAAAAAAAACAATTTGTTTATTATATTTAATGTGTCACTGCACCGTAGCCCTTAAACCGGTGAACCGATTTGTATGCGGTTTTTTTTTTATTTGAAAGATATTTAAATCGAGAGTGTTCTTAGCTATAATTTAAGAAAATCGGTTCAGCCTTTGAAGATCATCAACTGTTTTCTATTGTATGCAGAGATTTATTTCCTAACAACTGCTCAAGAACTTCCATCCACTATTACGGTTCTGAAATTCTTAAATCTTTTTTGCTGAAGTTTTTTTGACTTTACACACACAAATTCATTATTCTTATCCAAGCAAATGATTCATTCTCCTAGGAATAATTTTAAAAAAGCAAAATATTCGAAATTAACTTTGAGACACGTGTGTTCTTCAGGAAACATATTGTTATTATTTAAAAATGATTCTATTTAACACTTCTCAGAAGAATCGACTGCTCTATAGGATTACGAAATGCAAAATTTACGTATTGTTTCAACGCTTTCACAGAAATGCGAAATATTTTTGCTCTTATAATTACGAAAGTAGGTACTAAGTCGATTTTTGCTTTGTCCGGAGGGTTTAAAGGAACCTAACAATAATGGCGTAATGGAAGGTAAGTTCGCTCGCTTCGCTCGCTCAGCTCCCGTCATACCATTCGAACCTAACCCATCCGTGTCGGGGAGCCCTAAAGCAAGTAGCGGAACATAGGGCACAGGGCCCTATGTTCCGCTACTTGACTAGGCAAGTTATTAAACGAGACTGTATTTATTACTTTGGCTACTTTTGACCGGCTATTATGAATAATATCCAGAGGAAGTTTAATTTATCACATTTTTTACACAATTAAGGGCTGATTTTTCAATAGTCAGATAACTTTTAACTGTAAAATAAATATGGCCGTTTGACATATTTTCTATACACAAGCTGACAAACCGGCATTTTTACTCCTCTGATAAAACTTATCTGACTATTGAAAAATCAGCCCTTAGTCAGTAATAGATAATGAGCAGTCATTCTGTTTGATAGCTATGTAATCACTATGACTGTAACATAGCAAATTGTCCACTATATAGCCTTAATAACTTAAAATGTGCGTCATAGATGGAGGACGCATTCGGTGGCTTAGTGATATAACGTTACTCTGTTTAAAGTGTGGTAAATTCTCGAAAATTAATGTGAGTGATAATGTTTTTTTTAATTGCCAATATTTTTTATGAATCGCCTCTCCCGTGGAATAAAATGATAACTGCTATTACCATGGTTTTAGTGCTATCCAATATTTGAAGTCTACGGTGCCCAATATGTCTACTTAATTTATTTCGTGAATCTCCTGCCCGAGTTTTATAAAGATATAAAATAAAACAATAATTTTCATATTTTTTTCTAGCATCACAATAAATAGTACTTAATAGGATGTTACTGCAACATCATTTCATTTTATTCTTCATTAAACATGATAAAGTTCTTTTCAATAGTAGTCTCGAAATTTTGAACGGCGAAATGTAATTGCCAACTATACATTACCATTTTGCTCTAGTTAAACTGGTCAATGAATTGTCTTCAATTCTTTTTCGTCATTCGAGCTAGTTTCCAACATAGAGGTTAATTTTTTTTTTTCGTTAATATGGCCGATATTATCTACATAATAGTCTAGTCAACAAGTGCATTTTTGTTCAACTTTTTTCAGCAGTTTCGGAATATTATGAATAAGGTGTCATTCGATTCGGAAAAGCATAGACGAATTAAAAAAAAAATATGCAAAGGAAATAAACAACTGGTTGTTGCTCGCGACTTCGTTCGCGTGTATGTCGGTCAATATCTGCATTGCTTGACTCCTTTTAGCATTAGTTTTAGCATTACTTGAAAGAATATTATGCAAGGCACTGACTGTTTCGCCTCTTCTGTTCAAAATGCCGACCAGCCCTAATAATTTTTCGTAATTAGAAACGTTTCGATGATTACGCTACTCTGTACATGATGTTAAAGAAAGGCGCTAGGGTTGTGCACATGCGATAAAGTTACATAAAGTTTGGCCATGGGAAAACACCAACCGGAAGAGCAATCTACCCCTGCAACAGATGGTATCCGCGCCATGGTAGACTCCTATTCTGTACGTTGTGCGTATGTGTTCTGGCTAAGTTAGCCAGCCTAGCTCCCCCCGAATGCACTTAAGTCTCCTGGGAGCTTTACAGGTTTCACGGAGCGACCTCACCGTTCCGAGAATTAGTTCACGTCGGGAAGCCTCGGCCTTACTTTCAGGATGACGTAGACAACTAATTCCTCGGCGTCAAAGCAACCTCTGCAAATTGAATTGTCTGTGGTGCATATTATTATGTTTAAGAGGTGTTTTTTTAGGAGGACTAACCCTCAATTATCCTTTTACTTATTATTCGGAAAGAATTTCTATTTTACTTGAAAAGTCGTCAAGTTAAGTAGTCGGGTATAGCCTTGACATAGCTATTTTTGACTGCCTTTAATATATAGCCGAATTCACGTACGAAACTGAGAATACAGGTCCAGCCCAATTACCTTAAAACCTCTCTTCGCGAGTTCGTCTGTGTTATCAATGGGGATCTACATACAGTTCCCCTTGATACACTGGAGAGTGAAGCCCGCAATGGATTATTTCTGGCCCTGTCATGATGTTTCATAGGCTCACTGGGAATTGAACAGTTTTAAAACTAAACAGTTTCTTGGATATTTGTGACTTTTAGCCGAGTGCCGAGAGCTGCTCGACGAGGTGGGCAAGCTCTTTGAAAGTCATTGCGGGCCACCTCGACGGGCACCTAGCGGGAACGGGGCCGGATCTTGCGGAACACCAGTATGGTTTCCGCAGGGTGCGCTCTACGGTGGACGCCGTCATGCGCGTCAGAGCCCTCACGACGGATGAAGCGGTTTCCCGGGGTGGCTTGGCGGTGTCTCTCGACAGCGCCACCGTCTTCAACACCATGCCCTGGAACTGCATTGGGGAGGCACTCCGGTATCATCGGGTGCCGACCTACCATCGTTGTGTGGTCGGGGACTACCTGTCCGATAGGGCAGTAATCTACCCTAGTGACAGCGGAGAGTGGAACCGGCGAGAGATGTCGTGCGGTGTCCCACAGGGATCGGTTCTGGGGCCGCCCCTGTGGAACATCGGTTACGACTGGGTGCTGCGCGCCGACCTCCCTAGCGGCGTCAGCGTCGTCTGTTACGCTGACGACACGCTGGTGCTGGCGAGGGGGGTCGTACGAGGAGGTGGCCGACGTTATGACACGCGGGTTTGCGACAGTCATGGAGAGGATCCGGCAATTGGGTCTCGAGGTGGCATTGCACAAGTCCGAGGCCATTTGTGTTTTCATGGGCCTCCGAATGCGCCACCGTCAGGATCCTTGCTGACGGTAGGAGGGGTTCCCATCGGCGTCGAGTTGACGCTGAAGTACCTAGGGCTCGTCCTCGCTAGCAGGTGGAACTTCATGGAGCACTTCCGACGTTTGGCACCCAAACTGGAGCGGGCCGGGGCTGCTTTCTGGCGGCTTTTGCCCAACCTGGGGGGACCAAACACCTCCTGCCGGAGGCTCTACTCGGGGATCGTGCGGTTCATGGCCCTTTACAGGGCCCCGGTGTGGGCGAGTTCCTTGAGGCAGCATGCTGCCCACTACCTGAACGCGCCCCAAAAAGCGATGTAATGATCGCTGACACTAATCGCCAACCGATTCAATTCCAAGTGAGTAGTTGCATGAAGCTGTTACTCCATTGTAATGAGTTGTCAAAGAACTAGGAGGAACCAACTTAGAAGCCAGGTCTTTACCAATATTAATGAAATATCGATTGACGCAGTTCACAGAGTGTTTCGCACTAGATGACGCATGCAAGTGTTCTGTTGCCAACGGTGACTGATATTTCCTGCCTGAAATTGAATGTATAGCAGCCCACATTGCTTTTGAATTATTCTGAGCTTTAAAAGGAATTGATTCTTTTCATACTCATGCTTTAATTTTCTGAGAAGGGTATTACAGAAATTGCGGTATCTTTTATATTTGACGAGAAGAATACTATTATTAGTATTTTATTTTCAACATTAAGATGCATTTTGTCGCGGTTCCTGATACAACGAAGCATTTCCTCAGTGATCCATGGTTTTAAGATACGTGTACGCCTACTGAATTTTCTTTGTGTTGTGTACTTAGTAACCACATTCTGAATGACTGAAATTATTTATTTGTTTATTTATAACAATCTTACCTACACTATCATTACAGATCTATGATCCAATGCGACAGAGTGGCCTTACAAACTAAATCCTAAATCTACACCTTATACCTAGTTAAGAAATATCTTAATCTTTATAACTTATTACATATAGTGTATCTTTTGCAAATTCACTCAAGTTGCACCACAATACATCAACCCTCCCGTGAACCTCATTCACCATTCTCTAGTGAGAGGAGCTCTCGCCAGTAGGTTAGTTATTAGTTTATCAGTAGCAATATTAACATCAGTTTCATCAATGATCGGGCTAAAATCACAATTGTCAATATTTTCCTAAATAAAAACATAGGCTAAGCGAATTACAACCTTTTGAAAATCACGGTGTAAACTAATTTGATGTTTTAAACACAAAATTATAGGTAGATGATCTTTGATATGGGTCTTGAATAGAATTGCTCTTACTGATGTCTCAGTCTTTATTAAGATGTGATCGAGGCAATTACCAAGCCCTGTAGGAAATTCATGTGCTGGTAAATAACCCTAAAGAAGCAGTAAATAAAAGGACCACTAGAGTTCACTAGAGTTCTGGTCAACATTGTTCTTTTCTCACAACTAAATTTTTGAGTGATTTTAAAGTACACATTACTGTCTCTATACTGTCATAAAAGTTGCTAAGATCCGAATGAGATGAAAACCGATAGAGTCCTATGATTGCAGTGTTACCGACAATACGGACTAAACAATTAGCATCTTGAAAAGATGATTCAGATATTGTATATCCAAGTCAATTTCTAACGTATATCACAACTCCATCGTTTTGTGTTAGGTGGTTGGTAGTGGCATGAGATGAGTAATTAACAAGATTAGGTGGTATGATTGCCCCTTCTAACCAGCATTATGAAAGGATAATTATATCAAAATCAAATTTTATCATAGACAAAATACTTACAAACTGGTCGAAATTTTTTGTATGTTAAATATGTATATTTTTTAAATTAGTATTAGAATTTTTGACGAGCTCAAAGCTTTTTGAGAGCATTTATTCGGCGTACTAATTGGGAGTTAGCTATTTTGAGGTTATCAATTTCCTTGGCTTTATAAATTATATTATCAGTCATTTTTAACATTAGAAAGCAACGAAACTTGCATTATAACATAATAAAAATAATGCAAATACAAATGATGAAGCAATGTTACAAGTTTACGTTGCAGAGGCATGCACAGGAAAATGTCAGTCACCCCATTTATCTCACTATAACAATATATTGTTATAGAAATTACGAAGTCTAATTGGCTATAATCACTTAAAAAGTAGTTTTTATTTTTTTGTAATCCTACCTTACAAATACATAAATAACAAAAACAATTAAAAGACAGTAACAAGTAATAATAAAATACCAGCAATGTTCAAAATTGACGCTATTATGCGAAATTAAATTCAAGCTGAATAATCATTGCTTGGCTTCCTTGGCCCCCAATTCAAACAGAAACTTCTCTGTTTTCATAAAACAACTTTTTACGAGAAAATACAGATTTCCAATAAAAATAAAACGCTACAAAGTAAAAAATTACTTTAATTTCGGAAGTCGGTGTTTTTGTTAGTTTCTTCGTATTTTTCACTTTTTAGTGGTACCCCACACCTAACAACACCACTGCAAAATTGGAAAAGAAGCAAAATACGCAATTCCGATTACTTGTATAACAAAAAACCATCATTTAAGTAAACGAATTCCAGCTATTTCGATTTAAAATCCAAACTTCATAACCGATTTTCATAAAATTTAAATGGGACCAATCTGCAAGTTTATCCTTTCAGATAAAAAAAAATTTTCAAGTCGATTCATAATTGACGGAGTTATGAGGTAACAAACGTTTGGAACGTGCAACTGCCGCGCTGGAGATAGGGTCGGTGAGTTTGTTTTGTTGCAGAATAACTTGCTACTCTTGTCGCTAGCGCGGCAGAATTAGCTTCATCTATTTGACTGACATACCTTGACTATTCAAAAGTTCCTGTAAACTGGTCTATTTGAAATAAAGGATTTTGTATTTTGTATTTTTGAAACGTACGAAAAATATCGAATTGAGAACCTCTTCGTTTTTGGGAAGTCGGTTAAAAATGGACTTCCTTTTGCTCAGTAGGATTTTCCAATTCGATACCTAGCAGAAATCATAGTTATTACGTTTCGCAAAGTCACGACCAAGATAGAAAAGCCTTTTCAAAGTTGGAGAGAGATGCTCATCAACGTAGATTGCGTTCTCTAGCAATGCTAATGCTCTCTGTGTTTAACTTTTCCTTGATATTGCGTTCTTTGTTGTAGCTGTGCACTGCACTTAAGAAGTAATTTTTTAAATAGATCGTAGAGAATTCAATGAGTACTATTGACCGGGTGAGGCCAGGTCTTCCAGGCAAACGGTAAATATCACGAACATTGGAGCTGGAAACGTCCATCCGTATTGTAGTCTGTCCCAAGCGCGAGGCAATCTGAAGAAGATCGTTTATTTTTTCATTTGGCATAGCTGGTACATTTCAAATCTCTACTGCTGATGGGCGGCACACAATTTGAAGTTCTTGAATTTTATTTTGAAGCTTGCTAATGCAGTTTCTATTGTCTTCCTGTAACTTTTCAATTTGAGATACCTTGACCAAAACTTCTTCGTAATCCTGATTCAATTAAACAATTTGAACCTCCCGAACACCACATCTCCCGCTGTCTGATGTCGTTATTGGTCTGTTGTATACTGGAACATTGCAGCTTTAGTTTAGCAACATCATTAACCAGCTGAGACAATGTCTTTTGTTGTTCCGACTTCCAGTCTTCAAGCATTACCATTTAATAATTTTTAAATTGATCAAGAAGGCCTTTGAAGGATCATGATCATCTGATAGAGAACCGAAAATGCGTGGGCGTTTGTCTTGAAGTTACATTTTGACTCAGCTCGGCAGTTTCTTCCATCACGGCTGGCAAGTCTGGATCCGATTTTGATTGTGTACGCGTCAATTGACTTTTTAGACGTACTTTTTGTAAGGTAAATGCATCATGGTGATAGAACCGCGAGTACAGGTGAAGCGATCAGCAATTTGTGCGCATCCTATTTCCATTCCACTTTTCAGGAACCCGGTTCTCTGCCCACTACATCCGGTGCCATTAGCGTTGAACATAATGCGTCATGCATCGGCTCAATTTGTGTGTATCAAGTTATTAAAGGCCTTGGACCTTTCAAAATCCGGCGGTTCCGAACTTTTACCTCCAGTTTTACTCCCGACTGCTCATGGAGGAGTTATTAAAGGTCGGAATACATCGAGGTCTGTATCGCTGGTTCGCCTCTTATATTGATAACAGAACGCAGGCTGTGGTGCTTCAGGGGTACACATCTGGATGGTATTCTTTCCCTTCAGTTGTGCTACAGGGTTCCATTTTAGGGTCCCCGTTATTTACTCTCTTTATTGCTGACGTGAAGCATTGCTTTAAACATTGCTATATTTTACTTTATGCTGATGATATGAAGGTTCATAAAACCATAAGAACCATATCTGATACTCACGTGTTACAAGCTGATCTGAATAGATTTGAAGAATACTGTAGACGTAACAGGCTTGAATTGAATGTTTTCACATGACTTTTACACGACAGAAGTCTGTAATTGATTCCAACTATACACTGCAAAATATTAATATAGGCAAAGTCAATAGTATTAGGAATCGTGGGGTTATACAAGAAAGCAAGCTGCTATTCGATTAGCATATTGATAGTATAGTGAATAAGGCATCGAGAGCACTTGGTTTCAGAATGAGAATCTCTGCATGTTTCAGATCACTAAAACCGATCAAAATCTTGTATCGTTCATTCGTGCGATAGTTTGTAGGTACCTTTAGTATGCCTCACAAGTCTGGAACCCTCAGTATGGGATCTACAAGTCTCGTACTGAGAACATTCAGAGAAAATTTCTTAAGTACTTGGATTACAGGGCCAAACAAATATCTGTTGACTACAATTACCGTTGCAGAAGGTACCATTTTCTACCGCTTGAACAAAGACATCATATTAATGGTATTTGCTACTTACTGAATATCGCAAATGGTTCAATTGACTACCCTGAACTTGTTTCAAAATTAATGATACGCTCTAATTAGATGGGGCTACGCAGTTTTAACGAAATTCCTTGTGAACAAGGCATTGACTTTTTCTCCACCAATGCAAGCACGCTAAGAAGGCTATTGGCAAAGCCATTTTTTCTACAATAGGTAAATTTCAACCAATTTCTGTAAAACAAACTGACATAAAATTTAACGAAGCCTCGCGGCGGTTTCTAGTTTCTACTGCTTGATCGCCACCAGTAGACTGAGCTCAGCCTCTGTCGAGAACAACGTCCTAGACTCCGTCGAACGCCACTAGATGGCGTTGGCGTCCCTATTGTTCAACTGACTGATTTATTTGCGACAAACTATATATTGTATTGCCTATTTGTTCTAGGATGAACTGGACGCTATACCTAATAGTTGGCGCGTTGGCAGCCTTATGGCTACTGTGGCGGTACAGACACCGACGGATGATCGAGATGGCTAAGAAGTTACCTGGTCCACCGGCACTGCCGCTCTTAGGGAATGCATTGCTGTTCATGGGCCAGCGTGATGGTACGTCTTAACATTATTTCAGACTTTTTAGACATGTACGAGAATGAAGTATTTCTCAACATAAATAATTTAAAAAATGCTAATTTCACATTCGAACTACGCCGACTACTGCCCGGTCGGCTGGTCTAATATATAAAAATCTCTCGTCACGGTGTTTGTTATCGTACTCCTTCGAAACAGCTTTACTGATTTTTGTTTTCTTTTTTTTTTGTGTATTAGTACATTTTCTAGGTTTGAGTAGGTCGTGGGCTATTTTGTTTTTTTAGCTAGTCTAATATATAAAAATCTCATCTCACGGTGTTTTTAACCGACTTCCCAAAAAGGACGAGGTTCTCAATTCGGCTGCATGTTTTTTTTATGTTTGTTACCTCATAACTCCGACAATTATGAACCGATTTAAAAAATTCTTGTTTTATCTGAAAGGATATACTTGCAGATTGGTCCCATTTAAATTTTATCAAAATTGGTTGCGAACTTTGGATTTTAAATCGAAATAGCTGGAATTCGTCTACTTGGATGATGGTTTTATGTCATCTACTTGGATGATCGAAATTGCATATTTTGCTTTTCTGCGGTTTTGCAGTGATGTTGTCAGGTGTGGGGTACCACTAAAAAGTGAAAAATAAAACACTTTTTACAAAAAATACAAGTCAGTACAGTAAAAATCCGAAGACACCGACTTCCGAAATTAAAGTTATTTTTTACTTTGTAGTATTGTTTTTTATTTTATTTATAAGTCGGTTGTATTTTTTGTAAAAAGTTTTTTTATCTAAGGTCCCCGCAACAGCTAGGTCGAATTTTATGTTTTGTTATTTGGCAAAACAACGTTTGCCGTGTCAGCTAGTTTTCTAATCTTGGTATTTAAATTATAGCTTCTAATATAGAATAATCTCGTGTCACGGTGTTTGTTATCGAAACGGCGGGTCCGATTTTTATTAATAAAGTTTTTCAAACTGTATCGTGTGTACGTATCTAGCGAAAAGGCTTACTGTGAAGATTATAATTACATTTTTTTCATAATTTTAAAATAAATAGTTTTGAAATTACTCAAGAAATTACACCAAAAATACTCATTGTTCCTCCCCTCCGTGTCTCCAAAGCTCTATGAACCTAAAGTTTTGGAAAATATGCAGATGAATAGTTGAATCGTTCTGTACCTAGAAATTACAGGAAAACTTATAAGAAGTCTGCTGTGATAAAACAACATGTTAAAAAATGTAAGTGGTACGGAACCCTTTGCAGGCAACGCCGACTCGCCCAGTTTTTGCCACTTGAATTTTATTGACATTATAGACTTCTCTGTGACGAAAAAGCCTTTTTTTAGTTTGGTGTTCTGCGTCTCACAATCCCTTAAAATACTCAGCGACCCAGAAGCAAAGAATAATCCCTGATCCATCCAGTTCCCCTTGGTTAAAGTTATACTCGTTAAGTATCGTATTAGTTCGTTCCTTGAGAGAGACAATGGTAGGGCGAACAAGTTTGACCAAGTCTTGTCTCCCAGTGGGCTGTCTCTTCTAACGCCACCAAAACACAGGCGAGTCTCTTTACCCCAAAAAGTAGATGTTTCGACCAAACTCCTACTTCCTTTCGGGGCACATCTGTTCCAGTGACGACTGATCGGCTCGAGCTCCTAGCTGACATCCAGTCTCAACTTTGGCGCCACCAAGCTGGGCATCTTAAATAGGGTGAAGCGATACTTTAAGCCAGGACAGCTTTTAACTCATAAAGTCCGATCCTGCATGGAGTATTGCAGCCACCTTTGGAATGACTCAGCTAAGTATTAGCTTGCCACGTTTGACTCGGTAGAATGCAGAGCTAAGAGGCTCATTGGTGACGTAAAACTGGTATACCTATGCCAAGCTACAAAGCTCGGCTCATTGTCGCAAGGTTGCCTGCTTGTCGGTCTTCTACAGATTGTACTTCGGAGAGAGTGCCCCAGAACTCCACGACCTCATCCCACCAGCCCCCTTCTACCATCGGATATTCAGACGCACTGCAACTTACCATCCCTACTTATTCCCAATACACCAATTCGCAATAAGCGTTTCCAAGCGTATTTCATAATGCGCACAGCAAAAGAATGGAACTCTCTGCCTGCGTCTGTGTTCCCGAACGCTTACAACTCTAATCTTTTCACAGTTAGAGTGAACAGGTTACTTCTGGGTAAGCTTGCTCCATCGTAGACTTTGTCATATCTGGCCTAGACAAGAATCAAGAGCTCTTTTCTGAAATAAAAAAAAACAACTGAATATTGTTTTAAACTTTCATGGTCACTTACATCAGAATTGTTCATATCGGGATTGCTACCATGTACATTTTTATTTGCGAGTTTCCGATATTTCGGCACTGTTGCAACCGACTACGAAAGAGGGTAGACCGATACGTCTGCCAATAACATCCTACCCGCAAGATCTTCAGTTACTCCGTGATCATGGCGCTTGCAACAGTGCCGAAATATCGGGAACTCGCAAATAAAAAGGTACATGGTAGCAATCCTGATATGAACAATTCTAAAAAAACAACTCACTTTCTTTCAGAATTGGCAAAAGTAGTGAGAGAACTGATTACTGAATATGGGAGTGTGATCAGATTCTGGCTCGGTCCTGACATGAACGTTATAGTGAGCGATCCTGACGATCTCAAGGTATGTTTAGTAACGCTTGCCGAGAGGTTGGTCCGTGGATGGGTATCATCTATTACACAAGTATCGTGCCGGCTACTATACCACGCTGGTCTAAAAAGGCCACTTTAGCAGAAACATAGTAGAAACACAATATTAACCACACAACAATCTGTCAAATTTAATTGTCATATTCATCGTTAACGCATTAGGTTCGTGATGATTCTGCTAAAGTGGCCTTTTAAGACCAACTGGTATCAGATTTTCTGATTGATGACTATCTGATGTTACGACTGTCAAGGATGTTCAAATGACAGCCGGTCCGAGGCACGAGATAACTCGGTACGAAAGATCATCGTCTAGGTATGTCCGGAATGCACAAAGACTTATTGCAACTAAGAGCGAGTTTTACCAATGGTTTTTACTTACTTACACAGTTCTTAATATATGTACCTATATTGAGGTTAAGGTTTTTATCTATAGCTCTTTGAAACCTGACGCGCTGTTATCCGTTTAGCCACGCTTAGCTCCTCACACACAAATATTTTAAAGTCGCCTTGTTCTTGAACAACTAGTAACTAATTTCTGATATATCTAATCATTTTGGACGTTTCAGGTACTGCTGACAAACACGAAGATTAGTGTAAAAGGTCCTCAGTATAAGTACATGACAGAAGCAATAGGTGGTGGAATACTCAGCGGGTCGGGTAAGACTTGAACTATTCACTTTTTTGCATTTATTGCGTTGCATTGTGTTGCATGTTGCAGGCACCCTAGTAATTTCATTCGAATAAGAACCATTTATGCATTTAAAAACTAGCTAAGTGCAAGTCAGACGCAAAGAGTTCTGAACAAAGGAGATGTTTCAAAATGGGCTAGGTTATTAATTACACTAACCTCAAAAAAAAGAGAAAAATACGTATAGTTCGGGAAAAATATAGATCTCTCATTTAAATTTAATTGTGTTGGTAGTTAATTGATGTTTATAAATAACTTTTATCGATTTTCAACATAGAGTCTCATTGTTTTATTAATTTTATCATTTTGTAGCAACTGAGCCGATTCTGACTATCCTGCCAGTGTAAAGTCGTGTCGGTAGCACAAACAGCTAACCGTCGACTGTTATTTATTTCGTGGTAGGTGGTGGTAGGTGTTATTCTAGTGACTAAAATTTTCATTCATTCTCGTTTACAAATGTGGCCAAAATGTTGATTAATGTAGGGCAGAAGTAAGAGAGAAGGGTATGAAAGTTGTTTGGAAGTGAACAGTGTTACTTGACTGGAATAGCGAAGCTCCTCGTTTATTCTTCATAAAATTTTCAGCTTCACCACCAGGTTGCTACTAAGCCATTTCAAAGAAATTGGATGATTGAGATCTGTTTTAAATGTATTTCCCTTTTTTAAGTATAGTGTAGGTACAAGGACCTGGCCCAGGCTCCATACATTTTGGAACATCTCCCTTATGACTTGTGACTTGTCTCGAAGAGAGTTTTCATTTAAATGGGGAAAAGCAGATTTTAAAATGTCTTCTTAAGTGTAGGTAGGAAATTAATGTAATATTCAATGATCGATATGTAATTCTAGCTGACCCGCGCAACTTCGTCTGCGTCACATTTTCCATTATTTCTCGGCTCCTATTTGTCTTAGCGTAATGATATATCTATACTAATATTATAAAGCAGAAGAGTTTGTTTGTTTGTCTTTTTGTTTGGTTGAACGCGCTAATCTCAGGAACTACTGGTACGACTTGAAAAATTCTTTCAGTGTTAGATAGCCCATTTATCGAGGAAGGCTATAGGCTATATATCATCTACTAAGACAAATAGGAGCGGAGCAATAATGTAAAATGTGACGCAGACGAAGTTGCGCGGGGGCAGCTAGTGTAATATAAAAGATAAAATAAAGAGAGAAAACGTGTTTCTTTGCGCCAAGTATGAGGCATCCTTTTAAAAAAGAAAAAGGTACAGGGACGTTAAAAGTTGAGGATAATATGCGTCAAATGTCCGCACACCGGTCATCAAGAATTTAACTCTGTATTTTAATGATTAATTTAATAGCTCACGCAATTATCCCTTTTCAGGGCCAACATGGCGCAAACACAGGAAGATAGCCACTCCTAGCTACGGGAAGCGAGCCATAGAGAGTTACGGGGAAATCTTCAACAAAGAGGTGGACCTTCTGCTGAAGAAGTTTAGGAGTTTGAGTAGGGAACAGTTTGATGTGTATACTCATGTCGTGCAGGCCACCAGCTATGTTGTTTGTCGTAAGTTTATTTTAAAAGTAGGTTTAGGTTAAGGTTGCTATAGAGGTGTCCACCACACCAACAAAATTTCGACCAAGACTATCTCGACAGATCATTTTTCCAACCTGCAGTAGAGAGATAGAACAAACAGTTAGCCGATGGTGTTTACATCGACTGAACGCTATCTTGATGTTCATTGGTTCGACAAAACACTAGTTTAATTAACAGTTGGCCACACTCGTTTCCGGTTCGCTGCTATGGACCTGCCACGCTGTCAGCGGATTCGCCGACTTCTCTTCTATCGGGTTGCTGTGTGCTGTGGAAAAAAAATCGTTTTTAAATTTTATGATAATAATTGAAAAAAAAAATGTTTTATTCTTTACACGACGATTTTACTAAGTCGATTTCTATTCCCAAAGCTAAAAATATCATAACGTGTAATGGAAACGTTCAAAAGTGGTACAATATACTGAAGATTTTTAAACGCTAATGTGATATGCCTTCTTAGAAAGCTTATTTATCAAGCTACTTGATTATAGTTATATAATACGATTCTCTCAGTCGCGTGTTTTTGAAAGAAAAAGGGAAATATAAGAATAATAATAAAAATAAAATTAAAAGAAAACAGTGGTTACAAATTGTGTTATATTGAATGTTTAGTTTCTTTACAAAATTTAGCAAAAAAAAAATACTAAGACTTCCTGCACTAGGCTAGGCCTGTCCCGCGGGAAGCTTTAAGGATTCCAATGCAATAACAAGTTATTTATTACCATATGCAGAATTTCGATAGTTAAAGTATTACTAGATAACATAAAACAGAAATTACAATTTAATTGTTCAGTTACAAGCATACAAGGAATTTTATAAATTAGATAGTTGCAATTTGTTGATAAACAAAGTTTGGTGAGGTTTTTGTAAACGAGGGTTTTCATGTAGGAGCTGAACCTTTTGGCAAATTCTGTTTTAACGGGTATGATGGATAACTTGAAAACACGTCTCCATAGTTCAATGGGTACAAACAAAACGCACATAGACTTTATTTATTCATTTCTATGGAATATAATTATGTTAAATATGGCTTCAGTTTCCGTGTCTAATTAATCTTTAAGATTTCATTATAATTTAAACTGCAGCTCCATGGAATTGAGACAAAAAATATCGATTAACTATCATTAAGTCGAAGTCAAAGTCAAAATGTTTATTTTAATCAGTTGTTTATTTTTTAAATTAAATATGTTATTGGCTGAATCTATGTGGAACTCGGAAGTGGCAGATAAGGTACTATGATTTTTTGGTTTCGATGTTTAAATGTTTACATAGGTAATTCATTGTATTTTTGACTAGTCGGGTGCTTGAAATACTATGCTACCGTGTGCGATTACGATACACGCGGAACTTCGTTGAGTATACTGTTATAAATAAAATACAAAACGTAAATCAATTAAAACCGAAACCTAAAAATCATAGTACCTTACCTACCACTTACCACTTCCGAGTTCCACATAGATTCAGTCAATACATCGAAATTAAATATATAAATGCAATTTCTGTTATTCTAAACCGCTACATTTATAAGGTTTGCTATAGTGTAAAACGATATTGCCCATCTCTAGACCCGAGTCTTGCTGACTAAGACTGCCACTGTCATTGTCAAATCATTTGCCACAGGGTTGCCAACCTTAAAATATAAATATTGTTTGAATTTAGTGATGCAAGAATATAAATTTTCAAAACTTGTTTGGAGAAATAACGGGCAGATGTAAAAAAAAAAAGCCCAAACAAATTGAAATAATTACACTCTCTCAGCATTTTATGGTTTTTTTTTTTTTTAGGGATGGGAAATCATCCAATGACTCCTCCCGCTCTGGGTGCAGCGGGAGTGAGTGTCAGACTTCTACTGACTAAAACCCATCCATGTTCCTTCATTGCCCTTTGTGTTCCGGAGCCACGGTGTCTCTTGCGAATAATCCCGCGACTCCGGCAGGCGTCGGCCCTTTCGGCGAGCACTGGCCCCTACCATGGCAGGAGCATTTTATAGCTCAAAGGCTGTTTCAATTATCAATTATTTTACCAAGCTCCATACATTTACATATTGAACGTCTCCTTTACTCTCACAACAAATCTATTCACAAATTTTGGCTGTAGAATAGGATCACTATTTACAATATTCTACCAAAAATATTTTTTCTCTTACAGAAACGCTAATAGGTTTGACCAAAGAACAGACCATGAAATTACCGCATTTTGAAAAAGTTATAGAGGACAGCCCACGGTAATTATTTTAATTTTTCTAAGTTAGCATTCGGCGGAAACAGGAGGACTCTGACATGTCATTGAAGTAAAAAATCTAAGCAACTGTGTCACCACCAACCTACGCTGAGCCTGCATGGATTCCACTACACTTCCTCTCATAGGGTGGGCTTGAGTCTTCGCAGTGCGAAGGGGAACATAGTTTTTTTTATAAGCACCCAGTCAGACTTTTTTTTTTATTTCCAGCATGTATGATGTAGTATTCCGAAGAATGACAAAATGGTACCTGCAAATCGAGCCAGTGTACTGGCTGTCAAGCGAACACTTTGCAATTAAGAATTTCTTGAAGATCATGATAGACTTCAGTGAAGCGATCCTGCTTTTTAAGGCTGAAAGGCTGAAGACTCTTGACGACAGTAAGATGGATCTGATGAATACGGAAGATGATGCTGGTGTGAATACGTCACTAAGTGTTATAGATAGGTTCTTGCTGTCCCAGGAGTTAGATGAAAAAGAGCTGGTGCAGGAAACGTTTACTATATTTACTACGGTAAGTTTTAAAACTCATCGTTCGCTTATAGTCACGCTAAAGGCTATGCTCGAATTTTCCTTACATAATCGAAACGAACATGAAGACATCCACACTGCAGTAGAACTTATAGCCCAAAGAATCGGCTCGCAGAACATGTTCTCAATGGGGTCAAAAATCCTGGAGTGGCGACAGCGTACCTGAAGGTGCAGGGTTGGAAGATCTCCCACAAGATGTACCGATCACTTGGTGACCGATGGCTTTGGAACTCCTTGGTGAGAAGTACTTGAACTGTCGATGTGGCGACATTTGGGCTCATGTCTTTATCCGACTACCAAAAAAGGAGGACGTTCTCAATTCAGCGGTTATTTCTTTTTAAGTGAAAATTTCTTTAGCGGCGTTGAGCTCTTTTCCTGGGATCTTATCCTTGGGAAAACAAGGTAGGGTCCAGGATACTGCCGTGTGGCACACCATAGCACATCGGGAGCTAAGTACATATGCGGTTGCCCAATTTGACCATTCCTAAGTTCGATGCGGCTTACTTGCCATTTGGTCCCTATTTTTTCTTGTGAGCATTTTTGCGTATTTAAATTTCTGCGTAGACGAAGATATCGTTTAATTTTTTTTGTAAAAACTTTTTGAACAAAAAAATATTACCGGCTTCCGGTGTTTTTGGTTTGTATCTTCATTTTTTAACACCGACTTCCGAAATTAAGTTTGTTGCATTCTTTGCAGTGTTTTTTTGGAAGGTTTTGTTCTTTAGTAAAAAAGTTTTTTTTTAAATCAGTATGTCGGATGATTCAATAAAGACGAAAACACAGTGCCTATTTCAATGTTTCAGAGTCAAGAAACTTCGGCAAAGATAGCATCGTACCTCCTTTTGATGATGGCTTATCACCCAAAGTGTCAGGTAATTAATGTCTCAAACTCTCAAACTCAAACTCAATCATTTATTTCAATTAGACGATTTACAGGCACTTTTAATTGTCAAGGTCGGTTGGTCCAAAAAAAAGATCAAGCTATTTGCACGTTCTAAAGCGTAGGTAGATCTTTATGGAGAAGAACTTGCAAGAAACTCCACGGTAACTCTTTTTAAAATTAATAAACTATTACAAAGTTTTATTTGCATCGTGATAAAATTATACATACATGTGAGAACGATGTAAAAGACGTGCAGGATAAAAAAGTTCGAAATGAAAAATGAACAATGCAAATAAACCATGGTAGCTGAGAAAGGACCAGTGCCAACCGACGGAGTCCGTTCACGAACATGACGTATGCGCCAAGCCCATTCGTCTCAACCATTTTGAATGGAGCTAAATGATCCAACACATACGTCACCATCAGCTAGGCTTTTGAGTGAGCACGACACTTTCAACCGCCAGGGTACAGGCTAAAGTTTAAGGTACACAGTACTCACACATGTGCTATTCAGTTATGTGTTATTTGTGAAGAACCAGCACTTCACTCATGACTTCGTCCGCGTGGTTTAGTGCTTTTCTTTGAAAACTTAAACGCCTCCTCCAATCATTGCATCACACCCTTACATTTTTGTGATAGAACAACACTTTTTAACCGACTTCCCAAAAAGGAGGAGGTTCTCAATTCGGCTGTATGTTTTTTTTATGTTTGTTACCTCATAACTCCGTCAGTTATGAACCGCTTTGAAAAAAATCTGGTTTTATCTGAAAGGGTAATTATACTTGCAGATTGGTCCCATTTTAATTTTAACAAAATCGGTTACGAATTTTGGATTTTAAATCGAAATAGCTGGAATTCGTTCGATGGAGTATTGTGGGATTGTCTGAAGTCCGAAGAGAGGGGAGGACACGATAATTCTCAAATCCGGCAATCTGCTCTATTTCCGGGGGGTGACCGGAAGTCCCAGGGTGGTGTCGGGTTTATCGACCTCCGCCGCTTTAATGATAAAATTAAAGACGCGTTAGAGCAAATAAGGGCTCCAGGGTCTTTGCGAGAGATCTGCCTATTGGGCAGTGCCAGCTCACGAAACTGAAGACTGCTGATGGCAAAACCATATCCGCCAAATCAGAGCTTCTGAGAGTGATTGAAACATTAAACATTCTATGAACAGTTATACACGTCAATGACAAAGCCCGCTACGAATCTGGCTAACGACCCAAGAGCTAGATTGACCTGGCAGTATACTGAAGACATCCTCTACGACAGCCTGTAAGAGATAAGGATGACTCTGAAGCAACTTAAAAACAACAAGGCGTCGGTTGAGAACGGAATTACGGCCAACTCCTGAAGGCGGAAAACCAGTCATTAAAACACTTCAGAAACTGTTCAATTCCGTAATACTCGAGAGAAAATCTCCACAGGCATGGAGCAGAGGTGTAGTGGTACTCTTCTTTAAGAAGAGTGACAATGCCCTTCTGAAGAATTACAGGCCCATCTCACTTCTGAGTTATGTCTACTAGCTGTTTTCCAGAGTCTTACGAAACGTCTCGCGCGCAAGTTTGCCGACTTCCACCATCCCGATCAAGCTGAATTCCGAAAAGGCTTCAGGCCGTAGACCACAAACATACGCTGCGATAGGTTATATCGAAGAGTATAATCTGCCTATCTGCTTAGCGTTTGTGGACTACGAGAAAGCCTTCGATTCGTTCGAGACTTGGGGCTGTGCCGCAGTCTCTCTAACGGTGCTAGATTGACTATCGGTACATCGAGGTGCTGAAATGTTTGTACAAAAACGCAACCATGTCAGTCCGACTTCTGGATCAAACCTCGAAACCTATCCTTCTGCAGCGAGGCGTGAGACAGGGAGACGTCTTTTCTCAGAAACTGTTCACGGCCGCAATGGAGAATGTCTTCGAGGTTTTGGACTGGAGAAGGCTAGGCATTAATGTTATTAGTGATTACATCAGCCACCTTCGATTTGCCGACGATATAGTCGTCATAGCTGAGACTACGGAGGACCTCAGTACAATGCTCGATGACCTCAGAGCTTCCGAAAGAGTGGGTTTCAAAATGAACATGGACAAAACCAAGATCAAGGTAAATACCCATGTAGCACCCACTCCTATCAAAAATGGAGACTCTACCCTTGATGTTGTGGATAAGTACGTCTACCTGGGACAAACGGTCCAGTTAGGTAGGGCTAACTTCGCGAAATCGGTCAACCGTCAAATCTGACTGCATAATTGTTTGTTTCGGCGACAGGACTTTTCTACTATGGAATATTCGCCGTCAGCTCGTTTTGTCTAGGATTGTTTCGACATGGCTTTTTCACTATTTAACTAGAAATCCACCAAAAAGCTACTTGCGTGGTACAAAAACATGAAGAAAGAAAAAGCCATGTCGAAACAATCGTAGACAAAACGATCTGACAGCGAATATTCCCTAGCAGAAAAGTCCTGTCGTCGAAACAAACAGATGAAACGTTCTATCGCCGAATCTCTTAATAAGCGAAACGTCCTATCGGTTATCACTCCAAAGGAGAAAAGACTGTCGGAAAACGCTTGCAGAATCAAAAACCGCAGACTCCCCATATAAACACCCTTTTCAACCTCTTAGAGAGTTTATTTTCAAAAACACAGATATGCGTTCATATTTATTTCTAACCAATAGCTTGTCTACAAAATTTCATGCTTCTAACTTCTAAAATTACGGTATTGCTGCTTGCATGCTTATACCACCGTCAAACGATAACAATCTGCTTATTCCAAATTACCTTATTTCCAATATTTTCAGGAGAAACTCTACGCAGAAATCAAGGACGTTATTGGCGACCAGGACAGACACGTGACCGATGAGGACTTCAAGAAGATGCCGTATTTAGAGATGGTGTTCAAAGAAATAGTGCGTCTGTTCCCTATTGGGGCTATGCTGCAGAGGACCATTAATGAAGATACTACTATTAGTGAGTAATTCAAGTTCCATCATTCTTTTGTCTTTATTTCAATTCTTCTTCTTTTCGAGTCGATGGTGACCCTTGAAATATTTTATGTTTATGAAATTTCTCTATTAGTTGATATTCAAGGGCCTCCGTTGTCGGAAATCATGTTAAACTGTTGGTTTGGGAGCGCATTTGAAGATCATTGACAGTCGTAACGGGAAGTATGTAATAATCTATAATATAAAAATGAATCGCTGAATGTGTTGCTAAGCGCAAATCTCGAGAACAGCTGAACCGATTTCGATAATTCTTTTCTCTCTAATGTTAGAAAATAAATAAGAAAGTTGACAGTTGACGGGAGCGAAGCCGCGGGGGACAGCTAGTAATAACATAATATTATATATAAAATATTTAATAATAGTAACTAGTTTGACAGTATATATTAAACAATATATTATGCTCTACAAAAAAAAAAAACAAAAGCGCTCTTTCTCTCTCCTAATTATTTAAAGTTTTGCTGTGCCCGACAGGGTCCATAATTGTTTCTATTTATTCATTTTACCATTTGTATGTGTTTATTATGGATTGCAATAAACTATTTGAGATTTGGATTGTGGGGGTCAGATAGGCTGTTGCTTCGTGTAAAATACTGGTATTCACCTCATCTGCCTAGCCTTTTTCCCAACTATATTGGGGTCGGCTTCCAGTCAAACCGGATTCAGTTGTATACCAGTATTTTACGTGGAGCGGCTGCCTACCAGACCTTCACAACCCATTAACTGGGTAACACGGTACTCCTTGGCAAGACTGGTGTCAGATTTTCTAGCTTCTAACTATCCGTAACGACTGCCAAAGATCTCCAAATGACAGCCGGGACCAACAGCTTAACGTGCTTTCCGAGGCACGGAGGTAACTCGGTATGTTAAGATGGTCACCCATCCACAGACCAACTTCGGCAAGCGTTGCTTAACCTTGAAGATCGACCTGTGCGGCTGTTATAATTTAGCCACGAGCCCCTCCACTGGCATTCACCTGCTTCCGGATAAAATGGAAGTAGAGCCCATTTTTTTCATAATAACAACATAAAAACACAACGCATGTTACAAACTAAACCACAACAACAAACAAAAACAACCCAAACAAACATAAAACATGTTGTTTCCTTTAATTTTAATCTTCATTGTAGTCATTTGATTTAGTCTTAATTTATTATGTTAAGTTAATATTTATAAATAAGCACTTTCTAGCATGAAGCACTACTTCATACTAGTTTTGGCAAATTAGCTATTTGTGTTCTTTAAAAATGTTAAGTCTTTTTACTGTAAATGTGCCTCTTTTTATAATAAACGGTGTATACACGATATAATATAGATAATTTATTTAAAAATCAATTTTATTGTTAAAGTGCTCGAAGCGGGCGCGGCTTGCGCAAGCCAGAATACCGGTAGGTATGACCGAAACCGGGTACGTTCTCGGCCGTATTTTCACCCCTCTGGGAAACGATTTACTCTATACAAGAATTTGCAGCTTACATTTTGATTCAAGTTTTGCAATATTTATATGACACAAAAATTAAATGACCTTAGTTTTTTTTTGAGCATTCTCATCAGGGCGCGGGGTTTCTCAGCTCTTACAGGCACTTAGAGTACCCATATTTTCACACCACTGCATCAACCTGATAATCCATAAAGTAAAATCCAAATCACTAATCTAATCAATATACACTTTTCAGGTAACGCCACTCTCCCGGCTGGCTGTTCACTAGTAGTTCCTATCTACCACCTTCACCGCGACCCTCGCTTCTGGTCTAACCCAGAGCTCTTCGACCCAGAGCGGTTTAACCCTGAAAACGTGAAGAAACGGAACCCCAACAGCTACATACCGTTCAGTTTGGGACCTATGAACTGTTTGGGTAAGTTGCGAAGACATTTTTCGTTTTTAGCATCATTTAAAAAAAGAGAAAAGAATGAAAAATCACGTAAGAACTGCCATGAATTAACTAAATGAACTCAAATGAAGGAACTTCCTGAATTAATGACTTTCCTCACAGTTTTATACTACGCAATGCTTTTGGCCATTAAAAGGGCAAGTATCCCACTTACCCTCTCAATGGAAAGTAAGTAGCTGAATATAATAAATAATTATGATCACTAAGTGCCGATTTTTCAATAGTCAGATAATATTTAACTGAAGAATAAATATGGCTGCTTGACAAATTTTCTATGCAAAAGCTGTCAAACTTTTATAAAAAAAAAAAAAAAAATATAAATCATTTATTTCAGACATAAAAGTCCATAGACACGGCAATGATGTTAGTAACAAGAATTCTACTTATTCCTCTGAAAAAATGACTATTGAAAAATCATCCCATAGTTAATAATAATAATAATATCCTTGGACATTTCACACAACGCCGTATAGTCCCAAGCTAAGCAACTTAATGCTTGTGTTATGGTAACGAGATGGCTGATAAACTACTTATATACATTTTTTTTTTCTAAATACATACATATTATAGATAGAAAACACCCAGACTCGGAACAAATACATGTAGGCCGTACAAATATTTGTTCCGTGCGGGAATCGAACCCGCGACATGCTGCGCAGCAGTCAATCGCTCAACCACTGCGCCAACGGTGTCGTCAAAGAACAAAAATGATCTGGGGACTCACGTCCCCAGATCATTTTTCCTACTGGTCCATTAGCTTGGTGTCTAATATTCCTTGAAAACTATTGGAGACATTGTTCATGAAAAGACTAAGACCCCGGAGCACTAACAGACCAAACCTCCGGTTTAGACAGAGTCATGGAACCACAGAACAACTACATCGGCTTATCGAAAAACATCAGTAACATACATGAAGAAAAAAAACTTCTCTGCTGCTTTTCCAGACATATCACAAGCTTTTGATCGAGTTCGACCCAGGGTCTTTTTAATATAAAATTAAAAAAATAAAATAATTAAAGTTGCCAAAAAATAATAGGCGCGTTACAATGAAAATGTTCTGAATATTGATAATAAATTAAGTTATTTCTACCATCTATCATAAAGTAATTTAGTATCAATATTCACACACACAAAATTTTTGCTAACACTACTTGAAGAAAACTGTAATTTTCGATTTACTTTGACATAGTTCTGTACCATTCATTTTACCAGTTATTCTGATTGCGCGCGGATTATATCAGCAATTTACTAACAGTTGGGTATTCATTTCTTGTGTAATAAGCATACACGTGGTTGCGAATAGCGTCTGCTTCAAATGTGTCAATACCTGTTACAGGCTTGCTTTTCTTCCTCTTTTTAGGCGTAAGTAATACACTTTCTTCAATACCGGGAGGCCCATAATTTCCTTCAAGATGGGTCGAATAGTTTTTTTTGCCGATTCTAAGTGCTTCTGTATCGCAATAAAACCAAAATATTACTACATTTTTAATAAATCTTACTTAGAACACAGTTACTTTTTAGGTTTCCGTACCCAAAGAGTAACTCTATTGCTAAGCCTCCGCTGTCCGTCCGTTCATCTGTCTGTCAGCGGGTTATCCCTCAAGAACCACAATAGGTAGACAGTTGACATTTTCCGATTGTGTATTTTTGTTGCCACTATAGCAACATCATATGCCTAGCCGTTTCCCAACAAACAAATTAATAATAAAAAATAAATTTATTTAAAAATGGAAGCGGCAAGAAAAGTGTTCGTTTTGGATTATGGTACGGAACCCTCCGTGTGAGAGTCCGACTCGCATCCGGTTTATGGTATGTCAGCTGACATAGTATCAGGTCTTACGAGGTTTGTTTTATGGTATGTCAGCTGACATAGTATAAGGGCTTACCAGGTTTGTTTTATGGTATGTCAGCTGACATAATATGTAGTATCAGGTCTTACGAGGTTTGTTTTATGGTATGTCAGCTGACATAGTATCAGGTCTTACGAGGTTTGTTTTATGGTATGTCAGCTGACATAGTATAAGGGCTTACCAGGTTTGTTTTATGGTATGTCAGCTGACATAATATGTAGTATCAGGTCTTACGAGGTTTGTTTTATGGTATGTCAGCTGACATAGTATCAGGTCTTACGAGGTTTGTTTTATGGTATGTCAGCTGACATAGTATCAGGTCTTACGAGGTTTGTTTTATGATATGTCAGCTGACATAGTATAAGGGCTTACGAGGTTTGTTTTATGGTATGTCAGCTGACATAATATGTAGTATCAGGTCTTACGAGGTTTGTTTTATGGTATGTCAGCTGACATAGTATCAGGTCTTACGAGGTTTGTTTTATGATATGTCAGCTGACATAGTATAAGGGCTTACGAGGTTTGTTTTATGGTATGTCAGCTGACATAATATGTAGTATCAGGTCTTACGAGGTTTGTTTTATGGTATGTCAGCTGACATAGTATCAGGTCTTACGAGGTTTGTTTTATGATATGTCAGCTGACATAGTTTAAGGGCTTACGAGGTTTGTTTTATGGTATGTCAGCTGACATAATATGTAGTATCAGGTCTTACGAGGTTTGTTTTATGATATGTCAGCTGACATAGTATAAGGGCTTACGAGGTTTGTTTTATGGTATGTCAGCTGACATAATATGTAGTATCAGGTCTTACGAGGTTTGCTTTATGGTATGTCAGCTGACATAGTATCAGATCTTTTGAGGTTTGTCTTTTAAGCCAGGAGGTATAAAAATTGATGAGTTTAAATCCTATTCTTGCTTACAAGATTAGGATGGCGCTTTCTACGTTTTGTTATAGCGTGGCAAACATGCAAGTGACCTTTATGGTACCTAAGTGGTCACTGTGATCTTTGAAGTCAAATCCAGAGTTAACCTTGCATAAATTTGGTCTTTGACTAACATCCAAAAGTCCTACATCAAGGTTTGCATGGAGGACGAACCGCGTTAGAAGCACAATATTGCGCTTCAGAACACATATCGTTGACGTGGCTTAGAAAGCTAATCAGCATGGGACTGTCTGCCGCATGACCATCGAGCGGCGGAACAATATAACAAAAAAATGGGGACTTGAAACAGTGCTGCAACGGACTATTCCTTAGGGTCTGTTGTGGACCGTACGTATTCCTATAATACTAACTTACTTTGTTCGAAAGAGTCACCGCGGGACTAGAACACAAAGGGCATTAGGAGGAACACGGATGAGAGTTTTACTCATTAAGAATCTGACACCCTTGTGCTACGCCCAAAGCAGGTGGAGTCATGTGATGATTTCCCATCCTTAAAAAAAAGGATAAGGAATATTGTTGCTGACACAAATGAACCATGTTACTTGATGAACAAATGTAATATTACCTATATTAAAAGGAGAAGGCGGGACGAGTAGTAATTGGCCAGCAGTGGTACATAACCGAGAGCAATAGAAGGAATTGAGGAAGGTCTTAAAATAGAATAAAATTTAAAAAAAAAAAAATCCAAAACAAAATCTTTCTCAGACCTACCATACACAAGAAACGTAAAAATCGGACAAGCCGTTTCGTGCGTCAGACGTTACACGAGAATTTTATACATTATATTAGAAGAATAGCTGACTCGCGCAACTTCGTCTGCGTCTCATTTTCCATTATTGCTCCGCTCTTATTTGTCTTATCGTGATGTAGCCTTCCTCGATAAATGGGCTATCTAACACTGAAAGAATTTTTCAAATCGAACCAGTACCTAGTTCTTAAGATTACCCCCTACATACAAACTTACAAACAAATGTTACCTCTTTATAATTATTATTATATTATAGATTACCTCTTTATAATATAAGTATAGATATAGATAAGTATAGATAACCAGAGGTTATGCAAGTTCTGACTTCACCCGACCCAACTAACCAGGAAATTGCTATACTTGAGTCCCCTTTCGTCGGCACAGGTATCGGAATAGGGAATATGCATGAAAAAAGTATTTATGATCTGAACAGTTTATCTTAAAGTATTCGAAAATATAATACTAACTGTGAAATTAGAATCTAAATTGCTCGAAAAACGAACGAGATACAATTATTTTAAACAAATATATCTGTCCCTCTCGCGAAAACGCTGTTTTCTATGGCAGCTGTATAGTCATCGTGTAATTTGACGTCACATTACGTATCGGACTTCTCTTTCTAACTGTAGTCTTTGAAGCTTTATAACTTAATAAATGATGAAGGTATTTAAAAAATAATTTCATGATTGTTTACTAGAGCTAATAAGTATTTTATTTTGCAAATAAAAAAATTGCATGCATGTTCCCTATTAAAGCGTCACAGGCCATACACTAAACAAGACTGTCAAGTACCTCCCTGACTTAATGTGGTTTTTCTGTTTCTTTTCAGGAAGATACTTCGGAACAAGTTTAGTGAAAACAATATGCGTACGAGTGCTAAGAGAATTCGAACTTACTTCGAAGGAAACTTACGACGACTTACGAGTGGTTATTTCTATTTCTGTGGAGTCATTGAATGGCTTTCCTGTCATGTTGAATCCGAGAAAGAAAGAAGATTAGCTAGCATTCTGTTTAAGAATGTTCTGGTAAAACGGGATTACTAGAAACGCAGGGCTGAATAGAAGTTCTGCGTGGATCAAATACAAATTCCTTTATTTCAAATAGACCAGTTTACAGGCACTGTTGAATAGTAAAGGTATGTCAGTCAAATAGATGAAGCTAATTCTGCCGCGCTAGCGACAAGAGTAGCAAGTTATTCTGCAACAAAAAAAACTCACCGACCCTATCTCCAGCGCGGCAGTTGCACGTTCCAAAGAGTAGATCCTATGGAGAAGAACGTGCAAGAAACTCCATGGACACTCTTTTAAACACTGCCTTTTTACAAACGATGGTTACATTATTTTAGTGAGTCTATACAATGCAAAGATAATCTTACAATCTTCAGCAGGTCCAACAATGTTTTCACATTTTCATCGAAGTTCGGGCATTTTAGTCGTTGTGGAGCGGACCAGCATTGAGCCAAGCATTTTTGTCGTCAATGTACTCCCCTAGTTTATTGCATAGTGTGCGTTTTACACAGTTTTTAAATTTCGTCTCATTTAGTTCTAGTATATGTGGCGGTATTTTGTTATAAAATTTTAAACAGTATTTCATGAAAGATTTTGGCATGATTGATTTTTTTTTTGTTTTTTTGATTTTGGTTTTTTTTTTTGGATTTTTTTTTTTTGGCATTGTTGCATTAAGTCCGCCCATGTAACACTGTTGTACATTATTATTATAGTTTAAATAAATAAATAAATTTTGCTACTTTAGCAAGTCTGAAACCTGGTTGAACTAACTGATTCCTATTTCTAGTGACATAGATGTCTGTCGCCTCGTTTACTGAAAAGATGTAGATTCTTTCTAACGTACATAATATTTTCATAAATATATTGACAAGGGACCGTCATGATGTTAATTTCTTTAAACAGTTCTCTTAGAGAATCTCGCCGGCGCAGATGGTAAATGGCTCTGATGGCTCTTTTCTGCAAAATGAAAATAGACTCGATGTCAGCAGCCCGTCCCCATAGTAAAATACCGTAAGACATTATACTGTGAAAATAACTAAAGTAGACCTAGTCTAGCGGTTTCAACATCTGTAAACTGGCGAATTTTCCTAACAGCATATGCTGCTGAACTTAGCCTTCCTGCAAGAGATGTTAAATGAGGATCCCATTGTAGCCTTGAGTCTAGCTTAATCCCCAAGAAAACTACTTCTTCGACTAATTCTAGTCTCTCCTTGTTCAATATTATGTCACAATTATTACTTTTGACATTTGGTAAAGTGAATCGAATGCAATTCGTTTGTTTCTCATTTAACACTAGATTATTAGCAGTGAACCAATCGTGTACCTTCATTAGGGCGTTGTTTACACTGTCATGATTGTTTGCATTTCTACTGCTACTGTCATGATCGCCCGGAGGACATTGTAGAACATACGGTGGAGGTCTGCCTGCTTGGGCGGAGCACCGCTGTGTCCTCTTCGAGGTGATCGGCGGCGGCGACCTCTCGCGTCCAGCCATGGTCCGGAGCGAGGAGGCATGGGAAGCGGTCATCTCCTTCTGCGAAGCAGTAATGCTAGCGAAGTAGGAGGCCGAACGCGTGAGAGAGAGGGAAACCTCACGTCTCGGCCGCCGCAACAGAAGAAGACGCCCCGGGCGTCGGGAGTTGCAGGGCGATTCCCGGCCTGCACCGTAGGCATGCGAATGTGGAGAGGTAGGTGACTCGTCATCCGATCAGAACCCGGTCCGGGTCGACGGGGCGCTGTGCTCCACGTACGCCTCAAAGAAATGTCAGCATAGAAGACGGGGTCCGCTAGAGCCGGTGCTCGCCAGGGTTGCGTTCCAGAGCCGCGGTAACTCTTTCAAACATTTCTGTAACTTCTATTCAGCCCTGCGTTTCTATTCACTCCGTTTTACGGTACCTGCAGTACAATTCAGCCGGTCGATTCCGTTGACATCTCACCGTGTACACTTAGGTGCAGTGAACGACAAGTGAGCTGTCATTCCATCTTGTTTGTATGGTTTGACAGCTCACTTGTCGTTCACTTCACCTTAAGTGTTCACTTCGACATGTTTATAGAATCGCACTGCAGGTCTATTCTGTTGACATCTCACCGTGTTCATTTAGGTGGAGTGAACAGCAAGTAATCTGTCAATCCATCTTGTTTATATGGTTTGAAAGCTCACTTCGTGATTATTTCATGTTCATGTAGATCGACATGTTAGCAGAATCGCTATGATGTAAACATGTCAAAGTGAAGGCTTGGGTGAAGTGATCACGAAAGTAGCTGTCAATTTATGTAATCAAGATGGAATGACAGCTCACTTCACCCAAACCTTCACTTCGACATGTTTACATTGTTTACAGAATCGCTATGATGCATAGCGATTCTGTAAACATGTCGAAGTGAACATTTAGGCGAAGTGAACGGAAAGTGAGCTGTCAAACCATACAAACAAGATCGCATGACAGCTCTCTTATCGTTCACTCCACCTAAGTGATCACGGTGAGATGTCGACAGAATCGACCGGCCTGATAAAGTGACGCGAGTATATTTTTTAAGGATCTCATGTTATACTAAATTAAATAATAAACATAATATGTGGTTACGGGTTTTGTTTAATAATTTTGACTTATTTCTTTTCGTTCCACTTGTAATTTGGAAGAGTAAGAACATGGTGTTAAGTCTGTTCTGTAAATATTTTTAATCTTTTTTTTATTTTTTTATTCTAGACTACGATTTATGTAATTGTGCTCTTGTATGTTGTGATTTCTATTTTTGTACGATATAAATGTTCTTGCTCTATAATTGTAAATAAATAAACGTTTTATTTTTGCTCATTTTCCATGCAGTTATTGTTATACAGATTATTTGATTATCATGCCACAAGTTATTATATTATCTATTCAATTCAATTAAATTAAATTAAATTATACAATTTTTTTTGCTTTAAAACCTTTTTAATTTATGACTCACTAGCTTCTGCCAGCGGCTTCTCCCGCGTGATCCCTAGGGAACATATTCCCTAGATGAAAAGTAGCTTATGTGCTATTCCAGACTATAATCTATCTTTGTTCTAAATTTCATTAAGATCCGTTAAGCCGTTCTGGCGTGATTGAGTAACAAACAACCAAACTTTCACATTTGTAATATTACTCGTTTGGTGTAAAGCGTTATAATTTATAACCATCATCCCCTCGACATCATAATTATTAAAGGATATTGCAAACTGTCGTAAGCCGTTTTCCGAAGCTACTCGCTAGCCTCTAGGCGCCAAGCTAGCCGCCTGCCTGTGCGTTCGCGACCATAAACAAAAATAATCCTTATAGCATGATTCAGTATTCACTCGCGATGGCTTATTATTAGCGTATTTCATGTATAACTTTGGTGTTTCTATACCGATTTCTATGATTCTTTTTTTATGGAATAGTTAATAATGTTAACTTTTATTAATGTTAATTAGGGACGACTGAGAGTTTTATAAACGTAAGAGTAGACAAATACAATCAGAAAGCTTCGAACTGCTAAGCTATCGGGAGTTACACGTGTTATTGTTCGTCAATCATTAAAGATAGGCATATGCTGTCGTTGGATATTTTTTATATAATTTTAAGGAGAACATTTCCGTCATACATGATTTCTATGTAGCTTTCACCATTAAGGTTGCACACGCGATAGAAGCTTAAAAAAATGGAGTAACTTCTCCCATTTTCCCAACATTTCCCTTCACTGCTCTGCTCCTATTGATTGTAGCGTGATGAAAAGTATACTATAACCTGCTCAGGAGTATGAATAATAATTGTACCAAGTTTCATTAAAATCCGTCGAGTAGTTTTTGTTTCTATAACGGTTATACAGACAGACAGACAGACAGACAGACCGACAGACAGATAGACAAAAATTGTACTGATTACATTTTTGGCATCAGTATCGATCCCTAATCACCCCCTGATAGTTATTTTGGAAATATATTTCATGTACAGAATTTACCTCTCTACAGATTTATTTTAAGTATAGATATAGATAGACAGACAGATAGATAGATAAAGATAGATATAGATAGATATAGATATAGATAGATAGATATAGATAGAAGATAGAATAGATAGATAAAGATATAGACATAGATTTGATTTCCAATTTTAGTATTATATTATTTGACTTCTTTTTAATGAGACACCGTCTCTTTGGTAAATACCGCCTCTGTCTTAATCCATTATTTCCTATCTCTCGCTTTTATTTTCCGTTTATCTCCTGCTATGCATCTTTGATATAATTTTCACCTTTGTTTTCTTGATGATCTTCCTTGCTTTCTTTTTCCCTTGAGTCCTTCTCATAGTAAGGCACGACTCGTCCAATGGTCCATCTTATATTAAGATAACAAAGGGTCAGCTTCTGAAGATGTTTTTTTTTAATTTATACAAAACGGGGCAACTCTTGGCCCAAATCTCACCTGATGGAAAGTGATGATTAGGCCGAAGATGGAAGCGACTTTCACCCGGAATCCTCTTACACAGAGGAACTGGCTATCATACCTCTTAACTGCCGGAACACAGCAATTGTTATGGCGACAGACTTAGACATGATGGTAGTAGCTTGCCAGGCGGACTTATAACAAGTACTATCACCAACAAAACCGAGCAAAAAATTTGGCCCCGCTGGGAATCGCACCCGGGACCTCTGGGTCTGCATCAGGTGGTATAACCACTAGACCACGGAGACGGTTAGTGTCACCTGTTTAGCACCACCCGGGGACCACGTGTAGGGATTCACTGAACGGTATTCTCCTACGGACGCGGGTGACTCGGCCCCCAAAATGATACTATGAGTGATACCAAAAAACTAACTAGTGGACCAGCAGATCCGTCTACACGGCTATTTTATAGGGTGTTTCAGTCCTAGGAAGCTGAATTTATGTATGCTGGTAAGACATAAGCCATTATAACATTAAATTATAACAATTAAATTAAATTTCAAGACAACCCATGCAAGAAATGTGTTTTTTCAGTTTATGGTATCCTTATGGAACTTTGGCCCTCGCGTGACAGTCCGACTCGCATTTGGCTTGCTTGTTGTGTGTCTTGACTAGACTAGGATTGACAAGAAAGAATAATACATTTGAAACTCAAATTCGACGACGAAGACGAAAATCCGTCTACAGGGCTATTTTAACAGTGTCTTGAACGGCTAGAAATTGAATTTTAAAAGCAGGCAAGAAATTTTAATTTAGTTTTATATTACACATACATAATTATAATATTTATTATCAAAATTGCAATTGCTTTTTTGTTGACATCTTATTTATTTATTATATTTTTTATTGTACACCAATAATGAAACACATAAGTAAACTTAAAACTAAAACACACAATGGGTGGCCTTATCGCATTTCGCGATCTCTCCGGACTACCTGGGAATTTCATGTCCAGTCAAATACTCTCCGTATTTGACTGGACATGAAATTGGGGTTGTTGTTGGTGTGACAAACGAAAAACAAAATAAAAGTTTTTAAAATATAACATAATAATAGATACATACATAGTACGCTATATAATAGACAAGCTGACTCGCGCAACTTCGTCTGCGACACATTTTCCATTAATGTTCCGCTCCTATTTATCTTAGCGTGACGATATTATATCTATACTTCTATACTAATATTATAAAGCAGAAGAGTTTGTTTGTTTGTTTGTTTGGTTGAACGCGCTAATCTCAGGAACTGCTGGTCCGATTTGAAAAATTATTTCAGTGTTAGATAGCCCATTTATCGAGGAAGGTTATAGGCTATATATCGGAGCAGTAATGGAAAATTTGAGGCAGACGAAGTTGCGCGGGTCAGCTAGTAGTATAATATACTACTAGCTGACCCGCGTAACTGTTTTTTTTTGCTTGAACGCGCTAATCTAAGGAGATTTATCGAGAAAGGTCCTTTCTCGATAAATGGGCTATCTAAAACTGAAAGAATTGTTCAAATCGGACCAGTAGTTCCTTAGATTAGCGCGTTCAAGCAAAAAAAAACTCTTCAGCTTTATAATTTCTTTTTTTTTTTTAAATCGTTGCCCCACTTTAGGAATTTCCTCTGTATCGTGGGTGCGTTTACCAACATACAAAGTCACATACACAAACAGCCAGACCCGGAACAACTATCTGTAGCCTGTAGGCCATACAAATATTTGTTCCGTGCGGGAATCGAACCCACGACACGCGGCGCAGCAGTCAATCGCTCAACCATTGCGCCAACCGTGCCGTCAAATATTATTGTAGCAGTATAGATAAATAAACACTTAATAAAAGATGTACCTACAAATAAATTACGGCTGTCGACATAATCACAGTACATCTGTATTTGTAAGGTTGGATACGCCAAAGGAAAACCAAAAATATCCCTACCTCATCATCTGCCTAGCCTTTTCCCAACTATATTGGGGTCGGCTTCCAGTCAAACCAGATTCAGCTGAATACCAGTATTTTACGTGGAGCAGCTGCCTACCAGACCTCCACAACCCATTAACTGGGTATTTTACGTGGAGCAGCTGCCTACCAGACCTCCACAACCCATTAACTGGGTAACCCGGTACTTCTTGGTAAGACTGGAGCCCGATTTTCTGGGGCTCTGACTATCCGTAACGACTGCCAACGATTTACAAATGACAGCCGGGACCAACAGCGTAACGTGCTTTCCGAAGCACGAAGGAAACTCGGTATGTTAAGATGGTCACCCATCCACAGACCAACCTCGGCAAGCGTTGCTTAACCTTTGAGATCGACCTGTGCGGCTGTTATTATTTAGCCACTACCCCATTATTAAGCCTCCGCTGCCGGTCCGTCTGTCAGTCAAGAACCATAGTAGGTTGAAAGTTGAAATTTTCACAGATTTCGTATTTTTATTGACACTATAACAACAAAATATAAAAATTAAAGTTTATGGTACGGAACCCTTCGTGTACGAGACCGATTCTAAGTGGGCCGGTTTCGTTCAATTTACGGGTTTTCAAAAGCCCGAAAACTTTAATTGGGTTAACCTTTTTCTATGCCGTTACAAACCAAAAAAAAAATGGCCAAATGCGAGTCGGACTCGCGTGTAAAGGGAACCAATTCTATTTTTGTAACTTCTTATGGGTTTTTATTATTTATGGACATAAATACATTGAGTTTTATGGTAATATTCTAATATATATGCCAATTACGGGCAAACACAACATTGACAAAAACACGCCAGATTATTTTATACACTAGCTGACCCGTGCCCACTTCGTTGGGCGGTAAACATTTTAACTTGTGTTGAAATTATGAGTGCATGGTTCGGTTAGTACTGACTGCTATGATATATTTCCTGACGGCCAAAAGGAGGGTTTTGTTTTTATTGCATAATAATATGTATGTAGCTAGGCTAGCGAGCCGCTGCGAGCGCTCAGCGTTAGACTCCCTGTCCCTTGTTGCAGAGACATGCTGCTTTAAATCACTGAGACGCTGTGCACGTTCAGCGCTAGATTCCCGAGCACGGACCTGCGATGTTCTCCAGCTTTGGTTAGCAAGCCGCTGTGAACGCTCGGAGCTAGATTTCCCAGCGCGTGCTTGCGAAATATTTTCTCTATTCCTCGAGAGGCTCTTCCGTACGGCGTACTCGAGCTGCTCTTGTCTCATGTCTGGGATGTCTGACGGGAAAGTTGTGATATCCTTTTAGGCATGTTAAACAATCGCTGAAACTGTCCGATATCCCAAAAACAGAAATATCACAGCTTCGAACTCGAAGAATGAGAACGAAGTAATATTGTAATTGTGTGTTGAGAAACCGAGCAACCAAAACAATTTTAAAGACCAACAACATTCAACCAACTACGTACAACTCACCTACCAAACGACAACCGTTAAATAATAACTGGAGAGTGTCAATAATCCGCGGAAAATCTTAACACCACGATTCAAAAAAATGACGTAATTGCACAACGCCGTGTCGCCGTCTATGGGTAAATGGATAAAACGTCCGTACAAAGCATGTTCTAATGCGGTTCGTGAATGGACGGCGCGGGCGGCGTTTTGCGATTTAGTAATTTTATATTATCTTCGAAACTATTCAACCAATTGACATACTGTTCTGGGCAAATCGTATCTCTATGATGTTTTTGTGATCATAATAACATTTTTTTCGATAAGGTATAATATTTTGTTGTTTAAAAAATCGTCCAAAGATAAGTACGTCGAAAAATACTTTTTTTAACACATAAAAGCTACTATATCTGCTAAAATATAAAAGATAGAAATATGGTGCCGCGAACTTTTTTGTAGAACTATTTTAGGCGGACCAGGTTGCCATACATTGTTTTCAATTATATACAACTGTTAAGGCAGCGCACGCAAATAACTCTGTTGTAAGAGCTATTTTTTTCCGCCTGGATAGACAAAAATTGAGATAGTTCGACTAATATGCATGATATCTATAATATGCATGATAATTATTATTACTTTTTATGTGAGACATATGTATTGTATTTATTTAATTATTTTTTACTTTCTGTATTGCTCCAATCGACGTCAAACCTTCAACGCCGGCTGTCACTGAAAACCAGCGCTGTGGCTCTGTCTCGCACACGAGTGTGTGTACACGAGTCCCAGCATTATGCTGAGAGATGGCCATTCTGGCCGCCCCGCTTGGGCGGCGCACCGCCGTGTCCTCGAAACGGTGATCGGCGGCAACCTCTCGCGTCTGGCCCTGGTCCAAGCCATGGTCCGGAGCGAGACAGAATGGGACGCCGTTGCCTCCTTCTGCGAAGCAGTCATGCTAGCGAAGGAGGTGGCGGAGAGGGAGAGGAGACCTCTCGTCCCGGCCGCCGTGGTGGACGTCGCGGGCGTCGGGGGACACCACCTGGTGACCTCCGGCCACCGTAGGCGCGGGCCTGTGGACGGCGAGCTATGGGTGGCTCGCCGTCCGTCCGTCTAGTGACGACAGGCCGTGTCGACGGCGCGTTAGTGTTCCACGCGCGCCTCAAAGAGAGTCAGCACACAGAGGGGCCCGAAAGGGCCGACGCCTGCCGGAGTCGCGGGATTATTCGCAAGAGACACCGTGGCTCCGGAACACAAAGGGCAATGAAGGAACATGGATGGGTTTTAGTCAGTAGAAGTCTGACACTCCCTCCCGCTACACCCAGAGCGGGAGGAGTCATTGGATGATTTCCCATACCTAAAAAAAAAAAAAAAAGGGCTGGGCAAAATACATGCTTTGCTTTAATTGAAATACAAATTACAAAATACTGTATCGCAAGTATTTAAAATACGAAATACAAAATATCTTTAAGTAAGGTATTTGAAATATAAAATACAAAATACAGTATTTTAGCTATTTTTAATTGAAATACAAATTACAAAATACTAAATACTGTTGAATTATTGCAACAGTGTTGGAATGGTGGATGTGTTGGTGGTGGTCGGCTCGTATTGCACTGAAGAAATGTATCTATTATTTTTTGACAGCTATTTTTAATACATCACTCATGGCTAAATAGCCAAAACGGCAATTATTGCTAAAAGTGGCCACTTTTAGCAAAAATATCGACTTTGTCAACTATTTATGTTCTAAAGTACAATACATAACTCTCAAAACATAATAAATACATTTCTTCAGTGCACTACGAGCGGTTTTTTATCTACGTGTCTTAAATTTACAACAAATAATAAAAAAACGATTGGCGGCGCTAGTGGACGGAATACACGCTCTTATAGGTAAGTTGAATGTTTTACTTGTTTATTGGAGTTCTAGAATTTCTTTAAATTCCTTGAGTTTTCACGGAAAAAAACGTAAAGAAAGCCTAATTTAAGCCAGAAATGTCTTGATTCAGCGTCCATTATATTCCAAATGAAAACAATTTTATCAAATAAATTAATATGATATAAAATTTCAATCTACAATGAATACGTTTCATTAGTTTTCGTTTGTGTATATAGTAAAACAAAATTACACTAAATAAAAATTAAAGTACTATATATTCTGCGTCAATTCAGCGCGCGCGTTCCTCAGTCTCGCGCGAGCGCCAAAATAAACTATAATCCTATTCAGACTAGTAAGTATCAAAATTGTTTCGCGGACTATAGATGTACTCCCAACACAGACCAACGTAACTTCGTCTATTGCAAACGAGCATTGACGATTCGTAATAGGACTCTTAAGAGTCCTATTACGAATCGTCAATGCTCGTTTATTGTAATTTTGTTTAATTATATTGACAAACGAAAACTAATGAAACGTATTCATTGTAGATTGAAATTTTATATCATATTAATTTATTTGATAAAATTGTTTTTATTTGGAATATAATGGACGCTGAATCAAGACATTTCTGGATTAAATTAGGCTTTCTTTACGTTTTTTTCCGTGAAAACTCAAGGAATTTAAAGAAATTCTAGAACTCCAATAAACAAGTAAAACATTCAACTTACCTTTTAGTAATTTTAGCTTTTAAAAGAATTGATTGTAACAATGTGAATTAGACCGTCAAAGTTCCATCACCGACATTTTTTCTTGCAAACTGAGTTCGTAAAATGTTTATAGTAAATTACACGCAAAGAAAAATGAAAATGTGTAATTCTAACTTACAAGAAAGAGACTGGCACTATCGTTATTCAGGATCAAATAATTAAAATATCTTACTGCTGCTAATAATTACAGCGTCAAAAATCATGAATTTCCGTAAAAAATGTAATAGGACTCTTAACCCTTGCGTTCAGTTATAGAGTATTATTCAGTTTTTAAATAGCATTATTTTAGAAAGGCTTTTCGTCTACTCCCGATCTCAATATTCCAAGTCACAAAATAAATGCTCCTTGGTCATTATACAATGTTGTCGATCAGCAGCTACTATTATTTTTTACTCCTGCTAAGCAACCCCTGTGGACTTTTCTGAAACATGCACTTCTTGATCCGCTTGAGGAACGAAAGAGACTATAGTATTCAAAAAAAATTTTGGAGTAAATATACCAAAGGGACTGTAGTATTCTTTGACGTTTGATCGCGACCCGTCACAAATTATGTCCATTTCTGTCTAACACACGGTATTTTAATCCTTTTGCTCTTTTCCACTCGATTTATTGACATTTCATACATGCTAAAAATACGAAACACGCCACGGGCGAGTCCATTTTTAGAAAGAAATTAAATGTTTTATTCAGTCTGTGGTATGACGCGAGTTGCGCGATGACGTAGTGTCGAATAAACTTGTTTATTATGTTGTTTGTGAGTGAATTAGTGTTAAGTAATGTTTTATGGGTGCATTGTGATGTGATTAATGTGTGTGCAAGTGAAAATAAACATGTTGGTAAGTATTAGCATGTTTTTTTATGATTTTCCTATCCCTTGTTACACAAGGCGTCCATGTTGTCAGAACGCTATCGTAATTGATTAATTATTAAGTCTAGCTACTTGTTCAGACTAAAAAGTAATTATTATCGCATTTTATGTTTACTGGGCAATAGATTTCAGCCAAAACATAAACAAAACAAACGAAATTTACGTTATGATTAGAATTTTTGTTCCGTGGGTCGGAAGGTAAATAATGCAAAATGGCGGGAAATGGCTAATGTTTGGTGGTAGTTTTTTTTTTTTTATATATGTTTTTGTACGGTGGAGTATGTTGTTTGTTATTTATCGTTTTTAGATATAACCCAGCTACCCATACAAGTCATAAAATATATATGTTATCGATTTACTTTTTAAATTATTCCTGTTCAAAGTTCACATAATGTGTTTTTTTCACCAATATTCAATGTTTACAAATTAGTTAAAAAATATAGAAACTAACCGTTATCATACACTTAACGTAAGTTTAAAGAGCAGTTTATCAGCATTACAAATAACAAAACACTTGAGCGGTATGTATAATAGAAGGCCACAAAAAAATGTTTACGTAAACATAAACATCTGGCTTGCAGCTGCCCGCGCTTTGATATTTGGCGCCTGTGCGCTCGACGTTATCACGTGACTCATGCTCGCCGGTGGCCAAGCGGTGATACGGGGTCTTAGTAAATCATTGCAACTTACGTAAACATCAAAAGCAGCCATAATCATATAGTGTGCAATCAGTTCTAGATTTTGCTAGAAGAATTATGCTACTTGTTATGGACTGAAAATATCCAATTACATCTTATTTCTTACTTTTGAAAGTACATTAATCTGAATATAATTAACGTTTTTTTCACATCAAAATATTAACTGACAGTTATGACACTATGGCAGTACCATGTGTCAATTTTGACAAGTTTTTTTTTGGGGTGTGTTCATTTTATTCAATATATATTTAGAAAGGTTTATTCGTTTTAGGAGTAAATTCTCACTAAAATTTTCGTTTTTGGGATGTCTATACAAATATATTTAACTTGTCCTGGTTGGAATTAGTGAATAATAAAAAACCATTTTCGGACATGTCCTTTACCACAAATAATAAAAAACGATTGGCGGCGCTAGTTGACGGAATACACGCTCTTAAGGGTCGATTTCACCAAACATAACTTTACTCGAGAATGAAAAAAAAAGCTATCCACGGAATATATTTATTCTTATATTTAACTCTCGAATAACTTCGTCCACGTTCCACCACTTTACACTGGACTTAATTTACTCTCGGATAGTTATTCTGTGGCAGTGAGTGAATCCGAATGATTGAAATGAATGACTGTAAAAGCCACCTAAATTCAAGTGCTCGTTTCTCCTCTAATGAGTTAAGTGTATTGCGTAGTATTCTATTCGGTAGGGTTATACCTATGACAAAAGTGTCAAACATGTGTAGAAACATAAATTCTAACCTCATCAATATTTCGTAGTTGTTTCGGACGGCAGGAGCATGTCCAATGCTCGCGCTGTCCTGGGACAATCTCCCACGTAATTTGACGTACGCCCCTTGTACTACCTTACGCTGGTTACGTACGTCACCACGCACCCCTGAATGCGTAACGTTTTTCGACCTTTCTGTTAGGGACCTCGGGAGACGGAGACTAAGAGCTGGGGAGGCAATAAAACAACTCTTCACGGGGAATCTTGACCCGCAGGTTTCGGCTTCTATTTTTTTCCCGTAGTGTTGCCTATTCGACGGCTGTGCTGCGACTGCGATTGAGCCGAAATTCGGCTCTGCTTATATACGGCCTTTACTGAGAACCGTGATTTTTGGACTCGATTCGCGTGTAATTTTTACTTTGAGCCGAAACCTTTGAAGCCTTTATTTATTGCTATAACAAAGAACACAAATTATATCAATATCCTTACTTAACAAAAAGTTTCTAGAACAAAAATTTCTAATTTTACATCTTAACTTTTCACTATACGTTTTTGGAAATATCTCAAAAACTATAAGTCCTATCAACTCAACTCTTTCTGTAAAAGTGGTTTTGGGTCAAGACCTTTATTTTAAAACTAATTTCAAAACGCTATTACATTTTCAATCTACGTAATTATTACAATGACACTCGGACTCCATATTGAACTTATTATTATCTTTAGTATAAGCTCGCTGTTCCTTGAAAATCGGCGGAGTAGAGATTTACTCCAGCATAAACGTTTACTCTTGGATTAAGTCTATGGTGAAACGTAAAAACATGTTATACTAGGACACAATACTAGGAGTAACTGCTCGTATACTCTCGAGTAAGATTTACTCTTTTTTGGTGAAATCGACCCTTAGTGTTATTTTCAACTATGAGCTGACATCATCCAAATATATAAAGTTCTTCCGATTTACTGAAGAAGTAAGTGATTAACTAACAGACAACGCACAGCCGAAACTAATGGTCGTAGAGAGCTCACATTTGGCGTGTAGATTCCTAGGGGAGAACTAAGAGATTATTTCCCGAAATTCCTACGGGAAGCGGAAAAAACGGGATACGTGCATACGAAGTCGCGGGCGAAAGCAAGTAAAACAATAAAACATTGTGTGCCCGCCGCTGCGCTAAATAAGTCCAGTTCAGCAAAATGCCAGACAACTAAGCTTCCTGTCGCTGGTTTTCAATTCAACCTCTACGCTATAGTACGGATGTCAACCAGTTTTTATAAGATGTTGGGTAAATGTAAATAGATATTTGTTAGTGTGTAGGTAGTCAACGACACATTTTGGTGATAAATAGGTTTGTATAAAAAACAAGAAAAGGTAAGAAATCAATTGTAACAACAAGTACAAAAATGTGATTTAATTACATAAAAATAAATGAAACAACGCAAAAACGTTAATTGACCACTAAACCTAACTATGAACCTATAAGTAATTTTTTGATATTGTAGGTACTCCAAGCTCAAAACAACTGATTTCTTTCATAAAACTATTTAAAGACTAACAAATATGTTAATTAAGCATTTTACATGCGCAAATTACTTAATACCAGTTTTTTTGCAATATATGTGAGTTGTGCAAAAATGAACGTGAATTTAATTGGGTATTAATACCTAATTTAAATTTATAGGCCATGGTCTGATTTAATTATAAAAGAATAAATATTTATAAACATTTCTTAAATACTAATACGAGAATTGACAATGACATAGTTTATAACCTCGGTTATCTATACTAATATTATAAAGCAGAAGAGTTTGATTGCTTGTTTGGTTGAACGCGCTCATCTCAGGAACTACTGGTCCGATTTGTTCTTTCAGTGTTAGATAGCCCATTTATCGAGGAAGGCTATAGGCTATATATATATACAGAGACAAATGTAACTGGAGCACTGGGCCATTGAGCTTAATTTTACTCTGTGATTTTACTTTATTATGTAATCATTATTTTATTTTGTAGTTACATTTAATTATTATTTATATCTTATTCTATCTCCCTTTTGTTATATTTATATCATAGTTATGTGTTCCGTATGTGTATCCGTGACATCACTTTCAGGCCCTGTCATAATACCAGCGCTGTGATATATATTTATTTCACTGAATACGTCAGTGATTTATTTAAATATCGCAGCATACGCTGAGACTGTGTGTCTGTGTTAGCGTTTAGGATTTTTCTATCTGTCTCTGTATATATTTTTTTTTTATAGTTAGTTTTTGTACATAATGTACTTTATGTGTATTGTGCGAGTCCCAAATAAAAACATTTCTTTCTTTCTTCTTTCTTTCTATATAATCACGCTAAGACAATAAGGAGCGGAGCATTAAAGGAAAATGTGACGCAGACGAAGTTGCGCGGGTCATGAATAGTCACAAATATATTATTTTTATTCAGTTCTAGTGGGGCAGCTTGTGGGACCAAGAAGAATCCTTTCCTGCTAATATTATAAATGCGAAAGATGTGAGGATAGATGGATGTTCAAGTTCGCCAAATTACTCTTACACGTCAAAACGCTTGAAAGGATGTTCATTTATTTATTTATTTTTAAACTTGAGTTATCATTACAGATTTTCCTTAACCTAATGCGATAGTCTTACATCTATTTTACATAAATCTATATTAATCCAATTATACACTTTACACACACTTACAAAATACTATAGAACAAATTATTACACTAATCTACTCCATTAATGACCTGAATAGCCCGAGTAAGAGGCCTTGAGGCCTTGAGAGGCCCAGCCTTGGCCAATAAGTAGGTTCTTGCTCGCGATAGGGCCAGCAGCGGCGGGCCGCGCCGCCTCCGTACATGGCGGTCACAAGTTCAAGCGCTGAAGCACTCCGGGATTGTGTTGGATGCCAGGAAGTATCTAAACCAGGTAATTGACCAGTGCAAATTCCCGCCGCACCCTCAACTGATTATACCCGACCATACCCAGTACAAACAGAGTGGGTTACATCAACGGATAGAATGGTTATACCCCATAAAGATCTTACCTGTGAAATCGATACCAAGTAGTTAAAATTGGTGACACTCAGAGTAATCCCAGAATTATAACATACGGTGTGCCCCAAGGCTCAATTCTGGCTCCCTTGTTATTTCTCTTATATATAAATAGTGTCCACAAAATTGGTTTAAAAGGTGATATAACATAAGCAGATGACACATGTTTGTTTTACTTTGGCCACTCAATCGATTCTATTTTTAAGCAAGCACAGAGCGATTTGGACTTACTGAACTTATGGTTTCAACAAAATCTACTCACTATTAATACTGCTAAAACAAATTATATGATATTCACGGCAAAAAATAAAAAAAAATTGGCAATTATACACCACTAAAAATAAATAACCAAATCATAAACAAAGTAGATCAGGATAAATATTTAGGGTTAATTTTAGATAGTAAGCTGACTTGGCTTCCACATTTTCAAAAAATAAAAACAAAATTACAGTCACTCACGGGTACCCTAAGAGGTATCGTTCGCTGGTTACCACGTCAAGTTCGTTACACGATCTACTTCTCCCTTGTTAAGCCACATATTGACTACCTAGTTGAAATATGGGTTACCGCCGCTAAAACACATATTAACCTACTACAAACTGCTCAAAATAAATTACTAAAAACGTTATTTTATTATGACTACCTAACTCCAACAGAAACTCTTTACGAATAAATAAAAGTAATGAACATAAAACAAATATACATGCATACTGATTCGGAAAATACTAAATAAAAATATACACATAAACATAACCTTCACTAAAAACATAAAAAAAACAAAATGAAACTCAGACGTGAACAAAACTTTTTACAACTACAACCAACCCGAACAAGCTACGGAAGAAAAACGATTCTGTATGAAGGATCTAAGCTATTTAATAAATTACCGAGAGACCTCATAGAATCTAAATCTAAAACTACATTTACAAAATTACTTAAACGCTTTATAATATAAAACTCACTTTCCCTACAATAGTGTCGAGCCACATCCAGTAACTGTCACTGTAGTACATCTGTATTGTACGGAAACTTGTTTACGTATTTTATGTATCGAACTAACACTTGTCTAAATTTATTTGTAACCTACCCTCAAAATCTTATAATTTTGTAATACGTCCAACATTTAGTCTATTTTATGATATGTCCAGTTATATTCTCATGTAAGTGAATTGTAAATCTTATGAGAATAAATGATCTCAAACCAGAACTTCTTATACAAGTAGCGCGTAAACTTGTTCTGAACGTGCTCCAACATAACACAATATTTGGCGTCATGTGGAGCCCATATGATCGCACTTTGTTCCAGATGACTCCTGACTGTTGTAATATTGGTGTAGTGTTGCGTCTGTCTCAACATAAATCCCAAGTTTCAGAACGCCCTTTTGCAGATCTTCTTAATGTGATCGCAAAACTGCAGGTTAGAAGTTACCGAAACCCCTGAATCCCGTACTTGTGTGACTTTTTGCATAGGCTGCGCATCCATCACATACTCTTGAAATAGAAGGTGATCGAGCGCGTGTGAAACTCATCACCGAGCACTTCGAATAAATAAAGCTTGTTGTCATGACTCCATTCTACTATTCTATTTATGTACTCCTGTAAGCGATTGCAATCCGACTCTCTCTCAACCTTAAGCAGCAATTTTAGTTCATCTGCATCTAGTAAACAAGACCCATGCCTGACGACATCGAGTAGATAATTTACCATTGCAATGAATTCGAGAGGCCCCAAGTTGCTACCTTGACTCACACCAGACCGAGTGTATTAAGGATCAGATTCATAAACATTATAGTCAACATACTGTTGTCTATCCTGCATAATAGCTGTCAAAAAATTCAATAGATGTAGCGTACAGCCGACTTCTGCAAGCTTATTTAGTAAGCCATCATTGTCGACTGTGTCGAAAGCTTTTTTAAAATCAGAATAAGCAGCGTCAACTTGCACACCAGCATCTACCGCAGGCACCACCAGCGCCATAAAGTTCAGCAGATTGGTGGCAGTGCTGCGCACCGGCCGGAACCCATGCTGCGCGTCCGATAACTTTCCGCGTACTTGCTCTTGCACGCAGCACTGGACAGCAGACTCGAACACCTTGGCTGGCGTTGACAGCACGGCAACCGGTCTATATCCGACAATGTCCGTACCCGCTTTACCCTTGCTTGATCTTCCAGTATATTGGGAACGTTTTTTTTTTTTTATTTTTTTATACAAAACGGGGAAACTCTTGGCCCAAATCTCACCTGATGGAAAGTGATGATTAGGCCGAAGATGGAAGCAAATTACACCCAGAATCCTCTTACACAGAGGCACTGGCTATCATATCTCTAACTGCCGGAACACAACAATGCTGTTAACATTGTTGTTATGGCGACAACAACGTTGTAGTATGAAGAATGATGTTAAAAATGTATTTTAGAGGTTCAGCCAGTACCCTACTTCAGTCCCTAAAAAGAAACGCTGGTATCCCATCTGAACCCGCTGAACGCTTCGGTTTAAGGCGCTCCAGTGCAACCTTAACGTCTTTAAGACTCAGCGAGTCCAGTTGAACCCGCGCACTGCTACCCGCCGCCGCCGCCGCCACTGCTTGTGGGTCTAATCGCGGTGGCTGACTGCTGTACATGGAGTCGAAAAATGTCGCGAATTGCACACTCGTCATCCGTTAAATGCTCACCATCCTTAATAATGGTTTGCCGGCTTGTTGCACTCTTCTTCGATCGTATATATTGCCAGAATGACTGGAGATGAACGAGTCGTGCCGTAGTATGAGAAAGACCCAAGGGAAAAAGAAAGCGAGGAAGACCAACAAGAAAATGAAGGAGAATATGATATCAAAGATATAGCAGGAGATAAACGGCACATAACAGCGACAGATAGAAAATAACGGATTAACACGGAGGAGGTAATTACCCAACAGACGGGGTCTCTATTCAAACTAAATCAAACAAAAATATTATAATAAAATTGAAAACCGAATGAAACATAAATTAAAAAAAGATTTTGAAAGCAAGAAGAATTGTAAAATTGAAATTAAATTGAAAAATGTAATAACTTAATTGTTGTGTGATAATCAAATAACAATAACTGCATGGAAAATAAGCAATAATAAAAGCTTTATTTATTTACTAGCTGACCCGCGCAACTTCGTTTGCGTCACATTATTCATTAATAAAATTACTATTAAAAAATAAGGGTTGGTGACAGAAGAGTAAAAATTCATGGTTATATGTATTTTTTTATGCTACATTATAGAGAAAAAAAATTTTTTTTTTTGCCCAAAACTTAAGAAAAAAATGTAAGGGGTGGACAACCCTTATCACTTACGGGTATGAAAAATAAATGGTAGCCGATTCTCAGACCTATTGAATATGCATATAAAGTTTGGTAAAAATCGGTAAAGCCGTTTCGGAGGAGTAAGGTAACTAACATTGTGACACGAGAATTTTATATATAAGACTAGCTGTCCCCCTCGGCTTCGCTCCCGTCAACTACCCATTTTTTTAACCTTCCCTGTATTCAGGCGCACTAAACAAAAAAAGAATTACCGAAATCGGCTCAGCCGTTCTCGAGTTTTAGCGAGACTAACGAACATCAATTCATTTTTATATATAAGATTACATACAATTATATAGCTAGAACATTTATTTCATGCAAAAATAGAAAACACATCACACAAGAGCACAATTACATAAATCATAGACTAGAATAAAAATAACAAACCGGTCAAGTGCGAGTCGGACTCGCGCACCGAGGGTTTTGTACAAACCTGCTAAAGTTTCGGTTTACGATTTATGACGTATTAAAAAAAAACTATTTACTTCTCGTTCGAACCAATTTTTGGCGGAAGTTTACATAGAAGTTACAGGGGGGGGACACATTTTACCACTTTGGAAGTCTCTCGCGCAAACTATTCAGTTTAGAAAAAAAATTTCTTAGAAACCTCAATATCATTTTTGAAGACCTATCCATAGATACCCCAAGTATGGGTTTGATGAAAAAAAAAAGTTGAGTTTCAGTTCTAAGTGGGACCCCCAAAATTTATTGTTTTTTTCTATTTTTGTGTGAAAATCTTAATGCGGTTCACAGAATACATCTACTTACCAAGTTTCAACAGCATAGTTCTTATAGTTTCGGAGAAAAACGGCTGTGACATACGGACGTACAGACAGACAGACAGACATGACGAATCTATAAGGGTTCCGTATTTTACCATTTGGCTACGGAACCCTAAAAGGACTAAAAATATTTACAGAACAGACTTAACACCTTCAACTTCCAAATTACAAGTGGAAGGAAAAGAAATAAATTTCAATTAAGTATTAAATAAAACCCGTAACCAGATGTTTATTATTTAACATGAAATCCTTAAAAAATATACTCACGTCACATTATCAGGTACCTGCCGTAAAACGGAGTGAATAGAAAAGCAGGGGTGAATAGAAGTTACAGAAATGTGCGAAAGAGTTACCGCGGCTCTGGAACGCAACCCTGGCGAGCACTGGCCCCCTTTTTTTTTTTTAGGGATGGGAAATCATCCAATGACTCCTCCCGCTCTGGGTGTAGCGGGAGGGAGTGTCAGAGTTTTACTGACTAAAACCCATCCATGTTCCTTCATTGCCCTTTCCGGAGCCACGGTATCTCTTTCGAACAGTCCCGCGACTCCGGCAGGCGTCGGCCCTTTCGGCGAGCACTGGCCCCTACCATGGCGAGAAATATCAGCATAGAGGACGGGGCATTGAGGCGCACGTGGAACCCATCACGCCGTCGCGCGTCGACTCGGGCCGGGTTCTGATCGGACGGCGAGCCACCCAACTCACGCAGTTCGCAGGATAGCGCCTGCGGTGGTCTGGAATCGCCCTGCGACTCCCGACGCCCGGGGCGTCTTTTTCTCGCCAACGCGTGAGGTTGTCCTCTCTCTCACGCGTTCGGCCTCCTACTTCGCTAGCATTAGTGCTTCGCATGCCTCCTCGCTCCGGACCATGGATTTAACCGGACGGGAGAAGTCGCCACCGCCGATCGCCTAGACGAGGACACAGTGGTGCTCCGCCCAAGCAAGGCAGACCTCCACCGTATGTTCCACCGCGTCCTCCGGGCGATCCTCGCAGAACTTCAATTCACTCCTGCGTTTCTATTCATCCCGTTTTACCAGTACATTCTTAAACAGAATGCTAGCTTATCTTCTTTCTCGGATTCAACATGACAGGGAAGCCGTTCAATGACTCCACAGAAATAACAATAACCACTTGTAAGTCGTCATAAGTTTCCTTCGAAGTGAGTTCGAATTCTCTTAGCACTCGTACGCATATTGTTTTCACTAAACTTGTTCCGAAGTGTCTTCCTGAAAACAAACAGAAAAACCACATTAAGTCAGGGAGGCACTTAACAGTCTTTATTAGTGTATTATATGGCCTATCATGATGTAATTCCGCCGACCTGTGACGACGAAAAGGGACTCAAGTATGGCAATTTCCTGGTTAGTTAGGTCGGGTGGTGTCAGTATTTGCATTACCTCTGATATCTTCCTATCTAATCTTCTAACATATAAAATTCTCGTGTGACAGTGTTTGTTATCGAACTCCTCCGAAACGGTTTGACGAATTTTTATGTGTATAGTTGGTAAGTCTGAAAAAAGCTTTTGTTTTGGATGTTATTTTTTTATATTATCGAGTCAACTAGTATTTTTTATAATCTATATATATACCTATATAAAAGAAAGTCTTGTTAGTTACACTATTATCACTCAAGAACGGCTGAACCGATTTGGCTGAAAATTGGTAGGAGGTAGCTTAGAACCAGGAAACGGACATAAAATATGTTTATCCCGGAAATCCCACGGGAACGGGAACTATGCGGGTAAAATGGGAGTGAAGCCGCGGGGGACAGCTAGTATCTAGATAAATTTCGAATTACTGGGCAAAGACCTTTCTCAATTCCTTCTATTGTTCTCGGTTATGTGCCACTGCTGGCAAATTCCTAATATAAAGATAGAAATATCTAATAGAATGATTATAGAAGCGTGTAAAACAGCGAGCGACGCGATATTATCAGTATAAAACCGATGCATTGCGGAAGGTATTTTTCCTCGAATATGGCGACAAGGCTTTATACGCATTATTCCGAAGAGTGGCGACAAGCCCCCGGACGACCCTAAGTCGTACCGGCCCCTAACGCTACTCCCATCTTTTAGAGCGACTGATCGTTCCCCACTTATTACCGACCGGACCTAAATTTCATAATAATCAATACGGTTTTACTATTGGGAAGTTCGCTGTCGATGCAGCAGTCTCTGTCCGTAAAATTGTCAACTCATCGGAACATAAATACGTGGTTGGAATCTTTCTCGACATTTCTGGCGCTTTTGATAACGTATGGTGGCCGATGCTACAAAAACATCTACAATCTGATTTGTTCGTACTATCTAAACGGCTCCGCGAAACTCCAACTTGGACATCATTTCATTACTAAGTCTCTAACCATGGGATGTCCTCAGGGCTCAGTTATCGGTCCATATATATGGAAATTTGGCTACGATGATTTCCTCGCACTTCCGCTCCCATGCGGCTGTTCATTAACAAGTTACGCGGACGATGGCTTGCTGCTCATTCAGGCAAGTACTCGGGCTGGATTCGAGAACTTGGCGGACACATGCCTACGTTTAATACCTCAGTGGGGCGACCGAAACCGTCTGACCTTTGCACCGCATAAAACCTATCAACTTCTTTTAAAAAGGAACCTTAAATCCTGTCCCAGTATTAAATTTATAACGTACCCGTTAAAAGTAAAGAATCCGTGTGCTACCTCGGTATGCTACTAGAAAGGAACTCTCCATTTATTGATCATATAAAAACAGTAGGAGAAAAAGCAAAAAAGAACTTCTACGCCTTGACGAGAATATCTAAGGCTACTTGGGGTCTTTCATTTCAAACCTTAAAAACTACTTATGGGGCTACTTACTTGGGTTGTATGTGCTAAGGGGCACCTGCATGGGCCGACAGGGCCACCATAGGGGCGGTACGACGTAAATTACTTCAAAACCAGCGTTTGGCTTTGATATTCCTATGCAAGGCGTATAGAACGATTAGTACTGAAGCCTTACCGGTGCTGGCGGGTTATCTCCCAGTCGATCTGGAAGTGCAGCAGCGTGCTGCAATGTAGTACTATACTAGAAAGATCACGGACCCAGAGTTTTTTCCGCAGCGCGACCGTGCTAAGATCTCTGGATTTCTAATCCCCATACTGACGTCTGGGAGGTACTTTAATTTATCCGAATGGCAATGTAAGTGGGAAAATTCCATCAAAGGTCGACACCTCCACCAGTTTTTTCCATCCATTCTTGAGCGGCTGGATAGGACATGGCTGGAGGTGGATCACTGTGTTGCCCAAATTCTCACAGGTCATGGCAACTTTAAGAGTAAATTATTTTCCTTCAGGCTTTTGGCTTCACCTTTATGTCAATGTTCTACAGCTAACCTTGAATACGAACAATCCGCACATCACGTCTTATGGGAGTGTATTCTTTGGCAGACTGGACGTAATATTATGTTAGATAGTATTCAGGTTACATCTGGAGTAGTTTACTATACGGACCTTGTAGAAACCAGAAAATTTCCGTACGTTCAGGCGTTTTTACCATAACTATTACTGGAATCAAAAGTAGCTCACAATTTAGGACCCATTAATTTCAGTGTTAATATATAATCCGTGGTGCTTGGCAATTGGGCTTAACCCAGTTGTATTTATCCCTTGGTGCCTATTGGCCTAACTCAAATCTGTCTCCTGCTTGATAAGGAGGGAAGTGGAAATTATATTTATTTTTTCCTACTCCTCCGCTGTACCTACTCTTCTGATTAATTTCGATGCGGGATCCAATACAGTTGAATCGTTTCTCCGGGACTCGTCGGGCTTCATTAGCTCGGCGTTTTTCTGGTGGTCGCCACTGTTGATTCTGGCTTTCAGGAGTTGCAGTGGTTGGGAATGTGTGGCAGGCTTGTCCCAAAAATAAAAATGGCCAATTCCTACTTGTCCCGCCTTCTCCTTATAATATTGGTAATATCTTTTTTCAGCAAGTAACATGATTCACTTGTGTTAGTAATAATATTTTTAACTCCTTATTTTAAAGATGGAAAATCATCACATGACTCCTCCTGCTGTGGGCGGAGCAGAAGAGAGTGTCAGATTCTTAATGCCCTTTGTGTTCCAGTGCCGCGGGGACTCTACCAAACAAATTCCGCAAAATATTCTTTACTCGCTAATTGCTAGTAAAGAATATTTTAAGAATAAAGCAAGCCTGTAACAGGTATTGACGAACATTTGATGCAGACGCTATTCGCAACCACTTGTATGCTTATTACACAAGGAATAAATACCCAACTGTGAGTAAATTAATAATAATAATGTTTATTTATTTCTCCACACAAAAAAAAACAGCCCATACATAATTACGATGTTACTTATAATATCTATTTAAATACAGGTTTGTGGATATTCTAGAATTTGTGAGAAGCTGGTGTCTGAGGTAGGCATGAAAATGCCTGTATTTCAAATCACCAGGTCCCCACCCACGGAAGGAACAAGACCAATGTTGTAGAACAAATAGCAGGAATAGCACTTTCTGATATGAGCAGCAATTATATAATACTAGCTGACCCGCGCAACTTCGTCAGCCTCACATTTTCCATTACTGCTCCGCTCCTATTTGTCTTACCGTGATGTTACATAACCTATAACCTTCCTCGATAAATGGACTATCTAACACTGAAAGAATTTTTCAAATCGGACCAGTAGTTCCTGAGATTAGCGCGTTCAACCAAACAAACAAACAATCAAACAAACAAACTCTTCTGCTTTATAATCTTAATAATATATATAAATCTCGTGTCACAATGTTTGTCCTCAATGGACTCCTAAACCACTTAACCGATTATAATAAAATTCGCACACCATGTGCAGTTCGATCCAACTTGAGAGATAGGATAGTTTAAATCTCAATTTTTTGTTGCAATATTATTTAGGAGCGGAAAATGTGACGCAGACGAAGTTGCGCGGGACAGCTAGTATTAGTATAGATTACTAGCTGACTCGCCACTAGTTACGTCGCGATGACAAAGGTCAAAGCGGGCCTTTCATTTTTGACAATTTTAAAAGTAAGTTTTTTTTATAAAGGGCCCTTAGGTCAAACTCGATCGAAACGCTGAGAAGTGATTTTTCTTCATGTATGTTAGGTACATGATTTTTTTCGACCAGCCCATGCTTTTGTTCTGTGGTTCCATGACTCTGTCTAATCCGAAGTTTTGGTCTGTTAGTGCTCCGGGGTCTTAGTCTTTTCATGAACAATGTCTCCAGTAGTTTTGAAGGAATATTAGACAACAAGCTAATGGGCCGATAGGACTTCACGTCCCCAGAGAATTTTTCAGGCTTAGTAATCATAATTATTTAAGCTAATTTCCATTGAGAGGGTAAGTGGTGTAGTTACCCTTTTAATGGCAAGTAGCTCAAATGTATTGCGTAGTATAAAGCGGTGAGGAAGGTTATGCCTGCTTCAGGAAGTTCCTTCAAAATTTTTGTTATAAATAGGTTCATTTAGTTTATTGATGACAGTTCTTACTTATTTTTTCATTCTTTTTTTAAATGATGCTGAACACAAAAAATGACTTCGTAACTTACCAAAACAGTTCATAGGTCCCAAACTGAACGGTATGTAGCTGTTGGGGTTCCGTTTCTTCACGTTTTCAGGGTTGAACCGCTCTGGGTCGAAGAGGTCTGGGTTGGACCAGAAGCGAGGGTCGCGGTGGAGGTGAAAGACAGGAACTACTAGTGAACAGCCCGCGGGGAGAGTGGCGTTACCTGGAAAGTGTAGAAATTTATTTAGGATTTTACTTGATGGATTATCAGGTTGATGGAGTGGTGTGTAAATATGGAGTACCTGCATTAATAGACAGGTGTATTGTGCTTATCCTAAAGACTCTAAGTTCCTGTAAGAGCTGAGAAATCACGAGCTTTGAGGAGAATGCTCAAAGAAAAACTAAGGTCATTTAATTTGAGTGTAGGTAAAATATTGAAAAACTTGACTTAAAATGTGAGCTGCAAATTCTTGGTGAAAATATGGCCGAGAACGTGGCCGGTTTTGTTCGTACCGGTAGGTACCGGGGACTGACTTGTGCAAGCCACGCCCGCTGCGGGCACTTTAACAATAAAACTGAACCGCTTGCGGAAGAACTTGCTGATCTCCGCAAGTGACCCGGCCCTCTCGCGCCAGGAGCTCTCTGAGCCTCCCGCGCCTCTCCCGCTTCCGCTGGATGCAGCGTCGGACTCCGACCACTCATCACGATTGCCGTTACCGGCGATTTGGGTTTTTTGGTTGTTTTCTTCCATAATAAATCCCACGAGTAATAGGTAAATAAATGTCCATCCTGGCTGGCGTGTACCAGGATAAGCAGAATAAATTGCTTTACTCGCCAGAGGGGGCTGCAGGTACCCCTGGCCAGGGAAGCACTAGCGACTGAAAAAACCCGTCAGCCATTCGTCCCTTCGCGGTGCTCCCGCCACTTGGGATTGGGGGTATTTTTTATAGAGGTTTACGTCCTCGTGGTCCAGGCAGTTAAGCCAAGACCGTCGGTCCTATCAGTGCCGCGAGACATGACCACAGCACTTCGATAGGGTTACGAGATCAGCGGTGACAGAGAAGGACAACTCTGTCTGCTCGGAGGCAGGGTAAGTGTACACCGAACCCACTCTTGCTCCTCTGCTATGCCCTCTGCTACACAGAGGGTCACGCAAAGGAACGCCCCGTCGGTCCATCCAATGGACCCCACCCGTGTCAGAAAATTAGCCGCAACAGTAACCCTCCCCGAAGCATAAGAGGAGATTCTCATTTCCCCTCATTCCCCGGAGAAAGTTACTGTTGCGCCCAGGGTGCACCGGTCCAGCAACTGCTCTTCCCTCCAGACGGAAACGGGGCCTCTGCGAGTTGGTTTCGTACGCCTATCAAAGGACCAGGTCTCCAGGGACCCGAGAAAGGAAAAAAAAAAGAAGATCTTATTCTAATGTCAAGATCGCTATGTTTAGCCTAATAGGCGTACAAATTTTGGATACATTAAATTATAATTCAAATTAAAATACATAACATTAAAACTATTAGACAGAATTGAGTTTAAATAAAGCGAACATAAATATGACTCACACAAACTAAAACCCAATTATTGTTTATTTAAATTGTCTGATAAAAAATCACCAATGGAATAGTATGCCTTGTTAACTATTAAATCTCTAAGCATTTTTTTTAGTTCATCAGGTTTTCATAAGTTTGCAAAAGAAAGCTCTTTCTTTTTCTTTTCAAAAAAAGAAAAGAAAGGGCATTCCTTTGCTTCGCATAGTAATATTTAGAGCGTTTGGGGGCCGAGTCACCCGCGTCCGTAGGAGAATACCCTTCAGCGAATCCCTACACGTGGTCCCCGGGTGGTGCTAAACAGGTGACACTAACCGCCTCCGTGGTCTAGTGGTTAGACCACCTCATTCAGACCCAGAGGTCCCGGGATCGATTCCCAGCAGGGGCAAATTTTTTGCTCGGTTTGGTTGGTGGTAGGACTTGTTCTAAGTTCGCCTGACAAGCTACCACCATCATGTCTAAGTCTGTCGCCATAACAACAATGTTAACAGCATTGTTGTGTTCCGGCAGTCAGAGGTATGATAGCCAGTTCCTCTGTGTACGAGGAACCTGATGAACTAAAATATGATGACTTTTAAAAAATCATAGTACAAAAGTTGTTGATTATGATGTTAGTAACATAGTCCTGAGAGGTTGTCGGTGTTTTACAAATAACCCTGTATATTGTTTATTTACAAAATATAACCCTGTATATTGTTTATTTATAAAAAAGGGGCACATTTACAATAAAAAGTCTTAGCACTTTTTTAAGAACACAAATAGCTTATTAGCCTGAATTAAGATGAACCAGCAGTGCTATTCTGTAACAACATTTTCGTGTCTCGACAGCGGAATCCGAGGTGAGTTTCAAATTTGTATAAATATATGACCTTATGTCGTGTGAGATAAAGTTCACTTTGTAAGCTTAGTCACTCAGGTGAAGTCGATATCGAAATGGTTATTTACAGAATAGACTAGCAGTGCTTCAGGCTACAAAGTGATTATTTACGCATATTATGTTTGTTTGGGTTGTTTTTGTTTGTTGTTGTAGGTTGCTTTTGTTTTGTTTGTATCATGCGTTGTTTTTATGCTTTTGTGTTGTTTTAAATGAAAAAAAATCAGGCACTTACTGTTTTTTTATCTGTTGATTGATTATTATTGGTAGAAAGAAGGAATCTACTAATCTTAAAGTCTGTCTTGCCGTTTCTCAACTATGTTGGGGTCGGCTTCTATTTTATCCGGATGCAGGTGAATACCAGTATTTTAGCGACAGCCGATCTGACCCCCACAATTTAAATCCCAAATAGTTTGTTGCAATCCAAAATGACTAGGTACATACAGGTGGTAAAATGAATAAATAGAAACACTTATGGACCCTGTCAGGCACAGCGAAGCTTTAAATAATTAAGAAAAAGACAGCGCGCTTTTTTTGTAAATTGTGTGTTTAGTTTATTTTATTTAGTAACTATTATTAAATATTTATTATAATATATATTATATATTTTATAATTATATTATTATTATTACCTTCACATTTAGTTTTGGATTTATGTACATTTTAGCCATTTTTATTTTTACCTATTAAGGCGCGTCCCCGAGCAAAACGCAGCGCTAGCCGTTTTTTGAGCAGTTTTTTGGACCTATCTACTCTTTATCCAAAAGAAATACCAACTAATAAAAAATACATTAAATTTCTACATAATCTTGGCTTCAAAATGGTAGATGTTATTTTTTATTACTAAGTATAATGTTTAAGTAATCTCACAACGAGCCCACAGAAATGAGAAAAAAATACTGAAATAATGCATCTTCTCGAAAACTAACGATTATTTTGATTTTGTACTTTCACTATTGGATAGGCAATTTAATTATGAACATTTTGGTAGAAGTATTTTTTTCAAACGACCAAAATTAGATTTCATAACTATTTTATTCAACATTCTGAGCGTATTCGCTTTTGTATCTCTTGCGCTGTTATTGAGGGAAAAAATGTTCAAGGTTATTTGCTCAGGGTACGGCCTTAACCGGGTCACACAACCCTTGGCGAGACTGGTTTCGGATTGCTTGGCTTTATACTTCCCGTTACGACTGTCAATGATCTTTAAATACGATCCCGAACCAACAGTTTAACGTGATTTCAGACAACGGAGGCCTTTGAATATCGACTTATAGAGAAATATCATAAACATAAAATATTTAAAAGATCACCATCGACTCGAAAAGAAGAAGAAGAATTGAAATAAACACGAAAAAATGATGGAACTTTAATTACTCACTAATAGTAGCATCTTCATTAATAGTCCTCTGCAGCGCAGCCCCAATTGGGAACAGACGCACTGTTTCTTTGAACACCATCTCTAAGTACGGCATCTTCTTGAAGTCCTCATCGGTCACGTTTCGGTCCTGGTCACCAAAGACGGCCTTGATTTCTGCGTAGAGTTTCTCCTGCAAATATTGGACATTAGGTACTTTGAAGTAAGCAAATTGTAATCGATTGACGGTGGTTATAATAAGCATTCAAGCGGCAATACCGTAATTTTAGAGGTTAGAAGCATGAAATTTCGTAGAAAAGCTATTAGTTAAAATAAAAATAAATGTGAAGGCTGTTTTTGAAAATATACTCTCTAAGAGGGTGAAAAGGGTGTTCATATGGGATCTTCGTGGTTTTTAATTAGAGTGAGAAGTATGAAATTTATATTTATATTTTGTTTTTGGAAATTTAACCTCTTACGGGAGAAATGTGATGGAAACATTTAAGTAAAAATGCAAAAAATACAACTCAAAAATTGCTTGACCAATGTAGATTACATTTTTCACTGAGATACTGAAACAATTAAAACAAGTTTATTCGTAACTTTCCCCGTAAAGGGCTGAAATAAGGGGTTGAAGTTGGTATCCAAAATCTTATTCCTTGGACCAATATAATTGAAACTTGGAATTAAAGATGATTTATGGGGTGTTAAAGTGTGTATGGAAGAATCCTATTCCTTGAGTTTATAAACCTAAAACTTGGCACGAATACAGAAGTAAGTAAACAATAAATAACTTCATAATTCGTTTTTCAAAATATACTCCAATGGGGACTAAGGGGTGTGTTAAAATTTTTATGGAAGAATTATAACGCTTGGTTCGATGACGTTGAATCATGATCTTAATGAGAAAAAAAATGACGTATTTGTATTTTTCTAAAATCGACCCCTCAATGGGTGAACAGGGGTTATGAAGGTATCATCATCATATCAGCCGAAAGACGTCCACATACTTCATCAAAAGCCACCAAGCGTCGGCGTCGCCACAATGAGTGGTACTGTGCGTCTCGTATCCATCGGCTACCCGCAACCTTCACCAGATCGACACACCTTGTGGGAGGCCGTCCAACGTTGCGTCTTCCGGTACGCGGTCGCCACTCCAGAACTTTTCAGCCACATCAACCCTCCGTTCTGCGATCAATATGCCCTGCCAACTGTCACTTTAGTTTGGCGATCCTTCGGGCTATGTCGGTAACCTTGGTTTTCTTGCGGATATCAACATTGCTGATTCGATCACACATTGAAATTCCAAGCATCGTCCTCTCCATCGTCTTTTGAGTAACTTTAAGCCTTCTGATGAGGCCCATTGTGAGCGTTTCAGTTCCATAAGTCATCACTGAAACTGGCACTGGTCGTAGACTTTTGTCTTGTGATACTGTGGTATGTGGCATGAGAAGATACCACTCAACTTCCCGAACGCTGCCCAGCCGAGTCGGATTTGACGGTTGACCTCTTTTTTTTCTCTCACCTGATGGAAAGTGATGATTAGGCCGAAGATGGAAGCGAGTTTCACCCGGAATCCTCTAACATAGAGGAACTGGCTATCATACCTCTAATTGCCGGAACACAACAATGCTGTTAACATTGTTGTTATGGCGACAGACTTAGACATGATGATGGTAGCTTGCCAGGCTGACTTAGAAGTCCTACCACCAACCAAACCGAGCAAAAAATTTGCCCCTGCTGGGAATCGAACCCGGGACCTCTGGGTTTGAATCGGGTGGTATAACCACTAGACCACGGAGGCGGTTAGTGTCACCTGTTTAGCACCACCCGGGGACCACGTGTAGGGATTTGCTTAAGGGTATTCTCCTACGGACGCGGGTGACTCGGCCCCCAAAAGTTAGCCCTACTTAACTGGACCATTTGTCCCAGGTAGACGTACTTATTCACAACTTCGAGGGTAGAGACTCTCTCTCACCATGATCTTGGTTTTGTCCATGTCCATTTTGAGTCCCACATTTTTGGAAGCTCTATTGAGGTCATCGAGCATTGTATTGAGGTCTTCCGTAGTCTCAGCCATGACGAGTATATCGTCGGCAAATCGAAAGTGGCTGATGTAATCGCTAATTGTTCAATAAGCACCTAAGTGAACACGGTGAGATGTCAACAAAATAGACCAGCAAAATCGCACTGCAGCACATAGACATTAATTACCTGACATTTTGGGTGATAAGCCATCATCAAAAGGAGGTACGACGCTATCTTTCCCGAAGTTTCTTGACTCTGAAACATTGAAATACGCAGTGGTCTGTATTGAATCATCCAACAACCTAAAAAAATAAAACCCACTTCCAAAAAAAAAACACTACTATTTTATTTTTTGTAAAAAAAGTTTTTTTTTAAACTTTTAAGTGGTGATACTTAGACGATATCTTCGTCTACGCAGGAATTGAAATACGCAAAAATGCTTATTAGTTAACAACTCCTGAGCTAAACTGAATAAAATTATTTTTTGGGACCAAATGGCAAATAAGCCCTGTACAACTTACAAATGGTCAAATTGAGCAACCACATAAGTATGCTCCCGATTTGCTATGGTGTGCTACAAGGCAGTATCCTAGGTCCCACCTTGTTTCTCGCTTTTATTTATTTATTTATTTATATTAATACTTTACGCACACACATGTACAGAGGCGGTCTTAATGCCATAGGCATTTTCTACCAGTCAACCTTTGGATAATGCAGAGAATAATTGTAGTGGGTGCAATATAAAGATAAAGAGAAACCAGAAACACGATTATTAGTAAAAATAAATACAAAGATAAATAAAAACATATAAACTATACATACAATAAAATACTATAACATAATATAGGTACTCAAATTAATAAACTAATTACACGATTATACTGATACTGATTACTACCACACCACCACCACTAGGTTTTACTTGCGGTCACCGGTCGGCACGACAGCAAAAAATGGTTGAAATTACAACCGAACGAGAGATAACAACTGCAGTCGACTTAATGAGTGACCCGAGTGTATTATATGAGGAAGATATGAAGGAAGAGGAACAATACTTACAGGAGAATTCACAGGAAGCGTGCCAAAATTACGAAGAGTGGAGACCAAATAAGAGAGACGGAGAAAACGAGGATGAGGATGGTTTGACAGAAACAAAGGCAAAAAAAATATAAAAAGGAAAATTTTGAAATTTACATTTCATTTAAAGATAAAATGCCGAAACAGTTTGCTCTGGCTAAAATATTAAAAAATGAGGGAATAATTAAGATCGACAAGATCAAGTATATTAATTACCCTTACAAGATTCGAGTTGAAGTGAGAAGTGAGGACAGTATGTTGTTGCTGGAAAAGTGTAAGGAGATCACTGACAGAGGTTGAAGAGTTCAAAAGGCTATGGAAGTTAACTAATCCTATGGAATTCGAACTGACTGACAAAGAAATGTTGGAGCGCATTGAGTGTGCTGAACCTGCGCAACTTGAGTCCGTCCCAATAGACGGATTCCCTCTGAGCTCTTGCGCATGAGTATAGACTCATGCGCAGGAGCTCAGAGGGAGAGGCCTAGTGAGTCAGTACGCCATTGCTTTAAGGTTTCTTTTCGCCCAGCATACATTTTTCCGTTGATGGATTGCGTATACGAGTCGAGCAGTACCTATTTCCAGTGACCCAATGCTCACGCTGCTGGAAATTTAGACATACGTTACGAAAATGCATATCAGCTAAAGTCATATGCCCAAAATGTACCGAGAATCATAATAATTGTGACACTACTTCATTTAAATGCACCAACTGTGATGGTCAACATATGGCTTTGTGGCGATCTTGTCCGGCATGCTTAAAGGAAAAGATATTGAAGGAAATAATGGCTGAATTTAATTGCACATACCGACGTGCTTTACCAGTATACGTCCCACTTAATGAAAACAAACCAATTGATCGTGTCATAACAGCAACTGAATTGAAAGACATGGCGGCTTCACAGACTGGGAAACTGTCCTTTTCGGCGTGTCTACAACAGCCTCGGCCAGAAGTAACTACACAGGCGCCTAGGGTAGACAGTTATCCAAGGAGTGCGAAGGAACATAGATCAAACCCTCACAGGCAGAAACAGTCAAAGAAACCTATTGAAGTTGAGGTTTCGATACAAGATGATGCAATATATAGATAAGAAGATTCACATGAAGAGAAGAATAAGGGGAGAGAAGTACAATTCAGTGAGTTTATAAGTAGGCTGAAGGAGGTTTTGTTTTTAAAAGAAGAAACAGTTCATCAAAAGGTGTAAAGTTGTATAAAGTGCTGTGTTCAATGGGTAATACTCGTATAAGTATTAGTGGAAAACATTTGGGACTGGCCAATATTGAAGCTAATATTACGACTATTTCGGTCACAATGAATAATAAACTTATAAAACTAAATTTATTATAAGTATAGATAGATACAGAATTATTTCAGACTACATATATATACAATAAAATAAAATAAACAACTCTTAACTAACTAAAACTAAAATTAAAACTAACATATGGCGTCGAAAAATTCGTCCGCATCGCTAGCCACTGGTAATAAGCCCAAAAGGCTGGCAGCATTGCCACGTTGTATGGCAATGAATCCCCGGTTGGAGCAGTACTATTGCAGAATAATTATGGAAACAAAATGAAACGCTATGGGTTTGGGTGTTTTAGTGGACTGATAATCGTTTATTTTAGAAGAACTATTGGCCCCTGCCTGACCACTAACAATATACACGGCTTTTAAATGGCAGGGGGTGACTTGCACACTCAATGAATGGGCCCCCGAAAACGGTCGCTAGCACAAAGTGACGTAGCGCCAAGGAGGCAACATGGCCTGAGGTGCTAGAGGAGTGGAGAGGTATACCACGGCTATCAGGACAATTCCGGAAGTGCGGTCAAGATCCCTACCAGCACCTTACTGGATTATACATCCCTCTCCCGAGCACAAACAAACATACAAACCCAAAAATATTGTTACGTTTTTTGTTGATTATATATTTACGAGTATGCGTAAATTGATTATTTTACCTTCATGTAATTGATTTTATTTACAAACCATACATAAAGCGTAAGAAGACAATAGGATTTCAGGATTTCTGTTAGAGTTATGAGTGCCATGCATTAAAACTTTATTCAAACAAACTCTTCAGCTTTGTATTAGTAGGACTAGGTAACAGACAATGAAAGATATTACTCATCTAACTTATTACTATTGCATTCACAAGACTTGTGATTTTTTTACTGTAATTTACAATTCATTCCATCTATCCTCTTAAAAACTGTATGCTTGGATACAGTGTTTTGGCATAATTAATTTAGAGTTTCAGACAAGGATTAAACACTGTATCCGGTTTTACAGTATTTTGCCTTGTTTGAAGTACATTAAAAATTTATAATTGTCTTGTCAACACAAGTTAGTGGCAATAACTTATTTCTGTAATAAAATAATTAAAAAAAAAACTATTTGGCTAATTACTAGAAATGTACAGCTAACTATTAAATGCACAAAATTATATAATATGCACCAATTACCCCTGATATGGGCAAATATTAATAAAAAACATGTTTTGTCAGTTATCTCAAAACTGGTATTTGTAGGTTACAGTGTTTTGGCTTGGCAGGGCAGCGGAGTCGCGGGATTATTCGCAAGAGACACCGTGGCTCCGGAACACAAAGGGCAATGAAGGAACATGGATGGGTTTTAGTCAGTAGAAGTCTGACACTCCCTCCCGCTACACCCAGAGCGGGAGGAGTCATTGGATGATAACCCATCCCTAAAAAAAAAAAGACCTACTGTACCTACACAAAAAAAAGCATAAAAATCGGTCATGTCGTTTCAGAGGAGTTCGATAACAAACACCATGACATGAGATTTTTATACATTAGAAATATTGCCATTCAGAAATATAATATAATATAATATAATATAATATAATATAATATAATATAATATAATATAATATAATATAATATAATATAATATAATATAATATAATATAATATAATATAATATAATATGCCTCTCAGAAGGCCAACCCTACGTCCGAGTATAACATCTTAGCTCACGTGAGAGGCGGACCCCTGCAACGAACTTTCCATACAGGTGACCAACAGGGCTATGGCAAACCCCAAACATTATGGAGAATATTAATGAAAATTTACGTTTAATGCCGCTGCCCGGGGGCGAGCGCCGGGGCACGTCTGGAGCTGACGCTGGACGTGACAGCATGCGGACCGTCAGTGGCTCTTCGCTGAACAGGCGGGCAAGAGTCGGGGAATCCGAAGAGATCACAGCCGAAATTATCAGGGATGCCGATGATACTTTGCGGGACGTGGATGGAAACGGTCCTACGAGTCCTGCCGGTGCATCGGATACGACCACGACAAGTTCGCACAATGGTAATTCTAGACGAAAGTGGTCACAAGAAGAGTTACAAGAATTAATGTTCTGTTACTTTAGAGCAAAAGCAGAAGGTTCAGGCTACATAAAAAGATTTGAAAAACTATTTAAAGACAGAAACCAACACAACCCCAAAGCAAATAGATTCACCGGAAACACCCTCTCAAACCAAGCACGTAGCGTTATTACCCGTAAAGTCATATCTACTCAACTGTTAGATGAAATTAAATTAAAAGCAGAACGGTCTTTACAACAGCCAACCCCCAATACAAACTTAGACAATGATAGTGAACCTATAGAAGTAGTTACAGACTCCCATCAAACACCAACATTAGATCCTACACTTGACACTATTACAAATCCCATCACCCCTAATACACAAATATTATATGACATGAACATAATTCCAGAATCAATAGTTGATGCAAATCCAGTATCACAGCTGCATATAGAAGTAGACGATTATCAAGACCCTATCATCCTTCAGTTCCTACAAACTCTAGCAGAAACAAAAGAAATAGAGATCATAGATAGAAAATTATTACCCAAACCAAAGTTTAACAAGCAGTTCATTAATAACTTTAATAAAATTAATATTTACATAGAAACGTTACTAATAACTAACAATAGTCTCCGCGAACTTAATGACATTATATACTCGGTAGCCAAAACACTTATTATAGCTAATGGGCAAAAGCCATACACTCCTCCCTCCATATTGAAACCTAAAAAAGATCCGCCGTGGAAAATTAGAATAAAGAATAAAATAGAACTGATAAGGAAAGAGCTCGGGAGACTAATAGAAATAAAAAGAGGAGTTAATACTAGAAGAATGATACAAATAAGAGACAATCTATACAATAAATATAACATTTTCACCGAGCAAGACCACGACAATACAGTAGAAATATTAAATCAGAAAGTTAAAGCTTTTGCCGGTAGGATAAAAAGATACGACGACATCAACAACAGAAAGGTTCAAAATCAAAAGTTTAGCGAAAATCAGCATTCTTTTTACAGGTCCCTTAATGGCTATCAGCAACAAGCACCGACAGAAATCCCAACCAAAGATTTAATTCAAGATTTCTGGTCATCGATACTTTCGCAACCTGTGTCCTACAATAAAGACGCGACATGGATCTCAGAGATACAAAAAGAGGCGTATAGTATACAAGAGCATAGGTTTGAAGAAGTAGATATAGAGATGGTTAAAACAGCATTAAGGAAAGCCCACAATTGGAAGACACCTGGAATAGATAAAATACAAAATTACTATTTAAAATATCTCACAAGCACCCACGAACATATAACTAAACTATTCAATAGAATCCTTAGCAAAACAGATCCAGTAGAAAATTGGTTTACAACAGGACAAGTAATTCTGATACCCAAAAATGAAAACACTAGCGAACCACAAAACTGGCGCCCAATAGCATGCTTGCCGACTATGTATAAACTGTTAACCTCTGTTTTATCCAACGAACTGTACAAACATTGTGAAACTAACGACATTATTGCTCCAGAACAAAGAGGCTGCCGGCGGCGCGCCAGGGGCTGCAAAGATCACCTCATGATTAACAAAGCCATACTAGAAGACGCACATCAGTCTCAGAAAAACTTAAGTATGGGATGGGTAGACTATCGAAAGGCATTTGATAGCATCTCACACGAATGGCTTCTTCAGGTATTGAGGTTGTACAAGTGCTCGGGTGCTATCATAGGCTTTCTAGAGATGGTCATGCCTACATGGAATGTTATCATGATGGCCCGTGGCGCGAACGCTTCTGTAACCACTGATCCCATAGTTATTTGCCGAGGAATATTTCAAGGAGATTCATTATCACCACTACTGTTTTGTTTAGGTATAAACCCAATTTCAACCATACTTAACAAATACATACTAAAAGGCTATAAACTCAGGAGTAACTTATCAGTCAACCACTTAATATACATGGATGATTTAAAAGTTTATGCAAACAACAAAGCTAGTTTAAAAATTTTACTCGACAGTACTGAAATATTTACGCGAGACATAGGAATGCAATTCGGGTTAAACAAATGTAATGTTCTACATATAACAGCCGGTAGAGTTAGTGAGCAGCATGGAGAAGGACACACTGTGTAGTAGTTAAGGGTGAAGATTCGAAAAGGCTTACCGCAAACTCCCGTCCACTGCCTCGCGCTCTGAGGGCTCGGCGGCGTGTCCAGTCGTCCTGAATCTTGCTAAACTGCACTACACATAACTTCCACAGGCGTTAGTTATTGTTATTGTTGGTATCTTGAGGGGGTTTAACACGAATGCACCGAAATACCTTTCTGTTTCTTTTAGAAGGTGGCTGTAAGGGCGTGGAGCGCGGTGCGCGTTATTTTCAAGTGAAGAACCGCTGGTGTCGCGAAAACTCACGCGCGGGAGCGCGGCGCCACTGTGCTCATCCGTAGACCAATCAGATTGCTCAGCGAATGAACGATGAGAGTGCCGATCACATATTCAAATCATACCCTCGTTAACTACACATAATTATAGCCTAATTACTTGTAATGGGGTGAAGGAAAAGTAAAAAAAAAACATTCAAAATTCCCCAAGATCAAATGCAGTAGGTAATACCCACTTTAGAAAGAACGGTACGTAACATGCCGCTCGCCTTAAAAGAATGTAATTCTTTTAACCTTAAATTTAAAAAAAATCTGAATTATACACTCGAAAGAAGAATGAAAAATGCTTTTGAAAGCATGAAGCCTTATTTTTATTGTTATTCTACTAAAGATTACTTAACTAAGATTCGCATATTGTTAACTAAAACTTACGAAACAACTATTCTAAGGGCAAAGGACATATTTTAACTACAGAGCGTTTCACAAAACTTTTGCCCATTTGTAAAGTTACAACACGAGTAACATTGTCGGAACCCGGATGAAGAGCATGGACACGAGCCAGTCTCCACTGTAATGGTGGTAAATTGTCATCTCGTACAACGACAATAATACCTTCACGGAGTAGCGAGCCGCGATCTCGGAACCATTTATTACGTTGTTGAATTTCGTGTAAATATTCACGACTCCAACGTTTCCAAAAGTGTTGCACACATTGTTGCACCCTACGCCATCTAGTGAGTCGATTTGAAATATTCTCAACTAATGAAGTATCTGGTAAAGTCATCAAAGGACCTCCTATTAAAAAATGAGATGGTGTTAAAGGTAACGGATCTAATGGATCGGCACTTAATACACAGAGCGGACGTGAATTAAGTACCGCTTCAATTTGACAAAGAAGGGTATGCATTTCATCGTAAGTTTGAGTTTGCGTGCCGAGGACTCGATTTAGATGATGTTTGAAACTTTTAACACCGGATTCGAAGAGGCCACCAAAATGTGAAGCATAAGGAGGTTGAAAATGCCAAGTGATGCTTTGTTCTAAAACTTTCCCATTAAGGGTGGCTTGAACAGAATCATTACGTAAAAAGTTAAACAAGTCTTGTAGATAATTATTACACCCAACAAAGTTTCTTCCACAATCAGAGTAAATATCGGTACATAAACCTCTACGGGACGTGAAGCGTCGCAAGGCTGCTAAAAATGCATCAGTTGACAGCTCGGATACGAGTTCAAGGTGTATGGCCTTGACGGACATACACACAAAAACAGCTACATAACATTTAATAATTTTCGCATTTCGAACTTTATTTGCCCGAACGTAAAACGGACCCGCGAAATCAACAGATGTTTTCAGAAATGGCCGCTCGGGACGCACTCTGACAGCGGGCAGCGGACCCATGCACGGCTGCGGGTTCACGGGACGAGCACGAAAACAACGCACGCAGCGATGTATGCGTGCGACTATAGCGTCACGACTAGACAATATCCAATAATTCTGAAGTAGAATATATTGTACGGATTGTGGACCAGCATGTAGGTGCGTGATATGTGTATGATCAATGATTAAAGGAGATTGGGCATTTATAGTTTCACTTTTTGACGCGTAAAGGCCATTTGAGTTAATGTATAATTCATTTTATTAATATTATCGATTTTTGACTTAAATTCATTGAAATAATTTGTGGGGTTTCTATTTTCATTTTAATTAGTATTTAATACGATACAATTTCATTTCTTCCATTATAGTGAAGCGACTCCTTTTTCAATTATAATCGATCGATTGAACATTAACATAAGTCGTGGAAAAACAAAACAATCTACATTTGAAACTAAAAATATTAAAAGTTGTCATTATTATTCTTTAATAATATTACCTACTATTTTTTCGTTAAAAAGCAATTTCAAGACAAAAATAAAACAATTAAGTTAAAATAGATAATGTTACGACGCCGTAGTCTATTGTTGTGTCACAACACTATTCGATGAAATGTCAAACAAATTGGTATTTTCTGTTTACCGTGTTAACTGCCGGTAAACCGAGAAAATTGTTTTCAGCTTTTCTCTGCTAACAAACATAAATTCGTGTCGAGTTGAGTTTTAGGATTCTTCCACGTCTATCTACTACATCGAGCAATTTGACTCTTTTTGTGCGTGTGCTGCGAAGTGAATTATTATTGTTAGAACATTTTCACGTCCACGGTGATTTGTTCTGTGAAAACATGTTGCGCTGTATGAATTGTATTGTTCTCTTTTATTAGCACACCCGCTGCCTAGACGCCAAATCAGAGAAGCAACGGATTCCATGGTAAAAATCTTACGTAGGTACATGGATTTCTCCTACCGTTTTTCTGAGAAGATTTCTAGATCAATGTTTTTAAATATAATAAATAATGATGAACATAGGTAAAACTCAATTAATATGTACCAAAATAATGCAAAATATTTGCCAGTTAATAGGGTTTCAAAACGAATTGTTTTGAGTTATGTAACATAACCTCAATAGGTACTCAACTTATGTTTTTCTTCAGAAACCCCACAACATTTAATCTTGAATTTAACCTTGTATTAAAGTATAACACAACCCTTTTTTTGTGTCTAATTTTCATTACTTTACTGTGTCAAAAGTTGCGCAACCAAGTGCCATAGTACTTTGCTCAATTTCCTTTGTAAGATGATGTTTCTTAGGCAGAATCAATTGGTGTTTAGAAACAAACGGTAAAAGTGATTTATGAATCCGCCCGCCGACACGCAGATTATTTTTGTTATCAATAAAAGGGTTGAGTCGTCGTAATTTAATTGATGGATACTTCCCGTTTGAAATGTTTTTTATGTCTTCAGAAAAACAAAAGTGTTGAACTAAATGGATAAGCCGATTTAAACAAAAATTAAACTCGGACACAGTTATGTGTTTTGGATAGGAGTTTTGAACCTTCTTACATTTATTATAAAATCGAAATAACAGTGCTGTTATTCTTACAAGTTTGCCTAGCGTAGAACACCTTGTAATATACGCCACATCGTTCGTTTTATTTTTCGAATAATGGTACAACAGTAATTGCGATACCTTTTGTATGTGATTTTTAGTACCTCGTTGTATGGGTCAAGCCTAAGTCTCCTTTGCATTCGATTTCTATTTAAAATACAGCGCAACAAGCCAATTGTCATCCAAGGTTTAAGGATTCCATTTTTCAAAGGTATGTTCACAGTAGTTGTACTGAGCGTGACACAGTATTGTAGTATTTCGATTAATCTATTAGTAAGGGTGTTAGGGTTTTCTAGTTTTAAAAGTCTGATAGGTTACTCTCTTTGAGCAGATCTCTATGGAGAATAACGTGCAAGAAACTCCACGGACACTTTTACATATAATAAATTGTTACAAAGTTTTGTTGACATCGTGTTGAAAGTATACAAACATGTGAGAACGATGTGACGGGCATGATAAAAACGTCCGGAATAAGAAAGGAACAATTCAAAGAAATAATTAAAATAAATGAAAAAAAAACCATGGCAGCTGAGAAATGACCAGTCCCAACCGACGGTGCCATGACATGCGCCACGCCTATTCGTCTCAACCATTTTGAATGGAGCCAAATAATTTAACGCATACGCCACCATCGGCTAGGCTTTTGAGTGAGCATGACACTCCCAACCGCCAGGGTGTCGTGAGTCTATACAATCCAAACACACACATATTTATAAATGTTGGAACCAGACCTCCACAACCCATTAACTGGGTAACACGGTACTTCTTGGTAAGACTGGAGTCAGATTTACTGGCTTCTGACAATCCGTAATGACTGCCAAAGATCTACTTATGACAGCCAGGACAGCGGCTTGGTGTATTTTCCAAGGTACGGAGGAAACTCGGTATGTTACGATGGTCACCCATTCACAAAACAACCTTGGCAAGTGTTGCTTAACCTTGAAGATCGACCCGTGCGGCTGTTATTACTTAAAATTAAATAAATCTTTATTTCAGACTATTAGTCCATAATTCTTAGTCACGATCTCTAAAATAATTATACACTGAGTATTCATGTACAAATAAAAATAAAAATTAAACATGCTAATACCAAAACAGAAGAAGCAAATAAACAATAAAACAACTAAAAACCTGATTGAATCCAAAAATAAATATGAACCTAGATGATAATAATATGAATAAAATATTTAATAATAGATCCAAGTTGAACAGGAAAGTTTTGCTGTGCCCGACACTCGACAGGGTCCATAATTGTTTCATTTTATTATTTTTACCACCTATATGACCTGTAGATTATGGATTGCAATAAACGATTTGAGATATATATACCTATGCATATTTCCTAGGTTGTTGTAGCTGACCTACGAAACTTCGTTTGCGTCACGTTTTTCATTAAGGCGAGGTTGCAGTACTGTGTGTTTTGACGAACAACAGCGACTGTCCGGCGAGCGAAATAATGCCAAAATTTTGATTGTTTTTTCTTCTTGGCGAAAACTGATAAAGAAATTATACAATATGGTTTCAACATTTACTTCAAAATAAAAAGCTCTATCTATTGATATAACTTTTATAAATATTCGTTATGAAATCTCTTAGCAGTACACGTTTAAAATTGTAATTTAGTGTCATGTTTGATTAAAAAAAGTATCGAGCCAATCATCCTAAATCGCGTTTCTATCTATACGATTTGCCTTAAGGCTCCGCTTCTATTGGTCGTAGTGTGATATACCTATGTTATATTTATAGCCTAGAGCCTTCCTCGATAAATGGGCATTCGAACGCTTTTTTTTTTTCAATTACCCGAGAACCCGAACTCCTCCAAAACGGCTCGACCGATTTTTATCAATTTTTTGTGTACATTTGGTAGGTCTGAGAGTAGGAAGTAGGCTATTTTTTATTATATGGCAAAAAATCGTTTGCCAGTTCAGCTTATACATATAATGTCGACAATCAAATCAATTTATTCATAAAAACGAATACAGTATAATGTGTATAAATAGCCACAGAAAGATACTATAAAAATCTTATATAAAGGTACAACTCCCAAGGTTACATCAGCCAGGATATTGGAAATACGAAGGTGGTTTGATAAGCCAGTGACTCTTTGAAGTTCTCGCGCAATATCTTTAAATGCATCAGAGATCCGGCAACTGCCATCTATTAATAGGCTGCTGACTAATTTTTAGCAAGCTACGTCATTTATTTTGGGTTTGACTGCCATTGAAAGCAAAATTAAATAATATCCTCTCGAATTTTAACAAAAATGGAACAAAGTGAATTTCGTGTGCTGATTAAGCTTAATTTTTGCATAAAAATCCATCAATGACACCAAGTAGGTAAAGGCTAGATAAATACTATGGGGACTCTGCACTATCAATTTCAATGGTTAAGAAGTGTTTTACTGAGTTCCGCTGTGTATTCGCCAGAAATCGTCGATAAAATCCATGGAATGATATTGGATGACCGGAGAACAAAAGTTCGTGAGGTGGCTGAGGCTGTAGGCATCTGAACTCAGCGGGTGTATCACATTTCACTTGAATTTTTTTTTGGATATGAAATAGCTATCCGCGGGATGGCTGCCGCGATTGCTCACATTCGACCACAAGCGTAACCGTTTGATCACGTTTGAAAGGGTTGTTTGGCGATGTTCAGCCGTAACCCGAACAAGTTTTTGCGCCTTTTTATAACCCTTGATGAAACATGGATACATCACAATAAACCAGATACCAAGTGTACAGGTCACTATTTGGGTGTTAGGTACGTGGTAGATTAAATAAAACAACACAGTTTGGTTCCAACGCGCACGTCATCCTCGCTCGGCGGACAAGCAAAGAGTGTGCGGTCAGTGAAACGACTACCTGACCGCACTCCCACCACCGCTCGCCCCACCATTAAGGCACGTCGGTATTTATTTATAAACTCCATCTACCTTTTACAAAATTAGAAAAAATAACATAATTTCGTATAAATATAATCAAATACAAAACAATTTATTTTAAGAACAATCATCAAAAAAAATTAATAACGGACTGGGCGGGTGGGTTACCCCTCCAAGAAGAAAGTGTAAGAAACAAAGTTCTACATGTGCACCAGGGATATTAATATATTTCTTGGAGGGGTAACCCACCCATGTGTAAGAGCAAAGCCCTTTTTGCCTAACGCTGGTAGGCGTCAAGTACAACCCTAGTGCAAGTTTCCTTTTTTCCCATCGTTAACCAACTGAAGCTGGGTCACGATCACAGTCCAAAGACTCTAGCGGTGGCATGTGCGACATACTTGTGGTTTACCTGAAAGGAAGGAATAATTTTCTTTTATGGTACCGTTCCGAATTAATCGAACTACCTTTTGATCTTATTGTATTTTACCCCAATCACACACACTCAAAAAACACTAGCCAAATTTATAGAGTTAAAAGAAGTTAATGTTGAGGAACAAAAGGTTTATTTGCCGAAAAAAAAAATTGTAACATAAAAAAAATATGGGTGTATGTGAATGCTACTTGTAGGTAATGCTACTTGTAGGTAGACTGAATAAAAAATAGGTGTAAAAAATTTTAAAGGCTTGTGTGTCCTAATAAATAGAAAATAAACTAAGATTCAATTTCGGGCGCCTTGGAGACCACATTAAAATAAGTTATGCCGGAAAGTATCAAGCGGAAGGGTTGAACTTTTAATCTGCCGGTGGGCAGCTAAATAGAAATAAAATAAAAGCAATTAAACTCTCTATTCATATGCTTATTATCTTCCAAATTTGTAGGATTTAAATCTAATCTTAAAAGTAAAAGTTTCAGACTACTTTATGGATAGATTAGATTAGAGATAGCATTGCATCTTCAAGTTGTTAATGTTATTAAAAATAGATTTGTATTTCATACCAGACTGCTGGCTTTAAAAAAAAAAACTACGCGCGCCTTTTGGACAATAACTTATCGTTTCCTTATAAAATCATCACGCAATCACCAAGCGCCTGGGTTGTGTGCGTTGTACTTGTATTAGAGATAAAAAATATCTGAAAATAACAATTTAATTCGTAATATTCCCGTTGGGTCTGAATAAGACATTTCGTCGAGAAGAGTTCTATCTTACCACAAATTACGGCAATTTCTCCATTGCGTCATCCGAGGTAGCTTTTTCATCAAGCTTATTGGACGATACACTGTTCCGGAATAAACAAGATTCCTCATGATTAATTAAAATTTTAGCGATATGAAATCATTGCAATTCCCAAACATGTGCGTTCGGAAATCGACTAAGAAACACGGAAACATGTGACGAGACAAAAGGATCGTTACCTTATTTAAAAAGTCACTAATTTATGCCCTAGTATGTAAGTACAGTGGGCGTACTATAGGAAAAAGAATGATTGGTTATTGCGCAATAGAAAAAAAACATTTGCTTGTAAATCGAATTATTATTTAAACTCTAAGCCTCAATAACAGTTTTCTCACACAATAGGTATACTGAACACTTATGCGAAACATGCGGCGGTTTCTAGGCGTGTGCACTGCTTGATCGCCACCAGTAGACTGAGGCCTCTGTCGAGCACAATGTCCTAGACTCCGTCGAACGCCACTAGATGGCGTTGGCGTCCCGAATGTTCAATTGACTGATTTATTTGCGAAATAGATATTGTATTGCCTATTTGTTCTAGGATGAACTGGACGCTATACCTAATAGTTGGCGCGTTGGCAGCCTTATGGCTACTGTGGCGGTACAGACACCGACGGATGATCGAGATGGCTGAGAAGTTACCAGGTCCACCGGCCCTCCCGCTCTTAGGGAATGCCTTGCTGTTCATGGGCCAGCGTGGTGGTACGTCTTAACATTATTTCAGACTGTTTAGATATGTACGAGTTTGAAGTGAGGGAGTAGACGGTGTGTGCGTCGCTGACCCACACGGTCAGCGACACAGCAACGAATGGCTCGCCGTCTGACAAGGATCGCCCGAGTGGACGGTGCATTTTGTTCCACTCGCGCCTAAGAGATGTCCTAGCACAATTTACAAGACCCGCTAGAGACAAAACCTGGAATGCAAAGGACATTTGGAGGATTACGGGTAGGTTTTAATCAGTAAGAGTCTGGCGCTCCCTTCTTCGAAAAACATTCGTCTGTGAAACTTCTTAACAGAAAAACAAATTGATAGAAATTCTTTTTCCGTTTGACTATAATTTAGTTCAGTCTAGCTCATTCAAAGTTCTTGATGCACATGAAACCAGTCTAACTATGTTTTTCATCATCTTTTTGGAAGAAACAGCAACCTAGTCCGCTTTTTGAAGCATCACACTGTAAGATAATTTTCTTACTTGAATCAAATGGAGTTGATGCAGGGGCATGACAAATTTGCCTTTTGAGTTCTGTAAAAGCTAATCTATGAGTAGGTAACCACATAAATTCAACATTTTTCTTTAAGAGTTTACTAAGTGGGGCCATCAGATTGGCCATACTTGGAACATATCTTCGGACATAATTAAATGAACTTAATATTTGTCTTAACTCAAGGCTGTTTGTTGGCTCTTAGACTTAAAAGTGACTGAAGTCTATCGTTGTCTAAAGACAATCCTATTTCATTAAAAACTTGACGTGCATATTTAACTTCAGTCTGCCTATATTGAAATTTATTTTTATTAAATACTATGTCTAATGACTTTGCTTTCTTAATAACACTTGCAAGTGCTTTATCATGATGCTCCACAGTATCACTCATAATTAATATAATTATCATCTGCCCACACAACCATATTTTTAAGTTCTCCAAATTGTGTTTCAAGAACATCGTGGAAAAGCTCTGGTGCATTTATTAAATAGCTTAATCCATCCCAAGTAAATTGGGGCAAGCAGTAACATCCTCTCCTAAAATAAATGAACGACCGAAACAAAACACTTTGAAAAAAGGCTAAAACAATTTTCACCAAAAACCATCGCCTAATCAAACCTTCGGGGCCCGGTGGGATGTGGGAATAGTAGGGTGGGGGAACACTATGGGACACCTCAAGGACATTGACCTTGACACTGACCTTAAGATCAAGATCAAAATTCTGAAAATCAAGATTCGCGATTCTCAGGAGCAGTAAAAGCTTAATATTCATGGTTACTTTTAGATCAAGGTCAAGTGACCTTAGTAGGGAAACGGACAAGTGACTTTGAGTTCAAGATCCAGTGACCTTGGAGGACATAGATCGCATACCTAAGTAATAAAATTTTTCCCCCCTTAATGGCCTTCCCAAGTTCCCACCAAGTACCTAATTCTTTTTTTTTTTTTTTTTTTGTTTGGAAGGAGTGGGAAATCCTCATGGACGAATCGGCCGCCCACTCTGTGAGACGACCGAGACAGTGCCGGACTCTTACCGGCTAAAACCCACTCCTGCCACGTGGCTTTTCCCCGTTCATTTCAACGAGACCTTATCCTTCTGGTTTTAATGTTTCATTCCGGTTCTCGTATGTTCTTTTCACGCTTTCAATTTCCTTTCTTGTTTTCTTATTTCATCCTTTATCTACTTAGCCGGGTGGGACTCCCGCTATTCAGACCACTTGACAAATTTTAGTGCTTATATATTTTTCTTGGACATTATATTTAATTTTTGTATTTTTTTCTTAGTTTCCGTATATGTATTTACTTGTTTAGATTTTTATTTTCTAGTTTTTATATCTATGATATTTGTTTACTTTATTATATGTTATCTTAACTAATGTATTTTTATTTATTTTTCTGCTTTTGTATTTAATCTATTTACTTACATATTTAGTTTACTTATCTACTAGCTTATTTTATGTTTGTGCTTATAATTATTCATATTACTATATTTTTCTAAACTTGTGTTTTCTTGTTTTAGTAAATTTTTATTAGCTAATTTATATCTAGAGTATTTTCTTATTTATTTATGCTGTCTTACATTTACTATTTTTATTTATTTTCTGTTTTACTTGTCTGATCTATTCCTTATATTATTAGTTTTATTTTGGCTGTAATATTCTGGACTGTTATAGGGGTAATGGGGGAAGGGGGGGTTGATATACATTATGTTTACTTGTTTTACTATAATTTTTGTTTTTTGATTTGCGTATCTAATATTTTCTTGTACTATACCTTTCCATTTGTTTCATTTTCTACTTTATTTATCAAATCTTTTTCATTGCATAGTTAATTTAACTTGTCTTTCTGCTTGTTATTCTGTATGTGATTAATACTAAATTCCTTCAAGGTATTTATAACATTGTTTATGTTTGAGGATTTTTATAAGGGTAGTAAGGAGAGGGTAGGGGGGAGGAAGGGGGATGAGGGAGGGAATGAATTTCTTTTGCGGCTTTACATTGTTAGTTCCCATTGAGTTTTTGGCAATAATTTAATGTATATTCTCAAATTATACTTAATTATTGTCATTTCTTGGTCTATTTTTTTTATTGTATCTGTGTTCCAGGGGTTTTTTAATATACTAATATATATTTATTATATATTTGATATATCTAGGGGGGGATGGGGATTTTTAGGCGTAAGCCGTTGTCGTCCGAGCCAGGTAGTCCCATTTCTTGCGGACCGGGCACTCCACACTGAACGCGTTGTGATCGGTCCGCTGAAGCTTCGAGTGCAGACAGTTGCAGCACTGCGGTTCATTTCCGGCAACGAATTCCATGCACTTCTCGCGTAGGTGCGGTCCTCCGCAGTGACTGCACCTGTCTGCACTCTCCGTACAGAATTTTCGGCCATGCCCAAATGCTAAGCATTTTGTGCATTGGATGAGCGGCGACTGATCCTCCACCCTGACTCTCTGCAGGTCGAGGTAGAGAGCACCAGCCTCCGTCATCCTCTGCCATACTTTGGGCCTGACCTGGACGACAACGTGCGCTGTCTTGGGATTTCTTGTCCGTTTCTTATATTTTATAGACATTTCTATATCTTTTTTCTCTAGGTCTCTAAAGATGTCCTGATTCTGGGTGTAGAGCGCCTTTACCAACTCGTCGTCCCCGCTGTCCAAAAAGACGTCTTTTAGGACGACGAGTGGATTCTTGTTTACCATGGGCGCCACTATCAGCCCTTCACCTCGGCTCTCGATCCTATCTTTTAGCTTTTTGAGCTCCGCTTCAGACTCACACCCCAGTATGACCGTCTGGTTTCTAGCCTTGCGTACCTTATTTATTTTAAGGCCAGTTCCCCTGGCATCGACCGCCATCTTCACCCTGGCGAGCACCTTGTCAGCAGTGTCCTGGCTGACTTCGGACGTGACAGCCAAAGAGTGAAGCGCCGGTCGGTGCCCGGCTTTGGCCGCAGCTACGGAGGCGTAAGACCGCGTGTCGGCTCTCGCCTCGCCTGCCATTTCCCTCACGACCTCCTTTAGATTCTCTGTTGCGGTGGCGACGTCACCAGCAACGCCATCGATCCTACCGCCGAGGTCAGCGACGGCTCGACAAACGCACTCCAACCCCTGTACCGCATTGTCGATCTTGTCACTGACCTCGTCGGTTGTGTAGACAACCCTCTCGATGACCTCGCCACCGATTCCGGTGCAGTGGTCAGTCAGGTCCTGAATGCCTTTGGAGACCTTTTCCTCCAAGTCGTTGAGCCTCGACTTAATGCTGGTCTCCACCCTCTCCATCCTCGCCAAGAACTCCTCCGGCGATTCGGACGATGTAGGCGTGGTGTTTGCCTTGGTGGGCGGAACCGTTTCAGGCGCCATTTCCAGGCTCTTCACTCGCCCGCTCAACTCAAACAAGATCCGTAGACACTTATCTGAACGGGTCTCCAGGAAGGTTCTGATATCCCTCCTCATCGAGGGGTAGTCTCTGACTCTCGATGGGATGTCTTCGAAGGTTTTCATCACCTCCTGGAGAAGCTCATCGTTAGATGAGGCAGAAAAGCTATTTGTCTGCTTTGTGTACGCGTCCATTATGTCTACGGATCTTCTCTGACGTTCTGGTCTCCGGATGAAAGTCCTGGCAGCGTCCAGCGCCTGCCCAGACGGGCCCGCAGGGCTAGGGGTGGTGGTGGGAGCGACAACAACAGAGGTCCCCGCCGACGTCATTGGTGTTTCGGTTGTTCCCGCTAGGGTCCTCCCTCGAACGGCGTCTTTCTGGTCAAACTTCAGGGATATCCCCTTCGGCGCCTCGCACGCTCCAGAGAGTCCCCCGTTTCCCCGGTCGGTTGGCGACCCCGACTGTCGCGGTCCGCTGGTGCTGGCCCCCGGTCCTTTCTTCCCTTTTACTGGGGTGCGGATTCCAAGAACCATATTTTCTTCTTGCTATGTCTGTGTGTAGAGGGCACAGAATTGACGGGGAAAATTGTCAATTTTTTAAAAAGGAAAAATCAGATTATCCCTGTAGAGGGGGGATCGAAATAAGGTGTGTATTTAGTTAGATAAATACTGTGGCCTAAGCCCAAGTACCTAATTCACAACATGTAGGTATATGTTGGTAAAAATAATTTAAAAAAATGCTAATTTCACATTCGGACGTCGTCTGAAATTCGGCTAGGTCGAAGCTTGCATGCGGCTCTCAGTTGCAGATTGCCGATCCTGACACTATCAAGTCGGGACAAGTGCCACGACATGACGACATGGTTGGCCCAGTGGTTGAGCGATTGACTGCTGCGCAGCATGTCGCGGGTTCGATTCCCGCACGGAACAAATATTTGTACGACCTACAAGTATTTGTTACGAGTCTGGGTGTTTTTCTATCCATAATATGTATGTATTTACAAAAAAAAAAAATGTATTTATGTAGTTTATCAGCCATCTCGTTACCTTAACACAAGCATTAGGTTGCTTAGCTTGGGACGATATGGCGTTGTGTGAAATGTCCAACGATATTATATTATATTATATTATATTAATGTTTTTTTGAAAGAGTTTTTCTACTCGGGATTGCTCCCGGTGATTTTTCCTTACTCCCGCCCTGAGACCCTCAGGGAAAAGGAGGTTCGGATCCCCTGCTAAGTGGTTACAAAGACTGTGTCCCCCAGTACTTTGCTCAAAATGGTAACTGTAAACATGACAGAGATCAACTTTCTAAAGCGCACAGAAATCCTAAAAAAACATGGACTATCATTAAAAACATCACACAACGCGAACCTAAAAAAAAAAACAAATAATTCGGAACTGCTAGATATACTCACTACCCCACAAAACTCTGTAGACTAGGTAAATGACTACTTCTGTAATATAGGGAAACTTCTTGCTGAAATCATCACAACTTCTCAGTCATCGGCAGGAAATAATACCAACCTTGACTCACTCTCGGCAGACAGTCCTTTGGCCACATCTATTGTTCTTCTCGACACAAACCCCGACGAAGTTCACGCCACTCTAATGAGCATGAAATCGGATAGCACCCCAGGTTGGGACAAAATACAAGTCAGCTTTCTAAAATCAGAAACATGCTTCGAGCAGGGACTTTTCCCGGACGCTTTGTAGTAGCCCTTAAAACGCCTGTTTACAAGTCTGGGGATAAGTCTAACTATAGACCGATTTCGGTCCTACCGTCCATTTCAAAAATCCTTGAGAAACTCATCAACTCACGCCTAATTAAATTCCTATCTTTATATAAAATACTGTCGCCTTCTCAGTTTGGGTTTAGACAGGGAAAGTCTACTGAGGATGCAATTTTGTCACTAACATCTGCTCTGGTAGACGGTATAGATTCTGGAGCAAAGTGTCTAGCTGTTTTTCTTGACCTAAAAACGGCCTTTGACACAGTGTCTGTCCCCCTACTTTTACAGAGGCTTGAACGTACGGCATAAGGGGACCCGCTCTTGATCTTTTGAAGTCCTACCTCAACAATCGCAAACAAATGGTTCAAATTGTGACGTACACCAGTTCCGAGTTAACTGTCAATTTCGGAGTCCCCCAGAGCAGTGTTCTTGGGCCGACCTTATTCCTTATCTACATTAATAATCTCTGCAACATGAAGATTGATGGCGGGCTCATTTTCTCATACGCCGAAGATACTGCCATTGTCTTCACTGCTAAGACTTGAGATAACGTTTGTAGGTTGGCCGAGACTGGCCTTGTGAAGGTGGCAGCCTGGTTAAACCATAGTCTCCTCACACTGAATGTCTCAAAATCCAACTGCTTTACTAAATATAAGAACTCGCAACCGTCTCAAAACTTCCAAATAAAAATTCATAACTGTCCCAACCCCCTAGCTGCTCCTGCTTAAAGGCTTCAAACAGGGGTCACCTTGGTGGGAGGTTTGTGGAGCCCACGGTTGGTGTTTGCGTCCACACTGTTTACAACAAGGCTCCCACTTCAGTTTGTTGTCGATTCTTTGTTTGGAAGCACGCGTTGCGATACGACTCCTTATTTAACAAAACTTCAAAAAGTTGGCATGGCAAGTGAGGAGAAAAAGAAAAAAAGAAAAGAATTTGGATGAAGCGTTGAGACTAAGACTTAGTCATCTAAATTTCATGAATTTACTTGATTTTGGTGACCTGCGCAACTTTCTCAGAATGGAAAAGGAAACATTCTATGAGTTATTAGAAATGGTGAGGCCATTTATAACTAAAAAAAATACGCATCTGAGGAAGGCTGTTTCTGCTGAAGAAAGACTATTAGTCACTCTCAGATACCTAGCCTCTGGATCATGTTATAGAGATCTGAGATACAGCTCTATGATATCACAATAATAAAATTTCCCACCCAACTTTTTTTTGGCCCGTCTCCTCGCAGCAGCAACCGTTGCGTCCGCACGTTACGCACATATTTACCTTTATCCTATGCCCTGTCATATCATATGCCCTGTCTTTGGGACCTATCTTCAGAAACGTATAAATACGTTTCTGAAGATAGGTCCCAAAGACAGGGCAGGTCCCTATAGAGTTCAATAAACTCACTAATAATTTCTGTAGATGCCATTTTCGTAAACACAGTTCGTCGTAAATATGTGCGTAACGTGCGGATGCAACGGTTGCTGCTGCGCAACTGCCCTTGCGTGGTTTACAACAAGCGTTTACACTGTGGAATACGTGTTTACAACGGCGGCATCCACACGCGGTTGGCAACGCGCGTCCGTCCACAGAGGTTGTTGAAGGTCAAACGATTTTTTGTTGCAAACAAGTGTTTACACTGTTGTAAACCGCCGGTGGAGATTGATGTGGAGGGCTTGTTTACAACAGTCTGGCCGGGGTTTAAAAATTGACAGGTTACAGCATACCAAATATCTATGTGTTATGATTGACCAGCACCTGTCCTGGCACATGCACACCGAACTTATTATGAAAAGAGTTAGGAACCTGATTTGGACATCTAAAAGACTGCGACATGTGGCTTCTAGGCAACTTCTGAGGCAAGTATACAATTTACTGTCTGACTTTCTGGGGAGGGACTACAAAACTAAAAATTTTGAAACTTGAGAGGGTGCAGTGAACCTTACTTAAGGTCATGTTTACTTTAAACTCTATAGTTACCCGACCCACAGCCTCTACCTGTTATCAGACCTTCTGTCAGTAAGAAAGCTTTATCTGCTTCAACTTATACTTAAAAAGCACACATGCCTCCCGTATGACCCCTCTGAGCCAAAAAATAGAAGGAGCTACTTAGTCGCTCCAACAGTCAGGGTTAGATCTGCTTTCGCTAAAAGACACTCAACAATGACACTCAAGGCAATCATCTTATCTATACAACTTGCTGAATAAAGAAATACGAATATACTCCATGAAGCTCCGGGACTGTAAACAACTTGTAATAAACTGGCTTAAATAAAACTAAAACCTACGACGATATTCAGTCTATTGTTTCTTCTTTTTAACCAAATGATATGATATTTAATGATATTTATTAGATTTATTCTTATTCTATTTTATTATCTCACACACCATAAAACCTCACTCGCACACTCACACCCACACTCACTCATGATACACATACCACAATTACACGCGTGATCTGGCTTTTTTGTTTTTTGTTTTATACATAACGCTCACTTATTTGCAGAGCTGTTTGAATAATTTTTAAGTTTACAGTCATGTCTACATTTCAATTGCTTAAAAATAAGAAGTGGAAGTGCGGAGTCTCCTAATATAAGCAATTACTTGCTTAAAAGGTGATCTTCAATAATATTATTATATATCTAAATGCCAAATGTAATTGAAATAAATGATTTTATTTTTATTTTTTATTAGAATAGTTTATATCGGGATTGCTACCATGTATGTACCTTTTAGCAATCCCGGTATCAAACATTCTAATGACGATCGACCATTTATAAGTCCCATAAAAACATTTAAAATAAATACAATCAAATTGAGAACCTCCTCTTTATTGAGAAATCTGTTAATAATAATTAAGGTTGGCTGGTTTGCACTTGGCTGGTTTTTAATAATATTTTTGTAGTGAATCGTTGTAATACACCAATGATTATTATGTCTCTTATAAGCCCCTACTACTCAAGTATTTTATTTATGCATCCAGCAATTTTGTTGTTGACTCTACTAAAATAGTTTTGGGACCTAAGTGGAATTGAAGTAGAACCGAAGAGTTTCGAGAACAATGGCTTTGGGGTTAAGTGGAATAAGCACTTTATTCCACTTGAGAATGTATTAATAATAAGTCAAGGAGTTTTCGAAATTTCATGATTAATCAGAATCAGTGACCCTCTACTTTATATATTTAGATTAAAGATACAAAAGGTCAACACATCTAGTCTGTTTTTTATGGCCAACAAAATGTAAAAGGTCAAGGTAAAATGTGCAATATTTTCCATGAAGTCAATCCCTACTCTTTACTGTACGTGTACCTACATAATAAAATTATTACAAAGGACGATAGGAGCACAAAAAAGGGACATACCATTTTTATTTATTTATTTAAAATATAAAGTAACATAGTAAAACGCCAAACTGATGTACTGTCGGTAGTGTTCTCGTGGATACAGTTCGGAGGCATTCAAGTACAAGTCAACTTTATAGTATGGGTCTTTATGGTATGGACGCAAAGTCGAAACAAAAACAAATAACCGGCCAAGTGCGAGTCGGACTCTCACACGAAGGGTTCCGTACCATAAACAGAGAAAAACACGTTGCTTGAAGGGGAACCTTTTTAGTTTTAAATTAAATTTCTATTATTTTTTGTTTTAGCTACAATAGAAATACAAACTCTGTGAAAATTTCAACGGTCTAACTGTTACGGTTCTTGAGATACGGCCCGCTGAAAGATAGGCGAACGGGAGAGGCTTAGTAATAGGGTTCCGTTGGTTACTCCTTAGTTACAGAACCCCATAAAGTAGGTACACACTCTAAATATTTAATGATTGGCTCGGCAGATTAAACAAAAGGTCAGATTTGGATCATTTAGGGTGGGTTGTATCAAACGGTTTGTTAACGTAACATACTCGTACGTACGTCAAAATAAGAAGCTTTGTTTCAAAACATTCTGGTATAAATTCTTGCTCATCCCAATAGCTAAGTTATTGACACGGGTCCTACCTAAATAGCTTTTTTTGCATTTAACCATTTATTTGTGTCATCAAAAGAACTGGTATAGAGGAATTCAAAAGAAATTTCACAATATTGTTCTATTTTATGCAACTAAAGTAACGTTAACCAGTGCTCACACCATCTGTTAACGTAAACGTTATATTTTACGTAGGTTAACGCTGACTTTTTGTGAAACAACTCAATTTTTTGATTTAACGATAGTTAGCACCATTTTTAACGTTTACGCATGCGTTAAGTGAACGTGAAACAACCCGCTCTTAAAGTTTAATTTGCCATGTACATATAATCAACCTTCATTATCAAACCATTTAAATTGAAAAGGATTAATATCATAACCCCAAAATCACCACTATTCCACTCCGCCCGGGTTTTGATAGAATTATTTGAACAAAAAGCAGTCATTGCGACTTAACTATAATAGTTAGACACACACCCTCACTGACATTTTTTATAGGTCATAATGAGAACTTCAATTATGTTGTACGTTATTTTTATGTGTCATCAATAGTTTTGTCAGCGCTCGCCAAATAATGAATTTTAATAAATTTTACTACTTTCGATTATATTATTGCAATATTTTTAAGGATCTCAAGTTTTTTTAAGTATAATATAGCCTATGTTCATAAGGATAATGTAGAATTATAATAAAGAAAGAATAAAATTTTCAAATCAGTCTAGTAGTTTCGGAGCCTTTTCATTTCAAACAAACAGATAGTGTGGATAATCGCGGCCATATTTAACTAAAAGAAAATTATAATTATACAACTCTCTGTTGCGAACTGGCTCAATTACGGAAAAGAATTACCAGTATTTATTACTTCTGTTAATAAAAACAAGTTGTCGCCGCGCCTAAATGTAGTTTTACGAGAGTCTATGGCAATAAAGTTTGCAATTACATTCCGCCGTTTAAATTTTTGAGAATATTATTGCATAGGATTTTATCATATGTTTAATGAAGAAAATGTTACCGAACATCATATTACAATTTTTATGGGGCTAGGAAAAAATATGAATATTAATGTTTTATTTCATATCTTTATAAAAGGGGTAGCACAATTCACGAAAAAAAATTGAGTAGATTTATTAGGTACTACAGTAGACTTCAAATTAAGGATAACACTAAAACTATGGTAATAGCAGTTAACATTTCAATGCCCGGGTCTTCCCGGGCAATGAAATGTTAACTGCTATTACGATTCATAAAAAAATTATGGCAATAAAAAACATAATCACTTACATTAATTTGCGAGAATATACCACACTTGATAGCCTTGACTCTATTTTAAAGTTGAAAAAAAAAACAGATTAAATTCAAAGTGCAGTTTTTTCGCTACCTCTAACGTTATATGACTAAGCCACCGAATGCATACAGAATATCTAGTCCTGCATCTATGATGCAAATTTTAAGTTATTAAGGTTACATACTTAGTAGACTTGATTATTTGCTATGTTACAGTTATAGTGATTACATAGTTAGTATACAGAATGACTTGTCATTATCTATTATGATTAAATTGTGTCAATAGTAGCTATACAATTCATAATAGATACATCAAAAACATTTAAGATCGGAACTAAAAGAAATTATCCTGATTTTATGGGGTACAGTTAATATAGATATCAATAGTGTGACACTGCGTGGTGTGTTCAAAAACTTCAAAATACCCGATTATTTTTCGGATTAATGCTTATAAACTATTAAACTCTAAACAGTGGTTTATAAGGTTCAAAACTGCCTGAACACTAACAATATACACGGCTTTTAAATGGCAGGGGTAACTTGCACACTCAATGAATGGGCCCCCGAAAACGGTCGCTAGCACAAAGTGACGTAGTGCCAAGGAGGCAACATAGCCTGAGGTGCTAGAGGAGTGGAGAGGTATACCCACGGTACAAGTACAAAGAGGAGACAGCCTAAGCAACTGTGCACTGTGATTTTCAACTAGGTCCTGACGTCATCACGGTGGGCGTGGCTTAAGTCAGTGTATTGTTGGCGTTCGTCCTGTGCACAACTTCGTAAACGTACCCATTTTACAGCATGTTCGCTATACAAGAAAAAAACAATGATGTTTTGTGTTTTATCTTATAAAAACTACTCGGATAGAAGTACTGATGCCATAGATTGCATCACATTACATTTTTAAGTTATTTTAAACGTAATTTATTAAAATGGTTCTAGAAAAATCTCTTGGCGTCAGCGTTTCCAAATATAATTCTACCCGAAATTAGATGACGACGCTTTGGGTCATGGGAACTAAATATATTTACGTAGAGCTCAGTATTAATACCTTTTTAATAAACATATGTAAGTAGTGAAATTAGTACGTTCAACATTCATTCCTAAAGATCTTTTAATCGCCAAAATATTATTTTGTCGGTTTTTATACAATTGTGTAAACAGGCCGCCATCTTACGTTATCGTTTATATGTTTGACATGAATTAATAATGAAGCATACAAAATGAGATCTAAACTGTGCCTAATAGTAATGGTACTAGAATCGATGCTTATTATACACTCACTATTTACTTATCACACTCACTATTTACCTTTTCCGTACTCGCGGAAAACACAAAGACGAAACTAAGACGCGCGGCCGCGGCCGTGAAATACCTATCAACTGAATAAAATTCGTAACATTTGCAGTTTCTTAAGTTTCATATCGTACGGTCGTACCCAAAAAAATGGGAAGAAAAACGGTTAAAAACGTTTTATAGAACAAAAACGAATTCATTTCGTTCTTCGTCTAAAAACGTTTTTTTTAGCGTTCCGTTCGAACGTAACCGAAACAAATCGTTCCTTAGGTATTTAAGACGATAACGTTTTGAAAAGTAAACCGGTATCCGAGCCCTGCGGTAAATTGCAAAAATCATAAATATATTTGTATTTCGCTGGCTACCCCGGCGCTTCCACCTTAAAAACAAAAATACATAATATTACATAGTATAAAAGAAAGTCACTTTTTCCGTTTGTTTGCTTAAACATATCTTTTAAACTACGCAACGGATTTTAATGCGGTTATCATCAATACAATGCGTTTCAAAATAAATAAGAATAGAATCGACTTAGCGGCATATTGTGACGTCATAGCTGTCAATTCAAACAAATTCGGTAGGGTGAGCAAAGCAAGATTACTTTTTTAAATTATTATTTATAAACATTGTCTGGAAAAAGTGTTTTGGTATGGTTTAAAATGACTAATAATGACTTTAAATAATTAAATATTATATTTAGCTAATTTACTAGTATTGAACGTTTTTATTTAAATTCTATTTAAGACTTATACAAACAAATAAGTATCGTTTGAGACTGGGAAAGTGCCAAAGGCTTGGAAGCAAGCTAACGTGCAGCCCGTGCCTAAGAAGAGTAGTCGAGCTGACCTGTCGAATTATAGACCAAACCGTCCATATTCTGTAAAAGTATGGAACGGGTGCCGAATCGTAAGCTCCTGGCATACCTAAAAGCGAACGATATCCTTAGTGACCGCGCGACAATACGGCGCCGAAATCGGTCAACTAGGGATCTTCTAGCGTATGCCATTCGCATCTGGAGTGAGGCCATAGAGAAGCACGGGGAAGCACTTGCGGTCTCCATTAACATCTCGAATGCCTTCGACAGGGTCTGGCATGATAGCCTTATTAGTAAGCTTCCTTCCTTCGGTCTGTCCGCCGACTTATGTGATTGGATCGTAGATTTCCTGAGGGATCGGTCTATCCGAGTGGTCGTAGATGGCTGCTCGTCTAGACTGCTGAATATTAACGCCGAGGTTCCTCAGGGGTCAGTACTTTCGGCAACACTATTCTTGCTGCATGTTAATGATCTGCTTAAACCCGGTACCTTTGGGTATGCAGACGATAGCACTGTTGCTGAGAGATACGTGTCCAATGCACGAGCTGGTGGGTCGCAGATCCGGTCTCTCCGGGAGGCTATGGTTGAGCGTTTGAACGTGTCCTTACAGGCTGTCTCTTTTTTATTTTTATTGTCAAACATAGGTAGGTACACTATTAATTTGCTGTCTTTACAATTTTACTCGCCAAACTTATAAGTTTGATGGCGAGAAGCGCTTGTTGTTGTACACATTCTTATGAATAACCAACCTTAAAACTACCTACTCCCATTATGAGTATTAGCTGATTCACACATACCTAATTATAATTTTGCGGTTTGAGCTTGTTCCTCAGTAAAGGCAGAATCCTCGTTATCGAGAAACAAACTCTTTAATTTTGATTTTAACGTGCCTTTACTTAACTTAGGGCTTTGTCTTAATATATCTATTTTATTAAATACTTTTGGCACAAAATACTTTGAATTTCTTTCCCCATAATAATTTGTTACTTTCGGTTGGACTAGTCTTTTCTCTCTTACACTTCTTGTATTATACTTATTTTTAACAGGTACTTTATACTCATCACTTAAATAGTTTTCTAGGCTTATCAAATAATCGACCTTCTTATCTATCGGTAGGATTTTACAAATGGGAAATAATTGTTCATATTCTTTGTTACATTTTTTCTTAACCTTTTTGTTAACTAAAAACTTGATTAGTCTTATCTGTATTTTTTTTATATCTTGCAAGTACGTTTTTACGTGTACTCTGAATGAGGCGATGCCAATCTGGTCAAATTCAATGCTGCCAAGACCCAAAAGTGTTTTTTTTTTCCGCCAAAAGGAATCAATTTCACCCAGCTCCATCTTTCCGAGGTGTAGCCGTGCCTATTACAAATCAACTTGAGCTTCTTGGGGTAACTTAACATCTACCCTCAATTTTGGCCCTTTTATAGAGACAAAAGCTCAAGTGGCAGCAAAAAAGTTGGGAATCCTAGCAAAGGTGAGACGGTACTTAACGCCGGAACAGCTGCTCAAACTCTATCAAGCGCAAGTTCGGTCTTGTATGGAGTACTGCTCTCATCTTTGGGACGGTTCTGCCAAATACCAGCTTGATGCCCTTGCGTCAATTGAGAAACGAGCCAAGAGGACCATTGGTAATGATAAGCTGGTCGAGTCGAAGTCTTAAACATCGACGCCGAGTTGCTAGCCTGACGGTTTTCTACCGGTTGTATTTTGGGGAATGTGCGAGGGAATTGCATAATTTAATTCCGCCATGCCCGTTCCATCATCGGACCAAAAGACAAACGGCGATGCGCCACCGGTACATGGTTGACATCCCGCCTACACGCACAAAACGTTTTACACAAAACGTTTAATTCATTCATAGTGCGTACAGCAAAGGAGTGGAATTCCCTGCCGGAGTCTGTGTTTCCTGATAGCTACAACCTGGAAGTCTTAAGTCAAGAGTGAATAGGTTACTTTAGGCAATCGTGCTCCATCTTAGACCGCATCATCGCTTACCATTAGGTGGTCCAACGCGTGCCTATAAAAAAGAAAAAAAAAAAGTAAAATAAACCGTTATCGATGTGCAAATAAGTTTTCTTTGCGAACCGTACAGACACACATTGAAAGATTTTGTCATTGACGTTTCTATTCTCATTTGAAACTCATTGTAGACAGAGTGATTCAACAGGAGAGGTCATAGCGATGTTCTCCAGCTTTGGTTAGCAAGCCGCTGTGAACGCTCGGAGCTAGATTCTCCAGCGCATGCTTGCGAAATATTTTCTCTAATTTCTCGAGAGGCGCTGATGATTTTCAAGAGCAGACTCTTCCGTACGGCGTACTCGAGCTGCTCTTGTCTGGGATGTCTGACGGGAAAGTTGTGATTTCCTTTTAGGCATGATAAACAATCGCTGAAACTGTCCGATATCCCAAAAACAGAAATACCACAGCTTCAAACTCGAAGAATGAGAACGAAGTAGTATTTGTGTTCTAAGAAACCGCGCAACCAAAACAATTTTAAAGACCAACAACTTCCAACCAACTGCGTACAACTCACCTACCTAACGACGAAAATTAAATAATAACTGGAGAGGGTCATTAATCCGAACCAGAAAAATGACGTAATTGCACAACGCCATCTATGGGTAAATGGATGGAATGTGATCCGTGCCTCGGAAAGCACGTTAAGCTGTTGGTCCCGGCTGTCATTTGGAGATCTTTGGCAGTCGTTACGGATAGTCAGAAGCCAGAAAATCTGACACCAGTCTTTCCAAGGAGTACCGTGTTATACCCAGTTATTGGGCTGTGAAGGTCTGGTAGGCAGCCGCTCCACGTAAAATACTGGTATTCAGCTGAATCCGGTTTGACTGGAAGCCAACCCCAATATATAGTTGGGAAAAGGCTAAGCAGGTGATCTATGGGTAAATTGATAAAACGTCCGTACAAAGCATGTTCTAATGCGGTTCGTGAATGGACGGCGCGGGCGGCGTTTTGCGATTTAGTATTCATAGTTTTTACTATTCAACCAATTGACATACTGTTTTGGGTAAATCGTATCTCTATGATGTTCTTGTGATCATAATAATATTTTTTTCGATCAGGTTTAATATTTTGTTGTTTAAAAAATCGTCCAAAGGTAAGTATGTCGAAAAATACTTTTTTTAACACAAAAAAGCTACTATATCTGCTAAAATATAAAAGATAGAAATATGGTGTCGCGGACTTTTTTGTAGAACTATTCAAAGCGGATAAGGTTGCCATACATTGTTTTCAATTATATACAACTGTTAAGGCAGCGCATGCAAATAACTCTGTTGTAAGAGCTATTTTGTTCCGCCTGGATAGACAAAAATTGAGATAGTTCGGCTAATATGCATGATATCTTTATAATTTATAGCCTATAGCATTCCTCGATAAATGGGCTATCTAACAATGAAAGAATTTTTCAAATCGGACCAGTAGTTCCTGAGATTACCCCCTACATACAAACTTACAAACAAATTTTACCTCTTTATAATATTAGTATAGATGAACATCTATTTAAAAATGTCCTTAATCGTAGTCTTCAAAGTCATCAGAAAAGAAACGAGCCTAGATTAGGGACCCACCTTACCTGGGCTCGTTTATAGCTCGTCGTTTTACGGTAACATAAATTAGGTCTTTACCTTGAAGCTAGAGGACGTTATTCTAAACGATGTATTGCGATATTTTATTTAAATAGCAAAATAAAGTCGACCGCTAATCGGCCAAACCGGCCCACCGGGCATCCGGCCCCTCAGGCATTTGCCCGAATTGCCCTATGGCCAGTCCGGGCCTGTTACTTGCATCTGCACGGTTTTGTGGTTTAGTGTTGAGGTTACTAACTGGACCTGGAGCTCTCGTCGTTCAGTTGTAAATAAAATAAGCAAGATGGAGGTCTGATTAACTCTGATCTTTATTTGCTAAAACATCCTACTTATATACAAAATCATTCTTAATACACTACGTTTAATCGACCAATGGCGACGCGCGTAGGGCGAGACGCGCGCGGGGCGCGGGGCGCTGTTTTGCACACGGCACTGTTCTGTCGCGAATCTATAAATACAAGTGGCGCGCAGAGCGCGATCCTTTGGCCGCCCGATACGAACCCTCCCGCATCTCCAAGATCCGCCGCCCGAGACATACTTTAGTCACCCCCGATGACCCTATCACTCTCTTACAAGAGAGTCGCAAAGATACTAGCACAACAAAAACAAGACGTCCATCGTTCCGCCCTCGCCGCCGAGGCCCGTCGCGATCATCTCATAAAATTCCCCCCCGACCCTTGCTCGAGCCAGCCCGCGCCGCTGAGCCTATAGTTTTAAATCCGTCCCCAATGCCCGATCCAGCAGTCCCTAGCTGTACCCCCCCAGCGACGCCCTAAGCCGAGGTCCGTACCCCACAGGGGGTGCCCTTAGCGTGTAGTCGCTTAGTTTTTAAGTTTTAAACAAGCCTGGCTGGTGGCTTTAATTCTATATTAAGGCCTCACAGGCAAGTCCGGTTAAGCAGAAGCCAATCTTCTCAGGTTGACCTGCGAGAGGCATATTAAAAAAAAAGAGCGCGATCCTTTTCTGCGGGAGCGTTCGACGAGTGAAGATCTCTGCATCAGCTCACGAGTTCCATCTGCGCGGTTCTGAAGCTTGAAGTGAAGATCACGGAGGGTGCTTCTGCTTGCTCTGCTTGTGCTTACGAGCCCATACTATTTCTTTATCAGGATATGTCAAAACGTGCTGCTTCACTGTTTCTTTATCAGTGTGTCGATAAAACGTAAATTGGTAAAACGTGGTAATTGGTTCTGAGGTATTGGTAATTGGTATTGTGATGATAAGGTAGTACGGTATGGTGGTTTGTGGTTCGCTGGTAACTGTGACAGGTACTGTGTCACTACATCACTCCCCCCTAAGCGAAGCGTACGTTGTGTTTGACTGCGCGGCCGGATCGCGTGACGTATGTGTCGCGCGGCGCGCTGGCGGTTGATGACCGCGGGTCGGTGCTCGCTTCAGGAGTGTTCCCGGTGCTCGGCGCTTGCTGTTGCGCGCATCTTGTTGGAGAAGTGGTAAATTTTTCTTCGCTTAGTAGGTGTGCTGGCTTAAGTCTGTCTATTGAGACAACAGTGGTTCGAAGTGGCATCTGTATGGTGAAGTGTTTGCTGTCGCGATGAATCACCCTGTGACCATCGTAAGGAGGGGTCAATGGACTTCGCACGGTATCGTTTCGCACGAAAACATGGATACACGTTGCTAGGTCCTTGTGTACAAACGTGCTCCTGTTGTCGACACGTGACTTGCTGTTCGGTGCGAGTGACGACATTGTTTCGGTCAGCTGGCGGACGAATTCTGCGTCATCATTTTTCGGCTGTGTAGGCACGAAGAAATCTGACGGTATTCTTAGTGTCGATCCGTAGGTCATCAGGGCCGGGCTGACTTGTGTGTCTTCACGAAGTGCTGTACGTAGTCCAAGCAGCACGGTCGATAACTCCTCGCTCCAGTGTGTGCCGGCGCCTCTCGCCATGAGCGCGGCCTTCAACGTTCGATGCCAGCGTTCGACTTGACCGTTTGCTTGCGGGTGGTAAGCAGTAGTTCGTATTCTTGTGATGCCAAATTTCTTCATTAGAGCGTTGAATAAAGACGATTCGAATTGCCTTCCTTGATCCGTCGTTACACGCAATGGACAGCCAAATCGCGATATCCATCCGTCGTGTAATGCCTTAGCAACGGTGTCGGCGGTGACGTCACGAATAGGTATCGCCTCCGGCCATTTAGTGCAGCGGTCGATCATCGTTACTAGGTATCTGTAGTCGTTAGATGGCGGTAGAGGTCCCACGATATCAATGTGGATGTGTTCGAAACGCGAAGACTTTTGAAACTCGCCGAGTGGGCTGATGACGTGTCGTTGAACTTTCCCGCGCTGGCAACCGATGCATGATTTGGCCCACAAACCACCATACCGTACTACCTTATCATCACAATACCAATTACCAATACCTCAGAACCAATTACCACGTTTTATCGACAAACTGATAAAGATAAACAGTGAAGCAGCACGTTTTGACATATCCTGATAAAGAAATAGTATGGGCTCGTAAGCACAAGCAGAGCAAGCAGAAGCACCCTCCGTGATCTTCACTTCAAGCTTCAGAACCGCGCAGATGGAACTCGTGAGCTGATGCAGAGATCTTCACTCGTCGAACGCTCCCGCAGAAAAGGATCGCGCTCTGCGCGCCACTTGTATTTATAGATTCGCGACAGAACAGTGCCGTGTGCAAAACAGCGCCCCGCGCCCCGCGCGCGTCTCGCCCTACGCGCGTCGCCATTGGTCGATTAAACGTAGTGTATTAAGAATGATTTTGTATATAAGTAGGATGTTTTAGCAAATAAAGATCAGAGTTAATCAAACCTCCATCTTGCTTATTTTATTTACAACTGAACGACGAGAGCTCCAGGTCCAGTTAGTAACCTCAACACTAAAGTGGTGACCCTGAAAACCCCGAAAACCCCGAAAAACCCGAAAATCGCGAAACCTTGACGACCCGTGAAACCGGAACACTGAACACATCATGCCGAACGATATTGAAGATTACAGCGATTGTCAGGGCAGCGCAGCAATGAAGAACGACGTGGCATCAGTCTCACTTCCTGCGAGATTACCACCATTCTGGCGCCAAAATCCACGACTATGGTTCGCGCAATTTGAAGCCGCCGTCGCTGCCAGCAAGATAAGTGAAGAGCAGAAGTTCAACCTCGTCGTTCCACTACTCGGCAACAGCGACCTAGAACAGATCGGAGACATCATCTTACATCCACCGAGCACCGGCAAGTACAGCACGCTCAAAGATAGACTCATCTCAACGTACCAGGAGTCAGACCACCGGCAGTAACAGAAGTTACTCAGCGGTCTCGAGCTCGGCGATCACAAGCCAAGCCAGCTGCTGCGTAAAATGCGAGACCTCAGTGGCAAGCTACTGTCAGATGAAGCGCTGAAGGTTATGTGGCTCAACCAGTTGCCCACACAGGTGCGCGCCGTACTCTCCGTTAACACCGAGTCGTCCCTCGAAGTACTAGCTGCGATGGCAGACAAAATGATGGAGCATTTTGAACCCGCTACAGTCGCCGCAGTCTCCACGTCAAACCCTCCAGCATCAAGTCCAGCAGTCAACGAGGTGCAGATTAACGCGATAACAGCTCTACAGATCAACATGCTTACGAAACAGATAGAGAAATTGTCACTCGAAGTCGCCGAACTCCGCATGACCACCAATATTCGTCACATCGCCGTTCCCGCCAAAACTCCGCTCATCGTGGCCGCTCACGCTCACATTCAAGACAGCGTACGGATAACGCCCGCAAGCCCGGCGATCCCGACTGGCTGTGCCGTTACCACTATCGATTCGGCAATGGAGCACGAAAATGTGAATCGCCGTGTTCCTTCGCAAAGTGGGAAAACTAGAACGTACATCGATAGTGGCGGGCGTCGATGTAAACCAAACAAGCCGCCGCCTATGTGTAATCGACACCAAAACCAGAGAAAAATTCCTTGTTGACACGGGAGCCGACATATCAGTACTAGCCGCACGAAACCAGAAATATTCAAGACCGACGGAGAATGCAGGGTACAAACTTTACGCGGCAAACGGAACAGAGATTCGTACCTACGGAGAGCGCACACTCGAGCTCAACCTAGGCCTACGAAGAAGCTTTAAGTGGACTTTCGTCGTCGCCAATGTGAAGACTTCATTACTGGGTGCCGACTTTCTAGTACATCACAAACTGTTGGTCGACTTGCACCAAAGAAAACTCATCGACCGTGTAACGGAGCTCAGCGTGAACGCCATCAAAATAAACAGCAAAGAAGAATCGATCCACGTTATCAACCGCGACCACCCTCATCACGACCTGCTGAAGAAATATCCAGATGTACTGCGACCAATGACACTCAAAACTCCAGTCAAGCATGACGTCACACATCACATCGAGACAACTGGGCCTCCAATCTACTCATGGCCGCACCCTCTACCGCCCGACAAATATTAAGCGGCAAAACTCGAGTTCGAGCGAATGATTGAGAGTGGAATATGCAAGCCGTCAAACAGTCCGTGGGCAAGTCCACTTCACATCGTAAGCAAAAAAAACGGATCACTACGAGTGTGTGGCGATTACAGAAGACTCAACGCCGTCACAGTTCCAGACCGATATCCCATTCCACGAATTCAAGATTTCACATACCAACTTCACGGCAAGAAAATATACTCAAAACTTGATCTGAAAATGGCATATTTTTGGATACCTATTTCAAAAGAAGACGCTCAGAAAACAGCGATAATAACACCGTTCGGACTTTTCGAATTTACCTGCATGACGTTTGGCCTCAGAAACTCCGGTCAAACTTTTCAACGTTTTATGCACGAAGTTCTACGAATTCTGCTTCGTCGACGATCTGCTTATCCATTCAAGAAACAAGGAAGAACACCGCCGCCACTTAGAACAAGTACTCGAACGCCTAAATACCCACGGCGTCAGTCTTAACATCGACAAGTGCGAGTTCGAAAGGGAAAACATCGAGTTCCTTGGATACGAAGTATCAGCAGAAGGAATTAAACCCACTCAAGAACGAATACAAGCCATAGTAAACTATCCGAAACCACAGACAGTTCAAGAACTAAGAAGATTTCTGGGAATGATAAACTTTTACCGTAGTTGTTTACCACATCAAGCCGAGCAGCAACACGAACTAAAAAAATACTTACACAACAGCAAGAAGAATGACAAGACTCCTATTCAATGGTCACAAGTAGCAGAAAAATTTCTCAAAGGCTTCCCTTTGAGAAATGCCGACAAAGCATCCTCGAGGCAACAACTTTGACTCATCCGATACCTAACGCGCCGTTATGTTTATATACCGACGCATCAAGCACTAGCATTGGCGCCACCTTGCAGCAAAAGGTTGACAACATCTGGAAACCACTGGCATTCTTCTCAAAAACTATGAGCGAGACGCAGCGACGCTACAGCGTGTACGATCGCGAATTATTAGCAATGTACACCGCTGTTCAACACCTTCGACGACTGATAGAAGGCAGTGACCTAACAATATTCACCGATCACAAACCGCTTACTTACGCGCTGACAAGAACATCAAGTAGCAGCGATACGCCTCGAAGAGAGCGACAGTTACACTACATTAGTCAGTTCTGCACGAAGATCGAATACGTTCACGGCGATAATAACGAAGCAGCCGACGCCTTATCACGTATCGAAGAAATCAACTTGTCACACTCCACAATCGACTACAACCTACTCGCCCAAGACCAAGAAAATGACGATGAACTGAAGAACTGCATGTCCAATCCGAGTCTACAATTTGCCCGCATCGCATTGCTCGGAGGTCAACGACCCATCATATGCGAAACATCAACTGGCAACATTCGTCCATAGGTACCTACCAGCGACTTATCGTATAGTGGCATTCAAAGCGCAACACGAATTAAGTCATCCGGGCGTACGAACATCAAGAAAAATATGTCAACAAAGTTTTTTTGGCCAAGTATGAATAAGGATTTCTTTTTTCATTCTTCCTTTCGCAGGTCTGCTGGAAGAAATTTCTTAAGAAATAAGCAGTACCTTTGTACCAATAATTATAATGTTATATCTGTACCGTTTCTCTGTGTGTACATAAATTGTAAAATAAATAAATAAGGATGTTGGTTTGTGGGCCAAATCATGCATCGGTTGCCAGCGAGGGAAAGTTCAACGACACGTCATCAGCCCACTCGGCGAGTTTCAAAAGTCACGTCGTTGTCACTTCACTGTTTTTTATCGCGGTGCGCCGTCTTTCTTTTTTGTTGGTCTGAGGTCAGCTCATAGTTGAAAATAACACTTATACATTTCAATCGTTTCTAGAGATTCGTTCTCGAAGTGTTACCAACAAAGGGAACCAATCAAGGGAGCATATGGCTAAGCCTCTGTTAGCCCAGACATGTTGGCAACGTTTCATTTTTAAACTGGTCGAACTGGATTCTTATTATTTTTATAGAAAAACTATGTATATGAAGGCGTCAGCGACGGCTGAGCGATAACGCCATCATCGTTTGGGTTCGGTGGTGTCAGGATCATTGTAGAATAAAACACTCAATACAGTACTAAGCTCTCTTTATTAACTGTGGCTGAGTGCTAGTACTTTTGAACGTCAAAACTTACAAATAGACAGTCCCCCACAACGCCCGCCCGTTACCACTTCGTAGTGTTTTAGCTGTAGAGAAGAAGTGGCCAACGAACTCCACAGCAACACATCTGTTTGTTGAGTTATAAGAACTCGCGTTTATAACATTATTAAAGAAGTCTGTTTAATTTAATTAAAATAGGTAAACCGACAGTTTCGTTCTGGACGAGTGTCCTAGTCGGTGTCTCGAGCCAAAGTGCTCTCAGCAAAGTCCTCACTCTCGAATACGACTCTGACCACGTGCCACCATTACAACTGTAGTTACTGCGAGTTACGATATTACCATTCTCTATATTGACGATATCAATATCGCAATATCGGAATCAGAACAATTTTCTATTAAAGTTCAAATAAAGTTAAGAAAAGAGCTGTAAAATTACCAAAATATTAATAATCCGTAGAGAGGTGCTTATTTGTCGCAGGCATACACTTATTTCATAAGTTTTGCCTCAGTGTTGAGAGTGAGCGTGTGTTTTCTCCGGCTGGGTATTTTTGTAATAAAATACGCAGTTCCCTATCTGACAATATGCTTGACACTTTGCTATTTTTGAGAACATGTTATCAAAAAAAAACCGGCCAAGTGCGAGTCGGACTCGCGCACCGAGGGTTCTGTACAAACCTGTATTTAAGCAAAAGTTGCGGTTTACGATTTATGACGTATCAAAAAAATACTACTAACTAGATCTCGTTCAAACCAATTTACGGTGGAAGTTTACATGGTATATTATACATTTTATTTCGTTTTATCATTCTCTTATTTTAGAAGTTACAGGTGGGGGCATACATTTTACCACTTTGGAAGTGGCTCTCGTGCAAATTATTCAGTTTGCAGAAACCTCAATATCATTTTTGAAGACCTATCCATATAAACCCCATACGTATCTATGGGTTTGATGATTTTTTTTTAGTTTCAGTTCTAAGTATGGGGAACCCCCAAAATGTATTGTTTTTTTTTTCTATTTTTGTGTGAAAATCTCAATGCAGTCCACAGAATACATCTACCTACTTATCAAGTTTCAACAGCATAGTTCTTATAGTTTCGGAAAAAGGTGGCTGTGCCATACAGACGGACCTACAGACAGGCAGATAGACTGACAGACATGACGAAAAATAATCAAAAATAAAAATCAAATCAAATAATCAAATCCGAAAAATAATCGGATATTTTTAAGTTTTTGAAGTGCACACGCAGTGACACACTATTGACATCTATCTTAACTTTAACCCATAAAATCAGGATAATGGCTATTAATTCCTATCTTAAATGTTTTTAATGTATCTATTATGAATAATATCTAGAGAAAGTGATTAATTTATCACATTTCCTAAACAATTTAGTCATAATAGATAATGACGTCGAAGTCATTCTGTAAAATAGCTATGTTATCACTATAACTGTAACATAGAAAATAATCAATCTACTATGTAACCTTAATAACTTAAAATTTGCATCCTAGATGGAGGACTAGGCATTCTGTACGCATTCCGTGGCTTAGTGATATAACGTTAGAGGTAGCGAAAACACTGTTTTAAATCGAATCTGTTTTTTTTTTTAACTTTTAAATAGTTTCAAGATAAGTGTGGTATAGTGTCGCAAAATAATGTGAGTGATTATGTTTTTTTCATTGTCATTATTTTATTATGAATCGCCCTTCTCGGGAAATGAAATGGTAACTGCTATTACCATAGTTTTAGTGTTATCCCTAATTGAAGTCTACGGTAACTAATATATGTAGGTGCTCAATTTTTTTTTTCGTGAATTGTGCTGCCCCTTTTTATAAAGATATAAAATAAAACAATAATATTCATATTTTTTTCTAGCCCCATAAAATTGTAATAAGATGTTTCTGTAACATTTTCTTAATTAAGAGAAATGAAATTCCCTCGTAAAAAATCATTTAGGCGCGGCGGCAACTTTTTTTTATTAAACAGAAGTAATAAATACGGGTCAGTAAAATTCTTTTCCGTAATTGAGCTAGTTCTCAACAGAGAGTTGTTAATTTTCTTTTCGTTAACATGGCCGTGATTATCCACACTATCTGTTTGTTTGAAATGAAAAGGCTCCGGAAACTACTAAACTGATTTGAAAAATTTATTCTTTCATTATTATAATTCTACATTATCCTTAAGAACATAGGCTATATTAACTTAAAAAAAAACTTGAGATCCTTAAAAATATTGAAATAAAGTAACCGAAAGTAGTAAAATTTATTAAAATTCATTATTTGGCGAGCGCAGACAAAACTATTGATGAAACATAAAAATAACGTACAACATAATTGAAGTTCTCATTATCTATACTATAATAATATTATAAAGCAGAAGAGTTTGTTTGTTTGTTTGGTTGAACGCGCTAATCTCAGGAACTACTGGTCTGATTTGAAAAATTCTTTCAGTGTTATATAGCCCATTTATCGAGGAAGGTTATAGGCTATAGGCTATAATATATAGCCTAATAATATTAGTCATCACGCTAAGAGAAATAGGAGCGGAGCAGTAATGGAAAATGTGACGCAGACGAAGTTGCGCGGGTCAGCTAGTGACCTATAAAAAATGTCCGTGAGGGTGTGTGTCTAACTATTATAGTTACCTAAGTCGCAATGACCGCTTTTTGTTCATCTTCAATTCTATCAAAACCCGGGCGGAATGGAATAGTGGTGATTTTGGGATTATGATTCCTTTTCTATTTAAATGGTTTGATAATGAAGGTTGATTATGTACATGTAAATTACACTTTAAATTATTCAAATCTGACCTTCTGTTTAATGAGCTGAGCCGATCATTATCTAGATATTTAGTGTGTGTACCCTATATGGGTTCCGTACCCACGGAGTAACCAACGGAACCCTATCACTAAGCCTCCGCCGTTCGCCTATCTTTCAGCGGGCCGTATCTCAAGAACCGTTACAGGTAGACCGTTGAAATTTTCACAGAGTTTGTATTTCAATTGTTGCTAAAACAAAAAATAATAGAAATGAAATTAAAAACTTAAAAGGTTCCCCTACAAGCAACGTGTTTTACTCAGTTTATGGTACGGAACCCTTCGTGTGAGAGTCCGACTCGCACTTGACCGGTAATTTGTTTTTGTTTCGACTTTGTGTCCATACCATAAAGACCCATAGTTTAAAGTTGACTAGTACTTGAATGCCACAGAACTGTATCCACGAGAACACTGCCGACAAACTGTACATCAGTTTGGCGTTTTTCTGTTACTTTGTATATAATTATTTTATTTTATTATTTATATTAAAATAAAATATATAATCATATTATTTTTGTTTTTTTATTATTATTATTTTTTCTTTTTTTTTTGCAAAAAGAAATCACACGCACACACGCACTTGTTTGCAAATAAATGAATTTATTATGAATTATTAATTAGTTTATTTACTATTTTTAAATAAAAATGGTATATCCCATTTTTAATGGCAAGAAACGGAACCCTTATAGATTCGTCATGTCTGTCTGTCTGTCTGTCCGCATTTCTTCCGAAACTATAAGAACTATGCTGTTGAAACTTGGTTAGTAGATGTATTTTGTGAACCGCATTAAGATTTTCAAACAAAAATAGAAAAAAAAACAATAAATTTTGGGGGAACCGTACTTAGAACTGAAACTCAAAATTTTTTTCTCATCGAACCCATACTTTTGGTGTATCTATGGATAGGTCTTCAAAAATGATATTGAGGTTTCTGATATAATTTTTTACTAAACTGAATAGTTTGCGCGAGAGACACTTCCAAAGTGGCAAAATGTGCCCCCCCCCCCCCCCCTTGTAACTTCTAAAATAAGAATATGATAAAACTAAATAAAATATATGATGTACATTACCATGTAAACTTGCACCGAAAATTGGATTGAACGAAATCTAGTAAGTAGTTTTTTTTAATACGTCATAAATCGCAACTTTTGCTTATCTATACTTAATATTATAAAGCAGAAGAGTTTGTTTGTTTGTTTGGTTGAACGCACTAATTGATTTGAAAAATTCTTTCAGTATTAGATAGCCCATTTATCGAGGAAAGCTATAGGCTATATATCATCACGCTAAGACCAATAGGAGCGGATCAGTAATGAAAAATGTTACGCAGACGACGTTGCGCGGGTCATCTAGTAATATTATATACCTACAGGTTTGTACGGAACACTCGGTGCGCGAGTCCGACTCGCACTTGGCCGCTGGTTTCTGCTCCTATCGTCCTGCGTAATAATTTTATAATGTATACGTACAGTAAAGAGTAGGTATTGACTTCATGGAAAATATTGCGCGTTTTACCTTGAAATTTTAGATTTTGTCAGCGAATATATGCCTAAATAAACAGCCTAGATGTGTTTAGGTATTGACTTCGTGGAAAATATTGCGCGTTTTACCTTGAACTTTTAGATTTTGTCAGCGAATATATGCCTAAATAAACAGCCTCGATGTGTTTAGGTATTGACTTCATGGAAAATATTGCGCGTTTTACCTTGAACTTTTAGATTTTAACAGCGAATATATGCCTAAATAAACAGCCTAGATGTGTTGACCTTTTGTATGATCTTCTAAATATATAAAGTAGAGGGTCACTGATTATGATCAATCATGAATTAACGACACGGTTGGCGCAGTGGTTGAGCAATTAACTGCTGCGTAGCATGTCGCGGGTTCGATTCCCGCACGGAACAAATATTTGTACGACCTACATGTATTTGTTCCGAGTCTGGGTGTTTTCCTATCTATAATATGTATGTATTTACAAAAAAAAAAAATTATATAAGTAAGTAGTTTATCAGCCATCTCGTTTCCATAACACAAGCATTAGGTTGCTTAGCTTAGGACTATATGGCGTTGTGTGAAATGTCCAAGGATATTATTATTATTATATTATTAATTCTCGGAAACTCCTTGACGTATTATTAATACATTCTCAAGTGGAAAAAAGTGTTTATTCCACTTAACCCCAAAGCCATTGTTCTCAAAACTCTTCGGTCCATACTTCAATTCCTCTTTGGTCCCAAAATTGTTTTAGTAGAGTCAACAGCAAAGTTGCTGGATGCATAAATAAAACACTTGAGTTGTAGGGGCTTATAAGAGATATTATAATCATTGGTATATTACAACGATTCACTACAAAAATATTATTAAAAACTAGCCAAGTGCGAACCAGCCAACCTTAATTATTATTAACCGATTTCTCAAAAAGGAGGAGGTTCTCAATTCGATTGAATTTTTTTAATGTTTGGTACCTCATAACTCCGTAATTTACGAATCGATTTGAAAAATTCTTGTTTTATCTGCCTTCTCGATTTGGACTTCTCGATTGGTCTCATTTAAACTTCGTCAAAATCGGTTAGGAAAATTGGTTAAATCGAAATAACTGGAATTCGTTTAATTGGATGATGTTTTTTTATCATCCAAGTACACGAATTGCGTATTATGCTTTCCTGTGATATTGTACGGGTGTTGTTAGGTGTGGGGGTACCACTAAAAAGTGAAAAATAAAAACTTTTTACAAAAAAATACAACCGACTTCCAAGTATAATAAAAAACATTACGAAGTAAAAAATTACTTTTTCTCAAACATGCTTGGAATGTGAGCATTATTTTGACAACCTTCTTCGAGATGTAACTATCATAGAACCGTAGAAATGTATTTAAAGAACAAACTATATACACTTAAAATAGAAAAAAAAAACTCCTAACTAAAAAATGGCATCAAAAAATTCGTCCCCATCGCTATCGACTGGAAGTGAGCCCAAAAGACTGGCTGCATTGCCACGTAGTATGGCAATGCTTATCCTCTGTCCAAGGTGAAAGCCAGCTCTTGGGTCACGCGAAGCGTCAACTAAGCGTTTTGCAAGATCTTTAAATAGGACGTGAGCACTCGGACCCCACGGTCCAAGAGTTTCAACCCCAAACGGCTCAAAAATGTAGTTGCCAATAAGGCTACTATATTTCCGCCGTTTGAGGTTTTCAGCAGCCGAAGCCGCAGAACCAGCACAGCACGACGAGCTAGGAAGATGGGATGGCGCAAGAGTATCGACACAAGTAGCGTCCCACACTAAAGGCCTACCCATCTTCCATGGAAATAAAGACATACCGTCCGGTCTTTTGCCATCGTCGCGTGCCAGGCCAATGGGTTCTAATACGGCTGGCACGCCGACGGCGACAAGAGCACGTCGGATAATGTCGTTGATATTTGCGTGCCGTGCTATGCGACCCGCACTTCGACTGCATGACAGGCCGTGGTGCCCGAGGCTGTTGACAGCTTCGCCACAGTGGCAGCGATGAGGAGAACAACAAGATGCGCCTAAGCGAAGGGAAGCAGCGAGGCGGAAAGTAGTATCGTCGAACAAGGTGCCTATGTTCGACGACGGTAGTGCGTGAAGCCAGAGGCCCGACTCCCACTCACCCACAGCCAGCAGGCGTGCACGCTCCGCAGAAGTGGCAGCAGAGGCAATTAGGTTATTCTGAACTCCTCTGCAGAGCAGCTCATCCCACCGTCTCTGGTATGATGGGTTGTCGGGTAAATTTTGATTCGGGCAAGCGAGTCTCCAGGCATTTATAGCCTCGGTAAAGTACGGCACATCAAAATCAGTCAGTGTAGAAGCTAGGATATTCCTGACTAATTTTTCAGTGCCGTGAACCGAGGATATACTTAAAAGCGGGTAAACTTATACTGGTAATTTTGCGGACGCCAAGGCTTCCCATGCGGATGGGAAGAGTGGCTTGAGCCCAAACTCGGTCGTCCATGGCCACATTTAAAATTGATGATAGCGTTTGCTTTATAATTTCGTCCATTTTTTCCAGAAGGTGAGGGTGCTTCCATAGATGGGAAGCACGAAGAAAATATGATAATTTAGGGCCGAAACAGCAGTAGCGAATTATGATGATGGCCGAATGCATGTTAATTTTTGACAATCTTTCCGAAACATCATTGAAATTTTGAATTTTTTCATCAACAAAATTAGTAAAAGAATTCTCAAAGATTGGCGACCCAAGGAGGCGAAGAGAGCTTTTATCCATTATTTTGATTTCAGGGGCTATTGCGTTTAATTTTGAAAGAATGAGTTGTCGGTCAGAACTGTCAGATAAAAATAATTCACATTTAGAAAAATTCAGATCAAGTCCTATGGAATGAAACTGAGTTTTTAAAAATTGTAGATCATCTAATACCTAAATTACATCGCCACCAAGGGTTCCATCATCGAGATACCAAACATTAAATTTTGAATTTAACTGTCGACTAATTGGATGAATAGCTAAACTTAAGATCACTGGCCCGAGGGGATCACCTTGTTGACAGCCAACAGCGGATTCCAAAAGGTTGTCCTGGTAAAGTAATTTAGATGGTTGTCTATAACATTGCCAAAGAAAACTGAAAATTTGAGGTATTTCTTTTTTAGATTCTGCCAGCAAGGTGTCCCTATTAACAGAATTAAAAGCATTTTTGATGTCAACCTTCAAGATGACCTCTCCTTTGCCAGAATTTACGTAGGTCGACAATGCGTGTACGGCAGCCTCACAGCCCCCTTTGGAACCGAAACCCAACTGAAGGGGCTGAAATTTTTTCGAAACGACCTCACCATAAAATTTACAACAAATCCTGGCTGCCATACGACGGTAAGTTGTTCCCACGGCAATGGGACGAATCCCGCCATCTCTCTTGCGTAGGGCACATAAGTTAGCTCCATACAAGACGTCGATGACGGCCTCGTTTACCTTGCCGGAGAGCATGAGGTTAATCAGAGCCGTGAGCTCCTTCAAAAGTAGCTCACCAGCTTCCCCGGCGCCTGAACAGGTAAGGTCCTTTAGGTGTTGAGGACTTAGGCCGTCGAGGCCGCCAGCAGATCCACTTCGGAAGGAGCAAACGGCTGTGATCACCTCTCGACCTGTAATGGTGAGGGAGTGAATGTCCGAATCAGGGGGGTCGGGAAAAGAAAGATCATCCGCTGGGGCAGGATGTTTGCTCTCCAGAGCTGCGAGAGTATCTGGAGAACAGGGAGCCACCACATCACTACTGAAAAGAATCCTGGCTGCTCCGCTAATGTCACCTTCCCCTAATTTAGATTCGACCACATGGGAAATACCTCTTAAAGAGGTAAACCTCTGTGTCGAAAATTTTGGTTCCAAATTATGGGCCGAAACGTTACAGTTTTCTTTAATTTGTGCTGTCAAAGTTTTTGTGGTTGCCAAATTCTTATTAACATGTAAAATTCGGTCGGTCTTCGAGATAAATCGAAATTGCTGTAGGCCTGCCTAATGGCCGAGCAGCGGCCGGCAAAAGTTGTACGAAAATCCATATAGATCTGTCATGTTTTGCGGCCAAATAAATTACATATCTTTCGTGTAATTTAGTTAAGTAAATAAAATAAATAAACAAATAATTTAACGATCTTTTCTTCCGAAACATGGCAACCAAGGAGGTAACTTATTAAAGGTTTTATTTAAATTTTGAAGTGGTTTGCAAATAGAAAGCTGGTTGTTCGACATTGATTTTGAAAAGTACTTAATTGAATTTAATTTCCGTTGAGAAAAGTACTATACAAGACTTGGCCACAACTGGACATCAATGGACTTACGTATGTGTGCTACGGCGACGCCTCGGCCCACATTTTCACGTTCGTCCATCAATGCCTCTTGTGATGCCCGCTGCAGTAATGTTCTATAATTTCGAAGGCCGGTGTCAAATACGATGAAACTAACAAAAACACCGACTTCCTGTATAGAAAAAAAAGACACTGTGCTTTTGTGTGTTGTGTTTCTTTCTTTGTACCAAATAAACGTTCTATCTATCTATCTACACATACTTATCTAATTATCTTCTGCCAAACTGATGTACAGTTTGTCGGCAGTGTTCTCGTGGATACAGTTCTGTGGCATTCAAGTACCTACCTGTCAATTTTATAGTATTGGGTCTGTGTGGTATGAACGCAAATTCGAAACAAAAACAAAAAAACCAGTCAAGTGCGAGTCGGACTCTCACACGAAGGGTTCCAGGTACCATCAACTGAGTAAAACACGTTGCTCGTAGGGGAACATTTTAAGTTTTTAATTCAATTTAATTTCTATTATTTTATGGTTCTATAACAATAGAATTACTCAATCAATAAAAATTTCGACTGTCTTACGCCACCATCAGATAGGCTTTTGAGTGACCATAACACTCCCAACCGCCAGGGTACTTGAGTCTATACAACAGATACACACATATTTACAAATGTTGGTACTATTGATTTATCTAATTAACAGCAATGGATCAGTGTGTGAGTTAAATTAAATATATTAAGTCATTAAAGACATCTATAGATATACTTTTTTTTTTTTTTTTTTGCTTTTATTTTCCAAAAACATTATTACAAGCTGCATTAACAAATACTTAACACTTGTCTGAAACCTATAAAGGTTTATGTGACAAAGTGGAGGAAGCAAACTCGCTCACAAAATGTACTTACAAAAAAAAATATAATAATACAAACATTAGGTATCAACAAGTTTGACTTTGTTCACTACACCCTCATTGTCCTATGGAGCAGAACCAGCATGTTTTCAAGCATTCTTATCTTGAATATAATCATCTAATTTGTAATTTATGCTTGTTTACAAAGTGTGCTTTTAACATAATTTTTAAATTTTCTTTCATTTCATTCTTATATGTCACAAGGTATTTTGTTGTAACATTTAATACAGTATCCCATGAAAGATGTTCGTACTTTGGCTTATCTATAAAATGGCAGATCTAATTTCTTTCTATTTCTAGTATTAAAGTTGTGTCTATCACTAATTTTGCTAAAGAGATGTCGATTTTTCATAAAATATAATATCCGGTAGGTAAGGGCCCGAGATAATCTATCGCTATATCAACCCAGGGCTGTATTGGCAGTTCTCTTCTACGCTTGGGATTAGGAGGATTTGGATCAGAAACCAGAGTGCAACCCTTACAAGCTCAAATTCAATGTTCAGCATCTCTGTCAATTTTGGGCCACCAAACTTTAGAACGTACTTAGTCTCATTTTCATGGCTACAATGCCCGCGTGGCCTTCATGAGCTGCTGCTAAAACTTTTGAACTCAAACATGACGGGATAATTATTTTATTCCCACGCAACAGTAAATTGTCTTGAAAACAAAGTTCATGTTCAAAAACTTTATAAATGTTGACACTTTGGTCTCAGTTACTATTGTATATTCCACTAGCTGACCCGCGCAACTTCGTCTGCGTCACATTTTCCTTTAATGCTTCGTTCCTATGTGTCTTAGCGTGATGATAATTATAGCCTATAGCCTTCCTCGATAAATGGGCTATCTAACATTGAAATAATTTTTCAAATCGGACCAGTAGTTCCTGAGATTAGCGCAAACAACCTAACAAACAAACAAACTCTTCTGCTTTATAATATTAAGAGCGTGTATTCCGTCCACTAGCGCCGCCAATCGTTTTTTATTATTTGTGGTAAATTTAAGACACGTAGATAAAAAACCGCTCTGTACTGTTCTGAAGAAATGTATCTACTATTTTTTGAGAGCTATTTTAAATACATAACTCATGGCAAAAAAGTCAAAACGGCAATTATTGCTAAAAGTGGCCACTTTTAGCAAAAATATCGACTTTGGCAACTATTCATGTACTAAAGTACAAAACCTAACTCTCAAAAAATAATAAATCATTTCATTCATTTCATTTATTCGTATAACAATTTACATTGTGTTGAATATATAGGTACACATACAATAAAATTTATAAACAAATACAAAGGACTATGAATGATTAATTAACCTTCCAAGGTAAATTCATTGTGCAAAAAATTTAAAACAGTGAGCATCAAATGTCAGAAAGGTATACAATGTCAAAAAAAAATTTCAAAATAATGTCCAAGTTTTCAAAAATATTGTCTAAAGTACCATAAATTAATGTCAAAAATTCAATAAAAGATAAAAATTGAGTCATTTGTTATTATGTCACATTAATTCCGATATATTATACATACATTTTTCTAATAAAAAGGTTTTTAATTTTGTTTTAAACAAGTGGGTGTTATAAACCAGGATCTTTAGCTCAGAAGGTAACTTATTAAATATTTCTACAGCTTGGTACTTCGAGCAATGCCCTGCTATATTAAATTTTGGTGCTATCTGTTGCTTAAAAATTTTTCTTCGCGTGGTCTCTCTGATCTCACGTTCTACTTGTGATTCAAACTCATGCAGATACTTAGCAAAATGACTTAAGAGGACTAATATATATAGACTGGGTACCGTTAATATTCCTAATTTTTTAAAGTACTCTCTGCATGAGATATGTTGTGCAATTCTGACTATTGTCCTTATGGCTCGTTTCTGCAAAATAAACGCTCTCTGCCAGTTATAACTGTAACTATTTCCCCAAAGCATGATGCTATAACTTATCCTAGACTCGACCAGGGCATAATATACAGCTTTTAACTGTTCTATGTTCAGTTCATCCCTAAGGCTCCTAAGTGCGTAACATGCTGACGAGATGGATGATTCAATAACAGCCAGCTCCGATTTCCAATTTAAATACGAGTCTATGTTAATCCCCAAGAATTAACTAATTCAACCCTGTCTCCGTTTATTTGTATGTCTAAGTTGTCATTATTGCGAGTCGTGGTCTTAAATAACATGAGGTTAGTTTTACCTGTATTTAGCAATAAGTCATTAGTTCTAAACCATTTGTCAATCTTTTTTATAATTGTATTAGTATTAATGTCAAATTTTCCATGTATTTTGCCCCAATTACCATGTTTGTGTCATCTGCGAAAACAACATTTGCTGAAGCCGTTGGTCAAAATAAAACCAAAAAACCTAAAATAAATAACAATACGCACAATCAACCAACCGCCGAAATCCAGAATGTAAACAAGTGTGGGGCCACGAAATCCGCTACTACGGTACTTGAAACACAGGCGAGTTACACAGGCGCCCCGGACGTTATTGAACAGTCTGAGCGGGAAGAAGAAACTGGCTGGACTACTGTAAATTATCAAAAACCTAACCGTTTGTCTAAAAAGGTGACTATTGGAAGAAATACGGAAATTAAAGGAATAGTGGCTATGGAAAGAATGAAATATCTACATGTATGGCGCTTGCATCCGGAAACCACACAAGAAGCTATGACTGATTACATAAAAAATCTTTGTGGGCCTGAAGCACCTATGAAAATTGAGAAGATCAAACATAAAACAGCACGAGATTACTCGTCTTTTATTATAGGCGTATCCGAAAAGCACTATACCTTGCTGAATAATGCGGAAGTATGGCCACTAAACGCTGAATTCAATGAATGGATTTGGTTTCGTAAACAACCCAACAGCCCGCCCCATAAGTAATAGTGTAATTGAAATATATTACCAAAATGTTAGGGGTCTTCGAACTAAGCTAGACTACTTCAGAAATAATTTATTGGCATCCGCCTCGGACTTATCCGCTATTACTGAGTCTGGCTGCAGTGAATCCATACAAGATGCGGAAATTGTTCCACCCGGATTTAATATATTACGATGTGATCGAGCGGATGGTCGAAAGCAAGGCGGCGCGCTTCTCGTGGCCACACACCGGTTCGAGCTGCGACAACTACCTATCTTGGACGCGTCAATAGACACTTGTGTGTTCGAAATGGTTTGTGCAACGGTACATTTAAATAAACGTTTTTTGTTTGTGTGTTGTGTTGTCTATATTCCGCCAGGTAGTTCGGAAAATGATTACATGTTGTTATTTAAAATAATAGAAAATTTTTGTGATAGGTATGGAGAAGTTATTGTAATTGGTGATTTTAATTTATATTCTTGTCCTGCTAATATTAGTAATTATTTCGAATGTTTTTTGTCATATTGCGAGTTCACTCAAAGTAACACAGTACCCAACCATTTAGGTCGTCAGTTGGATTTGGTTCTGAGTGCAGGCATTAGCGGAGGAGTGACGGTGGTAGCGGCGGATGAGGCGCTGGTGCCGGTCGACGCGTACCACCCGCCGCTAGCGGTTAGCGTGCGCCCCGCCTCCGCCCCGCCGACGACCCCCGCCGTCGTTCGCGATTCTAGTGCACAGCAAATTAGACCACAGTGGAATTGGAATAGGGCTGATTTTCAACTGTTATATTCTAGGATTCTTTCCATAGACTGGAGTATGATGTACGGAATGCATGATTTAGAAGAAATGTTGAACTTCTTTTATGATAATATTAATTGTACTATTAATGGGTGCGTACCCCGGAAAAAACTTAGTAGTGGAAATTCGCGGTATGTGTACCCAGTATGGTACACGAGAGATATAATAACAAATATACAAATTAAAGCCAGACTTCACAAGAAATTCAAAAAAACTAAGTTGGATAATGATTATCACAAATTTGCGGAATGTAGAACTCGTATAAAAAAGTTAATAGAAACTGCGCATATACAACATAAAAATAAAATTCAGTATCAATTTGTAAAGGATCCGAAATCGTTTTGGCAGTATATAAGATCGAAAAGAAAAACACTAAATAAGCAGAGTATCATAAAAGAAGGTCAACATCTAGCAGATGATGAGTGTGCTGTGCAGTTCGCTGACTTTTTTGAGTCTGTGTACAGCAAGGAGCCACCCAAACTGGACGCGAGCGCGGCGGCGGCGGAGGTCGGCGCGACCAGTGCACGGGTACACATTGAGACGCTGAGTCGCGCGGAAGTTCAGCAGGCGCTTGGGAGTCTCAAGCCAAAACGTTCGTCTGGCCCAGACGGGATACCAGCGTTTCTGTTCCGAGACTGCGGGAGGGTACTGGCGGAGCCATTACTTCACATTTTTAATGCATGTTTACAACAAGCCACGTTCCCTCAAAGGTGGAAGATCACGCGCGTTGTTCCGGTTCCTAAAGGAAAACCAAGTTCAGATACCTGTAATTATAGACCGGTGGCTGTACTCTCCACGCCTGCTAAAGTACTCGAGTCGGCTATTCAGCGCTCCGTTCAGGAACAAATGCGTGCGCGTCTGTCAGATGCGCAACATGGGTTCCGACCTGGACGCAGCACTGCTACAAACCTTATTAACTTTATGGTACAGGTGGTGCCGGCGGTAGACTCGGGGGTACAGGTAGATGCTGCGTACTTCGATTTTAAAAAGGCGTTCGATACGGTGGATAATGACATGTTGTTAAGGAAGCTCGCGAAAATGGGATGTACACTACCTCTACTACAGTTCTTCGCTAGCTATATGAAGGATCGCCAGCAATATGTCGACTACAATGGCTGTGTATCTCAACCGTATTACACGAGATCGGGCGTGAGCCAGGGCAGCAATGTAGGGCCTCTCGAGTTTATTGTAATGATAAATGACTTGCCGGAAGTCGTCAGACATGGGACTTGTTTATTGTTTGCGGATGACCTGAAATTGCTGCTCGAGATTCGGGATCACTCGGATTGTGAACGCCTACAGGAAGACATTGACAGAGTGGTCGAATGGAGCAAAGATAACAAACTACATTTTAATGTTGCTAAATGTTCGGTGATGTCGTTCACTCGCGCGCGAACTCCCTTGAGTTATCAGTACAAGGTTGAGGATGTGCCGATGCAACGAGTGTCTCAAGTGCGAGACTTAGGGGTAGTCTTCTGTCAGGAACTAACCTTCCGTGAGCATATCAATAAGATATGTAAGAAGGCATACAGAAACCTAGGTTTCGTACTCAGGCAGTCCCAAGGATTCACCAACATCACGACACTAAGGGTACTATATGACGCATTAGTCAGAAGTCACCTCGAACATAGTGCATTCATTTGGGCTCCTCATGAGACGAAATATAGTGTTATGTTGGAACGTATCCAAAATAAGTTCACGAGACACTTGTATTACAAGCTGTATGGGGTATATCCATTATACCCATTGATGTACCCTACACTATTTGTTCTGGGTATGGTAGGGTATAACACTCTAAGAGTACGACGGGAGTTTTCGCTCGTAGCGTATGTAGTGAAACTACTACGTGGCGTAGCGCATAACCCGGGAGTGCTGCGACACCTGCAGCTGTACGTGCCCGACCGGTACGTGTGGAGGCGGCGACGCCCGCCCCTGCTCGCTGTGCCTGCAGCCAGGACCAACCTACTGGCGAGAACTCCTCTCACTAGAGCCATACGCGTGGTGAATGAGGTTCACGGGAGGGTTGATGTATTGTGGTGCAACTTGAGTGAATTCGCAAAAGTTACACTATATGTTATAAGTTATTTAGATTAAGATATTTTTAAACTAGGTATAAGGTGTAGATTTAGGATTTAGTTAGTAAGGACACTCTGTCGCATTGGATCATAGATCTGTAATGATAGTGTAGTTAAGATTGTTATAAATAAATAAATAAATAAATAAAATAAATAAAAAACAAGCTTATCGTTCGGCTGAGTTTTGTTCATGAAGTTGAGTAAGTCATTTGTAAGAATAACATATAGTGGAGGTCCTAAAATTGAGCCTTGAGGCACACCCCGTCTCTCATATGTCATTTTAGACTTACAGATCACTTCATGATTTTTCTCGTCTATACTTTTTATTTCTACATACATTCGTCTATTTTGTAAGTACGAAGCCATAAGTTGTAATGCCTTGCCTCTTATATCATAATGTTCGAGTTTCATAAGAAGGAGTTCTAAATCAATTGTGTCAAAAGCGGAACTGAGGTCAACAAATAGTCCAGCTACTTTCAATTTTTCATTTAATTTACTAACTATGTCATTTACTAAAGCGTTAATTGCATCTGAGGTGCCCACACCTTTCTGGTAACCAAATTGTCTCGGATTGATAATTTTGTTAATGCCTAAGTGTACCATCAGTCTCGTTTTAATTATTTTTTCGAAGAGTTTTGATAAGGTAGGTAATAAAGATATGGGGCGATAATTTTTCGGATCGGTAGTAATTCCCTTTTTGTGTATTGGAATCACCTTGGCCAATTTGAACTGGTTAGCAAAAATTACCTTTTCGATGCATTTATTGTAGAAATCAGAAAGAGGAAAAGCTAATATCTCTATGTTCTCCTTTATTATCGATATTGGTACGTCGTCGAAGCCGCAAGAATGTTTATTTGCCATTTTGCTAACCAGCTTAGCAATTTCATTTGGAGTAGTTGGCTTAAAAGTTATATCGCTTTCGACTCTATTTGTCGTATCCATCAAAAAAGACATTGCTCTATCCTTATCGTGATCCGCAGCTGATGATTTGAACACGAAGTTTTCGGTAAATATATTTGCGATATCCTGCGGATCAGTGATTACTTTATTGTCTACATTCAAGATTAGATTTTTACGTGGCTTCTTTTTCTTCTTTTTAGTATGTTCGTTTACTATCTTCCAAGTTTCTTTTACAATATTTTTTGCGCTGTTTAAATAACGTGATGTGGCTTGCTTAATAACCCTCCTAAGAATACGTACGTAGTTTATTTTATAAGTTTTGATGCTGACATTATTTAATGTTGCAGAGCACAGCACTCTTTTCATTTTACTTGATACTTTAATACCTTTTGTGATCCATTTTATTGTGTTGTTTTGTTTTGACTTTATTTTAATTGTTTTTTTAGGATAACAATCTTTGAATATTTTGTTGAAATTGCTTAGAAACTGATTGATTCCCATATTAGTCCAAGTTTTGTTGGTAATACATCTTTTAAAAAGAGAATTGTTTTTTTCATTAAAAGATCTTTTTATCACTGTAGTGTACTCGGAGTTTTTTGATTTTTTGTTGATTTGATCAAGGCCAACAAAACAGAAGAGTCCACCATGACCATCAGCCAAGCCATTGTGATCCACAAAAAACTGCTCTATGTAGTCACTATCAAGATTTGTGATTATGTTATCTAAACACGACAGGGAGTTGTTTCTAATAAAAGTCGGAGTTTTTACGAGGTATCTGAAATTATTACATGTCAATGTACTTAAAAACTCAGAATATTTTTTGTTTTCGACAAGCACGTCGACATTGAAATCTCCGCATATGATACAGTTTTTGTCAATTAAGTGTTCTAACAGTTTGTCTAAGCTAGAAATGAAGCTTTCAAAGTTTTTATCATTGGGACTACGTTAGCAACAACAAATGTATAACCCTGTTGCCGCATCTTTTGCACCACATATCTCAAAACTTTCGGCTCTGTAAAACTTACTGATTGACACAATGTTTTCACATTCTTTCGATTTATGAAATACATTTCTTTAGAACACTGCAGAGCGTTTTTTTATCTACGTGTCTTAAATTTACCACGATTAATAAAAAACAATTGGCGGCGCTAGTGGACGGAATGCGCCCTCATAGTAGTATAGATTCCTGACTTACTACAGCTCTGAATCTCCCTCACAAGCTTGCCTTAACTCACGCAAAGTAACTGCTGTAGGACGATATTGATCAACAACTAGGTTCAAATAATTAACCGACTTCCCAAAAAGGAGGAGGTTCTCAATTCAGTTGTATTTGTTTAATGTTTTTAACCTCATAACTCCGACAATTATTTACCGAATTGAAAAATTCTTGTTTTATCTGAAAGGATGATTGGTCCCATTTAAATTTTACTAAAATCGGTTACGAACTTTGGATTTAAATCAAAATAGCTGGAATTCGTTTACTTGGAAGATGGTTTTATGTCATCCAAGTAATCGAAATTGCGTGTTTTGCTTTTCTGCGATTTTGCAGTGGTGTTGTTAGGTGTGGGGTATCACTAAAAAGTGAAAAATAAAAAACTTTTTACAAAAAAATACAACTGACTTCCAAAAAACAAACACTACTAAGTTAAAAATAACATTAATTTCGGAAGTTGGTGTCAAAATACGAAGAAACTAACAAAAACACCGACTTCCGAAATTAAAGTTATTTTTTACTTTGTAGTGATTTTTTTGGAAGTCGGTTGTATTTTTTTGTAAAAAGTTTTTTTTATCATCATCAAAAGGCTGTGGAGAGTAATTATCCGAAGAAAGTCTTGACGGGAGTCGGCAATATTTTTCTTGCCCGGGCTATAGACTACTTTAAAATTATATGACTGTAGGCGCAGAACCCAACGCTCGATTCTCGCACATGGTTTAGAATCGGTTCCGAATATCACCTCTAGCGGCTTATGGTCGCTAACAAGTTCAAAACTATCCTTTCCAAACAGGTACATATCAAAATATTCCACTGCTCAAATTAACGCAAGAGCCTCCTTGTCGGTCTGACAGTGCCGTTTCTCATGGTCTGTGAGTCTCTTATTGCCATATGCAATTATTCGGGGACCATTAGTACCATTGGACGAGAACAGCTCCAAAACAAACTGGACTAGCGTTGGCGTAGCGTTAGCGGCATAGACTTGGGTACGGTCAAGCGGATCATAGTAACCTAAAGTTTTAATTTGAGTCATGGCACGTTTCAACCCATCAAAAGCTTGCGTTTGTTTATCGTGCCAATAAGATATGATATCCACACTTTTGCGTAGTTTAAGTCTTACACGTTCGCTCAAAGGTTCGGTCCACGTAGCTAAATTAGGGATCCTTTTTCCTACATAATTTACTAGCCCTAAGAAGCTTTGTACTTCCTCAATGGTTGTTGGTTCTCGAAACGACTCTATTGCCTTTACATATTTATCGAGAGGTAATTAGTATTATATATATCGAGAGGTTATCTTGTAACTCTCTTAAAAGATAACTGATGACCAAGAACATCGATTTGATTTACTCCATTTGAACATTTTGAATCATTTAGCAGAACATTGTTATCTTTTAAAACCTGTAATACTTTTTGAGCCTTGTGCTATGTTTGGCTTCGTCACTACCGTAAACGACTATGTCGTCAATGACCCTTGACCTTTTTTAATTTTTTTGGAAATATTCGGGAGCGCACGAGATTCCAAACATGAGACGCTTGTACCTAAATAATCCTTGGCTACAAATAAATGTCGTGATGTGTCTACTGTCTTCACTCAACTCTAAATGGTGGAATGAATTTTTTTAATCTAGTTTAGAGAATACTTTGGCATTTCTAAACTTTGGAATTTATTGTTCCATAGTGGGCAAAGGATGCTTTTCCCTAATGATAGCTTGATTGGCTCTCCTCATGTCTACACAGATGTGAACATCGCCATCCGCTTTTACCGCAAACGGGTACCAATGGAGAGATCCAGTCAGATGGGCTATTAACTTGCTCTATAATGTCTAACTCAACAAGCTCTTCGATTTTTTTATTAATTTTAGACTCTATCGGGACCGGGACTCTTCGACAAGGCTGAGCAACTTGTTTAATTGTTTAATCCATAGGGATATGAATTTGAATATCTTTAAATTTAAGGAACATACCATGGACTGAATTTACTCGTAATCCAATTTTTAGAACTTCAAGGCACGTGCAGTATCTTTCCCTAGCAAATTTCTAGTGCCATCTTTTACAATGTGCAAAAGTGGCTGGAAAAATTGTTACCAATTGTTATGGAAGATTCAAAAGACCCAAGCACGGTTAAAGTATTACGACTTCCGTAGGCCATAAATCTCTTGTTGGGAGATTTCACTTGATTTTCAACAAGGACTCCATTGTTTTTGAGGATTTGCCACGTTACATCGTTAATTATATTACATTTACTGCCAGAGTCTACTAACATCTCAATTTCAACACCCCTTAGCGTACATTTAATGGTGTCATCATTATCTATATGAAAAATATAATCTACCTCTTCAGAATTGCCTTTGGGTTTCTTACTACGGCTAGTAGATTTAGAAGAGAAAGCAGATTTTTTACGTTTTCCTGCCCTAGTCCTGCACTGATTGCAAAAATCCAACAAACCCACACTTAAGACACTTTTTATCTCGGGCAGGACACATTTTAAAATTACTTGAATGACGGCCATAAGCTTCCACTCTATTAACTAACTGATCTTTACTTGATTCCGGTAATCAAATATGATTAAGTTGTCGGTTTAGTCTTTAAAGCGTTGGCTTCGAAACTAATCTTGTCAAGAGTTACATCATCACCAAGGGTCAGAATTGTTTTTCTTAATTTGGCTGACTCACACTTCTCGGTGATTTGATCGATCATGTGTTCATCAGGGGCAGTAAATTTACATTTGGAGCTTTGGTGTTTAAGTCTGACGAGAAACTTGTCAAATATTTCTCCATTTTCTTGTTTAATGAGCTTGAACAAGTGACGCTCATAAACACGGCTTTGTTTGGGGGCAAAATATTCGTCAAGTTTATTGATAGCAACAGTAAATACATCATTGTTATCACTGGTAGTTTCTACATGTGCACCAGGTATATTATAATAATATATTTCTTGGAGGGGTAACCCACCCATGTGTAAGAGCGAAGCCCTTTTTGCCTAACGCTGGTGGCCGTCAAGTACAACCCTAGTGCAAGTTTCCTTTTTCCCATCGTTAAAAAACTGAAGCTGGGTCACCATCACAGTCCAAAGACTCTAGCGGTGGTATATGCAACATACTTGTGGTTTACCTGGAAGGAAGGAATAATTTCCTTTTTAGGTACCGTTCCGAATGAATGGAACAACACACCTTTTGATCTTATTGTATTTTAACCCAATCACAAACACACAAAAAATACTGGACCAAAATAGAGTTAAAAGAAGATAAGGTTGAGGAACAAAAGATTTTTTTGCCGAAAAAAAATTCAATAGATTCAAAAAACTAAACTGAAAAAATAGGTAGACTGAACAAAAAAAAAAGTGTAAAGAATTTTAAAGGCGTGTTCTCCTAATGAATAGCAAATAAACTAAGATTCAATTTCGGGCGCCTTGGAGGCCACATCAAAATAAATTGCCGGAAAGTATCAAGCGGAAGGGTTGAACTGCCGGTGGGTAGCTAAATAGAAATAAAATAAAAGCAATTAAACTCTCTTTTCATAATGCTAGTAGCTTCCAATTACAAGAGTTTGTAGGATTTAAATCTAATCTTAAAGTAAAAGTTTCAGACTATGGAAACTATTGATTAGGTTAGGAATAGTATTGCATCTTCAAGTTGTAAGTCGTTTCCTTATAAAATCATCACGCAATCACCAAGCGCCTTGGTTGTGTGCGTTGTATTAGAGATAAATATCTGAAAAAACTTTTTACAAAAAAATACAACCGACTTCCAAAAAAAAAACACTACAAAGTAAAAAATAACTTTAATTTCGGAAGTCGGTGTTTTTGTTACTTTCTTCGTATTTTGACACCGACTTCCGAAATTAAAGTTATTTTTTACTTTGTAGTGTTTTTGTTTGGAAGTCGGTTGTACTTTTTTGTAAAAAGTTTTTTATTTTTCACTTTTTAGTGGTACCTCACACCTAACAACACCACTGCAAAATCGCAGAAAAGCAAAATACGGAATTTCGATTACTTGGATGTCATAAAAATATCATCCAAGTAGATGAATTCCAGCTATTTCGATTTCAAATCCAAAGTTCGTAACCGATTTTGATAAAATTTCAATGGGACCAATCTACAAGTATATCCTTTCAGTTGAAACAAGAATTTTTCAAATCGGTTCATAATTGCCGGAGTTATGAGGTAACAAACATAAAAAAAAAAAAAAAACATTCAACCGAATTGATAACCTCCTCCTTTTTGGGAAGTCGATTGAAAATAACAATTTAATTCGTAATATTCCCGTTGGGTTTGAATGAGACATTTCGTCTAGAAGAATTCTATCTAACCACAAATTACGGCAATTTCTCCATTGCGTCATACTGGGTAGCTTGTTCAAGCTTATTGGACGATAAACTGTCCCGAAATAAACAGGATTCTGCACAATGTCCTAGACTCCGTCGAACGCCACTAGATGGCGTTGGCGTCCCGATTGTTCATTTGACTAATTTATTTGCAACATATATATTTTATTGCCTATTTGTTCTAGGATGAACTGGACGCTATACCTAATAGTTGGCGCATTGGCAGCCTTATGGCTACTGTGGCGGTACAGACACCGACGGATGATCGAGATGGCTGAGAAGTTACCAGGTCCACCGGCACTGCCGCTCTTAGGGAATGCTTTGCTGTTCATGGGCCAGCGTGGTGGTACGTCTTAACATTATTTCAGACTGTTTAGATATGTACGAGTTTGAAGTGAGGGAGTAGACGGTGTGTGCGTCGCTGACCCACACGGTCAGCGACACAGCAACGAATGGCTCGCCGTCCGACAAGGACCGCCCGAGTCGACGGTGCGTTTTGTTCCACTCGCGCCTAAGAGATGTCCTAGCACAATCGAAAAGACCCGCTAGGGACAGAACCTGGAACGCAAAAGACATTTGGAGGATTACGGGTAGGTTTTAATCAGTAAGAGTTTGGAGCTCCCTTCTTCGAAAAACATTCGTCTGTGAAACTTCTTAACAGAAAAACAAATTGAAAGAAATTCTTTTTCCGTTTGACTATAATTTAGTTCAGTCTCATTCATAGTACTTGATGCACATGAAACCAGTCTAACTATGTTTTTATCATCTTTTTGGAACAAACAGCAAGCTAGTCCGCTTTTTGAAATATCACACTGTAAGATATTTTTCTTACTGGAATCAATGAGTTCTGTAAAAGCTAATCTGTGAGCAGGTAACCACATTAATTCAACATTTTTCTTTAAGAGTTTACTAAGTGGGGCCATCAGATTGGTCATACTTGGAACATATCTTCGGACAAAATTAAATGAACTTAATATTTGTCTTAACTCAAGGCTGTTTGTTGGCTCTTAGACTTAAAAGTGACTGAAGTCTATCGTTGTCTAAAGACAATCCTATTTCATTAAAAACTTGACGTGCTTATTTAACTTCAGTCTGCCTATATTGAAATTTATTTTTATTAAATACTATGTCTAATGACTTTGCTTTCTTAATAACACTTGCAAGTGCTTTATCATGATGCTCCACAGTATCACTCATAATTAATATAATTATCATCTGCCCACACAACCATATTTTTAAGTTCTCCTAATTGTGTTTCAAGAACATCGTGGAAAAGCTCTGGTGCATTTATTAAATAGCTTAATCCATCCCCAGTAAATTGGGGCAAGCAGTAACATCCTCTCCTAAAATAAATGAACGACCGAAACAAAACACTTTGAAAAAAGGCTAAAACAATTTTCACCAAAAACCATCGCCTAATCAAGCCTTCGGGGCCCGGTGGGATGTGGGAATAGTAGGGTGGGGGAACACTATGGGACACCTCAAGGACATTGACCTTGACACTGACCTTAAGATCAAGATCAAAATTCTGAAAATCAAGATTCGCGATTCTCAGGAGCAGTAAAAGCTTAATATTCATGGTTACTTTTAGATCAAGGTCAAGTGACCTTAGTAGGGAAACGGACAAGTGACTTTGAGTTCAAGATCCAGTGACATTGGAGGACATAGATCGCATACCTAAGTAATAAAAATTTTACCCCCCTTAATGGCCTTCCCAAGTTCCCACCAAGTACCTAATTCACAACATGTAGGTATATGTTGGTAAAAATAATTTAAAAAAATGCTAATTTCACATTCGGACGTCGTCTGAAATTCGGCTAGGTCGAAGCTTGCATGCGGCTCTCAGTTGCAGATTGCCGATCCTGACACTATCAAGTCGGGACAAGTGCCACGACATGACGACACGGTTGGCGCAGTGGTTGAGCGATTGACTGCTGCGCAGCATGTCGCGGGTTCGATTCCCGCACGGAACAAATATTTGTACGACCTACAAGTATTTGTTCCGAGTCTGGGTGTTTTTCTATCTATAATATGTATGTATTTACAAAAAAAAATATGTATTTATGTAGTTTATCAGCCATCTCGTTACCTTAACACAAGCATTAGGTTGCTTAGCTTGGGACGATAATTATGGCGTTGTGTGAAATGTCCAACGATATTATATTATATTATATTTCTGAATGGCAATATTTCTAATGTATAAAAATCTCATGTCATGGTGTTTGTTATCGAACTCCTCTGAAACGAAATGACCGATTTTTATGCTTTTTTTTTGTGTACACTCAGTAGGTCTGTGAATAGGTTGTAGGGTACTTTTTTTGGAAAAACTACGTTTTCTCGGTCAGCTAGTCTTAAAAAATATAAAAATCTCGCGTCACGATGTTTGTTATCGTACTCCTTCGAAACGACTTTGCTGATTTTTTTTGTGTTTATTTTCTAGGTCTGAGAGTAGGTCATAGGCAATTTTTTTGTATGTGCCAAAACAACGTTTGCCGAGCCAGCTAGTCTAATACATAAAAATCTCGCGTTTGTTATCGAACTCCTCCGAAACGTCGGGACCGATTTTTATGAGTAAAGGTTTTCAAACTGTATCGTGGGACATATCGAATAAAAGGGCTTACTGTGATGACTCCAATTATATTTTTATCATTATTTTAAAGTAAATATTTTTTAGAGTTACTCCCGAAATTAGACCAAAAATGACCATTGTCTTCCTTCTCCTTCTCCTTTATCTCCAAAGCTACTGAACCTAATATTTTGGAAAAATGCAGGTAATAGTTCTGTACCTTAAGATAACAGGAAAAGCTATATAATTAGAAGTCTGTGGTGCTAAAATATCATATTAAAAAAATAAAGTGTAACAGAACCCTTTGCAAGCGAGCCGACTCCCACTTGGCCAGTTTTTCCACTTTAAATTTTATTGACATTATACACATCTCTGAGTCGAAAAACATGGCGTTCTGCATATCACAATCCCTTAAAATGCTATGTGACCCAGTAGCAGACAATAATCCCTTAAGCCTTCCAGTCCCCCTTGGTTAAAATGACTCGTCAAGTATCGTATTAGTTCGTCTGACGACAATCTGGTCTCTTTTAACGCCACAACATAGGCGTGTCTCTTTACCAGAAAAAGGGGATGTTTCGACCAAAATCCTACTTTTCAAGGTATACCTGTTCGAGTGACTGATCGGCTCGAGCTGCTAGGCATGCCATCCAATTTCGACTTCGGCGCCACCTTTGAGTGCAAATCCCAAACTGCGGCCGAAAAGCGGGGCATCTTAAATAGGGTGAAACGATACTTTGAGTCTGGACAGCTTTTAACTCTATACAAAGTCCGATCCTGCATGGAGTATTACAGCCACGAACGCAGAACGCATTGGTGACGTAAAACTGGTGGATGCCAAGCTAGCTTGGCTCATTGCCGCAAGGTTGCCTGCTTGTCGGTTTTCTACAGATTGTACTTCGGAGAGTGTACCCCAGATCTCCACGACCTCATCCCACCCTTCTAGCATCGGACATCCAGACGCACTGCAACTTACCATCCCTACCTTGTTGCTATTCCACCAATTCGCAGTAAGCGTTTCCAAGCGTCTTTCATAATGCACACAGCAGAAGAGTGAATCTTTTCAAAGACAGAGAGAACAGGCTACTTCTGGATAAGCTCGTTCCATTTTAGAATTTGTTTCTGTCATCTCTGACCTAGACTAAAGTAAAGAGCAAACCAATCTGACATAAAAAAACTCACTTTCTTCCAGAATTCTCAAAACTAATGACAGAACTGATAACTAAGTATGGGAGTGTGCTCAGATTCTGGCTCGGTCCTGACCTGAACATTATAGTGAGCGATCCTGACGATATCAAGGTATGTTTTCTCTCTCTTCCTCTCTCCTAATTTTTGCTGTACCCGACAGGGTCCATATTTGATCTTTTACCATGTTAAACCATCTATGGCCCTTTACGGGGCCCCGGTGTGGGCGCGTTCATTGAAGCAGCGTGCTGCAAACCACTTGAACGCGCCCCAAAAGGTGGTTGCCCTCAGAATGACCCGAGGGTACCGCACGATCTCCCGCGAAGCGGCGGTTCTCCTTGCTGGATTGCCGCCATGGGATCTTGAGGCGTTACTCCTCGTGCGCCTGCATGATTGGCGCGCGGAGGTACTACGCCGGGGGAAACTCCGCTAACGCAGCAAAATAATTGTCGCGCAGCGGACAGACTTCCGGCGCGATCTCATGGCGTCATGGAGACGACGACTATCGCAACCCAGCGCAGGGCACGCCACGATAGTGGCGATAAATCCCCTCTTTGAGGAGTGGCTTGAGAGGCGCCACAGCGTCCTCACCTTCCGCCTGACGCAGGTCCCCACCGGACATGGATGTTTCGGGAGGTTCCTGCACTGAATCGGGCGGGAGGAAACGCCCGGGTGTCACCACTGCGGGGATCGTCCGGAGGACACGGTGGAGCACACTGTGCAGGTGTGCCCCGCTTGGGCGGCGCACCGCCGTGTCCTCGAAGCGGCTATCGGCGGCGACCTCTCGCGTCCGGCCCTGGTCCAAGCGTTACTACTCAATACTCAATTCTTAAACAATTTATTTAGGGTATTATTAAATTACAATGTTTACAGTATCTACATTATGTACAAACGCATAAAAAAACAAAATAAATCATTGGGCATCAAAAAAATAATCCACATCGCTGTCAACGGCAAAAGTGCCCAGAACACTGGCAGCATTGCCACGTTGAATGGCAATGCTGATTCTTTGGCCGAAGAAAAGCCCAGCCTTTTGGTCACGTGAACCGTCGACAAGTTGTTTGCTGATGTCCCGAAAGACTCTATGTGCACTCGGACCCCATGGGCCTAGTGTTTCAACGCCAAAAGGCTCAAATATATAACTCCTAATAAGGTTATTATATTTGCGCCTTTTGAGGTTTTCCGCACCAGCAGCAGCCGCCCCAGCACAGCCCGCCGTGCTAAGAAGATGGAATGGCGCAAGGGTGTCGACACATGTTGCATCCCACACCAAAGGCCTACCCACCTTCCAAGGCATTATGGTCATCCCATCTGGCCTCTTCCCATCGTCACGTGCCAAGCCGTGGGGTTCTAAAACAGCTGGCACCCCGGCGGTGACAAGAGCCCGACGGATGATGTCATTAATGCTGGCATGCCGTGCTAGCCGACCAGCGCTCCTACTGCAAGACAGGCCATGGTGTCCGAGGCGGTCGACTGGTTCACCGCATTGACACCGATGTGGGGCTCCGCTAGGAGCACCCAGACGCAGACACGTAGCGATCCGGAAAGTACTGTCACTCAGCATAGTACCTATGTTGGGTGACGGTAGTGCCTGTAGCCAAAGACCCGACTCCCATTCACCCACAGCCAGCAGGCGGGCACGCTCCGCAGTATTGGTGGTCGTGTTTAAGAGGTTATTCCGTACCAACCTGCAGAGCGGCTCATCCCATTGCCTCTGGGAAAACGGGTTATCGGGCAACGCCGTGTTCGGGCAAGCCACTTTCCAGGCGTTCACAGCATCGGTCAAGCAAGGCAAGTGCCTTGCTTGACCGATGCTGTGAACGCACAACGCCTTGCACAGTTAACCAAAGTTGGAGTTAAAATCCTTTTGGTTAACTTTTCAGTGCTGTTGATTGAAGACAGGAACGCCGGTAGGCTTATACTAGAAATTTTGCGGATGCCGAGCCCACCAAAGCGAATGGGTAGTGTGGCTTGGAGCCAGGCTCGGTCATCCAGATTCTTAAATGCATTTCTTATGATATTCATAGAGATGATATTCATAAGGAATGCAATAAAGAATTGAGTATTGAGTAGTAACACTTGCCGAGGTTGTTCCGGGGATGGGTTAACATCCATTATATATATGTATATCGTGCTGGCTACTATACCACAATACTTCTTGACAAGCCTGTGATTCTAAAAGGGCCACTTTAGCAGAATTATTTTAGAATCTGTCAATTAATATCATTTTCATCTTCATCGCTAACGCATTACGTTCGTGATGTGCTTTCAGATTTTGCTAAAGTGGCCTTAAGTCCCCTTGGTGTCAGATTTTCTGATTGATGACTATCTGTTACGACTGTCAAGGATGTTCAAATGACAGCCGGTCCGAGGCACGAGATAACTCGGTATGAAAGATCATCGTCTAGGTATTTCCGGAATGCACAAAGACTTACCTACTGCAACTAAGAGCGGATTTCACCAATGTTACTGAACACGATTAGTACCTCTAATCTGCGTTCAAGAGCCATCAATATTCCGTAGAAAATAGTGACAGCTTGTAAACGTGGTTTTTATGCTGATCGCATTCAGTTTCATTGTAGAAATCCGCCTTAAATGGTAGTAACATAGTTTTAATTTTTTTTTACTAACACAGATTATATTATAATTATGTATCTATACTAATATTATAAAGAGGTAAAATTTGTTTGTAAGTTTGTATGTTTGTAAGTTTGTATGTAGGGGGTAATCTCAGGAACTACTGGTCCGATTTGAAAAATTCTTTCAGTATTAGATAGCCCATGTATTGAGGAAGGACATAGGCTACATATCATCACGCTAAGACTAAAAGGAGCCAAGCATTAATGGAAAACGTGACGCAGACGAAGTTGCGTGGGCCAGCTAGTTGAATATAAAGTTAAGGTTTTTATCTATGGGTCTTTGAAACCTGAAGCGCTGTTTTCTGTTTAGCCACGAGCTCTTCACTGAAATATTTTAAAGTAGCCTTGTTCTTGAACAACTAGATACTAATTTCTGATATAATCATTTTGGACATTTCAGGAACTGCTAACAAACACGAAGATTAGTGTAAAAGGGCCTCAGTATAAGTACATGACAGATGCACTCGGTGATGGAATACTCAGCGGATCGGGTTAGTCTTGAACTTTCCACTTTTTTGCATTTAGGTACCCTTGTAATTTCATTCGAATAAGAACAATTTATGCATGAAACTAGCTAAGTGTGAGTCGGACTCCTGTGCAAAGGGATCCGTACAAAGGAGATATTTCAAAATGGGCCAGGTCTATGTATCTACATACTACCTCAAAAAAAGAGAAAAATTCGTAAAATTCGGGAAAAATATAAAAAAAATCATTAAAATGTTTATTTGTTGTGGTACATAGTTAATTGATGTTTATAAATTACCTTAATAGATTTTCAACATCAGTCTCACTAACTTAGTGTTCTTTTTTTCCTTTTGTGGCAACTGAGCTGATTCCGACTATCCTACCAGTGTCAAGTCGTGTCGGTGCGGTGGCATAAAGAGCTAGCCGTCGACTATTCTTCATTTCGTAGGTTTTTGTCTAGTGACAAAAATTTTAATTCATTCTCTTTTAGAAATGTGGCCAAAATGTTGATTAATTTAAGACAGAAGTGAGAGAGAAGGGTATGAAAGTTGGTTGGAAGTGAACAGTGTTACTTGACTGAAATAGCGAAGCTCCTCGTTTTAGCGAAGCACTTCATAAAATTTTCAGCTTCACGACCAGGTTTCAGTATGAATATTGTCTTCACTGTCGTTATTTACATGGACGATCACTTGAACTTTGTATTACTTTATTGACTAGTGCAAAACTCGCAGCAGAACTTCAAACTTCATAGAAATAAATCACCAGATTTTTTATTTTTCAAACAAATTAGCTGTTCAGCGGTTTCCCGCCAAAACTCACAATCCACTGATTTAGTTTAGTATCTGCGCTTAAAAATAATGACAGATTTCTGTTAGGTGTCACCAACAGTGTCACTTTAGTCACTGTCAAAGAGAAAAGTAACTATTGTCAACCTTCAACTTCTGCAGAATTCTGATTCGGAACCGGCTCAGTTGCCTTAAATATAAAAAAAAAAACTTCTGCAGAAATAAACATGTCAACGTCATTCATCTATCAAAATTACTCATTACTTGACGGGTCCTTCTGTGTGTTCCATTTTCAAGAAATTGGACAGTTGAGATCTGTTTTAGTTTTAAATGAATTTCCCTTTTTTTATAAGTATAGTGTACAAGGACTTGGCCCAGACTCCGTAGATTGTGGAACATCTCCCTTATGACTGTCTTGAAGAGAGTTGTTCATTTAAATGGGGAAAAGAGTTTTTAAAATATGTCTTCTTACCTTACCGTTATAGCCTGTAAGTTTCACATCTTAGAAGTTTGGGTAGGTAATTAATGTAATATTTAAATTACCGATATGTTAAATGAAAGGAAAAATAAAACGTGTTTCTTTGCGCCAAGTATGAGGCATTTCTTTAAAAAAAAGAAACAAGTAAAAAATGGGGTAATATGCGTTACATGTCCGCATACCGGTCTTCAACAATTTAACCCTGTATATTAATGATTAGCTGACCCGCACAACTTCGTCTGCGTCACATTTTCCATTAATGATTCGCTCCTACTTGTCTTAGCGTGATGACATATAGCCTTCCTCGATAAATCGGCTATCTAACACTGAAAGAATTTTTCAAATCGGACAAGAGGTTCCTGAGATTAGCGCGTTCAACCAAACAAACAAACAAACTCTTCTGCTTTATAATAATAGTATAGATTTATTTTCTAGCTCATGCAGTTATCCCTTTTCAGGGCCAACATGGCGCAAACACAGGAAGATAGCCACTCCTAACTACGGGAAGCGAGCCATAGAGAGCTACGGAGATATCTTTAACAAAGAAGTGGACCTTCTGTTGAAGAAGTTCAGGAGTATGAGTAGGGAACAGTTTGATGTGTATACTCATGTCGTGCAGGCCACCAGCTATGTTGTTTGTCGTGAGTTTATTTTTTAAGTAGAAGGTTTAGGTAAGGTTTCTTTATGTACATCAGAACGTTCGGCCAGTCGAAATAGGGAGCTGGCTGCTACTCCAGTTTTTAGTGACGATTATGTGACGCATAAAGATGCCAGCCAAAGAATTTGTGACAGAACGGATCGAAAGTTAGAAGCATTTATTTATGGCCGAACGAACTGATATCAGGACGTTCGGCCAACCTGAATCTCCATAACTGAGGACCTCAGAGAAACTGTTACTGAATAAAGATTTAGTGACGATTTGGTGACAAACAACCAATGCTTTAGTTTTACTCGTAATGCCACCGGATAAAAATAAAATGAATTTTGTTTCCTGGAACATCAGGACGTTCGGCCAACGTAATCTCCATAACTGAGGACCTGAGAGAAACCGTTAATGAATAAAGATTTAGTGACGAGACTGAAACTAATTATAATTGCTTTATTTTTTTTTTGTGACGGCTCCTTTAAATAGTAAAATGAAAATTTAACATATAACCTCAAAACATTGGGATTATCGATTACTCCACAAGGAAGAAGCCTAGAGAAACCGATAATGAATAAAGATTTAGTGACGAGACTGAAACTAATTATTATTGCTTTATTTTTGTTTGTGACGGCCCCTTTAAATAGTAAAATGTAAATTTAATATATAACCTCAAAACATTGGGATTATTGATTCCTCCACAACGAAGAAGCCTAGACGACGCGTAAGACCCCTGATGTGTTATAGGTTTTCAGTGCAATGGTGTCGGTATTTTTGTTGACTCAAAATTAATCCATAAAAATGCACTATTGTGGATGGCGACTGAAATAGGGTGACCATGTATTCCATCGAAGTATTTATCAAGTGAGTGAATGAAGCAAAACACGTCGTAATATTAAAAATTATACAGGTACAAGCAACGTTGAGCTGATGCCTGCATACCAGTGTCCACTTATGAAGTTTTTGTTATATTAGTCGTGTCTATTTTGGCTAAAAGCAAACAAAAGTGGAAAGGTGACTGACATTGGAGATTGGAAAAATTGAAGTACAAGAATACTTCATCACTTTCCATCAGGTGAGATTTGGGCCAAGAGTTTCCCCGTTTCGCATAAAAAAAAAACTTAAATAAATGGGCACACAAATGAAAAAATGCTTTCTTTATAATCATCCAAAAAAAGCGGTAGGTAGTTAGGTAAGTACATAATAAATTGTACTTTTTAGAATTACAGTTAAATAATAACTATTTATTTAAAGAACAAACTATATAGGTACCTACACTTACAATAGAAAAAAAAAACTCCTAACTAAAATATGGCGTCAAAGAATTCGTCCCCACCCCATCGCTATCAACTGGAGCCCAAAAGACTGGCTGTTTTGCCACGTTGTATGGCAATGCTGTCCAAGGTAAAAGCCAGCTCTTGGGTCATTCGAAGCGTCAACTAAGCGTTTTGCTAGATCTTTGAATAGGACGTGAGCCCTCGGACCCCACGGTCCAAGAGTTTCAACCCCAAACGGCTCAAAAATGTAGTTGCCATAAGGCCACTATATTTCTGCCGTTTGAGGTTTTCAGCAGCCGAAGCCGCAGAACCAGCACAGCACGACGAGCTAGGAAGATGGGATGGCGCAAGAGTATCGACACAAGTTTAGTAGCGTCCCACACTAAAGGCCTACCCATCTTCCATTGAAATAAAGACATACCGTCCGGTCTTTTGCCATCGTCGCGTGCCAGGCCAATGGGTTCTTATACGGCTGGCACGTTAAATTGATTCACCACGAGAGAAGATAGATCGATTTGACAGCTTCCTGTGTTTATTGCTCGATGACTGACTTGAAACTTGTCAAATCGGATTTCTTTCGGTGGTGGCCCGACAATATTATTACTAGTTTGATAAACTAGATTACACATTTTTAAAATGAAATAACATTTCTATAGATGAACCACAGTAAGATAATACAATAACTACACCAAATGAACTCTTAAAAATACTAGGCCAGGTCAGCCAGAACTTAAGCTACCCATTTTCGATAGTCGTGTGTGGTTCTATTATAGTACCAAAGGATCTCTGCACCTGACCTCGATGACATCACACTAGTGACATGACTGGCGACTTGGCGAGCGAGAGACAGTAAGGCGCCGGAAAGTTGCGGGGGAAGGAACGCATTCCACGCGGGTGCAGAGATCCCTTGGTAGGTACTATAGCAGAAATTGATAAGAAAACTAGTGGTATCCTATTGGTCGAAATTCGGTCGATAGTTTCATTTTTTTTTATTCATGTGATAGTGACAGACACAGAAAAATAGTAAAAAGTAGAAGCAAAGAGGCCACATCATAACGCATGGTGTGTGTGTAATGTTTTTTATATTTTTTTATTTCTAATGCATAACCTATATAAAATTTTAGTTATCTGCACTCCTCATATTCCTCCGTCCACGTATATATTTATTTTGTTGCAATACCTACATCGTCACCTTATAACTATTTCGACGTGATATGCTTCATTCAGTAGATAAAAAAGCACTTACTCGATAAATACTTGTTTCGTTGGAATACATGGTCACCCTATTTCAGTCGCCATCCGCCATAGTGCATTTTTATAGATTAATCTTGAATCAACAAAAATATTGACACCATTGCACTGAAACTGAAAATCTATAACACATCAGGGGTTTTACGAGTCGTCTAGGCTTCTTCATTGGGGAGTAATCGATAATCCCAATGTTTTGAGGTTATAATGTTAAATATTCAATTTACTATTTAAAGGGGCCGTCACAAAAAAAAATAAAACAATAAAAGTTCGTTTCAGTGTCGTCACTAAATCTTTATTGATTAACGGTTTCTCTAGCTTTCTTCCTTGTGGAGGAATCGATAATCCCAATGTTTTGAGGTTATATGTTAAATTTACATTTTACTATTTAAAGGGGCCGTCACAAACAAAAATAAAGCAATAATAATTAGTTTCAGTCTCGTCACTAAATCTTTATTCATTATCGGTTTCTCTAGGCTTCTTCCTTGTGGAGTAATCGATAATCCCAATGTTTTGAGGTTATATGTTAAATTTTCATTTTACTATTTAAAGGAGCCGTCACAAAAAAAAATAAAGCAATTATAATTAGTTTCAGTCTCGTCACTAAATCTTTATTCATTAACGGTTTCTCTCAGATCCTCAGTTATGGAGATTACGTTGGCCGAACGTCCTGATGTTCCAGGAAACAAAATTCATTTTATTTTTATCCGGTGGCATTACGAGTAAAACTAAAGCATTGGTTGTTTGTCACCAAATCGTCACTAAATCTTTATTCAGTAACAGTTTCTCTGAGGTCCTCAATTATGGAGATTCAGGTTGGCCGAACGTCCTGATATCAGTTCGTTCGGCCATAAATAAATGCTTCTAACTTTCGATCCGTTCTGTCACAAATTCTTTGGCTGGTATCTTTATGCGTCACATAATCGTCACTAAAAACTGGAGTAGCAGCCAGCTCCCTATCTCGACTGGCCGAACGTTCTGATGTACATGTTTCTTTAGAGGTTTCCACCACATCGACGAAGGCTATCTCGACAGATCATTTTTCCGACCTGCGGTAGAGAGACGGAAGAAACAGTTAGCCAATGATGTTTACGTCGATTGAACGCCATCCTAACGTTCATTGGATCGACAAAACACTAGTTTAAATAACAGTTGGCTACACTCGTTTGCGCACCGCTGCTATGGACCTGCCACCAAAGAGTGAAATAATAATATGGGAGCTGCCACGCTGTCAGCGGATTCGCAGACTTCTCGTGTATGGGGCTGCTGTGTGTTGTGGAAAAAAAACTCATTTTTTAAATTTATGATGATAAGGCGCGTCCCCGAGCTAAACGCAATGCTAGCCGTTTTTTGTGCAGTTTTTTGGAGCTTTCTACTCTTTATCCAAAAGAAATATCAACTAATAAAAATTATACATAAAATTTCTACATAATCTTGGCTTCAAAATGGTAGATTTTATTTTTTTATTACTAAGTATAATGTTTAAGTAATCTCCTCACAACGAAACCACAGAAATGAGAAAAAATTACTGAAAACATGCATCTTCTCGTAAACTAACAATTATTTTGATTTTGTACTTAAACTAATGGATAGGCAATTTAATTATGAACATTTTGGTAGACGTATTTTTTTCAAACGACCAAATTTAGATTTTATAACGATTTTATTCAACATTCTGAGCGTATTCGCTATTGTATCTCTTGCGCTGTTATTGAGGGAAAAAATGCTCAAGGTTATTTGCTCAGGGTACGGCCTTAATTTACACGACGATTTTACTAAGTCGACTTCTATTCCCAAAGCAAAGTATATCATCAACGTGTAAAGGAAACGTTCAAAAGTGGAGAAGAAGATGGATAAAAAGAAAAACAATGAGCTTTCTTCACGTAGACTTCGTATCATTTACTTAGAGCGTTCAATTTTTTTTTTTTTTTTTGTATAAAATCCTCATGAACTAAAATATGATGAATTTTCAAAAGTCATAGAAAAAAAGTAGTTGGTTATGATGTTTAGTAACATAGTCCTGCAGTGCTATTATGTAACAACATTTTCGTGTCTCGACAGCGGAATCCGAGGTGAGTTTCAAATTCGTATATATAAGACCTTATGATGTGTGAAATAAAGTTCACTTTGTAAGCTTAGTCACTCAGGTGAAGTCGATATCGAAATGGTTATTTACAGAATAGACTAGCTGAGAGGTTGCCGGTGTTTTACAAATAACCCCGTTGTTACGTTATTTCTAGGTACTATTACGTTAATGTTGGTATTCATGAGTCTCAAAACATGTGCGATTGCGATACGCGCGGGACTTCGTCGAGTATACTGTTACAAATAAAAAACAATATTAAAATAACAATATGTACTTAACCTACCACTTCCAAGTTCTACATAGATTCAGCCAATACATCGAAATTAAAGTATATATTAATGCAATTTCTGTTATTTTAAACCGTTACATTTACAAGGTATGCTATTGTGTAAAACCGATATTGCCCATCTCTAGACCCGAGTCTTGGTGACTAACACTGTCAATGTCATTGTCAAATCATTTTCCAGAGGGTTGCCGAACCTAAAATATAAATATTGTTTGGATTTAGTGATGCAAGCATTTTAATAAATTTTCAAAACTTTTTTGGAATAATACGGCAGAAGGTAAAAAAAAATGCTCAAACAAATTAAAATAATAACACTCTCTCAGCATATATAGCTCAGAAGGCTCTTTCATTTATCAATTATTTTAGTACCAAGCTCCATACATTTATTGAACATCTCCTTTACTTTCACAAAAAAATATCTATCCACAATTTTCGGCTGTACAAAAGAATCACCATTTACAATTTTTATTTATTACCTAATAAAAATGTTTTTTCCCTTGCAGAAACGCTAATAGGTTTGACCAAAGAACAGACCATGAAATTACCGCATTTTAAAAAAATTATAGAAGACAGCCCACGGTAATTATTTTTATTTTTTTATAAGTTAAGGGGAATGCTCCAACCAGCCGGCGGAATTCAAAATTCATAATTCTTGCGTTTTTTGCAATTTGCAGGCCAGTGCTAGGTTGTACGATGATTAAAATATTATTCACGGCTTTAAGACGTACCTATGTAGTTACAGAATTATAATCATCAAAATCACCAATACAACCCTCCAAGTTCATAAAGGCGTAGGAACAAAAAAATAAACAGAAAAAGTCATTCCTAGAGCTTTATGAACTTGGAGCGTTGTATTGACGATTTTGATGATTATAATTCTGTAACTACTGTCTTACAGCCATTCATATTTCATTCACCTTAACATCCGGTGGAAACAGGAGGACTCTGACTTGTCATATTACTAAAAAATCTAAGCAACTGTGTCACCCAACCAACCTACGCTGGGCCAGCGTGGATTTCACTACGCTTGAGTCCTCGCAGTGCAAATCGGAACATAGTTTTTTTGTACTTGTATTGCTTATTTTTTAGATAAGCCTATTTTTTTTTATTTCCAGCATGTATGATGTAGTATTCCGAAGAATGACAAAATGGTACCTGCAAATCGAGCCAGTCTACTGGCTGTCAAGCGAACACTTTGCTCTTAAGAATTTCTTGAAGATCATGATAGACTTCAGTAAAGCGATCCTGCTTTATAGGGCTGAAAGGCTGAAGACTCTTGACGACAGTAAGATGGATCTGATGAATACGGAAGATGACGCTGGTGTGAATACGCAGCTCAGTGTTATAGATAGGTTCTTGTTGTCCCAAGAGTTAGATGAAAAAGAGCTGGTGCAGGAAACGTTTACTATATTTACTACGGTAAGTTGTCAAACTCATCGTTCACTTATAGTCACCCTAAACGCTATGCTCCAATTTTCCTTGCTTAAACGAAACTTTGGGAAATGAAGATATCCGCAGTAGAGCTCATAGTCCTAAGAATCGGCTCGCAGAACATGTACTCAATGGGGTCAAAAGTTCTGGAGTGGCGACCGCGTACCGGTAAGCGCAGCGTTGTAAGATCTCCCAACAAGATGTACTAGGTACCGATTGACTGATGGCTTTGGAATTCCGCTGTAAGAAGTACATGAACGGTAAATTTGGCAAAATTTGGGTCTTTAACTGACTACCAAAAAAAGAGGAGGTTCTCAATACAGTGGATATTTTTTTTTATGTAGCTTACTCCGATGACTCCTAGGTTTCTGATCTGATTTGTGTGATTCTTTTTTAGTTATAAATTATATGGTATTCGTAGTACAAACACAACAAATTATTAGGTGAGCTGCTGGTATCCTATCTAGGTTGTTGAGCAACTTGTATTAAGGCGATACAGTTTGCTTCCTTACATAGGTGTATTAAATTATTTGCGACGTGTTGATTTATTAGAATTTGGTTGTTTACTTTAAAAATATTATTATTGAGTACCTATTCTTAAACGAAAACATGCAATTAAAAACAAACAAAAAAATAAGTTATAGAGTATGTGTGTGTGATTGTGTGTGTAGTGAATTATGAATTGATGGTATAAAATTGGTACAATAAATACGCTTTACTGTGGATGATAATTAAGAGAGAAACTTCAAAAATGCCTCAATCTCATCATAGGTTTTGGAGATCAGAAACGAGCGAACGGAACTATTGCATTTTGAGTATGTTAGGCCATGTATAGGTAGGGTTGCATTGAGTCGGTTGTACAGAAATGTGTAACCACCTTAATAATAAGATGATCGCTGCCCAAGTTTTCATTTGTAGTGGACCAATTCAACCTTATCACAATGTCATTAGTAGCTAATGTCACATCCGGTGAAGATGTTTGGAGTTGATTGTTTACTAATTTGATACGTGTGAAACTATTACTCAATAAATAATTGTAAAATTACAAAATTACTGTCCAAGAGAGCATCGTACATTTGAAAACCTCGCGAGTCAGTTTTTCACGACCAGATCGTACGGTGAGCATTAAAGTCTACTAAAATAACAGATTTTCTGTCTAGGCTGTTAAATAGATTCTGCCAGTCTGATTGATTGGTGCGAACTGAAGGTGCACAATAAACTGAGACTACGTGTTCAATAAATTCACAATTGTAAATTTTTACCACTAATACCTCAATATCTGAATTACTTCCACAGATCTATGTATCAGTAATGCTACATCACCATACGAATCATTCTTATCTTTACGGAATATTTTATAGCCATTCATTTTAAAGACACCATCAGGTTCCAGCCACGGTTCACTCAATGCCGCAATGTGAATTTTGTTCTTGGCAAAGTATTTTGACTGAATGACTTAGGACGAACACTTTGAGCATTCCACTGAATGAAATTAAGTTTTATAAGTTTATTATTCATTGTGACCGAAATAGTCTAATATTAGCTTCAATATTGGCCAGTCCCAAATATTTTCTACTAGCATTACCCATTGAACATAGCACTTTATACAACTTTGCACCTTTTGATGAACTGATTCTCCTTTTAGAAACAAAACCTCCTTCAGCCTACTTATAAACTCACTGAATTGTACTTCCCTCCCCTTATTCTTCTCTTCATGTTCCTTCTCACTCCTTGGATAACTGCCTACCCTAGGCGCCTGTGTAGTTACTTCTGGCCGAGGCTGTTTTAGACACGCCGAAAAGGACAGTTTCCCAGTCTGTGAAGCCGCCATGTCTTTAAATTCAGTTGCTGTTATGACACGATCAACTGGTTTGTTTTCATTAAGTGGGACGTATACTGGTAAAGCACATCGGTATGTGCAATTAAATTCAGCCATTATTTCCTTCAATATCTTTTCCTTTAAGCATGCCGGACAAGATCGCCACAAAGCCATATGTTGACCATCACAGTTGGTGCATTTAAATGAAGTAGTGTCACAATTATTATGATTCTCGGTACATTTTGGGCATATGACTTTAGCTGATATGCATTTTCGTAACGTATGTCTAAATTTCCAGCAGCGTGAGCATTGGGTCACTGGAAATAGGTACTGCTCGACTCGTATACGCAATCCATCAACGGAAAAATGTATGCTGGGCGAAAAGAAACCTTAAAGCAATGGCGTACTGACTCACTAGGCTTCTCCCTCTGAGCTCCTGCGCATGAGTCTATACTCATGCGCAAGAGCTCAGAGGGAATCCGTCCATAGGGACGGACACAAGTTGCGCAGGTTCAGCACACTCAATCTGTCAGTCAGTTTGATTACTCCATAGGATTAGTTAACTTCCATAGCCTTTTGAACTCTCCAACCTCTGTCAGTGATCTCCTTACACTTTTCCAGCAACAACATACTGTCCTCACTTCTCACTTCAACTCGAATCTTGTAAGGGTGATTAATATACTTGATCTTGTTGATCTTAATTATTCCCTCATTTTTAAATATTTTGGCCAGAGCAAACTGTTTCGGCATTTTATTCTTAAATGAAATGTAAATTTCAAAATTTTCCTTTTTCATAATTGTTTCTGCCAACTTCTGTCAAACCATCCTCATCCTCGTCTTCTCTGTCTCTCTTATTTGGTCTCCACTCTTCGTAATTTTGGCACGCTTCCTGTGAATTCTCCTGTAAATATTGTTCCTCTACCTTCATATCTTCTTCATATAATACACTCGGGTCACTCATTAAGTCGACTGCAGTTGTTATCTCTCGTTCGGTTGTAATTTCATCCATTTTTGCTGTCGCGCCGACCGGTGACCGCAAGTTAAACCTAGTGGTGCACATGGGCGGCCGCGCGCCGTCGCCGTCGTGTCGAGCGAAGCGCAGTGCACTCCTCGACGAGAACAAATTAATTAGCTAATGAACGCGATCACCTCGTACGAATGCCGATACGAGACTAGACACCTATCCTAAAAAGAGCCTCATCTGGTCATCAACCAAACAAATCGAAGGTTATCACAGCATCTGAAATTGAAAAGTTTCTTGAGCGAACCAGCTCATTTCGTATTATTTGGCGGCAAAAGTAAGTCAGTTGCACATTCACATTCACTTTGCGATACAGGTTGTTGTTATTATTGGTATAAACGTAGCATAAAGAACTTATGAACTAACACAACTTAATATATAAAAACATTGACACATCTTCAGATGACTTACTATTAATTAATGTAACTATAATATAATAATTTATTTTCTTACTAATACAAAGACAAAAAGAGACCGAGAGAAATATCAAGCCTTACGCCCGCCTAACAATCCAATCAATTTGATCTCCTGTCTCTTAAGCACCATGGAGGCTGGAAGTCCAATGCGGCTGTAGAGGGGTACGTAGAGGATTCCATTCAAAATGAGTCTAAAATATGTAAAAGCATCATAGGAGCCATTACACTGAAAGAGCCTCAGTCAGATCCTTGGACTGGCCATTCTACAAAAAAAATGAGCCCTTACGAAACACCTAACCATCGGCTTCTCTCGCCAACATTTACGCCACGGGAATCCGATGAAACGGGGCCGGATCTTGCGGAACACCAGTTTGGTTTCCGCAGGGGGCGCTCTATGGTGGACGCCGCCATGCGCGTCAGAGCCCTCACGACGGGGGATGCGGTCTCCCGGGGTGGTGTTGTCTTGGCGGTGTCTCTCGACATCGCCAACGCCTTCAACACCATGCTCTGGAGCTGCATTGGGGAGGCAATCCGGTATCATCGGGTGCCGACCTACCTTCGTCGTGTGGTCGGGGACTACCTGTCCGACAGGGCAGTAATCTACCCTAGTCACAGCGGAGAGTGGAACCGGCGAGAGATGTCTTTCGGTGTCCCACAGGGTTCCGGCCTGTGGAACATCGGTTACGACTGGATGCTGCGAGCCGACCTCCCTAGCGTCGTTTGCCACGCTGACAACACGCTGGTGCTGGCACTGGGGGGGTCGTACGAGGCGGTGGCCGAATTGATGACACGCGGGGTTGCGGTAGTCGTAGAGAGGATCCAACTGGGTTTCGAGGTGGCGTTGCACAAGTTCGAGGCCATGTGCTTTCATGGGCCTCGTATGCGCTACCATCGGGATCCTTGCTGACGGTAGGAGGGTTTCCCATCGGCGTCGAGTTGACGCTAAAATTCCTAGGGCTCGCCCTCGACAGCCGGTGGAACTTCGTGAAGCATTTCCGACGTTTGGCATCCAAACTGGAGCGGGCCGGGGCGCTTTCAGGCGGCTCCTGCCCAACCTGGGGGGACCAAACGCCTCCAGCCGAAGGCTCTACGCGGGGATCGTGCGGTCCATGGCCCTTTACGGGGCCTCGGTGTGGGCGCGTTCCTTGAGGCAGCGTGCTGTCCACTATCTGAACGCACCCCAAAAGGAGGTAGCCGAAAGGCTGGCCCGCGGGTACCACACGATCTCGCTCGAAGCGGCCAGTCTGCTTGCCAGATTGCCAGTGGGATCTGGAGGCGTTAGTCCTCGCGCGCCTGCATGATTGATGCGCGGAGGTACTACGCCGGGGGGGAACTCGACATGGAAACGACGACTATCGCAACCCAGCGCAGTGCACGCCACGATAGTGGCGATAAGTCCCCTCTTTGAGGAGTGGCTTGAGAGGCGCCACGGCGTCCTCACCTTTCGCCTGACGCAAGTCCTCACCGGACACGGATGTTTCGGGAGGTACCTGCACCGAATCGGGCGGGAGGAAACGCCCGGTTGTCACCACTGCGAGGATCGACCGGAGGACACGGTGGAGCACACTGTGCAGGTGTGCCCCGCTTTGGCAGAGCACCGCCGTGTCCTCGAAGCGGCGATAGGCGGCGGCCTCTCGCGTCCGGCCCTGGTCCAAGTCATGGTCCGGAGCGAGACGGAATGGGACGCCGTCACCTCCTTCTGCGAAGCAGTCATGCTAGCGAAGGAGGTGGCGGAGTGGGAGAAGGAAAGAACCTCTCGTCCCGGCCGCCGTGGTAGACGCCGCGGGAGTCGGAGGCCACCTGGTGACCTCCGGCCTCCATAGGCGCGGGCCAGTGGACGGTGAGCTACGGGCAGCTCGCCGTCCGTCCGTCTTATGACGACAGGCTGTGTCAAAGACGCGTTCGTGTTCCACGCGTGCCTCAAAGAGAGTCAGCATTGGGAGTGGCCCGAAAGGGCCGAAGCCTGCCGGAGTCGCGGTACTATTCGAAAGAGATACCGTGGCTCCGGAACACAAAGGGCACTGAAGGAACATGGATGGGTTTTAGTCAGTAAGAGTCTGACACTCTCTCCCGCTCCGCCCAGAGTGGGAATTTAGTATGACAGATAGTTTACCGAAAAACAGTACACAATTTTTGCATTAATGACAGGTAAGTTGCAAAGATCATTTATAAAAGCGAGAAACAAGGTGGAACCTATAGGATACTGCCTTGTGGCACACCATTGCAAATCGAGAGCATACGGTCATTTGCCATTTGGTCCCTCAAAAATTTTATTCAGTTTAGCTCAGGAGTTTTTATTTAATTTTTTGCGTATTTCAATTCCTGCGTAGACGAAGATATCGTCTAAGTATCACCACTTAAAAGTAAAAAATAAAAAAAAAACTTTTTTTACAAAAAATATAGTCGTTTTATTTTTTTTGAGAGTCAGTTATATTTTTTAGGTTGTTGGATGATTCAATACAGACCACTGCGTATTTCAATGTTTCAGAGTCAAGAAACTTCGGGAAAGATAGCGTCATACCTCCTTCTGATGATGGCTTATCACCCAAAATGTCAGGTAATTAACGTCTATGTGCTGTATGTGAAGAATGAGCACTTCACTCGTGACTTCGTCCACGGGGATTAGTGCTTTCTTTTGAAAACTTAAACACTCCCTCCAATCACTACAGATATACAACGGTTTGATAAATTAGTGACTTTTTGATATTTTTTTTCTGCAAAAATGGTTATATACCTCAATATTATCTTTTTTTAACTCGACACATTTAGTCCAGAGTTTTTCCAATTCTTGAATTCCTCAAAAAAATAGGTTTTTTCGAGGCTTCAAACTAGGTGTTTGTTACGGTGATTACGTAAGCCACTTTCGATTTGCCGACGACATAGTCGTCATGGCTAAGACTACGGAGGACCTCAGTAAAATGCTCGATGACCTCAATAGAGCTTCCGAAAATGTGGGACTCAAAATGAACATGAAAAATACCAAGATCATGGTGAGAGAGAGACTCTACCCTCGAAGTTGTGGATAAGTACGTCTACCTGGGACAAATGGTCCAGTTAAGTAGGGCTAACTTTGAGAAAGAGGTCGACCGTCAAATCCGACTCGGCTGAGCAGCGTTCGGGAAGTTGAGTGTTATCTTCTCATGCCACATACCGCAGTATCACAAGACATAAGTCTACGACCAGTGCCAGTTGCAGTGATGACTTATGGAACTGAAACGCTCACAATGGGCCTCATCAGAAGGCTTAAAGTTATTCAAAAGACGATGGAGAGGACGATGCTTGGAATTTCAATGTGTGATCGAATCAGCAATGATGATATCCGCAAGAGAACCAAGGTTACCGACATAGCCCGAAGGATCGCCAAACTAAAGTGACAGTTGGCAGGGCATATTGATCGCAGAACGGAGGGTTGATGTGGCTGAAAAGTTCTGGAGCGGCAACCGCGTACCGGAAGACGCAACGTTGGACGGCCTCCCACAAGGTGGGCCGATCTGGTGAAGGTTGCGGGTAGCCGATGGATGTGAGACGCACAGGGCCGGTAATTGTGGCGACGCTTGGTGGCTTTTGATGAAGTATGTGGACGTCTTTCGGCTGATATGATGATGATACCTTCATAACCCCTGTTCACCCATTGAGGGGTCGATTTTAGAAAAATTCAAATATATAATTTTTTTTCTCATTAAGATCATGATTCAACGTCATCGAACCAAGCGTTGTAATTCTTCCATACAAATTTTAACACACCCCTTAGTCCCCATTGGAGTATAGTTTTGAAAAACGAATTATGAAGTTATTTATTGTTTACTTACTTCTGTATTCGTGCCAAGTTTTAGGTTTATAAACTCATGGAAAATAGGATTCTTCCATACAAACTTTAACACCCCATAAATCATCTTTAGTACCAAGTTTCAAGTATATTGGTCCAAGGAATAAGATTTTGCATACTTACTTCAACCCATTATTTCAGCCCTTTACGGGGAAAGTAACGAATAAACTTGTTTTAATAATTGTTTCAGTATCTCAGCGAAAAATTTAATCTAAATAGGTCAAGCAATTTTTGAGTTTGATTTTTTGCATTTTTACTTATGTTTCCATCCCATTTCTCCCGTAAGAGGTTGAATTTCCATAAACAAAATATAAATTTCACACTTCTCACTCTAATTAAAAACCACGAAGTTCCCATATGAACACCCTTTTCACCCTCTTAGAGAGTATATTTTCAAAAACAGTTAGGTATGCCTTCATATGTATTTTTATTTTAACTAATAGCTTTTCTCATGCTTCTAACTTCTAAAATTACGGTATTGCCGCTTGAATGCTTATTATAACCACCGTCAAACGATTACAATCTGCTTACTCTAAAGTACCTAATGTCCAATATTTGCAGGAGAAACTCTACGCAGAAATCAAGGCCGTCATTGGTGACCAGGACCGTAACGTGACCGATGAGGACTTCAAGAAGATGCCGTACTTAGAGATGGTGTTCAAAGAAACAGTGCGTCTGTTCCCAATTGGGGCTGCGCTGCAGAGGACCATTAATGAAGATACTACTATTAGTGAGTAATTAAAGTTCCATCATTCTTTTGTGTTTATTTCAAATATTTAATGTTTATGATATTTCTCTATAAGTCGATATTCAAAAGCGGATGCCTTTGAATATCGATTGTTGTCTGAAATCACGTTAAACTGTTGGTTCGGGATCGTATTTAAAGATCATTGACAGTCGTAACGGGAAGTATAAAGCCAAGCAATCCGAAACAAGTCTCGCCAAGGGTTGTGTGACCCGGTTAATAGATAAAAATAAAAATGGCTAAAATGTACATAAATCCAAAACTAAATGTGAAGGTAATAATAATAATATAATTACCGGATGATGAAGCCATGTGTTCATTCTGGCGTAACATCTGTTCGGTGCCTGTCAGTCATACCGAGGGCGATTGGACTCGGGAAGTCGAACGCGCGTGCGATCCGATACCAGAGATGGGGGTAATTACTATTAGATGTAGCTAATGCAGTCCGTCCGTTGCCTAACTGGAAATCTCCAGGACCGGACGGGCTGCACAACTTTTGGATAAAATGGTTCCAAGGATCGCACACTCGCTTGGCATCTCAATTCCAGTCTGCCTTAGAGTCAGGGTCGCTGCCCCAGTTCCTAACTACAGGAATAACCCACCTGCTCCATAAATCAGGTAGTACCGTGGAGCCTAAAAATTATAGACGGATCACGTGTTTACCGACGGTCTATAAAGTTCTTACATCCATTTTGAGAGCTAAGATAAACCATCATATTGATAGTAATTCAATTATGTCTGCCTCTCAAAATGGATGTAGGAACGGGTCCCGCGGTACTAAGGAGCTGCTCCTCATTGACATTGCCATTAGCCAACAGGTTCGTCGTTCCCGAAGGGATCTGTCGACATGCTGGATAGATTATAAGAAGGCCTATGACTCAGTGCCACATACATGGCTCATGAGGGTGCTGCAGCTGTATAAAGTTAATGCAGTTCTACGCACCTTCCTGATGTCTTGTATGGGGCAGTGGAGGACGGTCCTTCACTATCCAGCGTGTCGACAGACTCGGATGAACAGCGACCCGATAAGGATCGAGCGTGGCATATTTCAGGGCGACAGTGGTTTTGTCTGGCCCTCAACCCTCTCGGATTTGTTCGGTGAAAACATTGTTGGACCTGCTGAAGATTGTAAGATTATCTTTGCATTGTATAGACTCATTAAATAATCTAACCATGATTTTGTAAAAAGGCAGTGTTTAAAAGAGTGTCCATGGAGTTTCTTGCACGTTCTTCTCCATAGGATCTACTCTTTGGAACGTGCAACTGCCGCGCTGGAGATAGGGTCGGTGAGTTTGTTTTGTTGCAGAATAACTTGCTACTCTTGTCGCTAGCGCGGCAGAATTAGCTTCATCTATTTGACTGACATACCTTGACTATTCAAAAGTGCCTGTAAACTGGTCTATTTGAAATAAAGGATTTTGTATTTGTATTTGTATTTGTCTCAGTACATTGCTGGAGGGTTCGGGGCAAGGCTTCCGGTTGAGAAGAGGTGGTCAGGTCATATCGCACCTCCTTTACATGGATGACTTGAAACTATTTGCTCCTAACAACTTGCAACTGATGAACCTACTGAAGGTGACAGAAAACTTCAGTAGCGCCATCAGGATGGAATTTGGTGTGGATAAATGTGCGGTCATGCATGTAAAGCGAGGGGAGATTATGGAATCCGTGGGAACACAACTCTCGGATTCCATACACCTAAGGTCCCTCTCCTCAACCGAAACTTACAAGATTTGGGTATGTCGGAAGCGTTAGGCATCAATGCTGCTGATATGAAACAATCGTTGAGGGAGCGCTTCTTTGGCCGCCTGAATAAAGTAATTAACAGTCTTTTATCAGGTGGTAAACAAGGTGCGTGCCTTCAACGGTTGGGTCATGCCGGTGTTGATGTACTCTTTCGGCATACTCAAATGGACTCAGACAGAACTCGACGCCCTGGATAGAAGGGTACGCTCACTGCTTACTGCAAATCTGATGCATCACCCACGGTCATCGGTGATGAGGCTGTATATCCCGCGGAAGTGCGGGGGTCGTGGCTTCTTAAATGCTAAGACCCTGCACAACCGCGAGGTATGCAGCCTTAGGGAATACTTCCTAGAGGCCGACGTGGGTATGCATGGAGATGTGGTAGCGGTGGACAAAGGCCTTACCGCGCTCTCCTTGGCTAACGAGAACTGGCACAAACCTGTGGTATTAGATACTAACGACCGCAGGGAGGTATGGCAGAGCAAGGAGCTTCACGGACGCTTTTATCGGGTCCTACATGGGCCCGATGTAGACTTTTTAGCGTCCGTAGCCTGGCTGCGTTTTGGTGACCTCTTTGGGGAAACCGAAGGTTTTGTCTGTGCGATCATGGACGAAGTTATGATGACGAACAACTACCGGAAGTACATTGTGAAGGACGGTACGGTTGACATATGTCGGGCATGTCACCGACCCGGGGAATCCATCCGCCACATTATTTCCGGTTGTTCTAGTCTGGCTAACGGAGACTATTTGCACAGGCACAACCTTGTAGCTAGGATCATCCACCAGCAACTTGCTCTGAGATACAATCTTGTGGAATCGGAAGTACCGTACTATAGGTATGTGCCCGACCCAGTTCTCGAAAATGGCAATTGCACGTTGTACTGGGATCGGTCTATCATCACTGACAGGACTATTGTTGCCAATAAGCCTGACATAGTGGTGATAGACCGACGCGACCGTAGAGCGTCGCGCAATGATTGTTGATATAGCAGTCCCTCATGACGAGAACCTCGTGAAGTCTGAGAAAGAGAAACAAAGTAAGTATCTTGACTTGGCTCGCGAGGTTGTCGACATGTGGGATGTGAACACAGCAGTCATTGTGCCGATAGTCGTGACGGCCAATGGCATTATTGCCAAGAGCCTCGACCAACACCTCAAGAGGCTCTCGTTGGCCAGCTGGATCGAGGGCTTGATCCAGAAAGCAGTACTCCTGGACACGGCGCGTATTGTGAGGAGGTTCCTCTCTCGGGAGCCCTGACCACCGGTAGCTTGGACCCTGTTCCCGATGCCGGTGGGCTACTATTTTTTATATTTTTAAATTAAATTGTTTTTTTATTATTTTGATAGAAATGTTTAAAAATGTAAAATATATGTGTATAAAATGAATAAATGGAATATAATTATAAAATATATATATATTATAATAAATATTTAAATAATAGTTACTAGTTGGATAGGAAATAAAATAAACTAAACACACAATTTACAAAAAAAGCGCGCTGTCTTTTTCTTAATTATTTAAAGCTCCGCTGTGCCTGACATTAAGCCTGACTATAAGTGTTTCTATTTATTAATTTTACCACCTGTATGTACCTATTCATTTTGGATTGCAATTAACTATTTGGGATTTAAATTGTGGGGGTCAGATCGGCTGTCGCTAAAATACTGGTATTCACCTGCATCCGGATAAAATAGAAGCCAACCCCAACATAGTTGAGAAACGGCAAGACAGACTTTAAGATTAGTAGATTCCTTCTTTCTACCAATAATAATCAATCAACAGATAAAAAAACAGTAAGTGCCTGATTTTTTTTCATTTAAAACAACACAAAAGCATAAAAACAACGCATGATACAAACAAAACAAAAGCAACCTACAACAACAAACAAAAACAACCCAAACAAGCATAATATGTGTAAATAAGCACCTTCTTTCTAGCCTGAAGCACTGGTTCATCTTAGTTCAGGCAAATAAGCTATTTGTGTTCTTAAAAAAGTGCTAAGACTTTTTATTGTAAATGTGCCCCTTTTTTATAAATCTATACTCATATTATAAAGAGGTATTTGTTTGTAAGTTTGTAAGTTTGTATGTAGGGGGTAATCTCAGGAACTACTGGTCCGATTTGAAAAATTCTTTCAGTGTTAGATAGCCCATTTATCGAGGAAGGTTATAGGCTATATATCATCACGATAAGACAAAAAGTAGCGGAGCAGTAATGGAAAATGTGACGCAAACGAAGTTGCGCGGGTCAGCTAGTAAACAATATACAGGGTTATTAGTAAAACACCGACAATCTCTCACTCAGGACTATGTTATTAATATCATAATCAACAACTTTTGTACTATGAATTTTAAAAAGTCATCATATTTTATTTCATCAGGTTCCTCTTACACAGAGGAACTGGCTATCATGCCTCTGACTGCCGGAACACAACAATGCTGTTAACATTGTTTTTATGGCGACAGACTTAGACATGATGGTGGTAGCTTGCCAGGCGGACTTAGAACAAGTCCTACCACCAACCAAACCGAGCAAAAAATTTGCCCCTGCTGGGAATCGAACCCGGGACCTCTGGGTCTGAATCAGGTGGTCTAACCACTAGACCACGGAGGCGGTTAGTGTCACCTGTTTAGCACCACCCGGGGACCACGTGTAGGGATTCGCTGAAGGGTATTCTCCTACGGACGCGGGTGACTCGGCCCCCAAACGCTCTAAATATTACTATGCAAAGCAAAGGAATGCCCTTTCTTTTTTTTTTAAAGAAAAAGAAAGAGTTTCTTTTGCAAACTTATGAAAACCTGATGACCTAAAAAAAATGCTTAGAGATTTAATAGTTAACAAGGCATACTATTTTATTGGTGATTTTTTATCAGACAATTTAAATAAATAATAATTGGGTTTTAGTTTGTGTGAGTCATATTATGTCCGCTTTATTTAAACTCAATTCTATCCAATAGTTTTAATGTTTTGTATTTTAATTTTAATTTGAATTATAATTTAAAGTTTCCAAAATTTGTAAGTACGCCTATTAGGCTAAACATAGCGATCCTGACATTAGAATAAGATCTTCTTTTTTTTTTTCTTTCTCGGGTCCCTGGAGACCTGGTTCTTTGATAGGCGTACGAGGAGCCGAAACCAACTCGCAGAGGCCCCATTTCACATTTCAAATGTAATGGGGCACCAACCGGCCATTATCCCTGTATACCTGTAAGATCTTATTGTTATCGGAAATAAATATAACAAAAAATATGATGATTTTTTAAAAGTCATAGAACAAAAGTCGGTGCTTTGCAAATAACCCTGTATATACGATATATCTTTATTTATATTTTTAAATCAGTTTTATTGTTAAAGTGCCCGCAGCGGGCGTGGCTTGCGCAAGTCAGTCCCCGGTTCCTACCGGTACGAACAAAACCGGCCACGTTCTCGGCCATATTTTCACCAAGAATTTGCAGCTCACATTTTAAATCAAGTTTTTCAATATTTTACCTACACTAAAATTAAATGACCTTAGTTTTTCTTTGAGCATTCTCCTCAAAGCTCGTGATTTCTCAACTCTTAAAGGAACTTAGAGTCTTTAGGATAAGCACAATACACCTGTCTATTAATGCAGGTACTCCATATTTACACACTCCATCAACCTGATAATCCAACAAGTAAAATCCTAAATAAATTTCTACACTTTCCAGGTAACGCCACTCTCCCGGCTGGCTGTTCACTAGTAGTTCCTGTATTTCACCTCCACCGCGACCCTCGCTTCTGGTCCAACCCAGATCTCTTCGACCCAGAGCGGTTCAACCCTGAAAACGTGAAGAAACGGAACCCCAACAGCTACATACCGTTCAGTTTGGGACCTATGAACTGTTTTGGTAAGTTACGAAGTCATTTTTTGTGTTCAGCAACATTTAAAAAAAGAATGAAAAAATAAGTAAGAACTGTCATCAATGAACTAAATGAACCTAATTATAACAAACATTTTGAAGGAACTTCCTGTAGCAGGCATAACCTTCCTCACTGCTTTATACTACGCAATGCATTTGAGCTACTTGCCATTAAAAGGGCAAGTACACCACTTACCCTCTCAATGGAAATTAGCGTTACAGGCTTGCTTTATTCTTAAAATATTCTTTACTAGCAATTAGCGAGTAAAGAATATTTTGCGGAATTTGTTCGGTAGAGTCCCCGCGGCACTGGAACACAAAGGGCATTAAGAATTATCTGACACTCTCTTCTGCTCCGCCCACAGCAGGAGGAGTCATGTGATGATTTTCCATCTTTAAAATAAGGAGTTAAAAATATTATTACTAACACAAGTGAATCATGTTACTTGATGAAAAAAGATAATACCAATATTATAAGGAGAAGGCGGGACAAGTTGGAATTGGCCATTTTTTTTTTTGGGACAAGCCTGCCACACATTCCCAACCACTGCAACTCCTGAAAGCCGGAATCAACAGTGGCGACCACCAGAAAAACGCCGAGCTAATGAAACCCGACGAGTCCCGGAGAAACGATTCAACTGTATTGGATCCCGCATCGAAATTAATCAGAAGAGTACAGCGGAGGAGTAGGAAAAAATAAATATAATTTCCACTTCCCTCCTTATCAAGCAGGAGACAGATTTGAGTTAGGCCAATAGGCACCAAGGGATAAATACAACTGGGTTAAGCCCAGTTGCCAAGCACCACGGATTATAATATATTAACACTGAAATTAATGGGTCCTAAATTGTGAGCTACTTTTGATTCCAGTAATAGGTATGGTAAAAACGCCTGAACGTACGGAAATTTGTTCTGGTTTCTACAAGGTCCGTATAGTAAACTACTCCAGATGTAACCTGAATACTATCTAACATAATATTACGTCCAGTCTGCCAAAGAATACACTCCCATAAGACGTGATGTGCGGATTGTTCGTATTCAAGGTTAGCTGTAGAACATTGACATAAAGGTGAAGCCAAAAGCCTGAAGGAAAATAATTTACTCTTTTTGCCATGACCTGTGAGAAATTGGGCAACAGAGTGATCCACCTCCAGCCATGTCCTATCCAGCCGCTCAAGAATGGATGGAAAAAACTGGTGGAGGTGTCGACCTTTGATGGAATTTTCCCACTTACATTGCCATTCGGATAAATTAAAGTTCCTCCCAGACGTCAGTGTATGGGGTTTAGCAATCCAGAGATCTTAGCACGGTCGCGCTGTGGAAAAAACTCTGGGTCCGTGATCTTTCTAGTATAGTACTACATTGCAGCACGCCGCTGCACTTCCAGATCGACTGGGAGATAACCCGCCAGCACCGGTAAGGCTTCAGTACTAACCGTTCTATACGCCTTGCATAGGAATATCAAAGCCAAACGCTGGTTTTGAAGTAATTTACGTCGTACCGCCCCTATGGTGGCCCTGTCGGCCCATACAGGTGCCCCTTAGCACATACAACCCAAGTAAGTAGCCCCATAAGTAGTTTTTAAGGTTTGAAATGATAGACCCCAAGTAGCCTTAGATATTCTCGTCAAGGCGTAGAAGTTATTTTTTGCTTTTTCTCCTACTGTTTTTATATGATCAATAAATGGAGAGTTCCTTTCTAGTAGCATACCGAGGTAGCACACGGATTCTTTCCTTTTAACGGGTACGTTATAAATTTAATACTGGGACAGGATTTAAGGTTCCTTTTTAAAAGAAGTTGATAGTTTTTATGCGGTGCAAAGGTCAGACGGTTTCGGTCGCCCCACTGAGGTATTAAACGTAGGCACGTGTCCGCCAAGTTCTCGAATCCAGCCCGAGTACTTGCCTGAATGAGCAGCAAGCCATCGTCCGCGTAACCGGTTAGTGAACAGCCGCATGGGAGCGGAAGTGCGAAGAAATCATCGTATCCAAATTTCCATATATATGGACCGATAACTGAGCCCTGAGGACATCCCATGGTTAGAGACTTAGTAATGGAATGATGTCCAAGTTGAAGTTTCACGGAGCCGTTTAGAAAGTACGAACAAATCAGATAGTAGATGTTTTTGTAGCATCGGCCACCATACGTTATCAAATCGTATTGATTATTATGAAATTTAGGTCCGGTCGGTAACAAGCGGGGAACGATCAGTCGCTCTAAAAGATGGGAGTAGCGTTATGGGCCGGTACGACTTAGGGGCTTGTCGCCACTCTTCGGAATAATGCGTATAAAGCCTTGTCGCCATATTCGAGGAAAAATACCTTCCGCAATGCATCGGTTTTATACTGATAATATCGCGTCGCTCACTGTTTTACACGCTTCTATAATCATTCTATTAGATATTTCTATCTTTATATTAGGAATTGGCCAGCAGTAGCACATAACCGAGAACAATAGAAGGAATTGAGAAAGGTCTTTGCCCAGTAATTCGAAATTTATCTAGATACTAGCTGTCCCCCGTGGCTTCACTCCCATTTTACCCGCATAGTTCCCGTTCCCGTGGGATTTCCGGGATAAAAATATTTTATGTCCGTATCCTGGTTCTAAGCTACCTCCTACCAATTTTCAGCCAAATCGGTTCAGCCGTTCTTGAGTGATAAATAGTGTAACTAACAAGACTTTCTTTTATATATATATAGATTATAAAAAATACTAGTTGACTCGATAATATAAAAAAATAACATCCAAAACAAAAGCTTTTTCAGACTTACCAACTTTAGACATAAAAATTCGTCAAACCGTTTCGGAGGAGTTCGATAACAAACACTGTCACACGAGAATTTTATATGTTAGAAGATTAGATAAGAAGATACCAGAGGTATAACCCGGTTCATTAAAGAAAGGAATCTTAAATGGCGGTGCTAATCATGTTTTCTCGCTTGCACACTAGTGCCGTCTATACTCACTCTCGCGCGTACCGTAGGCAGAAAAAAATCATAAGTCTTTTATTAAAATTTAGGTGCTGTTTTTGTACAATAAATTTTTACCAACATCTTTTTAAGGATCCTCCTTTTGTTTTATGTTGTCAGGTGTTCAGAAACGGAAAATTCATCCTGAAGAAATTTCTTACTGTTTTCGATGAAAACAACAATAACGATCTTATAATAATAGATTGCTCCACGTGCCTTTAGATTTTTCAACTTTAACACGCGCGATAAGCCACTTGCTGGAGCTAGTTTGAAATAAATACGACCCGGTCATGTTTTTATTATTTAATTTGAAAAATTTCTTCGACTTGAAAAATTTATTTGTCAACTGTACTATCTGTCAACGCAAGTACAAGACGCCATTTAAGATTCCTTTCTTTAATGCATCGGCTTATAATGCAAATACTGACACCACCCGACCCAACTAACCAGGAAATTGCCATACTTGAGTCCCTTTTCGTCGTCACAGGTATCGGAATTACATCATGATAGGCCATATAATACACTAATAAAGACTGTTAAGTACCTCCCTGACTTAATGCAGTTTTTCTGTTTGTTTTCAGGAAGACACTTCGGAACAAGTTTAGTGAAAACAATATGCGTACGAGTGCTAAGAGAATTCGAACTCACTTCGAAGGAAACTTATGACGACTTACAAGTGGTTATTGTTATTTCTGTGGAGTCATTGAACGGCTTCCCTGTCATGTTGAATCCGAGAAAGAAGATAAGCTAGCATTCTGTTTAAGAATGTACTGGTAAAACGGGATGAATAGAAACGCAGGAGTGAATTGAAGTTCTGCGAGGATCGCCCGGAGGACGCGGTGGAACATACGGTGGAGGTCTGCCTTGCTTGGGCGGAGCACCACTGTGTCGTCGTCTAGGCGATCGGCGGTGGCGACCTCTCCCGTCCGGCCCTAGTTAAATCCATGGTCCGGAGCGAGGACGCATGCGAAGCACTAATGCTAGCGAAGTAGGAGGTCGAACGCGTGAGAGAGAGGAAAACCTCACACCTTGGCGAGAAAAAGACGCCCCGGGCGTCGGGAGTCGCAGGGCGATTCCAGACCACCGTAGGCGCTATCCTGCGAACTGCGTGAGTTGGGTGGCTCGCCGTCCGATCAGAACCCGGCCCGAGTCGACGCGCGACGGCGTGCTGGGTTCCAGGCGCGCCTCAAAGCCCCGTCCTCTATGCTGATATTTCTCGCCATGGTAGGGGCCAGTGCTCGCACGCAGAGGGGCCCGAAAGGGCCGACGCCTGCCGGAGTCGCGGGACTGTTCGAAAGAGATACCGTGGCTCCGGAACACAAAGGGCAATGAAGGAACATGGATGGGTTTTAGTCAGTAAAAGTCTGACACTCCCTCCCGCTACACCCAGAGCGGGAGGAGTCATTGGATGATTTCCCAACCCTAAAAAAGAAAAAGGGGCCAGTGCTCGCCAGGGTTGCGTTCCAGAGCCGCGGTAACTCTTTCGCACATTTCTGTAACTTCTATTCACCCCTGCTTTTCTATTCACTCCATTTTACGGCAGGTACCTGATGATGTGACGTGAGTATATTTTTTAAGGATTTCATGTTAAATAATAAACATCTGGTTACGGGTTTTATTTAATACTTAATTGAAATTTATTTCTTTTCCTTCCACTTGTAATTTGGAAGTTTAATGTCTTAAGTCTGTTCTGTAAATATTTTTAGTCCTTTTAGGGTTCCGTAGCCAAATGGCAAAAAACGGAACCCTTATAGATTCGTCATGTGTGTCTGTCTGTCCGTCCGTATGTCACAGCCGTTTTTCTCCGAAACTATAAGAACTATGCTGTTGAAACTTGGTAAGTAGATGTATTCTGTGAACCGCATTAAGATTTTCACACGAAAATAGAAAAAAAAAACATTAAATTTTGGGGGTTCTCACTCAACTCAATTTTTTTTTTCATCAAACCCATACGTGGGGTATCTATGGATAGGTCTTCAAAAATGATATTGAGGTTTCTAAGATATTTTTTTTTAAACTGAATAGTTTGCGTGAGAGACTTTCAAAGTGGTAAAATGTCCCCCCCCCCTGTAACTTCTATGTAAACTTCCGCCGAAAATTGGTTCGAACGAGAAGTAAATAGTTTTTTTTTAATACGTCATAAATCGTAAACCGCAACTTTAGCAGGTTTGTACGAAACCCTTGGTGCGCGAGTCCGACTCGCACTTGACCGGTTTGTTATTTTTATTCTAGTCCATGATTTATGTAATTGTGCTCTTGTGTTTTCTATTTTTGCATGAAATAAATGTTCTAGCTATATAATTGTATGTAATCTTATATGTCGTGGATAACGATATTATTGTTTTAATAAAAGTTGCTCAATTGATTATTGTAGTAGTGGGTAAACGCCGTGACTTCACTTCTCAGTTGTAATGGCGGCACGTGGACAGAGTCGTATTCGAGAGTGGGGACTTTGCCGAGCGCACTTTGGCTCGAGACACCAACTAAGGGCGAGTTGTTTCAACTACACTTAACGCACGCGTAAACGTTAAAAATGGTGCTAACTATCGTCAAATCAAAAAATTGGGTTGTTTCACAAAATGTCAGCTCTAACGCACGTAAAATATAACGTTTACGTTAACAGATGCTCTGAGCACTCGTTAACGTAACTTTAGTTGCGTCAAATAGAACAATATTGTGAAAATTCTTTTGAATTCCTCAATACCAGTTCTTCTGATGACACAAATAAGTGGTGGAATGCAAAAAAAGCCATTTAGGTAGGACCCGTGTCAATAACTTAGCTATTGGGATGAGCAGGAATTTATACCAGAATGTTTTGAAACAACGCTTCTAATTTAACGAACATCAAACATCGTCCGTAATCGTAACTTTTAGACGTACCTACGTATGTTACGTTAACCAACTGTTTGATACAACCCGCCCTTAGTACTCGTCCAGAACGAAATTGTCGGTTTACCTATTTCAATGATATTAATCAGAAGACACAGCGAGTTCTTCTAACTCAACAGACAGATGTGATGCTGTGGCGTTTGTTGGCCACTTCTTCTCTACAGCTAAAACACTAGGAAGTGGTAACGTTTTGGGGGACTGTCTATTTGAAAGTTTTGACGTTCAAAAGTACTAGCACTCAGCCACAGTTAATAAAGAGAGCTTAGTACTGTATTGAGTGTTTTATTTTACAATGATCCTGATACCACCGAACCCAAACGATGATGACGCTATCGCTCAGCCGTCGCTGACGCCTTCATATAGTATCTATATGATAGAATAATTTTTATAAGAGATTGTACAGGTCGCGTCATGTAAAAAGAACGCTGGCGGTGAAGCTGCGCATTAGGCGATTTATCGATCTATTTGGTGGTATGAGGTGGGGCGCGGGGCGCGCCGTGTGATCGCCGGTGCGCTATTGGTTCGTCAGTCCACCTGTGTTTCCCGCTCCGTGTCCACGTCACGTTCGTTCTCAAAATTTCATCGCGCACAAAAGTTTTATATAGAAAAGAGAGAAAAATTATATGACGTATATTGTTTTATGAAGAGAGAGGCTGATAATAATGCAGTTGATAATTTAAAACAATGCTTGAAACGGACCGCAGATGCAAAGGTTAAAAAGATTCGAAAATAAAATAGTAAAAAACATTTACTTAAGTTTTGGTAATTAGATTAAACATTCTACACTGAATCAAACGTGTCTTTAATTCAATTTAATGATATTCCAGCATATATAATTTTTAAATTTACCTACCAATAACCAATATACGACGCCGCGAGCGAAAGTCTAGTTCAAAAATAGGCTCCACTTCGTATTACAAACTCTGGGTTTGGAGCTTGATTATTTTTTTGGGGAGAGTACTTTTCTTGTAGAACACTATCACAAAGTTTCATAGCGCGCAAACACACAGTTTTAGAGAAAAAAAATCCTAAAAATGCAATTATTTCTAACCTATTTACGAAAAAATAACCTATTTTGCCACAGATAACTTAAAAAAATCTGTACAAGGTCGTTTCGTTTTACGGTGAGACTAAGTGACCACTCATTTAAAAGTTTTTTTTATTGAATATTATAGTTTTTGACTTTATTTTATTTTTAAATAGTTGCGCAAGTATTATGTTTTCAAATAAAAAGCAAATAATAGACTTAATTAAATAAAAAAAAAAGAAGTATTTTAGCGATTGTGGGTAACGAAACGTAATTTCAGAGTATTGTGATGTATGCGACGTTTACGTTTGACAGTTGTTATTCATCGTTTGTACTCACGGTCGAGAGCGTATATCGTACTCCTGTTTGTATCTACGATTGAGTGACACCATGGCGTCTCCGAAGTCCCCGACTCAGAATGCAAGAGCAAGCGGAGCGAGCTCTGGACTTGGGGGCACCCCGACTCGGATAGGTTAGGTTAGAAGGGGATGGCGGGGTTGAGTGAGCGAGCGAAGCGAGCAAATAGACACTGCTATCCCCTTCGAGGTTATTTTTTTATAAACCACTCAGAAGTAGGATATTTTCTTTCAAATTAACATTTTTGAGAGGTTCGAGTATGACCTTGAGTATATTCTTGACGTTGGAGTTTGATAGAGAGCAATATTTTACGATTTTAAGCATATTTTGACCTTGAAGTGTTTGACCTTGACCTTTACGAGGTTGACCTTGACCTTGAAGATGCCCCTGACCTTAATTTGGATTAAAAGCTTATTATAGAGTTAGTATATCCCGAAAGAAAGTTTTGGCGATTTTTTTTTCAGCACCTATGGTTTTGCGCGTTTTGGTAATTTCAAATTTACTATAGAAAAGGTACATTCTACCGAAAAAAAAAATACCTACTATAAAAAACGGCAGTTAGCTAATACGAAGTGCTTCCCAAAAGTAAAACAATAGGCCTAGTACTTTCGTGCGCGAGTGTACCCATGCGCAAAGACACCCCCCCCCCACTTTCATGCAGCGTTCTTCTTATGTGACGCGACCTGTACTTTTATGTCCAGCGTATTCGCGGGACATTCGGTAAAATAATTGGCTTCTAAGTACTGACCTGTTTTCTGTTATGTTTATGGTTGTGAAGGTCTCAGTCTCAATCCATTTGGAATGGCAAAGTAAATTATAATAAGAGCGGACCAAACGCATTTCGTACCTACTCCACAATACCTACCTTATCTCTAAAATTTTGACGCTAGATACAATAGTCCGGTCAAATTAGACCAAATAAATAAAAGAGTGAAGTTACAATTTTTTGTGGTTGAGGAATGCACAACCGCCTGATATTAGGGTCTGCAAAACTTACAATTTTTCAAAAAGTGAAAGAACACTATCTTTTACTAATTGTACCTTTCTGTCAATCACAGCAATATTAAAAACAGCTTGATTATTATATCTATGTGTCATACCGTCATGGATGCATGTAAGTATGTATTATTATTTATCTTAAAACATTTAGTAAATTTTAGCGTCTTATTTATTTTAGTACCTACCTAACTGTACCTATAACTGTTACACACGGTGTATACATCTCTTTTTTTTGGCTCTCCTTTCGCAGGTACCTATGCTGGAAGAGATTTCTTTAGAAATAAGCATCACCTTTGTATCTATTTTTCTGTTTCCTTTTTTTATCTATTTGTTTAATGTGTGTACATAAACTTGCAAGAAAGCAAGAAAATTACAAGGATTGTTCAAAACATCATTATAAATTAAATCTAAAAAGTATTCAGACCTTTTTATAGATAATTATCTGATGTAATATTGTCTGGGCTAATTTCATGATCAAAAAGTACCGTTTTTGTGACCTTTGACCCCGAGTAAATTTTATGCCGGGTCGATGAGGACTTTTTGAATTCATTTTTTATGGTGTTTTGAAAAATCATACCATTATTTTAAGCTTGGTGCGAATTTACGTACTCTCGAATGTCTAAATTGACCGGACTACAAAGTGTTAACTTTGTGTGCTGCTGAGTAGGCACCTTATCTAGTCTAAAGATTTACTACAGATACCGGCACGGATCTTGAGCGCTCGGCGGAAGAGTGGGGATCGCTCTGCGCATCGTACACCTTATGAAAAATAAAACGTCGTCGTGAGGTACGTGCAGCAAGAGTAAAGAACGAATCCCGAGTGACGGCTACGACGCGCGATGCGCTACGGGCCAATCACTGCACTTTCCCCGCCCCCGCGCCTCCGCGACTCACTTCATACCGCCAAAGAGACCCAATAACTCACTTCTGCGCAGGTGAAGGTCAGCGCTCCGTGCCGGTGATTGTACAACAAGGACAAGTATTTCTTGTAGTACCTATAAGAACATAAATAAGTTAGTACCTACCTATACATAAATAAGTAAGTAAGTATCGCGCAGGTCAATCTTCAAGGTTAAGCAACGCTTGCCGAGGTTGGTCTGTGGATGGGTGACCATCTTAACATGCCGAGTTTCCTCCATGCCTCGGAAAGCACGTTAAACTGTTGGTCCCGGCTGTCATTTAGAGATCTTTGGCAGTCGTTACGGATAGTTAGAAGCCAGAAAATCTGACACTGGTCTTGCCAAGGAGAACCGTGTTACCCAGTTAATGGGTTGTGAAGGTCTGGCAGGCAGCCGCTCCACGTAAAATTCTGGTTCTCAGCTAAATCCGGTTTGACTGGAAGCCGACCCCAATATTGTTGGAAAAAAGGCTAGGCAGATGATGATGATCATTGTAAGTCGTGAAAGTCTTTGGTAACCCTAAGTTTGTGCCCAGTAACAGTAAGTACAAATAATACAGATACAATACAACAAGGTGTAAGATGGAAAGACTGTGAAAGGAAACCGCAAGATGGCGCTTTTAATTACCACTACATGGTAACCAACACGCATTCAGCTCGGGTAAGTTGACAGAGTCAGCTCTTCATCTGGTGGTAAGCCAGACAGAGGAAGCGATTCACCAGGAAGGTTCCTGCCTGGACACTTTCATAGACATCAAAGGGGCCTTCGACAAGACAATTGCCGCCTTCTCCAAGCACGGTGTAGAACAGGTACTAACTGATTGGATTACTAATATGTTCAGTAAATGAGTGGTTTGCCTTGAGTTAGAGGAGTAGTTGGCCATGATTGCTAGAGGCTGCCCGGAAGGAGAAGTGTTCTCCCCTCTCTTGTGGAATCTGGTAATAAATGACCTTATCACCAAACTCAAAGCACATCGTTACTACACAATAGGTTATGCAGACTACTTCGCAATCCTCGTGCCCGGGAAGGTAACTGAAACGATCTGCAACCTCACTCAACATGCACTACGCATTGTGGAGGGATGGTGCGAACAATATGTCAGTAAACCCCACTAAAACTAGTCATGTTCACTCTAAAACGAGCACTAGATCACTACCGTCTGACTGAGGTAGACCTAAGAGTGGCGGTTAATAGGCTGAAGGCTAAATATACCCAGGACCGCGGCTTACCTGGGAAAGCTTAGGTCGTGGCCTTGGCGGCTCTCAGGCTTCGACCCGCATGCTTGGAGAAGGGCCATTTCCTACTTTTTTAGAAGATGGGAAACCTGTTTGTTATTAAGAACCCGAGGTGTCCTGCGCCCTGACCCTTGCCTACTCCTCCGCTATACTTTTCTGATTGATTTCGTTGCGGGATCCAATATATTTCACTCGTTTCTCCGGGACTCTTCGGGTTCCATTGGCTCTGCGTTTTTCTGGTCGTCGCCACTGTTGATTGTAGCTTTCAGGAGTTACAGTAGTTGGGAATAGGTGGCGGGCTTGTCCAAGCTGTTTGAAACAGTAATTACAAACCGCCTCGTCGGGCACCTAGTGAGGGTGGGGCCGGATCTGCCAGAGAACCAATTCGATATCCGCACGAAACGCTCGAAGGTGGACGTCATGCGCGTGAAAGCCTTTTCGAAGGGGGACGCGGTGTCCCGGGGCAAGGTAGTCTTGGCGGTGTCTCTTGACATCGCCAATGCTTTCTACACACCCTGCCCTGGAGTTGCATCAGGGAGGCACTTCGGTATCATGGGATGCCAAACCAACCTCCGTCGCGTAGTTGAGGCTTACTTGACGGACAGAGCCGTCATCTACCCCGGTCACTTGGGAGAGTGGAACCAGCAAGAGATGTCGTGCGGATGTCGTTCCACAGGGTTCCGTTCTAGAGCCGCTCCTGTGGGACATCGGCTACGACTGGGTGCTGCGCACCGACCTCCCTAGTGACGTCAGCGTGATCTGCTACGCTGACGACATGCTGGTCCTGGCGCAGAGGGGTTACACCAGGTAGCGGCTTGGAAGAGTTTCCGGCAGTTTGGTCTCGAGGTGGCCCTACACAAGACCGAAGCCATGTGCTTTCATGGTTCTCGGAACAGCCACAGTCTAGATCCCAAATAATTGTAGGTTCATATTGATATCGGAACGACGATGACTTACCGGGTCTCGTCCTCGACAGCCGGTGGAACTTTTCCAAGCATTTCCGACGTTTGGCTCCCAGACTGGCGCGGGCTGGGGCTGCCTTCAAGCGGCTTCTGCTCAATCTAAGCATAACGCGGGGGTGGTGCGGTACATGGCCCTTTACGGGGCGCCGGTGTGGCCTGAGCACTTACTCTGAGGAAGCGTCCAGCTCGATATTTCAACGCGTCCCAGAGGTCATGGCCATCCAGCTGGCCCGGGGATACCGCATAGTCTCTGGTGAAGCAGCTAGCCTCCTTGCCAGATTGCCGCCATGGGATCTGGAGGCAAGAGCCCTCGCGCTCATTTACGGATGGCGCGTGGCGGCGCTCCACCATTGCGAGACTCCTCTACCGCGGCAAATCGCAACGCGGCAGACGGAGCTCCGGTAGAATCTCATGGTGGTATAGAGGCAGCGACAAGCGGTCACCTCCTTCTGCGAAGCAGTAATGTTAGCCAAGCAGGAGGCCGAGCGTGTTAGAGAGAGGTAAACCTCACGCCACAACCGTCGCAACAGAGGAAGACGCCCCGGGCGTTGGCAGTCGCAGGGCGATTCACGGCCACTGTCTGATCGTTAGAGATCGCGGTTGCTTGCTGTCCGATCATAACCACGCCCGGGGCAACGGCGCGCTGTGTTTCACGCGTGCCTCAAGGAGATGTCAGCATAGTAGACGGGGCCCACTAGGGCGCCAGAGCGAGAGGAGTCATCTGATGGATGATTTCCCATCTTTTTTTTTAAAGCCGCTATCTTTTACCTAAGCTCTTCAAAACAGAATTCCAGTCGTCTTACGAGGTAAAGTGCTTGGGGGTCATCCTAGATATAAAGTTATACCGGAGTAATCACCTAGACTTCAAACTAAACAGGGCATTCATTACCATCTGGCAATGCAGGAAAATGATTGGGAAGAAATGATAAAATAACTTGAGAGATTGTAAAATACTTTTTCACGTCTATAAATACTCGAAGTAATTCCGAGAAACTCTGAAATTTAATAAAATTACAGCCAATCAGTGCACAAGTCTACAAGAAACAAGTCTCTCATTGGTCAGTTCAGATATGACGTCACTATTAAATGGATCTCCCGTTGTTCGATGTTGGTTTGGGGGACTTTGGTTGTGTAACGTTAGGTATAACAATTTTTTAGTATGAATGTATATTTGGCTTAAATCACGGTTGAGACCAAGGTAAGTTGATGGCGCGGGGTCCTATTTCTGCCTGCAGAGTATAAAGTAACCTTACACAAATAGGCAATCCCATTCGAACCTAACATATCCATGTCGGGGTGCCAAGTTCCCGAGCTGACGCGGTCGCTCTTTGATCAGTGCAGCGGTTAGATCAAATGTCAATCATACAAGATGATTATTAGATCAAAAGAACATGATGCTAAATAGGAATATACAAAATGAACGAAAAATATCCAAATTTTTTGTCACGCGTCTTTTTTATTTCGTCAATTCGTAACTCTACAGCGTTCACGAGAGCTCACAACAACAAAGATAAATATTATAGACTTGTGCTCTGATTGGTTTCCATTTTTCGGAATGACTACGAGATATTATAAGACTATCAAATTTTGATGCATATCAATCTACTCTACAAAATATCTTGAGATATACTTAGTTTACAATATCTCAAGATATTTTGTAGTCTTACGTATTTTGCCATCATCCGGTGACACATAAGAATGTACATTGGTGAACAAGAAATAAGCACCACTAAGTAACTACAAGTCAACCCCAAATATACCTACGCAAGAAGCGCGTCGAACTGAATGGTGCAATGATATGCATGCGGATTGCGGTACCCAATTTAAAAAAACAAGTTCATGCTTGACGCCGTACGCTGTGCGCGACTGCGTCCTTCGAAATAAACCGGTTTTTCAAAACGTTCTCATTTCGTTTTCGTTCCGAACAAAAATTATGAACAATTTGTACAAAGAACCGTTCTAAACGATTTAAAAACGTTATTTACGTTTACCGGTCAGTGTGAAGCAGTATGTTGAATAAAATACGATTCGCGGCAGTAACGCATATTTATCCAAAGAATTATATCCATTTCAATTATGACGAATTCCCAACAAACAGTAACCAACAAACTGATTATAGTAAACAACGAACAAATAGAATATGTAAATGAATATATATATTTGGGTGAACTTATATCTACAGATGGTAGTATGAATAAAGAAATAGAACTAACGAAGAATAACTAATACTTGGAAAAAGTTTTGGTCTCTTAAGGAAGTAATGAAGAATAAAGATATGCCAATGACAGCAAAAAAGAAAGTATACGAAATATGCATTATGCCATGCTTACTGTACGGGTGCCAGACAAGGGCGTTAACAGAGCTACAAGAAAATAAATTAAAAGTCTGCCAAAATTCAATAGAAAAGAGCATCTTAGGTATAAAAAGAAGATATAGAGTAAAATTACAAACAATTAAGAAGAAAACCAAATTAAAAAATGCACACACAGCCTACAGACAGCTCAAATGGCGTTGGACGGGACATATGATGAGAGAAAATAAAGAAAAATGGAGTAAGTTAGTAAGCGAATGGTATCCAAGAGATGGGAAAAGAAATAAAGGCAGACAACGCAGAAGATGGGAAGATGACTTGAAGAAAATAGCTGGCCCGGTATGGAGCCGGTTAGCAAGAGACAAGAATACGTGGAAATCCTTAGAGGAGGCCTTTTTCGACAGACAAGCTGTTCAACAAAAGCAACCAGTTGCCGATCGCTATAATACAAATTAGAATTAGATGTATAAATTTAGTTTTAGCAAGTAGGCATGTATTAATTAACCTATTGTAAGGCAAGAAACAGTAATAAAGGCTATTTTATTTCATTTCATTTCATTTCATTATCTTTATCGCTCACAATACCGGCACCGAAAACATCTCGAAATGTTTCTGCATCCTGGTACTTGTGAAACTATAGCATTTACAATTTCCAGCCCTGAAAAAACTTCGTTCGTCATGTTTCTGGTACTTGTGAATGTATAGCGCTTATAATTCCAGCAACTTAAAAACTTTCAGATAAATATCTGAAAGTTTTTAAGTTGCTGGAATTCTCCTGGTATTTTAATCTATCTGTAGCGCTCGTAATTTTCTGGCGAAATACCTCGACATGTTTCTGCTCTTCTGGTACTTGTGAATGTATAGCGTTGCTTCGAAATATTTCTGATCTCCTGGTACTTGTGAATCTAAAGCGCTCATATCAATCAAGCCCCAAAAAAACTTCCGAAATGTTACTGCTCTCCTGGTACTTGTGAAACTGTAGCGCTCGTAATTCCGGCCCCGGAATACCTCGATATGTTTCTGCACTCCTGATGAATCTGTAACGCTCGGAATTCCAGTCCCGAAAATACTTCGAAAAGTTTCTGCTCTGCTAATAAAAAAAAAAACTTTCCCAAAAATAATTTGACATGTTGCTGGTCTCCTGGTACTTGTGAATCTTAATACAATTCTAGCCAGGTAAAAAAATTCGACATGTTTCTGTTCTCCTGGTACTTTTGAATCTGAAGTACTAAGGTAGCAGAAACTTTGTACTACCTCTTCTTTCTCTGTCTCCATTAAGTCATGTATGTCACTGGGATAGAAAGTAGCCTATGTGTTATTTCAGGATGTGACCTACATGTGTGCCAAATTTCATCTAAATCCCTTCAGCCATTTTTGCGTGATTGACGGACAAACATCCAAACCTACAAACATGAACGCTTGCAATGAAAGCCAATGTATTTTCCAGCAAAAAAAAACCTGACCAAAAATACTTTGACATATTATGTCTGCTCTCCTGGTACTCGAGAATCTGGCGCTCACAAATTCAGACCCGAAAATATTTCGACATGTTTATGCTCTCCTGGTACTTGTGAATCTGAAGTACTAAAGCAGCAGAAACGTCTGATTTCCACTTCCTCCTCCGCCACGATTAAGCTATGCCTTTTATCGGGATAAAAAGTAGCCTATGTGTTATTCCAGGATGTCAACTATAATTATGTGTGCCAAATTTCATTCAAATTCCATCAGCCATTTTTGCGTGATTGACGAACAAACATACAAACATACAAAACTTTCACATTTATAATATTAGTAGGATAACATTCAGGTTCATGGTACGGAAGCCTGGTTCGTGAAGCTCGCAGGGTTTTTGATTTATACGAAGCGAGCGCCCAGGCCGGACATAGGCCTCTCCCAATTTGTCGCCACATCAACCGGTCCCGTGCGACTCGTAGGCTGGTTTTCCGGTCACGCTGACCGCACGCGGATGGTCAGCGCTGAAGGGGCAATATGCTATGTAGTAAGCGCCCGTCAGCGCTGAGCGGTCAGAAACGCTACCTTACTACATATATTAACCCATAAGCTGTGACCATCCGCGTGCGGTCAGCGTGACGAGAAAACCAGCCGTATCCAGTGGATTCCCGCGATCTTCACCTGGCCATCGATCCACCTTGTAGGGACGCCTTCCAATGCTTCATCTTTCAGTACGATATTTGTGTAGAATGAAGAGATGGTCTAACCTTTGTTCTTCTTCTTCATTTCGCTGGCACGGCAGGTTCTGTTTTTTAGATTAAATTGGCCCAAAACATTGCCACCTCCACGGCATCACTGGTGGCAGCACATAGGGTAGGGTGTCCTTGGGTGCATGTTTTGGGGCATATTTCATCGACACAAAGGGCTGCTGATTTCAATTTCTGATTACTTTTAATGGAACCGTTTGGGATGGATCTTGAGGAAGACCGGTTCATGTCATTGTGGTGAAAGGATTATTATTAACTTAGACTCTGCGTAACAAAGTGCTAGGTGTCCAGGGTGCGCCAGGGTAAGTTTTAGCGTCCCTCGGGAAGGCTCCATTTAAGTTTCCTGCAAATTATATTGGGGTAAGAGCAGTGAGATCAATGTAGATAACTATCTATGTAACCCCAGATCAATATTGCTCTGGGTACTGCGTTTTCATTTATCACCGATTTCTAAGTATCAATTCCTACATGAACAAAGAACAATAAAACCCATGCCAATTACCAAATTGGCCAAGCGCAGGTCGAACTCGCGCCAAAGGGTTCCGTACCACTCAAAACTTTATTTTAATTTTATTTTTTGCTATTATCGAAGCTTCCGTAGACACATACCGAACAATTCTTCTGAGAAAAAAGATTACCTATATAGGTACTTATTAAATTCAAGACAGCCCATATAAACGCTGTGTTGGGCGGATAGACAGATGAGCTAAACTTAGACCAACCGTTTTCACACCGTGTAAACGGTACCCTTAAACCCGTTACATTCTCGTATCTAAAATAGAATGCGACAATTATATGCGTAATTACATCGCAATTAAACAAGACAAGTCATAACAACCACTTCTTTTCCTCGTCAGGATAATTCCTGCCGGCAGGTGGCGGGAATTACAGTATCATTTTATAAAAGCACTAGGCTATCATTTGGCGCGACCTGTGCCCCCGTCTCGGCCACATGGTTTTGATAAGCTTGTATAATTAAATAATCATTATGGCTGGATTGTACCGTAAATGTCTGAGCTACAGGGGGCAGACAATTATGGACTACAGCAATTAACTTAGTTATTAGAAACATCAATACAAGGATGTGGGGAAACCGGTCCCTATTGTGAGCTATATTGACCCCAGAAAATCACATAGAATAGAATAGAATAGAATAGAATAATTTTATTTCAGACCGGGGTCCATAGGGTTAGTAACAATTTTTACTTAAATTCTATTGTTAGTAGGTAACAGACACATAAAATATATAATTAAATTTCGGTGTGGAGCCGCATCCACCTCCGCAACATCGGGGAATCCCACCGATCTGCGAATACACTGAGAATACTGTTGGTGCTGCCGCGAACACGAGACATCAGGGATGCACATCTTTTTCTAATAATCGCGGCAAAACCATCAATATTATTATCTGAAAACATCCCCGACGCACTACACCGCCACGGCAGCCGCAGCAGCACTCTCAGTGCATTATTATATTGAACGCGTAGGTCGCTGTATGTCCGCTGAGTGAAGTCGACCCACAGGCTGCACGTGTAGAAAGACTGACAATAAGCTTTGAAAAGCGTCACTTTAACTGGCTTCGGCTGGCTTTTTGAGACGTTATATTTGAGCCCATGATTCGCCGCATAGTTGTGCTGCACATAGATCTGTAGTGAAGATTTACACTTCACAGCTCAGTCAGGGTCGGGCCACCTCTTAACTCTTTTTATGCCATATACCTACAAGAAAACGTTAAATTATGCCAGGCATACCTACAGTATAATAGCCTACGAGCGTTGCTATCCCAGGTCGCACAATCAAAATGAGGTTACAAATTCAAATCATATTATTGCCTGGCAAGTGATTAAACTCAGTAGGTACAGTATTATTGCCCGGAGGTGTTCAGAAGACCCAACTTATACCTACCTAGCAGTGGAGGACGAGGCGCATCGCTCGCGGTGGCCAGCCACCTCTCTTTATGGCTTCAATACAATTTTCTCGCAGTAGGTGTGGAATGTAGGAAAAGTATGCTCCTCCAGGATAAAGGTGCTTTTGAGTTGGACTAGCTTTAGAACGACGTTGCATTAGGATTCATGTTTTAACTCCCTCGCTTCGCTAGTGAGTTACCTCTCGAATAATGCATTGCGTTCGAGATTCAAAATAACGCCCGTGACTTAAGACACTGCTTTGTCCCCTTGGTCCATACTCTACTATTAAAGGACGGCTCATACTAAGTACTCAGTAAATCTGAATATTGAACCTTGCGAACAATTACGACCGCCGTTGGAGCACTAGGTGTGCGTTCAAAGGTTATGCGCCCCACAGAATCACGCAGCTTGATTAGGTACATGGATTAACAGCTCACTTCGTGATCAAACAAACAATTAAAGAAACGTGTTCGTAAAAATGTCGAAGTGAAGCGATCACAAAAGAGATGTCAGTCTGTCAATAGTAATCTAGATGGAATGACAGCTCCGTTCGTGATCACTTCACCAATACCTTCGTCATGTTTACGAACGTGTCATTCCATCTTGTTTGTATGGTTTGACAGCTGACTTTTCGTTCACTTCGCCTAAGTTTTCACTTCGACATGTTTAGGTAAAGAATCGCACTACAGTGGTAACTCTTTAGTTAAAGTTAGTTACTTTTTTTCAGAATTCGTAAAAGTACTGAAAGATCTGATGGCAGAGTATGGGAGTGTGTTCAGATTCTGGCTCGGTCCTGATCTGAACATTGTAGTGAGCAATCCTGATGATGTTAAGGTATGTCGATAGTGCTTTTTAAACACGTCAATTATAATTTTTTTTTTTTTTTTCGTTGCGTTACTCGCATGTTCGTGTTACATAGTGTTACGAGCTTGGGGTTCGTGACAATAAAAACAGCCGATTATTTAACCAAAAAAATGCCACTTCAATTATCAAAACTAATTAACACTTTAAACACACTAATTACAACCACAATCGCACTATTAAACACTTCACTTCACTTAACTCGCAGTTGAAGATCGCTTCCGAAGATTCGCTTGTATCGCCAATTCAATACTGACCGTCGCGAGCTTTGCGCACCTTATATAGTCCGACAGTAATTTCCAGAACCTTCGAGAATGGAAATATCTAGAAAGTTCGGGAACATACCGGTCCCGACTGACTAGGTGTCGAAACATCGAGAATGTTCTAGCATCGAAAATTCTAGAAAGATCGTGACCCAATTAGTTCCACTACTCGATACTAGATGGCGTTAGCTATAGTACGTTGTGAACCCGGCATTAATTCTGGCGCGTAACAATAGTAACTGTGCATTATTTCAGAATCAAATCTTTACTCATATTATATAGCTGAAGATTTGGTTTGGATGAACGTTCTAATCTCAGGAACTACTGGTTCGGATTGAAAAACTTTTTCAGTGTTGAATAGCCTATTTATCGAGGAAGGCTACATAACTACTATTATGTTGTGTGTGTTTATACTTAGACTATTTAACTTTAAGCTATGACCAATAGGAGCGGAGCATTAATGAAAATTGTGAAGCAGACGAATTCCGCAAACCTGGCATATGCCAGGCTTGCGGAATGTTTCCAAACACCCGTGTGTTCGAACGGCTGTTGTAATTTAGCCACGAGCATATTACACAATTATTTTAAAGTACCTAAATGATGTTCTTATAATTCACCCTGTACCGTGAATAATACAAGACATAATAATGTTAATTTCAGCTACTGCTAGTAAGTACGTAGACCAGTGTAAAAGGCCCTAAGTATAAGTACATGGCAGATGTCCTCGGAGGTGGAAAACTCAGCGGATCAGGTAAGACTTGATGGTATAGAACAGCAATTAGAAAAGTTGGTAAATCTGACAGGCTTCAGCAGTTGAATCGTATTGTAAACGTGGACTATATTTCTTGTCACCAAAATTTATATTTGTCATCAAGTTGTATCACCTAATAAATAGATCTATCGCCACGAAATATTTTCGTTCTCAGATACACAAAAAGTGTTCCCAGGTATGAATTATCAAAGTTTTATTACTTAAACTAGCTTCTGCCAGCGGCTTCGCCCGCGTGATCCCTAGGGAACATATTCCCGGGATGAAAAGTAGCTTATATGCTATTCCAGACTATAATCTATTTTTGTTCTAAATTTCATTAAGATCCGTTAAGCCGTTCTGGCGTGATTGAGTAGCAAACAACCAAACTTTCACATTTATAATATTACTCGTTTGGTGTATGGCGAAATTATAACCATCTTCCCCTCGACAGGATATTAAACGATATTGCAAACTGTCGTAAGCCGTTTTACGAAGCTATACTCGCTAGCCTCTAGGCGCCAAGCAAGCCGCCTGCCTGTGCGTTCGCGACCTTCGATGGCTTATTATTAGCGTATTTCATGTATAACTTTGGTGTTTCTATACCGATTTCGATGATTCTTTTTTATGGAATAGTTAATAATGTTAACTTTTTTAATTAGGGATGACTGGGAGTGTTATAAACGTAAAAGTAGACAAACATAATCAGAAAGCTTCAAACTGCTAAGCTATCGGGAGTTACACGTGTTATTGTGAGTCCATCATAAAAGATAGACATATGCTAATTGTTTATACAGGGAAATTGAAAAAATACCCGAAACCTCTTAGGCAGTGAAAGTACACATGATTATAAGCAACTTTTGTTTTGGTAAAACTCCGAAATCTCGAAAAAAATATCAGCTGTTTCATACATTTTCATTGGCTAAATACTGCATTTTGTATGAAACAGCTGATATTTTTTTCGAGATTTCGGAGTTTTACCAAAACAAAAGTTGCTTATAATCATGTGTACTTTCACTGCCTAAGAGGTTTCGGGTATTTTTTCAATTTCCCTGTATAATTTTAAGTAGAACATTTCCGTCATACATGATTTCTGTGTAGCTTTAACCATAAAGGTTGCACACGCGACGGAAGCTTAAAAAATGGAGTAACTTCTCCCGTTTTCCCAACATTTCCCATCACTGCTCTGCTCTTATTAAGTGTAGCTTGATGAAAAGTAAACTATAACCAGCTCAGGAGTATGAAAAATAATTGTACCAAGTTTCGTTAAAATCCGTCGTGTAGTTTTTGACAGACAGAAATTTTACTGATTGCATTTTTGGCATCAGTATCGATCCCTAATCACCCCCTGATAGTTATTTTGAAAAAATATTTCATGTACAGAATTGACCTCTCTACAGATTAATTATAAGTATAGATATAGATAGATAATAGCTTTGTACTCAGAATGGTAGATCTGACACCAAATAAATCGATTTATTAAAAAAACTTTTTACAAAAAAATACAACCGACTTCCATAAAAAACACTACAAAGTAAAAAATAACTTTAATTTCGGAAGTCGGTGTTTTTGTTACTTTCTTCGTATTTTGACACCGACTTCCGAAATTAAAGTAATTTTTTTTTTTTTTTTTAATATTTATAAACGTACGTTTGACCGCTATCTCACCTGATGTTAAGCGATGATGCGGTCTAAGGTGGAGCACGCTTGCCTAGAAGTAACCTATTCACTCTTGACTTGTAAGACTCCCAGGTTGTAGCTATCAGGAAACACAGACTCAGGCAGGGAATTCCACTCCTTAGCTGTACGCACAATGAATGTATTCCCAAAACGTTTTGTGCGTATAGGTGGGATGTCCACCATGTACCGGTGGTACATCGCCGTACGTCTTGTGGTCCGATGGTGGAACGGGCTTGGCGGAATTAAGTTATGCAATTCCGTCGCACACTCCCCAAAATGTAAACGATAAAAAACCGACAGGCCAGCAACTCGGCTCGGCTTTTACTTTGTAGTGTTTTTTTTGGAAGTCGGTTGTATTCTTTTGTAAAAAGTTTTTTATTTATCACTTTTTAGTGGTGCTCCACACCTAACAACACCACTGCAAAATCGCAGAAAAGCAAAATACGCAATTTCGATTATCAAAGAATCATCTAAATAGTCAAATTCCATGTATTTCGATTTAAAATCCAAAGTTCGTAACTGATCTTGATATGATTTAAATGGGACCAATCTGCAAGTATATCCTTTCAGATAAAACAAGAATTTTTCAAATCGGTTCATAATTGTCGGAGTTATGAGGTAACAAACATAAAAAAAAAAAAAAAACATACAACCGAATTGATAACCTCCTCCTTTTTGGGAAGTCGGTTAAAAAGAAAAATGGTTAGGTTAGATTAGAACTGTGACCTCCTGAGCGAGCGGAGCGAGCAGTGCCGCGGTAGCGGCCGGCGAGTGCCAGAAATGACTTGATTATATAGAAAAAAAAACTATTACTATTCATCTTTCAACACGTACTCTCCCGCGTTCCCGCGCCAATACATAATATATAAGTCGCAAGGTTGTTTACGGATGTATTTCTCTCGAATACAGTGCTGGATTTACACTAGGGGCAGACGGGGTTAGTGCCTAGGGTGGCAAATTATCTGGGGTGGCAAAATTTGTAAAGTGAAAAATATTTTTTAATGATATCACAATTTTCACGCTCAATATTATAAAATTTATAGTTTTTTGTTTGGTGGATAATTCAAGGAATTCAATTTGTCCATTTTTTTGTAAAATCTAAATTATGTTTTGCCCACTTTCATTTAAAATGAATTATTAAAATAATTTAAGTAATGTATTTCCTTAAAGATCATATTTTTTTTTTTCTGAAATTAAAATAATTAAATATTAGTTTTTTCTTTTAATTAAAAATATACTTGAGTTTTTTCAGCATTTTTCCAAAAACAATAAATAAATAAAAAAAAAAACTATTCATTGAACACGTCTTGACAGAGCTTGCAAAAGCTTTTCAATTCCGTCATTCACACTGGCATAGCACCGGAGGCATGGCACAGGAGCGTGGTGGTATTATTCTTCACGAAAGGCGATAACACGCTCCTAAAGAACATTTCACTCCTGAGCCATGTCTGCAAGCTGTTTTCAAGGGTTATCTCAAATTGACCCACCCAAAAGTTTGATGACTTGGCCAGAGCAGGCCGGGTTTCGAAAAGGCTACAGCACCATACACATATATTTCCGTCATACACACCTTTTTTTTAAGGATGGGCAATCATCAAATGACTTCTCCCGCTTGGGGCGGAGCGGGAGGGAGTGTCAGACTTTTACTGACTAAAACCCATTCATGTTCTTTCATTGCCCTTTGTGTTCCGGAGCCGCGGTATCTCTTCCGAATAGTCCCGCAACTCCGGCAGACGTAAGTCCTTTCGGGTCCCTCTGTGTGCTGACTCTCTTTGCGGCGCGCGTGGAACACGAACGTGACCTGTCGTCATAAGACGGATGGACAGCGAGCTACCCATAGTTCACCGTCCACAGGCCCGCGCCTACGGTGGCCGGAGGCCATCAGGTGGCCTCCGACGCCCGCGTCGTCTACTGCGGCGGCCGGGACGAAAGTTTCCCTCCCTCTCCCATTCGGCCACCTCCTTCGCTATCATGACTGCTTCGCAGAAGGAGGACGACATACACACCCTTTTTTTTTTTTTTTAGGGATGGGAAATCATCAAATGACTTCCTCCGCTCTGGGCGGAGCGGGAGGGAGTGTCAGACTCTTACTGACTAAAACCCATCCATGTTCCCTCAGTGCCCTTTGTGTTCCAGAGCCACGGTATCTCACGACATACACACCCTCAGGCAGATAATCCAAAAGACGGAGGTATATAATCAGCCTCTCTGCATAGCGTATGTGGACTACGAGAAAGCCTTCGACACCTTCAAGACCTGGGCTGTCCTGGAGTCAATGCAGAAATTTCTCATCGACTGCCGTTACGTAGAGGTGATGAGATGCCTGTATAAGGCCGCATAATAATAATAATAAAATAATAATAAAATAGTTTATTGGTATAACAGCTAAAAATTAACAAACGTGATTGGACCCTCCTTTTAGGCAGATAGTGCCTGTATTAGGAGAGTCCGCTCTTCCAAACAAGTAGTTTTAAATTAAAAAGTGCGAGAAAAACGTATTCTCTTAAACTAAACTATTTACTATTTGGACTATAATTACAAATTAAATTATAAATTAAAAACTAAGTTAAAAGCTAAGAAGACTAACAAGACTAACTTACGTTGACTTAGGTTTTTGCAATAAATTAGATGTGTGTATGAGTGTATATGTGTGGGTGAGAGATAGTGTGAGTGTGTGCATGAGTGAGAGATAGTGTGAGTGTGTGAATAAGTGCGAGAAAGTGTGATGTGTATGTGTTAAGGTTTTATAAGTGTTTCCGTATCATCATAAGTAAGGGTTTGTATCCATTCCATTATTTCTTTTTTACTTTCGTAGTAATTTTTGGGATAAATGTAAATATATTTGTTGATTTTATTATAGAGCGCAGCAGATCGTTTGCTAAATTGCATACTGGCAAATAAAGTCCTTGTCTTGGGTACATTTAATATCAAATCTTTCCTTCTTTTTGTCAGTATGTCAGCATCATAAGAAAGTGACTTATGTTTTTTTAATATAATTAAAATGATATAAAGTTTCCTGACTGAGAGCAAGTTACTAAAACAAAATAGGTCTTCAGTGGGATATCTCCTTTTTTTAAAATACATGCACTTAATAAGTGCGCGTTGTGCCCTTTCCAGTGCTAGAAATTTTGTCTTGGCTGCACCACCCCAGACAGGTATGCAATACGCAAGTACTGACTGGACTAGCGCAACATAAATAATTTTAAGGTAATCTTTTTGATGGTCTGAGTGATTACTGACAGTCCTCGGAACGACGTTTCTAAGGGTTCTAAACATCCAGCTTAGCTTCCTGATTCTACTTGCAACCTGCTCAATGTGTGGATACCATGAAAGCCTCTGATCCACAATAACACCTAAGTACTTAATATGTGGTACTTTGTTGATTATTGAGCAGTCACAGCTAGTGTAATTTCCATTATTGCAACTATGGATTCTTACATTAAAATCTTCCCCTGGTTGTGTACGTTGGCAGACACTGAAGCAAATGTAATTTGTTTTTTTAATGTTTAGTGTAAGTAAATTAGATGATAACCACTTGGCGATTTTCTCCAAGCCTGCTTCAGCACTAAGTTTAACATTCTTCCAAGTATCCCCAGTGAAGACTACAGCAGTATCATCCGCATAACAGAAAATTTGCGCGTTTGCAATGCTAAGTTTACACAGGTCATTCACGTAGATAAGGAACAATGTTGGTCCCAATACGCTTCCCTGAGGGACGCCATATGACGTGTATGCGTCTTCACTTGTGTACTGACCCACTCTAACCCTCTGTTTCCTGTTATTGAGGTAATCCTTGAAGAGGCCAAGAGGCATTCCACGAATTCCGATACTTTCCAGTTTTCTTACAAGGATTGGGACAGAGACGGTGTCAAAGGCCTTTTTTAGATCTAAGAATGCAGTTACACATTTTTTACCTTTATCAAGTTGTTCGGTTATATGATTACTAAGCGCAGTAACTGCATCCTCAGTGGAAAGCCCTCGACGAAAGCCAAATTGTGAGTCAGATAGAATGTCGAAATCTTTAAGGTAAGATAAAAGCCTTTTATTTATAAGTTTTTCTAGTATTTTTGAAATAGAAGGTAGAACGGATATGGGCCTGAAATTTGAGACATCGTCGCTATCCCCCCCCTTGTGAACTGGTGTAATAATCGCTAGCTTCAAGGAAGTCGGGAAGATGCCCCCACCAAAGCAAAGATTGGCAAGATGTGTAATTATGGGAACAACCTCTTTACTTATATGTTTCAGAAATGCAGTAGAAACATTATCCCAACCGGACGCACTCTCAGATTTAAGACTCATTAGGATATGATTCACTTCAGCGTCGTCAGTATCTAACATTACGAAGGAGTTTAGTTGAGTTCGTTGCAAACAGTGTGGGTCATTTTGAACTGAGTTTAAGGCTGGCCGGATATTTTGAGCAAGGCAAATTCTTGCCAATGTTCGCGAAATATTCATTAATGTAATTAACTGATTCTAGGGGAGTTAATTTAATATTAAGTAAGTCGGAGTTGCAATTGCTAGGTTTACTTGTATAAGTTATAGTTTTGATGTTTTTCCAAAGTACTTTGTTATTAGAAACTGATTTTGTAATTAATTCTCTTTCATATTTTCTTTTTAATTTTTTGATTAGATTATTACAGTGATTTCTATATCTAATGTACGTTAATTTTAATATGTCATTGAATGGATCTTTTTTATTATCTTTTTGTAGCTTATTACGGTTTTTAATATAACGTAAAATTCCTGTAGTTATCCATGGTTTTATTATGCGCTTACTGTTGGGGATTTTAGTAATAATAGTGTATTTATTGATAGACTCCGTTAGTTTGTATATTAGTAGATTAGTCAGAGTTTCAGGATCATTACAGAGAAGTAAATCTGCTAGATTACTTTCTTGTATGTGCTTAAGTGCTTGCTCAAAATCCACAGTAGTTTTATTAGCTAATGAGGTATTTTTTAATTTTGATAGGGATAGAAGCGTAGTAAAGTGGTCTGTAATACTAGTATGTAAGATAGCGATGGATGCCGAAGTTTTTTGTTTGTTTATTTTCAGCATAAAATGGTCTAAACAGTTTTCATTCCTCGTAGGTAGAATATGCCCAGGTAATATTCCATACAGAGATAGGGTGTCAAGGTAAGTAGTTCTATTCGTGTGTTCATGAGAGGATTCTACATCTTTGGGTTTAATGTTTATATTAATGTCACCTGCTATAATAATATTTTTTTGGGTTTGCAGAGTATCTAGATGGGAACTTAAGGAACTGATAAAGGCCTCCGTGTTCTGGTTTGAAGGGGATCTATAAATGCATAATACAATATTATTAAGTATGTCCAGTTGCAAACAAGACGCCTGAGATAATTTTATTTCCTTAACTTTGGATTTTAAATTATTTTTTATGTAGACAACTACCCCATCGTTTTGGTTTAAGTGGTGAGACGTATTATAGGACGAGTAATTGTTGAGTTGAGGAATACTTTTCCCAGGAGTTAATCGACATTCCGTCAGTATAATAACATCAGTTTCGAACTTAAAATTCGAAAGAGTAAGTATTAAATCGTCAAAGTTACAAGAGATGCTCCGTATATTTTGAGCAACAACCGTAAAGTCATTTCTCTTTATGTGAATGCGTTTAGCCAACTCCGAACAGTCACATTCCATACTACGGGCAATTTCAATGCTGTCTAACTCATTAAGTGTTTGTAATGAGTCACCCATTAAATACATTTACCGACAGAAAGGACGTGCAAACAAGTTGTGTTCTTTTTAGTATAAAAGTATTATGATTTTCTTCAGTTTTATACAGAGATTGAAACCGTTTTACTGTAGTGTATTTATGTGTGGAATGAATAACGTTGATATGTTTTTGAGTATGTAAAAGTAAGCAGATGTGTGTGGTGTATACAAATAGAATAAAGTGATTATAGAATACGCAGAATAAGTTTGTAGCAACGTAAACACAAGGTAAGTTAGCATATAGGCAATATGTTTGTGAGTGGTAATTGATTTTAAGATATAGTGTAAAGGTATATTCACAAAAAATGAGAAAAGTTTGAAAGCAATTAATTATACAGCAAAAAATCAGAGATGATCTTAGCAAAGTACAAAAAAAAGTAGGCAAAAGCATAAAAAAATACAGTGTTAAATCGATTTTTAGTCATTTACCAATTTTCAGCTGATGAATCTGCTGCTCATTCCTCACAGTTATGGTTGGGGAATGTTCATCTTTTTTCAATAAAACTTTGCCATAGGCGGTCCAGCAAAATTTAAATTCACCAGATTTGGTTAATTCCCTAGCAAGGAAATGCAAGCGGGAGCCCTTCGGAGTGAGATGCTCAGAGAGGAAGATAGGAGTATCTTCCTGCGACTTAAGGCCAAGATGCTTACAGGATAACTTGGATTTATATTTAATATAAATGCCTTACCCATTTTCATAATTTCTGACTTAATTAGGGTCGAGCCAGTTTCAACAACTATAAATTGGCGTGTTAGTTATCTCACTGTTTTTTGCACGTGTTCTATATATGTCTTTTATGTCATTTTTTGTGAAAGTGCAGTCTAGTTTTTTGGCGAGAGACAAAGTCATTTCAATAAATGACTGTCCAAGCACAAGCACAGAGTATAAAACCAATTCAACTGCATCGAGGTGTAAGACAGGGAGAGAGAGTCATCTCTCCGAAACTGTTTATAAACGCGTTGGAGGACGTTTTCAAGACGCACGATTAGAAAGGACGGGGCATAAATATCAACGTTCAGTACAACTCTCACCTCCGATTTGCGGATAACATTGTTATCATGGCGGATTCTCTGCAGGAGATGGAGGTAATGCTGAACTGCCTGAGTGATTCTTCAAGGCGGGTGGATCTCGGGATGAATCTGGACAAGACCAAAGTCATGTACAATAGTCATGTTACCCCGAGACCTGTAATCGTCAATGGCGACTACCTCGAAGTTGACAAATTATACAACTGGGGCGGCACAACTTTGAGAAGGAGGCGACCGAAGAATTCGCTTGAGCTGGACGGCATTCAGTAGGCCGTGTGATATCTTTGAATCATCGATCACACAGTCCTTTAACACCAGGGTCTATAACCAGTGCGTCCTCCCGTAATGACTTACGGAGCCGAAACGTGGACAATCACCATAGGCTTGGTCAATAAATTCAAGGTTGCTCAGCGTGCAATGGTCGGGGTTTCTCAGGAGGATAGAATACGCACTAAAGTCACCGACATTGCGCGTGTAATCAGCATGCTGAAGTGGAAGTGGGCCGGCCATGTCTGTAGATGGACAGACGGTCGCTGGAGCAGACATGTGTTAGAGTGTAGACCGCGTATGGGCAAACGTAGTGTGGGACGTCCTGCGGCAGGATGGATCGATGATTTAAAGAAGGTAGCTGGCAGTGGATGGATGCGGACTGACCATGACCGGGATCGTTGGCGCTCGCTCAGCAATGGACGGCAATTGGCTGATATGAAGATGATCTATTCATTTTATTTTATAATCATTTATGTATAAGGTCATCCATTTCTCTCTTTTCAGGGTCAACATGGCGCAAACATAGGAAGATAGCCACTCCGAACTACGGGAAGCGAGCCGTAGAGAGCTACGGAGATATCTTTAACAAAGAAGTGGACCTTCTGCTGAAGAAGTTCAGGAGTATGAGTAGGGAACAGTATAATGTGTACACTCCTGTCTTGCGGACCACCAGCTACGCTGTTTGTCGTGAGTTTTACATCATAGATAAAGTTGAAATTAAGGTTGCATTAGAGTAATATAGGTTTAAAGTTTGGAGGCTCGGGGCTAAATATTAACAGCCGCAACGGTTAAGCAACGCTTTGCTAGATCGATCCGTGTATGTGCGACCATACATTATAATATTGTAACGTTTGGTCACAGATACATGGAACGATTACACTCTGAGACTTCTTCCATGCTTCGGAAAGCATGCTCTGCTACCTCCCGGCTGTTATGTATGGTCCTTGTTTGATAGTTGTAACTGATAGTCAGGAGGTAGACTCTTTATAATATTATACCGCTACCATGAGTCGGGGGGCCAAGATACAATTAAATACACGCAGCTCCAGGGACTGGTATGGGGCCACCTTTGCTAGTGGGCCCCATCACTCAGTAAAACCGATTCAACTACCGCACACAATCCGCAGGTAACAACTGCGCTATGGTAGTCGTCACTTGGCGCGTCCTCGTGCAAAACGCAGCGCTAGCCGTTTTTTGTGCAGTTTTTTGGAGCTAAATACTCGTTATCCGAAAGAAATAGCAACTTATAAAAAATACATTAAATTTCTACTTCATTTTGGCTTCAAAATGGAAGATTTTTATTACTAAGTATAATGTTTAATTAATCTCCTCACAACGAAACTACAGAAATGACAAAAAAATACTGAAAACATGCATCTTCTCGAAAACTAACGAATATTTTGATTTTTTACTTACACTAATGGATAGGCAATTTAATTATGAGCATTTTGGTAGAAATATTTTTTTCAAACGACCAAAATTAGATTTTATAACGATTTTATTCAACATTCTGAGCGTATTCGCTACTGTATATCTTGCGCTATTATTTAGGGAAAAAATGCTCAAGGTTATTTGGTCAGGGTACGGCCTTAATTGTGCTATAACGGTCATTGACCTTGACATTTGGAGTTTCTTGCACGTTCCAAAGAGTAGATCCTATGGGGATCTACTCTTTGGAACGTGCAACTGCCGCGCTGGAGATAGGGTCGGTGAGTTTGTTTTGTTGCAGAATAACTTGCTACTCTTGTCGCTAGCGCGGCAGAATTAGCTACATCTATTTGACTGACATAACTTGACTATTCAAAAGTGCCTGTAAACTGGTCTATTTGAAATAAAGGATTTTGTATTTGTATTTATTGAATTTCTTAGTGTCAGAAACAGATAAAACAGATATAAAGGACATGAAGCTAACCTGAATCGATTTCTGTTAAGATCCTTTACGTTCTCTCGAAATGAGAAACGGTTCTAATTTGAAGTTTTGGTATCTACGAACGGATGTTAGGGAAAGGTCAGTGTACTTTATTGCAAATTTATCTGGCGCCGCTTATGCTGCAACTGGAACTAGGCTTCTGGAAAGCCATACATTTTCAAATCAAAGACTTTCCTGAAATTAAGATAGTCTAACATCCTGTTTAGTAGATGTTAAAAATAAGGTATGAATCTCAATATGAAAATGAAGAAAAATTATAGAATGGACAGTGGTCACAAGCTAAGTCATCAAAATCGTGCTTCCTCATATTTTTGGATATGGCCATACACGCTCACTTGAAAAACTCACCCTATCCAGTAGGACACAAGCAAACATCTTCGCTCAAAAAGCCAAGCACCGTAACGCTGCCCACTTACGTCAGACTTTTTGTAGTCCGGACCGATAATTGACCGATTTTTCCTAGCTTGTTAAAAACTACCGATTTTTTTCCAGGACGTGTGCGTTACACTATTGCAATTAAACTTACTGATTAAAATATGTTTTTATTTGAGACTAGCTGACCCGCGCAACTTCGTTTGCGTCACATTATCCATTACTGCTCCGCTCCTATTTGTCTTAGCGTGATGATATATAGCCTAAAGCCTTCCTCAATAAATGGGCTATCTAACACTGAAAGAATTTTTCAAATCGGACCAGTAGTTCCTGAGATTACCCCCTACATACAAACTTACAAACATACAAACTTACAAACAATATTAGTATAGATGGGTTTGCTCTTGACTCTAGTCTAGGTCAGAGATGTCAGAGACAAAGTCTACGATGGAGTGAGCTTGCCCAGAAGTAGCCAGTTCACTCTAACTTTGAAGAGATTAGGGTTGTAAGCGTTTGGAAATACACGCAGGCAGTGAGTTCCACTCCTTTGCTGTGCGCATTATGAAAGACGCTATTGGAAACGCTTAGTACGAATTGGTGGAATAGCAAAAAGGTATAAGGGATGGTAAGGTGCAGTGCGTCTGGATGTCCGATATTTTATTTATTTAAGTCAGTACGTTCTATTTTGTCCTACAAAAAGGCGGTCACCGATTATACCGGACGTAGGCGCTCAGCCCAAGTACTAAAAAAAATAAAATCGCTAACTTTTTAGACTTAGATATTTCACGTAGGCGTGTCAAGTTTCAATTAAATCCGTTCGTTCATTACCAATAACAAAAAAAAATCGAGTTTGTTTAGAATTAATGCTTTTGAAATACTATAACACTACATAATTATGCGTAACATTTATGTAGAATCAGCGCGTAGCAGCGTAGCCGCCTGCTACGTCGTAGCATAATTTAACTGAAAGCAATTTATCGATACTTACGTATTTCATTACTGTCTGACGCACGCTGAAACAAATCAAATAGAATAGACAATTGGTATGATAATAGTGTCTTAGTAAGAATGATAGGTCGCGGGTAGCCGATGGATGCCAGAAGCACTGGACCGGTTGTTGTGGAGACACTTGTGACACAGTGAACGTCTTCTGCCGGCTGTTACGATGATGATGGAACATGATTTAAAAGGATGTGTAAGTAATCTGTGCGAAAAGAAGTTTATAGGAAAAATCCTTCACTTGTTCTGTAAGCCTTAGCTTCTTCCCAAAATACATGATAGTAAATCATCAGGAAGTACTCTGAAAGAGTTTCGAAATAATTGTGTAAGCAAAAATAAAACTTATAAAAAATCAAACTTCGAAGTCAACCCAATGAAAAAAATGCCAAGTTAGACGTGTGATGACATTGTGTATTTGATATTGGTTTTAACATGATACCTCTGCGAGTTCCTGAGAAAAATGGTGACGGACTGACAGAATGAGGGCAGACTGAGAACAAAGTGATTCAGTAAGGGTTCCGTTATTTCCTTTTGAAGTACCTACGTGAGTACCTACGTCACTATTACAATCTTATATTTGCAGTTGAAGATTTGACCGTGACGTGCATCATGTCTTTGACAGTGTACCTAAGAGAAATGACAGAGTTCAGTTCAGTAGGCAAACTAGGGAACACTCAGAAAACTTGTTATGAGTTTGTATGGAGCCCTCGGTGCGCGAGTCAGGCTCGTACTTTACTGTTTTTTTTTTATGCAAGAACTTTTTAGGAAGGGTATTCCTTTTTACCATTTTAGTACGCAACCCTAAAAATTAAACAAGGCCTATGTCGTAATTGTGAAAATGTTGTAATTGCTGCAATTTCCACAATAACAAACAAAAATTAATCAGGTTCTTTAAACAAAATAATTGAAGCGGTTACACTTCACAGGCGCACTGCCAGTTAGTTTCAAACGGAATTTATTCCGGACACGTCCTAATTTCACCACTAGTTAACCATTTCGAAAACCAGTTTTTCTTCAGATTACATAAAAGATAAAAAAAACAGCCGAAACTGTGTCCTTTTCACACAAACAACACATTAAAATGACTATGTATGGACTGTGGCAAGGTTTATTACTCTGAAACCTTTTAAGATAGGTATTATTCCGGTATTACTTGTGGCTTGTTGAATACTAATACCGCGGGTATCTGACATCGACGCACAAACGATTTCCATGGGTCCAGGGCATGATTCTGGACACCCCATTGTTGGAATTTTTCGTCGGTTCTTTTCTAATTTTTCAATTTTTTTCAAGAGTACCACTTATAGGTATCAGCTCAGCTGAGCTGATATCTATTTGTGGTTTTATTCAGATGGCTCTTTTTAGTGAAAGTAGTTAATTAATTATTTTTTTATTAAAAATCTCATTGGGTTAGGTCAGAATAACGATTATGAGCAGTCTAAAGTAAAAAAAAACCCTTGAAAAAAATGAAAAAATGAGAAGAAAGCCGACGAAAAATTCTAAGTCTAGGGTGTCCAGAATCATGCCCTGCAGTGCTATTCTGTAACAACATTTTCGTGTCTCGACAGCGGAATCCGAAGTGAGTTTCAAATTCGTATAAATATAAGACCTTATGATGTGTGAAATAAAGTTCACTTTGTAAGCTTAGTCACTCAGGTGAAGTCGATATCGAAATGGTTATTTACAGAATAGACTAGCTGGACCCATGGAAATCGTTTGTGCGTCGATGTCAGATACACGCGGTATGTACTTAACCTACCACTTCCAAGTTCTACATAGATTCAGCCAATACATCGAAATTAAAGTATATATTATACCACCACCTTTGTACCTATTTTCTGTCTCCTTTTTTTTTGTTATCTACTTGTGTGTGTGTGTGTGTACATAAATTGTTAAATAAATAAATAAATAAATAGAAAAAATGAGAAAAAAGCCGATGAAAAATTCTAAGTCTAGGGCGTCCAGAATCATGCCCCGGACCCATGGAAATCGTTTGTGCGTCGATGTCAGATACACGCGGTATAGGTAAATTAGTAGAATATTTTAGTTAGTTGAATAGAATGTCAAAGACGTTGTTTTCCTCCTATTTTTATGTTAATTAAGTGATTAGGTAAGGTTAAAAACAGCCGCAAGGGTCGATCGTTACGGTTAAGCAACGCTTGCTAAGGTCGGTCTGTGGATTGGTGACCATCATAACATACCGAAACTCCGTGCATCGGAAAGCACGTAAGCCATTGGTCCCGGCTGTCATTTGTAGATCTTTGGGTTGTGGAGGTCTGGTAGGCAGCCGCTCCACTTAAAGCACTGGTATTCAGCTAAATCCGGTTTGACTGGAAGCCGATCCCAATGTAGTTGGGAAAAGGATAGGCAGATGACGAAGTGATTAGGTAAGTAAACGTAATGTGGCATTCGTTTTTTTAGTCATTGATGGGACGGTTGTCGTAGTGGTTGAGCGATTGACGACTGCGCTGCTTTTCGTGGGTTCGCTTCCCGGACGGAACAAATATTTGAGTAGCCTACAGATAGTAGTTCCGGGTCTAGCTGATTGTGTATGTGAGTTTATATGTTTGTAAACGCACTCACGATACCTAAGAAATTCCTTAAATTTTTAAAAAGAAAAATACCGGTTAAGAGCGAGTAGTACCTACTCGCGCACAGAAGGTTCCGTGCCATCGCTTAAAACTTTAAATGTTTTTAAATTTCATCGGTGTGGTCCTAATTTCATCAGAGTTTTTTTTAAGACTATGATGAATATTGCAGTTTTAAATTAGCGCTATCTCTTGACCTATAACGAAACCTAAACAGGAGAACGACAAAAAAAAATTAAGCCTACAGACACATTTTTCCTGTTTCTATTAAATAAGCTGACACTCTTAAGATCGTCAAGTATGAAGGGAAGTTTGAATAAGATTTAAGTGTCATAAAATGTAGAAGAGATACGAATAACAACGCGTATCTTGTACCTACATTACTACGATTACCTAGTCGAAATCTCAAAGTTACGAAGACTTGCTACCTATGAAAACGTCAGTAAACTTGAGACGCCTAACTACTCGTGGACCCAGTTTTTGGAATAAGTATTACGGCGGACGCGTACTTCTAATACTCAGTACGCCTTTTACCTAGTACGTCTCACCTCTAGTTGTGATCACCCATGCAGTGATCACTTCACCCAAGCCTTCACTTCGACATGTTTACAGAATCGCGTGTGCACGACACATTACGGCTACGTTTCCATCAGAAATGGGCGAAGATGCGAAGCAAGGGATTTATAATAATATGTTAAGAAAGTAGCTTCGCTCAGCGCAAGCTGATTCTAATGGTTCTTAACAGACACATCCATCACTAAGCATCCTCGCACATCTCTTATGGAAACACATCCTTAAAATGCCGTGTTGTATGGCCACAGTATAAATATGGACAGTACGGAAACTAAGCCTAGTTGAGAATTTAAATACCTACGCTCCATTGAAGCAATAGGGTTGTCACTTTTTTGTTTATTTGTTTTTTTTTTATTTTTTTTCTGTAGTGATCAATCAAAATTTGAATAACTATATAGCTTACAAATTTACAACTTAAATAGGTAATCTCATGGCGTTAGTTAATATCGACAAAAGACGATAGTTTAAACACAGAAAACAATTTAATATTAACACACATCAACTTGTAGCACTAACTTTGTCATTACGGCGTAACCTTTTACAAGTTTTGGCGGGAGCGTACGCGAGCCGCTGTGAGGCGAAAACGTTTCGGGCGCTCGGGACCTTTGCAGCCGCCATCTTGGATCCCGTTTTGACAGCACTATCGGCTTCAACACGCTCGTAAATAATAATAATAATAATAAAAAATGATAAGTGATATTTATTTTGTAAGTAGGTTGTAAATAACACTTTTACACGTCAATCTTTTTTGGTCATTTTAAATTAGTAAGGCCAGCCGTTTCCCAGCTGACTGCTCTGAAAAGAAACGCCGAAACAAATTCAGAGGTCAAAGTCTCTTTTAAAGTCCATACAATTGTACTGGTCAAATCATATGAGAACCATGAAGGTTAATGTCTGAAGTGGTATTTTGAGGAAAGTACTACACAGGTTTGAGTGGACCTGTCCAGATAGTGCAAGCATTTGCCAGTTATCGTGTAGCTCAAACTGAGAACTTAAAGAAGCTCAACGAACTGACGAACAATACCAAAGTAAGGACTTTTGTGTAGGCCGCATAAAGAACTCAAACCGCCAGATTAACATAATGAAAGAAACCCCTAATATAGCAATCTACAACCATGAAAACGACACCCATGACGAAAAAAATGATATCTATTGCAGCCGCCATCTTGGATTAACGTTATAACATCACTATCGGATTCAACACCCTCGAAAACCATGAAAATGACACCCATGACAAAAAAATTGGTACCTATTGCAGCCGCCATATCGGATTCACGTTTTGACATCACTATCGGCTTCAACACCCTGGAAAACCATGGAAACGACAGCCATGACGTAAAAATTGGTACCTACTGCAACCGCCATCTTGGATTCACGTTTTGACATCACTATCGGCATCAAAACCCTCGAAAACCATGAAAATGACACCCATGACGAAAAAATTGGTACCTATTGCAGCCGCCATCTTGGATTCACGTTTTGACATGACTATCGGCTTGAATACCCTGGAAAACCATGGAAACGACACCCATGACGTTAAAATTGGTAACTCTTGCAGCCACCATCTTGGATTCACGTTTCGACATTACTATCGGCTTCAAAACCCTCGAAAACTATGAAAATAACACCCATGACGAAAAAATTGGTACCTATTGCAGCCGCCATTTTGGTTTCACGTTTTGACATGACTATCGGCTTTAACACCCTCGAAAATCATCGAAACGACACCCATGATGAAAAAATTGGTACCTATTGCAGCCGCCATCTTGGATTCACGTTTTGTTGGCATCTCTGTTGGCTTTATCACCCTCGAAAACCATAAATATACCTATAGCAGGCGCCATCTTGGATTTACAAGAAGTAGTAGTACCTAAAAGTTTTGAAATTCACAAATTAATTTTGATCGATCACACGGACTTATACTTCGGTAACGATTAAGTAACAATATCATTAAAGATTCTCACCTTTCGAAATCAGCAGGAAGTTTAAAATACGTTAGCTCCGGTTGTAATGATGCCGACTTCAAACAGCCGTATACTACGCATATATAATATACGTTCGTGGCATTTTTAGAAAGATCGCGGGGCTAAACTTAAATGTGTCCTGTCTTGACGCGGCCGGCGGCACTCACTACTGAGAGTACCGCGACGGGCACCGAAAAGTCTCGTCGGTGTGCATGTTTGTGTGAGTGTGCCGTTTCGAGCGTTTGTAGGTAGTTTCCGTACTGTCCATATTTATACTGTGGTATGGCGCACGCTCATAAGCAATTTTTTTTTTTTTGTATGCAAAACCGGGAAACTCTTGGCCCAAATCTCACCTGATGGAAAGTGATGATTAGGCCGAAGATCGAAGCAAACATTCGGTCCTATTATTAGGGTTCCGTAGCCAAATGGCAAAAACGGAACCCTTATAGATTCATCATGTCCGTCTGTCTGTCTGTCTGTCCGTCCGTATGCCGCAGCCACTTTTCTCTAACTATAAGAACTATGCTTTTAAAATTTGGTAAGTAGATGTATTCCGTGAACCGCATAAAGATTTTCACACAAAAATAGAAAAAAAACCAATAAATTTTGGGGGTCCCCATACTTAGACCTGAAACTGAATTTTTTTTTTTCATCGATCCCATACGTGTGGGTTTCTATGGATAGGTCTTCAAAAATGATATTGAAGTTAGGTACTTTTATATTTTTTTTCTAAACTGAATAGTTTGCGCGAGAGACACTTCCAAAGTGGTAAAATGTGTGCCCCCTCACCTTACCTTCTAAAATAAGAGAATGATATAACTAAAAAAATATATGATGTACATTACCATATAAAATACCAGCGAAAATTGGTTTGAACGAGATCTAGTAACTAATTTTTTTTTAATGCGTCATAAATCGTAAATCGCAACTTCTGCTTATAATATGTATAATACCTACTGGTTTGTACGGAACACTCGGTGCGAGAGTCTGACTCGCACTTGGCCGGTTTTTACTATTTATAAACTTGGAGGACCATCAATAAGAGGAGCTTCTCTGCGACCTAAACTTGCTGAGATGGGGTTGTGGAGGTCCGAATTTTTTTTTTCAACCAATTTTGCGTGAATCCGGGATAAATAGGATTCCGGGTGAAACTCGCTTCCATCTTCGGCCTAATCATCACTTTCCATCAGGTGAGATTTGGGCCAAGAGTTTCCCCGTTTTGTATATACTTAAAACTTACCTTATATATTTAAAAGAAAGTTGTGTTAGTTACACTATTTATAACTCAAGAACGGCTGGATCGATTTAGCTGAAAATTGGTGGGGCCAGGAAACGGATATAGAATAGTTTTATCCCGGAAATCCCACGGGAACGGGAAAACCCCAAGGTAACGGGAACTGTGCGCGCTAAATGGGAGCGAAGCCGCGGGGGACAGGTAGTATAATATATAAATAATAAAAAAGAATCCGTACAAGCGGAATAGTTTCACGATACAGCCCTAATTACAACATTTATTACAAGATTGTTAGCTCAATTATTTGCTACATGCACTTGTTTTATAGCCTCAACCTTTTATGCAACATGAAGTAGGTAATAAAACTTCGCTGGTATTTTAATTGCAATGACTACTATGATACGATAGATACAACCCCGATGTAATATACGGTATAGTTTTACAACTGTGAGGCTATTAATATCGTCTTTTATAGCACATGAATGTATAATATATTATGTTGGGGTTGAACCCCAACTATTAGCTAATTTTTGAGTCATCAGCGCAGAGCTAGCGAGGCGTGTAGTGAAAGGTAAACCGGCAAGCTGTATCGAGATTGACGAATCAGAAAAAACATCACGCTACGTGTCACTGTCGAATTTTCGACTTTGAACCTAATGCGTTAGCGATAAAGATGAAAATTAAAGTAGACAGTTATTATTTGGTTAATATTATGATTCTCCTAAAGTGACCTTTCAACCCCCAGGTTATACAAAATTTTAGGAGAGTGACGGTCACGAATTTATCTACCTACCGTGCAAAACAGGAGTTTTAAGTATGTGCATATTGTGCATCGTGCTTTTTTAAGCCTGGGAAACAGGAAATGACCACAGTATACTGTGAAATGACTCCTCCCGCTCTGATCGGAGCGAAAGGGAGTGTCAGACTCTTAGTGACTAAAACCCATCCGTGTTCCTCCTAATGCACTTTGTGTTCCAGGGCCGCGGTGACTCTTTCGAACAAATTCCGCAACCTTGACAGTGCATAGCGGTAGGTACTAACCACGCTTGTAGTGCGATTCACTAAGGCAGAACATCTTTACAACCAAGAAATCATCGTTGAAACATCTGATGTGGCATATATTTATCAGATGTTTCAACGATGATTTCTTGATTGTAAAGATGTTCTGCCTTAGTGAATCGCACCGCTGTTCAAAGAGTATGGCAATTAACCCGAGTATGTTTTAATTACTACAATCATGGGTTTAAATGTCGACCGAGGAAAACACTGCAAGCTGTCGTCATTTGCGGTAGGTGATGTTCCACGGTACAATTGCAGAGGAACTTATCTTATTAGATAAATAAAAGTATGGTAGGTACTAAAATCATAAAAAAGTACATAAAGGACGCATTGCTACTTTTTAGCAAAGTGTAACCATCCGTTGGATACCCTATTTCATTAAAAAATAAGAAAAAGATATCTAATTCTAATAAATATATAAGCGAAACCAGTATTGTAGCTATGATAAAATTTTACGTGACGTTACTATACGTCAATATATTCGTGCTAGGCCCTCAGTAGACTTGCCTGCCGGGGTTGCGGAATTTGTTCGAAAGCGTCACCGCGGCTCTGGAACACAAAGGGAATTAGGAGGAACACGGATGGTAGGACTCAGTAGGAGTCTGACACTCCCTCCTGCTTTACCCAGAGAAGGAGCAGTCATTTGATGATTTCCTATGCTTAAAAAAGGCCCTCAGTAGACCTTAGTCTTTCCCCGACTATGCTGGATTGTTGGGGTCGTGTTTCAGCGTTACATGACCGTATGTAGCTGAATAAGTGCCTTTCTGACCTCTATAACCTCCGTTCACTGGAATGGAGATAGAAGATGGTTGGTGTCATTATATTCTGGCTTTTGACTATCCGTAACAACTCTCAAAGATCTCAAAATGCTTTTTTTTTTCAACTTTTTTCAGCAGCTCGGAAAAATTTGAATGAGCTGTTCTTCGATTCGGAAGAGCTTGATTTTTGAAAAACTGCATAACGTTATAAACAAGAAAAAGGGATCTGCTTTTTTTTCAAATAAGTACCTCAAAATCCAATTAAGATTTTTAAAATCTAGAAAACGATTCGAAAGAAGAAGAAGTTTCCTAAGAAAAAGTATTAACTCGCGCAACTGTAGGACTAATATTTTATAACTTTCCCAGAGGGCTGACGGGTACTCCGATACCAATTCGGCCACTTTAACAATAAAATTGATTTAAACATATTAAATATAAAAATTAAGAAATTAAAAAAGTCAGGAGCTTACCTACTAGATAGATGAATGCACAATAATCCGCCAGCAGTTTTGTTTTATCGTGATATTTCAATTAGTTATGCAACAGTTAACTAACAGTTTTGTTCTGCTTGTGCATGAACATTGCAAATGTGACAATCGTTAAACTATAAATCTGTGGTATTTTTCCTTCAATAACTTATTTGTTGTGATATTTAAAGAAAATATTTAGGACTAGCTGACCCGTGCAACATCGTCTGCGTCACATTTTCCATTAATGCTCCGCTTCATTTTGTCTTAGCGTGATGATATATAGCCTATAACCTTCCTCGATAAATGGGCTATCTAACACTGAAAGAATTTTTCAAATCGGACCAGGAGTTCCTGAGATTAACGCGTTCAACCAAACAAACAAACAAACTCTTCAGCTTTTTATAAATAAATAAATAAATATTAGTATAGATTATGGTGAATTCATCTATCTGATTGTTTTAATATTGAACGTTGAATTGGGCTTCAGACCTAACAAATTAACGATATTTTTTGACGCATAGTGTTAAAAGTGTTTCATAAAACCTAAAAGGAGCTTTAGGTTTTATGTAATAAACAAGTCGAAAGTTCCATCAAAACATATGCAAAAAAAATGCACTGCAGTGCTATTCTGTAACAACATTTTCGTGTCTTGACAGCGGAATCCGAGGTGAGTTTCAAATTCGTATAAATATAAGACCTTATGATGTGAGAAATAAAGTTCACTTTGTAAGCTTTAGTCACTCAGGTGAAGTCGATATTGAAATGGTTATTTGAATAGACTAGCTGACCGCTCAACGCAATCGCTGTCCTCGCAGACGCCGCAATAATTGTACCGCACTATATTGTCCTTCTTACGTATTTATTGTGTACATTTTCATACATTAAAGTAATCTGTCACGTAGCTAGGGTAGTTACGTGTTTGTTCTGTTAGTGGTACGACGTTTTTATTTTTATATTGAAGGTAAGTTACATTCATCCATAAAATAAAAATAATCGATTTAAATGTGATCCTAACTTTTTAATAGAGGTCTATTAAAAAGTTAGTAGTTAGTTTGGAGTTGTGAAAATGTTTTAAAGATTTATCTATTTATTTATTACTAGCTGTTGCCCGCGACTTCGTCCGCGTGTATGTCGAAAAGTAAACACACATAGCGATGTAAGATTGATACGATATGATATTATTCAAACAGTCAATACTATCTGGCATTGCTTGACCCCTCTCAGAATTAGGAATTTAGAAGACTGTAATGCAAGGCACTGGCTGTATTATCTGTTCTGTTCAAAATGCCGTCCAGCCCTAGTAATTTTTCGTAATGAGAAACTTTTGTACACAATGTTGAAGAAAGTTGCTAGGGTTGATAACACGCGATAGAGCTAATAGTAATTTAAGTTGTAATTGTGTGTCGCTTCTGGCGGAGTAACTAAATTTTCTTTCTTTCTTTCTTCCTTTTCTTTAGCTTCATAAAGATTTATTTATTTATTTATTATTATATACTTTATTGTACAACTCATAACAAGTACAGGAAAAAACGATCATAAAAAACAAGTGTGCAATGGGCGGTCTTATCGCACAGGGCAATCTCTTACAGACAACCTTTGGATGGATTGAACGAAAGAAGTTACATTTATGGCGGTCAGTGTACAAACATCATCTACATAAAATGAACACATACAATATTAAACATTAATATACTAATAAATATCAAATATATAATTGGGAAGGAGAAGAAAAAATATAGTGAGAGGTAATGCTCCTTTACCATTTTTTCACACACCATGGTCTTACATCTATGGGTAATTCACAAACGAGCTGCTTGAATAGTGAATGACTTGTCAAAAAATGATGTGGAATGCATGCGAATACTTAATTTAAGATTTTCTGTAATTCTCAAGAACCTAGAATGTGTGTCACAGAGAAACTGAAAGTGGTCTTTAAAATAAAAAGTAGTAGAAGGATTAAATAATACAAAAAAAAAAAAACAGTAAACTAAACGCAGTTATGTTTTTCGAAGTTGCCATACGTAAAATATCACAAACATCGAAATGACATTTAATTATTTAGAAAATAATGGGGGTCAATATAATGGGGTTGGCCGGTGCAAGCTGAATTCAGATGGCGCTAGCATAGTTTGTTCCCTTGTTATTTTTTATGTTGTGTTAATTGCAGTGAAACGTCTAAATTCTTTACTTTGTAACTAGACAGCTATAAAACAAATAAAATAAGTGAAGCACATATTATAAATCATGTTTTCCTACTGGCGAATCAAGGAACTTTTATTAATCGTTTTTTATTAATTGTGGTAAATTTAAGACACGTTGATAAAAAACCGCTCTGTAAGTGTACTGAAGAAATGTATCTATTATTTTTTGACAGCTATTTTGAATACATAACTCATGGCTAAATAGCCAAAACGGCAATTATTGCTAAAAGTGGCCACTTTTAGCAAAAATATCGACTTTGGCAACTATTTATGTTCTAAAGTACAAAACATAACTCTCAAATAATAACAAATACATTTCTTCAGAACATTACAGAGCGGTTTTTATCTACGTGTCTTAAATTTACCACAATTAATAAAAAACGATTGGCGGCGCTAGTGGACGGAATACGCCCTCTTAAAGGGTATGATTTCCGTTCCTGGTTCGAAACAAATTAAGAAACAACTTTAATCATAAAGTAGTTTCTTAACTTCGTAGTTTGAAGAAAAGCGCCATTCATTTATCGCAAACAATTATTATCAACACGTTAAAGTTCAAATATGCAAACATGTGGTCTTCTTTATTCCAAGGTACGGAGGAAACTCGGTATGTTACGATGGTCACCCATTCACAGAACAACCTTGGCAAGTGTTGCTTAACCTTGAAGATCGACCCGTGCGGCTGTTATTACTTAGCCACGAGCTCCTTTAAATAAGACCTAACGTCAAAGACCTAACAGCAGTTCTTGGGACTTAGTACGCGCATATCCCGTTTCTTTGCTTTCCTGTATGAATTTCGGGAAATCCCCTACACTCTCCAAGGAACATAAATGCCATATTTCAGCTTACTACGACGTTTTGGCTGTGCGTTGACTGACAGTCACTCAGTCAGTAACGGATGAATGTTTATATTTATTGATCAGATTTATATTCTACTAGAGGCCGCCCGCGACTTCGTCCGCGTATAAATTCTCGTTATTCCCGTGTAAATCCCGATCCCTCGGGAATTCCGGGATAAAAAGTAGCCTATGTGTTATTCTGGGTCTTCAGCTATCTACATACCAAATTTCATCGTAATCCGTCCAGTAGTTTTTTCGTGAAAGAGTAACAAACATACATACACATACACATACATCCATCCTCACAAACTTTCGCATTTATAATATTAGTAGGATTAAGCTAGGCAATTAGTCTATTAATAATAACTAAATAACGATAAACTAAGTATTCATCTAAAAAATAAATATAAAATTAAACATATGAGAGGAGGTTTCAGGGAAAACGGAAACTAGTCTCTGATTTATAGTTAAAACAGTTTAATCACACACAGTGTTACATTTAAGAAAGTTCGGATAAGTATTCGCGGACAATAATGGCGCGTGGCGTCACTACGACTTGCGCGGGAAGTGGAAATATGGCACGTACGAGTGCCTTGCGCGTAAGCAGCGGACTGGCGATGCGCCGCGCGCATCGTTCACACGTTTGCAACCGCCACGCGGGAAAGAGAGAGCGATACATCCTATTCTGTATATCGCAGCGGCACACGACCGCGGGACGCTCTTATTGGACTACTCGCGGGTCTCTGGGTTGCTATATACTCCCCCTCCAGTTCTGGAGAACGCCCACGCTCCGGGACTGGTATATGACCAACGTCAGCATTAGCTGGACGTCCGCGTTTTCTTTTAGGATGAACGGGTTTCGGTATGGAGTCGTCCCTACCTCGGTAACGTGTGATATCTTCCGAATGATATTTCCCTACCTCAATTTGTGGCTGTTCTGTGCTCGCGATAGTATATGTGGTTGGGCTTACCTTTTTAGTTATCTGGTAAGGGCCATCTCGACGAGGGTAGAACTTAGAAGTAAGGTCTTTTAACCCTTTGCTTAACAAATGAGATTTCAGCATGACTAAATCACCTACCTCGAAGGCGTCAGATGGTCGGCGCGAAGCGTCGGCGTACTGCTTCGTCTTGTCCTGCTGCATCTCGACGCGTTCCCGAACAGCTGACAGTGAATGCAAGAAGTTTTCGAGGTAAGGGGACACTTGTGGGACAAAGTTTTCTTTGGCTGTGATGGCACGAAGATCGTGTACGACCTCTGTGGGTGACCGCATCTCTCTACCAAAAGTCAAATAAGCCGGTGACTTGCCCGTTGTGCGACATTTCACGCTATTGAGAGCAAAACGGATCACTGGTAACTTCTTTGGCCAAGAGGTGTGGTCATCTGCCACGAGATGGGCCAGCATTGCCTTAAGGTCACGGTTTTTTCGCTCGGCAGGGTTAGCTTGTGGATGATAAAGTGGGACAAAATTTTGTTTGATGTCTAAGACTGACATGCATTGTCGCATCACTGCGGAAACGAACTGGACACCGTTGTCTGAAATAATCCTGCGAGGCAAACCGAACCGCATGAAATATTCCTCGATGAGGACATGAGCACAGGCCTCAGCTGTTGCCTCCTTTAGAGCAAACAGCTCCGTCCATCGAGTAGCAGTGTCTTCGACGAGAAAGATCCACCGCTCCCCCTGGTCTCCTTCCGGCAGTGGGCCGAACAAGTCCATGGCCAACACCTCGTTCCGCTGGCTCATGACTGGTGTTTGGAGTAGGCCTGGAGGTTTGGTGTTGTTAGCCTTATATCGCTGACAGTGGATGCAAGCTAAGACATAATCAGTGATTATTCTCCGCATCCCTGTGAAATAATACAGCTGTGCTACCTTCTGGTATGTCCGATCGATGCCTGGATGACCAGCTGTTTGAGAGTCGTGTAACTCCTTCAAAATAGCTGCAACTTGGCCGGCAGGTATGACTAATTGCGGGGATTCGCTATCGGAGTCCGGATTGAAACGGTACAGAACTCCTTGATCCATGAGGTAACCCCTTTCTAACCATCTCTTAGATGCAACATCATCAGGTCCTTCTAGCTCTTTAACAATCTTATCCACTTCAGGGTCCGAAGTTTGTTCTAGGCAAAGCTGACTAGGTGTCTTGGCGGGTAGATCGCAGATAACGGAACAGACACCGCAACTGTCACTCGTATCACTAGAAAAAATCGGTCTACTCAGCGTGTCTGCAACGACATTAGCCTTCCCTGGAGTATATTGGAATTGGATATCAAAAGATTGGAGCTTCAGAGCCCAACGGACTAATCTACCTGCTGGTGATTTAAGTGATAGCAACCAGCGTAGAGGCTGATGATCACTGCCAATCACGACTGGTTGACCGTCGAGGTAAGACCGAAAACGCTCCACCGCCCACACTACAGCGAGAGCTTCCCGCTCTGTAGTAGAATAGTTGCGCTCAGCTGCGTTGAGGAGTCGGCTGGCATATTCGATAGGCCTTTCCTGATTACCGTCGCCCTGTAATAAAACAGCGCCTAAGGCGTAGTTACTTGCGTCAGTTCGCAGAATGAAGGGACGACTGAAATCGGCTTGCACCAGTATTGGAGCTGTGGTCAAAAGACTCTTCAGCTCATTAAACGCTTGGGTCTGCTCTGAGCCCCAAGACCAGACTTGACTTTTCCTGGTCAAGCGAGTCAATGGTTCAGCGACTTTTGAGAAGTTAGGTATGAATTTTCTGAACCATGAACATGTTTGTAAAAAGGTTCTCAGATGTTTCAGATTACCTGGTACCTTCATCTCAAGGACAGCACTCACCTTCCCTGGGTCGGTGGAAACACCTTTTTGTGTTATAACGTGACCGAGATATTTAACGCTTTCTCGAGCAAAAGCGCACTTCTCCCTATTTACATGGAGGTTAAACTCGGTCAGACGTTTAAAAACTGCCTCGAGGTCTTGCAGATGCTGTTGGTATCCCTGAGATATAACCAACAGATCATCCAGATATGCTAATAAAGTTACATCTTGTAAAGCAGAGCAGGATCGTAGACGATCGATAAGACGCTGAAAAGTGGCTGGCGCGTTGCGGAGACCAAACGGCATTCTTTTAAATCGGTAAGTACCTAAATGACAGACAAAAGCTGTTTTGTCCCTGTCAGCTTCCCTAACCTTCACCTGCCAGTATGAGGATCGAAGGTCTAGCGTACTCATGTAGCAGTCTCGTTTTGTGCTCTGAAGTAACTCGTCGATGCGTGGCATCGGATATGTGTCAGCTTTGGTGACTGCATTCAAACGCCTGTAGTCGACGCAGAAGCGGATACCACCGTTGGACTTCGGCACCATCAGCGCCGGTGAACACCAAGCCGATTCACATTCTTCTATAATCTCGTCTTGTAACATCTTACCTATTTCAGCTTTCATCAGCTCCTTTTTCGAAGGGTTAAGCCGGTAAGGAGGAACAGCAATAGGAGGGTGCTCACCTGTATCAATGCAGTGTTCCGCATACGGTGTTGGACCTCCCCCTGCTTTAAAGACGGGTGCGTGCCTGGTGAGAACGGCAGCGAGCGCTTGTCGCTCAGCTGGTTTAAGGTGAGTACCTTCATCGTCCCTAAGTATATCTGTGGAGGCGCAGGACACGTCACGCGAGGTAGGTTCGAAGTACAAGTTATATTTGACTGTATCAAAGTTACTGAAATACCAGACTTCTTTGAAAAAATCTATAACTACTCCCGCGGCGGTTATAAAATCGATACCTAACAACGTTTCGTTATTTGTAGAGTCTGGAAAAATTAAAAAAGGAATCGTTATAACTGCCGTTTCTAAGCACACGTCTAACGTGGTAGTAAGTACATCCATCGTACGGATTACACCGTCGGCAAGCTTAACTTCGCGTGTCGAAGAGCTGAAGAGATGACCTTGACGTAGAAGGAGAGTATATAGCGTATAACCCGCAATGCAATGTTTGGCAGCCGTGTCTATCAACGCGGTGCCGGTAAACCCTAAAATTGAAATATTAAAAATTGGTCGTAAATCGCGACCAAAAGAGGGTCCCGAACGATCGTTACACAAACATGCATCGGTTAAACATAAATGGGTATTCGAATTTACATTATTACGAAAAAATTTACGCGAACATTTTTGCCCATCGTCCTTTACATTATTACAAGAAATATTTCGACAACATATTTGCCCATTATCCTTTACATCATTACAAGACATATTACGAGAACATTTTTGCCCATTATCCTTTACATCATTACAAGAAATATTGCGAGAACATTGTTGAACATTATTAGATAAAGATTGTGGGATAATATTGGCCCTTTGTATGGGACACGAAACACTGTTATTATCACTTTCACACACAGCATTATTATTATAGTTATCAATAGAGTAAAAAGAGTCAGACGCGCGAGATTTAATCGAATAGAAACTTTGACCACTAGGTTGTTTATCACTCTCACCTGGATTCTGCACCGCCTGTAACTTACGGCATTGTTCCTTGACGTGGCCGAACTTCCTGCAGTAAGCACAGGTAGGCCGTTGCCTCCTTGTGGAGTTCTGCTTCGGTGGAAAAGGCGCGGGGGGCGCGGCTGGAACAAGCGCGGAGGGCGCAGCTGGAACAAGCGCGGGCGGTGCGGGTGGGCCCTGCAACGGCGCAGCGGCGGCGGGCGCGCCGCTGTAGGTGTGCGTGCTTGCGGGGGCGCTGTCGCGCGCGCGGACACGGCTGTTATCACGAGCGCCAACGTTATCACGCGAGGCGGATTGTGTAGACTGCGTTGATGTGACTGCGTGTTCACTCGCCGCGTGTGTCATGACGGTTTTTTCGTCGAAGGAATCTTCTACATTCCGTGCGTGGCGGAGTAAATCATGGAAGTTATGACATTCTTCTCTGCGTAATCTTTTCTTAATTCTACTGTGCAGGAGACCGTACGTCATATCTATCTGCGCCGACTCAGAACAATCACCCTTGGGCAAGCGAGCGAAAAGGGCGCGAATGCGCGCCACGAATATGTCGGTGTTTTCTTTGTCCTGCGGCGTGGCAAATATTTCAAGGTATATTCGATGAGGCGGTCTGCGGTCACCAAAGGCACTTATCAAGTTATCCTTGGCTTCTAGCCATGAAGACACAGAGTATTTTATGCCTTGCCACCAAGTCGCCGCTTCGTCCTTGAATAAGTAGGCTAAACCGCGTATGATGTTTGAGTCCGTAACTTGCGCGCAGTCGCTATATGCTTCTATAGCGTCTATGAAAGCTTCGACCGACTCCTTCGGTCGGCCGGAGAAGGTTGCTTTGCAGCGGGCTAGGGTATTGTGCCCCTGTAGTGCGAGTGATTCCGGGGTGGATGCATTCACCCGCGACACCGAGGTGAGCAACTCCCTGAATGCTTCTGTTTGAGAGCGCTGGAGAGAAGCAATAATCATCGCCACGTTTTCATTAGAGAACGTAGCGTTGGCATCGGCGCGCGGTGAAGAGAACGCGTCGTCGCCATCTTGGCTGGCGGACGCCGCTGGCGGTGTGTTTGGTCGCGAGAGGACGGGTAATGCGTCGTTTGCATCATCTCTCCGAGTCAAACTAGCCGCTCTACTCCTTGTCACAGGCATTTTAGTTCGTCACTGCAAAACGTTCACTATTTAGACACTATGCACTAGGTACCTACTATTGTCACACGAAAAACACGTTGGAGCGCCACATATGAGAGGAGGTTTCAGGGAAAACGGAAACTAGTCTCTGATTTATAGTTAAAACAGTTTAATCACACACAGTGTTACATTTAAGAAAGTTCGGATAAGTATTCGCGGACAATAATGGCGCGTGGCGTCACTACGACTTGCGCGGGAAGTGGAAATATGGCACGTACGAGTGCCTTGCGCGTAAGCAGCGGACTGGCGATGCGCCGCGCGGGCGCGCATCGTTCACACGTTTGCAACCGCCACGCGGGAAAGAGAGAGCGATACATCCTATTCTGTATATCGCAGCGGCACACGACCGCGGGACGCTCTTATTGGACGACTCGCGGGTCTCTGGGTTGCTATAAACATATAATACCAATGTAGAAAATGCATAAAATAAAAAAAAAGTTCAGGGTCACTGACCTTGATATTCTCAGGAGCAGTAACAGCTCAATCATGGTTACTTTTAGATCAAGGTCAAGTGACCTTAGGGTCACGGACAAGTGATTTTGAGTTCAAGATCCAGTGACCTTGGAGGACATAGTCAAGTAACCTGGTATCGCATATCTAAGTAATGAAAATTGGGCTCCCCTAATAGCCTAGCCAAGTAATTCTCAACATATACACACATAAAAAAAAGTTTGTGATCACTACCTAACATCACCTGATATATTTTTTTAATTTAACTTTATCAAGAAAAATTATTTGTTGTGTGTGTTTCTTTCAATAATATACCCTGTATGAAATAAAAAAAAAACTACTTTTAATTTATAATAATTGAGTAATTAATCAGAATATAATTGTAACAGGAATTTGATAGAAAGAAATATACTGTTTAACATTCTTGAATAGCGGCTTCCCTGAGCTCTAGCTCCGTCTTGGGACATGGCTGACGGTTCTAAATAGCTCGCTTAACAGCATCACACGCGTGCTCTATTGGGTTTAAGTCAGGCGAACCGGCAGGCCAGTCTAACCTTGTGAACAACAGTCTAACTTGTGGGCAACATTGACTCGGTGAGCTCGATGTGCGGGCGCATTATCATTGACCAGTACAAATTGGTGCCCCTTGGAAACTTCGGTTGTCTGGATGAGTACTGATTCGCGATTCGTCAACGAAGAGACAGTTTTGCCAAATGTTTTCTTCTTCATCTTCTTCATTTTGTAGAAGCCTAGCCCACTAAAATTTCCGTCGTTGATGTTGACGGGAATTTAGAAGCGCTCGCTAAGGCCTCCGTGCTCATAATTCAGCCTGGTGCAAGCAATTCCGATTGCTATGAATGCTAACTTCTGCTTTTATTTTAGTATCGTTGATTGTTGGGTCACGGGCTGACAGCAATCTAATATAGCACTTTTGGGCAGCAGTCCAAAAAGTTGGGCGGCCACTGCGGGGTCGGTCAGCTAAATTACCCATCCCGTGGTACCTCTGCAACGTGGTCTCGTCACAGAATTGGGATGTAGCAACTCTACGTACTATTTCAGAAAGTTACTATTCTTGCTCGTAAAACTTCTAATAATCCTCTTGGCATTTTTTCAATTACCTACAACTTCCCGTGAAAAGGTATTTTAAATCCGTTAAAATTAACTAAATCAGAATTTGGAACGAGCGTAAGCTAGGACTGAAACTGTTTTATATTTTAATTCTATAGTTTAAATAAAGAATCTAAAAAGAAGAAGAAATCCCACCAAAAACATTCTGTAAAAAACTAGCCAAGTCTCGATGGAGCTGCTTGTTTATCTCTAAAAAGTAATGAAATCTTGACAAAGTTGTGCCAAGGCTAAGGTTACTTACTGCGATTTCTTTATTATTAGAGTTAATGTTTTTTTTTTTATTCAAAACGGGGAAACTCTTGGCCCAAATCTCACCTGATGGAAGGTGATGATTAGGCCGAAGATGGAAGCGAGTTTCACCCGGAATCCTCTTACACATAGGAACTGACTATCATACCTCTAACTGCCGGAACACAACAATGCTGTTAACATTGTTGTTATGGCGACAGACTTTTGCCAGGCGGACTTAGAACAAGTCCTACCACCAACCAACCGAGAAAAAAAATTGCCCCCGCTGGTAATCGAACCCGGGACCTCTGGGTCTGAATCAGGAGGTCTACTCTAATTCAACGAAAAACGAAGTTTCGATTGAATTTTTGCATGTTTCCTACTACGGTTCTATTCGTTCCGAAGTTCAATACGAACGAAGATTATTTGACATTTAGTTTCTCTAAACCTACTCTAATTCATTTACGTTACGAACGAACATTTGAGTTTGACAGATGATTGTTCGGAATTTTAACCTCAAATTGACGAAACCAAACGTGTTACCTTTTGATTTTCGTTAGTTATTCGTTTGTGTGGATTTTGTGATAAATTTGCTTGAAATGGCTACGAGACCGCTCTTAATCGAGGCTCCTGTACGTGAAGAACGTTTGAAGCGTAGAAGGAACCGGCGTCGCTTGCGCAATCAACTATCATACTATGAAACACAAATTAAAATACAATTTGTGTTTCATATTGTTAAATTCGATATACTTAAAATACAAAAAGTTTCTAGAACTAAGACTTCTAATTTTGTACCTTAACAATTTTTCACTATACATTTTTGGAAATATCTCGAAAACTTAAGTCCTATCAACTCAATTCTTTTTGTCAAAGTGGTTTTGGGTCAAGAACTTTATTTTAACACCAATTCCAAAACGCTATCACTTAAAACAAAAAATCACATTTTCAAACTACGTAATTATTCACAACTAGCTTCTGCCAGCGGCTTCGCCCGCGTGATCCCTAGGGAACATATTCCCGGGATGAAAAGTAGCTTATGTGCTATTCCAGACTATAATCTATCTTTGTTCTAAATTTCATTAAGATCCGTTAAGCCGTTCTGGCGTGATTGAGTAACAAACCACCAAACTTTCACATTTATAATATTACTCGTTTGGTGTAAAGCGAAATTATAACCATCTTCCCCTCGACATTATAATTATTAAAGGATATTGCAAACTGTCGTAAGCCGTTTTCCGAACTACTCGCTAGCCTCTAGGCGCCAAGCTAGCCGTCTGCCTGTGCGTTCGCGACCACAAAAATAATCCTTATAGCATGATTCAGTATTCACGCGCGATGGCTTATCATTAGCGTTTTTCATGTATAACTTTGGTGTTTCTATACCGATTTCTATGATTCTTTTTTTATGGAATAGTTAATAATGTTAAATTTTATTAATGTTAATTAGTGACGAATGAGAGTTTTATAAACGTAAGAGTAGACAAATACAATCAGAAAGCTTCGAACTGCTAAGCTATCGGGAGTTACACGTGTTATTGTTCGTCAATCATAAAAGATAGACATATGCTGTTCTTGGATATTTTTTATATAATTTTAAGGAGAACATTTCCGTCATACATGATTTCTGTGTAGCTTTCACCATTAAGGTTGCACACGCGACGGAAGCTTAAAAAATGGAGTAACTTCTCCCGTTTTCCCAACATTTCCCTTCACTGTTTTGCTTCTATTGATTGTAGCGTGATGAAAAGTATACTATAACCTGCTCAGGAGTATGAATAATAATTGTACCAAGTTTCATTAAAATCCGTCGAGTAGTTTTTGTTTCTATAACGGTTATACAGACAGACAGACAGACAGACAGACAGACAGACAGACAAAAATTGTACTGATTGCATTTTTGGTATCAGTATCGTTCCCTTATCACCCCCTGATAGTTATTTTTGAAATATATTTCATGTACAGAATTGACCTCTCTACAGATTTATTATAAGTATAGATATAGATAGATAGATAGATTCAAAAACCTTACATCTAAATTTCCTTATAAACTACTGAAATTCGTTTGTGTTAGAGTTTTATTGGACCTATTATACATATATAAGACTTACAAAACTAATTAAAATGTAATTAAATATAATCATAATCTCATCAAATAATTAGTTACACCTTTCTGTACAAACAAAACATTAAATGAAACATTAAATTCGCATTTAAACTACAATCTAACTAAACCTATGATGCGAAAATATCCTTATAACACTAATTAGAGAATGCTAGACCTAATCTAAGCTGATTCCATTAAAATTCTAATTAGTTTTCCTTACAAATTCCCTTGTTTGATACGGTCGCGTCCACGCGGACGGGGTTTTATCGCCGACAATTTATTAACAAAATAACAAAACACTGGTACCTTTTGCCACTGCTGAATTGTTTTAGTACAACTGCCCATGGAATTGAGCGTATTGCACAATTCTTCCGACAGCCTCTTTGCCTTGGCATTTCCTTCGGCACCCCTCAATCTCCCGCGAGCTAGATCCCATGCTCGTCCAAGTAATCGAGAAGGGTGTCGATTTGCTCAGAAGTGGCCGAACCCGTAAATGTATATTATGAAGGCGATATTTGTAAAGAAAACATAAATTATTATGTAGGTATAATATGTGTGTTACTTACAAAGTTTTCAAATCCAAAACAAAACTTGTGGAGACCCAAAATGCAGACTGCGACACAGTATGGCTTGAAAGTTTCTGACGGAATGTGTATCGCGATTGCGAAGTAAAACATGATTCATTAACAAATTACTTGAGAAACAAACTTAAGAAAACTTTTTAAAGAATTCAACCAAAAAATCTCAAGTTGACATGTTATGATTAGATTGCGCGAACGCGTGTGAATACACGGATAATTTTGGTAGTCATAAGTTACCACCCATCGTGGGCATGAAATAGTAGTCTTCAATTTAGTTGGTTAACAATAACCGTGAAAGGGTTTTTTATAGTGTATCGGTGAATTTCGTAGGCAATTAAAAAAAACCTGTATATTTATCTTTTCTGCATGAATATTTATTTATTTATTTATTTAACACTTTAAGCACAAATGTACAGAGGCGGACTTAATGCCATAGGCATTCTCTACCAGTCAACCTTTGGGTGATATAGAGACAAATAGTGGTAGGTGCAATATGGAGAACATAAAAGCGATTGATATTAATATACAAACATACAGAATACATAAATATTATATAAACTATGCATATTACATATATAATATAACAAAATTTTAATTGAAAAAAAAAACATACGAACATATTTATACAATTAGTACCGATAGATAGTTGTGAAATATTAGCGCTGTGATGAGACTACTGCCAACTTCTTGCGAATGTGCTCACGAACTCTAACTTTAAAGGTTAATCGGTTGGTGGCCATCCTGAATTCCTGAGGGAGCGCATTCCACAGAGAAATAGTCTGAACGAAAAAGGAAGAGTGAATAAAGTCAGTACGGTGAGTGGGACATTGAAGGACGCGGTTTTGTGATGAGCGTAGATTTCGATTATGGTTGGCACAAATGTATTGGAAGTGAGGTGCAAGATAACTGGGGGAGTTGGGAGAGTCAAGGAAAGAAAACAAGGTAGTAAGGGCTCTTAGCTCTCTGCGCTCGCGTATGGGCAACCACTTTAGAAGCGACCTAGCGAGTAGACCTCCTGGAGGTCTACTCTAATTCAACGAAAAACGAAGTTTCGATTGAATTTTCGCATGTTTCCTACCACGGTTCTATTCGTTCCGAAGTTCAATACGAACGAAGATTATTTGACATTTAGTTTCTCTAAACCTACTCTAATTCATTTACTTTACGAACGAACATTTGAGTTTGACAGATGATTGTTCGGAATTTTAACCTCAAATTGACGAAACCAAAAGTGTTACCTTTTGATTTTCGTTAGTTATTCGTTTGTGTGGATTTTATGATAAATTTGCTTGAAATGGCTACGAGACCGCTCTTAATCGAGGCTGCTGTACGTGAAGAACGTTTGGAGCGTAGAAGGAACCGGCGTCGCTTGCGCAATCAACTCAATATTAGAGAAATTCCCGACTTAGAGTTTGTAGGAAATTACAGACTCAGTCGGCAATTATTTGAGGAGTTGTGTCAGGAAATAGTGCCTTTATTACCTCCAAAGGCAAGGCGTCATGGAATCGAGCCCACAGTTAAAGTGGTGTATATTTTTTATTATCATTCTCTTCAATAAATAAAGCATTTCACTGTTCACAGTCCTCATCTTTTTCCAGATCCTTCAGAATTAAAGCCATGTTATGTGTGTGTGTGTGTCATACATAGGCTATAATTATATAAACCAACAAAGCGGGCACAGATCAAATAGGTATAAAATTAACAAAACACAATAATAAATGTTTCGGACGGCAGGAGCACGTCCAATCAAAATTCGGCTCTGTTTATATACTGCCCGTCGTTACCTTATTGAGAACCGTGATTTTTGGACTCGATTCGCGTGTAATTTTCTCTTTGAGCCGAAACCTTTGGAGCCTTTATTTATTGTTTTTTTATATAAAACCCTTACAATATATATATATTTAGATTCCATAAACCTTGCTTAACAATATGAAACACAAATTATTTCGATGTCCATAAAATACAAAAAGTTTCTAGAACTAAGACTTCTAATTTTGTACACATTTTCATTTTCACATTTCATTTTCACATTTCATTACAAATTTTCACTATACATTTTTGGAAATATCTCGAAAAATATAAGTCCTATCAACTCAATTCTTTTTGTCAAAGTGGTTTTGGGTAGAGACCAAAGACCTTTATTTTAACACCAATTCCAAAACGCTATCACTTAAAATAAAAAATCACATTTTCAAACTACGTAATTATTCACAATTCAAAAACCATACATCTAAATTTCCTTATAAACTACTAAAATTGGTTTATGTTAGAGTTTTATTGGATCTAATATGCATATATAAGACTTATAAAACTAATTAAAAGGTAAAAGCATAATCTCATCAAATAATTAGTTACACCTTTCTGTACAAACAAAACATACCTAAAATGAAACATTAAATTCACATTTAAACTACAATCTAACTAAACCCATGATGCGAAAATATCCTTATAACACTAATTAGAGAATGCTAGACCTAATCTAAGCTGATTCCATTAAAATTCTAATTAGTTTTCCTTACAAATTTAAGATCAAGTAATCGAGAAGGGTGTCGATTTGCTCAGAAGTGGCCGAACCCGTATGTGGAGCCATTTTAAACTGAAAAGATGTTTAAGTAAATGTATATTATGAAGGCGATATTTATAAAGAAAACATAAATGATTAAATAGGTATAATATGTGTGTTACTTACAAAGTTTTTAAACCCAAAACAAACTTGTGGAGACCCAAAATGCAGACTGCGACACAGTATGGCTTGAAAGTTTCTGACGGAATGTGTATCGCGATTGCGAAGTATGTAAAAAAGCACTTGAAAACATGATTCATTAACAAAATACTTGAGAAACAAACTTAAGAAAACTTTTTAAAGAATTCAACCAAAAAATCTCAAGTTGACATGTTATGATTAGATTGCGCGAACGCGTGTGAATACACGGATAATTTTGGTAGTCATAAGTTACCACCCATCGTGGGCATGAAATAGTAGTCTTCAGTTTAGTTGGTTAACCATAACCGTGAAAGGGTTTTTTATAGTGTATCGGTGAATTTCGTAGGCAATTAAAAAAAAAATTATTCTTTTAGACGGTTAAGTTTCTGAAAGATCGGCGCGGTATTTACGCTTAAGCCGGTTGTATTCGGTAATCGCTGAAGCTTGAGCTTTTATACTCTTGAAGTCAACATTTATGAGGATCACCCCATGAAAGAGTACCGATAGTAGAAGGGGGCATAACCATATCTCTAATACAGCTGAGACCAGCTGAGGGTTATTCATCAGATACTTCAGACCTTTGATTTTTGACATCAAATGAAGCGACCCACTAAGTTGAATATTTTTTGTAAAGTCGGTATGTCGATCTCTAATAGTTTGGTTGGGCTCTTGTGTTTTCTAATCAGGGTCACCAGGTACTCCAGATCTTCGATTATCCTAGTTTTTATAGTTTTCCCTTTATGTGGCTATTAAACCCTAACTCTATACCAAATTTCAGCTCTCTGAGTTTATGGGAAGTAGGTATTAGTTCTATTCTGATTATCATGTGTGAGTGAGTGAGTGTCATAAATGCGAAACTTTGCTTTCGCTTAACTTCGGAACTAAATGACCTACAGACTTGAAATTTTGGACTTTAAGTATGTGATTATAGCTAACTGGATGACGAAAATCGCGAAATGCGATATGGTCGCCAATTGTATGATTTGTTAGTTTAAGGTTTCCTTTATGTATTTTTCATTTGGTGTACAATAAAGTATAAATAAATATAAATATAAGATTTCTGCGTTCTGGTCTTATCCAGAGGTTCTCAAATAGGGGCCTGAAAATGCGGCGAAATGGTTCCAGTAAAGGATGGTACGGCAGTGTTTGCTTCGCGCTCGACTTGGCGGGGGCACTGCCGTGCCCCCTGATCATATATAATCTACCGTAATGTTAACGAGAACTCGATTTTTGTTGTGATCGCTAACTTTTTTGATGTGTGCATATATTATATTGCCTATTTGTTCCAGAATGAACTGGACGCTTTACCTAATAGTTGGCGCGTTGGCAGTTTTCTGGCTACTGTGGCGCTACAGACACCGACGGATGATCGAGATGGCTAAGAAGTTACCAGGTCCAACAGCACTGCCGCTCTTAGGGAATGCTCTGCTGTTCATGGGCCAGCGTGGTGGTACGTCTTAACACTATTTCAGACTTTTTAGATATGTACGAGTATGATGTGAGGGAGTAGACGGAGTTTGTGCGTGGGTCAGCGGACGGCGACACATCAAAAATATAGTCTAGTCGACAAGTTGAAAATGGTACAAAATAGAGATACTGCTCTTAAAATTATGTGCGATAGCTCATTGGATCCGGAATGACGCCTAGAAAAATGTGCCAAAAGCGTGTATTAGCACATAAAAAATTGCAAAAGATATAAACAATTAAAGATGAAAAAAAATGGCATTTCGTTTTTTGCCAATATTTCATAAAATATTAATATTTAAGAAATTTCAAAAAAAAAAATCTGAAAGAAGAGGAAATTTCCAATAAAAAACTCCGAAATCCCGGAACTCTATCTCCATTATTTATAAGTTTAATTTAAGGCGAGGTTGCAGTACTGTGTGTTTTGACGAACAACAGCGACAGTCCGGCGAGCGAAATAATGCCTAAATTTTGATTGTTTTTTCTTCTTGGCACAAACTGATAAAGAAATTATACAATATGGATTCAACATTTACTTCAAAATAAAAAGCTCTATCTATTGATATAACTTTTATATATACCTATTCGTGATGAAATCTCTTAGCAGTACACGTTTAAAATTGTAATTTAGTGTGTGTGTGTGTGTGTTGTGTCTGTGGTACGCAAAGATAATGACTGTTTTTTAGCTTTGTGCGCACCACTATTGGTTGCCAAACAACGTCTGCGCAACAGTCGTCAATTTTATCACTTATTTTTTTATTTATTCGTTAATTATTTGTTCATTTCTTTATTTTAATTATTATTACTTTTTATGTGAGACATATGTATTGTATTTATTTAATTATTTTTTACTTTCTATACTGCTCCGATCGACGTCAAACCTTCAACGCCGGCTGTCACTGAAAACCAGCGCTGTGGCTCTGTCTCGCACACGAGTGTGTGTACACGAGTCCCAGCATTATGCTGAGAGATGGCCGTTTTGCGCAGATTTGACGCATATCTTCCTAATTTTTTTAATATATTATTAAACCTATTTAGTTGTAATTTTTTGTGTAGTTTTGGTATGCGTCATGTTGACCGCAAATAAACTCTTTTTCTTTCTTTCTTTCTTCTATGTTTTATTAAAAAAAGTATCGAGCCAATCATTCTAAATCGCGTTTCTATCTTTACGATTTACTTGAGGGTATGTTTAATTTTTATGTAATGATTTTTATTTATTAAAAAACTCATAATTAATAAGATTTTTAGACGATCAAAAATCTTAAAAAGTACTGCAACCCCGCCTTAACGCCGAAAATATGTCTGCGCGCGACATTTTTAGGTTGCACGCGTGGCGTCAAAAGCGAGTACGGTATATTAATCAATTTATTTAGGGTATTGAATACTTTTTTTTTTAATTTGAAAAAAATATGGTGTGCTCTGTACACTATAAATAATTTATTCCCGTTGGAAATTTTTCAACAAGTTAAACAATTGTTAACTAACAAAATTTTCTCGAACAACCGTCTTAATAGGGAATATGCACGCGATTTTTTTATATAGAAAATGAATTACTTATAAGCTTTAGTAAACAATCAAGAAAATATTTTTTAAATATCTTCATCAGCGATGAAGTTATAACGCTTTAAATATTACTTTTAGAAAGAGAAGTCCGACATGGAATTTGACTTCACATTACGTGACGTCTATACATCTGCCATAGAATACAGCGTTTTCGCGAGAGGGACAGATATATTTGTTTAAAATAATAATATCTCGTTTGTTTTTCGAGAAATTTTGATTCTATTTCCACTGTTAGTAATATATTTTTGTATATTTATAGATAAACTGTTTAGATAATAAATATTTTGTTTATGAATATTCCCTATTATAAGTGAAAAAAAATGTTTAAATAATGGTCGTAAAAAATTTATGCTTCGTAGAGCCTTTCTTACATACATTCTTAACAAGATCGCGCCATAAATGTTAAAAAAATATTTATACTTTGTTTATAATATTTTTTTTTACTTGAACAAAAACTGAAAAATCCAAGTAATGTTGTTAATTTTTTTTTCTTAATCATCATATTTTTATTAATACAACATAATATTGATTTGCAAAAAAAAAAAATATCGCCTTTTGTTGACAATTTTTATGTAAACAAATTGATTAAATCAATATTAATTTTTTTTTTCACAACAGCTTTATTACCTACATTACAAATATTATGACTTTTAAAAAAAATTTTTTCCTTAATTACAATTTTTATTGTTTTTATATTTTTCTACCGTCTAAATAATTACTTAAGAAATTATTTTTTTTTTTAATCATAGTTGACAGTCCTCTATAAAGTAACAAAAAAAAAAAATCAACAATTCTATTGTTTATTAACTTACCAATCTATTATAAACAAATTTTTAACTTTTTTATTTTTTTTTCAAAAACTTCTAAAATCATAATATTTGTAATGTAATAAAGTTGTGAAAAAAAAACTTTTAAAAAATATTGATTTAATCAATTTGTTTATATGAAAAAGTTATCAACAAATGGCGGGAATTTTTTTTTTGCACATCAATACTTATCTTGTATTAATAAAAAAGTTACCGGAAACGGAAGCGCGCCTCACCGCTTGGACCCGATCGTCGATAGAGGGGATGCAGCGAGGACTGGAGAAGGTGGAAGAAGGTGGTGGAAGGTGAATGGTGAAGGGAGAGTTGCGAGTGCGACAGTCAACCTCGGGCAGTTTTCGCATACGCTCAGTAACAACGCATGTGTTTGTTTCTTGCTGTAAAGTCGTTAGTTCAAATAAAGTTATTTTAATTTTAATTATCCTTCGTTCGAGTACCCACGACAGTGCCCACGTTTTTCATTCACGTAAAATTATGTCGGATCGTTGAGAAGAACCGATGCTTCGCATCTCAACCACCCAATACGCGACATACGTATTTCTGAATGGCAATAATCTATACTAATATTATAAAGCAGAAGAGTTTGTGTGTTTGTTTGTTTGGTTGAACGCGCTAATCTCAGGAACTACTGGTCCGATTTGAAAAATTATTTCAGTGTTAGATAGCCCATTTATAGAGGAAGGCTATAGGCTATATAACATCACGCTAAGACCAATAGGAGCGGAGCAGTAATGAAAAATGTAACGCAGACGACGTTGCACGGGTCAGCTAGTTCTAATATAAAGGGCTTACTGTGAGGATTTTAATTATATTTTAAACTCGCTGACCCACGCAACTTCGTCTGCGTCACATTTTCCATTAATGCTCGGCTCTTTTTAGTCTTAGACTCTCAAATCGGACCAGTAGTTCCTGAGATTACCCCCTACATACAAACTTACAAACAAATGTTACCTCTTTATAATATTATTATAGTATAGATAAATAATTTTGAAGTTACTCAAGAAATAGATCAAAAATATCCATCGCCCCCTTATCTCCGAAGCTAAAATATTGGAAAAAATGCAGATAATGGTTCTGTACCTAAAAGTTACAAGAAAACCTATTAAAAGTCTGTAGTGCTAAAATAACATTTAAAAAAAAATGAAAGTGGTTTGGAACCCTTTGAACGCGAGTCCGGCTCGCACTTGGCCAGTTTTTTCCACTTGAAATTTTATTGGCATTATAGACATTTCTGTGACGAAAAAAATATCGTTCTGCATGTCACAGTCCCTTAAAATGCTTTGGATGCGACCCAGAAGCAGAGAAAAATTCCTTATCCTTCCCTACTTTGGTTAAAGTTATACTCACTTTGTTTCAGAATTCGCAAAAGTAGTGAAGGAACTAATGACCGAGTATGGGAGTGTGCTCAGATTCTGGCTCGGTCCTGACCTGAACGTTATAGTGAGCGATCCTGACGATCTCAAGGTATGTTTAGTAACGCTTGCCGAGCTTGGTCCGTGGATGGGTTGCCATCTGTTACATAGGTACCGACTTACTGGAATAGAATAGAATACTCTTTATTATGTAATAAGTTACAGAAAAATAGATGAAGAAAACATTACAATGGGCGGCCTTATCGCTAAGAGCGATCTTTTGAAAACAACCTTTGCATGGATTTTAAAGAAAAAAGAAATACATTACTACGATTAAATGAATAAATACATGATAGATAAATAAATACAATTATAATTATGAAACAAAAAGCATAGAACCCACGTAACAACGATCAAAGAGAAAGACAAAGTTTTAAAAATGGACAAAGATTGAGAACGTCTACTCCATGTTTTTGATCAATAAGCCCAGGGTCTTTAAACCTGAAGCGCCGTTTTCTGTTTCCAAAACCGCCTCCGCCACAAGCTCCTCACAGAAATATTTTAAAGTCGCCATGTTTTCGAACAACTTGATACTAATTTCTGATAATATATTTTATAATTTTGGACGTTTCAGGAACTGCTAACAAACACAAAGATCAGTTTAAGAGGCCCTCAGTATAAATACATGCAAGTTGCAATTGGTGGTGGATTACTCAGCGGGTCGGGTAAGTCTTAGAGTCTTGAACTATCCACTTTTTGCATTTATTGCGTTGCATTGTGTTGCATGTTGCAGGCACCCTTGTTGTTTCTTACGAATAAGAACAATTTATGCTTTTAAAAACTAGCTAAGTGCAAGTCGGACTCTTGCGCAAAGGGTCCCGATCAAAGGAGATGTTTCAAAATGGGCCAGGTCTATGTACACTACCTCAAAAAAAGAGAAAAAACCATATGATTCGGGAAAAATTTCGATAAATCATTTAAATGTCTATTGTTGTGGTAGTTATTATAACTCTCATCGATTTTCATCATGGAGTCTCACTGATTTGGTTAGTCTTTGCTTAAAAATAATGACAGATAACTGTTAGCTGCCACCACTGCTGCCACCACAGTGTCACTTCAGTCACTGTCAAAGAGAAAAGCAACTATTGTCAACCTTGAACTTCCGCAGAAATAAACATGCCATTTCAATAGAATAGTTCATATAGGGATTGCTACCATGTACCTTTTTATTTGCGAGTTCCCGATATTTCGGCACTGTTGCAAGCGCCATGATCACGGAGTAACTGTAGATCCTCCGGGTGGGATGTTATTGGCAGACATATCGGTCTACCCTCTTTCGTAGTCTTTTATTACGACCATCTCCGGTACCACTGTCCACAAACTCACTTTTTTCCCGTAACTGTTCTCGACACACAACACTAACCGTATTTGACCGCGAAGTAACACTTTGTTGAAATCTCCGGTTTTTACACATTCGAATCACTGGATTCCAGACATTTGACAATTAAAACCCATCCTCACGATTGAAATTTACTCCGTGATCATGGCGCTTGCAACAGTGCCGAAATATCGGAAACTCGCAAATAAAAAGGTACATGGTAGCAATCCCGATATGAACTATTCTAATGTTATTGACCATGTAAGTTTAAAGCAATATAAATATGCCATTTCAAGTTTAATTTCTTGTTTTTTTACCAACAAACAAAGCCATTTTCAAGAAATTGGACAGTTGAGATCTGTTTTAAATGTATTTTTCCTTTTTTAAGTATATTGAACAAGGACCTGGACCAGGCTTCATACATTTTGGAACATCTCCCATAATATCTTGAAGAGAGTTGTCCATACAATTGGAGAAAAGCAGTCTTTCTTAGAAGTTTAGGTATGTAATAATGTACCGATATGTAACATGAAAAAAAATAAAAGTACTTGTTTCTTTAAAAAAAGAAACAAGTACTTACAGTGACGTTAAAAGTTTGGGATAATTTGGCATATTATCACTAATTTAACAATTTAACCTTGTATATTAATGATGTATTTACTAGCTCATGCAGTTATCCCTTTTCAGGACCAACATGGCGCAAACACAGAAAGATAGCCACTCCTGGCTTCGGGAAGCGAGCCATAGAGAGATACGGGGAGATATTCAACAAAGAGGTGAACCTTCTGCTGAAGAAGTTCAGGAGTTTGAGTAGGGAACAGTTCAATCTGTATACTCATGTCGTGCAGGCCACCAGCTATGCTGTTTGTCGTGAGTTCATTTTAAAAATAGAAGGTTTAGGTCAAGGTTGCTTTAGAGGTTTCCACCCCACCAACAAAATATCGAGTTTAACTAACAGTCGGCCACACTCGTTTCCGCACCACTGCTGTGAACCTGCCACGCTGTCAGCGAATTCGCCGACTTCTAGTATATCGCGCTGCTGTGTATTGGAAAAAAACATATTTTTAATTTTTATGTTAATTGAACGCGACGATTTTACTAATTCGAATTCTATTCCCAAAGCTGAAAATATCATCAACGTGTTATGGAAACGTTCAAAAGTGGTACAATATTCTGAAGATTTTTAAACGCTAATGTGTTACCTTATCAGAAAACTGATTTATCAAGCTACAAAAAAAAAAAAAAATTTTCATTGCAAACAACACGCACATAGACTTAATTTATATATTCTTTGAAATATAATAATGTTGAATGTGGCTTAAGTTTTCATTTCTATTATATCTTTAAGATTTTATTATAATTTTAGCTGCAGTTCCATGACACTGAGACCGCGAACTGTTGCCGCGGACTTGGAAGTTGATACTGTTCACTTTTGTCATGTTTTTTATTTTTCAAATAAACCCTCTATATAGTTGTGCAGCAAAATTTAGTTTGGTTTTTTAATTTTTAACTGACTCCCCAAAAAGGAGGAGTTTCTCAATTCGGTTGTATTTTTTTTATTATGTTTGTTACCTCATAACTCCGATAATTATGAACCGATTTGAAAAAATATTATTTTATCTGAAAGGATATACTTGCAGATTGGTCCCATTTAATTTTTTTCAAAATTTTAAATCGATATAGCTGGAAGTCGGTGTCAAAATACGAAGAAACTAACAAAAACACCGACTTCCGAAATTAAAGTTATTTTTACTTTGTAGTTTTTTTTTTGGAAGTCGGTTGTAAATTTTCGTAAAAAGTTTTTTATAATTTACTAGCTTTTAACCTTCGCGACTTCGTACGGGTATATCCCGTTTTTCTCGTTCCCGTAGGAATGTCGAGAACTCGAAGTGCACCCCTTTTTTTTTTTTAGGGATGGGAAATCATCCAATGACTCCTCCCGCTCTGGGTGTAGCGACTCCGATGTCTGTCAGTCAGTTACTCAGTAATGGAAAAGTTTGATTAGTTGATAACGTAGATTTACTACGTTAAAAATAATATCTTAATGTTTGCGACATGAATAGCTAAAGGATATGTTATTTTGTCTATGCGAATCGTTTTGCTATATTTGTGGAGAGCATAGTTATGTAAAAGCTATATCGGCGTTCGTTAGAAATTGGTACCTTTGTATTTTGGAATGCATTTTTATAGCAAAAAAAATACCGACGTCCAAAATAAAAATAAAAAACTACAAAGTAAAAAATAACTTTAATTTCGGAAGTCGGTGTTTTTGTTAGTTTCTTCGTATTTTGACACCGACTTCCAGCTGTTTCGATTTAAAATTTTGAAAAAATTTAAATGGGACCAATCTGCAAGTATATCCTTTCAGATAAAACAATCTCTTTTTTTTTATTTTGAAAGTCGGTTGTAATTTATTTGAAAAAAGTTTTTTATTTTTAACTTTTTAGTGGTACCCCACACCTAACAACACCACTGTGAAATCGCAAAAAAGCAAAAAGGATATATTGAAGATTGGTCCCATTTAAATTTTATCAAAATTGGTTACGAAGTCTGGATTTTAAATCGAAATAGCTGGAATTCGTTTACTTAGATGATGGTTTTTTGTCATCCATGTTGTCGTTCCAGCTATTTAATATTCTTTCAAATAAAACAATTTTTCAAATCGGTTCATAATTGACGGAGTTATGAGGTAACAAACAAAAAATAAAAAAAATATAGCCGAGTTAAGAAACTCCTCTTTTTTGGGAGTTCGGTTAAAATTAAATGCTTTGGGCCACTGTATTTTTTTTTGTAAATCGTGTATTTAATTAAGATTATTTTATATAAGATTCATTCATTAAGAAAAGCGTTGAAAAAAATATATTTTTAAATTCCAAACAATATTTGGCGAGAACAAGATAATCTGAAACTCAAAACCAGATCTGATAAAAAAATATTTGTGTATTTGAAGGGTACAGGGGGCAAAACAAGGGATGTCACAAAAACCAGTTTTTGTGTAATTTACATTTTAATTTTTGGAAATGAAAAATGGACTTTCTTTTACGTATCTAATCTATACTAATATTATAAAGCAGAAGAGTTTGTTTGTTTGTTTGTTTGGTTGAACGCGCTAATCTCAGGAACTACTGGTCCGATTTGAAAAATTCTTTCAGTGTTAGATAGCCCATTTATCGAGGAAGGCTATAGGCTATATATCATCACGCTGTGACAAAAAGGAGCGGAGCAGTAACGAAAAATGTGACGCAGACGAAGTTGCGCGGGTCAGCTAGTCTTAGGTATACTTAGAGGATTTCAAGTTTACCCTACTGACATTATCTTTAGGTACAAAGAAGCTTTAGTAATTGTAAGTCATTAAATAAATAAAAGTCAAATTAACTTTATGTGACAGTCCTTGTTTTTCCCCTGTACCCTTCATTTGAACTTAGCATAATAGAACTAGAACTAGGCAACGGCGTCCCATTCCGATGATTCTGTACCCAGAATCATCGGAATGGGACGCCGTTGCCTCCTTCTGCGAAGCAGTCATGCTAGCGAAGGAGGTGGCGGAGCGGGAGAGGAGACCCTCTCGTCCCGGCCGCCGTGGTGGACGCCGCGGGCGTCGGGGGCCACCTGGTGACCTCCGGCCACCGTAGGCGCGGGCCTGTGGACGGCGAGCTATGGGTGGCTCGCCGTCCGTCCATCTAGACAGGCCGTGTCGACGGCGCGTTAGTGTTCCACGCGCGCCTCAAAGAGAGTCAGCAACACAGAGGGGCCCGAAAGGGCCGACGCCTGCTGGAGTCGCGGGATTATTCGCAAGAGACACCGTGGCTCCGGAACACAAAGGGCAATGAAGGAACATGGATGGGTTTTAGTCAGTAGAAGTCTGACACTCCCTCCCGCTACACCCAGAGCGGGAGGAGTCATTGGATGATTTCCCATCCCTAAAAAAATAAAAAAATAAAAAGGGTACAGAATCATCAACAGCCAAAATTATTCCGGCAACAGATTTACTGTAAACTATTGTTATATGTATGTACAATGCAATATCAAAACATGTCGAAAATAGATAAAATCTGTAAACGTCAGAATGACGTTGAAATATAAAAGACACTAATCACTAGGGATGGGCGACATCACTTTTACATGAATGTTAAAGAATATCGAATATCGAAGTCAAAGTCAAAGTCAAAATGTTATTGGCTGAGTCTATTTGGAACTCGGAAGTGGTAGATAAGGTACTATGATTTTTAGGTTTCGGTGTTTAAAGATTTACATAATTCATTGTATTTTTTTTATTTCTTACTGTACACTCGACGAAGTACCGCGCGTATCGCAATTGCACACGATAGCACAGTATTTCAAGTAACCGACTAGGTTTGAACCAAATCATAGCGCGATACGGTTTTGTGTGTTGTTCTGAGACTCATACCAACATTTAAGTATTAGTTACGGGAACACATGGTATTGGCTAATTTCTGTTATTCTAAACCACTTCATATCTAAGGTTTTTCTTAGTGTAAAAAACGATATTGCCCATCTCTAGACCCGAGTTTTGCTGACTAGGACTGTCACTGTCATTGTGTGGCAAAATCATTTGCCAACCCTAAAATATAATATTGCATGGATTTAGTGATGCAAGCATTTTAATTTTCAAAACTTGTTTGGAAAAAATAATTAAATATCCAAACAAATTAAAATAATTACATTCTTTCGGCATGTATAGCTCAGAAGCCTGTTTCAATGTCATCATCATCTGCCTAGCCTTTTCCCAACTATATTGGGATCGGCTACAGTCAAACCGGATTCAGCTGAATACCAGTATTTTACATGGAGCGGCTGCCTACCAGACCTCCACAACCCATTACCTGGGTAGATATTGTGAGACTTTGCGGTGCTTTGAAAGTAAGATTTCAGACCCGACATTACTTCGACATGTTTTTGCAATCTCGACAAATCTTACTTTCAGCCACACCGCAAAGTCTCACAATATCTGGTTACCTGTATCATGAAAATGCAGTTCCAAGGATGAGACAATGAGGCAAAAAAGCTACGCGGCAGTTCTATTATAAAGTCTACGCAGACGAAGTCGCGGGAAGAAGATAGTTTATATTATTAGTAGAACTAGCTGCCCCCGCGGTTTCGCTCCCGTCAACTGGCTACCCTGCAAATTTGTTATTTATATATTCGTTATGATTCAAAAGTACCAGAAGAACAGAAACATGTCGAAGTATTTTCGGGACTGAATTTGTGAGTGGTTAGGATTTAAAAGTTCCTACCAGAAGAACAAAAATATGTCGAAGTAATTTTGAGGCTGAAAATATGAGCGCTAAAGGTTCACAACACAAGCACCAGGAGACTATAAATATGTCAAACAATTTTTGAGCAAGTATTTTTTTACCAAGACAACAGAAACAACTCGCCGTTTTTTTCGGAGCTGAAATTATTGCAAGCAATTGCAAGCGAGTTTTGATTCAAAAGTACCAAGAAACCAGAAATATATCGAAGTATTTCTGACGCTGTTATTGTGAGCAATAAGGATTCAAAAGTACCAGGAGAACAGAAACATTTCGAAGTAATGTCAGGGCTGAAATCTTACTTTCAAAGCACCGCAAAGTCTCACAATATCTGGGGCCCGAGTCTGCTATTTTGATAAATTTGTCATTCCGACACGATCCCATTGTCATGCCATTGTCATTTTGCTAAAACTTCGTAATCTGCTAAATTAATAATCGCACGGTCACTGGCACGATGCCGGTGAACTTAGCAGATCATATCCTGGCAGAGCATAAAAAAACTGTGAGTTCTGTTCGCATGCAGCATAGTTCTAGAGTTCCTGATAATTTAAAGAAAAAGTTCTGGCGTTTTTCCCGGGAAAAAATACAGATGAAAATATGATCTGCTAACTTCCGGTAGCAGAACATTTTTTCCAAAACAAAAATTTTCAAAGTGTTTTCGGTTCACTAAGGTGAGTTCTATAGTTCCTGATACGTTTTAGAAATAGTTCTGGAAATATAGACTCTAAAACAATTTTCAAACATATTATACAACTGACACCAGAAATAAAACGATATTTTTTACCCGTCGCAAAAAAATATAAAGAAAATATCCAGCACTGAGAACTTTTCGTTTTTAGATTAAGACATAACAGGACCATACGACGCAGGGCAAACTAAATCCAGAACTCAGACTTAGGCATCAACATAGCATACAGGAAATCCTAGATAGCACTTAATCATGAAAACCTTAAGTGTCACCGTAAAAAATTCAAAACAATATCTATAAGAAACTCAGCAATGAGAACTCTTCGGTTTTAGTTAGATATATAAGAACGCTATATGTCGCAATACAAAGTTTCTTCAGAACTCAAACTCAGATATCAGCAGAGCATACCTGAATATCAGGGTTAGACGAAATCTTAACAAATTTTAGGTCTCTGCGTTAGAAATTCAGAAAAAAAATCTAAAGTGTACCTAGGACAGAGAACTCTGCTTCTTAAGATAGTTCTTATGATAAACTACACTTATGAACACAAAATGAGCTCAGAACTCAGACTTAGGCACCAACAGAGCAATGTCGAAGTCCTAGATTATACTAAATCATGACAACTTTAAGTGTCGCTAAAAAAAAAAAAAAACAAAAAAAAATCTTGAAAATATCTAGGACTAAGAACTCTTCGTTTTCAGATTAAAACATAACAGAAACATACGACGCAAGGCAAACTAAATCCAGAACTCAGACTTAGGCATCAACATGGCATACAGGAAATCCTAGATAAAACTTAATCATGAAAACCTTAAGTGTCTCCGTAAAAAATTCAAAAAAAATATCTATCAGAAAGCTAGCAATAAGAACTCTTCGTTTTAAGTTAGATACATAACAGCGCTATATGTGGCAATACAAAGTTTATAAGAACGCTATAATTATGTCGCAATACAAAGTTTCTTCAGAACTCAAACTCAGATATCAGCAGAGCATACCTGAATATCAGGGTTAGACGAAATCTTAACAAATTTTAGGTCTCTGCGTTAGAAATTCAGAAAAAAAATCTAAAGTGTACCTAGGACAGAGAACTCTGCTTCTTAAGATAGTTCTTATGATAAACTACACTTATGAACACAAAATGAGCTCAGAACTCAGACTAAGGCACCAACAGAGCAATGTCGAAGTCCTAGATTATACTAAATCATGTCAGCTTTAAGTGTCGCTAAAAAAAAAAAAAATCAAAAAAAAATTCTTGAAAATATCTAGGACTAAGAACTCTTCGTTTTCAGATTAAAACATAACAGAAACATACGACGCAAGGCAAACTAAATCCAGAACTCAGACTTAGGCATCAACATGGCATACAGGAAATCCTAGATAAAACTTAATCATGAAAACCTTAAGTGTCTCCGTAAAAAATTCAAAAAAAATATCTATCAGAAAGCTAGCAATAAGAACTCTTCGTTTTAAGTTAGATACATAACAGCGCTATATGTGGCAATACAAAGTTTCTTCAGAACTTAAACTCAGATATCAGCAGAGCATACCTGAATATCGGGGTTAAACAAAATCTTGACAAATTTTAGGTCTCTGCGTTAGAAATTCAGAAAAAATATCTAAAGTGTACCTAGGACAGAGAACTCTGCTTTGTAAGATAGTTCTTGTGATAAACTACACTAATGAACACAAAATGAGCTCAGAACTCAGACTAAAGCACAAACAGAACAATGTTGAAGTCATAGGATAGACTAAATCATGAAAACTTTAAGTGTCGCTAAAAAATTCCAAAAAAATATCTTGAAAACATCTAGGACTGAGAACTCTTCGTTTTCAGATTAAAACATAACAGAAACATACGACGCAAGGCAAACTAAATCCAGAACTTAGAAATAGGCATCAACATGGCATACAGGAAATCCTAGATAAAACTTAATCATGAAAACCATAAGTGTCTCCGTAAAAAATTAAAAAAAAAAACTCTATCAGAAAGCTAGCAATGAGAACTCTTCGGTTTTAGTTAGATACATAAAAGCGCTATATGTGGCAGTACAAAGTTTCTTCAGAACTCAAACTCACATATCAGCAGAGCATACCTGAATATCGGGGTTAGAAAAAATCTTGACAAATTTTAGGTCTCTGCGTTAGAAATTCAGAAAAAATATCTTAGGTGTACCTAGGACAGACAACTCTGCTTCGTTAGATAGTTCTTATGATGAACTACACTTATGAATACAAAATGAGCTCAGAACTCAGACTTAGGCACCAACAGAGCAATGTCGAAGTCCTAGATTATACTAAATCATGAAAACTTTAAGTGTCGCTAAAAAAATACAAAAAAAATATCTTGAAAACATCTAAGACTGAGAACTCTTCGTTTTCAGATTAAAACATAACAGAAACATACGACGCAAGGCAAACTAAATCCAGAACTTAGAAATAGCCATCAACATGGCATACAGGAAATCCTAGATAAAACTTTATCATGAAAACCTTAAGTGTCTCCGTAAAAAATTCAAAAAAAATATCTATCAGAAAGCTAGCAATGAGAACTCTTCGGTTTTAGTTAGATACATAACAGTGCTATATTTGGCAATACAAAGTTTCTTCAGAACTCAAACTCAGATATCAGCAGAGCATACCTGAATATCGGGGTTAGACAAAATCTTAACAAATTTTAGGTCTCTGCGTTAGAAATTCAGAAAAAATATCTAAAGTGTACCTAGGACAGAGAACTCTGCTTCGTAAGATAGTTCTTGTGATAAACTACACTTATTAATACAAAATGAGCTCAGAACTCAGACTAAAGCACAAACAGAGCAATGTTGAAGTCATAGATTAGACTAAATCATGTCAGCTTTAAGTGTCGCTAAAAAAAAAAAAAATCAAAAAAAAATTCTTGAAAATATCTAGGACTAAGAACTCTTCGTTTTCAGATTAAAACATAACAGAAACATACGACGCAAGGCAAACTAAATCCAGAACTCAGACTTAGGCATCAACATGGCATACAGGAAATCCTAGATAAAACTTAATCATGAAAACCTTAAGTGTCTCCGTAAAAAATTCAAAAAAAATATCTATCAGAAAGCTAGCAATGAGAACTCTTCGGTTTTAGTTAGATACATAACAGTGCTATATTTGGCAATACAAAGTTTCTTCAGAACTCAAACTCAGATATCAGCAGAGCATACCTGAATATCAGGGTTAGACGAAATCTTAACAAATTTTAGGTCTCTGCGTTAGAAATTCAGAAAAAAAATCTAAAGTGTACCTAGGACAGAGAACTCTGCTTCTTAAGATAGTTCTTATGATAAACTACACTTATGAACACAAAATGAGCTCAGAACTCAGACTAAGGCACCAACAGAGCAATGTCGAAGTCCTAGATTATACTAAATCATGTCAGCTTTAAGTGTCGCTAAAAAAAAAAAAAATCAAAAAAAAATTCTTGAAAATATCTAGGACTAAGAACTCTTCGTTTTCAGATTAAAACATAACAGAAACATACGACGCAAGGCAAACTAAATCCAGAACTCAGACTTAGGCATCAACATGGCATACAGGAAATCCTAGATAAAACTTAATCATGAAAACCTTAAGTGTCTCCGTAAAAAATTCAAAAAAAATATCTATCAGAAAGCTAGCAATAAGAACTCTTCGTTTTAAGTTAGATACATAACAGCGCTATATGTGGCAATACAAAGTTTCTTCAGAACTTAAACTCAGATATCAGCAGAGCATACCTGAATATCGGGGTTAAACAAAATCTTGACAAATTTTAGGTCTCTGCGTTAGAAATTCAGAAAAAATATCTAAAGTGTACCTAGGACAGAGAACTCTGCTTTGTAAGATAGTTCTTGTGATAAACTACACTAATGAACACAAAATGAGCTCAGAACTCAGACTAAAGCACAAACAGAACAATGTTGAAGTCATAGGATAGACTAAATCATGAAAACTTTAAGTGTCGCTAAAAAATTCCAAAAAAATATCTTGAAAACATCTAGGACTGAGAACTCTTCGTTTTCAGATTAAAACATAACAGAAACATACGACGCAAGGCAAACTAAATCCAGAACTTAGAAATAGGCATCAACATGGCATACAGGAAATCCTAGATAAAACTTAATCATGAAAACCATAAGTGTCTCCGTAAAAAATTAAAAAAAAAAACTCTATCAGAAAGCTAGCAATGAGAACTCTTCGGTTTTAGTTAGATACATAAAAGCGCTATATGTGGCAGTACAAAGTTTCTTCAGAACTCAAACTCACATATCAGCAGAGCATACCTGAATATCGGGGTTAGAAAAAATCTTGACAAATTTTAGGTCTCTGCGTTAGAAATTCAGAAAAAATATCTTAGGTGTACCTAGGACAGACAACTCTGCTTCGTTAGATAGTTCTTATGATGAACTACACTTATGAATACAAAATGAGCTCAGAACTCAGACTTAGGCACCAACAGAGCAATGTCGAAGTCCTAGATTATACTAAATCATGAAAACTTTAAGTGTCGCTAAAAAAATACAAAAAAAATATCTTGAAAACATCTAAGACTGAGAACTCTTCGTTTTCAGATTAAAACATAACAGAAACATACGACGCAAGGCAAACTAAATCCAGAACTTAGAAATAGCCATCAACATGGCATACAGGAAATCCTAGATAAAACTTTATCATGAAAACCTTAAGTGTCTCCGTAAAAAATTCAAAAAAAATATCTATCAGAAAGCTAGCAATGAGAACTCTTCGGTTTTAGTTAGATACATAACAGTGCTATATTTGGCAATACAAAGTTTCTTCAGAACTCAAACTCAGATATCAGCAGAGCATACCTGAATATCGGGGTTAGACAAAATCTTAACAAATTTTAGGTCTCTGCGTTAGAAATTCAGAAAAAATATCTAAAGTGTACCTAGGACAGAGAACTCTGCTTCGTAAGATAGTTCTTGTGATAAACTACACTTATTAATACAAAATGAGCTCAGAACTCAGACTAAAGCACAAACAGAGCAATGTTGAAGTCATAGATTAGACTAAATCATGTCAGCTTTAAGTGTCGCTAAAAAAAAAAAAAATCAAAAAAAAATTCTTGAAAATATCTAGGACTAAGAACTCTTCGTTTTCAGATTAAAACATAACAGAAACATACGACGCAAGGCAAACTAAATCCAGAACTCAGACTTAGGCATCAACATGGCATACAGGAAATCCTAGATAAAACTTAATCATGAAAACCTTAAGTGTCTCCGTAAAAAATTCAAAAAAAATATCTATCAGAAAGCTAGCAATGAGAACTCTTCGGTTTTAGTTAGATACATAACAGTGCTATATTTGGCAATACAAAGTTTCTTCAGAACTCAAACTCAGATATCAGCAGAGCATACCTGAATATCAGGGTTAGACGAAATCTTAACAAATTTTAGGTCTCTGCGTTAGAAATTCAGAAAAAAAATCTAAAGTGTACCTAGGACAGAGAACTCTGCTTCTTAAGATAGTTCTTATGATAAACTACACTTATGAACACAAAATGAGCTCAGAACTCAGACTAAGGCACCAACAGAGCAATGTCGAAGTCCTAGATTATACTAAATCATGTCAGCTTTAAGTGTCGCTAAAAAAAAAAAAAATCAAAAAAAAATTCTTGAAAATATCTAGGACTAAGAACTCTTCGTTTTCAGATTAAAACATAACAGAAACATACGACGCAAGGCAAACTAAATCCAGAACTCAGACTTAGGCATCAACATGGCATACAGGAAATCCTAGATAAAACTTAATCATGAAAACCTTAAGTGTCTCCGTAAAAAATTCAAAAAAAATATCTATCAGAAAGCTAGCAATAAGAACTCTTCGTTTTAAGTTAGATACATAACAGCGCTATATGTGGCAATACAAAGTTTCTTCAGAACTTAAACTCAGATATCAGCAGAGCATACCTGAATATCGGGGTTAAACAAAATCTTGACAAATTTTAGGTCTCTGCGTTAGAAATTCAGAAAAAATATCTAAAGTGTACCTAGGACAGAGAACTCTGCTTTGTAAGATAGTTCTTGTGATAAACTACACTAATGAACACAAAATGAGCTCAGAACTCAGACTAAAGCACAAACAGAACAATGTTGAAGTCATAGGATAGACTAAATCATGAAAACTTTAAGTGTCGCTAAAAAATTCCAAAAAAATATCTTGAAAACATCTAGGACTGAGAACTCTTCGTTTTCAGATTAAAACATAACAGAAACATACGACGCAAGGCAAACTAAATCCAGAACTTAGAAATAGGCATCAACATGGCATACAGGAAATCCTAGATAAAACTTAATCATGAAAACCATAAGTGTCTCCGTAAAAAATTAAAAAAAAAAACTCTATCAGAAAGCTAGCAATGAGAACTCTTCGGTTTTAGTTAGATACATAAAAGCGCTATATGTGGCAGTACAAAGTTTCTTCAGAACTCAAACTCACATATCAGCAGAGCATACCTGAATATCGGGGTTAGAAAAAATCTTGACAAATTTTAGGTCTCTGCGTTAGAAATTCAGAAAAAATATCTTAGGTGTACCTAGGACAGACAACTCTGCTTCGTTAGATAGTTCTTATGATGAACTACACTTATGAATACAAAATGAGCTCAGAACTCAGACTTAGGCACCAACAGAGCAATGTCGAAGTCCTAGATTATACTAAATCATGAAAACTTTAAGTGTCGCTAAAAAAATACAAAAAAAATATCTTGAAAACATCTAAGACTGAGAACTCTTCGTTTTCAGATTAAAACATAACAGAAACATACGACGCAAGGCAAACTAAATCCAGAACTTAGAAATAGCCATCAACATGGCATACAGGAAATCCTAGATAAAACTTTATCATGAAAACCTTAAGTGTCTCCGTAAAAAATTCAAAAAAAATATCTATCAGAAAGCTAGCAATGAGAACTCTTCGGTTTTAGTTAGATACATAACAGTGCTATATTTGGCAATACAAAGTTTCTTCAGAACTCAAACTCAGATATCAGCAGAGCATACCTGAATATCGGGGTTAGACAAAATCTTAACAAATTTTAGGTCTCTGCGTTAGAAATTCAGAAAAAATATCTAAAGTGTACCTAGGACAGAGAACTCTGCTTCGTAAGATAGTTCTTGTGATAAACTACACTTATTAATACAAAATGAGCTCAGAACTCAGACTAAAGCACAAACAGAGCAATGTTGAAGTCATAGATTAGACTAAATCATGAAAACTTTAAGTGTCGCTAAAAAAATTCCAAAAAAATTACTAGAAAATATGTAGCACTGGGAAATCTTCGTTTTCAGATAAAAAACATATCAGAAAAATACGACGCAAGGCAAACTAAATCCAGAACTCAGACTTAGGCATCAACATGGAATACAGGAAAACCTAGATAAAACTTAATCATGATTTAGTCTAATCTATGACTTCAACATTATTCTGTTTGTGCTTTAGTCTGAGTTCTGAGCTCATTTTGTGTTCATTAGTGTAGTTTATCACAAGAACTATCTTACGAAGCAGAGTTCTCTGTCCTTGGTATACTTTAGATATTTTTTTCTGAATTTCTAACGCAGAGACCTAAAATTTGTCAAGATTTAAACCCCGATATTCAGGTATGCTCTGCTGATATGTGAGTTTGAGTTCTGAAAAAACTTTGTATTGCCACATATAGCGCTGTTATGTATCTAACTAAAACCGAAGAGTTCTCATTGCTAGCTTTCTGATAGATATTTTTTTTAATTTTTTACGGTGACACTTAAGGTTTTCATGATTAAGTGTTATCTAGGATTTCCTGTATGCTATGTTAATGCCTAAGTCTGAGTTCTGGATTTAGTTTGCCCTGCGTCGTATGGTCCTGTTATGTCTTAATCTAAAAACGAAAAGTTCTCAGTGCTGGATATTTTCTTTATATTTTTTTGCGACGGGTAAAAAATATCGTTTTATTTCTGGTGTCAGTTGTATAATATGTTTGAAAATGGTTTTAGAGTCTATATTTCCAGAACTATTTCTAAAACGTATCAGGAACTATAGAATTCACCTTAGTGAACCGAAAACACTTTGAAAATTTTTGTTTTGGAAAAAATGTTCTGCTACCGGAAGTTAGCAGATCATATTTTCATCTGTATTTTTTCCCGGGAAAAACGCCAGAACTATTTCTTTAAATTATCAGGAACTCTAGAACTGTGCTGCATGCGAACAGAACTAACATTTTTTTATGCTCTGCTGGGAAATGTTCTGCTAAGTTCACGGAGACACTGGCACGTCAGTGGCCGGTCACTGGAACGTCAATGGTCTCATAAAAGAATTGCGGTAGGAATGCCGTATTGCCATTATTATAAAACCGAGCTAAATTTGAGCATTTATTCATGCCAGATTTTATTTATATTTAGTTTTACATATTACTTATTAGTGTTATAAGCAATCTGAAGTAGTGAGAAGTTCGTAAATACTAAATCTGTCATTATGTACGAGATTACCATTCGTATGGCTTTCTTTCAATGGCGTGTCAGTGATTGATCATTGGAATGTCATAATGACGCTATTATGATGCCATTATGTTATTAGATTAGCAAACTTATCAAAATCAACCATTTTGAAATCAGTGATCGACCATTCTGACACTATTGTAATAGCAGACTCGGGCCCCTGGTTACCTGAATCATGAAGATGCTGTTGGAAGGCCAAGGATGAGACACTGAGGCAAAAAAGCTGCGCGGCAGTTCTAAAGTCTACGCAGACGAAGTCGTGGGAAGAAACTAATTATCAATAATTTTAGTACCAAGCTACATACACTATTGAACGTCTCCTTTACTCTCACAAAAAATATACTATTCATAATTTTTCGCTGTAGAATAGAATCACCATATACAATATTTATTTATTTATTTACTTATTACCTAATAAAAATATTTTTTCTCTTGCAGAAACGCTAATAGGTTTGACTAAAGAACAGACCATGAAATTACCGTATTTAGAAGAAGTTATAGAGGACAGCCCACGGTAATTATTTTTATTTTCTCAGTTTACATTCGTCGGAAACAGGAGGACTCTGACATGTCATAGAACTAAAAAATCTAAGCAACTGTGTCACCCACCAACCTACGCTGAGCCTGCATGGATTTCACTACGCTTCCTCTTTAAATAGGTTGGGCTTGAGTGTTCGCAGTGCGAAGGGGAACATAGTTTTTTTATTGTACTTTGATTGCTTAATTTTTTAGATAAGCACCCAGTCAGACTTTTTTTTATTTCCAGCTTATACGATATCATATTCCAAAGAATGACAAAATGGTACCTGCAAATTGAGCCAGTCTTCTGGCTGTCAAGCGAGCACTTTGCTACTAAGCATTTCTTGAAGATCATGTCAGACTTTTGTGAAGCGATGCTACTTCATAGGGCTGAAAGATTAAAGACTCTTGAGGACAGTGAGATAGATCTGATGAATACGGAAGATGACGCTGGTGTGAATACGCAGCTCAGTGTGATAGATAGGTTCTTGCTATCCCAGGAATTAAATAAGAAAGAGCTGGTGCAGGAAACGTTTACTATATTTACTGCGGTAAGTTTTAAAACTCATCGTCACCCTAAAGACTATGCTCGAATTTTCCTTGCATAAACGAAACGGAAATGAAGATGTCCGCAGTAGAAAGATTTAAAAATCGGCTCGCAGAACATGTACCCAATGGGGTTCAAATTGGCGCCCGTGTACGTTGGTTGATCAGCTGGTTCATCAGTTGGTTGAGCAGTGTTGGAAGATCTCACACAAGGTGAACCGATCATTTGGTGGCCGATGGCTGTGGAACTCCACTGTGAGAAGTACACACATGACCGGGCAATGTGGCGCATTTGGGCTTATGTCTTTAACAGACTTCCCAAAACTAGGTTTTTTTTTTTTATTACTCCGAGGTTTCTAATTCGATTTGTGTGACTCTTTTTAGTTCGATGCGGCTCACTTGCCATTTGGTCCATTAATAATTAAAAAACAATTATTAAGTCTAGCTCAGCAGTTTTTATTTTATGAGCATTTTTGCTGCAGTCATCACTTAAAGTGAAAAATATAAAAACTTAAAAAAAGAAATATAACCGACTTCCAACAAAACACTACGGGTCAACTCACACCGAAAGAGCGGCGAAGTGCAGCGACCCGCTCGGTAGAGAAGGCTCGGGAATTCCCGCGACTGCTCGAGAAGTCGCTGGAATGCTCGAGAAGTCGCGGGACTCCGCGCGCCTTCTATAAGTCTGCCTGAGGAAGAAAGACTATCAGTCTGCCTCAGGTGAGTAAATAAATAAAAAATAAATCCATTTCCATCGCTTCTGTATTCGTTGCACTGCAAGGAATGAATGCGAATGCTCGCATGCAACAAACGCGCGCGGGGAGCGTGCGCGAGGGGCGGGATATTGCCAGCGACCGCTCGCGACTGCTCGAGCATTCTCGGGACTTCCCGCGACTTCTCACGCAGTCGCTCGGCTCCGTTTATGGAATTCACCGGAATTCCTGCGGCGCCGTGGGCATCTGCACGACTCGTTCGAGTTTCTCACGCGATAATAAGTATTATAGTAATAGACATAAAGTTAAAATTCATATGACACTGAAACTGCACTCCGCTTCGCTGCGCTTCGACGCTCTTTCGGTGTAAGTTGAGCCTACAAAGTATGGAATACTGTCAACTTCGCAAGTTCGTGGTTTTAATCTTCGTTTTTTTTTACTGACTTTTGTATTATTTCATACTTTGTAAAAAAAAAAAGTATTTTTTTGTAAATCAGGCTTATGGATGACTCAAAAAAGACGAAAACACAGACCTATTTCAACGTTTCAGAGTCAAGAAACCACGGCAAAGATGGCATCGTACCTCCTTTTGATGATGGCTTATCACCCAAAATGTCAGGTAATTAATGTCTATGTGAAGAATGAGCACTTCACTCGTGACTAGTGCTTTCCTTTGAAAACTTAAACACCCAATCGCTAGATACTTTATTGTAGGTAGTGTATGAAAAACTTATGAAATCCGTCATTTAAATTATTTTCATTGGTTTCATTAAATGAGTGTGTTCACAAATTCTTGTTTTCTTAATTATCTGTAAATAAAATAAAATAAACCCTTTCGAAAGATATTCATAATTATGTCACTATATGGATAATTGCAAAACTTTTAACATCTAACCCGGATTGTTAAACATCTAGAGAGATTGTAAACTATCTAAATAAATTATCAACCGAACATTTCCTCTATAATGGTACGAAGCGAAATCGTTTTCTATAATCTGTCCATGTCGTTCCGCGAAACTGTGAACTGACATTTAGCGATCAATCAGCATACATGTCTACAATTTATACGTTTTGGTGTTAAAGTTGAATTTAAAACTTAGTCCTTCATTGGTCTGGGTGGATATGAGTTCTTGTAAACGCCATAGAGTTACGAATAAAATTGACTTCCTTCTTCCAACCCCTATTTTAGTCCTTTGCGGGCCAAGTCTCCCGCAAAAGAGTGAAATAGGGGATGGATGTTTGTATGAAAATGTAATCACTTCTAATGTCGGGAAAGAGATAGAGTGTGAATGTTTCGAATTCTATGATTAACCCAAGGCTGAATAAGATATTCGTGGCTCTATGAAAATTAAAAAGTTAGTTTGTTTCACTCAGATAGCAAAATCGCATTTTGCTCACTGATTTCAGACAGCAAAACCTACAAGTTTGAGCTACAGATGTGAAAAACTAATTATGACGTTATTTATTGTGTACTAAGTTCTGTATTCGTGCCAAGTTTTAACTTTATAAACTCAAGGAATAGGATTCTTCCACACAAACTTTAAGACCCCATAAATCATCTTTTAAACTAATACCAAGTTTCAAATATATTGATCCAAGGAATATGATTTTGCATATAAACTTCTACCCCTTACTTCAGCCCTTTACGGAAGAAGTTACCAATAATCTTTTTTTATTATTTATGTTTCAGTATCTCAGTGAAAAAAATAATCTTCATAGGTCAAACAGTTTTTGAGATATATTTTTTTACATTTTTTTTTTGTTATACCCCTTTTCTCGAATCCTATAATCAAGGGGTTGATTTTTTAAACACTAATTTAATATATGAATTTCATATTGCTCACTTAAAAATCACGAACTCTCCAAATAAACCCCCTTTTCACCCTTTTAGAGGGTATATTTGCAAAAACGCAGTTCATAATTGTGTGTATTTCTGACCAATAATAGCTTGTCTACGAAATTTCATGCTTCTAACTTTGAAAATTACGGTACTGATGCTTGCATACTAAACTTAATATAACCACCATCAAACGATAACAATCTGTTTATACCAAAGTACCTACCTAATGTCCAATATTTTCAGGAGAAACTCTACGCAGAAATCAAGGACGTTATTGGTGACCAGGACCGAAACGTGACCGATGAGGACTTCAAGAAGATGCCGTACTTAGATTTAGTGTTCAAAGAAGTACTGCGTCTGTTCCCTGTTGGGGCTGTGCTGCAGAGGACCATTAATGAAGAGACTACTATAAGTGAGTACCTAATTGAAGTTCCATCATTCTTTTGACTTCATTTCAATTCCTCTTCTTCTTTTCGAGTCGATGTCATCATCTGCCTAGCCTTTTCTGAACTATATTGGGGGCGGCTTCCAGTCAACCGGATTTAGCTGAATACCAGTATTTTACATGGAGCGTTTGCCTACCAGACTTCCAAAACCCATTAACTGGGTAACACGGTATTCCTTGGCAAGACTGGTGTCAGATTTTCTGACTTCTGACTATCCGTAACTACTGCCAAAGATCTCCAAATGACAGCCGGGACCGATAAATTAACGTGCTTTCCGAGTCACGGAGGAAACTCGGTATATTAAGATGAGCACCCATCCACTGACCAACCTCGGCAAGCGTTGCTTAACCTTGAAGATCGAACTGTGCGGCTGTTATTATTTAACCACAAGCTTCTCAAGTCCACATGACCCTTTAAATATTTTGTGTTTATTTTACGGCTTTTTCGTTTCGATATTTCCCTATTAGTCGATATTCAAGGGCCTCCGGCGTCGGAAGTCACCTTAAGCTGTTGGTCCGGGATGGCATTTAAAGATCTTTGACAGTCGTAACGGGCAGTATGAAGCCAAGCAATCTGAAACCAGTCTTGGGGTGGTTATAGTGTGACCCAGTTAATGGATTTTGGCGGTCAGAGGCTGTCGCTTCGTGTAATATATCTGCTTCGTTTAATATATTTGGGAAACAGCAAGGTAGACTTTAAGATAAGTCGTTTCCTTCTTTCTATCCATAATCATTCAAAAAATCAAAAAATTCAAGCATTTATTTCAATTAAACCATTTACAGGCACTTTTGGATTGTCAAGGTCGGTCGGCCCAAAAAGTTGAAGCTATTTGCACGTTCTAAAGCGTAGATCTCTATGGAGAAGAAAGTGTAAGAAACTCCACGGACACTCTTTTAAAAATAATATTTTTTTACAAAGATTTATTTACATCGGGTTGAAATAATTATACATACATGTGAGAACGATGTAAAAGACGAGCAGGATAAAAGCGTCCGGAATAAAAGAGGAACAATTCAAAGAAATAATTAAAATTAACCATGGCAGCTAAGAAATGACCAGTCCCGACTGACGGCGCCCGTTCACGAACATGACGCATGCGCCAGCACCATTCGGCTCAACCATTTTGAAGGGAGCCAAATGATCCAACGCATACGCCACCCACATCAGCTAGACGTTTGAGTGAGCATGACACTCCCAACCGCCAGGGTACATTCAAGTCAAAAACATACCTAAAACTGATAATTAAAGTTAAAGTTAAAGGTACACAGTACTCACACATGTGCTGTTTTGTTGTGCTGCATTAATCAACAGACGAAAAAAAAAAAGTTTTTTTATTGATTTTAAAATATTAAATATTTTTTAAATCAATTTTATTAATAAATTGCCCGAGGCGTGACTTGCGCAAGCCAGAGTACCGATAGGTATGGCTGGATCTCGGCCGTATTTTCACCCTACTGGGAATTGTCTTAACTTGCAAGATAAAAATGCAAGAATTCGCAGCTCACATTTTGAGTCAAGTTTTGCAATATTTTACCTACACAAAAATTAAATGACCTCAGTTTGTTTTGAGCGTTCTCCTCAGAGCTCGCGATTTCTCAGCTCTTACAGGAACTTAGAGTCTTTAAGATAAGCACAATACACCTGTCTAATTATGCAGGTACTCCATATTTTCACACCACTCCATCAACCTGATTTATTATCTATACTATATACTTTAATATTATAAAGAGGTAATATTTGTTTGTAAGTTTGTATGTAGGGGGTAATCTCAGGAACTATTGGTCTGATTTGAAAAAATCTTTCAGTATTAGATAGTCCATTTATCGAGAAAGGCACACGGGAACGCTAAGACTAAAAGAAGCCGAGCATTCATGGAAAATGTGACGCAAACGAAGTTGCGTGGGTCAGCGCTAGTAATCCATAAAGTAAAATCCAAAATCATTTCCTACACTTTCCAGGTAACGCCACTCTCCCCGCGGGCTGTTCACTAGTGGCTCCTATCTACCACCTCCACCGCGACCCTCGCTTCTGGTCCAACCCAGATCTCTTCGACCCAGAGCGATTCAACCCTGAAAACGTGAAGAAACTGAACCCCAACAGCTACATACCGTTCAGTTTGGGACCTATGAACTGTGTGGGTAAGTTACGAAGAAATTTTTTGTGTTCAGCATCATTTAAAAAAACCGGCCAATTGCGAGTCGGACTCGCGCACCGAGGGTTCCGTACAAACCTGTACGTAACCTATATTAAAAGAAAGTTGCGATTTACGATTTATGACGTATTAAAAAAAACTACTTACTAGATTTCGTTCAAACCAATTTCCGCTGGTAGTTTACATGGTACATCATATATTTTTTTTAGTTTTATCATTCTCTTATTTTAGAAGTTACAGGGAGGGGACATATTTTACTCCTTTGGAAGTGTCTCCCTCGCAAACTATACAGTTTAGAAAAAAAAACATAGTAAAAACCTCAATATGCCCCCACCCCCACCCTAATCTCTTCAAAGTTAGAGTAAACAGGCTCCTTCTGGGTAAGCTCAATCCATCTTTCATAGACTTTGTCTCTGTCATTTCTGACCAAAACTAAGGTCAAGAGCAAACCCATCTAAAATAAAATAAAAACATTTTCGAAGACCTATCCATAGATACCCCAAACGTATGGTTTTGGTTTGATAAAATTTTTTTTTGTGTTTCAGTTCTAAGTATGGGGACCCCCAAAATGTATTGTTTTTTTTCTATTTTTGTGTAAAAATCATAATGCGGTTCACAGAATACATCTAATTACCAAGTTTCAACAGCATAGTTCTTATAGTTTCGGAGTAAAGTGGCTGTGACCTACGGACGGACAGATAGACAGACATGACGAATCTATAAGGGTTCCGTTTTTGCCATTTGGCTACGGAACCCTAAAAAAGACTGAAAAAATAAGTCAGAACTGCCATCAATAAACTATATGAACTCATTATAACAAAAACATTAAGGGCGGGTTGTATCAAACAGTTGGTTAACGTAACATACGTACGTCAAAAAGTTACGATTACGGACGATGTTTGACGTTCGTTAAATTAGAAGCGTTGTTTCAAAACATTCTGGTATAAATTCCTGCTCATCCCAATAGCTAAGTTATTGACACGGGTCCTACCTAAATAGCTTTTTTTGCATTCCACCACTTATTTGTGTCATCAGAAGAACTGGTATTGAGGAATTCAAAAGAATTTTCACAATATTGTTCTATTTGACGCAACTAAAGTTACGTTTAACGAGTGCTCAGACCATCTGTTAACGTAAACGTTATATTTTACGTGCGTTAACGCTGACATTTTGTGAAACAACCCAATTTTTTCATTTGACGATAGTTAGCACCATTTTTAACGTTTACGCGTGCGTTAAGTGTAGTTGAAACAACCCGCCCTAAAGGAACTTCCTGAAGCAGTCGTAAGTTCGTAACATTCTGCTCCGTTTTATACTACACAATGCTCCTGAGCTATTTACCATCGAAAGGGTTAGTACACCACTTACCCTCTCAATGGAAAGTAGCTTAAATCATTATCATCATCATCAATTTAATGTTTATTCATCAATCATAAGGTAAATAATAAATACAATTTTGGCTTAAATTTACGTTAAACTAACTAAGCCTAAAAAATGCTCTGCTCAATACTGTAACTGACGGACTAAATAGTTTTGCAATTTGTCGATGATGTAATCTAGCCCATTCTATTATCAATATTGACGTCTCTGTCAAAATTTCCTTTATTATTTTTCGACCATCTGCTAAGCTTCTTTCAGCAATCAATGTCATCATTTTGAGTGGAGAATGGCGGCTTTGTATTGTGGCAAGCTGTGTGTCCTTTTAGCCCAGATCAACTCAATAGCATTGCTACGGCGGCGTTCTTATCATCTTGTGTCCATGCTGAAGAGCCAATTTATCAACTTTACATTTTAGTTTCGCAGGTTTATTTTCTTTTACCAGTTCCAGCAATTCAGCTTTTCGCCCCCGTCATCACACAACTAGCTTATTTTTTTTTACATAAAAACCTTCTCTTGATAATAACAAACACAACAAAAAACGAATTTGCGCATGCGGTTCAGTTGTTATCGAGATTTGGGTTTAGCAACACATTCAGCTATTCATTTTTATATTAAAGAAGATAGGTAAACGAGCACTCAGTCAACACCACAAGATGGCGAACGACAGACTGCGCAGTGCCCGCGTGGACGCTAAGTCACGCACCGCTTGTTCAGAGACAAGCCATCCTATAGAAACGTCCAGTGTCACCAATTCAAAATTTTACTTACGGCTTTGAGCGACAAGCTCATTCTTTTCAGTACACAATATTTAAGGCACCTAAGCAGCAGCCGCGCAGTGTTCTCCCCATAAGTGTCAACGGCGTATCACTGAAGGTTGTAAATAATTATAGTTTTAGGTACCTAGGCCATATTGTCACGAGCGACCTAAGGGATGACTAAGATATAGAGAGGGAGCGCAGGGCGTTGTCGGTGTTGAGCAATATGCTTGCCCGCAGGTTCGCTCGTTATACTACAGACGTCAAAGTAACTCTTTTTAAGGCCCTACCTCTGGTTTAGAGTCGTTAAAAGGCTATTTTCTAAAGGATATTTCCCAGTAACGGCTGAGTCAAAAAATTGAAAAAAAATATATGTAGGAAGATTCATGTACTACAATCTGAACACTTGATTTTTTCGTATGACATACAGTTTTGCCGTAAAAAAATATTTAACAAATTTTTTTCGCTTATTTTGTTTATTTCTTCCAAATGGCTTTGAAATTTAAAAATGTTTTTACATGGAAAAAAATATGGTACAGTATCCTACAAAATGAACATTTCTCATGGAAATCAATATATATTTTGCAAAGAAAATGTTTAATATTGGGACTCCCACATTTAAGCTCAACAAGTATCTAAATGTGCGGGCGAAGGCGGCAGTCGCATAGACTACTATGCGCTAGCACTGAGACGGGGAGGCTGTGTCGCTCGCTGCTCCGCTCGCGCTATCGACCGACTACGCGCATTTGAATGTATTAGTGCAAATATTTACGAACTTTTGAATTAGTGTGCGTTCATAGACTAGCTCGTTGCAGAGAAGCCAATTTGATTGTACGCATGGGTGCATTGTACACTATTTAATACAGCAACTTTTATCAAGATAAGGGTTTACTGAATGTAAACTAAAGCCCCTTTTTTCAAACGTAGCTTATATTAATTCTTACTTAATGTCTTTTATTCTCAAAAAACGTACCAATAAAAAAGAAAAATAAAACATTGAACTACTTCATTGTAATATTTTCAGGTTACAAAAAAAAAAACCGTTACGAATTAAAACTCTTTCGGAAGTTTTGGAGTTAAAGAAATTGCTGCAAAATTATTTAACAGAGCTAAACTAGCTTAAAAACCTTATTTACTTTACAATGTGCTGTGTTTTATTTGAAATATTTTTCTGGAATATAAAGTAGTATAGGCAGAAATAAAAAATAATAGGTGCACTGGTAACAGTTTGACCTTGAGTTTCGAGTATCATTATATCGTAAGCAGAAGAGACGGATTTCGTCAGCATATCAGACAACATGTTGTCTAATACGCATTTGGCCGTATCATATACATAGAAATATAAAAAAAAAACTTGTTAATGGGCCGCATTTTTGCGTAACATAATTATGTCTATCCAAATGAAAACTGTTACAAAAATTACAACCGACTTCCTAATAAAAATAAAAACACTACAAAGAAGAAAATAACTTCGGAAGTCGGTGTTTTTGTTAGTTTCTTCGTATTTTGACACCGACTTTTTCTATTTTTAGTAGTACCTCACACCTAACAACACCACTGCAAAATCGCAGAAAAACAAAATACGCAATTTCGATTACTTGGATGACAAAAAAACATCATCCAAGTAAACGAATTCCAGCTATTTCGATATAAAATCCAAACTTCGCAACCGATTTTGATATAATTTAAATGGGACCAATCTGCAAGTTTCAGATAAAACAAAAAAAATTCAAATCAGTTCATAAATGACGGAGTTACGAGGTAACAGATATAAAAAAAATAGACAACCGAATTGAGAACCTCCTCCTTTTTGGGAAGTCGGTTAAAAATCAGCCGTTCCATCGCCATACTCTTGTGGAGTCATAGGTAAAAAACCCGGCTTGGCGCGCATGTCTGCGTCCCTTCGTAAATCTTTGATAATAGTTTTGAGGTAGCGCGTGCGGTACGGAAATGTTTTTGTGTGCGGCGCAGATATAAATGTGTGAGTTTAGCTCCCTCCAGATGCTCAAGGTTATTGAGGCTACTATACACCTTAAGGCGAGGTTGCAGTACTGTGTGTTTTGACGAACAACAGCGACTGTCCGGCGAGCGGTATAATGCCTAAATTTTGATTGTTTTTTCTCCTTGGCGAAAATTCATAAATAAATAATACTATATGGTTTCAATATTTACTTGAAAATAAAAAGCTCTATCTATTGATATAACTTTTATATATATTCGTGATAAAATCTCTTAGCAGTACGTTTAAAATTGTAATTTTGTGTCATGTTTGATAAAAAAAAGTATCGAGCCAATCATTCTAAATCGCGTTTTTATCTTTACGATTTACTTGAGGGTATGTTCAATTTTTATGTAATTATTTTTATTTTTTACAAAACTCATAATTAATTAGATTTTCAGACATTCAAAAATATTAAAAAGTACTGCAACCCCGCCTTAAGGCGTTCTGTCAATCCTTTTACACGAGTGGCCGGTGGGCCATACACGCGCCGAGCCTACAACGTCCTGCGAGTCCAATTTAATAATGCTTTTAGGATGCTGTTGGGACTGCCATGGCGTTGTAGTGCTTCAGGAATGTTCGCGGAGTCTCGCGCAGATGGTTTTCATGTCATCATGCGAAAGAAAGCGTCCTCCTTACTACTGCGCACGGTAGTGACAACAGCATCCTGAAAATGATAGCTGCCAGACCGGACTGTCCCTTCCAGGGACACTGGGTGGGGACAGTCTTAGGTATAAATAAATAAATATTTTAAATAAACTAACATTACTAACCTACTTCGTAAGCACCATTGTTAATAACACCAAAATACTAACTAAATTATGGACTGTATGTAGTCTGAAATAAAGATTAATTTAATTTAATTTAATTACTATTAAAATCGAACAATGGTGGTGAAGTTCAGTGATAACAAGACTAGTTTAAAAAAATGACGTGAACGTAACTGTTTTTGAGACGTTTCGTAATAATTAGATATTGCATGCTACTACAAAGTAAGCGCAAAAAGAATATTCGCAATATAATTCCATCATATTATTATATGCGCCAAATAAAATGTATGTTTTTAAAACACTTAATGTAATTTTATTACTTATTATTTTATTGTTTCTTTCAGTTTCGTTCCAAGTTACATTCTAGGGTCTTTCTCAAATGTCAAAACGGGCCTTTTATTTTTGACAACTTTACTGTAAAACCTTAAATTCGGCGGGACAACATAACAAAAAAAAATGGTTACATGAAACGGCTCCGCAATGGACCATAAGGAATATATCGATTGAGTCACCGCGGCACTGGAACACAAAGGGCATTAGGAGGAACACGGATGAGTTGTAGTCACTCAGAATCTGGCACTCTCTTCTGCTCCGCCCAGAGCATTACCACGTGCACCTTAAAATAAGGGGTACAAAATATTGTTACTAACACAAGTGAATTTGGCCAGTAGTGGCACATAACCGAGAACAATACACGGGATTGAGAAAGGTCTTTGTCCAGTAATTCTACATTTATCTAGATACTAGCTGTCCCCCGCGACTTCACTCCCGTTTTATCCAATTAGTTCCCGTTCTTGTGGGATTTCCGGGATAAAAATATTTTATGTCCGTCTCCTGGTTCTATGCTACCTCACCGCTAATTTTCAGTCAAATCGGTTTAGCCGTTCTTGAGTTATAAATAGTGTAACTAACACGACTTTCTTTTATTGTATACTAGCTGTCCCCCGCGGTTTCGCTCCCGTTTAACCCGCATAGTTCCCGTTCCTGTGGGATTTTCCCGTTCCCGTGGGACTTTCCCGTTCTGCTGGTATTTCCCGGATAAAAAAACTATCCTATGTCCGTTTCCTGGTTCTAAGCTACCACCCCACCAATTTTCAGCTAAATCGATTCAGCCGTTCTTGAGTTATAAATAGTGTAACTAACACGACTTTCTTTTATAAATATATAGATTTATAGATTATAAGAATTACTAGTTGACTCGATAATGTTAAAAAAAAAAAACATCCAAAACAAAATCATTTCTCAGACCTACCAATTACCAAATATACACAAAAACATAAAAATCGGTCAAACCGTTTCGGAGGAGCGGCGAGCCACCCATAGCTCACCGTCCTCAGGCCCGCGCCTACGGTGGCCGGGCGTCCGTGTTATGACGATAGGCCCACAGAGGGGCCCGAAAGGGCCGACACCTGCCGGAGTTGCGTGACTATTCGAAAGAGATACCGCGGCTCCGGAACACAAAGGGAAATTAAAGAACATGGATGGGTTTTAGTCAGTAGAAGTCTGACACTCCCTCTCGCTTCGTCTAGAGCGGGAGAAGTCATTTGATGATTTCCCATCCCTAAAAAAAGGTGTTCGACAACAAACACTGTCACAGGAGAATTTTTTAAATTAGAAGATTAGATACGAAGATAACCAGAGGTAATGCAAATGCTAACACCAACCGCCCGACCCATCTAACCAGGGAATTGCTATACTTGAGTCCCCTTTCGTCGGAACAGGTATAGGAATTTCATCGTCATAGGCCATATAATACACTAATAAAGACTGTTTAGTACCTCCCTGACTTAATGTGGGTATTCTGTTTGTTTTCAGGAAGACACTTCGCAACAAGTTTAGTGAAAACAATCTGTGTACGAGTGCTAAGAGAATTCGAACTCACTTCGAAGGAAACTTACGATGACTTACGAGTGGTTATTGCTATTTCTGTGGAGTCATTGAACGGCTACCCTGTCATGTTGAATCCGAGAAAGAAGATTAGCTAGCATTATGTAATGTACTGGTAAAACGGGATGAATAGAAATTCAGGAGTGAATAGAAGTTCTGCGAGGATCGCCCGGAGGACGCGGTGGAACATACGGTGGAGGTCTGCCTTGCTTGGGCGGAGCACCGCAAGCTGTGTCCTCGTCTAGGCGATCGGCGGTGGCGACCTCTCCCGTCCGGCCCTGGTTAAATCCATGGTCCGGAGCGAGGAGGCATGCGAAGCACTAATGCTAGCGAAGTAGGAGGTCGAACGCGTGAGAGAGAGGAAAACCTCACGCCTTGGCGAGAAAAAGACGCCCCGGGCGTCGGGAGTCGCAGGGCGATTCCAGACCACCGCGCACCGTAGGTGCAACCCTGCGAACTGCGTGAGTTGGGTGGCTCGCCGTCCGATCAGAACCCGGCCCGAGTCGACGCGCGATGGCATGCTGGGTTCCACGCGCGTCAAAACCCCGTCCTCTATGCTGATATTTCTTGCCGTGGTTGGGGCCAGTGCTCGCCAGGGTTGCGTTCCAGAGCCGCGGTATCTCTTTCGAGCGGGTGCGCCAAAGTTCTCCTAAATTTTCAACTCCGATAATTGGAAATCCGAAAATGTTCTTCCTAACATTTTTCATCCTAATAATCACAATTCCTAACTACACTGTCTCTTATGTTCATATTCCGAAGCATTCAACTGTATAATGTCAGTAGCAATAAACATCTATAAGTAATACTTTTATTTGTTTTCCTATATTTTCTGAACATAACCATTTTTTACACTAATAATCAAAGGCATATCTTGTTTTTATAGATTTCTTTTTATTTTATTTAAAGCGGTGTGTACATGCAAAGATATCCATAGGTTAGGTTAGGTTAGAATTGTGACCAACTAGTAAATTGATCGCGAATTTTTCTATATTAAGATAATTATTTTTAGGGATTAAAGCGTTATGATAAAAAAACAGTAGGAGTTTAAATATATTTACATTAATGAAATTATTAATTACAATTTTCGGAAACATGAGTGTTATGAACATCGCCGGTAGCACGACAAACAGTATAAATGACAACTTTAGTATGATTTTTTTTTTTTTCCAAAAGGTGATGGCCCTAAGGATGGCCCGTGGGTACCGCACGATCTCGCGCGAAGCAGTGTGTCTCCTTGCCGGATTGCCGCCATGGGATCTGGAGGCGATAGTTCTCGCGCGCCTGCATGATTGGCGCGTGGAGGTACTACGCCGGGGGGAAACTCCGCTGACGCGGCAAATTGTCGCGCAGCGGACAGACCTCCGGCGCGATCTCATGGCGTCATGGAGACGATGACTGTCGCAACCCAGTGCAGGGCACGCCACGATAGTGGCGATAAGTCCCCTCATTGAGGAGTGGCTAGAGAGGCGCCACGGCGTCCTCACCTTCTGCCTGACGCAGGTCCTCACCGGACATGGATGTTTCGGGAGGTTCCTGCACCAAATCGGGCGGGAGGAAACGCCCGGGTGTCACCACTGCGTGGATCGACCGGAGGTCACGGTGGAGCACACTGTGCAGGTGTGCCCCGCTTGAGCGGCGCACCGCCGTGTCCTCGAAACGGCGATCGGCGACGACCTCTCGCGTCCGGCCCTGGTCCAAGTCATGGTCCGGAGCGAGACGGAATGGGACGCCGTTGCCTCTTTCTGCGAAGCAGTCATGCTAGCGAAGGAGGTGGCGGAGAGGGAGAGGAGACCCTCTCGTCCCGGCCGCCGTGGTGGACGCCGCGTGTGTCGGGGGCCACCTGGTGACCTCCGGCCACCGTAGGCGCAGGCCTGTAGACGGCGAGCTATGAGTGGCTCGCTGTCCGTCCGTCTAGTGACGACAGGCCGTGTCGACGGCGCGTTAGTGTTCCACGCGCGCCTCAAAGAGAGTCAGCACACAGAGGGGCCCGAAAGGGCCGACGCCTGCTGGAGTCGCAGAGACGCAGCGGGATTATTCGCAAGAGACACCGTGGCTCCGGAACACAAAGGGCAATGAAGGAACATGGATAGGTTTTAGTCAGTAGAAGTCTGACACTCCCTCCCGCTACACCCAGAGTGGGAGGAGTCATTGGATGATTTCCCAACCCTAAAAAAAAAAAAAAGGGATGAAAAATTTTAGGAAGAGTGATCATTCGGATTACAAATCGTTAGGAAGAACAATTTCGGGTAAAGAACTTTAGGTGAGCCAATATGGACCCCTTTCGAACATTATTGTAACTTCTATTCCCCCCTTGCGTTTCTATTCACCCGTTTTACGATAGGTACCTGCCGGTCGATTCTGTTGACATCTCACCGTGTTCACTTAGGTGGTATGAACGACAAGTGAGCTGTCATGCCGTCTTGTTTTGTATTGTTTGGCAGCTAAGTGAACACTTAGGCGAAGTGAACGGCAAGTGCACAGCCATGTTTACAGAATCGTACTTCTGATAATGTGACGTGAGTATATTTTTTAAGGAGTTCATGTTAAATAATAAACATCTGGTTACGGGTTCTGTTTAATAATTGTAATTTATTTATTTTCCTTCCACTTGTAATTTGGAAGTGCAAGGTCTGTTCTGTAAATACTTTCAGTCCTTTTTTTATTTTATTCTAGTCTACGATTTATGTAATTGTGCTCTTGTGTGTTGTGTTTACTATTTTTGTACGATATAATTGTTCTAGCTGTATAATCTATATTAATATTATAAAGAGGTAACAATTGTTTGTAAGTTGGTATGTAGGGGGTAATCTCAGGAACTACTGGTCCGATTTGAAAAATTCTTTCAGTATTAGATAGCCCATGTATCGAGGAAGGATATAGGCTACATATCATCACGCTAAGACTAAACGGAGCCGAGCATTAATGGAAAATATGACGCAGACGAAGTTGTGTGGGTCAGCTAGTTGTATATAAATAAATAAACTTAAAAAAAATGTAGATCAGATTGCCGCTTTCACGACTATTTTGGTTTTTTTTTCTGTGACTAGCCAGCTATTCAACCATAAAATTTTAATCATTATTTTTTTATGATTTGACGGCTCTCAGTTGAAAACAATTCTCCCTAGGGAACCAAAGTAATACTTTCAACACGCTCCTCAGGCAGCTTCTAACTTTCCAAGTATGAAAAAAATATTTTGTTTTTCCTACGGCTGGGGCAGCCATGATCAAAACGATAATAGTTTGTGTGCTAAGGTACGCGCACTTAGAACCTGCAGGTTCCTTGGACTACATTAGACTGATCTTTGCCATATCTGTGTCCACCCTTGACGTATATAACGTTAGTGCCCGCTTACGGAGTCTCGGGGCGTTGAGGAGGAAGCCGCGGCTGGCACCGATGCGGCGGACGCTTGAAAGCCAGCGTTGCCAACGTGTGGTAAATTACTCAAACTGCGGGGAATCTCAAGTTGAATGTGGTGGTGGTGAGGTGCTTGAAACTGTGGGCACTGCAGTATTTTTGGGCATAACTTTTGATCCGAAACTACAATGGGGCCTACATATATCAAGCCTGTCGGGAAGGCTCAGCTCTGCCGCATACGCCGCCGTTAGGAAAGTAAGACAATTTACTGACGTTGACACAGCTCGGTTAGTCTATATTAGTTGGGCGTCAAGGATTGGTGACGTAATAACGTCCGGGAGGCGAGAGGATAATCAAAGATTATGTGGATAAATAGTCGCACAAGTAGTTATTACATAGTTTTACACAATCTATTTACCATTTTACTTCATAAGTTGACTTGTTGCGTCAAAGAAATGTAAGTACCGTGAAAAACCGCTATTTTTTTTAGGTGAATTCAGAGGTTTAATTGTATCTTTGTTTTTTTTCCATCAAAGTGAGTAAGTATTTATAGTTATATGAAATTATAGCTCAATGTTATGTAGATTTGATAAATATTCCAATTCTGAAACCTAATATACTATGTGAAATTAGCTAATACAAAACACATCGCCGATTAGTTCCCTCTTCAAGGAAATCTTATCATTGTACAATATAGTGGCATATTCTTACGACATATAGCTAGTTATCAATCAATAAAGAATTATGTAGTATCCTAGTAACATTTTTTTATTAGAGACTACTCAATGTAACTAGAATGAGCGTTTACAAAGTCAAGCGTCTTAGTACGCAATTTCATAAAAACGGCTCGACGGACGATGAAGTTTGATTATGAATATTATGAAAATTTTACATAGGACTGTCAAAAAAACGCTGTAATTAGATTATTTGTTTATTCATAATGTAATTTGCAAAATTTCGTATGGATTGATACAGTAGTTTTATAAGAAATCGATAGAACACGGGAACAAACAATATTTCAGCCAGTTCTCCGTTATCAACATTTGTTTATAAATACCACTCTCATATTACAAGTATTGTTTAAATTTTATAGTACCTATTGTCAGTTTATTCAAGAACCAAAAACAGTTTAGAGTTTAAGATAAGAGCCACTAGAAACGTCAGCAGACCATTTTTTTGTTAGCAGAGTCGTAGCGTGTCAAATTGCGACAAAAAGCGCCGGGCGTTGACAGATGTATTGACGTTTGACGCACCTGGACTCAAGAGGAAGTATTACAATCATTTTAAGAAGTTTTAAATTATTCTAAGACTTATAACAAAAACATGTGTTTTGGTGTTATGTCGTGTTGTCGAAAGTACTATTTGGATCAGTAGATGGCATTGCAGGTATTACGTAGTAAGTTATTTTCATCTACATTTAAGTACCTACGTTGATTTCATCTACTTTGGTTTTGCAGGTACTTTTCGATGCGGACAAAACAGAATACTTACAGAAAAAAAACACTAGAAAGTAAAAAATAACTTGACCCCCAAAATTTGTTGTTTTTTTTTTGTATTTTTGTGTGAAAATCTTAATGCGGTTCACAGAATACATCTACTTACTTACCAAGTTTCAACAGCATAGCTCTTATAGTTTCGGAGAAAAGTGGCTGAGACATACGGACGGACGGACAGACAGACATGACGAATCTATAAGGGTTCTGTTTTTGCCATTTGGCTACGGAACCCTAAAAAAGGCTAGTTTTATGCTAAACTGAACGAATAATTGAAAATTGTACAAAACTTGTCGAAAAACGTTGATACTTAAATTTAAAATCTTTAAATGTTCATAACTTTTTTTCCCGGCCATCGATTGTAATGAAACAAAGCCTATATGTTGCTCAGAAATAAGCTGAACCTAATTTTGGACCCCGACCAAATCCGTTCAGTATTTTCGGAGATCATCGCGTACAGACAGACAGACAGAAAGACAGACAAAAAACGTAAAATTTTTTAAGTTCTATAGCTTTTTTTTAAAACCTCTGCTCGATTTTTGGTATTGTTCTTTAATGTACAGAATTCACGGTTTCTACTGTTTTATTATATGTATAAATGTATAAATAAATAAATATCATAAAATCTCAGGAACTACTGGTCCGATTTGAAAAATTCTTTCAGTGTTAGATATAGCCCATTTAACGAGGAAGGCACATTTATAGGCTATATATCATCACGCTGAGACAATTAGGAGCGGAACATTAATGGAAAATGTGACGCAGACGAAGTTGCGCGGGTCAACTAGTAATGTTATAAAATTATTGTAATACTTACTTTGCATCCTACTGTATAAATTCTAGATTTTTAAACTTAACAGACAGATATGTTGCTAGGGAGCTGGTTGCACCATTTCTTCCTCCCCGCTAAAAAACACTAGAAAATAGTGACGGCCGGGCATTTTTTGGGAACCTAGAATATTGTCGTTCAAAAGTGCTGGCAATGAGCCTAAGCCAACCACTTTGTATGGCGTTTGGGCTTGAACATGGACATAAAAATATTGCACTATTTTTAAATTTATTGTGTGGCTTACAGTACAAAGAAAACATATATGTAAGAAGTTTTGTATCAAATTGATTAGTATAATACAAAAACTTCAATATTTTGAAATAAATTGTTTATTTGTAAAACTATTCATTTTTATATGTGAATAAAACATGGTCTAAAAACTGAGCAGGTGAAGTTACATTTTCATACCTTGCCCAGCTTAAATACCATACCACAGACATGATATGAGCGCAGCAACCTACAGTCCTTCGGTCGACTATGCAGTTGCAGCAATTATGTTTAATAGCTTGGATGCCTGCTGTATGATTTTCGTATAATATATAAACAAAATATATTTTACGGCTTATATGTCTGCTTTGTATTTTTCCTCGCAATAATGTGCAATTCTCGACCGAAGGAAATCCTTGTAATAGGTCACTGGCTCTATCAATGCACACTTCAATAGTATAGGAACCATCATTTCTTATGTGCTCCCCATAATAAGACTTTGCCTGTTTAATCTGATATATTCCACATGCTAATAATACAAGTTCATCAAATGTTAATCTAGGAAATTCAACATTGTCAATAGTAGTACATGGTCAACCATATTTTTTTATTTATGTAAGGTAATGATGATGTCAATAATAAATACTCCAACGGCCAGAGCTAAGCTCGGTCTTCCAGGAAAACATTTTAATGTTTTGAAGTTCTCGAATCGAAATATCGATATTATTACTTCTAGGTTTTTTATTTTGGCAAGCCTAACTCAACGCACCCAGCACGCTGCGCCGCAACTATCACCATACACAAGCATATGCAAACAAAATAATGAATGAAAACTCTTTTTTATTCGTTTTCAATATTATTTAGTTTGACACTCCCGAATAGGGACCAATGTTTATTAAATATTATTACTAAATTATTCATAAATTTCTTTTTTCTCAATACGTTTGTTCACCGGTTAGCCCATTTTGGTTGATGTCCTTTGAGTAAACGATTTTTGTTTTTTTTTTTTATTTTGTATATTTTCACTCACTATGTTTCCAAGATCTCCTGATTAAACTAAAAATGCCAATTAAAACTCATTCACAATACAAACCCCCAAACTAGCGCACTCTTACCAATAGGACAACGCTCTTATTTTGTCAGTACAACGCTCGTTCGTTTGTAAATGCACTTTCTTTGTTATTTTAAACTAATGTGTTTTTTTTCTTCCTATAGAAGTCTTTCAAAGAATTGACATTACAAGAATATACAACACCATACTAAAAAATATCTTCCTCGTACAATATTATCCTACCCACACTAATATGTATTATTACCCAAATTTTAGGGAAAAATCCAACAAATGGCAACCCATTCGACGCACACGTAGATAAAAGGTAGCTTCACTTGTTTGTTCGCGGTGCGCCGTCTTTCTTGTTATGTTGGTCTGAGGCACGAATATGAACCTTATCACAAAATAAAAAACTTTTTACAAAAAAATACAACCGACTTCTGTTTTTGTTAGTTTCTTCGTATTTTGACACCGACTTCCGAATTTAAAGTTATTTTTTACTTTGTAGTGTTTTTTTTTTTTAGAAGTCGGTTGTATTTTTTTGTAAAAAGTTTTATAGTTTTCACTTTTTAGTGGTGCTCCACACCTAACAACACCACTAAAAAATCGCAGAAAAGCAAAATACGCAATTTCGATTATCAATTAATAATCATCTAAATAGTCAAATTCCAGCGATTTCGATTTAAAAAACCAAAGTTCGTAATCGATTTTGATATGATTTAAATGGGACCAATCTGCAAGTATATCCTTTCAGATAAAACAAAAAAATTTCAAATCGGTTCATAATTGTCGGAGTTATGAGGAAACAAACATAAAAAAAAACACAACCGAATTGATAACCTCCTCCTTTTTGGGAAGTCGGTTAAAAAAATGGACACGGCGGGCGGTGGCGTGCGTATTCATTCCCGCGGCGGCGGTGCGCCGGCGCAGTGCTCATATCTGGTAGGTACCGTAAAACGGGTTCAATTAAAACGCAGGGGCATATAGAAACGAAACTTTGTTTGGTGCTATTTAAAAAATAATTTCTACTCATTCTTCCGTTTCTATTTATCCCGTTTTACAATACATTGTAAGACATAATGCTAGCTAATCTTCTTTCTCGGATTCAACATGACAGGGAAACCGTTCATCGACGCCACAGAAATAGAAATAATCACTCGTAGGTCGTCGTAAGTTTCCGTCGAAGTGAGCTCGAACTCTCTGAGTACCCTCACACATATTGTTTTCACTAGCTTTGTTCCGAAGTATCTTCCTGAAAAAAAAATTGAAATAAAACATTAGACTGAGGTGGGTCACAGTAGACAGTCTTGATTGGTACAAAACGTTACTTAAGTTTGACAGAACTATGCTGTGTAACATCAAAATATGAAAGGGCTTTTTGATTCGTCAGATGGGTGAATTTCCCAAATGACTTATTTTTTTGTCTTCGGTGAAATTAGTATTTGAAAAATGGAATATTGTTCTGATTTTTTTTTTTGTATTCAATAGGTAGTTATTGGGTTGTGGCAAAAATATAATTTGCCTAGGACTATTACGAAGGTAGAAATAAATACATAAACCTCGTATTTTTTTCAAATCGGTGCTGTCCCTCTACTTTTTTTACAAACAAAAAAGCTTATACACTAATAAAAATAAGTATAACTTAATCTATTTCATAGAATATTAGTTTTTTTATTAATATATAGCATATTTTATTACATAATTAACGATTATTATTACTGAGAGGCACAAACATACTTGTCCTGCAAAATGTTCTCATATCGCTGGAAAAAAGTTATTTAAACCTAATTTTACATCGACGAGTCCGACAGCGTCCGCACCCGAATTTTATTTCTCTCGTTAGTGTGTGCTAGTGCGCAGTCAGAATGGACATGAGTCAAATCGCTGCATATTCTTGCCAATAACGTAAGTACGCCATTCCAGTTGCTCCCGGACAATTATTTTATATTTTCGGTGATTGCATTTTTCAAGTGTAATGAGTAATTTTATTATTGTTGTTTGGTTCTAACAGAAGTAGTAAGTGAATTAACTTAATTTACTGTTATTGAATTTATCCTAGATATTATGCATTTTTTCAAATTTTCTAAAAAAAAATATTTCTTACGTCGCTGTTCTCATATCGCTGTAATCGGAGGTCTTTATTACCACCGATGTGATAATTTACACCGAAATGATAAGAAAAAATCAATCGGTGTCTTATATCTAATATCGGTGTTTTGATTCATGATCAACGCACAGTTTTGTCACATCGGTGGATTGCTTTATCATATCGGTAGAACATTTTATCATCTCGGTGAGTGGTTTTATCATATCAGAAGTACCGTACTATAAGTATGTGCCCGTTGGGCAGCCGGATCAAGGGCTTGATCCAGAAAGCAGTACTCCTGGACACGGCGCATACAGTGTTTTTGTATCCGGAATTATGATTTTAAGATAAACAGTAAATTAGCGATTACTAGGTATATTTCCGTATAGTCATGATGGACGTTTCGTTCTCTTTATTTGTACGAGTCACGTAAGTATGAGCCTTTACATAAAAACATCTTGAAAAATATATTAAACTCATAAATAGCTAAATAATTAGTAATATCATAATCATAACGTAGGTATATGTATTTCATAGTTCCGTTGTGAAAATATTTATTTTTGTGTTTCGTCTCACGCAAATGCAACTGTCAAGGCAGATGACAGACGTACCGGTAGCTTGGACCCGGTTCCCGATACCGGTGGGCTACTTTTTTATAATATTAAATGTTTTTGATTATTTTTACAGGAATATTTAAAAATGTAAATTATATGTGTATAGAAAAATAAATAAATGAAATATTTTTTTTATTCTAAGTACCTATAGTAAATATATTATAATAAAAAAAGAAGAAAGTAAATATAATAAAATAGGTATTTAATTTCAAAAAAATATTTTAATTGGATTTCTAAGAACTCAGTTCTCTTTGGATGTGATCTACTTACATAAGACCCTCAGTTCAGGTCTTCAGTTCTAAGTCACCCTTGTTAAAATATATAGGTACCTACTAACTATTTCCTTTTTGATATTCAAAGGTGGATAGATTATCATATCGCTGGATATGTACATCAATTAGGTGGATAAACTTAACATATCGGTGCACAAAATAAATAATCGGTGCCGGTTTGTCATATCGGTGGAAACCAGAATTCAAACTGAATTTTCTCCTTAGTCTTAAATGACACGTTTATGGTATTAAATTTGGGGGTATTTTATATCCTAAAAATTACATAAAACCTGAAAAATATACAAAAAAATATATAAATGAAAAAGTTCACCGATATGATAAAAAAATGGCATTTGTTGAAATTCACCCAGATAGTTGAATAGAATTATGGGTATATTAGACATATACTTTTGTTTTTTAAATCAAGCAAAAAAAATTAAAAAGATAAAGCGTATCAAAGTTCAGAAGTGGGAACTGATGACGTCACTTGTGGGTGAAAAGTGTGAGATCACGCGAAATTTCAACGCACCGACTTAAAAGTGAACAATACAGAAATCTTCTTTTCAAAAAATATAACCGACATCCTAACAAAACATTATATACACAAAGTATACAATAACCTTAATTTCGAAAGTCGGTGTTAAAAAAACCGGCCAAGTGCGAGTCGGACTCGCGCACTGAGGGTTCCGTAAGCAGAAGTTGCGATTTACGATTTATGACGTATTAAAAAAAACTACTCACTAGATCTCGTTCAAACCAATTTTCGCTGGTAGTTTACATGATAATGTACATCATATTTTTTTTTTTGTTTTACCTTTCTCTTATTTTAGAAGTTAAGGGGGGGGGACACATTTTTCCACTTTGGAAGTGTCTATCGCGCAAACTATTCAGTTTAAAAAAAAATGATCTTAGAAACCTCAATATCATTTTTATAGACCTATCCATAGATACCCCACACCGACACGTATGGGTACGATGAAAAAAAAATTTTTGAGATTCAGTTCTAAGTATGGGGACCCCCAAAATTTATTTATTTATTTATTTATCTATTTGCTTACATATACACAATACAAATTAGTAGGCATGCATTAAAATTTCATGTCAAAGTATTTGTACATGCACCCTGTAAGGGCACTGCAAATTTTTTGTCAAATAATGATAAGTTGGTAAGAATATGTAGGTTATTGTTTTTTTTCTATTTTTATGTGAAAATCTTTGTACGGTTCACAAAATACATCTACTTACCAAATTTCAACAGCGTAGTTCTAATAGTTTCGGAGAAAAATGGCTGTGACATACGGACGGACAGACAGACAGACATGACGAATCTATAAGGGTTCCGTTTTTGCCATTTGGCTACGGAACCCTAAAAATGAAAACAAAAAACTTCGCAAATTAAGGTTACTTTATACTAGCACTTCGCCCGCAACTTCGTTCGCGCGGGTTTAGTTCGTACTCCACGAACTTCATCTTCCCATTTATCTTCTTCCTTTAAACGTGTGGGCAGTAAGGTCACACCCTAGTTTCAGAGTTCCCCACTCATAAATGGACTAATAACCACTCAAAATTTAATGTAAATAGTATAATAATTACATGTTCATAACCAATGATAATCATCAAACAATTTAAATGGATAAGGATCAATATCATGATACTAAAATTAGCACCATTCTATTCCACCCAGGTTTTGATGGAATATTTTGAACAAAAAGCGGTCATCGTGACTAAACCATAATGGTTAGATATTTCTTTCTACCTTCCGGACTTTTTATAGATTAATTGTCTTCTATAAAACTGTACTACATCACTTTGCTCTATAGTCAAATTTTCGTAGTGAAAAAAATTACCAAAAAAACCTCATAAAGCATAGGTAGTATAGGTACTCATATAAAAGGTTTTTGGAAGGGTAGGTTTTTGGTATTTTTTTTCACACCTTCGGTTACATTATCAAAGTTTTCATAAGGTTCCCCAAAATTTTTGAAAATATTTTATAGCTTATGTTCATCAGAGATCATTTTAGCGGTGAAAGAATTTTTTAAAAACGGTCCAGAAATTTCGGAGCCTATACAATTCAAACAAACAAATCTTCCCTCTATATAATGTTAGTGTAGATGTAGGTATATTTTATATTTTGTATTGTAAGTCGGTTATATTTTTTGATAAAAGCTTTTTTTGTGATCTACTGATGGACCTTATAAAATTTTCAATAAAATACCTTATACAAAAGCTGGACTGAAACCATGGCAAAGGTCGCAGGTACTACTTATTGTATGCCAGCAACATAATGAGTTGGCAATGCCTGAGGATCATCTATGACCAGCATTGTATGTCTTCCGCATTATAATGACGAACATAAAATAAATATCCATGTCTTACCTAAACAGTCCATAGGTCCCAAACTGAACGGTATGTAGCTGTTGGGGTTCCGTTTCTTCACGTTTTCAGGGTTGAACCGCTCTGGGTCGAAGAGGTCTGGGTTGGACCAGAAGCGAGGGTCGCGGTGGAGGTGGTAGATAGGAGCCACTAGTGAACAGCCCGCGGGGAGAGTGGCGTTACCTGGAGGGTATAGGAAATTTATATTGATTACTAGCTGACCCGCGCAACTTCGTCTGCGTCACATTTTCCATTACTGCTCCGCTCCTATTTATCTTAGCGTGATGATATATAGCCTATAACCTTCCTCGATAAATGGGCTATCTAACACTGAAAGAATTTTTCAAATCGGTCCAGTAGTTCCCGAGATTAGCGCGTTCAACCAGACAAACAAACAAACAAACTCTTCTGCTTTATAATATTAGTATAGATAATGTAAATAAATGATTTATTCAATAGGAAGTTACATGTACATGGCGTACAGAGTAGTCTTACACACTAAAAAAGGAAAATAGTAGGTACATCTATACTAATATTATTGAAATCGAAAAACTTCATTACCGCTACATATATCGTATATCGTTAGAAACATGGATACATTCGTCAGAAAATCAAATGATGAGCATACCACTATCCCTGTGATGGAATTTGAGTGCCTTCAAATCCATAATTTTCATGTTTTTTAGCCTCAAACATCGCTCTGTCATCATTTCAACGTAATTATACTTTGTCAAGATTCTATCGTATTTTTAGTTAAGTTACGTATGAAAAAGGACCAAACGAAGAACGCAAATATATGATTACGTCTTGATTTAGTCTTTCTGCATCTGTATGTCTGTTTGTCTGTGCATTTGGAGGAGTATCACGCATAAACCATGGATTGAATTCAAAATGTAGGTACTTACTTTAAAATTGTAAGTGATAACCGAAGTAACATTAGCGTTTATTTCATCAAAATCGACACACAAAATCAAAAGATATCGAATTTTAAAGTGAAGGAAGAAACTTCATCGAGCGCTAAAGTAGGTTGTTTTCATTGAGACTCCAGATACGTGCAATGCCATCTATTGAGAGAAGTTGTAGTAACAAATGTGTGAAAAGACCCCAAAACAATGTATTTTTGAGTTTTTTTTAGTTATTATATTCAAACGTCACTGTCGTAAGAACTAAAAAAAACGCGGCTCGCCAGTACACAGATAAACCCTATGAGGTTTACGTCGTATGACCATATTAATATAATAACATAAGATTAAGTATTTTGGAAATAAACAAATAATAATAATGTGACAAAAGAAAAGTGAACATGTTGCTACCTTATCATTATTTATCGTAACGTGTGAGCTTCTAAGTTCGAACAAGACTTACGAGTCCCTATATTTGACAGTTAGTTTGTCTATTTATTTAAGGTATTATTAAATTACAATGTTTACAGTATCTACATTATGTACAAACGCATAAAAAACAAAATACATCATTGGGCATCAAAAAAATAATCCACATCGACAGTTAATTACATTGTCGATAGATGGCGTTGTACTTGAGGCACGTTTTTCTGAATCACGGTGTTAAGATTCTCCACAGTAGCATGACCTCAGCCCCATGATTTTTGACTGTTTATCTTGAAAGTTATATATATTATGAACCCCGACACATAAATAAGGGTGTTATATGTTTAACGTGTCTGTCTGCGTATCTGTGTATCTTGCTGTGGTATCGTAGCTCTTAAACGGAATAACGGATGAACCGATTTCCGTTTGGTTTTTTTTTTGTGATAGCCACACGGGTCTATCTTCAAGGTTAAGCAATGCTTGCCGAGGTCGGTCTGTGGATGGGTGACCGTTATAAATATATTGGCTCGGCTTCCAAACCAACCGGATAGAACGGCTGCCTACCAGACCTCCACAACCCATTGACTAGGTAACAAGGTACTTCTTGCCAGATTTTACTGGCTTCTGACTATCCGTAACGACTGCTAAAGATCTACAAATGACAGCCGAGACCAAAGGCTTAACTTGGTTTCCGAGGAACGAAGGAAACTGTATGTTAAAATGGTCACCCATTCGCAGACCAACCTTCGCAAGCGTTGCTTAACCTTGAAGATAGACCCGTGTTGCTGTTTTTATTTAGCCACGAGATCCTCTATAATAAATCGATTCTATGAACCCAGTAAAACTTTTTTAATATTCTATAATGTTAAAACAAATTAATCAGTGGTCTACAATCAGCAATATTGTCAGTAAAAATCGGAGAAAATGTTTCTTTTTGGACTGTGCTGGACGAAATCAAGAATCAACTTGATTCGTTCGATACTCGGTTTTGTTGATTTTGGTTCAAGATAGGTTTGCACCAGCAGACTACCTGGGCTGGTTGGCATTTTAACCGGTAGAGATGATACAGTGCCTTGCATTAGGTACCCTTTTTCTATATTCTTAATTCTGAGAGAGATCAGGAGACGTAAATTAACGTAGATTTTGTACATCATTTCCTTTTCCGACGTCCACGCAAATGAAGTCGCGGGCACAGCTAGTCGTATAATATAGCTACGGAAACAAATTTTTCGTAGTAAATTCGATTGACGAAATTTGATGTAATTTCTGAATTTGATGACGTCATTCGCAAAATTCCGTCGACTCAGCTGGTGTGTGGTAAGTACGTAAACAAATATTCTATAGTGTTCAGAAATACATATAATGTAGCTTACACCCTATAAATTAGTAATAAGATCAAATCGGCAGAAAATAAAATGAAGACGGTTTGGAAAGTTATAAATAATGAAACCAATAGAAATAAAGAACGAAACACTGCTTTTTTACTGGAGATTTAGAAGTAGCTAAAGAGTTTATTTTTTTTCACCAATTTATCAACTAAAACTACGGAAGCTTTAAATTCTTCACCCGAGGTCTCATATAATTTATTAAGAGCAAACGTTCCAGGCTGTACGATTGATTGCCAATTCAAACATATCAACCCTATGACAGTCATAAAAACTTTCCGGCAAATCAAAATCAAATGGACCGAAAACATACGGAGAATGTCTATCAAAGTGTTCACGTCCATAATTGAGACCATAGCACCATACTTGGCTTTAATATTTAATTTATATGTGGACCAAGGAGTCTTTCCAGATTTAATGAAATACAGTTAGATTATACCACTATTTAAATCTGGCAACAGCAAAGACACCAATAATTATAGACCTGTATCTGTATTGTCAGTTTGTATCAAAGTGTTTGAAAAAGTAATGCTCAATCATCATCAATAAATTTTAAACGATCAACAGTATGGTTTTACCAAAAGTTGTAGTACGACTGACGCTCCACGTTGTTAAAACACATATATACAGCGTGGGAAGAGGCACAAGACGCCATAAGAATCTTTTGTGACCTCGCCAAGGCATTTGATTGCGTAAATCACGAAACCTTGCTCCTGAAACTAGGACATTGCGGACTAGATAAATTTGCACTCAGTCTAGTGAAGTCTTACTTAAATGACAGACAGCAGCAAGTTCAAGTAAATTGTGTATCGGGGCATAAAACTCAAAATGGGGGTACCACAAGGCTCAATATTGGGTCCGTTCCTCTTTTTAGTGTGTATTAATGATCTACCTCATCTTTTGAAAAATCAACTTAAAATGGTTTTATTTGCTAGCGCCTACCATAGTCCTGAAAACGTGTCAAATACTTACTTATAGTAATATCTTCGTTTATGGTCCTCTGTAATACAGCCCCAATAGGGAACAGCCGCAGCACTTCTTTGAACACCATCTCTAAGTACGGCATCTTCTTGAAGTCCTCATCGGTCACGTGTCTGTCCTGGTCGCCAATAACGTCCTTGATTTCTGCGTAGAGTTTTTCCTGAAAATATTGGACATTACTTATGAGCAAGCAGCTAAATTGCTATCGTTTGACAATGGCGGAACATGGGCAGATTGAGTAACGTAGTTTACGCCCATAAAAAATTCAACGGACAATTTTCCACAACTGCCACCTGCGTCTATTTTTCCGTACGCGTTCAATAATAATCTCTTCAAGGTTTGATTGAACAGGCTTCTTCTGGGTAAGCTCACTCCATCGTTGCTTTTGTCTCGGCCTACACTAGAGTCAAGAGCAAACCCATCTCAAATAAAAATTAAAACTGCAATTCCTTTTGCCAGAAATCGGAATTAATTAGGTACATCCTTAACACATCAACTTAATTATTTGGAAGATACGCTTGTTTAGCCTTCCTCTTCCCTCTTCTTCTTCTTTGACAATTAGCTGTTTCAGTACGCCTGCATCAAAAACTCAAACTCATTATGTCTATAACTGGTCCTAAAAGGCTTTAAAACCTTGCTCATACAAAAAAGGCATTACCTGACATTTTGGGTGATACGCCATCATCAGTAAGATATACGATGAGATCTTTGCCGACGCTTCTTGACTCTGAAAAATTGCAAAAGACATTTGTTCTTTTGTTGTTTATTGAAGTATCCCGAGTCAATTTAAAGAACATTGTTGTTCATGGGCCTCCCCCAAGTGTCCACATCGACCTGTCCTATTCGTCTCGCATCCATCGGATTCCCTCGGCCATCATCAGTGAGACCCTCTAAAGCTGCGTTTCCCATACGCGGTCGCCACTCCAGAACCTATCAAACCCATCGAATATCTGTTCTGCGAGCAATATACCATGCCACTTAAGTTTAGCGATTCTTTTGGCTATGTAGGTAAGCTTGGTTCTCCTACAGACCAAGAAGTAAGAAAACTCCAAGCACAGCCTTTTCAATAGCCTTTTGGGTGTCTTTAAGCCTTCTGATGAGTTTTAAAACTTACCGAAGTAAATATAGTAAACGTTTCCTGCACCAGTTCCTCCTTATTCAACTCCTGTGACAGCAAGAACCTGTCTATAACACTGAGTTGAGTATTAACACCAGCGTCATCTTCCGTATTAAGTAGATCCTTCTTGCTGTCCTCAACAGTCTTCAGCCTTTCAGCCCTGTGAAGCAGGATTGCTTCACTAAAATCCGTCATTATCTTCAAAAAATTCTTCAGAGCAAAATGGTCGCTTGACACCCAAAATACTGGCTCGATTTGTAGATACCATTTTGTCATTCTTCGGAATACTACATCGTACATGCTAGAAATTACAAAGTGTCGTTACTGGTGGCTTGTCTATACAACATCAAAAAACCAATAGTGGTACCTGGCAATAGTGTAGTTAGTTGCATTTTTCAGTCTGGGGAGTTCCGCTTATTAAATTTGACCCTTTCGTTCCCCTTCCCACGGCTGGGACTTAACCTCTTCCCTTTGAAAGGTTATGGAGTGAACTGCACCTTTTAAGAGGACGTGTAGCTGAAGCCATGCAGACTTAGTTTAGTACTTACAGGTTGATGGATGACACAATTTCAATGATTTTTTGTTTATAACGTGTCGGTTTCCGCAAGATGTGTCTTTCGCCAAATTTAACCTATTTGTCCCACAGCTGGTAGAGGCTTCCTCTTCCTTTTTTACGCAACTCAGTCCTTTGTCAGTAATTTAAACTAGGTAATACACACACACCATTGTGTTTGTTTCTGATGCATATAGGTATTACCTAATTAATAAATTGTAAATCCATAATTGGCTGTAAGCTCGGTTTATTTATTTTAGGTAAAATTATTAAAGAGCTGTGGATTTTGTGAATGAATAAAAAAAAAATTAACTAATTCAAGGATAAGAAATAATTACTTTGGACTGTTGTCTATAACTTTTCTAATATACGGCAATTTCATGGTCTGTTCTTTGGTCAAACCCATTAGCGTTTCTGTAAGAGAAAAAAATAATTTAATTTATAAATAATTGTAAAAAGTAAGTAGTAAATAACACTATAAATGTAAATAGGATGACAGTGAATAACGTGAAATTAACCTTTCTCAAACTATGTCAGGATACCTATACTAGATACAAACAAAATCAAGAAAAAAAGGGGTTGAAATAACTCTAAGCTATTTATTTAGAAAATAACTCTGCAATTTCCGCTTTTAAGCTGTTGGTCCCGGCTGTCATTTGGAAATCTTTGGTAGTCGTTACAGATAGTCAGAAGCCAGAAAATCTGACACCAGTCTTGCCAAGGAGTGTTACCCAGTTAATGGATTGTGGAGGTCTAGTAGGCAGCCGCTCCACGTAAAATACTGATATTCAGCTGAATCCGGTTTGACTGGAAGCCGACCCCAATAGGTATAGTTGGGAAAAGGCTACGCAGAAGATGATGAAAAAAAAAATGGCGTGTGTATATAGATAATAGGAAATTATTTATAAAAGCGCATAGCTTTTATAAATAATTTTCAAATTGTACAACACAAGGAAAAATCGTAGACTAGTTTTATGACGAAATCTAAGCTTTCACCTGACCTAAGAAGTCCTTCATTTGTATCACAGGTGTTGATGCATGTGTATTTATTTTAACTACCAGTTCAGTTGTGGTACATAAAGGCATTCTCTACTATAGTTTACGCCAGATAAACGTGGAATAAAGTACATTGACCCACATACTTTCTTAAGATCAAAATCAGAAATAATGACATGAAGCTGTCCTGAATCGACTTCTATCGTGATCCTTTATGTTCTCTAGTAATGAAAATCTTCTTAATTTATTGTTCTAGTATCTACGAAGAGATATTAGGGAAAGGTCAATGTACTTTATTCCACGTTTATCTGGCGTAAACTATAGTCATCCGCTTGATCGTTTGGTTGAATGTTCCGGTGATCCGGTTTTTGAGGTCTGTTGATAAACAGTTACTCTCAACAGAAGTACTCAGCGATAGGACATATATCTTTTAGTGAAATCATTTTTGCTCCGTCTCCCTTCCACACCCGAATCGCAATGGCATTGACAATTCATAGTAGGGGTGCTGGGGTTTTTACAAATTTAATATAACCAAGGGCTCCAAGGCCCCATCATTTTTATTTAAAACGTGAGAATTTAAAACGTGTTTCTCTATGCAAAATAAACTGTTGCAAAATATATTTTTTTAGTTTTATGTATTGAGAATAAAACTAATTTACTACTACATAACATACTACAACTATTGAATAGGAAATATTATACCTGACCGTCTCGAAACATGTAGGTATCAGCTGACCCCGTCCCTCCCCCTCTAGATTAAATCCTGGGTACGCCCTTCTATACGTCGATAATGCATTAGGTTAGAGTTTTATTTATCTGTCAAGTGCAGAATGTAGTTGAATAGAGTGGCACATGACATTAAGGACACACTATAACGTCGAACATCTACTGTGAAATCTTGACATCTCGAGCTAGTCGTTAATCTGTGAGTCGCCATCATTGTAAAGGCTTTACAGTGTCTTTTTTTTTTTTCAGAATGCCAGAATTCTACCCGCCTTACTCATAATAAAAGGGAGACTGTGAATTTTGTAAGTTCGCTTATCCCGCTTGTATCTGACATCGACGCACAAACGATTTCCATGGGTCCAGGGCATGATTCTGGACAGTGTTGGAATTTTTCGTCGGTTCTTTTCTCATTTTTTTCAAGAGTACCACAAATTATCAGCTCAGCTGAGCTGATATCTATTTGTGGTTTTATTCAGATTGCTCTTTTTAGTGAAAGTAGTTAATTAATTATTTTTTTATTAAAAATATCATTGGGTTAGGTCAGAATAACGATTATGAGCAGTCTAAAGTAAAAAAACCCTTGAAAAAAATGAAAAAATGAGATAAAAGCCGACGAAAAATTCTAAGTCTAGGGTGTTCAGAATCATACCCTGGACCCATGGAAATCGTTTGTGCGTCGATGTCAGATACACGCGGTATAGTAACGTACACATAATATATGTAGGTACTGTATGCACGTGGAGGGTAATGAATCTCACTCAAAATCACTACACTTTTTTGTTAAAATTCTTAATTTAAAAAGAACATTTCAGGGCCAAACTCAGACAACATTTTGTCTCAGCCTAGACTTTTTCAAACAATATTGAAGTCGATTTCCAGTTTGACTGCATGTCGCTATGTGCCAGTATTTTCCATAGATCTACAAACTTAATAACTAGGCGATCTTATAACCTTGTCAAGACTACCAGTTACAACTATCAAATGAGTACCCTAAATAACAGCCGGGAGCAGCGGAGCAGAGCATTCTTTCCGAGACATGGAAAAAGTATCGGTGTGTAATCGGTCCATGTATATGTGACCAAACGTTACAATATTATCTGCCAAGTCGAGCAAAAAAGCGCCACGGCCGTACCATCCTTTTCTCGAAGTAGATCAGGCCATTTTCGACCGCTATAACTTCGTTATGGATAAAACTAGAAGTTTTCAGTAGGTAACCAAGCATAATATGGTCGCACCGACATGGATCGATCTTGCAAAGCGTTGCTTAACCCGTGCGGCTGTTATAATTTTGCCCCGAGCATCCCTACTCTAAACCTATATTACTCTAAAGCAACCTAAATCTCTAAATATAAAAATTAATCCCTATTTCTCTTGGTCTTTCATCACTATCACTACATATTATAAAACAATGTCCGCCGCCGCGTCTAGTCTGTATGTTCGCGATAAACTCAAAATTTAATGCACTGATTTTTATACTGATTTAACCAATGGATAAGTCTATCCATTGGTTAAATCAGTATAAAAATCGGTCACACATTATTTACTATAACCTCGAAAACCAGACGGTTTTCGAGGTTATAGTAAATAATGTGTGTTAGTTACTGTCAGGAGACGGTTCTTATGAAAGAAAATAATAAGAAAGTAGCAGCTGACGGAACGAAGCCGCGGGGTACAGCAAGTTTCAATATAAATGTAAACTCACGACAAACAGCATAGCTGGTGGTCCGCACGACAGGAGTGTACACATCAAACTGTTCCCTACTCATACTCCTGAACTTCTTCAGCAGAAGGTCCACCTCTTTGTTAAAGATATCTCCGTAGCTCTCTATGGCTCGCTTCCCGTAGTTTGGAGTGGCTATCTTCCTGTGTTTGCGCCATGTTGGCCCTGAAAAGAGAGAAATGGATGAACTTATACATAATTTAAAAAATAAAATAAAAAACTTTTTCCAAAAAAAAAACAACAAAATTTCCAATTAAAAAAAAACACTACAAAGTAAAAAATACCTTAAATTTCGGAAGTCTTAAGGAAGGTGTTTTTGTTAGTATGTTTTTTTTTTTTTGTAAAATGTTTTTATTTTTCACTTTTTTGTGGTACCTCACACCTAACAATACCACTGTAAAATCGCAGAAAAGCAAAATACGCAATTTCGATTATTTGGATGACAAAAAACCATCATCCAAGTAAACGATTCCAGCTATTTCGTTTATAAGGCGGCCCTTTAAATATAAATTATTTTATTCTTATTTGTTGTTATAACGACAATAGCAATACACGCTCTGAAAATTTCAACTGTCTCCCTATTATGGTTCTTGAGGGTCCGTGGATTTCGTTGGTGACACTTTGAGTACAGAAGCCTATTCGAATGAAATTACGGGGTGTTTACAATACAATTCAACTGCTGAAGCCTGTCAGATTTACCAACTTTTCTAGTTGCTGTTCTCTACCATCAAGTCTTACCAGATCCGCTGAGTATTCCACCTCCGAGGACATCTGCCATATACTTATACTGAGGGCCTTTTACACTGGTCTTCGTGTTTGATAGGAGTACCTGAAATTAACATTATTATGTCTTGTATAATTCACGGTACAAGCTGAATCATAAGAACATCATTTAGGTACTAATAATTGTGTAATATGCTCGTGGCTAAATTATAACAGCCGTTCGAACACACGGGTGTTCGAAAACATTCAGCAACCCTGGTATATGCCAGTTGTTCCTGAGATTAGAACGATCAACCAAATCAAATCTTCAGCTATATAATTTGAGTAAAGATTTGATTCTGAAATAATGCACAGTTACTATGAAACACGAACACGCGAGTAACGCAACGAAAAAAAAAAGGAATATTTTATGATTGACGTGTTTAAAAAGCATAAGCGATATACCTTGAGGTCATCAGGATTGCTTACAAAAATGTTCAGATCAGGACCGAGCCAGAATCTGAACACACTCCCATACTCTGCCATCAGATCTTTCAGTACTTTTACGAATCCTGAAAAAAAGTAATTAACTTTAACTAAAGAGTTACCAGCAGTGCGATTCTGTACATAAACATGTCGAAGTGAAAACTTAGGCGAAGTGAATTACAAGTTAGCTGTCAAACCATACAGCAAGATGGAATGACACGTTCGTAAACATGACGAAGGTATTGGTGAAGTGATCACGAACGGAGCTGTCATTCCATTTAGATTACTATTGACAGATTGACCGCTCTCTTTCGTGATCGCTTCATCCAGGCCTTCACTTCGACATGTTTACGAACACGTTTGTTTATGATCATGAAGTGAGCTGTTAATCCATGTAATCAAGTTGCGTGATTCTGTGGGCCGCATAACCTTTGAACGCACACCTAGTGCTCCAACGGCGGTCGTAATTGTTCGCAAGGTTCAATATTCTGATTCAAATCAATGAGATACTTTCTAATTTACTCACTACTTTGTATGAGCCGTCCTATAATAGAGATTATGGACCAAGGAGACACAGCAGTGTCTTAAGTCACGGGCGTTATTTTGGATCTCGAATGCAATGAAATATTCGAGAGGTAACTCACGAGCGAAGCAAGGGAGTTAAAACATGAATCCTAATGCAACGTCGTTCCAAAGCTAGTCCAACTCAAAAGCACCTTTATCCTGGAGGAGCATACTTTTCCTGCATTTCACACCTACTGCGAGAAAATTGTGCTGAAGCCATAAAGAGATGCGGCTGGCCGCTGGTCCTCCACGTTTAATTAACCCGCCAGACAATAATATGATTTGAATTTGTAACCTCATTTTGACTGTGCGACCTGGGATAGCAACGCTCGCAGGCTATTATACCGTAGGTATGCCTGGCATAATTTGTCGTTTTCTTGTATTTTGGCATAAAAAGAGTTAAGAGGTGGCCCGACCCTGACTAAGCTGTGAACTCTTTCACTACAGATCTCTGTAATTTTCTGGGGTCAAAAAAGTCCATTGGTCGTTTAAAGCGCGAGATCTCGAGGTATCAATATAGCTCACAATAGGGAGCGGTTTCCCCACTTCCTTGTATTGACGTTTCTAATAACTAGGTTAATTGCTGTAGTCCATAATTGTCTGCCCCCTGTAGCTCAGACATTTACGGTACAATCCAGCTATAATTATTCAATTATACACGCTTAACAAAACCATTTGGCCGGACTGATTTAGACGGAGCACAGGTCGCGACAAATGATAGCCTAGTGCTTTTATAATGATACTGTAATTCCCGCCACCTACCTACCGGCAAGAATTATCCTGAAGAGGAAAAGAGGTTTAATTGCGATGTAATTAAGCATAATAATTGTCGCATTCTATTTTACATGAGAATGTAACGGGATTTAGGTTTCCGTTTCCACGTTTACACGGCGTGAAAACGGTTGGTCTAAGTTTAGCTCATCTGTCTATCCGCCCGCCCAACACAACGGTTACATGGGCTGTCTTGAATTTAATAAGTACAAAGGTGTTTTGGGTGGTACGGAACCCTTTGCCAATTTGGTAATTGGCATGGTTTTATTGCTCTTTGCTCATGTAGGAATTGATACTTAGAATTCGGTGGTTAATGAAAATGCAGTACCCAGAGCAATATTGATGTAGGTTACTTAGGTAGTTACATACATTGATCTCACTGCTTTTACCCCAATATAATTTGCGAAAGGAAGAAGAAGAACAAAGGTCAGACAATCTTTTCATTCCCTGAATGGATGGAACGGATGAGGTCCCTGGATCGATGACCAGGTGAAGGTCGCAAGATTCCAATGGATACGAGTCGCACGGGACCGGTTGATGTAGCGACAAATTGGGGGAGGCCTATGCCCGGCCTGGGCGCTTTTCTACACTAATATTATATAGAGTAAAGATTTATTTATTTGATTTGAATAGGCTCAGAAACTGCTGGACCAATTTGGATGAAATTGTAGTTTGAGACCCGAGGAAGGACATAGGATAGTTATTATCCCGGAAATCCCACGGGAACTGGAATTGTGCGGGTAAAATGGGAGCGAAGCCGCGGGGGACAGCTAGTCTGTTATAATAATGATCTTGAATCCCTCGCTTCGTACAAATCAAAAACCCTGCGAGCTTCACCAGGCTTCCGTACCATGAACCTGAATGTTATTTAATATATTTTTTTTTTTTGTTACAACAGCATTAAAAATTATATTATGTACGCTCTGTGAAAATTTTGGCAGTCTACCTATTAAGGTTCTTGAGATATTGCCTGCTGACATACAGGTGGATGGACGGACCGACAGACGGACAGCGGAGGCTTGTACGGACCCTTGTTTTTTTTTTTTTTTAGGGATGGGAAATCATCCAATGACTCCTCCCGCTCTGGGTGTAGCGGGAGGGAGTGTCAGACTTCTACTGACTAAAACCCATCCATGTTCCTTCATTGCCCTTTGTGTTCCGGAGCCACGGTGTCTCTTGTGAATAATCCCGCGACTCCGGCAGGCGTCGGCCCTTTCAGACCCCTCTGTGTGCTGACTATCTTTGAGGCGCGCGTGGAACACTAACGCGCCGTCGACACGGCCTGTCGTCACTAGAAGGACGGACGGCGAGCCACCCATAGCTCGCCGTCCACAGGCCCTTGTACGGACCCCTAAAAAGCTCTAAAATTGTGAAGAGACCTACCGTCAGGCTGACCCATGAACAGCAGGGCATTCCCTAAGAGTGGCAGTGTCGGTGGGCCTGGCAACTTCTTAGCCATTTCAATCATCCGTCGGTTCCTGTACCTCCACAGTAGCCAGAAGGCTATCAACGCGCCAACTATTAGGCATAGCGGCCAGTTCATCCTGAAACAAATAGGCGATGTATTATACAGGGTGTTGCAGAAGTATATTTGCTACTTACTTTAATCGTTTTCGTATTACTAAAATCATCATATATGAACCAAGGTGTGACGCAAAGCCTTTTAATTTTATTTATTACTAGTTGACCCGCGCAACTTCGTCTGCGTCACATTTTCCAAACAAAAATATTTGTTTCATAAATAAACAGACAAGGCAAAGTAAGAATTTTCAGGCTTTTAAATACAGGTTGACAGTTGTCAGTACTTTGTAATCCACACATTCTTCGGATGCATCTTTTTTGGGCTTTGAAAACATACTCTTTATTTACTGAGTTGCCCCAATATATTATACCATATCTTAGAGTGGATGCAACATAACATAACCATGATATGCCATTAAGAGAGATTCTAAGCTTACAATTTTAGCTAGTTTATAAAGGGCATATAAGCAAATTTATTGACTTTTTTACAAATATCGTCCCTTTGCGATTTCCAGGACAAGTTATTATCTATAATAACACCCCGGAAAAAATAAGCTGGGATATAGTTTGTGAAGATGGATGGATGCAAGGATGTTTGTTACTCTTTTACGTCAGAACGCCTGAAAGGACCTTCATGAAATTTGACACAGAGGTAGATTATACATAGTCTCGGCTAACACATAGGCTACATTATACATAGTCTCGGCTAACACATAGGCTATATTCACCGTGTTCTTCACGTTATCCATAAACTTTAGCAAACGCTTTTATAGCTTTATCAAAAGCAACAAAGGAAGTAATAAGGCTTATAGGCTTATAGGCTTAAAAAGGCTTCGATATAAATATATAAATACCATTTCATTTAATTGGGGTATGCAGTACGAAATGGTCTTTATGTGGCCTATGTTGTTGCTTCGTGCCATTAAAATAAAAAAATCTATCAAATACTAGTGTACTATTTGAATTTCATTTGTTTTTCGTTGCCAATTCGGATAGAGAGGCATGCATAGGTATCGGGTGATTTACGTCAAGGTATTTAGTTTGTATGAAAATTAACAAATAATAAGCATTGATTAATTAATGTATATGTATAATGCACAAATCCCGGGATTATGTTCCCTAGGAATCACGCGGGCCAAGCCACTGGCAGAAGCTAGTATTTTTATGTTATAAAAATAAAGGGACATCGTCATTCATCACTTTTACACTCTGTTATAGATTGGAAATAATTATGAGATGATAGCTTTAAAATTGCATGGACAATTTGATATCAATTACTTAGGTTAATACCTATAATGTATCTAAGTGGTTGTAATTTTACAATTAATTAAAATATTGACATGCGCAGATTCAAATTACTGTGCCCGGAAGAAACATCAGTGTGGTCATAACACGTCATACGTACATGTAAAAACATAACACTATTTCTGAATCTGTCGAGTAAGAGGTCTTCTCCCAAAGTTGGTTTCCATGAAGATACGCTCCCAGAAATCTTGGATTCGCTCACCGAGGGTTGCGCACATTTATATTGGGGAATTTTCAATTACACCTCTATTTAAAATTCAAGCAAACTAAATCTTCCAACTAATTACCCACTGTATAACAAAAATACTGATTTGCACACTAAATTACGACGACACTAAATAATGACGGTCAACGTCAGGGGCACCCCAAGGTTCGGTTAGTTAGGTTCCTTTAAACGTTGCACATACAGGTATTTGCACGATCTACGCGGCCAAAAGTCCCATTATCAAAATAACAATAACATTCATAAAAACGAGTTCCAGGAACAGAGTATGAACCCGGGAACAAGACCCGTGCTTTAGCTGCCTGCTACCACTCACCCCGCACCTGTAGCGTCAGTCGGAATTTGACCGTTTCACCTAGTGTACGTATCTGTTCTCGGCGCTTTTCTAAACATTAAACTTTCAAAGTGAATTTTTATGTTATCAAGTTCTTCTTACGAATTGAAAGTGATGGATTCTGATGGACAAGGTAAGAGACTTATAAAATACATAAATAAAGTTATGATCAACTATCAAACTACCTTACTTTTTTATAATAAAAAACCTCATTTTCATACCGTGATTTCCTACAATATTTTTTCTTTGCTAGTGTTTTTGTTTATGTATCGGGGTAGATCGGGCTATAATTTTTATTATAGGTTATTATTTGATCCTTTTCCTTATAAATACCATCAAAAACATCTCCGGAAACGTCCGGATAAATACTGTTTTGAGGGATTCAAAATATTCAGCGGAAAACGTCTAAAATTGGAATTATTTGTTAACGGCTTTTAACATAATATATGTTTGTTTTAGGTTCAGCGGGTACATCAGGAGTAAGGATTGTGACCCGACAATACTTGTTTGACCTCATGAAGAACGAAAATTTGCCTAATTTAGATGCTAAATTAAATTTTCTAAAAGATAAACTTTTGTCATGTGAAGGTTACAATGAAGACCAAATTGTTAGTTTGAAACGTGGTTTTGCCCATTTCAAATCAGAAATCAAACAAAGGTGGACCAAAGCTCATTATAAAGAAGATAATTTTATAAAATACAACCGGTCTTGGCTAGAAGGTACTTTTGAAATATCTGTTGTTGAGACTTCACAAAAACGGCCAGGTCGACCATCCAAGTCGTTTGAAGACGCAAGTGAGAGGAGCAAGAGGCGAAAGACTGAAGAACTTCGTTCTAATTTTGAAAAAGAGATCATAATACATGCTGCGAAAGTGGAACTAGGAAAATCTGGTAACAAAGATGCATCAAATGTCCTAAAAGATATCACTAGTACTCCGACAAGAGCAACTAAATATAAAAAGGCATTTTATCTTACGAAATCAAGTAAAGAGCAACCCTCCTTGACACCAATGCAAGCTTTGCAAATGTTTATAGATGCAGATTTGACACATGCTCAGTAGCATGCGAACTGTAAAAAAAAGGAAAGCAGAAACATTTTTGCCTGAAACCTTAGCCATGTTTGTATCTGCGGAATCCAACATTAATATGTTGGATTCCGCAGATACAAACATCTGAAAATTCATCAGAAAGCGACGAAGAAACTTAGCATTATGTTTTACCAATACAGCGATCTAAATTTTTTTTTTTAATTTATAATGTTTTTTTTGAAAATATAGATTTTTTTTTTGAAAAATGTTTTTCTTGTTTATTTACCTTGTTTAGATACCAATTAAGTACTAAAATAATTTTGGCCGCGTAGATCGTTCAAATTCCTGTATGTGCGTTGCAGACAGAAAGAAGAGCCCCGCCTAGCGGGGCTCCGTCGACCTGCTGACGGAAACGCTAACCCTAGACGGTCGACGTCACGGGGAGTTAGATATTTTTTAGTTAACAGATAGTCATTCAGATAAACAGTTTAGTTTTAAATAGATCAAACAGTATAATAGATTTGATTTAGTGTGCAATTTAGTATTTTTGGTGGTAACTTCGAATATTTGAATAGAAAAAATTGGATTTACAGTTGTAGGATTAAATACTACCCATTTATATTTTACTTTATTAATGACTAGCTGACCCGCGCAACTTCGTCTGCGTCACATTTTCCATTACTGCTCCGCTCCTATTTGTCTTAGCGTGATGATATATAACCTATAACCTTCCTCGATAAATGGGCTATCTAACACTGAAAGAATTTTTTAAATCGGACCAGTATTTCCTGAGATTAGCGCATTCAACCAAACAAACAAACAGACAAACAAACAAACTCTTCTGCTTTATAATATTAGTATAGACTATCACTACATATTACAAAACAAAGTTCTCCGCCGCGTCTGTCTGTCTGTTCGCGTTAAACTCAAAAACTACTTCACCGATTTTATGCTGTTTTCACCAATGGATAAGGTGGTTCTCGAGGAAGGTTTTAGTATATAATTTGTCAAGCTGGCGAAGCGACGGGCCTTCGTCCGCTAGTATTCTATAAGATTTAATTAAAAATGTTTAGTTTTTAGATTTTTCGCTATACTTGAATTAAAAGACGATATTACTTGCCAAAGAAGGTTGGCCAAAAAACGTACCTGGCGACGAAACGACAGTATCCCTATATGCTATGTATATTAAGAATACCCATATTTTTTAAGGTCTTAAAATACACAAGAAATAACCTTTTAAGTGGCCGCAAATAAAAGCTATCCTTATTTTAGTTTTTGTTTTTTTTCTAAACTATTTTCGAATAATCTTTTCAGAACGCACCTATTGACGATTCATTTCGCGTATGAATGACTTATTATTCAAATACTTTGAATATTTTTTTTTTTCTAAATAGTGTTATTCAATTCAATTATTATTTAGGCACCCTATCACTACTTTGCTGATTTATTATTATGCATTGGATCTTTGTCTTAAATATAAGATAATTAAGTGAAAGCGTTTTGTTCAATTTGATCAAAATCGGTTACGAAATTAGGATTTTAAATCGAAATAGCTGGAATTCGTTTACTTGGATGATGGTTTTTTGTTATCCAAGTAATCGAAATTGCGTATTTTGCTTTTCTGCGATTTTAAGATAAGATAAGACTTTTATTTTCTCACCACAATACATATATAACAGCACATTTTAATAATAGTTTAGACAATGATAATTAGATTAGTGATAGTCTAATGTGGGGAGACTGGTGCCTAAGCTAGACGGAAGGTCTGTATTTCAGGACACCAGCAGTGGTGTTGTTAGGTGTCAGGTACCACTAAAAAGTGAAAAATAAAAAATTAAAAAAAAAATACAACAGATAATTACCAAATATAAAAAAACACTACAGAGTAAAAAATAACTTTAATTTCGGAAGTCGGTGTCAAAATACAAAGAAACTAACCGTTGCCGCTCAAATATTGACAGCAGACTAAAAAACATTTTCGCAACTCCAAAGAGGTCCTTTAAAAAGTTTGGATCACATTTAAAAATAGATTATTTATTTTATGGCTGAATGTAACTTACCTACAAAATAAAAATAAAAACGTCGTACCACTAACAGAACAAACACGTAACTACCCTAGCTACGTGACAGATTACTGTAATGTATGAAAATGTACACAATAAATACGTGAGATGGATAATAAATAGTGCGGTACAATTATTGTGGCGTGTGCGAGGACAGCGATTGTGTTGAGCGGTCAGTGCATTTTTTTTTGCGTATTTTTTTATGGTATTTTCGACTTGGTTATTTAAGTATATATGTTATGTATGTGATGTGGTACATAAAACCTAAAGCTCCTTTTAAGTTTTATGTAACACAATTAACACTGTAAGCGTCAAAAAAAAATCGTTAATTTGTTAGGTCTGAAGCCCAATGCAACGTTCAATTAAAAAAATCAGGAACTTACTAGATCTAGATGAATTCACAATTATCCTAAATATTTTTTTAAATATCACAGCAAACAAGTTATGGAAGGAAAAATAACACAGTTTCATAGTTTAACGATTGTCACATTTGCAATGTTCATGCACAAGCAGAACAAAACTGTTAGTTAACTGTTGCAAAACTAATTGAAAAATCACAATAAAACAAAACTGCTGGCGGATTATTGTGCATTCAACTATCTAGTAAGCTCCTGGCTTTTTTAATTTCTTAATTTTGATATTTAATATCAAAATTAAGAATTTTAATAAATTTGTAAAAAATTGTTTACATCAATTTTTTTTCTCGGGTCCCTGGAGACCCGGTCCTTTGGTAGCCGAAACCAACTCGCAAAAAAAAAAGAGGCCCCGTTAAGAGTGTGTATTCCGTCCACTAGCGCCGCCAATCGTTTTTTATTAATTGTGGTAAATTTAAGACATGTATATAAAAAACCGCTCTGTAGTGCACTGAAGAAATGTATCTATTATTTTTTGACAGCTATTTTTAATACATAACTCATGGCTAAATAGCCAAAACGGCAATTATTTCTAAAAGTGGCCACTTTTAGCAAAAATATCGACTTTGGCAACTATTTATGTTCTCAAGTACAAAACATAACTCTCAAAACATACTAAATACATTTCTTCAGTGCACTACAGAGCGGTTTTTTATCTACGTGTCTTAAATTTACCACAAATAATAAAAACGATTGGCGGCGCTAGTGGACGGAATACACGCTCTGAGGACATTTCAAATGTAATGGGGCACCAACCGGCGCGGCGATTATCCCTGTATGTACTGTGAAAGTATTTCCAAGGACAATCCCCGGTTGGAGCAGTATTATTGCAGAATATGGAAACAAAAGTTGAAACTATGGGTTTGGATGGTTTAGTGAACTGATAATCAAAAAATCTATTTTATTGTTAAATTGGCGAATTGGTATCGGAGTACCCGTCACCCCTCTGGGAAAGTTATAAAATATTGGTCCTACAGTTGCGCGAGTTAAGAGTTTTTCTTAGGAAATTTCTTCTTCTTTTCGAATCGTTTTCTAGATTTTAAAAAAATCTTAACTAGTTGGATTTTGAGACATTTGAAAAAAAAAAACAGATAACTTTTTCTTTTTTCAGGAAATTTTATATAACGTTTTGCAGTTTTTCAAAAATCATCTACAAGCTCTTCCGAATCGAAGGACAGCTCATTCAAATTTTTCCGAGACTTCTGAACAAAGTTGAAAAAAAGCACTTGTTGACTAGACTATCATTTAGATCTTTGAGAGTTGTTACGGGTAGTCAGAAGCCAGAATATCTGACACCTACAGTCTTCAATCTCCATTCCAGTGAACGGAGATCTGTCCTCCACAACCTTGTGGTTGTAGAGGTCAGAAAGGCAATTCCGCTGCATACGGTCATGTTAGGCTGAAACACGACCCCAACAATCCAGCATAGTCGGGGAAAGACTAAGGTCTACTGAGGGCCTTTTTTAAGGATAGGAAATCATCAAATGACTGCTCTTGCTCTGGGTAAAGCAGGAGGAAGTGTCAGACTCCTACGGAGTCCTCCCACCCGTGTTCCTCCTTATAATTCCCTTTGCGTTCCAGAGCCGCGGTGACTCTTTCGAACAAATTCCGCAACCCCGGCAGGCAAGTCTACTGAGGGTCTAGCACGAATATATTGATGTGTAGTAACGTCACGTATAATTTTATCAGAGCTACAGAGGGTAAATTCTACTAATTTTCACATTCGCTTCGCATTCGCATCTCAATCGCCAACTGTCAAAAATGTATGAAAAAGGCTTTTTTGACAGTTTGCGTTTGAAATGCGAATGCAAAAGTAGTTTAAAAATTAGTAGAATTGGCCCACAGTAAGTACTTGTTTCGCTTTTATATTTTTTTATTTTAATTATTATATTTATTTGAATTAGATACTTTTTTCATATTTTTAAATGAAATAGGGTAACCAATAGGTGGTGACCCTTTGGTAAAAAGTAGCAATGCGTCCTTTAGGTTTCCTCTATGAGTGTGTCTGTATGTTTGTTACCTCATAACTCCGACAATTATGAACCGATTTGAAAAATTCTTGCTATCTGAAAGGATATACTTGCAGATTGTTCCCATTTAAATTTTATCAAAATCGGTTACGAACTTTGGATTTTAAATCGAAATAGTTTAAATTCGTCTACTTGGATGATGGTTCTATGTCATCCAAGTAATCGAAATTGCGTATTTTGCTTTTCTGCGTTTTGCAGTGGTAATGTTAGGTGTGGGGTACCACTAAAAAGTGAAAAATATTTTTTTTTTACAAGAAATACAACCGACTTCCAAAAAAAAAAACACTACAAAGTAAAAAATAACTTTAATTTCGGAAGTCGGTGTCAAATTACGAAGAAACTATAAAAAACACCGAATTCCGAAATTAAAGTTACTTTTTACTTTGTAGTGTTTTTTTTTGTTTTTTTTGGAAGTCGGTTGTATTTTTCGTTTTTTTTTATGATTTTAGTACCTACCATACTTTTATTTATCTAATAAGATAAGTTCCTCTGCAATTTTACCGTGGAACATCACCTACCGCAAGTGACGACAGCTTGCAATGTTTTCCTCGGTCGTTATTTAACCCATGATTTTAGTAATTAAAACATACTCGGGTTAATTGCCTTACTCTTTGAACAGGCGTGGTTAGTACCTACCGCTATGCACTGTCAAGGATGCGGAATTTGTTCGAAAGAGTCACCGCGGCCCTGGAACACAAAGTGCTATAGGAGGAACACGGATGGGTTTTAGTCAGTAAGAGTCTGACACTCCCTTTTGCTCCGATCATAGCGGGAGGAGAGCTAACAATCTTGTAATTAATTTTGTAATTAGGGTTGTATCGTAAAACTATTCCGCCTGTACGGATTCACGCAAAATTGGTTGAAAAAAAAAACGGACCTCCACAACCCCATCTCAGCAAGTTTAGGTCGCAGAGAAGCTTTTCTTATTGATGGTCCTCCAAGTTCATAAATAGTAAAAACCGGACAAGTGCGAGTCGGACTCGCGCACCGAGGGTTCCGTACAACCCAGTAGGTATTATACATATTATAAGCAGAAGTTGCGTTTAAAAATATGACGTTTTAAAAAAAAATACTTACTAGATCTTGTTCAAACCAATTTTCGCTGGTAGTTTACGTAGTAATGTATTTCATATATTCTTTTTAGTTTTATCATTCTCTTATTTTAGAAGGTAAAAGGGGGGTTAAGGGGCACACATTTTACCAATTTGGAACGTGTCTCTCGCGCAAACTATTCAGTTTAGAAAAAAAATATCCTAGAAACTTCAATATCATTTTGGAGGACCTATCCATAGATACCCCACACGTATGGGTTCTATGAAATAAAAAAAATAGAGTTTTAGTTCTAAGTATGGGGACCCCCAAAATTTATGTTTTTTTTTTTATTTTTGTGTGAAAATCTGTATGCGGTTCACGGAATACATCTACTTACTAAATTTCAACAGCATATTTCTTATACTTTCTGAGAAAAGTGGCTGTGACATACGGACGGACAGTTAAGATTAATCTATAAGTGTTCCGTTTTTGCCATTTGGCTACGGAACCCTAAAAATAGGACGTTCTGAATGTTTGCTCATGAGCGTGCGCCATACAACACGGCATTTTAAGGATGTTTCCACAAAAGATGTGTCTGTTAAGAACCAGTCGAATCGCTTGCGCTGAGCGAAGCTAGTTTCTTAACAAATAAATCCCTTGCTTCTTTATCTTCGCACATTTCTGATGGAAACGTAGCCGTAATGTCTCGTGCACACGCGATTCTGTAAACATGTCGAAGTGAAGGCTTGGGTGAAGTGATCACTACATGGGTGATCACAACTAGAGGTGAGACGTACTAGGTAAAAGGCGTACTGAGTATTAGAAGTACGCGTCCGCCGTAATACTTATTCCAAAAACTGGGTCCACGAGTAGTTAGGCGTCTCAAGTTTATTGACGTTTCCCTAGGTAAAGTCTTCGTAACTTTGAGATTTCGACTAGGTAATCGTTGTAATGTAGGTACAAGATACGCGTTGGTATTCGTATCTTTTCTACATTAATTTATGATACTTAAATATTATTCAAACTTCCCTTCATACTTGACAATCTTAAGAGTGTCAGCTTATTTAATAGAAACATAGGAAAAAGGTGTCTGTAGGCAAAAAATTACCGTTCTCTCCCTGTATTACTTTCGTTATCGGTCAAGAGATAGCGCGGATTTAAAACGGCAATATACATCACAGTGTTAAAAAAATCTATGATGAATACAGACCACACCGATGAAAAGAAAACATTTCAAGTTTTAAGTGATGGCACGGAACCTTCTGTGCGGGAGTCCGACTCGCTGTTGACCGGTATTTTTCTTTAAAAAAATTTCCCCACCTTAGGATTTTTTTCTGTATCGTGAGTGCGTTTACAAACATATAAACTCACATACTCAATCAGCTAGACCCGGAGCTACTATCTGTAGGCTACTCAAATATTTGTTGAAGTGAACCCACGAAAAGCAGCGCAGTCATCAATCGCTCAACCACTACTTACGACAACCATCTCACCATAAAAAAAACATCCAATCAATGACTAAAAAACGAATGCTACATTACTTCTACTTACCTAATCACCTCGTCGTCTGCCTAGGCTTTTCCCAACTACATTGGGATTGGCTTCCAGTCAAACCGGATTCTGCTGAATACCAGTGTTTTACGTGGAGCGGCTGCCTACCAGAACTCTACAACCCAAAGATCTACAAATGACAGCCGGGACCAACAGTTTAATGTACTTTCCGAGGCACGGAGGAAACTCGATTTGTTAAGATGGTCACCAATCCACAGACCGACCTTGGCAAGCGTTGCTGAACCGTAAAGATCGACCTTTGCAGCTGTTATTATTTAGCCACGAGCTCCTCCTTACCTAATCACCTAATAAACATAAAAATAGGAGGAAAACAACGCAACGTCTTTGACATTCTATTTAAACTAAAATTCTACGAATATTTACCTAGATTAGTATTCAACAAGCCACAAGTAATACCGGAATAATACCTATCTTAAAAGGTTTCAGAGTAATAAACCTTGCAACAGTCCATACATAGTCATTTTAATGTGTTGTTTGTGTGAAAAGGATACAGTTTCGGCTGATTTTTATCTTTTATGTAATCTGAGGAAAAACTGGTTGTTCGAAATGTTTTACTAGTGGTTAAGTTAGGACGTGTCCGGAATAAATTCCGTTTAAAACCAGCTGGCAGTGCGCCTGTGAAGTGTTACCGCTTCAATTATTTGGTTTTAAAGAACCTGTTTCATGTTTATTTGTTATTGTGGAAATTGCAGCAATTACGACATTTTCACAATTACGACAAAGGCCTTTGTTATTTTTTAGGGTTTCATCCAAATTGTAAAAAGGGATACCCTTGGCGCGACTCTGTCTGACCGTCTTACACTGCTGGATATAAAAAAACTATGATGCTATCAACTTGAAATATATAATATAAAAATTAATAGCTGAATGTGTTGTTAAGCGTAAATCTCGAGAACAGCTTAACCGATTTCGCTTATACTTTTTTCGTTGTGTTTGTGATTATCAGGAGAAGGTTTTTATGTAAAAAAAAAATAAGAAAGTTGCCAGTTGACGGGAGCGAAGCCGCGGGGACAGCTGGTTTAGAATAGATTTAGATGACGTTTGCCGCTAGTTTGCAAATAAAATAGTTATTTATGATACAAGTGCGGTAAGTTGGTCCTTACAAACGAGTAGACAAATGTAAGCCCGAGACGAAGTCGAGGGCTTCCCATAGTCACGAATTTGTAAATACCAATATACGCACGTGGTGTGTCATACAACGTTTTTCGACACATTATATTTTTTTTAAAAACTATGCGAACTAGAAATAAAATTTTGAGAATGTGAAATTAATTTTTTTTTTAGTTGGTGCGCACAGTTTTTTTTTTACTTTTGGTAGGCACGCGTTTGACCACTATCTCACCTGATGGTAAGCGATGATGCGGTCTAAGATGGAGTACGCTTGTCGAGAAGTAACCTATTCACTTTTGACTTGTTTTCGACTTTTGACGAAAAATGTAAAAAAAAACCGTTTCAAAATACCTTGTGACATAATTAAATGAAAGAAAATTTAAAACTTATTTTAAAGTACACTTTGTAAACAAGTACATTACAAATTAGATGATTGTATTCAAGATAAGAATGCTTGGAAACATGCTGGTCCTGCTCTCTAGGACAATCTAGGGCTATACTAACAAAGTCAAACTTGTGTTTGTGTAAATATATATAGATGTCTTTAATGACTTTTATATTTAATTTAACTCACACACTGATCCATTATTGTTAATTATATAAATCAACTAGCTTCTGCCAGCGGCTTCGCCCGCGTGATCCCTAGGGAACATATTCCCGGGATGAAAAGTAGCTTATGTGCTATTCCAGACTATAATCTATCTTTGTTCTAAATTTCATTAAGATCCGTTAAGCCGTTCTGGCGTGATTGAGTAACAAACAACCAAACTTTCACATTTATAATATTACTCGTTTGGTGTAAAGCAAAATTATAACCATCTTCCCCTCGACATTATAATTATTAAAGGATATTGCAAACTGTCGTAAGCCGTTTTCCGAAGCTACTCGCTAGCCTCTAGGCGTCAAGCTAGCCGCCTGCCTGTGCGTTCGCGACCACAAAAATAATCCTTATAGCATGATTCAGTATTCACGCGCGATGGCTTATTATTAGCGTTTTTCATGTATAACTTTGGTGTTTCTATACCGATTTCTATGATTCTTTTTTTATGGAATAGTTAATAATGTTAAATTTTATTAATGTTAATTAGGAACGACTGAGAGTTTTATAAACGTAAGAGTAGACAAATACAATCAGAAAGCTTCGAACTGCTAAGCTATCGGGAGTTACACGTGTTATTGTTCGTCAATCATAAAAGATAGACATATGCTGTCGTTGAATATTTTTTATATAATTTTAAGCAGAAAATTTCCGTCATACATGATTTCTGTGTAGCTTTCACCATTAAGGTTGCACACGCGACTGAAGCTTAAAAATGGAGTAACTTCTCCCGTTTTCCCAACATTTCCCTTCACTGCTCTGCTCCTATTGATTGTAGCGTGATGAAAATTATACTATAACCTGCTCAGGAGTATGAATAATAATTGTACCAAGTTTCATTAAAATCCGTCGAGTACTTTTTGTTTCTATAACGGTTATACAGACAGACAGACAGACAGACAGACAGACCGACAGACAGACAGACAAAAATTGTACTGATTGCATTTTTGGCATCAGTATCGATCCCTAATCACCCCCTGATAGTTATTTTGGAAATATATTTCATGTACAGAATTGACCTCTCTACAGATTTATTATAAGTATAGATAGATATAGAAGATATAGATAGAAGATAGTCGCAAAATCTGTAAATAGGTGTGTTTTTGCATTATATAGACTCAACTTATTTAGCATTGTATAGGTAATTTCATCCATTAACGGCACATGTGTGAGTAATGTATAACTTAAACTATAGCTATCAGTTTTAGGTTTGTTTTTACTTGAATGTACCCTGGCGGTTGGGAGTGTCAGGCTCCCTCAAAAGCCTAGCTGATGGTGGCGTATGCGTTAGATCATTTGGCTCCATTCAAAATGGTTGAGACGAATGGGCCTGGCGCATGCGTCGTGTTTGTGAACGGGCGCCGTCGGTTGGGACTGGTCATTTCTCAGCTGCCATGGTTGATTTTAATTATTTCTTTGGATTTCTCATTTTTTATTTCGGAAACTTTTATCCTGCTCGTCTTTTACATCGTTCTCACATGTATGTATAATTTTAACACGATGTAAACAAAACTTTGTAATACTTTATTATTTTTAAAAAGAGTGTCCGTGGAGTTTCTTGCACGTTCTTTTAAATAGAGATCTACGCTTTGGAACGTGCAAATAGCTTCATCTTTTTTTTTTGGATCGACCGACTTTGACAATTGAAAAGTGCCTGTAAGTGGTCTTATTGAAATAAATGGTTTAGCTTAAGTTTGAGAGTTTGTTCTGTGAATTGGTCATCACTCATCATCTTAACATACCGAGTTTCCTCTGTGCCTCGGAAACCACGTGATTTTATTTTTGCGTTATACTAAGTCTTACAGCACATGTAAAGGAATTTGTCTTTAAACTTCTTTTTGCACAGATTACTTACACGTCCTTTTCAATCATCCTCCATCATCAACATCATCATCGTATCAGCCGGCAGACGTTCACTGTGTCACAAGTGTCTCCACAACAACCGGTCCAGTGCTTCTGGCATCCATCGGCCGCCCGCGACCTATCATTCTTACTTAGACACTATTATCATACCAATTTTCTATTCTTTTTTTTGTTTCAGCGTGCGTCAGACAGTAATGAAATACGTATGTATCGATAAATTGCTTTCAGTTAAATTATGCTACGACGTAGCAGGCGGCTACGCTGCTACGCACTGATTCAACTACATAATGTATGTTACGCATGATAGTACCTACCTATTTCAAAAGCGTTAATTCTAAACAAACTCGATTTTTTTTTTGTTATTATTGGTAATGGATGAACGGATTTAATTGAAACTTGACACGCCTACGTGAAATACCTAAGTCTAAAAAGTTAGCGATTTAAAGTTTTCTAGTACTTGGGCTGAGCGCCTACGTCCGGTATAATCGGCGACCGCCTTTTTGTAGGAGAAAAATAGAACGTACTGACTAAAATAAATAAAATATCGGACATCCAGAGTCACTGCAACTTACCATCCCGACTTTTTTGCTATTCCACCAATTCGTACTAAGCGTTTCCAAGCGTCTTTCATAATGTGCACAGCAAAGGAGTGTAACTCTCTGCCCGCGAACGCTTACAACCCTAATCTTATCAAAGTTAGAGTGAACAGGCTACTTCTGGGTAAGGTCGCTCCATCGTAGACTTTGTCTCTGTCATCTCTGACATAGACTAGAGTCAGTTCATATTGCAATAGTGTAACGCACACGTCCTATAAAAATCGGTAGTTTTTAACAAGCTAGGAATAATCGGTCAATTATTGGTCCTACAAAAAGTCTGACGTGAGCGGGCAGCGTTATTGTGCTTGGCTTTTTGAGCGAAGATGTTTGCTTGTGTTCTTCTAGATAGGGTGATTTTTTCAAGTGAGCGTGTATGGCCATATCCAAAAATATGAGGGAGCACGATTTTGATGACATAACCACTGTCCATTGTATAATTTTCCTCCATTCTCATATTGAGAATATCTTATTTTTAACATCTACCAAACAGGATGTTAGGCTATTTTTAATTTATGGAAAGTCTTTGATTTGAAAATGTATGGCTTTCCAGAAGCCTAGTTCCAGTTGCAGCATAAGCGGCGCCAGATAAATTTGCAATAAAGTACACTGACCTTCCCTTACATCCTTTCGTAGATACAAAACTTCAAATTAGAATCGTTTTTCATTTCGAGAGAACGTAAAGGATCTTTACAGAAATCGATTTAGGACAGCTTTTTTTTTTAGGGATGGGAAATCATCCTATGACTTCTCCCACTCTGGGCGGAGTGGGAGGGAGTGTCAGACTTCTACTGACTAAAACCCATCCATGTTCCTTCAGTGCCCTTTGTGTTCTGGAGCCACGGTATCTCTTTCGAATAGTCCCGCGACTTCGGCAGGCGTCGGCCCTTTCGGGCCCCTCTGTGTGCTGACTCTATTTGAGGCGCGTGTGGAACACGAACGCGCCGTCAACACGGCTTCAGGACAGCTTCATGTCTTTAAATCGGTTTTTGACACTAAGAAGGTCATAAATGTATTTAGGTCAATGACCGTTATTAACCGACTTCCCAAAAAGGAGGAGGTCAACAATTCGGTTGTATGTTTTTTTTTATGTTTGTTACCTCATAAATCCGACAATTATGAACTGATTTGAAAAATTCTTTTAAGAAGTTTTATCTGAAAGGATATACTTGCAGATTGGTGCCATTTAAATTTTATGAAAATCGGTTACGAACTTTGGATTTTAAATCGAAATAGCTGGAATTCGTCTACTTAGATGATAGTTTTATGTCATCCAGGTAATCGAAATTGCGTACCTATTTTGCTTTTCTGCGATTTTGCAGTGGGTTTGTTAGGTGTGGGATACCACTAAAAAGTGAAAAATAAGTAAGTAATACATAATATAATAATAATAACTAAATAATAGCACAATAGGCTTGTGTCCAGAAAAAAACTATTAGTCCGTCAGTTAGATTATCAAAAAATATTTGACCCGTGTTTTTTCTTTTGTTACGGGAACCAAAATTGACAAAGCTACGACGCTTTTAAAATTCTCAATACGTCACACCTTCGCATAATTTTTAATGAGTCGTGACGTCACGAGCCCCCCTCCCGAGTTTTGATGCGTTTTATCTTTGTCAATATTCATTGATGTACAAAAATCAAAAATACGTGTCCATTATTTTTCAATACTCTAACTGACGGACTAAATAGTTTTGCAATTTGTGGATGATGGAATCTAGCCTATTAAGTGACGACTACTATAGCGCAGTTGTTACCTGCGGATTATGTGCGGTAGTTGAATCGGCTTCACTGAGTGATGGGGCCCACTAGCAAAGGTGGCCCCATACCGGTCCCTGGAGCTGCGTGAATTTAATTGTATCTTGGGACCCCGACTCATGGTAGCGGTAATTGTAATTATAAGGTAATTTGATTTGGTTGAATAAAAGAAATAAAACCAGATTTTCTCATTTAAAACCATTTATTTTACCATTCGTCTTTACACTTCCATTGCCGAGATTCCTCGGCCTTGCTCTGACGTTGTACCCGTCAGCCGCTGACACAGATATAGCGACGTTCAGCCTGATGTTGTCTAAGGAACCCGCAGGTTCTAAGTGAGCGTACCTAAGCACCCACACTACTATCGTTTTGATGAGGGCTGTGGCGTAGACTCGACCTGAAAACAAAGGAAAACTTATTGCCGGACGTCCACTTGAACCATCCATTTATACATCACGTGATCACGTCTATTTTATCAAAAGAGGAAGAAAAAAGGCTTTAATATACAGTGTGAGTCTTCATATTGTTCACAAACGAAAATGAGGGAAACTATACCTAATTTTATCAACGGAAAACGTTTATTTTTTTCGTTTTTTATAGACTTTGTTCACTACTGTGACCCCAGCGCAAAAGAAACGGTGTAACTTTTCAACTAAATGATCTATTCAAATCTATCGCAATGAAACAAACTCCATAATGATCGAAAGTAATTAGCCATAAAAATAGTTATAAATTAAAAAGTGTTAATAAGCTACCCTCAATTGAAAATTATTTATTTATAGCAAGAAACTGTTTTTTTTTTCATCAATTTTAACAGTAGGTAATAGTACAATTTCTCAAAAAGACGCCCGATTAGCGACCTTTTATTTTAGAATAATTTCTTCATCATATAAACTATATATAAGCTATCGAATAGTAAAAACTGCATGTTTTACACATTATAAATTTATGCACATTATAAAGACTCACACTGTGTATTGTGACGGAAACAACCCCTAAACCACAATAATCAGCTGTTCCTGATCCAAGAAATCGATCGAAGAATCTTTGCGTAACCTGAGTATCATAGGTACCCAGGATGAATGAATATTGCGCAGTTGCTACTTAGAGGTAGGTGACTGTTTTTTATAGCTAAGAATTCTTCACCTCTATTGTATAATCATCCTGATCGCTTTCATTAATTTAAGATTTTGTTTTTAAACTTGTTTGATATGAATGAGCGAGATCAGTTGAGAGCTTGTCATGCTCACACAAACGTTTCGCTGATGGTGGCGCGTGTGTTGGATCATTTGGTTCCCTTCAAAATGGTTGAGCTAGATGGTGCTGATACATGCGTCATGTTCGTGAACGGACGCCGTCAGTTGAGACTTGTCATACCTTACCTGCCACTGGCTTTTTTAAATTTGTACTTTTTGTATTGTTTTATATACTTTCTTGTTCTTTGCATTGTCCTCACATTTAAATCAATTCTCAATTCTTTATTGCGTACCATAATGTATACAGTTGGAAGTAAATAATTATATTAGTCACAATTATGGACCCTGTCGGGCACAGCACAGATCAAGTAGGAGAGAGGAGGAAGAGCACTGGGGCTTAATGTGATAATTTTAATAATTAAGTAGCTAGTAAATTGTAAAATTGTATGAATATAAAGTAAAAATTAATAATAATATTTATTGTTTTAAATTTTTTTATTTATTTAGCAACACCGTATTATAATTAATTAATTATTATTTTTTATTCATGTATTTATATTTTTATTTATTACATAATTAATAGTCAAGGTAAGTTAGAAATTGGGCGAGGGAGGCCTATCATTGTCAATGAGTTTTTGTGGATACAGATATATAGTTGTGAATTTAATTATAATTTATCATTTAAATATTCGCTTATACTATAGTAGCATTTGCTTATAAGGAAAAGCTTCAATTTATTTATAAAAATGTTAATAAAAAATATAAATAAATATATATTTATATTTTTTATTATGTCGGGTAATTTACTATAATTTTTTATAGACATAACAAGGGTACTATTGGAGTGCATTTTTAGTCGCGACGATGGTAAGTTAAGTCTATTTTTGTGTCTTAAAATTATTATTTTTTGGATGTCCTCTCTTTTTGTAAAGAACTCTGGGTACTTACGCACGAACTTACAAATTTCAAATATATAGAGACAGGGTAGGGGTAAAATCTTTAATTCCTGAAAGTGGGGTTTACAGCTATCGGTGACTTCAATATTTACTAGGATTCTAATAACTTTTTTTTGTAAGGTAAACAACATGGGCGCGTCTGTACTGTTGCCCCATAAAACCAATCAATGATTGATTTAGAACCAATCAATGATTTTTGTATTACATCAATTGATTTAAAAGAGTGTCCGTGGAGTTTCTTTCACGTTCTTAAATTCTCCATAGAGATCTACGCTTTGGAACGTGCAAATAAATAGCATCTTTTTTTTTTTGGACCGACCGACCTAGTCAATTCAAAAGTGCCTGTAAATGGTCTAATTGAAATAAATGATTGAGTTTGAGCTTTTGTCCTTGGCAACCAATCTCAATGGAGACTAGCCTTCGGCGCAGAACGGGACAAATTATAGTGCAAAAGTGCGCACTCAAAAACAGGTGCACTCCCTCTTCCATCACTCATATAAACCGAAGGTACAGCAACCCGACACGACCAGAGAGAGATCTGTACCAAGACCAACGGCCTAACGTGCTTTACGACGCAAGGGGCTGTCACACCACCAACTTCCAAACTCAAGGCGGTCACAGATTTTTTTTTATGGAAAATATAGCCATAGCCTCTAATGATTTCATTGTCTGGAGAACGATTTTAAACAAAAAGGGACCGTCTTAAATTTTATCCTAATCTACTTCTGCACATTGTTTACAGCGGCTCTACTCAAACACATTATTAAATAGAGAATTACCTAAACAGTCCATAGGTCCCAAACTGAACGGTACAAAGGCGTTAGGGTCCCGCTTCTTCACGTTTTCTGGCAGGAAACGTTCGGGCATCACCTTGTAGGGATCCTCCCAGTAACGAGGGTCCCGGTGCAGATGGTGAATCGGAAGCATCAGGGACGTGCCCGCTGGGAGTGTAATCTTTCCTGGAATTTGAAATAAGTTATGATTATCAGCTGTTTGCGCGATGAAGCGATGTGCAGATTTGCTTCACGTTTTTTTGGGGGCCGAGTCACCCGCGTCCGTAGGAGAATACCCTTCTGCGAATCCCTACACGTGGTCCTCGGGTGGTGCTAAACAAGTGACACTAACTGCCTCCATGGTCTAGTGGTTATACCACCTGATTCAGACCCAGAGGTCCCGGGTTCGATTCCCGGCGGAGGCAAATTTTTTGCCCGGTTTTGTTGGTGGTAGGACTTATTCTAAGTCCGCCTGGCAAGCTACCACCATCATGTCTAAGTCTGTCGCCATAAAAACTATGTTAACAGCCTTATTGTGTTCCGGCAGGTAGAGGTATGATAGCCAGTTAATCTGTGTACGAGGATTCCGGGTGAAACTCGCTTCCATCTTCGGCCTAATCATCACTTTCCATCAGGTGAGATTTGGGCCAAGAGTTTCCCCATTTTGTATATAAAAAAAAAAAACATTGCAACTGTTTTTAACGACATTGCTTTTATAAACATCATCGACAAAAGCTGCACATAATCATCATCTTTCTGCTCTTGTCCGATGCTGCGTGAGGTCGTTTGTACTTCCATTATTCCCTATCAGCAGTGCTATTCTGTAACAACATTTTCGTGTCTCGACAGCGGAATCCGAGGTGAGTTTCAAATTCGTATAAATATAAGACCTTATGATGTGTGAAATAAAGTTCACTTTGTAAGCTTAGTCACTCAGGTGAAGTCGATATCGAAATGGTTATTTACAGAATAGACTATCAGCCTTCACGCTATCAGTCACTCCCTTTCATTTACTTTCATTCCTCACTCAGTTTCACTTCCAGTATCATCATTTTTAATTCTCGTCTTAGATACTGCTACCATCCATTCTACATGATGAATCTTACTATCTTTTTTATTTCTGCCTTCTGTGTCTTCCACTCGTCGAAAGGCGGTCAGCCGAAACCTTCTGCCATCGGTAATACTACAAATATGCCACGTCAGCTATGTGTACTTCGTCAATGTTCAGACCTGATACCATAATCATACCTTCATCGATAGTGACCTCCTCTTCCACCGTCCTCTGAATCAGCGCCGCAATGGCGAAGTACCGCAGTGTCTCCTTATACACCATGTCTAAGTTCCGCATCTGTTTCAACTGTTCACTGCTTACGGGGCCATGTTCACCGACTACTTCAATCATTTCGTTGAAGACTTTGTCCTGGAAATGGAGAATCTGATTTGGGTTATGACGACCATTTTCAAGGCCATGGCCATTTTCGTTTATACTTGGAGGGTGAAAATAGGACCCTATTACTAAGCTTACACCAGCGGTCCATCCGTCTAGATTGAATAGATCAGTACTGTTATATGATCAGACAAAAAGTAGTCAACGAGAAAAACAATAATCTCACTGCTGGGACCCAAACCTTACAATTTTTCGTATCTACAATACTTATTAAGAGGTCATTGCGAGCAGTATTGATGGCATTGTGAATATAAACAACATTAAACGCGAAAAAAATAATCGACTCCCCATACGTTTGTGTGCGCATGACTCGACTTAATGTACTAAATATGATTTGATTTTTTGAACTGAATACTTCTTTAGCGGCGTTGAGCACTTTTCTTAGGATTGGTATAAAATTTTAAACTCGCGTCAGGACACGTGACCTGATCGAAAATTCGTAAGACGGATGATTCAAAAATGCACAACGTTAATGTTCTAGTTTTCACTTCTGCCGGCACTCCCGGATTGCAACCCGTTGTTTTTTATTGCTATAATGATGATGCGTTTATTTTTTACAAATCTTAAAATAAAGGATAATCTATGTATGTACCTTAGTATCTTCTCTCTGTCAGAGTGGGCCACACGAGCCCACTCACACAGGTCCACGCGGTCTGATATATTATAACGGTTTATCTGAGATCATTAGCCAAGATCCCGTTATTTTTAATTTGACAGCGGGTGTTCAGAGGTGGGATACTGCACAATGGATTTCTATGGAAAGGGAACCCCACATACATTTAAATTTAAATCGACCTATTACTGTCAAAAATGTGTTCTAGAACTTTTCACAGTTCTAGAAACTTGTGTTTAACACACGGAAAATATTGGATCAGAAATATATTATATTTAATGATTTTGCGATTATACTGACTCATGAACAGGTTAGATACTACGCATTACACGGTATGGTGACCTGCATCATACAAGATGTAGTACATATTAAAACAGACAATCAATTAGTCTAGTACTATAAATATAAATAATAATGAAATATGACAAATAATATTGGCAAGATATCCGGAAAATTACATTCAAGAAACGTTGAATTTCCTTGTACTTAATTAAAATTTGCATATAGCTGTTGATATACAGCAGGACGGATTTGATTCCAAAGAGAATAATAGTACGCAATGGCAGAGGACAGATGTGAGTGGAAAACCGGTCAAGTGCGAGTCGGACTCTAACACGAAGGGTTCCGTACAATAAACCGAAAACAACACGTTTCTAGCGGCAATACAAATACACAATCTGTAAAAAAATCAACTGTCTACCTACTACTATTCTTGAGATGCAGCCCGCTGACAGACAGACGGACGGACAAACGGACAGCGGAGGCTTATTAATAGGGTTTCGTTAGTTAACCTTTGGGCCCGAAACCATAAAAAGTACCGCACCGCCATCTATCCCGCTACCAGCGAACTAGGTAGTAAACGAAATCCTGCATCACGGTTTCAGAATCTTCCAGGTGATTTGAACATATTTATAAAACAGTCCGAATATCAACCATCGTGCAGTTGCCTATCAGACGCAACAACTGTCTCCTTTTCTAAGTTTGCGAGACTGCTCTTTGTATCGCTTACCTCTATAAGCTTGCAGGGCATAAATATTTTGGGGCTGGTGGCTCTATTAGCCACTGCCGGAGGCGATGCTCTATGAATTCTTCAAAAGGTAGCAATAACTAACCTGCCACTCTGGTAAATGGGCGAGGATCATAAGGACTCCTGATGCCATCTTAGCTGCTGCTTCTTGGCTCTGAAAAGAAATAAAAAGTTCAGCCAGAAGTTAAAAATTCTTGTAGCCTCTATCAAGCTAAGAAAAGAAAACGACTACTGACTGCCATAGGCCTCCCCAACTGGGTTTGACTTAACCCAAACTAAAGTGGCTGTTGGCTGGGCATATTGCTCGCAGACAAAAGTTCTTGAGTGGCGATCGCGTACCGAAAGGCGCATTGTTGGAAGGTCAGGGTCAGGGTGCCGATGGATGCGACACGCACAGAACCGGTTGTTGTGGCGACATTTGGGAGGAAGCTTTTGTTCAGCAGTGGACGTCGTTCGGCTGATATGATGATGATGATTGGCATTGGGGAGGCCTGAGTCCAGCCAGTACCGGTGTATATGGTCAGTAGCGACACGGGTCCAGTATTCTTGCATCTAGTGAACTCCTCCAGCTCTCACTAGGTCTTCAGACCACGTTTATTAAACCTTCTAAAGCCGAGTCATTCGGTATGCGTTCGCCACTCCACAACCAAACCAACCAAACGACCATACATTCTACGAGTTTCCACTGAATTTCGGCATTTCTTCGGGCTGTGTTAACGTGGCTGACTTGGAAGTAAGCAGATCTCAGAAGGTTAACATACCTAACAAAACTAATCCTTACCGTAGTAAACAAAGTAAATGTGCCCCACTTGACTTCCTTCTCACTCATTTCTCCAGACAGTATGAATCTATCCACGATGCCCATACACTCTTCATCAGGGGTGGACACCTCCAATACTTTCCGTCTTCTCCTAACTACATCAGTAGCGAAGTCATCGACCAGCTTGATGTAGTAACTTTGCAGCCTCTTCTTACCGGCTAACCAGTATACGATGGGTATTTGAAGCCACCATTTTGACATTTTGGCGAAGATCAGTTCGTACATGCTTTAAATAAATGAATTTGATATTGTAATATTTGAAAATAAAGAGCTGTGTAAAGCGTGACTTTCTTCATTAGGATTTACTCAACAGCAGCCAGCGGGTCTCAAAAAGCCACTTTAGGAGAATCATAATATTAACTACACAGCAACCTGTAAAATTAAATTTTCATCTTTATCGCTAACGTATTAGGTTCAAGGTCGATTGGGAAAATTTGACAGTGATGGGTAACGTGATGTGCTCTCTGATTCTGCTAAAGTGGCATTTTTTGACCCACTGGTGTCTGAATTTTCTCTCGGTAATATAACAGCCAGTCTACTGTGCCAAGATCCCACCTGCCAAATAGGATTACCTATTTTTGTTCATACATTTTGTCATAAGCCAACGTGAACCCGATCGAGTACGTTCTAAACTTGCACTCTAGCTACCTACTTCTAAGACCTATTATAATTCTTTATTGTACACCAAAACAACTTATTTTTAAAAAGAAATTAAATTTTTAGTCAGTCTGTGCTATGACGCGAGTTGCGCAATGACGTAGCTGTCGAATAAACTTGTTTATTATGTTGTTTGTGAGTGAATTAGTGTTAAGTAATGTTTTATTGGTGCATTGTGATGTGATTAATGTGTGTGCAAGTGAAAATAAACATGTTGGTAAGTATTAGCATGTTTTTTTATGATTTTCCTATCCCTTGTTACACAAGGCGTCCATGTTGTCAGAACGCTATCGTAATTGATTAATTATTAAGTCTAGCTACTTGTTCTGACTAAAAAGTAATTATTATCGCATTTTATGTTTACTGGGCAATAGATTTCAGCCAAAACATAAACAAAACAAACGAAATTTACGTTATGATTAGAATTTTTGTTCCGTGGGTCGGAAGGTAAATAATGCAAAATGGCGGGAAATGGCTAATGTTTGGTGGTAGTTTTTTTTTTTTATATATGTTTTTGTACGGTGGAGTATGTTGTTTGTTATTTATCGTTTTTAGATATAACCCAGCTACCCATACAAGTCATAAAATATATATGTTATCGATTTACTTTTTAAATTATTCCTGTTCAAAGTTCACATAATGTGTTTTTTTCACCAATATTCAATGTTTACAAATTAATTAAAAAATATAGAAACTAACCGTTATCATACACTTAACGTAAGTATAAACAGCTGTTAATCAGCTTTACAAATAACGAAACACTTGAGTGGTACCTCTAATAGGAGGCGACTAAAAAATGTTTACGTAAACATAAACATCTGGCGGGCAGCTGCCCGCGCTATGATATTTGACCCCGAGCGGTCAACGTCATCACGTGACATGTGCCCGGACCGTGCAAGCGGTTATGATACAACCATAATAAAGTACATGACAAAGTTACTTCTGAAGCCTCGACTTATTCTAAGTCCTCTGGTTACTTCTAAAGCCTCGATTTTTTCTAAACCCTCTGGTTACTTCTAAAGCCTCGACTTTTTCTAAGCCCTCTGGTTACTTCTAAAGCCTCGACTTTTTCTAAGCCCTCTGGTTACTTCTAAAGCCTCGACTTTTTCTAAGCCCTCTGGTTACTTCTAAAGCCTCGACTTTTTCTAAACCCTCTGGTTACTTCTAAAGCCTCGACTTTTTCTAAGCCCTCTGGTTACTTCTAAAGCCTCGACTTTTTCTAAGCCCTCTGGTTACTTCTAAAGCCTCAACTTTTTCTAAGCCCTCTGGTTACTTCTAAAGCCTCAACTTTTTCTAAGCCCTCTGGTTACTTCTAAAGCCTCAACTTTTTCTAAGCCCTCTGGTTACTTCTAAAGCCTCAACTTTTTCTAAGCCCTCTGGTTATTTGTAAAGCCTCGACTTTTTCTAAGCCCTCTGGTTTCTTCTAAGCCCTCAATTACTTCTAAAGCCTCGACTACTTTTAAGCCCTAGTTTTCATATAAGCCCTCTGGTTTCGTCTAAGCCTTCGGTTACTTCTAAGCCCTCTGGTTTTTTCTAAGCCCTCGATTACTTCTAAAGCCTCGACTACTTTTAAGCCCTAGGATTCATATAAGCCCTCTGGTTTCTTCTAAGCCCTCGGTTACTTTAAGCCCTCTGTTTACTTCGAAGACTTCGGTTAATTGGGACTTAAACATACTTAAGTAGTAGTTTACAACTAAGAGGATAGATAAAATGGAACTTGATATAGTTTTTACGATATACCTTCTCCGAGTCCGAGGTTTTCTATTATTGTCACGAAATTGCGCTTATTCGATCTTTAGTATAAATTTATTTAAAAAGGCAGAAGTGCACATTGGTCCTAAAAACGAGTAATTTTATTTGATTAGATTTTTTCAAAGAAGTGGGTATAGAGGTGGAGGAGATAAACTTACTCTCGTGTCTTTGCAACGAGCTCTTCCATTCTGTAGATATTTTGAGAATCTTCTTTTGAAAGTCCTAGGAGTGTTTCTGAAAACAAAATATTCTAGAATTAAATTAAAATGCAGATTATATAGACAACACAAATGAAAAATTTGGGATCTTATGGTCTATTCAGTCAATACCACCACCAACTAAATCAGATCCTATATCATGGCACCGCTTATTAAATGAGACAACTCTACCTAACGCATGTGTGCCATTATGTTATTTTGTTTGGTTCTAAATTATCAATTTTAACGGACTCGGTTAAAAAAGCAGGACTTTTTTTCATAAACTATAATAGACAGTAAATAATGTTTCTGCGAGATGATTGATTGACAAATCGTAGATTTCAAATAGATAAAGCGCCATTTACACGATGCGAGTTTCTTACCTCGAACATACGATTCTCGAAAGTAAGAAATTTGATCATGTAAACATCATAATATACGATATCGCACATGGAAGGGCGAATCTTGCATGCAGATCGGTTCCAATCGATTTTTACGGCACTCACATGAACTTGAAAAAAATTAATGTCAAACGAGATCGTGTTTAGACGATTCGAGAAATCGTAGGCAAATATCGCATTGTTTGTTTCAAATCTCAGGGCGAATCTTGCATGCAGATCGGTTCCAACCGATTTGTACGGCACTCGCATGAACTTGAAAAAAATTAATGTCAAACGATCGTGATTATACGATTCGAGAAATCGTAGGCAAATATCGCATTGCAATTTGTGTCATAGTGTAAACAAAAGCTCTTGGTGATAATTATCTTACGATTAGCGTATTTGTATGACATACTCGTAACCGAATTTTTGTTTTTTGGATGAATGTAAACGAGCGGATGCGATAATCGACTGAAGATTATTGCCTACGAGAATTGTATTCGACGTGTCGCCCTAAAATGTTCGATAAACTCTCATCTAAATGACGCTTTTGTATTTTTAGTGCGATGTCATTGGAAACAGTGAGGACGTCCTAGGACATACTCAGACATACTGATGATGATTTTTAGAAAGGTCAAGTGCATGATCAGTCACAACCAGCGTAGGAGATGTTTTTTTTTTACTATTGATAGGCATAAGTTTGACCACTATCCCACCTGATGATAAGCGATGATGCGATCTAAGGTGGAGCACGCTTGCCTAGAAGTAACCTATTCACTCTTGACTTAAAGACTCCCAGGTTGAACGAGGTTTGAACGTTAACGAAAAAAGTGTGTCAGAATCAGAGCAGGTGGCTTTCTGTATCTAGTTTCTACCTACCCCCAGGGCAAAGGCATGCGCATGGTAAGGTGGCGAGGTAAGTAGTGGATAGCCTGCACTATCTTAATGCTGGGCAAAGGCCTCCCCAAGTCTATAGCGGTATTAATGCTGTCAAAAAAAAAATAACGTAGTAAATCTACATACATACAATCTACATCAACATTATCTACATCTCTTTTATTTGGCTCTCCTTTCGCAGGTATGCTGGAAGAGATTTCATTAGAAATAAACATCACCTTTATACCATCGAGATATAAGTAGGTACTGTACCTTATATCTCGATGCTTTGTACCTATTTTTCTGTCTCCTTTTTTGGTATCTATTTGTGTGTGTACATAAATAGTTAAATAAATAAATAAATACCGATCCACAACGCTGTCAATCCAACTAGCAGCGAACTAAAACTCCTGCATCGCGCAATCAGAGTTGACCGTGCGATTTGAACATATAATATACATCCCATAAACATATACCCGCCAGGCTCAACCAAAGCCTGGTCGGACGATCCTCCCTATTCAATGGAGATTTACGGGACTTTACTATTTCTACCGCATATCCTCCAAAAGTCCTTCCAAGAGGTATTTCCTTACGCTACCTCGTACCAGCCTTCACGGATTAGTCAGACAATAAAACAAACGATGGATATGCGTAGTATTTTTGCACAGAAAACTTACGGTTAACACTCTGCGTAGTACACTTGACAATATCTTTATAGATATCGAAGGACGCGTTCGGGTTTTTCCGGCTGAGGACACTCGCCAGCTGCTCGGCCTCCGCATTGAACACTGGCGTGAAGTGCTCCACCGACTTCTTGTTGTACGAAGGAGTCGCTATTTTCCTGTGATTTCGCCAAGTTGGACCTGTAAACTTCTCAGTTTTAATGTAGAACATATTGTTGGTAGATAGAGATTTTAGACTCCGGCCAAACCTTCGCGTCAAGTACGCAGGACGAAAAGTGAAAGCGTCCTACACTACGGCAGGCGCCAGATAATTATGCAATAAGGGTCATTGACCCACATACATTTATGCTCTTTATAACATCATAAACAGAAATAAAGACATAGAGCTGTTCTGAATCGACTTCTATAGTGGTTCTTTCCGTTCTCCAGTAATGACAAACGGTTCATAATTTATTGTTCGGGTATCTATGAAGGGATATTAAGGAAAACTCAATGTACGTTATTGCTACGTTGACGACACGGTTGGCGCAGTGGTTGAGCGATCGACTGCTGTGCAGCATGTCGCGGGTTCGATTCCCGCACGGAACAAATATTTGTACGACCTATTTAAGTATTTGTTCCGAGTCTGGGTGTATTTCTATCTCTAATATGTATGTATTTACAAAAAAAAATGTATATAAGTAGTTTATCAGCCATCTCGTTACCATAACACAAGCATTAGGTTGCTTAGCTTGGGACTATATGGTGTTGTGTGAAATGTCCAAGGATATTATTATTATTATAAAGGATATTATTATTATTATTGTGAAACTAACAAATACGCTAAACTAACAACAAACTAAAACAGCATTAATTGCAAAAACTAACAACACACAAACAGCAAAAAATTGGTCCTCAACGCTGTCAGCTGGTAAATAAAGATAACCCAAGAGAGTGGGGGCATTACCACGTTGAATGGCAAAGTTTAGTTACGTAGCCATAGATAAGTCTGCCCAACCACGTCAGACTTTTTGTAGCACCGATAATCGGGCCGATTTTCCTAGCTAGGTAAAACTATCGATTTTTGTGGGTTGTGTGCGTTACACTATTAAATTTTCCACAAAAAATCTGTCACCGATTATCAGACATTAGCCTGCTGGCAGCCTAAAGACGAACAGCGTCCGCCGCGCGATAGACCCTCCCGCTTCGCATTTGCTTCGGTGGGGCAGGTTTGACTTATTTTTATGTACCTACATTCTAAGCAAATAAAGATTCTATTCTATTCTATTCTGAAGCTACTGCCAGCGGACGTTCATGGAGAACTAAAACTTCCCGTTTTAGAAATTGCCGACCATGTGGGGTGATCCCTTCGGTTAGGCCAATTCTGCCAGGGTTGGGAAATTTGTTCGAGAGAGTTACCGCAAACCTGGAACGCAAAGAGCATTAGGAGGAATAATGAGCTTTAGTCAGTAAGAGCCTGACACTCACTTCAGCTCCGTCCAGAGCGGTATACGTCATTTGCTGATTTTCCATCCTAGAAAAAAATACAACCGACTTCCAAAAAAAATCACTACAAAGTAAAAAATAACTTTAATTTCGGAAGTCGGTGTTTTTGTTAGTTTCTTCGTATTTTGACACCGACTTCCGAAATTAAAGTTATTTTTTACTTTGTAGTGATTTTTTTTGGAAGTCGGTTGTATTTTTTTGTAAAAAGTTTTTTTCATTTTTCACTTTTTAGTGGTGCCCCACACCTAACAACACCACTGCAAAATCGCAGAAAAGCAAAATACGCAATTTCGATTATCAAAGAATCATCTAAATTTAATAGTCAAAGTTCGTAACCGATTTTGACATGATTTAAATGGGACCAATCTGCAAGTATATCCTTTCAGATAAAACAATTTTTTTTCAAATCGGTTCATAATTGTCGGAGTTATGAGGTAACAAACATAAAAAAAAACATACAACCGAATTGATAATCTCCTCCTTTTTGGGAAGTCGGTTAAAAAAGAAGAAAATGGTGGACCGCACAGTTTGTGTTAGAAAACGTACGGCCCATCCTGTCCTTACCATAATTAATTCATAGCTGTTTTACACAATATTGCAATGTGTGATTATCAATTCAAAGACATTGGTCTTTCAATTGATAATCACACATTGCAACATTGTGTTTATACTACAGCAGTTATCTATACTTCTATACTAATATTATAAAGCAGAAGAGTTTGTTTGTTTGTTTGTTTGATTGTTTGTTTGTTTGCTTGGTTGAACGCGCTAATCTCAGGAACAACTGGTCCGATTTGAAAAATTCTTTCAGTGTTAGATAGCCCATTTATTGAGGAAGGCTATAGGCTATACATCATCAGCTACAAAAGTTCTTAAATAGGTTTCGTTGAATTAACCGGCTTTGAACGGTTTTTGTTGCCTACCTACAGAAGTATAAGAACGATTTACGTAAACAAGCACACATTGGAAACGATCGTAGAAATCTACACAAACAATTATATTTGTGCAATCAACTTGCAAGGAAACACAAAAAGTTTTTTTTTTATGAGATGGGTAAATAACTTCATTATTACAATACAGAGATTGTCAATATTTATAGGTTTTAAAATGGCAAAAGGCCCACCTGATTTTACACTACTATTTTTGTACCCATGGCCATTACATTTACAAACCTCGTAGCCGGTTGCCTAAATGCTATTACATATCACGTTTGCCACAACTGAGACATGAGACATGAATACAAAAAGTATTATTTGATTGTAATTTTACCGACGACAATACCCTTCATACTATACCTACTGTCGTGTACGTTTTGCTGCAGCAATAGGTAGGTACGGTAACTACCGTATTTTGGTCATATTATTTTACTAATTTTTTTTTTTTTACATACTTGCTAGACTCATTTACTTGTCTACCCGACCGTCAACCGCTTTTTCCAGAAAGAGAGCAGTGTTATAGTGACGAGTATAAAGATTTACGTGAGTAATATAAAACCATGCATATATTATATGTACAAGTCCCCCTTAAAGTGAAATTCTATTCCTACTAACGAACATAACTGTTTAAATAGGTACTAATACACTGGTTTGTTTTTCTCGTTCAAATGTTTTTTTAACCGACTTTATTATATACCTTTATAACGTGTAACAGAATAAAAGCAAAACGTCTTAAGGGGTTATTGTACTCACGATTATGAACAACTTTTACTATGGGACCAAAAATGAAATCACGAAAAAAAATCAACTGCCCCATACATGTCTGTGCGCATAACCCGACAAAATCAGCTGGACTGCTGATTTTGTTTCGCGATTTCGCTGTTGGCCCCATAGTAGAAGTTGTTCATAATGATGACTACAGTGACCCCTTAAAAGGTATTGCGTTTATTCTGTTACACGTTGTGTATGTCACCGGAAAATTGGAAACTCCGTAAGATTGTAAAAAGTCGCGTGAAATTGGTAACTATTTTTATGATTCCGTCGTCAAATGGCAAAAACGGAACCCTTATAGATTCGTCATGTCTGTCTGTCTGTCTGTCCCTCTCTCTCATCTGCGCGTGTTCCCGCTTGCATCCTCAGCTGGTTTGCTTCGAAGCCCGGGGTCCCCTTCCGGCTTTTTCTTCTCCACTTCGCACGGTCTTCGCCATCCTTGGTTGTGAGAGCATTGGCACGCATATCATCCTGGACAACATCAAGCCAGCACTTTTTGGGTTATCCCCTTCTGCCAGGGCCCGGCGGAGGTGGCATAGCCAGACACTTGTTTTCTACGTAGTTTTCCGGTTTACGCAAAACGTGACCGTATCAGCGTAGGCAGCCCTCCTGCAGTTTATCAGCGCTATGTCACGGATATGGAGGTTGCCGCGAATTCGGGAGTTTCTCACTCGGTCAACTCCATTTTCATCTCGGTGACCCGCAGCTCCCGCTTGTGCCGCTCAAGTACAGGCAACGCTTCACTTCCATATAAAAGAACAGGTCTAATGATGGATTTATAGACCTGTCCCTTAAACCTAACCGGCATTTTTGGGTGACAAATGACATCAGTCACCTCACGCCATTTTGCCGTCGCGGCCGTTATGCGAGCTATGATGTCGAAATAAACGTCCCCGGACACGTGAAGTACAGATCCCAGATTTTTAAACTGTTGAGTACGCTCGACCATATCTTCGCCTATGCGTTCTGGTAGGGGATCTGTAGCGTAGTAAGCCAAATACTCTGTCTTCGCCACATTAAGTTACAGACCGCCGTTTTCTACCGACTCTTTCCACACATTTGCGTTTTTTTTATTATTTTTTATTAAGGTTGACCAACAAATGTTTACACCAGTTCATTAAAAGCTTATAGTTTATGGTAATGCTGTCTGATACTTCGTTTAATATTGCACTGAGCAGGAAAGGGCTGAGGACAGAGCCTTGGTGGACCCCAACTGTGATAGGGAAGGGTTTTGTGTCACCAACAGCGGTCCTGACCTAAGACTTCGAGTTATGGTAAATGTCCCTGATGATGTGAACATAAATTTCGGGGACCCCTTTGGACCGCAGTACCCACCAGATTATCACTCGGGGAACACAGTCGAAGGCCTTCTCCATATCCAAAAAAAGGAAGTAAAGAGGCGTATTCTTTCTCCTGAATTTATCCATCACGATCTTTAGGGCAAAAATAGGATCCATGGTCCCTAGTCCTGGGCGAAATCCATATTGAAACTCCGAGACAATACACTCCTGTCGGATCCGAGAGTCTATTACACGCTCAAAGAGCTTCATGGTGTGGGACATGACCTTTATACCACGGTAATTCCCACACTCTTGCACCGATTCCTTTACCTTGAACACTGGAGTAATGATAGTCTGCCTCCACTGGTCAGGGATTTTACTAGTGAAGAGTGGACTCTTTATGCAGCTGGATCAGCAGTTTGTCGAAATACGAGCGCCATCGGGACAGCGTCTTGGAGGTGAACCTCCAAGACGCTGTCCCGAAACTCCTCGGAGGGCACTACGGCCACCCTGCTCCCACCTCCAGGGGCACCGGTGTATATCAGCTTGCAGCCATTCCCAATGGACCGGGATTTTCTGCCTTTGCATCGTGTCTCCTGCAAGAACGCCACAGCCATCCTGCGCCCAGAAAGTACGTCGGCTAGCTCCCTCGCGGCGTCCGGTCAACGTGCCAACGTTCCACGTTGCGAAGCGGAGTTTCTGGGTTGGGGCGTTCGTCTTTAGCTGTGTCCGCCTCGGACACGGTAGCCCTAGCCCACTTGTCACAGGAGACGGGCGAGGCTCCTGCACGCCGTTTTGCGGCGGCGTCCTAGCATTAGACCGTACTCCTGATTGCCTATCCATATGTGATTTGGCTGTAGTTTTCCGACCGGCCTGACGTCAACCCACCGGGAATCAAATGTTCAAAGGAAAGGAGAACGGGATAGAGGTAATAATGATAGGATCTACTAAGGATTAATGATAGGATAAGGAATAGTAGGCCCAGGAGGAGATGGCGGGATGAATTAGACTCCTACCTAAAGGATTGGCCGAGTGTGGCAACGGACAGAAAACAGTGGAAAGAAGGAAGGGAGGCCTTTGCCCTGCAGTGGGACTTAACAGGCTCATAATAATAATAAAAAGGAATAGGGATACTACGGACTCGGAAGACATAGGTATGAATGAGCCCGTAACGGCTCGGAAGGCCGGGCGCGCGTACCCGAAGCCATACCATCAACCACCGGACAGGCAGTTGAGGATTACACCCCTGACACTGTCTGTCTGTCTGTCCGTCCGTACGTCACAGCCACTTTTTTTTCCGGAACTATAAGAACTATGCTGAAACTTGGTAAGTAGATGTATTTTGTGAATCGCATTAAGATTTACATACAAACATAAAAAAAAAACAATAAATTTGGGGGTGCCAATACTTTAAAACTGTTTTTTTCATCAAACGTGTGGGGGGTATATAAGGATAGGTCTTCAAAAATGATATTGAGGTTTTTAATATCATTTTTTTCTAAACTGAATAGTTTGCGCGAGAGACACTTCCAAAGAGGTAAAATGTGTCCCCCCCTGTAACTTCTAAAATAAGAGAATGATAAAACTAATAAAAATATATGATGTACATTACCATGTAAACTCCACCGAAAACTGGTTCGAATGATATCTAATTAGTAGTTTTTTTTTTTAAATACGTCAATTTCATAAATCGCACTTTTGCTTATAAAATATACCTCCTACAGGTTTGTACTGAACCCTCGGTGCGCGAGTCCGACTCGCACTTGTCCTCTGGTTTCTAAATAAGACACAGATGTTTTGGAAAGTTGAATTTGGATGGGATTTATTGTTACACAACGTTTTTTTCAAAATACATCGAGATATAATCTAATAAAGATTTATTACAATGTTATGGAGACTGCAATTTTCTGGTGACATATATATGTATAGATGCGTTATGCATACACACACAACGCGCAATTCATAATACAACGCATCGTTTTGCATCCTCGACGACAGTATTAATTTCAGAATACACAACTTTCAAAGAATACGCCAACCACGTGGCCGCGTTTTTACGTGTGTGTGTAAAAAGGTCAGTTACTGTGCGGTATCAAATGAGCTGCATTTTCACATGCGGGATAAACCGGTTAATAAGGGTTCACAATAACGCTCTTTTAACGTTTCGACTCCGAACGAAATAAACGATAAAACCGGTTATAACATTTAATAACCGGTTATTTTTAAACCGGTTCCAAGACTTGGTTTTAGGTTTGTTTTATTTTTACTTGAATTTACCCTGGCTGTTGGCAGTGTCATGCTCACTCAAAAGCCTAACTGATGGTGGCGTATGCGTTGAATTATTTGGCTCCATTCAAAAATGGTTGAAACGAATGGGCCTAGCGCATGCGTCATGTTCGTAAACGGGCACCGTCAGTTGGGACTGCTCATTTCTCAGCTGCCATGGTTTATTTAAATTATTTCTTTGAATTGTTCCCTTTTTATTCCGGTCGCTTTTATCCTTCATATTTTTGGACCGACTGACCTTGAGTCTTGACAATTCAAAAGTGAATCTAAATGTTTTAAATGAATAAATGCTTGAACTTGAATTTAAAAAACTCATAAAGTAATCTCTAAAACCACTCATCTCAAGACAATTCATTTTGGCATAATATTAACTAATCAGAAGTTCAGAACCACTTACCTCCCGCAAGGATACCATACCCAATGAATGGTACAAGGATCTCGTACAATGGTCCTTTCTGGTTGACTTTGTTGCTAGTCAGTAATGCCTGGAATAAATCACAAAGACAGGTTAGAGGACTGGTACCTTTTTAAGATGCGGGAAGGTTCGAGATATTTTTTTCTCGACATGGTCCTCGGATAATAGATTTTTAGTTTAAGCTTTTCTTTATGTTTTTATATTTTGGTGTACAATGAATCATATATATATAAATAAGAAGCTCGTTAGAACGATACAAAGATGAAGATAGGGCATTCCCCAACAGTGGGTGCAGAATCGCTTCGATTACAATATAATTTAACTATTAAAGCTGAAGAGCTTTGTTTAATTATTTGGTTCATCTCGCTTATCTCAGGAACTGCTGGTTCGAAGTAAAAAGTTTCCATTTTTAACCGACTTTCCAAAAAGGAGGAGGTTCTCCATTCGGCTGCATTTTTTTTCTTATGTTTGTCACCTCATAACTCAACATTGAGTCATTCCGGCTTCTGCCGTAGACGCGTTAGATCAAGCCTTAAACGAGAGACCAGTTCTAGGTCGCTTCCAAATGAGTTAGATAGTTACAGGAAGTGTAATAAAGCTTAAAGGACATGGAAATCAAGGGTCCGCTTCTTCGTCTATGGCTTGAAAAAAAAAATCATGCATGTAGGTACCACATAATATCATGCATGTAGGTACCACAAAATATCATGCATGTACAAGGTACCACAAAATTAACAAATGCGCCACGTAGCAAAAGTAGCAAATGCTAAGGCCCTTAGCATTTGCTACTTTTGCTACGTGGTTAATCCGTCACTGTTACCCACTCTCCATTTTGTAAGTATTTTTTAACCCGACCGCTAAAAACGACTAAAAAGTTCCAAAAAAGTCGCTTTTCAATCAGTCTGATGCAGTTGGTGGTATCAGATCTGTGATTGAACTGCCTCGGGTTTTTAAAAAAAGTTAATTGTTTTAGTTCCTACATTTTAGTGAGTTACATTTTTGGAATCATCTCCGCAAGCCCTTTATTTTGATACCCCACTTCATAGTCGTACCAAAGAAATATACATACCTAATATACATACATACATTCGAAAAACATAACCCTCCTTCTTTCGCAGTCGGGTAAAAACAGAGATTATACCATAGATACAATATTTCTATGGATTATACTTACTCTTATATCAGTTGGATTTTTCACACAAATATTGAGATCGGGCCCCAGCCAGAATTTGAAATAATCTCCATAAGTATCGTAAAGCGCTTCAATTTTGTTCAGGAATTCTGAAAATTAAAGAAAGACAATGTTAGTACCTATGTTTGGATGTTTATTAATTAACGGATTTAGGTTTTAGGACGGTTTATCACCTAAATAAGTATATTACGAGCCGTAATTATATAGTTTCCTGTGTTTTAAATTGACAGACCAAAACAAGCAATGAATGCGGTTGCAATGTCAAAATGAAAGCATACCTATTCAACTAATTGCATTTATTGAGTGTTTGTTGTGTGGTGTTTTTTGAAGTGTTTATGGTAAGCATGATGCGGTTTATGATGGAGCACTCTTGCCTAGAAGTAAACTATTCACTCTTGACTTAAAGACTCCCAGATTGTAGCTATCAGGAATTCCACTCCTTAGCTGTACGCACTATGAATGTGTACCCAAAACATTTTGTACGTGTGGGTGCGATGTCCACCATGTACCGGTGGCGCATCGTCGTTCGTCTTGTGGTCCGATGATGGAACGGGCTTCGTGGAATTAAATTAAGCAATTTCGTCGCACATTCTCCAAAATGCAACCGGTAGAAAACTGACAGGCTAGCAGCTCGGCGTCAATTCGAGTAATCCAAATGGAATGATAGCTGACTTTGTAATCACTTCACCCAAGCCTTTACTTTGACATGTTTACAGCGTCTCTATTCTATCGACATCTCACCGTGTCAACTTAGGTGAAGTAAGCGTGAAGTGAACGATTATGTCATCTTTTTTTCAATGGATTGACAGATCACTTCGTGTTCACTTCACCGTAGCTTACACGATGAGATGTTTACAGCCCGTCGATTCTCTAAACATGTTGAAGTGCAGGCTAGGGTGCAGTGGTCACGAAGTGAGCTGTCAAACCATACAAACAAGATAGAATGACAACTCACTTGTCGGTCACTCCACCTGAGTGGACACGGTGTCAACAGAATAGACCGACAGAATCGCACTGCAGAATTGACCGGCCGCTCTTGATGCCTTTGTTTTATACTATCAGCCGGTCGAATCTGTCGACGTCTCTCCGTGCACACTTAGATGGAGTGAACGACAAGTGAGCTGTCATTCCATCTTGTTTGTATGGTTTGACAGCTCACTTGCTAAATAACATGTATTTATTTCACAGTATCTATTTATTTTATTTACCCTCGTCCGTGAGTCACTGCAGGGTGCCAACTGAAAACCAGCGCTGGGTGTCTGACGCCCAGCATATGCTGAGATGGTAACCCTTTCGGCATGGGCACACTCAGCACAATTTTATTATATCATTCTTTTTCTTAATTTTATGTTTTTGTTTCTCTTATTTTTTCCTGGTTGCCTGGAAGAGATCGCGGAATGCGATAAGGCCGCCATTTGTATATTTTTTTAGTTTAGGGTTTTCTTTATGTTTTTATTTTTGTTTTTATTTTTGTTGGTGTACAATAAAGCATATATAAATAAATAAATTTCTTAATTTTTTTTTCATATTGTGTTTTTGCTGTTGTTGTCTGTATCGAATAAATAATAATATAATAATAATATCCTTGGACATTTCACACAACGCCATATAGTCCCAAGCTAAGCAACCTAATGCTTGTGTTATGGTAACGATATGGCTGATAAACTACTTATATACATTTTTTTTTTGTAAATACATACATATTATAGATAGAAAAACACCCAGACTCAGAACAAATACATGTAGGTCGTACAAATATTTGTTCCGTGCGGGAATCGAACCCGCGACATGTTGCGCAGCAGTCAATCGCTCAACCACTGCGCCAACCGTGTCGTCAAAATGTTTTCTACTCTATTCTACTTCGCCTAAGTTTTCACTTCGACATGTTTACAGAATTGCACTGCTGATAGATAAAATCATGATTATATTTGTGCGATAACTATCCAGGATGTCACGGGATGTCAGATCAACAAGTTTTTTTTTCCCTTTATGGCAACTGAGTTTATTCCGACTATTCTCCCAGTGTCAAGTCGTGACAGTAGCACAAAGAGCTAGCCGTCGTCGACTAGATCAACAAGTTAATCACCGTTGAAAAATATAATATGGTCGCGTGACAAAGTGGAATGCTAACCTAGTTTAACGGCATAATTGTTACTCGCCCTTTTTTAAGGAAATTACTTTATTCTAGATGTCTAAATGGCGTTGTAAGGTTACGGGAACATTATAATGACATGTTCATTTTGTATTAAAATGAAGTTAATTATATTATACTAGCTGACCCGTGCCCACTTCGTTGGGCGGTAAACATTTGAGTGTGGTTCGGTTAGTACTGAGTGCTATGATTTATTTCCTGACTGCCAAAAAGAGGGATTGTTTTTATTGCATATGTATGTCGCTAAGCCTCTGCGAGCGCTCAGCTCAGCGCTAGACTCCCTATCCCTTGTTGCAGAGACATGCTGCCTTAAAACACTGAGACGCTGCGAGCGCTCAGCGCTAGACTCCCTATCCCTTGTTCCATAGACATGCCGCCTTAAATCACTAAGACGCTGCGCACGTTCAGCGCTAGATTCCCGAGCATGGACCTGCGATGTTCTCCAGCTTTGGTTAGCAAGCCGCTCTGTGAACGCTCGAAGCTAAATTCCCCAGCGCGTGCTTGCGAAATATTTTCTCTATTCCTCGAGAGGCGCTGATGATTTTTAAGAGCAGACTCTTCCGTACGGCGTACTCGAGCTGCTCTTGTCTGGGATGTCTGACGGGATAGTTGTGATTTTCTTTTAGGCATGATAAACAATCGCTGAAACTGTCCGATATCCCAAAAACAGAAATACCACAGCTTCGAACTCTAAGAATGAGAACGATAACGATAGTATTTGTGTTTTAAGAAACCGAGCAACCAAAACAATTTTAAAGACCAACAACCAAAACAATTTTTTAAAAACCAACAACATCCAACCAACTGCATACAACTCACCTACCTAACGACGAAATTAAATAGTAATTGGAAGGGGTCAGACTCTGAAAAATTACGTATTTGCACAACGCCATCTATGGGTAAATGGATAAAACGTCCGTACAAAGCATGTTGCTAATGCGGTTCGTGAATGGACGGCGGCATTTTGCGATTTAGTAATTATAAATTATCTTCGAAACTATTTAACCAATTGACATACTGTTTTGGGCAAATCGTATCTCTATGATGTTCTTGTGATCATAATAATATTTTTTTCAATAAGGTTTAATATTTTGTTGTTTAAAAAATCGTCCAAAGGTAAGTACGTCGAAAAATACTTTTTTTAACACATAAAAGCTACTATATCTGCTTAAATATAAAAGATAGAAATATGGTGTCCCGCACTTTTTTGTAGAACTATTCAAAGCGGACCAGGTTGCCATACATGGTTTTCAATTATATACAACTGTTAAGGCAGCGCATGCAAATAATTCTGTTGTAATAGCTATTTTTTTCCGCCTGGATACACAAAAATTGAGACAGTTCGGCTAATATGCATGATATCTTAATAATTTATAGCCTGTAGCACTCACGAATAATGTAGCTTTCTACCAGTGAAACAATTTTTAAAATCGGTTCATTACTTCCGGAGATTACCCCCTACATACAAACTTACAAACAAATTTTACCTCTTTATAATATTAGTATAGATTAAAGTAATAAGACAACATAATCTAGGAATGTAATTATGTATAGGAATAATAGATATAATAAAGCTGACCATAGGTTAATGATGGACTACTTTAATCTTAATAATTATTGTTCAGCTGCTCTAAATACATAGTTATTATGATACGTAACTATCACTTATATACCATACGATACTTAAATCCCTAAAGGATAAATAAGTTATAGATAGTGGATTTGCTCCAAGCCAGGCGCTTTACTTCAAGAAATATAATGTTATCACCACTGCTCTCAAATGGTGAAAGAAAACATCTTGAGGAAATGAGGGCTATCGCGTTAGGGCACGCCACCATTGTGGCGATAAGTCCTCTCTTTGAGGAGTGGCTAGAGAGGCTCCACGGCGTCCTCACCTTCCGCCTGACGCAGGTCCTCACCGGACATGGATGTTTCGGGAGGTACCTGCACCGAATCGGGCGGGAGGAAACGCCCGGGTGTCACCACTGCGAGGATCGACCGGAGGACACGGTGGAGCATACTGTGCAGGTGTGCCCCGCTTGGGCGGAGCACCGCCGTGTCCTCGAAGCGGCGATTGGCGGCGACCTCTCGCGTCCGGCCCTGGTCCAAGCCATGGTCCGGAGCGAGATGGAATGGGACGCCGCCCGCCACCACTTTCTGCGAAGCAGTCATGCTAGCGAAAACGTTGGCAGAGTGAGAGAGGGAGAGATCCTCTCGTCCCGGCCGCCGTGGTAGACGCCGCGGGCGTCGGAGGCCACCGTAGGCGCGGGCCTGTAGACGGCGAGCTATGGGTGGCTCGCCGTCCGTCTAGTGACGACAGGCCGTGTCGACGGCGCGTTAGTGTTCCACGCGTGCCTCAAAGAGAGTCAGCACACAGAGGGGCCCGAAAGGGCCGACGCGGGAATTCGAAAGTGATACCGTGACTCCGAAACACAAAGGGCAACGAAGGAACATGGATGGGTTTTAGTCAGTAGAAGTATGACACTCCCTCCCGCTACACCCAGAGCGGGAGGAGTCATTGGCTATCGCGTTTGAATTCACCGCTAGAGGCGCTAGTGTAGCGTAAGGTCTTCGTAATGTCAAATTTCACTATTGGTTGGCTTTTGACTCGAGTTTATTTATTTGTTTGTTTTGATTTTTGTGAGTATTAACCTGACTACAGCAGATTAAGTTACGTTTCTAAACATTGAACATTTTTTTTTTGTTGTAAATATGTTCTTCCTTCTTTTTGTCATTGTGATGAGTCCACGTAACACTGCGATACTATTTATTTTGTATTAAATCGCACGTTTACGGCATCATATGTACATTATTTTTCTTCTAACTTTGTTCACATGCGCATAAGAACAACTTTAAGGCCATGACTGGTGAGTACAAAAACGTTAGCCTTTATTCGGTGTGACACCTACTAAATTGCTAGGCCCGCGTGATGGATTACAGCTTACGTGTTACAGTGGGAACATAATGTGTTGATTATTCTATGCTTAAATAAAACTTATATCTTACCTGCAGGATTGAACATGAAGATGAGTGCGTTTCCAATTACGGGTAACGCTGGTGGGCCTGGTACTTTAGCCGCCAGCTCCAGCATGCGCCTGTGCGTCCACCGCCAGTACTGCCAGTATGAGAACACTGCTGCCGCCACCGCCGACAGTGCCACGAGCCACGACATGTTGACCGCTGAAAAACAAAGGTGGTGTCATTATTAACATTCACATTTAACAAATATGTCATCAGTTTTACCCTGACAGTCACGCTCCGCGCCTACTGATTTCGGAAGAATAGAATAGAATCCAAAAAAAAAAAAAAAAAAAAAAAAAACAAAAAAAAAAAAAACAAAAAAATCCAAAAATCCAAAACATCCGAATCCATTGGACTCTATCCATCGATTTTCGTTTATTGGGATCGGGATCTTGCCATAAACAATTATTTTTTGTTTCATCTCTTTCTTTTAATTTTTGTTCTATTTAAAATTTGCATTTACTCATTTTTATTTTAGTAATTTAATTTGTGTAACTCTGCTTTTGTTTGTGTTTTATATCTTTTGTTCTCGCACTGTATAATAAATCTATCTATCTATCTAAGAAAATTGGGGGCCGCAGTGTGAAAATTTGAGAACCACTGGCCTTTATCAACGTCTCAAACATACCAGCATTTTTTTTTCTATCTAAATGATGAAGCGCTATGTGACTCAAGAAGAAAAATCCGGTCAAGTACGAGTCTGACTCGTGCACCGAGGGTTCCGTACAAACTCATATGAAGTCTGTCTATTAGGTACGGGAATCTCGATTTTTTCCGAGTAAGTATAGATTACTAATACTGAAGTTTGTAATTTATGATATCACTGTCATTACTCTGACGTAAAGATAAGTAGGATTAAAGGATGAACTTTACCTACTTTGGAACTAAAAAAAAATAATCTCACAGATATCGATGATCATCATCAGCCTTTTTCCAAGTATATTGGGGTCGGCTTCCAGTAAAACCGGATTTGGCTGAATACCAGTGTTTTACGGGGAGCGGCTGCCTGCCAGACCTCCACAACCCATTGAATGGGTCACATGATACTTCTTGGCAAGACTGGTGTCAGATTTACTGGCTTTTGACAATCCGTAACGACTGCCAAAGATCTACAAATGACAGCCGGGACCAACGGCTTAACGTGCTTTCCGAAGCACAGAGGAAACTCGGTACGTTAAGATAGTCACCCATCCACAGACCAACCTTGACCCATCGACCCATGCGGCTGTTATTATTTAGCCACGAGCTCCTCTCACAGACATCGATGATACGTCACGGTAATTTTTCAACTGCAAATTAGTCCCTGTCACTGGTGGCATTACTATGCTACGCTTGTGTGCGTACCTAGAATAGTGATTATATAACATCCTAGCTAAACCGCGCAACTTCGTCTGCGGACTGCGTCAAATTTTCCATCAATGCTCGGCTCCTGTTGGTGTAGCGTGAATGGGCTATCCAACACAAACATTTTTTCGATTCGATCCAGTTGTTCCTTAGATTAGCACGTTGGGCTATCCAACACAAACATTTTTTCGATTCGATCCAGTAGTTCCTTGTTCCTTAGATTAGCACGTTGGGCTATCCAACACAAACATTTTTTCGATTCGATCCAGTAGTTCCTTGTTCCTTAGATTAGCACGTTGGGCTATCCAACACAAACATTTTTTCGATTCTATCCAGTATTTCCTTAGATTAGCACGTTGAGCTATCCAACACAAACATTTTTTCGATTCGATCCAGTTGTTCCTTAGATTAGCACGTTGGGCTATCCAACACAAAAATTTTTTCGATTCGATCCAGTAGTTCCTTGTTCCTTAGATTAGCACGTTGGGCTATCCAACACAAACATTTTTTCGATTCGATCCAGTTGTTCCTTAGATTAGCACGTTGGGCTATCCAACTCAAATATTTTTTCGATTCTATCCAGTAGTTCCTTAGATTAGCACGTTGAGCTATCCAACACAAACATTTTTTCGATTCGATCCAGTTGTTCCTTAGATTAGCACGTTGGGCTATCCAACACAAACATTTTTTCGATTCGATCCAGTAGTTCCTTGTTCCTTAGATTAGCACGTTGGGATATCCAACACAAACATTTTTTCGATTCGATCCAGTAGTTCCTTAGACTAGCACGTTGAGCTATCCAACACAAACATTTTTTCGATTCGATCCAGTAGTTCCTTGTTCCTTAGATTAGCACGTTGGGCTATCCAACACAAACATTTTTACGATTCGATCCAGTTGATCCTTAGATTAGCACGTTGGGATATCCAACACAAACATTTTTTCGATTCGATCCAGTTGTTCCTTAGATTAGCACGTTGAGCTATCCAACACAAACATTTTTTCGATTCGATCCAGTTGTTCCTTAGATTAGCACGTTGGGATATCCAAAACAAACATTTTTTCGATTCGATCCAGTTGTTCCTTAGATTAGCACGTTGGGATATCCAACACAAACATTTTTTCGATTCGAGTCAGTTGATCCTTAGATTAGCACGTTGGGATATCCAACACAAACATTTTTTCGATTCGATCCAGTTGGTCCTTAGATTAGCACGTTGGGCTATCCAACACAAACATTTTTTCGATTCGATCCAGTTGTTCCTTAGATTAGCACGTTGGGCTATCCAACACAAACATTTTTTCGATTCGATCCAGTTGTTCCTTAGACTAGCACGTTGAGCTATCCAACACAAACATTTTTTCGATTCGATCCAGTTGTTCCTTAGATTAGCACGTTGAGCTATCCAACACAAACATTTTTTCGATTCGATCCAGTTGTTCCTTAGATTAGCACGTTGGGCTATCCAACTCAAATATTTTTTCGATTCTATCCAGTAGTTCCTTAGATTAGCACGTTGAGCTATCCAACACAAACATTTTTTCGATTCGATCCAGTTGTTCCTTAGATTAGCACGTTGGGCTATCCAACACAAACATTTTTTCGATTCGATCCAGTAGTTCCTTGTTCCTTAGATTAGCACGTTGGGATATCCAACACAAACATTTTTTCGATTCGATCCAGTAGTTCCTTAGACTAGCACGTTGAGCTATCCAACACAAACATTTTTTCGATTCGATCCAGTAGTTCCTTGTTCCTTAGATTAGCACGTTGGGCTATCCAACACAAACATTTTTACGATTCGATCCAGTTGATCCTTAGATTAGCACGTTGGGATATCCAACACAAACATTTTTTCGATTCGATCCAGTTGTTCCTTAGATTAGCACGTTGAGCTATCCAACACAAACATTTTTTCGATTCGATCCAGTTGTTCCTTAGATTAGCACGTTGGGATATCCAAAACAAACATTTTTTCGATTCGATCCAGTTGTTCCTTAGATTAGCACGTTGGGATATCCAACACAAACATTTTTTCGATTCGAGTCAGTTGATCCTTAGATTAGCACGTTGGGATATCCAACACAAACATTTTTTCGATTCGATCCAGTTGGTCCTTAGATTAGCACGTTGGGCTATCCAACACAAACATTTTTTCGATTCGATCCAGTTGTTCCTTAGATTAGCACGTTGGGCTATCCAACACAAACATTTTTTCGATTCGATCCAGTTGTTCCTTAGACTAGCACGTTGAGCTATCCAACACAAACATTTTTACGATTCGATCCAGTTGATCCTTAGATTAGCACGTTGGGATATCCAACACAAACATTTTTTCGATTCGATCCAGTTGTTCCTTAGATTAGCACGTTGAGCTATCCAACACAAACATTTTTTCGATTCGATCCAGTTGTTCCTTAGATTAGCACGTTGGGATATCCAAAACAAACATTTTTTCGATTCGATCCAGTTGTTCCTTAGATTAGCACGTTGGGATATCCAACACAAACATTTTTTCGATTCGAGTCAGTTGATCCTTAGATTAGCACGTTGGGATATCCAACACAAACATTTTTTCGATTCGATCCAGTTGGTCCTTAGATTAGCACGTTGGGCTATCCAACACAAACATTTTTTCGATTCGATCCAGTTGTTCCTTAGATTAGCACGTTGGGCTATCCAACACAAACATTTTTTCGATTCGATCCAGTTGTTCCTTAGACTAGCACGTTGAGCTATCCAACACAAACATTTTTTCGATTCGATCCAGTTGTTCCTTAGATTAGCACGTTGAGCTATCCAACACAAACATTTTTTCGATTCGATCCAGTTGTTCCTTAGACTAGCACGTTGAGCTATCCAACACAAACATTTTTCGATTCGATCCAGTTGTTCCTTAGATTAGCACGTTGGGCTATCCAACACAAACATTTTTTCGATTCGATCCAGTTGTTCCTTAGATTAGCACGTTGGGATATCCAACACAAACATTTTTTCGATTCGATCCAGTAGTTCCTTAGACTAGCACGTTGAGCTATCCAACACAAACATTTTTTCGATTCGATCCAGTTGTTCCTTAGATTAGCACGTTGGTATATCCAACGCAAACATTTTTTCGATTCGATCCAGTAGTTCCTTAGATAAGGGCGGGTTGTATCAAACAGTTGGTTAACGTAACATACGTACGTCAAAAAGTCACGATTACGGATGATGTTTGACGTTCGTTAAATTAGAAGCGTTGTTTCAAAACATTCTGGTAAAAATTCCTGCTCATTCCAATAGCTAAGTTTATATTAATTTGCCTATGGCATTAAGTCCGCCTCTGTACATGTGTGCGTAAAGTTTTAAATAAATCTATACTAATATAATAAAGCAGAAGAGTTTGTTTGTTTGGTTGGTTGAACGCGCTAATCTCAGAAGCTACTGGTCCGATTTGAAAAATTATTTCAGTGTAAGATAGCCCATTTATCGAGGAAGGCTATAGGCTATATATCATCACGCTAAGACCAATAGGAGTGGAGCAAGTCTAGGGTGTCCAGAATCATGCCCTGGACCCATGGAAATCGTTTCTGCGTCGATGTCAGATACACCCGGTATACTTAAAATTATAAAGAGGTAACATTTGTTTGTAAGTTTGTATGTAGAGGGTAATCTCAGAAACTGCTAGTCCGATTTGAAAAATTATTTCAGTGTTAGATAGCCCATTTATCGAGGAAGGTTATAGGCTATATATCATCACGTTAAGACAAATAGGAGCGGAGCATTAATGGAAAATGTGACGCAGACGAAGTTGCGCGGGCCAGCTAGTAATTTTATAATAGTGTTTTGTGACCACAAATAAAGTAAACATAGTTATGTCTCGGGACTGATCGGTTAACCAACATACATATATAATAAGGTAGAAGTTATACATCATCATCATCATGTCAGCAAATGTCCCTACTGGATATAAGTGACCCCAAATGTCGCCACAACAATCGGTCCTGTGCGTTTCGCATCCATCGGCTGCCCTCGAACCACACTAGGACATTGTTCCACCTTGTGGGAGGCCTTCCAACTCTCGTCGCTACTCTAGAACTTTGTATTCATTTATTTATTTATTTATTTAGTACATGGAAGACCCCATCAATCATCTGTTCTTCGAGCAATGTGCCCTGCACACTGCCACTTTAGTTTGGAGACCTTGGTTCTCTTGCGGATATCATAATTTCCGATCACGCAAGGAGACTCCAAGCATTGCACTGTCCATTATCCTTTGAGCGACTTTAATATCCTTGGACATTTCACACAACGCCATATAGTCCCAAGCTAAGCAACCTAATGCTTGTGTTATGGTAACGAGATGGCTGATAAACTACTTATATACATTTTTTTTTGTAAATACATACGTATTATAGATATAAAAACACCCAGACGCGGAACAAATACTTGTAGGTCGTACAAATATTTGCGGGAATCGAACCCGCGACATGCTGCGCAGCAGTCAATCGCTCAACCACTGTGCCAACCGTGTCGTCAAACCTTCTGATGAGGCCCACTGTGAGCAACCACGTTTCAGTTCCGTAAGTCATCACAAGCAACACGCAATGGTCATAAACATTCGTCTTGAAACACTGTGATATGTGGGACAAGAAGATACCACGCAACTTTCCGAACGCTGCCCAGCCGAGTTGAATTCGACGGTTGACCACTTTCTCGAATTTAGCCCTACCTAACTGGACCATGTGTCCCAGGTAGACGTACTCGACTACAACTTTAAGTGTAGAATCTTCGATCTTGACAGGAGTGGGAGATACATAGGTTTTTACCATGATCTTGGTTTTTTCCATGTTCATTTTAAGACTCACATACAAACATTTCAGCACCTCTATGTACGGGTAGTAGACCTCGCACCGCGACCGTTGGAGAGACTGCAGCACAGCCCAAGTCTCGATCGAATTTAGCCCTACCTAACTGGACCGTGTGTCCCAGGTAGACGTACTCGACTACAACTTTAAGTGTAGAATCTCCGATCTTGACAGGAGTGGGAGCTACATAGGTTTTTACCATGATCTTGGTTTTTTCCATGTTCATTTTAAGACTCACATACAAACATTTCAGCACCTCTATGTACGGGTAGTAGACCTCGCACCGCGACCGTTGGAGAGACTGCAGCACAGCCTAAGTCTCGATCGAATTTAGCCCTACCTAACTGGACCGTGTGTCCCAGGTTAATGTACTCGACTACAACTTTAAGTGTAGAATCTTCGATCTTGACAGGAGTGGGAGCTACATAGGTTTTTACCATGGTCTTGGTTTTTTCCATGTTCATTTTAAGACTCACATACAAACATTTCAGCACCTCTATGTACGGGTAGTAGACCTCGCACCGTGACCGTTGGAGAGACTGCAGCACAGCCCAAGTCTCGATCGAATCGAAGGCTTTCTCGTAGTCCACAAACGCTAAGCAGACAGGCAGATTATACTCTTCGGCCTTCTGTATAACCTGCCGCAGCGTATGTGGTCTACGGTGCTGAAACCTTTCGGGAGGATGGCAATCGTCAAACCAGTGCACGAGATACCTCTGCTCTATGCCTGTGGTGTGTTTTTCCCTTGAGTATGACTGAATTGAACAGTTCCTGAAGGTCCATAATGATCGGTTTTCCACCATCAGGAGTTCGGCCGTAATTCCGACCTCACCCGACGCCCTGTTGTTTTTAAGCTGCTTCAGAAACATCCTAATCTCATACAGCCTGACCTCCGGAATGTCCTCAGTATAGTGCCGGGTCGATCTATGCATCTAGCTCTTGGTAGAAGTTAAACAAATAATACTATTCATATAAAACTATATAAAATGTATTTCTTATATTTAAATGGCGCCCTTCTATTAGAAGTACACCCAAAGAAATAATAAAAAAAACACTCGTTATGACATAATAATTACTGTTATCTTGAGTATTTAAAAATTAAATTAGGTACAACAGTTTCATTGAAATATTTTGTAGCTCATTATTCCCGACAAAATTGCACATTAGAATCATCACCTCGAAGTGAACACTTAGGAGAAGTGAACGAAGAGTGACTGTCGTATCATACAAACAAGATGGAATGACAGCTCACTTGTCGTTCACTCCACCTAAGTAATCACGGTGAGATGTTGACAGAATTGTCCGGCTGTTTCAAACTTTGGGATTTATAGATGCATCAAGGGCGAGTTTTTTGAGTACCCAGTAGTAGTTTTTTTATGTGCGTTTCTCAATCAATACTTAGCTTGCCATGTTGACACGAGTTAGCAGTTACCTAACTCAGGTTTATGCAAGTAGGCCCAAGTGGCTTCATACAGCATTTTTTTTTCTTTTATGGACGGGAATTCATCAAATGACTCCGTCCACTCTGGATCGAGTGGAAGGAAATGTAAGACTCTTACTGACTACCATCCGTGTCCCTCCTAATCTAACCCTTTGCCTTCCAGGTTCGCGGTGACCCCTTCCGCACAAATTCCGCAACAGAACTAATCCAGTGGCTATACATACCTCCAGGATGTAAAATATCTTAGGTATGTCTCATAAATCCAGGCTTAATTTCAAAATTTCATCCATAAACTGTTTTAGAACCACAAAGAAACATTTTCAAAATAACTTACCTACATAAAATATATTCACAAAATTACCACACTTATATCTATCTATATACATACATATAATAAAACTGTAGAAAAGTGGTTTTTGTACATGAAATAAAAATAGCTAGGGTGTTAAAGAACAACCAATAGAACCCATTTCCAGCATTTTTAGAATTTGTGTCTGTTTGTCTGTTTATTTGTTCGGGTATCACGTAAAATTTGCGAAAACAATGTGGATAACTTTTACACACAAGAATTGAGCGTAACTTGGAGTAACATTTAGTTTTTGTTTCATTGCAATCGGTTCAGTCTATCAAAAGATATTTGAATTTAAATTTTTCCAGAAGTAAAATTAGGGTTATGTGCACTTAGTCTCATTATTACTTCACGTAACTTTTATACATAACAATAAATTGTAGTAATATTAAGTTTTTTGTTTCATCGTAATCAGTTCATACCTTATAATAAAAAATGTGAATTAAGAAAATTATAATTATGATAGTCTTTCCGAAGTAAAATATTGAAATAGCGCCATCTATCAAACTTAGACTGGACTATACCTAGAGATCAATCTCTAGGTATAGTTTGCACGCAGTTGACTGCGTGCAGTATTCGATAGATGGCGTTGGCGTGTAACGTCAATTTTCTGAATGAGGTTCCTTGAAAGAATGACCTTCGCCCATGTCTGCATTTGAGTTAAGCTGATTTATCTATTTTTCATCTATGCTAATCTATACATATATTATAAAGTAGAGGAGTTTGTTTGTTTGTTTGGTTGAACGCCCTAATGTCAGGAACTACTGGTCCGATTTGATCAATTCTTTCAGTGTTATATAGCCCATTTATCGAGGAAGGTTATAGGCTATAATATATTATCACGCTTAGACAAACAGGAGCGGAGCAATAATGGAAAATGTGACGCAGACGAAGTTGCGCGGGTCAGCTAGTACATTAATAAACAAAGGCCTCCGCCGCGTCTGTCTGTCTATTTGTGTGTTCACGATAAACTCAAAAACTACTTCACCGATTTTCATGCTGTTTTCACCAATGGATCATCAGCTAGTAATTATAAACGTGAATAAAAAATATTATATTCACAATATTTTGTGGAAAATCTATTACAGTTAACTATTTATAGTAAAACTATAGTTTACTAGCACTTCGCCCGAGACTTTTCGTGCGGCCGTACCTATTGCAATTTTAGTATTTACCTCTTTTTTTTTTCTAGTTATAAATGTCACCGAAAAATGGCAGACTCTGTAGGATTGTAATAAACCTTGATTGGAAAATAATTTCTCGATATATACTGAAAAACTCGTTTTGTATATAATATTTATCATCCAAATTCAATAGTTTCCAATACATCCGTGTCTTATGTAGAAAAAATAGTTTACAATTTCACGCGATATTTTGTCGGTGTTTGCCATTTTCACGATGACATAAACATAGCCTATGACACAAATAACGTGGAAATCTATAGGAAAACAATTTTCAAAATCGCTTCAGTAGATTACCACGTACAACCACACAAAGTAACAAACTTTACCTCTTTATCTATACTTATATACTTATAATATTATAAAGCAGAAGAGTTTGTTCGTGTGTTTGTTTGGTTGAACGCGCTAATCTCAGAAACAACTGGTCCGATTTGAAAAATTCTTTCAGTGTTCGATAGCTAATTTATCGAAGAAGGCTATAGGTATATCATCACGCTAAGACCAATAGCAGCGGAGCAGTAATTAAAAATGTTACGCAGACGACGTTGCATCGTCTGCGTCACATTTTCCGCTCCTAAATAATATTGCAACTATAAATTGAGATGTAAGCTACCCTATATTTCAAGTTGGATCAAACTGCACACGGTGTGCAAATTTGATTAAAATCGGTTAAGTAATTTAGGAGTCCATCGCGGACAAACAACGTGACACGAGATTAAGATATAATATAGATTTTTTGTGATAGGCGCACTGAGGACTACTCACCTGTTAGCGATACTGGTATTTATCCTATGATGCCACTTTTATAGATTAAACTTAAAGCTTTTTAATGTTTTTGGCACGTTTATAAGTAAATTAATTAATTTTCAATTCTTTAATCTTCTCTTGAAATTTTCAACAGTTTTCCGTGTATATGATTGAATGTTTCATGGTACAAAATTAAGATTAAAAAATTAAACAAACGAATGTAACACTCCTTTTTTGAAATCGGTTTTAAAATAAACTTGCACGCACTTAAAATATAATGTATAACTGCGTTACACGCTCTTGATAGACTGGTAACAGATTCTACATCTCGGCACATTTAACTGAACATGTTATGAGGACAATCTGACAATGCCAGTGCAAAAGTACTTACATCATTAGGGTTCAAGGGAGTTTTATATGGTTATTTGTAGGCTTTATAACGATATCGCTTTGACCCAGTAGTTAAGGTACCCATCCGATGCACGGGTTCAAATTGGGCAAAAACGCTTTTTCAAATACATAATAGTATGCGTTGGTGGATCCAGGGGGGGTGGGGCTAAGGAGGTAAGGACCTAATATAACAAATTAGTAGTGTTACATCTATTGCAATGAAACAAACTCCATACTTATCAGAAGTTAATTATAAAATGGAACTATTGTTAATTACTCTAGTTCCATTTTTTATCCTATCAGACTGGTGTCCACCAATAGCTATTGACCCTATTGTCGAAGCTCCAGTTGATTATTATCACAGACACAGATAGGTACGTCCCGCAACAGTTGTTTCTCATTATGGCTGAAATGACGAATTTGTACGCAGTGCAATCACACAAGCCTAGTTTTCCAGACTGACCACGAATTACTCGGAGTCTCGATAAACAAACGACTCACTTTGCTTCACTTTCGTCGCAGATTAGCAGAATGCTTTTTTTTGCGAAGTAAACAGATTGGTGTCGCTAAAAGAGGCCGTCCGAATGGCAGTACAGCCCGGTGCCACCCGTAATTATTCCCCGAAGACCAGGAGAAGTTCGCCCAGCGAGTGAAATAGCTCGTGACGGGGTTGGACACTTTCCTGCACATGATGACGGCGCTGGAACACGCTGCATAATGATAGGATGCAAGGGAAAATCGCGTGTAAAGTGCATCAAGTGTAAAGTGCACTTATGTCTAACAAACGATAAAAATTGCTTTTTAGCATTCCACACATAGGCTTTTCTATTTCTATTTTTTTATTTTGTAACTAATACATATTAATTTATATAATAACAGTGCCAAAGGAAGATCTCATTTCATTTGTATTTACTTTATTCCATTTTTCTAATAAAAATATAGTATGCTAACAGTGGTTATTGATTTATAAAAATACTACTAAACATGTATCGTAATTATAATTAAAGCCGATTGTCCACATTTGTACACATAAAGAAAAACAAGTTTTTCTCAAAAACTTGGCTACCAAGATTTTTTTTATTATTTTTTTCCTAGTTCTTATATCACTAGCCTATTATAACACTGAAATTTTACTTAAATACGTCCGAGAAAATAAAAAAAGGCAGGTCTGAAAGGGTTAAATTCAAATATCTTTTAATAGACTGAACCGATTGCAATGAAACAAAAACTAAATGTTACTCCAAGTTACGTTCAATCCTTGTGTGTAAATGTTATCTACATTGCTTTCGCAGATTTTACGTGATGCCCGAACAAATAAACAGACAAACAGACACAAATTCTAAAAATGCTGGAAATGGGTTTTATTGGTTGTTCTTTAACACCCTAGCTATTTACCACTTTTCTACAGTTTTATTATATATATAGATGTAGATGTTTAGTATTAATTTTATTACCGTTATTATACTTTTTGCTGTGCCCTACAGGGTCTGTCATTGTATGTTAGCTCTAAGCCCATTGTAAGATCTTTACACATTATAGAACGCAAATTAAGATATGAATACAATTTTTTTTTTATTGCCCCACACTAGGAATACCTATACCCTGCACCGTGGGTGCGTTTACAAACATACAAAGTCACATACACAAACAGCCAGACCCGGAACAACTATCTGTAGGCCATACAAATTTTGTTCCATGTGGGAATCGAACCCACGGCACGCGACACAGCAGTCGACCACTCAACCACTGCGTCAACCGTGCCGCAAGGGCCGTGAGGCAAGGGGTCCCAAAACTCTAAAAACTCAACTGCTTAGATTGGAAGGCGTCCCCAACAAAATGGCGGTAATGGTTATGCTTTTAAAGACATCCCACTTCACTAATACGAGGTTCACCATCATTTTCAGCCGAAAGAGTCCACAGCTGGATATAGGCCTCCCTGAGTGTCGCCACATCGACCGGTCTTGCAGTGCGATTCTGAAACCTTTTCACCGTGTAAGCTTAGGTTTAGTGAAGTGAAGTGAAGTCATATTATTTTAAACTTTCATGGTCACTAACACTAGAATAGTTCATATCAGGATTGCTACCGTGTAGGTACTGCCAAATTTTCCCAGTCAACCTTGAACCTAATGCTTTAGCGATTGAAAAGGAAATTGGACAGATTATTGTGTGGGAATTATTATGATTCTACTAAAGTGGCCTTTTTAAACCTGCCAATTTCGCTTCCCGGTACGCGATCACCACTCCAGAACATTTCGACTCCTTTGATTATAATTACGTTTTTTTTTCTGTTATAATATTCAATAATTTAATATGTAGATATCTATTCTGGTATATTGTATTACCTTCTTTTTGTCTGTGCAAAAGATAGCTTATCTGTAGGTATATTTGCACCAAGTGCAACCCCATTTAGTGTCCAGGCTTTCTCTATCCATTCCAGGTTGCCTGGAAGAGATCGCAGAATGCGATAAGGCCGCCAATTGTATGTTTTGTTAGTTTAACGTTTCCTTTATGTATTTTTCATTTGTTGTACAATAAAATATATATATAAATAAATAAATACGTTCTGCGAGCAACGCGACTGTCGACTTCACGAAAATAATGAAGTGCTTTAAAATGCACGCACGTACAAAATTCACTGCGTTTGCGCAGCTTAAGGATTTAAATCCATAGCAATGTCTCTCACGTATTGTATGTTAAACGTTTTCTAGGCTAGACACAAATTCTTATCAGATAAAGATCATAACGACTTATTTTTTTTAAATAAGTAGTATGAACTACTTACCTTATATTGCTAAATTAGCGCTGTTTGGAATTCTGACCACACAAGGAGCAAATTAAATAAGTAGAGAATAATGTATGTTTTGACGTAAATGAGTGCCGCTGAATTTTCAACATTCGGTGCTTAGTCTAGCGTTCAAAATTGAACAGAACGCTTTTATTTATGCGCTCACTGAAGTTATTTTTATTTGAGATGGGTTTGCTCTTGACTTTCGTCTTGGTCAGAGATGACAGAGACAAAGTCTACGACGGAGCGAGCTTACCCAGAATGAGCCTGTTTACTCTAACTTTGAAGAGAGGGTTGTAGGCGTTCGAAAATACAGACGCAGGCAGAGAGTTCCACTGCTCAGCTGTGCTCACTTAGAATAATTATATATTATTCTAAGTGTGCGCATTATAAAAGACGTTTGGAAACGCTTAGTGCGAATTCGTGGAATAGCAACAAGGTAGTTAGTAGTAGTAGCAAGGGATGGTAAGTTGCAGTGAGTCTGGATGTCCGATGGTAGAAGGGGGCCGGTGTAATGAGGTCGTGGAGTTCTTGGGCACACTCAACGAAGAACAATCTGTAGAAGACCGACAAGCAGGCAACCTTGCGGCGATGAGCTGAAGCTGTGAAGCTTGGCATCCACCTGTTTTTCGTCGACGATGAGCCTCTTAGCTCTGCGTTCTACCGAATCAAGCTCGGCAAGCTGGTACTTAGCTCCTTTTTGCGGTAAAAAGACACACCTGAGTTTTAGTGGCGTTAAAAGTGACCAGCAGTGCGATTCTGTAAACATGTCGAAGTGAACACTGAGGCGAAGTGAACGATAAGTGAGCTGTCAAACCATACAAAAATGATGGCATGACAGCTTACATAACGCTCACTCCACCTAAGTGATCACGGTGAGATGTCAACAGAATCGACCGGCTGATTGTCGGCGCCCCATTGGGAGACAAGTCTTTTTTTTTTTTTTTAGGAATGGGAAATCATCCAATGACTCCTCCCGCTCTGAGTGTAGTGGGAGGGAGTGTCAGACTTCTACTGACTAAAACCCATCCATGTTCCTGCATTGCCCTTTTTGTTCCGGAGCCACGGTGTCTCTTGCGAATAATCCCGCGACTCCGGCAGGCGTCGGCCCTCTTCGGGCCCCTCTGTGTGCTGACTCCCTTTGAGGCGCGCGTGGAACACTAACGCGCTGTCGACACGGCCTGTCGTCACTAGACGGACGGACGGCGAGCCACCCATAGCTCGCCGTCCACAGGCCCGCGCCTACGGTGGCCGGAGGTCACCAGGTGGTGTCCCCCGACGCCCGCGGCGTCTACCACGGCGGCCGGGACGAGAGGGTCTCCTCTCCCTCTCCGCCACCTCCTTCGCTAGCATGACTGCTTCGCAGAAGGAGGCAACGGCGTCCCATTCCGTCTCGCTCCGGACCATGGCTTGGACCAGGGCCGGACGCGAGCTGACGTTTCGTGCGACGCAGGTTCTCACGGGGCATGGCTGCTTTGGGAAGTTCTTGTGTCGCATAGGCAGGGAGCCGGACGCTCGGTGTCACCACTGCGTCGACTGTCGGGAGGACACGGCGCGGCATACGCTGGCAGAGTGTGCCGCTTGGGAGGAGTCGCGCCGGGCCCTCATCTCTGTGGTAGGCAGTGACCTCTCGCTGCCGGCCGTAGTCCGTGCTATGGTCGACGGCGAGGAGTCCTGGGACGCGGTGGTCTCCTTCTGCGAAACAGTTATCGCGCAGAAGGAGGCTGCGGAAAGGGAGAGGGAGATCTCGACCGCTCTCCCGGCCCGCAGCAAGCGCATCGGGCGTCGGAGGAGGGCATACGCTGCCCTCTCCTGGCCCCCCTAATTGGGTCCAGGGGCGGCAGACTTGGGGATGTCCGTCGCCCCCCATTCATCCGGACCCGAGGTGGCGGCGCGTGGTGTTCCCGTGCGCCCCTCTTTGACGTCGCGAGGGGAGTCAAACACCTCACTCCCTCCGCTGACTCGAGGTGGCCCGCAGAGGCGGGCCGGCACTAGCCGGGGATCACGGAAGTCGGTTTAGTTCCCGCGGTCCCTGGCATAGGTGAGAGATGGAACACCGGGGTGGTTTTAGTCAGTAAGAGTCTGACAGACCCCTCCGCCCGCCCCAGGGTGGAGGACATCCATGAGGATTTCCCCACTGAAAAAAAAAAAAAAAAAAAAAAAAAGGGCCGGACGCGAGAGGTTGCCGCCGATCGCCGTTTCGAGGACACGGCGGTGCGCCGCCCAAGCGGGGCACACCTACACAGTGTGCTCCACCGTGTCCTCCGGTCGACCCGCGCAGTGGTACTGGGAGACAAGTCTAAAGGTCTTTGTCCGCTCTACCATGGCCCCTCTCTACGAACGAACTTCACCCCCCGCTGGTTGTTTTGCTGGTAATGTATCTCTACGTACCGTAGTGTCGTCTGCATACCCAACAAGACCAGGCTGGAGTAGGTCATTGATGTGCAGCAGGAAAAGAGTTGCAGAGAGAACAGACCCTTGAGGAACTCCGGCATCGATAGCCATGAGATCAGAGGAGCAACCGTCAATAACTACTCGGATCGACCGTTCACTGAGGAAGTCTGATATGACAAAAGACAAAGACAGTCTATTATAATGTGGTTTCCCCCTCAAATGTTCTGTTGCGACTTTTGTACTTACTGGTGACGTCAGCTGCCACCAATTTCGGAGGGGGCGAGGGTGTCAGGTTCTCCACTTCTGCAACCCTTGGTACGCTACTGAAGGAGATAATATCTACCTTTTTCGCTTCTCTGCAAAAGGCTCCTGGTCTTTTGGTTTGACCAGGACTTACCTTCCATCCCTACCTTGTTGCTATTCCACCTATTCGCACTAAGTGTTTCCAAACGTCTTTTAGAATGCGCAACAGCAAAGGAGTGGAAGTCTCTGCCTGCGTCTGTGTTTCCGAAAGTTTACAACCCTAATCTGTTCAAAGTTAGAGTGAACAGGCTCTTTCTGAGTAAGCTCGCTCCATCATAGACTTTGTCTCTGTCTCATCTCTGACCAAGACTAGAGTCAGGAGTAAACCCATCACAAATAAATAAAAAAGGGGTCACGTGATCACTGTGCCACCGTCTTTTCTGGGATAAGTAGGTAGATATGTACCTAAACCTAAACATCATAGAACCTAACATCTTTGTTGTTTCACTTTCGTCACCGTATCTTTAATTGGATACTCATATACCTAGATATAACCCGGTTCATTAAAGAAAGGAATCTTAAATGGCGGCGCTTATCATGTTTTCTCGCTTGCACACTAGTGCCGTCTATACTCACTGTCGCGCGTACCGTAGGCAGAAAAAAATCATCAGTCTTTTATTATAATTTAGGTGCTGTTTTTGTACAATAATTTTTTACCAACATCTTTTTAAGGATCCTCCTTTTGTTTTATGTTATCAGGTGTTCAGAAACGGAAAATTCATCCTCAATAAATTTCTTACTGTTTTCGATGAAAACAAGAATAACGATCATACAATAATAGATTGCGCCACGTGCCTTTAGATTTTTCAACTTTAACACGCGCGATAAGCCATTAGCAGGAGCTAGTTTGAAATAAATACGACCCGGTCATGTTTTTATTATTTAATTTGAAAAAGTCTTCGACTTGAAAATATTATTTGTCAACTGTACTATCTGTCAACGTAAGTACAAGACGCCATTTAAGATTCCTTTCTTTAATGCATCGGCTAATACTAGTTACTAATTAAAATAAATAATATGTTTTTTTAAATATTTCTATTAATCATCGAAAAAATATTATATACCTTTGCCTTCAAATCTTTTTCATTGGCCACAATCTACCACAGTGGGTGATAGACGGGCGAACATTATACGCGGTTTTTAAGATCGCGAACTTACTCAGGCTCGACGTCGGTGACACACGTGAAAGCTTGCGTCCTTACTCGGGTACCAGGAGGACCGCGATGTCGTCAATGGAGCAACATTCTTGTTATTCAGGAATAATATTTTATTATAACCAGACAAGATATTTGTATGAGAGAAGCGAATATTGAATAGCAGTTGACTTTAATGCCATAATTTCTTCACATAATATTTGGTCGACTCCCGAACCTGTTACCACTATGTTCCTGAAACAATCAAGAATTCTGTTAATAATAAGTGAGAATACCTTCGAAAATCACTCATTTTTGCAACGAAATAGCACTCAACGTGTCACAAAACAACGTACTACCCGTGCGCGTTAACTTGATACCTGGCTCGAATTATATTTTGATTTGATATCGATTAAAATAATATAAACGCAATGGTAACAGTAATGTTAACGCGTAAATTATATTGTTTTCAACGAAACGAAATCGTTCCATTTTAATTATAACCACAAAAAGTCATTCGAAATTTGTCGAGCCAGGTGTCAAGATAACGCGCACGGGAGTCCCGTACGGTATATCGAATTACGCTTGAACGATATAACTGTCTACAGAAAGCATGGTTCACCGACGAACGGTTATACGAAAAAACTATTAGTCGACACCATTATTCAGCGACAGCACGTTTCGCCGAATAACGCTACATAGAATGAATGGTTGGCCGACACCAAGATTCGCCGATTTCATGGTTCGCCGGAACACGCTTGAACGAAATAATCTTTTATCGAAAGCAATTTGCATCGAAAGCACCTTTTCTTACACCGCCGATCCAAAATCCACTGACCACATAGATATCCTTGGACATTTCACACAACGCCATATAGTCCCAAGCTAAACAACCTAATGCTTGTGTTATGGTAACGAGATGGCTGATAAACTACTTAAGTATATATTTTTTTTTTGTAAATACATACAATTTATTATAAATAGAAAAACACCCAGACTCGGAACAAATACATGTACGTCGTACAAATATTTGTTCCGTGCGGGAATCGAACCCGCGACATGCTGCGCAGCAGTCAATCGCTCAACCACTGCGCCAACCGTGTCGTCAAAATGATAATGGGAATGAGATGGTGGGAACAATAGTGGATTTTTGCTTAGAATTTACTTCGTCCCTGGGCCAGATTTTTTTTTAAATAATCCAGATACATAATACTTATTGAACCATTGTGCCAATCCTTCGGCTTCAGTTGGATTATTTACAAAAAAATCTGGCCCAGGGACGAAGTTAATTCTGAGCAAAAATCCACCATTGTTCCCACCAGCTATGTGGTCAGTGTCTAATCGTACTTATTCTATTCCGAAAACACAAAATGCTCTGGAATCATGGCATAACCGGTGGAACACACTTTTAAATCGCAAGAAGTGGAATATCTTCAACACTATTAAGGAGTTTGCTAATGAAAAAAAACATACCGACTGCGAAATCGAGCGCATCACTGCATCTGAGCCAATGCCAAAGCGTCGTCGTTCGTCGCAGATTGAATATGAAAAGAGACTAGAAAAGCACTTGTCCCAAAAGAGTGAGATGAGCATAGAAACTTTCTTAGGTGGGCTAGCTCACATCATGTACATTAAAAATCATTAATATACAAATAACTGGTGGTAATCTGTTTTTTTTTTTTTTCAAAATTGATTGTTTACAAACATGTTTCATAAGATTGCGCAGTTTTGCAACCTTTATTTTTGTTATTTACCATTTTATTATAAAAATAATCAAATTTGCTGTTCATTTTCATTGAATTACTAAGATAAATGCATGGAAATAGCAGTTAATGCAATTTAATCGATGTCTGTCAAAATTTTATGAGCGAGAAACTAAAGACAATTATTTTGGATCGGTGGTGTAAGAAAAGGTGCTATCGATGCAAATTGCTTTCGATAAAAGATTATTTCGTTCAAGCGTGTTCCGGCGAACCATGAAATCGGCGAATCTTGGTGTCGGCCAACCATTCATTCTATGTAGCGTTATTCGGCGAAACGTGCTGTCGCTGAATAATGGTATCGACTAATAGTTTTTTCGTATAACCGTTCGTCGGTGAACCATGCTTTCTGTAGACAGTTACATGGTTCAAGCGTAATTCGATATACCGTACGGGACTCCGCGCACGGGTAGTAGACTCGCGGCTTGCAGTTCGTTAACCGACGTGCGAGCCGAGGCGAGCCAAGAGCAAAATTTCAAACCTGTTGGATCGCCAAGAAACTTACCTACTCGTCGAGCCATAATTCCGCGTACTTGCTCGCCCGTCTATCACCCACTTAACAGTTTCGACGAAGCAGCGACACCTCATCCATATCGACGCCATAATATCTTGCTACGCATTACGCAACGATATTATAATATCGAGCAGATCTTTTATCGTTGCATAATGAACTTCTGAGAAATGAAATTATAACCGCTCAATTATTATCTGCATCTGCAAAGAATATCCTAGAGTGGGCGGTAGACGTACGAGCAAGTACACGTACTTATGGTGGAAGCGCCAGGGTAGCCCGCGAAATTCAAATATAGAAATATACCCATTTTAATCATCAATATAACCCTCTAAGTTCATACAACTCGATTGAATGACTTTTTCACGAAATAACGTTCAATCGAGTTCTATGAACATAGAAGACTATGTTGATGATTCAAATCGTTATAATCCTTTAGATAAATGCTCTTTACAATCGCAAACCGTATTTTGTTCAACATGCAGCTTCACACTGACCGGCAAAAAACATAATAATATTTGAATTTCGCGGGCTACCCTGGAGCATCCACCATATGGCTCGACGGTGTTTTTCTCTGCGCGTCTAGTTGTTAGGTACGTGTACTATGCGAGCCAAATAAGAATAGTACTGTCAAGACACCATTTTGTTCCGCAATACTCGCGAACTTCATAACCAAAGCGTAAGGTTTGCAAAAAAATAAATGAAGAAAAATATACTCAGTTTAATTATTTTTGTTCACATTGTTGGGATTTCTAATAAATTTTACGCTAAATTATTTTATACATGATAGGATATGGAAAAAAAAAGAATGTTTAAGAAACAAAGTCAACAATGATAACAAAAAAAAAAACAATGATTATGAAGTCCAGTGGGTAACTGAATTAACACGACACGTGCATATACACGGAACTCTTAGTTGCGTAGCAAAATGGCGACATACAAGGGTGACCAGTAGTACCTATTTCGTGAAATTACCTTTAATATAAAGGTAATTTCACGAAATACTACTGTACTGTACTGAATAAAAAATATAACTAATTTTTTTTTCAGTCTTTTTTTGCTGGCAGTACTAATTTGACTGCTTTCGTATGAAGTTGGCAGCAAGCGCAATCCTATTCTTATTTGGCTCGCATAGTACTTAGGATGACACGCGAGCGTAAAAGGTCGCCGAGCCATCAATATGCGTATTGTACTTGTTCGTACGTCTACCGTCCACCTATCTAACAATCCAATTTCAATTTTATTTTTTTAATATTTAGTTGATTTTCGTTTTTGTTCGTTTTAGTAAGAAACTACAGCTCTATGGGATTTGACAGTCGTTTGACAATTGGAACAACTCTATTTATTTCTGTCAGTTTCAGTTTGCGATTTCCCAAACGTCGTGGAAGTAAGGAGGTTATTTCTGTGACAAAAAAAGGTTTTTTTTATTAATTTCCTAAAAATAGATTTGTGGCAAAATATACCACCGCAAATGGTAATAAATTGCCGTATCAGCACATAATAAATTCAACATGGCTACGCTGTCCAGGTTTCAAAAGATCGCGCTTCTAAGTTTGGGTGCTGTTGGAGGCGGTTTTGCGTATTACCGGATAAATAATTATAAAACTGAGAGAAAATTTAATGCTTATAACTCTTGGACGACGAATTTTACACCCAGCATCCAGTGGGATAGAAATTGGGACCAGTAAGTACCTACCTTGTCTAATTCTATAGATTTTTACCAACATATTTCGTCAACAAAAGAACCGTTTTATTTGCATAATTAAAACGTAAATAGCGTGTCCTAAGCTAATATCAAAGTGTGTTATTTACCCTCTTGCATTCAAATTATTATCTTATCATAGTAACAAGGTTTCTTTCATTCACTCGAATAGGAATACCATGCAGGTCATGACCCAAAGACTAAAATGTTTTGATGCGAAATGTGCGAAGTTCGTTTGTGACATTAAAAATATGAAAAGGTTTCTGGTGGTTAATATGTAGGTGTTGACTTTTTTGCCAATATTTGAATCACTTATTTGCCAATATAGGCAGAAGAATCTTGACCATGAGCCATAAGGGGTAGTCATATAATCTTGACAACGGCACAGCAGTCAGGCCATGTATTTCTTTTTAACCGGGTAATAAGTTGCTCCATGTAAAATACTGGCATTATATTTTTTAAATTACATGAATTTGAATTGAATGAACCCAAATGGTTTTTTTTTTCTACTGTAACAAATAGTTTTAAGCATTGTCTTTCTCAAGAGGTCATCCTTGAGAAATTAATAAAAAACCTTTATTTAAGGAAACTCCCCTGACAAAACCACTTTTCTTATGCATACAAGGTAGGTAACCTGTCATTGTTGAATAATATGTCAGCACTGGTGAAGCATTATTTTCCACAAGAGGTCATCCTTGAGTACCTAATAAATAAAAGATATTTATTCAGGGGACTTCCCCTAACAAAACTAATTTTCTTTAGTATACAAGGTAGGTAACCTGTCATTATTGAATGATATATTATGTCAACACCTAAAATTTAGTTGGTAGGGGAATTCCCTGACATAAGGCACATTACCAACTCTTATCAGAATCTTGTTTGTCAGGTAACTCACCTAAGTATAATTTAAATCTGATATAAACTGCACTACTTGAACACAACATAATTATCATGGATTTGCTTTATTCAACCTTGAAACAAAATTTTTGCTTAAAACTTTTCTCACAGCACACATAATGGTAGGCGCCAGATAAATCTGCAGTAATGGTCATTGACCCACATAAATTTATTGACTTTCTTAATTCTATGGTGATCCCTTACATTCTCTAGTAATGAAAAATATTAATAAGTTATTGATTGGGTCTCCTATGAAGTCATCTATGAAGGGACATGGGACATTGTATGTAAATCAAGCTGGTTTCCACAACTCCGCAACTAAGCGCATTTTGCGTGCAGTTGAAGGTTCAATGTACTTTATTGCAAGTTTATCTGGCACATACCATAACATCATGCCAAAGTCAACAAAAATACAATAACATTTTGTTAATTTCCATATAATAGGCGAACAGTCCATTGCTATCAATTATGCTCAAATCCAGTGTCTGGGCTGCTACTGAGTACTGAGAATGCTCAGCAAAATCCACTATTATATCATCCTAAAGAACTAAATAATATCTATTATATTGATATTCCATACTAATAGTATATGTGAAAGTAACTCAGCCTGTCTGTTACCTTTTCACATCTTAACGGATAAGGGATTTGGATGAAACTTGGCACAACAGTAGACTACGTCCCGGAATATTTCATCCTGGTAGTATACTCCCTTTGTATAAATTTCAACTTTCACATGGAGGAAGCCACTGGCAATAGCTAAGTATTATGTTAAAAATAATTTAATAAACTATTTTGAACATTCCAATTTTAGCCGAGAACCAGAATCAATAGTGAAACCGATAAAGAGTTCCATTAACAACCCTGAGGAAGACAACAAATACAATGAGAAGCTCGAGAAAGCAAAGAGCAGAGCCGTCAGGCATTTGTTCCTGATCAGACACGGGCAGTACAATATTGATGGAGCCAAGGACCAAGATAGGACTCTAACGGAATTGGGTATGATTTTTATAGTATTTCACAAATTGATCTATCAGATCTCATATTAAAAAATACTCAATTACCTACCAATTAACTGTGAGTCAAAAACGGCCACTAGCAGAACCAGCCAGCATGTCAAGCTAAACCTGTAAAATATTCTCAATCAACCTTGAACTGAATGCATTAGCAATAAAGATGAAAATGGTATTTGAGAGATTGTTGTATATTGTAATTCTGATATGATTCTACTAATGTGGCCTTTTCAAAAATCATTTCTTTAAAAACATTAAAAATTTAATGCTGAAAATTTATAAATTGAAATGTCTATCTAGCTTCTCCATCCAGCTGCTATGCATTTTCTGTTAGAAAATATTATTTATTTGCATATTATGTTTGTAGGGAATAAAACAAATAATGGACTCATAAACTGCTGTAGGCTGTTTATTCCTTTTGAGGAATATTAATGTTTTTCTGAGATAGAATGTAGCAATCTTGCAGTACCTAGTATCAGCGAAAGAATTCGTAATTAAATCGGTATTTCTAGAGATTACCTCTTCCAAACGTCCGAACATCTCTGCTGTTGCCTTTTACAAACAAACAACTCATGTGAGGTGTCTGTGAAATATAATTAAGTCTTGTTCTGAATCATTTTTGTCACAAAAACTCTAGAATAATTGTTTACATATTCCATACCAACAGAAATGTCATAGAACATATTTTTGTTAAGTTATATTCAGTAAATAAAGATTCAATGTAGATGAGGCAGGAAAATTAATTGTAAAAATGACAAGACAAAAGAACACTTGCTGCTCACCTATATACCTACTTACATCTTTTGCAAGTCATTCTTGTTATTTTATACATTCTTTCCTTTGAACATCAAATTGCAAAACCACATTGTTTTCGTGATTTGATGTTCCTGGAATAACATGACTTGGTGCAGCTTGTTTATGATAAAAATAAGTTTGTGCATACTTCCCAGAATTAAGAATCTGGAGTTCTTCTAAACTTCTTACTTGTCGGCTGCAAAGATGTTTTTAGGGTTCCATACCAAAATGCTAATAAAAAAGAACCCTTATGGTGTGACTAAGTCTGTCCATTTGTCACAGCTGGATATATCAAGAATAACTAATGCTATCATCAACTTGGAATTAGGAGTTTATTTAGATGATGTTTGCTCAACTTATTTTGCAAATAAGAAAGAAATAAAAATGTTTATATGTTTTTTCCCAACAATTATTAAAGGGAATAGTTAATTACGGGATTGCCTACCATGTACCTTTTTATTTGCGAGTTTACGATATTTCGGTTTTTTATTTTTGTTAGTGACCATGAAAGTTTAAGACAATATAACTACTAAAGGGAACCCCTTTATTAGTCATTATTCAATGTGGGGCTACTAGTGCATGTGGGATATCATATGAAAGAGCGCTATTTGCAAATTCCCTAACAGTTTATTTAGGTCGCATGGTTTTCGACCATTCCCCCCTTCTTATCTCCGAAGTTTGCATAGAAAAAAATCTGAAATTATTATGTGATAGTAGTTTATGTAACTGAAAACAAGAGATGGCAATGACCCTAAAACTGCAATATGCACCACGGTGTTAAAATTCTCTGACGCATATAAGCCTCGCCGACGAAAATTTAAAAACATTTCTCGTTTTATATGATGGTACGGAACGCTCGGTGTGCGAGGCCGACTCGCTCTTGACCGGTTTTTAGACATAACATTACAAAACTAACTTATTACTGAAAATATCCCTGTGCGGACACATTTTTTTTTTGTGAAAATCGCTACCTCACGGCTCACGGGATTATTCACTCTAGATCCTACTAGACTACCAATAAGTATTCAGATCGATATTTAACTATACAATGTCAAAACTGGCTTCTGTTGAAAATTTCGATTGGTATCAATACTCCCAATACTAATCAATATTTCCAACAAACCTTTCAATTATACATATTAGTTTATATTTGATCACAATAAAATGAAACATTTACAGGCCGCCTCCAAGCAGACTTCACAGGCCAAAGACTGGCCCTCCTGGACATAAAATGGGACTTACTAGTCCAGTCCACGATGACTAGGGCACAAGAAACAGGGAAGATCATCGCCAAGCATCTGGACAAGAATATCGAGGTGAAGAACTGTCAGCTGATTGAAGAAGGGGCTCCCATACCTCCGGAGCCACCTGTCGGACATTGGAGGCCAGAGCCAAAAGTAAGTTTAACTTTGTTGAACAGGATATTAAAGGATCTTTCTGGAAGTAACCATTACAAGTTAAAGGCAATTCTAGTGATCTGTGTCATAAGAAAAAGGGACGTATCGAGGCCCGGACTGGCCATAGGGTAATTCGGGCAAATGCCCGAGTGGCCGGATGCCCGGTGGGCTGGTGTTGCCGATTAGCCGTCGACTTTATTTTGCTATTAAAAAAAAACCAGCAATATATCTATAAGAATAACGTCCTCTACCGTCAAGTTGAAGACCTAATACAATAATACGTTACCGTATAGCTACGAGCTAGTTACGAGCCCAGGTTAGGGGCCCACTTTCAGATGCCCAAACATGCTTTATAACGTGGCCAAAGTCGTTAATTTTGTCGTTAAGTTTAATAGGGCCCAACAATACTTTAATAGTCAAATCTGAGAAATGTGGGGCTTTCCCTAAATCTGATGACTTTGAAGACTCCGATTTGGACAATTTTGAAAAGGATTTTCATGATGAATTAAATATATTCAAGGGCAAAGACGAAAGATGCAAGAACGACTTTTGGTAATAAGTCTCGTTGATTTAGAATGCACAACACTGTGTTTTCGGTTAAGGGTTTAGGTTTCGGTGCCCCTTATTAAAGGACATTGCTCTGCGCCCATACATTGTTCGCCCTGGAACCAAGAGCATCGGAAAATTATGTGTTGTACTGTCGTTCATTAGTAAACTCCTATAAGATCTTATTTTTATAGCGGACTAGCTGCAGAATAGATATATTTCAAAAAAAGTATCAGATTTTGAGGTTATAATAACCGAACCATAATTAACGAATTATAGTTTTTTATAGTTCTGAGTGAAACTGAAAACAGTAAGTATCATAATTCATTTAGCTATTTTAAGTACCTACCAAGATAATTAGGTACCTATGTAGTTTTTTTTTCTAAAGCCTAAGAAGTGTATATAAGTGCGCCCGTTTGAACGGCGTGAATATATATTAAAATGCGACATCATCTAGTCTAGTGCATTTGCAAACAAGTTCTTCTGGACGGCACAGTTCAAACGCGTGACTATGAAACCAGCCTTACCGATTAGGTAGTAATTTTTTTTTTTTTAAACCTACAGTCCTACATTAACTTATTATGTTAGAATAAGCAATAAAACACAGATTTATTTTCATGCAAACTCAAACTCAAACAACATGAGGTTTCGCAAAGATGGCGGCGATTAATGTTAAAAGTCGCGTAAAATACTTTTTATTGTTCATTTTGGCATGAAGCTAGTCCGTTTTACAAAAGTATTTGCAACTAATATATTAAAATAGACAATTAATTATCGTGTATGTCCGATACTTTTATTGTACAGGGCCAATCTGGACATTGTCTTTTGCCGCAGGCCCCGCGCTTCCGGCACTGAGTAGTTTTCCTAACTCTTGAGAAAGGAGGGTCGACTGGGCTTTTGAAATTCCCTGGCCGATTTCCGGTCCCAGTCCGGCCCTGGACGTATCAACACAAAATTAAGTTTCTGATTTCCGACCTTAACTTATTTTCTTAATGTCTGAAATCGGCTACTTCGTTTTGTGTCGATGATGGCAGTGATGGGATTGGCTGTTGAAAATTCATTAATTTAACGAGCGTTTAAAAAGTGAATGTGACAAATTAGGTAGGTAGGTTTTGATAGTTTTGGTTCTCTACATCGGGATTTAGAGGTTGATATGAAAATCAATTCTGTTATAATGATAGCTAAATCTCTTCTGATCATCATCTTTATTTTGTTTCATTTTGTTTTTTTGTTTATGTTGGATACTGAATTTTTCATGTTTGATTCAAAATATGCATCCTTGGAAACTTGCCACATAATATTTTTAAAGTTTATTTATGAAACTGTTGAAATTTCTTATTGCATTTGTTTTTAAGATTTCTTAGATAAAGATACGTGTTGTCATTGCATTCTCATTTTAAAATATCTACAAATTGGGCATCAGTTTCACATTTTGTACTGATAATTTCATATTTCTATCCGACTGCCCTAGACAACATTACCAGGAGGGTTCCTGGTAATGTTTTTTTTTATTTTAAAAAGAAATTTACTAAAAAGCATCTGCCGGTTATTATAATATAATACTGCAATATATGGATGGAGAGGGAGAGGAAGGCCAAAGATAATCTGGATGGATTGTGTGAGGAACGATTTGAAAAAAAAGGGAGTTCGTGACAGCGTGATGGCTGATAGGACATAATGGAAGAAATAAAACGTGTTGCGCCGACACCAAGTAAGGCTCAATTCACACTGGCACAGAGTCGAGGCATCGCGAAGCGTCACGTTTTTCAACTGTTCTAAATTCATCTCTATTTCTCTATTAATACGGTACGAATTTGTGTTGCGAAAATTTGAAAACGCTCGGCGACGCGCGTCTTCGCCTGGAAAGGTCGCTCGGGTTCGCGCGTCAGCCGGCGCCGACATCGGACGAAGCACAGTGCCGAACTGAGTGGAGACAACATGGATGCGCGCAGACTCGCCAATGCGCGCGTCAACGGGGCGAAATATTTCACGTCGTGATGCTTCGACTCTGCGCCAGTGTGAATTGAGCCTAACATGGGATAAGGGTAGAAAGATGATGATGATAATGATAGACAGCATTTTTCCCCTGACAATTGAGTCAGGTCAATTCTTATAATTTAGTTGGAACTAGCTGACCCGTGCAACTTCGTCTGCGTCACATTTTCCATTACTGCTCCGCTCCTATTTGTCTCAGCGTGATTATATATATATATATATATATATATATATATATATACGCCTATAACCTTCCTCAATAAATGGGCTATCTAACACTGAAAGATTTTTTCAAATCGGACCAGTAGTTCCTGAGATTAACGCGTTCAACCAAACAAACAAACTCTTCTGCTTTATAATATTAGTATAGATTGCTGGTGGTAGAGGTGCTGAATCAAGTGGATTCTTAATTTCGTCCAGAACAGTCCAAAAAGAAACACATTTTCTCCGATTTTTACTGACAATATTGCTGATCGTAGACCACTAATAAATATAGTTTGTTTTAAGATTTTATAATATCAAAAAAGTTTTACTGGGTTTATAGAATCGATTTATTATAGAGGAGCTCGTTCAAATCGGACCAGTAGTTCCTGAGATTAACGCGTTCAACCAAACAAACAAACTCTTCTGCTTTATAATATTAGTATAGATTGCATAATATACAAAATCTACGTTCAGTTACGTATCCTGATCTCTCTCTCGAATTAAGAATATAATTATGAAGAGGGTACCTAATGCAGGGCACTGTATCATCTCTATCGGTTGAAATGCCGACCAGCCCAGGTACCTAATCTCCTGGTACAAACTAATCTTGAATCAAAATCAACAAAACCAACTATCGAACGAATGGTGCTGAATCAAGTGGATTCTTAATTTCGTCCAGAACAGTCCAAAAAGAAACACATTTTGTCCGATTTTTACTGACAATATTGCTGATCGTAGACCACTGATAAATATAGTTTGTTTTAAGATTTTATAATATCAAAAAAGTTTTACTGGGTTCATAGAATCGATTTATTATAGAGGAGCTCGTGGCTAAAGCCGCACGGGCCGATCTTCAAGGCTAAACTATAACAGACGAACGCATCGATCTTCAAGGTTAAGCAACGCTTGCGAAGGTTGGTCTGTGGGTGGGTGACCATCTTGACATACCGAGTTTCCTTCGTGCCTCAGAAAGCACGTTAAGCCTTTGGTCCCGGCTGTCATTTGTAGATCTTTGGCAGTCGTTACGGATAGTCAAAAGCCAGTAAAATCTGACTGAAATCTTGCATTGAATGAGTTGTGGAGGTCTGGTAGGCTGCCGCGCCACGTAAAATACCGGTATTCAGCTGAATCCGGTTTGTCTGGAAACCGAGCCAATATAGTAAGGAAAAGGCTAGGTTGTTATAATGGTCACCCATTCACAGACCGACCTCGGCAAGCGTTGCTTAACCTTGAAAATCGACGTGTTCGGCTGATATAGTTTAGCCACATTGAAACATAATACCAAATATTCATCTCTTCTGTTAGTAAAACAGTTTACTTATGGAATTATGGATACAGGTAACTCCGGACTCCGGAGGAGACTCTCCTCTCCTACCAGTAAATCGAAAAACAATCTAGTAATTCAATCAAATCCATAATTCCATAGCTAATAATTTCAACATTATACGTCTTCAAGTTAAACAACATAAAACATGGGGCTGACCTTATGCTACTGCGGAGAATCTTAACACCGCGATTCAGAAAAACGCGTCATAAGTACAACGCCATCTATCCATCTACAACGTAACTGAACTGTCTTTATGCTCATAACTACTCATAAGTTCAAACTTAGAAGCTTACACGTTACGATAAATAATGATAATAAAATAACATATAATTATAAACATTATGTGTTTAATTAAAAAATAACTCAAAAATACATTGTTTCGGGGTCTTTTCACACATTTCTTATTAAAAAATTTCTCAATAGATGGCATTGCAAGTATCTGAAGTCTCAATGAAAACAACATTTTTTAGCGCTCGATGAAGTTTCTTCGTAAACTTTAAAATTCGATATCTTTTGATTTTGTGGGTCGATTTTGATGAAATAAACACTAAATGTTGCTCCGATTATCACTTAATATTTCGAAGTACCTAAATTTTGAATCCAATCAGTGGTTTATGCGTGATGCTCCTCCAAACGCACAGACATACAGACGCACAGACAAACAGACAAACAGAAAAGAATTTCAAAAACTGCTTTTTTGTGTTCTATGTCATTTTTCTGACATTTCTACGTATTTTTTATGCGAAAATATTCAATGTACAGACACGGCAACTCTACGATTTTATTATATGTATAGATGTGCCATAGATACCACTACCAACTGATAGAGAAATATGAAACAAAAACTGAATAAATGAATCCGTGATAAGACCTGTCGTAATGTAGGCATGGATCAGTTGGGCTGTGGAACTAAAGGAGTGAATTAGATTTCATTGTAGCGGAGATGAGAATGTTGAGATGGATGTGTGGAGTAACGAGAATGGATAAAGTGTAAAATGTGTACCTGACTCGAGGTAGTCCAGCGATGGAAAAGTTAAAATGGAATCGCTTGTCTTGGTTACGGTCAGGTGAAGAGGAAGGTAAAACAGTATATTGAATATAAATGTGGATGGATGGAGAGGAAGATGAAGGCCAAAGTAAAGATGGATTGAATGTGTAAGACGCAATATAAAAGAAAAGAGAGTTAGTGATAGTTTGACGGCTGATAGGGCAGAGTGGAAGAAAACAACGTGTTGATGATGAACTGTGAATATATATGTTGCTCTATACCACAAATAAATTGGTACAAAAGGCAAGATAATGATTTTTTCTTAGTCGTATTTTAACACCTATGTGCCTTCATGGAAATGCAATTCTGTTCTGATCACCTCACTATAATTTTGTAAACATTTTCATTGCCTGTAGGTAGTATGATTTCATGTAGGTTTCACAGAGTTAATGTATATTTTAGTTGTAACAAGCGATGTATTACTTTCAATCAGAAACGTGATGAGGCCGATTAGTACCTAACTGTGTAATCTTTGCCTACTATTTAATTATTTAGACTGTTTAAGAAAGCAAGTGCTGAAATTGTTAGATAAAAAATGCTGGAGTCTATGTAAAAAGGACTTTAGAAAAAAGCAGTTCCATTGTACTAATACCAATAATATAAAGAGGTAAAGATTGTGAGATTTTGTAGAGGGGTAATCCAGAGATTACCCCTGCACCTGCTGAACCGATTTTGAAAATTCTTTTACCTTAAAGAAAGCCACGATTTGTGAGTGCCTTAGGCATATATTAACCCGGAAAATAGCGCCCTTAGAAGTGGGCATGGGTCAGCTAGTGACTATATTATAATTAGCTACTGGTTTTTTTTTTTTGTGTTATCATATATTTCGAACCGAAGAAAGGGGATACAGCCTATTGTGAGTATTCCGAAGGTGTTTGATGACTTGATGTACAGTCAATCTTGAACCTTATTTCATTAAAGATAAAGTTGGAAATCTGTTGAAGAGTTTTGACAGATTGCTGTAGCTTGACGTGCTGGCGTCTGTACCATAGATGTAGTAGAAAAATACTATACTATATAATAATAAATATTATAATATGCTGCGTAGAAATAGGCTAGATTCCATCATTCACAAATTGCAAAACTATTTCGTCCGTCATTTAGAGTATTGAAAAATAATGGACACGTATTTTTTGTTTTTGTAAATCAATGAATATTGACAAAGATAAAACGCATCAAAACTCGCGAGTGGGGGCTCGTGACGTCACGACTCAGTAAAAATTATGCGAAGGTGTGACGTATTGAGAATTTTGAAAGCGTCGTAACTTCGTCAATTTTGGTTCTCGTAACAAAAGAAAAAACACGGGTCAAATATTTTTTGATCTAACTGACGGACTAATTAGATTTTTTTAGGACACAAGCCCATTGCAGCTATGTGGAGTGACGTGTAGCGTGGGTGGCGTCCGCTGGTAGAGTGAACTCGTACCATTTATATTTTAGAATAATACTTAGCCATCTACTATTCTATTTACTAATTCAGGCGAATATAGGTATAGCGGTTGTTTGATTGTTTTTATTGCCGCTACCGTATTCACCAGTTTACTCACGAAACTACATAGATTGCGCCCATCTTCCGACATGCGTGACATGCGTTTAATGTTTTCGAGTTCGGATATGACGAGTAATTCCGGTCTTCCGTACCGTCGTTCTAACGTATCTATTATTTTGATACTGTAGGTATAGTAAAAACGCAATGTAACGAAATTCTTAGATTCTTGTAACAACAAGTTAAATCAAGCAACTTAAATCTAAACAATAGGAATATAGTCTTGTGAATTTGAATCTAATAGGTTTTTATACAATAAACTAAACTTATAACATTACTAGCTGCCCCGCGCAACTTCGTCTGCGTCACATCGCTTCTAAATAATATTGTGACTATAAATTGAGATTTAAACTATCCTATCTCTCAAGTTGGATCGAACTGCACATGGTGTGCGAATTTTATTATAATCGGTTAAGTGGTTTAGGAGTCCATTGAGGACAAACATTGTGACACGAGATTTATATATATTAAGATAGTGAGTAAACAAAGTAGGTTTTAATATAATGAGTAAACAAATTATATTCAGTAAAATTCAATTTTATTCAGTAACAATTCATATTGTGTTTGAAATCATAATCTAAAAATAAATAATTTAAAGAATATCACTTTCAATAAAATTATAAAACTAACTTTAATTGTACAGTCGCCAGCACCTGAAACTGTCAAATTTTCCCAATCAACTTTAGACCTTATAACTTACAGTGTGAAGTTGAAAATCCATTGAAGAAATTTGACACATTGTTGTAGCTTGATGTGCTGGCGCCTGTACAATAAATTATAGAAAATATTAAAAAATAATAATATTAAAAATTAATAATATTAAAAATTAAAATTCAATAACACTACAAGCATAACATACCGAAATTAGCCATTCTCACATCATTAACTAATTAAAAAATAAATGAGTATTATTTAGTAGGTCACATAGCTCAACTGTTTACACAGTCCAGTCTTAAGCTTCTTTTCAACCAGAGATGAGTGGGTATTCGTAGCGAGAGATGTGTTTAGTTTAGAAGAACCAATAGATAGCTTGCGCTTCTTAACGTATATCTTAGTCCATCTCTGATGGAAATGCAGCATTATAACGTGCTACATGCGGCTCAATGGACTGAAGCTCAGAATGTAATTTACAACTTGTTGCGGCATCGTTAAACTACGACCTAATAATGTGTTTCAGGCTTATTATAACGCTGTTCACAAATTATAATTTTTCGTGTTTCAATGCTATCCACAAGTTTTATGTGAACTGTGTCTCTAAAACTGGAAGACTAAAAGTTAAAGACTGGCGGATGATCCTTGTCTTTTTAACCCTAGTATTTATTTCCTTTATAACATTTATTTTTCAAACCTTCCTTATAGTAGACGGCACGATTTGTGAGCACAGATGAATACAGGGGGGTGATCGCGCCAATGTACGGTGGGCAAACGGTACTTGCAAACCCAATAGTCGGTGAGCTTTGAGAACCAATAACGTGAAGTGTCAGAGTTGTCATCGTGAAACTGACCAATGGACACTGTGCTCACGACTCGTGTCAGTTTTCATTAAAGACTCCACGCTCTCCCCATTCACTTAAGTTTTATTTTAGCTTGTGTTTTTTTATTTCTTTGGAGTATAATAACCCCCTTTTTGGCACGTACAGCAGTTCTTTCAGGATAGCGCGCGGATCGAGGCTGGATTCAGGCGGTACTTCCACAGGGCGCCCCCGGATCAGACTGAAGACACATATACACTGCTGGTCTGCCATGCAAACGTTATACGATACTTTGTATGCAAGTGAGTATCTTTTGGACTGGTTTTCTAACTAAATTGGCAATGAAAGCCCGTTTATTAGTATGCAATCGAGTCTATAAATAGGTCGTCCTTGCAGCTTCACCCTTGTGCTAATAATAAATACGACGATCTTTGGTAACATTTTGCATATTTCTCTACGCTACAGTTGGAAATGAGTGCCGCCCTCATTTCCTGCAGTAAGTGAGGGCCTTGTTAATCTGCACACTGGTAAACCATGGATCTATGGCTGATGGATGGAACCATAGGAACTAGGACAAACCTAGATACTAGACTTTTCATCCTGGTAGTACTTTTCTGTGATGGCAGTTTCTGCGTTAAAAGTTCGCCAATGACTCTGGCGAACTTTTTTTAATCAACATTCAAGATTAATTTATTGGTGTCATTTTTTGTACATTTTTACATGAGTTCTTAATAATAAATAATCAGTTCCTCAAAAATCTACCGTAAAAGTGTATACTCTTATAAATCAATCGTAATTTAAAATATAAATAATGAATCAAAATGATAGAATCGACTTCAATCTTTTCTGATGTTTTCATTATTCTACTTCCCAGAGCACTCCAGTTCCCGCCTGAAGGTTGGCTGCGGATATCTCTGAACCACGCGTCCATCACCTGGATATCAATCATGCCGAACGGCAACGTGGTACTCCGCTCCCTATCGGATACAGGCCACATGGAGCCTAAGTTCGTCACTAGCCGGTAAAACAGGTGTTTACGAAGGGTTTATACGGGTGTAGTTGCTAGCGCTAGTGTTACTGGCATGCCAGTAGACTTACTTTATAGGCCGGAAGCTTGCATGCCATAGTGGCGTACACCAATCAGAATTTTACTTAATTAGTACGTCAGACAGATTTTCAAAAAAATTGACACTTTTTTTTTGTTTTTTTTTTTACGTTAACTAAAAATGTAGACTACAGTGCGTTGAAATCTCGCGTGATGTCACGTTTTAGTAAACTTTTGCTAAAATATAACGTCACAGCCCCCACTCTGATGCGCTTAATATTTATCCATTTTTATAGATTTAAAATGGCAAACACTTTTTGAAAACCTAACGAAAACTGACTAAATAAAATATTATTTTTCTGTCTAGGAAAGTGCATAATCTATTATTTTATATCCATTTGTTATAGCACGTTGGCATGCAAGCTATTTGTATACTTTTGTGCAAATTATAGGCATGTGTACTACGGCCTTTACTGGCATGCCATGAAATGCCGATGTTATTTCTTGAAATGGCAGTTATACGGTATTGGGAAATTTGCACCACACGTAGTTAAAACGGATTGCAAGCGTTTTGTCCTAGTCAGATTTTCACAGAAAACCTTACTTAAAAGCTCACTAAAGCGCCGTCCTAACTGGCAAACGATGCAATATCGTCGCGCGATGAAAACGACTACTTTGACGCGCGATTATCTGCGCTCTAAAGAAACGTGTTAATCTCGTCGCGAGACGAAATCGCATCGTAAACTCGTACAATCTATAGCCAATTATAACGACGCCTAATTGTGCTTAAAGCAACGAGATTCTTCATTCTGTTTTTGAGAGATTGTCATGGACGAAACGTTGTAAAATTCTGGTTTGATTGAGTATCACCTGATCAACTGGATTATGTTAATTTTTACTACACAAACTATTTAGTGATGAAAATTTGCAGCGTTGTTATTGCTTTTTTATTACTAAATAGTCTACTGTTTTGATTGTTGATTTTTTTTAACCAAACAGTACTCGACCGTTAATATGTTACAATAATATTTATAATTTATTAATGTTGTATCCGTCACTTAAATCTATTACAATTACATTCAACAATTTTCTTAACGTCCCGCGCCAAACTTCGTGTTTCTTGAATCGTCGGATTTTTATAAGTCGCCCTTTGCACTAGGTGCAGACAGCGCTCTCAATCAACTTTTGTTAATAATCTTTTTTTCTTTCTCGGGTCGCTGGAGACCCGGTCCTTTGGTAGGCGTACGAGGGGCCGAAACCAACTCGCGGAGGCCCCGTAAGACATTATTAATGTAATGGAGCACCAACCGGCGATTGTCCCTGTTTGCACTGTGAAAGTATTCCCAAGGACAACCCCCGGTTGGAGCAGTACTATTGCAGAATATGGAAACAAAAGATGAAACGCTATGGGTTTGGGTGGTTTAATGGACTGTAATAATCTTTTATCTTTATGCAAGTAATTTATATAAAAAATGGAGGAAAGCTCGTTTGTATTCGGAAATACGATGATTGCCGAAGGAAATTGAGAACAGTTGTACTATATGATAATATAATATGCTTTTCTTAAAAGTCTGTGTGCCATATTAACGCTTGGGTACTGTACAAAATGCAAAGTAGATATTTGGGAATAGCTACTAGCGCTAGTTGAACTAAATTAAGCAGTAGACAGTATTGAATTCAGTGGCTTTAGTGCGAGGTTTTGAACGTTCTCGATAACGTTAGCGTCAACGCCAGTTTGTATTAAAACTGTATAATATATGGAATATATAATACATAAAATGTATCGAATGTAAACATAACGTAAACGTTAACGCGATCGAGTACGTTTAAAAAAATTTGCAATAAGCTCGCAGTACAGGATACATTGTATAATACAATATGAATGAATAAATGAATTCCTCAGTAGTAGACAATAATAATATCAAAGTAAAGGAGCTGAATAGGTATATTATAATGTGTTCTATACTTAAATATTTATTAGAAAATTGAGAACTGCGGGTCTAAAACGACCACTTTGGCAGAATCAGAAAGTACATCACGCCACTGTTTAATTTTCCCAATCAACTTTGAACCTTATGCGTTACAGATAAAGATGAAAATGAAATGATTCTACTAAAGTGACCTTTTGAGACCCGTTCAGATCGGGATACTAAGAAGTATGTATTTTATAGATTGAAATGGTCGTGGGTGGTTTTCGGCCCAAAATTTTATAAAGTTCTGATTCATTTGGGAGCAGTTACTAGCTTGTGAATCTTCTAATAAAAGCATTGTATCTATAAGCATTATGAATGCTGATGGTAAAACTACGTAATCCACACTTGAAAGCTATGTGTTCAAGTAGTTCTCGCCAGTGCCACTTGCGCCAGTAACTGTGCCCATCTGAATCAGATAAAATGCCAAACATTTTAATAAATATATTGATGTAGTGGTGGAGGATATGGAATTAGTCAATTTTATTGTTAAAACGCCATGCACACCTTTTGAAATCCAAAAATTGAGATATAAAATTATTTGATCATAATACTTAGCTGTTACATTGTCAAACAATGATAATTGTCACGAAGCAAGAGCAAAGCTAAGCTTGGTCAAGAGGTATGGGACCGTTCAAGTGTTACGTAAGCAGAATTTTTGTCATTTTTACCGCCCCCCCCCTCTCCCCTTGTCAGCGAAAATAATCAAAGCTCTTACCCCTCCCTCCTATGCTTACGTAAGCATTGGTATAGTTTTTATTCCCGCGGGATGTATTTCCCCACTTCTGTTATTTCTTACTTAGGTATGAACCATCCCGTAAGAATAAAACTTATAAACTAGCCATAATTACGTCAAATCGAAATCTACGCTGATACGTCAAAAAAGTAAGTAAATATTGCTGACGTAATCACCATTTAATGGAAAAACGTGGGGTCCATGTCATCAAAAATAAGCATAGTAAAGAGCCCCCCACCCCCCAGTAGTGCTTACGTAATACTTGAACAGTCCCCCTATCGTATTATTCGTTTTACCCAGTAACTGGGTAATGGAGGTCAGAAAGGCCACCGCTACATGTAAAATACTGGTATTCAGCGATGCAACCGGTTGAGACCGTGAAGCCAACCCCAACATAGTTGGATAAAGGCTAGACAGATCACATTTGTAAGGTATGTTTAAAAAGGGTTTTGTAGTAACTAACCTAGTAGCTAGTGTGGGGTACTAACACATGGAGAAATTAAAAAATAATCGCTATTTAACCTTTGCAGTAGTTGAAGACTAATAATTAGGTTGCTATTATTAATTTTAAACAAATAGATTACTAAAAAAGTTAAAAAAATTGTTAAACTTCCGTGTTGTCAAGTTTGCATTTAAAGTAGTAACGCACGCTCTCAAATGTATTTTAAGCTAATAAGTTAAATAAAACGGCAATAATTGAAAAATATTTATTATCTATTATAAATATCTTGCGGCCTGACAGGCTAAACTGTGCGGCCCGGCAGGCTAATCCTTGCGGCCCGGTGAGCTAGAAGTATTTTTTCAAACTCTTGTTTTGGTCATGTAATCTACGTCTCAGACGACTTTTGAAATCAAAATTGTTTTGATTACAGTAATAGCAGCTTAAAACGAAATACCAAGAATCAAGTTGGTAAGGAGCAGAACGGGTAAGAAAACTTACAAGTTATTCGAACTGCACAATGTAATCTCTGTTTAAAAAAGGTTTCACTGACCAGTCAACGGAAGTTTTTGTATTAAAAATTCTTCGTTTCAACAACACATTTAATTTGAGAATCATCCCATAGAAACATACGCTTTGTGACTTGTTACATTTCGCCCCATAACCCCCGGTTAGTACCCACCTTTAGTATGGATTTATAATAGGGAATATGCATGTGATTTTTTTATTTGCAAAATAAAATACTTATTAGCTCTAGTAAATCATGAAATTATTTTTTAAATGCCTTCATCATTTATTAAGTTATAAAGCTTCAAAGACTACAGTTAGAAAGAGAAATCCGATACGTAATGTGACGTCAAATTACACGACGACTATACAGCTGCCATAGAAAAAAGCGGTTTCGCGAGAGGGACAGATATATTTGTTTAAAATAATTGTATCTCGTTCGTTTTTCGAGCAGTTTAGATTCTAATTTCACAGTTAGTATTATACTTTCCAATACTTTTAGATAAACTGTTCAGATCATAAATACTTTTTTCTTGCATATTCCCTATTCGAAAAGTAAATAGACTTTACCGCAATTAAACTCTTTTATACCCTTTTGGATTATGGAGCGATACATTCCAAGATTGATATCACATAAAAAAAAAGAAAACAATGGCTGGTCAGATGGAGCGAAACTAAGTATGATTAAGTATTATTCTTCTATTGTTTAATCAAACCGTAATGATGTACGATACTAGTGAAAGACGCTGCATCCAATTAGGTATAATTGTTTAGCAAAACGCTGCTTGGAAATGCATGAATTTACTGAATGATAAATGTTAAAAGTAAGCTTATTCTCTGGCAATGTAACAGCACACGCTTTTAGTAAGACTTCACATACGACTGTTCAGAAAGCAGGGAGTCTACTCTCTACGCCCGAAATCCGTAGTTTCGACCTTAGTTAAGGGCGTTTCCCGAAACCTAACTATAGTACCCGACACGAGAAGCTATAAATTGTGTAAACAAAGACCTTCTACTAAATTACGTAGCGACAAAAAATAATCCCAAATTAAATCTACTCAAAGTAACATACGTGTTATACGAAACTAACAAGCAATTTCACTTGGTCGGGTTATATTTGATCGATATAAAGCGCTGTCGTCTAATGTTTTGTGGTACTGGAACGAGTCTGACTCATGGAACAAACAATTGAATGTGTGTTTACAAAACTTATACCTTCTCGTGGCGGGGACTTATAGGAATCAATGACAACACGATTTTATAGTAACTTTCTAATCGTGTTTTCATTCATTCTTAGTGGTTAGATGATACGGAGTAGAAAACGCCAGTATCTAAGGCCAAAACTACGGGAATCGGGCTTCGAGATTAACTACCCAGGATGACGTTATTCAATAGTGTAATATGTAAGGAAGCATGTCAATTTAAAGATCAAATTCGCCTTAAATGTACTTTGATAGTAACCGAGCATTTTTAAAGTAATCTTGAGTTGTTGTTCCTAAGCAACAAAAAAAAACTTTTAACTAGCAATTAAATCAGAACTGGCTTTTTATTCTGGCATTTTTATTTAAGCCATTTCGAAAATATTTGTTAGATATTTTCGTGTTATAATACCTGCTACGTTATCCGGAATGAACGTAATGAATAAAAAAAAATCTACCCTGCAGTTTATTTTCATAACAGTAGCATATTTACTAACGCTTAATGTAATTGTTAAGAAAAAACGGATTAAAAAACTGTGGTAGAAAAAAATCTATGAACTCTTTGGTGGTAGATTGTTATTTCATATCAAATGTATGTTTTTATTATTAAGTGTAAGTTAGTAGTATGAATTTAATTTTTTCTTCATATTATTTTATACTTATTTGTCAGTACAAAACTGTCTTGTTTATGTCAGTACGACTTTGCACATATATTATTATTTACACTGGTTAAATCGACGTTACTGGAATATTAATACATAGTACTGGTTAATATGAACTATGAACTGTTAATACATTTTAGTAATCCAAGATCCTAGAATGCTCAGACTTTTAGTCTCAGTTTCTTATCTATATCTGTGGGACAAAATAGTATTGGTATGTTCGTTCAACGAAGGCATTCCTAATATCTTGGGCCAAGTGGTCATGGCACTCATGGTCTGGGGATTCTAGGATCTTTCTCTATGGGTATTGAAGAAAGATGCTTTGGAAACTTTGACGTTCACTGATCAGTGTAAATAACTGTTATAATTTAAGGACATAATAATATCCTAGATTTTTAATAAAATTGCATATTTTGACCTGCTTTAAGTGCCATAGTGTTCATCTAAAAATTACCTCGACATTACCAAGAAAAATATACATTAATATCAAAAATCAAAACGTTTTTTTTACTTTGAAGCATAATCGGTGCTTGAAAATTTTATGTTTCTGTTTACACCACTAAATCTAGTCAAGTTTAGTGAATTGTTATTTAAATATTTGGGTGCTTGGATACACTGTTAAAACTTTGATCATAAAGATCGAGCGTGGGCTTGGACTCACCTTGACGAACTCTAATAATCCAAGATACCAGAGCTTCTAGATGTTAGTTACTTTCTTAGGAGCAAAAAGTATAGGATAGAGTAGTGTTTGCATTATTGTAATTTGAACGCAAACGTTTTACTGTAATACATTTCGCTACTCAGAAAGTACATTGGAAGTCTAGGAGCTCTGGAATCTCGCTCTATAATAAGAACATGATTGGCTACGCGATGCTACGGTAGTCGCCAGATATACTTGCAATAAAGTACATCGATCTTTCCCTAATATCCCTTCGTGCTGACTCGTGCAATAAATTGAACCTTTTAACATTACTAGAGAACGTAAAGGAACAGGATAGAAATCGATTCAAGACAGCTATGTTTTTATTTCTGTTTTTGATAAGAAGGTCAACAAATGTATGTGGGTTAATGACCGTTATTGCACATTTATCTAGCGACTACCGTAGCTACATATTCGGTTTCTGAAAAAAAGTTCATAATACACTGCCTTCGACGCATTGTAAAATGTGCCTCAGTCAAATTGTCATGGTTCACGTATATCCTATGATTACTTTGATTAGCACCAGTGATTAGTAAGTAATAATCTTAACATATGTATATATATATAATATATATATATCTATATATATATTTATATTACTAATAAATAACTATAATTTTAACTTACTAGTCATTTAGTCTAATCAAAGTGCCTTATAGTAATCCGTGCGAAGCTGGTCTCTATTGAGAACGTTATCTATGTGAAAGCCACTGCGTTACAATTTCATACCGTACTTGCCAAATTACCTCTAGCAACCTGTTACAGTGAATTTGTATCGTGTAAATGACAAGCTGTAAATATTTTGTAATGTTGAATAAAATATGTACGAAAATATTGTTGGGTATTTTTTGTAATTTTCTACTTCCTTAACCAAACTCTTACTTACCTATTTTTTTAATTACCGAAATTTAACTGCAAGCTGGGAATATTTTTAAATAAAAGTGTGGTCGTTTTGTTTTGCACCCTGAATGAGGATTATAGCTCGATAGGCCGCAGGACTCTGTTCTATGAAAAGTTCAGACGACTTTTGAAGGTATCCCCCCTAAAAAAACAAGTAGGTACTTTAAAGCCTAATTGCAGATCAAGAGCTCAACTAATTATAGTTTAACTCTCAATTATGACGTGTACCTAAGATAATAAACGCAATACCTGGAGCCCTACTATATGACATGCCAATGCGATCATGATTATGCTCAGGAAAAGGGATAGTGTTTATATTGCGTCTTGTATAACTCGTTTTAAGACGTCATAGTAGGCCAGCTGAAAAGGGCCATTGTACTCATCATCATGAACAAATTTCACTATGGGACAAACACTGAAATCGCAAAAAAAGAACCGACTGCCTATACATTTATGTGCGCATAACTCGCTATAATGTAGGTACTAAACAGCTGATTATTTTTTCGCCATTTCGGAGTTGGACCTAAAGTAAAAGTTGTTCCTAATGATAAGTACCTTTTTTATTTTGTGATGGGTTTGCTCTTGACTCAAGTCTTGGTCAGAGATGACGAGAGACGAAAGTCTATGGAGCGAGCTTACCCAGAAGGAGCCCGTTCACTCCAACTTTACCCTTTTACAGGTATTGCGTTTATTATATTACACACTAGCTGACGCAACTTCGTCTGCGTCACATTTTCCATTAATGCTCCGCTCCTATTTGTCTTAGCGTGATGATATATAGCCTATAGCCTTCCTCGATAAATGGGTTATCTAACACTGAAATATTTTTTCAAATCAGACCAGTAGTTACAGTAGTTAGCACGATAAATAAACTAACTAACTTACATGCTGAGTTGTGTACTAAAATTCTAGCTATTGACGAATATCCTTTTGCACGTGCAGCAGTTCTTTCAAGATAGCGCGCGAATAGAAGCTGGCTTCAGGCGCTACTTCTACAGAGCGCCGCCGGATCAGACGGAAGATTCCTACACGCTGGTGGTCGCCCATGCCAACGTTATACGGTTCTTTGTGTGCAAGTGAGAGTAATATTTTTGTACCTTAGAAAAAGATGTAGAAGATACTAGGTGCTTTCTATTTTGGGCCTTAAATTTTTTGTCGTAGGCGATTACCACATTACGGGTTTGTGACCACCGAGCGGAAAGTCTAAACTTGGAATTGGATCCCAACTTAGTAAGGAACCCGTGGCTAAGCATAACCAGCCACACAGGTCGATCTATAATGTTAAGCAACGCTTGCCGAGGTCGATCCGTGGAATTGTGACGTAGGTACAGTACGAATAATCTAAGTTTACCCATGCGAAGTATGTCGCAATCGATTGCGCAGGATGTCGATTTGACAAGAAACATAGAAAAGCGCATGCGCGGGTACGTTGCGTATGCCGTCTCAGTCACTCGTACCTATAGGTTTGATGCATACTTGTGCCTCGCTTCCTCAATGCAATACGACTGTTGGTGCGAAAAGTGTTAAACGTTGTTATTGTTTTAATTAATTATTCTGGTTTTTTCTTACTGTTTGAATTGTATTTTGTGTTACTTTGTGATCGTGTTATTGTTATTGCATGCATTTTTTCAAAATTCAAATATAACACGTACTTACACAAAAAAACATAATCTACGAACGTAACACTTTTCTACGCGATGGGACCTGCGCGGTCGTCACTAACAGCCAACTTCGCATGGGTAAAGTTATAATATTCGTACTGTAGCTATGTAACGTAGTGTGGGACCTTGCGGCACGATGTATCGATGATTTAAAGAAAGTGGCCGGCAGTGGATGGATACGGACTGCTTCTTCTTCTAATCGTGGGTGCAGTAAGGTCTAAAGACCCAACAAACCCTAGTGTCAGAGTTTCTAAACCGCCTCAAGGGCCTCTGTCATGGCTTAACGACCGCCATTTGGCGGCCGGAACCACCGGCTTATACGTGCCTTCCGAAGAATCTTTCTATCAGACAATCAGGTAATCCAAGCCTTCAATGTTCCAAACTGGAAACAACTTTACAAAGTATGCTTCCAGTGGGAATCTAACTCACGACCACCGTATCACAAGGCAAGCGCCTATACCACTCGACTACGGAGGCAGTTAAACGATTATTGCTTAAGGCGAGGTTGCAGTACTGTGTGTTTTGACGAACAACAGCGACTGTCCGGCGAGCGAAATAATGCCTAAAATTTTGATTGTTTTTTCTTATTGGCGAAAACTGATAAAGAAATTACACAATCTGGTTTCAACATTTACTTCAAAATAAAAAGCTCTATCTATTGATATAACTTTTACATATATTCGTGATGAAATCTCTTAGCAGTAGGTACCTACACGTTTAAAATTTTAATTTAGTGTCATGTTTGATTAAAAAAAGTATCGAGTCAATCATTCTAAATCGCGTTTCTATCTTTACGATTTACTTGAGGGTATGTTCAATTTTATGTAATGATTTTTATTTATTAAAAAAATCATAATTAATAAGATTTTCAGACGTTCAAAAATCTTATAAAGTACTGCAACCCCGCCTTAAGATCGGGATGGTTGGCGCTCTTTGCGGGCTTACGTTCAGCAGTGGGCGGCAATTGGCTAAAATGATGATGATGATGATCAAAACTCATCTGTGCTCTGGAAAGCACGTGAAGCTGTTGTTCCCAGCTGATTTTGATTGTTAACTGCTTCGTTAGTTTAAACACGGTGTCCTGAGAGGTTGGGTGAAATTAAAATTTCTTTAGTTCTATGGTTTTGGTTTCCGCACTTACTTAGTCCTGAAGTTGGACCATTGTACGTGAGCCATGGCGGCCGTCACTCCAACCACCTAACCTCAGAAACAGATCAGTTTTCTCGGCGTGTTCAGGATATCTGTGAGCAAATTTGGTGATCCATGGTTTGCTTCCGTATTTCGGCGACGCCCTCGCACTCAAGGAGTACGTGCGGTACCGTTTCCTCCCCCTCCATGCATGCTCTGCATAGAGGGCTATCCGTAATACCTATCGTGTGCAAGTGTTTATTCAGTGAACAGTGACCTTTGATTTCTTTAGTTAATTACCCGGAGTGTGTCCTTCAAAAAACACAGGCGTGACGCAATGCTTTCTATTTGACAGAGCTCTCCAGTTCCCACCTGAAGGTTGGCTGCGAATGTCTCTGAACCACGCATCCATCACCCAGCTTTCAATCTTACCGAACGGTAACATCATTCTTCGCTCCTTATCGGAAAGTGGTCACATGGAACCCCAGTACATCACTAGCATATGAAAATGGCGTCTAGGATTGGGTAACAAATGCAGGTGTAGTAATTTATTTAATTGTCATTTCAATTCGATTGTTAGTTACTGTTCATCTTTAGTAAAATAAAATTTTACAATTTCTTTCGAACAAATTCTGCAACCCTGGCAGGTTGTGAGTACCTACCTACCTACTATTAAATTGTTATAGCTTGTCAACTCATGTTACCTACTACCTAGGTATTAAGTAAAGTGAAGTTAAAAAATAATATAAAGAAATCAAATAATATAAAGAAGTTTAAAGAATGCTTGCAAAATTTGTCTTGGTCCGAAACTTACGCAGAGAAGGACATAAGTAAAGCATTTAGTTCTTTTCATGATACCTTGTGCCTGTTTTTTAATTTATGCTTCCCAAAAATAAGGGTAAAGATAAACACTAACATTAAAAATAAACAGAACTGGATAAGTAAAGGACTTAAAAAAAGTTGTAAAACGAAACGGTTCTTACGTTTTCAATATTATAAGAATAAAAATATAAAAAATAAAATTAAGTATACTCAATACTCTAAACTTTTACAGAAATGCATTTATAACTCCAAAAAGAACGCAAATATCAAGTTTATTAACAAAAGTGAAAACAAATGCAAAGCGGTATGGAAAGTTGTTAAGGATGAAGTTACGGGCAATAACTTTAAGAACGAAATAGAAAATATTGTTATTGACAATACAGTAGTTACAGACCCCGTAGAAATGGCAAATGCCTTTAATAATCACTATATTAATAAAGCTCACTCTTCAAGCACAAGTACAAAGCCGAACTGTGACGAAAGTTCACTAGCTCATTCGATGTTTTTGAAACCTGTGTCCGAGAATGAAGTCAAAGCAGTGATGACTTCACTAAGAAACACAAATTCGGCAGGTTATGACGAAATTAATACGAAGATTATAAAAGCATGCACTAATGAACTTGTTATTATTTTGACATATTTAATTAACCTATCATTTACACTTGGCACTTTTCCGGAATCATTAAAAGTGTCAATCATTAAGCCACTTTTTAAAAAAGGGGAGAAATCTGATGTTCACAATTATCGCCCAATAACATTAATACCTATTATATCGAAAATTTTTGAAAAGTGTATGTATAAGAGATTGATAGACTACTGTGATAAATTTAACATTATTAAAAAAGAGCAATTTGGTTTCCAAAAAAATAAATCCACAACACTAGCTATCTTCACTCTAATAAAAACCATATTGACTAATATTAACCGAAACCACTTTACTACAGGGTTGTTTTTTGACTTATCTAATGCTTTTGACCTAGTATCTCACGACCTGTTACTTAAGAAATTGGAGGCAATTGGCATTAGAGGCATTGCACTTCAATGGATATCGACATATCTTAGTAACAGGCAACAGCGTGTTGTAATTACAAAAGTGAATAGATATAACGACATGACACCACACTCCTCTGAACTCAAATGCAACAAATATGGCGTCCCACAAGGAAGTGTGTTAGGCCCAATTTTATTTATTCTGTATATTAATTCTATTACTAATATAACTAATCATAGATGTATATTGTTTGCAGATGACATTTCCATTATTGTGACATCTGATAAAAATAATAATACAATTGACGATCATGAAACTGACATTAATAACACAATTGACATACTCATTAAATGGCTAAATAACAATAACTTATCGCTAAATCTTGCAAAGTCTGTGTATATACAATTTAACAGATCAAACAATTCTAAATACAATAACAAAATGAAAATAAATAAAATAAGTGAAGTAACACAAACAAAGTTCCTAGGTGTTACTTTAGATCAACACATTAACTGGAAAACCCATGTCGATAATGTCTCAAAACGAATAAATAAGTTTGTATATGCGCTAAAAAAAATAAGGAATATAACAAACGTCCAAACGGCAATAACGTCTTATCATGCGTATGTTGAATCCGTGTTACGCTATGGATTGGTTATGTGGGGCAATAGCACAGATCAAAATAGAGCATTTGTTGCGCAAAAAAAATGTATTCGAGCAATTTACGGGCTTCGATCCGACGATTCTTGTCGGCCGGTATTTCAAAAACTTGGTTTGTTGCCGCTACCGTCTCTTTATATTTATGAGATATGTATGTTTGTGTGGAAGCATAGGGAATTATTTACGAAAGCAGACGATGTACATCCTCGAAACCGGCGCGACCCTCACAGGCTCGTACTTGATGTCATGCCAAGGCTGGCTAAATATAATAAAAGCTGTTTGTTTATGTGTGTAGAGATATTTAATAAGATACCGAGTGACTTAAAAATTCTAAATACCACATTATTTAAAAGTAAATTGTATGATTGGCTATCTACTAATAGCTTTTATAGCGTCAAAGAGATTTTTAACAAAAAAAAATGACTAATTGTAAGTATCTACGGAAAATTTGTACGCTTATAATGTTAAGCAAAAACATGCATGCTCTGTATTTTAATTTATTGTACCATCTTCCATACCATGTTTTTATGCAAATAAATTTTATTCTATTCTATTCTATTCTATTCTAAAATATTTATAAAAGCCATTTCATTCATATATGTCAATATCATATATTGTTCTTTGTCTTAATTGCATTAAAAAGGAGAATTGTCTCAAACTGTAATTACTGTAAAATTTTATCACTTCAAGGTGATCAAAAGGTTAATCTCGACTGTTGCTGAGCAACATTTGCGACAAACACTGACGTCCATGCATGAGAGGTCTGGTTAATATAACACTGCCTTCTGTTTTCAGCACACAAACTATCTCGTGGAGTCAATGATCAAAGAAAACAAATCATCTGTTCAAGAACATTTTATTTGTATATTGGTTCTGTATCATTAATGTACAACATCAAAAATTTTGCGAAATATCAGTTAATCTTTATAACTATTCATGCATTTTATTAGACAAATAAAAGCTCTGATTATATAAATTCTTGTTAGGATATGTTGAAAAGTTTGAGGTATAAATAGTTGATATTTTTATTGATAAAATCTTAAAGGAGTTATTACAAAAAATAATTGAGTGATAAAGTGCTGGGCAATTTCAGTGGCTCACTTACGTAGAATTTTTGTTTTACAGTGTTAGTTCCTTAATTTTAAAGTAGTTTAAAGTAATCAAAAATTATTATGTGAATTGCATTTTTAAAATAGTAATAAATATTGGCACGTAATAAACTTTCAAACCAACGGTACCTAACAAATTCGGGTCGCATTTAGCTCAACGGGCCGCTGCATTTATCTTAGCTTAGAGGGCCGCACATACTTCCAGGCTGTTGGTTAGAAATTACTAATTTATTGAATATTAATAAAAAATATAACAAATCTTGCCCAGCACTACATATTTATTTATTTCACATCTTATAATTGCTAACAAGAGGCAAAAACATTAAGCCAGTAAGTAGATATTATAGTCACTAAATGTAAATAGTATTCTTAGAATAGTCACAAGCAAGGTAAGATTTACGTTGCAACTATCTCACTCTTGATTACAATAACCTGAAAGATAGTAAAAATGACGAAATATGTACAATATTTATTTAAAAATTGGTGTTTTATGAAAAAATCACTATATTTTAAAATAAAGTTTTTGGCCGTGCGGTCCACGGCTCAGATAGGCCATTCGTCTCTTTCTGAGAGCACTATTTGAGACGACTTCATTTACTTATTGGGTAGTATTTTAATCTGAGGGCTTAGCACGAATATTTTTGACGTATAGTAACGTTACGTAAAATTTTACTACAGCAACAATACTCGTTTTGCACATAGTATTTATTTGAATATTAGAAACTAAATTCATATTTTTGAATTATATAAATTGTGTATGTCTCGTAAAATTAAACCAAAATAACATGGGATTGTAGTTTTTCACATTCAAAATTCACTTACGTTAACGTTACTATACGTAAAAATATTCGTGCTAGGCCCTCTGTACTGTAAGAATGCCAAAAGCTGACACCCAGACTGCAAAAACCATTTACCTATAAGAAAAGCGTTTCGCAGGCAATTTTTTTTTAACGATGAATGCGGAGAAGTTTTATCTTCACAGTATTATAATTATTACATAATTATGCTAATTAAGGCGCGTCCCCGAGCAAAACGCAGCGCTAGCCGTTTTTTGTGCAGTTTTTTGGAGCTATCTACTCTTTATCCAAAAAAAATATCAACTAATAAAAAATACATTGAATTTCTACATAAAAGATTTTATTTTTTATTATTAAGTATAATGTTTAAGTAATCTCCTCACAACGAAACCACAGAAATGAGAAAAAAATACTGAAAACATGCATCTTCTCGAAAACTAACGATTATTTTGATTTTGCATTTACACTAATGGATAGGCAATTTAATTATGAACATTTTGGTAGAAGTATTTTTTTCAAACGACCAAAATTAGATTTTATAACGATTTTATTCAACATTAGCAAGCAAGACAAGCAAGAGATACAGTAGCGTATTCGCTACTGTATCTCTTGCGCTGTTATTGAGGGAAAAAATGCTCAAGGTTATTTGCTCAGGGTACCGCCTTAAGTATTTTTTATTAATTATACTCAGCTATCTAGCTGGTGGATATAGAAGACGCGCAGTGGGTCATTTATTCCCTTAACTGTCTAATTTGACGATATAAAATAACTATTTATTACGAATTTAGATAAAATCTAACTTTAATACGTGGCCAATTCAAAGTCAAGCGTTAAAATAACTGAGATTCTGAAGGTGAAACGACTTAGGAAAGAATTCGATGTAGGTTCCTATAATTGATTGATATGGCTCAATTCTACAATGCACGAGAATGGTTTCAAAACCTTGTAGAAGAATACATAACAAACCACTTAAACAGTGGACAAAGACACCTACGTGTCGTGGGATTTATTGATCAGCTCGACAGGCCGCATTCACAAGAAGAGAGGCCGAACTCACTCGGCCACATCTTAGCTCACTGGGCCGCATCGTCGCTCAGCGGGCCGCATTTTAGTTCACTGGGCCGCATCGTGGCTCAGTGGGCCACAAGTTAATAAAGCACTAATATCCTTACGAGTGTTAATTCTCAAAGGTCCTAAATAGCCTAAAATTTTTTCTTCCCTTCATATATTTTTGGAAGTGTTCTTTAGGCGCGTCCAAACTCCGTAATTATTAACAACGTAATATAGTTAAAGCCAGCATCGTTAGCATTTAATAAAGCGGTCTGTGTTGGTATGTACCCAGCGTGCCAACATATAGGGTAGGGGATTTTGGTTCCTAATTAAAACATAGCTTTAATTTTACTCGGTTTTTATGACGCAGTTGGAAAGATCCATGAACTACAGCCTGAGTTTCGATGGTAACATGGCTAGGTTACCTATTATAAGTTATTCAAAGGCATTTTATTGTAGTTCTGTAGTTCCTTACTTTGATTATTTTGTAAAGATAGATGGATTAAAAGTCTTACCTGTAGGACAACATAATTAAAATCGAACTAAGTTATACGTGGCGACCTTCAGTGTCTTAATAAAGGCTAAGTAGGTAATTACTATTTGCCGAAAAAAAAAACAACAGCCAGTCGATTCAGTAAACGTCTCACAGTGAATATTTAGGTGGAGTGAGCGTGAAGTGAACATCCGGTCGATTCTGTAAACTTGTCGAAGTTAAGGCTTGGGTGAAGTGGTCACGAAGTGAGCTGTCAAACCATGTTGTCATGGTAGAATGAAGACTACTTCGGCATGTTTACAGAATCGCACTGCTGTCATTCCATCTCAATTACATGGATTGACAGGTCCCTTCGTGATCACTTCACCCAAGACTATACTTCGACATGTTTACAGAATCGCACTGCTGTCATTACATCTCAATTACATGGATTGACAGACAGCTTCAGCAGATCACTTAACTCAAGACTTCAATTCGACATGTTTACAGAATTGACCGGCTGTCATACCATCTTGTTTGTATGGATTGCCTGCTCACTTCACCTAAGCATAACAGTGAATTGTTAACAGAATCGCACTGCTTTTATAGCTGAGCCTATTCCTCTGAGCACACCTAGAATCATCATAAATAAGCTGCTGCTAACATTACCCCCGTTGATTTTTTTTTCCGTAGTAAGCAAAAGTACCTACCTACTTTTATTATCCCTTTAGCGCACACCCTGATTTCTAACGCGGGTCGTAAATGTTTATTAGGTTTAAAATTCGAATAAAACTGTATGAGACAAAGACCTTGAATATACTAGGCTGATCAAATAGTAATGATATTAGGTTTTTGTTCTTTTTGCTCGGCGTCTTGGGTCCTAGCGTGATGTTAAATAACCTGTAGCCTTCCCCAAGAGTTGGAAAGATTTTTACAAATCCGACTGGTAGTTCCAGAGATTAGCACGTTCAAACATCCAAATAAACTCTTCAGTTTTGTCTTTAGTATACTAATATTATAAAGAGATAAAGTTTGTGAGTTTGTAGACTTTTAGGGGGTACTTTATCTCTGGATCTACTGAAACGATTTTGAAAATTCTTTGACCAATAGAAAGCCACGTTATCTGTGTGTATCATAGGCTATAATACCAACCTGAAAAGTACCCAACGAAGTGGGCACAGGTCAACTAGTTATTTATATAGAAAATATAAACCGATTTTATCATTACTTTTGGATCAGCCTGACATTGCAGTGGCCATTTTATTGGCCACTTTGCATGAGCCGTCCTAAAATGGGTTTAATAGGTGTTCGTGTTCGTCCTTATCCTGGCTACGTCCTGATGCATGCTCGCGGGAGCATCATGTCTGGACCGTCTGTCGTGTCGTCTTCGTCCTCGTCGTCACACGCGTCTTCGGGCTCGCCTAGGGCGCGGACGAATTCTGTTGGAAATAGGATAGGTTTTTAAATCTAATAATATAAAAATGAATCGCTGAATGTGTTGCTAAGCGCAAATCTCGAGAACAGCTGAACCGATTTCGCAAATTCTTTTTTTGTTGTGTTTGTTATTGTCAGGAGAAGGTTCTTATGAAAAAAAAATAAGAAAGTTGCAGGGTAGCCAGTTGACGGGAGCGAAGCTGTGGGGGACAGCTAGTTTAAAATAAACCTAGGTATTGTACTGGAAAGGTTTAGGTAGTCTATAATATAAAAATTAATCGCTGAATGAGTTGCTAAGCGCAAATCTCGTGAACAGCTGAACCGATTTCGCATTTTTTTTTTGTGTTTGTTATTATCAGGAGAAGCAACTTTCTTACTTTATTTATGTAAAAAAAAATATAAGAAATTTGCCAGTTGACGGGAGTGAAGCCGCGGGGGACAGCTAAAAATAAAGGTAAACAATTTTGATGTGACTTTTTACACAAACTCAAGTTAAACAAATAAATTAGATAGGTACTCAACTAATGGTTCAATTGTTTTAGTAATCGTTACTGTTGTATTAACATCGGTTTTTCATCATTATATCAGTATCATATCAGCCGAAAGACGTCATTTGCTGGACATAGGCCGCCCCCAAGCGTCGCCACATCGACCGGTCCTGTGCGTCTCGCATCCATCGGCTACCTGCGACCTTCACCAGGTCATCGGCCCAGCTTGTGGGAGACCTACCAACGTTGCGTCCTCCGGTACGCGGTCACCACTCCAGAACTTTTCGGCCCCATCGACCGTCTGTTCTGCGAGCAATGTGCTCTGCCCGCTGCTACTTTAGTTTGGCGATCCTTCGGGCTATGTCGGCAACCTTGGTTCATTGGTTTTTAGATGCATTTTAAATAAAAACTATTAAAAGACATATCAACCTACCTTCCTAAATGTAGATATCTGTTTATTTATTTATTAACACTTTAAGCACAAATGTACAGAGGCCGACCTAATGCCATAAGCTTTCTCTGCCAGTCAACCTTAGTAGTTAGTAGTCAATCTATTATATATCGTGTGTTTGTTACTCACCCAAGAAATCAATGCGGCCGTCACCATCTGCGTCCACTTCTTTGATCATGTCCTCAACTGAAACATTATAAATGTGGCCTTTAAAAATGATTATCACTACAAAATTATTTTATACTTTTTGTGATTTGTTAATAATAGGTTCAAAACTAAGACTCTGGGTATGGTGTGATCACCAGACCGTCACCGGAAGGAAAAGAAACAACAGCCACCGGGGAACAAAACTTCTGAACAATTTTAAATGACAATAAGTTCCTGACACTAGTAACACGTTATCATTAATATCTGAACATTCAGAACTTCATTTCTTACTTAGTTCCCTTCACCTACTAAAACCAAGCGTTTCCAAGCGTCTTTCATAATACGCACAGCAAAGGATTAGAACTCTCTGCCTGCGTCTGTTTTCGAACGCTAACACGAACGAACCTTTTAAAGTTAGAGTGAACAGGCTACTTCTGGGTAAGCTCGCTCCATCGTAGACTTTGTCTCTGTCATCTCTGACCAAGACTAGAGTCAAGAGCAAACCCATCTCGAATAAAAAAAAAACTTGAGAGGTGTCAAGAGACACCCGGATGGGACGAAGTTCCTTTTATTTATTATGTACAAGAAACCTGTATACACTCAACAAAAACACATTAGTATCGAATATCCTATGAATTTTTGACTTTGACTTTGACTTTGACCTTGATTTGACTTTGACATTGACTTTGACGTTGACTGACTTTGACTTTGACTGTGACTGTGACTATGACTTTGACCTTGACATTGACTTCGACTTCGACTTTGACTAACGAATTTGAATACTGGCATGCTTTCTATAAGAGAGAGAGAGAGAGACAGACAGAGAAACATGCGCACGCCGCACGGCTTACAATAGCTTACTATAGCAAAAAGTGTCGTGCCAACTTTTCGTGAGAATTTTTTCCGTCTAGCAAGGGGGCTAGACGCGCGATAAGGAACTTCGTTCCGAAAAAGCCAAGACCCTTGGCTTTTTTTTTGGTCCACCAACAACATAATGCACAAGAAGCACTAGCACGCTTATGCCCAAAAAAGAGCCGTAACTCACTCTCTTCTTCAGACAGATCTTCTCCCAAACACTGGAGCACAGCCCTCAGGTCCGAAGCACAGATGTACCCTCGGTTATGCTTATCAAACACCCGGAAGGCGTCGCGAAGCTCCCTCTCCTCTTGTTCAGCAGAACTGGTGCCGCCTCCAGCACCGCACATGGACTTAGAGAGGATGCTCACGAATTCCTCGAAGCTGACGTTTCCGTCGCCTGTAATCAGGAGCAAAATGATTTTATATATCAGTGTTCTAAAGTGACTCTGCCAATCTTGAAAATCTTAACCGCATTGAATTTTATGCAGCTTACATGGACCTTTACTTTTAAGTTTCGTTGTTATCAGAAAACGGGCCCCGAATTTGTAGACTTTTGACAGCGCTACGGATTAAGAAGGAATCTAATTTCGGAGAAGCTAAGAAATCTGTCACCAGAAGGGGTATCGTATTACCCAGTTTACTGTGTTGTAGATATGCAGTCGTTCCAAAAATATCTACTGGTACTTACCTATCTCAACTGGGTCCTGTTATACTGCAAGTCATCCCCAACATAGAAGGGAAAAAGGCTGAGCACATAACTTGCTTTAAAAAAAGCCACATACCGTCACTGTCCACCTCCTGCAGCATGTCCTGCAACTCCTCAACCCTGGCGAACTGCCCCAGGCTGCGCATGACTCTGCCGAGCTCTTCCTTGGTAATGGTGCCATCGCCATCCTTGTCGAACAGGCGGAAGGCTTCGCGGAACTCTGGAATCGAAAATAGTTAGAAATTAGTATGTCTATTTAATAGGAACATATTCAATGTTTTATTTAAAAAAACCTCCTAAAAATCCGATTTCTTCTATAGTGGTACAGCAGACATTCATATGCAACAGGTAGACAATATTATTATGTTATACTGGAAGAAGGTTCCTGCTCAATGTACAAGCAGATGTGACCATAACAACGAATATCATTGGTCTATTTCTACCTAGGTACCTAACCTACACTTATTTAGAATAAAACATAATATGTCTTCGAGGACACACTTCGTCAGATCTTAAACAGCTATCGTGACCCTTCCGCCCTACATCTGTAGGTACGTTCAAACCATGCATCGTAATTCGTGCCAAGACTCGTTTCACTGTGGGTCACATTGCCCTTATCCTTGTAAATCTCAAAATTTCAAAAATACCTTTCATCTGCGTCCGGGTGATCCCAGACGTCTCATCAACGATAGAGGCCTTTCGATCCAGGGTTGTGTCGGCTGCTGGCTTCAGGAAAGTCACCTGCCGAGGTGGCTTCGACGGAGAGGTCTGCTCCGAAAGCTGCTGGCTGGAATCAAAGTCAGAAGCACTGGTTTAGATGGCCTGTTAAAATATTGAAATCAGAAGTGGGATGGAACAGCTACTGCGAGCAAAAAACAAACCATGACTATTAGAAAAATAGGTTTTTCACCTATTTATATGTGTGATATTTTTATATTATTTTAATGAGAAATAAACACTAAAGCTACACGAGCGTATCCCTGACTGAATGATAACCAATCTCGATTCACTTCAGCGATTATAATGAAAACCTACTTTGATGCCGCACCCGCAGTCTATTATTGGGATATTGACACTAGCCATTGAATAACTAACCTACTTATATATAGGTAAGTAGATATGTCGCCGCGTTGTACTTCATTCAACTTGGGGTGCAGAGTTATTTTGTCTATCGGCTAGCCTTAAAAGGGTTCAAGAGTAACTACAACCACAAAGTTTAAGGGTGTACAAGACCCACGTTTTTAATAAAGAGCCTTTTCATTGGACAAAGGTTTTTCCATCCTGAAATTTTAATTACATCTAATCTTTTGAGGATCTCGTGACTAAATAATAATCTATACTAATATAGTTAGTTTAGTAATAAAGCAGAAGAGTGTGTTTGTTTACTACTACTACTGATCCGATTTGAAAAATTCTTTCAGTGTTTGATAGCCTATTTATCAAGGAAGGCTATAGGCTATATATCATCACGCTAAGCTAATTAAGAGCGGAGCATTAAAGGAAAATGTGACGCAGACGAAGTTGCGCGGGTCAGCTTAGTAATGGATAGAGAGAACAGCTGTGCGGTTCAATTTCCGAGGTTATGCAGCGCCTACCGAGGTCGGCCTGTGAATGGGTGACGTCCATTACATGTCATATCCCGTCCATTACATGTTCTATCCGTGACTTTGGAAAGCACGTTTAAGCCGTTGGACCCTGCTATTATTTCTAGATCTTTGCCAGTCTTTACGCATTGTCAGAAGCCAGAAAATCTGTCACAATAGTTTACGCCAGATAAACGTGGAATAAAGTACATTGACCTTTCCCTAATATCTCTTTGTAGATGCTAGAACAATAAATTAAGAACTGATTTTCATTATTAGAAAAAGTAAAGGATCACGATAGAAGTCGATTCAGGACAGCTTTATGTCATTATTTCTGATTTTGATCTTAAGAAAGTCAATAAATGTATGTGTGTCAATGTACTTTATTCCACGTTTATCTGGCGTAAAATATAGTATTGCCAAAGGGTGCCGTATTATACAATTGCTGGTTATGTACTTGCACCAAAAGTGTGGTCAAAAAATAAATGAAACTTGGCATGGTTATCGTGGCCAGGTTTTTCCCCCATTCTTCAATAATTTCATGCAGTTACCTATCGCAAATGATTTCAGAGGGGCTAGCACGAATATTTTTAGGTATAGTAACCAATACTCGTTTCGCACATAATATGTATTTGAATGAGATACCTACCATATTCATAATAATATTTTTAAATGATAGAAATTGTGTATGTCCCATCAAAATTCACTTACGTTAACGCGTTAACGTAAGTGAATTTTGAATGTATAAAACTAAGACGCCAATCGCCATAATATTTTGGTTTAATTTTAAGGGACAACACAATATCCATCATTGAAAAATATGAATTTGGTATCTAATTCAAATACCTACATTATTTTGTGCGAAACGAGTATTGTAGCTATGGTAAAATTTTACGTAACGATACTATACCTAGGTACGTCCAAAATACTTATTCGTGCTAGGCCCTCTGAACACCGAACTCACCAAAAGTAATTTCCAATGCGTAAAGCAAACGAATTCCCTTTGGTATATTTAATACAAATACCTAAAGCAAATACATAAGGCCCGGGTGAACATAAGTAAACATAAGTTGTACATACATAATGAGATAATTCCTGAGGCGATGGGGCGACCCAACATTGTTTGAACAAGTCTTGCAATACTTCGCGGGGCGGCAAATAGAATTTTTAAATTGGATCGTCCGGAGTGGGAACGTGGGGTTTTAAAATTCATGTAATTTTAACGTTTTATGGAAGTAAGAAATGGGAACATTTTCTTTAGGCTTATTGTGAGGTGTTCTTTAGAAGGTGATAGGACCTTTGCGATATGCTAAGCTTGATTACCAACATGGTATAAGAGTAGAGGAAGATCGAAGATACGATGGAATGGATGGATTGTAGTACTTATTAGGTGGACATGGGTAAAAGGCCCTTTGGACCTTTTCGATCCCTGGGTAGGTAAGAACGATTTTCAAAAATCCAATAATTCAAAAGTCATTTATTCAAATTAGGCTGATGGCCAGCACTTTTTGAACGTCAAGTTTTACAAAAGACAGTCCCCAAAAACGCCGGCCACCACTTCCTAGTGTTTTAGCTGTGGAGAAGAAGTGGCCAACAAACTCCCCAGCAACACAACTGTCTGTTACGTTTTAGGAACTAGAATTTTACAATAATTAGTAAGCAAAGTAATTAATACATGACACAAATAAATATATATTATTTATCACTTGTTAGCTAGCACACTATGACACTAAAAGAAAATACACAAGACGAATGTGGATTTTAAAAATTATTAAAAAATTACCTACATGGTCGGACAAATAAATAATAAAAAGATGAAGTTTTAATTTTCATCAAAATCGGGCTCGAGACTGCTTTCAGTGTTTTTCGATCTTCCTCATAGTTTCAAATTTGGCCTTGAAGACATACTTCAAAAATTCAGCCTGTATATATTATATCTATAAGATTGAGATGACCGCAAAAAGATATGCATGGAAGAGCCAAACCATAGAAATATAAATCTATGAGCGAAACTGTATCGAGCCCAAATGAATTAGGATAGGAACGTAGTGCAACGAAGGTACAGGCACCATCTACTGCTTCTGATAACCTTTTGTCGTCATACAATGATCCACTCGCCAGAAAATCTGCTACGAGGACTGCGGGTCTAAAGAGGCCACTTTAGCTGAATCAGAAAGCAAACCAGCTGGTCTCCGGTTACACTTATTACTCACAAATTAAACAAGCAAGGTCAAGAAGATGTCATATTCTTTGCTATTGAACAATGAAGAAAGCCCTTTTCAATAAACTCAAGTGTTCCAGGAATTGACCGATGTTCTAACAGTTCTACAAGTTATTCACTAACAATGGATCTCTGCGGCAAACTAACTCGACACATAGTTGAGATGTTTGTCTTAAGTCAACAGTTTCATTGAGCTATTCGTAGCTCAGAAATGGTTGAGTCGATGAACTGATATTTTAGTTATTTTTGGATTTTGAATTTTCTTTCATTATTCCTCTGTGCATTTGGAAGCATTGCTTTCCGTTGTCATTTATAGATCTTTGAAGCTTATTACGGGTATTTAAAAGCTAGAAAATCTTACCTACTCATAAAGTTCTTTACAAACCAATAGAATATGTTACAAATAACATGATTCGATCGGAACCCTTTGCACGCGAGTCAGACTCGTACTGTGCCAGTTTTTAAACAATCTTAATGTTTAGGTTTAAATATTTATTTATTTAACAATTTATGTACACACACACAAGTAGATAACAAAAAAAGGAGACAGAAAAATAAGTACAAAGGTGATGCTTATTTCTAGTGAAATCTCTTCCAGCATACCTGCGAAAGGAGAGCCAAATAAAAGAGATGTAGACGTGTGTAAAAGTAAAAATAAAAATAAAATAAATTCAGAAACTAAAGTATGCCACTCTCGTTCTAGTAACTTTTTTTAGTTGGGAAATTATCAAATGATTCCTTCCGCTTTGGGTGGAGCGGGAGGGAGTGTTAGACATAAGACACTTACTGACTAAAACATATCCGTGTTCTTCTATGCCTTTTGCGTTTCAGGGCCGCGGGCAATCTTTCGAACAAATTCCACAACCCTCGCTCGTTCCAGTACCGTACCTAGTATGTTCTAGGCTCTAATTGGATAGCTACTGTAAATGTGTGGATAGACTTGCGTAAAGATTGATCTCCTGAGTAGAAATCCGGAGCATCAATCCAAGGAGGTAGGTTGTAGAGCAGGTACAGATTGTACATGCAATGCAGAGGAAGTTCTGAAACTACCACTATAGTTGTTACCTCAGTTAGTAGAGTACCTATCGAACGTGACAACGCGATCAGCCCCTCTTCTAAGACGTACCCATTCACCATCATTCCGCTGTCAGAGAGACACGGTAGCTCCGTCTCTCTCTCCTCCGTCAAAGGACGAATAGCACTATCCTTTTTAGGGTTCCATACCCAAAGAGTAAACAACGGAATCCTATTACTAAGCCTCCGCTGTCCGTCCGTTCGTCTGTCTGTCAGCGGGCTGAATCTATAGGTGGATTAGGCTCTGGCTGCTATATCAAAAAATAATGTTTATGGTACCTTCGTGTGCGTGTCAGACTCACACTTGGCCAGTTTTTGAATGTTAACAGAATCACGTTTACCCGCGAAATAAGCAAGTACCTAATAACGCCAGCATTGAGATGATAATGCCAATCCTGAATGTAGATGATTGTATAATTTAATTGCCGCTATAAAACAAAAAATAAAAATTAAGGTTTGTGAATATTTTTTTAAACTTTCATGGTCACTAGCATTAGAATAGATAATATCGGGATTGCTATCATTACCTTTTTATTTGTGAGTTTCCGATATTTCGGCACTGGATTGAGTTTCACAACCCTCAGATCATTTCGACAGAAAGCCACATACCTAGATTGGTCAGGGAAGCGATTGAAATTACAAAGTACAAAAATTTCAATCGTGAGGATGATGGTTTAAATTGTCAAATGTCTGGAATCAAGTGATTCGAATGTGTAAAAACCGGAGATTTCAACAATGTGTTACTTCGCGGTCAGATACGGTTAGTGTTGTGTGTCGAGAACAGAGGCCTTAGTGTGAGTTTTGTCGACTCACGTTCGAACGCGTTCGATTGCGAGCGCGTTAGAATTTAGTATGGGAAATTAGGTTCTACGAGTGACCACCAGGTGGCACTATAACTAAATTCCCATATTAAATTCTAACGCGCTCGCAATCGAACGCGTTCGAACGTGAGTCGAAAAAACTCACACTAAAGCCTCAGTTGCGGGAAAAAAGTGAGTGGACAGTGGTACCGGAGATGGTCGTAATAAAAGACTAGTACGACAGAGGGTAGACCGATATGTCTGCCAATTACATCCCACCCGGAAGATCTTCAGTTACTCCGTGATCATGGCGCTTGCAACAGTGCCGAAATATCGGAAACTCGCAAATAAAAAGGTACATGTTAGCAATCCCGATATGAACTATTTTAAGGTTTATGGTACGGAACCCCTACGTGTGAGAGTCCGACTCGCACTTAGCCGGTTTTATTTTACAACGGTATCATGGCATTGGCGTTTCCTAACTGCATCAAGTTCATTTCTTTGCAAATCACGAATACATTCCACTTTTTATTCTTCAAAGAAGGCACTTACAGAATAAAAACAATCAAGGTGCATATTAAAACAAGGCCAATAAAAATTTAATGAGCCCTACGCAACGGCTCCGGTGTTATTTGTAATGAAAACAGTACGAAACAAGAGAGGGTCCAATTGCCAGAATCTTCATGTTTCTTGAAATTAATGTTTGAGAGCATCGTTCAATATTTTAAGGGATTTTATTTGGTCAGATTTGAGCGAAAAAAAAGAAAGAAAATTATTTTATTTTAAGCAGAGTACTACTTGGCTTTTTTTAATTGCAACTTTCGTTCGTATTTTAGGATTTTCACTGTTGTTTTCACAAAGAAAATTAGTTAAAAAATAAGTTTGGATCAGAAAGTAATCTTTGGATACATAGGTACATATACTGATATTTTAGGGTTCCGTAACCAAAGGGTAACCAACACAGAACCCGTTACTAAGCCTCCACTGGCTCCGTCAGCGGGCTGTACCTATCTCAAGAACCGTAATACGTAGACAATTGAAATTTTGACAGATGGTGTTTGTCTATGGCTGCTATAATAAAAATTAAGGTTTATGGTACAGAATCACACTTGGCCAATTTTTTATTGTTAACAGACCCACGTTTGCCCGCGGATTAAGCAAGTACCTAATAACGCCAGCATTCATAATCCTGAAGCCCTCTCAACAGTATCCCTCTTAAAATCCCGAACAGCGTCTTTAAACGCAGATTGTGATCCAACCAGCCAAACGGTAGTTTAGCAGAAGATTAACGATAAAACAGACGTTAAAGTCGTCCGTGCCGTAACCGGCTCGGGGAGCAATCGATCCGTTTGTCTCCCGTATGTCAAGTGTATTTGTTTCGAGCCGATAACCTCTCGGTCGTATTGGATAGGTAATTTTATTTTATTTATTTTTATCTCCTCACAACTATACCTAGTATATTTTTCTAGAGTTGTCTAACTGGCCAGTGACAAAAATGTTGACGGTAATAGGTATAATACTCGTTTGTCTTGGGATGGTTGTAAGATGAATTAAGTAGATGTTTTGAACCCGTTAGATTTTCATTTGCTGGGTAAAATCACAAAAAGGTACCTATAGGACGTTTATACTCTTATAAACGTCCTATAGGTACCTTTTTGTGATATAACATTGCTTGTCTAACCTTAGAAAACGTAAGCTGCAGGTAGGTGGATTGCATCACCCCTCGCGGTCTACCGCCCCAGGCCATAGGCACTTAGTGGCTTGGATACCTTATGCATTAGGACAAATGCGGGAGTAATAGACGCAGACCTAAGAGCGTGTATTCCGTCCACTAGCGCCGCCAATCGTTTGTTATTATTTGTGGTAAATTTCAGACACGTAGATAAAAAACCGCTCTGTAGTGCACTGAAGAAATGTATTTATTATGTTTTGAGAGTTATGTTTTGTACTTTAGAACGCAATTATTGCTAAAAGTGGCCACTTTTAGCAATAATTGCCGTTTTGGCTATTTAGCCATGAGATAAATGTATTAAAAATAGCTGTCAAAAAATAACAGATACATTCCTTCAGTGCACTACAGAGCGGTTTTTTATCTACATGTCTTAAATTTACCACAATTAATAAAAAACGATTGGCGGCGCTAGTGGACGGAATACACACTCTTAAACCGGTCGCATAATTTCTTTAGAAGTAACAAAACCAAATCATTTTCGTTGATTTGGTAGGTAATGGTATTGCAAAGCTGTAGGTCCCAACAAAAACATTAAATTTCATAAAAAAATGCCAAGTCTCTCTAGGTAGGTTTAAATGCAATCTTTCCACCATAAAATGTTTTAAGTTTATACCGGCCTAATTTTTTTTTATTTGTGATGGGAATTAGCTCTAGACTCTAGTCTTGGTTAGAGATGACAGAGACAAAGTCTACGATGCAGCGAGCTTACACTTACACAGAAGAAAAGTAAATAAAACTCACCAGTTTCGAATATCATCATCATCATCGTCCAGCTTTGCACCGCACAAGCAACAATGGAACCTCATATTATTTGAGTAACACGGTTCACTATAATCCGATAGAAACTAAGAAAAACTGTTTATTCTGCCTGAAAACACACACGATGGCTTGTTTTTCTTGTAAGGAAACCTTATACAAGATCAAAATACCCTGGAGACATGGGTACTGATATCTTATAAATTTATGGCAATAAACTGAAATATGTCAAAACATTTATTTTCGTTAATTAGTTTTTAACTCTCCCTGTATGTAGCAGAATTAACGCAATACCTCTTAAGTGGTCATTGTATTCATCATACGGAACAGCTTTTACTGGAGGACCAAGCGCTTGTGAATAAAATGCTGTTTCGTACCTACATTTTGTCGAGTTTTGCGGACGTAAATGTATGGGGCCATTGGATTTTTTTTCGCGATTACAATGTTGGTCCCATATTGAAAGTTTTTCATGCGGATGAGTACAATGACCCCTTAAGTGGTATTGCGTTTATTCTGTTACCGATTGTACCTTAGATAGTGATAAATTCAAGACTAAGAGGTACCTGTACACCACAAAGGTACTATAAGCACTCGTACAGTAAATTAATCACGGAACTAAGAACCAAGAACCAATGTGCTACAACTTTTCCGACAAACTAATAAATCGATGTAGTAATTCAATCTCGAAACTAAATTGACTCTAATGGCTTTTCCACTTACCTACATATTTCTTTTCACGGAAATTGAAAAGCTATGAAAAACTGTTTCGGCTTTGGCTCGTTTTTTCATTGAAGTGTGAATAAAAAGAGGTTTTTAACGCTCGCTGACTGCTAATGGAAAAGTAATGCAATCAAAATTGTTCAAAACTAGGTCCTAGTGTAGTCGTCCCAGTTAGTCGATATGGAGGAAGATTAAGTGCACGTTTTTAGAATTGACTAACTTTTGCTCGCGACTTCGTGCGCGCATATCGCGATTTTTCCCGTTCCCGTAGTAATTTCGGGAAATCCTTAATCCTTAAGAGTCCTATTACGAATCGTAAATGCTCATTTGCAATAGATCAAGTTACGTTGGTCTGCGTTGGGGGTACATCTATAGTCCGTGAAACTATTTGATACTTACTAGTCTGAATAGGATTATAGTTTATTTGGGCACTCGCGCGAGACTGAGGAGCGCGCGCGCTGAATTGACGCAGAATTTATAGTACTTTAATTTTATTTATTGTAATTTTGTTGTATTATATTGACAAACGAAAACTAATGAAACGTATTCATTGTAGATTGAAATTTTATATCATATAAATTTATTTGATAAAATTGTTTTTGTTTGGAATATAATGGACGCTGAATGAAGACAATTCTGGCTTAAATTAGGCTTTCTTTACGTTTTTTTCCGCGACCAAATTTCAGCTTTCTACGACTAGAGGTTTCGGCTGAGCGTTGTCTGTCAGTCAGTCACTCAGTAACGGCAGAATTTTATATATTAGTCCACCCCCACTAAGACGCTGCGGGAATTTCAGTGCTGGGTTGTTTTAGTGGGTATACCGGGCTTGCCCGGGGAGTCCCACATACCCCTCCCACTCCCCCGAGTGAGAGGGTATGCGTAACGCATTTTTTCCCAGCCGAAAAAAAAAAAAAAAAAAAAAAAAAGGCTTGATCACGGCTTGGATCTGAGGGTCAGTTCTGGTAATTTTTTGGCAGTCGAAATCCGCCAAAATTTTTTAAATTTTTTTTTTTAAATTTAAAACGGAGAAACTCTTGGCCCAAATCTCACCTGATGGAAAGTGATGATTAGGCCGAAGATGGAAGCGAGTTTCACCCGGAATCCTCTAACATAGAGGAACTGGCTATCATATCTCTAATTGCCGGAACACAACAATGCTGTTAACATTGTTGTTATGGCGACAGACTAAGACAAAAAAAAAAGAACAAAAAAAAAAGAAAGAAAAATATATGGAAATTGAGGCTTTTTTGCAGATTGTGACCGAGAAGTCAATATGAATGCTGCTGAAAAATTATAAAAATTGGCTCTCTTTTCTGAATTTGTTAGGATGTTTGTTTTCTACTCCTTCACGCTAAAAATACTGAACGAATTTCGAAAAAAAATGTTTATAAGTACCTCTCCCACTAGTAAGTACAGACCTACTCGCGGGAGGTGCAAGGCGGGTGAGGGAACATTCCCTTGGGATCATCATCATTATTTCAGCCAATGCGCCAACCATCCCAGTCAGGAGCAGTCTGCATCCATCCGCTGCCAACCACCTTTTTTAAATCATCGATCCATCGTGCCGCATCGTCCCTTGGGATGAATTCTGACTTTCACGCGGTTGGCCGGCAGCTAACGACTTTCGATCAAACTAGGCACACGGGTAGAACATGTTCTAGAATAGGATGCAGGATACTTTTCATCCTTGCAATAGGTTGCCTTAGGATGAATTTTACGCCATCGCGCAGAAGGAGGCTGCGGAAAGGGAGAGGGAGATCTCGACCGCACTCCCGGCCCGCAGCAGGCGCACCGGGCGTCGGAGGAGGGCATACGCTGCCCTCTCCTGGCCCCCCTAATTGGATCCAGGGGCGGCAGACTTGGGGAAGTCCGTCGCCCCCCATTCATCCGGACCCGAGGTGGCGGCGCCTGGTGTTCCCGTGCGCCCCTCTTTGAAGTCGCGAGGGGAGTCAAACACCTCACCCCCTCCGCTGACTCGAGGTGGCCCGCGGAAGCGGGCCAGCACCAGCCGGGGATTGCGGAAGTCGGTTTAGTTCCCGCGATCCCTGGCGTAGGTGAGAGATGGAACACCGGGGTGGTTTTAGTCAGTAAGAGTCTGACAGACTCCCCCGCCCGCCCCAGGGTGGAGGACATCCATGAGAATTTCCCCCCGTCAAAAAAAAAAGGATGAATTTTACGCTGACTTTAACGCGGGTGAAACTGCATGCATATAAGCTAGTAGTTAATAAAGCTGACCTGTCGGAAGGGCTGACGGCCACAGCTGGAGGTCCTCTGCTGTCAGGACTAGTGGATTCATCCGGAGGGCCAGGCTCGCCACCGCTGCTGTTCGTTTGTCTCGTCTGAAACAATAGCACAACATCAGACCTGTATTCCTAAAGAGATATCTAGAGGATTGTATAAACAGCGGTGTGTTTATACCATTTCCAATTATCTTATGTTTAAGAGACTAGCTGAGGACCCGTGAAACGTCGTCTGCGTAACATTTTTCATTACTGCTCCGCTCCTATTGGTCTTAGCATGATGATATATAGCCTATAGCCTTCCTCGATAAATGGGCTATCTAACACTGAAAGAATTATTTAATCGGACCAGTAGTTCCTGAGATTAGCGCGTTCAACCATACAAAAAAAACAAACAAACAAACTCTTCTGCTTTATAATATTAGTATAGAGGAGGCCAGCCTATTAGTCTAAGATTAGCAAGAAAAAAATCTTAAAAAAATACAACCATCTAAATAAAAACCATTTTTTTTTCTTTAGGAAGCACTATTTTAATTTTGGTATACGGTGTCAAAAACGACACCGGATACACTGAAGGCGGTTGTGTCAAAGTTTTTTGTTTTTAACTTTTTTAAACGACTTCAAAAAAGAGGATCGATTGGTATTTTTTTTTTAGTAAGTGAAGTTACTTCCAAAATTCCAATTAGTCCATATCAATCAAATTAATTATCTTTCTCCGAAGTTCTTCATCAGATCTTTACTTTCCCTCACTACGCATCCTCACACATCTCTGGAGGAAACGCAGGACTGATAGGTCTTTAAAATCGATAAAAAATCAATGTTAACACGCAAACTATTTATGGTGGAGTTAAAAAACAACGCTGTCACATTTTATTGTGACTACCATTAGGACAATGAAGTTATAATTTTGTCTGTCATGCAACATCATTTAACTGATCGATTTCTATTAGTTAACTGAACCTCTGCTTCACTTTGTACTGATTGAAAAAAAACTAAGCAAATTGGAGATTAAATTACTTACTAGCTGCTACCCGTGATTTCGACTGCGTTGAATTTGAATGGGATTTTGTTCAGAATTTTATGAGATTTTTTCCGCGTAACCCTAATTATTTGTATCTTAATAAAATAAAATAAAACAAGATTAAGTTAAGTTACTCTATAGCGATTAAAGGAACACGAATGGGATGACGGGAGCTAAGTTCACTCACCTCGCTCACTATTGAACCAAGTCATGCCTAGCTGTTCAATTAAATGACCGGCATATCTCTTAGGTTGAGACAAAAGCAGCAAATCTCCCGAACGTTTGCCTTCCAACTGGCAACTAACTAACTAGATACCTACATAAGAAGGATACTCTGTAGGAAATAGTTAGGCAGGTACGAGTATATACAGTCAATAAAAATACCTTGTCGTAGGTCGTATTCGGCGCGAACTGCCAAGGTCATGAATTTATATTGCGGCTTGAGCACTCTCTTATCGTCTTACATACCTACGTAGGTACACTACCGGTAACGACTTACTCGAGAACATTCAGTACTACTAGTTTTTTAAAGACTTCGCCAAAAAGGAGGAGGTTCTATGTTCGGGTGTTTGTATTTTTTTTTACTGTATGTTCACCGATATCTCCGCCAATTGTGAAACGATTTTAAAAATTATTTTTGTATTCGAAAGTCTATATTCCTGAGGTGGTCCGATTGTCACCAAGTCAGAATCTGATGATGGGATCCCATGAAAATCGAGGAAAACCCCATAGGCACACACAACACAATGATTTCCATAAACTTTCTTACGCAATACAGATATTTGTGCCTGATAATCATCATCTCATGTTTTTGAGCTGATGATGGAAGGTATAAGTTAGGATCTGATGATGGGATCCCATGAAAAATGTTTGTTCAGCGATATTTTCGCCAATTGTTAACCGATTTGGATGATTCTTGTTTTGTTTGGAAGAGTATTTTCCCGGACGAGTCCCATTTGAATTTGGTGAAGATCTGAAAAAGAACTTCGGAGGTAGGCAACGGAACTCTTCAATAAGATCTGAAAAAGAACTTCGGAGGTAGGCAACGGAACTCTTCAATAAGATCTGAAAAAGAACTTCGGAGGTAGGCAACGGAACTCTTCAATAAGATCTGAAAAAGAACTTCGGAGGTAGGCAACGGAACTCTTCAATAAGATCTGAAAAAGAACTTCGGAGGTAGGCAACGGAACTCTTCAATAAATGATAGCAAGTTCATAACATAACATCACGCTGTTGCGCTGTGAATGGGTATGCTAAAAAGTGAAAATAAAAAAAACGTTTTTTACAAAATAAATACAACCGACCTCCAAAAACAAAACACTCAAGTCAGTGTCAATAAACTTTCAAGGTGAACCAAGAAACTGAGCAAAGAGAGGAGACTCTTTGAATTTGGGATCAGATATTTGTTTTTGCAAACATGGTTTTAAATGGATAGATCCTATTTATGCTCTAATTAAATACAATATTTTTGGTAGTGTTGACTACTTGAAACACACCAAATGAGAAGATGTTGGTTTTACGTGTAAGTACTGAATGTAACTTACCCTACGAGTAAATTCAAGGCCATCTTCAGGATTTAACAGTATTCTGTTAAATCCTGAAGATGGCCTTGAATTTGGCCTTTGCGTTATTACGCAAACGTGAAAAAGTGACTTACAAACGCCAGCAGTCCAGCACATCAAGCAAAACGAAACTGTAAAAAAACCTTATGCTTTAGCGATGAAGTTGAAAATCTATTAAATAAATTTGTCAGATTGTCGTCGCTCTCTGTACCTTCTCATCATTAAAAACTAGGTATACTATAGGGAAAATCCGGAAATCTCGAGTAAAAGATGAACCCCCCCTCCAAATGTATAGTGTGCAAACTCGACACAATTTATTGAACGGCGAAATATGTCGCTATTTCTGTGTTGGCCCTAAGAAAAAGTTGGTCATGATATTGTGTCCTAAGCTCTTTTGTAGCCACAAGACAAACGGCTTTTTAAAATAGGCACTGTTGGCGCAGTGGTAGAGCGATTGGATGCGGGTTCGATTCCCGCACGGAATAAATATTTATATTACCTACAGATAGTTGTCACGGGTCTGACTGATTGTACATTTGAATTTAAATGAGAAATCTGTACTGTGGAGCAAAGGTTTATAAAAAAAAATCTTATTTATTTTTTAAGTCAACAACAGCTTAGTCATTCAGCTTTTTAAAATAGCCAAATCTCCTTATTTTGCAGCTTCAAGATTGGGACTGATCAAAATACACACAATATCTTATTATTATCCAAACCACACAACTCTTAACCCTGTCTGCCCCAGTACACTCAGATATCTTGTAACAAATTCAACGACAATTTGCAGGACCGATCCGATCAATTTCCATTCGGTCTGAGCCGTCGCTTTCCCGCGATTTTCGCCAAATCCGCTTCTTTCAGGCACTTTGATCCGCACGATAGAGGAATAAATTCCGGATATTTTTACGTTTGTACGGATTTCGGTATTTTCTTATATTCTGTATATTTGAAAGCTAATAATTAAATACAATATTTATGCGCCTTTTTATTTATAAGGATGGGAAATCATCAAATTATATAGTCCACCCGCTCTGTCGCTCTAGGCTGAGGGAGTGTCAGACTCTTACTGACTAAAATCCATCCACGCTCCTCCTAATGCCGATTACGTTCCAAGGCCGCGGTGACTCTTTCGAACAAATTCAGCAACAATATCATCCCTGATCATCAATTACAACTATAAATTGGGGTTTCCATTCGTTGAAAGTCTTTTTAGGTCACAATGATGTCATTTTGTGACTATTTTGCATATTGATCCTCTGGAACGAATAGATCCGTATCGACCCAAACAATCAAACCTTTAATTACATGAAGAACGGCTGCCTTATTCATCAATTTACTAAATACTTCTGCCGAAAGCCATCCACTCCTGCAGTGCGGTTCTGTAAACTCACCATACAGGCTTGGGAGAAGCGATCACGAAGTGAGCTAACAATCCGTGTACCTACCTAATCATGATGGAATAACAGCAGTGCGATTCTGTAAACATGTCGAAGTGAACACTTAGGCGAAGTGAACGACAAGTGAGCTGTCAAACCATACAAACAAGATGGGATGACAGCACACAATATGTCGTTCACTCCACCTAAGTGATCACGGTGAGATGTCGACAGCATCGACCGGCTGTTCACATCGCGCTCACTCCACCAGAGATTGAAGTTTTACTTCACGTCACGCTTACTCCACCTAATTTTGCCCGGTTGTGTTTCTCACATCCCGTGAATTCAACTTTTAAAGCTTGTATTCCGGCATTTTCACAAACAAACAAAAATTAACTTACCATGATTCCCTTGAGCTGATTCACCAGCGGCGAATCAGCGAAGAAGTTGTTGACCGCGGAGAATATGTTTGTGCGTTTGTTCGTCTCGGAGCAGCAGGCGTTCCCACGCCCGCTTAGCTTGCGCTGCACAAACAAACACACGGTCGGTAACGAGTTCACAACTATTCACATAAGTTCACATGTGGGGATGAGGAAAAAGGATAGATAGAGATCGATGTTCGCGTTTTTTCAGTGCGATAGGTCAATATTGCTTGTGTGAATTGGCGTGGTAACTAAAAGTGGTGAACAAAAACCGGTCAAGAGCAAGTCGGACTCTCACACAAAGGGTTCTGTACCATAAACAATTCCGTGCATACCTTGATTTTTTTTTTGTTATAGCCGCGATAGGCTGGACAGCGGAGGCCTAGTACATAATCTGGTTCCGTTGCTTACACTTTGGGCGTACATTACGCCACAACGGCATAACGGTTTTTTTATGGGGCCATGTTTGCACCTACTGGTCCAGTCAAATTAACGTTTCACCTTGGACTGAGAGATTAAAAGCTGGAAACTCGTAATCTCCTTCACTTTGGAGTTCTATATGTTGTGTCAAAAGTCAGTGACTTCAAAATGTTCACAGAATCTTGCATAAAACCAAAGTACTATGTCTTGTCTAAACTGAAGGCTAAGTTTTGACAACTCCTAGACATTGATTAAACGTGTTGCAAGGTAGTTCTAGAGCGAACTAAGTTTCAGTTGATATTTGTAGTAGCCGTTTGATTAAATATTCTAAGAAGTAAGAAGCCTAAAGTTCTGGCTCCAATTTTCAGCTGCGTGGAATAGCTTGAAAGAGATATTACGATTATAGAAGAATTTGATGTTTCTAACAATATCTGACTAAAAGCTTCTAAATAAATAAAGTTTAAAAATTAATTCAATAAAATTAATTCGATGTTGCCTAATTTCTCTTATTAAAACCTTCTTCTGAAATTAGGATTTGTGCAAGATCCTTCCGCTTGTGACATTGGAGTTAAACAAACTTAGACGAAAAGCTTCTCAATTCTTAATTCTTTATTACGTACCATAATGTATACAGTTGGAAGAAATATATACTAATATTATAAAGCAGAAGAGTTTGTTTGTTTGTTTGGTTGAACGCGCTAATCTCAGGAACTACTGGTCCGATTTGAAAAATTCTTTCAGTGTTAGATAGCCCATTTATCGAGGAAGGCTATAGGCTATATATCATCACGCTAAGACAAATAGTTGCGCGGGTCAGCTAGTTAATTATATTAGTACAATAATATGGACCCTGTCGGGCACAGCATAGATCAAATAGGAGAGAGGAGGAAGAGCACTTGGGCTTAAATGTGATTATTTTAATAATTAAGTAGCTAGTAAATTGTAAAATTTTATGAATACAGAGTTAAAATTAAGAATAACATTTATTGTTTTAAAATTAATTATTTATTTAGCAACACTGTATTGAAATTAATTATTTATAATTTTTTATTCATGTATTTATATTTTTATTTATTACATAATTAATAGTCAAGGTAAGTTATAAATTGGGCCAGGGAGGCTTATCATTGTCAATGAGTTTTTGTGAATACAGATATATTATAGTTGTGAATTTAATTATAATTTAGCTATTATTATTAATTTAGCTTGGTAAATGAATGCTTCAAAACTTTCCGCTGCATTATAATTTCACATTTCGATGCAAGTTACCAAGTGGCCAGACCGGATTGCCTGGATTGACAGGCCTTCATTGGGCCGCCTAGCACATTTCCTGCTAAGAGCGAAATACACTTCATTGCTAGTCTAAAAGCGGGGCAATAAGGACCTATTTTCGAGTTAGTGTTGAGAATACGTATCGAGTTAGGTACTACTTAGCAATCTCACAGGAAAATTGCAGACTCCACCATTGTAATAAATCTTCACTTATTAGATTGTTATTCCTCGTTATAATTCTGTGTGACCCAAACACGGACAAGCTACGTAAATAAATAATTTTGAGTATAGGGTCACTTTTGGGGGTCAACCCAATGATATTATAAGTAAAAAGGTGTTGATAGGTCATAAGCGTTCAGCAAGCGACACGTTAAAATGTGGCTAACTATGCCACACTTGACCTCAGTGTCGCGTTGCGCCGTCAACGGACACACGTCACGTAAGTTTCACGTTTTTGAAGATCGAATGTTGTATAGGTAACCTATCTACACCTTTTTACTTATAATATCATTGGGTCAACCTAACAAACTGTATTGTGACATATCAAATGATAGAGCTTAACTGTGAGTGTTTTGATTACGTTTTCTTCATAATTTTACAATCAACAGTTTTGAACTTATACAAGAAATTAGACCAAAAATTAGCATTCCCCCATTATCTCCGAAACGACGGAGCCTAAAATTTTGAAAAATGAGAGAAGATGCAGAAAACGATGAAACTTGCACGCGGGTTTGACTCGCACTTGGCCAGTTTTTTTTCAAACTCTTCAGCTTCATAATATTAAATATGACCGGGACGAGAGGGTCTTCTCTCCCTCTCCGCCACCTCCTTCGCTAGCATGACTACGTTACATGGCAACGGCGTCCCATTCCGTCTCGCTCCGGACCAGGGAAGAATCTTCTCCTGACAGTAATAAACACAACAAAAAAGAATTAGCGAAATCGGTCCAGCCGTTCACGCGTGATGACGGGACCAAGGGAAAAAGGGAATCATTTTTATATATAAGACGATAGATAGCTTCGCCCACGGATCTGTTCGTGACGAGACCGTTCGATATCTCCCATTTCCTTGAAGATGTTGCGATTTCAACAGTACCTACCTAGGTAAACAAACTCTATCAAATATGCTACATCGGAAATCGATGTCATCGGTAGGAGTCACCAGTCACCCCACGTGATACATTCATCCTACCACGAAATATATTCGTGAATCATTCCATGTTTGTGGAACATAAACATATTTGCAATAAGTGTAATCATTCCAGTTTAACTTTGTAGAATTCAGATAGATTACTGACATAAACCATAGCCATGTTGGATTCGCAAATAGTTTTGATTGCAAGGTGAAACTCCTTGCCTATTTATATGAAGTTAGTTGGTAGGTAAACAGTCTGTTCTCGTTTGGGAAAAGAAGTGTTTACTCCTGGGTAAATAGTAGAGAATTTTATGTCACCGGAAAATTGCAAACGCCGTGATATTGTAAAATATCGCGTGAAAATTGTTAACTACTTTTTAAAACGAATATATTGGATTTTTTTGAAACTATTGAATTTGGATGGGATTTATTGTAAGCATATAAAACAAAAAATGGTCAAAATATATCGAGAAATTATAATATAATAAGTGAAGATCTATAACAATGACGGAGTTTGGAATTTTCCTGTGACATTTCTAAGTAGTAACTCGATACGTATTCTCAACACTTAGTAGAAAATAGGTTCTTATTGCCCCGCTTTTAGACCAGCAATGAAGTGTATTTCGCTCTCATGATGAAAAGTGTTAGTCGGCCTGATTACCAAATTGATATGTGTACCAAATTTCAAGGGAATCTATTCAGTAGATCCAGAGAAAACTGGCTGTGACAGACAGGCAGACAGACGGACGGACAGACACCCGAGTGATTCTATAAGGGTTCCGTTTTATTGCTCGCGGGACGCTAAAAATATTATACTGGTAGATTAATTTTAATATTAATTTTCATCAATCGATCGATTTTTCAGTACAAATCGGCAATTTCATACTTTTACCCCAATTATAACACCAACAATGCAAAATGTGAAGCAGACGAAGTTGCGCGGGTCAGCTAGTCAGCCATAAATGGTTCAGCTTTGGGTCTAGCTACGCCACTGTTAGACGTTAGAACTATTGTACAGTTGCCAGACAATCATTCTACAACAATCTTACAAATTTCTGTATTAGATTTTCAACTTTATAGCTACGGATATTAAATTTAATTTTGATTGGCAAAACTTGACAGTTTCGGGTAACTTGATGTGCTGGCGTCTGTACCCAACCACCGATAATAACCAATGTCGAACATCAATGACCTCTGATCCGGTTCGTTGATGCGTGAGGGGATCCTGTCTCTTCACGGATCAAAGGACCAATTTTCACTACCTTTAGACTTTAAATATGGTTTATTCAAAAGAATATCTGCGGAAACCAATAAACATCCGCAAAAAAACCGTACCGACTAATGTTGTAAAGGCAAAAAAGTGTTAATAGGCAATATGCATGCGATTTTTTATTTGCAAAATGAAATACGCACACATTAGCGATGAAGTTATAAAGCTTTTAAAGTTATTTAATAAATAATTTCGTGATTGTTTACCAGAGCTAATACCTAAGTATTTCATTTTGCAAATAAAAAAATCGCATGCATATTGCATATTAACACTTTTCCTTGACGTCAAAGGCCAGCTATGCTATTCTCTAAAGATTCAGCCTTGCGTACAGCGCTGCCGCAGCGGTGAAACCACAGACATATAAATAGTAGCAGACCAAACATTCGCTAAAATTTGCGTAGCCATTACGCACACCTAGGGAATGATATCATTACAGGGCCGAATTAGGACCGGTTGCCAGTATTATCTAACGATATTCTGAAAATCCGTGAAAATCTATATTCTCTGGGTACATGAAATATAGATTACTCATCAATAGTCTTAACGAATAGAACCACCCTCTATTCCCGTGGTTATTGTTAAAGGCGACTAAGGGAATATTTTAAGAGGACGATGGGCAGCAGTCCACTCTTTATCTTTTGACGGTGTTTACAAACCATTGACGGACGTCAGTATCAGCTAGAAAAACTGGCACTGCAGTCATTAACCCGCATGCCATGTTTTGTAGAACCGAGAGTCAAGGTATTAGTATGCCTGAAAGCTAGTTTAGGAATAAATCAGGATTTTTGAAATAAAAGTAATGTATGTAATTCAAAATTCAAGCATTTATTTCAAATAAACCATTTATAGGCACTTTTTAATTGTCAAGGTCGGTCTGTCCAAAAAGTTGAAGCTATTTGCACGTTCCAAAGCGTAGATCTCTATGGAGAAGAACGTGCAAGAAACTCCAGGGACACTCTTCTATCTTACACTCTCATAATGCTTACATATGGAGTAAATTCGGTAAACAGTGTAGGAATTGCTCCGGGACGTAATGTTGTTCAAAAAGCGCTGGGATCGATCAAGTGATTCTCAAAATGCTTTGAACAAAGTACACTTGAAGGTCTTTTTTGCCAATTTTGGAGTTTCAGGTTTTTAATCCAGGCATTCCGCAAACTTTCATCCTTGCGAAACCTGGAAAAATATTAGTATGCTCAATTATTGCCTGCTGAATGAAAATTCATTGTTAATGTGAGTAGCCTATACTGTATTTATACATATGCCAGTGTTCATGTTCTCCATAACACAGACACTGGGTAACATAATATTGATTTTCTAATTTATTTTTAATATTAGCATGACATGTGTACATAAACTGAAACTACTACAGGTATTTTGGAATTGTATCACCAAAAAAGAATAAAACATCATACATTAAGCTGAGGCTTTATTTGATAATTCAATGGAAATAAATATTTTACATAAATACATACAACAAATGCAATTTACTAAAAGTTTCGTCTTTGTTGCCTAATTCGTCCCTGACTAATTGAACAGGTACTTGAGCTGTCACTTGATGCCACTTTCTGACTATTTTGTCCTTGTTATGGTTTATTTCTTTAGTTGTAGGCTAACGGTACAGACAAATCGCATCTTTGTTAAAAACTGTATGTAAAATACGAATAAACAGTATGGAAACATTTGAATTTATTAAAGAAAGCACTAAGATTTCCCAAAACTTACCGATGAAAGGTCAATCCAGGTGTTTTGTGGTAGCTAGCACTGTCACAGCTATACGCACAGCACTTCACCATATTATTTTACCGTCCTCGTGTGTTTTATGTCCCAAACAAGTAATATTTTATCAATTTTAAACGCGATTGAAAAACATTTGATGCTTATCAATATGGCAGACAAGCTACGCGTCAAATTTTGTCTATGTATGAGTCAGTGTGACAACACGTGACAGAACGAGACATGCTTATGAATTGTCACTTAGAAAAAAAAGGATAAAGAATCATACCATATAAAAAAATATATCTACGTATTAATGTTTGGTCTGCTACTATTTATATGTCTGTGGGTGAAACTCAGTTTTGTATTCACTAAGCCGCGTAAAGCTACACTAGCGCTCAAGGCTGTGACGGCCGTGAGTTAAAACTTCCCAACGGCGAGCAAATTGACACTTTTGACAGTTCTTCATACATTTTGGTATTCCCTACGAAAAAACAGCGACGAGGTCGCTTACAGCGTCGCCCACAGCCTCGCTTCGAACTGTCAAATCCAAAAGCTACAAATATCGCGCGTTCGACTCTTACGTTTTACTTTTTTTTCCTTAAAAGTAAGTATATGAAAATGGCAGCTCGGTAGATGATAAAGCTTCATTTATTAGAAGAAGCTAAGAAAAGTGAAGATTTGTCGCTCCAAACTCTCTACTAACCTAATATCTCTACTTGCGCACGGGACGGGAACGCACTGGTATCTATGCAATGTTCCGTCAGAACAACATATTTATAGGTGCATATTATAAAACAATACGTACCTAACGTATTGTTATATCTAGTGTATCGTAAAATATTACATTATTGTTATAGCCACATTTGATACTGTCTTTAACAGTGAAAATGTTTATCGTAATACTCACATTTAAGTAGGGTTCTTTATTTAATACCTATCGTTTTGGTCACAGAACTATCTAAAACGTTGAAAGACTTCAAAGCACCAATTTCGTGGCTGTAAGCTGCGACGAGCTCGTCGACCAGCCAGCCTTGAGATCGACCGAGCGTGTAGCGCGGATTCAAACTGTATTCACTAGCGTGGCTGTGTGTGGTCGTCGACGAACTTTAAGCTGTAGCCTGTCGTCGCTGTTTCGTAGACGAATTAGGGCCTTGAACCTAATTCTTTTATTCATAATCGAGCAATCTCGACTGAGAATTTTAGGGGTTTAGAATTTAAAATAAATGTCTATATTTAAGTATTTTAGGGAGTATAGTAAATAAAACTTTGCACAAATTCCATAATTATAAGATTTTGTTGCCTAATAATTGTTACATTTTAAGGCTGAATGAGGATTCTTTTGCCTATTTCGAGCAACGCATCGCGACAACGAAAACGAACGTAAACAAAACACAACAGTCCTGACGCTAACTAAACTACTTGAGTTTTTAGTTTGAAAACTTTTATTTAATAATTCTTTTTAATTTGTGTCAGCATCAGCAGATATTGGTCTGAACGTTTTAGATAGTTATGTGACCAATAGGATAAATAAATAACCTTACCTACTGAAATGTGAATAAATTCTTATTATGACATTTGTGCAAAGTTTTACTATATTCCTTAAAATACTTAAAGATAGACAATTTAAGTATTTTAAATTCTAAACCCCTAAAATTCTCAGTCGAGATTGCTCGATTATGATTAAAAGAATTAGATTCAAGGCCCTAATTCGTCTACGAAACAGCGACGAGAGGCTACAGCTTAAAGTTCGTTGGCAAGCACAGCCAAGCTAGTGAATACAGTTTGAATCAGCGCTACACGCTCGATCGATCTCAAGGCTGGCTCGTCGACGAGCTCGCCGCAGCTTACAGCCACGAAATTGTCTTTTAGAGAATAGCACTCCAGGACGCCTAAGCAGCTGCCATTTAAACAGCGTTTTCGCGAAAGGGACGGATATATTAGTTTCAAATAGTTATATTTCGTTTTTTTTCGAGCAATTTTGATTCTATTTTCACTGTCAGTTATGTATTTTTGTATATTTTTAGAAAAACTGTATAGATAATAAATACATGCATATTGCATATTAACACTTTTCCTTGACGTCAAAGTCCAGGACGCCTAAGCAGCTGCCATTTAAACAGCGTTTTCGCGAAAGGGACGGATATATTAGTTTCAAATAGTTATATCTCGTTTTTTTTCGAGCAATTTTGATTCTATTTTCACTGTCAGTTATGTATTTTTGTATATTTTTAGAAAAACTGTATAGATAATAAATATTTTTTTCATGCATAGATATTCCCTATTTGTTATCAATTCACGTCTCGGCACACAGGGAGACCTAAAACTGGATTAGATAAGGACATGGCACAGGTATATATCCGGAAGTACCTATGTTCGCTTGAGATAAAAAAAAACCGCATCATATGCGGGCAAAGTCGCTAGCAAAAGCTATCTTCAAATAAACGAAATATTACATCGGTATCAAACCTCATAGGACCATTTCCGTCCATAAAACCACGTTTGTTAAAATACATTGCATACGAATTTACGGCCGCCATTTTGAAAGTCGTTAAACAGCTACAATATCAATTCCTTGACAGCTGTCAGGCGTTTAATTGGACGGAAAACGTGACTGCTGAGCGTTGTTGCAAATTGTTTTATCATTATTGCCTTCTGTTTCTTTTTCAGAGTTTTCATCAAAAAGATAATACATGACAAGCTAAATCAGTCCGATCTACTATATTTTGTAAACGCGCGAAATAAATTTTGTGGAGATAATAAGTATAACGAGGTCGAGGTAGATACTAACGTGAAAATAACGTGAAAATTACTTTGTAGTGTTTTTTTTGGAAGCTGGTTGTATTTTTTGAAAAAGTTAAAAAAAAAAAAATACAACCGAATTGAGAACCTCCTCCTTTTTGGGAAGTCGGTTAAAAAAATACAACCGACTTCCAAAACAAAAAACACAACAAAGTAAAAAATTACTTTAATTTCGGAAGTCGGTGTCAAAATACGAAGAAACTAACGAAAATACCGGCTTCCGAAATTAAAGTTATTTTTAGCCTCTAAAGAGGTCCTGATGAAAGAGTAGCCACAGTGGGGTAGCAGGGACCCATCCCGAATAGAAAGAATACAATACAATCCAATACAATACAGTACAAAAGTATGAATATAGTAGATATCAAATTCAAATATATTATGTGTGAAAGTGTGAAACAAGTCCCTATTTATCTACACTAATATTATAAAGAGGAAAACTTTGTTTGTATGTTTGTTTGTTTGTTTGATTGTAATGAATAGGCTCAAAAACTACTGGACCGATTTTAAAAATTCTTTCATCATTCGAAAGCTACATTATCCACGAGTAACATAGGCTATATTTTATTTTGGAAAAAAATAGGGTTCCGTAAGATATTTGAGTTTTTCGGACACAAGGTGTAAAAATCAACCAGAAAAGTTACTTATTTTGCGTACGCTGCCTAAACTATAAAAGATAGAACCATAAATTGTTCTAATTAATTGTAGATCTTATAAATATCTACAAAAAAATCCGCGACACACTATACCTATCTATGTCGAGTGAGGCACAACAACCATGTTTTGATTTAAAAATCTTGTTTTTTTTTGGACTACATTTAAACGCGATTTTTTTACTCATGCTATTAATCCTTATCAAAATAAAGTATTTCATCACTAAGTACCGTTTATGTAGATAATATTTGGTCTTTGAATGATTAAAATCGGACGTTTGGTTTTGAAGTTATGGCGAAATTAAAATATTACGATTTCTGCTGCACGGCCCGTTGCGAAGTGGACGTCACCAAGGCAGGAGTGCGCGTGCGGGAGGGGAGTTTAGATCTATGAGAGAGAGTCGGCTCCCTACGCAGCGGTAGTGCGCGAAGTCTAATAATTTTCGTGCGATTTTTTTTGAGATATCGTTCTTAAAACTACACCTACGCAAAAGTTCTTCTCAGAGCTAAACAACAGTTCTTTTCAGGGCTAACCAACAGTTCTTTTCAGGGCTAACCAAAAGTTCTTTTCAGGGCTAACCAACAGTTCTTTTCAGGGCTACACAACAGTTCTTTTCAGAGCTAGAATATTACACGCTATTAACATTTTCTTAATCTATAATATAAAAATGAATCGCTGAATGTGTTGCTAAGCGCAAATCTGGAGAACAGCAGAACCGATTTCGCTTATTCTGTTTTTGTTGTGTTTGTTATTATCAGTAGAAGATTTTTATGTAAAAAAAAACCAGTTGACGGGAGCGAAGCCGCGGGGGACAGCTAGTTATAGATAAGGTAACATGTTACGTTACTATACTTCAAAATATCCGTGACAGGCCATCTGATGGTACCTACACGAAAAGAAGAAACTGATTTTAAATCTTTTTGCGCTTCATAATTTTGCTCTTGTTTATGACGCCGACACACTACCTTATCTTCGGGTAGCACGGTAATATACTGTAATAATATACACGTATTACATCTCAGTTTATTAATTTGCTTCACTAGCATTTACTTAAATATACTTGTACAGCAACTATTATAAAATCAATAATCATAAAAACGAGTTTTTCTAACCATCTATGATTCATTGACAAGAGGGAATTATGCTGTTTTATTAAAAGATCTACATCTGCGGGTCGATTCTGTAGACATCTCCTGGTGTTCACTTATGGGCAGGGACTGAAAGCGGTTACGGTTAGAGGTAAAAGTACCGGTACCATATATCGGTTAAGTTATGGGTTTATATTGTTATTGTATGTCGCTTCTGGCGGAGTAAATACATTTTCGACACATTTGCTCATAAAATGCATTTACAAAGCCTGTATACATTGTTCGAAAGTTCAAAATTACGGACCATACAATGGAGCGTGCGGTAAAGTAGGTACTCTCACCTAAGTACCTACTTTACCGTACGCTCCGATGTATGGCGCCGTGCGTATTCTTTACGGTATTTTTTTAATGTCCATAAACAATATAATTCAATCCATCTGCATCCGTCAGCCAAAAATGCTTCCGACTGCGTCCGTTCCGGAAGCGTTCCATACGCGTTTTCTTTTTTGCGAAGAACTTTTTGCTCAGAAGGTTTGTCGCACTTTAATATTGATGAAAAAATGAGACAATAGATGTAGTTCTAATTACCCGACTGTAACACTTATGTTTTTTTCATTGGCACACTGTAGCCTAACCCTGTGGCTTCATAGATTTTAGCTTGAAAGGTGTCGTTAGATTCATCTAAATAGTGAGAATGATACCTACTGGATAGGTATATAAAAATTAAAATTCTGAGCTTCGGTGCCATTTTAATGACTTCAGCTTCTTCCTATCGAGTGGGGTATCAATATAAAGGCTCGAGGAGACAATTTAAAAAATTTAACTTATTAAATAAATTATTTTGTCAAAAAAATCCGATTGGTACATTAAATATTAATACAATTTACAATATAATATTATTCTACTAAAATGTTTCACGCAGATGCAAACGGAAGCGCGTTCTTATTTCAAAAAACGCACACTATTCCAAACACACACTCCCCATTTGCAAATTCGCGCCATTTTCAATTAAAAACGTCAAAGATAGTTGCGACTTTTAATTATAATATTAATTAGAATATGTGTTCAAGCGAGGAATCGGATATAAATATGGAATCTACTCCACCTGACATCTTGAATGAGGCGCCAATTGCAGAAAATGGTCTCTTGCCGCCAAAATCGCGAGAACGCTATTTAATGATTAACAATAATTTTTAATAGATAATGAAAAAGTTTGTTTAATTATCTATTTATATAATGTGTCGAAAAACGTTGTATGACACACGAGCGGATATTGGTCTTTACAAACTCGTGACTGTGGTAAACCCTCGACTTCGTCTCGGGCTTACATTTGTTTACTCGTTTGTAAAGACCAACTTACCGCTCTTGTATCATAAATAACTATTTCATTCTTTTCTTTTCTTTCTTTTAGGTGGAGTGAACAACAAAAGAGCTGTTATGCCATCTTGTTTGGATGGTTTGACAGCTCATATAGCAGAGCGACAAAAAAAAACAACCGTTGAATTGAAAAACACTTCCTTTTTTTCTGAAGTCGGTGAAAAACAGCACTTTTACTCATTATTGCTTAGGCATCTTATAGGGTCAACCTATTTACCTATCTACTTCAGCAGTACCTATCTGGGAAAATGCATAAGTGATAATATTTCACTGACAGACAATAACAAAATGTAAAACACACTGTTTCCTCATGTTTCCAATCACGTATAAAACGCAATTACATTCTGTAAACTGTGAATTTGGCAAGATTCATGATCCGTTTTGACTACTAAAACATTATCGGTGCATTTTCCTGACGTGGGCCGGCTCTTGAAGTCAACACATCCGCTAAGTACTTGAGCCAGTAGCAAATGCATAGATTTAGAGAATTAGTTGGTATAATTTATCTGTGAATGTATTCGATTTGAGAATAATAATAAACCTAGTTTTTTATTGGGAAAAATAACTAGCAGCTGTAGGTAGGTACTTTAATACAGAATTACATCCCATAGCTTCGTTATTTATGAAATAAATTTGGACGATAATCCATAATAAAAGCGATTTACGATTTTTGTACTCGTATTATGGCTTTTTCCTACATATATTTTGATACATGTAATATGAATTTTATTTATTTTACTGCGAAAATGTTGAAAAACGTTGTTCGTCTCCATTTTCGGTTCAGGCGGCTATTACGCCCCTGCAACCATGACAAATTTCGCCGACTTGCATCAAACTGTACAGCTTATTGCACATTGTAATGTTAGGCTTGAGACATTGTTTTTTTTTTAGGGTTCCTTACCCAAAGGTAACCAACAGAAACCTATTACTAAGCCCCTGCTGTCCGTCCGTCCGTCCGTCCATCTGTCTGTCAGCGGATTGTATCTCATGAACCGTAATAGGTAGACACTGGAAATGTTAACTGATTGTGTATTTATATTGCTGCTATAACAATAAATAATAAAAATTAAGTTACGGAATAACACTTCGTGTGCGAGTCGCGACTCGGACTTGACCGGTTTTTTTTATTACTTCTTACGCTTAATGCTTGAAAGAGGCTCTGCTAAACGGGCCTTAGTCATCTCAGACAGACAGAAATCATCAGAGGAAACTTGGTACAGAAGTAAGTACCTACTTACAAACGTGCTGCTAAAACACGTATAAATCAACAATGTCACGGCTAATAAATCAGCAACATTAAACAGTTTCCTCGTCAAAAGAAAAACAAAGTATTAAAGACCACTTTGTCATTCTAGACAGTAAAGATTCATCCGAGCGAAACGGGTCGTCCAGTTACTGGCAACTTAGTGCGACCAGTGTAATAATAAACTGCAGCCATTTATTACGAAAAAAAAGAAATAGGACGATGTCGCGGCTATGAAGCCTGATATCTCAGACCGGGTTGGAGTTAAGAAAGATGGTTATTTTTGCTGAGTGTAAAGATATTTGTTCACTTCATTCGGTGCCTAGGTTTCGGTTACTCTATTCGGTGGCTGGGCCTTTTTTTTTACTGGGTAAAAGATTAAAATAGTCTCAAAAGACTAGTAGGTAAAGTTTGTATGTACAAGGTTTTTCTTTGGCACTATCGCCAGCACATCAAGCTTCCCGAAACTGTAAAATTTTCCCAATCTACTTTGAACCTTACTTCTTAATTGATATAGTTGAAAATCTATTGAAGAAATTTGACAGATTGTTGCAGTTATTTTTAACTTTTTCTTTTATTCCTAGCACAGCGCTTTATTCGATTCAACCTATAATATTCTTAATGCTGAGACACAGGCCCCTCAATATAAGAAAAAATGTACCTACATTCAATCTACAACGCCTGAAATTCGAAAGTTTATAATTAAGGGCAGATTTCTTATCTGAACGCGATCATAAACCACGACCACGATGTCAGTGTCAGTATTTTCTATGGAATATTGACACTGACAGCTCTTGAACTCAGTTTAGATGTACGGATCGCGTTCAGTTTCATTGGTAAAATCCGTTCTAGATGTTTAGACTTTGGCTTTTGAACTGAAATAACACAATTCATAGAGCCAGAAAGTAAAAAAATAAAAATATTGATGGCGGTTGGCGTAGTGGTTGAGCGATCGGCTGCTGCGTCGTGCGTGTCGTGGGTTCGATTCTCGCACGGAACAAATATTTGTATGACCTACAGATAGTTGTTCCGGGTTCCCACGATACAGGAGAAATTCCTAGTGTGGGGAAATGTTTTTCTAAAAAAAAAAACTAAGGTATTACGGTGGCTTTTTTCAATACAAAAGCGTTTGGCTTGGGACCTCATTCGGTAGTACAGATCTCACATATCTAGGCCCCGATTATCCAAAATTCACTGGTTCGGTATAGGTACTTGTGAATATTTGTAACCCCAATTAAATTACCAGCTTACCAACAACTCAGTAACTATTATAAAATGCTTAAGTCCAACATTATGTAGTTGGGAACTGGTTTGAAAGGAAAACACGACAATGCGACTACTGTATCAACCGTCGTGAGTTGTGTCAACGGGATGGAAAGGTCACCCTCTGTGGATTCAATAGAATAACCATTGTGTATGGGAAGCTTGGGTAGATTTGTTATTATTGAGGTAAATTTTATCGTCAGGAGTACTGAGGAGCTTGTGGCTAAAGTATACCAGCCGCACGGGTCGACCTTCAAAGTTAAACAACGTTTGCCGTGGTTGATCTGTGGATGGATATTTTAACATAGCGAGATCGATATTTCAACATAGCGAGATTCCTCCGTGCCTAAATTAAAACAGCCACACGGGTCGATCTCCAAGGTTAAGCAACGCTTGCCGAGGTCGGTCTGTGGATGGGTGACCATCTTAACATACCGAGATTCCTCCGTGCTTCGGAAAGCACATTAAGCTGTTGGTCCCGGCTGTGATTTATAGATATTTAGCAGTCGTTACAGATTTATCAGAAGTCAGAAAAGTCTTGCCAAGGAGTAAGAGTTACCCAGTTAAGGTTGTAAAGGTCTGATAGGCAGTTGCTCCACGTAAAATACTGTAGTGCGATTCACTAAGGCAGAACATCTTTACAACCAAGAAATCATCGTTGAAACATCTGTTAAATATATGCCACATCAGATGTTTCAACGATGATTTCTTGGTTGTAAAGATGTTCTTCCTTAGTGAATCGCACTACTGGTACTCAGCTGAATCTAGTCTGACTGGAAGCCGATATAGTTGGGAAAAAGCTTAGCTGCTCTTACATTCGGCGTAGCCACGCCGTATCAAAGATAGGTATGGGAATTCCGGACTACAAGGGCCCGACGTGTGGACGCAAAGTTACAAAAAATGTTTAGTCCCGCCGCGCCGTCTCCTTCGTGGCCTGCCAAGTATCAAGATAGTCCCTATAGCTATTTTGTTTAAAAAAACAATACCTGCCCAGCATTTGGACGATTACTCTTTGGTGTTTTCGAACGCTGTTCGAGCTATTGAGCGTCTCATTGACACTGCAAAAACGTCCAGAAGGTATTTGTTTCGATTAATTTATCACTGTCAGCAACATTGCAATGCAGTTTTGTATTGTATTATTTCCGGGACTGTACCTAACCGGCACAGTTATTTTATTCTTACTCATTATTTATTGCACACATAAAAACATACACCATACAACACTGCCACCACAACACCATAGAATAGCTTATGTACAAGGTCCTGGGCTATGCACACTTGTAACATAAGTTGTCCTATTATATTTGTACTTATTTGTTCGTGTTTCCCGTTCTCTTAGGTATTTTGGAAAATCCTTTAAGTGCTCTCCCACACTCCCAAAGAACCTACATGACAACTTTCAGCGTTTTATGACAAGAACTGTTCCTTGTCTGTCAGTCAATCAATCAACCAGGAACGCAAGTACTTTTAAATGGTCAAGGTCGGTCATTCAAAAACATGAAGCTATCTGCACATTCCATAGCGGAGATTTCTACGGAGAAGAACATGCAAGAAACTCCACGGACGCTCTTTCGTTAGATAAGATAATCATTATATTTTATTCGGGTTCTTATAAATCTTACTTAGTTCTATTTTTGTTTTTGTATAGGACGGGTCAATCAGAAAGCACATAAAGTTACCCGTCACTGTAAATTTTTTTCAATCAACCTTGAACCTACTCAGTGATTAAGATGAAACTTAAATTTGACAGTTTATTGTGTGGTTTATATTATGATTCTAATATGACTCTGCTACAGTGGCTTTTTAGAGCCCCAGGTGAAAATAGACTTGAAAGAAAATCGATGTTCAATTGTTAAAGAAAACCCGGACAGAATACTTACAATGTTTGGCCCACATTTACAAAGGAACCAAAGGAGTTATTTCTAAAGACCGTACGTACCTACCGGTACCCTAGCTAGGTACCTATCCATTTTTCCCCACTGGCCATTAATTTTGAGTTTGACGTAAATAGCTTCACGCGGTGTTGAGTCTAAGCCTTTTAGGTACTTTTGCAGGCTAAAAAATTAAGTGTTTTTATTTTCTTAAACTTGTTATTTTAATGAATTATGAGCAGGAGGTCAGCTTAATTTTTAAAGTTTTTTGTTAAACAATTTGTTGACAAAGAAAAACAACTAATTTAGGTCAGTGGGTCGGCTTAGGGGCGGATTTATGAAGGGGAACATAAACCTTTTCTTTAAAGGAAGACTTGATATTATTCCTTTAAAGAAAAGGTTTATGTTCCCTTCTCTTGATTGTGACATTTAAAATATTAGATAGGTATCTATTAATTATAAATTGCAGAATAAATTTCTATAAACACACTACCACTTTGTACTTTACACTGTTACACTTTGTACCTAGAGATTATGTCGGGGTCGTACTAATCTGATCATAATTTTGCATACAACCCTGTAGGTACCTACTGCTGAAACTGTGTAACATGTAGTTAGGTACCAGCTGGGCCAGATTTCGAAATTTAGAAAAGAACACTAAATTGCTAACAAGATTAGTTGAAACTATCTACCGACACCGCGCTCTAAAAAGAAGAAAAATAGGCAAAACAACTCAGGCAAAATGCACAACAATATAATTTTGGCAGGTCTTAAAATAAATTGTACCTACCTACCTAACATTATGGCCGATATCGCCATAAACAATTTGATTCTGACCTGACGCCATCTTGTTTTGTGCTAAAGCGCGCGAAAATAGCAAAAGTTTCGCGCGTTAAACCCGTGCGTAAGGACCAGCGTAATCTTTCAAACGATTTCCTTGACATATTTATGTCACGGCGTTTGGGGATTTTCTTTTTTGTTACATGCCATCAGTGTTATATAGTAGATAGCTTTTGTTTTAACTTTGTACAACTCCTTTTTAACTGACTTCCCAAAAAGGAGGAGGTTCTCAATTCGGTTGTATTTTTTTTTTAGGTTTGTTACCTCATAACTCCGACAATTATGAACCGATTTGAAAAATTATTTTATCTGAAAAGATATACTTGCAAATTGGTCCCATTTAAATTTTATCAAAATCGGTTACGAACTTTGGATTTTGAAATTTAAAGTCGAAATAGCTGAAATTCGTCTACTTGGATGATGGTTTTATGTCATCCAAGTAATCGAAATTGCGTATTTTGCTTTTCTGCGATTTAGCAGTGGTGTTGTTAGGTGTGGGGTACCTATAACCACTAAAAAGTGAAAAATAAAAAACTTTTTACAAAAAAATACAACTTCCAAAAAAAAAATAACTTTAATTTCGGAAGTCGGTGAAAAAATACCAAGAAACTAACATAAACACCGACTTCCGATATTAAAGTTTGTTTTTTTGTGGAAGTCGGTTGTATTTTTTGTTTTAGCTTCATTTATTGTGTGCGTTACCCAGGCCAGATGTTGTCGAAAATGGTCATTTGAATCTTATAGATAATTAGTTTTGCGGCTTCTGTAATTGTTGCGCACATTTTTAAATTTGTTGCGCTTATAGTTTTTTAATTATTTCACAAAAACATTTCCTGCTGGGGTAACGTTACCCCAGCCAGACCTTTTTCTTTCTAATGGGAATATTTAAATAATTACTAGCTATAAAATTAGTTGTCTAGATGAAGTAAATGTTGTGCCTTATTTTGTATTTGTTCTTTCATCGGTTGCGAAGTTATTCGAGATTTTGCTGGGGTAACGTTTTTGGTTTTGCTAGATCTTTGAAATGGTTAAGCGGATTCTTATCATATTTTGTACATGGCTTCTTGGGAATTAGTTTAAATTTGTTCTGCAATAAAAAAACCAAAATAATACATAGCTTAAAGGTTATTTCATTAAATAGAAAAACACTTCAATTGGTCCCAGCACTCTCAATAAGAGCTCTAAAGACTTACTTTAAACGTTATTTTAAAGCTTTTAACTGCCTTCAAATGTATGTGAAGTTTCATTAGTATCCTGTAAGTATTTAACAAGTTATGATGATATTGAGTTCTTCACGAGCACGGTCTTGATGCGCGCGGTGTTATTTGGCCACTGGATTAGATATATGAACTGAATGTTATGTCAATTATTAGTTTTTTAGTTCAGTTGTATATCAGTAAAATTTCAGCTCAGTACATTGGATAATTAATGAGATAATACGATTAAAGTCATTAGGAAGTGAATGACCGTGGTAACCCGACCAAGTGTAGGTGGTTACGAAAAAGCGAAAACGCAATACATTATGGTACCTTCTAAAATATGTAGGATAGTGTTACAAATTTAGTACAGACATGTACACAAGTTTAAAAAAAAACTACGTGATTATTAAATAATTTTTATTGACAGGTAATATAATCATTTCAATTGAACTTTTAAAGTATTATTAAACTTATACTTAAAAACAATCACAGATTAAAATTACAGATAGTAATTATGCTTTTTTGAAATTTTCTATTATTTTTTAATTAAATTATAGATTTCAGTATACACAGTACACAGTTACAGTTTTTATTTAAATATACACATATTGGACTGTGTAATGATCACAGACAATAAATAATATACAATGGTTTTTTTCAGTTAACACTAAATTTACGGTGCGTACAAACTATATAACATAACATGTTATATAACATTTTTCATAGTGTGGTCATGTTATTTAACATTGTTGTATAACATTTTACATAGAGTTGTAGTGTTATATAACATGTTACATGGTCTGTACGCACCTTTACGTATGTCTACTAATACCTACTTATATCAATTAAAATCACAGATCAATGGTAATATTAAATGACATCACAATGTAGTAAAATGCTCACAGTTAGTCCTACTGTTTTGTTGTCTCATTTCAAATATCACATTTTTTTAAAATCACAGATCAAAAATAATAAAATTAAGTAATATTAAACTGCAGTCAAATAATTATGTAAGTATTACTTTTAACTCATTACAATCTCAAAAAGTCGACGTGTAAAGGCACATTCTTAAACTTTGTTGGTCTTTGTATAAAAATATCACAGATCATTTTGTAAAATGAGTATCCAAATACGTAAGTAACTTTGTGAAACAAAAGTTGTCATAAACAGAGATCTAGTTGACGCTCTAGAGAGACCATAAGCGTAGGCAGATTTTGTTGATTCTTACGTCAGTCGATGAAATGGTCATGATTTAGGTCCGCAAATATTGGTCGATGAGAAGATTGCCATTCCATAGTACATCGGTCATCAGAACATCTATAACAAACAAAAAAATTAACTGGTAATATAACATAAAGTTTTATTTACAGCTAAAGGGTTGTCGAATTATAATATGAAAATAGAGGAAAAAGAACAGAGATTCAAAACAATATTGTACCCAATAAATGCCTAGACAAAAAAATACATTATCAACAAACTTATAACACCCCTCTTTTTGCGTCTGGGGTTAAAAATTATATGTTGTCGTCGTCACTATCAGCTAACAAAACTGCTTTTCCTGGTATCAAATTAAAAATTTCACCTAGAAAATATACTTAAGTAACACTATTATAACAACTCGTAACAGAAACTCATAATAAAAGAACGTACAATTTTGTATACGCCCGAGACGTAAACGGGTTGCGGGGGGCAAAAGTCCGAGTAACACACCAATCGCGCGCGATTGGCGCTACCTCATAAAAACGACTTTTGCGAATCTAACAACTTTTGCCAAGTTACGTGTCGGGGACTGTAATAGCGCACGTATTTAGAGCATTTTTATTTAAGTCATCATGATCCATAGTAATAAAGATTGAACAGTGGCCAGCAGGTCAACCTACCTAAATCGTAGTAATATATACCTAGCTAGATATAAGTATGTACTCACCGTAGATTGAGAGTTTTACAGACGTAGAGGAGAACGTCAAACGATATTTTTTATAACTTCACCACGCAGCCATAGTCGCCACCACACCCATACGTAGGTATTATGTCGCCATCACCGCGTCCATCATCGCGGCCCACGGCTATTGCTATGTTGCCATTCTGTTTATGCCTACAATAAAAACAAAGAGTACATTTTTTTTGTCTAAATCCTTAATGGGGTTTCAATTGTAGTTTTGCTACCTACATATTTGAAACTCGAATCGTCATCTATTTGCGAGTTTATATCAACGCGAGTGTCGCAACAAGGTAATTATGGATTTCTTAAAGTCTACGTGTCCAAGGAGTTTGTGGAAATAAATAAATACCTACCTGTTGCGGTAGTCCCGACTCCCGACATTGATAACGATAAAAATCGGTCGCTAAGTCATGAATTTCATTAATCATGTTTCAAGTCATATTTTGACAATATACCTATACACAAAAACATTCCACTTGAATCAATCTATCTATTAAAAAAAACTGCTTCAGAATCCGTTGCGTAGTTTTAAAGATCTAAGCAAACAGGGACAGACAAACGGGAAGCGACTTTGTTTTATAGGTACTATGTAGCGAAGGATAAATATGTCGTTATCATTGTTGAGAATTCCAGTCTAGGTAATAATTAAGTACGAAAGAAAAGAAAATAATAAGTTCCTAAATTTAAATATTTAAGCCTTAAAAAAATACAGTTTTAGATAAGTACCTAACAACATGTACATATTAATAATAATTTTGCTACTATTTCTGTAGTTACATTATACAAGCTTACCTTGTTCGTGAATTCATCAAGCAGCCTGCACCATAACTATGATCATCAATAGAAGCACTCCACATTAGCAGTAATTCGCCACACTTATTATTTTACATTAGCTCTCACGCACTCTATAAATATTTGCAAAAACAGGAAACTGAACTGCCGAAACGCATGCGCACTCTACAAGATGAATTATGTGATTACGGAGCATGTTTAGTGTGATATGCAAACAATGCGCCCCTTCACCCCACCCCTTCCGCGTCCCACCGAACGACATGTTATTTTCATCAGTGATTTTGATAAGTTTGTGCAACTGGAAGATAATAATAATGTTTTCATAGTACACATATTATTATATTATTAATGTATTTAACAGTGTACGCGTCTGTACCGAAATTGTAAGGTGTATTATACTAAACATTTCAAAAGATAGTATAATGTTCTGCGTTTTCGCTTTTTCGTAACCACCTAAACTTGGTCGGGTTACCACGGTCATTCACTTCCTGATGACTTTAATCGTATTATCTCATTAATTATCCAATGTACTGAGCTGAAATTTTACTGATATACAACTGAACTAAAAAACTAATAATTGACATAACATTCAGTTCATATATCCAATCCAGTGGCCAAATAACACCGCGCGCATCAAGACCGTGCTCGTGAAGAACTCAATATCATCATAACTTGTTAAATACTTACAGGATACTAATGAAACTTCACATACATTTGAAGGCAGTTACAAGCTTTAAAATAACGTTTAAAGTAAGTCTTTAGAGCTCTTATTGAGAGTGCTGGGACCAATTGAAGTGTTTTTCTATTTAATGAAATAACCTTTAAGCTATGTATTATTTTGTTTTTTTTATTGCAGAACAAATTTAAACTAATTCCTAAGAAGCCATGTACAAAATATGATAAGAATCCGCTTAACCATTTCAAAGATCTAGCAAAACCAAAAACGTTACCCCAGCAAAATCTCGAATAACTTCGCAACCGATGAAAGAACAAATACAAAATAAGGCACAACATTTACTTCATCTAGACAACTAATTTTATAGCTAGTAATTATTTAAATATTCCCATTAGAAAGAAAAAGGTCTGGCTGGGGTAACGTTACCCCAGCAGGAAATGTTTTTGTGAAATAATTAAAAAACTATAAGCGCAACAAATTTAAAAATGTGCGCAACAATTACAGAAGCCGCAAAACTAATTATCTATAAGATTCAAATGACCATTTTCGACAACATCTGGCCTGGGTAACGGACACTCATTTATTCACAAAAGGGGTTTATTATCAGTATCAGTAACATTCACAAGAATTGTAGTAGGTAGGTACAGCTAAACGTAATAAAAATCAGAAGGCCTTTAAATATCTTGCCTAGGTACATAAGAAGCATTCAAATTCAAATGGCAATAAGTTATCAACCCACAGCAACCATCAATGACAAAAATTTATCTCCACCCAGGGGCAGACAGTTTGCGAACGGGAATGCTCTTTACAAATACTTAAAAGTATTATTCTCGTCTATTACCTACTTCAGATGAGACCTACCTAACCTAACCTAGACTTCGTTATCGGTGCGTCTAAAAGGTATTTTTAAGGAATGAGGACTGATACCACAGACATAATACGTTCGTCATTAAGTACTAGCGTCTCTCTGTGTAAGAGGATTTTGATTTTGTGGGCCGAGTCACCCGCGTCCGTAGGAGAATACCCTTCAGCGAATCCCTACACGTGGTCCACAGGCGGTGCTAAACAGGTGACACTAACCGCCTCCGTGGTCTAGTGGTTATACCACCTGATTCAGACCCAGAGGTCCCGGGTTCGATTCCCAGCGGGGGCAAATATTTTGCTCGGTTTGGCTGGTGGTAGTACTTGTTCTAAGTCCGCCTGGCAAGCTACCACCATCATGTCTAAGCCATAACAACAATGTTAACAGCATTGTTGTGTTCCGGCAGTTAGAGGTATGATAGCCAGTTCTGTGTAAGAGGATTCCGGGTGAAACTCGCTTCCATCTTCGGCCTAATAATAACTTTCCATCAGGTGAGATTTGGGCCAAGAGTTTCCCCGTTTTGTATAAAAAAAAACCTTTTTTTACACTTTAGTAATCAGATGGACATCAACTAAAAGCCTTCTTTCTTCGTTTATTTGTGGGTCGAAATTCCTCCGGAATTTTAACTCCGCTCTAAAAAGATTAAATTTAAAAAAAAATACGCTGAAACTTGTGCTGACCTCAATATTTTTGAGTCTGAATGCAACAACACATGTGAGCCCGGCTTTGTTTTGAAATTACGTTGTTAACGTTAGTATCTGATTCTTTTCATGATCATTATATTTAAGACAAAGGGTGCTCCGTTTACAGCCAAAAGCCAAAGAGATTATGTGTTCCTAAGCAAATCTACACTACAATCCTAATATTATACAATTCTTCCGTTACTGAGTGACTGTCTGACATACAAAGCACAGCCGAAACTACTGGTCTTAGGAAGCTGAAATTTGCCATGTATGTTCGTTGGAGAGTGTAGGGGACCTGCACTAAGGGATTTCCCGAAATTCCTACGGGAACGGGAAAAACGGGATATGCGCGTACGAAGTCGCGGGCAAAAGTTAGTACCTATTATATAAATCTGAAGAGCTTGTTTGGTTTTTTGAATATTTAAGTATTACATAGCCCATATATCGAGGAATGGATATAAGCTATAACATCACGCTACGACCAATAGGAGCGGCACATTAATGAAAAATGTGACGCAGACGAATTTGCACGGGTTAGCTAGTAATAGATATGTAGAACAGGAAAGTCGTTATTAAGAGAAGTTCATCTTCAGAGCCAAACAAGGCTTGAAAAGACACCAACTAAGACATATTTTTCTTTATTTTTGATTAGTTAGCGTGTAACCACAATCTTACCTGATGGAAAGACTGACTGACTGGTTGACTGGTAGAAAATGCCTAAGGCATTAAGTCCGCCTCTGTACATGTGTGCGTAAAGTATTAAATAAATAAAGCGATTGTAGAAGTAATTAAATAGGTTGACAGCTATCAGGAAAAACAGAATACAAAATATTCGACAGCTAAGGAATGGTCCTTGCCTGTACGCACAATTAAATTATTCGACATCGAGAATTCTAATTCAAGTTTTTCTAATTTCAAATACAGAAGCACGAAAATAGAACTTATTTCGGGATACTAAAAGAAATATTCCTACCAGGAATATAGTAGATTTCGAACAGAATTTAGACCGGACTTATCCTAAATTGAAAAAGCAAATACATAGGTATATGCTTCTGCGCCGAAAAAAAAACAAATAAAACTTACTGAAGGAGCAATCCAACACTGGAAAAGATTAATCATTGCACCAGATGCTCCCACCAATCACTCGAAAGTGCCGCGGTTCGATTTTCAAACATAAAACTGTTGATGTAATGCGTGGGCGCCGCCGGTATACAACCGTAGTCTTTGGCCACGGAAAACATACTACCACCGTACCATCTTTATTTATTCTACGTGTTGGGAACTTGCCACATCTGCAGTCTTTGCTAACTGATTGGTTTTGCTCATCCGTAATGGGAAGACTAGTGATTGCCTGTTGATTTGCTTATGAAATTTTAATCCATGTGCTCAGACGAATTTCTTATGTTCGAAACTAACCCAATTATGCTCCCAATTTTCCGGCGTCAAAATCGTTGCAAATTAGCTCTAGAACATCCTATTAGAAGGAAGGCACTTAATTGCCAATCCCCCTGCAATACGCTTTCTTTGCTCAATGCTCTTAACCACATCAATTGAATCAATAAATCCATGTTCGAGCAATTTAACACACCCAAAGAAACAATTCAAAGTTTTAATGTAATCAATTCAACATGATTAACTAAAAAACAATCACATAGCAAAAAAAATAAGATTAAAAATCACCATTTATCTTTTACAATTGCATCAATGAATTTAGTCCAGCGAATTTCAAATTCATGCACTAACTTGTGTTTTTCATGATACGAACTGTAATACAGAGAATTTAAAGCCAGCTGTTTCATTAATTTTAGGTCTGCGTGTCGACTAGCCACCGCTACAAATGTCACGTAAAAGTCGTGGGACATCGGCAACGCCTCCCAGATCCCTGGATCATCGCTCGATAGCACCACAGGTATGTTCTGGCTCAAGAAAGTCGCAAGAGGATGATTCCTTGGGTCTTTAACTAGTTTAAGAACAATGTTTGACACCACATTCACTTCCAAAGCTATTTGTCTCTTCTTGACTTCTTCCATCAATAAAGGATGTTTGATGAGAGCGAACCCATGGCCTATCCGTTTAGCACCCAAAACTACGGCGTCGAATAAATTCTCATCAGAACTTGTACCGTACCAGTTCGTTTCACCAGCGTGTAAACACAAGTCGAGAGATTCTCGAACTTCTGCAAGCTCATGTGCGAACTCTTTCAGTGGTACTCCTAGGTCCTCCTGACCAACCAAGTCGAAACCTACCAGAAAATCAGGCATCAAAGTCTGGATTGACAAGGCAGTTCTGATATATTCTTGCAAAGTTGCTCTATCTAAAAATTTTAGTGGAGAATAAATCAGCTTCGCTCCAAAGAAATCTGGATAGTCTCGCATGAATTTTTCAGTAACGCGTTTGTAGGTATTTGCTGTCTCCACTGCGTCGAAAACGTTCCCTTCTAAGTCATACAACGACGGTAATGTAGTTCTTATTTCAATGTACATCACTTGATCTTTCCTGAATTCCAATAGTGTATCGTAATAATTTTGTTCATAAACAGGTTTGTAATTAAACAGATTGTCGGTAGACATAAAATACTGCTGGAACTTTTCCCAAACATCATTCACGTCGGTATAAACTTCATTGGGGTTGTCAATGACTACACTGAAGTGTTTTCTCAGGTCCGCATCGAATTTCGTAACATCATCGGAGGTATTTCTTGCGTCCTTCATAAGTTCCCAGTGAGTGGCACAAGGGGCAGCAGGACTTGTTTTAGAAAAATGAAATCCGACACTTGACTTGTTTTTTGTGAAACAAACCCAGAGGTCGTCCCAGTAAGTCAAAGACAGCACATAATCTGGGCTGAGCAAGGCAGTGATGTGGGCATGGAGGACCGCTCCCTTCGGCATACTTTGTATTATCTGGAACAACTTCGTCTTCTTCACCTCCTCCTTATATTCGAAGAAATGCTTCGACAGGTTAAAATATTTCGGTTGTATGAAACACCGATCTAACTCTTCATTTTTAAGGTTCATGATTATTTCATTCGCTTTCAGTTCACTGTCACTTAGTGTAATTGAGCTTCCCAACATCATCGCAATTTCTCTTTCGAGGAGCTCTTGTCTTTCTTCTAGCACTGTACATTGTGATTGAGTAAATATATAAGTTACCAAGAATATAGCAAGTGGCCACATTGTCACGGGTTGCTACAATTTTTATTCTTGAGTAATATTGCATACCGCTGCTTTGCTTTGCTGTGGTAACAGTGCTAGTCGACATGTAGGTGCAAAGTCAGCAATATCTAAAATAAAAATACGACACTTTGAAAGACACACAACAGTCAATCTGCCCGCCAGGTACCCAGGTAGCTTCCAGCCCTACCGGATTTAGCTGCCTCCCAGTGTTTACATGGTGCGACTGCCTATCTGACCTTTACAACCCAGTAACTGGTGTTTTTATTTCTGGATTGATTACATAGTAAAAGTCGTTTACCACTTCACGGGTTACGGCTACGCAGCTGCCCGAATTGGGGTGCCCGAGAACCGAGCTCGCTTCGCTCGCTCTTGCACTCAGTAACATTTCGAGAGCGCTGGTTAGTTATTGACGACCAATCAATATTTCAGAAGCCACTTTCAAAACTTTATTGGTGAACTCTGCATATACGCGGCCGAGACCTCAGTGGAAATCTGAATGGCTTCAGGTATCATATAGGTACTCGTACGGACCCTACTTCAGCAGAGGTTTAAACTGTATCTTGTCAGTCACAGATTCTGGTGCTGCCCTTGTTGCATACTGATTAGTTTTTCTCATCCTAAATGGGAAGACTATAAGCGATTTTTTATGGGTTTTGGCTACAAACTTCAATATCCTAAGCTCGAGGGTAACTTACAAAAAGTTCTTAATGCACGTCTTGGATGCAAGTCCTCTAAGGCACATTTATCCCCTTTCAGAATTATTTTTTCTGTCGTTTAAACCTGATCGTCTGATTTATGGACAAGAATAGTACTATATGACAAATTCTCTTCAAGTCTATCTATCTTAATTGTTTTAGTTGTCTAGTCTAGGTCAGAGGTAACAGAGGTTTAAGTCAAATGGAGTGAGCTTACCCAGAAAAAGCCTGTTCATTCTAACTTTGAAGCAATTAGGGTTGATGCGTTCGGAAACACAAACGCAGGTAGAGTTCCACTTCTTTGCTGTGCGCATTATAAAAAAAAACGTTTAGAAACAATTAGTGCGAATTGGTGGAATAGCAAAAAGGTAGGGATGGTAACTGCACTGTGTCTAAATGTCCGATGGTAGAAGGGGGCTGGTGGGATGAGGTCGTGGGGTTTTTGGGCTCACTCACCGAAGTACAATCTATAGAAGACCGACTAGCAGGCAATCGCTGCCTGTTTTTAAAAAAACTTGTGAAGGAACAGTACTTGTCACTGTGATTCCTTTCTATTTATAATTTCAATATTTTTAAACATTTTCTTACTTTTATAATAAATATGTATGTATGTATCTATAATAGAGTTATATTGTAATGCTGTATTTCCGATTATTTTGTTTTTGGATGTAACTTCATATTTGCACCAAGTGCAACCCCATTTCGTGTCCAGGCTATCACTTTCCATTCAAGGCTGCCTGGAAGAGATCGCGGAATGCGATAAGGCCGACAATTTTATGTTTAAGGTTTCAGGTTTTCTGTACGTGTTTTAAATGTGGTGTACAATAAATTAAATATAAATAAATAAATAAATAAACCTTTATGACCTTGTCCCATGTTACTTGGGGTCGGTGGAACATGTTTTCTTCATCCATAATCCCCTGTCAACTGTCACGCTGACTGACTCCCTTTTCTTTCATATTATTGTCATTCCTTATACAATCTTTCCATCTTTTCTTTGGCCTTCCACTCCATTCATCCGCGTCTACGTTCATTACTCTGCTAGTACATAGCATTGGCTGTTGTTAATATTTATTATATCTACCTCAAGTTTGACTTTTATTGTATTCAGTGATTTGACAGTTGAAGGGCCAGATTTTGACAAAAAAGGAGTGAGTTGGCGTAAGATGGAATGAACTAAAATAATACCTACACCTGCCTACATAAATGCAAACTTTTTTAATTTTTTATTATTTAAAAAAAAAAACCCGATACATTATTTATATATTGTACAATATCTTATCCTCTTCTAATATATAAAAATTTCGTGTCACGGTGTTTGTTATCGAACTCCTCCGAAACGGCTTGACCGATTTTATGGTTTTTGTGTAAGTTGTTATTACTTATTTGTTAAGTTAATACTTATTTGTAAATGGCAAAACAATTTTTGCTGAATCATAGTTAGGACGTGGGCATTAAATAAGCTATGCTGAAATCTGTGTGAGAGCGAGAAAATCAACTACAATTTCCGTATTGAACTGAAAAAACTAGTGCAATTAACTAGATTTTCAAATCAAATACAAAGCCAAATTCGTTTTTTAGCACTTAACATAATGAGCACACTGAATTGTAGTATATTTAGAAGTTTAGAACTCCAGTGTATTCACCCCCGAAAGTTTTGTAACCACAACCTGAACACAGTGTTCAACTTTTGTAGGTACCTATCTATCTTTATGCACAGATATAGTCCCACCTGTCTACTATCTGAGCAAATATATACTGCATTTTGTTTTTTTAGGGAATGGAAATCATCAAATGTCTTCTCTTGCTCTGGGCGGAGCGGAATCCCAAGTGTCAGACTTTTACTGACTAAAAACCCATCCATGTTCCTTCATTGCCCTTTGTGTTCCGGAGCCGCGGTATCTCTTTCGAATAGTCCCGCGACTCCGGCAGGCGTACATACTACTGCATACCTCCTCGTACTGTTTATAAAGCTATCATCATCATCATATCAGCCTGCAGACGTCCACTGCTGGACATAGGCATCCCCGAAGTGTCGCCACAACAACCGGTACAGCAGTGCTATTCTGTAACAACATTTTCGTGTCTCGACAGCGGAATCCGAGGTGAGTTTCAAATTCGTATAAATATAAGACCTTATGATGTGTGAAATAAAGTTCACTTCGTAAGCTTAGTCACTCAGGTGAAGTCGATATCGAAATGGTTATTTACAGAATAGACTAGCTGTACGTCCCGCATCCATCGGCTATAATACCTGTGACCCACATCAGTCATCGGTCCACCTCGTGGAAGGCCTACCAACACTGCGTCTTCTCATCATCTGCCTAGCCTTTTCCTAACTAAATTGGGGTTGGCTTCCAGTCAAACCGGATAATTTTAGCATAGTACCAGTATTTTCCGCGGAGCGGCTGCCTACCAGACCTCCACAACCCTTTAACTGGGTAAACACGGTACTTCATGGAAAGACTGGAGTCAGATTAACTGGCTTCTGACTATCCGTAACGACTGCCAAAGATCTACAAATGACAGCCGGCAGGCAGGGAGGAAACTCGGTATGCTAATATGGTCACCCATCCACAGATCGACTTTGGCAAGCGTTGCTTAACCTTGAAGATCGACCTGCAGTGCTATTCTGTAACAACATTTTCGTGTCTCGACAGCGGAATCCGAGGTGAGTTTCAAATTCGTATAAATATAAGACCTTATGATGTGTGAAATAAAGTTCACTTTGTAAGCTTAGTCACTCAGGTGAAGTCGATATCGAAATGGTTATTTACAGAATAGACTAGCTGGGCTGTTATTATTTAGCCACGAGCTCCTCCCGAGAAATAAGTATCATGTAAACTATAAATTGTTATGGAAACGACAACGGGAAAAACCACAGAAATATAAGGAAAAACGATACCTTTTGAGACAACCACAAGAGACATACTACACTCAAGATCATTCGATTTAAAATTATGTGATCAACGGACAAAATAGGACAACTTCTTCACTACGCTGCATGAAGTGTTTTGGATGACTACCGGGTGAAAAGGGACTCGCGACTGAATGACAACAGTTTCCTCACCGAGGTCGGATCGTGGATGGGTGACCAACGATTAGGTAAATAGCTAGAATTCTCCGTGCCTCGGAAAGCACGTCAAGTTTATTGATCATAGATGTTATTCGCAGATCTTTGATAGATACTTGCCAGAACGGCTGAAAGGATCTGGATGAAATTCGGCACAGAGAAAGATTGTGGTCTGGAATAGTACATAAGCTTTTTGCCCGGAAGTATGTTTCCTTGGCATCATTTCCGACAGCCAAGCCGGCGAAGCCACTGGCAAAAGCTAGTCTTCTATGTATTAAGTACTAGCTGCCTGCGCAACTTCTGCGTCACATGTTTCATTAATGCACCGCTGCTATTGGTCGTTGCGTGATGTTATATCTATGGGCTACCCAACACTAAAAGTATTTTTAAATTCGAACCAGAAGTTCCTGAGAATAGCGCGTTCAACCAAACAAGCAAACTCTTCAGCTTTGTAGTATTACTAAAGATTTTTAGAACTCAAAAGTGTCACGTACTTTTCTGATTTATGCACAAGTAGGTAGTACTTGCAATAAAACTTTATCATTAACTAGATACTTAAACACTTGTCATTTTTAGTACCTACCTAAGCACTGTTTGCTGGTACATTGTCATCACTGTGAAGTCATCCATGATGCATGATGTATCTTGAAGGACTGCAGTGCTCGACCGTCTTGCCAATCGATCCCACCTCAGAGGGCTTAGCACGAATATTTTTGATATATAGTAACGTTACGTAAAATTTTACTACAGACAGCTACAATACTCGTTTTGCACATAGTATTTATTACCTTTAATTAAATTCAAAACAGTATCTGTATGTAGGTACATATACCTGTCTGTATTGTAAGCTTTTATTACTTCAAACAGAAGTTAATAATATGTGTAAAGGTAAGCTGGTTATAAATCCAAGCATTTGCTCAAGCCCATCACCCATGGGGCCAGGCAGTTATACAGGGAATTATTGTATTACAGGGTATTTATTTGAATTAGAAACTAAATTCATATTATTGAATTATATAAATTGTGTATGTCCCGTAAAATTAAACCAAAATAACATGGGGTTGTAGTTTTTCACATTCAAATAATTCACTTACGTTAACGTTACGTCAATATATTCGTGCTAGGCCCTCTGGTCTGGAGTCCGTGTTACCGGATAGCTACAACCTGAGAGTCTCTAAGTCAAGAGTGAATAGGTTACTTCTAGACAAGCGTGCTCCATCTTCTACCACATCATCGTTTACCATCAGGTGAGATAGACCAGTCGAACTTACATTGCCGTCTTTTCATTCAAGATATTGGCAGTTTCAATGGTCATATTGAAGGTGATTTTTCGACTTAAAGGTAGACTGTCCTCCCTTGCCTTATCTTCTTCTTCTAATATATAAAAATCTTGTGTCATAGTGTTTATTATCGAACTCCTCTGAATTGACAAATTTTTACCGCTTTTTCTGTTTTTTTTTTTTTTTAATAGTACACAACACAATATTTGGTAGGTCGTAGACAATTTTTTTTTATCAAACAAGTTTTTTTTTTATTTGATATGGCAAAACAACATTTACCGAGTCAGCTAGTCAATTTATACATTTTAATAATGACTAGTGACCTGCCTCAGGTGTAATTTATATTATTGTGACCAGCGTTTTTAGGGTTCCGTAGCCAAATGGCAAAAACGGAACCCTTATAGATTCGTCATGTCTGTCTGTCTGTCTGTCCGTCCGTATGTCACAGCCACTTTTTTCCAAAGCTATAAAAACTATGCTGTTGAAACTTGGTAAGTAAGTATATTGTATTCTGTGAACCGCATTAAGATTATCACACAAAAATAGAAAAAAACAATAAATTTTCACCCCATACTTAGAAAAGAAACTCAAAAAAAAAAAACATCAAACCCATACGTCCCCACACGTATGGGTTTGATGATTTTTTTTTTAGAGAGACCTATCTATGGATAGGTCTTTGAAAATGATATCGAAGTTTCCAACATCATTTTTTCTAAACTGAATAGTTTGCGCGAGAGACACTTCCAAAGTGGTAAAATGTGCCCCCCCCCCTTATCTTCTAAAATAATAGAACGATAAAACTAAAAAAATATATATGATGAAAAACATTACCATGAACGTCCACCGAAAATTGGTTTGAGCGAGATCTAGTAAGTAGTCTTTTTTTAATACGTCATAAATCGTCAACCGCAACTTTTGCTTATGAAATAGGTATACCTAGCAGGTTTGTACGGAACCTTCGGTGCGCGAGTCCGACTCGCACTTGGCCGCTGGTTTTCTATTTGATATGGCAAAACAACGTTTGCCGAGTCAGCTAGTCAATTTATACATTTTAATAATTACTAGCGACCTGCCTCAGGTGTAATTTATATTATTGTGACCAGCGTTACGGAGGAATTTTCGACACCATATTTTAAATTGTTTCAAGTTTTGTGTTTTTTAAGATAGCTTCAATAGCTTCATTTACCAAGCCTCCTCGCCACGCATCCTCGCACATCTCTGGTGTAAATGCAGCCTAAAATGTGGTTTGAGAGTCTGTTTTTTACTCCAGTCATTTAACACCAACGCCGAAGCAAAAACCGCGGGACAGATATTAATTGGACTTTCGAGACCGCTTCATTGTTCGTAAGCTTGTTTAAATGTTTGGGCATTTTATGCGAGAACTTTATAACTACCAGTAACTCTAAGAATGTTCAATCTGTCTGCCTTTTGCACAACTCTGTTCGGGTCAGCTTCTTAGAGCGGATTTCACCGTTGAAACTGATCGCGATCAAACTGCGTTCAAGGCCTGTCAGTGTCAATATTCCACAGAAAATAATGACATTGACACAAACAATGATATATAAAACTATAGATCCGTTGTCTGCACTCTAAAATGACAACATGAAATGAAGCCAATTGGCCACATTGCGTTTAGTTACGCACCAACCTGTCGCGCGACACTACGTTTGTTTTGATGTCTTATTATTACTTATCCTGTGACGTAACTGAAGATGTATATTTATCTCCCTCTAGCAACAGGCATCCCGCCGTACGGTATATTATTTTCTTTCCCTTTCTTCATGCGTATTAGTAGCTATCTAGTATTTTCGCCGTTTTTAAGCGCCGCGATGTTGGTGTATGACGTGTCTATATATAATACGTCATTGGACACAAACGTATAAACGTTGTTCATAATATTATGCTGATCGCGTTCAGTTTCATTGATGAAATCCGCCCTTAGTTTAAATAAATCATTACTTCCCAACAAAACGGCGAAAGGTTTCAAATGTCTGTATTTTCACTTCAAAGTGTCATCAACTAAGTATTTTTCAATTCTCGTTAATTCTGATTTGAAAGAATAGCTATGCTACAAGTTTTGAATATTTTTATTATAAACTAGCTGACCCCGCGGCTTCGCTCCCGTCAACTGGCAACTTTCTTATTTTTTTTCATTCTTAAACCTTCTTCAGTCAGTAACAAACAATAAAAAAAGAATTAGCAAAATCGGCCCAGCTGTTCACGCGTGATGCGATGACCAAGGGAAATAGGGATATTTTTTTTATATATTATAGGTAAATATATAGAAGTTTATTTAAGATATTTTTATGGGTAAAGATTGGGAACCACTAGTCTAAATGGATGCACCTGAATGCCAATACGAGTACAATGGAGCGTCAGCCTCTAAGTTACTGGTCTCAGATATTTTGGCTTCTGATTACACGTAACAACCGTCAGAGAACATAAATAACAGCTGGGACAAACGGCTTAACGTGGTTTCCGAGAGTGTCTGTCCGTAAAAGATGGTCAGCCATCGACCAAAAGACCGCGGCAAGCTTTGCTTAAGGTGGAAGCTCCAGGGTAGCCCGCGTCCGGTCAGTGTGAAACTGCATGTTGAACAAAATACAGTTCGCGATCGTAAAGAGCATTTATCTAAAGGATTATAACTATTTGAATCATCAATATAACCCTCTAAGTTCATAGAACTCGATTGAATGTTATTTCGTGAAAAAGTCATTCAATCGAATTGTAACTAAGAGAGTTATATTGATAATTCAAATGGGTATAATTCTTTAGATAAATATGCGATGAGGTCGCGAATTATATGTTGTTAAACATACAGCTTCACACTGACCGGAAAATTGCAAAAAACATAAAAATATTTGAATTTCGCGGGCTACCCTGGAACTTCCACCTTAACCTCGAAGATCTAACCAAATTCTACCTTTTTTTAAAGGTTTATCAAATGATTCTTCTCTTCCGCTCTGGGCGGAGCAGAAGAGAGTGTCAGATTCACTAAATCCCATCCGTATTCCTCCTAATGCCCTTTGCGTTCCAGGGCCGCGGTGAAACTTTCGAACAGTAGCAAACCTTGTTCCCTTCTACCTACCAGTTCGTTTATATTATATCGAAAAAAACATGCTCGTTTTATAGACTTAATGATGACTGGTGTGAACAAGAAAAACCTGCCTATATCAACCGATACAAAAATATTAAATAAAAATAAGTAAAAAAACTTCTAAAAGGTCAGGGGTTTTATGCATATTTTATCTTTGCTTACGTAGGCAGCATCTTTTTGCGTCTTATTTTTTAATTCTCGAAGAAATAGTAACGATTCCACACGGGTTTGTTCACATTTTTCAACAGTGCAATGGATTCGGTCGATTCTGTGAGTGTGTAAACATGTCGAAGTGAAGGCGTGGGTGAAGTGATCACGAAGTGAGCTGTCAAATCATACAAACAAGATGGAATGACAGCTCACTTGTCGTTCACTCCACCCGAGTAAACTCGGTGACATGTCGACAGATTAGACCGGCAGAGTACCTATACAGGGTGATTCAAAAGTGCGTGATCACATTTTAGGGTGATGCTGATATATTTCTTTACCCCAGTAGGTACCACAAATCACTCTTAAATAATGATCATGCAAATCTGACCCATCCTTATATCTAGTAGGTACTAGCTGACCTGTGCCCAGTTCGTAGGGCGGTATTTTTCGGGTTAATTTATAGCGTACGTTATTTGTGATTGCACAAATAACATGGCTTTCTATTGGTAAAAGAATATTCAAAATTGGTTCAGTAGACCCAGAGACACCTACAACCTCACAAACTCATAAAATTTACATCTTTATAATATCACTACAGTATAGATATAGTAATTTAGTATATAAAGTATACTTAGATTAATTTGCCTACACTATATTATTTTTCAGAACCAAATCTACCAACATGTAGGTAAATAATATACCTACTGTACTACCTACCTAAACCCAAATCTAATTTAATTATTTCAAAAATAATTAATTGATTAAAATATTCCACTGTGATAATACTAATGATTAACGGTCCTGTAGTGGAACAAACTGTTAACTAGGTCACCAAAGGCAACATTCGAATTAAAATTTTATAATAAATCCTGATTGTTCTGTAATTTTCCGTTTTGGCTCAAAAATATGCATTATTTTCACGCAAAAACAAATAAGTTGTATTTTATAATGTAAGAGTATCCGACGCATTTGGCTCCAAAAAAAGTTCAAAATTTTTCACACCAAAATACATATTTTTCGTACTTAGATTTTGCACGATAAATTAGACAGTAAATAATATAGACAAAAACTCACCTTAGGAAAAAAATCTTGTAATAATTTTGTTGTTTTTCAGTTAGAGCACGTGGGACAGCGAAACGCGGGCGTTTTCAGAACCACTACGGCTACACTGAGCCGAAAGATGCTGAGAACTGCCTGCCCTATGTCAAAACGTTCGCGCATGCGCTCAGCTTACCTTTTTAAAGGGAGGTTCCATCGCTGCGACGAAAAATATACTGAAGTGGTTGTTCAACAATATTATGTTTTATTAAAAAAAAAAAATGGAACGAGTCTTTTTCTTTTTAAGTCTGATTTTAAAATAAGAATAAAAAAAGGTGATATGGAACCAGTTCAATAAATTCTGACTAACCAGTTTTGTTGTTTGTGCCTAGTGCCTAGTATTAACTTTTAAAATTTTGTTATTTAGAATCACAAATCAGACGACCTTAAGCTTTATTTTGATGGCATTCAAAACAAGTTTGTTACGATTTATTTTGTCTAGTCTCGCGGCTATATGAATTTATAATTATTGTTTATTTCCAGTTTGTAGCAATGCGGACGTTATCATAAGTTCATATTATAATTTTTAAACCGAATTCTTCAAAAAGGAGAAGATATTTTCACCGATATCTCCGCCAATTGAGGACCGATTTTAAAAATTATTTTTGCATTTAAATGTCTATACTCCTGAGGTGGTTCCATTATCACCAAGCTAGAATCTGATGATGGGATCCCATGAAAATCGAGAGAAACCCTCAAATTTTATAGGCGCACACAATGTTTTCCATAAACTTTCTAACGCAATTTAGATATTTGTGCCTGGTAATCATATTATGTTGCTGAGCTGATGATGGAAGGTATAAGTTAGGATTTAATGATGGGATCCCATGAAAAATGCGATATTTTCGCCAACTGTCAACCGATTTGGATGATTCTTGTTTTTTTCCGGGACTGGACCTATTTGAATTTGGTGAAGATCTGATGAAGAACTTCGGAGGTAGGCAACTGAACTCTTCAATAAATGATAACAAATGGATTGGGATTGCTGAAATCGCATGTCTGTTTATTGTTTAAGTAAACCAGTTCATAACATAACATCACGCCGGTAAGTACGCTGTGAATGGGTACGAAAACGAAAATTAAAAAACTACAAATATTTCCGACTTCCAAAAACGAAACACTACAAAGTATATAACTTTAATTTCGGAAGTGTTGTTAAAAAACCAAAAAGGCCGACTTTCGAAGTTAAAGTTATTTTATACTCTGTAGTATTTTGTTTTTGGAAGTCGGTTATATTTTTTTACTAGTAGTTTTCCAAGTTCCATTAACTGGCCGTTTCTGTTCTGGTTGTAACTAGGTAAGTACCCTGGCTTCCACTTGCTTGCTTCCAACTGACGTTATTATGCAAGTCAATTGTGGAAAAATAATGTTGCTGAATTCGCAAAGTACTTATAAAAAAAATTTCACTAATTCTGTGTTATACTAGTTATCCCACTGGGGCTCAAATTCCTTAGCTTTTTGCCACTCATTCTGTTTTTATGTTATACAATCTATCTTAAAGATATTTTTAATACTTATTATTTCTTTAAATATTAAAGAAATTATAAGTACCTATTTAAAAAAAAAAGAGTTTTGGGGCCTCTATCACTTGTGTGAAATAGAATGAATGAAAACGCTAATTGCGAAAATCTCATTTTTTTCATGTTTTTTAATTATTTTAATTATTCTTCTAACTTATTTAAAAGAAAACAGATGAAAATTGACCATACCCCGTCAGCTCCAAATGACTGAGCCTAAAACATTGGAAAAGAATACAGATAATAGTTTTTTTCTAGCAGATTGCAAGAAGTCTAACAAGTTTAAAGAAAAATAAAATAAAAAAAGAGTTTATATTCTATGGGATAGTTATAAAGTAAAGGTGTTAATAAATAATAAATATGATTTGTTCAGAAAAGCCAGTTTTTATTCTTAATTAATCGATTACTATCATATGATTGACAAGTGATGCCATTACGTAATCAACAGATTAACACACCTGCTTTATCAATCAAATATTTATTACAATGTTGACGAACTTGTTATATACTAAGAAGTTTTCCTCAAAAATCCTCAACAAAAAAACAGATTCAACTGCCATGCCGTCATGGTCAATTTTTCTCGATTTTCTGTCGCCGCAGTAAAAACACTATTTAATTAAGATTAAATACTTACAACTTGCAATCCTATACACAGCTAAACATGCTTTAAGAGGGTTATTTATTTAATGGGGTAGCAGCCCTCGGTGTATTTATAATACTAGTATTTACTAATAATGATGTAAGTTCTCTTCATTTTTTTCTGTAACTTATGTGGTGTACATAATAAAGAGTATTATATTCTAATCTATTCTAAGTAGGTAGATAATATGAATTATACAGAACGATTCGTAATTAAGTGCGTTCTTTGAAATGGTTGAACTAGAGCTGAGCTGCAATGATTTTGACCCTGTTAACTTGGGGTCGATATCGGGTGGTTTCCAAGTTACCGAGGATTTTTTTAAATTTACTGCCTCATTACCAAAAACTGCAAATGGTGAGAAATGTGTTCCACTCTGTAAAGTCAAACTGTATTTTTCGGATAGCTCTTGAGCGAATAAAACCCTTTTTTGGGATAGGAAATCATCAAAAGACTTCTCCCGCTCTGGGCGGAGTGGAAGGGAGTGTCAGACTTTTACTGACTAAAACCCGTCCATGTTCCTTCTCCCATCCATGTTTCTTTGGCCCTTTGTGTTCCGGAGCAGCGGTATCTCTTTCGAATAGTCCCGCAACTCCGGCAGGCACGGCACTTTCGGGCCCCTCTTTATGCTGACACTCCTCTTTGAGGCGCGCGTGGAACACGAACGCGCAGTCGATACGGCCTGTCGTCATAAGACGGACGGACGGTGAGCTAGCCCATAGCTCACCGTTCACAGGCCCGCGCCTACGATGGCCGGGGGCCACTTTTCTCCTTAGGGCTGAAAAGTAATACTTTCAACCCGCTCGCTCCTCAGGCAACTTCAGCCCAACTTTGCGAGTATAAATAATGAAAATTATTTTTACTAAACAGGCTTCTAAGTAAATAAAAAACCGGTTTTAAATATCATTTTCTACGATTACGCCTGTACTGTCCGAATGAAAGTTATTTGAACTACGAGTAGGTACATGGTGTTTAAGAAATGCGTGGTTATATTTGTGGATGATATACCTATATCTGATGATTTTTATCATAAAACCTGACGGCAAAGAAATACACGAAAAGTAACATCAAATCTGTGATTAGACTAAAATGAAACAACCTGTATAAGAACCGTAGAGTAATTTAACGTTGCCAAAATTAAAAGTTTTACTCTTAAAAATTTGGAGATATAACGAAAAAATAAAATATAACGAAACGAATAGGTAACGAACCATTTTATTTTATATTGCTGTGGTCCGTTCTGCCTACACTTTTCCGACACAGTCAATAAGAAAAGCATCAAATTCAGCCTAAATTTGATCCTATCTATTTAATAAATGTTTTCGTCGCTAAGGGATTTTTATGTTCCGCAAACGGTAATCCGGGCTTTTGGTATGCTTACCTGGAGACATGCTTATTTATTCCTCGTCCCTTAAATATTGTATTTTTCCGGCTACCGTACCTAGAAAGCAGCCATTGTGTTTTTTCGGAAACGGGCTAATACATTCTAATATACAGGTGTCCCAAGAATTTTCCACATAGAGAGAAAATAGGTACTTAAATAACGTAGGTAGAAAAATACATTTAATATAGAAATGAAGAAGAAAGAAAAGAATTTTCTTTTAGTATTTTTATTCTATCTACAGTATCTAAGCTACTTTCCATCAATGAGGCAAAGTCTTGGGACAGACACCCTGTATAAAATTCTTCCGTTACAGCAGTGCTATTCTGTAACAACATTTTCGTGTCTCGACAGCGGAATCCGAGGTGAGTTTCAAATTCGTATAAATATAAGACCTTATGATGTGTGAAATAAAGTTCACTTTGTAAGCTAAGTCACTCAGGTGAAGTCGATATCGAAATGGTTATTTACAGAATAGACTAGCTGACCGAGTGACTGATAGAGAGAACGCACACCGAAACTACCGGTCGTAGAAAGTTGAATTTGGAATGTAGGTTCTTTGAGTAGTGTAGGGACCATTATTGGAGCTATAGAAACCGAGATAATAGCGAATACCCGATTTTTATTTATTTATTTATTTATTTATATATACTTTATTGTACACCAAATGAAAAATACATAAAAGAAACCTTAAACTAACAAAACATACAATTGGCGGCCTTATCGCATTTCGCGATTTTTGTGACCTTTACGACGCAAGCACGAGATTTTATGAGACTTAATACAACTTACAGAACGCCAAAATGAAGGTAGGTATACGAGTTTCCAGCTTATTATCTGCCATTCCGAGGTTGACGCACTTTTAGGGTTCTGTACCCAAAGGGTACCCAACGGAACCCTATTCCTAAACCTCCGCTGTCTGTCCGTCCGTCCGTCTGTGTGTCAGGCATCAGGCTGTATCTCAAAAACCGTATTTTCACAGATTGTATCGCAGATTGTGCCGCTATAACAACAAAAAAAATTAAAACTAAGGTTTATGTTACGGGACCCTTCGTGTGCGAGTCCGACTCGCAGTTGGCCGGTTTTTTTATGCTTATTTGTCTGGACTATAAGACATTCTGCTATAAGGTAACGTACCTACGTTCTCTGCATCATCTAAAGGTTTACTGGTAGAGAATGCCTATGTAATTAAGTCCGCCTCTGTACATTTGTGTGCTAACTGAAAGTGTACCGAGGTAAATAAATAAACACAGCTTTCTTTGAGTGAAAATTTTTTGGCCTAGGCAATTCTATAAGTAAGAATAGAGTTATGTATGGAAAATCGAAAAGCTATGTTTCGAATTCCTAGCTGCTTTTGAAAATTTCTTAGAGAAAACAACCCATAATTTTCAGGTAAATTTGCCAGAAAAATCAAAATCGAACCCGAAACATGAGGAAAGTCACAGCAGCCGCACTTGCGAGCAATAAAGCTGCTTTCAGACTACGCTGTAATCTAATAGCAAATAGTATAGAGCTCATAGCAAGGCAATATCGCGCACCATACATTGTTATGGACACGTTCCCACTGTACTATACTATATATGATTGACAATTTATGGAGCGCGATATTGTTGTGCTATAACCTATATACTCTATGCTATATATTATAGCGTAGTCTGAAACCAGCTTAAATCAACAACTAAGGGCACTTTTTTTATTCGTAGTAAAAAGTAAAAAAGTAAGTAGGTTTAAAAGTTCTCGATCAATTCATCCTCAGCCTAACCTTTTCCCAAATACATTAGGGTCGGCTTCCTGACAACCTGGGTTTAGCTGACTACAAGTATTTTACGTGGAGTGACTACTCACCAGATCTCCAAAACCCATTAACTGGGTAACACGGAAATTCTTGGCAAGACTGGAGTCAGATTTACTAGCTTTTGACAATCCATTACGACTGCCAAAGAACAACAAATGATAGCCGAGACCTACTGCTAAACGTGTTTTCCAAGGCACGGAAGAAGTTTCTTCCGTGGCGTGGGAAGTTTTTTGGCTGGGTGATCATCTTTACATACAGAGTTCTGTATGTAAAGATGATCACCCAGCCACAGAACAACCTTGGCTAGCGTTGCGTTGCTTTGGCAAGTTGTTGATCAAGCATTAGATAATAATTCGTTTATAATTGACAGTTACCATTGGTGAAGCCTCTGCCTGCGGGCTGCTACCGTGAAAGGGCAGGTAGAAAACCCTAATAACACTATGCCTGATCCGGGAACCAAAACCACGAACTCATGTCCAGCTAAAAACTAGCTATTAAAAGGAATACATTATCGTAATTAATCAAATGTGCCTGGCCAAGATATGATGGCGCCTTCGCAATTTCTAACACATATTCATCAATCGTCAACATATTGCTTTGGTGTTAAGATCAGGCGCTCCACGAACCAATCTTATTAAAATTAAAACTCTGTTTTGGCACATATTTTTACGTACCTAGGTATTCAGGTTTATTATATATTTTCAATAAAAGTGTAGTAGTTGGTAGTGCTTAGAACATTGAATATTTACTGTGCACTTGTACTTTCATAAAGATCCTTTCAGGCGTTTGTGTCTTGAAAGATTTAGAAACATCCATACTCACAAACTTTCGCATTTATAATATTAGTAGGAGTAGGATATAAAAAATATTTATAGTACTTAGGAAGGATTGGTATCCCATAGTCTGGTCTGATAGGTATTTCAAAATTTCCTCTACCATATCATTTGTTAATCTGACACTTTAAAAGTGTTATTTTATCATGCTACATTGTTCAAAAGCCATATTTTTCTTATGGGAACTATTTAAAGCCCATTACTTCTTTGAAAGCACAATATGCCCAATTTGATTTAACAAAAAAGAATTAAAGTACTTAACAACCAAAATCATTGTACTCAAAATAGCTTCATCCGGCTACTAAAATTATAGGGGCTTTTGAAAAGAAATATTAAAAAGAGATGCCATTAAACAATCTGTGAAGAGAGAAAAGGACAAAATCAACTGTGTTTTTGCGAAAACTTCGAGGGGTGGACATCGTCTGAAGAAGGGGTTTACAAGCAAAAGGGTGTCGGTCATACGTTTCTTGTTATTAATTTGCAAACATGACCCAAATAGCGTATCAGCCTTTGCCAACATTCCCAGATTAAGCCACACAGGACGCATAATCATCTCATATACTGTACCATCCAATTTACTAAGCAAACAGAAACGTAGCTCTCGCAAAATATCGCTACACGCAATAATATAGCAGCCCCGCCCTCATCTCACCAAGTCTCCCGCTACAGACTATAAAACCGCCGGGCGATGTCAAGGTCAATTCAGTTCAATAACTTCATTCATTCCGTTCATCTCGCTCATTCGTTCGTTGACGCATGCGCAGGGGCGAGCAGTTGTACCGTTTGCCGCGTTTATTCATTCCAGTTCCGACCGGTAGTACGGACTCACATATTTTAAATTCACTAAAAAGCATTTTTTATATTAAAAAATGGAATTCGTCGGCAAGAAATACAAGATGATCTCTTCGGAGAACTTCGACGAGTTCATGAAGGCTATCGGTGAGTTAATTTGTGCTGTAATATCACTGTATTTCTTCTTGGAAAAAATCAATGTTGGATGCCGGCCGGTTCGCTCTCTGCTCTCGATGCCGCGCCGCGCCCGCCAGTTCGACCGGGGCGAGCCGACACCTTTTTGCACTTATTTCACTTGAATGTTTTCTATTTTCGCTTTTGTAAAGTCGTCTTCTCGTTATTTTAGGTTCTTTTAAATCTGTCGCTCATTGTTTAGCTCTAAAATGACTTCAAATTCAGTCTACCTACTTAGCACTTGCTAGCAACAATTTGGGAACATTTATTTTCATAAAAGATTTTTTCCTAACGCGCTATATATTTTACGGCAACATCCAACTGTGAAAATGGGATAAGACAAAAATCTACATTTTTCATGACTTGAACAGACTTTTTTTTAATTTGTCATGTTTTAATGGCGGTGTTGGAAAATTTAAGTCAAATAGGAATTTCTAGCATACATTTATTTAATTCGATTAAATTAACGTAGTCGCGATTCAAGATCGATGAATAGATAGGCAATTAAACTGTCGCTCATGATAAAGAAAGTTACCATCTGTTGCTTCCATATCATCGGTAATTGTCTCATAATAACTTACTATAAAATATACATAGCAATTTACCTACCTTCTGATAATATACAGAAATATAATAGGTATTATTACATAGGTATAGGCCATACAAACTACCTGTGCCTATTGTGCTGAAAACCTTGTACTAACAATGGTTTTTCAGGCGCATAAACATGTTTAAGGCTCTGTATTTTATTTTATGTGTTGTATGTACCTGTAGCTTGTCCTGTATGAACACTTATTTAGGTCATCTGTTATCGATTGCCCTAGCTAGCAGGTCTAGCGTTCTGGGGTCGTTAGTACCCGTTGGCGACGCCCCTACCCTTCCATGTTTCACTGAGCTTTTGAGATATTCTCTTGAATGTGGGTATACGGAAAAAACCTGTTGCTCCTGTATTTTATAACTAAAATAATATAAATTCTAATATTAAAATACATTATAAGGCATGATTCGTTTTTTATAAGTAATATAATACAAATTATCTTGGATATAGGCAGTTATACGGAAAATATCTATTGCCTCTTCTCGTTTATACTTTCCGAGACGGTCAGAGGGTCGTCTTAGGGGCGGAGTTTTTTCTTTTATGGATACAGATAGTTACAATTTTTTTTTTTTTTTGTATAATTTGAGTTTGTTGTAGCCGCTCCTCGACCTTTGGCACGAAGTAGGTAATAATAAGTAATATGTACCTACTTAGTATGCCTGGTGGTTTATCCATTGCATTATGGCAGCAGATAGGAAAGTTAGATATCAGAATAATCCAGCTTATCGCATAAAACCCAGTTTTTTTTGCCAAAATATACCTAATCTATTTCGGGCCATGGAAATTTCTATGGAAACCCGCTATTACATCAGTTTTTGATAAAAAATGTTCACCGTTGCGATTAAAAACTCTGATAACAGTATGATTTTGGGACCACTTAAAGTTTTTACAAATACCCACATTTAAAATTACAAAGTAGTTTAGTTTTAAAATTTAAAATCTGTCTTAGCTTTCTAGTCTGCTTGATGAAAAATCCTGGTTATTTACTTAGATGTGTATTGAAAAAAATACGTACCAAAGTATTATGCAGTTAAATAATGCACATTAAACGAACATATTACCGCATTGCAGAAGACACATAAAACGTCTTTATTAAACGCCCCATGCAGCCTACATGCATTCATTCTCAACTACCCACGAGCGAGTTTTTATAACAGAAAATATTTTATGTACTAAGTACGTACGTACGTGCTCAGTGCTGCTTTTATTAATTAATAAAGGTTAGACGTGCAGTCTCGGGTTATTTAAGCAAGACTTTTGTTTGTTGATGGCTACAGAGATAATATTTAGTTTTAGTAATGTGATGTGGTTGTGAGACAGGCTTATAAATTTTCCGGGGGTTTTGATGCATTGAAAGTTATGAAGGGGAATTTGTATCGAATTGTAGGCAAATCAGTGAACTAATTGTAGGTATGGACAGTTTGAGGTATTTGTAGAAGAAATATGTTTTTAGTCATCAATAAGTAGTAAAAATAAATGTGTGAATTTTAACATATATTGTCATGTCTTTAAATTCAAAAGAATCAGACAAAAGCAGAGAAGGCCTAACTCTAAGCAAATGTACCTAATCCAAACGGGTATCTTAGAACGCGATTTCCTGAAATGATACAATTCTCGAAACACGAGATAGTCTAAATTGCTCATAAAATTTGACAGGCTGATAAAGAAAAATGGAGTTATTCACTTTTACTGGTACTGATACGACCACATTGACCACCTGCAATGAGTGTGCTGATTATTCATCATTATCGGAGACTCGGGCTCAATGGGGTGACAACAGGCCCCCTTGTGGCATGGCGATTTAATTGATAACTTGTTGAATGAGTGTCTTCATTGGTAATGGGTTAAATTCATACATTCTTTCTTGATGAGCTGCTTCAATGTTGGGTCAGTATCTACTTCGATTAAGTCAGATTCTTTTTTTGTTCTTTTAGTTTTAGTCACCGGGTCTGGCACAAGTTTTACAGGGTTTTTTTTTCATTAGACAGTTCTCAGGAACTTAGACAGGTACGTTTTCGAAGAATACGTATTCGTGGTTTGGTTACGATGTTACTTTGCGTATTAATGAAAATATTAAATATTTTCTAACTGATTATAATTTTGAATCGGTTTGACTGGAAAAATATCGCTGTTTTCATTGTTAAGTGTCTAGAGACTATCTTCTTAGAAGATGAGGATAACTGTTCTTTCATTAAGTAAGTTCGTGTGCTGTCTACAATACGCAAGTTCCCCGGTTTTTCCAATCTTCAGCAACAGTTTATAAATAAAAAATCTTTCAGCTTGGTTGCATAATAGGTGCCCCGCAAATTATTCACTTCCTTCATTGGATAATGGAGCATAAAAAAAACAGACACGTTTTTCACTTGTTTCGTTTTTGCTGGATTCAAGTAATTGAAGTAGCAGTGTCTGAAGAAAATTAGCATGCCGAATGGATAAAGCGACTGACCTTTGAACTTGGCGATAAGAATAAGATTAGAAAAAAGACAGGAAACTTTGCCAAGAGACAAAGTTTTTGTTTTTGTATTAATTTAATTACCTACTTACCGATATAAGATTACAAAAAAAAACTATTAAATAAAATACTAATGTTTTTGTTTCTTTGTAAAAAATAATTAAGACTTAAACATACGAATTCCACAGCATGTGTCTTCACTAGTCACCACGTTCTTATTTCAAAACCACAGACAGGCTGAAAAAAAAAACATCATACCACTCGTGTGATGAACATAATTCGACGATGTAGGGGGTAAAAAATCGTACAAAAACGACAATACAGACTTAGATTCCTTTAGACCTTGGACTTAGCGCGGACTTTGACTCGCGAGTCGACTCGGAAACTTGCCAACACTATTTACACTACGACAAAACTTATTTCGTGACAAATAGTTCGTGCAGTTTACCTATGAATCATACATAATACATAGGTCGATGATCGGTAAAAGTTTTTGCCAAACAAAATATAATCATAGAGCATTATTTTTGTTTATTTTATACTTATGCCGTTCGCGGTCTTGACTGGTTGTTGCATAACAAAAATCAAGATCCCAACAGAATGCATGATGCCTGGTGCAAGTAAACATTTTTCTTTTTAGAAAACAAAAGTTTTATTTTTGTTCCAAAAACAATCATGATGAAAAAAAAAATTGTTATGCATTTTTTCTTAACGTTATGTCTAAATGTATACTTATGCTGTTAAATGATCTTGACAGCTCAAGAATAGTTGCAACAAAATGCGGCAGTGGAAAATTTTATGTCTTCACCCAGTAATCTATTTATAGTTTTACACACTTCAAACATGTTTATTTAGAACAAACACTTAAAGGAAATAAATAATATACGTTTTCTGTGATAACCGTCCATTTGCAGATTAATTTATTAAAAAGGTACATGTTTATTTTTTTATATAAAGAACAAACTATATACACTTAAAATAGAAAAAAAACTCTTAACTAAAATATGGCGTCAAAAAATTCGTCCCAATCGCTATAGACTGGAAGTGAGCTCAAAAGACTGGCTGCATTGCCACGTTGTATGGCAATGCTTATTCTCTGTCCAAGGTAAAAGCCAGCTCTTGGGTCACGCGAAGCGTCAACTAAGCGTTTTACCGTCCATTTTATTTAATTATCGTTATCAAAAAATTCTTTTACTGTTAAAGAAGCTCGTCAAGTTCGCATTTTCGTACATTTTTAGAAATAAAAAAATAAAAATCATTTATTTCGGACAAAAAGTCCATAGACAAGGCAAGGTTGTTAGTAACAATAATTCTACTTATAACTAATGTCAGTAAAAAAAAAAATGTAAAAAGAAAAACTAGTCGCACCCCTGCACAGCAGGCTCATCGGTCCCGCAATATACTTTTTTTTTTTAATAAAAATTTATGTGATAAATTTATCATTGTTTCGCTATCGTCGCTTATTGGTATTCTGAAAATATTTTTACTATTGGTAGGTACACTTTTCTCCAAAAAGGTACTTTTTCTTTTTTTTTCTATCATGAGTTGTGACCAATACCTATTTTCCGTTATAAGTACCTATTTTCCGAAAACACAGCAAGTCAGGTTTATTTTTATGACAGAAAGTTATTATTATTTTTCGTACTTATCACTATTATTTCATATAAAAAGATAAGATAGACATCCATCGTTCACTCAATCTGCACTCGATGTGTCATCTATCTCTATATTTTTGAACGACCTCTGCTAAAATGACATATTTGGCTGTATGTATTGCATGGCAACGGCCATATGTACTTAGTGTCAATTGATACTACGTGCAAATCAATATTAGAGGAGATATGTATATCCTTGTGGTCAAGATTACGTTACTTAGAAGTATGTCAGTGCAAGCTGTCAATAGAATTTAATACGAAACTGTCTCAGATTTTGTCGGTTTACGCGACGTATTATTTATTAAAACTTTATACACTACTAAAAAGCCATCAGCAATAAATAGCAACCGAACTTAGCGTCGCGTCGTTCAGAGACAGATATTGGCAGGTGGAAAGATAAACAGAAAAAAAACTTATTACAAAAAAATACAACCGACTTCCAAAAAAAAAAAAAACACTATAAAGTAAAAAATAACTTTAATTTCGGAAGTCGGTGTTTTTGTTAGTTACTTCGTATTTTGACACCGACTTCCGAAATTAAAGTTATTTTTTACTTTGTAGTTTTTTTTTTTTTGGAAGTCTGTTGTATTTTTTTGTAAAAAGTTTTTTATTTTTCACTTTTTAGTGGTGCCCCACACCTAACAACACCACTGCAAAATCGCAGAAAAGCAAAATACGCAATTTCGATTATCAAAGAGTCAACTAAATAGTCAAATTCCAGCTATTTCGATTTAAAATCCAAAGTTCGTAACCGATTTTGATATGATTTAAATGGGACCAATCTGCAAGTATATCCTTTCAGATAAAACAAGAATTTTTCAAATCGGTTCATAATTGTCGGAGTTATGAGGTAACAAACATAAAAAAAAAATAAAAAAATAAAAAAAACACAACCGAATTGATAAACTCCTCCTTTTTGGGAAGTCGGTTAAAAAGAAAAAAAAACAGCAAATCCTTACTTACATCATCGCTGTTTCGTAACAACATTTCAATAAGGACACCATGGTATATTTACCAAATTAAAATTCTTTCAACAAATTTTCGGTCCATCAAAGCCCTCTCACTTAATTCAAAAGTGTCATTGGCCTTACAAATAAACGACTCACTCCATTTATGTAAAATCTCGGGACTATGATTACTCAATCAACTCGTTAAAGCATGCGGGCGGCCAACAATACGGGTGATATACGAGTATCTCCTTCAGAGACCTACCACAACGAAATATCCTTTCAATTAATTGGGAAGATCGCATGAGAATATCCCGACATAGTTTAGCGATTAAGCCGCCATTGGACGCGGCTGACTGTCGGGCAATTGTCGTAAAATGGACGACAATCAGCTTCAATTGCCATCAATAAGATCCGAGATGGTTTGTTGAGAGCCGGCCATTTTCTATAACAATACTGATCGCGAGTTCCGTTTTCTATTTGTGTGCATGTCTGATTTGCACGCGTTTATTTGTCCCCACGGTCAGAGGTCACGTTGTATTATTTTTTTGTATGGAAGCTTCTAGCACTTGAGATTTTATTGATTTGCGGGCGTAGAAACGTAGTTCTCAGCGTCACTACGACAGTCTGGTGCTCTCCTCAGATGAAAATTATATTTTTGGAGTGGCATGTGATTTCAAGTCGATTGCATAAGCACAGCTTTGATAATTAAGTCAGTCACCCTTGTCTGTAAATAGATCTCGGTAAATTGTGTGTTTGGCAATGGGGCAGTCTTAACATTGTATTATTTGTGGCATCCATTTATTCATGAATAGGACATGTTTATTAATAACTGTGATTTGCCAATGTGATGCTGTTTTGAATGGAAAAGTGGGGACTTCGCTCTTTGGAGCTAAACCGACTATATATTTATAGGGACAAATAGCTTAACAGTGATTGTCCTTCAATGTCCTTTCAGTATGACAATGTTCTCAGGAATAAATTCTTTATAGAATGACATTTCAATACATGAATAGGTTGCAGTAAATTGAGCTTTAGAATACATATCCTCTCGAGACACGTGATCGGATGAGTCAGGATAGGCACAGATTATCATCTTAACCGATTCAAAGATCAATTGATGGCAATAGGCTGGACAGGCAGTCGTTTCCTTTGCCTTAGTCAGAGCAGCGGATATAGTCGGCGTAAGCCTACGCAGCCATTTTGCAATCCAATCTGTCATTTGAACTTGACATTGCGTTTCGTTTGCGTTACGAAGATTTATTGAATGCCATAATTTGTTACGATTTGTCTAGTGTTTCAATATAAATTATTTTTCTGTAATAAAAAAATATAATAAATCATCATCCGCCTAGCCTTTTTCTAAACTATACAGGGGTCTTCCAGTCAAACCGTATTCAGCTGAATACCATTTTTTTACGTGGAGCGGCTATTTGACTGACCACAACCCATTGACTAGGTAACACGGTACTTCTTGGCAAGACTGGAGTCAAATGTACTGGCTTCTGACAATCCGTAACGACTGTCAAAGAGCTACTAATGGCAGCCGGGACCAATGGCGTTAGTATTCAGCTACGTACAGCCCTCGCCAAACTTTGTGACCGCTCTGAAGTTAACTACTACGGGCGCAGTAATAAATCTCATACAAAAACAGCACCGCGCGAGGCTTGCGCATCGGAAAAACTAACTTCAGGGCGGTCACAAAGTTTGGCGAGGGCTGTACTCCTCTAAAAAAATATATATATAGATAATAAATAAATAAATCAATTTATGTGAAAGTCAAAATATTAAAAACTTGTTAGACATTCAGTCTAATAATAGACTGAACCTACATTCAATCTGTAGATATTACCTACTGAATTTTTTCAACGAAAACAGGAAAAAATGTTTTTTAAGGTTATCCCATTTTGCATTCGTGCTTATCTACAAATGTTTAATCAATGACGTTCGCGGCTGGTGCATTAAATTAATTAGGTTTTTGTAGGTAAACACTAAACATTTTTAATTAAGTATGATATTTATTTTCCACTTTTATTTTCGTTCAGTGCGTTACTCGGCACTCAAAAAAAGAGCGAATGATTAACATGTACTGTTCTTATGCTGAACAAGCTGACCCGTGCAACGTCATCTGCGTAACATTTTTCATTAATGCTCCGCTCCTATTGGTCTTAGCGTGATGGTATATAGCCTATAGCCTTCCTCGATAAATGGGCTATCTAACACTGAAAGAATTTTTCAAATCGGACCAGTAGTTCCTGAGATTAGCGCGTTCAACCAAACAAACAAACTCTTCTGCTTTATTATAATATATTATAGTATAGATGAAAAAACATTATTTAAAAATAAATAATTACATATTCAATCGGCCAAGAGATAGATCAGCTTCTGGAAATAATTGAATTCCCGTTACTGATTTACTTCTGCGGATTTATTTATATCGTAGATGTAAATTAGGTAGGTTAGCAGGAATTTAGGAATTCAAGTAGGTACCTACATATGGCTTACAATTTTAAACGGTCTTGACAGACGCACTGACGAACAGAGGAAAAAGTTATCCGGGTTTCATTATTTCCTTTTGAGGTACGGAACCCTAGAAATTAGGGATCCTTCAGAAAATTACAGCACGCTCAGTCTCTGGCGAAGTGCCAGTAAACTTATGAAACGTAAAGGTCAATAATTCCATTGTTACGTAAATAAAACTTTCTTTTTGAACCATATTGTATGCAAATACGATATCTGTTACCGCTGTGACGACGTGGTAAAGTCCACAGTGCCACAGTATAAAAAAATACACTAGCATAGAGAAAATAAATATTTTTCCTAGTACCTAAGTGGGAACGCCAATCGAAGCGAAATACGTGAATTTAGGTACTTACCACCAGTCTTATTTAGGGAAAAAAAACGGAGTCTTATTTAGTGAAAAAACACTGTTTGCACTCCGGGAGTGCCGGCAGAAGTGAACACTTTAACATTCAACTTTGTGCATTTTTAGGGTTCCGTAGCCAAATGGCAAAAACGGAACCCTTATAGATTCGTCATATCTGTCTGTCTGTCCGTCCGTCCGTATGTCACAGCCAGCCAGTAGTTTTTTTTAATAGGTCATAAATCGTAAATCACAACTTTTGCTTATAATGTTTGTACGGAACCCTCCGTGCGCGAGTCCGTCTCGCACTTGGCCGGTTTTTTTCAATCATCATTCTTAAGAATTTTCGATCAGGTCACATATCCTGACGTCTTACGAATTTTCGATCAGGTCACGTGTACTGACGCGAGTTTAACATTTTATACCTACCTATCCCAAGAAAAGTGCTCAACGCCGCTAAAGAAGTTTTCACTTCAAAAATATACAAAACAACAAGCTGACCTGCGCAACTTCGTCTGCGTCTATAATCGGTTAAGTGGTTTAGGAGTTAGATTTACCATAGCAGCGCCATCTATTGATTACTTACTCAACCCAGTCGAAAGGTATCGACGTCTGTTAGAATCATTTGGAGTTAACAAATAATTGTGACTGTCAAATAATAACAGACAAATAATTAGCAATAAATTAAAATTGCGACTATAATTTGAGATTTAAACTATCCTATCTCTCAAGTTGGATCGAACTGCACATGGTGTGCGAATTTTATTATAATCGGTTAAGTGGTTTAGGAGTCCATTGAGGACAAACATTGTGACACGAGATTTATCGATTTTGGCTTGACCACACTAAAGTCCTAAATTAAATTTGAGAATTAGGTAAATTAAATAAGTGGTAAGTTCGTAAACACTTTGTACTTTGGTACTCTCATAAAGCTATCGATTACTTAAAACTGTTATGCAATTTTAATTGCTTTATTTAGATATGTTGTAATCAGAAGATGAAAATAATCCCGACATCGTAAGGCTTATTTATAGCCTCGGTATTATAATTTGATAGATTATCAGTTTATCACAAACTTTTTATTTCCCTTCCCCCAAACATGTGATTAGCATCCGCTTTGGGCGCTTAGATATAAAATAGTAATTGATCATTATTATTATGATAAGATGATAATTACCTAAAATAATTTCGTGGTAAAATCTAAACTTATCTTGACAACTGCAAGTGCATCATTTTGATAAAGCGTTTAGTTCTTACATACATTTTATTAACCGTTAGGTATTAGGTACGGCTTCCAACAAGGTCTGTAGATAAGTTAAAATACATCAATTTCAAACAAATGCAGCAATCTTCACAATTTCAGTAAACACAATCCTACAATTTATTTTGCTCTTAAATAACCGTATTTTAAGTGCATAAATATGGCTATTAAAAGTGCAACGACCATTTTTATCTGTTATATTCTGCTGCATTGCTGATACGATAGTCGATAGGTAGATGGACATTGAACCACTATTTATCTCGCTGACATTCAGTCTTAGCGCCGCCTTTTATTTTTAAACGCGAATGATGAACGACTGAACGGAAGACCTATTTCGGTTTGGCGGGTAATTAGTACGTGTGTTAAACTCTTATTTTTACTCTGTGGTGATGGTGAATGCGTTTTTTTATGCGATAATTACCGATTCAATGTCTTTAAGTATATAAAACAGTTTAGTAAAACTAGTGGCGTAGGCTGACACAAACATTTTATTTTTAAATATGAGTACTTCATGCAGACACTATACCTAACATTATATTGTTATCTTTATAACACAGTTTTGTCCTTGTTTTCTTGTTGCTAACATGTTGTCTACATAAGGTCCAGACAAGTTGCATGAACATCAATTTGTCATGTATTTAGATAAGCGGCAGACAGTGCTAATCAAATATTTATATATTTATTTATGAGACCACAGGTGTCAAGTAGGTAGTTCAGTACCTAACTATCAAAGATACCATAGCTTCATTCTTAGGGCGAAAAATGTTACTTGGTATTGCGGATTTTATTTTTAATGTTCATTTCTCTGTATGGCATCCAGGTAGGCTGGAAGCCGTCCGGGAAAAGCCTAGTTAGTTTTTTTTTTTTTGTTATCAGCCAATTTTAAGTGTTCAGTTTTGCTGGAACGTACAAAAATACCTGCCAAGTAATTTCTATCTAATGATTGCAGTCAACACGACTCTACAAAAAAAAAACCATAGATAATCGAACCGCGATAATAACGATATGTTTGCTTTAGGTACAGTCGCCAGAACATCAGGCTATCCGAAACTGTCAAATTTTCCCAATCAAATTTGAACCTTATAACTTCCACGATAAAGTTGAAAATCTACTCAAGAATTTTGAGATCGTCTGTACCTATGAAAACCCGAACATGACGAATATGTAGGAGTGTACTTAAGGTATCAAAGTAATAGATACGAGGTATTTGAATATTTGATAAGAGGATTGGTTTAACTTTACTATCTAATCATGTCGTCGTAGTTTTTGTCACACCTCTTTTATTTACCTACTTGTCAATGAAACACCATAAATCATAATGGAAACATATTTCAGAACTACTTATTAGCGATAAAAAGTGATATTTCAAAGGGCCCGACTTGTTAGCGTGATAATTTAAATAAATAATAACTTTGGTATTTAAGATAAGTATTATCTGATAAAAAATAACACTTTTCTAATAAAAATGTACCAAAAGTCGGTATTTAAGTATGTCGCCATTTTATGGCATTTTATTAAGATAAAGTTTATTTTATATTGATAAAAACTAGGCACCCATAAGGCGCCTATTCTAGAATAAATCAAGGGCAAAGGAATCATATTAATTCATTCCAGTTCAAGTACTCAATATCTACGATCGATAAGTGCCGTTCTATAATTCAAACAAATGTATATTTCATTGACAAAAACTTTCCTCCGTCTCTATGGTCTAAATTGAAAAATTGCGCCAATTTAAAGGTCATCGGCCTTGACGTCACGCCACACGACACCGACCTGCGCTACCGACCAATGGCGTCGCGCCGCGCCCACTATTCGTCCAATGAGAGCGCAGAATTGTTTATCGATTCATCTCTGCGTGTTGATAATAATTGAAGGCATGAGATGAGATGCGATCCAGAGGAACTTGCGACTGATTTTTACAGTGAACGATTTTCACAATATATTTTGAAATGTGGAAATCTGATTCATATCTATGTAAATACCTATGCGTTATGTTTCGGCGTCATAATGATCCCCCTATTTGGTACATGCGGATGCTTAATAATCTGAAATTGTAACACGAATCTTCGGAATTCGTAATTGGAGCTAGAATTGGCGGGAAGTTAGTCATATTCTACGTGGGTGGCTACTTGGCTAGACTAGACTAAAGCTTCTAACTGTAGCTGCACTTGAAGAGCCGCATTCTTGCGCGTGCATTCCAGGACTGAGTCGATGCGTTTGTCCACCGGGACTTGCCTTATACGTAAGTACTTTAGAACCTAGGCTGATATCGGTACTTACTATAGTACTTACTTACGTTGACGTTTTCCCTTAACGGGTTTTGAATTGAAACAAAATAACGCCATCTTGGAAACGTTCAACAATGAAGATTGTGTTAAGTAAATTATCGACTTGATTACTGAGTTTATGTTAATACGATGTTGTTTAATTAGCTAAACGTTAATAGCAATAATGTGTTGTAACTTTATACGTATACTTAGATACGGATCTTTGCCAATCTTAGGTAACTCATAACGAGAGTCACAATGCTACGTCGTTGCTACGACAATGCTACGACGATGCTACGAAAAAAAGAAGCCGCCGCACATATATGAAAACGACTTGAATATCTTCCCGTTTGACATTAATTTTGGGCGATAGAGCCCTATTTCCGGGTAATCGCATTTTGATACTTATCTGGGACTCAAAACTGACAGATTTCTTTGAATCACGTTATAAATCTCTTTCCTGATTACCGGAGCCTCTATGACGTAAAGTGCAGCACTGGGCTCTTGAGCAATACACTAAAAATTGCTACATATGAAAGTGTATTTCGCTGTGTACAATATAGCTAGTAGTGCCCATTTTACACGGCAATGACGACAATGACAGCTCTTGATTGCAGTTTAAATGTCCACTACGTTCAATTTCATTGAAGAAATTCGCCTTTAGGTACCTTGTTGTACCCAAGTTGTAATACCTACTGGCAGATTGCCCATAAGTTTGAAGCGATACCTCAGCCTACTCAATATTCAAAACAGCGTTTACAAAACCTATTATTTATTTATTGTTAACCTTTGAAAGACAATGCTCATTTTACCAGTTAAGTTAAAATGTCTTAATTACAGAACAAAGTCGTTTTAAAAGAATACTGGAAATCGAGATGATTCATGACATGAACATGACTACAGACAGCGACTTACAGAGAAGTTCTTGCTAATGAAACCTAGTTAAGTAGATATATAGTCTGTGACTAAACACTAAATCCCATTGTCTGAGCTCTGGACACCTACTGATAAGATAAGAATAATGCACTTCAAGTTCACATGATTCATCTCACGAGGTCACCCTGGCAGTTATTCAGAGGATTATCCGTGTTGCATTTTTTATCTCGCGTCTGGTTGGATAAAGTTGTAATCCTGTCGTATGTAAATAGCCATATGACAATATTACAACTTTAAAATTAAAGTTTTTCCAAATACTTGTAAGTACTTATGTTTGGGTTTTTAGCTTTGGGGACATGTTTTTTTTTAAATAACTAGGTTCCCAAGATTTTTTAATGTCAAATTTTTGAAAATAAATTAAAATTTAACAGGCGCTGGTAACTTCAAATCCGCAAATCGAAAACCGGCCTACTTAGTACGAGACGGACTCGCACACGCAAGGTTCCGTACCATAAACTATTATAACTACCTATATATTATGTATATATAGTTATAAATGCACAATCTGTGAAAATGTCAACTGCCTACCTATTATTGTTCTTGAGATACAGCCCGCTGACAGACAGACCGACGAACGAACGGACGGACAGACTGACAGAGGAGTCCTAGGAATACCTACCCTAAAAAATAACCACAGTTTGTTTTCTAACTTTTAGTTTCTAACTCCCACTACAGTGCGACCGCTGTTGTCTGCGGATAAAGTCAGTCTGAAGATCTAAACAGCTCCGGAACCAGTCTTTAAGTAGTTCTATATGGACAATGTAATGCCAAAAAACATGGGCCGCAGGGCCCGTAAGGAATAAAAGAAGGCTATTTGTTATAATTGGATGTTTTCGTTTTCACTTTAATAAGGTTTTAGGTCTAGGAGCCCCATTGGTTTTGCTACAGGCCTCCGCTGGCTTAATTCGACACTGTTAATTATGACATATTCCTTCCAACTTTCATACCATCTAGTCTAGTCTATAAACCTGAGGAAGTCTATTCAATGTTGTGCCTGCAAGAAGGATGTTTATCAGTTCTCAACAATGGTCTGCCGGCAGATAGTGTGAAAACATCCTTTACCATTGACTGCGTTGAATTTGAAGAAAACTATCAACCGGTGATTTAATATAGTCATCCATTGAGACGCTTGTCTACTACCGTGGGAAAAGATGACCACCCATAGGCACCTATTATAGCTCGTTAGGAAACATATCTTGCTGAAATCCTAACTGATAATATTAGACAAGAAATGAGGTGTAGTCTATGGATTTAAATGCTCTTTTGCGTTCTATTTTTGAAGGTATATTTTTAGGTCTGGCCGGCTGACAGTATATAGGTATATGTATTAAATGCTGAAAGAAAGAACAAGACTCTTTATGGTTAGGTTATTTACACCAATGTTTGTCCATTCATTCTTAGGTTAGCCAGTAAAGCACAAACCAACATGGCGTGCTCGATTAGCACACATAATTATTTACACAATTAAACAGTGAACAGTCACGACATACAGTTGTTAGCCAAAACGTGCCCGAAGGCCACGGATTATTAAAAAAAAAACTTCTGTAAGCTACAAATTCTCTATAAAGTAAAGAATGTATGCTAATTAGAATTTAAACTAAGCATTTTTATGAGAAGAGCGCCTTTTTAACTTTTTCATCGTCACAAACATAATAAGTATTATAAAACAAAGTCCTCTGCCGCGTCTGTCTGTATGTCTGTTCGCGATAAACTCAAAAACTACTGTACCGATTTTCATGCTGTTTTCACTAATGGATAGAGTAGTTCTCGAGGAAGGTTTTAGTATAAAATTTGTCAGATGGGCATCAGCTAGTTTCATATAAATTCTGTTCCGTTTTTTTTTTTTATTTATTCAGAAACTGAACAGAACTCTAAAACTAGAAACTAAGCGCTGTTAAGTCGTTAGCATAAAACGACCATCAGAAATAGGAACTGAAGTACCCAATAAAGGTTTCAACACTTTATAGACGGTTGTGATTGAAATAACTTGTTGATCGAGTTCGGGCGGTAAGCACTAACACTAAAATAACATATTAGTTTAGTGTTAGTGCTTACTGCGTTTAGTAACCTGGCAGTTTGGTGACTAAAATTTTAGGGTTCCGTATTTAAGGGCCTACCAACGGAACCTATCAAGCCTCTGGTGTCTGTCCTTCCGTCCGTCTGTCTGTCAGCGGGCTGTATCTTATGAAGTTTTGCCGCTCTAACAACAAATTATAAAGTCCCGATTTTCGGTCGATAGACAGATAGAATAGCTTAAAGCTTTGTTATGTAATATGTATATACAATCAGTAACAGAACATTTACTTAGATGATAATTTTTTGTCACCCAAGTAATCGAAATTGCGTATTTTCTGCGATTTAGCAGTGGTGTTGTTAGGTGTGGGGTACCACTAAAAAGTGAAAAATAAAAAACTTTTTATAAAAAAGTACAACCGACTACAATTACTTGGATGACAAAAAATTATCATCCGGTGACGGGCGGGCGTTTTGGGGGACTGTCTTTTGTAAAACATGACGTTCAAAAAGTGCTGGCCCTCAGCCTAATTTGAATAAATGACTTTTGAATTTGAATTTGAATCCAAGTAAACGAATTCCAGCTATTTTGGATTTAAAATCCAAACTTCGTAATCGATTTTGAAAAAAATTAAATGGGACCAATCTGCAAGTATATCCTTTCATTACTTATGAGATCATCAATATGAACAGCTGATACCTTGCCCTCTCTCTCAATCTATAGATAAGCTATCAACGGCACAATGAGGAACGACACATGAGTCATCACAATATGAGGTGTTGCGATAAGCTACCCTACCTATAAATATACACATACCTAGGTACCAACATGCATAAACTTCCGCCTCCATACCACTGGGGTAAGCAGACAATACATCAATATACTCGCAGGTATATAAAACTTCCATTACCGAGAGACTGACGGACAACTCACACAGCCAAAACTACTGCCTGCCTGCCTGTGATCACATAAGTGGAGTAAACGACAAGTGAGCTGTTATGCCATCTTGTTTGTATGGTTTGACAGCTCACTTGTCGTTCACTTCGCCTAAGTGTTCACTTTGACATGTCCACAGAATCGCACTGGATCGTAGAAACCTGAAACTTGGCATGTAGGTATGTGTGTGCCTGTTTATGTAGGATTCTTGGGGATCACTAAGGATTTCCAGAAACTCTTAAGTCTAAGCTAAGCTAGTAGGTAATATTATGAAATCAAATGTGAAGTTCAAAATACTTTTAATGACTTCGTTTAAAACGATTAATTCTATTTTTATACAATCCAAAGGAAATCATTACTAATAAGAATATAGTCGCTAAATTAAAACCGGTCAAGTTCTTACACAGATCAGACTTTTTCTTCTAAATGTGAAGTTACCTCAACAATTTTTGCAATTATTAACTCAACATAGAAAAATATACCTTAAACCTTACTCCAAAAGATCATAATCCTCTAAACAATTCCTAAATGGATCAGTACTACCTTCTATGGCTAACGATTTCCGATCAGTAGCCGCGTGCGCATCGCATGTCTTCCATACTAATGCAGTATAAAGTGTAAAGAAATGTAGCCTCTATACGGATAGCCATTAATTCCATATTTCTTTGAACGGTCAGTGTTTGTTGTAAAACAAAAAAGGATAGATACAGGTTTGGCTAAGTATTAATAATTTATAGATCATAAGCCGCATAGAACGGAAATTGTATTATCTGTCGATAGTTGCATTGATAAGTTCAAATATTTTTTTCACACCGAATGATGAACCGAAGTAATGAAGTATAATTTATTTCGCAATAACACATCTAGATCATAGCATAATGATCACTACCAGTCTTTTTAGTCAAAAGATTGTCCAAAAAGTACCTAGCCAAGTGCGATAGCACACGATCATAAATTGAGCAAGTCCATTACAATTTTATTAAGTAAGTATTTTGTTGTTTTAATGGCAATAGAAATAGAAACTGTGAAATTTTGTCATGAGATTCAAACCACTGACAGACAGACTGACAGCAAAGTTCCAATATGCAAGCGTGCTCCACCTTAGACCGCATCATCGCTTAACATCAGGCGAGATAGCGATCAAACGTATGCCTATCAATAATAAAAAAAAAATGAAGCGCGGTAACATTTTGACAGCCCAAGAGAAAACAGAAAGCCACAATTCTACCTAATAAGTACTTTGGTCTAATCTACATCCACCCGTCAGACCGTATAAATGCAGGCTTTGCTTCAGTTCAGGAGTCTAACAAGAGCACTTTAGCAGAATCAGAAAGCACATCACGCTACCGTCACTGTCAAGTTTTCCCAATCAATCTTGAACCTAATGCGTTAGCGATAAAGATAAAAATGAAATTTTACAGGTTATATTTTAGACCCGCTGGCTTCAGGCCAACTGAACAGCTGATATTAGATAGTGAATGAATCACTAAAACCAATCAAAGTATGTTTGCTTCGCTCGTGTTGCTTCAGCATTCAGTGATAAGGATTTTCTTTCACGCATGTGCCAAACTTACTATTGTATTCTCATCATTCCTTTTAATTACCTCAAATTAATTACACCTCTTGTTAATTATAATCACTAACCGAGCTATCGTTTCTAATTGTTGAATTACGATGATTTTGATGTCAGTGGAGTTTGGTTTTCTAATATCTACACTGTAAAGTTAATACATGAAACGCGTTATTTTTTTCAGTTTTTTAGTACGGAACCCTTCTTGTGAGGGTCCGACTCGCACTTGACCGGGTTTTTTTTAAAAACAGTTGACACTCGTAAATATTCCGACGCTTAAAACTTTTCTACTATTCTTCAATAATCTACTATGCCAATATTGCCAATGAAACCGTCAACATTATCCAAATGACTATAGATTTAGCTTGCAAACTAACTGACCTTGTGTATCGTGAACTCGTGTGCTACAAATTACAATATGATGCATGCCCATTGGGGGCAAAGTCCAAACTTTGTTTTATTTTATATTTAGACCCGTGTTTAGACCAATAGCCATTTGAAATATAAGGTCCTAGTTTTTTTAGTAATTTTAAGAGTGTGATCGTGTAATATCTCAATTGCGAAGTTTTCTACATCTCGGTATAAAAAGATCCATCTCTGTAATCTTCAGATAAGTGTCTAACCTAACGATTTTTGGAATAGGGTCGAAATTGTCTCGCTTTTAGAGGTATTAAACATAGTGTCCCGGAGTAGGGTATTATGTAGGAAACACTTCACACCTACAAAGATACCTATACCCAATTAGCCTCTAAAGTAAAATGACAAAGGAGCATTTACCTCTCGCTCCTCCCGCTCCTATTGGCCGTAGCGTGATGATATAGCCTACAGCTTTCTTCGATAAATGGGCTATCTACCACTGAAATAATTTTTCAAATCTGACCAGCAGTTCCTAAGATTAGCGCGTTCAAACAAACAAACTCTTCAGCTTTATAATATTAGTATAGAAGATATTTATTAGTACATATTTTAATGTATTTTTTTCATATTGTATGTGTTTGTTTTATATTATTATGTCCAATTAACAATATTTATTATGTTTGTACACTGACCGCCCTAAATCTAACTTCTTTCTTTCAATCCATCCAAAGGTTGAATTGCCCTGTGCGATAAGACCGCCCATTGTACACTTGTTTTTATTATGAACGTTTTTCCTGTACTTGTTATGAGCTGTGCAATCAAGAATATATAAAAAAAAATAAGTTCCTTCCCAATTCCGGGGAACAGGCATATTCTCTATGAGAATCAATGGGCCATTGCAGCCATCATCCACAAACCATGTGCGAGTACAAGTGCGAATTGGTGGAACCCTTAACCAAACTGCCTAAAAATATCTGTCATTCACAGGTAGTCTTAGGTAGGCAGTTCCTATAACACAATAATGCGATTATCACAAGGTACAAACCAAACTGCTTCAATTCAGACTGCACAACAGGTGCAATAGACCTTCACCTGTAATAATTACCTAAAGGTTAGATATTATTATCCAGTGTAACTTGGCAGCGCCGCTTTCCAAGGCAAATGTCAACATTAAATCATAATATATTCAGTCTAGTTCCTCATTTCGTTACTAGCCAAATACGTAACACAGGCTAGGTATATTGAATAGGTACTAGCCGACCCGCAACGTCGTCTGCGTGACAATTTTCATGAGTGCTCCGCTCCTATTGGTCTTAGCGTGATGATATATCGATAAATGGGCTATCTAACACTGAAAGAATTTTTCAAATCGGACCAGTAGTTCCTGAGATGAGCGCGTTCAAACAAACGAACAAACTCTTCAGCTTTATAATCTTTTTATAGAAATAAAACACTCCGAATTAACTTTATTCTCATCATACTTAATTATTTTTTCACAAAGGATGTTTTATGTACGAGTTCTTTGTTAGTTCTCATTAGAAAAACCTCCACCACTGTATAATAAACGGCATGAGCTGACGTGAACACACTCTCCATTGGTCGGTTTGACGACGACAGCTCGTCGACTATAGGGCTTGCAAGTTTCGTTAGCCCACCGTACATTGGCGAGATCACTCTGCTAGCATTTAAATATCATACACGGGCACGCTGAACAATCATCTTCGCAAGTACCTTCTTGGCTAAGTGACGACCACGACATTATGACCTCGTGGTAAAAGAAAAGTTTGATAAAATACAATCTGTAAGATCGTTCTACAGATTGCATTTTCTCAAACTTCACTTACCTCGAGATATAGAAGAAAAAACGAGTCAATGCGAATTCTAAATCCACATTTTCGTCCTTCCCCAGGTGTGGGACTCATCACCCGTAAGGCCGCGAACGCCGTCACTCCCACAGTGGAACTCCGCAAGGACGGAGACACCTACAACCTGGTCACCTCCTCCACCTTCAAGACCACGGAGTGCAAGTTCAAGCCCGGTGAAGAGTTCGATGAGGAGAGGGCTGATGGCGCCAAGGTAAGATCGGATGGAAAGCATAATTATAAGCTGCATCGAATACTCTAAGACACTCCAACTGGTCAATTCTGTAAACATTTTACCGTGCAAACAAAGGTAGACTGAGCATCTTGATTAGATGGACTGATCCGAGCTCTTTTTACCGAGGTTACCTCGATAGTGAGATTATAACAGAATGTGAGCACAGTACTTCTGATCAAGTCAATATTAACATAAGAACGACGAGGGTATCCAGTCACTGAACTACAAAACCAATTTCTAAGTGATCAACAATTCAAAACATCACACAACAACATAATCATAACATCGATGAATTGAAAAAGAAGTTTAAACTTCCAAGTGCGAATGCGTAAAGAGAAAGTCTTTCGGTGATATCTCCAATAGTTCTTGTAGAAGACTACATCATAAACAAATCTATTGAAGCTTATCATTTGACAGGTTTTTTTTTTACTTTAAATATATCTTGATGATCCATAAAAATGTCGTAAAGCACAGTCAACAATATACCAACTTTTACCTATAGGTAATGATGGCTCAAGCTATAAAATGAAAGATACAACAGCGTTACCCCACATCAACGAAGCCTATTCAAATTGCAGGTGAAGTCAGTGTGCACCTTCGAGGGCAACACCTTGAAGCAGATTCAGAAGTCCGCTGATGGCGTGGAGATCAGCTACATCAGAGAGTTCGGACCCGAGGAGATGAAGGCTGTAAGTATAACCACCATTTAGTTGTAGACCCTAGTGTAAGTCAATTCCAATGTCCCGCTGAAAGGAGATCGCCCACAGAACGTCGAGAGTTCGAGACGGCAATGTCAAAACTAACCAGGAAAACCAAGCACTATTTACTTCACGAAAACTTCGACGTCGCGTGACAATTCTGTGTAACGCTAATGACAGCCGAAACTTTTGCTCTAGCGAAACCCTCATCTGTGTGCCAATTCTACTAATTTTCACAATTGCAATTCAATCGCGAACTGTCAATTATGGAATTTTAGGTTTTTTTTACAGTTTGCGATTGACATGCGAAAGAAAAATTGTTTAAAAATTTGTAGAATGGTCAGGTCTCAAATTTTAGAAATATAATAATGGCTTTAATTTACGAAGTAACTACCGTAGCAGTGGAATCTTTGCCGGATCCCAGATCCCAGCTTGATGAAGTCAAAGTGACGTTCAGTCAAACATCCGCTTCTTAGATACGAGTAACTCTGTTTAGTAAATCTGTCGTCAAAATGACGGATCGATCCGTCTTAGCAGTTATCATTGATCATTTCAATTAACACGATATTTTAGCAGTTGATTTGTAGGAATTAAGGATAGTGCAGAAATTGAATACATTAAACATGGTTAGTGCAGAAAGATTTTCACTAAACGAGTGCAAACTGTGTTTTGATCTCGAAATAAAACGTTCGAAAGAAAATGATGACTACGACAAATTCCTGAACTTTTCTAAAAATCAAAGCATTTGTGGTCCTCTGTCAAACTTCAGCGAATGATTAAGTGAACGACCTCGAGTTTACCTGTGTCATCATCGCCAAACCAGCCGACTTCTGGACAAATGCCTCCTCCAATCAATTGTCGTCACAACAACCGGTCTTATGCATCGCGCATCCATCGGCTACCGGCGACTCTCACCAGTCCACCTTGGGTCCGTCTTCCAACGCGGCGTCTTTCGGTACGCGGTCGCCACTCTGGAACTTTTCAGCCGCATCGACCATCTGTTCTGCGAGTAATGTGCTCTGCCCACTGGCACTTCGGTTTGGCCTCTGTAAATCATAGAAATATACAAGTATACGGTATCAGAAAGTTCCAGAATGAATAAATTTTACTGTCCATAAACCATGAGTACATCGTTATCTGTTAATTGTGCCATAAACTCGAAAATTATACAGTTGTAAAATTGGACAAGCTTGATAGATATCGAATCGATTTCATGGCTTTATATAATGTTTGTTTAATTTGATGTTATTTTAATTGATTGTACCGTTATTATGGAGGCTTTGTAATACACCTAAAAAAAATTCTATGCCTATTTAAACGTAGGTAATATTATTTTATGACAGGGATAGCTTGACTTGGAATGCTTGGATCCTATATTTTTATTAAAATCCTGCCATCTTTCCAATTTTGCTCGGGCTACAGCGATATACCCAGGGTGTATAGGTGTCAGTCTCGGGCCCGAATTTGATAAAAACTAAAACTATATAATAGGCTTGTTTACTGAAAAAATCTAATTAGTCCGTCAGTTAGATTATCAAAAAATATTTGACCCGTATTTTTTCTTTTGTTACGGGAACCAAAATTGACGAAGTTACGACACTTTTAAAATTCTTGTCAATGTCACGCCGTGGCATAATTTTTAGCGGGTAGTGACGTCATGAGCCCCCACTCCCGAGTTTTGATGCATTTTATCTTTGTCAATATTCATTGATTTACAAAAAAAAAAAAATACTTGTTCATTATTTTTCAATACTCTAACTGACGGACTAAATAGTTTTGCAATTCGTGGATGATGGAAACTAGCCTATTGGAGTTTTAGAAAATCTATATTACTAGCCAGGAATCGAAACCGTTGATTTTGAATGTAGGTCTACTTTACGAGATGAATACTGGTTAGTGCGTGAGTCTCGGGCCGGAAATTTATAATAACTAAAACTGCATAATTGGATTTTTAGAAAATCTATATTCCTAGCCAGGAATCGAAACCGTTGATTTTGAATAAATCTTTTGATAGGCACGCGTTTGACAACTCACCTGAGGGTTAGCGATGATGCGGTCTAAGATGGAGCACGCTGCCTAGAAGTAACCCGTTCACTTTTGACTTAAAGGAAACACAGACTCTGGCAGGGAATTCCACTCCTTTGCTGTACGCACTAGGAATGTCTTCCCAAAACGTTTTTGCGTGTGGGTGGGATGTCCACCATGAACCGGTGGCGCATCGCCGTCCGTCTTGTGGTCCGATGATGAAACGGCTTGGCGGAATTAAATGATACAATTCCGTCGCACATTCCCCAAAATGCAACCGCTAGAAAACCGACAGGCCAGCAACTCTGCGGCGAAGCTATATACTTAGCTTAGTTTTCATGACCATACACCTGTATGGTCATGAAAACTAAGTATCATTCATACCATACAGGTTATCCATCACAGGACCTAGACACGTAGGTAACATAGTATGTCATGTGTGCCTCTAAATTAAGATGCATCAAGCAACGGTGCATCATCTAGCCTCATACAGTTATGGTAGACAATAGGACTGTAGCTTCTACAAACATATTTATAATAATGTTTATCGCCTATTAAGCCCTTTAATGTATGTTATTGTATTCTGCTTGCCAGGTGCGCGGTGCACCTATTGATTTCCATAATTATACTTATTGCACAACTGACACTGGCGTAGCTAAGTTCAAAGGGGCCCACTATCAAACATTTTTGGGGGCGTTTTTAGGATATTATTTAAAAAAAAATAGGCCCTACTAGGTCAGAACTGTCTTGGCAGGCCACGAAGGAGATGGTGGGACTAAATGTATATAGCTTTGCGCACTTGGGTGCCCTTCTATTCTGGGGGCCCCGTATCTTTGGTACTGCTGATACGCCTCTGTACTGACACCATGTACTGATAATGTGATAGTTTTTGACAAGTCGAATCTCATGTAGCTAATATGAGGTACGACAAATCGACTTATCTGTAAATACACCCTGAGGATTCTTACTTGAACAGAATAATGAGAAAAAAGAGATGTTTATCGCATCGCTGTGGCGTCAATTGAATCTTTGTCGAACAGTCAACCTTTCGGCTATATTATTTAATGTTATACCTACCTTATTGTTAGATCTCTAATGATGGTGATGAACAAGCAAGCAAAAGTTCCTACATATTTAAAAGGCACAAATCCAAAGATGTATCTAACTTGCCTCCCGTCGCACCATTCTACGCGTTGTGAGCTGTTTTCGACCGTTGAGCGTTGAGAAAATGTGGATGGCATTACAAAAGTTATCCTACATTTTTATTAATATTTGAATATTTATCTTTCCAGGTGATGACCGCTAAGGACGTTACTTGCACCAGAGTCTACAAGGTCCAATAAACTGCTTCATAAGACTGCGGGGCAGAGCCCTACTTGTGTCTATACTGCACAACTATTTTAACTCTATAAATTATGTCTTTAGGCTACTAGTATCTATCGTATACGTTCGAATTTGGTTCGTAAAATTCATGGTATAAAAGTTATTTTTGTATTTTCATTGTATTTGCCAAAGTTTTCTTACGCAGTCGCGTATCGTCTCCGTGTTTTCAACTGTTGTATAAGTTTTTCAGTGCATATTTAAATAAAAAGGTTTTTTGTAAATGATTGGTTTTTATTTTTCCAGCTACACTTTACATAAAATATTTAAAAGATCATTCATAAGTAGTTCTTAGATCTTGTACTTACCTACTACCTAAGTGAAGTGTTTGCAAACTAAGTAAAGATCACAAAGTCGCAATTTGATTTGTATGTAAGGTACCTACATAATAGTATCAAGTCCCTAACACTGTCACTACATAATCGTATTATAAAACAGATTCCTCCGCCGTGTCTGCCTGTCTGTCTGTTCGCGAAAACTCAAAAACGACTGTGCCGATTTTTATGCTGTTTACACCAATGGGACCCTGTTATGCAGAAAAGATCCAACCAACGTTTCATTACTTTTGAGTAAATTCAGTTTAGCGTTAGACAGAATAAAAAAATCGTATGATAAAGTATCTATTTGAAAGTTAGTAGTGTAATAGGCCATAACATACCTATACATTATTTTGAAAGTAGTATATTGTACATTTTCATTTGAAGAATATCTGCTCAAAAACTATGCGTGGATCTTTTATGAAAAAATAGTTCAAATGGTTAAAAAATACATAAAAAATGAATCTGCAATCACTGGTTGTTTTTTTTTAAGCAATATGGCTTTCCTCAGCTTCAAACTCTACTTCAAAGTCAGGTTCGACACCAAATCCATCAATGTCGTCTTCTACATTATTGTCGCCTGTTAGATTTTTGTAGAAGGTGGAGCCTCTCGTGGAATTAAATGCATAAGGCTTTTGATATCGCTCAATTTCGCAGCTGCTATAGGTTTACCATTTAGCCAAAGCATATTCATCATATCTCTGGAAATTAAGCGTTATCTTCCACGATGACGTTTTTCAAATCCACCTCTTTATGATCATCCTCTAAACTTTTTCGCATAAACAAGGAAAACATTGCTTCCTTTTTAAATAAAATTTCTTTAGTTTTCAGCCAGGATATTTTCGCACCAGAAATAGTTATTTTTTCTATTAGTGAGCATTCTCAAGATTTGCTGATCCAAGAAAATCTTTGGCTTCCATTCTGTGCACTAAATGAGGCTTATTTTTTTGCAGGTTCTCATTGTGTTCATATAATCGTCAGGGAGGTAAACTCTTTGTTAGTATTTCAGAGCACATTCGATCTTCCCGAAATCTGTGTCGTTAGGCAAGAAGCTGTGTCCAGACTCTAAAAATCTAATACAAATTTGTTGTAATGTTGGGTGATCATTAAAAAAAGCTTTAAGCATAAGAGTGAGCTTAATATTCCTATTTTGGCGGCCGCAGGAATCGCTCCATAAAATAAGATTGGTCACTCCTTCTTTCAATCTTTCAGACAGGTGCTTAATCAAAACAGAACCTACTTCTTGGGAGCCTCTCCCAGCTTCACCTTCTACCCAGATGTTACAGTGCCCTTGATCATTTGATCCCGTATGTATTCCCATATTGTACCTACACTCATAACTGTCTCTTATAAAATTCAATATTGGTCGGAATGCGTGGCAGTGGCAACGTTTTTTCTAAATCATAAGTAATTGTTTCCGTGTAACGATCAGTTTTGGCAAGTGCCATGTCATTTTTAAGTTGTTTTTTTAGATCTTCTGCGGTTTTAATATGGGCATTATGTTCATCATAATCTTTATTTTAGCTTCTTCATCCGAAATTAAATTCTTTTTATTTTTATAAAAGTCGCATTTGTTACAAGTATCTTTACTTAGAGGTTTAGTGCGAAGATTAAATTTGGTTAATAAAATCTGTTTTGCTTTTGGATATGACAAGACATTAATGCCTGCCTGCGGAATATGCTTCTTCTGCGTAGAGCTGGTAAATTTTAGAAAGAGTCATATCTGATCTTAAGAATTTTGCAGCTCCTACTTTCTGACGACAGTAATGCGAAATGTATGTAGGAGGCTTTTTAACAATACTTATGAAAAATTGTTCGCTTTCCTCATTAATTTTATTGCGACCTCCATTTATTCCACGTTTGTCCGAAATAGAATCCGACCTCATCTTTTTTAGTGCTGTATCAATCCTTTTTGGAGTTGTGTGACTGGTTTTTACAAACATTTCCCAACATACTGGAATACCTTTAAGGAAATACTGTCGTGAAAATAACCTGTTCTTGGAGCTATTTTGTGATTGTGATACGTAACGTCGTCGTTTGACTGGAACTTCTTTAGCAGTAGCTACTATGAACATATTTTGAGCATGATACGACCCTGATTCATAGAATTTCTCAAATTCAGCTTGCCGGTTGAAGTGAAATCTTTTCACTACATTTTTTTACACAATTACAGTTATAATCAATAAAAATCTTAGGGCTTACTTCTTTTTTCTTATAATTAACGTAAGATAAGTTTTTATACTTTCGTTGTTTCCTTTCTTCTCTAGTCATCTGGCCAAATCTTCTTTTTCTTCCTTTTGAAGGCCTCCCATGTGTTCCTTCATCCATAGGTATTTCTTCTTCCAGTCGCCTGGGTTCTTCACCAATAGCAATAGCCTGTTCCAAATTTACTTGACTACTCATTTCTGGCTGTGGCGGCTGTACACTGTCATCAAAACTGGTTGAGATTGCATGTCCCGTTTCGGCATTAGCAGATTCATTTTGGATAATTACTTGTGTCGCAATTATAGACGCTGATATGTTAGAGGTGTCGTCACTAGAACATGCTTCAACAAAACCACCAATTGCATAGTCAGGGTCTTGCACGGAATCGTAACAGTCAAAATCGTCACATCCTTCTAAAACACTTACGTTCTCTAGTTTTTGGAGACATTTGAGGCATTGGTGACGGAAGAAATTTTATCACTATTAAGTAAACGAATAATATAAAAAAAGCTATTTTTGTTTTATACTGAACAAAACACATAAATCATAGATATTCTTAATCATAAATCATAAGTTCACTTTGAATCTTTTATTGAAAATAACAATAAAAAAATATTTTAAGCTGAATACATCCAAACTTCATGGATGTGTCAAACAAAAGTTAACGTTACATTTCGAATTATGCAAATTAGATCCAAAGCATTTGGCTCCTTAATTTTTTTAAATAAAGTGAGGACCTATTATGCAAATAGATCCAAACTGGTTGGTATGAAAGTATACAACAATTTTTGAGACTTTTAAAAGTTTTAAATAGATCCATGCAACATGAATCTTTTGAAAAATTTAAGTCTCATTAATTTCTGTGTCCAAGCAACATGGTACTTTTGGTATCTTTAACACAGTATAGCTTTTGTTAGGTTAATGTGATCAAACTGCCTGGATCTTTTGTTCATATATGAAACTTTATGAGTACATTATGGATACGTAGATAACGCGATTTTACAAAAAATGTTGGTTGGATCTTTTCCGCTTAACAGGGTCCGATAGTGGTTCTCGAGCGGGTGAAGCCGCGAGCATCAGCTACCTACTATGATATAAAAGAGTAAATATGGCTATCGTCGGGGACGGTCAACTGGCGATCTTGTGTATGCCACGTACGGTCTACTGGCGATCTTCTTGTGTATGTCACGCACTGCCGGGGCGAGGCCATCGAGAGACACGGCGAAGCACTTACCGTATCACTCGATATCTCGGAAGGTTTTGACAGGGTCTGGCACGCAAATCTACTTGGCAAGCTTCCTGCTTATGGCGTCCCAGCCGGTTATTGTAACTAGATATCAGACTTCCGAGAGTGAACCGTGGTCGATCCGTGTAGTCGTTGACGGCTGCTCCTCTGACCTCATGTCTTTATGGGACAAGCCCGCCACACATTCCCAACCACTGCAACTCCTGAAAGCCAGAATCAACAGTGGCGACCACCAGAAAAACGCCGAGTTAATGAAACCCGACGAGTCCCGGAGAAACGATTCAACTGTCTTGGATCCCGCAACGAAATTAATCAGAAGAGTACAGCGGAGGAGTAGGAAAAATAAATATAATATCCACTTCCCTCCATATCAAGCAGGAGACAGATTAGAGCTAGGCCAATAGGCACCAAGGGACATATACAACTGGGTTAGGCCCAGTTGCCAAGCACCACGGATTATATATTAACATTTACCTAAACTAATGGGTCCTAAATTGTGAGCTACTTTTGATTCCAGTAATAGGTATGGCAAAATCGCCTGAACGCACGGAAATTTGTTCTGGTTTCTACAAGGTCCGTATAGTAAACTACTCCAGATTTGACCTGAATACTATCTAACATAACATTACGTTCAGTCTGCCAAAGAATACACTCCCACAAGATGTGATGTGCGGATTGTTCGTATTCAAGGTCAGCTGTAGAGCATTGACATAAAGGCCTCATGTCTATTGATTCCTCAGGGGTCTGTTCTCTCTGCAACTTTTTTCCTGCTTCTTGTTGGACCTGGTCTTGTTGGGTACGCAGATGACAGTACGGTTTCAGACAGATACGTTTCCAGCGCAACAACCAGTGGGGGTAAAGTTCGTCATGTCGAGCGGACGACATTAAGCCTTAACGCCACCAAAACATTGGCATGTCTTTTTACCGCAAAAAGGAGTCGTTTCGACTAAACTCCTGCTTTTAAGGGTATATCTGTTCCTGTGACTGTTGGGCTTGAGCTCCTGGGCATGGAGTTGATATCCAGTCTCAACTTCGGCGCCACCATTGAGTACAAAGCCCAAACTACGGCCAAAAAACTGGGCATCCTGAATATCGTGAAGCGTTACTTCAGGCCTGGACAGCTTTTAATCCTAAACAAAACACAATTCCGAGTATTATATTGCAGCCGTCACAACCAGTTAAAAATTATGCCACGGCGCGGCGTGACATATTGAGAATTTTAAAAGTGTCGTAATTTCGTCAATTTTGGTTCCCGTAACAAAAGAAAAAATACTTTTCGACACATTTGCTCAAAAAATGCATTTACGAAGCCTGTAATACATTGTTCGAAAGTTCAAAATTACGGACCATACAATGGAGCGTGCGGTAAAGTAGGTACTCTCACCTAACTACCTACTTTACCGCACGCTCCAATGTATGGCGCCGTGCGTATTCTTTACGGTATTTTTTTAAATGTCCATAAACAATATAATTATAAGAATTCAATCCGTCTGCATCCGTCAGCCAAAAACGCTTCCGTCTGCGTCCGTTCCGGAAGCGTTCCATACGCGTTTTTTTTGTGAAGAACTTTTTGCTCAGAAGGTTTGTCGCACTTTAATATTGAAGAAAAAATTTATTCCATCCAAACATTATTCCAAACACACATTCCCTATTTGCAAATTCGCGCCATTTACAATTAGAAACGTCAAAGATAGTTGCGACTTTTAATTATAATATTAATTAGAATATGTGTTCAAGCGAGGAATCAGATAAATATAAATATGGAATTTACTCCACCTGACATCTTGAATGAGGCGCCAATTGCAGAAAATGGTCTCTTGCTGCCAAAATCGCGAGAACGCTATAATATATTGATTAACAATAAATTTTAATAGAAAATGAAAAAGTTTGTTTATTTATCTATTTATATGCCTAATGTGTCGAAAAACGTTGTATGACATACGAGCGGGTATTGGTATTTACAAACTCGTGACTATGGTAAACCCTCGACTTCGTCTCGGGCTTACATTTGTTTACTCGTTTGTAAAGACCAACTTACCGCTCTTGTATCATAAATAACTATTTTAGTTTTATCCACGGAACAGAAAAAGAGTCTGTTGTTGTCTTATTAAAGTTTCAACAGCATAGTTCTTATACTTTCGGAAAAAAGTGGCTATGACATACGGACGGACAGACAGGCAGACATGACGAATCTATAAGGGTTCCGTTTTTTGCCAATTGGCTACGGAACCCTAAAAAGGGCCCGCTGGTTAGACGTTTCATTAAAAACCGCATAGGTATCGACTATCGGCGCACCTCAGATCGGCCAGCTATAAACCCTGAAATAGGTGACACACGTACGAACTTAATCGGCTCGACGTCGGTGGTGACACTCGTGAAAGCTTGCTCATTACTCTAGTACCAGGAGGGAGGACCGCGATTTCGTCAATGGAGGAAACTATTTGTTATTCAGGAATAATATATTATGTTAATATAGCCAGACAGGATAATTGTATGAGAAAAGCAATATCACATTGAATAGCAGTTGACTTTAAGTGCCATAATTTCGGCACATAAGATTTGGTCGACTCCTGAACCTAACACAATCAAGAATTCTATTAATTATTAGTGTGAATAGCTTCGAAAACCAGTAATTTTTGCAACATAAAGGCTCGACCGCACTGTGCGACACTTAGCGGCAGCGGAACGACGCGACACGTAAAAACGTCCGCACTTGAAGTGTCGCGGCGCGTCGCACGCTGCTGCATAGTGCGTTATACCTCATACAATTTCTTACAAAGAATATTTTGCCGTTGCGTGTCGCGTCGTTCCGCTGCCGCGCAGTGTCGCACAGTACGGTCTAACCTTAATAGCACTCGACGTGTCACAAAACAAAGTAAGGGCTCGCGGCTTGCGGCTCGCGGCGTTGACAGACGTGCGAGCCGGAGCTAGCTACGAACATTGTTACGTGTCGCGTCGTTCCGCTGCCGCTAAGTGTCGCACAGTGCGGTCGAGCCTTTACAGTCAATAATGTATATCGTGAATATCGTCACATATGTGCAGTGTGCACCATCAATCATGACTTTTAGAATTGAGTGACGTTTGCATGAGCGTGTAATGGGCAGGACTGCTTGCAATCTACCTAGTCTCAGGTTGACAGTGTCAAAGAGGTCGAGAAAAGCTCCTCCGGTTTTAATGTTAATGAGCGACTAACAGAGTGTCCGTTTACGGAGACGCGAGGCATCGAACGTCTCGTGCGGCGTGGCGTCGTCGGACGTTTTTTTCCGGTTACGAAGCCGCAGCGGTGCGCGCCGACGCGTGGAACGGCGGCGGACGCTTCAAATTCAAGCCAGCCTTGCCAACATTTGGGAAATTGCCCAATTTGCGGGATATCGCAAGTTAATTGAGGATTAATTTTGAATTGGCAAGATTTGGGGAAAATGCGGAGATTTGAGTATCGACAGTCTCGGCCAAGTCAGAAAACTTTTTCAAGAAATCTAATTATACTTAAAACTAGTCTTAAGGCGCCAATACCCCTCAGCTGATTTAAAATAAGAATCGCGTCTAAACGCCTTGTCTTAATTTTTGGAAAAAGGATAGGTATGTTACTTACAGTACACTCGCCAGCACTTCAAGCTACAACAATCTGTCAAATTTCTTTGTTAGATTTTCAACTTCATTTGCAAGAAAATAGGGTTCAAATTTGATTGGGAAAATTTGTCAGTTTCGGATAGCCTGATGTGCTGGCGACTATCCCTAGACGTTTTTCTTCTCCCCAAATTGGAGAATGTGAATTGGATTTTCGGGGAATTTGATAAATTGGTGTTGGTAACCACGGAACAGAAAAAACTTTTTTTTCTGTTCCGTGTTGGTAACGCTTATCTTTGGTGGCGGGTAGGCAGCCGCTGCGGTCGAATACGCGAGTGCAGCCATGGGCCCCGCCGTAGCCCCCCAGCGTGCGACGCTGCGGGCTCCGCCCGCATTTCAAACCAACGTCTGTAAAATCGCTTCTCCATGAACACTCCTACAGCGCCATAATTATGTTTTAGTGCGGGCCGCCACGTCGCACGCGATGCTCGACGCCCCGCGTTTCCGTAAACGAACACTTAGAGCGGATTTCACCAATGAAACTGATCGCGATCACGCTGCGTTCAAAAGTTGTCAGTGTCAATATTCCATAGAAAACAATAACACTGACAGCTCGTAAACGTGGTCCATATGCGGATCGCGTTCAGTTTCAGATTGATGAAGTCCGCCATAAGTGAGAAGTTAACTTCACAACTGTTGCTATAAAATCAGCTCATCACTTGGAAATTTGGATTAATAGCATTGACTCATAAACCAAATTTTAAATTCTTGCTAATAGCCTGCCTTCTGTGTGTTATTTCTAACCGACTTCCCAAAAAGGAGGAGGTTCTCAATTTGGTTGTATGTTTCTTTTTTATCTTAAACTAGCTGACCCGCGCAACTTCGTTTGCGTCACATTTTCCAATACTGCTCCGCTCCTATTTGTCTCAGCGTGATGATATATAGCCTATAACCTTCCTCGATAAATGGGCTATCTAACACTGAAAGAATTTAAGAAATAAATCGGACCAGTAGTTCCTGAGATTACCCCTTACATACAAACTTACAAACATACAAACTTACAAACAAATTTTACCTCTTTATAATATTAATATAGATATAGATATAGTTGTTATAATTTAAAGGGTAGGTACCTAGGTGATGAAAAGCCGTAAGAGAATACCACATTTTGTTACATTGAGCAGTTCGAAAACATTCTTGTTGCACGGGGTAGTTTGCGAATAGCCATCTAGCAGCAAGTAGTCTAACTACGACACAGTTTTAAAAACAGTGACATCTACCAACAAAGACATAACGTTCTAACCTAGCTGTTCACACAAATTGTAATGCTACTCGACGCTAGATGTCACTTTTTCATGAAGTATTTTTTTTGTGATCGTAAAAATTTAAATAATGGGAGAAACTACAAATTGAACCCTTTTTTTCTGCAGGGTGCTTTTTTTTTTTCATTTCTAGACACTGAATCAGCATGCAGTACGAGATTCTTATTCTCCTGAAAATTGACATGCTTGACATTTGGGGATCCGTAAAATAAATCGGGATCAGCAAGGCTATGGTTTACGTATTTTTATTTCTCATCTTATAATAAACACAGACTATTTTATTTTACCATTCCTCCCTGTGTCAAACTAATACCCACATTTTTCTTTCTTACTTTGACAACATCACACAATCACTATTCTCGTATGACAGGTTTTATACTGTAAAATCCTATGGCCACCGGCAACACTTCAACGCCGCACGGTTACATCGACATTCAATTTATTCGGATTATAGAGGTTTTGCGGGCGTTGCTCGACGCGTCCCGCTGCGTGTAGATTGTGTTTAGTTTATCCGTACCGTGATAAAGTGGATACGTTCGTATTTTGCGGTGTACGGAACGCGATTTTAACAATTATCGATAATTATACGACATCTGTCAAAGTAAACTATTCCGGAATTCTGTGTAAACGATGAGTTTCGTGTAATAATTTTATTCTAAAACAAAAAAATACAATGCCGGTGTGATAAAGTGTCCTTTTTCGTGTGTTGTTAAATGTATGGTGGATATAATGCCTGGAATTTGTGATGTGTATCGTGTGTAACCATAGTTTGGTGTGTGAGGATTACACAGTTGCTTATTCGGATTAAAATACGCACAAGTGAGTAAATATTTACACTTGTCGTTTACGAAATATTACGTTCAGTGGAACCTATTGTCTAACTTAAAAGTTACAGGCTTGGTTACTTACTTATTTTTCTCAACGTTTTTAATTTTATTTATCGCGTGTGAAGGTAGACTTAGCATCTTTTGTGGGTTTGTTCCGAAAACAAAAATAAAAAATGTTAAAAAAAAAACCTTTACTTTCTCTACCTTATTGCCAATTTATCTGAACTGAGTAGGTTATTTTTTTTATGAAAACCATATTTTTGAAGTCATGAAGCAATTTTATTATTCAGTATAATTTTGGTCCATAACACTTAATTTTGAAATGACAACAATATAAGTTTCAAAGAGAAACATTATTCATTCTTGGGTTTTGACCCTTATATCTTATTGGAATTCCTATTGATCTATCCATAACAGGACCCACTGACCATGTTAAATAATGATGGTTGAAAAGTTTACTTAAGTATGTATACTTAAGTTTCATACAACTCAGACTTTTGAATAGGCATTCTGATATTTATCAAAAGCATTGGGACAGAAAGGAATATCTATTCCTAAATACTTATTATTTTCTTCCCCTAAAGATCCTCTTTTACAAGTATTAATAATTTTTTTATAAAAATCCAAGGCACCTAAGTAAGCTGGTCTTACAGTTTTAACTGCTCTAAAATCAAAACTAAAATACCTGTTTGCTCCAAGCATTTGTAAATTTTAATTAATAACAAGGAAAATGTGTGCTAGGTAGGTATGTCATTGATGTAGATATTTACAAACAAGAAGTATTTATTTAAATAAACAGAATGACTACCACATCACAATGAGTTTAGTTGGGCAGTAAGATTTTATTTGTTGTATTGTCTTATTCCTTTGGTGGATATTGATACTACTACTATATTACCTAGGGTCATGGATGGACAGGAGTCCTGTAATCAGTACCTACCTACCTAAGAGACATATGATTTTATCAAAAAAAAAAAGACAATAACTATAGAAAAGAGATGAGTATCTAAATTATTACCATGTTTGGAGCTAGTTGTCTGATTCTAAAAATTCTTTCTTTGATCGAAAGCTTTCTTTTGGATGGGAATTCTTTAAGGTGAAAGCGCCAGGGTAGCCCGCGAAATTCAAATATTTTGATGTTTTTTGCAATTTGCCGGTCACTGTGAAGCTCTATGTTAAATAAAAAACGATTCGCGGCCGTAACGTATATTTATCTAAAGAATTATACCCATTTTAATTTAAAAAAAATTACAACTTGATTGAATGACTTTTTCACGAAATTACATTCAATCGAGTTATATGAACTTAGAGGGTTATATTGATGATTCAAATGGTTATAATCCTTTAGATAAATGCTCTTTACAATCGCGAATCGTATTCTGTTCAACATACAGCTTCACAATGACCTGCAAATTGCAAAAAACATAAAAATATTTGAATTTCGCAGGCTACCCTGGAGCATCCACCTTAAGTAAACCTACTCTAGGCAGAGCAGAAGGGAGTGTCAGACTCTTACTGAATAAAACACACCTTCCTTATGTTCCTCCAAATGCCCTTTGCGTTTCAAGGCTGCAGTAATTCTTTCGAACACCTTCCCAATCCTGGATGAAAGCTAAGCACCATAGACCATTTTTTATAATGGTAAACTGAATGGTTTCTAAAGGATACACTATAGAATGCTTCCAAATGTCAATTAAAGTACCTATTTAAGTGATTACTTTTATATGATTTTTAATACATCTTCTTTATTGCGAGTTATCATTCCCTCCAATTTTTTGGACTTTCCTAAATAAAACTGTTACTTTTGACATCATTGATGTGTTTTTCAATGAACCAAGTTGTTTGAGGGTCACTGGAAAGTTAATCATCCCTTGCCTTGCTGATACATGTCTATTTATATTTGTGCTCAATTAAGTGTTATTGTTCAGAGAATTTATAATATTAGTCTTTTATTTTTTATTTATAGGCTTTCATTTGCCCATAACACAACCCATTCACTCTTAACTTAAAGTCCCCCAGATTGCAGCTATCAGGAAACCCAGACTCAGGGAATTTCACAATAGAATTAGGAATGTTTGTGAAAAAATTGTGTACCTACTAACTATTTTGGTGTGCTAGAGTCATATTCTATTTATGCACACTACATCAGTTAAAAATGTAACATTCATTCATTACCGAAAGAAGAGCGAAGATTTACATTATCAAAGATTCATTCATTACTCAGAATCAGTATTCTATCTGCCTTAACTTAAACATTGCGTTAACTTTACCTATTATGGTTCTTAATTTTATTTAAAATAAAAAAAGAAATTAGGCAGCTGCACATCTATCAACTTATGATAGATGTGCAGCTGCCTAATTTCTTTTATTTAACGATATTTACGTATATTTACTTACCTACTTGAAAAGCCACGTGTAAAAATAACGTTGAAACAGGTTGATACGCGATCATCATATTTTTTTCTCGCCGCCGACTAAACAAATGGTCCTGGCATACACCAATATGGCTGAAATAAAATACTAAACGGTAATACCTTTTTACCCTCTAATTTCTTTTAAGAGTTCCGAAGGAGTGAGCGTAATTTAGGGGGACGAGGCAAGCGAGGGCGGGGTAGACGAATCGATAGCTAGCCCGGCCGCCTGTCAGCTGTGACCCCTTATAGCCTGGCTGTTGACACAGTCTGGCTCGGACGTCATTGACTGAGACGTGCTTAAGCACTTTATCAAAAGATTAAACGATCTTCACACGCTTCAACACTTCTTATGACTAAATTATTTTCGCACAATTATTTTTCTGATTCGGAGTAGGGGATGTTCTGTATTGCTGATTGGTTTATTTTTGTGATCAAGCCATCTTCAATGTGAATCATGCATGTAGTAACTAGTAGGTATTTTACACTTTTAATAATACCTACTATACTTCTTGAATTCTAAAATAAAACCACTTCCCAAAAGCGTGAGTACAGTCTAAAATAGGGCATGTAATATCGGATGATTTTTGATTCCGGAACTGACTTACGATACTACTGGTTCGATTCCGGAATTCCGGAACCAGTTCCGGAATTAGAAAAAAGTATAGGAAATAATAAAAAAAAAAACAATAAATAGGCATTTATGTGTTTTGTTAAATCATATCTTTATAAAAAAAAAACTTTTTACAAAAAAATACAACCGACTTCCAAAAAAGTAAGTTCGGAAGTCGGTGTTTTTGTTAGTTTCTTCGTATTTTGACACCGACTTCCGAATTAGTTATTTTTACTTTGTATTGTTTTTTTTATTTGAAGTCGGTTGTATATTTTGTAAAAAGATTTTTATTTTTCACTTTTTAGTGGTAATCCACACCTAACGACACCACTGCAAAATCGCAGAAAAGCAAAATACGCAATTTCGATCACTTTTGGATATCATAAAACCATAATCCAAGTAGACGAATTCCAGAAATTTCGATTTAAAATCCAAAGTTCGTAACCGAATTTGATCAAATTTTAATGGGACCAATCTGCAAGTATCTTCTTTCAGATAAAACAAGAATTTTTCAAATAGGTTCATAATTGTCGGAGTTATGAGGTAACAAACATAAAAAAAAACAACCGAATTGAGAAACTCCTCCTTTTTTGGAAGTCGGTTAAAAACTAAATAAATCGACAAAACTCTTGACTGAGATCAATTTAACAGCCTTCTATTAGGTTTTTCTTAATAAATATAACAAAAAATAATCAAGTTTTCATTAATATACATTATAGCAAAATCAACGTATGCTAGCTATTTGCAATGTAGCTTATTAAATAACTATCTAATAAAATTATGATGTTTATAAGATTCAACAACTAACAATCAAAATCAACAAGTTCTCCTCTTCTGAGATTATCAAAATAGGTTTAAAGAACAAAACTTAAAAATAGTTAAAAAAACTCTAAACTTACGTTGTCGTATTTTTTGGAAATTGAGATCTTAGCAACTTATACTAAAAAGAAATATAAAGTAAAAAAGACAAGAATCATTTTTTCAAAAAAGATCGCTCTTCTTGATAACGTGTTCTCAAGAGTATCAGAGCATCTAATATTTTATCTGTGAGCGAGCTTCGTAGGCGGTTACAAAAGTACCCGGCACACGAAAATACTCTTTCACTCTCAACACTTGTAGGAAGAACACCTAAAATATTAATTGTATTTATATTATATTTTAGGTTTATTGTATTTATTATATAATTGTATTGTACAAATATGCAAATTTTATTATTATGGTAACTTATCTTACAAATAATTATATGAGTATCGGATTTCGATATTTACTTCAGTTCCGGAATTATAATATTGTAAAAAATCATCCGAAATTCCGGAGTTACGAAATCTCGGAATTCCGGGATCCATGCCCTAGTCTAAAAAGTGTAGGTGTATATTTATAAACAAAATAATGACCAAAATCTGATTAAAGCTCATTCATGTTTAAATACATATAGGCTAAGGTATTGTTTGTATTACAAAAATCTTCTAACGTGCTACTAGTTTCATAAATTATCTTACTCCTTTCTTCAATACTGCAGTCGCGGTTGTCATCACGAATTTCGCAACACATACCAAGTTCTAGATACCAAATACCTACTGAATGTTGATCTGAATTATTCGATGTTAAACACGGTACGCCATCAGTTGCGCATTGTAACTTTCGCAGTTTCGCTATGTTGACCTAGTCTACATAGATTACAGTACATATTTGACTAGGCAATAGACAGTTTACGTGTACTAAGAACTGAACTACGAGGAAAGGTTAAATTGAGTTTTACTTTCAGGAATCAAAACTAAGTTTTTGAACTTTTCAGTAATACAATGTGATTGATAAACAGTAATGGGGAGGTCTCATTAGAGTACTCCTTCGTCTCGTCGACCACATAATCGCTTACCATTACCAACAGGTGAATAGTGGTCAAACGTGATCTACAAACAAAAAGTAATACTTTTCACACTTTCTTTTTGTGCCGAAATAACCTTTATTTAATTGATCTCTGTCTGTTATGACGTGAATGAAGTTCGTTTAATTTACCAAATACACCCAAGAAAAATAATATACTCACCCGCTTACCATAGCACTCATAACTTAAGTACCTAATACTATTACTTATTAATAAACATAAGCCTTTTATCGTAATACATAAGCTTATTTACCACTTAGGCGGTCGTCCTTGAACTCAATGTTATAGAAACATAAGTAATAATCTACGATTACAATCTATATTTTAGTTTAGTGTTATGAAAGAAATATTTAACCGTCTAGAAATAGAAAGCGAAAATGTAATTGGCTATTGATTAAAGTTTTTGATGGACTGTCAACTTTCTTAGACGATTACTGTTATTTTTTTTATTTTTAGTGGCTTTGATTGAAAGTTATCGTGTAATTTTTGATGTTTTCTAAACATTATATTCTTTTTGTTTCGTTCATTCGTACTGAAGAATAAGTTTTCATTAGTTAATGTAATTCATATCATACCTACATACTTAATAAACAGACAAGAAGAAGATACTTGTTGTGTTTTATTATTTATTTACTTAAAGAACTCATTTTTAAGAACAGGTTTTAATAAATCAATGTCTAAAGATGCAGTTCTCAGCCTGATCGTAATAAATTCAGAAAAAGTTCCCTCTTTTGATCAAAATTTCGCGGTTTTGTACTCCATGTTTCCTACCCATAAATTACTGTTTAGCATTTTTTGTTGTATGACTGTTTTTTTGTTTTATGACTGTCTCAACTATTCCATTTTGCCCTCTTCTACCTTATGTCCCTATAAAGTGAAGATTTATGGGTATTGGCAAATGTAACTAAATTTTGCATCGTAAGGGGAGAGAGGGGAGCTCTTGACCGACGACGGCGCCTTTCTTTTTTTACACGTGCCATGAAACCTTGAATGGTGAATAATAAATACGAAGTCACGATTTAAGAAGCGTGATTGACAATTTTATGTTAGTTATATTGGCTAATTGTGATGAAGTAGGTAGCTAGTAAGTTACTAGAAATATCGGAACGGAAAAAAAAACGTTTTAGTACAAAGAAGTCATCATCATCTTCCTGAGTTCCTGACCTTATCCCAGGTTTCTCTGGGTCGATTCAACACATTTTATTTTTCACTGGATCCCATTTCTTTCTACCTAGAAAATTGAATCTGTTCTTCACTGTCTCGGTTCTCATCCAAAAATCCTACATGCGCATGAATTAACCCACAGAACGGCAAAAAATTTTTTATGTTCAGTGAATCCAAAAATAATCTAAATAGTTGTTATTCACATGGGCCTAAAAAATATCAGACGCTAGTGCTCGGTTCCAATTACGTTTCTGTGTATTAGTCGTTCCCTTTGGTGTTGAACTGCCAAGAAACTCCTAGGCAACTCTTTTAAAGTTCCGTTTTTCATACTCTCCACATTACTATCTCCACGAAAGTTCTAACAGCTGCTTACGGAAGTGCAAGCCCTAACCTACAGTATCAATCACACATAACTGTTCCATTTAGCTTAGGTACTAGTTGGTGCACAACATGGCACTGGCGCATAATGACGTCATCCCGTCCGCAATGTGCATTGCACATGTATCTACCGGTTGACATTGGGATCACAGAGTGCTTGTGAATGTACTCGTGACCATTGTGAGAATGTACAACTGGCTGGAGAAGTTTTGTTTGCAGAGGTTGGATGTCTTTTGAAGAAATAAAGAAGGAGGTATCATGAAATGAGGGTTTTGAGGAAAATTTACTCTGACTGACTATGACATTAACATGACGACGACTTCAACTTAACAATTATCAGAAAAAAAACGATGTAATGGGTGTTTGGGACTGACGCCTGAGTGCTCCCACCTGGTGGTCGACATTTCAGATAATTCTTATTGGGGAAAGGCACCAAATAAGATTTGTCTTCGAATACCAGCTCGATACGAAGTTCCTATGGCTATACAGTGTGCTGTACAGAATTGAAGAAAAAAGAAAAGGGAGTATCATACTTATCATAATGAACAATTTTTACCCTGAGAGCAAAAATTTTGCTGTTCCTTGTGAATGTATTCGTGACCATTGTGAGACTGTTTTCCTGGCTGAAGCAAGATCGGATGTCTTTTTACGAAAGAAAGTAAAGGGTATAATTAAGATGGGAAAGGCCTCAAAAGATCACCCGCTTGAAATGTAATATCTTTCACTATATAGTATTCGATACAAACCCACTCATAAATTTTATAATACGTTGTATGAATTGTCAACGTTTGAGAGTTATTAAATGAGAGAAAAAAAATGTAGTGACGATCGAAGATTTAAACTTTTTTGGCCAAGATCTCCTTTATTGGCCAAATGTCTAAAGTGTAACGTGCGATTAGGAACGAAACCTATCAGCGATCCAAAGTCAAAATACCTATTTCAAGTGAACATTTTGCTGCAATATAGTGTCAGACGCGTGACACAATTCCAAAGAGACTGCACAACGGATTTATTTAGCTAACTTCTAAGAAGACATGCATTGTTTCATGTTTCGATTACTAATCCGGTAATGCGAAATTATGCACATTATATCCCTTATACTATAGCTCAAGAAACGAGGTCTTATTTTGTATTCAGCAGTGTGCTTCAAGGCAAATAATACGAGTAGGCGTAGGGGAGGCCGGGGCTTTAATTAACAGAGGTAAGTATTAACAAGCTAATTTCTACGAAACTATAAACAGCACGTCACTAGTGATTCCTAGAATTCGTTCCTGTGACAGCGGTCTACAGGTTGAGACTCGTCAGTCCAGCACAGTGCGCCGCGAGAGTGAGTTGTGTGATGTGCGTCTATTTTGGCCAGGTAACGAACTTTTTTCACATTACGATATTTTGATTTACGCGTTGAATAATTGATTTCGGTGTAATATATATTTTTTTTGCAGTAGCTTGTTTTATGCTTAATAATGTTACATACCGTTACTAGCGCTAATATACAATATTTCGTAATTATATATTTTTTTATTGAAAAGCTACCCATGGGGCTAAATTTAACAAAACATACGGGGCTAGTATTAACATGTTAATTCTTACCCCGCATGTGGGGTTGGTACACTAAGTACTAAGCCGACGCTGTCCTTCCATCTGTCTGTCCACCTGTCCTAACTTTAAAGAGCTGTATATCCACCAGAAAATCTGCCATACTCACCGACACACCGGAAAAACAAGCACTAGAAGAGATCGAAAGTAACAGAAAATTAAAAAGAAAAAAAAAAAACAGCAAAATAAAGACGATGGAACGAAAAAAAAAGCAAGGTAAAGAAAATGATAAAGGAAAGGGTAAAGGTAAAATAGTTAAAAAAGGGAAAGAAAAGGAAAGATTACAAGTGGAAAAGGCAAAGAAAAGGATATTGGAAGAAAGCAGCGACAGTGCAGAAGATGAAGTGCAGAAAATTAAACATATTGTGATTACATGAAAATGATTCCTAGTAGATTATATTGTTAAGATGTTGATTTTATCTATACTAATATTATAAAGAGGTAAAATTGTTTGTAAGTTTGTAAGTTTGTATGTAGGGGGTAATCTCAGGAACTACTGGTCCGATTTGAAAAATTGTTTCACTGGTAGAAAGCTACATTCGTGAGTGCTATAGGCTATAAATTATAAAGATATCATGCATATTACTCGAACTATCTCAATTTTTGTCTATCCAGGCGGAAAAAAATAGCTCTTACAACAGAGTTATTTGCGTGCGCTGCCTTAACAGTTGTATATAATTGAAAATAATGTATGGCAACCTGGTCCGCCTAAAATAGTTCTACAAAAAAGTCCGCGGCACCATATTTCTATCTTTTATATTTTAGCAGATATAGTAGCTTTTATGTGTTAAAAAAAGTATTTTTCGACGTACTTATCTTTGGACGATTTTTTAAACAACAAAATATTAAACCTTATCGAAAAAAATGTTTTTATGATCACAAGAACATCATAGAGATACAATTTGCCCAAAACAGTATGTCAATTGGTTGAATAGTTTCGAAGATAATATAAAATTACTAAATCGCAAAACGCCGCCCGCGCCGTCCATTCACGAACCACGTTAGAACATGCTTTGTACGGACGTTTTATCCATTTAAGATTTTCCGCGGATTAATGACCCTCTCCAGTTATTATTTAACTTTTGTCGTTTGGTAGGTGAGTTGTACGTAGTTGGTTGAATGTTGTTGGTCTTTAAAATTGTTTTGGTTGCTCGGTTTCTCAAAACAAAATTACAATATTACTTCGTTCTCATTCTTCGAGTTCGAAGCTGTGATATTTCTGTTTTTGGGATACCGGACAGTTTCAGCGATTGTTTATCATGCCTAAAAGGATATCACAACTTTTCCGTCAGACATCCCAGACATGAGACAAGAGCAGCTCGAGTACGCCGTACGGAAGAGCCTCTCGAGGAATAGAGAAAATATTTCGCAAGCACGCGCTGGGAAATCTAGCTCCGAGCGTTCACAGCGGCTTGCTAACCAAAGCTGGAGAACACCGCAGGTCCGTGCTCGGGAATCTAGCGCTGAACGTGCACAGCGTCTCAGTGATTTAAAGCAGCATGTCTCTGCAACAAGGGACAGGGAGTCTAACGCTGAGCGCTCGCAGCGGCTCGCTAGCCTAGCTACATACATATTATTATGCAATAAAAACAAAACCCTCCTTTTGACCGTCAGGAAATAAATCATAGCAGTCAGTACTAACCGAACCACACTCATAATTTCATCACAAGTTAAAATGTTTACCGCCCAACGAAGTGGGCACGGGTCAGCTAGTATAATATAAAAAGGATATTTATATTACCTTCAGAAATTTCATAATAAAACTAAGCTTTATTGAGACTGTTTTAGACTATAAAGGTAGGTTATATAAAGACTGCTACGTTTAAGAATAAGCTGTTTACTAGGTAACTCATTTAAGTTGATTGTATTATTATTAGATAACACACATAAGGCTGATTAAACTACTTAAAAGGCTGTTAACCTAAAAATAACGATACGAAGAGGTTTAGTTTGAGTTTTTGTTTCTATTCATTAATATAGCTGAAATATTGTTGTTTGACGGAGTGTTTCAACTTTTATGCATAATGTTAATTATTATTCCACTAAGTGAATATTGTGATTATTGAAAACTAACGTTTCCTTCAATAATATAACAGTAAAAGTAATTGTTAATAATAAATGATTCAGATATTTGTTGAATTTTGTTATTATGTATGTATAGAGGTTTTGTTCGGGTTTCTTTCTCTATAAACATGTATCGTTGTTGCAGGGACAAAGTGCTATATTGTTTAAGCCTAATGTAAATTGTATTGCTTAATCAAAAATGTCATTGTAATTTTGAGTTTTCTTTATTTATAGAGGAAAATACTCACAATGTTAATTGTTGCCCCTTTTGTTAATACTTACCTCGGAAGTGTTAATTATAGCCCCGATCGCGGGGTAAGTATTAATTTCTGACTTTACTGAGTAAAATCGATTTTCTTAAAAAGGTATCCATTTCTTGTCAAATTAAAACCAACGACATGGTTATTGAATAGTTTAGACATCATTTGATACAAAAATAATTTCAAAATGTTTAGGTGTCTTGAAGATACAACTGAAAATATAAATTTTGTTAAGTCGCGGCCCGGTCTCCCCTACCTTAGTTCATAGTATGCTTAGTACCGTTGCCACGAACTCCAATTTTATGTAAATAGGTACGTCCACCTTCCAGTCTAGACGCTTAAACAGGAGATAACGATCTGCAAAAAGTTCTACTGTATTATTAAACCGTGTAGTCTAGGTAAATTGTATTAAAATGGCTTTTGCTGCATTTGGGAATTACGTTATCAAATCTTCGTTTGAAATTAACTTCTTACTACTGTTTGATATTATCGAAATTGAGTCTATTTAAAGCGATGAAGGTATACCCAGCGATCGGTCATAATACCAGGACTCATGTATGAAGAATCGTCTGAGTTTAGATAAGATTTGAATTTAAATAAGTACTTTATGGTACACCAAAAGGTTCAAGTAAAAAGGTTTACTAGTTATCGGAATAAAAACGTAGGTTCTTCTAACACCAAGATGAAGAATTTGGATCAGTAAATCTTACTGCAATTTCTCATGTTGTATCTCACATGCATCATCATCATCATCTAAAGTCCAATTTCAGCGTCTGATGTGCAAAGCCAATGTTTTACCCTTACACATTATAATATCATTCATGAATCAAACATTCTTATAATTTCACAACACAATTTTGTCAATTCCTCAGGTTATTCACCTCCACAATTCAGACTATTACCCCACACTGCATGCCGAAGTCGACAATGTAATACCAGTGACATCGAATATCACACCGCTTGCAAAACACACGTTAGTCTAGCTCGTTCTATAGCACATAGGTGGGCTGTATTAGCGTGTGGAAGCGTTGTTCAGCTGTCTAATTGACCCACTTCCAGTAAAGCTCTTTGTTACACTGTGTGCTTTACCCCTTTGTGTGAGAGAGGGTATTAAAAGGTTTGTTCTGTTCGTTGCTTTCTTTTCCGGCTTTTCCGCTTGTAAGCTTGTTGCCTGCAGTTGTTCGTTTTTTGAAATTATTGTCTGTATTTTCCAAGCGCATTAGTGCTTTCGGCCAGTTACATTCATTTTCAAGCGAACAGTTTCTTTTTTGTCTCCAAGTGTCGTTAGTGTGTTACTTCTAAACTTGACTCTTCCAAGCAAACGGTGTAGTCACTTAGTTTTACTAATTGCCTTTTGTAATAAGTATACTTATGTTCATTATTGCTTATCGTGGTCTATAGAAAGTTAGACATTCCAACAGTATGTGAGTTTGAACAGCTATGATGAAAGAGATAAAATACTTCAGTCATGAAAACTAAACGTTCTACAGGCATAATTGTTGTAGCAGCCGTTTGGAAAGTCTAAAATAATTGTATAACCCCATTTTGCAGAATTACTCACTGCCATAAAACTCGGTTTATTGTAAGTAAAAATAGGCAACGCTGGAAATACTTCAAAATTTATAGTGTGGCTGAGTTCTTGCGCTATAAAAAGCTATTTAAGAGTCACTACAGGAAGTTTTCTCTCTTAACTGGAGCTAATGGGGAGTTTATGTCTTCTTAGTATTATCACAGTGTCTACTGTAGACTTATTCTGACAAAATGCCACCGTGATAACTTAGGTGAAGTGAATATGCAGTGAGCTGTCAATTTATCAAACCAAGGTGAAACGACTGGTCACTTCAAGCATCAGTTTTTACGGTGAGGTATTTACAGAATAGGCCGGCTGTCTATATTAGAAACACATCATCCGTTCTATTACATTTGTCAGGACTTTAGAAATTCACAGCTTTTCCTGCAGTACCCCAAGATAGGCTGCTGGAACACTACTGTTGACCGAGTGTAAGTAGGTTGTTAAAATGCAATAGTCTGGTATTAAATCTGGTTACCACCTGTTCGTAACAAAGCAGCACTGATCTTTAACCCTCGCAGACTGGTTACTGCTAAGTGCTACGTGACTTTGAGTGTTGCCAACACTATTGGTAATATTTGCTGGACTGGCTGCATTTGCGTCATCTGCATACCTTTCATTACGTGCAGTTACGTATCTTTTAGAGTTTGAGCCCAAACATTCAGTGTCATTACGTCTGCATTAATTTTCTTTGCCCGTTTGAGTTTTCTGATTCGGTATTCTAGGAGAAAATTGAGTAAAAGGCTGAAGCTTTTCTCGACTTAGCAACGTGTAAAAAGTCTATGGCCTCTAGAGTGAGTGTTTTCCATACTCTAAAACATAATGGTCAACCCTGACACCAGCTATTAGAAATTTTTGATAGAGTTCATCATCTACTCATTTCTGAAGAAAGACAACCGCTTTGTTCAAAACTGAATACATCTTAATTTTGCTAATAATACAGGATGATGTTAATTACCACTCCATTCGACGCTACCGTTTCGTATAAACGTTCGTTGTTCCACTAACCTGCCGGTATCCCGGGCTGTGTTTATTACGAGTCTATTAGATGGGCTATTTTAATAACGCAAAGAATACTGGTACTCTGGGAGAGCTTCATGAATTGATCGAGAGGGAGATTGCAATGAAAAATAGTAGCACTAGAAATCTGACCAGTACCTGGGTACTTCTTGGCAAGACTAGTGTCAGATTTCCTCGCTTCTGACTATCCATAAAGACTGTCTAAGATGTGCAAGTGACAGCCGGGAACAACGGCTTAGCATGCTTTCCAAGATACGGAGCTATCTCGGTATATAATCATGATGATGGATTGGTCACCTATCCAAGTATCCACGGACCGACCCTGGAACAAGTAGCATAACCTCAAGATTAGACCCATGTGGCTATCATTGTTTTGGGACGAGCCACAAAAAACTAAAATTGGTAGCTATTCTCCCAAAATTCGACAAATTATATAGTGTTTCCTCTATAAATGTCACGAATGTATACTTAGGCAAAATCTCGCCGCGAACGTGAGACATCGTTTATTTTGAAAAGCTCTTCAATACCCATTTGATAAAACGATTTCTAATAGCAAATTGCTATCGAGCATTAGTTATGTGGCAATCGATCAAGAGACGTGTGATCGTTCGAATGCAAATAAACCTATAACTAGCTGCTCGGTCGGATATTATACTTTAGATTGATGAGAGCAAAACTGAAGTGATTAACGTAATCGAATCATCGATGTAAAAACTTTCAAATAGGAATTTGATGGAAAGCGTTCTTAATGTCTAGAATGAGCTACCTGCCAAATTCAGTTTTTTTTTAATTCTATCTGGATTGAATATCATTTGTTTGGTATACTTCGTTTTTTTTCGGTCCAATGCAGTCTTCATCCAGTTGTTTGCCTTAATTAACCATTGTGTTTGGACGCTCCGATTTTTTTTTAACTTACCTTGGCTACAGACGATTCGTTCAAAATCTTACTCCACCGACCTAATCCATGTCTCGTTAGACGTCATGCCCTTCTCCACTTGATATAATCTAGTTAATTCATGTCTTTAAGCATGTAACCTAGTTTAAGGACCAAAGGCCAAACCTAGTCATTCATGTGTCCAGCTCATTACTCATCTTTCCTTTGGTGTAGACGAGAAATGCGTGGCCTAACAATTTGACGCCACAATTGATCTGTGAATGATCTTCGAGACTATTATTGGCATCAATTGATCATGTCTTGTCGTACTCGAAGTACTATTATTCACTGAATTAGCCTAAATACTCAGTGGTACGAACAAATATGACCTAGTAATAAAATCGATTCTTTCGCTAGATGCCCTCCGTTATTAATTTTTTTCGAAGTCGCAGTCCGATATTGCATTTTTCTTTGATTTTATTCCGAGGTGCACTCTGTGAGATTTCTTGGAGCTTACATATTTTAGTGTTTGAATATGAGAAGGTTTTTTTTTTACTATTTCCGATATTTGCTTCTGGATAGTTGCTACTAGGAAATTGTAGGCTTTTGCTGCAAAACATGCTTGGTAAGTATTGTTTGCTCCCAATAGTTATAATATTTCGTCCAATAAAATTGATGCTCCTTATTGCAAGAATGTATTTATAAGAGTAGAAGACCAGACAGATGATGGTTGAACCAAGTGAACGAGGATTGGTAGGTATAACTAGAAAAGAATAGGAGAAGTAGATAATATGTCGTCTCATAGAACAATATGGCAAAAGATACCAAAGAAATTTAGAAAAGGCAGGAAAATGACGATGGTGCTGTATGCTGGTAGTCTATAATAATGAACATAATGTGTTAATACTACGCAAAACTATAACACCCGGACGAAATGAAATTGAGTAACACCTTTTTAGGATCTATTAATTTGAAAAGGAAATTACTACACTAAATTCCGTAGCCGTCCGGATATTAAACGGCTAGACTTCCTTTAATCGTTTGATTCTATGGAAGTGTCGACGTTTCTAATATGTGAACATTTTTTTAACTTCCGTCATCGCTGGGTGTTACTCGTCTATCTAATAATACATTTTTGTTTATGGAATCTGTTTTGAAGTCATAATAAACGATTTTGATCAAAGAAAAAAGACAATGGTATTCTGCCGTAGCGAGTCGTAATTGAAAAACAGTTTTAAAAGTTGCCAACATGTTTACGAATGACGCTGTTTTGAAGTCACCAATATTTATTACTGTTTTAGTCTAACTCACAAATGTTTTGAATTCAGTCATTTGTATTGTGCTCAAATTCGAATATTTACCTTCCATTGTTTTTTTTTTGTTTAGGTAAACACGGTTTCCTCAATTATAATAACACAGTGTCCGCCAAAATGTATTTTCGCACTTAACTATTTAATTTTCGTTTAATGAAGCCTGGGCCTGAACTTTCTGAATAGCGCGCTCTAAATACAGTTTCCGCGATTAACGTAGGCAGTTATTATAGCATTTGTGAATCATGCTGCTAAATTGGGTGTAGGTATAGTTTCGTTTTAACTTCGGGCCGTGAAAACAGCGGTAAACCAAGCGACACTTCAGTTTCGGGACAATAAATGTCGAGGCTTTTCTTTTCGGTGAAGATGATTGATGAATTTAGATTGCTTCAACTCTAGGTTCAAATGAAGAACAATTCAAATTACTTGTTTCTTGTCGCTAGCACGACAGTAATTTAAATATGAGTAGTCCAAAACATTTCCACTTCCACGGCATCGTTAGAGACCGTAAAAGATCACAATAGAAATCGATTCAGGACGGCTTTATTTGTCTCTTTGATATTAAGAAAGTCAATAAATGTATGTGGGTCAATGACCGTTACTGCACATTTATCAGGTGCCTACTATACAAAGAGAAACTTCTTGTGCAAAAAAACTGTGTAGTCAGTTTTACAAGGCTTTAATTCGTTGTGTAGAAACAGCCCCACACAAGGAGTCTGACTCTGAGTAATCCAAACTTGGGATTTTCTTGAAGAGTAGGCATTGAATTATTTACACCCCTTTATTTCGTGAATTCTCCCCTCTTGCTCGCTGTAATTCGGCAAACTGCTCCATTCAGACTCAAGTCAAGGCGAGGTCGATATCTTTTTCGCACATTGGGCACTATATTTGTGCAAGTATTTTCTGGAAAAAGTTTATTCTTAAAGGAAATGCACCTAAGATTTTATTAGAACCAAACGTGGCCCCTAGCTCAGTTGAAGTTTTATTTTATCTACTGCACCAGCATTAGCCCTTCAATTTAAACACTTTCTGCCTTTCTTGCCCGGGCTGGACTTATCCTTTCAGAATGAAGCAATTAATGTTGAGTTTTATCTCAAACTGTTAAGCCTGTGCCTGTGTGTGTGTGTTGTATCTATAACAAACTTACTTGTTTTAATTTTGACAGGTTTTCGAGCTCACAGGACACGTTCTTAACTCAAAATACTCAATTCTGAAACCTTTAAACTATAGATCACTATTTAACCTTCATAGGTTTGGTTAACTCTTGACTCAAGATGTGCAGTAAAATACTGAGAGAAAATGACTGGTAGAAAATACCTGTGGCATTAGGTTCGCTTCTGTATATTTTATGTGCGTAAAGTACTTGGTAAATAAAATAAAATAAAACATCGTGTTGTTTCCTAAACGCCCTACAACGCAGTCTCCGCTGCCTCTATGTCCTCATTCACAATAATTATTCTTTACATACATGCGGTCGTAAACCACAGACATTGACCTTCTAGTCTTGAAATAGCGTTCACTACTATCCAATGTGCGTTGAGAAATATTACCCGACGTAGTACGGAAATATCCGACCATATCCGACTTGGGTCACTTTGTTGGTGAATAGCATTCTTTTTCTTATTTGGTATGGTATCTTATTGAGGGGTTAAAAATCTCTAAGGTCTAAGTGCCAAAAAATATACAAAGCCGTAGATATTTTATGAAAATACAAGCTATGTTTCAAACCTCAGTGCTCACAGTATTCAAAAAGACCCAAGCGCTTTTTTTTTTTTTTTTTAATCATATTTAAAATAGAAAAACACCGTAGGAGCTAATAAAGACAATTTATTCGCGCGCAACTTTATTATAGAAGTATTAAAATTGGCACTTTAGAATTTAGATATGACTGTGGAATGTTCAAACTTCAAGCATTCGGAAAAAAGCGCGCGGAAAGCTTTGCTTTTACTTTTTTATGATTTATTTCCGTCACTCAAGTTTTGATGGCTTGGCACGAAATGGCAGGCTAATATCGTACGGATAAGAGAGCCAAGTTATACATGTTATAAATCTCTTGTATAATCTCTTTCCCCTAGAGAACAGAACAACAACAACAACGTCTGCTTACCCACTTACTCACTACTCTTACATTATTCAAGAAAACTGCATAACATTACTGGCAGGCTGGCGCTGTAATCGGAAAGATCAATAATCCTGAACGCTTCCATGGAAAGTGTTTTAAGTGCAGCTGAACACTTTAATGAATAATGTGAATATGTCCAGTTCTTAGACGAAATAGCTGGGTGGACTTACGAAATGTGCTTATTTAAGAAAACCGCATCTGGTGGTACCTTATTGTAATTAAATCATAATTATATCAGCCGAAAAACGTCCACTGCTGTAAGTTCCTAATCTTAGTTCTTCTGTATTCACTTCTCTGTGCTATAAATAATCTTCAGTACACTCTTTCTTGAACTCTTCATTTTTCTTCTCTTTAGTTTTGACTTTGACTTTTTGAGACCGCACGATTTCGCTGGATAGGAGACGCAAAGGACCGGTCGATGTGGAGACACTCGGGAAAAGGCCTCATTTTGGACTAGCTGACCCGCGCAACTTCGTCTGCGTCACATTTTCCATTAATGCTCCGCTTCTATTTGTCTTAGCGTGATGACATATATAACCTTCCTCGATAAATGGGCTATCTAACACTGAAAGAATTTTTCAAATGGGACCAGTAGTTCCTGAGATTAGCGCGTTCAACCAATCAAACAAACAAACGCTTCTGCTTTATAATATTAGTATAGATGGGAAATCAAATTACTTCACCCGCTCTGGGCTGAGCGGGATCGTGTGTCAGACTCTTACTGACTAAAACCCATTCATCATCATCTATCAGCCGCAAGACGCCTACTGATGGACATAGGCCTCCCCCAAGTGTCGCCACAATAACAGTTCCTGTGCGTTTTACTTTTTATTGTTTTGATTAGAAGACGGTAATTTTTTTTTACTCTTTTTAGTGGTGATACTTGATGACGTCTTCGTCTACGCAGAAATTGAAATATTAAGCAAGAATGTTCGTTAAGTAAACTACTGACCCAAAATGAATTTTAATTATTTAATAACTTTGTCATGTTGTGTGTGTGTGCAATTAAGATGAAGTATAAAAATAAATACTTCAGTAGGTACTTAACATTGAAACTCACTCAATATTTTATTTTCGTGTCAGTAAGACGTGCTCAATCTTTGTCCATTTTTAAAACGATGGTCAAACATCACTACCTTTCTCTTTGACCGTTTTTGTTTGGGTTCTATGCTTTTTTTTTCATAATTATAATTGTATTTATTTATCTATTATATATTCATATAAATCGTACACCTAGGACTACCTACACTACTGCATTTCCTTTTTCTTTAAAATCCATCCAAAGGTTGACTTGAAAAGATCGCTCTTAGCGATAAGGCCGCCCATTGTGTCACCCTATGTAATGTTTTCTTCGTCTATTTTTTCTGTATCTTATATGGTGTACATAATAAAAAGTATACTATTCTATTTTGTTTGTGTAACAAAATGTGAAAGTTTGAAGACAGTACATTTGAGTTGAGAACAGAAAAGAGTAAATTCAAGGAAGATCAGATGTCAAGATAGTATAAAATAAAATATAATTACCTACAACAGGTAGGTAGGTAAACAAACCGTTCATTTTATCTTCAATTACAAACATGCAAACTTACAAGGCAGGGTTGTAAGTTGTAAATTAAAGTTGCGGGTAATAAAACATATTTTATGGATAACTGTACTCGAAGTGGCTGCAGTAATATCCAGTTATGGTTTATGAACACCATCGTTGATTATTTCATGAAATTAACCTGGTTTATTAAAGACATAATCAGCTGTAAGCATAGGTAAAAAATAAATGTGAATGGATGGAGAGGGAGAGGAAGGCCAAAGAAAAGATGGATGAATTGTGTAAGAAGCGATATGAAAGAAAAAGGAGTTACTTAGTGAAAGTTTGACGGCTCATAGGGCAGACTGGAAGAAAAAAACGTGTTGCGTCGACCCCAAGTAACATGGGATAAGGACAGGAAGATGATGATGAGCTGTAAGTATAGGTAATGTAGTTGTAACCATCCCTACCTTGTTGCTATTCTAACTATTCGCACTAAGCGTTTCCGAACGTCTTTTATAATGCGCACCCAAAGGAGTGGAACTCTACCTGCATCCGTGTTTTGGAAACATTCAACTCTTCATCTTCAAAGTTACGAGTGGACAGGCTAATTTCGGGGTAATCTCACTCCATTGTCGACTTTGTCTCTGTCACCTCTGACCTAGGCTATAGTCAAGAGCAAAACCCATACCAAATAAAATAAAAGGGCGATTTTATGGATTACAAGCATCCAGGCTCCATACCACCCAAGAGACCTTTTACTTCACCCCTTGGGAAAATGAGTGTGGCTCATTCTCTCATCAAGTTTTTATTTGACTGAATTAATTAATTTATTCATGTACCTACACACAATACACCTAAAAAAAGAAAATTTAATACAGTGAAAAGAGCAAAAAGGTACTACTTATTTCATAATAAATTTCTTAAAAAGACCTACGACAAGAGATAAGAAACGTAGACCGGTAGAGACAAAGAAGGAAATTCAAAATAGACTTCATTGTGACTCGGCTCGGATGTCCAAGGGTCATCCACACTATCCACGATCACACTAACGAAGGCATGTTTAGGCACTTTTAAGTTTTCTGTTCATACCCTTTATGAAATAGAATATACCCTAAGTCAGCTACCCCTTGGAATAAACTTTAGGGGTAGCTTAAAAACCTCCTAAAGAAGAATCATCAAAAAAATCCGGCTAAATGCGAGTCGGACTTTATCTGTAAAAACGGCAAAAAATCATGTCTGTTGTATGGGAGCCCCTTTGAATATTTGTTTTATTCTGATTTTAGTACTTGATGTTATAACGGCAACAGAAATACGCCATTGAAAATTTCAACTGTCTAACTATCACGCTTCATGAGATACAGGCTGGTGACAGACGGACGGACCGCCCTTACCTTACCTTTGGATACGGAACTCTAAAAAGTGAGCAACATTGAACTGAATGGTTAAGTACTGCAATTCAACGCCAACCATGGTCAATACTTCCGATGCATGGCTTGAATGTCGGAAGCACACAATACATTAGAAACACATCATTCAACATAATCGACACGACCATCCTAATACAGTGCTGCTTAGCATAATTATGAAATCCATCTAACAGTCCAAATAAGGCCATCAATTTTTAAAAGGCAAAGGAAATTCTATATTATGCATATTGACGACAGCTAAAAAAGGCAATGATATGCTTTTATTCAGCCTATAATGTCACTGTCAAAAAAACAACCGCCCCTCTCCCTCTAAATATTGTGATATTGTCTATGCTTCCTGTGTTCCGTTCCGTGACAATCGGGTACATTGACCGAAACACGGCCGGACGGACCGGACGATCGGATAGATTTTGTACTACAGATGCCTAACGGGCCCCTCTAGTATTGTTTGATGAGAGTTTGATGCGTAAAATAACGGTTTTTTCTGCGAATTCTGTGAGAAACAAATGGTTTGTTTTTGGTGTCCTTGACTTTTGAAGAATGTGGTGTTGAAGTGACTTGTTTGATCTAAGAATTATCATGTTTTTTTTTTTTTGCTTTTTGACTCAATTTTTTTTTAGTTTTTGAGCCTTTATGGCATTCACAATTTACTATCATGCTTGCTAGCACTGCAGTTACGATGAAGATAGCCACTTCTGATTACATAATAGTAAAGGACAATGAACTTTTGGCACCAAACCATATAATACTTCTAAGCTCCGCGGTTGAAAAAAATATTGTTTTTATTAGGGTTCCGAACAAAACACGGAACCCTTATAGGGTCACTGGTGTGTTTAGTCAGATTATTTCAGGATTTATATTTCAGTATTGGCATTTGAGGAGGAAAAAGCCAAGTGCGAGTCGGACTCGCGTGCAAAGGGTTCTGAATCTATTTTATTTATTTTAACATGTTATTTTAACACTGCATACTTCTTACAGGTTTTCCTGTAATCTTTTAGTAGATATAGAACTATTAACTGCATTTTTTTTTTTCAAAATTTTGGGCTGTGGTTTCGGAGTTATGGGAGGAATGGTAATTTTTGGTCTAATTCCTTGAATAACTTCAAAATCATGTATTTAATACCCTCACAGTAAATCATTTGATATGTTACACGATACAGTTTGAAAAACTTTTTTTTTTATTTTATAGTTTGACCCCAAAGGTGACCCACATACTATTTAATTTATTTACGTTTCCGTGTTTGGGTCACAAAAGTCCATATTTTACCAAATTGCAACAGAATCGGTCCAGTAGATCCGGAGGAAACTGGCTGTGACAGATGGACAGACAGACAGACACCTATAAGTGTGGGCCTATAAGTGTTCCGTTTTTTGTTCGGAACCCTAAAAACAACAAATCGACAGAAAGTTGACAGTAAGTATAGAATTTTTGGAGGGAAATATTTTTTGTTTGGTATCACACACTCTTGGTTAAGTTGGTATTGCGTAAATCACGCAGATTGAGAACTTACGATCTTTATCTAATAAGACTAGTGTTGTTACCATACAAATGGAAATAGCGACAGTGTTCCCATGATCATAGGCTATTAACTCTTCTGTAATCACTCTCCCATTCGTTCATTCATTCACTGTGGTAAACAGTCCATTATAACAGTTCAGAAACTGTTTGCCGTGGCAATTGAAAGGTTTCCACGTTTGTTTTGCGATAGAATAGCAAAATGCTTGTAGAATCAATCATGTAGATGGACTGTACAGGTAATAGTCTGAAGGTCTTTGGTAACACAGCCAGAATACCTGACCACTGCAGCATTGTAGATGCAGCTTAAAGTTTTGGCGTCATTCAACCTTTTCAAATTCTACCTCTGTGCTGATTTGTTTCCTTTTTTGAGATTTAATTTAATTTTAGACCAATGAAAAATCTTTTGAAAAATTTGATAGCTATGGCTTGTCAGTGGCTGGTGAAGTTTTGATAGACGACGACTGCACCTGATATAATAAAAAAATTATTTAAAATGCTAGTGAAAGCATAGTTTGTTATATAAAACTATTAGTATGCAGATCTGTTGAAAATTTTGGTGTGGAGTTTTTCCTAATTATATGGTTAATGTTAATTATACCTAAAGCGGATATTTAATATTTACAGTGTACCGATATCGATCAGACGACGATATCGGTCCCAGGACAGACCGTCCAGAGCCGTTTGGTTCCGTACTCGTCGTGCTCCAAAATTAATTCGTCGAAGATTAAATTATTCTACGGTTGTTTTTATATTTAGTTTAAGTACCTGTTTCCTATTTTTCATTTGACCACATTGTCTAGGAGTTATAAAGCCTACCTAGCGCCGCATTATCTAGGCAATTTAAGGAGTCGCTCCTAGGCCAATTTTTGGTTGCAACCACATATTCAGGCTTATTTTTACCCATTAAATTTAAAGAACCGTGCCTAGGTTTCCTTTCGTCTTTTTTAATTAAATTCTGTCCTTGTTTATATTCATTCAGCGATACTTTTTTAAATTTCCTTCTGTTGTTTTTTTATACCTTTTGTACGTTCATTTTTTACGTTTTTGATATAACTTATAAATAAAAATTTACGTGTACGTTGGCGAACCTCAGAATGATTATTTCGCTACAATATGGCGCCCGAACAAAAGTAAGTACTTTTTCATCTTCATAATTAAATTGACTATTATTTTTTTTTTCAACTGTGTGTGTGGTTGTTCTTTTCGAACAATTTTTTTTTCATTTTCTACCTCTGTTCCAGATTCCTGATTATTACCAAGTGGTAGAAAAGCACATTTGTCGATTTTTAAAGTCTCGAACTCCATATACGTCAGAAACTATCAACGTTCCAGATAATTTTCTATAATTGAATATGTTATAAACATAATTTATTTGAAATAACCCTGAAACTATAGAAATATAAAACTTTTATCTCTTTTCAACATTTTCTTTTCCCCTGAATTTCATTTCATATCTATAGCTAGTTGTAGTTTAGATTCTCTACGTGTGCTTGTTTGTTTGAATGAATAGACATCGAGTATAAAGGTAAGCTTGGTTTGGAAGGCTGTTTGTTGGTTTAGTCGTTTTCCTTGTTTTTCAACTGCTACATTTTTAAACCATGGCGGAACAGGATTCTATTAGCGACACACCACGACGCGAAAGCCCTATTATTTCGAGAGCACCACCTATTCCACCCAGACGTTCTCAGGCGTCTAGCCATTCAGATCTCCCTTCTCCAATGAAGTCCGAGGATTGTCCAGGATTTTTTAGAAAGCAATTTTCTCTGAAAAAGTGGAAGATTGAGTACACAGGGGAAACTTGTGTTCGTGAATTCATCACCTGTATTGACGAGCATAAGGAGGCGGATGATTTGCCCGACCATTACATTATTAAACGCTTCCATGAGGTGTTATCCGGGGCAGCTTTAAAATATTTCAGGTCTATTCGCCGACCCGACTTAACATATTTTGAATTAAATCGGTTATTTTTGAAAATGTTTGGAGCTACAGATTTTGAATACAAAACCGAGCACAAATTAAGGAACATGAAACAAAGATCTAACCAATCGGTAAGAGACTTTGTTATAGAAGTTACTTATTTGAACTGGACCTTAAAGAATCCAATTAGCCAGATAAAATTGTTGGAAATTATCATCCACAACATGCATTCAAGATATTTTCCTTGCTTATCCATACATAAATTTAATGACCTTGATGCGCTTATTGATCTAGCATCTCATTTTGAAAGTTTTTTGCCTGAACCACCCTCAAAGTCGGTTCCCAGTATATCGAATAAAAACCAGTTATGTCGTAAATGCAACAAAACTGGTCATTCTTACCGTTCTTGTTCAGAAGTACCTGGGATGGTGTGCTTTAAATGCCGCACCCCTGGTTTTCTAACACGGAATTGCCCGAAATGCAATCCTAAAAAATGTTATTTACACCGGCGACACGAACTTTCTCGTACAGTGTCACCAGTGATATCTACTGATTCCTCAGATAACAGACCTTTTATTGAAATCTTATTATGTGATCGTTTAGTTAAGGCTCTTCTTGACTCAGGCGCTCAAATGTCCTTAGTTAGTGAAAGTTTAACCCACGAGCTAGGTATTTCATTGGATACTAATATTTCTTGTCCTCGGGTTATTTCTGCAAACAACTCGCCTATTGATATTTTAGGAACTGTTTTTCTCCCAGTTCAATTCAATGGTACTACTTTTGTCCATGAGTTTTTGGTAGCTCGTTGTATGACTTCCTCAGTCATTTTGGGAATTGAATTTTGGAACAAATTCGGTTTAACTTCGGTTTTTAGTAAAGCTTTTAATAAGAATATTAAAGGGAACATGTTTCTTCCTCCCAATAGTAATTTTTCCCCACAAGTATCTAGTGTATGTGACGCCCGTTACATTCATCCCCGTAACGTTTTGTTACTTGAACAAGAGATAAGTTTACAGAAGGTCATTGACGAGTTTCAAGTTATTTCTTCAGACAGAATTGGTCTTGGAAAAACGACCTGGCTTTCTCACAAGATTAATACCACAGGTCAGCCAATTAGGCAAAGGTTTTACCCACTTTCGCCTGTTAAATTAAAAATACTAAATGAAGAGATTGATAAGATGCTCGAAATGGGTGTTATTCGACCTTCTCGCTCGCCATGGGCAAGTCCTGTTGTTATGGTTACAAAAAAAGATGGTTCCGTCCGTTTTTGTGTTGATAGCAGAAAGTTGAATAGCGTTACAATTAGGGATTCGTATCCTCTCCCTCGTATACACGATATTCTTGATAATCTTCGTGGTGCGAGATATATAACTTCCCTTGATTTTAGGAGTGCTTTTTGGCAGATACCTCTTGCTGATAAAGAAAGTTGTGAGAAGACTGCTTTTATTGTCCCGCAACGTGGTTTATTTGAATTTGTTAGGATGCCATTTGGTCTTACAAATGCGGCATCTGAGATGCAGCGTCTTACCGACATGATTGTCAATTTTGAATTCACTTCGACTAGCGACGACTGTGTTTTCGGATATGTCGACGATTTGATTTTAGTTTCGAAAGATTTTCACAGTCATCTCGCTCTTCTTAGGAAGGTTTTGAACAGACTTAAAGAAGCTGGTTTATCCATTAATTTAAAAAAATGTGAATTTTGTAAAAGCGAACTTAAGTATTTGGGTTACATAGTAAATGAAAAGGGTTTACAAACTGACCCAGGTAAGCTAGACGCTATTAGAGATTTTCCAACTCCTACCACAGCTAAATCTCTACGCGGTTTTATCGGAATGTGTTCATATTATAGGCGTTTTGTTGATGGTTTTTCTTCAATTATTGCACCTCTCACCGCTCTTATTGGTAAGAAAAAAGGTCGAGATCCTATAAATTGGGATGAAGCAGCTGATGAAGCTTTTATGAAGTTGAAACAGGCATTAATAAATACTCCTGTTATGACTTGTCCTGATTTTTCAAAGCCATTCGTTTTACAATGCGACGCATCAGCTGTTGGTCTTGGTTCTGTTCTTTCACAGATTATTGATAACGTCGAACATCCTATTGCTTATTATTCTCGTTTATTTTCCAAAGCTGAACGTAATTATAGTACTACTGAACGCGAACTCTTATCAGTTTTAGATTCTATAAAACATTTTCGCTGTTACCTTGATGGTATGAAGTTTTCTGTCATTACCGATCATATGGCTTTGAAGTGGCTTCTTACCCTAGACAACCCCTCTGGTCGTTTAGCTCGCTGGGCAACGGTCATTTCGCAGTATACCTTTGATATTGTCCATCGCAAGGGGACACATCACGTCGTTCCGGATGCCTTATCTAGAATTCATGCTAGCCCGGTCACTTTTGATCAAGGACCTGAGCAAACTACCGATAGATGGTATAAAAAGGTTTATATAGGCGCTCGTGATACACCTCAAATGTTTCCTGCTTACGTTATTCAGAATGGTGTTCTTTTAAGACGTATGCCTATCACTTCTCCTTTGGCTTCAGATCCTTGGCGTGTTGTATTACCAGCTGAAAAGGTACCATCCGCGATTTGGGAAGTACATAACGATTTTCCTTCAGTACATCCAGGTGTCACGAAGTCATATCTCAAGATAAGAGAGATTTTTTACTGGCCAAATATGTTCCGAGATGTTACTGAGACTTTGAAGCAATGCGAAATTTGCAAGGCTTACAAAATCGCTAATACCCAACCTCGAGGTCAAATGCTGTATCCCAAAGATGTTACTTTACCTCTACAATTGATTTCTGTCGATTTAATCGGACCTTTGCCGATGGCATATTATGGTTATAAATATATTTTGTCTATGGTAGACGTATTTTCTAAATATGTTTGGCTTGTACCTCTTAAGAAGGTTAATGCTAGTACCATTGTTAGAGCTTTAGAATCTGAGATTTTTTTCAATTTTGGTGTACCACGTGCTATTCTTTGTGACAATGCTACGGTGTTTCGTAGTAATCATTTTTTAAATTTCCTCAGATCTTTTCATATCGGTTCACCAATTTATACTCCGTATTATTCACCTCAAGCAAATACTGTTGAACGTTATAACCAAAGTATTGTTACATGTTTGAGTATTTTAGTTGGTGAGAACCAAAGAAATTGGTCTAAGATGTTACCTAAAGTAAAACTCTATCTCAACTCTTGTATTAATTTAGCAACAGGTTTTACACCTAACTTTCTAATGTTCGGTAGAGAAGTTTTGATGGATCCTAGTCGTGCGGATAGTCAGACTCAAGGCTCTAATTTGGCCGACAGTCGTAATCGTCACGCCTCGAATCTGTCTTCTCTTGGCGAAGTTTATGCTAAGGTTGCTGATAATCTTTCGTTGGCTTTCCTCCGTAATTCACGAGCATACAATGCCAATCGAAAAGCTATCACTTTGAATGTAGGTGACACTGTATGGAGACGAAATTTCTCTAGGTCTTCTGGTGCTGAATATTTCTCTGGAAAGCTTGCTCCACGTTTTATTAAGTGTCGCGTTGCTAGAATCATTTCAAAAACCATTTATTTACTTGAGGATTGTGATTCAGTCCATTCAGGACAGTATCATATTAAGGATATCTTAAAATGATTTTCTTTATTTTTCTTGACGATTTTATCTCATTAATTATTTCATTTAGAATGATTCCTTATTCCCATAGAGTTGTTAACATAAACAAAAATTTCTTGATAAAATATTGATACACAAACCATTTTATTACCAACAATTAATTATTATTCTGTACGGAACTATTTACTGACGAATGTTTTATTGCCGTGCTATTCTTGGATTTGTCCATAGGTAGAGGTTCGGTAAATTTTCTGCATCTTTATGTTCGTCAATGCTTGTGATAAATTGTCATGGCTCCTTGTTCTTGGATTTACTCGTTGCTAGCGTTTTGACAGTTTTAGTGATGAGTAACTGTCGATAAGCTGTTTTCGATAAAAATTTCATTGATATAGTGTTGAGACATAGTCGATAGATGCTTATCGATGAATTATATAGTGAAGTTCGGTGTTATGGAACTTATTTGAAAAGTAGCACCCAATATTAAATAAAATATTGCATACAACTTTATGGAACATCAAACCCGTTGGGATGGGCAGAGATGTTGTTTAGATTTCTTACCTTTTAACTTTAACCATTCAATGGTAGGTTATTTTCTTTTTCTTCTATTATTGGACTCGTCCACTTATTCTTTAATTCTTTGAATTACGCGAACTAAGGTTCTTATTTTATCCTTGAACTTTCGTTCTTGGTTCTAACTTTATGGTCGATCTTTATGTATTGACCTTATATTATTCTTATTAGGGTTACACCTGGTTTCTTTCTACACGATAGACGGTAGTAGATTAGGGTTTAATTAAGTTAGGTTACTATTAATTGAATTAGGTGGACTCTGATATTTTTTATCTTTTATGTTTTCTTCACATTGCGAGCTTGCACTGATGACGATAAGATGAAGATATCTTCGTCTCTCGTCTATATCCTTTGCACTTCGGTGTCGTTAGTTAGGTTTGCTTTCTATTTAATGATATAGGCTAAGCTAGTTTAATTCGTATTGGGTACATACTTGCTCTTTACTTATTTTGTTTTCTTCTTATTTTTATAGGGTTATCGTACTTATCGTTACATGCTTCCTAGTCTAGATAATGTTTTTTTTTTCTTTTCTTTCGCTTTCGTACTTTTTACCTTTTTTTTTGAGAAAGGGGATATTGCAGCATTGTAGATGCAGCTTAAAGTTTTGGCGTCATTCAACCTTTTCAAATTCTACCTCTGTGCTGATTTGTTTCCTTTTTTGAGATTTAATTTAATTTTAGACCAATGAAAAATCTTTTGAAAAATTTGATAGCTATGGCTTGTCAGTGGCTGGTGAAGTTTTGATAGACGACGACTGCACCTGATATAATAAAAAAATTATTTAAAATGCTAGTGAAAGCATAGTTTGTTATATAAAACTATTAGTATGCAGATCTGTTGAAAATTTTGGTGTGGAGTTTTTCCTAATTATATGGTTAATGTTAATTATACCTAAAGCGGATATTTAATATTTACAGTGTACCGATATCGATCAGACGACGATATCGGTCCCAGGACAGACCGTCCAGAGCCGTTTGGTTCCGTACTCGTCGTGCTCCAAAATTAATTCGTCGAAGATTAAATTATTCTACGGTTGTTTTTATATTTAGTTTAAGTACCTGTTTCCTATTTTTCATTTGACCACATTGTCTAGGAGTTATAAAGCCTACCTAGCGCCGCATTATCTAGGCAATTTAAGGAGTCGCTCCTAGGCCAATTTTTGGTTGCAACCACATATTCAGGCTTATTTTTACCCATTAAATTTAAAGAACCGTGCCTAGGTTTCCTTTCGTCTTTTTTAATTAAATTCTGTCCTTGTTTATATTCATTCAGCGATACTTTTTTAAATTTCCTTCTGTTGTTTTTTTATACCTTTTGTACGTTCATTTTTTACGTTTTTGATATAACTTATAAATAAAAATTTACGTGTACGTTGGCGAACCTCAGAATTTTTATTTCGCTACACCACGTATTTTTTTTAATTTAAGCTTGACTATTTTAAGGTCACTTGTTCCATTGCCACGGTCATGAAAATGAGACCTAGGTGTATGATTTTAAACACACATATAATTTACCTACTTAGTCATTGAGCGTATTTTTTTAAATTATGGGAATTCCGCTACCCAACTACTATGAGGCCCTATTTAGCCAGTACTGACAAAAAGTGAACTATAACTAATGTATAAAATATAACAAGACATACTAATTCCCAGCAAATTATTCCTGTTTGTTTGTTACGTTGATTCGAAAACACCTATATTTATGAGGAAGCAAATTAATATTATTATGACCAGGGATAATTCTTTGATTTAGCCCAGTAACCTAATAATAAACCAATATTCATTGGATGTGATAATGAACTAAGTAATAATATTGACCTCTATATTTATTTTCCTAGTGAATTGTTTAGCCACACTGTTTATTTACCTGCACGGACAACAACTTATAGGAGCACGTAAGTTTAACCTGATATTTCTAGAATGTCTGGAATTCATTGTTAGAATTATGAGCATGCTCACTTAAAAATTGACTAGCTTTACAATTTTACTATGAGCCATACCTATACGATGAGCCGATACTTCTTTGTTGCATCCACGTCGAAAGGACTCTGTATGTCGTTTGTGTTCCTTCGAACTGTTTCTTATGATAGCACCTTTTCCCACCAGCGATAATGAATTAGTATCGCCTGATTGTCTAACAACTGATACTCTTCACCCTTTAAAACCTGCGATATCCCAATCTACATGTTCCTTATTACCTCCTTATCTAAAGTCATGATGCAATCAGTTCTCGCTGCTTGACGGGATGACATGCGGTTGCGGCGCCAAACGCTAATACGCCGATACTTCCTTGTTGCATCCACGTTGAACGGCCTCTGATTGTCGTTTATAATGTTGTTTCTAACAGTTTTCTTATGAAACCGTCTTTGTCATCCTATCAGCGATAGTGAAATAGATTCCTGATCGCCTAACAGCTGATAGATACTCTTCACCCAATCTACATGTTCCTCATTACCTCCGTAACTAAAGTCGTGATGTTCCACAACCGATCAGTTCTCGCTGCCTGACGGGCTGGCATGCGGCTGCGGCACCAAACGTTTGGTACGCCGATACTTCCTTGTTGCATCCACGTCGAACGGACTCCGTATGTCGTTTGTGTTGTTTCTCAGTTTTCTTATGAGTGAACCTTGGGTTTATAGACATTAGTCTGCGATAACGATTGTCAAAAGGCCAAAATGTTTGGGAAAATATCGTTTTGTTGTAACGTAGAATATCATTCTGACCAGAGTTTCTTGTCTAATCCATTAGCATCAGGTAAGCTTCAGATGCTGAGCAGTTTCATTTTCTATTGATAGGCAAGCGTTTGACCACCATCTCACCTGAGCGAGTAAGAGTTAGTTGTAGTAGTTTCGGTAAAAAAATTGAATCTTTCAGAAGTTTAATTTCGTTCTTGAATTGTTCCACTGCAGCGCCTCAGCAAGGCTGTTATTCAATGTCTGTATCTTTTCGTTCTAAATAAGTTTTAATATAGACCACTGGTGGAAAATGACGACAAGTCACTTAATCATTGCAATAACCTAATACATAGCTGATTATAAAACATCTCCCCATATTTATGTTATTAAATAAATTTGTCTATGTGAATACTAGTTAATATGGTATCAATTTCTACTTGGATGCCACTCTTTAACTCAACTCTATACAATAGCGCATTAATAACAGTATATCATTCAAATTCCTTTTAACGAAATTCATTGTATAAGCGTCTCACAAGGCGTCCTTAGACGATTAATTACTTATTCCCTTATCTGTCCGATTAATTCTCGAGCCCTAAGTTTTCGCTCAGTGGCGCTAAGGCATGCGGTAGTTTGATACTTCCTGGTGAGTCGGATTGAGTAAATAGATACTTGGTTGTCGATGGTGCGTCTGTTTGTAGTACCTTCGTGGATAGGTAGGTACTTGGTTGTCGACTTTAGCGACGTTAAACCCGTGAGAGAAATGCCGGAAGAATTGGAGATGTTTCTTTGCATTTTTGTAAAGGTTGCGGTTAGGCCTTGTTGATTTCTTTGAAGAAAATTATGGCATGTATGAGCGCTGATAACTAAACTTTACTGACCGAGACGCTAAAAGGTTATTTATCTTGGTTGTCTTTCTCTAAGTCTGGTATCGGATGGCAAATAAAACGACGGCCTACTTTGGATTCTAGATGCCAAATTTTTCACGTTTATAATGGGTGAGGAACAGTGTTATGAAGCCGTTATTTCGCCAAATTCAAAAGTTAAATCAATTTTCACTTTTGTTATTAAATACATGAAGGGGATATAAGGATATTGCCGCCATCATGACAATCGTAGAAGCTCAATGTAGCCCTGAGAGAAAAAAGGTTGAGTACGACTGGTCTAGAGGCTCTAAAGACAAGTGGTTACCACAGCCTATGTAGCCACTGTCAATACAAAGCATTGTTTTCTGTACAAAGACTCAATACTGTTTTAAAACTACTAACCTACTGCGATACACGCCCACCGCATATTGGAATGCAGTCTCCACAATCGTACACATGTTATATCCTCAAATGATACACAAACCAATGAAAATATAAAAGTTTACAACTACTAAACTGTTTGTTTTTACTCTCAAGTCATTTGTGTGCGTTCTCGGCGTTTACGTTGTTATTCTCATCATCTCGTAGCGTATGATGCGTAAGGGCTGTCCGACGTCCTGATTTATTAAAATAAAACTTATTGGTCACTGGTGGTCACCAAGGACCCATGAACAGAAGATACGATATGAGACATATGACTAGAAAGTTAGAGTGAACAGGTTTCTTCTGGGCAAGCTCGCTCTATCGTCGACTTTGTCTCTGTCCTAGACAAGACCAAACCCATCTCAATAATAAAAAAACGATATTTAAGATATAGGTGATTATTGAGATGGCTGCAAATATAGCTATTTGGAAGAAGAGGACATGAGGTGTCGACTCCAAATAAATTAGGATAAGGGCGTAAGGATGATGAAATTATGGTACTTAGTATGTGATTTTCCAGAAGATCCTGAAGCCGAATAGCGTCTCGGCGACGGAAAGAGAATGTGAAACTGATAAAGCGTTTGTATGATGTTAAAGCAAGTTGAGTTGAGACGAAGCCTGGTTCAAACCAACAATAACTGGAAGACTATTTCTAATCAAAGAACAACTGCAGCTATTGTGGTTAATATTTACTACTACGCTAGAACAGTTTCAGTTAAAACAGATGTTTGAGTTACCTTACCTGACTCAAAACTCAAAAGTCGACGACATATATACGGCAAACATGTAAATAATTTCTTCGTAGATAGATATTTATCTCCACAGATACACATTTATTCCTACTGCTGCTTTAATACTAATTGTGAGCTAGCATGTTCGTGATGCTAAGCGTGAAATTATGATAATTGGCTAATTAAATTCGTTGTTTTAGTGACGCATACTTGTTTCGTCTGACTCAGCTGTTGTGGATCAACACACTGGCATGTAGCGCGATTAATAGGGCTACCAATATTTATACTAATTTCATAATTTATGGTATGGTATTGTCGTTAGTTAATATCATTATTACCTATTTCTGGTTGTTCAAGAAAAGTTGAACTGACTGATCATCCAATTGAAAATCAAATCGAATTTACATGGTTGATATTTTGTTTATTGTAAGACTTCCATGTTTTAGAAATGATTTGTTGATGACAGGTTTAGATGGATTATTATGTTGTCATAAAGCAAGTCATAATTTGTTTGTTTTTCGAAAAAACCATTACACATTGCTAATTGCTATATACACAAGGAGAAATCCTTCACTTCTATGATGAAATCCTATGAAACTACTATAAAAACGTTTTCGTTGATTAAAAGAAAAAACTTTGCCTCGCAAAAAAAAATCCCATACATAAATGTGCCAGCAGTGCCAGCCCTGAATGTAAACGAATAGAGAAACAGATGAAAAAGCATTACCGAGGCTCTGATTGCGTAACGTAAAGAGGTGGATGAACTCTAGCGTGCGTGCGAATCAAATTGTGTGTGATTGTACCGCCTATGTACCGTCTCTGCCATGTGGACGAATGATGCTGTCATGTCTATTGCCAAGCTGTTGAGGTTTTTAAACCTTACATAGTTTATTCCATTAAAGGCCTTGCTGAGATCCAAACTCCGGAGTTCTAGCAAATCAAATTTTGTGTGATAGTACTTACTGCCTGTGTTGACGGCTCTGCCGTGTGGAAAATTGATACTGTCATGTCCATTGCCAAGCTTTGGAGCCTTACGTAGTCTATTCTATCGAAGGCCTTGCACAAATCCATAGTTTGGAATTCTAATTAATCAAATTGTGCGTGATAGTACTGCCTGAGTTGACGCCATGACGGCTCTGCTGGGTGGACGATTGATACCGTCATGTTCATTGCCATGAGATATTTAAGCCTTGCATAGTCTATTCTATTAAAGGCCTTGCACAAATCCAGAGTTCGGGATTCTTACAAATCAAATTCTGTTTGATAGCACTGCCTGTGTTAACGGCTCTGTGGACCGTGTGGACGATTGATACTGTCATGTCCATTGCCAAGCTACGTAAGGCTCCAAGCCTTACGTAGTCTATTGTATCAAAGGCCTTGCACAAAAAAATTAAAAATTCGGGATTCTTGCAAATCAAATACTGTTAGATAGTGCTGCCTCTGTTGAAGACTCTGCTAAGGCTGAAACCAGCACTCACCAGAAACAGACCGCATTTCTGTTTTTAGTGAGGCCTCTGTTATAGTTTTAAAAATCTAAGTTCGCACCATCAAATTTTTCTGAGATTTTACATAAGATGTTACCACCGTATCGCAACCAAAGCATTCACACCCGTTGCGTATTTGCGTAACACTCTCAACAATGCCTCCTACAACCCGTGTATCCTACTCACCAATGTTGACCTGTTCATTTATATTTTCAAGTTCAAGTATATTGTCTTAAGCTGACTCATCTGCACCTGTTCTGGTAGTCATCTGCACCTGTAATGGCTGATACATTCTACAGTTTTTATAATAAATGTGACAATACCGACGCGTGTAAACTGTGTAAAATTAAAGCGGTATTGTGTGTGATAATTGTTTTACTTGTTTAAAGTTGTTTCTGTTTTAACTGCTAATGAAGTAATAACTTGCGTATTTCACAATTGTTGTAGTTGCTTGTTGTGATCTACTTACAAAATTTCCCGCGGTTATCCGTATGTTAAGGTGTTTTTATTCCAGAATGATAGCTACTAACTAATGGATATTTTGTATGATGAAGAGTATTTATATACAGTTGTAATTGCCATCTAGCATATCAACTACAGCTACTAAAACCTATGAGAATCATTCCTGTTTCTGGGTTGTGACCCTGCAGCTAAGAACTGGTTCGACCCGAAGTGTGGATTGACCTCAGTTGATAGCAACACTCTCGCACCCTATTCCATAAAACTGTTAAAACTAACTACCACTATTTTTCTCTACATCACCCAAAGGTTGACTGGTAGAGAATGCCTATGGCATTAAATCCGCCTCTGTACATTTGTGCTTAAAGTGTTAAATAAATAAAATAAATACACCTGTGCGTAACCCATTTCTGGTGGCTTCTATGGCTGTACATTTAGTCAAAGTGCAGAGACGATGAGGCCAATCAATTCAAATGTTATATTAACAAAATCTACTTCCTGCATTCAGACCTACAAACTAACTTACCTACAACGAACACCCTACATTCACTTACCGGTAACTATGATATAACAGCAGTAATTAATACACGGCTCTGTTGCGTCGCATTCCAAGGTATTGTTGCGGCCTGCGCACGCGCCGCCATTCCGTAGTGCCGCGATCAATGTCGCTTTGTGTCCTGTGCCTGTTCAGAGACAAGAAAAAAGTAGTTTTTGAAGTGGACGAAACTTGTTCGAAATTCAAAGTATTTGATGAAAAAATATAAACAGACTTTGGTGTTCGAATTGTGAACGTTGCTTTGATGAAGCTGTACTGCTGTACAGTTTATGGTACACATGTCTATGGACTGTGTATCAAAAGACAGATTTTGGATAAGTTTGAGTTGTGCTACGATTTTTAGTGTTCAATAATTATACTATCAATATATCTAATACGAAAGTTTGAACTCCAGTGTAGTGTTTATCGAGAATCTCTAACCAAATCAGTGAAAAGTTACCGGAAAAGTTGTACCAACTTCGTTCGCAGGTTCAGGGTCTACGGTCTGCATGCTATCAGTTTTCTTCAAAGTCATGACGAGTGATTGTAATCAGTCCTAAAAATGGACTTTAATAATAAAAACGTTCAACGGATGTATTGGTTTTCAAAGTGGGTTAGTATAAATTATACATTAGTTTTATGTTATTATTGAAAATGTTGTTGGAAAGTGGTCTATAAAGACCAATCTAACGGTGTTCAACAATAACAAAGTCATAAGGACCACAAATATGAATAAAGTTGTTTCGTTTACATTCTTGATTTTCAAGTCACAGAAGCTATTGTCTTTAAAAACTGTGAGTCATCCATGTGATGTGTGTTTTAATAAATATTTGAATACGATATCGAAAATGAAAAGTAGGTATTAAGTATTTGTCCTGATTTTGTTTTGAGTATGAAAATGGTTATATATATATATAGGTAATGATCGAAGTAGAAGCGATGGATAGATTGTGTTGTGTTGTGAAACTCTCTACTTGCGTCTATGTTTTCGTGTTGTTGGAGTGAACAAGCTTCTTCTGGGTAAGCTCACTCCATCGTCGAATTGGTCTCTGTCACCTCTGACGTAGACTAGAGTCAAGATCAAACCTATCTCAAATAAAAAAAGACTTATGACCTGAAAGGAGGTCACTTCAAGTTGGTGGTAAATAGAGATGAAAGAGAATAAGTAATCTGACATTCAGCGTCAACGCTAATTATTGGAATGACGGTAGGAGAATGATGGTTTGCTGTGTTTCTGACCTGATAAGTCAGGCCGCTAAGACCATTGTACAATGTACATTGATCTGCCGCCAGTTTCTGTCATCTCACAATTTTTCGACACGACACAGAAAGATTATAAATGATTGAATTTTAATTCGTATCATTGTAGTAGAAGTTTTCAGTTCACAATGTATCGAGAGTTTATAATCTTTTTGGAAACATTTTATTTTCTTACGGAGTTTGCATTTATCCGGTGACATGATCATGCTCACCTGAAATCAAATAGCACAAATATTATACCATATCAAGCGTACTATCTACCCAGCCTCCTACCTACTCTCGGCCTTCATTCTGTCAATCAAAATGCAATTCACCAAAATCCATATTCTACTATACTAATCATCCAGTGGAGACCGCGAATCGGCAAACGTAAGGTAGGACGCCCTCAGGCTAGGTGGAGCGACGATCTTCGCAGGGTGGCTGGTAGCAGCTGGATGAGAGTTGCCGGTGATCGAGCCAAATGGCGTGCACTTGGAGAGGCCTATGTCCAGCAGTGGACTGTTATAAGCTGATGATGATGATGATTCATCCAGTGTGTCAATTCTACTACTTTCACATTCGCATCTCAATCGCCAACTGTCAAAAATGTATGAAAATTAAGGCTTTTTTTACAGTTTGCGATTGACATGCGAATGCGAAAGTTGTTTAAAAAGTTTGTAGAATTGGCCCTTAGGTCCAAGCTGGTATAGCAGTCGAAACAGTCTGTTAGAACAGTTCTGCTTTCCACGTATCCGAGTGAGCGTGAATACACAATTTTAGAATCAAACAATTTTTTTGTTCCACACATTACATTCATTCTGGTGTCATACTTTCCTGCACAATGATCGCTCATTACTGCTCTCAATAAAAAAGATTCAATCTAATTGAATGAGCAGTTGAATGATTCATCTCGTATCTATTTATAGTCATTCGATTACAATAAAGACTTATCTTTCTTTGATACGAGATTTTTTTATTGAGCCATGCTTTTATTGTCTTTTTTAGCCGAGTTGGATGACAATGTTTATCGTATCTTCGTATTATTAAAGTGTAATGTAGTGTTTCCCATTTAATGGTCATTAAACAAATTGATTTTAATTGGGATTGGAAGCTTTTATATTTGATTTTAGTGTCACTCTTTTGATTAACATATCAACATTAAAATTTTGTGCCATTTTGAATGGCAGGTATTCCTCCGGTCTGTCAGGGTTGCGAAATTGGTTCGGAAGAGTCACCGCTGCCCTGGAACGCATAGGACATTAGGAGGAACACGGATGTGTTTAGTCAGTAAGAGTCGTGTCACTCCCTTCTGATCCGCCCAGAGCGGGAGGAGTCCTTTGGTGATTACCCTTGGTGTTCCTCCGATCAATCAGTTTTCTTAGCCAATCAAAGTTCTCTGGCGGAAATAAGGCTCTCCCAAACTGCTACACTCGATCCTCCGTTTTCGCAAGTTTTCGCAATCAGTCTGTCCCAGATACATTTTTAAAGTCATTGTTCCACCTAGATCCTAGATCAGAAATTAACGTCACTCGCTACAATAAGTCCATGCAAAGAACAAATCAATCAATTTGAACCAACCTGTGATTGATTCGAAGTCACCTGTGAAATCCAAGAAAAGATACCTACTTAGGAAAGCCATTTATGATTCTCGTAAACCAACAGCAGACATAAAAGTTTCCTATTCATCTAAACTTAAAGCCAATTCAATGTAATTTTAACGAGCAATAAAATCTAAAACGTAACCCCACACATTCTCCATTGTACGTGAAATCGTAAAAACATTTAACCGATTGGCACCATTTTTTATTATGTATGTCCAACATATATTTATGCCGATGGTGACGTGAGTTACCGCTATTCCGTGGTGAGCAACGTGTGTGGAATACACTAAAATGCTTGAAGACACAATGCTAACGTCAATGGTGTAATGTGTACGTTAAAAATGCGTTAATATTGAGTTTCTGAGGATTTATTTGGTCTACGAACAAATTGCTAACATTTGCTTGATTTTTTTACTTCTCGTTTACTATTGATCACTGGGATATCACCATAAACTAACTAGATGCTAGTCAGTCATACTTCAATCATCGCAATAAGCCAAAAACCAAAAAAAAATAATGCGTGATCCTTCGGTACACTTCTACCTCGTATCCTGCCTTAGAAGAAGCGTTGGAATGCCTCTCATAAGGTGATCCCGATTACCTGATAAAGGTATAAATTTGACATTCAAAATTGCCTTTCAATAGTCTAATTGAAATAAAACGTTTTTTAATTAGTTCTCATGGTGGGTTTCCTAATCTTAGTTCTTCTGTATTCACTTCTCTGTGATAAATAATCTTCAGTAGGTACACTGTTTCTTGAACTTTTAATTTTTCTTCTCTTTAGTTCAGACTTTGACTTTGAGACCGCGGGATAAGAGACCCACAGGATCGGTCGATGTGGCGACACTCGGGAAAGGCCTTATTTTGTATAGGAAATCATCAAATGACTTCAACCGCTCTGGGCGGAGCGGGATCGTGTGTCAGACTCTTACTGACTAAAACCCAATCATCATCATCATATCAGCCGCAAGACGTCTACTGATGGACAGAGGCCTCCCCCAAGTGTGTACAATAACCGGTTCTGTGCGTCTCGCATCTGGCAGAACTTGGGGGAGGCTTATGTCTGCAAGTGCGTCGTCTTGAGGCTAAAATGACGGTGATGATGATCTTCTTTTAGTCTCTTCGTGGTCTTTACTTACTCTTGACGCGGACTCTTGAGGCCTATGTCCAGCTATGGATATATTGCTGACATTTTGGAGATGCTGACGACTTGTTCTGCTAAAGTCTCATCTTCCTACCTTTCCCCCGTGTTCTTTACCCAGAGACCCTCATCAAACACGTCAATAACTATGATTTACAGCAGAGGTAAACTTCTTTTATGTCGGCTAATACCATTAGGACTGGCCATTAAGTGCTGACGCATTTCAACTGTCTCTAACTAATTGAATTGTCGTACTATCGGCTCGCTCTTACTTTGTTTAGTTTCCGTTTTTAGTGTTATTTCTTCTTTATTGGTGTTCTCTGATAATGGAATCGATTTGGCGAAACTTGATGGTTTTATTTTTATTGGCTTTTGTTTGAGTGTCAATTAGAAATATTGCCTGCTGATTTTATTATTAGGACTTACTTTAGTACTTACTTTGATTGAGCGTTCAGCTAAGGGCTGGAATTCCTTGTCGGAGTCTGTCTCTTCATAGCTAGTTCCATCCTGGAAGTCTTTAAATAAAATTTTCAAGAGACTAAACTCATAGTGTGGTTTCTAAGGCACGGTAGAAGTACGCTATCGGCTATGTATTGTACGATGATCTGTGTATGGTCACCCATCCAAGAACCGACCTCGGCAAAGGTTGCTTAACCTTGAAGTTCGACCCGTGCGGCTTATAGTATTTAATCACGAGGACCTCACACATTTTTGTATTTTCTATTTGTTTCCTATGTTTTGTTCTAAAAGGAGCTATAAAGCCTTTTTGCGGAATTTGTTCGAAAGAGCCACCGCGACCCTGGAACGCAAAGGGTACCTATTAGGAGAAACACAGACGGGTTTTAGTCAGTAAGAGTCTCACACTCCCTTCTGCTCCGCCCAGATCGGGAGGAGTCATTCAATGATTTCTCAATTTTCCCATCCTAAAAAAAACCCTTTTAAAACCTGCTCAAGTATAAAATCGACAAGCGTGTTATTCAGTCTTCGAGAATTTTACCTGTAACCTAAATTCTTTCACGTAGTATTAGTCTTCCATTCACGTAACTGTAAGTTATTTAGTTTGAGTCATCTTGTGCTGGAATTCTAAATCATCAAAGTTGTTTGGTTATTCTTTTTTTCTTGCCGTGTGTGAATTTGGACGTGTTCCATAATACTTAGCTTAGGTCTTGTCTCATTTAGATACTAGCTTCTGCCAGTGGCTTCGCCCGCTTGAACGTCGAAAATTATCTTTTTTTTATCTTTATTTATTTCGGGGCACTTATCTCCATGGACATGAGAGCCCCAACGTTACCTAAACTATATTACATCCTTAATAATTTATAAAGAAAGGGAAGAAAGAAAATTGTGTTTATTGTCATTATACAAGTAAAACACCTTAAAATTAAACAATTAAAGCATTGTTACACACTCCCAAAAAATTCTGAGTAGCTGTCCCCCGCGGCTTCGCTCCCGTCAACTACCCATTTTTTTTTTGCTTTTAAACCTTCCCTGTATTCTGGCGAACTAAACAAAAAAGAATTAAAATGAAATCGGCCCAGCCGTTCTCGAGTTTTAGCGAGACTAACGAACAGCAATTCATTTTTATAAAAACAATTATTATATTTTATAGCAATTTTTTTTTATTTTGCACGATTGCGCTGGTCAACTAGTTTTAATAATATTAAGTAATATACTAAAACCGATTGTGATAGATTTAATAGCTGCAACTATATTTTTATCAATATCTGACCGTTCAGTATTCCAGTCTAGTAGTCAATTGTTTTTATTAAAGCGTTGACGCATAATAATCAGAATCAGACCCTTTTGCTTGTTCGATGCCTCATTGAGTTGAAAACGATACGGGTCATTGCCCGTTGACCATATTTGGGCCCTTTTTGTTCCATTTAGTTCTTTATTTCGTTTTCATTTACTTTAGAAAGCATGGGCCAATGTAACCATTGAATCTTGATCATACCAAATCTTTGTCAAGTAAGTTGTTCACGTATGTAAAAAAAAATGTCTGTTTTATCAGAGACCCTTTAGTATACAAATACAAAATCCTTTATTTCAAATAGACCAGTTACAGGCACTTTTGAATATTCAAGTTCTGTCAGTCAAATAGATGAAGCTAATCCTGCCGCGCTAGCGACAAGAGCAACAGGTTGTTCTGCAACATAACACACCCACCGACCCCGTCTCCAGCGCGGCAGTTGCACGTTCCAAAGAGTAGATCCTGTGGAGAAGAACGTGCAAGAAACTCCCGACACCATATCTTTTTGTTCATCATCTTCATCAGCATATCAGTCGAAATACCTCCACTGCTGGACAATGGACATAGGCCTCCCCCAAGCGTCGCCATAACGACCGGTCCTGTGCGTCTCTCATCCATCGGCTACCCGCGACCTTCACCAGGTCATCGGTCCACCTTGTGGTAGACTTGTGCCTACCAACGTTGCGTCTTCCGGTACGCGGTCGCTTTTCTGTTCATACAAACCTAACTTTTTCTTTATTAATAATTATAATCTCAATTTACATATTATTTTTAAATAACCCATTATCTATAGGATTAATAATAATTTTAATTCAAACCTAGACAGCAAAGGCACCATTAAGTTCGATCGTTCTCCCGAATTCGGGCAATTGACCTCGTGTAAATAAACGGTATCAAGTATGCCTCAATTTAGATACAACTAACTAACCCGCACAACTTCGTTTGCGTCACATCTTTCATTAATAAAATGACTATTAAAAATAAGGGTTGGTGTGGTGATAGAAGGGTAAACATTTAGGGTTGTATTTTTTAACGCCACATTATAGGTATTTTTTTTTTGCCCAAACAAAATTTTAGGGATGTACAACCCTTAGGGGTATGAAAAATAAATAGTAGCCGATTTTCAGACCTACTGAATATACATATAAAATTTGATAAAAATCGGTAAAGCCGTTTCGGAGGAGTAAGGTAACTAACATTGTGACACGAGAATTTTATATAAGATAATTCAGCAACAGCTACTCTACTTCATTCAAACTACTCGTAGTCGTAAGCCCGTAGTCTAGTGTCTTATGCATCGATTAAAGGTCTTTCAAGTACCCGAATACGGGCACGACCGAATGTAATTGCGTCGGAAATTCAAATGCCGTACAGCAGAGAACAGCTGTTTTCGCGTCTGGTTAAAATACATTCAAAACACGGCTATCGTGTTACCGTTATAAATAGCAAGGCAATTGCTCTAATAAAAAGTGACGAAGTATAATCTGTCTCTTTGGTCCTTCGTGGCGCACGAGTTGTCATTCAATCCTGTCCGAATCGGGTCTTTGTTCGTTGACCGGAACATTACTGCTTTTATTAGGTTTCTATTACGTTGCTATCTTAATGCCCGCATTGCTACTGTTTGTCTAGTTGAGTATAGCTTGTGATTGCAATCGGCATTGGATAATAAACTGCCTTGGATAGCTGTAGTTTACTGTTTTTGCAGCTACATTTATTGGTGTTTTGAAACAAACTTTTGCATTATACATGCCCAACACTTGCTTGTTAATAATGGCGCTTTGCGTTGTTGAAACAGTAATCCCTATGTTTAATAAATAGCTTCTTTCCGCGCCGCGACTTTCCTTCAACCAGCTCTTTTTAGTCAGAGGATTATTCTCGTAATCGGATCAGTGCATTAGCAACGGACAAATGGCAAACTTTCTCAATCTTTTTCCTCCTTTCAGGCACTCAGAAGACTGACTCTCTTCGAACAAGAAACAAACTGCTATAAACTTACTATAGGTACCTTAAAACATAAGCAATTGTTCTATAGCTAACTCTCCTCAATCATTTTGATCCCCATTAAAATACCGTCAACTACTACAACATGTCTTCAAGTATTCCCACCAATTGATCAAATTTAAAAGTGTACGCATCATAATCAATATTGTGTCCCGAGGCGTCTTCTACTCTTTGGTCAGTGGGTCGTCTTAGGGGCGGCTTTCACTCTGGTTTTACATTTTTGAAAATAAAACGGCTTAAAACTTCCTCGAGTGAGAAAACCAGTAACGGTTCAATAGCTAGTTCCTTTCAATAGCTTTGATACCCCATCAAAACACTTACTAACCCATCCTACACGTCTTCAAGTCTTCAAACCAATTGATTCAAATATAAAAGTGTACGCATCATAATCAGCCGTACCCCGAAGCTTCTCATAGTCTGGCACTCGACCACTTGTTCGAAAAAAAAATGATACACTTACTTGATCTAAAAACGCAAGTATCGGATCAACGGCGAATCCTTCTCAGTCATTTTGCCCCGCTTGGGCACTCAGGGTTCGTCATTTTAGAAAATAAAAAACTGTCAGAAACTTACTAGACCGGATAAAAAAATTGAAACAGCTAACTCTTCTCAATCATTTTGATTCCTCATCAAAACTGCATTGTATAACTCATCGGCCACTCCTATATTATTTATCTAAGTACTTCGACCAATTGATTCAAATATAAAAGTGTACGCATCATAATCAGCCATGTCCCGAGGCGTCTCCTAGTCTGGGCACTCTGGACCAACGGGGTCAACGCCCACTGACCGTAATAATAATATGATGCTTGTAATGCTTGTTATACCATGCACGGAGGATATGTCATGTCCTTTCTTTTGGTAGGAAGGAATGCTTGGAATTCTTGATTTGGAACGAGTGTATTTTACTGTCTATTGATAAACTGGATCGAGTGGATCTTGGAAAGTGTTTAATGATGAACTCTGCATAGACTGAGTTAGTTGTGGTACCTACACGATGAAGGTGTAAGTATATTTAAAAAAAACGGTTGAATAAAAACATGGTGATCGTAGTCAGTTGAATCTTTTCTCCGAGACTCGTCCAGAAAAATTCTCGTTGAGTCAATGAAGCTTTATTAACTCAGCGGGTTTTCAAATGGTTGCCACTGTTGTTTCTGGCTTTCAAGAGTTGCAGTGGTTGGGAATAGTGTGGCGAATTTGATCGTAGTCAACTTCAAGATTATTGCTTAAAATAGGAATATTGATTTCTTTTCAGTAAAATTCATATTTGTAAAGACTCTTCGAGGCTTGCTTGCTAGTGTTAAAGCTGGGATAATTATACAACCACAGCTTAAAATCGCTGGTGATTCAAAAGCGAAATCCCAAGCAGTGTTATAAAAAAAATTAAGAAAAGAAAATGAAACTTTTATTTCTAGATTTTCATACTAATAATTACTTCGTATAAAACACAGCACTAATATAAATAACAGAACAATACGGTACTACGACGGGTCTTATTTAATAAGATGCTCTTAGATCTCGATTAGGTCATACAGTATATTAATAACAAAGACCTTGAAAGTGAACCCAATGAAAACAATGACGATATTTTTGTCAAGACAAGACATTTCCCGTTTGAACACAATCTAAATTATTATCATATAAATATGTATAACCTTGATAGCCTGCCCTATGACTCATTTTGAGCCGTTATTATACGGGTCTTAGCATATTATGTTATTTATTTTTTTATTATTTACATCTAAACCAGGTCTATTATAACGTTACTTTACAGGTTTGCAAAGACTTGTATCAAATTCGAAAAACCAGTATCTAGATTTTTTTTTTTGTTTCTTGTCATGTTACAAGGATAGATTAAAATGCAATCTGTTTTATTCGAGAGTGAATAATTGAGATTTTATTGGTGACATTGTATTAAATATAAATGATCCTACATATTATGCAGTTGTCCCGTTGCATTTGGTCCAGTGATGAATATATAAAAACCAGGAAGTACAAGTACAGAAGAAATTTCGCCAATTAATTCTAGTCAAGACTTTAAAGTTACATTTTATCACCCTATGTATTTATTTTTACTAGTAACTTCTACATGGTTACTCCATTCAGGATGTATGAGAACCTACCGCGAAAATACATTCACCAGTACTATAGCCTACTAAAGAGCGGCAGAGACAGGCCATTGACGACATGGACGGCGAAAGTCCAGAACAGAAGCACATGAAGGAATATGACCTGTATGTGGACGCTGGTAAACAGCGGTAAACGTGGGCTCAAAATTAAGAAAGCCAACCCCGTGAAACGGGACAAGGCTAGGGCAAAGAATTAACACTACTCGAACCAAACGGAACATGAACATGCACACAGATCTATTTCGTCTTCACTCGACTATTGTTAGGGAGCACAGAACTCTCAAACAAAGACCGAATGTTTAGCAAGGTTCAAAGTAAATATTGCTCTTTTTAGAAGAGGCAAAACAAGCACGTGGCGTTGTTAAAATTCTGAAGGGTCATTTCAAACTAAATATTGATTCTGATTCCTAGGCTCTCCGCATAAACATCTTCAGACGTCCAGTTTATAGTTTCACTAATTTTCGCTATCTTTTTAAGCTTCAATATCTTTTTAACTGTAAAAGATAGATCGTCATCATCATCTCAGCCGGCAGACATTCACTACTGGACACAGGCCTCCAACAAGTGTTGCCACATTGAACGGTTCTATGCGTCTCACTGTCATGATCACGTTCGGTCATCGGTCCACGTTGTGGGAGTCCTTCCAATGGTTTACTTAACTCTTGCCACGGCCGGTGGTCGCGTGAAGCATAGGAATGGTCGATGTGGCGACGCTTGAAGAAGTCCTTCCTATGTCAAGTCGTGGATGTCTTTTGACTGAATGATCTTAAAAGTCTTGCAACGTCTTTTAATAGCCAGAAGGTCCAGGGAGCCAGACAAAAGGATCTTCTTTTAGTGAATGCTATTGTCAAATCTAAAATTTTTAGGACTAACCACGTTAAATTTCGGTTGTTCATGCCAGTCTCATACATTTTAGAGTTTTGACAATAGTTATCGCTGTTAGAATGTTTCGCAGTAGTGCCAAGGATCAATTCAAAACGACAAGGACTGACCCAACCAAAATAACAAAACAATAAAGAATTTCGTTGATGCGTCATCATTTCAATGCAAAAAGCTGGACATTTTTGACAAAGCTGGACAAAATTTGAACGATTGCCAGTATCCTGTGTGCCATCAAGGTATGAGTGTGTATGAGTCCTCAGACGCATGTGATGTCAAAATTACGGTAAATGAGATGCTGCATAGGGCTGCGCTGGCGATGCAATGTGTCCTTTATTAGCTGTCGTTGACAAGCCTAATGTGATTTCTTCTTTTTCACTATGGTTGAGAAAAACGCGGTCCCTTTTTTTTTCTCAACGTTTCCGCAATGCAGATTTGGTCCTTCGAGCCGTGTCATCTACATTCAGAACTGCACAGGTTGCCTGACCTGAGTTTATCTTTTCTGTACCTCTATTTTATTTGTTACCGCCAGAATAGAATAATAGATTTACCGATAGTTGTAGATTTTTTTACAGGTAGCACTTTCCTCAGCAGTGAAACTGAAGCCTGTTTCTTGTAGTTTGTTGGTGGCCATTCTACTAAATATATTATGTTCCAATAGAGCGGTAATTTATCCGTCAGGTGTAAAGAATTTCATAGCAAGTAGGTTCCTTTTTTACCTTATATCGTTCTATAGCTTATCCTCAATGGATTTTTAGATGTTTCAAAAATGAACATTTTATATCCTCAAATAGCATCGTTGCGGTTAGATAAGAGTCGATACGAGAACTGTACTATTTATGAACGGTCGGTCACCTCATTAGTTATTTTTGTGATACAACGGTAGGTAAACATTTTCCCTTAGTTTAGCATTTTGTCATTAGTTCGGATTTTAATTGTGTGTACATACGGCCGTGTTGTGTTTTTGTGAAATAAATAATTAAATATATTGACAGTGATTCCGTTGAAATACAAGCATGGGCCATAAACACGTGAGTTTCGTATAGTAAAAATTGTTCTTAATAATAAGTGGTAGTGAATAGATGAGTAAATTAGCAGTGTTGGTAAAGAAATTGACTGCCTAAAAGCCGGCCATACTCTTTGTTGTTGGAAAGTGGACAATATCTACTATATACTATTTTTGTTACAATTGCTTCCTTAAATGCAACCTCTGGTTCCTTTCTCTGTAACAATGATCTTCAGTAAAACAGCCAAGTCCATGATTTTACAAAATTTGGTCATTTATTTGCTTTCTGATTCTGATAAACCCTGAAAACCTAGTCATACTTTCGAGTTCCCTCGTACATAACGTTATACTTGTCAATGCAGTTTTAGAGATCGCTAAACCTCAAACTACCGATGGCTTGATTTGTATGCTCTTCTTACCCGACACATAACACACCGCAGAATGCGATGACAGTTATTTAGATACCATCGCTACAGTAACGGTTTCGTACGTGTTACTATTGTTGTACATATTGTTGTTACTTTTTGTAGCGTCAGGTAACACAGTCTTTGGCCTTAGTGCGTGTTTCAAACGTTCTTGATCGCGTTTACGTAAACGTTCAGTTATGTTAATTTGGTTCGGTTGGTACCGGGCACCGGCTGTCATTTGGAGATATTTGGTAGTCGTTACGGATAGTCAGAAGCCAGAAAATCTGACACCAGTCTTGCCAAGGAGTACCGTGTTACGCAATTAATGGTTTGTGGAGTTCTGGTAGGCAGCCGCTCCACGTAAAATACTCATATTCAGCTGGATCCGCTTTGACTGGAAGCCAACCCCAATACAGTTGGGAAAAGGCTAGGCAAATGATGATAAGTAGCTTATAGACAAATTGTGTAAACATTTATTTTGTGGTGCTAAGAAATTTAATTTATTACTGTAATGGTTTACCTGAGTCTTGCGTCTTTTGCTGTTACCAACTCGATAGTGCTGTTTACTTTGTAAAAAACTACGGCTCTGGTGACTTACATAATTCTTGATAGGGTTAAAATAGTGAGTTAATAAACTTTCAATAATTAATTAACATATGATTATATGGGTCAGAAACTTAGCTACAGTAATGTTTTGTTTGAGTACCCCTAAGAGGGCTACCACTGTGATGTTATGTTAATATAATAATTAAAGCTAACAGCATAAGATCGTAGGTTACCGGACAACATGCCTCCATCGCATTCTGTCAGTCGTAATATTAGTGCCAGTCGTTTTGACTGACAAAATCCTGCGGAGAGATGGACAGACGACATTTTTGCCATTGTGGGAAGAATCGTATTTGTGTTGTCAACTCGTCAAAATTTTATGGGATTGACAAACGCTGTCGAAATGACACGGGAACAATATCTAATATTGAGGCTCGCTGACTGCCAGCGGTGGGACAAGTGTCCCACCGCTGGCAGTCAGCGAGAACTCGAAACGAGTTGGCGAGCAGCGAGTAGCGAATCAGTAGTTTCGATAGTTTTGTCGTTCGGGTTTAAGCGAGTGCTTTTGTGCGACCGTCGATTACTCGCAGCAATCGCTCCGGCCCGCACTATAAGTAGAAGTTACTGCTGGTTGGTGAGTTCTGACCGCCATAGAGCATCGCTGAGCGAGTATTATCTTTGATAGCTCTTGTCGCTGCGATCATCTAGTGGTAAGAGGCAGAGGCAGTGTGAACAGCCAGCTATCGACTATAAAATATGTACGTGTCTCTTGTACTCACACGAGATCTATAGGTATATCGTTTTGCTATTGACTATTTTCTCGTTAGCCAATCGCTTCCTCGTCGGCGGTGAGGCAAGTGCTATAGGCATTTCGACAATCGCATTTGCTGATGGAAGGAAACCATGTCTAGAGGCTCAGAATTTATACGAACAAGAGAAAGGAGGAGTAAAATGACAAAGTCCGTCCATTAAATGCACAGCAATTATCTACACTTTTACATCTACATAGATAATCTACATTAATATTATAAAGAGGAAATATTTTTTTGTTTGAATTGAATAGGCTCCGAAACTTTGAAAAATTCTTTCAGTGTTAGATAGCTCATTTATCGAGGAAGGTTATAGGCTATATATCATCACGCTAAGACAAATAGGAGCGGAGCAGTAATGGAAATGTGACGCAGACGAAGTTGCGCGGGTCAGCTAGTTCTTAATAATACCAGGTAGGTATCAACAATAGCAGTAATAAATATGACTTGAGACGGGCAGTTAACCTATTCGCCTAAAAGTAATTAATGGTAATTGGAAGAGTAAATTTCGTTGTTATCGGATAAACAAACAATGATTTATTGAATAAGTATTGATTGATAACAATATTGTACCCAATGATAATTATTAACGGTCGTAATCGTTTAACGGTCACTTAATGGAAGAGTTTTTTTTTTATGATGGTGCAATAATTAGAAAACTCGATAATTACGAAATTTTAAATTTTATAAAAATCAGAATAGTTAATTACGGGATTGCAACCATGTACCTTTTTATTTGCGAGTTTCCGATATTTCGGCACTGTTGCAAGCGCCATGATCAACATTATTTTGTTTGTGAGAGGTTGCTGTAGCCATATCGAGCCATATCATATTTTACACTGTCCATGTATCATCAGTCTTCATCCTATTAATCCTCATAAAATTCTTCCGTTACTTAGTGATTGACAATTTACATGCAGGTTCCATGGAGGGAGTAGGGGAGAAATTCTTACGGGAACGGGAAAAAAACGTGATTTGCGCGAACGAAGTCGTGGGCAATAGCCGTAATAATTTCTCAGCAATTTACTCACTTTTCGGCCTAACTTAACTCAAATAGTCGGTGTCAAAATACGAAGAAACTAACAAAAACACCGACTTCCGAAATTAAAGTTATTTTTACTTTGTAGTGTATTTTTTTTGGAAGTCATTTGTATTTTTTTGTAAAAAGTTTTTTATTTTTCACTTTTTAGTGGTACCCCACACCTGCAAAATCGCAGAAAAGCAAAATACGCAATTTCGATTACTTGGATGACATAAAACCATCATCCAAGTAGACGAATTCCAGCTATTTCGATTTAAAATCCAAAGTTCGTAACTGATTTTGATAAAATTTGAATTGGACCAATCTGCAAGTATATCCTTTCAGATAAAACAAGAATTTTTCAAATCGGTTCATAATTGTCGGAGTTATGAGGTAACAAACATAAAAATACAACCAAATTGAGAACATCCTCCTTTTTGGGAAGTCGGTTAAAAACAAACAATCATTAACCAAGCACCTGTTACACTCATAATGAGTTTGAAACCTAATTACTTTTGTTTACAACCAACTATTTGACATAATTGCATGCAATGATAAGATACGTTGTTTTGTGTTCATCTAATGACACAGTTCAAATGCCCTAAAATGCACCAACTTGTCTGTTCTGATTCTGACTTGTTACATATCTATGGTGTCGTAAGAGGCATATCATGAACTTCAGATTTTCAACGCTCGTCCCGCTGGCGACAGTTGAAAATCCAATAGAGCAATGCATTTACCTAATGTTCATCATCGTATATTCAGACGCCTATCCCACAGAAGCTTTGCATTTTTCCAGAATAAAAAGTAGCCTATCCTATTCCTATAACCATGAGACCACGTTTCCAGCCACCTGCGACCAACTCGCATGCAAGTTGCATTACATTGCGGGCTACCGAGGAATAAAAATAATTATAATCAACAGCGTGATCGTGCCCCAACATGTAACTAAACTTGTATGCAATGGGCTTGTGTCCTGAAAAAATCTAATTAGTCCGTAGTTAGATTATCAAAAAATATTTAACCCGTGTTTTTTCTTTTATTACGGGAACCAAAATTGACGAAGTTACGACGCTTTTAAAATTCTCAATACGTCACACCTTCGCATAATTTTTAGTGAGCTTGTGACGTCACGAGCCCCCACTCCCGAGTTTTGATGCGTTTTTTTATCTTTGTCAATATTCATTGATTTACAAAAACAAATAAAAATAAGTGTCCATTATTTTTCAATACCCTAACTGACGGACTAAATAGTTTTGCAATTTGTGGATTATAGAATCTAGCCTATTGCTTTTCAGGTGAAAACAAGGCCTAAGCGATAGTGAGCTCTATTCGTTAAGGATAAGATCTTCCAGAGATGTACCCATTTAAACAAACATCATGCCTGTATTTTTCTAAGGAATTATGTAGTTATAATTATAGAAATATAATAGCTTTTGCCCGCGACTTCGTACGCGCATATCCCGTTCTCCCCGTTGCCGTAGGAATTTCGAGAAATCCTCTCTTAGTGCTCCCCTAAACTCCCCCAAGGGACAAACGTCAAACATGCCAAGTTTCAGCTTTTCACGACCAGTAGTTTCGGCTGTGCGTTTTTTGTCACTCACTCACTCAGTAATGAAAGAATTTTATATATAACTAGCTGTCCCGCGCAACTTCGTCTGCGTCACATTTTCCGCTTCTAAATAATATTGCAACAAAAAATTGAGATGTAAGCTACCCTATCTTTCAAGTTGGATCAAACTGCGCATGGTGTGCAAATTTTATTATAATCGGTTAAGTGGTTTAGGAGTCCATTGAGGACAAACATTGTGACACGAGATTTATATATATTAAGATTAGGACTAGCTGATGCCCGCCGCTTCGCCCGCTTGACAAATTATATACTAAAACGTTCCTCGAGAACCACTCTATCCATTGGTGAAAACAACATGAAAATCGGTGCAGTAGTTTTTTTAGTTTATCGCGAACAGACAGAGAGACTGACGCGGCGGAGGAATTTGGTTTATAATATGTATCTATAGCGATATGTAGTGATGTATAGAAGTCCAATGAAGGTGGGGTGTTTATACTCTTACGCTCATTGATTGCCATCAACCCAGCATATGTTCCAACTTTGGACAGCTACTGTGAAATTCTCAATGATACTGCCAGACTTTGGCATAGAAGCCAGGGATTTTAATTCAGCTATGGCGCTCGTAGCCGCAAGACCGACGAGACAGTCCAAGTCTGTAAGTGCTAAGAGAATACCAAATAGAAAATCCCTATCTAATATGCTGTTGAGGGGCTTAGTGCCTCAACAGCATATTAGATAGGGATTTTCTCCACTTTCTTAGTTCTTATAATTCCTAACTACGCATGTCCTAGGGTAATCTCTTCGAAGTGTTGGCTACAAATTAACCGTCTATCTTTAGGCTGTCGACGTGTTGGGTCATAGAAATATAAAAAAAACCGGCCAAGTGCGAGTCGAACTCTCGCACCGAGGGGTCCGTACAAACCTGTAGATATTATATTGAATGCAAAAGTTGCGATATAGGACGTATTAAAAAAAAAACTACTTAATAGATCTCGTTCAAACCAATTTTCGCTGGTAGTTAACATGGTAATATACATCATATATTTTTTTAGTTTTATCATTAATCATCACTTTCCATCAGGTGAGATTTGGGTCAAGAGTTTCTCCGTTTTGTATAAAAAAATCTCTTATTGTAGCAGTTACAAGGGAGGGGGGGGAGCACATTCTACCATTTTGGAAGTGTCTCTCTCGCAAACTATTCAGTTTACAAAAAAAATGATATCATTTTTGAAGACCTGGTTTGATGTAAAATTTTTTTTTGAGTTTCAGTTCTAAGTTCTAAGGATGGACCCCCAATTTTTCTATTTTTTTGTGAAAATCTTAATGCGGTTCACAGAATATATCTACTTAAGTACCAAGTTTCATCAGCATAGTTCTAATAGTTTCGGAGATAAGTGGCTGTGACATACGGACGGACAGACAGACAGACATGACGAATCTGTAAGGGTTCCGTTTTTGCCATTTGGCTACGGAACCCTAAAAACATTGACATCATTTGCCTAACCTTTTCCCAACTATATTGGGGACGGCTTCCAGTCATACCGGATTCAGCTGAGTACCAGTAGTTTACGTGGAGCGGCTGCCTACCAGACCTCCACCGGTACTCCTTGATAAGACTGATGTCAGATTTTCTGGCGTCTGACTATTCGTAACGACTGCCAAAGATCTCCAAAGGGCAGCCGAGACCAACGGCTTAACGTGCTTTCCGAGGCACGGAGGAAACTCGGTATATTAAGATGGTCACTCATCCACAGACCAACCTCAGCAAGCTTTGCTAAACCTTGAAGATCAACCTGTGCGGCTGTTATTATTAAGCCACGAGCTCCTCTATAAAAAAACATTAAAAAAATCTTAAATAAATAAAAAATCTTGTTACTTATATCTATCGCGTGGGCTTTCCCGCAGCAAGCCAAATACCTAGTAGGTACCCTGCTATTATCATCATCATCCGCAGCCCGACTGCCCATTGTTGAGCATAGACCCCTCTTTTCCTGTACCAATTCACACCTTCCTGTGCTAGCCTTAATCAACTTCTATCCACGATGGCAATATTTCCTTCTCTTGCTTGTCTCTGCTACCACTTTTCTCTATACAAATATTATCTTTAATAGTAGAAATTGGTAAAAGGAGCCCTTAAGAGTCCTATTACATTTTTTACGAAAATTCATGATTTTTGACGCTGTAATTATCAGCAGCAGTAAGATATTTTAATTATTTGATCCTGAATAACGATAGTGCCAGTCTCTTTCTTTTAAGTTAGAATTACACATTTTCATTTTTCTTTTCGTGTAATTTACTATAAATATTTTACGGACTCAGTTTGCAAGAAAAAATGTCGGCGATGGAACTTTGACGGTCTAATTCACATTGTTACAATCAATTCTTTTAAAAGCTAAAATTACTAAAAGGTAAGTTGAATGTTTTACTTGTTTATTGGAGTTCTAGAATTTCTTTAAATTCCTTGAGTTTTCACGGAAAAAAACGTAAAGAAAGCCTAATTTAAACCAGAAATGTCTTGATTCAGCGTCCATTATATTCCAAATAAAAACAATTTTATCAAATAAATTAGTATGATATAAAATTTCAATCTACAATGAATACGTTTCATTAGTTTTCGTTTGTCAATATAATTAAACAAAATTACAATAAATAAAATTAAAGTACTATATATTCTGCGTCAGTTCAGCGCGCGCGCTCCTCAGTCTCGCGTGAGCGCCCAAATAAACTATAATCCTATTCAGACTAGTAAGTATCAAAATTGTTTCGCGGACTATAGATGTACTCCCAACGCAGACCAACGTAACTTCGTCTATTGCAAACGAGCATTTACGATTCGTAATAGGACTCTTAAGAGCTATTGCATTTATTTTGTTACACTTTGAATACGAAGTAGAGCATGCAATACTGCAGTATATTTTCAATCTATTATGTTAGTTACCAAGAGTGTATCCCGCCCTCCCGACCAACATGCGACGATTCTTAGCAGGGATTTTCCTATCACGGTTCGTTTTTAATACCCCGGAAGTCGCTTTTCTAATGTCGTTTTTGCGGTACTGAAAAACAGTGCAAAATTGCGGTAGCGATATTACGGTATTGCATGCTCTAATACGAAGCCAGTTTGCGCGTAAGAGCCACAGCTCATCCTGTCATGTCCGTCTGAACCTGCGGCATTGTCGCTTGCCATGTGAGGGCTAGTTCTAGCTCAAAATGAGTTATTCGAAATTTTAAACGTTTCGTAATGTCCATTGTCAATTAGCATATAATATTATCCTTTGGTTTTGATATGTGTCTGTCTACTTTTGTAGTTTGGCAGTTGAGCGAGCGTGACGCGATTACTGCTTAGGTGAAGTTGCTCATGCTACAAACAATCTCCCGATAAGATTTGCTACCCCACATGACCTTATTTTTTCCTTTTTTTTCAAACTGATCCTCCTGCGATCTCCGTTGATCATATAATTTTAAATCGAATCATCTTGAGTGTAGTATGTCTTTTGTGGTTGTCTCAAAAGGTATCGTTTTTCCCGTTGTCGTGTCCATAACAATTTATAATTAACATGATACTTATTTCTTTACTTCAGTGTTGGTTGTCTGTTGTACCTATACTTTTTTTTTACGGATGCGAAATCATCACTGACCAAAACCCATCTATGTTCCTTCAGTGCCCTTTGTGTTCCGAAGCCACGGTATCTCTTTCGAATGGTCCCGCTATTGCACCTATCCTCTGTCATTATCCATTATAAGCATTGCATGTTCAGTCCAATGTCGACTTATTTTTCCATATAATGTCTTCCCTATTGAAACTACTCCAAACATCACACTTATTAATGTATCGCTTAGTCACCTGAACCTTTCTCGTCTTCAAAGCGCAACATAGTATGAAAACATTTGAGCTGTAAATATATGCGACTGCGCGTGCGTCAATCAATTTTATGGGTCGGCTGCCGCATTCAAAGATTATGCTGTTCGGATATCCAGCGCACTTTAACTAAATCAAAGGGACGAGATGTGAGGCTGTTTCACGGAGTAGATATCGAACAGAGTGCAAGCTTTCATCTTTATTTCTCGGTGTATTTGGCAACTATTATCGTGTGCCTATGCTGCAATCTACATCTCTATCTTAAGTTTAACTGAACGGGTATTATAAAAAGGTTTGAAGGATAACTTTGGAAGTGCTGACCAGATTATTATATATTTTGTTCATTTATTGAAATTTATATTGTTGGTAAGTGCTCTACTACTATCCCGAAAATATTCGGTTTCTGTGGAAAAGGCCATGAAAAGTTGATACCATGGAAAAAAACACCTTTAAGTACGTGTGCGTATATTGAGTTCAGTGTTGCAAGTATGATTTAGCAATTTGGCGAGTACACATTTACACAAACTCGACAACTTCACCACTCACAAACACATAATCTTCATCATAATTAACCTGTAGCAATCAACAGTTGATCATAGGCTTCCCCAATTTCATGTCATTTTGATCGATTCTCGAAACCTTCATCCGTTTGCTACCAACCACTTCACAAAGTCGTCGCTCCATCCGCCGATTTAACTCTATACCCGTGTCAAACACTATTGTTTGGAGCTAGGTCTCTGTCGCAAATCTACCCTTGGGCCTGCGAGCTGTATGATGTATTGTTGTATGGCCCCGACAGTTCTGTTAAACAAAGTGCTGTGGTATGACGGTAGGTGCTAGTGAACGGCGTGTGTGTTTTATTGGTCCCTTTGTGTCTTGCTTTTCTGCTGGAGGAAATGTTGGTTCATCGGTACTGAAGATTGGTTTAACTTCACTTACAGTAGGTACCTACAGAATTTAAAACCCACCCAAAAGTTGTATTGAAAAAATTATAGCGATAACGCCGCTCATTGTGTCACCCTATGTTGTTTTGTTCGTCAATCTTTTCTGTAACTTATTTGGTGTAAGTACATAAAAAAAGTATTCTATTCTATTCTTTAACTAAACTTTTTTCTCGTCTGTTGATGAGTGTGCCTTCTTTGATCATCATCTGCCTAGCCTTTTCCCAACTATATTGGGGTCGGCTTCCAGTCAAACCGGATTCAGCTGAATACCAGTATTTTACGTGGAGCGGCTGCCTACCAGACCTCCACAACCCATTAACTGGGGTAACACGGTGTGCCTTCTTTGATATGCTGCACTAATTGCTAGGTGCGTAGGCTCAAATACGCTTACAACCTTTTCAAAGTAATCTTTTCAAAGTTGGAGAGAACAGGCTACTTCTTTGTCTCTGTCATCTCGGACCGAGACTAGAGTCAAGAGCAAACCCATCTCAAGTAAATAAAAAAATTGTTGTGCGCGTTGGGAGACTTGGTGAATTCGCTTTTAAGGGAAGTCTGTGTCTTAGCATTGGGAAAGCTGTAGGCATTGAATATTAGTGGAGTTATCGGTAACAATCGAGCCCGGCCAAGTGCAAGTTGGACTCGCACAAAGGTTTCCGTATTATAAACCTAAAAAGAAACATTTCTTGCAGGGGACCCCATACATTTTTAATTTCATTGGATTTTTTTTATTTGTTGTTATAAAGGCAATAAAATGTACATACTCTGAAAATTTCAGCGGTCTACCTTTACGGTTCTTGAGGTACAGACCGCTGACAGACAGACGGACGGATAGACGGACGGACGGACAGCGGAGGCTTTATAATAGGGTTCCGTTGGTTACTCTTCGGCTACGAAAACCTAAAAAGCGTTATTTTCAGAGATAAACAGGGAATTGCTTTTATTCTTCAGCATGACTAACAAAATTGCATGCGCTAACTAATCTACGTTATGACTATCGCATTTCTTTATCAACATAATATTATTGTCATTAATTGATTTTCTACTTATCGAATCGTTGGAAATTAGAAAGGTTCTCCACCTAAGTTATTGTTACCTTTATTTCAAGTATGAGTTTTTATTACTACTTTATTAAGTCCTACTTCTACTATCCTACTTTCTACTAATATTAAAAATACGAAAGCTTGTGAGGATAGATGGATGTATGTTTGTTACTCTTTCAATTCAGAACGCCTGAAAGGATCTTCATGAAATTTGGTACACTGAGGTTGATTATAGTCTGAAATAACACATTGAAAAGAATTTTTTTTCGTTATTCACGTGGGCGGAGCATGCCTAGCGGGCATAAGAGGAGCTCATGGCTAAATAAAAACAGCCGCATTGGTCGATCTTAAAGGTTAAGCAACGCTTGCCAAGGTTGGTCTGTGGATGGTTGATCTTAACATACCGAGTTTCCTCAGTGCCTCGGAAAACACGTTAATCCGTTGTTCCCGGCTGTCATTTGTAGATCTTTGGCAGTCGATACGGATAGTCAGAAGCCAGTAAAATCTGATTTCAGTCTTGCCGTGAAGTACCGTGTTACCCAGTCAATGGGTTGTGGAGGTCTGGTAGGCAGCCGCTCGAGTAAAATACTAGTATTCAGCTGAATCTGGTTTGATTGGAAGCCAACCCCAATAAAGTTAGGTAAAGGCTAGGCACATGATGATGATGCGGGGGTAGTCGTAGGCGACAGCTAGTGTTGTCATAAAAATAAGATATACACACATCAGCTTTGCATTTTTAAGAGTGCAAGTGCAACGACCTTTAATGGAGTGCCCAAATGATAGATAATTACTGCCGTTACAAATATTGCACAAATAGGGCACTGGTGCTTTTTTATATTTTTTTTATTATATCATATTTCGCATTTATATATTTCTAGTCATGCGTTCCGTATGTGTGCCCGTGGCATCATTTTCAGGCCCTGTCAGAATACCAGCGCTGTGATATTTATTTATTTAAATATCGCAGCATACGCTGAGACAGGGACCTTTTTTGGCCTCGCACAGATAATTATTATCATTGTTAGGATGTAGCCTATATGTCAACTTATTTTTATTACAGTTAGTTTTACATATTTTTACTTTTATGTGTACTGTGCGAGTCCTGAATAAATATTTTTCTTTCTTTCTTTTCTTTCTTTTGCCAGGAAAGAAGATAGTAAAAGTATTGATAAAAACTTTGAACTTTATTTGGTTACAACTCATAATTAATTTGACAAGTGGAGTGAATCTATACTAATATTATAAAGAGGTAACATTTGTTTGTATGTTTGTAAGTTTGTATGTATGGGGTAATCTCAGGAACTACTGGTCCGATTTGAAAAATTCTTTGAGTGTTAGAAAGCCCATGTATCGAGGAAGGACATAGGCTACAAATCATCACGCTAAGACTAAAATGAGCCGAGCATTAATGGAATGTGACGCAGACGAAGTTGCGTGGGTCAGCTAGTCATGACTAAACATAGGCCTCTTGACGGTTCTTCTCCTTCTTTCTTATGGTATAAGGGCAGGATTGCAGGACCAAGAAGACCGGTATACTTGGGGCCGACCACAAGTAACAGTCTTAGAAAGAAGAAAGAAAGAAAAAGAGTTTATTTGCGGCCTTCTTCTTCCTGCCCTGGAAATTTCAAAAGAAGTTCTTGATGAATTGTAATTGATATACGAACATAAATGTGCGGACCAGATTTTTTTCTCAACAACGTTTGTTAATATAAACCAACACTAAATTATTTACAAGTTAACAACAACAAAAAAAAAAGTGTTATTTTCAGCAAGCACACACATGCGTGCAGTCATAATCATAATGATTTCATTATTTATTGAATTATGCCCATCATCTTCTTCATGCCCTTATCTCATGTTACTTGGGGTCGGCGCAACACTTTTTTTTCTTCCACTCCGCTCTATCAGCCGTCAAACTATCACTCCCTTTTCTTTCATATCGCTTCTCACACAATCCATCCATCTTTTCTTTGGCCGTCCTCTCCCTCTGCATCCATCCACATTTATGTTCATTACTTTTTTAGTTGAATGCGTTTCCTCCCTCGTCTTCACATGACCATACCAAGACAGGCTTCCCTTTTATGTTTCCGTCACTGGCGCTACTTTTAAACTAACTCTTATGTGATCATTTCTTACTTTATCCATTCTCGTTACTCCACATAATTATCCATCTCAATAGGTATTCTCATCTCCGCCACATGCAACCTATTTTCATCCGTCTTTTTCACAGCCCAACATTCTGATCCATATAAATTACGACAGGCCTCTTGACGGTTGCACAGTCTATAATTCCGCCTTACGGATCAGTTATAAAAAAGTAATCGGTTCAGCATGTTAAATCTAAGATTTTTTAAGGGGATAAATATAATAACCACCATAAAATGCTTTGATACCCTTAGTTTTGTAACCAAAAATATCTACATAACACCAGAAAAATAGTCACGACTCCACTTTAAATTGTATTCGACCACCAAATTTAGTAAATGATCACCAAATCTTAGCGAGCAAATTAATATTCAGTTAGTATAATATTCAAATTCTATAGTAACGTGTCTGCGTCAGATCCCCTCTATGGCTGGTGAAACATGTGGGTTAGGTTAGGTTAGAACCATGACCATTAGCGCGCGAAGGCGAGCGAGCGAAGCGAGCGTGCCGCAGTAGCGGCCGCCGAGCGCCAGATTGGTTTAATTTTGGTGATCATTTACTATTTTTGGGTTACTCATGATTTACTTGGAGTCATTTTACTTAAATAGGATAGCAAAGTCTTAAAACTTTGGTTATAATTTTACATTAAAATGCGAGTTTCATTTTGGTGATCATTTACTACTTTTGTCTGCTATTTGTTACTATATCTGGTGGTAAGTTAAACATAAGCCATTTTTAACATTAATTCTACAGTCAATCTACCTAGCCCGTTACCTATGCTGTATGTCTCGGCTTCCAATTTAACTAAAAATACACTTGGATACCAGAATTTTACATGGAGTGACTGCCTCGCAGACCTCTACAATCCAGAAACTGGGTACCTAACTATATGCCCTTTGGCTTAACTGTGAAGGACTCTTAAAGGCTCTATCTGTAAATATTAACAAAGAATAAATCAAATGTTTTTTCTCGTTCCAGAGCCAAACCGCCATGTTCAACTTCATGAAAAAGACCGCGGTGTTGACTGGCGGGGATGTGGGGGGCGGTGAGGAGCGGGACGGGGAGAAAGAGAGACGGAAACGGGAGAAGAAGGAAAGGAAAGAGAGGGAGAAACGGGAGCGGATAGCGGCTGGGCTGGAGGAGCCGCTGCGGCTGGAAGAGGTGAGTCTGAAAGAAGTGGGTATCAACTGTTGTTGTTCTATGGCTTGTATATTTATTGGGTTTCCAATCTGCTTATTCAGCACGCTGACACTTCAGGAATTTAGTAGTTTATTTTTTAACACTTGCTTGCGTAAACTTGCTGCGGAGCCCGTGGCTAAATAACGACAGCCGCACGGGCCGATCTTCAAGGTTAAGCAACGCTTGCTAAGGGTGGTCTGTGGATGGGTGACCATCTTAACATACCGAGTTTCCTCCGTGCCTCGGAAAATTACGTTAAGCCGTTGGTCCCACCTGTCATTTGTAGATCTTTGGCAGTCGTTACGGATTGTCAGAAGCCGGTAAATCTGACTCCAGTCTTGCCAAGAAATACCGTGTTACCCAGTTAATGGGTCGTGGAGGTCTGGTAGGCAGCCGCTCCACGTAAAATACTGGTATTCAGCTGAATCCAGTTTGACTGGAAGCCAACCCCAATGTAGTTGGGAAAAGGCTAGGCAGATGATGCTCGCGTAAACTTACGTTCATGATTAATCGTGATTCTGATGAGTGGGTATGGATCGTCGGATCCATAGATATTGTTTTTTATATTTCTGTGGTCGGATCTGACTTCATCCATTAAATCTCTTAGTTTCTCTAAAATGCTTATTATCATATTATCGTTCATATTTTGAACTCTAAGTACTTAAGTACTCTTATATAAATAATTTTATAGATAGCAAAAATATATTATATCAACGAGAGTAAATCAATTCGTCGTCTCAAGACTAAAATAATTCAGAAAATATCTACCATCGGCATCACATCACTTAGGCAATATTAAGTTTCATATTATTATTATAGTAAACTAGCTGACTCGGAAAACATTGTCCTGACAAAAAAAAAAAGAAAATCGCCTATGACCCATTCTCAGGCCTATCAAATCTACACAAAAACATTCATGAAAATCGGTCAAGCCGTTTCGGAGGAGTTCTACATATAATAAACAACGTGACTGAAGATTTTTATATATATAGAAGATTAGATGTAGGCTAATGCATTATCATACATAACACAAACTATTATAATTAAGAAGACATACGAGGCCACCAGGCCTAGAGAAAACTCACACGCCCATAATAAATTCAAAATAACTGTACTCCAATATCATGCAAATTCAGAAATCCATAAAAATGCCTATTTATTTAATCAAGCTTCAATTTCTAAAACTGTTGAAAGATGATCAAACGTCCATATCTCTGATGATGGCAATAAAAATCTTCACTAAAAAATTAAAAGAGTATAAAGTTGTCTGTATGTTCGTAAACAGTAATCTCTGAAACTAACTAATGATTCGATTACGAAAATCGATACTCGTAACTGTTAGAAAGCTACACTATCACAGAGTGCTACAAACAAACCACTTTTAATCCTGCAAAAAATGCATGTCTCCTGTGAGATAGGCTATTGGAAAAGCTAGTTTAATAATCAAAATCTCAGTTCCTCTTCTTCTTTGTCGTACTCTCATTGCTCTAAGTTTTGCGGCCTTGTCTTCAACAGTGTGGAAAATATTAAATTAAATTTATTTTCTAAGTAGGTTGTTATGAACAGTTTGACACGTCAATGTTATTTTTTTTTGTCTGTTCAACCTAGATCAGACCAGTGTTTCCTAGCAGTTCTAACTGACTGGTATACTCTCTCCAACAGCCACTGTATTTTTATGTTGCTACTCTAAGTTATGTCCTGCTACCGAAAAATGTCCTCTCCCTTCTCTTACATCGCTATCCTGAGCGATTTTAACAAACCACAGTTACGCAGATTGAATTTGGTTGGCTGTGGTAATGGTCGTCCCGTCGAATTTCAATTCTCGAACAAGATCTTCCGGTTTTAGACTGTTTATACAACGGTATCTTTATATGTATATTGAGACTGGGGTGACGTGTCATTCGGTGTCATGGTTTATTTTCAGCAATTAATTGAGGCAGCGGAACGCTTATTAATTCGTCTTGTCTGTCTGACTTTGATGGGTCAATTCTTTTGTTTCCGTTTTCAATTAGAGCTGTGTGGTCCTGCCTTAATAATATATTTGCGTTCGTAGGTGTCATCCTTAGATATCGATGGGGCGTTGGAACATATATATTTTGATTTTTAAGAGTATGGTTTTACTTCCTTGTTCTTATCCATTTGAACCCAACGTAAATTTGGGAAACTGCAACCACACTGATTGACAGTTGGAAAGTGCCTGTGAATATTATTTATATTAAAATTTAAATTATTTGCCTTTCATAGAAACTCCAACAAATATACAAAGACACCTAATGATTCCATGAATGATCAAATAATATCAATAAAGACAGAGGTCAAGATTGAAGGAGTATTTAGTTAATCCTATGAAACAGAAAACCATTTGAACCTGGGAGAAAACTCATTTTTGATTTAAGCTCGCCTTTGTACATGAACTTTCCATCACTGTATATTATATAAGCTGTTTTGGTGTACAATAAAGAATTAAGAATTAAGAAACAGTCAACCTATATAGTGATAATCAAAATCACCGATTAAGTCCAAAAACAATTAAGTTCTCAGTTATTCGAACTTGTTATTTAAGGCTTCCGGTGTCCGCTGATGATCACAAGAAGCGGCATAATTAAACGGACATACCCAGCCAAAACCAAGCCTAGAACTTTATAGTCTATAAAAATACGGTATACATCATCTGTCTTTGTCAAAAACGTACATAAAAGCCGTTAATGTTTTTGTTGTTAGTATTCCCCGAAATACCTACACTAAAAACTGTTAGCAAACTAGTCATAGTTTTTTTTTATTTCCTCTACTTGTGTCTACTTTTTCATGCAGTCACGATATCTTTGTCAATCGCGACATCTTATTGTTTTTTTCATCGGTCTCATTTTGGCTTTCGATAATAAGTTTGGCTATTGCTAAGTTCCTTTCGCTTCAATCATTAAGCTCTTACTTGTCCCAAAATGCAAGCGTGAGCTAAGAAGAACAATTCTTATTCTTTGACGGATATGGGACATTGATATGTCCGTGGTTCGTCGACTTTTCTGAAGTCTGCTCTGTCAGCGATGTGTTTCCATTTTTGCCGGTCAGATTTGTTGCCAGTAACCATTGATGTATAAAAACATCAATGCCAGCAACGGTATAGCTCACTAGTAGGACTACTACTCTGCAAGTCTGCAAACATGGTAGCCCGTGTAGCTTTTTGGATCAGGTCAGTTCAGTCAGTGGGTGATAGGCCGCGTAGTCTGCCTTTTACCTGGCCCTCAGAAGGCATAAGAAGGCAAATTATCTTACTTAAAAACCGACAAAGTGCCGAGTCGGACTCGCACACGAAGGGTTCGTACCACATAACCTTAATTTTTATTATTAAATGCCATAGCGGCAATAGAAGAAACTGAAAATTTCAACTGTCTACCTATTACGGTTCTTGAGATAAAGCCTGCTGACAGACAGACGGACGGACAGCGGAGGCTTAGTGATAGGGTTCCGTTGGTTACCCTTTAGGTACGGAACTCTGAAAACGGTTAAAGACAAGCCCGTATTCCCGTAACCTTGAATGCTGCCGAAATGATATTGCAAGTCGCAATATCATTTTCAATCAAGGTTACAAACTTTAGAGGCGTGTTTGATCACAGCGAAGATACAAATGCGACAAGAATACGGGCTTCTCTGGTAACTAATCTTATAAAATGACACTATAAGTAACTCTACCGGTAGGTAATTGGAACGACGCCTTAGCTAAACTAAACAATGTCTCGATAATAGCAAAGATACGAGAATTCTAATGCCTAGAATGTAAGCTGTAGGAGTCAACTAGCTACTAGTTGAGACCACCCAGAACTATCCTACTTACATAATAAATTAAATATAATGAAATTTAAACGCCAGCAGAAACTTACGCATCAAATTCTTGCGCATGACCGCGTTTTGCATGATCAAGATTTATTGATCAAAACAAACAAATAGTGGCATTTGTAGGATTGTTCAACATCACGACTAGCGACTGTGAAATGTCAAAGATTACCATCATTTTGTTTTAGGCTGGGCTCATGCTTCTCATTTGCTTAGAATTGTCTGCACCGATAATTCGGATCGAAAGACCAGTTGAAAGATTCAATTGAGTTTTAGGCTTCATATTCATGTTGATTGACTAGCGTTTGACTACAATATCACCTAATGAAAAGTGATTATGTGGTCGAAGATTGAGCACGCTAACTAATCTAGAAGTGACTTATTCACTCTTGACTTAAAAACCTAAGTTGTAGCTATCAGACTCCGGCAGGGAATTCCAGGCCGGCTTTTTTTAATTTGGGACAAGCCCGCCACTCATTCCCAACCACTGCAACTCCTGAAAGCCAGAATCAACAGTGGCGACCACCAGAAAAACGCCGAGCTAATGAAACCCGACGAGTCCCGGAGAAACGATTCAACTGTCTTGGATCCCGCATCGAAATTAATCAGAAGAGTACAGCGAAGGAGTAGAAAAAAATAATAATTTCCACTTCCCTCCTTATCAAGCAGGAGACAGATTTGAGTTAGGCCAATAGGCACCAAGGGTTAAGCCCAGTTGCCGAGCACCACGGATTATATATGAACACTGAAATTAATGGGTCCAGGCCGGCTTCTTAGCTGTACGATTAAATTATGTTTTGTATACCTGTAAGACTCTTACTAATGCTGCAAGGGTTGCGGAATTAACCGCGTGTGTCCCTGAAATGAAACGACAGTAGGAGGAACACGGATGGGTTTTAGTCAGTGAGAGTCTGACACTCCCTTATGCTCAGCCCAGAGAGGGAGTTATTGGTCATCCAAAAAAGAAAATTGTTGGGTCCGTAATATCTGCATCATTTACTCGCTATGGAAAAGTCAGGATTTTTTTCCAAGATACAATTGTTAATTCGTTTTCAAAAAGGACTACTTTTAGCATTGTTTACAGAACATGTCAATTCCGTTTTAACATTTAACATCCAATACCCATTGTCCAATCACTCGATTCAAGTAACAGATTGGCAATACAGACCCAGCTTTACCATAGTTCTGATCTTTCCAAATCCTCTGAGGGTGTGTCGCAAACCAGCAATAGGTCAAAAGTGCGAGGTTACTTGCATTCACTTATTCTTCGCTCTGTACTTCAAAATGGATGGTATTTGGACCCATAAAATACGAATAGAATGGACTGAACAATACTGTCAGTAAATTGACCAGTGTAGAAAGAGACATTATGACTGTTCGGTCACCTGTCTCTTTTCTGTAGGTCGTAGTAGTGATGAAGGTAACACTGCAAGCCTGAGACGTAACCCAATCAGGATTCTAGAATAAGATGTGCCGGCTACATTCTTTATCCCTCTCACAGTTTTCTGTCCGTATTAACTTCCTACTTAAAAAAATTATAATTCATTTTAATTCATTAATTTTAAAATTAATTATTTCCATAATTTTAAACAACGTTCGCAGACGTATCTCAATCGTAATCTGTTCAGGATTACATTTTGACATGTTTTTAACTGACTTCCCAAAATGGAGGAGGTTCTCAATTCGGTTGTATTTTTTATATGTTTGTTACCTCATAACTCCGACTATCATGAACCGATTTGAAAAATTCTGTTTTATCTGAAAGGACATACTTACTTGGATAAATTTTATCTAAATCGGTTACGAACTTTGGATTTTGAATCGAAATAGCTAGAATTCTTCTACTTGGATGAGTCATCCAAATAATCAAAATTGCTTATTTTGCTTTTCTGCGATTTTGCAGTGGTGTTGTTAGGTGTGGGGTACCACTAAAAAGTGAAAAATAGAAAAACTTTTTACAAAAAAATACAACCGACTTCCAAAAAAAACACTGCAAAGTAAAAAATCACTCAAAGGGTCTCATCTTTCTCTATCACTCAAAGGTTTGCTGGGAGAAAACACAACTTTGAGTTAGCTCGCCTTTGTACATGTACTTTATTATGGCTGTATCATAAAAGTTGTTTTGGTGTACAATAAAGAATTAAAGAATGAAAGAAAATAACTTTAATTTCGGAAGTCGGTGTCAAAATACGAACAAACTAACAAAAAGCACCGACTTCCGAAATTAAAGTTATTTTTTACTTTGTAGTGTTTTTTTTTTTGGAAGTCGCTTGTATTTTTTTTTGTTGACATTGATAGTCGCCGAAGTGGTTTATTGCGACGAGTTTGAACGTTTATTTTACGAACTTTGATTTGCCCTCTGGATTGGGGTAAGCTCATTCTCTATGTCTATGATTAAATATATGATTTGCATAATTATCCTTGTCTTATTTGTCTTTTTTATGAGTGATATTTTAACTTATATATTGTGATAGACTTCGTACCGCTTTCTGAATGAATTGAGAACTATTTTCGTTTAGTGTGTAGTGAATGGAGCCACAGATCTTTAATGCTTTATGCCTCACATCTGTTTAGTTGCCACAATTTACACGAATAAGCAATTGAATAAAGGGCTTGGCCATATTTTAGCTTGACGTAAGTCATTTCTTGTTTTGTGGTGCCATGTTTTAGTTTAGAAACAGACCGAAATAAGTAAGTTAGGTACTGAACGAGATCGTACATCAATGGATTAGTTATACTCCTCATGGCTATGCAAATACTACTATCTTAGTTTTTGAGCAAACAACATACACATAACAATATATTTTGAGAGAGATCTTGATCGAGACCAAAATAGTGAAGTGACGCAGCCACTTCTAAATTCAAACAGCAAGCGATGCTCATCAAAGACTATTAAACCAATTCTCTATGATGCTCATTAAAACCGAAGCTCTTTAACAATGCAGACTCAATAGAACTGGCACAGAATGACAGGCATCTCATTCATATTGACCTAGATTAGCATGTTGGCCAGATCAATAATACATAGACAAAGGATTGGACGGAGCATGTCGCTAAATTGACTTTTTTGTAGAAAGAGACAAAGCGAATGTGTGTGTATCTATCTAATGAATGAGCTTTATTTTGTCAATGAATAACTAAAAAGAAATAACTCCTTTTCACGTAAATTTCAACTTAATCAGGCCAGTGTTTCCTAACCCCGAAGCAACCTCAAAGGTTAGAGTCTCCTATTCAATGGTCAAATCGTACGTGTTTCTTTTATTTACGTTGTACTAAGAGCCTATGACATGGTCTAGTGAAATTTCTAGAAAAACGGCACCGACTGGTCGCACAATAGTCTTTCTCACACTTTTCAGCCAATGACATCATGAGTCCGATGTGAGAAAGAGACACGGAGCTAAACAGCACGAATAGGACTCCTGCGAGCGTTGGATGGCTCGCCCTCCGATCAGAACGGGGTATCGTATCACCTAACCACTAGGAATGAATGACAACAGTATTTGTCAGTTACTGTCAAATCGTGTTGTCATTCATTTTTAGTTCGGGTTCGAGATTAATCGTAAGCCCAAAGTTACGTTCTTCGGGCTTAGAGTGTAGGTCCCGGGTCGACGGCGCGTTGTGTTCCACGCGCGTCAGCATAGTAAACGGGGCCCGCCAGGGACTGTGCTTGTCAGGGTTGCGTAATTTGTTCGAAAGAGTCACAGCGGTCCAACGCTTAGTCCAGTTGTTTAGGTGTATGAATAAACGCATCGAATAGACAATGTACGTCAATCAAGTTAATGAGAATCGGTTGAGTGCTTTATCGTTAATATCACCGCATTTGCTTCCATCGAGTGGCTTTATCTCTATCGATACTTTTGATAGTGTAGTGACGAGCAATTTGTTTGAAAGTAGTGTTAGACCTCCCTCGATGAGATAAAATCAGTAGAAAATACTACGAAATTTTATGGATTGGCTAATTTCAATCTGTACCTATATAACCAGCAGGACAGGGCACATTGCTCGCAGAACAGATTGTCGATGGGGCCGAAAAGTGGAGTTGCGACCGCGTACCGGAGGACTCAACGTTGGAAGACCTCCCACAAGGTGGACCAATGACCTGGTGAAGGTCGCGGGTAGCCGATGGATGCCAGACGCACAAGACCGGTCGTTGTGGCGACGCTTGGGGGAGGCCTATGCCCAGCAGTGGACGTCTGTCAGCTGATATGATGATGACGATCATATGAAGTATAACCAAGAGTATGTAGGTACCTGAATACCATATTTTTAAATGAAACGTCTGCCTGCCTGACCTCCATGACTCAGTAACTTGATGGGTAATCATTTACATCAGGTCGTTTTGTAAATACACTATATAATTAAGTTACAGAAACGATAGATAAAGATTACATAACATAGGGTGCCTCAATGGGGGGCCTTGTCGCTAAAAATGATGTTTAGAGACAATTTTTGAATGAATTGAAAAGAGAATTTTGTATCAATAGACAAAACGCAAACGAACATCCTAATGAGCCTTTAAAATTGGTCTTCGGGCTACCGTAACGTATCAACCGCAGGATGTGGACTGTGGAGCCGAGTCACAAACCATGCTCCACCTCTTATCTTGCTCTCTGTGCTCCAAAACATGCAGCTGAAGTGACCTACGTGCTGCCACCAACGATGACGTGGAAGTGGCAATGTTTTGGGCCACCCGAGATGTTCCAAAATGGGCCAGGTCTATGTACACTACCTTCAAATTAAGAGAAAAATCTGTAGAATTCGGGAAAAATACAGATGTTTCGTTGAAATGTATGCTTTTGTGGTAGTTAATTGATGTTTATTAATTATTTTTATCGATTTTCAACATGGCGTCTCTCTGATTTAGTTACTCTATATGCTTAAAAACAATGGCAGATAACTGTCAGCTGTCACAACAGTGCCACTTCAGTCACTGTCACATAGGAAAGTAACTATTGTCATACTCCATCTCCCGCAGAAAAAAACATGTCAAACGTCATTAATCAATAAAAATTACTGACGGGTTTTTGTTGTGTGTTTCAATTTCAAGTAATTTCTTGGTTTTTACCAACAAACAAAGCCATTTAAAAGAAATTGGATACTGGAGATGTATTTTAAATGTATTTCTCTATTTTTAAGTAAGTATAATGTACATGGACCAGGCCCAGGCTCCATACATTTTGGAACATCTCCTTTAAAATACAGTCGTGCCAGCGACACGAAGAAGTAGCCTTTAAAATACGGCGCAGTTGAAAACAAGTACACTCCAATCACTACAAGTACAGTTATCGGTCGTACAAACACTTAAAAGCGTATCTGTTTGTTAACTCGGTTTGTACAGGATTAGTCCGTTTGTTTTGGGTGCGTATGCGCATAAACAATGTGAAATTCCAACGAATTACGTATAACTTCAACTGCTTTGGATATACAACAGGGGGAACTGTCCTAGGAATAATTTAATAGTGTGCAAAATATTGTGCCCTCTTTGAAGATTGAGACGCTGGATTGAGTAGAATATGATAATTTTTTGGCGGTATAGCATAGCATAATCAGCCTTTAACGTTCATCTACTGTGACTAGTTTTGCCAGGCGTCCGGTTAAAGCCGGACACAGTCAGACGTTTCGGTTTAGTGTCCGGCCAAATTAGACGGTGTCCGGCCTGTCCGGCTTTTTTAATTTAAGCATTTGTTTTAAAATTTTCATGTTTTGATTCCCGCTGCACCTACCTGCCTCACTTTGTACCGCTAGCTACATACTACTACTAAATCTTATTTTTGTCAAGATTTCTGATCCGTTCAATTTTATTGTTATTTAATTAGAACAAAAAAAACCGGCCAAGTGCGAGTCGGACTCGCGCACTGAGGGTTCCGTAAGCAGAAGTTGCGATTTACGATTTATGACGTATTAAAAAAAACTACTTACTAGATCTCGTTCAAACCAATTTTCGCTGGTAGTTTACATAGCAATGTACTTACATCATATATATTTTTTTAGTTTTATTATTCTCTTATTTTAGAAGTTAATGGGGGGGCCACACATTTTATCACTTTGGAAGTGTCTCTCGCGCAAACCATTCAGTTTAGAAAAAAATTATCTTAGAAACCTCAATATCATCATATCCCACACGGGCACAATGAAAAAAAATTTTTGAGTTTCAGTTCTAACTAAGTATGGGGACCCCAAAATGTATTGTTTTTTTTTTCTATTTTTGTGTGAAAAAATCTTTATGCGGTTCACGGAATACATCTACTTACCAAATTTCAACAGCATAGTTCTTATAGTTTCGGAGAAAACTGGCTGTGACATACAGACGGACGGACAGACATGACGAATCTATAAGGGTTCCGTTTTTGCCATTTGGCTACGGAACCCTAAAAAAACGCGTTATATTAATGATTAATGCGACGCGACGTAGACAATGTTGTGCGGGTCAGCTAGTTTTACTTACTTATAAGCTTCGGATATGCAACACTAGAAGGTACATATTCAACGCCCAGCACGTTCCTATAATAACAGCAAAGACTATTATTCAATTATTCTCAAGAGGATTATGTAAGTTTGCATAGAGAAAGCCACTGTTTCATCCTCCAGTGAGGAAATTTCGTTGGAATGGGGACTCGCCAAGTAGGATAAAATATTCGTTTTCGTGAAATGCAAGGAGATCTTAATGAATTATGGAATTGAGGGAGAGATTCAAAGCTATCCTGAAGATCAAAGTGAATTACGAATTTAGTAAGAGAGAATCAATGGTGATGGCGTTTAAAAATCCTTGTTTTTTGAATTAAAAATTTCATGTCCGTGGCCCTGGAACGCAAAGGGCATTAGGAGGACCACGGATGGGTTTTATGATGGTTAGTAAGAGTCAGACAATCTCTTCTGCTTCTCTCAAAGCGGAAGAAGTATTTGATGAATTCCCATACAAAAGTGCAGTCCAAGATAGTTGTTTCCCAGGAATCGTGGCGCCTTTCCAAGACAGTATAGTTGTTTCTCCAGGAATCGTCAAGCTTCTTAGTCCTTGTGCTTTTATGTTGTTGTGCTTATTAAGCTCGATTCTGTGAACAGTTTTCACTAAAGCAGGTCTGACATTATCTCAACTTAAATTAATTAACTTCCGAATTCTTCCATAAAAATATGCTGCCGTTAAAAAAAACTAATAAATAAAATAAATAAACGTCGCAAATCGGAAACTATTCCTCACAAACCCGGAACAAGCATCTTGATCTAATTTATTGAATTAAGCAATATCCTTCGGAAATCCATTGTCCAAACATCGAGGGGTCGCATCCCTGCTTGCAGAATATAAATCAACCTCGGAACACAATAGGAACGGCGGACAAATGCGATCTTTGTCCGGAGTTCCGTTAGGGCGTTCGATGCAATCTGAGATTCTATCTGTAGGATTGTGTGAATCGATTAGAATATGATGCTACTTTCTACTATCCCTTCCTGCTTATAATTTAAACTAACGATCGCCCGCAGTCTCGTCCGCGGCAAACTCGTAAAACGGCAGTAATGGCAATTTCAAATGGTTTTTTTGCAGGCGAATCCTAATTCACTTCCTAAAATAAAAGTTCCCTTCCAATATTTTTAAGGAGTCGTTACTAAGCCCAGCCGAGGAACAGTATAGACTGAATAAAAAAACTGGGCAAGTGCGAGTCGAACTCGCGTGCAAAGGGAACCAATTTCTTAACAAATTTCATTTTATAACATGTTTTTTTATAACTTTAGACTTCTTTAAGAAGTAGGGAAAACCTATAAGAAGTCTAGGTTTTCCTGTAACATTTAGGTATAAAACTATTATCAGCTTATCAGCATTTGTTGGATGTAAGGGATATAGATAAAATAAACATTCTAGCCCCCCCCCCCCCCCAGCCTAGAATGTATATTTTGGTCTAATTTCTTGAATAACTTCGCGTCTGACCACTATCTCACCTGATGGTAAGCGATGATGTGGTCCGCAATGGATCATGGTTGTTACAAAACTTAAAATTTATGGAAAATATAATGAATTAAAACCCTGACAGTAAGACCTTTCATTTCATATGTGACACGATACAGTTTAAAAAACTTTGTTTTTACTATTCTAGTTTGACCCCCAAAAGTGACCCACATATTAACAAAAAAATATTATATTAGTATTATAAGTATTGCATTCTTGTTTGGGTCACGGAAGTCCATAGACTAATTAATTTGAACAGAATCGGTCTTGTAAATCCGAAGAAAATGGCTATTACAGACGCACAGATAGTCGGACGTTTTTGATGTATGTTAGAAACCCTTAAAACTCCCTATAAAATCAGCTCTATCTGTCTGTGAAAGTCCTGACAAAATCGGTGCAGCCAGTCACTACCCTCTAATTTCCTTTTGAACCATTAAAACAACAGAACTACAAAGAATACAATTATTCAGTGATCTCCCAAACCGTTTTAACTTTAATGTCAACAAACATCTTGTTACCGGATATAAGGGTTCAATCGAAGAAAAGGGGCGCAGTCGGGACAAAAACTAGTCGATTCTAAGCAAGTGAATAAAATGAATACCCTCTAGCTTCTTCCCCGGTTTCACTCTCGGCAGAAACATTACCGATTGTAGCAAGATGTAATCATTATGATTATGACTGCTCGCATGTGTGTGCTTGCTTAAGGCGAGGTTGCAGTACTGTGTGTTTTGAAGAACAACGGCGACTGTCCGGCGAGCGAAATCATGCCTAAATTTTGATTGTTTTTTCTTCTTGGCGAAAACTGATAATGAAATTATACAATTTGGTTTCAACATTTACTTCAAAATAAAAAGCTCTATCTATTGATATAACTTTTATATATATTCGTGGTGAAATCTCTTACCAGTACACGTTTAAAATTGTAATTTAATGTTTGATAAAAAAAAGTATCGAGCCAATCATTCTGAATCGCGTTTCTATCTTTACGACTTACTTGAGGGTATGTTCAATTTTTATGTAATGATTTTTATTTATTAAAAAACTCATAATTAATCAGATTTTCAGACGTTCAAAAATCTTAAAAAGTACTGCAACCCCGCAAGACCACATTTTTTTTTGTAAATAATGTAGTGTTTGGTTTATATTGACAAAACAGCTGTCCTCCGCGGCTTCGCTCCCGTCAACTGGCAACTTTTATTTTACATAAAAGCCTTCTCCTGATAATAACAAACACAACGAAAAAAGAATTAGCGAAATCGGTTCAGCTGTTCTCGAGATTTGCGCTTAGCAACACATTCAGCGATTCATTTTTATATTATACAAGATGTTATTGACATCTCAATTACAATCCAACAAGCACTCCTTTAATTACCTTACATTTTTTAAAAATTGTCGCCGAGATAAATTTGCTTATATTACTTGGGACTTCAATTTGCACGTTTTTAAGTAGGTACGAAAATAGGTTTTGTATACATGACAAAATGTAAAAAACAGTCGTTTTTTTTCTTCTCAATGCAGATAGGTTTCTACAGTTGAAGTTGTAGATGCACGAGTACTTTACTCCCTAAAAGTAAATCCGTCTTTCTCCTAAAAACCTTTTCTATATCTGCATCCTAAGCTTTATAATAATTTTGCCCAAGACGTTGTTTACTTACGTGCATAAGACGGTCACTTCACATCTAACGGTGCTGAGAGATACATCTTCAAGTTTCCACATTGTATGGACGTTCCGCTTGCCGCACTTACGTACCCATCTGCGGAACGACAAGTTAATTAGGGTAGGAAAATTATTGTATAAAATTTAAAAATAAAGTGGATTCCTTTTTTTACAATTGATAGGTATACTTTTGACCACCATCTCACCTGATACTAAACGATGATGCTGTCCAAATTGGAGCACGTCTGCCTAGAAGTAACCTATGCACTCTTGACTTAAAGACACCAAGGTTGTAGCTATCAGGAAACACAGACTCCGGCAGGGAATACCACTTTTTAGCTGTACGCGTAATGAATGTGTTCCCAAAACGTTTTGTGCATGGGGGAGCAAAATGTGTGTGCTGTTTTTCCGAAAGCAACCCTAATCTCTTAAGAATTGATAAGGCTTCTTCTGGGTAAGCTTACTCCATCGACTTTGTCTCTGTCACCTCTGATGTAGACTAGAATCAAGAGCAAACCCATCTCAGGTTAAAGAAAAAAACGACAACCCAATCGTTAGACTTGGCGAAAAACAGTGAGAGAGGCAGATGCTCTATGTAAAATACTGGTACTCCTCACATCCGGTTGGACAGGGAGTCCATGACAACATAACTGAGGAAATATAATTCGGTACCGGATGTGAACAGATTGAAGCTGTCCAATTTTATTTATTCTCTGCATTTGATTCCAACTTACATCGATTCGACTGTAGTTTCGGGAGATATAGACTATAGTTTTGGGTTTTTGATAAAACCATCGAAATTTCCTAATTACGATGACAATTTATTATCGCCGTATTCACATAAAGAACCAGAAAATCTTTAGTAATAATCTAACTGCACTATATTAAACGCTTAGCACGTTCTGCCGATTGTCTACCGAAAGTGCCGCAAGCCATTCGTTAGCCGAGCATTTGGACGGGGCCCAAATTCTCGGGCTTACAGACACTGGCTAGACAACTGGGAGTTTGCCGGCACGCAGTAAAAAAAGAAAACAATACGTCTATAGTTGAAATAGAAAAAAACAAACGCGACCACTTCTCTTTGACTCTGACCGAGAACATTAGAGACACATTTATTTGTAACATTGAAATTACAAGACGAATTCATAAAACAGCACAAAGTAGCCCTATTTATATAAACGGAAGACCACATTCATGTTTTTTTTAATACTAACTAGCAGATTCGATTTATTTTAATTAATGCGCCTGACAGCGTGTTGCTTATGGAGTGACCACGGAGATACAGGTACTGCACATTTTTTCCGCATACTACCTACGAGTAAAATTTTGCACCTGATACTCAGCGATTGTGTAGCTTTCAGAAAGAATTTGCGTAATCGGATCATTACTCTTAAACAGTAATAGTATTAGTATTCACACATAAAACAAATAACAATTTTAGGCTGCGTTTTCACCATATATGTGCGAAGATGCGGAGCGAGGGATGTGTTTGTTAAGAACCATTACAATCGCTTGTGCTGAGCGAGGCTATATTTATCGATTCTATTGATTGTTAACAACCAACCCTCGCCACGCATCCTCGCACATCTCTGGTGGAAACGCAGCCTACACTTTTATTTTTGTTTACATTTAAGAAAAGGGCTGTTTGCATTGCAGTGTACAAGTTATTTCATAGATTAAACAGCAAAGACAAAAATTGATCACATATTTGTACAACCGAAGATGTTTTGTCAACAGATTCAGCTATTGTTCTCTCTTAGACATTTTGTGTTCTCATTCGATAAGTAGTGGTCTAGTGGCATGAACGTCAGGATACCAATGGATGCTGCTGGATTGAAGATGATGGGATTCGCTTTGACAGCTTTGGTATTAATTATTTTGTTTACTGTAAGTTCGTCGTGTGTTCTTTTGTTTTCGAACGTTTCCTTAGTTTTGGTGAATGAAACTCGAAATGGTGGATCGTTTTCTGTGTTGCTTTGTGACTTCTTAGTGGTAAATGGTTTATTAAATTAAAGTTAGCACTAGAAGTTTGATTTAAAACTTAATCTGATGGATCCTTTTTACCCAACTGCCAAAGTAGAGTTATTTTTTCGCGCGTATCTTGTATGTTATTTCTGTTTGTAAACTTACTTCCAAACGGCTAGATGGATTTTAACAATTAAGGTTTTTGTCTCAAAAAACCAAATTTCCTTAGATCTGTAGGTGTTCAAAAAAAGAAATAGAAAATGTGCATTTTAGCGGTAAATGTTAAGTCGTTTATACTATATTTTTAAAGCAAACCTATGGTACTTAAAGTATCAAAATGAAGGATATAAATAGGAGATTACAGTTGTTTCGGTCTTTTTAGTGCATTGCTTATACGTTGACTTTTTGCAGTTGGGTTTTTGATTTTTCAGTGTTGACTACTTCGTTAACGGACTTCTTGGTACTAAATGCTTGTTTAGATTTATGTTTTGCACTCAAAGTTTGGTTTATAACTCAAACTGATGGAGCTTTTTTACTGTTGACAGCTTCGTTTTGCTGAATTCTTGGTCTCGTGTTCTTTAGCTCGCAGTTTAGTAATAATAGTTTTGTTTTCATTTGTCACTAAGGGCTGATTTCATCAATCTGAAACTGAACGCGATCAACATATATATGAACCACGTTTACGAGCTGTCAATGTCATTATTTTCTATGGAATATTGACACTGAGAACTCTTGAACGCAGCTTGATAGCGATCAGTTTCCTTGGTGAAATCCGCCCTTAAAGGTTTGGTAAAATGAAAGTTTTAATATAGGTACACAAGCTCATGCCCGCGGCTTCGCCCGTTTGAAAAATTATATAATAAAACCTTCCTCGAGGACCACTCTATCCATTGGTGAAAATAGCAGGAGAAATCAGTGCAGTACTTTTTGAGCTTATCGCGAACTACAACAGACAGACTTCGTGTTGGTTGGGTTGGTTGCATTTCGTTTTTTTTTTTTTTCGAATAAAATGTAAACTTTACTGTATTAAAATCATATAGTAGGTACCTACATTATTATAGTGAACAGATAAAGCGATTTGCGATAGTATCATGTTCACAAAAGAGGTTAGAGGCATTGTGCAAATAATACTGCGTGCGATATCCTAGTAGTATTGGTAGTGAATTTTATCGCGTAGATCTTTACTGTAACAATAGAGTGTCGATGTCAGTTTATTAATAGAACTATTCTTAGACACTTTTTCATTAAAAACTACCAGTATCTTTTTATTGAATTTAGTAGTAAGTATCTACCTAAACAAATGTGAACAGTAATGCTTGAACTTTCCTTGTAACGGTAATCCAAATACAACTCGAAGGCGATTCTTCGAGGAAGTCATTAAGTACTACTGATTCATGAAGGATACCCCGTTTTGTATGGTGGGAAATCATCAAATGACTCCTCCCACTTTGGGCGAAGCAGAAGGGAGTGTCAGACTCTTACTGACTAAAACCCATCCGTGTTCCTCCTTGTGCCCTTTGCGTTCCAGGGCCGCGGTGACTCTTTCGAACAAATTCCGCAACCCTGGCAGGTGAAGGATAACCCTGACTATTCATTTTCAATCTGTTAAACGGATGCATAATTGATGGGTTTTAAAGCAAAAGTGCCAAAACAATTAAAGTACCCAAGCGCTTATTGTCTTTACATTTTTAAAGTATTGACGCTACTTTTATTATTATATCTGGAAATATTAAATAAATATTATAATTGGCTCTACGACCATTAAGGCCCTCTCTGCACTGCGATTTTTATTCTTGCGGAAATAAATCCGCACCGCATTATCGCGCCCATTTGCATCAAATCACAGATTTTTTGTGCGAGAATTTTTTACTGCCAGTGCGGATACTCGTATAGGATTCAATGCGTTACATTATTGCGGAAAAAAACCGCGCGGTGAAAAATCGCAGTGCGTAAAGGCCTCAGATTTACAACCATTCAATTATTTTTTCAACTTTTTCTTATACGTCATGATTTTATTAACAGAAACAAAACACAATCGCGTTCCAACTTCAAAAGCTTTAATAGTTTTTTAATTGAACGTTAACAGTTCACCTTTCTCTACCAGACCTTGTTGTTCGGGTCTACCAGACCGCGTCTGATGGACCCGCGTCTGCTCTGATACAATTATGGCGTTGTTAGAGAGATCCTAATCAATAGTCCAGCCTTGATAAGTTGTAAGATTTCATCCAATTATATATTGTAGGGAAGTCTGTGTTCCGCTGTGGAAAGTAGCTGCCATTGAATAGGCTAGATTCCATCATCCACAAATTGCAAAACTATTTAGTCCGTCATCAGTTAGAGTATTGAAAAATAATGGACACGTATTTTTTGTTGGGTATCATTTAAGCTATCGCCAATTTAATTAGTTTTGTGTTTCTTAAATAATAGGGTTTGCCCACAAAATAGTAGATTTGTCACCAAAATCAAGTCACCAAATAATATAAAATCAATTCCACAATAAATCACCTAAAATCATGGAGTCGTGCGTAGGTCACAGTTCTAACCTAACCTAACCTAACCATTTTTCTTTTAATAAATCAATTTATTTGGTGACAGATCTACCATTCTGAGTACAAAGCTATTATTTAAGTAATAAAACTTTGATAATTATTCATACCTAGGAACACTTTTTGTTTATCTGAGAACGAAAATATTTCGTGGCGATAGATCTATTTATTAGGTGATACAACTTGATGACAAATATAAATTTTGGTGATAGAAAATATAGTTCCCTTTTTTGTTTTTGTAAATCAATGAATATTGACAAAGATAAAACGCATCAAAACTCGGGAGTGGGTGCTCGTGACGTCACGACTCACTAAAAATTATGCGAAGGTGTGACGTATTGAGAATTTTAAAAGCGTCGTAACTTCGTAAATTTTGGTTCCCGTAACAAAAAAAAAACACGGGTCAAATATTTTTTGATAATCTAACTGACGGACTAATTAGATTTTTTCAGGACACAAGCCTATTATACGTATACTAGCGCTTGCCTGTGTCGTCACTCGCGGTTGTATCATCATCTACAGTCCGACTTCGCCCACGACGGAACATAGGCCTCTCTTTTCTTGCGCTTCTATGCCAGCCACCTCCAAGTTCTACTTGACGCCACTCAGTCACTGCCTTACTCCAACTATCATCAATTGCCAGGTATCCTGCCCAGCTCCATTTTAGTTCCGCAATTCTTTTATAATGCGGACAGCAAAGGAGTGGAACTCTCTGCCTGCGTCTGTGTTTCCGAACGCTGACAACCCTAATCTCTTCAAAGTTAGAGTAAACAGGCTCCTTCTGGGTAAGCTCGCTCCATCGTAGACTTTGTCTCTGTCATTTCTGACCAAGACTAAGGTCAAGAGCAAAACCATCTCAAAAAAAAAAAATGTTGAAAACCTTCGTACGTCGTCGAATCTCGACGTTTGGAACTTGATCTATTAGACGTATGCCAAGCATGTTATAATATAGATTGTCTTCTGAATACTGGTTCGCAAAAAGGGCAGCCGTGTTCAGGATCTTATCTTTCATCTTTCACTGTTCCGAAATTCGGCAAAAGGGGTTCAGCAATTAGGCGTGAAAGTGCTAAAACAAAACATAAACTTTGTCATTCGTTTTTTTTTAGGGTTCCGTACCTATCCCCCCCCCCCCCGCGCCGCGCGTCCCTCTGGTTCGTAGCCTTCGGTGTCCGTCCGTCCGTCCGTCCGTCAGCCTGTCAGCGGCGGTAGACTGCGGCTGTGAAATTTTCACAAATTGTGTATTTCTGTTGCCGGTATTACTTACAATAAAAATTAAGGTTTATGGTACGAAACCCGAAACCCCGTGAGTACGACTCGCACTTGGCCTGTTTTTAAGGATGGGAAATCATCAAATGACTCTCCGCTCTGGGCGGAGCGGGAGGCAGTGTCAGACTCTTACTGACTAAAACCCACCCCTGGTCCTCCTTGCAATCCTCTTTGCGTTCCAGGGCCGCGGTGACTCTTTCGAACATTCCACAACCCTGGCAGGTACTGGCCCTAGCCGCGCGGTTGACTGCTAGTGCGTACGTAGACAGGATAATCCGGCTGTATTTTATTAGCGTGTAACTGTTTTTTTTTGTTATTTCAATAAAAAACCGAGTAATGTCCAAACTTTCTTGATTAATAACAATAAAGATGATTATCCTATTTGCTTAGCCACGTCTTATAGCCTCGTTAACCTACCAATAAACAATATAAAATGATAATTTAATATAAAGAGATATCAAAAACAATCTTGAGTTAAAATCAATTCAAGAGAACAGGTTTCCTGATACACTTTCGTTGGCGATATTCATGAGGCTTCGTCGTGAAGAATGTCGCTCCCAAATTGCAAAAGCTCGTCAGGCTTTTTAACCGTTTACAATACTGCTATACGTCTCGACATCGCGAAACTGAGAGTCATCAGCGCATTTTGCAAAAACCCTTTAACTCAACGATTACTAGCTCTATCACGATAACTTAAAGACCAATTTCGCGTACACTGTCGCCTTTGCCGACATTAACATTTCCTCAAGTGTCAGCTGTTTGATAAATTACTTTGGCTACTGTTTTTTCCACTTCATCAGTTTCCCATTTGCGAATGACTTGCTCGTTTTAAGCTACCAGATTATTATTGTTTCTATCATAGTCAAATATCCTGTCATGTTGGCTCAATTAGATTTACTAATTTTATAAACTGTAACATTTAACCTTCATGCCCATTGAGCCGAGTCGAACAGATTTTACCAACAATTCACTAAAATTACTTTTATCGTTCACAGGTCCGACGATCGCTGAAATTGCGGGGCCGACGCAAGGAAAAGGAGAAACTGCCTTCAGGCATTACAGCTGACTACACCGCATCGCTGTTCGCCCACCTGGAACAAGATTCGAATTATTCCAATTACCCGCTCATACCTACCTCGGGGTCTAACTCCAATCTGAGCGATGAAAATAACCACCTGTCGCCAGGATACCCCACAACCCACACCTGGAGCAAGAAGGAAGGGGTGCTCCAATCAGATAGCTCGGAGACGTCACTAAATTCATTAAATAATCCGAATAATGCCAATACCAGCCCTAGACAACCGCCAAATCTACCTCCTATACCACCGCGTCCTCCAAAGCGTGGCATCCTCAAAGGTCCACGACTCAGCAATACTAGTTCAAATTCTGTAGAAAACAATGTCCTAAGCAACGATGCAGTTGATAACGTTAATGGTCAGGACTCCAATCTGTTGGCAAGAAATACTCAGCAGAATGAAATCATGGCATACGGTATACCGGCTTCCAAAAGTACTTCCTCCAGTGATGATATGCAGCATGTACAGAACTTTACCAAAAAAGTAATCCATAGCCCTGTGGAGACGCAGTACAAAAACTATAAAAATAATTCGAACCCGTCGATAACTACCCAGGATGTGGACGAGGCACCAAAGACGAATGGGAACAGCTACCTTGGAGTGACGTCGACGTCTCCAAGCGCTGATTCTCTCACTGATACGACAACGAACTCTTCGTTCGCTACTCCACCGTTTTCTACCTCACCTGTTGGCGAGTCTCAAGGGTTCCATCGATGGTCTAGAACTAGCAATTTCGATGATGTGTACCTACCACTGCCTTCTTTATCTCCTGTGCGATTACCGAAGCCTAGATATCTAACCATTCAAAGGCAGAAGGCTCCTAGGAATGACTTTGGCTTCAGTCTTCGTAGAGCGATGGTTCAGGAAAGAATCTTTATCGGAGACATCAATGGGCATGACAGCGCTCTGCTCAATGGTGACAACAAGTGCAATAATATCGGAATGGTCAGCAAATTGACGTTCAAAGCTGTAATCTTGGCTGAACCTGGATCTTATCCTGGAGCTAGTGAAACTGGACTCTTACCTGGTGATAGACTCTTGGAAGTAAACGGTGTGAATGTTGAAGAGAAGAGCCGAGAGGAGGTCATCGACCTCATCAAGGGAAGCAACGACTCCGTCACTATTAAGGTGAGTGTCAAAGTATTCATTAACATTAATTAAGTATGTCAATGTTCATAATATTTCGAGGAATAAATTAGGAGTCATATTTCACTTGATTGTGTGATTATTTTAGATTACATTGGCTTGCATATTTTAAATTGGATATCGTTTTGATAATGCGATTTCTTTTATCACATAAAGATAAATTAATTGCAAAGAAGCGTTGAAATTGCTTTGAAGGATGATACGTGGTAACGTTCAGTGCGTCAGAGTGTGTTCCTTCAAATGGTATGTTGTAGACCTAATTTGCAACGATTTTGACCCCGATAACTTGGGGTTTGTTTTCGAGTAATTGAACCCTTTATTTGTTGTCTTGTATATATTTGCATTCACATTCTTGACTGATTGAGGCTGAGATTAGAATGTGAACGTTCCTTAAAAGACTTGCTACTTAGATGTTCTGTTTATGTTTTTTTTTTATACTTTGGAAACTCTAGGAATTTCTCCTGTATCGTGGGTGGTCGTGGTGGTAGAGTAGATGTATGTAGATATCTCTTGTCTTGACTGTTGAATGCTGCTAATAGTGTTAGAATAGTAAGTATAAGGATACTTACTATTCTAACACTATTGTAACAAGCGGAGATTTATAGTTATAACTCAGTTACTGCCGGTAAATAAGACAAAAAACTAGGAAATAAGATAATGCTTTCGAAACGGCTTTTAGACCGTTACTTACAAACAGTAAAGTTGTAATTTCTGTTTATAGTTTAAGACAATCGTGACTTGCGAATCTGTTGTGATTGTGACGACTTTGTTTACGATGTGTTATGATTTATTTGATTTGAGATTTAAAATAGGGTTTAAATTTCTTTAAGTGATAGTAGTCATCTTCCTGGCTTCATCCTAAGCATTTTGTTTTATCGATATTTCAATCAGATGTCCATATTCACTCTTGAAATATGCCAAATATGAAATATGAAAGATTTTTTATTTATTTATAGGGTATTTTTTGCTACATTGGAAACTGAGGCGATTTCGACTAATCTGCCATCGTCAAATTGAGGTTTTTCTAGAACGAATGGAACACCAACTTACACTCGCTATAATTTCTTTTTTTGCTAACTTTGTATGTATGTGTAATAGGTATAATACGGCAAAATTGAGTAGTGTGGCAATTTAATAACCGCACCCAACCCGCATTAAACCTTGTCTGCTTCTATTCTTTTCCTGTCAATGAATAAATAAATTTAAAGTTTTTATTACACAAAGTACTGCTACACCATACATTGTTAATACTTGTGTTGATAAAATAAAAATAAGCAGCATAAAGAAAATGTGTGTCGGTCTGTTAACTAATAACTCAGAAACTACTGCACCGATTGTAACGTACTACGCACACGCAAAAGACGTTAGTTTTGATATATCGGTGTTTTTGTTCCGGGACAAGCAGTAAGAAATTCATTGTGCTATAAATGAAAAAGAAACAGTACATGCAGTTGAGATGATATCAACAATATATTGCGAATACTTCAGAATATTGTTTGTAAACGATTAATAGTCAGCATCGTTCAGCTTTACTTTTTCGGAGGCAAAATATTCGTCATCATCATTATAAGCTTCAGACTGATCCACTGCTCTGTACAAGTATCCTTTTATTTCCGGCAGACTTCTACGTCCTTCATTCAGGTATTCCTCTTGACTTCAAGCAGTGTTCAGTTTAAGTTACTTTTCATCAGTTACAATTTTTAAATGCTGTTTCTTAAGGATGGTCAATCACAAATGACTCCTCCCGCTCTGGATGGAGCAGAAGGGAGTGTCAGACTCTTACTGACTAAAACCCATCCATGTTCCTCCTAGTGCCCTTTGCGTTCCAGGCCGCGGTGGCTCTTTCGAATTAATTCCACGACCCTGGAATTTTGATATGCTACTACAACTTTCATTACTTAAGCGTCTTCACCTTTGTAAGCTCAAAAGGATCGCCCCACGATGATTGCAATTGAGTGCAATTTTTTCATTTCTTTTCTCAACCTACTTTCGTTGTCCCACTGCTGAGCATCTTTCTCCTTCATGGGGTTCCACTATTCTCGCTAAGAATATTTTGCCGTCTCCGACAAATACAAGCTCACAAATCATACTCGTTTATCCCTTTAACCCTGGCTCTCATCATACAACACAACAACTTTCTCCCGCACACCGGTGTTTACAAGAAAAACCACTTTCCAGCTCGATTTGTATACACACGTATGTATACCACTATTTAGGTCTGTAACGTAAATGTCTTCATTGACTGAATGATTGACATACCTTGTGATGACTCAGTCACGCGGTAAAAGCAATGGTTCTGTTTTTGATTTCGTCTGTTTTGTTTTTTAATTTAGATTGTTTTGTTTTCTATTTTTTTAAGCCAGTGTTAATTTCATTAACGACTGCATGTCAGATGTTTGCGTTTCTTTTGTGTATGTTAAACTGTCTCGGGAACTCTTGCGCAAACCAGAGTTATATTTTAACTGAGAGGTTATTGCTGACACTACAAATAAATAGCAAATATTTCATACACAATGGCCTCGGGTTATCTACTTACTCAGTTAAAGATTTGTGCAAGTGAGCTTGTTCATTCAGATTTTATGCACTGTTATGTACCTTATGGTGTGTCATCTATCCTATTAACCAAGACCTCTTAGGTTAAAAGCATATAATAACACCAAATACAATTTTATCATAGAACCCTCAATCCTTTTAAGCTCGAATCGCAAGCCCCTGCAGATGTTTACAAGTATTATAACGAAACCATCAACCCCACCATCACCCTTGATCGAATTTCGCTATCCCTTTCAAAATTTACATACTTTAAATGCAAATATTATTCACAGGTGCAACCGATCGCGGAACTGTGTGAGCTGTCCCGTCGGAAGGCGGCAGATGGCGGCGGTGATGTGGACTTGTCTGACAGCAACGTCAGAGGAGGCACGCTCAGCAGGTCTGGCAGTCGACGGTTCACTACGTCACAGGTATGGGTCGCTTTGATACTGGCCATCGAATTTTAAACAGGTGGCTTTAAAGAAGTTTCTTAGTGTTGCTGCAGATTACTAGTAAAAAAACAGACGTAAAAAGGTTATACGTTGAGTTGCGTTTGAACATTCGGACATTTTGAGCGAATTGCAATTTCTGTTTTAATTGTGTTTGAAATAATCTAAAGGTTACCTAAGATAGTTCCTTGGGTAACACCAAATAAAATATATTTACAGTAACATCTCCTTCTTCACAATGAATCTGATAATTTACACTCTTCAATTTCTTGTTACGTATCCTTACAAAGTTAAGATCCCATGAGTCATTACTTTGATGTAGATTTGACAAAGCTGACGTTGTATAACGTCTGACCTAATTCGATATATTTTTTTTTACAAAAATCTAAATAGAGGGACAAAGGCGACTTTGTTTTAACAAGTTTTGTACTTTTATCTTTCTTAAGTTTCTACTTTCCACGCCTACTTGAAGGGCTTATCTCAAGTTCTGTCTGTTCTCGCCTTTACTTTGTAAGGGCTTATTATAAGTCCTTTAATATTTAATTAATGCATTCCATTTTGAAATTCAAACGAGTTTTGTTTTAAATCTTGCATAAACTGTGTTCATTTTGTCTAAATTCGATCAGCTGTTACTGCGTGAACAAATATCCTTAGTTTCAAATTTTTTTATATTAGTAGTGCCAGATATCAAACAAAATAGATGGCTGAATGTTCATTATTACGTCAAGTGTTCATAACTTTAGCTACCAATTAGACAGTTATTCCGTCATTCATGACAGCTTAGTACATATCTACATACACACTATCAATAATCCTAAACAGTGCGTTTTGTTTCCCCAAAACAGTATTTGTAAACAATCAAATCAAGAATGCTAATTAGGTATCTGTTTAATTTTCACAATCGCATGCTGCAATGCAGCAAAATCTTAATAACAAATCATGTTTGCATGTTTTATAAACAAGCTCAACACTTTATCTTGAATATTGATGATTAGCAAATCATTCTGCTGATCATCATCATTGGCATTATCTTACACTACCTTGTCTCATGTTAGTTGCGGTCGTCGCAACATGTTTTCTTCATCCATTCGGTCCTGTCAGCAGTCACGCTATCACTGACTTCTTGTTCTTTCTTGATTTGCTCATCTGTATTTGTGTTTTATCCAATCTGATGAGTTCCGTGCTTGGGTTTTGTTTTAATTGTCTATCCAATAGACAATCAAAGCTTAACCGATTTGATTGACTCTATCGAATCGGTTCTCATTATCGACTTAAGTAGGTTATGAATTGCAACATTGGTTTCTGCTTTGTCATAGATAGTCTTTGTCATTGATCATCAGATTGGATTTCTTGATTTATAATCTACATTAGTATTCGTCTTCGAAAACACTGATTTTCGAAGATAGTCTTGTTGATTCGACTTACTCTTAGTCTTCTTTTAAGGTTATTATTTCATGAATTTCTATACCATTTTCTACAGTGTTGTGTACAGTGGTATGCCGAAGCTCATGATTAACAGACAGTTAATTTGCGTACTTACTCAACCTTCACATTCCCTTTATATAATCAAAACCTCAATTTCCTCAAGTTATTTATAAAAATTGGAAAACTAATTAAGTGTCTAAAAACTATTACACAATATATATAATTAAAACAAGCTGTCGACAAGCGTTTTTATCTGCGCTAATTACTTGTAGCAAATGCCGACTACTTTATTCATTGTTTCATGTTGACATGCGATGTTGTGTGTATCGCTCTGATTTGCGTGCTTGCAGTCTTTGATGTTACACCATAGTAACTGTTCTTTTAGGTGATCTATTTGTATGTTTAGGTGCCTAAATAAGAGTAGATTTCACCACTGTGTTCAAGAGCTGTCAGCGTCAAAACGTAAACGTTGTTTATATGCTGATCGCGTTCAGCTTCATTAATTAAATCCACCCTAAGGTTGATATTGTCAGGTTCTTGATACTTATTGGGACTGATAAGAGTGGCGTAACAGGTGAATAAATAATAATTTTCAATTTCAGCAAGCAACGTCTTTCTTTGTGTACGTTTCATTTAATTTAGATTTAATTTATGTATACATGTTGCGTTAGGCCTTTTTAACTTGATCCGGACAATTATCAAGCTTAATTTAATACCCTGTTCTATAATTTTGTCATCAGAACTGCTAATGAACTCCAGATTTACTCTCCATTTTAAATAAGCCCAAAGCTTATCTTAAACCCATTTTCCGTTTTTACTTCGTCTCAAGTACCAGCTGTCTGTCTTAACTTCAGCGGAAGTTAAGCGCTAATCAGTTGGCTGCAGCCTTCCTGTATTAAAGCGTTAAGCGCTGCAGCTTAGCACCTCATCTTGTGCATTATCTGCTTTAAGCTGCTGCCTTACATTTAACATTCGTGCCGACAACGCACGTGCTCTTTAGGTGTTTGCTGTTACCTTTGATGATGTATGACTAATGGCGTGGTACATTGTCTGTTATAGGCCTTTAAAACTGTGTTAAATATAAAGAGACAGGCATGTCCCTTTTATTAGGTTCTTAGTTGTGTTGGTTTTACAAGATTTGACAATATTTGAGGTTGGTTATGGACTCGGTATGTAATTTGGCCTTTACGCAAACTGCATTTGCATTTGAAGTTAAAAGGCAACATTCAGTTATAACCGGTGCTTATTTTCTTAATTATTAAAATTCTTAGGGGTCGTTTTGATTGATAATTTGAACTACTTAAGATGTATGATCCCTTGCTAGATTACGACCTACATTACTTTTAGATGGGATATGATTAGAATAAAAGACGATAATAACCTACTTAGAACACTACTGTATTGCCCCAAAGGTACTTAATGGTAAAAAAATGAGCTTAATGGACTGATGGTGTGGTTGAGGAGCTCGTGGCTAAATAATAACAGCCGCACAGGTCGATGATCAAGGTTAAGCAACGCTTGCCGAGGTTGGTCGGTGGATGGGTGACCATCTTAACATACCGAGTTTCCTCCGTGCCTCGAAAAGCACGTTAAGCTGTTGGTCCTGGCTGTCATTTGGAGATCTTTGGCTGTCGTGACAGTTAGTCAGAAGCCATAAAAAATCTGACACCAGTCTTGCCAATGCATACCATGTTACCCAGTTAATGGGTTGTGGAGGTCTGGTAGGGAGCCGCTCCACGTAAAATACTGGTCTTCAGCTGAATCCGGTTTGACTGGAAGCCGACCCCAATATAGTTGGGAAAAGGCAAGGCAGATGATGGACTGATTGTGTGGAAAATGAAGTGAGCGACGCGGCCCTTGTTGGCTGTTACGAGAACGCCTGGCTGACTTGATAGCCCAACGCGAACTGGACTGTACATATTTTGAGTTGAAATGTATGTGCAGCGTAAACTGCTGAATTGATAATGTGCGGTTGCACGTAAGAAATAGAAGATCTTTCAGCACATGTTGTTTCGGAACTTTGAAGTCAAGAATAAAATAGTGCATTATCTGTAGTTTCACATACGAATCCTGATCCATGTGTTTTGTAACGATTTTACGCAGTACAACAAAAACTTGATAAGTATATTGTCAAATTAATAATACACTTAGTGCATTGTGCACAGTATAAAGTTACATCATGATTCATGGTAGTGCATGTCAAAACAATGTGTTCGAGCTATTGGCGCCAATGATCGCAAATAGGGTTGCCAAGCGAATAATTGTACCTAATTTAAATTACACTAATTTTGAAAATTGCATCAGATAATTTTCGTCTTGCAATGTAGTGCTGGCACGAATTATCCTGACTTGTATAGGGTTAGCAAAGTGCAAACAATGAAAAAAAAGCGATTCCCTACATTTTATAGAGTATCTGATACATACATCATGTGAGAAAAAAATTGAATGGTGTTAAAGACCCTGGCTTATATATGTACTAGCTGACCCGCGCAACTTCGTCTGCGTCAAATTTTCCATTACTGCTCCGCTCCTATTTTGCTTAGCGTGATGATATATAGCCTATGGCCTTCCTCGATAAATGGGCTATCTAGCACTGAAAGAATTTTTCAAATCGGACCAGCTGTTCCTGAGATTAGCGCGTTCAACCAAACAAACAAACAAACAAACATGCAAACAAACAAACAAACTCTTCTGCTTTATAATATTAAAGTATAGATAATATTAAAGTATAGATAAACAAAAAAGGTAACCTACCTCCTTTCTCTCTGGGGAAGGTAGGTAAGAATAGGAGTGGAATTCTTAAAAAGTTAGTTCTGTGTAAAGAGATTTCTATTGCGTTAGCTTCAACACAGAAGTGTGAATTAATGAAGAGCATATGGTCAGGAAACGGCCAGTAATGTTTGTTGTTAACGTTAAATAATGGCTATACCCAGAAGCTTTCACTGAGTACTAAAGTTTTTAAACAAGTTTACACAGAACTGAATACATTTCGAAAAACATTAAAAACTCTGGGCCATACTTCAGGGTTAACAATCTTGATAGGCTTGGCCTGCTGTGTTTATAACTCATATTATAACATTTTCTATCCAGGTTCAAAAGATGACACTCCGAACGCGCCATTTATTGCTTTCACATGTATTCTCCTACATTTTATTAACCGACTTCCCAAAAAGGAGGAGGTTATCAATTCGGTTGTATGTTTTTTTTTTTTTTTTTTTTTTTATGTTTGTTACCTCATAACTCCGACAATTATGAACCGATTTGAAAAATTTTTGTTTCATCTGAAAGGATATGCTTGCAGATTGGTCCCATTTAAATTATATCGAAATCGGTTACGAACTTTGGATTTTAAATCGAAATAGCTGGAATTTGACTATTTAGATGATTCTTTGATAATCGAAATTGCGTATTTTGCTTTTCTGCGATTTGGCAGTGGTGTGGTAGGTGTGGGGCACCACTAAAAAGTGAAAAATAAAAAACTTTTTACAAAAAAATACAACCGACTTCCAAAAAAAAACACTACAAAGTAAAAAATAACTTTAATTTCGGAAATCGGTGTTTTTGTTCGTTTCTTCGTATTTTGACACCGACTTCCGAAATTAAAGTTATTTTAATGAGGTTTTAATGAGAGGATGGCTTATAACTTTCGATCATTATGGAGTTTGTTCCATTGCGACAGATCACTTACTTAGATGAAAGTTACACAGTTTTGTTTACACTGGGGTTACAGTGGTGAAAAAAGTTTAAAAAAAATCCATACAAGATTTTTTTTTATACGTTTTCCGTCGTTAAAATTAGGTGTACCTACTTTCCTACATTTTTAACCGACTTCCTAAAAAGGAGGAGGTTCTCAATTTGGTTGTATTTTTTTTTGTATGTGCACATTATAAAGACTCACACTGTATAATATAGTATGTAGATAGGTCACTATTTGATTCAGCTAAGAACGCCAACGTTTTTAGGGGCTGATTTTTAAAATTTTACAACCAAATTTTGTAACATGAAACTCCTTGATAATACTGGTATATTTCTTGGCTCAAAACCCGAAACGACTTCAAAACCTCATAGTCCTAAACTAATGTATTCAGCGGTATCTGATGCACATATTATGAGCTCATTATTGTACAAATGTACAAACCAACTTTACTAATTACCATAATAGCACTAAATCCAATGAACTCAGACTCCCGTATTCCTGTTCCTACGTTTTCTACCCACTTTACTTTTTAACCGACTTCCCAAAAAGGAGGAGGTTATCAATTCGGTTGTATGTTTTTTTTTTTTTTATGTTTGTTACCTCATAACTTCGACAATTATGAACCGATTTGAAATTTTTTTGTTTTATCTGAAAGGATATACTTGCAGATTGGTCCCATTTAAATCATATCAAAATCGGTTACGAACTTTGGATTTTAAATCGAAATAGCTGGAATTTGACTATTTAGATGATTCTTTGATAGGTAATCGAAATTGCGTATTTTGCTTTTCTGCGATTTTGCAGTGGTGTTGTTAGGTGTGGGGCACCACTAAAAAGTGAAAAATAAAAAACTTTTTACAAAAAAATACAACCGACTTCCAACTTTGTAGTGTTTTTTTTTTGGAAGTCGGTTGTATTTTTTTGTAAAAAGTTTTTTATGTTTCCTCATTGTTGGTAGCTCCTAGCTACCGGAATGGGGGAGGGTGCTAAAGTATAGCGGGGTATTGTGACCGTTGCTTTTTAATGCAGATTTGTAAAGCAGCTTTTTTGTATTGTGTAAGTGGGAACAGCCATCCTGCAAGCTGTGTTTTGAATGCTATAGTTTCTTGTCTGAAAGCTGCAAACTGACTTGAGCTTAGCTCCCGAGAGTTGTAAGAATAGTGACTTGCTTGTGCAAATTGGCCATAGGTCATCCTCATCTGCTAAAACTGTCTTTAAAAAATCTGATAAAACTGTGTCTGTCAAAAAATGATTTTGATGACTGTATGGAAAAACTATTTTTTTGGCTATTTACCATGACATCTTTGAAGAAAGTAGTTTATCGGGATGGGCAGAAGTAGATTAAAAATAAAAAGATCTTTCCGCTACACCCCAAAGATCGATGAAAATAAAATAACATAGGTACTTATAACTGAAATAAAATACAAGATCTATCCTATATGACAATCCAGGAGTGCACCTGTGTGCCAGAATCAACCCGTTCAGACATTTTGGTTATACTTATTTAAATAAAATATTAGTTCCGATTAAAAACCAGCCTAAATGCAGCTGGTGTAACATTTTAAACAGCTGCTTCCAGAGTGGAATGTCGAGATTCGTATTCAGATATCACCTTTTAAACTAATGTTGTAAAAACGTAAAATTGTTTGCTTTTTTGGCTGTAAAATGGTCTTTGTACCTAAGTAGGTACTGATCTGAGTGCCAATCCAACTTATTTTCACATTCGCATCTCAATCGCAATCTGTCAAAAATGTATGTAAAGTAACGCTTCTTTGACAGTTTGCGATTGACATGCGAATGCAAAAGTTGTTTAAAAATTAGTAGAATTTGGACCTCTGATTACGAAAATGCTTTCACAGATACACAAAGCCAGCCAGTTACTGAGTTATGGAGGTCAGATAGTTGGGAAAAGACTAGCCAGATTGATTAAAGATATCTATTCTACCACTAGTGTCACAGACTTGCTTTTAACCAATGGTAGAGGCCAAAGGTAGTTAGGCGCCAAGTTCTAATCTGTCTTCTACTTGATAAGGGGGAAGTGGAAATTATATTTATTTTTTCCTACTCCTCCGCTATACTAAGGGCCAGTTTCACCGGTTATGGATAAAGTGTCGGTTAGCCTATTAGGAACTTATCTGGCAGATGAACTAAAACTTTTGGTTTCACAGGTGTCGGATAGCGATATCTGGCAAATTTATTAAGTATTTGAGTATTATAAAGTATTATAGTATTATAAGTGTCGGTTAGTTATCCATCACATAACTAACCGACACTTTATCCGTAACCGGTGAAACTGGCCCTTACTGTTCTGATTAATTCGTTGGGGGATTCAAGACAGTTGAATCGTTTTTCCGGGACTCGTCGGGCTTCATTAGCTCGTGTTATTCTGGCTTTCAGGAGTTGCAGTGGTTGGGAATGTGTGGCGGGCCTGTCTCATGAAAAAAGGCACTAAATCACGGCACAAGAACGATGCCTTCTTCAGTATTATTTTTTTGTACCGCATGTGTTATAAACATTGAACATGCTCAAAAAAAATAAATCTGTGTTCTAATGGCTCATTGATTTGATAATACCTAGTAAAAGTGATGAGTGAAAGCAAATTGCTCGTTGCAGCAAAAAGTTTCCAGGTTAACCGTTGAGTGATCAATTTACTTTTAAATTATCAATTAATTGCTAAAGGCTAATTTGGCTGTTGAGCTTTTCAATTTTGGAATACAGGTTTTCGATTGATCGGTCACATTCGATTTCTGAATTAAGAATTTGAAGTTGAGTTTAAAATTAGGAAGTGGTGTTATGGGCGTTTTGGGGGACTGTCTTGATGTTTTTGTAGTTGAAAACAGCTGATTCTCAACCCAAATCGAATAAGTGACTTTTGATTTTGAGTATTTGTGAGTTTCTACTTTAACTGAAACCTGACGCCACTAGGCACTAATATACGGTTTCATTTTTTTTTAAATTACGAATACCTTAGTACTCATTTTAGAAAGCGGCTCATTCTCATTTACATATACAAATCTTTTTAGAAAAGGAGGTTCACCTCTTTATTTACCTATTTTACATACAAACGAAACATGGCGGCTTATCAGCGAAATACGCGAAAGACAGTTCACTGACCTACAAACCACCAGCTTTCGAATGTTTTATTCGGAATTATTTTATCTGGCAACCCTGATCTAGGTGGGCTGGCAACATTGTGACATGCTGTCATTGAAACGTAACTGAAACTCGGTTATCGCTGTCTTACCTAACCGTTGTTGCGGTTTGCGCTAAACCTTAAAATCAATGTAGGTATGTATTTCGTTACTGATTTTATCTTTTGCACTGGATAGGGGTCTAGGTCTAGTTTGGGTTTTATTTAAACCCGACATTAAAAGGCCAATACACACTAATCAGCCTTTTTCCCAACTATATTGGGGTCGGCTTCCAGTCAAACCGGATTCAGCTGAATACCAGTATTTCACGAGGAGCTGCTGCCTACCAGACTTATATCTAGCCACGAGCTTTACACTCTTATAAAGTTACTAATTTAATAGACTAGATAATCTGCCTGGTTTAAAGGGGTGATTCTGTTTCATCGTAAATTTTAGGCTTCGCTAACTTTGCCCGAGCATACAATAAAAAATTAAAACAAAATCACCACCTATGATTAACTTCCCGTTAATTTACTTGGCAGTTCATTTCATACAAATTCAATTCCCCGTCACTGTCAAATTTTCCCAGTCAACCTTGAGCGTTGAGCCTAATGCGTTAGCGATAAAGATGAAAATGAATTTGACAGATTGTTGTGTGATTAATATTATGATTCTCCTAAAGTGGTCTTTTTAGCCCCCTGGTCCTTAATGTCAAGTACAAACTCATTAAAAAAACCCTTAAACATCAGTACAAGTCCAACCTGACAAAAAGTTAAGAATCTAAGTAACTATGTATCTTTACGTGTGACACATTCATAAACTTTTTGCTCTGCGTGTAGACATTCCATTCACTGCACATGCCATAACTGATAATGTTTCAATATTTTAACATTACATCATTAAAATGTAAGTAAACGACACCTATTGATTGAGTAAGTCTTACCGAATCAACATACAGTAAGCATTGAAGTAATAAAATGACAAACTATTTCAAAGCACGAACGTTACGCCTCCAAATTATAAGCTACGAACGTTACAATTAATAAAATATAATAAATGTGTAATGAAAATTATGAATGGCAACACTAATAAAAAGTTACCTAATCCTGATGCAATAGTAACTTTATTGTTTGAAAACCGAGTACCTAAAGGGCAATAGAGAACGTTCGACGATGCATTTCTATTTTTAGGGTTCCGTGCCCAAAGGGTAAAATGGGACCCTCATTACTAAGACTCCGCTGTTCGTCCGCCTGTCACCAGTCTGTATCTCGTGAACCCTGATAGTTAGACATTTGTAATTTTCACAGATGATGTATTTCTGTTCCCGCTGTGACAACAAATAAACAATAAAATAAATATTTAAGGGGGCTTCCATACAACAAACGTGATTTTTTTGCTCATTTTTATAGACAACTAGCTGTCCCCGCGGCTTCGCTCACGCAATTTTTTTTTCTTTCACAAGAACCTTCTCCTGGATATAACAAACATAACAAAAAAAAAGAATTAGTGAAATCGGCCCAGCCGTTCGCGCGTGATGCCGGGACCGAGGGAAATACTAGGGATTCATTTTTATATATTGGAGAAGAAGATAGATGGTACGGAACCGTACCTATGTTCGTGCGCGAGTCCGACTCGCACTTGGCTTTTAAATAAACTAAACGTGTAAACCGAGGATTTTTAGCCAACATACTTACTGAATTCGAGTTTAATAAAGAATTCAATCTACGAAAGAATGCTGTAGCTACCTATAGCGAGCAGGAATTGAAGAATAAAACTACCTCCTAAAAATTTCTCGTAAACTAAAAGCCGTGCCGAATCACCAAATAGCTACAAAAATTACCCGGTAATCTTCGGACCCCAAGCATAAATACATAACAACGACTACGGAGGGTTGATAATATTGAACACATCGGGGTCATTCCGACCTGTTTGTGATAATTAAGATATAGTGGTAGTAGTGGACAGCGCCGGGTAAGTTATTGAGAAGATATCGATTTTTTCATTAGGGATGCAGACTGCAATGGGGTTGAAATGTTCGGAGTTTATTTTGGACGTTGTAGGAATGAATTTAGCTGTAGATTAGTGTAGACAGGCAAATGTGAGCGTTGTGGTTAGTTTGTTGTATTGATTTCTCGGTTCTTATGCTAAAACTATTGGTTTGAATACTGATCAAGGTTTTCGGTATTCTTCCAAAATGCGTTCTGAATCCTACCACAAACCTATAGGTAAACAGCAAGATTAACTGTCCAAAAATCCTTCTGCAAATCTGACTAAAAACTTCCAAATGCTTTTCACTAATTAAGACTTATTAAAATCTCTAGGAGCCACAACCACAACACTTTAATATTTACTAGCTTCTGCCAGTTCCCTAGGGAACGTAATATTTCCGCGATAAGTATTTATATAGCCTATGATTTGTTCCAAACTATAATCTGCCTCAGTTCCAAATTTCATAGATTCTTTCAGGCATTCTGACGTGAAAGAGTAACAAACATCCATCCTAACAAATATTTGCATACTATTATTAGGATATTAGGACTAGCAACCCGCCCTGGCTTCGTACGGGTAGCAAAGCTTATTGTTAAAGGCTCCTAGTCAGCATGAGTATTTTCGTCATCTTCATCAATCGTCAAATTTCAGCCAAATTACACAAAACCGTAATGAATTATGCACCTAAACCTTCTACATGAATCACTACATCCATTGGTGAAAAGCGTGCGAAAATCCGTTCGTTACTTTTTGTTTTTTTTTCGCGTAAATAAAGATAAATGCAGCGGACTTTGTTTTATAATTTGTAGTGATATTAGTCACACACACACACACACCCTCACACACCTCGCCATACACCCACAGTACCCACGCACACATCAGCACTCCGCCTTACCGTTATTTCATAACACAGCCGCATTCAATACGGCCACTCTACGCAGTTTGCGCACTCATTGTATTTCAAGAGTCGACTCCACGTCCCTTTGATGTGGTTGCAGCGTGGGGCTCGTCGTACCTAGGTGGGGATTTGTTTTTCTAGACATTTCTACGCCTGAAGCTGTTGTGAGCGGTGCAGAAAGAATCTTGCTTTGCTCGTTCATTGAGTTTACACGGTTCATGATGACGACACGGTTGGCGCAGTGGTTGAGCGATTGACTGCTGCGCGGCATGTCGCGGGTTCGATTCCCGCACGGAACAAAAATTTGTACGGCCTACATGTATTTGTTCCGAGTCTGGGTGTTTTCTATCTATAATATGTATGTATTTAAAAAAAAATGTATATAAGTAGTTTATCAGCCATCTCGTTACCATAACACAAGCATTAAGTTGCTTAGCTTGGGACTATATGGCGTTGTGTGAAATGTCCAAGGATATTATATTATGATGTTCCGTAGTCCTATGAACTGCACGAAAGTAAAATTCAGCCTAACCAACGCAGTTTAAACAAATACTATAAGTTTTTGTTAAAATTGCGTTAGGAAAATGAATCCCTTACGCTAGACAACGGTCTAGCACTGTCCCAATACAGGACTTTATCATCTCAGTGACTTGCATACACCTAAATGAGTCGCTTGAGAAAGTACTGAATCATAGACTTGAGAACTGCTGCCAGAAGTTTTACGAAATTGCTCAGAATCCAATATCTACAACATCTACACCTGCATTCAAAGAGACATATTGTAATTTGGCATCTGCATTGCGTTCCACCTGTCTCTTTTTTATTATCATTGTTTTTATTCATTAACAATGTTACCAACACGATGAAAGCAAAGATGTGGTCGACCATGGAGCACGCTTTTCTAGAAGAAGTAACCTATTCACTCTTGACTGAAGGCCGTACCCTGACCAGATAACCTTGAGCATTTTTTCCCTCAATAACAGCGCAAGAGATACAATAGCAAATACGCTCAGAATGTTGAATAAAATCGTTATAAAATCTAATTTTGGTCGTTTGAAAAAAATATTTCTACCAAAATGTTCATAATTAAATTGCCTATCCATTAGTGTAAGTACAAAATCAAAATATGGTTAGTTTTCGAGAAGATGCATGTTTTCAGTAATTTTTTCTCATTTCTGTGGGCTCGTTGTGAGGAGATTACATAAACAGTATACTTAGTAATAAAAAATAAAAATCTACCATTTTGAAGCCAAGATTATGTAGAAATTTAATGTATTTTTTATAAGTTGATATTTCTTTTGGATAGAGAGCATATAGCTCCAAAAAACTGCACAAAAAACGGCTAGCGCTGCGTTTTGCTTGGGGACGCGCCTTGAAGACCTCTGGGTTGTAGCTGTCAGGAAACACATTCCGGTAGAGAAGTTCTACTCCTTAGCTGTACGCACAGTTAAAGTTTTCCCAAAACGTTGTGTGGTTTTCAGCTGTCACCTACAATCACAAATATGTACATTTCTATTACATAGTCTACATCTGTCAGTTCGTTTCTCCATAAATAAATTATAAATGATATTTATTCTGTAAGTAGGTTCTGATTCTGTAAATAAAACTTTTACACGTCAATCTTTTTTGGTCATTTTAAACTAGATGAGGCCGGCGTTTCCTAACTGACTGCTCTGAGAAGAAACGCCGAAACAAACTCAGAGGGCAAAGTCTCTTTTAAAGTCCATACAATCGTACTGGTCAAATCATATGAGAACCATGTAGGTTAATGTCTGAAGTGGTATTTTGAGGAAAGTACCACACAGATTTGAGTACTACTAAATACTGTCGAAGTCCTACAAAATACACGGTTTGCTTAGCATGTATGTTGATTGCACTCCAGCGTAGAGCTATGTCCATACAGATTCGAGAGGCTGCCAATTTTATTGATGGAGTATATTCCGATGGAGTGATTGATTTTCAAGTAGATATGTGAAATGTTTTCTATGCCATTGCCCGACGAGGTTTCACCCGCGTCAAGTCCGTTTTTTTTATATTTTAAGAACACTTTCATTTTGGGTACAGCAAAAAAAAACACTACAAAGTAAAAAATAACTTTAATTTCGGAAATCGGTGTTTTTGTTCGTTTCTTCGTATTTTGACACCGACTTCCGAAATTAAAGTTATTTTTTACTTTGTAGTGTTTTTTTTTGGAAGTCGGTTGTATTTTTTTGTAAAAAGTTTTTTATTTTTCACTTTTTAGTGGTGCCCCACACCTACCACACCACTGCCAAATCGCAGAAAAGCAAAATACGCAATTTCGATTATCAAAGAATCATCTAAATAGTCAAATTCCAGCTATTTCGATTTAAAATCCAAAGTTCGTAACCGATTTCGATATAATTTAAATGGGACCAATCTGCAAGCATATCCTTTCAGATGAAACAAAAATTTTTCAAATCGGTTCATAATTGTCGGAGTTATGAGGTAACAAACATTAAAAAAAAAAAAAAAAAAAAAAAACATACAACCGAATTGATAACCTCCTCCTTTTTGGGAAGTCGGTTAAAAAAGATCTCAAAGAAGGATCTTAAAGTCAACTCATTATCGCTTTCATTCAGTTGAGTACGGTCAAACGCGATCTTTACCAATTTTCATAAAAGTCGATTCAGAGGTTTAGGAAGGCGTGAAAACGAAATAGACCGACAGACGGAGTTATACTTTCACATTTATAATATTAGTACGGATGTTCCACGGTGCTAGAATTACAGAGAGCGACAAGAAATATGTAGGCAGAATTAACAGGTCCACTTCAAATTAGTTCAAGGCTTGGTAACATTGCACATTAGCACGGTGTGCAAATAAGTAGATGTGTTGATTCCTGTGCCCTGAGTGCTCATCAATTATTTTTGGGTAGATACAGTGTGGGACAGCGCATTGTGGTTGATACGCCGTTGAATTCGGAGTATGCCCCTTCATCTCTTGAAATTTCGCCACTATTTTTCGAGATTCTAGGAAAAATCTTGAAATAAAACCCAATAATTTGCCGGAGATCTTGGTTTTAATTCTTTGGCAATGTCAGTTATTCCAACTTTTTAGTAGAACGGGTCTTCGGTGCTGCTAAAATGTGCGTAGTGCCCTATCAACTCACGACAGAATAACAATCTAAATTATCGGAGGGGCAAATCTCGTATTTATAAGAAGCATTCGAATTCGAGTCGAATTGACCGCAAATAAACTCTTTTTCTTTCTTTTCTTTCTTTCTTTCTTTCTAATTCGCAAACAGTCAAGAAGGCCTCTAATTTCTCCATGTCAAAATGACAACATTTTGACATAGAGATGACATTCAATTCAAAATTAGAATAAAACGTCAATTGGCATTCTAATTTGAACCGGCCAATCACAGCCGTTCCCTACAATGTCACACTGGAGCCATCCAATAAACATTTAAGGTAAATCCCAGCTGTAACAGTGAAACCGTTCATTAATTTTACAGCAGAGCTCGACGACCCGTGTTCGCACGTCTAGACGGTTCTATACAAGCCATAGTTACGAGTTTATAGTAGGCACTACGCGGTCCTACAGGAGGACTTTACAATTTACGGTATATTTCACTTTCAAGGTAGATTCGTATACGGGTCTAGATCTCGTTGGTGATTTTATTTTGATAGCTGCCGTGTAGTTTGATTTGCCAAAGCATAAAACAAACATCAGCATTCAAGTTATTTTAATGTTCAAATGGGCTGCTTCGCTAAACAGAGGAATTTTTAAATAATTCTGAGCTGAAAAATTAACAAATTCATCACAACTTTTGCATTCGACGATGCCGATTTAAACAACAGAACTTATCGTACGAATTTGTCTATTGTTATCTCACTCTTTTGAATTTTGACACTGATTGTCGCTGAGGAGTGAGATGATAAGACACCTTGAATTTGAACGTCAAATACGAAAATCCTGCCTTCTATGCCTAAAAATTTCTTACATTATTAATTGGCAACACTATTGTCTTACTTTCATACTTTTTAAAAAGTGTGGAACCAAGAAGTACCTACTCACCAATATTTAACTGCCTGTGCAGTTTTGAAAAAGGTTGACTCTAGTATATAGTACTCATAGGTAGGTAGGTAGGTAGGTATGTGAAAAAGTCAAAGTCTGCCCTTTAACGAATGAGATTCGTAAGTCCGTAAACTAATTGAAAAGCCGATGCGAACAGGGAAATGCAATTATGCGCGTCGCTTGCCAGTTAAGTGACTGAGGTATTTTTCTATTACTGGTAGAAGCTTACAAACTGACAGAGAGCTACTTGTGCTTCTACCGTTATTGAGTTCGCCAACTCAACTTTTTACACCTCTTGAACATGTAGTACCCATACATATTTTCTACTAGCTTGGTGACTAATTAGACAATCAAAGAGGAAATGGGTTTGGCCAAAATATCATTGAAAATGACCAAAATAAATTTAAATTATATTGAAAAATCTCGAATTCCAAATGTTTGTAAAACTGGAAAGATGTGTGGAAATCGGTTTTCATGTTATGTGATGCAGAGGAATGAGAAACATGTTGTAAATCCTGCATTTTGAGTCTTTGTTTATTCGTCGAACCACTACTGAAAATAAAATCATTGTGTCGAGGTTCTGAAATCTAAAACTGTTTTTTTTATTGGTTACCTACGGTTTTCACATTCCATAACCCGCACTGGGCGTGCATGATGTTGTAAGTAGGAATGAAGATGGCTTTAAGAGTCCTATTACATTTTTTACGGAAATTCATGATTTTTGACGCTGTAATGTTCAGCAGCAGTAAGATATTTTAATTATTTGATCCTGAATAACGATAGGGCCAGTCTCTTTCTTGTAAGTTAGAGTTTCACATTTTCATTTTTCTTTTCGTGTAATTTACTATAAATATTTTACGAACTCAGTTTGCAAGAAAATATGTCGGCGATGGAACTTTGACGTTCAAATTCACATTGTTACAATAAATTTTTTTAAAAGCTGAAATTACTAAAAGGTAAGTTGAATGTTTTACTTGTTTATTGGGAGTTCTAGAATTTCTTTAAATTCCTTGAGTTTTCACGGAAAAAAACGTAAAGAAAACTTAATTTAAGCCAGAAATGTCTTGATTCAGCGTCCATTATATTCCAAATAAAAACAATTTTATGAAATAAATTAATAAGTATGATATAAAATTTCAATCTACAATGAATACGTTTCATTAGTTTTCGTTTGTCAATATAATAAAACAAAATTACAATAAATAAAATTAAAGTACTGACGCAGAATATTGTATAATATTCTGCGTCAGTTCAGCGCGCGCGCTCCTTAGTCTCGCGCGAGCGCCCAAATAAACTATAATCCTATTCAGTATCAAAATTGTTTCGCGGACTATAGATGTACTCCCAACGCAAACCAACGTAACTTCGTCTATAGCAAACGAGCATTTACGATTCGTAATAGGACTCTTAAGAGTCATGGAAGACCAAAGATGAAATGACGTCTAATTAGTATTAGAGCATAGAAGAAGACATGTTTCAATCGACTTTAAATAATTTGGGATAAAGCTCTGGTACGCAAAGGACAGTTGTGGGAACACTCATAGGTTCTAGTCAGTATTAGACCACCCACAAGGTGCAGACTTTGCACTCTAAATAAAAAATGTCTATCAGTACCGATAAATGTCGGTGTGCTAGATTATTTTTTATTCAGAGTTGAAAGTCTGCGCAGACTCAAGTCTTTATCACTCCGCCCAGAGAGAGGAGTTATTTGATGATTTCCCCTATATAAAGAAAAGGCTAGAAAACGATGATAAAATGTACTTTTTAACCGACTTTCCAAAAAGGAGGAGGTTCTCAATTCGGATGTTTGCATTTTTTTTTTTATGTTTGTTCGGGCATAACTCCGTCGCTTGCCAACCGATTTTAAAAATGATTTTTTTGTTGGAAAGGGAATACTTCCCAAATGGTCCCATGATAAAGAAACCAGGATCTGATGATGGCATCCCAGAGAAGTCGAGGGGAACTTTCGAAAATCATATGGGCAACTAGTGCGTTTGTATTTTGCTTTTCTGCGATTTTGTAGTCGTGTTTTAGGTGTGCCACCACTAAAAAGTAAAAAATAAAAAACTTTTTACAAAAAAATACAACCGACTTTCAAAAAAAAAACACTACAAAGTAAAAAATAATTCCGGAAGTCGGTGTCAAATAAAAAACTTTTTACAAAAAAATACAACCGACTTCCAAAAAAAAACACTACAAAGTAAAAAATAACTTTAATTTCGGAAATCGGTGTTTTTGTTCGTTTCTTCGTATTTTGACACCGACTTCCGAAATTAAAGTTATTTTTTACTTTGTAGTGTTTTTTTTTTGGAAGTCGGTTGTATTTTTTTGTAAAAAGTTTTTTATTTTTCACTTTTTAGTGGTGCCCCACACCTACCACACCACTGCCAAATCGCAGAAAAGCAAAATACGCAATTTCGATTATCAAAGAATCATCTAAATAGTCAAATTCCAGCTATTTCGATTTAAAATCCAAAGTTCGTAACCGATTTTGATATAATTTAAATGGGACCAATCTGCAAGCATATCCTTTCAGATGAAATAAAAATTTTTCAAATCGGTTCATAATTGTCGGAGTTATGAGGTAACAAACATAAAAAAAAAAAAAAAAAAAAAAAAAAAAAAACATACAACCGAATTGATAACCTCCTCCTTTTTGGGAAGTCGGTTAAAAACGAACAAATTAACAAAAACACCGAGTTCCGAAATTAAAGTTATTTTTTACTTTGTACTGTTTTTTTTTTTGAAAGTCGGTTGTATTTTTTTGTAAAAAGTTTTTAAACAGTAACTGTACCTACCTACTGCTACCGTGTTCATCTTACCTGCCTAGCCTTTTCCCAACTATATTGGGGTCGGCTTCCAGTCAAACCAGATTCAGCTGAATACCAGTATTTTACATGGAGCAGCTGCCTAGCAGACTTCCCCTACCAATCAACTTGGTAACACGGTACTCCTTGGCAATACTGGTGTCAGATTTTCTGCCGTCTGACTATCCGTAACGACTGCCATAAATCTTCAAATAACAGCCGGGACCAATAGCTTAACTTGCTTTCCGAGGCACGGAGGAAACCCGGTATGTTAAGATGGTCACCCATCTACAAACCAACCTCGGCAAGCGTTGCATAACCTTGAAGATCGACCTGGGCTGTTGTTATTTAGCTCCTCTACTAGGTATTGCTACCAAGGTAGACTGAGTTTATTTTCCATAAAACAAGCGAACTGATGTTATATTTAGACTAGAAACCATACAAAGCTTTACGCTGGTAATTCTTTCAACAAAAATATGAGCTTTGAACACGTTTCGGGAACACAATGCGTCCATTATTCTAGATGACTACCGCTGTCGGCTGTCCATCCATTCACTGAATGAACGAATAAACATTCATTTTAATTTTGTTTACACGAATAATATTATTGATGAATGGCGAGAAATCGCTGTAGGTAGACATGTGAACACAGGTTTGATAACTACATATTCATAACGTCAAATCGTTTATGAGAACATTCTACTCATAATCACAAACACAACAAAAAAGGAATTAGTGAAATCGGCCCAGCCGTTAGCGCGTGATGCCGGGACCAAGGGAAATAGGGATTCATCAGCCTGTACAGACGCCACCACATCAAGCTACTGCAATCTGTCAAATTTCTGTGATAGATTTTCAACTTTATTGCTAAAGTAATTGGGTTTAAATTTGATTGCGTAAATTTGACAGTTTCGGATAGCCGATGTGCTGGCGTCCGTATCATGATCTTCTATTCCGTTGTGACAACCGTGAGGCTATCACTGACTAACCACTTTTTAAGATTGAAACTTTTTAGGGTTCCATACCCAAACCAACCCTGGTTCAACCAACAGAACCCCTATTAAGACTCCGCTGGCTGGACGTCCGTCCGTCTGTCTAACAGTGGGCTGTATCTCATGAACTGTACCTAACAGTTGAAATTTTCAGTGTGTATTTCTGTTACCGCTCGCTATGAAGAATTATAAAAAAGGGAGCCCGCTTTTATTTTTACGCATACAAGAAACGTGTTTTTTTTTCCGGCTTATGGTATGGTACTTTAGTGTAGCTTACGTGTTTAGTCCGACTTGCACTTGCCGGTTTTTTGTCATAGACGAGAAGCTGCGTTTTTTACGGTTAACACACTGATTAGCAGCTTCTAAGTTAATTTCCTATCAAATAATTTAGTAGGTACTTATTTAAACGAATCATAATTTTGGTTAAACTTTTACTCCGAGTAAAACTAATAGTTTCGAAAAATTGTTTTAACACTAAAATATGAATATCTAGATCTACCCGAACAAAGTGTGAGAATATAATAAGCAAGAGAATAATAACTCAAACCGACGATTAGCGACTTTTACGTGGTATAATTATTACTGTACTTATTGCTAATTTAGTATGCTAATTTCAATTAGTGATAGGTAGGTAAGAAATATCAATGTTACTTATAGTATTTTTATTTCAATAAGATCAGTAATACCGTATCTGTTCAATAAAACATTATTTTATAACAATTGTTTTCATACTCTGTATGTCAAAAGTAATATTCTACACTAGAAGTCTTTATCACAAGTGAATATTAATATCCATTTATTTTTGCGTTAACGAGAACAAAAATTTTAGTTACAAAAGTTGCCATAATTAAAAATTCACATTCTCTTGTTTTTAGGATGTTCTGCTAATAGGACGTTTTGATACGGAGGTGATTCCACATGCATGCACGCATTTAGCGGTGTTCCTTTGTTTAGCAGGTAGAGTACCTACTAAAGGCGTCGATATCCATGTATTTTTGTCTAATCTCCATTTAATCCAGCCATAATCAGGTGGGTGTTTCAGAGTGACTAGCGACCATGGTCATTCCTTTGACCATATTCTTATTATCAGAAAAATTTGATAAGCACATCTTATTCTGCCAAAATTCCACATTTTATCAGTAACACTAAATCTTAGTATTGCATTTCCATAGCACATCATTTAGCCAATAATGAACTTTACTTATAGGATATAGACACATTTTTCAGGATTCTTTATGCTCTAAATTTTCTAAAAGTTTAGATTCTTATCAAAACTTTGCATTTCATATTTAGCAATAACATTGCACACTTCCATCTTCACTTTCGGTATCAAGTTGGGTTGTAACTTTTTAACACTAGCGGCCATACTGCGGAAAAATACATCTATTTCATTGGTATTTTCTTTCAATATTTTTTCTATAAGTTTGTCTATGGTTTGTGACCGCTGCTCAGGCAGCTGCTTTGGGTCTTCTATATACTGAACTATTTTTGGTCCATTCATGAGTATTGGTTTAGGTAGTATTTTTATAGGTGGTATGTTTTTAGGCACAGGTATTGCTTTCTTTCTGCCTGCATTCTTTCTGCAGATTTTCTTTGGCGGTTCGGCGTTGTCTTGTTTTGGCAGAATTTTGATGTATGGTTTTAGAGGTACTTGAGGTCCATCCACGACGGTAATCTGGAAATGATAATGTCATAATGTTAATGCTTTGACACAGATATGTTTAAACTAACCCAAGAAAGAAACAGTCATTATTTATGATTATTTCGCAACTTTTATGCTCATACTCTGAGCTTCCTAAGCAGCATTGGCTTTTTTTCCAATCACCTTGAACAAAATTTGGTGAAAAAAAATCCTGTCTTATTCAAAGGAGCCCATGAGAAGCAGAATTAAAGCAACCTCACGTGGATCATACTTATTTTGTTAAACCCTTAATGTCCCATTGCTGGGCAAAAGTATCATCCATAGCTTAGTTCTTTGTATTTTACTGCTCTGGCCAAACTATCATGCAGTAGTCAGGATTGTCTCAGTGAGTGTCTGCAGTTAGAAGTTGTAACCCAGGCATGCAATATGGGATTATTCGCAAGAGACACCGTGGCTCCGGAACACAAAGGGCAATGAAGGAACATGGATGGGTTTTAGTCAGTAGAAGTCTGACACTCCCTCCCGCTACACCCAGAGCGGGAGGAGTCATTGGATGATTTCCCATCCCTAAAAAAAAAAAAAAGGCATGCAATATGTACTAAGAATCTTTATAATCACCTCATAATACTCCTGGTTATCTGTAATAACCTGCTGCTCCGTGCCAACTGTCTCATCTTGTACTTGTTCTTCTAAAGTCTCTTCCATTTGATTAGATTCCATTTTAACCATATCCTCACTGTTATCAGCTAATGTTGCATCTAGGAACTGCAGCTTTTCATAAATGAACACCTTGGTCCGATGCATAGTCCCTAAGCGCTTGATCCGTGTGTAGCCATCTCGGAGACCTCGCCAGCGTTTCTTGCATTCCTCAACTGGAAATTGTAGAATATTATGTTAATTTTTGTTGATTACTGTGGCTTATAAGTGGCTCTGTGTGAGTTCTCAAGTATTACAAGACGACGGTGAAGACTATTTCTGCTGTGTCTAATCACCAAGCCCTGGTTAGGGCATTTTTGAATATTGAATGTAGGTCATCTTAGTAGGTATCATAGATTATTTCAAGAGTTCCTAGTTTCTTCACTTTGTTTTACAATACAATTATTTACTACTGTCACGTTTGGCCTACTTTTTATTCGATATCGTTTTTTACCACTGTTGCTAATGTGGTTATTTATTAAACTTATCACTTCACATTAGCGACACCCCCACAAGAATTTTGTTTAGGTTATTGTTTCACCACTTTTACGTCACATACAAACCAAATAGAAGTATTCGTCACTCGTTAGCTCAAAACTATTGATTATAGAAGCCCACAAGGCCAAACATTTACTTATTAACTCATAAAAGACAGGTCAAGATTGTTTAACCAATTTCCGATGACAACACCAATCAGCTGATTTTCGTACGAGTCTAAAAATATTACTACTATCGACCAATACGTAGACAATGAGTCGTCAATGATACCGAATTTAAGTCACCCTATGCTCCACTGGGCTTAGCAGTCAAAATTCACGCAAAATTCGATGTATTACTAAAGTATTTACACTTTTTGAAATCAAATTCAATAACATTCCCAGAGCCTTGCAGTTGTTCTCTGCAGCACGGCCGATTTACGGCAAAAAATAACGAATGGACGCTAACCTGGCTTTGACAGTTGCTCCGCTATTTCCTGCCATGTAGATTCCCTCGCTAATATGTTTTTCCGCGACGGATCATACACATTGTACAAAAAACTATGAGGCTGCACTAAATCCACAAGCTTCTCGTCTTCATCCGATGTCCAACCAACCGCGTTCAAAGGCATTTCCAAGTCTCGGTTTTCGCTTGCGTCACAAGATTTAATCAAAATGTCCGCTGCCTATCAGAGGAACGAAAATAGCCGCGCTGCGCAGCACGACGTCACGACCTAACGATGTTGCTCTTTTGTTTGTGCATTCCATCGTTCTCATTGGTTGTTCGTATGACGTAGTGCTTTAGCTCAGCTATGGTTACGCCATCTAGCGGCGAGTAGCAGTTTCAGTGAAACTGCCCTCTATGAAGTGAATTTAAAACTGCTGTTGTTGGTTTTACTCGACACTAGGTGGCGTTAATCTATGTTTTAGCTACAGTTGTAATTTTTTCTAAAAATATAACAGTACGTAAAACTATAAGTAAAATATTATAGGTACAACAAAATGCGATTAACTATCGGGCATTTTTATATCCTTCTTTGCCCTTGTTTTGTTCCTAGACAGAGCGCGCCGTCTTGGCCGGATGGCAGCTTCCGTTTCCCGACAATGATCTCTCCATTTAGCTCGGGCTTCGTTTCCTTATTTTTCATTTCCTTTTTAAAATACATTGACATCCACCTTGCCTTCACCCATGGGTAAGCAGGCACACAGGTACAACCCTAATCATCTGATATAATAATTTTATCTACTTACCTGCACATTTCGTAAAGCGTCCTCCACACTATTCCCGAAGTTGAGCGAATATGATAGTGTAGAGAGGCACTTCGCTTCGCCTCGTGCAACTTCGCCTCGCCTCGGGCGACTTCCAGTGGTTGTCGGTTTTTGCACCCCAGTCAAAGGACTCGAAGTGTCACGAAGCGTCTAACCACACTACTCGGCTCACTTCGGTTCGCGTCAGCCATAGTAAATACGCTCGTATTTTTATTATGCGAGAGTACGAATTGCAGTTGCCACATGAACGTTACCCATTATGCCTATCGTGAGGGGCACGGGGGGAACGGGCGACTGAGCTCCTCGCGAAGTTGCTAGAGTGTGTGGACACGTACTTCGGACTTCGGTCAACTTCGGAGTGTACTTCGCCCCGATCAACTTTGGGAATAGTGAGGAGGACGCTTAACAGTTCAAAGGCATCTCATAATATCTTGTCCTTGTTTGGTTTGTGCACTATCGGAGACTGATTAGATAGCGATGTACATACAATATAACTGCATCAGAGCAGAGCTTTTTAAAGCTTTCTTTCGTAAAATGAATGAGATTTGTTTTAATTGGTAAGTAGGATTTTTGATGTGGGTGTGAGTTTGATACTAAAGTAGGTACAGACAGGAGCGTTAATTGGATACGGTACGCCAACAGGCTTAAAAGAAAACCAAAGAGTATACAGCCATCGGCGCCGGCAGGACTATTTTTAGGGAGGTGCAACTTCTTCAAAACCCCTCCTCGAATAGTCCAGAACTAAAGTAGACGGACACAAGATCGAACGCGAGGGAGCTTGAAGTACCTCGCCTCGGATCTGCTAGGTTTCGTTTTAATAGACCGTACATTCCGATTGTGTAATTTATTTTTTAATGTTTTCATGTTTTATTGAAAGCCAGGGGGTGCTAGAGCTCCCCCTTGCACCTCCCTCCCGAGCCCGACGTCCATGTAAACAGCATCGTCTTTCATAGCTTTATCTCAATTAAATCGGTCTCAGTCTAACCAGCTGCAGCTTGTACCTATTTTATATGGAGCAAGTGACCACCACAACCCAGTTACTGTGTAAAACGATACCTCTTAAATATCCGAAAACCAGAAAAATTAGGCTCTTTTCATTAAGAGCGTGTATTCCGTCCACTAGCGCCGCCAATCGTTTTTTATTATTTGTGGTAAATTTAAGACACATAAATAAAAAACCGCTCGATAAAAAACTAAAAAATGTTTTGAGAGTTATGTTTTGTACTTTAGAACATAAATACATAGTTGCCAAAGTCGATATTTTTGCTAAAAGTGGCCACTTTTAGCAATAATTGCCGTTTTGGCTATTTAGCCATGAGTTATGTATTAAAAATAGCTGTCAAAAAATAATAGATACATTTCTTTAGTGCACTACAGAGCGGTTTTTTATCTACGTGTCTTAAATTTACCACAAATAATAAAAAACGATTGGCGGCGCTAGTGGACGGAGGCGGGGTTGCATTACTTTTTAAGATTTTGAACGTCTGAAAATCTAATTAATTATGAGTTTTTTAATAAATAAAAATCATTAAATAAAAATTGAGCCTATTTGAAGAGGCTTTACTTAGCTTATTTCACTGATAACTTTAAAATGTATGATTCATATTCTGGCAAGTATGGTTCAATTTAAGGGGCGTGGAACTTGAAATTGCCAAATAGGTACCTACATTCGAGAAAATACGAGCTACGCCCGGATCTGCACTCGTTTCCAGCCAAAATTATTGGAATTCAACCCAATTCCGGAGAGCACAATTTATAGGAGTTACCTACCGTAACTAGCCGGTACTTGTAGCTAGGCTGGGTTATGGAATTCCATTGAGTACCGACAGTATTAGCGTTATATCAGTGACCTGATTAATTTAGGCGAAGTTTGAAGGAAAAAGGAAGAAGAAATGCAATAAAATGAAATAGTCTGTTGAGACCTCAGGTTAAGACTGGTCATCTCTTATCTACCACTGGCTTATTTTTATATTTATATTTTAAGTTCTTGTAATATGTGGTTTTATTTTGCATTGTCCTCACATGCAGAAGAAACAAGTATATGTAACTTAAAATTTTGTAACATAAATTGATTTAAAAGAGTGTCCGTTTTTCTCTATAGAGATCTACGCTTTGGAACGTGAAAATAGCTTCATGCTTGCTTTGAATCTAGAATAGGTAAACTACTATCTATCAATTGGTACCTACCTACTTAGGCCGCTATCCCACTGGCGTTTTACGAGCGTTGGCGTTTCTCCAACGTCTATGCAGCGTCTAAGCTGCGCAGACGCGACGTTGACGTTGCGGTTTTTGGCAACAGGTACATTCACGCCATCCCGTCCGCGCCCACACGGAAAGAGCGGGTTGGCGTGATTTTACCGGTTGGCAAAACCGCAAGGTTAACGTCACGTTGACGCGACTACAGACTTGGACGTTGGAGAAACGCCAACGCTCGCAAAACGCCAGTGGGATAGCGGCCTTACGTACTGAAAAGTTAAGTTTTCAGTTGGTACCGTCTTTCTTCATCCATTACACTTATTTGAAGTCATACCTACCTTGCGGTTTCATCCGTCTGCGTTTTTACTTCGTTTCGCTTAGCGTTTTTACCCGACTGCCAAGGAAGGGTGTTTCACATGTATCTTATAAATTCGTTTCGTAAACTTTATTTAGTAGGTACTTCGTTTCTTCCAAGCGGCTGGATGGATTTCGACAGTTAAGATGTGCGCAGATATGTCTCGACCTAAGTGCCCTTTTTTATTTTTTAGGGATAGGAAATCATACAATGACTCCTCCCGCTCTGGACGGAGCGAGAGGCAGTGTCAGACTTCTACTGACAGAAACCCATCCATGTTCCTTCAGTGCCCTTTGTGTTCCGGAGCCACGGTATCTCTTTCGAATAGTCCCGTGACTTCGGAGTCCCGTGACTCCGGGACCTAAGTGCCCTTAGACAGGTTTAAAAGGAAATCGCGAATCAAAATGGCGGATTTTTGGGGCTAAATAACTGTAAGTCTCTAATATTTAGTTTAACCAAACCTGTCGAGTAGGTTATCAAAATGAAAAAACATTTCTTTCGGTCTTTTTAGTGCATTATAAGCAATGATATATAAAACTATAGATACGTTGTCCGCACTCTAAAATGACAACATGAAATGAAGCCAATTGGCCACATCGCGCTTAGTTACGCACCGACCTGTCGCGCGACACTACGTTTGTTTTTATGTCAATTTGACTATTACTTATCCTGTGACGTAACTGAAGATGTATATTTATCTCCTTCTAGCGACAGGCATCCCGCCGTACGGTGACATATTTTCTTTCCATTTTTTCATGCGTATTAGTAGCTATCTAGTATTTTCGCCGTTTTTAAGCGTCGCGATGTTGGTTTATGACGTGTCTAGATATCTAATACGTCATTGATTATTAAGTTGACTTTTTTGCAGTCGGGTTTTTTGATTTTAAATCTTTGCACTTAGTAGCGACTATGCTCGTCTCCTTTATAGAATCGTACCTACTGTTACGTCAATAGTCTTTTAATGGGTAAATCCACATATGGCTAATGCGCCATTCGCGACCAGCTGGCAAGCTACTCGTGTGTTGCACGCGTGCAGTTGCTGCAATGGTTTGGTGCGCCTCTTTAGCGCAACTCATGCAACGCACAGTGGGCGTGCTCGAACAAATATATTCTTCAGCTTTATTCAAAGGCAAAAGTTTTTTATTCAAATTAGGCTGTTATGTAAAATTTAACTTTTACTTATAGACAGTCCCCCGAAACGCTTGCCCGTCACCACTTCTTAGTGTTTTAGCCTAGCCTTCCTTATACTTAATACCTAGTACCTATCTAAATACAGATTGTCGGCTATGGGTTATTTTTATACAGAAGCCTTGTTACTTAAATAAAATCGAATTAAGAAATCTCACTTTTTATCTTGTAATCAATCATTAGGTAATCTATTAAATGTTAAAGATTCCTTACTAATTGGTTAAACTGCACGGATCGCCTGTCTCATCTCCCCATTGAAGTGACCGACTAGTCATTGAACCAGAGAAATGTACAGACGCCAGCACTACAAACTACAAAAATCTGTCAAATGTCTTCAATAGATTTTCAACTTTATGTCTGAAGATATAAGGTTCAAGTTGATTGAGAAAATTTAAGAGTTTCGGGTAGCTTAATGTGCTGTTGTCTGTACCTTACTACGATAAAATTGTATGTACAGACGCCAGCACATCAACCAACAACAATCTGCCAAATTTCTTTAATAGATTTTCAACTTTATTGCAAAAAGTTACGGTTCAAGTTTGATTGGGAAAATTTGACAGTTTCCGGTAACTTTATGTGCCTCACCAACTAAACATACAGATCCAAAATAAAAGACCGTATCATCAAAAATAGGTAGGAAATGAAAATGTCACGCTTCACATACAAAATTAAATTATAATACACAGGGGTAACTGATGAAGTGTGTTTCCGTTTGACATTACAACTAATGTCCTTTTTATAGCTATTTCTGTAGGTAGGTATAGTCAGCCGCACGCCCGACTTTATACTTACAATTTGTCATTTACAGCGCCCTTTATTTTCTCCTGCAGAAAAGTGATTTTCGTAGTTAAATCAATTCCAGAAATCTAGGTAGGCACGTTGAACCACGCATGTTTTTAAAATTACTTAAACATTTCATGCTTTATCTAGTTCTATCAGAGTTCTGAAAGGAAATTAAGTTTTTGAATCGATATTATTTATTTTGGAGGGAAAGAGGGAAATATAGGTAATCCATAAATTCTGTGTAGGTACTTACATCTTTTAAATAAGTATTTAAAAAATTGTGCTTATTTTAATAGATACGAAAATAACAACTTCACTGTCCTCAAAGCAGACACAATAGTTTAACAATCAGCATCATCAATGACTCATGGACATTGAAATAGTTAATTAAAAAAGTTCAGATTTTAAATTAAAATCCTCTTTTAGAAATTTTGAATTAAGAGTCTGCTAATCAATTGATGTTTTATAAATAAAAATCGTTGCGTGGTATAATTAGGAAGACCTCGGTCGATATTTAAGGTTCAGCAACGCTTGCCAAGGTAGGTCTGTGGATGGGTGACCATCTTAACATACCGAGTTTTCTCCGTGCCTCGGAAAGCACGTTAAGCTGTTGGCCAGGGCTGTCATTTGTAGATCTTTGGCAGTCGTTACGGAATGACAGAAGCCAGTAAATTAAATCTGACTCCAGTCTTGCCAAGAAGTACCGTGTTACCCAGTAAACGGGTTGTGAGGGTCTGGTAGCCGCTCGACTTAAAACACACTGGTATTCAGCTGAATCTAGCTGACCCCAATATAGTTGGGGAAAAGGCTAGGCAGATGATGATGGGTGTCATAACTAGGAATACATACAAAATGTACGAAAGTCAAAAAGTTGTTGGTTTTGTTTCGGTAAAGCGCATCACACCATTTAATTTGTAGGAAATCTAATCAGGAACCAATTTTCGAATTAGTGCGGTCGGGACCCTCCAATCGCATTAAATCATAGTCTAACTGTTCTAACTTCAATTACACCTTTCGATTTTCTAATTAAATTTTCTAAAAATTATATAGTGTAGGTAATTTAAATCCAGCGTTTAAAAAAGTTATCGATCTTCTCTCTCTTCTCTACACACCAATCTCCTGACATCAATGTACTCACAGCACTAATGTAAATTCCTAATTACTGTAAACCATTATAATGTACCCGATTACATAAAAGATACCACACCATGCTCTAACAACAAATCCTAAGGCTTCAGTTATCAAGATATACAATGTTTGTCATAGATACAGAGATACGCCGCCTAAGCTCTCGACTAAACAGTTAAAATCAGCGCTGCGAACGCTGCGCACGCGTCGCTGTCCGTTACGATACGAATACGAATATCGAACTTAGAATTCGAAGTTTAAATATTTAAAATCGGTAATTGTTTTTGTGATTTCTGTTTTTGATTAAAAAAAAATTGAATCGATTTTAATATCGATTTTGTTTTTAAGTTTTTAGTGAAGTGTTGTGAGTTTTTTCGAAATTTTAAAGTGTGGTTTCAACGGTGCATATCGGCTTCTTTAAAAAGAGTTCGTTAAGCAATAATTAAGCACAGAACAGGAACATTTTTTTGACAGTTGTCAACATGACATCTGTCAACTGTTTCACGCTTGTTATGCGGTTGCACAAAGTCGTTTTGACATTGTAATTTAATGTATTCTAGTCTTGGTTAATTGATTAAGTAATGGACGGGTTTAACAGCGGTTTGTAACTGGATGCTGCGTAATTGACAGACGTGTGTTAGATATTAGTGATAATAACTGTTATTTAATATAACTAGGTAGTAATGATATGGTTTCTAGGTGTTAACGTTGCGTATTTAAGTGTAAACCTAGTGTGGAGTGACCACCAGTCATCATATCCATCAGCTCATATTCTGCTGAATGAATAAACCATAACTTTTCTTTAATTTTACCAGTTTCGAGACAGTATTTATCTGATGATCAGACGGATATCTTCGAAAGAATTGAAAAAAAAAAACTATAAGCACTTTAATTTGCCAGGAATGCATTTATAATCTTGTTATTGCATAGAATTTATATATTGAAATGATCCTTTCTAACTCATTATATTTATTTGCTGAATAAATTCGGAGATGCAATGGACCATTAGAAATAAAGAAAACTAATGAAATCGTTACCCATTACCATCAAACACAGGCAAGATAATATTAACGTCAATATAAAAATACTTTATGGTATTTTTTTTTATAAACGATAGAATCTTATGTCCATTAACATGATGAAGTGTCTATGGTTTCATGTAGGTGGCCAGTATTTTGTGGTTTACTTGCAGAAAAGTCAGACTTAATGGCTTTTCAAAATGCTAGCGTGAAGATTCTTCAAATGCCAGCTTAGGGAGACGGCGAAGAATGTTTAAGATGTAAAATTGGAGTAAGCAAAGAGAGAATTGTTTGTAACTAAAATTAACTAAGCTACTCTGGATGACCTTTTCAGGCGTATATTTTCCAAGTCGTCTAGATATGTTATTAAATGCGAAAGTTTTGTAAGGACGGAATAAACAATTTTTACTCTTTCACGCAAAAACTACTTAACGGATTTTGAAGAAACTTTGTATTAGGTAATAATAGCTTATTCATTAGAATATCGCAGGCTTTAATTTATAATCATATTGGGGGAAGAATAATTACTGTGATGCGGCTTGTAACTTAACAACGTAGGAATATTATTTTTGGTAGTTTTTTTTTTCCTTATAGCATGTGTCCTTATCCTGCCTGTCATTGTAAAACAGACAGTTCAAGTAGGATTAATCAGAAAGAGGGGAAGGTCGACCTTGAAAGCCCCTCTACTAGATCTATTGTAATAAAATCATCATTTTGTTAGTACCTATAACTCTACGGCTACATCCCGATGCCACTGTCAACGTCACAGTTTATAAAGACTAGTCTAGACCACTAGACCCGTGCTCACTTCGCTTGGGCGGCATTTTTCGGGTTATACAGCCTACTAGCTGACCCGCGCAACTTCGTCTGCATCACATTTTCCATTAATGCTCCGCTCCTGTTTGTCTAAGCGTGATCATATAATTATAATGACTGGACTATAAGTACTCAGCTAGCAGCTGACTACTTATATTCAGCAGTGGACAGTTCACCCCCACCCCTCATCAGTACTTTTTTGTATGTCGCGGATTGTCAGAAGCCAGAAAATTTGACACCGTTCTTGCCAAGGAACACCATGTTACCCAGGTAATGGGTTGGGTTAGGTTAGTTGTTTAGCCTATAGCCTTCCTCGATAAATGGGCTAGGTATCTAACACTAAAGAATTTTTCAAAGCAAACCAACAAACTCTTCAGCTTTATAATATTAGTATAGATGACACTAACAAAAATCGTGGCTTTCTATTGGTAAAAGAATTTTTAAAATCGGTTCTGTAGATCCAGATATTACCCCCTACAACCTCACAAACCCACAAACTTTACCTCCTTATATAATATTAATACAGATGACGTGCTCCGGGTTAATGTCAGTAATGTCGAGTCTATGATTCTTGAGTTATAAAGAGATTTACGTTAGATGTTCATCCGGAAAAAATGGTAGTCTAGTTTTTTCTTGCCCATATCCCATCAATGTATTTGATATCTTGCATTGATTGTGATAGACAGACTGATATGCGCACGAATGTTCCTATAGGTATGGGTGACCCTTAAAAAAAACGAAGACTGATTTCCAGCTTTCGTCATATAAAGGAAATAATTAAGTCTTCATGCATTTCCTGAAACATTACTCGCAGTCTGTTAGCACACTATGTAGCCATCAACTTGACACATATTTATGTGCTGCGCGCGCGCAAAAAGACAATGAATGCGCCATCGGATCCTTCGGAAGTCGCGGTATGCGCTCCGTGTAACTGTCTCGCTATAAAAGGGAAGAGGGATTCAGGGTTGCCACTGTAATTAATGAAATGGCAGAGAAGCAATTCCCATATTTTAAGGAACGTTCGCATTTGCATTGCAGTCGCAAACTGTCAAAAACGACGCCAATTTTTTTTTTCGTTGTACTACTAAATTCAATTCTTTTTTTGCTATGGATAGGCACGCTTTTGACCATTAACTGACCTGATGATAAGCGATGATGTGGTCGAAGATGGAGCACGCTTGCCTAGAAGCAATCTATTCACTCTTGACTTAAAGACTCCCAGGTTGCAGCTATCAGGAAACACAGACTCCGGTAGATGGAAAAAAAATTACTTCACCGGGATTGTCAGACTCTTACTGGCTAAAGGCCCACCCGTTCCTTCAAATGCCCTCTACGTTCCAGAGCCGCGGTAACCATTGAACAACTCCACAATCTACTAATTTTTACAAAGGCCTGTTTAACGATGTACAAATAACGATTACTTACTGATTAGATTTTTATAAATTTAAAGCGATCTATGGTTAGCCACGTTCAGGTCCTGCATGGTTCAGGGCATAAAGGGCAAAGCACATCTTGCGAAAAGCATGTAATAGATCCTCATAAATGTTGCAAATTCACGATTTCGTCGAGTTTCCTAGTTGTTCTTCTTTACAGCTAACTTGGATGAAGCAAATATTTTACTTGACTACGCCAAACATCCTACTTAAAATGCATCAGCATTGCTTATGATCATTTAATGGGTCTGAAGACCTCGGTATAGTAGTAAAACCTAGAGTGTGACAGCTCGCCGCACTTCACAGAAACTTTATTACACCTAACTTCCACCATGCGCGGAATAACAATTGACTTAGCCTTTTACTAAACTAAAGTATCAAAACACTTAATTATATTTGTAGCTATCTTCTTCCCGCGGTATCAGACTGTCGCTATTATAAGGGAATAAAAGCAACTAACGACAACTTTTTTTTAAGCATGGGAAATCATCAAATGACTCCTTCCGCTCTGGGCGAAGTGAAAGGGAGTGTCAGGCTCTTACTGACTAAAACCCATCCGTGTTCCCCCTAATGCCTTTAGCGTTCCAGGGCTGCGGTGACTCTTTCCCATTTAACAAATTCCGCAATCCTGGAAGGCACTGGCCTTATGAAAACGTAATGTAGCTTTCTATCAAAAAACGATACAAATATTTAAGTAAAATGAGTGTGAAGAGGTCAGCCGGTTGATTTTGAAAATAACTCACTTAGGTGAAATGAACTGGAGTGAGAGGAGAGAGAGTCAATCCATACAAACAATACGGAATTACAGCTCACTTCATGATCTCTCTCTAAGTTTTCACGATGTTATATTTACAGGTTATACAAGAAAGAAGAAAGATAGAAAAAGAGTTTATTTGCGGCCAATATGACGCATACCAAAAATACACAAAAATTACAATTATAAATATGAAAACATTGGGAAGATAGGCGTCTAATCTGCGCAAAACGGCCATCTCTCAGCATAATGCTGGGACTCGTGTGCGAGACAGAGCCACAGCGCTGGTTTTCAGCAGTATAGAAAGTAAAAATAATGAAATAAATACAATACGTCTCGCATAAAAAGTAATAAGTATTTTATTTATTAACTAGCTGACCCGCGCAACTTAGTCTGCGTCACATTTTCCATTACTGCTCCGCTCCTATTTGTCTTAGCGTGATGATATATAGCCTATAACCTTCTTCGATAAATGGGCTATCTAACACTGAAAGAATTTTTCAAATCGGACCAGTAGTTCCTGAGATTAGCGCGTTCAACCAACCAAACAAACAAACAAACTCTTCTGCTTTATAATATTAGTATAAATTATTTTATTAATATACCAGCTGTCATTCATCTAAAGGATTTGTTGGAACACTTAGGGCGGATTTCATCAATCTGAAACTGAACAGGATCAACATATGAACCACGTTTACGACCTGTCAGTGTCATTATTTTCTATGGAATATTGAAAGTATTGAAACTGACAACTGACTGACATTGATCAAGCTGATTGCGATCAGTTTCTTTGTTGAAATTCGCTCTTAGATATCACAGATGTTTACAAACTCAATAATTTCCAGAGATTACTTTCTTCGAACTAACAAACAAACCGTGACAATTAAATTAGTTAAGATACACTCCAAATAGACATTCATGGCGCCGGACGTCCGCAATACGTGGACACATAAATTCTACTAAATGATGACAATCATAAAATGGTTGGACAGTGTCAACCCTAATTGGGGATACATCGGTGGCTCGTGGCCACTCGTGGCTCATGGCTCGTGGCTAGCTTATTTTCGTACGTTGAACGTTAAGCCGCCGTGTGTGGAATGAATGTGGCTTGCTTTATTTTTATATTAAATGTGTTTCGTATTGCAGGAGAGGTAGGCACAAAGCTGCGAAGCTTTTCAGCGTTTTGAAGTTTAAGAAATGCAGACATTTTCAAAATGTAATGAAAGTGTGCTGTGCTCACAAGATACTTCAAATTGATTTCATTCAGCAAACAATTCTGCCAGTCCATTCGCGATATAAAATAGCTCGCCTTGAAAACTGGTCGTTTCAATTGATCTCAGGCAGCGAATGACAGTTCAGCCGGTCTTTACTGTCAACATCTCACCCTGTAAATTTGAGTGAAGTTATTTTATGGGTTTGCTCTTGACTCTAGTCTTTGTCAGAGATGACAGAGACAAAGTCTACGATGGAGCGAGCTTACCCAGAAGGAGCCTGTTCACTCTAACTTTGAAGAGATTAGGGTTGTAAGCGTTCGGAAACACAGACGCGGGCAGAGTTCCACTCCTTTGCTGTACGCATTATAAAAGACGTTTGAAAATGCGTAGTGCGAATAAGTGGAATAGCAACAAGGTAGGGATTCTAGGGATGGTAAGTTGCAGTGCGTCTGGATGTCCGATGGTAGAAGGGGCCGGTGGATCGTGGGCACACTAACCGAATGCAATCTATAGAAGACAGACAAGCAGGCAACCTTGCGGCGATGAGCCAAGCTATGTAGCTTGGCATCCACTAGTTTTGTATGGTTTGGAAGCTCACTTCATGTTCCCTTCGTCGTTATCGCGGGGTGAGATTGTTACAGAATTGCACTGCTGTTGTTTTTTTGTTTATAATAGACATTTGCTTTCCAAGGTTAGCAAGACTAACTTGATCCTTAATTAGGTACTAAATAGTAAACATGGTGTCATTTTAGTGACCTTACCACGGCAGTCCACTTCGTCTATCCAAAGAATACTACACATTCTATTCTAAAAAAAAAACAACAATGCGAATCAGAGCTTAATTGAGGACCAGAGGCATAGCCAAATTCTGGACTAGATTTAACCAAATCAAAAACTTTTTCGTTTAACATTCCTCTACAGAAAGCAAAAATGCCAAAGGCTTGACCAAATACGAAACGAAGCGCTTTTCCCATTTACTACAAACCCAGCCAGTTCAAATAATAACAAAACTAATAACTTGTAAACTAATATGTGTGAGTTACGTTCACTGGCAGTTGTTTGCACAGAAATTTCACTGCACTTGAGGTCTGCCCACGCGCGTACTACCGGTAAACACAATGCTCGCCTGCGGTTAGGGGCTACCAAGTTCGAATGATGAACTATTTGACAGCAGTATTTTTATTTTTTTATGCATTGGCCTAGTGGTCCGAAGTGCTGAGCTGATCTGAGTTCAACTGTCGAGTGTGTTTGGGTTAAGTTTTATTTTGCTGTTTCAGACGTAGGAGTGTTTTTCTATATCGTGTTATCTATGATGATCTATGGGTTGTGGAAGTCAGATAGTTATGTCGTTACATGTAAAACACTGGTATTTAGTGTTTAGATGCATCAGGTTAGATGAAAGTCGCCTCCAACACATTTGTGAAAAGGCTAGGTTAATGATGCTATTCTCGCAAATATAGACTGGGTAATGATTTGTGATTAGCTTTCGACTATTTGCTCGCTAAGGAAAGGGACAAAAGATATAGATCTCGTGTAAGTAAAAGAGACACATACATTTATAGTTGATAGCTGGATGTTCAGACTGCCGGCGAGCGGTTCTTACCTCAAGTTGATCGCAGCGACAAGAGCTAACAAAGATTTTACTCGCTCAGCGACACTCTCTCGGCGATGCTCGCTGGGAGGCCAGAACTCATCAACCAGCGGTAATTTCTACCTATAGTGCGGGCCGGAGCGAGTATTGCAAAAGCACTCGCATAAAGTCGAGCGTGGAAATTATCGAAACTTTTCTCTTGCTACTCGCTGCTCGCCAACTCGTTTCGAGTTTGAAGCTTTACTCGCTACTCGCTGATCGCCGGCGGTGAGACAAGGGCCTTATATAAACTAACTTTCAACTTGAATCACATACCCAGTCACTTGCGCATGTGAGGACCTAATGACAGCGTCACCAAATGGTGCTACCGTAGTGATTAGGTATAAATTATTGGGACAAACAAAACAAATACTGTATATGAGAATTATTATACAGTCAAGAATATACGCTAAGAAGAAGCGGCAGTACCCATAGAGACGCTACATGAAAATTATAATACAACTAGCAAATGCAAACACATCTCGTCTGATAATAACCCTAAATCATATTGAAATATAACATCAACCCGTAGGCTATGATGGCAATTAACCGAGCCCATAACACTAACATGGTCAATAGCCAGTAACTTCGAGTAGCCGAGGAACGAGCCTGATGAAATATCACCTCTACTCCATTTTATTGAGCTAAATTATTAATTAAATCAAAGCACGTTTGATTGGGACCTGTTGTAATTAAAATAGCAATTAAATGCCTGAATAATGGTGGCACGATAGACATTTTGAATATTAATTTGATTGCTTTATTTAATCAATATGGTAGGTGATAAGGTTTGTTTACTACTTTGAATAGGTAGAGAAGGAACCTTTTTTGCCATTTGCCAACTTCATATTTTTTACAATATAGTAAAATCGGGTGCGTTTTTGCAGCGGCTCAATCCTTTTCTCTGATGGGATCCCTCATCTTGGTCTTTCTTTCTCACAGAAATAATAAGCGGCATGAGTCGTGTATACACTCTGATTTGGTCGGTTTGAAGACAACAGCTCTGACGCTTCACGTTATTGGTTCGTCATTCAATGCTCATCGGCTATTGGGTTTGCAAGTTCCGTCCGCGCGCCGTATATTGGCGCGATCACCTTGCTGCTTCATCTGTTGTCATGACTCATGACTCGTGTCGGCTTCTATAGCTAATCAGCAATTCTCTGCACTTGTATCATGTAATTTGGTGTCAAAGCAATAAGCTTTCGGTTTTCTTATTCTTGGTTCTCTTCTGTCAACCTTCACAATATCACAGCCTCCCTTCCTTTTCAAATCGTTCCTCACACAATTCATTCACTTTTTTTTTATCTTCCTCTCTTTCCATCCATCTACATTTATATTAATAACTATTTTAGTCACATGCCTTTCTTTTTCACGAATGCTGATCAAGACCATCTTAGAAAGGCTTGAAATAAATTGGAAAATCAAATCTCGTAAAATCGCTGGCGTCAAACCGGAGTCAAATAAAATCCGTTGCGATTTTTTCTTTAACTACCAATAACTTCTTCTACAATTGGCCTTGAGCAATCAAGCTGTGCCTACCCACTTTTTGCCTATAATTGTACAATCATTACGAACTCTTCATTAATCTTCTCGAATACTTGTTTTCATCACGTAATGTTGGACAATTAGTTGGTCACGCTAATCTAGTAGTGTTTAGTGAAATCGAGTGAGGCTTGTCACTAAATGGTTGGAGCGTGTAGCGTGAAATTGGACGTACAGTCCACAGAATCGCTATTTTGTCAAGCTAATTTCACGTATTGGTTGTTTTGGAGTCATTTCTACAACTGGCTTGTTATCATGATCACGACAGTTTTTGCCGACGGGCAAGACAGAGATGTTTGTATCTGCCAGGGTTGCGGAATTTGTTCGAAAGAGTGCCCGTGACCCTGGAACGCAAAGGGCATTTAAGGAGGAACACGGAAGGGTTTTGGTCCGTAAGTGTCTCACACTTCCTCCCGCCTTGCCCTGCCATTAACCTATCGCAATCGGCACTAAAACAAACTCTCGGCTGCTAGAGAAATTCCTGATGTGGAAAATCACAGATCACTTCCACCTCGCCAATCACACCACGACCTAGGAATTGAAACCAGGACCTCATGCATAGTCTTAGCGCTTGTAACCACTGGATAAAAACTTTATGACCTTAGAGAAGTAACTAGGATATCTTTCGTACCCGTTTAGGAAGAATAGATTCAATATCATCGGAAGACATCGACTGCTGGACATAGGCCAAGTCTCGCTACAACAACCGGTCCTGGTCTCGCATCCATCGGCTATCCGCGACCCTCATCAGGTCATTGTTCCAAGAATAGGTTATTTCTAGCCAATAGGCTTGTGTCCTGATCCTTTAAATCCTGAAAATTTAATTAGTCTGTCAGTCAGATTATCAAAAAATATTTGACCCGTATTTTTTCTTTGGTTAAGGGAACCAAAATTGACGAAGTTACGACGCTTTTAAAATTCTCAATACGTTTTTCACGCCCTGGCATAATTTTTAACGGGTCGTGACGTCACGAGCCCCTACTCCCGAGTTTTGATGCGTTTTATATTTGTCAATATTCATTGATTTACAAAAACAAAAAATACGTGTCCATTATTTTTCAATACTCCAACTGACGGACTAAATAGTTTTGGAATTTGTGGATGATGGAAGCTAGACTATTATGAACCGCATTATAATTGTGTAATCAGTTGAGTCAAGTCAATCGCGATACTGAGATTGAGCTTCTTTGACATTTCTCGTTAAAATATTCTAATTTGCCTGCGTGCAAATATATTTTGTTTATGTCTCGCGCGTAAACACAGCTATCTCTTTTTTGTTGACCGTAGTGGCGAAAGTGTGGGTAGTGCGGGGGCGGCTTTGTTTTCACTAGTGTAAAGCTGATAGAGGGTAAGGCTGTGGTTCTAGTGAGCGCGAATGGAGGAGATACTGTTGAAATTGGAGCAGTGACAGCTATACGAAGCCTACTAGTTTATTCCTTACAAATGGCACTGTGAAAACTGAGGTATTGTTGACGGAAAGTGAAGTATCATAAACCCCTGAAGCTAAGGATAGGAAAGAAGACAGCAATGGCATATACTAGCTGATTAAAAAAAGTTAAACCTTGAGGAGTATCTAATCAATGGGTTCTGTTTTTGTGTTGTTCATCATTACATATCATAAAACAAAGTCCTCCGCCGCGTCGTGTCTGTCTGTCTGTTCGCGATAAACTCAAAAACTACTGCACCGATTTTCATGCTGTTTCCAATGGATAGAGTGGTTCTCGCGGAAGCTTTTAGTATATAATTTGTCAAGCGGGCGAAGCCGCGGGCATCAGCTGTTACATAAATATGTTACTCTCGCAAAATTACTGCGAAAAGTCTCAACAGAATAAAAATAGATTTAGTAGTAGCGCTTTTTTGTTAATATTAAAGCATTATTATGAGAAAACCAATCAAATACAACGAGACAATATATTGTTGATCCAATCAGTTTGATACCTGATTCATATCTTGTGCTCGCTAATCGTCGTCTTCGTGACCCCAGCCTAACTTAAGCAAGTCAATAAAATCGCCAAGTTAACTGTTTTTTATTTCCGGCACTCGACTGCATTTAGTTGATCTCGCTGATCTGTTGATAAGCCGTAAACGTCTACCGTACACTCAATTATACACTTTATTGGTGCTGTATTGTAAACGTACACTTTAATTAAGTCTTAAAACGAACTTTATTAGTGACTTTGGTGAAGTTCCAGTCAGAAGTAGGTTGTACGGCTGTTGGTTTGGATATAGCTGTCATAATTAGTTGAATTAAAATGTTGAAAGTAAATCATCATCTATTTACTACAGCACTAATTCGCCCACTGCTAAATATACCGCGTGTGTGACGTCGACGCACAAACGATTTCCATGGGTCCAGGGCATGATTCTGGACACCCCAGAGTTGGAATTTTTCGTCGGTTCTTTTCTCATTTTTTCAAGAGTACCACAAATAGGTATCAGCTCAGCTGAGCTTTGTGGTTTTATTCAGATTGCTCTTTTTAGTGAAAGTAGTTAATATATATTTTTTTAAATCTCATTGGGTTAGGTCAGAATAACGATTATGAGCAGTCAAAAGTAAAAAAACCCTTGAAAAAAATGAAAAAATGAGAAACAGATACACGTGGTATGTCTCTATTTTCTTGTCCCATCCCTACACTCCTGTGCCTCAAAAATAAAATCAGCTTTGATTTTTTTAAATAGAAAATCATTAAATGATTCCTCCTGCTAGAGTGAAAGGGAGCGTCAGACTGTTACTGACTAAACCCACCCGTGTACCTCCTCCTCTTTCGAAAAAATGCCGCAACTCTGGAATCAGATCTTACTGTTTAATACATTATTACCTTGGTCGACTCAACTTGTCTTCTTCCAAACTCCTCTCAGTAGTTGACCCTTTTCTAGACATGTCTTCTGGGTAAGCTCGCTTCATCGTAGACTTTGTCTCTGTCATCTCTGACCAAGTCTAAAGTCAAGCACAAACTAAAAAATAAATTCACAGAACCCATCCATCGTTTCTTCTTACTCTTATGCCATCCACTTAAGTCTTAAAGCCAGTTTTCTTTTAAACCTTTAACATGTCTTTTAATTGTGTGACCAATTTTGCCATATTAGTTATATTGTTGTGAGCTTGTTTATACGATTGCGGTTGCCAAAAATTAAATCTTGTATTTAAGCGTAGTTTAAACATCATAAATTCATCTAAATAGGTAATATATGAGCGTTCGGCTTTAGCATTTAGTGTACCTGCTAAATGGTTCATTTCCTTTACAGTAAATTTCTAAGCATATGCCTCTTCTGACCGTTATATTTAACCTTATAGCTATGATATTATCTATCTATCCCAAACTGTCCCACTGCTGGGCAAAAGCCTTCCCCCATTATTTCCACTGTTCCCAGTTCTGTGGTTTTCTTGCCCATGTAATATAATGCTAGTTTACAGATATTCCAATAAAAATATTTAGATCCCGACATTTTTGATGGCCTCACAAAATATTATGACGTTCATTCAAACCGATAATCATTTTCGACACAAAGGCCCTCAATCTGTTATAATCAAATATTTTGAGGGATCAGTAAACATCGGCCTGGCTATAAATGTGCGTACTTCGTTATCTGGCTCGTTGACACCAAGTCTTTATGACATGGTGACAAGGTTTCATGGCTTAAATAGTTTTATGGTTTTTAATACCATCTTTCTTATCTTCGTCTGATGCGGTATGAGTCAAACAAGCTATGTTAATGCAAAGTGTAATGGTATTATTTTCTTCTTCCGGTGAATCGAAAGTAATTATAAAATCGGTAATAACATTATTGAAATTGGTTGATAGTTGAGCTTATTTTACAACATTAACAAAATTATTATACGTTTCTACGTATAATAATTTTGCTTATTATTTTGCTTTTGTTTGTTTTTAATTTTTTTTTTTTTTAGTAGCAATAAGAATTTGTTCCTACAAATTCTTAATGCTACTGTATTTTTAGTTCTTGTTTTAATTTGAACTCACTATTTTTGCTCTTTTCATTAGCATTCATTCTCTCGTCTTCATCATCTTCCTGCCCTTATGCCATGTTAGCTGGATTTGGTTCAACTCTTTCTCTATAACGAGATATTCACTCTTATTTCGTTCACGTGTTTATGACTCGTTTAATCTATAAAAAAATTCTTAATCCTTTCTCTTCTTTTCTATCCTACATTTATATTCATAACCTTCCTATTAGTCACATGCGTTCATGCGTGAAGCTGTACTGGGGTACAGCTTCGGAAATAACTTAACAAAACCTTATAGTTTTCAACCCAACAAGGCAAATACTGTAACATTACACTAGCTTATGGTTTCTAAACCTTTCCCTGTTTATTATTCTTGTTTTTCCATACAAAAGTGACAGTCTGTCAGATTGTTTGCTAGCATTTGCGGAACGTACACCGGAGCGAGTTATTTTCATGTAAATAGGTTCTATTATTATGGAATCGTTCTGTGTCGCTTCTACGTCGCGAGTTGCACTGGCCAGTACTTTTGTATGCATTATTAGTTAGTTTGCTTGAATCGAATCTTTCAGATTTTTTATTTTTAACCGACTTTTATTGAGTATTCTTTATCAAGATCATTTCATAATGATCGCTCTAAAACTAATTTCTCAACACTTTTTGTTCATTTTTTGTTATTAGTGTTCGTATTTTACATTAAATAACAATTTGCAAGTTATTTCTCTCGAGGTGACAAGTACAATCTATTTAAGTTATTTTTCACTACTAAACATAAAATAACTCAAGAAAAATAGTACTCGTACTTACCGTTTAATAACTATTCTGCCACTGATTCGAGAATTTACATCTTCATTAATGAATCACTTGTTTACAAGTTACAGTATTGGATGTTTCCATCCACCAACACGCCAATATGGTGGCGGTTAAATAATAATACAATTGACATTTGCTCCTTAGACTCATGTGAAGGATAACCGGTTTCAAATACTTATTGTTTTGCATTGATTTCTGTACGCTATTATTATGCAACGAAACAGCTTTGATTACGTTTAAGTGCGGATAGGGCTGCCTGAATTCAAAACGAAACAGACCCCAACAAGAACAGGGGAACAGTTTAGGTTCAAATGGAGTTAACAAAATCAGCTTATTAAATTAATTATTATGGACTAGCTTCTGCTAGGATCGTCGCCTGCATGAATATCGGGAATTATCGCAAAGGGGTTGGGTTAAGGTACTCTCGAGGTAAAAATTAACCTCTTTTCTAAACCAGGATATGTTTTGCCAGGGTTGCGGAATTTGTGAATTTGTGAACACTTGGAGGAACCTGGATGGATTTTAGTCAGTAATAGTCTGACACTACTATCTTCTACACCGCTCAGAGCGGAAGGAGTCATTTGATAATTTCCCAATGTACGAAACTTTCGATGTGTGATTGATTTACCACAATTTCAATACCTTCAATATTTGAAGTTTTACCAAAACATAAATCAGCGGGAAAGTAAAATTGACTGTTTAAATCAGTAACGTATTGCTAGTCTCAAAGGGGCACTGTGTCGACCACCTTTGGGGGGGGGGGGGGCAGTTTTTAGGAGTTTTTTTTTTTATAGTCCCCTACTAGCTAAGGGCCGGTGGAACTAAATATAAAGCATTGCGTCCACATATGGGGGCCCTTGTAGCCTGAGGGCCCCGTATCTTTGATACGGCTGATACGCCCCTGGTTTATACATTAAAAAGTTTTATGTCCGGCTTTATCCGGAAATTTGATAACCCTAAGTGGAGCCTGAGAGTAGAGATAAACACTTAGCTAGTATTGTAGCCCGCTCTTTAATTAGAAGGCGGGGACAGTTAATAAAGCAGTCTAGTCTAGAATTTAGCTCTAATATCGAGTACTGTGTCGAATTTGGACGCCATTAAGTTTCTATTGCGCAATGGGAAGTGGGAACCAACGTTCTGTATGGTCTTTAGGTACTAATTGGTCAATTGGGGTATTATCACGTAGGTTTAGCTAGCATAGTACTGCCTCTAGATCTTTGACAGTCGTTATCGGTGGTCAGAAGCCGGAAAATCGAACACTAGTCGTGCTAAAGGGTGTCCTATTATTTTAAGACTGTGCTATTACCCCGTAACTGGGGTGGTAGAGGTCCCGATTCAGTCGCTTCATCACTACATATTATAAAACAAAGTCCTCCGCCGCGTCTGTCTGTCTGTTCGTGATAAACTCAAAAACTACTGCACCGATTTTCATGCTGGTTTCACCAATGGTCAAACATCACTACCTTTCTCTATGATCGTTTTTACTTGGGTTCTATGCTTTTTGATTCATAATTTTAATTGTATTTATTTATCTATCATGTATTTATTCATTTAAGTCGTACACCTAAGACTACCTACAGTACTGTATTTCCTTTCTCTTTAAAATCCATCCAAAGGTTGTCTTGAAAAGATCGCTCTTAGCGATAAGGCCGCCCATTGTGTCACCCTATGTAATGTTTACTTAATTTATTTTTTCTGTAACTTATATGGTGTACATAATAAAGAGTATTCTATTCTATTCTATTCTATGGATAGAGTGGTTCTCGAGGATGGTTTTAGTTTATATTTTGTCAAGCGCATCAAAATATCTGGCTGCTGATCTGTTTACATTGGAAACCAAATCCAGTGTAGTCGGGCAGAGTTGAGAAAGTGCTATACAGTTATTGGGCCTTGTTCTTGAAAATTGAGAAAATAATTGATCTTTCTAAACTGTTACAAAATCTAAATATGAAGATGAATATACCCTCCTCACCAATATCTTAAATACTGCGTGTATTAACCGCCTATTTGACGTCAGAGTTGCCATATGCAAATGCCCACAGGTGTTGCCAAGATTAGCATATGTACCGTGAGACGAATTGCGTGGCGAACATTTTGTTATACATTATGTATTTGAGTGTCGCAATGAGTACTGTTAGTTGATAAGTATGTGGTGCTTTGAAACAGGTGGGTGGAGATAGAAGAACGGCAGATCTGTTAATAATATTTTTTTTAAGGTGGATGCTCCAGGGTAGCCCGCGAAATTCAAATATTTTAATGTTTTTTGCAATTTGCAGGTCATTGTGAAGCTGTATGTTGAACAGAATACGATTCGCGATCGCAAAGAGCATTTATCTAAAGGAGTATAACCATTTGAATTATCAATATAACCCTCTAAGTTCATATAACTCGATTGAAGGTGATTTCGTGAAAAAGTCATTCAATCGAGTTGTATGAACTTAGAGGGTTATATTGATAATTAAAATGGGTATAATTCTTTAGATAAATATGCGTTACGGCCGCGAATTGTATTTTATTTAACATACAGCATCACACTGACCGGCAAATTGCAAAAAAATCAAAATATTTGAATTTCACGGGCTACCCTGGCGCTTCCACCTTAATGAATAATGTCATCCAATAACTTTTTCAAATCTGACTCCTAGCTCTTGCACCCGTGGGCTGTCCCACAGGAACCGTGATTTTCTCAGGGATAATAAGTTGCCTGAGGTTATCGGAGATAGTGCTGTCTATCTATACTAAACTATAATAATATAAAGCTGAAGAGTTTGTTTGTTTGCTTGAACGCGCTAATTGTTCAGTAGTTCCCGAGGAACTACTGGTCCGATTTGAAAAATTCTTTCAGTGTTAGATAGCCCATTTATCGATGATATAACATTGCGCTACAACCAATAGGAGCGGAAAATTAATGAACTACGTGACGCAGACAAAGTTGCGCGAGAAAGCTAGTAAGAATATATTTTCGTAATGGGGTCAGCACTTTCAAGAGAATACCTCCCACAAACAAACAAACAATATCTCTTAACTTGCATAAGCTTAGATTTCCTACGGCCACAATTATTTCAGTTTTAATTAATTGCTTAATAAAAGCAGCTAAGACAGACACAAATCATTTCAAAGGAGCCGTTTTATAAATAATGTAGAATTGCCTTAAGAATAGTGGTCGACAAACGAGAATCTATTATGTATGTACGATAGAACGTTTTCCGACATTCCTTGCATTTCTAATTGTTGCTGCATTCTTTGCAATCTTTGAAGCAATCGGTTTCTACTAGTTCTGTTCTGCTTGTTAGTGAAAGTCAAGGTTTAATTGAGGCAAATTCTGCTTGACAATTTAAGTCGTCTGACTTCTCAGCTCGATTCAGAGACCCATCTGAAGTGAGGTTTAGCATCCGAAAAACTTGTTAAGGGTCTTCTGACTTTCTTTGTTTGCTTTGAGATCTGAAGTGACTATCGACTTCTGTTCTTTCCCAAATAATGCTGTGTCTTTGTCCGAGTTCAAAATTTTCGTAATCAGTTTATCAGAGGTAACCTTTTAAAAATAATCTTACTTCAATAATTATATCACTAACTTCAGATTACGGCCTGGTAAAGAGAACCAATTCCGCCATTCTGAACACATAATTTCGTCTCAAACCTACTTGAGTACACCTCAATTAGGTTTGAGACGAAATTGTGTGTAAGGCTCCTAAGGACCAAACCGTCAAAGATCATTCCCAGATTGGTCAAGTACCGCACAATATAAATGAAACCATCGTCACCTGATATTTCTGGTATCTTGTTAATTAAGCCGTGTTTGCTCATTTAAACGTTGTTATTACAACCCAAAAGAACCACGAGACGGCTTTCTTTTTAACTTAAGTGGAATTAATGCCGACGATGTATTTTTAGATCTTCTGAGTAAATCTTTATTTAGATTGTGACTGAAAATATTGTTAAGTGGTGATTTAATTTTGGTATTTTGTTTCGTTGTTTAGTGTTCAAGGCGTTTATTGTTTTCTTTATTATGATTCTTCATTATCTCTGTTTTGTTTTATGGCTTTTCTTTAAGCCTCTCGTTAATTAGCAATGCTTCTTCATCCTGCTTGAATATTCTTCATTTGATTGAATTTATAACGTCAAGGTTTTGCTGGAGTTGGAAGCTTTGCGGTATCCTGCTCATTATTATGTTAAATGTTTTGTCTGCGTTTAATATTGGAATACTTCCTTGGATTCCGTTCAGACATTTGAAATTATATCAAATGAGACTTTTAAAAAAGCTGTGGTTTCTACTCCTCCGTTGTTCTTTTCATTGTTATTTAGTTTCAAGACTCTTGCCTAGAAGAGGTTCATTGCCTGGATGCTTTTCTGGTGTTTTCAGTGGCTCGGAATAGCGTGTGGCTGGCTTATCGCATAAACCAGTTTTGTTAATATTTTAATGGTATTTTGAACTTCTGCCACCTTTATCTTAGTTCAGTTGAGTCAAGATCAATATATTTTGTAATCTTCGGCACGTGTCATTATAAAATCGTAAAATTATGATGACCAAAGTCGAGTTAATGCACCCATTTGCTTACATTTTCGTTTGATTCATTTCTAAGAAGCCGTGACTCGCGATGCAGTATCAAAAGATCGTGTTGAAAGATTATGTCGAACCTGTTTAATATTTAGCCAAGAAATATGATTATTATCGTCAAGATTAATAGGCGATTTGTCTTATAAAATGACTTACATGGTACGAGTGTCTTGGAGTTAAGTAACTGCAGCTTAATTATTAGGTATTTGATGGTTTGTTTCTTCTATCAATCAGCCTTAGGCCATGTGTATCTCAAGTCAGTGCTGGACATGGTGCCTTGCTCAAGTGGTGCGTTCTGCATCTAGCCTTTCATGGTTTTCTATCTATCAAACCAGACTAGGGTTCTATAGATGTTATAAGAAAAGGGCGTCAGTTGACATCCATTTTTCTTGTTCCTTGTGTATAGATTTGGTAAGTAATAGTAAGTATAGTTCCTTGAGTATGAAATTCGTATTAAAGTAACTTGAGTGGTCAAGGTATACCAGCATTATATTTAAATTCTCCTCCAAATTCTCACGTATATGCTAACTGCTAACACAAAAACAAAACAAAACCATACCTTTATTTATAGTAACGAAATGTCATAAATGGTTTTTTGCATTTTATTGTGTTGTATTTTATTCGAAGAGCTATAAAAGTGTCAAACCTTTTTTGCAAAGTTGAGTTGAATTTATTTAATGCGTTTTGGATATGCGCTTCGTAATAACTGTTCCTTTTTTCATTTAGTTCGGTTTTATTCTAATCTAAATGCTCTGTTAGATTTTTATTAACTTCTTTATTTATCTGTTGTATATTATTTTATTTATATCCAAGTGGCACGCTTGTGTTTTTTTTTAATTAGTTGATCCCAATTCTTCTTTCACGAATTAGTCTTCTTGTTAGTAAATATAACTAAGTAGTTTTACCTTAAATTCATTATTCTCCTTAGGAAGTAATAATAATAATAATAATACAGTAACCCTACCGCAGTATCTCTACGTTGACGTCGTGGTGGGGCTTGCGCGTCCCGATGGACCTTAGGTCATACCTAGGGTGAGGGGCCAGACAAAGAGAGATACAATCCGCAAGGCAGTTTTGTGGCGAACTGTTGGGCAGTAGCGACCCCACGAACCTTATCTCCCGGGAGAAGTCTTGTTCCTCATCTACGGCTTGCCTTTATTGGCTGGCCAGTGTGAAAACTGACGAGGAACAGAGCTCCCACCTCTTTCTTGCCTTAATTGGCCGGTCTGAGTGGAGATTCGCTAGAGCACACGTGCTCGGGAGAAGGATGTATAATCCAGTAAGGTGCTGGTAGGGATCTTGACCGCACTACCGGAATTGTCCTGATAGCCGTGGTATACCTCTCCACTCCTCTAGCACCTCAGGCTATGTTGCCTCCTTGGCGCTACGTCACTTTGTGCTAGCGACCGTTTTCGGGGGCCCATTCATTGAGTGTGCAAGTCACCCCCTGCCATTTTAAAGCCGTGTATATTGTTAGTGGTCAGGCAGGGGCCAATAGTTCTTCTATAATAAGCGATTATCAGTCCACTAAACCACCCAAACCCATAGCGTTTCATTTTTTGTTTCCATAATCTGCAATAGTACTGCTCCAACCGGGGATTGCCCTTGGGAATACTTTCAGTGTATACAGGGATAATCGCCGGTTGGTGCCCCATTACATTTGAAATTTCAAACGGGGCCTCTGCGAGTTGGTTTCGGCCCCTCGTATGCCTACCAAAAGACCGGGTCTCTAGGGACCCGAGAAAGTAAAAAAATAATAATAATAATATAATATAAATATAATAAGTCTAACGGGGCCTCTGCGAGTTGGTTTCGGCCCCTCGTACGCCTACCAAAGGACCGGGTCTCCAGGGGCCCGAGATAGTAAAAAAAAAAAAAAAAAAAAAAAGACATTTCACACAACGCCATATAGTCCCAAGCTAAGCAACCTAATGCTTGTGTTATGGAAACGAGATGGCTGATAAACTACTTATATACATCTTTTTTTTTGTAAATACATACATATTATAGATAGAAAAACACCCAGACTCGGAACAAATACATGTAGGTCGTACTAATATTTGTTCCGTGCGGGAATCGAACCCGCGACATGCTACGCAGCAGTCAATCGCTCAACCACTGCGCCAACCGTGTCGTCAAAATTAATCTAGATCTTTACAACTTGGTGTAGCCAACTGTGAACTTAAAGGTATGTGATGTAATCTGTCAAACAAAGGAAGGTCTGAATCGCCTTTCATGATGCCATACCAGATTAAATAATAAAGTTAATCCATTATAAGGAGTCTGGCGCCTTACATAGATTATTCTTTAATATAATTATTTTTCTTCTAAAGGCATATCCGCGTTAAAACGACCTTCAAAGACCGTTTCTCGTTCAGCCATTCAGAGACATATATTAACGATTTTATAATGAATATAGTAAAACCTGCCAGGTATTTGATTATGTAATTTTGCATCGATAAACCGGTCAAGTGCGTGTATCAACTTTGAACCAATATTCATGTGATTTTGTTGAGTGTTAATAACTTATAGAATTTACAAATGTCTGATAAATTCTTGATGAATGTAACGAATTCGATGTTTTCATATGTGCGGCTTTTTTAAAAGCTGTTTCGAAATTGATTGTGGTTACTAGAGATAATATTGGGGGTCAGATATTTATGTTGCGTTCTACAAATATTTTATACATGGCATTTCAAATTCATTCAATAATTCAAATAACAAAAAAAAGTGTATGTTGTTGACAGGTGAACGCGTATTATGTATTTCGGTTTTATTTTAGCTTTAGTTAACTAGTTGATATGATTAATATCAATGTTAGTAGCTGTTTTCTATCTGCGATCTGTTAAAGTGATTGTCTTTTTTTTACCTTTAGCATCTTTGAGTAGTATAACAGCAGTAGTCAGGAAGCTCTGGGAAATAATAATAATAATAATATAATAATAATAATGTTTATTCACAAAATAATGTACATTTTTTTTTAACAAGTAAAGTGCTTAATCTAAACTTACAGTACACAAAAGTATTAGCATTTGAGGCCGAACTAGGCATAGCCTGTATTTCAGCCCTCAACGCCGAAATCAAGTCATTATTCAAATTCCTTGCAAGCTGTTTTCCGTAAATCGCCATTACCACTTCTAGATGACTTTTTAGAATCCATAATGCGTACATTAATTAACACTAACATATAAAATATGATTCTTCGAACGCAACCGCAATGCTTGATACATACCTAAGTATAACATATTCTTAGAAGTCTAAAGAAAAAGGAGCATTTAATATTAGATCCGGCGCTAGACGAGTCGTTGAATAAATTACTGTTTTTGTCTCATTTGAGACTGTTCTTTGAGTTATGTTCTTTTTTCTTTAAATAGTGGTCCTTTGGTCCGCACTATTTTGGTCTGTTGCAAGTTTTTTGTCGTTGGATATCAATCGGTGTTAAATGTTTTGATAGCCTTATTTGGGATTTAATTTTTTAATTTGATTTGCTAATTGTAATTTATTATCATGTCTTCAGACTTCTCTTATATTAGAGCTTCTTCATTTGGTAGGTATTGTTTTATCTCCGTGTTCGATAGATTTTTTCTTTGAACTTTGATGATTCAAGGTACCTGTAGTTTCTTATATTTTTACGATGGCTCTAATCGTCGTTTTTGTTATTTTGACTATCGTTATATGTTTATCTCTTATAACGAACACCTCGTTTTTCTATTGATCATTTTGTGGTTTGAGAGTATTCCTTTTTTAGTTCGTCATTCAAGGTAAGGTTTTTTTATCACGCTATGTTTAACGATCTTTAGAATTAAGCAATGATGACGCTGAAATGAAACGTACCTAAGTGACGTATTTTCCCCCAAATCTTAGCGGAAGAACTTGCATGATGATATGCACGTACGTAATTTCTCAGTCATCATTCTCATGTTTGTTTTAGAAAACATGATAGCGTCGCTAATTAATCTTATCTGTAATGATTATGCAACTTGCGGTATAAGAATAGACAGCCTCACTTCTCACCTTGATCTTGGAGCGTTTGACTTTTGTAATTAGTTGCTTCACGACTTTTTTGTTCTGATACTTCATTCAGCTCAATGTACAGTTTTCTGATAGTTGCATAACGTTTTTCTTGTTATGGCATTTGTTATTTTACTGTTGATGCTTCATTAATTCTTTTGCTCAACTATCGTTAGGAACTTCCTCATATTTCCATGCATATTCAAGGCTTAATACATTAGTTTACCTAAACTGGTATGATTGAGATTTAAAAATGGTAGATGATCTTGTTTGTACATACATAATATATCTAGTTCATATGTCTGGAGTACTGTGAGATGACTTTATGACTACCGGGTAATTGTACTTCATTCGTATTTTTTTGTTAAATACATATCTTACTTATGAAGTTGGTCTTTAGTCATGTTGTGTTAAAGTAAATTATGAATGAATGTCATTAAATCAGCGGGTTGCGGAGATCTGCGCTTGCACGTGTGCGTAATAAAATCGAAACCGTCAAAATTCACATCTTCTACGTTTTTATTGCTAATTATAATATTTATAGCTGGAAATGACCGTAGTGTCACCGACATAATCATTTGTCATTTTTGATATATCCACATTCTACTAAAACTTATTTAAATGACGAAGTTATGGGCTTAAATCATAAATTAACCCTATTAAGAATTACACGGAGTAATTAAAATCTGTGTTAGGTTTTATAATGGCAAGAGGTTATTTAGCAGATATTTGAATAATATTCGGATTAATTACTCATAACTGCGATTGTTACTAAATTTTTAAAATAATGTAAATAAAAGAAAATAAAGTGTGGGCAGAAGCAGATTATGATCATATCGTTAGCATGTCATAGATTCTTAACATGACGTGTATAATTTCTGACATACTGGTTAAACTTCACAATCTTTATCAAAGCGTATCTTATTTTTTTCTTTTGTAGGACAACTTTAATGGATTCAGAGTAAAATTATTGGATTATTGACCATAAGGGTACTTCAAATTCTTCCGGAATTTCGGGTTTTCATTATCTGTTATTCGATACTAATATTATGAAAGGATAAAGTTTGTGAGTTTGTAGGGGTAATCTCTGGATCTACTGAACCGATTCTTTTACCAATAGAAAGCCACGTTATTTGTGAGTGTAAAAATAAGTCGCCCAACGCAGTGGGCACGGGTCAACTAGTTACATATATATTAGATGAATTGAAATGATTGATCGTGAACATTATATCAAGGATGTCAAAGCAAGAGTTGTATAAATCCTTAGCCTTAGGATGTAAACAGTATAGTATTTTACATTCAGACCAGGATTAGCTATCGTTATCAGTGAATCAGTCGAAGAGTAAGTTGGCAGTCACGAACGATCGACGAGATTGACTAACTAGCTGCTATGTTTGCACATAGTCCATTGTCTCACGACATTGTAGGTAGTAATTAAGATGTCACATTAGGAAAAAAAATACGTGGGCTTAATTTCATATCTTTAAATTAAATTCCAATTTAACATCTTCTTGATCTAAGATAGTCGTTTAAATAGTAATTGTTTTCATTTCCTGGTGATAATATTTTCACCATACTGCTATCTAATTTTAATGTCTTCCTTCAAGTCATCTATGTAAGCAAAAATTGCACAATATGTTAAAATCTCAATAAACTTCCAACTTGTTACACCAAATGCCTTTCAAACACTTAAAGATCTCGTGTGATAGTGGATTACGCGAAATTATGCAAGACCAATTTCAATATTATCGAATAGGTGGGATCTGTGTCGCCGTTGTGATTTGCATGAAACCGTTGACCAATTCTAGCGATAGTTTCGTTTCTTTACTGTGTTTACAATGTTTATCTGTTCTCTGAGTGCGTTTGTCTGTAGTCTTGTGTTGGTTCCTATTTATTTTATTGCCTTTAAAAGTTTGTTTAAGATTTTACGTTTTAGGTTTTCGTTATCTTTGGGGTTGGGTTGTGACTTTTTGCTTAGGAATTTGAGATTTCATGAAGGTTATGTCAAGTTTTAGTGGCGCAAAAAATAATTGTGCTAATGTTAAGATAAATATAAATGCTAGAAAAATTCTAATACGGATACATAATTGTATATTTCGCCCACTCTATTTTGAATCTTCATCTGCACTAATTTCGTAAGTAATAAAAGTAACAGTTAATTGTAATGTTAGAAATGTTAATAGAACTAGTTCAGTGACAAATTAAGATTAGATCGACCTTAAAATTTCCCATCAAACCCGATGTTTTATCAGTTTTCCTTCTTAATTGCTAATAAGTACATATGTTTAACGAGTAGGAAGTAAAAACTGGTTTTAATCACAAGATAATCTGAGAAAAAACTATTGACCTTAATTTTGTGTCCAATAACGGTTTGTAAAGAACGTTTAAAACATCTTGATTTTGAAGATAACGTTATCGCTTCTGTTATGACGAAAGACTCCGAACGAAAAGTAATGATCAAAAGTCAAATTGCTCACCAAAAAGGCACTAAAACTACTAGATCATTACCAAATAGTCGACCCTACAACCATTATTCTTAACAAAAGCGAAGACTATACGACATAAGAATGACTATAGACAACAACAAGTTAGACAAGATGACAACAAGATAGAAAGATATTGGTCTGGTCAACATATTTAAGTCATACAGCAAACCTAACCTAAAACGCTAATTTGATAAAAAATGAAAGTGGGCTTAGTTCCCACGATCAGGTGTATGGAACCTAGATATGAGTATACAAGTTGTTCAAATATTGGCACAAGATAATGATTTGGTGGCGTTATATTTTTGTAGTAGATTACTTGTCTTGAGCGTTTTCCGGCTTTCTTGATTATTTTGGCCGTTTTTGTGAGGAAGAGATAGATAAAATATTTTCATTTATTTATTATAAGTAGGTACAATGTCTGCTTGATTAGTTATCCAGTTATTTTGCTTTATCTCGAATTATTTGTGGAAATGTGAAAGAAATCGTAATGTTGCTGCTAGTATTACTAAGCTAAGTTAGTTTGCTTAAACTCTTCGAGAGAAAAGACTTTAACTTTCTTTTTTAACAAGATTATTTAACGTAGGTGATACTTAAACATGAATCAAAAGAAAACAATGCAGCGACCCACTCAATTTTTACAGACAAACTTAACATATATCAAGAACGACTCGTGGGTGGTCTTACTCATTGGTCAGCGAATATTTATCACCAATCAGTCCCAATGAACAGCAACGATACATACGATTGGCCTTTACTTTCTACTAAAGAAAACTAAGCAATAATACACAAGATAGATGATAAATTGCATTATGTTAACACAGTCAAGTGATCTTACATCACAATGCGTAGGTTTTATTGCATAGCCAAAAATTCAATGATTCTGGTTTTATGAAAGCTGAATTCGACGTTTGTTGGTCTCGAACTCTCGAGTTTCGTTTGATTTTGTTGATGATAAGTTTGATGTTAATTCTCAGAATATGTAATAAGAGATCTTGATGACAGGTTTTGAAATGATTAAGGTTTTGATGCTGCTATACGATTTTACGATCGTGCGGATACCTAATGGTTTCGTCGTTGTGTCCTGGGTTCATTATTAGATTTTGATGATACATCAAAATCAAAAGTACATTAAAAAGCATTTAGTTTCCTAAACGATACTATATGAGCAACTCGGCAGAAATAAGCATAAAAAACGGAATGTCTTTAGGCTCTCGTAGACAGGTGCGACTCGACAATGTGATAGCATTGCGACTGCAACGAAGCGTTTTCATAGCAATTGCTCTAAAATTGCTCCAAAAAAAATACGATTTCTATGCAAAAGGTTCGTGGCAACATTTCTGTCTGAACTTTTTCTTACTCACGATTATTATGTAGTTTTCTAGCATACATAATTTGGTACACACCCAGTACACGGCTCCAAAATGTTGTAACCACCAGCTGATTCAATAATGTTGAACACTTGTACCTAATTTCATAAAATTGCATCTAATTTATTATGCTGGCCTCAATATTATCGGCCGGCATTTAATCAAACAGAATCCTTTCTTTTTCATTTAGTTTGATAAATATCTGCTAATAGTCTTTTTGATGAGGTTAATAGCTTGCTTAATTTAACAAGATTACTGTGATTTGTTTATTATGAAAATGTTCTAAAATATTGCCTTTACTAAGCTGACCCTTACAAAATTTTTGCATGATCTGACAAGTTCGAATCGATTTGCATTTTAAGAAGCAGCCAACATTATTAATATAAATGATCTTGTCAAAATAAACTACCTATTTTTCGATAAACACTTGGATGCTTAAGCTAAAGGTGTATGTTCCGTATAAATCTCAATACTCCGCCTCCCACAGTTCTGCTTAAGTCTGAACTTAATACCCGACATTTCTCTTAAAACCCAAGTACTATAATTTAAGTATTTAACTAATCGTCTGGCAATTTGCGCGAACGTACAGTGCGTGCGACTCAACCACGCGTTGCTGGTAAAGACATGGAAACGGTTAAGACCTGTATATTATTATGTTCAGGTCACGCCACATGTTACTAGCGGTAGTTGAAAGGTATCAAAAGCTTTAGGAAAGCCAGTAAAAGTTACGTTTAAGTCTTTTAAATTCAATAGATTGGTTAGATCTACCCTTGAAACTTAATGGGATAAGTCATAGCTATTTGAAAATACGTTTCATTTAATAGTTCCACTAGTGAATATTAGAAACCAACCTAATTTTGCCTAACGTCAAATCTATCTTTATGCCCTAAATAATTACCACGACGCAAATGTCAAAACGTCAAAACCGCCGTATTTCGTTTGTAACAATATTTTGTTATATTTAGCGCCACACAGCGCATGCTCACGATTCGTTATGATCACGCGCCGCTGATATACCTTATGATCGATTTAATCGCGCCGATCTGCACCGTAAAACCCATAACTCAAGTAAATGCTCTCATTGTGCAGTGACATTCGATATGATCCGATCTACAGAACTCTGACCTCTTAAAATGCCAAGCGTGGTGGTTCTATGTCCGCCTGAGACAGAATAAGTGAAGAATGTTCCACGTGCAAGGGTCCTTCGAGCAGTCCCTCCGCTGCGGCGACGAGGTCTCGCCTAACGGCAACAAAACATTGGCCGCCTTGGCAAAAATCCACAAACATTGTACTGGTAAAGCACATGCTAATGGATGCGCTGACCACAAACATAACCCGTTAACAAAGTCTGATTCAAATACCAGTCTGCAGTCTCGTAAGTCCTTCCGCAATGAGTGCATAATAGAAATCAAGGAAGCTGATAAGAATAATCACAACGGTTCCAAAAATCATGACGGATTGTATAGCAAAAGCTTCAGCAACAGTACTAGCTCCTACGAAGGTCACAGTGACACTGATTCAGAGAATACATTCAAGTCTCGGTCTGATCAAAACAAACTGACAGATCCCTGCGAACGCTTGTTTGCTCAAAACACTAAAGCATCCCTGATGAAAACTGCTCGGATGAGATACGCTGATGACAGCGTCATATCTGCTCTACAAGACGAAGTAGATGGCGAGAAAGTCAAACAACCCTTCAGTAGAACTCCTCTTCGAGGGAGCTACAGGGAAAGGAAATCAGCCGTAGTTACAATTGAAGAAGTAAAATCAGATGGTTCCAACCAAGATGAAGAACTAGCTAACGCGGTTCTATTTGACGAGAAAAGGAAAACTCCAACTCACAAACCTGGATTACAACGCAAAAGCTCTTCGGGAAGTACCACTAGTAATGGAAAACCAAATGTGAACGGAACTAAACCACCATGGAGAGGTGCCAGCAAGAAAGGCATACCAGCTGAGCCTTTCGTGAGAACTCCGTCATTTAGAGGAAGTATCAGAAAGAAAACTACAAAGAGTGACGGTATTCCGTGGAAGAAGCTATATGAGCTCGCGCTTTGGCGAAGATACGGCGTGAGTTTTGCTTTGGCCGGGGCTGATGCTGAACGGGCCTTACTTAGGCCCTGGAGTGAACTGTCTACTCAGCAAGAGCCACCATTGTTGTCGGTAAGTACTAAGGCTATTCACTAGATCCTGTCTATCTGAATCAAAACGTCTGTTATGTTTATTATGTTTTATAATATATCTCTGCTCTAATCTCCAAATGCCGAATGAGACTTCAATACGTGATGAGTTACTTTAGATGTGATAGTAACTGTCATTCTAATAAATTCTTAAGAATTGGCCGTACTTAAAATACTTTAATATCCAATCGCTTACGCCACTGCCGTGTTAACGACACGCCCCCGCAAATTTACATTAACAAAACACTATCATACACCCGTCACCATTCTCAGTCGTCAATGATGATGTAAACACTACATATCTCCTAACTTAAGTAGCTCTCTCGAAAGCCAGACAGCCGTCAATCATCAGGCCCGAGGCGCCCGCTGCTCTTTGATATCTCACTTGTATTTGGCAGGTAGATTGCTGACTTATTGTCGATGATTCGACGGATTATTACGAGGGGTCACGATGGTAGTTAGAGGGATTGTTAGATCTAGTTCTATTAGTATAAGTTGGTGTTTGGAAGTTTGGAGTTCAATATATTGTACAACGTGTTATCCAATGTACGCGATACCTGAAAAGGGGTCATATTACTCATATTATGAACTACTTTTACCATCGGACCAACACTGAAATCTCGAAAAAATAATCTACTCTCCCTTAAATTTATGTGCGCATAATTCTACAAAATTTACGTTGGACGTAGTGCAAGTTTTATGACGTTCTCGATCGCGTTAGCGTAAATGTCATTTTTTTTTTTCAAATTTCCGCACAATTTCACATAAGCAAACGTTTACGCGATCGAGTGTGCGAACAGCAGTTTTTTTTTTCACGATTTCAGGTTTTGTCCCATAGTAGAAGTTGTTCATAGTGATGAGTAGGTACAATGACCTTTTCAGATATTGCGTTTATTCTGTTACACGCTGTATATTAATTTATCTTTTTTAGTAATTGTTAATCTTGCACATTCAATTAAATATAATTTGCAAACAAATACAATCACTAGTCCATCGTTAAGTTTTAACTTTTATTTTCTTTAGGGCAGTTATTGTAGCTTTGGCCTTGCGCGAAACTCTCTCCCTACCTTTAAAAAATAGTTACCACATGACCGAAAAACGTTACAAAATCCAAAAAATCTTGGGTTTCGTGGCCACAGCATGAAGCGGACAAGCCATAACGTATAGATTAAGGAAATGCGCAAATCGTAAACCTTTAGGGCTTCAAGGATTAATAAGACTCCTATGATCTTATTTAAAGAGTATCAATGCGTATAATCTTATCTTGGTCAAACAAACTGTTTGCCTACAGATGACACAGTTAAGCGCAAATGGTCTTCCATAATATTTGCTAGAAGTGAAAGATAAATATGGAATTTTCAAATTCCATTGAAAGTGGATAAGGGAGATATTATCGATGCTATCGTTTAAGTTGATATTTTTGTTGTGTCTCTTTTTCTGTACATAAACCAATTCAGTCTGTATCAGCATGTTTAATTAAGCTTCAGATTTTTGGAGTTAACCATCGAGGCGGCGCAAATTAAACGCAAAAGATGCGATTTTTTCCATTTTTAACTAAATCAAACATACTAGATAACGCGCTTAAAACATTGTTAGTAATTTTGTGATACTTTTCAATCAAGAAAATGTGAATCAAGAAATAGTAACCTAATGACAGGAAAAATGGCACTGCCCTTGTAATGCACAGCCGACAATTTGATTACCGTGTGTAGACAATTTAAACTCAAAGATTTAAGTGGAATATTTTGACTATCTAGTTAGTTATCTGTGTCTAGTCGTGCACAATTTTCCACTTTCTCTGAGATAAAAACAGCTCAATCCTGAAAACAGACATCAAAGATCGAAAGTATGGTCAAATCCAATAACTTGATTACATTTCACCATATTTCAAGAGTTCACACAGTCATTACTGCCATATCGCGCACACTTTCGATTTGATCGCGAACGGGTCACGGATCAGACGTAACGGACGGGTCCGTGACGAACCAGACGCCGCAAGCGAGAGCCGCTCTGTGATTTACTGCCATATGGGTTGATTGGATTGATTTTCCTGTAACGTCGGTTTAGGAATAGTCCTCTATAATGTATGTGTTGAAGTAAGAGAAATTCTGTTGAAAGGACTGTATGAATCAAATTGTCGTGCAAGACCCTGTGGGGCATACCGTCATAACACTAATGTTACTATCGTGTTGGCCACTTGTCAGGGTGAGACTATTCACCGCTTCGTGGTTGAATTAGCTGAATACAATTTGAATAAAATCCATCTGAAACGTGATGGATATTTCGCGTGAAATGTGTGCCTTCATCACAGCAACACATCACTGATTTCTGAAATAAGTATTTTGTAGTTAAGTAATTGTCAAAATTTGGTCTGAAAACGTTAAGTGGAGTTTGACACGTTCTGAACTCAGATTATTTGATCCTTGATAACATAATTATCAATTCAGAGAACACTTTTAATCAATATAAAAAATCAAGTCTCCTTCGATGTTTCCCTATCATCACACTAACCTCAGCTACAAAGATTCCATAAAGTCTAGCAGGATACCAGTAAACAAAACAACAAGGACTAAATGCAAATGCGCAAAGTCGTTGATTTGCAACGTAGCTTACATAATAAAACATAGGGTGACATGAGAATACAAATTAAGCTCAGATCGGTATATCGTGTTGTCAGTAAGAAACAGAGCGTGGGTACCGCGTTGCGACACTCTTTAGACATTGTATGTAGTTGTCCAGGATAAATCCTTGCTTGACTTGACATATACAGGGTTACTGAGGAGACAGTGCACAAATTTTACGTAAAAAAAGTTATTATTTTCGGTGCTTTTAACCACGAGATAAGTGATGCCAATTCTTCAAAAAATATGTGAAACTATTAAATATATTTTTTTAAACTGTGCCCCATGCTAGGAATTCCTCGTGTATCTTGGGTGCGTTAACAGATATATAAACTCACACAAACAGCCAGACCCGGAATAATTATCCGTAGGCCATAAAAATATTTGTTACGTGCGGGAATTGAACTCGCAACGCGCAGTTCAGCAGTCAACCGCTCAACCAGTTTGCCAACGTACCGCCAACGATACTGATCACATAGGAGAAAAAATGCACACAGTCTCCAAAATAATCCTGTATATTTTCAGCATTCTCTCAATGATGATGCAGCGTTGGTCTTTGATCTCCGGGACACCACCAAGGAAGTTGTTTTTAGAGTAGAATTCCAAGTAGTTAATGTATTAAATCTCAATATTTTTAGAAGGGCATTGAGACTTGTAGAAGTTAGATTGATTAAATCTTATTACGTCGTTAGTGATGATTAATACCTTCAAGAGACTTCCAATGTTAATTTTTTATTTATCAATGTTTACACAAAACTCCAAGTTGACTTTCCTGATTCTGTTGACTTATTGATGTTGATGACGACGATGAGTTGAAACAAAATCAGTCTGTTCTAGTGTTTTCTTTGAGTCCAATGCAACCTTCAATATAACACAATATACAGATCGTGACCGCATAACAATTAGCAGCGTTACCTAGAACTAAGAATACTGTATCTCCTTCATATTGTCTCATAACCACCATATTACAATCTACAGAACACATGACGCTTCCATTGAAGATTATACCAAGATCGTTAGCTCATGCTAAGTCGATGCAAATCAGTTCAGTTTCCTTGTTGGAAAACAAGTAGCAATTACGCACGCCTCCGTCCGTTAGTTTTTTTTTGTATTCATTGTTTCAAGGTCACTGAGTTCATTACTGCTGATATAATAACATACATTACAATACACACTATAATAACTGTGTGACTTTCAGAATTCAGTCCTTTAGTCCAGAATTTTTCAGAGATGTTTGTTGAGAAAAATTCTGGACTAAACCAGACTTCTCAACAAACCTCTCTGAAATATTTTATCTTAGAGCAATAATTTACGACTAATGTGTTATTTAAAGAATGTTAAACAATATAAAACCAGTCGTGTTCTAACAGTTAGCAAATATTTTGCGCATACCCTGAGATTTTTATAACCAAAATGCATACAGTTCGCACGTTTTATTTTAAATAGCTTTCATTTACATATTTTACTTTTATGTTTCTGTCAAAATATTGGGGATTTTGCTTCCGCTTCTGTGTGGCCTTACCTAATAACAGGTCCCGTGAGATCGAATGTTTTATTACTTTATTTTTATTGCCTTCACCTTCTACTAATTCATGTTCAATAAAGTTACTCCGTTTATGCCTTTCTACAGTATCTAAGCTTCACAAATCTTATCGGATCTTTAGCCAAGCCCATCAATCGCAATAGGTCATAGAAATTGACTTACAATCATGTATCGATGTAACTCGATAAACGATCTCTATGAATCGATTTGTCAGTACCATTGTGTTGGTCAACATTTACAATATTTGCATTGGACTATTCATCATTGCTGTGTGAAAGCACTTCGTGATCGAATGATTGTTAGGAATAGGTAAGTTTATTATTGAATGTTTGACGTTTATATTTTTATTATTTTGCCAACTATTTGTATCGCTTAGGTAAATTATTGAAATCGAATAAGACAGCGACAATTTAGTAGGGCCGTACATTTACGGGAAGTCGACAATTAAGTACCACGTGATTTGTTTCTATGTTTATCAACTTATTCATAGATTATTAATTAAAAAACCTACAGTAAATTGATGCTGATCCTACACATAAATCTGTGGAGAAAGTACTACTCTCATAGATCAAATAAATGAAGTGTCCCATTACAAGTCGCATATGCTTGCCGTGTCTTATGCAAATGCTAGAGCAGCAGCGATATTTGTATCAGCAAACAATGGCATGTCGCAACGTCTTTAGATTCATTGTTAATCTGCTGAATAATTTGTCTCCTACACTTGGTTGCGAAACGTGAATTGGATGCCTTCAAATGAAATTATTTGCGATAAATCCCTGCGTTAAGAATGATTAGACAATTATTTACGCTCAAACTAAGGAAGCAAACATACTTATGCAAATATTAATGATCTGGTTTTGGTTGCTATGACATTAAAGAAGATGTCACTATGAAATATTTGGGAACTTTTTATACTTCGGATAATTAAATTTTACGGTCTCACTTTTGAGAAATTTAGGTTCACCTCTAAATATGACATTTAGCTATGTGTATTAAATATACGCTGTGTAATATTATTCTTATCTTCATCTTCATTTCTCTTAATCGCTTCTTTAATAGTGAATTAATGTAAATTACGACCATTAATATTTCTGTCCGAAAATCATTTTAAAATCACATACGCATCTGGTATTTGTTCGATTGCTGTAATATCAACTGGCTTCAAAATAATATGTGATGTTTCTATAACTGCTGGCTGTCCAGACCATCCAGTACCTTTTGTCCCAATTCATTTGTTGTCAACGCAGTAAAACAGTAGTAGTAGTTCACAGCCATCATCGTAGTATATCATAGTGGTACATATTTATAATCTTGCATATACTTAATAAATAATATTATACTTTACATGGATTATTTATTTAATTACACATAGACAGTTATAGGCACGCCTTAGATGACCAAAGGCTCAGTCATTCTATAGGCATTTCCCTTCTAATAGTAACATCTCCGTTGAAAAATAACATGAATGAACTTGATGAGATTACCCAAGAAATAAACTCGCCCAAAGCATCTCTAGAAACAATCGACGAAATATTTAAATAGCTTAATCTTACTGATGTTCTTCAATAATTAGAAGGGAGTACAACCAAGGGCACACTAATGTCAAGCATAATTTGTCTCCTACACGGCACGGGCCTATTGTGAAACTCATAGGATATGCAAATTATTGTAATTATGATGCGTGTCCGAAATATTTCGCCGATTGTTTTGGCGCGGTTGCACAGATGGTTATTTTACTACGTACTACTCGTATGTGCGTATTTTCTTCTGTTTATATTTTTTTGTCTACATCAGCTGTCGTCATGACTACTTTGTAGAAAATTGCGCCAGTAATGTCTGCTATTACTTGCAACTTTTCAGTATTAATACTAAAAAATTTAGTCTTTATATTTTGTAATGCTATTTTTCAAAGGCATCTGTGTTTATTTTGTCATTACTCTAATTGTTATCATCTTTATTTGGTCTTTCTTCAATATTTTCATTTGCTAAAACGGTCGAAACTACGAGTATAATTATCGTCCATGGTACGTTTCAAAATATTTATGTAAGTAAGTCTTCAATCTGCAGACATGTTTGGCGAAAGTGGGTGATACAACCTGCGCCTGAGCAGATCTTATCGCGTCGGCTCTTTTGAAGATGTGAACTTGTGTATCAAGGAGTAATAATATTATACATGATATATGCAATAAAGCTAGATTCCCTTGACTCCATTTTGAAATAACGATAGAAAAAAATAAGTCATTATTACTACAAGTTTCTATGTATTTAACGAGTTTTGTAACTTGTGTTATTTGTGGGAATAGCGATTGATATTTCTTAAATGCGAGAATTTATTTAAATGTTCGTCTATTTGAATATGAAATTAAGCTGTTACTTTGTATTTGAATTTTATTGATACATTGATCTACTGGTAGCAACCAAGGATGTTGCTGTCTATAATTTGGTCTTATCGGGAGAACGAATAGATGTTTCTGATAAAAAATACATACATTTTTATTTGGTGAACCATCTTTATTTCACAGTTCCATCGTACCAATAATGAAATGTGGTTATTTTTTGTTACAGGTAAGCATGCTGGTTTTTACTTTTACATTTATTCATCAGCGTCATCGAGATTAAGGTATGGTTGGCTTAAGTTTTAGGACAGCTTCAAAGGGAACTTGAGTTTACGGCTCGTATCATTAATCGGTATCAAATATTTATTTAGTTACACTATTATTACCGCTACCAGTTCTTACTTTGCGGATTACTGCTGTAAATGAATTTCTGGCAATCAATGTATTGCTGCATGTGCCTACGCAAAACCATATATATATGGTTTACGTATGGTTTGCGTATATAAATATATAATTTTTTACTGTCTATAGGCATACCTTTGACTACTATTTCTCCTGATCGTAAGCGATGATGCGGTCGAAGATGGAGCACGCTTGCCTAGAAGCAAAAACATTGACTTAAGGACTCCCAGGTTGTAGCTATCAGAAAACACAGACTCTGGCAGAGAATTTTTCTCCTTAGCAGTACGCACGTCTCACAATGAATGTGTTCTCAAAAAGTGCGTGCGTGTGGCTTACCTTTACCAATCGTCATCTACTGGTTCTTATTCCAATTTGTTGCATGTTTAATTCTTCCATGCATCTTCTTCCCTATTTTTCGTCATCTCAATAATCACCTATTTTCTAGTCATACAATGTTTCCATCGCTTCTTTGGTTTTCTTTACCCTAGTATTTTCATGAATAAGCGCTCATCTGCAAAATGTTAACACATGAAAGCTATCAAGCAGTTCTATTTCCGTACAAAGTGTTCGTGTGGCGTCAAAATAATACACTTTGGACAGAGTCTATAAATTACTCACTCAATTTGTTCAAATTAAGATCTTATCTCGATCTCTAGTTCGGTAATCAATTTGCTTTAGCCCAAACACGTGAATGACGCATTGGTTAAATTATTATAATTAAAAGTAACAGGGAGAAGTCAAGAGCTTGCGGTCTTACGCAAGCTTTTGACAGATTCAAGAAAAGTGTTCCCTATTAAAGAAACATTGGAGCAATTCCCGTACTTATAATGTAGCGCTCGCTTTCGCATCTCGGTCGCTGTTTGTCAAAAACACCTCTTATTTCCCTACATTTTGACATGCAATATGTCAATGCGATGCCAATGTGAACGCAGCTTCAAAATTACTACAGTTACAACTGTAATCTTATTGCTTAATTTAGAAAAGTGTTCTCGAATTAGTAAAGTCTACTACGAATCCTGTTCAAATTCTGTTTGTAGGGAAGTTTCTTAACACACCAGCAAAGACGACACGAAGTATCGACTTACAAGAATCCAGTGAACTCCGTTCACTCATCAAAGAAATTAATTAATTAACATAGGATCCATTCTTCATTCCATCCGTTGAATCACGTCCATGATCCGTATCATCCCTTTTAGGGAGTGGCCAGGAATCCAAAAGATTTCAACGGGACTAGAGATAACATACCGACAGAAAACTTCTTACCCTCATCTTTTGATGCACTCACACATACAAACCTTCTTGATATAACAATTGACAACATTTGTTAGTAAATGTTTTTATGTTAGAAAATGTTATGAACTTTCGTTAAGACATTGCAAGTGGTTCCCCTTTATTTCTCGTAGAACTTCGCACACGTTAGTCTTTTGATTGTGTGTGTGCAGTTGGCAATAGATTCAAGTAGTGTAGTGCGTGTATACATGTACGGCTATCTGTGACGGGACCCCCTACATGGTTCTCGTCAGTTATAATTGCATGTCAACAGCTATGAGGACTTGGTTTAGTATTGATGTCTTAAGTGCAGCCAGTTTGAAGGGATGGCTGTTTGCGGAAAAGTGTGGAATGTGTAGCAGTGGCTAGAGTTCCAAGTGTTTTTGTTGTACTTCGATTAAGGATATGATTGTCCTGTGACAGTTTGCGATAGAAGGAGTTGATTAGGGTCTATCATTTGATTCATCATCTTCTTTTTAATTACTGTTATATGTCTGTAACTCCTCTTCCAAATAAGTGGTAACACTGAACCTGTTTCTGCCTAATCCGACTCAAATTATTTTTTGTTTGACTCTCACTTTTGCACCACTATAATAAATCATTTCTGCTTTTTAGCCGTCAATGTAGCAATACTGGAAAAGATTGTTACAATTTTGGACTACAATATATTCTATATTTATCTTGAGCTGTCTCAAATATCTTTTATCTTCGTTCGATCCTCCTTCAGACACAAACAAAGACGTCTGACTCAACGAATCGAATCTCAAAATATCAACAAAAAGACCACTATCCAATTTGAAGCAATAATCGAACATATTTCACACGATCACCACAAATATGACATTGGCGGCGCTAAGCCGTACAGTCGCCTACACGCGACCGTTTCCTTACAAAGTGACGCATATGTATGATATAATATCGAAATAATATTAATTTATTGTGCCATGTATATGCTGTGTTGTGTCTGTCAATGATTTGGAATATTCTTCTGATTTTACTACAGTTTCAAATTCTGTAGGATTGACTTATTAATCATCGTCTTCTTGCTTTATTGCTTGGTCGGATCACAATCACATCTACTCTCTAATTGTCAATCGTACTCCCCCTTTTCATTTATATCTTTTATCATACAGATGCAATCAATATGTTTGACGATTTTATATTGGTTGGTGATGTAAGTTTTGTGACTCCTGGAGGTTCATTTGTTTTTTTGTTCTCTTTTAGTAATTTTAACCGCTAAAAAAAACGCTAAACCTTTAAGCTCATTTCATAAACACGACGCGACCCTCCGTTTTGAAAATCCTTTCCAACCTAATCTGTTTTCAAATCTCTGTTGTCAGCCCCACCACCCAATCACAATAGCCAACATGACATTTGACAGCAGATTTACCAATCAGAATATTTCACTTCGAAAAGGACAAACTGCCGTCATTGTCCAACCAGCAATGTACTTAATCTTGTCAAAACCCATAGACTTAACTAAAATGTTATTGTGTTTAATTAACACAGTTGAATGACTAGATTTATGTAGAAGGAATTAGTCAATGAATCTGTTACAGTTACTTGTTATAATAACCATAACAGATTTGGTATTGCAACGTTTACAAGTTGCTAAAATGTGCTCAGACGCATGCCATGATATAGTGGAGCTAGTAGTTCTATGTTGAATTTTCTTATATTGAAATGGTGACTTTCTGTTTTGTTCGGAGATCTTTCAGCATGGCAGGCAGTAATCTGTTGAAAAATCTACACCCTGGAATTTTTAACTATTTCGCTAATTCTTATAGACATGAACTTATTTATTTCATGGGTGATCATGATCACATGGCAGGTCGCGCAAAAGATGATGTAATAGGCACCAATTATATTTTGCTTTAAAATAGTGTCCATCCGTTCTTCATCGTTATCTGCCTAGCCTTTTCCCAACTATATTGGGGTCGGCTTCCAGTCAAACCGGATTCAGCTGAATACCAGAATTTTACGTGGTGCGGCTGCCTACCAGACCTCCTCAACCAACTTGGTAACACGGTACTTCTTGGCAGTGTCCATCCGTTCTTCTTCGTAGCATTACCTGGAATGGGCTTCAAGTTACCGGTTAAGCCTTTTGTTTTTTTTTTTTTAATGGGAAATCATCAAATGTTTCCTTCCACTCTGAGCGGAACGGAAGGCAGTGTCAGACTCTTACTGACTAAAACCCATCTGTGTACCTCCAAATGTGTTTTGCGTTCCAGCTAGTCTATTCTGTAAATAACCATTTCGATATTCACTTCACCTGAGTGACTAAGCTTACAAAGTGAACTTTATTTCACACATCATAAGGTCTTATATTTATACGAATTTGAAACTCACCTCGGATTCCGCTGTCGAGACACGAAAATGTTGTTACAGAATAGCACTGCTGGGCTGCGGTGACTCTTTCGAACAAATTCCGTAACACCGACTTACTCGTGAAAGTTCAAAAGCTTATGTGTGGTTAGCCTGCAGAATATTTTTTGGTGTGATTTTTGGTACATGAGATTAATAAATAATCAGTTCTTCAAAAATGTACCTTAAAGAACGGAAGGGAGGTTTAATAGCTTTGAGTATAAATAATACTCTGTACCAACCGTCCCATTTGTCTCATTCTGATCTAAAAGTTCAACCAACCCAAAAAGTGCATGCAACAATTTCTTCTTCAACTTCTGCCCTAACCTACCTAATCAGCTTGCGCAGTGTCACCGGCACCGGCCGGTTCACAGTAAGTAACTGTCGCCCACGCGTGTGTTGCGCAAACGCAATGGGCGACGGATTTGTCGATCAGCTGCCTGCCACTAAGCGAGCGTTCTGAGAAATTTGGCTATTGTTTTAATGGTGATACGAGAATTTAGATTATTGGGACAATAGGGGTGCGTTTCTAGGTAGGTCTTACAATATTGGTGCGTGTACGTGGTGATCCGATCGGTATTTTGTCCACGTTCAGAGTGTAGGTATACATAATTATATAACCTCTGTTCATCTATATTTTGAGTAATTTTCATGAAAGAATACTTGGCTCTGAACTCCCCAAAAAGACTTCGAGGCCGGAATTTTTCAACAAATATTTAAATTATGTTACAACATGAAGGTTCCATTTCTCCAGGGAAACATTTCTACGTTAATTTTGTGATTAGTTTTTATGTATCCTGTGGTTAACCTTATTGTTACAGAGGTTTTTCGAACTAACCTTTGTTACAATCCCTCCGTTTTCTTTGCCAACTTTACAGACTAATGTTAACTTAAAAGTGTATAAAGGAAAAACTTTGTAAATAGTTTTTTTATTTTTCACTTTTAAGTGGTGATACTTGGACGACGTTTTCGTCTACGCAGAAAATGAAATTAACAAAAAGGTTCATAAAATAAAAACTACTGTGTGAAACTGAATTTAATGTTTACGGGACCAAATGGCAACTATCGAACTAAACAAGAATCACAGAAATCGGATCAGGTACCTCGGAGTAATCGATAGACATACATTTAAAAAAAATATCCGTTGAATTGAGGATCTCCTCCTTTTAGAGTGAACCCTTAAGGACCCCAAAACCCGCTCTTGCAACCACCATATTAGACAGTCCCGTCGCGTTGCGCAAGCGCATGCATGCGCCGGATTTGTCGATCAGCAGCCACGGTAGCTAGCAACTGGCGACCGTTCCAAGAAATGTGTCTTATTGTTTATATGGCATATGTTTTTGTTTTATTTATTATTTAAGCACGTGATATGGACTTGAATGAGTTTATTTTTATCGTTGTTTAGCGACCATGAAGTGGAATTATTTAGGGTTTTCACTTCGAATGTGAAGGTACTCAGTTTTAAGTCATTATAACAAAACGTCAAAATATGTTTGCTTTCATAGACGAATATTTTTTCAATTGGAATGGAGCATAGTTAAAAGCGATTGTCTTGGACGCATAACTCCACAAAGCAAATATCTATTCCAAATCAACAACAACATAAAAACTTACAGGCCAATAAATCAATCGATACATCTATCGCAGCCACGTTGAACACTCACGATCTTACGCTAAACATTCATTCACTCAATTGCATTCACTTTCCGTTTATTGAACTCGTTCATTAATCAGTTTTACTATAAATAAATGTTTCGATAAGACAACAGCTATGGTAGGCGCCAGATAAATGTGCAATAACGGTCATTGACCTACAACCTTTGTAATATTTAAAACAAAAAAAAAGATCCTCCTATAAAGAACGTAAAGGATCAGGATAGAATTCGATTCAGGATAGCTTTTCTCCTGAACCGACTTGGCAGCTTACTTAGGTGCCAGATAAACGTGTAATAACGGTAATTGACCCACATACATTTATTAACTTTCTTAATATCAAAAGCAGAAATAAAGACATTAAGCTGTCCTGAATGGACTTCTATCGTGATCCTTTACGATATCTTGTAATAAAAATCGGTTCATAATTTATTTTTCGGGTTTCTACAAAGGGATATTAAGGAAAGGTCAATGTACTTCATTGCACGTTTATCTGGCGCCTACCATAATTACACGCTTCTGTTTCGTTGTATTACTCTGTGCCTGTACTTCTTTCAAGTGAATGGTGTATAGTGATTATTGCATATTTATTGGGCTTTGAAGATTTGGTAGTTACCTCATTGGGTGTGTCAGTTATTTTTGGTTTGTTGTTTTATTGATCTTTCCCTTTCGGTCTTTAGGAGCTTCTTTTCATCCTCATACTTATAGTTATGTGACAGGAGATTTAGGTACTTATTTTTTGTCATCATCTGCCTAGCCTTTTTCCAACTATATTGGGGTCGGCTTCCAGTCAAACCGGATTCAGCTTGAATACCAGTATTTTAAGTGGAGCGGCTGCCTACCAGACCTCCACAACCCATTAACTGGGTAACACGGTATTCCTTGGCAAGACTGGTGTCAGATATTCTGGCTTCTGACAATCCGTAACGACTGCCAAATATATCCAAATGTCAGCCGGGACCAACAGCTTAACGTGCTTTCCGAGGGACGGAGGAAAATCTGTTTGTTAAGATGGTCTCCCATCCACAGACCAACCTCGGCAAAAGTTGCTTAACCTTGAAGATCGACCTGTGCGGCTGTTTATATTTTGCCACGAGCTCCTCAGGTACTTATTTTTTTGTATTACAGTGATATTCCCCTTACCATTCACAATACATTCGTACCACCAATTCGCACTAAGCTTTTCTTAGCACAAACGTGTTTTATAATGCGCACAGCAAAGGAGTGGAATTCTCTGACTGCGTCTGTGTTCCGAACGCTAACAACCCTAATATCTTCAAAGTTAGTGTGCGCAGGCTCCTTCTGGGTAAACTCGCTCCATCGTAGACTTTGCCTCTGTCATATCTGACGAAGACTGAGTCAGGAGCAAACCTATCACAAATAAAAAAAATAAAACCATAAGACTTATGTTTGCTTGCTTTCAGAAGTCAAATAACTAAGAAAAGACTGTTCGCTTTATTTTCGAATGTCATCAGGCATGGAAATAACGAATTACTTTAATAGCAATTTTACAGTTTAGTTTTTTTTCTCTTTTTTTTTTTGAACACGCTTGTCTAGAAGTAACCTATTCACTCTTGGCTGAAAGACTCCCAGGTTGTAGCTATCTGGAAACACAGACTCCGGCAGGGAATTCCACGCCTTTGAACGCCTTCCACGCACTATGAATGTGTTCCCTAAACGTTTTGTGCGTGTGTAATTCCTGTAGGTACCATATTTTTACACGAGAATCCAAAAAAATAGTTAGAAATTATTATCAAACCTAGCAATCGCATGGGCGATTGTGAAACTAATAATCGTTAAATCTATTACTAGAGAAAAAGATTTACAGTCGTATGTCTGTCGCTAGATTATGATTGGCACTTGATGAGCACAATCCGGCGGTAGTTGATGTCTTAACTGACAGCAGACGTCACTGCCAATGCGCACTATCTTAGACATATGTATGTAGATGGATGGACTGAGCAACACAGCCATAAAATTAACTTCTCATTAGAAAGAGACAAAGCAATTGTGCGGACTATACCTGTCTCTTTTATTTATTTGAAATGTATGAATCACAAAAGTTTAATGGCGGTCTCAGGCAGTCTCTAAACGGGAGCCTCTTTTTCTTTTCGACTCGATGGTTAACATCTAAGATTTTTTGGACCCAGTAGGTGGCTACGTTAGTTGCAGCGTCTGTGGCATTAATTAGATTCTCCAAAGTACAGACGTGTGGGTGCTTGGGGCATTATATAGGCCTTTGCAGATCGCAGATGGGAGCTAAAGAGATGCCACACCACACACACCACAGTATAGTCTTTTTGACCCAAAGGTTTACTGGTAGAGAATGCCTTGTTGCATTAAGTCCGCCCATGTACCACTATTGTGCATAAATAAATAAATAATAATATATTAGATAGCATGGTGATATTTTCTATAAGTATATTGACGAAGCTGACAATGCATGCTTATGACATGGAGAAACTTCTAGAACAAAATTCTAGAAAACTACTGGTCGTACGATGACTTTATATCACACACTTTTCTGACCGTATTCATTTTCAGTTGGAAAGGGATCACTCAGTCCATTCCTCTATGTCTACGAGTATCTATGCATACCATTGATCAGTTTTATTATTGTCAACACCTCAGTGTGAATGAAAATTTATTTCATTCAGATATTGCGGTTGAGAATGTTACACTAAATGCAAGTGTTATTAATATTTGTTAGATATTATTAACTGTAGGTATTATTATTGCATCTGTAGTTATATCAACTGTAACACTGTATTTCGTTTTGTAAACGACAGTATCTTATTAATTTTCATTACAAAAAAATATTTCAGATTACACCACAAAATATGTCGGGAGTTAAGAAATGCTTGCACAATTTGCCTCTACCGTATCTATATGTATAAAACCCTCTTCTGAATAGTATCTTAAAAATATATCTTCAAAATAAACGAAAATACTCAAAAGACTACTAAAAAACCCTGCTTTCATTCTTACAGCGATACATTTCCCCGCATTAATTTTCCGGTAGACACATTTTCTTCCTTCGAGCATTAGACAAATACACTGGCGTGCACCGCGTCTACACGAGATACGAGCGGGAGATACGGTGACGTGCCATTTGTATTCAGTTTCATTGCAATACAGTGTAAACTGTGCACAATATGCTCGCCAGTGTACGAAGTTTTACATGATTTATGCGAGAAACGGAGACATGATAAATGATGGTGAATTGCGTGGATTTTATGATGTTGTTATTAAAATGAGATGAATGAGTATTTTATTGTATGCTTAACTATACTTCACTGTCCCATGAGTCACATGTGATACATGCTGATTGTTTAACTATTGTGTCTGCTTTGCGGACAGTGAAATTGTTAAATAGTAGAAACTACCATGGTTTTGTAAAATGATAGGCGCACGTTTAAACACTATAATATCCTTGGACATTTCACACAACGCCATATAGTCCCAAGCTAAGCAACTTAATGCTTGTGTTATGGTAACGAGATGGCTGATAAACTACTTATATAATATTTTTTTTTTTTTTTTGTAAATACATATTATAGATAGAAAACACCCAGACTCGGAACAAATACATGTAGGCCGTACAAATATTTGTTCCGTGCGGGAATCGAACCCGCGACATGCTGCGCAGCAGTCTAACCTGAAGGTGAGCAAAGATGTTGTCGACGGTGAAGCTTCTACTTTTAGATACGCAGAATACGAATGATTTTACAAGCTTTTATTTAACTTGCAATGTATTTATGTTTGTCCCGGTGAAATCTTCTAAATCAGTTATCTTTAATCGATTGAGCTGAAATTTGGTATACACGCTTATTTTGGACTAGCTGACCCGCGCAACTTCGTCTGCGTCACATTTTCCATTAATGCTAGGCTCCTTTTAGTCTTAGCGTGATGATATGTAGCCTATATCCTTCCTCGATACATGGGCTATCTTATACTGAAAGAATTTTTCAGATCGGACCAGGAGTTCCTGAGATTACCCCCTACACACAAACTTACAAACAAATGTTACCTCTTTATAATATTAGAAAATATTGATACTTACACCATTAACAAAACTGCAACTGATAGATTTGTAGTACTTAATCATGAATCAATCATTCAATGAAGTCTTGGCACTAAATCACATTATGAAATTACAACCGCATTGTGAGCAAGTATTTTAATCACGTAAGTATGTATTACTGTTACAATTGCACAATTAGAAAGAATAACAGTTATTTAATCCTTGAAAGTGACTTTAATTTGTTGCTGTAGTCGATTTACAGCAGCTAAGTATAATAAAACAAATTCATAGAGGGGCTTTAAAATACTCTTGAGCATCAGTGGTTGTTATTCTGAAAAAGATCACCGAAAAAAATTAAGTGAGTACAGGTGGAATGACAGCTCACTTCAAATTCACGTCAACTAAGTTTTCACGTTGAGATGTTTACAGAATTGACCGACAGAACTTACTATTGTCGATAAAGGTACTATATTTCTTCTATAAGAAACCTAAATCCTTGTCACAAAATTCCTTAACATCCAAGTCTTATGTTAGACCTATTCTTAATATCTTGAGGCCAGTTCGAATCCGAGCCTAGCGCTTACGTTGCGCAAGTGTCGCAACTGTTTTATCATTACCTCTGTAGATCACTACATATTATAAAACAAAGTCTTCCGCCGCGTCTGTCTGTCTGTATGTTCGCGATAAACTACAAAAAACTACTGCACTGATTTTCATGCTGTTTTCACCAATGAATATAGTGGTTCTCTAGGAAGGTTGTATATAGTTTGTCAAGCAGGCGAAGCTGAGGGCATCATCAGGTTATTCTTTATAAAGGTTATCCTTATCGCTTACGTCAAGCACTTTCAAATCCCTATAATTAAAACATAAACAGACATTCCCCATCTATTTAGCTATTCAACCTGCACCTCAGATTTCCGCATTTGCCTGCATCGTACTTACCATATTATTTCCGACCCGACCTATATGTAATGCACTTTACGTTCTATGGATAAAGCACTCAAAATGGCAGCCGCGATGTGTGTGGAATGCGAAGCATGCTTCCTGTCTTCCTGATATGTATTCTGAACGCGTTGTCAGAAGTGGGATTAAATAATAGTGACGCTGACGCCTCTGTTTTTTTGTGTTAGTCTGTGGTTTGGTGTCGGTTACCTGAAGGTTGAGCGACGTTTTCGTTTATATATAGGTATGTATTACTTGCTTGTATTTTTAACTGATTTTTTGTGTAGAATTTCCGTCTCTCAGTTTTCTTGCAGGTGCTTGGCATTTATATTTATTTCGCTCAAACCGAATCTCGCATCGTCCTGATGACATAGATCAGTACCCGGATATACACTATAATCCCGAATGCCTATGTAATCCCAAATAAACTCACTCTACATCAACCAGACATAAAGCTTGGAAAAAGCTGCAAGAGCAATAACATAATATACCTATTTAATAAAGCTGCAGTTTCTAAAATAAACTATGATAACATTTGACGTAACTAATGAGTCAGCCGGTGCCTTTTCTGTCGCATCGGGTTTCCATTCTGATGCACTGAGCGTTTCTAAATCCTTGTGTATGTTACGCACTGGTGAATTTAACTGCTGCGGTAACTTAGGCTTGTATAGACATTGATGGTGGATTTTGACTATGGAACTGAACGAGATCAAAACATCTAAATTCTAAACCACTGAGTTCAAAAGCTATCAAATTATTATCAGTTCTTTAATGGTGTTGCAATTTACGTTCACGTAAGCCAGATTTTACAAAAAAAAAAGTAAATCTGTTTTTCGAGGGATAAGGATGCGCAATTTTTAATGAATGAAAGAAGTTGTTTTAATTTAATGCAGTTTGAACATACTCATTGACATAGGTAACCAATAACATATAGTTTAGCAAAAAGGTGTTGAACTGACCGCTGCAGTAAAACTTCCCAGTGCGTCAAGCACTATAGTGCAGCAACGACCTTGTATTGAAGAGAAATTCTATAATTATTCTGTTTATGGTATGCTCCTACTGCGCTTATGGTCTGCGAAGAGTGATTGACTTCATTCAGTAAATGATCTCTGACTTGTTTACGTTTTCTTTCGTTATCGAGCATCTTTAAAGCTTTGTCTTGTTCCTCTACTGGCACTGCTAGTTTTAGCAATCAAATCAAAAACAATAAGTGTAATAATATCATTTATTTTACTTCAATAAACTTTGATGAGTGATGTCAGATCAATATCATTCCATTACGGTATTTATAATTTTATTTTAAGTGCCACAGTTTTTTCTTATATGTTTCAGCCAATTTGGTCTATGCCCATCAAATCAGAGATTAAACAACATGACATTGTTATCCACATAACCTTCAAGAAATGTCGTTAGAAGACCGTATTGGAAAGGATTTTATGTTTAACTAGCTGACCCGCGCAACTTCGTCTGCGTCACATTTTACATTATTGCTCCGCTCCTATTTGTCTTAGCGTGATGATAAATAGCCTATAACCTTCCTCGATAAATGGGCTATCTAACACTGAAAGAATTTTTCAAATCGGATCCTGAGATTAGCGCGTTCAACCAAACAAACAAACAAACTCTTCTGCTTTATAATATTAGTATAGATTTATAATATTAGTATAGATGTATTTCCAAGAAAAAGCATGCGCAATATTCGTCCATCAAGAAGGATTTCATCTAGTTTTATGATTAACTTTATTTCAAAATTAATCTTTACGTTTTTATAAATCACTTGATTTATTGTTCTCTTCTGAATCGGATTTGGGAATTTTACGATTGTTTGTTCGTTCTACATTATACAATATCTCAACAGTATAAAAATAAAGTTTGGAAATATGATCAATTCTAAATTAATTACAAAACGTATCTTGGCTTAAATTAACTTAAAGTTACCTAGTTTACAGGCTGGAGCAAATAGGACATGAAGTGTGTAATCGTCAAGTGAATGATTGTAGATACTTGCTCATCGTCTTTCTAAGTCAAGTAAAATTTGATTGTCAATAACGAAATTGCAGCTTGCACTAAGTATGACTCTAACATCAAGGAGGGCTAAAGATATAGCCAGCCATAATATTTAATCAATTACTATGTATTCAAAACCTGTCGTGGATTATCAACCGGCAAATCATCTTTAATCCGATGTAGTGTCGATCAAAACAGGCGCCATTTTGGGCACTGCGTGTCATGAGGACGTTGGAAGACGTGATGGAATGTCAACTCTGATATATGCTTAGTGGGTTTTAAATGGTGATAATAGTGTAATGAATGCTTTTGGTTTTACCATCCACGAGATGTAAATCCTTGACTAACAATAAAATTATTTTCAAAAGCATGATATCATAATCGTTTTCGTGAGCATTAATGAGATTTTAGCAGGGTCGGCCCTGCTAAAATCTCACTAATGCTCACGAAAATGATCTTAACCATCTTAGCGCCCCGGCTGAGTCATGCATTTAGTACCCTTTCATATTTCAATTGAATGAAAATACCTTATTTAGAAAAACTTTTACACCCAACCCCGATAGCTCCACTCATCATGTATTTTACGATCTTGTTTAAAACACCATTCCCGACAACTATGCCAAAATTTGCTTATTGACGAATTATTTCCCCTATTTGGCAGGTTTAGGCTTTTGTTCGGCAACAGTCACTAGTACCTATTGTTAGATTTGTTAGTAGAATATGCAGCGATATCCACGGATATAATTCTTGAAGATTATGAGTTTTTAAATGTTTCAAGGTTTCGATAGGTGTAGCCTGAATGTCTTCGAGATTATGTTGCCGACCTAAAATTAAATCGCACAACAAATCACCATGAAAGTCAATTTTTTTTCTTAATATCGAAAGAAATAGGTAGGTACCTACTGAAATTACGCGCAGCGCCCTGGATAACTCGGCGCCCTGCAGTTGCCGGCTCCTCGGGCGGCCGCCCGTGCCGGCCGGCCCTAAAGCCGCTACTGGCTTTTAGCATAAGACAAGACAAGACGTTTATTTGTAGAGACGAGTATACATATTATGAATGCAAGTTTTTCATAAAAAAAAAGATCAGTCATGTTCGGCCTTGTGGTATACAAATATAGGTAAGTAGTCATTTATAACTCAAAAAAAAAAATTAAATTGAACGATCTAAATGTTACAAGGTCTATGCAAAGCATTAGCAAAATAAAAAAGAATGAGCTTTCTTATGCTTCGCATAGACTTTGTAGCATTTAGAGCGTTCAATTTAAATATTTTTTATTTTTGTATGAAATCCTGATGAACTAAAATCTGATGAACTTTCAAAAGTCACAGAACAAAAGTTGTGGGTTAAGATGTTAGTAACATAGTCCTGAGAGGTTGCCGGTGTTTTACAAATAACCCTGTATATGTAAGTTATCCTATAAGCTAATTATAAATAATCTAATTTTAAAAATGTCACAAAATATTTGTCAAATAATGATACAATATCACATTTTGTCATTTAAAAATTCTAAAATAGTGTAGTATGCTTTCCCAACTAAAAATGATTTTAGCCGCTTTTTTAGTACGTGTGCGCTTAGTTCCCTCCATTCCTTTGGAAGTTTATTAAATATTAAGAAAGTGGTGTTACGCCCTCAGACCAAGTTACGCCATATGGGCAACGAACTATATTTTCTAATTGAATTCAAACAAAGGAGCTCGATCCAGGGATTCGCAGTAAGCATCCGTATCCAGCTAGGTTATAATATAAATCAGTTTTTGCTTCTCAAGTGTCTTGTCGCCACAAAGCGCCTTTATTATCACTATCATCAGTAGAAATCTTATTGTTTTATCTTAGCGTCATGATGCTAACATGCTGTACTGCCTTGATTACATTTGCGTCATAGATGACATGGTGTTTCGTGACGCAGATAGTAAAGTTCCTAGATTTGGTGCAGCTATAGCCAATGACTTTGCGCAAATGAAAGTAAGAAACTTTGACTTATTAGTCCTCAATTTACATATAGACAGAAAGCTTAATAAACTACAATTTTATTTAATCCTGCAATAAATATTTTATGCTAATAAAGCCATGCACTAGAATCCAATGATTGCAAAGGACACACATAATAACATAATAATGTAAACGTTTATATAAATTCACCATTAAATAGGGGAATTAAATGCCATCGGCTGTCGACTGACAAAGATTTATAGCTGGCTGGTGCAAGTTAACTGGCTGTAAACGATTTTCTAATGGGGATAAAATTGTTAAATTGTACAACTGTTGGCATAGATAGGAACGTGGAATCGTAGATTACTTGATGTGTGTAATTTTCTTTTTTATGTAGCGTGTTGCATTGGTGGTGAGTATTTTGCAATCGACAATAGACGTGATCTAGATTCAGAAGAAAATCAAATAGAAATCAAATCGATTGAAGTCAGCCTTCGTGTTTTTTTTATTAGTGCATATAGTTTGAATGAATATAAAATATCGATGTAGAGGTTCGGTGATATCCATGCTGCGCTGGACGAAAAATAATGATAAAGTTTAATTTAGTCAAAACTATTGTACTGTGTTAGGGATTAGCTGTATTCATCAAATCAACAAATTTACTGTTAGGTAAAAGCTTATCACGATGTTCAAAACAAAAATGTTCCAGTCAACACCAGTAAAGTTGTAAAACCATAAACTGATGATGATAATCTCTATCACAACTTCATCTAACCTTTCACTCCCATAACTAACACCAGTTTTATCGACAAATTGACACGTTACCCACGAAATTGATACTCCATCAACAAACACTTCGTATCTATCACATGGCCACGTTAATTCATCATTTGTGCCGGAATCACGACTGGGGCTACTATTGCCTTGTGTGAAAATTGCCACTTTTGAAATATCTACATTGCTTTCATTGTTACTTCATGAGTTTCGAGGTACGTGATAATTTGTTTCTCTTATTGTGTTCAAGGTCATAAAATCTATTGGATAAGGTATGAAATATTTGATAGTTAGAATGGAGTATTCAAGTATTATGTTTTCAAATGTGTACATATATAACAGATTTCAGAATTTCACTTTTCCATTTCTTTATGTCGTTGCTCGTCTTCTTCCTTTTTATTATATTTGTTCTGCAACAAATTCAAAATATCCTTTCCCTTGAGTTTCATCGACTGTAGTCCACATCGTATTCATGACGTGCAGACTTTTCTCTCCTCGCCCTACATAACACTTAACATTAACCTACTAATCATCATCATAATTACCAGCCGTACCCTCGCCCGTTCCAATATTACTAGTAGCATGAACATTTCGATAACTATCGGTTTCCTGTGCAGCAATGGGATCACTTAGATCATTACTGTCGCCGCCATTATCTGTAATAACACCCTGACAAGTTAGAAGACTTTCTCGACCTGGTGAGTTGTCGGTACTTTGGTTTGTAGACCTTCATCCGTTGCCACTATCATTCTTGATTCGTGCCTGGTCAATTACAATTACTTCTGCTATGCAATTAGCTTTTAACCATGATGATTGTTTAAAAAATGATGCTTTTTTTGTACTTTGAATGTTGAGCTCTATCAACGGTTGGTTTTATAGTAAAACAGTGTCTACTTAATCCAGGAATAAATCTAAATTGGTTTGTAAGTTTTAACATCTCGTTATTATTTAAATTTTGTTAATTTGTACTGTTAAGCCTAAGCTGTCGTTCGTTGAATATAATGCAAAGCGGTAAGCACGATTTATTTACTAATATATATTTTTAGCTTATATTAATAGCCGTGTTACTGACAACCAGAAGCCCATAAAAGGACACAAAGCTCCATTATTTGAAATTTGTTTAATCGTGAGCAATTTGCAATACAATTTTATGGGAGACTATAAAAGGAAATATACTTTATTGATTCTAATTTCATACATAACGATAACTAATAGTAAATAGGCAAAGTTAATAATAATCAATCTATTTGTAGTATTGGCTACATGCCTTCAGGGCACATGGTTTCGATGATCAAAATTCCTGTTACCGGCTCTTTGAGGCACGAATATTCAATAGCATTCTTACGAAATAGGTTAGCAGCTTCCGATAAGGTTACAAAACCGATCTAAAAATACCTGAAGACGAAAAAAATGCTAGGGTTTTACGAATTTATAGCTATGTTAACAATAGTTCCAAATTGCTTTGCTAAGTAGGTTTATGGTTTACGTTGTGCTTATGTGAAACAGTGTTAGTAACCTGTTACTTAATGAATATAGTATGTATGTTTGTTAATTTAATAATATTTGATTTAACCCTATTTTGGCTTGAAACTGTTGTAAAAATGTTCCTGTTTTAGCGTGTAGCATTTTTCATTTGCAGAGAAATTTAAATGTCTAGATGCAATTTCTCTTTCAAGCATCGGTAAAATGTTCTATCAATGTTTCGCTCAAATTCCTTTTGTTCAAATATAAATCGATCTGGGACTCGAAACATTTTAGTAGATTACTTGGAATTCCTGAAATGTGCGCTTTAGCCCAGAATCCGGTTGTTTAGCGTGACTAGTGTTAACATTAGTTGATACTGCCAGCCTTTTGTCTTAGGCTGTACTAAATTAGACAGCTGGTTTAACTTACTCTGCTGGCGTTTGCGTATTTGAAATTCCGCTTTGTAAAATATTGGATTGGATGGTGAACAGTAGTCGGAATAAGTCGGCTTTGGATTTTAGTAAGGCGTTTGATAGCATAATAAAGACCGAATCAAAGTATTCACTGCTGAATTTAATATCTTGCTTTCCGGCTTCTTGGATGTGTATTGTTTTACTGAAATATTTATTATCTTGAAGGTGGTTAATTTCAATTGATTGCATTGTATTTTTATTACTTGTTTTGAATCAATAGACATTAAGAGAATTCTTGCATGCCAGTTTTTACATTAATTACAACCTAAAGCAGCCCGCCCTCTTCGCACGGGAATCAACATAAGCTCCCACCCAGTTGGCATGATTTTTTTGCGAGATATTGTAACAATCATCGTTATATTTTAGTCAATTTAATAAAAATCTTAATTAATAATAGTCCTAAACCTTCCCCATGAATCACTCCATCCATTGATGAAAACCTTATGGAAATCAGTTCGGTAGTTTTTGAGTTTATCGTGTGTAGACAGACAGATACACCGTAGGTAGAGCATGCAATACCGTTATTTGTTTCCGCAATTTCGCGCTGTTTTTCAGTAGGTACCGCAAAAGCGAGATCTGATATGCGAATTTCGCGGTATTAAAAACGAACCGTGATTGGTCGGGCGGGTGGGATAAACTCTTGGTAACTCACAGTGAGTCGGGGTGTTCACGAATTCCCTACAGCGAACTTATATATTATATGTATAACGCTTGTTTGTAGTCTTACTTAGTCTCAGTATCACTCGCAACATCTCGCATGGTGATATATCATCATTTTTCTTTCTCTTTAAGATGAACTTAATAATAAACTCAGATCAGAATTAACAACTCCACTCGCAAACACAATTCCAATCGTAGGTTAGATTTGATACTGAAAATATATGAATCAAGAGGTAAATAGTAGTGTAAAAGCTGAGAGAGCATTTTGAGCTACTGGATACATTCGTTTTTGTAAAATTAGTAGTTCTTTAAATGATGATACAAGTGATATTTTATGCTTTTTACGTAAAAAAATACAAATAAAAAAATTAAAATTATCGTTGTGCGGAATTTATTATAACTCATGGTAGTTTAGTTTAGCCATTTAACGATTGACTAATATCGCGAATTTTGCGGTATTTCATATCCGATACCGCAAGATCGCGGTATTGATATATTCTGCGGTATAGCCAGCTCTAACCGTAGAGACGTTTTATTATACTTAGTGAATAATAGATTAAAATCCAATATAACATACACATTATTGATACAACATACACGTTATGATAGTGATTTTGTTCGTTAAGGTGAGCCCGCTAGATGAAGTTTCAAAAGATTTGTAATCGAAGCCTTCCAATATGGCTAGAATCTCCACCACTATTACCATTAACAGTATGAAGTCGATAAAATGACTAGTTTTACGATTGTGGAAAATGTCAAACAGTTTGGTAACATGAATTCTGTTTTGGTCCACACTAAGTTGATAACTTTTTAGTAAGCCATCTAATCGAATTTAGTATTTTAGCCTCAGATATCTGCTATAGTGTAGTGTTTTTATTACATGACCCATTATCTAATACCAGATTCTGACATCGGAATAGTATCAATACATGAATGTTCTCACTGTTTACAACTTAATAATGATATATCCGCACCAGCATCGAATGCTAAAATTGACACTATCGCATATATATCGACCCCACATTTCTTAAAATTATTTCCAGGCAGCAGCACCCTCACATAAGCGGTTGACAACTTTTATATTACAAATAAACTCTCATGGAAGCACTAGTGACATTTGCGTAATTGTATTGGAAGTTTGCCCATTTCGTGAACCTCTTCAGGTAAATAACTGCACTTTTTCGGTCTTATCGTAACAACTCTTCAGTTTTGGATGCAGGCCAAACAAGGTTTTAATATCATTTTTTCCTTTGAGGTTTCTTCTGACTTAACTACTAAATTCAATAGGTATTAGCCATTATTCGTACCGTCGAGCACTAGTCTGTCGGTAAAGTAACACATTGTGCCTTTAGATAATTTCGCTCACACCTGTTTTTGTACCAATTTGGTTTTTGAAATTCAATAACTTCCAAATAATCAATAGTATTTCTTTTCTTAGCTTTTCATATCATCTTGTGTAAGGTTATTTTAGACCTATAAGTGGAACTACTGAATTTTCGTAAGAAATATTAACACCTTGCTAAGTTTCCAACTAAACACCAATAAAGCGATTACGTCACTGGTGGTATAATATCAAAAATATGCATAATACACGTCTTTATATGGCGACTCACGAGCTGCAGTCATTAGGGCTTGGAGTCAGGGCCACACAACAATAGCCGCTAATTTGACGCGAACCATGCATTTGTTTCTACTTTGGTGCTCATTAGGAGATGCAATCACTGTTTTTGTGTGCTTTTCGTGAGCTTTGTTGTGGGTGTGCTTAGTAACATAATTAAGTGCATTACTTAAGACTCTTGAAATACCGTGTCCTACGATTTCCTTGTGATTTACGTTCGTAGATACATAATAGATAGATAGAGATAGATAGATAGGTAGATATTAATTTTGTTTCATGCCAACCAATTTAGGGGTCATTAAAATTTGTGCTGAGACTAGGATAAATACGTGCAAATCCGAGTTATAATTTTTAGGCAAAACTTAACAGCTACTTATTATGTGTTTTAGAGCGTATCATCATCTGTAGGTACGGTTCCATTTTCATAACTTGGTTGACGTCTAACGGCCATCCCATTTATGATTGTGTGTGTTTCATCTTTATTTGTTTGCTGATCATGTGTTTGTAATTCAACAGTTTATTTGCCTTTCATTTAAACATTACTGTTATCCAGCCTATGACAATAGCCAGTCAAGTCAGTCTGTGGGCGTACCGAGAATCTTAATAGAATAATTGAGCTTTGATGAAATGATTCGTCTTATTTCTTCGTATTGAACCATGAAAGATTAATCTGCCAACTTGATTTCAATTGTAGCATGATTTGTGACACTTCGTGATTCAAGACTATGTTTTAATTAAACTTTGTACTTTTTTCAAGTATTCTTTCACAGAATCTCTTCTCCATCTTTCTAATTTTAGATGAATAGGCAGATAGAACGTAGAATAGGTATGTATTTTACTGTGCATCAAAATCACAAAGGAAACTCTCACTTCTGCCGCCCCGGACTCACCCGGGTAGCGGAGTTTATATATAAGCTCCCAGGTATATTTCAGTTTACACAAAATCTTAGTACATTTCAAACTTTCCCCACCTTCCTCATGAACTATTTCGTCCATAGGTGCAAGCATTATGGAAATCTGTTCGGTAGTGATGATACTCTCATTCTGCCAGTATCTTGCCAAAACCTCCTACCCACAAACTAAAACCTACCCTTTAAAGCATCCATTTGAAGTAACCAGTAAAATCTAATTCCGTACCTATATCGCCACATCCGTCAGACAACGAGTAACATGTCGTAACTCGTGATTCTGTTCCGTGTACGGACAGATGTGCTCAGTAGGTCACCCTTAAACGTAAACAGTGTTTATTCAGACACCTGCGATGCAATAAAATGCTCGTAAAATTGTGGTCATATAGGCCATAGGGCTGCCCGCCCACGGACTGTTTAGAGAAGCGGATGAGGAAATATAGGCACGGAGGTTTTTGATGATGTGTGCGGTTGGATCGCTAAAAATGGTTTTTGCTGATGCTGTTTGGGTTGTAGTGGAAGTTGAAAGAGGTTATGATGAGGCTGGTTGTGGTTTAGAAGAAGTTCTTGAAGATAACATTGGTTTTTTGTTGAGGTGTAGATAATGTTTACTTAAGAGATACTTCAAACAATTATTGCCTAAAACTACAAGAGCAATTTATGGGTCTCATATTTGACGGCCTGCAAATCATGTCCAAATTACTCCAAATTGATCATTTCTAATTGCCAATTTTCAGCAGCTATTGCTTTGTAACGACACCCCTAGATTGACTAGGCTATGACATATAACACAACACCCATGGGTGCTTCTTTCATATACTTAAATAAGTGTCTATAGTGTAATTGCTATCCTACTCTCCTCTTTACTTCATTATCAATCTTTTGACGGAGGTTTCGCCCGCTTGAAAGTCAGAAAATATCCCAAAATTATTAAAAATCTGTTCAACTGTAGGCTTGAAAATGTAACAAACAGACTGACGATTATTTTTGCATTTATGATATATGTACCTGTGTAAAGATTGGAGATACATGTGCCCAACTACCCATCACTATATTGGTTCTCACTAAACAGCACCAGCCCTGCCACGTGGGTGTAGCAATGCATCATCCGCCAACTGGAACGCTTAAGTTTCCGGAGGCTAAAATTAAATCAGAAACACTCGCACTATAACTTTACATTGTGACCATTGACTTTACTGTCCGTTTCTGTTTTAAACAGTTCTTCTTTGATGTCTTGTGCAATTTTAGATTACATTTAAGTTACAATAGACCTTTATGACCATTTACCTGTTTCCAAATTATAATATTTGAAGGTACTTATCCAATTACAAACAAAAACTACTGATATTAAGCTGATCGATTCTAGTGATTTATAAAGACAAACATTGAAATGAAGATAACAATACAAATAACTACAAATAAAATCGGACCCAATAAGAAAATGGACTTCTGAATATGTCGCGTGAAAGCACACCTGTTCCTCAATAAATTAACAAAGCAACTCCATTAAAAGAAACAGCACATTTAAAAGCATTATATTTTTTTAATGAAATGAAATTAAGCGTAATCAAATATTATAATGAATTCACACTTAAGTTGTCTCGTATAAACATACATTAAATAAAACTGTTCCCATTTATAATAATGCAAAATCAAACAAAACTAATGTTTCTCATTTACTTTATGATACACGAAGTTGAATTCTTTCTCATTTTACTATGAAATACGACTTTGGTTTCTTATTAGTTTGCAATTTATGTTTTATGAGTTCTTTTTTATTGTTTTTGTAATGTGGTTTGATTTATGAGTTTTTCTATGGGTAATGTTAAATCTATCTATTTCATTAACTTGGTCACTTTGATAGTTAGTGGTTGGATAGTTTGTATCATCTGTGTCATCATTATCATTTTTATCTTGCCGTTTTTCCAATTTCTTTGCGGTCGGTGCAACATGTACTGTCTTCCATTATTCTCTAATAGTGATAATTTCACTAGTGTGCTCAAACATCATTTGCCTCCTCGTAACGGGAATCTTTTAAAATATCTTGCAATTTTATATCCAACTTCAGATACACTTACAAAGTCACATGCACCTACCAAAATTATTTTATCTAATAACACATGACTTCTATAACCTTTAGGAGTACACAAAAACAATTACCTGTACGTTTATATTATGTACCATCAATTCATTAAGCTGTTTCTATTAAATTGTACATGTTTTTGTTAATTATGAATATTTTAAACATGTCACGCTACACTTTTTGTGGATACGTTAGATTTTACGACATTTTAATTACTTGTGATGTACAGTTTTTAAGGTGATCTTGTATAATTTTAGTGAAGGTGCTACGGACAAGTGTTTAGGAAGGTCTTATGTCCTCGATTTTTACAACATGGACAACTGCCACTTTGGGCTGCTTAATTTAGAAAGACTCGATTGGTAATAACACAAATCATAACATGAGTGAATCTAGAGCTTTTTGAGCCAACTCTTAAAATTCTTTGGAATGTTTCTAAACAGTTTTTTGATACATAAAAATAATGTAGTATACTGATTGATCACAGAGTCCTTCTATAAATATATTATTATTTTCATGTTTATCTCGAACAATTAAATAAATTGCTGTCCACCGCCGGATACCATCTGGTTGCGATACGAACTTAACTGTGCCCATTCATATGTATTGGCTTTCCTTCTCTTTGTCGGTTCTTGATAACAGTTGTTAGCGGCTTCTAGACGGACGGAACTCTGCAGTCAAGTCATCTCTGTCTTCATTAGTCTGGTATAGACCTTACTTAGCAGTTAACTGTTGGCCTCTAAAACCTCAGAAAGTGTTGAAATTGGATGGATTGATAAAGGTAACCTGCTAAAATATAAAGAACTTGCACATTATTTTCTGTACTATTCATTTTTTTCTGAGGATCGGGAATCCTCTCTGTTCCGTCAAAACAAAGATATTATAAGGGCGTTTACGCACTGCATCCAATCCGAATCCGAATTTTGGATTTCGGATTCCGATTTTCGAATCCGGACAGACCAAGTTTAGACCAACAATTCTTGGATTCGGATCAGACGCAGTGCAAAACCTCTCTTACAGTAGTTACTTTAGCTGTTTTGATCTTACCCAATTTAAACAAACATACTGTTATAATTAGTTCGAAGCTTAAGCTGCTGAATTGGTTTCCTCATGAAGCTTTGATTCCATCATTTTAGTGCTACAGACCGATAAATGTTCTCATTACATGAAAACCTTACAACATTAGATAGAAAAGAATTTAGGTGTTTATGAATCAAATAGTCGATAAATCCAGTAGTTTCTTGTCTACACTTAATATTTACCAGCTTGTAAAGTTTGTTGTCTATTATTTTATTTTATTAGCTTGTACGCAATGATTTTCAAATTGTTTTCGCATCGTAATTTCAGATTTATCGTCCAGTTATATATTTGTAACTTATTTATGAGTTTGTTCTGTGTTATGTTTTCAATAATATAACATAGTTAAATCAGAATTCGATTGCAGGAATGTTTAATTAGTGTCTCCATCTTCGTCCTGGTTTTTGAGAAAAGTTCCTTTATCTAACAAGTACATATCCAGGAAATTTTACAAATGACTCCTACCTCTCTCGGCGGAGCAGGAGTGTCAGGCTCTTACTGAATAAAACCGATCCGTGTTCTTCCTTATGCCCTTTGCGTTCCAGGGCTGTGGTGACTCTTTCAAACTAATTTCGCAACCCTGGGTTCAATCTCACAGCTGCAGTATTCTTACAGTTCCAGGCTTAGATCCAGGCTATGAAAACGTGTCGTGCGGTGTCCCACAGGGTTCGGTTCTGGGGCCGCCCCTGTGGAACATCGGTTACGACTGGGTGCTGCGAGCCGACCTCCCTAGCGGCGTCAGCGTCATCTGTTACGCTGACGACACGCTGGTGCTGGCACAGGGGGGGTCGTACGCGGAGGCGGCCGACGTTATGACACGCGGGGTTGCGACAGTCGTAGAGAGGATCCGGCAATTGGGTCTCGAGGTGGCGCTGCACAAGTCCGAGGCCATGTGTTTTCATGGCCGAGGCAATACGCCACCGTCGGGATCCTTGCTGACGGTAGGAGGGGTTTCCATCGGCGTCGAGTTGACGCTGAAGTACCTAGGGCTCGTCCTCGACAGCCGGTGGAACTTCGTGGAACATTTCCGACGTTTGGCACCTAAACTGGAGCGGGCCGGGGCTGCTTTCAGGCGGCTCCTGCCCAACCTGGGGGGACCAAACGCCTCCTGCCGGAGGCTCTACGCGGGGGTCGTGCGGTCCATGGCCCTCTACGGGGCCCCGGTGTGGGCGCGTTCCTTGCGGCAGCGTGCTGCCAACTATCTGAACGCGCCCCAAAAGGTGATGGCCCTAAGGATGGCCCGAGGGTACCGCACGATCTCGCGCGAAGCGGTGTGTCTCCTTGCCGGATTGCCGCCATGGGATCTGGAGGCGATAGTCCTCGCGCGCCTGCATGATTGGCGCGTGGAGGTACTACGCCGGGGGGAAACTGACGCGGCAAATTGTCGCGCAGCGGACAGACCTCCGGCGCGATCTCATGGCGTCATGGAGACGACGACTGTCGCAACCCAGTGCAGGGCACGCCACGATAGTGGCGATAAGTCCCCTCTTTGAGGAGTGGCTAGAGAGGCGCCACGGCGTCCTCACCTTCCGCCTGACGCAGGTCCTCACCGGACACGGATGTTTCGGGAGGTACCTGCATCGAATCGGGCGGGAGGAAACGCCCGGGTGTCACCACTGTGAGGATCGACCGGAGGACACGGTGGAGCACACTGTGCAGGTGTGCCCCGCTTGGGCGGCGCACCGCCGTGTCCTCGAAACGGCGATCGGCGGCAACCTCTCGCGTCCGGCCCTGGTCCAAGTCATGGTCCGGAGCGAGACGGAATGGGACGCCGTTGCCTCCTTCTGCGAAGCAGTCATGCTAGCGAAGGAGGTGGCGGAGAGGGAGAGGAGACCCTCTCGTCCCGGCCGCCGTGGTGGACGCCGCGGGCGTCGGGGGCCACCTGGTGACCTCCGGCCACCGTAGGCGCGGGCCTGTGGACGGCGAGCTATGGGTGGCTCGCCGTCCGTTCGTCTAGTGACGACAGGCCGTGTCGACGGCGCGTTAGTGTTCCACGCGCGCCTCAAAGAGAGTCAGCACACAGAGGGGCCCGAAAGGGCCGACGCCTGCCGGAGTCGCGGGATTATTCGCAAGAGACACCGTGGCTCCGGAACACAAAGGGCAATGAAGGAACATGGATGGGTTTTAGTCAGTAGAAGTCTGACACTCCCTCCCGCTACACCCAGAGCGGGAGGAGTCATTGGATGATTTCCCATCCCTAAAAAAAAAAAAAAAAAAAAAAAAAAAAGGCTATGAAAACGTGGTCATGATCATTATTTATGTATTTCTATTCTGCCTGCTTCAATTCTTCAAGTTTCTGTTGTGCCCGAAGGAATTCTCCATTGACTTTGTACTCACTGTCGTTACACACTGGAACTCTGGCGTTCTACTTTATTCCCAAGCAAATTCCTTGTTTCTCTGAAAAACTTAATAGGGAATCTATGGTTGAACAAGTTACTTTGGTGCTTTATGCATCCTACATAAAGGTCACCTTGTCCATTTATACTGAGGTACCTAAGCGACTCCTGCTTTTACTAAGTATTGACAACAAATGATTGACTAATTTATAGCAAACATGACATTTGACAGAATCGCTGCCACTCCCATCTGTTGTGATGTTTGAACATTGAGATGTAATCGACAATTACGAAATGACAGGCGCGCGAAATGTCAAATAAATAGCTTGGTGGTCCTTCGATAACCTTGTTAAAAGATTGCTGCGATTGTTCTTTTTTGTAGTTCCCTTACTGTTGAGAATCGTGACCACATGTACAACTCGTCTCTAACTAAAGGGTGCTAGAGGATCGGAACTGCGGACGGTGAGCGTTGGGTGGCTTGCTATCCGATCGGAATCAGGACCAGGTCTTTGTGTTCCACACGCGACTCAAAGAGATGTCAGCGTAGTAGACGGGGACGTTGTTCCAAAGAGTCACCGCGGCCCTGGAACGCAAAGGGCACAAGGAAGAACACAGATGGGTTTTAGTCAGTAAGAGTCTAAGTCATTTCATGATTTCCCATCCATTGGCGCCGCCGAGGAAGGTCAAGAACCAGATGGCGTGACGCGCTAGACGCCTACTGCAAAGATAGGTTCGAAGTGGCTCCGGAAAAGAATAGCTAGAAGTGTTTGTGGCAGCCCATTGCCCAGCAGTGGCAAAAAAATAAAACTCAGGGCTTTGCTGTTAGTCGCTCGGTGATGTAGTATTCATCCAGCTACGTGCGAATCTTAATTCTTAACCTTCCTCATTATACCTAGTAACTACAGCCAATCAATTGAGCTTATAATTGCGGAAATACACCTGCCGATTAGTGTAGGCTTGGCGTATGACTTCCTAGTAGGTTTTGTGGTGTGGGTTCAAAATTAATTTAACTGTGTACCTAGGTACTTGTCTATGTCGTACTCATGCGTAGGATTTGTTGTTAAAGAAAAGACTGTGTAATTGTGTTTTAAGCCATGAATGGACACAATGTCCCACAGGCCATTTGAAACTGAAGTCCGCTATAAGTTCGAGGTGCTTGGTGAAAATCAGTGTTAGATTGAAAAATAAATGCCATCCCTACCTTGTTGCTATTCCACGAATTCGCACTAAGCGATTCCAAACGTCTTTTATAATGCGGACAGCAAAGCAGTGAAACTCTCTGGCTGCGCCTGTGTTTCCGAACGCTTACAACCTTAATCTCTTCAAAGTTAGAGTAAACAGGCTCCTTCTGGGTAAGCTCCATCGTAGACTTTGTCTCTGTCATTTCTGACCAAGACTAAGGTCAAGAGCAAACCCATCTAAAAAAAAAGCCAAATCTAGCAAGATCAGCTCAACCATGATTCAACTTTTCTTACCGTTCAACTTTTTTGACCGCATTTAAGCCTTCGTTTCCGTATAAGTCCTTACACCCCATAACAATCTTATAACTACATCCTTCGATGTCTCCAACAAATCTATTGTACCGCCAAATCCATAATTCCTCTCTCTACAAGAGTACTTAAAATAAAATATCAATAAAAAGCCCTCGAGTAAACTCTATAATCGGCCATTACTGACACTTGGGACCCACAGTTACTGGCTCAGCAAGTTTCTAGGAACGCCGTTAACAATCTAATGGGGGAAATTACAAGCTTTCTTGCGCAGTCATGCCGACAACACTTCCTATTAGATGTACTTAATATACGAACGATGTTTCTTTTTTGTCTTGGATGAGTGGATGTGTATCTTTAGAGACTGTGATCCTTGGTTATCACCACTTAAGAACTCAACTATCTAATTTAACTTCCCTCAAAATATATTATAGATGCAGGAAAATTGTCTGGCCTGGTTTTGGAGGAGTTGATTTCTGTGATCAGTAATTTTTTGTGTGAGAGTTGAGAATGATCGTTTGTTTGTTGTAGAGGAAGATAAAAAACTGGATGGATTCGATAGTAGATAGGGACAAATCCCACACCCCTCGCCACTGTTCGTTCTACCCGCCTTGTGGCATCTTTACCATTTCGTCGTCTTTGTCTTCTTCTATTTCTTGTTTTATTTTCACTTCTCCCCTTTCTGGGGACTGATGATATGTCTAGAAAAGGAGTGACTACTGAAATGACGACTAATACAGTAGTTTTTAAGGAGAAGACATTGTGCGCGCCGACCCCAAATAAAGGGATGGGCAAGTGTATTTCTGTACCAATATATCATAAGAATGTTAAAAGTAGACACACCTATGATCTCTGCTAGTTGAGTGATTATTACGTCGGCACCTGAGAGTAGTTTGGTGATTGGTTTCCACTATGAGATCGTGACATAACTAAACGTGGCCGTATGGATTATAGGAATTATCGAATTCTATGGTTACAAAGGAGTGATTGGTTTGCCGTGAGAACGAATGTTTAAGTTTCGAGTACTGGCATGATCAGCCTAACTCTTAAACTACTGGACCTCCTTATGGCCAACGGTTAGCGTTGGTATTATTATTGACACCTTTTGTAGAAAAGCGATTGTCACAACAATTGTCGAGTGTAGTTATCGCCACATTTTGGGCGAGAGAAGCCTTCTTGTCTTCTCTTTGGTGACATAAAGGGTTAGCACTATTATTCAAACTGTACAAAACACACTAAAAGTTTTGTCATGATCCAGAAGCAATAATAAAGCGGTCAGGTAAACAGACAAATTATTTCGTCCTTTCCATCCGTCCATCTGCTGGTCGATTCTGTTGACTTCTCACCGTGTTCACTTAGGTGGAGTCAACGACAAGTGAGCTGTCATTCCATCTTGTTTGTATGGTTTGACAGCTCACCTGTCGTTCACTCCGCCTAAGTGCTCACTTCGACATGCTTACAGAATCGCACTGCTGTATGTCACACAGCCATCTCACTCACGTTTTTGTAACGTGGAACAAAAGACTGACCCTCTATTTTCTCTCCCCAGGCTAAATCCGAAGAGCAACTAGCAAACGAGAAGGAATGGCTCCAAGCCGGTCACATGTGGCTGGCTCACCGCGGCGGTTTCACGGCGGTTGTCAGGGATGGAGAGGCAGACGCCGGCAGAGCCAAGGTCCGGGTGCTGCAGACTGGAGAGATACTTACCGTTGATGAAGATGATTTGGAGAAGGTATAGTATAAACCTACATGATGAATATAGCGATATGTTTATTTCTAGCAGTTGGTGGGACAGCAGTTCTGAGTAGTAGATAGATAATGGCAAGGCCAACGTTTATGACATTAAGTTACAGACAATTCAACTGTTATATATGAATATGGCGAGAAAAGAAAACGATAAAATCAGGCTCTTCTATTCTCTCATAGGCGCTGTCCTATTGCCGATAAAAGTGCGACCGTGCGGAACACGCACGGTTGATTGCGGTACTTACATTATGTGGTCTACGTTTTCTTTTTAATACTATTTACATTAAATAAATATTGTTCGACAGCAGAGACTCTGCATCTCTGTTAAGACCCATTTTGAGAGTGATCGCATCGCACTGTCGCACGAGCGATGGCAATAGGACGGAGCCTTAGGGTCTTCTTGCAATATTTTCTGCAACGACTGACTAAGATCCACAAATGACAAACGCGACCGACGGCAACGTCTGAGAAACGTGCTCCACGAAGCGATGAAGAGCCTTAATAAAAACTTATGGTTCTATTGGCAGATATTGTGACAAAATGACCATAACTAACTTAACTTGATGGACATCCCCGTGTCGCCCTGTGCCGAAAAATCTTACCTCCAATCTTATTAATTTCCAGGCTAACCCACCCCAACTGGAACGCTGCGAGGACATAGCGTCCCTGCGCTGTCTGAATGAATGTGGCGCCCTCAACGTGCTGCGCTCACGATACGCCGCGGGTCTGCCTCATGCCCGCGCAGGTCATGCGCTCCTGGTACTCGGCCCGCCGAAGCGAACCTCTCCTATTTACACTGATAAGGTAAGAGTAGTCTCTATTACACTAAAAGTTGAAATTATAACGACAACATTGGTTGTTGCTTCAAGTGGTCAACCAATTTCGACAGGTTATCTTTGATTTAGCAGCAAATTTTCCTGCTTAACAATTTGGTCAGGCTTTTAAAATCAGAAGCCATGAAATGCCTGCGTTCAGTTAGCACATATGTAATCGGTTATGATACGAGGAAGTGAGTAAATAGCATTTAAAATATGGAAGGACTAGGAGAAGTAATCCTTCGATCCCTAAAAAAATCACAGCCCCAGCCCCACCAGCTACTAACAGAAATATCTTCGTTTTCAGGTGGCAGCCATGTTCCGAGGCTGTCGAGCTGATGATATGCCGCCCCATGTGTTCGCAGCGGCTCAGTCCACTCACCGCTGCATGCTGGCTTCAAGAAGAGACAGGGCCATCGTCTTCCTCGGCAGGTTAGTAGTGAACATAGTTTCTAGAACCGATGTCCTTAAGTCAAGAATTAATAGGTTACTTCTAAGCAAACTTGCTCCATTCATGTCGACTCATTCTGGTTACACAGTGTTCGAACGAGGCTCCAATTTCGAAAAAAGATTCAAATTCATATGACATCTGTCATCTCGAGTGGACCCTCCTTACAGAGAAAACTCATGTGTCTACAGAGCACCGAGAAGCATCGTTAAACAATACTCAGACGGCATTGTCAAAAATTGCGTACAAACTTGCGTGTCACCGGTTACCCATAGAAATTGACGGCCCGTAACAGTTCCGACTGTGGCGATGACAGCCAAAATGTGAGCTCACCGCGATGGGGGCTTTCTTTGTGGCAGCACTGAGACGTCAGGTCCTGGCACCTTGCGAAAAGTGTATATTTTTTTTGTTTTAAATCGACTAACGTAACAAGTTACGTCACGTCTGTCATATGTTGCGATATCAAAGAACCCGATCGCATCGCCGCGGCGATAGAGGGCGCTTTCGTGTTTTGTCGTAAAAATGAATGCTACGATCACGTATTCGCGCAGTGATCGCTTTGTATTAAGACAACGCCTCAAACTGAAAAATTTGCCGTTTTTATAGCCGTTTTCACAATAGTTATGTCTTGTTAGTTATTGAGGTAATTAAATTACAGACAAGGACAACAATGATTAAATTAGCGGAGAACTAGCTAAATAGTTAGCGCAGATTTCATTTACGTGTATATTTTCAGGAACCCGGTACTATGTTAAGATTCTTATTCGTTTGGAAAAGTTATCTGGTTTACCGAGGTTTTATAAGTGGCCCATATGGTGGTTAAATTTTATTTGTAGATCATATCTATCATGTTCAACTTACCCAGTGAAAAATTAACTAAATGTGTCTAATCTATTAAATGTGTTTATTATCTCTGAAAAAATGTTTGATTTCAAGACATCCTAATATACAGGGTGTCCCAGAATTCAACATCAAGCCGGAATTGGTTGGTAGGGCAAACCATAACAGTTACCAGAAAAATATAAAAAAAAATCTGACATGTATTTTTTAAATTACGGTTTTTTTTTGTCGAAGTATGTACACCCTGTGATGATGGTTTTGAGCTCCTTTAGCTACAAATCTTTACTTTTTTTTTTTTTTTTTTGTAATCTTGAGTAGTGCTTGTGTAACCTGTTGTTTTAAATACTTAGTTATTTTCATTTTTCGAAAAAAAAAAAGAAATTATTGTAATTAAAAAAAAACAGGACTAAGATTTTTTTATTTTTCTGGTAACTATTATGATTTGTCCCATCACCCGATTCCGACTTGACGTTAAGTTCTGGGACACCCCGTATAAAATTCTTCCGTTACTGAGTGATTGAGTGACTGACAGACAACGCACAGCCGAAACTGATGTTCGTAGAACTCTAAAATTTAGACATGTAGGTGCCTTGGGGAGCACTAAACGAGGATTTTCCGCAATTCCCTACGGGAACGGGAATAAACGGGATATTCGAGTACGAAGTTGCGGGCAAAAGCTATTTAGGTTCTATAACGAACAAAAGTTACATCAGAACCTTTAATTTAAAACATCAACAAATGTCAACAAACAATAAATAAACGCTGCTAATTGTAGACTGTTAATAACCAACCTTTTTGTTGGAGTATTTATCTTGTTAAAACCTCCTTTGACAAATTATCATTTGGCGCCATCTATTAAGGTCTGCTTGTTAAAATATGGGAGTGATAATTATAATAGTTCATTTTGAAATTAGTTTTCGAGATTAAATCATTGGTACCCGTTTGTTTAATACACTTTAGTACATTCAAAGGAGTTTCAACTTTAACATAAAAAGTTAGATTGATTTTTCACTGATGCAAATTTTATCCCTCTTTCCAATCGTAAAATTGTTTTAGGGACTTCTAAATTTAAAATAATGAGTGTAACGAAAACAAAAATCTCGCGTCTATTCTTCATCTGGTTTTGGTCATGCAAAGGAGTTTGAACTTTAACCTTTAAACAACAAGATTGATTTTTCTTTGATGTAATTTTCACCTTTATTTCTATCCGTAAAATTGCCTTTCAAACTTAAAAAAATTAAATAATGAGTGTAACAATAAGCAAAATGTCGAGTTTATTTTAAGTTTTCTTGTTTTTATTGAATAGCGCGCAGATTTCAATGGCAATAGGAATTAGCGGTCGACATTTGCATACGTAATAAGGACATTGAAGGTCGAATAATGTCGCTTAGTAATTGGATTATATTTTATTGGCTACTTAATTTAAATCTAATCTTTTTGAACATGTTTTGTGTGGAAAAAACTCGATATAAAATTAAATAAACTTTTATTCTAGACATTTAAAACTATAACTTACGCTACTATTTTAGGTCTTGTTTTTACAAAATATTGTAGATTAAAAAGATTTAATGTGTGTTTAAGAGTGTGTATTCCGTCCACTAGCGCCGCCAATCGTTTTTTATTAATTGTGGTAAATTTAAGACACGTAGATAAAAAACCGCTCTGTAGTGCACTAAAGAAATGTATCTATTATTTTTTGACAGCTATTTTTAATACATAACTCATGGCTAAATAGCCAAAACGGCAATTATTGCTAAAAGTGGCCACTTTTAGCAAAAATATCGACTTTGGCAACTATTTATGTTCTAAAGTACAAAACATAACTCTCAAAACATAATAAATACATTTCTTCAGTGCACTACAGAGCGGTTTTTTATCTACGTGTCTTAAATTTACCATAAATAATAAAAAACGATTGGCGGCGCTAGTGGACGGAATACACGCTCTTAAGTTTTCGAGCGTATGGAACTTGTGGGCTGCAGCTGAAAATCAGCGTTCGGTGGTATACCTCGTATTACCATCTGACATTATGCTGAGCTGAGGCCCTTTTGGCATTACTATGGTCGGCGCCAGATAAACGTGCAATAAAGTACATTGACTTTTCCTTAAATACCTTTATATCGATACTCGAACAGTAAATGATCGATGAAAACGTGAAGGATCAAAATAGAAGTAAATTCAGAACAGCTGTATGTCTTTATTTCTCTTTTTGATATTTAGAAAGTCAATAAATGTATGGGGGTCAATGACCGTTATTGCACGGGTATCTTACGTTTAATATAGTTATTTGTCTCATTTTAAGATGTTCTGTTTTATAATGCCAATAAACACATTTTCTTTCTTTGATAAATGCAAAATCAATTTAAATTCCAGTGAAAAGAAAACTAATTGTTAACTGACATGTGTCATAGCAACAAGCGTTCTGCATATAGATAATTATGCTACTTCGAGCTTTTATAGAACTAAGGCTACCCGACTCGTCTCTCAGTCTCGAATGGAAAAGAAGTGGACTATTTATCTAAATATATAAAACTCTTGCGTTACTGAGTCAGTGAGTGACTAACTGACAACGCACAGCCGAAACTACTGGACGTTGAAAGCTCAAATATGGCTTGTAGATTCCCTGGGGAGTGCAGGAGAACACTAAATCCTGAAATCCCTACGAGAACAGGAAAAAAAAACTTTTTACAAAAAAATACAACCGACTTCCAAAAAAAAACTTTAAATTCGGAACTCGGTGTTTTTGTTATTTTTTTCGTATTTTGACACCGACTTCCGAAGTTAAAGTTATTTTGTGTTTTTTTTTTTTTTTGAAGTCGGTTGTATTTTTTTTGTAAAAAGTTTTTTATTTTTCACTTTTTAGTGGTACCCCACACCTAACAAGACCACTGCAAAATCGATACCATACGATTTTCGAAAGTTCCCCTCGACTTCTCTGGGATGCCATCATCAGATCCTGGTTTCCTTATCATGGGACCATTTGGGAAGTATACCCTTTCCAACAAAAAAAAACATTTTTAAAATCGGTTGGCAAGCGACGGAGTTATGCCCGAACAAAAAGCATGTTTACAAATATTTCCTATCTAGATACGCTATTTTGTAGCCTATCTAGAAGAACAGAGCTTCACCTACCTTATTGTAGACTACGATTCTGTGTTACCCGTTATTATTTCTGTAAAAAGTTCTAAATCTACAATATGTTTTAATGAATAAATAATATGAATTATGAATTATCTGCAGATCCGGTTCCGGCAAAACATCAGCGATGCGCCATTGTGTGTGGTACCTCGCCAGCGCGTACCCCGCGCAGGGTTCGAAGCTGACACCCGAACGATTGGATGCTGCGTTCGATGTACTGCACCTGTTTGGGTCTACTCGGTGAGTACTGTGACGCTCAAATGTGTCCTTGGCTTGGGATGCTGTTGTGTGTTCCGGGATTATATGATTCGCATTGGATATTTGTAAAACTTTGGAACGGTGAATTAAAAAGTATAGCTTAAGTTTGAAAACTGAAGGATAAAGAATTTGATTGTTTTTATAGGAGATTATGTACTGATGTCGAATTCACATGGCGGAGCTCGCCAATATAATCACTTATTGAATGATAAAATATCTTTAATTTCCCGTACCTTCTGAGTTATTTTTTTTTTATTTTTTATTTTTTAAAAAAACGTTGCCTCACACTAGGAAGTTCTCCTGTATCGTGGGTGCGTTTACAAACATACAAAGTCGCATACACAAACAGCCAGACCCGGAACAACTATCTGTAGGCCATACAAATATTTGTTCCGTGCGGGAATCGAACCCACGACACGCGACGCAGCAGCCGATCGCTCAACCAATGCGCCAACCGTGCCGTCACCCCACCACAGTACCTAGCCTTATTAGAAGAGGTATAAAGCTAGACAATTGTATTTATTTATATTTATATATAGATATACTTTATTGTACACCAGATATAAAACACGTACAGAAAATCTTAAACCTTAAACATTAAACATACATCATTTGCTTTCGAAGACAGAAGTTTAGATTCTGATCTACTGAGTTGAGCATTTTGTCAAAGTCTACTTGGCTTCAAATCTGTCAAAATTTGACATTTAATTAGCGTCCTTAAACTGAAAACACTCAATTCTGATACTTGGCCTTTCTTCAGAGGACTAATTTTACTTATTTTTAAGCAACGTTCGCATTCGCATTTAAGTCGCAATCTGTAAAAAAAGCCTCCCTGCAGTTTGACAGTTTGTGACTGACATGCGAATGCGAACGTTAAACCTGTCAACGCCCGTAAGACCCTTTCTTTCAGTTTGCGGATGCTGACAAATTAAATAAAGTAGAATTGGCTCTCTAGACTCTAAATGAAACTCACCATTCACGATTTTGATTGCTGCTTTGTTTCACAATTTTTGGACACAAACGGATATTGGACATTTCGGTCTCTTATCGTTTTGGTAAGCACAGTAATTGAGCAAGAGGTTTTTGTGATGAATTGTTTTTCATTTCAACACTGGAAAAAATCCATTACTGGGCAATACGTCTACATACCACCGGTCTAAAAAAGCCACTTTACCAGAATCAGCACATGATGTGCTGGCTGATACTGCTGAACAAAATTCTGCTAAACAAAGTAGTAATCTCTTCAAATTTAGAGTGAATAGACTTTTTCTGGGTAAGGCATCGTCAACTTTGTCTGTGACATAGACTAGAGTCAAGAGCAAACCCAACTCAAATAAAATTGAGTGTCGTACTGGCGCCATGATACAGACGAAGCATAGATCAATATAGTCTAACTAGCTGACCCGCGCAACTTCGTTTGCGTCACATTGTTCATTAATAAAATGGCTATTCAAAAATAAGGGTTGGTGATAGAAGGGTAAAATTTTTAGGGTTGTATGTATATTTTAATGTCACATTATAGAAAAATAAAAATATATTATTATTTTTTTCGATAAATTAAAAAAAAAATGTTAGGGTTGGAAAACCCATAGTATGAAAAATATATAGTAGCCAATTCTCAGACCTACTGAATATGCATATAAAATTTGGTTAAAATCGGTGAAACCGTTTCGGAGGAGTAAGGTAACTAACATTGTGACACGAGAATTTTATATATAAGATTAATTAATTTATCTAATTACAGCACGGGATCAAACGCGCACGCCTCGCGCTTCGTGTCCCTCACGTCGTTGGACTTCGATGGCGGCGGCGCGCTCGCAGCTGCTTCAGTACAAATTCTACTACCCGACTTGCGCCCCGGACAAGCGCCTCTCAGGGCTCTGCATACGTGAGTACCGTGCAGGAATTATAACTCTCTTCTTAACTTTCCTCGTTCTTCTTCACTTAATATGCGATCGGCTCTCCGGATTATAACGCCAGGACAATCTGTCCTGAGTTTCTGGATCGGGCAGTTCTTCCTGTAATAGGAAGTTCGTCAAGCTGATTAATTAAATAAATTCAAGCATGAAGTAGCTAAATAAATAAAATAATAAATAAATTTATTTCACACAAAAACAACAGTATTTGCATCATAAAACTATGAACATAAATAGGCTTATTAAAGTACAAATATATTGGTGGGTACTCTGACTCCTAAACTAGGTGTGGGCCTGTAACTTAGGAGTGAAGAAGTGAGCTGCTGTAAGCCGTTGAGGAGTTTCTCGACTGGCTTCAGAGTCCACCAAGGCAACTTCAGGTCTTCATGACATGTAACTAGTGAACAGGACTAATGGATTAGACGCGGATATAGTCTACCTCATAAACGCGTTGTCTTCCACTCAATCCATGTTCAAAAACCCTTGTGGTTTACAAGGGTTTTTGAACATGTATTGTAATTGAATCGGTGCTGAAAATTTCGATTCAGACCCAAAATTCTTTAGCTTTTAACCGTTTTCAAAAAAAAGGGGGAGGTTCTCAGTTCTGTATTTTTAATTATAGAGACACTAACTTAAATTGTGCCACGTTTAATTGGTTCAGTAACTTCCTGGGAGTTGATAAGTGACACTCAAAGGGGGCTTTATTGAGTTTCACTCATCAATTGGAGGTACCAAAAACAAACCAATTATAAAATGGTTTACCTCTTTCCTTGCAGCTTATTCCACGGCTGCGACGGCCGCCTCCGCCGGGAGCTACTCTTCGACCAGTCTCCAATCAACTCTCCCAACCCCTTCCTGACGTCATCGGACAAAGCCGACGCTCCCGCAGAGTTCTCCGCGCTTAAGGAAGCGCTGCAGCTGCTGAGCGTCACCGAGCACGAGCAGATGGCCATCTGGAAGATCATGGCCGCCATCTGTCATTTGGGATGGGCTGGAGCTGTTAAAGGTGAGGAAACATTAATGAAATCAATACTTACTAGGTTAATTATTAGCAAGCGTGCTCCATCGTATACAAAACCACCATTGAAAAGGGAGGGTCCTTAGTCAAGACGGCTTTTGAGTTTGGTGGGCAACTGTCCATTGGTTGTCAGGTGGTTATATATTTGATGTGACATTGCGGGATGCAACATTTGTGTCGTCAGATCTTTAGTTCGTATGTAGCTGCATAGATGGCGCTGCATGTGTCTTAGTTTTTATATGCAAAAAAAGTTTTTAAGGCAGTTTTCTTTTTATGTTTGCCCGTCTTTAAACTAGATATAATTATATTTTTACTATTTCCAGCCAACACGGGTTCGGGCATCAAGTACCAGTTCGTGAGCACGGGCTGCGGGCAGCGTGCGGCGCGCTTGCTGGGCGTGGGCACGGAGGAGCTCGCCAGAGCCGTGTTCGTCACCGTGCCCTCCTCGCCGCAACCTAACTCCAACCTGAGGTCAGTTCACATGGGTACCAGTTCGTGAGCATACTCCGCGAGTCCCTGTACAATAACTGTAAATTAAACAGCGGAAATGAAGGCCCGCGTACTTGACAGACGTTTTGAAGTTTGAATCTTTAAAATATTGTTGAATTAAATAACTTTGGCACAGTAAAATGCTACTCTAATGGCCTACTATGTATTCGTACTAACATTTTAAGATATTAATTAAGTTAAATAATTTTCAGAACGCCATCTCCGTCGAACGACGTCGCTCGAGAGATGTCTGGCACGGAGGCGGTGGACGCTTTCGTCACTGGACTGTACAATGAGACCTTCAACATTATCGCTGCACTAGTCAACAGGTAACTACGTCATCATATGATGTTACTGTACTTTCAAATTTGTTCGAAAGAGTCACCGCGGCCCTGGAACGTGAAGGGCATTAGGTGGAACACGGTTGGGTTTAGTGGCATCAGTATTTTGTTCCCGACACGGAATAACTAAATCCTTTCACTCGCTAAGTCACTATACAACAACAAAACACTAAAATATTTTTTGAATTCCAACTTGAAGTTCTTGAGATTAGCGCGTTCAACCAATAAACCGACCAAACAAAAATCAAACACTTCAGCTTTTTTTTAAATGGTGTTAACTGTCCAGGAGTGTATCGACGTCAGCGCGCACGGCGGCGTCGATCCTATTGCTGGACACGCCGGGCGCAGACAACCCCATGTGCGCCGGACAGCAGAGCGGTGCGCCGCTCTCCAAGCTGCTCTCCAACTACCTACAAGTATGTTTGTCCATTAGCTAGTGAGCATTGTATGGTTTTGTTTAGTTTTAGATTCTGTTTATATGTTTTATTTTTATTTATTTAATTTATAGTTAATTAAAACGATACAAGTCCAATTTAATTTTATAAATATAGAATTAAAAAAACCGGCCAAGTGCTAGTCAGACTCGCGCACCGAGGGTTCCGTACAAACCTGTAGGTATTTACGATTTATGACGTATTAAAAAAAACTACTACAATTTTCGCTGGCAGTTTACATGATAATATACATCATATATTTTTTTTTAGATTTTTCATTCTCTTATTTTAGAAGTTACAGGGGGGGGACACAAATTTTACCACTTTGGAAGTGTCTATCGCGCAAACTATTCAGTTCATAAAAAAATGATCTTAGAAACCTCAATATCATTTTTGAAGACCTATCCATAGATACCCCACACGTATGGGTTTGACGAAACAAAGTTTTTTAAGTTTCAGTTCCAAGTATGGGGACCCCAAAATGTATTGTTTTTTTTTGTATTTTTGTGTGAAAATCTTAATGCGGTTCACAGAATACATCTACTTACCAAGTATCAACAGCGTAGTTCTTATAGTTTCGGAGAAAAGTGGCTGTGACATACGGACGGCCGGACAGACAGACAGACATGACGAATCTATAAGGGTTACGTTTTTGCCATTTGGCTACGAGACCCTAAAAAAGAACACATACAAAGGTACATAATGTCGCGAATTTGAAATTGTACAATTTGCAAATAAATTATTTATGATTATAAGTATTAAATTCATTGGGATTGCAAATTAACAACAAAGAATAATGAATACCCTTACATATTGTCTCTCACAGAACATCAGACAAGCAAGCATTATTTTTCTCCATTCACTAGAAATCTTGGTGTACAATAAATATGAATAAAAAAATTATAACTTTTTTCTAACGAATGTGATAATAGTTTCCGATCATTATCATCTGCTTAGCCTTTTCTCAACTATATTGGGGTCGGCTCCCAGGCAAATCGCACTCAGCTGAATACTAGTATTTTACATGGTTTGCGTTCCCGGGATAAAAATACGCAAAATATAATGCTTAGTAAAAAAAAACATGACGACAAAAAAGATTCAAAAAAAAAAAAATCCTTTTCGTATTCCTAATAACAATGGAATTTAAGTAAAATTTGTTACAAACCCTATGAACTCCGGTCTGAAATAAAATTACTCTATTCTATAACCAAAAAAGTTTGAAAGTTTTCTTAAAAATAATCATTTATCTTTCCTTTTTTTCTAGGAGCGCTTACAAGCGATGTTCCATGAAGCTTTATTGGTGGCACCACGCGAACGATACGCGCAGGAAGGAATCACGCTCGACGACGGCGCTGAAGAAGGTATATTTATACTTCTATACTGATAAGCTGACCCAAGGAACTTCGTCTGCGTCACATTTTCTATTGATGCTGCGCTCTTATTTGTCTTAACGTTATGATTTGCCTTCCTACATAAATGGGCTATCTAACACTGAAAGAATTATTTAAATCTGACCAGCAGTTCCTGAGATTAATGCGTTCAAGCAAAAAAGCAACAAACATAATACTATAGTATAGATTATAAAGAGGTATAGTTAGTGGGTTTGTGAGGATGTGAGGGTAACCTCTGTATCTACTGATCCCATTTTGAAATTTCTTTTATAGAAAGCCACGTTATTTGTGAGTGTCATAGGCTATATATTAACCCGAAAAATACCGCCCAACGACGTCGTAACGGGTCATCTAGTTTAATTTATAAATACGATAACTTAACTTTGTAGATCATGTGTAAATATCTGTCCAGATGCTAAGCACTCATCACTATTCAAAATGTAAAAAACAAAAATTGATTTCAAATCAATATTATGTTAATTTATTCCAGACTGGTTATCAGAAACAGTGAACCCTGGTCCGATGGTGGAGCTGTTAGACAAGGCTCCACAGAACACGATCGTACGAAGCTCACAGGCTGACCTGCGAGAATGCGACCGAAGGGGATTGCTATGGTAAGAATATTTATTAAAAATTTAGCGACCTTTTAGAGTAATATGATTTTTCGGGTTCCGAACCCGAAGAGTGACCAATGGAATCCTAACCCTATAACTATGCCTCCGCTGTCCGTCCGTCCATCTGTCCGTCAGTCTGCCCGTCCGTCTGTCCGTCGTGTCTGTCAGCAGGCTGTGTTTAAATGTTCACAGAAAGTGTATTTCTATTGCCGCTATAACGACATCATCATCGGCCTAGCCTTTTCCCAACTATATTGAGTTTGACTTCCAGTCATACTGGATTCAGCAGAATACGAGTATTTAAGCTTAGCTATTATGAAAAAATATAAATAAAATAAAATTAAAACTAAAAGGAGTTCCCTTAAGGAACCTTTCGTGTGAGAGTCCGACTCGCACTTGACCGGCTTTTAAATTACAGCAACATCTTTGTGTTGAGCATTGCAGTTATTAAGACGTTCCGAGGTGTTTTGTTATGTAATAATTACGTTTGTTGGTACGGTTGGCGCAGTTGTTGTGGGTTCGATTCCCGCACGGAACAAATATTTGTATGGCCTACAGATAGTTGTTCCGGGTCTGGCTGTTTGTGTGTGTGACTTTCTATGTTTGTAAACGCACCCACGATATAGGAAAAATTCCTAGTGTGGGGCATCGATTTTTTAAAAACAAATAACATGTTATTATAATTTTCACAGGCTCCTAGACGAAGAGTCCATGTACCCCGGTTCCTCAGACGACACATTCCTAGAGCGAGTGATGACCCACTACGGAGCTCCCAATCACACTCATTACCTCATCAAAAAAGCGCCTCATGCCAGGCAGTTTGTACTGCAGCACTTACAGGTGAGATTGAACCCTAAACGTAGAGACATACGATTCTTTTTACAATGCATAGCGCACATAAGAGTCTCAACAAGAAAGTGACGAGCATGTCAGGCTGTATGTACTGCGATACTTACAGGTGATATTGAACTCAATTTGTTAAAGATAAGGTTCATATTCCTAAAGCGAATGATGATTCAATACGACGCGTGCACTACCTCATCAATAAAACGCTACTCGCCAGGCAGATTAAACATAAACACTTACAGATGAGATTTAACTCTATTTGTATAAAGTTAAGATTGTAATTACAGCGTGCAGTAAACGAGGAATCACATTATGAAAGCACCTCATGCCGAGCAATTCCCACGCGTACAGATGAGATTGTATTCTATTTCTGAAAGAAAAATGTTCTGTTTGCAAAGAAAGAGCTTTTTAATAAAGGTTTCAGCTATCAAATATCAAGAAACTAACGAGAATAATATTATTTTCAGGGCACGAACCCGGTCCTATACGATGTGACCGGCTGGGTGAAAGCAAGCCGAGAAAACCCCGTAACCAAGAAATCTTTAACGTTACTACAAGAAAGCCAAAAGTAAGTTCAATGTTAATATTCTTTATTATTGATTGCGAAAAAGTTTTCCAAAAAGCGTTCATAGATGTCATCTCGTGCCGAATTCAGTTTTAGTAATATAAATGGAGCCCAAAAGAGAATTAGTAGTGGTTTCATAATCGATGATAGGCTATATATAGTTTCCACCATCATTTAATTGCATATAGACACATATTTTTTGTTTTTGTAAATCACTGAATATTGACACAAATGACAAAGAAAATTCGTGGGAGGTGAGTGGGAGCTCGTGACGTCTGAACGAACTAAAAATTAAATACCACGGCGTGACGTATTAAGAATTTTAAAAGCGTCGTATTTTCGTCAACTTTGGTCGTAACAAAAAAAAATACGTCAAATATTTTGTTGAAAATCTAACTGATGACGGCCTACTTAGATTTTTTCAGTGGACAAGCCTATTGGACTCAGATAGAGAATTAGTAGTTGTTTTGGAAATATAATATGAATTCAGTTGAGAAGACACTGGCACAGCTTATCTTTGCACTTGGAACTAACATGTTATGCCCCACCTAATTAATTTCCTATCAAGCTTAACTTCTGAACCCATAAGGACCTCAACGTGATAATGACAAAAATGTCCATCATCATCATCCACAACCCGACTACACTAACTGATGGGCAAAGGCCTCTCTTTACTTGTGGCATGAGGGTTGGGGGGTGAGGGTAACACCCTCGTCCAGGCTCTATCGATCAACGATGGCAACAATGTCGCATGCTCGCTGCCGAACAATCAACATTCTTTCAACCTGTCCTTGGATATATTGTTTTAAACTTTCATGGTCACTAACATTACAGTAGTTTAAAACGGGATTGCTACCATGTACCTTTTTATTTGCGAGTTTCCGATATTTCGGCACTGTTGCAAGCGCCATGATCACGGATTAACTGTTACTCCGTGATCAAGGCTGTCATTGGATGCCATTGGGTCACTGCTTTACCCTGTCATCTTTGCGTCTTGCCATGTATAATAGGCTAGATTCCATCATCCACAAATTGCAAAACTATTTAGTCCGTCAGTTAGAGTATTGAAAAATAATGGACACGTATTTTTTGTTATGTAAGTCAATGAATATTGACTAAGCTAAAACGCATCAAAACTCGGGAGTGGGGGCTCGTGACGTCACGACTCACTAAAAATTATGCGAAGGTGTGACGTATTGAGACTTTTAAAAGCGTCGTAACTTCGTCAATTTTGGTTCCCGTAACAAAAGAAAAAACACGGGTCAAATATTTTTTGATAATCTAACTGACGGACTAATTAGATTTTTTCAGGACACAAGCCTATTGTCTAAAAAGCCACATTATGGTCGGCTTTTTAAGTTTTCAAGACACGAAGATGAAGTTAAACTAACATTTCTTGTATATTTCAGTGAGGAGATCGGTCGCCTGTCTTCTTGGGCGCGCGGAGCATGTGGCATCAGCGCCTGGTCCGCCGCTGTGGGTGACGCATCCACACTGCGACGAGCCAGCTCCATACGACGCACTCTTACCTCGGGTAATTAATCGATTCCACTTTAAATGTGTCACCGGATAATTGCAAACTCATTTTTCTCCATAAGACACGAAAATATTGGAAACTGTTGAATTTTGATAGGATTAATTGTATTCAAAATGATTTGTTCATAATATATCGAGAAATTATTATGTAAAATAGATTTATTACAAGCTTACGGAGTTCGCAATTTTTCGTTGACTTATTGCGATTACGATGATTAGACCAGTGTAACTTACTATCTTGCTCTCTTTCACCAGGCACAGCGGGCATGAAGCGTCGCTCAACAGCGTTACAAGCTAAATTTGTCGCAGACGGTATAGTGGACACTCTACGTCGCTGCGGCACCGCGGGTGTGCACTTCGTGTGCTGTCTGCTGACCAACCAGCCCACTGACGTCGCCGACGACGTCAACGTGCCGCTGTTGCGGTCACAGGTAACTTACAGACTCACTGCTGGACACAGTGGACACACTACGTCGCAAATATAGCATAAGGGAACAGATACAGTCAGCAAAAACCCATAAATCACCTCATAATACTGGAGTACTTAACTTCGAGACCATATTGTCGACCCTGTAGCCCTAAAATTATTATAAATAATTCTTTATGATTTTGTCCCCAGTTCCGTGGTTTCCAACTGCTGGATGCAGCGAGATTATACAAACAGGGTTTCCCAGAACATATGCCGCTTTCGGAGTTTGCGCGCAGGTAAGACAGTCAAATAATATTAAAATAATGGGTCATTTTATTATTTGAGATGCATGGGTTTGCTCTTGTCTAGGTCAGAGATGACACAGACAAAGTCTACGATGGAGCGAGCTTACCCAAAAGTAGCCTGTACACTCTAACTTCGAAAATATAGTAATTAATTTCTATAATTTGATTATTGGCAGTTAAATCTCATGTCATTAGGTAAAAGATTCAAATTCAGGTGCTGTTCGATCTGTTTAAAAGTTAATCCATACATATCAGGGCCGTGGATATACCGTGGTCCGTCAGGTCGATTGATTTACCAGAATAGTTAGAACATCAGCCTTCAAAATCGTCACGGATTATATAATCCTAACTTAAACCTCCATTTTCATCAGGTACCGTCTCCTAGCGACATCAGAGAGCGAAGACTCGGACACAGTGCAGCAGCCGGCGCTCTCCGACCGACAGATCGTGGACGACATGCTGCTGACTCTGGACCTGGACGTCACCAGCTACAGGCTTGGACTTACTCAGGTATGTCTTAGTTATAGCTTATTTTTTTTGTATATAGTATGGGAAATCAACAAATGACTCCTCCCGCTCTGGGCGGTGCAGAAGGGAGTGTCAGACTTTTACTGACTCAAACCTATCCATGTTCCTCGTAATGACCTTTGCGTTCCAGAACCGCAGTGACCTTTGACCCGTGAGAGTTTTGAACAAATTCCGAAACTGGTTTAGCTTAATCCTGCATCTTCTTTCTAGAGGTATATCTTGCAGGAACAGTGTGTTTGGCCTCGTTACAAGCTGTGTTTTTAAAAAATTCTTGAACGTCATGTTTATGTATTTTTTCGTTTCTGCGTGAAATAAGGACAATTTTGTCTCTTAAATCGTGTAAAAATGGAATCATCTGTTTCTGATTAAGTTTTATTTTCGGATTTTTGTTATAACTATATTTCAATTAAAGTTGTAAGCAATGTAATTTATTTCTACAATTTACTTGAGTGCAGTAATTAAGTGATTACACAATAAATTTAAAATCGCACATCAACTCCAAAGGTTAGTCTAAATTAATACATCGCTTAGTTGTTTACGTTTTAATTACGCACATACAAACTGGAAGCTTCTTGCACTTACTTCGTCTGTATACATATTTCATTTTGTCGTAACTTGTTATTACATAGTTTAGTCATAATAAGTACCGGTTTGGTGTCAAAAGTGACACCTCAGTTATGCTTTAACTGGGGCGTCATATATTAGCAGCTGTATAAAATCTGAATTATTAATGAGAAGCATCTTCAGCTTACGCTACTGTAGTATCTTCATCAAAATTAAACTTTAATGGAACAAATGTTGGTCAAATACATTTCTTATGGTTTCATAGTTCTCTTTCTTTAAAGTTTCAGTGCTAATTGAGGTAGAGTGAGGATTCACGGTTTGATCTAAGAACTCTTTTGAGCGTTTGCCCTCTTAAATTGAGGTAGAGTGAGGATTCACAGTTTGATCTAAGACACATTTGAACGTTTGCCCTCTTAAATTGAGGTAGAGTGAAGATTCATGTTTTGATCTAAGAACACATTTGAGCGTTTGCCCTCTTAAATTGAGGTAGAGTGAGGATTCACGGTTTGATCTAAGACACATTTGAGCGTTTGCTCTCTTAAATTGAGGTAGAGTGAGGATTCACGGTTTGATCTAAGACACATTTGAACGTTTGCCCTCTTAAATTGAGGTAGAGTGAGGATTCACGTTTTGATCTAAGAACACATTTGAGCGTTTGCTCTCTTAAATTGAGGTAGAGTGAGGATTCACGGTTTGATCTAAGACACATTTGAGCGTTTGCTCTCTTAAATTGAGGTAGAGTGAGGATTCACGGTTTGATCTAAGAACACATTTGAGCGTTTGCCCTCTTAATTTAGTTGAGTGTGAACTTCAATTTTAATAGGCGTTTCAAATTAGAAGATAAGTATGGAGTAGCACGGTTTTTTAAAAACTCTAGCATTCATTTAAAAAAAATGGACTCCCACATACATATAAATACATATATTTCTGTGCGCATAACTCGACAAAATGAGGTCGGCAAACTGAGCAGCTGTTTTTTTCCGCGATGCCCTTGTAACACATTGCCCTTATCCAAAAATAGTTTTGGGCTCGGCTCAACAGGTCTTCTGTTCTTCTCTGTTACTCGTCATCATCCTCCCTTTCTATACATACCAAATCCATGACCTAACGTAGCCTAAAAATGGTTGAATTCACAGATCATTAAGTGTGATGACGGCAAGCAATATTGGGTGCCATATAATTAATAGTCATAACCTGTACACTAAGGGCGGGTTGTATCAAGCAGTTGGTTAACGTAACATACGTACGTCAAAAAGTAACAATTACGAAAGATCTTTAACGTTCGTTTAATAAGAAGCGTTGTTTCAAAACATTCTGGTATAAATTCCTGCCCATCCCAACAGCTAAGTTATTGACACGGGTCCTACCTAAATAGCTTTTTTTTTGCATTTCTCCACTTATTTGTGTCATCAAAAGAAATGGTATTGAGGAATTCAAAAGAAATTTCACAATATTGTTCTATTTGACGCAACTAAAGTAACGTTAACCAGTGCTCAGACCATCTGTTAACGTAAACGTTATATTTTACGTGCGTTAACGCTGACATTTTGTGAAACAACCCAATTTTTTGATTTAACGATAGTTAGCAGTTCAATCGTTAAATCCTACCATTGTACGTGTAGGCAGTCACACAAATTTTATTCCCTGGAGGCTTATTTAGCTATGCAACTTTATTAATGTTTGAGTTTGTATTTTGTTTCTAGTGTGCTAGCTAACAAGTGATGGGGAGCCACTTCTTCTCTATAGCTAAAACACAAGGAAGTGGTGACGGGCGGGCATTTTGGGGGACTGTTTTTTGTAAAACTTGACGTTCAAAAAGTGCTGGCTCTCAGCCTAATTTGAATAAATTACTTTTTAATTTGTAATTTTGAACACCTCCACTGATGTGTTGCCCTAAGTATTGAATGCAAAATATTGCTTATGAAGTCTTGAATTGGTTGTTTGCTGTCATTTTTACCCGACTGCGCCAAGAGGACGGTTATGATTTTCTAATGTATGTATATTTCTTTGGGGATCAAGATAAAGGGCTCGAGGAAACGATTCCAAAATACAGGAAAAAAATACTTTGAAACCGCTTAAAAAGCCTCTAAAAAGTTGCAAACAAGTCGCTTTTCAAGCAACTGCATCAGACAGTTCAATCACAAATCTAATGCCACCAAATGCACCAAATGTTGACAGTTCGTTCATTGTATCCTTGATTTAGTTTTCCGTATGGTCAAGGGTTTATTTGACCGAACTGTTCAATATTTACAATAATTGAGCAAACTACCTATATTTATATTTGTTTGTTGTTAATGATAAATCAAATTTATTTTCATGTATTAGTTTGACACCTTAACACGTCAAATAATAAAAAATAAAGCTAGAACAGAGGGCTAATTCACGTAATGTTATGACGCACCGATTAAGTTTTAGTGCAGTTGCAATTAAGTTTAAGTTCGAGTGATAAACTGTATTCTTGTAATCTTTGAACTGCGCGTAAGCTGCGCGTGAACTGCACGTCAACTGCACGACTACCAAACTCTATCAAACTTACTGACGGTGAGATAAAAAAATATATTCACTAAATAATCGAATAGAAACGAATAAATTTCAATGAATAAGACGTTATTATATTATTAAAAATTAAACTTAAGCTTATAAGCTGTAATTTTGTGACGTCAAACATATAGTAGAATACCGATCATGTTGCGTTCCGAAGCACGCACCAAAGACGCGCAACAGTAGAATACCGTTATTGCGCTCGCGTGACGCAAACTTGACGCGTGCGTGTCTGACAGCGGTAGAGAATACGAAAAGCGTTGTTTTGATCGAAACTTAACTTCAACTGCACTGCAACAGCACTTATTTAGTTACATGAATTAGCCTACAGGTCAGTGTAATCTATCTTACTGACTGCTCCGCTGAGAAGGAAACCCAAATCCAATTCAGTGGTCAGCCTCCTTTGTAAAGTAATCAATATCCTGGTCACATCATACATAAGAGGACCATGCAAATTAGTTTCTGAGATGAAATTTTGAAGAAAAATCCAAACTGAGTACTGTGTAGTACTGTGTACTCCTTGGTTTTGTTTGGCCAATACGAAATTGGCCAGTCGAAAAACTGGGAAAAACAGGGTGAATGAAAAAGTTTAGAATAGGTTTGAAATTAGAAGGAAAGGCAATTGATTGTTTTTAGGAGAATCTTGGATTAGCTTCCAATCGGGCAAGGTCCCTCAATATAATTATTATGTAAATCCAAATTTTCCCTTTATTTTTAGTAGTTCTTTGGTGATGCCTTAGCTATTCGTAGTTGAGGCACCACAAAAATAAAAAAAAAAAAAAGAATTTTGAATATACTAAAACATGAGAGATTTTCTATAAGTTGAGGGTCCTTGATGCGTGCTACGTTATGATTGTTCAAGGAAGTGGAGGCATTATTTTATGTGGTATTAACAGACATGTAGAATAACGTTGCAATGCCCTTTATTGCCAAGCGCTATCCTGATAACCAGAACAGACAGTCGCTCCATGTAAAATACCTACTGGTATTCGGTTGAATCGGTTTGAATGGAAGCCGACCCCGACATTTTTGGGAAAAGGCTAGGCGGATCGTTTGAATGACACGTTCTTCATTTATTATTTTACTTAACGCAGATAGGTGGGAAAGTGCAGGCGTAATTGTTTGTTCCAAATGTATAGCTATAAAGTTTTATTAAAGGCACAATAAACGTAATAAAATCGGTAATTTTAAAAGAGAGTTGACACGAACCACAACCTTGTCCATCATATATCTATGTCAGAAAACATAGGAAACACATTTTCTCCTTTTATTACTGTGCTAAGTATTTTATTATCAATTAATTATATTGAGTTGAATTTAACAATCAAGTAAATATGTAAATTATATGTTCTTGACCGGTTTGATTCAGAAAGCCCTCCTGCTATGTTTTATATCCGTCATTAAAGGTTTTATGACTGTCAAAAGATAATCTGCATAATAGCGGTGTGTACATAATAAAATAGAAAACATCTTCTAAGCTGTACTTTCGTAAAAAGGCAGGTCTTCCGGTCTTGGTAGTAATAGTATTGTCTATAGCTAACTTTTGTTCCCCTGATGGGATCCCCTGGTGAGGTGAGGATCTCGATCCATAGTTTGATCTGGGGATGTAACAGAACCTAAGCTATAAAGCTGCTTTCAGACAACGCTATAATATAATAGCATATATGTAGTATATAGCTCATAGCACACCAATATCGCGTACCATACATTGTTATGGACACGTTCACACTGTACTGTAGACTGTACTATATATTATTGACAATGTATTGTGCGCGATATTTTTGTGCTATGAGCTATATACTCTTAAGCTATACAGGGTTATTTGTAAAACACCAGCAACCTCTTAGGCAGTGAAAGTATACATGATTATAAACAACTTTTGTTTTGGCAAAACTCCGAAATCTCGAAAAAAATATCAGCTGTTTCATACATTTTCATTGGCTAAATATTGCATTTTGTATGAAACAGCTGATATTTTTTTCGAGATTTCGGAGTTGCCAAAACAACAGTTGTTTATAATCATGTGTACTTTCACTGCCTAAGAGGTTGCTGATGTTTTACAAATAACCCTGTATATTATAGCGTAATCTGAAAGCAGCTTAAAATAATCTATAGCTAACTCTGGTGAATCCAGAGCGAATATTGAATTGGTCCTGAAATATTAGACACTACATCAACCGAACAAAAAATCGAAACCAAAAGCCTACAAACTTTTAATTAAAATAGCACTCCTTGTAATTAATTAAGCGTAATTTTTTACTGTTAATGAGTGTTTAGTGACTGCCAATTATTTAAAACGTTACCCTTTTCAATTTGACAAACGCAAAATACAACGACAATTAACAATCCATGTTCTTTTAACAATTTAAGATTGACATTGACAGTAATTACTAGTAAATTCATCTTCTAATAACCAACTTTCGTTTTTGGTTATGCCAGAGCTCTGAAAAACGCATTAGGTGCGCGTGCGCATGGTGTCATATCAATCGTTACGAAATGAACGAGAGTATAATTACCATCTAATGCAGAAGTCATTATAGGGCTTATGTCCGACTGACAGTTGATATCATAGACATAAAAGAATGGATCGACTCCTCTCACAGTTTTTTTTTACTGTATTCACTTGACAGCCGGACAAAACGCTCAGTCCAGTTCTCTATAGGCACTCTATGGTCTTTAGAAGGTCCATGTCAGACTGACACTTGCTAAAGTGATGACAGCATTAGATCAATTACTGTAAAAAATATTCTTATTTGAGATTACGCGAGTTATTGGGTAGTAACTCCTCACAGTTTCTCCAGTTAGTGTAATAATAATTAACATCAATGACGTATTATATATAGACACGTCATAAACCAACATCGCGGCGCTTAAAAACGCCGAAAATACTAGATAGCTACTAATACGCATGAAGAAAGGGAAAGAAAATATGTCACCGTACGGCGGGATGCCTGTTGCTAGAGGGAGATAAATATACATCTTCAGTTACGTCACAGGATAAGTAATAGTCAAATTGACATCAAAACAAACGTAGTGTCGGGCGACAGGTTGGTGCGTAAGTGGCTAATTGGCTTCATTTCATGTGGTCATTTTAGAGTGCGGTCAACGTATCTATAGTTTTATATATCATTGATTAACATCGAAATATTCACTTGACTTGCTTCCAATTAAACATACGTTATAGTCGTTGACGCAATCATTTTTCTTCGTTTTTACTCAGTCTGTAATAGTCTTTGGGCTTGACAAGTTTTATGCCTAATAGGTTAGGTAAGGAAAGTTAGGCTAATCAGGCATGCTAAGTGACAGCTTTGGATGACATAACATAGGCTCAAACTTAAAAAAAAAAGATAATCGCTCTGGTTTCTTGTCAGTCATTTGGACTTGCCTCATTTTTTATATGAAGCTGTAACTACACATCATAAACAAATATATCTGTCCCTCTCGCAAAAACCCTGTTTTCTATGGCAGCTGTATAGGCGATATGAACTTTGACGTCAAAGTCTATATGGGACTTCTCTTTCTGTACCTGCGGTACGGTGGAACGATGATTTAAAGCGCAGTGGCTGGCAGCTTTTGGATGCGGACTGCTCAGGACTGGGGTGTATTATAAAGAGGATCCGAATGGGCTCCGAAAAAACTGAACTAATTTTATTCATTTTTCACCAATAGAAAGTTAAATTATCAGGAAATAACATTAGAAATATAACTTATTTTCGGGGAAATAGAGATCCCTACGAAAATTGCTAAACCCGCGCAAACGAAGTCGCGAGGTGCTAGTTTTAAATAAAAAGTGTCAATAGAGCTTTTAGCAATATCGTTTTAGTTTTTCGTAGTCACATTCGTAGTTATTTCGATGAGAGGCTCGTTTGGGATTTCACGACAGTTAAAAATCCATTGCTTTATTTAGCTTTTTCTTACAAATCATGTGACTTCCACTTGACAAAAAGAAGTTCATTAAAGTCCGATTTTTTGTGATGAAATTAAAATCCTTGTTTAGTGCTCCAGTTTCATACCTGTCAACGCCCGTATGAGCCTATCGGGCCAAAGTTCTATTGTTTTAGAATTGTTGTTTTTAATTTGTGGGCGCTGACAGATGGAACTCTTGCGCAAAATATAACCTGACCCAGCGGTTAAGGAAGGGCGTTGTCTATCAGTAAATGAATGCATTTAAGATTTTTACTAAGTTCATCATTAGCTACCTCCTCCTACCATATCCATTTGCCTCTAACCATAGAGAAACTATACCCAAGTATGTTTTGATAAATGGAAGATCACTTAGCAAGTGAGAGGGCCCCATCACGCATCTATTAGTCTAATGGCGCTACCTTTCTTCGCTATGCACGATGTAATCATACACATTATACGCTAATATCCCTTTGATTTACGTTTATGTAACGCCGCCATTTTGTTGCTTACGAGAATGTAATGGCATGACGGATAAGTGTGCTGTTTTGGAGCATTTGATAAGTTAATTTCTTTTGAGAGCGCTAACGATGCAATTATGCAGCTATTTATAATGCTAATGACTTTATTTTTGGGCTTAGAAATTTTTAATACGGCTATTGGGTGCTGTTGCCCTTACCTTAGGTTGTAAAATCTAACGCCTAATTGACGAATTGTTATTCTTTTCTATCATATTTTAGTGTTTTGTGTCCTGTTTTCAAAAGGAACGTCAGGTTTTTTTTTCCATTCGGAAAATAAACGGACACGTGCGGCTAGTTTAACATTTTGTATGTAAAGCAAGCATTCAGGTCTCCGAATCTGAATTCCTTATCAGGGAACCGTACATTTGCGGCTGGCCTAACAAATGCTACACCAAGATCAAAACAATCTCCTTTACGCTACCCGCCCACGTCAGACTTTTAATAGAACTGATAAATCGGGCCGACTTTTCCTTGCTAGGTAAAATCAGTACGATCCATTTTCTCCTACAAAATGTCGGCCGCCGATTATCAGACGTGGTTGTTCAGCCTTAAAAAAAAGTAAACAAAACACTACCTAATTTCAGTTCCATTTCGTAACATTTCGCACGATACAATTTCTATTATTTGACAAGCACCGTCGCGCGTCGGTCCGCGGGTTAGCTCTAGTGAAAGCTGCGCTTGCGCAAGAGCAAGGTATCTTGCGATTTATATCCATTGCGTTACACCGGGAAGTGAGTGCATGACATCGATCGGAGACTTTGAGAAGTAGGTAGGTACTTCAAAATGTAGGTGTTCCTTTGTAGTATATGGGTTGCCTAGTCATACTCGGTTGGATTGTGGATAACAGCTGTACAGGTCTAACTTCAATGTTAAGCAATATTTGGCGGAGGTTTTTTGTGGAAGTAGTGATCTTCTGTGAAATGCTGAAGAGGTTGTGACTCGCTAGTACTGTAGGCTTAGGACTAAAAATTACAGCACACGAGACTTTTGTAAATTGACGAGACCGTGACTCGGTAGTATTCAACTGACCTGTGACAGAAACCGACCCTAACATATTTGAGAAAAGGCCAAGCAGTGGAAAGAATGCAGCAGGATTTAGTTGCAGGGCTGAATGCTCGGTGTGTCCAGTAAGACATCCTAAAGTCCTAAGTATTATCTCGTAAAGAAGTAGTTTTAGTAAGTACCTATTGCTCATACTTTGGGATGAAGTTGATTTTCAGAGGTATGGCTTTCTGGATGGCTTTGAGAGGTACTCGTCATTTTTATCAACAGCATATATGTAGGTACGTATCTCTGTAACGACTTCTTTGCCTTCAAACTTTTTTTCTAAATAATTCAAACGCAATCTATTTGTTTAAGTACCCAATCAATAAACATATGACAGACAGATGAAACAGTCATCAATTTCTCTAAAAATAAACAAGAAAACGACAGTTAGCGACTCATTCCATTTTTAAATCTCGTTGCATAACACGACGTAACAGTCGTGATTACATCACTGTCATACTTCCGAACATGTTCGGAATTGGTTCTGTGTGTCGATGCCTTTGCCTCTCGAGTCGGCCTTCTTTCACTCGCCTTTGGCTTTTGTTCAGTGTCATGTGGACTGATGGCCTACCTTGTCAAGTTATGTTTTTTTTTGGTGCTGTTACGTCAGTGCTTGCGATTTCACTGGCTGGTTATAGGTCGTTCGGATTTTAAAATGGCTTTGTTTTGATGTTCGTAAATGGAATTGGAAGTTCAGGGGCCTTATACGAAATGACTTCGCAAGACGCGCCTCGACCTTAAGTAAGGCCAAGTCTTGTACTTAAAACGTTCAAATTCAGGTTGCAATATCATCTTAGCGACAATCAATAACATTATGTAGCGAAATTAGGTTTTTGACAGTTTGCGAAGGTTCCATTAAAATACGAGGAATATCCCTATTGTCTTTGCAGTACAGATTCAGAGTGAAAAAGCATGTATAGGTCATTTGAACACTATCACATATTTTGATTGTACCATCGCGCTACTTCCTTTTTGTCTGGGCCAATAAGGGCCAGAAACAAATAATTTACTGTTTTAATGGTTTTTCGATATTATGCAGTCGTGCAAGTTGCTCCAATTTTACGTAAGTAATACCTTTAGTGAATGGCGTAATGATGTCGCCGGATAATTGCGAAACATGCAAGACTACAAAATATCTTGAGAGATTGTAAACTCTCGATATATATAATAATATAATAATTTTTTATAATATCCTTGGACATTTCACACAACGCCATATAGTCCCAAGTTAAGCAACCTAATGCTTGTGTTATGGTAACGATATGGCTGATAAACTACTTATATACATTTTTTTTTGTAAATACATACATATTATAGATAGAAAAACACCCAGACTCAGAACAAATACATGTAGGTCTTACAAATATTTGTTCCGTGCGGGAATCGAACCCGCGACACGCAGCGCAGCAGTCGGTCGCTCAACCACTGCGCCAACCGTGTCGACAAATTGCAGTCGACGGACCTTTACAGAAATGTTCGAGAGCACCAACTGTCAACTTGCCCTGGTCATTAAAGCCAAATGTACATTCATATTAGTTATACCTAAAATTACACACACAAAGTAAACTAAACCAGGCGTACATGTGACGTCACAACTGAACTAACCAACGAGAGCCTAGTTTCTTGTCGACTGGTGCTCTGATTGGTCGCCATTTTATTTCAGTTTACAATTTCTCGGAACGAATTCGAGAAATTAAAAAGTATCAAATTTTGATGCGTAAAAAACATTCCAAAATGTTCATTTGACAATTTGCCGAAAGTTTATAATCTCTCAAGTTATTTTATAGTTTTACGAAGTTTGCCATTTTCCGATGACAAAGACATTCAAGAGAGTTACAAGTATTTTTATAAGAACTGCTCCAGTAACTACTCTAATCCGGCCTGCTTAATCTGTAAAAGCTCCCGCGAGAGCTTTAAAGCAATTTTTCATACTTCGCAACTTTTTTATAATACTCCTTTTTTTGACAGTCGTGTAGTTAATAATCGAGCGTGTTTGCGATAACCACTATCGCAAGGTTTGAATAAACACAATACCTTTTAAGGGGTCATTGTACTCATAAATAAGAACAATTTTAACTATGGGACCAACACTGATCATCATCATCTGCCTAGCCTTTTCCCAACTACATTAGGGTCGGCTTCCAGTCAAACCGGATTCAGCTGAATACCAGTATTTTACGTGGAGCGGCTGCCTGCCAGACTTCCACAACCCATAAACTGGGTAACACGGTATTTCTTGGCAAGACTGTAGTCAGATTAACTGGCTTCTGACACAACTGCCAATGATCTACAAAACAAATAACAGCCGGGACCAATGGCTTAACGTGCTTTACGAGGCACGGCGGAAACTCGGTATGTTAAGATGGTCACCCATCCGCAGACCAACACTGGCAAGCGTTGCTTATACGTGAAGATCTACCCTTGGGGGTTGGGAACACATTCATAATGCGTGTATAGCAAAGGAGTGGAATTCTCTGCCGGATTCTGTGTTTCCTGATAGCTACAACCTGGAAGTCCTTAAGTTAAGAGTGAATAGGATAAGTACTTCTAGGCAAACGTGCCCCATCTTAAACTGCATCATCGCTTGCCATCGGCTGAGATAGTGGTCAAACGAGTGCCTATCAAAAGTAAAAAAAAAAAATACATTCTGTGCGCATAACTCGCCAAAATGTACTAAACAGCTGATTTTGTTCAGCCATTTCGGGATTGGTGTGGACAAAGTTGTTCATAATGATGAGTACAATGACCTCTTAAGACGTATTGCGTTTATTCTGTTACATGTTGTATGGCTAACGCGTAATATATGAAAGCAACAACATTCTGTGGTTAGAAGACTTTTATAATTATTGATTAAATAATTATTGTCATCATTTCAATCTATTCCGATTTGCGGTTTTTAATAGTCGTGTTAAGCTGCTTCCACAACGCAGTTACTTTTTGTGGAGCAACAGAATTGGACACGATAACATTAGGTAGCATTCTTCAACTTATGATTTTAACTTATATATACTAACTAGCGTGTGCCAGCGGCTTCGCCTGCGTAATCCCTCGGGAACGTACTTCCGGGAAATATATAACCTATATTTACCCTCATAGTTTCAGTTCCCGTGGGATTTCCTGGATTAAAACTATCTTATGTCCTTTCTCGGGTCTCAAACTATCTTTGTACAAAATTTCAGCCAAATCGGTTCAGTGGTTTAGGCATATAAGTTGGGAAGTTAGGATAACAAATAACTTTTTGTTAACGAATGGTGGCCATTAACACTTGGAAACGTTGCTCCACAAAAGTAACTGCGGTGTGGATGCAACTTTCAAACAATGGCAATACTAGAGGCATTGACTTGGCCTAAGTTTCGCTCCCGTCAACTGGCAACTTTTTTTTTACATAAAAACCTTCTGATAATAGACAAACACAACAAAAAAAGAATTAGCGAAATCGGTTCAGCTGTTCTCGAGATTTGCGCTTAGCAATACATTCAGCGATTCATTTTTATATTATAGATACTTAGAATAATAACGCATAGAAGCCGCGTCTAGAACAAAACCCGAGCAAAATCGTGTGTCCACTTCATTTTCTTTGTGTGCGTGAGCCGAATGTGTCTACGTTCCTCTAACGCACACAGATATAGCTTTCAGTGATACCATTACTAAGCCGTTACCCATAAAATATGGGAAGACGCATTACTATTTTGCTATCAAGGCAAGTATTTTATGTTGTTGGGAACTGGAAAAGGTAAACATGATTTTTCATGTAATATGACATATTTTTTCGGAAGGTATAATTCAATTTATTTCAAAATAAAAGGAAATAAATCGCATAAAGAATGAGATATTGTTCAATGCGTTTAGAATGCTTGATGGGTTATAATTATAAACAATGTTAAAACTTCGGGTCTGATATGAATTAACAGTAAGTATTGTATTTTAAAATTACAAAAATGAAAAACATGAATGAAAGCAATGTGGGTATTTTTTCCTCACAAATAGCAACACTGTGTTATGACAAGTTAGGTTATTAGAATTTTGTTTTATTTATCGATTTACGTAAAAATAGTGCATAGAATGTGAGTACTTTTGTGAAATGTTATTTTATCACATTTTTTTGTTTTCCTGATGTGCTATAACATCCTTTCACGCAACAAACTGTCATTTTCAATTATTTACTCGCGAGCTGTGATCGACGGAACGTGACATTGAGTACTGACGGCCTGGTGGCTAAGTTTGACGGATTAGGCTAAGTTTTAGTTGCCTCACTTTTTGCACTCGTACTAGGTTTCTATGCGTTATTATTCTAAGTATAGATAGTTTAACATATACAAAATGTTTTAGTTTGCAAGATGTATCCTGGATAACTATGATACAGTTCATGTTCCCGTAGGTAGATTCTTCCATACTTAATTGTCGTTTCTGAGACAGCACTTTTCTTTGCTTTCTAATTTAGAAAATACAAGTCATTTTTATTTACTCTAACAATGTGGTAATTAAATAAGAAGTACTAAGTGCCCATTTATGCCAACCACGTAATATTCTACTCTATTGTTATATCGATTTCAAAGGGTGTTTAGAGAAAGGCGTTAAGATTAGCGTTTAGATGTAAACGGCTGTTTACTGACATTGTTGTGTAAATTAACGACGACAGCCGACGGAAATCAGGGGGGCTACTCTCTAAGCCCGAAGTCCGTAGTTTAGGGCGTTGTTATGAGTTTTTCTACTCCGTATCACCTACGGACTTACGATTAGTCCCGAAACCGAACTAAGAATCTATACTTATCTATACTAATATTATAAAGCAGAAGAGTGTGTTTGTTTGGTTGAACGCGCTAATCTTAGGAACTACTGGTCCGATATGAAAAATTCTTTCAGTGTTAGATAGCCCATTTATCGAGGAAGGCTATAGGCTATATATCATCACGCTAAGACAAATAGGAGCTGAGCATTAATGGAAAATGTGACGCAGTCGAAGTTGCGCGGGTTAGCTAGTGAATGATAACACGATTTGACACTAACTGTGAAATAGGCTAGATTCCATCATCCACAAATTGCAAAACTATTTAGTCCGTCAGTTAGAGTTTAAAAAAATAATGGACACGTATTTTTTGGTTTTGTAAATCAATAAATTTTTCAGGACACAAGCCCATTCTCAGACTTTAGCTAAGAAGCTTCTGTTGAGCCAGTCATCATACAGAGCCTGTGACCGTGTATCTCATTGTTGATAAGGGGCACCGGGTTTCTACGCAACATAGTGTAAAAACCAATTTAAATAAATAATAGAGTAATTTGATCAAGGGCTTTCTCGCGCTTCACGAAAGTCCAATTTGTATTTTCCCTTAATCGTAGCAATCAAATTTTCCAAGATTGTTTCAGTTAATCTTTCTAATTTCATCAGTAGCTTACTTGGAGGAATAGTACCAATAAGGTCGTGTTTTCACCTGCAAGTGATTTGCGTGCAAGTTTACTTTACATTGCTGGGCACGATAGAGCGAGTGATCACATTATACCTCTGTAGCCCGCATTGCACCTAATGTAGCTCGCATGCGAGCTGGTTTAAAAGAGTGTCCATGGAGTTTCTTGTACGTTCTTCTCCACAGGATCTACTCTTTGGAACGTGCAACTGCCGCGCTGGAGACGAGGTCGGTGGGTGTGTTATGTTGCAGAACAACCTGCTGCTCTTGTCGCTAGCGCGGCAGGATTAGCTTCATCTATTTGACTGACAGACATTGATTATTCAAAAGTGCCTGTAACAACTGGTCTATTTGAAATAAAGGATTTTGTATTTGTAATTGTTGAAGATCGAATCGCGGCTTAATGTAAAGCAGTTAATGCAGATTTTTTTTTTTTTTATACAAAACGGGGAAACTCTTGGCCCAAATCTCACCTGATGGAAAGTGATGATTAGGCCGAAGATGGAAGCGAGTTTCACCCGGAATCCTCTTACACAGAGGAACTGGCTATCATACCTCTAACTGCCGGAACACAACAATGCTGTTAACATTGTTGTTATGGCGACAGACTTAGACATGATGGTGGTAGCTTGCCAGGTGGACTTAGAACAAGTCCTACCACCAGCCAAACCGAGCAAAATATTTGCCCCCGCTGGGAATCGAACCCGGGACCTCTGGGTCTGAATCAGGTGGTATAACCACTAGACCACGGAGGCGGTTAGTGTCACCTGTTTAGCACCACCCGGGGACCACGTGTAGGGATTCGCTGAAGGGTATTCTCCTACGGATGCGGGTGACTCGGCCCCCTAATGCCAAAACTAGATGATGGCCAAAAATTATACAACAATATTTAATCTATAACAGATATTTAAATGCCCTGTGCAATATGTTAGATCCGTCATTCATTCGTAAGAAAGACTTGTCGATGTCAACTACTGGGAGGTTGCCCACCGGATACAACAACCATCCGGTCAGAGGATCCTCCCTTTTCATTGGAGGTTTGCGAGACTTTACTCTCTTTTCTGCATACTTCTATAGGAGTTCTATAGGTTTTGCCAAGAGGTAAAGTCTTACCCAGTAATTGGGTTTTAGAAGTGAGATAGACAGTCTAGCCATGTCAAATTCTGGAATTCTGGAATTTTGAAATTTGGACTGCCTGCGGTTTTATTGGAAGCCGACCTCAACATAGTAGTGACTTGTAAGTACTCCAATGTTTAAAAAAGAACATGGTACGTATTTTCTACAAGATTATTTTCAACTTTGATAGATTGTTTTTGAGCATGTAAGTTAAATTGAACTCTATTCCCTAAAAATACAGATGTCAGTCGCAAGGCAGGTGATTTACATTTGTCAGTGATTACAGTTTAACTAGTAAGTTACCGAAATGTCGAAAATAATAGATTTGATTACCGTGTAATTTTCTAAGTTCTGTAAATATATCCTATGTTTTTCGAAACATAATAGTATCTTAATTCTATAAAGACAACGCAGGTAGGCCATTATTGAAACGGTAAAGATTAGAGTAGTTTTTTTGTTGTTTATGATATTTTTATTTATTTATGTGATCTAATCTTCTTCTAACATAAAAAAAAAAACGTGTCACGGTGTTTATAATCGAAGTCCTCTGAAACGGCTAAACCGATTTTCATGATTTTTTTTGTGTACACTCAGTAGATCTGAGAATAGGTTGTAGGGTACTTATTGTTTTTTTGGTAATACTACGTTTGCCCGGTGAGCTAGTAAATAAATAGAAGTAGCTAAATTTCGAATACCTAAAATATTTAGCTGAATGTCAAACAATCTTTATATCATAAACTAGTCCATGTTCTATCTATTTTAATAGTCAATTTCCCCAGATTTAGTAACATATCCCACACAAACTGCTATAAAAATCTCAAAATTTTATGATATTTTAATAGTTTTTATATAATAAGGGCGAACTCACTGAGGCGATTCAAAGTAGCAACAGTGAAATACGAAAACGTAAAATAAGCAATTAAGAATGTTACATGATAAACGATAGGTACGTAGATATCTATGCTTTACATTATTTAAACGTAGTTTAATTTATTACCCAGTATGCTATATTTATACTGTCCCTTTCGAAAATAATGGCTGTTTTACTCCGAAATTACTGTTTTTGTTGTTCTGATTGGGGAAAGTCACATAAAATGTTATTTTGAATAGAGTTTGTAGAAATTGTAAACATCGTTTGTTATTTCTATAGCTTGTTTTGTATTGTTTCTGGTTTTACATAACTCTTGTACGTCGTAGGTAATTGAATTACCATTAACGTCATGTCAAACAAAAGTTAGATTTTACAAACTTAGGTTATGGAAAACACGATGCGATGAACCTATGCTATAAGCATTTCAATGCAGTCACTTCCGAACCTTTATGAACACAATAAAAATATAACTATAATCATCCCACGCCAACGTCCATCAACTTTCACAAAATCCATTAATGGAGCTTTGATAAATACCTAACTCAAATACATTATAGCAAAATGAAAAATAATCTACATAAACCTAACAAACCATCTACATAGAACATCGCGAATCAATTTGCCACAATAATAAAACCAAATAGGCTGTAACAAGGCATTTGAATGGATCAGTATAAGTTTTTGCAAAAAAGCAGCCGACCGTCAAAATTGTATAAGAGATAATTGAAACAAGCAGTCCAGTAGAAACTACTTTTTGTCTAGTTAGAGAGGTTTCTAGAAAAGCGTCCATCTAAGATAGAAAAAAATAGTTACAACAAGTCGTGACATAAAGAGAGTGGACTCGACTCGGTTTAAACACGATCTTAAATAGTGAGGCACAAGAAAAGGAAGAAGAATTACCGTCCGTGGGATAAGATGTTATGTAAAAGTTCTGCTATGTTATGCTAAAGAACTGTTTATTTTCGTCAGACGTGACACATACAACAGAGAAACAAAATTAGTGACTTTCAACCTGTATGTTAGGAAAAATTTGCACCTACGAAAAATTACCTTCGCTGAAAGTCCTAATAATATGCATTGCATATAGCATTTATTACGTAGCAAAAGCTATTCCATAAAATTATTCATCCAATAAATAAATTAATAAAAATTACATTAAAACTATACTGCCCACGAGTAACTTTCAACTGACACATGACAGTTGTCAAAGGGCGCAATAAAAAGTTTCTATCTCGTTCGATCGACTGATTACGTCTAATTTTATCTGTGGAGCGATGTCGACAGATGTCACTGGCCGAATAATCGATATTTAAAATCGAAACATGGCGGCCGACCCGCCTTCTGTCTGACCTGCGGTTTTAAATGTTATTGGCGCCTAAAGCTAGACTACCTAGTTTCAGTTTTGGTATCGATCAATCCATTCCTACCAATTTGTAGTAAGCGCTGACTATTTGTAATTTGCAATTAAATATATCATGATGCCCCGGTTAGAGCTAATTTATGTTGCCGGTTTCAAATTAATTATCTGACATGATATTCAAAATCTTTTTAGGTGTTACCTATAGATTTGATTAAACGAATACGATATTTATGCACTAGTTTAACGTCTACTATTAATAAAAAAATAACGTTTTGCATAGTTTGGTTTTTAGTTGTGGCCACGAAATGAGCATTGACTCGAAAAGAAGTTGTTGCTTTCTGTTCCAATCTGTCGCCTCGCTTTTCGAGAATATTCTACGTACTCCATTAGATTCGTATATTTGACATTACTTTAATGTTATGATTATAAATGGTAAAGGTTATGGCCTACACGGTGGAATCGATTTGTACCCACATTGTCACACCATCAATGCTAAACCAAGGCTATTTCTACAGTTTATTCACGTTCTCTTAACATTGACTTTTAAAAATATTGATTTATGTATTTCTACGGAATTTCACGGCTACATAGCATCGAAAATTCGAAACGCATAATTCTAGCTCATTGGCATCGCTTTGAGATTTCGTTCATGAGAATTTTATGTTTTCTCAATAACCTCCCGAATAATTTTTTTGGCACGGATACTAACATATTGGGTGTTATATTATTTAGTATGTTATTTGTAGCTTTATTACTATGTTAGATTTGTATATTTTTTTATAAACTACGCAATTGAAAAGAAAACACTGCCTGACAGCGCTAGTGGGAATAGAGCTTTAAATCAAAATTTCGATACTAGCTGATGCCCGCGGCTTTGCCCGTTTGACAAATTATATACTATGGTTTACGCCAGATAAACGTGGAATAAAGTACATTGACCCACATACATTTATTGACTTTCTTAAGATCAAAATCAGAAATAATGACATAAAGCTGTCCTGAATCGACTTCTATCGTGATCCTTTACGTTCTCTAGTAATGAAAAACAGTTCTTAATTTATTGTTCTAGTATCTACGAAGAGATATTAGGGAAAGGTCAATGTACTTTATTCCACGTTTATCTGGCGTAAACCATATTAAAACCTTCCTCGAGAACCACTCTATCCATTGGTGAAAACAAAATGAAAATCGGTGCAGTAGTTTTTGAGTTTATTGCAAACAAACAGACATACAAACAGTCGCGGCGGAGGACTTCGTTTTATAATAAATGTTGTGATTATACTGTGTGTACATAAATTATTATCAAAATAGATATAAAGAACACGAATGAAATGAATAGAAATATAGCAAAATGTACGCAATAAAATAAAATTGCGCGCGTAAAACATAGTAAAGAAATGGCCAGTGAATAGATACCTACATGACTTTTACTAAATCGCAATGAAACAGCGCATAATAATTTAGCATACGCACGCTGTACTGCACACATCGTCGCGTTATATAACCAACATTATATTATGTACTAAAAATAAACGCATTGGACTTGCTAATGACTACCTTGTTATAATATATTAGATGCGGAACTTCGTAGGCCGAATCATAGCATTGTTTTGCATAAAAAGACGATTTATCGTTTTGTGAATATATGGTGAATATTGGTTTCTTTTCTCCATTTAAAATCGTTTTATTTAAAAATAAACACGGTTTATGAGTGAATTCTACATTCAGTCCATGAATGGGTAATACGGGTATATGTCACCGGAAAATAGCAGACACTGTAAGTTTATAAAATATCGCGTAAAATCGTGAACAATTTTTCTTAAAAAGACAGAATTGTTGTTTTCAAAATGATATTTTCATAATATATCGAGAAATTAGCTAATAAAGATTTAGGTACTACATTCTTACGGAGTTTACCATTTTCTGGTGACATATATATCTGTCACCGAAAAAAATCAGACGCCGTATTTTTTCGTAATAAGACACGGATATATTAATAGAAACTGTTGAATTTGGATAGGATGTAAACATACAAAAGGATTATTAGGGTTCCGTAGCCAAATGACAAAAAACGGAACCCTTATAGATTCGTCATGTCTGTCTGTCTGCCTGTCCGTCCGTCCGTATGTCACAGCCACTTTTCACCGAAACTATAAGAGCTATGCTGTTGAAACTTAGTAAGTAGATGTATTCTGTGAACCGAATTAAGATTTTCACACAAAAATAGAAAAAAAATCAATAAATTTTGGGGGACCCCATGCTTAGAACTGAAACTCAAAAAATTTTGTATCGTCGAACCCATACGTGTGGGGTATCTATGGATAGGTCTTCAAAAATGATATTGAGGTTTCTAATATGATTTTTAACAGTTTGCGAGATGGATACTTCCAAAGTGGTAAAATGTGTGTCCCCCCACGTAACTTCTAAAATAAGAGAATGATAAATCTAAAAAAAATATATGATGTATATTACCATGTAAACTACCAGCGAAAATTGGTTTGAACATGATCTAGTAAGTAGTTTTTTTTTTAATACGTCATAACTCGTAAATCGCAACTTTTGCTTATAATATATACCTACAGGTTTGTACGGAACCCTCGGTGCGAGTCCGACTCGCACTTGGCCGGTTTTTTCTTAATATATCGAGAAATAACAATCAAATAAAAACTTTATTACAATCTTACGGAGTCTACAATTGTCCGGTGACATATCCATTACATTCCGAACCGTCAACGTGCCTTAAGAAGTGGCAAAATCCTTTAGTCCTTTTACTTTTAATTCTCAGACCTTCTAGTATGGATGTTGGCTAGTGCTGAGTAGATGATCTATATTCTTCCTAAGCCTATGCGCGCACTGGTGACTTTTGTCACCGTGACAGTATATCTCTCTGTTGCACTTCACAATTGCGAAAGAAAAATTTAACTACTGTCACGGTGACAAAAGTTACCAGTGCGCGCATAGGCTATGGAAAGCATGTAACACTGTCTGTTTAACAATTCGTTTCCATAAAAGAAATATGTGAGAGCCATGAGAGCCATCGCCACTGAACATAATCGATTTGTATGCGACTGAAACGGCATTTTTATCTTGGGGCTTATGAATACGTTTTGGTGACAATTGGGCATGCATCTTATGACCGCAGGTTCGGAACAAAATGTGGTACATCGTGACTCACTGAGCATCATCATCTGCCTAGCCTTTTTCCCAACTATATTGGAGTCAGCTTCCAGTCAAACCGGATTCAGCTGAATACCAGTATTTTACGTGGAGCGGCTGCCTACCAGATCTCCACAACCCATCAACTGTGTAACACGGTACTCCTTGGCAAGACTGGTGTCAGATTTTCTTGTTTCTGACTATCCGTAACGACTGCCAAAGATCTCCAAATGTCAGCCGGGACCAACAGCTTGACGTACTTTTCGAGGCATGGAGGAAACTCGGTATGTTAAGATCACCCATCCATCCACAGACCAACCTCGGCAAGCGTTGCTTAACCTTGAAGATCGACCTGTGCGGCTGTTATTATTTAGCCACTCACTGAGCAAAAACCTAAAAAAATCCGAGAAAATCTTCCTGTTTCCCACTTTTCCTGGTTTCTGAAATAAGAAATTGTTGAACTCCATTTTAACTTGAAAACCTTAAAATTCTAGCAATATTGAACACGTGTGAATCGGCCCTTAGTGTAGGTGGAAGTCATGAGAAGTGGCGGGCCGGGCTCTGAACGAACACATGCCCGCGTGTCTGTCATTCAAATTGCAAAACTTTATCACCGTTATTCTATTTTATGACATAATAAAATAAATAGTAATAAATAAATATAACAATTATTTCATAAAATATTCATAAAACTGCATGCCACAGTGTTATGTAAACCAGTTATTTTAATAGTTGTAGGTACTATTACCCACATTGAATTTAAAATGTGAAAGCAGCATTATTAGGTAGAATAATATGATCGCATAGAAATGACAAAATTATAAAAAAAGTTAACATAAAAAATTGTCAAGAATGAATTATGCTAAATTTGAAACGAAAATAAATAGTTGACACTATTAATAAAGTTAATAGTGATTTATTTGTACTTGTTTTCTATTATAAATATTCCGTGGTGTCATAACATACAGGCTTTATAAGTTATGTGATTTATATGGAACGACAAACGCAGAAAAGTCAAGGTATATGATTTACAAAGATTTATGTGTGTTTTCACTAAAACCAAGTGACATTTATACGTCCATAATTCCTAAACATATGTCAGCAACTATTAAGAGTATTTTTACATGCTGGCGTGGTGTGGATCGTCAAAGACACAATGAGGAATAGCGATAAATATTCTTAGGGCTGATTTTTCAATAGTCAGATAACTTTTATTGGAAGAATAAATAAGTCATACCGCGTGTATCTGACATCGACGCACAAACGATTTCCATGGGTCCGGGGCATGATTCTGGACACCCTAGACTTAGAATTTTTCGTCGGCTTTTTTCTCATTTTTTTATTTTTTTCAAGGGTTTTTTTTACTTTAGACTGCTCATAATCGTTATTCTGACCTAACCCAATGAGATTTTTAATCAAAAAATAATTAAATAACTACTTTCACTAAAAAGAGCAATCTGAATAAAGCCACAAATAATATCAGCTCAGCTGAGCGGATACTTTGTAGTACTCTTAAAAAAAATCAGAAAAGAACCGACGAAAAATTCCAACACTGGGGTGTCCAGAATCATGCCCTGGACCCATGGAAATCGTTTGTGCGTCGATGTCAGATACACGCGGTATTGACATATTTTCCATACAAAAGCTGTCAAACGGCCATTTTTATTCCTCAGATAAGAGTTATTGGACTATTGAAAAATCAGCCCTTAATAGTTTCAGGACCGATTTTGATGAAAACTAAAACATCTCTCTTTTCAATTCCCCTCTTCAACAGTTTTTTTTTTTTTTTAAACAGTTTTATTAGTAAGTAGCATAAATATACATAATCACTACTTATTATAAAACAGAGTCCTCCGCTGCGTCTGTCTGTCTGTTCGCGATAAACTCAAAAACTACTACACCGATTTTGATGCTGTTTTCACCCATGGATAGCGTGGTTCTCGAGGAAGGTTTTAGTATATAATTGCACGTTAGCGAAGCCGCGGGCATCAGCGAGTTCTTATTAAACTACCATCTAGGTACCCAATTTTAATCTAGAACTTCGTTCTACAAATTATGTAAACGATAATTCCAGTCTACTTACAATACCTATTAAATATTGAAGTTTAAGACCGCCCACGGTCGTCGAAAGTTCAGACAAAAGAAACTGAAATTGCATAGACCGTTAGATTTATTGCTGCATAGGTATTGGTTTATTTTTAGAAACTTTTTCAATTTGGTCAATGTTAGGTTATTGGCAGATATGATGCTGAAAATAGAAGTAAAAAATAATTGAGCTCGGTATTATTTTGTTATGTTTTTCTTAAAAAAATAAAATGTTCAAAGAACATTTGAATCAGAAGTGTGAAGAACATTAAATTGAGATCACTGAAGTCAAAGATTCAAATTAGCTTCGAGTCACTTTTCGTTAGGCCTTGTGTCCATCTGCAACCAGCTCGCATGCAAGTTGCATTGCGGGCTTGGTAACTTTCATGCCACCCACCTGTTACACCAGCAACACGCCAGCTACTCGCAAAAGAGTATGCGAGTAGCTGGCGTGCCATTGTGCCATAAAAAAAATTGTTTGGTGAATGTCACTATGACATGCAAACTATTCGCATACTTTTATGCAAGTTACAAGGCTGTATTATATATGCGGCCTTTTAAACAAATTACAATACAATACAATTTATTTCTCAAACTACAGTTGTACATTACATCAATGTGGTCTCGCCCCCAGAACCAGGACAACCTGTATGATAATGGTCGAGGTTCATCCGGTTATATGGATCAGAGTGAGGAAGCTTATAGACAGCGATTACTGCAGTTTATTAGTATAGGTACAGTGATTTACGATCACAGAATGGGTCCTACTTTGCGTACAGTCATTACAAACTTATGTATTTCTCTAAGCTAGTGCTTTTTTCTTACGCATAGGAAATCATCGAATGACTCCTTCTGTGCTGTAGGCTAATTCACGTAACTAAATAAGTGCTGTTGCAGTGCAGTTGAAGTTAAGTTTCGATCAAAACAACGCTTTTCGTATTCTCTACCGCTGTCAGACACGCTCGCGTCAAGTTCGCGTCACGCGAGCGCATTAACGGCATTCTACGTAACTGTTGCGCGTCTTTGGTGCGTACTTCGGAACGCAATATGATCGGTATCTACTATTTGTATGACGTCCCATAATTACAGCTTTAAGTTTTAATATTACAACAACGTCATATTCATTGAAATTTAATCAATTATATTCGATTATTTAGTGAGTAATATTTATTCTCTCTACCGTAAGTAAGTTTGGTTGAGTTTGGTTGTCGTGCAGTTGACGTGCAGTTCACGCGCAGCTTACGCGCAGTTCAAAGATTACAAGAATACCGTTTATCACTCAAACTTAAACTTAACTGCAACTGCACTTAAACTTTATCGGCGCGTTATAAAATTACTTGAATTAGCCCTCTGGGCGGAGTGCATGGGGGCAACAGACTCTTACTGACTAAAACCCATCCGTGTTCCTCAGTGGCGTAGCTAAGCTCAAAGGGGCGCAGTGTCAAACATTTTTGGGGGCCCTGTCTTAAGGGTATTGTTTTTTTAAACTAAATAGGCCATGCTAGCTCAGAAATGTCTTGGCAGGCCACGAGGGAAGTGGTCGGACTAAATGTATAGCTTCGTGCTTCGGGCCCTTGTAGTCTAGGGGCCCCGTATCTTTGATACGGCTGATACGACGGTAGCTACGGCCCTGGTGTTCCTTCTAATGCCCTTCGCGTTCCGGGGCCAAGACACAAACAAACAAACGAACAAATTCTGCAGCCCTAGCAAGCTAGTGCCTAACTAACATTTATAACTTTCAAAAACAGGAAATAATAAATACAAGCGTGAGCGAAAATTTTGCTGGATAAAACTTCCAAACAAAATGCATTTCTCAACGAAGCCATTGACCGAATGTTATTCCAGTAACCTGAAAGATAAATCTTGCGAAATCTTGACGTCTAGTTTTGGTATACCGGTTCGATAGATAGATAGGTAATTAATTAATGACTCATCGGGAGCAGACGAAGATTAATGTATTTGTTGTCAGCAAAGAGAATGAAAGTCATTGGTTGTCATCGTATTCTAATCACATTAAGTACATCGTTTTGATAGTCAGCATGACTTGCTGGTTTCTGAAGTAATTTTGGAAAGATAAGTCTTTTAGGGTGATGATAAGACTAGTTCGTTATAAAAGTGGTAGAAATTAAAGACAGCTCTTAATTAGCATTTTTGGTTAAGCAGCGAAAGCCAAGATCTATAACAGATAATATAAACTTGCCATAAAGTACATTGAACTTATCCTAATATGCTTTCGTATGGTACAGTTGTCAGCACATCAAGTTATCCGAAACTGTCAAATTTCAACTTTTTTTTCAACCTTGAACCAATCGTTTCAGCGATAAAATTGAAAATCTATTAAAGAAATACAGATTGTTGTATCTTGATGTGCTGGCATCTGTACCCGAACAATAAATTACGAAACGATTTTATAACAAGAGATCGTAAAGGATCACGATAGAAGTCGATTCAGGGCAGCTTTGTCTTTATTTCTGTTTTTGGTAAGTATTAAGAAAGTCAATAAATGTATGTGGGTCAATGACCGTTATTGCACATTTATCTTTCGCCTACCATAGCTAGCCACGCTAGCCATTGATGCGTGCGATGCGAATCATTGGCCACTAAGGTTGGCCGCTAAAGTCATTATTTATACTGGTATTTGACCTTTATTTTTATCTTGCTTTTAATGTTTTCCTAATAAAATGTCAATGACCGTTATTGCACATTTATCTTTCGCCTACCATAGCTAGCCACGCAAGCTATTGATGCGTGCGATGCGAAACATTGGCCACCAAGGTTGGCCGGTAAAGTCATTATTTAGACTGGTATTTGACCTTTATTTTTATCTTGCTTTTAATGTTTTCCTTTAATAAAATGGATACGGAAATTACTAGACCTACGATCTAGCGAAAATGAATATTTAAAATTATGTAGGTAGGTGCAATTGTCTTGAAAAATTGAAATACTTGTGGCCTTTCCTACTCACAGTTTGTTTTTCCCTAGTTAAAAATGGAAAAATCACAATACTTTGGGGGCCGAGTCACCCGCGTCCGTAGGAGAATACCCTTCAGCGAATCCCTACACGTGGTCCCTGGGTGGTGCTAAACAGGTGACACTAACCGCCTCCGTGGTCTAGTGGTTATACCACCTGATTCAGACCCAGAGGTCCCGGGTTCGATTCCCAGCGGGGGCAAATTTTTTGCTCGGTTTGGTTGGTGGTAGGACTTATTCTAAGTCCGCCTGGCAAGCTACCACCCTCATGTCTAAGTCTGTCGCCATAACAACAATGTTAACAGCATTGTTGTGTTCCGGCAGTTAGAGGTATGATAGCCAGTTCCTCTGTGTAAGAGGATTCCGGGTGAAACTCGCTTCCATCTTCGGCCTAATCATCACTTTCCATCAGGTGAGATTTGGGCCAAGAGTTTCCCCGTTATGTATAAAAAAAAAAAAAAAAACTTATAAAATAACGCAATTTGATAGGCATCTTTAACTTCATTGAATTTTTAACGAGTATATTAAAAATTGAATAAAACAAAACAATCAAGGTCTTGGTGGATGGGAGGCCTCCTACAAGGTGGACAGATAACTTGGTGAGGTTTGCGGGTAGCCGATGGGTGCGAGACGCACAGGACCGGTCGTTGTACAGTCACTTGTCCAGCCGGTCGATTCTGTCGACAACTCACCGTGATCACTTGGGTGGAGTGAACGATAAGTGAGATGTCAAACCATACAAACATGATGGAATGACAGCTCACTTATCGTTCCCTTAGGTGGAGACTGTATACTTGGGTGGAGTGAACGACAAGTGAGCTGTCATTCTATCTTGTTTGTATGGTTTGGCAGCTCAGTTGTCGTTCGTTCACTTCGCCTAAGTGTTCACTGCGACATGTTTACAGAATCGCACTGCAGTTGTCGGTGTCTTGGCCTATGTCCAGCAGTGGTCGTTTTTCGATTGATATGATAATAGTGTTAAAAACAATAACATATTTACTAAATCCTTATCTATACTAATATTATAAAGCAGAAGAAATTGTTTGTTTGGTTGAACGCGCTAATCTCAGGAACTACTGGTCCGATTTGAAAAATTCCGTCCGTGAAATAACCGATTTTGATATGGGACTAATCTGCAAGTATGTATAATTATCCTTTCATATAAAACAAGAACTTTTCAAATCGGTTCATAATTTACGGAGTTGAGGTATGAGGTAACAAACATTAAAAAAATACAATCGAATTGAGAACCTCCTCCTTTTTGGGAAGTCGGTTAAAAAGAGACAAAAATTACTCACCAAATTTTATTGTAACAATAATTTTAACCCCAATTTCTATACGGAGAGAGTTCAGTCGACTAACGTAGGTAAAAAAAAGCACGCTCCATTCCACGCAAAGTTCAGATGTCAGAAATAATCGCTTTTTTTGTACTCTGGCAAAAATAACGATTCTAACTGTAGATAAGTGCGAGTATATTAAGTTGTGCTAATTAATATAAACATGCGAATAAAACGTGCCTCGGTTTTTTTTTTTGGTGCATGCTGGTTTTATTTTGTGTTTCACTACATATTATAGAACAAAGTCCTCCGTCGCGTCTGTTTGTCTGTTCGCGATAAACTCAAAACACGCAGCGATTTTCATGCTGTTGTCATCAATGCATAGAGTGGTTCTCGAGGAAGGTTTTAGTATATAATTGACGACACGAATTTGACGACACGGTTGGCGCAGTGGTTGAGCGATTGACTGCTGCGCAGCATGTCGCGGGTTCGATTCCCGCACGGAACAAATATTTGTACGGCCTACATATATTTGTTCCGAGTCTGGGTGTTTTCTATCTATAATATGTATGTATTTACAAAAAAAAAAAAAAAAATGTATATAAGTAGTTTATCAGCCATCTAGTTACCATAACACAAGCATTAAGTTGCTTAGCTTGGGACTATATGGCGTTGTGTGAAATGTCCAAGGATATTATTATTATTATTATTTTCGGATGTTTTCTTTTTCTCAGCTCTTGGCTGGTTTCGTCTACATTTACGGGCCAAGGCCAAGTAAATGCAGTGTGTAATGTGTACCTATGATGAGAGAGTGTTTTCATCTTCCAACTGCATGAATTTTCGAACTATTCTACATGTATTTAATATGGTGGCTTTCTGTAGGTTTATATAAACGGATTCTTCTAAATCTAATAATTTTAGGCTACGGAGAAGGTGATGCGGGATTACGCCTGTCGTGGAGAGAACTATCGGAATAACGTAAACTTTTTCCTGTCTCCATATTCTTGTGACTTCGTCTTTCAGCTCAGCGTATTTGCTAATTTTTTCGGCTATTGTTTTTTGAAGGTTGTGGGTATTAGGAACTGCGATGTCTACGAGGTAAGTAATTTTTTTTTATTTTATCCTGAAGCGTTATGTCTGGCCTGTTATAGTGGATGGTCTTATCTGTAAGTATGGCACGATCGTAATACAGTTTGTATGGGTCAGTTTCTAGAATCGTTTCAGGTTTATAATTGTAGTATGGAGTGCTAGAGTTTTGGATGAGACTGTGTTTGAGTGCTAGTTTTTGATGTATGATGTTAGCAACTTGGTTATGTCTGTGAGTGTAGTCTGTCTGTGTGAGGGTTGAGCATGCTCCGGTTATATGTTGAATGGTTTCGGATTGAATATGACACCTGCGGCATTTATCATTTGTGAGGGTAGAGTCTTTAATAATAAATTTTCTGTAGTTTTTAGTGTTAATAATTTGGTCTTGTATGGCTATCATGAAACCTTCAGTTTCTGGGAACAGGTTGCCTATTTTTAGCCACTTATTAGACGCTGCTAAATTAACGTGGGTTTGTTCCAAATCATGAGGGTGCCTACCGTGGAGTACTTTCTTTTTCCAGTTTTCGATTTTTTGTTTTTGGGGGTCTGTGTTAGTTGTGTCTTGTAAAGTTTGTTCACTTAAGTTCAGGGGGGTGTAATTAAAATCATTATGAGTTATAGCCTTGTGTATGTCACTTGTGCTTGATTTTGAGTAGAAAAACGTTTTTAACCTAGCGATTTGTTTCTGCCACAGATTATGGATATCAATTAGACCTCTCCCTCCATTTTGTCTTTTAATAGTGAGCCGTTCAATCGCTGATTTAGGATGTAGGCTGTTGTGTTTGGTTAGTGTTGTACGTGTGATTCTTTCTAACTGCTCGATATCTGTTTTTGACCATTTTATTACACCAAATGAGTAGGTCAATACTGGTATGGCAAAAGTGTTTATGGCTTTTGTAAGGTGCTTTCCTGATAAATAGGTTTTACAAATTGCGTTCATTCGTCTTCGATATTCTGTGCTAAGTGTTTGTTTAACTGATGTGTGATCGAGTCCTATAAGTTGCTTGTATCCTAAATATTTGTATAGATCGTTAGGTTCCATGGCTGATATAGTGTCAGTGTCATTTATTATATAATTACCGGGTTTTATTTTTCCTCTCATAATATGTAATGTCCTACACTTATCTAATCCGAATTGCATATTTATATCTTGACTAAATTTTGTTGTCGTTTCAATTAGAATTTTCATTTGTTTTTCGGTTTGTGAATATAATTTAATGTCATCCATATATACGAGATGTGATACAGCAGTTTCTTCGGTATTCTGTTTAAAATTATATCCAGCCTGACACCGATTGAGTAAGTGAGACAAAGGGTTCAGGGCGAGGCAGAACCACAGAGGGCTCAGCGAATCACCCTGATAGATACCCTTCCTTATATTTATCTGTCGAGTCACAAGAATGCGGTTGCGATTATTTAGTTGAAGAGTAGTTTTCCATCGTGTCATAACTGTGCGCAAAAAGTCTATTATTTTAGGATTAATTTTGTATATTTCTAAAATGTGTACTAACCATGAGTGTGGAATGCTATCAAACGCTTTTTGGTAATCTATGTATGTGCAATGCAAATTTCTATTTTTTGTTGTGGCATGTTTATGGATAGTCGAATCTATAATTAATTGTTCTTTGCATCCCATATGACCCCGCCTGCATCCTTTCTGTTCCTCTGCTATTATTTTATGATGTTCAATGTGTGCGTTGATTTTGTTTGTTATCACTGATGTTAATATTTTGTAGATTGTGGGTAGGCAAGTGATGGGTCTGTATTGAGAAGGCTCTGATGTGTGTATAGACTTAGGTAACATGTACGTTATTCCTGTTGCAATAAAGTCGGGTATGTTTTGTTTTCCTAATACTATATCTGTACAATTTTTTGCTATGGATTTGTGTAGTGTCGTTAACTTTTTATACCAAAAATTTTGAATTTTATCGATCCCCGGCGACTTCCAAATTATTATTATTATTATTATTATTATTATTATTATAATTTTGTCAAGCAAGCGAAGCTTCGGGCATCAGCTAGTTTACATATAAATGGCATTAAGGGCGCTTTCACATTTTTTCTTGAATTTTAGCGTTTTATTCGAATTTTTATGTGTGATTTTGCTTTAGATATAGCCTTAAAAAAAATAAAAATATGCCTAAGATAGTTTGATCATTTATCTTGGGAGTGTTCTAAATAAATATTTCAATTTGTTCACGTACTAAAGCAAAATCACACATCAAAATTCGAATAAAACGCTAAAATTCAAGAAAAAATGTGAAAGCCCTCTTAAGTCCGCCTCTGTACTCCTTTTGTGCTGAAAGTGTTAAATAAATAAATAAATACTGGTTGTGAGAATAGAAGAAGACCAAATAAATACCCGACTCTTATAACGTACTAGCTTTTGCACGCGACTTCGTAAGGGGCCATTCAAGTATTACGTAAGCACTAATGGGGGGTGGAGGGGGTCTTCACTATGTTTATTTTTGATGACATGGGGGGCAGGGGGGTTTAAATGGTGATTACGTCAGCAATATTTACTTTTTTTTTAATTTGCAAGTCTTACTAGATTTCGGTTTGACATAATCATGGCTAGTTTTATTTTTACTCTCATGCGATGTTTCATAGTTAAGAGCGTGTATTCCGTCCACTAGCGCCGCCAATCGTTTTTTATTAATTGTGGTAAATTTAAGACACGTAGATAAAAAACCGCTCTGTAGTGCACTAAAGAAATGTATCTATTATTTTTTGACAGCTATTTTTAATACATAACTCATGGCTAAATAGCCAAAACGGCAATTATTGCTAAAAGTGGCCACTTTTAGCAAAAATATCGACTTTGGCAACTATTTATGTTCTAAAGTACAAAACATAACTCTCAAAACATAATAAATACATTTCTTCAGTGCACTACAGAGCGGTTTTTTATCTACGTGTCTTAAATTTACCACAAATAATAAAAAACGATTGGCGGCGCTAGTGGACGGAATACACGCTCTTAAGTAAGAAATAACCGAAGTGGGGAAAATAGGGCCCGCGCGAGTAGAAACTATGCCAATGCTAACGTAAGCATAGGAGGGAGGGGTTTGATTACTATCGCTGACAAGGGGGGGGAGTAAAAAATGTCTAAATTTCTGCTTACGTAATACTTGAACAGCCCCTAAGTGCAAATCCCGTTTTGCCCGTTCCCGTAAGAATTTCGGAAAATCTCTCAGTGCTACCCCAAGGAACCTCGTGCCAAATATCAGCTTTCTATGACCAGTAGTTCCGGCTGAGCATTGTCTCTGTCATTAACGGAAGAATTTTGTAAATTAGAACTATAGCTTTTGCCAGCGACTCTTCGTGCATATCTCGTTTTACCCGTTCCCGTAAGAATTTCTGAAAATTCTCTTCTAGTGCTACCCCTACGCTTCCCGAGAAACCTACATGTCTAAATTCAGCTTTCTACGATCAGTAGTGTAGTACAACCTGGGAGTCTTTAAGTTAAGAGTGAATAGGTTACTTCTAGGCAAGCGTGCTCCATCTTCGACGGCATCATCGCTTACCATCAACTATCAGGTGAGATAGTGGTCAAAAATAAAATGAAGTTTCAGCTGTGCGATGTCTGTCAGTCAGTCTGTCATTCCGTAATGGAAGAGTTATAACAAAGTCGTTGACAAAAGCAAGGAAAAATTTAAAAGATTTATAAAATGAGTAATGGTAATTTGGCAACGCAATATCACCAACAATGCTTTAATATAGATTAAACATCGGTTGTTAACAGTTAACAGTTAATACGTATTTGTCATAGATTTACTGTCATTAATAAATGTTCACGAACAAACAAGCCAATTTATCTCAGTACAGTCAACAACCAGGCACTGCCAATATTTATTTCTAGTGTGTGCATTATAAATTTTTTCGACACATTTGCTCATAAAATGCATTTACGAAGCCTGTATACATTGTTCGAAAGTTCAAAATTACGGACCATACAATGGAGCGTGCGGTAAAGTAGGTACTCTCACCTAAGTACCTACTTTACCGCACGCTCCGATGTATGGCGCCGTGCGTATTCTTTACGGTATTTTTTTAATGTCCATAAACAATATAATTATAAGAATTCAATCCGTCTGCATCCGTCAGCCAAATATGCTTCCGTCTGCGTCCGTTCCGGAAGCGTTCCATACGCGTTTTTTTGCGAAGAACTTTTTGCTCAGAAGGTTTGTCGCAAAAAAAAATATTGAAGAAAAAATGAGAAAATAGATGTAGTTCTAATTACCCGACTGTTACACTTATGTTTCTTTCGAGTGTATTTATGCATGATGTCATATTTCTTTGGCACACTGTAGCCTAACCCTGTGGATTCATAGATTTTAGCTTGAAAGGTGTCGCTAGATTCGTCTAAATAGTGAGAATGATACTGGATAGGTATATAAAAATTAAAATATCTGCCGGCAGATTCGGTGCCATTTTAATAACTTCAGCTTTTTTAACCTATCGAGTGGGGTATCCAATATTAAGGCTCGAGGAGACATATTTAAAAAATGTAACTTATTAAATAAATGATTTTGTCAACAAAATCCGATTGGTACAATATATAATACAATTTAAAATATAATAATACATAATTCTACTAAAATGTTTCACGTAGACGCAAACGGAAGCGCGTTCTTATTTTAAAAACTCTACACACTATTCCAAACACACACTCCCCATTTGCAAATTCGCGCCATTTTCTATTAGAAACGTCAAAGATAGTTGCGACTTTTAATTATAGTATTAATTAGAATATGTGTTCAAGCCAGGAATCAGATATTTAATAAATGTGGAATCTACTCCACCTGACATCTTGAATGAGACGCCAATTGCAGAAAATGGTCTCTTGCCGCCAAAATCGCGAGAACGCTATTTAATGATTAACAATAATTTTTAATAGATAATGAAAAAGTTTGTTTCATTATCTATTTATATAATGTGTCGAAAAACGTTGTATGACACACGAGCGGATATTGGTCTTTACAAACTCGTGACTATGGTAAACCCTCGACTTCGTCTCGGGCTTACATTTGTCTACTCGTTTGTAAAGACCAACTTACCGCTCTTGTATCATAAATAACTATTATTTATTTATATATACTTTATTGTACACCAAATGAAAAATACATAAAAGCAACCTTAAACTAACAAAACATACAATTATCGCATGCCGCGATCTCTTCCAGGCAACCTGGAAGAACTTTTTTAAGCTTATGACATACTTACGTTTCGAGTGTAGTGTGCAATTATCGTCTACTCAGTACACTTAAAATATTATTTAAAACTAGCTGACCCGTGCAACGTCGTCTGCGTAACATTTTTCATTACTGCTCCGCCGCCTTCCTCAATAAATGGTCTATCTAACACCGAAATAATTTTTCAAACCGGACCAGTAGTTCCTGAGATTAGCGCGTTCAACCAAACAAACAAACAAACTCTTCTGCTTTATAATATAATATAATATTAGAATAGATTAATTGCAAATTAGCTGCCTGCATACCTTTGGTAACTGTACATGTGGTGGCGTACGGCGAGAGTGGGGTTATTTTCTAAGGCGTGGTATAGTAGCACCGTGGTAGCACCTAGAGCTCATTTTGAACTCTTCTGCAGAAGTTATACCATCTCCCAATTACGACTACCCTTGGTACTAGGGTAGACTTTGGCGCAAAGGGCATTTGGAGGAACACGGCTAGGTTTTAGTCAGTTAAAGTCACTAGATGATTTTTTATCAAAAAAAATGTCCTAGGATCTATTGTCATCTTGTAATTTTTATGTTTTTTCAACAAAAATACATAGGTACGTACCTCTTTTGCAAGTGGGGTAACCATTACACGCGAACGTTTGTTGTCAGAACAAAAAAAAATGTTTTATTTATTGGTCCTACCTCAAATAATTTGAATTACTTACTGAATTGTATCTTCAATGAACAATTCGGTTCTTTTGCAGGTACTCTAATGTAAAAGTAAATAAAAACATTACAATTGCTAGTTATAATGAAAACCGTTAAATAAAAACCTTTCTATATTAATATTTAGTAAAGAAAAATTAATTGAAATTAAATGCCCGTCTAGTGATTGTTATTTATTTTTATGTGCACCAATTATTATCAATTTCTTCGCAATTATAAACAATTTTGTTATAAAAGAACGATATTGTACGAGTGGGCGGAGACATAGAATTTCACTTTAATCATTTTGTTGTTGTTAGAAATTGCTCGAGATTATTTTTTTCAAATTCTAAATCACATTTTTTTGGCGCAGACTTGAAGCATGTTTTCCTATCCTGTAAAAGTTACTTATTTTGTTCCTTTTATTTGGTAGGCGTCAAGTTTGGCGCAAATAAGCGTATTAACAATCATACCAAAAAAATGGGACTACTTTAAAATAAATAGGTACCACTAGCATTTTTCATTAGCCATCTAGCTCAGATTAAATGTCTAAGATTAAGCATAATGTTACTTCTACATAAAATAATTCATTTGATAAGAATCGCTTTACTCACGAAAAACTTTTACTAGCACTTCGTCGTTACGCTGGCATGAGTCTTCTTTCGCGAAAGCTTATATACGAGTATATTTTGTACCATGTCTAGATGTTATCAATGCAAAACGTACACAAAAATACGCAAGGCTGGCAAAGCCGAGAGTATCAATCTAAAGACGCACACACACTGAGACGAAATTGCAGAGGATATTGCCACCGGTCAGCGCATACTAGCCGCTTAGATCCTGCCGCTGGATGCCGCGGCACCGCCGGAATGCTAACGCTACTAAGAAATCCCACGACGTGCAGTGGCATCTCGCCGCGGAAAAGCAAGAGCAAGAGTGAAGAGGAATCTTCTGGGAAAGCTCGCTCCATCGTGGACCTCAGCCATCGCTTTCCATCAGGCGAGATTGTGGTCAAGAGCAAGCCCATTACGTTATAATGAATAAATACAAAAAAAAAACGTTTGTGTATACGAGCCTTAAACGTTAAGCATAAGTGAAATGTTAGTACGAAAAATTTGCTATACCTAGTGTTCTTAATTTTCATTAATGAATTAATCATACATTAGCATGAAGACCGTTGCAATAAATTATATTTTTATGAAACTCGCAATCTGTGTTCAAATCATATTTACAACGCTCAGAAATAACTAAGTAAAGAATTTATGGATAATTAATGCCGTCTTGCTAATAACTCACAAACAAGCTCTTTTTCTTAATTAAAACCTGAAAAAAAAAAGAATACTGTACAGTTAGCTAACGATTTCTCTCTAAATGTGTTCAAGTAGGTTGCCTGAAGAGTCATCAATCAAAACTGAAAATAAAAAGATGAATAATTTTTATTCTTTTGAAGTCTTCACAAAAAGGAAGAGGTTCTCAATTCGGTTATAATATTTTTTGTTTGTTTGTTACCTCATAACTCCGTCATTTATGAACCGATTTGAAAAATTCTTTGAGTTTTATCTGAAAGGATATACAATTAGTATATCCTTTCAGATAAAACTCAAAGAATGTTCGATTGTTCTCATTTAAATTTTATCAAAATCGGTGAGGGAGTTTGGATTTTAAAATAGAATAGCCGGAATTCGTTTTTCATCATTCGGATGATGGGGTTTTGTCATCCAAGTAATCGAAAATGCGTATTTTGCTTTCTTGAGATGTTCAGATCTAGAGTTTTTTTGTTTTTCACTTTTTAGTGGTAACCCACACCACTAAAAAGTGAAAAATAAAAAAACCTCTACAAAAAAATAGAACCGACTTCGGTTTTATTTTTTTTGTTGAATAATTGTTGAAGCATTTTTTTTTAATAATTGTTAGTCAAATTTGTAATTTATGTGCTTGTTAGCATTTTCTGGCGTCTTCGTTTCAGTGAGCTATTCAGAGTTCAGCGGGTTGCGCAATCCCGCAACCCTGGCTGAACTCAACCTGTTTATTAGGGCGTTAGGAGGAACACGGATGGGTTTTTGTTGTCAGTAGGAGTCTGACACTCCCTTCCTCTGCGCCCATTCATGAAAAAGTAGACTGACTAAACAATTACTTTTTTAAAACTATGGGCACGAGTTCTAGGCTCTCTACTTAGTGTACAGCAAGTACCGTTTTTTGTAGATACACTAGGTATATTATTATGTGCAATAAATTTTATCGCTGCTCGTAATCTCGTCTGAAAGTTAATGATACACATATACTTTATTTTTTTTTCGCCTGTAACATTACGAATAAAATATTTTGTGTACGGTGCTGACGGTTTTAACGGCTCGAAGAAATGAAGAGAGATTTTTTTATTTGAAGTTGAATATGATTGCACGGTGTAACTTTATGAAAAAAAATATTTTAAAAATTCGGTGCGTAATTTATAAGATAAGAAATTATATATATCTTTTTCTACGGCATCAACACCGAAATCGCAAAAAAATTGTCGACTGACCCTGATACATTTCGTTGCAGTCTTGTTAGGGTTATTCCCTTGAAAAAGTTTTTCATAATTATGAGTACAATAAACACTCTTTTTCAGTTATTGCGTTTATTCTGCTACGCGTATAGCTAATCAATGTAAGCCATCGAAGTCAAGCAAGACGGCTAATTGAAGATAGACCTTAAATAAAAACCATCTTTGGGAAATCTAAATACGAGTATTAAGTTTTACACCGACCATGTCTCCTTTGAACAACAACACTTAAATCTTAGACATTATAACGTACAGTACGAATAATCTAAGTTTACCCATGCGAAGTACGTCGCAATCGATTGCGCAGGATGTCAATTTGACAAGAAACATAGAAAAGCGCATGCGCGGGTACGTCGCGTATGCCGTCTCAGTCACTCGTATACGTTTGATGCATACTTGTGCCTCGCTTCCTCAATGCAATACGACTGTTGGTGCGAAAAGTGCAAAACGTTGTTATTTTTTTTTATTAATTATTCTGGTTTTTTCTTACTGTTTGACTTGTATTTTGTGTTTTCTTGTAGTGTATGTGTTTGTTGTGTTACTTTGAGATCGTGTTATTGTTATTGCATGCATTTTTTCAAAATTCAAACATAACACGTACACAAAAAAAAACATAATCTACGAACGTAACACTTTTCTACGCGATGGACCCTGCGCGGTCGTCACTAACAGCCAACTTCGCATGGGTAAAGTTAGAATATTCGTACTGTAAACTAGCTAATCCGTGCCAATTCGCCTGCGTCTCATTTTTAGTTAATGCTCTGCTCCTATTGGTCGAAGCGTGACGCTTTCCTAGACAACATAATTAACACAAAACAATCAAATTGAACTAGAAGTTCTTGATAGTTAGCGCGTTCAACCAATCAAACAAAATCTTCATCATTATCATACTGGACATAGTCGACATAGACTTCCCCCGAGCGTCTTCACAAGGACCGGTCCTGTACGTCTCGCATCCATCGGCTACCCGCGACCTTCACCAGGTCATTGGTCCACTATGTGGGAGACCTTCCAACGTTGCGTCTTACGGTACGCGGTCGCGACTCCAGAGCTTTTCGGGCCCATCAACCATTCGTTTTGCAAGCAATGTGCCCTGCCCACTGCCACTTTAGTTCGGAGATCCTTCGGGCTATGTCGGTAACCTTGGTTCTCTTGCGGATATCATCATCAACAAAAATCTTTAGCTTTATACAATACCCGGCACGTAAGTTGGCAAAGATTTTCGTAGTGGGGGAAGTTCGCGCATGCACTATTTCATACTTTTTTACATGCGCGAACTTCCCCCACTACTCCAAAACCTTGCCAAGTTAAATATGCCCTATGCACTGTTATATTAGTACCTATAGATTACCTCAGTCTTGCTTTCTTTGTCGCCTTTCATTTTGACTTTATATTCCAACGCCTAGGTACGACTTATATTTGGAACCTAATCTTACGGTCTTTTTTAACTGGGTTTTGAAGCAAGTAAGACCCGGTTTACACTGTCGGTTTGTGTGTCAGATTCAACAAGCTTTCGCAGTTTTAACCGAGCGTGTTTCACGCAAACTAAGCGATTATCTTCATAACGATCTTCAGGTAGAAAAGATGGCGGCAGTACAGCAAATCTTTACTAATATTATAAAGCTGAAGAGTTTGTTTGTTTGGTTGAACGCGTATCTCAGGAACTACTGGTTCGAATTTAAAAATATAGCTTCAACCAATAGGGGCAGAGTATTATTGAAAAATGTGACGCAGTCGCGCGTGTCAGTTGGTTCATCATTACCTGAGAAGTATGTTCGAATAAGTATGAGGGACGACACTCTACCAATTGGGCCTTTATAACCCGACTGACCCAGAAGGTTAGTTATGTTTTTCAAGTGTGTATTTACCTATATGTATGTAGGTATAAACATGCAATTTTTACTATTGGGTAGCTAATATGATGAAGAATAACTTAAAGCAGTGGTTCCCAAAGTTGAGTGGACCGCGACCCATCTAAACAAATACTTATATTACCCAAATTTGGAACTCACCTCTTGGCTGTCAAGAAGAAACTTTTATAAATTAGTGGCATTCTTAAACAAGGAAAAAAGTTGCGACTTATTCGTTTATAAGGAGAGCTATTTCAATAAAAAGAATGTATTTTTTTTCCTATTTTTGTCACTATTTCAGCATCGGTTGCTCAGGGAGGCTACTCTCTAAGCCCGACGTCCGTAGTTTCGGACTTAGTTGCGGGCGTATTCTGCTCTGTATTACCTTCGAATTTACGATTAGTCCCAAACTCGAACTAATGAACGACAACACGATTTAATAGTAACTGTCAAATCATGTTGTCATTAATTCTTAGTGGTTAGGTGATACGGAGTAGAATACGCTCGCAACTAAGCCCGAAACTACGGACTTCGGGCTTAGAGAGTAGCCCTCCTGGACCCATTTAGTATTCCGTCGCGACCCACCAGTGGATCTCGACCCATACTTTGGCAAACACTGACTTAAAGTAATAAAAAAGGTAGGTAATCAGGGCGTCCCTTTGAGCTATTTTATGATTACCTACTGTAAAAAAAAATATGAAAAGAAAACAGATTCTTGCTAAAAAACATTATTACTTTCAATTGAGGGTAGTTTATTAACACTATTTTAATTTTATAAGGATGGCTAATTACTTCCGATCATTATGGAGTATATTTCATTATTTGCAATAGATCATTTAGTTGAAAAGTTACAGTTTCTTTTGCACTGGGGTCACAGTTGTGAAGAAATTTTATTAATAAATTAAAAAAATATGGTTGGTTCTTTATTAAATAACGCGTCTTTTGGTCGGTAAAGCAGCACGTGTCGCACGTGTCGTTACGACATTTGGTCTTAATTTTTTTCGTCTAGCCCCCTTTCGCAACGCGCGATAAGGAACTACGTTCCAAAACATCGGACATCTTAAAATTCACGAGAAAATTCTGTACTCGTAATGACTATGTTCGTTATCGTTACCATACTCGTATGTACATTTGACAAGCAGGCTTGTTGGTTGTCGGTTAAATAGATTAACTGTTTGTTAGTTTTGAAGATGATGGATTGTTACTGGTGAGATAGTTACCAATGCTTAATAGCACCCGTAAAGGTACGTCGCGCTGTTGTAAATATGCCAGCGCATCAAACTACAACAATCTGTCAAATTTCCTTGTTAGGTTTTCAACTTTATTGCTAAAGAGATTGGGTTCAAATTTGACAGTCTCGGATATCCTGATAGCCTGTCAGCTGTACTTAACCTCACAACTTCAACATCTCAACATGGACCACCTATGAAGACGAGTCCGAGAATTATATATGTTAGTTCGTAAATGCTGCTGTTTAATCTAATTCCGCCATATCCCAACAATGTTGGTGTCAGCTTCCAGTACAAAAAAGTTAAAAGTTCCAGTACAAAAAGTCAATTTTATTCAAATTAGGCTAAGTGCCCGCATTTTTAACGTCAACGTTTACAAGTAGATTGTCCCCCAAAAATCCCCCAAAAACAACTGCACGGAATACTAGTTTTTTACATATATGTAAAAAAAATCTGTTTCTTTGAACGGCACTATATACTTATACTATTACCCGTTGCAATGAGTATATCGTCGTACCCCGTTACGGAGATCTACACTGCCTTTCAAAGAAACTGCATCAAAGTTCAAAATGGGCCAATGGATTCACACTGCTTTTCAAAGAAACTGCATCAACTTACAAGGTGCTTTCAAACCACAAACTTCCGTATTGTTTACTTATGACTTCGGGGCGTTTCAATTAAAATAATTTTGTGATGGTTTGGTTTGGCGCAGCAGTGAACAATACTGGCTTAAATAATATTATAGACATCGATTTATGCATCAATAAGAAGTGGTGTCTAGACCGGAACCACACGTTCTTTGTATAAAATACGGTTCTTTACATAACAATGTAAATAACGCCCAGACGGTGAGACGTCAATTAATTTTAATGACTGACGTTATTTAAAGTGCAAGTGTTAGGTCTTTAAGAAGGCACTAAAGTCTCAATATAGAATAAATTTTGCCTCTTGCGAAACTGATTTTAAGAGAAGTTTTACTAATTAATGACATCACAAAATATTAATTTGTACACTTCTTGCTAATTACTCGTATGCTATTTGAATACGTTTGCAAGAATCAAAACAAAAAGTCATTTGTTCAAATTAGGCTGAGGGCAAGCACTTAATAAAAGTCAAAGTTTTACATAAAGACCTTTCCCCAAACCGCCCCACGTCACCACTTCGTAGTGTTTCAACTGGGCAGAAACAGTGGCGCAAACAACTTGCCGGATTCCGGGCTCATCATTGGCAGCCTTGTTTCATTCACTACTGAGTTAGCCATTCTATCTTATGTGCCATGCTACCCTATTCTGTGCGAAATATACAGGGACAAGTTTTAATAAACATCCATCGGTAATTAAACTGTACCCATACTATGCCAAGGAGAGTAAATTATTATACTAACTTTATCAGCGAGTCCGCGACTTCGTACGCGGGATATGCGTGTAGTTGTAGTTCTTGAGATTAGCGCGTTCAACCAAACAAACAAACAAACAATCAAACAAACAAACAAACTCTTCTGCTTTATAATATTAGTATAGAAGTATAGATTTAAAAAACACAAAAAAAAAACTATAAAACAAAATTGGAGATAAAAATATCTCCTACACTCTCCAAGGATCATGCCATATTTCAGCTTAGTACGACCAGTACTTTCGTCGGTGCGTTGTCTATACTATCTATACTATAATATTATAAAGAGGTAACATTTGTTTGTAAGTTTGTATGTAGGGGGTAATCTCAGGAACTACTGGTCCGATTTGAAAAATTCTTTGAGTATTAGATAGCGTGTGTGTGATGATATGAGCCTATAGCCTTCCTCGATAAATATCGAGGAAGGCTATAGGCTCATATCATCACGCTAAGACTAAAGGAGCCGAGCATTAATGGAGAATGTGACGCAGACGAAGTTGCGTGGGTCAGCTAGTATGATTATTTTTGAGGAAGGTTTTTTTTTGAAACATTCACCGGAAATCCAACTGCGTCTTCACAATGCGGTGTGGGTCACTATTAAAAGTAAACATATTAATTAGAGATAGTATATACTTAACACACACGGAATTCCGTTTCCACGGTGTTGCTTTCGTCCGCTTCAAGTGCGTAACCGTGGTAAATGTAAGCACGTGTTAACAGAGTGGCTATTACAAGCATTATTTGTGGTCAATTTGTAAGCAACGTTTATTTTTACTGTTAGATAGGTATTATGCTTTTGTTCTTGTGAGAACTAAAGAGTCATTTACGTCGCTTTTCTGTCAGAAATCGGGGTAGACGGTTTGGGATGAGATTAATAATCGCTAGTAGGTTTTGACCCGTTCCAATTACGTATTAATGTAACTACGATTGGGAGTAGTGGAGTTAAATTTATACGTAATTGGAACGGGTTCTCATAATCATAATCATTATCATATTTGCCGAAAGACGTCCTCGCCACGACAACCGGTCCTGTGCGTTTCGCATCCATCAGCGCGTCATCCAACGCGTCCGAAAAATGCGAGTGATGTCTGAGCTGCTGTCATGTGCAAGTTACTGTCAGGCAAGCATGCGAGTGAAAACAAAAAAAAATGTTGAAGTATTTCGGATGCGGCGAGGTTTGGATAGCAGATCCAACTTTACCGCGGCAGTATCTAGTAAGATACGTCCATACGATGCGAGTTTCTGCACTACTTGGCAGGCTGACTCGCATGCTACCTCGCGCTGTGTAAACGAGCCATAATTCTATAAAAAGACTCAAATTAAATCAAAACTACCGGTGTAGTCAAATTATAAATGAATGTTAACACGTCGACAGATTATGCTCACAGCTGAATGATGACTCTCCAAAATGACGGAAATTTATAACTAATGCTTTCTCCTTCACTTTAATTATAGAACAATAATTATAGGTAGGTACACTAATTATTTGTTAAGGGCAGAGGTCGCAAACTTGCAGCAATTATCTATTATTAAATGTACAAAAAAAAATATGAACATATTTTCTTGAACGGTTTTGCGTCTGTCTCTACTTTTTGTGTTTCCTACCAGTTGGTTATACTGCTATTGTGAGTATGTGGTTAGCAAAAAAAAAATGTTATTTTGAATGTAATTATTTTCATGGAAGTTTTTTACCCATGACAAATTAACTTTTCTCTCCAAGAATATACGGAGTTTGATTGATTTATTTATTCAGAAACAATTCCATTGTATGCGAATATTAAAGCTTAACAACTAGGTAGGTACACATGCAGTAAAAACTAATAATCGATTTGCTTTTCATTTTACTGATAACAATAAATAGTAGTATAGAGATCTACTATATTTTTTTTACTATTAATAGGCATACGTTTGACCACTATCTCACCTGATGGTAAGCGATGATGCGGTCGAAGATGGAGCATGCTTGCCTAGAAGTAACTTATTAACCATTCCATCGCTATATGGAATCTTTACGGCGTATTTTCTAATACAATATCAACTAATATTTTCACTTGAGTTCGTCTTAGTTTTCCTTCGAACAACCTCGATCTTCGTAAATAATACAATTAACAAACTTTACGGCACTAGTAATAATTTATTTTACAGACTAATGTTTTTGCTAAAGGTACAATGCTATACGAGTCAATGATACTCCAAAATTGTTTGAACCTAGCGATTTATTGTATAGTTAAATCATGGTTTAGAGTTATCCATATTTAATACTAGCTGACCCACGCAACTTCGCCTGCAACAAATTTTTCATTAATGCTCCGCTCCTACTAGCTTCTAGGTATTGCCTTTCTCGATAAATGGGCTATCCAACTCTAAAATAAATTTTCAATTCAAACCATCCAGTACTTTCTAAGATTAGTGCGTTCAACCAAACAGGCACACTCTTAAGTACTAACTGACCCGCGTAACTTCATCTGCGTCACATAAGAGAGAGAATAAGTCCCCAATTTAACAACATTTTTCATTTATGCTCCGCTCTTGTTCGTCGTAGCGTGATGTTACTACAAACAAACAGCTTCTTCTTCTTCAGCTTTATTAATAACTAGCTGACCCGCGCAACTTCGTTTGCGTCACATTTTCCATTAATGCCCCGCTCCTATTTGTCTTAGCGTGATGATATATAGCCTATAACCTTCCTCGATAAATGGGCTATCTAACACTGAAAGAATTTTTCAAATCGGACCGTACTTCCTGAGATTACCCCCTACATACAAACTTACAAACAAATGTTACCTCTTTACTTATAATATTAGTATAGATTAGTATAGATAGAATAGAAGATACTTTTCGCAATGACCTTTGCCTCAGCACTCCAAGGCTGCCATTTCATCTGGTAGCCAGTAATTTGACTTTCTTCATGATAATGACTACCTTCTTCGATTGTAGCTTGTCAGTGATCAGTAATGAGCCAATGATATGTTTTTTTGTTCAATATATACCTAACTCTGCTTAATCTTTCTTCAACTTGATTCGGGTCGGCTTCTAGTCGAACCGGATGTATGTAGCTGAGTGCCAGTATTTATAAAGAGCAACAGCTGCATATCATGAAGGCTACTCTCTGAGCCCGAAGTCCGTAGTTGCGGGCGTAGTTTTCTCCGTATCACCTAATCACTAAGAATTATTTATTATGTACTAGCTGTCCCCCGCGGCTTCGCTCCCGTCAACTACCCATTTTTTTTTTTGCTTTTATACCTTCCCTGTATTCTGGCGAACTAAACAAAAAAAAGAATTACCGAAATCGGCCCAGCCGTTCTCGAGTTTTAGCGAGACTAACGAACAGCAATTCATTTTTAAATATATAGATTCTACACTAATATTATAAAGAGGAAAGATTTGTCTGTTTGTTTGTTTGAATTGAATAGGCTCCGTAACTACTGGACCTATTTGAAAAATTATTTCAGTGTTATCTAACACTGAAATAATTTTTCCTCTTAAATAACCTTCCTCGATAAATGGGCTATCTAGCCCATTTATCGAGGAAGGTTATAGGCTATATATCATCACGCTAAGATAAAAACGAGCGGAGCAATAATGGAAAATGTGACGCAGACGAAGTTGCGCGAGTCAGCTAGTTAATAATATAAGTCGTACACCTAAAACTACCTACAGTACTGTATTTCCTTTTTCTTTAAAATCCATGCAAAGTTCGTCTTGAAAAGATCGCTCTTAGCGATAAAGCCGCCCATTGTGTCACCCTATGTAATGTTTTCTTCATCTATTTTTTCTGTAACTTATATAGTGTACATAATAAAGAGTAAGTATTATATTCTAATCACAACATGATTTGACAGCTCCTGTAAAATCGTGTTGTCTTTTATTCTTAGTTCGGGTTCGGGACTAATCGTGAGAACGTAGCGTAGGTGGTACGGAGTAAAATACGCCGGTAACTATGGACTTCGGGCTTAGAGAGTAGCCCCCCTGATCTCCACGACAGAGCAACTGCGTAACACGATACCAGAGTGCCATTACTAATAACTTTTAAGCAAAGTTCGTATTCGCATCTTGCAATCTGTCAAAAAGCCTCAATTTCCCTCAATTTTAGACAGTTGGGAAATCAGGTGCGAATGATACTTAAAAATTAGTAGGATTGGCACTCTCAAGTCAACTTTTATGCCTTCCTATTTGTGCTTAATTATTAAAATCATACGCATACGAGGAGAGATGGGTCAGTATCGCCACGGAGTGAGTGCCTGAAGATGGACGTCGCAACTGACACAGGTTAAAAAACACGGTCCTTTGACGATTTGGACTCATTCTTGACGGATTGGCCGGAGAAGACCTCGGACAAAGTTGGCTAGAAAAATATGGGGGAGGCCTTTGCCCAGCAGTGGGACAAAACAAACCATCATCATCTTCCTGCCCTTATTCCATGTTACTTGGGGTCGGCGCAACACGTTTTTTTATTCCAGTCTGCCCTATGAGCCGTCAAACTTTCACTAACTCCCTTTTCTTTCATATCGCTTCTTACACAATCCATCCATCTTTTCTTTGGCCTTCCTCTCCCTCTCCATCCGTCCACATTTATGTTCATTACTCTTTTAGTTAAATGGGAAAAAACAAACCCTAACAAAAAATTACGCTCAAGGAGTTAACCAATGTTTAATGCCCAAAAGCGGAATTGCTAACAATTTTGCAGCGTTAAAATAACATATACCCAAAAATTATTTTTGCCACCACGAAGTCCTTACAAAGTTGCATTTAACGACACTTAATAATATCTAATTCTGTTTATTTACAGGTAATTATGCATCTACTAGCTGCATCTAAACCAAGGTAAAACTAATATAAGTCTTTTAAATCTTGCGTGTTTTTAAATTGGCTTCAAATATTATTTGCTCAAGGATTTCTGAGATTGGTATTAGCATTGCAAATTAAGGGATATCTCAAGCTGCGCTGTTGATGTATAAATGTTGGAACTATTTTGGGACCGGATCGTAGAATTGCCGATTTCGTGAAATACTTAGCGCCATTTTATCAAATATAACTCTGCTATAATAATACCGGCACCGGTCGTAAACATATTGTCCATTGGTCGGTTTGACGCTGCTTCACGTTATTGGTTCGTCACTAGTGCTCATCGACTATTGCGCTTGCAAGTTTTCTTCGCCCACCGTACATTGGCGAGATCACCCTGATGCATTCTTCTGTGCTCACGACTCTTGCCGGCTACTATAGGTAGTTGGCTATATCATGAAATGGGCTGTGTGATTAGTTGCTCATAGCGTTAAATGATCTCTAGTCATTAGTTTGGTCAAGCCGTTTAATAATATACGAGTATCAACAACTGACAGTGTAACATATCATGAAATGGTGCCATTTCGCGAAATGGCCCGCAGTTACATGAAATAGCCAATTCAATGAGCTGCTATGGCTTCAACAGTTGACAGCAGCCAATGAGAGCTACAAAATGTTGCTGAACAATGGAAATGGTAAGATGAGTTTCGCAAGCGCACCTCTCTCACGACTGGGTTCACTAACTTGTTTGAAATGTACACTGTTACCTGGATGTATAAATTGATGCCATTTTGTTGGCCAACGTAGCTTTAGCTAGAGGCTAGAGGGCAGTACGATGGATCGACGACCTGAAAAGGAAGCTGGGATAGAATTTATGTAAAAAGTGTAGACCCAGCAGTCGTGTTGTGATACAATTTGAAAAATGCTCATAGTCTGTAGTAGAGCATGTTATGTGCTGAATTTATTGAAGAGACATTATACGCCTTGTGTCTTCTTATATAGACCAAATTCTCCCGTTTTATTCGTGACCAATGTTACGTATATTTTTCTTCGAGTTATAATTTCTGTTCTTACTGCCAATGCCACACAATGTAATATTACGATAATACTTTCGCCAAATCTTACACATGTTAGATTTATTTTTTCATGTTATTTCTAGTATGTATTTGTTAGCGTTTATCATAGGAACCAGACTTCATCTGGAACGCACCAATATATCCATCTACACTCTGACCATATCTGAAGTAATCTTAATAATCAAATCCGTTGTTAATTACTGCTATTAGATTTTATAATAACGCATCACCTATAGCGCTATCGCTTATCGCTCAAACGTCAGTTTTCGATTATGATCGATGTATTCTTTGTTCATTCTAATTAGTTGTCAATACAACAGTCATTGGGATTGACTCGTCGGGAATAATTTTGTCGATTAGTATCTAAATTCTTTTGATTCGATTTCTACGCCCAATAGTAATTTCGGCTGTGTGTTGTCAGTCATTCATTAGTAACAAAAGAACTTTAATATATATTGATTTTCTTCTTAGGTTTTGCATTTAACTTAGCCAATGTTTCTAAAGTTATCCGTTTATTTCTGAGTATTGGGTTTTTAACCGACTTCCCAAAAAGGAGGAGGTTCTCAATTCGGTTGTATTTTTTATATTTGCTATCTTATAACTCCGTCATTTATGCACCGATTTCAAAAAATCTTATGTTATATGAAGGATATACTTGTCGATTGGTCACATTTAAATTTTATCAAAATCGGTTTGGGAGTTCGGATTTTAAATCGAATTAGCTGGAATTCGTTTACTTGGATGATGGTTTTTTATCATCCAAGTAACTGAGATGGCGTATTTTGCTTTCCTGCGATTTTGCAGTGGTGTTGTTAGGTGTGAAATACCACTTAAAAATGAAAAATAAAAGTTTTGTTTTCATCGAGGCTTCTATCACATGTAAAAAATCTCTAGGCCTGGTTGGAAACCCGTGAACGGTCGAATAAAAAATCATAATACAACAACCTCGCAGTCATCATTGCCTCTCTAATGTACAGTCAACTGCATAAAAACACTCGAGCACTTAGTGATATTAGAAAGAAAATACAATAAATGTGTTAATGGAATCTTGGCAGATGTTAAGAGTCCTATTACGAATCGTAAATGCTCGTTTGCAATAGATCAAGTTACGTTGGTCTGCGTTTGGGGTACATCTATAGTCCGCAAAACTATTTGATACTTACTAGTCTGAATAGGATTATAGTTTATTTGGGCGCTCGCGCGAGACTGAGAAGCGCGCGCGCTGAATTGACGCAGAATTTATTTAATTTTATTTATTGTAATTTTGTTCTATTATATTGACAAACAAAAACTAATGAAACGTATTCATTGTAGATTGAAATTTTATATCATATAAATTTAATTGATAAAATTGTTTTTATTTGGAATATAATGGACGCTGAATGAAGACAATTCTGGCTTAAATTAGGCTTTCTTTACGTTTTTTTCCGTGAAAACTCAAGGAATTTCAAGAAATTCTAGAACTCCAATAAACAAGTAAAACATTCAACTTACCTTTTAGCAATTTTAGCTTTTAAAAGAATTGATTGTAACAATGTGAATTTGACCGTCAAAGTTCCATCGCCGACATTTTTTCTTGCAAACTGAGTTCGTAAAATATTTATAGTAAATTACACGAAAAGATAAATGAAAATGTGTAACTCTAACTTACAAGAAAGAGACTGGCACTATCGTTATTCAGGATCAAATAATTAAAATATCTTACTGCTGCTGAAAATTACAGCGTCAAAAATCATGAATTTCCGTAAAAAATGTAATAGGACTCTTAAGTATAAATTACCTTTGCAAAAAAGCTCAAAGCCTACTCCTTGTAAAACATTAATTTGACCTAACTGTTAATAACAAGTAAGTGTGATCTGATCTGACATGCAAGTGTATGTCTGTAATATCAAAATTTACGGCTTTTTTCTAAATCCTTAAAGGATTTACGACAGCCAAAAAAATAAAACTTTTTTATTATAACTTTATGATTAAAAAAAAGTTTGTTTTTGCCTGGTTGTTGATTCCGTTAATCTCTGAAAAACTGGACCGATTTTGTGGGGATTTGCACTGCCAGTTCTTAACCCTAACTTGGGCTACTTTTTAATAGAAGCGCGTATAAATTGCCACGTTGTACTGTTTTATGAGTTTGAAGTGGACGAATTTGCAGACCACAGCTAGTCATAGTATTTTTGTTTCGGATTGGACACTAAAAAAAACTTTCAAGTGGCTATAAACAAAAAGTTGTTAGTAGATTAGATCCACGCGGTCAATATTTTTTTGTTTTTTACTCATTTTGCATACTGAATTTTGATAAGTCATTGTGAGTGGTAAAATATTAAGTCCAAAGTCCATGAATCAGACGTTGGCTGTGCAATTTAGGTGTGAAATTATGACACATTTCAAACTAAATTAGAAGACTCCAGCTACAATGATCATTCTGTCGGTTGAACGACATTCATAGCGTGGCACTGTGGGTAGGCACATTTGTGAAATTGTTTAAAAAATTAAATGTTGGCCTTTATAATGTTTGCTATGCACCTATAATTCATCATCATCATCAGCCGAAAGACGCACGCAGCACGTTAAGCTGTTGGTCCCGGCTGTTATTTGGAGATCTTTGGCAGTCATTACGGATAGTCAGAAGCCAGAAAATCTGCCACCAGTCTTACCAAGGAGTACCGTGTTGCCCACTTAATGGGTTGTGGAGGTCTGGTAGGAAGCCGCTCGATGTAAAATACTGGTATTTGCAGTTTTGCAAGCGAGTGGTATTTTGCACCTGTTTTTTTATTATTTGTTTAAACTTTATGTAGCTATATCAGTGGTACCTACATGGACGGACTTAATACAACAAAGCATTCTCTACCAGTCAATTTTTGGGTTAAAAAGACTACACTATGGTAGCAAAAAAATAGAATTTTGTTCCGAAAATAATTCTTAAATATTAAAATACGTTTTCATTTTTATAAGATTTTAATAATTTAATTCAAAAGCTGGTCAAGTGCGAGTCGGACTCTTAGCAAAGGGTTCCGAAAGAATTAATTTTTTTTTACATGTTATTTTCAAATTATAGACTTTTTATAGGTTTTCCTGTAATGAATAGTTAAAGATCTATTATCTCAATTTGTTTTCAGGCATGACAAGTAAATTGCATGTGATCTTTTTACACTTGACAAAGTTAAACCAGCCATTAAAGGTAAAAGACCATTTCGGAACGAATATGTAACTTTGAAATTAATTTAAAAATGAAATCAACAAACAAAACAGATTCATTAAAAAGCCGAAATGGCGAAAGCCGTCCATGGACGACTAAATTAGAAATAATATGTTCACGAGAAGAAAAGAACTTCTTCTGGGGTTTTTGCGCTATGTTTTCTAGACATTAATGAAACCTATTCAGGTTAGCAACATGACTGGCAGTTTTATTGATAATATCGGATGCGACTAACGTCCCGTGACGATCTAACATTGTGTGGCGAAAGCTAGACTTTCTGAAAATTTAACAAAAAGTTCTAGATTTTAAATTGAAAATAAATTACAACGACATGTGCACCAAATACTGTATTTCTCTATTTTTGTTAGCCACAAGAGTGGTCTTATTTTACTAATTATCTATTATGCATCAGGAAATAACAATACTTTTAATTTTCGCACAATGGTTATGATTTAATCTTACTCTTGATATTCTTGTTTAAAATGAAAAAAAAAAAACTCCTTTACGCTTCGCCGTAGTCGGAGAATAATAGAATTGTATTTTTTGAGCACAACAAAGCGGAAAAAAATCTTAAAATACTTTTGCTACTAAAATCGATATCACGAAAAATAGTCGATAATCGAAAAACTAACTTTCAATTGATGTTATGTCACAGGGAGGAGGTACCAAAAATTCATTTGGATTGCGTGAGGAGTTATGTGAAAGAAAGGCAGTGATAGCGTGTTGGTTGATTGAAATAGCAGTATACAAAAAAATACAACAGACTTCCAAAAACGAAACACTACAAAGTATAAAATAACTTCAATTTCGGAAGTCGGTGTTTTTTGGTTATTTTTCGGTATTTTGACACCGACTTCCGAAATTAAAGTTATTTTATACTTTGTAGTGTTTCGTTTTTGGAAGTCGGTCGTATTTTTTTTTTTTTGTAAAAAAGTACACAACATAGAACCTTCTCCTTTTTAAAGAAGTCTGTAAATCATGTTGTGAGTCACATGGAACAGTGACTTGTTGTCGTGGCGAGGAAGATGAAATCGTCTTACAGAAAACCGAATAAAACGATCTAAAAGAAACGTATTCTTATACCTACTCTAACATATTGTTTTGTCTGCATTGCAGTCAAACTAATTAGCAGTCATTACCGACTTTTGATAAGTCGTGCCGATAAGTTTACTAATAAATTCATAAAACACAGACTGCCTTTTTCTTGCGTCATTCTCTACCTACTGTACGTTAGATATCACTATTTTAAAATCCGTTTTGAATACCTTAACAATCGCTTCAGGTCATTGGCATTCTGATGATTGCCCATCGGCTTGTTTATTTAAACCTTACGTTTAATATCTAGACATTCTCTACCAGTCAAACTTTCGGTTTCAAAGATTACGGGTTGGGTGTAAAACGTGGCTGTAGTAGGTGTACAAGAAAAAAATGAATTTTAAATAGAATTTTGTTTTGGAAAGAATTTACAAATAATAAAATACATCTTATTTATATTATATATATAAAACAAAGACGGGTTTGTTACAACACTTATAACTCGAGATCTGCTGAACCAATTTTCATGGTTAATGATTCGTTGGATTTGTCTCCGACCCGAATAGCAGAATACATCTTAAAAACAATGAATACTCGATATTTGCAATGAGTACTTAATTGACGGGAGCGAAGCCGCGGGGGACAGCTAGTAATATATAAATATAGGTACTAGACATTCTCTACCAACCTACCTTTGGGTTAAAAGACACTGAGAAGTACTTAATACATATTATGACTAGCTTTTACCCATGACTTTGTTCGCGCATATCCCGGTTCTTCCCGTTCCTGTAGGAATTTCGAAAAATACTCTCTCTTCGAAGAAAATTAAGTTATCTTTGACCAGTAGTTTCGGCTGTACGTTGTCTGTCAGTCACTCAATATCGAGTAGGTACCTAACGTTTGTGAATAATTCATTCGGGAATGAATCATCATCAAAAGTTCAAAACGTAATTATAAAAACTATAGAAAATATTTTTTTTTTGAATTGTCATGCAAATCATAATTATATTCAAATTCGTGGACTAACCAACATCCCTACAACAAGCCTAAGCATCACAGTTCACAGTCTTATGCATTTTTAATATCGCTGTTACGTGAACGCCGACTGTTACGCGGGTCGGGCCTGCGCGCGCGCCAGTCTTGTACCGCAGCGCACGCGAATCACGCGCACTTTCGCTCTCGCTTCACGCTTCCGCGATATCCGACTTCCCTTGTATACGGAAGCTAGGCTTATCAGTCTGAACGCATCCTTATTTTTATACCACGATTTTTTTAAGGACAATAATAAGTAAAACAGGTATTTTAAAATAATTAAAATACCTGTTTCGAGTTCATATTTTAGAACATGGTTTTTAATTTTATGTAGAGCGATTAGAAACACAAATAAAAACCAAACAAACATTTTTTATGACTTTACGATAATCGAAAAACGAAGTGACTTTTAAGTTAAGTAATATAAAAAAGTGATTCTAGTTTCTTGTCTAGAATTTTAATTGACAAGGTGCCAATGTTTTAGTGACTTATATAATTTACTCTGAGAGTGCAAGCATTAAGTAGGTAGTGCCATACAACGAGAACGTAACACTTGGATTGCTCAACAGACTTATATAAAACTTTTACAGTCAACAATAAGTCACAACTGAGTCCTTGGACTGATTTAATTGATTTTAACCGTGACAGTGACTAAAAATAGTACAACATTGACTAAAAATAGTCCAAGTTACTAAAACAAGTGTCCAAATCTAGTGCCAAAGTGACAAAGTTTAGTGCTACGCTGACTAAAAGTAGTGCCAGTGACTAGTGTTGTTGTTGTTGGTAACAAACATTTGTGCCAGTCGTCCTTGTGAGTTATAGTGAAGTGCAAGGGTACTATGTTGGTGATATTGGCGTATATTGGCGTAAGATTCGCTCTACATGTGTCCAGGCAAAGTGGACGGGCACTCGCCGATGAGTGTTATACTAGAAAGTATGTATTTCCTTAATAAAAACAAACACATGAAAATCTTTGACAGAACATATCGCATTTATTACTTCAGCTTGTCTTGCGTTGTTGGTATCAATAAGTGTTATCATCCAATTAATGTCTCAAATGCATTTTAAGAAATACTATTCGTATTTCAATCAGTTTTCATTGAAGTTTTTCATCCAAACAGTGCAAGATATTTTCGATGTTGACTGTACTTTATTTGTACTGTTATATATTTTTTTATCTTTATGCAAAAAGACAGACGGAAGCAGAAGTGATAAAATCATAGAAAAAGTTTTTGTTTTAAGTTGGTAAAATCTGCGATGTAATCAGTCATTGTCTTTTTTAAATTTTCCTTTTTTATTCACGAAGTCTTACTTTATTACATAAATAAATAAGCTTTAAAGCGCTCTTTTCTATTCACTTACAATATTAAGGCTTCGAATGTTGTAAATAAGTGTGATGGATTGAATTATGAATTAAAAGTCACCATTTTTCAGTGGTGGTTTCGTGAATAGGAAAGGATAACTTTCTTACTGTATATCCCAGCCCTTACCGCCGACTTTTTTTAATAATAAATTTAATGAATGAAATACATAGCCTTTCTCGTACTTAAGGCTGCGTTTCCACCAGAGATGTACGAGGATGCGTAGCGAGGGATGTTCGCTTCATTTACCTAGCCTCGCTCAGCGCAAGCAATTCTATTGGTTCTTAACAAACACATCCCTTGCTACGCATCCTCGGACATCTTTGCTGGAATTCAGCCTTAGACTCCAACTACACCCAGCCTATCTGTAGTCTATGAACTCTGATGAAGTACCTACTGGCTAACATAACATAGCCATACAAAAGCGCAAAAGCTTTCAGTGACAGCTGTACAGTCTTCGCGGAGCGACTACACTCATCCAAGAATGTAGGATACGTTTCCACTAGAGATGTGCAAGGATGCGTAGCGACGGATGTGTCGGTTAAGAACCAATATAATCTCTTCATTTACCTAGCCTCGCTCAGCGCAAGCGAATCTATTGGTTCTTAACAAACACATCCCTCGCTACGCACCCTCGCACTGCTCTGAAACACAGCGTTAAGGAGCGTTCACTGTCAAAAACACCCCTGGTTGTCAGTGTTTGACATTAATTGTAGCTGAGATGATATTGCTACTTGAAATTGGACGCTTTTTTTTTAGTACGAGAATAGGCCTTAATTTTAGATACTTACAAAACTATTTATTGGAAGAAAGAAAGCGGTAAGGGCTCGATATTTAAAACTACACACAAGTTACTTCTGGTATGTCACACGAAACAACACTACACTAATGAACACGTGAGTACCAATTCTACTAATAGAAAAAAATTCTAAAGAGAGATTAGCAACGTTCACATTCGCATATCACAGTCGCAATGCGACAAAAATTTACAAAATTTGACAGTTTAGACTGGCATGATAATGCGAACGTAGTTTAATATTTAGTAGAATTGGCTTGGTAGAATAACAGCTAGTAATATTATTTGCTAGGATTTATTAGCTATTAATTGAAACGTCAATTAACAATGACAGGTAAATAATTGAAAACATTACATTAATAGTAGTTGCATTGCGAAGATCAAATTGCAGTTGGTTTTATTGACTGGCATTTGTTTGGGCTGCAAAAGTTATGACTTACGTCAAGTATAAATCATTCAAGAGATTGATTTATACCCATGGGTCGATTTTCAAGGTTAAGCAACGCTTGCAGAGGTTGGTCTGTGGGTGGGTGTCCAACTTAACGTACCGAAGCTCCTATGCGTTTCGGATAGCACGTTCAGCCGTTGGTCCCGACTATCATTTGTAGATCAGGCAGTCTTTACGGATAGTCAGAAGCCAGAAAATCTGACACCAGTTTTGCCAAGGAGTGCCGTGTTACCCAGTTAATGGGTTCAACCCAACCCATACCCAGCTCCATGTAAAATACTGGTATTAAGCTGAATCTGGTTTGACTGGAAGCCGATCCCAATGTAGTTGGGAAAATGCTAGACAGATGATGCGGTCTTTGAAAATCAATATACAGTGAACTTAAACTTCTCTAAGTACATAGGTACTTATACGATTCTGAATTAGAACCTCGCCCATAGTTTTATGATATGCATGTTGCAAAGGACAAGCAACATTTAGGTTAAGTATATACAACTATACTACTAACTACACTTTTAAAATAAGCTTATGAAAATTTAAAATAAGTTATACAAAAGTTTTTACCATAAAAATGTAGGTATTTGACAATCGACAATCGTTTGGTAGGTATACATAAAAAATCAATTAGTTAATGTTTGACAAAGTTAATTTATTACATAAATTAATATTTTATTAGTTATACATATAAACAAAGTTATGTTATAAGTTTTATATAACCTCGTCAAGGTTTTCATTTATATCGGAAGGTCAGATCGAATGCATCATAGCTCAATACATAACATTTTCTTATCTTATGTGTTGACTGGTAGTGATTTTTCTTTACTTGTATCGACTACCTATAATGGATACATTTGGAAGCGAATTGAGAACTATAATTGAAGATATTTGAGAACATTTCTTGCGAAACTGATTTATTTATTGAGGGAAAGTAAACAGTTACACAAAAATGGTACAGCCGGTTGATTCTGTTGACATAATCACCGTGATCACTGAGGTGGAGTGAACGACAAGTGAGCTGTCATGCCATCTTGTTTGTATGGTTTGACAGCTCACTTGTCATTCACTTCGCCTAAGTGCTCACTTCGACATGTTTACAGAATCGCACTGCTGTAGAAGTGTTTACAAAGAAAGAAACGCATGTGTAAACCGCGACGTTATCCACATTTAAAATATAAAATAATGTTTCAGGGATTAATTGCACACGAGTAAAATTGGGAAGGTACCTATAACATAAAAATACTCTTTAGTTTTAAAAAAATTGAATTACACAAAATTTCATTTTAAGGGACTAGAATAAAATAAAAAAACGATTTAAATCAAGAACTAAATCAAAACTGTAAAGCCAGAATTCAAATTTAAAAACAACAGTCAAGAATTTAAAAAAGTCAAATAAAATACAAACAAAAATTTCAATGCCAAAAGAACAGACAAAATAGTATAACAACAAAATTAAAAATCAGCACTCAAATCAAAAATTAATATAAAGGATAAGATCAAAAACAATCTTAAAATTAAACACAAATCTAAAAATAAATACAAAATAAGGAATCATAAAAAATAATAACTCATAGTTAAAATTAAAATCTCAATAATAATCACAGTAAAACATGTCCTTCAAAACAGATGAGACTAATGACCCCCATCATAATCACATTAATTTGCAAATATTCGGCGTTGGCGAACAAGTCTTTCGATTTCCTTCTAATATAAAATCTCATTCAAGCGAATATTCTCTGTGCTTCGGAAAGCACGTATTTTTTTATGAGGATGCGGTATAAAATGGAGCACGCTTGCTTAGAAGTAACCTATTCACTCTTGACAGCTTGTAGCTATCAGGAAACACAGATTCCGGCAGGGAATTCCACTCCTCTGCTGTACGCACTATGAATGTGTTCCAAAAAGGTTTTGTGCGTGTGGGTGGGATGTCCACCATGTACCGGTGGCGCATCGCCGTTCGTCTTGTGGTCCGATGATGGAACGGACTTGGTGGAATTAAATTATGCAATTCCGTCGCACATTCCCCAAAATGCAACCAGTAGAAAACCTAGCAACTAACTACACGTGTAACTAGAATTACTCGTAAAGTAGGATTTGACATCTTATCCAAATACTTACGTTCAGTACCCAATTCGACCTCAGAATTAATTATCTAAAAATAACTCGTTTTAAATAGAACAACCGAAAAGCGAGTAAGTAAATTAATTATCGTATAAAGAGCAGCAACTACTTGTTTTTGTCAAATTAAAACCTTTTTGGCAAATAAAAAAAACTGGTTTCAATTATGTGGTAAAGATAATAGTTTATAGCGGACTTTTTGTGTGGGAAGTAACTAAACGGCTGGTTTCAATTAGGTAGCATCTGATTACAGACTTTTGAACTTTTTTTTAAAGATGTGAAATCATCCCTCTCTGGGCGGAGCAGAAGGGTGGGACAGATTCTTGCTGACTAAAACCCATCCATGTTCCGCCTAATGCCCTTAAATTTGCGTTCCAGGGTCGCGGTGACTCTTGCGAAAAAATTCCGCAACCCTAGCAAGACTTGATCCTACTTGGTGATCTGTCCTCATGTTGAAACATTTTGGTATGTGACATAATAACTAGTTATGGTGCCATTATCGATAAACAAATATTTTTACATATCATATTGTACATAATCGAATCAACAAAACTATATCGGTACATACTAGCTTTTCTCCGCGGCTACGCTTCGTCCCATCTATCTCTATATCCATTCCCAGCAGTGTGCCATGTTAATGATCCGCGTCCGGCTTATTTAAGTAAAACAGCATGAAAAAAAATCTAACTATCGTATAACCACAGCCATGTTAATTTTATCATTGAAATCCATTCAGAGTTTTCACATTACTGAGCAAATAGAATCTCTCCAATAAGCACTCTGCTTACAACTAGCTTAGCGAACACGCACTCTAAATAGTTCCGCAAATATTCATTAGACTCGTTCTCTAGAGCAGCGGTGCTCAACCCGTTGATCGAGAGGTTTCAGAGTCGATCTCAAAAATATAAAAAAATCGTTGAACGTTCACACGAGGTGGACATATTCTTAATCAACTTTATTTGCATTCCATAATGTGTGAAGATCTTGTGTGGAAACTAGGAACCAATTACGGACCCTGTAGGACACAGCAAAACGTATAAAATATAATTTGTAATATGGTCTTGTGTTCTTGTTGAAAGACACTTATCTATACTAATATTATAAAGAAGTAACATTTGTTTGTAAGTTTGTATCACAGACATATAAATAGTAGCAGACCAAACATTAATACGTAGATATATTTTTTTTAAGGTACGATTCTTTATCCTTTTTTTTCTAAGTGACAATTCATAAGGGTGTCTCGTTCTGTCACGTGTTGTCACACTGACACATACATAGACAAAATTTGACGCGTAGCTTGTCTGCCATATTGATAAGCAACATACGTTCTGTTTCAATCGCGTTAAAATTAATAAAATATTACTTGTTTGGGACATAAAACACACGAGGACGACAAAATAAAATGGTGAAGTGCTGTGCGTATCGCTGTGACAGTGCTAGCTACCACAAAACACCTGGATTGACCTTTCATCGGTAAGTTTTGGGAAATCTTAGTGCTTTCTTTACTGAATTCAAATGTTTCGATACTGTGTATTCGTATTTTACATACAGTTTTTAACAAAGATGCGATTTGTCTGTACCGTTAACCTACAACTAAAGAAATAAACCATAACAAGGACAAAATAGTCAGAACGTGGCATCAAGTGACAGCTCAAGTACCTGTTCAGTTAGTCAGGGACGAATTAGGCAACAAAGACAAAACTTTTATTTAATTGTATTTGTTGTATGTAAAATATTTATTTCCATTGAATTATCAAATAAAGCCTCAGTTTAATGTATGTTTTTTTTTTTTTTTTGGTGAAACAATTCCAAAATACTTGTAGTAGTTTCAGTGTATGTGCACATGTCATGCTATTATAAAAAATATATTATAAAATCAATATTAAGTTACCCAATGTCTGTGTTATGGAGAACATGAACATAGGCATATGTATAAATACAGTATAGGCTACTCACATAACGATGAATTTTCATTCACCAGGCAATAATTGAGCATACTAATATTTTCCAGGTTTCAAAAGGTTGAAAGTTTACGGAATACCTGGATTAAAAACCTAAAACTCCAGGATTGGCAACCAAGACCTTCAAGTGTACTTTGTTCAAAGCATTTTGAGAATCACTTGATTAATCCCAGCGCTTTTCAAACAACACGTTACGTCCCAGAGCAATTCCTACACTGTTGAACGAAATTACTCCATATGTAAGCATTATGAGAGTGTAAGATAGGATAGAAGAGTGTCCGTGGAGTTTCTTGCATGTTCTTCTCCATAGAGATCTTCGCTTTAAAACGTGCAAATAGCTTCAACTTTTTGGACAGACCGACCTTGACAATTAAAAAGTGCCTGTAAATGGTTTAATTGGAATAAATGCTTGAATTTTGAATTACATTACTTATATTTCAAAAATCCTGATTAATTCCTAAACTAGCTTTCAGGCATACTAATACCTTGACTCTCGGTTCTACAAAACTGGGCATACGGGTTAATGACAGCAGTGCCAGTTCTTCTAGCTGATACTGACGTCCGTCAACGGTTTGTAAATACCGTCAAAAGATGAAGAGTGGACTGCTGCCCATCGTCCTCTTAAAATATTCTCTTAGTCGCCTTTAACAATAACCAAGGGAATAGAGGGTGGTTCTATTCGTTAAGACTATTGATAAGTAATCTATATTTCATGTACCCAGAGAATATCGATTTCACGGATTTTCAGAAAGTATATGGATTGTTTTATTATCGTTAGATAATACCGGCAACCGGTCCTAATTCGACTCTGTAAAGACAACATTCCCTAGGTGTGCGTAAAAGCTACGCAAATTTTTGCGAATGTTTGGTCTGCTACTATTTATATGTCTGTGGTTTGTATGTAGGGGGTAATCTCAGGAACTACTGGTCCGATTTGAAAAATTATTTCAGTATCAGATAGCCCATATATCGAGGAAGGCTATAGGCTACATATCATCACGCTAAGACTAAAAGGAGCCGAGCATTAATGGAAAATGTGATGCAGAAGAAGTTGCGCGGGTCAGTTAGTCTATCTTATTTTGAGAGTTGAGTATACTATTTCGGTCGGCAGTCGATCACTTGATGCTTAGATATTTGGAGGTACAGATGCCAGCACATCAGGCTATCCGGAACTGTCAAATAATCCCAATTAAATTTGAACCCAGTCTCTTTAGTAATGAAGTTGAAAATCTATTAAAGAAATTTGACAGATTGTTGTAGCTTCATGTGCTAGCGTCTGTTCCCAAAATAACCGATAAGAGCTTGAGCACCTCTGTTCTCAGAGCTATTTGCTGATGTACCGATAATCCGATTTACTTGGCTTTCTATTGAGGTAAGTAAATAGCATAGAATAGAATAGATTTATTTGTTTGTTTGTTTGTAGAAACTCATCCGTAAATGTATGGATCATCTTATTATTGACGAACTACATTTTCAAGTTTTTTTATGCTACCGAACGCGAACGAGTAATGGTTTGTTTTGCATTTTTTCTGCATAGATAGCACTTTTTTTACCATAAACTTTGTAAGTACCGTATTTGTGAAATTTCCTATACGGATTGACTGACTTGGGTGTATTTGACACACAAAGATGCAGAAAAATAGCAGCAGGTGGACGTGTTGCAGTTGAAAGATGCGCAGAACGCGAAACAGTTATAAGTGGTCAGCCAAGCTACAAATCTTATTAAATGTTCATGATATCATGAAAATCATCAATTTTTGAATAGAAAAAAAACAGGCAATCTTTATAATTATAAAACTAGTTGCGCAACTTCGTCTGCGTCACATTTACCATTAATGTTCCGCTCCTATTTGTCTTAGCGTGATGATATATAGCCTATAAGCCTTCCTCGATAAATGGCCTATCTAACACTGAAATAATTTTTCAAATCGGACCAGTCGTTCCTGAGATTAGCGCGTTCAAGCAAACAAACAAACATATAAACAAACAAACTCTTCTGCTTTATAATATTATATAGTATATAGTATAGATTCTTCCTTTACTGACTGAGTCACAAACAGACAGCGCTCAGCCGAAACTACTGGTTGTAGAGAGCTGAAAAGTTTAGGTTCCCTGGAGAGTGAAGGGGACCACTAAGAGAGGATTCCCTGAAACTCCTACGGGAACGGGAGGAAACGGGATATGCACATACGAAGTTGCGGGAAAAAGGTAGTAAAATTATCTAATTCTCATTCATATTTTGAAGGGGAATTTTTAATTGCACCTCCATATAAAATTCAAGCAAACTAAATCTCCCAACTAATGGGCTTGTGTCCTGAAAAAATCTAATTAGTCCGTCAGTTAGATTATCAAAAAGTATTTGACCCGTGTTTTTTTTTGTTACGGGAACCAAAATTGACGAAGTTACGACACTTTTAAAATTTTAAATACGTCACACCTTCGCATAATTTTTACCGAGTCGTGACGTCACGAGCCCCCACTCCCCGAGTTTTTAGGCGTTTTATCTTTGTCTATATTCACTGATTCACAAAAACAAAAAATACGTGTCCATTATTTTCAATACTCTAACTGACGGACTAAATAGTTTTGCAATTTGTGGATGATAGAATCTAGCCTATTACCCACTGTATAACAAAAACACTGATTTGCACACTAAATTACGACGTCACTAAATAATGACGGTCAACGTGAGGGGCACCCAAGGTTCGGTTGGTTAGGTTCCTTTAAACCCTGTATACAAAAATAGGAGCCCCGCGCAGAGGGGCTCCGTCGACTTGCTGACGGAAACGCTAACCCTAGACGGTGGACGTCACGGGGAGTTAGATAATTTTTAGTCAACAGATAGTCATTCAGTAAAACTGTTTAGCTATATAGATTAAACTGTATAAAACATTTGATTTATTTGATGAGCAAATTTAGTGTGCAATTCAGTATTTCTGGTGGTAACTTCGAATATTTGAATAAAAAAATTTGGATTTACAATTGGAGGATAAAATACTACCTATTTTAAACACCCAATTTCCATGTTGTACCCAGTGAAAATAACATAACTTCACGTAACATCCAATCTCGATTTCATCTTTTCACATTGATCCGACAAAAAGTATTTGTGTATGCAAACAATTCACTATAACTGACCATTGTGTTCGTGAAGGGCGCGAATAGATAGCTACTGGTGTCATGTAACGGATGATAAAAGAAAGACTTGTTAAAATGGTGACCAAACGTTCGGTTTTGGTAAAGATCTGACTAAACTATTTAAACCACAAATTACAAAACTATTTAGTCCGTCAGTTAGAGTATTGAAAAATAATGGACGCGTGTTTTTTGTTTTTGTAAATCAATGAATATTGAAAAAGAAAGATAAAACGCATCAAAACTCAGGAGTGAGGGCTGGTGATATCACAACCCGCTAAAAATGATGGCATGGTGTGACGTATTGAGAATTTAAAAGCGTCGTAACTTCGTCAATCTTCGTTCCCGTAACAAAAGAAAAAAATATGGGTCAAGTATTTTTTGATAATCTAACTGACGGACTAATTAGACTTTTTCAGGACACAAGCCTATTGTAACATTTGTGAGTTCGAATTGAAAGTCCTATAACGTAATTAAATTGATTAAAATTTATATACTGGCCCACTCCTGCTTCGGCCGGATGTATTTAATTTTTTACAATTTTTCTTTTTCATACAACCTTTGCCTTGCAATTAGGAACACAACTATAAAATAATTAAAATTATCCAATTTAGGTAAATTCTTAAGAAGTTATGCGCGTACATACATTTCGGTGATTAATAATAATAATTTATTTTGTATAGATTTGTAAATAGTTTCTACCAGTGGACTAAGTTGACTACCTGTGAAATAGTGTCTCGAAGGAAAAAAACATGCATTTTCCGGTACTTCTTCTTCTTATCGTGTAAGTAGTAAAGTGTACCCCCCCCCCCCTCCATTTTTCGGTATAAAAGTATACTATGATCGAATCAGTACTTCCGGACATATAAACCTTTGAGTTGACAGACATTAAAAAAATGTAGAAACAATAGGCTAGTTTCCATCATCCACAAATTGCAAAACTATTTACAAAAACAAAAAATACGTGTCCATTATTTTAGTATTGAAAAATAATGGACACGTATTTTTTGTTTTTGTAAATCAATGAATATTGAAAATGATAAAACGCATCAAAACTCGGGAGTGGGGGCTCGTGACGTCACGACTCACTAAAAATTATGCGAAGGTGTGACGTATTGAGAATTTTAAAAGCGTCGAAACTTCGTCAATTTTGGTTCCCGTAACAAAGGAAAAAACACAGGATAAAAATTGTTTTTTATAATCTAAATGACGGACTAATTAGATTTTTTCAGGACACAAGCCTATTCTCCCCCTTAATCGAAATTCTGAAATCAAGGTTGTATAAAATGTGATTTTATGTCCCGAAACCTTTTTTTACACTTTTCATCGTTCCTATATTGGACAACCGTTCTTCCGTAGTGACAGCTATATCCCAAGTATATCAATTTATAATCTACTGACAGAAATCATGACAAGTGATTTGATTTTTAGTTGTTGATATTTTTGACAACCAATCAAACTATAGTCATGAGCTTTGACAACAGTTTGAAATTATCAGTGAACATTATAATTAAATCTGTCTGTACCTATCCGTAACGATAAAAATGCGGACATCCTTATCTATACTAATATTATAAAGAGGTAAAATTTGTTTGTAAGTTTGTAAGTTTGTATATAGGGGGTAATCTCAGGAACTGAAAAAACTTGAAAAATTCTTTCAGTATTAGATAGCCCATGTATCGAGGAAGGCTATGGGCTATATATCATCACGCTAAGACTAAAAGGAGCCGAGCGTTAATGGAAAATGTGACGCAGACGAAGTTGCGTGGGTCAGCTAGTTCCTCATAAAGTCCGGTTTTGATCTGTCAACATGGCAAACTTACTCGGTAAATCATTAGAACGTCCACAAGTAATCAAACAGCGATGAAGCAAGAGAACGCAACCCATCAATGTATCAATTTCTAATGGTAAGCAAAAAAAAACAGTACAATATCAAAGCCTTTTGATACCAATGTGAAGACAATAGTGCTGTCCAAGCTTCAACGTAACGCTCGATAGAAATCAAATCGAAGGTATGTGATAAAAAAGTTGATCGAGTTTATGAATCTTTTTTTTTCTGAATAGGGATTGGTATTTGTAGTGAAAGCTCTTGGGCGATATTTACATAAGCTTATAATATTCCAATCGGCTCCGCTAGCCTTTCCAGCTTTTAATGCTGACTGTTTGCATGTCACCGGAAAGTGGATTTCAGGTCCAGGTATCTTTTTCCATTCCTGGTTGCCTGGAAGAGATCGCGGAATGCGATAAGGCCTTCATTTGTGTATTTTTTTATTTTTAGTTAAAGGTTTTCTTAATTTTTTTTATATTTTGGTATAATAAAGCATATGTAAATAAATAAATGATTTCTTGAAATATTATGAAAAAATCGTTTTGTATATAATATTTCACATCCAAATTCAATAGTTTCCAATACATCCGTGTCTTATTTAGAAAAAAGAGTTGACAATTTCACGCGATGTTGTACTATCTTACGGAGTTTGTCATTTTCCGAAAAGCTAGCTATTAACGCAGGACCCTGTTTCAGTTTCGAAGAGAATGCTGAGCCTTCTATAACCTTGCAAGCATAACCTAAGCTTGAATATAACATTCACAGACATTATAATATACTCGAGTACTCATGTTGGCTTCTATTGCGAATGCACTTTACTTAATGTAATATCATTTGATAACCTGTTCGGATCACCTTTAGCGCTGAGCTGCGCATGCGCAATCCTTATAAGCGGCTGCAAGTGCTGCAAGACTTGTTATTGATAAACGTAGGGCCCACTTTAAGATTAATGCCTTGTTGTTGACCCTTTATTAGGTCAAGACTAGATCATCTTAATATATATAAATCTCGTGTCACAATGTTTGTCCTCAATGGACTCCTAAACCACTTAACCGATTATAATAAAATTCGCACACCATGTGCAGTTCGATCCAACTTGAGAGATAGGATAGTTTAAATCTCAATTTTTTGTTGCAATATTATTTAGGAGCGGAAAATGTGACGCAGACGAAGTTGCGCGGGACAGCTAGTATTATTATATAATTATGTTCATAAAATATATCTTTTAGTCTAGATTAATTTGCATTGAATTTGTGTCAGAAAAAATGTGAATTTTTGAGAACTTGTGTGTATGGAAATATAATACAAAACTTTTTAGAATTCCGTACCAAAATGGTAAAAAGGAACCCTTATGGTGTGACCAAGTCTGTCCGTCAGTCACAGCTGGATATCTCAAGAACTACTAATGCTATCAACTTGAAATTTGGAATAGTTTTAGATAACTTTTGACCAATTATTTTGCAAATAAGAAAGAAAAATGTTTTATTTTTGTAACAGCATCTGAATTCGATGCATTCAGCATTCGATGGTGGATATCGATTTTCGACAAAAAATATAAAAAATTTCAACATCCTCCCCCTTATCTCCAAAGTTTGCATAGTGAACAATCTGAAATAATTCTATGTAAGCTCGCTCCATCGTAGACTTTGTCTCTTTCATCTCTGACCTTGATTAGAGTCAGGAGCAAACCCATCTCAAAAAAAGCACACTGTCAGAAATCATCAACAAAAATTACATTAGTTCCACTATCGATCAAGAGATCGCGCTGATCTAAAACTGCAATATACACCGCAGTGTTATAATTCTCTAACAAATATAGGCCTCGTCGATGAAATAAAAAAAAAAACATTTTACTTTTTATATGATGGTACGAGTCCGACTCGCTGTTGACCGGTATTTTTTTCTTTTTGTCTCAATTTAATTGTTTCAAAAAGTGTAATCATTTTAGTACGTTGGTTCTTTTTTGATACACGGCCGGGCGGGCGTTAAACTGTAAGAGCTAAGAAAGCAGCATTTTTTTTGGATATAAAATCATCTAATTTCACCTCCTGCTGTGGCCGGAGTGGAAAGGAATGTCAGAGAATATCTTTTTCTGATTAAAACCCATCCGTGTTCCTTTTAATGCCCTTAGCATTCCAGGGCCGCGGTGACTATTTCGAATCTAGTGCGTTTTCAGCTTAAGAGTCCTATTACGAATCGTAAATGCTCGGTTGCAATAGACGAAGTTACGTTGGTCTGCGTTGGGAGTACATCTATAGTCCACGAAACAATTTTGATACATACTAGTCTGAATAGGATTATAGTTCATTTGGGCGCTCGCGCGAGACTGAGGAGCGCGCGCGCTTAATTGACGCAGAATATATAGTACTTTAATTTTATTTATTGTAATTTTGTTTTATTATATTGACAAACTAAAACTAAAGAAACGTATTAATTGTAGATTGAAATTTTATATCATATTAATTTATTTGATAAAATTGTTTTTATTTGGAATATAATGGACGCTGAATCAAGACATTTCTGGCTTAAATTAGGCTTTCTTTACTTCCGTGAAAACTCAAGGAATTTAAAGAAATTCTAGAACTCCAATAAACAAGTAAAACATTCAACTTACCTTTTAGTAATTTCAGCTTTTAAAAGAATTGATTGTAACAATGTGAATTTGACCGTCAAAGTTCCATCGCCGACATTTTTTCTTGCAAACTGAGTTTGTAAAATATTTATAGTAAATTACACGAAAAAAAAAATGAAAATGTGTAATTCTAACTTACAAGAAAGAGACTGGCACTATCGTTATTCAGGATCAAATAATTAAAATATCTTATTGCTGCTGAAAATTACAGCGTCCAAAATCATGAATTTCCGTAAAAAAATTAATAGGACTCTTAAGTCTATGTGAAATTCAATCAGTTTCTTGAATATATAAGTAAATTCCCATTCATAGCGAATGTGGTGATCGTGGTTATTTTTGTTGGACCTTGAGGAGTCAACTAACTAATTAGTGTCATAGGAATCTTGTAATCTCTTCTCTTAACATTGAAACCTTTTTGAAATCACGTCAACAAACCCACGTGAACTTCCTCGTACCTTAAGTTCAATAGACAAACAGTCTATATGCATACAATGATATAAATAATACAAATACAATTGACATTTTTAACCCTAACTGCTGCAGGAACTAGCTGTATGTTGAAGTAGCTGAAACGCGCAACTTCGTCTGCGTCACATTTTTCATTAATGCTCCGCTCCTATTGGTCGTAGAGTGATGTTATTATAGCCTAGACTTTCTCGAAAAATGGGCTATCCAATACCAAAATATTTTTTTCAATTCGATGGGGTAGTTCCTGAGATTAGCGCGTCCAACCAACCAAACAAACAAACAAACTCTTCAGCTTTATTATATAAGAGTACCTATAGATTAATTTTATTGGTGTTGATTTAAATCACCGGTAGTAAGTAACGTGAGCTTGCTAGAATATTAATACTTCGTTCATTGTTTTAAGTAGAATAGTTGCAGGTGAAGGTCGCGGGCTGTTCACCAAATCACAATAGCTTGTAAAATTAGGTTTAAAAAAAGAACTATTGCTATTGACTAGTTGAAGTCAACGGTAAATATTTATTTGTATATTTTTTTTTTCTTTTGACCGTTATTCTTCACCATCTTCCTCAAACCGATGACATCTATCAACTACAGTAGGTACTCATCATCTGCCTAGCTTTTTCCCAACTACATTGGGGTCGGCTTCCAGTCAAACCGGATTCAGCTGAATACCATGGTTGTACGTGGAGCGGCTGCATACCAGACCTCCACAACCCGTAAATTAGTCAATTTACGGGTAACACGGTACTTTTTAAGGCTGGAGTCAGATTTACTGACTTTCTGACAATCCGTAACGACTGCCAAAGATCTACAAATGACAGCCGGGACCAACGGCTTAACGTGCTTTCCGAGGCACGGAGGAAACTAGGTATGTTAAAATGGTCACCCATCCACAGACCAACCTTGGCAAGCGTTGCTTAACCGTAAAGCTCGACCCGTGCGGCTGTTATTATTAAGCCACTAGCTCCTCATCTATAGTACTATCTATCAACTATAGTAGGTACTATAGTAGGTTTAATTCACACGAAAAACACGACTAAAAAAGAAATACAAGTCCTACTATTTTCTCTGTCCAATTTCACACTTCCGTAGTAAATATTAGTAGTTATCATGTGTCATCTACATATTTCACAGTTACACTCACTGTTCAAACATTGGAGTATGTTTGACAACTGACACGCGTGCTTCAACGTCATTCACTATGTCAATGACTCTGCGTTTATTTAGTAAAGCACAAGTGATTATATGAGTTTGTGAGTGCCAAGCACTGATATGTCAAATGAGGTCAATTTTCCCTAGCATAGAGTTTTCCAACTCATCCAGGGGCTACAAAAATTGGTATTTCCTCGGCGATATCAACTGTCGAATGGCGATAGTTCAGAAGGTATTAATTGGTCAAATGTACTTTCATGTTGAACTCTAACAATCGTAAGCATCATCATCATCTGCCTAGCATTTTCCCAACTATATTGGGGTCGGCTTCCAGTCAAACTGGATTCAGCTGAATACCAGTATTTTAAGTGGAGCGGCTGCCTACCAGACCTCCACAACCCATTAACTGGGTAACACGGTACTCCTTGGCAAGAATAGTGTCAGATTTTCTGACTTCTGACTATCCGTAACGACTGCCAAAGATCTCCAAATCTAACAATCGTAAGCAAACTTGCCAAAATATAAGGGGACTAGCTGACCCGCGCCACTTCGTCTGTGTTTCATTTTCCATTAATGCTCCGCTCCTATTAAATATAGCCTTCCTCGATAAATGGGTTATCTAACACTGAAAGAATTTTTGAAATCGGAACAGCACAGTTCCTGAGATTAGCGCGTTCAAGCAAACAAACAAACTGTTCAGCTTTAAAATTATATTAGTATAGTATATAGATTGACAAGTGAGCGCAACTAAAATCTCACGTTGCCTTACATTTGACTATATATCTAAACGACCGATCTAACGTACGGTTGATCAACGTATTGATCTAAATACCTAAACGGTTCAGTGATAAGCTATTTGTACAGATCCCACCCAGTGTTACCAAAAGTAACTCCCACAACCCACTGACAGTTAACTTGTCCATTGTCGAACTAAGCTCACCTACTCACCTCAACCATAGTACAGATATCTACAACGTTTGTAAGATATATGCTGTGTCATGCTACGTTGGAGTATGCGCGTCAGCTGTCAAACATGCTTTGTCGTAGACGGATGGGAGTTAGGACTGGAACCGATGACAATGATGAAAAATGCTTCATATATTAGTATGGAATTGTGAATACTTTAATTTTTAATTGTTCTAAGACTGTAAATGCGTAATTTTCGCAGTGGCTTCGCAGGCAATCGATTCGTGGCGTGGAGGCTATGGAAACGGCGAGCGTAGTTCTGTAATTTTATTCGTTGTAAAATCGATACCAATGAAGGTTCCTTTCTCTTAATATTGACTATTTTTATCTAATTTGCACGTACGTAAATGCTGGTCTTAACAGGCTGAACCGGTCATGTATCCTATATGACCGGATGGGTAGATACTTTCAAAGTAGAACACACCCAACTGGTCTCAGGATCACGACTATACCATTAAGCTATAGCTATCCAATTAACTAGCTGATACCTGCGACTTTGTCCGCGTAGATGTCGTCGTCAAATAACAAAAATTCATACAGAGTTACCCCAGAGTGAAAATTACATTTGTTCCTACACTTCCGCTGTACTTTTCTCATTTATTTCGTTGCCATCCAACAGATCTAAGACAGTTGTATCGTTTCTCCGGGAATTGTCCAGCTTCAGTGACGCGTCGTTCTGGTGGTCGCCACTGTTGAATGTGTGGCTGGCCATTCCCCCTCTTTCAAATATAAATTTTCTTAAACCTCTTTCTTAGCGGATGCTTACATTATAAAATAAACCTATAGGTATTCTAAATTTTCGCTTCTAGACTGAGTATGTAGGTTTTGGCGTTGATAGTCAGTGAGGACAGGCGATTTTATAAGTATCGAAAATAAAACTAAGTAGTACCTACAGTTCTGATTCATCGATATACCAGACAGACAGTATAGTTATGTAGGTAGCTGCGTAATCAAGTTTCTAACTTGCTTCTTAGTTCAATTCCTAGGTTAAGACTCTTGAGATTTATTTTCACTAGATCTTTTTTGCAAAGATCCGACCTCAGATCAAAATCAGACGATGTTAATTGACTCAAATATAAAGTCGACAGTGTTTATTTTTCGAGATGATTGAGTATGTAACTATTCAGTGTAAAACCGCGCAGAATAATGACGTTGATAGTGCTTAACCTAGTGGTCTAGACAAGCTGAATGGCATCATCAAGTAACTGTTAGAGTTCAGTCAAAATATATGTACAAAACTAGCCAAGTGCGAGTCGGACTCGCGTGCAAAGGGTTCCGAACCAATTTAATTTTTTTTAACACTATAGACGTCTTATAGTAGTTTTTCTGTAATCTTTTGGTATAGAACAATTACCTTAAAATTGTGAAAAAAGTATGGTAAGGCCATACTTTTTTCACAATTTTGGGTTTAGTAGTTTCGGAGATAAGGGGGATCATTTTTGATCTAATTTCTTGAATAACTTCAAAACTTTTTATTTTAAAATTATGAAAAAATATAAATAAAACTCTCACAGAAAGTCGCACATTTGATATGGCAAACACAGTTTGAATGACTTTTTCTTTAATTTTCTAGTTGGTCCCCAATAGTGACCCCCATACTAAAAATATATTAATACGTAACGCGTCCGTTTTGCGGTCGTAGAAGTCCATATGTATACCAAATTTCAACAGAAGTGGTCCAGTAGATCCGGAGAAAACTGGCTGTGACAGACGGACAGACAGACACCCGAGTGATTCTATAAGGGTTCAGTTTTTTACGGATGTTCGAACCCTAAAAACTAGACTAGTTAAACCACAAACCGCTAGTACTTTCTTAATGTCTAGACTGCAGCTTATTAGGTACTCATTGGTTTTTTATTTATAATATACGGCTATTTACCTAGATTCGAATGCATGCTAACTGCATAATAATGCTCAATGAGCATTACAAAAAAATGATTCCGCATGAATTTGAACGTGAATTGTATCGGAAGTGGCCGTTTTGGGGTTATTTTGTGTTTGATTGAGTGGTGTACAGTTTTGCACAAGATGGGCTGTGTGTGATTTTGTCTTGTTAATTTAATAACAATAACAGTTACGTTGTTTATCGTAGGGATGTGGCACATGCCTGAAATATTGAATATCCTAAAAAAAAAAACATAAAAAAAAAAATCTCCTAAATGTTTTTGAAACTAATTTTAAGGTATGAAATTAGCGATACTTAGCCTGAAATACCAACAGTGTTCAATCTTTTCTGTTGTAAATTTTGGCATGTAAAATTTATGTTTTGGTGTCGAATAACAAACTTGCCCATACTAAATAGTGTTTTGATTGGAACCAGTGTTATCAAATTATACTGTTTTAAATTAATTATAGACTCTTCTTCATTTTGGATGAACATTTTTGCAAATAATTTACATGTTTTGGAAGTGAAACTTTCACACTTGAAGTGATTTAATTTTTACCGTGGATGTGGCTGGCTGTTTGTGTATATATATTTACATGTTTGTTAACGCACTTACGATACAGGACAAATTCCTAGAGTGGGCCAACGTTTAAAAAAATGCTCTGTGCCTAAACGATAAGGACATGAATCCTGTTTTTTTATATTTTTTTTGTTGTGCTTGGTTTACTCTTGACTCAAGTTAGATCAGACATGACAGAGACAAAGTCTACGATGGAGCGAGATTATCCAGAAATAGCCTGTTCACTCTTATCTTTAAAGAGGCAAGGGTTGTAAACGTTAGGAAACACAGAGACAGACAGAGAGTTCCACTCCTTTGCTGTGTGCATTATAAAAGAAGTTTGGAATCGCTTAGTGCGAATAGGCAATGTGTCCTGAAAAAATCTTATTAGTCCGTCAGTCAGATTATCAAAAAAAAATGACCCGTATTTTTTCTTTTGTTACGGGAACCAAAATTGATGAAGTTACGACGCTTTTAAAATTCTCAATACGTCACGCCCTGGCATAATTTTTACCGGGTCGTGACGTCACGAGCCCCCACTCCCGAGTTTTGATGCGTTTTATCTTTGTCAGTATTCATTGATTTACAGAAACAAAAATTGACAATTATTTTTCAATAGGTACTCTAACTGACGGACTAAATAATTTTGCAATTTGTGGATGATGGAAACTAGCCTATTTTTAGAATAGCAACCTATGGGAAATCCACTCTGAAATTGTATAGTAAAACTAGCCTTTGCCCGCGACTTGGTACGCACCCATTTTTTCCTGTTCCTGATGTCATGTCGGTAAATACTCTCTAAATGCTCCCCTTCATTCCCCAAGGAACCTTCATGCCAAACTTCAGCTTTCTACGATCAGAAGTTACAGCTGTGCATCGTCTGTGAGTCACTCATCAGTAACTAAAGTATTTAATATATTGGGGTATTTTAACGGGCTATAGGTCCCATCATCTGTCATATCAGCTGTCAGGATGAAAATCGCGAGACGTCATAATTATGACAAAGATTGACATTTCGACGTTTGAATGGCGTATCTGACATGAATTTGTGATGATGAGCAATAGTATATCCTGGTGGTTTACTTGGTGTGGATGGGTCTACCAAGTGGGATGTCTACTAGAAGACAGTTCGTAATTTAGTGACTTTACTGACTGTCTGTTTTTACATAACTTGGTATGGAAAAACAGAAAGAAAACTGGAGAAAAATTAAAAAAAAGGAACCCCGATTTTGGATTTATATCCGCCATATTGATTTTTTCGTGTGAATTATGATTGATATAAATCGATTGACACCTCATTTACCAAATAAGTATCAGTAGTTTAGGTGATACGATGGAACATCCGCAAATTAAAACACACACAAAGACTGCTAAAACCTTGACCCTTCCTTAGGCCTGCCGTATTCGGGTAACAATAGGATATCCTATACAATAGGTAATTTCTTCGCTACAGTGAAAACTCGTATCATCGTGACAAATTAAGGTCATGTGTCCCATTACAAGATGGACCACGATATGGTACACTGACTTCAGTAATATTGTAGGAAGCTGGTAATAAGGTAAGGTAATAAAAAACGTTGCGGTTTCGATGACAAAAAGTGTACTGCGTACTAGTTGGTGTGCGGAAACCGATACTGTTATTTGTATTTTTAGTAAAAACCTAGTAAATACTCCGAATTTTATTTACCTACAGAGTAAATACTTGTAAGAACTGTTACGCACAATGTAATGATTGGACTGCAGTGAGGAGGATCTCTAGAAAGTGAGAATAAATAACTGTCTGTATTATGTTAGGCATGAACAGTTTTCTTAGATATTTTTGAGATTAGGTAGGTACGTATGTACTTGTACGTACATTGAGTATTAGTAATTTATGTAATTACAAAAGGTAATTTCAATTTTACTTCATTTTTAATAGCACTTAAGATTCCAATTAATTGGGCCACCGTGAATCGTGCGCCAATATTAAAAAAATATTTAATCAATTTGTAATTTATTGACGTAGATTTTCGATTAAATGGCTGACTTTGGAAAAATAGATATCGTTATATTGATTTATATTCGGGCAATATTTCACCGAATTGACACTATCTTTAAAAGAAAATTAATATGCATTGAATGAAATTTTGTAAATTAATTACTAACCTGCATGCTTTTTACTCCGCCCGTATCGGATTCTAACATTGCTTTCAAAACACATTCAGATACGATTAATCAATTAATGATAAATAACGGTTTATAATAGCTGTTTGTTTAATAACATGGTTGTCGCTATTAACACCATTAATTATACAGAAAAGTACATTCGTAAATTGTTAGGTATGTGTGAAACAAAACTGTGTTGTTTCTGTAAGTAATTTGATATGGGTTAATTAACACGCTTTTATTAGGTCGACCTGTATGTTTTTGAAGCAAGTTCTTATTTCCCACAAATATGGAAATTTAAGAAAAATCGAGCGATGATTGTTAAACTGATGAATATGCTCACCCGCATCAAAAAGTCTCGGGTTCAAAATTGACAAAAAAATCTGAAAAGTCTGTTTTTACAAAATATAGGTAAGTTACCTGTCTATGATCGATTAAAAAAAAACTTAAAACAAATTACGGTAAACGAACGAGAATATCATCCTTCTGTCTATGAAGTCTTTTCAACACACTGGCCACCTGTGTGCTCAAAATTTTAAATAGCGAACTAAAACGAAAAAGTCTTAAATATGACAATGTTTTTTCGGCCTGTAACGTGCTATTCGAAGAAGTTCGTACCAAAACAGTTTTGTTTTTGGTAGGTATATAACAACAATGTTAACAGCATCGTTGTGTTCCGGCAGTTAGAGGTATAATAGCCAGTTCCTCTGTTTAAGAGGATTCCGGGTGAAACTCGCTTCCATCTTCGGCCTAATCATCACTTTCCATCAGGTGAGATTTGGGCCAAGAGTTTCCCCGTTTTGAATAAAAAAAATAAAAAAAAAGGTATTCTGGTAGAAACCCTGTAATATTATAAGAACTGAACAGTTCCTCTCAAATCCATTGCGTGATGAACCACAGATGCGTGATAGATATTCCCTAGCGTGCTGACAGACATTAAAATATTAATACATGGGCGAATTATTGAATCTAATTCTTATAACGATGCCGGCTATGTTGAGTATGATAGATCATTCATCAATGGATGTTGAGTTTCAATTTATTATAAACTAGCTTCTACCAGCAGTTCGCTCGTGTGAACCCTAGGGACCATACTCCCGAGATAAATATAGCCTATGTGTTATTCCAGACTATAAACTCTGTGCCAAATTGCGTGAAGATCTTTTCAGGCGTTTTGACGTGAAGTAGTAACAAACATCCATCGATCCATCCTAACAAACTTTCGCATTTATAATATTATGTAGGAAGTAGGATTATGATGAGTATATGGTGGCGAGTGACGTTTAAAGATGTGCTTGCTAGCTTCTGCTCGCAATTTAGCTTAGGTAAGTACACAAAACTTAAGACTGGCGTAACGTGTTAGATTGATGGCAGATTGAAGACAATGTGATGTCAGATGTTTTTTCTCGCACAGCGCAAGATATTAGAATAGTTAATATCGGGATTGCTACCATGTACCTTTTGCTATTGTAATGTTAGTGACCATGAAAGTTTAAAACAATATAGCGCAATATATTCTATTGGTTATTAACAAACCTATACCTCGCTACGTACCTATCCTCGCACATTTCAATCGCAATTAAGTTTGTGTTGTTACGTTTTACATAATTATAAGGTCCGATGGGACTGGCGTGTAAGTACACCTGTACTCTGTACAAAAGTCCCTAATAATAAAAAAAGAGGAAAAAAAATGTCTGGTGGAAACGCAGTCTTTAGATCGACCAACAATGCGGATGTTATATTTAGCCACGACTTCACCCCCCGACCTCCCCCCCCCCCCCCCGTGAAGTAGACGAAACTTAGTTTTAAGTTTCGTCTATTAAAATAATATAAAAGCCGTGCACTTGATTAAATCAGTTCTTTATTTTTTTTTTTTGCTCTGGATGGATGTGGATTATTTTAATGGCGTGTGAAATTAAAAGTCTATTGTGTTTATAGTTATGAATGCGACACAATAGATATTAATTCCTAACCGTGTTGACTATCAATATAATTATCTAGATCTAAAAGCCGGAGGTCTCTATTTCAAAACCTATTGTCTTGAATCGGAAAGTACTAAGATAATAATATGAGATCATCATAGAGATAAGGTGTTCTAGAAGAAACGGAGTTAGTTTTTTTATTAAAAGAACGGAATCCCACGTTGCTTTTATAGAGCAGTAATTGTGTCGACCCTGTGAACACGGATAAAGGTTGGAGAAGACAGGTGCGTTGTGACAATGCATCGTCGCGTTTTTCTAGGGTACCGTAAGGGTGGATGAACCCTATTGGATGAATGGAACCCTATTACTAAGCCTGTCGGTCCGTCCGTCTGTCAGCAGGCGGTACAAATTTGATATATTCACAGAGTATTTATTTATATTGCCGCTTTAACAGCAAATAATGAAAATTAAATAAAAACAAAATTAATGAAACTACAACAAATGGCAAAAACGGAACCCTTATAGATTCGTCATGTCTGTCTGTCCGTCCGTCCGTAAGTATGTCACAGCCACTTTTTAAGACTTTTTTATTAATTGTCGGCAGATAGAACAATTTCAACAAAAGTTATTGTTGCATTGTCTGGTCGGGCTTGTTGTCGAGTATCCGTACATTATTTTTTTATTTCTTACTACGTGGCATAGCGACCGCTACGTTATTATACAGTTGTCCTTTGGAATAGTTAATTTCTAATAAAATAGGCAATGTTCAATCACTTTCATCATTTATACATAGTTAAGTACAGGAAATTGTAAATACTTTTGCATAACTAAGTTACGCGTAAAGTGGATCCTAGCAAAATTTTCCTTTTTTTTTTACTTTGTTCGTGTAATGATGAAACTACCATCTCAATGCGATGTTTTCTCACGCCAAATGGAGCTATCAGACAAAATAAATTGATTTGAACTTGTTAATATAGTCAATTACCGTCACTACGGGATATCGGCACTCGGCAGAGATTAATGAACTAAAACTCTGAAACATTGACTAACCTAACTACGCATAGTGAACGAGAAGTCTGTTGGAAATGTGAGAATGGCTTCAAGTTGATAGCGCCTGTATGCCCCAACCGTTACAACGGTTTTCAACGACGGAATGGGGCGAGTACGGTATTAAAAAGTAAAAAGGAGAATGTGTTTTTTAAAGTGAAAACTTCTTTAGCGGCGTTGAGCATTTTTCTTGGGAATGGGATGGGTATAAAATGTTAAACTCGCGCCAGGACACGTGACCTGATCGAAAATTCGTAAGAAAAACTTGCGTCAGGACATGTGACCTGATCGAAAATTCATAAGACGGATGATTCAAAAATGCACAACGTTAATGTTCAAGTTTTCACTTCTGCCGGCACTCCCGGAGTGCAACACGTTGTTTTTTTTTTAGCTAAGCATGACGAATACCTACCATAAAAGAGTATCAAAATAATACTACATAGTTTACTGGGTTTGAGATGGCAAGTGCTTTTTAAGGTTCCGTACCCAAAGGGTAAAAACGGGACCCTATTATTAAGACTTCGCTGTCTGTCTGTCTGTCTGTCACCAGGCTGTATCTCAAGAACCGCTATAGCTAGACAGTTGAAATTTTCACAGATAATGTAAGTATTTTTGTTGCCGTTATAACAAAAAATACGAAAAAACAATAAAATCACACAACAGATTTTGTAAAATACTGATATTCAACTATCGTTTGATTAAATTGTTTGTAATAAGGCTGGCGGAACGATTCCAAATCATTTCTAAAAAAATGGCCAGAGAAGGCAGGTCACAAAGGAAGCTGGAACTATATAACGGGTAACAACTATTGAGGACAGCAATGGTTAAAAAACGTCCCTGTCAAACTTTGACATTAAAGTAAGCACTACTACGGCATTTACACAGACATTACACCGATATGCAGATACAAAAAAGAAGATTTTCACACTACATGTGTTACTGCTGACATGCGATTGACTGTACCTTCTGGTGTCGCCGTCAAATATCATCATTGACCTCAAAGTTAAATATTATTATGATAAGTAGTGATTTTCTCTTAATATGGCCTTTATTGCATGCCAGCATGTACTTTTAAAGTTTTATTATCGGTTTTAAGTTCTTAAAACGTTGTATAGGGTTGTCAAACATGACTTTAAGTGGCAAAGTTTGAGTTAACACCCAATGTGGCCAAAATAAATGGAAATGATGGATTTTTTTTAATTACAGAGCAATATTTAGGCTTTTAACATAACGTTACATTAAGGCAGTACTCCAAGAAGAGTTAGGTAGAAGTGTACATTGTGCAATGCAAAGTGGTACCTGAGTACAATTTTCACCAGTGGTGTTAAAATTTTCATTAAATGTAATGTAGTTAACAATACATGGCAATTTCATTTTGACGACATAACACATAACGTAAGTTTTGAAAGAAAAGAAGAAAAAAGAAAAAGAGTTTATTTGCGGCCAGTTTGACGCATGCCAAAAATAAAAATATAAATAAATATAAATGAAAAAAAATGGGAAGATATGGGCCAAATCCGCGCAAAATGGCCATCTCTCAGCATAATGCTGGGACTCGTGTGCGAGACAGAGCCACAGCGCTGGTTTTCAGTGACAGCCGGCGTTGACAGTTTGACGACGGTCGGAGCAGCATAAAAGTAATAATAATGAAAGAAACAAACGAAAAGTAATAAGAAATAAATAAAATTAAAACATAAGTGATAAAATAAATAGGAAGTTGAGGAGATGGCACAGACGTTGAAATTTGGAAGACTAATACTGGCTCACACAAAGCTAAAATAGTAATAGTATAATATATTATCTTTGCGCAACAAAGTATAGCACTTGACAGCCCTAATCTTGTGATAGTCTTAAAAAAGAAGTTTAATAGAGCCCGTGACGCGATATTGTAATTTATATCCTCTAATAATAGGATTGATTCTTGATAGTTGATCATAAGGGTCCTAATACGACTTTAAAGAGATTAAAAACTTGTTTAAATATATCTATTAAAAAGAAATGGATGGCTTGGGTGCGGCACCTTTGCTTAATTAAAAGCATTTATTTTTCCACCGGCTTATTCGACCCTTCCGAAGCACGGAATCATCTTTTTATCAGACAGGCTATCCAACACTAAAAACTGTTTCTATTCGAACCGGCAGTTCCTGATATTAGCGAGGTCAACCAAACTATCAAACAAACTCTTCAGCTTTATAATTTAAATAGACGTTATTATTGATTGATTTATTTGAAAAATTACGGGTGTGGGCAATAGGCTACTAATTCTGCGGAAAAAGAAAACCTTTCCTCTGGGATAGGCTACGGGAAAAAACTAATCCTGCTAATACAATTGGGAATTAGGACATTACAACTCAAAAAAAAAAAAAAAAATTTAAAAGCAAGTTTAGTGAACTTTCCACCGTGAACAACTATTTATGTAGGACACTGTACATGATTGTGCGCGATACTTTGTACACAAACATGCCTCGTTTGGACGCAAGAAACTGTCGCATGAACTCGACCCCGAAACAAGAGCGAGTTAGAAGTGGTATGCTAATGTTAGTAATTGTTTACTTGCTTGTTGACGCGGTTTCTAGTTCATGAGACAAATACTGTGTGTTTAAATGGATAGATAGAATATAATAAATTGTTTACCAAAATTATAACTTCTCTTTTACAAGTGGGTACAATAAGGAAGGAGCTGAATGGTTTAGTAGATAAATTACGACTTTGTTTTTTTCTCTTGCTTATAAGTTTGTTAATAATCAATCCCATCCAAATTCAATAGTTTCCAATCTATCCGAGTCTTATTTAGAAAAAAAAGTTTACAATTTCACGTGATATTTTACAATCTTACGGCGTTTGCCACTTTCCGGTGACATCTATTAATCTTCTAATAAGGTCAATGCCTAGACTATTCTAGACAATCAATTCGGCCTGCATCAAATATGCTAATACATGCATACAAAGTAGGTACGAAAAGACATTACCCTCATTTTGCTTCGCGATAATCGTCTAATAACCCTACAAATTCAACGTGTTGCAAAAACTAGTTTTACTTTTATAGAAAAAACAAGTTTCTAGCTTTTAATAATCCTGCCAAGGCAATATTTTATACTAAACGTCAATTATGAATTTGAATGCCGAAAATGTTTGATGATGTACGTGGGCTTCTAGGTTATTTTTGACCTATGTGAAAGTCTGAAGTTGGTTCACGATGAATAATGTGTATTTTAGCAAATAAAAATAAAATACTAGTATGCATTTATGTAGATAAGTAAGTAAAAACACAACACACTGGGTTTATTTATTACTAGCTGACCCACGCAACTTCGTCTGCGTCACACTTTCCATTAATGCTCGGCTCCTTTTAGTCTTAGCGTGATGATATGTATGATGTGCCTATATCCTTCCTCGATACATGGGCCATCTAATACTGAAAGAATTTTTCAAATCGGACCAGTAGTCCCTGAGATACCCCCTACATACAAACTTACAAACAAATGTTACCTCTTTATAATATTATTATAGTATAGAAAAGGGGTTTTCGAAAACATGCAGTATATAACTTTATAATAATCAAGAAAGAGTTGGTTAATTTTAAGCTTACGGTATCTACAAGAAAAAAGACACCAAAATAAAAATATAATTTCAAAACTTTCCAAAACCGGAATAGTTAGCGTTTATTCTTTCACACGGTTCACGGTGCCTCTAAATTGATGATAGGCTAGATCCAAATAAATGGTACCTAGCAGTCTTAAAACATTGTGAGTGCTTTAAATCACCTCATAGATCTGCAAAATTATAGAGTGGGTAAGATGTACCGAAATAATAAAAAAAACAGTGCGATATAATTACTACATAAAGATGACAGGTATTCATTTGGCTGGGACTTTCTATACAATAAATAGCTAACAAGTTACTAAAAAATAAGGAAAAATATTCAGAGTTGATGTCCAAGCTTCATAATCATTATTGTAGAGGCATCAGAAAAAGAAACGAAATAAATACTGTTTTTTTAAATGGTTGACCAGTGACTATTTCGCTAAACCGAATGTTACCAAATGTCAAATAAAAATGCCAAATGCCAGCAAATGTAAAATAAAATGAAAAAACGTAAACGTTAAAACAGATTGATATAATTACACTGCCATTCATATCAATGATCTCTCAACTAACCTTAATTGCTATTAGAATCGGTCATTTAGAAATAACTGCAAACAAGAGATCAAAGAAATGCTCACTGATGAATCCTTTCAAATTTTGTAATTACTGACTATTTGAGAGGTGGCAAAAGTTTATCAATTAAAATAATCAAATTGTGGTTCTATGCTCAAGTACAAAGGGTATATGGTACAGCATAATATAGTCGTTTAATAATGCAGACAAAATTTTGTCACAGGCATAATTGAGTACTTGTTCGGTAAACATGCTTAAATACGTTTGACCAATGGCCATCTTAAAGTTCTTGGCTACTTACAAACCTCGACTAGGTTTGATCAAATAATTTTAAAAAGTACAAATATTGATCGTATAGAGGGCGTCGAATTTCTATATTTGTAGAAAGCTTATCGTAAGTACAGTTTCTTAAATAAACGGAATAACTTGCCACTAGGCCAAAACTACTGGCTAGCTAGTTGGATGTCAAGTACTCATGAATATGCAAACGAGCCTTGCAGAAAAAAATCTCTATTTTTATTTTCCTATATTTTTATGTTAATCATAACCTTAAAATTTAATGCAAAATACCGTAAACAGCCTTGATAATTTTTGAATTTAGTAGATTATTGGAAATTGTGAGAAATGTTGTTTATTAACATAGTTTTTGAAGACTTGGGAAATTTATTTATTTAATAGTTGCTTTATAGTCGCATTAGATTTTTATTGAATGATGATTATGGATAGGGGAATCATTACGTTCAGAAAACTAATTTTCTATAAGCGAAGATTCTCCAAATATTCATATTATTATGAATATTTAAATAATCGTCGATAAAAAAGGTCCATTAAATGGTCTAAACAGTTCTATTATCTATATCTATCTATCTTCTATACTTATAATAAATCTGTAGAGAGGTCAATTCTGTACATGAAATATATTTCCAAAATAACTATCAGGGGGTGATTAGGGATCGATACTGATGCCAAAAATGCAATCAGTACAATTTTTGTCTGTCTGTCTGTCTGTCGGTCTGTCTGTCTGTCTGTCTGTCTGTATAACCGTTATAGAAACAAAAACTACTCGACGGATTTTAACGAAACTTGGTACAATTATTATTCATACTCCTGAGCAGGTTATAGTATACTTTTCATCACGCTACAATCAATAGGAGCAGAGCAGTGAAGGGAAATGTTGGGAAAACGGGAGAAGTTACTCCATTTTTTAAGCTTCCGTCGCGTGTGCAACCTTAACGGTGAAAAGCTACACAGAAATCATGTATGACCGAAATGTTCTCCTTAAAATTATATAAAAAATATCCAACGACAGCATATGTCTATCTTTTATGTTTGACGAACAATAACACGTGTAACTCCCGATAGCTTAGCAGTTCGAAGCTTTCTGATTATATTTGTCTATTCTTACGTTTATAAAACTCTCAGTCGTCCCTAATTAAAGTTATATAAACTATTCCATAAAAAGAGTCATAGAAATCGGTATAGAAACACCAAAGTTATACATGAAATACGCTAATAATAAGCCATGGTCGCGAACGCATTAAAGGCTAGCGAGTAGCTTCGTAAAACGCCTTACGACAGTTTGCAATATCTACACTAAAAATATATAGAGGAAAACATTGTTTGTATGTTTGATTGTAATGAATAGGCTTAAAAACTACTGGACCGATTTTAAAAATTCTTTCACCATTCGAAAGCTACATTATCCACGAGTAACATAGGCTATATTTTATTTTGGAAAAAATAGGGTTCCGTAAGATATTTGAGTTTTTCGGACACAAGGTGTAAAAATCAACCAGAAAAGTTACTTATTTTGCGTACGCTGCCTAAACTATAAAAGATAGAACCATAAATTGTTCTAATTAATTGTAGATCTTATAAATATCTACAAAAAAGTCCGCAACACACTGTACCTATCTATGTCGAGTGAGGCACAACAACCATTTTTTAATTTAAAAATCTTGATTTTTTTTTTACTACATTTAAACGCGTTTACTTTACTCATGCTATTAATTCGTATCAAAATAAATTTGGTCTTTGAATGATTAAAATCGGACGTTTGGTTTTGAAGTTATGGCGAAATTAAAATATTACGATTTCTGCTGTTATTTAATATAATAAATGCGAAAGTTTGTGAGTGAGTTTGTGTGTAGGTTTGTTACTCAATCACGTCAAAACGGCTGAAGGGATCGAGGTGAAATTTGGAACAGGGATAGATTATGGTCTGAAATAACACAAAGGCTATTTTATCCCACGGGAACGCGTACGAAGTCGCGGGCAGAAGCTAGTCCTCAATAAACTCTTCAATTTGGCTTCGATTTTTAAACCGCTTAGACTGTCAACTCAAACCACTCAAGTCCCTACTAATCTATACTAGTATTATAAAGAGGTAAAGTTTGTGACGTTGTAAGATGTAATCTCTGGATTTACTGAACCGATTTTGAAAATTCTTTTACCAATAGTAAGCCACGTTTTTTGTGAGTATCATAGACTATATATTAACCAGAAAACTACCGCCCAACAACGTGGACACGGGTCAGCTAGTTAATTGTATATAGCTAAAGATAGTCATTTGTTGAAACTGTTTTGTAAGAATCTTCCGACAAAACCGCTATTTTTAACCGACTTCTGAAAAGGGGGATGGTTCTCAATTTAGCAGGTTTTTTTTTTTAAATGTATGTACACCGATTACTCTAAGGTTTTCTGGTCTGATTTGTTTTTTTTAGTTCGATGCGTCATACTTGCCATTTGGTCCCGTAAAAATTTAATTTAATTTGGATCAGTAGTTTTTATTTTATGATCATTTTTGCTTATTTCAATTTCTGCGTAGACGTCCAAGTATCACCACTTAAAAGTGAAAAATTAAAAACTTTTTTACAAAAAATATAACCGAATTCCAAACAAACACTACAAAGTATAAAATAACCTTAATTTCGGAAGTCGGTGTTAAAAAACAAAGATACAAAACCAAAAACACCTTTTTTATAACCCAACTAGCTGACCCGCGCAACTTCGTTTGCGTCACATTTTCCATTAATGCTCCGCTCCTATTTTGTCTTAGCATGATATATAGCCTATAACCTTCCTCGATAAATGGGCTATCTAACACTGAAAGAATTTTTCAAATCGGACCAGTAGTTCCTGAGATTACCTCTTTCATACAAACTTACAAACAAATGTTACCTCTTTATAATATTAGTATAGATATAGATAAACTTTCTAATAATCGTCCTTGTTTTGACTAAATTTGGTCACTGATCAGCGGTAAAACTTCGGTACCTACCTATCATACGACGAAGCATTAAAAAATTAGCATTTTATACCCACCATTATGAAAGTGACGATTTTAGTAAATTACTCACGGTGATAGAAGCTATAAATCATTACATGAGAATTATTGGCTTATGGTGTTAATTAAGAATAATATTTTTTATATGCTTTCTGAAGAAAGGCTGATTTATCAGGAGACTATAATTTATTTATTTGTTTTTGTTTTATTTATTTCAAAAAGTGTGGTACAGTCTGCAGTTACAAGAGATAGGTTAGCCAATTTATAAGATAATACAAATACGACTCCTGGCGTCCTAGCTAGGTTACATAGTAACCTGTATTAAGGTTCGCCAGCCCAAGTTCCCATGATAGGATTTGAAGATTACAAAGAGACTACCAATGAGAGTGATGTTATTATACAAATTAAAGATTTAAAATTAAATTAAAATTGAAATTAAACGTGTGAAGTGTAAGTGTGTTTGTTTGGTGTATGTGTGTGTGCTGTGTGGAAATCGGCTGAGTTATGATACGGAGTGTAGCTGAAAATCGCTAACGGATTTGTCATTTTAATCTTTAACAGTTTTTTTTTAAGTTATTTTTGTGCGTTACGCACAAGACTGTTTGTTTTGGCGACACTTGGAACAGGCCTATGTCCAGCAGTGGGCGTCTTTCGGCTGATATGATGATGACTTTTTTCTTTGGTATAAAGTAGGATTATGATTCTTACTCTCCAGGACCTAAGCTTTAGATATTATTAGGTTTCCGTTTTGAAGTGAAAAACTTCTTTAGCGGCGTTAAGTACTTTTCTTGGGATGGGTATAAAATGTTAAACTCGCCAGGACACGTGACCTGATCGAAAATTCGTAAGACGGGTGACGCGTCAGAACACGTGACCTGATCGAAAATTCGTAAGACGGATGATTTAAAAATGCACATCGTTCATTTTCATGTTTTCACTTCTGCTGGCACTCCCGGAGTGCAACCCGTTTTTTTTTTTCATTATGGTCAGTTTAGCTGTTTAGGCGAGAAAATGTAACAAACAAAAAATTAGAAAACTATATGACTACATTCATATCTTACAATTTTCTCTTGCATGCAGATATAACTTGACATTATGTGAACTTTTTTAGAGCTAAGTTGAATGTTCTCATAATATCACACGTGAGACAGTAAGTTTCTACTTACCCTACTTTCTAAGACTGGGTTGACAATTGTCAATTATTTTAGCATACGAATTCCAAGTCCTGTTATAATGATATAATTATTTTAAACGGAATTTCTTAACTGCCAAGTATTATTTACTAAAACCAAGTAAACCCACCTAATGATGTGAAAATAGTGAATTTGAAAGAAAATTAAAGCGTGTGAACGGACTCCTTAATGAGACAGTATTAATCAACTTCACGTAATTTCCTGCCATATAAATTAAAGTTTACAATTCGAATTAAAAGTGCCTTAGCTATAAATCTTTTTGTAGACACTGCTTGAGTCACTAAAACTCTGAATTTACATAATGAGTAGAGGATTATCTCATTACCTACTTGAGGCGCCATTTTGTAAAAGTAAAAGGCGCAAATCGTTCTGTCAGACGGAACCGATGGGCAGTGAGCTAGATTATTACATCACTTGTTTTTTTGGTACTGGCCACTACCATCTATACAAAATTGAAGTCTGTCAAAGAGTACGGATAAAAAAAAATGCGTCAGGGTACCTGTCTATTACAGCGGAACGAGGCTACGGAGCGGACTAACGCAGAGAGAGATTTTAACCTGAGTCACAAGGTGCGGAGATTTTATGCAGTTCCATTAATTAAAATTTCTCCGTTTCTCCACGCCGCTGCCGCGCTGCCTTGCTTCGCTGTAATGGACAGGCACCCTTATTCTCGTAAAAGCTACAGGTTGTGCAAAAATGATAGCATAAAAGTGTCGGTAGGAAACACAGTGAACAGATTTTTGCAGCCATGTTGAATTAGGAAAAAAAGGATATCAAAATGACAATCTTGTTTATCAATATATCAATTACCACTGCAATTAGCAATCAGTCTATCGAGAGTGACGAGTGTAACAAAATCTTGCACGAAAAAGGTCGTGGCTTATTCCGTTTTCATTGAGAAGCTATATCAATAGAATAAAACAACATTTACCCAATGACACTTGACTATTATGAGCACAGCATTTTTATGAGCCATCATAATGTGAGAGACCTTTAAGTGATGATGCAATTATATTATGTTGTACATCTTTTATTCTCAGTGATTGACCCAGTGGTGAATGAATGCGATTATACAACCAGTATCGGTGTTGTGTAACCCCAATGTCGAGTTATTTTATTCATTTACCTTCACAATTCATGATAACCTTAATTCTTTGGCGCCATTTTAATAAATGTGGAGGGGCTCGTGGCTAAAGAACAGTCACACGTATCGATTTTCAAGGTATAGCAACGCTTGTTGAGGACGGTCCATGATGGGTTAACTCCACGATGAGAAACACCACAGTGCCTCGGAAAGTAGATTGTGCCATAGGTCACAGCCATTTTGTAAATGTATCGTCATCAACCCTTACTTATTGCAATTGATTTGCATGTCTTCTGACATACATACATCTCAAAAGTTGTCATTTTGAAATTCTTAATGTATACCACAAATTAGCACCTTATTTTCTCCATTATAACACGTTCGCGTCATTTCCTTGTTATATCTTGACATGTGTGAACACGGCCCCTGCTTACCTTACTTTACTACTTTAGTCATGGAAATTATAATTTCCTTTCAAGAAGGCCTGCCATGCTTGCACGCACTACCGTTACACGACATAAGCCACGGTTTGTCAAATTTTCTTTTTTAGAGTTTCTCCAAAACTGGGACGATTGAGTTGCTATTATTGGTCGCCCTCATGCGTGTTAGGTTTATTCATTCATTCATTTATTTATTCATAAAACATCTTTTGGTCCACAGTAGCTGTTAGTAATACTTATATAATATGTTAGTATTTTTTTTTTTTTTAAATACAGTATATTTGTTTTTTGTTTTCTATGGTTTCGTCCTTGAAATTGGATAAAAATAAAGTTAACTATCCTATAGTTGATTTTGTTATGTCTCACACTTTTGTGTCATAAACATCCCAATTTGAATCATATTATCTTTGGTTTCTCAAATTAAAATATTTGAAATAGAGCATTGATCGAACTCTACTTTAGCTTCAAAATCTGTCATTCTCAAAGTAAGTTTTGATACGTTTTTAACTCCAATTAGAAACTGAGTGTAAGTCCCTAATGATGTCTATGATTTGTGATGTGAACTTATTGTAATCATCAGCATCATTATTAATAGTTACCGATGTCGATAACATCTAACGGATGCCACAGCATCCCTACAAACCTTTTGGGCCAGCGATCATTGTTCAGATAACAAATAGTTACGTTGTTAATTGTTCTTCAAATATAATTCATTGATTTAAAGACAACCGTTATTATATTAATTGATTATAACAATGATGATTTCTCTTTAATTGAGATGTAGGCCTCTGAATTGTCAAGTAGTGAAACATCTGGGTCATTCAGATTTTAATCAACAAATTAATTCTGATGAAATTATAGATACTGATATAAATATTTCTGCAAAAGCACGATTCGCAGATTTTTGTTGCGATAAAATCCACAGTATAACATAGTTCCACAAGGCAAGATATTTAAAGGTTGGATACTAAATTGACTAAATTCTGCTAGAAAGCTAGCAAACTAATAAGTTTCAAGTATCCAGAGTATCAAATCTCCTAGCATTAATTTGGAACTGCCTTCTTGCAAACGGATATACAGACATTTGATCACACATTATGTCGATTACAGTTCTTGTTGTTACTTCCAGGATTTTACAAAACATTTTAAAATAAATTTTCATTAAAATCCTCTTTTTAATGAGCCTAATCACGCATTCTCTGCACTGTTGGTCTCAAGCCTTATCTTTACATTTATTCGACCTGTTGCTCTGTATATTTTCTCTTTCTTCGTTATCTTGATGGTAGCTTACTGTTAAAGTTGTTGTACTGTCAACCATCTTTCTGTTAACGAGATTTACTGTTCACGCGAAGATCTTGAGATACGTCACAAGTGTCAACTTGCTTATTGTCGGAAGGAAATGCGGTTTCTTCAACTTTGTCTGATGATAGATCACGATTAGATTCAGTTACTGTTGTATCTTTATTAGAAAATCATACAGAAGTCTATCACGATACTGGGAGTTTCTACCTGTGAATTAAAGCTTAAATAACTTTAGCCACTGTAATTGACTCTGTATTATGTTAAGTGCCCTTTTCAGAATTTTTTCTGTTATATAAATGTCATACAAACATTTTGATATGTAGTTCCAAATTGAAAATTTTATATAAAATCGTTAGCTACTCTTTTATTTTGAATTCCTGTTTTTGCTCGAAAATTTATTAATTTAACTTTTTAAGCACAAATGTACAGATGCGGACTTAATGCCATAGGCATTCTCTACCCGTCAACCTTTAGGTGATGAAGATTTAAAATTTCGTCATCCTTAAAAGCCCTAATAGCTTCACGAGCTACTCTTCCCACATTACATTTCGCAAAACTAACAACTTTTCTACTTCCTACACCATTCATAGCACCGCAAACTGCCAACATAATCTTATTTACGGTCAGACGCAAGTCGCTGCGAAAATCGCCCTTATTGCTTGGAAATAGAAGTGCTATCAATGTTGTTTGTGTCGATCGTTAGAAAGGTGTCCATCATAAGACTGTCCTTCACCGAGTGTTGACGGAAGCGGAGTGAATGATGATGCTGATGTAACAGTTGATAGTTCACTCTCCCACCTAAACGTAGTGGTGGCCCCCACCTCTTGTATAACAGCTGTTGTTGTGTACAGGTTGGTGTTTTAACGGCGGCTGCAGTGTTAGCCGTATAAATTGAGAAGTCGTTACTGATTGAAATGAATGTTTTTTTTTTCAATGGAATAACATCAAAATGCTGTACAAAATGAAGTAAAATTATTTATTTAATTATTTCCTCAACGTAAACTGACTTTTAAACAGAATATGACATGATTTTATTTAAATAACAAACTATATGCACTTAAAAATTAAACAAAAATATGTCGTCAAAAAGTTCGTTCGCATCGCTGTCGACTAGAAGTCAGACCATAAGACTGGCGGCATTGCCACGTTGTATGGCAATGCTTATTCCTCTGTCCGAGTTAAATGCCAGCCCTTGGGTCACGCGAAGTGTCGATTAAGCTTTTAGCTAGATCTTTAACACGTGAGCTCTCGGACCCTGCGGTCCAAGAGTTTCAACCCCAAACGGCTCAAAAACATAATTTCTAACAAGGCTATTGTTTGAGTTTGAGGTTTTCAGCAGTCACAGCGCAACTATAAATTATAAACTGAATTATAATGACTTGTTAGTATATCGCAAAACTTAAAACGTTTAAAATTTACGAAAATAAATGTTACATACAGTTACAGAATATCGATAGATGATCCAACCAATTACGTTAATTTCTTCTTTAGAAAACGTATTTCGCTACCGCTACCTCATCACTGATTCGAAAAAGTCCTCAAAACACACTTCACACACACAACAACAGACATACCACAAGTAACACGTGACAAGCTCGTCCAACATGACCAACATCCTCACAGATGCACCACCGCCGCCGTCGAGCTGTCGATCCCGGAGTGGCTGCACTACGTCACGGCCGCCATGTTCCTGCTATGGCTCGCGCTCGGGCGCAGGCGCAGCATGGGGCATTCGTCGGAGTCGACATGAGCTTAGTGTATGTAGTTATTCTAGTTTTTCGTTTGGGTATGAAACTTAAGATAAGAAAGCACTAACCTAAGGTCTATTGGTGGAAAATGCCTTTGGCATTAAGTCCGCCTTTGTGCAGTGTTTTTGCTAGTGCATAAAATTTTACTGGACTTCATAGAGTTTTCTTGTTTTCTCAAACCTCTAGTTTCTAATTTTGGTAATATGTAATACTTGCAAAAAATTCTGACTTTTCCAAGAGTTGGATCTAAAAAGCAACTAAGTACAACGTATTGTGTAATGTTTGTTGAGATGTTTAATTATTTAATTGACACCAAAAAAAAGAATGAAAAATAATTGTAATTCTATTATTCGTTAAAAGGTTAAAATAATAAAAAGAAAAAATACACTTATCAAACCTTCCCTGTACTTCTTAATTTGGCCACGTTATAGGTTCGCCTCAAAATAAAACAACAACCTGTATATACGAACTCGCGATGTAGAGTCATTGACCGGTGTGCTAAGCACGCAGCGTTGATGAAGCGCAAGCGCCAGTCGCTCGCCGACTGTTGGCGAGACAACACGACTCAAGAACACACGCGCAAATTATTTTTATGTTTTTTTGTTTATCTAGGCCTACTATGTTTTGACGTATGGTTGTTGGTGTAGTTTGAATAATTATTTTTTACTTAAAACATACATCAGATTTTAAATCTTTTTGATTAAAATTCAGTCACTTTTATCGTAGGTCCGGTTTATTATTTTTGGCAACATTCAGTTATAATTAATTAACGTAACTCAAATCACAACAAATTAGTATCTATTACTTTGAGTAGTGTTAGTCGTTTTGATTTTGATTGATTTGAAATCTATTATAAAAAGTTATGAATCATTGGGGTTTAAAGAAAAGAAAACTAAAAAGAAATACAACCGAATTGAGAACCTCCTTCTTTTTTGAATTCGGTTAAAAATAAAGAGGAATTTCAAAGTACCAAATAGTCACGATTGAATTCGATAAAAACAAAGCTATTAACCTCAATTTAAAAAACTATAAAATATGCCAAATCTTAGGATTGATTTATGAATGCATATCTTTGACGTTTAATAGCCCAGAGCTGGGCCAAGCCATAATTATTAATTATGCCTATCTACAATAACAATGATTGACACTGCTGCAGATTTGAAAACAAAATTCGAAATAATTTGCAGTTAGGAAACTTAAAATGTTTTGATCTATAAATGCTCTTAGAGGCTTGCCCCGGTGGGTATCTGAATTTATTTTTTTAAATTCAGTATTTACTACCTCCACTTTAGTATGAAACCCTGACAAAATATGGAATTCGAGTTCAGTTTGAGACGTTTTAAAACTGTCAATTTAGTAATGGGATGTCACTTCAATATTTTATTTTACATGTTAATCTGTGTCTAGGTAAATGATACCACAGAGTGTAACCAACCAAAATACGAAGAAACTAACAAAACACCGACTTCCGATATTAAATTTTGTATTTTCTTGGTAAACAGTTTTTTATTTATCACTTTTTAGTGGTACCCCACGTCTAACAATACCACTGCGAAATCGCAGAAAAGCAAAATACGCAATTTCGATTACTTGGATGACATAAAACCATCATCCAAGTAGACAAATTCCAGCTATTTCGATTTAAAATCCAAAGTTCGTAACCGATTTTGATAAAATTGAAATGGGACTAATCTGCAAGTATATACTTTCAGATAACAAGAATTTTTAAAATCGGTTCATAATTGTCGGAGTAAAAACAAAAACTGAAAACTTTTATCCACAATTTAGGCTCACTCCAAACAAACTCAAACTCAAACTCAAACTCAAACATTTATTTCAATTAAACCATTTACAGGCACTTTTGAATTGTCAAGGTCGGTCGGTCCAAAAAGATGAAGCTATTTGCACGTTCCAAAGCGTAGATCTCTATGGAGAAGAACGTGCAAGAAACTCCACGGACACTCTTTTAAAAATAATAAATTGTTACAAAGTTTTCTTGACATCGTGTTGAAATTATACATACATGTGAGAACGATGTGACGAGCATGATAAAAACATCCGAACTAAAAAAGGAACAATTCAAAGAAATAATTAAAATAAATTAAAATAAACCATGGCAGCTGAGAAATGACCAGTCCCAACCGACGGCGCCATGACATACGCCAGGCCCATTCGTTTCAACCATTTTGAATGGAGCCACATAATTTAACGCATACCGCCGCCACCATCAGCTAGGCTTTTGAGTGAGCATGACACTCCCAACCGCCAGGGTACTTGAGTCTATACAATGCAAACACACACATATTTAAAAATGTTGGTACTACTGATTTATCAAATAAAGAACAATAAATCAGTGTGTGAGTTAAATTAAATATAAAAGTCATTAAAGACATCTATAGATATACTAAATATATTAATACAAACATTATCAATAAGTTTGACTTTGTTTACTACACCTCAGACTGTCCTATGGAGCAGGACCAGCATGTTTCCAAGCATTCTTATCTTGAATATAATCATCTAATTTGTAATATGCTTGTTTACATAGTGTGCTTTTAACATAATTTTTAAATTTTCTTTCATTTAATTCTAATATGTCACAAGGTATTTTATTGTAACATTTAATACAGTACCCCATGAAAGATGTTCGTACTTTGGCTAATCTATAAAATGGCTGATCTAATTTATTTCTATTTCTAGTATTAAAATTATGTCTATCACTAATTTTGCTAAAGAGATGTCGATTTTTCCTTACATACATAATATTTTCATAAATGAATTGACATGGGACTGTCATAATATTAATCTTTTTAAAGACTTCCCTAAGAGAATCGCGTCGACGTAGATTATAAATGGCTCTGACAGCACTCTTTTGTAAAATAAATATGGATTCAATGTCAGCAGCCCGACCCCATAGCAAAATACCATACGACATAATGCTGTGAAAGTAACTAAAATAGACCAAACGCGCAGTTTCTACATCTGTTAACTGTCTTATCTTTCTAACAGCATAAGCGGCTGAGCTTAGCCGCGCCGCAAGAGATGTTATGTGAGGTCCCCATTGCAATTTCTCGTCTAAAGTGATTCCCAGGAAAACCGTCTGATCAATAAATTCCAGTTTTTGTCCATTCAATACGATGTCACATTCGTTACTTTTAACATTTGGTAAAGTAAATTTAATACATTTGGTTTTTTTTTCATTCAATACTAAGTTGTTTGCCGTAAACCAATCTTGAACTTGATGAATAGAGTTATTGACATCATCAAGATTTTGTGACCGTCGTTCTATCTTAAATATCAATGATGTGTCATCAGCAAATAACACCATCTTTGGCTCATTTTGAAGCAATTGGGGCAAATCGTTTATGTACACTAAAAAGAGGAATGGACCCAATATTGAACCTTGCGGAACGCCCATTGTCATTTCAGACCCCAGTGAGTTCACGCTGTTTACCTGTACTTTAACCTGTCTGTCTTTCAAGTACGATCTAATCAGATCAAGAGATGTATTCCTAATCCCATAATGCTCCAGTTTCAACAAAAGTGTTTCATGGTTAACGCAATCGAACGCCTTCGAGAGATCGCAAAAAATTCCAATGGCGTCTTGCGAATCTTCCCAGGCATTAAAGATGTTCTTTATTAGAGTGACACCGGCGTCAGTTGTACAACGCCCTTTGGTGAAACCGTACTGATGTTCATGAAAGATGGAATTTTCATTAAAATGTAGTAACATCTGGTTAAGCATTAACTTTTCAAACACCTTACTGAGAACCGGCAGGATTGAAACCGGCCTGTAATTGTTGGGTTCTTGACTATCACCAGATTTATACAGTGGAACGACTTTACTGTGCTTCATGAGATCAGGAAATACTCCCTGGTCTACACTAGAGTTAAATATAAGAGCTAAGTGGGGAGCAATAGTTTCAATAATAGATCTACAGACTTTTACAGACATTCCCCAAAGATCTTCTGTTGATTTAATTTTAAGATCTTTAAAAGCTTTTATAATGGCTAGGGGGTTTGTATGTTTAAACTTGAACTCTGATGGACAAACCTTGACATTCTTCCTAAGTAAGGCAGCAGAGAGCGCGGGTGACGAGTTAAGAGCTTCTGTAGTTTTACGAGGAATATCAGCAAAGAAGTTTTCAAATTCCTGAGCTACCTCTGCATCTGAGTTTATGGGACCATGTACGGATTTTAAATTAAATTCAGTTTCACGCTTTTTCTTCCTACCTGTTTCATTATTAATTATTTTCCAGGTAGTTTTTATTTTGTCATCTGCTGATTTTATTTTATTACTAATAAACAGAGCTTTTGCTATTTTGCATACACTTTTAAATGTTTTTGAATATTTCGCGACATACTTATGAAAGCTTATATTAATCACATGTTGCTTAAGGCCATATAGTTCGTATAGCTTTTCCCTACTTATTCGAATGCCCGTAGTTGCCCAATCACTGAATATAAACTTTGTGTTAACACTTTTTGACTTTAATGGAAAACTATCATTATATTGAGCGTTTAGTATTGAAAAAAACTCGCCGTAAAACTCATTTGGGTCTTCTATGTTATTAAAACTTTGAACACATAATTTACTGGCCAAAGTATTACTAAATTTTTCTAAATTTTTATCTGTTATTGGTCTAAATTGAATTTGAATTTTTTGTAAAGGTATGTAGGTACAAAACGTTATAGCTTGTCCACTGTGATCAGAGGGCAACTTATTAACAATCTCTTTATGTAAGTAATCACAATTACAAAATATGTTGTCTATGCAAGTCGCAGAAGAAGCTGTTACTCGGGTAGGTTCAATAAAAACATTTGATAAATTATATGATTTAAACAGACTCAATAATCTGATACTATTTGAGTTAGTTTCTAATAAGTTAATATTAAAGTCGCCACATATTATTATTGTTTTATCGCTGGTACAAACTTTTTTTAACACATCTTCCATTACAGAATCAAACACAGATAGATTCTGGTAACTTGGAGGTCTGTAGACACATACAACAACATGCTTATCCAACTCAACACAGGACAATTCAATGGTGTGTTCAACTGACAGTTTAACAATGTCTTTTCTTTCTTTAGATTTAATGTAACTTTTAATTAAAATTAGTGATCCTCCATGTATCATACATTGTCGGCTGAAATGGCTAGCTACATAATAATTTTCGAAATTAATGGAACCTACTTGGTGATCTTTTAACCAATGTTCAGTTAAGCAAACTACATCAAACTTGGTTTGTTTTAAAAACATTTCTATTTCGAGTAATTTGGAAGAGCAACCTTGAATATTCTGATTAAACAATTTTATAGTGTGTTGCCCCCCCTTATGATGTTTACCTGGAACTATATTACTACTGCCAGAAGATACCTTGTTACTATTCGCTAATAATAATTGGTTATTAGAAGAGGTAGCTTCTGTTGTCTTGCAGTTTAGTTTAAAGAATTATCCGGAGCAATTTCCACAGCTAAAATTGAGGAGTTTAAAATGTCTGGGGGTTTAAAATGTGTTTCATCAGGAAGAGAATACTCTCTCTGATCGGAAGTGGCCTCAAAGAATGTTGACATTATATGTGGGTCCTCCTTCGTACAACACAAAGAATCACAATAATAAGTCCCTACGCTGTTAGAGCAACTAGACAACATAGGCTCGTCACCTAACCTAATATTTGTTATACTACCTATAACATCGTTAATATTATATGCTATCAGCATAGCAATCTTATGTCTACAGTTACCGGACAGAGATAAAGTTCCCTGAGTTAATTTAAAACCACTAACAAATTTATTAGTGTCAAAAAACAATAATTTGTCACTATGACAACATGTCAGCAAGTGTAAAGTATTGTTCAGCTTTAAAATTTTATTGTTTTGATCAGCTGATAAACTATCTGAATAAGGAAAAGCACATAACATCAGCTTTCCTATGTTTAACTTTAATAAGGAGCCAACACCATCCACTATGTCCTTTCTGGTAATACCAGTACTATTCCCTAATAGAAGAACCATTTGTGAATACTCATCAAGATTTGAATTTATGATCCTCTTAACCATTTGCTTAAAACTTATATTGTGATAACTATGGTTGGTAAAACTATGGCTTAAGTAGTTATGTAGTATTTTTCCAAAGCCAGACCCTAATTCATCACAAAAAAAGATAGATTTATTTTCTGGTGTCTTGATACAGGTTTCTAATGGAAGAGCCAACACCGATGGTGACATGTTAAGTTGGGGTTGCGGAGGTGGTGAACGGTTGATACAGCTGCATGAGAGATTATTAGTCAAAGACTCACACCTCTCAGCATTGTACTTCACCAAATCCAATAACTCCCCCGCCTCTAACAAGCGTTCACTAAGTTGCTGTTGTGAAGTCTCATATTTTTCATAAATGGTTTTCAGTAAATACTCCTTATATAATAAATCATTTTGGAGACACTGAGTTTCTTTGTTATAATTTTCCCTACATCTATCTAACTCTTCAGTACAACTATTTAATCTATTAGAGAGGCTGACTCGGTCTTTTCGCAGTGAAATATTTAATTTTAGGAGATTTTGTTTTTTTATTGCTCTCCGAGACCGTTTAATTATTTTCTTAAGTTTAATGTATTTCTTTAATTTATTATGACTCACAACTATGGGACCTAGTGGTATGGTATCGTCACCTGTCAAATCTATAGTTATGGCTGGCTCACACACTGATTTTGAACGAAAACCTACCAACTCATCAAATAACATATTGGTGTTAAAACACTCTCCACTGACCTTATCGGCTTCTGCCTTAGATAGCGCCTTATGGGCATCACAGAGTTCTTGTTCCAGTTCAGAAACACGGTTCAAAGTGACTTCAAACATATCACTGCACTTTTGAAATGTTGATACTTGATGTTGGAGTTGAGCGTGTTGGTCGGCTAAGTCCATGTGCTGAATGTGTAGCTCAGCCAACTCGTTCTTGAGGCAGGTGTTTTTCTGAACCACATTTTGACTTTCCACCTCGCCTTCCGCAATTTCCTGAAGCAGCTTTTGGTTTAGCGCTTTAGCCTCTTTTAGTTCCTTCAAAGAAGCTCTTAGTTTTGCTTCCAGCTCCTTGATTGTGGCACTGCGGGTCATCATTTTGCTGGAATATGCACAGTTACACAGTTTAATAGCAGTGGATGAAAATTTTTAGTAATAAAATTTAGTAGAAGGTAGTAGGGGAAAATATTAAATAATTAAATTTAAGGGATAGCTTATAGAGTTAGTGAAATTATTAGGATTACAAGGCAAGAATTAAATGGGAAAGTTAAATAAGAAAATATTAATATGAATAAACACTGCTTTCGTTATTTTTACCAAGTATAAAACTGGGTACATTGAAATTTGAGTAACAAAGATTTATCACACATTAGTCACAAGTTAAATTAACAGTAATTATTAATATAGATCTCGTTTAGTAGTGTATATGTGCAGTAAATTATGTAGTGTTACTTGTCTGGGCGAATATTTTCGTCGTCGATTTTGCTTCCACCAGTTGTCAAGCAAAAGGAGACATAAACCGTGCCGGTGTGTGATGGACGTTGCTCAGAGGCCTGAGCAGTATTTCTTGATGTTCTGTAGGTCTGTTAATATTCCCTACATTAACATAATTGAAACAAAATACTCCCCGGGTTCGTCGATCTTTTTAAATCCATCACCGTCGTTGCGTTGGTTTGACAGCTGGTTTTATTTTGTTGTTTTCAGAAGTTATCGATACAAAAAACACTGGACAATTACTTGCAAATGTTATTATTACGTTGTTTTAACTATTATACACTAATTTAACTTAATTTAAACACTTTTACAATTTTTTAAAATAAATTTTTACTTGAGACCGTTTTTTGACGACCGGCTACCAGTGTTGCCAGTCCAGAGATCAAACAACACACAATAGAACAAATTAATAACCTAACATTTTTATCTCGACAAATGTTACCGCAAAACATAAAAGAGCTCTGAAAGGAGGACTTTCTAAAATGGCCGCCCGTCATTCCTTATAAGCGGTGGAGGCACTGACAACAAATTTATCAGCCTAACTGGCAGACGCGGAACCGGCCAGGTATCTGATGGCATTCCCTAACGTATAATAAATAAGGTTTTCTTCCACACATGGGAGTGGCCCTATGTTTGTTAGCAGTTTCTCTAAACATTTAATTGTTATTTAAAACTTTATCCCGGATTTATGTAGTTTTTGAAATCAATCGAAATTTCTTAACACTGTCGGAAGAATAGGTACTCAATGTGGGTTAAATATTATTGAAGAAATATCTACACAAAATGTCTTAATCATAAAATAATTTAAATTTAGAAACATACCATACAGTTAACAAACTCATTCAATTTTGTGAACCATTTACAGGCACTCTTAAATTGGTAAGGAAAAGGTCAGACGAAAGATGACGCTAATTATACCAGCCAAAAGCCCAAAATAAATCCCAAAGCCTAACTTTCCCAGCACTGGAACAGCGTGGGCTAAAAAAAATCTATGGAGCGTGCGAGTAAATCCATAGACAATTTTCATATCAAGTTATGACAAACACAAACGAGACATCTCATTAATATAATATCTCTTCCTGTGCAAACGAGAAAATCTTCTTCTTATTTACGATATGCTTATAAATGTCTGTGAAAGTGTATAAATAGTCGGTATGGCACAGCTAGGGACGGCTAAGGAGTGACCACTCCTAGATAATGCTTAACGTAGAAAGTTAGCTATAAGGATGTCATTACAAGTGATTTAGTGCTGTTTCTCAGTTATAACTTAACTCTTTATAATATGTTGAAGAACAGGTTGATGATTAATTTATTCTTCAGTGTTCGCGTGCTGTGCCTCTGAAAATACGTCTGTTTCGGTATAAATTAATTGCTGTAAACGTAATTCGTTTTATTTGTAGCACTACTGGATCTGAAGACGAATTTTCTTACTTTAAAATCGTTTAAATTTTTGTCTCAATATCAGGCTAGAGCAAAAATCAATGTAAATAAAAACTTGTTAAAATGTAGGGGTATTTTGGTTTTTGCCAGATTGCAATTTGGGAACGATCCTTAAATGTAGGTACAATAATATTATTTTTCAGATAATCCAGTTTTGCGATCAATAAAATAAATAGGTACCACCTATCGCTCATTGGATTATTTTCCATCGTGCATTAATTAAATATCAATGCCATCCCATCCATCACACAAACTCTCTCATGCCTTGACAAAAACAGGAAGTATTATCTAACAATTATTGCGCGTCAAACATTAAGTAACTTAACGCCTAATATAATAAAAATTGCTAACAATGCGAATTTTGCTATGTCCTTCTCAGAGGTCCGAAGGTTAAAACCTCATACCACAATAGCAAGGCTGAATATGATACCGCACAATGCCCTATTGTCTATCACATAGTCTGTGGTCTTCACCTGTCAAATTGACGCACGCAAACTTTCCCGCCAACACGATTGTTAACGTCGTAGTTCCACCGTTCATCGATAGATGGCGCTAGTATGTTGGCGCTTTGTTTTATAACGGCAATTAAAAAGAAAGTTGTGTATGTAGTAATTCTGCTTGTTCATATATTATGCAATGATACTTGCGAACATGTAATATTAATTATTTAGACAATTTTATGGTGTTGCGGTGAGGAAAATTAGAAATGTGTTTGAGTGTTTTGCAACTATCGTTGTATTTATTGATTGCTTTATTGGTGTAACTACGGCAGCTATTTATTCCAACTAGGCCTTGCGACTTGTTCAATATCTACATACAGGATTTCTTAAAAATCTAAAGACATGATAAGTTTTAATACTGATTAGCAGATCCCTTATTGAAATTATTTATACACAATTTGAACTTAGAATCACAAAGTGAAAAAAAAATTACAATATTTTGATACGTGTGTGTTTATTAACTATTTCAGTAGTATTTGTGTCTTTATTTCCATGGAAGATGGGTGGTCTTTAGTGTGGGAAGCTACTTGTGTCGATACTCTTGCGCCATCCCATCTTCCTAGCTCGTCGTGCTGTGCTGGTTCTGCGGCTTTGGCTGCTGAAAACCTCAAACGGCGGAAATATAGTAGCCTTATTGGCAACTACATTTTTGAGCCGTTTGGGGTTGAAACTCTTGGACCGTGGGGTCCGAATGCTCACGTCCTATTTAAAGATCTAGAAATCGCTTAGTTGACGCTTCGCTTGACCCAAGAGCTGGCTTTTACCTTGAACAGAGGATAAGCATTGCCATACAACGTGGCAATGCAGCCAGTCTTTTGGGCTCACTTCCAGTTGATAGCGTTAGGGACGAATTTTTTGACGCCATATTTTAGTTAGGAGTTTTTTTTGTCTATTTTGAGTGTACCTATATACCTAGTTTGTTCTTTTAATTCATACAAATATTTTTCCATAACTTACCAGGATACGATTTCAGTACCTGAACATTGTTTTCACCAACGACTCGTAAGATACAAAAATAACCACGTCTTTATACACAGGAAACTTTTATTCATGCACTAAGTTTCCGTCAGTGAAAATTGCTCGCCCAGCCGGACAGGCGCTTGCTCTCACCGGGTATCGAACTGCTTACAAATCACTCACCTATTTGGACGGACAGACCGGCTAGCAAATAACTGTTGACAGGTTGAATAATATGAAGTAATTTTTGTGTTAGTAAAGGGCTGTGTAGCGCTTGCAGGGGTATGTTTTACCTATTATTTCGCATTTACTTGCAAATATATAATTATTCTTAATATACCTATATTTACTAAAGAATTTTGATTTCGTAGTGGTATATCTTTCATAACTGTTTATATGTATAGATTTAAAAAAAAGGGAAACTAGTGACAAATAAAAACATTACTTAAATATTTCAAATCTTTGAATAATAACGAATTTCAACTACATATTTCTTTCGTAGTGCCAACATTTTATACAACTCCTTGTATTGTAGGTGTCAGCTTGTCATTTGAAACAAAAGAAAGGAGTTTGCCATTTAAAACAAAAGAAAATAGCTCATCATTTAAAACAAAAAGAAAGAGCTTTAATCACCTTGATTTGGTTGTAAAGCAAAAAGCTGTGATACACTCTGAAAATACACGAAAAAATAAAAGCGAATCTCCATCGGGGTCGGGGTTTGTTGTAGAAAACCTTACTGTGGATTATGCTTGCCTTTGTACATACACATAAACTGTCTTGTTATAAATGTGCCTATATTATGTGTGAAATAAAAGTAAACAAGTTAAAACTCATGTATTCAAATCAGGCTGAGTGCCAGCACTTTTTGAACGTCAACGTTTACAAAAAGACAGTCACCTAAAAACGCCCCGCCCGTCGCTACTTCTCTAAATCTTCTTTGCCTAACTCTGACCGAAACTCTCCCCATAACCCATTATAATAACCACTTAAACACTATTCCAAGGTATTTAAATGTAAATAAAAGGCATGCAAAACGAACACAAAGGCGTTTTCAATACATATGTAAAGCAAGCAATTTGTGGCTCGACGTGAACGGATATTATTCTATGCTCATTGCTCTTATATTATACCCTGAGCTGTATGATGTGACTGTAAAGGGCATATTGACATGTTTGGAAATAGTCTAAAGACGGTACACTATTTTCTGGAGTAGCGACTGCGTACCGCAAGACGCAACGTTGGAAGGCCTCCCACAAGATGGGCCGAAGGCCTGGTGAGGGTCACAGGTAGCCGATGGATGGGAGGCGCACAAAAGCGGTTATTGTGGTGACACTTGCTTGGTGGCTTATGTCCAGCAGTGGGGCGGGCGTCTTTCGGCTGATATGATGATGACACTTTTCTTATTCGACTACGGCAATGACAAAAGGGACCGTTATGATTATGATTTTAGCAGTCTACGTATGTGAAATTTTCCATCGTAGCTCCGTACTTAGCAGATTTAAAGGAATAAGGATGTCACTGGATTCGTTATTGTGGCTAGAGGTTATACAAAACGATTGATACATATTTAAGAGGATTATTAACTTTGAGTTTAAAAAAAAAATTAAAAATGCACCAGACGACATTTAAACTTTTTTAGCAGAATTTAGCTGCTCTCTACTCTTGACAAGTAAATGGTCTTTTTTCCTTTTTCCAAGTTTTTACCTAACTTCATTTCTTATTCTTAGTCTACGTTAAACTTCTACTAACTAGTTATGTTGGACAATAAAATCAAAATCGTTTGATAGTATTATTGTGTATTTTTTTATATTTTCGTTGCAAGTAAGCACTATTGCGTCTCTTCTCTCATCATCTAAGTGCTTACCTGCATCAATGAATACTTGAATACCCACATTAATTAAAAAAGAAAATACTAGCCGTACATCATACCCATCAATTTCTAGCGCATGCCTGCATAATGCACCACGTAGAACCATTGAATGTGCGTGCGCAGCATAAATCTGCTTCCACTGTCTTCATGCTAATTCTACTTATTACCAATCTATAAAAAAATACTGTAACGTTAATAGTTCTTCATAAGTATTAATTTAGGGCGGATTTCATCAATAAAACTGAACGCGATCATCATATAAACCACGTTTTCGTGCTACCAGTGTCGTTAGTTTCTGTGGAATATTGCTCTTGAACGCATTTTAAACGTACTGATCGTGATCAGTTTCCTTGGTGACCCCGTTCTTAGTCTGCGTTTCCACCAGAAATGTGCGAAGATACGCATCTTCTCAAACAAACACTTGCTAAGCAGCGAGGGTTGTGTTTGTTAAAACCCAATAGAATCGCTTCTGGGGGGCTACTCTCTAAGCCCGACGTCCGTAGTTTCGGGCTTAGTTGCGGGCGTATTCTACTTCGTTTTACCTAACCACTAAGAATTAATGACAACAAAATACGAAAGTTACTGTCAAATCGTGTTGTCATTCATTTTTAGTTCGGGTTCGGGACTAATCGTAAGTCCGTAAGTGATACGGAGTAGAAACTACGGATTTCGGACTTAGAGAGTAGCCCCCCTGCTCCGATCGACCGAGGCCAGGTAACTAAATGAAGCGCATCCTCGCATATATTATCTCTGGTGGAAACACAGCCTTAGACCCGGTATATGATTTACTAGCTGACCCGCGCAACTTCGTCTGCGTCACATTTTCCATTAATTCTGCGCTCCTTTTTTACTTAGCCTAATGATATACATATAGCCTATAGCCTTCCTCGATAAATGGGCTATCTAACACTGAAAGAATTTTTCAAATCGGACCAGTATTTCCTGAGATTAGCGTACTCAACCAAACAAACAAACAAACTCTTCTGCTTTATAATATTATAACTCAGATTTTGTTGTGCAAGGCGTTGCGAACGTTCGACACTCGACTCTCGTGCGCGTACCAGAGAGTTTCTCTGATTTTGTTCAGCAAGGCGTTGTGAACGTTCAGGTGAAGATTCTCCCACGTATTCTTGCTGCCCGTGCTTGAGAACTATGTTTAGTAAGTTGAGACCTGGCTCTCTTAGGCATTTTCAAATGTTTAAGAAAATGTTAATAGCGTGTAATATTCTAGCTCTGAAAAGAACTGTTGGTTAGCCCTGAAAAGAACTGTTGGTTAGCCCTGAAAAGAACTGTTGTTTGGCTCTGAGAAGAACTGTTGTTTAGCTCTGAGAAGAACTTTTGCTAGGTATAGTTTTAAGAACGAAATCTAAAAAAAATCGCATGAAAATTATTAGACTTCGCGCACGACCGCTGCGTAGGGAGCCGACCTCGCGTCTGAGCCACGCGTGTACCTTAAGTAGCCTTCACACTATTCCCGAAATTGATCGAAGTTGAGCGAATACGATAGTGTAGAAGAGCACTTCGCTTCGCCTCGTGCAACTTCGCTTCGCCCCGGGCGACTTCCAGTTGTTGTCGGTTTTTGCGCCCGAGTCAAAGGACTCGAAGTTCGAACACGAAGCGTCTGTCCACACTACTCGGCTCACTTCGGTTCGCGTCAGGCATAGTAAATACGCAGGAATTTTATTATGCGAGAGTACACATTGCAACGGCAGTTGCCACATGAACGTTATCCATTATGCCTATCGTGAGGGGAACGGGGGGAACGGGCGACTGAGCTCCTCGCGAAGTTGCTCGAGTGTGTGGACACCTACTTCGGAATTCGGCAACTTCGGAGAGCACTTCGCCTCGTGCAACTTCGGAATAGTGTGGAGGACACTTTATATTACTCATAGATCTAAACTCCCCTCCCGCACGCGCACCCCCGCCTTGGTGACGTCCACTTCGCAACGGGCCGTGCAGCAGAAATCGTAATATTTTAATTTCGCCATAACTTCAAAACCAAACGTCCGATTTTAATCATTCAAAGACCAAATACTATCTACATAAACTGTACTTAGTGATGAAATACTTTATTTTGATAAGGATTAATAGCATGAGTAAAATAAACGTTTAAATGTAGTCCTAAAAGAAAATCAAGATTTTTAAATATAAAAGTGGTTGTTGTGCCTCACTCGACATAGATAGGTATAGTGTGTCGCGGACTTTTTTGTAGATATTTATAAGATCTACAATTAATTAGAACAATTCATGGTTCTATCTTTTATAGTTTAGGCAGCGTACGCAAAATAAGTAACTTTTCTGGTTGATTTTTACACCTTGTGTCCGAAAAACCCAAATATCTTACGGAACCCTATTTTTTTCCAAAATAAAATATAGCCTATGTTACTCGTGGATAATGTAGCTTTCGAATGGTGAAAGAATTTTTAAAATCGGTCCAGTAGTTTTTGAGCCTATTCATTACAATCAAACAAACAAACAAACAAACAAAGTTTTCCTCTTTATAATATTAGTGTAGATAGTGTAGATAGATCTAAACTCCCCTCCCGCACGCCCACCCCCGCCTTGGTGACGTCCACTTCGCAACGGGCCGTGCAGCAGAAATCGTAATATTTTAATTTCGCCATAACTTCAAAACCAAACGTCCGATTTTAATCATTCAAAGACCAAATACTATCTACATAAACTGTACTTAGTGATGAAATACTTTATTTTGATAAGGATTAATAGCATGAGTAAAATAAACGTTTAAATGTAGTCCTAAAAGAAAATCAAGATTTTTAAATATAAAAGTGGTTGTTGTGCCTCACTCGACATAGATAGGTATAGTGTGTCGCGGACTTTTTTGTAGATATTTATAAGATCTACAATTAATTAGAACAATTCATGGTTCTATCTTTTATAGTTTAGGCAGCGTACGCAAAATAAGTAACTTTTCTGGTTGATTTTTACACCTTGTGTCCGAAAAACCCAAATATCTTACGGAACCCTATTTTTTCCAAAATAAAATATAGCCTATGTTACTCGTGGATAATGTAGCTTTCGAATGGTGAAAGAATTTTTAAAATCGGTCCAGTAGTTTTTGAGCCTATTCATTACAATCAAACAAACAAACAAACAAACAAACAAAGTTTTCCTCTTTATAATATTAGTGTAGAAAATATTTAGAGTTATTTTTTCTTCTTGACACAGAGCCGATATTGAGTATGCTGCCAGCGGCGTCACAATTTTTACTTAAAAAAAATTCAAAAACGTTTAATGTCAAAGTTTGCGTGGCTTCAAATTCATTCACAGAATTCGGGATTTTCTCTTGCAGCTTGTGACAGCTTATTCTAAATGTTATTTCAAACAACTTGATGCGCTGTTTTCATTTTTGTAGACTTTTCTCATTAGTTATCATGTTACCTAACCGTAGGATTTTAATCACTAATCAAGCTTACACAAACTGGGTGTATAACTTTCAAAGTCTCCCCTTTTTTCCCAAGATATTTTGAAAACTGTAAAACCAAGAAGCCTTTTTATATAACATTTGAACTTCACATTCATCCGTTTCTGCGCTTGCATGCATAATTAAAGCTCCACAGACCACGTACAGCTTTTCAACTGCGATGCGCGTGAGTCGACTACATTACCTCCTCTGCACACTGGCGCCATCTACTGACACTTTAGTTTACTACAAGTTCTCTTTGTTTTTAAACGTCAAGTGTCATTAGGTTCTCATGAAATTTGTGAGTCATCTATGTTAAAAGGCTGATCAAAATAATGTTAATGAGTCATACTTTAATGAGGAAGCTTTGGTATTTTAGTTGTTCGTTAAACTAAACAATGTATGGTATTTACCTAAGCGTTTTTTGTTGTATTGTACATTTAAGTGCAGCAGCAAAAATATCGATAAGTGTTAATAGAAAATAAACATGAAAATTTATTGTTCACTTTCACATCTCTGTTTTATTCCTTTTATTTGATTAGTAACATCAACGCCAGTGACTGATGATGTTATTTTTATTACTTTTAACTTTGTGATAAACTCGCCTTTGTACAAGTTTATAATCAACACTAAGTAATATATTTAAGTTGTTATGGTGTATAATCAAGAATTAAGAAATGACATTTAAATATTATAGAATACTCTTCATTTTTTGCACCCTATAAGTAACAGACCAGAGAAAATATTACATGGGAGACAATGGGCGGCTTAATCGCTAAATTATATTTACCACTTCATAATCCCTACAACAAGAACGACTTAATATTTCCGCATCATCTCAAATATTCATAAACCCATCTGTCGGTAGCTCCACCAGCTACAAAGCATGAAAAACCTGTAATTTATGCAATTTTATGCCTTACGGACGACGGCTAGTTACGCGGGCGGAACCGGGAGCGCACGCGATAACTTTCTACTGATCGTCTCTTGGTTCTGAGTAGCGGTATCGGGTGTTTACTTGTAAACTTACCTCTGCCTCTGTAAAGTGACGAGAATGCTGGGACAGTTTCCTGTATGTTACCGACCGTTATCAGTTACTTAAAACGACTCGTAAGTTTCAGATTCTAATAGTTAAGCTTCATATTTTGTGCTCAGGACGTAGTGACCTGGTTCGCGCGGTTTTTTGGCTTACATAAGTCCTACAGGTGGTTATGTCTCGTCTGGCAGGAATCAGTTTCCGTAAACATCATTTTGTGTTCTTTGAAATTCTATGTGGTGTACCAATTTTAGCCAGTATCCTACAGCTTCGCTCCTGTGTTTAATCCCACAGGAATCACTTCTTTTTTCTGGATAAAATGGTTGCCAGTGACACTCGGCGAAAGTATAAACTATCTAAGTATTAGTGAAAACATTTTGAAATCGTCTCAGTGGTTCTAGAGATAATAATTTACAAACAATCAATTTCACCTCTACGTACAATAGGCACTAACATAGATCATTTGATAAATAGATGTTCAGAAACATCTTCAACTTGCATGTCGTTGCACCATCTAGAATTTACTAAAACATTCCTATCAAACCGAAATAAATCAACCCTTGTTTCGTTCAAATGTCAGCGAACCCAGAGTTATTACTACTAATGCTAATAACAAGCTGTAAACTCAGCCATTGTGATATCAATGCTTATAAATCTATCTGATAGTCGTCCGCTGGTTGAATAGTAACAACCTGTGAGAGACTTGCAATTTATCCTATCACAACTTGCACTGCGACATTTTGAAGTAAAAGATAGCTTTTGTGTACATTGCTGTATAGTTATTAGTAATATGCAAAATATCCCGCCTAGTTGGTTTCATGTTTTTATATGCCTTGGTGAAGCCTTAAGTTTCATTCCATTCTACAGTTTTAATTTATTAAATCAACCATTATCCATCTTTTTTTCTTCCGTAATGGTCTCTCGCTTTCTACCTCCATCCTTAATCATTATTTTCATTATCCTCTGAGCCACATTTGCTCCAACCTTTCTTATCATGTTCTCCATTAATAGTGCAATGATTTTTATTCAGTCTTAATAGCGCAATGGACTACGTACAGAGCGATGGTGTCACTTTTTCATGTCGTGGTACAGTTCCTATTGACAATCATTTCAATGGATTATCTCCATTGTGCTAAATTGCTCACAAATTGCGCTTGAACCGGGGTCATATTAAGCGATGTTTTTCTAAACGTTGATGTCTTCATTGTTATAAAGGCGCGTAGATCACAATTGAGCGATTGGGTGCGATTTTTCTTTAACAATAGATGGTAATGCTAATGAGAATACAGATTAGCTACCAGGTGGTCACTAAACTGCAGAAGCTTTTATGCATATTGTAATAAATGAAATCGAAAATGAAGAGTTCAAAACGCTGGGTGCTGTTAAAGTATCTAAAGAAATAAAATATACGATGCACTTGTGCGCCATAAAATTCTTTATGGTCAGCCATAAGCTAACTAACTTTTATAAATCTGGCTGAGCTGTGAATACCATCTCACCGTAGTTCTAGAAACTAGTTCCAGAATTTCAAACTGGTTTACCAACAGCGACACAAAAAATCTGATTTGCGTTTAGTCTCTCGCTTAGACAATCTTATCTATTTATCTGTAGCAAACAAGTTTTTAAAAAGTAAATCCATCGTTTATTTGAAATTGAAAATGTTTACTGTGTCTATTCACATTTACATTTATCAAAGATAATTCTACCGTGGAAGCATTCCACCATGGTTTTTCATGGCCTATTATATTTTACGGCATCGCTTTCGTTCTGTGAAAACCGTGAGAGACTTGGTGAGGACAAAAGCGGGTGCCAGGCAGCAAAAACGTTAAATTATTTACTGGGCTTGGAAACGAATACAATACTGGCTCTTTCATGGTGCAATGGAAACTATAAAAGTTAGGGGTATAAAAAGTGCATTCGGTTATAACTTGCTTGTATTTTTAATGCTTCCCCCAGTTCCCCCTCATTTTTACAATTTGTCCATCGTTAGGGAACTGCTTGTTTGGCTAAAAATAGATATTGTTTTCACTGCTTTGCTCCGACTTTTTCTAGTTATACTTATCATTTAATTCTTCATCTACTTACAGTAGTGTAGAGTACAAATCGCTTCTAGCAAATTCAACTGCTTTATTCTAAAGGAGACTATCTTCAACCCACGCTATACTGTTCGTATTAAAGCCAGTTGTCATCTGCCTGTTAAAAGTGGTGTGCTGTTCAAATATATTAAGCTCCATCACTTCCTTTCATGTACAAACTGTATAAGCTTTTACTTAGATGAAAAGTTCATCAAGTATTTTCCTTTATTAGTCAAACTTTTACTATGTATTATTTCGTTTTAACTAGCGTATTTTTTATCATCACCTATGCTAGCCTTGCCTCAATTAAATATGAAATCTTAATATTTATGAAGCCTGCAGGGATCACAATTATCCTACAGAATTGCAGCTCTTATTTAAGTTCAATCATTTTATTGTTAAGAAGCCCATGGCCGTAAAGGTAAATTTCATGATAATGTATTATTATGAAATCTACCTTTATGGACATTTCCTGTTTTTTCATTATAATTGATACGACAATCTTGTTAAGAATAATAGTAATTCAACACCAAAATCGTATCACTTGCACCACCTCTGTATATTTGTTAACGGTCGCCTCTATGGTGGGACAGGAAATACTCCGGCTATGCAACGGATTGTATTTGTACAGTGCATCGCTGTTTGCTCAGGCGACTTCATTAGGACACTTTGTTTAAGTTTAGTAGCAAAGTCAGGTTGATAACAGTTTTAGTTTATTTGAAAACGAAGCTTGTGCTCTCAGACGTTCTATCAGAAATAGCGATTATCGACATGTTAAATTGTTTGGGTTTACCAATAAATCGTGACATTTTGATAGCACTGTGTCAAGCGTTTACGTTTACATTTCTGACTTTTCAATGCTCGTCCAGCAGTGGACGTCTTTGGGTCGAAATGATGATTGGTGGCTTTGACTTATGATTTATTGATATTTAATCACATGCTGATTATATTGAGTCATCGTTGACTTTAGTTAGAAAAAACAAAACTCTCTGCTAAAGATGTTACGTCAATATTTTTGCTAACGCTATGAAGCCAATAAACTTTTAATATTACTTAGAACATTTTTGCGCCAGTTTCTGATGACCTAATAACACAGTACGAAAATATTCTCATCAATATGTCTCATCTTTTTACTTGACGTGACCTAATTCTTTCAATCATAATATTGAGTAGCTACGCCAATCTAAATTTCGTAATATCGTGTCATACAAAACTCCTGAAATCCTGTTGAAAAATTATCAAAATTTTAAACTGTTGAAGAATCAATAAGAATACGAATTAAGAAAAAAAATATAATGTATAGATACTAATTAGAATGTGGTTGAATACTGAAATAGAAACAGATTGTATATGAAAGAAAGATGGTATGCTGCAATTAACCAAAAAAGTCTAGGATTAGCACGAATAGGATGCTGATAATGATTCATACAAAATATACTGTCAAAGCAAAGAATATCTCATTCTAAACAAAGAAGACGCATGAAAAATCACCCAGAACATTGCGGTGTCCATCATAATTCTACTCAATTACGTTTCGTTCTTGCAAACTGTGACATGTCGTTGATTCGATTGTCAGCAATTAAGTGTCAACCAGACGTCCAGTCCTTCTTTATTAGATCTCTTTATTAGCTGCAAGGCAATGTCTACACTGGATTGAGTTTCATTGAGGTGATTGGCTTGTATGATCGAGTCTTAAATTGAGTTTTTGGAACACATTCATCGGTCATAAATTCAAGGCTTTATTGGTTAACAATACTTTCTGCGAATTGTTTACTTAAAGGAAGCTTATTGACGAGCGATGGTTGGAACTGATTCAAGCTTTCTGTGTTATTGCTATTAATCATCACTGACTGTTGATAGTATTTTCATGGATTAGAGAGTTGTCTAAGGGCTTATTTCACAGTCGGATACATACACAATCATAGCAGGCAGGATGTTCTGCATTTAGCTGAATTAACGTTGTCCCCATCTCGCATGCCGTTGAAAACAATTACACGCGTGGTCTCAAACTCTCAACCAAGGCTTTCGAGGAATCCACCATGAAAGCATGAATATTGATGTTTTCTCGCTCCGTCCTATGTAGACAGGTCTCAAGGCATCTTGACACGATTCCCGAGCAAATCCTCTCCACGGTCGTCGGTCACGGCTTGGCGTAATTACTTGTCATGTTATGTCACACATTTTTAAGTACCCGTGCATCGTGCGTCTCTACAGCTTGGATAATGTGAGTGAGAAATATTACACTTTCAACGTTGCTTTTGTCTTTGTTTTAGTAGTTATTGGCTATTTTCAGTATTGGTTATAAATCAGATTTTTTTTGGTATGACTTCTTCAGGTTCTGTTTTATATAGTGGGTTTCAAGTTCTTATAAAGGTTAATTTTATCGGTTGTTTGTTTATGTACTACCAATCAATGGTCACAGGTTTTGTTTATCTCCTTAATTGACCGCTATTGTTTTAATCACAATCCATTGTTTATATTCCCATCGAGTTGTTTTTGTTTAATTTTTGTTCGCATCACAACACATCTCAATATTATTATTATTATTTTGCCTTTTTTGTTGCCTCTCTAAACGATTTCAAAGTTCAATTAGCACATAACTTGGAGCAAATTCATCAATGGAAATATTTGGCACTCCATTATTAAATTTGAATATAATGAGGTTATGATCATTAGGCTATATCGTAATCAGCTTCACCTCGTTTGATTTAAACTTTACCATGTTCAGTTTTCACTATTGCTAAAATTGCGAATTCACAGTATTTTCAGTTTTAATAGTTTGGTCTTAAACTGGTTGTTAAATAAAGCTGAAATACGTAATTACTATGAAGATTTTGAGAGTAATGAGTTAGTCTCTTACTATTAGTACTTTTAAGGCACACTTTAAGGAACTATGTATGGAAATTGAAAATAAATCAAATAATATCAATTTCTTAAAATCTCCTTTGTCGCATAACTTGCATCTACACCATCTTTTACCACATTGACATAAAAACTTTTTAAACATTCAAATTCCAAAATGTTCCATTGCTCCCAAAATTTATTCTCACCTTTGAATCTTCCAAACAGATCATTGACTTTGGTTCTAAGACAAAGCACTTTACATCTGTCAACGACCTCGCCTGACGACGACCAGTCGCATACTGTCATAATATGTTACGCAATGAGTATTAGTATTCCAGTTTCTGTGTTTTATATGGATGCTATAGCTTTACTTCTTCACGTGTTAGTTAGAAATGCAAGTGCGTCTTGAGTTTATATTCTGCTGATGTTGGCTTTTTATTGTTTGTATTTTACGACGATCAAAATGATGGGTATAATTCTCTGTGCTAAGGTACTGAAAAGTCCACTAGTAAATCATATTAGGTACTATATTATTATTTTTATACTATTCTTGCATCTAGCATAAAGAAGATGTCAAAGAATTCCACTTGCGCCCATGTGCAATTCTTTAAGTCATGACGGCTGGGGATTTTTGCCTTAACATTCCGTCATTGATCATGATAATATTAAGTTAATATCAATTTTACATCCTCAAGGCTTTTGACAAGTTAGACTACCAAATCCAGATACACCACTCTTTCTGTCAATGACCTCAGCTGCCGACGCCCAGTCTCGCAAAACTGTCATAATACATTGCATAAGTTTTATTAGTATTCCATCGTTACGTCAGCCTACATTTTTGACGACCTGACTCTCGATCTTGGACGTGTCTAAGTTCTACACCTGTAGTGTTACATCAGATCAGTTAGTCATCGCTAAATTCTTCTCTAGACAGCTGTAGAAACTGGGCAGTTATGGAAAAGATTTGGTACGGTTTCCGCTAGTAGGTTCAATTGCGAAACCTGACTTCCGCAATCAACTTGTTTTATGGAAACAGGCATAGCCAGTCGGCTTTTTGTCACTTTTGCTATGTATTACAAAACATGTGCATCCGTCTGATAACATAGTCGGAGTTAGGACTGAGTAATAGAAAGTTTGTTATAGGTTAGACCCGGTTCAGTAAAACTTCATACTTCAAAAATAAAATTCGTCAAAATGAAACCTTTTATCCCGTAGACCCGCTGGGTTCAGTCAATGAAATTGATTAGAGTGCTGCTGCAAGTATGCCATTTAATTTGTTTGTCATGTTTTACTAGTATCAAATTAATAAGAGCCTACTGAGGGGCTAGCACGAATATTTTGACGTATAGAAACGTTAACGTAAGTGAATTTTGAATGAGAAAAACTACTACCCCATAGTATATTGGTTTAATTTTATGGGACACACACAATTTATATCATTTAATAATATGAATATAGTTTCTAATTCAAATAAATATAATGTGCGAAACGAGTATTGTAGCTATGGTAAAATTTTACGTCACGTTACTATACGTCAAAAATATTCGTGCTAGGCCCTCTGAAAATCATAACCATAACAGAAATCAAGTAAAAACTTTAAGGACCCGTATACATTAATGAATCATTACAATCTACTTCCTGCTTCTAAATAGGCCCTTTTAATTATTGTGCAAACCAATTTACTGTCCTTTCATTTCCTACATACATATTTTAACTTCAACGTCCATTTCAAACGTCATAATATCTTAATTGAATTTACGTATCGTCTTTCATAAATCGTCTAATTTCGTTATTAAAAATAACATCACGTATCCAGTTACTAGGACGATGGCCCGCATTCGGCGACATGAAAGCAACCATCAACCACACGTGTTTTGGTTACTCCAGGGTAACCGGGTTCCTCCTTAATTAGGTTACCCGTATTACGTTTCTCAGTAGCATTTCACACATTTTTCTTTTCAACTGTTTTTGCAACCTCTTTTTACATGTGACCTGGGTCCAACATAAACGTTTGTCGGTCAATTACATCATTGTCCAAGCAACCTCATTCCTACTTTCTATTGGGATTTATGGATTTTACATAACTGGTTTTGTTCACGAAAGTATGCTCATTACATAAAATAGCAGGTTGTTTTTAACGAAGACGCTTGGCTTACTTTCCTCTTAATATCTGCGATTAATCAATCATAACTTTTATTTATAAATATTTAAATACTAACGCGATCGATTTTGATAGTTAACTTGAGGTAAATAGCAGTGTAAATTGACACGACGAATGTTTTGTTTAACGGTTTGTTGTTGTTTAATTGAATATAATCAAAGCAAATAAGTCATGTAAATGGTTGTCGTAAGCGGTCATCAATCGGACCTATATTGTCGATCATTCATTATGGATGATTTGTCACGTCTTGGGCGCCTGGAGTGACATTGACTTTCTTATTGTCTGCGGCTGATAGTGCGACAGCGCTGCTCGTTGCGCGCACATGCACGCCGTTCGCCGTGACGCGCGCGCGCTTCCACGCTCCGCGACCGGCTCCCGCGCGCCGGGCTCGCGACATGCCCGCAGTGAAAGTATTCAACATATTCGGCGGACAGAAGCCGACCGAGAAGCACCCTCCCGCCGCCCCTCCCGCACAACAGGGCGCGCTGCAAAAGTTCTACAGGACTTTTTCAGTCGGGCCAGAACCCGCACCTGAGCACAAGGGTAGCAAAGTGACCGCGATCGCCGCCTGCCTCGAGCGCAGGATCAGTGAACCTGTGAAAATTAACAGTGAAAACGTGCAAAAGTTTGTTACTAAAGTCAATATTAGTGACTCTGTTGTGAATACCGAGACTGAGAGTGCGCCGTGTCGGCACGTGTACGAAAACGTAAACATTGCCGGCGACAATAATGTGGTGCGAGATCAGTTACTCGATGAAACTAAAGGATATTCTTCGATCTATGAAAACGTAGCTATACTTAAAGCCGAGTCCTTACCATCGGGTGGTACAAGTGCTGAAACTAAATTAAACAAGGCTTTAGAATCTTTCGATAAAATCTTATCAGAATTCACTTGCACGTCACTTACTTCCGATGTGAAAGTTACAAAAAATAATTTCATTCCGCCTAAATTACAAAAGTCTAAGACTTGTAGCATTATTGAATCACGTTGTATATTGAAGAAAAGTAATTCGGACCCAGAGAGTGATTGTAAAACCAGAAATAAAGTAGCACGGAACAATTCCATAGACAAAACAACGAGTCTGTGGAATCTGGACGACATGAAGGGAAAAGAATTGACTGCTCCGCTGGTGCCCCTGACTACGCCAGCCAATGACAAGATGAATCCTGATAAGTATGCTACGTATAAAATTTCATCAAAAAACTCGTCGCGGCCGAACTGCTTCAAAGCCGAAGATCTAAAAAAACTTGATGTAAAAACGAGAATACTCAAGAAAACTTTATCTAATCCACCGTCGACACCCGTTCCGGTTGTATCTAAAACGAAACCTGTCATGAAAAAAGTCGAAAAAAAAGTGAGCGACCCAAAGAAAACAAAACCTAAAACATGTACAGATAATGGATCGTTAAACTTAAAGATTAGTTTAGAAAGTAAAGAGACCCCAAAATCACAAATGCAGAAAGCAAAAAGCGTGTGGGAAATAGGAAACGAATATGTGGTTTCACCCGGCTTAGAGAGAACCAAGTCCACAACTTCTATCGCGGGCTCTCCTAGTAAGATCCCGGTGATAAGGAGTCAAATGTCGCATAACAAGTTCAGCAGCACCAGAGCGCTTTTTTCTCCCACTCCGGTTGATCTAAGTAATGTAGACCAGGCCAGAGAGTGTGCTCAGAAAAAGAAACCGCTTGCGCCACGAAAAAACAACGAAAAGCCCGACGGTAGCAAACAAATAAGACAAAAGTCGCTCCTCAATCTTAAATCGGACGTAAAGCGACAAAACGATAAAACTAAGAAAGAGCCGGTTGACACTAAAAAAACAGTATTGTCATCGAAAACAACATTGAAAGACTATTCCGACGAAATTAACGCCGTGCGAGCCAAGCTGCAGCATAGAACGAGTAACAAAAGAGACTTAGTTGTTGCGCCTGAGCCCAAACGAAATGAAAATGAATCATACGAAATCGATTCGACTCTGTCACCTGTAAAATCTATTGTCAAAAAACTGGAGTTGAAAACGGCTAAAGAGTTGAAAACTGAAACATCTCAATTCATAAACTGTAAGGTGATCCCACCGGTGCACAAGGAGTTATGCGTAGCAAACACTACTTTCCACAACCACTTGAGCACACTCGTAGGCCGACAAGTCAAATACGTTGAGTCAAGGGACGACTCCAAAACATGTTCGCAGATCGAGAAGCTAGCTCTACACAAACAAACTGACGAGAAGATATCCGATACCCACTCGGATTGCAGCGACGATTCTGGTCATGTTTCCAATGACGCTGTGCACGATAACGACGTAGCGTTTGATAACGTGCACGACTTGAGTCCTGTGAGCAGCGTGGACGAGGTGGATTTCAAAGTGTTCGACGGTCCCAAACAGTTTGGGATAGATTTGTCGGAGAATGCGAAGAGCGTGTGTCCCGTGCGGCCTGCGAGGCGCGGCGGGCGCGGCAACGAGGTCGCTAGCGGTACCCGCGCCACCGACGTTCCGAAAGTGGACGAACAGGTACGACACTGTTAACATATCGATAACAACAAATTACAGGTGCTGTTTATCCGCACTCCCTCGGTGCAAACATGCTACAATTTAGATCGCAAACGATATTAAATCTTGCCCCGTTCATGCTGACTAGTCTAACTTGATACAGACTCGAAAGCTGTGCGCAATGCACTCGCATCTGTATTACCGCGCAACGGTCGAAGACCTCTTTACCATTTCGTCAACGTAACAACTTACTATATTTGTAAAATACGCACGACTAACTGTGAATGCAATGACTACGCTTATAGAAGAAATTGCACGTTATTAGTATTCGCATCAATGACCCAAACAACATTTCGTTCGATTTGAATTGGAATGTGTTTTAAATATTAAAACTTTCACATATTTAATATCCATAAATTGTCATTTAGTTTTATTTTTATTCAATAAATCTAATATTCATTGAGGCATTAAAATCTAAGTTGCGAACGGTAGAGATGTTATTACTATCGCCCGGTGTAGTCTTATAATGTATATAGCTACCGATTTCTCTATTCCATGGACATTCATTCATTGATTAATTTATGCCTAAACAATGCATCGTTTTGTAGCGCTCTTGATTAATGTTCCAACGTTATTAATAAGATGGAGCCGAAGAATTTTGTAGGGTGTCAATAAGCAAGTCTTATTATGTAAGCTCCGACATTCCTCGATTTTAATGTTTTATTTTGCATAAAGCGATGATTTGTTGCGTTTATTTTATTGCGTAATCCTTTAACGAAGAACAAACGCATTCTTTTGAAAACCCGACGTAATGCTTGAGTTACATAATAAGACCCATTCGAATTCTAGGACGCGTAAATATGCACTTTAAACGGAGTGTAATAATTATATTTTGGACAATTCGGTGATTTATTTGGCAGTGTAAGAGCCAGGTGCACCACAGGGGTCAACTTTGGGGCCACATTTATTTACGCTTTTACTTTCACCAAATACTTGAAGTTTTTACTCATTATTTCATGTCGTCTGCTGCTGTGTATTAATCTGATATAGCGATGTACTTGACTCACGTTCTGGTGATTATGGCAATGTAGTTAGAGAGTGGATATGTTTTGGTGAGGTGGGTTACGTATAATTTGAAGTACCTAGTACACCTGTTACATTGTTGCAGCCGTAACAAGATAAAGTGCGTGCACTTTTATTAATCTTTTATCTTCACGCTGTATTAAAATAGTATGACTTATTTCCATATTCATTAATTTCTTCTATTCGTTGATTTAAAGTAGGCCAAAAGTGTTCACCTACATTTTTTCAATATCAAAAGTCAAATGTCACCGGCCATTTGCATTCAGATTAGACATTATCATATTATTCGACAGTATTCTTCGCATAAAATATTTTTTGAGGCCAACAGAGGTTAAAAACAAGATAAATGTAGATTTAAACCACTAATAGACACCACTTTAAAATTAAACTAATTTGACTCTCCGTTTCCTTCCAGTAACATTGTACAGCTGGTTTTAGACTCGGTATTGGTCCTGCCATTAGCCACCACCAATTGAAATTCAGTACTTCAAATTGCGCAACTGCGCAACCATTTTCCGACACCCGGATCACCATACTTTGGCACCATATGAACAACAGCTTTCCAAGTTTTAAATGCAGACCTCACCCCGGGCGTGATGCGTTGCAAATAAAAAAAGCCGACACTTTCGATTTCGACTTTCTCGCGTCACAGTGTGACAGCAAATATTACGTGCAAGTCCACTTTAAGTACTTTACTTGATACTCTGAAATGGAAGAAATGTATAGTGTATATTAAAGAGTTTGTAGATGAAAAAGATGAGTCAAAGATTCATGCTTAAATGAAGCCCGTAACCTCAAACTACAGTTGATTTGTCGTGACCTCTGTAGGATCAAAAGTCAAGAACTCCAAGTCACAGTAGTTTTTCACACACATATATAGTTTTTACTAGTCGTGAAAAGGCTTGCAAGATCCGCTCACACGAAACGCAAAGAGCCGTATCAAGACAAACATAAATTGTTGGAAACCCCTTGTTTGTGCCTTGCTCTTAAATGGTACTTAATTAACGAGTATCTTTTATTATTGCTGCATTCGTTTCGTCATTGCAAGATGGCGACTATTTCCGACAAACCAGCTATTTCAGTGTATGACGAAATATTAGTGCTCTGAGTATTTTCAGCCATACTCATTCCCTTATCTGTTCTGTATTAATAAAAATGTAGTTCAAAGTAAAGCTATCTTAATTGTAAGACTTTAAAGCATCTTAATCTGATTTGTAAGCAATGACTCACTTTGTGGAGAAAAAACGAGTTATCTAAACAGCTCAATTATTTTACAGCACAACTGACCTAGTTTAATTCTTTTCACAGATCTGTGTTTATTGCTAGAAGACCTAAATCCACCAATGGATAAACCTAATTGGAAATAGATTTACATCTCGATTAACCTAAATGCTTCACTATAATTCAATATTTTTTTTAGAATCAGTCTTTTCTGATCATTTTCACGTCCAAATGTTTCATAACATGTCTTCACTATTCAACGTTTCACTTCTCTTCGAATTCATCGCCAGACTTCAGCATTTCGATTTATTTAGTCACGTCTTCTATTTCGAAGATTGCTTTCAAATTAGACGTTAAGTTAGGTTCGAGTCATGTTGTTGGCATCTGATACCGGGATATGCTCATCACGTACTGCTTTCGCTTGGGGGAAAGCCTGTCCTTCTATCAAAACGACTAAAACATTGGCTAGTGTCGCTAGTATTGCTCAATTTGTTTTTGCTAACGTAACGAAGTTAAGTTTACTTTCTTGTATTTTTGTTGACATTTTCCTCTTCGCTGAGACTGTTTTTTTTATCGACGAGTGTTTATTTACAGTTGAAAGGTTATACAAACAACAACAGCAACCAATAAACATGCTTCTATTTACAAACACTAGTTATGACAGCGGATAAATTAAGTCTCAGCAAATTTTAACTCTAAATCACTTCCTATATAGCTAATTTTCCTGTTCATGTCAACAGTACTTGCATTTGCTTCACAAATATAAGCATTTACTCGTATACTATGTTCGCGTGTCGCTTCCCTCGCGAATGTGTGCCTGTTTCGCGGCTAATCAGTTCTTTCCGTTTCAACTTGATCTTTTATTGCCTTTTTCTTTGCCACTTGTATTCTGCTTGTCTAGACATGTGGTTAATGTATCTTTCTCATTTTAGTTCTATTTATAGACCCTAAAAACGATGGCAATAAAAGTTGCTTTTCAAATGGCTTTCGGAAATTGGTCATTTAAAAATGGCCAATGTGGTTTTAGATCGCGTTCAATTCTGTATCTTGTTTTCGCTCGCTGACGATTTTAACTGCAAATTGAGCTCCAAGTATGCATATTTATGGCACGTGTATATTATGCTCTAACTATTCGTACTAATACCTGCTCCTTGCTCAGTGTGATCGATCGTCGCCCTCACGTGTTAGCGCTGCATGCAGCATGCGATTTCTAGCGGTAATAATGCGCCAATCAATACCGTTAAAATTCTTACTATACCGCAATGAACAGAGCAAATTGGTAAATTAAAACATATCTTCCTGAATCATTTATTATTTGATTCCGTGTTTTATGAAACTTAAGACGAGGAACAATGTTATAGCCGCAGAATCGTGTTACGTAATAATTAATTAATGAAACCGATTGATATTGAATAAAACAATTTTCTTGATGTTTATGAAACTCAATTTATTGTTACATAAAAATAAAACATATCAGATTCATCTTTTCATTGACTTCAGAAGTTACATCAAACATCCAGTTTCATTCATAACAAGAGAATTGTGAATCAAAATATTTTGGTTAAGGCCGAGACGAAAGTTTTGAAACAAATGTCAGTTTAAGAATTCTTCTCAACACGTTATCGGCTGCATTATCAACAGACGATGATCGATCAAATACGAAATTATTTGATAAATGTCTTCTCAAAAGTCTGGCAATATGTAAGCTTACTTCTTACTGATTTTGTACTTAAACTTTCTTGATACTATACTTTTTGGAATATAATATTCTTGAGAATAGTCTGGTCTTTTAGTTTGGCATTCCTTTCACCTTAAGTCTACATCTTTATCCTTTCATATTTCGTATTTTTTTTCATAACCTTTTGCTTGTCTTGTGCCTTGATACAAATGAAAAATTACAGGGTGTTCTATTATAGAAGATACACAATACAACGTAGTACCTATATTTAGAAACTCATTCTCACAGTATCAATTGTATATCGATTTCACTTTTTTATCTCGTCTTGTAATTATTTAAAAAGTGTATCAATCACTGTTGGTAATTATATTTGCGTTTGTGTCGGACCGGCTTCTACAATAAAAGTAATTAATATGTCGGCCAGTATCTACGTTTTGTCCGTATGTTCGTCGAGAAAGTCTATTATAGATACAAAGGCTGTTACTACAGAAATGATTGCCTTCTATAAGTCTTATTGAAGCTTTTTTCTTCTTCAATTCTTTCCAGTACGAGTAACTTATATGATTCATGACTAGCGTTTGAAATGGGATTAATTTAGGCTTGTTATTGGGTCAGAGACCTCTCGTTAAGAAATAGGCTGATGTATGCCCATGTTTATGTAAGGAAGCACTGATTCTAATTGGGCTGTTTTTATTCTTTGATATTAATTTATGTACACCATTCATTTCGAAGAGTATAAATGAGGTGGGAGTTTAATCTTTCCGAGATCTATGTACGTTCCGTTTCTTCATAATGTTGATGGCAATAGTCAAAGTATTTTGTATAAAATACTGGACATAATCAGATTTGATTGGCCATTTATGCCAAAAGTAATCTTGTCATCTTCTTATAAAAAGTTCAAATGATTACATGCAATTTGTGTTAGACTAAACCCGTTGTTTGACGTGCTAAGTAAATAGTTTTTGACATGCAATACATAGTTTAAACTACTATTGCATATAATATAAATATTGCATAGGTTCTCCAAAAACGTCAGTTGATAAATTATTTTTTTTGCCTATTTACACACAAAACATTTAAAAGAAAATTATATAACTTAACTGCTTCTTTCAAAACTTAGTTCTTCTAGCAGAGCCGCAGCAGAAGAGTGGATGAGAAAAAGAGTGTGTAAAGAGAAAGAGATATAGAAGGAAAAATAATTTAAGACGATAATAACTACACTGAAACTGTCTTAATCCTATTGTTGAGAAAATATGTACTATGCATAGAAAAACTCTTGCTTCTTAAAAAATATATACACTTAATGACTTTGCTGATCCATTATCAACGCTGTAATGCCTCTTTAGCTTTAGTAAGAGTCACCTACAGTTCAAACCAAACATCTTGGCCGCCCTGAAGTTAGTTTTCCGATGCGCAAAGCCTCGCGCGGTGCTGTTTTTGTATGAGATTTATTACTGCGCCCCCGTTGTAGTTAACTTCAGAGCGGTCACAAAGTTTGGCGAGGGCTGTACATAAGAATGTGGACATGCTTAGTCAGAACTATCATCATCTCTCAAGTCACCAAAAACCGGCCAAGTGCGTGTCGGACTCGCACACGAAGGGTTTCGTACCATCTATAAAAACGGCAAAACGTTTGCTGTATGGGAGCCACCCTTAAAAATTTGTTTTATTTGAATTTTGTTATGTATTTTTAAAGTGAATATAATATACTTAACTAAATATTCTGTGAATATTTCAAGCGTCTACCTGTTACCGTTATCAATATCGAGCAAAAACAATAAAAAAATCACTTTCGTTGTATTAGAGTCCTCCTAAATATTTATTTTATTCTGTTTTTTAGTATTTGTTGTTATAACGGCAACAGAAATACATCATCGGTGAAAATTTCAACTGTCTAACTATCACGGTTCATAAGATACAGCCTAGTGACAGACTGACAGACTGACGGACGGTAGTAATAGGGTCCCGTTTTACCCTTTGGGAACGGAAGCCTGAAAAAGACACAAATAGTCTATAACAAACAAATTTTCTTTACTGGTGTGCGCAATGTCCTAATGTGTTGTAAGGAAAAAGTTGTCAATTTATGTGCGTGGACACTAGACACCTCACAATTTGTAATATAACGGGCAGTTGTAACTACGAGTGTAAATAACACCTTGGCAGTGTTTCGCAGTAATTTCTAGTATTATTGGACTTTCTTTTGCTATTAGCATTGTAGGTTTGTTGTTGATTGCGGGAGTGTTGTTGTACACATTTTAGTGAAATACTTATATTCAGATGTCACTGGTATTTGTTGGCCACGCTAAGCTGGAGAATTAATCATGAATCCTCATGAAGAGTGTTTTTAAGATTGCTGGACTCAAGTTTTTTCACCATCTTACCTAATGGCAAGCAATGATGTGATAGACGTAAGTACACAATTTCGCAGTTGTTAAGATCAGTGATTCCTGTAGCTAAATTAGATAGCCTGTAGTGGCTATATGATATCTTGTATTTCTTACAGTTTTCCCAAAGAAAAGAGTAAAAGAAACTAACCAAAATATAAAAATGTCCACACCAGACCTTAACAGACCCAACATTTGACAACTTTTCACGTCACGACCTCATAATGAAGCGACACCATAAATAAAAACGATACAAAAAACCGATCAAAACGTGGTTACGAAATGTTGGCGGCACCTGACAATGTCCGTAATGACAAACCTGTAGGTAATTGAGAGCAGCAGGTGGTCGCGCGTGGTTGACGACTCCTGACAATTGCTCGTGAGATTGGTAATGACCAACGAATACTGTATAGGCATTGTTAAAATGAAAACAGCAATAGCTTTTTGTTAAAATTTTCAAATTGACACTGGTCTCATAATCATTATCTTAAGTATGGCCAATTGCTGGAGCATGGGCCTCTTCAACGTTATATCTCTCAGGTGAATCTTCAGTCACTTGCTCATTGCAATCCTGGTTTTATTATGCTTGTGCCAGCTACTCACCAGTGCGACGGCGCGCTGTGTTCCACGCGCGCCTCAAAGAGTTGTCAGCATTGGAGACGGGGCCCGCTAGGGCCAGTGCCTGCCAGGGTTTCGGAATTTGTTCGAAAGAGTCACCGCGGCCCTGGAACGCAAAGGGCATTAGGAAAAAAAAGCTACTTACCAGTGAACGTTCTTTGTGATGTATACTTTCCTTCTTTTATCGTCATATTGAGGATAGAGAAACTGTCGCGTTATCTCGTTTCAATACTTTATAACCTTTTAAACGCAGTGACAATGGCTATGAACATAGCACCTAAGTTATAAAAACTGTTTTACAGCTCAACATTTCTGACCTGCAATCCGGACTTGTCCTCAATAAATAAAGGTTCGCTCACCTTTGTGACATCAGACATAAAATTGGCAACTGGAAAGTTTAGATATATCCACTATTCCACTTGCACTGCCATTGAAAGTGTATACTAAAGTAGTATACACTTATAGTGGCAAAAGTACGTTTAATTCCGTTTGGAATCAAAGAGACTACCTCTGGAAGTATTTATGAACAACAGAGAAAATTTACAAATAAATGTAAGAACTGTTTGGAAACAATCTAAAATGCAAATCTAGCACTAAGCAGTTTGATAGTGGTAGTAACGATAACGGATAGTAATACAGAAAGTAACTTGCTTCTCGAAAATGAACTCAACTTTAATAATATGCAAACGAAAAGTGCCATCAGCACAGGAGCTCTTCAAGATCTTAATGATCACAATCCAATAAAATTCCATAATAGCGCTCATGTTCTTTGTGCTAAGCCAGAAGTGAAACTCGATTCGCCCAGCCAGCTTGGCGACTAGAAACCACGGAATGTTTTCTCTGAAACGACTAATTTGAATAATAAAGGTAGATTATTGAGTCTTTAGCTTCTGATCTGCGAACTAATTGCATAATTAATGTGTTAGAGAGTTGGAACGTGTAGCGATTAGGTTTAGGGCTATTTGTTTTGAATGAGATTGCAGTTTCTTTAATTTTAATGTCACACAATTAGTCACAAATTATTCACTAAAGATTTATCCAGATGTAATATAATTCTATCATATGATAGCTTTAATTGACAGGGCTATCAACCGTACCATCTCATATATTGGATAGTTGGTCTTATAGGTGGAGCTGAATATCTATCTGCAAATGGACAAGCTCGGTACTTTATGACTTTGCAAGGCTAACAAACTAAACTTCTAATTGTAAGTACCTACCTCACTTTACAATCAAAATTGAATACCTCCGAACATACCGAAGAAGGCGAAGACATCATTTGATGACGATAATGATGATGTTGACACAAATAAATAAAGCGAAAATCCAAAGAAAACTAACAAACCCAGCTTATCTGTAACCAAAGAAAAGTGTCACATCGAAATTACCAATTATAATGATAATGCACATGAAACTCATCGTATGCTACTATTTCTCGGAACCGGAGGACGTGTTGATATGCTGACACCGTATCGAGTCGTTAGTTAGTGGGTTCGTCTTACGTGCTTCGACTTATGCGCACCTAGTAATGCGGCTTAGAAGAACATTAGTACGTTTCTTATCTAAAAGCTAGATTTTAGATTATAACTTAATAGATAGGTGAAAGGCTAGATTTTTGCAGATCGGATGTTGTGGTCATGTTTCGTCTCTAGTTATTGCTTGATGAAATCTATTCATACTTTGACTGTCGCACCGAAATAAGGGTTTTTATAAGACTTTTCTAGAGATATACATACATAGTTTTGTCTTTATTATGTTGTACTAGCTTCTGCCAGCGGCTTCGCCCGCGTGATCCCTAGGGAACATATTCCCGGGATGAAAAGTAGCTTATGTGCTATTCTAGACTATAATCTATCTTTGTTCTAAATTTCATTAAGATCCGTTAAGCCGTTCTGGCGTGATTGAGTAACAAACAACCAAACTTTCACATTTATAATATTACTCGTTTGGTGTAAAGCGAAATTATAACCATCTTCCCCTCGACATTATAATTATTAAAGGATATTGCAAACTGTCGTAAGCCGTTTTCCGAAGCTACACGCTAGTCTCTAGGCGCCAAGCTAGCCGCGCCTGTGCGTTCGGGACCACAAAAATAATCCTTATAGCATGATTCAGTATTCACGCGCGATGGCTTATTATTAGCGTTTTTCATGTATAACTTTGGTGTTTCTATACCGATTTCGATGATTATTTTTTTATGGAATAGTAAATAATGTTAACTTTTATTAATGACGGATAATAATTAGGGACGACTGAGAGTTTTATAAACGTAAGAGTAGACAAATACAATCAGAAAGCTTCGAACTGCTAAGCTATCGGGAGTTACACGTGTTATTGTTCGTCAATCATAAAAGATAGAGATATGCTGTCGTTGGATATTTTTTATATAATTTTAAGGAGAACATTTCCGTCATACATGATTTCTGTGTAGCTTTCACCATTAAGGTTGCACACGCGACGGAAGCTTAAAAAATGGAGTAACTTCTCCCGTTTTCCCAACATTTCCCTTCACTGCTCTGCTCCTATTGATTGTAGCGTGATGAAAAGTATACTATAACCTGCTCAGGAGTATGAATAATAATTGTACCAAGTTTCATTAAAATCCGTCGAGTAGTTTTTGTTTCTATAACGGTTATACAGACAGACAGACAGACAGACAAAAATTGTACTGATTGCATTTTTGGCATCAGTATCGATCCCTAATCACCCCCTGATAGTTATTTTGGAAATATATTTCATGTACAGAATTGACCTCTCTACAGATTTATTATAAGTATATAGATAATGCTGCTCCTGTGCATGTCTTCAGTTTTGGTTCCTGATCGAGTCTCCCGTCTATATTATCTCATCCCTGGATAGATGACTTTCCATACTCCCTTTAATTGCCATGTGTAGTATTTAAACCAAGCAAATGGTTAGCATTTTCATAAATAACTGTTTTTTGCTATCCTAATTATCTTATTTACACTTTCCTTCTCCAACACAAATCTTATCATAACCGTTGCATACACAAAGACTGTGTTACGCCAGCAGACGTAACCTATTGTTTGTTTTATCATCATTGCCATAACATTCAAGTTTGTAAACAGTTTTTATTACAAACGTTTTGTTGTTACCTCATGTTGCGACTAAAAGCGAGTTAGTTCACCTGCATGGCTGCATGCATGCTTACAAGACTGCAGGTTTACTGATAGTGATGTCGCAAGCATCTAGTTTATGTGGGTAGGCTTTAAAATAGGTTTATTAGTTGGCACTTCCTAATGTATAAGGCTTTGTATTTCGAAATGATTAAATCAATCAATTAGGTCGATCTCATTGCCTGCTGCGTATTCATTAGTAATCCCTAGATTATGTCGTGAGGTAGGTCATTTTCATTGTTTTATACATAAATGTACTTATAAACCATGACATTTGCGATGCGACAAATAACCTACTGTTCAAAGCAAATTTTTTATGAAAGGATCGTCAAAAAAAACTTTTTACAAAAAAATACAACCGACTTTTTTGTAAAAAGTTTTTTATTTTTCACTTTTTAGTGGTGCCCCACACCTAACAACACCACTGCAAAATCGCAGAAAAGCAAAATACGCAATATCGATTATCAAAGAATCATATAAATAGTCAAATTCCAGCTATTTCGATTTAAAATCCAAAGTTCGTAACCGATTTTGATATGATTTAAATGGGACCAATCTGCAAGTATATCCTTTCAGATAAAACAAGAATTTTTCAAATCGGTTCTTATTTGTCGGAGTTATGAGGTAACAAACATAAAAAAAAAACATACAACCGAATTGATAACCTCCTCCTTTTTGGGAAGTCGGTTAAAAACCGACCGATTGTCACATGTCATCTTTTGCCTTTATTAAATAGGCCTCTAATGTACCAAAGGATTGTTCTGCGTTTACGGCATCAATCTGTCTGAATCCTCTTTACTACTACTATATCATTCAACAACAATTTACAAATCTCGTCTGCTTAACCTCACGGGTTAACCGCATGTGTATGTTTGTAACTTTGTATATACAAACCTGCTTATCATAGCTTTTCTCTAACTGAGTGCACCCTTCAAACGAGCGAGCAGTAGGTACATAAAGAAATGATGGCTTTCTACAACAAACGGCTTACTGCCTCATACTTTTCCTGTGCCATTTCCCGACATAGAAAGTTGGGCGCTGTGTAATGACGTGTGTGGCGAATTAGGGCTGACAAGCGAAGGAAAATTTTGAAAATGTTTACATAATTGTTTAAAATAGCTTTAAATATTAGAAAGACTATTTCGTCTTTTTCTTCAAAAAATAGTTAATACCAAAATGTTTTTCTGTAAGTAACACTTTTTTTTGTTCTTTCTAAATAAATGAGACCAAATATTCCTTTTTTAATATTCCTAACAATAGAAAAAGTATTTTCTTATATAGTCGATGATAACCCTTCAAAAGTTTGTGCCCAATAGGTGGCCACGTTAATAGCGACATTAGTGGCATTCAGTGCTTAACATTATATACTTAAAAAAAAAACAATCTCTCTTAATAAATCAATATTACCATCGTGCATTTCGTAATAATAATATCTTGAGAATAATTTATTATAAAAATCTTCTAGGGATTAGTACATTTATGTTTGAATAACTCTACAAAATGTAGGAATCGAGCAGCTGTTTTTTTTTCTTTCATTATTTATGTATTTTCAGGATTTATTAAAAATTGTTCAAATTGATAAAATTGTGCAAGCCAGAAATATTTCCAAAGACACAAAAGTCACACTGTAACAAACAGTTTCTCTTAAAAGTGAAACCCCTGAGATAGTTAAAGCCTAATTGGTTCAGACAGGCGGCATTCTTTGATGGTGTATCGTAAGCAATTGATTGCATAAGTGGGACCATTAAAATATTTTCATTTAATTCAATTAATTGTTAATAGATTTCACTTGTTCGGAGAAAATTAATTATGAAAAGAAAAGTGATGATCAACATAAATAGCATAATAGCTAAAATAAAATAAAAATGAATACAGATACAAATCATTCTTAAACCACAAAGTGACCTCAAACTTTTTCAAATAAATTCCTTTCAAAATAACATTTTAACTTTAAAAACACAAACACACTTTTCGAAGCTTAAAAATAATATTAAAAACTGGTTTCACATCTTCCTCCAGTTTTTCAACACAATTATCTACAAAAACAATATAATTAAGCTTTTTTTGTTACCTAAATACATCCTTCTTCTTTGGCACGGTCGAAATGTTGGTTTAATTTACTACAATTATTATTTATTAAAATTGCGACGACCCTGAAATTCTGGTGAATCACGAAATGTATGCGGTGGCGCATCTTCACGATTTTAGCGATACGTTCACTTGTCTTGATGACCATTGATTTTTTTCATATTGTGTTAATAACTTCAAATCTGTAGTAATTTAATATTTTATATGCATGGAAATCCTTTTTTTTTTTAGGGATGGGAAATCATCCAATGACTCCTCCCGCTCCGGGAGGGAGTGTCAGACTTCTACTGACTAAAACCCATCCATGTTCCTTCATTGCCCTTTGTGTTCCGGAGCCACGGTGTCTCTTGCGAATAATCACGCGACTCCAGCAGGCGTCGACCCTTTCGGGCCCCTCTGTGTGCTGACTCTCTTTGAGGCGCGCGTGGAACACTAACGCGCCGTCGACACGGCCTGTCACTAGACGGACGGACGGCGAGCCACCCATAGCTCGCCGTCCACAGGCCCGCCGGAGGTCACCAGGTGGTGGCCCCCGACGCCCGCAACATGGAAATCCTGCCCTTGGACAGGATTATCAAGACAATGCCAAAAGGGTCATTTTACACGTCATTATTTGCGCAACTATTACGAAGGGAAAATCACGAAAAAAAACATCGGCCCCTTTACCTTTATCATGATTTCAAAACTCAACAATATGGACTGAACAGCTGATATCTTTTCGCGTTTTCCGTGTTTGCCTCTAAGTAAAAGTTTTTCGCAATGAACTGTGGGTCTTTAACGGAAAGTGGCCATTTTAGACCCGCAGTTATTTGGATAATTTTAGTAGAATCATAATATTAAACACACAACATTTTGTCAAATTTCATTTTCACGTTTATCGCTAACCCATTAGGTTTAAGTTTGATTGGAAAAAATCGACAGTGTCGGGTAGCTTGATGTGCTATCCGACTCTGCTATAGTGGCCTTTAGACCACCAGTTTTCAGATTTCGCGTTATTTCTGTTACACGTTGTATAGCATAGTATAGGAACATCATATCAGTATTATCTGAGAAGCTGCACGTCCCAACACAGATGCACAATGCACCGGTATGGCCCAGTTATCCACGGTAGCTAATATGGACATAACTGCAGAAATAATTTGCTGTTACTGTACTAGAGATAAGTACGGGAGATTGTTTGTTGATAACTAGGGGAAAGGTTGTACAGTGTGTTGTTTATGACGTTATGTGTATCTGTTGAGGTAGCGTAAGTTGACTTTCATTTGTCTCCATTTTGTAAGGCTATTGGAGAGAAAATGAAAAAGAAAGATAGATAGGAAAAAGAGTTTATTTGCGCCAAGTTTGACGGATACCATAACAAAAAAAAAAAAACATACAACCGAATTGATAACTTCCTCCTTTTTGGGAAGTCGGTTAAAAAGAAAAGACAAGTACTTACAGGAAATATGCGTCAATACCGTACAAAACAGCGTTGTTTGCAAGACAGCGTTGTTCTGCGACAAACGTTGTTGACAGATGACGTCATAATCCAAATAGCAAAACCAAATCCTGCATTAAAGATGTGTTGTTTTTTTATGTTTATAAAGAAAAACATCTGTGACAAAATAATCTGAGAAAAAAATCCAAACAAATGTCTTTCTTGGAAGCAGATGCAATTTATAACTGCCATTTCCCAATAAAAAACCGATATATTTCCAAACAACCATTGCACACATTTAAAAATCAAAGCAATCCATATAAATCAACTCTAACAGGCCCACAAACTCCATAGACCATTCCACGATGTCAGACCATTAACAATTGACCACAATGTAGTCTATGCCCGTTTATAGCCATGGCCTACTTACAGCTGAAGCACAGATAATATAATACTAGGCCGAAGTATAATGGCACCTGTTATTGGAGCAAGTGCATAAGATGGACGTGAATGGCCAGATGGAAGTTAAACAGTGGTCACCATACAAGTTATTGTGGTCAATAAGTTCCGGCCTGTGGTTTGTGGGAGTAAAATTTTGACCTGGCTTGAGATAGACGTGCCATGGTTATAGTAAAAATACGAATGACTGCTGACTTCGTCTGTGTCACATTGTTCATTAAGGCTCCGCTCTTTTTGATCGTAGCGTGATGTTATGTAACCTATACATAGCCTTCCTCAATAAATGGGCTATCCAACACTCAAATAACTTTTCAATTCGAACCAGTAGTTCCTGAGATAAGCGCGTTAAATTAAACAAACTCTTCAGCTTTATAAAATACAAGCTGCCCCATGTCCGCTTCGTTGGGCGATGTGTATTTTTACCGACTTCACAAAAAGGAGGAGGTACTATGTTCGGATGATTGTATGTTTTTTTTTTTGTATGTTTGTTCATCGAATACTCCGCCAATTGTCGACGGATTTTCAAAATTCTTTATTTTCGAAAGTAGATAGTTTTGAGGTGGTCCCACTGTCACCAAATTAGGATCTGATGATGGGATCTCAGAGAAATCGAGGGCAACCCTCAAATTTTATAGGCTTACTTATTATTTTTCGCATATTTTATTAAATATCTTGTGTATTTGCGTATGGTTGTCACCATCTCAGGTAGCTGGGCTGATAATGGAAGCAACTCCTTAACAGTATTAAGAAGTTACTCGAACAGGCAAGGATTGTTTTAGAAAATTGTTTTGATATTTGATAGGGCATTTGCCACATTTGGTCTCATGATCATCAAGTCATGACCTGATGCTGCAGAGTACCTAACTCCTCGACAACTAACAGCAGATATATCGTGTTTAGGCTCATTGAAAAGGGCTCGATGTGTGGATAAACGTACTGTTAATGAGGAACACCGAAGTACATAGAGACCTGATGCTGAAGCCAGGAGCATCAGAAAAAGTACAAAAGTTAAAATTATGCGATTTTGCAGTGGTGTTGTTAGGTATGGGGTACCACTAAAATGTGAAAAATAAAAAAAAATACAACCGACTTCCAAAAAAAAACACTACAAAGTAAAAAATAACTTTAATTTCGGAAGTCGGTGTCAAAATACGAAGAAACTAACAAAAACACCGACTTACGAAATTAAAGATATTTTTTACTTTGTAGTGTTTTTTTTTTTGGAAGTCGGTTGTATTTTTTTGCAAAAAGTTTTTCGGGTTAATATCGGCCTATGGCACTCAGAAATAACGTGGCTTTCTATTGGTAAAAGAATTCTCAAAATCGGTTCAGTTCATCCAGATATAACACCCTACAAACTCGCAAACTTTACCTCTTTATAATACTACTAGTATAGATAGATTAGATTCTAGCTACATACACTTTACACTAATCTATCATAGACACAAGTCTCATTCAACATCGCTACGGGTCGCACGCTATCAGCTCAGTCGATCATTGTTGTTTATAAGCACTTGATATTGAAGTGTCCTTTTTCATTGACTCCTAGTAATGTAATTAGGTCATTTGATAACTGACTTGCTTGATAGATCAATTTATTAGAGGCTAGTTATTGTAATAAAGACAATGGTTATTATAGTGGATAGTTACCAGACTGTTGGTCTCTCATGCGTGGAAATTTAGGCCCTGTCCGCACTGCGATTTTTTATTTGCGCGGAAATACATCCGCACTGCATCATCGCGTACATTTGCATCAAATCACAATTTTTTTCCGCGCGATTTTTTACAGCCAGTGCTGATATTCGTAATGGATTCAATGCCTTGCAGAATTGCGGGAAAAAAAACGCGTGGTGTAAAATCGCAGTGCGTGTCACAGGGCTTAATAAATTGGCTTCTGCAGCAACGTGACCCGCGAAAGTTTAAAATCGTCTCAAGGGTTCATGTTTTGTTTTTTATTTAGATGTATTTGCTCTATGCTCTGATTCTATATCGTTATCGTAATCCAGGACATGGTCTAATTGTGAAAACCGTTTGAAAATCCGTTGCGTTCCACCCAAAGCGGGAGGAATTATTTGATGATTTTCTATCAAGGTTCAGTGAGCAGAGAAACAATCAGGAAGACAGCGACTGTTTAATATTCTTCTGGAAATCTAATAAACCTAGTCAAGAATGTCAACATTCATGACTAGGTTTATTAGATTTCCAGAAGAATTTGCAAAGTAATTAATTGCTTTAACGTCCCGTCAATGAAACCTGGGGGCCAATCGCGCTAATTTTAAAAGTTTAGGTCCGCTTGCAATTCGTTTCCAATTCAGTTTTGGTTATGATCTAGTTTCGATTCACCTGTAAGGAATTTGGTATCGCGCAAAAGTTTAAACTTCAACCAAAGTTGCGTAGTCAAAATTTTACAAATATTTTCGTTCAAAATCCAAACAACACAACGCGAACGATTGAGAAAAAGTCAAGAAAAAGTAGCACTGTTTCAACTTTTTGTTTGACAGCGGTAACGTTACAGTTGTGATGCAGTTGCGTTCCAAGTTTCTGTCAAACGTTTAGCGCGATACGGAATGTTTAAAAAAGTTGTGAAATGGCTACAGTTCAGTTGCGTTCCAGCCGAATTTTATTAGCGCGATTGCCCTCCTGTCTGTCATCCTTAGTTTTACATAGAAACCAACACTGGGGAAAACCATTAACTCTCTTAAAAGTGACATTAACACAGCCTGTCTATAAACACAATAAAATAGCTCAATATTATGATAAAATTATTAATTACTTAGATATTGTTCTAACATTATACAGCTTACTCTATTTATCACAGTCTTAGCATACTTCATATTATTTTTTAACCGACTTCCCAAAAAAGAGGAGGTTATAATTTTTTTTTTTTTATATATTTGTTACCTCATAACTCCGACAATTATGAACCGATTTGAAAAAATCTTGTTTTATCTGAAAGGATATACTTGCAGATTGGTCCCATTTAAATTTTTTGAAAATCGGTTACGAACTTTGGATTTTAAATCGATATAGCTGGAATTCGTCTACTTGGATGATAGTTTTGTCATCCAAGTAATCGAAATTGCATATTTTGCTTTTCTGCGATTTTGCAGTGGTGTTGTTAGGTGTGGGGTACCTACCACTAAAAAGTGAAAAAAAAAAAAATTACAAACAAATACAACCGACTTCTTTCGGAAGTCGGTGTTTTTGTTAGTTTCTTCGTATTTTGACACCGACTTCCGAAATTAAAGTTATTTTTTACTTTGGATTTTTTTTTTTTGGAAGTCGGTTGTAAATCATCCAACTCATGATGTCTCCACAGTAGATAAAAAGCCAAACTGAACGACATTAGCAAAGAAATAGGCAACCTAAAAACAAGCACACAACATATTTTATCGCCTCACATAATAACTTACCTACAAGTGAAGATTTTGATGAAAAAATCGAGAGTGATGGCCTGTAGTTGTTACATAAATGAATTGACTTTCATTTCTAACGCGTCGAGCAACAATTATTTAGTACTACATGCGGGCTTTCAGTTTCTGTAGCGAATTTGACATGAAAATGTACAATGATGATAGGATTGTTATTTTTTTGCTGTGTCGTAATTGAGGAGTGATTATATTAAAAAGTCTTCAAATGTCCCGATACTTTTTCGTGATTGTTCGATATTTGAAATTTTGTTTGCAGATTTTACAGGTCGCCAGTATGTTTTAAAAATAATGATATTCTCGCCAGTTTAACAATGGTGGTTTAAAAGAGTATTTTTATTATAATTAAAAAATAAATAAAGCATTATTATAAAAATAGTCAGGGTTATTTATGGTTTTTTTTACCACATGCTTAGTTTCGGTACTAATTGGCAGATTCTTTATTCAAAACAATGGATAATTTGAATTTAGAATCCGCTAATCGGTTATACCGATGAGCGGATTATAACATTTATATGCATAAGCCTGACCCTTATAACATACTCAATACTCAATACTCAATCATTTATTGCACACATACATACATGGATGGACACATGGATTACATTTATGGATAAGCCTGACTATATCGATAAATCCCGACTGTTAAGAACTATTTACGCTTGTTCTAAAATTATAACGTAGTAACATCTTAGGTACATTGTTGTGAAACTATTATCGTAAAATGCAACCGGAACATTAATAAAGCATTGATGCTATTAATAATTTATTATCTGTTGACAACTTCGATTGTGTAATTTGTATTGGAAACTATTTGTAATATTCCAGAGATATAATAATAGAATACAAATAGACCTTAACTGAGATGTAGCTTTCTTCGAATTCAAAGTTCAAACTGATAATTTACTCTTGTGAATGAATCATAGAAGAGACCCATAGAAGAGACCCTACGTAAAGTGGCTATCTATCAAACTAAACCAATCTTTGATAAAACATTTTGGAATCTCCTAGATACTAAATTGGACTCAAGCAGTCCTATATCAAATGATATGTAATTGTCATCGCCTAAGGGTCAGCACTTTTTAACATCTAAATTTTTACGCAATGACAGTCCCAAAAACCGATACTGCCCAGTGTTTCAACTGGGTAGTGGCGCAATAAACTCGCCACCCGCAAAATGATAGTTCCCATTTTATGAATGTACTACTGTTCTTTTGTTTTTTGGTCGTTTTAACTAATTAAACGTCTTGCGAATAGGACGTTTCGAAACTGAGACAATTCGTCTTAACTAACATACCCCCCCTTCCACTTGTTACAGATCATGTTCCGCGGCGGCGTGGTGGGCGAACTGGACGCGCGCCGCGACGCAGCGCTCGCGCGGGTGCTCGTGCGCCTGCAGGCGCGCGCGCGCGGCTTACTCGCGCGGCGGCGCGCCCAGCGCCTGCGCACACAGCACACGGCCGCGCGCTGCGTACAACGGAACGTGCGTGCGTTCCTCGCAGTGCGCGACTGGCCCTGGTGGCGGCTGCTGGTCAGAGTCACGCCGTTGCTGGCTGTACATAGGACTGAGCATCGGCTTAAGCAAGCACAGGTATGTGAATACTGCATTATTTGGGTACTAAGATATCGTGAAGTTGATGTTTAGAACGTTTCTGATTGAAAACAAACAAGAATTTAATCTTACTGTTAGAGACAGACGCTTTAGGGCTGGCGCACATATTATGGCGGAGCGCAGCCCAGAGCAATTTTCACTGTCAAACTATTATCGACATTGTCCTCATTGAAATAATGTCTAAAATCAATTAACACAAAAATCATTCCTGCAGATCATCGAAGCAACTACGTGTTATTAGATTTTATATGAAACTCAATCGCAGGATTATGAATGTTGTGATCACATAGGAGATGGAGGTTTTCCACTGGAGCACTTTTAAATGGACGAGTTTAAAAACTCTGTCGAAGAGGAGGCTTGAGAACCAGGTCTCGGAACGATACAATACTTAGATTCAGCTGCTTAAAACCTGCACTACTGGTTAATAGGATCAAAAGAGCTTCAATATCTTAAAACGCATAAGGGATTATGATCTCGCCCACGTAATACTTACATAGCTTTTTTTTATCAATCTTTTTTGTCCTACTACGCGGCATAGGTCTTCCATATTATTAAATAGTCATGCACTCTTACCAATGCGTGGCCTTCTCAGACTGAACAATGCTAAACGACTCTTAGTAGTCACGCCAGCGACTAGGTCTTCTGGCACCCATTGCGTATCGCCGTCACATAAGTACGAATAGTACATAGCTAACTTGCAAAAAGAGTATACCTTTTTTTTAAGGATGGGAAATCATCAAATGACCTTTCTCTGTTGGCGTAGCGGAAGGGAGTGTCAGACTCATACCTACTGACTAAAACCCATCCGTGTTCCTCCTAATGCCTTTTGCGTTCCAGGGCCGCGGTGACTTTTTCAACGACAAATTAAGCAACAAAAATATTCTCCTACAGGTTTACCTTCAATCAAGAATCATTCTTGATGTTGTATAGGTACCACGATTTTATTAATGGGACCAAAAAAATACCGCCTTTATTCATTCGCGCATTACTTGCCAATCAAAGCAATTTATCAAAATTGTTTTTATTACTGGTATTATGATAAAAGTTTCGAGTTAGATCATAAAACGTCTGTTCTAATTGAATATGAGATCGAGAGTTTTTGAAAGTGCAAATTGTTGATATCAAAGTGTGAGAAAATGACTTTGATTCTGATTGGACTGTAATTTGCGGAAATTAAATTAATAGTTCAGAGGAAACCGACACCTATTACATTTAGTTTTATAACAGTTCGAGTAAAAACATGCGTGAGGTATGAATGCAAAGTTAACTTAATAAAGTTTACCATTTGTCAAGCAAATAAACTGCCGGTCGATTCTGCAGTCCGATTCTGTAAACATGTCGAAGTGAACACTTAGGCGAAGTGAACGACAAGTGAGCTGTCAAACCATACAAACAAGATGGCATGACAGCTCACTTGTCGTTCACTCCACCTACGTGATCACGGTGAGATGTCAATAGAATCGACCGGCTGGTAAACATGTCGAAGTGAACACTTAGGCGAAGTGAACGACAAGTTAATTGTCAAACCATGCAAACACGACGGAATGACAGCTCACTTGTCGTTTACTCCACCTAAGTGTACACGGTGAGATGTCACTTGGGTGAAGTGATCACGAATTGAGCTGTCAATCCAAGTAATCGAGATGGGATGACAGCTCACTTCACCTAAGCCTACACTTAACCATGTTTACAGCATCGACCGGCTGAGCCTAGCGCAGTCCACTGCTGGTCATGAACTATCCATCATCTTAATTTCGCTATATCCACGATAATTGAACTTTGAGTTTTTCGAACCATACTTTTCAAATGCGTTATCGAGTTAGTTCGAACCGTACTCCTCGAACAGTATGTAATGGATCGTAACCCATCGAAAGACCAACCTTGGCAAGTGTTGCTTAACCTTGAAATTCGACCCAGGCGGCTTTTATAAGTAGGTAAATAAGACATGAACTTATAACTTGTCGCTTTTGTTACAAGTGTTGTCACCATGTTCTGCAGTTCGATTCTGTAAACACGTCAAAGTGAAAACTTAGGCGAGGTGAACGACAAGTGAGCTGTCAAACCAAACAAATAAGATAGAATGACAGCTCACTTGTCGTCCACTCCACCTAAGTGAACATGGCGAGATGTCAACAGGATAGACCGGCTTTTATCAACGTCTTAACAGAACAGAGATGCACTTTGCCCTCAGAAGTGTAACGGAACCCACGCAGCCGGGCGCAGGTAATATGCGATATGATAATATCGCAACCCACACAATGAGACGGCAACCAGAGATTTCCTGCTTCTAATCATACTGGACAAATGGGTCACCGAAATGCTAAGATGACTGTGATATTGTATAGATGATAAAAAGCAGTTGAAATCATCTGCAATTTTTTTTCTTTTGGTTTAATCTAAAATATTAAATAGGTAGCAGGCTAAACAGTTGTAAAGTAAACAGTAGGTATGTCAACATTAGACTTAACCGGATGTCTCCAACTTTTAACCCTAATTGGAGTAGATACTATCCCAGAAGAGTTCCCTCTCCTCCTCCCTCCCTCTTCCTCTTCCCCTTTTTAACTTCCCCTCTTCCTCTTTTTAACTTCTACCCATGGGACTACCCATCATAATGTTGAAAATCTCGTTATTTAACAGTCATAGTGTATCCTTCTGAAATTCATCAAATTTTCATGTCTGCTTGGCCGCAGCAGAATAATTGTTCAAAATCGTGTGATCGCTATCCCATACGAATATATAATTATAAAATTATTCCGTTACTGAGTGACTGAGTGACAGACAGACAACGCACAGCCGAAACTACTGGTCGAAGAAAGCTGAAATTCGGCATGTAGGTTCCTTGGAGAATGTAGGGGAGTACTTTGATAGAATTTCCCGAAATCCTACCTAGGCCGAGGGAATAAACGAGATTTATATGTGCGTACGTAGTCGTGGGAAAAGGCTCGTACAATAATACAAAAATAAGAAGTCGGAATTCGGAAGTCGGTGTTAAAAAACAAATGTACAAAACCAAAAAACAATGTCTTCTAAAATTAAGGGTAGGTATTTTATACTTTGTAGTTTTTTTTTTGGAAGACGGTTGCATTCTTTTGTTAATTTCTTTTTATTTTGTCACTTTTAAGTAGTGATACCTACTTGGACGACGTGTTCGTCTCCGCAGAAATTGAAATACTTAAGCAAAACTGCCCATAAAATAAAAACTACTAAGCCAAACTGAACTAATTTTTTACGGGGCCAAATGGCAAGTACGCCGCATCGAACTAAAAATGAAAGAATCACACAAATCAATTCAGAAACCTCAGAGTAATCGGTGTATATACAAAAAAAAAAATACTTGTCTAATTGAGAACCTCCTCCTTTTTTGGGAGTCGATTAAAAACACTCAGCTTAATCTTGACAGCGCCCGTAAATTAAAAGGACAATAGTAAGACAATACAACTGGCTCAATAGGGTCTTACGGGCGTTGACATGTAAACATACTCGTATTTTATTGATGTGAAACTTAAATCAGAATTTTAGGGCTAAAATATTTGCAATGTAACATTAATTCATGGATTTCTTAAATTTCTACCTCCACCTTGACCTGATGTCTAACAAAACAGAAAGATGGGGTTACATGATGAAGATTGCTGTAACAGCAATGCTAATAACATCACCTCATACAAGCATTGTTTAGTAACTTCTAAGTCAAGCCTGTAATTAAAATCAGTTAGGTGTTAAATCTAGATGTGTTCTTCATTATGTAAGCCCAGAAAACTTGAGTGAGAAAATCTTAGAGTGGATTTCACCAAAAAAACTGTAGCTGACCTTGGCTATACAATATCTTTCTTACTCCGTGGTGCAGGAACAAACAAAACATAATTATTTAATGTGCCGATCACCCTCTTCTTCCAGTCACCCAAAATAAACCACACCTCATACTAAAAACGATGTTATTATAAACTTAAAATCTTCGTCATAAAAGCTACTTAACAGCGCACATAATATTTAACGACAGTGGTTTCAAAGTAAAAGAGTACTAGACTTCTTTACTTTTGTTCTCTCTTTAGGGTTCCGTACAGAAAGGGTAACCAACGGAAGTCCATCCGTCTGTCTGTCACCGGGCTGTATATCAAGAACTATTAGCCTATGCGCGGTGAGTTTTGTCACCGTGACAGTCTGTCTGTTGCACTTCACAGTTGCGAAAGAGAGAAATGTACCTACAGTCACGGTGCGCACATAGCCTAATAGTTAGACTGTTAAATTTTCACAGCGTCTGTATTTCTGTTGTCGCTACATCAACAAATAATTAAAATTAAAGGGGGCGCCCATACAAGGAATGGGTTTTTTTTTCGTTTTATGTCATGGAACCCTTCTTCTGCGAGTCAGACTCTAACACCGGTTGTAACTCTTCACTATCAATCAACACTAACATAGATAAAAGTGTTTGCCATCTGTTCCACTTGATGTAATTTTTACAACCCAGCTAACCCGATAATTGGATAGTGTTAATATAGTGGTTTGAATTTAATGGTCGTAGGAGGAGCTCGTGGCTAGATAATAAAAGCCGCACGGGTTGATCTTCCAGGTTAAGCAACGCCTACCAAGGTTGGACTGTGGATGGGTGACCATCTTAACATACCGAGTTTCCTCCGTGCCGCGGAAAGCACGTTAAGCCCGTCCCGGCTGTCATTTGTAGATCTTTGGCAGTCGTTACGGATAGTCAGAAGCCAGTTAATCTTTCACCAGTCTTGCCATGAAGTACCTTGGTAGACAGTTAATGGAGTCTTGTTGTGGAGGTCTGTAAGCAGCCGCTCCACGTAAAACACTGGTACTCAGCTAAATCCGGTCGGACTGGAAGCTGACCCCAACTACATAGTTGGGAAAAGGCTAGGCAGATGATGAAATTATAATGGCCGTAATGCTTAACGTATCACTTTTGAGAAAAATCTTCGAGTAAATTGAATATTCACTTACGTTGGTGCTGTCACATTGGTATTGAAAGTAAAAAACCTAGATTTTAGCTTATTAGCACTATAGTCAATACTTTTTTAGGGTTCCGTACGCAAAGGATAGCCAACGGAACCCTATTACTAAGCCTTCGCTGTCCTTCCGTCCGTACATCTGTGACCAGTCTATATCTCATGATAGTTAGACTGTTGAAATTTTCACAGATGATTTATTAATAAAATAAATATTTAAAGGGGTTCCCATACAACAAGCGTGATTTTTTTATTGATAATGGTACGGAACCCTTCGTGCGCGAGTCCAACTCGCACTTGGCTGATTTTTTTTAAGGCGGGGTTGCAGTACTTTTTAAGATTTTTGAACGTCTGAAAATCTTATTAATTATGAGTTTTTTAATAAATAAAAATCATTACATAAAAATTGAACATACCCTCAAGTAAATCGTAAAGATAGAAACGCGATTTAGAATGATTGGCTCGATACTTTTTTTAATCAAACATGACACTAAATTACAATTTTAAACGTGTACTGCTAAGAGATTTCATCACGAATATATATAAAAGTTATATCAATAGATAGAGCTTTTTATTTTGAAGTAAACGTTGAAACCATATTGTATAATTTCTTTATCAGTTTTTGCCAAGAAGAAAAAACAATCAAAACACACAGTACTGCAACCTCGCCTTAAATCATCAAATGACAACTTCCGCTCTTGGCGTAGCAGAAGGGAGTGTCAGACTCTCACTGACTTCAAAACCCATCCGTGTTCCTCCAAATGCCCTTTGGGCTTTTGTGCACTACTTACAAGGAATTTTACCATCCGGCAGTCCGATTTCTTACAATAGGGAATATGCATAAAAAAAACATTTATTATCTAAACACTTTATCTAAAAATATACAAAAATATATTACTAACAGTGGAAATAGAATCAAAATTGCTCGAAAAACAAACGAAATATAATTATTTTAAACAAATACATCTGTCCCTCTCGCGAAAACGCTGTTTTCTATGGCAGATGTATAGACGTCACGTAATGTGACGTCAAATTCCATGTCGGACTTCTCTTTCTAAAAGTAATCTTTGAAGCGTTATAACTTCATCGCTGATGAATATATTTAAAAAATATTTTCTACAGTGTTTACTGGAGCTTATAAGTAATTCATTTTATAAATAAAAAAAATGCGTGCATATTCCCTATTGTCAATGAATTCTCAATGAAACTTGATGTAAATCTGACTGCCGGATGGTAAAATTCCGTGTAGTGCACAAACGCCATTTGAGTTCCAAACGCCGCACGCACGCACTGGCCATGGCGACCCACGATATTAATACTATACTGAAATAAACGAGAGATCAGTTTTAAAAGCCTTTCGCATTAAGTATGTCTAATGATTTTGTCGGAGCCAGGCAGGCACCTGTAAAGATTTGCAGGATTCCTTTTAATTAGACGCGGTTGTAAAAGGTAATTACAAAGTTGCATCAAGTGAGGGATCACTCTCGTATATTTCAGTTCTAGGTACAAGTAATAAACTAGTCGTTGCTATTGAAATAGTGATCAATTGCAAGATTTTATCGCCAGGTTTTAGTAGGTGCTTGGCGAATAGCTAGAAACACGGTAACTTTATCTGTCTATAAAATCCTTCCGTTATTTGTGAATGATCGAGTGATTGAGACTGACAGACAACGCACAGCCAAAAGTACTGGTCATAGATCCTGAAATTTGGCAAGAGTTTTATTGGTGAGTGTAGGGGAACTCTAAGTAGAGAGGATTTTCCGAAATTCCTACGGGAACAGAAAAAAACGGGATATGCGCGAACGTCGCCGGCAAAAGCTAATCAAAACATTAGTATAAAATCTTCCGTTAATGAGTGACTGACAGACAACGCACAGCTTTTTTCAACCTTAACTAACTACTAAAATAATTTCAAGGCCCATGATCAAACATAGAAGTAAAATACAAAACCAGTGCTTCAAAACATCGATCTATGTATTTTAATAGTAGAACGCAATAAAATTTGACGGCCGTCCCTCAAAACTGTTCGATCTCTGGTTTCATATCCGGATTGCGTTATCTATGGCTGAACTGACACCGAAATTCGAAATTAGAACTATGATATTAATTTTTTTATTGACTGACTGTTGCTAAACTAACAATACCCTGTGATTCTACGTTACCAATCTAAACTTAATGTCTTAGAAGTTAAGGGATAAAACTGTTTGTTTGTTCATAGTTATGTTTATAAAAGCTCTCCCTCTGGAAGTGTTTAGTAAATCAGATTAACAAAATTATTTCACGGATAGAAACTTGAAAGAGTTATAGGTCCTATCGCCGAGTGTCTTATACTTTTTATCCTGACAAATTTTTTTAAGGTTCATGTGAGCTTGGCTACGGGAGTAAAGCCTCGGGAAAAAACCAGTTTATTTAGGACAAAGAAAAATCTGCATTATTTTCTTGCTATTCTTCGTTAATTATTGTCACTTTTCCTGTAAATCAATGTAGATCTTCCTAGTGCAAATAGAATGTTGAAAGCGCCTTTACAAACCTCAAATGTTTCAGTCGAAGCACACGAGTGTGTTACTGATTCTAAAATCACTAGGCGCCTGTAATACAATTCAATTCGATGTCTTAGTTTTGAAAAAACCATGCATCTCGTCTTTTTTATTTCAATTTGCCTTTAATTCTATGAATGCAAATTAACCCGAGAGTTATTAATCCTGCCGGGGTTGCGGAATCTGTCCGAATGAGTCACCGCGGCCCAGGAACGCAAAGGGCATTAGGGGAGGGTGGATTTTAGGAGTCTGGCACTGCCTTCCGCTCCATCCAGAGCGAAAGGAATATTTTTTTATGTTTTATTAATTAAAAACATTTAATTGACATTGCAATTCAATGAGCTCAAATTCTTATTGTACTATTTTAGAAAATCGTTAAAAAAAATATTCATTCACGTAGGTATTTGTTAGATGTCAAGTTTTATAGGTACTTGCTCTTTACTCGACCACTCCCATTCATCCAAATTCTATATACTTAGCCTAACATCCATCTAACAAACACAGTGTAAATGCATTGCCAAAACATACGCCTGGAAATAGCAGCAGTAGGGAAATCAATAACACTTTGATTTATTAGGTGCAACGGTTAAATTGGACTGTATTAGAGGAAGCAGCCAAAACGTTAAGGCTATTAGATGTTGAGATGCAGTGGATTTTACTCCATGTTTTAGTATTTTCTCACATTGTACAGTGTCTCAAGACAAAAGTCGAGACGAAACCAGTGCGTATTTTCGTCAATGACACACATAGAACGTTAAACAGAATAAACGGAATACCTCTTAAAGGGTTATTTAACTCTTTATTATATATAATATAATTTCGTTTATTTATAAAAAAGGGCACATTATGAACAACTTTTACTTTGGGACCAACTTTGAAATCGCGTAAAATAAAATCCACTAGGCTCATTATGTGCGCATAACTCGTGATCGGGTGCCGTAAGTTGGGACTGGTCATTTCTCAGCTGCTATGGTTTATTTTAAATATTTCTTTGAATTATTCCTTTTTATTCCGGACGCTTTTATTCTGCTCGTCTATCACATCGTTCTCACATGTATGTATAATTTCAACACGATGTAAACAAAACTTTGTAACAATTTATTAAGTACTTTGCAAAGAGTGTCCGTGGGGTTTCTTGCACGTTCTTCTCCAAAGAGATCTACGATTTGGAACGTGCAAATAGCTTCATCTTTTTTGGACCCACCGACCTTGACAATTCAAAAGTACCTGTAAATAGTTTAATTGAAATAAATGCTTTAATTTTGAGTTTTAATTTTTTTTTTGACTTGCCAAAATGTACTGGTCAGCTGATTGTTTGGTCCCACCTTAAAGTTGTTCATAATGCTAAAATGGTGAGTACAATGACCTCTTAAGAGGTATTGCGTTTATTCTGTTACACGTTGTATAGAATTCAAACGCCGGTCGCTCAATGGACTTTATCAGAAGGCTTATGTTTATGACTTTTATGACTTCGCGAAGGCCCCTTCGATCCGGATGGAAATGTGCATCTTGATGAAACAAGCAAGACCTGGAAGCAAAAATTCTAAGGTGTAAGAATTGTGAGATCAACCAAATCGCACGGCTCATGTGGTAGATAACAGCCCGCTCTCTCTCACAGGAGGTCTGTGCTACAGCAGTGGAAACAGTATAGGAAGGACAATACATATAGACATAGTTGGTCCATTTGAGGTTGGGCAGAGTGACAGAGTTTCTCAACAGCATTGTTGCTTTTATTTTATACAACACTATTTTTTAATTAGTACAAAAAAAAATGGAGCTGTTCCCGTACCCATTACTGATCATAATTTTGCAGTCAAAAGTGAAAAAAAACGAAATCCCAAAATTGTTTAATTTGATTTATATTTACTTGAGTATCTTAAATGATTTCTTAAAAATTACTTAATTGTAAAAAGTTGATAATTTTGTTGGTCCTAAACCCAATTAAAGTGCGAAAGAAAAGTTTGGATTGCTTATTTTTTCGTAAATTAATTCATAAATTGAGTGACATTTTGGGATATAAACAAACGTTAATAACTTTGCTGTTTATGAATATTATTTATTGAGACTTTACATATATAATAACAAGACCTTTTCTAATAAGCACTTTAAGTATTTGTACTAATTAAAAATTAGTGGTGTATATGACTGAGCAAATGCCATTAAAGTCGTCCATAGCTGCTGTTGTTGCGAAATAGAATCCATCATCGAATAGAAATTAATCACGATTACGATTATATTTTATTATCAGCGATTATATTATATTAAAAAACTTAAGCAGCGATTAATATTAATCGAATTGATCTCTCTCGATCTGTCAACTGATTGATATACAGTAACTTAGTCGGAGTATGAATAGTTTATCGAATCTCATTATAGAAGTCGATTAGTTTTACAATATTGGGATTAAGTCACAAATAAAATTGAAATAAATACTAAAGGGAGTCCCATCTGGCAATTAGTCACATTTCATATCAAAACTACCGAACCCATTTTGATGAAATAAGGATAGATACGAGTAGATAGAATATATTTCAAGGAGCTTCTTTCAATTAGAAATAAATAAGAAATAAAAATACCTAGTCATATTTAAAATATAACCAAATCCTTTGGTTATCGACAAAATATAGCATTATTATCGAGTTAAAGGCATTGAACACTGTTAGGTAAGTCTGCTTCATCCGATTAGTAAAACTTTCTTCTCCGCCATTAGTGCATCAACACACGCTACATTGTGCTAGGGTATGACCATTACGTCACCTTCACTGTCTGGACAGATCTCATCTAAGGCCTTGTGCACAGTTAACGTGTACGGACGTGGTAGCGGGCGCGATTAGGTGGTCAAAGTGCATTGCGAGTTGTTGTAGCAGGCAATAGAAGCCATATGTACTTCCTTAGGGTAAAACAATATACAATCGCTAGCTTGTGAGCCAATTCTGTCGCCGCTAGATGAACGCCAAAGTCACTTCAGTATGGACGCAAACTACGGTTTCAATAGGGCACGGAGTCAGATTGTAGTCTGGATAAACACAGGCTACTTTTTTACTCCGTGAGTATGTTCACTTGTTCACTTGGAATGAATTATATCTGGCAGAAGTTGCTGGCAGTTTGATCAATCGCGCCTGCTATCGCTACCGAGTAAGCTCCTCACCTTGTCCTGGCTTTTACGCCAGTGATTCTTTATTACCAGCGTGAAAGTAATGGTCGTTATGTGTGAGGTCTCACTGTGACGAATGATCATGCATGACGACTTTATTACTTTATTAGAGCGTCGAGACAAGACAGATTAGGGGCGGCTCGCTTTTGTTGTTTTTTTTTTTTTTTTTGAGAAAATGTGTTGGTTTTTTTTGTGTCATGATAAATGCTTGGATTACAGTTGTTGACTTGTCTGTTGATGATTAGGTAAGATCGTAAATTCGTTTGCCACACATTTTACAAATGGTGGAAGAAACTTGACGTGAAACTAGTGCGCTATCGGTCTTTTACAGATTGTACTTCGGTGAGTGTGCCCAAGAACTTCACGACCTCATCCTACCGGCTCCCTTCTACCATCGGATGTGTTTCCGAACGCTTACAACCCTAATCTTTTCAAAGTTAGAGTTAACAGGCTACTCCTGGGTAAGCTCGCTCCATCGTCGACTTTTTCTCTGTCATCTCTGATCTAAACTAGAGTCAAAGGCAAACCAATCTCGTAATAAATAAAGAAATAAATAAAATAAATAAATAAATCTCAAATACAAAAACCCATGACCAGTTTTCTTGCGTACTATAATGCATTTAAAATTTCAAATTAAAATTCTCTCTGCCCTAGTCCCATGGGTCCACCGGACATCTAAACGCACTGCAGTTGCCATCCCTACTTCGTTTGCTGTTCCACCAATTCTAACTAAGCGTTTCCAAACGTCTTTTATAATGCCCACAGCAAAAGAGTGGAACTCTACCTACGTCTGTGTTTCCGAACACATTCAACCCTAATCTTTTCGAAGTTAGAGTGATCAGTGTTCTTCTGGGTCAGCTCGCTCCATCGGCATCGTCGACTTTGTTACCTCTAACCAAGACTAGAGTTAAGATTGCTCTTGACTCCAGCCAAACCTACCTAATCGAAGAGATTTTTTTCAAAGCATTTAATAATTATATTATATTAATGGAAATACAGACTTAAATACGGAGGGAAAAGCGGCGCTGATTTAATAAAAACAATTTTCTACATCCTTACTAACATTTTTTTTAACAATTCCCAACAAAATTCTCCGTAGCAATAGCAATATCCTGCCAACTTTTAATCCCCTTACGTTATCCTGGAGCAGCCAATCTTTTTCACCTTAGCAAGAGCAATTTCCTGCGTGCCTTTAGCGCTAGATTTTTTTATCGTAATTTCCTGCTCTATATGAAAATGGATGCGACCGCATCAGCGCGCTGCTCGCGGTAAATTGTAATCGTTTTCGATTTCCGCGCGACTGCGCAGGCGCGTGCCAATAATGACACGGAGAGCTAGTATTCTTGTAGTTACTTATGTGCCTTCTATTATGTGTATTAAGTATTAATTAGGTATCTACTAGTGATTCCACAGTAACGAATTAAAATTCTATAAAATGCCAACCGGGACGAACAGCTACTAACGCACTTTCTGAGTCACCAGGGAAATTCAGTATAGTAAAATGATTACCCATCCACGGAACAACCTCGGCCAGAGTTACTTAACCTTATCGATCGACCCGTATGACTGTTAAAATGTAGCAACGAGAACATGTTTTTGCTCATCATCATATCATTAATTCTTTTGGTCGATTAAAAGAGACAAATTTTGTATCATCCCCCATTCCAAGATCATTCATTGCTAAGGCCAATTAAGGCCGTACCCTGACCAAATAACCTTGAGCATTTTTTCCCTCAATGACAGCGCAAGAGACAATAGCGAATACGCTCAGAATGTTGAATAAAATCGTTATAAAATCTAATTTTGGTAGTTTGAAAAAAATATTTCTACCAGAATGTTCATAATTTAATTACCTATCCATTAGTGTAAGTATAAAATCAAAATAATCGTTAGTTTTCGAGAAGATGTTTTCAGTAATTATTTCTCATTTCTGTAGTTTCGTTGTGAGGAGATTACAAACATATACTTAGTAATAAAAAATAAAAATCTACCATTTTGAAGCCAAGATTATGTAGAAATTTAATGTATTTTTTAAAAGTTGATATTTCTTTTGGATAAAGAGTATATAGCTCCAAAAAATGCACAAAAAACGGCTAGCGCTGCGTTTTGCTCGGGGACGCGCCTTAAGACGTCTACTGTTGTAGAACCAGTAGAACATTCCGTCTACTCTTGCATTGATATGAAATTAATGCACTTCAAATTTGCAGATCAGTCTGATTTTTTTTTCTGAGAGAGTGCAATGTCTAAGTAAGCACCTAAAATAAAAAATAAATAGAATTTTTCATTTTAAAAGTAAATAAAAAATCATGAAAACATTGAAAGTGGTGATATTTCTAAAAAAAAAAAAAACATATCTTGTAAGCCGGTGGTAACAAGCGATTTTTTCCTGGCGGATACAAATAGGTCCCTAAGCCGACTACCTAAAAAACAATTTTATATCCATCAGGCCTGGGCCATCCTGTATAACCAACAAACTTATGGGTCGCCCATAATAAATAACTATTCACTACCCACTTTTCAACACAGCAACTTTCTTCCACACATTGGTCCCATTAATCAGTGCACCAACACACATAACTGCTCCATGGGAACTAATAAATAACGATTCTTTTTATCTGTTTAGTAGCGGAACTGATACCAGTACCAGGTATACACTCTCATAACCGATTGCTATGCAGTTTTTATAAGGGTGCGTTGGAATCGTGCCGTAAATATTGTCTGTTCCGTTTCTGTGGGAAGTTTCCGCACTCTTCTGGGAGGGGAAAATGTGGCGTGCTTTTTAGTAAAGAAGTTATGACAATGCGTGTTAGATTTTTTGTGAGGAAACGAAATCTAGAGGAATTGGTGCTGGTCTTTGCCCAGGTGTGAAACTGTTCAGGGCGATTTAGAAAAGCAACATTTGGCAGTTTCCTGGATGCAAGACGCACAGAAAGGGCGATTTGGCTCCGATAAGGATGTATCTAAATGCCAAATGTAATTGAAATAAATGTTTCATTTTATTTTTTATTTTTTTTTTTTTTATAAGGGGATGCTAAATGTAGTATTGGCGGAGGTCTATAGTATAGAGGAGGTTTTTCGTATGAACAGGTGTACAAAATGGAGTTTTAGCCCTAATGTCCGCACTGAAATTTCTTCTTGGAAGAAGAGATGGAGTTCCTTGTAAAGTGGAGTTAATGGATGTGTCCTAAGGTTTTTTTTTAATCCTTCCAAAGGTTGTCTTTAAAAGATCGCTTCTTGAGAAAAAGCCGCTCATTTTGATAAAGATAAGATAAGTTAAATTTATTTGCCCAAACATGTGTGTACACATACAAGACTAAAGAAACGTGCATGCAGGATTACAAAGAAAGAAAATGTTCTGACATGTTTGCCACATACTATGGCGTGCAAATATAGTGCATGTTGTAGATTCGATTACAGAATTAAAATTATATAAAAATGTCAATATTAATTAAATGTCAAAGTTACAATACAAGAAATGTCAAAATTATACTAAAAATGTCAATCAAAGTAAAAGAGTAAATAAAAGTATGCAAATCTATGTCAAATTCACCAAATCATAAATTTATCTAAAAATGTCAAAATTAGAATATACTATCAAATCGAATGCTTTGTCAACACAAATCTCACCCTGCGTAATGTTTTAAAATAATATCTATAAATATACTAGCTTTTGCTCGCGACTTCAGACGCGCATATCCCGTTTCTTCCCGTTCCTGTGGGAATTTTGGGAAATCTCAGTGCTCCCCTAAACTTCCTAAGGAACCTGTATGCCAAACTTCCTAAGGAACCTGTATGCCAAACTTCCTAAGGAACCTGTATGCCAAACTTCCTAAGGAACCTGTATGCCAAACTTCCTAAGGAACCTGTATGCCAAACTTCCTAAGGAACCTGTATGCCAAACTTCCTAAGGAACCTGTATGCCAAACTTCCTAAGGAACCTGTATGCCAAATTTCGGCTTTCTACGACCAGTAGTTTCGACTGTGCATTGGCTGTCAGTCACACACCACTTACTCAGTAACGGAAGAATTTTATATATTTTATAATAATAATATTTTATCACTAACTAGCTGACCCGCGCAACTTCGTCTGCGTCACATTTTCCATTATTGCTCGGCTCCTATTTGCCTTAGCGTGATGATATATCCTATTCTATAAACTAAAGCCTATAACCTTCCTCGATAAATGAGCTATCTAACACTGAAAGAATTTTTCAAATCGGACCAGTGGTTCCTGAGATTAGCGCGTTCAACCAAACAAACAAACTCTTCTGCTTTATAATATTAGTATAGATATTTTTTTAACATAGGGTACAAGTACGGTAATATGGATACACCATAATGTGCAAACACTATCTACTGGCTCCCAAACTAGGTTTACAGCGGTGGCAGGGCGGCTAGGTTTTTTCTTATATTCTCCTCATCATCAGCCTAGCCTTTGCCCAAGTATATTGTGGTCGGCTTCCATTTAAACCGGATTCAGCTGTGTTTTACGTCGAGCGGCTGCCTACCAGACCTCCACAACCCATTGACTGGGTAACACGGTACTTCTTGGAAAAACTGGAGTCAGATTTACTGGCTGTTGACAATCCAATCTGAAATCAAAGACAGCCGGAACCAACGGCTTAAACGTGCTTTCCGAGGCACGGAGGAAAGTCGGTATGCTAAGATGGTCACCCATCCACAGACCAACCTTGATAAGCATTGCTTAACCTTAAAGGTCGACCCATGCGGCTGTTATTATTTAGTCACGAGCTCCTCCTATTATATTCTCCTATTCATTTTTATTTCCTCCATCAGTATTGAAACTCAAAGTCAAAACTATTTCCTGTCGCTTTTCACCACGACCACTGTTTAGACTAAACCACAGTACGGTAATATATTTCAGCACACAGTTGCCGTCAATAAATTGTAATGCAAACTAGTTCAACAAATAGGGCACATCGTGCTGTGTTCAATACGCGATGCTATTGTATAACTACTGTTCTGTTGTAAGATCAGTAAATTATGTGGTTTTGTACTGCCTGGTAAAATGGTATAATAGAGAATATGCATGAATAATATATTTATTTTCAACACAGTTTTTCTAAAAATATACAAAAATATTTTACTTCAGTGAAAATTGCTCGAAAAATAAACGAGATATAATTATCTTCTTATCTAAAAAAATGAATTGCCGTTCGTTAGTCTCGCTAAAACTCGAGAACGGCTGGACCGATTTCGGTAATTCTTTTTTTGTTTAGTTCGTCAGGATACAGGGAAGGTATAAAAGAAAAAAAATATGGGTAGGTTTCGCGGGGACAGCTAGTTTTAATTAAATATATCTGTCCCTCTCGCGACAACGCTCTTTTCTACGGCAGCTGTATAGGCGTCATGGACTGTGACGTCAAAGTCCATATCGGACTTCTCTTTCTAATTGTAATCTTTGAAACTTTAAAACTTCATCACTTATGAAAGTGTTAAAAAAAATATTTCATTATTTATTGTTTGTTAGAGCTAATAAGTGTTTCATTTTGCAAATAAAAATATTCGCATGCACATTCCCCATGACAATAGGGATTTTTCCTGTACAATCATCTCTATCATAATCATCATATCAGCCTGCAGACGTCCATTGCTGGACGACAGCACGCCCGCGCGTATCGTCACAGCAATCGGTCCTGTGCGTCTCGCTTCCATCGGCTACCCGCGATCCTCACCAGGTCATCGGCCAGGTCTATCAGATTATCAAAAAATATTGAAAACGTATTCTTTGCTATAACAATTCAATGCAAATTGACAAGGATAAGGCTGCGTTTCCACCAGAGATGTGCGAGGATGCGTAGCGAGGGATGTGTTTGTTAAGAACCAATAGAATCGCTTCGTTCACCTAGCCTCGCTCAGCGAAAACTATTGTATTGGTTCTTAACAAACACATTCCTCGCTACGCATCCTCGCACATCTCTGGTGGAAACGCAGCCTAAAACGCCTCGTTCACGTCACGTTCAGGAGTGCAAGCTTTTATTGGCACCTATGAGTAAAATAATTGGTTACTAAGCTAGTCCTTTAAGGCAGGCAAAAAGCAGAAACCACTCATTTAATAAGAAATAGAATTAAATTGAATCGGTCATTTCTTTGCCAGTTGTGGATCTCTCTGGACGTTAAAAGCAATTTTATGACTCCTTCAGCCAAGGTTGCAGGAAAGAGTCACTGTGACCCTGGAACGCAAAGGGCACTTGGAGGAACACGGATGGATTTTATTCAGTGAGAGTGTGACACTCGTTTCCACTCAGCCCAGAGCGGAAGGAGTTATTTGATGATTTCCCATAAAAAAACAATTGATCCTTCAAAGTTACTAAAGAAGCAGCGCACTTAGAACCTTTTGAACATATTTATCTTTTCATCTAAACATCATATTTTTACCTACATATTTTTTTAAATACTGGATGGATGGAGAAGGAGAGGAAGGCCAAAGAAAAGATAAATGGATTGTGTGAGGAGCGATATGAAAGAAAAAGGATTTAGTGATTGTTTGACGGCCGATAAGGCAGAGTGGAAGAAAAAAACGTGTTGCGCCGACCCCAAGTAACATGGGATAAGGACAGGAAGATGATGATATTTTTTCAAATACTTTATTTGTGAAACACTATTTCGTATTGTGTTTCACACAACAAGGTACAAAACCATGTTGTTGTTTCAACCAATCATGCGGAACCAACATCCGCTGCTTGTGTAATCGATCGCAAGAACTCTTTAACACATCTCGTGATTTAATTCCAATAACTGACGATACATTATTAATTTGTAAGATCCATCGTAATCTTTTATGTAAGGCCTGTACACACTCTATGCAGTCGCAATTATTCCATAGAGATTTTCGTCGAAAATATTAAATGTCGTTTCACGTGGCGTTTTCAAAAACATCCTTTAGTTGTCAAATATTTTTGATAATCGAATTACTAAATAAATATAGCGCGCGATGGTAAATTTAGTTTCAGATGCGTCGTGTTAACGACATAGTATGCGCTACCAACAAATGGCTACTAACTTCCCTCTAAATAATGGTAATAAGGTAAATCCAGGATAGTTGCCCCAGTATTATAGTTGCCTCGATTTTAATTACTCTAATTTCGTGATTCTCGTGATCGTCGTGTTTGTGCAACTGCAGAGGAACGCAAGGTGCGATCAAAGTTTTTGCGGGATAATAGTCCTTTTTGTCGGCGGAGCATCAATCCTAATGTAATTTATATATTTAAAACAATTATCCCAAATACGAGATAGATGGCACAAGATTTAGAGGTCCGAAAATCGCCGATACTCTGGAATTATAATAAAGAATGTTTTTTAATTTCACTTTGAAGATAATCAACCAAAGCAGTCATCTTAAAATAAAGTACATATTTTGCTTTTTGTACTGAGAGATATAAAGTAGTTTCAGTAGTAGTAAAGTGTGGCAACTATCCGACTTTTATCCTAAATTAATTCCAGCAGGTGCTCTACTCGTGTTGCGGATTTTGTTCCGCAGAGTCACCGCGGCCCTGCAGCCCTGGTACGCAAAAATATTAGGAAGAACACGGATGAGTTTTAGTCAGTAAGAGTCTGACACCACTCCACGTACGCTCGCCCTATAGCGAAAGGAGTCATTTGATGATTTCCCATCCTTAAAAAAAGTGCTTAAGTGCAGTAGGTACGTCTAAAGTAATAAGTAATCTTGCTCGTACATATTTCGTTGCATATAGTAGGTACAAAAGTCTCCCTACTGACCGAAATGAAAGACGTTTCAAGTCAGAAAGCCGCTTAATATTTCTGGTTTCTATTTTCCATCTTAATTTACAGACGCCAGGCAAAACTGTAAAATTTTCCCAACCAACCATGAACCTAATGCTTAGGCTATAAAGTTGCAAATCTATTAAGGAAATTTGACAGCTTGATGTGCTGGCGTCTGTATAAGTATACAAAGTCCCTAACACCAATCACTGCACTCAAAGTTTTTCCCCGCATTCTCGCACAAGACGCGGCGGCCATTTCCGCATGGAGTAACAGTATGTATGACAGGTTCGCTCTAATTGCTCCGTAATCATGGTATCTACCGCTCGGATTATGCGATTAGAAATCAAACGTGCGATTAGGTGTGTGGGTTGAGTAACATGCGTAAAGTCTGGTCCATAGTGAACCCGCGGTGACAGAGGCGGGTGCGGTAGCGGGCGCGTTAAGACAGCCGTAGTCCAACGCGAGTTGTTGAAAAATGATCCATCAAATGGCATGAAGAAATATGAAATTTCGCATCGATCAAACAGTTTGAACATGTATGACCCGCATTAGAGGCTATATGTTTTTGCTCAGAGTAAAGCAATAGACGATCACTCGCTAGCTATGCCGGGCCGCACTGTCACGCTCGCCATAGTAACTACAGTACGGTCGCAAACGGTTAATAGTAACGAAATTTAACATCGCGCAATGTAGAAATTTCGTAATTTGATTATCATAAATGTTAAACAATTTAAGGATTTATCATCCTCATGAAATCATGTTTCATATTTTCAATGAAACACTATGGACTAATAGAAAATTCATAGAGTGTGGTGCCCCTAGCATAAAATATTAGGAAAGCTATTACAAATGAATAATGAATCAGCGGTTAATGAATGAAATCACGAGATGCGTTATAGAGTTCCGTTCGATACTTAGCACCCGCGTGAGGTCCTCACTATGTCCAGAGCTTTACGCTGCGGAAGTTTGTGATCGAGTGTGGGTTGGCCCTTATGGCTTTACATTTATACTTTTATGACGCTAATAGGTGTTTATTGGGACTTTTAGTATCGCTTTCTTGTGTTCACTATTTTATGTCCTATCACTACATAGTATAAAACAAAGTCGCTGCCCGCTATCTGTCTGTCCCTATGTATGCTTAGATCTTTAAAACTACGCAACGGATTTTGATGCGGTTTTTTAAGATTTGATTCAAGAGGAAGGTTTATATGTATAATACATGGATAATATACCTAGTAGAGAAATACTGATAATAATTTTAGAGTTTTCTAATGTGATGTTGTAAATTAACACATTTTTTTGCGCTAACATTGCAAACGCTGACTGAACCCTACGAGATAAGCTCAAAATAATGTACTACACCTTAAAAAGGTCTACAAAAAATCCGCTATAGTATTTATGTCTATCTCTTACGGATAACCCACAATAACCATTTTTTATCCTTTACTTTTTACGAGAAATAATGTAGTGATCAGCATTGCACCCGTGCGAAGACGGGGCGGCTAGTGTGAAATAAATTGATCTAAAGTCGAATTAAAATTAGCTTTATTGGCTCCCCATCTATATCCAGTAGTGGAGTTTTTAGTAGTTAGGGAAGAGCCCATGGACAACAGTTCTTCCCTAACTACTAAAACCGGCCAAGTGCGAGTCGGACTCGCGATTAAAGGGCTCCGACTTCCGTACATCTATACTTAAAAATGGCAAAAAAAACACGTTGTATTTTATTCTGTTTTTTTTTTAGTATTTGCTTTTATAGCGGCAACATAAATACATCATCTGTGAAAATTTCAGCTGTCTAACTATCACGGTTCATGAGATACAGCCTGTTATACCATATAGACGGACGGACGGACAGCGGAGTCTTAGTAATAGCGTCCCGTTTTAAGTACCCTATGGGTACCGAACCCTAAAAAAAGTATCTAAGGTGATTCTCTAAGAAATTCTCTCCAGTAATGCACGCACGCATCATTCTCAAATTAAAACAAAAACAATCTAAGCTAAAAAAAAAACTAGAATTGATATCATTTCCACTTAAAATTCCATCTCTAACAGTAGGTAGTCCGAATTTTCTCCAACTACCGTCAAATCACGCGATGACGCGGTCCAGCGCGTATCTTGAACGGGCGTGCGTTTTGAACGGATGCATCTTGATCTATGCAATCGTGAAGGCAGCTATTAAATTGATCTGCGACTAGTATTTATTGATAGTCAGATTTAAGTAGTTTTGGTAGTTATCTGGCAGAGTAAATAGGAAATATAAAAAAAAATGAAATACATGTACTGGTCTGTAAAGTTCTAAGACTAACTAAAGCAGGTAGGTACTGTATTTCCTTTCTCTTTAAAATCCATCCAAAGGTTATCTTGAAAAGATCGCTCTTAGCGATAAGGCCGCCCATTGTGTCACCCTATGTAATGTTTTCTTCATCTATTTTTCAGTAACTTATATGGTGTACATAATAAAGAGTATTCTATTCTATTCTACTTAAATGCCCTAGGTTAGCAGGTCTGACCTGTGTTTACAAAATGCTTTACTTCTAGGTATTTGTTACACAAATTGTTTCTTGAACCCTGATCAAGCCTCAGATCAGAAAAACTTGTAACCTATCTTGAGTTCGCTTGTGATTAGCTGTCAGACGGGTTTGACGCAGAATGTGCACTTTGCAAAATGTGCACTTCGCAAAATAAACACTTCTCAAAATGAGTGTGTATTTTATCGCAATGGGTCATAATTAAATTACAACCAATTGCTTAAAATTTTATTTTTATATAAATCTGTCAGAACAACGAAAAAATGGATATCAGATTTCAAGAGATAAAGTTTCTCAAAAAGAAAATGCATGACTCCCGATCTTCACTCTCAGATTTCCTTTTAATATTTAACTCACTAATAGGAAGCTTATTAGCATATTAGTTCATCTATATTAAGTACTAGTTTTTACCCGCGACTTCATACGCGTATATCCCGTTTTTCCCGTTCCCGTTAGGAATTTCGGGAAATCCTCTCTTAGGGCTCCCTACACTACCCAACGAATAAACATGCCAAATGTTAGCTTCCTTTTTGACACTAATAAATATTAAATAGGTTATACTAGCGACCCGCCCTGGCTACGAACGGGTGCAATGCTGATACTAAATAGACTACAGAAAAACTGTGATGTTATTATACATATATACCTTACTCTTAAATCACTCTATCTATTAAAAAAAACCACATCAAAATCCGTTGCGTAGTTTTAAAGATTTAAGCATACATAGGGATATAGGGACAGAGAAAGCGACTTTGTTTTGTACTATGTAGTGATTCAATATTTATTGAAATTGGTTCTATTTTAAATTTTTATTGTACTTATTAATATTGAAATTTTACTATTGTGAAAGTTTACGTAATTCTATCACCTTATGATATTTTAAAAGTTAAATGTGTGATAAAAAATCGACAATGTTAATTAATTAAATATATTTGTACGGCTCTGGATAAAACATAGAGAATCTACCTATCTGTAAAATCTCGCACACTTTTGTAATTTGACCTGTGTTTATACAAATAAAGCTTTCTGATTCTGATCAATATAGTCTCTAGAGCTTATGCACATTTAGTTAAACACGGGATATTTATCATAAAAGCACCGCCTTGTAAGAGAAAACCGCTGTCAATTAAATACGCACATTTCTACTATCCTTATCCCTCCATATCCAAGTAAAATATTATAATGAAACATTACCAAGTTAAGTATACAAATGACGAGCTAAGCATACGGGTCACAGCATCCATAATCACTTACAAATCGATGGGTATAAGCAGAAAGTAGACGTTTTCTATCAGTAAGACTTAAGCTGGAGGAAATTGAACCTTATTTTTTCCAGAATTATAGTTGCTTCTTCAACAGGACCTTTTCTAACACTAGAACTTAAGCTGAAGAAAATTGAACGTTACCGAAGTATTAATAGAGTTGTTTCTTCAACAGGATGAGCTGGAAACCCTCCGGGCCAAACTCGACAAGGTGGAAAGTGAACGCACACATTACAAGAATGAGTCTGAACGGCTCGAGTCTAAGGTGAGTGAGAAAATTTACTTGTTTTCCTTTTTTTTTCTCTTCTTTTCTTGGGAAAATTTCTTTGAATTTCCTTTAGGGCTTGTGGCCAGATAAGATTTCTGGTAGATGCTGCTTAGATCTACCAGATTATTTTCTTATAAAACGGGAGTTTTACCCGAGAAAAATAATAGTTACCTATTTCGAATGTGCAAATCAGAGCTTTTGCCGAGGTGATCGCTCTAGACCTACGAACGACAAACCACCTAACCTACACTTTTATACCTCCACCCACCTGGGTAGCCGCCAAAATTACTAAGTCTTAGAAAATTCAACTTTAATGGTGGCGGTTCTGAAATTTCAACTACATAGTCGTTTAAGGCGGGAAATTAGGAAAGGAACTTCGCAAGCAAGTTTTTTGAAGCAGACATCTACACGGACTATCAGTAGACAAAAATGAAATGTACCAAGTTAGGAAAACCGTTTAAAGTTAACCTTTCGGTCTTTTTATAAACACTGAAACTTCAACAGCAGCTTTGAAAATCAGTTTTCGCGCTAAAATAGGTACTTGTACTAATAATGCCAAATTTTGTTATTTGATGCTCTTCCACGATTGTCACGTTAATGTTTTTAATATTCTTTTTTTTTATTTGAAGAAAGCTTACAGACTATAATTACAAGTAGGTAGTGTAATTTGTTATTTACAAGCTTCCACATATTATATGACTACTTAGTTATATAGTGCTTGCGTTGATCAGTTATAGCGTAGGTAAGTAGACATATTAAAATGTATATATTAAAATGTATATATTAAAATGTATGTATATATTAAAATGTATGTCGACACATTAGGTTTGTCAAGTCGTGCAATAATAAAATCAAAAGTTATTTTATAGGTGTCACCAAAATACTCCCTGCTCAAAATCTTTTTGATTTTATGTGCGCTGGTGCAAAACAAGTCGACAGACAGGTGTGATGGTAAAGCCCTTCTTTCATTTCAACGTGCTATTTATGACGCTCTAATGAACGATATCAGTCTTGTTTTGTCGTTGCGGTCACTAATTTTCTGGGTCGATCATCGGTTTTATAGCTGATCATATAACAAAAGAAAATAGTGCAACTCGAAAATGAGTGTGAGCTATTTTTAACGTATTTTTGTTGATGAGTTGCATTATCCCAACCATTTATTGGTGTCAGCTGCCAGTCAAACCCGATTCAGCTGAATACCAGTATTTTACGTACCAGGCCTGGACAGATTTTAACCCTATACAACGCACAAGTCCGTTCCCGCATGGAGTATTGCAGCCACCTTAGGGATGGCTCAGCTAAGTATCAGCTTGCCGCACTTGCCTTGGCGACGTAAAACTGGCGGTTGAGTCTTCGGCACATCCCCGCAAGGTTGCCGACATGTCGGTCTTCTACAGATTGTACTTCGGAGAGTGTGCCCAAGAAATCCACGACCTCATCCCACCGGCCACCTTTTACCTTAGGATAACCAGACGCACTGCAACTTACCATCCCTACCTTTTTGCTATTCCACCAATTCGCACTAAGCATTTTCAAGCATCTTTCATAATGCGCACATCAAAGGAGTGGAACTCTCTGCCTGCGTCTGTGTTTCCGAACGCTTACAACCCTAATCTTTTCAAAGTTAGAGCAAGGCTACTTCTGGGCCAGCTCGCTCTGTCTCCGTCATCCCCGACCTAGACTAGAGTCAAGAGGAATCTCAAATAAAAAAAACCCATGATCAGTTTTCATGCGTAGGTACTAATGCTTTTAAAAATCTTTATCAAATTCTCTCTTCCCTAGTCCCTTAGGTCCCATGACTTTGGGTCGTCGAAACGCGTTTCCGTTGTAGTTCCTCCTTCTAGTTCCCTTTTCTTTCATATCATTCCTCATAATATCCATCCATGTTTTCTCTTGGTCGTACGCTTCATCACATGACCGTTTTCTTTCTTTGGTGCCTCTCAAAAACTAGCATGTTCAACTATATATAAAATTTCATAAACGTACCAAATATCAGAACAATATACTTGATCTTAAAAACACAAAATCAACCACACAATTTCGTCTCAATATTTCAATAAAGCAGCAATGCAACTGCTCACTAAAAAGAAAGATGGCCGAAACAAAACCTCCCATAATGACAGCTACAGGTTTTTATAAAAGAACGGGTTCCATTTCAATTTTGCCGTAAAAAGTTACCGGTGTAAAGGTGGGCTCACACGATATTACTATAGGCGGGATTTTGATAATAAAGAAGTAGTTAGCCATCAAGAAAAAGGTAAATGCAATTTCAAAAGTGATCTATACGAAGAAAAACTGCAATTTCATAAACATTATTTTTTAAGTAAATTAGAAAATATTCTTCTTTCTCTAGCTGGCACGACAGTATCTTACAGTTGGGTGGCCTAAAAAATTGCCAGAAAGTATTACAAAATGTTGTAAACATCAACGCTTGTCATCTCAATCTATATGCATGTTCGGCCCCGTATTTGTTTCAATATTTAGTCTATTAACTCCAATTTACAAAAAAAAAATAGACAATTTACAAGATAAATATCACCAAACATGAAATGAGTGCAGGGGTTCAAAATGCTACAATTTACATCCCGACTAGTCATACCTACTTAGCGCTTCTCCTCCACATTTATTATGCACATAGCCAAAGTGTGGAACTCTCTGCCACTGTCCGTATTCCCTTCCACATTATAACCCGTCTACCTTCAAAGCAAGAGTGAACAGGCATCTCCTGGACATGCTCGCTCCACCATAAACCTCATCCATCGCTCTCCATCAGGCGTGATCGAGGCCAAGAGCAAGCCCATTCCAAAATATATAAAAAAATGGTCGTACCAACTTTCCTTCATACTGTTTACTTTCAAGATTAAAAGTAACTGCCACTAGTTTGCTATATTTTCTTGTGATTTAGGCAAGAGCACCCAAATTACATGTAATTTACTTCGATATTGTTTGACGCTCTGGTTCGTTCAGACGCAGTTAAAACAGAGAATAAGGAAATTAAAAAAGTAGAATTTTACGCGCACGTGTAGGTATTAGATACAGATATAAATGATCACGTTTTGTATGTAGGTAACTAGGGTATGTTGCATGAGAGGAAATGACATACGTTTAAGGCTTAATTCACACTTTATCGAAACGTTGGTATCCACTGCCGTGTTTTATTGTCACTTTTTATAAATCAATAATACATTCTATGTTCAAAATAAACTTTTACTAACACTAAAACTTCAGTGGCTACAATTAATTGTTAATTTTGTGCTTTCTGAATTTGTTCCTGTTTCTTCTCAGAGTAGTCAGCTAAGAAACGCTGGCTTCGTTTAGTTTAAATTGGCACAAAATATTTACTTTTTTCTTTCTTTTTGAACTAAATAATCCTGATAGTTAACAGTTTTTTACCCGTCTGCGCCAGAAGGAGGGTTATTTATCCAATGAATAATTAATAGTTATATTATTAAATATATACAGCTGCTTTAACTCTGACTGTCTAAGATTTGCAGTCAATAGGCGGCTAAAATTATCATTTAATATCCAAAATATTTTTTTTTTTTTTCTTCTTGACCTAAATAATCCTGATAGTTAATAGTTTGTTTTATCTTGTCTTTCATTAATAGTTCTAAACATTATAAGTTTATTAATATACAGCTGCTTTAACTCTGACTGTCTAAGATTTGCAGTCAATAGGCGGCCAAAATTATCATTTAATATCCAATTTTTTTTCCTCCTTGTACTAAATAATCCTGATAATCAGCAGTTTGTTTTATCTAATTAATCATTGATAGTACTAAACATTATTAGTTTATTAATATACAGCTGCTTTAACTCTGACTGTCTAAGATTTGCAGTCAATAGGCGGCCATTTATTAAATTAGACTTATAGCCACTTGTAAACTGTCAACGATAACCGTTTAGTTTTGGCGAACGATGTGATCTATTTCCATGGCCCAGTTAGGTTTGATTTAAAATTATTGTAGGGGCGTTTACGAAATGAAACAAATGTCTGACTTGTGGCCTATATTAGTACAATTTTGCTGTGAAAACTTAGGCGATGATGGTTCTCAGGAAAGTCCACCTACGCAAGAGGTCCTCTCCTGTTAAAACATAATGAGAAGTGAATGAAGACCGTATAAATATATCATTTCAGAAAACCCTCATTCAGCCAAAGCTAGGAATTGTCTTACGTAAATCACTCTCCCTAAAATTGTGTGATGACACTTTTACAAAATGGACCTCAATACAACGTCCTCAAATCTGAATCCATAATCTCGTATGAAGGTAATGTCGCTTTAATATCACTGCCAATACTCCATACCAAAGAATTTCATATAATCTCTATAGGTAGACTACTATCATTTCGCCCGCGACTTCGTCCACATTGCAATCTTCTAATGGAAGTCTATATTTTTTTAAACAAATTATAGCCTATTTTTTTTTTACTTTTGATAGGCACGCGTTTGACCATTATCTTATCTGGTGGTAAGCTTCCTGATGATTTAGCTTTTTATTAGTGACAAAATTGTTAAAATCTGCACAACAAACAAACAAAAAAAATATTTCCTCTTTATAATATTAGTATAGATAGAAAGTGCCTAAAAATGTTAGTCAAAAATATTTTTCCTTAATTCGTTGTAACTGGCACGTTATGGTCGTGTGAGCCCATCTTTACTCCTCTACATCAACTTGACTCTCACAGTAAAAGACAAGGGTCGTATCCGGCCTGACTGGATGATCAGCTTTTATTACCTTAGTCCAACAAACGCCAAATGGTGCACAGATAAATATAAAACATAATCGGCAAATAAGGTTTAAAAATGTGTGCAACCTTCTTGGCTGGTGTATTATTTGTGTGGAAGAAGAAAATTCATAATTTTCTTTGTTTTTGCGTGTATGTAATTGCGTGATTGTTGTTCATAGGATATAAACCTTGAAATAAATTCAGTTTTAACTGACAGCGACAACACTTAATTGTTTGATAATACAAAAATTACCCTATTTTTCTCACAGTACCTACTTACTTACCATCGATTAAATTGCAAAACTTATCTAATACCGTAATTAAATTAATTATCTCGGCATCAATAAGACCGGTAGCTTGATGACAAATAAAACAATGCCAGGTAATTGTTATGAAGTTTATTGGTGAGGAACGAAACGCCCACTGGCCGAGCACCCGTCCTGCTTACCTTGGGACAGGATACGCGTGCATAACCCGTGGCAGTCTCTATGTGACTTTTGCCTACATCAGCTGGCATTAAAAAGTGTCAATTTAATGTCCGTTTTCGGTGACAGTTCTTTTGGCGGGAAAGTTGATCGTTTTTATAACATGTGTCTAATTTATTCGGTTTAAATGTATGTGATAAATGTAGTATTGGTTCGTTATGATTGAGATAAAATACTCGTTAGTTAAAACTATAATCAGAATCGAGGTTGATTGGCTAAATTCATGATAACTTTTTAATGTGTGGTGAAATAGACTGGGGTAATGTTCTATCTGTAATAAAAACTCTTCAGTGGTGTTGTTGAGCATAACCATAAACAAAAGTCTTACGTATATTTCTTTAATAAAATAGGTAAAACACCAAAGGAAATCTAAACGTTCGCCGTACCGCAGTAAAGGATATAAGTGTATTAATCTTAGTATTAATGTTCGTATAAAATGCATGTAAGTACGTGAGTAAAATTTTAATTGACCATTCTTTTTTGCGTTAATTTATTGAAATTAAATGTTTTCTCAGTAAAATATTAAATTTGAATTAGGCACATACGCAAACCATAAATGTCCTGTCTCCACTGGTTAACGTAATAATAATAATATCCTTGTTTTTCACTGTTTTTAAATGGCTTGTAACTTTGATTAATTGAAACAAATGTTTTCGTCTTCAAAACAGATTTAGTAACGTAAAAAAGTTACAAATGACAAGAATTTGTGTCTGACCTAGAGAATAAAAAAAAATCGACCTCCACTACGGTTCCTTGACCGCGACGAAAATATACCAGATCAGTTGGATCATCAATAATACGAATCTGTGTGACAGTTCAGTACCCCTACCAACTATACTAAACTAGCTTATTCCCGCGACTTCGCTTCCTTAGCCTGTCCCCCAGAAGCCACGATACAAAATAGGCTATTGTACTCAGCTTTAGTGTAACTTACTATCATCTAAAAAAATAAAACCGACTTCCAAAAAAAAACACTACAAATTAAAAAATAACTTTAATTTCGGAAATCGGTGTCAAAATACGAAGAAACTAACAAAAACACCGACTTCCGAAATTAAAGTTATTTTTTACTTAGTAGGTAGTGTTTTTTTTTTTGAAGTCGGTTGTATTTTTTTGTAAAAAGTTTTTTATTTTTCACTTTTTAGTGGTACCTCACACCTAACAATACCACTGCAAAATCGCAGAAAAGCAAAATACGGAATTTCGATTACTTGGATGTCATAAAACTATCATCCAAGTAGACGAATTCCAGCTATTTCGATTTAAAATCCAAAGTTCGTAACCGATTTTGATAAAATTTATATGGGTGCTCCCATATAAATTTTATCAAAATCGGTCTGCAAGAAAAGAAATTTTCAAATCGGTTCATAATTTTCGGAGTTATGAGGTAACAAACATAAAAAAAAACATGCAACCGAATTGAGAACCTCCTCCTTTTTGGGAAGACGGTTAAAAAGTAGCGTTTGACCGTGGCTGCTCTCGCGTAAATATTTTTTTGCATAGAAAGTAACCTGAAAATTCATCAAAATCGGTTCAGCGATTTAGGCGTGAAAGCATAAGAAAAATTGCATCACATAACATTAATTTATAATGACAACGAGTCCTTGATGATCATTACATAATCTGTCAATTTATGACTGAATCTGCTGTCTGAAGTCTTCTGAAAAATGGCTAAGAACATGACAATATTATTTGCAAAACAGACATTTACAATTTATTGCCATTCATCATATCTGTCTTATTAAATAAAATCACATCCGCTGTTTTAACCAATGATATATTAAACTATAGATACGTTGTCCGCACTCTAAAATGACAACATGAAATGAAGCCAATTGGCCACATCGCGCTTAGTTACGCACCAACCTGTCGCGCGACACTACGTTTGTTTTGATGTCAATTTGACTATTACTTATCCTGTGACGTAACTGAAGATGTATATTTATCTCCCTCTAGCAACAGGCATCCCGCCGTACGGTGACATATTTTCTTTCCCTTTCTTCATGCGTATTAGTAGCTATCTAGTATTTTCGCCGTTTTTAAGCGCCGCGATGTAGGTTTATGACGTGTCTGTATATAATACGTCATTGGTTTTAACAACGAACTTCATTTGTTTGACAGGATGACATTATGTAACCAGAGACAACAACTACTGAACGTTTTTTTTTTAAACTTCTCGTTGAACGGTGTTGCGAGAACTTTCTAATGGGTGTTTTTTTATTCGGTGTACATGTTGTTAACTAACATTGCAATACACTATATTTTCCATAATTAAGAATAATGTTTAAATATTTTTATTGATTAATCAATTCAAAATTCTCGGTGTCAATGAAATTATTATTTTGATCAAATCTCTTAAACTTTGTTTAACCTGAAAAATAACAACCACTGGTTACCGTGATTGTTTCTCACCCAAAATAACCGTTTATTCATCAGTTTACACAGAAAATGTGTCAATGTTGCCTATTTATGTACCCACGTCAACCATTACTTACAGTTTCTAGAGTTACTCGAGCATTTAACGTGAATACCGATAGTAATCTTAGCCTATAGCCCAATGAAACAATTAAAATATCTACAAATCCATAGTTACTAATATTTATAAATGCGGCTTGTCTTTTCTGTTACGCTTTGGACGTCTAAACCGATTATTTTGATTGAACTTGAAGCTATTATGTAGTTAGTAGTTATCCTTTAAACCAATCTTAAACCTTAAGGTAATGCCTGAATTCGGACAGAGGATAAGTTTCAACTCCGCAGTAATTTTCCTTAGAATATTAAAACTCCTTTCACGAGGGCAAAGCCGCGGGTAGAAAGCTACTCGAAAGATAATTATCCAATGTCGCTATTAAAAAGACAAATGAAGCTTATCGATGGATTCCTTGACAATGAAAAAAAAAGTTTAATTTGAAATTAGAATAGATGTCAACGCCAAGGTTAAAATAAAAAAGTTGGCTCGTGAAGGGACGCTGAATGGATGAAAAATAAAAATATTTGGCGACATTTTTTTGTGTTGCTATTGAAATTTTTTTAAAAATGTGAGTGAGAATTACCTATTTTACTAATGCACAGTAGTACAACACATATTTTTTTCTCATCTGCCATTTTTTTCAGGCATTAGGAATCAATTACAGATACGATTTTGCAAATAAACTCTCCAAAATGAAAACAAAGTAACTGTTCGTATACTTAACAAAATGTCGGGAACTGCAGATTTTTTTTCTCTTTTTAGAGATTTATGCATAAATAGTATCTTTGTTTACTAACTTACCTTTGCCTGAAAAAAAATTGGTTGATGATAAAAAAACACCTTTTATAATTATCCTTTCCTTATTTTCCACTAGCTGACTCGCGCAACTTCGTCTGCGTCACATTTTTCATTACTGCTCCGCTCCTATTTGTCTTAGCGTGATGATATATAGCCTATAACCTTCCTCGATAAATGGGCTATCTAACACTGAAAGAATTTTTCAAATCGGACCAGTAGTTCCTGAGATTACCCCCTACATACAAACTTACAAACAAAGTTACCTCTTTATAATATTAGTATAGATATAAGTAACATTCAGAGGCATTTTGTCAACATCCCATTTGTACGAATACATCAATATAATAATTTTGTTAATATTAAGTTTTTCATTGTGGATGAGATGATGAGATGATGATGTTTTATTTGTGGATGAGAAAATAAACGATTATATCATCTTCAAACCGAAGCCTATCCCGAACATTCACGAACTAAACAATAGACCGTTCATATTATAATACTTCAAGCTTGACAAGTTCCATTGCCAGTTAAACCAAGATTGATGGTCTCATAATGATAACTAAGCCGATAAAAATCAAACAGATGCCCCGATAAAACTGCAAAATATCTGCATGCTTTGTTAGAGACTAATTTCCATATTTACTGGACATTTAGAAGGTAATCGCTGATTGTATGAGGAATATAGAAGCAGTCACAGGGCCAGCTTACACAGAAACGCTACACCGCACGCTCTTTTTCAAATAGCAGAACAACAATAATAGTCTTTATTAAGTTCTCGAAAAGATGCACTTTTAAATAAGGGTGTTCGAAAAATTAAACATTTTGGTCTTCTCTGGTTCAAAAAGGGTGCATATTTCTCTCACTGAAATATGGACCTTTTTCAAGTAACGAATAAGGCTATATTCTGCCGCTGCGCTATCTCAAAAAGTGAACAACTCCGAATCTCGGTGTAAGCTCACCCTTTGCAAAGTTTGATGACCTGTCCTGGAATGTTCAGTTGACTATAAAATCGTTGCAAAGTCGCGAAAAATTCGAGTATAGAATTCCAAGAGCGGCCATGTTTGAATTTTCTTTTTTTCTGTTTATTTTTAAAGCAACAGCTGTTGTTTTGAATTGAGGTGTCAATGCATGAGAAGTTTCGTTTTAATTAGTTGGTTTTACTGTTATTACAAAATAAAAATTTTGAGGACGGGTAGCAAGAAAAGCCATTAGGAAAGTTCTGGATGGAAGATGACTACTAAAATGACTCTGAAATATGATAAACGTTTAAAAATGTCAGTATTTCTTCAGGGATAGTCATAGTCATTTTCTGAGTCGATTAAAAATAACAAAACCAGCCAGTTTGAGATTTAACTGTTACCCGTCAAGCCGTTCCACAGTTAAAATATAGGTAACCTAATTAGTTACGCCAATATTGAATTTCTTGCAACAAATAATTATTTTCGTCAATAACCAGGGCGCGTCATTCACGTCAACATATTATGTAATAACATTGTAAAGTTTTTAATGAACACTAGCTACTGCCAGTGGCTTCGCCTGCGTGAACTTCGGAAATTATCTCAAGGGAACATAATATAATCCCGGAATAAAACAAAGCCTATGTGATATCCTAGATAACAATCTGTCTTTGTGCTGAATTTCATTCAGATCCGTTCAGCCGTTCTGGCGTGGTTGAGTAACAAACATACATCTATCCAAACTTTCGTATTCATTATAGTATTTAAAACATCGCGATCGCTTGAACTCTGTTCGTCAGCGTACCCAGTCGTGAATGACCTAATTTCTCAGATTTATGCACACAACTCCAGGAATAAGCTTTTGGAATCAATGTTTAGCGTTCATGCTGTATTTGTTTTGAGTTAACGCTGTGCGAAAACTGACTGGCCGTGAAGTATGTCAGAAATCGCAGATTTGAATGCGAAAAATGTTTTTTTCTTAGCATAAATTGCAATTTAGGTTATTCTAGATATTATAAATATGTTTATGTCTGACTAAACGTATAAATATTTAAATGCTTTTATCATAACGATGAATTTAGCACTTTGAAAGAAGCTTTTAACGCTACACAAATCATGCAAATTGTATGAGTGGCTGAAAAGTTTATGAAGCGTGTTTAAAAACTTTCCGAAAGTACTAAATTATTAATAAAAATCTTGTCAAAAAGAGCGTATTTCTGTCAACCGATTAAGCACTCATATTTCTGTATAGAATGTACAAATAAATTCAAACCCGAACTACATTTATCTCGCACCAATAAATCGTCTTCCGAACTAAATTTAAAATAACGTTCCAATTTCCAATTCGAAAACCTGACACAAAACGTTCAGTTTGTCGTAGACATGCGCAAAATGTGTCTTTGAAAAGAAAATGAATGAAGTATATCTTTTCGCTCAACGAACTAGTCCACTCATGTAGTTCAATACTTCATTTAGTTCAGCGAATCAGAACGACTAACGAGGCATTGATTTACGACGAATGTTGCAATTCACTTAGTTCACTTTTATACCTACCTATCTCGATTTTCCTTCAAACTTTAAACAGGCTTAGGACTGTCAACCATGAAATGAATAATTTGCAAATCTATTTTATTATGTAGTATGTTTTCTGTTCTTTTTACTGGTAGTTAGACATATGCATTTTGTCTAGGTTGTCGTATTTAAAAATCGAAATATGTACAGTAATTAATTATTTACAGGATATTTACATACCTATTTACATTTACACTTATTTAAAATGTTGCAAATTATTTGCAATTACTACCTACTAACAAATAATAATTGGGACAGTTTTTTTGTGGTCAATCGTGTTCTTCTTTCATTCAATTAGTGCAGCGCGCGCACAGGTGGCGCGAGCGAAAAGAACGACTGAACTAAATGAAGGAGAGACACATTTGGATGACAACTGAAGGAATGATAAGTTTATTTTTCGAAATGAAGTAGTTCATTTACTTCAATCGTTCGCGAACTACCCATGTCTAGTTTGTCGAAGTGTCACGAAGCGCGCGCCACGCTCTCGAGAAAAAACCGCGAAAATCGAAAGAAAATATCGACATTACGATTTAATAACGAACCAGTGAATGATAGTGACTTGTAACATGAAAAGTAACATCAATTATGGTTTCTTTAATAAAAAGATGATCGATGAACTGCAGTAGATGATTGGTTACACTTTTAATTACATAGCTATCGAGTTTTTCGTTTGACTCGAGAGCGTGTGACATTGTATTGTCGATTTCGCTGAATCACTTTATTTACTATTATTGTGTGATATTGTTATGTCGCTGTTTTTCTCTTTTTGCTCTGTCATCGTATGAAACGGTATTTTGCGTAACTGACTTTTAAGTTTTCGTTATTGGTGTGTTCTAACATTGTCAGTCTGTTTACAACTGGAAATTGGATTTAACGCATGAATATGTTTTGCAGAGTTGTCACTAGCACCATTTAATCGTTCGTTTTCAGTTTTATCTCTGAGTGCCTCACCAAACCATACGCTTCTTGTGTTTACTGATCGATCGATAGCTGTACTACCTCCAAATGTTGTAAAAGGTTATCCTTCATATGTACAGGATTCATTTCCTTCACATCCTTGACTTGTAAATCATCTATCACATCAGCCATTCTATTTTCGACTTTTCTAAAGGATCTGCGTTTTTCATATTTTATAAAGATGACCGCAAATCCCAAAAGTCTATTTTCATTTACAGCTTCCCTATCACCACTGGCAGATTAAAAACCCATTTAGTCTCTGGTTGCGCAATTGTCAGCATTGTTACTGCGGAACGGATTGCATCAAGCGGACGCATTGGCAGACGCGGCTGGCTCGTTATTTATTTCTTATTGGAACATCTGACCGATAGGCCGGCAGTGTGTTAGAATTGGAACAGATTTCGTTCGAGCCCTTTAGCTTTCGTTTGTCAGTTTATTCTGTTTGGGAGCTGCGTCTTTGCTTTGTCGATCTTTGACTGTCTTTACCGGCAGTCATAAGCCCGATCATTCCTACAAAGGTATAGACGGTTGCTCCATGAAAAAAACTGATATTCAGAGCACATTATATTAACTAAAGCATAAAATAGTCGAATAATTCTAGGCTAGATTCGTTGGTGAACCTTGGTGCGCGAGCTTCAACAGATTCTCGAATAATTGGTTGTCATTAATTCAAATTCTCATTTATGTCTTTGATTTCATAGTCCAAACGTCGGCTTAAGGTACAGCCAAAATGAGATGACACAGGAGCGTAGATATTTGCATAAGAGAAAAGTGGTATTTGTCCAACAGAAGTCTAAGTCAGGCTGTGGATGGTCCCGCTTGGGCGGCGCACCGCCGTGTCCTCGAAACGGCGATCGGCGGCAACCTCTCGCGTCCGGCCCTGGTCCAAGCCATGGTCCGGAGCGAGTCGGAATGGGACGCCGTTGCCTCCTTCTGCGAAGCAGTCATGCTAGCGAAGAAGGTGGCGGAGAGGGAGAGGAGACCCTCTCGTCCCGGCCGCCGTGGTAGACGCCGCGGGCGTCGGGGGACACCACCTGGTGACCTCCGGCCACCGTAGGCGCGGGCCTGTGGACGGCGAGCTATGGGTGGCTCGCCGTCCGTCCGTCTAGTGACGACAGGCCGTGTGGACGGCGCGTTAGTGTTCCACGCGCGCCTCAAAGAGAGTCAGCACACAGAGGGGCCCGAAAGGGCCGACGCCTGCCGGAGTCGCGGGATTATTCGCAAGAGACACCGTGGCTCCGGAACACAAAGGGCAATGAAGGAACATGGATGGGTTTTAGTCAGTAGAAGTCTGACACTCCCTCCCGCTACACCCAGAGCGGGAGGAGTCATGGTGATGATAACACATCGTATTATAAAATCTCAAGTGCCTTTGTTTTGAACAGTTTTGGTATTCTGATTCTGTGTTTCCATAAATGTTACTGGGAAAAGTCACTGGTATACGATGTATTAGTAATATTTTCCCATTCACATTTTCATGCTTCTCAAAACAAATTGAATTGCTTGTTTGCAAGAAACAACATGTTGGAAAATACAGATATCTTGTAATAAATCTATAACAGTCGTACGTAAATAATTGTACAGTTTGTTTTCAGTATTTAGAAACCAATCTAGGTTTACAGTGTAGGATGTCGAGGCCACATTTTGTTAGCCTCAGCTTTATCATCTATGTTTTGTTACTAACTGACGTAACCCGGTCTGTTGATCCTACAGTTTCAGGAATTTCATTTTCGTTTTAGAAGACATTTGTTTCAACTGCTGAATGTATTCGTTCGTTGTAGTTTCGAAAAATTATTGTATCACAAATGTTTGTAAATTGTCTTAACCTCGATGATCCTTGTGGAAACGGTCCTTCGACTACAATTATCTTCTGTTTGATCTGATGTCATAACTAATATCCATTTAGATTAATTGTTTAGTGTCAGCCAAAGCGTGCCCTTGTGTTTCTCGATAATTTTTTTCAGTTTTTACACAAAACATGATTTGCTACAATCTGCCATTTCCCTACCTGTCAGAAGTTTGTGTTTACACAACAAATAGCTACATCTTTCTGCGTGCGCGCAAATTTGGTGAACACGGTGTTTTTGCCAAACGATGCATATTAGGATGCTATAAATGTAATGAACATTTACGTTATTTTATCAATTTCCCTTGCCAACGTCCAGTTTAGTAGTTGCCAACAGTTACTGTTTTAGTGCATGTGCGTCAAAATGACAGTTATTTGAATCATTATGAAGATGTTTTGAAACTGTCCGCGCACTTTGAGTGGTTGATATTGAAATACGTGTTTCGGAGTATTGTTTGGTATCCATTTGCGTAAGCGTTTGTGATATTCCTGTCGTATTTGTTTTATTTGGAAATATTATCTTTGGTGCGTCAGCGACGGCTAATGTCTGTGATTTACAATAACTGAACATTTTCTTCGTATGTTCATAAAGTGCACGCTTCTGGTTATACTCTCCTTTTACATTTCGGGACGAATCTCTCGTTACAGACGCTCTGAGTGTGCGACAAACAAAGCGGCCTTCACGGTGTCCGGTCGGCTGCTCCTGCGCAGACATACAGACGACCGCTTCTGATCTATTGACATGCATATCGATTGACCTAGTTCTACTCTTGTCTATAATAGCTATGCAATATGGACTACATTTAGCAGTGATTGATTTACGCGTCCCGACCGTTTTATTCAGGACGTTTGGACGTATGAATGTTGTCATTGGCTTCGTACTCGAACGTCCACTAAATGTTGAAGGTCCAGCGCGTGTCAGCCGCGCGTGCACTTCGACATCTAAGTAAACTAAAATAGTCGAGCGACCGCGTCGTCGGCCCGGCGACCGAGATAGCCGGCGCAGTGCGTCCGCGGAGCCCTCTCGCGCCGGTTCTATTTCCAACTAATGTCCCGACGCATCCCGTAACGCTCGCGACAATAATACTGCAACGGATCACTGTGAAATGGCACTGGACTTTCAACGTTCGCGACACTTCCGCTACAGGAAACGCAAGCGAACAGCCTAAACGAAAATGCCGCACGCTCCCGTCGCCGTTGCCGCCGTCAACGGGACGAGCTCGAACCCGCTGAAACTGCAAAAACCAGAACAAAATAATAGTGCAACAAACGGTAACACAAACGGTAACGGGGTCTTCTCTCCGCCGATCAATGGAAATGGATCTCTTCCTCCAAACTTCAACGGGCCACTGTCACCGCCGATACTGGACACAACCCCGAAGAAACCGCCGAAAGCTCCGCCGAGCAGACCCATCCTACCGGTGAAGAAATCAAAGACGCTGCCTATCGACTTTGATGAGAAAGTACCACCGAAGCTATCGTCTTCTCTATTGAATGGCAAGAAACTCTTTGTCACGAAACCTTTGAAGGAGGTTCGAACTATAAACGAGCCAAGTGGTGACAATGGAAGGTACTTAGTGAGTCGCTCACCGAGTCCATCCTACAGAAGAAGCAATTCTACTGTTTCCGTAGAGAGAGGCTCCATAGCGGAACTTGCTAAGAGACATGTGCCTGTCAACTTATTGACCTCGCGATCTCCTAGTCCGTCCTCATACAGCAGCGTACGCAGTTCAACCAGCCAGTACTCGACATGCAGCAGCAACGGGACCTACGTGCCGTTGTCACGTTCATCCAGTATGAACTCCACACTATACAGCAGGACGCCTACTCCTAGACGAATGTACCCTCAAACCTGTGATATGACTGAACGTGTGGATTTAAAAGAACTAAGATCTAGAGAACAGGCACCCGTTGTTTTTGATGCTAACATGTCATTCGTGCTCGGTGTAAACAAGCAACCCATCCGGCAGAAGTTCAAACCAGTGGCAGCTCATATGGAAGAAGGAACGTCTTCTAATTACTTGAGCAATAAGATTGACAGCTTCCTTCAGAGGACTGACCATGTCATGGATGAATGGCGAAGATTGGGACATAAAGATGACTCTGACATGATGTTCGATGGAAAGAAGAGAAGAGTCGGAAGATCAAAGTCTGCGACGAACATCATGATCAAGGGTTTCACATTGTTCAGCCGGAGTGGCAGCAGAGCCAGCAGTGTCTGCCGATCCAGTCGCGGGATCTCGGAAGACCGAACGACTGTCTCCGAAATGGACGAGGTGACTCATACAAATGATTAATTCTAGATATTATAGTACAAATGTTCCAAAGCGTTCGCGATGCTCGTAAAGATAAGGCTAATACACGGTAATAAATTATCGCCGGCTGCTTGGGATAGTTTCATGGACTACCAGTGGCGCTTGGAACTGTGGCAGTTGGCTTTCTATTATCGCACGCGCGTCGCTTGCCAAAACATTTTTTTCTCTTTGTTGACTTCTAGTCGGCGACGGCTCGCGCGATACTCTGCCTTGTCCGTCAGCGGAGTATTACGACATTGTCACTCAAACTGAAACAGGAAACTTGCCGTTTTTTTTTCTTACGTTTGTGGATTTTTTTTTTGTAGGAATTGTGTGCGCTTTTGGCAAGAGTTAAAGGTTGCTTGCGTTGCGAATTCGCCAGACAGTTAATACGTTGGTTGGGCCACCTACTTCGCGCGTCAGTGCGTTCCAAATTTAACCTGTTATGTTTGAAATTTTGCCGCTTAGTTAATTTTCATTTAGTCGTATGATTATCGCGTCGATAACTTAGAGTAACGATCGATTATTTAAGTGTTAGATCGACGTTTTAATGATCGCACAACCGTCATTTGCGGGGTTTAATAAGCTGGGTGTTGCTTTATTGTTATGGTATAATCACACAGTGGTTGACGCGGCAGTGAAGAATTAACTGCTAACGACTAGGAACATTGCAATTACCTACTTTCTAAGTAAAACGATTTCTCGCTATAGACTATAGTCTATGGAATATTTGGACACTTGTACGTGTTATGGCTGGACAGGGAGGCTTGGTTGTGGCCTATCATTAAAGATTTTCATTTCTGTAATTTATTTGTTAGTATTTATGTTGATACTGACATTTAATTTTAACTACCATCACGTATTGTCTAGAATGCCAATCTGCAGAAACTACTGATCACTTTTATAAGTATGTATTATTGTCTAATAGCTGATGCCCGCGGCTTCACCGGTTTGCAAATTATATACATAAAACCTTCCTCGAAAACCACTATATCTATTGGTGTAAACAGCATAAAAATCAGTGCAGTAGTTTTTGAGTTTATTGCGAACAGACAGACAGACGCGGCGGAGGACTTTATTTATAATAATTATGTAGTGATATTCTATTTGAAAAGCACCTACATTGAATATTATAATGTATTTTATAATCGAAATGTGAACACTTTCACTGCTGCTGGCGTTTGAACCCGTGACAACTAAACGGAGCCCAATAGCCTCGAGGGAAAACCCATCAATTGCACGTCATGGACACCATGACACTAGTGACGTTTAAAACTACTCGTAGAAATTGTTACACTAAGGGCTGATTTTTCCAGCGCCAGATAACTTTATCGGAGGAATAACTTTGAATTTTTGACAGTTCTTCCATACATAAACTGTCAAACGTTAAATTTATTCCACGATTAAAAGTTATCTGGCGTTGGAAAAATCAGCCCTGAATGTATTAAACCTTTATTTATGGCTTGTTAGAAGTGCGATAATTTTCAGTTTTGTAAACTTATTGTTTTATAAATTCTGACACTAGGGTGTGTGGGTTCGTTAGACCTTATTTCCCACACGATAAGAACGAGAATTAAGTAGTTCGTGTAAAGATGTTTCCAAAGATGACTATGGATAGGACTCGCTTTTTGAGAAATCAGGAAACTAATTTTGACAATGTTTTTGTATTAATCTATTATTACTAGGCTTCGCCGGGGATAAATTAACATCATATAAATCATTCGTATATATGTACATATATCTGCCATATCTACACTTTTTTCAAAGGGTAAAAGATTTTTTGAAACAGATGCTCTGCGTCTGAAGATTATCCTATACACACACAAACTTATACAATACGCACTCTCTCTTTAGAATATTTGTATAAATTGTTCATCTATACTTAATATTATAAAGCTGAAGAGTTTGTTTATTTGCTTGCTTGAACGCGCTAATCTCAGGAACAACTTGTCCAATTTGAAAAATTCTTTCAGTGTTAGATAGCCCATTTATCGAGGAAGGTTATTATAGGCTATATATCATCACGCTAAGACAAATAGGAGCGGAGCATTCATGAAAAATGTGACGCAGACGAATTTGCGCGGGTCAGCTAGTAATTTGTATACTAATAGCTTCTTTTGTCTCCAGCTATCAGAAGTCGGTGGCGAGCTTACTGAGGAACGCGCGGCGGCGGGCCTGGCCACAGAACGAGCGGACGCGGAGGCGGCCGAACGGCTCCGAGTCGAGCGCGACAACAGAGACTTACTCGCCAACAACCAACGACTGCAGCAGGTGGGTTCCCTCCTTACAGCTTTAAGTACTTCAAATTGCCCATGAAACGCAAGTGGTTACCGACCCATGTTGTGCGTTTGTTGTGTTGTGTCTGGGTAAAGCAGGAGGGAGTGTCAGACTCCTACTGACTAAAACCCATCCGTGCTCCTCCTAAAAGAAAAGGGTGTAATCTCTGGATCTGATGAACCGATTTTGAAAATTCTTTTGCCAATAGAAAGCCACGTTACTTGTGAGTGTCATAGGCTATTAACCCGAAAAATAACGCTGAACAAAGTGGTCATGGGTCAGCTAGTCTATAAGTAAATTCTTCTATCAAAGATGAAAACCAAAACTAACTCCACACTGTCTCCCACAGGCCTCCGAACGCCTTGAGCTCGAACTCCTGCACTGGCGCTCCGCAGACAGCGGCGGCGCCGAACCCTCAGACTCCGAAGGTTCCGAGGCCGACTCTGGGGTCTCGGGAGACAAGTACAAGCGAAGGTTCGAGCGAGCACACCGGGAACTGCAGCTGTTGCGTGCTCAGCTGCGGAGGCAGCATGAGGACGACCTCGAACAGCTGGTCACTGTTAAGAAGCAGTTGGAGAAAAAGGTAAGGGATCTGATGTTTAATGAAGGTTTACAAAAGAAAGTTGTTGTAGATGAAGCTGAACTGAAGGATCTGGATTTGCCAGTGCGTAAAGAGCTCATTACTTTAGGTATCAAATAAAAAAACCGGCCAAGTGCGAGTCGGACTCTCACGCGAAGAGTTCCGTACTATGAACCGAAATAAAAACGTTTCTTGGTTGGGGAAATAAAAGAAACTTTTATTATATTATGTATTTGTTTATTATAGCGGCAACAGAAATACGCATTCTGTGAAATTTTCAACTGTCTACCTATTACGGTTCTTGACAGATACAGCCAGCTGACAGACAGACGGACGGACAGCGGAGGTTTAGTAACAGGGTTCCTTTGGGGTACGGAACCCTAAAAATTTTATACAGGCAAACGTTTAATGGACCGTCTTTACAATTCAGACTTCCATACATTTCTTCAATTGTAATGCAGACAAATGTTGGTGTGATAGTTTTTTTTTTAAAGTTCAATGTCTGTGCTGACAAAATCCTGGAAAATACTTCGAGTATATCGACAGAAATGCCTTAACAACGCCCGTAAGACCTTATTGGGCCAAAGTTATAAGTCTTACTATTGTTGTTTTAATTTGCGGTCGCTGACAGAATAAGGGAGATTTGATCCCAAAGTTGGCCTTTCCGAATGATGCAATAAAAATACAAGATATTCATATTTCGCATTCGAGTTGATTCTATTCCCGGCCTAAGCAAGAGACTAGTCAACTTTTATTTAGTTTTATTTAATTAAGAACAAAAAATGACAACGTTTCCATTGCCTAAAAATTGGTACTTATCATCAATAATAAGGATACTTCCTCTCCTGCTGTTTGTGTATATTTTACACAGCAAATATAACGATAATATTATTGAAGGTGTTTCAGTAAATTCTAGACAATGTGGCTGGTTTCCACAGAAGTTGTAAACGTTGAATGTCTGTGTTTACATAAATAGGTTAACGGGGAACACGGCATAACATCCTATACTATTGTTTACATAAATAGGTTAACGGGGAACACGGCATAACATCCTATACTATTGTTTACATAAATAGGTTAACGGGGAACACGGCATAACATCCTATACTATTGTTTTGGTTAGTTTTCTTAGATGTACCTACTTGAGTTGTTTGTACTAGCTTCTTACTAAGAGCGGATTTCACCAATGAAATTTAAAAAAAAAAAATCCTATACAATTGTTTTGGTTAGTTTTCTTGGATGTACTTGAGTTGTTTGTACTAGCTTCTTACTAAGAGCGGATTGCACCAATGAAATAAAAAAAAAATATATACAGGGTTATTTGTAAAACACCAGAAACCTCTTAGGCAGTGAAAGTACACATGATTATAAGCAACTTTTGTTTTGTTAGAACTCCGAAATCTCGAAAAAAATATCAGCTGTTTCATACAAAATGCAGTATTTAGCCAATGAAAATGTATGAAACAGCTGATATTTTTTTCGAGATTTCGGAGTTCTAACAAAACAAAAGTTGCTTATAATCATGTGTACTTTCACTGCCTAAGAGGTTTCTGGTGTTTTACAAATTACCCTGTATTAATATATATATATATTTCGTTTTCGTTTTTTTTTATGATCGCGATCAAGCTGCGTTCAAGAGCTGTCAGTGTCAATATTCCATAGAATGTAATGGCAGTGACAGCCCGTATACGCGGTTCATATGTTGATCGCGTTCAGTTTCTGATTGATGAAATCCACCCTAAGTTTTTTTATGGAAACGTACTATTTCTGTTTACCTACACATTTCTGTTTACATAACTCGACAAAATGTACAGGGGTAGACCCCTGTACATTTTCACAAAAAGGCCACAGGGCGCAGGATCAGATAGCACATGACGCTTCCCGTGACTGTCAAATTTGCCCAATCAACCTTGCACCTAATACGTAGGCATTAAAGATGATAATTGAAATTTAACAGATTGTTGTGTGGTTAATATTATGTTTCTGCTAAAGTGGCCGTTTTAGACCCGCTGAACAACAAATTTATTTTTTCGCGATTTAGGTTTTGGTGCCATAGAAAAAGCTGTTCATCAATATGAACAAAGCAACACAAACAAAGAAATGCAATAAGAACAAGCAAAGAAAAAATAATCGTACTGTACTCATCAATATGAGTACAGTACGATTATTTTTTCTTTGCCGCTCCGAAGTTAGCTTTTAGTGACGACCGCGCAGGTCCAATCGCGTAAAAAAATGTTACGTTCGTAGAATATTTTTCTGATTTATACGTTTTTTATTAGTAACAAGTAAGAAACACAACCAGTAACCATAACAAGGTCTCAAAGTAACACAACAAACATTTACACCACAAAACACAAATGAAACGGTAATAAAAACCAAATTAAATAATTTTTTAAAAATAACACTTTTCGTATCAACAGTTGTATTGCATTGAGTAAGCGAGACACAAGTATGCATCGAACGTATACGAGGGAGTGAGACTGCATACGCGACCTACCCGCGCATGCGCTGTTCTATGTTTCTTGTCAAATTGGCATCTTGCGCAATCGCTTGCGACGTACTTCGCATGGGCAATGAAAAAATAATCGTACTGTACAATAAATCCTTTTCAGTGTAAGCGTTTATTCTTTTGCACCTGTATGTAGGTGTCACAAAAGTCGAAATTATAATGGCTTCCGAGCTTCCCATTGAAATATTCCATGCAAAAGTATCTACTTTTGTCTATTAGTCAGTCGGTCAATCAGTCTCTGAACCGTTCATTATAAATAGCTTTATCCTTAGAATAATAACGCATAGAAACCTAGTACGAGTGCAAAAAGTGAGGCAACTAAAACTTAGCCTAATCCGTCAAACTTAGCCATCAGGCCGTCAGTACTCAATGTCACGTTCCGTCGAACACAGCTCGCGAGTAAATAATTGAAAATTACAGTTTGTTGCGTGAAAGGATGTTATAGCACATCAGGAAAACAAAAAAACGTGATAAAATAACAATTCACAAATAAGTACTCACATTCTATGCACTATTTTTACGTAAATCGATAAATAAAACAAAATTCTAATAACCTAACTTGTCATAACACAGTGTTGCTATTTGTGAGGAAAAAATACCCACATTGCTTTCATTCATGTTTTTCATTTTTGTAATTTTAAAATACAATACTTACTGTTAATTCATATCAAACCCGATGTTTTAACATTGTTTATAATTATAACCCATCAAGCATTCTAAACGCATTGAACAATATCTCATTCTTTATGCGATTTATTTCCTTTTATTTTGAAATAAATTGAATTATACCTTCCGAAAAAATATGTCATATTACATGAAAAATCATGTTTACCTTTTCCAGTTCCCAACAACATAAAATACTTGCCTTGATAGCAAAATAGTAATGCGTCTTCCCATATTTTGTGGGTAACGGCTTAGTAATGGTATCACTGAAAGCTATATCTGTGTGCGTTAGAGGAACGTAAACACATTCGGCTCACGCACACAAAGAAAATGAAGTGGACACACGATTTTGCTCGGGTTTTGTTCTAGACGCGGCTTCTATGCGTTATTATTCTAAGGCTTTATCCTTTCAGTTTTGTTCTCTTTTTGTTATTGAAGCCGAGTGAGCAGAAGTCCACCTTGTGATCCTAATGCGGATTGGTAGATTAGAATAGTTAATATCGGGATTGCTACCATGTACCTTTTTATTTGCGAGTTTCCGATATTTCGGCACTGTTGCAAGCGCCATGATCACGGAGTAACTGAAGATCTTGCGGGTGGGATGTTATTGGCAGACATATCGGTCTACCCTCTTTCGTAGTCTTTTATTACGACCATCTCCGGTACCACTGTCCACAAACTCACCTTTTTCCCGCAACTGTTCTCGTCACACAACACTAACCGTATCTGACCGCGAAGTAACACTTTGTTGAAATCTCCGCTTTTTACACATTCGAATCACTGGATTCCAGACATTTGACAATTTAAACCCATCCTCACGATTGAAATTTTTGTACTTTGTAATTTCAATCGCTTCCCTGACCAATCTAGGTATGTAGTGGCGTTCTGTCGAAATGATCTGAGGGTTGTTAAAACAATACATGGATTGGTAGATGTCACATTTACCTTCGAAGTCTTGTTATAGACTCGCACGGGTGTCGGAGCATACAGTGTGAGTCTTTATAATGTGCACATACGAAAATGAGGGAAACTATATCTAATTTTATCGATCCATAAAACAACCCTTTTTTTAAATCGGTTTTTCAAATAGTTTGTTCACAACTGTGACCCCAGTGAAAAAGAAACTGTGTAACTTTTCGACTAAATTATCTATTTCAATGAAACAAACTCCATAATGATCGGAAGTAATTAGCAAAAAATAGTAATAAAATAAAAATTGTGTAAATAAGCTACCCTGAATTAAAATAATCATGTTTATTAGCAAGAATCTGTTTTCTTTTCGTAAAATTTTTACAGTAATCAACAAATCAACTTCCACTTCTTGTTTAAAAATCTAAATCTTTATCATATTTCTTTACATACAACCTAGATTCTAAAAATTATTTCCGTAGTTTTTAAAATAACTATCCTATTTCTACACTCGCCTGCTTCCTCGCGTTAGCAACATCAACAGTTGTTGCATTTAGAATGTTTGTTTGTCTGTCTGTCTGTGCTAATCTAGGGAAGCGCTCAACTCATATTGATGAGACTTTGATGATAGGTGTGAGTTTATTCTTACTTTGTATTGAGTGCAACGAAAATTCGTGTGCAAAATTGTTGTTTGTAGATAAATTTTTGTGTTTAGATTCTATCTTATTTTGCGAAATAGACTAGCCTTTTCCCCCGGCTTCGCTCTCCGGCCTGCATCATCTGCAGTGCTATATTGGGGTCGGCTTCCAGTCAAACCGGATTCAGCTGAATACCAGTATTTTACGTGGAGCGGCTGCCTACCAGACCTCCACAACCCATTAACTGGGTAACACGGTACTCCTTGCCAAGACTGGTGTCAGATTTGCTTCTGACTATCCGTAACGACTGCCAAAAATCTTCAAATGACAGCCGGGACCAACAGCTTAACGTGCTTTCCAAGGCACGGCTGAAACTCGGTATGTTAAGATGGTCACCCATCCACGGACCAACCTCGGCAAGCGGTGCTTAACCTTGAAGATCGAACTGTGCGGCTGTTATTATTTAGCCACGAGCTCCTCAGGCTTCGCTCTGGCCTGCAACAACAATAATTGGAAATCGACGGACCCTGTTGTTATCAGAAACAGTACCATACAATAAGCACGTATCAATCTCTGAAGGTTCCGCAGATCTGTCACAAGGCTGAGTGCACAAAGACGCGTAGTCTCACACCATGGTTCATGCATTGTGAACTAGCCTTATGTCACAGTTTTTTTTATTTCAACCCGTTTTCTTCATTGCAACCTAAATCTATTGTTCTGTTTACAATGTGATTTCGAATTCAATTTTGGGTTATACTACTTAACCAAAAAATTAAACTGAGTACATTTGTATTAAAAAAACATCTAAATAGAAATTATAATGGAACTGGAATTAAGGAGACATAGAAAAACCGGCCAAGTGCTAGTCGGACTCGCACACGAAAGGTTCAATACCGAAATTGTTATTCTTTGTTGTTATAACGCCTATACACAATCTGTGAAAATTTCAACTGTCTACATATTACGGTTCTTGAGACACAGCCCGCTGACCGACAGACGGACTTGGGACGGACGGTCGGACAGCGGAGGCTTAGTAATAGGGTTCCGTTGGTTACCCTTTGGAAACGGAACCCTAAAAAAACATGAATTCCTGGGCTTTTATCTTCGCAGTCAAATAAAATTACCGAAGTGTTCAGTTTTTTTTATTTACTGAAAATAGCGATCACCGCAATAATGCAAGCATGAATTACTGCACTAGGTACAGGATAGACAGACACGCAATACGTTTGTACAAAAAACAGATATTTTTACACTAAAGAATGTCTTGTTCAACCAAGGATGAAAAATGAATAAACATAATGAAATTTAACCTACTTAAAAATTGGGTTTTCATAATATTTCACTGATTAAATCTCAACTGAAAGGTTATAGCTTAATAAAATTATGTTTATAGACTTATTAAATATTTTGCGTAAAATTCGCAATTAAATTTTTAATTGCTGTTATACATATTGCCTAGAGCCTTCCTCGATAAATGTTCTATCCAACACTAACTAGATTGTTTCAATTTGAACCAGATTAGCGCGTTCAACCAAACAAACAAACTCTTCAGCTTTATAATATTAGTATATTTTATAGACTTTCACTTGGCGGTTTGGCCACAATCTCACCAACGTGATGATGTCTCTACATACCTAAATACAAAAACCTCATCAACAAATTAGAGAACATGTTTGTTATTATAGTCGTCTATTTTATGAAGAGTTTCCGTAATACAGTATCAACACCCACCTACATACAAATTTATTTTTACGCAAAGAATTTGTCATTGAAACCGAGCATTCATACATTATTTTGGAACCGAAATAACTTTATGAACTCATTCTCTGGAATCCAGATTGCATGGAATAAAGATACTTTTTATGTGTTCATTAACGTGGCCCAATTGGACGAAATTTAACTCCAGTCTTGCCAAGATGTACCGTGTTACCCAGTTACTGGGTTGTGGAGATCAGATAGGCCGCCATAAAAAAAAAACCAACGGAGCAATTCTACATTTATTTATTTATTTAAACTTTATGCACAATAGTGGTACATGGGCGGACTTAATGCAACAATGCATTCTCTACCAGTCAACCTTTGGGGTCTACATCGCAACAAAAAGAACCGCGACGCCATCTATCCAACTAGCAGCGAAGTAAAATCCTGCATCTCGCAAGCAGAGTTTCCCGTTTGATTAGAACATCAGTCCGAATGTGAACCATGGGGGCACTTGCCCACACCGGACACAACAACTGTCCGAAAGATCCTCCCTTTCCAATGGAGGTTTGCGGGACTCTAGCTCTATATAGTCGCTCTACGTAAATTAAAGAAAGATAGAAAGAAAGTTTATTTGCGGTCAATATGACGCATACCAAAACTACACAAAAATTACAATTATATAGGGGGGTGGGGTTAGGGGGGGGTTAATTAAACATGTAAAGAATAACAATAGTTTATAGTATTAGTAGGTATATTTTAGTAAAACAAGTAGGTAAAATGGGATAAGCTCAGGAAAATGATAGTAATTTTGTTACGAAATATATTTTTTATACATTTTATGAGTAACATTTCTTACGAGTTGGCAAACTGAAAAAAAGTCAGTTCATATTATTTCTTTTGTGTAAAATCTATTTTATTGACGGGCCACAGTATTGTGAATTTGTGATCATACTGAGTTTCTTTCGCCATTTACTGATATACAAATATTCGAACAATAGAGGACCGGACTTAAAAATCTAATTACGTAGTCCGTCAAATAGATTTCCATAAAAAATAGGACATAAGATATCGACTAATTAGATTTTTTAAGTCCGGTCCCTATTGTAGGTCAAATTAGGTAGAAAAGGGAGGATGTTGTGGAGACCGCAAACAATAAAAAAAAAACATTTTCAAGTGAGTATGTAATGTGGTTAGTTTTAGGAATTGCACTAATCCGCGTCACACTGTAGGCGGAGCGGAGGCGTTTTGTTTGTATGTTCCACTCTCAATGAAGCGCTAATGTGTGGAAATACATCATCAAGAGTACTGCTTACCTACGTCATGTTCCGTAGAAAACTCCTCTTCCGGTACTTTAAAGTCATGCAAGTCAAATGAAAACTCTTCAACTATTTACAAACATTCTCTTGCTTTTAAAACACTTATTTTTAAAAGAGTTTACTGGTCGTGCGATTGCAATTTAGGCTTATGTAAAAATTAGTCTAAATCTTGGTAGAACTTCCTTCGGGATCATTTCACACATATCAGGACAAAGCGTCGGGCAGAAGCTACTATAATTTATAAAGCCAAACAGTTCGTTTGTTTGGTTGGTTGATCGCATTAATATCAAGAACTGCTGGTTCAAATTGAAAAAAATCAGTAGTGTTTTACAGCCCGTTTATCGAGCAAGGCTTTAATCTGTATAACAACGCGCTACGACCAATAGGAGCGAAGCATTAATGAAAAATGTGACGCAGACGAAGTTGTGCGGGTCAGCTAATTTGAAATTTTGAAATACATAACAGTCTAATCATAATCACAAGTTCGCAATAACACTAATATACCACAAAAACACTTACATAAACTTCGAAATAACACTAATATACTACAATAATACTCACGTCTACTTCGCAATAACACTAATATACCCCAATAATACTTACGTCGAAGTATTTTCAGTGATCACCCATGACCTAGACCGCCCCATTCCCACCCGTCCTAGGGCTGCCAAACACACGTGCGTTCACTGCTACCTGTTACTACTATCCTGCTATTAATACACACTTACAAATGTTTTCTATCGGTTTACGAGTCGTTATGAGAAAGACGAATGTGCGTAAATGTGTAGGTATCGGATCCGGCACGAGTCGTGAGCACAGACGAATGTAGCAGGGTGATCTCGCCAATGTACGGTGGGCGAACGAAACTTGCAAGCCCAATATTCGATGAGCATTGACTGACGAAGTGACGAACCAATAACGTGAAGCGTCAGAGCTGTCGTCGTCAAACCGACCAACGGAGAGTGTGCTCACGACATAAAGCTCCTACCATCGGTTTTGTCCGTGTAAAAGTTGTAAACTTGTCCAAGGGATCGTATTCTCGGAATAAAAATTATATCCTTTGGCTTTCTTTAAGATCCAATCTATCTCTACAAAATTCGTCAAAACTGGTTCAGTGTTTTAGACGTGTTGTAACAAACAGAGTTTCTAGCATGAAAGCTAGCTATCTATGCAACACAGAGGTTGATTTACTGTACATACACCAAATTTGCATGAGTATAATATATGTTACTGTTATAAAAAGGAAAGATTTGTATGTTTGTAATGAATAAATTCAAACAGAACTGGACTGATATCAAAAATGTCACCATTTTAATGCTATCCCTGAGTATAAAGGCTATATTATTACTAGAAAAAATAGTGTGGCACAGACGAAGTCAGGGGTGTAGTGCTAGTATATTTTGCCGTCTTTTCTCTATTTCTAATCGATCATTTCGCGAATATTCATAAACAGAATCATTTTTGAATGAAAAACAATGTCATTGGAAATAGTTTTGCGAATTTAACTTTTTTTGTGATTGGTTTGCTCTTGACTCTGGTCTTGGTCAGAGATGACAGAGACAAAGTTTATGATGGAGCGTGCTTACCTAGAAAGAGCCTGTTCACTCTAACTTTAAAAGGATTAGGGTAGTATTTTGTTAATCTTTCTTTCTACGTCCAAAAATAAATCGTTGGCATATAAATTAAAGAACTGTTCATAAACATTTTTTTTGTTTATTCTCCAATTACGTCAGAATGTGTACACGCAACAAGCCTAGCTCTTTTATAATCTTGCGTGTAAATAAAGAGGCCTATAGTGTCTAGGTTTACAATAGGCATCTTTATCTTGATATCTCAGCATCCTTGGCCCGCTCTTTGGAACTGATAGCATACCTTAGATCCCGATATCATCATATCATCTGGCTTATCAGCATTTTTCGGTCACTTATCGGCTTTGTGACATGAATTAAGTGTTATTTTTAGTCTTTTTCTGCAGTAAGTTATATTTTTTGACTCCATATTGACGTGAAGTAATGTTATTCGGAAAATAATTTCGTTTTTACTGTGATATTTTTTGACGTAAAGTGACGTTCGTTAAAATAAGTTCGTTTTTTTTTTATTGAAGAGTGTCGATTTTCAAATTTTTTTTCAACTGTTAGTGATTCACCCACATTTCGTAAAGAAATGTCGTTAATTAAATCGGCTTTCAATAAAAATATTTTTATTGAAAGCCGAGTGTCGAAACGTTTTTGTGATAAATTGTTAAGTGTTACCTACAATAAAAAGTTGATATGTCTGTAGTTTATTAACTTTGTGCATTAAAAATAATAATAATGTGTTTTAATATTGAAGTGAACGCTTTCAACTGCTGATAAAGCTGGATTTAATATTACTTTGTCATCATTAATATAATTGAGGCCAGTAAAAGGAAATATTACTTGGTTTAATGTGTAGACGATTAACGATAGTTTTAAGGAAAGTGGAGTGAATAGAATAGTGTCTTATATTGAAATGACAAGACTTTTTATTACAAATAAACGTTTATGTTGGAATATTAATTTAAAAGTGTAAGTAAAAGAAAGTCCGTGTGATCTCTGAAAGTGAAGTGAACCAAAATGTTCAAATATCAATATTTTAAAGATTGGTAAAAAAACTAATGAAATCTTACGAACGAACGAAAAATTTCAGTGAAATGCCAAAGGGCATTGACATTCTCGTTCCATAATTCAAAACTGTGATATTTTTCGCATTCATAAAAAAAAATCGTGAATTACGAAATGGAGGAAGAGACAGAGGTTAGTGCACTTTAATATGAAAATGTTTTGGTACTACAATAATTTAGTTGTTTTATCGTAATCTGTAACGTTTGGCTTCGGTCCAACGTCGGACCGGACCGGACCGGCTCGGATTACGTTTCGTAATACATCGCGTTTTAATACGCATTGGTTTAATAACTTCTTGTTATTATTGTGGGTGGAATGGAAAATCTGGAATTGTTATGATGTTTGGCCTTCGATGGAGACCTATGCCTCAGCCTGCCTACCTTATATGTTTCTATGACATTGAAAACGAACTCTAGATTCAAGAAGACATGATTGGGGGACATAAGATTATGAATGTCCGGTTGTAGATGTCTTTAGGGTTTCAAATAAAAGTGATATTTTTACGTAATTATACAGATAATTTCAAAAGCTGATTAGGATCTTGCCACATCAAAACATCGATGACATTGGTCGATGTCGATTTCTGTGAACACTATTCTTCCGTTACTGAAGAGTAACAGACAACGCACAGCGAAACTACCGGTCATAGACAGCTGAAACTTGGCATGTAGGTTCCTTGGAGAGTGTAGGAGAGACACTAGGCGAGAATTTCCTGATGGCAATCCTAGCTACTTAATATTCAATCAATCAATCAATCAATTTATTTAATATTCAATCAATCAATTTATTTAATCAGAAAATTACATAGTTCATTTGTTAGTAACAAAATCTTACAAACTAAGTTAGAAGGTCCACATTGCAAAAAAAGGGTGTCATGAACTCTGACTGTCATGAGTCTCAGTCGAGTTCAGCCCAGACTGTATCGCTATCCGACCAGCAGTGCTATTCTGTAACAACATTTTCGTGTCTCGACAGCGGAATCCGAGGTGAGTTTCAAATTCGTATAAATATAAGACCTTATGACGTGTGAAATAAAGTTCACTTTGTAAGCTTAGTCACTCAGGTGAAGTCGATATCGAAATGGTTATTTACAGAATAGACTAGCTGAACCCGAACAAAAGCCTTCCTGACTGCCGAGTCATATCTCTCAGCAATAACTTGCAGGATACTACTTATTTTTAGTTATTTTAGTTTGTCTTTAAACCTTTTCTATTTTGGTCACCAGTGCGCGCCTAGCCTTAGACATGGCCTCTTCCAATCGCCCGCAATTTAACTCTGAAATCAGTGCTGTTGATTACCTCATTACTTCCAACTCGATTGCGACATTTCGAATCTACTTTTAACAAATTGGCATTTAATTCAGCTAGATAGGCCAGTGACAACATCTCGACTTGTAATTTCTCTGTGACTCATCTTGTTTTACATGCATATGTGTTGTTCTTTACTTCAATTTATTAAATTACTAGCTGACCTGGCAAACTTTGTTTTGCCATTTAGAACAATAGCTACGACCTATTCTCAAACCTAACCTAGCTGACCTATAACACGTTGTTTGCCATAAAAATAAAAACAAGTACCCTACGAACTTTTCTTAGACCTACGAGTGTACACAAAAAAAAATCAAATCGCGTCGGTCTAGCCGCTTCGGAGGAGCTCGATAAGAAACACTGTGACACGACTTTTTTTTTACTATTGATAGGCATACGTTTGACCACTATCTCACCTGATGTTAAGCGATGATGCGGTCTAAAATGGAGCACGCTTGTCTAGAAGTAACCTATCTACTCTTGACTTGTAAGTCTACCAGGTTGTAGCTATCAGGAAACACAGACTAAGGCAGGGAATTATATATTACTAGCTGACCGGGCAAACGTTGAAATGCCAAATAAAAAAAAAAAAGTAAGTATAGTATTCTGTACTGAGTATACACAAACAAAACTCATAAAAATCGTTCAAGCCGTTTCGGAGGAGTTCGAAAACAAATACTGTGACACGAAATTTTTATATATTAGATATTTTGCTAGACTATTTAATTTATTTCAAGACTTTCAAATGTCATTAGTGTTTTAACTACTTTGTTGAATAAAAACAGAAGTTAATTAAAATACTGAAAAACACGCGTGTGAAGATCGTTTGTCTATTGTTTTAGTTGGAGGAATCTTGTCGTGTGTCACGAATTCGAGTTTTTGAAAGACTTTTTACCTTTTTCTAGAGTTCTACTTTCGATACTGTTAATATGGTAGACACCAGATAAATGTGCAATAACGGTCATTGACCCTTTTACTTTTATTGACTTAAAGAAACAAAAAAGACATAAGGCTGTCCTGTATCGAATTCTATCGTGATGCTTTACGTTCTCTAGTAATGAAAAACGGTTCATAATTTATTGTTCGGGCATCTTCAAAGGGATATAAGGGGATGGTCAGTGTACTTTATTGCAAGTTTATCTGGCGCCTACCATATAGCTAATTTTGAACATAATTCTAATACTTACGAACAATGTAGGCAATAAATGTAAATAATGTATCTTTACTTTTCAAGAACGCCTATGGTTATTAAGTTATTAGCACTTCGCCCGCGACTTCGTTCGCGGGGGTTTAGTAGCTACTCTACGAACTTCATGTCCTCCTATACCTCCCTCTTTATAGGGTAATGTGTAAATTACTTATTATAGACTCAACAATTCGCTCAAACCGCAGTATTTTTCTAACTAATATAGGTTATCTTCTTCTTTCTAATATTCATTACAAACAATTAAACAAACAAATCTTTCCTCTTCATAATAATAGTATGTCTGCCGTAGATTGCTATGGCAGACAGTCAACTGTTTCACACATTTTCGTTGATTATATTCTTCGTTCTTTTATGTAAACAAGTGAAACTCTCAAACTCAAACTCGCTTAAACCTACATTCGCTTTGGATTCACAACCCAATTCAGCCCTTATTGAAAAAAAAAATATTCCCAAATCTTACTACATCTGCGCAATATCTTAAAACTAATCACGTCGGTTATAAAGACTGTTTCCCTTCTTACGTTCATCCCTAAACACAATATGCATAGAACTTGCCAAAACAACCTCAAACCCTATCACGTTGATAAGAAATACCATTGCCCTTCGTCCTACAAAATACATAAAACTTTTCAAATCAATCTCAAACCTTATAATGTCAGTATTAAATACCATTTCTCTTCGTCTCCAGGTACAAGATGCATACGAAGAAGTGGAGGAGCAGAGAGCGGTGGCTGCACAATGGAAGCGCAAACTGCAGAAGCTCACCAACGACATGGCCGACCTGAGATCACTGCTCGATGAACAGGTAATAAACTACGCCTTTGAAGTTATTATCATCATAATTTTAGCTGAAGACGTCCAATACATAGGCCTTCCTCAAGTGGGCTTATTGGCTTCACGAGGTTATCGGTACACCTTGTGAGAGTTCTTCCAACGCTGCTTCTTCTGATGATGATTTAGTAGTAGATACGCACAGATATAGAAGAATGTAATCTTCTTCGTCGTTTCCTTACTGCGGAGTATCGCGACCACAAATGACATGCATCCAAGTCGTGCAGTTTTAGGCATTGTTAAAAAAATGTGCAGATTCAATATTTATACGCTAGGCGTAGAGTCATGTTTCGGTTATTTATCTTTTTCAAAATCTATTTTTACGAATTTCAAGTCATATGCAGCTCTGGTAAGTTATAAACAGCACTAATACTTACATAAAAAAATTTTTTGGCTATTTTTTACGTACGATGATATAATTATATATATAAATATCCTGGAGGGCTACTCTCTAAGCCCGACGTCCGTAGTTTCGGGCTTAGTTGCGGGCGTATTCTACTCCGTATTATCTAACCACTAAAAATTAATGACAACACAATTCGAAAGTTACTGTCAAATCGTGTTGTCATTCATTTTTAGTTCGGGTTCGGGACTAATTGTAAGTCCGTAGGTGATACGGAGTAGAATACGCCCGCAACTAAGCCCGAAACTACGGACTTCGGGCTTAAAGAGTAGCCCCCCTGATCACAGACAGTCACCCACCAGACACAAAACATGTCTGTTTGAAGACTCTCCTTTTTCAATAGAATAAGTTGACCTACCATCCTGTTCCTCATACCTGCATCGCTTAATTCGCTTTTAGCGAAGCCTAAGGCCGCCCATTGTATTGTGTCACCCTATGTAATGTTTTCTTCATCTATCTTTTTTGTAACTTATATGGTGTACATAAAGAGTATTCTATTCCATGTGTATCATCTTTTCCTAATGTTCGTTTTCTTCCAGACATGCCGCAACAACTTACTCGAGAAACGCCAGCGTAAGTTCGACGGCGAGCTGCAAGCGGCGCAGGAGGAACTGAAGCGCGAGCGCAGCGCCAAGGAGCGGCTGTCCAGGGAACGCGACCAGGCACACGCCGAGAAATACGCCATCGAACAGAGCCTCTCTGTAAGTACATGGCCATCATCATTTAGTCACAGGGAAAGCACCCCTGTCCTTTTCTACAGGCAATGAAGACTAAGGACTCCGTTACCCACACTTTGGTTTCTTTTGGGATCCACACGGTCCCTTGAGCGTCCTGGAAAGTCTTGGCTGTCATAACCAGCCTAGCTCCACTCAGAAGCTAAGAAACTACCTGTGAGCTACACATGCTTCGCAGAGCGACCTCGCTGTTCCAAGGTTTTTTGCACTTTGTAAAGCTATAACCACGCAGTCCAGTATGATGGACGGTTCTCTTTGCCAAGATAAATATTTAACTTCCCCTGCTTCTTCTGCCTCTGTACATTTGTGTGCGTAAAGTATTAAATAAATAATAAATAACTTCAATGTTTTTCTAAATTCCTCATTCGTACCCACAGGAAGCTCGAATGGAACTAGAGCTGAAAGAAGAGCGATTAGCAGCCGCCACACGCGAGCTGGAGGAGCGAGGGGGAGGAGGAGACGAGGTCACTGCCCTCCGCAGGAGCAAGACCGACCTGGAGCGACGAGTGCGTGACCAGGAGGAGGAGCTGGACGAGCTGGCCGGGCAGATACAGGTGAGACACATAGCTAGCTGCAGGAGCCAGGGGGAGGAGACGAGCTCACAAGACCAGAAAAGCACCGAGTCAATGAAGCTCGACGAGTGCCGGAGGAATAATTAAACTGCCACGAAATCTCTTACGAAATTTATTAGCTTGAGACTCAGCATTGTTTGAACGTGATTTATTTTAAAAGACAGTCCCTCAATACGCCCACCTGTCACCACTTCCTCGTCTTTTTTTTAAAGGAAGAAGCTAGGGAGAGACATAATCAATACTCGTACAGCCTATCGCTTTAATCTTTTTCCCCGAATTTTCCAATATGAGAGACTCATCATAACCTCTGTTCCAGCTGCTGGAGAGCTCGAAGCTCCGGCTGGAGATGCTGCTAGAGCAGCAGCGCAAGGAGGCGCGCCTGGAGGCGGCCGCGCGCGACGACGAGATGGAGGAGACGCGCGCCAACGCCGCCAAGAAGCTCAAGAGTAAGTGCCTACTTTATGTTCCTTTCACACCACCTTCACGAAAACGTCAGATTATATGTCATGCAAATGCAACCTAAAGTAGGTCATTATTGCCCGGCAGGTTATAATGAAATTCAGTACTTATTGCCCGGAGGTCAATAATGAGAATTGAATTTGGAACCGACAGGAACCGCTCGCAGCCACCACTCTTAATGACTTGTGAACAATTTTCTCGCAGTAGGTGTGACAAGTAGAGTATGCTCCACAGTAAAGTTGTCTTTATCTTGGGCCAGCTGGAATCCCTCGCTGAATTCAGGGTTCTTGGAAACTCTAAATTCCCTCACAGTGCTCGGAAGTTAACTCTAAAATCCTTCATTAGGCTTGGGATTCAATATTACGCCCGTGACAGAAAGCACTGCTTAATCCCCTCGGTTCATAATCTATTATTAGCTGCTGCCAAGTTAGTTTACATAAATCGCAAACCTGGACACAAAAGTCGTCGTCTGTCATTAGTGTCACAAGTAGGTACGCATTCAAACATTTATTATAAAAAACTTGCTTATACAAAATAATGGTACAAAATATTAGCGCTTTATAACGTTAAATGGAAAAAAAACGATTACAACAATAAACGTTTCGTCCGTGTTTTACATGAGACTAGAAAAAGTAGTGTAAGAAACTGCACAAAATTAGGTGTGGCATTTTCATAAACACTATATTCACTTGCAATTCTAAAGAACTCTATCAAGAACAATTAAATATAGTCTTAGAAAATAACTATTTCTGCCAACTTTATTAATCTAATTCATTGTTATCTTTCCAGTGCTTGAAAGCCAACTTGAGAGCGAGCACTCAGAGCGTAGCCTGCTATTGAGAGAGCGACACGAACTCGAGAGACGCCTGGCCGCGCTGGAAGAGACCGCGCGCGCTGAGAACCATGAGCAAGCGCAGCTGTTGCAGAGACTCAAGAGGTAAGCCACAGCAATGTAAATACGTAGAATAGATCTTCAAGGTTAAGCAACGTTTGCCGAGGTCAGTCTGCGGATGGGTAACACATACCCAGACTACCTCTGTGGCTCGAAAAGCACGTTAAACCGATGTTGGTCCCGGTCATTTGTATAGTATAGCCAGGGTTGGGCAGTATTTGAATTACTTGTAATTAAAATACGTAATTGAAATACAAATACGTATTTGGTATTTGTATTTCAATTACTTCTTTAAAATGTAATTTGTAATTCGTATTTCAAATACCCGACGCCGAGGTATTTTGTAATTAGTATTTCAAATACTTGAGGCTTCAAAAATACATTTTAACAATAAAATACATTTCACCATCATTTAGCGATCGTGAGTGTGAGTGCGAGGCGAGACCGCGCACTGAGGGTTCCGTACAAACCTGTAGGTATATAATTATTATAAGCAAAAGTTGCGGTTTACGATTTATGACGTATTAAAAAAAACTACTCACAAATTCGTTCAAACCAATTTTCGGTGGAAGTTTAGTTACATGGTACCTACTACTCAGTTTTGAAAAAAAAATGATATAAGAAACCTCAATATCATTTTTGAAGACCTATCCTATAACCCACACGTACGGGTTTGATGAAAAAAAAATTTTGAGTTTCAGTTCTAAGTATCGGGACCCCCAAAATTTATTGTTTTTTGTTCTATGTTTGTGTGAAAATCTTAATGCGGTTCACAGAATACATCTACTTACCAAGTTTCGACAGCATAGTTGTTATAGTTTAGGAAAAAATGGCTGTGACATACGGGCGGATAAACAGACAGACATGACGAATCTATAAGGGTTCCGTTTTTTGCCATTTGGCTACGGAACCCTAAAATCTATGATCCACCATTCCGACACAATTGCAATAGCAGACTCGGCCCCCTAATCTAGATTACATATTTTGTATTTTGTAATTTGTATTTCAATTAAAAATAGCTAAAATACTGTATTTTGTATTTTATATTTCAAATACCTTACTTAAATATATTTTGTATTTCGTATTTTAATTACTTGCGATACAGTATTTTGTAATTTGTATTTCAATTATAGGAAAGCATGTATTTTGCCCAGCCCTGAGTATAGCAGTCCTTACGGATTGTCAGAAGCTAAGAAATCTGGTAACAGTCTTGCCAATAAGTACCATGTTACCCAGTTTTGGTTTGTGGAGATTAGATAATATGCAGTTGCTTAACTTAATACTGGTATCCGGTTTGTCTGGAAGCCGTACCTAATACAGTTGGGAAGCATTTTCTACCAGGCAGGACTGGTACAAAATTTTTGGCCTTCAAAATTATATTACCAAAATAAATTAAAAATAATACTCAAGTGACTAGTGACTGGTGCATAGTCCATACATTTTAGCTGTTATAAAGCAATTTAATAAAAATATTTAAATATTTACTTATATGAACAACAATACAGAAGGCAAATAATAAAAAGAACTTAATAGGATTTTTTATATAAAAGAAGGTTGAAAACTGAATAAACTAAAAAAAATAAGAACACACATTAAAGTAAAGAAGAAACGCCAACAGACATTATATTTATCAAACATTGTTACAACATGATTGTAATTCCAGGGACCTGAAGAGATACCGCGCTTTGCTCCGCGACGCGCAGACGATGCTCGAGCAGAAGGAGAAAGAGGGCGGCGCTAAGGCACAGATCAGACAGCTCAAGAATCAGGTACCATTATATTTAACCAGTAGCGAAAATATAACTTGAAAGCGGTCAAAAGACCGCTTTCAAGTTATATTTTCGATAAACGGCTAGCCTAGAACTAAAGTGGTATATGTAACATTTATGGCAAAATCAATCTATGAGCATTTTTGTACTTAAAAACAATAAATGAATCCGAGCAAAAGTGGTCAAGTTCATTATGCATTTAACTATCGTATAAATGTTTAACAGCAACTTAACATACACTCATAAGTACATAGTGACTTCAAACGTGTTTCGTTTGATAACAGAAAATGTTTATTTTGTATCATAGACCACTTTAGTTCCAGGTTAGCCAAGTACTTACCAAAATTGTTAAAAATCGGATTGGTGATTTAGGCGTGAAAACGTGAAAAACGAACTTAGGATTATGAGCATGACACAAAAATAAGAACAGACTGTTAATAGTTATTTATGATATTAGTGCGATTAGTTGGTTTTTACAAACGAGTAGACGAATGTCAGTCACGAGTTTGTAAATACCAATGTCCGTGCGAGTGTCATACAACGTTTTACTACACATTTGTGAGAAGAATGAGATTTTTTTTTTAGATTTCAGTCGAGAACTCTGCAATATAAATAAATGGCTAAAATTAAAAATTGAAACTACATCAAAAATAAAAAAATATAAAATATATATATATAAAATATGTTTATTAATCAAAGGATGCACCGCTGTTATCTATGCACTTTTGCCATCTCATAGGTAGTTCATTGATCCCTTTACTGAAAAAATCATGGGGGCGAGAATCAATAAACTCTTTGAAAGCGGTTTGGACTGCCGCATCGGAGTTGAATTTTTTTCCTTGTAAGAAGTTGTCCAAATTCCGGAAAAAATGGTATTCTATAGGAGCAAGGTCCGGGAAGTACGGTGGATGTCGCAGACATTCCAATTGTAGCTCATCTAACTTAGTGGTTGTTTGTTGTGCAGTGTGTGGTCTTGCGTTGTCGTGAAGCACAAGTGGCCTAGAGCGATTGACCAATCTCGGTTGTTTAGCAGCTAGTTCTTCCTTCATGGTTTGCAGTTGCTGACAATAGATATCTGCCGTAATCGTTTGGCCAGATTTTAGAAAGCTGTAGTGAACGACACCGGCCACTAGTCCACCAAACACTCAGCCACTCACAAGTAACTTTTTCTGAGTCAATTTTCGTTTAGGGCTGGATTTGGCTGGGTCTCCAGGGTTCAGCCATTGCGACGAGCGCTTCCGATTATCGTACAGTATCCACTTTTCATTACAAGTAATGATTCGATTTAAAATCCCTTCATTATTGTGTCGGTTGAGCAAATTAACACAGCAGTCGACGTGTGTTTATAGTTCATAGTTCAAGTTTTTTTACTTCCCGATTTGCTTCAAGTGGATTAATACAGTTTTATCACTTACCCCGAAGCCTGCAGCTATCTCTGATAAATGATAAATGATATTTATTTTGTAAGTAGGTTGTAAATAACACTTTTACACGTCAATCTTGTTTTTTTATTTTATTTTTATTTATTTGGGAAAAAAAACGGTTACACATTGTATATAACAAACAATATTAGTAGAAAACAAATGCAAAACCAACAACATTTTCCACATAATATAAACTTATTTTATAAAAACAAATACGACGGGCGCTCTCAATAAAAACACAAGAAAAAAATCAACTAATTGAGATTATCGGCAGTATCAATAATGTCACAAACAAGGCGTTTAAACTGTCCTGCTGAAGGTGTGCGTTCGCGCAGCGGAATGTTGTTGAATTTAAAGATTTTAATTATGCAGATATTTAGTGTATGACGTCGTATAATTGTGTATGGTAAAAAACAAATTGTGTACGCAGCCGTTGTGGAGAAAATCACCAAAAACTGATTCCGCTGGGCGAACGTTGTCCTGGCGGAACTTTTTTTAATCCTTAGACTTTAGAAGAAAAGAGATGTGTCCAAAAATTTGTGTGTAATTGTGTATGTATGAATAAAATTAGTACATGCATAAACTTCGGAGAAATTCAAGTTTCCGCTACGCGAACGTTTGGCCATTAGCTAGTTTTCATATAAAGTGCTTACATAGAGAGCTGTAGATATTTACATACGTTGTTTTGAATTTGTTTATATTTGTTTAAAAAACAGATTTAGAAAAAATCGTAGGGCTTAAAAGATAAAAATATAAACGTAAAATACGCTTATTAGGTCTTAGTTCTTAAAGTATGCACTTTGGGGTCTAGATTTTCACGTTTATACAAACCTTGTAAGTGTCTGCAATATGTTGCCAAATATCAATGATGTTCCGTTAGTGATTAAAGAGTTATAGGACAATTTACCATGAATTGATCACTGTTTACAAAGCAGTCAAATATCACGACGTTCTAAAGGAATTGCATGGTAAAATGTATGCCAATAATTAGTTTATTCATTCAACTATTCACATGCAAAATTTCATGTCATTAAATTCAGTAATTAAAGAAAAACAATTATAATACCTACTGACGAAGCATCGAAAACCTACATAACCCGACCAAGTTCGGATAGCTTCAAAAAAGCGGCCGTGCAATATATTTAAGTAACATCTCAAAATTTACAGTATAATACCGGTATTGAATTGGTATAGGTGATAACACAATTGTTGTTTCGATATAATTTATAGGTCATTTATTTTTGTACACCTACTTTTTTAAATGTATTTGACTATGACAGAAAGTAGGTACTATTTACGTAGGTACTTTATGCGCTTGAGACTTGAGATATAATCTAGATATACCTATTATTTAAGAAAAATAAAATTCTATTGAAGATTTCACGGATCAGGATTCTAACTATAGACCCCTTAGGGAAATTAAATAATTACCACATGTAAGTACTACTGTTAGGTAAATATTTATCATATTGTAGCTTATTACACTATTTAACCAATGGACTAGGCATGCACGAGCGTTCCACTTTTTTCTTGAAAATACCTTTTTTATACCAATGTTTTAGTTTATAAGCACTTTTTTAATGTTGATCAAATCTAAACAACTGAATAGTCTAGTTATGTTTAAATAGAGAAGTACTTGTTATTATTAAAAAAATATTTTTCATTCAAGAAATGCAATTGTTTTATTTTTTCCTAACGTTTGTGTACGCAACTGTACCATATTAATAAATACTATATTGCAAGGTTAAGAACGTTTCTTAGATATATGGCACGGCCGCTTTTTTGTAGCCATCCGAACTTGGTCGGGTTATGTAGGTTTTCGATGCTTCGTCAGTAGGTATTATAATTGTTTTTCTTTAATTACTGAATTTAATGACATGAAATTTTGCATGTGAATAGTTGAATGAATAAACTAATTATTGGCATACATTTTACCATGCAATTCCTTTAGAACGTCGTGATATTTGACTGCTTTGTAAACAGTGATCAATTCATGGTAAATTGTCCTATAACTCTTTAATTACTAACGGAACATCATTGATACTTGGCAACATGTTGCAGACACTTACAAGGTTTGTATAAACGTGAAAATCTAGACCCCAAAGTGCATACTTTAAGAACTAAGACCTAATAAGCGTATTTTACGTTTATATTTTTATCTTTTAAGACCTACGATTTTTTCTAAATCTGTTTTTTAAACAAATATAAACAAATTTAAAACAACGTATGTAAATATCTACAGCTCTCTATGTAAGCGCTTTATATGAAAACTAGCTAATGGCCAAACGTTCGCGTAGCGGAAACTTGAACTTCTCCGAAGTTTATGCATGCACTAATTTTATTCATACATACACAATTACACACAAATTTTTGGACACATCTCTTTTCTTCTAAAGTCTAAGGATTAAAAAAAAGTTCCGCCAGGACAACGTTCGCCCAGCGGAATCAGTTTTTGGTGATTTTCTCCACAACGGCTGCGTGCACAATTTGTTTTTTACCATACACAATTATACGACGTCATACACTAAATATCTGCATAATTAAAATCTTTAAATTCAACAACATTCCGCTGCGCGAACGCACACCTGCTGAAGCAGGACAATATTGTTACAATACTTATTATATTGCTCGCAAAGGCGGCGTAAGGGTGCTCGCAAACCTGCTTTCGTTCGATTAGAAGATACGGCAAACAAGGGTCGTGCTCGCACTCCGCGGCCTATGATGGTTCTAGGTATTACATAACCTTACCAATAATTTCAGTACAATCGAAAGTGTTATTGCAGAGATGGAATAGAAACATTGTCTCTAAAAAAATACGTCGGTTTTTGAGATTTTGTAGCTTGTTCAAAAGATCACTGTAAGAAGTACGTGCGTAAGTACACTCAAGATACAGGCGACCTAGTTTGAGAAGCAGGGTTTTCCTAATTGTGTTCAGATTTTAGTTCCTAGATTGTACTGTATCGTGTTACTCCCAAAGCTCTTTTAATTGTCTTTATATTACATTGTGAAATCTGTATTTTTTTGTGAAATAAAGTTATTATTATTTATTTAAGAGCGTGTATTCCGTCCACTAGCGCCGCCAATCGTTTTTTATTATTTGTGGTAAATTTAAGACACGTAGATAAAAAACCGCTCGTAGTGCACTGAAGAAATGTATTTATTATGTTTTGAGAGTTATGTTTTGTACTTTAGAACATAAATAGTTGCCAAAGTCGATATTTTTGCTAAAAGTGGCCACTTTTAGCAATAATTGCGGTTTTGGCTATGTAGCCATGAGTTATGTATTAAAAATAGCTGTCAAAAAATAATAGATACATTTCTTCAGTGCGAGATGAAGTGCAGAGCGGTTTTTTATCTACGTGTCTTTACCACAATTAATAAAAAACGATTGGCGGCGCTAGTGGACGGAATACACACTCTTTTAAGTGCGAAAACAACGGTAATGCATGGTTTTCAAGAACTTCCTTTGAACTTTTTCAATTGCGTTTGAATATTTACTGTAAAAGGGATTCCACACCGCAACGGCATACTTCAACTGAGACCTGATTAACGATTTGTAGAGATGTAAATATGTGTATGGACGAATTCTATGACTGACCTCATCACAATACCATACATACGGAAGGCATTATTTACAATTTTATAGATGTAAGCGTCAAGATGTAACTTATCATTCAATAGAACTCCAAGATCGCGAACCAGTGTTTCCCTGGTTAACATTATGTTATTTAAAGTGTAATAATATTTTATAACGTTCTTATTTTTTGTAAAGCTTATACAGCAACATTTGGAAATGCTAAGTTGGAGTTTATTTACTGAGCAGTATGTAGAGAACCTGTCTAGGTCTTCCTGTAAGAGAAGACAATCATGCAAACCTTTTATAGGTCTAAAAATCTTGAGATCTTCTGCATATAACAATAGTTTAGAATTATGAAAACATGTGGGAATGTTATTAATGAAAATAATGAATAAAAGTGGCCCTAAAATGGAGCCCTGAGGCACTCCAGAAGTAGCACTTCAAGTGCTGGAAGAGAATTCGTTCATCACCACCCTCTGAGTTCTATTTGAGACGTAGGAAAAGAACCATCTCAAAAGATCACCACGTAAACCATTGAATGCAATCTTATTTAAGAGTAGTTGATGGTCAACCTTGTCAAAGGCTTTTCGAAATTCAGTGTATATAGTATCCACTTGAACACGAGAGTCGCATGTTGCTAAATAAGTAGTCAACAAAAGTTACCAGGTTGGTTGCAGTTGATCTTTTTTTGACGAATCTCATGTTGTTGTTGAATGATATGAGTATGCAACAGAGGGTATATTTTATTATGAACGAGTCTCTCGAAAACCTTTGACAAAGCAGGCAGTATAGATATAGGGCGGAAATTCTCGACTTCATCCTTAGGTCCTGACCTGTAAACAGGTGTTATATTTGCAAGTAACCAAGCTTGAGGAAAGCATCCTTGTGAAATAGATTGGTTGATTATTGAACGCAATGGTATATAAATACTAATTGCTGTCTGTTTAATAAAAATCACTGGTAGACCATCTGATCCTGGGCCTATAGATGGATCCAGTCCCCTAAGCGCATTAAGCACTTCATCAGTAGTAAACTGTATGTCATTTAACAGAGTGCAGCTTTCAGAGCAGTCGTCGTGCGTGGATGGAATACCAGCAGAAGTCGATGGTTCATAAACCGAGTTAAAGTAATCTGAAAAGAGATCACAAATGTTTTCTGAATTGTTAGTGGACTGGTTATTTTATGTCGGAATATCAACAGATTTATTTCTATTAGAGATGGTTTTTAAACCAGATGAGGCCGGCGTTTTCTAGCTTACTGCTCTGAGAAGAAACACCGAAACAAACTCAGAGGTCAAAATCTCTTTTAAAGTCCATACAATTGTACGGTTCAAATCATATGAGAACCATGTAGGTTAATGTCTGAAGTGGTGTTTTGAGGAACACCACACAGATTTCAGTGGACCTGTCCAGACAGTGCAACCATTTGCCAGATAACGTATAGTTCAAACTTAGAACTTAAAGGAGCTCAACGAACTGACGAACAAAGCAAGGACATTTGTGTAGGCCGCATAAAGAACTCCAACCACCAGACTAACATTAAGTGAAATGAACCCCTAACATAGCAATCTACATGGTCCTCATATTAACAATACGTTATATGAGGACCATGCAGATCAGTGTCTGAAATCGTCTTTTGTAAAATATATATTATTAAATATATATATCGTAAAATAGGTACTTTACCACACGCTCCGTTGTATGGCGATACAACGGAGCGTGTGGTAAAGTACCTATTTTACCGCACGTTCCATTGTATGGTGCATTATGTTTAACTTTTGAACATTGAAAATATATATTTTATAAAATTATTTGTTCGAATTACTTCTCACTCCCAAAGGAACCTGACAAATATTACCTTTTGCAGTAATTTCGGCTGTACGTTGTCTGTCAGTCACTGACTCTGAGTGAATCAGTGACTCACTCACTCATTCAGTCACTCGGTAAAGAAAGAATTTTATATATATCAGGATTGATAAGTTACTTCAACTACTACATCGCATCTCAACAAAACCCAACCCTCACTCCCTCAGGTAGAAGATCTAGAGCTAGCAGTTCGCGCTGCCACGAAAGCCCGTCAAACTGCTGAGGCGGAGGCAGCGGAAGCGAACGCAGCGCTGGAGGAGGCCAGCCGCGCGCGCTCCGAGGCGGCCGAGCGCGCGCTGGGCGCCGCGCGGGACGCCGCCGCCGCGCGCGCCATGCTCGACGACGCGGAGGAGGAGGCTGCCGAGGTACTCATTTATTTACACACAATACAGGTTCTTAAAAAGAAAATTCTGTACAGAGAAAAGATTGCAAAACAGATGTTTTATTTGAATTACTCCTAACGTGATAAGCATAGCATCCTGTGGTATCACAATTTTATGTTGGCATTTTGATTAGTATTGTGAAAACACCAACTAATAACCCACTCCTCTCATTCCAGCTCCTAAAGAAGTACCGGTCAAGCACTAGCGCGCTGTGCGCGGCGCAGAACGAGACGCGGGCGGCGAGCGCGCGCGCAGACGTGGCGGCAGAGGAGGCGCGCGCGGCGCGGGACAAGCTGGCCGAGCTGGCCGCCAAGCTGGCGCACGCGGAGGCCGGCCACTCGCACGGACACATGGAGGCCGAGCGCCGTCTGGAGCTCAGGAACAAGGTCTGTACCGCCCTAGCTACAAGCTGGCCGAGCTGGCCGCCAAGCTGGCGCACGCGGAGGCCGGCCACTCGCACGGACACATGGAGGCCGAGCGCCGCCTGGAGCTCAGGAACAAGGTCTGTACCGCCCTAGCTACAAGCTGGCCGAGCTGGCCGCCAAGCTGGCGCACGCGGAGGCCGGCCACTCGCACGGACACATGGAGGCCGAGCGCCGTCTGGAGCTCAGGAACAAGGTCTGTACCGCCCTAGCTACAAGCTGGCCGAGCTGGCCGCCAAGCTGGCGCACGCGGAGGCCGGCCACTCGCACGGACACATGGAGGCCGAGCGCCGTCTGGAGCTCAGGAACAAGGTCTGTACCGCCCTAGCTACAAGCTGGCCGAGCTGGCCGCCAAGCTGGCGCACGCGGAGGCCGGCCACTCGCACGGACACATGGAGGCCGAGCGCCGTCTGGAGCTCAGGAACAAGGTCTGTACCGCCCTAGCTACAAGCTGGCCGAGCTGGCCGCCAAGCTGGCGCACGCGGAGGCCGGCCACTCGCACGGACACATGGAGGCCGAGCGCCGTCTGGAGCTCAGGAACAAGGTCTGTACCGCCCTAGCTACAAGCTGGCCGAGCTGGTCGCCAAGCTGGCGCACGCGGAGGCCGGCCACTCGCACGGACACATGGAGGCCGAGCGCCGCCTGGAGCTCAGGAACAAGGTCTGTACCGCCCTAGCTACAAGCTGGCCGAGCTGGCCGCCAAGCTGGCGCACGCGGAGGCCGGCCACTCGCACGGACACATGGAGGCCGAGCGCCGCCTGGAGCTCAGGAACAAGGTCTGTACCGCCCTAGCTACAAGCTGGCCGAGCTGGCCGCCAAGCTGGCGCACGCGGAGGCCGGCCACTCGCACGGACACATGGAGGCCGAGCGCCGCCTGGAGCTCAGGAACAAGGTCTGTACCGCCCTAGCTACAAGCTGGCCGAGCTGGCCGCCAAGCTGGCGCACGCGCAGGCCGGCCACTCGCACGGACACATGGAGGCCGAGCGCCGTCTGGAGCTCAGGAACAAGGTCTGTACCGCCCTAGCTACAAGCTGGCCGAGCTGGCCGCCAAGCTGGCGCACGCGGAGGCCGGCCACTCGCACGGACACATGGAGGCCGAGCGCCGTCTGGAGCTCAGGAACAAGGTCTGTACCGCCCTAGCTACAAGCTGGCCGAGCTGGCCGCCAAGCTGGCGCACGCGGAGGCCGGCCACTCGCACGGACACATGGAGGCCGAGCGCCGTCTGGAGCTCAGGAACAAGGTCTGTACCGCCCTAGCTACAAGCTGGCCGAGCTGGCCGCCAAGCTGGCGCACGCGGAGGCCGGCCACTCGCACGGACACATGGAGGCCGAGCGCCGTCTGGAGCTCAGGAACAAGGTCTGTACCGCCCTAGCTACAAGCTGGCCGAGCTGGCCGCCAAGCTGGCGCACGCGGAGGCCGGCCACTCGCACGGACACATGGAGGCCGAGCGCCGCCTGGAGCTCAGGAACAAGGTCTGTACCGCCCTAGCTACAAGCTGGCCGAGCTGGCCGCCAAGCTGGCGCACGCGGAGGCCGGCCACTCGCACGGACACATGGAGGCCGAGCGCCGTCTGGAGCTCAGGAACAAGGTCTGTACCGCCCTAGCTACAAGCTGGCCGAGCTGGCCGCCAAGCTGGCGCACGCGGAGGCCGGCCACTCGCACGGACACATGGAGGCCGAGCGCCGCCTGGAGCTCAGGAACAAGGTCTGTACCGCCCTAGCTACAAGCTGGCCGAGCTGGCCGCCAAGCTGGCGCACGCGGAGGCCGGCCACTCGCACGGACACATGGAGGCCGAGCGCCGCCTGGAGCTCAGGAACAAGGTCTGTACCGCCCTAGCTACAATAAAGCTAAATTATGAGACGGCCGCCTAATCTCATTTTACTAACCTTTTAATTAACCGCCTAAAAAAGGTTTACAACACATTTGCTCAAAAAATGCATTTACGAAGACTTAAAATTACGCACCATACAATAGAGCGTGCGGTAAAATAGGTACTCTCACCTAAGTACTTACTTTATCGCACGCTTCCTTGTATGGCGCCGTGCGTATTCTTTACAGTTTTTTTTTATTTTTCTAAAATAATTTTGGTAGGAACAAGAAGTCTAACAAGGATTAACGTTCAGAAGCTAGGAGATTAAACAAAACGGTGTTCTAGTTTTTTCCTATTCTTTTCTATTTTTAAATAATACTCAATTATTTTTTAACAAAATAAAATTCAACTTTCCATGGCGGGAAAAAAGCGAATACCACAGATTAAAAATGACCGCCACGTAAAACGAAATCTCGTTCATTTTAAGTAGGTAAGTACTTTACAGTCAACTTAATTTAAAATGGAACATCCGAAAACTAATACAGTTTATTCATTTCAAGTAAATATTTTGAAGTTCAGTTTTAAAAATAGAATACAGCAAAATAATAAAAGAAAACAGTTACTAAGCTGAATGATCGAACCTCCTTGGAAACACTCTTGCCTAATACGTTTGACTCAATTTAATCCTAAAGAGAAAATGAGACAACGATATAGTTCTAATTTTAAATTTGCAAATTTGAGGCATTTTTATACTGCAAAGATTGTTGCGAATTTCTGACCGATATCTGTAAACAAAAACTTTGTGTTTTTGTGTTTCGCAAATGTGTCGTAAAATTTTGTATGATATACGTGCGGATATTGGTATTTACAAACTCGTGACTCGGGCTTACATTTGTCTTCTCGTTTGTAAGTTTTGCCAAATAATTAGCCGCGGCAGGATAGGCTCTATGATTTCCTCGTACAAGCTTACTATGTTCGCTCTTACATCAAAGCTTCTTTTAATTTAATTCTTTCTTGAATTTTTCCCCGAGCAAAGCCGGGGCGGATCGCTAGTGTAATATAACTGAATTTCCCTTGCCTTCCCCAGGAGCTGGAGTCGAGCCTGGAGCTGGAGGCCACAGCGCGCGCGCGGCTGGAGGGGCAGCTGTCGCGCGCGCGGGAGGCGCACGACCAGCTCGCCGCCGAGCACGCCGCCGCGCGCGCGCGCGACCAGCACGCGCACGACGAGCTGCGCAAGCTCACCCGCCAGCTGCGGTGAGACAGCACTCATTACCTAGATTAGAGTCAGAGCAAACCCATCTTATATAAAAAAAATATATATACACCGTGCCATTTTAGTCATCTTACAAAGGAGGCCCACTTAATGTACCCGATATAAACTACCTCTAGACGCGAACTCGAAATTCTCTCTTAATGCTTCCCTACACTCCCCAAGAAACCTTCATGCTACATTTTAACTTTCTACGACCAAACTACTACTCTAACACTCGTTGTCTGTTAGTCACTCAGTAACAAAAGAATTTTACATATTATAATAACATTTGAACGAAAGACATGAACTAAACTCCTACCTTTTAGAGTTTGAAAGCAGCATATGATCACAGCTCAAACTAAATCCAATCTCCCCCCCACAGTGAACTAAAAGAAGAGAACAGCGCCCTAAGCGCGAAACTTAGCGAAGCAGCGCGCGCTAAGGCAGCCGCAGAAGCTGCCGCCTCCGCCGCAGCGTCTGAGGCAGCCGCCGCGCGGGACGAGGCGCGCCTCGCAGCTCGCCGCGCCACCGCGCTGCAGGAGGCTATTGCTGGAGACCTCAGCAGTCCTGGGGACTCCCGAGATACTGACAGGTGACAATAAAAACTAAACAGTCCAAGCTCTTTGAAAGAGTAATAGCAAACCGCCTCCTCGGACACCTAATGGGGGTGGGGCCGGCTCTGGCGGAGAACCAAAGCCTTTAATACTCTGTCCTATAGTTGCATCAGTGAGGCACTCCATATCACCAGATGCCTACCTACGTCACGTGATCGAGGCTTATTTGACGCAAAGAGTTGTTATCTGCCCTGGTCACCGCGGAGAGTGAACCGCCAAGAGATATCGTGCGGGGTTCCACAGGGTTAGATTCTGGGGCCACTACTGTGGGACATCGGCTACAACTCCCTATACGATACGACGATCTAACCGCCTTACGTGTCTAATTCCAGTGACAACGACAGCTACAGCTCGGACGAGTCCATCGGCACGTTCCTCGCCAACCACAAGCTGAGCCCCTCCGCGCCCTCGCGGAACAGCGTGCAACTAGACACACAAAAGTAAGTCCAGACACATTTCAATAACAAAGCAAGCAAAGTGACCCGATGAACTAGTGAAGGCTGCGAGAGTCGCTGGATCCGAGACGCATAGGACCACGAGGGGAAGGCTTATATCGAGCAGTGGATGTCTTTCTGCTGAAATGATGATGAGTACGGTGACAAGCAGGTATAAAAAAGGGGGCGGGATGGAACTCTTAGGCCATGTCGCTGTCAAGGAAAACAGTGCCCAAGACACCGAAGCATGGCCACGTCGAATGGCTACTTTACTTCAGAGTAATTATTACTTCATTTCTGGCTCACCGTATCATACCAAACTTGTAACGATGTACTCATGTCTGTCCCCCTCAGATCGCAGTCGTCAGGCGGTCGCGAGAGCCGCTCGAGCGCGGGCTCCAGCAAGCAGATGAGTCCCACGAAGGAGTCGTTCGCATAACAGCAGCCCGCCGGCGCCGGCCTGCTGACGCGCGCGCTGCCCGCGCTGTGCGCCGTGTTCTGTAGCCGCCAGCCGCCCGCGCCGCCCGCGCCCCCCGCGCCCCCCGCGCCGCACACAGTGCTCGACTGAACCTCTACGCACCTGTCACACGGCCACGTGACAGCTGTCACACACGTCAATGTCAGGTGTCAAAGTGTTATGAATGTGTGAGATCAAAGACTCCTCCGTGCGAATGATATTGTTCTCTCATTAATTAAAACGTACACCCCATACCAGCGATGATTATTAAACAATTATACGGCGTAGCAATAGTACTCGACGCTTGGAATTAAATGTAACGATGGCTCCTAAATTAGACTGCTCAGTAAAAACAATAATATTACACTTTTGAACGTCATTTTACATAAATCGATTATACATTTGAATCTTCATGTATTCATAGAAAAGCTTTTGATATGAAATTATTAACGCGGTTTTATAAAGATTTTTAGGTAATTCTGTGTATTTAGTGACAGATGGCGCCGGTGTCCTGAGCAGTGTTGCCAGGTTATAAAAATGAATGCATTCCAGATTTAAAAAATATCTTTAAAGAAGAGCTTCTGAGTACTACATCGGCGCCATTATCTAGGCTTGGACTTTAATTTATTTAGCGTAGATTTTTTGTAGGAAATTAATTATAATCTGTTAGAGATCGCGCGGCGACCGGCCAGCGGCCAGCCAGTCAGTATTTAGACGGCCTAGTGGCGTAACTTACAAAATAATATTAGGTTCTTTGTTATTTAGTTAGCTAACTTTTGTAAATAACTAGATGGCATATACATTTTTATTATTTAATTTGTAATATTTGTGTGATCAGACTGTTATACTATGGATTTATTTGTTACAAATGAGTTGTTGCTTTATAGTAGACTTGAAACATATCTGTTAGGTACATAGAACATGTTTTTTTTAACTTCCTTCACGACTGGTTTGTTTAATAGTAATTATACACTAGCTGATTATTGATTATTGAAATGTACTCCTATATAGTGTATCTTGTAATTGTGTACTCCATTAATCAGTCTATATATACGTACTGTGTCTGTAACCACATTATCAAATTGTCTTTTATATAAATGTGTATGTACTATAATGTGATGAAACGTTACTGCATTCAATACTGGTTGTAAAATGAAATTATTTAATAAAGTAACTGAAATTAGTGACTGTGTTTCTTTGACGTTAAAACTCCTTTTTGTTCGGTTATTTTTATCTACGTGTCTTAAATTTACCACAAATAATAAAAAACGATTGGCGGCGCTAGTGGACGGAATACACGCTCCTAATGGTACGATTTGAAAAATTCTTTCAGTGTTAGATAGCCCATTTATCGAGGAAGGCTATAGGCTATACCGCGTGTATCTGACATCGACGCACAAACGATTTCCATGGGTCCAGGGCATGATTCTGGACACCCTAGTGTTGGAATTTTTCGTCGGTTCTTTTCTCATTTTTTTCAAGAGTACCACAAATAGGTATCAGCTCAGCTGAGCTGATATCTATTTGTGGTTTTATTCAGATTGCTCTTTTAAGTGAAAGTAGTTAATTAATCATTTTTTTATTAAAAATCTCATTGGGTTAGGTCAGAATAACGATTATGAGCAGTCTAAAGTAAAAAAAGCCTTGAAAAAAATAGAAAAAAGCCGACGAAAAATTCTAAGTCTAGTGTGTCCAGAATCATGCCCTGGACCCATGGAAATCGTTTGTGCGTCGATGTCAGATACACGCGGTATATCATCACGCTAAGACCAATAGGAGCGGAGCAGTAATGAAAAATGTTACGCAGACGTTGTTGCACGGGTCAGCTAGTACTTATATAAAAATAAAGATCGCAAGAAATTGTTTGACGCGGTCAGAATTGCCGGCAAAAACAGAAAATCCTTACCTACCATTTGAATTATACAGGTCGGTATGATCAATCCTACTTCCTACTAGTAGTATTATAAACGAAAAATAAAGTTTGTATGTATGGATGTTTGTTCCTCTTTCAAGCAAAAACGGCTGAAAGGATTTGGATTAAATTTGGCACACATATAGTTTACATCCCGGAATAACACATAGGCTACTTTTTATCCCGATAAAAGGCATGGCTTAATGGAGGCGGAGGAGGAATAGGAAATCCGAAGCCGCTGCTGCTTTAGTACTTCTGATTCACAAGTACCAGCAGAGCAGAAACATGTCGAAAGTATTTTCGGGGCTGAATTTGTGAGCGCCAAAGATTCACGAGTACCAGGATAGCAGATACATGTCAAATTAGTTTTGGGCATTTTTTTTTGTGAATTGAGAGCGGTTAGGATTCAAAAGTACCTGGAGAACAGAAACATGTCAAAGTATTTTTGAGCAAGAATTTTGTTTTACCAGGGTAACAGAAACATGTCAAAGTTTTAGCGGGCTGGAATTGTGTGCGCTATAGATTCACAAGTACCAGGAAAGCGGAAACATGTCAAAGTATTTCCAGGGCTTTCATTGCAAGCGGATAGTGGTAGCGTAGGCCTATAAATAGTTAAAACAGTTAGGATTCAAAAGTACCAGGAGAACAGAAACATGTCGAAGTTTTTCGAGGCTGGTAATATAAGCGCTAAAGATTCACAAGTAACAGGACACCAGAAACATGTCGATTTAAGCAAGATTTTTTTTACCCGAATAACAGAAACATGTTAAAAAAATTCCGGGCTGGAATTATGAACGCTAAAGATTCACAAGTAGGTACCAGGAGACCAGAAACATGTCGATATATTTACGGATTTAATTGCAAGGAATTATGAGCGCTAAAGATTCACAAGTACCAGGAGACCAGAATTATATCGAAGTATTTCCGGAACTGGAATTGTGAGTGGTTAGGATTCAAAACTACCGGGAGAACAGAAATATGTCGAAGTTTTTGCCAGACTGGAATTATGAGCGCTGAAGATTCATTTGGTCTAGGAGATCAGAAACATTTCCAAGTATTTCTGGGGCTGGAATTGGCAGCGGTTAAGATTTAAAACTACCAGAATACCAGAAACATGTCGAAGTAGTTTTGGAGCAGGAATTATGAGCGCTACAGATTCACAAGTACAAGGAGACCAAAACATGTCGAAGTAGTTCTGGGCCTGAAAGCACGATGAGCAAAGACTCAAAAACTATCAGGATAGAATCATGAGGATGCATTTCCAAGGATGAGAATACAAGATAAAGAAGGTACGCGCCAGCTCTAAAGTCTACCCAGACGGAGTCGCGCGCAGAAGCTAGTACAATATATGTTGGCTTAAAATAAGGCTTAAGACTAACAATGGGGTAGGTTGTAACAGATTTTAGAAATGAGTATTAGGTATGTACTTATTTTTGGTTTGATTTAATAAAACAAAGTAATGCGTATAACATAAATTTATTATAACGTCTTACAATACAGCGTTTGCTTCACCAAACGATGCCAGCTATAATAATATTGAACATACGACGCGCACATGTACAGCCAAGTTTCGACAACATTTTATACATTCATAATTTCATTTCTTTAATCTCTTTGTTGAAAAAAAAAATATATAATAATAGATTTCATTGATATTGCTTCCAGTTTTTAATTTTATTAAGAACTAGAGAACATAACTGCGTAGTAATTGTAAAATGTCGCTTTAAATTTGATATTTTCATTGACCAAACTCGTAAAAACCCGCGCATCCATAATCATACATCAGTAATGGAATTTACATATTACAAGTCTTTATAACTTACATAGGAATACTTTCATAACATCTTAGACCAACATATACATATATAAACCTGTGAGATTACGATTTAATGATAGCCTCGTAGGCTTGGAATATGCAGGAGGCGACTTCGACGGTTCTTGATTTCAGACTGAGGGTTGCTTCGGGGTTTCCGGGCTGTAATTTGAGTTCTAAGAGTACCCAGATGTTGTTTGTGAGTTTGAGGGACTGATAGAGCATGTCTTGGCCTTCTACGTTCCGTTTCGCGATGGTATATATGTTGTTCAGGGTCATCTTCTGTGCGATAGTGTCGGCGTTGCCGGTGACATTGGAGAGAGTGTGTTGGACCTCGTTGGCAGCTGGTATCTCTTTCCAGGTGGTGAGGAATACTCGCTTGTCTAACTGTCCGTCTTCGGTGAAGAGGATGTGAACGGGAATGAGGCACGCGAAGTAGAATACATCCACGTTGTTCTTTATCGCCACCTGTTGGTAAGTTGTGGTGGGTTAGTTTAGGGGCATTTTGAAGTCTATGTTCAATTAAACAGGAGAACTATGCGTCACGTAGAACTTATTTAACTGCGGAGAAAAGTTGACCCTATCAAACTCCGAAAAATATCGGTGTACGAGCATCGCCACATGATTTCTATTGTTTTAGTTTTTACCTGAACAAGCAGTTGCTAACTCACCGATTTATGTGTATTTGCTGACTGCGTTATTACGCCCGCCACAAGTCACCTACTTTTGGTATTATATAATTTATTGTTTTACCTAATAAATTGTCAATCATTATCGGACACAAAACAGTGAGTTTATTTTCCTGTACACATCCCGAGTGATTCGTCTAACTACAGAATACATCTCAGTGTGCGGAGCTAGTGCCCGTACATTTTTGGTCCTTCGAGCCGGATCGCCACTACTGGAGCAAACAGTCCTGGAAGTCGAGCAGGTACGAAGTGTTTCTACTTACGATAGCGAATCGGTTTGACTGGTCTTCCACAAGCGGATCGCCCCAGTCAGATTGAGAAGACGCACAATATTGTACGGAGAGATTCCTTCGCACCCTGCGATCGCCACGGGAAACATCAACGTTTGGCGATTCGGGAATTACCTACAACGTCTTAGCAGTGAAGTCAACAGAGCTAACGTCCATTCACAACACGCATACATATCCGTGCAACAATTATGGACGCTAGACAACAAGGACTTCTCAAGCGGCAGGGAATCATCGCAGAGGGCATCCGAAAAATTGGTGTCAACTTCGGAAAGGATGGCCCTGACCGCAAAACCGCAACATACATCCGGGGCAGACTGGATACTCTCCAGGCGCACTGGAATGAGTTCGAAATGAATCATGGCGTGCTACAGGGCGCCATGGATCGGAACGACATATACTACACTACAAAGGTGTACGACAGGGTCAAGGCGGACTACTCGAACATACAACATAAGCTGCAAACATGGCCTACAAGCACTGCGGAACTCGCGAGTCCCCACGAAGAAGAGAACAAGAACACTGGAGTCCTGTCAAGATCGGACGAACTCAAAAGGCAACAAGCAACCCACTTCAGAGCCTTCTCCCGTTTCACCAGCAACTTGTGTACCGCTGACATTATTGAAAAATGAGAGATAGAAGACAAGCTCAGGATCCTCGAATGTCGCTGGAGGGCGATTGATGAAGTACACTGGCAGCTCGATAACATTCTCGTCGGTAGCGACGTAAACTACGAGATTGAGTTCTCGCAGTATGAAGAAACGTACGACAACGCGAAGCGAAGCCTCAACCGCAAACTCAACCACGCTGTCCAACAACGGGACAGCGCGCCGAGGATCGAAATACCGATGTTCTCGGGTAATTACACACAATGGCCGACATTCCTCGATCTATATATCGCGGCTATTCACAACAACCCTTCCCTCTCGAAGGGGCAGAAGATGCAACACCTGAAAGGGAAGCTAAAAGGAGAGGCTGAGCGCCTTGTGCAACATCTGCCAGTTTCCGAAAGCAACTACGACTCCTGCTGGGAAATACTCCACCATAGGTACAATAACTTGCAGATGCTCTTCACCAAACAAATGCAAGTTTTGATGAGTCAACATACGATTCAACACCAAAACGCTTACGAGTTGAAGCGCCTACACGACACCAGTCTCGAAACCGTGCACGCGTTGCGTAACTTGGGCATCGACACGACAACATGGGACCCGATTTTGGTGCACATCCTGACGGCGAAACTGGACACTCAGACCTACTCTGACTACATGGAGGCGAGGGAAAATCCAAGAGGACTTCCCGACTTCAAGGAATTCATCCAGTTCGTCGAAGGAAAGTTCCGCGCTCGAATCCGTTATGAAGAAAACAAATAAACCCAACAAACAAACAGACGCCGACGTCTCCCCAAATAAAGGAGCCTCGACGACAACAGTGCAAAGGGACGCGTACAACAGATACAGACGCCACCCCAAGGCAAACCATACAAGCTCCGACAGAAATTGTCCAGTTTGCAAAACAAGCCACATCTTGCTACACTGCAAAGAGTTTCAAGAAATGACGCCAGACAGGAAAATTAGGACAATTGAGCAATTGAACATTTGCAAAAACTGCATGTATCCACACAACGGAAAGAAATGCAACTCGCAGAAAAGATGCAAAGTGTGTAACGGCACACATCACACCACGCTACATGACCTAGCCCGTGATACTACGTCAGCGACTCTGTCGTCAAGCCGACTGACCGACAACGTGACGAACAACAACACGCAGCGAAAAACCAATCACGTGTCAGGAAATTTTAACGAAGTTCTACTGGCTACAGTACAGCTTAAAGTAAAGGCCGCAGATGGAACTTACACCGTACTCGAATCTGTTGTGCAACGACTTGGCCTACCGCGACGCAACCAAAACTCAACTGTGTCGGGGATCGGATCCTTTGCCAGCCAGAGCAACGGGACCGTTCAGTTGGACTGCAAGTCCCTTTATGGAGATTACGAGTTTTCAACGCCAGCATTAGTAATGGCTAAACTACTCAACAACCTGCCTAACTACTCCTTCGAAAAACAAGATTGGCCTCACATAGAAAACATTAACCTGGCCAACCCACAATTCAACTTATCTGGGCCGATAGACATGCTTCTTGATGCCGGAGTATATGGCGACATAGTCATGAGCAACATCCTTCGAGGGAACCTATACGCACCTATAGCACAACAAACTAAGCTCGGCTGGGTACTAATTGGAAACACGAATACGTTCAATTGTCATGTCGTGGTGGACACTAGCGATATCTCTCGCTTTTGGGAAATTGAAGAGATAACATCAAACGACCAGTCTATGAGCGTCGAGGAGGGGTACTGCGAGAGGCTGTACACTGAAACAACTAAAAGACTTAAAGATGGGCGATACGAAGTTAGAATCCCCATGAAGACCAACTTTGAGCAAAATTTAGGACGATCAAAGCCTCAAGCAGTCGCGCAATTCAAGCAGCTCGAAAAACGCTTGACTAGAGACGAAACCTTCGCTTCAAGTTACAAGGCTTTCATCGGCGAATACAAAGCTCTGCAACATATGAAAAAGTGCACCGAGCCAGACACGCCGAACTGTTTCCTGTCCCATCATGGAGTAATGAGACCCGATTCAACGACAACCAAACTCCGAGTGGTTTTTAATGCATCAGCAACCACTAGCTCGGGACACAGTCTAAACCAACTGATGGAATGCGGGCCTAACTTACAACAAGACTTACAAGCTATTATTCTACGATGGAGGGCGTTTGAATACGTGTACACAGCAGATATTGAGAAATTCTACCGACAAATACGTATTCAGGAAAAAGACCAACACTTGCAAAAAATAGTGTGGAGGGATTCAGCCACAGAGCCGTTACAAGAGTTACAACTGACTACAGTAACATATGGCACCGAGTCCGCTCCCTTTCTGGCAATGCGAACCATAAGGCAACTGGTAAAGGATGACGGCGCGAAATACCCCTTGGCGGCGGCTATTCTTTCCAATCAGCTATACATGGACGACTTAATCGGCGGAAGTCATGACTACATAACAGCACAGAAAGCTCGAAGTCAACTTATAACCATGCTGAAAGGCGGTGGATTCAACTTACGAAAGTGGGCTAGCAACGAAACGCGCCTACTCGAAGGCTTATCAGATGAATTGATAAGTCAGAAAATGTTCGACTTCAAGGACGCAGACACAAACAAAACGCTAGGTATTACTTGGAATCCGCGCACGGATCAGTTTACTTACAAACAAATATCACTCTGCAACGTGATGTCAATACAAAACGCACACTGCTGTCGGATATATCGAAACTATACGACCCACTTGGCTGGCTATCACCGGTAACAGTGAAAGCCAAGCTAATTTTTCAACATGCTTGGTCAACAACAACGAACTGGGATGATGAACTCCCACCAAAGATACAGCAAGAATGGGAACAATTCCGCAATCAGCTCGCACACATACACGACATAACCATACCACGCTGGATTGGCGACACCCAACAACCCTTTGAACTTCATGGCTACTGTGATTCATCAGAACGGGCTTACGCATGTGTCATATATTGCAAGACCACTGACAAGAAAGGTCAACAGTCGATAAGGCTGGTAGCGGCTAAAACAAAATTAGCCCCACAGAAAACGCCTATTTCTCTGCCACAACTGGAGTTATGTGGTGCAGTACTACTATCTCGACTGATCGAAAAAGTTAAAAACTCCATCACCTCGCAGACATTCGCCATACACTGCTGGACAGACTCCATGGTGGTGCTTGGCTGGCTACACGGAGACGTGGGGCGCTGGAAGAGTTTCGTGGCCAACAGAGTCACACAAATCACACAAATAACTCCACCCGACTCCTGGAACCACGTCAAGTCCGAAGAAAACCCTGCGGACTGCGCAAGCAGAGGAATCTCACCATCAGACTTGATAGGTCACAAACTGTGGTGGAAAGGCCCTTCCTGGCTTCAAAACAACAACATACCCAAACAAGGTACTCGTATTTTTACAACGAACGAAGAGAAAAGGAAACGAGGTCAAACTTGCGCAATACAAACAATGCACGCGCCACTCATCGAGCAACTACTGCAAAAATACAGCTCGATGACTTTTGCAACCCGAGTCATCAGCTGGATCAGACGATTCATAATCAACTCGCGTGACGCAACAAGAGCCAACCGCAAGTCACACTTAACTACAGAAGACATAGTGCAGACTCAAAACCTGCTTGTGAAAACTACACAGAACAATACCTTTGGCGATGAAATAGCATACCTACACAAACATAACAAGGTACGGGCTACAAGCAAACTGTTGAGTTTGAGCCCAATGCTAGACGCACAAGGCATTCTTCGAGTGGGAGGAAGACTTGAACATGCTAACTTAAGCAACTCCCAAAAACATCCAATAATATTACCAAACAACCACAAGCTATCAGTACTCCTGATTGACCAAGCCCACAAGAATACTCTCCACGGCGGTGCCAGGCTTACGTTAGGACACCTTCGTAACAAATACTGGATACTTGGCGGCATGAACCCAATCAAGAAGCAACTGAACAAATGTGTCACCTGCCACCGATACAAAACGCAACGCAGCTATCAGCAAATGGCAGACTTACCTACACCTCGAGTTACACCTTCAAGGCCATTCACACACACAGGCGTGGATTTCACGGGACACGTTGAAATAAAGGCTAACAAAGGTCGCGGCATTAAAACAGTTAAGGCCTACATCGCGATCTTCATTTGTCTATGCACAAAAGCTATCCACCTGGAACTAGTGTCAGACCTCAGCACTGTAACATTCCTTGCGGCATTGAAGCGGCTATGCGCACGACGAGGAACGCCAAAACATATCTACAGTGACAACGGAACAAACTTTGTCGGAGCAGCAAGAGCACTAGCCAAAGAACGCCAGGAGGCAATGCAGCTGCTAGTTAACGACGACCTTATCAACAGCACTTCCGAAACTGGCATGGAATGGCACTTTAACGCACCATCTTGGCCCACAGCGGGAGGACTATGGGAAGCGGCGGTCAAAAGTATGAAACACCACCTTAAACGCGTTCTTGGTGAACAAAAGCTTACGTACGAAGAGTTTACGACTTTGCTAGTACAAATTGAAGCCTGTCTCAACTCGAGGCCACTCGTCGCTTTAACAAACGACCTCGACGACATCGATTACTTGACACCAGGCCACTTTTTAGTCGGTGGACCGGTACTGGCACCTCCGATGACGTCAGAGAGTGATAACAGCCAGTTAACTTTACGATGGCGCTTGACAGAAAACATGTACAAGGAATTTTGGAAGAAATGGTCCAAAGATTACCTACAAACATTACAATTACGAGGAAAATGGCAAACCCCAACACGCAGCATTGCAGTGGATGACGTCGTCCTCATAAAGGAAGAACAAGTAGCCCCAGCCCGATGGTTATTAGGGCGAGTTATAGAGACGCATCCTGGACCTGATAAATTAGTACGAGTCGTCACGCTCAAAACTAAATCCAGCATAATGAAAAGACCCGTAACAAAATTGACCAGGTTACCCATTGAAACAGAGACAAGCACCGAAAACAAACCAACACAAACAGAGGCGACTACATCAACATCACAACGACAACGTCGGATGAGCCCAAGACAGGAACTGAAGGGTGTTTCCAGCTGTAATGCCCTAAGTACCTAAGCACATTACTAGTACTCATGGTTACGTGTGTGACACCGGCCAAGCCACAACTCGTTAATGTAACAACCCTAGACCCGACCCATCTAGTATACTTTGACAAAGCCACAGACTTACAGATAATACAAGACGAATGGAGACTGGTGGTGTACTATAACATGTCCACTTACTGGAAAAGCATTTCTGCCGTTGAGCAATATGTCCAGCAACTACACGGACTTTGCCAACGAAATATAGCGTACTTGACTATATCCACCCAACTCGAGCACGAACTAAACGAGCTCAAACACTACAACGAAGTACTACAATCTGACCACGGAATACGCAGCAAGCGAGGTCTCATAAACGGAATTGGAAACATTGCCAACTCTCTCTTTGGTGTACTTGATGACAAATTCGCCGAAAAATACAACAAGGACATCAAATTACTCCACAGCAACGAAGAGCACTTGTACAATCTGTACAAACAACATACTTCCATAATCGAAGGAGAATATAACCTCCTGAAGAGGAACGAGCAAGTAATGAACCGACAATTCATTGTCAAAAGACAAAAGTCTCAGAGACTCGTTGCAACAACTGAAAACCGAACAAGAGCAAGCAACTTTCCTCACGGCCACTGCACTCGCCGCAAACATGATGGTAGCAAACTTGCGGAGAATACAAGACATGTTGATCAGCCTAATTACAGATCTTCGCCATGGCAAGGTCGACACTCACCTACTGAAACCAGATGCATTCGAAAAACAGTTGAACATCATATCAGGACAAGTCCCAAAAGGATTATCTCTCCCCTGCTCAAACAAGTTCAAGTGTATCCGGGAAATGTATAAACTAGCAAGTGTGCAAGGAAAACTAACCGAAGATTACATCATATTCGAAGTAAAAATCCCTTTAGTAGCAGACGAACAGTACGAACTAACGGAAGTCATCCCAATCCGCAACACAAAGGGAGCCTCCATGGTTAACATAATACCAACAACTAAATACATCGCCATTAACTTGAAGCTGGACATGATGATACCACTGGATCAACAACACCTCTCATCATGCGCACAAGTAAACACAAATCAGCTGCTGCTGTGCAACCTTGACTTACCTATATACGGTATAAAAACAGCCACAAAAATGTGCGAAGCAGACATAATAAACAATCGAGGAGTAACAACCTGCCGCACTGAGGTATCAAGTTGCAGCAATGAATGGAAAAAACTACACAGCAAGGGGGCTTGGTTGTTTCCGTGTTGCGAGGAATGCACTATGCGCATTTTCTGTCCTGCTGGAATTACGTCACAGACATTACAAAATACAGGCATAATTACCTTAGCGACTGGTTGCATGATGCGCGGCGAAAAACATCTGATTCATGCACACTACAATATGCAAAGCAGTATTGAATTAGGAAATGAGCAAGAGATCTACGTCCCACAGATAAACCTTAACGAAATATTAACAAGCAATAGTACTATAACAAATATGGAACTTGAAACACACGTTAAAGAACAACAGGACATACAAATGGTTAATTCCGTGGAGGCGGAGCAACATCACTACGTCCTGTACGGCTGTATGATAACCTGTGCAACAATACTCAGCATATGGGGATACGTCCAGAGTCGAGCACACTGCCTTCGTCTACTTCATGGAAACAGAACAGCCACGCCGGCACACAAGGAAGAGATTGAGATGGTCCCAAGTCATACTCGACGGGATCGTCCAACGGAAGGGCAAACAAATGCCGAACAAACAGATTTCCCGGAACTAGAAGAGGTCACCGGACATCTTCCTAACCGCAACAAGGTGGATCGCGAAACGTCGCCTTATTCATAGCTAGCCTTACATACTTTACTTACCTTTAAGATAATGCATTTTTACTTGTTATTTGTATTTTTATAGTCGGCAGGATGTACGAGCATCGCCACATGATTTCTATTGTTTTAGTTTTTACCTGAACAAGCAGTTGCTAACTCACCGATTTATGTGTATTTGCTGACTGCGTTATTACGCCCGCCACAAGTCACCGACTTTTGGTATTATATAATTTATTGTTTTACCTAATAAATTGTCAATCATTATCGGACACAAAACAGTGAGTTTATTTTCCTGTACACATCCCGAGTGATTCGTCCAACTACAGAATACATCTCAGTGTGCGGAGCTAGTGCCCGTACAATCGGGCAAATCGAACTTTAACTAGTCCCGAGTTTAATACGGTAGGCAGTAAGGGTAACAGTTCAATGCATCAATCCTGCAGTGACAGAAGTTATTGGGTATTCCATAGGAATTTTTCAGTGGTTTCTGGGAGAGTTCAGAATTTGGTGGAGTCACCACACTCCTATGCTTCGAAAAGTTCGCCCTTGGTACTGCACCTGATCTCTCCGGTAGTTTCAAACTGCCGTCCTATCGGACTAGGATAGTGAAGGAAAAAGAGTTAACACATACTTTTTGAACACACACTTGTGTACTTATTGTTCTGCGTCGATGGCTATAGTCACCACTGAGATTGACCTTCGTGCTTTAAGTTATGTCAGGAAGATCTAGAGTACAGTCTGTTCAGGAGGAAAAGCAGTACAGGTCTAGAGGGGCAGTGCAGTAGTATAGTACCTGCAGGTTGTTGAGCGGCTCCATGCGCTGCACCGGCCCGCTGGTGGCGAGCACGAGCGGCGCGTCGGCGGCGGCGCCCGCGGCCACCGCGCCCACACTGAGCCCGCCCGATGGGAACACACCGAAGCTGGAACGAACCAGTGAATGAACATAGGCTGACGTTTTTTTATCTCAACAATCGCTTGGCTCACGCGAGCGACGGGGAAAGTAATAGGGGTGGTACAAGGGTAGAAGAATAAAGAAAAACTAGTTATTTACCACAGACAAGCCCTACATTATAAATTACGAATTAATTAAACTAAAAATCGACTAACGACCCGCCCTAGCTAGAATTTGCGCAGCCAAAAAATATTGACGGAACGTTTCTCGTTTGTCGCTCTTTCTAATAGATTAAAACATAGAAAATTACAATCGATATTCAGTCAGGACAAACGATTTTATAAATGAAGATACATGATGATAGTATTTATATACGATACGAATTAAATTAACGCCCTTCAGATTGAAGTAAGAGGAAAAATTCTGTTGTCAAACAATAGGGAATATGCATGATGTTTTTTTATTTTATTCTTCTCGTCTTTACAACGCAGGAAAAAATATAAATAGTCTTGGAAATGTCTTAATTATTTTTTTTTTTTAAATATTAAAAATGCTGAATAAAATTTTGCAGTTCAAACGCCGCCATTTTTCGCGGGCTTTGGATGACGTTACACAACAGAGGGCTAATTCACGTAATGTTATGACGCACCGATTAAGTTTTAGTGCAGTTGCAATTAAGTTTAAGTTCGAGTGATAAACGGTATTCTTGTAATCTTTGAACTGCGCGTAAACTGCGCGTGAACTGCACGTCAATTGCACGACAACCAAACTACCAAACTTACTGACGGTAGAGAGAAAAAATATTATTCACTAAATAATCGACTAGAAACGAATAAATTTCAATGAATATAGACGTTATTATAATATTAAAAATTAAACTTAAGCTTATAAGCTGTCATTTTGGGACGTCAAACAAATAGTAGAATACCGATCACGTTGCGTTCCGAAACACACACCAAAGACGCGCAACAGTAGAATGCCGTTATTGCGCTCGCGTGACGCGAACTTGCCGCGAGCGTGTCTGACAGCGGTAGAGAATACGAAAAGCGTTGTTTTGATCGAAACGTAACTTAAACTGCACTGCAACAGCACTTATTTAGTTACGTGAATTAGCCTACAGGTCGTCGTTACGCCGCGCGCTTTGCGTGTTTGTTTGTTTACCTTTTTGAACTTTAGGCGTTTCAGTTTTCAGCTCGATTCTCGTTTTATTCGACATACAGACCATGGAAGAAGCTGAGAAACCTTCTTACAAAGTATTGTAAGTGAGAAACACTATAAGAACTACACAAACAATATAATAACTACACCTGATAATCTATTCTAGGTAAATTGTCTGATTGCGCTTTAACAAAACCATTGTCAGTCATCGTCCTAGATTAATTACAAATCTAGATTAACTAGAAATCACCGCAGGAACACATTTATTAACGGTTAACAAAAATTTTAACTCGAAAATGAAGACGGGAGAGCCGGGTAAATAAGTCAATCCAATGTCAGTCATGTCATTGTCATGTCAATGTCGTCGTGCGGTCGTGTTGTGTGACGTCTCACACGCGCGTTTCGCAAGTTTAAACTTCCCGCGCTGATTTTGTATTTTTATATATATTTTTTTTCGGTTTAAATAAGAACTAAATTAAAAAAATATATTTTAGATATAATGTGACGAAAATAAAGAACTAGAAAAAAATATTCCAGACAAATTTAATCTTGATGCATATTCCCTATTGTTTTTTACGTTCTAGTTCTTTGTTTCAAACATGTAACTGACCTGTTCTTGTTGAGTTGTATAGCGAAGCCGCTCATGGCTTGCATGGCCTTGTTGGTGAATGTCATCTCCATACGCGGCTGTCCGTTCTGCCGACTGAACGTACCCCAGATCTCCAGGCCTGCAAGTATTCACAACAAATTATTATACAACGTATAACTAATACTGCCGAACCGACAATCCCCGCCTTTGTATGAAACTCTAGCTATCACGTGTTCACTTGTTGATTGCGAAAACGAAGCTTGTGCATGTGTACAATGCGTTTCAAATGAGAATAGGAACGTCAATGACCAGAGGGCTAATTCACGTAATGTTATGACGCACCGATTAAATTTTAGTGCAGTTGCAATTAAGTTTAAGTTCGAGTGATAAACGGTATTCTTGTAATCTTTGAACTGCGCGTAAACTGCGCGTGAACTGCACGTCAATTGCACGACAACCAAACTACCAAACTTACTGACGGTGGAGAGAAAAAATATTATTCACTAAATAATCGACTAGAAACGAATAAATTTCAATTAATAAGACATTATTATAATATTAAAATTAAACTTAAGCTTATAAGCTGTCATTTTGGGACGTCAAACAAATACATAATAGTAGACTATCGATCATGTTGCGTTCCGAAGCACACACCAAAGACGCGCAACAGTAGAATGCCGTTATTGCGCTCGCGTGACGCGAACTTGCCGCGAGCGTGTCTGACAGCGGTAGAGATTACGAAAAGCGTTGTTTTGATCGAAACTTGACTTTAACTGCACTGCAACAGCACTTGTTTCAGTAAAACGTCTCTTGAAAACTACGGTTTGAAAAGAAAACATAGTTGCATATCGATAACGTTTTATTTTACTTTGTTTGAATAAGTATTAAATCGAATTTAAATAAAAACGTTCATTAGTAGTATATTAGCTAAATAAAATATTTAATTATTTAGTAATTATTAGTTATTTTAAAGTTTAAACCATAAAAAAACACTTTTTTAAATTTTTATAAATATTAATTAAAATAAAATAATCTTGCTTTGCTCACCCTACTGAATTGGTTTGAATTGACAGCTACGACGTCACAATATGGTGCTAAGTCGATCCTATTGTTATTTGAAAGGCATTGTAGATAGTGTTATAATATCGTTACCTTTCCCCTTGTCTGCGGGCAGCCAGCACTGCTTGGGCGGCACGTAGCAGGCGGCCGCGCTGACGCCGAAGATGTCGCCCAACAGGCCCGTGGTGCTGGCGGCCGGCGCCGGCTCGGGGCCGCCGCCCAGCTGGGACCACATACGGGTTTTAGTTTTAAGTGTTATGATACTGGATAAAACCACTTTTTTTCGTTTTAAATGTAAAAAAGACCTCAAACTAAAATATTTAATTTCGGAACTCGTTGTTTTTGTTAGTTTCTTCGTATTTTGACACCGACTTCCGAAATCAAAGTTATATTTTACTTTGCAGTGTTTTTTTTTGGAAGTCGGTTGTATTTTTTTGTAATTTTTTTTTCACTTTTTAGTGGTACCCCACACCTAACAACACCACTGCAAAATCGCAGAAAAGCAAAATAAGCAAATTCGATTACTTGGATGACATAAAACCATCATCCAAGTAGACGAATTCCAGCTGTTTCGATTTAAAATACAAAGTTCGTAACCGATTTTGATAAAATTTAAATGGGACCAATCTGCAAGTATATCCTTTCAGATAAAACAAGAATTTTTCAAATCGGTTCATAATTGTCGGAGTTATGAGGTAACAAACATAAAAAAAACATACAACCGAATTGAGAACCTCCTCCTTTTTGGGAAGTTGGTTAATAAAAATAACTTTCGTAACAGATAAAATATCTCTTTAGCATCAAATAATTTCTTGGACACTACGGACGAATTTCTTGCACTATTCTCTATAGAGATCTACGAGTTGAAACGCACTAGCTTGCACCTTTTTTCTGAGTTTTTTAATTTCAATATTTTCGTTTACTACTATTTACCTAGCATTATTAGTTTCATAAACCAATCAACAGTTTACTTACAGTGTTACAAGACGCTGTGTTGTACTTTGAGTACTAGTTAGTAATTTACTTTCACAGCTCAGAAATTGAATACGTCGGTTTCAGAGACACCACCAATATGTGTATGTATGTAATGTTTTCTACATTACATTATTTGATGCTGTTGTGTTGTATTTGAATATAAATGTGCTATATTCTATCGTAGAGTGCATATAACACACTTGTACAGAAGCTATCTCACCAGCACGTCGAGTCCGCCGGCCAGCAGGTCGAGGTTGGAGGCGGGCTGCGGCGCGGGGGGGGGCGCGCCGATGTCCATGGACAGCAGGTCGCCGATCAGGGACTCCTGCTGTATACAAACAAACATACTAAATCTCTTTCTTATTGTATAACCATGTAAGTGGCCACGTTGAATGCAGCATTTGTGGCTTTAATTAAATCCACCAAAGAACATATAAAATACAAAACACTCATACACAACATCATCACAATCATCCACATTATTCCATGCAATAGCGTTCAAAACACGCCCAAAGATTCATAGGTTCTTAGACTATTTTCTTTTTTATTAGGTAGGCTAGCTTTTTACCCAACTTCTTTTTTTTTACATATGGGTTTGCTCTAATCTTAGTCAGAGATAACAGAGACAAAGTCGACAATGGCACTCCATTGTCGTCCTATATTGAGGCCGGCGTCCTAACTGGATTCAGGAAAATATCAGTATTTTACATGGAGCTAATCTCTATCCGGGCTCTATAATTCAATAACTTGGAAACACCATACTTCTTAACAAGGTTGCCTCTCAAATTTTCTGGTTCTGCCTACCCGTTAATAACGTCAAGAATGTACAAATGAAAGCCGGACTTAACCGACGGCCTACATGCTTTTATGGCACCGACATCTAAGAACCGACCTGGACAAACGTTGCTTAACCTCAAAGATCGATCAGTGACTTAGCCACGAGGTCCTCCCTCTAGCCTCCTTATCATTAACTAGCTGTCGCCCGCGGCTCCGCCCGCATGAAAGAAAACAAAATTATTTTATGCGTTATTCCAGACTATAACCTACCTCTGTGCCAAATTTTATGAAGATTTCAGGCGGTCCGACGTGAAAGAGTAACAGACATCCATTCATCATCCTCAAAACTTTCGCATTTATAATATTAATAGGATAGATAAGAGTACATACGTTGTGCAGCTGGTTGGGTATGACGGTGGGCTGCGGCGCGCTGACGTCATCGCTGACGGCCGACCCGCCGCGCGCCGGCAGCGACTTGCGCACGCCCGCACCGCGACCTGACGCACAATGTTAGTTGTTATACTAAACTGGCAACGCACAGTAGGGAAATCTTTGTGATGGTGTCCTCAAAATCCACGTCAAGCATTAACACATATAGAGGGATGTGGTACAGAGTAAAATCACGCAAACCTCCATTGAAAAGGGAGGATCCTCTGACCGGACGGTTGTTGTGTCCGGTGTAGGTAACTGCCCGATAGTTGATATTCGGGCCGACTTATATGTTTAAATCGCACGTTAAACTCTGATTCCGCGATGCAGATCAGATTTCGACGTATTAGTTCGCTGCTTGTTGGATAGATGGCGTTGCAGTTCTTTTTGTTGCAAAGTAGATTTCCTCCGTGGGTTTTTTTGCATTGATGCCGCAGGTCCAATGAGAACTATGTATGTTTGTGTTTACATGGTTCTCATATGATTGGACCAGTACGGATTGTATGGACGGAGAGATGAGCGGCTTGTCGGCACAGAGCCTTACCTTCAACGAAAGCAGTAGGCGGCTTGTGGTAGACGGAGGCCAGCGAGCTGATGTGGCAGATGAGCTCGTCCAGTAGCGTGGGCTCCAGCAGGTCGGTCTCCTCGGAGATCAGCGGCTTGTCGGCCAGCACCACCTCCTTGGCGGCCGCGGGGTCCGTGGACAGCAGGCGCCAGTAGATGAAGCCGCGGTCCCTGCAATACAGAACTCAGTTATGCCTCCCAGTTTATTCAGGATGTCTGTAATAGACTTCAGTGCTCCTACTGTTAACTTCCGCATTTCGGTGACGCCTGACCTCAAGGAACACGACGTGCGCTACCGTGTCCTCCTCCATTCATGCTCTGCACAGAGGACTGTCCGTTATACATATCATGTGGAAGCCTTTGTCCAGAGAGTTATGGTACGCGCCTCTATCCGGAGGCTGCGTCTGTCCAATTGCGGAAGATGCCTGGTTAACTTCCTTTTAAGGAATGAGATAGCCTCCTTGGACTGCCTGCAACTCGATGCCTGGTGCCAAGGTCTACCAGTTTTCTGCTTGTGTGATCTTGTAGCCATGTATGCAGCTGGGTGGGCACTATGGGCTCGGATTCGGATCCGAATATAACCGTACCGGAACCCCTCTTAGCCAACTTTTCAGCCGCAACATTACCTAGTGATCCCCTGTGTCCTTTACCCATTGCTCACCTAAGGTCAGGGTTGTCAGAGTCCTGCGTGGCGAGGCTGAGCACGTGCTGCACCAGCTCCTGCGTGTCGGCGGGCCGCTTGAGGAACAGCTTCACCACCGCTGTCAGCAGTTGCAGTTGTACCTGGAAGCAGCAATGAGCTTCAGAAAATGTGTGTTACTAAAAAGCCTGTTTCCAATTAGTGATGATGAAATTTGACAGATTTTAGTGTGGTTGATATTATGATTCTAATGATTCTGTTAACGTGGCCTTTTTAGAACAGATCTCCACAAACCAGTGACTCAGCATTACGATACCCCTTTGCAAGACTGTTGTCAGATTTTCTGGCTTCAGGGGGGCTACTCTCTAAGCCTGAAGTCTGCAGTTTCAGCCTTAGTTGCGGGCGTTTTCTACTCCCCTACGGAGTTACGATTAGTCCCAAACTCGAACTTAGAAGTTAGTGGTTGATTCGAAGATATTAAGAAACACATGAGAATTCTACACCATAGCAGTACGCACAATGAATGTATTCCCAGAACGTTTTGTGCGTGTAGGTGTTGACACAACACATTGTCCCACATACGTGTCGAAGTAATGTTTTTATTCCATTCAATAAATAAGTTATGTTACCTGTGCGTTCTCATCGTGGAATCCTTCAAGGAAGGAGTCCAGCAGCTCGTCCGCGTTGTCGATACGTTCCGCGTACTCGCCTACAATCCAAACCTGAGGAATAAAAAGTTTTAATAAGTACTGGATTTTGTGGCCATACTTCTACAATTAATAGACAGGGTTTCAAAATATTGTTTCTTTTTTTAAATCCCGAACGCATAAAGCGATTTAAAAGTAAAAAAAATAAATATTCAAGCAATCTATCTAATGCAGTTAGTGTCTTATTCAGTTCAATCACAGATTCGATGCACACAACTGCATCTGGCTGCTTTTAAACTGTTTTTTTTTTCTTTTTGTCGGTTTCTGAGGTCGAGTTATAGAAAAAAGGCAATATTTTGTTATTTACGCAACTTTATAGCAGCTACAAAAATCCCACTTCTGGACCACCCTGTAAATTTTTAATATGGATGGATGGTGAGGAAGAGAGGGAGGCCATAGCAAAGATGGAAAGAATGTGTTTGGAATGATGTGAAATTCTCAGTCGATCGCTCACTGACAGCATACATCTATGGTCCTACGCTCTACAATTAACCATAGACGCACTATAGCTCGGTCCTCTCCTCTATGTCTACATTGTCTATGCACTAACGCTACCTCTACAACTCACCATAGACGCCCTAGCCTCCGGCTCGTCCAGCGTGTCGAGGTTCTCGCAGAGCGTGCTGATGATGCTCTCGTACTTGTTGGGGTACTTGCGGAAGATGTCCTTGATCACCACGATGGCTTCCTGTACCACGTAGTTCACCTTAGTCTGGATCAGTTCCAGGAGGGTTGATACGCAACGCTCAGCTGATGGTTCCACCTGGGGACACAAAGAGTAATGACTTTTGTTAAGAAAGAAACAATAACTTTTAATTTTAAGACACGATATGCAAAAACCTGCAAGTTCTGTTTAGTCCACACGTCTTAAGGGCCCTTTTTCTATCATGCGTGTTTACGCCCGCGTGCGGATCTGGTCCGCATGCGGGCTGCCCGCATCCTATTGTTTCATACATGTTTTTCCTATCATGCACGCGCGCAGAATGCGGATTGGCTGTGTGCTCACAGCCCATGCCGTTGGACCCGCGTCACATGTTTAGTCACTGGCGACACGCACGACACTGCAGCGGCAAACGAAATCTTTGTCCCGAGTGTGGCCAGGAGCGTGCTGTAACCCTCATGCGAACCAGAACCCGCGCGCGGGTGAAAACACGCATGACATTAAAAGGGCCCTAACATAGACTCGCGCCGGTGGCAGTGAAAGCCTCCACCCCCCGCCCCCCCGCACCAGTCAGTATTTTCACGTCTTCAAGCGTGGCTGCTCTCGCGCATTATAAAATTCTGAATATGTACCATCAGTAGGCTCACCTTGATGGCACACCTGCCGATAGCCCGCACGGCCTTCCGTACGAAGTCCACGTCCACCTCGGTGGCGTACTCCTTGAGCTCGCCCAACACTTGCGCGATGTTGTATATCTACAGCAGTAGGCTCACCTTGATGGCACACCTGCCGATAGCCCGCACGGCCTTCCGTACGAAGTCCACGTCCACCTCGGTGGCGTACTCCTTGAGCTCGCCCAACACTTGCGCGATGTTGTATATCTACAGCAGTAGGCTCACCTTGATGGCACACCTGCCGATAGCCCGCACGGCCTTCCGTACGAAGTCCACGTCCACCTCGGTGGCGTACTCCTTGAGCTCGCCCAACACTTGCGCGATGTTGTATATCTACAGCAGTAGGCTCACCTTGATGGCACACCTGCCGATAGCCCGCACGGCCTTCCGTACGAAGTCCACGTCCACCTCGGTGGCGTACTCCTTGAGCTCGCCCAACACTTGCGCGATGTTGTATATCTACAGCAGTAGGCTCACCTTGATGGCACACCTGCCGATAGCCCGCACGGCCTTCCGTACGAAGTCCACGTCCACCTCGGTGGCGTACTCCTTGAGCTCGCCCAACACTTGCGCGATGTTGTATATCTACAGCAGTAGGCTCACCTTGATGGCACACCTGCCGATAGCCCGCACGGCCTTCCGTACGAAGTCCACGTCCACCTCGGTGGCGTACTCCTTGAGCTCGCCCAACACTTGCGCGATGTTGTATATCTACAGCAGTAGGCTCACCTTGATGGCACACCTGCCGATAGCCCGCACGGCCTTCCGTACGAAGTCCACGTCCACCTCGGTGGCGTACTCCTTGAGCTCGCCCAACACTTGTGCGATGTTGGCCTGCGACGCCAGCCGGATCATAATATCCAGCTTCTCCAGCTTCACGTAGATGGGGTCGTTGTATTTTACGAAGAACACCTGGAAGGAAGATTAATTTAGTAATCAACTACCAGTAGTTTTATCGCGCGAATGTTAGAAACTACCCCAAGGGAACATAACTCCCGGGATGAAATAGTAGGATTGTAATATCTGTGTCAAATTTCATCTAGATCCGTTCAGCCGTTACGACGTGATTGAATAACAAACACCATCCAAACTTTCGCATTTATAATAATAGTAAGATACTGCAGTTTCTTTTTTTTTTTCAGAATCACGCAGTGGGTGCCTGAGGACGGGCGGGCGTCGTAACCGAGGGAGGCCGGCAAAAAAACGCAGTCGTGACAATTTAGACTCGTTCCTGCAGGATTTGCCCGAGAATACAAAATACAAAGAGTGTTGCCAAGCTATTGGGGGAGACCTTTGTCCAGCAATTTGACAGTATAGATTAAAAATAAATGCAGAACTTGCAAGTCTATAATGTAAAATGGTTGATCCATTACATATAAGTCTCCTCCATAGCTCTAAAAACTTGTTTAGCTTTTGGTCTCGACTCTTATTTGTAGATGTTGTCATTCGTCATCAATCAGAAGGTATCGTGTTACTAAATTGCTTTGCTGGGTTATGTTAATCAGATAGGTAATTGCTTCTTGTAAGATACAGGCATACAGCTTCCACCAGTTTGATTGGAAATCAACCCCAACGTAGTTTGGAAAAGCTAGGCAGATGATGACCCACCTTTTATTATAATAATTTGCTACTTTTCAACATACCTTCATCTCATGTTTCAGGATATCAGGTCTCTTCTGCACGACCAGATTGATGTTCCTTAGCGCCACGTACTGTACTTCTGGTTCAGCGCTCAGCAGGGTCACTAGAGGGGGGGCCAGCTTCCGGGAGAGGGTGCTGACCAGTTCAGTGTCGTCTGATACCATCTCCATCAGTTTCATCAGGACCTGAGGATGAGAGGCAAAATCTGTGGCTTCATTTTTATTACGAACGGTCTGATCCCTCGGCAATTCTAAAGTGCCTGTAAATGGTCCAATTGAAATAAAGCGAGGAGTTTCTAAAGGGAGTCCCTTTAGAAACTCCTCGCTTTATATCAATTGAGCTCGTGGAGTCTGCAAAATTACAATTTTAAGTTTTTTTTGCAATTTACAGCAAATTTTAGGTTATATCTGTACAATGCGATTCAAATAAAAATAAGATCGACTTAGTGTCATATTATGACGTAATAGCTGTCAATTCAAACCAATTAGGTAGGGTGAGCAAGGCAAGATTATTATTTTTTAATTTTTGTTTTTGTTTTCTTTCTCGGGTCCCTGGAGACCCGGTCCTTTGGTAGGCGTACGAGGGGCTGAAACCAACTCGCAGAGGCCCCGTTAGACATTTCAAATGAAATGGGACACCAACCGGCGATTATCCCTGTATGCATTGGGAATATATAGTTTTCCCAAGGATTTATTTTTTAATAATTATTAAGAAATATTGAGTGAAATAAGGGTTATGTAATATGTATCCATATTACATTTAGCCAATTTACTACTATATAACGCAGCATGTTCGCAGCGTAAAAAGGATTTACCATTTCATCTAACCAATAAATACTACACATTCATTAAAAAAAGATATTTATGAATATTTGAGTTATTTAAAATAATTCAATAATATTCATCATCCCATGATCAACCCATGACGTAGTTTGAAATATCCAGGAGCGAGAGCCGTCTGAGCCTTGTGTTCCAAAAACGGCACAGAATGAAATGGTGACATTTGTTAGGTAAACATTTTCAACAGGGTCTTTCATAATTCTAATGCAAAACATTATTTATTTTTGTTATGCTTTTGATAACTAATTAGACGTCGTCCTAATACGACGCTACCAACACGCAAATGTGGGCGTTTATTTCTACAGCAAACCCGCTCTTGGGGTCGCGAAACGGGCGCCTACGAATTCTGGCGAAAACAATCGCGTCGTCGTCGACCGCGTATACATATGTTACTCTTTATATGTTACTGGTGCAATTTTACTGTTTATAGGATGAAAGTTCGGAGTATATTTACCTTGACAGCCGACAGTACCACAGCAGCATTCGCATGTGCCAGCCTAGGCGTGATTCTCTCGCATATAGAGTGTGCCTCCCTGGCGTCCCTCGGGGAGTAGTTGGACAACGCGTCCAGTATGAACACCTGGCCCCACTCCGTACACTCATTCAAAGCTGTCAACAGCTTATTAATCGTAGGCGCATTCATTTCTGTCGACAAAATATTTTAGTATTTTAGGTATATTTTGGCAAGTTTTAAGATAAATGCTTACGTTTTTGGGCACAAGCCAAAAATGCTTTTGCCTAATTAATTAATAATAAAAAGATTTTACTAATAAGCTTACGATGAGTGTGTTCTATATTTAGTATCATCGACTGTTCAAGAAGGAACTTGGGAAGGAAAATCTATGACATTTTTATTTATTTATTTTTTCTTTTAAAAAATGTTGCCCCACATTAGGATTTTTTCCTGTATCGTGGGTGCGTTAACAAACATACAAAGTCACATACACAAACAGCCAGACCCGGAACAACTATCTGTAGGCCATACAAATATTTGTTCCGTGCGGGAATCGAACCCACGATACGTGGCGCAGCAGCCGATCGCTCAACAATAGGGAATATGCACGCCATTTTTTTATTTATAAAATGAATTACTTATAAGCTCCAGTAAACACTCTAGAAAAAAAATTTTAAATATCTTCATCAGCGATGCTTCAAAGATTACTTTTAGAACGAGAAGTCCGACATGGAATTTGACGTCACATTACGTGACGTCTATACAATATCTGCCATAGAAAACAGCGCTTTCGCGAGAGGGACAGATATATTTGTTTAAAATAATAATAATATCCTTAGACATTTCACACATCGCCATATAGTCCCAAGCTAAGCAACCTAATGCTTGTGTTATGGTAACGAGATGGCTGATAAACTACTTATATACATTTTTTTTTGTAAATACATACATATTATAGATAGAAAAACACCCAGACTCGGAACAAATACTTGTAGGTCGTACAAATATTTGTTCCGTGCGGGAATCGAACCCGCGACATGCTGCGCAGCAGTCAATCGCTCAACCACTGCGCCAACCGTGTCGTCATAATTATATCTCGTTTGTTTTTCAAGCAATTTTGATTCTATTTCCACTGTTAGTAATATATTTTTGTATATTTTTAGATAAAGTGTTTAGATAATAATTTTTTTTTTATGCATATTCCCTATTGCGTATTATCTATACTTATCTATACTAATATTATAAAGCAGAAGAGTTTGTTTGTTTGTTTGTTTGGTTGAACGCGCTAATCTCAGGAACTACTGGTCCGATTTGAAAAATTCTTTCAGTATTAGATAGCCCATTTATCGAGAAAGGCTATAGGCTATATTTTATATCATCGCGCTAAGATCAATAGGAGCGGAGCAGTAATGGAAAATGTTACGCAGACGACGTTGCACGGGTCTTGGTATATTTTTTTTGATGAAACAAATTAATGAGTGAATTCAAAGATTTCATCGTTATACTTGCCAGCCCTGAATAGGGAATATGCATGATGTTTTTTTATTTTCTTATTTTATTCTTTTCACCTTTATAACGCAGGAAAAAATATAAATAGTCTTGGAAATGTCTTAATTATTTTTTAAAAAAATATTAAAAATGCTAAATAAAATTTTGCAGTTCAAACGCCGCCATTTTTCGCGGGCTTTGGATGACGTCACATAACAAGGAGTCGTTACGTCGCGCGCTTCGCGTGTTTGTTTGTTTACCTTTTTGAACTTTAGGCGTTTCAGTTTTCAGCTCGATTCTCGTTTTATTCGCCATACAGACCATGGAAGAAGCTGAGAAACCTTCTTACAAAGTATTGTAAGTGTGAAACACTATAAGAACTGCACAAACAATATAAGAACTACACCTGATAATCTATTCTAGGTAAATTGTCTGATTGCGCTTTAACAAAACCACTGTCAGTCATCGTCCTAGATTAATTAGAAATCACCGCAGGAACAAATTTTTTAACGGTTAACAAAATTTTTCGCTCGAAAATGAAGACGGGCGCGGGTGAAATAAGTCAATCCAATGTCAGTCATGATATTGTCATGTCAATGTCGTCGTGCGGTCCTGTTGTGTGACGTCTCACACGCGCATCACCATTGGTCGCGACCCGCGACCAATGGTGACGCGTTTCGCAAGTTTAAATTTCCCGCGCTGATTTTGTATTTTTATATATTTTTTTTTTCGGTTTAAATAAGAACTAAATTAAAAAAATATCTTTTAGATATAATGTGACGAAAATAAAGAACTAGAAAAAAAATATTCCAGACAATTTTAATCTTCATGCATATTCCCTATTGACATCTAAACCTAATAACAATATAACAGTTTTATGTTTGGGGGCCGAGTCACCCGCGTCCGTAGGAGAATACCCCTCAGCGAATCCCTACACGAGGTTCCCGGGTGGTGCTAAACAGGTGACACTAACCGCCTCTGTGGTCTAGTCAGAGGTCCCGGGTTCGATTCCCAGCGGGGGCAAATTTTTTGCTCGGTTTGGTTGGTGGTAGGACTTGTTCTAAGTCCGCCTGGCAAGCTACCACCATCATGTCTAAGTCTGTCGCCATAACAACAATGTTAACAGTATTGTTGTGTTCCGGCAGTTAGAGGTATGATAGCCAGCTCCTCTGTGTAAGAGGATTGCGTGTGAAACTCGCTTCCATCTTCGGCCTAATCATCACCTTCCATCAGGTGAGATTTGGGCCAAGAGTTTCCCCGTTTTGTATAAAAAAAAAATAATAAAAAAAAAATATTTTGCATCATTCCACCCATTCAAAATGTCTAACTAACAAGGCCAGTAAACAGTAATATACACAGCTATAAAGAGTCAAACTAACGAATTCCGCAAAATACCTATAACTAGCCTTAATAACTTATAAAATTATCTTTTACTGAAAGTCCTGTCAAAATCGGTGCAGCCGTTTCGGAGATAAGACGGAAGAAATAGACCAAAAATAAAATAAACTTTCATATTGATTTAGTAAAATGCTGTTATTTTGATATAACAATTAGACACTTCAACTTTATTTATTTGTATGAACTCGTATCTAAGATTGATAATAGGCTAGATTACATCATCCACAAATTGCAAAACTATTTAGTCCGTCAGTTAGAGTATTGAAAAATAAAGGACACGTATTTTTTGTTTTTGTAAATCAATGAATATTGACAAAGATAAAACGCATCAAAACTCGTGACATCACGACTCAGTAAAAAATATGCGAAGGTGTGACGTATTGAGAGTTTTAAAAGCGTCGTAACTTCGTCAATTTTGGTTCCCGTAATAAAAGAAAAAACACGGGTCAAATATTTTTTGATAATCTAACTGACGGACTAATTAGATTTTTTCAGGACACAAGCCCATTATGCACTGATGGGCTATCCAAAGTTTTAGATGACACTCACCCACAAGAGGATGTCCGGACACGCTCGCTTCGTTGATCTCTGACAAGGCGGCGACTGCGTTTGCCACAACCATCGGGTTGGAGTCACTCAGTAAATCCTTCAGTTGGTCTAAGAAACCCTGACAAACAATCAATAAGTACAATATAAACAGCGGTAATTCCGCTCGAAATGCGGACGGAGTTACTTTCAACATCGATTATAACGTCAACAAAAAAAAAATTAAGGTAGTTACAGTTAGTCGCTTAATAAATTGAATTCTCCCCATCGTCTTTTCAAGATTTTATACATGCTGTCTATAGGGGAAATAGTTAAAAATAATCCAATATTTAATGTTTTAGTAATGGAACCATTTCACCTTAGTCTCGTTATGACGAGTGCCTAGAAGTGGGATTAAAAATCTGCTTAACCTTTTCCCAACTATATTTACAGACTTTCAGTCTAAAAGATGCAGGTGTCCCGTACGCAAAATACGCGCTTAGACGTGGAGTTGGGGCACCTGCCATACATAAATATAAATTTCTTACATGGTGGCATGGTGCAAATTGCTTTCTGCTATTAAATTTAAAAAATCCAATAATTACCTGATCCTCCACCATACTCGAAGAGATATCATAGAGCTTCGCAACACATACGGCAGCAGTCTTCCTGACATACGGGTCCTCATCCTTCAAGCACTTGCGCAGCGGTTCGCACAAGTACTCCGTGATCTTGTCGACGCGGATACATCCCATTGTGCGCACCGCCAAAGCCCTGATTAAGGGGTTCGAGTCCTCGCAGTCCTAAAGGTGGCAACGTGGTTTGTTTCGGTATTGTGTATAAAAAGAAAAGAGAAGCAAGACATCAATCATACTGAAGCCATTTTACTAGAAGCGATGAAAGGAAAGCCTTTTGGACTGATATGTTGATTTAATAAATGACAACTCTATTCTCTTTCTATAAATTTTGTTGTTCAAAACTGCCTTATAATCTTCTAATGGAAAATAAACGTTATGACTTTAACTATCAAATCTCAAATCAAATTCATTCAAGTTATTTGAGTAAAACAGTAAATACATTTTTGCTTAAATCTATGTCAAGTTCACGGATGTTATGTGCCTGAACTAGGACAGCCTGTGTTTCAGGCGACATTGACTTTAACAAGGTATTTTTAGGGTTCCGTAACCAAAGGGTAACCAACGAACCCTATTACTAAGGCTCGGCTGTCCGGCTGTATCTCAAGAACTGGGTATGGGTAGGCAAATGAAAGTTTCATTTGCCTACCCATACCCAATACAGAGTGTATTTCTATTGCAAACAAATTATAAAAATTAATATTAAAGTTTAAACTAAAAATTAAAGTTGTGGTATGGATATGGTACGGCTCGTGTAAGAGTCCGACTTGGCCGGTTTTTATTTTATTTTTCTAAGCAGCCTTTCTTTTTCATTATTCGTAAAAACAAAGGCTTTTCGACATTTCGCGAAACAAGACAACAAAACCTCAACATTAATCAGACCAAATAGCTTCGCTCACATAATAAATATAGGATAATATAGTAAAATAATAGCCGATGTGCTTCTATTCATAATAAAGTATGAGGCATGGATTTTATTTTCATACATATTAGTTTTTTTTTTACTGGTTGTCGATTATAATGTAGATTTACACATTTCTTGTGCCAGTGTTAGGGTTCTGGTATAAAATAATAGGTTTATATTGTGATTTCAGTTATCATGCAATTATATAATTTTCCTATTGCATGCAGGGAAGTTTTGTCTGGATATAGAGTGCTAATTTATTGATTGATTGTATTGAAAATTTCTGTTAGACATTTTGTTTTTCCAACTGAATATCGACTTTGGATTTTTTTTGATAGATCAGCTGGAGGAGGCAATTTTTTTGATAGAGCTTTGAGAGTACTGTACAATTTTGAGCCTCGAGGTTATTCTAGGGTTATTAAGGGTTGCAGAATTTGTTCCAATGAGTCACCGCAGCCTTGGAAAGCAAATGACTTTTTTTTTCTTTATTTGTGATGGGTTTGCTCTTGACTTTAGTGTTGGTCAGAGATGACAGAGTCAAAGTCTACGATGGAGCGAGCTTACCCAGAAGGAGCCTGTTTACTCTAACTTTGAAGAGATTAGGGTTGTAAGCATTCGGAAACATAGACGCAGACAGAGAGTTCCACTCTTTTGCTGTGAGCATTATAAAAGACGTTTGGAAACACTTAGTGCGAATGACAAGGAGGAACACGGACGGCTTTTAGTCACTAAGAGTCTGACACTCCCTTCTGCTCAACACAGTGCGGGAAGAGTCATTAATTTGCTGAATTCCCATACTTGAAAAGCTTTGCAAATTAAAAGGATCAGTATTGACCTTATTTATTGAAGTCATCAAACCAATTAATTAAATTTTACTGCCTGACAGAAATTTCTCCAATAAATTAAAGAATTTTACAAAAATTTCAATATATTTTTTTCAAAATCAATGTGTAAATCTACAATCAGATGAATTGATTTTGGTTTTTCTGGATCATTTTGGTTACCTTAACAAGCTGGTATGTTGGTAGATCCTTCCACCCATCATAATAGGTACAGTAGACATTAAAAAACGATAAAAAATACATGTCACACACAAAATAACTACAAATCGTAGTTATTATATTAATTTAGATATACTAGAACTACTAATTAAGAAGACTAGTCTTTTTTTGTCAATATTTGATATTTTTTGTAATCCCATGCTCACATTTTGTTTTCAAAATTTGATATGAATTTTATTGAAATTTCAACCCATGCAGATTTTTTATAACAATTTAGTAATTATGAAACATGTCGGAAGGGTATTCAGAAAAGGTTATGCTTGATAAACGGAAACAATATCTTACCTATTTCATTAGTATATCACACATAGTCTACTTAGTTATAATTATATAATATAAGAAATTTAAAAAAAAATCTGTTTAGAATACATACTATATTTTACACCCCTTGCAAAAATTCACTTAAATCTGATTGACTTATCACAGCAATCATTTTGATCTCCCAAAAAAATAAATCCTAAATAATCTATAAAGTTGATTTCAAAGTAACAGCTTTGTTTAACCTACACTGAGCTCAAAAATCAACCCACACTTTAGTACAAAATTTCAAAAGACTAGTATCCAAACATAACATTTCCCGAATAAACCCACACACGCACACTCAACACCTAACTACGTACTATACCACAGTACATACCTTGACAAACGTATTGACAGCCATGATAGCCATGTCAGGCTGAGACTTGGCGTAGTTCATCAGATACAAGTAGACTAGCTTCTTCAGCTCCAAGTTGTCTGTCTGCATACAGTTCACTACGTCGGGAAAGAGTGCGGACACATCTTTGCCAACGGTCATTGAGGCGATAACCTGATAATAACAATATTACTAAAGTTGTAATATCAAAAAATTTGTTTGGTATGAAAGAAGATGGTACTGTCAGGGAAATTAATTGCTGGTTACAGTAAAATTATAATTAAATACTTGCTTGTTATACTTAATACAACAAAGCTTGCCTGTGGTAGTTGAATAGTTCCAACCTGATCATTGTTTTGATTTTCTGGGGACTGTGGTCAAACATGTATGTTTATTAATTTTGCTGAATTTTAAAATGACTCTTTGACACTGACTGTCAGTTTAAAATATAGAAACCAGTTAGTTGACGCTTTAAATGACTAGACGGCTGGCCTTTTGTTTTGGCCAACGTATTGGCATTGCTATTCTATGTCGCAAGGGTTCTGAGCACTTTCCCTGTTGACAGCGATGTGGACAATTTTTTGATGTCAGTTTTTCCCCTCCCACTTTTAACTCTACTTCTACATTTTTACATATTTTCTACTAGCTTATTTAAATCTTACAATGATTAATTAAAGCATAGTTTTGACACTGTGATTTACAATATCAGTAAACTATAATTAAATTGTTATCTCTAAAAGGAGCAGGAAACTACAAGCCATTACCTATTTTAAACAACAATTACAAAACCATTCCCTTTTCACGTTACCCAAAGTAATTATTCAGGAGTGTTTATTTATTATGCATAATTCTCCTTCAAGGAAAAGAAAGCAGATTGTGGGGTAGCTGATTATCTTCAAAATTAAAAAAAAAAACTAAAGCTCTTATGCAATACTCAATGGTTGTTGGTCATCATAAGCATTGTAAACTGAGAAGGTTACCAAATCTAACCAGCTAGGAAATGTAGCATATTATGTATCTTATTGATTGTTTTGTGAGTATCAATGACAGATGATTTGTCATCAAATGGGACATTCTGAAAGTTTGATAAGTATTTCGACTGTTGTAGTATAAAGGCGACTTTAACTACTCTTGGCTAATTTATATAACCGGATAAAGTTAGAGTTCAGGTTTTATATAAGAAAATGGATGTAAATAACTTACTTTTTTTACTGCCTCTTTCTTCTTTTCCTTTTTATCACTGTTCAACTCTGATTTGAGTTCGAATATTTCACCCTTCTTGGTCGTCGTGAAATACTTTGAATCGGTCATCTTGGCTAGTTACAAACTCTTTATAAACAAATTTTACTACTCTTTGATGAAGCAAAATCTATTTATTTGTGACACCCGACCTAGAAAATCGATATCAGATGAATTTGACAGCTATTTTGCGGCACCTAATTCTTATAAAAAAGGGAATTTAGACAGAAATTAATAGTTACAATATGGAAGAATCACAATTGTGGTGCTTTAATGCAATAAAACAAGATAATAGCCGAAAAACATTGAATAAAATGTATTAAATTAAAACTTGCAAACGCACTTTTGACACGACGAAAGGGGCGTACCAATACTAGGGATGTGCAGTCGGAGTACTTGATGGCACGATGTCATTTTAAAAATTATCGATATTGTGGATCCGAAAATCATATCAATAAAATATTGTTTTTTATTTATTATAATTTAATGAAACAAAAAGTAATACATGATACGGAATCAATTAGTTCTACAAAAAGTTTCTTGGATGAAAATCATGTAACTTATAGGAGATTTCGACCAATCATGAGAAGTTGCAACCTACGGGTAATTATTAGAAAATGACGGAGTGTTTTATTTTATTACGTAAACCAAAGAATATTGATATTTTGTTACTAAAACTGCTACCACTTATACAAATACACCTATTCTACTTTGCAGCCAATATTGTCCAAAATGTCGATACCTTATCGATAACAATGTTGACTAATCTATCTGTAAGACATAAATCTTGTTTTCGTTTAGAAACTAGCCAAAAGAATTAGGGGACTTTATGCAGAAGGGAAGAAAAATGAATTTTCTTATGGACTAATATTATGTAATACGTAAGCAAACTTAAGCTCAGAGAACCTACTATAATCATATTATATAATTTTTTGATTACAATATTTCAATTTTGGCGTTATTTTTGTTTTGAACACTTGGAAAACACAAAACACTTCTGAACGAATGCAACGTTTTGTTACTGCATCGCTAAACAGAGCTTTATTTGGTCAAATTGTTTAATTAAAATAGATATCATGCTGATTGTAGAGAGACAATCCAAAACCGGGATGCCTCGTAGTAGTCGTAGGATCCAATGATTGTCGATCATTATAAAGCCGGAGCGAAGCGTTGCAGAGAGCAATAGCAGCGAAGTTGTGCCCTGAGCAACTTATTTGATCGCTCCTTCTTTTTAGTAACTTCGAACATATTACGGTCCTTATCGGACGGGGAGCCATCCATCGCTCATCGTCCGCAGGCCCGCACCTACGGTGGTTGGAAAATGCCCTGCGACTCCTGTCGTTCATGCGTGTTTTCCTGCTGCGGCAGATGAGGTTTGCGATGTGCCTCTCCCTTTCGTGGTCCGTCTCCTCCTTCGCTTGCATTACTGCTTTGCAGAAGGAGGTGACTGCTTCCCATGCTCTCTTGCTCCAAACCATGGATTAAACCAGGACAGACGCGAGAGGCCGTCGCTACTAGGACAAGGCGGTGCTCCGCTCAAGCAGGGCAGATCTCACCATGTCTTCCGGGTGATCCACACACTGGTGACACTTGGGTGTGTCCTCCTGCCGAATTCGAAACAGGAACCTCACGAAACAACTGCTTTTAAGTCACGAGAAAAGTCTTATGTGAGTTTTATGCTGGTAGGGATCTGTAGGTATCTATTGTAACTACTTGTGTACATACTACAGTTGTTGACAAAAATCTGGGGCAACATAATATAAGGATGTGTTGTGCATTTATTGAGTGTCTGAATCAGTCCCTACCATGTTTCATTACATAGATGTAGGTAACCAGTCCCAGAGGTAGTAGTAATTCCATTCTTTTATTCCGAAATAATCTGATAATGAGCGCCAGGAAGCTGGTAAAATAGCGTTTACCGGCTTCACTTGTTACCTCCGAGTCGGCACACCACTTTCTTTTTCTTCCATTCTAACCTATCAGCCGTCACGCTATTACTGTCTTTTTAAATCACTCCTCAAGCTGATCTAAATCTTTAATAGGTACTTTATATGCTAAAGTTTGTATGTTTGGATGGATGTTTCTTATTCAACAGATCTTGATATTTGAGACAGAGGCAGGTTATGGAATAACAGATACTTTTTAATATACTTTTACCAGGGAGTACAGTATGTTCCATATGGGATAATATAAAGCAGAAGATATGGGATAATTTTCGACATTCACGCGGACAGCAGCTAGTTTATAATAAAAAACTTTTTTATTTAAAAACATACTTTAATATATTTCTTTTCCTTATTTCTTAGTTCCATTTTTTTTTCTAAATTTATACACATCATGGTCCAGACCTTTAACGTCTATGTACACAAAATGAGAAAATATTTCTAAAACCTCTCCTTACAAGTTAATTCATGCATGATGCAATCTTTAAAAATTTAACAAAAATAGAACTTGAACTTATAATGCATACTTTTAACAAGACATCTGGTAAAGAAAACAGAGATTCCAAATAAAAGGAAATACAGTTAGGAATAAATTCCAATTGTAATGGAATCATATAATTTTATTAATTTAAAATAGAGACAATAGTCAAAACGTAGTTTATAACGCAGAAAAAAACATAATAAACTTAGGAATTCAGAACATTTTATCAATATGTTATTGCTATGGAACCTCATGATGATAAATACTTTAAAATATTGTCAATACTTTATTCTCAACACGTAAAAACTGTAAATAGACAAAAATCCGTATTCCTAACATTTATATCTTAGACAACAAATTCTCTCTTAATCTAGTCTATTTTGACGAGAAACTCTTCAACTTCTAACTTCTGCCTCATGATGGCTGATAGCACCACTTCAGTACTACAAACTACGTTTAAAGTCTTTTCCGACTGGAGGAGGTAGTACACGAGATGCAAGTCATTAGGCACAGTGAGTACGAGATAGCTGTAGTTTTTCTGATTGTGCATCTCTTGTATGGAGACGTAAGACCGTCGGTTCTTCTCGACCTTTCCTCCGCAGAGCTCTATCATTTCTGTCAGGGCCCCTCTGGAAGGTTTGACGCAGGGTGTGAGGAAGAACGTGACGCCTTCGAAGAGTTTCTTCCTCATTTCTCCGCATAGTAGAACTTCTGATATGTCGCATTTGAACATTTTGTTGAAGGCTTCGTCGCGGAGGCCATGTTTCGCTTCATCTGCGAACTTGTTCAGTCTCTGGCTCTCGAGGATCCATTCCGGGGTGAGCAGATGTTTGACGGTGACAAGACTGCTGATCAGTTTGCATGTTCGGACAAGTTTGTCCATGACGAGGTGCGTCGCTTCGGCCGCTGAGGAGACCACGAGACCGCCTAGTTGCCTGAAAATTTAAATTATACATTAGTGTTTTGGCTAAGAAGAACTATATTTTCGGCCGTGACTTTCTAAACTATAAACCATAACCTCTATAACGTCTCCCAACTCATTTACATAAAAAAGCCTTAGAGATATTTTTACGATTAGTCCTATCCTATATCTAGCTATATTAATTGCTAGAAACTACCACGACGATTTTACCATGTTAGGATTCATAAATTAAAGACGTACAGTAGCTACAAAAGAAGACAAGACAAAATAGAACTTAACCCATTACCACTAAGGCCCACTTGCGTAAACCAGAGTTACCTTCTCACACGGCGTTAATTGAATAAATGATGGCTACGGAACAAAAGCAAACTAAAGGAGGTATCGAGAAGAATACAGCTCGGGCAGGCTCCTTTTAGTAAATAGGATGACATAGGAAATTATTATTTTTTCCTATTGCTTCGCTGTACTTTTCTGATTAATTTCGTTACGGGATCTAAGACAGATGAATCGTTTTTCCGGGATTCTTCGGGGAGCGACAAGCTGTACAGTGATGATGACACCCACCTGACTATCGCCGCCAGCTTGTGCGTCAAGTGCGGCGTGAGCGCGGAGAAGGCGACGCGCGGCGCCAGGTGCAGGGGCGGCGGGCGGGGGGCGGGGGGCGACAAGCTGTACAGTGATGATGACACCCACCTGACTATCGCCGCCAGCTTGTGCGTCAAGTGCGGCGTGAGCGCGGAGAAGGCGACGCGCGGCGCCAGGTGCAGGGGCGGCGGGCGGGGGGCGGGGGGCGACAAGCTGTACAGTGATGATGACACCCACCTGACTATCGCCGCCAGCTTGTGCGTCAAGTGCGGCGTGAGCGCGGAGAAGGCGACGCGCGGCGCCAGGTGCAGGGGCGGCGGGGCGGGCGCGCGCGCGGGGGGCGGCACGGGGGAGGCCAGGCGCGGCCGCTTGCTGCGACGTGACGTGGCCGCTACACAGGCCGCGGCGGCCGAGCGTTTGGCGCGCTCGTGCGACTCTTGTGTTATGTTTATAGGCATCTTCCACGCGTCTGTAGGAGGAAATGTTGATTAATGTAAGTACATAATATTTCTGTCTGTTTTTAAGTTAAATGTATACATAGCAGAAATATCAACTCGGAAAGGGATCGCCACCGTTTCAATTCTTGCCGTGCAATATTCTTTATATGAAACTCTTTACTGCAACGCACACTAATCGGATTCGTTGCGTAATCGCCTCGCCTCGTGACAAGCTCACAAACCGCGGTGCGGTGCGTGGTCAGCTAGCAGTTCTCGCGCTTGCGGCTAGTCGGCCTCGCGCTTACGTCATTCTGTGCTCACTCAGTCTCATTCTCCCCTCCCGCGGCCTACCAACAGCACACTACTGGTGCCAAAATTAGGTGGTCGGTGAGCAGTAAGCGAGGTGTCGCCTAGCTTTTGAATGAATGATACATTTATTTGCAAGAATATAGGTAGTTAGCTGATATAAGTTCTTAAAATCTATGAGTTTCACTATATTCGGCATTTCTGCCGTGCAAATATTTTACATGCAGTAACATTTAATAAATAATTAATTTTGGTTACGTGCTTACGTAAAGTTTACGTCTGTTGGCGATCGAAACGGTGACTATCCCTTTCAGAGTTGATACATGTAAAACTGACTCTGGCTGATCTTGTTTGTGACACCTTATGGAAATTGAACTTCTTAAAGCTTTATGTACATTTCAAAGTTCCTTGTTTTAGAGGTATGTAAAGAATAAATATGCTGCCAAATTAAAATGGACAAGACAGGCCATATCTACTGCATGCCACAAAAGAACTGGGCGTAAGTAGCCATAGATTGGATTCCAAACATCAGGAACAATAATTTCGCTTTTGTCCCGGAGTATAAAATACGACTTCGCCATACTGACGAGACCCCGACTCGGAAATATATTAACACCTATATTATTTTCAATGCGCACTAAACAAATATCTACAATTGAGTAACTAAAAATAATAATAAATCGTTAGAAGTCTACAAGTTAAAGCTTCTAAGAAATTTTCATTGATTGAAAAATGTATATAAGAAATTACTAACAACTTTGCATGCACAATGATCTAATTAGAAACAACTATAACAAGACACAAATAATATGACCGATACATACAGTCAACGGGGAAAATAATGTGCCTCCTGGATAAAAATCTGAACATTGGCATTTATCAATAAATTTATATCAATCTCTTGCGTTACTGAGGGACTGACAGACAATGCACAGCCAAACCCTGAACAGCCGGTCGATTCTGTCGTCATCACACCGTGTACACTTAGGTGGTGTGAACGACAAGTGAGCTGTCATACCATCTTGTTTGTATGGTTTGACAGCTCACTTGTCGTTCACTTCACCTTAGTGTTCACTTCGACATGTTTACAGAATCACACTGCTGAACTGGTTGTTGAAAGCTGAAATTTGGCATGTATTTTCGGATGATTCGGCGTTCCTTGGGGAGTTTAGAGGAGCACTGTAGTAGCCTACATATTCATACGAGCGCATCACACGTCCGGCCGCCGTCACAGCGCGCAGCGCAATGAGCGAGCTCCGCCAGGCGTGGCGCGCGCACCGAACGATTGCGACACCACCAGCGGCCCGCGCCTGCTCTGGCAACCAGTTCGAGGAGCGACAACATGCCTGCGTCGAAGACCATCGTGCACCGACTGTTGAGAGCCGATCCGCCGGTATTTACGATGGTGGCAGCCGCGCGCTCACGTCATCCTCGACGCTCGACCATTAAGCTTGGATCGCTTCCATTGGTTGCTTAGCATCGCGGCGCCACCACTCCTTATGATACCCTACTGTGTTATACTATATACAGGTCTGGACAATAAATTATTCCAATTCGTATTCACCATCGACTTTGATTGAAGATACCCTAAAACCCCTAAAGCACTAAGAGAGGATTTCCCGAAATCCTTACGGGAACTGAAAAATACGAGATAAACGAAGCATATCCAGTGGCCTATAAAGTCAGATGCGTCACAACCCACGCATGTCAGTCATTCTTATACAACCAGTGTGTGAATTGTTGCACTGCGTGCAGTACAATGTTTGGGTTAGACGATTCACACACGCTCGCATCACATTAGTAACCCAACTGTTATCCGAATCGTAGAAATAATTAAAATGCTACTTACTCATTAAATGTGACACTAAGCTATAATCCATTCGGAATGGACTTGTTAAATTGAACTGTTGATACTTGGCGTTCTCGATCTGTTGGAAATAGATAAAATATTTAATATCAAAAAAAAACCCAATGATAAGAGAAAAAAAATACTGATCTGTCATCTTTGGAAGTCTGTCATATTGAATTTAGATTGACGTTATAGAGGTATGCGGAGCAGAGAGTAACGTCCCGCAAACCTCAATTGAAAAGGGAGTATCCTCCGACCGGACGGCAACTGCCCGATAGTTGATATTCGGACTGTTGTTGTTTATGAGAAGAAGTCTAATACCGCGACGCAGGATTTCGTGAATAGGTAGCTGCTGGTGTTTGGTTATTTTTATTGCGATAAAGATTTTGCTACGATGCTTTTTAGTGGCGGCATTGATGCCGCTACTGTGTCAATTAACTAACATTACATTGTAATCCAAACCATACCAAAGTCAAGTTTGCAAGACCGGGTGAAGGCAATAAAGGACACAACTGTTTCGTAGGAAAGACTACCTTCAACTGGTCATTATGAAATTGACTGTATATCAATTTAAGATAATAATATTAACCATACAACAATATGTCAAACTTCATTTTCATTTGTATCTCTAAAGCATTAGGTAAGATTGTTTGGGATAATTGAAAAGTTTCGTGTAGCTTGATGTGAATTCTGAATCTGCTAAAGTGGCCTTTTTAGACCCGGGGGGTTGATCGGGGGGCGTGACCAGGGCCGGCGGGCAACGATGATTCACAATTTTCTTGAGCATAATAAATTCTTCCTGTAGATCTACATACCTGTGAAAGCGCGCTCATATTGCCCAGCAGCAGATCGGTGAGCCAGGCGGCCGTCACGACGGGGATGCCCCACTCGCGCGCGCGCCGGAACTTGTTGCCTTCCGCGCGCTTGCAGATCAGCACCGTGTTGTCGCGGGTCATGTACGGTGTTAACTGTAAGGGGGAATTGAGATTCTATTCGGACATCACCATTTGCCCCAATGTCGGGGCATGCTTCCAGTGCAAATGGATGCAGCCAGGGACTAGAATTTTATTAGACTGGACTTTCTGACCTTCACAACCCAGTAACTGTGTATCACACTAAAAGTTAACGATGAAGCGACAAATATGTTATTACATAGCGATGCGATTTTCAACTTTATTTATTATTTACAAGGTCCATATTTATTTTAGTGACAGATTCGTGTATGCGGATATGCCCCGCTACGTTCGGTGGTAGACTGCGGGAAGGAGTGCAAGAGTCCTCTAAGTCCATGCTGAGCGTCGTTAGTTATAGAATACGCCTCGAAGCCCTCGATGTGCATCGCATGTTGTGATGTGTTGCACAAAAACACGGCCATATGTAAGCACCGTGGCATCAAGTCTTGTTGTGAGTTGACACTTACACTTCATTCTACCTAGTTTTCATTCAGCGTTCCTCGTCCCGCCAGCCGCTGATGGCGGCGCGGTGGTGCCTGGCGGGCCTGTCCCGCGCTGTAGGTGTAACATACAGTACCTTAGCGCCGATGTGTTCGACACAGAAGGTGACGCGGTCCCGCTCCTCGTCCCGCCAGCCGCTGATGGCGGCGCGGTGGTGCCTGGCGGGCCTGTCCCGCGCTGTAGGTGTAACATACAGTACCTTAGCGCCGATGTGTTCGACACAGAAGGTGACGCGGTCCCGCTCCTCGTCCCGCCAGCCGCTGATGGCGGCGCGGTGGTGCCTGGCGGGCCTGTCCCGCGCTGTAGGTGTAACATACAGTACCTTAGCGCCGATGTGTTCGACACAGAAGGTGACGCGGTCCCGCTCCTCGTCCCGCCAGCCGCTGATGGCGGCGCGGTGGTGCCTGGCGGGCCTGTCCCGCGCTGTAGGTGTAACATACAGTACCTTAGCGCCGATGTGTTCGACACAGAAGGTGACGCGGTCCCGCTCCTCGTCCCGCCAGCCGCTGATGGCGGCGCGGTGGTGCCTGGCGGGCCTGTCCCGCGCTGTAGGTGTAACATACAGTACCTTAGCGCCGATGTGTTCGACACAGAAGGTGACGCGGTCCCGCTCCTCGTCCCGCCAGCCGCTGATGGCGGCGCGGTGGTGCCTGGCGGGCCTGTCCCGCGCTGTAGGTGTAACATACAGTACCTTAGCGCCGATGTGTTCGACACAGAAGGTGACGCGGTCCCGCTCCTCGTCCCGCCAGCCGCTGATGGCGGCGCGGTGGTGCCTGGCGGGCCTGTCCCGCGCTGTAGGTGTAACATACAGTACCTTAGCGCCGATGTGTTCGACACAGAAGGTGACGCGGTCCCGCTCCTCGTCCCGCCAGCCGCTGATGGCGGCGCGGTGGTGCCTGGCGGGCCTGTCCCGCGCTGTAGGTGTAACATACAGTACCTTAGCGCCGATGTGTTCGACACAGAAGGTGACGCGGTCCCGCTCCTCGTCCCGCCAGCCGCTGATGGCGGCGCGGTGGTGCCTGGCGGGCCTGTCCCGCGCTGTAGGTGTAACATACAGTACCTTAGCGCCGATGTGTTCGACACAGAAGGTGACGCGGTCCCGCTCCTCGTCCCGCCAGCCGCTGATGGCGGCGCGGTGGTGCCTGGCGGGCCTGTCCCGCGCTGTAGGTGTAACATACAGTACCTTAGCGCCGATGTGTTCGACACAGAAGGTGACGCGGTCCCGCTCCTCGTCCCGCCAGCCGCTGATGGCGGCGCGGTGGTGCCTGGCGGGCCTGTCCCGCGCTGTAGGTGTAACATACAGTACCTTAGCGCCGATGTGTTCGACACAGAAGGTGACGCGGTCCCGCTCCTCGTCCCGCCAGCCGCTGATGGCGGCGCGGTGGTGCCTGGCGGGCCTGTCCCGCGCTGTAGGTGTAACATACAGTACCTTAGCGCCGATGTGTTCGACACAGAAGGTGACGCGGTCCCGCTCCTCGTCCCGCCAGCCGCTGATGGCGGCGCGGTGGTGCCTGGCGGGCCTGTCCCGCGCTGTAGGTGTAACATACAGTACCTTAGCGCCGATGTGTTCGACACAGAAGGTGACGCGGTCCCGCTCCTCGTCCCGCCAGCCGCTGATGGCGGCGCGGTGGTGCCTGGCGGGCCTGTCCCTAGCAGCATACATGCTGGGCAGGTGTAGCGCGTGCCAGGGCGGGACGACGCCGCGCCGCAGCATCGCGTCTGACAGCCAGTATGCTGTCACACAGCGTTTTGCATCGCGTAGGGCCTGTGAAAGTAAAATATTAGTTGGTTACTTTGGTCAGAATTTAATTTATTAAAGACAGTAACTGTTGCAATAGTATCGGAGACTGTAGCTCTGCTAGAAGTGCGTGTTACCTGCATCACGACGCCATGTTTCTGCGTCTCGCACAGCACGTGCGTGACCCGGGCGCAGTACACCGGCTCCAGCTCTCCGCCGCGCCGCTGTATCGCTTCGCCCCACCGCGCGACTCGTTCTGCCCCCCATGATTGCTGGTACTCAACCTGAGATGTACAAGTCAATATTAGGCATTTTTATTTGGAAATTGCGGAGTATCTTAAAATATTCTACCGTGGATTTTTTTAAAAAGTCACTTTTGAAATTGTTGTGGTAAAATATTTGACGCAAGAGAAGACATCTTCATTAACATTATCTTTTTCATTGATTTAAAAAAACCGGATTAATTATTTACACATATACATTATTATGTAAGTTTCCGTGGCGTCATATTTAAATATCAGCGCTTTGTAGCGTTCATCAAGATATAATTCCACATGTCAGCAACACTGGCGTCACGCTTGTAAAACAACACTGCGGAGACAGTTCCTAAGATTTGTTGTGCACGTCATAATAATGCTTATTATACATAAATAGTGAAAGGGCGAATACTCACAATATGAAACACGCATCCTAACAGGAAGAGGTCTGGCGGCAGCTTTAGGTTGGGGTTGTGTCCGTAGAACTGCGCGCGCGCAGGCGGTGGCCTCGCGGGCGGCGCGTACACCTACCGACAAGTACACGTTAATCTACTGTATTTTAGTACTACCTCAGCTTCTAGGCAAAGTGATATTTTAGCAGCTATAGAGAACGTGTACGGCGCAGACTATGCCAACAAGTATTGCAAATTCAGTTTTAGCATCAAGATATCTGACAATGACGCTTGTGTCTTTTTTAAAGGATGGGAAATCATGATTGACAAATACCGCTGTAGGCGGAGCATGAGGGAGTGTCACTCTTACTGACTAAAACACACCCGTGTTCCTCCTAATATTTTTTGCGTGCAAGGGTCCCGGCGCCTTTTTCGAACAATTTCCGCAACCCTGGCAGAGACGCTTATGTGCCTACTAGTTCTTATACGCTCCCTACTACAATTGTCTAAAAGGCTGTTTTTCGATCTTCACTTTGATCTCGCCAAGCGGTAAGCAATGGGTAATCCTACGGTGGAGCAAGCGAGCCCAAAAGATTATTGTTCACTTTTTTTGCTTTGAAGGCTAACTGACGGGTTTTTGGGACATACCACGCGAGACATTCCGATAGCGCGTATGAATTCCATATTTTTTTATTATTTTAAGTTATAGCTGATAGAATAACTTGTCTAGTGGACCTCGAGTAAAAAGAAAAATGCAAAATAATTTTCAACTTACAGCTTGATACTTGTAGCCATTTTGCAAAGAGCTCGTTCTGCGCCTCTGTGGCTTCACGATGAGCCTCTTGAAGGAACTGGCCTCTTCGAGATTGTTGAATTCTCCAAAAGGAACTGCGCGATAATGCGAAATGAATCGCAACGCCGCGAATGCGTCGTGAATCATCGGGCGAAAGCGCTGCGCTGCTCCACGACTAATTTTGCACACCTCGTCACGTCGTTACTCGGTGTGTGTTGTTCCTAGTCTTTTATTACGCGATTTTTACCTTGTGGTGCGGATGCTGCAGCAGCAGGCGCGGCGCCGCCGTCATGAGCCGCAGGGTGCCGGCTGCGGAAGGCTCATGTGCAGTAGTGTGTGTAACATTACCTTGTGGTGCGGATGCTGCAGCAGCAGGCGCGGCGCCGCCGTCATGAGCCGCAGGGTGCCGGCTGCGGAAGGCTCATGTGCAGTAGTGTGTGTAACATTACCTTGTGGTGCGGATGCTGCAGCAGCAGGCGCGGCGCCCCGGTCGCCGGCCGCGCGTGCGCCGCCGTCATGAGCCGCAGGGTGCCGGCTGCGGAAGGCTCATGTGCAGTAGTGTGTGTAACATTACCTTGTGGTGCGGATGCTGCAGCAGCAGGCGCGGCGCCGCCGTCATGAGCCGCAGGGTGCCGGCTGCGGAAGGCTCATGTGCAGTAGTGTGTGTAACATTACCTTGTGGTGCGGATGCTGCAGCAGCAGGCGCGGCGCCGCCGTCATGAGCCGCAGGGTGCCGGCTGCGGAAGGCTCATGTGCAGTAGTGTGTGTAACATTACCTTGTGGTGCGGATGCTGCAGCAGCAGGCGCGGCGCCGCCGTCATGAGCCGCAGGGTGCCGGCTGCGGAAGGCTCATGTGCAGTAGTGTGTGTAACATTACCTTGTGGTGCGGATGCTGCAGCAGCAGGCGCGGCGCCGCCGTCATGAGCCGCAGGGTGCCGGCTGCGGAAGGCTCATGTGCAGTAGTGTGTGTAACATTACCTTGTGGTGCGGATGCTGCAGCAGCAGGCGCGGCGCCCCGGTCGCCGGCCGCGCGTGCGCCGCCGTCATGAGCCGCAGGGTGCCGGCTGCGGAAGGCTCATGTGCAGTAGTGTGTGTAACATTACCTTGTGGTGCGGATGCTGCAGCAGCAGGCGCGGCGCCGCCGTCATGAGCCGCAGGGTGCCGGCTGCGGAAGGCTCATGTGCAGTAGTGTGTGTAACATTACCTTGTGGTGCGGATGCTGCAGCAGCAGGCGCGGCGCCGCCGTCATGAGCCGCAGGGTGCCGGCTGCGGAAGGCTCATGTGCAGTAGTGTGTGTAACATTACCTTGTGGTGCGGATGCTGCAGCAGCAGGCGCGGCGCCGCCGTCATGAGCCGCAGGGTGCCGGCTGCGGAAGGCTCATGTGCAGTAGTGTGTGTAACATTACCTTGTGGTGCGGATGCTGCAGCAGCAGGCGCGGCGCCGCCGTCATGAGCCGCAGGGTGCCGGCTGCGGAAGGCTCATGTGCAGTAGTGTGTGTAACATTACCTTGTGGTGCGGATGCTGCAGCAGCAGGCGCGGCGCCCCGGTCGCCGGCCGCGCGTGCGCCGCCGTCATGAGCCGCAGGGTGCCGGCTGCGGAAGGCTCATGTGCAGTAGTGTGTGTAACATTACCTTGTGGTGCGGATGCTGCAGCAGCAGGCGCGGCGCCGCCGTCATGAGCCGCAGGGTGCCGGCTGCGGAAGGCTCATGTGCAGTAGTGTGTGTAACATTACCTTGTGGTGCGGATGCTGCAGCAGCAGGCGCGGCGCCGCCGTCATGAGCCGCAGGGTGCCGGCTGCGGAAGGCTCATGTGCAGTAGTGTGTGTAACATTACCTTGTGGTGCGGATGCTGCAGCAGCAGGCGCGGCGCCGCCGTCATGAGCCGCAGGGTGCCGGCTGCGGAAGGCTCATGTGCAGTAGTGTGTGTAACATTACCTTGTGGTGCGGATGCTGCAGCAGCAGGCGCGGCGCCGCCGTCATGAGCCGCAGGGTGCCGGCTGCGGAAGGCTCATGTGCAGTAGTGTGTGTAACATTACCTTGTGGTGCGGATGCTGCAGCAGCAGGCGCGGCGCCGCCGTCATGAGCCGCAGGGTGCCGGCTGCGGAAGGCTCATGTGCAGTAGTGTGTGTAACATTACCTTGTGGTGCGGATGCTGCAGCAGCAGGCGCGGCGCCCCGGTCGCCGGCCGCGCGTGCGCCGCCGTCATGAGCCGCAGGGTGCCGGCTGCGGAAGGCTCATGTTCAGTAGCTGTGCCACCTTGCAGACGAATGCTCAGCATATTTGCGAGAGCGGTCTTCGTCTTCGGGTTTACTAGTAGAGCGTTGCCTGGAAGGTAGATATTGGTGTCTCCTGTTCTTAGGGATATCAGGTCCGAGTCAATATTTTTGGCATGCTCACACTTTATTTCAAAACCTGGTACTATAATGATATAGTCCCCTCCTATGATTGACTCTTTTTTATCTCTTTACAAATTAAAGGCATGCGAATATTTTAGCATGCTCTTTAAAAGATTAGTAAACATTTCATTCTACTGTTAAGTCTATAAGCATTCAGAACTACAAAGATCACCAAACTACCCACGAGATCACACACTTATTCTAGACTACCGTCAAATCATACGTAATAGGGGTGATATTACCTTGTTGCTGGTCCGGCGTGGTGGGAGTGAGCAGGGCGGCGTCCACCGGTTGTTCTTGGAGGGGGGCGCCCCCTACTACGTGTTGTGTGACCCCAGGAGATACCTGCACCGACCATAGGAGGCGTACATTGATAAAAAGCAGTTAGGATTAAGATTTTAGAAATTTTGTGGAAGACCTTTTTACCTTATTCATAAAAATATACCTAACTATTTAGCAACTGACTAGCAAAATTCTCTGTACAGAAAAAAATGCGAACCAATGCAAAGATTCTTTTAATAAACCAACGACATAATTCTTCTGCTAAATTATCGACAGCGATGAAGCAATGGGACCTGATCAATTACGTTTCTGAGGAACTTTGCAAAATAAACCAGACCCTCGGAGTATTCCGTGATCTAGCAAAGGACTTTGACACTTGTGTCTGTTTCTAAACTCCTAAACAAATAAATATTTAAGAGGCTATGGAACTGAAGGGAACGCCGCTGAATTTTTTGGCGACTACTAAGACGATAGACATCATTGCGTTTAAATAAACAATATATTACTAGGGATGAGAACAAAATACTAGTTTTGGTGTTCCTCAGGGAAGCATTCTGGGCCTCAACCTGATTTATATGTATTAACTACTAGCTGACCCGCGCAACTTCGTCTGCGTCACATTTTCCGTGATTGCTCCGCTCCTATTTGTCTTAGCGTGATGATATATACCAGGACCAGTAGTTCCTGAGATTAGCGCGTTCAACCAAACAAACAATCAAACAAACTCTACTGCTTTATAATATTAGTATAGATAAAGAAAGTATCTAAAATAAAGTATTAACTAGCTAAAACTAAAATCTTCTAAAGACTTACCTGTTTAACAGCGGCGTGGTGTGCCACATGGTCCCTCTGAGCTTGAAGCTGCTGTAAGCGCTGGTAGTGTTGCTGCCGTTGCATCTGCAGCTGCTGCAGCTGCGTCTCTACAGCCCCGCCGGGTCCTGGCGTCGCCACTGGGCTGGGCACGCCTGAGGAACCCACAAGGAATTTGATGTGCGGTACTTAGGTAGTACTTAAGGCTCTAGACAGACGGACCGCATTTCAACTGCAATCCAACCGCAAATTGCAGTTCGGATGCAGTTTGAATGCAGTTGACACGACTGCAATAGAACCGCAAACCAACCGTGCAGTTCTATTGCAGTTGGTGTGCAGTTCACACGATTGATTGCACGCCGACTGCTATTCAACTGCAATCGGTCGTGGTTAAAATATTCGCAAGATATCCGACATTTTCTTAGCTTTGCCGCTCAAGTTACATAAAGATATTATTTTGATGAATAATTATGTAACACTAGCTATCGCCCGCGACTTCGTACACGCATATCCTTTTTTTCCAGTTCCATTAGGGAAAACTACTCTTAGTGCACCCCTACGGATTGTAAGGAAACTGCATGCCAAATTTCAGCTTTCTACGACCAGTAGATTAGTCTGTGCTTTGATCGATCAGTTAGTCAGTTTCTGCTTAGATTTCAGTCTGCCCCAATGCCGAATATTTTTTACTTTTAGCACTTAAATCGGTAGTCTTTAAAATTCAGTGTGTCCATGTAAAGCTATGAGCCACCGGTCAAGGCCAGAGTGTAACAACCCGAGAATAATTCAATTTTGATCACCAGAGTCGGAGTCTGTGATTCCTGACAGCTACAACCTGGGTGTCTTTCAGTCGGGAGTAAATAGGTTTCTTCTAGGCAAGCGTGCTCTTTTGTTGAGCACACCATCGCTTTCCATCAGGTGTGATTGGTGAGATTGAGCCTATTAACAGGAAACGCGGGCGGAGAGACTTTGTATGTAAATAGTCATAATTCGAGGTTTGGCTCTCGCCTGTTTCCTTCTTCAATAAAGACAGATTTAAGAGATATTTCATGAACTGAATAAGAAGAATATATTTTGTGTCGCTATGTTTTCTTTTTTGATGATATATTAAACGTAACAGCACTAGGACCCTCAAAACATGCTCAAAATTGTCCAATAAACTGCTGTCAAAAGAGCCTTACTGAATAAGTTTGGCAACTATTAATGAATAGAGAAAAACATAGGGGCACAGTTTATATCCTTCTTATTCAGCTTGTGTAATATCTATTGAATCGATTTAATATTGGAGGAGGAAACAGGCGAGAGCCAAACCACGAAATATAACTTTTTACATACGAAGTCTACAAGCCCACATTTCCTCTTAAGGTCGTTGAGCTCTTTGAGCTACACGATAACTGGCAAAGGCTTGCACTGTCTGGATAGGTCCACTCAAATCTGTGTGGTACTTTCCTCAAAAGATCACTTCAGACATTAACCTTCATGGTTCTCGTGTGATTTGACCAATACGATTATGGACTTTAAAAGAGACTTTGACCTCTGAGTTTGGTGTTTCTTCTCAGAGCAGTCAGCTACGAAACACCGGCCTCATCTAGTTTAAAATGACCAAAAATGATTGACGTGTAAAAGTGTTATTTACAACCTACTTGCAGAATAAATATCATTTATCATTTAATAATATGAATAAACAGATAGTGAAAGGTTATTAATTTAAGCCAATCAACTCTTATGTGATGCATTAAAAGTCACTTACGATCTCAACAGGTGCCAAACGCACAATTTATTTAAGATCACTTTTTAAATGCAAAATACTAGCCACCCATCCCAGCTTCAGACAATTTTCTCAATTTGAAAAACACCGAGATTTCTTTATTGTAAGCAAGTTTTATATTAATTAGGTATTCAATCTCATAAACCTTATAATGGATCCGCTAAATGATATTGAAAACTGTATCCATTGAAGAAAAACTAAGGATACACAAGTAAACACGAAACCAAACTTTTAACATTGAATTAAATTGCCACTCCATTCACTGTAAGTACTGAAATTATAATTATAAAACATCGAGAAACCAAAGTAATTAAAACACGTACTATGCTAGTAATTTTCAAGATAGCTGCACACACAATGGTCAAAAATATCATCAAAACAATGTTTTTTCCTGTACACATGAATTAATCACTCATATTCAAACAATAATAACAGAAATACATTATTATTTAGTACCGAGATTTGGATCAGACATTCCTGTATTATTTTGGCTAATAAAACAATTTACTTACTTGTAGTTTCTGTATTGTTTTCATCCATAACATTGACACGTATCACTTTTTCTTTAATAACTATATTTTTTTTACTTTTAAACTGTGTTATAAAAGCAGTTTCCGCCGATACGTTCGAGCAAAATACTCAATATATCAATGTTTAGTCCTAGATAGCGCTTTGAAATTATAATGTGTGATATGGGTACAGCAGGCATCATCATTATGTATGAAGATTTCATTTAAATACCAAAATTTCTAACGTTCCGCGCCACAGTTTATCAATATGAACACGCTTGGGATTTTCCATAGAAGGTCAAGAAAATATTTGAGATCATTGATAAATTAATATTCATATTAATTTCTATGGGCGGAAAAGTGACTTGTCTTGCTGAAATATTGATGACGCGATCCTACAAGAAATTGTTGTTAGCAATTTTTTTTTATTTAAAACTAGCTGACCCGTGCAACGTCGTCTGCGTAACATTTTTAATTACTGTTCCGCTCCTATTGGTCTTAGCGTGATGATATATAGCCTATAGCCTTCCTCGATAAATGGGCTATCTAACACTGAAATAATTTTTCAAGTCGGACCAGTAGTTCCTGAGATTACCGCGTTCAACCAAACAAACAAACAAACAAACTCTTCTGCTTTATAATATTAGTATAGATTCACAACATTTTAGAGTCTTTAGGCTGCGTTTTCACCAGAGATGTTCCAGTATACGTAGCGATTCAATTAGTAAGTGGTGCCCGTGTTTGTTAAGAACCAATTGAATCGCTTGCGATAAGGTAAGATCAGCGCGAGTTGACGTTTTTTCACTCGTCGAATCGCCGCGATAATATCGCCGTGTGGAGATGGAGACACGTTCATACAGTTGTTATAGAAAAAAGAATCGCAAAGGTAATATCGTCGCAATTTTCTCGTTCGTGGAGACAGCTCAGCCAACGAGGCTTGAAGCGATTCTATTGATTCTTAACAAACAAACAAACCCCTCGCTATGCATCCACGTACATCTCTGGTGGAAACGCAGCCTTAATCTCCAACAAAAAACGGAACCCTAATAAGATCACTCGGGTGTCTGTATGTCTGTCTGTCTATCACAGCCAGTATTCTCCGGATTTACTGGACCGATTCTATGGCATTAAGTCCGCCTCTGTACTTTTTTTTGTGCTGAAAGTGTTAAATAAATAAATAAATAAATTCTGTTGAAATTTGGTATACATTTGGACCTCTGTGACCCAAAGACGGAAGCGTTACGTAAATAAATAAAATTTTGGTATGCAGGTCACTTTTGTGGGTCAAACTAGAAAAAAAAAAGTTTTCGGAACTAGGAACTGTATCGTGTGACATATCAAATGCAACGGCTTACTGTGATTTACTGGACCTATTCGGGACCAGCGTCTACCTAGGGACCAGCGTCATCACTGTGTCCGCTGTGGACAAGGACGAGTAAGCTTACTGGGTTTTTAATTTTAAAATAATAATTTTGAAGTTATTCAAGAAATAAGACCTAAAATTACCATTCAAGCATAAAATTTTGAAAAAAAAAAGTGGCCACAGGAAAACATGTTAAAAAATGAAATTGGTTTCGGAACCCGGGCACGCGAGTCCAACTAGCACTTGTTTTTTTTATGATTCGGCCTTATTGAGTACGAAGGGATAAATGAAAGAGCCGACGATTGCCTATTCTAATATATCAAATTATCTAACTACTTGAACCAGGGTCGCTTCGTTAGCGAAAGAGAAACGACCCTGGTATTGTGGTGGTTTCAATAAATTCAAGGTAATTCAGATTCTCTTAAAAGTCGAATAACCTTTACATTTGTTAGAATCGAGTTTCCATAGTGTGACCATAGCCTTAAAATCAGTCTAATAAATATTAGATCAAGGTTGGCGAACTCGAAACACATGTGCCTGAGTTGAGCACGCGGCTGAGTGTTGGTTAAAGAAATCATTTTGTAGTTTTTCTATGAGGGGGGTTCATGACTGGATAGTAACTGCTGCAAGGGTAAATTTTGCCACGGTTGCGGAACTTGTTCGAAACAAGCTCTGGAACACATAATGGCAATGGGAGAATGGGGAACACGGATAGGTTTTATTCAGTCAGAGCATCACACTCCGTTCCACTTCGCCCAAAGCGGAAATGACTCCTTCCGCTAAAGGCGGATGCTTTCCTATATGAAAAAAAAAATGGGTAAATCTTCAACGTGCAGCAACACTTGCCGAGATAGGTCTGTGCGGGGATTTAGTCTGTAAAAGTCTGGCACTCCCGCCCAGAGCGAAAGGAGTCATTTGATGATTTCCCATCCTAAAAAAGACCTCATGTTCAGCAGAAGAGCTTGCGACTATCAGACCAATGAGACATTTTGGAAGTATTCTAGAAGTATTATATATAATTCTATTGCCGATAATCCCGACCGAATTTCGATCCCGGTGACAAATCTCCACGAAGAATGCAGGACATTTTATAGTGCAAAAGTGTGTGCGCAAATACAGGAGCACTCTCTGTTCCTGTAGCCTCATAGTTCGATGGGATTATCGACACGACAGGGGATCGACTGGGGAGACTTTACATGCTTTTCGAGGTAGGGGGAGTCAGAACATCGATTTCCAAACTCCAGTCGGTTGAAATTCAATCTTTAGGTCTGACCTGTGAGACGAACCCAGGTGGTCTAAAAAGGCCACTTTAGCTGAATCAGACAGCACATCATTCTATCCGTCATTGTCGAATTTTCCCAATCAACATTAAACCTAATGGGTTAGCGATAAAGGTGAAAATTAAATTTGACAGATTGTTGTATGGTTAATATTATTATACTGCTAAAGCGCTTGCGGCCATTGGACCAACGAGGTTTTTTGGGAGCATTGTAGAAGTATGTAGAAAAGGTGTAATTCTTGCGCCGATAGACATAGTCTACCTATGTAAGGGACGTTGGGATATTACGGCGCCTGGGACGTTGTGATATTACGGCGCCTAGTGGCAGCGTTAGCGCATATGAACCACAATATATTTTGGACTTTTTGGCTACTGTCTTCACAGATAGACTTCATCTTAGGTCTCTTACCAGGTGACTGCGGCGGCGGCGCAGGCTGGGCGGCCGGTATGGTCGCCGCTCTCGCTCCCTGTTGCTGCAGCCATTGAACCTAAGACAGAACATTATTTAATTATCACAAAAACGACATTTAAAAAATAATCGTCATGGGACGTCTGACAGACGTGAAACATCTATGATAATATTAAAATTCAATCAATAAAAATCTTTTAAATTCGTTCCAAAGTTAGCCGTCCGTAATAGGCGGCGTTTTACCGCCAAGGCGTGCCAAGAGATTTTTCACATCAAAACAAATAATGGGCGGCCTTATAGTATACTAGTGAGTGCCAGCGTCTTCTCCCGCGCCTGGGAACATACCTACTCCCGGAATATTTATAACATATTTACCCTCATATTTCCCGTTCCCGTGGGATTTCCAGGATAAAAACTATCTATGTCCTTTCTCGGGTCTCAAAATATTATTGGGTAATAGTATATTTCATTACAAGTGCGGAAAGGCTGTCATTGCAAAGAGTTCCGACAAATGTCTACCCGAGCCGAGGCGCAGCCGAAGGCGAGGGTTGACAGTCGGAACAAGTTGCAATGACGGTTCCGCAGGTGTACTGAACGACTATTTTTAATACAGTTGCGAAAAAATGAAGCAATTTAATAAAATAATAATAACACAACAAACAAGTAATTTCGCAAAGAAAATTTCTGGAAAATGGCGCCAACCGTAGAATATAAGCAGTTTTTTTTTCTTCACCCGTTTTGGTAGGCAAAGGGAACTATCCATACAGCTTAGTCTTCAGTAGATTTTTTTTATTGATATGAAGTGAAAATGAAATTTAATGAGGTGAAATGAAATGAAACCTAACTTAACTCATTCAATTAAATCTGATATTGAAATAAATTAGTAGCTTCTTTTAAGAAATATACGTATTTGTATGAATCACAAAAAGTCTTTAGTATAAACTTCATGGTTGGTTTTTCTTTTTAATAGACATTATTTTTTAATACAGTTGCTCAAAAAGTGGTGTATTGCAGGGACGTATAGCGTTCGGGATGTGGGCTATTACATACTAGTGCTTTTTTTTACCTTTCCCGAACTCGTGCGTTCTCTTTCCCAACTGTCAAAATAATGTCTATTAATGAAGTTTTTACTAAAGAGTTTTTGTGATTCATACAAATACGTATATTTCTAAAAAGAAGCTAGGTACTAATTTATTTCAAAATCAGATGATTTAATTGAATGAGTTAGGTTAGGTTTAATTTCATTTCATCTCATTAAATTTCATTTTTATTTCATATCAATAAAAAAAATCTACTGAAGACTAAGCTGTATGGATAGTTCCCTTTGCCCAAACCAATATGGGTGAAAAAAAAAAAAAACTGCTTAGCTTATATTCTACGGTTGGCGCCATTTTCCAGAAATTTTCTTTGCGAGTTTAGTTGTTTGTTGCACAAAATGAGTAATTTCGATCCTATTTTTTTTTAATTAACACCACCGGAACTCAGTATAATTGCACAAAATGCTTCGGAGAACATTTTACCGGAAAAGTCAAATTAGTCCAAGTCATTCATGAGTACTTATGTAATTTTTTCGCAATTACTGTATTATAAATAGTCGTTCAGTACTCTTGCGGAACCGTCATTGCAACTTGTTCCGACTGTCAACCCTCGCCTTCGGCTGCGCCTCGGCTCGGGTAGACATTTGTCGGAACTCTTTGCAATGACAGCCTTTCCGCACTTGTAATGAAATATACTATTGACAGTTGGGAAAGAGAACGCTCGAGTTCGGGAAAGGTAAAAAAGAAGCACTAGTATGTAATAGCCCACATCCCGAACGCTATACGTCCCTGCAATACACCACTTTTTGAGCAACTGTATTAAAAAATTTCTTCCAAATCGGTTCAGTGGTTTAGGCATGAAGAAGAGACAGACAGACAGACAGTTACTTTCGCATTTATAATATTGATATATTAGTAGGGAAGTAGGGATTACTTTCGGTTTTAAGCCGCGTTTCGACCTGCAAGCTACTTGCATGCAAATTAAATTACAGTGCGGGGCACAATGGAGTGGTAGATCTCATGATCCCTTGGTAGACCGCAATGTAATTAAACTTGCATGTAAGTTACTTGCAGGTGGAAACGCGGCCTTATAACTTAGTATGTCAGCCAGTCTATTCTGTCAGTGTCTAACCATGTACACTTAGGTAGAGTGAGTGTAGAGCAAAGTGTCATTCCATCTTGTATGTATGAATAGGCTAGTTTCCATCGTCCACAAATTGCAAAACTATTTAGTCCGTCAGTAGAGTATTGAAAAATAATGGACACGTATTTTTGTAAATCAATGAATATTGAGAAAGATAAAACGCATCAAAAACTCGGGAGTGGGGGCTCGTGACGTCACGAACCGCTAAAAATATGCCAGGGCATGACGTATTGAGATTTTTAAAAGCGTCGTAACTTTGTCAATTTTGGTTCCCGTGACAAAAGAAAAAATACGGGTCAAATATTTTTTGATAATCTAACTGACGACGGACTTATTAGATTGTTTCAGGACACAAGCCTATTGGCAGCTCACTTCATGTTTTCCTAAGCTTACATGGTGAGATATATACAGAATTGCACTGCGGGGTAATAACTGCTTATTTTTCTTACCGGTACTTGCTGCTGCTGGGCCAGACCTGGCGTTAACTGGCTGCGTATGAACGTAACGCTCTGTGCGCCCGCCGGGGCCGGCGCCCCGGGCGATCCAGTTACTACGCCTGGTTGCTGTGAGAGACGAGAGAAGATCAGTTAGAATGGGTCAAGTAAAACAAATGAAAGAGGGGATGGATTTTCATAAAATCATACTCTAATATAATAAAGCTGAAGAGTTTCTTTGTTTGGTTGAACGCGCTAATCTCAGGAACTACCGGTTCGAATTGATAAAATCTTATAATGTTGGATAGCCCATTTATAGAAGAGATAATCACGCTAAGCCCAAAAGGAGCAAAGCATTAATGAAAAATGTTACGCACGCAGACTAAGTTGCGCGGGTCAGCTAGTAAGTTATAATAGCCGGTTATATAAAACATTCGCGTAAAACGACATTACAATATTGGTTGCATATGGGTTGCATAACCTTTCCATATGGGTCCAGGAAACGGCAGACTCTGCGGCGGATGGCCAGTCGGGGGCAGTGTTGAAGATTGCTTAAGTGTTCTCGTAGCAAGTGTGCGAGAGAACACGAAGTGGCTTTTTTAGTCAGTGGGTTTCTGATAGACACCTCTGTCAGGAAATCCATATAGAAATTGTACCCGTAACCGTGCGTCAGATAAAAAAATGCTTTCTTTAGATTTTTTATGTATAATGTGAAAAGTTTTGTTGGTTACATATTTGGTGGAGAGTTTGATTAACAGACAGCTTACCAATTATAATATTGCCGCCAAAGAAAACATACCTGTTGCTGAGCTATGGCGGCTTGGCGCTGCAGGGTGAGCTGACGCCGCTTCTGCAGCTGTGCCACAAACACTGCTCGCTCCTGCGGCTTCATCTGCTGCAGCTGGGCGTGCGTCTGAGCATCCAGGTGTATCAGCTGCCGACCGCCGCCGCCAGCTGTCCATGATACCTGTGAGCGGATATAAGTATTTTCATGACAACATCTTTTTTAGTCCCTCAGTTAGATTAGGTACCATAGAATATAAAATGAAGATGATACAATGTGTTGAAATTTCGTGTTACGTCATGGCGTTGGTACAGTTTTTACCAGCTCCTGAACTTTGTTGTGCTTAATCTTTATCAATTTCTATTGCTTTGATTAGGTAATAAATATCTAGTGTCCAATTTTTATTGAGAATCTAGAAATACCACATAGCATCATCTTCCCGTCCTTGCCCCATGTAACTTGTGACACAACACATTTTCTTCTCCTATTCCGTCCTTTCCGGAGGCCTGTTATCTGAGACCTAACTCTCACACAGTCTATGCTTTTGTCTATTTGACCTTCCTCTCCATTCATCCTCATTTTTGTTCATGATAAATGGATGTCTTTCACTGTCAAATGATTCTTTCAACTCCCAATGAATAATGCCACAAATCAGGAAGAATCAACAAGAATAAGCTTGAAAAAACCGGTCAGTAAGAAGTATGCCTGTCTAACTGTGTAACCTAAATATTGACATGAACAGAGTACATAGGCCAAAGCAATTTATCCAACTTTGCTTGTATCTAAATTTATAAAAATAATAAATGGTATTGTCAACACTCACCCTAGGACCAACTGTGCCCGGCTGAGCAATTTGCTGCCTCTGCTGCAAATACTGCTGCTGCTGCCAGGACACATTCGGATTACCCTGCACAATCTGCTGGCCACCTGGAGACACTATCTGCTGCGCTCCACCATGTGTGATGATCTGCTGGATCCCACCCCCTCCACCCGCCTGAGGGGACTGCGGCATCTGAGTCAACACCTGCTGAGTCTGCCCTACAGCCTGGCCAAGAATTTGCTGACCAGACTGAGTCACTATCTGCTGAGAAGACTGCGCTATCACAACATGCTGCTGTTGACCTTGCTGGGTGATCATATGCTGACCTCCTTGGGTCAAAACCTGCTGCGACCCTTGTGTTATAATCTGTTGTCCTCCTTGATTTACTATCTGACCTCCTTGGTGCACAATCTGGCTTTGAGACACTATTTGTTGACCCCCTTGCAAAGTCACCTGTTGGTTCCCATGTACTAGAATTTGCTGTTGACCTGTATGCTGGTTTATCAGGACTTGCTGAGGTGCTTGCACTATCTGCTGCTGTCCAGAACTACTTAGAAGCTGCTGCTTTTGGAACAGTATTTGATGATGAGTTTGATTTAGCTGCTGACCTTGTCCACTAATAGATTGTTGAATAATCTGTTGTGGACTTTGCTGGATAGTGTGCTGAGGGCTTAACTGTGGTTGCTGGTTGTTTATCAAAGCCTGCTGTTGAGTCTGCATGATTTGTTGCTGCAGGATAACTTGGTTCTGTGGTGTACGAGATTGGACCAACGGATTCCTTATTATTTGATGCTGACCCTGAACATTTTGCACCATTTGAATGTTTTGTTGTCTCCAAGCTCCTTGGACTGGCACATTAGCATTCTGCTGAGTCTGTATTGTCTGCTGAACAGACTGAATCTGTTGACTCAGCACAGTTTGCTGGTTGGAATTGACCAGTTGGTTCAGCTGCACCCCCTGACCACTCTGGCCCTGCGATGATGTCACAAGACCTTGAACACCCATATTAATATTCTGCTGTTGACTGTTAATAGACTGGACATTTTGTTGCTGGATTAGATTCTGGTTCTGCTGCGGCATCTGCTGCCCAGATGATATCAATTGCTGGTTGATCACTTGTCCTTGCCCAAGATTCTGACTCAATTTAGCATTCTGCAGATTTTGTGTTGACTGTGCTAACTGTTGAGCTATGTTCTGCACAGCTTGGGAAGCACTCTGCTGGCTCAGGCTCAAGCTCTGCTTCATAGCCATGTTCTGCTGCTGTTGCAAGTTGTTAGCACTCTGACTCAACATCTGACTGATGTTCTCAATATGCTGTTGAGCTGAGCTCATTGTGGTCGGAGGCTGATTGATGTTCTGCTGCAAATGATGCTGATTACCCTGTATATGTTGCTGCAACTGCCCCTGCAAGTTCTGAGACATCTGCGAGACTGAGACGTTAGGCTGAAAGCCTTGCTGGTTTTGTTGGTTGCCGAGCTTGTTCTGTTGCAGCATTTGCATTTTCAATTGATGTTGCTGTAACATCTTTTGTTGCTGTATCTGTATTGCAGTCAGTCCATGTGGTTGTTGCTGGCTCTGGTTATAGGATTGCTGTTGTTGCTGTTGCATACTCATTTGCTGATTCTGTATCATACTAGCCTGGGACACCACTGTGTTCTGTTGTCCAAACTTCTGCAGCAATGGAGAGTTTGCCTGACTACCTTGTATCTGGACATTTTGGGTCACAATTCCTTGAGGTATAGACTTGCTCATTATACCAGGAGTAGACATTGATGTGGATGTGTATCCCATTGAACTGATGGGTGTGCTGGAAGCCACCGAGGCACTTGAACTAGCCGGGGGATGGTTCCATGGCATTCTTTGTTTCAGTTTGTCTAACAAAGCCTGTGTACTATCATCCTTGTTTTCAGCCATATTTTGTGTGGGCACTTCGTTTTTTGCAATACCTTCCTCAAAGTCGAATCCTGTGATTGCACTAATACGGTCCATTGCTTTCAGGGGCGGCTGAGGGACAACTAACAGCTTTGGGTGAAATATATCAGTCACCGCTTGTATTCTAGCCCTAATACTCTCTAGCACCCAATCAGGAGTCACAATCTTAATTCTTGAGGAGGGAAGTGTGAGCGCGGCACTATATCTCTTTCCCGTAGCTGATCCACAAATCAGGTGAGTACACTGAGAGTCCAAGTTCAACTTTACTTTTCCACCATGATACGTGATAACAGCGAACAAGGCTTTAGCGTCAGCAACACTCACTTTAGATATGCAACATACAACGTTAGTAAATATCTTATTCTTAAGAGGGATGTAAGGCTTTGGGTCGGCCAGTCTCCTGAGGCGAGCGCACGCAAGCACCCAGTGCTCGGTCACTGCAGGGATCTGGTAGATGTCCTGGGCTTCATCCACGTCAGTGTCCGCAGCATTTTCACCACAAATTAAATGTGTGACATAGTCAGAGAAATATTTTGTACTCTCCGCTCCACCGGACTGAAGTAACAGCATAATCTGTAATCATGACACAGCTCTTCATTATGCTTTACACTAATAACACCATTTTATCCTTTAAAAATAAATCATTCAACGAAGAAAACATACCCTTTCCGAGACATCGCCAGAAACATAATATTTGACATCCTTGAAAATTGGCTCTTGCAAAGTTAAAGAATCTAAATCGTCAACAATCGTTACCATTTTCTGTTATACGACAACGTTAAAAAACACTCGATTTACAAATTAATTACACATTTTTGCTGTATTTTTCAACAAAACGCCGATAACTCAAGCGACGACGTCCATGATTAATGTTACCAGCTTATAAAAAAAAAACTCAAAAAATTACAATCAGTTTTTGAAACAATTTTTTTTTTGTTTCAAAAAGTGTGACTCCTTAATTGAAAACCTTTCACTAGGATTTTAGATTTATCATTAATATCGTATTACTTCAATTAAAAATATGATTTATTGCAGTACAATAAGTCTATTTAATAGTAACTTCTTTGAATAAGGTTTTTCTCGAAACAAAATGGTTTTTACTTCAAGTTTCCTATTGAGAACAATGGTCAATAAAAACTTTTTACAAAAAAATACAACCGACTTCCAAAAAAAACACTACAAAGTAAAAAATAACTTTAATTTCGGAAGTCGGTGTTTTTGTTAGTTTCTTCGTATTTTGACACCGACTTCGGAAAATAAAGTTATTTTTTACTTTGCAGTGTTTTTTTTTGGAAGTCGGTTGTATTTTTTTGTAAAAAGTTTTCTATTTTTCACTTTTTAGTGGTACCTCACATCTAACAACACCACTGCAAAATCGCAGAAAAGCAAAATACGGAATTTCGATTACTTGGATGACATAAAACTATCATCCAAGTAGACGAATTCCAGCTATTTCGATTTAAAATCCAAAGTTCGTAACCGATTTTGATAAAATTTAAATTAAATGTGACCAATCTGCAAGTACATTCTTTCAGATAAAACAAAATTTTTTCAAATCGGTTCATAATTGTCGGAGTTATGAGGTAAAAGGTAACAAACATAAAAAAAAATATACAACCGAATTGATAACCTCCTCCTTTTTGGTAAGTCGGTTAAAAAAAAACCTATTAGAGAATTTCATGCCCTGGCTACTGAATTAAAGCTGTTATTAACTACGCGATCTTTCGGGCCCGATATCTAGGGCGAGTGTAGTGTAATAAGCACAGAAATATAAAAAACAGGTAATAAGAAACAGGGAGTAAGGACACTGCCATCGGGCGATCGGGTGGCTCCGATCTCCCTGCTCTGTCTATCACCTAGTGTAAGTAAGAGACAGGGAGGCAGGGCCCTGCCGCAGTGGCGGCATTGGGTAAATTGGCACCTTGGGCGGATTTGTATTCAGATATTTTCGATTGATTATTTTAGGTACTAAAATTTTCGATCACATTATCAAGATTGACTTCCCTGTCCCGCACGGTTTAAGCGCAACATGAATTGGGAATTAGAAATTATACTAAAAAAAAAGTGAAATTATAGTTGCGATACGTTATAGTTGCGATCACGGATAATCTGATATTTGTAGGTATGTAAGTAGTCACGTACAAGAGTAGGTAGCTGTTAATTGATGTCTTGCCACTTTATTTTTTTATAGACGCGACTTTGGTATCTGTCTAATGAATTTGATTAAAAAATGAATGTACGCCTTCTTTGTTTTCTGTTATTTTTTGTTCCTAGGCCTTTATGAACTTGGAGGGTATTTTTTTTTTTTTTTTTAGGGATGGAAATCATCCAATGACTCCTCCCGCTCTGGGTGTAGCGGGAGGGAGTGTCAGACTTCTACTGACTAAAACCAATCCATGTTCCTTCATTGCCCTTTGTGTTCCGGAGTCACGGTGCCTCTTGCGAATAATCCCGCGACTCCGGCAGGCGTCGGCCCTTTCGGGCCCCTCTGTGTTGCTGACGCTCTTTGAGTCGCGCGTGGAACACTAACGCGCCGTCGACACGGCCTGTCGTCACTAAACGGACGGATGGCGAGCCACCCATAGCTCGCCGTCCACAGGCCCGCGCCTACGGTGGCCGGGGGTCACCAGGTGGTGGCCCCCGACGCCCGCGGCGTCTACCACGGCGGCCGGGACGAGAGGGTCTCCTCTCCCGCTCCACCACCTCCTTCGCTAGCATGACTGCTTCGCAGAAGGAGGCAACGGCGTCCCATTCCGTCTCGCTCCGGACCATGGCTTGGACCAGGGCCGGACGCGAGAGGTCGCCGCCGATCGCCGTTTCGAGGACACGGCGGTGCGCCGCCCAAGCGGGGCACACCTGCACAGTGTGCTCTACCGTGTCCTCCGGTCGATCCTCGCAGTGGTGACACCCGGGCGTTTCCTCCCGCCCGATTCGGTGCAGGAACCTCCCGAAACATCCATGTCCGGTGAGGACCTGCGTCAGGCGGAAGGTGAGGACGCCGTGGCGCCACTCAAGCCACTCCTCAACTTGGAGGGCTGTATTGGTAATTTTGATGATTAAAATTCTGTAACTACATACGAAATCCGCGAATAATATTTTAATCAACATTATATCTACAACCTAGCACTGGCCTGCAAATTGAAAAATGCTTGATGATTGAAAAAACTTTAAAAGTTTGTGAGTTTCAAGCACGGTTTCAAGTTATCTATGGTATGTTCTTGACATGCAATGCTGGAAAACAAAAATCCACACAAAACTAATAGGAGATGGAGCGATTTGATAGAGCGATGAAATTCACTCTTCAGCGGGTCTAAAATGGCCACTTTAGTGTAATCATATTAGAATCATAGTATTAACCAGTAACCACACAAAAATCGTCAAATTGCATTTTTATCTTTATCGCTAAAGTGGTCGTCGAGCCGTAAGTCCGCGTACTTGCTCGCCCGTCTATCACCACCTTAACGCATAAGGTTCAAAATTGATTTATTGGGCCAACAAAACAAGTCTGCAAAAAATCAGAACTACCGGATTTGATGCAAACAACCCCTTACTTTCAGGCGACAAAGTTACTGAACTATTATATATTATGTATTATATTATTTGAGTGTTGTTTCCGAAATTATTCAATTTAGTTTTTTTTTTTTGTTGTAGATTGGTACCACGGTGTAGTCTTTCTAACCCAAAGTTTGACTGGTCGAGAATGCTTTGTTGCATTACTTAAGTCCACCCATATACCCATGTACTTACCTATTTAATGTACTTAAAGTTTTAAATAAATTCGACGACACGGTTGGCGCAGTGGTTGAGCGATTGACTGCTGCGCAGCATGTGACGGGTTCGATTCCCGCACGGAACAAATATTTGTACGACCTACAAGTATTTGTTCCGAGTCTGGGTGTTTTTCTATCTATAATATGTACGTATTTCCAAAAAAAAAAATGTATAGGTTTATGTAGTTTATCAGCCATCTCGTTACCATAACACAAGCATTAGGTTGCTTAGCTTGGGACTATAAATATGGCGTTGTGTGAAATGTCCAAGGATATATTATTATTATTAAATACACATTTCATTATTTAAAAAATATTATATTACATCTTAATTAGGTATTCCTTGATATTCTACACAGTTGAGTTGAGTTGTGAGCTAACTACACCAATGCTGCACTCGGCGACATGCGAGTGCAGTACAACGACGCTTGGCGCGCCATGTTCAGACTGCCTCGGTGGTGCAGCGCGAGCGCCATGTTCTGCGAGGGCCGCGCGCCCGGCTGGCCGGCGCTCCTAAGGAGCCGCTCGGCCGCCGCACGCTCCGCCATACATCGCTCCGCCAACTCCTTGGTGGCCGCGGTACGGGACTGGGACAACAGCCCTCTTCATCAAAAGTGGCAGTCCTACCATGCGCCGATAACATGATTGGTAGTTTCTAAAGTTATTATTTATTTTATTTTATTTTTATTTTATGTTTTCTATGTGTATGTTATATTGCATTTAAATCTGGAAATAAAAACAAAACATTCATTCATTCATTTTAGATGCTATTTTAACCCGCTTTAAAAAGGACGTTCTCAGTTGATCGGAATCTTTTTTTCATATAGGTACCTATGTTCCCCGATTACTTGTGATGTACCGTATGTACGTTACATGCTTAAAATAAAGCTGATAACTAATTTATTTACTGGTTTTATTTCTATCATAATTAAGATACCTTGTAATAATTTAGAATAGTGGTATTATGTTATTTCTCATAGAAGCTATACTATTTCAAACAAAATAGCTTCTATAGGAAAAACATGTATCTCTAATTAATAAATTAACCAGCTATACAATATACCTATGGGTAGATATGGCTTTAGTTTTTGTTAAGAAATCCAGATGGCGCTTTCAAGCGACATGCACAAAACTAGAGAGGGCTCTCTTCCCCTGTTTCTTTATTGTAGACATGGGTCGTACTTGCAAAATCGAGTACCCGGGCTTCCAAGTACGTCTCCTAAAACCAGGGCTCGGGATACTTTCAAGTATTTTCTAAATGGATTGGAAATTGACCCGTAACGTTCTAGGAATAAGGAGCACAATCGCGTTGACAAATAAATACTTGCAAAGACACCATTAAAGTAAAAATACTTGCACACGAAATTGTTCCGCAGGCTATTATAAATAAGGAGTATGATCGCATTTGCGAAAACTAACGCGGTTATTTAACTATTGAAGATTGTATTGAAAAACTACGTAGAATTTATGAAGTTTGTAAATTAAATACCGCTACTCAGTCAAACCAGGTGGTAGGTAGAATAAAGATCGTTTATTTGTTTATTTATTTATTTATTATTAACTACATTCATTCGCCAATAACAAAGTAAGCATGGTATTAAATGAATAATGAACGAAACCTTTCCTTCCTACTTAAAAACAGGCTTAGGAGTCTTAGGACTGTCAGCTGGGAAATATAATATTATTATTATGTTTATTCAATGATTTAAGTAGCTGGCGTTTTCAATTCGGCGAGGTTTCAATTCATTTTACTATTATTATAGTATTTACAGTAGTTCATCTTTACAAGTGGAAAGTACGATCGAGAACGATGTAGGTATCATGTCTTATTGCAAAGAGCGCGCGCCGCGCGCCGCTTGAAACCCATGAAGGTATAGATAATACCTTCATGTTGAAACCCGAACGCGGCCGAAGCACTGACGTTTTATACGTCAGTGGGCCGAAGCGAGTCGACGCGCGAACGGCCGAAGCCACGTCACGATACACGAATCGACGAGACTCGGGTGAGCGTCGAGCCCCGAATGCCCCCGAAGGAGCGAGTCTGTGAGCGAGTCCGAGTAGCCGTATAAAATACTTTAAAGTCTTGCAAGTATTTTGGGTCAGTACCTGGTGTACGTACTTGGAAGCAAATACCTGGTGTAAAAACCGGGTTGCGTAAATACGCACCTCCCCTACTTTATTATACTCTTTGACTTGAAGACTTCCATAAGTGGTTCCATGTTAAGATCATCAGGTCAGGATTTGACGATGTGATCCTGGAGAAATAGGAGGAAGGCACACCTCAAGCGATTCGGGTAATTTTTGTAAGAATATTTTCTTGGAGATATTTGGATACTACGCAACGGAACTCCTCAGTAAAATATAGCGAATTGATCAGCAGGATTGCTGAAATCGCATTTCCGTCTATTGTTTACACCAGAAGTGAGATTCTGTTAACATGTCGAAGTGAACATTTGGGTGAAGCGATCAGTAAAAAAAAAACTTTTACAAAAAAATACAACCGACTTCTAAAAAAAAACACTACAAAGTAAAAAATAACTTTAATTTCGGAAGTCGGTGTTTTTGTTCCTTTCTTCGTATTTTGACACCGACTTCCGAAATTAAAGTTATTTTTTACTTTGTAGTGTTTTTTTTTAGAAGTCGGTTGTATTTTTTTGTAAAAAGTTTTTTATTTTTCACTTTTTAGTAGTGCCCCACACCTAACAACACCACTACAAAATCGCAGAAAAGCAAAATACGCAATTTCGATTATCAAAGAATCATCTAAATAGTCAAATTCCAGCTATTTCGATTTAAAATCCAAAGTTCGTAACCGATTTTGATATGATTTAAATGGGACCAATCTGCAAGTATATCCTTTCAGATAAAACAAAAAAAAATCAAATCGGTTCATAATTGTCGGAGTTATGAGGTAAAAAACATAAAAAAAAAACATAACCGAATTGATAACCTCCTCCATTTTGGGAAGTCGGTTAAAAAAAGTAGGTACAAGTGACTGCAACAAGCATTTTTACAAATACACTATAAGGTCCTCATGGATTTAGGTAAGTAGTTAGGTTTATCACCACGGGGTTATTGTTTTGAGTGCATGGAAGAGGTTAAATATTTTTAACTGACTTCCAAAAAAGGAGGAAGAAAGGAAGTTCTCAATTCCGTGGGTATTTTTTTAATGTATGTACCTACACCGATTATTCCGAGGTTTCTGATCCGATTTCTGTGTTTTTTTTTTTAGTTTGATTTGTTTTTCCATTTGGTACCGATAAAATTAATTTAGTTTGGGTCAGTAGTTTTTGTATTACGAGCATTTTTGCTTATTTCAATTTCTACGTAGACGAAGGCACATTGCACCACTTTAAAGTGAAAAATATCCAACTAAAAATAAAAATAAAATAAAATAGTAATTTCGGAAGTCGGTTTTAAAAACAAAGAAACAAAACCATAAACACCGACTTCCGAAATTAAGGTAATTTTAAACTTTGTAGTGTTTTGTTTGGAAGTCGGTTATATTTTTTGTAAAAACTTTTTTTTTGTTGGATATGCTTAAAACACATGTCAAAATTTCAAAAACCTGTCTTGTAACGAGTTGAACTTAGATTCAACACCCCCCGGAGTTAAACAAGGTAAAATACCGCTTTTTTTTAGTTTTACTTAAGTGTTACAAACGACTTGTCTAACCGGATTAAACGTATTTTATTTATTTGTAATGACTAGATAATTAATTCCTTATTCCAAACGATTAATAACAATATTTTATTTTAGGGACCTATAAAATCTAATATTCGAGGAAGATAATCGAGTGTGGTGCAAAACCATATTTTCCGGTAGCGACATATAAACCGTGTTACAGACAATATACATAAACTTCGACCGGATGTTTAGAACATGGTAATACGCATTTTCACTATATCGACACATTCATAAATTCTAATAATTTGTTAACTTTAATACAAACTAAATACCTTGACGTAAATCACCCGGTATGCATGCCCTTTTATCCTTAATTAAAAACAATTGAAATTCAAATAGCATTTGACAGATTTTTTATTTTAATTGCTTTATAAAATTTCTCGATTTCATTCCAAAAAATTGTGAACTTAAAGAAAAATGGCGACCAATCAGAGCACAACAACACAACGTTTAACAGAAATACCTGAAGAGGGGTCATTGTACCTACTCATCATTATGAACAATACTGCTATGGGACCAAAATTGAATTCGCAAAAAAAAATCGTGTGCGCCATACATTTCTGTGTGCATAACTCTAAAATTGTAGGTAGGTACATAGGTACCAACTGCAGCTACAGCTTATTTTTTTTTCGCTAATTCAATTTTGGTCACTAAATAGTTTTGGCCACAAAACGCGGTGTTACTTTCAGTGATTCATTTCAGTCTCTTTTCAGTGTTTACAAAAATATGGTTACATTCGTTTCGAAATAATGAATGCGTGAAATTATACAATACTAGCTGACCCACGTCCACTCCGTTGGGCGGTAATTTTTGAGGTTTTACTTAGCTTATGACACTCACAAATAACGTGGGTTAGGTACTATTGGTAAAAGAATAGGCTAATAATAATTCCATCATTCATAAATTGCAAAACTATTTAGTCCGTCAGTTAGAGTATTGAAAAATAATGGACACGTATTTTTTGTTTTTGTGAATCGACTCACTAAAAATTATGCGTAGGTGTGACGTATTGAGAATTTTAAAAGCGTCGTAATTTCGTCAATTTTGGTTCCCGTAACAAAAGAAAAAACACGGGTCAAATATTTTTTGATAATCTCTAAACTAATTAGATTTTTTCAGGACACAAGCCCATTCGAAAATCGATTCATTAGATCCAGAGATTACCCCCTACAAACTAACAAACGTTACCTCTTTATAATATTAGTATAGACAAAAGAGCTTGAGTCCCTAAGGCTGCCTGTCCATTGACGCAGAGCGAGGCAGCGGATCGGAGAAACGGAGAAATATTAGGTAACCAACTAGCTGACACGCGCAACTTCGTCTGCGTCACATTTTCCAGCTTCGCTCCTATTAAAATTTGTCTTAGCGTGATATAACCTTCCTCAATAAATGGGCTATCTATCACTGAAATAATTTTTCAAATCGGACCAGTAGTTCCTGAGATTAGCGCGTTCAAACAAACAAACTCTTCAGCTTTATAATATTAGTATAGATTATATATTTTATAGTATATAGATGAAATTCACTGTCACGCTAGTCACTGACATTTTATGCAATTCTATTAGTTAATATTTCTCCGTGGTGGAAAGGCAGTTTTAGGGGTGCATGTCTGTCTACAGGGCAATTTTTTCCAAGGTACTTACTCCCAGAATTCCTATGAAGCTGAAGCTATGCTATATTCAACGTCAACACTTGCTTGAGTGTGTATTTTGTTTTATACTATCGTAGCTGTTTTTTTTTGTTTTGTGTCTTGTATTAATTACTTTGCATTCTACTCATTGTATAAATTCTAGTTCCTAAAACGTAACAGACAGATGTGTTGCCGGGGAGTTTGTTAGCCACTTCTTCTCCACAGCTAAAACACTAGGAAGTAGTGACGGGCGGGCGTTTTGGGGGACTGTCTTTTGTAGAATGACTTTTGAATAAATGGCTTTTGAATTTTGAATTTCATGCACACAAGCTTGTAACCAGGGCCGGCCCTAACCATCTAAGCGCCCCGAGTGAGTCATGCATTTGGCGCCTTTTTATCTACTTTAAATTTTCTGCTATTATTATTATTAAATTTTAAGTCTTCAAAACAATCTCGAAGACATTCAGGCATCACCAATATTCTTACACTCAAGTGTTGGGATAAATTCTTGAAGATTGAATTTTTTTTTTAAGTTTAAGATTTCGATAGGTGTTGGCTGAATGTCTACAAGGTAGTGTTGCAGACCTAAAATCACCTTCAATATCTGATTATAGTTTTTCTGAATATCGAAAGAAATAGGCATTCAAATCAAGCGGGCCGCGCCCTGTATATCCCGGCGCCCTCTTGTAGCTGGCGCCCCGGGCAACCACCCGCGTCGCCCAGCCCTAAAGCCGCTACTGCTCGTAACGCTTTTGTTCTTAATTAAATAGAGCCAAGTCCCATAACTCTAGATGGCCAAACTCAAAAACTCGAGCATCTCAGTAAAAAGGTTTGACTTGGCTGTTAGTAAATATCGACGAATATGAAACATAGGTAGGTACTAATCTATTTTATTTATTTAACTAGATGTTGCCCGCGGCTTCAATGCAATACAATACAAATTGTTTTTATTGGGAACAACATAAGGAACCAATTCTGTTAGTACAACTTACACACTAAGGTTAGTAAAACAAGTTTAAAAAATAATTAATGAGTCATGTTCTTACGAGGCACTTCATGCGGACAATGACTTCTCATGAAATGCCTCAGCACAGGAGCTTTCGGGTCCTCAGCCACGACTTTCACGATGCTATTGCTACTCCCTCGAATCCTCCTCACAAGCGATGCCACCTTTTTCCTGATGATGGCATGGAAGCCATCTGTACGCCATTGGGCAAACATCCCCGAGGCACTACAGAAACGAGGGAGTTTCAACATCATCCTGAAAACATTGTTATATTGGACGCGCAAGGCATTTAGCGTCCCCCGTGAACAGCTGAACCACAGACTTCCCGTGTACAGGCCTTGACAGTACGCTTTAAACAAGGGTATTTTGACCTGATCTGTACAACGAAAAAATGCCAAACGCCAACATGTTCCCACGGATCGCCAACGCCCTGCGCTCCCTCTCCACGTCATCAGCATCCTTATGGTCGTCGACAAGTATATGGCCCAGATAATTAAACTTGGTCACCTGTTTTATTTTGACGCCGTTCAAAGCAATGGAAGGAATGGTGTTTGGACACTTGCCAGCGGCCTTAAAGACCATGAACTCGGTTTTCCTTACATTATTATATAAGACCATGTGATGCGGCGTATTCTTCACAAACATTCAGCATCTCCTTGATTGACCTCGCAGTTGGGCCCAGCAACACCATATCGTCCGGCTTCGCTTGCGTGAAATTGTATAGTAAAACCTACCTACTCTATCCATTGGTGAAAACAGCATGAAAATCGGTGCAGTAGTTTTGAGTTTATTGCGAACAGACAGACAGACAGACGCGGTGGAGGACTTTGTTTTATTTATAATATATATTATGTAGTGATGAGTGATAAGGATATTTAGAATTAATTTATTAGTGTCAAAAAGAGAAAAAAAAACTGTATAAGTGGTCCTACCTGTTTGCATAGACAAAATAATAAAATAAAAACCTTATATTTCAGACAGTTCATTAATTTGCTAGTAAACAAAATCCTTAGAAAAACATTTAAGAAGGTAAAAACCCTAACTAATTAACTTACCATCATTTTTCAGTTAGGTTAGGTACTAGGGTGTCTTGTGTCGCATAGGCAGGGAGCCGGACGCTCGGTGTCACCACTGCGTCGACTGTCGGGAGGACACGGCGCGGCATACGCTGGCAGAGTGTGCCGCTTGGGAGGAGTCGCGCCGGGCCCTCATCTCTGTGGTAGGCAGTGACCTCTCGCTGTCGGCCGTAGTGCGTGCTATGGTCGACGGCGAGGAGTCCTGGGACGCGGTGGTCTCCTTCTGCGAAACAGTTATCGCGCAGAAGGAGGCTGCGGAAAGGGAGAGGGAGATCTCGACCACTCTCCCGGCCCGCAGCAGGCGCACCGGGCGTCGGAGGAGGGCATATGCTGCCCTCTCCTGGCCCCCCTAATTGGGTCCAGGGGCGGCAGACTTGGGGATGTCCGTCGCCCCCCATTCATCCGGACCCGAGGTGGCGGCGCGTGATGTTCCCGTGCGCCCCTCTTTGACGTCGCGAGGGGAGTCAAACACCTCACTCCCTCCGCTGACTCGAGGTGGCCCGCAGAGGCGGGCCGGCACCAGCCGGGGATTACGGAAGTCGGTTTAGCTCCCGCGATCCCTGGCGTAGGTGAGAGATGGAACACCGGGGTGGTTTTAGTCAGTAAGAGTCTGACAGACCCCTCCGCCCGCCCCAGGGTGGAGGACATCCATGAGGATTTCCCCCCGTAAAAAAAAAAAAGGTACTAGGGTGTCTGGAGTCGTTAGACCTTACTACCCACACGATAAGAAGAAGTTTCGAGGTAATCGAAGAGGTCCTAATCTTCAGCAGAAGAAAACGCCCTGGGCGTCTGAAGTCGCCCTAGGCGTCGGAAGTCGAAGCCCGGTCCGGGTCGATGGCGCATGTTCCACGCACGCCTCAAAGACGCCACCAAGATCCCACCTATACGCACAAAACGTTTTGGGAATACATTCATTGTGTGTACAGCTAAGGAGTGGAATTCCCTGCCTGAGTCTGTGTTTCCTGATAGCTACAAACTGGGAGTCTTTAAGTCAAGAGTGAATAGGTTACTTCTAGGCAAGCGTGCTCCACCTTAGACCACATCATCGCTTAACAGTTAAGTGTCAGACTTCTGAATCTGTTTAGGTCTTATAACTTAGTTAACTTGTTTTATGAACCAACTAGGATCACGGCATCTTCATCAACTTGTCTCGATAATATCTTCAGTAATTGTGATGCCGAAAATAAATTAGTGTTAAGTGACTTAACGTCTGACCACTGTGGCCAATTAGTTAGCTTACCTATGCCTCTAAATAAAAAGCCGCATAAAATTGAATGCAGGCCTTATACAGCTAGTCGTTGCAATAAATTCAAAAATAATATAGCTCGTAAAATTACCCCGTCTTTGATAGAACATGAGGATCCAAATAAAATTTATGGAGCCCTTTTTGATGTTGTGCAAAAAGAATATCACTCCACTTTTAAGACAAAATCCATAAACATTACGGGTACCTCTGTTGGTTTCAACCAATGGGCTACTGCAGGGATTTATAAAAGTAGAGCGAGATTATACGAGTTATACGGTTTTAAAAATACAGGTTTGATACCCCTTTTTTAGAGTACGTTAAAAATATTCTAAATTATACAAAAAGATTTGCGTTATTGCTAAATCCAAATTTTTAAGTGAGAAAATTAAAAATTCTAATAATAAAGTAAAAGCCACGTGGCAAATCATTAACAATGAAACAGGCAAATCGGTTAAACGAGACAATCAGTTAGAGATTGTAGTCGACAACAAATTAATTAGTGAAGCTGCTGACGTAGCTCAGGCATTTAATGAGTTTTTTTCCAATATTCCTATAACTACAACTCGCTCCTTGAATTCGTCACCTTCTAAAGCTGAAAGCCTTTTACAAAGTAATGTGCCTAAGTGTAATCAATTATTTCGTTTTGAGCACGTAACGCCTCGTGATGTGGTTGACGTATTCAATACACTGAAATCTAAAAACACAGGTGATTTCTGGGGCATTTCCATTAAACTCCTGAGTAATATAATAGACATAGTAGCCCCCTATCTTGCTGTAACGTTTAATAAATGCGTTGATTTAGGAACTTTTCCTGATCTCATGAAGAGTAGTAAAGTTATACCTTTATTTAAATCAGGACATCAAAATGACATAGGCAACTTCCGGCCTATCTCCATCTTACCTGCATTTAGTAAAATATTTGAAAAGTTAATACTCAAGCAGTTGTTAGTTCATTTTAATTCAAATAGACTACTTCATAATGAACAGTATGGCTTTACAAAAGGTCGTTCGACAACAGATGCGGGTGTCGCTCTCCTGAAACATATATTTAACGCATGGGAGAACTCGCAAAACGCAATTGGAGTTTTCTGTGATCTCTCTAAAGCCTTTGATTGCGTACACCATGACACACTTTTACGTAAACTACGTCATTACGGTCTCCAAAGCGAAGCTCTTATCGTAATTGATTCATATTTACATGATAGGTTCCAATGTGTTGATGTAAATGGTGTAAAATCTTCCGGGCTGCCAGTGCAATTAGGTGTGCCTCAAGGCTCAATACTGGGTACATTCTTGTTTCTGGTTTACATAAACGATCTACCATTTTTCTTAAAGGGTATCTGCGACGTAGTATTATTTGCGGATGATACCTCTCTTATCTTCAAAGTAGATAGGAATAGACAAGATTTCGATAACGTAAACAACGCTCTTTCAATGGTTACGGATTGGTTTACGTCGAATAATTTAGTTATAAATGCTAAAAAAACGAAATGTATAAAGTTTGCCTTGCCAAATGTTAGAAATTTAGGTCCTAATGTAATCTTAAGTGACGAGGTGCTTGAAACTGTGGACACGGCAGTATTTTTGGGCATAACTGTTGATTCCAAACTACAATGGGGCCCACATATATCAAGCCTGTCGGGAAGGCTCAGCTCTGCCACATACGCCGTTAGGAAAGTTAGACAATTTACTGACGTTGATACAGCTAGGTTAGTCTATTTTAGTTATTTCCATAGTGTTATGTCCTACGGTATTTTATTGTGGGGAAAAGCTGCTGATATACAAAATATATTTGTCTTACAAAAACGTGCTGTGCGAGCAATATATCAGCTAGGGTCAAAAGCTTCATTAAGAGAAATTTTCAAAGAGATTGGAATTGTCACGGTAGCATCTCAATTTATTTTTGCAAACATTTTATATATTAGGCAAAACATACATTTATACAGCAAAACGAGCGACATCCACAACTTTAACACCAGAAACAAGCACAAGCTACATGCTCCTTCACACCGACTTCGTAAGGTCCATGATTCATTTGTGGGGCTCGGTATCCGTTTATACAATAGACTTCCAATTTCTTATCTTGATCTGCCTTTTAACTCATTTAAAGAAAAAGTAAAATCTAACCTCTGTTCCAAGGCATACTATTCTATTAATGATTATTTAGACGATAAGAATAGTTGGTCGCTGTGTTGAACGCAAGACAAATTATCATGTTCCTTGTGTTTAAGTAGATAGTATAGTAGTTTTATGACAGGTTATATGTGTTCATATAATTTTTTATTTTATTTTATTTTATTTGTTCTTTTATTTTCTTTTTTTTATTTATTTGTCTGACTATGTAGGTCATTTTTTTATACTTATTTAAATCCACATACGTCAACACTTGCTTAAGTGTGTATTTTGTTTTAGTGTCATAGTGCTAGTAGCTAACAAGTGATAAATAATGTATATATTTATTTTTGTGTCATGTAAATTTTAGAAGGAATTTTGAAGTTTTGGATTACTTTGCATATTAATTATTGTAAAATTCTAGTTTCTAAAACGTAACAGACAGTTGTGTTGCTGGGGAGTTTGTTGCACTTCTTCTCCACAGCTAAAACACTAGGAAGTGGTGACGGGCGGGCGTTTTGGGGGACTGTCTTTTGTAAAACATGACGTTCAAAAAGTGCTGGCCCTCAGCCTAATTTGAATAAATGACTTTTGAATTTTGAATTTGAATTTTGAATTTTAACATCAGGTGAGATAGCGGTCAAACGTACGCCTATCAAAATTAAAAAAAAAAAGAGATCTCAGCATTATTGATGGGGCCGCTAGGGCCAGTTCTTGCCAGGGTTGCAGAAGAGTTCGAGTTCCAGCGTCATACCATCTTCACAGCGGTGCGCAGTGGTTTTACCAACTAAAACCTAAAAACCAGCGCTGTGGCTCTGTCTCGCACACGAGTCCCAGCATTGTGCTGAGAGATGGCCGTTTTGCGCAGATTTGACGCATAGGTATCTTCCTAATTTTTCATAATTATAATAATACCTATAAAATTGTAATTTTTGTGTATTTTTGGTATGCGTCATATTGACCGCAAATAAACTCTTTTTCTTTCTTTCTTTCAAATTTTAAACAAAATCATTGGTCAGTTTCAGTCAGTGCGAGTCGCACTCGCGTCCAAAGGGTTCCGAACCAATTACTTTTTTAACACTAGATACTTCTCATAGGTTTTCCTGTAATTTATAGGTATAGAACTATTAAATACATTTTTTTTTAATTTTAAGCTCAGTAGTTTCCCAGTAAGGTGGGGGAATTGTCATTTTTGGTCTAATTTCTTGAATAACTTCAAAACCATTTATATTATAATTATGACAAAAATATAATTAACTAGCTGTCCCCCGCAGCTTTGCTCCCGAAATTTTCTTTTTCTTTCATCAGAACAACATTCCTGAGAACAACAAATACAACAAAAAAAGAATTAGTGAAATCGGCCCGGCCGTTCGCGCGTTATGGCCGGGACCAAAGGAAATAGGATTCATTTTTATATATAAGATTAAAACCCTCACAGTAAACCTTTTCATTTGATTTGTCACATGACACAGTTTGAAAAACTTTCTTTTTATCGTCTAGTGACCCCATACTAAATTTTTATTTTATTTACGTAATGCATCCGTGTTTGGGTCACAGAAGTCCCATAATATGTATACAAAATTTCAACAGAATAGGTCCAGTAGATCCGGAGACAACTGGCTGTGACAGACGGACAGACAGACAGACAGACACCCGAGCGATCCTATAAGGGTTCCGATTTTTGTTCGGAACCCTAAGAAGTACCTAACGGTTAAAAAAGTTAGAATTTCCGTTCTGCTTCCTTTCTTTGGGTTTATACAATATCAAAATGAGCCGAGCCAATTAATGATGCAAAGACTTTATAACGAAAGTTTTTCCGTGTCCTTATAGAAGTTGCAAAAAAATATTGTGTTTGTAAATCCCCCTGTGTCATCTACGTCCGTTATATTTATAGTTATACGTATGCATATGTTCGTAATATAAAACAAAGTCGTTTTGCGTGTCTCTTTGTGAAACCTGACATCTTTGACATATTGAACTGCAGGTTGGTTTTTTGAATTTTGCACTGTCATTTAAATAAATGATTGTAAAAAGAGCTCGTGGCTATATAGTAGTATATAGGTAATAAAAGCCGCACGGGTCGATCTTCAAGGATAAGCAGCGCTTTCCACGGTCTGCCCGTGGATGGTTGACCGTCTTGCCATACCGACAATTACCTCGGAAACCACGGAACTACTGGTCCTGGTTGTCATTTGTAGAAACCTGACACCAATCTCGATACTTAAGGTGGAAGTGCCAGGGTAGCCCGCGAAATTCAAATATTTTATGTTTTTTTGCAATTTGCCGGTCAGTGTGAAGCTGTAGGTATGTTAAAACAAAATACAACTCGATTGAATGACTTTTTCACGAAATAACATTCAATCGAGTTCTATGAACTTCGAGGGTTATATTGATGATTCAAATATTAATACTTTAGATAAATGCTCTTTACGATCGCGAACCGTATTCGGTTCAACATACAGCTTCACACTGACTGGAAAATTGCAAAAAAACACAAAAATATTTGAATTTCGCGGGCTACCCTGGAGCTTCCACCTTAAGCGGTTTCGTCTTACCCAGTTACTGGGAAGTACCTAGGTACTTGTGGAAGGCAGATAAAGAGAAATAGTTACCTACTGGTACGCAGCTGAATCTAATTGGAGTGGGAACAGATTGATTGACAAAGATTTGTCTCTATGTATTACTAGGTGAACCGCGAACTTCGTCTCCGTCACATTTTTCATTAAAGCTCCCTTCCTCCTCCATCTGGAGTAGTTTACTATACGACTTTGTAGAAACCAGAACAAATTTCCGTGCGTTCAGGCGATTTTGCCATACCAATTACTGGAACCAAAAGTAGCTTACAATTTAGGACTCAGTGTTAATATATAAATATCCGTGGTACTTGGCGACTGGGCTTAACCCAGTTGTATATGTCCCTTGGTGCCTATTGGCCTAGCTCAAATCTGTCTCCTGCTTGATAAGGAGGGAAGTGGAAATTATATTTATTTTTTCCTACTCCTCCGCTGTACTCTTCTGATTAATTTCGATGCGGGATCCAAGATAGTTGAATCGTTTCTCCGGGATTCGTCGGGCTTCATTTGCCCGGCGTTTTTCTGGTGGTCGCCAGTGTTGATTCTGGCTTTCAGGAGTTGCAGTGGATGAGATTAGCGCGGCCAAACAAACAAACTCTTCAGCTTTATAATATTAGCACCTATACCTATGTAGCTGTCAAGAGAGAGAGTCTAGATTTCTGTAAAATCTAGTTTTGGCATGTCCCCAATGGACCTGTGCGACGCCCGGGTGTGCTAGTTATACCTATCCATTAATAATTAATGAGAAGTTCTGTTATTTTTGTTAGACCATTAGTTAAACTGGATTTAAGATATTATTTTTTGTTGCAAATGTCGTTGTAAGGACAATGTCGTGTCGAGATATACTGGGGATTTTATATTTCTGAAAAAAAAAAACTTGGTTAATCCAGTCAAACATTTGAAAATCAAACTCTATTTCATTCTCCTTAAGTATTAAATCACAGCACCGGTTGTTTTGGCGATGCTTGGGGTTTGCCTGTCCAGCAGTGGACGTCTTTCGGCTAACATGACGACGATGATGATTGAGTCACAATAGTAAATGTATCGACTTCTCAGGCTAAGTGAAAAAAAAAACACAGCACAATAAGTGCCAACTTTGCCGCGCTTGACTCGGTGGAACGCAGAACTAAGAGGCTCATCGGCGACGAAAAACTGGTGGATGCCAAGCTTCACAGCTTGGTTCATCGCCGCAAGGTTCCCTGCTTGTCGGTCTTCTACAGATTGTACTTCAGTGAGTGTGCCCATGAACTCCATGACCTCATTCCACCGGCCCTCTTCTACCATCGGACATCCAGAGGCACTGCATCTTACCATCCCTACCTTGTTGCTATTCCACCAATTCCAAAACTGGAAACGCAGCCTAAATTCTCGAATTACTGAAGTCGCTCCACGAAGCCTGTGCAGCTCCCACAGAAAGCTTTTGCGCTTTTGTATGGCTAATGGCTATGTTATGTTAGTCAGTAGGAACTTCATCACAGTTCATAGACTACAGATAAGCTGCGTGTAGTATGAGTCTAAGGCTGCGTCTCCACCAGAGATGTGCGAGGATGCGCAGCGGGGGATGTGTTTGTTAAGAACCAATAGAATCGCTTTATTTACCTAGCCTCGTTCAGCAAGCTATTCATAAAAAAGCACATCTCCGGTGTGAACGCAGCCTAAGTGCGGAGAATATAGTCCATCAATGCTTGCAGACTCCTTTTGGCGTTTTGTTGTATTAGGGAGACTCCGTTTACAAAAGTCCGGTGAAAAGAACTAAATGAAAAAATGTACGTTCATGAAAAGAATATTTATTACGTTTTTAATATGAACTTAGCTATATTTGCAGATATTTAAAGCGGCAAAATATTGTGAAAATTAAAAGAATATCTCTCAAAACTAAAAGATTTATTTATTGTGCTAAGTAAGTATTCTGCAGCAATCATGCTACGGTATTATATTATTTGTAGTATTTGTAATCATCAGATTAAAAATCACATATCTAACTAACCTAATAGATCTCTGAGGAAAAACCACTTCTTTTTTGTTGTGAAGTACAATTAAAAGCAGTAAGTAGGTACGGTAAAGTGCATGGCATTCTGTACCACTGAGTCACCGCTGGACTAACACTGCTCTAAGTATATTCCATAACGGATGTTTATCCCCATTCATATATAAGTAGGTAAAATTAGCTGACTGAGGGCAAACGTAGTATTTTCGTATTAAAAAAAATAACCTACTTCATAAAAATCGGTTCAGCCGTTTTGGAGAAGTTCGATAATAAACACCGTGACACGAGATTTTTATATAATAATTATATTACTCGTAGACTAGCTGACCCGCGCAACTTCTGCGTCATTTTCATTATTGCTCCGCTCCTATTTGTCTTAGCGTGATGACATATAGCCAATAGCCTTCCTCGATAAATGGGTTATCTAACACTGAAAGAATTTTTCAAATCGCGCGTTCATGCAAACAAACAAACTCTTCAGCTTTTAATATTAGTGAAGATTAGACAAGCTGACTGGCTAACGTTGTTTTGACAAATAAAAAAAAAAAAACAGAAATAGCCTACGACCTATTCTCAGAATGTGAAACGAGTAGACGAATGTAAGCCCCAGACGAAGTCGAGGGCTTACCATAGTCATGAGTTTGTAAAAACAAACTTACCACACTAATATCACAAATAACAATTTTTTTAAATGAGGTCTTTCCTTAAGTTTGCCATGTGCTATTATTTTCCAGAATTTAATCCTTATTAGCCATGAGTTTGTAAATTCCAGTATCCGCACGAATGTCATACAAAGTTTTACATCACAACTGCGAGAAAACCAGAAAAAATAACGAACTTTTTGTTTTTAGATATCAGTAGGAAAATTGCAATACAAAAATGGCTCTTTGCAAATTTAAAATTAGAACTACATGGTTGTCTCATCTTTGCCTCAAGAGCGCTTCCAAGAAGGTTCAATCATTCAGCTTATTACCTGAGTGCCAATAGGGAATATGCATAAAAAAATATTTATTATCTAAACACATTATCTAAAAATATACAAAAATATATTACTAACAGTGGAAATAGAATCAAAATTGCTCGAAAAACAAACGAGATATAATTATTCCTCTCTCTCCCGTGTGGTTCACATGTGAACCAGTAATGTCAAATCGCACTTGAGCCCCGCTGGTTCACATGTGAACCGGCACACCGCGACTGATTAAAACTTTTATTTCGTGAATAGGAAGCTTTAGAATCGTTTGTCTATGAATATTCTCTATGGTGTATAAAATTTGCCAACTGTAGAAAAAAAAACATACTAAAAAAATGACACCTGACATTTCAAAAACTCTAGTCAAAAGTTTCTATGTCACGGTGATTTCGCGCGCAATTGGTGAAGAATTTTAGTGAATTTTGTGTGTTTTTAGTGCAATATTCTAGGGTAAGTGGATAAATAATCATTTATCACTATTTCCTACAAGTATGTAGCTAGTTTTTTGCATGAAATAACATCTCAAAACTTGTTTTGTCGAGCCAACAAAAGTTACGTAGTTCCGAGTGTTCGCCGACGTCAACGTTGTTATTGTTTGGGTTTCTGGCAATGTTTACAACTAAAGTAAGCATATTGTAACGATTTATAGTTAACAATGCGTTGATGAATATATAGGTAGTATTCTACAAGCTTTTCCGATTTTCAAACAACGATTATCAGAGTTATATCAAACAGATTCCAATTGAATCTGTTTGATATAACTCTGATAATCGTTATCAAAATAGCGCATTGAATTACGCAATAAAAAACAACAAATGGCGCCGCGCTTTATGAAGTTTGAGCTTGAATATTGCTATAATCGGCTATAGAACTCATATAAAAGATCATTGTCATTAGATTACTCTTCTTTTCATAAGCTAGATCCCAAAAATTGGTGTAAATTGATGCAATAGTTTTGTCAGAAATAACATAAACAGCAACATAACTACATTCAGCAAGTTCTCTCATTTCAATAGGATATATATATTTCTCGAGTACTAATAAGACTTTTGTTTGTGATTTATTTCATGACGACATAATTAAGGAACTCGAAACCGTTTCAAGTGTGAGGATACAAGCTTTAGAAACGCCGCGATAACGTTTTAAGTGGCTCGGGTCAGATTACTGTTGAATGAGCGCCCGCCCGCGGGGCGATAAGGACTTGTGACGTAAGAAACGTTCCGTACGAGAGAGGTTAAACAAATATATCTGTCCCTCTCGCGAAAACGCTGTTTTCTATGGCAGATGTACAGACGTCACGTAAAGTGACGTCAAATTCCATGTCGGACTTCTTGTTCTAAAAGTAATTTTTGAAGCGTTATAACTTCATCGCTGATGAAGATATTTAAAAAATATTTTCTAGAGTGTTTACTGGAGCTTATAAGTAATTCATTTTATAAATAAAAAAATCGCGTGCATATTCCCTATTCTACTAATTTTCACATTCTCATCGCATTCGCATCTCAATCGCAATTTGACAAAAATGTATGAAAATTAGGGCTTTTTTGACAGTTTGCGATTGCGATGCGAAAGCGAAAGTTGTTTAAAAATTAGTAGAATTGGCCCCCTGTTAGTTTTTAGTATTTTGATGATATTCTACTTTTAAAATTAAACTTAAAAAATACAATGAATTCGTTTTCGGAAGTTCTATTCTTAATTTGTTTGAATCTAAAGTACTTACTTAAAAGGAATGAGCTGTAGTTATACGTGGCGGTAATTTTTAATCTGCGGTATTCGCGATTCTCCCGCCATGAAAAGTTGGATATAATTTTGTGAATAAATTAATTGAGAATTTATTGAAAAAATATACTGAGCTTTAGTTCAACTCCTAGCTTTTGAAAAATCGATGGATTTTTTTTCAAATATCAATGATGCAGCATTAGTTTTCATCTATCGGGCCCAAGAATCTAAGTACAACAACATGATTGAATTTTTGAAAAAAACTTTTACAAAAAAATACAACCGACTTCCAAAAAAAAACACTACAAAGTAAAAAATAACTTTAATTTCGGAAGTCGGTGTTTTTGTTACTTTCTTCGTATTTTGACAGCGACTTCCGAAGTTAAAGTTATTTTTTACTTTGTAGTGTTTTTTTTGGAAGTCGGTTGTATTTTTTTGTAAAACGTATTTATTTTTCACTTTTTAGTGGTACCCTACACCTAACAACACCACTGCAAAATCTCAGAAAAGCTAAATACGCAATTTCGATTACTTGGATGACATAAAACTATCATCCATGTAGACGAATTCCAGCTATTTCGATTTAAAAAATCCAAAGTTCGTTACAGATTTTCATAAAATTTCAATGGGACCACCCATTTAAATTTTATCAAAATCGGTTACGAAGTTTCTATCTGCAAGTATATCCTTTCAGATAAAAAATTCAATTCGGTTCACAATCGTCGCAGTTATGTAGTTACGGAGTTGTGTAGTATGAGGTAGGTATAATAATCAATAAATATAAAAACAATAATCCCCCTGAAAAGATCAATAGATTAAACTATGAGAACCAACTTATTACTGATCCTGATGCTGTAGCACAAACATTCAACAACTTTTTTATTGATGATGTTTCAAAATTAACGAATCAAACAATAAATTACGCTAATTTTCTAACATATAACAAATCAAACTCCTGTTTCTTAACACCGGTTACCCCTTACGATGTTGTTAAAATAATCATATCATTAAAAAACACCAACAGTACTGGTTATGATGGAATTTCCACAAAAATAATAAAACGTGTAGTATACGAAATAGCTCCAATCATTACATACATAATAAATAAGTGTCTTGAAGAAGGAATTTTCCCGACATGTCTAAAAACTACTATAGTTACACCACTATTCAAAAAAGAAAACGTAGAAGATGTACGATGTTATAGACCTATTGCTCTTATTCCAATAAAGGCAAAAATTTTTGATAGAGAACTATATACCTAATAATCTTAGTAAGTAAGGGAAATCTGTCAATACAGCAATGCATCAGTTTTTAAAGTTTATTTTTACAGAACTAGATAAAAAAAATCAAGTCACAGCCCTATACATGGACATGACAAAAGCGTTTAACTGTGTTGACCATAGACTACTACTACATAAACTAGAAATATACGGAATCCGGGGTAAAGCACTAGATATAATCAAATCCTACCTCAATAATAGGATTCAGGTCACTGAAATAACACATTTATGATTTATGTCCACTCACAAAAACAGAAATTAAATATACTTCCAGCCCAAGATATATAAAATATGGTGTACCTCAAGGGTCTATACTAGGACCATTACTATTTCTCATTTATATAAATGATTTACCTAACGCTATTCGCTTCCCCATGGTTTTATTAGCAGATGACAGCACAGCTCTTTTCACAAATAACAAAAATAAAAATCACGAAGTAGATATAAACGACTCCCTATCTAAACTAATAAATTGGCTTACAATAAATAACCTGAAAATAAATCTTACAAAAACCAATTACATGAATTTCAAAAATAAAAACGCTAAGTCAATTCCTTTATCCATTAAGCACAATAATACAACTGTATCTGAGGTAACTAGTACAATTTTTTTTGGTATATATATTGATTCTAACATGTCATGGAAAACTCACATAAAAGTGTATGTAACAAATTGAATCAGTTCTCCTATGCCCTCTATATGCTCAAAAAAATATCTAACCAAACCACACTACTTAGTGCTTACCATGCATATGTAGGATCCACTTTATCTTATGGGATACTATATTGGGGATATTCAACTGATAAAGAAATTGCGTTCAAGGCACAAAAAAAGTGCATCAGGTCAATATGCGGGATACATCAAACTGAATCATGTAAACCTCATTTCATAAACCTCAAGATATTAACACTCCCTGCTCTATATATCTACACAGCCTCAAGTTTAGTTATATCAGACATCAATGGCTATGACACATTAAAAAGCAGTAGACCTAAATATACATTACGCAATAAAACAGCCCACACTGCAGTTTATAGTAATAGTATATTTTGTATGGGCATAAAAATATATAATAAGTTACCTAGAGATATTAAGAACCTACCAATTGGAATGTTTAAAAGGAAGCTTAAAGACTTCCTGATTAATAAAGCATATTATTCGGTAAAAGAATTCCTCGAAGATAAATAATTATAATATAAAAAAAACACTGATACAATATATAATAAGGAATAAATTATAATAAAATAGAAACATATAAAGTAAAATGAATGAAAATTGATAAATAATTAATAGAATGTCTTAGAAGTAAGAAGTAATTAGAAGTCTTACTTAATACTTACAGTTTACATTATATTAATGTAAACTGTAAGTATTAAGTAAGACTAGGATATTCAATGTAAAAATGTGTAATTTATATTTTTTTTTACTATAATTAATTTGCAACCATAAATTGCAATGCCTGAACAGGCAACTAAGTTCTAAGAACATGCATATATACTGTTAACATCTCTCCTGTACCTACACTTAGTTCGCAATAAAGAATTTTGAATTTGAATTTGAAATTTGAATTTGAAATTTGAATTTGAAATTTGAATTTGAAATTTGAAATTTGAATTTGAAATTTGAATTTGAAATTTGAGGTAACAAACATAAAAAAAAATACAACCGAATTGAGAACTTCCTCTTTTTAGGGAAAAAGTAAAAGTTACCGTTTATTTAGATAGCTTTATTAAGATTGTTTAAAACTAACTTGTTAAAAATGAGAGCTTTCCTTTAGTTTAATGAATAATCAATCATCAAAACGTTTTTTAACGTTTTTTCCGGAGTCGAGTTCAGTTCTCGCTTCGAATTCTCCTTTATGTTTCCAACCGAATAAAATCGGGTGTCACGAAGTGGTAATTTGGCTTTGGAAAAAGAAAGAAGTCGGTTGGAGCCGTATCTGGTGAATAAGGTGAATGTTTGATGGTAATTGTTGAGTTTTTCTTCAAAAATTCGTTAACAATTATAATGACGGCCTTGTGCAAAGGCGGATTATCGTAGTGCAAAATTTTATTTCCACAAATCTGACCATTTTCGTCTAACTTGCTTTCTACCGCTAAAATAATATTCTTTATTTACAGTTTGACTTTCCGGCAAGAATTTCGAGTGCAGGTGTGTGCACTCGAAATTCTTCCTGGAAAGTCAAACTAATAAAGATAGTCAAAGATAATAGAACATAAGTCAACACGACTTTGACTTTTGTTCGACTTTGGTGTGGTTTTTTCGGTTTCGGTTCAGTTGGAAGGCGCCACTCCGAAGCTTGTTGACTAGTTAGCATATCAAAATCGACTTGCTGAGCGGCAACATGTTTCATACCCAAGTGATTATTTAACATGGTACAGACCGACTCGTGCAACACAGAAAGTTAGGCGGCTATTTCTCTTAAACTTGAATGACGATTTTCAGTCACTATTTCCTTCACTTTTGCGACAACTTCTGTTGCAGACGTTGATGGCCTACCAGAGCGAGGCAAATCTTTTGAAATTGAACGCTTTACCACGTATAAGCACGTGTTTTAATAAAGGCTATTCACGGCAAGCTTTCTGTAACATTTTCAGTGACTCCGAACACGAAATTCCATTGGCGATGCAAAATTAAAGACAAAATCTTTATTCGATGTTTTTGTCCATTATTAAATTCGCAACACGCACTAGATATGATTAAAATTAATAATAGCACTGTATTTAACCTAGCTAACAAATGTAACTCATACTCCGCGCCAAAATGGAAAACAGCAGTGCTATTCTGTAACAACATTTTCGTGTCTCGACAGCGGAATCCGAGGTGAGTTTCAAATTCGTATAAATATAAGACCTTATGATGTGTGAAATAAAGTTCACTTTGTAAGCTTAGTCACTCAGGTGAAGTCGATATCGAAGTGGTTATTTACAGAATAGACTAGCAGTTGTGCCATTTAGGGGAAAATTTTTTATCGATTTTCGATATTTATTTTCAGATTTGTTTGCCTCGAACATAAATAAAAAAATATCTATATTCTATGACCCGTTTGTGCCGGATAATAGGAGCAGATTGACACGTGAGCACATTAAAGAAAGAGTGCTGCTTATGTCTATTTCAGACGAATACTGGTTTCAGTGATGGTATATTACCGCGTGTATCTGACATCGACGCACAAACGATTTCCATGGGTCCAGGGCATGATTCTGGACACCCCAGTGTTGGAATTTTTTGTCGGTTCTTTACTCATTTTTTAATTTTTTTCAAGAGTTCGAGTTCCACATGGCTGGTTTTGGAACCCTTATTAGGATCACTTGTGTGGCTGTGTGTCCGTCTGGCATTGCAAATTAGCTCCTACCTAATCTACAAAACCAATTCATTTGAAACGTACATTAACTTTTCTGAATGAATCACGGACGTTTAATGTATGTAAATAAAATTACATTTGGAGTATGGGGGACATAACAGGATTTTTTAAAAAGTTGTTGAATTTGTGATATACCGCGTGTATCTGACATCGACGCACAAACGATTTCCAGGGGCTGGGCATGATTCTGGACTTTTTCGTCGGTTCTTTTCCCTTTTTTTTTCATGAGTACCACAAATTGGTATCAGCTCAGCTGAGCTGATATCTATTTGTGGTATTTCCATTACGGGGGGAAGTGCTATTTCTCTTGCACTTATTATGCATCAAGTAGTGACTTAGAAGGCCTATCACAAAACTCAAACTCAATCATTTATTTCAATTAGACCAGTTACAGGCACTTTTGAATTGTCAAGGTCAGTCGGTCCAAAAAAAAGATGATAAAGCTATTTGCACGTTCCAAAGCGTAGATCTCTATGGAGAAGAACGTGCAAGAAACTCCACGGACACTCTTTTATATCAATTGATGTACACAAAAAAATCATGGTAACATTATCTTTGATTGCTTCTATATGTGAGGACAATGCAAGGTTTACCGATTACCTGGTGAGGGTTGCAGTTAGCCGATGGATGTGAGACGCACAGGACCGCTTGTTGTGGCGACACTTGGGGCAGGCCTATGTCCAGCTGTAGAGTACATCTTTCGGCTGATATTATGATGATTATTCTTTATTTATGTTGACGATGACGTTCTCCCTCAATGGCCCAGGCTTCCGCTATCTGAGATCGCTGTGCCTTTGCCTGAACATCCTGAACCATTCCTTCCCAGATACTGTTGACCCAGTTATCAGTTATCTTTAAATATATATAATAAAAAGAAAACACCTGTTATTTATTTATATTTATATATACCCTACCCTACCCTTTCCTTATTTATTTATGAACACCCTTTTATGTAAAAACTTTTTTTTTTCTCAACTTTTCCAATGAAAGGCTTTTTTGCGACAATTCACAACGTGTTAGACGCTTGAAATATTTCTTTAACGGTGTTTTTACAAAAATAATTTAACGGTAGGGCCATTGTGGAACCATTGAGATTAGATTAGAGGTTATCGCTTAGAAAGTTAGAAGTTAAGTCCCACCTAAACACTTTACACAAACGTGCACGAACATCCTTCCTAACTCTACACACACCTGCACACACTTTTGCACCTAATCCTAAGACACTCTTACACGAACATCCACACCCAACGTTATTTTGTATTTACTAAGTAATTATCTCTTAAAATTAATTACCTATTTAGTTTTGCATTAAGTCATAAATTCATAATTTATCTTGTAACTTTTTGTACAGTAGAAACTAATCCGGGTAGGTTCGGAGGCCTGGAGCCCTGTAACACAGGTTTTCCTAGTATAGGCTCCAGTCTCCACAAAATCGATGTTATATACCGATTGTAAGCATGTACTGTTTTTAAATAAAATGTTTTGTATTTCATTGTGTGTGGAGAAAATAAACGTTTATTATTATTATTATTGAGGCCACCTGACGCAACTGACTTTATAGGTACTTTATTTTTATGACAATACAATTTATATCAGTGAAGTCAAGTGGAACCAATGGTTCCACTCCGGGCGCAACCGAAACCATTTTAGGAGCTCGTGGGGTTAAATCTTTTTGGACAAAATTGATCAAATCATTCAATGCACTCTGACATCTATCTTAAATGTGGCTCTGGATGACCGAGGCTGGCTCCAAGCCACACTACCCATTCGCTTTGGTGGGCTCGGCATCTGCAAGATTTCTAGTATGGTTTAAGCCTACCGGCGTTCCTGTCTTCGGTCAACAGCACTCAAAAGTTAACCAAAAGGATATTCGAACTCCATCATTGGTTAACTGTGAAGTTTCTCGCTTGACCGATGCTGTGAACGCCTGGAAAGTGGCTTGTCCGAATACGGCGTCGCCCGTTAATATATTTTCCCAGAGACAATGGTATGAGCCACTCTGCAGGTTGTTATATCCTGTTAAAAACTACCACCAATACTGCAGAGCGTGACCGCCTGTTGGCTGTGGGTGGCTGTTATAAATTCGAGCTGAATTAGGAAAACCTGGATCTCTAATTGGAGATGATCAAATTTATAATACTAAGGGCCAGTTTCACCGGTTACGGATAAAGTGTCGGTTAGTTATCTGATGGATAACTAACCGACACTTATAATACTATAAGGGCCAGTTTCACCGGTTACGGATAAAGTGTCGGTTAGCCTATTAGGAACTTATCTGGCAGATGAACTAAAACTTTTGATTTCACAGGTGTCGGATAGCGATATCTGGCAGATTTATTAAGTATTTGAGTATTATAAAGTATTATAGTATTATAAGTGTCGGTTAGTTATCCATCACATAACTAACCGACACTTTATCCGTAACCGGTGAAACTGGCCCTTAAACTTTATAATACTCAAATACTTAATAAATCTGCCAGATATCGCTATCCGACACCTGTGAAACCAAAAAATTTAGTTCATCTGCCAGATAAGTTCCTAATAGGCTAACCGACACTTTATCCGTAACCGGTGAAACTGGCCCTTAGTATTGTTACAGCTCATGCTTTTATTACTTATATTTTTTTTATAGTTATAGGTACCTATTATAATTGGTGGTTTGAGCCTTTTGACGTTGAAACACTAGGCCCATGGGGTCCAAGCGCACATTCACGTGACCAGAAGGCTGGGCTTTTCTTCGGCCAAAGAAACAGCATTGCCATTCAACGCGGCAATGTTGCTAGTGTTCTGGGCACTTTTGCCATTGACAGTGATGTGGATTTTTTTTTTGATGTCCAATGATTTATTTTGTTTTTAAACGCGTTTGTACATAAATACTGTAGATTTATCTTTAGTTTATGTATAAAGCCTATTCAATATGTGTTCCCTGTTACAGAAATATTAAAAAAAAATTAATACGTTATATTTTTAACTATTTTCAGAAACGCGCGTATGTGAAAAGGCTGTAACAATCAAGCGAACTCAAAATCGAGGGCAAGCGAAGCGAGCTCTCTAATTTACCAAAATCAGAGCCGGGGATTTGGTAACCGGTCTTCTTAAAATGCAATGATGTCTAAAAACAGAATTAATGATGATGATTTTTTTTACCATAATTAAGAATTAATTTTAACTAAGACTTCTTTTAATTTATTTCTACATTTAACCATTCAGTCAATCGAGCTTCAACGGACACAAAAAAGTGAGGTTTCATTTACCCTTTTTGAAGACCCGGACGCTCCCCGGACGCCCTCCAAACTAGGAAAAATCCGGGGAAACCAAGACGGATGGCAGCCCTAGGTGAAAGAGACAGATATATACCTACCTCTGGTATTCCTTAGATTCTTAAACTGAGCCACTATTTCTGGTATAACCTCTGTCGAACAGGGGTGACCCTTCCGATAATACTTGCGTTGTTTTTTAAAGCTGACAGCTACAGATGACGACGAATGTGTATACGTCATTGTTTATCCTGTATATTTATGATCAAAAGTGCCAGTTTGCCAGTTCTTCGCCAAACGGGCAAAGAATTACAGTATTTATTCAATCGGGGGCAAAGCAACACGTCCGCTAAGAACGTCTTCTTAAAAGGTGAAATTCGAAATTCAAAAATGGTTAAAAAGTCAGTGTGCTTGTGTGTTTTAGTTTTAATTTCAGTTTTTGGCTGTGGCTACTCGAATTCTCCATGCCCTGATATTTTTGGATTTTTTACTGATGGGAAAAATGTGTTCGGGCAAATCACTTTGCAGCCAGTTGAGACTCAGTCTGAGTTAAAAATAAGAATCAGTTTTACTGTTCAAGCTGATCTAGGTGTGAGTACCTGTTATTTCTATATTTTAGGGTTCCGTACTCGAAGATTAACCAGTGGAACCTTATTATTGCTAATTAAGCCTCCGCTGTCCGCCCGTCCGTCCATCAGTCAGTCTGTCAGTGGGCTGTATCTCAAGAAACGTAATAAGCGGAAATTTAAAATTTTCACAGTGTGTATTTATTTAACCGCTAAATTAAAAAATATTTAATATTAAATTAAATTATAAAAAGGGGCTCATTCAAGAAACTTGCTCTAACGTACAAAACCTTCGTGTTCGAGTTCCACATGGCTGGTTTTGGAACCCTTATTAGGATCACTTGTGTGGCTGTGTGTCCGTCTGGCATTGCAAATTAGCTCCTTCCTAATCTACAAAACCAATTCATTTGAAACGTACATTAACTTTTCTGAATGAACCACGGACGTTTAATGTATGTAAATAAAATTACATTTGGAGTATGGGGGACATATCACGATTTTTTTAAAAGTTGTTGAAATTGTGATATACCGCGTGTATCTGACATCGACGCACAAACGATTTCCATGGGTCCAGGGCATGATTCTGGACACCCCAGTGTTGGAATTTTTCGTCGGTTCTTTTCTCATTTTTTTCAAGAGTACCACAAATAGGTATCAGCTCAGCTGAGCTGATATCTATTTGTGGTTTTATTCAGGTTGCTCTTTTTGGTGAAAGTACCTAATTAATTAATCATTTTTTTATTAAAAATCTCATTGGGTTAGGTCAGAATAACGATTATGAGCAGACTAAAGTAAAAAAAGCCATGAAAAAAATGAAAAAAGTCTAGGGTGTCCAGAATCATGCCCTGGACCCATGGAAATCGTTTGTGCGTCGATGTCAGATACACGCGGTATATAAGTATTTCAATTATATCTTGTAATATGTAAAAATCTCGTGTCACGGTGTTTGTTATCGAACTCCGCGAAACGGCTTGACCGATTTTTTTGATATTTTATGTGTATATTTGGTAGGTCTGAGAATAGGTCGTAACGCCGCTTTGTGGGAATACATTAATTCCCACAAATAAACTAGCTGAATCGGTTGTTTTGTCAAAAAAAAAAAAACACCTTACGACCTATTCTCAGAAATGAAGATAATTAAGACTGCGAAATCCCGGGATTACAAAAAAAACCGACCAAGTGCGAGTCGGACTCGCGCACCGAGGGTTCCGTACAATCCCTTAGGCATTATATTATAAGCAAAATTGCGATTTACGATTTATGACGTTTTAAAAAAAATCTTACTAGATCTCGTTCCAACCTATTTTCGATGGTAGTTTACATGGTAATATACATATATTTTTTTTAGTTTTATCATTCTCTTAGTTTAGAAGTTACAGGGACACACACACACACATTTTACCACTTTAGAAGTGTCTCTCGCGCAAAGTTTAGAAAGTTAGTTTAGAAAAAAAATGATATTAGAAACCTCGATATCATTTTCGAAGACCTATCCATAGATACACCAAAAGGGGTTTGATGAAAAAAAAAATTGTTGACTTTCAGTTCTAGGTATAAAATTTATTGTTTTTTTTCCTATTTTTGTGTGCAAATCTTAATGCGGTTCACAAAATAAATCTACTTATCAAGTTTCAACAGCATAGTTCTTATAGATTCGGAGAAAAGTGGCTGTGACATACGGACGGACAGACAGACAGACATGACGAATCTATAAGGGTTCCGTTTTTGCCATTTGGCTACGGAACCCTAAAAACAAACCTAATCTCTTCAAAGTTAGAGTGAACAGGCTTCTTCTGATAAGCTAACTCCATCGTCGACTTAGTCTCTGTCATCTCTGACCAAGACTAGAGTCAAGAGTAAACTAATCTTCTTTAAACTAAAAAATAATTGCTGTTCGTTAGTCTCGCTAAAACTCGAGAACGGCTGGGGCGATTTCAGTAGTTATTTTTTTGTTTAGTTCGCCAGAATACAGAGAAGGTTTAAAAGCAAAAACAATAGGGGAAGGTAAGGTAGCCAGTTGACGGGAGCGAAGCCGCGGGGCACAGATAGTCTCAAATAAAAAAAACCGGCCAAGCGCGAGTCGGACTCGCGTACCGAGGGTTCCGTACAAACCTTAGTTGCGTTTAACGATTTATGACGTATTAATAAAAACTACTTACTAGATCTCGTTCAAACCAATTTTTGCTGGTTTACATGGTAATTAATGTACATCATATATTTTTTTAGTTTTATCATTCTCTTATTTTAGAAGTTAAGGGGGGGGGACATTTTACCACTTTGGAAGTGTCTCTCACGCAAACTATTCAGTTTAGAAAAAAATATATATTAGAAACCTCAATATCATTTTTGAAGACCTATCCATAGATACCCCACACGTATGGGTTCGATGAAAAAAAAATTTCGAGTTTCAGTTCTAAGTATAAAGTACAATAGTGACCACTGGCATTTATGTGACACTATTGAAATACTTGCCTACATTATGAAATATTACATGTATGTACTTGAAAGTTGTGCAATGAGGTTGTCATGACCCCCAGAATTTATATATTTTTCTATTTTTGTGTGAAATTCTTTTTGCGGTTCACGGAATACATCTACTTACCAATTTTCAACAGCATAGATTGTATAGTTTCAGAGAAAGGTGGCTGTGACATACAGACGGACAGACAGACAGACAGACATGACGAATCTATAATGGTTCCGTTTTTGCCATTTGGCTACGGAACCTTAAAAACGGCATCATCCTACTAAAATAATAGAGGTGAAAGTTTATCAGTCATTAAGAGTGTGTATTCCGTCCACTAGCGCCGCCAATCGTTTTTTATTAATTGTGGTAAATTTAAGACACGTAGATAAAAAACCGCTCTGTAGTGCACTGAAGAAATGTATCTATTATTTTTTGACAGCTATTTTTAATACATAACTCATGGCTAAATAGCCAAAACGGCAACTATTTATGTTCTAAAGTACAAAACATAACTCTCAAAACATAATAAATACATTTCTTCAGTGCACTACAGAGCGGTTTTTTATCTACGTGTCTTAAATTTACCACAAATAATAAAAAACGATTGGCGGCGCTAGTGGACGGAATACACGCTCTCTCACCTCAATAGCAAAACGAATGTTGACGTAATTTGGCTCACCGTTGGCCTTTGTGGCAAAGTTTAAATAAAACCTAGATTAGGACATTTTTTCCACCCTATTTTTTTTTTGTAATGGGTTTGCTCTTTACTCTAGTGTAGGTCAGAGATGACGGAGACTAAGTCTATGATGAATCGAGCTTACCCAGAAGTAGCCTGCAAGTCTATTCTGTAAATAACCATTACGATATCGACTTCACCTGAGTGACTAAGCTTACAAAGTGAACTTTATTTCACACATCATAAGGTCTTATATTTATACGAATTTGAAACTCACCTCGGATTCCGCTGTCGAGACACGAAAATGTTGTTACAGAATAGCACTGCTGTTCACTATAACTTTGAAAATATTAGGGTAAGCTTTACATTAAAATGCTGTCGATTCATGAATGAGTGTTCGGTTCGATTTTAGTAATCCATTTTTAGCGTTCCGTACCCCAAGGGTAACTAACGGAACCCTATTACAAAGCCTCTGCTTTCCATTAGTCCGTCCGTCCGTCCGTCCGCCCGTCCGTCCGTCCGTCCGTCTGCCCGTCCGTCTATGTGTAAGCGGGCTGTATCTCAAGAACCGTAATAGGTAGACAGTTGAAATTTTCACAGATTGTGAATGGGCTTGTGTCCTGAAAAAATCTAATTAGTCCGACATTCAGTTAGATTATCATTAAATATTTTATCCGTATTTTTTCTTTTGTTACGTGCACCAAAATTGACGAAGTTACGACGCTTTTAAAATTCTCAATACGTCACACCCTGGCATAATTTTAAGCGGGTCGTGACGTCACGAGCCCCCAGTCCCGAGATTTGATGCGTTTTATCTATGTCAATATTCATTGATTAACAAAAACAAAAAATACGTGTCCATTATTTTTCAATACTCTAACTGACGAAATCGTTTTGCAATTTGTGGATGATGGAAACTAGCCTATTTCTATTACCGCCGTAGCAAATAATATAAATGTAATTATAAGGGGCCCCCATACCCTTCGTATGGGAGTACGACTTTTTTAAGCACTTCATGACCTCCGATAATGCTTAAACTTGATGTACTACTTACGTTACTGTTTTTCTTTCCAAACAGGACTACTTAGGCCGAATCGATTCACCCGACAATGTTCTGGATAAGTACAACAGAGGAGAAACGGTCATCTACAAGGTTTACTTTCCCATAATCAAGCCAAGACCAAAAGTTACAGAGATATCTCTGAATGATAAGATCCTCTGCACTGGACCAGGAGGTAATCATAATCATTTGTCTGAATATAGTACACTAACCACTAACTTACCTGCGTAACTTCGTATACGTCACATTTTCCATTAATGCTGTTTTCTATTATCTACCTATTTATCTTAGCGTGAAGATATATATACCTATAGCCTTCCTCGATACATGGGCTATCTAAAACTTGAATGGGCTATCTAAAAAAGAATTATTCAAATCGGACCAAAGGTAAGCGCGTTCAAGGCCGCAACTTATGAAGACGCGCCGTGCGTCGGGAGTCACAGGGCGATGCCCAGACACCGCAGGCGCAAGTTTTTCAAATTGTATCGCGTGACAAATAAAAGGTCGTTTTATGCGTTTCTTTTTTTTTTCAAAATTTTAAAATAATCAGTTTGGAAGTTATTCAAGAAATTAAATAAATAATTAAAAACTACTGTGCCCAAAAATAAAAAAAAATGCAGTCATTACATTACAGGAAAACTCATGTTAGAAAAATTGCATACGTTCAGAACGAGTCCCTAGCACGCGAGATGAGTAGACCTGTTATAATTCTAGCTGGTTAATTATTTATTGATGTTGCGGAAAAGGATTTAGATCGTTATTTCTGAGAACTTGGGTCTTTCAAAACACGCTATAGAATAAAAAAAAAAACGATTAAAAACTGTGAACTTACCTGTTAATTTGACCTTTTAATTTAATTTATTCATTTGTTTCGGATAGCATTAGATCCACGATTATGAATGTATGCTGTCCGTTACTCATAAAATAATTATTATGTTTATAAGAATAATCTTATATGATATTCGTTACGTTACTAACATCGTACATCACAAAATCATTAAAAAAAAACCGGCAAAGAGCGAGTAGGGCTCGAGCATCGAGGGACCATGATAGGAATAATTTTTGACAACAAAAAGTTTGCACGTAATGGTATTTTGTTGAATACTTTGCTAGTTACATACATCAAATTATTTTTTCCTGTAAGCTGCACTAACTTCTATTCTTTCAGATTTTTGTGTTTGAATGAAAATCAACCATATTTTTACGACATTAAAACATAGCGTTATGCAAATGGAATAGGAAAATAAAACGATGTCTCTAACTATTTATCAAGTTTTTTAGGGTTCCGAACATCCGTTAGAAACGGAACCTTTATAAGATCACTTGGGTATCTGTCTGTCTGTCTGTCCGTCTGCCACAGCCAATTTTCTTCAGATTCATTAGACCGGTTTTTATTGAAATTTGTTACCTGTGGTATAATGTAATTTGGTATGGAGTTCTGTGACCCAACTATGGAAGCGTTACGTAAATTTACGTTAGGTACGCGAATAGAAATTAAGAAAAGTTTTTCGAACTGTACCGTGTGGCTTTTATACTAATATTATAAAGCAGAAGAGTTTGTTTGTTTGGTTGAACGCGCTAATTTCAGGAACTGCTGGTCCGATTTGAAAAATTCTTTCAGTGTTAGATAGCCCATTTATCGAGGAAGGCTATATATCATCACGCTATATTAATGGAAAATGTGACGCAGATGAAGTTGCGCGGGTCAGCTAGTATCAAATAAAAAGGGCTTAGTGTGAGGCTTTTAATTAAGCCTTAAAATATATAGATTTTAAGTTATTCAAGATGTTAGGCGAAAAGTGTCCTTATCTCCAAAACCACTTAGCTTAAAATAAAAAAGAGATGAATACATATAATAGTTCTTTACCTATAGGTAACAGGAAACCCTATAAGAAGTCTATATACAGGGAAATTGAAAAAATACCCGAAACCTCTTAGGCAGTGAAAGTACACATGATTATAAGCAACTTTTGTTTTGGTAAAACTCCGAAATCTCGAAAAAAATATCAGCTGTTTCATACATTTTCATTGGCTAAATACTGCATTTTGTATGAAACAGCTGATATTTTTTTCGAGATTTCGGAGTTTTACCAAAACAAAAGTTGCTTATAATCATGTGTACTTTCACTGCCTAAGAGGTTTCGGGTATTTTTTCAATTTCCCTGTATAGTGTTAAAATAACATGTAACAAAAATGAAATTCGTTCGGAACCCTTTGCACGCGAGTCCGACTCGCACTTGGTCTGTTTTTTATTAGTACAACTTGATATTAAGTAAATGTAGTAATTCACAAAAAAAAATCAGATTACAAGCGTTGCGTCATCGCCCATCTCTTTTTCTCTATGTAGTCTGACTGTAACCATGCTTTAGGTCTTCTCAGCGTCTTTATAAAACGACGAATTATTATTTTACAGACAAACCCACAACCCGAGTTATCTCACATCCGACTCTCCAGCTTACAAACTCTTACGGTGTTGGCTGCGGGCCCCCACCGTATAGAAGATTCGGCCAGACGACGGCCACGCCACAGACGACACCAAGGCCTACAAAGAGACCAACACCAAGGCCTACGCAGAGACCAACACCAAAGCCAACGCCAAAGCCAACGCCAAAGCCAACGCCAAAGCCAACACCTACAATACAACCAAATAAGGACTATGCTTTGGCCTTTGCACAGAATATTAACGATCGCTTTGGTACTATTGGCATAGGTAAGATATTTTTGAAAATGTGCTTTTTAACTGACTTAAAAAAGAAGGTTCTCAATTAGCCGGAACCTTTATTTAAGTATATTTCCCGATTACCTACTCGTAGACGCCTGAAACAATTTGGAATATTTTTTTTTTTGAAAGGGTAGATTTTCGGGTGATCCAATGATCATCAGGTCAGGATCTAATGATGGGATCCTGGAGAAACAGAGGGCAATCTTAAAATGTTATAGGGTGTGCCTATAAAATTTAGAAGTGTGTCCCATTTCAATTTCATTGGAAGATCTGATGAAGGGCTTCGGAGATGAGCGGAGCTCCTCAATAAATGATGGCAAATGGACCGGGATTGCTGAAATCGCATGTCTCTCTATTATTGACACCAGTTCATAACATAACATCACGCCGGTACGCTGTGAAGGGGTGGGTGCGCACATGTGAATTTCATGTCAATTTAGTTGTTGAGATCACCATAAAAAATCACCACTAAAAAGAAAAACTTTTTTACAAAAAATACAACCGCCTTCCAAATAAAAACACTACAAAGTATAAAATCCTAATATGTAAAACTAGCTGACCCGTGCAACGTCGTCTGCGTAACATTTTTAATTACTGCTCCGCTCCTATTGGTCTTAGCGTGATGATATATAGCCTATAGCCTTCCTCGATAAATGGGCTATCTAACACTGAAAGAATTTTTCAAATCGGACCAGTAGTTCCTGAGATTTGCGCGTTCAACCAAACAAACTCTTCTGCTTTATAATATTAGTATAGATTCTTCCATTACTGAGTGACTGACAAACAACGCATAGCCCAAACTACTGGGCAAAGAAAGCTGAAATTTGGCATGTAGCTTCCCTACACTCCACAAGGGAGCACTAAGAGGAGATTTCCCGAAATTGCTACGGGAACGGAAAAAACGGGGTATCCGCGAACGAAATCGCGGGCAAAAGCATCTTTAATTTCGGATGTCGGTGTCTAAATACCATAAAACAAAACCAAGAACACCATCTTCCTTTAATAGGCACCAGACTACCCTATTCGTTTCGCGGTCACAAGCGATTCCCAGATGAGGCCAAAAATGTCTTTTTCTATAGGATTTTTTCAATAGCAGCCCAGAGTTAGAGTTTGAAAGTTGGTAATGCGACACCCCCTTATCTCAGAAAGCACACAAGGCCGTTAGACCTGCACTAAATTTCTCTCCTGTCTTGTCGAATTGCTGTCGCAAGGAGACTGACCTCATGACATTTTAGTGTCACTAACACGCATTATATAGTCCAGTCAGCGTCAGGCAGCACCTAGTTGTCATGGCATTTTACTGACCTGGACCTATTTGGCGCAGCCGCGGCGCACTAAATAGAGGGGGGGAGCCTAGTGCTCAGCAATACTGTAAATTACATTTCACATAAGTGTAATGAATTGATTTAATAATATTTACCTACTTTGTGTAGAAAAACTTACAACATGGAGTCCGCTCCCACCTAAGCTAGAGTATTCACGACCCACGACGAGGAATCCTCTTCCACCTAAGCTGGAGTATTCGCAACCTACGACGAGACAACCCCCGTGAGTATGACTGACTGATATTATTGCTATGTTAGCGTTAAAAAAACCGGCCCAGTGCGAGTCGGACTCGCGCACCGAGTTCCGTATAAACCTGTAGGTATATATATTAAGCAAAAGTTGCGGTTTACGATTTATGACGTGCGAGTGTCTCTCGCGCAAACTATTCAGTTTAGAAAAAAAATGACATTAGAAACCTCAATATCATTTTTGAAGACCTATCCATAGATACCCCACACGTATGGGTTTGATTTGAAGAGATTTTTTTTTAAATTTTCAGTTCTGAGTATGGGGACCCCCGAAAATTTTAATTTTTCCCTAACTTATAAATGTTATTTGACATTTCTTTATTTTAATTGTAGGTATTCATATATTTTTTTTTGTAAATTTGTACGCCTTTTGGGTGACACATGACGAAATACTAATATTTGTGTCATCCTGCATGCTTAAGAGTCCTATTACGAATCGTAAATGCTCGTTTGCAATAGACGAAGTTACGTTGGTCTGCGTTGGGAGTACATCTTTAGTCCGCGAAACAATTTTGATACTTACTAGTCTGAATAGGATTATAGTTTATTTGGGCGCTCGCGCGAGACTGAGGAGCGCGCGCGCTGAATTGACGCAGAATATATAGTACTTTAATTTTATTTATTGTAATTTTGTTTTATTATATTGACAAACGAAAACTTATGGAACGTATTCATTGTAGATTGAAATTTTATATCATATTAATTTATTTGATAAAATTGTTTTTATTTGGAATATAATGGACGCTGAATCAAGACATTTCTGGCTTAAATTAGGATTTCTTTACGTTTTTTTCCGTGAAAACTCAAGGAATTTAAAGAAATTCTAGAACTCCAATAAACAAGTAAAACATTCAACTTACCTTTTAGTCATTTCAGCTTTTAAAAGAATTGATTGTAACAATGTGAATTAGACCGTCAAAGTTCCATCGCCGACATTTTTTCTTGCAAACTGAGTTCGTAAAATATTTATAGTAAATTACACGAAAAGAAAAATGAAAATGTGTAACTCCAACTTACAATAAAGAGACTGGCACTACGTTATTCAGGATCAAATAATTAAAATATCTTACTGCTGCTGAAAATTACAGCGTCAAAAATCATGAATTTCCGTAAAAAATGTAATAGGACTCTTAAGAGCGCTTTCACATTTTTTCTTGAATTTTAGCGTTTTATTCGAATTTTGATGTGTGATTTTGCTTTAGTTATAGCCTTAAAAAAAAAAAAAAATATGCCTAAGACAGTTTTGTCAAAGCGCTCTTACAAAATCGAATTGCTCAGGTTGACTAAAGTTGAATACCGCGCGTCACAAGATTATATTGATTTTTGCATTGCATACAACAATTATTTAAAAATATTTACTTTACTTTTTATTAGACCAATTTTTTTTTCAAGCAATATAGCAATGCCACCTTAATTATTAAATACTAGCTGACCCGCGTAACTTCGTCTGCCTCACATTTTCCATTACTGCTCCGCTCCTATTTGTCTTAGCGTGATGATATATAGCCTATAACCTTCCTCGATGAATGGGCTCTCTAATACTGAAAGAATTTTTTGAATCGGACCAGTAGTTCCTGAGATTAGCGCGTTCAACCAAACAAACAAACAAACAAACTCTTCTGCTTTATAATATTAGTATAGATTTTTATTTGAATTTTCATTATAATTTCATAGATAAAAATTATAGTTTCGTACGGAAAATTGTCAATAACTCTCAGTTTTACAGAATTATTTTTGGTGTATTACTGTATGAATCGTAATAAATTGATTTAAACATTCCAAAGTAGAAGATACAGTTGTACCGTGGACATTTTTATAAATGATTAAATTATAATATCTTCGGTGTACCAAGATATCAAAAGATACCCTAAAGCAACGTTTTGTGAAACATCCTTTGCGGAGTCAATGATTTTACTGATGTACGTGAACAAATTGAAATATTTATTTAGAACACTCCCAAGATAAATGATCAAACTATCTTAGGCATATTTTTGTTTTTTTTTTTAAGGCTATATCTAAAGCAAAATCACACATCTTAATTCGAATAAAACGCTAAAATTCAAGAAAAAATGTGAAAGCCCTCTTAATTCGCATTTATACGTATGTTTTGACAAATAAAATTATCTTTATCTTTTATGTTAGGTCGATACGCAAAATCTTGAAAATAAGCTCTTACTGATCACGAATTTATACGTGATCACTAGTGATCAGTAAGAGCTTATTTTCAAGAGTCGCTTTTTAGGGAAATAAATCCTAGAAAATGCACATGAATCAACATGTGCATGTTCTAGGATTTAGGACATTTGCAACTTTCATGATGGCGAAGCTGCTAGCTTGGCTAGGCAGCCAAGTGGCAGAAAAGTAGAACAACCTAACCACAGTTGTAATCAAATTAGACTTAATACACTTCATTATAAGAGATATTTAACAAAATGTGCTTACACGGTACAATAAACTGAATCTCCTGTGCCTATTTCAGTCCAGATGACCGTTATATGAATGAGTGCGGAGAAGTCGCTGGAGGCAACCAGGTTCAAGAACTGGTCTACAATGGCCTGTCTTATGGGAGGGGAGAAATACCTTGGCTTGTGGCATTATTCAAGACTGAACGAAAAGGCCTTGAGTTTCTGTGCGGAGGGACGCTCGTGTCGGATCGTCATGTTGTAACCGGTGAGTTATTTATTTTTTATCAAAGGCCTTCCAAGTCCTACCATGTATTCTTCGTCTGCGCCGTCTCGAATACATTGTCCTCATGGTATGCGTCCAAATCATCTCACCACCTCTTACTGAGCCGCCAGTCTATTCTGTTGACATCTCACCTTGTTCACTTAGGTGGAGTGAACGACAAGTGAGCTGTCATTTCATCTTGTTTATATGGTTTGACAGCTCACTTCGTGATCACTTCACCCACGCCTTCACTTCAACATGTTCACAGAATCGCACTGCTAGTCTCATCTGCGCCTTCCATTTTCAGGAACCCATTGCGTGAGTCTCTTGCCCAGCAATTAGTTTGCGTACGGTTATTCATAACATACTGTATCTACGACACCATAATTATTACTGCCTGCTCATTACTCAGTGGCCATAATTATTGCAGTGAATGTCCTGTTATTTCCTATTTAGATAGATATTTTTAACCGCCTTTTCTAGTGGCCCAAAGCATGACTACTGGTACTCATAACTTACTGTATCCGCGACTCTATCAAAATGAATCCCTGGCAGTTTCCCAGAGGCCCTAACAGTGATTGTTCCCTTATTTACTACTTAAATAGATACTTTAAATTACCTATTTTAGTGGTCACAAAGCACGACTGCTGATTCTGGTTCAATTTCCAGGTCGGGTAGTGTTTAGGATTTATTCATTAAGAATTTCTGAGTAGCAGTCCGTAGTTTGGAAGTCGGTGGTGTGAAAGCCCGTGCTTCGGGAAGCTCATAAAGCGAGGTTCTGCGCTGGTCTCGACCCGGCCGTGTTGGATTGCTGTCCCATCGGTTATAAATGAACAGAAGTGAAGTGTTTGTGTACAAGCTTGTGCAATTACATATATATATACCTCCTGTGTATTTTCTAGTCTTTGTTGAGGTTGGCCACTAGTCGGGAGGACGAAAAATCTTTCACAAAACGCTTCTACTTCTTAGGCTTCTACTTCTTAGTCTTCGTCTTTATGGGTCTGCATTTTTTATAGCACATTTTACACTTGTTTTGTATCTGCAACTATGGGCAAAAATAGTGTTGCTTTAATTTTTATTTTATTATCTTTATTTGCAGCTGCCCACTGCAAGCACAATCGAAATACCTTTACAAATGACAGAGACTTTGTGGTAAAACTTGGAGTACACGACCTGACTGACTGGAGTGACGATTTCACTATCACCACGAAGATTATGAATGCGACGATGCACGAGTCTTACAATGGTCAACAATCCCTTCAAAGTGAGTTTAAACTAAAATCTACATGGTACCATAATACCATCAAAAGTAAGACGCAAAGAAAAATTGAACGACACCCCATCAGGTTCACACACACAAAAACTAAACAACATGAAACAACACACACAAGGCAAGGCAACATCAAATCACACACACTCACACAGAACACAATAGCAAGACATTACAATTTATTTATTTCTTGACTCTGTCAATTCTCTCTCTCTCTCTGAGCTAAGGCGCCACTATAGCGCCATTGCTCTCTGCGCTGGCGTATGGGCAACGTTTAAACTAGGCCAACGTCTATACGTCTATAAAATGTGTAAAAGAATGAACCAATACCTGAAAAGGGGGGTTATTGTACTAATCTTTTAACAGCTTTTACAACACTGAAATCGCGAAATAAAATCGACCGCCCCGTTTTATATGCGCATCACTCTACAAAATGTACTGAACAATTGATTTCTTTATAATATTTATCTGGGTATAGAGTTCCCTTGTTTTTTATTATTTGAATTGGGTTTGCTCTTGACTCTGGTCTAGGTCAGAGAAGACAGAGAAAAAGTCGACGATGGAGCGAGCTTACCCAGAAGCAGCCTGTTCACTCTAACATTCAAAAGATTAGGGTTGTAAGCGTTCGGAAACACAGACGCAGGCAAAGTTCCACTCCTTTGCCATATGCATTGTGAAAGACGTTTGGAAACGCTAGACCGTAAAGCTGGTAACTTGCAGTGCGTCTGGATGTCCGATGGTAGAACTGTAGAAGGGGGCCGTTGGGACGAGGTCGTGAAATTCTTGGGCACACTCTCCACAGAACAATCTGTAGAAGCCCGATAAGCAGGCAGCCTTGCGGGGATGAGCCAAGCTGTATATCTTGGCATCCACCAGTTTTAACGTCGCCAATGAGCCTCTTCAATCATTTATTTTGTAATACATTGGTATGGTTACAGACAGTATAGAGTTTAAATAACTATATGCACTATGTTTTGTCACTAGATGACGTACACAATTAACAAAAACAAGCATATAAAATTAAGTGGCATGTCAATAGATTACATTTACAAATATTAACAAATATTAAATTTAAAAAATATGTCAGGTGCACAGCTAGTCTATTCGGTAAATAACCATTTCAATATCGACTTCACCTGAGTGTCGACGACTGTCGCGCGTGTGTGCCGTAGTGACGTCACTAAGCTTACAAAGTGAACTTTATTTCACACATCATAAGGTCTTATATTTGTACGAATTTGAAACTCACCTCGGATTCCGCTGTCGAGACACGAAAATGTTGTTACAGAATAGCACTGCTGCAAATAGAACTAAAGTGGAATGTCAATAGACAGACAGAGTCAAGTGCGACAAGAGGTGCTGCAGTACTCCATGGAGGATCGGACTTGTGCTTTGTATAGAGTTAAAAGCAAGTTTCTTGATAATTTGCTTGTTTCAGATGACATCATGATACTCACGCTGAGCCGACGCATCAAGTTCAACAGGTACATCCGCCCAGCTTGTTTGTGGAGCGGTGACACTAAGTTGGAACGCGTGGTGGGGGCTACTGGAGTTGTGAGTACCTTAAAAATCAAAGATCACGTCGGGGTCACCATTTTGGGGAGGGTATGCGGTACAGAGAGTAAAGTCCCGCAAATCCCCATTGAAAAGGAGGATCCTCCGCCCAGGCGGTTGTTGTACCAGGGGGGCTACTGCCCGATAGTTCATATTCGCGTGGATGTATATGTTCAAACCGCATGGTAAACTCTGCTTGCGCGATTTAGGACTTTTTAGTTCGCCGCCAGTTGGATAGATGGCGTCGCGGTTCTTTTTGTTGCGATGCAGATTTGTTTCGTTGATTTTTCTTGTGGCGGCTTTCATGCCGCTACAATTTTATTCCAGAGGACGTTTCCAGAAGGCCAGAAGCCCCAAATCTAGTCACTTGTTGTTCTCGTCATTGTTGCGCTAGTTGTTGGCAAATGTGAGATTAGTTTTACGGTTACAAATTTCCGTAGGTTATTGCGATAAAAGTTAAGCTAACTTTTAGTTGGTAAATCAATCAATCAAATCAAACAGAAGAATCGATTTTAGGATACCGTTATGCTGTGACTAAGTCTGTCCGTCTGTCACAGCTTGATATCTCACGAACTACTAATGCTATCAACTTAAAAATAAACACAGTTTTAGATGACGTTTGTTCAACTATTTTGCAAATATAGAAGAAATATTAATGTTTATAGGTGTCTTGTTTGCAACTACGACTGAAAGCAGTTCTTAAAAATTCGAAGGGAGGCTACTAGGGCATGTGGAGTATCATATGAAAGAGCGCTATCTGCACATTCTCAAACATTTTTGTTTTTTTTAGGCCACATAGTTTTCGACTTTTGACGAAAAATTTAAGAAATCTGACCAGTCCCCCCCCCTTATCTCCGAAGTTTGCATAGATAATTATTTGAAATCATTCTATGTGACAGAAGTGTAAGTAAAGATTACAAGAAAAATAAAACGATGTTTCTAAATAATTCACATTCTCAGAAATCATCAACAAAAATTAGTTCCACTAGCGGTCAAGATCACTGATCAAAAACTACAATATACACCGCAGTGTTAGAATTCTCTGACGAATATAGGCCTTGCCGATGAAAGTTTAAAAACTTTTCACATTTTAAATGATGGTACGGATCCCTCGGTGCGCGAGTCCGACTCGCTCTTGACCTGTTTTATAAACTTGCCCCAAATTTTTTCAAACAATGTTGGGGTTGGCTTACAGTGTAAACGGATGCAGCTGAGTACTTACCACTATTTGACAAGAAGCAACTGACCTTCACACGGGGGAGCAGTCAACCTTCGACCTCGTTTCCTATAGGTTACAATGGTTACAATGCAACCCCTAAAACAGGGTCATACTCGTTGACTGTTTTTGTCACGGTCGGGTGTCAGCCCTGTTTAGGGGTTGATGCAACTAAACCTATCGGAAACGAGGTGCACAAAATTTTTGAGCTACCTTCGCTTGCGAGCGTTTCTGTATAAGTCCGAAAAAATATTTCTATTTTAATTTTATTATACTAAAAAAAAACTTTGCTGAGGTTGGGTGCATTTTTTTTCTTTCGCTCGACCTTGTATTCTGCCCTATCTTAATTAATGAGGTTTATTGCATCCACCAAACGTTATTCTAATTATGTATGGATGTTTAAGCGAAACACAAACCTTGTATAAGAACATTCTTGAAACAAAAATGCAGCAATAATGGAGTTATTGATGTTCGGAACGGGTAGATGTCGGCTATGTGATGAGTCTTGTTTACATCTTTTTTAATTTTTGCAGGTTGCTGGCTGGGGTGATCGTGGTGACATCAACTTGAACCTGCTGGGTGAACCCCAATTGGCGCGCATCCCTATAGTCAGCACCACAGACTGCAAGGCTAGCAATTCGATCTTCCACTCGGTCACCTACGACACCACCTTCTGCGCAGGTATGTGTTCAGTAGCGGAATGGTTCGAAAGATATAGCGCGACCTTGGAATGCAAACGTCATTCATTTTAAAGAACACGGATTAGATATATTGAGTAAGAGTGAGATTCATTCCTGTTTCGACTAGAGCGTGAGAAGTCATACTCGTATTTACCATAAAAAGGTCTGAACCTAAGTAAACGGGAAGATTTTTTCTTTTACTTTATTTCGAGCTAACTTTGAAGAGATTAGGATTGTAAGGAAAGACATGTGCAGGCAGAGAGTTCCACTCCTTTGCTGTGTGCATTATAAAAGACGCTTGACTTCAGCACTGTATATGGATATGAAAAAGGCCTTCGACTGCGTCAATTATAAAAGATTAATAAATAAATTAGAGGTGTATGGAATACGGGGAAAGGCTAGAGATCTCATAAAATCATATTAAAGTAACAGCAGTGCTATTCTGTAACAACATTTTCGTGTCTCGACAGCGGAATCCGAGGTGAGTTTCAAATTCGTATAAATATAAGACCAAATGATGTGTGAAATAAAGTTCACTTTGTAAGCTTAGTCACTCAGGTGATGTCGATATCGAAATGGTTATTTACAGAATAGACTAGCAAATACTAGAGTCAAGAGCAAACCCATGACAAATAAAAAAAAACAAAAACTGAAATATCTAGCATTTCACATATCACAAAATATGAAAAATAAACAAAGGTGTACCACAAGGGAGTATTTTAGGTCCTCTGCTCTTTATTATCCATATTAACGACCTTCCCAAATTCATCAAATCCTCTATGGTTCTGTAATAGGAGATAAACCATACGCTATCTATAATTAACTGGTTAAAAAATTGGCGTAAAATGTGATTATTTAAATGAAAGAATGTAATGATTGTGTAGATGTATTTAACCATAAATTATTTTTTTTCAATCATTTATGAATAATATTTGTAATTTGCATGTAATAGATATTTGAACACCTGTTGAGGCATAAAGAACTTTTGTTGTTTGTAACAACCATGTATGTACCCATGGATGCCAGGAAATGAGACACCAGTCTTGCCAAGAGTTTACAGTTCACCAAATATTGGGTTTTGGAGATCAAACAGGATTGTATACAGCTGCATCCGACTATGCAAGCCATCCCCAATATAGTTTTCAAATGGCTAGGCAGATTTATTGATTGAACTTCTAAATCATGAAATATACTACCACAGGCCACATAAAATACTGGGTTAATTGACGTGTCTTTGTGCCGGTGATACCAATCTGTCAATGAAAAGTTGTCGCTGTAAGGAAAATGGATCAGTGTACGGTGTCTGCTAATCACATGTTATATTTGACACAGTTGCATACATTTTGACCCGTAGATGTTCAGAACTGGATAATTGTTTGAAACGACACTATCAACACAGTTTTTATGGCTTTTTAGTTTTCTTTACCCGAAGGGTAATCAACGGAACTTTAAAATTAAGCCTCTGATTTCCGTCTGTCCGACCATCCGTCTATCAACAGGCTGAATCTCATAAACCTGTGTCGGAGGCTGCGTTGAAAATTGCTTAAGTGCTCTTGTAGCCTCCGGTGCAGGAGTGCGAGGAAACACGAAGTGGTTTTAGATAGTAGGAGTCTGACAGATCGCTCCGTCAACCCAAAGCGGAGGAAAACCATGAGGATTGTCACACCCATACCAAATAAAAGTATCTACTTATTCACATAATTAATACTCAGGTAATCTGTGAACCAGAAGTTATTTTTGTCAATTTTCTTTGAAAGGTGAACGACGCGGCGCAGGCCCATGCAGAGGGGACTCGGGTGGCGGCCTCTATCTACTAGAAGGCGGCAAGTGGCGACTGCGAGGTGTCGTCTCCTTGTCCCTAAAGACTATTAACGGATCCTGTAACCTCAACGAATACGTCGTGTTCACTGATACAGCGCAGTACTTACCGTGGATTAGAAATATTCTATCACAGAAATATTATGATTAATTTATGGCTTTTAATTAATTTATGTATTATTAATTTATTTTATTATTCATGTAGATAACATTAAAAATATAAGAACAAAGAAACTGCTTATTTCTAACGAAATTTCTTCCCTCAGATCTGCGAAAGTAAGGAGAAATGTAAAATGTAGAGAACAAGAGCAGAGTATGTGAAGCTTTGAACAAAAGAATCAAAAAAATACCAAAATATACGTATTATTCCTTATTTATATTATTATAACTTTTGTTCGCGACTTCGTTCACATGTTTTAACCTTAGACGCATGGTATGGTGCCCAGTACGCTACCCCGTGGAACTCCTGTTTTTATGATAAAAAGATCAGGAAGTGCTTTTCCATTTTGTACTGTGACATGCCGCGCGATATGGAGTAGAACGTTTTTCAGTTTAATTAAAAAGTAATTGAACTCAGCAGTTCACTGGCACAGTAATGTTTTGCCTCCAGTGATTCCATAATGTTTTTTGTAAGTGCACTTAGCGGCATGTTTACTGCGGAACCCAAACTGATGCGCGAGTTTTTTATTTCTTTGAGTATAGATAGAATTCTTTGCAGCAAAAGAGGTTCGGATAGAATAAATAGCAGGCTTATGGGTTTAGCTATAGGTATAATTTTGCTTCTTCAGGTTGTTTATTTGGTTTTAGCAGCATTATAATTTTTGCAACCTTACACTCCTGAGGAAAGAACGCAGTCTGGTGGGTGGTGAATGGTGACTTAGGGTAAGTTATGCCAGATTCAGGTAGTTCTTGGAATATACAGTTTGTTATAAGATCGTATCTTGGTGACTTTTTGGGTCCGGGCAACTTCTGTTTTGTAAATTGAGATAAATTAAATTTCTTTTAAATTTACAAAAACAAAAGTTTAAATTCCAAAGATATTTCCTCTTTATTTTTATGGCATTACATTAGGCAAAATATACAGTTATACAGTAAAACGAGTGACATCCATAATTTTAATACCAGAAACAAGCATAAGCTACATGCTCCTTCACACCGACTTCGTAAGGTCCATGATTCATTTGTGGGGCTCGGTATCCGTTTATACAATAAACTTCCACTTTTTTTTCTTGATCTGCCTTTTAACTCATTTAAAGCTAAAGTAAAATCGAACCTTTGCTCGAAGGCATACTATTCTGTTAATGATTATTTAGAAGATAAGGTCGCTGTGTTGAACGCAAGACATATTATCATGTTCTTTTTCTATAAGTAGTTCTTTTATGACAGGTTATATGTGTTCATATAATATTGTTTTTTTTTTTTTTTTTTATTTTTTTTTTTTTTATTTCGTTTTTGTCTTTTATTAATTATTTATGTAGGTCACTATGTAGGTTTTTTTTTTTAATTTTTTTTTTTGACGTCAACACTTGCTTGAGCTGTATTTTGTTTTATAGTATCATAGAATCATAGTGTGCTAGCTGTTATATAATATTTTTTTTTTGTTTTGTGTCATGTACTAATTACTTTGCATTCTACTCAGTGTATAAATTCGAGTTCCTAAAACGTAACAGACAGATGTGTTGCTGGGGAGTTTGTTGGCCACTTCTTCTCCACAGCTAAAACACTAGGAAGTGGTGACGGGCGGGCGTTTTGGGGGACTGTCTTTTGTAGAACTTGACGTTCAAAAAGTGCTGGCTCTCAGCCTAATTTGAATAAATGACTTTGGAATTTTTTTTTTTTTTTTTTAGTCAGTAAGAGTCTGACAGACCCCTCCGCCCGCCCCAGGATGGAGGACATCCATGAGGATGAAATCCGTAAAAAAAAAAGTGGGCACCGTCCATTACGTTGACATATCTTTGAGGCGCACGTAAAACACAATGTGCCATTGACCCGAACCTAGTCCTTATCAGACGGCTAGCCAGCCATCGCTTTATGTTCGCAGGCCCACGCCTACTGTGGCCGTGAATCGACCTGCGCCTGGGCAAGTGGGCTGGGCGGTTAAGTTTTGCCTCCCCATTACGCTTTCCGCCTTCTCCATCGCTAGCATTACTGCTCCGCAAAAGCAGGTGATTGCTTCCCATGCCCTCTCGCTCCGTATCATTGATTGGACCAAGGACGGCCGCGAGAGGTCGCCGCCGACGATCGCCGCTACGAGGACACGGCGGTGGTCCACCCAAGAAGCAGGGCAGACCTCCACCGTATGCTCCACCGTGTCCTCCGGGCAATCCAAACAATGGTGACTCCCGCTTGTGTCCTCCTGCCAAATCTGAAACAGAAATATGTGAAAACTGAGCTAGAATTACTTAAACGAATGTGAGGTAAGTACAATTTGATACACCTTTGCTACCGTGTTACCCGCCATACCGATCATGACTTCATAGTCGGGGGTTGACACCGAGATACTTTCAGTTTTTACTATAAATTAACGAAGGTCTGATCGTCGTACAAAGTAATAATAATAATAATAATATCCTTACCGCAGTATCTCTACGTTGACGTCGTGGTGGGGCTTGCGCGTCCCGATGGACCTTAGGTCATACCTAGGGTGAGGGGCCAGACAAAGAGAGATACAATCCGCAAGGCAGTTTTGTGGCGAACTGTTGGGCAGTAGCGACCCCACGAACCTTATCTCCCGGGAGAAGTCTTGTTCTTCATCTACGGCTTGCCTTTATTGGCTGGCCAGAGTGAAAACTGACGAGGATCAGAGCTCCTACCTCTTTCTTGCCTTAATTGGCCGGTCTGAGTGGAGATTCGCTAGAGCATACGTGTTCGGGAGAAGGATGTATAATCCAGTAAGATGCTGGTAGGGATCTTGACCGCACTTCCGGGATTGTCCTGATAGCCGTGGTATACCTCTCCACTCCTCTAGCACCTCAGGCCATGTTGCCCCCTTGGCGCTACGTCACTTTGTGCTAGCGACCGTTTTCGGGGGCCCATTCATTGAGTGTGCAAGTCACCCCCTGCCAATTAAAAGCCGTGTATATTGTTAGTGGTCAGGCAGGGGCCAATAGTTCTTCTATAATAAACGATTTATCAGTCCACTAAGCCACCCAAACCCATAGCGTTTCATTTTTTGTTTCCATATTCTGCAATAGTACTGCTCCAACCGGGGATTGTCCTTGGGAATACTTTCAGTGCATACAGGGATAATCGCCGGTTGGTGCCCCATTACATTTGAAATGTCTAACGGGGCCTCTGCGAGTTGGTTTCGGCCCCTCGTACGCCTACCAAAGGACCGGGTCTCCAGGGACCCGAGAAAGTAAAAAAATAAAAAATAATAATAATATGTATAATATCCTTGGACATTTCACACAACGCCATATAGTCCCAAGCTAAGCAACCTAATGCTTATGTTATGGTAACGAGATGGCTGATAAACTACTTAATTACTTTTTTTTTGTAAATACATACATATTATAGATAGAAAAACACCGAACTTTTGTGGGACAATTCTACTAATTTTAAGCAACTTTCGCATCTCAGTCGCAATCTGTAAAAAATGTGTGTGTGTGTGTGTGTGTGTGTTTTGACAGTTTGCGACTGAAGTTGATGCAAACGTTGTGTAAAAAAATCACATACAGCCGGAACATACAACCTCCTCCTTTTTGAATTCGTTTGATTAGTAGAATTGGCTCTCTGTTTGCTGGAACTTGACTTGGCGTATTGGTAATAATATTCGCTACACTAATACATTTCAAAATAAACTTTTTGGCAGTGAAAATAAGGTTAATTTTGCACTGCACTAGGGAACGTAAATATTTTGACATAAGTTTAAGAGAGCTAGTATTTTACCAACCGGAGTTACGGAAGCGCGTGGCTAAGAACAATTTTACTAAATCGAAATCCTTTTTAACATGGATATAAAGTCGGTCTGGGTTTACGTTTTAGTTTTAAGCGTTCAATGTATTTGTGGACGAAACTCGAATTCTCCTTGTCCTTATATTTTCGACTTTGAAAATGATGGTGATAATGTATACGGTATGCTCACTGTGAAACCAGATGATGATTTTGAGCCAGTGTTAGTCTTAGAGGTTAGGATTAATTTTACAGTTGTGAATCGACCTGTGAGTATCCATTTTATTAATATCATAACTGCCTTGTTTGTCTTTTGGTACTCAGTGTGACTGCTGAGCGTGGTGTTCGATTCCCGATTGGGACAGTTATTTATCAATATATAATGTGTAACAGAATAAACGCAATGCCTACCTCTTATTCTTCTGTTACTGGTGACTGAATGATTGACAGACAACGCGCAGCTGAAAGCTGAAAGGGCATAGAACCATTGTTGCCTATGCAACAATGGTTCTATGCCCTTTATAAAAAATACTAAATGGAGGCGGGGGCTATCCCCCATCACACGATCTAACATAAATGTACATATACATGGCTAGAGGTCACTTAGACAAACAAATAAAATGTCACGTAGCCGAGATATTTGAAGATAAAGTCGCCATCATCATCTTTCGTCTTCATCAATTTTTTTTCAACTTATATGGTGTACATAATAAAGAGTTTTCTATTCTGTTCCATGAGAGAACAATATGGGAGCTCCCATGGAAAAAAGTTCGAACCTCTATGACATGTAGATCTCATGGGGAGTGTAGGGGAACTAAAGGTAATGGCATATTATACCGGCACCGCAACTGCACAGCTGCAGCACGGCGTCACCTCGTATTTAGGCTACGGCTACCCGGCTACACGTCGTCCGCTTGCAGTCCGCGCACCAGCCGCGAGGTGCAAGCTTGCTGTCACCGCAAACACAATTTTACATGGCATTTGTCATTGAACACGCCTAGGACTGGCGAATCGGAATTGGCGCGCAGTAAACACGCGGACGGCGCGCTGTAAGCACGCAGGCTGCGAGTCAAGTTGTATTGAAGCGGCTAACATGCTAACTGCCTGCCGTTGGCTTTTTGACATTGTCATTTTAAAATGTATTATACGACACACGAATTAAGGACTAATTTGAATGACAAGATAATTGCTGGGCTGGAGCGGTGCCGTTGCGATGCTGTTATAGTGTGCCATAACCTTAAGAGTGCTCGAAATTCAAAAACTGGACTTGCACGTACGAAGTTGTGGGCAAAAGCTGGTACATATTTTAAAACTTCGCTACCCGAAACTGACAAACTTTTCCCAATCAACCTTGAACCTCATATCTTCAGTGATAAAGCTGAAAATCTATTGAAGAATTTTGATAGATTTTTGTAGCTTGATGTGCTGGCATCTGTACTGGATTATTCAATTAGACATTTCTCAGCGGCAGCCCAGAGTTTGTAAGTTGGCGGTGTTACTACGTTCCTCGAAAAGCCCGCAATGAGCTCAGAGAAGCAGTAGTCGGGTAAAAATAAGATAAACAGTTAGGTGTGTTTTGGTTACTTGGCCAGTTTTTTGCTTTAATTAAATACTTATTTAAATTTTATCAAGTTCAGACATATGTTATTTTTATTATCATTTTACAAATATTTTCCGCTTAGAAATATACATGAGGACATATTTAACAAACTGCCAAAATCTGGTTTGAATAACCGAACAGACTAGTTTAGCTTTAACCGGTTGCACTTGAATACCAGTTTTATTTTTGCTTGGAGAGACTGCTCATCTGACCTCCAGAACACACATAACTCACAGTAACTGGGTAATTCCAATGTTGAGGAAATAAAAAAACAAAATGCTCAAATACAATCGTCAAACGCAGAAATACGCAAATCAAATGAGGAAATCGTTAAGTCTATGTCTTTTTTAAATACTCAATTCGAAGATCTGAAAAAAGAAGTTGAGGAACTGAGGAGAGAGCGACAAGAACAGAGACAGTACATAGAAAATCTGGAGAAAATTGTTCAGGATTTACAACAAAAATCAAGGTCCTCCGGAATAGAAATTCGCAACATCCCGATGTCGAATGATGAAAACAATACCAGTCTCACTAAAACGGTGTGCACTATTGGCAAAGCAGTAGGACTTTGTATTTCTGAGTCTGAAATACGGGACATTTATCGTTTGCCAGCTAAGTCACCTGCTTCTTCCGCTAGTCCCCGTCCTATTATCGCAGAGTTCTCTACCGTTGTAAAAAAACAGACGCTCATATCCTCTGTCCGGTCATTCAACAAAAACAAAACAAAGGAAGAAAAACTGAATACTACGATCTTAGGAATCTCTTGATTACGCCAACCTGTCTATATCGCGGAACAACTTTCTACTAATAATAAAAAGTTGTTTTACCAGGCACGAGAATTTGCCAAAAATAATGGCTTCAAGTTTTGCTGGATTTCTAACGGAAATATATTCCTGAGGAAATTGGAGGGAGACAAACAAATAATAGTTAAGTCAGAAAAATGTCTTTATAATGCTAATTTTAAGTGACTAGCAGCTCCACATAACTTACTTCATAGTGTTTTAAAAAAACTGTTATCTCCTTATGTTAAACCGGGTTTTAATTATTACTTATCGTCGTATATTTACCTTATCTACATACACCTTTTACATACTTTTCACTTTAACTTAATAGAACATTACAAGCACTGTGCACAAACTTACTTCACACAACCACACAAACACACGCTGATCTCATCCTTTAAAAACTTCTCCTTAAAGCGCGATGTAAACAAATACTGTTCAACTCAATTTGAAATAAATCTAACATGCCAATGCCTCTGTTCCGCAAGCTTCACTATCTCCAATGGCTACATTTAATAATATAAACAACGAGCTTGACTCGTTAAACATAGGAAATTCATTTACTTGTTATCCTGAAGACTGCCTGAAGTTTCTAAAGCCATCTGATAACGATATAAAACTCTTACATTTAAACATACGTAGTGTCAACAAAAATTTTAATCAACTGCAGGTCCTACTTCACCTAACTAAAACCCAATTCGATGTTGTAATCTTGACGGAATGTTGGCTCAGCAAAGCTAGCAATCTACCGATTTTACAAGGCTTTCAATCCTACTCGACTAAAATAAATTCTAACCAAAACGATGGGATTATCATATACACTAGAGTAGGTCTTCATATATCTGTGTGGGAACCTACCTTTATGGGTGGAAATTGCTTAGTATGCCAAGCCGATAACAAAAAAAAATGCTATTGTAGCAGTATACCGATCCCCATCTTATAACTCCAGAGAAAGCTTTGACTGCTTTATAAACAGTTTAGACAACATATATTCCAAACTCTCCACTTGGCAAAATATTGTCCTCGTTGGCGATTTAAATATAGACATAAAGCCAAGCTGTAGAACCGAACGCAGTCTCGAATATTTAACCCTCAACATATCTCATGGGCTACTTCCAACTCACCTGTTTCCCACACGCCTTTCAAACTGCCTTGATCATACACTCGTAAAGACTAATTTACCCGTCACAACTCTGGTTCTAGACTCGCACATTACAGATCACAAACCGCTCCTTCTGTCGATAGCTAACACAAACCTAGAACGTAAGACAAAGCATATCTCTACTCGCGTAAACTACGATGCGATTAAATTAGAACTACAAAATGTAGACTTTACGTGTCTTTATAACATCGATGACCCTAACATACTAATGACAACCTTTATAACAGCTATAATGACAACGATAAATAATCACACTACACAAACTAAAGTTCCTAGAAATAAGAAAACTATAAAGCCTTGGATAACCCCAGGGCTTTTAAAATGCATTAAAAATCGTGATAAATTACATACCCAGTCAAAGAAATCACCTGAAAATCTTATTCTTAAAATAACTTATTCACGTTATCGCAATTTTTGTAATGGTTTACTTCGAAAATTAAAGATAGCATACGAGAAAAGTGAGCTAGAGAGAGCAAAAAATAACCCTAGAGCTATTTGGAAGACAATTAAAAAAATAACTAATTTACAAAAATCTAAATCTACCCCCAATGAACTGCTAAAAATCCAAGACAACCCTAAATCCTCCATAAATACAGTTTGCAACTATTTCAGTAAAATAGGTAAAAATCTAGCAGATCAAGTTATATCGCAGTCTCATATCCCCTCAAACTTGGCCAACGATCACGCACAATTTACTGGAAACAAAGACCATCCTACGCCATCCAATTCTCTTGCTCTACTTGAGGTTGATGAAACCGAGGTGGAGTCCCTTATACTCCAACTACGAGATGATTGTGCTATTGGCTGGGATGGAATTTCGCCCCAAGTCTTAAAACGGTCTCGACACATACTAATTCCCCCGTTGACATTTATCATTAATAAATGTATTCTAAAAGGTATCTTTCCGGATGCTCTAAAAAAAGCTATTGTTCACCCAATTTATAAAGGAGGGGACAGAAACTGTGTCAATAACTACAGACCTATCTCGGTCTTACCCGCACTATCAAAGATCTTCGAGATGATCCTTAGCAACTGCCTGAGGAACTTCCTAGAAAAACACCATATCATAGCAGACAATCAATATGGTTTCCGTAAAGGTTTATCCACTGAGGACGCCATATTGGATTTAACACAGTTAGTAGCCAGGAAACTAGACGGTAGATCCAAATGCCTGGGTATCTTCCTTGATCTATCTAAGGCATTTGACACAGTTTCTGTCCCACTGCTCATTTCAAAGTTGGAACTCGTTGGCGTTCGTGGAATTCCCCTTGACATGTTTAAAAATTATCTACAGAACCGTACCCAACGTGTGAAAATCGATGAACATCTTAGTGATGAGGAACCGGTGTCTTACGGCGTTCCCCAGGGAAGCATACTGGGTCCAATCTTATTCCTGATCTACGTTAATGACCTGTGTAATATGACCCTCTCAAACGCCAAAATTTACGCCTATGCTGATGATACAGCAATTGTAGTCGACGGTCCCAGTTGGGACAGTGTTAAAAATACCACAGAATCAGCATTAGCCAATATAGCAAAATGGCTAAATTCAAATCTCCTGACCCTAAACTTTATAAAAACTTGCTATATGCCGTTTGCTATCCGCCAAAATAACTTACCAGATGACAACTTTTCGGTAATAGCGCACACATGCCAACAACTTTCAACTCCATGTCTTTGTCCTAAACTCACAAGAACTGAGGAAGTAAGGTATCTAGGTGTACAAATTGATGCATGTTTGCGCTGGGATAAACAACTAGAAGTCCTTACCACTAGAACCTTGAGGCTTATCCATATCTTCAAGTCCCTTAGATACTCCGCGGACCAAGATACTCTAAAGATGATTTATTATGCTCTCTGCCAATCGGTCCTAGGGTACTGTATCACAGTTTGGGGTGGTGCAGCTAAAACAAATTTCTTGAAGGTTGAGAGAGCACAGAGAGCCATACTCAAGGTGATGACTCGGAAACCCTACCGTTATCCTACAATACAATTATACATGGACTGTAGGGTTCTAACAGTCCGTCAGCTCTATGTGCTTCAAACAATTCTCAGAAGACATGTTAGTGTGCCCCCTTCTGATCCTAGCAAACGAATTAACCTTCCTTTGGGTACCCAGCACAAAACAGTCTTTGCTAAACACCAGTTTTACATCTCAAGCACTTACATTTACAAAAAAGTCCATAGAATACTAAACATAATAGACCTAAATAAAAATCTGCTTAAATTTAAATTAACGGAATGGCTCCTCCAACAGACATACTCGCAAACAGAATCTTTGCTCACATACATCGCCTAAAAACTTACAATCCTCAAATATCCAAACACACAAACACCCCATGTCCACACTACTCCATTCTTTCAATCACTCACCCCCATTCACACGCACACACCACTACACACACACACTCAACAAATCGTTGCTTACAGCAGTATACCTTCCAGTGCTTCTTAAATTAATTTATTTATTATACACTTAATTGTACACCGATAAAAACATTCAAGAGAACTACAAACTAAAACATATAATTATGTACAATGGGCGGCCTTATCGCATTAATTTTAGAACCTAATGTTTTTTTACTAATAATTGTTTCGTAGACATAGTCGACATAGTTGTAAAGTTGTAAAATCTAATTAATCAATATAATCTCTTAGCCGAATCACTGCCTCCTATAATACAGGCTACCCTAGTTTAGGAGGCAGGGTTTACCTATTTATTGTATACAGATTTCTTCAACAATCTAAGTATCATTTGCAAATGCTCAATACCAACTCAAATTATGTATAAAAATTATAATAGTTTACTATAATCTGTAAGTTTGCTGAAATAAATATTTTATTTATTTTTTTTATTTATTTATTTATTAATAATATAACGACACACAGAATAACTTATTATACTTAATTTTTTAGGTTTGTGGTGAACCAAAATAATTATAATGTCTTTGGTTACCACTTTTGGAAACGGCAACGCGATGCACTATGGTGCCTAGAGAACGGCTGGTCTATGGCAGAACCCAAGAGAAGCGCGCCAAGTAATAGATTCTAAAATATTCTTGTACTATTACTACAACTACTTTATTATTAAAATACGTGTTTAGTGTGTGTCAATGTGGTCGTTACATTATTTTAATATACACGAGTGTAATTCATGACCTGCGTTTCATTCTCAATAAGTTAGGCGGACACCCCCGCCTAAAGGTTTTTATTCGATTTTGTTTGTTTTTGTTGGAATGACGTCTATTAGATCGCAGCTACACATTTGAAAATGTCAGTACCTACCACAGATTCACATAAGAATGTGCGTGTGTGTGTGTTGATTTGTCTATGGTGTGAACAAGGCAGTAACGCCATAACTATATTGCCGTGTGAAAGTAGGTCTGAATGGGAGGAATGAACTATTTTTAACCGACTTCCAAAAAAGGAGGATGTTCTCAATTGGGCTTGTATTTTTCCAAAAATAAACCGATTACTCCGAGTTTCCATTTCCAGATTGGTTTCCATTTCCAGATTGGATTTGTGTGAATATTTTTTAGTTCGATGGCCGGCGGCATACTTGCAATTTGGTACCGTAACAAATTATTCAGTTTGAGGCAGCAGTTTTTATTTTGCTTATTTCGATTTCTGCGTAGACAAAAATCAGTCAGCTCAGCCTTCCCAACTATGTTGGGGACTGCTTCCGATCTTCCTGGATGCAGTTATAGGGTGAATTTTCAAAGTGTGCGTGGGTGGCCAAATCCGAGACTATCGAATCATAATGCAGCAAAAACACTGAAAGCAGTCTCAAGCCTTTTCTTCATTATTGGACTCTTGTAAAATCGGTGAATCGCACAGGTTGTTTGTTAAATAAAAAAAAACACACGCACAGTGTAATATTAGGTATACCATCTGAAACTGTTGTTGAATTCTGGGAAGTAAAGGAAAGCTAATTTTTAATAAATTACTTTTCATTACTCATATTCGGAAAGAAGCCTTGAAGTTACCTAAGGAGCGGGTTGAAAGTATTACTTTGCAGCCCTATGGAGAATCGTTTTCAACTGACAGCCGTCAAATCATTAAAAGACAATGATGAAAATGTTATAGCTGGCCGGTCACAAATAGTCGAAAAGCGGCAATCCGTCTATGATGCAATCTGTCCATTCTTGGACCCAATCAAGCCAAGCATTGGTTGAAAACCCTTATATGTTTTCTTTAATTTCTAGAATAAAGATAAAGGCCACCTAGAATCTCTCAATACAAGGAACTTGAGGCTGTATAACCAGGGAGACGCTGCTAGGTACCGGGTTCACTTCCCCGTTATCTCACCGCTGCCAAAAGTTACTGCGATAATTGTCAATGGAGATATCATCTGTTCAGGACCAGGAGGTGAAGAATTTATTTTATGACCAATATCATCCCTATCCTATGCATACTACTTTATTAAAAATAAAGAGTCATTTATCTCGGAATTCAGCTCAGTGTTTTCTGTGAGCCACAACTTGGGATTTATTGAGTAAATTATTTCTAGGCAATCGCGCTCCATTTTTTTTTTTTACTCTATGTGGGTTTACTCTTGACTCTAGTCTTGGTCAGAGATGACAGAGACAAAGTCTACGATGGAGCGAGCTTACCCAGAAGTAGCCTGTTCACTCTATTTTTGAAAAGATTTTCGACCAAATGAATTTTTATTAAAAAAAAAAAAAATCCTAGAGCTATAGAGACTCTTGTCATAGGGTTATCAGACTTGAATGAAATACTGTATAATCGTAATGTATAAAATTCTTCCGTTACTGAGTGATAGATAGACAATACACAGCTGAAGCTACCGATCGTAGAAAGCTGAAATTTGTCATGAAGCTTCCCTACACTCTGTGGGGAGCACTAAGAAATGATTACCCGAAATTCCCACGGAAACGGAAAAAAGGGGTATGCGCGTATGTAGTCGCGGGCAAAAGCTAGTTCATTATAATTTTAAAACGGTTGGTTCATAAAACCAGTTCCTTGCGTCAAGATTAAACAAATTAAGTAAAAATCTTTTAGTAGATTTATTTATCATTTCTTTTTCTAGACGAATCCGGACCTGGAAAACGCATCTCAAGGATATCTCTCTACAAAAAATCGCGCAATTCATCACCCTTTCAACCTGTGACGTCAACACCCGAGTATCAATCTGCGGTTATGGCGCCTACTGAAAATTACAATTTGCCGGCTTCAAGGCCAGTAGTTACTGCTAGGTAAGGATTACATCCCAAAGTTTTAGCCCTTTTATCAAAACTGATTTTGCTCTACACATACAACTGACAGACTTGGTGATGGAAAAGTCTATACTTGGTGTTTCCTTGCGTGACCGAATTAGAAATGAAGACATCCAAAGGAGAACCAATGTTACCAACATAGAGACATGCCAAAGAATTGGCAACTTAAGTGTTTGTGATCAGGGCATTGCTCGCAGAGTCGGTGGAGCCAAAACGTTCTAGAGCGGCGACTGCGTACTGGAAGACGCAGCTTTAGAAGACACAGGTGGTTCCCTGGATGCAAGACGCTCAAAACTAGTCGATATAGCGACTTACAGCTTGAGAGAGGCCTATATTTAGCCGTATACGTTTTTCGGCTGAAATAACGAAGACGATGAATGAAAGCATCAGTATCGACAAGAATTATTGTCAGAAAGCACTGAGCACTAAATCCCTTTCTAGTGCACGAAAGTTCATTTTCGTCGTCATCAGATCCGCTTCATACGAGACGTATAGGATCGGTGGATGTGAAGACACTGGGGAGAGGCTTATGCAAATCCTATTAATAGTATAAATGAGAAAGTTTGTATGTATTTTTGTGCCTCAGTCACGTAACAATGGTTGAAGGGATTCGGACGTGTGGCACACATTTAGTTCACATCCTGGAACAACACAAAAGCTACTTTTTATCCCGGTCATTTATATGGCTTAATTGAGACAGAGGTGGAAGTGGAAATCCAGAGCCGCTGTTGCCTTAGTACATCAGATTCAAAAGTACAAGGAGAGCAGAAATATGTCGAAGATTTTTCCTGGCTGGAATTGTAAACGCTATAGATTTACAAGTATCAAGAGAACAGAAACATGTCAAAGTATTTTCGGGGCTAGGATTGTGAGGGTTAAAGATTCACAAATACCAGGAGACTAAAAACATGTCGAAGTTTTTCCGGTGCTGGAATTGTGAGCAGTTGAGATTCAAAAGTACCAGAGAACAGAAACTCGTCGAATTTTTTGTTGAGCTGGAATAATGAGTGCTACAGATTCAAAAGTAGGTACCAGGAGACCAGAAACATATCAAAGTATTTTTGGGCGAGAATAGTGAACGAAATCGAAAAAAAAAATGTCGAAGACATTCCGGGGCTGTTAGTACGAACAGCAAGACTCACAAACTATCAGGATACAAGAAAATAATAGTATAGAAAACACTTTAGTATGTACATACATCATATAAGTTACAGAAAAGTTACATGAAGAAAACATTAAGGGTGACACAATGGGCGGCCTTATCGCTAAAAGCGATCTTTTCAATTCAACTTTTGGACTCCTGTTGCGTCGTGTGCGTGCCAGCGGTAACAGTCTCTTATGCGTTGTTGCCACTTTGCCAGTAAAACTGAGGGACACCTGATGGGACAGTTGTGTCGGAGACACTACTTGTTCCTGTCAGATGTGCCCAGAAGATTTTGTTAAGGGGAATGCTCCAACCAGCCCGCGAAATTAAAAATTTCTTGCGTTTTTTGCAATTTGCAGGCCAGTGCTAGGTTGTATGTTGATTAAAATATTATTCGCGGCTGTAAGGCGTATATAGTTACAGAATTATAATCATCAAAATCACTAATACAACTTTCCAAGTTCATAAAGGCGTAGGAACAAAAAAAAAACAGAAAAAGTCATTCCTAGAGCTTTATGAACTTAGAGCGTTGTGTTGATGATTATAATAAAATTCTGTAATTACATTATATGTCTTACAGCCGCGAATAATATTTCAATCAACACACAGCCTAGCACTGGCCTGCAAATTGCAAAAAACGTAAGAAAATTTGAATTTCGCGGGCTGTTTGGAACAATCACCTTAAGTGCGTAGGATTTAAATAAAATTGTTAATAAACTAACATAGTTTATAAGTCAATAACACATGAATGGGTAACTTGCCTGAAATAAAGATTTATTTTTTATTATATGGACGAAAATATGAGACTAATATGTATTAATATGGATGAGAATAAGAGACCAAGTAGTTGCGCGCTAGGTCTAAAGTCGACGCAGATGAAGTCGCGGACAGAAAGAAGCTAGTAAACAATATAATAGTAGATTGTTGCATCGAGCAGAAAGTGACTTATAATTGCATCGAGAGGAAGTTTGGAGCCCGAGCTGTAGCGAGGGCTCTAAAATACGAGTGCAATTACGTCACTTAGTGAGGTTCATAGTCTGCTTTTCTTTCAACTATCGAATAAAATTTGCATTGAAATTCAATTGCCGCGAAAGAAATCGATAAGGGTTTCGATTCGCGCCAATTAATTTTTTTTTTTTGGCAATGGTCGTACATTTAATTATTCTGGCATTGTTCTCGGTATTAAACATAGCGCTGACTGGCTGGTAGAAAACTAGTTGGTCATGCTTGTAGCCTGTGATTGTCCTGTAGTGTGGTCAAAATAGCGCTGATTGGCTGGTATAAATCTAGTTGGCCATGATTGTGAACATGAAGCCTGAACAAGACAGTTAAATGGGATTTGTGGCTTTAGGTCGAAAACAATGCAGTAATGGATTTTCATACAACATTATTGCACCGTTTTGCAGAAGCAGTAAAGTGCTGCTTTGTTCTCACTATTTAGGCTAGTTAAGATGACATTATTGCGTAGTTGGAAGTAAATACTTTTTTGCCATCTCGTAGTGGCCTAACGGTTGCAGTTTTCTCCACAAGGCCCATACATAATTATGACCTCCTAGAAATTATGGTGCTATAAAAAACTTCAAAGAACGAATTTTCTCAAATAATTTACTTCTCTATCCTTTCCAGCGTACACAACCCTCTTTCAAATACCGCAATCACAACTGATGAGTGCGGTGTAATCGCCAGGGGTAACGAGAGGGTCCCCCTGATCCACAATGGGAACTTCTTTGAGAGAGGAGAGATTCCTTGGCTAGTGGCTATCTACAGGATTATGAGGACTCTTTCATTTATCTGCGGAGGAACGCTCGTGTCGGATCGACATGTCGTGACTGGTGAGTTAAGTCAGAGGTCCCCAACTCTTTGTCCCGTCGACCCGTTTTCGATTTTGTCTTTATTAGGGTTCTGTACCCGAAGGGAAATCTACGGAACCCTATTACTAAGCCTCCGCTGTCCGTCCGTCCGTCTGTCTGTCAGCGAGCTGTATCTCAAGAACCGTAATAGCTAGTCAGTTGAAATTTTCACAAAATGTATTTCTGTTGCCACTATAACAACAAATACTATCTAACATATAATATATGTAATAAATATTTAAGGGGACTCCCATACAACAAACGTGTTTTTTTGCCGTTTTTTATAGAGGAATGATCATTTGTTTATTGTTATTTTCAGCTGCTCACTGCATGCGGATTTTAAATGCCTCAACTCCCATATCAGAAATCGTTGTTAGGGTGGGGGTACACAGCCTGGACGACTGGGCTGATGACCTGGCCGTCACCAGGAAGCTGATGGTGGCGAATATACACGAGGAGTATAATCCCTTCACACTTCAAAGTGAGTTTTACATCATGTAACAGAATAAACGCTATACCTCTTAAGGGTTCATTTTACTCATCATTATGAACCATTTTTACTCGTGGCTAAAACAGCCACATGTATCGATTTTCAAGCTTAAGCAACGCTTGCCCAGGTTTGTTTATGGATGGGTGACCATCTTAACATACCTAGTTTCCTCCGTGCCTCGGAAAACACGTTAAGTCGTGGGTCCTGGCTGTCATTTGTAGATCTTTGGCAGTTACGGATAGTCAGAAGCCAGAAAATCTGATACCAGTCTTGACAAGAACTACCGTGTTACCCAGATAATGGGTTGTGGAGGTCTGGTAGGCTGGCGCTCTACGTAAAATACTGTCCAGTTGAATCTGTTTTGACTGGAAGCCGACCTTAGAATAGTTGGTGAAAGGCTAGGCTGATGATGATGATGAATCACTTTTATTAAGGGACCAACATCGAAATCGAAAAACAAACAGCTTTTGAGTACATTTTGTCGAACTATGCGCACAGTCAAAAGTCGAATTGTCGATTTCAGTATTGGTCCCATATTAAAAGTTGTTTATAATGTCTCTTAATGGGACATTGAACTCATGTACAATGTCCCCTTAAGAGATATTTCATTTATTCTGTTACACGTATCAAGATGGACATAATAATATCAGCAGTAGGTACCTGTATTATTCTTTTTACACCATACAAAAATTAAATAACGTTCATAAATAGAAGGTTGTAACAATTGACAGGCTTATCGGTAAAAGCGATTTTTCACAGTAAAACTTTCAACACAGCTTTAAGTCCTGCCTTACTATATACGCTACAGCTTTTTTTTTTACTTTTGTTAGGCACAGGCACGCCTTAGCTTATTTATATTTGCTAATGAGTAAGTATATAAAACTTTTGCATTACTGGTGACTTACTGACAGAGTGGCCGACGGACAACGCATGGCCGAAACTATTGGTCGTAGAAAGCTGAACTTTGCCATATATGTAAATTCCTTGGGGAGTTTGGGGAAGCTACTAAGAGAGGATTTTTCGAAATTCCTAAGGGAACAGAAATAAAAGGCGCAACTTCGCGCATAGAGCGCGTACGAAGTTGCGGGCAATTACTCATATAATTTCCTTGTTTTAGATGACATCATGGTACTCACACTAGACAAACGCGTCAAGTTCAACATTTACATCCGCCCAGCGTGTCTGTGGAGTGCTAACACCGAGCTCTCACGCGTAGTCGGGGCCACTGGAGTTGTAAGTACCAACACTGTACCTATTAAACACTAGCTGACCCGCGCAACTTCGTCTGCTCCACATTTTCCATTATTGCTCCGCTCCTATTTGTCTTAGCGTGATGATATATAACCTATAGCATTCCTCGATAAATGGGCTATCTAACCCTGAAAGAATTTTTCAAATCGAACCATTAGTAGAGATTACCCCCTACATACAAACTTACAAACAAATTTTACCTCTTTATAATATTATTAGTATAGATTTAATTTCTGTGATGCACACATTAATAGTCAGAAGCCACAAAATCTTACACTAGTCTTGCCAAGGAGTACCGTGTTACCAAGTCAAGTCGTGTTCAAGTTTATGGGGTTGTGGAGATTTACGGGCCAATGCTACTAATTTTCACATTCGCATCGCATACCTACGCATCTCAAACGCAAACTGCCAAAAATGTATGAAAATTTAAAAAAAAATTGACAGTTTGCGATTGACAAGCGAATGCGAAAACTGTTTAAAAATTAGAAGAATTGACCCTCTGGTAGGCAGCCGCTGCACGTAAAATACTAGTATTCAGCTGAATCAGATTTGACTAGAAGCCGACCCCAGTGTAGTTGGAATAAGACTAGGTAGATCATGAATTCCTGTGATGCACACGTCCTATCGTTTATTACATTGTGATCTTTCCTCAGGTGGCTGGCTGGGGTGATCGAAGCGTGGATGATAACCGGGGCCGGCTAGACGAGCCTCAAAAGATTCGCGTCCCTATAGTCAGTACTGTAGAGTGTAGGGCCAGCAAGACTGATTTTCATCGTCTTACTTACAACACTACCTTGTGTGCAGGTTTGTATCCAGATCACACTAGAAATGGTCACATTAGATCAGCGGTCGTCACACATTTCTGGTCAAGAGTCGTCGACACACATTTCTGGTAACTTCTTCGACGTCGAGCGGTTGTCACACATTTCTGATAACTTCTTACATCTTACCTACCTTGTGCGCAGGTATGTAATCAGATTACTACATCACCTTTGACAGCCAACAGTTACCGCTGTCTTTTATAGTCTGAAATAACTCGTGGTAGTTTTGTTCATTTATTTATACACCGTGTTTTAATGGTTGTTTTCCCGCGGCAGAACGAGTCGATAGACACAGACGTGCAACTGCACGCACGCTTCTTTCTTTAGCGACTGCAAGAAAAGGAGGAGGTTCTCCATTCGGTTGTATTTTTAGGGTTCCGTAGCCAAATAACAAAAAACGGAACACTTATAGATTCATCATGTCTGTCTGTCTGTCCGTCCGTATGTCACCATCACTTTTTTCCGAAACTATAAGAACTATGCTGTTGAAACTTGGTAAGTAGATGTATTCTGTGAACCGTATTAAGATTTTCACACAAAAATAGAAAAAAAAAACAATTTTTGGGGGTTCCCCATACTTAGAACTTAAACTCCAAAATGTTTTTTTCATCTATCCCATACGTGTAGGGTATCTATGGATAGGCTTTCATAAATGATATTGAGGTTTCTAATATTTTTTTTTTCAGTTTTGCTTATATACCTGCAGGTTTGTACAGAACCCTCGGTGCGCGAGTCTGACTCGCACTTGGCCGGTTTTTTATGTTTGTTACCTCACAACTCTGTCAATTAGGAACCAATTTAAAAAAAAACTTATTTTACGTGAGAGGATATTTTTTTTTTTTTATGGAAAACGGGGAAACTCTTAGCCCAAATCTCACCTGATGGAAAGCGATGATTAGGCCGAAGATAAGCGAGTTTCACCCGGAAACCTCTTACACAGAGGAACTGGCTATCGTACCTCTAACTGCCGGAACACAACAATGCTGTTAACATTGTTGTTATGGCGACAGACTTAGACATGATGGTGGTAGCTTGCCAGGCGGACTTAGACGGAATAAGTCCTACCACCAACCAAATCGAGCAAAAAATTTGCCCCCGCTGGGAATCGAACCCGGGACCTCTGGGTCTGAATCAGGTGGTTTAACCACTAGACCACGGAGGCGGTTAGTGTCACCTGTTTAGCACCACCCGGGGACCACGTGTAGGGATTCGCTGAAGGGTATTCTCCTACGGACGCGGGTGACTCGGCCCCCAAAGGATATACTTCCCGATTGGTTCTATTCAAATTTCATCACAATCGGTTCAGTAGTTTGGCTTTTAAATCACAATAGCTGGTTTTTGGTTACTTGGATGACGGTTTATTGTCATCCAAGTAAACAAAATTGCGAATTTAACTTTCTTGCGATTTTCCAGTGCTGTTGTTAGGTGTACAGTACCACTAAAAAGTGAACGATAAAAAAACTTTTCACAAAAAATACAACCGAAAATCTTTAAACAGGTGATAGAAACGGCGTGGGCCCTTGCAAGGGGGACTCCGGTGGCGGCCTCTACCTGCTGGATGACGGCAAGTGGCGACTTCGGGGCGTCGTCTCCTTGTCCCTCCAGAACAACGTAACTCTCACCTGTGATCTCAACGAATACATCGTGTTCACTGATACAGCGCAGTTCTTGCCGTGGATGAGGCATATTTTATCAAAGGAGTATTTTGATTAAAAATATATTGGTAATATTGCAGTATCTATCCAGATTGAAATGTATAAAAAATCTCACATAATGCAATACAAGAACCAAGCCAAGATTGTATGTGTGTACAGTACACTACTGTACACGAAACATATTTAAACTTGCGTCTTGTTATGAATTACTCGCCCGCGCCCTGATTATTTCAAGAATCCAATAGTTTATTTTTCATCAAAATCGGGCTTCAAATGGAAATATCCAGCACTTTATTATCAGTCTAGATAGAATCCTCAATTCACTAAATACCTTTAGAACCGTTCTTTTCATTGGAGATATCAATATAAAAATAGCCCCAAATTGGGTTGATTCGAACACAGACATGTATCCTTAATGCTGTTGTTTCACATGCTATGTTGCCTGCTCATGTTTTCTCAAAACGCAACGCGACGAACGCAACTGGCCACGTTTTGCTATAATCAAATAAACCCGCTATTAATTTAGTTCTTGACTCTCTAATTACTGGGCACGCTCCTGTTGTAGTTTTTAGGGTTCCATACCCAAAGACTCCTGGCTAAATAATAACAGCCACACGGGTCAATTTTTAAGGTTAAGCAACGCTTGCCAAGGTTGGTCTGTGGATGGGTGACCACCTTAGCACACCGATTTTCCTCCGTGCCTCGAAAAGCACGTTAAGCCGTTGGACCCGACTGTCATTTGTAGATCTTTGACAGTCGTGACAGATTGCCAGAAGCCAGTAAATCTGACTCCAGTCTTACCAAGAAGTACCATGTTATCCAGTTAATGGGTTGTGGAGGTCTGGTAGGCAGCCGCTCCACGTAAAACTTTGGTATTCAGCTGAAACCGGTTTATTTATTTATTTATTTGGGACAAACAAACAGTAACATATTATATCTGCGCAAATAATATAAACAAAGATATTACAAATGTGAAACTCACACCGTTATCCACAGCATATACAATTCATAAGACTATACTAATGAACAATCTATGCGAGTAAGACTACAAGACTGATCAAATAACTATATATCGGAATCCTTAAGTTTCTTTAACAAAGCAGAACGAAATCTATTTGCTGACACTGAAAATAAGTCTAATTCTGTAGTTTCTGAACAAAAGTCATTATAGTGTTTGCACAAGCGACGTAGAGGCGCCCGCAAACCAGCATTGGTGCGGCAATGGGACACAGCAAAAAGAGGACGTGCGCGTACCTTTCGTCGAATAACAGTTCTTGGGACACAGTAGCATATTTTATTAGTAATCTCAGAGCAGTTATACCTAGTTATGTTAGTTTGACTGGAAGCCGAACCCAATATAGTTGGGAAAAGGCTACGCAGATGATGACCCAACGGGTAACTAATAGCCTCAGCTGTCCGTCCGGCTGTCCGCCCGTCCGTCCGCCTGACTGTCAGCCAGCTGTATCTCAAGAACCTTTATAGGTAGACATTTGAAAGGACATGGTAAAAAGTGGCCTATGAATTAACACATGCGAAACCTTTACCGTTATTGCTAGTTTTATTTTTAATTTACATTTTAATGATTAGAATAGAACGGACACTTTTTAATTACGAAACCATTTTAAAAAGTAACTCGGGTTTTATAACCTGGAGCCATTATTTTAAAATGAAACAAAGCACTCTCAGCACATGCGAAACCTTTACCGTTATTCCTAGTTTTATTTTTAATTTACATTTTAATGATTAGAATAGAACGGACACTTTTTAATTACGAAACCATTTTAAAAAGTAACTCACTTGGGTTTTATAACCTGGAGCCATTATTTTAAAATGAAACAAAGCACTCTCAGCACATGCGAAACCTTTACCGTTATTCCTAGTTTTATTTTTTTACATTTTAATGATTAGAATAGAACGGACACTTTTTAATTACGAAACCATTTTAAAAAGTAACTCACTTGGGTTTTATAACCCGGCGCCATTATTTTAAAATGAAACAAAGCTCTCTCAGCGCTGTAAGAGTTTTAGTTACCTACAAAAAAAATAAAGCCATTAAAGCGCTGCCTGTATGACACGAACACTATTGACACTGACAGTCGATGAAATGACAGTTGACACTTTGATGTAATGTATTTGGCACCTGATACCAGGGAATCGGCCGTCGACCTAAATTACCACGCTTTCGTATGTTATTAGAAGAACATAGTAGGTAACACTACTTTATACCATTTTTTGTTGAGATAAAAAGTCTGGCAGCTCTGGGATCTTGGTCTATTTGGTATGTTTCTATTGTTTGGTATGTTTTATAAACTCAAAATCCGAAATCATTTTGGATATTTTACAATTCTGAAAAGTGTCCGTGATTTTAATTTAGTTTCAGTCGAACTTATGCATTATTTAAAACACAGATAGTAAATTCACGTCTCTGTTGGTTCTGAGGCGAACGATGTATGGGGGCTGAGCAATGTCCTGTGTATACGCTACAGAAGCTTTCTACAGTAAGGCACTCGTTTGTGGTAAGAACAGTGTTGCGGGAACATGCCAACTTATCTTTTGACCTTGAGTTTCGAAGACAAATGTAGAACTGACAGAGTCTGCCCGACATGAGCTGTTAAATTGGAAATTTTCTGCCAGTAGTTCATTTTCTGCAGTCCCGTGCTTAATAGAATGAATATGTAAAGTGCTTTCTATCCATGCACTCTCCGGGATTGCAAAAGAATTAATAATTATTTTGCAATCCCGGAGAGTTAAATTGGAGAATTAAGTCAAACCCTAAAGATCTTTCGTTTGTAATAATCATGCACACCAAATACACGTAGCGTACAGTGTGCTTCCACTTCCACAAGCACACTCTCCACTTACACCGCAAAGGCACACACTATTCTCACATACAACACTCTGACATGCACAAAACCAAGCACTTACCTATTTATTTTTTAAGTTTTATTGTACTTTTTTATTTTTTTACCATTTAACTTTTTTATTTATTATTTTCATCTATACCTACTTCTATACTAGATACTAATATTATAAAGAGGTAACATTTGTTTGTAAGTTTGTATGTGGGGGGTAATCTCGGGAACTACTGGTCCGATTTGAAAAATTCTTTCAGTATTAGATAGCCCATGTACCGAGGAAGGATATAGGCTACATAATCACCACGCTAAGACTAAAAGGAGATGCGACGCAGACGAAGTTGCGTGGGTCAGCTAGTCTTTGATATTTTTCTCTACCTACTAAACCCAACTATGTTTTCATTTTTGGAATCTGGTTGGTTACTCTCTAAGCACCGTATCACTTGACCATTAAAATGTAGAATGACAACACGATTTAAAGAAAGAAGAAAGAAATATGTTTATTTGATTTGATAGTTACTGTCAAATCGTGTTGTCATTCATTCTAGGTTCGGGTTCGGGAATAATCGTGAGTTCGTACGTGTTCCGGAGTAGAATACCGATCCGTCAAAAAGACGGATATGCCAGTCGCAGTATAACTTATATGACACTGTTCCCATTTAGAGAAATCCGTAAAAAAGGAAGGATACGTGTTTTTAGATGAACATTTTGCTACTCGGAACTATACTCGGAAGAGCCATCTAAACGCCTGGATCGGATATAGTGTGTACGAATCTTCGACTTAGCCGTCTTCCGTTTAAACAGGAATGGCCAAGTTCAAGATCTCCCTAAGTCCACTTAGGGATTTTATGCACTATTAACACAGCTGTTAAAGCAGGTCATTGTCTATCGTTTTATCTATTTAAGACGTTTGTAAGTTGTCCCTAAGTCTGTATATTTTATTCACTTATTAGCCTAAGTCCAGTAATTCCAGTTCAAAAAATCCCTAAGTGTCAAAAGTCCCTAAGTCTATGACTTTTTATTGGAATGTCACTAAGTTGACAGAAGAATGAAGAATGAATTATACTGGAGAATGTGGTGAGCATGCGGCTGAAGATGTAGCAAATGAAGCGGAAGAGGAAGAAGAACAAGAAGAGTAGGTAGGAGGTTAAAAATAAAAGAAAATAAAATTAGCTACCAAACTTTATCTCGTAACTCTTCAAGTTACTATTAAAATTAATAGTACAGTCGTTTTTGTTTTTTATTTACATTTTTAACCGACTTCCCAAAAAGGAGGAGGTTATCAATTCGGTTGTATGTTTTTTTTATTTTTTTTTTATTTTTATGTTTGTTACCTCATAACTCCGACAATTATGAACCGATTTGAAAAATTTTTGTTTCATCTGAAAGGATATGCTTGCAGATTGGTCCCATTTAAATTATATCGAAATCGGTTACGAACTTTGGATTTTAAATCGAAATAGCTGGAATTTGACTATTTAGATGATTCTTTGATAATCGAAATTGCGTATTTTGCTTTTCTGCGATTTGGCAGTGGTGTGGTAGGTGTGGGGCACCACTAAAAAGTGAAAAATAAAAAACTTTTTACAAAAAAATACAACCGACTTCCAAAAAAAAACACTACAAAGTAAAAAATAACTTTAATTTCGGAAGTCGGTGTCAAAATACGAAGAAACGAACAAAAACACCGATTTCCGAAATTAAAGTTATTTTTTACTTTGTAGTGTTTTTTTTTGGAAGTCGGTTGTATTTTTTTGTAAGGAGAACAATGGTAATACACTGTAGTAGTGTTGATTTAATATTAACTTTATTTTCTATAAAAGTAATATTAAAAATAATGTTTTGTATCATTTTTGGGTTAATAGTGCCCCTAAGTCCAAAATATTATCTAGTAAAATCCCTAAGTCCTGTTAAAAGTCCCTAAGTCCAGCTTAAAAATCCCTAAGTCAAGGGACTTAGGCTAAACCATTTAAATCGATTTACTCAATAATAACTTATTGAATTTAAATCCTACATCGATTATATATTAAAGAGACATCTAAGCTATAGTTTTTGACCAATATTTGCGATAAAAGTATTTTGGTGTTGTTTCAAAGTCAAATTGAAACTTTACCGGCGCCATTTCTGTAACCTAAGAAAAAGGACTTAGGGACATCTTGAACTTGGCCAATGGTCCATCTTAGTGTGAAAACGCAATTGGTACGGCCGCCGTCTTCCTTTCAAACAGACGGTAAGGCAGCAAAAACCGCGTGACTACTTGAGAGTACAGCTGGTCCATAAGCACAAGTGGCATGGTCCGTACAAAATGCATCCAGACCGTACAGACTAGAGAAGTTAAAAAAAAAAATCAACAGGTCTTTAAAATATGGCAGACTTCTAAATCTGTTTAAAAATTGCTATAAATGTTCCTTCTGGGGCGGGTTTACTTGAACCTTCTTCTTTCAGATCCGAGCGTAAAAAGATTATCTTGCTAAGCGGTTGCTTAGCAAGATAATCTTTTTAATAGGGGGATGCTTGGACTCGTGGAGTCTCTCTGAGGGATCAAATCCAGCAGAGAACAATGTTGTTGACATAGCTCATAGATTAAGCAAGCTGAAGTGGTAATGGTCCAGCCATCGCTGTGGAAGATGTGCTCTCGAGTGTAGGTCGCGAATTGACCTTGGTAAGTAGGACACTCTAAAGCTAGGTGTAGTGTTAATCTTCATAGATTGGTTGGCAATATATGTACGGCGTGATTGGAGACGCTTTTTTCTAGTAGTAGACTAAAATTGGATTTAAAATTTTAAAGTAGACTTACTCGAACAAGTAGTAAGAGAGCAGATTAACTTATTTATTAAATTATTTTTTAGCAGAGAGAGAGTATATAAGAGAGCTATACTTGCACATTGGAAAATTAAAATTTTTAAAGATGACTAAAATTTACTTGAATAGTAATTTCTACTAAAGTCCAGTCGCGGAGCAGGAAGAATTTCGTACAATGACCTTTTTACCTACTGACAGTGGTCACAAACATTTTTGTATTATGTGCGGTTTACATGAAATATTTGAAAGAAAGTACCAGCTTAGAAAATAAAAATATATTATTATCATATAAATGATGTATTTAGATTTTATATTATAAGTTATAAAAATCGAGTTACAATTACTTATACTCTGTATCGGAGTTACTGCTTTCCGAAAACGTCTCGACTATCACATTTATTACAAAAGAATCAACAGTTGTTCACGAGTACCTAGCGCCACCAAGCGGACATCGCGGGCAACAACGTCACCGTCATCGGCGACGTGGAAGCTGAGCGACGTGGAAGCCAGCGCGGGGGGAAGGGGGGGCAACGCCTGCCCCGACCTGGCCATCTTCCAGCGGTTATTCCATTACCATCACGGCGACTGAGTACTAGCTTGTTAAATTCAAATATAACTGTTTTATCATCATCATCGTCAGGCTTTCCATTCAAAATTAACTACCTCACACACCAACTGATCAACCTCCTGCACAACAGTTTTATCTAAATCATCATCTAGTCTAACTAATTTCGATTCCTTCTTTTTTTCCGTGACATACACATGCAAACAAGAAGAAACCTTACACTCTCAGGCAAAGGTCCCTGAGGACGGCGGCCATTGCATCTGTGCGAGCGAGACGCATTCTATTTACGCGGGAGTGACAGAGACAGGTAATAACAGGTCAACGGACGAAATTCTTCCTGCTTCGCGGCCGGGCTTTACCACGAGACTACCACTATTAACAGCGTTATATTGTTAGCGTTCTCAAGGTGCGCTGGGCACGCCACACCCCATGCGATAAGTCCCGTCTTTGAGGAGTGGCGAGAGCGACGCTGAGGCGCCACAGCATCCTCACCTTTCGCTTGACGCAGGTACTAACCGGACACGGTTGTTTCGGGAGATACCTGTTTCTAATTTGGCGAAAGGATACGCCCGGGTGTCAGCACTGCGAGGATCGCCCGGATAACACGGTGGAGCATACGGTGGAGGTCTGCCCTGCGTGGGTGGAGAATCTGCGGTGGTCGAGGCGATCGGCGGCGGCGACCTCTCGCATCCGGCCCTGGTTCAATCCATGGTCCGGAGCGAGGAGGCACTGGAAGCGCTCACCTTCTTCTGCGAAGCAGTAATGTTAGCGAAGGAAGAGGCCGAACGTGTGAAGGAGACCTCGCGCCCCGGCCGCCGCAACAGAAGAAGACGCCCCGAGCGTCGAAAGTCGCAGGGCGATTCCCGGCCACCGTAGGCGTGGGCCTGTGGACGGCGAGCATTGGGTGGCTCGTCATCTGATCAGAATGAGGCCCGGGTCGACGGCGCGCTATGATCCACGCGCGCCTCAAAGAGTTGTCAGCAAAGCAGCTGATGGGGCCCGCTAGGGCCATTTCGTACCGGAGTTGCGGAATTTATTCGAAAAAGTCACCGGGGCAAAAAAACAAAGCAAAGGCGCAAAGGGCATTAGGAAGAACACGGATGGGTATTAGTCAGTAGGAGTCTGACACTCCCTCCTGCTTTACCTAAAGCTGGAGGAGTCATTTGATGATTTCCCATCCTTAAAAAAAAGAAGCGTTCTCAATATCCTCAAAAGGTACCTACACTATTGAAAGAAAAAAGACCGCTTCTTTGCTTTAAAGAGTACAAGGCAGTTCTAACAGCTTTTTGAAAGCCCTAGCTGGACAGCAAGATGCCACAATGTATAAGCCTTCATTCATCATTCATTAATTTTTTGAAAAACGTTGACTTTGGCGTGTTTTGTAGATTAAGTTTCCAATTTTTCATTGTGTTTCTTTTATGAACAACTTGCTATAACCGCGGCTTCGCTCACGTCAACTGCAACTATCATTTTTTTTTTCTTTCATAATAACCTGCTGACAGTAACAAACAGAACAAAAGAATTAGAGAAATCGGCCCAACCGTTCACTTGTGATGCGATGACCAAGGGAAATAGGAATTATTTTTTAGATACAGAAAAATTATGTATAAAAATAGATTGGGCCGTAATAAATAAATTAATAATTACAATTATTATCAAAAGAGCCGGTTTATTAGCACGTGGAATCATGCTCACATAAAAAAAAAAAACTGTTTTTTTTTATCTAAGCAATATATTTCACGGATAAAACATTTCTTATCCACGTCAAGTACTGTGCTGAGTCCGTGTACACCACATACTCGTTGAGATTGCAGTCACTGTTTCCGTCGTCTGAATGGAGAATCAAGGAGACGATGCCCCGGAGTCTCCATCTGCCGTTTTCTTGTAGGTACAGGCCGGCACCGGAGTCCCCTACGCATGGGCCTACTCCGTTACGGGCACCTGTCAACGGTTAATACAAAAAAAAATATTAAGCCGGCCTCTAATGAAACACAGATAAGGTGTAATCGGTTGTTTGCTCTCAAGACTGTTAAAATTAAACTATATCTAGTAAAGCTAATTTTTGTAGTCAGGTGAATCATGTCGTACCTACATCTTGCTTCTTTAAAGAAGACAACCACACACTTACACACACGCACCACTTTTTGAAACTTTTCTGATTGATAACTGAATTCCTATTTATAATTATTACTAGTTGTTACGAGTGTAAATCATAGTTACGAAGTTCGTTACCGCGATGTACTTTACTGTAAAAGTTTACTATCACAACGTTCGATGTCGCGAAAGTTCTTTACGGCGATGTACTTTACTGTAAAAGTTTAGTATCGCAACGTTCGCTGCCGCGAAAGTTCTTTACCGCGATGTACTTTACTGCGAAAGTTTACTATCGCAACGTTCGTTGTCGCGAAAGTTCTTTACCGCGATGTACTTTACTGCGAAAGTTTACTATCGCAACGTTCGATGTCGCGAAAGTTCTTTACCGCGATGTACTTTACTGTAAAAGTTTACTATCGCAACGTTCGCTGTCGCGAAAGTTCTTTACCGCGATGTACTTTACTGCGAAAGTCTACTTTCGCGACGTTCGATGTCGCGAAAGTTGTTTACCGCGATGTACGTTACTGCGAAAGTTCATTACTGCGATGAGTTACGGCTTGCCATAATTACATCCAACGAATTACTTGAATGAACTTACTGAGGGCCTAGCACGAATATTTTTGACGTATAGTAACGTTACGTAAAATTTTACCATAGCTATAATACTCGTTTCACACATAATTATTGGAATTAGATACCAAATTCATATATCTATATGATATAAATTATGTATGTCTCATTAAAATAAACCAAAATACTATAGGGTTGTAGCTTTACACATTCAAAATTCACTTACTTTAACGTTACTATACGTCAAAATATTCGTGCTAGCCCCTCTGGTGTCCTAACGGCTAGGTACGGCAGTTATTCATACTAAATTCAAAAACATTCCCAGCTATATTACGATTCCACGGTTCTAGAAAATAGACGAAGTAAATACGCAGTTTGCCCGACAATATTCACCATACAAAAAATTACTTTACATTAAATTAAATCTTGTCGATTTACCTCCTTTCTAAACAGTCCTTAAAAAAGATATTCAATAGGCTGAAAACGCTGGACCCGGTCCTTTGATAGGCGTACGAGGGGCCGAAACCAACTCGCAGAGGACCCGTTAGACATTTCAAATGTAATGGGGCACCAACCGGCGATTATCCCTGTATGCACTGTGAAAGTATTCCCAAGGACAATCCCCCGTTTGGAGCAGTACTATTGCAGAATATGGAAACAAAAGATGAAACGCTATAGGTTTGGGTGGTTTAGTGGACTGATTAACGTTTATTATAGAAGAACTATTATATTTATTTATTTTATTTTTATTTATTTATTTGTGAACATAGGATATGGTAAAAGATGTTATAAAAGTGTAAGTATAAAGTCTGATTATGATTGTAGTTTCATTAACACGCTATTGCGAGATGCAGGCAACCGCCTAGTTCGGATGCAAAAAGTCCCAAACTATGTATGTATTACAAACCAATATTTAGTTGTACATAGTCAATTTTGAAATTAATGTTTGTTGAATTAATGAATTAATGTAAATATCTGTATTTGTATTGCGATGTGGAAATTAAGATAATGGAAATATTATACCTACTGTTGGACATGACTAATAAATGAACAAAAGTTTTAAGAAAAATGTATTTATAATTGGAACAAAAGATAATACCTGCACAAAATGTGTTATTGAAGGAGAGCTGGTCGAAGGAAGGTTTGCTGGCTCTGCAGTGACTGGTGCTGACAATAGGAGCGAGCACCTTATTAGGCTCATTATGCTGGCCTGTCCCCTCCTCGCTTTGTACACCCCAGCCGGCTACCTGGGGAAAGAATATTCGTACGATGTCAGTCGGTATTGACAGAATTGTAAAATAGAAACAATAATAGATAGCCATTAAAGATAAGATTTTGACAGATTGTTATGTGGTTTATATGACTCTAATATTATTCTGCTAAACCTTTTAGACTCGCTGAATATATCACGTCTTAAATCTTCCACAAGACCACAGATTATCTTTAGTCAGCCGGTCGATTCTGCAGTGCGATTCTGTAAACATGTCGAAGTGAAAACTATGGCGAAATTAACGACAAGTGAGCTGTCAAATCATAGAAACAAGATGTAATGATAGTTTACTTGTCGTTCACTCCACCTCAGTGTACACGGTGAGATGTCGACAGAAATGACCGACTGCTCATTTTTTGGATCACTTCACCCCGGATTTCTTGATCACTTCAACATGTTAACAGAATCGCACGTCAGGTAAACTCAAACTCCTTCAAAGATAGGCATAGTCTCGCAACGTCTACAATGAGATCTTTGATTAAGAACTTACAACCCCAAAAGCTCCCACGACTTGAGAGAGCTCAGTGTTACCGCTCCACAGACAAGCCGGACGGATGTATTTGCTGAACTTAACGCGTTTCTTCAGCGAGAGAATCAGGATGTTATCTGGAAAAAATCAATAAATATTCACGTTATCATCAATCGTCATCAATCCTAGTTTATAAAATTCTTCCTACCTGACTGATTGAGTGAGTGAGTAACTTTTTTTTTTAATGCAAAACGGGGAAACTCTTGGCCCAAATCTCACCTGATGGAAAGTGATGATTAGGCCGAAGATGGAAGCGAGTTTCACCCGGAATCCTCTTACACAGAGGAACTGGCTATCATACCCCTACATGCCGGAACACAGAAATGCTGTTAACATTGTTGTTATGGCGACAGACTGAGACATGATGGTGGTAGCTTGCCAGGCGGACTTAGAACAGGTCCTACAACCAACCAAACCGAGCAAAAAATTTGCCCCCGCTGGGAATCGAACCTCTGGGTCTGAATTAGGTGGTTTAACCACTAGACCACGGAGGCGGTAAGTGTCACCTTTTTAGCACCACCCGGGGACCACGTGTAGGAATTCGCTGAAGGGTATTCTCCTACGGACGCGGGTGACTCGGCCCCCAAACTGACTGACTGACAACGCATTGCCGAAACTACTAGTCGTGGGAATCTGAGCATGTAGGTTACCTACAATCCGTAGGAGAGCACTTAGAGAGGATTTCCCGAAATTCCTACGGGACTCGTAAATAACGGGATATGAGCGTACTAAGTCGCGGGCAGAAGCTAGTTGATGTCCTTATCCTTATATTTATAAAATTCTTCCGTTACTGAGTGATTGTGTACCTAAGTGACTGACAGACAACCCACAGCCGAAACTACTGGTCGTAGAAAGTTGAACTTTGGCGGAGAGTGTTGGAGAGCACTAACTAACTTTAACATCATCACGCTAGGACACATAGGCACTGAACAAAAAGAGTAGTAATAGATTATCATTACTTTTGGATCAGTTTTGGAAGTATATTGAGTCGACAAATTACGTACAAAAGATAATAAAAACGAAATAAATAATAGGGAATATGCACGTGATTTTTTTATTTATAAAATGAATTACTTATAAGCTCCAGTAAACACTCTAGAAAATATTTTTTAAATATCTTCATCAGCGATGAAGTTATAACGCTTCAAAGATTACTTTCAGAACGAGAAGTCCGTTATGGAATTTACATTACGTGACGTCTATACATCTGCTATAGAAAACAGCGTTTTCGCGAGAGGGACAGATATATTTGTTTAAAATAATTATATCTCGTTTGTTTTTCGAGCAATTTTGATTCTATTTCCACTGTTAGTAATATATTTTTGTATATTTTTAGATAAAGTGTTTAGATAATAAATATTTTTATTATCTAAACACATTATTATTTTGCCCATCCCAACATTCCACAATCCACATCGCTGTCACTGGGAAAAGTGCCCAAAACACTGTCGTCATTGAGTGGCAATGTGGCATTGTAGCAATGCTGATTCTTAGCCAAAAACAGCCAACACTCTGGTCACTTGAGCCTGGTCACGTTTCCGTGATTTCAGTTTTGGTCCCGTAGTAAAAGTCATTCATAACACAGTTATCCATTAAAAGGTCGGGAATCCGCCGATAGTCCGACGGGGGACCACTACTCAGCTACTCACTGTCTAAGGTTACAGGATCATAGTCCTCGTGTATAGATATAGCCACAAGTTCTCTGAAGACGACGAATTCTTCGCTCCAGTCGTTCAGGAAGTGTGCTCCAACTTTAACTATGATTTCTTTGATGGCAGTGTCTGCGCCGCGACGCAGCATGCAGTTGGCAGCTGGAAATGAAAAGAACATTAAAATAGCTATGTTTTAAATAACCTCTATTTTTAACAGACTTCAAAAAAAAGAGGAGGTTCTCTATTCAGTTATATTTTTTGTTTTTATGTTTGTTACCTCATAACTCCGTCATGTATGAGATTTCCGATTTGAAAAATTATTGTTTAATCTGAAAGGATATACTTCTCGATTAGTCCCATTGAAATTTTATCAAATTCGGTTGGGACGTTTGGATTTTAAATCAAAATAGCAGGAATTCGTTTATTTGGATGACGGTTTTCTGTCAACTAAGTAAACGAAATTGCATATTTTGATTTCTTGCGATTAGGCAGTGGCAAACTTTTTACAAAAAAATACAACCGACTTCCAAATCTTCTTCTCGTGTATAGTAAGGTCTATCGACCCCACACCCTAGTGACAAAGTTTCTAAACCGCCGCAAAGGCGAAATAAAAACTAAACACTACAAAGTAAAAAATAACTATAATTTCGGAATTCGGTAACAAAATATGAAGAAACTAACAACAACTTAGAGCTCGTGGCTAAAAATAATAACAGCCAATATTCATTAAACATAATTATCGACTCTTCCGCGTCTCGAGTAGCACGTTCTATTCTATTTTTTATTAATGGCAAGTAGAGCCGATGTCGACTATTCTGCCAATGTCAAAAGTAAATTGGAAAAGCAAGTGTGCATTAGACTAAGTTTTTGTAAACTGGTCAGCAATATGATAAAAATATTTGATTGATACAGTTGAACTTGGCGGGTTAGTACTGGACTGAAACAAACAAAAAATAAAAATACATAAATATAATAATGGTTAAAACATTAAATATACATATACCACAACTACAAAGACTGATAGATTTCGGGCTACGACTCATAGTTTTATGTAGTTGTGACGGATGAAGCTCATCAGCGCCACAAGCAGTTCAGACGAAGAATATGTTAGAAGGGAGGGGAAATTAATTGGAAGAGGAATCTTAAATTTAGGGAGGCGGGAGTACCTAGCACGTTAGCTGCAGTGTGAATCTGACATGTCGAAGTGAACACTTAGGCGAAGTGAACGACAAGTGAGCTGTCAAACCATACAAACAAAATGGCATGACAGCTCACTTGTCGTTCACTCCACCTAAGTGATCATGGTGAGGTGTCAACAGAATCGACCGACTGTTCCCACTTTGACAGATCATGCAAGATGGCGGCTGACGATTGGCAGATTCATTCAAACTACATTCGATGCGGGCGTTTAGACTTCTCTTCGCAATGGCAATACGGCCGTATAAAAACCCGGATCCGTACTTTTCCTTGTATCCGTCTAAATGTGAACAATCAATCAATCAATATCTATACATATACTAAAATCGTAGAGTTGCCGTGTCTGTACATTGAATATTTTCGCATAAAAAATACATAGAAATGTCAGAAAAATGACATAGAACACAAAAAAGCAGTTTTTGAAATTCTTTTCTGTTTGTCTGAATGTCTGTTTGTCTGTGCGTTTGGAGGAGCATCACGTATAAACCACGGATTGGATTCAAAATTAAGGTATTTTAAAATATTAAGTGATAACCGGAGTAACATTTAGTGTTTATTTCATCAAAATCGACCCACCAAATCAAAAGATATCGAATCTTAAAGTTTACGAAGAAACTTCATTGAGCGGAGCGCTAAAATAGGTTGTTTTCATTGAGACTCCAGATACTTGCAATGCCATCTATTGAGAAAATTTGTAATAAGAAATGTGTGAAAAGACCCCAAAACAATTTATTTTTGAGTTATTTTTTAATTAAACTTAAAATGTAGCAAAAGAAAAGTGAACATTTATTATCCTACTAATATTATAAATGCGAAAGTTTGTGAGGATGGATGTATGTGTATGTGTATGTATGTTTGTTACTCTTTCACGCAAATACTACTGAACCGATTACGATGAAATTTGGTATGTAGGTAGCTGAAGACCCAGAATAACACATAAGCTACTTTTTATCCCGGAGTTCCCGAGGGATCGGTATTTACACGGGAATAACGAGAATTTATACGCGGACGAAGTCGCGGGCGGCCTCTAGTATATAAATAAATAAAAATCAATGCCACTTTTCGTTGTGATTTTATAACTTTAGAACGCTGGGTCGATTTTGGTAATTCTTTTTTTTGTTTAGTTCGCTAGAATACAGGGAAGGTTTAAAAGCAAAAAAAAATGTGTAGGTAGGGTTTGTTGACGGGAGCGAAGTTGCGGGGGACAGCTAGTATCATTTAAATTGTACAGTGCCCGGCATTTAACTTGGCAAGGTTTTGGAGTAGTGGGGGAAGTTCGCGCATGTAAAAAAGTATGAAATTGTGCGTGCCCGAACTTCCCCCACTACGAAAATCTTTGCCAACTTACGTGCCGGGCACTGTACTGCCACTGGCATTTTCGTCTCTTTCTCTTTAGACGGACCGAGAAAACCGATGGTCCTCTAAGTAGAAACTAGCACTAACGGCTTGTCGGAAGTCAAAAAATCTGTCACCAGTGTGTGTGTGTGTGTGTGCCAGTGGTGTCTGCTGTCTAAGAAGTACCGTGTTACCCAGATACTAGGTTGTGAGGTCAGATAGGTATAGTCGCTCCATGTTAAATACTGGTATACAGCTGAATCCAGTTTGACTGGTAGCCCACCCCAATATAGTTGGCGAAAAGCAACGCAGTTGATGCTTTCAACTAGTTGATACTAGAACTGGTGGTAGTGGTACTGCCTAGCTTCTAGCCGGTAAACTTGTCACCACCTTAAGATTGGTTGCCATACTAACGTTCTGGCGGTAAAGTCTTTCATTCTATGGAAGACTACTCATCACTTCAGTTATTTTTAGAGTCAGTCACAATGATTAACGAAAGTAAAAATAATCAACGAAGTTATAACTGTTGATACGCCAACAGAAAGAAAGCTAGAAGAAGGAATGTTGTGGGTCTGGTTTTTTTTGTGTTATGTTGTGTTGTGTGGGAATGGCGTGTTGTGTGTTGAATAGATTCCACAGATAGATTGCGTGGATGATGATATTTATAGCTAGCCAAGATGTGTTAGTTAGAGGGGGTACCTATCGTTGCTACTAGTTCAATGAACGACAAGGTAATATTTGGGCCAGGGGTATTACGATATTGTCGCGGTTGGGTACAGGATCCTGTCACGTTCATCATCATCAGCCTATAACAGTCCACTGCTGGACATCGGGCTCTCCAAGTGGACGCCATTTGGCTCAATCATCGGCCACTCTCATCCAGCTGCTACCAGCCGGGTGTGAAGATCGTCGCCCCACCTAGCCTGTCACGTTGGTCAGATGAAATACGTTCACGAGAACACAGTCTTCGTTGTGATCCACATCGCCGAAGACAGGACAATATGGTTCACGTGAAAATCACGAACCTCAGCATCCTAACTTAACATTATAAATGCGAAAGGAGTTCGGTGGTCATTTTTGTTTTTTTTAGAATCTGGATTTAGAAATACATGGGAACCTAGAGACAACTATAATATGCTACTTGCTATAAGCGACGCAAGGAGGAGGGGAGGTACAGTTTGTTTCGAACACTGAAACTCACCAGTGATAACATGACGGTCCGACACGAGCGTGCCTCCGCAGATAAATCGAAGAGTTTCCTTTCCCTTCGAGTAGATAGCTGTAAGCCAGGGTATGTCTCCCCTCGTGTAATTCGTGCCTCTGTAGGAAAGGGTGACCCCTTCGTTGTCCTCGGAGACTACACCGCACTCGACTGTTTCAGGAGTTGCTGGCGTGTTTGGATAACGGTTTTTTGTACTGGAAATTGGAAAGAATATTAGGTCTTAATCCCTACTTAATATTAAAAATGCAAAAGTAATTCTGTCTGTCTGTCTCTTCTTCACGCCTAAACCGCTGAGCCGATTTGGCTGAAATTGTGTACAAAGATAGTTTGAGACCCGAGAAAGAACATAGGATAGTTTTTATCCCGGAAATCCCACGGGAACGGGAACTGTGATGGTAAATAAGTTATATATTATATTCCGGGAGTATGATCACACGTCGAAGCCGCTGGCACTCGCTAGTATTAGATAATTATGGTAACGAGTAACTTTCTTTCGTAACATCTATACATCTTTACATATAAATCAAGTTGGAGTGTCTGTTTGTAATATTAAAATAACGGTTTTTTACTACATGTAAATTAATATACATACGGTACATACACCAAAATTACATTTAAAAAAAATTTTGTCTGTCTGTTTGTTCCGGCTAATCTCTGAAAAACCCAACATTATAAACATATATATTAAAACTTGAAATACTTACGTACTTTTAAAAACTAAATATAAAAACCTGCATATAATAACAAAATTTAAGTATTATAAACTAGCTGACCCGCGCAACTTCGTTTGCGTCACATATTCCATTGATGCTCCGCTCCTATTTGTCTTAGCGTGATGATATACAACCTATAACCTTCCTCGATAAATGGGCTATCTAACACTGAAAGAATTTTTCAAATCGGACCAGAATCTCCTGAGATTACCCCCTACATACAAACTTACAAACAAATGTTACTTCTTTATAATATTAGTATAGATTAGTATAGATAATAATTCAAAAATAAATTACAATCATTTTTATTTACTATTCCTATTCAATAAATATACCATTATATACCAATAAACTTATTCACCAAACATTATAAAACATATATAATAAAACCTGAAATACTTACGTAGGTACTTTTAAAATCCAAATATAAATACTTACATATAATAAAAAAAATTAAGTAAAATAAAAATAATTCAAACAATTTTTACAATAATTCTTATTTACTATTCCTATTCAATAAATATACTATACCAATAAACACAGACCTAATAAATATTTACATAATTATACATCCAATTTAACATTTATAATAATTTTTGATACTATTTCATACCTTGACATACTATTTAGCACTCTTCCTCTCTCCTATTATTTGCAGTGCCCGACAGGGTCCATATTTGTTCCATTTTAAACCATCTTTGTAATACATAATGGAATGCAATAAATATTGAGTATTGAAATGGCTAGACCGATTTTGACGGTACTTTTATTGGCAGGTAGCTGATGTAATAAAGAGTAACTTAGGCTACGTTTTCTAAACATCTATACATATATAAATAAAGTTGGAGTGTCTGTTTGTAATATTGAAATAACGGTTTTTTACTACATGTAAATGAGTATATATACGGTACAAACACCAAAATGACATTTTTTTTAAATTTTTGTCTGCCTGTCTGTTTTGACCGATTTTGACGGGACTTTGGACTTTTATTGGCAGGTAGCTGATGTAATAAGCAGTAACTTAGGCTACGTTGATTAAAAAAAAAATAAAGAATCGACTGTTAGGCGGAACGAAGTTTGCCGGGTCAGCTAGTTGTTAATATTGCGCGCCTGCTTGCAACGTCGCATGTTGTTGTGCATGTTGCTGAACATGTTGGGCGTCACATGTAGCGCGTCAAATGTTCCCTAGTGCAAAATGAGGCTAAAGTTTTAACGCAAACAAAAAATAATTGATGACAAGATGAGCGACTTTAAAAAATTTGGATAAGTTTAATAAAGTAGTAAATTCAATAAATATTTTTTTTATAAATATTGTATTGGCAGTGTTACTAACAATTAAGAAACAAATTACTCAATACGTTAAAAATGTAGGAGTTCGTTTTGTTCTTCGAGGGTTTCAACCACGGAGAGACGTTAAAGGACTTCTTTTAGTTGTCCCGTTGACAACCCATTTTTTTTCTTTCGGCTGGGGAAAAATGCTTTACGCATACCCTCTCACTCGGGGGAGTGGGAGGGGTATGTGGAACTCCCCGGGCAAGCACAACCCCGAACCCAGCACCGAAATTCCCGCTTCGTCTTAGTGGGGGTGGACTGGGAGATCGGCGTAGCCTTTGCGTTCAGTCCACCTCCGACGACCGCCGGGCGCCTTCACAGCGGGCCCTTCAAGCCCTCCCCTTTGGGGAGGGCCGGGAACCTCCGACGATGGTGGTGATGCGTGCAATGCTGGCGGAGGCGCCCCCACGCCTGTCGCCCGCCCATCACCACCGCGAGGAGGGAGAAGAGGACGTCTTCTCCGACCTCGCCTTCGTCTGCGGAGCGGCGCAGCGAGAGGATCGTCCTCCCGCGGCGCTCCGTCGCCTCCTTCTGCGAGATGACATCCTCGCAAAAGGAGGCTATTGACAACCCCTCCCTCCTTTTTAAAAGAGGAGGGTTGACCACCCCTCCCTCCTTTTTCTTGACTTAGGTACCTTCTGAGACGATAAGGGTCAAAAACATATTATTTCACTTACTTGATAGCAGCATTAAAACTGTTGCCAGGTTCAGGTTTAACTGGATAGGTTTCGGTTGGTGGTGGTTTCAACAGCTTTGTACTGAGATTGGTTCTAATTTTCGCATCTGAGAACCTTGTACCACTCTGCTTCAAATTGCTTAAGACTGGTCTATCCTCAGTGGCTCTCTGGTACGTGTTATCATTGCAGATGTCCCTGCCGTTCAGTCTTAACATCCTCAGTCTCGGGGCTGTGTTGAGAGGGTCGTATTGGACAAAGAAGCGTACTGTCACCGGATGATCAGGTTGAATTTGCATGTTGTCATTTTCGATTATGAACTCTATGTTATCCTTTGTAGTTGTGTTACCTATCCAATGCTGTAAAGATACAATGGCAAGTCAACGAATTGGGAATACTTTCGTTTTGAGTACAGCTAAGGAATGTAGGTAGGTACACCGGAGTCTGTGTTTCCTGATAAAGTCCAGTCGCGGAGCAGGAAGAATTTCGTACAATGACCTCTTTATCTACTGACAGTGGTCACAAACATTTTTGTATTAAGCGCGGTTTACATGAAATATTTGAAGGAGAAAGTACCAACTTAGAAAATAAAAAAAATATTATTATCAAATAAATGATGTATTTAGATTTTATTATTATAAGTTATAAAAATCGAGTTACAATTACTAATACGGCAAAAATAAAAAAAAATAAAAATTCAAAAATCAGAATCCGGTTCCTCTGTATCGGAGTTACTGCTTCCCGAAAATGTCTCGCCTATCACATTTATTACAAAAGAATCAACAGTTTTGTCTACATTATCATCTAGTCTAACTAATCTCGATTCCTCTTTTTTTACGTGACATACACTTGCAAACAAGAACAAACCTTACACTCTCAGGTAAAAGGTTTACAATCCCTGAGGACGGCGGCCATTGCATCTGTGCGAGCGAGACTCATTCTATTTACGCGGGAGTGAAAGAGACAGGTAATAACAGGTCAAAGGACGAAATTCTTCCTGCTTCGCGGCCGGACTTTAGCTATGTAGGATAGGTACTTAGAATAATAACGCATAGAAACCTAGTACGAGTGCAAATAGTGAGGCAACTAAAACTTAGCCTAATCCGTCAAACTTAGCCACCAGGCCGTCAGTACTCAATGTCACGTTCCGTCGAACACAGCTCGCGACTCGCGAGTAAATAATTGAAAATGACAGTTTGTTGCGTGAAAGGATGTTATAGCACATCAGGAAAACAAAAAAATGTGATGAAATAACATTTCACAAATAAGTACTCACATTCTATGCACTATTTTTACGTAAATCGATAAATAAAACAAAATTCTAATAACCTAACTTGTCATAACACAGTGTTGCTATTTGTGAGGAAAAAATACCCACATTGCTTTCATTCATGTTTTTCATTTTTGTCATTTTAAAATACAATACTTACTGTTAATTCATATCAAACCCGATGTTTTAACATTGTTTATAATTATAACCCATCAAGCATTCTAAACGCATTGAACAATATCTCATTCTTTATGCGATTTATTTCCTTTTATTTTGAAATAAATTGAATTATACCTTCCGAAAAAATATGTCATATTACATGAAAAATCATGTTTACCTTTTCCAGTTCCCAACAACATAAAATACTTGCCTTGATAGCAAAATAGTAATGCGTCTTCCCATATTTTGTGGGTAACGGCTTAGTAATGGTATCACTGAAAGCTATATCTGTGTGCGTTAGAGGAACGTAGACACATTCGGCTCACGCACACAAAGAAAATGAAGTGGACACACGATTTTGCTCGGGTTTTGTTCTAGACGCGGCTTCTATGCGTTATTATTCTAAGGATAGGTATGTATAGGTAGGGAAAACCGAGTGTCTGTGAGTCAAGGGTGAATTGAGTAGGTTACTTCTAGGCAAGCTTGCTCTATTGTCGACCACATCATCGCTTTACATCAGGTGATATTGTGGTCAATCGCGTGACTACTCACAATTTAAAAAATTCGACACGCTGTTTACTAACGGGTAATCTTGAAGCGATTAATTTTTGCTATTCGAAGATAAAAAAGTTAAAATTATAATGTATTTTTTTTATTACTTCGTTGTGTTGTCCAAGTAAAGGCGGAAAACCATCGCAACTCACGGAAAGGCTAAGCACGTGTGTGAAGCTTCGCCTTGCATGAAAATGTTTGAGATTGTTTCCACTGCAACCCACGGACAGGAGCACCAATTGACGTCATTGGCTTGCTCAAATATAGCGCCCACGTAGCTCAACGCTAGAACGTTCGTAGCCTCTCCGTGTGCCGTGGAGGACCACGCTACAGCCGGTCAATTCTGTCGACATCTCACCGTGATCAATTAGTTGGAGTGAACGATAAATGAGCTGTCATTCCATGTTTGTATGGTTTGACAGCTCACTTGAGATCACGGTGAGATGTCGACAGAATCGACCGGCTGTTGTATTTAGTCGTGGGCGTGTAGTGTGTACTGCAGTGGAATCAAACAAATGATATCACGCAGCTAAAATGCGCCGCCTGGGCGTGGTTAGCGTGCACCGCGTTGGGTTCGCGCCTTAACTGTGTAACGCAATATGTAGTAACTTACAAAGCTTATTCATTCTAGTTGTTGTTCTAATATTATGTCATTGCGGGTCTAAAAAGGCCACTTTAGTTGAATTACATTAGGATCATAATATTAAGCGTTTTATTAAATTGTGTTGCCTTCATGCGATACCTACCTATACGCGAGGTCCACGTGGTTTATGGTGGTCCATTCTCCTCCACAAAGAAGGCAAAAAATGACTTCATAAAAATAAAAATATTCTCACCCAAAGTTGTCCAAAGCCTTGAGCTGGGCTATCCAGCACTATTTTCAGCCACAACGAGTGCAGAGGAAATTTGGTAGACAAGGTAGCGACTCCAGCCCAGTAGCCAGGCTCTGACCCGGGTGCGGCGTACGTGAACACGCTGGGACATGGCGAGGTGAGCGTGGAGCCCCCGGAACCCTGTGCGAATGTGGGTCCTACCAGCAACACCACGACTATACACAGGGCTACGATCTGTCGAGACATCTATCTATCATAATGTTCAACAGAGGGGCTAGCACGAATATTTTGACGTACAGTAGCGTTAACGTGAGTTAATTTCGAATGTGAAAAACTACAACCCCATAGTATTTTGGGTTAATTTGATGGGATATAAACAATGACATATTATATATAGACATGTCATAAACCAAAATTGCGGCGCTTAAAAACGGCAAAAATACTAGATAGCTACTAATACGCATGAAGAAAGGGAAAGAAAATATGTCACCTTACGGCGGGATGCCTGTTGCTAGAGGGAGATAAATATACATCTTCAGTTACGTCACAGGATAAGTAATAGTCAAATTGACATCAAAACAAACGTAGTGTCGCGCGACAGGTTGGTGCGTAACTAAGCGCGATGTGGCCAATTGGCTTCATTTCATGTTGTCATTTTAGAGTGCGGACAACGTATCTATAGTTTTATATATCATTGGATATAAACAATTGTTTTCATTTAAAAATATGAATTTACCTAGTATTTAATTCAAATAAATATTTTGCGCTAAACGAGTTTTGTAGCTATGGTAAAATTTCACGTTACGTCAAAAATATTCGTGCTAGGCCCTGAATGAATGAAAAACCAGAAAAGTGTCACTAGGGTACACAAATGTATTTTTTAACTCTTGGAAACATTATTGGACCCGCTGAAGATTGTAAGAACATACATTTTCATAGTATAGACTCAATTTATTCAGCAATGTATAATTTCATGGATTAACGGCACATGTCTACCTTAAACTTAAATTAAATTTTACTTGCTGTTGCCCGCGACTTCGTTCGCGTGTAAAATATGTTTTTTTTTTAAATAAAAAGTATCCTATGTTATTTCTAATACCTCCAAAAATATGTGTACAAAGTTTCATGATGATCGGTTTAGTGGTTTTCGCGTGAAAGCGTAACAAACAAACTAACATTCACATTATGTTAAGGCCAGTGTCGCGGTTTCTTTAAAAAAATCTCTGATCGTGGATCATATCAACATACGCTCCACCATCAGTGCGACTTTTCTTTTTTCGATCATTTTGACTTCCTTCAAAACATTTGAGCGTCATCATGATCGTGAACGGGAGATCTGTCCATTGCGACGGTGCATTCTCAGTTTGTTTGAATTGTTTATTTTTTACTCCGGACACTTTTATCACTTCTTTCTACATCGTTTTCACATGTATACAGTACAATTTCAATTTGAATGATATAACCAGAACTTTGTAAAAATGTATTCATCTAAAACAGTAGGTATACGTGATGCTATACTTTAGTCTTTTGTTAGTTTAGTATATTTGTTAATTTAAAAATATGAATATGGTATCTAAACAGTGTGCGTAGAGTTTATTTCACGTTCTTCTCCATAGATCTACGCTTTGGTAGTTGCAACTAAATTCATCTCTTTAACTGACCGACCTTGTCCATTCAAAAGCTGCTATGAGTTATTTATTCAACGGCTGCTTGGATTTTGTATAATAAAACCCTTTCAAAAAGGAGGAAACCACGCTTCGAATATTTATAACTGGGTCTGGCTGTCTGACGCGCATGTAGTACAAGTACCTATGACAGAGTCCATAGTGCGTAAGCTTAGAAGCACTAAGAATGACCGAGTCACATCATCATTCATTTTCACACATAAACAATGTGTACATCAATGACGTATAGAGTCACATCATCATTCATTTTCACACATAAACAATGTGTACATCAATGACGTATAGCGTCATGAACTCATGAAACAACATTGCTGGCTCCAGAAAAACTCTCGCGCACGAAGAGTTAAAGGTTAGTAATTTTACATCAGCAGCCTGGAGTTTGGAATTTGGTCGAGTCTGACTGACACACGGGCAGGCGTTTTGGGGGACTGTCTTTATATAGAACTTTTACTTTCCAAAAGAAACAAATATCGCCCCGAGTGAAATTCTAGATCTGCACCTGCTAGTGAACACATTAGGGGCGCCGATGAGGTGCTTAACTATGGCGCCAGCAACATTAAATCCGCCTCTGGTTAAAGTGGCAACAGAAATACATCATGATGAAAACACAGATGAATCTGTGTTTTTCAACTTTTTTTTTGGGACAAGTCCGCCACACTTTCCCAACCACTGCAACGCTTGAAAGCCAGAATCAACAGTGGCGACCACCAGAAAAACGGCCCGAGCTAATGAAGCCTGACCAGTCCCGGATAAACGATTCAACTGTCTTGGAATCCGCAACGAAATTAATCAAAAGAGTACAGCGGAGAAGTAGGAAAAAATAAATATAATTTCCACTTCCCTCCTTGTCAAGCAGGAGACAGATAAGATCTAGGCCAATAGGCACCAAGGGACATATACAACTGGGTTAAGCCCAGTTGCCAAGCACTACGGATTATATAGTAACACTGAAAGTAATGGGTCCTAAATTGTAAAGTACCTTACGCGGGACGCGGTAGTTACCTTCCTTTAAGTTGGCATTTCGGAGTACGGGCAACGCATTTGTAGACTATTAACACCACAAAACATTACATTTATCACTTCTTACCATTATTATATCACTCAATGTTTTCACACAAATATATTTTAACCCATTGATTGGCGACGAGCGATATTCGCATCGGAGATTTTATGAATGTTAAAAAATAAATGAAATATTTATTAGAGAGGTCAAGTTTATGAAGCTATGAGAAGGAAAATGAACATATTAACTCATCCGAGGTTAGTTTCGCAGATAACTCGTTTGCTTGTTTTTATAAATTCCAAGTGGTGTCGTCATACATATACACTGTGTTCCGGACCATATACATAAACTTCGACCAGATTTTCAGAACATGGACATTTTTTCCTTTTATTTTCCCGTTTTTTGTTCTCCAATGTAAAATTTATTTTATTCTTTCTTTGCAATATTGAATTGAGTAAGTATACACAATATTTCTCTGATAGAATATTCCTCATCCACGGCAAGAACTGCGCTGCATCAGTGAAAACAATGTATTCGTTGAGATCACAGGTGAGGGTTACGTTGTGTAAACATTTTTACCTGAATTTGATAAAATTGAAAGGGAATTTTAACGACAGCCTCACATTCCTACCTGGAACATCTCTGGTGTGAATTTATAGGTGAGAGATTACTTTTGCAATAAAAAAAAAAAACAGAATAATAGGTAGTAGATCACAGTTATAAGGAATAGAGTCCAAGCTATTGATGGTCAGAGATCCTGAGAGATCATATCCTACATTGGTGGAAGTACCTAGCCCTGCAGTACGATGAGGCAAACCTCTCACCGTAAAAGCTTAGGTGGGGTGAACATGTTGCGGATTTGTTCGAAAGAGTCACCGCGGCCCTGATCGTGAAGGGCACTAGGAGGAACACGGATGGGTTTTAGTCAGTAAGAGTCTGACACTCCCTTCTGCTTCGTCCAAAGTGGAAGGAGTCAATTGATGATTTCCCATATATATTAAACTAGCTGACTCGCGCAACTTCGTCTGCGTCACATTTTCCATTACTGCTCCGCTCATATTTGTCTTAGCGTGATGATATATAGCCTATAACCTTCCTCGATAAATGGGCTATCTAACACTGAAAGAATTTTTTAAATCGGACCAATAGTTCCTGAGATTACCCTCTACATACAAACATACAAACTTACAAACAAATGTTACCTCTTTATAATATTATTAGTATAGAAAAGGTGGTAAAAATAAGCATTATAGTAAGCCGCCAATCCATACAAACAAGATACAATTCACTTCATGCACTTCATCTAAAAGGATTCGAACTTTTCTCCATGGGATCTGCTGCAGTGTGATTCTGTAAACATGTCGAAGAAGACAACAAACAAACAAGATAGGATGACAGCTCACTCGTCGTTTCTCTCTCCACCTAAGTGAACTCGGTTAGATATCGACAGCAGTGCAACTCACAAAAAAATGTTTGGGTGAAATGTTCAAGAAGTGTGTTATCAATACATGTAATCAATATGGAATGACAACTCTCTTCGTGATCACATCACTCTAGCCTTAACTTTGACATGTTTACAGACTGGACAGATAGATTGGAAGCAGACCTGACATAAGTCTGCTTCCAATCAAGTCTTTTCTTCTCTATTTTAATAAAATAGAAAAATAAGAAGAACGATATTAAATTACAACAGCCTAGATGAAAATATATGATTCGATCACGGAAGGAAACTCCGAGCATTGCCCTCTCCATTGCCTTTTGGTCTATTGTGAGTGACAGAGCGCCAATTCTAATAATTTTTAAACATATTTCGCATTCGCATGTCAATTGCAAACTGTCAAAAAAGCCTTAGGCTAAGAACTCACAGAGCGATTTTCACCCGCGTCCGCCGCGGTTGCGGGCCCCCAGCTTCTGTCGAAAGCTATTTATATATGTTAAAAATTAAAGCACAACTCACGACGCGATTTACGCCCGCGGTGTGCGTGGTTGTTTGCGGTTCCCGCTGCACCGGCGGGCAACTAATAGAATCGCGCAGGCCGCGGTTACCCGCAGCCTAGGCGGGTGGCGCCCGCGCGCTCTGCGATCGGTTGGCGGGCGACCGCGGTGGCCAGCGGCGGGCGATGGGTACAGAAATCATGAGAAATCCAATGCTATTTTGCACCAGTGACTTGGCATAATGATATGTTTGTGCATGTTTAAAATTAAGTTAAACAAACATTATAAAAAATGAATATTAAAATCGAACTACTAAATTACTTTGGTCCATGGCGGTCTGGATCTCAACTGATCAACGGGCCATCCACTAACGTTCATTTCTTCCGACTTGTCCCGTTGTGCAAACTGTACAGAAAAGCGACGGGATAAAATAAAACCGTTGAAGCCACTAATTAAACCACAATCCTACGTTCTTTCCCCTGACTTTATCACAACACGCCAGTTCGACAGGAAAAACAATCCTTCAGTGACCATACAGACGTTTTGGTACATTCCTGTCAGTTTGCATCTTGTCAGTCATACCGAGGGATTGCGTGTCTGTGGATGGTTATAATCCTATCATTTTAAGAAGATTGTTTTCATTTAAAAGGAATGATCGTCATTTTGAATTATCTTTATGGATTTATTTGGATTATTTTCATTTTGCAACAACATTTGGGGGCCGAGTCACCCGCGTCCGTAGGAGAATACCCTGCAGCGAATCCCTACACGTGGTCCCCGGGTGGTGCTAAACAGGTGATACTAACGGGCCATCCACTAACGTTCATTTCTTCCGACTTGTCCCGTTGTGCAAACTGTACAGAAAAGCGACGGGATAAAATAAAACCGTTGAAGCCACTAATTAAAACACAATCCTACGTTCTTTCCCCTGACTTTATCACAACACGCCAGTTCGACAGGAAAAACAATCCTTCAGTGACCATACACACGTTTAGGTACATTCCTGTCAGTTTGCATCTTGTCAGTCATACCGAGGGATTGCGTGTCTGTGGATGGTTATAATCCTATCATTTTAAGAAGATTGTTGTCATTTAAAAGGAATGATCGTCATTTTGAATTATCTTTATGGATTATTTTCATTTTGCAACAACATTTGGGGGCCGAGTCACCCGCGTTCGTAGGAGATTAGCGGGCCATCCACTAACGTTCATTTCTTCCGACTTGTCCCGTTGTGCAAACTGTACAGAAAAGCGACGGGATAAAATAAAACCGTTGCAGCCACTAATTAAACCACAATCCTACGTTCTTTCCCCTGACTTTATCACAACACGCCAGTTCGACAGGAAAAACAATCCTTCAGTGACCATACACACGTTTTGGTACATTCCTGTCAGTTTGCATCTTTTCAGTCATACCGAGGGATTGCGTGTCTGTGGATGGTTATAATCCTATCATTTTAAGAAGATTGTTGTCATTTAAAAGGAATGATCGTCATTTTGAATTATCTTTATGGATTATTTTCATTTTGCAACAACATTTGGGGGCCGAGTAACCCGCGTCCGTAGGAGAATACCCTGCAGCGAATCCCTACACGTGGTCCCCGGGTGGTGCTAAACAGGTGATACTAACCGCCTCCGTGGTCTAGTTGTTAAACCACCTGATTCAGACCCAGAGGTCCCGGGTTCGATTCCCAGCGGGGGCAAATTTTTTGCTCGGTTTGGTTGGTGGTAGGACTTGTTCTAAGTCCGCCTGGCAAAGCTACCACCATCATGTCTAAGTCTGTCGCCATAACAACAATGTTAACAGCATTGTTGTGTTCCGGCAGTTAGAGGTATGATAGCCAGTTCCTCTGTATAAGAGGATTCCGGGTGAAACTCGCTTCCATCTTTGGCTTAATCATCACTTTCCATCAGGTGAGATTTGGGCCAAGAGTTTCCCAGTTTTGCATAAAAAAAAAAAAAAAAACATTTGTACCCGTACCTACGGGACGAAGACGAACACAAAATGATTACAAACGAGCGATCAATCACGCCGGACAAATAAACAGGCACTAACTTGATCACAGAGCGCGTCGCGGAAGGTTACATTTCTTACATTTTTCGTAACTTTTGACCCACTCGCGTAACATGTAAGTAATTTTTGTATCTAATGCAATTTTCGTAACTTTTGAGAACAACGAGATTTGTTACACTAGATTTTTCAATCAGTTTACGAACGCATTTCAATTCAACGCATCAAAATTGAACGGACCTAAAACTGGCGCATTTAAAAAATATTTCACTTCATATCACAATCAGAGATGACTCTGAATGGAAAGCGCCATGACAAAATGAATCGTAAAATGTATAGTTTAAAACTTGATTTTGCTTGAGCATGTGCGCGCACTTTTCCTACTTCGTGAGTTCCCGCCGTTCGCGGTTTCGTAGCTAAGTTACAGAAATGCCTGATTGTGATTTGTTTTGTTTCTTTGCGTTATTGCTTTTTTTGTCGTACAACTGAGACAAAAGTGCGTGACGTTCAACAGTGTGAGTGACGTTCTGATGAATACATTTATTTCCAAACTGCATGTCAAAGTTTGCAACTTAAAACAAATAATAATAAAAATATAACATATATTTTTATTACAGATGCAAACAAGCAAATATCTACATCAAGTCCGGAAACAAATCAACGATTTTTGATTACTGTAATTTTAACCTTAACGAGTATTACACCATTACAATATTTAAAAAAAAAAACTGATACCAGGTTCAGGTTGGCGAATTCGATGACTTTTTGTCTCTAATTCGTGATTTCAGAAAAAATAATAGTTGTAAGAAAGAGATTCAAAATGCAAAAGTCACCTATTCAAATTAGGCTGAGAGCCTGCACTTTTTGAACGTCAAGTTTTACAAAAGATAGTCCCCCAAAACGCCCACCCGTCACCACTTCCTAGTGTTTTAGCTCTGGAGAAGAAGTGGCCAACAAACTCCCCAGCAACACATCTGTCTATTACTTACGTTTTAGTAACTAGAATATTTTACAATAATTAGTATGCAACCAGTAAGTACTGAATTTAATCTATACTAATATTATAAAGCAGAAGAGTTTGTTTGTTTGTTTGTTTGTTTGTTTGGTTGAACGCGCTAATCTCAGGAACTACTGGTCCGATTTGAAAAATTATTTCAGTGTTAGATAGCCCATTTATCGAGGAAGGCTATAGGCTATATATCATCACGCTAAGACCAATAGGAGGGGAGCAGTAATGGAAAATGTGACGCAGACGAAGTTGCGCGGGTCATCTAGTCTTACATAATATTACGTTCAGTCTGCCAAAGAATACACTCCCACAAGATGTGATGTGCGGATTGTTCGTATTCAAGGTCAGTTGTAGAACATTGACATACAGGCGAGGCCACAAGCCTAAAGGAATATAATTTACTCTTAAAGTTGCCATGACCTGTGACAAATTGGGCAACACAGTGATCCACCTCCGACCATGTCTTCTCCAGCCGCTCACGAACAGATGGAAATAGCTGGTGGAGGTGTCGGCCCTTGATGGAATTTCCCCACCTACATTGCCATTTGCATAAAAGTTCCTCCCAGACGTCATTCAGTTTGGGGTTTTAGTAATCTAGAGATCTTAGCAGGGTCGCGTTGCGGTAAAAACTCTGGGTCCGTGATCTTATTTTTTGTAGCGTAGAGTACATTGCAGCACGCCGCTGCATCTCTAGATCGACTGGGAAAACACCCGCCAGCACCGGTAAGACTTCAGTACCTTGCATAAGAATATCAAAGCCAAACGCTGGTTTTGAAGTAATTTACGTCGTACCGCCCCTATGGTGGCCTTATCGGCCCATACAGGTGCCCCGTAGCATATACAACCCAAGTAAGTAGCCCCATATATAGTTTTTAAGGTTTAAAATGATAGACCCCAAGTAGCCATTCATATTCTCGTCAAGCCGTAAAAGTTCTTTTTTGCTTTTCCCCTACCGTTTTTATATTATCTATACTAATATTATAAAGTGGTAAAATTTGTTTGTACGTTTGTATGTTTGTAAGTTTGTATGTAGGGGGTAATCTCAGGAACTACGGGTCCGATTTGAAAAATTGCAAAACTTTCAGTGTTAGATAGCCCATTTATTGAGGAAGGTTATAGGCTATATATCATCACGCTAAGACAAATAAGAGCGGAGCATTAATGGAAAATGTGACGCAAACGAAGTTGCGCGGGCCAGCTAGTACACAATAAAGAAAGATGACAAATTCATCAAAGATGACAAAGACTTCATAGATTCCTTTAAATTCCGCCATATTGCCCGCCAAACCCCGCAAAAAAAAATAAAAAAAAAAATACAATGTAACTTTTGGAGCAAAAATGTAACATTTTAGGAAACCAAACGTAACTTACGACTCAAGGGCCCTGGCAACACTACTCGCGTCCTTCGCGACGGGAGGGGTCGCGGGGTTTTAATACGGTCATTCTTTCTCGCTCTTGCAAATCCACTGGCGTTCATTCCGTGAGGATTGTACATTCCGGTAGGAATGAACGTTAGTGGATGGGCCGCTACTAACCGCCTCCGTGGTCTAGTTGTTAAACCACCTGATTCAGACCCAGAGGTCCCGGGTTCGATTCCCAGCGGGGGCAAATTTTTTGCTCGGTTTGGTTGGTGGGAGGACTTGTTCTAAGTCCGCCTGGCAAAGCTACCACCATCATGTCTAAGTCTGTCGCCATAACAACAATGTTAACAGCATTGTTGTGTTCCGGCAGTTAGAGGTATGGTAGGTATCTTTGGCTTAATCATCACTTTCCATCAGGTGAGATTTGGGCCAAGAGTTTCCCCGTTTTGCATAAAAAAAAAAAAAAAAATTGTACCCGTACCTACTACGGGACGAAGACGAACACAAAATGATTACAAACGAGCGCTCAATCACGCCGGACAAATAAACAGGCACTAACTTGATCACAGAGCGCGTCGCGTCCTTCGCGACGGGAGGGGTCGCGGGGTTTTAATACCGTCATTCTTTCTTGCTCTTGCAAATCCACTGGCGTTCATTCCGTGAGGATTGTACATTCCGGTAGGAATGAACGTTAGTGGATGGGCCGCTATCGTTTTACTGCCCGTCCTGCAACCGCCCGTCTTGCGGTCATCGCCCGCCACGTCTGCGGGCGATGATCGCAACCGCGACGGCTGTGTAATCGCGCAAACAACCAGTGTCGTGAGTTTAGAAATAAAACCGCAGTTCCACCACCGCGGCGGTCGCGGGTGAAAATCGCTCCGTGATTTCTTAGCCTTAATTTTCATACATTTTTGACAGTTTACGATTGAGATGCGAATGCGATGCGCATGTGAAAATTATTAGAATTGGCACTCAGGTCTCGGTTACATTAGTCATCACTGGCAACAAGCACAGGTCATAGACTTTTGTCTTGAGACACTGCGGTCGGACTGCCCAGATAATGCTGTAACGACATATCAACAACAGCCAAGTCCGGTTCTTAGTTTCCTTATCTCTCTCAGCTTCCACGAGGCTCTCTTTCATTGAAGAATCACATAAGCACTTTTTCACTAAAGAGGACTCCTCTTTAGTGAAAAAGTGCTTATGTGATTCGATATTTTAACAGTTTTATTATTACTAAATTCTGAACCGTTCAAGTGTAGGTAACCGTAACAAGCAGATATCTGAAAAATTAATACAAAATACTTTCTTGTACTCTGCAATTATTTTAATCATAATATTTCTCTGACAAAATATTTCTAATCCACGACAAGAACTGCGCGGTATCAGTGTACACAATGTATTCGTTGAGGTTGCAGGTGAGCGCTCCAGTCTCGCTCTGCAAGGATATGGAAACGACCCCCCGGAGTCGCCACTTGCCGTCATCCAGCAGGTACAGGCCGCCACCAGAGTCCCCCTTGCAGGGACCAGAGCCGTTTCGGTCACCTGTTAATAATAATATCCTTGGACATTTCACACAACGCCATATAGTCCCAAGCTAAGCAACTTAATGCTTGTGTTATGGTAACGAGATGGCTGATAAACTACTTATATACATTTTTTTTTTTTTGTAAATACATACATATTATTATAGAAAACACCCAGACTCGGAACAAATACATGTAGGCCATACAAATATTTGTTCCGTGCGGGAATCGAACCCGCGACATGCTGCGCAGCAGTCAATCGCTCAACCACTGCGCCTACCGTGTCGTCAATAAAGTCTGTTAAAGTGGAATGTCACAAGTTACTAAAACAAAGATAGGGTAGATCCTACTAATATTATGAATGTGAAAGTTTGTATATTTATAATGTTTGTCAGTCAATCACTCAAAAATGGCTGAAAGAAATTTGACACACTTTGATTTGAATGAAATTTGACACACATAATATGTAGGTTGTTCATATCCCGGTAACGTACACGGCTTAATGGAGATGGAATGAAGTGGAAATCCAGAGCAGCCTCAGTGTTTCATTCAAAAGTACCAGGAGAATAAAAATATGCCGAAGTATTTTCGAGGCTGGAAATATGAGTGCTGAAGATTCACAAGTTCTAGGACACTAGAAACATGACGTCATCGAAGTATTTTTGAGCAACATTTTTTTTTTACCAGGTGAACAGAAACAGAAACATGTTGAATTTTACCGGGCTGGAATTGTGAACGCCATAGATTTACAAGTACCAAGAAAGCTGAAACATGTTGAAATACTTTTGGAGCTGGATTATGAGAGGTTAGGATTCAAAAGTACCAGGAGAACAAACATGTCAAAGTTTTTTCCGGGCAGGAATTATGAGAGGTTAAGATTCACAAGTACCAGGAGACTAGAAATACATCGAAGTATTTCCGGGGCTTGAATTGAAATAAATAAATAGATAAATTAAGGTTTCAAAAGTACGGGTAGACCAGAACAGACAGAAACATGTCAGAGTATTGCCGGGGCTTATTATGAGCGCTACAGATTCACAAGTAGAAACCAGGAGATCACAAACATGTCGAAGTAAGGGGCTGAAAGTAAGAACCCCAAATACTTACATTCTATCAGGATACCAGAATCATGAGGATGAATTTACGAGGATGTGAATATTAGACAAAAAGTTGCGCGCCAGCTCTCAAGCCTACGCAGACAAAGTCGCGGGCAGAAGCTAGTATACAATAAAATCAAATATAAAATAATCTTCATTTCTGATAAGTTGTATGTAGGACAATCACACAAAATCTGTTTTTGTACGAAATTAAGTAAATTTTCGAGCTTGATTGAATATTGTTATGATTGTCTATAGTACATAAACTGTTCAATAAAAAAAACTCCGGGAGCGCCAGCAAAAGTGAAAACTTGAACATTAACGTTGTGCATTTTTGAATCATCCGTCTTACGAATTTTCAGATCAGGTCACGTATCCCGGTCACGTGTCCTGACGCGAGTTTAATATATTTGTACACCCATCCCAAGAAAATTGCTCAACGCCGCTAAAGAAGTTTTCACATCAAACACCTATCTTAGACAGGGTGTAAAAATTTGCAGTGTAGTCCGCTGTGATATTTCACATTTTCCTATTTGTCTCTTGACCAAGATGACCATTACTAATGTAATCTAAATACAAACCTGCACACAAGGTAGTGTTGTAAGTAAGACGATGAAAATCAGACTTGCTGGCCCTACACTCTACGGTGCTGACTATAGGGACGCGCATCATTTGGGGCTCGTCTTTCTTGCCTCCTATGTTGTCCACGCTTCGAGCGCCCCATCCAGCCACCTGAGGATAGACCATACTGTAATTAATTCATAGATCGTTTGCGTCATCATCATAGTCACAAAGACTTCGTCGCTTTAAATCATCATTATTTCTTCCAAAAGAATCTTCTACTCCTCACTCCATGTCTTTTGAACTGTTGTACACACGTCTAACCCCTCCAGACACACAAGACTTGAAGCTCATAAGTTTTGCTACCACAACTACTACTTTCATATATGGTGTACATAATAAAGAGTACCTATTCTATTCTACTTACAACTCCTGAAGCCCCGACTATGCGTGAGAGCTCAGTGTCACCGCTCCACAGACAAGCTGGGCGGATGTACCTGTTAAACTTGATGATTCGGTTCAGTGTTAGCACCATGATGTCATCTGAAACAAGTAAAATTTCCTAAACCTTTCACAACATCTACAGCTTTTTCGTGATTAGGTAAAGTAGACTTGAAATTAGTTTTCTTCGCAATGAAATACTGAGAGACATAAGTAGGAACTGATTTCAGCCAAGGATCAAGTTAAATGTCGTACGATAAGCTTTCCTATTGCACGACATTGAACTGATACACAGGCCTGCTTTTGTTTATTAGTAGAATGTTGCAGATGATGATGTTAATGACAGCAAGTGCCAATGGATACAACTAGTACTCACTTTGAAGTGTGTTAGGATTATACTCCTCGTGTATAGTCGCTGCCATCAGCTGCCTGATAATGGTCAAGTCGTCACTCCAGGCGTTCAGGCTATGTACACCAACCTTAACCACGATTTCTCCTATGGGAGTTTTGACAAAAGGTCGCTGCATGCAGTGAGCAGCTGAAAATAACTCAGTTTCTTGAGTAACGTTGTCAGTATTTTTGATATGACTTTCTTGTTCGTTTCGTTGTAGAATAGGGAATATGCACGTGATTTTTTATTTGCAAAATGAAATACTTACAAGCCCTAGTAAACAATCATGAAATTATTTTTTAAATATATTTATCAGCGATGAAGTTATAAAGCTTCAAAGATTACAATTAGAACGACAAGTCCGATATGGAATTTGACGTCAAAGTTCATGACGTCTATACAGCTGCCATAGAAACCAGCGTTTTCGCGAGAGGGACAGATATATTTGATTAAAATATTTACATCTTGTTTGTTTTTCGAGTAATTTGAATTCTATTTTCACTGTTAGTGTTAGGTATATTTTTGTATAGTTTTAGATAAAATGTATAGATAATAAAAAAAAATCACGCATATTCCCTATTGTCAACGCAAACTTCTGAGGATTCTTTACAGTCCGGTCAAATAAACTTAAAATATGGAGAAAATAAGCTGGAAAGTCGTTTACACCTAAATTTTGTGTATGCGTCGTAAGTTATTGAAGGTTAAAGGCCATAACAATCGCTTTTTAACCGACTTCCCAAAAAGGAGGAGGTTCTCAATTCGGATGTTTGCATTTTTTTTTGCGATTATATCAGTTTCTATAGCTCTAACATCATTAATTAATATCGTACGAAAATAGTAGATAACACTTTTCATGTGCTCAACCGTTTCTGAGATAGAGGGTAGGTCTTAGAATATGTAATTATTCTAAGGGGTAGGTATAATATGTATTAATATTAAAAAGATACCATATTTAAAGTACATAAGAACTTTGACTTCAAATAATTTACCACGTAGACACAAGATTTTATGACTTTTGGCACAACTTTTAGATACGAGGAGACCAGACATATGACGAAGCATTTCCGGGGCTGGAATTGTGTGCGTTTAGGTTTCAAAAGCGACACATGTTTCTGGTATGTACCGGTAGACCAGAAACATTCGTATCGTATTCGCAAAACGCTTAGTGTAATTTTTATTCAGGATATTCACAAGGGACAGCTTTATTGCAAGTACATGGTCTTAAAACTCACCAGTCACTACATGACGATCCGACATGAGCGTCCCTCCGCAGATAAATAGAAGATTGTTCTCAACGACCCTGTAGATAGCCACAAGCCAAGGTACTTCGCCTCTCTCGTAAAAGTTTCCATTGTTGACTAGGGGTACCCTCTCGTTACCACCCGCGACTACACCACAGTCATCCCTTGTGATTGAAGTAGTAGATAAAAGGTGATCTGGCCTGAAGAGGATAGAAGAGACAAGGTTTTTTTTTACTTTTGATATGCAAGCGTTTTACCACTTTCTCGCCTCATGGTAAGTGATGATGCGGTCTAAGATGAAGCACGCTTCCCGCCATGTAACCTAATTACTCTTGATTTAAAAACTCCTAGGTTGAAGCTATCAGAAAACACAGACTCGCAGAAAGTATGTCTTTTTCGTCAACCTAAATGGATCGGAATGTCGACGCACAACATATCGATAAATGCTAATACGATGCTACAAAACTGCGATGCACGTTACGGCGAAAGACTGTCTCTGCAAATCCACTACACTTCGATGCACGTTACCGCGATAGATCTTCACTGCGATACTACTTGACTTCGATGCACATTACCGCGAAAGATTTTCACTGCGATACTGCTTCACTTCAATGCACATTACCGCGAAAAACTACGGACCGACTTGCCTTCGATAATCTATTGCGAAACATCGTTACTGAGAAACTATTACATAATTAACTCATATTAATATGTTTTGAATGGGCCTAAAAAAATATAAACCAAAACGCATAGTGAACAAGATAATATTATATATTCCATAATAGTTTGTACAGTACATTATAAACAATCATAATATTATTATGTATAATTAATCATATTATAAGTATATTTAATCAACTTGACACAAATACAGAGTTAGATGTAACAAAAAAGTTAACAAAATGTAAACAAAGTTATAATAAGTAATAATGTTATTGATTGATACAAAAATATAAAAGAATCAAAAAATTCGTAGGGGAAAATTTGTTTTATTTCTTTATGTAGAAAATAAATGCAAGACCATCCAAATATGTTAACATATCCATATCACCTTTTTTATATTTATGCTCTTGGAGTTTTTTGTAGTACTGCGTTTTTGTTTTTCCTTTTTTTTCCATCAGACCAGCTAACCTCTCTATTTCATACTCTGTTTTTCTGCTCTCAAATTTATTGTTTTCCCTATTTTTGTATGAAAATCTTTATGCGGTACACGAAATACATCTACTTACCAAATTTCAACAGCATAGCTCTTAAGGTTTCGGAGAAAAAAGGCTGTGACATACGGACGGACGGACAGACAGACAGACGGACAGACATGACGAATCTATAAGGGTTCCGGTTTTGCCATTTGGCTACGGAACCCTAAAAAAGGAAAAACAAAAACGCAGTACTACAAAAAACTCCAAGAGCATAATATATAAGAAAGGTGATATGGATATGTTAACATATTTGGATGGTCTTGCATTTATTTTCTACATAAAGAAATAAAACAAATTTTCCCCTACGAACTTTTTGATCCTTTTATATTTTTGTATCAATCAATAACATTATTATTATAACTTTGTTTACATTTTTGTTACATCTAACTCTGTATTTATGTCAAGTTGATTAAATATATACTTATAACATGATTAATTATACATAATAATATTATGATTGTTTATTATGTACTGTACAAACCATTATGGAATATATAATATTATCTTGTTCACTATGCGTTTTGGTTTATAGTTTTTTAGGCCCATTCAAAACGTATTAATATGAATTAATTATGTAATAGTTTCTCAGTAACGATGTTTCGCAATAGATTATCGAAGTCAAGTCGGTCCGTAGTTTTTCGCGGTAATGTGCATTGAAGTGAAGCAGTATCGCAGTGAAAATCTTTCGCGGTAATGTGCATCGAAGTCAAGTAGTATCGCAGTGAAGATCTATCGCGGTAACGTGCATCGAAGTGTAGTGGATTCGCAGAGACAGTCTTTCGCCGTAACGTGCATCGCAGTTTTGTAGCATCGTATTAGCATTTATCGATATTTTGTGCGTCGACATTACGTATTCTACTCTAATTAAACAACAAAGCAGGCGAGTCGTGATTTGTTCAAGAAACATCAAGTTTGAGGCTCCCAGCAAAACTGACTGCAACTGTGAACAAGCTTCACGTGGCCTGAGCTAAGAGTATGAGAATTAGTAGTAAGAAGAAGTAAGCCCTTTGCGTTCCAGTTGATTCTTTCGCAACCCTGGAACAAGACTGCACCCAGTTTTTGGAATTGTGGAGGCACGAAATCTCCGCACATATTCGTTGGTTGCTGTTAGGCACTTAACCGATGTTAAACTAGTTATAGTGCTCCTTTTCAGCCGAAGGACGTCTGAGCACAGTCAATTAAAGTTTGGTGATTCTTTGGGATGTCTTCCTTACCTAGTGGTATCTTCAGGCCTAGGTGCTGGCAAACTTTGAATAGGATCCTTCACTGCAGATTCAGTCACAGGTCGCAACGTTACAGGTTTGAAATTAGGGTCAGTGGCCCTATGCCTGATACTTATCCTCTCGATTTTTTTACCTAGTCCATATTCATCTGGAAAGAAAGTGTAAACTCCTTTTATTATATAATATCAGGGTTTGGTGAGGAAGGATACTGGTCCTGTATTTACTACTTCAGCAATATTAACAGTATTAGTGGAATTGCGCGCAAAGGGTTCCGAATGAATCATTCATCTTACAAGTTTTTCTGTGGTGCAAATAGTTGGAATCCCCGCGATAAGTTCTTTTATTTGGTAAATAATAAATATATTTATTAAGTGTGTATTTCCCCTCCAAAAGTGACTCACTAGTCTTATTTTATTTATTTACCATTTATATACATTTCGCATCCGTCTTTGAGTTTAGGAGAGGGGACCCCGCAAACGGGAAAAGCCCAGACAAAGAAGAAGACAACAGCAACACCAACAACTGAATGGGTCTGTAGATTCAAACAGACAGACAACAATACGGACTACTGTTTCCTTCTTTTCAGACGCACGGAACCTTAAGAATAAAGTCCATTATTTACCTCCAGGCCCAGCACATATCATATCTTGATTGATAATCACTGCAGTGACTTTTGGCGGCGGTAATTCGGTCGCAGGAAAGTGTACCCGGTACGTGAGCTCTTTCCAATTATTATACTTATGCACCAGGCGTGTCGTAGTGGCAGTGATGTGACCTCTATAATCATCCTGGTGATTAAAGAGAAATTAACTTATATAGTAGTTGTGGCGACATTTGGAGGAGGCTTACATAATTATATCAAGCAGTGGACGTCATATGATGACCACGGGCGTAGCCAGGTATTAGTATCTGGGTTTCAATAAAATTAAAGTAATGAAACTGAATATTCACGAGAGGCAAGCCATTAAGTCTTTTTCACTCGTTGTGTTCCGCAAGTAGTACTTAAGTCTCCGTAGGATTGAAAAAGTCCTTTCTGGTGTAGCAGTGGAAGCAGGTATGGTTGCCATATATTTTACGATTGCATCTATCTTAGCATTTCAAAGCAGATTTTGGAGTACCTATGGGTGGTAATCATAGCTGCTGCCCATTGTCGAATACTTAAAAATTGCGTCTTCAAATTCAGAACACAGCAAAATTTTAAGCTAATAATGCCAATACTATGTTAGGGTGTTTCGCAAACCTCTCGATTCATTGTTGAATTGTGTGCTCTTGAAAAGGGATTGATTTGTAATACGTGCATATATCCGACGCAATGTTCGAGCGATTCAGTTGCCTTCCAACGAGACGTGACATTTGTAACATACCACCATTTTCTTTGAGCATCACCTTGGCTTCTTGATACAGATGACGGTACTCTTTGTCTTTTAACTGGGGGTTAAAACGGTTGACCAATTGAAAATAAACTTTTATAGCAAAATTTCGTTCGTCAGTCGCCATTGTTGTCGAAAGCCTACATAAGTGGCACATCTACGCGTTGCACCCGCTTATTAGATTAAAGTATCGTTTTGTGATTTTTACATTGTTTGTCCAGTGTCTTAGTAACAATTTTAAGTAATGGATAAGGAGCAATGTTTTTATTGCAAAAATAGTACCTATAGTTGCTGTGATATTTGAAACAAGAACACAGACATATTTTACGATGTATTGTTTTTCATGATTTTAGAGACAAATATAGTAAAATATTCATAAGGTGTTTCCATGATTTACGAAGTCTTGGTTTAAGCTGCGGTTTTTACAAGAAACCTCTGAACAACACGGAATTCTTATAATTTGTCACGGTCGCGGTCGAAAGTGAATAGTTCGCCGAGACGACCATTTGCCTGTAATATGCTTAACGTGAGCATATTGTGCGGACACCGACACGCTCCCTTGCTACTTCTCCTGTTTTTTATATTCCTCAGAAATTACAGTTCGTTGAAAGCTGAAATGCATATAGATTCCTTGGAGAGTGTAAGGGTGCACTAAGCGAGATATCCCGAATTTCCTATTGGAACGGGAAAAAATGGGACATGGGCGTACGAAGTCGCGAACAAAAGCTAATACGAATTACCTACTTACAATTATTGGACCTGCTATTGTGAAATTAACTCTCACTTCCAAAACATACACTGACTCATGATCATCATTTGGCTTCGAAACGGTGATCCTTCCTCGCACTACGGGTCCATCAAAATCGTTTTCATACTCAAACACATATGGGCAAGTAGAATTATAGTTCTGTCCACACACAAATTGTAGAAATAAATAAACTAAAACACACGAACACATTGACTTCATTTTATTTGATTTCGAACAAGGTTCGCGTTCATTTTAGTGATATAAATATAACCAAGTTGTGTGTCCGTACCTGCGATTACAGAAAAACTGGTTTATCAAGATGTGTGCGGTGGCATGCAAGATGGCTGTAAATATTTAAAAGTTTCGTGTTTTTGCTGTATCGACTTGTGATCATCATATTCATCGGTTATGTTCATCAAGAAATGCTGGATAACTTGATCCTCAGCATGCCCAGCAGGATCTCCGCATGTGTTCGAGCCAGGGGAGGAGTTATATTATCTATACTAATATTATAAAGTTGATGAGTTTGGTTTGTTTGCTTGCTTGAACGCGCTAATCGCAGGAACTACTGATCCGATTTGAAAAAATCTTTCAGTTTTAGATAGCCCATTTATCGAGGAAGGTTATAGGCTATATATCATCACGCTAAGACAAACAGGAGCGGAGCAATAATGGAAAATGTGACGCAGACGAAGTTGCGCGGGTCAGCTAGTTGAATATAAATCTTTTATTAATAAATTGTTGTTAAGTTTGGTTAAACTAACTTTTTCTTTATATCAAATTTCAGTAACAATTACATTCTAATTAATAACTCAAGTTTTGTTAAGAAAAATAAACAATAATTTTAATTCTTTTTTAAATTTCTAACAGGGTTTTTCTATATAAAGAAAACGCACAACAAATATTTTTTCTTGATAAAGTTAAATAATAAAAATATATATCAGCTTATACTAGTGACCATAAAACTTTTTTTGATGTGTGTATGTGTGTAGCAACCATAACTGGGTAACACGGTACTTTTTCACAAGACTGGAGTCAGATTTTCTGGCTTCTAATGGACCTACCACACGCACAAGCTTCACCACAGTTTTGCCTGTGCAGGCCGGTTTGTACACGTAACACCGTTGGCACGTAATACAGTTTTACCAACTCCACACATAGTGTTCCGTGTACAAACCGGCCTGCACAGGCAAAACTGTGGTGAAGCTTGTGCGTGTGGTAGGCCTTTAACAATCCATAATGACTGCCGAACATACGGAGTCGGCTTTCTCGAGGCAAGGAGGAGTCGAAGTATGTTAAGCGGGTCACCCGTCCTCTGACATACGGACTGACCTTGGCAAACGATGCTTAATCTCGAAGATCGATTCGTACGGCTGTTATTTTTAAGCCACAAGCTCAACGCCAATAATAACAAAATCTTGTAATAAATCTTCCAATCTTATAGATAAACAAACTTAGTATCTTGACTTGGCTAGCGAGCTTGTCGACATGTGGGATGTGAACGAAGCAGTTATTGTGTCGCTAGTCGTGACGGCCAATGGCATACTTGCCAAAAGCCTCGATCAATATCTGAAGAGGCTCTGGTTGGGTATCTGGATCAAGGGCTTGATCCAGAAAGCAGTGATGGGCTTGATCCTGGAAACAGTGCTTACTGTTAGGATCTTGTTTGTCGGTTTTCTTTTTTTCAATCATGTCTGTCTGTCTGTCGGTCTATCTGTCTGTCTGTCTGTCCGTATGTCACAGCTTCTTTTCTCCGTAACTATAAGAACTATGCTGTTGAAACTTGGTAAGTAGATATTGTATTCTGTGAACCGCGTAAAGATTTTCACACAAAAATAGAAAAAAAACAATAAATTTGGGGGTCCCCATACTTAGAACTGAAACTCAATTTTTTTTTGTATCAAACCCATACGTGTGGGGTATCTATGGATAGTTCTTCGAAAATGATATTGTGGTTTCTATTATCATTTTTTTCTAAACTGAATAGTTTGCGCGAGAGACACTTCCAAATTGGTAAAATGTGCCCCCCCCACCCCTGTAACTTCTAAAATAAAAGAATGATACAACTAAAAAAATATATGATGTACATTACCATATAAACTACCAGCGAAAATTGGTTTTAACGAGATCTAGTATGTAGTTTTTTTTAATACGTCAAAAATCGTAAATCACAACATTTGCTTATAATACATACCTACAGGTCTGTACGGAACCCCCCGGTGCGCGAGTCCGACTCGCATTTGGCCGTTTTTTTCATATAGAGGTTGGAACCTCTAAACCAGTTTAATCAACATTTTTCTTCCAACAACTTGTTCTTGCTCATCATACATGTTCTTTTTGACATTAGCATAGCCTCCGATGCTGATATCACTCGTCGTAAATATCTATGTAACATTAGATGTATATTGTTTTTATGTGAAAACATAAATTTAGTAACGTCCATCATAATGGTAAGTGTAGTCATCATACTGGTATATTATTGTGTTTGTAATATACTGGTGGACAATTTGATTGTGTAATCAACTCGTGTAGGAAGATTAAAAGTTTGGGTATTGTGATCCGAAGTTATTGTGGATTAATCGTACATTGTTTATGTGTGCGTCAAAGTGACAAATACTAATCGATATACAAAAAAAACTTTTCCATTTCAGCAGTGAAATTCTGTAAACATTTCGAAATGATAACTTAGACGAAGTGAGCTGTCAAACCATACAAACAAGACGGAATGACAGCTCAGCAGTATGATTCTGCAGTGCGATTTTGTTTACATGTCGAAGTGAAGGCGTGGGTGAAGTGATCACGAAATGAGCTGCCAAACCATACAAACAAGATGGAATGACAGCTCAGCAGTATGATTCTGCAGTGCGATTCTGTTTACATGTCGAAGTGAAGGCGTGGGTGAAGTGATCACGAAGTAAGCTGTCAAACCATACAAACAAGATGGATTGACAGCTCACTTGTCGTTCACTCCACCTGAGTGAACACGGTGATATGTCTACAGAATAGACCGGCTGTAAACATGTCGAAGTGAAGGCTTGGGTGAAGTAATCATGAAGTGAGCTATCAATCCATGTAATCACGGTGGAATGACAGCTCACTCCGTGGTCACTGCATCCAAGTCTTCACTTCGACGTGTTTACGGAAGTGATTGAGTGGCTGACATATGCACAGCCGAAACTAATGTTCGTAGGGAGCTGTATTGACATGTAAACTCCTTGGAGCGTAGGAGAGCAATAGGAGAGAATTTACAAAAATAGACACAATAACAAAGGTACACTAAAGACTCGGCAATACTGAGCGTTTATGCCGCGGTCACAAATTGCGGCGGCGGTGGCGTCGGCGCGTACGCGGCACTTTGAAATGCATAGATTTATATGGAAACTATTCACGATGGCAGCGGCGCGGGATCGGTACGGTGGCGGCGTACGAGTGGCGTGCGCTCGTCCAGCGGTGCTGTTGTTAGTTGTTGTGTGGTGCCGGTAAGTTCTCATAAATACGCGCGCCGCACGATCTGCCTCCTGGCTTCTTGAACCACTTTGTGTCGCCGCGTCGCTGCCCACCCGCTGCCCGCGCCGCCACCACCGCCGCTTCTTGCCCGCTGAGTTCGTGTCCACGGCCTTATACCTACGTGTCATGCATCAGACAGCTGACAGCACGTATAAACGCTAAATGTGTTTATTTTTGGACAATATTTTATAGGAAACGACGAGAAATAAGTAACATTTATCTTTCGATAGATCGTCGCCCTGTGCACGGTGTTAACGTTGCTGGCGGTACCCTCAGTCGCGCAGGGCTCCGGGGGCTTCAGGCTCCGCTCGCCATGCCCCGGGGTGTTCACGTACGACCCGTCTGGGTCAGTGCCCGGCTCGTGGACTGGAGTCGCCACCTTGTCTTGACACACTTCTGCTCTGGATGCAGCTTAACATAGTGCTGGATAGCCCGGCTTTGGGAGTTTCTGCATTGCTTGGGGTGAGAATATGTAACCATTTGTCAAGTCTACATTCTTTACTTATTTAGGAGCTCTTGGCTAATTAATAGCCGCCGCACGGTTCGATCTTTATGGTTATGCAACGCTTACCAAGGTTGGTCTGTGGATGGGTGACCATCTAACCATCCGAGTTTCCTTCGTTCCTCAAAAAACATGTTAAGCCATTTGTCCCGGCTGACTTTTGTGGATTTTTGGCAATCGTAACGGATTGTCAGAAGCCAGTAAATCGGACTCCAGTCTTACCAAGAAGTACCTACCATCTTACCTAGTTAATGGGTTGTAGAGGTCTGGTAGGCAGCCGCTCCTCCTATTGAAACACTGGTATTCAGCTGAATCCGGTTTGTCTGGAAGCCGACCCAGTACAGTTGGGAAAAGGCCAGGCAGATGATGATTCTTTACAATACTTAATTAACTTAATGATTAGCAAACTGGATATCAACACCAAGGGAATCAGTAAATGTATGTTTTTTTTTGTGCTAGGGAAACCGATTTCTACATCTTATTTTCCTTGAAACTTGAATAAAATAAGGCTTAATAACAATCGGGTCCCAGTTAGATGACACACTATAGTTGACTATAGAAATGCAAATAACAACAGGTACTCTTTGCCTCGAATAGAAAAAAAATGATCATTTCAATTTAAGATTAATCATGAATATAAACGAACAAATTGAATTTGATGAGATTGCTATCCTTTAACTTGTATCCTTTTCAGGATTGGAAAGGTAACTCGACCACACAGAATAACGTGCGCTTCGAAATTGACAACGACGACGTACAAATATACCCAGGTTATCCGGAAACAGTGCGTATCTTTGTCAAATACGATCCTCGTAATACAACCCCGAGACTGCTGAGGATCCAACTGAATGAGAAGGATATCTGCAATACTGAGGCGATGCTATCACCGCAAAGGTATTTAAATGATAGTGCTTCCGAATTTAAAGTTATTTTTTACTTCGTAGTGTTTTTTTATTTGGGAGTCGATTGTATTTTTTGTAAAAAGTTTATTTTTATTTTTAACCGACTTCCCAAAAAGGAGGACGTCCTCAATTCGGTTGTATTTTTATATGTTTGTTACCTCATAACTCTGTTGTTTCATCTGAAAGGATATCAGATTGGTCCCAATTAAATTTTATCAAAATCGGTTATAAACTTTGGATTTTAAATCGAAATAGCTGGAGTTCGTCTACTTGAATGATGGTTTCATGTCATCCAAGTAATCGAAATTGCGTATTTTGCTTTTCTGCGATTTTGCAGTGGTGTTGATAGGTGTGGGGTTACACCGATATAGATATAGATAGACCTAGATAACGCAAGTATCACGATCTGTATGAAAACCAAGAGTGCCAGTTTTTGGCTACCTACTATAAGTCGTCACAAGCACTATTTAGTGATGGGAAAATGAAATCGATTCAAAGACGCCGCCCACCTCGCCTAACCCTATACACCGATGCAGACTGAGTGCGAAAGTGGCCACTTACTATTTTTGTACGTAGCTTACGTACAAAAATTGGCACGCGAAGTAGTTGCTCTTGCATTATCTAGGTCTATCTATATCTGTGGGTACGTGGGGTACCTGACAACCACTGCAAAATCGAGAAAAGCAAAATACACAATTTCGATTACTTCATCATCATCAGATCCAAGTAAACGAATTCCAGCTATTTCGATTTAAAATCCAAACTTCGCAACCGATTTTGATGAAATTTAAATGGGACCAATCTGCAAGTATATCCTTTCAGATATTAAAGAAGAAATTTTCAAATCGGTTCATAATTGACGGAGTTATGAGGTAACAAACATAAAAAATACTAAAGAATTGAGATCCACCTCCTTTTTGGGAAGTCGGTTAAAAAGGAACCCTTATGGTGTGACTAAGTCTGTTCGTCTGTCACAACTGGATATTTTAAAACTACTAATGCTATCAACTTGAAGTTTGGAACAGTATAAGATGACGTTTGCTCAACTATTTTGCAAAAAAGACGACTAATTATGAAATAAATAAAAATGTTTATAATTTTTTTGCAACAGCGACTGAAAGTTTTAAACATTCAAACTGCACTAGGGCATGATGTGTTGAACGTCTCAATTTTTAGGCCGCATATTTTTGGACTTAGGACGAAAAATGAAAAAAATTTTTTAGTCCACCCTTATCTCGGATGCTTGCATGGAGAAAAATCTTAAATTATTGTATTCGATAGAAGTTTGTTTAAAGATTACAGGAAAAAATATAACGGCTTCTCCAAACAGCATACTTTTTTAGAAATCATCAACGAAAATTACATTAGTTTCTCTATCGGTCAAGAGATGACGCAGATCTAAAACTGCAATATACACTGCAGTGTAAGAATTCTCTGACGAATAAAGGCCTCGCCGATAAAAAATAAAAACATTTCACGTTTTGTACGATGGTACGGAACCCTCGGTGCACGTGTCCGACTCGCTCTTGACCGTATTTTTTGTTCTGGTGCCACTCATTTAGTACATGAATCTTTATTGTATCAAAAGTCATAATGCTCAAATGAATAACCTTCTACTTCATCTAATAACAGTTTACTCAATTTTTATCAACAAAATAAATGTTATCGGCAGAATTGGCAGAATGTGCTCGCGGCATAATCTCTGCAGGAGCTGGAGGTGGCTGGTGGTGGTGGTGTTGTTCAAGGCGGGTGGGTCTCTGGATAAATCTGGACAAAACAAAAGTCATGTACAATGTCATGTCACCCCGAGACCTGTAATCGTAAATGGTGCCACCTTCGAGGTTGTGCAAGAATAAATATATCGAGGCCAAATTATACGTGGACGGCACAAAGTTAAGGAGGTGACCAGAAGAATTCGCTTGGGCTGGGCGGCATTCGGAAAGTTGTGTGATATCTTTGAATCGATCCCGCAATCCCTTGAGACCAGGGTCTATAACCAATGCGTCCTATCCGTAACGACTTACGGATCCGAAACGTAAACACTCACCATAGGCTTGGTCCACGCCTGTGGACGGTGAGCTATGGGTGGCTCGCCGTCCGTCCGTCTAGTGACGACAGGCCGTGTCGACGGCGCGTTAGTGTTCCACGCGCGCCTCAAAGAGAGTCAGCAACACAGAGCGGCCCGAAAGGGCCGACGCCTGCAGAAGTCGCGGGATTATTCGCAAGAGACACCGTGGCTCCGGAACACAAAGGGCAATGAAGGAACATGGATGGGTTTTAGTCAGTAGAAGTCTGACACTCCCTCCCGCTCCATCCAGAGCGGGAGGTGTCATTGGATGATGATGGTTGCTCAGCGTACAATGGAGAGAGCAATGCTCGGGGTTTCTCTGGTGGAAAGAATTCACAACGAAGTCATTCACCATACAACTAAAATCACTGACATTGCGCGTATAATGAGCATGCTGAAGTGGAAGTGGACCGACCATGTCTGTAGACGGACAGACGGACGATGGAGCGGACATATGTTAGTGGAGACCGAGTGAGGGCAAACGTAGTGTGGGACGCCGTCGACACGGCCTGTCATCTTAAGACGGACATCTACCGCGGCGGCCGGGACGAGAGATTCTCTCCCTCTCCCATTCCGCAACCTCTTTCGCTAGCATGACTGCTTCGAGAGGTGACGGCGTTCCATTCCGTCTCGCTCCGGACCATGGATTGGACCAGGGCCGGACTCGAGAGGTCACCGCCGATCGCCGCTTCGAGGACACGGCGCTGCCCCCACACACACCTGCACAGTGTGCTCCACCGTATCCTCCGGTCGATCCTCGCAGTGGTAGTGTGGGACGCCCTGCGGCACGATGGACCGATGATTTAAAGGAGGTCGCTGGCATCGGATATATGCGGACTGCTCAGGACCGGGATGGTTGGAGTTCTTTGGGTGAGGCTTACGTTCAGTTGTGGACGGCAATTGGCTGATATGATGATAATGAGGATGTGAGAGTCCCGAGTAGAGACCGAGCCGTGATTCACCTTCTTTTATTGTCTTTTACACCAAGATATTGGATAAACACAAAACAGATATCTGTGTTTTGATGGACTAGAAGGATGACTTTTCTAATATTTTCTCTTCTGCCTTTTTCAGCCCCCATCACGAGGTTCCAAATACTGAAATCACTACGGATGAGTGCGGTTTAGTCGCCGGTGGCAACGAGAGGTATCCCCTGATCTACGATGGAAACTTTTACGGGAGAGGACAGATACCTTGGCTGGTGGCTATCTACAGGGTCGTTGCGGGGACTCTTCTATTTATCTGCGGAGGAACACTTGTTTCGGATCATCATGTTGTGACAGGTGAGTTTAGAACACTGTTTTTAATAAAGCGGTCCTTTGTAAACTATTGAGAGGAGTAGAAGTAAGTACTAGTAGCAGTTGGGATAGGTACTCGTAGAATATACTTTATTGTACACCTAAAATAGGCTCTACTCTTTTACACAAACTTGTATTGGGACAATGGTGGTTTTACCGTTGCTTTGGATAAACTGAACCTTAGACCGCAGATACAAAGTCAGCGGGCGCGGAGTAGCGTGTGTAGAATAAAAGTGAGCAAACTCGAATATTTTAACAGCCTACCTCGGAAAAGTTTGGAGTAACTTAAAAAGTAAAAAACCTCAACAGTGAGCTCAAAAATATTTTTTTTTAATTTGTGATTTTATCAAAAGTAACATTTTTACAATTAAAATGAAAGGCATAGAACCATTTGCATTGCGGCCGAGAAATTTCGAGATGAACTCACCATTTGGCAATAATGACTATTACTTAATTATGTGCTACAATATACTGCAATAAGCGCTTGAAGAAAGATCGAACCTTTTTGCATTTTTTCAGGTTCAAGTAGAGTACGAACTCAACTATTTAGAATTTCCACTGACGAATTATTGAATACTTCCAGTAGGAAATAATCCGGAACTCTCTTAGAATACCTACTCATTCTAAGAGAGTTTAAAAAAGTGTTGTATGTCGGCCTATTTTTAATTTAGACTTATTTTCAGCCGCTCATTGCATGCGCCGTCCGTCAGTCTTTACTCCCATTGAAGAAATTGTTGTTAAGGTTGGAGCACACAGCCTGAACGACTTGAGTGACAACATGGCCGTTACTAGGAAGCTGACGGCGTCGTCTATACACGAAGAGTATGATCCCGATACGCTTCAAAGTGAGTACCTATTTTAAGATGGATCTAACAGCAATACCCATAACGGTCTCCTGCTATCATCCATTTATCACCTTGCCGTGTTCACTCCATGATAGTCACAGGAGAACACCTCATGCGGATGATATCATTGTTCGAGAACGAACAAAAAATGACTTTGTGAGTCCTGCATACCTAACTCCATCTAAATTTCTATGGTTCATAGTTTTTTCTTGTTTTAGCTGACATCTTGGTACTCACATTGGATAAACGCGTCAAGTTCAACAGGTACATCCGCCCAGTTTGTCTGTGGAGCGGTGACACTGCGCTCTCACGTGTGGTTGGAGCTATTGGAGTTGTAAGTATACCTCATCGAAGGCCACAGCCGTAGCGACAGAACTGATGAGTCTGTTATCCTACTTCACTATCACTACATATTATAAAACAAGGTCCTCCGCCGCGTCTGTCTGTCTGTTTGTGATAAACTCAAAAAATACTGCACTGGCTGTTTTCACCAACGGATAGAGTGGTTTTCGAGGAAGGTTTTAGTATACAATGTTTTAAGCGGGTGAAGCTGCGGGCATCAACTGATAATGTTATAAATGCGAAAGTTTTTCAGTATAGATAGATGTTTGTTACTCTTTCACGTCAGAACACCTGAAGGAATCTTCATGAAATTTAGCACAGAGGTAGATTATAATTTGGAATAACACATAGACAATACTTTGTATCCCGAGCGCGCTGGCAGAAGCTAGTAAGTATCTAAAGGCAAGTCACTCAAGTCCTAATGGCAGAAGGCGTTTGTTTCCTTCCAGAATGGGATTAGATGTGAGGAGACATGATGCAGAACCAAAACACACGTCTTGTCGATTACCTGTGTATTACATTGTGCTCTTTCCACAGGTTGCCGGTTGGGGTGATCGAAGCAAGAATGACACACGAGGCAGGCAAGACGAGCCCCAAATGGTGCGCATCCCTATAGTCAGCACCAAGGAGTGCAGGGCCAGCAAAGCTGTTTTCCACCAACTTACCTACAGCACTACCTTATGCGCAGGTGCGTAGTATTTAAACTACACTGAAAGTTATCACTATCATAGATGGCTCAGGTCATAGATGGCTGCTCGTCCGGACTGCTGGATATTAATGCCGGGGTTCCTCAGGGGTCAGTACTCTCGGAAATACTGTTCCTGTTGCATATTAATGATCTGCTAAAACCCGGTACCTTTTGGTAAGCAGACGACAGCACTGTTGCTGAGAGATACGTGTCCGACGCACGAGCTGGTGGGTCACAGACCCGGTCTCTCCGTGAGGCTATGGTTGAGTGCTTAAACGTGTCCTTACAGGCTGTTTTTGAATGGGGCGATGCCAATCTGGTTAAGTTCAATGCTGCTAAGACCCATGCGTGTCTCTTTTCCGCTAAAAGCAGCCATTTCCACTCTGCTCTATCTCTCCGCGGTGTAACCCTGCCGATATCCGACAGACTTGAGCTCCTTGTTGTTACGTTAACATCTACCCTCAATTTTGGCCCTTTCATAGATTCCAAGGCTCAAGTGGCTGCAAAAAACTCTAGAGATACTCAAGCGTTACAGCTACATTTTAAAAAGCTTTAACCTGCCTGCTTTTTTTAACCTACCTTACTAGTTAATTGATTTGTATGGGTGAAACGTAGTCGATGCGAAGCAAAAGAAAGCTCTTTGTTTTTTCTTTCGCTTCGCATAGACTTCGTAATATTTAGAACGTTCAATTTAAATATGTTTTTATTTTTGTATGAAAACCAGATGAACTAAAATATGATGAATTTTTAAAAGTCATAGAACAAAAAAATACAGCCGATTTGATAACCTCCTCCTTTTTGGGAAGTCGGTTAAAAAAAGTTGTTGATTATGATCTTAGTGACATTATAGTCCTGAGAGGTAGTCGGTGTTTTACAAATAACCCTTTATAAAAATCATGTTTCACGGTGTTTGTTATCGAACTCCTCCGAAACGGTTTGACCGATTTTAATGTTTTTTTTTTTGTATGTACTCAATAGGTTTGAGAATAGGTATACTTAGGTACTTATTTTTTTTTTTGGCAAAAACGTTTCTCCGGTCAGCTTGTAATATTATATAAACCTTGCATTCACATTCGGTTTGTGGAAAACAACCAGATGACAACGCACGATTAGCCATATCCAATATGGCGGACTGCCAAAGATGAAATTAAGACGTTTGCTGAGAAGTTTGTTTCATTAATAACTTTATTAATGTTTGAAAGTCCGTATGGAAAACCGAAAGTTTATAAGATAACTCTTGTGTCACGATAGTCTGTTTTGCTGGCTGATTGGCTCCGCGGACCGATTCATAATAGGGCATAGAACTATTGTGGATAGTCCTCCCGCTGCCGCCCGGAACGAAACCACACTAGGTACTGAGCCTCCATTGCCCGCCCGTCCGTCCATCCGCCTGTCTGTCTGTACCCCAAGAACCGTATTAGGTTTGTTTTGTACAGTTGAAATTTTCAGAGCGTGAATTTCTTTTGCCGATATACTAACAAAAAATAATAAAAAATGAATTAAATAAAAAATTGAAGCCGAAAAAAAAATATTTCTTGTATGTGAGCCACATAAAAGAAATATGCTTTTTTCGGTTTATGGTATTTATGGCCGACTCGCGCTTGGCCGGTTTTTCTTGTTTGTTTAAGTGTCATCTACCCTGTATATGCATTATACATCATGCGCCGCTAATTTGCAAAAAGAAAAATTTAAATGGGTGCGGGAGGGCTTCGCCAGCTCCCATAGAAAAAAGTTCCAATCCCTTTGGTGCAAATCTAGTTATGAAGTCACTTGGGGGGGAAGGTGGGAGGGGGGCAATTAGATAAATAATTATCCTACTGAAGAGACCCGGAGATCCGGGAGACATGACAATGATAGGGCTCATCGCAATGAAATTTACCTCCTTATGAGACTACTGAGCTTAAAATTTTGAAAATATATGGTGTGCTGTATCGTAAAAAATATTCGTTTTGAAATCTACGCGGACGAGTATGACTTGCACTTGGCCAGTTATTAGCCAAAAGAAATGTATGTGATTTCCCTTTCACAGGTGATCGAAACGGCTCGGGCCCTTGCAAGGGGGACTCTGGTAGCGGCCTCTACCTGCTGGATGACGGCAAGTGGCGACTCCGAGGTGTTGTCTCCTTGTCCCTGCTGAACACAGCCCTCACCTGTGATCTCAACGAATACATCGTTTTCACTGATACAGCGCAGTTCTTGCCTTGGATAAGGAATATTCTAACGGAGCAATATTTTGAGTAAGTTGGTATATTATGATCCTCATGTGTGATCACATAATTTTGTAGCTAATAAGTCATCATAATGTAGGTTAGTATAACGAAGCAGAGTGTCAGTTGGAACCATTATCCGCTTGAGCGGACACGGGGTCTACTTTGCTACCATTTAACAATTTGACGTAGACCGCGCAACGGTCGCATTCCGACCTTTCCAGCAAAAACTACATCTGTTGTCAAATTATGTCCATTTCTGTCTAACACACGGTATTTCAATCCTTTTGCTCTTTTCCACTCGATTTTTTGACATTTCATACATGCTAAAAATACAAAATACGCCACGGGCGAGTCCATTTTTAAAAAGAAATTAAATTTTTAGTCAGTCTGTGCTATGACGCGAGTTGCGCAATGACGTAGCTGTCGAATAAACTTGTTTATAATGTTGTTTGTGAGTGAATTAGTGTTATGTAATGTTTTATGGGTGCCTTGTGATGTGATTAATGTGTGTGCAAGTGAAAATAAACATGTTGGTAAGTATTAGCATGTTTTTTTATGATTTTCCTATCCCTTGTTACACAAGGCGTCCATGTTGTCAGAACGCTATCGTAATTGATTAATTATTAAGTCTAGCTACTTGTTCTGACTAAAAAGTAATTATTATCGCATTTTATGTTTACTGGGCAATAGATTTCAGCCAAAACATAAACAAAACAAACGAAATTTACGTTATGATTAGAATTTTTGTTCCGTGGGTCGGAAGGTAAATAATGCAAAATGGCGGGAAATGGCTAATGTTTGGTGGTAGTTTTTTTTTTTTTATATATGTTTTTGTACGGTGGAGTATGTTGTTTGTTATTTATCGTTTTTAGATATAACCCAGCTACCCATACAAGTCATAAAATATATATGTTATCGATTTACTTTTTAAATTATTCCTGTTCAAAGTTCACATAATGTGTTTTTTTCACCAATATTCAATGTTTACAAATTAATTAAAAAATATAGAAACTAACCGTTATCATACACTTAACGTAAGTATAAACAGCTGTTAATCGGCTTTACAAATAACGAAACACTTGAGTGGTACCTCTAATAGGAGGCGACTAAAAAATGTTAACGTAAACAAAAACATCTGGCGGGCAGCTGCCCGCCAGATGATATTTGACCCCGAGCGGTCAACGTCATCACGTGACATGTGCCCGGACCGTGCAAGCGGGAATTTTTTGACGTCATATTATTTTAGTTAGGAGTTTTATTTCCTACTAGCTGACCCGCGCAACTTCGTCTGCGTCACGTTTTACATTATTGCTCCGCTCCTTTTTGTCTTAGCGTGATGATATATAATAACCTTCCTCGTTAGATGGGCTACCTAAAACTGAAAGAATTTTTCAAATCGGGCCAGTAGTTCCTGAGATTAGCGCGTTCAACCAAACAAACAAAGAAACTCTTCTGCTTTATAATATTAGTATAGATTTTAAGTGTTACCATTATGTTATTTCTGGTTTTTTTCGCCTCTGAGGTATACATTTTAAGCCATTTTGTATGCTTATGTCTACTACACAAGTAGGTATACAAAACGATTAAATATTTACAGTTTGAATAGCACTCGGAAAAATCAAACAGCCAATTTGGTTACCTTGTTCTCTCTTTTCAGAGCAGAAAATACTTCAGCAGTTTCTGAATCATTTGAGTGCGGCGTAGTCTTCGATGGTAACGAAGGGGTCACCCTTTCCGTGGGTACGGCTTACGTCAGAGGAAACACACCCTGGCTTGTGGCCATATTTCTCAAAGATGAGCAGACTTATTCTCTTCGATATACCTGCGGAGGCACGCTCGTGTCCAATCGCCATATTATTACCGGTAAGTTTGTACTTACGAGAATGGGTAAATTATAAAATTAAAGAAATAAAAAAATTAAATTGCATGTCACATTCAAATTCGAATGTTCCAGGATAACTCAACTCTTATAAACAAGCCACGAACATCGAAATCGGTTATGGCGTTTAGAAGTTATGTTGGAATAAAGAAATTAATAAACATACTTATTACTACATGTACCCTGCTTAATATAAATAATTTTTTTTTTTCACAAGTTCGCGACTACATTCTTTATTGGTTAATTTACAGCTGCTCACTGCATGGGCCGCTCAACCATGGAGTCGGCTGCCACAAACTTTGTGATAAAATTGGAGCACACAACGTGAATGATTGGACGGAGGATGTCACAGTCACCAGGAAGATTGTATCTGTAGCTGTACATGAGAACTATAATCCATTCCCGGTGCAAAGTGAGTATCTCATGTACTTATCACAGCAATCTCATGATGGCCGTCATCAGCTTGTGTCAGATGTACTAAAGTATTCTAGCCATCCTCGCATATATATGTTTGTTTCGTTTACTACTTTGCTCTGGCTATGCGTCACCCAAACCTAAACCGTTTACTTGGTGATTTAAGAGTCCTATTACACTTTTTACGGAAATTCATGATTTTTGACTCTGTAATTTTCAGCAGCAATAAGATATTTTAATTATTTGATCATGAATAACGATAGTGCCAGTCTCTTTCTTGTAAGTTAGAGTTACACATTTTCATTTTTCATTTCGTGTAATTTACTATAAATATTTTACGAACTCAGTTTGCAAGAAAAAATGTCGGCGATGGAACTTTGACGGTCAAATTCACATTGTTACAATCAATTCTTTTAAAAGTTGAAATTACTAAAAGGTAAGTTGAATGTTTTACTTGTTTATTGGAGTTCTAGAATTTCTTTAAATTCCTTGAGTTTTCAGGGAAAAAAACGCAAAGAAAGCCAAATTTAAGCCAGAAATGTCTTGATTCAGCGTCCATTATATTCTAAATAAAAACAATTTTATCAAATAAATTAACATGATATAAAATTTCAATCTACAATGAATACGTTTCATTAGTTTTCTTTTGTCAATATAATAAAACAAAATTACAATAAATAAAATTAAAGTACTATATATTCTGCGTCAATTCAGCGCGCGCGCTCTTCAGTCTCGCGCGAGCGCCCAACTAAACTATAATCCTATTCAGACTAGTAAGTATCAAAATTATTTCGCGGACTATAGATGTACTCCCAACGCAGACCAACGTAACTTCGTTTATTGCAAACGACCATTCACGATTCGTAATAGGACTCTTAAATTAAAACATAACCCATACTTGCGCCATATTAACTACTAGCTGACCCGCGCAGCTTCGTCTGCGTCACATTTTCCATTACTGCTCCGCTCCTATTTGTCTTAGCATGATGATATATAGCCTATAACTTTCCTCGATAAATGGGCTATCCGCTATCTAAACCTGAAAGAATTTTTTAAATCGGACCAGTAGTTCCTGAGATTAACGCGTTCAACCAAACAAACAAACTCTTCTGCTTTATAATATTAGTATAGATTAGCATAGATGAAAAATAGATAAATCAACTTGACTCAAATGCAGACATGGGCGAAGGTCATTCTTTCAAGGAACATCTTAACACCGCGATTCAGAAAATTGACGTCACACGCCAACGCCATCTATCGAATACTGCACGCAGTTGATCTCTAGGTATAGTCCAGTCTAAGTTTTATAGATGGCGCTATTTCAATATTTTACTTCGGAAAGACTATAAAAATTATAATTTTAATTCATATTTTTTATTATAAGGTATGAACTGATTACGATGAAACAAAAAACTTAATATTACTACAATTTACGCACAGTTTATTGTTATGTATAAAAGTTATGTGAAGTAATAATGAGACTAAGTGTACATAACCCTAATTTTACTTCTGGAAAACTTTAAATTCAAATATCTTTTGATAGACTGAACCGATTGCAATGAAACAAAAACTAAATGTTATTCCAAGTTACGCACAATCCTTGTGTGTAAAAGTTATCTACATTGCTTACGCAGATTTTACGTGATGCCCGAACAAATCAACAGACAAACAGACACAAATTCTAAAAATGCTCGAAATGGGTTCTATTGGTAGTTTTTTAACACCCTAGCTATTTTTTTTTGATTTTTTTTTCATGTACAAAAATCACTTTTCTACAGTTTTATTATATGTATATCGATATAAATAGATAGATAACACGTCACACGGTTCACACGTTTTTGTACGTCCGAATTAATGAATTGGCAAGACCGTTATCAGATTTTCTAACTTCTGACTATCCGTAACGACTGCCAAAGATCTCCAAATGACTGCCGTAACGAAATATCAATTTAGAATCAATCGTGCATGAATCTGTCATTCCGTCTCAAGATTAACAGCCATTGGGTACTGTAAGTGCCTCGAAGTGAAGGCTTGGGTGAAGTAGTTACAAAGTGAGCTGTTAATCCAAGCAATCAAGATGAAATGACAGCTCACTTCGTGATCTCTTCACCCAAGCCTTCACTTCGACATGTTTTTAGATTCACGTACCTGTACTCCAAGATTTAGACATTTCGATAATTTACTTGTTTCAGATGACATAATGATATTCACTCTGAACAAACGCGTCACTTTCAACAATTACATCCGTCCAGCTTGTCTGTGGACTGGCAACACTGAGCTCTCGCGTATTGTGGGTGCTTCGGGAATAGTAAGTACCTAATCCAAGGTCATCAACAGGTCTTATAACAGTTGACCATTTAACTGTTAATTTACACACACTTCACAAAATAGTGGCTTTATTGAGGAACTAATTAAATCGCAATTTCATCCTAAATCGATCCATAATTTAAAAAAAAAAGCATCTGCTGGACTAAAAAAAACATGCAATGAACACGTCTATATTACCAAAACTAAATCACATGTGGCCACTTCATTTATAGGGCTGCTGTTTTGCATCCGTGTACACCACATAAGGTTCATGTGAAAACCAGCGTCAGGCAATCACATGTGATTTGGCTTAATTGGACCTTGGACTAGTTATCATCTTTGTATGAATAAAATATACTCAATAAATAAAAATAAAAATGTATAAAATTGAAAAAATAACGGCCCTAAGTGTGACCCAAAAGGTACCCCGACGGTATTTAAGATACCGTTTTGATTTAATCCTTTTAAGATACTCCATTTGTGAGCGATTTTTATGTTCGATTCGTACCGATATAACGCAATCTACGAACACCTATATTTATGAATTTAGTCACAAGGAAGTTGTGATCTACTAATTCGAAAGCTTTTTTTAAAGTTAAGGATATTGCACGAACCTACAATAACCGTCAGTTTATGCAGATTAAACTTAAGAAGTACAGACTCTTAGGTGGTGCTTTGTAAATTCTTGACAGCAACACTAGACTCGAATTTTATAGCTGAACATATTTTGGCACTATACTGATTCATCACATTGTGGAGATGGTCGCGTACAAGAGTCTGCACCGGCTAGGTAACGCGATCGGCCAATGATATCCTGTCTTAAAATTGATGGAGACGTAATTAAAAATAAAGCAGAACAAACAAAGACAAACTACAACTCATTTTTAACATATTTTTGTTTGATAAAATCTTGTCAAACTATTAACGACAATCTTACTTTTCCCAAATACCTTTAGAAAAGTATTGTAACAAAAATCGAGTAAATGTACATTACTTTAAACTTAAAATGCCAATGCATTCCACTACTTTCTGAGATATATCTTTATCCTTGGAACAGTCCAGGCCGCTCGTTTATGGAAAACATTGTCATAAAACGCGCGCAACGCTTCCTGTTTTCAAAAGACTTATTATGGGACACTACTGGTCATTGTGATGTCACTCTACTTATGAGTATATTTTCTAGTTTTTATATGATGTTTTTATTTTCATGTCTATTTTTCTATATTTTCTTAAGTACTCTTAAATATTTGAACCAAGTACAGCCTCGTTTCGTGTCCAGGCTATCTTTTTCAATACCTGAGGGCCTAGCACGAAGGGGGACCAAACGCCTCCTGCAGAAGGCTCTACGCGAGGATCGTGCGGTCCATGGCCCTTTACGGGGCCCCGGTGTGGGCGCGTTCTTTGAGGCGGCGCTCTGCCCACTGCCTGAACGCGCCCCAAAAGGTGGTAGCCGTAAGGCTGGCCCGCGGGTACCGCACGATCTCGAGCGAAGCGGCGAGTCTCTTGGCCGGATTGCCACCATGGGATCTGGAGGCGATAGTCCTCGCGCGCCTTGAATGGCGCGTGGATGTACTACGCCGGGGGGAAACTCCTGACGCGGCAAATTGTCGCGCAGCGGACAGACTTCCGGCGTGATCTCATGGCGACATGGAGACAACGACTGTAGCAACCCAGCGCAGGCCACGCCACGATAGTGGCGATAAGTCCCCTCTTTGAGGAGTGGCTAGAGAGGCGCCACGGCGTCCTCACCTTCCGCCTGACGCAGGTCCTCACCGGACACGGATGTTTTGGGAGGTACCTGCATCGAATCGGGCGGGAGGAAACGCCTGGGTGTCACCACTGCGAGGATCGACCGGAGGATACGGTGGAGCACACTGTGCAGGTGTGCCCCGCTTGGGCGGAGCACCGCCGTGTCCTCGAAGCGGCGATAGGCGGCGACCTCTCGCGTCCGGGCCTGGTCCAAGCCATGGTCCGAAGCGAGACGGAATGGGACGCCGTCACCTCCTTCTGCGAAGCAGTCATGCTCGCGAAGGAGGTGGCGGAGTGGGAGAGGGAGAGAACCTCTCGTCCCGGCCGCCGTGGTAGACGCCACGGGCGTCGGAGGCCACCTCGCTCCGGCCAGAGCGGGAGGAGTCATTGGATGATTTCCCATCCCTAAAAAAAAAGGGCCTAGCACGAATATTTTTGACGTATAGTAACGTTACGTAAAATTTTACCATAGCCTTAATACTCATTTCACACATATTTATTTGAATTAGATATCATATTCACATTTTTAAATTATATAAATTGTGGGTGTCCCATAAAATTAAACCAAAATACTATGTATGGGGTTTTAGTTTTATATATTATATAAATTCGCTTATATTAACGTTACTTTACGTCAAAATATTCGTGCTAGACCCTCGGATCGCAGTATGCCATATATAAATAAGCCAATTATGAATCATTACTGTGTAAGTCAAGTCAGACAAGCTGAACGGATGTAAGTGGAACTCGATAATATGGAGCAATAGCGTTTATTATATTTCCTCAGGTTGCAGGCTGGGGCTTACAACACGAGTCGCCCCGCGTACGAATGGGTTTTTACGACGAGCCCTTGAAGGTGCGCGAAACTATAGTCAGCACTGAAGACTGCAGAACAAGCAACGCTGTCTTTGAAAAAAATACCTCCAATACTACCTTGTGTGCAGGTATCTGTTCATTTATTATACTAGGAGTTGTAACCTTAGTTAGTAACCGGTACCCATCGGCACTTTTATTTTACACCTGAATGAGAAAAGTTCAAATAAATCAACATGTTAGGATATAAGGTGATTTAACATCGCATTGATTATGTAATCCGTTGATAAATAACAGTCATGCACCTGCCCGAATACACTGAACCGATTACAATAAATCAAACACTAAGAGCGAATTTCACCAATGAAATTATGAAACTAATCGCGATCAAGCTGCGTTCAAGAGTTGTTAGTGTCAATATTGCATGGAGAATAACGACATTGATTGTTAGCGTGGTTCATATCTTGATCGCGTTCAGTTTCAGATTGATGAAATCCACCCTAAATGTTAAGTAATGATAAGTGCTTACCAACAAACATCAGTGAAAACCGCACACAAATCTGTGTGCATTCTACACCAGCTAAAGAAAAATGTTAAACTACGTTACAATAGTAATTTTTAAAATTTCATTTTACAGGGTCACAAAACCCTTGTTGGGACTCCTCCGGTGTCGGCCTGGTTCTACTAGAAGGTGGTAGGTGGACACTTCGGGGCGTGTCAATCAAAATTATTGATGAAGTTGAAGAGGACTGCGATCTCAACGCATATGCCGTGTACACTGATGTAGCGCAGTACTTGCCGTGGATAAGAAACATTTTATCAGAGAAATACATCGATTAAAATATTATTGTACCATTTCTTAAACTTGTACTGTTTTAATGCTAGTGCAGTACTACAGACGATACTAATACTATGCATGAACCTAGGTAAGCTACCCGAGTACGTAATGCGAATTAATAACCAAATGAGTTGCAATCTATACTCATTCTTTCTAGTTTTTATGGTTCCGAAGCTCAATGTGGAAAAAACCTTTATTCGATCACTCGGTTGTAACAAACAACCGACTGATACAATAAAAGTCGTTTACACGGCTCGGCTGTGAAGGTTCGGCTCTTCTAAATTCGAACGCGAGCCTACTCGTATACTCGGCGCATATTATTTACACAAGCCTAGCCACGCGCGCCTTTGGTCCAAAAAATTTTTTTTGGTGTCAAAAAAACCTTCAAGCGATTGATCGTATGATTGCCGAAATGCCGACTCGTTTGTTTATACGCACCTTAAGGGTTCCGTGACAAGCCGCCGTGGTAGACGCCGCGGGCGTCGGAGGCCACTAATTGGTAACCTCCGGCCACCGTAGGCGCGGGCCTGTGGACGGTGAGCTATGGGTGGCTCGCCGTCCGTCCGTCTTCTGACGACAGGCCGTGTCGACGGCGCGTTTGTCTTCCGCCCGAAAGGGCCGTCGCCTGCCAGAGTCACGGGACTATTCGAAAGAAATACCGTGGCTCCGGAACACAAAGGGCACATTATTTATAATGTTTGTACACTGACCGCCCTAAATCTAACTTCTTTCGTTCAATCCATCCTAAGGTTGTCTGTAAGAGATTGCCCTGTGCGATAAGACCGCCCATTGTACACTTGTTTTTATAAACGTTTTTTCCTGTACTTGTTATGAGGTGTACAATAAAGTATATAATAAATAAATAAATGAAGGAACATGGATGAGTTTTAGTCAGTAGAAGTCTGACACTCCCTCCCGCTCCGCCCAGAGCGGGGAAAGTCATGTGATGATTTCCCATACCCAAAAAAAAAAAGGGTTCCGTGACAAAATCGGCTGTGACAGACGGACAAACGTCAGACAGACCGTGTCTGATCCGTCTGTCTCTCTGCAACTGTCGATTTTCTCCAAATTTACTGGACCAATTCAGTTGTAGGTACACATGTAATTTGGGGGACACGGCAGTGCCCCAGCCAAGTCTCAAGCAAAACGGGCAAGGCCGTACCATCCTTTTCTCGAAGCGATTCGCGGCTGTTTAACCCCCGTATATCTTCAATGTGGACAAAGCTAGGGGTTTAGATTCGGTGACCAAGAGTAAGTATTATAACTAGTTTAACCTCCAAGTTACATGACATTTGAACAAATTGTTTACGAGTTACGGTCGATCAAAGTTGCAACATTTTGTCACTCACTGACTGACCGATCATCAAAATTCTAAGGTACTGCTAGCAGACTTGGAACCTTAAAATTTGGTACCAGCATAGGTTATTAGCCACATGTAAAGGGCATATTATAAAAATATTAATAAATAATATATTTGCGGTTCTGCAGGAACATTGAGCATGACTTTCGACTGCATTGTTAACTTTGTTCTTTGTTTACGTACAAAAAGTATTAAAATGGTTTATATTTTTAATACATTATTATTGATGAAGTACAATACCTGTGTACGTTAATAACAAAATGAAGAAAGCTAAAAATATGATTAAATTATCAATTTAATGCGATAAATACTCCTTATATTGTTTTAAACTTTCATAGTCACTAACATTAGAATAGTTATTAACGGGATTGATACCATAGTATCTATTTATTTGCAAGTTTCCGATATTTCCTGTTAATAACTATTCTACATACTCCTTGTTGGCTCGATAGATGGCGTTGTGCAGAGCAGAGTGTAAGTAGAAGTTTAGAAAAAAATAACAATATTTTCATATTATAGCGCCATCTACTTTGAAACTAAAAATATAACAATAATTTGTAATTTGTGTCATTTCTATTCCTGGGGAAGAAGAAACAGAGAATGGGCTATAAACAAAGCAGTAGCTGAAGTACAGGACATAATTACGTCATTCAAAAAGAAAATAAGGAGATCCACCTCCTAAAAATAAACGAAATCCCAATAAAAAAACAATCAATGTATTAAAAAAGACGCCAAGTCTCTCTATACAATTTTTCCACTGTAAACAGTTTTAAAATCTCATAGACGGGAGGAGTAGGTAATTAGATGATTTACCGTCCTTAAAAAAAAGCCTATGGGTTCCATTCTTTTTTACTTTTGTGGTACGGAACCCTAAAAACGGCGTAAAACAGAAGATTGTAAATTTGAGACATTGTGTTTTTTTTTTTTTGTAGTTTAGATGGTTTTGCTCATGACTCTAGTCTAGGTCAAAGATTACAGAGACCAAGTCTACGAGATGGAGCGAGGAGCTTACCCTGACGTAGCCTGTTCACTCTAACTTTGAAAAGATTAGGGTTGTAAGCGTTAGGACATGCAGACACAGGCAGAAAGTTCCACTCTTTTTCTGTACGCATTATGAAACGCTTAGTGCAAATTGGTGGAATAGCAACAAGGTAGGGATAGTCAGTTGCAGTGCGTCTGGATGTCCGATGGTAGAAGGGGGCCGGTGGGATGAGGTCGTGGAGTTCTTGGGCACACTCTCCGAAGTACAATATGAAGAAGAACGACAAGCAGGCAGCGATGAGGCACGCTGTGTAGCTTGGCATCCTCAGTGCTGTATGGCATACGCAGGCAAAGAATTCCACTCTTTAGCTGTGCGTACAAATAATGTGTTCCCAAAACGTTTTGTGCGTATGGGTGGGATGTCCACCATGTGCCGGTAGCGAATCAGAAAGCACATCACGCTTCCCATCACTGACAAATTTTCCCAATCAAACTTGAACCTAATGCGTTAACGATAAAGAACAAAATAAATTTTGACAGATTTTGGTGTGGTTAATATTATGATTCTAATATGATTCTGCTAAAGTGGCCCTATTAGACCCGCCCGTTGACAGGCAGTCGCTCGTGTAAAATAGTTGTTCTCATTTGCATCCGTTTAGACTGCAATCTGCTGACCCTAATTAAGTTGAGAAAAAGCTAGGCTTTTTAATATATATATTTTTTATCTTTGTTCCTCTCAAAAAGAGCACCTGCCATCCAATCTCGTCACCACCCTTGGTTGACTGGTAGAGAATGCTTAAGGCTTAAGTTCGCCTTTGTACCTTTTGTGCGAAAAGTTTAATTAAATAAATAAATTTAAGTTTGTGTACAGTCAAGAAAGCTATTTGGTATGCAAGCATCTAAATTGCTACTATTTTTAAACGATGTTGTGAATGTGCTAAGTGTGTCTCTCGCTTTATTTTTCTTGAGAAATTTTGAGTGTTGCCTTCCCTTGGTACACTTGACCTGGCAACACTGTACACGATCAAAAGCCGTCATCGCATTGTATTAATACGAAACAGGTTGCGATCCGCGTTGTTTAAAGCAATGTTTTTTCCTTCTATAACAGGTATGAACGACACTCAGCTCACAAACTACGCGGACGGCACTCGTCGCCAATCGATAAAATTGACCTTTTTGTGAGAAAAACTTTAAAAACATCAAAAGTTAAATGGTAAGTGATTGCATTTTTGTGATAGTGTTGGTTTTTTCATCTTTGATACTCTTTTGAAGCCAGAGTAAAATGGCACCAGTCTTGCCAAAGAGTATCGTGTTACCCCGTTACTGAGTTGAGGAGGCCAGGGGGTCTAAAATTGCCACTTTAGCAGAATCAGAAAGCAAATCACACTACCCTGTCAAATTTCCCAATCAAACTTAAACTTAATGCGTTAGCGATAAAGACGAAAATAAAATTTGACCGATTGTTGTGTGGATAATATTATGAATCTAATATGATTCTGCTAAAGTGACCTTTTTAGACCCGCTATTAGGCATTCACCCCATGTAAAATAGTGGTTCTCAGTTGCATCCGTTTAGACTGGAATCTGACCCCAATTTGGTTGAAACAAAGACTAAGCAGATTTAAGTTTGTGTACAGTCAAAAAAGCTACTTGGTTTGTAGGCAGTTAACTTGCAACTAATTTTAAACGATGTTGTGAGTACTTGTGAGTGTGCTAAATAGACAATTATTGTACACCACACTCGTAAGTATGTCATCTACACTCTAATATTATAAAGGGGAAAGATTGTTTGTTTGATTTGAATAGGCTCCAAAACTATTGGACAGATTTGAAAAATTCTTTCTCCTTTGGAATCCTACATTATCTCTAATGAACGTTGGCTATATCATATTTTCAAAAGTTAGGGATCCGCATGAAAACTTCGAAATGTAATCCAAGGTGTGAAAAAAGTACCAAAAAAGTCCTTATATCGCGAACGCTGCAGAGACTATTGACAATACAGCAAATTAATGACTCACTAATTATTTTTGAACATTTTACTAACGTGTAAGTTGTACTAACAAAATTGGTTCCTATATGTGGTTCCGAATAAAAACAATATGTATTTTATTAAGTAATGTACTACACTTTTATAGAAAACATCAATATCTACCAAAAAATCCGCGAGGGTATATCTAACTATTATGGTTAAGGTGGAAGCGCCAGGGTAGCCCGCGAAATTCAATTATTTATATGTTTTTGCAATTTGCCGGTCAGTGTGAACCTGTATGTTAAACAAAACACTGATCGGCAAATTGCAAGAAACATAAAAATATTTGAATCTCGCGGGCTACCCTGGAGCTTCACCCTTAAGTCACAATGACGGCGGCTTATTGTTTAAATTATTCAATCAAAACCGGGGTGGTACACTATTCCATTGAATAGTCGCGAATTTGGTATCATTATATACATTAATCCTTATCCATTTGATAATTAAGGTTGATTATGTACATGTAAAGTATAAGTACTTTATATTATTCAAATCGAAACTGTCGTTTAAAAGTTACGAGGGGTTTAAAAATACTCTTTGTAAGAAAAATGTGGCGGTTTGAGCGAACTGCCCTACGTTTAGAATAATAATCAGTAATTTACACATTACCCTTTTTGATATATAGTAGAGGGGAAGGGGGGGGGGAGATGACGGTGAAAATCGTGGAGTATCAACTAAACCCGCGCGAACGAAGTCGCGGGCGAAGTAACTAGCGCGGCGGGCGGGGTAACTTTATAAGCGTAAAAAAGTTATAATTCCAAATAAATATCGTCGGTGCAATGACAAATAATAAAAAAAAATAACTGTGTACCAAATGGCTTTGTTGACTGTACACAAGGGTCTGTGGGGTCGTTAAACCTTACTGCCCACATGATGAAACAGAGCGGGCTGGCTCGTTTTAAATACAAAATTTGGGGAGGAGTTTGACAGGCCTCGATGGCGAGGCCGGAAAACGGAACGCGGTCTTTTCAATGATATATAAAACTATAGATACGTTGTTTGCACTCTAAAATTACAACATGAAATGAAGCCAATTGGCCACATCGCGCTTAGTTACGCACCAACCTGTGACATATTTTCTATCCCTTTCTTCATGCGTATTAGCAGCTATCTAGTATTTTCGCCGTTTTTAAGCGCCGCTATGTTGGTTTATGACGTGTCTATATATAATACGTCATTGGGTCTTTTCATATTCATGAAACTTCTGGCGCTCGAATTGTTGGGAAATCTATACTAATATTATAAAGAGGTAACATTTGTTTGTAAGTTTGTATGTTTGTAAGTTTGTATGTCGGGGGTAATCTCAGGAACTACTACTCAGGAAAAATTCTTTCAGTGTTAGATAGCCCATTTATCGAGGAAGGTTATAGGCTATATATCATCACGCTAAGACAAATAGGAGCGGAGCATTAATAGAAAATGTGACGCAAACGAAGTTGCGCGGGTCAGCTAGTTAAAAATGAATCGTAAAAACCATAAAAATAAAGTATATAAAATTAATTGCGTCAGGTGGAACCAATGGTTCCACCGCCGTGTCATGGTCGCGATATTGAGATCGACTTGAAGTCGTTCATTTCTAACGTACCAAGGTCAGTGGCCTTTCGGATAAAGTGGTTTTGGATAACTTGCATCTTAAGGATCAGTACGTGATGGTAAATGCAAATTGCAAGAGATAGTTGCCGCGTGCGTTTAGCAAAACATATGTAAAACTTGTAGCTGATGATTTTATTGTAGGTCTTTATTTCTATAGAGTAGGTAGTGACAAAAGGTGAATGTGACGAAACGGAAAGTAGCCGTTTATCTCACGTAAGCAGATTAATTATTGGTCTTATTTTATGTCCGTCCGTCTGTCTGTCGGCGGGCTGTATCTTAATAACCGTAATAGACAGGCAGTTGACATTATCACAGATTGTGTATTTCTATTGCCGTTATAACATCCAATAACATAAATCAAAGATTAGAATAGTTAATATCGGGATTGCTACCATGTAAAATAGAAAAAAGAAAAAAAAACTTTTACAAAAAAAATATTTTCACTTATAGTGGTTATACCTACTCCACACCTTACAAAATCTTCAAAATCGCAGAAAAGCAAAATACGCAATTTCGATTACTTGGATGACCAAAAAACCATGATCCAAGTAGACGAATTCCAGCTATTTCGATTTAAAATCCAAAGTTCGTTACCGATTTTGATAAAATTTAATTGGGACCAATCTGCAAGTATCTATATTTCAGATTTAGAACAAGATTTTTTCAAATCGGTTCATAATTGTCGGAGTTATGAGATAACAAACATAAAAAAAATACAACCGAATTGAGAACCTCCTCTTTTTTGGGAAGTCGGTTAAAAATAAGAAAAAAAAAAAGGAAAAGATAAAGGAAAATTAAGGTTTATGATACGGAACCGAGTCCGACTTGCACTTGGGAGGTATTTGATTACCTAGGTTGATCCTCGAAGATTACATTGTTTACTCAACAGATATGCAGTAGGTAGTGCGATTCACTAAGGCAGAACATCTTTACAACCAAGAAATCATCGTTGAAACATCTGATAAATAGATGCCACATCAGATGTTTCAACGATGATTTCTTGGTTGTAAAGATGTTCTGCCTTAGTGAATCGCACTACTGGATATAAAGATTTCCAAAACATATTGGACCATACGATTTTTTGGGGAATCTTTTTTTTTAACGCTAGTTCTTCTTTATAGAACAGTAATGTCACTTTAAGTAGGTACACTTTATACTCAAACCTACACTTCTTCTACTCTTTATCTTTATCAAATATTACCGACTTGGAACAGTAAAGAATCGTGACCAATATTTTTTTCTTATTTGTAGGACTAAATAAATATCTCTTATTTTTCTATCCAGAATAATAGTATTAAGGCCGTACCCTGACCAAATAACCTTGAGCATTTTTTCCCTCAATAACAGCGCAAGAGATACAATAGCGAATACGCTCAGAATGTTGAATAAAATCATTATAAAATCTAATTTTGGTCGTTTGAAAAAAATACTTCTACCAAAATGTTCATAATTAAATTGCCTATCCATTAGTGTAAGTACAAAATCAAAATAATCGTTAGTTTTCGAGAAGATGCATGTTTTCAGTAATTTTTTCTCATTTTTGTGGTTTCGTTGTGAGGAGATTACTTAAACATTATACTTAGTAATAAAAAATGAAATCTACCATTTTGAAGCCAAGATTATGTAGAAATTTAATGTATTTTTTTTTTTTTTTTAAGTAAGTAAGTAAAGTTTATTTGTTTAAACATGGTGTACATGATACATGCAAGATAACAATGAAGTATAGCAAAAAGTTCTAACATGTTCAGCCGCATATCGTGGCGTACAAATTGGTAGGAAGAGATGGTGCTTAAACCGTGATAATATTCATCAAAATTACATTTAAGACATTTTGTAGGTACTTATTAATTCACTTAAGACTCTGCCAGCTCAATAACTCAGCCAGCATGTATAGATAAAAATGTCAAAGTTAAAAACTGTAAATAATAAATATCAAAGTAGTAATTAAATAAATTAGTCAATAGAATATTAATACTATCATTAAATGTCAATTCCAAATTACAATTATTACAATAAAAACAATAGATTACCATAACATGTCAAAAATACAACATCGTCATCTCAAAAACAAAGAAAATTGTCCTCTTTCATAAACTCTGCTATACTGTAATATGCTCTTTCTATTAGTAGACTCTTTAATTTACTTTTAAGAGCAGATATATTTAATGTTCTCCATGATTTCGGCAATTTATTTATATTATATTTTATATATATAATATATATAAAGAGTAGATAGCTCCAAAAACTGCACAAAAAACGGCTAGCGCTGCGTTTTGTTCGAGGACGCGCCTTAAATACCTATATTTTGACAGATCGTCGCCCTGTGCTCGGTTGTGGTGTTGCTGGCAACACCGTCAGTCACGCAGAGCTCCGGGGACTCCACGATCTCATCGCCATGCCCGGGAGTGTTCAGATACGCGCCGCCCGAGAGCGAGCCGGGCCTGTGGGCTGGAGTCGCTACCTTGTCTACAGAATATCTTCTGCACTCGATGTGGCTCAACATAGTGCTGGATAGGCCGGCTCTGGGAGTTTCTTTACTGCTTCGGGTGAGAATATGTTGTTTTTTTTTCACTATGCCTGCACGAAAACGTCACATTATTTATGTATGTCATACAAACTTAATAAAGTAAGTCATTATTGCCCGGCGGGTTATAATGAAATTCAATACAATATTATTGGGCGGATATGACTAATTTGATTTGAATTTGGAACTCAACTTTGAGATCAACGGGAACCGCTCGCGGCCAGCCATCTTCATGACTTGCGAACAATTTTGTCACAGTAGGTGTAAATTATTATTATTTTATTCATTTGGTTCACAATTAGGTGTTAGTAACACTTAAAACTATGTTTGTAAATATAATTTTATAAATACGACATGAAGCACTTGGGCGGTTTTTTTTTTTTTCATTAATACAGAACCTAACAGATCATGATAGAAGTCGATTCAGGACAGCTTCATTTCTATTTTTGATATTAAAAGGTCAATAAATGTATGTCAATTACCTTTATTGCACATTTATCTGGCGCCTACCATAGTGGATCTATACCCGAGTCTGTTCGTCCTGGGCATGGTCGGGTACACCAGGCTGGATATAATAAGAGACGTCGCGCTGGTCAAGTATGTGGCTAGCGTACTGTTAGGTTTGCTGCACCACCCAGAGGTGCTGGAGGCGCCAGATGGGTGTGGGCGCGCGCCGCCGCCCCGCTCTGTTAGATGTACCGTTGGCTAGAACAAACTTGCTCAAGTTTACCCCTTTGTCACGAGCCATACGTTTGATTAATAGTATTACGATATCGGAAGATATATTTGGCCAAAACCTGCCGACATTTATCAAAGCAGCGCAAAACCTAATGGAAAAAGGTCTAGTTCATATAAATAATTGTGACTGAATTTAATTAATGTATGTAATGTAATGTAATGTTTATTTTATATATTAGTTATAACACCGCCTTGGATGTAACTGTAAAGGTGTTATAATTATTTAATGATTAAATAAATAAATAATAAAAAAATAAAGCTGAAAAGTTTGTTTGTTTGCTTGAATGCGCTAATCTTAGGAACTACTGGTCCGATTTGAAAAATTAATTCAGTGTTAGATAGCCCATTTATCGAAGCTATTATTTATAGTCTATATATCATCATGCTAAGACCAATAAGAGCGGAGCATTAATGGAAAATGTGAGGCAGACGAAGTTGCGCGGGTCATCTAGTTATTATTTATTATTAAAACAACCATTGTATGCTTTCAGCACTGGGTAGCCAACACAACGACACGGGACAATTTAGACTTCACGATCAATAATGAAGATTTAAAAATTCTTCCTGGTCACCCAATGGTGGTTCGCTTCTATGTAAAACACGACCCTCTGAACACAGCCCCGAGACTGCGGGCGATAAGATTGAACGGGAAGGTCATCTGCAATGTGGAACCACAAAGCGATTCATTTTCAGTAAACTCTAGAACTAATGCTTCTACCGGCTTTTTTCAGTAAGTAGGTATTTGGAACTATAACTAATAATCATTAAGTAACGCTTTGATCAATAATTAACATGATTGGAAAATGTCATATCAATAAAATTGTGACATGGGCCTCATCAGAAGGGACTCAATGGAACAGTTTTAGATGACGTTTGATCAACTAATTTGCAAATAAGAAAGAAATAAGGTCACATCTTAAAAATTTCCTTAAATCCCCTCCCCACTCTACCGATTTTTACTCCTACTCCTTCACTGTGCATGTGGTACGGTTGTGGAATTCGCTACTGCCTGACATTAGGGAGTGCCAAACTCTTGCTATATTTAAAAGAAGACTGAAAGAACACTATTTTTCTTTAAATATATTAATATTTATGTTTTAATATTATTTAGTATATATTAGTTTGTTATTTATTAAAAAAAAAAAAAAAAAATTGTTTATTTCAGACCACATCCACATCCATTTCCATCGTCGTCACGTCTCTCGTTTCATTTATGTATTGTACCTAATATTAAAAAATTACTATTTTCATTCTAACTATTTATACCTTTTGCACACAATGTCTACAATTCTACATCTCTTTTTACTCTACTCTCCATTCGCTGGTATGCTGGAAGAGATTTCTTTAAAAATAAGCATCACCTTTGTACCTATTTTTCTCTTTCCTTCTTCTCATGTTCTTATTAAATGTGTGTACATAAATGCTTAAATAAATAAAGAAATAAGAATTGTTTTTTTTTGCAACAGTGATTGAGAACAAATAAAAGCGATATGGGGTATCATATAAAAGAAACCGTTTTTTTTTTTGCCAAATTGTTTTCGACTTTTGACCAAAAATTAAAAAAATTACCCTTCCCCTAGCTCCGAGGATTGCATAGAGAAAAATCTGAAATAATTTGTATGTCATGGAAGTTTATGTAAAGATTACAGGAAAAATAAAACGATGTCTCTGAATTGCACACTATTTTCAGAAATCATCAACGAAAATAACATTACTTCAACTATCGGCTAAGGGATGGCGCTGATTGAAAAGTGTGATTTAGCACACTTTTCAGTGATTGCTTTCATTCTGTAACACTCAACCGTTTTTATAATCAAATTTGTATTATTTTATAGTTATGAAATCCAACTTGGAAACTGTTTGAAATGGAATGTATTATCCTAGAAACCTAGCATTAAAGATCATGGCACATACACGCTAACTGCCTGCCGTTGGCTTTTTGACATTGACATTATAAAATGTATTATACGACACACGAATTAAGAGTGTGTATTCCGTCCACTAGCGCCGCCAATCGTTTTTTATTAATTGTGGTAAATTTAAGACACGTAGATAAAAAATCGCTCTGTAGTGCACTGAAGAAATGTATCTATTATTTTTTGACAGCTATTTTTAATACATAACTCATGGCTAAATAGCCAAAACGGCAATTATTGCTAAAAGTGGCCACTTTTAGCAAAAATATCGACTTTGGCAACTATTTATGTTCTAAAGTACGAAACATAACTCTCAAAACATAATAAATACATTTCTTCAGTGCACTACAGAGCGGTTTTTTATCTACGTGTCTTAAATTTACCACAAATAATAAAAAACGATTGGCGGCGCTAGTGGACGGAATACACGCTCTTAAGGACTAATTTGAATGACAAGATAATTGCTGGGCTGGAGCGGTGCCGTTGCGATGCTGTTATAGTGTACCATAACCTTATAACGGCATGGCAACGGCACAGCACCAGCACGGCTACGGCTAGCTGCCAGCACGCTAACCATGCGCTAGCCGCGAGGTGCAAGCTCGCCGTCCGGCGCCAGCTGCGAGGTACAAGCTCGCAGTCCGACGTTGTTTCGCTGGCAACTCAGAGTCAGTGCGCTCTGTAAGCACGCGATCGGCTCGTTTGTAACGCGCTGACTGCCGCCGTTGGCTTTTTATATTGACATTATAACATAAATTTTACGACACACGATTTAATGCTCTAATTTGAATGGCAAGTTTAGTAAATTGCCGTGCTGCTGCCGTGCAGTTTTGATATGCCATTGACCTTTAAAGAAAACGGGAGTGATTTTAAAATAAATTATCTGTTCTGCTTTTTGCCAGCCCAGCTTTCACGTCAAGGGATGAGTGCGGTATAGTCGCCGGTGGTAATGAAAAGGTCCCTTTGATCAACAATGGATTTTTTTACGAGAGAGGAGATATACCTTGGCTCGTAGCTATCTACAGGGCTGTTGAGAGCGATCTTCTATTTATTTGCGCAGGGACGCTCGTGTCGGATCGTCACGTTGTGACCGGTGAGTTAAAGTGCTTGTTTACAGAGACGCGTGGCGTTTGAATTGTGCTGGCTGGTGCGCCGCCCGCACTACATTCAAACGTATGGCGTTGTATGAAAGCGTTTACGGAGAAGCGTTTACGGAGAAGCGATTTACGCGCACGGCGGGGTTCGCCGTAGACTACCTACCGCGTGTATCTGACATCGATGCACAAACGATTTCCATGGGTCCAGGGCATGATTCTGGGCACCCTAAACTTAGAATTTTTTGTCGGCTTTTTTCACATTTTTTTATTTTTTTCAAGGGTTTTTTTACTTTGGACTGCTCATAATCGTTATTCTGACCTAACCCAATGAGATTTTTAATGAAAATAAATAAATTAAATACTTTCACTAAAAAGAGCAATCTGAATAAGACTCAGCTGCAGATTGGAAGATGACCCCAACATACCAGTAGTTGGAAAAAGGCTTGCCAGATTGGTTGAGTTCGAGTTTTTATATAAGACCGACACTGATTCCACATGAATGTTTTTTTTTTGGTGAGGAATTATAAAACATCATCTGACATCATCATCCTAATAAAAAAACAGGTGTAGGTATCCGCTGGACATGTCACAGCTTGTCCCAAGCCCAATCGATCCAGACATTGCACCCTGGGACCACTCGACTCCGACAAGTCAACCACCATTATCTTCCTAGCCCTTTCCCAACTACATTGAGGTCGGCTTCCAATCAAACCGGATTCAGCTGAATGCTAGTATTTTCCATGGAACGACTGCCTGCTAAATCTCCACAATCAATTTACTGGTAAGACTGAAGATTCTTGGTAAGATTGAAGTCAGATTTAAAGAATTGAATGACAGTGTCCAAAACATGTGAAACTGCTTCCAGAAGAAAATAATTGCAAGTCAAACTACCTTTTTTGTACAAGACTTTCAAACTGCTAATTTACTGTCAACGTAATTAATATATACGGACACTGTCTGTGTTATTTCCAGCTGCTCACTGCATGCGGCGTCGCACAGTCTTAAGCCCCATAACAGAAATCGTGGTTAAGATTGGGGTACACAACCTGCACGATTGGAGTGACGACTTGACCGTTACCAGGAAGCTGATGGAGGCGACCATACACGACGAGTTTAATCCCATGACGCTTCAGAGTGAGTACCTATCACCAGATGGATCCATTAGCAGTAGGTCACTATCTTCATCAGCCTGAGTCTACATCTGCCGGTTGATTCTGTAAACATGTCGAAGTGAGGCTTAGGTGAAGCAATCGCGAAGTGAGCTGTCATTTTATTTTGATTAAATGGAAACACATCCAAAAGAGCGATGGTGTCATCACGTGTGTAAATTGTATATGGCGCCGGCCCGACTGTGCGCGGGCTACTGGAGTTCCGAGTTCAGCGTTCCGTGTTCACTATAATATATGCGGTGGCTTAGAATCCTGCAATATAAAAAATAGTCAGACTGGGACGGTCAAAGCAAACGCCCAGAACTCGTTCACTTTCTGTTAGAGTCATTGATATAAAAAAAACCCATATTATTGGTTGGAATTCCATTTTTTGCAAAAGCTGAAAGGTCACGGTGTCCGATGGGATTGAAAAGTTTAATTGAGAGATTGATTTTATTTGATTGAGAGAGAAAAGAAATTGGTCTTTATGATTTGCGAGACATTTGGTTGAGTGACATATTTTGGTTTTTAGTCAAAAGAGCGTGTGACTTGTTATCACTGCTAAGAGATTACCGAAGTGAACAATTAGGCGAAGTGAACGACAAGTGAGCTGTCAAACCATACAAATAAGATAGAATGACAGCTCACTTGTCGTTCACTTCGCCTAATTGTTCACTTCGGTAATGTACCGCAGAATGCAGACCGCCTTGGCGTTGTGTTCGGTCCCTTAGTCTCTTTAGGGCGTTTAGAGCCAATGTTTTCTGTGGAGTGTTACTACTAGCCAGCGAGCGAGACAAGTGCTCCACCAAACCTCGTATAACCTATGCTAGCTGCAGGAAAACATTTCTCACTCTCTTATTTTATTCTATAATTTTTACTATACATTTTATTTCTGTAACAAACAGCCATTTGCTGGTTTTAGATGACATCCTGATACTCACACTGGACAAAAGCGTCAAATTCAACAGATACATCCGCCCGGTATGTCTGTGGAGCGGTGGCACTGCGCTGTCACGCGTGGTCGGGGCTTCAGGAGTTGTAAGTAACCAAGATCTCATTGTAGAAACAGTAGCGAAGAGTATCCGGTGTCCGAATAGGTTAGACAAATGTATCTTTTTTTTAAAGGGTGGGTATCATCAAATGACTCCTGCCGCTCTGGGCGGAGCAGAAAGGAGAGTCAGATTCTTACTGATTAAAAGCCATCCGTGTTCCTCCTAATGCCCTTTGCGTTCCAGGGCCGCGGTGACTCTTTCGAACAAATTTCGTAATCCTCGAAGCAAATGTACCTAAGTTCCAAAGGAAATGGAGGAAGAGGCATGTGATTTTGTTTCAATCATGATGTAGTAGTAGAACCTAAGTATCATTACTTAGGTTCTACTACGATTCTCTGCATTTTACTATAAATTTTCGGGTTATGTTTATAAATAACCCGAAAAATTACAGTCTATGAACCAGAAATCGAATGAGCTGAGAAGTTCTGGTAATATTTGAGCCTACAGAACCCTCTGGATACATTCTGATGATGTATTCTATCAATGTGATCTGTGTGCAGGTTGCTGGCTGGGGTGCTCGAAGCGCAGAGGATGTACGAGGCAAGCTAGACGAGCCCCAAATGGTGCGCGTGCCTATAGTCAGCACCAAAGAGTGCAGGGCCAGCAAGTCTGACTTCCACCGTCTTACCTACGACACAACCTTGTGTGCAGGTATATAGCTCATGAAATCTTCTATACAAAAACAAAATGCAACTGAGTGCGAATAAAATGATATACGATATTTATAAATAAAAACTTGTCTTCTGTCTATTTCAGCTAATCTAAGTAACGGCTGAACTGATTTTGACAGGACCTTTACTGGCACATAGCTAATGTTATAAGAAGTATAGGCTACTTTTATTTTTTAAAGAAGATTGGTTTTCCGTGCAAAAGTCAGTAGCCCTACTAGCCCTGTCATTTTTTCTAGGAAGGCAGAAGTAACTTTTGATATTTCATTTTCACAGGTGACCGTAACGGTGCTGGCCCTTGTAAGGGGGACTCCGGCGGCGGCCTATACCTGCTGGATGACGGCAAGTGGCGACTCCGTGGCGTTGTCTCCATATCCGTTCAAAGCGAGACTGGATCGCTCACCTGCAACCTCAACGAATACGTTGTGTACACTGATACCGCGCAGTTCTTACCGTGGATAAGAAATATTTTATCACAGAAATATTACGATTAAATTTATTTGTACATAAAAAGAGATTACTTATTTTGCTTACTTATTTCAGGCACCTGTTTTTCAGTTTCTTGTATGGTTCAGAATGGCCCCAATGGAATCATCATTAGAAACTCTTTATAACCATTCTGAAAATTCTCTTACTGAACCCAAAAAAAAAACTTATAAACTTTGAGGCAGGGTTTTGAACAGGCACCCCTAACTTTACAGTATTAGATTTTGGACGGCGAGCGTTGGGTGGCTTGCTGTCCGTATCAGAACCGCAGCAGTGCCATTCTGTAAACATGTCGAAGTGAACACTAAGGAGAAGTGAACGACAAGTGGGCTGTCAAACCATACAAACAAGATGTCAAGACAGCTCACTTGTCGTTCACTCGACCTAAGTGATGTCGACAGAATCAACAGGCAGGTCCCGGTAGAAGGTGCGTTGTGTTCCACGCGCGCCTCAAAGAGATAAATAAAATAAATATAAATAATAAAATAAATATCCTTGGACATTTCACACAACGCCATATAGTCCCAAGCTAAGCAACCTAATGCTTGTATTATGGTAACGATATGGCTGATAAACTACTTATATAATTTTTTTTTTTGTAAATACATACATATTATAGATAGAAAAACACCCAGACTCGGAACAAATACATGTAGGTCGTACAAATATTTGTTCCGTGCGGGAATCGAACCCGCGACATGCTGCGCAGCAGTCAATCGCTCAACCACTGCGCCAACCGTGTCGTCAAAGATGTCAGCATAGTGGACGGGCCGTAGAGCCAGTGCCTGCCAGGGTTGCGGAATTTGTTGGCTGAGTCACCCCCGTCCGTAGGAGAATACCCTTCAGCGAATCCCTACACGTGGTCCCCGGGATGGTGCTAAACAGGTGACACTAACCGCCTCCGTGGTCTAGTCCACCTGATTCAGACCCCAGAGGTCCCGGGTTCGATTACCAGCGGGGGCACGGATGGGTTTTAGTCAGTAAGGGTCTGACACTCCCTTCTGCTTTGCCCAAAGTGGAAGAAGACATTTGATTATTTCCCATCTATCAAAAAAGTGAATTTTGAACATCAAAACCACAATACCATAGCATTTAGGTTAAGTTGTATCATACAAAAATATGAGTTCCTACAGTATCCAATTTAATAAATATTGAGCGCGAAACAAGTATTACAATAATGGTAAAATTTTATTTTTTTAGGGTTCCGTACCAAAATGGTAAAAAGGAACCCCATAGTATGTATATACAACATATAGTCACACCGTAAGGTCTTTCCATCGAATTTTTCCTCACATATGAGATGATGATGAGGTATCATATGAAAAAAAAAGGTTATTTGTAAAAAAATTATAAATTTGAACTATCCCCCATATCTCCGGAGTTTGCATAGAAAAAAATCTGAAATTATACTATGCGATAGAAATTTATGTAAAGATTACAGAAAAAATACTACACTATAGGTCAATAGATGGCGCTGATCTAAAACTGCAATATACACCGCAGAGTTAAAATTCGCTCTGACCAATGTAGGCCTAGCCGATGAAAGTTTTAAAATATTTCACGTTTTGTGAGATGATACGGAACCCTCAGTGCTCAAGCCCGACTCGCTCTTGACCGTTTTTTTTCTATTCGTCATTAAGAGCGCTTTGACAAAATCGAATTGCTCAGGTTGATTAAAGTTGAATACCGCGCGTCACAAGATTTATATTGATTTTTGCATTGCATACAACAATTATTTAAAAATATTTACTTTACTTTTTATTAGACCAATTTTTTTTTTCAAGCAATACAGCAACGCAACCTTAATTATTAAATATTTTTTATTTGAATTTGGATTATTATTTCATATATAAAAATTATAGTTTCGTACGGAAAATTGCCAATAACTCTCAGTTTTACAGAATTATTTTTGGTGTATTACTGTATGAATCGTAATAAATTGATTTAAACATTCCAAAGTAGAAGATAGAGTTGTACCGTGGACATTTTTATAAATGATTTAATTATAATATCTTTGGTGTACATTGTGTGTATTTTGTGAAACATCCTTTGCGGAGTCAAGGATTTTACTGATGTACGTGAACAAATTGAAATATTTATTTAGAACACTCCCAAGATAAGTGATCAAACTGTCTTAGGCATATTTTGTTTTTTTTTTTTTAAGGCTATATCTAAAGCAAAATCACACATCAAAACTCGAATAAAACGCTAAAATTCAAGAAAAATTGTGACAGCCCTCTTACCATGCGTGCTAGGTCCTCACACACAGGGCCTGATTAACCCTTAGGCTAATTAGGCTGCAGCCTAGGGCGCGAGGATCGGGGGGGGCGCGCTGAAATCGTATCTTCGCATGCACTAATCTAGTCTATCATTGCATCTACCCTACATATTTCAACTAGACCAAGACAACACAAACTAAATGCGCTTGAGAGTCCCTGATTTTAACAATAAATTTAGAAATTTTTAAAAGCGCGGTTGTATCAAACACTGCCTTGTTACTCGAATCGGTAGGTGGTCGAGCGAGCGAGTGGGTGAGCTGGGAACAGAGTGCTTAGTGCGAGTTTTGTTTAATCCGCCTCGCGATAACGGGCGTAAATTTTAACTTTGTTTTGTATGGGAAATTCGGAATTTAAACAGGCTAGTTCTCGCGTTTGCCGCTAAATGACTCTGTATCGTATTCTATTCTTTATCCTTTTAGGTTGCACTGTTTAAATTCCCATCCAAAATAATCTTCACGTATACGCGCGTTTCTGTTCTATGAGGCGAAATAAACAAAACCCGTACTAGGCACTCGGCGCAGCTTGCCGCGCGCAATAGAACACATTGACATGGCAACGATGTGCGGGGACTCCCCGGTACTTTGCCTTTATGTACGGTTTTTTTTTTGGGATGGTAAAATCATCAAATGAGTCCTCCCGCCCTGGGAGGAGCGGAAGAGACTGTCAGACTTTTACTATCTAAAATCCACCCGTGTTCCTTCGGATGCCCTTTACGTTCTGGGGCCACGGTATCCTGTTTAGAAAATCCCGCGACCCCAGCAGGCTGCCTTTATGTAGGTACGGTCAGCAAAAAAAAAAAATGGTTTGCCACCTTAAGGTTGAATGTCATGCAGATTAAAGGACAACTTTAATTCGCTTGCAAATCGATCTGAAAACTTTTGTAGGTATTATAACCATGTTAAAATTTTCACACTACTACTCTACATACTACTTTTTAGGCCGTCCGTAATACACCTGGCGAGGGCGCGTCCTCATAATTAGCCTAGGGCGGTCAGAACTCTTGATCAGTCGCTGCTCACACAGGCAGCCACTCGTTTTAAAATTGCAAACAGTCAGTCCAGAAAAAAATAAGTCCATTCCTAATGACAAAACGTATCTACGTATTCGCTGGGTGCGATGTACTAGGTGGGGGTAACATAATCTATGAGATATGAAATAATGTAAGCTCTAATTCTACTACATAATTTTAACAATCGCATTATTCCGCCAGCAAAAACGAGTCACAGTAGTTGTTGTGTTGTAAACTGCAAGAATATTGGAAGAAATAGTAAATGCAAGTTTTACCGATTCCCAAGAGCTACTCGGAACCTTGAACAATGCAAGAAATGGATAGCGGCCGTCAAGAGAAAAAAGTAGAATGTGTGTCTTATGATGCGAGCTGGAATTATTGAACTCTGTTCTTAAATTGTTTCGTTCTTAATTCTTCTACATCCCGGACATGTCCAGCATGTGTCCAGCCAATACCAACAATTTTCCTTTAGAGACGGTTAGTGGTTGAAATTTTACACTGTGAGTGATACTCACAAACCCGGTCTTCAAAACAATACTCATTTCGATCTGAAAACAATATTTAATTTATAACTAGAGATACAGGAATAATTTTATATTTTTACTATTATTTCATGAAACCATTAAAGTAGCTTTATTTTCTTGTTTTACTGTAAAGCTACAACTAAAAATGAAGTAAACAAACCCTGACATAATCAAAACAAAACACACTTTTTGAATAAAGTTTTACTTACCTCATTTGATTTGAATGACCAAAATGATTATGTCCACCCAAATCATGGTATCACAGAAATTGTATAATCTTAATTAATTGTTTTTTTTTAAATATTCTTTCACAATGTTAAGATCTAAATGTCAAAGCGACAGAGCCTACAAAGTTGTGGACGCTAGTTGGCGCTGTAATCGTGCATAGTATATTTTATTGTAGTTTTAGCGTTCCAACCAATAATGATTAAGTACTGCCGCTTTAGAGCTCATTCCATGGGTTTTACCAGAATTAAAATGGGCAGATCTCAGCGAAAGTTTTTCCGTCTCGTCACAGTTTATAGTAAAAAATGCCTAGGTAAATCCCCGTGGCTTATTAGGAAACTTGTTATATTACACACACACTTGGACGCACATTAACCACGTAGTTACTTATCTACACAAATACTATAAAGAGGAAAGATTGTTTTGTTCGTAAAAAAGGAAAGATTTTGTTTTGTTTGTACGGAATAGGCTCCATAACTACGGGACCTATTTTAACCATTTCTTCACCATTGCAAAGCTAAATAATCAAGAAATAACATTAACTATAATTTATTTCCCAAAACAAATAGAGATTCCTACAAAAATTGCAATACTAAACAAGCATGAACAAAGTAGCGTGCGAAGTGTTAGTAATGAATATTTTGATCACACCAAACAAATATGCGCATATAAAGAAGTCCATAAAAAACTAATCGTCCGTTGTGTAGGTTTGATAATTATTCTTTTAATGTTAGTGTCATAATCATCAACATTTTAGATGAAAGAGGCACAGAGTACTACTATAATACTGGTAGAAAGAGGTCAATAGGCTTGTGTCCTGAAAAAATCTAATTAGTCCGTCAGTTAGATTATCAAAAAATATTTGACCTGTGTTTTTTCTTTTGTTACGGGAACCAAGATTGACGAAGTTACGACGCTTTTAAAATTCTCAATACGCTACACCTTCGCATAATTTTTAGTGAGTCGTGACGACACGAGCCCCCACTCCCGAGTTTTGATGCGTTTTATCTTTGTCAATATTCATTGATTTACAAAAACAAAAAATACGTGTCCATTATTTTTCAACACTATAACTGACGGACTAAAGAGTTTTGCAATTTGTGGATGATGGAATCTAGCCTATTGTTAGCTATACCTCTTTCATACACATAGGCCTATGTCAAGTGTCGCCACATCGGCCGGCTGATCCTGTGCGTGACCGTCATCAGTCCACCTTGTGACGCACTCCCCGCTCCGGGATAAAACAATCGTCCACATCTCTGTCCATGGGAAAATCCCAGTAATGGTTTTCTATTAGTTTTTTAATCATCTTGGATCTATGAAACAACTTATGTTTTTGCCAATCCTCTTCAAACCTGAGTCTTAAAGAAGCAAGTTCAAAGTGATTTTAAGCTGAAACATGATTAGTTAGGGATCAAATAAAATGTTTTTTTTTTTATGAAATAATAATTTTATTTTTATTCTGTTAGAAAACATAGGTACACATATGTGTACCTCAGGTTTGAGGATGCACTTTAGGTACTAAACACATTATTTTTGAGTATGAAATAATTCGAAGCAATTATTTCTTGCGACACAAAGGTACAATTTGCATTTTGTGCAAATGGTTCGGCATCGTGAGGAGCATTGTGGATGTCTGCATTTTGAGACATTTTTGTTATCCAGGAACCGCGGTAGATGTCCAACGCCATCCAGCCGAACCTCAGGTTTCGTGAGGGGCACCACTGCTCGATATTTTTTTTCGGTGGTTCTCCTTGATCATACATTGATGTAGAATCTTGTTCAACTTCTCCCCTGCTTGTGCTGGGCCTGGACGTGAAGTCAGCGATAACGTTCCCTTCCGCAAATTTTACCATGGCTGTCGCTATGTTTACCCTGTACTGCAGCAGCCCAAGCTTGTCTTTGGGTTCTACACCTTCCTGATTGCAGCAACGGATGTACATTATCCAGCAGTTAACAATGACTAGATCCACAAAGTGACTGAAAGCTCTAACTGTCCACTTATTTGTGCGCATAGCGCTTCGGTAGTACGCTATGAGCCTATCACAGAGATCAATGCCCCCCATGCAGGTGTTATAGTTTTTGACTACAGCAGGTTGTGATAGGGGAAAGGTGTACGAGATGATCCGTTGAGGGAAGATGATCCTTTTAAATTGCAACGAAACCAGTTGCGTCATCTAGTTGTTTTTATTGGTAAAATGTAGTCCCCGATATTCCCCCGCCTCAGTCAAAAATAATGGCGACGTGAGTGACAATCAAATTTTTCGAGGAAGAAAACAAATATTCCGTGACTTTGATCTTAGGTAAGGTTGACTTTATGTTTATGTCTTGTTCTAGGTACTTAATTGTTGAGGCTGTTGTATTATATAGCTTTGGATATTGCTCTAGTTTGTTTTTTTAACATCTTGGTAACAGTTGAAACCACAAAGGTTATGTTATCGAACATTGAATAAAAAAGTTTATGTTGGGGCAAGATGATTATGTTAACGGTGTACAAGATGATCCGTGGGGATCATCTAAATCAAAAATCCACGTTGCTGGCGGCCTCGATAGTGTCATCATCCATGATCTACAAGGCAAAAATAAATAATGATTTTTTTTCCATACTAGTAAATATTCAATATTACAATCCTGAGGTACACACAAACGTGTACTTTGACAAAAATCATGTTTTTTTCCAAAAAAAAACAATTATTTCATAAATTATTAGATTATGTTTCAACACATTATGTACTTAATTACACAAAAATATTAATAAGTTACTTAGTTTTACTATATTTACCTGTTTTTCAAAAACTCTGCGTGGGTGTCGAAAAAAAAACGATGCAAATTTGAAATTCGAATAAAAATGTCAAACACTTGTCGCACTTGCACCGCTTTGTCAACGGATTTTTTGTGAACTTTTATGTTTAGGGAACACATCTAAATAGTACCGAACTATTTTAACAGATGTCGCTAGTAGTAGAAAACGTGATTTAAATAGGTACACATGTGTGTGCCGAGGGTCTGAAGAGGAAATATCCATTTAGGAAACGTTTTAGATTTTTTTAATCTTACTGAAATGTGTTAATGAGTGAAAAATGCAATTGCAATAGGAACGTCAATGACTTCTTTCTGTCAAATGTCTCTTGAAAAGTACCTACGGTTTGTTAAGAAAACTTGGTTGCATATCAATAACGGTTTATTTTACTTTGTTTAAATAAGTACCTAGTTTGAATTAAGCCAAGTCTGCTGAGGCTGATCCCACCATCGCCCTTTTACTACCGGATTACCATACGTAGTACCTACTGCAAGATACCAGCCGTACCTACTTGGTCAATGACGACACGGTTGGTGCAGTGGCTGAGCGAATGACTGCTTCGCTGCGTGTCGCGGGTTCGATTCCCGCAACGAAACAAATATTTGTATGGTCTACAGATAGTTGTTCCGGGTCTGGCTGTTTGTGTATGTAAAATTGCGTGTTTGTAAACGCACCCACGATACAGGAGAAATTCCTAGTGTGGGACAACGTTTAAAAAAAAAGCTCGCTCAATCATAGACCTCATCCATCGCTTTTCATCACGCGAGCAAAGGGTTCCGAATCAATTACGTATTTATAACATTTAATTAACACTATAGACTTCTTATAGGTTAAACTGACTGTGACAGACGGACAAACAGACACACAAACAGACAGAAAGACAGACACCCGAGTGATCCTTTAAGTTTTCCGTTTTTTACGGATGTTCGGAACCCTAAAAAAAAATTAAAAAACTATGTTGGGATCGGTTTCCAGTCAACTGAATGCAGCTGAGTATGCTCATATTTTACATAAATTACTGCCTATCTGACCAAAACCCAGATAAACTAAGAAGAACATGGTACTTTGGGGGTATGCAGTACAGAGAGTAAAGTCCCGCAAAATCCCCATTGAGAAGGGAGGATCCTCCGCCCAGGCGGTTGTTGTACCTGGAGGGCTACTGCCCGATAGTTCATGTTCGGGTGGACGTATATGTTCAAATCGCATGGTAAACTTTGCTTACTTACGCGATTTAGCATTTTACTTCGCCTCCAGTTGATTAGATTGTTTGTTTCGTTGGTTTTTCTTGTGCCACAGTACTAATGGGCAATACTGAAGTCAGGTTTCTTGTCTTCTGTGTAACCCTTAACGACTGTCAAAGATCTACAAATGACACCCGAGACCAACGGCTTAACGGTGCTTCCGAGGCATAGCCCAAGAATTCCGTTTTTTAAGATGCCAATCATCCAACGACCAACCTTGGCAAGCATTGTTTAACCTAGTAAATGGACCAGTGCGGCTGTTATTACTTAGTGAGCATTATTGTTATTAAGGCGCAGATACGGCTCAGTAACTGATTTTAAAATGAGCATCACGACAAAACGGCTAGTCCAGGGGTCGCCAAATGGTGGACCGCGGTCCGCATTCGGACCGCCGGACCCATTCTGTGCGGACCGCGAGAACACAGTAACTTACATTAAAGACTACTTCCGATAAAAATAACTTCCGTGGCGCCAAAAAGATTGACGCGAGCTACGTAATTTAATAAAAATGTATCCCCCCATTATCTTTGTTGACGTCAATTGGAAAACGGCCGTGCGAAGTAAATGAGATGATGAGAAAGTAAGATGCGGAAGTTTCCAGTGAAGAGTTCTGGATAAAATTTGTGTGTGGTAATAAATATCCAGAATTACAAAAATTAGCTTTGAAATTTCTTACTTTGTTTGGATCGACATATATTTGTGAAGCAGCATTTTCAAAGATGAAGTTCATAAGAATAAATTTCGATCTCGACTTACTACTGAACATCTCCAGGATTTAATGTCAATATAGCTTGCACCAATTCTACTCCAAACTTCAGACAGATAATTCGCAACAAATAATGTCCCCCTGTCCTGTCCCTGTGTTGCCCTGTGCGATAAGACCGCCCATTGTACACTTGTTTTTATAAACGTTTTTCCTGTACTTGTTATGAGGTGTACAATAAAGTATATAATAAATAAATAAATAAATGTCATTTCTCGCATTGCTGATACCTATGTAACAAAATACCTTTGTTATTTCCTTAATAACATTTGTTTAATAAATACTTTTTCTTATAAATAAAATGTGCGAACCACGATGGTCATTTCATTTCTTAAAACGGACCCCGAGTGAAACTAATAGGCTTGTTTACTGAAAAAATCTAATTAGTCCGTCAGTTAGAATATCAAAAAAAAATTGATCCGTATTTTTTCTTTTGTTACGGGAACCAAAATTGATGAAGTTACGACACTTTTAAAATTCTCAAAATGTCACGCCGTGGCATAATTTTTAGCGGTTAGTGACGTCACGAGCCCCCACTCCCGAGTTTTGATGCGTTTTATCTTGGTCAATATTCATTGATTTACAAAAACAAAAAATACGTGTCCATTATTTTTCAATACTCTTTCTAACTGACGGACTAAATAGTTTTGCAATTTGTGGATGATGGAATAGCCTATTGGAGACCCCTGGGCTAGGGGTTATTTAAAAAAAATGTGTTACATTAGACTATTTTTTTAATAATTTGATATATTTTGAGTTTTATTCGTTTAACATAGTGTAATTTAATTGTAAAGTTATGACTAATACGGATATAGAACGACCATCGGACCAAAATCGCCGAGCGTATTTTAATTCAATTTTGCTCAAAAATCTCAAAGACAATTTAATCATCTACATTTTTATTTACGGTTATGTTTTTAAAGTCAATAATAAGGAAAGTACAAAAACTACTGAATTTTGGTCGCGCTGGTGTGAAACGAGTGCGCGTTTTGTTCCACCAAGGTCGCTGGCGTATGTTGTCGCCTTAATTAAAACTTCATGCAATATAAGGGTACAAATGTGGACTTTATGTTTAAGGCATTCTTTGCCAGTTAACCCAAGGCGTCGAAGAGAGGACATAGCAGGTGCATAAAACCGACCACACACGAGGAACTCTTTGTGTGAGGTCGCATCTTAAACCCAAAAAAAACAAGTTTCGTGTATAGGAGCCCCAATTATTAAATCAATTTAATTTTTATTATTTACTAGCTGATGCTCGTGGCTTCACACGCTTGACAAATTATATAAACCTTCCTCGTGAACCACTCTATCCATTGGTGAAAACAGCATGAAAATCGGTGCAGTAGTTTTTGAGTTTATCGCTAACAGACAGACAGACAGACGCGGCGAAGGACTTTGTTTCATAATAATGTAGTGATAGTTATTGTTATAAAATTTCAACTGTTTCTATTGCTGTTCTTGACATACAGCCCGCTGACAAACAGAAATAGGGACGGACAGCGGAGGCTAAGTAATAGGGGTCCGTTCGTTACCTTTCGGGTACGGAACCCTAAAAAAAGTATACCTACGAAAATAACAAAAATCATGTTTGGTCACGTTTTGATCACGACACACGCTACGCCGCTTTGCGACCGCTTGCCACCCGAAACTGGTATTTCCAAAACGTGTTCCATTTTCCTAATTAATAGAAGAATGTCAAATTGGAAAACAAGATGACGTTGATACGGATACAAAAACCAGTCCATGATGTTTGACATTTATTTATTTACCTACAAAAATGACATGTAGAGAAAAGAGGACATCTTAATTGCTTATTTCAACATTTTCTTCTAGCAGACCTGCGACACAACAATAGGGTGAGAGGGTTGCAGAAGTTGTTTGAAAGGGTCACCACGTTTTTGGAACGCAAAGGGCACTAGGAGGAACACGGATGGCTTTTAGTCGGTAAATAAGAGTCAGAAAGTTTGTTCACAACGAACCCAGTGCAAACAAAACTTTGTAACTTTTAAAACAAACTCCATAATGATCGGAAGTAGGTAATTAGCTGTCCTCATCGTAGACACTATTTTAATTTTATAACTATTTTCTATCATTAAGGAGTTTGTTTCATTGCAAAAGATCATTTAGTCGAAAAGTTACACAGTTTCTTTTGCACTGGGGTCACAGCTGTGAACAAATTTTTTTAAAAACCGATTTAATCAAAATTAGATTTTATTAAATACGTTTTCCATCGATTAAATTAGGTATAATTTCCCTCATTTTCGTAAATAGCAATAAAAAGACTCACACTGTATATATTTTTTTTGTTACAAGTTTTATTAAAATTACTGTGTTAATTAAAAAAAATAAAGGTGTACAATTCACACCGAATAATACACACAATTTTCATAAAATTATTATTATATCATGTGCTGACCTTTTGCTCGACTTTCTTCGTTGCGCATTGGAAAATGCCAAATTCGCAACAGCTAGAAACGTGTCCTTTGCAACACTTTTAGGACGATTTTTTATGATTTTGCGAGATGTTTATATACTATCCTAAATGGGATGTTGTTCGGAGATGTATCTCGCATAATATTCTTGTCTCTAAATAGATTATAAGTTTACATAGGAATAAGTAATCTTTTTGTTTACTAACGGCATATGGATGTTGCTATCCGAATCAAAGATTACTTTATTTTAAACGAATTCCAACACAGTCCGAGCTGGAGCAAAAAATATTTATATACCTACGTAAACATCCGTATTAGGGACACAGAACATTTATTTATTTATTTATTTAAGGACAACCAACAAAGCATACACCAAAATACACGTGATGAAGTACCTACATGTAGTGTAGCCTTAATGCTGCCACGGCATTTAGGAAATTGAAGGTATAATAAATCCGGAGAAAAATAAGACGTACAGACAGACATTCAGAAGGACAGACACCCGAGTGATCCTTTAAGAGTTCCGTTTTTTAGGGATGTTCGGAACCCATTTTTTTTTTTAGGGATAGGAAATCATCAAATGACTTCTCCCGCTCTGGGCGGAGCGAGAGGGAGTGTCAGACTTTTACTGACTAAAACCCATCCATGTTCCTTCATTGCCCTTTGTGTTCCGGAGCCGCGGTATTTCTTTCGAATCCCTCAACTCCGGCAGGCGTAGGCCCTTTCGGGCCCCTCTCAATGCTGACTCTCTTTGAGGCACGCATGGAACACGAACACGCCGTCGACACGGCCTGTCGTCATAAGACGGACGGACGGACGGCGAGCCAACCATAGCTCACAGTCCACAGACCCGCGCCTACGGTGGCCGGAGGCCGCCAGGTTCGACACCCTAAGAAAGGTAAACAGGTAACTATCCACTTTGGTACACAACCTACCTAATATACTATAGGTATTGTACACACTCAATTGTGCCATATATCCAGTTCTTAGACTTTTCATGCTAAGCACGTCTCAAACAGAGTTTAACGAATATGATAATTTTATTAAGTCAAGCTTCAAATGTTGAATGAATGCGCCATCTTGGGACAAAGCGACCCTGTCATGTAAACAGTGTTACAAACCTTACAAAGCTTTTATCGACAGGTTATTTCAGCCAAGAAGGTCCACATGAGCTACGCTCCTACGAATAGAGGATACAAAGAAAGATTTCTTGTAATCGTCTATTCAAAGCTTTTGAAGGGTCAATTATCTACTTATCTTTACTAATATTATAAAGCAGAAGAGTTTGTTTGTTTGGTTGAACGCGCTAATCTTAGGAACTACTGGACCGATTTTAAAAATTATTTCGGTGTTAGATAGACCATTTATCGAGGAAGGTCTATATATCATCACGCTAAGACGAATAGGAGCGGTGCAGTAATGAAAAATGTTATGCAGACGACGTTGCACAGGTCAGCTAGTACCTAATATGACGTAGACGTAGACTATGAAAGTAAATTTCGCACACAGGGTTTCATATGCTTCTATAGAAGCAGCTTCAATCATGTCCGATAAGCAATATTCTTTAAAATTCTCAAATCAATTCCCAGCAGAGCATGAAAAAATGTGAATTCTGTTCGCATGCAGCATAGTTCTCACACAGAGGGTTGGGGAGTATGTGGTACAGAGAGTAAAGTCCCGCATATCCCCATTGAAAAGGAGGATCCTCCGCCCAGGCGGTTGTTGTGCCTGGGGGGCTACTGCCCGATAGTTCATATTCGGGGCCCGAAAGGCCCGACGCCTGCCGGAGTCGCGGGATTATTCGCAAGAGACACCGTGGCTCCGGAACACAAAGGGCAATGAAGGAACATGGATGGGTTTTATTTCCCATCCCTAAAAAAAAAAAAAAAATGCAGCATAGTTTTAGAGATCCTGACACTTTTTGGAAATAATTCTGGCGTTTTTCCCGGAAAAAAGTCAAATGAAAATATGATCTGCTAACTAGAACATTTTTTCCAAAACAAAAGTTTTCAAAGTGTTTTCGGTCCATTAAGGTGAGTTCTATAGTTCCTGATATGTTTAGTTTTTTGAAATTTTTTCATGCTCTGCCAGTATAATACGATCTGCTAAGTTCACCGGCATCCCCTTGCGCTCGACAATAACGCAGACATGCGCACAAAGGGATTGAAATTTCACCAACTCAAAGATTTAAAGATTTAAAAGTAATATATTCAAATTAGGGAGGGCCAGCACTTTTTGAACGTCAAGTTTTACAAAAGACAGTCTCCCAAAACGCCCGCCCGGCACCACTTCCTAGTGTTTTAGCTGTGGAGAAGAAGTGGCCAACAAACTCCCCAGCAACACAACTGTCTGTTACGTTTTAGGAACTAGAATTTTACAATAATTAGTATGCAAAGTAATTCAAAATCTATACTAATATTATAAAGCAGAAGAGTTTGTTTGTTTGTTTGTTTGGTTGAACGCGCTAATCTCGGAAAGTACTGGTCCGATTTGAAAAATTATTTCAGTGTTAAATAGCCCATTACTCGAGGAAGGCTATAGGCTATATATCATCACGCTAAGACAAATAGGAGCGGAGCAGTAATGGAAAATGTGACGCAGACGACGTTGCGCGGGTCAGCTAGTTCCTTCTAAAATTAACATGGCACAAGTAAAATATTATTTATCACTTGTTAGCTAGCACACTATGACACTATAACTAATCTTGATTACTATCTGACGCTTTTGAGTCTAATGAGAAATGAAGATAAGTTGCAAAAATTTCAATCCCTTATTGCGCAATGTGTTTTAAACTGCATTCCGACTACGCTATAATACATAGCATAGAGTATTTAGCTCATAGCACAACAGTATCGCGCTCCATACATTGTCAGCTGTCAAGAATACAGTACAGGCTGTTAATGTAAATAACTAAAACAAAAACGCAGCAAATTATTAACCCCAGTAAAATACCAAAGAAGTCACAACAAAATATCATGCCACGGGTATTACTTACCGTCCCATCCTCACTTTCTCTTTTATCTCCGCACCTCAAACGCGTACCAACTACAAACTGTCTTCTGCACTCATATAACACAGTAAAATAAAATGTTCAAAAGTCGACGGACCACAAGGATTATGCGAAATATCTGTTTTGTATGTCTCACACATCTTGATAGTAAACCAGTCCTTCGCGAAACAGAGGCATGGAAACACGTCGCTAAGAACAAAAATTAAATCGCAAAATGCGAACGAGAATTCGAAATTTAAAATGAATGTGAAGCCAGTGTGTTTGTGTGTTTTAGTTTTTAGTGTACTTTTTGTGTGTGGCCAGTACTCGACTACTCCTTGCCCAGGTGTTTTTGACTTCGAAGATGATGGGAACCATGTGTATGGGAAGATTACTTTACGGCCAGTTGTGCCAGTGACTTCTTTAATAATTAGAATTAATTTTACAGTCGCAGCTCAACTATTTAATGTGAGTACTCGTTCTTTTATTTCACAGATAAAGAAATTTTAGTTTTTCCACTTGTGTTTGTTAAAATTAAGTTATACAAATATAACATGTTGCGTTCTCAAATGAAGACGTAAGAGGAAAACCACATTTTAAATTTTATCTGGATTTGTTAGTATTTTTACTGACTGCTATTTACTCATGTAAATAAATAACTTATGTGAACAGGAAAATATGTAAGAATATCATTTTAGAACGTCAACAGAAACTGCCGTTGCCGCCGTCGACGTAACAGTCACTGCATTCAGTATTGTATTTTCTCAAAACAGCTACATTATTATAGACACAAAATTAACATAACTTGATGGACTGTACTTCCGACACAAACTTTATACTACATAGAATTTGTCATGTCTGTCTTCAACACAACATAATTACGTGAGTAATATTTATTTATTTATTTATTTAGGGGACAACAAACAGCAGTGTAATAAAAAGTAAACATTACAGATTAAACCTTAATAATAGAGTTGACAAATATACTACTCACAACGTTATCCGTCGTTTGATTATTTAGCAAATTACTAGGGTAAAATTCAAACGAGAGTTTCCACATGGAATACAATAATACAAACAGCCGGTCGATTCTGTAAACATGTCGAAGTGAAGGCGTAGGTGAAGTGATCAAGAAGTGACCTGTCAAACCATACAAACAAGATGGAATGACAGCTCACTTGTCGTTCACTTCACCTAGGTGAACACGGTGAAATGTCAACAGCCGGACGATTCTGTTGACATCTCACGATGATCACTTTGGTGGGGTGAACGACAAGAGACCTGTCATGTCATCTTGTTTGTATTGTTTGACAACTCACTTGTCATTCACTTCGCCTAAGTGTTCACTTCGCATATTTACAGAATCACACTGCAGAATAGACTGGCAGTAAAAAATATATTTAATAGCAAAAGTGTACGCGTACAAAAGTAACGACTTTTACGAAACCATATTTTTAAAGTGACGGGTAGGCGTGACGTGACGTGTATGTATATATTTCAGGATAATATTAATCCTGAAAATATTGTTACCTGTTCACAAAGTGTTTATTTACAAAATTTATGATTGATTGAATATTTTAGCTTAAGATTGATCTTTGGGTTGATCGAAATCTCAATTTTTTATTGCATTCCACAATCTAAGCTTAGATGGTAAACATTTTAAAGGTAACAATCGTGGACCCAGTCGGGCACAGCAAAAGAAAGATACTTATGTGGAGATGAAGACTTATCATTTAACTTATTCTAATGCTTTATTTTTAATCTATTCATGTTTCAAGGAACTATCATTTAGATCTATGTTCGGCGATATACAGTGCAATTTATTATTTAAACCTCACACGATGTAAGCTTAGGACAAGTGAACATGAAATAAACTGCCAATTCATCCAAAAAAGTTGGAATGACAGTTCATTTCATACTCGACATAAGTTGAGTTTATACAAAAAGTTTTCAGAATAGGCCGGCTGACGTCCTACGTAGACATCGGCTACGAAATTCTAGCTTCTCGCTACGAGTGCTACGCCACTCGAGCTGAAAACAAAGTTACATTTTTTGTTAAACTCCACTTAAAATGAGATTAGAGACCAAAAGAGAGTGAACTCATTTTCTATAGAAAACTTAAATATCTTACCACTGTCTCTTTATATCGTTTTATTGAAAAAAGTACTCTACAAACTTTCTAGGCCAAGTTATATAAGTAGTAAAAGAAGCGAAACAAATGGTTTTTACAATAAATAAATAAGTAATAAATTCATTTTTTCCAGCAATTATAACCCATTGTACAAAAATCATAGAAATAAAATACTATAATATAGGAAGTAGGTACACAAACAGAAAAAATCAATCATTTTTTTTTAATTTATTTATTTAACAATTTATGTACCCACACACAAATAGATAAAAAAAAACACTACAAAGTAAAAAATAACTTTAATTTCGGAAGTCGGTGTTTTTGTTAGTTTTTTCGTATTTTGACACCGACTTCCGAAATTAAAGTTATTTTTTACATTGTAGTGTTTTTTTTTGGAAGTCGGTTGATGACATAAAACTATCATCTAAGTAGACGAATTCCACCTATTTCGATTTAAAATCCAAAGTTCGTAACCGATTTTCATAAAATTTAAATGGGACCAATCTGCAAGTATATCCTTTCAGATAAAACAAGAATTTTTCAAATCGGTTCATAATTGTCGGAGTTATGAGGTAACAAACATAAAAAAAGTACAACCGAATTGATAACCTCCTCCTTTTTGGGAAGTCGGTTAAAAATAAGGAGACAGAAAAATAGGTACAAAGGTGATGCTTATTTCTAAAGAAATCTCTTCCAACATAAATATGTATGTTTTTCGTTCTTTCTGTTACACGTTGTAATAAGATTTTACAGCACATATGTAGGTGATTGTCAACACATAATCATCATCATCATAACAGCCAATTGCTGTTCACTGCTGAACGTAAGCCTCCCCCAAAGAGCGCCAACCAACCCGGTCTTGACCAGCAGTGCTATTCTGTAATAACATTTTCGTATCTCGACAGCGGAATCCGAGTTGGACCTTATGATGTGTGAAATAAAGTTCACTTTGTAAGCTTAGTCACTCAGGTGAAGTCGATATCGAAGTGGTTATTTACAGAATAGACTAGCAGTCCGTTTGCATCCATCCGCTGCCACCTTCTTTAAATCATCGGTCCATCGTGCCGCAGGGCGCGGTCTGGTCACATCAGCGGAAATATAATTATTTTCAAATAATAATCTACCATAAAACATAAGACAGAAACCATTTTAAAAAGGTACAAATTTAAACGAGTTTCCTAGCGATGACGCGTGTCGCGCGTTTTGTAAAATACTCGTCTACATAGTTGGTTAAATAAATGTCAGACTAAATGAATGCGAATCAAATTTTATTACGTCCATTAATTATATAAGGTTAGATTATTGCTTATATTATAAAAGTTTTAGTATGTATGTGGAAGGACCTACAGAATATACACAAAAAATTTCACAATAATCGGTCAAGCCGTTGCGAAGGAGTTCGATAATACTGTGATTTTATACATTAGACACTAGCTGACTCGGCAAACGTTGTTTTGGCAAAAAAAAATAGCGTACGAATTATTCTCAGACCGGACAAATATACCTACACAAAAAAAAAAATGTTCGGTCGAGCCGTTTCGGAGATGTTCGATAACAAACACCGCGAAACGAGATTTTTATAAGTTAGTGATTAGATTATGTATATTATGTAGTGGTTATATCATAGAACTGACCACTTGATAATGTGAGCGATTCTAGATTGAGTTTCGTTTGACGGAATATACCTATATTCATACTAACTTGACAAATTATATACTAAAACCTTCCTCGAGAACCACCCTATCCATTGGTGAACAGCATGAAAATCGGTGCAGGAGTTTTTGAGTTTATCACGGACAGACAGACAGACGCGGCGGAGGTCTGCGGTCTTTTAAAGTAACTACATTAATATAAAATATATAATACATACATTTTTTTAATCATTTAATTAATAATACGCTCGCTTTACAAAAAAATCATAAAACCGAGTTTACAATCTCGATCAAATTAACGGAACCACACATTAACATTTACAGTAAGGAAAGGTTTGGAAAGTTAAAATACCGGCCAAGTGCGAATCGGAATCCACCCCCCGCGACGACATGCAAGGTTCCGTACCGTAACCATATAAAAACAGGTTTCTTGTAAGAGAGCCTTCTTTATTTTTAATTTAATTCAATGTTTATTATTTTTTGTTATAGCGGCAATAAAAATACACACTCAACTAACACTACTCACTTAACTATTTTAAATACATACTCTGTGAAAATTTCAACAGTCTACCTATTATTGTTCTTGAGATACAGTCCGCTGACAGACAGACGGACGGATGGACGGACGGACGGACGGACGGCGGGCGGAGACTTAGTAATAAGGTTACCCTTCGGGTACGGAAACCTTAGAAGTCAACACAAAAAAAAGTCATTTCGAAAGCATACAGATTCCCGCACAATGATCCAATATCAGGACTAAGTGCGGAAACCAAATCCCAATTTATATTCTTCTCTATACGACGTGTAACAGAATAAACGCAATACCTCTCAAGGGGTCATTGAACTCATCATAATGAACAACTTTTACTATGGGACCAATACTGAAATCGCGAAAAAAAAAACGACTGCCCCATTCATTTTTGTACGCATAAATCGATAAAATGTACTGAACAGCTGATTTTTTTTTCGTGATTTCGGGGTACCCACCCATAGTAAAAGTTGTTAAATAATTATGAGTTCAATGACCCCTTAGGGCTCGTACACAAAACTGCGATGCGACGTCGCATCGCAAAAATGTGCGAGCTCCCTCTAGGTTAATGTGCGGCCTCCCTCTTTTCTGCGTTGCGAATTCGCATCGCATCGCAGTTTTGTGTACGAGCCCTTAAGGCGCGTCCCCGAGCAAAACGCAGCGCTAGCCGTTTTTTGTGCAGTTTTTTGGAGCTATCTACTCTTTATCCAAAAGAAATACCAATTATTAAAAATTACATTAAATTTCTACATAATCTTGGCTTCAAAATGGTAGATTTTATTTTTTATAACTAAGTATAATGTTTAGGTAATCTCCTCACAACGAAACCATAGAAATGAGAAAAAAATACTGAAAACATGCATCTTCTTGAAAACTAACGATTATTTTGATTTTGTATTTACACTAATGGATAGGCAATTTAATTATGAACATTTTGGTAGAAGTATTTTTTTCAAACGACCAAAATTAGATTTTATAACGATTTTATTCAACATTCTGTGCGTATTCGCTATTGTATCTCTTGCGCTGTTATTGAGGGAAAAAATGCTCAAGGTTATTTGCTCAGGGTACGGCCTTAAGAGGTATTGCGTTTATTCTGTTACAGGTTGTATATAAAAGCAGAAACTGACTGACTGATCTATCAACGCACAGCCGAAACGACTGGTCGTAAAAAGCTGTGTTCCTTCACGGGTTCCTTACATTCCGTAGCGGTGAACTAAGAGAGGATTTCCTGAAATTCCTACGGGAACGGGAAAAAACGGGATATTATGTGTGTACGAAGTCGCGGACGTAATCTAGTAGAAAATATACAAATGCTGTTAACTAGGGGTCCATGATCCATCTAACCTTTTCCCAAATATGTTGGGACCGGCTTCCAGTGTATCCTCATGCAGCTGAGTACCGTTATTTTTACATGGAGCGCAAAACCCAGTAACTGGGAAGCACGGCAAGGCTGGTGTCTCTTTTTTTATTGTTATAGTTTCGGCTAATGGGTTGTTAGACGGCACGGTTGGCGCAGTGGTTGAGCGATCGGCTGCTGCGTCACGTGTCGTGGGTTCGATACCCGCACGGAACAAATATTTGTATGGCCTACAGATAGTTGTTCCGGGTCTGGCTGTTTGTGTATGTGACTTTGTATGTTTGTAAACGCACCCACGATACAGGAGAAATTTCTAGTGTGGGGAAACGTTTTTTTATAAACAAAAACAAAACACATAATGATTGCTAGAGATGTCTAAATGACAGCTGGGACCAACCAGTTAACGTTGCTTTCCAAGGCCTGGAGGAAACTCGGTATGTAGGTAATTTTCATGAAATTAAAAATTAAATTTGGATGGAAACCCGTCCACGCATTGACCTCGGCAAGAGATGACTCTACGAGCTAATCTATATCTATACTTAATCTTATAAAGAGGTAAAGTTAGTGAGTTTGTGAGGTTGTAGTAGATAATCTCTGGGTCTACTGAATTAATTAAGAAAAGTCTTTTACCAATAGTAAGCAACGTCATTTCAGAAGAGTTTGTTTGTTTGGTTGAACGCGCTAATCTCAGGAACTTACGTACTTACGTACGTTTTAGGAACTAGAATTTTACAATAATTAGTATGCAAAGTAATTCAAAATCTATACTAATATTATAAAGCAGAAGAGTTTGTTTGTTTGTTTGTTTGGTTGAACGCGCTAATCTCGGAAAGTACTGGTCCGATTTGAAAAATTATTTCAGTGTTAAATAGCCCATTACTCGAGGAAGGTTATAGGTTATATATCATCACGCTAAGACAAATAGAAGCGGAGCAATAATGGAAAATGTGACGCAGACGAAGTTGCGCGGGTCTAGCTAGTAGGTTATATTTAGAACTTGACACAAATAAAGATCCCTACGAAAATTGCAATACTAAACCCGCGCGAACTTGGTCGCGGGCGAAGTGCTGGTTACATTCTCTATTTGCTGATCAGGTACTGAATTCAGATTTCGGGGTTAGGAACGTTTCAAAACATTCTTTAACAAACGTTTTCAGGCCTAAATAAAATTTCACAAATACACACTTTAAATTCTTATTTCTGATTAAGGGTTAAAACTACACTTTGATATAAATTAAGGACAACACTTTAATGTGACCACCAATATGGTTAAATGTTTATTCTAAGGTAGTTATGAAAAGAAAAATTGAAAAAGTTCCGGAAGAAACATTTTCCTAGAGGCTTTTGTATATAAATTGGACTGGAAAAGCCTGTCGAACCAGCTATTCTGGAATATTGATATCAGATTAAGGTACGATATTTTAACCATTTGTGACAAAAGTAGGTACCTACTTGTAAATATGCATGCGATTTTTTTTATTTAATGAAACCTACTTATTAGCTCTTGTAAATAATCATGAAATTATTTTGAGATGCCTTCACCAGCGATGAAGTTATAAAGCTTCAAAGATTACAATTAGAAAAAGCAGTCCGATATATTACTAAGCCCATGACGCCTATAAGCTGCCATAGAAGACAGCGCTTCCGCGAGAGGGACAGATATATTTCTGTAAAATAATTATATCTCCTTTGTTTTTCGAGCAATTTGGATTTTATTTTCACTGTTAGTATTATATGTTTTTACATATTATTTGGGTAAACTGTTTAGATAATAAGATTTTTTTTCATGCCTATAACCTATTATACAAACGTCAATCTTTTCTAAATGAATGCAGCAGGATACCTGTTTTTTTTTTCAACGATTCCTATCTGACCCCAGTTAATGGGTAATACGTCTCCTCTTTGTTTCCATAGGTTAACTTGACATCTAGATGTTTATTTGTAAATAAATATATATTACGAGTTTTACTGGCAAAACAAGTTTTTTGTAGAACACGCCATTATTTATTAAGTAGGTATGGCACAACATTTGGTTTTGAATTAGATTTTTCGAACATCCATATAAAAATACAGAACTTAACTTAAAGCTTTGTCCATTTTCGTCTCATTTCTTAAATAACTTGAAAGCCTATATAAGGGAGCGTGCAGGGAGGTGGCTGCACAAAATGTCAAGTTTTTATATGATAATTTAGTAAAAATATTTTTTTCTTTTCAATCAATGGCTTTCAAGTTATTTAAGAAATGAGACAAAATGGACAAAGCTTTACACATCTATGCAAAAAAACCTAAGAAAACTTAAATTTTTAAAAGATAATAAGTTTATGGTTTTTAAGTTCGGAATTCTTTGCGCACAAGATGGACTCGCACTTGACCGGTTTTTCATTATGGTAGGATTTACATTAACATTTATATAACAGGATTAACTTGATACTATTATCACATTATTCTTGCTAAAAAAGAGAAATTGAATAATTTACTATTTTATGATTATTTTATTTAAATTAATTAACTATTATGTGTTCGAAAGAGGATGTAAATGGTAGTTTACTCTGCGTATCTTTTATTGATTCATTAAACACGTATATCACGCTAAAAGTTAGTGTTCTGCTGTGAGGCTACTGTAGAGATTTCAACAGGACCTCTTTAGAGTTTTAGAGACTTGGCACATTATGAGTAACCAGAAAAAAATCAAAAAATCTAAAATCCCGACCGCCGACTTATAAGCAATTGCACTAAAAACCGAAGCAAATGTTAACTCCTTTCAATTTCCTTCATTTTGATACCCTACTCGACAGATTTGGTTAAAAACATACTAACGACTCCCGCCATGTTGGCTGTTTCTAACCTATCTAAGGTCACTTGGGTTATTGAGACAAATCTAAACTATCGAAATCCATCCAGCCGTTTGGAAGAACAAAATAATTTACTAACAAACATACATACATGATACGCACGAAAAACATAACCCTTTGGCAGGCGAGTAATAAAGGCGAATAAGGTCTGCTGAGGCGCTTTTAGTATTTATCTAGAAGTATTTTAATTAATTCATATTATTTAAAAAATATAACCTCTGTAGTGGCGAACAGGCTTTTTCTTGATGTTGACCTTTTTAAGTAGCCAACTCAGAGTAACTGCAGCAATTCAGAGAGTCAATTCTACTCATTTTTGTTTATCAAAAATGTATAATTTAGACTATTTGACAAATAACAACTAAGATGAGCATAAGAACATAGCGTTGCTTAATATATAAAAATAGTATATTGGCCCTCTGCATTGCTGAAGTTTATTATACAATGTCTGAATAGTCAGTAAACCAAACAGCAGGAACATTAAACTCAAGAACTCTTGTTTGAAGTAAAAAGTGATTAGGTTTTACTTCTAGGTTATCTTCGACCAACCATCTTCTTATAACTATAAAAAAAATATTACGAAAGTAATAGCTGAACTTTTCTATAGAAAAAAAAACAGCTTCATTTCGTTGTTCAGTTTACAATAGCACTTTCCCAACTATATTGGGGTCGGTTTCCAGTCAAACTAGATTCAGCTGAATATCAGTGTTTTACGTGGAACGGCTGCCTACCAGACCTCCACAACCCATTAACTGCGTAACACGATATTTCTTGGCAAGACTGGAGTCAGATTTACCGGCTTCTGACAATCCGTAACGAATGCCAAAGATCTACAAATGACAAACGGGACCAACGGCTTAACGTGCTTTCCGAGGCATGGGTGAAACTCAGTATATAGATGGGTAACCAACTAAGATGGTCACCCATCCACAGACTAACCTTAGCAAGCTTAACCTTAAAGAGCAATATTATGTTATGACTTGTGTCAAAAAAACTTTTCATTTTTTCATTAAGTATAAAAATATGCGAAACATCTGCAGATATTTAAACTATTTGAAATACTTAAGTAATAAAATAAAGTGGTCTATGCCGGTTCTGCGATCGATTTTTCGAGTTTAAAAGTCATCTGAGGTCGAGATACATATCTCTTGTCCTGTACGGATCAACCGATCAACCCATTGTTCTAGCGTTTTTAAACTAACGCTACTCGTTTTCTTTAAAACCTGTTCAAAAATTCATATTTTGCTATTTTATAATGATTAAAACATTAAGCACTAGCTGTCCCCCGCGACTTTGCTCCTATTTTGCACTTTTTTTCTTGCAAAGAAACATTTCCTGACACTAACAAACAAAACAAAAAAGAATTAGCGCAATCGGTCCAGCCGTTCACGCATGATGCGATGACCAAGGGAAATAGGGAATTATTTTTATATAATACTGTCCCCCGCGATTTCGCTCCCGTTTTACCCGCACAGTTCCCGTTCACGTGTGATTTCCGGGATAAATACAATTGGTATAAATCCTATGTCCTTCCTCGGGTCTCAAACTATCTTTGTACAAAATTTCATCCAAATCGGTCTAGTAGTTTCGGAGCCTATTCAAATCAAACAAACAAATCTTTCCTCTTTATAGTAATAATAATGTAGATTTAGATATGTAAGAAGCTTTTGATTAAGAAGAAGAAAGAAACATTTATTGCCGACACTACAATCATTTATTTTTTTATTTAAAAGTTTAAGTAAATACACTTAGGCAAAGAGATAAGATCAAAAGAAAAATTAGGTACAAATGTGACGCTTGTTTGTAAAAGCAATCTCTTCGAGCATACCTCCAAAAGGAGAGTCAAATAAAATAATGTACATGTCTGCGGAAAGTGGCAAACGCCGTAAGATTGTAAAATATCGCGTGAAATTGTAAACTTTTTTTTCTAAATAAGACACGGATAGATGGAAATCTGTTCAATTTGGATGAGATTTTCTATATATTTTGTATATAATAAATCCCATCCAAATTGTTTCATAATATATCGAAACTATTATCTGATCAAGATTTATTACAATCTTACGGAGACTGTTTTTTTTACGGTGACATAGACACCGTGTGTAAAAGTTTTCGTAAAAATTAAACAATAAACTTTTATTTAAACATGCAATACATAAATATCACACTAAATAATACTTATTATAAGATGAACAATATAATAATACATGCTTATAAAATGCAACAATGACAGTACGAAAAGGAATTCTATAATATCAGGTGGCAGTGAAAAGTCCAAAACCGCACCCCATATACAGAAAAGGAGTAGGTAGGAGAAAAGTCGGTAGAGTGGGAAGGAATATTATGAAAAAAACAAAGATTTTTTACAAAATAACGGTATTCAGTATGTCAATAGGAGAAAGGTTCAGTATGTTGAGCAGTGTGCAGCATAAATTCAACTCTGGTCCATACTTAATTATTTACATCCCGCCCTCTCTCGTATTACTGTTAACTTATAGTCTTACTAGCTGACCCGCGCAACTTCGTCTGCGTCACATTTTCCATTATTGCGCCGCTCTTATTTGTCTTAGCATGATGATATATTAGCCTATAACCTACCTCGATAAATGGACTATCTAACACTGAAAGATTTTTTCAAATCGGACCAGTATTTCCTGCGATTAGCGCGTTCAACCAAACAAACAAATAAACTCTTCTGCTTCATAATATTAGTATAGATACACTACCTCGTACAATAAAATTCAATATAAAAGAAAAACCGGTACTTACGTGACTGACAGACAACGAACAGCCGAAAGTGCTGGTCGTAAAAAGCTGCGATTTGGCATGGAGGTTTCTGTAGGAGAGCATTAAAAGAGGATTTCCCAAAATATATACGGGAATGAAAAAAAAAAAACGGTTTATACGCGACGAATTTGCAGGCAAAAGCATGTAAGATATAAAATTTTAGTACCAAATGTACTATTACTTTTAAATACATACCCAATGAGTCCAAACGCGATGATTCTACCTTTTTAGTGTTCCGTACCCAAAGGGTGAAACGGGACCCTAATACTAAGACTCCGCTTTCCGTTCGTCTGTCATCAGGCTGTATATCATGAACCGTGATAGTTATACAGTTGAAATTTTAACAGATGATGTATTACTGTTGCCGCTATAGCAAAAAATACTAAAAAACTGATTTTTTTTGTGTGTTTTTTTTTTCACACAACAAACGTGATTTTTTGACCGTTTTTATGGATAATGGTACGGAACCATTCGTGCACGAGTCCGACTCGCACTTGGCTGGTTTTTGGTTGTTGAGTTCCTATGTTCCTCGTTCAGGCTGCATTACAAGGCTGATGCGATATCATTGCACTGACTCCGCAGTAATATAACGATGCCAAGTTCCAAGCCTTATCGGAATCCACGGAAGTTCATGACAAAGTATTACTAATTTATAACCGGACACAGATCGAATTAAAAGCTTTTTAAAACATAGGCTAGGGCGGATTTCATCAATCTGTAACTGAACGCGATCAGCAAATGAACCACGTTTACGAACTGTCAATGTCATTATTTTCTATGGAATATTGACACTGACAACTCTTGAACGCAGCTTGATCGCGATAAGAGGGGAGACATCATGAATATTTTGACGTCTATTAACGTTAACTTAACGTTAACGTTAGTGAATTTTGAATGTGAAAACTACAACCCCATAGTTTTTGGTTTAAGTATATGGGACATACACAGTTTAATATCATTTTAAAATATGAATATAGTATTTTATTAAAATAAATATTATGCGTGAAACGAGTATTGCAGCTATGGTAAAAGTTTACATTACTATACCTCAAAAAAATTTGGGCTAGGTCCTCAGTTTCATTGGTAAAATCCGCTATAATCTCTTTTATTTATTTATTTATTTATTTAGGAATACCAACGACTTATTTACAAATAAATATTAATTTAAAAACATTTTCCAAGGAATTCTCTGTAAATAAGTCACTTACAGGCATGCACATCATTCTCTAAGTAGGTCTAATTAAACTATTATAATGATTAACTAACGTGAACAAAAAGTAAAATAAAAAATAAAATAAAATAGAATTTACAAAAAGATGTCCTGACTTAAATTAAATTAAAATTAAGATACCAATATGATTGCTAAAAATAAATAACATGGGTACAATTAATAAATAAACTGAATTATATACATCTTCAACATTATAAAATTATGAATCAAAATTATGAATTACGATAAAAATTATGAAATAAAATTATGAATTAAAATTATGAATTATAATTATGAATTAAAATTATGAAATAAAATTATGGATTAAAACGAGTCTAACGATCTCTTGTAAGATTATTTGGAATATTTAAAAGGAGGAATTTATTATAGGGGTCTTAACGGACTAACTGTCAGATGTTCTTAACTAACACTTAATATCTTCATTATCGTTTGCCATTATTCAAAAGCAACAATGGTCCTTTTGCATTCTGTCATAAAACCGTATGACTAACATACACATTCGAGATGATGTTATTCGAAGAAACTTTGAAGATAAATCATTTCAAAGGTCTATGCTTAGGTTTTAACGTTTTCTGGGTAAAAATCCTTTGCTACAATGGCCCTCTGATGAAAATAAATAATATGAAAAACCGTTACGTCGCGTAAATCCTGGTATAAGCAAAAGATGGTATTATTTAAAACTTAGTTTTTTTTTTATAATGAGACCTAATATTAGCACTTTTGCGACTGTCAGTGCCTTATTATAGCAGTCATCATCTGCCTAGCTTTTTCTTAACTATATTAGGGTCGGCTTCCAGTCAAACCGGATTCAGCTGAATACCAGTATTTTACGTGGAGCGGCTGCCTACCAGACCACTACAACCCATTAACTGGGTAACACAGTACTCCTTGGCAATACTGGTGTCAGACTTTCTGGCTTCTGACTATCCGTAACGACTGCCTAAGATCTCCAAATGACAGCTGGGACCAACAGCTTAACGTGCTTTCCGAGGCACGGAGGAAACTCGGTATATACCATCTTAGATGGTCACCCATCCACAGACCAACCTCGGCAGGTGTTGCTGAGCCTTGAATATCGACCTGTGTGGCTATTATTATTTAGCCACGAGCTTCTCAAGCATTAAAACAGTCAATGAACTGAAAAAAAAAACTTCGCCTGAATGAACTGTTAGCCAATGAGCGAAGAGATGAGATGTTAGCATGTTAGCGTTTGTTGTCAGCGTTCATACATCGTAATTGGTAGCAAATTACACAAGAAAAGCTCTTTTGCAAGATAAAAACCTAGAGATGAGAGTAGAGTAGGGACTCCATTTTCCTATTCCACCTATTCGGTCCGTTGAGCGTAGGTCTCCTGGCTAGGTTAGCCAGCCTTGCTCCGAGCTCCGCTCAGAAGCACAGAAGTTTCCAAGGGGCTTCACAGGCTTCGCGGAGTGCGTTCCGAGGAATTGTTCACATTGGGTAGCCACCCACGGCCTCGCATTCCAGAGTGACGTAGTCGGATGATTCTTTAGCGACGAAAAGGCAGCAGATAAACACCTAAGCGCTTTCTTACAAAATCCAATCTTTCTTTTTTTTTCTTCAATCATCCGGTCAATTGTAAAAAAACGAAGTTTTTCGAAAATGATGCTCGCAATTATCCTGCAATATACGCATGTTACTTCTTAATCCTCATTTATCAGCCAATGTGACTAAGCTATTTAAATATGCGGCGGTTAGCTCTTTTATGTGTGTTATTATACACAAAGCTCGGTGTCGAAATCCGGCAAAACGTAGGTATTTAGTCATATGATGGCCAAATAAACGTCTGTTTATGGTGTTGAATAATGATTCACCTTACCCGTAGCCATTATTTAAGGTCGAAAAGTATCAATACAAGTGTTAATGATCTAAAAGTGATATAACGTGAAAGGGACCTCAAAGTGATACATCTTTTATTTGTATTACTGTCAATGTAAAATGTTCAGTCACGGGCGCCGAGGAAGATTTTGAAACAAGATTCTGACACCACTATAAACGTGGTCACTTACTGGGCCCAAACAGTAAAACCTTATAACGTGCAACAGCAACAGTACAAACGCAAAACCGCTCAAGGGGTCATTATACTCATCATTATGAACAACTTTCACTATAGGACCAAGCCGGAAATCGCGAACAAAAAATCGACTGCCCCATTTGATACATTTATGTGCGCATAACTCGACAAAATGACCTGAACACCAAATTTTTTACCGCTATTTCGAGATTGGTCCCATATTAAAAGTTGTTTTTTGCAAGCTACCCCAGGGAGAGTAATAAACAGGGTTATTTGTAAAACTCCGACAAACTCTCAGGACTATGATACTAACATCATTATCAGCAACTTTTGTTTAAAAGACTTAAAATTTCATCATATTTTAGTTCATCAGACTTTCATACAAAAATAAAAATATTTAAATAAAACGCTCTAAACGTTACCAAATCTATGCGAAGTAAAAGAAAAAGAAAGACCTTTCTTTTGCTTCGAAAAGTTGTTGATTATGATGTTAGTAACATAGTTCTGGGAGGTTGTCGGTGTTTAACAAATAACCCTGTATGTTTTCAAATGAATTTTAAAATATACAGGGTTAATAAGTCGAACTTTTCCACCTCAATCAGTCGATTGATATGAGAAATCACAACTGAAAGTCTCGCTATCTCTGAAAATCAACGTTATGCTGTGGGTCTACCCATGGCAAAGCATAATGCTGAGTTCAGTCTTGCCGCCACAAGCCCGACGTGAATCTACGTAGTTTGTGATCTTTCTTTTGTTAAATCATCTTAATATTTGTCTTCACTAACATAATTAAAATTATCATCAGCATCATATCACCAATTAATTGCTGTCTACTGCTGAACGTAAGCTTCCGCCAAATAGCACCATCCCAGTCCTAAGCAGTTCGTCCATCCGCTGCCAGCCAGCTTTTTTATTATTATTTATTTATTTATGTACACACAAGGAACTTAAAAAAAAATATCAGTTCATCGATCCATCGATAGTGCCGCAGGGCGTCCCGCACTGCGGTTGCCCATATGCGCAAAATAATATAATTTAAGGATATGCAGGAAAACTAAGATTGTCGACATAGCCCAAATTATTGCCAAACTTAAGGTACAGTACGAAAAAGACATGGCCAATTTTCAGGACTTTTTTTCTCAGATCTTGAGGAGTTAAGGTGCATCCACACCGCAGTTACTTTTTGTGGAGCAACAGAATGCAACACGATAACATTAGGTAACATTCTGCAACTTATGACTAACTTCTATACTAACAACTAACTTTTTGCTATCGGATGTTGCTCACTAACACTTGGAAACGTTGCTCCACAAAAGTTAACTGTGTTGTGGATGCATTTAAGCCACCTTCCACTGGATTTAAGTTTAGAAGTTCGCCACCAACTGCACGACAGCCCAAAGCGAGATTGTAAACATTGTCTTTTGAACAATCCCGATTTAAAAATAATAAGGTGATGTTTTATCAAGCGAATGAGTGGACCATTTTGTTACGTTGGGTACCTTAAAGTACCCATAAATGCAAATCATCAGAAACCATCATGAGATCAGCATTTTAGAGATGCATCATGTGCATCTCGATAACGAATTTTATAATATGTGAAAAATAAATTCAGTGCGAACGTCATTTTTTTAAACCCCGTCATAAAATTTGTGCCACCCATTGCGATCAATAAAACTTCACAAGTATTGAAAGAAGAAAAGAATAAAAAAGAGTTTATATTTTATAGTACCTATGTTACGTCACTTCAACGTTTGGCGTAACGTAACATAGGTACTAAGCATCAGACACCAACAGATGATTACAAAACAAAAAAAAAACATTACCGGCTCCTGACATTGCATAATGAATTGATGTATACCGAACGTCGTAAAAAAACTGACAAATAATTTGTTAACGTATACAAAAACATTAAACAAATCAGTATAACATTATTTTTTTTTTAATTGTTTTCCTTGTAGCGGTTTAGTAGCCTTCTTCAAACCGCAACTTTGGTTGAACTAGGTACGGTCAACAACAAAAATCTACTTACACTATTACTTTTAAACGACATTTAAAGTGACACAAAATGATTGAATAATTCTTTAATTTTGAATTTTTACCATGGATTATAACACTTGAGAGTTAATATTGTTTAAATTTGTTCCAATTTAAATAAGAAGCTATGCTCATTGCTCAATCATTAAAATTTCAAAATTAATTTGTGCTTTTCGTCTTTTTTTGCTGTCTACCTACCTATTTTATTGTTATAACACGCGATAAGTTAATACGTTGAAACAAAGACCGAGACAAAAAAAAAATACCTGCCAACTTCTATAAAATGAACCTTGCAAAAAATGAAAAAGATACTCTTATGATTTGACCTAAGCAAAGATTGTTTAAAATAACATTTTAAGTGGCTATATTTTGTGATCGCAAGATTTTAGGTTCTGTTTTGAGAAGGAAACTGCAAATCATCCGGGTTCCCCAAATGTTCATGTCACTCTCGATGATAATGTAGAGAGTAAAGCCCCGCAAACCTCCATTGAAAAGGGAGGATCCTGGTTGTTGTGTCCGGTGGGCTCTGCCCGATAGTTGATATTCAGACTGCTGTACGTTCAAATCGCATGAAAAACTCTGATACAGTGATGCAGGATTTCGTTATTAGTTCGCTGCTGGTGGGATAAAGGGCGCTGAGGTTTATTTTTTATTGCCGTAAAAATTTCGCTTCGTTAGTTTTAATGTATAAATAATAACAGCAACACGGGTCGATCTTTAAGTTTAAGCAACACTTGCCAAGGTTGGTCTGTGGATGGATGACCATCTTAACATACCGAGTTTCCTCCGTGTCTCGGAAAGCACGTTAGCCGTTGGTTCCGGCTGTCATTTGTAGATCTTTGGCAGTCGTTACGGATTGACAGAAGCCAGTAAAATCTGACTCCAGTCTTACCAAAAAGTACCGTGTTACTCAGTTAATGGGTTGTGGAGGTCTGGTAGACAGCCGCTCTACTTAAAAACACTGGTTCAGCTGAATCTGGTTTGACTGGAAGCCGACCCTAGTACAGTTGGGAAAAAGACTAGGCAGATGATGACTTAAGTATACACGATGGATAGCAACATGGATGGATGGAAACATGTAGGAATTATATGATTCGCAATTCTGAAACACCTTGTATAATATATGGTGGGTCACTACAAGACTTTTGTCCTTCTTTTTATATCGTACCTTCTATACAAAGTCGTCGGTCTTATAATAATTGTCAGTGCGTCAGATGCCGTTAGCGTACAATTTTTCAAACAGTACTGACGTCTTTTAACAATATGGGGAAACACACTTCTTAATCTTGGGCCAGTAAAAGGAAAATGTCAACTTTAAAAAAATACTTTCTTTTTCTGAGCATTCTCCAAAGAGCATGAATCTTTAAAACTCGTAAATAATTGAAAACAGAGCGATTTAATACACAGATGCAAATTGACTAAACCGATTATTAAAAATGAAATGAATGATTTTTAGTACCCGTATTTTGTAGCAAACAAAAGACATCAACGCGTTGCATCTGTAAAAAATATGTACATTAATCATAATCATAATCAAACTGCTTTGAAAACATGGGTAGGTATAGTACATACATAGATGTTTTTAAAATTATTCTGTGTAAGTGCTAGTTGGACTGTATGGGAGCCTCTTTAATTTTTTAATTTACTTTAATTTTTATTACTGTCGTTAAAATGGTAATAGCAATACACATTCTGTGAAAATATCAACTGTCTAGCGTATTACACTTCTTGCGATACAGCCCGCTGATAGGCAGATGACGTATGCATGGACGGAGGTTTAGTAATAAGGTTCCATTGGTTACCTTTGGGTTACCTAAAAATGAGATTTATTTGTGCAGAGAGTTGTTATTCTTGTTTAATTAAACAAATCAGTTTTATTGGATTCCCATAAAGTTCCTGAAATAATTTCATATACCGGTCAACTTAGTACGATATACTGAAATCACCCTATCAGTTTGAGGAGGGCTGTCCCTTACACCCGGTATATTACGTTATTTCAAAAACCAACCTGAAGCTAAATAGATTTGAATAGATGCAACGTTTAGATCGGTCTCTTATATGTATTCGCCTTGAATTTACTTTACGATGCATTATTATTTTACGATATTTTGCAAATTAGTTAAAAATACATAGACACAACCGAACCGAATATAGGACCGGTCGTTGTGGCGAGCTTGGGGGAGGACTAGGTCCATCAGTGGACCTCTTTTGAGTGATATGATGATGCTGAGTTGAAAATGAAACATTAACACGACAGTCTTTTTTGGTCGTTGCAACTAAATGACCGGTTGGCTTCGGTATTTGCACTTGGTCATTTAACTTGGCAATTAAGAAGTGAACAAGTAGAAAGACAAGCCCATTTTTAGGGTAACGTACCCAAACGGAAACACAGGACCAGGACTCTGCTGTCTATCCGTCTGTCACCAGGCTGTATTTCATAATATGAACCCTGATAGTTAACAAGATGACATTTACACAGATGATGTATTTTTTTTGCCGCTATAACTTCAAATACTAAAAAAACAGAATAAAATGAATATTTAAGGGGGCTCCCATACAAAAAACGGTTTTTTTGCCGTTTTTATAGATAACTAGCTGACCCGCGAACCTTCGTCTGCGTCACATTTTCCATTAATTCTGCGCTCCTTTTTGACTTAGCCTAATGATATACATATAGCCTATAGCCTTCCTCGATAAATGGGCTATCTAACACTGCAAGAATTTTTCAAATCGGACCAGTAGTTCTTGAGATTAGCGTGCTCAACCAAACAAACAAACAAACTCTTCTGCTTTATAATATTATATAACTCAGATTTTGTTGTGCAAGGCGTTGCGAACGTTCGACACTCGACTCTCGTGCGCGTACCTGAGAGTTTCTCTGATTTTGTTCAGCAAGGTGTTGTGAACGTTCAGGTGAAGATTCTCCCATACGGCGTATTCTTGCTGCCCGTGCTGGAGAACTATGTTTAGTAAGTTGAGACCAGGCTCTCTTGGGCATTTTCAAATGTTTAAGAAAATGTTAATAGCGTATAATATTTTAGCTCTGAAAAGAACTGTTGTGTAGCCCTGAAAAGAACTGTTGTGTAGCCCTGAAAAGAACTGTTGTGTAGCCCTGAAAAGAACTGCTGGTTAGCCCTGAAAAGAACTGCTGGTTAGCCCTGAAAAGAACTGCTGGTTAGCCCTGAAAAGAACTGTTGTTTGGCTCTGAGAAGAACTGTTGTTTAGCTCTGAGAAGAACTTTTGCGTAGGTGTAGTTTTAAGAACGAAATCTAAAAAAAATCGCACGAAAATTAGTAATTAAACTTCGCGCACGACCGCTGCCAAAAAAGTATGATCACGCGGGGGAAGCCGATGACACACGCTAGTAATATATATTTGTGAGAACTTGGTTGTTTATAAAAAACATACAAATATTAAAACCCAAACATACCCCTTATCATATGTTTGAATGCAAACCTTGGCTTTTTTAAGCTAACCGATTAATAATTGTTTCCTGTTTTGCTATCAATTACAAGCATTGTGTCATCGCGTATCTTTTCTATGCTGTCAAACTCAACAAGAATAACAACTCTCTGCTCAAATAAATCTCATTTTTAGGTTACTCGAAGGTAACCAACGGAACCTTATGACTACACCTCTGTCCGTACATTCATTGCCTATTTATTAGCTGGCTCTATCTCAAGATCTGTAATAGGCTAGACAGTTGATATTTTCACAGAATGTGTATTGCTATTGCCATTTTAACAAGCAATAATAAAAATTAAAGTAAATTAAAAAAATTGAAGGGGCTCGCATCCATTCCAACTATAGCACTTACAAAATACTTTTGCAATGTACATAATTATATTTTTACAGATGTAACGCGTTGATGTCTTTTGTTTGCTAGAAACTATGGGTACTAAAAATCCTTCATTTCATTTTTTATAATCGGTTAATAGGCAATTTGCATATGTGTATTGAATCGCTCTGTTTCCAATTATTTGCGTGTTTTAAAGATCGGTGATCTTTAGAGAATACTCATAAAAAGAAAGTAGTTTTTTAAAGTTGATATTTTCCTTTGACTTGTCCAAGATTAAGAAGTGTGTGTTTCCCCATATTGTTAAATGACGTCAGTACTGTTTGAAAAAGTGTACGCTAACGGCATCTGACGCACTGACAACCATTTTATTATAAGACCGACGTCTTTGTATAGGGTACGATATAAAAAGAAGGACAAAAGTCTTGTGGTGACCCACCATATAATATACATACAGGATGTTTCAGAATTGGGAATCATATAGATCCTGCATGTTTCCTATAGGCATTGGTCCAAAACAGGGGACAAAGTTATCAACGTTGCACCCCCTACTTATAAGTATCAACACAGGTTAGTCCATACTATAAAAAACTTTTTACAAAAAAAATACAACCGACTTCCAAAAAAAACACTACAAAGTAAAAAATAACTTTAATTTCGGAAGTCGGTGTTTCTGTTACTTTCTTCGTATTTTGACACCGACTTCCGAAATTAAAGTTATTTTTTACTTTGTAGTGTTTTTTTTTGGAAGTCGGTTGTATTTTTTTTGTAAAAAGTTTTTTATTTTTCACTTTTTAGTGGTGCCCCACACCTAACAACATCACTGCAAAATCGCAGAAAAGCAAAATACGCAATTTCGATTATCAAAGAATCATCTAAATAGTCAAATTCCAGGTATTGCGATTTAAAAACCAAAGTTCGTAACCGATTTTGATATAATTTAAATGGGACCAATCTGCAAGTATATTCTTTCAGATAAAACAAGAATTTTTCAAACCGGTGCATAATTGTCGGAGTTATACATACAACCGAATTGATAACCTCCTCCTTTTTGGGAAGTCGGTTAAAAATAGGATAGAAAGAAGTAAGAGCATTTTCTTATCTCCTGCTTTCCTTTACAGTATTTCTTTGAAAATACTGTGAGCACAAAGATCGCACGGCCCCAGGGTTTCAACTCCAAATGGCTCGAAAATATAGTTAGTTACCAATAAGATATTTACGCCGCTTGGAAAATATTATTCAGGTATTTACAGATAATAAGTAGGTGTTTCTCGAGAATATTAATTATGATTATTACATTGATTACCGTTAAATATTTTAGTTTTAAAAAGTGATTACGGAATAATTTGATTTTATTTAAATAATTTAAAAACAATATTGATTTGTGTATGATGAATATTATGGGTTTTCCGCAGCGATGAGCTAGGAAGATGGGATTTCGCTAATTTAATTGACAAAGGTAGATTCACTGTATGTATTTCACAAAAGCTTTTACTCACTTGCGACGATAAATTTTGCCTACTTGCATTAAAATCTATACCTTAATCAGTGGTTCATAGACAAGTGACGCATACTGTACCGAAAACGTTAAAATGAATTTCTGGATTCACTTTTCTTCTATTTAGGGTTCCGTACCCAAAGGGACCCTTTTACTAAGCCTCCGCTGTCAGTCCATCTGTCTGTCATCAGGCTGCAAGAACCGTAATAGCTACAGTTCAAATTTTGACAGAGTAAGAAAAACATCATAAAAAAAAACAAGAAACGTGCTTTTCTCGGTTAATGCTACAGAACCCTTCGTGTGAAAATCTGACTGGCACTGTGCTGGATTTTTTAACCCAAATCACGATCAAAAATCTATGACGTCTTCTTTCCCCAGAAGGAGGAAACCCATGTCGAAATTGCTTACCCAATAAACACGGCGCAAAGAACTGGAGGCAAAAAGTGCATTTAAATGACAACGCTGTTTTGTTGTCAGTACTTTGAACTGGCAGCAAAAATGTCAGACATAACTGGATATGCCATAGACTACTAAATATTTCTATTCTATTCTATATACTACTGGTACTGTCAAATAAATTTATTACCTGATAAAGTTACTGGACTTCTGTGTGAAATGATGTCATCTGCAAATATTAGACGGACTAGCTTCGCCTGGCGGTATTGTCCGCGTGAAAGTCAAAAATTAGGTTACAATATTCATAACCTTAACATAATTATGTATTGCGTATTGATATAATTATTATCTTTAAACGCAATAGAGCGTGTTACAGAAAAGGGGGAAAGGACCAGCTATCCTGTACCTACATATTGTTGAATTATGTGCACGTACTGATGTTCAACGAACTTTTCAATTTACGTCATTTCGTGAGTAAAAAGTTATAGGTCGGAAATCGTTAACTTCGTTTTGTGTAGATACGTCCTTTTTCCTATAACTGCAGGTGTATGGGGCAATTGTTTTATTTGTCCTTGTTCACCATAGTAACATAATAATAATAATCTATACATGTAATAAAAAAGTAAATCTTATATCTCTCTATACATGTTTAGGAGTTTAGGGTATGTTCAGTCAAATTAGATAGTGAATACGAATTGGAATAATTTATTGTCCAGACCTGCTTATATTATAATACAGTAGGGTATCATAAGGAGTGATGGTGCCGCGATGCTAAGCAACCAATGGAATCCAAGCTTAATGGTCGAGCGTCGAGGATGACGTGAGCGTGCGGCTGCCACCATCGTAAATACGGGCGGATCGGCTCTCAACAGTCAGTGCACGATGGTCTTCGACGCAGGCATGTTGTCGCTCCTCGATCCGGTCGCCAGAGCAGGCGCAGGCCGCTTGTGGTGTCGCAATCGTTCGGTGCGCGCGCCACGCCGGCGGAGCTCGCTGACTCGCTCAGTGCGCCGCGCGCTGTGACGGCGGCCGGACGTGTGATGCGCTCGTATGAATATGTAGGCTACTACATTATTCCCCCCCAGCGAAGCGTACAGGAGGCTTCGATGTCCTGCCAGATTTAGTGATGTAGGTGGCAGGTGCTTCTTCTGCTGTCTCTTCGCTGTACTGGAACGCGGGCTTCAGCCGATCAACGGATATATTCGATCTTCTATTCTCCAGTTGTACGGAGAAATACTTATCAGTGCGATCGATAACGCGATATGGGCCGTTATAGGTAGGTGTCAACGGTTTGCGGACGGCGTCATTGCGAACATAAACATGTGTTGATTTATATAGATCGCCGTGAATGAAAACAGCTGTGTTTTTGTTGGCTTCGCGCTGCACCTGTGCCCTTTTCATTGCTTGGCTTAGTTGATTCATGAAGTGCGATGGCGTGTTGCTTGTTGTGATGGCTTCACCGTAGAATTCCCCAGGCAGGCGTAGTGTTCTTCCGATTAATAGTTCTGCTGTACTGGCGCCGATGTCTGTCTTGTATGCGGCGCGGAGCCCAAGTAGTACAGTTGGCAGTTCGTACGTCCAGTTCGTTGTGTTTAATCTTGCGGTGAGGGAAGCTTTGAGTGAGCGGTGCCAACGTTCTACCAAACCATTCGATTGGGGATGGTACGCCGTGGTTCGTACGTGCTGGATTCCCATGCGGTGCATCAACTTTTTAAACAGTTCGGACTCGAATTGTCTGCCTTGGTCTGTTGTTATAGTCGTTGGGCAACCGAATCTTGCAATCCAAGTTTCATATAGCGTGTTTGCGACTTTCTCTGCCGTTATGTCCTCAATGGGTTGAGCTTCAGGCCACTTCGTTGCTCTGTCGATCATCGTAAGTATATAACGACAGTTGTTTGACGTTGGTAAGGGCCCGACTAGGTCGATGTTTAGATGACTTAAGCGATCAACTGGCATGAAACTGGATACTGGTGCCTTGGTGTGGCGATGAACTTTCGCTCGCTGACATTGGTCGCAAGCTCTCGCCCAGTCCATGACGTCTTTCTTCATGTTCGTCCAGAAATAACGCGTAGTAATTAACCTTCTCGTCGCTCTCACGCCGGGGTGATTAAGGTCGTGAATCGCTTTATAAGCTTGCTTCCTGAATTGAGGTGTCAAGAACGGGCGTGGACATTTTGTTGACATCTCGCATTTGACTTGGGTAGCTGAGCCGGGCAATGCTATTCGCTTGAAAGTGAAACGGTCGCTTTTCGCGAGTTGCTTGAGTTCCTCATCTTGCTTTTGTGATTTTGCTAACTCGTCGTAGTTTATCGGTGTTGGACATGAAATTGTGTCCACTCGTGACATGGCGTCGGCGACACTGTTATCTTTGCCCGATACGTGTTTGATGTCGGTGACGAACTGGCTGATGTAGTCCAAATATCTTGCGCGCCTCGGGATTTCATCTTTGTAGTTAGCTCGCAGTGCTGTGGTGAGGGGTTTGTGGTCTGTAAATATGGTGACGTCACGGCCTTCTATTGTCTGGCGAAAGTGACGTACTGCCATGTATATAGCCGTAAGTTCCCTGTCATACGTGCTGTATTTCCTTTGAGCGTCGGTGAACTTCTTGGAAAAAAATCCTAGTGGCCTCCAATGGCCCTTTATTTTTTGTTGTAGTACCCCTCCAGCGCAGGTGTCGCTAGCGTCGGTCATAAGCACGAATGATAGTGTTGACGATGGGTATGATAACAGTACGGCGCTGGTGATGTCTTCTTTGCATTTTTCGAACGCCTGTATCGCTGTCTCGCTCCATATAATCTTCGTTTTGTCGTTTTTCTTCGAGTCTTTTAGGTATGCGTTGAGCTCTTTTTGACACATAGCGGCGTGTGGAATATTCTTGCGATAAAAGTTGATCATCCCCAGGAACCGTCGTAATTGTTGGACTGTTTCTGGGCGAGGGTATGATTTAATGGCTTCGACCTTCTCGTCAGTTGGCTTAATTCCTTCGGTGGTGATAGTGTAGCCCAAAAAGTTGAGTTTTTGTTGGCCAAATGAACATTTAGCTACATTCAGTTGTAATCCATGGTCATTAAGCCTTCTGAATACTTGTTCAAGTTCTTTTCTGTGCTGTTCCTCGGTTTCCGAAGCCAATAGAATGTCGTCGACGAAAGGAAAAACAGGGAGTCCACGTAGAACGTTGTCGATGTGACGTTGGAATGTTTGCCCAGCGTTGCGCAATCCGAAACACATCCTTGGGAATTCGAATAACCCGAAAGGTGTGATAACGGCTGTCTTCTGAATATCCTCTTCGCGAGTCCTCACTTGGTAGTAGGCCTTTTTCATGTCAATTATGGAGAAGTGTTTCTTCCCCAGCAGGTTGTAGGTGAAGTCGTGCAGCCTCGGAATGGGGTACCGGTCTGGCACGGTCACTGCATTGAGACGACGATAATCACCGCATACTCTGTATTTGCCATCTTTTTTGAGAACAAGGTGTATTGGGCTGGCCCAAGGACTCTTCGACGGCCGACAAATACCTTGCTCAATCATCGCGTCAAATTCTGCCTTGGCTGCCTTGTACTTGTGCGGTGGCAGCGGTCGTGACTTCGCATATAGTGGCGGGCCGGTAGTCTGTATGTGGTGTTCCACTTCGCTGTGACAGAGCTTCAAATTCGGTCGGGTGATATCTGGGAATTTGGCGAGCAGATCGTGGTATGGCTGCTGTTCATCTACGGTGTTGATGCTCGACTCCGGAGTAGAAGTTATGTGGCCGACAACGGATAGGCCAGTCTTTTTGTCAATCAACCTTCGTCCGTGAATATCTACCGTTAGTTGGTGCTTGTGTAAGAAGTCGGCTCCCAATATCGGTCTGGTCACTTCTGCGACGACGAAATTGCACATGTACGGCCGTCGTAATCCTATATTCAACGTCATTATGCGTTCGCCGTAGGAGGGTATTCGTGAACCGTTGGCGGCGTAAAGATATTCGGTCGGCGTAGTTTTTTCTTTGCGTACCCTCTTGACGGGTAACACTGAGACGTTCGCGCCGGTGTCGATGAGGAACTGCAGGCCGGTTTCCAACTCTTTCACGAACAGACGGTGTTGGGTAATGTCGTTAACTTCGGCGCCCGTCGCAGCCAAAGTCGGGACTAGTTTTCCTGGTTCGTGTTTTTCTTGTCCGCAAAGTTACAGGGTTTTCGGCAGCGAAACGCATCCTTGCCAAACTTGCGATGGAAATAGCAAATTGATGTGTCACGATTCGCGGACTTGGAACGAGATCTTGAGCGGTATCTTCCTCGCTGCGGCCCACGCTGGTAGTAATTACGCGATCTGTCGAACTTCAACGCGGCGACCTCCTTCGTAAGTGCCTCGATCATGTTCAAAATTTTATCGTCAGGCGATGGTGTCGACGGTTGTGGCGCGCTGCTGGTGCGACTGCACGAACACACGGAGTTGTTCTCTTTCGTCTGCTCACTCATTTTATCTGCCATCGCTGCCAGCGAGTCTAATTTGGATTCTTCGCTGACCGCTAATACAGCTCTCGTCGAAGAGGGTAGGTGGCTCATCCACAACATTCTCAGCGTTTCGTCGGGCATCTTGTCACGGGCCAGGTCACGCATTCGCCGCAGCAGCTGAGAAGGACGCTGGTCGCCTAGTTCAACCTCGTTCAGCAATTTTTGGAGTTGCTTGTTCTCAGACTCCTCGTAGACGGATAACAATCGGGTCTTCAACGCTTCAAAACGCCCCGTCTTGGCCGATGACAATATGATGTCGCTAATTTGTTCAACATCCACCTTGTCAAGTTGTGCCACAGCAAGTCCAAATTTCGCTTCTTCACTCAGTTTTTGGTTCGATACCATCGTTTCAAACTGTGCGAACCATAGTCTGGGTTGGTCTCGCCAGAATGGAGGTATCCGAGACTTTACGGAGATCATTTCTACCACTTCTTCAGACAGCGTGGCTCGCGGCTCTTGACTATCGTTACCCATTACTGTCGAATCACGTCGGGGTCACCAATTTAGGAGTTTAGGGTATGTTCAGTCAAATTAGATAGTGAATACGAATTGGAATAATTTATTGTCCAGACCTGCTTATATTATAATACAGTAGGGTATCATAAGGAGTGATGGTGCCGCGATGCTAAGCAACCAATGGAATCCAAGCTTAATGGTCGAGCGTCGAGGATGACGTGAGCGTGCGGCTGCCACCATCGTAAATACGGGCGGATCGGCTCTCAACAGTCAGTGCACGATGGTCTTCGACGCAGGCATGTTGTCGCTCCTCGATCCGGTCGCCAGAGCAGGCGCAGGCCGCTGGTGGTGTCGCAATCGTTCGGTGCGCGCGCCACGCCGGCGGAGCTCGCTGACTCGCTCAGTGCGCCGCGCGCTGTGACGGCGGCCGGACGTGTGATGCGCTCGTATGAATATGTAGGCTACTACACATGTAATAAAGATGTATGTTTCCAATTGGCGCGAAAACTACTGGAAAGATTTTGTTCAAATTTGCATGAATAATCCTTATAGATAGGGTCAACATATAGGCTTTGTATTATCAAATCAATATTCAAATAATATGTCTCTTTTGAACGAGAATTGGATCAAGGTTCAAATCCCGGCAACAGTGTAAAAAGTGTTTTGGTATAGTTTAAAATAACTAGTAATGGCTTTAAATTATTAAATTTTATATTTCGTTAATTTACTACTATTTAACGTTTCTATTTAAATTTGATTTAAGACTTATTTAAAAAAAGTAAAATAAACCGTTATTGATATGCTACTAAGTTTTCTTTGCAAACCGTACCTTTCAAGAGACATTTGACTGATAGAGGTCATTGACGTTCCTATTCTCATTTGAAACGCATGGTACGTCTTTTACAATACCTGCGCGAACGACACCATATATCAATGACTGTACAGGCCACAGGTACATTACCGGACAGATCAAAACCGAAAGGTCATCGCTGATGATGGCGCTTTTTGTTTTTTTTTTTTCGTTTATAACAAGATTTATTGCCAAAACATAATTATTTTAAATGGCATGTTACAATTATTTGATACAGGTTTTAAGCCGGTTTTATTATATTCTTCTGGTGTCATCTTCCTCTGAACATAATACGAGTATAAACACAAGCCAAGTCATGCGATTGACTGTAGAAAATTCATTTGATTTGTTTACCTAAAACTAATTAGGGATTTGTCTAGCAATACCTTATATTTATTAGTAGAGACTCAAACAATAAATTATGAACCGTTTTTCATTACATAAAGGATCACGGTCGAAGCCGATTCAGGACAGCTTTATTTCTCTTCTTGATATTAAGAAAGTCAATTAATGTATGTAAGTCAATGACCGTTATTACACATTTATCAGTCGCCTACCATAGCAATTAGATAGTTAATACAATACCCCTTGGCAAGATTAGTATCAGTTTTTCTGGCTTCTGACAATCCGTAACGACTGGCAAAGATCTACAAATGACAGCCGGGACAAACGGTTTATCGTGTTTTCCGAGGTACGGGGGAGTCTCGAAATGTTAAGATGGTCACCCATCCACAGACCGACCTTGGCAAGCGTTGCTTAACTTCGAAGTTCAACACATGTGGCTGTCATTATTCAGCCAGGAGCTCCTAATACCCTGTTTTAGCATTAAATGCACAATTTTCCTCATTGCTCTCTTCAGTTATTGCAGTGTTAAAGTAAATACGATCGCCGGAACTCGTTTTTGTCACCGTTAAACTTCAAAGATTGAGTGTGTAACTGCAGGTACATAAATTATGGACTCTCGGCTTAATTCCCTATAAAGGAAACTTGTACCTGTAGGGCTGCCACACTACAAAAAAAAATAACTTTATGTAAAGGGAGCCCAGCCCTTAAGTAGCATTTAGGAGACCGGGCCCGTAGTTTTAGTAACAGATTAAAAAACCAGCGAAGCACCAGAGAATCCAGCGGCTTTATCTGTGTGTAAGTGGAAAATTATCCCAGAGGAATACTTCTGAGATGAAAGTAACCTAGATCTAGTGAGTTGTACGTTGTTCTGTAGGAAATAGTTTCATAGGATTTCGTTTCACACAGAATTTTACTCGTATAGTAATTTCGTAGAACGCAGAATACTTACTTTGAATAGATTTTTGTTACAATATCTATACTATATAATATTATAAAGCAGAAGAGTTTGTTTGTTTGTTTGGTTGAACGCGCTAATCTGAGGAACTACTGGTCCGATTTGAAAAATTATATTATCATCACGCTAAGACAAATAGGAGCGGAGCAATAATAGAAAATGTGACGTAGACGAAGTTGCGCGGGTCAGCTAGTAGATAATAAAATACCTATGTTTCGAAAGTCATATCAGATAAGAACGAATCAAATATTCTTTAGCCGCAATTTGTTTAGTTAATATAAAACTTATAGCCAAGAAAGAAAAACATTTTATTGAGTGACAGTTTTCATTCAAAACTTTTCATTCGAGGTCGGTTGATATGGCGATGGTGAAGGAGATAAAAGACAAAACTATGCAAGCAAGCATGCAGCAAGCATGCAGCATACAGCATGCAACAAACAGCTTACGAGCAAGCATGCAGTATGCAAGCGAGCATGCAACATGCAGCAGGCAAGGTTTCTGTCACGTCCCTGGCGCTGTGGGGCTCCAGTGATCCCGCGCGAACTCATCGTCGCAGATGGTTTGAACGCTCGCCATCGCAGCTTCGGCTTGCCGGAACAGATGAAATGCTGGAATAAAATGTCGTCTTTAAAAGTCAATAATTATGTTGTGCAATAAACGAAACGCTGTAAAACCGACTCCACGTAGTCTTGTCTGCTCTATCCTTTTTTTATGGCTGGGAAAGGAGTTTCAGACTCTTACTAACTAAACCCATCCGTGTTGTTCTTAATGCAGTTTGCATTCCAGGGCCGCGGTGACTCTTTCGAACAAATTCCGCAACCCTGGCAGGTCTTCAACTTTTATAATTCTACTAGCTGACCCACCAACTTCGTCTGCGTCTCATTTTCCGTGAATGCTCGGCTACTTTTAGTCTTAGCGTGATGATATGTAGCCTATATCCTTCCTCGATACATGGGCTACCTAATACTGAAAGAATTTTTCAAATCGGACCAGTATAGTTCCTGAGATTACCCCCTACATACAAACTTACAAACAAATGTTACCTCTTTATAATATTATTATAGTATAGAAGTATAGATTAATCACTCGTTCTTCAAATCATTATTTTAAATTCAATGGGATAAGACGATGACGATGAGGAAAATATAAGTTTTTAATTAGGTCCTCGGCTTTGATTGTATAAGAAATACGCAATAAGAGTTGAGACATCAATTACGTTAGGCTTGAATTAAAAAAAAAAAAAGACGTAAACTTTGTGCATCTATAACAGCAGCGAACTACTTACGAAATCCTGCATTGCGGTATCAGAGTTTTCCGTACAATTTGAACATGTACAACAGTCCAAATACCAACTTTGGTGCAGTTGCCCTCTTGACACAACAACCGTGCGGTCTCAGGATCATCCCTTTTCAATGGAGCTTTGTTGGACTTTTTAGCGGCCGAGTCACCCGCGTCCGTAGGAGAATACCCTTCAGCGAATCCCTACACGTGGTCCCCGGGTGGTGCTAAACAGGTGACACTAACCGCCTCCGTGGTCTAGTGGTTATACCACCTGATTCAGACCCAGAGGTCCCGGGTTCGATTCCCAGCGGGGGCAAATTTTTAGCTCAATTTAGTTGGTGGTAGGACTTGTTCTAAGTCCACCTGGCAAGCTACCACCATCACGTCTAAGTCTGTCGCCATAACAACTATGTTAACAGCATTGTTGTGTTCCGGCAGTTAGAGGTATGATAGCCAGTTCCTCTGTGTTGGAGGTTATAGAAGATTCCGGGTAAAGCTCGCTTCCATCTTCGGCCTAATCTTCAATTTCCATCAGGTGAGATTTGGGCCAAGAGTTTCCCCGTTTTGTATATAAAAAAAAACTTTCCACACTGTTCCGTATACCCCCTAAACAGGTATTTGCCCAGGAAAAAGATAACGTTTCAGAAGTGTACCAGCCCTGTTAACAGATTAATCTTGTATGTAGTAATAAATTCAACGCTACAGACCTGTTCTGCGTACTCTGACGGCTTTTAACAATACAACTTGATAATGAACGTAATAAGTAATTTCGGATTATTAAAGAAATTGTCTATAATGCCTTAACCTTTATTTCATCCATTATTTTTCAATTTCCGGCCATTCGTCTTAGCCTTTTCCAAACGTATGGTAAACGTCAGATACACGTACTAATATTTGATTGTTCGAGTATCTACGACGGGAAAGGTCGATGTACTTTTTTTGCAGGTTTATCTGGCGCCAAACATAGTTGGTTTCTTCTTCCAGTCTAAGTTTTCGACGCCGAATACTAATATTTCAAATGAAATGATTGCCAGTCGGTCCTCCACAACCCAGAGGGTAACACGATACCCAGACTTCTGACAACGCGCAACGAATGACAATGATCTACAAATGTTAGCCGGGACCAAAACCTAACCGGCGATTAACACACGGCACCGCGCACTGCCGTGGTAGGCGGTGAAGCGGATCTCATGTCGCATTGGCCTCTAATAAATCCGTTGATGCCTAACACACGTAAACCGTCTTACCGCACGGCGCACCGCGACGAAATCCGTGCCATGTGATCGCCTTATGTGCTTTGCGTGGCACAGAGAAGTCGAGTCAAGGAAGATCGACCCGTGTGACTGTTTATACACCACTAATTTTTAATTAGTACAAATAATACTTAAAGGGCTTATTAGAAAAGGTCTTGTTATTATATATGTAAAGTTTCAATAAATAATATTCATAAACAGCAAAGTTAATAACGTTTGTATATATCCCAAAATGTCACTCAATTTATGGTAAACGAAAAAATAAGCAATCCAAACTTTTCTTTCGCACTTTAATTGGGCTTAGGACCAACAAAATTATCAACTTTTTACAATTAAGTAATTTTTAAGAAATCATTTAAAGATACTCAAGTAAAAATAAATCAAATTAAACAATTTTGGGATTTCGTTTTTTTTTACTTTTCACTGCAAAATTATGATCAGTAATGGGTACGGGAACAGCCCCATTTTTTTTTGTACTAATTAAAAAATAGTGTTGTATTTACCTGAGCAACTTCATTCGAGTCACATTTTTCATTAGTACTTCGTTTCAGCCGTAGCGTTATATTACTTCCATGATAAATGGGCTATCCAACACTAAAACATTTTTTCAGTTTTAAATACGAGTTCCTGAGATTAACACGTTCAGCCAAACAAACAAACGCTTCAGCTTTATATTATTAGTCATCTTACATCTGCAGCTCACTTCTTCTACTCGATGTCTACTACAAATTCATTAAAAAAAGAGATTCTAATGTTCAAATTATTAAAAAATGAAATTATTTTTAATTGTCATGACGCATAACGTAGTTTGAAACATCCAAGAGCTAGCGCAGTCCGAGCTTTGTGTTCTAAGGACGGCGCGGAATTAAACGGCGAAATTGTTTTGATACGTTTACGTTATTAAGGCCGTACCCTGAGCAAATAACCTTGAGCATTTTTTCCCATAATAACAGCGCAAGAGATACAATAGCGAATACGCTCAAAATGTTGAATAAAATCGTTATAAAATCGAATATTGGTCGTTTGAAAAAAATACTTCTACCAAAATGTTCATAATTAAATTGCCTATCCATTAGTGTAAGTACAAAATCAAAATAATCGTTAGTTTTCGAGAAGATGCATGTTTTCAGTAATTTTTTCTCATTTCTGTGGTTTCGTTGTGAGGAGATTACTTAATCATTATACTTAGTAATAAAAAATTAAATCTACCATTTTGAAGCCAAGATTACGTAGAAATTTAATGTATTTTTTATTAGTTGATATTTCTTTTGGATAAAGAGTAGATAGCTCCAAAAAACTGCACTAAAAACGGCTTGCGCTGCGTTTTGATCGGGGACGCGCCTTAACAGGGTATTTCATAATTATAATACATTATTTATTTTTATTGTAACTAATATTAATGAATTATTAAAAAAAAGCGCACCTAGAGGTAGTTTATATCGGTTTCATTAAGTAGGCCACCTTTGTAAGACAACTGAAATGGCACCGTGTTAGATTTGTTGTAATAAAGGTGACGATACCTTTTAAAATGAAACTTTCAACAAAAACTTTTTTTTACACTAGTTTTGGCCGAGGCACAGAAAAAATATCTAAACCATTAAGGGCTGATTTTTCATTCATCAGATAAATTTTAACCGAAGAATAAATGTGATTGTTTGACAAATTTTCCAAACAAAAGCTTTCAAACCGGAATTTTTATTCCTCTGATATAATTTATCTGGCTATTGAAAAATCGGCCCTTAATGTAGGTATTAAAACAATAACCAAAACATGATAGAAGCTTGTTTCCTTTGATAATGATTATCTAATGAAGAGTTGATGAGAAGCGACGTCAAGGAACACCCGGAATTGAATTTGTAATTCGGATTCATATCATATTCGACTGTAATGGCAGATAACTACAGTTGCAACATAATTTAGTAGGAATGGTGAATTTGAATACTTAGATTACCAGTTTATATTTTATTAAAATTGACTATATCGCCACGTCATCATAATGCGTATCTATATTCTGTCTTCTTCATAACAATGTTGGTCTTTAGGATGTATGAAAAAAAACTGGCCAAATGCGAGTGAGACTCTCACACGAAGGGTTCGTACCATAAAACCGAAAAAAAAACACGTTTCTTGTTTGGACACCCCCTATAATTTTATTTATTTTTTATTATTTATTGTTATAGTGGCAATAGAAATAAATACTCTGTAATAATTTCAACTGTCTACCCATTTCGGTACAGACGGACAAAAGGACGGATGGACAGCGGAGGCTTACTATTAAGGCTTCCGTTGGTTACCCTTTGGGAACGGAACCCTAAAAAGAGATGTCATGTGCTAATGAACACACGATTTAACGTCAGCGACCGACTGGAGCCGAATTTGCACGATTCAGTGTCATCTCACACAGCTATATTATATTGCATCGTGTTCATAAACAATTTCCTGCAAATGTCAGAGATTTCCGTACGCCTCAAAACTTGAAAACCTGCTGATACCCAAAACTGGTTAATTAGTCTTCTTAAACGAGTTTTTATGCTCATAAATTCCGTAAATAATATGTGGTTTTATTGAAGACAAGTCAAAATATAAACGCTAGATATTTACATGTTTATGAATAGTTTGATTAATGATTAAATATTTTGTTCATAATACTTACCTTTTTAGGTACAATTTTTTTTAATTTTGATGGGTTTTGCTCTTGAGTCTAGGTCAGAGATGACAGAGACAAAGTCTACGATGGAGCGAGCTTACCCAGAAGGAGCCTGTTCACTCTAACTTTAGGCTGTTACTGCTAAGGCTGTGTACTCTAACTTAACTGGATAAGGCTAAATAATAACAGCCGCACAGATCGATCTTCTAGGTTAAGCAACGCTTGCCGAAGTTGGTCTGTCGATTGGTGACCATCTTAACATAAGGAGACTCTTCCGTGCCTCGGATAGCACTGCAGGTTTAAAAAGGCCACTTTAGCAGAATCAGCCAGCACATCAAGGTATCCGTCACTGTCAAATATTCTCAATCAACCTTGAACCTAATGCTCTAGCGTTAAAGATGAAAATGTGTTGTTAATATTATGATCCTAATATGGGTGCATCAAAGTGGTATTTTTAGACCCACGGTGAATTGTTGGTCTCGGCTGTCATTTGTAGATCTTCGACAGTCGTTACGGATTGACCGAAGCGAGAATCTCTGACACTAGTCTTGCCAAGAAGTACCTTGTTACCCAGTTAATGGATTGTAAGGATCAGAGAGGCAGTACTTCCACGTGAAATACTGGTATTCAGCTGAATCCGGTTTGACTGGAAGCTGACCCCAAAATTATTAGGTAGATTTTTGAAGAAGAGGCTAGGCAGTTGATGATAGTAAATTCCCCTCTTTCCGTTTTCCGTGCGATACCATTTCTCCAAGTAGAAATGGCAACTGTATAGGATTTGTTCGAAAGAGTGACCGCGGCCCTAGAACGCAGAGGGCATTAGATTGAGGGAACACGGTTGAATATTAGTCAGTAAGAGTTTGACACTCCGTTCCGCTCCGCTCAAAGTGGAAGCGGATCCTATTCTTATTTGAACCGCATTGTACAGCCTCACAAACTTTACCTATCTATCTTCTATTGTATCTATACTAATATTATAAAGCAGAAGAGTTTGTTTGTTTGTATGCTTGTTTGTTTATTTGTTTGGTTGAACGCGCTAATCTCGGGAAGTACTGGTCCGAATAGAAAAATTCTTTCAGTGTTAGATAGCCCATTAAGAGCGTAGACGGGCTGCATTTTTCCATACAAATGTATTCCCCTATTTTCTCCCTGGATAATGCCTCTAGAGTAATCGTTTTTATTTATAAAAATCAAGGTTGAAGGCATGCCCCTGTCATTTTTTTTTTCAAAAAAATTATTACAAAAATAAATATAACCTTCCAAAAACCTAAAAAAATGCCCCGTTTTTACCTACGTAATCAGACGCCTACCAAAGAAAATTGAAAAGTTTTTAAGATAAAAACAAGAAATAGGGGCATAGATCTATTCTTCCTTTAAATTTTGATACCAAATATAATTTAATCGGCCTAGTTTTCGAGGAGAAAACAGGGGAATACGAAACGTCGATCGCTCATGGTTTTTTGTAGGTAAAATCGTTCTGAGCTGCAGTTGTCCCTATCGCACTGCGGGGGGGGGAGACGAGAGGTGAGGGAGGGTTAGACTAATACGTACACAATTAGGGAAGTGACTAGTGTCGAAGTTTTTATCGATATCATAGTGATGTCAGTCGATATCGACGTTTATCCTATACTGATTTACTGAACAGTGAAATACTCGTATGATGCTAATTATGTTTTATTTTTTAAGAGACATCGAAGTAACAATTCAATGACATTTTTACGGTTTACAATTAAATATTATTTGAAATGAACTTTAGCGACACTTTCTCTTGCAAAAATACAAACCGTAACCATATAATACGTGCCTAAAGTTCGCACTCTACTGCTTAGTGTAATATTCTGCTTTTGACATGACATTATTTACTTTAAATTATAATATTTAAATCTATAAATAATTATTATTATATTAAAGGAAGTCGAAAATCGTGTTAGTTACACCATTTATAACTCAAGAACGGATGAACCGATTTTTATATTTTTTGCGTTTTTGGATTAGCCGTTGTCCGGACTAGGATTATAAGTTTTTTTTTTTTAATTATTTTTTTAGGTAGTTAGGGTAGTTAGTAAGTTGACGGGAACGAAGCTGCGGGCAAAAGCTAGTTCTTAATATTTATGCCAAAGCAGCAGTAGAGGTGCTTGTGGGATTTTAAATAATACAAAAGTTATATAATAATTAATAATTATGTACATTTAAAAAAAGCCAAAAAGCTTTTATTGCTATCGATAAACAACCCGCACTTGACTACGGATCCAGTTATTTTGAAAATTCAATTACTGCTTCATCTTCTTTCTCTTTTCCGTAGTTTGTCGCAGGAGTGCCTTTGAATTGCGAATATAACAAAGATCTCAATAAACCCCCGCAACTGATGTTTTTTTACGCAGTTTACATAATTTGACAAAGTTAGACGCCGTGATACGCTTGCGCCCCTCTATTGCCCACAATTCATTACCACTCTGGCCAATCGTGCTACGTTCAAATTCAATTACTGCTTCATCTTCTTTCTCTTTTCCGTAGTTTGTTGCAGGAGTGCCTTTGAATTGCGAATATAACAAAGATCTTAATAAACCCGCAACTGATGTTTTTTTACGCAGTTTACATAATTTGCCAAAATTTGACGCCGTGATACGTTTGCGCCCCTCTATTGCCCACAATTCATTACCACTCTGGCCAATCGTGCTACGTTCAAGTTCTTCAGCACTCTTTTTCGATAGTTCTAGCCCAGAAACAAATGTTTTTTTCTTTTCCTCAAATATTTCTGATTGCATATCAGGCTCTAATTCTAGTCGACCGTAGTTTTCGTCAGGTCCAGTAACTTTTCGTTTTTTACATGATCTATCGTCGACGATTCTCTTTCGGCATTGTTCATTATAGATATACTTTTGATCGCCTTTGTCTTTCAATGAATTTCTTTATGTATTTAACAATTTATGTACACACACACAAGTAGATAACAAAAAAAAAAGGAGACAGAAAATAGGTACAAAGGTGATGCTTATTTCTAATGAAATCTCTTCCAGCATACCTGTGAAAGGACAGCCAAATAAAAGAGATGTAGACACGTGTGTAAAAATAAAAAATAATAAAATAAAACAATAAACTTTAAATATAACATACAATACATAAATATTACAAAAAAAAATATGACGCTAATGGGTGTTTCGCATACTTCGTGCAAATTCTCAACGATTCTAAATTTCGAATTTATTATCGAATTATTTAAGTTTTTTTTGCAAATATCATTAGTATATAATTAATCTTTGAACATTAAGTGGTTTCTACTTTCTTTTTATTAGTAACGATGAAATTATAATCATTTCTAAAATCGAAGTGAGGCGGTAATGAGAACGATAAAGAGGGGAATGATATTGAGCCACTTAGTGAAGGAATAGGTGTGCGAAGGTAATGAAGAAAAGCAGAAGGCAATGTTGTTATGTTATGCATTTTTTATATTCAATGAACTACGTTGTTGTAGGCATTCAAATTACAATTAAAATAGGATGATAATTAACAATCATAACATAGGCCTTCTCTCCTAGTATATCAAATTGACACGATTAGGTTTAATATTCGGTATTATGAGATCAAATTAGGTATTTCATGATAAAAACTAAAAATTACGTTTAAACTTAATTATATCAAAAAATATTTTTAAATCATCTTCACTCGAATCACTGCAATAGTCAATCAATACTTAGTCTTCTTCTCTTCGTGTTCTTCGCTGATTTCGTCTTTATTTTCTTTGGTATTATCTCCATTTTCACCTATAAACATCAGAATAAATTTCTCAAAATCTGTATGATAAGTTGTATTGTTATCTGTTTTCATTTTTGCCAGATTCTTCTTCTGGACATAAAACTTTCTGCTATCCCAATCAGTCACATTAATATCCGATAGTATTTTGACAATCGGTGAATGCGGCTTCTTTAAAGAGTGATTTTCAGAGCTGATCGATGGATCTGAAGGAGTCATTGTAAAGTTTGTGTCATTTATTTTCTGAATGAATTCTGGTGTCGTATTTTCATCGAGAAAACTTTGAAACTGGTCAGTATTGACCTTATCGCAATATGGTATATCATAGTATCCAACATGTTTACTGTGAGTACAAACAACTTCATTGTTACAGCTTAGTTTTCTTAAACTGAGTTTTGAGCTCCCAAATGACTAAAGAACTTGGTGCACCATCATTGTTCCTTTAGCCGCTTGTAAAGTTTTTGGAAAACATCTTGCTATAATGTCATTTCTGGATACTGTACGAATCTCCATTTTTATTCTAGGTCTAAGACAAGCTAAGAATGCGTCTAATGAGTCGACATCACTGCCAAAACGGACTACTTGGTCTGCTGTTCGTTTTAGAACAGCACCAACACCGTCTGGCGCCCCTTTGCCGTGGCCGGCTTCTAAGTAGTTCCAGGTGATAGATTTTAGTTGTGGGAACTCACGATAAAGTTGGCTGATCATATAAAAAATAAAACGATTACGATACTGGCTTGTTGGACTGTCTGTTTCTTTCTCAGTCATAATAACATCAGAGAACTCTTTCTTGTCTTTCTTTTTCAAACATTTGTATCCTTCCCCGACACTTCTTGATAGAATTTCACCAAATATTAACCTCTTCTTAATTTCTTCACGTCTTTCTGTACTCACATTTCCTACTTTTTGTTCAGTCGAAATATTTTCATTTTTCTTCTTATTTTTGATTACCCTGTGCAACATTTTTCTAATAGCATTCTTTTCTTTCTCTTTTTTTTCATTTTCTTTTTTCAAAATACCTATTTCTTTTTTATGTCTGTAGCGTAATTTTCTCAAAAGAACGTCCTTTTTTAGACACTGTTGACAAGACTTACTATTAGCTAAACCATTTTGTGATGTACTAGGCATGGGGCTTGCAGCTCGTCGAGCAAGAGGATCTTGTTCAGCTGGTAGTGCTACAGTATCGCTATTAGGTGGAGAATTATCTATTAATAATTGTTGAATAGCTTTTTCTTTCTTTTTATTTTCATAATGACGTTTTGAATTAATTCTCCACATTTTTCTATGATTTCCTAACTGTCTAGGTGTCATATCTTCCGCGCTTTTAATTTTTTTGTTTACTTTTCTTTTAAGATATATTGCCTTTTCTTTTTCCTTTACCTCTGCTTACTTTTCGGGATCTTTCTTAATTTCTGCATACTTTTTTTGTTTCTGTAGTCGATCGCGCTCCCGCTTCTGCTCTATTGTTTGTTTGGTTTTCTTTGGCATTTTTAATTATATTTATTCTGAAAAGATACAAAAATAACAGTTAATAAACAAAATAACAAGATTTTTATCCACTTGAAGGTAACTTGAAATAAAGTAAATAAAATCACAAAATATATTCTAATTACCATCGTTTCAACCTCATCACCATCGCTAAAAGAAACGAGGGTAAACGATCGGAATGAGGAAGAAGGTAATGAGGTTTGAATACTTTATCCAGTTTTTCTTCAAAAATATCACAATTACGAATCTCATACATCTACTAAACTTCGAAGGTAATCATCAAAATTGATAAAAAGCTACGAAATAAATGAAATCATATATACTCACTTTCTAATACGGACGATAGGAAAGAGAACGAATCCAGAATAATCACCTCCCGCGACACTTAACACGACAATATTTTTATTCCACGGGCAAGCGTGCATCCGCTACGACGTTTGCTGGCAGACTGAGACGTGCGCGGAGCTAAACATGGCAGCAGAGTAGCATTTAAGGTCTAGCGCAAACTACAATATAGATTTCTTCTCATAACGAAGGTAATCAGAAAAAAAATTGAAAAAATATTTACCAGATATAATTTCAATATATTTGGAAGATACCAATATTTAATTTAGACGTAAACGTTGTGTCTATTAATATACTACATTTATATAGTTATTGTTTTTCTATTTACTTCGTTATGTTCGGGTAAAATACAAATGTATTTAGAATAATAGTAAATGGACACCGACGGAAATGAGAAAAAGCGAAGTTTTTAATTTATAATTAACTAATTACGTTAATTTATACAGTCAATCTTACACGCATGGAAGCATAACTCTATCACATTTAGTTTTCTATGGAAAGAATATAAAAGTTTATTGAATAAATAAAGTTTTTTCTACTGGACATGTAATATGCACGAAAAAAGAGAAACACCCTAATATAATTATACTAAATAATATTTCTCTTCTTCTATATTTCTTTTTTTTTATTTGTGTATTTGCCAGGGCTGCAACCCTGGATTTTATTTGACAGGCGTGAATGTATAGCAGTGGTTCCATGATAGAGCCGTACCAAAGCATCGTGCTTGGTAGGAACCTCTGGCCGTGTAATTGACACGTTTACCTCCAATAAATTTTATTTTAAATGTTTTTTTTTATGTTTGGAAACAAAGCGCCGGACAAGCACCATTTGGGGTAGCATCACGCCATGCCATTGAAAATCGATCACGCCCCTTTGACCATAATACTATATGAAAATTAAATTACTTAGATGGTACTGTACACGGTGTAAAATGAATCTTCCGTTTTATACGTAAATGGTGTCTTTTTTTCTTAGCATTCAAGAATAGACGTTTTTTATTCCCTTTTCTTCCACCCATTATTAAAGAAAAAGGGTTTACCTGAAACAAAAATTATTACAGTATGATTATAATTATTATTAGATTGACATTTTATCAAACAAAATTCAATTATTTTAAATATTTTGTCGATTTGAAGGGGGTTAGTAACAGATGAATGATAAAATTTATTTACAATTAAAATATACTCACGATTTTTCTACAGTCGTAGACAAATACTTATTCAAATCCGGCGCAATCCGAGTCGAAACAGTGAAGCAAAGAATCAAGTCCGTAAAAGTCTGCAAATGTCTAATAAGTAAGTTTGGCGCGAGACGGGCGCGCGGGCGCGCGGCAGGTGCGCGCTACTGAGCTACGCACACAAATACAGACTATTCACTCACACATTGACACCGCCCGTTTGCTAGGGCGCAGCGCGACAGCAATAGTTTCTTCAAATACCTATTTTTCAATTCTCGCGCAGCCCGTCTACGCTCTTAATCGCGGAAGGCTATAGGCTATATATCATCACGCTAAGACAAATAGGAGCCGAGCAGTAATGGAAAATGTGACGCAGACGACGTTGCGTGGGTGAGCTAGTACAAATATAAAAAAGCAAAACCCAAAAAAAAAAAAAACCTGACAAAGGAAAACCTGACATATACCTATAAACGCACAGCCGAAATGACTGATCGTAGAAAGCTGAAAGGCATGTAGCTTCATTAAACTCCGTAGGGGTGCACTAAGAGAGGATTTCCCGAAATTCTTCTTACAAGGTTATAGTCATATATTACTACTAGCTGACCCACGCAACTTCGTCTGCGTCACCTTTTCCATTAATGCTCGGCTCCTTTTAGTCTTAGCGTGATGATATATAGCCTAAAAACCTTCCCGAATAAATGGGCTATCCAATACTGAAATAATTTTTCAAATCGGACCAGTAGTTCCTGAGATTACCCGCTACATACAAACTTACAAACTTACAATCAAATGTTACCTCTTTATAATATTATTAGTATAGATACATTTTTAAGCGAATGAATGATAATTTTATAAAGTATCTTCCTTATTTTTAGACTGAGAAAATATGATCTTAATACAAATCACGTCCTTGCGTTCTGTTGGTGCGCAGCTGAGAGATTTGTTTACACGATTTGATATGAGCGACCATCTACTTGTTACGTATATAGGAGCAACAAATACTTAGGAAGGATAATATTACCTACTTAGCTTTTTATGGAAAATCATCAAATGACTAGTCCCGTTCTGAGCGGAGCGGGAGGAAGCGGGGGGAGTATTAGACTCGACTAAAACCCACCCTTGTTCATTTGAATGCCGTTTGAAGGACCATGTAACTCTTTCGAACAATGGCCTTGGCAGACCCCGTCAACTACGCTGACATATTTATGGTCTGTGTTCTATATATTTTGAATTTTAACCTGTCAAAATTCAAAGCCCGAATTGGGCTCCAATAGGGAATATGCATGAAAACAATATTTATTATCCACACACTTTATTTAAAAATATACAAAATTATAATACCTACTAACAGTGAAAATATAATGAAAATTAGTCGAAAAACAAACCAGATATCATTATTTTAAACAAATATATCTGTCCCTCTCGCGAAAACGCTGTTATGTATGGCAGCTGTATAGGTTTCATGGACTCTGACGTCAAAGTTCATATCTGACTTCTCTTTCCATTTGCAATCTTTGAAGCTTTATAACTTCATCACTGATGAAGGTATTTAAAAAATAATTTCGTGGTTAATTTTTAGAACTAAAAAGTATTTCAAATTGCAAATAATAAAATTGTATGCATATTCCCTATTGGGCCAAAGTTGTTTTGTCTTACTATTGTTTTTGTTTTTATTTGCGGGGTGCTGACTCTTCTTTACTTTAAAATTGGTTATGGCTGCCTATCCATTGACGCAGAGTGAGGTAGTAGAGCAGAGACACGGAGAAATATTAACCAATGGAATTGCACGAAATATCAGAGACTCACGTAATGCTGAGATTTTATGCTGCTTCGCTCCGCTGAAACGGTGAAATTTTAAAAGTTTAGGTCCGCTTGCAATTCGTTCCCAATTCAGTTTTGGTTATGATCTAGTTTCGATTCACCTGTAAGGAATTTGGTATCGCGCTAAAGTTTAAACTTCAACCAAAGTTGCGTTGTCAAAATTTTACAAATATTTTCGTATTTTCGTTCAAAATCCAAACAACACAACGCGAACGATTGAGAAAAAGTCAAGAAAAAGTAGCACTGTTTCAACTTTTTGTTTGACAGCGGTAACGTTACAGTTGTGATGCAGTTGCGTTCCAAGTTTCTGTCAAACGTTTAGCGCGATACGGAATGTTTAAAAAAGTTGTGAAATGGCTACAGTTCAGTTGCGTTCCAGCCGAATTTTATTAGCGCGATTGCCCTCCTGGCAGCCTAATGCATAATGTCACCGGAAAATAGCAAACACCGTAAGATTGTAAAATTTCGCATTAAATTGCAAATATTATTTTCTAAATAAGACCCGGATGCATTGGAAACTATTGAATTTGGATGAGATTTATTATATACAAAACGAATTAGCCATAACACATCGACAAATTTTAATCTAATCAAGATTTATTACAAGCTTACGGAGCCATTTTCCCACACATATATTTTGACTCTTCTGCGGGTCTATAAAGGCTAATTTAGCAGAATCATAATATTAATCATGCAACCATCTGTCAAATTTCATTTTCATCTTTATCACTAACGCATTAGCTTCAAAGTTATATGGCAAAATTTGACAGTAGCGTGATTTGCTTTCTGGTTCTGCTAAATTGGCCTTTTTAGACACCTTGTACTTTAAAATCGATTTATGGCGTCCAACACTTTCCTCTGGGGCACCAAGACTAAGCAAAAAAAAAGCGAAAAAGGTACAGTCCCGTTGAAAACGGAACGACTGGTCTGGTAATTTATGGCTCAAGACCTCACCGGCGATGACATTTATTAACACCTTAATGGCAGAAGTGTACCTACGGGCTTACGATATGATTATGTTAATGGTCATTCGCATTTAAGCGTAAGATAACTGTACTGTGCACTTAAAGCCAATGTTTATATCATAACTAACAGTTGCCCGCGACTTCGTCCGCGTCTGCTAACAATTTTTGTTGGTAAATATTTTTTTCGCTTGGAACCCTAATCTTTTTTTAGGGTTCCGAACCCGAAGAGTAACCAACGGAACCCTATTACTAAACATCCGCTGTCCCTTCGTCCGTCTGTCCGTCTGTCTGTCAGCGAGCTGTATCTGAAGAACCATAATAGGTATAAAGTTGAAATTTTCACAGATTGTGTAATTCTATTACCGCTATAACAACAAAATAATAAAACTTAAGGTTATAGTACGGAACCCTACATGTGGGAGTCCGATTCGTAATTGGCTGGCTTTTTCTCAAATAAATGATATTAGCTATCAGCCAGTCCCGACGAAATCGGTCTAGCCTTTTCGGAGATTTGCCGTAACAAATAGAAAGACACACATTTTTCAAACTGTTTTTTTATGTATAGGTATCTAATACTAATATACTTTCATATCCATTTACTAAAAAGCTGTTACTTTGATTTAACAAAGAGACACTTCAATTATACGAGTATTATTACTTTGTGTATAGATATTATTATGTATCTTATGTCTTCATGTTGTGAGTACTGAATTGACTCATGTTTTTGCATGAATGTGTTGAGATGCTGGTAGGCATGAGCGATGGGATGCCCCTCTTCCCAACATTAAGCCTTTTGTAAACTATTCCACCATACATTTTCTGACATGTTAGAAGGGCCATAAATTCTGTACTAATGTAGGTACAGAATTCATAGTTTCTACTTTTTTATTATATTTATAGATTAATAATAGTTATAAATTACCCCTACTCGATTTCTCGACTACCAAAAATCGAGTAGGGTAATTTATAACTATTTTCTTAATTCTGAGAGAGATCAGGATACGTAACTGAACGTAGATTTTGTATTTGCACCACATCACATCATTTTCCGACATCCACGCGAACGAAGTCGCGGGCACAGCTAGTTTATAATATTTCTTCTATTTTACTTGCAGAATTATGTAGGCCGCTTAGACGCACACGACAGTACCCACCTCCTGCAAAGGTACAACCAGGGCCAGGCCGTCACGTACCTGGTGCACTTCCCAGTGACGTCACCGCTGCCCAAACTAACGGCGCTGACTGTCAACGGTGAGACCATCTGCTACGGACCTGGAGGTATTTACACGAAGCGATGTTTTCTTTTACTTAAACTTCCAAAAGAACCATGGTTACCGACATAGCCCGAAGGATCACTTAACTGAAGTGGCAGTGGATAGGGCACATTACTCGAAGAACAGATGGTCGGTGGAGCAGGAAAGTTCTGGAGTGGGGACAGCGTACTGGAACAAGCAGCGTTGGAAGGCCTTCCACAAGGTGGACCGATGACCTGGTGGGAGTCGCGGGAAGCCGATGGATGCGACACGCACAGGACTGGTTGATGTGGCGACACTTGAGAGAGGCCTATGTACAGTAGCGGACGTCTTTCGCCTGGTATGATGATGATGACTTTAAACTTCAGGAGCTAACAAAATCTGTCAATACAAATTTTTTCATTCAGACTATTTTGAACAAATTATGGCTAGCCTAGGCCTTAGCGGGCTTCATTAACTATGCTGACATCTCTTTGAGGTACTGATGATGAGAAATCATCAAATGACTCCTCCCACTTTGGGCGAAGCAGAAGGGAGTGTCAGACTCTTACTGACTAAAACCCATCCGTGTTCCTCCTAGTGCCCTTTGCGTTCCAGGGCCGCGGTGACTCTTTCGATCAAATTCCACACAACGCGCCGTCAACCCGGGCCTAGTTCTGATCGGACAGCGAGTCACCCAACACTCGCCGTCCACAGGCCCGCGCCTACGGTAGCCGGGAATCGCCCTGCGACTCCCGACGCCCGGGGCGTCTCCTTCTGTTGCGGTGGCTGGGGCTTGAGGTTTCCCTCTCTCACGCCCTCGGCCTCCTCCTTTGCTAGCATTACTGCTTCGCAGAAGGATTTGACAGCTACCCATGCCTCCTCGCTCCGGACCATAGATTGAACCAGGGTTGGAAGCGATAGGTCGCCGCCGACTGATAGGCCGCCTAGCAGTGCGATTTCGGTCTGAATTTGTCAGGACCCGGGAGTTTTTAAAAGGGATACCTTTAGGGAGGTACACGTTTCGACCGCGAATCGGCAAACGTAAGGTAGGACGCCCTCAGGCTAGGTGGAGCGACGATCTTTGCAGGGTGGCTGGTAGCAGCTGGATGAGAGCTGCCGGTGATCGAGCCCAATGGCTTGCACTTGGAGAGGCCTATGTCCAGCAGTGGACTGTTATAGGCTGATGATGATGATGACGTTTCGACAAGTTAAGTTTAGCATTGCACTCAGTTCCACGACCATTGCACCAACTTTTTCCTGTAACGTAACGTAACCGACACAATGACTCTGGGGTTTTCCACGTTTTATAGTTACACTAACGCTACATCGTTATGTTAGGTATTATATTGAGCTTTCAATTATAAAAAAAAATATGTGAGAATCTGCTCTGCTGTTTTAGTTGATTCCGTTGAGCATGGGATTACTCAACACAAAGTACTTTAAAGCTATGGCGTTTTGGTTTAGGTACTTTCCTTTTGTTTTTTTTTATGTTGTCGTCAGTAGCGTAGCGGATGCGGATCACCCCGGGTGAGGCCCGTTTAAGAGTGACACCCGACCGTTCGTCGACTGTTTTATCACGGTGGTCGGGTGTTACACCTAGACGGTTGCTGCAATGAAACCTGTCGGAAATGAATAGCAAAAATTTTCTACATTCTTGCTTCTTGAGCTTTTCTGTATAAATCAACACTACTTATATTAAGGTATGAATGATCAAAAGAAAATAAAACCTTTCCGAGTTGGATTGGCAAAATTTTCTTATTCCGGTAGGTTTTCCATGTAGGAATGGATACCCGACCGTTGGTTGACGTTTTTGTCACTATCGGGTGACACCCCCAAACGGGTGACGCAATGAAACCAGTCGAAAAAGAGGTAGCGTGCAAAAGATTTCGAGCTCGCTTCGCTCGCTTTAACATTTTGCACAATCTAAGTTTGGAACTTTTCTGTATACGACAACAAAACCAAAATTTGTTGTACGCATGAGTGGTAATGCCCACCATGTACCGGACTCAAAGCATATCAGTAATCGGTATATCCTAATTTTCCAGACACGCCGAGGCCCAATACGTATGTGACGACACTAAGTCTGCAGCACACTTCGTTCCTCCAAGGAGCCGCAGGCGGAGCCCCAGTATACAACAATATACAACACCAGCCACAGATAAGGCCGACTCCGCGACCACAGCCACCACCACAGCCCACGATAGACCACATCCATATTGGAGATGACGACGCCTCCGCTCATATTTATACTTTCAATAATATTGAGCCTACTTGGAGTACTGGTAAGATACCTTTTCTTATTTTATATTTGTTAAACGTTGCCCCACACTAGGAGTTTCTCCTGTATCGTGGGTGCACAAACATAAAAAGTCGCATACACAAACAGCCAGACCCGGAACAATCATCTGTAGGCCATACAAATATTTGTTCCGTGTGGGAATCGAAACCGCGACACCACTGCACCAACCGTGTCGTCATTTGAGATGGGTTTGCTCCTGACTCATGTCTAGGTCACAGAGGACGGAGACAAAGTCAACGACGGAGCGAGCTCACCCAGACTAAGCCTGTTCCCTCTAACTTTGAAGAGATGGTTGTATGCGTTCTGAAACACAGACGCTGGCAGAGAGTTCCACTCCTTTGCTGAGCCTATAACCTACTACATCGTAATAGTCTCATGTTATTTGACCCCTACATGTTTACCAGCGTTTGGATTTTAAAAGAGAATATTTATTCTAGTTAAAAGCCTGGTGGTGCCAATCTCCACACTCCAAAGCCAACCTGGTTCTGCCCGCTATGGCAGGAAAACGTTTGCTCATCTCACCGCTGTATGATCACTATCCATTCTTATTCCAGTCCTGGGACGCCAGTTATTCTAAATTACCATATAAAGAAAATATAAATATAACTCACTAGCTGACCCACGCAACTTCGTCTGCGTCGCATTTTCTATTAATGCTCGGCTCCTTTTAGTCTTAGCGTGATGATATGTAGTCTTTATCCTCGATACATGGGCTATCTAATACTGAAATATTTTTTCAAATCGGACCAGTAGTTCCTGAGATTACCCTCTACATACAAACTTACAAACAAATGTTACCTCTTTATAATATTAGTATAGATAAGGATCTTCGCTGCAGTTGGCCAAAACTAGTCAAGTAGGAAGAAAAGAAAAGACAAAAAATAACACTTTGAAGGTATGCGGTACAGGGAGCAAAGACCCGCAAACCCCCATTGAAAAGGGAGGATTCTCCGCCCAAGCTCAACAGCTTGGGCAATGGGGGGTTGCTGTGCCTGGTGGGATACTGCCCGATGGCTGATATTCGGGCGATGTATACCTATGTTCAAATCGCATGGTAAACTCTGCTTGCGCGATTCAGGATTTAAATTCGCTGCTACTTGGATAGATGGCGGCGCGTTTAATGTAAATTTGTTTCGTTGGTTTTTTCTTGTGGCGGTATTGATGCTACTACAACACTAGTCTTTCGACTATTTCGAATGTTACAACAATTTAACATGTCCCAGAAGCTTAACAGTTAAAATCTTTTTCAGACAATTCACCTTACTACGTCGTGAATAACACGCAATCAACGCAGCAGTACCAGCCACCAACACAGCAGTATCAACAGCCAGTGCAGCAGTACCAACCGCCGACGCCACAAATCATCCACTCCCGGCCAACCTACGAATACGCTGAGCCTCCCTTCGAGGTCGCTAGTCGGAGACCTACGAGACCCCCGGTGTACACTGAGCCCAAGACGAACAAGCCTGTGTATGAACCTGCCCCAACGCCAAGACCTGATGATTACTACTTCCCTGATCAGTCGTCTGCCGCTACTCAAAGGTAAAGTTTTTTTTTTTTTTGTGAGCACGCGTTCGACCGCAATCTTTGTGATGGAGAGATGGTTTAGTCGACGGTAGAACGAGATGTAGCTATCAAGAACCACAGACTCCGGCAGGGAATTCCAGTCTTTAGCTGTACGTTTGCAATGAAAGTATTTTCAAAGCGGTATGTGCTTGTGCTGTGATCTTAAGTGAACTTTTTTAGGGTTAGACGATTTGCAAGCTGACCAAAGAGATTGAAAAGAAGGAGCCAACCATCAAAATAAATTCTAGTTTCTGATCATATCAATCTTGCACGTTGAACTATCACTTTTCACGTATGAATACAATTCACTTAGCATCTTTACCGTAGCTCATTTAAAAAGTCATAACATTCAATAACTGACTCATCAACATGACTAGAATCTCGCGAAAGCTGAGTGAGCAGAAATAGAAACAAATCAAGAATCTCGACTTAGCAGACAAGGTTGTAAACATGTGAAATGTGAACTCGACATCATTGAGCCGATTGTTGTTCAACACGTCGTTGATTTTGTCTGTTGTTAGTCATGTTGCGAATGTTCACAGGGTAACGGCAAAAAGCCTCAGTGACCATCTGTCAAAGTTGGATCAAGGAACAGGGGGGCTACTCTCTAAGCCCAAAGTCCGTAGTTTCGGGCTTAGTTGCGGACGTATTCTACTCCGTATTACCTAACCAATAAGAATTAATGTCAGCACTGTTGGAAGTCCCTGTGAAATCGTGTTCTGATTCATTTTTGGTTCGGGTTTGGAACTAATCGTAAGTCCGTAATTAATACGGAGTAGAATACGCCCGCAACTAAGGCCGAAACTACGGACATCGGACTTAGAGAGTAGCCCCCCTGATACAGAAGGCAGTACCTACCTCTTGATAGTGAAGAGGTTTCTGTCTCTAACCACCAGTAGCTTGAACCCTGCTCCTAACAACGCCGGTCTCGCGGTATTAAACATACCATCATTACAGCTCTAAAAGCAGCTCAAGCACTATGAGCAGTGCGATTCTGTAAACATGTCGAAGTGACCCCTTAGGCGAAGTGAACTACAAGTGAGCTGTCAAACCATACAAACAAGATGGAATGACAGCTCATTTCACACTTGTCGTTCACTCCACCGAAGTGATCACTGTGAGATGTCGACAGAATCGACTGGCTGTACTAATTGGTAACAGCAAAAATAGCAACGCATACGCGAGCGGAGTACAGGGTCGCGGCTCCTAACTTCCTTTTATGTTGCAATTTCAAAGATTGACTACCATCAACATACACCGTTGTATGGTAGACGTCAGATACCCGTGCAATAAAGATCATTGACCCAGATACGTTTATTGACTTTATTAATGTCAAAACAGAAATAATATCATACTATAGTATCAACGTATCAAATTATAGTATACTAGCTGACCCGCGCAACTTCGTCTGCGTCACATTTTCCATTATTGCTCCGCTCCTATTTGTCTTAGCGTGATATATAGCCTATTATCTTTCTCGATAAATGGGCTATCTAACACTGAAAGAATTTTTCAAATCGGACCAGTAGTTCCTGAGATTAGCGCGTTCAATTAAACAAACAAAGAAACAAACTCTTCTGCTTTATAATATTAGTATAGATATATTCGAGTATCAACGTAGGGATATTAAAGAAATGTCAACTTCATTGTACGTTTATCTGGCGCCTACCATAGATACTAAAGTCAACAACAACACCAATAAAATAACTTTAATCCTCCTATTTCTTTCCAGTCCAAACAGTAACTCGAATATTCGAGAAAAGGAAACGATCGAGTGTGGTATAGTCTCAGGAGGCAATAACCACCTGCCCCTGATCTACAATGGCAATGCGTACGACCGCGGAGAGTTACCCTGGCTTGTGGCCATCTATAAGACTGAACAGGCTACGCTTCGGTTCATCTGCGGTGGCACACTCGTGTCAGATCGTCATATTGTTTCCGGTGAGTTTAAATCTCCAAAAAAAAATGTGTGAGACAGCCAATTTTTTTCTATAGCGACTTCGCTTATAAAATGTAAGATCTTGTATAGGAACTGATCTGAAAGATCCTTAAAACATTGCTTCTTGTCGTAATGTTTTTTAGTAGCTTTAGGCTGGATTTGACCAACGCCAGATAACTCTTATTCGTGGAATAAATTTAACGTTTGACAGTTTTTGTATGGAAGAACTGTCAAAAATTCAAAATTATTCCTCCGATAAAGCTATCTGGCGTTGGTCAAATCCAGCCTAAGTCTCGCAAACTACCCTATCTTCACACTAATTTAAAACTTCTTTTGTCACCTCGAAGTAGGTCAAACTTATGATGAATGACTCAGGGCGAATTTCTTTAATGAAACTGAACGCGATATTCTGATCGCGCTGTGCTACTTACCACGTTTACGAGCTGTCAGCGTCATAATTTTTTGTGGAGTTTTGACGCTGATAGCTCTTGAACGCGATCAGTTGACAGCGATCAGTTTCATTCGTGAAATCCGCTCTTAGGGCGGATTTCATCAATCTGAAACTGAACGCAATCAGCATATGAACCACGTTTACGGGCTTTCAGTTTCATAATTTTCTATTGAATATTGACAATGACAACTCTTGAACGCAGCTTGATCGCGATCAGTTTCTTTGGTGAAATCCGCTCTTAGTCGATGATAAAAATAATAATTAAAAGAAAGTCGTTTTCTGTCTTTCAATTCTCTGTTTTATTTTCAGCTGCCCACTGCTTAAAGCTGCGTGGCACCCTGACTTCCATCAAAGACGTGGTGGTGAAAGTGGGGGTACACAACCTGAACGACTGGAGTGACGACATCACCGTCACCAGGAGTCTCTTGGCTGCGAAGATTCACGAGGAATATAATCCTAACACGCTTCAAAGTAAGTGCGAGTCGAAAAAAAACCTTAATTTTTATTATTTGTTGTAGTAACTGCCATAGAAATGCACAATCTGTGAAAATTTCAACGGTCTACCTATTGCAGTTCTGGAGAAACAGCCCGCTGACAGACAGACGGACGGACGGCGGAGGCTTAGTAATTAGCGTACCGTTGGTTACCCTTTGGGTACGGAACCCTAAAAAGCACATCATTTCCTATTGCGTAACTCATAACAGGCCACTTTGGAATACTTTTCGTAAACTTTTCAAAGACTTCGTTAGGTTGTAGACTAAACTTACCGGAAATATCTCGATCTTTGGCCCAGCTTGGCCCCTGGATCCGAAGCTGAAGATGCACTTTTAAATATTTGGTGCCATTTAGCCATTACCATCATCATCAGTTTTTATCATTAACACGTTCAATCGGAGAGACCTGTGTTCAATAGTAGACACTATTGAAGACAGGTCTCTCCGATCGCACGGTATTTTACTTAATCCTTGGCAGACTAGCTGCTGCTTACGTCATATACGTTTCACTGTGAAAATATAAAGCCGTTAAGTCTACAACTAATATTCTAATAAAAATACAACCACAAAAATAAAATAAAATAAAAACGACTTCCATTAATTTAACCGACCCTGCTGACGGCAACATGCCTATCACAGCAGTGCCGTATGTATGGGCAGTCCATCCTGTCCGCGATCATCGCCAGGGCGGCATTGGTGCTGCCCCACACATACGCATAGTTGCGTAAAAGCAATCGGTGCACGCCTCGGCGAACATACCTGAGGCGCTGCAGTAGCGAGGCAGCCCTAATACAGCCCTGAACGCGTTGTCGTTTAAGTCCATAGTTGCCAAGCACTACCGATTATATACACTGAAACTAATGGGTCCTAAATTGTGAGTGCTACTTTTGATTCAAATAATAGGTGTGGCAAAATCGCCTGAACGTACGGAAATTTGTTCGTTTTGTTGTTGTTGTGTGTTTGTTTGTTTAGTCAATCCCATGGCTGCCATGGTCAAAATCACTCAGACAGGATGACTACCATTATTATTATTGGTGGCCATGACTCATCAGTCTTAAAAAAAAATCCTCTTCTAGAACTTAGCATCTTCAATCGCAAGCTATTTTACACAATCCATGGCTACTATCATCCTGATCAAGCAAACTTGCCACACTAAGAAGATCATCCTCCCTTAACTCTCTATTATAGAGGTACCTATAATTTTAGTGGAGCCGTACATTTTTAACTTTCCAATAACTCGTTAGGGCTGGTAAATTGACACACATGGTACTACTTGTTTCAGACGACATCCTGATGCTCACACTGGACAAACCCGTCAAGTTCAACAACTTCATCCGTCCAGCTTGTCTATGGACTAGCAACACCGACCTCTCGTTAATCGTGGGACAAATGGGTACTGTAAGTACCTATTTATTACAAAATCTACCCAATAAATATTCAAACAAAAAAAATAAATAGGGTGTTGCACACCCCTTTCTAAATTATATACCTAATTGCCTCAAGAGTCAATCTTCAAGATTAAAAATAAGTATAATATCTTGGACATTTCACACAACGCCATATAGTCCCAAGCTAAGCAACCTAATGCTTGTGTTATGGTAACGAGATGGCTGATAAACTACTTATATACATTTTTTTTTTGTAAATACATACATATCATAGATAGAAAAACACCCGGCCTCGGAACAAATACTTATAGGTCGTACAAATATTTGTTCCGTGCGGGAATCGAACCCGCGACATGCTGCACAGCAGTCAATCGATCAACCACTGCGCCAACCGTGTCGTCACGTGCTGTTGGTCTTACCTCTATGGGCAAAGCGCGAGGGAGTGTCAGACTCTTACGGACTAAAACACTCGTGTTCCTTGAAATGCCTTTTGCGCATATAAGGAATGAACATAAACTATTAGGCTAGGCGCGTACTATCAAAAGTCACCAGTTAATATGTGGCGGGACAGAAACCTCAATGTCAACTATTGTCAACTAGTTTCGAATTTGGAACGCTAGATGGCGCAGTCCACGCTCGGCACGTTTCTCTAATGGAAAAGTGTAGGAACTGTAGATTTCACAGAAGCGTCATTGTCATTAAGTTTTTTTGTTTTGTTCAAAAGCTTCAGATTTGCAACGCTAGACGACGCGGTCAGCGCCGTACAGGTTCCCTATCTACTCGAAAAAGAAGCATAACCTTGTATTATTTCCGCAGGTGGCAGGGTGGGGTGACCAAGGCGTGGGGGGCATAGGCAAGCAAGGCGAGCCCCATAAGGTGAAGATCCCTATCGTCAGCACTAATGATTGCAGGGCCAGCAAGTCCCTGTTCCACGACCTTACCTACGACAACACTTTATGTGCAGGTATGTTTATGTAATCTATGTCTATTTATTTATTGGATCGCCAACACGAGCTACACAATCACATCACAACATTTTATAAAAGAAAGGACTCTGCCACGTCTGTCTGTCTATTCGCGATAAAATCTAAAACTACTGCACCGATTTTTATGCTGTTTTCACCAATGGATAGAGTGGTTCTCGAGGAAGGTGTTAGTATACAATTTGTCAAGCGGGCGAAGCCGCGGATATCAGCTAGTACATTATAATAGGTACAAACAGGGACAAATACTAGTGTGCGGTTCCAATTATAGGCAGCCACATCATTCACTTATAGACAATATTTAAGTAAGTACATCAAGTTTGACATGAAAAATGGTTTGTCCTGACTGACTATATCAAAGCACTGTCAAAACTACTAAGACGAGAAAATTCTTGCTTTCTACTACTGCTTAATCTATACTATAATATTATAAAGCAGAAGAGTTTGTTTGTTTGTTTGGTTGAACGCGCTAGTCTCAGGTCCGATTTGAAAAATTATTTCAATGTTAGATAGCCCATTTATCGAGGAAGGTTATAGGCTATATATCATCACGCTAAGACAAATAGGAGCGGAGCAGTAATGGAAAATGTGACGTATACGAAGTTGCGCGGGTCAGCTAGTGTATTCATAAGTCGCCAGATTCCTAAACCTTAGTTCCAAGTATTGCCCGTGTCTCGTAGTTCAGGTTTTTGCTAAAGTCGGCGAGTTAGTTTTAAGTGTTTCCATTATAATAATCTGATAATTTGCTGAACTGAACTTAGGCCTTTTTCGGGCAAAATTATTTTATGACCATTTTATGTAAGTTAAAAATGACGCGGAAAGCGGCACGTATACGTCACTAAAAAATTCCCTCTTATCTCTCTAATACAGTGATAAGTGGTGAAATCCTAGGTGATACTAATATTTATAATATATACCCTACCTATGTGTAGCCAGACTAGGTATAATGTATCTGTGCTACCAGATTTCATCCAGTGCCGTTCTGCTTTTCTGTCGTAACCAATGCAAACTATCGCATTTTATTAGTATTAAGATTGCGTTTCCCATTTGCAGGTGACCGAAAAGGCTCGGGTCCATGCGTGGGGGACTCCGGGGGCGGTATGTACCTGTTTGACGGCGGCAAGTGGCGGGTCCGAGGCGTAGTCTCCGTATCCCTGCGCGCCGAGAATGGAGACTCCGTCTGCAATCTCAACGAATACGTCGTGTTCACCGACACAGCGCAGTTCTTGCCTTGGATTAGTAATGTTATGGCGCAGAGCTAATACTTTTTTTAGACTTGTTGACGTACTTGTTACTGTTGTATTGCAAAAGATTGTTTGCAAAGTTGAATTTGGAACAGGGGCCAATTCTACTAATTTTTAAGGTGGAAGCGCCAGGGTAGCCCGCGAAATTCAAATATTTTTAAGTTTTTTGCAATTTGCCGGTCAGTGTGAAGCTGTATGTTGAACAAAATAAGATTCGCGGCCGCGACCCTCGCGCACAGCTTACGCAAATCGCAAACTATCAAAAAAACTTTTCATAATTTTTTGACAGATTCTGATTGTGATGCGAATATGAAAATAAGTAGAATTGACAGTAAAATACGAGTTCTGTTGAATGTGAAAGTCCTGCATTAATCAGTTGTATTTTGTACATTATAAAAGTTTTATGGCAACACTCTGTTGACACTCGTTGCTCGAACCTGCCCGCGCCGCTAATCTTTTAGTCTTAAATTTGCCCCTACATCGCTCCTTGTTCATCCAGGCCGATCGTAGCTGTTCACCCCCAGCTAGGCAATAAGCCGAGGTCCGTACCTCACAAGAGGCTTAAATATTTATGTTCAGACCGCCACCGGTTAAGCAGTCGTCAACCTCGTTGGCCTGCGAGAGATCACTCATAAAGAATGCCTCGCCGTAGGGCTGAATTTCTGCAACTTTTAAAAAAACTACTTTTTTGATGTGACTGGTTAGCAACGGGTTGATTGTGTGACTGCTGAGTTTGTGTGACCTTTGACACCACCTCACGGTGGGCCTTTTTTAGTGAAAACAAAGCATTCAGATGTTTCTGCTTTTATCAAGTAGGTATCTTGTCGGACCGGTTGTAGATAGGTATGTTTGGGCCCACAATAAAAAACTTGAAATAAATCTTACGATAATGTACAAAATGCGTCTTTATCTGATAGTATACCTAACACCTGTTTTTGTACCACAGTCAAAAATCGCTCTAAAACCCTAATTGAAGAGATATTTATTTCTTGCAAAAATCGTATTAAATTGATATCTAATACGGAAAACTATTGATGGTGAAAAAAATCAGGCCTTTGTATAATTTATAGCTTTTGTACACTAGTCCGTATTTTATATTATTTTTCTATACATTAAATTGTATACCGTCCGACATTTTATACCGTCCAAAATTAGACAAGTCAAGCTAATAGAAATAATCATAAAGTTATAGAAAAATATATATAAAAAGCCTACAAAGTTATTTAATAAATAAGTAGGTAATTATCCTACGATTAAAATAATTATCTACTTTCGTACATATCTAGATAAGTAAATGTTAGTACCTAGGGTATATGTAATAAATGACAGTCAAAAGTGCATTTTTATTTTATTAAGTATGTATAAGTTTTAACAAGAAACATTGTTGCGTTATCTTGGCGCTCAATTAAAAACATTCTTGGTCTAATTAATACCAGATACCTACCTTACCTAGCTACATAACTGCAATGGTGGTTTTATACCGGTGAAGCGAAGCGTAGATGGGATTGGTGTGAATTGAAATCACTCTTACCCTTTTACACCGAAAGATGTCTCACGGCTCGCGCTGTGACGCGCCGGTCATCTCTACCTTTTTTTAAATTTGAGATGGGTTTGCTCTTGACTCTAGTGTTAGTCAGAAATGACAGAGACAAAGTCTACAATGGAGCGAGCTTACCCAGAAGGAGCCAGACTCTAACTTTAAAGCCATTATTACCTCGCGCGCGTAGGATACCTAATGGCTCCAGAACACTTATGCACAATTACAAAAAAAAATTACTGTACGTTGCCTTTAATGCATCCTAGTTTCAAGTGTACCTAAAGCATATATTAAAAATATTTAAGGTACTCTTTACCATATAAGATGCATGGTTTTTTTGATACCTATTTAGCAATAAATCGGAAAATAACCCAAAACTCCAGTGAATGAACACAAAAAAAGAAACAAGGGAATGAACACAATTTTTTATGAACGACTGTTTCATTCCGATAACTTTATAAGTAGGTACACTCGCAATTTTTGAATGAACTGCTACATAAGGGTCGGATTTTGTAATTCAAATGGGATATTGGTTGCAATTATTATGAAAAAATACTAGGTACATCTGGTGGAAATGTCATTCACTGGAGCCATTACTCTATACAGCAATATCTCACGATGGTCGGAGCAAGCCGGCGCGTGCCAGCGCGAGACCTCGCGGGTCAGCGCTTGATGGAGAGGGACCGCGCGGGTCCTCGATGGTCAGTGCAAGATTTGTATATGTCGTAGGATAATTTGATACTTCGAATCTTCGCGGAAATCCTAGGGGTTTTGCGAAAACGCGGATAATTAGACATAGGCGAAAAATTATCAAATCTTACTGGACAAAGTCAGGATTTTTGCGAAAATACTCGTTATTAAAGCAATATTGCGAAACGAAACGCTGGCTGTTATGAAATAAGAACGCTGATTGGTCGGTCAGCGCGTTCAATAAGAGATCGTCTCTGATTGGTTGACGTCTTAAATGTCAATCATTTGTTGCCGCACGTTATTTGTTTACGTTTGTGTCTGAGTTAAATTGCAGAAGTGTTTTGTTTTTTATCGTAAATAGTGTACCTACTTGGACTTAAATAAAGTGGTAAATAAAAGTGCTACACGGATGTACATAGTGTCATAATAATATCATAAAAGTCTTAGTCAACCACTCAACAACAACAATGCTTTCGAGATTGGTTTAGCGGTGTTTTGTTTGTCATTGTGTTAAAAGTGGACTATAAAATTGGACATGAACTAAGAAACGGTGTGAATAGGAGGTTTGGTTTTCATATAATTATGACAGATTCGACAGAGAATGATGTTCAACCTTCAGCAGAATCGGAGAACTAGGAACTACAAACTAGGAACCAATTAGAAGTCAGCCAGCAAAATTGTAGCCAATCAGTGTTGAGCACATCAAATCTTACTAAAGTAACGAGTATTTTCGCAAAAATCCTGACTTTGTCCAGTAAGATTTGATAATTTTTCGCCTATGTCTAATTATCCGCGTTTTCGCAAAACCCCTAGGATTTCCGCGAAGATTCGAAGTATCAAATTATCCTACGACATATATATGTTTGACAGTAAATAAATACTCTATACTTACAGCGATTAGTACTTTATTGTAATAGCAAGTTCAATATTGTACCTACTAACAAATATTTCAATTCTCGCCACGCACTTCCTCGCGCATCTAAAACTTTTACACCAAAGATAGGCAGGGCGTGGATAGAAATTTTGTTTTACCAATTCTCGCTCATCCTTTCCACGCCTCGCCTCGCCGGTGTAAAACCACCTTTATTCAAATGCATAGGTACAAATCATGAGAAGACCAGCACGATTTGATTGATTGGTTGATAACTACTATCTAACTGTTTGCATAACTACAAAATATGGCACCATAGTTTTCCCGACTGTGGCGAAGACGAAAAGGAGGATTACCAGTTTGACATGAATGTATGTAGGTACAGTCGCCAGCACATCAAGGTCAACCCGAAACTGTCAAATTTTCCCAATCAACTTTGGATCTTATAACTTAAATCGTAAAGTTGAAAATCCATTGAAGAAATTTGACAGATTGTTGTACGAGTAGCTTGATGTGCTGGCATCTGTACATCGCCGTAACTACTCAACGGCTCAACCGATTTTGATCAATGATACGACATTAATTCGGCTTGCCGCGTAGGAGTCACAGGGTAGGTACATATAATATTTAAGAAAAAACAAAAATGACGGAATTTTATTCCAATAATATACCTAACTTGTCCACAATGATAAGTACTGCCAGTGATTTCATAATGTCGAATCGTCATTAATTTCGAAATTGTGTTCCTACGTTGTCGGGCTGACGAAGTTTTCAATCTAAGGAATAGTAATTTAATAGGAATTTCTTTGAAATTTTTACGGTTTTCATGGAAAGTGTTATGCAGTCGGAGTGCTACCTGCACTCCGTGTCTTCTCTACAGAGGAAAGTGACCACTATTGTTGTAATATAAATTTATACAAGTCGGTGTTTTTGTTAGTTTCTTCGTATTTTGACACCGACTTCCGAAATTAAAGTTATTTTTTTTTACTTTGTAGTGTTTTTTTTTGGAAGTCGGTTGTATTTTTTTTGTAAAAAGTTTTTTATTTTTCACTTTTTAGTGGTACCCCACACCTAACAACACCACTGCAAAATCGCAGAAAAGCAAAATACGCAATTTCGATTACCTACTTGGATGACATAAAACTATCATTTAAGTAGACGAATTCCAGCTATTTCGATTTAAAATCCAAACCGTTCGTAACCGATTTTCATAAAATTTAAATGGGACTAATCTGCAAGTATATCCTTTCAGATAAAACAAGATTTTTTCAAATCGGTTCATTATTGCCGGAGTTGTGAGGTAACAAACATAAAAAAAAAATACAATCGAATTGTTAACCTCCTCCTTTTTGGGAAGTCGGTTAAAAATAGTACGTATTTTAGAAAGTAAGTGTATTATTATTATTTCCGACTCCCCAATAAATAAATAATTATAATTAGCATTGCCTTTTTCATTTATTTTTTTATCTATGTACCTACTTGCAAGGAAACTCCCATAAGATAGGATTGAAAGGGAATGTAGGTGTCCATCATCTCATCTCATCTTCCTGCCCTTATCCCATATTGCTTGGGATCGGATAACACGTTTTTTTTCTACCCATCTGCCCTATCAGCCGTCAAACTATCACTAACTCAATGGGAGGTCTTTCATATCACACAATCCATCCATCTTTTCTTTGGCCTTCCTCTCCCTCTCTATCCATCTACATTTATGTTCATACTCTTATAGTTACATGCGTTTCATCCCTCTTCTTCACATGACCATACCAAGACAAGCGATCCCCTTTTAGCTTTTAAATGGCGCTGCTCCATTCTTTTAATTAATAACTTTACCTACACAACTGTAACCATTTGTGAATATAATCGAATATTTGGTCTGAGCGAATAGTACACAGACTACAATTAGGTAATGTTAGAGGAATATGTGATGTCCATGCCAAAAAAACACTGATAATATTTAGTTTTGTTGGCACCTTGAAAATAACACCCACCTAACCTGACGAATATTGTGTCTCCTGTCTCCTGGGCACCTACCCGATGTGGGATATCGAGCTGACAACTTGTTGCAGGATGTAGGCATTGTGTGACGTCAAGTCTTTTTAAACCTAGTTTCTTCGTTGTAGTATAGATTTATATTATTTGATAAGCTCTTTTGGCAGAACATCAAGCGATTCCAGGAAACTTGATGTCAAACAGTGTCAAGAAAATGTGAAAACTTGGGGCTTGTCATATCTGGCAACACTGCTAGTCTGTCAGTGTCACTGTCTTTAATGTCACATTTGTAAATTTCGCGCCCTGTTTTTGACACTTTGACAGTGTACTCTGTGAGTGTCACTGACGTATAAATCATATGGACTTGAAACGTTTGACTATAGAAATAAACAGTTATACAAATATCTATCATATCGACGCAAACATGTCAAAAAGCGTTTTGTCTCTTTTTAACTAGCCAAGAGCTGCATATGAAAAAAGAGACATGTATATGTTTGCCAAGTACTAAATTTGGCAACCCTATTGTGTGACGTCAAAAACATGCCTTTGCGTGGCCGGTCGCCATTTTAAGTGCCCAAAGTACTCTGTGGTTTTATGGTAGTTGAGCTGTCAAACAGTTGTTTGCTTTTATTTAGTTTTAAACAGAACCCTCGATGTGATGAGGTTACATGATGGCGCAGTGCCCACATTGAATATGCTGGTATGTTTTTAAACAAAAATTGTATAGCAATTAGTAGGATGGTATGGATTAGTAGGATAAATTTATAATATTAGTAGGATGTAAATTATATGTATGTAAAAATAAATAAATGGTGTTGTAAATAATTATTGTTGACTTTTGATTAAAACCCAATTTCATCGGTATGTTAGAAAATATACTTAGGTGATGGAGACGTCCGTGCCGGCAGCCCATCGTGGATGCAGCGTCATTTCTTTTCTTAGATTTTGTTCCCTCCACCCCGTCTCGAATGACCTAACGCAAGGCTTTAGAATAGCGCTTAGGTACATTTCCTTTGAATTTTCAAAAACTTATTCGATGTAGGTACCTTGTTACTTATCCTAATAATGGCAATAGATACATATTTTGGGGGGTATGCGGTACAGAGAGACATGTCCCGCAAACCCCCATTGATATAATAATATTAAATATTGAGAACCTCCTCCTTTTTAGAAGTCGGTTAAAAAGATAGTGATTATCTAATTTTAGTTTAGTTATTGAACAAGAGAATCGGCAACAATGTCATCCAAACTAAACATGTACGCAAAGTATTAGCCTAAATCAAAAACCGGGAAGTAAACTTAATCTTTTCTCTTATACAGTTGAAAATATAGTAGGTACAGAAATTTGTCAGATTGTTGTAGCACGATGTGCTGGCGACTGTACAAGTGAAGCTGAAAATGTGCTAAAAATACCCGTTGAAATTGTACCGTGACATTTTGAAAACATTCTAACAATCTTTTATCGATGTTATTGTAAAGAAATATCGACATAGGCTGCCCTATTAGCCGCCATTTTATCATCCCAGCAAAGTGTAGGTAGCTACGTTTTTTTTATAGGTATGCCCAGTCCTGGTTTATACGCATTGAGATAAAAACTTTAACATTGAGTTGAATATCGATATCAGATGCGCATGTTGCTCGCAGTTACAACCCTACGAAAGGCAGCCATTTTAAGTGCCCAAGTCAGTGGTAGGTAAACACGTTTTTTTTGTAGGTATGCCCAGTCCATATGATTTATACGTCAGTGGTGAGTGTGCAGTGAACTGACTGAATTGTTTATCAGAAAATGCGGATATTGTTATTTCTTATATTATCAATGAAATTGTAAGAAATACACAAGGAACAAGTAAAAATGACCTGGAATAAAATATTGTGTAACTTTCGGGAGCTTCAATTGATGGGAACGTTATCTGGTGGTCAAAGTTTTAGGTGCGTATTGTGCATGTTATTTTTTTAATAATTACTTGATAATCCAGACTTAAAATAAAGAAGCCTCCCTCCAACTACCCAGTAGAACACGTTCTGTTTCCCGGCTTACTTCTAAAAGGAATAAGTTTTCACTGAATGAGCAATAAACGAGAAATGTTTGAGTTAGTACATACTTTTTAACCGGTTCACAGTCCAACAGACCACATGTGGTCTGCGCTGATTGTTTTACTATTGTGTCTGCTTTACGGACAGTGAACCTATTAACCCGTGCGATGTCAATAGAAAATACAGTTTATTTTTCTTCAGGTGGACACACAACAAAGAAAACAATGAATGGATCGGCGTCTTCTCGAAAACCCTTTGGAAATTGCGTGAGAATGATGATTACCTGCAATACCAAGTTATAGGCTCTTTACACAACCAGTCAAAAACATCAAATAGCAGAATTAAAAACAAAGACGTAGATTTTAAAACTTTACTCGAAGATTACTTCCGATTAGATACAAACTTAGGACAGTATTACAAAGAATGGTCAGAGAAAGATGAACTGTTTGAGAAGGCCTGCCAGCAGTTTTATGGCATCAGAATGCTACGTCAGGAACCTGTGGAGAATTTATTCTCATTTATTTGTAGCCAAAATAATCACATTTCAAGGTAAATGGACAATGTTATCTAACAATGTTCTGAAATTTAGCCAAGAGCAATGAATATATTGTAAATAATTGTAATAATATAAAGCATGGGTGTATATAAGGCAAGTGTTTCTCTTGGCATAAGTAAGACAAAAATGATAATTGGTACCCATAAGACCATGGATATGGATAATCCGTGTCCCAAAATACATAATTACTGGCACTTCAAATGATATTGGCATTCAGAATTCTGCAATTCTGTGTTGTGAAAGCTACGCCTGTGATGTAAAGAAAACAGCGACTGTTTTAGATTCATCTCATTAACTGACCGACATTGACAGTTCATAAGTGCATGTAAAAGGATTAATTGAAATAATGCTTCGAGTTTGTTACACATTTTTAGTTTAGAACTCTCTAATAACAATATTTTAATTGTTTGCATGTACAGAATATCTACCATGGTAGAAAAACTATGTACTCACTATGGAGAAAAAATATGTGAATATGAAGGAGACACATACTATGCATTCCCAGAGGTTGAGAAATTATCTTCATTGCGGGTAAGATCTGCTAAAAAACTCTAAAGAAATGTAAATATTTGTACCTATACTCCTTTGCAAAAAAAAAGAGTAACTACAGAAATTTATTTTCGAAAGCCCATTTCAGTTAATTCAATTGAATTAAATTATTTGAATTTGCCTGTATATATTAATTAATATGAATGGATTAAATTCTGCAAATTTTCACTACCTGTGTCACTTTTTGCTCAAAAGACCATTTTGGGCAGTAATCTGTAGTGTGACCAAGATAATGTGGACAAATGACTAGCTTTTTTTTACTATTGATATGCACATGTTTGATGACTAAGCTTGACTTCTGCATAGTCACACACATAACCTGTACCTCAGGGCAGTACGGAACCACAGCCTAATTCATGTCCACTGTTGGCCAAAAGGCCTCCTCCTCTTCCAAATCTCTCATTCTTGTGTGATCTTTAGCAAAGTTTAACTCACAAAAGTGATCAGAGTACCAATTCTACTAATTTTCAAGTAACATTCACATGTCTCATCTCAGTCGCAATCTGTCAAGAATGTATGAAAATTAAGGATTTTTAAGGTTTTGTACCTAAAGGGTAATGCTAGCGAAGGAGGTGGCGGGGAGGGAGAGGAGACCCTTTCGTCCCAGCCGCCGTGGTCGACGCCGCGGGCGACGGGGGCCACCACCTGGTGACCCCCGGCCACCGTAGACGCGGGCCTGTGGACGGCGAGCTATGGGTGGCTCGCCGTCCGTCCGTCTAGTGACGACAGGCCGTGTCGACGGCGCGTTAGTATTCCACGCGCGCCTCAAAGAGAGTCAGCACACAGAGGGGCCCGAAAGGGCCGACGCCTGCCGGAGTCGCGGGATTATTCGCAAGAGACACCGTGGCTCCGGAACACAAAGGGCAATGAAGGAACATGGATGGATTTTAGTCAGTAGAAGTCTGACACTCCCTCCCGCTACATCCAGAGCGGGAGGAGTCATTGGATGATTTCCCATCCCTAACAAAAAAAAAAGGGTAACCAACTAAACCTATAGCGAAGCCTCTACTTAGTCAGTAGAAGTCTGACACTCCCTCCCGCTACATCCAGAGCGGGAGGAGTCATTGGATGATTTCCCATCCCTAACAAAAAAAAAAAGGGTAACCAACTAAACCTATAGCGAAGCCTCTGCTGTCCATCCGCCTATCTGAACTAAAATAAATAAAAACCGGGCCCGTAGGGTTCCGTCCATTATCTTTAAAAACAGCAAAAAAATCATGTTATTGTATGGAAGCAAAAAAAACATGTCTGTTAAAAAGCCTTTATTCATTCATACATTCTTACAGATTGCGACTGAGAAGCGAATGTGAATGTTACTTCAAAATTAATAGAATTGGCCCCCTGATCATTACAACCCGTTGTGCTGCTGCAGACTATGTAGTTCTAAAATATTCCATGGAGTCTCTTGCACATTCTTCTCCATAGAGATCTACGCTTTGGAACGTGCAAATAGCTTCATGTTTTTGAATGATCGACCTTGACAATTCAAAAGTGCCTGTAAATGGTTTCTTTGAAATATAAATGCTTTGAGTTTTTGAGATTCAAACACTAACTTACTTTTTTGTACATTAGGTTGAAACAGAACTCAGAAATTTAGGATTCGGATACAGAGCCAAGTTCATACAGAAGTCAGCGGCTCAAATAGTGGAGTGGGGGGGAGAGGAATGGTTCAACGGTTTGCAGGATATGAAGTACAAAGATGCCAAGCAAGAGCTCATGAAACTACATGGCATTGGACCTAAGGTAATTTATTAATTTGGTTAAGGGGATTTGTATAGTACTGAAAAATGAACTTAATTTTAATAGCTTAAAGTAGTAGTTTGGCAAACTGGACTTTGCAACAGTTTAGATTAAGGTAGGTTCTTCATTCGTGATAAGTGTTTTCGCCGCAGAAAGGCGAATCCCATCCATCCTTGCTTTTTTGTTACCATAATATTTATGTAATAAACACATTTTAATCTTATGTTGGCATTTCATAAAGTGGTCAGCCATTTCTCATAATGGTTGGCCTTTTCAAGAAATTGCCGCTTCAATTGTAACCTCGGCCGCATTATACAATAGCCAGTAGGCAGGGGTGGCCAACTTGATTTGACCCAAGATCGACTTTAACTAACGAAGCCCTGTATGATCATTCATCATAATTACATAGGTACTTCCTCGCGAAAACGCTGTTTTCTATGGCAGCTGTATAGGTGTCATGGACTTTGACGTCAAAGTTCATATTGGACTTCTCTTTCTAATTGTAATCTTTGAAGTTTTATAACATCCATGTTGAAGGTATTTCAAAAATAATTTCATGTTTGTTGACTAGAGCTAGTAAGAAGTAAAGTATAAGTGTAAGTGTAGTAGTAGTGTAAGTGTAGTAGTAGTGTAAGTGTAAGTATTACATTTTGCAAATAACCTATGATGTACATTGCAACAGCACGTCCGGTTATACCAAACTGTCAATTTTCTTCAAATGATTCTAAACCTTATCTCAATGAGAGTTGAGTTCAAAATCGAATGAGAAAATTTGATATTTTTTTAAATTTGATTTGTTTTGATTTTTTTTTAACTTGAAGTGTTGGACTTTACTAGATGGTGTAACAAAATTTCGCGTCAGCCAGATTCAAATCTTATATTGAGGACATCACAGTTTCAACAAATTTCTTGCTCTTCAATGTAGGTAACACTTCATTTTTCCCTAGGTAGCCGACTGTATCTGCTTGATGTCCTTAAACCATCTGGAAGCCCTACCAGTGGACACCCACGTGTATCAGATAGCTGCACATAACTACCTCCCACACTTGAAAGGCAAGAAGAGCGTCACAGAGAAGATGTACACAGAAATTGGGGACCATTTCCGAATGCTATATGGTGATATGGCTGGTTGGGCTCATACTGTAAGTTTTCAAGCTACATACGAAAAGTTATATGAAATGTTACATTGCATTAATTTGGACGGAAAATTCTTTAATTTCATGCAAATTGCGTAAGTCTGTACGCAGCTTTAAATATTATCATGTTTATGTTACTGTGAATTTCTGCAATTGGTATTTGTTAAGATCCACTGTAATATAACGTAGCTCTGCTGCCACCCTTATGTCTGTCTGCTAGCTTAAAAGAAACCTAACGAAGGGGATAATGAGGTTTCGCTAGCTCGTTTCTCCCCCACTCACTCTAGTCCCCATCATCCCCATACTATATAGAGTATGATACTAAGATAGAGTTAAAAGTAAGAAACTCATAGCAAAAGTGAAAAGATTTGATTAAACAGTATTGACCAGTTCTGAGGAAATGTTATACCGCGTGTATCTGACATCGACGCACAAACGATTTCCATGGGTCCGGGGCATGATTCTGGACACCCTAGACTTAGAATTTTTCGTCGGCTTTTTTCTCATTTTTTATTTTTTTCAAGGGTTTTTTTTTACTTTGGACTGCTCATAATCGTTATTCTGACCTAACCCAATGAGATTTTTAATCAAAAAATAATTAAATAACTACTTTCACTAAAAAGAGCAATCTGAATAAAGCCACAAATAATATCAGCTCAGCTGAGCGGATACTTTGTAGTACTCTTAAAAAAAATCAGAAAAGAACCGACGAAAAATTCCAACACTAGGGTGTCCAGAATCATGCCCTGGACCCATGGAAATCGTTTGTGCGTCGATGTCAGATACACGCGGTATAGCCTTCCTCCCTAAATGGGCTATCCATATCCAGGTAAAATAATTATTCAATTCAAACCAGTAGTTCCTGAGATTAGCGCATTCAAACAAACAACTTCAGCTTTATAACATTAGTACTTACAAATGAATAAATATTTGTTACAGGTACTCTTTTGTGCGGACTTGAAGAAATTCCAACAGAATGACAGTGACAGCAATGACAGTGGCAAGCCTAAAAACAAAAGGAAAAAAACATAATCCTCCTTCTAGCGCAGTCGGGTAAAAAGTGTATTTACTTTTAGGAAATAAAAACTGAATCTCGATCAAATCTCTTTTATTAATTAATGTAAAATGCGAATATTCTATGGTTACATACAAAAGTAAGTATAAAAAAATTACATAAAACTGAGGTCCTTAGAACAGGCGTAAATCTACGAGATTTTTTTTAAATTTTAGTAATTTTCAACAAAACTACTTGAAAGTTTTTTTGTAAATAATACAGTGTCTGTGGCCTGTTGCTAATAGTGTCCGACCGAAACACGATTTTCAACCTAAATTGTTCATAAATAGGGCTGCTTATGTTATGCAACAGCTAAAATAAACAGCCCAATTAATAAAAACAATTTATTGCCACTCTTTGCATTTTAGAAGGTTAAAACAATGTATAAATAAAAATACAAGTACTGAGAACCTCTATAATAATTCCAAGATTTTTTTTAAACATAATTTGGTTTAAAACTAAAATTAAAAATACACAACCTGGAATGCTAGGAAAGAAAAATATTCTTTTAGAAAGATAGATGGTCCAATATCACATTTCTATACAAAACAAAAATATTATTGCACATAAAACTAACTTATAAACTAATTTGTGAGATTAATTCCAATGAGTTTTTAAATGCACACTTTGTGCCTCATTTTATAATGCCTGGCACTTCATTCTGCGTATTTAAAAAAAAACTTGTCAGTTGTGTAATACAAAATGTACCTTATGACTTCCGTATTAAGGTTACTTTTGTAATGTGTGACGTGAATATTTTGACAAATACTACAAGTGAAGTGCCAGCCTTAATTTTAAGTAAATGCTTTTATTTAATGATAATGGTAGGTAATTGATAGAATTTATATTGATATTTTTTTTTTCTATTGAACACTGGGCTTCGTATCAATCATGATAAAAATATACATGCATAATGGTTTATATCAAAACAGGAAATCAACAGGTATAGTCAAGAAATTACTTGTTTACCATCTGGCGCACTGATAGTTTGAAAGGCACGCGTTTGCTACTAAAAAAATAAATAAATAAAAAATATGTAAAAAAAAATTATGTCAAAAAAAAAGTTAGTATTACTAAATAAAAATCAGTCTACTTCAGTAGCACTAAGTATAGTCACGCTCAGCACATTCTGAGGAGCAAAATGCTAAACCAGTTCCATTGTCAGTTAATATAGAGTTGAAAATAGTGTGCAAGCGAGAATTCCCTGGGGCATTTAGGTCACGTCGCTGTCACATTATGATGCTATTTTACACTTTATTCCCATCAAGTTAAAGTTCATTACCTATATAAAAATGGCTTAAGACTGCGGCTCAAAATGCGATGAGGTTTATACAAATGAAAGTAATAATAATGTTTTGTTCGGTTACAATAAGCAAAAGCAAAATGTTACAAAAATCTCTTCATTCTACTAATCTCTGTTTCATTGAGTTTCCTTGATCAATGTTATTCCTAATTTCCCTGATTCTTAGAGATGGTCGTAGGTAGATAGAACCATTAACCACTCCTTGAAAGGACAGGCTATATCATTGAATGCATAAAAAAAACATACTCAACAAGTCAGCACAGTAATAATAATTATGCATAAAAGAACCTATCGTGGCAGCGGCAAGAAGAAGAGGACAGAAGTCTGGGATTCCGAATTCAGTGGGTGTCAATAATTTTCAGTGTTCTCATTCACTTACTCCCGTAGTATATTTGAGGGCAGTGTTCTATGAGTACTTGTAAGGCGCGGATCTCGAAAGCGAGGTCGGTGATGGCTGGGGGAGTGGCCACGAGCGTCGGCGCGAACACTGTGCTTAGGTTGTGGGCGCTCATCTTGTTTAGATCTGCTTGCTGTGATACTCTGGGGACCAAAGAATGGATCAGTTGAATAATACTTATTGTGTAACTCACGTTTTTGAGAGATCTTCCCATATTCTGTCCTCCACAAATACACGGTACCATTTTAATAGTCCTACAAAGGCGGCGTACTTAATGAACCCGACATAAACAACATCTAGGCGCGTTTTATTTTTTAATAAATAATTAAGATAATAGTATGAAAAAATAAGTGAGGCATAAGAATTATGAAACGCCCTGTTAATAATATTTACGTATCAAAAAATGTCGCCGTTCCATTCTGCGTCGTCTTTGGAACACAATTCTAAACTACATCATGCGTCATGATAATGAATAATGATTCATATATAATATATATATTTTTTTTAATAATTTTTGTGTACCTACATGAAGTGTAGTAGTTATTGGATAGATGAAGCGGGCTGCCCTTGTAAGACCACTAAAATGGCAATAATATATATTTTTTTTTTTAATAATTTTTGTGTACCTACATGAAGTGTAGTAGTTATTGGATAGATGAAGCGGGCTGCCCTTGTAAGACCACTAAAATGGCACCGAGCAGCTGACCAATCAAACAATTTAACTTCGGTATTATAGCTAAGTTTAGCCTGTTTCTGGGCCTGGAAAAATAAGGCTGGCAACATACGCATTGGCATCCTTTTTATTAAATCCTCATGGTTGTCCTCAGCTCGTCCCAAAGCGTCGTCGGTTAGACTTTTATTGACTAACACCAAACCACACGGTGGTTTGTAACAACCTTTGACCAAACCAAAGCGATTTTACAGGCCTTTGTTTGAAATGCGGGGGGGCGCGGTGGGGTCCACGACGTCAAGAGTGGCGGCCGCCAACCCGCCACCGCAGACAAGTTTTCTTTTTAATTGTATATATGAAAATTTCCAAAAAAAAAAATTTTTTTACTTACAATAATTAGTGCGGAATCAGTAGAATTTTTGTCTGCAAACTGGGGAATGTGACTTGGATTTTTGGGGAATTTGATAAATTGGTGCTGGCAACGCCGCACTTTTCTACGGTGGCGGGTTGGCTGTCGCCGCTCTCGCCCGTAATCGAGCACTTTAGTCAGAATTTTTAAAACTAATTTGTTAAAATAACAGCTTTCCTTTAGTTGGCCATGTATTAATACTTCCCAGATTTTGATCCTTATTAACTACACTTTTGAATGGTGAAATAATACAGGTAAAGATACTCCTAATAGTTTTGGATTTGGCAATGAAGGCACTCTGTACTAACACTCCTTTTTTTAGGCAGTCGTGTAAAAATTCAGCCTGTATAGGCCACAGGTGTGAGCAAGGTCAGGAAAATCTAGTAGGTAATCAATAATCCTACCTATGTAAATGTTGCACCATGTACTGTAGACAGTTGAAGTGCGCCGGCGGCAGACAGTCCAGACATTCTCTTAGCAATGCTATTTGTTGCGCTTGCGTCTTCATCTCTGTAATTACAATAATAATAATAATTCGCAATTCGGCTGTCATTATAATTTTACCCTTACTTTTTAAAGTAAACTTGGAGGTTGTATTTTTAATTGGTATTAGTATTAATTTTTTACGCGCTAAATTGTTACTTGTATAGAGGAAGTCACTGGCTTTTGAAATACTCTACCTAGCTCAGGAGTCAGGGTTTAACTGTTTTGTAAGCAATTTTTTTTTAATAATAAATAATTTTTTTATTATTTATTGTTCTGATTGCCGTTACGGCCAATGGCCTGATAGCTATAAGCTTCGACGACCACTTGTCGAATCTGGCGTTACGCGCACTTTATGTCGGAGAAAGCTTGATACGATGAAGGCAGTACTCCTCGATACGGTTCGTATTGTGACGAGGCCTTTTTCTCTGCTTAACCGCTTACAAGTGGTAAGGGCTTCGGATAATATAATTCGAGAGTAATCCGAAACATTGTATTCTAGAAGGAGGAAAGATATTATACTAGAAGTAACGTCAGCTTTACTTGCACTGGCATAGAGTAGATATTCGAGTGGCACATGGTATACTTACGTATAGCTTGTACTAGCTTGGGATGTACCTCATACGTGATGTTACTGTAGACTCTAAGGTCTACCAGTTATTCTAAAGACAACTTTACTTGCACTGGCATAGAATTGATATTCGATCGTATACTTACGTATAGCTTGGGAGTGCCCGTGACAACGTTTATGTTACTATAGACGCTAAGGTCTACTAGTTATTCTAAAGTCAACTTTACTTGCACTGACATAGAGTTGATATTCAATGGTATACTTACGTATAGCTTGTACTAGCATGGGATGTACCTCATACGTGATGCAGAAGTCGAAGGTACAGTTGAGAGTGCCCGCGACCACGTTGATGTTACTGTAGATGCTTCGGTCTGCCAGTTATTCTAAAGGCAACTTTACTTGCACTGGCATAGAGTTGATATCCAATGGTATACTTACGTATAGCTTGTACTAGCTTGGGATGTACCTCATACGTGATTAGGGGTACTGGCAGAAGTCGAAGGTACAGTTTGAGAGTGCCCGCGACCACGTTGATATTACTGTAGACGCTAAGGTCTGCTGCTTCGCCATCTGAAGTGTAATTATTGTATACATACGATACCCAGATAACTTTCTAATTTAAATAATAATCGCTGATTAGTGTTTTCATGGTGTTTTGTAAGTATGAGGTCATATGGAAGGATAATGTTCTGTATCTGATTAAAAAAAAAAAAACAATTTAAAAAAATTAAGTACTTTTTGGAATAAAAAACCCAGACTTCTGCGCGGACGAAGTCGCTAGCAGGAACTAGTGTCAATATTAGTTGTATTTGCAAAAAAAAAAAAACAGAATATTATGTATAACTAAAATCGCAATATCGCTCCGCTTGGAAGCACTCTCGTACTAACGAGAGATTATTTGTTTTCAACTTTATTTCAATCACAGCAATATTGATACTTCTTTGGCAATGAAACCCGCACCAGAAACAATTAAAAGTTGCCCCTACAACTTGAGCCATTTGCACAGATCTATAATAATTACACAAAAACCAACAAAAGTATTTAGATATATAATTGACCATGACTTGATTCGCGCACTCTCTTTATTTCAAGTAGCGCAAGGTGGAAATTTCATTGAAACCCCACGAACAAGAGCAAAACGATGCTTACCTCTATCAAACGCCATTTTCAAAGCCTCAATCTCGTCAGCGAATCCAGAAACCCTATATATGCCTTCAGAGTCCATGCCCCGATCTTCTATCTCGTTCACACATTTCTTGACCACAAACGGCAGTGTACTGGAGTGTGCGTTCAGTAACGTGGTTAGATCTATTCCGAACACACCACGGAGTTTCTTCAAGTCGGGCACGCAGTGGTTTGGAACGCGCTCTGAGCATTTTGAATGCGCTATGAATCCGCAATCTGGAAGTTATGAAGGATAAAAAAAAAGATTGTAGTTGTTTTTTTATTATTTACTTTAGTGCCGTAGTTTTGTCTTATATCAAACCGGATAAATAAAAAATCCTGAGTGCCTTTATAGAGTTTTCAAAAGTATTTTTTATTCTAAAGACTTCATTTTAATAATCAATTAGATTGTAAAACGTTTTTAATTAAAAAAAAAAATTGAATAAATCTACCATTATGAAAAAAAAACTTTTTACAAAAAAATACAACCGACTTCCAAAAAAAACACTGCAAAGTAAAAAATAACTTTAATTTCGGAAGTCGGTGTTTTTGTTACTTTCTTCGTATTTTGACACCGACTTCCGAAATTAAAGTTATTTTTTACTTTGCAGTGTTTTTTTTGGAAGTCGGTTGTATTTTTTTGTAAAAAGTTTTTTATTTTTCACTTTTTAGTGGTGCCCCACACCTAACAACACCACTGCAAAATCGCAGAAAAGCAAAATACGCAATTTCGATTATCAAAGAGTCATCTAAATAGTCAAATTCCAGGTATTTCGATTTAAAATCCAAAGTTCGTAACCGATTTTGATATGATTTAAATGGGACCAATCTGCAAGTATATCCTTTCAGATAAAACAAGAATTTTTCAAATCGGTTCATAATTGTCGGAGTTATGAGGTAACAAACATAAAAAAAAAAAAAAAAAAAAAAAAAAAAAAAAATATACAACCGAATTGATAACCTCCTCCTTTTTGGGAAGTCGGTTAAAAAAGATAAGATTTAAGGTGAATGCTCCAACCAGCCCGCGAAATTCAAATTTTCTTACGTTTTTTGCAATGGGGTTGGCCGGTGCAAGCTGAAAGCAGATGGCGCTAGCATAGTTTGTTCCCTTGTTATTTTTATATGTTGTGTTAGTTGCAGTTTAACGTCTAAATTCTTTACTTTGTAACTGAAAGGCAGCTGTAAAACAATTAAAATAAGTGGAGCACATAATTATACATCATGTTTTCTAACTGGCGAGTCAAGGAACTGAAAGAAAAACTTAAAATACGTGGAGCTCTCTTACGAGGAAAGAAAGCGGATCTTATTGAAAGATTTTGGAGTTTTGTTTTTAAATTCAACAAACAAGCCATAATCATAGTATAGAATCCTTGTAGAACGACGGGCGGTTGATTGGCAAGATTTCGATTGATCGGACAAGTGATTTTTAACATTGAAATCACACAGGCAGATTCGAAATATTATAGGATGAGGAGTGTAGGGATAATTGAAAAAAGTAATAGTCAAGCCTTTATTTATGATCAGCTTGCCTGTGTATTACGTGTTATTTCATAATCACTTTTTACAAAGTGTTTAGCTACCCCATAACCTCGTACTTTTCGTAAATAAATTTTTCACGACGGATAGCTTTTAAACCAAAGCCTTCGTATTTTTATATCCTTCGGTATTTGATTCGTTCCAATTTCAGAGCATTTAGAGACAATACAGCGCGTCATTGTAACTGTTTGAAATTATTTTCTGTATTTGACCATATGAAAAGGCAATGTTTTGGGAACAAACTACGCTAGCGCCACTTTGACAGTTGCCAACCCCATTTGCAGGCCAGTGCTAGGTTGTATGTTGATTAAACTTTTATTCGCGGCTGTAAGACATATGTAGTTACAGAATTATAATCATCAAAATCATCAATACAACGCTCTAAGTTCATAAAGCTATAGGAATGATTTTTTCTGTTTTTTTTTTTTTGTTCCAAGGCCTTTATGAACTTGGAGGGTTGTATTGATGATTTTGATGATTATAATTCTGTAACTACATACGTCTTACAGCCGCGAATAATATTTTAATCAACATACAACCCAGCAGAGACACTTCCAAAGTGGTATAATGTGATTGTCCCCCCCTCTCATCATCTTCCTGCCCTTATCCCATGTTACTTTGGGTCGGCGCAACACGTTTTTTTTCTTCAAGTCTGCCCTATCAGCCGTCAAACTTTTACTAACTCCCTTTTCTTTCATATCGCTTCTTACACAATCCATGCATCTTTTCTTTGGCCTTCCTCTCCGTCTCCATCTATCCACATTTATGTTCATTACTCTTTTAGTTAAATGCGTTTCCTCCCTCCTCTTCACATGACCATACCAAGACAGTAACTTCTAAAATAAGAGAATGATACTTGATACATTTATAGTATTATTGACATTATTGTAAATAAATTATAAATATTGAAGTGTTCATTAATGTCATGTGGTAGCATCATTTAAATAACATTTGGTAATATAAAATTGAATGTTAGCCTAGGTTAAGTATATGGTTTTCCTACAAGGAAATATTATTACCAAAGACCTTTATTAAAGACTATTTTGACAAATAGTCTTTAATAAAGGTCTATGGGGTATATAGGGAATATGCATAAAAAAAAATATTTATTATCTAAAGATATACAAAAATATATTACTAACAGTGGAAATAGAACCAAAATTGCTCGAAAAACAAACGAGATATAATTATTTTAAACAAATATATCTGTCCCTCTCGCGAAAACGCTGTTTTCTATGGCAGATGTATAGACGTCACGTAATGTGACGTCAAATTCCATGTCGCTGATGAAGATATAAAAATATTTTCTAGAGTGTTTACTGGAGCTTATAAGTAATTCATTTTATAAATAAAAAATCGCGTGCATATTCCCTATTGATATAACATGTTAGATTGAGTTAGCCCTGTAACTTCCTCATTAAATGTTATTCATCATCACATTAAAATATGTAGCTATATTGTGTAATCGTTTAATTTTATTATGTACCGCAACTGTATTAAAACAGTTTTAAATACTGATTGGTTTTAGATTAGTATTACAACCTTATGGGAAAATTTTCGACGTTCACACAGGAAAAATTTGGCACATCATTCAGTAATTTGTTATATTCCGTTTTTAGTTTGAGGAAAACCGCAAAGCACATTCAGTCATCTATAGATCACACTATCATCATCTATAAAAATAAACAAAGTTATTAATATAAAAACCGGTCAAGTGCGAGTCGGACTCGCGCACCATACAAACCTGTAGGTAAATATTTTAAGCAAAAGTTGTGGTTAACGATTTATGATGTATTAAAAAAAAAGTACTAACTAGATCTCGTCCAAACCAATTTTCGGTGGAAGATTACATGGTAATATACATCATATATTTTTTTTAGTTTTATCATTCTCTTATTTTAGAAGTTAAGGGGGGGGACACTCATTTTACCACTTTGGAAGTGTCTCTCGCGCAAACTATTCAGTTTAGAAAAAAAATATAAGTATTAGAAACCTCAATATCATTTTTGCAGACCTATCCATAGTTACAACACACATATGGTTTCGATGAAAAAACAATTTAGAGTTTCAGTTCTAAGTATGGGGACCCCCAAAATTTATTGTTTTTTTTTTCTATTTATGTGTGAAAATCCTAATGCGATTCACAGAATACATCTCCTTACCAAGTTTCAACTGCATAGTTCTTATAGTTTCGGAAAAAGTGGCTGTGACATACGGACGGACGGACAGACAGACATGACGAATCTATAAGGGTTCCGTTTTTTTGCCATTTGGCTACGGAACCCCTTAAAACAGCTTTATACTAAATGGAAGTGAAAGTATGTTATCCTGTATATTTTATTAAAATCTCTACAGGTTCGATTCCTGGCTTCACGGTTTACGGTATTGCTATTGATTGCTATCCAGAAATATTCCGAATACCGATTTTTTCAAAAATCCAATGATGCTGTTTTAGTTTTCTTCAAAATCGGATTTGAGACTCTTTTCAGTATTTTTCGGTATTTACATATACTTTTGGATTTAGTCATCTTTTATTTTTCGTTGTCTTTCTAATCTCCAATACGGCTGGACCGTTTTTGATGGCAGTAGCTGACGTTATAATTTACGCTACTTCTAGTTCTATAAGTTTCAGTTTAAAAAAAAAAAACAACCAATTAAATTGTTGTTTGTGCTACTGTGACTGTACAAGTTAGATGCGTACGAATTCGCGGACAACAGCTAGTAGTACCTATATTAAAGCCATGTGTTTACCTTCACATTTAACACCCTGTGCAGTGAATCCCCACAGGAAGTTCGCACAAAGCTCACACCAGTTCAGACCCTTGAATGTGTGTACTTTGAAGCTGTGCGACTTGGAATACTTCATGACTAATGGATTGTCCTCTATGGACGGTGTGAGATCAAACGGAGGCTTCTTCATGCCATCTACTTCGGTTAAGTTTTCGTTTTCAGTCTTTTGTATAATTGGGCTTGTGTTGTTTGAGGCTCTGGAATGAAAAAAATAATTTCTTATCCAGCTTACAACTATCACACAAAGAGTAACAGGGTTTATTAATACCATAGAGAAGTATTATTTTAATAAAACATATTGAAGTAAAATTACTGTATCTTCTGTGTTTTTATAGGGCCTTTGAGATAATAATACTCTTTTTGTAAAATTTTATTCAGGATTAATAATAATTTATTTTTTATTCAGATAATAATCATAGAACTCGGCTTATCATTATTTTTGAGGCACGGATTAGTCTCAGTACTGAATGGTCACCCATCCACAGACAGGGAAAACATGATATATAATTACAATATTAAACTTACTGTTGCATTCTGGACAGTGTATTAAGTTTACGTCTGTTCAGCGTAACATACGGACTCTCTGGGTAACTTGCTCTAGAGTTGATCATCTCAACAATGTGGTGAGCTTTGAGTTCCATATGACATGTGATAAGCCCGTCGGCGACCAGGTCGTAGATAGTGTCATACCGTTTAGCACCGATGTAATGTGTTCCGTCATAATATAGTTTGTAGTGATGAATTTTATCATCAAATCTGGAATGTTTTTATTAAGTATTTCATTAGTGGTTTTATAGCCTGCTGGTGGAGATGCATTATATTTTAAATTTATTCCAAAATGACACAAGAATTTTATTTTCATGTACCTAGATTATGTCTCAGTTTCAGCTAGACATAATTATACCTAACTGGAAATTTATAGTAATTCTTCGGGCCTGGGTGTAGTAAAATAATAAGTATCTGAAATATAGAAACTTGATCAATCTGCCTAGCTTTTTTCCCAACTATGTAGGGGTAACATGCAGCTGTATTCTATATAAGTACTTTAAAAGAAGCACCTTCTTATCTGACTGCTGACTAGTAGTAGATGTAAATGTGAACTACTTACTTTAGAGTTAGTGTGTAGAAATCATTGCCCTGGCTTCCTTTTCTTATCAAAAAGGCGCCGTTGGCTTCGTTCTCCAGAACTAAAGTTGCTTCTTTGTGACTCATGACTCCATGATATTCCCTTCCATAGAACTCCGGTCTATCGTCCAAGTTATCACACACCACACGCTTTGGCTTTGGAGCCTCCAATTGTATTCGATATACTAAAAAAATGTAAATAATTACAATAAAATATTCGCACACAAAAATGTATTCGAAAAGTTTTCACAAATAACTTACATTCCGGTTTCCAAATATTTTTCAGGTTCTCCATTTTATGTGTATGTTACAGTGCGTATCAGGTTTTGAATCCGCGATATAATTACACGTTAGTGTGTCAAGGTATTTGGGAAATTATCGCGTTTAATTAAATGAGTAATTTAGAAATCGTAACGTAAACAAAACTTGCGGTGTTTGACACTGACAGTATAATGTACTCTGTGCTGACAGTCTTAGGTACTGACATGACATTTCAAAGTTCGGCCGTACCACCAGTGTTGCCAGATGTTTTGAATGAGCGATCGTACGATGGGTGAATAAAAAATCGTATTCCCTATGAAGGCTACTAAAAAAAATTGTATGTTTTCAAAACCTTTGTTTTATTATATTAAAGCAAATAATCAATTTAAACACACACTTTTAAGTCTTTATGTATCCACGTAAAGGGTTTGGCTGTTTAACATTTCTTGCGTTGGAGAAAAATCCACACAACACCCATAGCGCTTAATATGTTGTTTGGCTAAAAGTGTGCCATTTAATGTTTCGTTGCTCAGCCTGTTCCCACTCTTTGTTTTTATTAAATTGACTGAACTGAAGCAGCGTTCACAATCTGCGTTAGAGTGAGGAAGGCATAATAAGTCCAGAGCAAATTTTGCTATATTGTTAAAATCTTCAAAAGCGCAAATTCCTGACCAAAATTCGTCTGGTGGAAGAGTCATATCAACTTGGTTAATAAGCGTGGGCAATTTTCTCCATTCGTCATCCACATTTTGCATTATTTCACCGCTTACAATCCGAGGCGCAATGTTCATTAGGGGCAACAAAGTACTTACGTTGTTTCTGTACGATTCTGACATAGCGTTGGTAGGATGGATAGCCTCCAATTTTTATAATACAGGATCATTCAAGTTGTACCGTTTTTTTTTATTTCACGAGCACTTGTTATTAACTTTGGCTGTATGAAATCTAAAAAAGTCGTATGTGTACGTACGATTTCTGCCCCTTGATCGTACATGCAAAATAAATGTAAAAAATCGTATGAATACGATTTAAATCGTACATCTGGCTAGACTGAGTACCACTCGTACAGTGCGAATAATCTAAGTTTACCCATGCGAAGTACGTCGCAATCGATTGCGCAGGATGTCAATTTGACAAGAAACATAGAAAAGCGCATGCGCGGGTACGTCGCGTATGCTGTCTCAGTCACTCGTATACGTTTGATGCATACTTGTGCCTCGCTTCCTCAATGCAATACGACTGTTGCTGCGAAAAGTGTTAAACGTTGTTATTGTTTTAATTAATTATTCTGGTTTTTTCTTACTGTTTGACTTGTATTTTGTGTTTTCTTGTAGTGTATGTGTTTTTTGTGTTACTTTGTGATCGTGTTATTGTTATTGCATGCATTTTTTCAAAATTCAAATATAACACGTACACAAAAAAAACATAATCTACGAACGTAACACTTTTCTACGCGATGGGTCCTGCGCGGTCGTCACTAACAGCCAACTTCGCATGGGTAAAGTTAGAATATTCGTACTGTAGGTATATAAATCATACCGTACTTTGCTTATTCCGTTCGTTTGGCAACCCAGCTTGGAATCGTATAGTTGTTCCGAGTCCTGACATTCTCAATAGTCTTACTGATTATGTGCCGTTCTACAAAATGCCGTTCAACAAAATATCTTAGCAAGTGCGTGTGTGACACGTGTGACATGAAATTATAACGGAACTTGAAGTTCATAAAATGTAGACTTATAAAACAAGGAAAAAGCGAGATTTTTCAAAAAGCAAACTAATAACTAAAATAACAATTAAAATATAGGTAGGTACGATCCTTGATTTTGATAAAATAAGATTGATGTTTCATTCGGTAATGACCTACAGATAAAAAAATAATTAACCTCATTTATATTATGGGGGTACCTTACCATTATTTGATTCAAATTTTCTTATCTTGTGATTATGACGTAGGTAAGTATTTACTTCATTGAATACCTAACCAAAGGGTATTCCCATCCCAGATGCATACAATTAAAATTCATCTTTTTACTTCTAACTCTGACTTCGCTCATGACTCAGTAATCAATAAAAGCGTTACTTACGCAGCGATCTGGCCGTCCATTATGTAACTACCCGTGGTAACTACATACCGAGACTTCTCCGTGTTTCGCAAAGTATTATGCCGCTACTGGCTGGTCTGGCTGCTATTTGAACATCTTTGACAGTTTTGACGGTTGTCAGAAGTCAGAAAATCTGACACCAGCCTTGCCAAGGGCTAGGCTATCGACGTGTCAGTTACGGGGTCATGGAGGTTAAATAGGTAGTCGCTCCACGTAAAAACATAATGGTAGGTACAGACTGCAGCACATCAAGCCATCCGAAACTGTAAAATTTTCCCAATCTGAACCCAATCTCTTTGGCTATAAAGTTGAAAATCTATTTAAGAAATTCTACAGATAGTTGTTCCCTTACGGAATCGCGCCGGCGGAGATTGTAGCTTATCGCGTTGATGGCTCTTTTCAGCAGAATAAAAATAAGCTCGGGCGTCTGTACTCAGCTAAATCCAAGTAGACTGAGAACCGACCCCAACATAGTTTGGAAAAGGCTACCTAGGTAGTTTGAAATTTGAATCTGACTTGATACCTTTTGACCTCCCGATGGCTCATCGTCATAATGTGGATGGATGGAGAGGGAGAGGAAGGCCAAAGAAAAGATGGATGAATAGTGTGAGGAGCGATATGAAAGAGAAGGGAGTTAGTGATAGTTTGACGGCTGATAGGGAAGAGTGAAAGAAAAAAAGTGCCGCCGACCCCAAGAAACATGGGATAAGGGCAAGAAGATGATGGCTGGAGTGGTATTTTGAAGGTCCTTGTCTTATGACGAAAACGATGCTACCAATCTTAATATATACCAATTTAAGTTGCTGATAGTATAACTTTAAACTTCGTTTTATTTTTAGCTAAGTACACATAAAGTTGCACTATCTATGAATTAATTCATGTCATGCTCGGCGGTAATGGTCTCTAAAACATAAACCTGATAACCTAGTAGAGCACCGTAGGGGGATATCCTTACAGGAAACGATTAACAAATTAATGATAAGTTAACTGGGTTTCAGCTTAGATAGCATGCAAAAAAAGGTTAAGAAACATTATTACCTACCATACATAGCTAGTGGCTAAGAAAAAAAATCCTGAAGACGCGAGGGTCGACGCACTGACCTTGGCATACCGAGGTCGGTGCGAGGATGGTTACCGTCCATAGCTAACAGATTTTCTAAAACGCGTTTTAGTCTTCATCAAAATCGGGCTCGAAAGTCCTTTGAGTATTTTTCGCTAGTCCTCATAACTTTGGATTTGACCATCCACGTCTAAATGAATAGTTTATCCTGCACCTTAAATAATTATAAGTACCTACTAGTCTGTGATGATGACAACTGTGGTGTTGAATCATCATAACCGTCTCCTTATATAGGAAGAGTACACTTTAATGGAAATAAGAAATGCACAGGTAAAGAATAATAATATATAAGGCCAATAATGTTTTATTCATCATGGAAAAACATGTCATATAAGTAGTCATCAGGTGTGTGGAAAGTTTGCACAGGTATTTTTCTTTTATTTATTTAGATATAGGTAGGTAGGTACCTACAGTTATAAATTGCATATTTAAATAATTCCAAAATACGTATAATGTAAAAATAGCTACCGCTGGTCATGGCTCCAGAGAGAGGAACCTCCTAATAACCATGTCCAGAAGTACCACTTTCTGAATTCATCAGCCCAACAGTAGCCTCCTTTTTTTTTTTTAGGGATGGGAAGTCATCCAATGACGCCTCCCGCTCTGGGTGTAGCGGGAGGGAGTGTCAGACTTTTACTGACTAAAACCCATCCATGTTCCTTCATTGGCCTTTGTGTTCCGGAGCCACGGTATCTCTTTCGAACAGTCCCGCGACTCCGGCAGAACAGTGCCTCCTGAGGTGATTGTCTAGGCTCGTGGCTTTCAAGCCATTGGTGGATCTGACCATCAGTAGGCACAGTTATCTGCACATCAAGCTACCCGAAACTGTGAAAGTTTCCCAATCAACCTTGAACCTTATTCTATCAGCAGTAAAGTTAAAAATCTATTGAAAAAATTTGATAGATTGTTGATGTGCTGGCGACTGTACAAAGATTTCTGAGTTCACAAGTTTTTATTAAGTACTAGCTTTTGCCCGCGACTTTCTCCCGTTCCCGCAGGAATTTCGGGAGATCCTCTCTTAGTGTTTCCCTACGGAGTATAGGGAACCTGCATTAAAAACTTCAGCTTTCTACGACAGTAGTTTCGGCTGTGCGTTGTCTGTCTGTCACTCAATTAATCAGTATCGGAAGATTTTTTTTAATTAGGATTCATTATAGGCAAGCGCAAGACCATAATCTCACCTGAGGCCTTAGTGTGAGTTTTTTCGACTCACGTTCGAACGCGTTCGATTGCGAGCGCGTTAGAATTTAGTATGGGAAATTTGGTTCTACGAGTGACCACCAGGTGGCACTATAACTAAATTCCCATACTAAACTCACACTAAGGCCTCTGATGGTAAGCGATAATGTAGTCGACGATAGAGTGCACTGGCCTAAAAGTACAGTAACCTATTCACCATTGACTTACGGCCGAAACCAATATCCTATCTATCACATACTGGAGATAGAAAAACAAATGAAACAACAGAAAACCTATATAATTTTCATATTGTTTCATTTGTTTTGCTATCTCCAGTAGGTATGCCAAATCTGGTGATAGTTAGGTTATTGGGTTCGGCCGTTAAAGACCCCCCTATGGTTACAGCTTTCAGCAAAAAAGGAAAACCGCCTCCAGCACTGAATAGGGCATTTTACTCGATACAATGAAAAAAAATGCCGTACCTAACTGTTTACTTATCACAGGTTTCAAAATGCTGACAACACGATTTTTTTTAGGCTTTTAAGGTAAATTTTGTACCTAACTGTTTTGAGAAATTTAATAAAACATCTCCAGTCAAATATGTACCCTATTCTACTCATTAGCTTTACACACTGTTTAGTAGTGTGTGTGTCTATAGTAAGATGTCCCTACCGATGTGGCAACGCCATAATATATGATACCTCTTGATGACATGTGCTGGTGTGGGATTTTGAAGGCTTTACCCTCGCTACGTCATCAATCGTCAGAGGAATGCAGAATATCCCTGTATTTGGAATTATATCCGCGTACATCTAGACATAGATACGTCATCATTGAGGAAAATAACAGATTACCTACCCAATATTATGCTCTTTGCAGTAGTTCCAAGAGGGGGTTTGAATGCACATTTTCTTGAAAATTGAATTAAATGGATGAATTCAAGGACCTTAATAAGGTGGTCAATTCGCCACTCGATGATTGTTTAGCGTTGCTAAAACTTTGCGAGACTCACAATATATATACAACTCATTAAAACACATATTTATAAACATTTCTATTAGTTATCTGGGATCAAAATTTAAATCCTTTCGTAGATGAGTGAATAGCAGTTACCCAGTTTAAGGCTGCGTTTCCACAAGAGTAGTGCGACAATGCATAACGAAGGTTGTGTTTGATAAGAATCAAAAGAATCGCTTTCGCTGAGCAAATCTAGGTTAATGAAGGGAATCTATTGGTTCTTAATAAACACATCCTCGCACATATTTGGTGAAAACAAATCCTCATGTTGTTGTGGAGGTCAGTTAATTCGCCATGTGAAATACCTACTGACCCCAACATGGTTAAGAAATGCCTAGGCAGATTCTCTTATTGGAGAAAATTAGCTTGCAGTCTAGCTCTTGATAAATAGAAATGAGTAAAAGAATAGAGGAAGAACAAACACAAGTTGGATTTCTCCCACAATTTTTTTTCAAACGAAATTATTTTTACCAAATTGCAAAATAGCAATTGATAAATAGAAATGAAAAAAAAAAAATACAATTGAAGAAGACTGGAACATTTAGAGTTTCATGAAAAAAAAATTGGTCAGTAAAATGAATCAGTAACTCATCGAAGTGTTGGCAAAAGCTGAGAGTTGATTTTTAGTTTTCATGTTTACAGTTTATATCGGAAGCCCGGAATTTTTTTTAACGGAAATAAAAAATCACATTGTAGTAGGTATTCGGAAAAATTAAGGTGAATTCCATTGAACAGGGATTAGAGAAACCTTTTGTGTTGTTTACTACTTGTTATTCATTCATTTGGGCTTATCACATTTTGTGTGTTGAGCCGCGGTCATAAAGTAAGCGGTAACGTGCAAACGCATGCAATGTGACGCTGTATCTTTCTAACTTCTTCAAGCGTCTTCGGCCTCGTGAAGGTCGGAAATTATCCCAAGGGAAAGCGTTCATGAAGTATAAAGTATCCGACAGTAAAAAAAAATGAAAAGTGTCCTTTCGTTTAACCCCCAGCTAACTGAACCGCGGCTTCGCTCCCGTCAATTAAGTATTCATTGCACATATCGAGTTTTCATTGTTTTTAAGATGTATTCTGCTATTCGGGTCGGAGACAAATCCAACGAATCAATAACCATGAAAATTGGTTCAGCAGATCTCGAGTTATAAGTGTTGTAACAAACCCTTCATTGTTTTATATATATATATATAGATAGTTGTGGTCATAGGATAGCTGGGTGATTTTCCAGTAATCCATTTGATAGTTAATAATGAAAATACCATGATTACGCAGAATGTGTGTAAATAATTAATGAAGCATATAACGCATTCTAATAAATGATTAAACATGTGGTGTGGAAGATTTCAAAAATACACCTGCGGAATGAAGTATAGGGCCCCGTATGATTAATATGGCTGATACGGCTGCCTTAATGTAAAGACGGCCCCGGACTACAGGGCACCCAAGACTAAAAATCATAAAATTTTGTTTTCAACTGCATATTTTTACTAAAGAGAGCCCCATAATAGTGAATAGGCATGAACAAACTATTTATTAGCTATACAGTTTATCTAAAGATCTATCAAGACGCTTAGTTGACACTTCGCGTGACCCAAGGGCTGGCTTTTACCTCGGCCAAAGGATTAGCATTGCCATACAACGTGGTAATGCTGCCAGCCTTTTGGGCTCATTACCAGTGGCTAGCGATGCGGACGAATTTTTCGACGCCATATGTTAGTTTTATTTTTAGTAAGTTAAGAGTTTTTTTTTTATTTTATTTAATTGTATATACATCTAGTCTGAAATAATAAAAAGAGAGTATCTTTAAAAAAAAAATCTAAAAATATACAAAAATATATTACTAACAGTGAAAATAGAATCAAAATTGCTCGAGAAACAAACGAGATATAATTATTTTCAACAAATATATCTGTCCCTCTCGCGAAAACGTTGTTTTCTATGGCAGCTGTATAGACGTCACGGACTTCGTCAAATTCCATATCGGACTACTCGTTCTAATAGTAATCTTTGAAGCTTTATAACTTCATCGCAGATGAAGAAATTAAAAAAACATTTTCTTGAGTCTTGAAAAAAATTGCGAGCATATTCCTTGTTAATGAGTAATTAACAGTTTTATGCTTGTAGGGCTTATTTAAAAAAAAACCCCAATTTGGGTTTTGCAGCAGTCGGTTAAAAATTGGGGGCTCCCCAATAAATTTTGACCAAATGCCCCTTTAGGCCTAGCTATGCTATCTACTCTAACGTATTGTAAATCAAGGTCTCTGAACGTTCCAATGTTAACCCTTCGCCAAAGGCCCGGAGCATCATCTCGTTTTTCAATACAATTTCCGTATACAATTTTATCAAAATTAATTTGTTAGATTACTAAAGTAATGTACATTCCTATAGTTCCCTTTCTCTCGAAATTTAAGACCCCAGGCCGGATTATTGCAATGCCGCAATTCGCTATCCGAAATCCGCTACTCGCTCCGCTCGCTATAGGACCTCAGCCTCAACAAAACGTTTGCTATATAAACATAAAGATCCTTCCGTAGTATTATTCAGTCCTTGTTACTTGCAGTCATTACCGAATTGTGGACTATATATACTGTAGTCTCATAGTAGCAAGTACAAGTAGAACTTAATTATAGTCTTTCTTTTAGTTTCGTTTTGATTTTCGTAAAAATGTCGAAAGTGATACTATATTTATGTCTAGTGTCTCTCACAGTGGACTCGTATTATTGTTGGATTACCGACATTAATACTAAAATGTTGAGTCAAAGCTTAAAAGACCACAGTGGATCCAGTGCATCTAAACCTAACGATGAAGTAGATAACGATTTGCCTGATCTTGAAAATCGAATCAATTTAATTTTTCCGGGTAAGTGATTTTCATTTTTTATTTGTGTTTGCTTTTTTGGCGCTGTGGTTGTGAAAGTCTCCTGCGTGGTGTCTTGGGTACGATTCCCCGGCCATGTTTTAAGCCAGCCGTAACGTACGTAACGGAACACCATTACTAATCCTCCGCTTTCCATCTTTCCGTCCATCTGTTATCGGGCTGTATCACAAGAACGGCAATAGGTAGACACTGCAGACAGTTGAAATTTGCACAAAGTGTGTATTTCTATTCCACTAAAAAACAAAACAGCAAATAATAAAAATTAAGGGTGACTTTCGTACAAAAAAATTAGTCACCTACTACTGTTTCTGCTACGGATTCGGAACCTGCCGTGAGAGAGTCAGACTCCCACTTACCTGGTTTTTTTCTCGCACTAACGTGAGATTGAAAGTAGTAGGATTAATTAATTCAAGCCTGCTACATTTCTTCTCGCTCCCCAGTCGAAACCACACGTAGAACGGACGGGCTGCATCCGATTCGATCCTCGTCTATTCTGTTGACACCTCACAGTGTTACTCAGTGAACGACAAGTGAGCTGTCATTCATCTTGTTTGTATGGTTTGACAGCTCACTTGTCGTTAACTTCGCCTAAGTATCCACTTCAGCATGTTCACAGAATCTATGGACAGTATATTATGGAGCCATTTACATATGTAGGTAATTAATTTAAGATTTTGTGATTAAACTTAGTTGACATGAACGAGCGTGGCTGTTGAGAGCTTGTCATGCTCACACAAACGTTTCGCTGATGGTGGCGCGTGTGTTGGATCAGTTGGTTCCCTTCAAAATGGTTGAGCTAGATAGTACTGATACACGCGTCATGTTCGTGAACGGGCGCCGTCAGTTTAGACTGGCATGTCTTACCTGCCACTGGCTTTTTTTTATCTGTACTTTTTGAATTGTTTTATACACTTTCTTGTTCTTTGCATTGTCCTCACATATAGAAGCAATCAAAGATAATGTTACCATGATTTTTGTATTAAGTATACATCAATCGATTTGAAAGAGTGTCCGTGGAGTTTCTTGCACGTTCTTCTCCATAGATATCTACGCTTTGGAAGTGCAAATAGCTTAATTATATTTTTTTGGACCGACCGACCCTGAAAATTCAAAAGTGCCTGTTTAATGGCCTCATTGAAATAAATGATTGAATTTTGAATCGCACTGCAGAATCTACCTTCTGAAATATGTCGTTCCAGAGTTGCCGAAGTTTTATACTGGTAGGAGGGGTTTCCAGGGTTGCGGAATTCGTTCGAAAGAGTCACCTCAGATGGGTTTTAGTCAGTAAGAGTCTGACATTCCATCATTTCTGTCATGTGTGTCTGTCATTTGATTGTAACCATAAAAAGGAGGGGTAGCGCACTAGTGCGCTAGGTACCGATCTAGATCGCTCCGTCCATGTGAATTAAGTACTTTTCCAATTCGGATAAAACTCTGAGATCAAATTCGAGCTCGATTCGAATACAGTGATTAAACGCTCTTACCTATTAAGTTTTTATTCGTACCGGAACCGTGTGCGGAACCAAATAAACACTTAAAAAATGCATCTAACAATAAGTAGAATAAGGAAGTTCGATGAGTCGGAACTAGTTTAATTGAAGATTAAATGCGTGAACAAAGGCACTGTCTAAGTAAGCTCTTAGTACAAATGTACCTGTCTTCTCGGTAGAATTTAATTTCCTGAATATTTGACTGACATTGAGTATTTGACCAACTGTACGTAGGTACAGATCTTCAGATTCTGAACCAGTATCTACCGACCAATTGACAGTCAAATCAAAATTCATTTAAGTTTTCAAATTAGGCTGAGTGCCAGCACTTTTTAACCGACTTTCCAAAAAGGAGGAGGTTCTCAATTCGGATGTTTGTATTTTTTTTTTTATGTTTGTTCGGGCATAACTCCGTCGCTCGCCAACCGATTTTAAAAATGTTTTTTTTTGTTGGAAAAGGAATACTTCCCAAATGGTCCCATGATAAGGAAACCAGGATCCAGATGGCATCCCAGAGAAGTCGAGGGGAACTTTCGAAAATCTATGGGCAACTAGTGCGTTTGTATTTTGCTTTTCTGCGATTTTGTAGTGGTGTTGTTAGGTGTGGAGTACCACTAAAAAGTAAAAAATAAAAAACTTTTTACAAAAAAATACAACCGACTTCCAAAAAAAAAACACTTCAAAGTAAAAAATAACTTTAATTTCGGAAGTCGGTGTCAAAAAACGAACAAATTGACAAAAACACCGAGTTCCGAAATTAAAGTTATTTTTGTAAAAAGTTTTTTTTGTTCAAGTTTTTTCAGCAGTCTCAGAAAAATGAGGTGTCATTCGATTTGGAAGAGAATGTAGAGGATTAAAAAAAATAAAGTACCGTTCGAAAAAACTGCAAAAGTTATAAGCAAGTTTTTTTTTACGTCAAATATTTTCAAATCCAATTAAGATTTTCGAAATCTAAAAAAAGATTCGAAAAATGGAGGAATTTTTGTAAGAAAATTGTTTGAGTTTGAAAAAAATCATAAACTTAAATTACTAGATAGATGAATGCGCAATAATCCGCCAGCAGTTTTGTTTTATCGTGTTTTTTTCAATTAGTTTTGTAACAGTTTAATAAAAGTTTTGTTCTTTTTGAGCATGAACAAACGTGACAATTATTAAACTAAAAATATTTTTTTTTAAAAAAAAGGGCTTCAGAATATATTTCCGTTGGAAAAACAAATAAAATGTATTAATTATCCAATTTTTATAATCATTAAAAAATTGGCCAACCTATTAGTTTTGCTACCCATTTTAATTATTTTTAAAACTCTAAATCAGATAACTTTGTCGCCGTGTTAAATACATGCCAAACTTTAATCGCTGCACACTGCCTTCCCCTACAATCGCACCAGACACATGCAACAAGGTGAACTTAGTGGTAGTTGTGGTCTCTCGACTGATAAAATAAAATAACATGTAATTTATTCGCGAAACTAGAGTAATCAAATCGAAGTAACTATACCACCTTTTAACGGGGGAAATCCTCATGGATGTCCTCCGCGAAAATCGTTATTTTAAGCTAGTATTTAAACTTTTACAGCTTATAAATGAGTCAGGCTACGAAATATTTTATTTGATAGATACGTACTTAGTTGCTGTTATAAAAATAGAGTTATCAATACACTATCTTTAAAGTCAATAAACTGCACGAAACCAATTCAATTGAAATTTTCGTTTAACATAGCAGCAAGCACACTGTCTAGTTTTAAAAGTAGGTCTCGCAAAAAAATTTATTCTTAAAGTATTTAGGAATAAAGACTCTATCTATTTATTAATTTATTTATGTAGGTACACACAAATACACTTAGAAGGAAAAAAAGGACTGTTTTCATTGATTGTCTGTACTGTTTCTTCTGGCTGGATAAATTTAAGTTTTTAGGATTCCGTACCCAAAGGATAACCAACGAAACCCAATTACTAAGCCTACGCTGTCCGTCCGTCTGTCCGCCTGTCTGTCAGTGGGCTGTATCTCATAGGTAGCATAATAGTAACAGTAACAGTTGAAATTTTAACAGATTGTGTATTTCTGCAGTTCGTGGCTAAATAATAACAGCCGCACAGGTCGATCTCCAAAGTTAAGCAACGCTTGCCGTGGTTGGTCTGTGGATGGGTGACCATCTTAACATACCGAGTTTCGGAAAGCACGTGAAGCTGTTGGTCCCGGCTGTCATTTGGAGATCTTTGGCAGTCGTTACGGATAGTCAGAAGCCTGAAAATCTGACACCAGTCTTGCCAAAGAGTTCCGTGTTACCCAGTTAATGGGTTGTGGAGGTCTGGTAGGCAGCCGCTCCACGTAAAATACTGGTATTCAGCTGAATCCGGTTTGACTCGAAGCCGACCCCAATATAGTTGGGAAAAGGCTAGGCAGATGCTGTGTATTTCTGCTGCCGCTATAACAACAAATAAATAAAATTAAACTAAGTAAACTAAAAATATTATATTTATTCCGTTTGTGGTACGGTTGTGTGCGAGTCCGGTTCGCACTTGGGCCGTTTTTTATACATTTGCCTACAATGAATTTTCTATCAAGGTAATTACTACTGATCCAAAGGTTTACTGGTATAAGGCCGTATCCACATACCAAGTACCTAAAAAAATAAGATAACAGTAAAAGAGTTATAGTAGTACACATATACAGTAGATGTCCCAAATTTGGTGTGCAATAAAGTGCCTATATGCTATTCTATATGTATAATAAATAAAAAAATTGAATTCCAGGAACGAAATGGTGTGGAGCTGGTAACATCGCAGACGGCTACGACGATTTAGGAACCGAAAAAGAGACTGACATGTGTTGCAGGGAGCACGATAACTGTCCTGACATTATCGCTGGAGGAGAGACCAAGTACAACCTTACCAACACAGCTTTTTATACGAGGTACTAGCTTTTGTCCGAGGCTTTGATCAAGTGTAACTTTTCTATTTTCATTACAGGGGAATAATCTCAATCCAGACCCAGTTCATTGGCAAGGCGTGAAATGATAACAGACAGACAGAAGACAGTTACATTAATTGCATTTATAATATTAGTATCGGTGTTAACAACATCATCAACATCCACAGTCTGCGCTCGCCCAGTGCTGAGCATAGGCCTCTCTTTACTTGTGTCAATCTCCACGTTCTTGTGGCAACCTTATCCAGGTTCCATCCGCGATGGCAACAATGTCGTCTGCTCATCTATGGGTCCAACAATACATACTTCTTCTCTAAGTCCATGAACTAAGATTCTTTTATTTTTTGTGTAGTTATAACCCACTTTATTCAAGTAAATAAGATCCGAATGTAGGAATCCATTGAAGTCCCAACTGGGCGCCATTTCGATTTTTAGTCCCATGTTGGGCGCCAATATTGTGCCTGATTATGTTGGTTGCCAGCATCCTAACCGTAGTGCAAATGTAATAAAATAGTTTTTTAAGTATTTTCTAGCATTGAATGACTTAGTTGGCAGCGTTGAACCAGATGCTTTATTTTTTAATTACAGGCTGATTTTCATTTTTTTTTTTGCAATCTTGTCAAAATCGAATGAAAATATACATTATAACGATTTTCTTTACTAGTATTATTATTTTTCAGATTGAATTGTGATTGTGACTATAAATTCCTGAAATGCCTGGAGGCTGCCAAAACAAATACGGCAAATTTCATTGGCGTGGTATACTTTAACACTCTGCAAACAAAGTGCTTCAGGGAAGACTATCCAGTCGATGAGTGCGTTAAAAAAGGAGGGTATGTAAAGAATTATTTTATAATAAATATAAGCACAACTTTTTTTATGACATTATTTTTCCAGGCATTACGTATTTATTTATTTATGGCGTAAACTAAAACATATCAGCATTCAAGTAATTTTTCGTTGAATAAATCGATACAAAATTGTATTTTAAGCGTGTTGACATGATGATAAAATAAACATTCAATATTGTTAAATGTCAATATCAATGACATTTTATTTATATAGACGCGTCATACACCAAAATCTGTAAAAAGACAAGCACAATCGGTCCCCGGGCATCAAATGACGCAGGGCGATTCCCGGCCACCGCAGGCGCGGCCATAGAGCAATAGGCATTAGAGGATATTGGCATAGAGGAATACGGATGGGTTTTAGTCAGTAAGTCAGTAAAAGTCTGACACTCCCTTCCGCTCCGCCCAGAGCAGAACGAATAATTTAATGATTTCCAATCTTTAAAAAATAAAACACAATCGGTAGCAATACAGCTTACATGAGTTCGCACACGATATTTAGAATCACGGCAGTTGTCTTCATTTGGTGTTGCCATTTTAGAGTGCGGGTAACGCATCCCTAGTTTATGTAATTTTTGGTATAAGATACAAAAATTGCATTGTAATCAGCCGAAGCTGTATTATTTTATACCAGCACCAATCCTCTCAATTCATAACACATATTATTTCGCTAATCCTTGTATTTAATTTCCAGGTGGTTTAATACAAAGTGCTTGGAATATTCGTACGACACAAGCGGTGAAGAAGTCTACCAATGGTTTGATGTGCCAGATTTCTGAAAAAATTTACAGTCTAGTCCACAATATGAAGTCAAGAAAAAAATGTTATTGATATTATTTACATACAAAGTGCTTGGAATATTCGTACGACACAAGCGGTGAAGAAGTCTACCAATGGTTTGATGTGCCAGATTTCTGAAAAAATTTACAGTCTAGTCCACAATATGAAGTCAAGAAAAAAATGTTATTGATATTATTTACATATCGACAAATCACTGGTAGCTTTAATTTGAAACCTGTCAACGCCCGTAAGACTCTATTGGGCTAAATTTGAATTGCCTTACTATTGTTCTTTTAATTTGCGGGACAGATTACCTATGGATTTTTTCAAGATGTCATCCAGAATGGTAGAAAGCAGATTTACAGAGGAAAACATAATTCTTTAAATACTTTTTAAACTTTCTTATAAATCCAATCTAATATTACTGATGCTTCGATAAGAAGATAATTCACGGTTGGCGCAGTGGTTGAGCGATTGACTGCTGCGCTGCATGTCGCGGTTTCGATTCCCGCACGGAACGAATGTTTGTATGGCCTACAGGTCATTATTCCGGGTCTGGCTGTTTGTGTATGTGACTTTATATGTTTGTTAACGCACCCACGATACAGAAGAAAATCCTTGGGCAACTTTTTTTTTTAATATATAAAAATACATACACCCAAACATAGAACCTCCTTCTTATTGAAGTAGTCGGTTAAAAAAACAAAAATACTATAAACATAGCTAAATGATAGGGAAAAAGAAACATGTGTTTCTTCGTTACCTATTTCAAAACTGTTTCAGTACAAAAAAAAATATGTTTCCGGTTTCCTATACGATAACAGTTGTTACCTATAAGATAATAGTGTCAATACCGGCTATGTTAAGATGAGGTCTTGATAAATAGTTAGGTATACATTTTTTGTGTATTTATTCATCTAAGTGTTATCAACTAGGTTATTAAAGTGTACTTGAATTGACTTTTATGACTTTGTGATGTAAATAATTTTTTTATCGGTGTTCAAATAATATTTAATAAATAAATAATGAAGAAATATTCGTATTACTTATTTTCCAGCGTGTTTCATTGGTACCTACATTTTTAGAGACTTTGTCTTTTATTTTTTGTTTATACATATAAAAGAAAGTCGTGTTAGTTACACTATTTATAACTCAAGAACGGCTGAATCGATTTAGCTGAAAATTGGTGAAGAAGTTAGCTTAGAACCAGGAGACGGACATAGGATAGTTTTTATCCCAGGAATCCCACGGGAACGGGAAAAACCCACGGGTACGGGAACTATGCGGGTTAAACGCGAGTGAAGCCGCGGGGGACAGCTAGTAATATTATAAAGCAGAAGAGTTTGTTTGTTTGTTTGGTTGAACGCGTTAAACTCAGGAACTACTGGTCCTATTTGAAAAATTCTTTCAGTGTTAGATAACCCATTTATCGAGGAAGGTTTAGGCTATACATCATCACGCTAAGACAGATAAGAGCGGAGCAATAATGGAAAATGTGACGCAGACGAAGTTGCGCGGGTCAGCTAGTATTTACTTATATAAAATTCTTCCGTTACTGAAAGAAAACGAATGTTACTGTCAGGAGAAAACTCTTATGAAAGAAAAAAAATGACGGGAACGAAGCCGACATGTAGGTTAACTACACTCCGTACGAAACACCATAACCGTATTTTTCCCGTTCCCGCAATAATTTTTGGAAATCGTATCCTATAGCGCTCCTCAAAGAACCTACATGCCAAATTTCAGCTTTCAACGACCAGCGGTTTCAGCTGTACGTTGTCTGTCAGTCAATAACTCAGTATCAGGATTGGTGGTATTAAATTGTGGACACATAAATGCATGATTTTATACTCCCTTCTAAAATCTAAGAAAAAGGCTAGATGCAGTGATTGTTTTTATTTGCTACATTAGTGGCCAGTTAGTGATTGTAAACAGTCTTGGGGTTGATCTCCGAGTCGAGTTGAACATTCTAAGTTTTCTGATTATTATTTTTTTTGTTTGGATTTGTGGCTTGTAACCAGAGGGCTAATTCTTATGAATTTTAAGTAAGATTCGCATCTCAGTCGGAATCTGTCAAAAAAGCCACACAATGACCGTACATTTTTGACAGATTACGACCAATTTAACATGCGAATGTGAACGTTGCTTAAAAAATAATAAAATTGGCACACTGACCTATCTTCAAAGTTTAGCTACAATTGCTGCCAAAAGATGCTTCTACTGTTGAGCATGAGTTTTTAGTACTTAGTTTTTTGTTTCTTAATACGAGAGGACCAAATAGACGCAGATATGGCTTTCATTGTCTCTCAAAAAAATCCAAAAGTCATTTATACAAATTAGTCTGAGAGCCAGCAATTTTTTAACGTCAATTTTTAACAAAAGACAGTCCCCCAAAATGCCCGCCCGTCACCACTTCCTAGTGTTTTGCTGTGGAGAAGAAGTAGCCCAATTTAAAAACTCTCCAGTAACACATCGGTCACCGGAAAGCGGCAGACTCCGGAAGATTGTAATAAATTTTGATTTTCATATTTTCCAAATTATCCTTGAGTCTTATTCTTCAGCGATAAAGTTGAAAATCTATTAAAGTTTAACAGATTGGTGTAGCTTGATGTGGTGGCGTCTGCACAAACAAGTTAGGAAGATATGCGTTACTTTCGCGCTCAGCACAATGCTAGGACTCGAGTGTGAAATAGAACCACAACCTTGATATTGATAAGGTTTTTTTTATTTTTTATGCAAAACGGGGAAACTCTTGTCTCACCTGATGGAAAGTGATGATTAGGCCGAAGATGGAAGCGAGTTTCACCCGGAATCCTCTTACACAGGAACTGGCTATCATACCTCTAACTGCCGGAACACAACAATGCTATTAACATTGTTGTTATGGCGACAGGCTTAAACATGATGGTGGTAGCTTGCCAGGCGGACTTATAACAAGTCCTACCACCAACCAAACCGAGCAAAAAATTTGCCCCCGATGGGAATCGAACCCGGGACCTCTGGGTCTGAATCAGGTGGTATAACCACTAGACCACGGAGGCGGTTACTGTCACCTGTTTAGCACCACCCGGGGATCACGTGTAGGGATTCGCTGAAGGGGTATTCTCCTACGGACGCGGGTGACTCGGCCCCCAATGCACTAAAGAAAGCGATAAATAAGTAATGTTTGAGTACATCAGGCCTTGCACGGGTGCAAATTATGTACTCAAACATTACTTAATTATCGCTCATACTAAAAGTTTTATGGCTTAGATAATTTTATTTACTACATACTACTTTTATCACTACTAACTTTTATGGAACTCATAAATAATTTATTGTTCAATACATAAAATATAGTTTAAATGGATTATTTTTAAAGTCAATGACTGCATTGTTTATGGAAAGATAGCTTTAAACTGTCTAGTTACGAAACTAGGACTGTATTGAATTGTTGAGTTATTAGGTTACACACGATCTAGGATCTTTTCAAGGATACTTATTTCTCACCGACTGATGTAGCCAGAGGGCAAACTGGTTCTTTGGCCAAAGAAAAGAATATTCAAGTCTTTATCTAATCGTTTTATGAAAGCAGTGATATGGACCTCGAGTTGCAGGTCTTGGTCGTAAGGAAGACAGCATGACGTGGGACCTTCAATTTCTTCGACATGCCCTAGAATAACAAAATTGAAGGTATGTGTATGTCATCTAATAATCCGCACTGGACTCTCGTGGTGGATACAGCTCACACAGCAATGGGAACGTTATGGGCTGATTTTGATTATGCTCTCTCTGACTATTTCTATCCGCAACCAGTAACTAGGTAACACGGTACTTTTTGGGAAGATCAGTGCCAGATTTCCTGGCTTCTGACAATCCGTTACAACTGCCAAAGATGTACTAATGTGGCTTCCGAGGCTTAGAGGCGGCTCGGTATTTTAAAATGGCGACCCATCCCCAGACCGATCAGCTGTTATTACTGTTAGCAACGAGCTCATGCATGTGACCAAAATGTGAAATTATAGGGACAAAATGATGCCGACCAGGCAATATTGCAGACGGCTACGATGACTTAGAAGTCGAGTGAGACAGTTGTCATAATCCCTGCAATTCTTGTCTGCCAAGTGTTGCAGGGATCATGGCAACACTTCCAACACCATTCCTGGAGGAGGAACGAAGGGCAACCTAACAACACAGGTGTTTATAAGTAATAGTGTCTGCCCACCTCTTCTATACGTGCAAAGTTTTCAACAGACACAGATAGACGGATACGCTTATGCATTTATAACATTAGACTAGCTTCTGCCACCGGTTACGAGCGCGTGAAAGTCGCCAGTCATCCGAAAGGAATATATTCCCGTGATTATAAGTATCTTATAAAGTCTATCCATGAGGCAAATATCATCAAATACATTTTTTCGTTAAAACGTGAAGAGGCAAAAAAGAGACAGACAGAGTAACTTTCCAATTTATAGTGTTAGTATAGAGTTAGGATTGCACACTTGTATTTTTGGAGTGATTGTCCATGGTTATTTGAAAAGACTCATCTATTTGTCCCATCTGGGCGCCAGTTAATTGAAGTTTAGTCCCACGTTGGGCGCTAAACCAATGTGCTTTATGTTATGTTGGGCGCCAACATTTTTGATCGATAAAATAATGGTGTTTAAAAAACACCTGGCAGTAAGTTAGCAAGTTCCTAGCTTAGCGAAACATTGCACATTTAGCCACTTTATTTATTTATTTATATACACACAAGACCACCATCCACCATCATCATCTATAGTCCAACTTTGCCCACTGCGGAACATAGGCCTCCCTTTTTAACCGACTTTCCAAAAAGGAGGAGGTTCTCAATTCGGTTGTGTTTTTTTTTATGTTTGTTACCTCATAACTCCGACAATTATGAACCGATTTGAAAAATTCTTGTTTTATCTGAAAGGATATACTTGCAGATTGGTCCCATTTTGATTTTATCTTAATCGGTTTTGAACTTTGGATTTTAAATCGAAATAGCTGGAATTCGTCTATTTGGATGATGGTTTTATGTCGTCCAAGTAATCTAAATTGCGTATTTTGCTTTTCTGCGTTTTGCAATGGTAATGTTAGGAGTGAGGTACCACTAAAAAGTGAAAAATATTTTTTTTTAAGTCGATGGTATTTTTTGTAAAAAGTTTTTTTTGTGTGAATTCTCAAGTACCCACCTTATCCTAGTACTATTAGCGATGGCAACAAAGTCGTCTGCCCAACTCGCTGCCAGATGACCGACACTTCTTCCAGTCCGCAGACGCCACTCAGTCATCACCAAACTAACTTCACCTATCACCTCTGTGCCTTACTAGAAAGGTGTCTTGCTCACCTCCAATTCAGTATCATGACACTTATTTCAATTTTTTTCACAGGCAATACATAAGCGCAATTTGAACTTTTCAGGCTACAAATTTAAAATTTCAGTTTTAATTGTGCTTGTGACGATAAATTCTACAAGTGCTTGAAAGCTGCCAATACGAAGACCGCAAAGTTCATTGGTGATTATAGGTACTTTGAAATAATCCATACAAAGTGTTACAAGAAAGACTATCCCATTACCGGGTGCGTTGAAAAAGGAGGGTATGTCAAAAGTTATTTTAAAATATACTACGTAGTTTTCGTAAGGAGTCAAACAAAAGCATAATTATAAAATAATAAAAAATTATATAAAACTAAAATTTAAAAAACTTCTACTGATCAATATATTTTTGGCTACCAAAATAACAATGTTGATACTGATTTAAAAATCAGGCAGTAGGTGCTGTTTTGTGTTTATAAAATGAAAAACTGCTGCGAAATCCGTCTGTGCGCCGACACGACTCTATCAATGTCCATGCATATAATTTTCAGGTGGTTTGACACAAAGTGTGCGAAATATTCTTACGACCCAACAGGTAACAAGGTCTACCAATATTTTGATGGCCTTCTGAAGAAGATTAAAGTCTAGTCTATATTATTATGATAAGACCACATGTCTCAGTATTGGTAGCTTTCAATCGGAAATAAGATTCGTGCAAATTGACATTCGAATTTGAAGAAAACAGAATTATTACTGGGAGTATACGTTCATTGTAGCCTTTAGAAGCCTAGATAAGATTTGAGAAGATAGTTTAACTTGCCCTAATTTTTTCTCAATTGAGAATCCTGCTTGATCATGATTCACAAAAGACAAATTAGCTGACGTTGGTAACGCAGATAAAGTGGAACGGGGCTGGTTACATCTGCCGCACGTTGAAGGAGTAGTGGAGCCGAAAATGAAAACATAGAGGATCTCAAACGCAAAGACCAACGCAACCAACCAACTCGTGACAAGGTGACAGGTCCGGTTAGAGATGGCACCATACGATGTTTCTTTCTTGTTGTTTTTGTTCTTAATTTTGTTTCCTATACCTACTTACAGAAAGTTTTGCTTTGTTTCCTATAGTTGTTTGTTTACTCAAGATGAAATCTTGATAAATAGTTTTAAGGTTATAGATAACAGAATTAATTTGTATTATCTTTCGGGGTTAACATTTTTACTATTTTCATTCATCTATGTCTTATCAGCTAGGTTACTTACGTGTATTTATTTCCATTTCCACATATACTTTTATGACAGCCATAGTTCAAACCTTATGATGTAATATAATTTATTTGTTTGTGGTCAATTGTTATAGAAATACAATAAATAAAGAAGCGGCATTCGTATTATTTATTTTCCAGCGCATTTCATTGGTACATTGTTAGAGATTTTGCCATAATTCATTAGTATATAAGTAATATACAACTCTTTATATTAAATTATGCACACATGAATGCACGATTAATATACATAATTTATATTATCTCATAGGTATAAATAACCATACATTTAGTTACACATGTGATAAAAGATATGAATACAGATTTATAACAATATATAAACAAGTGAACAACTTCGAACCGTGTCGGAAACAACACTAGAATATTCAATTATTAATGATAGAAAAACTTCAAATACGGGTTATACATATAATATAATGTAGATATGTAGCGGTGCTTAGCTAAAACATTTGAACGCGGGCGCACGCATGATTATGTACAACCAGATAATATACATATATAGTTATACATCGTAGTGGGCTAAACTGTGGGGTTATATACTTTACGAGTGAATAACACTAGGAATCGCAAGCTAAATCTGGATTTATACGTGAAAAGGTTGAAATACACGAGAACGAGAACTTTGTTTGGATAGATACGAAGCAATATAAAGGACTTAAAGAGAATCCCTTGTACGAAGTGAGCAATCTCCAAGTAGCCTACAATCCAAGCGACCTTACCGATCAATATGTACAACAACAACTTTAGAACATTTATAAATTATTTAGATCCTCAACGTCGCTATGTAGTACGTCCTCGTAGGTACCTACGATATATAGTATATATAGGTCAATCGGCTTCATCAATTATTATTCAATAATTTTAGTTATTCAAAAGTATGAAACACCCATTGTTTCACTAATATTTTGTTTATATAACACGTTTGTGTCGCGATGATGTATATTAATTTTAACGAATTCTATATATTTTCTAAAAGTAATAATATTTCATGCAAGCAGTCTTTTGTCAGGTGGAAACGACTCTAACATTTGACTGATATATGTCATTTCCCACACCAACAGATTTTATGATAAGAGTTAATTCACATTCTATTATTGTTTTATTAAAAACTCCATATCAAAATTGCATGAAATTTTCTTAAATGGCTTAAACAAAGGTTTGATTTCTGGGAGAACAAAATATTTCTTAACAAAACTCGTGCTTGGATCAGCAGTCAGCTTATGATTTGATTCATCAATATAATTCATCTGCATAATGAAAATAGCTGGCGAAGAATGCTTTGCCAAAAACATAATTATATTCATATTATAGATGAAACAAGTAGTTCAACACATCTCCAGATACTTTAGTGAACAATGACGCAGTACTGTTTAGTAAGTAAGTATTTATATTTAGAATGATAAAGATGGTATCACGTCTACTATCACAGAATATTATTATTTCGAGAATCAAAGAACCAGCATATAAATTTAATGCGCTTACACAAATTTTCTTATTTAAAATATTTTTATCATGTAAGTATATTGAGTTTTAGCAGTTAGATATTACAAACGGGTATTGGCAAATCTCAGTAGGCTCCTATACTTACATTTTCCCAAGATTTACATGTTATCAAGTGTCGTATAGTATTGTAATATAAGTTATTTAACTTAATGAACTGGGTTGTAGATATACAAATAATTTTTATTTAGTAATATGTAAATTTATACATAGGGGTACGACTTATCTATGTTGATGATTTGATGATGTATTCAACGATGGGAACCGTATTCCGGTTTCACTACGCATATTTTGATCATAAAAAGGATATATGGGATAGTTATTAGATTCGTTTTTAGAAATTCATTAACAGATAGTTTTGATTCAACCTTTGGTCAATGGGACGGTCGCAGCAACATACTGGTGCCTGCAATATTGCTCGAATTATTGAATTTTATTTAATATTCTATTATTGTTAACTTTATTAATATAATGCATTAGGTCCTTACATTGAAGTATGGTGAAATAAACATTTAAGTTTCAACTACTCATTTAGAATACATTCAGGTAACTCACAGCTAGCGATCAAAAACGTAACGTAGAAAATCACAACAATTCTATGCCATAAGGATCGTGTAGTAATAACTAGGTATATAATAACTTTACGAACTGTTCCTACACATAATAAATAATGCAGATCCAATAATGTGTAAACAATTCACTCGATATCATAATCTAACCTAACAGACGGACGCGAGTCCAAGATATAGAAAGCATCGGAATACACGACTAATCGGGTGTTCGGGTGTTCAAACTCCAACCGTGGGTGCTATTAAGACAGCACTAATACTTGAATATTCACTAGACTGTGCGTTTATTGAAATTTTACTATGTACAACATCTCCTAAGTGCGGCACCCAAGTACCGGCGCGTCGAGCGGCCTAAACAGAATAGTTTCTACAATCGAGCCGAGTTCCACGGCGAGCCGCAGCAGGATCAGCCGACCGACAGCAGCCGCGAGCCCGCGCCCCCGCGCCCGCCTGCCCAGCATTATTTGCCGCCGAGGCCGAACTTCATGAAGATGAGCTCCTTGCCCTTGCTGAGGATGTCGCCGCCGGGCGCGGTCATCTCCGAGAACTTCTGCATGAGGTTGGGCTGCTGCGCGGGCGTGGACGCGGACGGCGGCTGCACACCGGGCGCAGGCACGACGGCGGGGCCAGCGCGGCGCGCGGGGGACGCGGGCGCGGGGGGCCCAGGCGCAGGCGCGGCGGGGGCCCCCGGCGACTGCGCCGTGGGGGTCCCGGCGTTACCAGCGCTCGTGCGCGCGATCGTGCTCGCCGCCTGCCCGCTCGCCGCGCCTCTCCCCCTCGCCTGTTCGCCAAACTCAAGTCACATACTGCACTGTTAACCACACATACGGTCTCATCTGTTCTCGGAACGTTTCCAATCGATTTTCCACTATTGCGTCTTTGTCAGGTTCATTATGATTTAAGAAACGATTCCCAAAACAAATGAAACAGTTAATTTCAGATTCACATTTAAGTAGCGTGATCAAAACTGTGAATATATGTAATAAGCAAATCGTTATTATGACTGGGACAGGTGTCTAGCCTTCTCAAAGGTTTCGTTAAAACTCTGAAAGATTAATTAATTTACGTTAGATTTTATAAAGAGATAGGTTGATATAGTATTCAGCATATTATTCTCGTAATGCGTGTCTTAAAATATTTACATATAGGTAAATAAAATACACTTACATCAATACCTAAGTCACTCTGTGTATCATGCTATACAATATTGAGACAAAACATTATTATTTACAAAAATATCCATAGTACACACATCAATATAGTATAAAATGTGCAATAAAAAACATGCATTGCCATAAACAAAGCAGGTGGCACTTTAATAAGAAAAATGGTTGACAAGTTTGGTCAGCCGGGGTCACAATATTTTATATATTTTTGGAAGATATTAATCATCAGGGTTGTAAATAAAAGCTCAGATTCGATAGGGTAGGTCAGTTCATTCAATGCATTCGTCATGCTTTGGTAAACTACAACAAAAAGCTTGAATAAGAACATACTATTCGATTACGTAATGATGCACAAGACTCGTCATTAGGAACGTCAAAGAGATTGCTATAGTAACGTGACGTCATCACCAACGCAATCGTCTAGCAAAGGACCACATTCACAGGCTTCAGAGATTGTAGTAACAAGGTGAATGGGTTATGGTATCTGATGTGAGTGAAGTACGCCAGTGTATGTTCTGTACTAGTCTCTGTATGATCTGGTCCAGTATGCGATGACAGCTAATGATGTGTAAACAATATAATAGTATCATGGTAATCATGACCGTCAGTCCACTTTGCTAGCGGACGAGTGACCGAGGCGGCCACAGTACCAGATGCCCTCTGTACACTGAGCGTAGTAATGAAACGCAAGGTAAATATAGATAAAGAAATAAATGAAGAAAAGGAAAAAGTGAAAATAATAAAATCTAAAGATAATGAAGTGACAGTCGAACAAAAAACGTCTAGTATCGTTGCATAGTATATTTGAAAGTATTCTTGTGGGTCGATTACAAACGGTATTTTTACCTGAGAATTCGCCTGTTCTGGATTACTGGCGCATGTGTTGTGGTCTAACATAGAGGAAGGAGGGCAGGCATCTAGCAAACAGACAATACACACAACATATATAGTGACCACAGACAACCACTTGAATCTTGGATCACACCTCACGAACACCCCGTGGGTTCAGAGCGAGATTATGTTGCGTGTATTTGTACGAGCAGCCTACCCGCAGTGTGTCTAAATGCCAGGGTATACCGTGTGACAAACAAAACATAATAATAGGATAGAGAGTTGGATAGATGAAAATAAAATAAGGTATCCGCGAGTCTTAACGACGTGGCGTTGAGTAGTGTGGTTTGGTAATCAGGACACACGAGTATTATAGAGCAAGTCTTTGTAAGGAATCAGAACCTCTTCGAGCGATGTTTGTGACTGTGTAATCCAAGATAGAGTGTTCATTAGCAAAGTGTACACCAAGAGTCTTTGTGCTCCGTAGATTGCAACCGGACTCGCTTTCATACATTCCGTTTTACCATCACTGACACACTTGGCTATCCAGGATCGAATGGAAAGGAAATTGTGACTTTCAGTTTTATCATCGATTTAAGTACACAGTTAAAAAGTTTTGAAAGGAATCTTAAAATTCAGAAAGACCAATTTTTCAAGGAGGCAACGAGGCAAAACGAAATGAAAAATCTAAAACACAAACTCGCTGAGCGAGTCCCGTCGCAATCGCAAGTGTACAGGAAAGATGATAGAGGGTTCCAGAGCGAAATAGCTAGCGTCTTTCAGTAGTCACATAGCAAGTCCAAGGTGCAAACATGAAACACTCAAAGCTCTCGGTGAACGGTGAAGACACGCGTCTCCACCGAACTTACCTAAGGGAGGTCGGCTCGGCGATCTCTTTTAAAGCGATTTTATCATGACTACTTTCAGTGTACGGTCTTTTCTTGACTTTTAATGTTTTATTATGACTACAATATAAAAAGTTCTGATGTTTTACTGAAGTGAAACTGACAAGCTGGACAAAACAATTATTGTGTCATGTAGTGACGGGTGACTAACAGGGTTTTGTCTAAAGCGTGTGCATCGCTCTTCTGTAATCGACGAGCCGACCGACCCGGCTTAGTATTAAAATAGGGAGCGAGGGCAAGAGCAGCGGTGGCAGCTCAGGGAAAAAGTGGAGGAGCAGAGGTAGTGGGGGAGTGCCGTACCTGCGCGGCGGTGGTGGTTGCGCTGCTGGGCCTGCTGCGCGGCGTGTTGCGCGAGCTGGGCGTGCTGCGCGTGCTGCGCGTGTTGCGCGTGTTGCGCATGTTGCGCGTGGTGCGGCACGCCCTCGCGCGGTGGCGGCGGGGGGCCCTTAGTCCCGGGCCCGCAGCCCGGGCCAGGCAGCGGCACGGCACCGCGGCCCCGGCCTGCACCCCCTCGCCCCGCGCCCTGCCCAGCTGACGACATGCCCGCGGCCCCTGTACCCAACATCATTGCTCGACATTCCACTTCAAATCTTCAATCGCTCTACTTAACCTAATCTTTAATTGGTAGATGTAACTTCATGGGATGGAAATTGATGCCCTAATTTATCTTGATCTTGAAAGTCTAAACGTACAGTTAAATCATCAACATAAAAAAATAAGTTAAATCTGATAAAATTCCCTACCGTTGTCATTTACCTAAGCGCCAATGGCAAAAGACAAGGCTTTTAATGTATAATTAAAATTGTTACATATTCGTATGTTATGTAGTATAGTTATACTACATAACATACGAATATGTAACAATTTTAATTATTCTTCTTCGTGCCTGTCAGTGTTATTACATAGGACCCAAGGTTATGTAGAAATACCATAATTTCTTTAAAAACTTATCAATCAGTTTCTACTGACCTTGGTTGCTATGCGGAGCCGCGTACTGGTCATTCGCATCAGCGAGGAAGTTGCTCGGCACAAGACCTCGGACGCCCTCGATCTCAGCCATGTAGAAGCCATCGTCATCCATGTCTCCGTACACGTGGATGATCTGGCCCGTTTGGAAGCTCAGCTCAGCCTGGAAAAGTTTCTGAGTGACAAAAAATCAATTGTGAAAGAAATGTAAGAGCGAGTAGTAAGATATAGTAAAGAGGAAGGAAAGAAGAGAGTGGTACAAGATATACAACGTGTAGAGAAAAACTCATTACGTGGAAAGGAGTCATTGGGCTCAAATGAACAATATAAACTCTTTGAGTATGGAACTTGCCCCGAAATCGCGAAAGAAAATGAAAATCTGCTGCAGAACGCATGAATGTATGCGGTATTGGTTTTGTTTTTTGCAATTTCAGGTTTGATCTCATAGTAAAAGTTGTTCATAATAATGAGAACAATGACTACTTTTCAGGTTATGTGTTTATTCAGTTACACGATGTAGATAAATATTAGCAAGGGAACAACTACAGACAATAATGCGATGTTAGGAAAGATTAAAGAATAGACATAAAGACATAAGACAAGAGTATACAAAGAGGTGAGGGACAAAATTGTCGTATTTAGACATAAAAACACATAATGCAATCTTAGGCACTAAGCAGATTACGTTTTCAAACATTTAAAGCCACGTTCAACTTTTAGATTACTTAGAAGAATTTGAATCGCTACAACGATAGATTACAGCTGAGACTCAAGACAATGCCATTCTATTAGCGAATGTGATTGTCGATGGCAAAATTTGAGATATTGATCAGTGGTGCTACTCTGTAACAACATATTTGTGTCTCGGCAGCGGAATCCGAGGTGAGTATCAAATTCGTATAAAAAGTAGACCTTTATGTTGTGTGTAATAAAGCTCACTTTGTGAGCTTTGTCACTCAGGTGAAGCTCAAAAAGACTAGTTGGTGACATTTCGACAACGTTTGTCAATTCCATGCGCTTTTGACGTTTTGACAATCGCGTTCGCTACGCTACCGTTGACAGAATGACATTTGTTTAAGAGTAAGGTAGAAGAATTTAATTGCAGCATACAGTTTAGTGGCTTGATAATACCTGTAAGAACTGCGCTTCCCAACCGTCACAAAGATATCTGGCTATCTGGCATTTCGGGCCTTCCGTCAAACTCAAAGTTCTCTCGAAAGAGTATTGCATAGCCACTCGCCCATTTCGCACGAGTAGCAGAGCATAAATATATAATTGTTATGAAGCCAATTTCCACAAAACCACAATGTAAACTTCGAAGGCGTTCTCGTAAATCACTCCGTCCTCTGGATAAAACTGCACGAAAATCTTACGAATTTACCACGAACAGACACAGCACAACACAACAGGGTCAGCGCATCGCGTGTTTTTCTTCCATTCTGTCCTCTCAACCCTCTCGCTATCACTAACTCCCTTTTCTTTCATATCACTTCTCACACAGTCCATCCATTTTTTCTTTGGCCTCCCTCTCCCCTTCTATTCATCCACATTAATTTTCATAACACTTTTAGTTACATGCGTTTCATCCGTCCTCTTCATATAAACGGCATAATAATATAACGCTTGTCTTGGTATGGTCACACCAAGACATTGCAATGTCATCAGCATACGCTAGGGAGCCTCTCCCTGGATGTCCGCCTTCAGGGCGTCCATTAGGTGAAGAGGTAAGGGCTGAGGGCCGACCCTTGGTGTACACCGACAGCCAAAGTGAAGCTGCCAGTGGCCCACTGCAGCCTGGTCATATTGGATCGACCAGGTGTATCGCTCTGATTAAATACAATACTTCCCAGGCATACCTTTCTCTTTATCGACCCATCACAAAACCTCATGAGTCACCCGGTCATGTGCCTTTTTAAGGTGATCGAACACCATATACAAGTTTTGATTGCAAATGTAGTGATAGCGATGTCACGGGAAAATTGCAAACTTCGTTAGATTGAAAAAATCTTTATCGGATTACAATTTCTTGACATATTGCGAATAAATATATTATTTTCCCAGTCTATTTGTTTCTTATTGAGAAAAAAAGAGTTCCCAATTTCACTCGATTTTGTACAATCTCTACGGCATCTACAATTACCCGGTGACAGAGATATAAGGAAGAAAAGAAGAAGATGATACTTACATCAGCGTCCACATTGGGACTGAGCTCCTGCGGGTCATAGTCGTAGAGTGCGACCATGCGGCGCACCGGCTGGTTGGCGTAGGCATCAGCCCATCGGTCTCGCTTGGTGGGCTGACCCGTGACGTCTTGCTCCGAGACTTCCATCACCATGTTGTGGGGGACATATCCGCGACGACCCCTGCATTCGCCCCAATAGAAGCCGTCGCCGTCTTTGTCGCCCCAAACCTGAAGATTGAGAGAGACATTTTATTTAATGATGTTGTTAGTTCAAGAGGTACTAAGTCTAGGCTTTACAATTCTTGGAAATTTCGAGATATTTTTTTTAAATATAATTGTTGCCTTTGTAAATAAACTAATATTAAATTATAGATAGAATACAATTAAGTATTATACTGTATCTTAACAACTGAGTAATTATTGATCATCATTTATGAAATTTACTATATGATTGCGCCACATGAGTTAGAGCCAAATTGCTGGTTATGGATATAGTCGAATTTAAATCGATATTGAAGTTGGGGACATCAATAGTTCTAAATGGTGGTTTTTGTCTAGAGCAACATTTGAATTATAAATTCCGTTTCAAATGTTCCGCTTCAAACAAAAATCCTGTAACTATTTCTCACGTTGTTGAACTCAGGATTGGCCTTTTTTTTAATCTTTTACATAAAATAGTATCTACCTACTGGAAGATATAAAACACATGGTCATCATGTAGATGTCAAATTCCCACTGGTCAATCTTTTCAAAATATTTTATATGGAAAGGAGAGCCTGTCTGATCTCCACAACTCAGTAACTGGGTAACGCGGTACCTCTGGGCATGACTGGTTACAGATTTTCTGGGATCTGACTATAATAAAATACTGGCCCAAAAACTGTTGGGAAAAGGCTAGGCAGATGATGACGACTATCCGTAACGACTGTCAAACATCTACAAGTGATGGTTTCCAATGCACGGAGCAGTGACAGTATGTAATGGATTGTCAGCCATCTATGGACTGATATCCACAAGCATTGCTCAACCTCGAAGATAAACCGTACAATCATCGGCACGATTCTTGAGCGCTGACCTTCACCTGCGCAAAAGTGAGTTATTGGGTCCCTTTTGTGGTATGAAGTGAGGCGCGGAGGCGCGGGGGTGGGGAAAGTGCAGTGATTGGCCCGTAGCTCATCGCGTCATAGCCGTCACTCTCGGGATTTGTTCTTTACTATTGCTGCACGTACCTCACGACGACGTTTTATTTGTCATAAGGTGTACGATGCGCAAAGCGATCCCCACTCTTCCGCCAAGCGCCACTTGGGGTAGGGCTGTGGACATCTTTCGGCTGATATGATGATGTTTTCTAAAATAAATTCGAAACTAACCTTGATAGTGTCTCCTTCACTGAAGGGTAACTCCTCATCACAACTTTCTGGATTCGGGCTCATGGTTTGTGGGTCATAGTCAAATAGGGCGATGAAGTAGCGGCTTCTCTTGGACTGGGGGTGGGTTTGCGCGTGCCTGGCGCCAGGCTGAGGCCCGCGAGGTCCCTGGGGTGGGCCCCCGCGAGCGGTGTACTGCATACTGCTTGCTTGCTGATTCTGTTGCTGTTGTTGTTGTTGTTGCTGTTGTTGTTGCTGCTGCTGCTGCTGGAAGAGAAAAACGAGGTTCCGTTACAACTTTATTTGTAATATTATGAGATGAAAGAAGTTGGCTTTTCAAGTAAATTAATTTGCAACATCTCAAATTTTATATACCATCAAATGTCTATTATTCAAATTATACCTAGACAAGATCAGAATGGACATTTTATTTTAAATTCATGTTTAGTAAACTTGCAAAATAGCTTGAATCAGATTACAAAGTGGTGCCATACCTGGTCGTTGTGGTGCGGCGGCTGGTGCGGGTTAGGAGGACGGCCGCGCTCGTGGTGGTTGCGGGGCGGCGGGTTCTGGTACGGCGCCGCGCTGGCCCCGCCCGCCCCGGGGTACGCCGGGTTACTTTGGAACTGCCCGGCTGGTGGATATTGGGGTTGCTGCGTGCCATGGTAGGCTTGTGTACTCGGGTACGGCTGACCCGATGGCTGCTGCGACGCTTGCGTTGGTTGGGACGGTTGCTGCTGACGTCCGTACGAACCAACACATTAATAAGGTTAGATTTTCCATAAACAAGCCAACAGCAATCGAACAAGCTCATAGCCATTATCCTCATTGGCGTTGCGTCTCAAAGCGATATAAATATTACCTTCTCCTCGGACGATAAGAAAAACAATACATTCCGTTGTAGCTCTAGTCAACCCCCATGCACAACGAAAGCTAGCGTGCAGCGTTACACTTGAAACCACATCATTCATAGCAGAATATAATCATAAACAGTCGGTTCCAAATGTGCTTGTCACAAGTTAACAAAACAAAATTTAAATTCAACTTCAACATTAACGGAAAAATCGTATCATTAACCGATGTCCCCTCGTAAACTGAATACCTTTGATAACATAAGACATTGAAGTGTGGCAGGTGTGTGAGAGGAGTGAGTGTACGGCATTGATACGCGTCGAAGCCAAGACAGCATGCAGGAACAATCATACAAACACGCGAGCATGCTCCAGTGTCGTCTGTATCGAGTGCGCAGTGACCTAGTTCCTCTGCCTATCTGTCGGACGTCGTACGGCGTACGTGCGGGTGTCGGACGTGTCGGGCCAGAGTCGTGTGGGGCAACATCGAGGACGTACAAGTGAAGATGACAACACAGAACACCGAGAAGTGAAACTCAGAAACTCGTGATCGGGAGATCGTACAGAATTGAGAGAAAGAGAGCATAGTGATAGTGCTAGCACATGGAGAGCACAACGATGACAGCTAGGAGAGATCGCAGACCTGCGGGCGGCGGCGCGGTGCCTCCTCGTCCTCGCTACCCAGCTCCGTCGCGCTCTCTTTAGTGATTTCGATGGCCGGTATCCCCGATTGCTAATACCACATGGTCATTCAATATTTTAGCATATACACAGTTCTTTATAACGACACAAAATATAGTGAGTTAATGATAGTGCTGATATGGGCGATATTGATGACTATGGTGCTCGCAGTATTTCGGACGTGGTCTTTGCTTCATACTCTGTGTAGGTAATTTCTCTTGAATCTATTGGATTACTTTTTAAAGCAAATAGAAGTACACAATATACGGAAAGGTTATTAAGCGGTTTGTTAGAAGCTGTTGAAGAGTGAGATAAAAAGTACGTTTAATATAATATTAATATATCAGGCGTTTGAGCAAGTGAAGCCTGTACAGGAAAGCTGAAGTAGGAAGATAGTTCACTGCCGTGTGAGCAACTTTGCATGGTTACATCCTAAGTACTAGTAAAACGCACGATTGTTTTGTTTCCACGGTTCGTATACATGGATGATGTGTGAATGTGCATGACTGATGTCTTCATGTCTATGAGTCGTGAACTGTTATGAAAAATCGTCTTATATGCAATTACTTTACCATTGCTAAGTAATACTATTAAGAGGTTTTCTTTATCAATTAAGAACCCTTTCTATTTAAGCTAGATTTTAATTGTAATATTAAACTATCTATGTAGGTATCTTTAAAATCGTACTTGAACTGCTAAACAGAAGTTTTAATCCAAAAACCTAATTTTCTTTATATAAATATATATGCATTTAGCTAGATACTTGTTTTCTACATATTTTTGTCTACTTTCTGATAAATATAAAAGCATACTCAAAGTAAATATTGTCTTCATATGCTGATTATATGGCTACAATATTATAGTATTATGACACTATTTGTATAATATACGGGCACACTGTGTATTAATAAAAAAATAAAGAAAATAATAAAAAATATTTTACACAACTAATAACACAAAAAATAACGCTTTCAAAACTAAAATAAAAATTCATAGAACGCTAAATAAATCAGTCGTGTGTAAACTTCAGAATTAAATAAATAATTATAAATATGAAAAGACGTGTTAAAATTCCTTACCGAAGGGGTTATTTTGTCGAATATACTCTTTAGGAGGCCTGTGCCGAATCCACTCGTAGGCTATGGAAAGGTGTATAACAGTTATGTGAGAGAGCGAGGTAAGGTTAGGCTAGGTGACATGATCACAACTCATGGGCGGTATTGTCTGTGTCACAAAGTACAAGCTCTTTATCTGTTCTAAGTTGTATCTGTATGGTGTCGTGCGTTGTCGGGTATCGGCCAATAGCACTAGAGACTACTGATCTAGTCGCAAGCAGTATGCATTTAATTTTGAACGATCGAGCCGAGTGCATAGCTAGAGTCGATGGCGCGGTGGTCGTGTCGTGAAACCGGCGGCAGAGAACTAAATACTGGACATTTAGAAGATGCCAGCGACAGAACCACAGGAGAAAGTATAAAGAGTGCAGTTTGCAACACCGATATCACGTGACAAACGGTCTGTATATGACACTATACAACTTACTGGTAATCAAACGTACATGACTGATGGAAATGATGGTAAACAAATTGATAAAACAGACTGTTTGTCGCGCAAGAAGAGAGCATATGACACTGATCGTTATAATGACAGCTAAGAAGACACAGACGAAGAAATATCAGAGATAAAATTAAAAATATAAAGCACATATTAAATACTGAATCAACCTCTCAACGAAATAAACTGGCAAAATGAAACTTGACGTTACACACAAATGTACAACATTGATTTGCAAACCAAATATAGACAAAGTGCTATGCCGATCAACATTTTAGTTAAACACATTTATCATATTAATTCAATTTAATTTTGACAAAAGTTTCAAAATTCCAATTCGAATTGCAAACAAAAATCCAATAAGATGTGTGAAAGTACAGAAAACTTTTTTACGTTTAAAATTTTCAGTTAAAGCCAATTTATTGGGACTCCATTTTATCAGACATAGCGAGATATTATTACTGACATCATAAAGGGACATTAGACAAAATAAATAAAAAGTGTTTGGTCACCTGAGCAGCGTGGGGGTCGTGGCGGTTAACAGATGGGAAAATCTCCTTATCGGAGAGGTTCTCATCATGCTCAATAACTTGCTGGTGATGTTGGTAGGGCTGTGGGCGCTGCACCATCCCTCCCCTGTACCCCCCGGGCCCTTGTTGGTTTGGGCCCGGTCCGGGGCCCGGCCCACGCGGCATCCGCGTTACCACACCGCGCAGCACCGCTGGTGGGATCGGCGTAGGCGCACTGTCACTTGACTGGCTGTCTCTCGACTTTGTACGTACCTGAAAATAACAACACAGGAATCACGATAAAAATCATCAACCTACACAATAAAACACAAATATGATTCTACCAATTAGATAAACGTCACCATTAATCTAATATTGCTAACATAGCGTTCACATAGCCAAATCAAGCTCCATACAGCCATACTTACGGTGACACATTTAGGATTGAGGCCGATCAGTTTGCCAATGTCGATGAGAGCGTGGTCACCGGTTGGAGAATCCACGTCGGTCACCTTCTTGCCATCGGCGTACACTGCGTACCCAGTGACGGGGCCCGAGGCGGGCGGACGCACGACCGGCTGCCAAGTCACCAGCAGGGTCCCGTCCTGAGGTCCGGCTTCCACCTGCGACACCGCACCAATCACCACCAACAATCCAGCCGAACAATAGTGAGGCAAGCCAATTGGGTTTCAACTTTATTACATGTGGGCCAACGTTGAACTAAGCCACATTGAGGGAGGAGCTGACATTACACATGGGGGTCGCTAAGCTAACAACGAGGTGAGCGTTGGGATATATGTCAAGAATAATTTTCCTGGAGCTGGATTTATGGTTGCGATTGACGCGACTTCCTCGAGACGTGCTGTGTGCTTTGAGGTTGTGAATTATTTGAAAGGAATAGGGGTGTGTCAGTCGGTCTTTGTGAGTATTCATACTGTTTCATCACACTTTCGTGGAGCATTGGAAAAGCTACCTTGTGCGTGCTAAAAACGCGTCATAGTTACTGCCTTGAAAAGCATATAGTCAATTTTAAATTGTTTTTTTTTCCACTATCCACTGTGTGATTGTTTTAATTCTGATTCCTGACTAAGTATAGATACATATAACATCAGCGAGCAAGGAATGTGAGTGTAAGATGTATAAGTTTGGATCCAAAAAGCATGCTCAATTCACGTCATGCTGATTGTTGGGTTTTCACTTTGCACTTACCATTATTTCGTTTGGCGGATCTGGCAGTCCCTTGGGAAGAGTTCTGAAGTCGGTATAGGCTCCCGGAGCCTCTTCTTGAACTGGAACTCCAGGTTGTGGCGGACCAGCTCTTAAGTGTTTAGCCCTTACAGTTACCCGATACTGTGTGCTAGGTGATAAACCTGTTATCGTGTGGCGGTAAACTCCCGGCTTCACTGTCCGAACCTGTAATCAATGAACGCGTGTCTAGTCTATCCTATTGATTAATGACGTCATTTCACGGTAACGAGCGCTTACTTCAACATTGTTTACGCAGACGACGTGCTGGTGGTTTGAGTTGGCTGGTAGCCAAGAGATCACGGCCTGCGAGCAGGTCACTCCACTGGCCCTGACACAGGTCGGACCCATGTTGCCGGTGTCTCTACCGATCACCATTGTGCAAGCTGCGTCCCTTGACGTGCGGCGCGACACTGTCACCGAACGCACGCTGATACGATGCGGCTTTAGAAACAAAAAGATCATAAAACTGACGGCTCTTATTGGAAACAGCACAACGATACAAATACAAAAGTATTGTATAAGTATAACATCTAAAAGCAAACGATGACACCGATGACCAACTAAATGAATTTGTGCTCACTGATAACATGTAAAAGTGACTACTGTAGAAAGATAAAGAGAAGCAGCTAATTGAACATGAAAACAACTCACCCGATTGGAGTCTACTCCTTCAACGAGCGCCCGTGTGCGTTCTGACGCCTTGACGGTTGTTTTGAGGACTCCGTCGACGTAAACGTGGTAGCTCTCGATGTTGGCTTGTTGCACACCCTCGGGGGCAGTCCAGCCGATGAGCACGGACTTGTTGAGCTGCCTCTCCAGGGTGAGCTGCCGCGGCGCCGGCACTAGCGACGAGAAAAACAGCTCGGCTGTTGAGGTCCGAGGGTATATCGAGGAGTGCGGCCAGGCAGGCGAAGTGCGTGAGAATGCGAAGAAGCGTGCAGCGAAGTCCAAGGAGGGGAACGGGGAGGGACAAAGGTTCGACTATAGAACTATTTCTATAAATGATCGTTTATGACAACCGTCACAGTTTGTCTGTGTAGCGTTCTGATTGTATCTCTGTGCGAAGCGTCATGATTGTTTAATACTACTATGTTAGTATGGTAGTTCTGGTGCTCGATGCGTTTGGGTTGCATGCCAAATGTAAAAGTTCACTCAATGACGAAAATGTACTGATTACTAAGATTTTAACTTCTATTCTAGTATTAACTCTAAATCTCTTCATCATGTCTAGTGACAAAAATATTTAAAAAACCATTGCTATAGCTTTGATCAAATAACTATTCTATTTGCTAGATTATTCACATTGTCAAGTACTGTTGGATCTACGTTTCGTGCCTAATTTCAATTCTATGTGAGGAGTTTGATGTGTGGGTGCTTACCATTATCATCGTCTTCAGGGCCTTCACTTAGTTCAGCTACTTCACTTAGACGAGCCACGTCACGACTGATCGACAGTTCGCTTATCGCTGTCGTGGCCTCATCGACATCTCTCAATGTTGAAACAATCGCCTGAGGGTAAAATGGAACCTTGTATGAACAAGAATATGAATGATATTAATAACTTTCGATATTGATATTTATAATGTTAGTCCCAATCGTTTCAAATTTGTTTTCTTAATCATAGCCATCTTATTTTTTTGAGGCTTATTAAGCTTACGCTTAAAATGAACTAAAATCGAATAAAAATTAATTAATCTGTCAAATTGCAATTTAATATGTAGAAACAATTAGCAACGTATAGAAACAACACCTGAGAGCCCCGTTCGATCATTCACACACACATTTTAAACATAAAAGAATCTATTTATCACCTGATGAAATTCTAAGAGATCGTCTCCAATCAATCTGTTAACGAAATTAGCAGGTACCAGTCCACGACGTCCATCCAATAGTTCGGCATCAAGCATGGGCGCGTTGGGGTCTGGGGGACCCCACACTAACAAATAATCTCCAGCAGATATTGCCAGTTCACCATCAGAAGTATCAATCCTGAAAGTATTACTATTTAAAATGACAAGATCAGGTTCCGAATGAAATAAAATTTAGTCGAAGTTTTACTTACTCAGGCGGGTCGTACGAAAATTTGGCGATGTACACACAACAGCGACCCTTCCCCGGAATGTCCAGCATATCAACAGTGTCTGAGGCACCATTCATAAAATGTGACGCATTACGCGCAACTGAAACATATGCACCGCTGATAACGTTTTCCTTTTAACAAAGAGCACGAAAAACATTGTATTGTACTCACCTTCCATTTCCAAGCCGGTATTAGGCATAATCCGCGCTATAGCTCTTTGATTCCGATCGTGGCTGAATCCCGAGTCTAAGCCCCCTAGTCTATCAGTTCCGAATTGGCTATCTAATCCTAAGTTCCACGAGGGTTGGTGCGGCGTGACTGGCGTGGCCACTCGCCCCACGCCCGTCGTGTTCCCGTATCTACCGAGTCCGAGGTCTATTTCATCTAGAGGTTTCAGTTTTATATTCATGGGATTTGTTCCGAGTCCGCCAGACAGGAGGGGATTTGTATACGTCCCTGTCCCAGTTCCGTATGCACTTGTGCCGCCTAAACTTGTGTTTAGCCCGGCTAATTGTGTTCCGGTCAAGTTCGAGAGGGCGTTACCCAACCCGCTCGTCAAGGTCGACTGTAATCCTCCCAGCGTATTCGATAGTCCACTGTGTAAATTGTTTTGTGGATTATTTAAACAGCTGGTGAGGCCGGTGCCTGCTATGGTCCCCGTCATGCCAGGAGCAAGGCCGGAGCCCAGGTTCAGAGACGACACGTTGCCGGTCAGGTTCTGTAGGTTGGTCTGCAGTCCGGCTAGCGTGCTGGAGATCTGTCCAATGTTGTTGACGAGCGGTGCGGTGACGGGATTGGTGAAGGTGACTTGATGGGTGTTAGAGAGGCCGTACGAGTTGGAGTAGGCGGACACGGGGTTGGAGTACGAGGTGGGGTTGTGCGCGCTCATGGAGTAGGCGACGGAGTTGGATGAGGGGGCGGTGAACTGGCCGGTGGCGTGCAGCGAGGACAGCGTGGGCATGGTGCTGCTCTGGCAGATGGCGGCGTGGCCTGCCGTGCTGGCGTACGAGTGTGGCAGCGGCGACGGCGTCGGCGAGTGGTACTCCCCCAGCGCCTGGTTGGATCCACTTGATTGGATACCTGGGAAACCATAAACTACTAAAACATTATCGTTCTGTTATTGAAAAGATTACTCTGAAACATCTATTTCCCTTGTCTCACTTTACTCCTTCCACAGGCGTTCTATCCAAGAAGATGATGGCAATGACATGTAAAGTTAAAAATATTCAAAGCAGATAGCCCACCTTCAATACAGTTCCGGATTAGCCACCTAGCCAATGCTACGGGCCCCGCGATTTGGGGGCCCCGCGCTTGTACTTACAAAAACATGTCACTGAAAACGTTTTCTTTCTTTTATTTCAAACTAGTAGGTATACCCCCTGAATGTAAACAGCCCCGGTATCCGGTATATCTGTCAATGAAGGCAAAAATTAAAGGCTCAGGCGCTACATATGGACCCCGGGGTCCGTGAAAAATAATAGGCTACAATTGTTTCAATTGGATATTTTCGTTTTCATTTTTCCCTTGGTAAAATTTGGTACAGGCCCCGCGCTGGCTTAATTCGGCACTTCTTCAATAGTTGGAGAATCACAAGAAACAGAAGAATAACGTCACACTATACCTAAAAGTAAAATCTGCCGAGATCATTACCATGTGTGGTGGACCTCGTATGCTCCAACTCGGCGAGGATGCGGTTGTCCTGCTCTATCTTGGCCATGATGCGCTCGATCTCCGAAGCTGGTTGTGCCGACTGCGTCGACCACGTGGTCGCGCCGCCTTGTCCGCGCGCGCGCAACGCCGATGACAGTTCTAGTTGTAGCTCTTCGCATCGAACTGTTTCTAGTGCCGCCTGCGAAAATATAAAGTAAGTAGTAACTTCTGACTGTAGGAATGGACTAGAGAAAATGGACTGCTTTGGATAAATAGTAAATACTTTCTTAGGTATCTTTGACCACCGCGTTTATGTTCGGCACAATGCACGAGTTAAAATATGATAAACTAGCTGACCCACGCAACTTCGTCTGCGTCACATTTTCCATTAATTCTGCGCTCCTTTTTGACTTAGCTTAATGATATAGCCTATAGCCTTCCTCGATAAATGGGCTATCTAACACTGAAAGTTCTTGAGATTAGCGTGCTCAACCAAACAAACAAACAAACAAACTCTTCTGCTTTATAATATTATAACTCAGAGGTTCTCAGATTTTGTTGTGCAAGGCGTTGCGAACGTTCGACACTCGACTCTCGTGCGCGTACCTGAGAGTTTCTCTGATTTTGTTCAGCAAGGCGTTGTGAACGTTCAGGTGAAGATTCTCCCATACGGCGTATTCTTGCTGCCCGTGCTTGAGAACTATGTTTAGTAAGTTGAGACATGGCTCTCTTTAGGCATTTTCAAATGTTTAAGAAAATGTTAATAGCGTGTAATATTCTAGCTCTGAAAAGAACTGTTGTGTAGCCCTGAAAAGAACTGTTGGTTAGCCCTGAAAATAACTGTTGGTTAGCCCTGGAAAGAACTGTTGCTTAGCCCTGAAAAGAACTGTTGTTTGGCTCTGAGAAGAACTTTTGCGTAGGTGCAGTTTTAAGAACGAAATCTAAAGAAAATCGCACGAAAATTATTAGACTTCGCGCACGACCGCTGCATAGGGAGCCGACGTACTTATACTTATCTATGGAGCCGACCTCGCGGCTGAGCCGCGCGGGTACCTTACTCATAGATCTAAACTCCCCTCCCGCACGCGCACCCCCGCCTTGGTGACGTCCACTTCGCAACGGGTCGTGCAGCAGAAATCGTAATATTTTAATTTCGCCATAATTTCAAAACCAAACGTCCGATTTTAATCATTCAAAGACCAAATATTATCTACATAAACTGTACTTAGTGATGAAATACTTTATTTTGATAAAGATTAATAGCATGAGTAAAATAAACGCGTTTAAATGTAGTCCAAAAAAAATCAAGATTTTTAAATTAAAAAAATGGTTGTTGTGCCTCACTCGACATAGATAGGTATAGTGTGTCGCGGACTTTTTTGTAAATATTTATAAGATCTACAATTAATTAGAACAATGTATGGTTCTATCTTTTATAGTTTAGGCAGCGTACACAAAAGAAGTTACTTTTCTGGTTGATTTTTACACCTTGTGTCCGAAAAACCCAAATATCTTACGGAACCCTATTTTTTTCCAAAATAAAATATAGCCTATGTTACTCGTGGATAATGTAGCTTTCGAATGGTGAAAGAATTTTTAAAATCGGTCCAGTAGTTTTTGAGCCTATTCATTACAATCAAACAAACAAACAAACAAAAAAACAAACAAAGTTTTCCTCTTTATAATATTAGTGTAGATAAAGCAACAAGTGTGAAAAACCCACCGCATGCATTGTCAACCTAAAATCAATTTATTAAACATCTAAAATCATTAGAAATTATGAGGCATGAGCTGAGCGAGCCCGCCACGCCAGTTGTAGTGGCCAGCTTGCGCTCGCTCCGCTTTCAACACACTACACTTATCTTATTTAATATGTGGTACCTTCTTCTCCAGCTCCCTGGCCCGTGACTGCAGTTGTTCAACATTGTGCTGGTCTATGGGCGAGCGCTGCGCCGCGCGGAGCTGAGCGAGCGCGTCGGCGTGCGCTCGCTCCGCGTCGGCCCGGGCTCGCTCCGCATCGCGCAGTCGCCTCGCCAGCGCGTCTGTGTCGCCGCCACCCGACATGCTTGTGCCGTACCCGCTCATTTTCTAAGAAAAAATAAAACATGTGTCAGGCGAATTCATAAAAAAACTGAGCATTTTATAATCAAATTCTAAATTCAAAGAAACGGTGAATTGTGGGCCTATTTTTATTGTAAAGAGTTGAAATAATGGTTTAAAAAAATACCGGTGCGAAGTGCGAATCGTACTCCGAACCATAAACCGAAAACAACCCGTTGCTTGCATTTTTAATAAGTTCATAATTACTTAAGTAGGTACCTATATGTAGATCACAAAAAAAACCCTATAAGTTTACTATTTCAGACTACATGTATTAATCTATACTAATATTATAAAGAGGTAAAATTTGTTTGTAAGTTTGTATGTTTGTAAGTTTGTATGTAGGGGGAATCTCAGGAACTGCTGGTCCGATTTGAAAAATTCTTTCAGTGTTAGATAGTCCATTTATCGAGGAATGCTATAGGCTATATATCATCACGCTAAGACAAATAGGAGCGGAGCATTAATGGAAAATGTGACGCAAACGAAGTTGCGCGGGTCAGCTAGTAATTAAATAAAAATAAAAAAAAACTCTTAACTAACTTAAACTATTTTTAATTCAATTTATTTTTAATTATTTGTTGTTTAAACGGCGATAGAAATACACACTCATTTCATCTGTGTACCTATAGTCCACCTATTACAGTTTTTGAGACACAACCCGCTGACAGATAGACGGACGGACGGACAGCGGAGGTTCCGAGAAATTGGTTATTATTTTCTATTTCATAATATAATAAACTAGCTTTTGCATGCGACTTCGTTCGCGCTTCTTCTGTTCTTGCCGGTAGAACTTCGGGAAATCCTGTTTTAGTACTCCCCTACTAGTAAATCATAAAGAAAACTTAAAAACTATTTACTACATCAACCAAACACCATTGACAGTCCCAGCTAACTCGACAATCTTATCAAGCTAACTAAAGGTGTAGGAATTTTTATCGATTTTGTGTTAAATTCGAGTCTATTGCGATGGCCGCCCTCGGCGTCGTCTGACGTCATGCGATAAAGGCCACCTACCTATCGATAGTCGATGGGGTATCGTTAATCACAACACTTTTACGTGGCGTTATAATACAGGTACAGGGCAGGCAGTGGCGTATTCAGAATTGTTTGAAGAGGGGGGGGGGGGGGCTTGACTCCACTGAGCATAGGTTTAATCAAACTTAACACTAAAAAGCACATAAAATTTTATCTTGTTTAACACATAACAAGCTTTTTGAATTACTTCTACAGGTTGTAGACTACCAGAGGTATAACTGTGTTTTAGGGAGGAATAGACCGGCGTTTACAACCTCACCGTGTAAATTTAGTTAACATGAAGTGAGCTACACAAACAACTCAAACAAATATTGGAATGACAGCTAGTTCACTTCATGCTCACGCCACCTAAGTTGACAGAATAGGTCGGCTGTTTCGTGGATTTATAAAGGTCGGCAGTAACAAGTGGGAACATCTCACTATTTTTATTATTTGAGATGGGTTTCCTCTTCACTCTAGTCTAGGTCAGAGATGACATAGACAAGTCTACGATAGAGCGAGCTTACGCAGGACTAGCCTGTTCACTCTAACTTTGAAAAGATTAGGCTGTAAACGTTCGGAAACACAGACGCAGGCAGAGAGTTCCTCACCTCGGAAACACAGACGCTTCAGAGAGTTCCACACCTATGATGTGCGAATCATGAAAGACGCTAAGAAACTAAACTTTGGTGAAGTGAACATAATGTTAGCTGTCAAACGATACAAACAAGATGGAATAAGAGCTCACTCCACTCCGTCCGTCCGTCTTATGACGACAGGCCGTGTCGACGGCGCGTTCGTGTTCCACGCGCGCCTCAAAGAGAGTCAGCACACAGAGGGGCCCGAAAGGGCCTACGCCTGCCGGACTATTCGAAAGAGACACCGTGGCTCCGGAACACAAAGGGCAATGAAGGAACATGGATGGGTTTTAGTCAGTAAAAGTCTGACACTCCCTCCCGCTCCGCCCAGAGCGGGAGAAGTCATTTGATAATTTCCCATCCCTAAAAAAAAAACCATTAAACCTTCTTTGGACGATTTGACAGCTCATGTCATGTTTACTTCTCCTAACCTTTCAAAATGAGGTGTTCAAAGGACAGCATTTTAGTATGACTCAAGTGGTCGCGCCACGAGTTCCATGTAATAAAGTAACGTTTGTGAAGCACAATTTTCTTGTTTTTTTTTGGAAAACGAGCTTTAATCGTGATTTAATGATTTACACATACTTACAAGAATTCTATTGTTTTTAAATATTATTTTATTTGTTTATTCAGTAGTTATATTCAATAAAACAATAGACAGGACCGTCTCAGAATTTTTCTAAAGCTAAAATCGTTTGTTCACTCTTGAGGACCACTACGCCGATTGTCAATACATAACTATTTAATGTCGTGGCTGAGGTCGTGGCATTAGACATATAACAGCCGATTCTGTCAACTTCTCACCGTGATCACTTGGGTGGAGTGAGCGACAAGTGAGGTGTCATGCCATCTTGTTTGAATGGTTTGACAGCTCACTTGTCGTGTGCTTAACCTAAGTGTTCACTTCGACATGTTTACAGAATCGCACTGCTGATATAACTTCTACATGTATTGTGTTCTAGGGGCCTTAGTGACCTGAAATAAAGGAAAAGTAAATAAATAAATTAAACAAATATTCTAACAGGAATAATTCATAGCAATAGAAAAACTAAAAAGTTCAACTAACTAGCAGGTATAACATCAAATATGTATTCAAACGTTATTGAAAAAAGGTCACAGTCATATCGATTATTTCGAACTACCCTAGTTGAACTAGGCTGAATGAATTACTAAATATTTGGCTGTAAGGAGCCCCTCTATCGACCTTGGGCTTGTCGTTGTGTAATGAATAGACCCAACTCGTCTCGGAGGATGAGTTTATGCAAGATAGATTAAGTTAGGGATAGTCTGACATGATATAATTTGATCTCGTTACTTTGGGAGAAGAAATAAGATGTCTTTTCTGAAAAGGTCAATCCAAACCGATCTTCTCATTCGTTCCATTTTACAAGAATTTTCAGTCCTCCAACTTCAAGTCATGGTAACAACTCAAATCATCAAATTTATAGTAATACCTCGCTTGTTCTATTCTATATTTTTAAATAGCAAAGCCAATATATATTATTTTTTCAATTTCTAAAGTACTTAGATTAGAAAGAAGAAGAAGCAAAGAGCACATGTGTTATTTATTGACATTGAAAACAAACATGGCGGTTTGACAGCTTTTGTAGGTAAACTATTACATTGAACCATTGACAATTGACAAATCAGTCTATAGTCCCTAATCGAGCATTTTCTTTCGTTGCCATGACAACTACTGACTGTTGACATGGAATACAGTCTCAGAAGTCACATCAGAGAATACATTACGAATTTAAATCGAAGGAACGTTAATTAAATTGTGTATAAAACATGATTAGGTATGAAAATGAAATGTTTTTTTTTTCAAATTAACATCCCTATACATACACATAGATATCAATAAATACTTAAATTTAGAAGCCACGAATTATGTACATACGCATTACATCCGTACAAAGCCGGGGCGGGTCACTAGTATGTCAATGAAGTAAATACGATTTCACATTTTAAGAGGTAGGTAAACGCGGCACGGCGGCAGTTAGTATACTCCTTCAACATGGAGAACTGGACCAAGCATTCCCTGCCCGGTTGTCAAGTATAATAATAGCTAGCTTTTTCCCGAGACTTGGTACGCGCATCTCCCGTTTTTTCCTGCTCCTGTAAGAATTTCGGGAAATCCTCTAGTAGTCTACCTACACTCCCCAGGAGCCTACGTGCCAATTCAGCTTTCTAAGACCAGTAGTGCGATTCTATGAGGCATCTATTCATCAGATGTTTCAACGATGATTTCTTGGTTGTAAAGATGTTCTGCCTTAGTGAATCGCACTACAGTACTTTTGTGTCTGTTGTCACCAGTAACGGCAGATTTTTAATAAATATCACAGAGATGCAGATAAATAGGTACCAGCAGATATTTTTTTCATTTAGCGCCAGCCTATCTGACCCAGGCCCTGGTTTACCCACCGCCACTTGGCGTCAGAGCTAGACCACCGGCTTATACGTACCTTCCGAAGCACGGAATTTAAATCACCTGATCTATACTAATATAATAAAGCAGAAGAGTTTGTTTGTTTGGTTGGTTGAACGCGCTAATCTTGTGATTAATATTATATTAATAGTAATGATTTTAAAAGTTCTTTCATTGTTGGATAGTCCATTTATCGAGGAAGGCTAGGATATAACATCACGCTATGACCATTAGGAGCGGAGCATTAATGGAAAATGTGTCAGCTAGTTGTCTGATAAAAAGATGCCTGCAATACCCAAACTGGAAACAACTTCAAAAAGTATGCTTCCCGTGGGAATCGAACCCACGACCTCCGGGTCACAAAGCAAGAGCCACTAAACCTCTCAACCACGGAGGCCGTTAAAACTGACCTAATATGTTGTTTTTTTCACACCACCGGCACGAAAACGTCACATTATTAGGCATGCAAACCTAACCTAAAGTACGTCATTCTAACCCGCGAGTGGCTCCTGTCGGCCTCCGCTGCTTGGTGCAGCGAGCACAGTCAAAATGCGTTCCAAATTCAAATCACATTTTGGTCTTGGGTTAATGAAATTCAGTACAGCAGAGCAGTTCCACTGCTTCGGACTAGAGGTGTAAAAGTAACGAGAAAAAGCAAACCCGTATGTATTCGGTACTAGAAAAATGAGTACTCGTTACTATCGTATCGTTACGTTACTCGTTACTTTTGATACCTCAGTATAACCCAACGAAACGAATTGATTCGTATGTTGTATCGTTTGGTACGCGTGTAGAACTGCAAATGAACTATTGACGGAATCTCTAAATTATAATGAAAAAGCAACACAGTCATGTGTCAAACTTATTTATTGACAAAAACATTTCAACAACAAAAATCTTTTTTTCTGAAACTGAAATTAGACATATTAAATAAAAACATATTTTACACGCATCCATTTACCTGCGTGAACTGAACCTATTATACAATAAATGCGAGGAACGAATTCGTGCGAATAACGAAATACATTTGAGAGTAACGTTACGTTACTCGGTACCAGAGGGCGCACCCGTTACTCAGTACCGAATACATACGGTTTGTCACAGGTCTACTTCGGACGCGCTACTTGTTTTCAAGGCTAGAGCACAATTTTCTCGCAGTAGCAGTTGGTGTGAAAAGTACCTCAGGGATATAGGTGTTTTGCCTTGGGCTAGCTTAAATTCCTCACTGCATTCAGGATGTTTTCGGGACACAATATGACGCCCGTGACATAACACCATAGTGATATAAAAAAACTTATTTATTACATGCATTAGACACTGCTTTATCCCCTCAGTGCATAATCTAGGTACTTTAAAGATCTATAAATGGCAGCCAAGCACGGAGTCGTCTCGAAGTATCCTGGATGATCAGTCATCCAAGGACAATTAGATTAAGTTAGCTTAACTATCTACGATATTTGAAATTTAATGAAAGTGAAACACCAAACAGTGAAATGTCCTAAACAGGAAAAAATCTCTGTTAATAAAAATTAATCGCCGATTTTTTTTTATTTACTATTGACATGCCACATTAATTGTAATATATATTACTTATTGTTCATGTTATTTTTGTGCACCATAATATTGGCAAAACAGAGTGCACATATTTTTGTAAATTTACTATCTGTAAGTATTAGGTATACTTACAGATAGTAATATAGTAGTACTTAGATAGTTTCACAAAATAAATGATTGTTTGATTGAAAAATGTATACATAACTTCAGAACGACTACACTAAATTGGATAATTATTTTTGTTGTGTGGTTATTATTGTCAGAAAAAGGTTTGTATAAAAGAAAAATTACGCTACGACCTATAGAAGAGCCGAACAAAAAGAAAAATCCGGAATTGGAGAAGAAAACATGTTGCACCGACCCCCAGCTACCCGGGAAAGCAGGGAATGATGGTTTAACGAAAAGTAAAGAAAACATGAAACCACCCACAGAGCCAACCAAATACAAAAAACTTTCCACAACCGTAATAGCTACCGACGTTTTGAGCACCGTGTGTGTCCGCCCTAAGGCTATAGATTCGGCGGTCGCCGCCGCCCTGTCTCCGAATCCTACCCCGTAAGACGGCAAAGTGCGCTGACCTGATTCAACACCCCCATTCCCCCCTCCCTTACACCCCTTCGAGATCCCTGCAGACTCCTTGGCAGAGAAATTGGGCGCGTGGTCTGGCATTACCCTTGCTCTCGCAGACATTAAACAGGGTAATTCTATAGCCTGATGGTTTTTATTATATCCCTATGTAATGGATTGTTTTAATACTTAGTTTATGTTTTTATTGGAATCATAGTTTATGGTAAGGGTGATCATTGACCAGAGACTAAGAAAGTTTGTGGTTTATGGCAGTAATAAATGTTGGCGGTGAATTTTAAAATTGGGTTTAGGTAGTTGTTACACAAGGTATATAGATAAAATATTCTAATGTTCATATTTCGTGTAGAGGTGGTCGTTGAATCAATAAACTGTTTTTTTAACGACTTTTCTTTTGTCAACGACTTAACTGTTTATCATCAACGAAAAAACAAGTTGAATTATAATAATCTGTTATTTTTTTTATATTAATATATAACTGGTATGCGAATGCGAAACGATTACTTCCGAATGATACCGGACAATGCCAAACTATTTACTAATCTTCAATGAATATCAATTTATTATTTGCAACATTGTCAATCATTGAAAACGTTGACATAAATTGACGTTGACGCCAATCGCTACCGTTCAAAACCTGTTAATAATTTATCAGTTTTTTCAACCAGTTGCCATTGACGATTAACAGTTAAATTACGTTAACCAGAAAATCATCAATGACTCTTGCCTAATTTCGTGATGCATTTAGTGAAACACGCTTCACTCCCTTTAACAAAGCGCAGCTGGCCTATGACCTATGAAGTCTTAAAACGATCATGAATACGGTGTGGGAGGGAGACAGGCTTATATAAGACGTATATCACTTTTTCACAGCATTATCATGATCGCTTTGGCACGTCATAGTAGTGTCGCTGCAGGCCTCCGTCCCAGCAATGAAGCAGTGTCTGATTTTGTTTCATGATGATAAGCGAACCATTAAAGTCAATGTAAAGTACACTGGCGGTCAGAGATACTAGTGTTAATTTCCATAGATATAACAAACAACGACGTTTTTTTATATTTCTATGAGTGTTTCGTGTTTCTTATGTTCTAAATCTTCTTAAAAATAATCTTCTAATTAAATTAGGTATAAATATAGTATAAATTATACCTAATTTAATTAGAAGATTTAAATAGAAAAAAAAATGAAAACATTTAAATACTGATTAGCCAAATTAGGTATAAAATATTAAATGTTAATCAGTCATTAAATGTTTTCATTTTTTTAAACCACTTTTTAGGTACCTAACCCTATAATTTTTGACAGGATGCGATTGAGATGCGAATTCGGTCGCGTGCACCCGTAAGTGTTTTATAGTACCTAATTCATACACGCACGTTGCGGTGGTCACTGTCGCCGGTCGCGGTTGCGCGTCGCGGTCGCCTAGATCGGAATTGTACCTTAAACGGATGCAGCTGACTACCAGTAGAGCACCTGCCTATCTGAACTCCACAATCCAGTTGATAGGCAACATGATACCCCTTGGCAAGTTTGATGTCAGATTTTCTGGCTCCTGAATACGTAGGAACACTGATAATATCATACCATAAACTAAGGCGGGTCGGTAAACGTGGCCCACAGTGTAAATTGCCAGAATCCCCACGCTTGGCACTAGGCCAGACTTGGTGGTTGTCTGTGGTGCATTCTGTGATCTATAGAGGAGTCTGTGTCCAGATTAACTTTATCTGCTAATTGTATAATTAAGGAAATGTACTGTGGGAAAGGAACTTAGGGGAAGGCTGTGCTAAAATATTTGGATTGAAGCAAAATTAAACATGATAACAGTCATGCGTTGACACTGTTTTTTGTGAGAAGTATCGAATCATAATATTACATTTTCATTTCGATCTTGAAAATGACATCCATGACTAAATTGGAAATTGTTACATCGGTGCCCGTTGTATTTTCATTTCGATCATTCTTATTTCAACTAAGCGGTGCCGAAAACTACGAAAACGACACTCACATGATGAAAAATTCGGTGCCATCTTTCCTTTTCGAGCGCATTATCGTTCTTAGTGAACCACGATAAGTACCTAGGTAAACTCATGACGAAACATCATGGCCACCGCCATCCTGGTTTTCATTTCAAGCATATTTTCAGCAGCGGCCTCGAAAATCATGAAAATTACAATACATATCTACCAATAGTGAAAGATTTCGAAACTTTTGCGTTTTGGATTTTCTTGTCTAGACCATTATGGAAAAACGATCTAATCTTAGAACTATCCGGTGACATACACTCATCTATACCTACCTGCTGTCTATACTAATATTATAGAAAGAGGAAAGATGTTTTGTTTGTATCGAATTGGCTCCGAACTACTGGACCGATTTCAACCATTTTCTCATCAGAAGAAAGTTAAATGATCAGGAAGTAACATATCTATAGATGCTAATTTATAAAGATGAAAGATTTTTTTTGTTTGTACCGAATAGGCTCCGAAAGTACTAGACCAATTTAAAACATTTTTTCACTAGTAGAAATAGTTTATATATTTTTTTAATAGGGATCTCTACCTTTGCAATACTAAACCCGCGTGAACGAAGTCGCGGGCGATGTGCTAGGATATCGATAAATTAGCTGAAAAAAAAATACTTTTGACAAAAAATATAACCGACTTCCAAACAAAACACTACAAAGTTTAAAATAACCTTAATTTCGGAAGTCGATGTTTTTGACTTGTATCTTTTTGTTTTTAACACCTTGAACAACAACGCCTTCGTCTACGCAGAAATTGATATAAGCAAAAATGCTCATAAAATAAAAACGACTGATCCAAACTTAATAAAATTTTGACGAAACTGAAAAGAAACACAAAAATCGGATCAGAAACCTCGGTGTAATCCTAAAATAAAAAATACCCGCCGAAATGAGAACCTCCTCCTCCTTTGGAAGTCGATTAAAAATACTAGCACATTTGTATTTTTTTTTTTATTTTTTTTTATCCAAAACGGGGAAACTCTTGGCCCAAATCTCACCTGATGGAAAGTGATGATTAGGCCGAAGATGGAAGCGAGTTTCACCCGGAATCCTCTTACACAGAGGAACTGGCTATCATACCTCTAGCTGCCGGAACACAACAATGCTGTTAACATTGTTGTTATGGCGACAGACTTAGACATGATGGTGGTAGCTTGCCAGGCGGACTTAGAACAAGTCCTACCACCAACCAAACCGAGCAATAAATTTGCCTCCGCTGGGAATCGAACCCGGGACCTCTGGGTCTGAATCAGGTGGTATAACCACTAGACCACGGAGGCGGTTAGTGTCACCTGTTTAGCACTACCCGGGGACCACGTGTAGGGATTCGCTGAAGGGTATTCTCCTACGGACGCGGGTGACTCGGCCCCCGGGTGTATTTATCCAACAAACATAACATTAAAGCCAATACTTATAAATTATTCCAGTTTATATCGAAAACTGCACGTATTGTAAACGCTTCAGTTTATTACCTTCACTGTATCAATCATCCGAGGACCACTCTAGCGGAAGAATCATTTGATGTCCCAAAGGTTAGAGGTGGGCACTAGTGGGCAGGCCAAACGCCTCAGGGAATATAAACATTGTTTTTAACTGCGGGAAACAATGAAACCTTGTGTTTTACGATTGTTTTTTATTTGGTGTGTGATTTTATGTATTTCGTTAATGGAATTTGGATGAAAAAATTGTAGTCTCCACTACTACTATTCTTAAGGTGAATGCTCCAACCAGCCCGCGAAATTCTAATTTTCTTACGGTTTTTGCCTTAGAATAATAACGCATAGAAACCTAGTACGAGTGCAAAAAGTGAGGCACCTAAAACTTAGCCTAATCCGTAAAACTTAGCCGTCAGGCCGTCAGTACTCAATGTCACGTTCCGTCGAACACAGCTCGCGAGTAAATAATTGAAAATGACAGTTTGTTGCGTGAAAGGATGTTATAGCACATCAATAAAACAAAAAAATGTGATAAAATAACATTTCACAAATAAGTACTCACATTCTATGCACTATTTTTACGTAAATCGATAAATAAAACAAAATTCTAATAACCTAACTTGTCATAACACAGTGTTGCTATTTGTGAGGAAAAAATACCCACATTGCTTTCATTCATGTTCTTCATTTTTGTAATTTTAAAATACAATACTTACTGTTAATTCATATCAAACCCGATGTTTTAACATTGTTTATAATTATAACCCATCAAGCATTCTAAACGCATTGAACAATATCTCATTCTTTATACGATTTATTTCCTTTTATTTTGAAATAAATTGAATTATACCTTCCGAAAAAATATGTCATATTACATGAAAAATCATGTTTACCTTTACCAGTTCCCAACAACATAAAATACTTGCCTTGATAGCAAAATAGTAATGCGTCTTCCCATATTTTGTGGGTAACGGCTTAGTAATGGTATCACTGAAAGCTATATCTGTGTGCGTTAGAGGAACGTAGACACATTCGGCTCACGCACACAAAGAAAATGAAGTGGACACACGATTTTGCTCGGGTTTTGTTCGAGACGCGGCTTCTATGCGTTATTATTCTAAGGTTTTTGCAATTTGCAGGCTAGTGCTAGGTTGTATGTTGATTAAAATATTATTCGCGGTTGTAAGTCGTATGTAGTAACAGAATTATAATCATCAAAATCATCAATAAAACGCTCTAAGTCATAAAGCTGTAGGAATGATTTTTTCTGTTTTTCTTGTTCCTAGGCCTTTATAAAACAAAGCCAATAGATAGAGTGGTTCTCGAATAAGGTTTTAGTATATAATTTGTCAAGCGGGTAAAGCCACGGGCATCAGCTAGTCTATAATAATATAAAGCTGAAAAATTTGTTTGTTTAGTCGGTAATTTCAGGAACTACTGGTTCGAAAATAAAAATAAAAAATTCAATTTTAGTTAGCCCATTTATCGAGGAAGGCTATATACCTAGGTTATACTTAAATAACGTTTAATTCGACCAACAAAGGATCATAGTAAGTACACATTACACATAATAAAATAAAAACAAATACAAAAACAACGATACATTATAAATTCAAATAAATACATAAAAAATAAAAAATACATAAAAAATAGAAAATTAAAATAAATTAAAAAATTATAACATGACGGGCGCTACGACCAATAGGAGCGCAACATTGATACGTTAAAAAATAAGAGAAATTTGACGCAGATGAAGTTGAGAGGGTCAGCTAGTGCAAGAATATAAGTCTTGTTAACTGGCAAATGATCACGATTATCCTCATAACAATTTGAATAAATATTCTTATTTCAACATTTTTAGAGCGTGAATTTTTAGTAGTCGGGTTTTATTTGTTGAACTTACTTTTTTATGTACGTATTTTCTAGTTCTTATTTCTTTATTTGGCTTATGTAGCTTACTGCTTTTGTACCTATTTTGTTTTATATATGTATATGTCTTTCTTATAATTCACCATGAATGGTCGAACGGGGTTCACTTATTTTCAATGGATCTCGCTTGCATGTTACATACTTTAGAGTAGACAGTCAATCATTTTTGCATAATTTTCCAAATTTATGCAAAAATGATTGACTGTACTATACGTATATAGCCTTCCTCGATAAATGGGCTATCTAACACTGAAATAATTTTTGAAATCGGACCAGTAGTTCCTGAGATTAGCGCGTTCAAGCAAATAAACTCTTCAGCTTTATAATATTAGTATAGATGCCCTACGTGGCTCTTGATCAGAAAAGTATTAATGCTCGTAAAGCACGGGCAGCTGTTGTCTGTGACGTCAATTTGATTCGAGGTAGCGCCAATGTGGATTTCGTGACTTTTGGGTCACACAACATGTTACGGAATAAACTCAACAACTGATAAGGGGTATAGCTTGGGGCCAACACTGAAATCGCGAAAGTAAAACGACTGCACATTCATTTATACGCGCATAACTCGACAAAATTTACTGAACAGCTGATTTTTTAAACAAAAAGTTTTTATTAAGGGGAATGCTCCAACCAGCCCGCGAAATTCAAAATTTCTTGCATTTTTTGCTATTTGTTGTATGTTGATTAAAATATTATTCGCAGCTGTAAGACGTATGTAGTTACAGAATTATAAACATCAAAATCACCAATACAACCCTCCAAGTTCATAAAGGCGTAGGAAGAAAAGTATTGATGATTATAATTCTGTAACTACATGTCTTACAGCCGTGAATAATATTTAAATCAACATACAACCTAGCACTGGCCTGAAAATTGCTAAAAAACGTAAGAAAATTTGAATTTCGCGGGCTGGTTGGAGCATTCATCTTAAACAAATTGTAAAACCTCTTCCGGTTTTCTAAAAAAATATACTTGTATAATCACTTCCAAAAATCTCAGTACCTACACAACATACGTAATTATGTAATTCCAGTTCAGTCAGAAACACAATATAAAAACTTCAAACACGTACGGACACAAAACATTTTAAAAGTAAACGACGAAGTGGCACTCAGCGGGCACGCTAGCGCCATAACTTGTGATTTTCCCATCGGCCGGCGACTTGGCCGGACTTGTACGTGCCAAGTTGCGATGGGACAAGTATGGCGGAATAATATTGCGTTCTCGTCTGCCGCAATGGAGCGCAGTAACGTGTGCATTAATTAGAGTCTGTTTTGTAAAAGGTTTATTTTTGTATAACATTTTGAGGTTTTACTCGTATATGTGAACACAAGTGTAGGGAGGTTAAATTGCACTACAAACTACAATGTTTGTGGCCTCGCTTTGGTTTTATTCGTGTTTTTTTTTATATTTTTTATTAATAGTAGGTACAACAGTCTTAAGTAAACATGGAAAACCTATGACTGCTTGATTTCCTAATTCGAGATAATTTTCTATCGCCATCGAAAATCGACTTTAGCAATTTGGTTTTAAGATTGTGACCATTTTTTTCTAGATTCAAAAGTAGCTTGAAGAGGTTTTTAATTGAAAAGTGTTTCTATAGTGTACACGAGTTCTTAGAGTATAAATTGTAAGTCGTGACTGGATTATTATAATTGACATAGGTATTTTTGACATGATTATTATTGGTAGTTTTATTATTGACATGGTTTGTGATTATTATTGATATTTGTGTGTATTACTGTTATTTGTGGTTAGTACTGACATTTTTAATCATTATTCACATTTGTGAATATTATGGACATTTGTAATTATTATTGACATTCATTATGATTATTATTTTTTCATAGTTATATTAACATTTTTTTTTTAATTCAACAATATAAGTATAATGGAATGGAAATCTGTAAAATGAGTGCATGATTTTAATCAATAATAGTTAATTTAATTTAAACGACTACAATATTTGCACGCCGATTTTAAAGGCAGAATAAGAGATCTATTTTATTTGTTGTCAACTTTCTGTACCTTATTTACGCAAATAAACGATTTATTTATTTATTTTTCAACAAAAGCTTAAAAGAGGGTGCTAGTTCTATAATTTGAAATTTATTTCAAATTCCGAATTCAAACACCATAGGTAGCGACTAAAAAATTGATTCTAAATTCAAATTCTCGCACAAAAAATATCCAGACTGCCAACTAGCAAAATTTTAGATTCAACCTCTGCAAACGAGTGAGATTTATAAAATGTCGTCAAATAGTATGAATGAAGTCAATAAAGACCGAGTAATTCAAGTTGTCTAGACGTTGTCGTTTACTTAGAGATTCTGTGACGACAACTAATGCACCGACTCGTATTGGAGTTGCTGATGCCGTTTAGTCAGACAAGATTCATAAGTGCTCGTTTACGGAAAGGCGGGGCGTCGAGCGTCGCGTGCAGCGTTGCGGTCCGCACTCAATTCAAACATTAATTTATGGGTTGTATGTATGAGAGTGTTCACGGAGAAGCCATTTCGAGCCCGCAGCGTTGCACGCGGCGTCGCACGTGGCAGGACCCGCGGCTTTTTTGATTATTTTATTTTATTTTTATAATTTACAAATATAAAATTAATAAGAAGATAGTCCTATGTAACGTATTTTTTTCCAAAAATGACGATAAGCTGTTTAGGCGTGATTCTCATTTTAAATCGGCCACTGATGGGTATCTGCGCCTTAAGACAAGTTTTAAGTTTAATTAGATTTCTTAAAAAAGTGTTCTGACTTGGCCCGGACTATCGATATTCACCGCATTTATATAATAATATACCGTATTTTCCCCACATCTTGCCAATTAACAATAAATCCCCAATCAACTTGAGATCCCCGCAGTTTGGGGAATTTCCCACACGTTGGCAACGCCCCGGCATGAGTGTCACACGTCCGCCGTCGCGGCGGCGGACGCTCGACGCCCCGCGTCTCCGTAAACGGGCACTATTGCACTAACAGTTCAGAGATAAACGTTAAAGAATTGAAGTTCTTAAATATTTGCGACGTCAACGTTTGGTTTGGTTACACTGAAATAGATGAAAAAACCGGCCAAGTGCGAGTCAGACTACGCATGGAGGGTTCCGTACCATCATAAAAGATTTAAAATCTACTACATACTTTTATAATTATTTTTTGATATAGCGTCAACAGAAATACACACTCAGTGGAATTTCTATGGCGGACGGTAAAATCATGAGAATATAAGATACAGCCCCGATGACAGACGGATAGCGAGTAAAAAATATTACTTTTAATTGAGAAAATAAATAGAGTGCCGCGCAAAAAAAATCAAAGTCCGATTCAATGGTCAGTGTCACTGCCAAGTATCTAAATACTTAGTAATAACATAAATACCAAAAGGAATCACACCCCTTCAAATCAAAGCCTAACAAATCAATAAAGCCCGTACCAGACCTAAAACTCACTAAAATTCAGTACCCTTCTAAATTCAAAACCACGTGCGTCTGTGAGAGTAAACAGAATAACATCCCGGTCATTAATTGGCTTAGTGCGTGCCCCTGACACACATTCGTATTTCCATGAAATCTCATGTTTCTGGAATCGGGATGCAGCGTACAAAGTGACCCGATATTCCGGCACGAATATCGGACGGTCAGTGCTTGCAAGGTCAGTTACGAGAAATCAATTATCGTTATTTCCGTGAACTTCTACGAGGTTGTTTTTAAACAAATTCCTAAGGGCATTATTGATCCCTCTATCTCGTTTGCTCTTACAATTTAAAGATGCTTAAAGTTATTTTGAGAACTTAAATAGGCTTTATAAAATGTAAAATAAGCACAAGCTTAGTTTAATTACTAATGAGCAGATTTTTTATTCGAAACCATAGCGAATTTGAATTTAGAATCTGCTGTAACCACAGACAGTTTATTTTTATAAATAAACGTGAAAATCTCTTAAAAAAAACAAATACCTACAGCCATATAAAAAGGTATCAATAAGTTCTAATAAGCTGTACTATTTTCCGATAACCACCAAAAATACTCTCCACAATTGAACAACATTTAAGTAAAATATTTCAGTTCAACCAAGAACCGATTTCTTCAGCCATGCCAGATCGAACCGTTTTCACTGGAAAATACCTCCAAGATGTCTTCACGACAATCCATCAATTTACTGACGGGTACCAGAACGCTAATGGCTTCAGGGGAGGGGGGGGGCGATCATGATCCTCGCTTTTTTTGCTAACTGTCCCTTCAAAGACGGAAAAGATTGTGGGATAAGAAATTGCTAAGCACATTTGAATGGAGTTTAAGATACTTGTCAAAAAAGGGTGTTGTAAATGACGTAGAGGGTATTGAAGTCGGGTAATTTGGACGTTAGATATAAGTATATTATACGTATGTATGGCGATGTTAAATATTTTGAAATATAAGCCTGCTAAAAATGGAGATGGACTTTAGCGATCGTGTGGAATCTTGGTTCGTTTCCAAATGCGGCTTCCTAATTTATTTACTGCCACTAAAAATGCCGTAAAATAAACAAGAATTTTAGCAGAATACATTTAATGTTGCAAACAAAGAATCCTCTGTACAAACGAAAAGGATATTATAAATAACAACCAACTCAGTTCTAGTAATAAATTAATCGCACTTTTTGGCTCAAATTCGATTCTGAATATCAAAGCCCAGAAAATAACTAAGCGTGTTTGATTATGGAAAAAATCTAACCCTTCGACCGACTTATCGCAAGCAACATTTTATCCAAAGGCGATTTTTTCCTTAAATCCTATTGTTTAAGATACAAAACGAATATTCGAAATAATGTCGCTAACTCTAAATCGGAGGTAAGAGCTAAAAATACCTATTCGTAGGCCTGAAAACACGAACATGTAAGCAATGAATACGGCACGATTTTTTTGACATTCTTCAACGGATAGTTAGCGGCCGGGTCGCGTGCCTACCTCTGAATATTTCACTCGCGGTGAGCTGAGCACAATGACCGACTTCATGTAGTTGTATGTTGTTCTTTGATTCTGATTTTATGTGTTATGTGGCCACCGTGTCAAACTTGTGTTTTTTTCTGTCGTTGGCCACTCGCAATTCCAAACCCTAGAAGATTGCAACTAGGTACTTAACCGGACTTGCGTCAAACTTGAGTCAATAAAGCTTTATATTTATGGGATTGTTGCAATTTGATCGACAATATTGACGATGATTTTCTTTTCTGATTTTATCTATCACAGGCTGACCAGCGCAACTTACATTTTTCATAAATTATATGCTCCTATTGGTCGTAGCGTCATGTTATACATATAGCCTATGGCCTTCCTCACTTCTTGCACTTCTATAGATGAAATTGACAATGATCTCGATATGATACTAGAAAAACCTCATCTATTAAAATAAAATGATCCTCTCCTTCCCTCATTCAATCTATCATTGTACAGTGAGCCAATATTTGAGACAAACCTAATCTAGTCTACGATAAACACGTTAGATCGCTTAAATTCAACAACAATGTCGATGAAGCCCTGCCAAGGAGGTTTAAGAACGGAGCGATGAACGTAAAAGTGCAGTCAACTTGGGTTATTCGATACAGAGGCGAGCGCTAAAACAGTTGGCCCCAACCAGACGCTCTAGACAGGTGGCATTTTGACAGCGGTAGCGAAGCTCCGGTGACTTTCAAAACGTCAAAAATTTATGACATTGACAAACGATGCCATAAGAGTTTTATTTTCTATTTTATGTGTATATTTGTTTAAATAAATTTAATGACCCGTGTTTTTTCTTTTGTTACGCAAACCAAAATTGACGAAGGTACGACGCTTTTAAAATTCTCAATACGTCACGCCGTGGTATAATTTTTAGTGCGTTCTGACGTCATGAGCATGAGCCTCCACTCCCGAGTTTCGATGAGTTTTATCTTTGTCAATACTCATTGATTTACAAAAAAATACGTGCCCATTATTTTTAAATACTCTAAATAGCGGACTAAATAAATTTTCAATTTATTGATGGCTGAAACTAGCCCATTGAAAGAATTGTGAATGGAATCGTTAAGATGAAGATTTTACCTGACTTTAAGACTGCTTGATGACAACGACTCTATTTTACTTTTATGAACCGATTCTGACCACCATTCTCATTAACCATTTCATTTTCTACCTCAGTATACAAAAAAGCGAAAGGTCGCTCCCTGATTAATCAAAAAAAATTAAATAAGTACTGAATCTATGGAGATGAAATTTGGCATGGAGGTAGATTATGAGTACAAGATTCCGCTAAGAAGGAGGATTTTAGGAAACTCTCATAGACCTTTCACGTCCTTATAGAAAGGAGGTGAAAGGGGAATTTTGTTTGTAAGTATTAAATCTTTCTTTTTTCGCCACGAAATCGCTGGCGAAGTGCTAGGTACTTACTTATCATTTAATTATTTATTTATTTGATAGGAAACTCAACAGCTTTTTTTTACAATATTCAATATATGGTAACAATGTCCTATAGGGTTCTGAAGCCAATTATAGAGTTTCACAGCATGCATTATATAATACTAGATAGTTAGAGAAAATGTAGCTTGCATATTGTAGCTAGGAAAAAAAAGTTGATGGTTTTAAATTCTTAACTAAAAGAAAAGAAAAATATAACAACTTTTGTCTCAATGTTGAACTATATTTTGACTTGAACTTAGTATTGAAAAAGAGTCTGTAAAATCTTAAATCTCTTAATGAATCTATCGTACTTACTCAGTTTTCGGATAACTACCTTAGAAATAGGACTTTGTTCGAACGAAGAATTTGTTTCAACGTAACCTCAATTTTATTCGTTGATAAGCGTACCACAGAATGAGATGGAAGATGAAATATATTACATGAGTCATTTTGAACAGCAGCCAACATTCGCTGGGATAAGAGCAATAAATACCAAATCCTTACATCCAAGGACATACACTACATAGACACAAAGTCCTGAGCCAAACTCGCGAGTTTCATCACGAGCTCATAATCTAGGTTAGTTTTAGGGGTCCGTATCCGAATGGTAACCAACTGATCCTTATGACAAAGCCTCCGCTGTCCGTCCGTCTGTCGGTCTGTCAGCGGGCTGTATCTCAAGATCTGTAATAGGTAGCCAGTTGAAATTTTCAGAGAATGTATCTGTTGTAATAAATAAAAAAATAAATAATCTTTTTATTTCAGACATATTAGGCCCATAACATTGTTAGTAATACCTACACCTTAAAAAACTATGTTAGTTGCATTTATAAATTAATTAATTTGAGTATATACCACCCTCTGGGGCCCCGGGCACACGCACTTGTGCTTGAACCCAGTGCCACAGAAGGGGGCTGTCCAGCTTGTGGCTGAGCACGTTCAGGATGGGACATAATGTAACAACAAATAATACAAATTAAAGGAAAATCCTATAAAGGAAACGTATTTTTTTAGTTTTTTGGTACGGAACCCTTCGTATGAGAGTCCGACTCGCACTTGGCCGGCTTTTATATGATATCAGAACAAAAACTACGTGGGTGGAAAAACGGGGACGCGGGAAACGGTCTGGTGCCAACTACAGAGGGGGCGTGGCAAGCCTGTATTTAAGAAACCACTACCGATCCTACTTGGCCTAGACTGTGAACTGAATACACAGCTTCAGGCATTCGAAGTATTGGCCCCCTTCTCGTCTGAGTCATCTTCGATTGGCCAATGAGACCGGGCGTCTAGGACTAGTTCGAAGATGCTGTTCTCTCAGTAGGCGTTACTATTGTAATGTAGTGTTCTATATCTAAGATTTTAATGTGACCTTTGTATTTTTGGTTGTCTATAGACACATTTGAAGCATCTATTATGGCGTCATGCAGCCTCTTTTTATCCTATGAAGGTTCAGGAAATTTTCTACTCAAAAGGAGGCAACGCTTGTTTTTCATTTTTTTTTCAGATGCTACAATGCACAGTTTTATATTGTTTCATCTTAGCGTGATCAAAATGTAATAAAACATGACTGCTCTTAAATTAGTGCGGTTGTAACTAAGCAATAGTTTACTATTTTAAAGTTTATGGACATTGAAATACCAACTTTAAATACTAGGGAATTATAAGTACTTAGGGATTACTTATATCTACACTAATTAACTTCATTTATGTAGCTGGAGCCTACAATAAGTCGAATTTGTAACATTCAAGTTTATCTTTTTCATTACACAGACTTATCGCTCTGCTATCGATAATATTGCCTTGTCAACTTCGATAGCAGAAGGTCATTCATATTACGAACTTCATCAAAAATGCTTCCAAAACAATAAGGAGATTGATCAATACGCGCTTCACATGCGTGAGCTGTTGACAGACGGACCTTCGCCATGTTACAACGTCTTCTCCTACACACCACAGGGCTCGTTATTTTCCCATTAACCCTCAATATCCCATACACCTTTATTCATAGAGAAAATTCAAAAACAATTTTCCACTCGCTCCGGATAACGTTCCGATCGATAAAAGCGAAACTCGAATGCGATTACCATTAACAAGTACTGGCTTTACACTGGCTTACAGCTATCGTTACGGTAACGTTACGAGCTCATGCAGCTAGCAGCCCGTGTAATGAATGTGGTACTCACAGTGCAGTGGCGTGGTGTCGCGGGTTACATGGGCTCCGGGCACAGCACGGGACTTAGTTCGTGGAACAACAGATGCACCTCATCGTGGCCACTCCGACCTCAACTTGCGTAACATTTATGTAACGAGACACTGCTGGGAACAACACCGCTCGGTCAGAGGCGGACTCGCGCGCGGCCCCGGACCCTTCGTCCTGCCATTTTGGTATCGACGGGGACGGCTCGAAACGCGGAGATGGCGATGAGGCCCGCCGGACGCGGGCTGTGATCGCGTTCACGTTTAGAGCGGGCTTTTGTGTGAAAATGGGGATGTCACAGCGGTGGTTACGTTCGGTGGGAAAATAAAAAAGTGTGGTACGGTCGGGCGGAGCGGTCGGCCTGCTGCGAGAGGCACATGCCGCTCGATAGTCGGGCGCGTGCGCGAGGGGCGGCGCGCGTCACTGTCCGCACTTGCGCCGCCGCGCGCCCCACTGAGCGCCGCCGCCGCGCTGTGCTCCGCCGCTGTACCGCTGTGCCGCGCCGCCGACGATCGCACCACAGGCACCACTTCAGCAGACCTACTGCGTAAAACCGACCAGATTCTATGATTCGATCAGTACTTTCTCCTTCTCGATTTCGTTGTTTCCACGAGAGATGAGTTCTAAGAGAGTAGAGATCAGTAATTTATTTTTCAATGTTTAAAACATTTCACGCGATACATTTTATTTTCCAACGACTGACATAATAAAACAATTAACAATATTTAAATGAGTCCTACAACAGAGTGACTACAATAACTTTCAGAAGACTTTACTTGCCAAGTTATGCGCTTTCAACGCATGCGGTTACCGCACGTCAAAGAGCAAGTGAATGGTTCTTCTGCAAATTTATTTGAATGGTCTGTCTCGAGCAAGTTCATTATTTGGCTATTAGTCACTCGGACGCTGTGTATATCGTAATGAAGGTTGTAACAACGACCAATTAAAACAGTCGGCTCGATTCTGATACCGCGAACTGTTATGACGTGTGTCCACTGTCCATCGAGAGGAATCCTTTAATCGATTCATATTTTTCTCAGATTTCTGTCTGCGTTGAATGCGTTTCAGCGAATCGGTGCACGCTTTACAAGGAATGGTTGGCTGTAATCTATCAATGTAGGACGGGGCATCACATGAAAACGGCTTGGCTTATTTCGCTTTTTTATTTTTGTGTTTATAATTGGTAGTAGATTAGAGATAGAACGAGATTTGAATGAAAGATTTTCTTGCAAGATCGGTGTAAAATAATGCGCTAATGCGGAGTCGGGGCAGGTCGTTAATTTATTATTATGTACCTACCTATGATATTAAATACGTGAATTGGTTTAAAGTCTTTTTGTTTTAGTAAGTCTTATATATTATAATATTCCTGTCAGAGCACGCATTTGTCATATATTGTGTTGCTCAACTCGAAACATCAGGAGCTCATGGATTCGAAACACTTAGACTAGGTACCTGACAAGTTTAAAAATTAATTTAAATAGTATTCTATGCCGTCAAGTATATCAGTTGGCTATAACTTGATCAAATTAAATCATCATCTATATATCAGCCTAGCCTATATATTGTGGTCGGCTTCGAGTCAGAACGGATTCAGCTGAATACCAGTATTTTACGTGGAGCGACTGCCTAATCGAAGTTCCACAACTCAGTAACTGGGTCCAAACCACACAGTAGGTACTTACTTCTTGGCAAGTGTGTTTTCAGATATTTTGGCTTCTGATGATGCATAACGACAGCCTAGTGAGAGCCGGGACCAATAGCATATCGTGCTTTCCGAGGCACAGAGGAGTCTCGGTATTTTAAAATATCTTACCTTAGAATACTGAGACTCACTCAGAACAGATTTTATCTGGTTGTGGGTGGACCCATCCACAGACTGTCCTCGGCAAGCATTGCTTAAACTTGAGATCACCCCATGCGGCTGTTATCAATTCAAAGCATTTACTTAAACACAACAAGCATTTGTTTTTGTTTACTTAAACCAAACTGCAAACGTGGTCATTAACGAAACGTCAAAAGTTCGCACTCAGGGTAGGGATCATGCATCTAGAATACTCGTTTTGCACATAATATTTATTCGAATTGGATCATCATCTGCCTTTTCCCAACAATATTGGGGTCGGCTTCCAGTCAAACCGGATTCAGCTGAATAGGTAGGTACCTGTGTTTTACGTGGAGCGGCTGCCTACCAGACCTCCACAACCCATTAACTGGGTAACACGGTAAGTACTTCTTGGCAAGACTGGAGTCAGATTCACCAGCTTCTGACAATCCGTAACGACTGCCAAAGATCTATAAATGACAGCCGGGACTAACGGATTAACGTGCTTTCCGAGGCACGGAGGAAACTCGGTATGTTAAGATGGTCACCCATCCACAGCTCGACCTTGGCAAGCGTTGCTTAACCGTAAAAATCGAGCCGTGCGGCTGTTATCAGCCCATAGCCATTAGCCATAGTAGGTACCTAGTTTTTTATATTACTAACAAGCTGTCCCCCGCGGCTTCGCTCTTGTTTTACCCGAACAGTTCCCGTTCCCGTGGGATTTCCGGGAAAAACTATCCTTTGTCCTTCCTCGGGTCTCAAACTATCTTTGTACAAAATTTCATTCATCCAAATCGGTCCAGTAGTTTCGGAGCCTATTCAAAAATCAAACAAACAAACAAACTTTCCTCTTTATAATATTAGTGTAGATTCACTGTAACGTTTTATACGTCAAAACATTCATACTAGGCCCTCAGCAGTTTTAAAACAGTGTGAATACTTACTGCGTCGTTGTCACTACTGCTTCCATCTACAGTATCGCCAGTAGTAGCTAAAATCATAATGATCCTGAAACCAGGCAAAAGTCCAGAAGATGCCAAATCCTATCGGCCAATTAGCTTACTTCCAATTCCATCCAAAGTAATGGAGACATTGATTCTCGGAAGGTTAAATCCAATTATTAAGGAAAAAAACCTAATACCCGACCACCAATTTGGATTCAGGGAAAAGCACGGTACAACCGAACAAATTCATAGACTCGTTGATGCTATAGCAAAATCATTTGAACAGAAAGAATACTGTACAGCTTCCTTCCTTGACATATCACAAGCATTCGATAGAGTCTGGCATGATGGACTTCTGTACAAAATAAAAAAGACACTGCCCACCAACTTTTACAGTCTAATAAGATCTTACCTGCTTGGCAGACACTTCTTTGTTAGTTACGGTGAAGCGGATACAGCCCTTGAAGAAATTCAAGCTGGAGTGCCGCAGGGTAGTGTAATGGGACCTACTCTGTATCTTTTTTATACTGCAGACTTACCGATATCTGACGATGTTGTTATGGGCACATTTGCTGACTCACCAATACAAGCTTCTGAAAAACTACAGAATAGCCTGGATAAGATCACAACATGGCTAAAAGACTGGCGCATCAAAGCCAATGAAACAAAATCACTCCAAATAACATTTACAACCCGGCGACAGACTTGTCCCCTAGTTACACTGAATGCCGTCCAGCTTCCACAATCTGACGAAGCGAAATATCTTGGAATGTACCTAGACCGACGCCTAACATGGAGAAAGCACATTTTTACCAAACGCCTAGCAATGGGACAGCAAGTGCGTAAGATTTATTGGTTGATGAATAGAAACAGCCAGCTCTCAATGGAAAATAAACTTTTGTTATATAACAGTATAATAAAGCCAATATGGACATACGGAATACAGTTATGGGGCACGGCTGCCAACTCCAACCTGGAAATTCTACAAAGGTTTCAATCAAAAATGCTAAGGATGATAGTAGACGCACCATGGTATGTCACTAACGAAAGACTTCACCGAGAGCTTGGCATCAAAAGCATAAAAGAGGAAATAAAGGAGAGAGTCACAGCATATAAAGACAGACTGCAACTGCACCCTAACATATTGACGCACCACCTTATGGACGATATATTTCCAAGCGCGAGGAGACTTAAGAAAAGAGTTCCTCAAGATTTAATTTAACCTAATTTAAAATACTGCTTATTTAAGAGGACATGTCACTGGACCTGTACCTCACATACCATAAATCATTACATGAGTATTGTTGAATGTCTCCCAGACAGATTGCAATAAAAAAAAGAACAGGAAAAAAAAAAAAAATCTACAGTATCGCCAACAACTTCACTTTCAACATCGTTTAATATCACATCAGTATAGCTCATCAGCACACCATCGTCTCCGCCTTAACGACATAGTCTTTACTTACACAAACACCTTCATTGAGCTCAATAAAAAATACACTTCTTTTTTCACTATCATTTTGCACATGACTCGAATCATTTTTCTTTTTATTAACACTCCAATGGCTAGGTAAAGTATCAACTTCAGAAACGTTTTTAATTTTGAAAATTTTCAAGCAAAGAAATATAGATAGGATATTTTTGAAGATGTTCCTAAATATATTGATAGGTAGCCAGGCGTAGTTCATATTGTGGATCGTCTATTGTTTCTGATTGAGTGGCAGTCGTCAAGTTATTGCGGCTTATCGAATGATAATAATTAATAAGCTCTTCAGTTTCAGATTACTGTTTTCCGGAAATCAGATTATTAATTTTATTTTCTGGTGACTTATAGTTTGTATATGTCACCGGAAAATGGTAAACGCCGTATGATTGTAAAATATCCCGTGAAATTGTAAACTGTTTTTTTCTAAATAGAACACGGATGTATTGGAAACTATTGAATTTGGATGGGTTATATAATATACAAAACGAATTATCTATAGGTGCCAATATTATAAAGCAGAAGAGTTTGTTTGTTTGTTTGTTTGGTTGAACGCCTAATCTCAGGAACTAGGTACTGGTCCGATTTGAAAAATTCTTTCAGTGTTAGATAGCCCATTTATCGAGGAATGCTATAGGCTATGTATCATCACGCTAAGACAAATAGGAGCGGAGCAATAATGGAAAATGTGGCGCAGACGAAGTTGCGCGGGTCAGTTAGTTCATAATATTTCGAGAAATCATAATCTAATCAAGATTTGTTACAATCTTACGGAGTCTGCCACTTTCCGGTGACATAGACGTCGACGTCATCGCTTTGCATCTGGTGAGATTGTGGTAAAAAAATATTAAAAATCCATATTAATATTATAAAGCAGAAGAGTTTGTTTGTTTGTTTGTTTGGTTGAACGCGCTAATCTCAGGAACTACTGGTCCTATTTGAACATTTCTTTCAGTGGTAGATAGCCCATTTAACGAGAAAGGATTTAGGCTATATATCATCACGCTAAGACAAATAGGAGCTGAGCATTAATGGAAAATGTGACGCAGACGAAGTAGCGCGCGTCAGCTAGTAAACATATATAATATATAACATGGTTACATTTATAAGTCTCAAGAAAAGAGAACAAAAAATTCAAAAATATAGAATCTGCAAAACAATTAGTAAAAAAAACGAGATTAATAGTAAAATAAATTTTATTTGACTATTTACAATATACGTATACCTATCAAATATAACGATTTGGCTTGTTACATTTAAGTATAATATTGTAACACATTGATATCATATTTATAACAAAAATATAAATTCGACAAGGCCGCAGCAGTAGATAGAATTTACAAAATTTTCTTCATGAACTTTTTAAAAGTAACATGAGCGTAGTTTTTAATTAGCATAATATAAAACACTAGAAGTGCCTAAATATTTACAAAGCTATAAATCTAACCGTACAAAATGTTTATAAAATATGGTAACTTTTAATAAAAAGTCACGTTCTACGTGTAAAAAGGAAATATAAAAAATTTCTTTATTCATACGATCACAAGAACACAAGAACCCTGAACCACACCGAGTATTGCTTTTATAATAATTAATTGAAATAAAATTTCAATACAAACCTACTTGTTCAAAAATCTACATTGAAATTGAGCAACGAAAAATATAAAAATTACCTAAATATGAACTATTAACATCACAACGACGATACGACGAAATCTTTTACACAAAAAGGACCTAAATCTAAAATAGTTTTGATAAAATTTCCTCTCAGTAGGTATAAAAGAAAAAGATAAGAAATATCTTAACAAACAATGCAACATAAAATTAAAGAAATCTTTGAAATTCAGTCATAATAGAAGTCCCAAGTATGCCTACTCGATTTTATTAATTATAAAGGTATATTTCTTGTAGCGAAAAAGGAGTATCATTAAAAATGACAATATTTTTTTTCATATTTCGTAAAAGAATAAATGTGTCAAAAATCAGTACATAGTTATTAATCATTTATTAATTGAAATTTAGTTCGAAATTCGACATGTTTCTTCATTTATTTTAGGTTCGACTATAAATTGTTTTCATTGCCTTTTCAGTTGAAGGGATATCTACTAGTTTCTGACCAGAAAAAGCAGCGATGAAAAAAACAAATTGCGAAATAAAATGTACATTAACAATGTACTCAGGCACGCATAGTTTTAAACGAACTTCATGAGCACGTTTCGAGTTTTCATAATTTAACTTCATCAATTCAAATTTTTGGCCCATTTCATTCGTTTTCATCATGAATGAAATAATTAATAAAAATGAATCGACCAATTTCACGTTTTTTGAAGTCAACAAAGTGTAAGTTGTTAATGTGTCTCGAAAATAAGATAAATAATTGCAAAATAATGATTGGTCATAACGGTCATATTGCAAAAGAGTAAACACATGTTTTAGTATTTCAAATTAAACTGTTTTTGTCAACAAGTCGTGCAATATGGTAGGCGCCAGATGAATGTGCAATAACGGTCATTGACCTACATACATTTAATACACAAAAACAAAAATAAAGACATAAAGGTAACCTGAATCGACTTCTATCGGTATCCTTTACGTTCTAGTAATAAAAAACGGTTTATTATTTATTGTTGGGGGTTCTATTTTATCAGACCCCTGCCATACTTGCTTACATTACAGTTCGCTATAGTTTAAGTGTAATAACATAATATAGCTTCAACCACTTATCAAATAAAAGAGGTCTGTTCTGCGGCTTCAACCATCAAGTGACTGAATACGATAAGTTTAGCCTTAAAATAAACGATCTTTTTGAACATGAAGATAAATACAGAAGATTATAAAGAAAAGAGCGTCTATACAAGCCGCCTCGCTGCTACTAAAAGGTTCATAATTAAACATAAAATTACCTATAATCCAGAAGAACATTCTAGAACCAACGAGGCGACGAAACGCGAAACAGAAACACTCAGGTCCCTAGCGCGACGTTGATGAAAGCCATCAGTCAATGTCCAGACTCTTAAAACTACTCGTGAAGCTAGCGAACATACCCTTGCTTGGCTTCTTAATTCGCTTCTTCTCATCCGCCTTGAAGATTTCTGTCTCAATCAACCATTCTCTGTAATTATCTTCCATGTTCTTCCTTTGTTCTTCATGGAGTTGCTTGACTGATGGGAGAGGTCCTCCAAAGTCTTCAGGCAGCAGTTCTTTATCAACGATGGACTCCGGGCCTTCGGACGAGAAGTTCAGGAGGTTGAGAAGGTTGGAGTGGATCAGTGGCTTCACCAGACACATGACTTGGTTTATAAAGGAAACCGTGTGAACGACGTGGATCTTCTTTAGACGGCACGGGTGGGCATTCTGAAATATAGCAAAAAGGAAGATAAAAGCTGAATTTTAAGACATTTTCCGTTCTCCGTATCGCTAATTTACAGACTAAACGTGCTAATAAGATCAACTAGGGAAAAAAAGGTTTAACTAATAAAACACAAAATAACAACATAGACACTGAATTAATAAATCAGAAGAATTACTTGTTGAAGTATAGAACCCAGGTTTTTATCTAGTTTATACTTTGATCTCGTCGTTGCTATCCACTGCTGCACAAAGACATCCCCTAAGCTTTTCAGACATTCTTCCCTCGTGCCGTCTCAAACCAGCCCTCATGGTACGTGTGCACATCATCTCGACACCTCATTCTGGGTCAGCTTTCCATTTTCAGGAACCAACTTAGTGTAGACTCTTGAGAAACGATCAGTGAGCATGCAACTGACGAAAAGCCACGATAAGGCTGCGTTTCCACCAGAAATGTGCGAGGACGAGTCGCGAGGGATGTGTTTGTTAAGAACCAATAGACTTGGTAAATGAAGCGATTCTACACATTGTCGTACCTACGTCTCTGGTGGAAAAGCAGCCTAAAATTATTAAAAATAGACGAACCTGAATATAATGCATGAAGGCTCGGAGCGCAGGCAACGTCACTCTGGTCAAGTGCCCAAGACTGCAGCCCTTCATGTCGAAGATGACGATGTAGCCCTCAGACAAGCGGTCCTCAGACAACTTCACATCGTTGAACATGCAAAACATTCGTACTGCATCCGCGAAGTTTAACTTGCTGTAGTCGAACTCGGATAGCCGGTAGAGTAAGACGTGGTACCCCTCCGTGGTCTTCATAGGCAGACCCACCATGTGCCTGGAGAGACAAAAGGACATAAATAAACCTTTTAACATTTCAAGTGTTATACGTGGTTATTTGTAAAACACCGACAACCTCCCAGGACTATGTTAATCAACAACTTTCGTTCTATGAAAGAAAGCTCTTTCTTTTTCTTTTGCTTCGCATAGATTTCGTAACATTTAGAGCGTTCAATTCAAATATTTTTTATTTTTGTATGAAAACCTGATGAACTAAAATATGATGAATTTTTAAAAGTCACATAGAACGAAAGTTGTTGATTATGATTTTAGTAACATAGTCCTGAGATGTTGTCGGTGTTTTACAAACACCCCAGTAGAATTGGATATCTAGCGGCATCGATGCCGCCACAAGAAAAATCAACGAAACAAATCTGCATCGCAGCAAAAAGAACCGCGACGCCTCTATCCAACTGGCGGCGAACTAAAAATCCTAAATCGCGCAAGCAGAGTTTACCATGCGATTTGAACATATACATCCACCCGAATATGAACTATCGGGCAGTAGCCCCCCAGGCACAACAACCGCCTGGGCGGAGGATCCTCCTTTTCAATGGGGATTTGCGGGACTTTACTCTCTGTACCGCATACTCCCCAAACTGGTGACCCCGACGTGATACGTGACGTAGTACGTGTTTTGAGCCGCTTGCGATCATAAGCGTACAAAATCACATAGCTCCGCCGCGCCGCTTAATCCGACTGTACTTGCTTGCTTTCTTCATCTGTCTAAATCTATCCATATATTCTACCACTCCTTCTTCTTCTTCTAAGTGGAAATCTTGTGTGTGTAAACTACCTGTGAAATAAACTTTCTTTCTTCTTCCGGTTCCGACTCACTGGAACCAACCTTCCACTGGCCTGGCGAGCATCTCAAGATGTATGGACGACTCGACTACTTTCGACCTCCGGTCTCCGGGGGGGAGTGATGTAGCGGCATCGATGCCGCCACAAGAAAAATCAACGAAACAAATCTGCATCGCAGCAAAAAGAACCGCGACGCCTCTATCCAACTGGCGGCGAACTAAAAAATCCTAAATCGCGCAAGCAGAGTTTACCATGCGATTTGAACATATACATCCACCCGAATATGAACTATCGGGCAGTAGCCCCCCAGGCACAACAACCGCCTGGGCGGAGGATCCTCCTTTTCAATGGGGATTTGCGGGACTTTACTCTCTGTACCGCATACTCCCCAAAGATACATTACCGATTTTAAAGAATTTACTCAGGGATTTCCTCAATTACAGCATTTGTGTTTTCATTTTTTTTTTTTTTTTTTAGTGATGGGAAATCATCCAATGACTCCTCCCGCTCTGGGTGTAGCGGGAGGGAGTGTCAGACTTCTACTGACTAAAACCCATCCATGTTCCTTCATTGCCCTTTGTGTTCCGGAGCCACGGTGTCTCTTGCGAATAATCCCGGGACTCCGGCAGGCGTCGGCCCTTTCGGGCCCCTCTGCGTGCTGACTCTCTTTGAGGCGCGCGTGGAACACTAACGCGCCGTCGACACGGCCTGTCGTCACTAGACGGAGGGACGGCGAGCCACCCATAGCTCGCCGTCCACAGGCCCGCGCCTACGGTGGCCAAAGGTCACCAGGTGGTGGCACCCGACGCCCGCGGCGTCTACCACGGTGGCTGGGACGAGAGGGCCTCCTCTCCCTCTCCGCCACCTCCTTCGCTAGCATGACTGCTTCGCAGAAGGAGGCAACGGCATCCCATTCCGTCTCGCTCCGGACCATGGCTTGGACCAGTGCCGGACGCGAGAGGTCGCCGCCGATCGCCGTTTCGAGGACACGGCGGTGCGCCGCCCAAGCGGGGCACACCTGCACAGTGTGCTCCACCGTGTCCTCCGGTCGATCCTCGCAGTGGTGACACCCGGGAGTTTCCTCCCGCCCGATTCGGTGCAGGATCTTAGTGCACCCCTACGGAGTGTAAGGAAGCTACATGCCAAATTTTAGTTTTCTACGACCAGTAGTTTCGGCTGTGCGTTTATCGATCAGTCAGTTAGTTTCTGCTTTTATATTTTACTACATATTACAAAACAAAGTCCTCCGCCGCGTCTTTTTGTCTGTTCACGATAACCTCAAAAATTGTTTTCACCAATGGATAGAGTGGTTCTCGAGGAAGGTTTTAGAATATAATTTGTCAAGTGGGCGAAGCCGCGGGTATCAGCTAGTATAATAATAAATTAATAATGATACATGTTTAGATTAAACCTCGTGTGAGCAACTGACTAAGTATTAAAGATTTACATCTGGAGTTGGTAAAACATTTCTAGAGCTAATAAAAAAGCTATAAACAATATTAGGTACGCTTTCAGGAAACCAGCTCTATGAACGGGGTGAATTTTTAAAAACCCCATGAATCGGTTGTAGTTTTAACCACCAACAGGCTCTAGACTCCTTCAGAGTTATTAAATTTTCCTCGTATTAACGGTTTTGGCCATCCTTGAAAAATCACATTTATCGCTGCTGTTAGGGGTTAATTTCGTTTAATTTTAGTCTGGCGGTTTGAGTTCTATAAGCGGCCTACACAAATGTCCTTACTTTGGTATTGTTTGTCAGTTCCTTGATCGCCTTTATTTATTTATTTAACACTTTAAGCACAAATGTACAGAGGCGGACTTAATGCCACAGGCATTTTCTAGCAGTCAACCAGTTACCTTTAAGTTCTAAGTTTGAGCTACACGATTACTGGCAAATGCTTGCACTGTCTGGGCAAGTCCACTCAAATCTGTGTGGTACTTTCCTCAAAATACCACTTCAGACATTAACCGCCATGGTTCTCATATGATTGTGTGACTTAAAAAGAGACTTTGACCTCTGAGTTTGTTTCGGTGTTTTTCTCAGAGCAGTCAGCTAGGAAACGCCGGACTCATCTAATTTAAAATGACCAAATAAGATTGACGTGTAAAAGTGTTATTTGCAGCCTACTTACAAAGTAAAGGGGATAAATATAATGACCACCATAAAATGCTTTGATACCCTTAGTTTTGTAACCAAAAATATCTACTTAACACCAGAAAAATAAAGTCTAAAAATACAATAGTACCAGCTATTTTAGTCACGACTCCACTTAAAATTGTATTCGACCACCAAATTTAGTAAATGATCACCAAATCTTAGCGAGCAAATCAAATTCTATAGTAACGTGTCTGCGTCAGATCCCCTCTATGGCCGAGCGCCAGATTGGTTTAATTTTGGTGATCATTTACTATTTTTGGGTTACATTTTACTTAAATAGGATAGCAAAGTGTTAAAACTTTGGTTATAATTTTACATTAAAATGCGAGTTTCATTTTGGTGATCATTTACTACTTTTGTCTGCTATTTGTTACTATATCTGGTGGTAAGTTAAACATAAGCCCAAAATAAATATCATTTATCATATTTTGAGTTACAAGTACAAATACCGGTGTATATTCTACAATGATAGTATGTTCTTGAATACTTGCTACCTTCCCTATACCTTCCTTCGTAAGGGACAAGCGAAACTATTCAATAGAGAGATAATGAACAGACACGTAAACAAGATATGCTTGACAAGGATGCTTGACACTTTGTATAGTAGACTGCAGACTGAAACTCCCGGCTCAGACGCCGAGTGAATAGTTTCATTCAGGTGACCGTAGTTATGACCGTGATTATTCATAGCAAGATAATTAATATAAAAATGTAGGTATTGAATGAGGGTTTTGCTGGAAAATCCATTCGTAGGTCATCCCCGCAAATCAAAGTCATCTAAACCTGCTTTGGCTGCAAAATTGAAAAATAAACCACGTTAACCTACTTAGAGCAGTTGTTACCTAAACCTTTGTGTTTGCCAACCACCTTTGTATTCAAAATCATGTGAAAAGGTAATTAATACAGCAGAAACGTGTACTGTATTGTATGTAAATTGTATTAATTGACGTCGGAGTGAACATTAAATTATTAGTACCCTTCGCAAATGACTTGCATTATAATGCTTAAACGTACCCTGTAGAGGTAATTGCGGGAAAAATGTGCCCACATTTTACATGGCTTTGCTTATAGTGGCGGACCTCTGGACATCATCATCATCATCATTCGGCTGAAAGATTTGCTATAGGTATATTATAAGATCTAATTATACACAGTTACGCAATAAATAATTCATATTCTTATTTATCTGGACGTTTACCATCAGGTGAGATAGTGGTCAGACTCGTGCCTGGGACAAGCCCGCCACACATTCCCAACCATCATCTGCCTAGCCTTTTCCAAACTATATTGGGGTCGGCTTCCAGTCAAACCGGATTCAGCTAAATACCAGTATTTTACGTGGAGCGGCTGCCTACCTGACCTCCACAACCCATTAACTGGGTAACACGGTACTCCATGGCACTTGACGTGTGTCAGATTTTTTGGCTTCCGACTATCCGTATCGACTGCCAAAGATCTCCAAATGACAGCCGGGACCAACAGCTTAACGTGCTTTCCGAGGCACGGAGGAAACTCGGTATGTTAAGATGGTCACCCATCCACAGACCGACCTCGGCAAGCGTTGCTTAACCTTGAAGATCGACCTGTACGGCTGTTATTATTTAGCTACGAGCTCCTCACATTCCCAACCACTGCAGCTCAAACTCGTGCCTATCAATAGTTAAAAAAATGACCACTGCCGGACATGGGCCTCCCCCAAGAGTCGCCACGTCGATCAGTCCTGTGCGTCTCGCAGTCAGCGGCTTCCTGCGACCATCACCAGGTCACCTGTCTACCTTGTATGAGGCCTTCCAATGCTTCGTCTTTCGGTACACGTTGGCCATTATAGATCCTTTCGACCATGGGTTCGAAAGTCTACTGGATTACGCAGTATTAATATAGTCTCCGGAGTCGCGGGATTATTCGCAAGAGACACCGTGGCTCCGGAACACAAAGGGCAATGAAGGAACATGGATGGGTTTTAGTCAGTAGAAGTCTGACACTCCCTCCCGCTACATCCAGAGCGGGAGGAGTCATTGGATGATTTCCCATCCCTAAAAAAAAAAAAAAGGATTAATATAGTCTGTCTATAGTCCGTCTATAATATCCCCGATGGTGGACTGATTACCTGATGAGCTTCGCGTGTAGCCGATGGAAGTCAGGCGCACAAGACCGGTTGATGTGGCGACACTTGGGGCAGGTCTGTGTCCAGCAGTGAAGGTCTTTCGGTTGATAATATGATGATAATGAAAATGTTCCCACTGTTAGGAAACCGGCTCTCTGATAAAGGGTCTGGGACGTTAACTATCACGCGAGCCCAGTGTGGGGGGGTTGATGTCACATGTCTTCGAAGTTTTGGTTTATGGACACGCCGATTTCCTCACCGTTTTAAGGCCAGTGGCAATTGGCATCGACCTGTACCAATATTTAAAAAAATACTAGACTGGAGAAAAAAGCATCAACATCATCATCTGTCTAACTTTTTCCCAACTATATTGGAGTCAGCTTCCAGTCAAACCAAATTCAGCTGAATACCTGTACTTTACGTGAAGCGGCTGTCTACCAGACCTTCACAACCTTATAACTGGATAATGCAGTACCTAGTTCTTGGCAAGATGGAGTCAGATTTACTGGCTTCTGATCATTTGTAACGACTGCCAAGGAGCTACAAATGACAGGCGAGATCAACGCCTTAACATCCTTTCTGAGGCACGGAGGAAACTCGGTATGTTAAGATGTTCACCCATCTACAGACCAACCTTGGCCAGCGTTGCAGAATATCAGCCACACGGGTCAATATTTTTTTTTTTTTTTTTTTTATCCTTGGACATTTCACACAACGCCATATAGTCCCAAGCTAAGCAACCTAATGCTTGTGTTATGGTAACGATATGGCTGATAAACTACTTATATACATTTTTTTTTTGTATATACATACATATTATAGATAGAAAAACACCCAGACTCGGAACAAATACTTGTAAGTCGTACAAATATTTGTTCCGTGCGGGAATCGAACCCGCGACATGTTGCGCAGCAGTCAATCGCTCAACCACTGCGCCAACCGTGTCGTCAATTAAGTTTGAACATGAAAATTGACCCATGCGGCTTTAGCACTTGTAAGAAGCATCAACGAGGATAGTAAATTTGCTCCAAATTTTAATAAGAAGGCTTATTGCTGACATCTTCGAATTCAAATCGAAAATTAATTGAGTACGTTGCGAATCTAGAGTAAATTTGTTACATATTTGCTTTAAATTAACGTTGATTAGAGTTCGAATCAAATTCAATTTCTAGTATACCTATGTATCGGATGTAAAATGTGTCGGGAGTAACTCTCCCCGAACGTTAGCTGAACATAGCTCCATGGATGTGAGGTGAGTCAGCCAGTTTCTCCTTTCCCACTTTATTATCTCTGTCAAGTGAAAAGGATAAAAGAAGTGTGGTGGAGAGAAAGCGATAGTACCCTCCGGCCGCACTAGCTCTTTCTCTCTCCCACACATTTTTTGTAGCCAAAGCGCCTTTCTATTAGTGAATGCGGTTGCCAAAACTTATGGGATTGATCAATAAGGATTGATATTCATATTATATGTAATCGTATTATAATCCCGTGTGTCATTTACTAACATTTTACTTTTTATCAATTTTTTTGATTTTTATTTATTTTAATTTTAACTTGAATTAATTAATTATTAATAACTTCATTTTATTTATTGACGATTTTAACTTATTTTTTTAACATTTTAGCAGTCGCCGTCGCCACGCCGCCCCTAACAGAATGTTATAATATATTTTGAGGTGAATTGTCGACTTCTAGAATTGCGTTTTATCACATAATCGCGCAGTGCAGCATAAGGATTCTGTAAACATGTCGATATGAAATCTTTGGCGAACTGCCGGTCAATTCTGTCGACACCATGGAGTGATGACAAGTGAGCTGTCAAACCATACAAACAAGATGGCATGGCAGCTTATTTGTCGTTACTTCGCCAAGTGTCGTCAGTAAACGTCGACAGAACAGGCCGGCAGTTATGTCCTATGGTTTGAGGTTTCCCAAGAATGTGAAGATGATGTTTGCAAACGGTAGGTAACTTACGTTATATCCATGATGGCCTTATTCTTAGGCGCGAGGGGATCGCGGTTGGTGAACAAGTCCGGAGTGTTGGCTCTCAGCGTGAAGTAGCACTCGATGGTGTCCTTCGTCTCCTTCACCTTGTAATAGTTCGAGTGCAGGAACAGGACCACGTATTCGTCGGATATGTGCGGCAGGTGAGGCTGGCTCTTCATCCTGGAATCAAATGGCGGCATGAGTAAATGCTCTCGACAAAGTGCTATTAGCAGATAATCAGTGAATACCAGAGTCGCACTCCTTAGCTGTACGCATAATAATAGGCGGGCACGACCTTGGTGTCTGGAGGCTTATTAAGTTTAGTTTGAATTGTTTTTTTATGCTTGAGTTGTTTGATTACGATGCCATGGAGGAGTGTGCTAGCTTACAAGTGTCGAATGAGTTTAGTTTATAGGTTGTATGTGTTACCCATATTTTATTATTTTTGTTTGTAATAATACTTTGTATCATTTTGTATAAATGCAAGTTCTTCTAACGCAACAGACAGATGTGTTGCTGGGGAGTTTGTTGGCCACTTCTTCTTCCCAGCTAAAACACTAGGAAGTGGTGATGGGCGGGCGTTTTTGGGGGACTGTCTTCTTGTAAACTTTAACGTTCAAAAAGTGCTGGCACTCAGCCTCATCTGAATAAATGACTTCTGATTTTGATTTAATGAATGTATATTCACGAAAAGTTTTCTGCTTACGGGTGGGATGTGCAACATGCACAGAGGCTTTTTTAGGGTCCGAACATCCGTGAAAAACTGACCCCTAATAGGACCATTCGGGTGTCTGTCTATCCGTCTGTCACAGCCAGTTTTCTACGGATCTACTGGACTGACTCTGTTGAAAATTGGTATACAAATGGACTTCCGTGACCCAAACACGGACGCGTTACGAAAATAAAAGATTTTTTAGTATGGAGATCACTTTTGGGGGTCAAACTAGAAAAAAAAGAACTGAATTGTGTGACAAATCAAATAAAAGGGTTAGGGTTTTTTTTTTTCATTTTTATTCAATTTTTTTTTTTCATATTTATAAAATAATTAGTTTTAAAGTTATTCAAGACTTAAGACCAAAATTGACCATTTCCCACCATTTTCTCCGAAACGCCTGAGCATAAAACTTTGAAAAAAAAAAATGCAGATAATAGTTCAATATCTAAAGATTTACAGGAAAACCTATAAGCAGTCTGTAGTGTCGAAATAACATGTTAATAAAATGAAAATGGTTCGGAACCCCTTGCACGCGACTCGTACTTGGCCAGTTTTTTACTATTCAAAGGCACGCGTTTGACCACAACCTCACCTGATGGTAAGCGATGATGTGGTTGAAGAAGGAGCACGCTCGCCAAGAACTAACCTACTTGCCAAGATCTTGACGTTAGACTCCCAAGTTGTAGCTTGATAAAGTGCCATTCTATCAGCGAATACTTTGTATAACAGCCGAAATCTATGGAATTGTTCACGTGACATTTCCACCACCTTTGTCAATCTTTTTAGGGTTCCGTACCCAAAGGGTAAAAACGGGACTCTATTACTGTATCTCAAGAACTGTAGCTAGACAATTGAAATTTTCACTGATGTTGTATTTCTGTTGCCGCTATAACAACAAATAAAAAACTGAATAAAATAAATATTTAAGGGGCTCCCATACAACAAACTTGATATTTTTGCCGTTTTTATAGATAATGGTAAGGAACCCTTCGTGCGCGAGTCCGAGTCGCACTTGGCCAGTTTTTTTTTTTTTACATGAGATGTGTTTGCTCTTGACACTATCTAGTCTAGTTCAGAGATGGAGACAAAGTACGATGGAGCGAGCTTACCCAGAAGTAGTATTTTCACTCTAACTTTGAAAAGATTAGGGTTGTAAGCGTTCAGAAACACAGATGCAGGCAGAGAGTTCTACTCCTTTGCTGTGCGCATTATGAAAGACGCTTGGAATAGATTAGTGCGAGACATTTTGACAGTCGCCTTTACCACGATGTCGCTGAGAGAAATCAGAGAATGTCACTTGTCAAGAGCCTAATGTAAGGAGGGCGAAAGGTATAATTTTATTGAATAAAGACATGATGAAGTGCGTTTTTCGTTCGATAGCAGCCCTACCCGTTTTTTTAGGGAAATCATCAAATGACTTCCCCCGCTCTGGACGGAGCGGGAGGGAGTGTCAGACTTCTACTGACTAAAAGCCATCCATGTTCCTACATGTGCCCTTTGGGTTCCGGAGCCACGGTATCTCTTTCGAATAGTCCCGCGACTCCGGCAGGCGTCGGCCCTTTCGGGCCCCTCTGTGTGCTGACTCTCTTTGAGGCGCGCGTGGAACACGAACGCGCCGTCGACACGGCCTGTCGTCAGAAGACGGACGGACAGCGAGCCACCCATAGCTCACCGTCCACAGGCCCGCGCCTACGGTGGCCTCCGACGCCCGCGGCGTCTACCAAGGTGGCCGGGACGAGAGGTTCTGACATGACTGCTTCGCAGAAGGAGGTGACGGCGTCCCATTCCGTCTCGCTCCGGACATGGCTTGGACCAGGGCCGGACGCGGGAGGTCGCCGCCTATCACCGCTTCGAGGGCACGGCGTGCTGCACATGCTCCGCCCAAGCGGGGCACACCTGCACAGTGTGCTCCACCGTGTCCTCAGGTCGATCCTCGCAGTGGTGACACTCGAGCGTTTCCTGCCGCCCAATTCGGTGCAGGTACCTCCCGAAACACCCGTGTCCGGTGAGGACCTGCGTCGGGCGGAAGGTAAGGACGCCGCGGCACCTCTCTAGCCACTCCTCAAAGAGGGGACTTACGGTCCGTTGCGACCGACTGACGCTTACCGAAGAGGGTACGTTGCGACAGTCGTCGTCTCCATGTCGCCATGAGATCGCGCCGGAAGTCTGTCCGCTGCGCGACAATTTGCCGCATCAGCGGAGTTTCCCCCGGCGTAGTACCTCTGCACGCCAATCATGCAGGCGCGCGAGGACTATCGCCTCCAGATCTCATGGCGGCAATCCGGCAAGGAGACTCGCCGCTTCACGCGAGATCGTGTGGTACCCGCGGGCCAGCCTTACGGCTACCAACTTTTGGGGCGCGTTCAGATAGTGGGCAGCACGCTGCTTCAAGGAACGCGCCCACACCGGGGCCCCATAAAGGGACAAGGACCGCACGATCCCCGCATAGAGCCTCCGGCAGGAGGCGTTTGGTCCCCCCAGGTTGGGCAGGAGCCGCCTGAAAGCAGCCCCGGCCCGCTCCAGTCTGGGTGCTAAACATCGGAAGTCATCCACGAAGTTCCACCGGCTGTCGAGAACGAGCCCTAGGTACTTCAGCGTCAACTCGACGCCGATGGGAACCCCTTCTACCGTCGGCAAAGATCCCGACGATGGCGCATATCGAGGCCCATGAAAACACACAGACTTGTGCAATGCCACCTCGAGACCCAATTGCCGGGTCCTCTCCACGACTGTCGTAATCCCGCGTGTCATAAAGTCGGCCGCCGCCTCGTACGACTCCCCCTGTGCCAGCACCAGCGTGTTGTCAGCGTAACAGACGACGCTGACGCCGCCAGGGAGGTCGGCTCGCAGCACTCAGTCGCAACCGATGTTCCACAGGGGCGGCCCCAAAACCGATCCCTGTGGGAACCGCACGACATCTCTCGCCGGTTCCAGTCTCCGCTGTGACTAGGGTAGATAACTGCCCTGTCGGACAGGTAGTCCCCGACCACACGACGAAGGTAGGTCGGCACCCGATGATACCGGAGTGCCTTCCCAATGCAGCTCTAGGGCATGGTGTTGAAGGCGTTGGCGATGTCGTGAGACACCGCCAAGACAACACCATCCTGGGAGACCGCATCCCCCATCGTGAGGGCTCTGACGCGCATGACGGCAACCACCGTAGAGCGCCCCCTGCGGAAACCAAACTGGTTCCGCAAGATCCGGCCCCGTTCCCGCTAGGTGCCCGGTGAGGCGGCTCGCAATGACTCTTTCAAAGAGCTTGCCCACCTCGTCGAGCAACACCACGGGCCGGAATGCGAACGGACAGTCCACAGCCCAGGCTTCCGGATGAAGCAGCCCTATCCTTGGTTAGCAACAACTCGGGAATTCGAAAATGGGCCTAAATATCATCTTGCCTTTTCCAAACTATATCGGGTTCGCGTTCTAGTCAATCCGGATTCAGCTGAATACCAGTATTTTACATGGAGCGGCTGCCTTACGACACGGTGGAGACTCAGTATGTTAAGGTGTTCACCCATCCACAGCACAACCTCGGCAAGCGTAGCTTAAGGTGAATGCTCCAACCTGCCCGCGAAATTCAAAATTTCTTGCGTTTTTTGCAATTTGCAGGCCAGTGCTAGGTTGTATGTTGATTAAAATATTATTTGCGGCTGTAAGACGTATGTAGTTACAGAAATATAATCATCAAAATCACCAATACAACGCTCTAAGCCCCCGAAGATCGACCCGTGCGGCATTTTTTTTGGGATTTGTTTGCTCTTCACTCTAGTCTAGGTCATAGGTGACAGAGACAAAGTCGACAATGGAATGACCTTACCCAGAAGAAACCTGTTCACTCTAACTTTGAAGAGATGTTTAGTTTGTTAGGGTTATATATTGTAAACAGTAAAATCATTATTGTATATTTTAAATAGTTTGGACTGCGTAAATCTCAAGGTGCATTCATTACAAAACATGAATTGTGAATAGACAATAGACGAAAAACCATGAACTGTTAGCAAACAGGTGAAAGAGGGCCGCCATTTTGTTTTTGCACTGTCGTAAAAAAGACGAGGGCAATGGCACGGAGCCGTACAGCCTAGTTATTATAACTCGATTGCAAGTTGATTGCTCTATGTCGGACGGAGGTAGGTACTATCAAAGTTAATAATGTAAATCGGCTCGTCGATATAACTGGTGTTATTTAAATTGTTGACCATTTTCACAACACATGCATGAAAACATCAGATTATATATTATGCAAATTAAACCTAAAGTAAGTCATTTTTGAAGTATAATAAATTTTAGTACAATATTATAGCCCGGAGGTCAATAATGTGGTTTGAATTTGAAGAACGACGGAAAACGCTCGCGGCCAGCCAGTCACCTCTCTCCATGACTTGCGAACAATTTTCTCGCAGTATGTGTGAAAACCGTAGGTTCGAGATTCATTATGACGGCCGTGACATAAGACTCTGCTTTATCCCCTCGGCGTATAATCTATGTAGGTACTATTATATTTATAGCTCCAGAACGGCCGGACCGATTTTGAAGATCTGTGGTTTGTAGGATTTGTCTTTGCGCCGAATTGCAGAATAAATATTAAACCATTGGAAAAAATATAGAAAAAAAAAAATGTAGGTACAAAAATCATTATGTCATACATTGAATACAACGTTATAATTATCGTTGTGCAAGAAGCAAAAATTAACTCTGAGGCGGTTCGAAGTTCGCCGGGACCATGAGTAGATATTGAATAAACAACTACATTAAGTTAGCCTCAGTAGCTTATACGGAGACCAAGTTCCAAATCCTAAAATGTTAATACTTGAAGCCATAATTCGAGATCAAAGACTCGTTATATACTCTATGTTCGAGATAATTCAATACATCGTCACCAATTTGAATTTTAAAAATGATATAACTTTAATAATGTAATTTAATGAAACAGCATCATTTTAATTTGTACTTGTACATAAATTTTATTTGTACACATTAATTTAAGTACTTAAATCATTTTATTGTATTGGAATAAATGAATCAAATTTAATTTAATGTAATGATGTTATTCTAATTTTCATTTAATTTTGTGAATATGTAGTTTTCATTTTGCGTACTACTATCAATACATATTATAATTAAAAAAAAACGGCCAAGTGCGAGTCGGACTCGCGCACCGAGGGTTCCGTACAAACCTGTAGGTATATTTTACTATAAAAAAAGTTGCGATTTACGATTTATGACGTATTAAAAAACGCAAAAAGCTGACCCGTGCAACGTCGTCTGCGTAACATTTTTCATTACATGCATCGCTCCTATTGGTCTTAGCTTGATGGTATATAGCCTATAGCCTTCCTCGATAAATGGGCTATCTAACACTGAAAGAATTTTTCAAATCGGACCAGTAGTTCCTGAGATTAGCGCGTTCAACCAAACAAACAAACAAACAAACTCTTCTGCTTTATAATATAAGTATAGAAGTATAGATAAAGGTAATAAAGGTATAAAGGTACAGATTAGAAATTGAGTTCATTTGCTATGCTTTGACGCTAAAATAGCTGAATCGATTTTGATATAGATAAGGCCCTGCCCCTGGAGACGGTTAAAGGCTTCTTAACCTCAAATTCATGGGCAAAAGCTGGTAATTACATAAGATCGAGCATAGTCTTTGAGTCAGGAAATGTTGCTCAAGTAAATCTTGTTCAAGCGATAGTCTGGCACACTTTCAAAAGGACATTGTTCAGTGCCCATACATCGTTCGCCTAAGAACCAACAGAGACGTGAATTTACTATCTGTGTTTTAAATAATGCATATGTTCGACTGAAACTAAATTAAAATCACGGACACTTTTCAGAATTGTAAAATATCCAAAATGATTTCGGATTTTGAGGTTATAAAACATACCAAACAATAGAAACATACCAAATGGACTAAGATCCCAGAGCTGCCAGACTTTTTATCTCACCAAAAAATGGTGTAGAGTAGTGTTACTATGTACTTCTAACATACGAAAGCGTGGTAACTTAGGTCGACGGCCGATTCCCTGATATCAGGTGCAAAATACATTACATCAAAGTGTCAACTGTCATTTCATCGACTGTCAGTCTCAATAGTGTTCGTGTCATACAGCGCTTTAATCGCTTTATTCTTTTTGTAGGTAACTAAAAATCTTACAGCGCTGAGACTGCTTTGTTTCATTTTAAAATAATGGCGCCGGGTTATAAAACCCAAGTGAGTTATTTATAAAATGGTTTCGTAATTAAAAAGTGTCCGTTCTATTCTAATCATTAAAATGTGATTTAAAAAAAAAACTAGGAATAGTGGTAAAGGTTTCGCATGTGTTGATTCATAGGCCACTTTTTACCATGTCCTTTACTCCAAACCTCTATTTATGCCAAATTCGCTTTTTACTTGTGCTCGGGCATTCATTTTATCTCTTCAGTCGTCTGGGGGATGCTATCGTGAGATTATGAATGATCTGTAGGGAACATGTAGTCGTAGACTGCGCTATGTAGCGTTGCAAATTCGAACCGTTTATCGTATAAATACTTAACACTGTCGCTTCTGACTAAGCACTATAGACTAGTACTAAAGGTCCCGCAACTAATAGAGCGCCTCCTAGATTCTACCAGATCACTTACCGATCATCATCTTCCTAGCCTTTTCCCAACTATATTGGGGTCGGCTTCCAGTCAAACCTGATTCAGCTGAATACCAGTATTTTACGTGGAGCTGCGACCTCCACAACCCATTAACTGGGTTACACTGTACTCCTTAGCAAGACTGGTATTAGATTTTCTGGCTTCTGACAATCCGTAACGACTGCCAAAGATCTCCAAATGACAGCCGGGACCAACAGCTTAACGTGCTTTCCGAGGCACGGAGGAAACTCGGTATGTTAAGATGGTCACCCATACACAGATCAACCTCGGCAAGCGTTGCTTAACCTCGAAGATCGACCTTGCGGCTGTTATTATTTAGCTACGATCACTTACCGATAACATATAAAATATATTATTTTCAGGTTTTTTTTTTTACCGGAAACGCTGATGTCTATCGTATGTGGTAAGACGCGAGAACAAAGTGATTGACCAAAACCGATATCGCGAAAAAAAATCTGTTGCGTAATGTGCTACTCCGTCTGTGTAACGGGTACTGAAACACGTTACACAGACGAGTAACGCGCACAAAAATGTATGAGGCCAGTGGTGTTGCCAATGTTTATTATACGATATCAGTATTGTTCAGATAGAAAAGTCGTTCACAATGATGAATGCAATGACCCCCTTTTCAGGAATCCCATTTATTCTGTTACACGTTGTTAATACTTATCGAAAAATTAATACCAAATTATAAATTGTGTACCTACAATTTTTTTCTTGTTTTTTCCAAAATGTCTATTTGTGCAAAAAATACAATTTTGTATTCCTACCTAGGTACTTTATTTTTCCTGAATTTTCCGAAATTACTAATATTTTTGCAAAAATACTATTTGTTCCAAAAAAAGGTGACAACCCTAAGCGGAGGTCGTCCAAACTGACTGGAAATATGCCATAAGACGCAATACGTAACACGTATTCGAGTTCATGCTTCAATTGCCATCGCATCGTGAACGCGATTGCATGTTAACGATTCCGTTCCCTTTAGCTAGCCACGCGATTCCTTGCGTCTAGCGCACGGCAAAAAAATTAACGTATAAAGGCGGATACAGACATTGCGAGGCATGCGCAGCGCACGGGTGCTCATTGCATGCTTCGCCATGTGTAGACGTTCATATTCGTGGCGAGGCACGACTGCCCAGGCTTTACATCGTAGCGTGTGCGTTGCGAGGCGTGCGCGACGCATGCATTGCAATGTCTGTATCCACCTTAATGCGTGAACTGGGCCGAACCAGTTCAGATCGTTGGACGATATGATTTTGTGTGTATAACACTTGAATATTTGCTTTCATGACAGGGCTGGAAAGGGCAGTGAATCTGACACCAGTCTTGCCAAGGAGTACTGTGTAACCCAGTTAATGTGTTGTGAAGGTCTGGTAGGAAGCAGCCCCACGTAAAATACTGGTATTCAACTGAATCATGTTTGACTGGAAGCCGACCCCAATATAGTTACTTTGGGAAAGGCTAGGCTGATGATGATGATGATGAGAGGGGTGGAACGAAAAGAGGCTCGTGGCTAAATAATAACAACATTTGTGAGCCGGCTGTGCTAGAGTCAGTCCCGCACATTATCATTCAAAGTTCTGCATTTGAAAGAGAAAGGAGGAACCAGAGGGCCAATTCTACTAATTATAAAACAACTGTCGTACCTATTCGCATGTCAATCACAAACTGTCAAAAAAGCCTTAAGTAATATGCGGATGCGATGCGAATGTAAAGTTAGTAGAATTGGGCCACTGGAAAAATAGACAATAATAAATTTAAATAATATGAGCGAATTAATAAACATGAAGAGAAAATGTATCTACTAAAGTTTTTGTGACTCAAGTTTTTAATAACAAGCAAAGTCACAGTTCCAACCTAGTTCACAGGGCGTAGAACACGAATGTAGGTTGGTCCGCATCCGACCCACATTCCGGGACAAAGGACTTATCGGAACATTACCATATTATTGAGAGCCTGCACGGAACCAAACGCTCAGCTATTTACTTACACACCTATATACATTAAGTACAGCACATGAGGCTATCCGAAACTGTCAAATTTTCCCTATCAAATTTGAACCCAATCACTTTAGAAATAAAGTTGAAAATCTAACAAAGAAATTTGACAGATTTTATAGTTTGATGGCGTCTGTACGTACAATAGAGCTCCCAGTTTCAAGAAAGAGTCTGCGGAGCCTTTTCCTTACTATATTCGGGTCAAACCAGATCAGTTCCATCATCAGACTACTCAGGGTTGCGCGATTTGTTCGAAAGAGTCACCGCGGCCCTTGAAACGCAAAAGGCTTTAGGAGGAACACGGATGAGTTTTAGTCAGTAAGAGTCTGACACTCCCTTCTGCTCCGCCCAGAGCGGATGGAGTTGATGATGTCCCATTCTTAAAACGTGTGCGAGTCGGACTTGCGCACCGAGGGTTCCGTACAAACCTGCAGGTATTATTATTTTTATAAGCAAAAGTTGCGATTGACGATTTTTAACGTATTAAAAAAAAAACTACTTACTAGATCTCGTTCAAACCAATTTTCGCTGGTAGTTTACATGGTAATATACATCGTATATTTTTTTAGTTTTTTCATTCTCTTGTTTTAGAAGTTACGGGGGGGGGGGGGGGGACATTTTACCACTTTGGAAGTGTCTCTCGCGCAAACCATTCAGTTTAGAAAAAAATTATATTAGAAACCTCAATATAATTATCATCGAAGACCTATCCATAGATACCCCACACGTATGGGTTTGATGAAAAAAGACAGACAGACACACATGACAAATCTATAAGGGTTCCGTTTTTGCCTTTTGGCTACGGAACTCTAAAAAGAAAGGCTTGTTCGAGCTTAACCCAAGTCTTTTCGACCCAACAACAAAGTGTCGAATTCTACCGCACTGTCTGGGAAGTAGGGACATTCAGTCTTTGCAGTAATGACAGTATGTAGTTAATTTTTTTTTTTTTTTTTTATACAAACATTGCCCCATAATAGGAATTTCTCCTGTATCGTGGGCGCGTTTACAAACATACAAAGTCACATGCACAAACAGCTAGACCCGGAACAACTATCTGTAGGCCATACAAATATTTGTTCCGTGCGGGAATCGAACCCACGACACGCCACGCAGCGGCTGATCGCTCAACCACTGCGCCAACCGTGCCGTCAATTTGTAACACTATTGTGAATGTGAAGTACATCTAGGTAATTGATTATCAACGGTCCCATCTTTGCACCTGCAGACCTGGGTTCTGTTGCAATAATCATTATATTCATCTTAGCCTTGTCACAATTCACTTGCGGTGAGCTGTAGTCATTTTCATTCCATTCTTTAACTTGTATCCGAGGAGATCGAGGTTAAATTATAACAGCCCAGTTGATCTACAAGGCTATCCAACATTTGTAGAGGTGTGTGGATGGGTGACCGTTTATTTCATACCGAATGTACCCTGTGCTTCGGAAAGCATGCTATGCACTGCCACCTTCAACGTATAAAAAAATAATCGCACTAAACCTGAAATAACATCATTGTACTTTTCAATATGAGCAATGTTACCATAGACATAATAAACTATTCCTGTGAATTTTACCCCTGCAACACCCCTGCCTCGCGAAATACAGCTGATTTTTTCGCAATTTTTCGGGTTGATTGACACTTATAAATGAAGCAAAACAAATGAATTCATTGAAAACAGTTGTTACAATAAAAATAATTCTATTACTTGGATTAATTATGCTATGCTGTTTTTTCAGTAGTTGCAATTCCGTCGAAAGTGACCAAGTGCAAATCAAAATGCCAGTCGCAGAAAGCGTCATAAGCCACATCCACAAGATCATTAATCCAACCTGTTAATAACACTTTTCATTTTTTTTTTTTGCATATATCGTGTCTTTGATTGTTACATAAATAAAGGTATCACTAGCTTTTTCCCGCGACTAAGTATACCCATTGTCCCGGTATTTCGGGAAATCTTCAACACTCTCCAAGAAACCAACATGCTAAATTTTAGCTTTCTACGACCAGTTGTTTCGGCTGTGCGTTGTCTGTCATCCACTCATAGGTACATGATACAGAAGACAGTCATCATCTGCCTAGCCTTTTCCCAATTATATTGGGGTCGGCTTCCAGTCAAACCGGATTCAGCTGAATACCATTATTTTACGTGGAGCGGCTGCCTACCAGACCTCCACAACCCGTTAACTGGGTAACACGGTACCTACTCCTTGGCAAGACTGGTGTCAGATTTTCTAGCTTCTGACTATCCGTAACGACTGCCAAAGATCTCTAAATGACAGCCGGGACCAACAGTTTAACGTGCTTTCCGAGGCACGGAGGAAACTCGGTATGTTAAGATGGTCACCCATCCACAGACCAACCTCGGCAAGCGTTGCTTATCCTTGAAGATCGACCTGTGCGGCTGTTATTATTTAGCCACGAGCGCCTCAGTGAACAGAAGACAGTAATAGAATTTGATATTTCAAGAAGAAATTATAGATAGTTTCCCTTTCACATCCATAAATTAAACGTAGTGCAGGCAACAAAAAAACCCACCAAAACCACCACACCCACCTACTAAAATTATAAATGCGTAAGTTTGTGAGGATGGATGGATGTTTGTTACTCTTTCACGTCAGAACGCAATAAAGGATCTTCATTCTTCAGTTAGACTATAGTCTGGAAGTATATTTTGGGAGAAGGTATGCTCCCTAGTGATCACGCGGGCGAAACCGCTGGCAAAAACTAGTCTAGTCTACTTATAAAACAGAGTCGCTGCCTGTCGTCTGTCCCTCTGTACGCTTATATATTTTAAACTACGGAACAGATTTTAATGCGTTTTTAACCGACTTCCCAAAAAGGAGGAGGTTCTCAATTCAGTTGTATGTTTTTTTATAAGTTTTTTACTTCATAACTCCGACAATTATGAACCGATTTGAAAAAATCTCTGAAAGGATATACTTGCAGATTGGTCCCATTTAAATTTTATCAAAATCGGTTACGAACTTTGGATTTTAAATCGAAATAGTTGGAATTCGTCTACTTGGATGATGGTTTTATGTCATCCAAGTAATCAACATTGCGTATTTTGCTTTTCTGCGATTTTGCAGTGGTGTTGTTAGGTGTGGGGTACCTACCACTAAATTCACTTTCATTTAGACAATTTCATCCGGAAGGTTTAAGTTCTAAGTAAGTAAGAAGGTTTAAGTAATCACTAGATGTTTTATTTGTTTATTTATTTATTTATTTATTTATTTATTTATTTATTTATTTATTTATTTATTTATTTATTTATTTATTTATTTATTTATTTATTTATTTATTTATTTATTTATTTATTTATTTATTACAGCTTGGAGGACTTACAGCTTAAACAAACTAAAAATAACAAACAAACATAAACGACAGAAAGCCAATTACAAGTCCTCACGTATAGTAATTAAACTTATTTTACTTAGCACCCCAATTTTTGCGTCGGGGGTTAAAAAAATCTATGGTTTTCACCAATAGATAGAGGATGGTTTTAGTACAGTCGTCGCCAGCACATCAAGCTACCCGAAACTGTCAAATTTTCCCAATCAACCTTGAACCTTACGTTTTCAGTTTTATAGTTGAAAATCTATTGAAGAAATTTGACAGATTGTTGTTGCTTGATGTACTGCGGCGACTGTACATAATTTGTCAAGCGGACGAAGCCGCGGGCATCAGCTAGTACCTACATTATAATCTATACTATATAATATTATAAAGCAGAAGAGTTTGTTTGTTTGGTTGAACGCGCTAATCTCAGGAACTACTAGTCCGATTTAAAAAATTATCTCTATATATCATCGCGCTAAGACCAATAGGAACAGAGCAGTAATGAAAAATGTTACGCAGACGACGTTGCACGGGTCAGCTAGTTGAAATTGTGTTGTGTTGAAGCGAATTTTGGGCGCACATACTACTCATCAATATGTTCAAAATTCTTCCCTTACTGACTTACAGACAATGCTCAGCCGAAACTACTGATCGTAGAAAGTCGAAAATTGGTCTGAGGCGGATCGCTAGTTGTTATAAACAAAACAAGCTTTCATTAAATAACAACATAACGTGTTTCGGCTTGTGACGTAACAGTATTACTTACGTCTTCTACCGTCGGCCTTGTCGAAGGTTTTACATCTACAACTGGTTGGACAGGTATATAAATATAGAAACAAAAACAGCTGTCGTAAATAGTAGATATCTTTGACAATCTCAGCATCAGAATGGGTTAAAGTTTTTCTGTGCCCGACAGGATCCATAATTTATTGTTTCTAATTATTATTTTTTTTTTTTTTTAATATAAAGCAGAAGAGTTTGTTTGTTTGTTTGGTTGAACGCGCTAATCTCAGGAACTACTGGTCCGTTTTGAAATAAAGATAGATAGGTTAGGTTAGGTTTTTTTACTTTATTTGTTAGAATTAATTTCCGCGGACCTGTTTAGGTTAGGTTAGCATTTTGTACTTTAAGTAACACAAATGAATGTTTGTATGTTGCTGTTCTGTTGATTTCTCGTCACTCGCAGTCAGTCGCTCACTTAGTAATACTATAACGTAAAAGTAAAAAAAAGTTTGAATTTTTCACATTTAAGAGGTGAAACTTGGACGATGACATCCCAGAAATCGTCTACGCATAAATTTGAAATTAGCAAAAATGCTCATAACATAAAAAACTACTGAGCCAAACTGAATTATTTTTTTACGGGACGAAATAGCAAGTATTGAACTAAAAAAAAATAACAGAAATCGGATCAAAACCTCAGAGTAATCGGTGTAAAAAACACACAAAAATAATACCCACCGATTTGTGACCCTAATCCTTTTTTGGAAGTCGGTTAAAAATGCCAAAACATTGCAGGTTCGCCGAGGCAGGTAAGTTTTAAGTGGTTAAATCCTATAATAACTATAAAAACACGGCCATGACGTATTAAGATACGATACTTAGGCAAAGGCATTAGGTATAAGATTTAGAGACCTACAAGTAAAGTGCAACTCTACCTTGCACATTAAGATTTGATATAAGTAAATAAAAAGAGAGAGCTTTATTTTTAACTACCTGACGCCTGCGGCTTCGCTCGCTTGACAAATTATATTATGCTAAAGCCTTCCTCGAGAACCACTCTATCCATTGGTGAAAACAGCACGAAAATCGGTGCTGTAGTGTTTAAGTTTATCGCGAACAGACAGACAGACGCGGCGGAGGAATCTCCTTTATAAAATGTACATGAAATATTTCGCAAGATAACTAAAAAAAAATATTTTATGAAAAAATTCGTATAGACATATTTTTTTAAACATATTTAACATATTTTTAACCGAATTGCCAAAAAGGAGGAGGTTATCAATTCGGTTGTATGTTTTTTTTAGGTTTGTTACCTCTTAACTCCGACAATTATGAACCGTTTTGAAAAATTCTTGTTTTATCTGAAAGGATATACTTGCAGATTGGTCCCATTTAAATCTCATGAAAATCGGTTTCGAACTTTGGATTTTAAATCGAAATAGCCGGAATTCGTCTATGTAGGTACCTAAATGATAGTTTTATGTCATCCAACTTAATCGAAATTTCGTACTTATTTTGCTTTTCTGCGATTTTGCAGTGGTGTTGTTAGGTGTAGGGTACAACTAAAAAGTGAAAAATAAAAAACTTTTTACAAAAAAAATACAACCGACTTCCAAAAAAAAACACTACAAAGTAAAAAATAACTTAAATTTCGGAAGTCGGTGTCAAAATACGAAGAAACTAATAAAAACACCGACTTCCGAAATTAAAGTTATTTTTTACTTTGTAGTGTTTTTGTTTGGAAGTCGGTTGTAATTTTTTTTTGTAAAAAGTTTTGTATTAATAAAAAACCGGTCAAGTGCAAGTCGGACTTACACGCGAAGGGTTCCGTACCAAATTATATATCTACCGAAAAAAACAAATTGCTTGTACGGGAGCCCCGCTTAAATTTTTATTATTTGTTGTTATATTGACAATAGAAATACCTACGCACTCTGTGAAAATTTCAACTGTCTACCTATTTCGGTTCTTGAGATGCAGCCCGCTGACACACGGACGGACAGTGGAGGCTGAGTAATTGGGTTCCATTGGTTTCCCTTAGGGTACAGAACCCTAAAAAAAGAGAAAGTTCTCACCATTCTCTGATCTGCTGTATCTCTTCCTCGTAGCCCTCAGGCATGGGCTTGAGTCCTCGCAGGAACGGGTGCAGGTACTTCGTTGCAGACATCTTGCGGCTGCTCTGGCTGTAACAATGTACAATGTTCCATTAATTAATATGTCATATCACTTGGCACCGGGCAGCAGTAGACGTAGGTACTTCGGCTGATTAAATATGCACCAGTTGAGCACCAATTCTACTCCTTTTTAAGCAGTTATTACACTACCCAATCTATCGGGCCCGATAACTAGGGCGAGACTAGTGTAATAAGAAATCGGGTGAATTCGGGTGTAAGGACACTGCCATCGGGCGATCGGGTGGCTCCGATCTCCCTGCTCTGTCTATCACCTAGTGTAAGTAAGAGACAGGGAGGCAGGTCACTGCCGCAGTGGCGGCATTGGGTAGATTGGCACCTTGGGCAGATTTGTATTCAGATATTTTCGATTGATTATTTTAGGTACTAAAATATTCGATTTTTTTTTTTCCCTGTCTCGCGCGGTTTAAGCGCAACATGACTTTATTATTTTAGGGAATTAGAAATTATACTCCAAAAAAAAAAAGTGAAATTATAGTTGCGATGCGTTTTAAACTAGGTATAATATTAGTATGCAAGTAGTCACAAGAGTAGGTAGTTGTTAATTGATGTCTTCAGTTGGAAACAAATTATAGGCACGTCAAAAAGCCATTTTATTTTTTTTATAGGCGCGACTTTGATATATCTGTCTAATGAATTTTATAGACCAGCCTCCTCCGCCCCCACTTTACGCCGCCACTGCAGTTAGGGCACGATAGATTGTGTAGTGTAATAATCGGCACCCTGCCGCAGGGGCAGGGCGCCCTAGTTATCGCCCGATAGATTGTGTAGTGTAATAGCCGCTTTAGGCTGGATTTGAACAACGCCAGATAACTCTTATTCGTGGAATAAATTTAACGTTTGAGTTTTTGTATGGAAGATCTGTCAAAAATGCAAAATTATTCCTCCGATAAAGCTATCTGGCGTTGGTCAAATCCAGCCTTAGACAACGTTGGCATTCGCATATCGGTAGACTATGCGAATTCTTGACAGAATGCGTTCCAATTTGTTGTGAACGCATTCTGTCAAGAATGTACCATTAATACTTTTTAGGGCCCTTTTAATATCTACTTATTTGATTAAACTTGTGAACGAAACTGTTAAATTCTCAACTCAGAGGCTGTACTACGCCATCTATTGAGCTAGGAAGCCAACTTTTTGTGTGGAGGAATGGGAAATGCTACGCTAAGCCAGCCTGCAGATGGCGACATCTCAAAAGGTAGTTACCAAAACGAGCTTTTATTCCATGCACGGGAAAACTGTACATTTTCATGTTCAAACAAAACATTGAAAAGTAGGAATTACATAACACACAGTTCGTACCTATCGTCATTTTCTTCAGAAAGTAGGTACCAACCTGTTTACCGTCAAAAACAAAGTTCTAGTAAAACATGTAAGTACATGTATATCTAAAATCTGCTTATTATTAAATGAAGGTTAATGAACTACCTGCTAATTATTTTGTTCTCCAAAAATCACACGACCCTTCACAAACCTGAATATAATTTATATGTCTAAGTTCGTTTTGACCCAAGATTATCGAGAAAATTGAACCCGAATATAAGACAAAGTCTAAAAAAACCAACTTCAACCGTAAAAAATAAAACATGACATTGTAAGAACGCCTGCAAGTTTTATTTGAAGGATTATAATAAAAACAATAAAATGCACAAAAACTTTAGTATTTAGCTTTAACACTTTAGCACATTTTACAAGACCCCATTATAAACAACAAGGGAATATTTAAACTAATAAAAAAATGCAACCGAATTGAGAACCTCCTCCTTTTTGGGAAGTCGGTTAAAAATAGCATTTAAGTATAGGTACCCAATTTTCAATGCATGAATTCATAATCACATCATCGTCTGGTCGTGGAGCGTCTATCAGATCCCATGAACCCAGTTACTGAGTAACACGGTAAAAGTATAGGTACCTATGTCAAACTTCATTAATGCTTGTTCTTAACTTAGAAACCAGCAATCATCAAATGACTCCTTTAGCTCTGGGCGGACAATTGTGTCAGCAACTACCATATCGTGTTGTCATTAATTAATTCTTCGTGGTAAGATGATACAAAGTAAAATACGCCTACAACTAAGCCCGAAACTACGGACTACGAGCTTAGAGAGTAACCCCCAGACTCTTAAAAAACTAAAACCCATCCGTGTTCCTCCTAATGCCCTATGCGTTCCAGGGGGGCTATACTCTCTTAGCCCAAAGTCCGTAGTTTCGGGCTGAGATGCGGGCGTAATCTACTTCGTTACACCAACGGACGTACGATTAGTCCAGAACCCAAACGAAGAATGAAAGGCAACACAATTTTACAGTAACTGTCAAATCGTGTTGTCATTAATTCTTAATGGTTACACCTAACCACTTCCGTATCACCATACGGAGTAGAATACGCTTGCAACTAAGCCCGAAACTACAGACTTCGGGCTTAGAGAGTAGCCCCCCAGGGCCGCAGTGACTGTTTCGAACAAATTCCGCTACCAGAAACCAGCACTAATAACTACTACTTCTAATGATAAATTGCTTAAACTCGAAAACACGCGTCTTCAACTCAATTTAAAGTAGATTTATGTATTCCTTCTAATCCAAATTATTGCTATGTACCAACAATTATCTATAGATAGATACTATATAATTTTATAAAGCTAAAGTGTTTGTTGTTTTTTTTTGTTTGCTTGAACGCGCTAATCTCAGGAACTACTGGTCCGATTTGAAAAATTCTTACAGTGTTAGATAGCCCATTTATCGAGGAAGGCTATAGGCTATACATATATCATCACGCTAGGTTAAATAGGAGCGAAACATTAATGAAAAATGTGACGCAGACGAAGTTGCGTGGGTCAGCTAGCACATTAATAAAACTGTAGAATTTGATTTTTTTATCGCGCAAACCTCTGGAACTATCGTATATGGTCACGATCAACGCTGCGCCCCTTAGGAGCCGAGGAAAATATCATCACCATATCAGCCGAAAGACGGTCACTGCTGGACATAGGTGACCCCACAACAACCGGTCATGTGCGTCAAAAAAAACTGGCCAAGTGTGAGTCGTATTCGCGCACGAAGGGTTCCGTACCATTATCTATAAAAACGGCAAAAAAATCTAGTTTGTTGTATGTGAGCCCCCATATTATATGAGGATATTTACTTTGTTTTGTTTTTTAGTTTTTATAGCGGCAACAGAAATACATCATCTGTGAAAATTTCAACTGTCTAGCTATCGCGGTTCCTGAGATACAGCCTGGTGACAGACGGACAGACAGCGAAGTCTTAGTAATAGGGTCCCGTTTTTGCCCTTTGGGTACGAAACCCTAAAAAGAAAAATATACTAAAGACTATTATTCGTTTATTTTCTTTTTAGCCTAATTTTGTCCTTTGCAGGGCAAAGGCCTCCCTTTCTTCCTTCCATTCTTCCCGGCTAAGACTAACCATAGAAAAAAGTCTTTGCCACTAAACTAAATAATAAATAAAGCGGGTGAGTGAAACCGCGGGGCATAGCTCCATGCAAACTACATTATTGAAGCTAGCAATCATTAACTTGAATAAATCAATCTTATCGAAGTAACAACCGGCAGAATATCATTATTTTCATTATATTATCCTGGTTTTAAAACATTATGTACAATTGTAAATACAGTAGATACATAATTATTTAACCTTCGTTGTGTATATACGCTTAGTACGTAGATATGTACAGTTGATTCGAAGGGAAAACATCCATATTACTTACAAACAGCCAAAACGTTTAGTTTATTTCTAATGTAAATAACAACAGTAAACTAAATACGCAACTTACTATTAAATGTCGATATACTATAATCTGAAAAAAACAGAAACACCAGAAAAAATTGCTATATAATAACGGTCACTGACCCACATTTATTTATTGACGTCTTAATATTAAAAAAACATTTTACAAAAAAATACAACCGACTTCCAAAAAAAAACACTACAAAGTAAAAAATAACTTTAATTTCGGAAATCGGTGTTTTTGTTCGTTTCTTCGTATTTTGACACCGACTTCCGAAATTAAAGTTATTTTTTACTTTGTAGTGTTTTTTTTTGGAAGTCGGTTGTATTTTTTTGTAAAATGTTTTTTATTTTTCACTTTTTAGTGGTGCCCCACACCTACCACACCACTGCCAAATCGCAGAAAAGCAAAATACGCAATTTCGATTATCAAAGAATCATCTAAATAGTCAAATTCCAGCTATTTCGATTTCAAATCCAAAGTTCGTAACCGATTTCGATATAATTTAAATGGGACCAATCTGCAAGCATATCCTTTCAGATGAAACAAAAATTTTTCAAATCGGTTCATAATTGTCGTAGTTATGAGGTAACAAACATAAAAATAAAAAAAAAATAAAAAAAAAACATACAACCGAATTGATAACCTCCTCCTTTTTGGGAAGTCGGTTAAAAAAAACAGTAATAAACACGTAAAGCTGTTCTGCTGTCCTGAATCCACTTACATCGTGATCCTTTAACGAAAAACAGTTCATAAAATATTATTGTTCGGTTATCTACGAAGGTATGTTAGGGAAAGGTCAATGTACTTTATTGCAAGTTTATCTGACTCCTACCATACTTATCTCTAAATTGGGGTAAACTTCTAGCATGACCTGATGCAGCTTAACATGCTTTCAAAGACTTCAAAGACGTCTAGATTTATAATGGTTAGTCGTCCATTCACGAACTGAGCTCGTCAAGCGTTGATTGACCACGAAGATCGACCTGTACATCTGTTATTATTTAGTCACACACTTCTAGGGCTGAAGGTATTTTTGTTTTTTTTTTCTGGATATCGGGAAATCATGAAATGACTCCATCTACTCTGGAGTCTGGGCGGAGCAGAAGGGAGTGTCAGACTCTTAGTGACCATAACCTATCCGGGTGATTCTCCTAATGCCCTTTGCGTTCCAGGGCCGCAGTTAGTATTTCAAACAAATTCCAACCCTGGCAGGCACTGGCCAACTAACTGGTCTAGTGGTAAAGTGAACAAAAAAAAACATTGTGATTGCTCTTTCTAACTCGTTTGTTGCAATAAAACTGATTCCATCAACACACGATGTATAATTAATCAAACATTTTAAATATTTTGTTACATATGAGATTTTGTCCCTCTAGGGAGTAGGAACAAAAGCCCAGATGCAAGGTGGGTTGAGGTTGTAATGCAAAGAAACAACGAATTGTCTTAAACAATATAATTTTATTCGCAGGCAACTACCCACTAAAAATATAAAAATGGTTAGGCTTAGGTAGAGGTTAGGGTAATGCCAGCCAGCATAAAGTTCAGTCGGTGGAACTTGGGTAGTGGGGGGTTGAAGATAACCCAGTACTGTACCTATTATTTAAATTTAAATTAACTATTAGTTGTTCTTAATAAATTTCAAGGACAACCTTCCAGTTTAGTGAATGAGAATTATAATTTTAAATTAATTAAACTAAATGGGCGCCAGGGACTTGAAGAGTCCCGGATCCCTGAGCCGACTAAGATGTTCAATATCCTTCCAGTTAAGCGTAGGTGTCGAACCCGGGGTCCATTAATTGAAGGTAGATAAAGACCGGCTTCTAATTTTGAAAACCGGGTAGGTAGTAAACTGGTTCTAGAATGAACCGGTGGAAAATTGAGGGTAAAAGTTAAATATAAAAAAAAACCGTCCCGCCTGCGCTATATCGCTAGGCGGACTCTGCCACTGCACGGTCGTCTCCACAGGAGGCGTTGTGTGGACTCGAGGAACGGGTCTCACGTCCAGGCTCCAGAGGCGCCTCTAGATCCTGGCGGCGAGACGAATCTCTCGAGTTGCCTCACCTGGAATTGACAACACGGGGAGCCTATTATTTATATGAAAGCTACGGTACTTTCCCTGAGAAGGAATTAAGGGGTCCGAGCTAGGAAATCCAAAGGCTAAAACAATAGCCGGACCACGTGGCCTTCCGCAAACGCAACACAATTAGCTACGACTTTCAACGCCAACCCTGCATGGTTGGACAATAAGAAACCCATGGGGGTGCAAAACTTACGGTTGATTGTGGCTGAAGACACTTGGCTGCAAGCTTCGACCGGCTGTAGACGGGTCCGCCTAATTTCCTTAGCGAATCCTTTCAAAACATGGAGTCCTGCAATAAATATCCAGGGATCACAACAATATCCTTTTAAACGACCTTGGAAGGTCTCGAAGATCACTTTCAGAGACTAACACAATCCAACATCTTACCTTTTAAAACAAGAGAATAAAATTTGTTGCTCAGTCAAGCGTGACAAATCGAAAATGAATGATCAATCTTTTGTCGGGGATGTCAACCAGAACAAGACAGACTTCCCCCTTTCAAGGTAAAACATGTGGGAACTCGGGTGACTGAATCACTACAACAAGATATTAAATTCCTGGAAAAATCCCTAACAACCGTCTAACTTGAAGTTTCCACCCTGGAACAATAATAATAATCAGGATCCAAGCCAACAAACTCATCATTTCCCACCCCCAACACTACCGTTTGTCTTGAGTGGGGTAATTCTTTGATAAAATCGGCCAATCGAGAATGTACAACCTGGCCACACCAAACCAGTGACAAACCATAGACAATGTGGTTTTCGAAATTTCTAGAACAATGTCTATAATGAAAAAATAATTACATTTCCGTCTATGGTTAAAAGACCAGTGTCTTTTCACCAAAAGCCGAAAACTATTAAGGATTGTTCTATACGATATTAGTATTAGCCTCCAAGCAATCTGACAAAATCAACTAATAATATCGATTAAACTACAACTTTGAATCGGCAACCGCTAGAGGTCGCCTCCAACTGACAGAGACTGACGTTTCAACAGAATGACATTTGCAATGTCGACTGTCACAACATTATGATATGACGTATTTATATTATTGTGAAAATCTGTTTATTTAGGGTTTAGAAAAGTGATTTATCGACAGAAAGTGTTATCATTAGGGTCTAGTGACGCCGTAAAAATGAAGCAAATAACTCCTTTCATAAATCGCAAGTCAAAGTCAGTTGCACAAACTACAATGATCACTTTACTTGGAAACCTAAGGTAAATGTTAGGTTCAAGAAAAACAACGTAACAGTACCTCCCCAACCACCAGAGATTTGACCCGATAGGGCAAATCTCGAAGCTGGCCCTCCAGCGTCAAAGCCAATTCAAAAGAACTAAGCACGCCTACAACAATCCATAATGCTCATCCCCAAAAACAGGAACTGAGAAAGAAAAGGAAAAAAAAACGTCGAAACTGGTGCACGATTAGGCAGTTAAGGCATATACTAACAACAAAAATGTTATATCTGTGGAATACATTAAATAGCGGCACCCCTGGAGCGAGTCTAATCCATTCACAAACATGGTAAAAGACAAGCTCCAAAAAAAAGGTGTAGTGTTACTCCTGTAGCGAGTCTAATCCATTTACAAACATGGTAAAAGACAAGCTCCAAAAAAGAGTAGAAATGTGTAAGAATCTGCTGAAGAAGTAATATCTTAGTCTGACCTACTATAATTATATAGGAGAGACCACCCTACCCAATCGTACACCAAAGTCAACCTACACATCCTCTAACTAATAGTGATGACCGCCGCGAACAACGCCGAGCCGGTACACAATCAATACCCTAAAGTAAATAAGTAACTACTACAAACTAATTAGAATTGGCTAACCGTCTTCCTGAAATGGAATGTGACGGTAATTCGCCCCCTGTAAATAAAATACCATCTAAAAACGTTTTCCAACAATGCAGCCTACACGCCCGCCATTAAGGCCTCCTAACTCAGGACTATCATTATGCTGCCTTACCAGCAATCCGGAGATTCAAACACTCTTCGAAAGAGTTAAACCTATAATAATAAGTGACCAACAACAACTTTAATCAGTCGTCTATTGGTGCTCAAAACGCAGTTTACAAATGTGTTCACAGTTGGATCCTGTGTAACACTACGAACTGCAAAAACCATGTTAACTATATTTAACAAATATAGTTTTTTAAATTTATGTTTAAATTATATAAAAAAATGGAAAAGTTAATCCTCGCCACATGGTGATTTAAAATCTTTGATATGCCATGTGCCAAGGTTTTTTCCGGAACTACACGGAACATACCTAATTAAATAAGTTCCCTAATATGAACACGTAGTTCCTCTACGGTTGAAGTTGGTTTCGCGTCTCGAACCAAAACCTCAAATGTAAGCTCGTCCTTGCGAAGCAAATCAAACTTAATAGTAAGTTCCATTTTGATAAATTAAAAATAAATTGAAAGTAACCAAACTTAATACTGGCTGTCACAATGTACAATTTCAAATAATTTGCAGATATTATGCTTAGTATAGGCAGTTACACAACCATAATCTTTGATTAATTTGTAGTTAATTGTACCAGTAAAGTAAATTGTACAAGTAAAGTAAATTGTACAAGTAAAGTAAATTGTATAAGTAAAGTAAATTGTACAAGTAAAGTTAATTTTATAAGTATAGGTAAATTGTATAAGTAAAGTGTATAAAACGGTACAAACATATAGACTAGAACATGTTTACAAAGGATTCGGCGTGACGGTTTTTTCCTTAAAAATATCTAAAACTGGAAGGTCGTAGAAACAGTACTTGGGGTTGTAAGGTACAGCAATAGACGTAACCTCTATCTTCAACCAATACACACGTTGGTAATAACTCACAGGATAATTTTATTTGCAGGCAACTACCCACTAAAAATACACCACACCCCAACTACACGTGCGTACTGTCAGCTAATTCTCAATTGGTACAGGCAGAAATTGCTTAATTGTTGTCTGCTATAACCGTACGGCGTTTTCCTGGTACACGGTATACCCCGTACGGTTATAGCAGACAACGGGACGCAGTTTACGGGTAATGAGTTACGTACACTGTTGGAGAGGTACAAAATACCTCAAGTTCACTTCACACCTCGTTACTGCCCAAGCGTGAACACCGTAGAACGCTATAACCGTACTATAATGACCGCGGTATCAATTCTTGTGGAGGATGATCATCGATCTTGGGATGTTAACATCTCAAAGATCCAATTCGCCATGAACACCTCCACAAACGAAGTTACTCGTTTTACCCCGTTCTTCCTAGTACATGGCAGAGAGGCCGTTAGTAGTGGTGATGTCTTCGGCAATGATACCGTTGCACAGCCCACTCTAGCTTGCGCTTCCCGCAGTTCATATGCCAATCAGCTAGGGGGTTTGGGCGATATCTTCGATAAGGTAAAGGACGCGCTCGTCAAATCCCATAAACGTAGTGCTCGTTATTACAATAGTAGTAGGAGGCACGCGGAGTTTGAGGTAGGCGACACTGTTTGGAAGAGGACATATCCACAGAGTGACGCCTCAAAATTTTTTATGGCTAAATTAGCCCCTAAGTATGAAAAATGTATTATTAGGAAAAAACTTTCACCCTTAGTGTATGAATTGGAAGGCTGTAGTTCCGGAAAAAACCTTGGCACATGGCATATCAAAGATTTTAAATCACCATGTGGCGAGGATTAACTTTTCCATTTTTTTATATAATTTAAACATAAATTTAAAAAACTATGATTGTTAAATATAGTTAACATGGTTTTTGCAGTTCGTAGTGTTACACAGGATCCAACTGTGAACACATTTGTAAACTGCGTTTTGAGCACCAATAGACGACTGATTAAAGTTGTTGTTGGTCACTTATTATTATAGGTTTAACTCTCTTGAAGAGTGTTTGAATCTCCGGATTGCTGGTAAGGCAGCATAATGATAGTCCTGAGTTAGGAGGCCTTAATGGCGGGCGTGTAGGCTGCATTGTTGGAAAACGTTTTTAGATGGTATTTTATTTACAGGGGGCGAATTACCGTCACATTCCATTTCAGGAAGACGGTTAGCCAATTCTAATTAGTTTGTAGTAGTTACTTATTTACTTTAGGGTATTGATTGTGTACCGGCTCGGCGTTGTTCGCGGCGGTCATCACTATTAGTTAGAGGATGTGTAGGTTGACTTTGGTGTACGATTGGGTAGGGTGGTCTCTCCTATATAATTATAGTAGGTCAGACTAAGATATTACTTCTTCAGCAGATTCTTACACATTTCTACTCTTTTTTGGAGCTTGTCTTTTACCATGTTTGTAAATGGATTAGACTCGCTACAGGAGTAACACTACACCTTTTTTTTGGAGCTTGTCTTTTACCATGTTTGTAAATGGATTAGACTCGCTCCAGGGGTGGCGCTATTTAATGTATTCCACAGATATAACATTTTTGTTGTTAGTATATGCCTTAACTGCCTAATCGTGCACCAGTTTCGACGTTTTTTTTTTCCTTTTCTTTCTCAGTTCCTGTTTTTAGGGATGAGCATTGTGGATTGTTGTAGGCGTGCTTAGTTCTTTTGAATTGGCTTTGACGCTGGAGGGCCAGCTTCGAGATTTGCCCTATCGGGTCAAATCTCTGGTGGTTGGGGAGGTACTGTTACGTTGTTTTTCTTGAACCTAACATTTACCTTAGGTTTCCAAGTAAAATGATCATTGTAGTTTGTGCAACTGACTTTGACTTGCGATTTATGAAAGGAGTTATTTGGTTCATTTTTACGGCGTCACTAGACCCTAATGATAACACTTTCTGTCGATAAATCACTTTTCTAAACCCTAAATAAACAGATTTTCACTATAATATAAATACGTCATATCATAATGTTGTGACAGTCGACATTGCAAATGTCATTCTGTTGAAACGTCAGTCTCTGTCAGTTGGAGGCGACCTCTAGCGGTTGCCGATTCAAAGTTGTAGTTTAATCGATATTATTAGTTGATTTTGTCAGATTGCTTGGAAACTAATACTAATATCGTATAGAACAATCCTTAATAGTTTTCGGCTTTTGGTGAAAAGACACTGGTCTTTTAACCATAGACGGAAATGTAATTATTTTTTCATTATAGACATTGTTCTAGAAATTTCGAAAACCACATTGTCTATGGTTTGTCACTGGTTTGGTGTGGCCAGGTTGTACATTCTCGATTAGCCGATTTTATCAAAGAATTACCCCTCATATGTAAAAAGGGTAAAAGTTAAATATAAAAAAAACCGTCCCGCCTGCGCTATATCGCTAGGCGGTGGTGGTAAACTGGTTCTAGAATGAACCGGTTGAAAATTGAGGGTAAAAGTTAAATATAAAAAAAAACCGTCCCGCCTGCGCTATATCGCTAGGCGGACTCTGCCACTGCACGGTCGTCTCCACAGGAGGCGTTGTGTGGACTCGAGGAACGGGTCTCACGTCCAGGCTCCAGAGGCGCCTCTAGATCCTGGCGGCGAGACGAATCTCTCGAGTTGCCTCACGGTTGATTAGGGCTGGAGACACTTGGCTGCAAGCTTCGACCGGCTGGGAGACGGGTCCGCCTAATTTCCTTAGCGAATCCTTTCAAAACATGGAGTCCTTGTAAGACACGAGGGCAAGAACCCTGTGTGTGTCCAGCGTGGTAGATGGAAAAATGCTCGATTGTTTGTCCTGTCAAGCATTAATTCCTATAATTAACCCGGATATTAGAAGTTTGAATTAAATAAGACAACCTTCGTTTACCCCACTAACCTCAACCGTTACATATGAGATTTTGTCCCTCCAGTGGGTAGGAACAAAAGCCCAGATGCAAGGTGGGTTGAGGTTGTAATGCAAAGAAACAACGAATTGTCTTAAACAATATAATTTTATTTGCAGGCAACTACCCACTAAAAATATAAAAATGGTTAGGCTTAGGTAGAGGTTAGGGTAATGCCAGCCAGCATAAAGTTCAGTCGGTGGAACTTGGGTAGTGGGGGGTTGAAGATAACCCAGTACTGTACCTATTATTTAAATTTAAATTAACTATTAGTTGTTCTTAATAAATTTCAAGGACAACCTTCCAGTTTAGTGAATGAGAATTATAATTTTAAATTAATTAAACTAAATGGGCGCCAGGGACTTGAAGAGTCCCGGATCCCTGAGCCGACTAAGATGTTCAATATCCTTCCAGTTAAGCGTAGGTGTCGAACCCGGGGTCCATTAATTGAAGGTAGATAAAGACCGGCTTCTAATTTTGAAAACCGGGTAGGTAGTAAACTGGTTCTAGAATGAACCGGTGGAAAATTGAGGGTAAAAGTTAAATATAAAAAAAAACCGTCCCGCCTGCGCTATATCGCTAGGCGGACTCTGCCACTGCACGGTCGTCTCCACTGGAGGCGTTGTGTGGACTCGAGGAACGGGTCTCACGTCCAGGCTCCAGAGGCGCCTCTAGATCCTGGCGGCGAGACGAATCTCTCGAGTTGCCTCACCTGGAATTGACAACACGGGGAGCCTATTATTTATATGAAAGCTACGGTACTTTCCCTGAGAAGGAATTAAGGGGTCCGAGCTAGGAAATCTAAAGGATAAAACAATAGCCGGACCACGTGGCCTATTGCAAACACAACACAATTAGCTACGACTTTCAACGCTAACCTTGCATGGTTGGACAATAAGAAACCCACGGGGGTGCAAAACTTACGGTTGATTAGGGCTGAAGACACTTGGCTGCAAGCTTCGACCGGCTGTAGACGGGTCCGCCTAATTTCCTTAGCGAATCCTTTCAAAACATGGAGTCCTGTAATAAATATCCAGGGATCACAACAATATCCTTTTAAACGACCTTGGAAGGTCTCGAAGATCACTTTCAGAGACTAACACAATCCAACATCTTACCTTTTAAAACAAGAGAATAAAATTTGTTGCTCAGTCAAGCGTGACAAATCGAAAATGAATGATCAATCTTTTGTCGGGGATGTCAACCAGAACAAGACAGACTTCCCCCTTTCAAGGTAAAACATGTGGGAACTCGGGTGACTGAATCACTACAACAAGATATTAAATTCCTGGAAAAATCCCTAACAACCGTCTAACTTGACGTTTACACCCTGGAACAATAATAATAATCAGGATCCAAGCTAACAAACTCATCATTTCCCACTTCCAACACTATCGTTTGTCTTGAGTGGGGTAATTCTTTGATAAAATCGGCTAATTGAGAATGTACAACCTGGCCACACCAAGCCAGTGACAAACCATAGACAATGTGGTTTTCGAAATTTCTAGAACAATGTCTATTATGAAAAAATAATTACATTTCCGTCTATGGTTAAAAGACCAGTGTCTTTTCACCAAAAGCCGAAAACTATTAAGGATTGGTCTATACGATATTAGTATTAGTTTCCAAGCAATCTGACAAAATCAACTAATAATATCGATTAAACTACAACTTTGAATCGGCAACCGCTAGAGGTCGCCTCCAACTGACAGAGACTGACGTTTCAACAGAATGACATTTGCAATGTCGACTGTCACAACATTATGATATGACGTATTTATATTATTGTGAAAATCTGTTTATTTAGGGTTTAGAAAAGTGATTTATCGACAGAAAGTGTTATCATTAGGGTCTAGTGACGCCGTAAAAATGAAGCAAATAACTCCTTTCATAAATCGCAAGTCAAAGTCAGTTGCACAAACTACAATGATCATTTTACTTGGAAACCTAAGGTAAATGTTAGGTTCAAGAAAAACAACGTAACAGTACCTCCCCAACCACCAGAGATTTGACCCGATAGGGCAAATCTCGAAGCTGGCCCTCCAGCGTCAAAGCCAATTCAAAAGAACTAAGCACGCCTACAACAATCCACAATGCTCATCCCTAAAAACAGGAACTGAGAAAGAAAAGAAAAAAAAACGTCGAAACTGGTGCACGATTAGGCAGTTAAGGCATATACTAACAACAAAAATGTTATATCTGTGGAATACATTAAATAGCGCCACCCCTGGAGCGAGTCTAATCCATTTACAAACATGGTAAAAGACAAGCTCCAAAAAAAAGGTGTAGTGTTACTCCTGTAGCGAGTCTAATCCATTTACAAACATGGTAAAAGACAAGCTCCAAAAAAGAGTAGAAATGTGTAAGAATCTGCTGAAGAAGTAATATCTTAGTCTGACCTACTATAATTATATAGGAGAGACCACCCTACCCAATCGTACACCAAAGTCAACCTACACATCCTCTAACTAATAGTGATGACCGCCGCGAACAACGCCGAGCCGGTACACAATCAATTGACAACACGTACGTGCAGTGTAGTAAGACAAACTCTACCGTTACGCTAAAAATAAATTCGGGGTAGCTAGTGACTATGACTGGAAGCAAGTAGTACCGGAGGGCAATCGACTAGAATTGCTTAAAAGTCACCATAGTGGCGAATTATCTCCACATTTCGGAGTATTTAAAACTTACAAAAGACTTGCACTCCGATACTACTGGCCCAACATGTATAAAGACGTGATTAGCTACGTTGGTAATTGTGATACATGCGCCGCATATAAACACTCACAATTACCTCCTCCCGGACTCTTGGGTGATGCGAAAGAGTGCTCCAAGCCTTTTGAAACGATAAGCATTGACTTGGTAGGTCCGTTGCCGCGTTCCAGAGCGGGATTCACTTATCTTTTAGTTGTTGTGTGCTGTTTTACGAAATACTGCTTACTATTTCCTTTACGCACGTACTATCAAGAATAATCCAAAAATGTCTCCATGAGTACAGTGGCGATGGTGCCTAACTGTACTCATGGAGACATTTTTGGATTATTCTTGTAAGACAGCGGCAATTGTGCTTAACTGTACTCAACTTTGCATTTTATTTTGCTTTAAACTTGTTAGTCGGTGGCGATGGTGCCTAACCGTACTCATATTGGTTTTTTTTGTTTTCTTTTTGTTAAGATATACCTTGTAAGTCGGTGGCGAAGGTGCTCAACCGTACTCAAATTGTATTTTTTTTTCTTTTTTTAATAGTCTTGCACATATAGGACAGCGACGGTTGCGGCTAGCTGGACTTGTTTCTTGGATTTAGCTAGTTAGTCAGTGGCGATGGAGCCTAACTGCACTCATGTTGGTTCTTTTTGTATTATAGGTCGGTTATTCTAGTGACTTAACTGTACTTTTTGTTATTTTAGACGTATGTTTTGTTATGGAGTTATATATTCTTGCGATTTTCCATGACTTTTCTTAAGATTTGGTTGATGATGGACTTAGCAGATGTTTTCCTTGCAGTCTAGTAATTATCCTAATCATTTCTAGGATTGGAATCTTTGTTTTTTTGTCCTTGAAATTTATTAAGAACAATTAATAGTTAATTTAAATTTAAATAATAGGTACAGTACTGGGTTATCTTCAACCCCCCACTACCCAAGTTCCACCGACTGAACTTTATGCTGGCTGGCATTACCCTAACCTCTACCTAAGCCTAACCATTTTTATATTTTTAGTGGGTAGTTGCCTGCAAATAAAATTATATTGTTTAAGACAATTCGTTGTTTCTTTGCATTACAACCTCAACCCACCTTGCATCTGGGCTTTTGTTCCTACCCACTGGAGGGACAAAATCTCATATGTAACACTGGCCCCACGTTGGGCGCCACTGTTACATATGAGATTTTGTCCCTCTAGGGAGTAGGAACAAAAGCCCAGATGCAAGGTGGGTTGAGGTTGTAATGCAAAGAAACAACGAATTGTCTTAAACAATATAATTTTATTTGCAGGCAACTACCCACTAAAAATATAAAAATGGTTAGGCTTAGGTAGAGGCTAGGGTAATGCCAGCCAGCATAAAGTTCAGTCGGTGGAACTTGGGTAGTGGGGGGTTGAAGATAACCCAGTACTGTACCTATTATTTAAATTTAAATTAACTATTAATTGTTCTTAATAAATTTCAAGGACAACCTTCCAGTTTAGTGAATGAGAATTATAATCTTAAATTAATTAAACTAAATGGGCGCCAGGGACTTGAAGAGTCCCGGATCCCTGAGCCGACTAAGATGTTCAATATCCTTCCAGTTAAGCGTAGGTGTCGAACCCGGGGTCCATTAATTGAAGGTAGATAAAGACCGGCTTCTAATTTTGAAAACCGGGTAGGTAGTAAACTGGTTCTAGAATGAACCGGTTGAAAATTGAGGGTAAAAGTTAAATATAAAAAAAACCGTCCCGCCTGCGCTAAATCGCTAGGCGGACTCTGCCACTGCACGGTCGTCTCCACTGGAGGCGTTGTGTGGACTCGAGGAACGGGTCTCACGTCCAGGCTCCAGAGGCGCCTCTAGATCCTGGCGGCGAGACGAATCTCTCGAGTTGCCTCACCTGGAATTGACAACACGGGGAGCCTATTATTTATATGAAAGCTACGGTACTTTCCCTGAGAAGGAATTAAGGGGTCCGAGCTAGGAAATCTAAAGGCTAAAACAATAGCCGGACCACGTGGCCTTCCGCAAACGCAACACAATTAGCTACGACTTTCAACGCTAACCCTGCATGGTTGGACAATAAGAAACCCATGGGGGTGCAAAACTTACGGTTGATTGTGGCTGAAGACACTTGGCTGCAAGCTTCGACCGGCTGTAGACGGGTCCGCCTAATTTCCTTAGCGAATCCTTTCAAAACATGGAGTCCTGTAATAAATATCCAGGGATCACAACAATATCCTTTTAAACGACCTTGGAAGGTCTCGAAGATCACTTTCAAACACTCTTTCAACAAAATTCCTACCTTGTAAGACACGAGGGCAAGAACGCTGTGTGTGTCCAGCGTGGTAGATGGAAAAATGATCGATTGTTTGTCCTGTCAAGCATTTCAACCAGAACAAGACAGCCCACTTAGAAAAACTCCTCTTTTTCTAGGTAAAACATGTGGGAACTCGGGTGACAATCACTACAACAAGATATTAAATTCCTGGAAAGATCCCTAACAACCGTCTAACTTGACGTTTACACCCTGGAACAATAATAATAATCAGGATCCAAGCTAACAAACTCATCATTTCCCACTTCCAACACTATCGTTTGTCTTGAGTGGGGTAATTCTTTGATAAAATCGGCTAATCGAGAATGTACAACCTGGCCACACCAAACCAGTGACAAACCATAGACAATGTGGTTTTCGAAATTTCTAGAACAATGTCTATAATGAAAAAATAATTACATTTCCGTCTATGGTTAAAAGACCAGTGTCTTTTCACCAAAAGCCGAAAACTATTAAGGATTGTTCTATACGATATTAGTATTAGTTTCCAAGCAATCTGACAAAATCAACTAATAATATCGATTAAACTACAACTTTGAATCGGCAACCGCTAGAGGTCGCCTCCAACTGACAGAGACTGACGTTTCAACAGAATGACATTTGCAATGTCGACTGTCACAACATTATGATATGACGTATTTATATTATTGTGAAAATCTGTTTATTTAGGGTTTAGAAAAGTGATTTATCGACAGAAAGTGTTATCATTAGGGTCTAGTGACGCCGTAAAAATGAAGCAAATAACTCCTTTCATAAATCGCAAGTCAAAGTCAGTTGCACAAACTACAATGATCATTTTACTTGGAAACCTAAGGTAAATGTTAGGTTCAAGAAAAACAACGTAACAGTACCTCCCCAACCACCAGAGATTTGACCCGATAGGGCAAATCTCGAAGCTGGCCCTCCAGCGTCAAAGCCAATTCAAAAGAACTAAGCACGCCTACAACAATCCATAATGCTCATCCCTAAAAACAGGAACTGAGAAAGAAAAGGAAAAAAAAAACGTCGAAACTGGTGCACGATTAGGCAGTTAAGGCATATACTAACAACAAAAATGTTATATCTGTGGAATACATTAAATAGCGCCACCCCTGGAGCGAGTCTAATCCATTTACAAACATGGTAAAAGACAAGCTCCAAAAAAAAGGTGTAGTGTTACTCCTGTAGCGAGTCTAATCCATTTACAAACATGGTAAAAGACAAGCTCCAAAAAAGAGTAGAAATATGTAAGAATCTGCTGAAGAAGTAATATCTTAGTCTGACCTACTATAATTATATAGGAGAGACCACCCTACCCAATCGTACACCAAAGTCAACCTACACATCCTCTAACTAATAGTGATGACCGCCGCGAACAACGCCGAGCCGGTACACAATCAATACCCTAAAGTAAATAAGTAACTACTACAAACTAATTAGAATTGGCTAACCGTCTTCCTGAAATGGAATGTGACGGTAATTCGCCCCCTGTAAATAAAATACCATCTAAAAACGTTTTCCAACAATGCAGCCTACACGCCCGCCATTAAGGCCTCCTAACTCAGGACTATCATTATGCTGCCTTACCAGCAATCCGGAGATTCAAACACTCTTCGAAAGAGTTAAACCTATAATAATAAGTGACCAACAACAACTTTAATCAGTCGTCTATTGGTGCTCAAAACGCAGTTTACAAATGTGTTCACAGTTGGATCCTGTGTAACACTACGAACTGCAAAAACCATGTTAACTATATTTAACAAATATAGTTTTTTAAATTTATGTTTAAATTATATAAAAAAATGGAAAAGTTAATCCTCGCCACATGGTGATTTAAAATCTTTGATATGCCATGTGCCAAGGTTTTTTCCGGAACTACACGGAACATACCTAATTAAATAAGTTCCCTAATATGAACACGTAGTTCCTCTACGGTTGAAGTTGGTTTCGCGTCTCGAACCAAAACCTCAAATGTAAGCTCGTCCTTGCGAAGCAAATCAAACTTAATAGTAAGTTCCATTTTGATAAATTAAAAATAAATTGAAAGTAACCAAACTTAATACTGGCTGTCACAATGTACAATTTCAAATAATTTGCAGATATTATGCTTAGTATAGGCAGTTACACAACCATAATCTTTGATTAATTTGTAGTTAATTGTACCAGTAAAGTAAATTGTACAAGTAAAGTAAATTGTACAAGTAAAGTAAATTGTATAAGTAAAGTAAATTGTACAAGTAAAGTTAATTTTATAAGTATAGGTAAATTGTATAAGTAAAGTGTATAAAACGGTACAAACATATAGACTAGAACATGTTTACAAAGGATTCGGCGTGACGGTTTTTTCCTTAAAAATATCTAAAACTGGAAGGTCGTAGAAACAGTACTTGGGGTTGTAAGGTACAGCAATAGACGTAACCTCTATCTTCAACCAATACACACGTTGGTCGCCACTATGGTGACTTTTAAGCAATTCTAGTCGATTGCCCTCCGGTACTACTTGCTTCCAGTCATAGTCACTAGCTACCCCGAATTTATTTTTAGCGTAACGGTAGAGTTTGTCCTCCTTAATAATAAAGTTAGGGCACGACCTGGGCGTACTGACACATTTATCCCACAACGCTTTATACCATGTGTCATTAATTGGCACTTTAATTTCCAACAACGGAACGCTACGAGAAAGGGCATCTGGGACTACATTGTCTCTGCCTTTGCGGTGTTCAATGGTGAAGTTATAAGGTGATAACCGACAACCCCAACGGGCTAATCGACCAGAGGGATTGGTTAAATTAAAGAACCATTTTAAGCTCGAGTGGTCGGTTATCACTTTAAACGCTAGGCCGCCTTCCACGTAGGCACGAAAGTGTTCGACGGCGAAGACCACCGCGAGGGCTTCGCGTTCCGTTGCCGAATAGTTGCGCTCCGCCGGGTTGAGCGAACGACTGCAATAGGCTATTGGGTGCTCCTCTCCATCTGTAACCTGAGTCAGAGTGCCCGCTATCCCAAAACTAGATGCGTCACAATGAATCTCAAAAGGTTTAGAGAAATCTGGGCAAGCCAATACCGGAGCGGTCACCAACGCCTCTTTCAAGGTTGAGAACGCGGTTTCGGTCTCAGTCGTCCACTGAAAAGGCGGTGCTTTTTTGCTCGTACTTGTTAGTGCGTTTAAAGGAGCCGCTATCGTGCTAAAGTTTTTAATAAAACGTCTATAATATGAGGCCGTTCCAAGAAACATTTTCACTTCCTTACGGGTCTTAGGGGTTGGAAAGTTGACAATTGACTGAACTTTCGACGGATCAGTGTGTAAGCCATGCTCGTCCACTCTGTAACCTAGGTATTTTAACTCACGTCGAAAGAAACAGGACTTTGGCAAATTAATTGTCAGATTAGCCTGCCTTAATTTATCTAAAACCCGTTTAAGAAGTGAAATGTGCTCCTCGAAGGTTGATGAACAAATAATAATGTCATCAAGATAAACGAACACCTTATTTCCAAACTCTGGGCCGAATAGTCTGTCCATTAATCGCTGTTGGGTAGCTGGGGCTCCAGTCAACCCAAAGCACATAACTTTAAAATGGAACAAACCTCGACCCGGAACCGTGAATGCGGTTTTTTCTTTGGAAGAAACGGAGTCCAATTCTATTTGCCAAAAGGCTGATTTTAAGTCAATCGACGAAAGGTATCGCGCGTCCCGCAACTGGTCTATCTAACCACAATATATAAGACACGGTGGGCGTTCAGCAGCGTCGTGTATAATCTGCACAAAAGTGCAGTGGCAGAGTCCGCCTAGCGATTTAGCGCAGGCGGGACGGTTTTTTTTTATATTTAACTTTTACCCTCAATTTTCAACCAATTCTAGAACCAGTTTACTACCTACCCGGTTTTCAAAATTAGAAGCCGGTCTTTATCTACCTTCAATTAATGGACCCCGGGTTCGACACCTACGCTTAACTGGAAGGATATTGAACATCTTAGTCGGCTCAGGGATCCGGGACTCTTCAAGTCCCTGGCGCCCATTTAGTTTCATTAATTTAAGATTATAATTCTCATTCACTAAACTGGAAGGTTGTCCTTGAAATTTATTAAGAACAATTAATAGTTAATTTAAATTTAAATAATAGGTACAGTACTGGGTTATCTTCAACCCCCCACTACCCAAGTTCCACCGACTGAACTTTATGCTGGCTGGCATTACCCTAACCTCTACCTAAGCCTAACCATTTTTATATTTTTAGTGGGTAATTGCCTGCAAATAAAATTATATTGTTTAAGACAATTCGTGGTTTCTTTGCATTACAACCTCAACCCACCTTGCATCTGGGCTTTTGTTCCTACCCACTAGAGGGACAAAATCTCCAATGTAAATAGTAGAACTCAATTCATGAAGCAACAAGAATGGTGTATGCGTACGTGAAGTGGTACACGGTGCGAAGGTTATAGAATGGTTTATTACGAAGATATATATAGATATTTTTAAGGAAAAAACCGTCACGCCGAATCCTTTATAAACATGTTCTAGTCTATATGTTTGTACCGTTTTATACACTTTACTTATACAATTTACCTATACTTATAAAATTAACTTTACTTGTACAATTTACTTTACTTATACAATTTACTTTACTTGTACAATTTACTTTACTTGTACAATTTACTTTACTTGTACAATTTACTTTACTAGTACAATTAACTACAAATTAATCAAAGATTATGGTTGTGTAACTGCCTATACTAAGCATAATATCTGCAAATTATTTTAAATTGTACATTGTGACAGCCAGTATTAAGTTTGCTTACTTTCAATTTATTTTTAATTTATCAAAATGGAACTTACTATTAAGTTTGATTTGCTTCGCAAGGACGAGCTTACATTTGAGGTTTTGGTTCGAGACGCGAAACCAACTTCAACCGTAGAGGAACTACGTGTTCATATTAGGGAACTTATTTAATTAGGTATGTTCCGTGTAGTTCCGGTAAGGGCCTCGGCACATGGCATACCAAGAATTTAAAATCACCATGTGGCGAGGATTAACTTTATCTTATAATTTATGGTAATTTAAACATAAATTATCTTGTGGCATATGGCCACACTTTTATAACTATGTCAGATTAAATACAGTTTACACTGTTCTTTGCAGTTCGTAGTGTTACACAGGATCCAACTGTGAACACATTTGTGAGCTGCGTTTTAAGCACCAATAGACGACTGATTAAAGTTGTTGTTGGTCACTCATTATTGTAGATTTAACTCCTTCGAAGAGTGTTTGAATCTCCGGATTGCTGGTAAGGCAGCATAATGATAGTCCTGAGTTAGGAGGCCTTAATGGCGGGCGTGTAGGCTGCATTGTTGGAAAACGTTTTTAGATGGTATTTTATTTACAGGGGGCGAATTACCGTCACATTCCATTTCAGGAAGACGGTTAGCCAATTCTAATTAGTTTGTAGTAGTTACTTATTTACTTTAGGGTATTGATTGTGTACCGGCTCGGCGTTGTTCGCGGCGGTCATCACTATTAGTTAGAGGATGTGTAGGTTGACTTTGGTGTACGATTGGGTAGGGTGGTCTCTCCTATATAATTATAGTAGGTCAGACTAAGATATTACTTCTTCAGCAGATTCTTACACATTTCTACTCTTTTTTGGAGCTTGTCTTTTACCATGTTTGTAAATGGATTAGACTCGCTACAGGAGTAACACTACACCTTTTTTTTTGGAGCTTGTCTTTTACCATGTTTGTAAATGGATTAGACTCGCTCCAGGGGTGGCGCTATTTAATGTATTCCACAGATATAACATTTTTGTTGTTAGTATATGCCTTAACTGCCTAATCGTGCACCAGTTTCGACGTTTTTTTTTTCTTTTCTTTCTCAGTTCCTGTTTTTAGGGATGAGCATTGTGGATTGTTGTAGGCGTGCTTAGTTCTTTTGAATTGGCTTTGACGCTGGAGGGCCAGCTTCGAGATTTGCCCTATCGGGTCAAATCTCTGGTGGTTGGGGAGGTACTGTTACGTTGTTTTTCTTGAACCTAACATTTACCTTAGGTTTCCAAGTGGAATGATCATTGTGGTTTGTGCAACTGACTTTGGCTTGCGATTTGTGAAAGGAGTTATTTGCTTCATTTTTACGGCGTCACTAGACCCTAATGATAGCACTTTCTGTCGATAAATCACTTTTCTAAACCTTAAATAAACAGATTTTCACAATAATATAAATACGTCATATCATGGTGTTGTGACTGTTGACATTGCAAATGTCATTCTGTTGAAACGTCAGTCTCTGTCAGTTGGAGGCGACCTCTAGCGGTTGCCGATTCAAAGTTGTAGTTTAATCGATATTATTGGTTGATTTTGTCAGATTGCTTGGAAACTGATACTAATATCGTATGGACCAATCCTTGGTGGTTTTCGGCTTTTGGTGAAGGGACACTGGTCTTTTAACCATGGACGGAAGTGTAATTGTTTTTTCATAATAGACATTGTTCTAGAAATTTCGAAAGCCACATTGTCTATGGTTTGTCACTGGCTTGGTGTGGCCAGGTGGTACATTCTCAATTAGCCGATTTTATCAAAGAATTACCCCACTCAAGACAAACGATAGTGTTGGAAGTGGGAAATGATGGGTTTGTTAGCTTGGATCCTGATTATTATTGTTGTTCCAGGGTGTAAACGTCAAGTTAGACGGTTGTTAGGGATCTTTCCAGGAATTTAATATCTTGTTGTAGTGATTCAGTCACCCGAGTTCCCACATGTTTTACCTAGAAAAAGAGGAGTTTTTCTAAGTGGGCTGTCTTGTTCTGGTTGAAATGCTTGACAGGACAAACAATCGATCATTTTTCCATCTACCACGCTGGACACACACAGCGTTCTTGCCCTCGTGTCTTAAAGGTAGGAATTTTGTTGAAAGAGTGTTTGAAAGTGATCTTCGAGACCTTCCAAGGTCGTTTAAAAGGATATTGTTGTGATCCCTGGATATTTATTACAGGACTCCATGTTTTGAAAGGATTCGCTAAGGAAATTAGGCGGACCCGTCTCCCAGCCGGTCGAAGCTTGCAGCCAAGTGTCTTCAGCCCTAATCAACCGTAAGTTTTGCACCCCCGTGGGTTTCTTATTGTCCAACCATGCAAGGTTAGCGTTGAAAGTCGTAGCTAATTGTGTTGTGTTTGCAATAGGCCACGTGGTCCGGCTATTGTTTTATCCTTTAGATTTCCTAGCTCGGACCCCTTTATTCCTTCTCAGGGAAAGTACCGTAGCTTCCCCATATATAATAGGCTCCCCGTGTTGTCAATTCCAGGTGAGGCAACTCGAGAGATTCGTCTCGCCGCCAGGATCTAGAGGCGCCTCTGGAGCCTGGACGTGAGACCCGTTCCTCGAGTCCACACAACGCCTCCAGTGGAGACGACCGTGCAGTGGCAGAGTCCGCCTAGCGATTTAGCGCAGGCGGGACGGTTTTTTTTTATATTTAACTTTTACCCTCAATTTTCAACCGGTTCATTCTAGAACCAGTTTACTACCTACCCGGTTTTCAAAATTAGAAGCCGGTCTTTATCTACCTTCAATTAATGGACCCCGGGTTCGACACCTACGCTTAACTGGAAGGATATTGAACATCTTAGTCGGCTCAGGGATCCGGGACTCTTCAAGTCCCTGGCGCCCATTTAGTTTAATTAATTTAAGATTATAATTCTCATTCACTAAACTGGAAGGTTGTCCTTGAAATTTATTAAGAACAATTAATAGTTAATTTAAATTTAAATAATAGGTACAGTACCGGGTTATCTTCAACCCCCCACTACCCAAGTTCCACCGACTGAACTTTATGCTGGCTGGCATTACCCTAACCTCTACCTAAGCCTAACCATTTTTATATTTTTAGTGGGTAGTTGCCTGCGAATAAAATTATATTGTTTAAGACAATTCGTTGTTTCTTTGCATTACAACCTCAACCCACCTTGCATCTGGGCTTTTGTTCCTACTCCCTAGAGGGACAAAATCTCTTATGTAACAGTGGCGCCACTGTTTTTCGTTGTTTTTCTTGAACCTAACATTTACCTTAGGTTTCCAAGTAAAATGATCATTGTAGTTTGTGCAACTGACTTTGACTTGCGATTTATGAAAGGAGTTATTTGCTTCATTTTTACGGCGTCACTAGACCCTAATGATAACACTTTCTGTCGATAAATCACTTTTCTAAACCCTAAATAAACAGATTTTCACAATAATATAAATACGTCATATCATAATGTTGTGACAGTCGACATTGCAAATGTCATTCTGTTGAAACGTCAGTCTCTGTCAGTTGGAGGCGACCTCTAGCGGTTGCCGATTCAAAGTTGTAGTTTAATCGATATTATTAGTTGATTTTGTCAGATTGCTTGGAAACTAATACTAATATCGTATAGAACAATCCTTAATAGTTTTCGGCTTTTGGTGAAAAGACACTGGTCTTTTAACCATAGACGGAAATGTAATTATTTTTTCATTATAGACATTGTTCTAGAAATTTCGAAAACCACATTGTCTATGGTTTGTCACTGGTTTGGTGTGGCCAGGTTGTACATTCTCGATTAGCCGATTTTATCAAAGAATTACCCCACTCAAGACAAACGATAGTGTTGGAAGTGGGAAATGATGAGTTTGTTAGCTTGGATCCTGATTATTATTATTGTTCCAGGGTGTAAACGTCAAGTTAGACGGTTGTTAGGGATCTTTCCAGGAATTTAATATCTTGTTGTAGTGATTCAGTCACCCGAGTTCCCACATGTTTTACCTAGAAAAAGAGGAGTTTTTCTAAGTGGGCTGTCTTGTTCTGGTTAACATGACAAGACAAACAATCGTGCCTTTTTCCATCTACCACGCTGGACACACACAGCGTTCTTGCCCTCGTGTCTTAAAGGTAGGAATTTTGTTGAAAGAGTGTTTGAAAGTGATCTTCGAGACCTTCCAAGGTCGTTTAAAAGGATATTGTTGTGATCCCTGGATATTTATTACAGGACTCCATGTTTTGAAAGGATTCGCTAAGGAAATTAGGCGGACCCGTCTCCAGCCGGTCGAAGCTAGCAGCCAGCCAAGTGTCTTCAGCCCTAATCAACCGTAAGTTTTGCACCCCCATGGGTTTCTTATTGTCCAACCATGCAGGGTTAGCGTTGAAAGTCGTAGCTAATTGTGTTGCGTTTGCGGAAGGCCATGTGGTCCGGCTATTGTTTTAGCCTTTAGATTTCCTAGCTCGGACCCCTTAATTCCTTCTCAGGGAAAGTACCGTAGCTTTCATATAAATAATAGGCTCCCCGTGTTGTCAATTCCAGGTGAGGCAACTCGAGAGATTCGTCTCGCCGCCAGGATCTAGAGGCGCCTCTGGAGCCTGGACGTGAGACCCGTTCCTCGAGTCCACACAACGCCTCCTGTGGAGACGACCGTGCAGTGGCAGAGTCCGCCTAGCGATATAGCGCAGGCGGGACGGTTTTTTTTTATATTTAACTTTTACCCTCAATTTTCAACCGGTTCATTCTAGAACCAGTTTACTACCTACCCGGTTTTCAAAATTAGAAGCCGGTCTTTATCTACCTTCAATTAATGGACCCCGGGTTCGACACCTACGCTTAACTGGAAGGATATTGAACATCTTAGTCGGCTCAGGGATCCGGGACTCTTCAAGTCCCTGGCGCCCATTTAGTTTAATTAATTTAAGATTATAATTCTCATTCACTAAACTGGAAGGTTGTCCTTGAAATTTATTAAGAACAATTAATAGTTAATTTAAATTTAAATAATAGGTACAGTACTGGGTTATCTTCAACCCCCCACTACCCAAGTTCCACCGACTGAACTTTATGCTGGCTGGCATTACCCTAACCTCTACCTAAGCCTAACCATTTTTATATTTTTAGTGGGTAATTGCCTGCAAATAAAATTATATTGTTTAAGACAATTCGTGGTTTCTTTGCATTACAACCTCAACCCACCTTGCATCTGGGCTTTTGTTCCTACCCACTAGAGGGACAAAATCTCCAATGTAACAGTGGCGCCCAACGTGGGGCATTGGTTGAAGATAGAGGTTACGTCTATTGCTGTACCTTACAACCCCAAGTACTGTTTCTACGACCTTCCAGTTTTTGTTAATTTTAAGGAAAAAACCGTCACGCCGAATCTTTTGTAAACGTGTTCTAGTCTATATGTTTGTACCGTTTTATACACTTTACTTAAACTTAAACTTATACAATTTAATTTTACTTTATACAGTTTACCAAAACCTATACAAATAACTAAATAATTTTACTCCATAAGACTGCTATTGTGTAACCGCCTTTACTTTACATACTAATTACAAATTTTTTGAGATTGTACATCGGTGACAGCCAGTTTATAGTTCGGTTCCCATATTTTTTTTTAAATTTTACAAAATGGAACGACCCGTTAAATTTAATTTACTACGCAAGGACGAGCTTATTTATGAAGTTTTGGTTCGAGATGTGAAACCCGCCTCAACCGTAGAGGAACTACGTGTTCAGATTAGGGAACTCGGCAAAGTAATCTGTTCTGATGATATAGTGGAGACTAACTTAGATCCAAAAAGCGAACTATTAACAATCAAGGCCAAACTCCCAGAAATTAGTGAAGTACTAGAAAAACATCCTTCCAACTTCAAAAAATTTAACCGCGTTAAGGCTCTAGGTTACCACCTGTATCATCGCTTGAGTAGGATTACCCCTCCAACCGATCTTAGTACCGACTATGCAACCATTGACAAGCAGCTTGAGGGTTACTTGTCGAGAATTGATTCGGCTAACGCAAGTTTCCATCAGTCATTTACATCTGCTGAGGAGACACCGAAAGTATCGTCGGACTTGCAGCCAAGGGATATAATCATTTCATGCAAGAAAGACACTGTTAGGACCCTCGGTATTAAATTTAACGGTACTGGTTGTGTGAAAGCTTTTATTGAGCGACTAGAGGAGCTTTGCGAGGCCAGAGATATTAGCGAAACCGCCTTGCATACCTCTGCGTTGGATCTCTTCTCGGACGGTGCCTTATTGTGGTACCGTGGAATTAAAGAGTCGGTTGTTGATTGGGCGGATCTGAGGCAGCAGTTAATAACAGCTTTCGCTCCACCTGACTACGATATGCGTCTCATGTCAGAGATAACGAATAGAACTCAAGGGTCAACTGAGCTGTCCACAATATATATAGCAGTCATGGAAAACCTCTATAACAGGTTATCTTATAAGGTTCCAGAACGCGACCGTTTAGCACGGATCAAGTTTAACATGAGACCAGAATACACGATGGGGTTGTCAATAATGAATATCAACACGCTGGCCGACTTAAAAGAGAAGTGTAGGCAACTGGAGCTAGGTTTTCATAGCAGGGCTCAGTTCCATGAACCACCCAAACCAACGTCTTCTTTTGTCGCAGCAGACTTGGCATTCCATCCACCAAAGGGTCCACAGCGAGTTGAAGCCGTGCAAGCTGGTTCTGATTCTTTGTTCTGTGTTCGTTGTAGGGTTAAAGACCACTCATTGTCGGAATGCAAATCCACGGCAATTGTGTGTTTCCGTTGCGGCAAGAAGGGCGTACGTGCCCCGTCGTGCCCTACTTGCAGTAAGAAGCAGAAGGAGGCTCAGCCCTGTCCAACCTGCGTTTCAAAAAACTAAATTTACGGAACTACAGCCAAAATTTTAATAAGTCCGATTGGGACGAATATTTAAAATTTTTAAAACTATTTTTTAATACATTAAGGGTAGATACAGTAAGATATAAAACTACGGATGATAGTCGTCCACATTTAACAGTTACCATATACGATGACCATTATTATGGTTTACTCGACTCGGGTTCCTGCATCTCGGTATTGGGTTCCGATGTTGGCCAACACTTCATAAGGGCTGGTGCGACACTGCACGCTGATACAAAGTTGGGCAACATCGTAACTGCCAATGATTCGAGGGCATCCGTGGAGGGTTATTTATTTTTACCAGTGACTCTCATGGGAGTGACTAGGATAATTAAATTCTACATTATTCCAGACATTACCACGCCATTAATTTTTGGCGTTGATTTTTGGAAGGCCTTTAATTTGGCCCCAAAAATATTTAATAAATTACCTTTAAATTATAAAAAATACAATAGAGGCCATAAATGCATCTCGGAGGTAAGGCACCTACAACCTTTTGACGAATTAACACCTGATCAAAAGAATGAAGCGGAGTCATTAATTAAAGATTTTGAAAATGTCTCCTTTGAGGCTAAGGGATTGGGTCGTACCCATCTGTTGCGTCATAAAATAGACACAGGGGATGTTGCGCCTATTAAGCAACGTTATTACCCAATGTCACCTGAACGCCTCAAGGAACTTAACCGTCAGCTGGATGAGATGTTGGAGATGGGAGTGGTGGAACCCAGCAAGAGCGCCTGGAATAACCCGGTTCTACTAACACCAAAACCGAATGGGGAATGGCGATTTTGCCTGGACAGCCGAAAACTAAACGCGGTCAGCAAGCAAGATGCGTATCCACTACCCTACGTCTCTCACATCTTAGACCAGTTGCGGGACGCGCGATACCTTTCGTCGATTGACTTAAAATCTGCCTTTTGGCAAATAGAATTGGACTCCGTTTCTTCCAAAGAAAAAACCGCATTCACGGTTCCGGGTCGAGGTTTGTTCCATTTTAAAGTTATGTGCTTTGGGTTGACTGGAGCCCCAGCTACCCAACAGCGATTAATGGACAGACTATTCGGCCCAGAGTTTGGAAATAAGGTGTTCGTTTATCTCGATGACATTATTATTTGTTCATCAACCTTCGAGGAGCACATTTCACTTCTTAAACGGGTTTTAGATAAATTAAGGCAGGCTAATCTGACAATTAATTTGCCAAAGTCCTGTTTCTTTCGACGTGAGTTAAAATACCTAGGTTACAGAGTGGACGAGCATGGCTTACACACTGATCCGTCGAAAGTTCAGTCAATTGTCAACTTTCCAACCCCTAAGACCCGTAAGGAAGTGAAAATGTTTCTTGGAACGGCCTCATATTATAGACGTTTTATTAAAAACTTTAGCACGATAGCGGCTCCTTTAAACGCACTAACAAGTACGAGCAAAAAAGCACCGCCTTTTCAGTGGACGACTGAGACCGAAACCGCGTTCTCAACCTTGAAAGAGGCGTTGGTGACCGCTCCGGTATTGGCTTGCCCAGATTTCTCTAAACCTTTTGAGATTCATTGTGACGCATCTAGTTTTGGGATAGCGGGCACTCTGACTCAGGTTACAGATGGAGAGGAGCACCCAATAGCCTATTGCAGTCGTTCGCTCAACCCGGCGGAGCGCAACTATTCGGCAACGGAACGCGAAGCCCTCGCGGTGGTCTTCGCCGTCGAACACTTTCGTGCCTACGTGGAAGGCGGCCTAGCGTTTAAAGTGATAACCGACCACTCGAGCTTAAAATGGTTCTTTAATTTAACCAATCCCTCTGGTCGATTAGCCCGTTGGGGTTGTCGGTTATCACCTTATAACTTCACCATTGAACACCGCAAAGGCAGAGACAATGTAGTCCCAGATGCCCTTTCTCGTAGCGTTCCGTTGTTGGAAATTAAAGTGCCAATTAATGACACATGGTATAAAGCGTTGTGGGATAAATGTGTCAGTACGCCCAGGTCGTGCCCTAACTTTATTATTAAGGAGGACAAACTCTACCGTTACGCTAAAAATAAATTCGGGGTAGCTAGTGACTATGACTGGAAGCAAGTAGTACCGGAGGGCAATCGACTAGAATTGCTTAAAAGTCACCATAGTGGCGAATTATCTCCACATTTCGGAGTATTTAAAACTTACAAAAGACTTGCACTCCGATACTACTGGCCCAACATGTATAAAGACGTGATTAGCTACGTTGGTAAATGTGATACATGCGCCGCATATAAACACTCACAATTACCTCCTCCCGGACTCTTGGGTGATGCGAAAGAGTGCTCCAAGCCTTTTGAAACGATAAGCATTGACTTGGTAGGTCCGTTGCCGCGTTCCAGAGCGGGATTCACTTATCTTTTGGTTGTTGTGTGTTGCTTTACGAAATACTGTCTACTATTTCCCTTACGCAGAGCTGTTGGTAAAGCAATAGCACAGAAACTGGAAGACGGCGTTTTCCTGGTACACGGTATACCCCGTACGGTTATAGCAGACAACGGGACGCAGTTTACGGGTAATGAGTTACGTACACTGTTGGAGAGGTACAAAATACCTCAAGTTCACTTCACACCTCGTTACTGCCCAAGCGTGAACACCGTAGAACGCTATAACCGTACTATAATGACCGCGGTATCAATTCTTGTGGAGGATGATCATCGATCTTGGGATGTTAACATCTCAAAGATCCAATTCGCCATGAACACCTCCACAAACGAAGTTACTCGTTTTACCCCATTCTTCCTTGTACATGGCAGAGAGGCAGTTAGTAGTGGTGATGTCTTCGGCAATGATACCGTTGCACAGCCCACTCTAGCTTGCGCTTCCCGCAGTTCATATGCCAATCAGCTAGGGGGTTTGGGCGATATCTTCGTTAAGGTAAAGGACGCGCTCGTCAAATCCCATAAACGTAGTGCTCGTTATTACAATAGTAGTAGGAGGCACGCGGAGTTTGAGGTAGGCGACACTGTTTGGAAGAGGACATATCCACAGAGTGACGCCTCAAAATTTTTTATGGCTAAATTAGCCCCTAAGTATGAAAAATGTATTATTAGGAAAAAACTTTCACCCTTAGTGTATGAATTGGAAGGCTGTAGTTCCGGAAAAAACCTTGGCACATGGCATATCAAAGATTTTAAATCACCATGTGGCGAGGATTAACTTTTCCATTTTTTTTATATAATTTAAACATAAATTTAAAAACTATGTTTGTTAAATTTAGTTAACATGGTTTTTGCAGTTCGTAGTGTTTCACAGGATCCAACTGTGAACACATTTGTAAACTGCATTTTGAGCACCAATAGACGACTGATTAAAGTTGTTGTTGGTCACTTATTATTATAGGTTTAACTCTCTTGAAGAATGTATGAATCTCCGGATTGCTGGTAAGGCAGCATAATGATAGTCCTGAGTTAGGAGGCCTTAATGGCGGGCGTGTAGGCTGCATTGTTGGAAAACGTTTTTAGATGGTATTTTATTTACAGGGGGCGAATTACCGTCACATTCCATTTCAGGAAGACGGTTAGCCAATTCTAATTAGTTTGTAGTAGTTACTTATTTACTTTAGGGTATTGATTGTGTACCGGCTCGGCGTTGTTCGCGGCGGTCATCACTATTAGTTAGAGGATGTGTAGGTTGACTTTGGTGTACGATTGGGTAGGGTGGTCTCTCCTATATAATTATAGTAGGTCAGACTAAGATATTACTTCTTCAGCAGATTCTTACACATTTCTACTCTTTTTTGGAGCTTGTCTTTTACCATGTTTGTAAATGGATTAGACTCGCTACAGGAGTAACACTACACCTTTTTTTTTGGAGCTTGTCTTTTACCATGTTTGTAAATGGATTAGACTCGCTCCAGGGGTGACGCTATTTAATGTATTCCACAGATATAACATTTTTGTTGTTTAACTGCCTAATCGTGCACCAGTTTCGACGTTTTTTTTTTCCTTTTCTTTCTCAGTTCCTGTTTTTAGGGATGAGCATTGTGGATTGTTGTAGGCGTGCTTAGTTCTTTTGAATTGGCTTTGACGCTGGAGGGCCAGCTTCGAGATTTGCCCTATCGGGTCAAATCTCTGGTGGTTGGGGAGGTACTGTTACGTTGTTTTTCTTGAACCTAACATTTACCTTAGGTTTCCAAGTAAAATGATCATTGTAGTTTGTGCAACTGACTTTGACTTGCGATTTATGAAAGGAGTTATTTGCTTCATTTTTACGGCGTCACTAGACCCTAATGATAACACTTTCTGTCGATAAATCACTTTTCTAAACCCTAAATAAACAGATTTTCACAATAATATAAATACGTCATATCATAATGTTGTGACAGTCGACATTGCAAATGTCATTCTGTTGAAACGTCAGTCTCTGTCAGTTGGAGGCGACCTCTAGCGGTTGCCGATTCAAAGTTGTAGTTTAATCGATATTATTAGTTGATTTTGTCAGATTGCTTGGAAACTAATACTAATATCGTATAGAACAATCCTTAATAGTTTTCGGCTTTTGGTGAAAAGACACTGGTCTTTTAACCATAGACGGAAATGTAATTATTTTTTCATTATAGACATTGTTCTAGAAATTTCGAAAACCACATTGTCTATGGTTTGTCACTGGTTTGGTGTGGCCAGGTTGTACATTCTCGATTAGCCGATTTTATCAAAGAATTACCCCACTCAAGACAAACGATAGTGTTGGAAGTGGGAAATGATGAGTTTGTTAGCTTGGATCCTGATTATTATTATTGTTCCAGGGTGTAAACGTCAAGTTAGACGGTTGTTAGGGATCTTTCCAGGAATTTAATATCTTGTTGTAGTGATTCAGTCACCCGAGTTCCCACATGTTTTACCTAGAAAAAGAGGAGTTTTTCTAAGTGGGCTGTCTTGTTCTGGTTAACATGACAAGACAAACAATCGTGCCTTTTTCCATCTACCACGCTGGACACACACAGCGTTCTTGCCCTCGTGTCTTAAAGGTAGGAATTTTGTTGAAAGAGTGTTTGAAAGTGATCTTCGAGACCTTCCAAGGTCGTTTAAAAGGATATTGTTGTGATCCCTGGATATTTATTACAGGACTCCATGTTTTGAAAGGATTCGCTAAGGAAATTAGGCGGACCCGTCTCCAGCCGGTCGAAGCTAGCAGCCAGCCAAGTGTCTTCAGCCCTAATCAACCGTAAGTTTTGCACCCCCATGGGTTTCTTATTGTCCAACCATGCAGGGTTAGCGTTGAAAGTCGTAGCTAATTGTGTTGCGTTTGCGGAAGGCCATGTGGTCCGGCTATTGTTTTAGCCTTTAGATTTCCTAGCTCGGACCCCTTAATTCCTTCTCAGGGAAAGTACCGTAGCTTTCATATAAATAATAGGCTCCCCGTGTTGTCAATTCCAGGTGAGGCAACTCGAGAGATTCGTCTCGCCGCCAGGATCTAGAGGCGCCTCTGGAGCCTGGACGTGAGACCCGTTCCTCGAGTCCACACAACGCCTCCTGTGGAGACGACCGTGCAGTGGCAGAGTCCGCCTAGCGATATAGCGCAGGCGGGACGGTTTTTTTTTATATTTAACTTTTACCCTCAATTTTCAACCGGTTCATTCTAGAACCAGTTTACTACCTACCCGGTTTTCAAAATTAGAAGCCGGTCTTTATCTACCTTCAATTAATGGACCCCGGGTTCGACACCTACGCTTAACTGGAAGGATATTGAACATCTTAGTCGGCTCAGGGATCCGGGACTCTTCAAGTCCCTGGCGCCCATTTAGTTTAATTAATTTAAGATTATAATTCTCATTCACTAAACTGGAAGGTTGTCCTTGAAATTTATTAAACTAAATGGGCGCCAGGGACTTGAAGAGTCCCGGATCCCTGAGCCGACTAAGATGTTCAATATCCTTCCAGTTAAGCGTAGGTGTCGAACCCGGGGTCCATTAATTGAAGGTAGATAAAGACCGGCTTCTAATTTTGAAAACCGGGTAGGTAGTAAACTGGTTCTAGAATGAACCGGTTGAAAATTGAGGGTAAAAGTTAAATATAAAAAAAAACCGTCCCGCCTGCGCTATATCGCTAGGCGGACTCTGCCACTGCACGGTCGTCTCCACAGGAGGCGTTGTGTGGACTCGAGGAACGGGTCTCACGTCCAGGCTCCAGAGGCGCCTCTAGATCCTGGCGGCGAGACGAATCTCTCGAGTTGCCTCACCTGGAATTGACAACACGGGGAGCCTATTATTTATATGAAAGCTACGGTACTTTCCCTGAGAAGGAATTAAGGGGTCCGAGCTAGGAAATCTAAAGGCTAAAACAATAGCCGGACCACATGGCCTTCCGCAAACGCAACACAATTAGCTACGACTTTCAACGCTAACCCTGCATGTAAATATCCAGGGATCACAACAATATCCTTTTAAACGACCTTGGAAGGTCTCGAAGATCACTTTCAGAGACTAACACAATCCAACATCTTACCTTTTAAAACAAGAGAATAAAATTTGTTGCTCAGTCAAGCGTGACAAATCGAAAATGAATGATCAATCTTTTGTCGGGGATGTCAACCAGAACAAGACAGACTTCCCCCTTTCAAGGTAAAACATGTGGGAACTCGGGTGACTGAATCACTACAACAAGATATTAAATTCCTGGAAAAATCCCTAACAACCGTCTAACTTGAAGTTTCCACCCTGGAACAATAATAATAATCAGGATCCAAGCTAACAAACTCATAATTTCCCACTTCCAACACTATCGTTTGTCTTGAGTGGGGTAATTCTTTGATAAAATCGGCTAATCGAGAATGTACAACCTGGCCACACCAAACCAGTGACAAACCATAGACAATGTGGTTTTCGAAATTTCTAGAACAATGTCTATAATGAAAAAATAATTACATTTCCGTCTATGGTTAAAAGACCAGTGTCTTTTCACCAAAAGCCGAAAACTATTAAGGATTGTTCTATACGATATTAGTATTAGTTTCCAAGCAATCTGACAAAATCAACTAATAATATCGATTAAACTACAACTTTGAATCGGCAACCGCTAGAGGTCGCCTCCAACTGACAGAGACTGACGTTTCAACAGAATGACATTTGCAATGTCGACTGTCACAACATTATGATATGACGTATTTATATTATTGTGAAAATCTGTTTATTTAGGGTTTAGAAAAGTGATTTATCGACAGAAAGTGTTATCATTAGGGTCTAGTGACGCCGTAAAAATGAAGCAAATAACTCCTTTCATAAATCGCAAGTCAAAGTCAGTTGCACAAACTACAATGATCATTTTACTTGGAAACCTAAGGTAAATGTTAGGTTCAAGAAAAACAACGTAACAGTACCTCCCCAACCACCAGAGATTTGACCCGATAGGGCAAATCTCGAAGCTGGCCCTCCAGCGTCAAAGCCAATTCAAAAGAACTAAGCACGCCTACAACAATCCATAATGCTCATCCCTAAAAACAGGAACTGAGAAAGAAAAGGAAAAAAAAACGTCGAAACTGGTGCACGATTAGGCAGTTAAGGCATATACTAACAACAAAAATGTTATATCTGTGGAATACATTAAATAGCGCCACCCCTGGAGCGAGTCTAATCCATTTACAAACATGGTAAAAGACAAGCTCCAAAAAAAAGGTGTAGTGTTACTCCTGTAGCGAGTCTAATCCATTTACAAACATGGTAAAAGACAAGCTCCAAAAAAGAGTAGAAATGTGTAAGAATCTGCTGAAGAAGTAATATCTTAGTCTGACCTACTATAATTATATAGGAGAGACCACCCTACCCAATCGTACACCAAAGTCAACCTACACATCCTCTAACTAATAGTGATGACCGCCGCGAACAACGCCGAGCCGGTACACAATCAATACCCTAAAGTAAATAAGTAACTACTACAAACTAATTAGAATTGGCTAACCGTCTTCCTGAAATGGAATGTGACGGTAATTCGCCCCCTGTAAATAAAATACCATCTAAAAACGTTTTCCAACAATGCAGCCTACACGCCCGCCATTAAGGCCTCCTCACTCAGGACTATCATTATGCTGCCTTACCAGCAATCCGGAGATTCAAACACTCTTCAAGAGAGTTAAACCTATAATAATAAGTGACCAACAACAACTTTAATCAGTCGTCTATTGGTGTTCAAAATGCAGTTTACAAATGTGTTCACAGTTGGATCCTGTGTAACACTACGAACTGCAAAGAACAGTGTAAACTGTATTTAATCTGACATAGTTATAAAAGTGTGGCCATATGCCACAAGATAATTTATGTTTAAATTACCATAAATTATAAGATAAAGTTAATCCTCGCCACATGGTGATTTTAAATTCTTGGTATGCCATGTGCCGAGGCCCTTTCCGGAACTACACGGAACATACGTAATTAAATAAGTTCCCTAATATGAATACGTAGTTCCTCTACGGTTGAAGTTGGTTTCGCGTCTCGAACCAAAACCTCAAATGTAAGCTCGTCCTTGCGAAGCAAATCAAACTTAATAGTAAGTTCCATTTTGATAAATTTTTAAAAAAAATATGGGAACCGAACTATAAACTGGCTGTCACCGATGTACAATCTCAAAAAATTTGTAATTAGTATGTAAAGTAAAGGCGGTTACACAATAGCAGTCTTATGGAGTAAAATTATTTAGTTATTTGTATAGGTTTTGGTAAACTGTATAAAGTAAAATTAAATTGTATAAGTTTAAGTTTAAGTAAAGTGTATAAAACGGTACAAACATATAGACTAGAACACGTTTACAAAAGATTCGGCGTGACGGTTTTTTCCTTAAAATTAACAAAAACTGGAAGGTCGTAGAAACAGTACTTGGGGTTGTAAGGTACAGCAATAGACGTAACCTCTATCTTCAACCAATACACACGTTGGTCGCCACTGTTACATACGGTAATTAAGTAGTATAATAAAATTATATTTATTACTGTTACATATGAGATTTTGAGCACGCAGTATAATCGTTCCTATACAGTACACTCGTAACACTGTGATGGCACGTGCCTGTATTACGTAACAGCGTAACGTAATACGTGGTAATGCCACTGTTACATATGAGATTTTGTCCCTCTAGGGAGTAGGAACAAAAGCCCAGATGCAAAGTGGGTTGAGGTTGTAATGCAAAGAAACAACGAATTGTCTTAAACAATATAATTTTATTTGCAGGCAACTACCCACTAAAAATATAAAAATGGTTAGGCTTAGGTAGAGGTTAGGGTAATGCCAGCCAGCATAAAGTTCAGTCGGTGGAACTTGGGTAGTGGGGGGTTGAAGATAACCCAGTACTGTACCTCTTATTTAAATTTAAATTAACTATTAATTGTTCTTAATAAATTTCAAGGACAACCTTCCAGTTTAGTGAATGAGAATTATAATCTTAAATTAATTAAACTAAATGGGCGCCAGGGACTTGAAGAGTCCCGGATCCCTGAGCCGACTAAGATGTTCAATATCCTTCCAGTTAAGCGTAGGTGTCGAACCCGGGGTCCATTAATTGAAGGTAGATAAAGACCGGCTTCTAATTTTGAAAACCGGGTAGGTAGTAAACTGGTTCTAGAATGAACCGGTTGAAAATTGAGGGTAAAAGTTAAATATAAAAAAAAACCGTCCCGCCTGCGCTAAATCGCTAGGCGGACTCTGCCACTGCACGGTCGTCTCCACTGGAGGCGTTGTGTGGACTCGAGGAACGGGTCTCACGTCCAGGCTCCAGAGGCGCCTCTAGATCCTGGCGGCGAGACGAATCTCTCGAGTTGCCTCACCTGGAATTGACAACACGGGGAGCCTATTATATATGGGGAAGCTACGGTACTTTCCCTGAGAAGGAATAAAGGGGTCCGAGCTAGGAAATCTAAAGGATAAAACAATAGCCGGACCACGTGGCCTTCCGCAAACGCAACACAATTAGCTACGACTTTCAACGCTAACCCTGCATGGTTGGACAATAAGAAACCCATGGGGGTGCAAAACTTACGGTTGATTAGGGCTGAAGACACTTGGCTGGCTGCTAGCTTCGACCGGCTGGAGACGGGTCCGCCTAATTTCCTTAGCGAATCCTTTCAAAACATGGAGTCCTGTAATAAATATCCAGGGATCACAACAATATCCTTTTAAACGACCTTGGAAGGTCTCGAAGATCACTTTCAAACACTCTTTCAACAAAATTCCTACCTTTAAGACACGAGGGCAAGAACGCTGTGTGTGTCCAGCGTGGTAGATGGAAAAAGGCACGATTGTTTGTCTTGTCATGTTAACCAGAACAAGACAGCCCACTTAGAAAAACTCCTCTTTTTCTAGGTAAAACATGTGGGAACTCGGGTGACTGAATCACTACAACAAGATATTAAATTCCTGGAAAGATCCCTAACAACCGTCTAACTTGACGTTTACACCCTGGAACAATAATAATAATCAGGATCCAAGCTAACAAACTCATCATTTCCCACTTCCAACACTATCGTTTGTCTTGAGTGGGGTAATTCTTTGATAAAATCGGCTAATCGAGAATGTACAACCTGGCCACACCAAACCAGTGACAAACCATAGACAATGTGGTTTTCGAAATTTCTAGAACAATGTCTATAATGAAAAAATAATTACATTTCCGTCTATGGTTAAAAGACCAGTGTCTTTTCACCAAAAGCCGAAAACTATTAAGGATTGTTCTATACGATATTAGTATTAGTTTCCAAGCAATCTGACAAAATCAACTAATAATATCGATTAAACTACAACTTTGAATCGGCAACCGCTAGAGGTCGCCTCCAACTGACAGAGACTGACGTTTCAACAGAATGACATTTGCAATGTCGACTGTCACAACATTATGATATGACGTATTTATATTATTGTGAAAATCTGTTTATTTAGGGTTTAGAAAAGTGATTTATCGACAGAAAGTGTTATCATTAGGGTCTAGTGACGCCGTAAAAATGAAGCAAATAACTCCTTTCATAAATCGCAAGTCAAAGTCAGTTGCACAAACTACAATGATCATTTTACTTGGAAACCTAAGGTAAATGTTAGGTTCAAGAAAAACAACGTAACAGTACGTCCACACGTATTCTGCCTGTACCGCTTGCTGCAACATTTGATTCTTCACGCACGTGACAATATGCCACTGTTACATATGAGATTTTGTCCCTCTAGGGAGTAGGAACAAAAGCCCAGATGCAAGGTGGGTTGAGGTTGTAATGCAAAGAAACAACGAATTGTCTTAAACAATATAATTTTATTTGCAGGCAACTACCCACTAAAAATATAAAAATGGTTAGGCTTAGGTAGAGGTTAGGGTAAGGCCAGCCAGCATAAAGTTCAGTCGGTGGAACTTGGGTAGTGGGGGGTTGAAGATAACCCAGTACTGTACCTCTTATTTAAATTTAAATTAACTATTAATTGTTCTTAATAAATTTCAAGGACAACCTTCCAGTTTAGTGAATGAGAATTATAATCTTAAATTAATTAAACTAAATGGGCGCCAGGGACTTGAAGAGTCCCGGATCCCTGAGCCGACTAAGATGTTCAATATCCTTCCAGTTAAGCGTAGGTGTCGAACCCGGGGTCCATTAATTGAAGGTAGATAAAGACCGGCTTCTAATTTTGAAAACCGGGTAGGTAGTAAACTGGTTCTAGAATGAACCGGTGGAAAATTGAGGGTAAAAGTTAAATATAAAAAAAAACCGTCCCGCCTGCGCTATATCGCTAGGCGGACTCTGCCACTGCACGGTCGTCTCCACAGGAGGCGTTGTGTGGACTCGAGGAACGGGTCTCACGTCCAGGCTCCAGAGGCGCCTCTAGATCCTGGCGGCGAGACGAATCTCTCGAGTTGCCTCACCTGGAATTGACAACACGGGGAGCCTATTATTTATATGAAAGCTACGGTACTTTCCCTGAGAAGGAATTAAGGGGTCCGAGCTAGGAAATCCAAAGGCTAAAACAATAGCCGGACCACGTGGCCTTCCGCAAACGCAACACAATTAGCTACGACTTTCAACGCCAACCCTGCATGGTTGGACAATAAGAAACCCATGGGGGTGCAAAACTTACGGTTGATTGTGGCTGAAGACACTTGGCTGCAAGCTTCGACCGGCTGTAGACGGGTCCGCCTAATTTCCTTAGCGAATCCTTTCAAAACATGGAGTCCTGCAATAAATATCCAGGGATCACAACAATATCCTTTTAAACGACCTTGGAAGGTCTCGAAGATCACTTTCAGAGACTAACACAATCCAACATCTTACCTTTTAAAACAAGAGAATAAAATTTGTTGCTCAGTCAAGCGTGACAAATCGAAAATGAATGATCAATCTTTTGTCGGGGATGTCAACCAGAACAAGACAGACTTCCCCCTTTCAAGGTAAAACATGTGGGAACTCGGGTGACTGAATCACTACAACAAGATATTAAATTCCTGGAAAAATCCCTAACAACCGTCTAACTTGAAGTTTCCACCCTGGAACAATAATAATAATCAGGATCCAAGCCAACAAACTCATCATTTCCCACCCCCAACACTACCGTTTGTCTTGAGTGGGGTAATTCTTTGATAAAATCGGCCAATCGAGAATGTACAACCTGGCCACACCAAACCAGTGACAAACCATAGACAATGTGGTTTTCGAAATTTCTAGAACAATGTCTATAATGAAAAAATAATTACATTTCCGTCTATGGTTAAAAGACCAGTGTCTTTTCACCAAAAGCCGAAAACTATTAAGGATTGTTCTATACGATATTAGTATTAGCCTCCAAGCAATCTGACAAAATCAACTAATAATATCGATTAAACTACAACTTTGAATCGGCAACCGCTAGAGGTCGCCTCCAACTGACAGAGACTGACGTTTCAACAGAATGACATTTGCAATGTCGACTGTCACAACATTATGATATGACGTATTTATATTATTGTGAAAATCTGTTTATTTAGGGTTTAGAAAAGTGATTTATCGACAGAAAGTGTTATCATTAGGGTCTAGTGACGCCGTAAAAATGAAGCAAATAACTCCTTTCATAAATCGCAAGTCAAAGTCAGTTGCACAAACTACAATGATCACTTTACTTGGAAACCTAAGGTAAATGTTAGGTTCAAGAAAAACAACGTAACAATTTCTATGTTGCATGTCTTGATTATTACTTACGTACCTACACAGTAAGAAATTTAAATACTGTTAGCTCAATGATACAGCACATAGCTATTACAAGTCATTACAATATAGAAAACCGACCTTCGCATCTATGATATAAGAAAATTATGCTTCAAGATATTTTAATGTTACCTTAAATACCCTTCTGTGTAAGGTTTTTGTTAAATCTATTAAAAGTTTTTGCTAAAAGCGTAAACCACGGAATCATCGAATACATATCCGTGTTGTTTTGCCATCGGTTGCTAACGAGTCCTCAGTAACATATCATAAAATAAATATGTAGGTATAAATATAAAATAAAGATTAACGCAAAACTAAATAAGAACAATTACATAATTCTTAAGATTATGAATGCACTACATTTCCAAAAAATAAAATGGGACCAAATACAGACCCTTGTCACACCCCAATTACACGAGCCAGACAACGAACAGTCGAAGTCTCTTAAACCCAGAAAACTACTTGAACTTCTTACATGTAAAGAATCTAGCACAAAAAATAATAATCCATACGTTAGAAATGCGAAGAACTAGTTATTGCATCGAATGTGTAGTCAGGTGATCAGGTCGAACGGTTACCTGCCTACCAGTGCTGAAAGCGATGTAACAACTATCACGGAATTCACTAATTGCAAACTTAATTAGGTGAAATTTGGCTGTATGCAATCATACCTAAGTCATGCCTGAAGTGGGCAAGAAAAAGTTACGAGCATTTTATTCCTTTTTTTAATAAGCGCGTATTTTTTTAGAATGCCGTTGTAGCAGACCGTAGAGTAGAATGAACTATATTTGAATTCAAAATTCGATACAACTCAAACTCCATGTTTTTTTTTTTTATTAAAATCCATAAAACTGAAGTTGATATTATGTGTTGGTGGCGATGATGGGCTGAAATTAGAAATTCCAGTACAAGGAACATTTTCGCAATTTTCAATAGGGTTCAATATCGTTAAATCAGGTGAAAAACTTATGTCAGTTACATAGTAATAAATGCTGCAGGTTTGAACGAGATGCCATATTATCCTATTATTACTATTACTACAGCTGATGCAGTGATGCACACATAACTATGTCTGTGATATATGCTGTTTGGGCTGGGCACGTCATCAAGGAGGAATATTCTGCACTTTTCCTCGACTTGCAAATATTTTATAGTCGATTCACTGGATTAACGTAGGTACATACTTTGGGTCCTACGTATAGCTTTACTTTAAAAATACTCTCGGGGCAACCCAAAGATGTGCCGTATAGCCCGAATATGTCGTGTGTAAATTCACAACGGGAAAATAACCGGTTTTTCCATTTGAGAATTTTCCCGAATAAATTCGCCAACCATGGGTTTCCAATATACAGTAACCTAATTTATTAAGCTGTAAAATTTATTTATAACTTGTGGAAGTGCGAGTCGTATACTGAGTTTGCTACTATTTGTACGAATTTTAAGTACATTAAATAAATAAATAAAAAAGTGACTCAAGTGTTGCCAGTTATAAAAAGCACGATGACGTGAGGCCTTTTTATTCTGTTTATTACGAATTATGATTAACATTAAGGCATTATTTGCACAATCTCGTAATGTTTGAAATTCACTTTCTAACGTAGAAAGTGACGCATGGAAAGCCAGTACTGCTGCCACGGCCGCCGGTCTGTGGATATTTACTATAACGGAACAAAATTACCACCAACGTGTGGTTTCTACAAGGATCTTGCGATTATTATTAGGGTTTCGTTGGTCTTTTGAGGAATACATTCATTGTGCGTACAGCTAAGGAGTGGAATTCCCTGCCTGAGTATGTGTCTCCTGATAGCTACAACCTGGGAGTATTTAAGTCAAGAGTGAATAGGTTACTTCTAGGCAAGCGTGCTCCACCTTAGACCGCATCATCGCTTAACATCAGGTGAGATAGCGGTCAAACGTAAGCCTATAAATATTTAAAAAAAAAATAGTTCGATAGAGTCACCGCGGCCCTGGAATGCAAAGGGCATTAGGAGGAATACAGATGGGTTTTAATTAGTAAGAGTCTAACACTTCGTCCTTTCAGCTCCGCCCAGAACGGGTGTAGTCATTTGATTATTTCTAATCCTTAAAAAAAGTGTCTCGTTTTTGTAGTGGTAGCTCATCCAGGGTTGCTGGATTATTATACGAAAGAGTTACCGCGGCCCCACAACGCAAAAGGCATTTAGAGGAACACGGGTGGGTTATAGTCAGTAACGGTATAATTTATACATACATATACATATAAATAAAATTGGAGTGTCTGTTTGTAATATTGAAATAACTGTTTTTTTACTACATGCAAATGAATATAATACGGTACCTACATACACCAATTTTTTTTATATAATTTTTGTCTGTCTGTTTGTTCCGGCTAATCTCGGAAATTTGCAGTTTGTGGTAGATCTACAATGTTAGTAGCTGTAAGTACAATATAATATTTCGTTAGTTGACACCTAAGTATAGTTAGATCTCGACAATCACATTCGCTGACTGAACGTCACTTGTCAAGAGCATCTACGTGACATCACTAGCCAGTTAATTAGTAGCAGCATCTTGTAGGTACGTTGAGTCCGATAGTTAATTAGCAGTACAGACTTGGTGTAAGTACATATAATTATACAATTATTAATTTACTTCAGCTTCGTGAGCCAAGTTTTTCCTACAACCTGAGTATCTATAATTATGTCTTCGAGAATCTAAGTGTGCCTATGGATATGGATTGAAGAGTTTGTTTGTTTAGTTGAAAGCGCTAATCTATTGAACTACTAAATTGAATTGGAAAATTATTTTAGAGTTGGATAGCCCATTTATCGAGGAAACTAGGCTTTATAACATCACTATCCTACCAATAGTATATTATACTAGCTGACCCGTGCAACGTCGTCTGCGTAACATTTTTCATTACTGCTCCGCTCCTTTTGGTCTTAGCGTGATGATATATAGCCTATAACCTTCCTCGATAAATGGGCTATCTAACACTGAAAGAATTTTTCAAATCGGACCAGTAGTTCCTGAGATTAGCGCGTTCAACCAAACAAACAAACAAACAAACAAACTCTTCTGCTTTATAATATTAGTATAGATTAATTACATTTTCTTGCACTGTGAATGCCGTACGCACTATCCGAGTCTACTAACGCTCATTTTTTACTGTCCTATTTGTAAGCGAAGACACTGCCTCCTAAGATACAGGAAACTCCTAAGGCCGAAGATCGGACATGGATGTTTCGGGAGGTTCCTGCACCGAATTCGGCGGGAGGAAACGCCCGGGTGTCACCACTGCTAGGATCGACCGGAGGACACGGTAGAGCACACTGTGCAGTTGGGCGGCGCACCGCCGTGTCCTCGAAACGGCGATTGGCGGCGACCTCTCGCGTCCGGCCCTGGTCCAAGCCATGGTCCGGAGCGAGACGGAATGGGACGCCGTTGCCTCCTTCTGCGAAGCAGTCATGCTAGCGAAGGAGGTGGCGGAGCGGGAGAGGAGACCCTCTCGTCCCGGCCGCCGTGGTGGACGCCGCGGGCGTCGGGGGCCACCTGGTGACCTCCGGCCACCGTAGGCGCGGGCCTGTGGACGGCGAGCTATGGGTGGCTCGCCGTCCGTCCGTCTAGTGACGACAGGCCGTGTCGACGACGCGTTTCCCGTTTTGAATTAAAAAAAATTCCAAGAGTTTCCCCGTTTTGAATTTTAAAAAAATCTACAAACTTGAAACTATCTCTTTCATTGTTAGCTTCAGGCACTTAAAACATTTTAGACAACATGGAGTTTCTATTCCATTTGTTAAAGCTGTCATTGTGAGAGTGAAAGCATGGAAGCAAGAATGCCATATTGCCAGCAATCCGTAAAGTACCGGAGTTACTGAGACTGAGATGAATTAGATAGGATGAAGTTAGTGAGGATCACATAAATGATGTCCTTGGTGAGGGTCACGGGTAATAAACGCCACGAACCAACGTTTTTTCCTACTCCTCCGCTGTACTCTTCTGATTAATTTCGTTGCGGGATCCAAGACAGTTGAATCGTTTCTCCGGGACTCGTCGGGTTTCATTAACTCGGCGTTTTTCTGGTGGTCGCTACTGTTGATTCTGGCTTTCAGGAGTTGCAGTGGTTGGGAATGTGTGGCGGGCTTGTCCCAAAAAAAAAAAAAAAACGCCACGAATCGTGAGCACACTGTCCATTGGTTAGTTTGACGGCGACAGCTCTGACGCTTCACGTTATTGGTTCGTCAGTCCATGCTCATGGACTATTGGGCTTGCAAGTTTAGTTCGCCCGCCGTCCATTGGCGAGACCAACCTGCTACATTCATCTGTCTGTGCACACGAGTCGTGCCGTCTTCTGTAGCCGATGGATGTGAGACGTACAGGATTGGTTGTTGTGGTGGCACTTGCGATTCTTTCCAAAAAGTATCCATTCTAATCGTAAGCTGATGCATCGATTCATAAAAAAGTCGTGGTCTAAAAGATCGATTTCTAAAAAGTCGTTTTTTTTTGTTCAAGTTTGTTTATAATGTGAATATAACAAAAAACAAGAAAGATACCATAAAAATGATGTCTTATCAGTAAAATGAGTTTATTTTTGGTTCAGGGATAGTGTAAATATAAAGTCATTTTATGAAAAAACAAGATACCATAATAAATGATCTCTTATCAGTAAAATGAGATATTTTTTAGTTCATAAAATCGAATGGCGATTTTCAAAGGTGAAATATCGCTTTACAGGATCGGATCGACTCAGATATCGATTCTTCGATTAATCGATCTCAGATCGCCTCTATACCTATGTTTCTTGCTTAGACGGCACGATAGTGTTATCCGGTTATTAGGCAGTGGGATAATTCCCACTTCACCACTTCTCTCAAAAAGGGATGGGAAGGGAGAGGGATGATCATCTGGTAGAGGACATGTGGTAGTTGAGAACTATTTTATAAATTTTAACAACACTTTTGAATTCGCATACTTCATACTCTCAATCTGCCAAAAAAGCCCTAAATTACCATTCATTTTTTTCCGGATTGCGACTGACATCCGAATTCGCACGTTGCTCAAAAAATTTGTGCGAAAGTGCAGAATTGGCACTTTTTTTTTTTAGGGATGAGAAAATTCAGCATTGGCACTCGGCACTCTGGCTCCCTATATATATTAAAAGAAAAAAAAAAAAATTGTAGTCCACCACTTCGACCGGATACGGATAAAACATCTACCAGATAATCTGGCAAAATGAAGGACAAAAAACATCGACGTAGAATTGAAAGGCCTAGCTCCCGTCAAAACAACTACAATTAAAAAAAAGCAATAACAGGTTTCCGAACGATGACTCGGCTGCCTAAAGGCTTGAAACTTGACAGTGACAAACGAAGGCAGCAGTTTAATGTAGGTATTCATAAGACCTAAAGCTTTCTGCAATACCTAGGTACGCTAGTGTCAATGACCTAAGTGTCCGTTTCCACTATGCGGACCGTCTCTTTAAACGGAAGACGGCGGCTGGACATGCGCGTTCACATTTGAACGAACCGTCATAAATTGTACTGCTACTGGCATATCCGTCTCCGGGAAAATAGACGGTCCGTCACAGTGGGTACGGGCACTAAGGCCAGTGCCGGTTAAGGCTGCGGTTCCACTGAGTCGGAGCGGAGCAGAGCGAAGACAAGATGTGTAGCGATTCACCAATCACATGGCTTGAAATTCACATCTCTTCTCCACACAACAAACAACCTACCTCTTTTCACACGCTCAGCCCCACTCCGCACCGCTCCACTCCGCCCGGGGCCTGTAGAAAATTTTACCAACGGGCCTGAAACCTTCGCTAAATGAAAATATCCAATTCAATAAAACAATAGGCTTGTGTCCTGAATCAATCTAATTCCGTCTAAGTCCGTCAGTTAGATTATCAAAAAATATTTGACCCGTATTTTTTATTTTGTTACTGGAACCAAAATTGACGAAGTTACGACGCTTTTAAAATTCTCAATATGTCACGCCCTGCCATAATTTTTAGCGGGTCCTGACGTCACGAGCCCCCACTCCCGAGTTTTGATACGATTTATCTTTGTCAATAATCATTGATTTACAAAAACAAAAAATACGTGTCCATTATTTTTCAAAACTCTAACTGATGGACTAAATAGTTTTGCAATTTGTAGATGATGGAAACTAGCCTATAATAGCCCCCCTCTCCTTCTCCCTCTATTATTTCTGACAGTCCCATAGGTTTTGCCTACGTCTGTAAAGACCAGATCTGGGACTGTTTAAATTTTAAACGGTATAGTAGCTTGAAATAATAGAAAAACACGAATTTGTTTGTTCGAAGTATACCAAATTAGTGACTTCACTCGTATGTGAAATAGATCCAAGGCGCTGTTTTCAGCTATACCTATGTCTTTTTAATTCCAAGTACGGGGCCCCCCAGTGGTTGGGGCCCGTACTTGGACTTTGCTACTCTTACTACGTGGCTAATCCGACTCTAAGGCAACTGGTGATTACCTACAGAGATGTAGGGCTACCAAATATACCAGTCTTGTTTCATAGAGATATATTCTGGAAAATCACTGTTAGCAAAATCTTGAGTGCTAATAATTCTAGTAATTTTCACATTCGCATCGCATTCGCATCTCAACAGCAATGATCTGTCAAAAATGGTTGGAAAATAAGGCTTTTTTGACAGTTTGCGACTGACATGCGAATGTTGTTAAAAAATTAGTAGAATTGGCCCTCTGGTCGCAGAAACAAAACGAAGATACGTTTGTGAACTCTTTCCTTTTTGCTCGGTTTGGTTGGTGGTAGGACTTGTTCTAAGTCCGCCTGGCAAGCTACCACCATCATGTCTAAGTCTGTCGCCATTTAACAACTATGTTAACACAGTTCCTCTGTGTAAGAGGATTCCGGGTGAAACTCGCTTCCATCTTCGGCATAATCATCACTTTCTATCAGGTGAGATTTGGGCCAAGAGTTTCCCCGTTTTGTATAAAAAAAAAAAACTTTGAAACACCAACGACAACTACTTCATTTAAAGTGACTGTTTTTGATTTTATTGCTATTAATTATTTGAATGTTAGGAGGTAAGCGATACAGAGAGTAAAGTCTCGCACACCTCCATTGAAAAGGAGGTGATAGAGATATACATTCTAGCTGTTAGGTGATTGTGTATTTTACCAATTTCGGCAAGCAAAATTATTATTTAAATTATAAAATGTCACTTATTATTCCATAAATATCAATCAATTTAAATCTCAAATTACTCAAATTTAACAATGTCATAAATTATCACAAAAATCATGCTACGTAATAAATTAAAATTAAAACGTATACAATGGCACCCAAGTCCCATACGGATTGTTGTACAGGCGCTCCAAACCCAAAAACACAGCATTTTAATGTCTACACAAGAAGTACCATAAGTTTCTCAAGTTTGTATGGGAAACGCTCGAGGGAAATACACGCAATACATTCGCATCAATGGGAAAATATCAATGGGGCAACCTATTCACTTTGTGCGCTTAGTATTGTAACGGAACCCGCAGTGCCATGGAAATTATCTTCACGACATACATATGGCTACAACTGCTACAAGCATGGCGAACTTGGAGCATTAAACAAAAAAATAATAATATTTTGGACTCACACAAGACTTACAAAAAAGCAAAATAAAACAAAAAGAAATATATGATTAAAAGTCATAATAAATTTAAAAAGAAAGCAACTTGAATTTTACTTGTGCGAGGCCAAAAAGTTGTTTCTCAGCATTATGCTGCGATATTAAAAAACTTTTTACAATAGACGACTTCCAAAAAAAACAACAAAGTATAAACAACCTTAACGTTTTTTAACACCGACTTCCGAATTATAGTTATTTTATATCTATACTTCTATACTAATATTATAAAGCAGAAGAGTTTGTTTGTTTGTTTGGTTGAATGCGCTAATCTCAGGAACTACTGGTCCGATTTGAAAAATTGGTTATAGGCTAATAGGAGCGGAGCAGTAGGTAATGGAAAATGCGACGCAGACGAAGTTGCGCGGGTCAGCTAGTGTCTACTTAAAACAAAAAAAAAATACCTGCAGAATTGAAAACTTCCTCCTTTTTTGGAAGTCAGTTAAAAATGTATTTTACATGTACCTATACCAATAAAATAACGGATGATCATCCAAAAAGACTCAATTTCCATACATATTTTGACAGATTGTGACTGACGAAGTGAATTCGAACAATGTTTAAAAATTAGTAGAATTGGCACTGATATTCTCGTAGGTACGTAGGTACAGCAAAATAATTGCTTAACTAGCAAAAGATTACAAACTCCCTAATCTTTAGTAAGCAAAGAAAATCTATATTAAGTACTAAAAATCGTACCAAATCTACGCGCGCGTTTATTAGAGAATTATGCAGACAAACAGACATACTACTATTTAGAGACTCCGTAAGGATGTAAAATATCGCGTGAAATTGTAAAAGACACGGATATATTGAAAACGATTGAATTGGATAGGATTTAGAGCCTGCGCGCACTAGCGATTAAAGTTGGCCGATAGTTCCAGTCCCAATCGTATAACGATTATGGATATATGGCAGTGTGCGCACTTCAAGTGCGCACACTGCCATATAATTCTATACTGATCCTCTGACCGTTCAAACTATCGGCCAACTTAAATCGCTAGTGCGCGCAGGCTCTTACTATTTACAAAACGATTTTTTCATAATATTAAATCAACAAAATTATAATTGAATAAAGATTTTCAATTTTCCGTTGACAGAGACATGCATAAAAAACTCAAATTCCCCCAATAATTGCTAAATCACGAACACAAGAAATAAAAAAAAAAAACTACTTAAACATCTCAAAGTAACGTATTCTCCAATTTCTCCTGCCGCCCCTAACAGGTGGCGTGACTTCGCTGCGTAATCGTCGCGTAACCGTTACGTACACGTACCCACTCGTAAACGGCGATGCGTTAGCGGTAAATCTTGTTCTTAGTTAACTATCAGTCTCTCGTAATCGGATTAATACAAGCGAACGGTGTTTGTGAGTCTGGTTTTAACGTGTGTATATTAAGGGCGGGTTGTTTCAACTACACTTAACGCACGCGTACCTAAACGTTAAATATGGTGCTAACTATCGTCAAATCAAAAAATTGGGTTGTTTCACAAAATGTCAGCGTTAACGCACGTAAAATATAACGTTTACGTTAACAGATGGTCTGAGCACTGGTTAACGTAACTTTAGTTGCGTCAAATAGAACAATATTGTGACATTTCTTTTGAATTCCTCAATACCAGTTCTTCTGATGACACAAATAAGTGGTGGAATGCAAAAAAAAACTATTTAGGTAGGACCCGTGTCAATAACTTAGCTATTGGAATGAGCAGGAATTTTTACCAGAATGTTTTGAAACAACGCTTCTAATTTAACGAACGTCAATCATCGTCCGTAATCGTAACTATTTGACGTACGTATGTTACGTTAACCAACTGTTTGATACAACCCGCCCAACAGTAAATGTGGTCTTATTATATACAGGGTTATTTGTAAGACACCAGCAATTCCTCAGGACTATGTTACTAACATCATAATCAACAACTTTTGTTCTATGACTTTTAAAAATTCAACATATTTTAGTTCAGATTTTCATACAAAAAATATTTTTTTATTAAGCGTTCTAAATGTTACGAAGTATATGCGAAACAAAACTTTTTTTTAAATTTTGTATGAAAACCTGCTAAACTTTTTAGAAAACGTTACGTTTAGTTACGTTTCGTTTTTTTAAAAAACGGAACCCTTATAGATTCGTCATGTCTTTCTGTCTATCCGTCCGTATGTCACAGCCACTTTTCTCCGAAACTATAAGAACTATGCTGTTTTAACATAGAGCGTTGTATTGGTGATTTTGATGATTATAATTCTGTAACTACATAGGTACTACGTCTTACAGCCGCGAATAATATTTTAATCAATATACAACCTAGCATTGGCCTGCAAATTGCAAAAAACGCAAGAAATTTTGAATTTCGAGGGCTGGTTGGAGCATTCCCCTTAAAGCGCGTCCCCGTGCAAAACGCAGTGCTAGCCGTTTTTTGTGCAGCTCTATCTAGTCTTTAACCAAAAGAAAAATCAACTTATAAAAAATACATCAAATTTCAAATCTCAAATCAAATCTCAAATTGTTTATTGCAATCCATAATGTACACATACATGTGGTAAAAGAATAAATAGAACAAATTATGGACCCTGTCGGGCACAGCAAAACTTTAAATAATTAGGAGAGAGGAAGAGCGCTTTAAATAACTTTCCTTGCAATATCCTTCCTTTCTACATAATCTTGGCTTCAAAACGGTAGTTTTTTTTTTTTTCACTAGCTGACCCGCGCAACTTCGTTTGCGTCACAATTACCATTAATGCTCCGCTCCTATTTATCTTAGCCTGATGATATATAGCATATAACCTTCCTCGACAAACGGTCTATCTAACACTGAAAGATTTTTTCAAATCGGACCAGTAGTTCCTGAGATTAGCGCGTTCAACAAAACAAACAAACAAACAAACTCTTCTGCTTTATAATATTAGGATAGATTTCAAAAATCCAATGGTACACTTTTAGTTTTCATCAAAATCGAGCTCGAGACTCTTTGATCCTCGTTATTCCCTATAATTTCGAAAATAGAATACTTTAAAAATTCATCCTGTATAGGTATCAGTGTCTTACGTAGAAAGAGTTTACAATCCCACGCGATTTATTATTAAATTACGTTATTTGCAATAACCCGGTAACTTGTATTATGTTATGTAACTATTAAATTATTACCAGTATTTCTAGTTTACTCAATAGTTTTATTGCATTCCTCATGTATTAACCAGCTAAGAATACCTTCCTAGGTGGGAAACTTATAAATTAGGGGCACATTAGGTTAGACGGCACGGTTGGCGCAGTGGTTGATGCTGCTGCGTCGCGTGTCGTGGGTTCGATTCCCGCACGGAACAAATATTTGTATGGCCTACAGATAGTTGTTCCGGGTCTGGCTGTTTGTGTATGTGACTTTGTATGTTTGTAAACGCACCCACGATACAGAAGAAATTCCTACTGTGGGGCAAAGTTTAAAAAAAAACTATTTTTTATAATTAAGTAAAAAGAAATAATATTTTAATGATTTATTAATTTTAAGGAAAAAGAGATATTATTCCAACCGATAAGGATTTAGGCTGCGCTATTATTGACAAAGACATCAATATCTAAATTATCTTAACGACTATAACTCTTAATTATGCCTCGTGCGAGACTCAAGCTGCTTTCAGACTACACTATTATATAAAAGCATATAGTATATAGCTCATAGCACAACAACATCGCGCACCATACATTGTCAATAATCTATCTAGTATATGTATATAAAAATGAATTGCTGTTCGTTAGTCTCGCTAAAACTCGAGAATGGCTGGGCCGATTTAGATAATTCGGAAGCACTTCGTTTTACAAACTTTCGGTTTTTTATAGTAGGTATTTTTTTTTCGGTAGAATATACCTTTTCTATAGTAAATTTGAAATTCCCAAAACGCGCAAATCCATAGGGGCTGAGAAAAAAATCGCCAAAACTTTCTTTCGGGATTGGTGGGATAGTGGGAGTATTAAGGGTGGGGAAGATTACGTGGCGACTCTATATAAGCTTTTAATCCAAATTAAGGTCAGGGGCATCTTCAAGGTCAAGGTCAAACCCGTAAATGTCAAGGTCAAACACTTCAAGGTCAAAATATGCCTAAAATCGTAGAATATTGCCCTCTATTAAACTCCAACGTCAAGAATATACTCAAGGTCATACTCGAACCTCTCAAAAATGTTAAATTGAAAGAAAATGTCGACGGAGCCCCGCTGCGCGGGGCTCCTACTTCTGAGTGGTTTATAAAAAAATAACCTCGAAGGGGATGGCGGGGTCTATTCGCTCGCTTCGCTCGCTCACTCGACCCCGCCATCCCCTTCTAACCTAACCTATCCGAGTCGGGGTGCCCCCAAGTCCAGAGCTCGCTCCGCTTGCTCTTGCATTTTGAGTCCTTCGAAATGTTACCCACTTCTTAATGTATGTGTGTAATTCTGTGCGTTGGTTATTATGTAGTGTATATAGGTAGTAATAGAAAAAAAAAAGATTTAACTGTCAAACGTAAACGTCGCATACATCATAATATTCTAATTACGTTTCGTTACCCACAATCGCTAAAATACTTTTTTATTTTATTTAATTAAGTCTATTATTTGCTTTTTATTTGAAAACATAATACTTGCGCAACTATTTAAAAATAAAATAAAGTCAAAAACTATAATTATTCAATAAAAAAAAACTTTTAAATGTGTAGTCACTTAGTCTGACGGTAAAACGAAACGACCTTGGACCGATTTTTTTAAGTTATCTGTGGCAAAATATGTCATTTTTTCGTAAATAGGTTAGAAATAATTGAGTTTTTAGGATTTTTTTTCTCTGAAACTATGTGTTTGCGCGCTATGTGACTTTGTGATAGTGTTCTACAAGAAGAGTACTCTACCCAAAAAAATAATCAAGCTCCAAACCGAAAGTTTGTAATACGAAGTGGAGCCGTCTTTTGTTTCGCATAGACTTCGTAACATTTGGAGCGTTCAATTTAAATATTTTTATTTTTGTATGAAAACCTGATGAACTAAAATATGTGGAATTTTTAAGTCATAGAATAAAAGTTGTAATTTTTCTTTCATTTCCAAATTGCAACTGAGATGCTCATGCAAACTTTGCATAGAAAAAAGAGCACCGGCGCTCAGTTTGGATTTCCAGTTTCATTTAAATCTAAACAGTTGTTAATAGAGTTGGCCAATAAATTACTTACCCCATAGAATACCCCATAGATTTACATACAGTCATAGTCTATGGAGCAGTCGCGTCTTACCAAAAACTTGAATTTGGTGCGATTCGGACTCCATAACAAAAATCGAAAACAAAACACTTTTTTTGTATGCCTCCCCTCAGCCCCCCTTTAATTTTTAATTTTTAGGGTTTCGTACCCAAACAGTAACCAACGGAACCCTATTACTAAGCCTCCGCTGTCCGTCGGTCCGTCTGTCAGCGGGCTGTATCTCAGAAACTGTTATAGGTAGACAGTTGAAATTTTCACAGATTGAGCATTTCTATTGCCGGTATGACAAAAAATAATAAAGATGAACAATTTTTTCTCAAAAAGACACGAATATATTGGAAACTATTGAATTTAGATGGGATATATTGTGTTCAAAATGATTCTTCCATAATAATTATGTCGAGAAATTATAATCTAATAAAGATTTAAATTTAATTTGCAGACTCTGTTAGATTGTTAAATCTTGTTTTAGATTTAACAATCTAACAGAGTAAGAAATTTGCAGACTGTTGAGTCTGCAAATTTCCGGTGACATTTAAGTCTTTGCTACCAAAGAAAGTCTATCACGTCTAGGTAGGTACCAATATCATAACATTTAGATTGTGTGTAAATACGTTAAAAAAGAAGGTAAAGGTATACCTAGCTATTACACATTATGTACAGAGTAAATACATTTCTTTTCCGCAGAAATAAAGACCAAAATCGTATCCACATTTTTGGCGGGATAGTTTATGACAGTTGTCTGCTCGGAGATGTACCTACATAGATGTAATTAGGCTCACACTCACACAGATCACGGGCTCAATTACGATCGACCTCGCCATTGCCCCTCAATTAAATCATCACAGACATAAACGGTACACAGGTATAGGTTACATTATCAGACGTTGTCTATCGCTTGCCATAAAGCGTAAAATCTGCCATGTCAACAAACTATAACAAGTCAACGCCGCTATAAATTCACACGAATTCCACGTTATCAAATGACGTAATGCTAAAATAAACATGATTGACATAAGTTGGTATCAGATTAAAATCAAACTTACTTTAATAGATCCTTTTTGGGAATAATAACAATAACAAGGGTAACAAACAAGTTCGTTCACTTCGCGGGACGGCGCGAGCGCGGGAAACGTGCTCGCTCACTGACACACTAACAGCGACTGCTCACTGCTGGTCGACTGGCGTTCGACTCCACACCTCCAACCTCGTTAAACTTGTGCCGGAATAAAAAGTTAACTTTCTAAATTTTAATTTGCGAATCCATCGGACAGGTGGCACCGGCAAACTGTCGAGTAATAGAACTTCACTACGTCATTCACTCGCACTGTGACTCAGCCAGCGAGATGGGGGCTTATTGTTAGTTTCATACAATAGAGGTCGGAGTTCAGACGTCCTGCACCTTTCGATTTATTGCAAGTAGGTACTTTCAACATTGTGTACTAAGGTACAGTCGAGCGAGACGAGTTTTTTTTAATTTTTTCACACCAACTGCATGAAAACGTCAGATTATAATGTCATGCAAACTATACCTAAAGTAAGTCATTATTGCTCGGCAAGTACAATATTATTGCACGGAGGTCAATATGTGATTTGAAATTGGAACTCGACTTGAAGACCGACGGGAACCGCTCGCGCCACCATCCACAGCACAACACACCGTAGCACAGCTGTCCGATGTAAAATTGACATAAAACTGAAAACTGGCTTTTTGGTGAATCAATTCTTTATTCAAATTGAGGGTCACTTGCGCTGCTCCTGCTGCTGTACATAACTTCAGAACGGTCTTCCCGTGGGTCTTTCACGAAAATTATGCAGACTAAAACTATTTAGGGTTCCGTAGCCAAATGGCAAAAAAGGAACCTTTATGGATTCGTCATGTCTGTCTGTCCATCCGTAGTATGTCATAGCCACTCTTTTCAGAAACCATAAGAACTATGCTGTTGAAAGTTTCAACAGCATAGTTCTTATAGTTTCTGAAAAGAGTGGCTTGAAACTTGATAAGTAGATGTATTCTGTAATAATGGGAGTTCCCCGGAGTACTTAGAACTGAAACTCAAAAAATATTTTTCATCAAGTGTGGGGTATCTATGGATAGGTCTTCAAAAATGATATTGAGGTTTCTAATATAATTTTTACTAAACTGAATAGTTTGCGCGAGAGACACTTCCAAAGTGGTAAAATGTTTCCCCCCTGTAACTTCTAAAATAAGAGAATGATAAAACTAAAAAAAAATATGATTAATAATAAATTAAAAATACATTACCATGTAAACTTCCACCGAAAATTGGCTTGAACGAGATCTATATCTTTATAGTTTACGCCAGATAAACGTGGAATAAAGTACATTGACCCACATGATCAACCCACAAGATCAAAATCAGAAATAATGACATAAAGGTGTCCTGAATCGACTTCTATCGTGATCCTTTACGTTCTCTAGTAATGAAAAACATCTAGTATCTACGAAGAGATATTAGGGAAAGGTCAATGTACTTTATTCCACGTTTATCTGGCGTAAACTATACCAGTTTTTTTTAAACGTCAAAATCGTAAACCGCAACTTTTGCTTATAATATATACCTACAGGTTTGTACGGACCGAGTCCGACTCGCACTTGGCCGGTTTTTAATTATTTTAATGTCCTCTAAAACCAGTTATGTCAAATTAACAAAACTTCTTTTGGACTAATATTCTAGAGCCCCCAGTCCCTACTTATTTCCTCAGTATGAATATTTGTGAGATAGAAAAGTCTTTGTAAAAGCCCGGGTTAACTACATATCTCTTTAGCAAAATTAGTGGTAGACATAACTTTAATACTAGAAATAGAAATAAATTAGATCAGCCATTTTATAGATTAGCCAAAGTACGAACATCTTTCATGGGGTACTGTAATAAATGTTACAACAAAATACCTTGTGACATATTAGAATTAGATGAAAGAAAATTTAAAAATTATGTTAAAAGCACACTATGTAAGATAGATAAGATAATAATATTTAAGTAGCATATTACAAATTAGATGATTATATTCAAGATAACAATAATTGGAAACATGCTGGTCCTGCTCCATAGGACAATCTAGGGTGTAAGTACCTAAACAAAGTCAAACTTGTTGATAATGTTTGTATTTAGTATATCTATAGATGTCTTTAATGACTTTTATATTTAATTTAACTCACACACTGATCCATTGCTGTTAATTAGATAAATCAATAGTACCAATATTTATAAATATGTGTGTGTTTGCATTGTATAGACTCAAGTACCCTGGCGGTTGGGAGTGTCATGCTCATTCAAAAGCCTAGCTGATGGTGGCGTATGCGTTAAGTTATTTGGCTCCATTCAAAATGGTTGAGACGAATGGGCCTGGCGCATGTCATGACTCCGTCGGTTGGGACTGGTCATTTCTCAGCTACCATGGTTTATTTTAATTATTTTTTTGAATTGATCCTTTCTTATTCCGGTCGTTTTTATCATGCTCGTCACATCGTTCTCACATGTTTGTATAATTTCAACACGATATGTCAACAAAACTTTGTAACAATTTATTATTTTTAAAAGAGTGTCCGTGGAGTTTCTTGCACGTTCTTCTCCATAGAGATCTACGCTTTGGAACGTGCAAATAGCTTCATCTTTTCGGACCGACTAACCTTGACAATTCAAAAGTGCCTGTAATTGGTTTAATTGAAATAAATGTTTGACTTTGACTTTATATTTAGTTACTCTCAGATACACGCCAGAAACAAACAAGTTTATGATTTTCAAATCAAATCAAATACGTTTATTTGTGAACACAGGTAAAAAAGAGTGGAACAATTATAGAATAACTAGCTTCGTCCGCGTGATCCTGGGGAACATACTCCGGGATAAAAAGTAGCCTATGTGTTATTCCAGGATGTAAACTATATGTGTGCCAAATTTTATCCAAATCCCTTCAGCCACTTTTGTGTGAAAGAGGAACAAACATCCATACATACAAACTTTCGCGTTTATAATATTATAGTAGGATGGGTCACTGTCCTGCCACAGAAGGTGGCATACAAATATTAATTTCAAGAACACTAACAACTATACCGCGTGTATCTGACATCGACGCACAAACGATTTCCATGGGTCCAGGGCATGATTCTGGACACCCCAGTGTTGGAATTTTTCGTCGGTTCTTTTCTCATTTTTTTTCAAGAGTACCACAAATAGGTATCAGCTCAGCTGAGCTGATATCTATTTGCTCTTTTTAGTGAAAGTAGTTAATTAATTATTTTTTTAATAAAAAATCTCATTGGGTTAGGTCAGAATAACGATTATGAGCAGTCTAAAGTAAAAAAACCCTTGAAAAAAATGAAAAAATGAGAAAAAAGCCGACGAAAAATTCTAAGTCTAGGGTGTCCAGAATCATGCCCTGGACCCATGGAAATCGTTTGTGCGTCGATGTCAGATACACGCGGTACAATCTTAAATGTGAGCAAAAGTTAAACGGGTGTACTATGCCAAATCGAATACCAAATAATCGACCACTACAAATCGTACGTTCAAAATATCGAATGGTTAATAAATCGAACATTCAATAAATTGTACACTCAGTATATCAAGTGTTCAAAATATCGAATGGTTAATAAATCGAACATTCAGTATATTGTACACTCAGTATATCGAGTGTTCAAAATATCGAGTATTTGTTTGATCGAGCGTTCAACGAATCGTATATTCATTCTATATTTAGATTCTTAAAGTATGGTCTGCAACTATCGGGTAATCGTAAATTATAAATAGCCCTTACACATTTCTTCTGACCCTTAAAGGCTTCTTCCCACCCGGTAGAGTTTCCCCAGAATATGATGCCATTATGTTAAGGTATGAGACATACACATAATTAGCTGGCAAAACTGCTTTGTGTCAAAAATCTTGGAAAGCATATACAATGCATAAGAAAAACTTACTAATATCTTGTAGACACCAACCTGCGTTCTCTATGTCAGTTCTCGACGTCATTAGTAACGGGCCCAATACGCTACCCTAAGGTACACCAAAGCGAATTTCTCGGAGAAGATCTGAGTTGAAGAATATCTCGGTTTTAGATTCGGCACATGTTTTTGTAATTTACGCAATCTGTTTTCTGTTACTTATGTAAGATTTGACTAGATCAAGAATGTTAATCTCTAATTCCGTATGCTTCAAGCTTTCTTATCAAAACACTAAAATCTGCAAGGTCAAAAGCCTTGCTCTTGTCCATGTACAGGGCTGGTACGCAAATTTTACTATCCATATTATACAATATCTTTCCGTTTAAATCATACACAGCCATAGCCACAAAAACATTCATCCGAAAGCCCTTCTATCGTGACCAAGTTCTCTGTTTTCAAAATATTTGTAAATAGCCTTATATATCTTTTCTTTTTGGAATACGGAACCCAAAAAACTACCTTTTAGTTTTACAAATTTAATAAATTCATAAAGTCAACAAACAACTAAAGGCATATCTAACTACTTAAGGCATTGTGTAAATACCTACTCATATAAATTGTGTAGGTAATCTACGATAAGTAATCATGTATTGTGCTATGAGTTTTCAAATATAATAAAATAAGTTATAACAATAAAACTATTTCAATTTCCGTTACATATTTATAGTATGTGACTTGATAGATTTAAATACTGTTACTGTTTCACAAGGATGGTTGGATTGCTTCAGATATATGTTTTGTTTAACCTCCTATATACTTTGATAAAATGCAATCCAAACGATGGGTTGCATGTCCTAAAAAGTAAGTTATTAAGCCAAAATTTAATAATAATAATCGATGAAGCGAGAGGATATGGTGATTAGTCTGCATTCCGAAACATATTCTATGGGAAAAAACGCATCGTAATCAACCATACACAAAGCCAGACTGAGAAATTTACAATGAAATAATTCGCTGGCATTTCATGGATGAAATGCCAGCGAATTATTTCATTCATTACTCACTTGCGCGTCCAACTAAAAGTTAATACACTCGAATCTGTCTCGGCCGCGTCCCGGGCACGGCCCTGATATGTGTAGATCAACCTTTAGCCGTCCAAACAACATATCAATAAACATTCCATTTGCAGCCGACCAAAAACTGATCCAGAGGCAACGGCAAGAAACGCGCGACATGTGCAAGATCTTCAACTCAGAAGTCAAATCTAGTCTCCCAACAACACCGCTGCTACTCAGCAAATACGACAAACGGAAGAAGGAATTATTGAAACTAAATCAAAAGAAACAAGCAATACAAAACAAAAAGACACGTCGAATCAAAAGAGCGGTGGATAGTGTCAACCCAGCTAATAACGTAGAAGATGAGCTTAGAGTTGAGTCGATTGTCGATAAAATATACGACGACCTACTCGAGAAGGGACAGAAGATCGCTTATAGACGTAAAGAAATTCCCATTCCTAAATCATCAACACGAAGGAAAAAGTCAAAAGGCTATACTGTAAGTAGACGATTCAGTACTGCAATAAAGATTAGGGCAGACGATATTTTTGTCGAACGAAGTCAACTTCTCGAAAAAATAATGTAACCAATGTTACGTTACCGAATTATTGTAAATCCCCATAGAATAAACTAGCTGACCCACGCAACTTCGTTTGCGTCACATTTTCCATTAATGCTCCGCTCCTATTTGTCTTAGCGTGATGATATATAGTCTATAACCTTCCTCGATAAATGGGCTATCTAACACTGAAATAATTTTTCAAATCGGACCAGTAGTTCCTGAGATTACCCCCTACATACAAACTTACAAACAAATGTTACCTCTTTATAATATTACTAGCTGACCCGCGCAAAACTTCGTCTGCGTCACATTTTCCATTAATTCTGCGCTCCTTTTTGACTTAGCTTAATGATATAGCCTTCCTCGATAAATGGGCTATCTAACACTGAAAGTTCCTGAGATTAGCGTGCTCAACCAAACAAACAAACAAACTCTTCTGCTTTATAATATTATAACTCAGAGGTTCTCAGATTTTGTTGTGCAAGGCGTTGCGAACGTTCGACACTCGACTCTCGTGCGCGTCCCTGAGAGTTTCTCTAATTTTGTTCACGGCGTATTCTTGCTGCCCGTGCTTGAGAACTATGTTTAGTAAGTTGAGACCTGGCTCTCTTAGGCATTTACAAATGTTTAAGAAAATGTTAATAGCGTGTAATATTCTAGCTCTGAAAAGAACTGTTGTGTAGCCCTGAAAAGAACTGTTGGTTAGCCCTGAAAATAACTGTTGGTTAGCCCTGGAAAGAACTGTTGGTTTGCCCTGAAAAGAACTGTTGTTTGGCTCTGAGAAGAACTGTTGTTTAGCTCTGAGAAGAACTTTTGCGTAGGTTTTGCGTTTTAAGAACGAAATCTTAAGAAAATCGCACGAAAATTATTAGACTTCGCGCACGACCGCTGCGTAGGTAGCCGACCTCGCGGCTGAGCCGCGCGGGTACCTTACTCATAGATCTAAACTCCCCTCCCGCACGCGCACCCCCGCCTTGGTGACGTCCACTTCGCAACGGGCCGTGCAGCAGAAATCGTAATATTTTAATTTCGCCATAACTTCAAAACTAAACGTCCGATTTTAATCATTCAAAGACCAAATATTATCTACATAAACTGTACTTAGTGATGAAATACTTTATTTAGATAAAGATTAATAGCATGAGTAAAATAAACGCGGTTAAATGTAGTCCAAAAAAATCTAGATTTTTAAATAAAAAAAATGGTTGTTGTGCCTCACTCGACATAGATAGGTATAGTGTGTCGCGGACTTTTCTGTAGATATTTATAAAATCTACAATTAATTAGAACAATGTATGGTTCTATCTTTTATAGTTTAGGCAGCGTACACAAAATAAGTAACTTTTCTGGTTGATTTTTACACCTTGTGTCCGAAAAACCCAAATATCTTACGGAACCCTATTTTTTTCCAAAATAAAATATAGCCTATGTTACTCATGGATAATGTAGCTTTCGAATGGTGAAAGAATTTTTAAAATCGGTCCAGTAGTTTTTGAGCCTATTCATTACAATCAAACAAACAAACAAACAAAAAAACAAACAAAGTTTTCCTCTTTATAATATTAGTGTAGATATATTAGTATAGATTAGTTAAGATTTTAAACTACTGCAGCTATCCCCACGGAAAACCATAGTCTTCTTTACTTAGTATAAAATGAAGTCGCTGCCGCTGTCTGTTTGCTTATAGATCTTTTAAACCTATCAACGGTTTTTAATGCAGTTTTCAGCAATAGATAGAGTGTTATTCAAGTGAGGAAGGCTGAAATTTATAATTTTTTCCCGAAATTCTTACGGGAACGGGAAAATGGGATATGCGCGTACGAATTAGTCGCGGACAATAGCTACCTATTATTATATTACAAATGCGAAAGTTTGGGTGGATGGATCTAGCGAGCCGTAACTGTAACCGTTGCATGTACTGTAACCAAAAAACATAGTGTGTACTTGGTTCGCAAACCTGCTGCGAGCGGTACGCGTGCGGCTTGCAGCGACCCGACCGTTTACAACGTACTCATTTCTAAACCCGTACCTAATTGTACAACGCGTACACACTAGAACCTCGTTACTGTATCACATAAGTTACGGTTACAGCTCGCTAATGAGTACCCGGCTGATCTCAATGTCGTCGGAACGGCTGAGCGGATCTTGACGAAATTTGGGATAGAGGTTGATTTATTAATGTTTTTGAAAGAGCTAATTGCGAGAGAGAATTGACATGATTTTTGTATAGTAGTTGTTTAGGGGTCAGAATATAACGTAGTCCTATTTTTATTCCAGGAAAAAAGTACGGTTCCCATGGGATAAATCTGTTTTACTATTTACAGAGCAAGGGATTGAATTGATTATTTGCAAAGTGGTCATTTTGAGTTGTTTTTGTTTTAAGGGGCAAGGTATTGGCATGGTGTTTGCATACCTAGTGGGGGTCTGAGAATGACATAGGCTACTTTTTATATCCTAGAAAAAATCAGGTTTCCTATACATAACAATTATATCCAACAGGAACCGGGTAATTAACTTTTTCACAAAACAAAACAATGCACCTAACAAAAACACAAACAATAACTTTAATTTCGGAAGTCGGTTGTATTTATTTATGTAAAAGTATTTTAGTTTTAGTCCATTTTTCATCTTTACAACTAAATTAACATCTCATGTGGATACACTATTATATTATAAACTGGTGTAAACAATAAATAGACATGCGATTCCAGCAAACCAGGTCTATTTGCTACTATAATAATAATAATTATTATTATAATGAGGAAATATTTGTTTGTTTGAACTGAATAGGCTCCGAAACTACTGGATCGATTTGAAAAATTCTTGCACCAATAGAATCTTACAATAATTATCTCTGATGAAAATAGGCTATCGAATACCGCGCGAACGAAGTCGCGGGCGAAGTGCCGCTTTGCTATAATTTAAGTTCTTCATCTGAACTTCACCATATTGAAATGGGACCACACCGAAAAAAACTTATAAAATACCCAAAACGCTCTAAGTGTTTATTTATTTCATTGTTTTCTTTCTCGGGTCCCTGGAGACCCGGTCCTTTGGTAGGCTTACGAGCGGCCGAAACCAACTCACAGAGGCCCCGTTAGAAATTTCAAAGGCAATGGGGCACCAACCGACGATTATCCCTGTATGCACTGTGAAAGTATTCCCAAGGACAATCCCCGGTTGGAGCAAGACTATTGCAGAATATGGAAACAAAAGATGAAACGCTAATAAAACCAAAAATAGATATCAGCTCAGCTGAGCTGATACCTATTTGTGGTACTCTTGAACAAATGAGAAAAGAACCGACGAAAAATTCCAACACTGGGGTGTCCAGAATCATGCCCTGGACCCATGGAAATCGTTTGTGCGTCGATGTCGATGTCAGATACACGCGGTATATAAAATTCTTCCGTTACCGTGACTGACTGACAGACAAGGCACAGTCGATACTACTGGGCGTAAAAAGCTGTAATTTGTAGGTTCCTTGGGAATGGAGCACTAAGAGAGGATTTCCCGAAATTCCTACGGGAACGGGAAAAATCGGGATATGGGTGTACGAAGTCGCAAGGAAAAGGTTGTGGGTTACCGTAAAGATGTTTAAAAACTGGTTTTCGCTATTGATTTATCATTGTCGTTTGACAGTAAATGTTTCTTTCTTTCTTTCTCTCTTTCTTTCGTTCTTGCTAAAATAATGAATCCATAGCGGAGAAAAATGACGCTACCTTCAAACTGCATTCCAAATGCTATTTGCTTACTTTGATATGTTTTTGTTATTAGCCGGCACGCAAACCCGGCAGACGGTTCCCGTTCGCGCCAGCCATACTGGACCTCGAAGGCCCGTCCAGGGTTGATCCAATAATCGACGAGATAAGGGATACCAAACCAGTCCGGTTTCCCAATGCCATTGTGCCATATTTCATTGACGCTAAAACTTATGGTACAGTATAACTACTCTTTAGAATTTTATTTTGTCTTTGACATTTATGTACATGAATGAATGAATGGAGCAGCATTATGCGATCTTTGGCAGTCGTTACGGATTGTCAGAAGAGTAAATCTGACTCCAGTGTTGCCAAGAAATACCGTGTTACCCAGTTAATGGGTTGTGGTTCGCTCCACGTAAAATTCTGATATTTAGGTGAATCCGGTTTGACTGGAAGCCGACCCCAATGTAGTTGGGAAAAGGCTAGGCAGATGATGATTTATGTACAAGAGTGAAGGAATTGAAAGTTAACTCGGAGTTTATAGTTTAAGTCACGAGTGAAACTGAATGCAGAGAGGAATGTAACCTAGCACCATGGCAAAGACACATTATCCCTGATGTAGGTAAACTCTAGTTTTCAGAACTATTGAGAGACAATTTTCGCAAGTCATAAAGAGTGGCGGCTGGCCGCGAGCGGTCTCCCATTCACACCATGACTTCCGGGCAATAATATTGTACTGAATTTCATTATAACTCGCCGGGCAGTAATGACTTGCGTTAGGTTGAGTTTTACATGACATATAATCTGACGTTTTCGTGCACGTGGTACGAAAATTTTATAAATCTTTGCAGACACACATCTAGTAGACATAATAACGAGAGCATTCGACTACTTTGAGAAGGCGACGTGCATCCGGATGCAACGCCTTCGAGAGAGGCCCACTGACCCGCGATCTCTTGAGAATGTCACCTGGTTGTACATCAGCAACCCTTCTGGCATCCGACAGTGTGTACATAGCAATGAGAAGTTACAAATTCAAGGGGTTCAGGTAAGGGGCATGAATAGAAGAAATTCTGCTGTCTTTAGTCTCTATACAAATTTCATTTTTTTAAGCGATGGCGATTATCGAAATGCCAAAATGTATTAGATTGATCACTTAGCATTTCGACAGCGTTTATCAATTCTTTAGATTTTTGACGTTTTGTTAATCACTTTCGCCGCACCGTGCTATCCGCTGACAGAATACCACTACTCTATAGCTTCTTTAACACTTTACATCATTCAAGAAATAATGTTTTTGTTAAAACTTTCTGCCGGCGACATTATCGACGTCAACAGCGTGAGAAATGAAAAAAAATTGTAACACTACTTCAAATATGTTATTATATACTTTCAATTAAATCTCGCGGTTTTACCACTCATGATGCCATATCCCGAGAAATAGTTCTCGTTTCCTAATAAGCATTTAAAACAAAGCATACATGCTTATACATCTTTTTTACAAAAACAGTCTGTAACCGTAATTATTGAAATGCTTTTGCTACAGCATATCGCACTGGGCTACGACTGCATGAGCCTCGGAGACATTTCCCATGAGATCATGCACGTGCTTGGCTTCGCCCATGAGCACGTGCGCCCCGACCGGGACCAGCACATCACTATCTTATGGGAAAATATTAAACCCGGTGAGTAGTCTACTAATTTAGCTAAGATTGCTACTTTAGAAGAGTTTAACTTATTTCTGAGCCGTGCCCGCGTGGTCGCACCACGTTGTAACGGAACTGGATGGAGCAGGGGTACGTTACTGAATGCCGAAAATTAAAATAAATAAAGCTATGACTATGTTCATAACAACGAAAATTAAAATAGTCGAAACTTCCCCTACCGCCCATTCTCATGACTTTGACATTCTACCTAATCGGTTTAGTAGAATTGGAGGAAATCAGCTTTGACAGGCAGAAAGACAGCTGGATCCTATAAGGGATCCATTTTTCAATACTTCTCATAAAAAAAATCGAAACCCATCTTTTAAGCTTAATTTTTTTACATTAAACAAAAAAAATGTCAGTAAATTGCGAATATCATAAGGTGCACGCGCATGACCGGTTCCATCACCACGGCGGCGGTACTTCTGCCAACATTGTAATACGTGATTACAGGTTACAAGCAGTACTTCGAGATTCGCAATAAGAGTATTGTTGAGGGTCTGCCTTATGACTACGCCAGCGTCATGCACTACCCGTCTCGAGCATTCTCAAAGAATGGCAAACCCACCATTTTGACTGAAGTAAGTTTATTATTTTTTACACTACCTGCACAAAAACGTCAGATTATATGTTATGCAAATTCAACCGAAAGTAAGTCATTAGTCTCCGGGTCATGAAATCCAGTCCAACATTAATACTTGGAGGTAAATAATGTGACTTGAATTTGGAATTCAACTTTTAGTCTGACATAAACTGCTTGCGGCTAGCCACCCTCTTTATGACTTGCAACAATTTTCTCGTAGTAGGTGTGAAAAGTGGAGAGTATACTCCTCACTCAGACATAAAGGTCCCGAACCTAATGAAGGAGACGAAAGTTACAAGAATCCTGAATGCAGCGAGGGATTCAAACTAGCCCAACAGCCCAAGGCAAAGACACCTTTATCCCTGAGATACTCTACTTTTCACACCTTCCGCGAGAAAATTGTGACACCATGAGGAGAGGTGGCTCGTGTGGTAAAAGTTTTCATACGAATGTTTGAATGATTCCAGATTCAAACTACATTATTGACCACTCGGCAATAATAATGTACAGAATTTCTAATATTTGTATTTGTGTACTAACATAGTTGGTTAATTGTAATGATCTAACAATGTAGTAACTATAAATATGGAATATATTTCTGAAAAAACTAAATTATGATGAATAATGACTTATCTACTCTATTTAGGTTAGGTTTGCATGACATTATGATTTGACGTTTTCGTGCAGGTGTGAAATAGTACATTTTTATCCTAGATTTGAAAGAAACTTATTTAGTCCCGAGAGGGCGCGGCGCGGCGGAGACGTTTGGCGTCCGAGCGTCTTTAGTTCGAGGGTTCGATTTTTTAGTTTTTTTTTTTTTTGTTTTATGCCCGGCCAGCTATTCAGTCATAACATTTTCATCATTGTGTTTTTATGATTTGATGGCTGTCAGTTGAAAACGATTCTCCCTAGGGCTGCAAAGTAATATTACGCTCACAATTTAGGACATAGGACCCATTAATTTCAGTGTTAATATAATCCGTGGTGCTTGGCAACTGGGCTTAACCCAGTTGTATATGTCCCTTGATGCCTATTGGCCTAACTCAAATCTGTCTCCTGCTTGAGAGGGAAGTGGAAATCATATTTCCTACTCCTCCGCTGTACTCTTCTGATTAAGTTCGATGCGGGATCCAAGACAGTTAAATCGTTTCTCCGGGACTTGTCGGGCTTAAGTAGCTCGGCGTTTTTCTGGTCGCCACTGTTGATTCTGGCTTTCAGGAGTTGCAGTGGTTGGGAAAGTGAGGCGGGCTTGCCCCAAAAAAAGCAATACTTTCAACCCGCTTCTACGGTAACATCTGGCCTACTTTCTGAGTATGAGCAAAGAAAAAACTTTTGGTAACATCTTGCATCAGAATTTTTACCAATTATTCCCAACTGATAGAGCTGTTTGTTTCTCGTTTAGTTTGGATAGCAATAAACGTTTAACTAGTGACGTCACTCTAAATCCTATAGAGCGGACTCTAAAGGTGGTGAACCAATATATTTATGATACACCAACCCGATTGTGTATCAAATGATAGGATTTGCTGAGAAGAATACGAAAATTCAAAGCAATAATATTTTCGACTTCTTTTCGGTTTTAGCAGAAAAAGCTAAATCTTAATATATATAAATCACGAGTCACGTTGTTTGTCCGCGATGGACTCCTAAACTAATTAACCGATTTTAATCAAATTTGCACACCGTGTGCAGTTTGATCCAACTTGAAAGATCTCAATTTTGAGGGTAGCTTACATCTCAATTTTTTGTTGCAATATTATTTAGGAGCGAAAAAGTGACGCAGACGAAGTTGCGCGGGTCGTCTAGTAATATATATTTTTAAAATTGTATTAAATAATAAAGTGACTGCGTATTTGCCCTTCAGAACCCCTTCAGAAGAGGGTAAAGCGATACGTCTTGTCTTCGACTGGTTATGTCTGACTATCATCAGAGTCAGAAAGTCTAGCACCGGTAGTTAAGTCGTATCTATTTAATAATAATTAAAGAAACAAAATAACTTGTTAAATTGGCACACACAGAAATGTAGGAACAAAAATAAGGAGAATAAATTTTAACCCATACACAAATTTCTTCCCCAGCGAGCCATTAAAATCGGTCAACGCGAAGCCCTCAGCGAAATGGACTTAGAAAAAATAAGCATAATGTACTCAGACGAGTGCATCAAACGCAATAGAGAATATTTGTTGAAGACCTGCCCCGACGTGAGCCGAGAAGAGCCGCCTGCATTTGAAATCACCCCGCAGGATATTAACGAATACTTTAAAGATAAACTATGGCCCTACGGAGTAATTACTTACAAATTCGATACAAGTGTGGGCTTTTGTAAGTTTTTTTTAACTATTGATAAGCATACGTTTGATCACTATCTCACTCACCTGATGTTAAGCGATGATGTGATCTAGAGATGGAGCGCGCTTGCCTAGCTTGACTGAAAGACTCCCAGGTTGTAGCTATCAGGAAACACAGACTCAGGCAATTCCACTCCTTAGCTAAACGCACAACGAATGTATTCCTAAAACGTTTTGTGCGTATAGATGGGATGTCCACCGTGTTTTAACGGTGGCGCGTCGCCCTACGTCTTGTGGCCCGATGATGGAACGGGCTTGGTGGAATTAAATTATGTATGAGTGATCCGTTTATCAGGTTTCCGTTTTCTAAGGTAGTTCGAAAACCTTAAAAATAAGCGATGAAAGCACGTTCACACAACACGGAATTTTCTGTTTTAGTTTTCAAAGATGTTCCTGAAACATAAAAACGCCCAAAGGCTTCGTACGATCCCTTTAATACCGAGCGTTCATGTGAACGAGAGAACCTATGTATTTTAATGTATAAAAATCTCTAGACGCGTTATCTGAAAACCGTAACGGTACAATTAATTTCATTGTTATTTCTTAATTCAAATAAATTAACACTACCAAACATTTCAGCTTTCGAAGAAAAAGAAAACATAAAGGCAGTTATGGACCACATAACAAATCAGACATGTGTGCAGTTCGTGGATGCTAACCAGACTGAGTCCCTCGATGACCAGGATGATGACGATGATTCTTCATCAGACAACCACTTCAACACCAACAACAGCAGCGACGACAATTTAGAAATACTTGAGTCAAGTTCAAAAGATGATTCTAAGGGCACTGACGAGGAAAATAAAAGCGTAGTTCCAGAATCCTCGGCTTCTACGGAAAAAGATTCCCAGATCACCACCAATGATCCTGAGGACAAAGAGTCAATGAAGGATAAGAGTGAAAACCCGTGGTGGAATAGGACTGAGTCCTCTACCTCTACGGAAGCAGATTCCCAGTTTAACTCAGATGACCTAAACAATTTAATCATATTAGATAGTTCAAGTTCAGAAGATAATACCGAGATAAATGACTCTGAGGTAAAAGAGCCTAGCAATTATGAGGACAAAAATGGCTTTATTCCAAACTCCTCGACCTCCATTGAATCAGATCCCAGTTTAAGGTTTAAAACAAACTCCAACAGAATAAGATATTCTGGTAGAACAGTCAGAAAGGGTGTGAAGGCGAAAGATAACAATGGTGCTAAAGGCAACAAAAACGTCAAGAGATACAAGAGAAACGTAAAAGTAAAGACAACCATGGCTACTAGTAAGTGCTTGAGTTTAGATACTATTTATTATCTGTTTATTTATTTAATACTTTACGCACACACATGTACAGAGGCGGACTTAATGCTATAGGCATTTTTTTATACTAAATGTTTCAAATTAAATTTCAATATATTGTTTTATATTGTGTTGTTATATTGTTTCGCGGTCTGATACGATTAGTGTTGTGTGTGTGAGAACAGTTGCGGGAAAAAGTGAGTTTATGGACAGTGGTACCGGAGATGGTCGTAATAAAAGACTACGAAAGAGGGTAGACCGATATGTCTCCCAATAACATCCCACCCGCAAGATCTTCAGTTACTCCGTGATCATGGCGCTTGCAACAGTGCCGAAATATCGGAAACTCGCAAATAAAAAGGTACATGGTAGCAATCTCGATATGAACTATTTTAAATTTTAATGTTCATTTTGCTTCCTAATGTATTATGTTTCTGCTATCGATCTTCTATCTACCTTCTTCTTCTATAAAGGGTGATTTTATAAAGTGAGGATTATCGAAAAACCATTTAAAGGAATCTCGAATCCGATTTTGATGAAAAGTAAAACTGAAAGAAAGAAAGAAAGAAAGAAAGAAAAATGTTTATTCAGGACTCGCACAGTACACATAAAAGTAAAAATATGTAAAACTAACTGTAATAAATTTAAGTTGACACATAAGCTACATCCTAATAATGATAATATTATTATCTGTGCGAGGCCAAAAAAGGTCCCTGTCTCAGCGTATGCTGCGATATTTAAATAAATAAATATCACAGCGCTGGTATTCTGACAGGGCCTGAAAATGATGCCACGGGCACATATACGGAACGCATGACTAGAAATATATAAATGCGAAATATGATATAAATAACAACATAATAAATAAAATATGATAGTTTATGGTTGTTCAAAAATAAAAAGTAATACATACAAAAAATAGTGAAATTATCTCAAAGGCCCAGTGCTCCAGTTCCATTTGTCACTGTCATAGACAAATAGCGGAACGCGCGGGCGCAATGTGTGAAGTTATGGTCATTTGTCAATAATTAAAAATGGCAGCAACAATAACAAACTAAAATGGGAAGTTTAGAAATTAAAACAAAAAATGTTATCGAGTTTGGCTTTCGACAGTGTAAGTATTTTGTGTGGTGTTGTCAGTAGTGTTTTGTCGCAAGAAAGTGTTATACTGAGAAAATGGACAATCTCACCAATGCTATCTGCGTGCAGACCCTGGGTAAGTGTTACGTTCGTGTAGTTTCCTTTTGAATTCTTAATAGGTGTTGCTTGAATTTTGTGCTAAAAGTACCAACTGTTTTTATAGCACGAAACGGTGGTGGCAGATCGTTCCAGCATCGAGAAGCCGCAAACTTAAAACTGCATCATTGAATTTTTGAAAAATCGTTGTCCCTTCCCAGAAACCGAAACAGTTGATTGACAAACGTCAGTAAGCAATTGGTATTTAAACAATATAGAAGTAGAAGAAAAGAAAAGTTTTTTCCGGATTATCATTTTAATTTCGCGACGGGATGAGGAGCGCGCAACAGTTACGCTGATCCTGGGCCTCAGCAACAAAAATGGCTGCATAATTACTAAAAAAAAATTGCCAGTATTGAGAACGAACCGGTGAGTGAGACAAAAACTCATAAATAGTAATTTGTATCCAAGTAAAAGTACCAGGGTCACATAAACACACACGTTTTAAATGGTAATACAAGAAGACCATTTTCAACTGTGCTATTTGTCCGTCTGGCTCGTTTGGTAAGTGTTGTACACGTGCCCTGGAGGACCCGAGTTCGAGTATATTCTTTTTGTGTTTTTTAATTTTGCTGTCTTCAACTTTGGCCGATCCTTATTATAATAAAATGCCACTAAGACGAACTCCACCACCAACGCCAGCTGTACAAGAAGATTCGGAACCTGATATGCCAACGGAAAAGGTGGATCTTGATCCCAATATTACTAAACGTAAGCGCAAGTTTGATCAAGTGGACGATTTGAATGTGTTCATGAGAAGAAGAAGAAAAAGAAGAAAGAATCTTTTTACCAAGTTTGAAAAGGAGCAAAATGATAAATACAATGCTCTGCATGCATCTATGATTGATATTAGAGAGTTAAACGAATCAATTAAAAAATCATGCGAGTTTGTGACTGGAAAATACGATGATCGTTTGAAGGAAATAATAAACTAACGTCGGAGCGTAAAGAAAACTTAGCGTACATTCAGATACTGGAAGAAAAGGTTGAAAACTTGGAAAGAGTTCAAAGATAAGATTGCCTGGAACTAAGGAACATACCAGCTAAATTGAAAAAACAAAAGAAGACCTATCAAAGATTGTTATTGACACAGGTAGTTCCATAAACGTCTCAATAAACACCTCCGACATACGTGATTTATACCGATTAAATGCAAAAAATGAAATAAATAAACCCATTATGGTCAACTTTACGACAGTAATCACAAAGGAGAAAGTAAATCATATAATCGAACTAACAAAAACAACAAGTTTTCAACCGCTAAACTGCATTTAAATGGTCCGGATGTCCCTGTCTACATATCTGAACATCTAAACTCCAGGGCTAAACGCCTGTTCTTTTTAGCTAGAGATTTTTGTAAAACCAATGGGTACTCCTTCTGCTGGACGGCCCACAGTAAGGTTTTTATACGAAAGAAGGAAGGTCCAACTGCTCATTGCATTAACAATGAATCTGACCTAAAGAGCCTAAAAGTTGAAGACTGACTATTTCTCAACAATATTTTAAATTTTTTGCCTGTTTAAATATTGTAATCATAGGTTTAGAATATGCATGCTTTACCTTTATTAAAATTTCTACACGGAAATACATTTATAGCACTTTTGTAACCCAATCACAGATATTTTGCTTACGTCCTACTCTTCTTATACCCACCTATATCCTCGTCACGCATAGATACTGTTTTGAAAGACTTGATACAGCAAGTAAAATACTAAATTTTAACCAAAATGGCTGCCAGAGACGAAACCTTGGACCTTTTACAAGCACCTTAATATGTTTCTACTGCACTTATGGATAGCTTAAACAAGTTTATGGACTCCGTAGAATCCTATAACGTGTCCCAATCATTTATGTGTTCGCCAGACCAATGTTTGCAGCGTCTGCAATCCTGTAAAAAACCACCGAATACACTGCATGTAAACATTCGAAGTGTAAACCGGAACTTTGACGGCCTAAATGTTCTTCTTCACTCCATGGATGTTAAGTGTGATATTGATATTCTCTCAGAGTGCTGGTTGAGTAAAACTACTGAAATTCCTATTTTAGATGGATTTTACTCCGCTAAGTCTGCATTTACAAACCAGAATGACGGTATAATAATCTACATTCGCTCTGAGTTGGAGTATAGAATTGCCGAGCCCGTGTTTCAGGATGCTAACTGTCTCATTTTGAAGCTAGACCCAGCCATAGCAACATTGTTGCAATCTACCTATCAGTCAGGAATATTGAGAATTTCGTTAGCTCCCTGAATGATGTACTGAGTTCCCTTACATCGGTAAAAACGATAGCAGTGATTGGTGATTTGATCATTAATATTCGTCCAGGAAATAGTGACTCGAACTCTGAGGAGTATTTAAATGTACTGGTATTTCATGGGCTTCTGCCAGCCCACCTGTTCTCAACACGTATGGATAACTGCCTAGACCATGTATTTCTGAAATCAAACAAATGTTCAACAGCGCTGGTTTTAGATTAATTCATTACTGACCATACCCCTATCTTGTTTTGTCTTGAGACTGTCTCTTTGATTGAGAAACCTAAAAACCTGATACGCCAAATTAACCTTCCAGGTGTTATTAGTTACTTGGAAGAATCTGACTTCTCTAGCATTTTAAATAGTACAGATTCCAACCAAAGTGCTGAACTACTTATCTCTATTTTATCTGAGTCTATTAATGAACACAGCAAATTAAAGAAAGTCCCGCATAGGAAGCGAATTATTAAGCCATGGATCACCCCTTTTGAGATGCATACGTAATCGTGATAAGTTGTATTTGAAATCAAAGCAGGATCCCGAGAATCACATAGTTAAACTGACATATTCAAGATATCGAAACTACTGCAACAACTTGCTCAAGACCATTAAGTGCAATACGAACAGCAACAGCTTCGGAGAGCCAGTGGTGATCCCAAAGCGACTTGGGATATCATAAAATCCATTATTTACATAAGATTGGTGATGATCCGGTTTCCTCTGTCAACGCTATAAACAATTACTTCGCGAATGTAGGCGGTAATCTTGCTCACGAGATACAGCAAGGTCTACATGCAACCAGTAATAACTTTGTCTTTAGTTCCATGTCCAACCCACAAGGCAATTCATTGGTTTTGCTTGAACTGACTTTGAAGAGGTGAACCGTATAATCTCGGAATTAAAATATAACTGTGCAGTTGGTTATGATGGCATACCTGCTTCAGTTATTAAAGCTGCTAAGCATGTTCTCATCCCTCCCATCACTCACGTATGCAATTTGTGTTTGACACATGGCATTTTCCCTAAGTCTTTCAAAAAGGCTTTAGTGACACCAATATTTAAGGGTGGTAAAGGGGATCGTGTTGAAAGTTACAGGCCTATATCTGTTCTTACTACTCTTTCTAAGATCCTTGAAAAAATCCTAAATAAGAGACTTCTTAAGTATTTGGATTACAATGATGCGATAGCTCCAAACCAATATGGCTTCAGGAAAGGTAAATCAACTGAAGTCGCTGTGCTTGAGCTATCAAATCACATTGTAAAGAATCTTAACACAAAGAAGAAAACCGTAGGTTCTAGATTTGGCCAAGGCTTTTGACACGGTCTCTACCTTCATCCTTTAACAAGCACTGGAGACGCTAGGAACAAGAGAGACAGGACTGAATATTTTTCGTGACTACCTGTCTGAGCGTAGCCAACGAGTCAGGGTTGAGAGCTATACTAGCAATGAAGAGGACTTATTTTTCGGAGTTCCACAGGGCAGTGTGCTAGGTCCTACTCTCTTTCTTGTGTATGTCAACAGGCTATGCCAACTCTCTATACCTGACTGCAAGATTCTTGTATATGCAGATGATACGGCTCTAATTATAAGTGGGTATACCTGGGCCTCTGCTCACCGTTCGGCTGAATATGCACTTGGTGTTGTGACGGATTGGCTCTCCTGTAATCTGCTCACATTGAATGTTTCAAAAACACATTACGTTACCTTCTCAGCCAACTCTTCTGCGCAACCTATTTTTCGCGCATAAAGGCTCATAGGCCATTCATAGAACATCTTGCGTAAAGTATCTAGGGGTGTACATTGACTGTACTCTGAGTTGGAACAAACACATTGACGTTACGGTATCTCGTGTACGTAAGCTTATGTTCCCAATGAAGAAGCTTAGATCCGTGGTCACTGTCCCACTGCTGAAAACCACTTATTTTGCTTTAGCGCAGTCAATTCTGACCTATTGCATCCCTGTTTGGGGCGGAACATATAAGACTCTTATGCTTCGTCTTGAAAGGGGGCAGAGAGCAGTTTTGAAGGTGATGCTACACAAACACTTCCGTTATTCTACAATCCAGCTATACAAGGATTTATCTGTGCTTACCGTCAGGCAACTTTGTGCACTCCATATAGTCCTACGTACTCATTCCTCACTGAGTTTTGATCCTGAACTCTTTACACATAAACGTCGTAAATACATGGTTTGCCCTTCTATGAAAACCAATACTGCTTTGGCAAGTTGACACTTTCCGAACTTGAGCGGTCGCCTTTATAATGCGCTCAATAAAGTTTGCAAAATATATTCCTTGCCGAAATATAAATGTAAGAGAGTTGTAAGTGAATACCTTCAGGGTCTTACATACGACGAAACTGAAAGACTATTTAACAGAAACGTTTAATTTTCTATGCGCTATTTCAAAATAAATATGATAAACTCACCTTCTCCTAAAAGTATTTCCATGCATGCCTTTAACTTAGCTTTAATTTTATTTTACTTTCTTTTATGTTAAATAATTATTATTATCATCAATGTCATTGAATAAAATTCTATTTTAATTCATTATTGTTATTGTATTGTATTTTTAATCAATGATTATTATCTATTTCATGAAATCAAATTATATTTTAAATTATTTTTTTATTTTTTTACTTTCTCGGGTCCCTGGAGACCCGGTCCTTTGGTAGGCGTACGAGGGGCCGAAACCAACTCGCAGATGCCCCGTTAGAAATTTCAAATGTAATGGGGCACCAACCGGCGATTATCCCTGTATGCACTGTGAAAGTATTCCCAAGGACAATCCCCGGTTGGAGCAAGACTATTGCAGAATATGGAAAAAAAGATGAACCGCTATGGGTTTGGGTGGTTTAGTGGACTGATAATCGTTTATTATAGAACTATTGGCCCCTGCCTGACCACTAACAATATACACGGCTTTTAAATGGCAGGGAGTGACTTGCACACTCAATGAATGGGCCCCCGAAAACGGTCGCTAGCACAAAGTGACGTAGTGCCAAGGAGGCAACATGGCCTGAGGTGCTAGAGGAGTGGAGAGGTATACCACGGCTATCAGGACAATCCCGGAAGTGCGGTCAAGATCCCTACCAGCATCTTACTGGATTATACATCCTTCTCCCGAGCACGTTTGCTCTAGCGAATCTCTCCTCATACCGGCCGATTAAGGCAAGAAAGAGGTGGGAGCTTTGTTCCTCGTCAGTGTTCACTCTGGCCAGCCAATAAAGGCAAGCCGGAGATGAGGAACAAGACTTCTCCCGGGAGATTAGGCTCGTGGGGTCGCTACTGCCCAACAGTTCGCCACAAAACTGCCTTGCGGATTGTATCTCTCTTTGTCTGGCCCCTCACCCTTGGTATGACCTAAGGTCTATCGGGACGCGCAAGCCCCACCACGACGTCAACGTAGAGATAATAAATTATTATTTTTTTTTTTTTTTTAAATCGCTAAGTTTATTTTTCCAAAACTGCAATTTAAAGCTAGTAGAGGGAGCGGTGAACAACGAGAAGCAGGTAACTCCTACATCCACCCAGACGAGGTCGCTGACGAAGTGCCAGTTGTTTATATAATAACAAATCATAATGATGATTGAATGTCTAGCTCAGAAAGCGTTGGAAACGTAGGAAAGCTGAAACAGTTATGAAACAAAATGCAACCTGATGTAACGTAGCGTTGAGATTTGCACGCGATCGACAGAAAGTTACCATTTTATTTGATTATATTACGTCTCTCTCGTTTGTACGATTATAGGTGTCCTCTTTGCGTATTCAGCCGATTAAAATGATATACGAGTATAAATTATCGGAATGCAAAAGATAAAAAAAACACATATACTTTTAAAAAATTCTCTTAAAACCCATTTTGGCGGATTTAAAGTTTTGTACTCTTTGGTTTTGGTCTTTGCTCTTTGGTTATATGTGGTTTGGTTGTTGTGTAACCATCGCGTCGACTAATGTATTCTAATTAGAAATAAGTATTTTTCTCATATACCTAGCTGAATGCATTTTTTTTTTCTGTAAATGTATTGTAATACTTTCTCACACCACCTGCACGAAAACTTCAGATTATATTTCATACAAACTCAACCTAAATTAAGTCATTATTGCCCTGCGGTTCATAACAAATTTTTGTATTTATTTTATATTTCGAACTGGTTTTTTACAACATAATATTGCCAAACTAATAATAAAAATCGGTTTTAGCGTACTAAGAATAACATAGTACAATATTATTGCCGAAAGTCATTAATGTTATTTGAATTTTGAACTCATTTTGGAGACCGACGGTAACCGCTCGCGGCCAGCCACCTCTGATCATGACTCGCGAACAATTTTCTCGCAGAAGGTGTGAAAAGTAGAGTATGATTAAAAATAAAAATTTAAATTCAAAATTCATTTATTCGTGTGATTTTTGGTAATTTTTTCTCTTTGGTACATTTTTCTCCTCAAGGATAAAGGTGTCTTTACCATAGACTAGCTTGAATCCCTAGCTAAATTCAGGATTCTTGTATCAACAACTCCCTCGTTTCGTTGTGAGTTAAGCTCTAAACCCCACGCGGGAGTTAACTTTCGAATCCTTCATTAGATTCGTGATATAATATAACGCCCGTGACATAACACGCTGCTTTATCGTCTCGTGCATAATCTACTTTAAATGCTGTGATTCAAATATTAGTTTTATTTCTTTTAATGTAAAAAAAATTAGGTACAGTCAGACTATCAGATCCCTTTCCACACGATAAAATAAAGTTGATTGGATTTTGTTATCAGACCATGTAGGGTAGGAGTATTGTGTGGAGTTTGCGAGGAACCTGTGCCCATGCCTCGGAAAGCACGTTAAGCCGTTGGTCCCGGCTGTCATTTGTAGATCTTTGGCAGTCGTTACGGATTGTCAAAAGCCAGCAAATCTGACTCCAGTCTTACCAAGGAGTACCGTGTTACCCAGGTAATGGGTTGTGGAGGTCTGGTAGGCAGCCGCTCCACGTAAAACACTGTTATGCAGCTGAATCCCGTTTGACTCCAGTTTGAGCCGAGCTCCAGTATAGTTGGGAAAAGGCTAGGCAGATGATGTAGGGTAGGAGTATTGATTACTCCAACTGATTATCTCAAAATATTCTTAATTCTCCATATTCGTTTTAAGTTATTGTAATCTCGCGCCCCTAGCCACCTGCCTTAGCACCTGCCTAGCTACCTTGTGCTTCCTTGATGATCCGCCATTCGCAAGTAGAGTATGACGTGAAGTAATAGAACATACCATCATATTCATACGCATTGCTATAATTAACTGACGGTATATTCACATCCAGGCAAACTAATAATTGAAAAGAAACACAAATATGAGTTAGGAGGAACAAAAAAATATATCTTAGTATGGTCTTCTTCCAACAGGAAAGCGAAATGTTTCCTGGAGACAGAGAGCAGTGCCATCTACACCTGCGAGGAGACATGCTGCTGGTATGCTGATACTGACTCGATCTGATCAACTCGGATGCCCCTGTCCCCCTACCGGGAAACCAAAAGATGGAAGCAATCCTGTAAGTCATGCAGCCTCTCACTCCGCCCAAACTTCACGCCTTTTCATGCTCAAGTATTTTTACCTATTTTAATTATATTCTATTACGTCTACAGGCAGTTTCACCCCCACTATCACATGAATTGACTACTGCGCAGTATTCATTACGGAGTATTGCTTGTTGCCTAATTTTTTCTAGTTTATGCTCGAAGAACAAAAAAAACAACAACAACATACTGTCAGATATAGGATGAAGATGTTAACTTGCTCACATCTATTTTTTTTTTTTACTTTTTGAAAATCCAACTTGCCTAGTCTTAATCCAACTATGTTGGGGTCGGCAGTGTACTTATCTATACATATAATAAAATCGTAGAGTTGCCGTGTCTGTACATTGAATATTTTCGCATAAAAAATACATAGAAATGTCAAAAAAATTACATAGAACACAAAAAAGCAGTTTTTGAAATTCTTTTCTGTTTGTCTGTGCGTCTGTTTGTCTGTGCGTTTGGAGGAGCATCACGCATAAACCACTGATTGGATTCAAAATTTAGGTACTTCAAAATATTAAGTGATAATCGGAGTAACATTTAGTGTTTATTTCATCAAAACCGACCCACAAAATCAAAAGATATCGAATTTAAAGTTTACGAAGAAACTTCATCGAGCGCTAAAATAGGTTGTTTTCATTGAGACTCCAGATACTTGCAATGCCATCTATTGAGAAAAGTTGTAGTTACAAATCGAGCGCTAAAAGAGGTTGTTTGTTGTTTTCATTGTGACTTCAGAGATACTTGCAGTGCCATCTGTTGAGAAAAGTTTTAGTGTGTGACAAAGTTGTGAAGAATCAAAGCAATGTTTTTTGAGTTATCTTTGAAGTAAATAAAATTTAATATGTAGCAAAAGTAAAACGAACATGTTATTATCTTATCATTTATCGTAACGTGTGAGCTTTGACAGTTCAATTACGTTGTTTACGTTGTTATAAATTGATAAAACTTATAATTCGTTCGATATTCGTTTTTGTTTATTTTGATTTAAGATAGGTAGGTTTGATCAAAATCGATCCACAAAATGAAAAGATATTGTTTTTTTAGTTTAGTTGGAAACTGCCTACTATATTCTGATCAATCACAGCGCCACATTGAGTAAAATAAAATTGCCAAATATTTTGTCAGTTTACTTTACGGCATGGTCGATAGATGGCGTTGCTCATGTGACGCGTTTTTCTTAATCGCGGTGTTAAGATTTTCCACTGGGGAACGAACCTCACACGATTTTTGAACATCGTTGGAGTTAGGTAGTGATTTAGGTTCGGTATTGAATAGATCGTAATAGTCTCCACTAGGGTCGAAATTTCCAAAACTCTGATTTATTGTGGTTCGTTCGTCAGATTCGTAATCAGATTTGTAGATCTGTTGTTGCGAAAATGCGAAGCCTTGGACGGTCCAACTTGCGGACCGTACCCTGAGCAAATAACCTTGAGCATTTTTCCCTCAATAACAGCGCAAGAGATACAATAGCGAATACGCTCAGAATGTTGAATAAAATCGTTATAAAATCTAATTTTGGTCGCTTGAAAAAAATACTTCTACCAAAATGTTCATAATTAAATTGCCTATCCATTAGTGTAAGTACAAAATCAAAATAATCGTTAGTTTTCGAGAAGATGCATGTTTTCAGTAATTTTTTCTCATTTCTGTGGTTTCGTTGTGAGGAGATTACTTAAACATTATACTTAATATTAAAAAATAAAATCTACCATTTTGAAGCCAAGATTATGTAGAAATTTAATGTATTTTTTATTAGTTGATATTTCTTTTGGATAAAGAGTAGATAGCTCCAAAAAACTGTACAAAAAACGGCTAGCGCTGCGTTTTGCTCGGGGACGCGCCTTAAGCCTGTAGGGTTCCGTACTAAAGGTGCAGACGGGGGACCCTACTTAGTAAGCCTCCGCGATTGAATCCGTTTAGAGCGAAGCAACGATATGTAACGAACTTAATAATTATAGGGTACCGTACGTACCAAAGGTGGTCACGGTGACGGAACCCTATTTGAGTCTCGGCGATCAATTGTGATTCGTGCGATGCGAAGAATCGGACGGTTCGACTTGCGTTGCGAGCCAAGGCAAATTGTAGGGTTCCGTACCAAGGTGGCTAACGGAACCCTATCATTAAGCCTTCCTTCATAACCGAGTCGAGAAAAATCGAGTTGGTCTAAAATTCGTCCGGGGACCAACTCGATTTTTAGGGTTCAGACGGCACAGGAGATATCGTTTTTAACCGACTTCAAAAAGGAGGAGGTTGCAATTCGGACGGTAATATTTTTTTTGTATGTACACCGATTAATATACGCCGGATTCCTCTAATTCCTAATAACTTTCCATTTAGTTTTAAACGGGTTAAATTTCCCGTAATCTTATGTTACGCCATGACTGTAAACAAAGCTCAAGGACAAACTCTTTCCGTAGCAGGCCTAGATCTGACTGTGAGTTGCTTTTCCCACGGTCAACTGTACGTACGTGACTCTTTTCCGAATTAGCAATTCACTTAATTTATATGCATACATTCCTAATCTAACTTCAAATATAGTTTACAGAGAGGCTTTCATGTGAATTATTTCATCAATTTCTACCAATCAGTGGCTTCGCCCGCGTTTCACAAATTATCTAGCTTATCTATGAGTATATACGGTATATAACGCATTAAGTATATAGTATATAAGGTATTAAGTCCGCCTTTGTACCTTTTTTGTGCGAAAAGTTTAAATAAATAAATAGATATTTAAATTGTTTGACGTATACTTTCTTTTTACTTTATATTGTGTTCAGAAGCAACAAGGACAACCTAACCAGTATTTTTGTAATACATAACTTAATACAAAAGAGTGGCCGTGGAGTTTCTTGCACGTTATATTTCGAGATCTACTTACGCTTTAAAATTTGCAAATATCATCATGTTTTTGACAGACGGTTTATTTGAAATAAATGTTTGAAATAAATGCTTTGAATCTTGAAAATATCTCAAGATAGGTACTACATACCTACACACGAAAAAATTCGCCATAATGTGGTATTTCAGACTATAATCTACCTCCGTGCTGAATTTCATCCAGATCTTTTCAGCCGTATTAGCGTGAGCAACAAAACCAGTCCAGTCATCCAAACTTTCGCATATTATACTTAATTAATAAAAAATAGAAGAAGATAAATAAGCTGGCATAGAATTAATCTATACTACTTATATTATAAAGCTGAAGAATTTGTTTGGTTAAACGCGCTATTCTCAGGAGCTATTTTTTACAGGTTTGAATTGAAAAAATCTTTTAGTGTTGGATAGCCCATTTACCGACCAATAGGAGCGGAGCAAAAATGAATAATGTGACGCAGACGAAGTTGCGCGGGTCAGCTAGTTGTACATATAATGATATCTGCATATTCCTAACGCGGTAAATCTGCGGTAACAGTTTATTTATCATGGCGGACGCACAATATTCTTGCTCCTCAGGAATATAGGTGTATTTGCATTTTGTTTTGGGATGGGAAATCATCCAATGACTTCTTCCGCTCTGGGCGGAACGGGAGGGAGAGTCAAGACTTCTACTGACTAAAACCCATCCATGTTCCTTCATGTGCCCTTTGTGTTCCGGAGCCGCGGTATCTCTTTCGAATAGTCCCGCAACTCCGGTAGGTGTATTTGCCTTGGGCTAGCTTGAATCCCTCGGTACCTTCAGAATTCTTGTATAAACTCCCTCGATTCGGTCGTGAGTTAAACTCCAACGTTACTAATATTAGTCTATCCTACATATTTTGTAAGTGATAAAATAGCAGCTGGCAGCTTTAATATTCGATACTTTTTATGTGAAGATTTAGAAATGTTATAAATTATTCGAACCCTAGAAACGTTTTTTTCTGCAGAATTTATACAGGCCAGATCTTAATCGATCGACGACAACGACATGTAGGCAAATATAAAGCAAGGTATTGGGTATAGTGATAAAGCCAGCCGACGGCGTTGGACCGCGATCCAAAGGCTGTAGACAAGAGACATTCTGGGTAGCGTGGCGACAGCGATTGTTAAAATTAAAAAATGCATGAAATTGATAAACGCTGTCGATATTTCACGAGACCTTTTGGTATTTCGACAGTCGCATTCGTTGATTCTATCGGCAGTTTATCTAGAGCCTCAGATATTCTCACAGATCCTGTTTATCGCTCTTCCAGACGTTAGTCATCAACACCGACTGCTTCAACACTGTGAACGATCTGCTGCACCTGTTCGGGCACGTCCTGGGGCTGGACCACCAGCAAAACATGCACGACAGGGACTCTTACCTGCACATCCAGTGGGACGAACTTACGGAAGGTAACATACGCTATCTATGTCTAATAATCCCGTCCGAATTTCAGTTACGGTGGCTCATCTCAAAGGAGATCAGCCAAGTACACATGATATATGATAATCGGCCTGTCTGAGCACAAGTGTGTGCTCAGGCAGATTCTCTGTTCCTCAACTCTCATAACCCTATGGGATGGGACGGCAATCCAAAACGACCGTACCATAAATCAGGTGCTGGACCAACGTCTTTGCGTATTTACTGGGCTGCTACTGGCCAGGAAAGACATAGAAATCAAACGAAGTCCACTCTAGCTATGTATAGAGTTCACTGAAGGCCTCTTTCGTTTCAAATGCCTGAAACAAACTTCCACTTGTAAGAGGTTTGGTGGACCATAACCCCTCACGCGGAACCAGTACTGGCCAGACGTGACGTAGTGCGCATCAATACCACCACATAAAACTAACGAAGCATAATTTAAACGGCATCAAAAAGCCATTTATCTCGCCACTAGCGAAGTACCTACTAACGAAATTCTGCATCGACATATCAGAGTTATATGAACATATGAACATAATAACAGTCCAAATACCAACTATCAGGCAGCCCACCGGACACAACAACCGATTGCAGGATCCTCCCTTTTCAATGGAGGTTTGGGGCACTTTACTCGCTATACCGCATACTTTTATACATGAGTAATGACGCATGATATATAACTATTTACGACCATTAGTACCGGCTGTGCATTGTCTGTCAGTTATTTAATAACTAAACATTTAATTGGACATTGTGCTGGTTGCCGAAAGCGACCTAGAGGTTCAGAGCAGATTGGAGCCGTGGTTGCAAAGACTGGAGAGTGTTGACCTGAAATTTAGCAGAATCAAAACAGAATACCTGTTCTGCGATTTCGGTAGTGAAAAGACGGATGGAAATAGATGCAGGTAAAAATGTTGAGGTGGATGTATGGAGTATCGAGAATGGATAACATGAGAAACGAGTATTAGAGGCCATTTAAAAGTGGCGCTTGTGACGAAAAAGTTAAAATAGAACCGCTTGGCTTGGTATGGTCATATGAAGAGGAGGGATGAAACGCATGTAAATAAAATATAAATGTAGATGGATGGAGATGGAGAGGAAGGCCAAAATAAAGATGAATAGATTGTGCGAGGAGCGATATGGAAGAAAAGGGAGTTAGTGACTGTAGTAACAGATGCTGATACTCAGCGGTTGAATGTGTACCTTGGTGACAATTTTTTTTACTATTGATAGGCATACGTTTGACCGCTGTCCAAAGACTATTAAACCACTTGACTGCGCATACAGTGCCCCGACGCACGAAAACTATTAGTGTTTTTGCTCAGATGTTAGTCAGCGGCACTAGTAACCATTTTAGTTGTGACCAATTGTTAGACCTGTGGGCATGCTAAGTTTTTACAAATCGTTTTAATTTTTATGCAATTTATAACGCATAAAATGCCTTCATACCCGGTGAATTTGTGTGGGAAACATTCCAAGACCTTTTGTTACAAAAATGATGGCATAACTTTTCATCGGAGAGTAAAGACTACGCAAAATATTTTTGATTTGAATCAGATGATGAGCCACTGCAGGGGTCTATATAAAATGGTGGTTAGGTGAACGAGCACACTGTGAGAAGCGCGCGTTGATGTCTTTTGGAAAAGTCTCTTTCTTTCATTAGGAAATACTTATATTTTTATCCCTTTCTTCCCCTTTGTATTTTTATCGTAAAAATCTGTGCTGTTACGTTTAATGATTGAAGTCGATTTATCGATGATCATAAAATTACAACTAATACAATTTTTAATCAATTCATATACTTACATTAAACACGTAACTACTTTTGAACGACATTAAAAATAGGAGGAGGGTCTCAGATTTTTCATCTGTATGTTTGAGAAACATGTTTTCATTTTAGATTTTCGAAGATTTCAGAATTAAAATAAAAGTGGAAAGATAAGGTTAATAGGGAAACTTTGTTTAAACAAGATATAGCGCTGTTTGTTTGGATTGAGTATTTTTATAATGTTAAAATCCATTTTATCGATATCGACTATTTTCCTTTAATCAAGTAGTGCCACCACTAACCATAGGCTACCTATGCAACTTGACCTTGAACGGACCAATTGCAGCCGCGCGTTGTTCCTCGTCCCCCGGCCCGCTGTAGTGAGCCGCGTACTTAGAAGAAATCGGCCTATACGCTCTCTAGTGGTTATATACTCTATGCCGCTGTCTCACCTGATGTTAAACGATGATGCGGTCTAAGGTGGAGCACGCTTGCCTAAAAGTAACCTATTGATAGACTCCCAGGTTGTAGCTATCATGAAACACATTTTTTTTAGTAACTGTAACAATAAAAATTAAAATTACCGGTTGGTGCCCCATTACATTTGAAATATCTAACGGGGCCTCTGTGAGTTGGTTTCGGCCCCTCGTACGCCTACCAAAGGACCGGGTGTCCAGGGACCCGAGAAAGTAAAAAATAAATTATAAGAGAATGTTGTAGTAATGGAACGTCACTAGACATTTAACACATAACAGCTGTCAATAGCTGAGTAAGACTCGCATTTATTTAGTTATTTATTTATTCATCAACTTTACATTTGTATCGAACACGGTTTCAACAATGAATGTATCACATAAATCTAATAAAAAAATACAAAACAAAACAAATACGTAACGTACATGACGCAGCCGATTGTGAAACGTTTGTCCGACACACGATTCTCCGATGAACGTTTCGCCGAAAGAACGATTCACTTTCTGGTGGTTCGCCGATGAAATTTTTTGCCGACGCACGGTTCGCCGACCGAATGGTTCACTCTTCTGTTTTTCGCCGATAAAACGTTTTTCCGACGCACGGTTCGCCGACCCGATTATTGTTACCACCAAAGCATATAAAACATGTTTTCCACATGTGCTAAATGCTCGCTTATGTTATCCATCAGGCAATGTTGAGGTCAAATTCAATTGAAAAATAAACCAGTCAATTCCGAGTTGATATCGTTTGTGAAGAATGAATCATTTTTTTTTTACATTTTCATTTTAAAAGCTTCTTATGGTTATAAGCAGAAACTTTATAAAAACAAAAACAAATTCAAAAACGCAGAGTAAAACTATCTCTTCGATTCTTGAAACGTTTTCCACTAGCTGCCGCCCGCTACTCCATCCGCGTGAATGTCGAAAATTATCCCAATTGAACATACTCTCGGGACAAACTATCCTATGTGTTATTCCAGACTATAATCTACCTCTTTGCCAACATCAGGATTTCATGTTTACCTGTTCCGACGTGATTGAGTAAAAAAATTGGCCGTCGGCGTAAGCTAGCAAGTATGTGTACGTACATTTACGTACATTATTGTAACACTAGAGCCACGCAATTTCTTCAGCGTCACATTTTTCATTAATTCTTCGCTCCTATTGATCGTACCGTGATGTTATATAGTCTATAGCCTTCCTCGATAAATGAGCTACCCAACACTAAAAGAAATTAATTAATTTGATTAATAATATTCCAGTTTACACACACTAATATTTTTGGTAACAACTGAGATAGAACATTTTTGACATAGCTACCCGCAAAATGGTGGCTGGTGGCTATGCCAGTATCCCATACAAAATGTTTGAACCCTTTTCTTCACAACTTGTTTTAGCTTTTTGAGTTCCGAACGTCCGTATCCAAACTATATTTGATTATAGTTTTAGTCGGTCTGGTTGGCTGGCAAGCTTTCTATCTGTGTCAAAGCCATTTTTAGGGTTCATAGCCAAATGCCAAAAACGGAACCCTTATAGATTCGTCATGTCTGTCTGTCTGTCCGTCCGTCCGTATGTCACAGCCACTTTTTTCCGAAACCATAAGAACTATGCTGTTGACACTTGTAGATGTTTTCTGTGAACCGCATTAAGATTTTCACACAAAAATAGAAAAAAATAAAAAAAAAACATTTTTTTTTTATTTCTTGAAAAAATGGAGTTTCAGTTCTATGTATAGAACTGAAACTCCATTTTTTTTCATCAAACCCTTACGTGTGGGGTATTTATGGATAGGTCTTCAAAAATGAGAGACACTTCCAAAGTGGTAAAATGGTGTCGTCCTCCCTCCCCCCCCTTAAACTTCTAAAATAAAGAGAATGATAAAATTTTAAAAAAATATATAATGTACATTGCCATGTAAACTCTCACCGAAAATTGGTTTGAACGAGATCTAGTAAGTAGTTTTTCTTTGGGAAATTATAAGTCTAGTCACAAAATTATTTATTGGACACGTGATTAAGCTTCTAATTTAGTAACTAAGCACTCTATTAAACTAATTCGTCTTTTTTACAACGTCAACTAACTGTTCTATAGAAAGCGTCAAGTAAAGATCAACAATTAATCAATTATTTTAACTTGTCCTACTGATTTATCTATTGCCACCTAATGTACTAACTCAGCCGCGGATTTTACAACTCATCACCAGTTTACGTTTTACAGCTTCAACATAAGCTCCTCGAATAAAAGTAATTCAAGCTTTAGTAGACAACATCAAATATTATAACTAAGCTTGTAAATTAAACACATCGTATTCTTTTATCATGAAAAAAGCCACTGCACGATTTGGGGCGAGCGCGCGAGACGACAGCGACCCGCCATTTGCACCAATCAGAGAGCGCTATTCGATTCAAGTATAAAGATAATAATTTTTTTATACAAAAGATTTGTAACTTACAATTTTAAATGTTAGGTTAGGGTTACAGGGAGCCGGACGCCCGGTGTCAACACTGCCGCACGAGCCGAGCGAGTGCTAGAAACGACTAGATTATTTAGAAAAAAGAGATTATTTTTAGTAGGCTATCGAGAACAAAACTAGTTAGATGAGGTTAATTATTAAAAGAAAAATGGTTAGGTTAGGTTAGGTTAGCAAGTACATCTGCAAGCATATGATATGCTTGGCAATCAGACTGAAATACGTGACGCCAACATTACAGGCAAAGGCACAACCGAAATTAAAAAGAAAGCGTGGTAGGCCAACTAAAACACGAATGGATTATTTTTCTTTTTAGTATTTTTTATATCGTTATTTTAATTACTATATTATGTAAAATGATAGTATTTCAAAGTACACGAATTGATTTAAAAAATAAAGTCTTTTACTGTACGATTATTTTATCTTTGCCCATGCGAAGTACGTCGCAATCGATTGCGCAGAATGTCAATTTGACAAGAAACCTATAACAGCGCATGCGCGGGTAGGTCGCGTATGCAGTCTCAGTCCCTCGTATACGTTCGATGTATACTTGTGTCCCGCTTACTCAATACAATACATCTGTTGGTATGAAAAGTGTTATTGTTTTAAAATATATATTTTGGTTTTTCTTACTGTTTCATTTGTGTTTTGTGTGTGTTTTGTGGTGTATATGTTTGTTGTGTTACTTTGTGACCTTGTTATTGTTACTGGTTGTATTTCTTACTTGTTAATAATACAAAACGTATAAATCAGAAGCGATGGGACCTGCGCGGTCGTCACTAAAAGCTAACTTCGCATGGGCAAAGCTAAAATAATCGACGTGTATTTTTTTTCCCTTCAATAGTTCCTAGGTATTTTAGTGGCCATATTTTACTATTTGATGACAATTTTAGATAAATTTTGACGATCAATTAATATGGGATGAGTTACATTCTAAACGTACTGAGTTAAAAAATTAGAAGCTAAATAAGTATATTTTTTGATGTCATTGTTTAGAAGTTTACTGTTAGAATGCATGTTACAAATTTAGATGCAAAAAAATAACCATCATGCTGAGTTGTATTCAGAGTGGTTTACATAAAAGATAACTAGTGGCTAAGATAGTATTATTTAGATACTCGTTAATTGTGGCTGACTTAATAATTTAGAAGGCAACATACATTTTTGGAGGCGAATAATGATATTAAAAAGCCTGTTTAATTACCACCAGTTTTTTTTAATACGTCATAAATCGTAAACCGCAACTTTTGCTTACACAAAACAGCAAACAGGTTTGTACGGAACTCTCGGTGTACGAGTCCGACTCGCACTTGGCCGCTGGTATTCTAAATGTACTGGATTGACCAAAATAGTTTCTGCTATTATAAAAAGTGGACAGGACATGTAGAAAACATATTTTATGCTTTGGTACTAACAATAATCGGGTCGGCGAACCGTGCGTCGTAAAAACGTTCTATCGGCGAAAAACAGAAGAGTGAATCGTTCATTCGGCGAATCGTTCATCGGTGTAACGAAGGTTCTTTTGAAGTAAATTTGAGATAAAGTGAACGGTTGTTTTATTTAATACAATAATACACAGACAATAATGGCGTCGACTCTCTGGTTCCGTTTACGCCAATCGACACTAGATGTCTCTACTTTACAATCGAAGAATCGTGTTGGACAAACGTTTCACAATCGACGCAGTCGGTTTAAGAACATATCGGAGCAAAGTTACGACAAAAGGATGACGAGACGTATCTATTAGCGAGCCGAGTATTATACCGGCAACGAAAACGAAAAGGATACAGAAGAAATTACCAACATCGAATACAAGCGTTATCGCTTGATTCTGTTGAAGATTTGCTTCCCAGGTGGAATAAATTTAAGCAACAATTGGGAATATGCATGAAAAACATAATTATTTGTTATCTATACAGTTTATCTAAAAATAAAAAATACTTACAGTGAAAATAGAATCTAAATTACGAGATATAAATGTAATGATTTTACACAAATATCTGTCCCTCTCGTGAAAACGCTTTTTTGCATGGATGCTGTATAGGCGTCATGGACTTAGACGTCAAAGTCCATATCGGACTTCTCTTTTTAATTGTAATCTTTGAAGCTTTATAACTTCATCGCTGATGAAGGTATTTAAAAAATAATTTCATGATTGTTTACGTTTATGAGCTAATAAGTATTTTATTTTGCAAATAAAAAAATCGCATGCATATTCCCTATTTCAAATTTACCTCGCAGCTGGTTGAGAAGCTCTCGGAGACCAAGATAGCTGCTATTTACTAAACTGCGTGGCAGCAGAAGCACAATAACTGTAAATCAATATCTTTAAAAATAGGGAAGAATATAAAAAAATTGAGTGCTTATAGCTATTGACAGCTGTCATTGACACATGACAGCTGTCAATAGCTAACGTCTAGTGACGTTCCATTACTATTGTTACTAAAGTGATATTGTGATGGCTGATAGGACAGAATGAGAGACAAATAAACTTTTTTTAAACAAAACACTACAAAGTAAAAAATAACTTTAATTTCGGAAGTCGGTGTTTTTGATAGTTTGAAGTCGGCTTTTTACATTGTAGTGTTTTTTTTTGGAAGTCGGTTGTATTTTTTTGTATAAAGTCTTACCTACCCCACACCTAACAACACCACAGCAAAATCGCAGAAAAGCAAAATACGCAATTTCGATTACTTGGATGCCATAAAACCATCATCCAAGTAGACGAATTCCAGCTACTTCGATTTAAAATCTAAAGCTCGTAACCGATTTTGATAAAATGTAAATGGGACCTATCTGCAAGTCGGTTCATAATTGTCGGAGTTATGAAGTAACAAACATAAAAATAAAGTAAAAAAATACAACCGAATTGAGAACCTCCTCTTTTTTGGGAAGTCGGTTCAAAAGTGTTGCGCGACCCCAAGTACCCATCTTCCTGGACCTCAAAAAGGCATTTGATACCGTCTCTGTCCCAATCCTGGTGAACAAACTTGAGAAAATAGGAATAAGAGGAACTCCACTCGATCTTCTGAAAGATTATCTTTCCAACAGGAAGCAGAGGGTTAAGCTGGGACAATACAGCAGTGATGATACAATGGTATCATATGGCGTGCCTCAGGGTAGCGTTTTGGGTCCCAGCCTATTCCTAATATACATTAATGATTTATGTAACATGAATCTACTTAACGCTAAAGTCTTTTCTTATGCCGATGACACGGCTATTGTATTTTATGGAAAATCTTGGGATGATGTTCAGCAAAGTGCTTCCACAGGTATGGCTCAAATCACTAAGTGGTTAAATAATAACTTACTCACTCTGAACACCTCAAAAACAAATTACATATGTTTTACTATCAGCAATCGTACCCAACCCAAGAATGACTTTACTATCAAAGTTCATGTATGTGGTGACCCACAAAACCAAAACTGCACGTGTTCTATTATAACCAAGGTCTCAAAGACCAAATACTTAGGTGTTATTCTTGACCAGAGGTTATCCTGGTATCCCCATCTTGAACAAGTCGTAAAAAGGGTTAGAAAGTTGAGCTGGATATTCAGGACACTGAGACACATTGTTCCATCTTCGGCTACTAGTGGTAATGACTCTTCTAGAAACCTATTAAAGGAAATTTATATCGCCTTAGTGCAATCTGTCTTGGTGTATTGTATTCCTGTATGGGGAGGTGCAGCTAAGTCCAAATTTATAGAAATAGAACGAGCTCAAAGAGCTCTGATCAAAATTATGCATTTTAAGAGAACAAGGTATCCCACTTATAGACTGTATCAAATTAGTGATCTGCTTTCAGTGAGAAAATTATATATTACACAAATTGTTTTGAAAAAACACAAGACACTGCCTTATGATGCTGGCAATCTAACAAGAAGAAGGAAAGATCTTGTGGCGCATGTTCCACAAACTAAAACCAGTTTTTGTAGTATGCAATACGACAGACGTGCATCCCACCTGTACAACAAATTAAACAAAGAACTTCAACTATACAACAAAAAATATTATGAATGCAAAAAACTTATGACTAAATGGATTAAACTACTCACATATGAGGAAACCGAGGCCCTCTTACAACATGCATCTTAACTCTCTCATCCACACGGACACCCACTCACAAAACACATACACTACTCACTCACCTACACACATACTTCACACTCACGCATCACACACACATCATTCTCATGCATCACACATACACCCCACTGGCTTACATTATTTACCACAAAACACGCACATAAATTATACACTACTACTGTTATAAATAAATGTATAATATATGAGTATTATTTGTTGCTAAATACTCACTTTTGCCTATGTTAAATTTTTATTCTTCAGTACCTACTTAAATTCAAAATTTGTCATATCTTTTTGTTTTTTTTAAAATTACTTAGAAATGTTTTCATAAGACTAATTTGTTGGTACACCACGTAACTTTAAGCTTTGGAAGAGCGAAGTGGCCTAATACAGGCAATTTTTGTCTAAAAGGTCATTTCAACCACTAGATGTAGTACATAACTTGTGAAAGAAAATAAATTATTTGTATTTGTATTGTATTTGTATTTGTAAGTAACATGGGATAAAGTTCACTTACACAATACACAATGTGTGAGGTGCTACAATATTAGGTAAATAGGTTTTGATAGAGTGAAGATTGTTTACTAGAACCACAGACAGCTATAAATTAAGTTGTGTTTATAAGCTAGAACAATCGTGTCGCATCGTTAGTACTAAATAAAGACTAGTGGTAATGTTTCACGAACTTAGCTGATAAAACCGTTGTCTAACACTTACTAAGTTTTCTTTATTTACCAGACGTAAAACGTGAAATGGAACGTAAGTTGCCACCGGAAGCATCCGTCGGCTACCCGTACGACTACCACAGCGTGATGCACTATCCTTGGCTGGAGATCAAGTACGGAAAAACGAATGTCATGTATCCTATATGGGTAAGAGTATCCTTCTTCATCACCATCTTTGATAATTTACTCCGGTCCCCATGATCTAAGAAAATGGTCTAAGAAAATGGTCTAATAAAAGGCTGTGATAAAATGAATAGCATTTCATTGGTCTAGTCGAACCGCTAACGCTTAGATATTTTGTTACAGAACGATGGCTGGTCAATGGGCCATTGGCAAGGATTGAGTGCAATAGACGTCGAGAAGATACGACACATTTACAACCAACCTTGCTTAGAAAGGAAAAACCTAGAAGATATAAACAGAGAGAAATACAAAATAAGAGAAGAAGAAAAACAGGGAGACGAGAGAGAAAACCAAGAAAATAACGACGAGGTCGATGAACAAGATAGTAACAAGGAGAAAAATGAAAATGACGACGAAGATGATGAAAATGAAAATAACAAGGAGGATGATGAGAACGGAAATGACGACGAGGATGGTGAAAATGAAAATGACGACGAGGATGATGAAAATGAAAATAATAAGGAGGATGATGAGAACGGAAATAATGACGATGATGATGGAAATGAAAATAACAAGGAGGATGATGAGAGCGAAAATGACGACGAGGATGATGAAAATGAAAATAACAAGGAGGATGATGAGAACGAAAATGACGACGAGGATGATGAAAATGAAAATAACAAGGAGGATGATGAGAACGAAAATGACGACGAGGATGATGAAAATGAAAATAACAAGGAGGATGATGAGAATGAAAATAGCGACGAGAATGATGAAAATAACAAGGAGAATGATGAGAATGAAAATAGCGATGAGGATGATGAAAATGAAAATAACGGCGAGATCAACGCACTAGATAATAACGAGGAGGACGAAGAATGTGAAAATGACGAGGGCGATGAACAAGATAATAACGAGGAGGACGAAGAACAAGAAAATAACGACGAAGATGAAGAACAAGAACAGGAAGATAAGGACGAATAACATGAAAAGAAACGCGAGGACAAAGTATAAGAAACTAACGACTAAAAATAACGACGAGGACGAAACACTAGATTGAAGAGAATCATTTTGAAATATACAATAAATTTGATTTATTTTATTTATTTTTTATGATAACATTACAATCTTAACATAAAAATCATAAAATATTAGTTTGTAAATAACGTTTCAAATAAAAAAGCAGGTAGGTGTAATAAGTATGTCAAACGAAATAAATAAAACAAAACAAAGCTATTTTGGTTGTATTCAGTCTTGATATATATTAGATAATCAACAAAAACTTAGTCAAACAAAAATTTAATTTAATTAAATTTTAGTTTCGACAAAGAATCCTTCTTTTTATTTTAATATCCTCTCGCATATAATAGGCATTAGATATTAAATAATTTCATGAAATAATGTTCAGCTAACCGCACACATAGTGAATCTGAACACGAATTTGTATTGGCGATGCAAAATTTAAAACAAACTCTTGTTTATGTCTCTGTTTGATATAGCACTGTGTTTAATCTAAATAACAGATGTAACTCAAACTCCACGCCGAAATTGAAAACAGTTGTGTCAATCTAACAACAACAAAAAAAAAAAAACAAAAATTGAATTTGGGACCATAAACAAATCATTAATTTCCAAAACCTTTTTGACTGAATAAATTATGAAAAACTCATGAATTTTTGCAAACTTGTTCAGAAGCCGTAGTAGACTCATGTATGTGAATAGTATATAGTTATAACTATATCATATATCAAATAAACTTCTACTTTCTTTTCTTGAACTGCCTTTTAACTTATAAGTTAAATCTAACGACTGTTCGAAGGCTATTTCATGTCATATTATCATGATCTTTGTCTATAAGTATTTGGCTTATGACAGGTTATATGTGTTCATATAATATTTTTTTATATTTCTTTTATTTTTATTTATTTATCGGCCTATGTAGGTCAATCTTTTTTTTTACTTAATCTACATACGTCAACATTTTCTTTTAATCAATTGTTTTTACAGAATGTTATTAATTTTACTTTTGCCGGACCTAGTTTACCATGTGTATTTCGATTTACAGTTCAATCGTTAAATTCTACTATTGCACCTGGCACACTCATTTTATTCCTGGACACTTATATAGCTAGGCAACTTATTATTTTTAAGCCTTTTATGGCCCTGTTATTGTTTCATCTTACAACGAATATTTCTCTTTCCCAAGTAGTACCCATCTTTTTTTCTTCGAATTTTTAACTCGGACACTGAGCACTGTCCTTATTTTAACTTGGCTAAGTTTTTAAGTATGATCTGCTGGTGCTTTAAAGTTATTTTAATTTTATTTATTTATCTTTTCTGTTTATTTCAGTTCCTAGCTACTGATAGTGGTACCAATATTGAATATCTTTTTCCTTAGTTTGTAATTCTGGTTTCAGTTATATTAACATGTTCGAAACATTTTTTGATTACCTATATATATAGAACTCTTTCTAAAATGTATCAGGAACGTTGTGTTTTTTTTATTATCAGGTTTTATTATAAGGTTTTTATGTAAAAAAAAAGAAAGTTGCCAGTTGACGGGTCCGAAGCCGCGGGGGACAGCTAGATACTAATAAAATGAAATGCCTTCGATGCGAGTCGTTATAAGTGAATGACAAGAATACAGCAATAACTATCTATCCACGCACACACACACGGCTGTGCACTGCGTTCGTCCCGGCTTATCCTTTGTCAAATTGAGACAACGATATTCCGAGAATGATTTTTGCACCCGCCCCAACTAACAGTTGCGAGCGTCGTCGCCGGGTTCTTAATATTAAGGTCGTCTCGTTCGGTTACGTGTCTTAAGGGTGTGTATTCCGTCCACTAGCGCCGCCAATCGTTTTTTATTAATTGTGGTAAATTTAAGACACGTAGATAAAAAACCGCTCTGTAGTGTTCTGAAGAAATGTATCTATTATTTTTTGAGAGCAATTTTTAATACATAACTCATGGCTAAATAGCCAAAACGGCAATTATTGCTAAAAGTGGCCACTTTTAGCAAAAATATCGACTTTGGCAACTATTTATGTTCTAAAGTACAAAACATAACTCTCAAAAAATAATAAATACATTGCTTTAAAACACTGCAGAGTGTTTTTTTATCTACGTGTCAACACTCTCCCTGCCATGGGAACCGCCGGCGACCCCCAAAAAATTTTGTCCAGCAGGCCAAAGCACATTTTTACACGAGAAGTTTCACATTTTCCATATCAGCACGCCAATAGTTGTAAAAATTATTTGAATTCGGGAGGTCAGGGCGGATCCCACGGCGTCTTAAAAGATTTTTTTTTTGACCCGCCGGCGGCTCCCACGGCCTCTTGTAATAATTTTAACTTTTGACTCACGGCGTTCACAATCAACAAATTTGGGACACGCCGGCGACCTCCATGGCCTCCTGAACTTCAAAAGCTTTATATATTGTCGGCAGGGAGAGTGTTAAATTTACCACGATTAATAAAAAACAATTGGCGGCGCTAGTGGACGGAATGCGCCCTCTTAATAAGTCCAGGTGTAGTTTTCCCTACGCCTGTTGTAATATTCATTCAAACCTACAACGGAGTTGGTCTCTGTATTGACCATTTTAATACGTTTCCACTTTTCGTTCAATGAGTCCTTAGCATATTCATGTACAGAGAAGCTTTTGCGTAGCTCAAGCTGAAACGCTTTGTCAGTGTCCAAGTCAAGAAGCTTGTAACATCAACCATCTTCTCACTTTTCCGTTTCCTCCCGTCGCACGGGCTACTGCTTCCTTAAGCCGAACTTCGGCAAAAACCTAGATGGTGGTCGCTATCAATATCAGTTCTTGGTGACTGCGTCGTGTCAGTTCCAGGTGTATTATAGTGGTGATCACCGTGGACAAATAGTGTTCCTACGATCGTTGGGTCATGATCATGGCGAAACTCGATGAGTCGCTCACCAATGTCATTGCATAATCCAAGTCCCTGTGCGAGTATTCCGGTCGCGGCTAATTTTAACACTCCCAGCCATTGCATTCAGGTCCCTTTACTGAATTACAGCAAAAACAAAAGCCAAGCCCCTGGACATACAAAGCTCACCGAAACCGTTTCTTCTCACTTAGTTTAGACCGAGTATATGCAGGTAATTAAGCATTACTGCTTCTGCTTGGGCTAGTCGACTGTCATCGCTAAGCGTACGTAGATATTCAAATATTCTATTGGTGTTCGTTATTTCACGCCAAAAGTATCGGCCCGGTTTTCTACTGTTTCGGTTCAGGAATGTATAATTGTAAGGCAAGCGAGTGATTAGCCCAATATGCCTTAATTCCGTAGCGGGGCTGCCGCAATAGTTTATGGCGCAGAATACTCGCCCTTCGCCCTGCATCTGTTAGCTCAACTTCAACTCAGAATGGCGGACGTGCGGCGGCGATGTTGCAGCAGGTCCCGGGTCAGGGAGGGCGGCGGGGACGCGGATGACACGGACTGGCTAAGACTCTGCTCTATACGGTGCTCCGCCTCGAATACAGCAGATGATTCCTTGGCTCTTTTAGGTAATTTTACTCTCACCAACCGCAACTCCCACCAAGACAATACCCTAGATTCCCCCCCTTTTTTTTTCAAATACCCCAAAATGTTCAGTGGTTCCCTTACATACATGAATGTAATTATAAAAGGTATAATGAACTAACAAGACCCGCTCTCTCTCTTTATAATAATAATTAGTTTCCGCCCGAAGCTATTATTACATCTATCCGGCTGTCAGATCTTTAGCAGCCGTAACGGATTTTCAGAAGCCAAGAAAACCTGAATCCAGTCTTGCCAAGAAGTACCTACCGTGTTACGCAGTAACTGGTCGTGGAGATCTGGTAGGCAGCCGCTTCACGTAAAATACAGGTATATATTCAGCTGAATCCGGCGGCCAATTCCTCATAATAATATGTAAAATCGTTCAGCATAGACACGACGAGATGCAATGTACATAGAGTGTTCACGCAGTGCACATACTTTCATGGCAAAAATAGTCTATAATCTATCTAACCCACATTAGACACAATCGCAACCCCGCCACAGCCAACAGAAATCCGTTACTGCATCTGAAATCACCGTGGGATACAACTGCTACTGCTAGGAATAGATTTAAGGGTTCTCTGGCAGCTTGAGCTTGATAATGAAATTCAGTACAATAAAATATTATTGCCCGAAGATCAGTAATGTGATCTGAATTTGCAACTTAATTCGGAGACAGACGGGAACCGCTCGCGGTCAGTCAACTTTCTTCAAGTCTTCATGACTTGCGAACAATTTTCTCGCAAGATGTGAAAGTAGAATACCTACATGATTCTCAGGGAATTAGGTGTTGCGCTAGCTTGAATCCCTTGCTGCATTCAGGATTCTTTCGAATTAATGTTAAAGGAGATGTTCCAGAAATGTATGGAGCCTGGGCTAGCACTACTTATATGTAAATACCGCTAAATAATAAAGTAACCGCTTTATTGTTAATTTCACTTTATTTCAATGTATAGGTATTCTAATTAACTTGGTCAAGGAAAGCAACTAAACATAAAATCGGACACGGAACATGACAGATCAAATCAGGAGGATGCGAAAAATTGTCATTTGGCCATTTGGCAATGACATTTCACTGGCGTGTATAAAAGACGCAATAAAAACTAACAACACAAATTCTGAAAATCGCGGGTTTTGATGAAATAAGTGGGCTTGTGCTGCGGCAATCGAATAGAATATTAGTATATTAGTATTCGTGTATATTTATTATTGTTTTTGGGCTTCCTCTCTCTCCGAAACACATCCAATTCACAGTCAAATTAAGACTCAAAGACGTCACTTGTTAAAACTGTCAAAGTCGCCAAACATCATGTCAATCAACTGTTATGGCTCATCAAAAAATAGAAATATCATATTTTAAAAAAACCTTTACAATTACCATGTTTGTACGTCTATACCCTTCTTCAAATTAATTTGTTAGTATTTTTATGAAACTCCCTATTTTATAACTGTCCATAGTGGCAGGCCAAAATCGAACATCTCCTTTCGACTCCTTCATTAGGTTCGAGATTCAATATGACGGCCGTGACATAAGACACTGCTTTATCACCTCACTGCTTGTGCATACTCTCTATTTCTTACCCAAAAATTGACTGATAGAAAATGCCTTGTCGCAGTAAGTCCGCCCATGTACCACTACTGTGCCAAACGTTTAATTAAATAAAAAAAGAGAACTCTGAGTTTGTTTCAATGTTTCTTCTAAAAGTAGTTAGTTAGGAAACACCGGTCACATCTGTTGGGAATCGCACCCAACACACACGCAGGCGGCTCGCGCAGGCGACGTGAGCAACCTACGCGTCATCATCGCGATCGGCGAGCAGCGAACCGGCTGGCCGGCGCGCATTTCGCTTCCACGACGACCACCGCGACGGACGACACTCTTAAACGCTACATTAATTATTTCCATGTTTGTCCGGGACAATTACATTGTTTGTAAAATAGAACGGCAATATACCAAGCCTATTTAGTACTTACAGTCCACTTTTATTTCATCCCCTACGAGCAGTTCGAACATTGGTCCTTCAAGGATCTCGCCGGTTTATTTTCAAAAAGTAACGGTCTGGAAAAGAAAAAACTTCAAACCCGAGGGTCTTCATTTGCGGTCTTCAGCAGCGGCAGTTCCAGCAGGAGTCGTCAATTTCCTGTCGAAGAAACTACGCATAGCACCCGCACACGCCCAGAGAAGAAGTCATCGAGAGGTCGGCCGTGCAGCGGACTTTGGACCCGTCCCGTCGAAAGTTCGAGTCAACGTCAAGAACAAAGGAGAACTTGCAGCGTCATCGGTTATCCTGTGGATGGTTTAGACATTCTGTGAGTTCGTTCCAATTACTCCCTTTATCTTTTCCCAATCTTATATTTCACGTTTAAATAGCAATATTAAAGTGAGTGCATTCAATATTTCCAATTCAAGTCATTTAGTGATAAATCATTACGTCATTATTCATAGCTTTCCATTGCTTAAAACACAATCATTCTGCTTACCAAGCTACTAAATAACCTTTATAATAACTAATCTGTTTACATTACATTCGCTTTTTATCTATAACAGCTGATCGCTCGGCGACACACCTGCGCGTCAGGTGTTCTTTTGTTCGCAACTTCGCACTGTTGAGTCATACCTCAATCGAGTCATTAGCAAGCAACGGTTTTTTTTCTTCGCATTTTAAAAACTAGTTTCTTATCATTCGTTTCAATAAGTCATTTGTGAGTTACTGCTTGTGTTTCTACCGCTATGGCTGACGAAAAAGTTGAAAAACTCGTTAAAAAACGCAGCTGTATGAAATCTAAGCTCACTATTTTTAGCAACTACCTTCAAATGCTTAAAAGTTGCGACGAACTTAGCAGCTTACAACTTTTAGATTTAGAAACTAGATTTAATAAATTTGATAGCTTATACGTGGATTTCGACAAATTACAGTGTGACATCGAAATGTTGGTGGAGAACCCCGACGACGAGAACAAGGAGCGTGAGCAGTTTGAGAACCAGTATTTTAAACTGGTGGCGACGGCGCGGAGTCTACTCGGTGCTCGTCCTCCCCAGTCGGGCAGTCAACAAGATGGTGACGTAACGGGTGACGAGGATGTACAGGCAGGTGGCTTTAAATCCAATTTTGTTAGGTTGCCAAAAATTAATTTACCAGTTTTTCAGGGTCACTATCAACACTGGCTTGAGTTTAGAGACACTTACATTTCACTGATTCATTCACGAAAGGACATGGACAACGTTAATAAGTTGCATTACTTGCGTGCTTCTCTTAAAGGTAGTGCGTTACTAGTTATAGACAATTTGGAATTTAGAGCGCAGAATTATGAGTCCGCTTGGAATTTACTGTGCGAAAGATACGACAACAAAAGATTACTCGTTAATAATCATGTTCGTGCATTTTTTAATGTTGAACATATGCAGAGTGAATCATGCACCTCAATTCGTAACCTTATTGATGTCACAAACAAAAATCTTCGTGCACTAATAACGTTAGGTCAGGACACTGAATTCAACTTACGGGATACCCTTATAATTCACATTATGTCCGAAAAACTTGACCAAGTTACACGTAGGGAATGGGAAGAACATCGGAACACAGTAGATAATCCACCATCGTTGGATTTTTTTTTAAAGTTTCTTAGCAACAGAGCCGACTTGTTAGAAACTTTGCAGGAACATAAAAAGATCATCAATAAAGTCCAACAGGCAGACACTTGCAAACATAATTCTAATTTACTTACAGCTACGAAATCTGATCAAAAAACAAATGAGAGCAACAATCAAAATAAAAAATTCAATAATAATAATAAGAAAAATTTTACATGTCCAATGTGCAATCAGACACATTATTTATTCAACTGTGATGCCTTCAGAGCCCTGTCTGTTGAAGCTCGTATTCAAAAGGCCAAAGAAACAAAGGTCTGCCTTAATTGTCTGCGAACAGGGCACGTAGAATCAAGGTGCAATCTGGTACCTTGCAAATATTGCAAGAAAAAGCACAGTACTCTGCTTCATCTTCATGAGGCAGAAACAACTCCTACTCCCGAGCCAGTTATCTCCGTCAATAATTTTGCCGGTTCAACTAATGTTCAGCAGTTTACTACTCCTCCGAATGTTTTGCTTTCCACAGCGATCGTGAGAGTGGTTGACAGCAAGGGTGACGTGCACACTGCCCGAGTACTCCTCGACAACGGTAGTACGGGCAACTTCGTAGCTGAGTCACTGTGCGGTAAGCTGGGTTTGTCGCGACGTAGTGCGAGCGCCACCGTGACAGGTATAAATAATAATACTTCTTATTGTGCACAGTCTTGCAGCCTTACTATTATGTCTCACTATGATGACGACTGGAAATTGACTGTAGACTGTCATATTTTACCTCAGATCACTAGAGCTTTACCGTCTTCATTCATAAACATCGATGATATTCCTCTTCCAATGGGAATAAGTCTGGCTGACCCAACATTTAATATACCGGCAGCTATAGACATCCTCGTTGGGGCCGAAGTATTTTGGTCCGTCTTATGTAATAATTCCATTGACTTAGGTAAACATATGCCTAAGTTATATGAAACAAGATTCGGTTGGTTAGTGTCAGGGTACGTTGCCCGTCATAAGTCACACTCTTCTTCTCCCGTTTGTCATTTTTTAAACGAGAACGCCGACCCAGACTTATCTCGTTTTTGGGAATTAGATACCATTGCAGCCAAGCACTCTTTATCTCCTGAGGAGCGTGCCTGTGAGCAGAGCTTTAAGAAACATACTACTCGTAAAGACGACGGACGTTTTGTCGTAACCATGCCACTGAAGAAAGACCCTTCAGTCTTAGGCGATTCCTATTCAAAGGCTAAATGTCGGTTCATGTCACTAGAGCGTAAGTTTCATAGAGACCCTGACTTCAAAAGCAGGTACGTGGAGTTCATGCAAGAGTATGAACGCCTTGGTCACATGACTGAAGATAAGGAGTCTTCGCCAGGCTGTCTTCAGGCAAATAACTATTTTTTACCCCACCACGGCGTCGTCCGTGAGTCAAGCACAACTACCAAGCTTCGTACAGTATTCGATGCATCGGCCACCACGAGTACCGGTGTGTCGCTAAATGACATCCAAATGGTTGGTCCGACTGTACAAGAAGATATCATTTCAATACTGCTACGCTTTCGCCAGCATAAATATGTTGTAACTGGTGACGTAGAAAAAATGTACAGAGCGATTGAACTTCATCCTTCTCAACGCTCTCTACAAAAAATTATCTTCCGCTCTGATTCTAAAGAGCCTTTAAAAACATACACACTCAACACAGTGACTTATGGCACAGCAAGTGCGCCTTACTTAGCCACCAAATGTTTGGTGAGTTTAGCTTCCTGCGCCCCTGATGATGACGTCAAACAATCAATTCAAAGAGACTTTTATGTTGACGATTATCTGGGTGGCGCTGATTCTATAAATAAAACAGTCGATATTGCTCAGGGAGTAATATCTATTTTAAAAACAGCCCAATTCAAATTAAGAAAATTTAAGTCCAACAATGCATTCGTTTTAAATCAAATCTCGCCTACTTATAAAACACATGACAATATTTTAGACTTTTCACAAACTAACATGGATGCTTCATCTAAAACTCTTGGTCTTAACTGGATTTGTGATTCGGACACTTTGTCGTTTTCAATTAATATAAAGTTAGACAAAAAAGTTACAAAACGACACATACTTTCTGTTATAAGTCAGATCTTTGACCCATTGGGACTCGTCGGCCCGTGTATTGTCGAAGCCAAATGCATCATGCAAAGACTCTGGATCGATCAATATTCATGGGATGATGAAGTCTCACAAGACATTAAACATCTATGGTTTGCATTTGCTGACACGTTACCTCTTCTGAATCACTTAAGAATTCCTCGATGGGTTCTTGGTGATAAGTCAGAAATTCATGAAATTCATGCTTTTTCAGACGCTTCAGAGCGCGCGTATGGCACTTGTCTGTACATTCGTTCTGTGGATCAATCAGGTTTAGTAAAGGTACACCTCCTAACCTCTAAAAGTAGGGTGGCGCCGATAAAGCCAACGACGATACCTCGTCTAGAGCTTTGCGGAGCCTTGTTAGCTGCAAGGTTGTGTACAAAGGTATTAACCTCTCTTACTCTAAAGGTAAGCAAATGTAGATTTTGGTGCGACTCAACTATAGTTCTTGGCTGGTTATCTACACCCTCACTGCAACTAAAAAATTTCGTTCGAAACAGAATCCACGAAATTCAAGAGAGCACAGAGGGTCACGTGTGGGGCTACGTACCGTCGAAAGACAATCCGGCGGATCTTGTTTCCCGCGGGCTGAAGGCTGATTCCATCAGTGGTTCATCCTTGTGGTGGTCTGGTCCCACTTTCTTAGAGAAAGATGAACGTGATTGGCCAAGAATACCCAACCACAGCGAGAAACACGATCTACCAGAATTGGTTACTTGTTCTGTCGTAGTAACTAACAGTACTCCTAATGTAGATTCTATTTGTAGCTTGATTAACAATAGATCTAGTTTATGTTATTTACAAAGGTCAATAGCATATTTACAAAGGTTTGTACACAATTGTCGAAACCAAACCAACAAACGTACTGGTTCATTGTCAGTTGCCGAACTTAAAAGTTCTTTAAATTTAATATTGCACAAAGTTCAGTTGGAAATGTTTCCTGACGAATATGCTATTCTTAAAACGGTGAAAGCACTGCCTAAAAAGAATAGACTTAGTTCCTTGTCCCCATTCCTAGACCCCAATAACTTATTACGTGTCGGTGGTAGATTAGACAATTCCCCATACATGTACGACACAAAGCATCCCATTTTGTTGTGTAGCAAGCATCATTTCACTAAGATACTCTTTGAGCATCTACACTTAGTATATTTACATGCTGGTCCCCAGCTCTTATTAGCAAACGCTAGGCAGACTTACTGGCCCTTGGGTGGCAGAAGCCTAGCCAAAGCCATTGTTAAGCAGTGTGTCCGATGTTGTCGGTACAAGGCTGAATCGGCACAACCCATTATGGGACAGTTACCGACAGCTCGAACTGAGTTAGAGTACCCTTTCCTACATTGTAGTGTTGATTACGCAGGGCCAGTGATGATAGCGGACAGAAAAGGCAGAGGTTGCAGACTTATTAAATCGTTTCTGGCAATCTTCATCTGTAACGCGACAAAAGCCTGTCATATCGAACTCGTTACTGCACTGTCTAGTGAAGCCTATTTAGCCGCTCTTAATCGTTTTGTGTCACGTCGGGGGAAACCGCAAAGTATAACGTCCGATAACGGCACCAACTTTGTCGGAACTTACAACGAGCTTTCAAAATTTCTAGTACAATCAGACCTTGAGGGTCAAATATCTCAAGATGGTATAGATTTTAAATTCGTACCAGCATACAGTCCCCACTTCAATGGCTTAGCCGAAGCAGCTGTTCGTTCCACAAAACACCATCTTAAAAGGTTGTTGCAATCAACTCACCTCACCTACGAGGAAATGGCTACGTGCCTCACTCAAATAGAAGCTGTTCTGAATTCCCGTCCTCTTACTCCTCTTTCCTCAGAACCTCTTGACTTTTCCGCTCTAACTCCTTCTCATTTTCTAATTGGACGGCCACTTAATGCTATACCTCATCCACAGGTCTCTGATTGCAACATTAATCGTCTGGAGCGCTTCAAGAGAATAGAGCACATCAAACAGCACTTCTGGCAGCGTTTCTCACTTGAATACGTAGCTCTCCTGCAGCAGAAGGTGAAGTGGCGATCTTCGAAGACAGAGCTGAAGCTAGGCTCTCTTGTCCTCATAAAAGACAGAGCTCTTCCTCCTCTACTTTGGTCTTTAGGAAGGGTAACAAAGGTTTACCCAGGCAGCGATGACATAGCAAGAGTTGCAGAGGTAAAAACAAGGAGGGGCACCATAAGGAGGGCTTTCAATAACATTTGCCCCCTTCCAGATTTTTGAAGTCATCACTTCAACCCGGGCAGCATGTTGGGAATCGCACCCAACACACACGCAGGCGGCTCGCGCAGGCGACGTGAGCAACCTACGCGTCATCATCGCGATCGGCGAGCAGCGAACCGGCTGGCCGGCGCGCATTTCGCTTCCACGACGACCACCGCGACGGACGACACTCTTAAACGCTACATTAATTATTTCCATGTTTGTCCGGGACAATTACATTGTTTGTAAAATAGAACGGCAATATACCAAGCCTATTTAGTACTTACAGTCCACTTTTATTTCATCCCCTACGAGCAGTTCGAACATTGGTATATAGATTAAACCAACCAAAAAAAAGGTTGACATGTAAAAGTATTATAGTAAACCTATTTACAAAATAAGTTTGATGCTGTTATTTTGGTTTTTAGTAAGTGTAGTTAATATTTCATATCGATTTAATTTCTGAAATAAATGATTAAATTGAGTTGGAATCGACTTAACTATAATATAAATATTATGGAGCCCTTCCCAAGATCTCAAAAGTTTTTTTTTTTGTCTTTATTTTCAGTCAGATGGAACATTATTATCGTCTAAATTGTCATCATCGCCTTTATTGTCATCATCGCCTATATTGTCATCATCGCCTATATTGTTATCATCGCCTTTATTGTCATCATCGCCTTTATTGTCATCATCGCCTTTATTGTCATCATCGCCTTTATTGTCATCATCGCCTTTATTGTCATCATCGCCTTTATTGTCATCATCACCTTTATTGTCATCATCGCCTTTAGTATCGGCTTTAAAAACGTTCTGGCAGGTACGCAGAAGGTTGACTACTTTGCGCTTGTTGCACTCGTGACCGAATTCTAGGCGGAGCTTCATGACGTCCAACTGGGAGAGAGTGTCCGACGGGGCTATCAGCAAGCCCGGGATCTGCAAGGTAAGCTCACTTGAGTACATCGAAAACAAATACAAATATATGTATTCGGCAAATTCGGGATGATTTGTAGATAATGATTTGATATCATATTCTTAGCAACCCGGAAAACCATGTAAAAATATTATCGATATTCATCGGGTTTTCGTGATAAATGCATATTTTTTCAGGGAAGATTTTATTGTATAACTAGCTGATGCCCGCGGTTTCATCCGCGTGGTTGTCGGTTGTCGCGACCAAAAGTAATCACAAAATTTTGATCCCGTTCCCGCAACCCATGGGAACCTATTCCAGGGATAAAAGTAGCCTATGTCTAATTCCAAGCTATAATCCATCCCAAATTCCAGCCTAAATTATTTTTTTCATTATTTTCGAATGACACATTACCTACTAAACAATGGCTCAATCAAAACGATGCATTTGATGTCAGCCATTTTCCAAACGTTGCCAAACGATTCAAAGTGATAAGACGTGTTGTTTATCGTAGGTATGTAACTGGTATTTTTTTATCAAACAGATCATACTTCAGAAATGGTCTCGTATAAATTACACCAAAATCGGTTTTGTACTTTGGCTTTTAAATCAAAATATTTCAAATTTGTTTACTTGGATGACGTATTATGATTGTCATCCAAATAAATAAAATTGCGTATTTTGCTTTCCTGCGGCTTGTGTTGTTAGGTGTGGAGTGGGTGCCACTAAAAAGTGAAAAATAATACACATCGGCTTTCGAAATTAAAGTTATTTTATACTTTTCAGTGTTTTTTATTTTTTTGATTTGGGTGACGGTTTATTATTTTTGTGAAAAAGTTTTTTAATGATTATCTTTTAATAGTAAGTTTCTATTTAATAATTGAAAAGAAACAAGATGTAGGCAGTCGTACAATCAGTTTAAAAATATCATTTAGAAAAACAAAATCGGTTTCACCGAAAACCGGGATTTTTAATACGGAAACCGAAAAAAAAAACGGGTTTTAGTTTTGGCTGGTTTTGGATTCCCTTGTATAGACTAGAATGTCTACTTAGACATTTTGGTGTAATTAATCCCAACTCCCGAAAGATCTTTAAGACTGTGGTGTAGAATAAACCGCCAATTGATTCAGTGTTGCTCGCACACAAGCTTCATAAATTTGTCCTGTCAAAATGTTAACAAAACAACCGACATCCAAAAAAAACACTACAAAGTAAAAAATAACTTTAATTTCGGAAGTCAGTGTTTTTGTTAGTTTCTTCGTATTTTGACACCGACTTCCGAAATTAAAGTTATTTTTTAATTTGTAGTGTTTTTTTTTTTGGAAGTCGGTTGTATTTTTTTGTAAAAAGTTTTTTATTTTTCACTTTTTAGTGGTACCCCACACCTAACAACACCACTGCAAAATCGCAGAAAAGCAAAATACACAATTTCGATTACTTGGATGACATAAAACTATCATCCAAGTAGACGAATTCCAGCTATTTCGATTTAAAATCCAAAGTTCATAACCGATTTTCATAAAATTTAAATGGGACCAATCTGCAAGTATATCCTTTCAGATAAAACTGAGAAAGATTTTTTCAAATCGGTTCATAATTGTTGGAGTTATGAGGTAACAAACATAAAAAAAACATACAACCGAATTGATAACCTTCTCCTTTTTGGGAAGTCGGTTAAAAAACAGAATTCTTTGTTTTTAGACGTAGAATAAAATAAAATATTGAACGCAGACAAATAATTATTTGTTTTAATATTTATTTTTTACAGTCGTTGGTAAGTTATATCATGTTTTGTATGTCCCCAAACCAAATTATTTTGAAAACTACTTATTCAATAGACATGGCCACAATTGTGCGACAAGATAGCACTAGAGATCTTTTAGCACTCGGGAAGTATGGAGTAGACCAGTTGTAAAAAATCAGCTTAACATAATTTGAAATATGTGTTATGTATTCAAATAATTGAATTAAGTATATTATGGAACGAATGAAATTATTCAGCAGTTTTTTTTTTTGGCGTCCCTTCACTCACGTGTACCTTTCCTCAGAAACTGCATTTTCCGGAGATGGTTTTGTATCATTAAAAAAAAATCTTCCTATGAATATATTTTAACTCTTGGCACTTGTCTCACCGCCAGCGATCAGCGAGTAGCGAGTAAAGCTTGAAACTCGAAACGAGTTTACAAGCAGCGAGTGGCGAGTGAAAAGTTTAGATAGTTTAGACGCTTGGCCTTAATGCATTTGTGCGATGGGCGATTACTGGCAATACTTGCTCCGGCCCGCACTATAAATACAAGTGCAAATGATCGCTGGTTGGTGAGTTCTGACCGCCAAGCGAGCATCGCCGGGTGAATGCCGCTGAGCGTGTACTATCTTTGATAGCTCTCGTCGCTGTGATTAACTAGTGGTAGGTACCGGCTCGCCAGCAGTGTGAACAGCCAGCTATCGACTATAAATGACTGTGTATCTTTTACTTACACGGGATCTACATCTTTTGTCCCTTTCCTCAGCGAGCAAATAGTCTATAGCTAATCACTTACCAATTATATCAATATTCAACAACCTAAATGGGTTCAGTAAAATTCCATCGGAGGAAGACATGAGCGTCGCTGCTATTATATGCGGCACGCCGCCGTTTTTATATGAGGCATGCCAAATCCGGGGCCAAATTTTACAAATAATGTATATTATTTTCTTTGCCGAAGTTATGAAAAGGCAACACTTGGTTGACATACAGTTTCGTAGACGATAATTATATCTAATGAGGAGGTGAAAATTCATATGTAGATCTCTAACTAATATTGTGACTCTAAAATTAGAGCCTATTTAGATTATTTTGTGCACCGTGCATTAAGGCTGGGTTGCAGTACTTTTTAAGATTTTTGAACGTCTGTAAATCTAATTAATTATGAGTTTTTTAATAAATAAAAATCATTACATAAAAATTGATCATACCCTCAAGTAAATCGTAAAGATAGAAACGCGATTTAGAATGATTGGCTCGATACTTTTTTTTATCAAACATGACACTAATTTACAATTTTCAGCGTGTACTGCTAAGAGATTTCATCACGAATATATATAAAAGTTAAATCAATAGATAGAGCTTTTTATTTTGCAGTGGTGAAACCATATTGTGTAATTTCTTTATCAGTTTTCGCCAGGAAGAAAAAACAATCAAAATTTAGGCATTATTTCGCTCGCCGGACAGTCGCTGTTGTTCGTCAAAACACACAGTACTGCAACCTCGCCTTAAGTATAGGATATTTCCATTGAGATTTAACACGATTGAGCCACAAGTTGCTAGCGGTTCGCTTCACGATCTTGGTAAGCGCCGAGTGGCACCGCGCGCCCCGCGCGATCTCCGCTTGCTTCCACGTGGAAAGTTCGAAATATCGAACCTAGCGCCAATATGTACTCTATAAGATTATTTTGTATATTTTAAAGTCAATTTCATAGGATTAATCTAAATCGTTGCGTCTTTTAGCTAAAAAAAGTAAAATGATATTTCGAACTTTGAATCTTTTTTCTATCGAGAAAATTTCTTCGTATCGTGTATTCCTTCAGTTGGATACTAGATCATAATTATAGTCAAAAAGCACACAACACAATTTCGAGGTGAAAAAAAAAAGGTGTGTACGGAACCCTCGGTGCACGAGTCCGACTCGCACTTGCCCGGTTTTTCTTATTTTTCTTGAGTATTCCACAGTACCTATTTCAAAATTATTTGTACCTACTGAAATAAAATTAATTTCTTTATTTCTTCTGCACTAGGTACATAATTTTCAAATCCCAATTCAATAAAAGTCATGAAGCATGATGGTTGATAGGACAAGTTGGGGGAAGGAAGATGATGATGATGATTCCCTATTGGACGAAGGGAAGTGCCTCACCCCCTTCCTCGGAAAGCACGTAAAACCGTTATTCTACGCCTGAGGGCTAATTCACGTAATGATGACGCACCGATTAAGTTTTAGTGCAGTTGCAATTAAGTTTAAGTTCGAGTGATAAACGGTATTCTTGTAATCTTTGAACTGCGCGTAAACTGCACGTGAACTGCACGTGAACTGCACGTCAACTGCACGTCAACTGCACGTTAACTGCACGACAACCAAACTCTATCAAACTTACTGACGGTGAGAGAAAAAACTATATTCACTAATTAATCGAATAGAAACGAATAAATTTCAATGAATATGACGTTATTATATTATTAAAAATGAAACTTAAGCTTAAAAGCTGTCATTTTGGGACGTCAAACATATAGTAGAATACCGATCATGTTGCGTTCCGAAACACGCACCAAAGACGCGCAACAATAGAATACCGTTATTGCGCTCGCGTGACGCAAACTTGCCGCGTGCGTGTCTGACAGCGGTAGGGAATACGAAAAGCGTTGTTTTGATCGAAACTTAACTTCAACTGCACTGCAACAGCACTTATTTAGTTACGTGAATTAGCCTACTGATCTGTCTCCGGTCGCGTCGGATTGTCATCCCAACACATCGTAGGTACATGTGTTTGCGCACCCCTAGCACATCTCCTGGCACATCGCCTGCACGAGTCGTGAACACAGATGAATACAGCAGGGTAATCTCGCCAATGTACGGTGGGCGAACGTAACTTGCAAGTCCAATAGTCGATGAGCATTGATTGACAAACCAAAAACGTAAGAGCTGTCGTCGTCAAACCGACCAATGGAGAGTGTGCTCACGACCCGTGCCAGCGCACATCTGCGTACAAGGCTAATCTCATATTCGCCACCGTGGTTGTAATTTGGTGGGGGGATTCCTAGAACACATACCTGAGGTACTATAGTAGCCCCTCCGTTGCTGGTGTACGCGCGATCGTGGAAGTGCATGACACTCATGGAGTCGAATTCAACCATGTTTTTCGGCGTCTCATCCTTCTGCACATTGAACAGGGACCGGTACTCTGCCAAACAGTTTTGAAGGCTTAGATAACTTTAAAATACTATCTGCGTTCTCGGTTAATATTACTACAAAAAAAACGTTAAATTTTTTGCAAAAAGAAATAGTTCCCTACAAAAAAAAAACAATTTTAAATTGCCTAAGATAAAAGTATATCTTTCACTTTGTTGCGGTATAAATTACCTTCTTTTTATGTTGTCATTTCAGAGTGCGGCCACTCATCAAAACTTTATACATATATCATCGCCATACCTATTGAGTTTCCTAATGAAGTTCCCTTTTGGAGAACAGTAACATATGTGGATAAAATGATATGATATAAAACTTCTCACTCATTTGTATGTTCGGCCAAACAATCCTGATGTATAGGTCTCGCTGCGGGTGGTTCACTTCATCCTGGAAGCCGAGCGCGTGCAGTAAGGCGTGCAGTATGTCTCGCTGCTGCATGCAATCGTAGCCAATCACCAGGATCTATACAGGGTTATAAAAGAGCCTTATTTTTATTCAACACTCGAAAACAGGCTCCTACCTCACTGCTTAGGCAAGCAATGAAGTGTATTTCGCAACTAGTGCGGAAAAGTGCGCTATATTTCAATGCTCCGATGCTCCAGAGAAAACTGTATTGCGATGTTCCGAGCCCGATCACCGAGCATTGAATTATATTCCTTATTTCGATTGGATAACTATAAAATTCAATCGATATATTAACAATACTCTGCCGTCCTCTCCATGACTTACAGCTTTTCTAGCTTCAAACGCTCCTTCATCACGTAGTGTCGTATGTGAACATTCCCTTTCCTTGTCAGGGTTCTCGATGCTAAGCCAGGGGATACGGATGCGTTTCAATTGATTCTTATTCATTGCCATGTCCTTGAAGACCACGCAGGAGGATCGCTCTATCGCGAGCATGGCATTGCGTATGCGGCGCGCTATGATTGAGTCTGATAACAGAATAACAGAAGATTATTTAGATTTTTTGGTGGGCACAGTGCTGTTGAGTCTGACGACTCGTCACGCATGTGGTCTGTCTCTATAAAAGGCACGGAGTATTGAAATTTTGACAGCCTGGTGGTCAGCAGCAATATCGCTCTGTCATAGGCAAAACTATAATATCCTGAAAAATGAAATGGATCACCTTTCGATTCCCTTACGAAAGCGGAATACATTATTAAGATACAGTTTATGATGAGAAATACTGGTAATTCAGCGCATCCTTAGAATGGCTTGTAACAATTGACCCTGATTTGACGCTACAACCCAATTTCAAGCTTAAGTTGGGCTCCAAATTGGGTTTTTTAGAGTTTCCGAACTTCAATTATATACCTCACGGCTCACGACAAAAACTGTTCAATTTCTTACTGGATCACGTCAGAACGTTGCATTTGTAATAAGTTTTACTGTAATTAGACGTCTTAAAAAATAGGTAGGTAACACTCTGTACCTACCGTCTACTTTATGTTATTTTGTTCTATATTTACTTACCATAGTCTCGCTCTTTTATTATATACGAAACGGTTCCCGATGGCCATCGAAAAGTGGCCGGTATTCTCCTTCCCGGTGCTGAAAACATTTTTAATTTATTAATAAGGTAAGCCTTACGGATTGTTACAGTCTTGCACAAAAGTACCGTGTTACCCACATAATGGGTTGTGGAGGACTGAGAGCCAATTCTACTAATTAACCGACTTCCCAAAAAGGAGGAGTTTATCAATTCGGTTGTATGTTTTTTTTCTTTTTTTTTATGTTTGTTACCTCATAACTCCGACAATTATGAACCGATTTGAATTTTTTTTGTTTTATCTGAAAGAATATACTTGCAGATTGGCCCCATTTAAATCATATCAAAATCGATTACGAACTTTGGATTTTAAATCGAAATCGCTGGAATTTGACTATTTAGATGATCTTTGATAATCGAAATTGCGTATTTTGCTTTTCTGCGATTTTTTAGTGGTGTTGTTAGGTGTGGGGCACCACTAAAAACTGAAAAATAACTTTAAATTCGGAAGTCGGTGTCAAAATACGAAGAAACTAACAAAAACACCGACTTCCGAATTTAAAGTTATTTTTTACTTTGTAGTGTTTTTTTTAGAAGTCGGTTGTATTATTTTTGTTAAAAGTTTTTTTTAAATCAACTTTCGCGTTCGCATGTCAATCTCAAACTGTCAAAAGGCCTTTATTTTCATGCACTTTTTACAGTTTTCGATTGAGATGCGAATGCGATGCGAATGTGAGTAGAATTGGCACACGCTGCATCTGCTTTGACTGGATGCCGACCCTAATATAGTTCGGAAAAGGCTGGGTAGATGATGATGAATAATGTAAGCTTAAGGAGTAGATCTACTTGCAACGTTTATTTGTATTGAGTTATTCGAGGTGAACTTGGTAACAAAACGGCGATACACAAATCACGGCCAACAGTTGCTCCGAGCACATGGCTCAAGCGCGCTCTATTTTGTGTCAACCAGCACTGACTCGCTACACTGACTGCACATCATTAAATGATAATGATAAATGATATTTATTTTGTAAGTAGGTTGTAAATAACACTTTTACACGTCAATCTTTTTTGGTCATTTGAAACTAGATGAGGCTGAAAATTAGAACTTAAAGGAGCTCAACGAACTGACATTGCGCGGATTCGGTACCAATATTTAGGTAACACATTTTGTCAACAAAAGTTGCAGTTACTGCTGATATCTCGTTGAACTCTTAAGTGAGAGTTGAGCTACAAGACTACTGACAAATGCTTGCACTGACTGGACAGGTTCACTCAAATCTACGAGGTTCTTTCTTCTAAAGACCATCCCAGACTCTAATCCACATGGTGCTTAAATGAAGTATTGTTAGTGTAAGGACTACGTAGGTCGATATTTTTAAGATTAATATTTCATGAGTGTCTGGTGGTTTATGTACACTTTTTGGCCTACCCAAATGTCCTTACTTTGATATTGTTCGTCGGATCATTGAGCTCCTCAAAGTTCTGAGTTGAGCTGCATGATAACTGAAAAATGCTTGTGCTGTCTGGACAGGTCCACCCAAACCTGCGTGGTACTTTCCTCAAAAGGTCACCACAAACGTGAACCTAAATGGTTTTCATATGTTATTGACGATTTTATGGACTTTAAAAGAGACTATGACCTCTGAGTTTGTTTCGGTGTTTCTTTTCAGTGTAGTCAGCTAGGAATATTTTGACGACACGGTTGGCGCAGTGGTTGAGCGATTGACTGCTGCGCAGCCTGTCGCGGGTTCGATTCCCGCACGGAACAAATATTTGTACGACCTACAAGTATTTGTTTCGAGTCTGGGTGTTTTTCTATCTATAATATGTATGTATTTACAAAAAAAGATATGTATATAAGTAGTTTATCAGCCATCTCGTTACCATAACACAAGCATTAGGTTGCTTAGCTTGGGACTAGATGGCGTTGTGTGAAATGTCCAAGGATATTATTATTATTAATAATCGGCCTAATCTACGATAATATGACCAAAAAATATTGACGTGTAAAAGAGTTACCTTCATGTAACCTATTTGCAAAATAAAAATGATTTATGATTTATCGCTACTGTTTCTGACTACTAGTATTTTACTACTGGTTGTGCGTTACAAAAACTTGATAATACCGATAATTTGCCTTTAGTCAACCCTTTGTTCGGCAGTGGATCAGTCGGTATTAGGCATAGATATACCTACATAACGTCGTCTGCGTAACATTTTTCGTTACTGCTTACCGCTCTTATCGGTCTTAGCGTGATGATATATAGCCATTTATCGAGGAAGACTATAGCCTTCCTCGATAAATGGGCTATCTAACACTGAAAGATTTTTTTCAAATCGGACCAGCAGTTCCTGAGATTAGCGCGTTCAACCAAACAAACAAACAAACCAACAAACAAACAAACAAACTCTTCTGCTTTATAATATTAGTATAGAATATAGATAAGATTAGGTATGTACCTACCTATACGAGCTTTTGCCCGCGATTTCGTACGCGCGTATCACATATTCCGTTCCCGTAAGAATTTCAGGAAATCCTCTTTTAGTACTCCCCTAAACTCCCAAGACATTCACTCAGTAACGGGAGAATTTTATTATACACTAGTCCACCGCGGCTTCGCTCCCGTCAACTGACAACTTTTTTTTAACAATATATAAACCTTCTCCTGATAATAACAAATACAAAAAAAAATAGCGAAATCGGTTCAGCTGTTCTCGAGATTTGCACTTAGCAACACATTTAGCGATTCATTTTTAGGGTTCCGTAGCCAAATGGCAAAATCGGAACCCTTATAGATTTTATATTATAGATATAATGATATAAGGATAGTGTCCCGACCCGGCTCCGCCTGGATGTATCTTTCTAAATGTTTTTTCATGCAAACCTCGCTCTGACAATTACGAACACAACTATAAAAGAATTATCCAATTTGGATCAGTCGTTACAAAATTGTGCGCGTACATGCATTTCGGCGATTCATTTTTATTTAAGTTTATAAAATAGATAAGGATAAGATCGCTAGGTCACTTACTAATGCTTGAGTGTGTTTAGGGTTCCGTAGCCAAATGGCAAAAACGGAACCCTTATAGATTCGTCATGTCTGTCTGTCTATCTGTCTGTCTGTCTGTCCGTATGTTACAGCCACTTTTCTCCGAAACTATAAGAACTATGCTGTCGACACTTGGTAAGTAGATGTATTCTGTGAACCGCATTTAGATTTTCTCACAAAAACAGGAAAAAAAAACAATAATTTTTGGGGGTCCATACTTAAAACTGAATCTCAAAAATTTTTTTTCATCAAACCCATACGTGTGGGTATCTTTGAAAATGATATTGAGATTTGTACTATCATTTTTTTTCTAAACTGAACAGTTTGCGAGAGAGACACTTCCAAAGTGGTAAAATGTGTCCCCCCCTGTAACTTCTAAAATAAGAGAATGATAAAATTAAAAATAAATATATGATGTATAAAATGACGTATTATATATTTATATATAGATACGTCATAAAACAACATCGCGGCGCTTAATAAAAAACTTTTTACAAAAAAATAGAACCGACTTCCAAAAAAAAAAACACTACAAAGTAAAAAATAACTTTAATTTCGGAAGTCGGTGTTTTTGTTACTTTCTTCGTATTTTGACACCGACTTCCGAAATTAAAGTTATTTTTTACTTTGTAGTGTTTTTTTTTTTGGAAGTCGGTTCAATTTTTTTGTAAAAAGTTTTTTATTTTTCACTTTTTAGTGGTACCCTACACCTAACAACACCACTGCAAAATCGCAGAAAAGCAAAATACGCAAAATGCGTAATATATATAAAGTATATAATAAATAAATAACACGCAATTTCGATTACCAAAGAATCATCTAAATAGTCAAATTCCAGCTATTTCGATTTAAAATCCAAAGTTCGTAACCGATTTTGATATGATTTAAATGGGACCAATCTGCAAGTATGTCCTTTCAGATAAAACAAGAATTTTTCAAATCGGTTCATAATTGTCGGAGTTATGAGGTAACAAACATAAAAAAAAAAAAAAACATTCAACCGAATTGATAACCTCCTCCTTTTTGGGAAGTCGGTTAAAAACGGCGAAAATACTAGATAGCTATTTTTGAATACATCATAAATCGTAAATCGCAACTTTTGCTTATAATATAATACCTACAGGTTTGTACGGAACCCTCGGTGCACGAGTCCGACTCGCACTTGACCGTTTTTTTTTTGTTTTATACGATCATCTAGTCTAGGTAACAAGTGATACCTAAATTAAAAAAAATGTGGCATGTATTGCATACTATTGTATAAATAAATACAAGTTCTTAAAACGTAACAGGCAGATGTGTTGGTGGGGAGTTTGCTGGCCATTTCTTCTCCACAGCTAAAACTAGGTTAAGGTGATGGGCGGGCGTTTTGAGGGACTGTCTTTTGTAAATCTCGACGTTAAAAAAGTGCTGGCGCTCAGTCTAATTTGAGTAAATGACTTTTAAATTTGAATTTGAGTCAGCCCGCACCGACGCACCGTGCAAAGAGTGTCGCCCTCGTCTGAAGCACAGACATGTCCGTAGAGGTATCTCGGATCCGCGAGTCGGTAACTTCAAAGGTTTTTTCAATTTGCATTTTGAAATGATAAAATACAACCGACTTCCAAAAAAAAAACACTACAAAGTAAAAAATAACTCTAACTTCGGAACTCGGTGTTTTTGTTAGTTTGTTCGTAATTTGACACCGAGTTCCGAAGTTAGAGTTATTTTTTACTTTGTAGTGTTTTTTTTTTGGAAGTCGGTTGTATTTTTTTGTAAAAAGTTTTTTATTTTTCACTTTTTAGTGGTACCCCACACCTAACGAAAGCACTGCATAATAGATACCATACGATTTTCGAAAGTTCCCCTCGACTTCTCTGGGATGCCATCATCAGATCCTGGTTTCCTTATCATGGGACCATTTGGGAAGTATACCCTTTCCAACAAAAAAATCATTTTTAAAATCGGTTGGCAAGCGACGGAGTTATGCCCGAACAAACATAAAAAAAAAAAAATACAAACATCCGAATTGAGAACCTCCTCCTTTTTGGAAAGTCGGTTAAAAATGGCTTCGAATCTATACCCACACAGACACGAACCGTGGAAAGCAATTGGTGCGCGGTGCGTTGGTAAAGAAGAAACAAAAAGTTTGACATGTGTACCGCAGTGCGATTCTGTAAACCTCTCTCAACGTGAAAGCTTAGGTGAAGTGACGTAAGCTGTCAATCCATACAAACAAGCAGGGGCGGATTATCCTTAAGGCAAAGTAGGCACGTGCCTAGGGACGCCAGATCACTAAGGGCCACACGAGGAAGCTTAAAACGACAAACAAAAGTATCAACTTAGGTACGTAAATTAAAAAATATACTTTGTATGAAGCTTCCAAAGTATCTACACCCTATTACTTGACTACTCCTACATGGCCCGATCCCAAAAACCAATCATGAGCCATTTCTTTGAACTGCTTACGGTGTCTCATTGGTCTTGAAGTCGCAAACCACGCCAGCTGAGCCTGAGATCCTGGATTCGATTCCTGGGTTGGGCAAATTCTGTTGGGTTATTCTGTTTTTTTTTTTTATATTGGTAGCTAGGTAACTTTTCAGTGGCAACTCAGAGTTCGGAAGTTGGAATACTTCTAGAAACAGTTAGTCAATAGCTCGCTTCGTTAAAAGTACGAATGGCTAAGATAAGTAATCTTATCTGACCCGAGGTGGGGTTAGATTTTTGTAACCTTTACGAACAAGTCAATTAACTCAATTCTGTTTGAGTTAATTGACTTACTGAAATACTGGCTCCGTGCTTGCTCGTAAGTTACGAGCAAGCACGGAGCCAGTATTTCGCTTAGTTTTAGCTTAAGAATTTTGACCTTTTACACAGAAACAGAATTGATTTAATTGACTTGTTCGTAAAGGTTACAAAAATCTAACCCCATCTCGTGTTAGTGCTTGCATAGGGCGCTGACAACATTTAATCCGCCTCTGCAAACATGATGGAACGACCATTCACTTCAACGTCCACTCCACGAATGGGCCGAATCGCACTGCTGAATAGATAGTAAAAAAATAGTTAAATACAAAAATTGGTCGCTACTTTCTCCACTAGATCTGCTCTGTTCAGCCATTTCATTGTTATTCCCTTCTTCCGTTTCGCTATAATTTCCTTCTTCGTTTTCGGCAACGTCTCCTTCTTCATTAACAATGTCATCTTCTTTATTTTCGATATTGCTCGCTGACTCCCCTTCTATATTGTTTTCTACATCATTTTCAATGTCGTTCCCTCCTTCTGTGTCTTGCAAAATCACATTATGAAACAACAAAATAATTATAACTAAGCTAAAACCACGCGTAACGAGCATTATTATATATTGGTTTTATAAGGGCAAATACCAACCACTACCTACCTATAAAAATATTTTATCAACGGCTACGAAATTCAATCTTAGGTTTTTATTTTTATTGCAAGTTGATATAAAAGAATAACATTAAAATTGGTCTGATAAAATATTGTAAAAGTAAGTAGATAGATATAATAAGCAAACTTTTTTATATGTCTGTGGTAGGTACCTACCTATTTATGTAGGAATGATAAATTGAAGTTTGACAGTACCTACGTTGGCATGTCAACCTTCCATGTGATGTGAAAAGGCCGGAAGCCAGGAAGGAGGTGAAATAAAGCATATCAAAATATCCTATAAGCAAACCATCCTATTCGCAAATCTTCCTTTAACCGTATAGTTCGGTTGTAGTACCAATTGGACCTTGACAGGCAAACCTCCGCCGGCTCGGTTGTAGTACCATTTGGTACTAAGAGTTATGTCACACGACATCCTTACTATTAACGCAGTTATTAATAAAACTACTTAAAAAATCTTATGTATGACTGTTAATTAAAACAATTGGATAAAAAGGTCAGACGATAGCGTCAAAAATTCTTTCGTTTATAACCCGCAAAGTTACTATTTTTCCAAATAAAATCCAAGTGTATAAATGTGATAATCGCCGTCCACCATCAACCATATTGTTTTTTTTTTTAATCTTTTGGGTGTACCAAAACGATTATGCTAATCGATGATTTATAAATTCAATCGAACCGATTAATATTAATGAGCAAATATCGTAAATCGATTCTAAGAAAAAAAAACGTTTCAGGCATGAAATACAATTTGCAATAGTGATAAATGCGATTTATGTTTTCTCATGTAATTCAAACAGGTTTTTAGACATTAGAAAAAAAAACAAGTGAGAAATTTAATCGGACCGCCTAAATAGCGTGGGTTTTCGCGCCAATTCGTTCATGTTACTTAATTACTCAAAATTTAAATTCAGAATGCGTTTCAAAAATATTATATTTTATTGAAAATATTGAGAGTTTTGTGTTGATATTTTGAAATATATTCTAAGTATATGAAACTCATACAGAATCCCCAGTATAAATTAATGTTGGTATGTCAAGTAGGTGCAGGACTTTTGCATCAATTAAAAAAAAAACTTGAGTATGCTATGCATCAGGTTGTTTTTTTTTTCATGCATGAAAATTGGTTATGTGCGGATATTTGTAATGGGTTCGTTCAGATGGTTTTTTTTCTTCTGCTGCAAGAGAAAGTTGTGAGTGCTTTTTGGCAGTATGTATGTGAGGAGCTCGTGGCTAAACCTTAACAGCTGCACAGGTCGATCTTCCAGGTTAAGCAACGCTTGTTAAGGTTGGTCTGTGGATGTGTGACCATCTTAATATACCGAGTTTCCTCCGTGCTTCGGAAACCACGTTAAGCCGTTGGTCTCGGCTGTCATTTGTAGATCTTTAGCAGTCGTCACGGATAGTCAGTAGCCTTTAAATCTGACTCCAGTCTTGCCAAGAAGTACCGTGTTACCCAGTTAACGGGTTGTGGAGGTCTGGTAGGCAGCCTCTCTACGTAAAATACTGGCATTCAGCTGAATCCGGTTTGACTGGAAGCCGACCCCAATAAAGTTGGGAAAAGGCTAGGCATGCAGATTATGTATAAGTATGTGTGTGCATGTGTGGATGTTTGTAGGAAGGTATATCTATAATTTTGGAACGCCTGGTAGCTTAAGGCTGTGTTAAAAACAAAATAAAACACTTCCGAGGCACGGAGGAAACTCGATATGTTAAGATGGTCACCCATCCACAGACCAACCTTGGCTAGCGTTGCTTAACCTTGAAGATCGACCCGTGCGGCTGTTGTTATTTAGCCACGAGCTCCTCAATATTAGATGTTCAATATTAAAATATTTTTAATCTGTAATAATTTGCATCGCTGAAAACATAGTCTTGTAAATGCAAAGATAAAACGCATTAAAACTCGGTAGTGGAGGCTTATGATGTCAGAAAGCACTATAAATTATACCATAGCGTGACGTATTGAGAATTTTAAAAGCGTCGTATCTTCGTCTTCGTCTTTACGTAGGTAACAAAAGAAAAAAAACGGGTCAAATAGAGTCATTAATATTTCCATACATTTGTAATGTTAGTCAGCCATTAGTTTACCGGGCGTTCTAAATAAAAAAACATACATTCAAGTAGGTATCTGTTTGGAATATCGAAATAACAGCTTTTTTCTAAATGCATATGAAAGTGTATACGACAGCTTAAACAAAAACACCTTTTTTAATGACGTTTTAAATGAATTACTCATTTTAGAAAGGATTCCGTCAAAAAATCAAAACTCATGAAAATAATAATATCGCGGGCGAAGCCGCGGACTGAAACTATTCAAATAAACTCGCAATAATTTTTGTCTAATATTTTTTCTGAATCACGAGCACATTCTAAATTTAAATTTCGAATAAAAGAAAATTCCGCGCGAAGTTGGTCATGGATAAGTTGTTTTTTCTTTTTTTCTGTTGTTGTTTATTCTCAAAAATTGCCGCCTAAAAATCTAAATTTAAATGTAATAAGAAACCATAAAAATGTTATAAATAGTGCTAATTGTATTTTATGCCTTAATTAAAAGTATTTATTCCAGTTACTAAGAATCGATTTATAAAAATCACTCATTTAAAGTTAATCGAGTCGAATGAAATGAAAAAAATATCGATTAGCATAATCGATATGACACACCCTAAAAATTAAAAAAAACAAAATGGTTGAAAATTTTGAACACGAATTAAGTGTTTCGGTAATGAAATTACGTGTTATTGGATCTGTGCGTGTAAATTACATTTAAACCTGGGGTTTTTAATTCATAATTTATTGTCGTACTTGTAATCGCTTTTACACATGTGCGTTGGTGATATTTGTGAAAAACAAAAACGTAAACAAACACAGTTGGCGCGAAACTCCGACTTTGGAAATCGAAAAAATTCATTACCGCTTCATATATCGTCAGAAATATGGATACCGATACATTCGTCAAAAAATCAAATGATGAGCAAACCGTTATCCCTGTTATGGAGTTTGAGTGTCCTCAAATCCACAATTTTCATGTTTTTAGCCTTAAACACCGCTGTCATCAAAATTTCAACGTAATTATTTATTGTCAAGATTCGTTCGTGTTTTTAGTTAACGTATGTATGAAAAAAGACAAAACGAAGAACGGAAATAGAATGATTATGTCTTAATGTTTTCGTGTTGCATTTTTTTAACAAGCGAGAACTTTGTTTACTTATAATTATATTTTCAGAAAATCTAAGTAGACTACCTTTTTGAGAGGTGAAGTAATTCATATTTTAGACACATTTTTAAGTAGGCTAAAGCGATTTGAACGACCTTAACTTGTTATTTAAGATATTTCTCACAAACTTATCGTAGGTATAATATAGCTACGGAAACAAATTTTTCATAGTAAATTCGATTGCCGAAATTTGATGTTATTCCTGAATTTGATGACGTAATTCGTAAAATCCTGTCGAATATAGTATACTAGCTGACCCGCGCAACTTCGTCTGCGTCACATTATTCATTATTGCTCCGCTCCTATCGGTCGTAGCGTAATGGTATATAGCAGTTACCTAGCCTTCTTCGGTAAATGGGCTATCCAACACTAATAGTTATTTATGATACAAGAGCGGTAAGTTGGTCTTTACAAACGAGTAGACAAAATGTAAGCCCGAGACGAAGTCGAGGGTTTACCATAGTCACGAGTTTGTAAAGACCAATATCCGCTCGTGTGTCATACAACGTTTTTCGACACATTATATAAATAGATAATTAAACAAACTTTTTCATTAACTATTAAAAAATATTGTTTATCATTAAATAGCGTTCTCGCGATTTTGGCGGCAAGAGACCATTTTCTGCAATTGGCGCCTCATTCAAGATGTCAGGTGGAGTAGATTCCATATTTATTAAATATCTGATTCCTGGCTTGAACACATATTCTAAATAATACTATAATTTATTAAAAGTCGCAACTATCTTTGACGTTTCCATTACAAAATGGCGCGAATTAGCAAATGGGGAGTGTGTGTTTGGAATTATAGTGTGTAGAGTTTTTAAAATAAGAACGCGCTTCCTTTTGCGTCTGCGTGAAACATTTTAGTAGAATTATGTATTATTAGTATATTATTATTGTAAATTGTATTATATATTGTACCAATCGGATTTTTTTGACAAAATCATTTATTTAATAAGTTACATTTTTTAAATTGTCTCCTCGAGCCTCAATATTGATACCCCACTCGATAGGTTAAAAAAGCTGAAGTCATTAAAATGGCACCGAAGTTCAGATATTTTAATTTTTATATACCTATCCAGTATCATTCTCACTATTTAGACGAATCTAACGACACCTTTCAAGCTAAAATCTATGAATCCACAGGGTTAGGCTACAGTGTGCCAAAGAAATATGACATCATACCTACATAAATACACTCGAAAAAAACATAAGTGTAACAGTCGGGTAATTAGAACTACATCTATTGTCTCACTTTTTCTTCAATATTAAAGTGCGACAAACCTTCTGAGCAAAAAGTTTTTCGCAAAAAAAACGCGTATGGAACGTATTAACTACCGGAATAAAAGTTGCTGGTTCTTGGTAGTGAAAAACAAGTGTAATCAATCAAACAGCAAAAATACATAAAAAAGGTATCAAAACATAGACAAAAAGTATAAAAAAGGTTTCAATATATAAAACCTAGTGCAGACTTGCACATTCTCCCCTTTTTTATGAAATAGGCAGCTTTATCAGCTTTTGGAGGGGCCTCCTGAATGTGCCGGCCTCAGTGGCAACATCGGCCACCCGTACTATTCCATCTCTGCCGGGAAACAACATCGCGACTCGGCCTTTGGGCCATGAACCACGCGGTAAATTTGAGTCGCATATTACGACCACATCTCCTTCCGCAATTGACGGCGCGCTGCCTCCACCCCTTCTGGGTGACAGCGAAGGCAGGTATTCTCGAACCCATCGCTGCCAGAAATGATCGGCTAGTCTGAGTGCCCTCCGCCAATGACTTCTGCTCGAGAGGTCCGACTCCTGAAGCGTGGCTGGAACGGGACGTCCTGGTGATCCATTTAGGAGAAAGTGAACTGGGGTTAATGCTTCTTCAGCATTAGCATCGAGTGAAATAATAGCTAGTGGTCGTGAATTTACCAAGGCTTCAGCTTCAGCCAGCACAGTTCTGAGTACCTCATCAGAGGGAGTCCGTTCATGGAGTGACACTTTCAGCGCTCCCTTGACACTTCGGACAAGGCGCTCCCAAGCTCCACCCATAAAAGGTGCCGAGGGCGGGATGAAACGCCAGTTTATAGACTCGTTGGCAGCGTAGTCTTCAACCGCATCACCGTATAACTCTCGCAGTTCCCGGCTGGCCCCAACAAAGGCAGTGCCGTTATCGGACCAAATCTCCAACGGGGTTACTCGGAGTGACACGAAGCGGCGTAGGCACATGATCGCTGAGTCAGTCGATAAGCTGTGCACCAGATCCAGATGTACTGCGCGGACGACCAAGCATGTGAATAAGGCTACGTAGCGCTTCTCCTTTCTTCTTCCAACCGTGACATAAACAGGCCCAAAATAATCGAGACCGGTGAATGAGAAGGCTCTTTGATGATGAGCTAAGCGAGCTTCAGGCATATTTCCCATAGGTGGTTGGAACGGTCTAGCACGGCGCAATTTGCACAGCTGCTGTCAGCTGTATGGGCTACGAATCGAGCAGCGTTTCTGAGACCAATAATCCAGTAACGCTGGTGAAGCTCGTTGATTACCAAATCTAGGTGTGAATGCGCGGCCTTCTGATGATATCTATGGATCAAAAGACGAACGGCCGGGTGTTTTCCATACAAAATTATTGGACGCTTAACGTCGTCTGATACGCCTGAGGCGGCAACAATGCGGCTTGACATTCGCAACTGATTATCATCACCAATGAATGGCGACAGCTTAAAAAGGCGGCTATTACGAGGCAACGGCTGTTGGTTCTTTATTCGCAAAAAATCTTCTATAAAGGAATCGAGCTGAGACTGCCATAAGATGTGGGTTTCGGCCAGGCGTAAATCATTTGCTGTTAATACATTGAGGTTATTGGGGACATTATGAGAGGATGTGCAAGAGGGAATAAATGTACATAAACTTCCTTCAAGACGAGTTAAATTGGCGACAACGCCTCGTCTTTGTAGACTACGCATACGCAGTAAAAAAATAAATTGATGCGCTTTTGCTGTTGCTCGCACCATTCTCAACCATGAGCTGAAACGCAGCGGATCCGCGGAGACTGGTGCGGGCAGGTCAGTGTCAGTGATAAGATGAACATGATGTTTAAATTCTTCGCGGCCTAGGCCACTGACATCGATCAAGGGATCAGTGGGCCAGTTCGAGGAGAGCAAGAAGGCAGGACCTGAGATCCAACGAGATTCTGGAGTTAACTGAAATCGTTTGACCCGAGTTGCATCATCTGCCACGTTTAAATCACTCGGTATCCAACGCCATTCACTGGCGTTCGTTAGCTCCAGTATCTCACCTACTCTATGTGACACGAAAGGCTTAAAAGTGCGAGCGTCGCTGCGAATCCAACCTAAGGTCGTCATTGAGTCACACCAGAAAACTCGTCTCACCGGTTTGAATCGGTGGGCTACGCATATAGACGAAGCAAGACGAGCAGCCATCAGAGCACCTTGGAGCTCTAAACGAGGAATTGAGACAGGCTTGAGGGGTGTCACGCGAGCTTTGCTGCAGATAAGAGAGAGTCTAACTTCACCGTTACCGTACAGAAACCGCCAATAAGTGACAGCGGCAAAGGCAGACTCACTGGCGTCTGAAAACACATGAAGTTCACAGCCTGCTAGCTCGAAATCGTATAAGTTATAGCGACGTGGAATTCGTAAAATAGAAACAAAGGATAAATCCTGGAACCACGACTTCCACGCAGTGTTGTCATCTTGAGAGAGCTCCTCATCCCATTCCAAACCCTTACGCCAAGCGTCTTGAAACATGATACGGCCTCGAACAACGATTGGCGCAATGATTCCAAGAGGGTCATAGACTCTCATCACCTGGGCTAACACCTCTCGCTTGGTGAACTTCTGTGGCAACACAACCTTATGGACTCCCGTATTAAAACCAATCACGTCACAGGCGGGTTGCCAGATAAGGCCAAGCGTGCGGACATGACCAGCCAGGTGACCTAAATCTACGTCATTCAAAACGGGCGCCTCTAGCAAGGTCTCTTTTGGTAACCACGAGAGCGCCATGAGATCGTTTGATATCCAGCCTCGCATCTCAAAGCCAGCATGAGAATGTACATTGTAAATGTCCGCAGCCAACTTGGTTGCTTCATGAACGTTGTCTAAACTAGTTATGCAGTCATCCATGTAGTGATCGTGGATAATTACTCGAGCTGCATCGGGGTATGTATCCTGCCACTCTAATGCATTTTTGTTTTTGATATGAATAGCAGTAAAGGGGCTTGACGCAGCGCCAAAAATCATGGATGACATGCGGTATGTACGTATAGGCTCATTCGGATCGTCGCGCCACAGAAATCTTTGGGCATCCCTATCATTTTCAAGTACTTTGATCTGAGGAAACATTTCACGAATGTCAGCTGTTAGAGCTACTTTGCCCTCACGGAAACGCATGAGAATACCTAGAAGGGGTTGCAAAAGGTCTGGACCGGTTAATAACATTGAATTTAATGACACGCCGTGGGACTTGGCGGCTGCGTCGTGTACCGTTCTCAACTTGTTAGGTTTATTTGCATTAATTACTCCAAAGTGAGGAAGGTACCACAACGGAGACCCCAAATTAGGAGGAGCTAAACACGGTTCAGCATATCCCTTTGACAGCATATCGTGGATATTACGACGGTAGCGTTCAGCATAGTCGGGATCTCTCACCATTTTCTTTTCTAAAATAAGGAACCTAGACACAGCTAACTTGTAACTATCGGGAATATCCAGTTTATCAGCCTTCCACAATAAGCCTACTTCAAAGCGGCCACTGGGCAGACGGCGCGCGGTGCGCTCGAGAATTTGCACGGCGCGTTCGTCATCTGCACTACGAGCTTCCTGTTTAGAGATGCCGATAGAATCAATTTTAAACTGCTCCCTAATAAGACCTTCCATAATCAACTGATCGTTCGCTATATCAGGTTCGCTAACCGCGGCGTGGTTGATAACGTCGACCAGTTTAGTTTTGCTGCAACCAAAACCATACAAAACCCAACCTAAAGCAGTTAAAATAGCTACGGGTTGTGTCTTGGTTCCCTTGCGCGTAGCTTTAGCGAGAGATAAGTGCCAGTTGTCGATTCCTATAATCAGCATGGGCTTAACGTCTTCGTAGCAAAATTCATTTGAAATGTCTGCCAGGTACGGATACATACGCACGCTCTCAGGATGCGCTGACTGTCGCGCAGCGCCTAAGCCGTTCATCGACCTGGCTCGCTTAACGTAATGAATTTCATTCGAATGACGTCCTTTTATTCTGAAATCTACGTACTGAATTTTAACATCCATACCTAAACCGCCGACACAGTCTAAATGAATGCGTTTTTCTTGGCCCATGCAACCAATTTGAGCAGACAGCTTAGAATCTATAAAAGTGCCTGTGGAACCGTCGTCCAGCAAAGCGTACGTATCAACGCTACCACAAGGGCCCGTAACGGTCACGCCAACTATTTTTAACAGCGGTCGAACTGCAGGTTCCGCGGCTGATAAAGAGGATGCGTGAGCCAAGACATCGTGATCCGAATCATCAGACGATTTCGAGCCGATCTCGTCACAGGCTGCGGGCGCGCTACACGGCATCGGCGCGCTGTATGTCAGGGGTGCGGCCGCGCTGGATGTCGATGGCTCGGGTTCAGCGTCGTCTTCCACGTCGACATGCGCGGTGACTGCACGTTCAAAGTTCGACCCGTGTAATAAAGCATGGTGACGCATGTCACAACCTTTTACTGAACACACTCTTTTAATACAAGAAGTTTTATTTTTGTGCCAACCTTTTTTCAAACATCTTTGACATATTTTATTTTTCTTTATAAATTGCCATTTATCATTTATTGTCATTTTGACAAACCTATCACAAAACTTCAATTCATGTTTTTGTTGACACAGCAGACAAATAACATTTGTCGTAGATAATTTTTCTGTTGAAATCCTACAATTTTGATGATCGGTTTCAGCTACGATGTTCACCCTATCCCTGAAGCCTCTGTTATCAGAGTTAGGACGTACCACAGTAGGCAACGAGTAGTCAATGGCGCCGCCGAACCTACACTGCAAGTCAGCTTCTCGAGAGAGGAAGTTTGAGAACATTTCGATTCTAGACAAGCTGCCATCGCACAAATGAGCGTAATCTAACCACCGTGGTCGCAATAGCGGTGGCAGCTTGCTCCACAGTGCCTGAAACAGCTCGGGCGAGCGTAAATAGTCCGGCTGATTTAACAGGCGGATTACTTCCACACAGTTTTGTACTCGGCTGGCAAAAATTAAAATATCTTTGCTATCGTAGCTTACCTTAGGCAGCGCACGTATCACAGATACTTCATGCATCACAACGAGCTCGGGGCGGCCGTAGCGCGCGTCGAGCGCAGCGAGCACCACACCAGGGGCGCGCGCCGCCGCCAGCAGACCTGCCACTGCATCGCGCGCCGCTCCGCGCAGCGCATGCGAAAGCCTCGCAAAATTTTCGGTTGCCGAAACATTTTGAGTTGTATTTGTGTACGCACGTTTAAAAGCTAGCCAATCTAAATAGGACTTGCCGTCGAATGTAGGCAAGTCAGTTTTCGTAGGAGTTTGTTTGTTAACTTTGTTCATTAATATTCCGAGCGAGTTGATTAAGCGAGTCACTCCTCCATCTTCATTACGATCTTGGTTGAGAGCGTGCGTAGTCGCGACAGCGTCTTTGCTGTGGGACGCTCTCATGCCCGATGCCTCACACTGGGTTGTATCGTCGTACCTGAAATGTGGGTTGGCACTTAAAAAATCTCGCTCATCGGGATTAGGCACTACATTTTTTACCCAATCTTGAATACTAGCACAGCTACGCATGCCGTGGCTGCCGCGCTGGCTGGCGTCTGCCTCTATGGCGGCAAGCTCAGCTTGTAATTGAAGCTCAGCGACCTGTCGCTCTCGCTCCAGAGCTTTTTGCTCTACAGCTTTTTGCTCTACAGCTTTTTGCAAATCAGCCAAGTAGCGCGCGTGCTGCGCCTGTGCCGCCAGCTGACGCGCCACGATGGTGGCGGATGAGCGCGAGGTGGCGGCGCTGGCCGGACGGGAAGGCGCCGGAGCCGCGGCTTGAGGGGGCAGGTCCATGCTCTGTGGCTTGGGTGTGGCAGTCTCCCTCGCCGCAACTTGGGTGCCGTCTCCTGCACACTGCGCGGCCGCTTTTGCGCGTTTAGAACTTGCTAAACGTGTTTCCATCCGGCTCGAAGGACCAATATTAACTACCGGAATAAAAGTTGCTGGTTCTTGGTAGTGAAAAACAAGTGTAATCAATCAAACAGCAAAAATACATAAAAAAGGTATCAAAACATAGACAAAAAGTATAAAAAAGGTTTCAATATATAAAACCTAGTGCAGACTTGCACAGAACGCTTCCGGAACGGACGCAGACGGAAGCATTTTTGGCTGACGGATGCAGACGGATTGAATTCTTATAAATTATATTGTTTATGGACATTAAAAAATACCATAAAGAATACGCACGGCGCCATACATCGGAGCGTGCGGTAAAGTAGGTACTTAGGTGAGAGTACCTACTTTACCGCACGCTCCATTGTATGGTCCGTAATTTTGAACTTTCGAACAATGTAAACAGGCTTCGTAAATGCATTTTATGAGAAAATGTGTCGAAAAATATTTTTTCAATTCAAACCAGTAGCTCCTGAGAATAGCGCGTTTAACCAAACAAACTCTTCAGCTTTATAATATTAGTATAGATAAATTCTATGCCAGCTTATTTATCTTCTTCTATTTTTTATTAATATAGGTATAATATGCGAAAGTTTGGATGACTGGACTGGTTTTTGTTACTCACACTAATACGGCTTAAAGGATCTGGATGAAATTCAGCACAGAGGTAGATTATAGTCTGAAATACCACATAAGGCGAATTATTTCGTGAGTAGGTATGTAGTACCTATCTTGGGATATTTTCAAGATTCAAAGCATAGACTCAAGTACCCTGGAGGTTGGGAGTGTCATACTCACTCAAAAGCCGCTAGGTTATTGTGTTCTGTGCTCAAAAGCCTAGCTGATGGTGGCGTATGCGTTAAATTATATGGCTCCATTCAAAATGGTTGAGGCGAATGGGGCTGGCGCATGTCATAGCGCCGTCGGTTGGGACTGGTAATTTCTCAGCTGCCACGGTTTATTTTAATTTATATTAATTATTTCTTTGAATTGTTCCTTGCTTATTCCGGACGTTTTTATCATGCTCGTCACATCGTTCTCACATGTACCTATGTATAATTTCAACACGATGTCAACAATATTTTGTGCCAATTTATTATTTTTAAAAGTGTTCGTGGAGTTTCTTGCACGTTCTTCTCCATAGTGATCTACGCTTTGAAACGTGCAAATAGCTTCATCTTTTTGGACCGACCGACCTTGACAATTCAAAAGTGCCTGTAAATGGTTTAATTGAAATAAATGTTTGAGTCTTTGAGTGTTTTTGAGTCTTTGCCTGTGATTTCGTCTGAGGGAGAAGTATTTATAAATTGGGTGTAGGTAGTTTTATTTTAACCGACTTCCAAAAAGGAGGAGGTTGTCAATTCAGCGGTTCAGACCAATTTTTATTGGTCTGAGATCAGCGGGTATTTTTGTTGTTTCTGATCCGATTTGTATGATTCTTTTTAAGTTCGATGTTCGATACTTGCCATGCTAAGTAGTTTTTATTTCATGAGCATTTTTACCTATTTCAATTTCTGCGTAGGCGAAGATATCGTCCAAGTATCACCACTGTCTTAAAAGTAAAAAATAAAAATTTAAAATATAACCGACTTCCAAAAAAACACTAGGTAAAAGAAGAGGTAAAAGTATTTAAAAATAACCTTAATTTCGGGAGTCGGTGTTAAAAACGAAAGATAGGTAAGTATAAAATCAAAAACACCGACTTTACTGAAATTAAGGTTAGGTAGGTATTTTATACTTTGTATTGTTTTTTTTTTGGGAGGCTGTTATATTTTTATTTAAAGACTGTACCTACTTTGGTAGCACAAATGTGTGTGTAACGATTGTGTAAGTTTACGAGTGTAAGATGCGCTATTGATATTTCAAATAGTGGTGGGTCGCTGTCGTATATGTGACGGAGGACACGCAACCGGTTTCGCGACGATGAAAACGGTTGCAGAAAACGGTCTTCATTGCAACTAGTTTGAATTGAAGACAGACTAGAAGAACTATTTTGTGTACGAACGAAGAACGCTAGAACGACACGCGCGACCATTACCACCACGACCACATAGAACACAATACGCCACCACCACGCGCGCATAGAACACAATAGTGTTCTATGCGCGCGACGCTCGCGACGAGTCGATGACGTGTGTTGTTTAGTTAATCAATCCGCTCTCGACTGCATTTTCTTAGGCGTAGGTAAAACACAAAATTGCAGAAAATTATTCGAAGACTGGTTTGTGCAACGGGGACTGTTTTAACCCAGGACAAAGTTCTGAAAGTTCTGCGACGGTGAAACTGATTTTGGTTAAAATTTACTTTATAGCCCGCTGATTTAAGGGTCGGGAGGGGGTGGAGGGGAGAGGTGGGGGGGAGGGGGTGCCCTCTGCGCCACCCCCACCCCCCGGAGCCCCACGGTTATGGAGATATCCATCGTTAAAGTTTTGAGGTTAGAATAGCATTTGCGTTAGAAAAAGAGGTAAAATTGAGTATCGTTTAGCAGGAGGAGGGAAGGGGAGGTGCCCCCTATGCCCTAGCACCACTCCCATGTAAAGGCGACAAACCGTTCTTGAGAAAAACTAATTATAGTAACCTAACCTCAAAAAGTTTTATATTCAGTCCGGAGGCCCAGTCGACGGAGCCCCGCTTCGCGGGGCTCCTACTTCTGAGTAGTTTATAAAAAAATAACCACGAAGGGACCTTCTAACCTAACCTGTCCGAGTCGGGGTGCCCACAAGTCCAGAGCTCGCTTCGCTCGCTCTTGCATCAATGACACTTCACTTGGTTCACATTTATTACATACGTATACGTTACGTATGTGAATATATAAAAATATTATATTTATGAAAAAAAACAAGACTTAAAATTGAACAAAAAACACTTCTAACGTCAACGGAACGTGAAATGTCAACTTTGACGTCTACCATGACAATTTATCTAACCTAAAAATTTGCAAATGGCGTACTATTTTCGTACATTTTTGAAACTTTAATGAATTTTATCTCGTAAATCGTGATTCTCCGCATATTGAAACTTTGTAAAAAGCGTTCTTTTTGTGAGTACTATCTACGAAAAAATTACGAACTTCCACAGCAGCGGGCTATAAAGGAAATTCGAGCCCTGATTTTCACAAATCAGTTGCAGAACTTTATTTAAAAACTATTTTGTAAAAGAACGTGAAACGATTGGGACGTGACAGCCGGTGTGTGTCATAGTTGAATCAATTCACTCCCGATTATTGGCTTATTGGCTATATCGAGGCACTAAATAAGTCTTTCACCCGAGGTGGACACTGTGCTTTTCATAACGAATACATGGACAATAAAAACAAAAATACGAATCTGAATCTGAAAACCTCATCTTGTTAATAATACAAATCTCTGCTAAGTATACGAAAGTACAGTCACCAGCACATCTAGGTACCCGAAACTGTCAAATTTTTCCAATCAATTTTGAACCTTAAGCTCAGCAATAAAGTTGAAAATGTATTGAAGAAATTTGACAGATTGTTGTAGCTTGATGTGCTGGCGTCTGTACTAAAAAAGCTCGAAAAAAAAAAACAAATGAAGATCGGATTGCCGCTTCCCAACTATTTTGTTTTTCAAACAAAAAAAACATAATCTACGAACGTAACACTTTTCTACGCGATGGACCCTGCGCGGTCGTCACTAACAGCCAACTTCGCATGGGTAAAGTTAGAATATTCGTACTGTATGTAGCCATAATAACATATCATCATGTTTTTTTTATGATTTGACTAGACTTCGGGCTTACTCTCCGAGCATTAGGAATGAAAAAAATATTGATTATCATTACAATGCAATATCAAAACGTGTCGATAATGAAAAAAGGTCAAATCTGTAAACGTCAGAATGACGTTGAAATAAGAAGACACGACACTGACTGACTATTAGGGTTGGGCCAGATCGCTTTTACACGAATGCAATATCGGATATCGAAGTCAAAGTCAAAGAAAAATGTTATTTCAATTGTATATTTTAGTATGTTATTGGCTGAATCTATGTGGAGCTCGGAAGATAAGGTACTAGATTTTTAGGTTTCGGTTTTTATCGATTTGCAAAATTCATTGTATTTTTTATTTGTAACTGCCCACTCGACGAAGTCCCGCGCGTATCGCAAACGCACACACACAGTGCAGTATTTCATTCAAGTACCTACCCGAATCGGTTTGAACAGAAAATCATAGTGCGATACGGTGTTGTGTGTTCTGTGACACATATCAACATCAACGTATTAGTTATGTGGATATCTTTTTTTACTATTGATAGGCACGCGTTTGACCACTATCTCACCTGATGGTAAGCGATGATTTGGTAGAAGATGGAGCACGCTTGCCCTTGCGCTTGTCCTTAAGGACTCCCAAAACCTGATTTATAGACCATCTTATGTACATTTGTTTTATAAGCGTTTCTCCTGTGCTTGTTATTATTATTATTATTATTCCTTTATTTCAGGCAACAGTAGCCCATACAAAATAAAATACACCTTTACAACAAAATATAAAAATAAACTAATACATATAACATATGAAAAACTAAGACATTCGAAGTGACGGCGTCGTGTTACGCTGCGCGGTGTCACATAGCCTGCCACGAAAACGTCGGTAGACTACACCCTTCGGCCAAAACTCTTCCTTAAGGAACTTGTCGAGATGTTGTGTCGGAACCCGCACCACAAACGACTTGAAGTTGGTGTTGTGACGCGGTTCCAACTTCTCGACCCTCAAGGAGGAGGGATATGAGGAGTACAATTAAGTATACCATAAATAAATACATAGGTCGAATGAATGTTATGGTGGAATTATGTATGGACCGTAGAGTTTTGAGAACATTAACTTTGTGGTTTGGGGAATAAGTCATTGAATTTTGTGCCGATACATAGGTATTGCATCTAAATACGATTTGTATCGCCCACTCCTACTCGGGTCAGACGGCTTGACTACATTATCGTATTCTGTTGGTCGCACAGCTCTTCTATTTGACCTATGCATCTGCCCTGCGGACTCAGAACTCTCTTATGTAACAAACCTACCGCTTGTGTTTACTGGGCCGCTGATTTTCGTAGTGATTTGGATTTATCTTATCCTGCGACCTGACCACCTGCGTTATGGATACCATGCTGTAGATTTGTGTGTCGTTAGGTTAGTTACTTTTTACATAATGTAATGCCACTGTTGTAAACAATTATCCTTTTAGAAGTACGATTCATTACTACTAAGTCCTACCTACATAACTACCCTCTATAGTGTAACATAATTATTTGACGTATTTTTTGTCCAGCCAGTTTATAGTAGACTTTTACTATACCTTTTTTCAATTACTGAAATATTCAATCATTCCTATAATTATTTGAATTACAGCCTACTGAAAATCACCGGTTAAGGGAGGAAATAAAAAAAATCGTTTTGTATACATATGTCACCGGACAAACCGGAAAAGCTTCGTAGGTTTATAAAATAACTTGAGAGTTTGTGAATTCGTACTTGTAACGTTCAGTAGGTACGAAAACAGAGTTGCGTTAAAATATATCAAAATTGATACGAATTCGAGAGTCTAATATTAATATCGAAATATCGGCATTGAAAATATCGATAATTTTGAGGAAAAAAAACGATTTATCGATATTTTTTGCCCATCCCTAAGTGAAATTGAATGTGTCAATAAAATATTAAGTTGTGGTTCACGCCGATAATACTTTTATTTCGTAATATACGTCCAGTAGCGAAACATAGAACATTCCGGACTGACGACTGTACACGTATCTAATAACTAACAATGCGGCGTTATTCGTTACTGTTAACTATTGTTTCAATTGTATCTCTTGCTTACCAGGCATCAACCACATCCGGCTCCATCGAGTTAGATGAATTCAGTTTTGATAAAATAACAAACAAATTTGAAGCGAGCCTTATAAAATTCGATGTGGCATTCCCTTACGGTGACAAGCATGAAGCATTCGTGGCCCTCGCAAAGGATTCGAAAGACGTGGAAGATCTTTTGATTGCAGAAGTTGGTGTGAAAGATTATGGTGAAAAAGACAATGAGGCCCTCGCGAAGAAGTACGGAGCCACCAAGGACAATTTCCCTGTGGTGAAACTGTTCATCAAAGGTAAAACTGAGCCGATACCATTCGACGATGCAAAAGGGTTCACAAGCGAGGAGCTCCGACGTTTTGTTCGAGAGAAGAGCGGTTTATATCTGAGTTTGCCGGGATGCGTGAAAGAATTCGATCAGCTTGCGATACAATTCATGAAAGCCAAGAAAGATGACAGAAAGAAAGTATTGAAGAAGACTGAAGAACTTCTTAAGAGTATGGACAAGGTAAACTTGATTTTATTCTATTATTATCTCGTACTATTAACGACGTGGCGCACCCATACAATAAACCATTTGTGTCTTCGAAGTATGCACTCCCGATCTGTTTTGTAGAAATAAACCACTATAAATAAGTTAAATATTCATGCTTTTTCAGTTGTAATCTAACATTAAACATTTTTAACTTTTTTTCAGGAGTCATCTTCTGGCAAGATCTACAAAACAATAATGGAAAAGGTTCTCGAAAAAGGCGACGATTTCATTCAATCAGAAGTTGACCGAGTGAAGAAGTTACTGAGTGGTAAAGTCTCCGATGAAAAGAAGAAGCAGCTAGGAACCCGCATCAATATTCTACAGACATTCCAACTTTTAGACAAACAGTCAAAGGTTGCTAAAGAAGACTTGTGATTGGTTAATCCAAATTTTTGGCACTAATTCTTGTTGTGAAGTAGTTCAATACTATAGATGTATGTTCTTGATACCCATGTGACTTATCTAAGGAGTACAAGAAATGTATGCAGGTTTATAACAGATACAGCTCAAAAATTCTAGAATATTTTGCTCCTTTTTTGTAATAAAATTTATTAATATTTGTACTTAGGTACTTTAAAATGAAACAAAATATCATCAAAGTGAGAGCTTATTATATAATTATACTTATGTCAGGCAAAGTACCTACTTAAAGTTGCAACTGTTTATGCCTATATGGCAATTCCTTTTTAGGGTTCCGTAGCCAAATGGCAAAAACCCTTATAGATTCTATATATATTCTATTAGAGTCTGTCCGTCCGTATGTCACAGCCACTTTTCTCCGAAACTATAAAGACTATGCTGTTGAAATTTGGTAAGTAGATGTATTCCGATGATATTAAGGTTTCTAATATCATTGGTTTCAATGAGATGTAGTAAGTAGTTTTTTTTTAATACGTCATAAATCGCAACTTTTGCTTATAATATAATACCTAAAGGTTTTTACGGAACCCTCGATGCGCGAGTCCGACTCGCTCTTGACTGGTATTTATAAATTATATGCCTAGGTATCTGAACACATATTTAATGACCTCTTTAAAATGCTGCAATTATTTTGATATGAGTATTTTTTAAATGTCAACCATGCTTATCTAAATCACAGGATAAACCTTTAATTATAAAATAATATTATGTAGTTATATTCTCAATGTTTTTGCCTGCGTGAAGATCACAAATTATTGCATGGTGGGAATATAAAATTGTTCTAAAAGTATCCTATTCTAGTACACTATCTATAATAACTGGCACGAGTCACGAGTACACTTGATTGGTTGGTTTATAAATGACAGCTCTGATGCTGATGTTTGCACGTATCGTTCAAGAGCACCATACTGCATTCATCTGTGCTCACTACTCATGCCAGCTACTTTATCACAGTGTTACCTTAGTGTTGTTAACAAAAACCTGAAAATAATGACCTTCACATAAATACATAATAATAGTAGACATTTTTGCATTTAGTGATACCAAAGTTTTGTACTTCTCAAACATTCCAGTAGATGTTACTATAGATATAAAGGCCGGTTTTATTTCTAATACATTACCTGATTACATCTGTTTTATTTTGACTGCATTGATTGATTTCTTGATAGGTTTAACATGGTTGTGTTTGGCGTTCAGCACTGTTTTGTGTGTCCGGTAATACAGGTTTAATAGTTATGCATCACTTTTACTTTTTGTTCAATTTTTAAGAGATATGCTTATATTGGCATGGATTTAAAATAGCAGGTACCTATAGACAAAGATAAACAGGATTAATTTATAGAGTGTGTGTGGAATGTGGATAGCTAAATCCGAAACTATGACGCATATCGAAAAACACTGAAAGGAGTCTCGAGATTTTGATGCAGACTAAAACTGCATCATTGGATTTTTGGAAAATCGGTATTCCAAGCCAGGAATCGACAACATACAGCTTCACACTGACCGGCAAATAGGGAATATGCATGAAAAAAGTATAAATTTATGATCTGAACCAATGATATTATAAGTAAAAAGGAGTAGATAGGTTACAAGCGCTCAGCAAGCGACACGTTAAAATGTGGCTAACTAGCCACACTTTACCTCAGTGTCGCGTTGCGCCATCAACGGACACACGTCACGTAGGTTTCACGTTTTTGAAGATCGAATGTTGTATAGGTAACCTATCTACACCTTTTTACTTATAATATCATTGATCTGAACAGTTTATCTTTAAGTATTCGAAAATATAATACTAACGGTGAAATTAGAATCTAAATTGCTCGAAAAACGAACGAGATACAATTATTTTAAACAAATATATCTGTCCCTCTCGCGAAAACGCTGTTTTCTATGGCAGCTGTATAGTCATCGTGTAATTTGACGTCACATTACGTATCGGACTTATCTTTCTAACTGTAGTCTTTGAAGCTTTATAACTTAATAAATGATGAAGGTATTTATTAAATAATTTCATGATTGTTTACTAGAGCTAATAAGTATTTTATTTTGCAAATAAAAAAATTGCATGCATATTCCCTATTGCAAAAAAATAATAAAAATATTTGAATTTCGCGGGCTACCCTGGCGCTTCCACCAAAATAAGCATCAATAGAATCCCTTGTGCGAGGCAGGCAAATAAAGTGTAGAATCGCTTGCGCTGATCGAGGCTAGGTAAATGAAGTGATACCTAATTGTGTAGTTGCAAAGATGTGCGAGGATGCATACTGCACATCCTCGCACATCTTTGGTGGTAATGCAGCCTAATGGTTTTGGACTTGAATCGTGCTGCGTAAACGCGTAATGTGAGGGTATACTGTGCTCCCCAAATCAGTACAAATAGAATAGACTCCGTTTTCTGCACTCTCTTATTCGGCCGTAGTGCGTGTGTGTCCTGACTAAGTCAGTAAGTCAACTAGCCTATTCCTCCGCAAACCACAAAAACTTCCTAGGGACGTTTAAAAACAGGCTTCGCAGAACGACCTCAGCGTTCCGAGGATTTGTTCACGTTGGGTAGCCGCGGCCTCGCATTCCAGGATAGTGTGGGCGGCTGATTCCTCTAAATCAGTGCTAATATAATCATATCTTTAAAATAAAATAACTTTTTTAAAATATCTACATTATGTAGAGTTAATTAAGTTAATGATGCACAGCTGTGAGTTTGATTGCAATAAATAAATTTGTAAAAGTAAAGAATTTATGTTTTTATTACGCTTCGGAGAGCGTTGTTCCGTTCGACTTTATTCATTCCGTTCGCTATGATAAAATAGGTAAGTACTAGTATAATGAAATAGCTTTGAGAGCAATAAAATACTATATTTACGATCAAATAATTTCAGTTTGAAAAATTTATCATCTGGCGGAAAGCTTGTTCAACATCAAGAAATGCAGCGACATTCGATCCTATTTATCATCTTTTTATTTCTATCTTTTGCAATCAACGCATTCACTGCAACCGGAGGTGGACCCGTCGAATTAGACGAGTACAATTTTGATAAAGTAATCGACAAGTTTGAAGCAAGCCTTATTAAGTTCGATATTTTATACCCTTTTGGTGACAAGCATGAAGCCTTCATGACGTTCGCAAAGGATTCGATAAACGAGAAAAATCTTCTTATAGCTCAAGTCCTTATGAAAAGTTACAGTGACAAGACCAACGTGGCCCTCGCAAGGAAGTACGGAGCAACCTCGGACAACTTGCCTGTGGTTAAACTGTTCGTCAAAGGTAAAGAGCCAATAGTATTTGGGGAGGATGCGACAGGGTTTACAAGTGACAAGCTGCGGCGTTTTGTAACAGAGAATAGTGGTTTGTATCTAAGTTTACCGGGATGCGTGAAAGAACTCGATATGCTTGCGATACAGTTCATGAAAAGCAAGAAAGTTGAAAGAAAGAAAGTATTGAAGGAAACTGAAGAACTCCTGAAGAGTTTGAAGGAGACCTCCCCTGGTACGATCTATAAAAAAATAATGGAGAAGGCTCTCGAAGAAGGTGACAATTCCATTCAATCTGAAGTTGACCGAGTGAAGAAGTTATTGAGCGGGAAAGTCTCTGATGGGAAGAAGAAACAACTAGAAACACGCCTCAATATTTTGCAGACATTTCAAAGCGTTAACGTGCCAGCAAAGATCAAACAGGACTTGTAATAATTATTGTTGAGAATCTAAAGTTGTTGTTTGTTTGATTTAAAAAAAAAACATCTATTGTGATAATCGATCGAAAACTAGATAAAGGGCCATACCAAACTACATGTCGATTTTACTGGGAACCAGCATTAAAAGGGATCAAGGCCGCGTTTCCACCACATATGAGCGAAGCGAGGGATGTGTTGAAAACGAATAGAACCGCTTTCGCTGAGCGAGACTAGGTAAATGAAGTGATTCTATTGGTTCTCAATAAACACATCCCTCGCTAAGCATTCATCTGTGGTGGAAAGTACAGACGCACATCAAGCTACAACAGTCTGTCAAAATTCTTCAGTAGATTTTCAACTTTATGAAACTTATACGGTTCAAATTTGATTGGGAAAATTTTACAGTTTCAGATAGATTGATGTGCTAGCGACTGTACCCTAAACCCTAGGTCCCAAAACCAACAATGGCGCTGGTTAACAATAAAAACCGACCATTCATGAAATACATGTATTCAGATTTTGAAATGTATAATATTAAAATATAAATTGGAACTGCCAGTTTCGCCACATCAAGATTTTGCGATTTTTATTACAAAACAATATTGGAATGTAAAATACAGATTATATTGCTGTGACAAAATGGCTCTCACACACCGTAAAAATATAATTATTATTATAGTACCCGCTTTCATATGGCCCATCGAGTTTCCGAGAGATACTAAGGCTGTCTTTCTATCTGCAAGAAACTAGCTTGCAAGTTTAATTACATAGCGGGCTATGTACCACGTAGGTATACTATGTAGTGTGGTCAAGCGCTCAATCGTGCCCCGCTGTGTAATTCAATTTGCATGCAATGAGGGTTTTCTGAACTGTCGAGCACCAGGCGGCAGCACTGAGGCATCAGTCCCGAACACCTATCAAAACGCTTGATTCTTAACATCTGTTAGGCTTAACCACGGCTCAACTCACACCAAAAGAGCGTCGAAGCGCAGCGAAGCGGAACGCAGTTTCAGTGTCATATGAATTTATGTTTATTTTCATTACTATAATACTTATTATCGCATGAGAAACACGAAACAGTCGCGCGGATGCCCGCGGCGCCGCGGGAATTCCGGCGAATTCCACGGGAAGTCCCGAGAACGCTCGAGCAGTCGCGAGCGGCCGCTGGCAATATATTTTTTTTTTTTTTTATTCAAAACGGGGAAACTCTTGGCGTAGTCCCGCGACTTCTCGAGCAGTCGCGAGAACCCGCGCCTTCTCCACCGAGCGGGTCGCTGCCCTTCGCCGCTCTTTTAGTGTGAGTTGACCCATAAGTTAACGTCAACGACTCAACGTCATGATAATAAAATTGTTTAAAATCAAATTCACTTTTTCAATGATGAGTACCTCCCGCCTGTGTAGCTCTGGAATAAATTTTCCTAAAAACCCTTGTTTGCTTGCAGATGAAAACGCGGCTTTACAAGCAGCTTTAGGAGACAGGGACACTCGGCAAAGCTGATCTTTAACTAGAACTATGAGCCATTTAAACCGTGTAATAAACAATATTGAAAAAGAAATTTTTCAAATTTGTGTCAAGAGTATAGAAAATTCTACAACAACGTGGACATTAATGCAAATAACTTCTATATCTTTTTAAATTTCTACTTTTAACACTTAAAGCGTAACAATTATTACCTATTATTCATACCTACATATCGTGCAAAATAAATATGCATGTTATGTAGGTAGGTTTCACTTAAAAGTTATTCACTTTCCATCGAATAGCAATATTATAGTACCTAGTGAAGACAAGACGAACGTCTATCTGGTCCTCGAATAGCTAGGTCATCAAGCTACTGTCAATTAATTATTTTTTTCGATTTTCAACTTTATTGCTAAAGATATTGGGTTCAAATTTGATTGGGAAAATTTGACAGGTTCGGATAGCCTGCCTGATGCGTCTGTAACTCTCGTTACGCGGAAAGTTAATCGCTTAAATAACCCCCCCACAACCCAGTAACTGGGTAACACCATAGGAAACGCGCAGCACGGAAGTGTCAACGACCGTGAAGGATCACGATAGAAGTCGATTCAGGACAGCTTTATTTATGTTTTTGACAGTTAGAAAGTCAATAAATGTATATGGGTCAATGACCGTTAGTGCACATTTATCTGGCGCCGACCATAGGTAGATCTTAACGAAATTGGAGATTAATTCTGTAACCTATCTCTGACTGCATAACAAAAGTAATAGGTAGAACTTTTATTAACCATTTGATTTCAGCCCTATCTGCAGCCTACACACTATCAAACAACAGACTATACTCTCGACACAAACAATTAAACGAATATTTTAACCAGTAGACAATTAAATTGATATGTAATACGATCATGACAACATACTAACTTATTCAATACCTCCAGTAAAGCAATACTGCAAAAAATATATATGCAAAAAGCACCCCAATTGTAACACACTAACAATTCCTATCACAACCGAATGAAATTCCTAATTTATTCCTTTTTGTTTAAAAATTCGTCTGCTCGAGCACATAGAACGCTTTTGAATTGACAAAATGAAAGATATTGCGATAGATTGCGTGAATGTGTCACGCAAGTACCACGCAGTCAATCGTCACCTCGTTCGTAATTTCATATTCACTCAACCTGGGTGTGGACAGCCCCCAAAATTTTAAATGTCTTCAGAGTTTTACAATTAGCAGCTTAGCTTACATTACATAAATAAACAATACGCGACCCTACCAAATGCATATTTATCGAATTATAATCATTAATAGAACTAGGGGTCTTTTTTTATGTAGTTATTCGCCCGCTTGACAAATTATATACAAAAACCTTCCTCGATAATCACTATCCATTGATAAAAACAGCATGAAAATCGGTGCAGTATTTTTGAGTTTATCGCGAACTGACAGACAAACAGACGTGGCGGAGGACTATGTTTTATAATATATAGTGATAGTGACTAAAAATACAAAGTATTTAATAATACTTAAGACCAATACAAACTTCAGAAAATTGCAATCTGATTAAAATAGGCGTCCATTGAAATGAGCTTAGAAAACCTACGAATATACCTCTTCTCATCAGTGCCTGCCTCCTCTATGAATGCCATGCGATTTATTTATTTGCAAAATGAAACACTTATTAACTCTAGTAAACAATCATTAACTTATTTTTTAAATACCTTCAACAGCGATGATGTTATAACGCTTCAAAGATTACAATAAGAAAGAGAAGTCCGATGTGAACTTTGACGTCAAATTTCATGACGTCTTATAGAGCTGCCATATAAACAGTGTTTTCATGAGAGGACAAGATTTATTTGTTTAAAATAGTTATATCTCGTTTGTTTTTCGAGCAATTTTGTTTCTATTTTCACTGTTAGTGATACATTTTTGTATGTTTTTAGACAAAGTATTTTTGTATAGATATAAAATATTTTTTTCATGCATATTCCCTATTGATTTAATCAGCCGTGACACTTATTTATGTCTGCAGGGTGAATAGGATAGCGGAAGCTACAGTAGACGAACGAAACCTTAACTATCCGTGTAAGTTCTCAAATTACTTGTGGCAAGTCATTAAACGATAACCAATGTCACTTAGGCCGCTAATTAAACGGGTGGTATTCAATTGGTTACGAGAGTTGTATTGATGATATTAAAGATTTTATTTAGGCAAATACTAAATTGCGTGAAATTTTAGGAAATTAGTCAATCTTTTGTAGGGCCATCCATGTGTCTAGGGATTGCTTGTCAACGGATTGACAAATCCAACTGAACGCTTTTCAGTCATGAACGCGAAACAAAATGGCGTTTGGTTCTCATAATATGATCACCATTCAGACACATCCACGCTCTATACGCAGGGTGTTTTAACTCAGAATCGAAACAAGACATCAAATATATTTCGCAGCATCAAAATTAATGTCAGTTCAGTTGGACGACGCGAAAGTATTCTTGCGGACGGCGCACTTTTAATGTGAATTCTATTTAGGTTCAAATTTCTCCGAAACGTGTAAAGGCAAGCTTGCCTGTGGCAGCCCTAATATAAAATTGAAGCCTCCAGCTAGTTATTAAGCCCTAGTTGACTACACGCTCGCGGGCGCTGTGGGGTACCGACCTCAAAAAAAAATTATTCAGATAGGTACATACTGTCAAAAGTAGGTAAATGCAATATTGCTCCACTCGAAATTATGACCTTACATTAATTATTATTAAACACTTACTTTGCATGGATATCAAATCCTAAAACGAACATTCATTGCTCAGACCTGTACAATTTTTATTTGTGTTAAAAGTATTGCCAACAGTAGTTCATGTGCATAAAAACAAAACTAAATCTAAATAAATGGACTACTACCGTTTTTACCAACAACAGGCGACATCTAAAAGTTGTCTTTAACACAAACACAGACTGTTTTTTTTTTACTTGTACAATGCACAAATTGTTAGGTATTTCAGTATAAATGTCGCGTTCTATACCTTAACAGGAACACCCTTATCCACGTTTTATCAAAACTGTAGGCAACCAATCCTGAACCCTGTATTTCGGGGAGTGATATGACGATTCGAATGACAATATTGCGACACACGCTATTTCGAAAAAAAAATTAAGAGTGGTTTTTCGAACTGGCGTACAAAAAAAACTTTTTACAAAAAAATACAACCGACTTCCAAAAAAAACACTGCAAATTAAAAAATAACTTTAATTTCGGAAGTCGGTGTTTTTGTTACTTTCTTCGTATTTTGACACCGACTTCCGAAATTAAAGTTATTTTTTAATTTGCAGTGTTTTTTTTGGAAGTCGGTTGTTTTTTTTTGTAAAAAGTTTTTTATTTTTCACTTTTTAGTGGTGCCCCACACCTAACAACACCACTGCAAAATCGCAGAAAAGCAAAATACGCAATTTCGATTATCAAAGAATCATCTAAATAGTCAAATTCCAGGTATTGCGATTTAAAATCCAAAATTCGTAACCGATTTTGATATGATCTAAATGGGACCAATCTGCAAGTATATCCTTTCAGATAAAACAATAATTTTTCAAATCGGTTCATAATTGTCGGAGTTATGAGGTAACAAACATAAAAAAAAAAAAAACATACAACCGAATTGATAACCTCCTCCTTTTTGGGAAGTCGGTTAAAAATACGCCAGTTCGAAAACACATTCTAGTCGAAAACCGCTATATCGAATGGTATTCGAATATTCAAATCTTCATATCACTCCCGTATTTCGAGTTTCCTATAACATTTATTCATTCAATACAAAATTGAAACAATTAACCAAACATACCATAAGTAGCACAAACCATTAAAAGAAATTGATACAGTACGTAAATGCATCATTATATTTAAAATATAGTTTTCTGACAAAATATAGAAGTTACATGTTGGCCACATATAACTTAAAAATTTCAAGAATTTATTCTGTGCTCTCTACTTTAAGTTCCTTCAATTTTAAAACTACACCATCAGATTCCTTTTCGTCCTTTGTGATATTTTTGACATCTTTATCTGAGATTTTGTCATTGCGCTTTGGTTCCGGAGAGTCAGTGTCTTCGCTCCGGGTGATGCTGCTTTCATCATCTGAAGATAGATCCTGTGTGTAGATGCTACACTTTGTTCTCACTATTTCTTGAGCCTCTGCAAATTTTGTTTTCCATAGTTCAGCATCTATTGAGGAAATATTAATAATTATGTTGTATTTACTAAATGATTTATTTAATGTGTTGAATTAATAAAAGAAATGTTTTATCAGCAATGCCATTAAATAATCATTAGAAGTATAAGGCACTTAAATCAAAAGCCATTAAATCTAATTAAAATATTAATCAACAGTTTGACTGATTTCCACACTTCTGATGGTTTTATTTAAATATTTCTAAAATCAGCCTAAATTTCTGAATAAAACCACAATAAGAAGTTTTCTGAGATTATTTTGGATGGGTGTATTCCATTTAATAGCACCATATGAATATTTCCGGAATAAATTATTTGTTTCTATAGTTTATGTCTAGTGTTTGCAATCTTTTTAGCTGAGTTACATCATCATTATCATATCAGCCGAAAGATCATGCACTGCTGGCCATATGCCTCCCCAAGCCACAATGACTAGCCCTGTGCGTCTCGCATCCATCGACTACCAAGACCTTCACCTGGTTATCAATCCACCTTGTGGGAGGCCTTCCAACGTTGCGTGTTTCGGTATGCATTCACCACTTCAGAACTTTACATACATAGTTCTGAGTAATTGTGATGTGGGGCAAAGTTCACAGACAAAATAGAAAATCAATTGGATTTCAACTTACTCTGAGGATTTCCAAACTTAATAGCCAGTAGCTCTTGTTTCATTTGTTCATCAGCAAAATCGGCAAATACGGACCAATTGAATGCTTTGTCTGAACCACAGTGAACATTCATCCTGATATCTGGTGTAATGAAATGGTTCGCACATACTTTTAATGTCTTGTCACGTCTCATTACAACTCTTACTGTGTTGTTAATCTTATGCCGCAGTAGTTTTATATCACCAGTACCTCGCTCCTAATAAACAAATAATAAAAAAGATAAAACATGACTGTACATTATCAAAAGGTTCATCATCTAGCTAGCCTTTTTCCCAACTAAATTGGGGTCGGCTTGCAGTCAAACGGGAACATTATCAACAGGTTAAAACATTTAATTAGTCTTTGGTATTATTTTTTTAAGAATAATCGTTATCTATTCAATAGGCCAAAAATATCTATGACTCAGGCCTAACCTGCAATAGGCTCAACACTTTCATCTTATCAACTTCCCCCTGTCTGTACTAAAAGGTATCTTAAGCTGAACAACAGCTCATGTTTATTTACGAACATAAAAAAAATGTTAATCAACTGTTTTCCATTGTCTTACCTTCCACTCGTGGTCCCCTGTGTCATATCTATAAAGCCTGGCGCGTATTTTGACGAGTTCCTCCTCTTCTTCCTCGTTCGTGGGGATGTCCACAAGAGGCAGCGACACGATAGGATCGAAGTGTGGGTCATGTTCAGGCGCTTCTTCACCTCCTTCGCTTTCGCTGTTACGCCGTACGCTTTCTTCCGTCTGCACAAACAAGAACAATAACATTCAAATACATTTTTCATCACGAGAAAACAATAAACAACCATTTATATGCTCGGTATCAAGCCAATATTTACCGGTGACGACATTATTTTCTTTTTAGTAAATTACTTTCTTATTTCCAATGAAATCAGTAAATATTATAAACAAACTCGGTGAAGTTCGGTTACTGAATGAATGAAGTTGACGTTTAATTTAATTTAGAATTACGAGTGAATGAATGATTGTCGATTTTTATCAATCGCGTAAAAAAATACATTAAAATGGACAGTGTTCCGGAGCCATTGTTTTTTGTAAACGTTAAAAAATAAAAAAGTTTATTTTTCCTAGATAAATCTTTCAAAAAAGCATTTTTAATTAACTTTTGCGTCCCACAAACTCGCTAAAAAAATTAAATTAGGGGAACCAAAGACGATCAAACATTTGATTCAAACTTCATGTTTGACCAAATCGTTTGGATCATGCAGTTTGCGAAGTTAAAAAATACAACCGACTTCCAAAAAAAAACACTACAAAGTAAAAAATAACTTTAATTTCGGAAGTCGGTGTTTTTGTTACTTTCTTCGTATTTTGACATTTACGAAATAGGTAACTCAACATTTGAGAAAAGGCTGGTAGCATTCGCACGGCTTCTTGGAGACTTGAATGCTTGAAATACGAATTTCGATTTCGAAGTGCATCGAATGATTCACTTGACTTTACCAAATAATTGTCAAAAATAATAATTGTGACATAACGACGAATTCTAGTTTCTCCCTGTTCAATAGAACAAGGATAAACTAGAATTCGTCAAAGAAACAGTTTTCCTGGGGATTAAGCTAGACTCAAGGCTACAATAGGGTCCTCATTTAACATCTCTTGCAGGAAGGTTAAGTTCAGCAGCATGCTGTAAGAAAACTTCGCTAGTTTACAGATGTTGAAACTCGCACTAGTCGTATTTTAGCTTATTTTACAGTATAATGGCTTACGGTATTTTACTATGGGGAAGGGCTGCTGACATAGAGTATTTTCATTTTGCAGAAAAGAGCCATCAGAGCCATTTCTCACTCCGATGGCGAGATTCTCAAAGGGAACTATTTAATAAAAGAAATTAATATCATGACGGTCCCTTGTCAATATATATTATTTATGAAAATATCATGTACCTACAGTCGCCAGCACATCAGGCTATCCGACACTGTCAAATTTTCCCAATCGTATTTGAACCCTATATCGTCTTGCAAATGAAGTCTAACAAAGAAATTTGACAGATTGTTGTAGCTTGAAGTGCTGGCGACTGTACGTAAGAAAGAATCTACATCTTTTCAGTAAATGAAACGACAGACATAACTATGTCACTAGAAATAGGAACCAATTAATTCACAGGTTTCAGACTTGCTAAAGTAGCAACATCTTTTATGGGATACTGTATAAAGTGTCAAAACAAAATACCGCCACATATATTAGAACTGAATGAGACGAAATTTAAAAATTGTTTAAAACGCACACTATGCAAACAAGCATAAATTATAAACTAGGGGAATACATTGATAATAAAAATGCCTGGCTCAATGCTGGTCCCCTCCACAGCGGCTAAAGTGCCCAAACTTCGATGAACCTGTGAAAACATTGTTGGACTTGCTGAAGATTGTAAGACTATCTTTGCACTGTATCGACTCATTCTCTTTTGCATTGTATAATTTTATTCATAAATTATGTCGTAATCGTAACGAATGTAACCATGATTTAGCAAACAATGACAACTGGTTAGAAGAATATCCATGGAGTTCCTTGCATGTTCTTCTCTCCACAGGATCTACTCTTTGGAACGTACAATGGGCTTGTGTCCTGAAAAAATCTGATTACCTAGTCCGTCAGTTAGATTATCAAAAAATATTTGACCCGTGTTTTTTCTTTTATTACGGTAACCAAAATTGACGAAGTTACGACGCTTTTATAATTCTCAATACGTCACACCTTCGCATAATTTTTAGTGAGTCGTGACGTCACGAGCCCCCACTCCCGAGTTTTGATGCGTTTTATCTTTATCAATATTCATTGATTTACAAAAACAAAAAATACGTGTCCATTATTTTTCAATACTCTAACTGACGGACTAAATAATTTTGCAATTTGTGGATGATGGAATCATGGAATCTAGCCTATTGCCGTGCTAGAGACGGGGTCGGTGGGTGTGTATTATGTTGCAGAACAACCTGCTGCTCTTGTCGCTAGCGCGGCAGGATTTGCTTTATCTATTTGACTGACAGACCTTGACTATTCAAAAGGGCCTATAACTGGTCTATTTGAAATAAAGGATTTTATATTTTATTTATTTAAGTATACAAAATGTTTAACAAGGCTCACGGCCGGCGGTTGCAAAGGCACGGCATACACATAAAACGAAGGTCTCGCGGTACTTGTTTCAAATCCGAACTCCTCATTTGAAAACCAAATATGACTGAACTAAAAGCTGGAACGTCCAGGTACCTATACCTGAATTTAAAAAAAAAACCACAAGTTCTGTTCAATACAAACTGCACCACAGTATAAATATGGACAGTATGGAAACTAAGCCTAGTTGCGAATATAATTACCTACGCTCCATTGAAGCAATTTACACTACACATTTAATGTTTTTGTATTTTTATTTTTTACATTTTTGTTCTGTAGTGATCAATAAATCGAATTTAAATAACTAGCTTGCAAATACAATTTAAATAAGTAATCTCATGGCGTTGGTTAATCTCAGCAAAAGACGATAGTTTAAACACGGAAAAAAAAATATTAACACACAACAACTTGTAGCACTAACTTTTTCATTACGGCGTAACCTTTTACAAGTTTTGGCGGGAGCGTACGCGAGCCGAGGTTTGACGAAAACGTTTCGGGCGCTCGGTACCTTTGCAGCCGCCATCTTGGATTCCCGTTTTGACAGCACTATCGGCTTCAACACCCTCGAAAACCATGAAAACGACACCCATGACTAAATAATTGATACCTACTGCAGCCGCCATCTTGGATTCACGTTTTGACATGACTATCGGCTTTAATACCCTCGAAAACCATGGGAACGACACCCACGACGAAAAAATTGCTAATCTAATTCATAAATAACTAATCTAATATTAGGGAATCGCTATCTTTTACTAAAATGCAGTGTGAAAAAACTACAGCTATATAGGCTATGAACTAAGTTAACATGTCAAACTAAACCAGTTAATGCTTTGTTCTTCAGCGTCTTTCTCGTTTTATTCGAGACAAAAAGAAAGCAGTAGCCTAAAAGTTCAGTCCAGAATCGATACCATTGCATGGTGAGCTAACTGCTAACGTCATACTAAATCCAATTTGGCAGACCAGACTACATAGTTATTTTGTATGCATTCCCTTGTGATTTAATTTCTTACATATCAACTTCTTTTATCAACAGGAGAACAGATGTATATACAATGAAATAAAATAAAAAAACTCTTAACTAACTAAAACTAAAAATAAAACTAACATTAAGGCGTCGAAAAATTCGTCCGCATCGCTAGCCACTGCTAGTCTATTCTGTAAATTACCATTTCGATATCGACTTCACCTGAGTGACTAAGCTTACAAAGTGAACTTTATTTCACACATCATAAGGTCTTATATTTATACGAATTTGAAACTCACCTCGGATTCCGCTGTCGAGACACGAAAATGTTGTTACAGAATAGCACTGCTGGTAATGAGCCCAAAAGGCTGGCAGCATTGCCACGTTGTATGGCAATGCTAATCCTTTGGCCGAGGTAAAAGCCAGCCCTTGGGTCACGCGAAGTGTCAACTAAGCGTCTTGATAGATCTTTAATTAAACAAGTTATGAGCACTCGGACCCCACGACCCGAGAGTTTCAACCCCAAACGGCTCGAAAATATAATTTCCAACGAGGTTATTATATTTCCGCCGCTTGAGGTTCTCTGCAGCCGCGGCGGCAGCACCAGCACAGCACGAAGAGCTAGGAAGATGGGATGGCGCAAGAGTATCGACGCAGGTAGCGTCCCACACTAAAGGCCTACCCATCTTCCAAGGAAATAACGATATGCCGTCCAGTCTCTTGCCATCGTCACGTGCCAGGCCATTGGGTTCTAATACAGCCGGAAACGCCGACGGCGACAAGAGCTCGTCGGATGTTCGCGTGCCGCGCTATGCGACCATGAAGGTATAGATAAATATGGAGTCCACACTTCGAATACCTACTTGAAGCAGAAATGAAGTATCGCTATCTCGCTCAATGTGGTCAAGCCGTCTTTCTAAGTAGGGTGACCGTTATTCTTTTTTCTCAGGACAGCACTTGTAAGTAGTTGCTTTCCGTTGAGTGGACAATAAATGTACCTATGCGTATAAATTACGCATAAAACAAGCTGTTTGTTACAGTTTGTACGGATATTTAGGAGATGAAGTTCATGGAGTACTTAGTTAACCCACTCCAACGAAGTCGCGGGCGAAGTGCTAGTAGTAAGTAATTTTATAAAAACCTCAAAAATTAAATAAAAACACTTTCCAAATTAAAATCATTTATTAACTATTCTTTTATACATGACTAACGATCATTGCTCTGTGTAGTTTCTGTCTCCACTCACGTAAATCACTGAGTTTATTTTCTGTATGACTCATTTATGTAAACACGTATAAGCTTGTTAAAAATAGTATTTGCTATTTTTTTAAGTAGTATGGTTTCATGCAATTCCTTGCAATAAATTGAGTTCATGATTGGATGGTTAATTTCTTGTGACAGAGGAGTAAAATGTTGTGATAAAATATTTATTTATTTTCGATGGCATTTACTCTAAGTGCCAAAATGTTGTTGGATCGCAATCTGATTCTTGAAAATGCACTTTCATAAAATGTCATTTTCAATGATGCAATGGATGGCTACAGTTTTCTCTGAGTACTATTTTTAGGAAATAAAAAAGAACATAAATGGTATATTATTTTATGCTCTAAATAATTAATTATAAAATATCTAATAACAGACATTCGTTCCCCGTATGAGTATGTGTATGATAATAATATAATGACTAAGAAACATGTTCACATTTAATTAAAGATCCCGGAGAAAATCCCAGATATATCCTCAATATGGTCACACTACTTCAAAATGACTTCCGATGTAAACAAAATATAAAATTGCACTAAGTCTATGAAAATCGATGAAAACCTATTTGATCTTTACACAGTTATCAGTATACTCATATAATAGTACGTTGAACACATTGGTTAAGCGTTATGTGAAGTAATTCATGGAAAATACAAAGAAATACGTTTAAAATGACTCAATGTCAGAAATCACGATTTATACACTTACACGTGAAATCGTATTTCTTTTTTTGGTCACCACGTATTACCGCAACCATGCCCTTCACAACTGTGCACCATTTCTTTGATTATTATACCTTCAATTAGAGACAAATATTTCAAACGAAGCTGTGAACCGTAATGTAAACAAGCGCCATATTGGATTTTGGAACATTTTTATTGACAACTTGACATATGGTGGCCAATGTTGCCACATTACCAAATCTTAAGGAAATGGGATTAAAATTCACATATGCCAATCACGATAAGCATCCGTGACCTACAATTTTAGGGTTTTTTATATCAGTAATCGTAGTTCAACTATTTATTTGTAGACACATTATCTGAAAGTGTTTTACTTCAGATTCTGTTAGTTTGGTGAGTCTTTTTAGGAGGTTTTATGGAGATTTCATAAAAGAGATTTCCACACTAAGTCCACACAAGAAAGAGAAGTCAGCCACCATAGAGTGAGATAGAGTTGCGTAGGTATTTGACTCAAACAGTTGTTCCAAGTCTGGACTCCATATTTATCTATACCTTCATGTATGCGACCCGCGCTACGGCTGCATGACGGGCCGTGGTGTCCGAGGCTGTTGACAACTTCGCCACAGTGGCAGCGATGAGGAGAACAACAAGGAGCGCCAAGACGTAGGGAAGCAGCGAGGCGGAAAGTAGTATCGTCGAACTAGGTGCCTATGTTCGACGATGGTAGTGCGTGAAGCCAGAGTCCCGACTCCCACTGTCCCACAGCCAGCAGGCGCGCACACTCCGAAGCAGTCGCAGATGTGGCCATAAGGTCATGCTGAACTATTCTGCAGAGTGGCTCGTCCCACCGTCTTTGGGATGATGGGTAGTCGGGTAGATTTAGATTCGGGCAAGCGAGTCTCCAGGCATCCATAGCCTCAGAGAAGCACGGCACATCAAAACCAGTCAGTGAGGAAGCTAGAATATTCCTGACTAATTTCTCAGTGCCATGAACTTCCCTTGTTAGGTGTATGAAATGAAAGGATTTGCTGAGAAGAACTAGAAAAATAAAAAGTAAGCCGGCCAAGTGCGAGTCGGACTCCCGCATTAAGGGTTCCGTACCATGGAAGATTTAATTATATATGTACCTATTACGATTATTAGGTTAAGTAAGTAGGTACCTCGAATACGTTTGTGTCAATTTAAATTAAAGGTATGTAAGTGTTAATCTAGAGCCTTGCGTGAGACTGAGTGGAGGGAACAAATTCTAAGAAAATAAATGACGCTGCATCCGCGATGGGCTCCCAGCACCAGGGACGGTTACCGTTACTAAAAATATACCGGTAAAATTACCAAAACATTTCGTTCCGTTACGTTAAAAATTTATTGTTAAAAATAACGTTAAATCACAGGATTTACCGGTATTTAAATAGCGATACTAATAGCGTTAATCGGTAAAATCTATCAACGTTTGGTGCGACGTTGCCAAACCGAAACACGTGCCGCGCGCCATGCTGCCGTGCATTCATTCGCCAGGCTTTCTGAGCGGAGCGGCAACAACACGAATTCGAGACACATCGCGCTCGCGCGTTATATTATACGGCGCACAAAATCTAATACGTCGGACATACTTCTACTGTATATTTTATTAAATAGTTGTTTGTGTCAAAATATTATTAATTATGGGCCGAAAGAAGTGCAACAAAGTGTACCAATATTTCAACGTCTTCAAAGAAAACAAAAAAATCTACTTGCACATTGTGCAAAAAAACATTAAACGTAAGTACCTACTTACCTTCTTATTAAACTGTATTATTCTTATTCTTCAATTAATCGTAATTATTTACTAATGTAGGTATTGTCGACCTCTCTCTGGATCTCTGAATACACTAAATCCGTTCTTATATCCTACGTTTTTACGTAGGTAGGTACCTAACTATAACTCGTGTGAGTTAACTTGGCAACTGGATCGACACATTTCGGACGACGTTTTAATTTAAACTGAACAATTCGATTTCGTTGCGTTTATATTATTTTCATCGAAATCGAATTGATAATTTTTAAACGACTTCCAAAAAAAGAAGAGGTTCTCAATTCGACTGTATGTTTTTTTTTTGTGTTTGTTACGTCATAACTTCGTCATTTATAAACCGATTTGAAAAATTCTTCTCTTTTATTTGAAAGGATATACTTTCCTATTAGCCCCATAAAGCGTGTCTTACACGCAGTCGAAACATTTTTAGTTATCTACACATTTTTGTTTACAGACTAGCCATGGATCAAATCTTCTGAAACACCTCAAGCATATTCACCAAAACGAATATACCAAGATTGTGGATCTTAATAATGAGAGTTCATCGAGCAGAAATATATCGTGGATCTTAATAATGAGAGTTCATCGAGCAGAATTAAATCTCTTTCGCATAACTCGCAAATTATACATCAATAATGCCTGAATTTAGTAACTATACACGGTCGCCCAATGGCAATGCTAGATGTCTAGATGATCAAGCATTTCAAAACATATTATCAACTGTACCTGATTTAAATATCACAATAAATTGAAAAATATCAGGCAATATATAAGTGATTCAGCGGCATTTTACGTATGGATATGGCCAATGAATTGCGAAATAAGATGATATGCATTAAAGTGGACATCGCATCACTTTTTACTAGAGGTTGTATGGGAGTAAACGCTCAATATTGTAAAGATAGTCGTATTGTCATTAAAAACCTTGCTATGATAGAATTACTTCAGCGACATACAGCTGAACATCTGAAAGAACAAATAAAATTTATTTTACAACGTTTTCGTATTGGTCTCGAAAATATTTACAGTTTTACTACTGACAACGGCGCTAAGTGTTAAAAATGAGCAGATTAATATCAGAGGAAGACTCAGATGTACCAAATACTGCAACTCTGAATAAACCAGTAGAGCGAAGTGCTTCTAAACCAACAGAATATCACAACAGTCAAACTGAAATATTAATGGCGTAAAAAGTATCAAATATCCCGAAAGCAATAAATCAAAATAACCGAAGCACTTCAAAAGCAGCAGAACATAACAATACTCAAACTGAAATTTTAGATTGCACCAGCGAGGTTGAGCATCCTGGTCAAGATGTTGACATTGATAATAATTCTAGTACTTCTAATTCTGATTCATATTTTGATGCTGATGTTGAATTTGATTATGATTATACTGAAACTGAATATACCGAAACGGTCGCTTCAGCCTTATCGCTTGAATTGAATTTAGATAATCAGGGTGACGGCCACCGTAATACCGCGTGTATCTGACATCGACGCACAAACGATTTCCATGGGTCCAGGGCATGATTCTGGACACCCCAGTGTTGGAATTTTTCGTCGGTTCTTTTCTCATTTTTTCATTTTTTTCAAGAGTACCACAAATAGGTATCAGCTCAGCTGAGCTGATATCTATTTGTGGTTTAATTTAGATTGCTCTTTTTAGTGAAAGTAGTTAATTAATTATTTTTTTATTAAAAATCTCATTGGGTTAGGTCAGAATAACGATTATGAGCAGTCTAAAGTAAAAAAAACCCTTGCAAAAAATTTAAAAATGAGAAAAAAGCCGACGAAAAATTTTAAGTCTAGGGTGTCCAGAATTATGCCCTGGACCCATGGAAATCGTTTGTGCGTCGATGTCAGATAGACGCGGTATAGGGATCGTAAGGTGTGCAGCTCACACACTTCAGTTAGCTATTCACAGTGCTTTGGAAGAGGCAAGAATAAAATAAGTTTTAACAAGTACACGTAATGTAGTAAAGCGACTTATAGCAGAGGCGTATTTACATAAAATTAGAAATTGCAAATATAAAATGCCAATTTTAGATTGTGTTACAAGATGAAATTCCAGTACTGACATGATAACGATTAATCTAAAACAAATTTGTAGTGAACAGGATTTGCAGACTTACTTACCAGAATCTGTTTGGGATACTCTCAAAGATTTTTTAAACTCCTTGGCCTCTACTACAAATCTATTTTTTTTTTACAGGCTGAACAAATCACACTTGGCGATTTTTACTTGCAATGGTTACTATGCAAAATAAATTTAAATAATATTAATTTTAATCTGAGCCACCTTGTTACTAAATATATGACAGAAAGAGAGGAATTATTGTTTCAGAATGACTGTTTTGTTTGCTGTCTTTCTAGATCTCAGAGTTAATTACACGCTTCCCGAAATTCACCAAATTAGTGCAAAAAATAACTTAATTCGACTTCACAATCACTTACAAAAACTTACTGCTAAATACAATAATGATACTGTTAGAGAGCTAGAAAAAGCTACAGAAAGCACGAGTGAATTGGCACCCAGGTTCAAGAACGAAAAAACACAATTAGAATTAGAAGACATTTTAAACAACAAATATTTAGAGAAGCATGATGATTTATCAGTCTTCTTAGTGAGAGATAGCAATAGTTTTACTTCAAAAAAAATATTATAGACGAAATAGATACATTTCAAATTTTTTTTAAATTTTTTTATACAAAACGGGTAAACTCTTGGCCCAAATCTCACCTGATGGAAAGTGATGATTAGGCCGAAGATGGAAGCGAGTTTCACCCGGAATCCTCTTACACAGAGGCACTGGCTATCATACCTCTAACTGCCGGAACACAACAATGCTGTTAACATAGTTGTTATGGCGACAGACTTAGACATGATAAAAAAAAATAGTCGTTACTTCGTTCTCCTAACAAAATTTTATTTACTGGGAAACCAAGAAACATAAATTTCCTTATTTATATGAGGTCAAGTTGTATAGCAGCTCCGGCCTCAAGTTAGTGTAGAGAGGTTTGGTTGGTTTCTAAATACAGATATAATTTAAAATCAGATTTTATTGAAAATATTTTATTAATTCGAAATAACGGGATATACAGTAAAAAAAATAAGTGACGGATCACTTAAACATATTACTCCCTGAAATTGACATTGATTGATTGATTGATTGAAATAAAAATTTATTGTTTATGATTAGTTTCAGATTTAAAAGTATCAGAACAAGTTTTTTTAAATATTTTATAAATATTTTCTTAGATTAAGTACTGCAAAAATGACATTTTTCACAATGATATATTATTTTACGTAAAAAGAGGTACTGAGTTAGGTTATACACGCTCTGCAAGTCTCCGTATCCGTATCTGGTAAATTGACGTATGTAGATAAATCTAAAATCATTGTTTCCTGACCGTTATCTTGCTGCTGTGATTCTAATTGTGTAGAAACATCCCATTGTTGACTGTAATCGTTGTACTCGATTTGGCTTTCTAAAATAAAAGTAAAAAAGATTAATGTGTTGTATGGTTATTTCCTTTATTCATTGTTATACATATAATTTACATTTTTAAATATTTCTATATATAAAATAATATAAAAAAAAAACATTCAAAAATATAAAAAATAGTAGCCCACCAGTATCGGGAACAAGGTCCAAGCTACCGGTGGTCAGGGCTCTTGGGAGAGGAACCTCCTAACAATACTACTATTACTATTCAATTATTTCAGGCAACTGTGGCCCATACAAAATACAATACACTTATACAGTAAAATATATTAATAATAATTATTATTAAATTATAATTATTATAAATTGTGTATTGAAAAAATTGAACAAATTTATTTATATCCCACACTTAAAGTAAATACAATTAATAGTAAAAAGTATCATCAACGAGCGAATCAACAACTACGTAATAACAATATAATACGAAACGACCAAGTGCCTCAGCCGCGCGCATGGTGCTCGCGTTATTGTGTCATCTACAAATCCACAATAACACCGAATAACAGTGAACCGCTCGTATTATTGTTATTCTTTTCCCTTTCACACGCTAGAACCAGCGATACGTCATTCATCTAAAGACGTATCGCTGGTTCTAGCGTGTCATTAAGCACTGGTCTTTTTGTTTTATTAAATAAAATGCCTAACTAAATTACGTACCACCATGATGACAATCTTCAGGAACCGGTGATTCCAATTGGATTTGGGTTTGCGATTCAAGAACCATTACAGTCGGTCTTCGATAAGCTAAAACAATAGTAATAAAAATAATTTTGTTAGTGCCATGTCCAGTAGTACAGTTGGTCGCCCTGGAAACGTCTTTGAATACACATGCACTATGAACATCGCTCTTTCTAGTACTACGTAAATACGGCGCCGTTAAGATCAAATTGTATACAGAGACGTGCTTTCGAATGTTAGTGTCTATGGTCTAAAACATCGGCCAATACACATATAGGTATGTTTATTGGCCGATGTTTTAGTCAGAAAATTAAAATATTATAGAAAATAGGTACTTACACATTATACGGTTCTCGTTATCACTCGTTTTATTAAGTAAACGTCGAAGAGTACAGCACAGAAACAATATTTCATACACGCTGAAGCTAGTCTTACTAACATCAAAATATGCTAGTCTCCCCACCTTCATAGATAGAAAGAGATAGGCGTACAAATTACCGGTATAACAATTGTGATTTTTACCGGTACTAAAACTGGTAATTAGATAACGTTAACTGACCTCGGATTCCGTTATTAATATCGTTACTTTTTTATCGTTAACATAACGGTAATTGATAACGTTATAAAAAAAATAACGGTAATTCTGTCCCTGCCCAGCACGGACGTCTCCAACACCTACGTATCTTTTCTAATACCTATGCCGATGATTTTGGGTTTAAATTAAAACTCAACAATAATTATTTGTAATAAAGTAGGTATATATTAAACAAATTAATCTCATTAATACCTATCTGAATAATACAATTTCTGTGTAATATTATTTTAGTAGATGTCTTCCCATAACATTAGTACTTATATTTAATGAATATTAATGATTTGTATCATGTTCACAATCCTTAGCATCAAATAATTATTGGGCTCAGCATAGTAATCTACAAAAAACTTAAAACATACAAATACCTACTAATTTTCCTCTGTTTCATTTACATTTGTAAAAAACCCTTTAACATTTTTTCGTCATTTTTCAAAATGGATGCATCTTGCGAAGGATAAACCAGATCACCCTGAGATTTTAAAGTAATTAAAAAGTTTCATTTTTCAGTGAATGTGACATTTTCTGGCCACAAAGCCAGCAATATTATGTGTCGTTCAGTGTAAAAGTGGTGTAACCAATGATATATAAAACTATAGATACGTTGTCTGCACTCTAAAATGACAACATGAAATGAAGCCAATTGGCCACATCGCGCTTAGTTACGCACCAACCTGTCGCGCGACACTACGTTTGTTTTGATGTCAATTTGACTATTACTTATCCTGTGACATAACTGAAGATGTATATTTATCTCCCTCTAGCAACAGGCATGCCGCCGTACGGTGACATATTTTCTTTCCCTTTCTTCATGCGTATTAGTAGCTATCTAGTATTTTCGCCGTTTTTAAGCGCCGCGATTTTGGTTTATGACGTGTCTATATTTAATACGTCATTGGGTGTAACTCCATATTTTTAAAATACATATTAATATCAACTCCAATAGTGGCATTAAAATCCCACAGAAGACGTTACCGAGTTGATTCACTTTTATTGTGCACTTGTGCAGTAGTCTACGGTGACTAATTTTTAACACGTGGTAAGTTGTGTGATAAAATTGTTAAAAAAAATATATTAACTAAGTGTTGCAATAGCTTATTTTGATGGATTTAGAGGATTTTAGTGATTCCGGGCCTGTAGTGCGATTCACTAAGGAAGAACATCTTTACAACCAAGAAATCATCGTTGAAACATCTGATGTGGCATATATTTAACAGATGTTTCAACGATGATTTCTTGGTTGTAAAGATGTTCTGCCTTAGTGAATCGCACTACTGAATATCAGAGCCTACTTCCGAAGAAAGTTGTTCTGGATCTGGTAAGCTTATTTAAATTCATTGTTTTTCAACCTTAAAATTGTATTTACATATTTGGTTACTTTTTTCTCATTTTTGATTTTGTTTTGAATACATGCAGTATTGCATGTCGCAAGAATTAATCTGTTGTGATTTGCACTTGTTCCAGATACAGATACAGGTAATGATGAAAATGTTAACGAACCAGCCAAATCTTCAACCTGAACCTGGATCATCTAGATCTAGAAAACGGTCACTCGACAAAGAAAATTGGGCAGTTAATAAAAAAGTTATTTCGTAATAGTGGAAAAGATATTAGACTAAAACGGGAGTGAGGAAAGATGGCAGAAAATGCGAAAATGTTGATTGTGTGCCCAAAAAAATGTATTACGTCATTTACGGAAAATGAAAGAATATAAATATTTGACTCATTTTGGAATAAGAAGACTTCAATTCGCAGAATTCATATCTGTATGCACTGGTACAAAAAACAACAGTTAGTTCTAAAACGCCCAAAAGATCGGTCTCGTGCAGTAAAAAACGTGTCTTTTAAATATTTTATAAAGTCTAGTATCAAGACCCAATCGGTGTGTAAGAAATATTTTCTGAAGACATTTCAAATAAGTGATGGAAGATTATATCGGTGCCTAACGAAAGATTATGTCTCTCAATGCAAAGATAAACGTGGCACAACTAAGTAGTTCCCGAACTTGATGATTCTGATATTGTTGCCCACATTGAAAGTTTTCCTACATATCAAAGCCATTATACACGAAAGAATAATCCTAACAGAAAATACATCCTGGACTAATTATCCGTAATATGTACGATCTTTATAAAGAAAAATGTGAAATTGAAATGACTGAACCTAAGAAATTAAAGTTTAACATTAAAATATTCAACACTAAGTTTAATCTCCATTTTAAGTCACCGCGGCAAGACACATGCAAAACTTGTGATGACTTAAATTTGAAAATACAAGGAGCTGATGATGAAAACGTCAAGAAGGAGTTTGCGAACCAAAGAGAACTTCATCAACGAAAAGCAGATTCAGCAAGAGAAAACCTTCAGAATGATTCGAAAAAGGTTGATGAAGCATAGGTACATACCTACTAACTTTTGATCTGCAGAAAGCTTTAGCCTACCCAAAATTAACTTCCTCAGTAGCATACTTTAAAAGAAATCTTTATTTATATAATCTGGGAATACATTGCTTTAATAATAACACAGGATACATGAATGTCTGGGACGAAGTTGAAGGTGGAAGAGGTTCTTAAGACAGCAGCATGTCTTATTAAGCACTTAAAAACTCATGCGGCATTCATGCACTGGACAAAACCGGAATATCAAGACAACTCTTTCCTTTTTGAAGCTTGTACAAGACTTTGAAACTAGTTTTGACACCATAGACCACAAGTTCTTAGTATCAGGACATTCATAATCATAACTTCCCAATGATTTTCAATTTGGAACAATAGAGAGCGCTAGTCGCCGCGGACGTGGACAAATTTATAGCCCAGACCAATGGGTCGATATTATAAAAACAGCCAAACGCAAAGAAGCTTATTTTGTTGTTACCGAAATGAAGAATGCCGAATTTTTAAGAACCACCTTAGAAAATTCCATTACAAATAGAAAAAAAATAATTAATTGGCTTCATATTATTAGATGGCCGAGTTTTGAGAGAATTTATCCTTTACAATTTCATTTTAAAGAAACACTAAAACCCGACATTTTATAAGGTAGATTTATGTAAAAAAAGCAAGGACGACCGGACCACTTATACAATATTCGACAAGACCCACTCTATCCATCAAGAAGACCAGTTACGAACGCAAAGAAGAAAGATATGCTTGATCTTCTACCATACAGTACGATTATTTTATCTTTGCCCATGCGAAGTTACCTTTTAGTGACGACCGCGCAGGTCCCATCGCGTAAAAAAGTGTTACGTTCGTAGAATATTTTTCTGATTATATACGTTTTGTATTATTAACAAGTAAGAAACATAAACAGTAAGAATAACAAGTCACAAAGTAAAACAACAAACCTTAGAATAATAACGCATAGAAGCCGCGTCTAGAACAAAACCCGAGCAAAATCGTGTGTCCACTTCATTTTCTTTGTGTGCGTGAGCCGAATGTGTCTACGTGTTGCCAGATGGTCATCTAGCATTCTCCCCAAATCTCACCCGAAATCCCCCCAAAATGTTATTGTTTTGAGAAAAAACCCCCAGTAATTGGAAAAGTATTTATTAATTAAAAAATAATAATAACAATTCAGCAATTGCTTCCATGACTGGATCAGCATCTCCACTTTCGTCGTCTGCAGTTCCGTTTTTTTTTTGCAGTAAAACATTTATACCTACAATTAGTATATTGATAATATCTGTTTGATACATTACATACATGATTTTTGAATCGTTGGTCCAAGTGGTAACTTATTCAGAACAACAATCATAAATTATTGTGAGACATGATTTCATTTAGGTTATAACTACTATAATATTAGAATTAATCGTAGTACTGAATTACAAAACTTTTAATATTGGGTCACGTTGCCACTCCTTTCTATACCTTCTAACATAATTTTGTTTTGACAGTGCCATTACCTTCAACAAGGCATCTGCGCCTTGAGAGACCGCATAGGACATAGAGTTAAATAATAATATGCATAGGAGCACTCACTGCTTTTTATCGACGTTGTCAATGGTGGTTGGTGGTAAGTAGTGAGTGGTTTGGTCGCGTTCAGTTATAAAACTTTTTCAAAAAAATCCTCCAATTACCTCCAAGCCAATTTTTTCCCCCCCGCAGAACCCCCCAAAGGATTTGTCCCCCCAAAAATCCCCCCGTGGTCTGAAAATACCCCCAAATTTGGGGGGAATCCCCCCCATCTGGCAACAATGTACGTTCCTCTAACGCACACAGATATAGCTTTCAGTGATACCATTACTAAGCCGTTACCCACAAAATATGGGAAGACGCATTACTATTTTGCTATCAAGGCAAGTATTTTATGTTGTTGGGAACTGGAAAAGGTAAACATGATTTTTCATGTAATATGACATATTTTTTCGGAAGGTATAATTCAATTTATTTCAAAATAAAAGGAAATAAATCGCTTAAAGAATGAGATATTGTTCAATGCGTTTAGAATGCTTGATGGGTTATAATATTATAAACAATGTTAAAACATCGGGTTTGATATGAATTAACAGTAAGTATTGTATTTTAAAATTACAAAAATGAAAAACATGAATGAAAGCAATGTGGGTATTTTTTCCTCACAAATAGCAACACTGTGCTAAGACATGTTAGGTTATTAGAATTTTGTTTTATTTATCGATTTACGTAAAAATAGTGCATAGAATGTGAGTACTTATTTGTGGAATGTTATTTTATCACATTTTTTTGTTTTCCTGATGTGCTATAACATCCTTTCACGCAACAAACTGTCATTTTCAATTATTTACTCGAGAGCTGTGTTCGACGGAACGTGACATTGAGTACTGACGGCCTGGTGGCTAAGTTTGACGGATTAGGCTAAGTTTTAGTTGCCTCACTTTTTGCACTCGTACTAGGTTTCTATGCGTTGTTATTCTAAGCAACAAACATATACACCACAAAAACACACAAAACACAAATGAAAAAGTAAGAAAAACCAAAATAAATATTTTAAAACAATAACGCTTTTCGTAGGTACCAACAGTCGTATTGCATTGAGTAAGCGGGACACAAGTATGCATCGAACGTATACGAGGGACTGAGACTGCAAACGCGCATGCGCAGTTATAAGTTTCTTGTCAAATTGACATTCTGCGCAATCGACTGCGACGTACTTCGCATGGGCAAAAATTAAAATATAATCGTACTGTACATTCCGCCAATTTACCACTATTACTACAAAAATCTTCCCATAGATATTCCAACTCGGTCAAGCACACGTAATACCGATGAGCGTTCATCTGATGACGAAATTACGTATGATAGGTAAATCACAACAGTGATGTAACTCCAGACAAAGCAATTCTAGGTGATCCTGGGCTGGCTCACTTTATGTAGATGAAGATATTTTAATACCTACCTGAATTTCTCCAACCAGATATTTAAAGGCTTGTGTTTAAACACCACCCAAAAAAGTACCTTTTTACTACCAAAAAAATTCTAAACGGTTACCAAAATGTATAAATGGTCACCAAATAACGATAATATAGAAAAAAATCGCGACCAATTTCGCGGTAGCGTAGTTGGTCACAGTTCTAACCTAACCTATAAGATTTTTGGTAGTAATATTAATCTTTTAGTTGGATAGAATTTGGTGACCGTTGATCCATTTTGGTGACCGTCTAAATTATACCCATATTTAAATAGCTTGATTGTACTCAGCATGTTTATAATCAAGCCAATAAATCCACTACAAAATGACTGACTAGATAGCAGAGTTAAATTGCGAAAGTAAGCAGTGGCTCCTTCAATCAAACAATGCTTCTATAAGTTCGATGTTTTCAGGGCACACAGATTTTTTCTAGCCTGGCGGTCGACTGTTCAAGACGTCAAACACATCGTTTAATATTCGTATGAAGCTGATTGTCGCTGTTCAACCATCAAATACCTTAAGCTTTAATTCATTCTCGCAGTAGTGCAAGGCGTCAGCGACTGAATTACTTAACAGTTGAGTAGCCAAACGGACCTTCATTTTTGTTTGTCAAACATCGAATGTGCCTGGCACTTAGTCGCCATGTGCAAACCTTCACGATCTTGCAGTTTTAATAATTCTTCTTATATAATTGAAATCAATTTTCCTGCCAAAATTGTCAAAAAATACTTTCTTTTCTCCAAAAGCGTTCCAGACCAGTTTAATAGCATGACATGAATCTATAAAAATGTGTATTCTCTTTTCATCTCGTTCAAATGTAGTGACATTTTGATCCTCAATAATATCACAGCCTAGTGAATAAAACATGCTGAAATTTGCAGCACGTCCGTCACATGTGCACCCGAAGTGGGTGCCAAAGTAGTGAGTATAACATGTTGTATGTTGATGTACTCATTTACTCAACTACTCACACCTTCGATAAATTTTTGGTCTCCCGTTAGAGACGTGATAAAAAATATCCTACAGGCAGTTTCCATCTTCCATTTATGCAATTCAGTAATCATCGAGGGCATATTGCTGTCGCAATTTATACCACAGTTTACATGGCCATAATATTTTTTGTTTGCGGATTTCATTGAACGTATGCATACAGCACATAATACTGGAAAATGACTACTTTGAACTTTTGAAGTGTCAAATGCTTCACTGCAAAAGCCAGCCTCAACATTTATGTGTTGATACCATTTACTCAGGGTATGTAGATGTGGCAGACAGGTATTATAAGTATTACGCACATACTGATAAGCTTTTGGGGAAAAAAACTTAAGGTGAGAGCAAATTTTCAGTTTTTTTTTTAACTTTGCTTTGCAAACGTTTTTTAGCAACTTGTCTTTGCAAACCTATTTTCGCAACTTGTCTTTTTATGAAGTCTTGGGGTCCTGCACATTCTGCAAGCAAAGCTTGGGATTCTGAATTTAATAAATTTCTTTCCCTTAGATCTTTGATAATATTACTAAAATGAGCTATTTTTTTTTTCTGCCTCCTTACTTTCTCGTAAAGACTCTTCAACTTCTTTTTCTGTTTTTGACATTTGTCTTTTAATTTAGTAATGATGTTAATTGTATGAACCTGAAATCAAAATAAATAAAAGTGAGCTTTAATAGACATTGAAGAGAAGCGAGAGATCAAATTCGCAAATAATAGTGACAGCAAAAACTGTAGTCATACCGAAAAATCTGGCGCAGCGGAGGTGCTAGAGGCTAAACCTGGCGCAGCGGAGGAGCTAGGGCCCAGTTCTGGCACAGCAGAGGTGCTGGTGACTAAATCTAACGTAGCAGATGTGCTAGAGGCAAAATCTATGCCACTCCTCTTTGAAATTTCTACAGGTTGATATTTAATGGTAGATCCACAAACAGCTTTGACCTAAAAACCACTCTTTATTATTAACATAATTATTAAGAGCGCTTTCACATTTTTTCTTGAATTTTAGCGTTTTATTCGAATTTTTATGTGTGATTTTGCTTTAGATATAGCCTTAAAAAAAATAAAAATATGCCTAAGACAGTTTTGTCAAGTCGATCATAAAAAATCGAATTGCTCAGGTTGACTAAAGTTGAATACCGCGCGTCACAAGATTATATTGATTTTCGACAATTATTTAAAAATATTTACTTTACTTTTAATTAGACCAATTTTTTTTTCAAGCAATATAGCAATGCCACCTTAATTATTAAATATTTTTTATTTGAATTTTGATTATAATTTCATAGATAAAAATTATAGTTTCGTACGGAAAATTGTCAATAACTCTCAGTTTTACAGAATTATTTTTGGTGTATTACTGTATGAATCGTAATAAATTGATTTGAACATTCCAAAGTAGAAGATACAGTTGTACCGTGGACATTTTTATAAATGATTAAATTATAATATCTTCGGTGTACCAAGGTATCAAAAGATACCCTAAAGCAACGTTTTGTGAAACATCCTTTGCGGAGTCAAGGATTTTACTGATGTACGTGAACAAATTGAAATATTTATTTAGAACACTCCCAAGATAAATGATCAAACTATCTTAGGCATATTTTTGTTTTTTTTTTAAGGCTATATCTAAAGCAAAATCACACATCAAAATTCGAATAAAACGCTAAAATTCAAGAAAAAATGTGAAAGCCCTCTTAATAAAAACAGAAAAGTATAGATACTCAAAAAATTTATGACACTTCAAAAACAGTAGGGGATCCTACTGCTTAAAATTCCAAAAAAATATTACCGTATTAAGAGCATCACATCCAGATTTTGACTGTGAGTATGTATGATCTTGGTTATTTCCAATTAAAACGACAGACATATTTGATTGAATCACAGGCTGTAAGCAAGAAATGAAAATGTTAGTATTTTAATGTTTCTTGATTTTATTAATAGGTTAAGCACCCCATTTAATGGTTGAGAAGAGTCTCTTTTCACTTCTCACTTGCTCGCTAGTTTAGTAGCTCTCAAGTGATAATGAGCTAAATAATTGCATGCTCACTTCATATTTATCTCATCCAAATTTACACAGAGAGTTTTTTACAACAATGTTATTATACTATTAAATTAAACGTAAACTGTAAAGTACTATTAAACAACTGTCCAATTGCAAATCGGAATCGCACAGGAAGGGTTCCGTACTATAAATCTTATTTTTTATTATTTGTTGCTATAGTGGGAATAGAAATACACAATCTGCAACCTGTCTAACTGACACTGTCTCCCTATTACAGTTCTTGACATACAGCACTCTGACAGATGGACGGACGGACAGCGGAGGCTTAGTAATAGGGTTTGGTTGGTTACCCTTAGGGTATGTTTTACGGGTTTGTATTAAACATGAATAAATTCCCTATTAAAGGAATACCATAAATGTACTTAGAAGTGCATCATCGCTTAACATCAGGTGAGATAGTGGTCAAACGTATGCCTATCAATAGTAAAAAAAAAAAGTACTAGGTACCTTATAAACATGTGTTCAGTCTTAATTAAGCAATTAATCTAAGGATCACACTCAAACAAATTCTTTACATTACTCTTTGTGTCCATTATGCAAGTGTTGCAATTGAGGACATCACCATAATTTATCAGCCTCTACACAATCATGTTAGAAAATTTTATAACAAGCAATGTTACCATTAAGGTTCGTGAAGGTAAAGCATCGTCACGCAATGTTATTTTATTCAGTGTCCGGTTGAAACATGATTCTTCAAAGTGATGAGAACAAATATGAATTGTTTTTGTTGACATCTTTAAATTTTCAACACCGATTGCTTCCAGCCAAATTTTCCTTTTTCCTTTATTAGCAGGCAGCCTTCAAAATAAAACAAGAAACCAATAAAGAACCAAAATATAATCATCATCAATAAATATAAAAATGTCATGCATGCACTATAGACTACTTTATTCCTACAATCACAAGAAAATATTTCATGAAATACAACTACTAGTGTTGATAAAGATAATAAAAGCAAAAGGGAAATATAATAATATATAATATCCTTGGACATTTCACACAACGCCATTTATAGTCCCAAGCTAAGCAACTTATTGCTTGTGTTATGGTAACGAGATGGCTGATAAACTACATAATTATATACATATTTTTTTTTGTAAATACATACAATTATAGATAGAAAAACACCCAGACTCTGAACAAATACTTGTAGGTCGTACCTACAAATATTTGTTCCGTGCGGGAATCGAACCCGCGACATGCTGCGCAGCAGTAGATTGCTCAGCCACTGCGCCAACCGTGACGTAATTGTGAATGATTTACTGTTGAAACTGCAACTGTTGAAGAGTGTAAAATCTTTTAATAACTAACTAAATTAAAAGATATTTCAGCTGAAATTAAGTACGTACTGGTGCAAAGTTAAGTTCGGGTGATTTCCGTTTCTTTTAATGCCACATCCGATTATATTGCAATTAGGCATCTTGCAATTGACGATTTTTACTGTAGAACCGAGTTCAAACACAATAACACAAAATTACTCAATTCACAAATTTTATCCACAGCTAATTTGTTATTGTTACCAAATAACAGCGAGCCGAGTGATAGCGAGCGGATAAAATGGCGACCACAGAGTAGTATATATATAGTAGCCTATGGTACAATGTACATAAATACCACAGAACACAATATAATAACCTAGCGGTACTCATGAAGGTATAGATAAATATGGAGTCCAGACTTGGAACAACTGTTTGAGTCAAATACCTACGCAACTCTATCTCACTCTATGGTGGCCGACTTCTCTTTCTTGTGTGGACTTAGTGTGGAAATCTCTTTTATGAAATCTCCTTATAACCTCTTAAAAAGACTCACCAAACTAACAGAATCTGAAGTAAAACACTTTTAGATAATGTGTCTACAAATAAATAGTTGAACTACGATTACTGATATAAAAAATCCTAAAATTGTAGATCACGGATGCTTATTGTGATTCGCATACAACGTGAATTTTAATCCCATTTCCTTGGGATTTGGTAATGTGGCAACATTGGCCACCATATGTCAAGTTGTCAGTAAAAATTTTCCAACATGGCGCTTGTTTACATTACGGTTCACAGCTTCGTTTAAAATATTTGTCTGTAATTGAAGGTATAATCAAAGAAATGGTGCACAGTTGTGAAGAGCATGGTTGCGGTAATACGTGGTGTCCAGGAGGTGATATACAATTTCACGTGAAAGTGTTTAAATCGTGATTTCTGACATTGAGTCATTTTAAACATATTTCTTTGTATTTTCTATGAATTACTTCACATAACGCCAATCCAATGTGTTCAACGTACTAATAAATGAGTATACTGATAACTATGTAAATATCAAATAGGTTTTCATCGATTTTCATTGACTTAGTGTAATTTTATATCTTTTTGTTTACATCGGAAGTAATTTTGAAGTAGTGTGACCATATTGAGGATATATCTGGGACTTTCTCCGGGATCTTTAGTAAATGTGAACATGTTTCTTAGTAATTAAATCATACACATACTCATACGGGGAACGAATGTCTGTTATTAGATATTTTATAATTAATTATTTAGAGCATAAAATAATATGCCAACAATGTTTATTTTTTATTTTTTATAAATAGTACTCAGAGGAAACTGTAGTCACCCATTGCATCATTGAAAATGAAATTTTATGAAAGTGCATTTTCAACTACCTAACGGGAACCTCCTTATACATTATTATGTTTTTAGCAATATAGTAGTTGAAATATTATGGCAAAAAGTAATGTTCTATATAATTTTCAGATATCAAGTGACACATGAGGAGTCTATAGTGAAAATAGCTGATCTGGCTAAACCAAGTGCTAGTTTTGGCAGTTAGAGTAAATGACATCGAAAATTAATAAATATTGTATCATTTGTATCACAACATTTTACTCCTCTGTTACAAGAAATTAACAATCCGATCATGAACTCAATTTATTACAATGAATTGCATGAAACGATACTGCTTAAAAAATAGCAAATACTATTTTTAACAAGCATAAACGTGCTTACTTATCAGTCATACAGAAAATATACACAGTGATTAATGTGGGTGGAGACAGAAACTACACATAGCAATGATCGTTAGTCATGTATAAAAGAATAGTTAATAAATGATTTTAATTTGGAAAGTGTTTTTATTTAATTTTTGAGGTTTTTATATAATTACTAGCACTTCGCCCGCGACTTCGTTGGAGCGGGTTAACTAAGTACTCCATGAACTTCATCTCCTATATATCCGTTTTAATAATAAAATAACCATTCAAACTTTTATACTGTTACAAACGGCTTGTTTTATGCGTAATTTATACGCATAGCTACATATTGTCCACTCAACGGAAAGCAACTACCTACTTAGAAGTGCTGTCCTGAGAAAAAAGAATAACGGTCACCCTACTTAGAAAGAGAGGGTTTGACCACATTGAGCGAGATAGCGATACTTCATTTCTGCTTCAAGTAGGTATTCGAAGTGTGGACCAGGGACAGAATTACCGTTATTTTTTTTATAACGTTATCAATTACCGTTATGTTAACGATAAAAAAGTAACGATATTAATAACGGAATCCGAGGTCAGTTAACGTTATCTAATTACCAGTTTTAGTACCGGTAAAAATCACAATTGTTATACCGGTAATTTGTACGCCTATCTCTTTCTATCTATGAAGGTGGGGAGACTAGCATATTTTGATGTTAGTAAGACTAGCTTCAGCGTGTATGAAATATTGTTTCTGTGCTGTACTCTTCGACGTTTACTTAATAAAACGAGTGATAACGAGAACCGTATAATGTGTAAGTACCTATTTTCTATAATATTTTAATTTTCTGACTAAAACATCGGCCAATAAACATACCTATATGTGTATTGGCCGATGTTTTAGACCATAGACACTAACATTCGAAAGCACGTCTCTGTATACAATTTGATCTTAACGGCGCCGTATTTACGTAGTACTAGAAAGAGCGATGTTCATAGTGCATGTGTATTCAAAGACGTTTCCAGGGCGACCAACTGTACTACTGGACATGGCACTAACAAAATTATTTTTATTACTATTGTTTTAGCTTATCGAAGACCGACTGTAATGGTTCTTGAATCGCAAACCCAAATCCAATTGGAATCACCGGTTCCTGAAGATTGTCATCATGGTGGTACGTAATTTAGTTAGGCATTTTATTTAATAAAACAAAAAGACCAGTGCTTAATGACACGCTAGAACCAGCGATACGTCTTTAGATGAATGACGTATCGCTGGTTCTAGCGTGTGAAAGGGAAAAGAATAACAATAATACGAGCGGTTCACTGTTATTCGGTGTTATTGTGGATTTGTAGATGACACAATAACGCGAGCACCATGCGCGCGGCTGAGGCACTTGGTCGTTTCGTATTATATTGTTATTACGTAGTTGTTGATTCGCTCGTTGATGATACTTTTTACTATTAATTGTATTTACTTTAAGTGTGGGATATAAATAAATTTGTTCAATTTTTTCAATACACAATTTATAATAATTATAATTTAATAATAATTATTATTAATATATTTTACTGTATAAGTGTATTGTATTTTGTATGGGCCACAGTTGCCTGAAATAATTGAATAGTAATAGTAGTATTGTTAGGAGGTTCCTCTCCCAAGAGCCCTGACCACCGGTAGCTTGGACCTTGTTCCCGATACTGGTGGGCTACTATTTTTTATATTTTTGAATGTTTTTTTTTTATATTATTTTATATATAGAAATATTTAAAAATGTAAATTATATGTATAACAATGAATAAAGGAAATAACCATACAACACATTAATCTTTTTTACTTTTATTTTAGAAAGCCAAATCGAGTACAACGATTACAGTCAACAATGGGATGTTTCTACACAATTAGAATCACAGCAGCAAGATAACGGTCAGGAAACAATGATTTTAGATTTATCTACATACGTCAATTTACCAGATACGGATACGGAGACTTGCAGAGCGTGTATAACCTAACTCAGTACCTCTTTTTACGTAAAATAATATATCATTGTGAAAAATGTCATTTTTGCAGTACTTAATCTAAGAAAATATTTATAAAATATTTAAAAAAACTTGTTCTGATACTTTTAAATCTGAAACTAATCATAAACAATAAATTTTTATTTCAATCAATCAATCAATCAATGTCAATTTCAGGGAGTAATATGTTTAAGTGATCCGTCACTTATTTTTTTTACTGTATATCCCGTTATTTCGAATTAATAAAATATTTTCAATAAAATCTGATTTTAAATTATATCTGTATTTAGAAACCAACCAAACCTCTCTACACTAACTTGAGGCCGGAGCTGCTATACAACTTGACCTCATATAAATAAGGAAATTTATGTTTCTTGGTTTCCCAGTAAATAAAATTTTGTTAGGAGAACGAAGTAACGACTATTTTTTTTTATCATGTCTAAGTCTGTCGCCATAACAACTATGTTAACAGCATTGTTGTGTTCCGGCAGTTAGAGGTATGATAGCCAGTGCCTCTGTGTAAGAGGATTCCGGGTGAAACTCGCTTCCATCTTCGGCCTAATCATCACTTTCCATCAGGTGAGATTTGGGCCAAGAGTTTACCCGTTTTGTATAAAAAAATTTAAAAAAAATTTGAAATGTATCTATTTCGTCTATAATATTTTTTTTGAAGTAAAACTATTGCTATCTCTCACTAAGAAGACTGATAAATCATCATGCTTCTCTAAATATTTGTTGTTTAAAATGTCTTCTAATTCTAATTGTGTTTTTTCGTTCTTGAACCTGGGTGCCAATTCACTCGTGCTTTCTGTAGCTTTTTCTAGCTCTCTAACAGTATCATTATTGTATTTAGCAGTAAGTTTTTGTAAGTGATTGTGAAGTCGAATTAAGTTATTTTTTGCACTAATTTGGTGAATTTCGGGAAGCGTGTAATTAACTCTGAGATCTAGAAAGACAGCAAACAAAACAGTCATTCTGAAACAATAATTCCTCTCTTTCTGTCATATATTTAGTAACAAGGTGGCTCAGATTAAAATTAATATTATTTAAATTTATTTTGCATAGTAACCATTGCAAGTAAAAATCGCCAAGTGTGATTTGTTCAGCCTGTAAAAAAAAAATAGATTTGTAGTAGAGGCCAAGGAGTTTAAAAAATCTTTGAGAGTATCCCAAACAGATTCTGGTAAGTAAGTCTGCAAATCCTGTTCACTACAAATTTGTTTTAGATTAATCGTTATCATGTCAGTACTGGAATTTCATCTTGTAACACAATCTAAAATTGGCATTTTATATTTGCAATTTCTAATTTTATGTAAATACGCCTCTGCTATAAGTCGCTTTACTACATTACGTGTACTTGTTAAAACTTATTTTATTCTTGCCTCTTCCAAAGCACTGTGAATAGCTAACTGAAGTGTGTGAGCTGCACACCTTACGATCCCTATACCGCGTCTATCTGACATCGACGCACAAACGATTTCCATGGGTCCAGGGCATAATTCTGGACACCCTAGACTTAAAATTTTTCGTCGGCTTTTTTCTCATTTTTAAATTTTTTGCAAGGGTTTTTTTTACTTTAGACTGCTCATAATCGTTATTCTGACCTAACCCAATGAGATTTTTAATAAAAAAATAATTAATTAACTACTTTCACTAAAAAGAGCAATCTAAATTAAACCACAAATAGATATCAGCTCAGCTGAGCTGATACCTATTTGTGGTACTCTTGAAAAAAATGAAAAAATGAGAAAAGAACCGACGAAAAATTCCAACACTGGGGTGTCCAGAATCATGCCCTGGACCCATGGAAATCGTTTGTGCGTCGATGTCAGATACACGCGGTATTACGGTGGCCGTCACCCTGATTATCTAAATTCAATTCAAGCGATAAGGCTGAAGCGACCGTTTCGGTATATTCAGTTTCAGTATAATCATAATCAAATTCAACATCAGCATCAAAATATGAATCAGAATTAGAAGTACTAGAATTATTATCAATGTCAACATCTTGACCAGGATGCTCAACCTCGCTGGTGCAATCTAAAATTTCAGTTTGAGTATTGTTATGTTCTGCTGCTTTTGAAGTGCTTCGGTTATTTTGATTTATTGCTTTCGGGATATTTGATACTTTTTACGCCATTAATATTTCAGTTTGACTGTTGTGATATTCTGTTGGTTTAGAAGCACTTCGCTCTACTGGTTTATTCAGAGTTGCAGTATTTGGTACATCTGAGTCTTCCTCTGATATTAATCTGCTCATTTTTAACACTTAGCGCCGTTGTCAGTAGTAAAACTGTAAATATTTTCGAGACCAATACGAAAACGTTGTAAAATAAATTTTATTTGTTCTTTCAGATGTTCAGCTGTATGTCGCTGAAGTAATTCTATCATAGCAAGGTTTTTAATGACAATACGACTATCTTTACAATATTGAGCGTTTACTCCCATACAACCTCTAGTAAAAAGTGATGCGATGTCCACTTTAATGCATATCATCTTATTTCGCAATTCATTGGCCATATCCATACGTAAAATGCCGCTGAATCACTTATATATTGCCTGATATTTTTCAATTTATTGTGATATTTAAATCAGGTACAGTTGATAATATGTTTTGAAATGCTTGATCATCTAGACATCTAGCATTGCCATTGGGCGACCGTGTATAGTTACTAAATTCAGGCATTATTGATGTATAATTTGCGAGTTATGCGAAAGAGATTTAATTCTGCTCGATGAACTCTCATTATTAAGATCCACGATATATTTCTGCTCGATGAACTCTCATTATTAAGATCCACAATCTTGGTATATTCGTTTTGGTGAATATGCTTGAGGTGTTTCAGAAGATTTGATCCATGGCTAGTCTGTAAACAAAAATGTGTAGATAACTAAAAATGTTTCGACTGCGTGTAAGACACGCTTTATGGGGCTAATAGGAAAGTATATCCTTTCAAATAAAAGAGAAGAATTTTTCAAATCGGTTTATAAATGACGAAGTTATGACGTAACAAACACAAAAAAAAAACATACAGTCGAATTGAGAACCTCTTCTTTTTTTGGAAGTCGTTTAAAAATTATCAATTCGATTTCGATGAAAATAATATAAACGCAACGAAATCGAATTGTTCAGTTTAAATTAAAACGTCGTCCGAAATGTGTCGATCCAGTTGCCAAGTTAACTCACACGAGTTATAGTTAGGTACCTACCTACGTAAAAACGTAGGATATAAGAACGGATTTAGTGTATTCAGAGATCCAGAGAGAGGTCGACAATACCTACATTAGTAAATAATTACGATTAATTGAAGAATAAGAATAATACAGTTTAATAAGAAGGTAAGTAGGTACTTACGTTTAATGTTTTTTTGCACAATGTGCAAGTAGATTTTTTTGTTTTCTTTGAAGACGTTGAAATATTGGTACACTTTGTTGCACTTCTTTCGGCCCATAATTAATAATATTTTGACACAAACAACTATTTAATAAAATATACAGTAGAAGTATGTCCGACGTATTAGATTTTGTGCGCCGTATAATATAACGCGCGAGCGCGATGTGTCTCGAATTCGTGTTGTTGCCGCTCCGCTCAGAAAGCCTGGCGAATGAATGCACGGCAGCATGGCGCGCGGCACGTGTTTCGGTTTGGCAACGTCGCACCAAACGTTGATAGATTTTACCGATTAACGCTATTAGTATCGCTATTTAAATACCGGTAAATCCTGTGATTTAACGTTATTTTTAACAATAAATTTTTAACGTAACGGAACGAAATGTTTTGGTAATTTTACCGGTATATTTTTAGTAACGGTAACCGTCCCTGGTGTGGACTCCATATTTATCTATACCTTCATGGCGGTACTATACTGCCCCACAGACCCCACAGAATCACAGAACACAATTACCTAGCGGAGTACAAGAGTGCACAGAACCACACAGAACAAAATAACCTAGCGATAGAGTATACTGACTGTATACCACAGACTACATAGAGATACTACGTATCTGTATACTATAATAGTCATTCAAGTCTTTACCACAGAACACAATAATGAGCGGTGTGCGAAAAGTTTACATAGGTACTCTATGGTGACGACAGTTCACGACAGTAACTGTCAAAAACCACTGACGTATACGTCAGTGTAGGTTGGTGTAGGTCATGAAGGTATAGATAAATACCTTCATGGGTGTAGTACACTGACGTATATATCTCAATCATAGACATTTTTCTATCTCTATGATCTCAAGGGACAAAAGGAATACGAACAGTATTTTTAATTCTTGCAAATCTAAACTCTAATTACATAAGAAATGTATTTAAAGAACAAACTATATACACTTAAAATAGAAAAAAAAAACTCCTAACTAAAAAATGGCATCAAAAAATTCGTCCCCATCGCTATCGACTGGAAGTGAGCCCAAAAGACTGGCTGCATTGCCACGTTGTATGGCAATGCTTATCCTCTGTCCAAGGTAAAAGCCAGCTCTTGGGTCACGCAAAGCGTCAACTAAGCGTTTTGCAAGATCTTTAAATAGGACGTGAGCACTCGGACCCCACGGTCCAAGAGTTTCAACCCCAAACGGCTCAAAAATGTAGTTGCCAATAAGGCTACTATATTTCCGCCGTGCTTGAGGTTTTCAGCAGCCGAAGCCGCAGAACCAGCACAGCACGACGAGCTAGGAAAATGGGATGGCGCAAGAGTATCGACACAAGTAGCGTCCCACACTAAAGGCCTACCCATCTTCCATGGAAATAAAGACATACCGTCCGGTCTTTTGCCATCGTCGCGTGCCAGGCCAATGGGTTCTAATACGGCTGGCACGCCGACGGCGACAAGAGCACGTCGGATAATGTCGTTGATATTTGCGTGCCGTGCTATGCGACCCGCACTTCGACTGCATGACAGGCCGTGGTGCCCGAGGCTGTTGACAGCTTCGCCACAGTGGCAGCGATGAGGAGAACAACAGGATGCGCCTAAGCGAAGGGAAGCAGCGAGGCGGAAAGTAGTATCGTCGAACAAGGTGCCTATGTTCGACGACGGTAGTGCGTGAAGCCAGAGGCCCGACTCCCACTCACCCACAGCCAGCAGGCGTGCACGCTCCGCAGATGTGGCAGCAGAGGCAATTAGGCTATTCTGAACTCCTCTGCAGAGCGGCTCATCCCACCGTCTCTGGTATGATGGGTTGTCGGGTAAATTTTGATTCGGGCAAGCGAGTCTCCAGGCATTTATAGCCTCGGTAAAGTACGGCACATCAAAATCAGTCAGTGTAGAAGCTAGGATATTCCTGACTAATTTTTCAGTGCCGTGAACCGAGGATATAAAAGCCGGTAAACTAATACTGGTAATTTTGTGGACGCCAAGGCCTCCCATGCGGATGGGAAGAGTGGCTTGAGCCCAAACTCGGTCGTCCATGGCCACATTTAAAATTGATGATAGCGTTTGCTTTAAAATTTCGTCCATTTTTTCCAGAAGGTGAGGGTGCTTCCATAGATGGGAAGCACGAAGAAAATATGATAATTTAGGGCCGAAACAGCAGTAGCGAATTATGGTGATGGCCGAATGCATATTAATTTTTGACAATCTTTCCGAAACATCATTGAAATTTTGAATTTTTTCATCAACAAAATTAGGAAAAGAATTCTCAAAGATTGGCGACCCAAGGAGGCGAAGAGAGCTTTTATCCATTATTTTGATTTCAAGGGCTATTGCGTTGAATTTTGAAAGAATTAGTTGTCGGTCAGAACTGTCAGATAAAAATAATTCACATTTAGAAAAATTCAGATCAAGTCCTATGGAATGAAACTGAGTTTTTAAAAATTGTAGATCATCTAATACTGAAATTACATCGCCACCAAGGGTTCCATCATCGAGATACCAAACATTAAATTTTGAATTTAGCTGTCGAATAATTGGATGAATAGCTAAACTAAAGATCACTGGCCCGAGGGGATCACCTTGTTGACAGCCAACAGCGGATTCCAAAAGGTTGTCCTGGTAAAGTAATTTAGATGGTTGGGTTGTCTATAACATTGCCAAAGAAAACTGAGAGGTATTTCTTTTTTAGATTCTGCCAGCAAAGAATTAATAAGGAAAAAGGAATTCATTCATTCCATTCATTCTTTTGTCTGTCACCATTCAATGTCAATGTCAAATCAAATGTCATCATCAGTCAATGTCAACACAAAGTTTATTGATTTATCGAAGTTCTATAAAAAAACTGTCGCATTTTAGTGGTATTCAGATTTAAATCGGAGTAAAAACAGTTGCAAATTATAGTAGTAGTACGAATAATAACTATTTTTAAATAATCAGCTAGCAACAAAAGTTAGGTGTTAATGGTGTGTATAAGTCAATGACTTGTTATGTTTCGGCGACCTATTTTCGGCTGGCTGGCTAGTTTATTTTGAGAATTCTTCCTATTTAACGCAGTTCCGTATCGGTGCTATATAGTTCTTATTAGCTTAGAAGGTTTATTGAATCTGATTCTCGTATACGTCTGTACTGTAACAAGTTGAACTGTACCTTGTAGCTGTGGAATTGTAATTACTAAGTAGTAAAATAACAAACCAATAACGCTAGTATTATTGTCTGTGAAATATTGTTAGTTTGAATTTTTCTTAATTTTGCATATCTAATTTATTAAAGTGAATCACTTTTACTACAACTTTGCAGAAGAAGTGAACGGGTAAGAGTTACTGAAGACAGTTACTTATTTGAATTAAATAAATAAAAACATGAAATGTTTGAACTTCTCAACTTTTGTTTAGAGTAAGAAATCTGGTTGTTTTCATTATAAAACTGAATTTCTTGGTGTCTAGGCAATAGTTTCCCCCTGAATTTGTTTATTTTTCAACTATATTGACATTTTGTTTTCTGCAAGGTATTGGCTAAGCAGTAATTTGACACAATTTTCATTTGGAAGGAATTTACTGAATAAAATATTTTTCACTACCTGTTTGGGAAGCTGCCACTGCTTAACCCACCCCACCTAATAAAAGCTGACATTCACAGAGGTCCATGATAAAGCTCTCTTAACCATTTTACAAGTTATTGTCCGGGAGGAACTTGTCATGGAAATCTGTTGCTGGCTCGCAGATCAATATGATAAAGAAAAATAAAATATCTGATGGTTGGGGAAAAAGCAATTTACTATAAGTTTTAACTTCATCGGTTAATATTTTTTATATATTTAAATCAGCAGCAGTATCCTACTAATATTATAAATGTGAAAGTTTGCATGTTTCGATGTTTGTCCGTCAATCACGCAAAAACGGCTGAAGGGATTTGGATGAAATTTAGCACATATGTAGGTCACATCCTGGAATAACACATAGGCTACTTTTTATCCCAGTATTCCGGGTCCCGAATTTATCCCAGTATTCCGGGTCCCGAATTACAAGCGCTACAAATTCACAAGTACCAGGAGAACAAAAATATGTCTAAGCGTTTTCCGCACTGAAATTGTGAACGCTATATTTTCATAAGTACTAGGAGAGCAGAACATGTCAATTTATATTCGGTGCTGGAATTTTGAATGTATAAGTTTAGAAAATTCCAATAGATCAGAAAAATGTCGAAGTTTATTTTCGGGCTATAATAATGAACTCTAAAGGTTCACAAGTACCAGGAGAACAGAAACATGTCGAAGTATTTTCGGGGTTGGAAATTGTGAACGCTACAGATATTCAAGTATCAGGAGAGCAGAAACATGTCAGGGTACTCCGTGGCCATAATTACGAGCGCTACAGATTCACAAATACCCTTACCGCGCGGGGCACCGCTACGAAATCCGCTCCGTGTGATAATCGCCTAAGGCGTGGGACAAATACAACAGGCGTCGGGCGCGGGCGTGGCGCGGGCGAGGTGCAGGCGCGGCGCCGGTGCAGCGCAGAACAGGCGCGCAAACGGTGTCGGAAAGACGTGGCGCGGGCGAACATAGTGGATGCATGCAACGTGACGTCTTCTTGTGGTGCGCCGGGGGCGAGGAAGCGGCGCCCGCTCCAAGCCCGCGCCCCGCCCGCGGCTCGCCCGCGCCCCGCCGTCTCAGTACGTCTTGCGCCCCCACCTCTTCTATACATTTTGTATGAAATATCAAAGAAGTGGCGTCGCGCCCGCACCTCGCCCGCGCCTCGCCTCCGCCCGACGCCTGTTGTATTTGTCCCGCGCCTTAGTGCAAAAGCACGTAGAGTAGCTGCCGCTTTAATAGTCTTTAAGCGGTTATTACACTACCCAATCTATCGGGCCCGATAACTAGGGCGAGACTAGTGTAATAAGAAATCGGGTGTAAGGACACTGCCATCGGGCGATCGGGTGGCTCCGATCTCCCTGCTCTGTCTATCACCTAGTGTAAGTAAGAGACAGGGAGGCAGGTCACTGCCGCAGTGGCGGCATTGGGTAGATTGGCACCTTGGGCAGATTTGTATTCAGATATTTTCGATTGATTATTTTAGGTACTAAAATATTCGATCAAATTATCAAAATTGATTTCCCTGTCTCGCGCGGTTTAAGCGCAACGTGACTTTATTATTTTAGGGAATTAGAAATTATACTCCAAAAAAAAATGTGAAATTATAGTTGCGATGCATTTTAAACTAGGTATAATATTTGTATGCAAGTAGTCACAAGAGTAGGTAGTTGTTAATTGATGTCTGAAGTTGGAAACAAATTATAGGCACGTCAAAAAAGCCACTTTATTTTTTTTTATAGACGCGACTTTGATATCTGTCTAATGAATTTGATAAAAAAAAGAATGTACGCCTTCCTTGGACCTATACTACGCCTTCTTTGGATGTACGAGTGAGTTGTCGTTGTCACCTTGGTGCTAGGCACCCGGGGCGGACCAGCCTCCTCCGCCCCCACTTTACGCCGCCACTGCAGTTAGGGCACGATAGATTGTGTAGTGTAATAATCGGCACCCTGCCGCAGGAACAGGGCGCCCTAGTTATCGCCCTTGTTATCGCCCGATAGATTGTGTAGTGTAATAACCGCTTTAAAAGAGAACACAACAACAAAAAAATACAATGTTGATGGTGAATACAAGATTTATATAAATTTAACTGCAGTATCGTTGTCAATTTCCATTGCGAGTTGCGACCTGAGGCAACACGCCCGTCTCAACTAAACGCACGGCTTATAGACTGAGGCTCCTTTGAGCGCGCCAAAAACCGACAAAATATAGCTCGGTTCACTTCGACGAATTGGATCATGTTGCGGCGTGCCTCAGGTTGAGGCATGTCCTCTCCAGTTGCGCCTCGGATCGGGGCTGCCTCTGTAGATATTTAGCAATCTTATTTAGTGAATTTGCAAATGAAACTGTCCTTTGAGAGTGTTTTTAATTAATTTATTCTTTTTTCAGTAGCTATTGAAAAATCAGAGAGATTACAATGAATCAGAATCTAGGGAAGATGATAACAGAGCAGCTCCGTAATCCCAACGAGTTAGATATCAGCCTAAGGATGGAGTTTGGACCTTTTGAGACAGTACATAAGTGGAAGCGAATGTCTGAGTGCTACGAGTTTGTTGGTGCCAGGCAAGTTAAAACTGAAATTAAAATTTTTAGTTCAGCAGCTAGGGTTTAGATCTGTGTTTCTTTTTCTATATAATATATATACTTACCTAGATAAAACTTTCGGTAAATTTTCTTTAATATTTTTGAAGCGGCATAATTATAAATTGACCCTCAAATCAACGTTATAAAATATGTAACTTGGAACTTATTTTCAGGAGGAGCAAACACACAGCTGTGGCCTATAAAGATGCGATCTATGTGTTTGGGGGTGACAATGGCAAGTCCATGCTAAATGATCTGATCAGATTTGACATACGGGAGAAATCCTGGACGAAGACTGGGTGCATGGGTGTCCCGCCCGCGCCGAGGTATCATCATTCAGCTGTGGTGAGTTTTATTTAGAGTTCAGTGGAAAATAAAGACAAAACGACAACAGTGGCGGAACCCGGATTATCGTTTGAGAAGGGGGGGGGGGGAGTGGACTGAACCCTGATCTGAAGCATATACTTGACATTTTATTTTTTTCACGCATAACGAGTAAGTATTAACGAGTCTTCTTGTATTACTTTTCGTTAATGCTCTAATGACATTGTTAGGTTTTAAATTACCAATCTAGCTTGCGCTGAGCGAGGCGAGGTTAGGTCTGAAGCGTTTCTTTTGATTCTGAACAAACACATTCGTCGCTACGTATGCTTGCGCATCTTTAGTAGAAACGCAGCCTAATCTGACAAAATTTCATACTCGTAACCGTATCTGTATCCACTTCCGATTTTTCATATCCATAACATCTCTGGCTCTGTACACAATACATACGTTTTCTTTGTTTCAGGTGCATCGTTCATCGATGTTCGTGTTCGGGGGTTACACGGGCGATATCCTGGCGAATTCGAACCTCACCAACAAGAACGACCTCTTCGAGTACAAGTTCCCCAGTGCACAGTGGGTGCAATGGAAGTTTACCGGCCAGTGAGTGTTACTTGTTTATTACTTTGCTGAATAGAATATTTTACTAGATAAAAAAAAAGTACTATTAGCATTTGCCCATGACTTCGTTCGCGCATATCCCATTTTTTCGCGTTCCTAAACAATTTCGGGAAATTCTTTCTTAGGGCTCCCCTACGCTCCCCAAGGAACCTACATGCTAAACAGCTTTCTACGACCAGTAGTTTTGGCTCTGCGTTGTCTGTCAGTCAGTCACTCAGTAACGGATATTTTTTGTGTATAGGTATTGATTTAGACCGTCCGTTAGATTTTCAGAAAATATTGGACACGTATTTTTTGTCATTTCATATCGATAAAAATTGATAAAGATAAAGCGCATCAAAGTTCAAGGCTGGGGGGGCTATACTCTCTTATGTTATGTGATACGGAGCAGAATACGCCCGCGACTACCTAAGCCTGAAACTACAGTCTTCAGAATAAGGTACGATTCAGACCAACCGGCTCGCGTCGCGCCGCATCGGAACAGAGCCGTTCGCGTGCCGCGGTAGCCGAACGCGTCCGTCGGAGCCGTACCGCTACCGCGGCATGCGTTCGGCTGCCGTGGTAGCCGTACGCGTGCCACGGCAGCCGACAGCGTCCGCTGGAATCCGTACGCACTCCAAGCGCCCAGAAGTGCTGCTCACATTGCGCCGCGTAGACGTAAAGTGAAATTTTATTTAAAATATAGTGGAGTGGGATGTCATTTTGCTAGCTCGTGCATTAGAGGAAGAAGAAATTAATAAAAAAATAAACAAGAAGAAACGAAAAAAAAGCCGACCGGCTCCGAACGGACCCGACGTCAGCCGAATGGATGCCGACGGCGCCGTTCGGAGCCGGTCGGGGCCGGTCGGCCGTCGCGACAGCCGAATGCATTCTGCGACACGTCGCGACGCGTCGCAGGATGCCGACGGAGGTAACTATGCGTAAGTTGCATGCAAATATAAACTGTAATTACTACTAATTACTGTTGATACATTTCAATGTTCTTTACTGCATTGTAAAATGCCGCCCTGCCCGGCGCGATGCCAGCCGGTTGGTCTGAATCGTACCTTAGAGAGGAGACACCCTGGTGATGATGTTACGTCGCTAGCAAAGACTTGCCACTTGACTGCGCATACAGTGCCCCGATGCACGAAAACTATTAGTGTTTTTGCTCATATGTTAGGCTGCGACGCTAATAACCATTTTAGTTATGACCAAGTGTTAGACCTGTGGACATGCTAAGTTTTTAAAAATTGTTTTAATTTTTATGCAATTAATAACGCATAAAAATGCCTTCATACCCGATGAATTTGTGTGGGAAACATTCCAAGACCTCTTGTTACATAAAGGATGGCATAACTATTTATCGGAGAGTAAAGACTACGCAAAATATTTTTGATTTAATCAGATAATGAGCCACCGCAGGGGTCTATATAAAATGGTGGTTAGGTGAAAGAGCACACTGTGAGAAGCGCGCGTTGATGTCTTTTGGAAAAGTCTCTTTCTTTCATTAGGAAATACTTATATTTTTATCCCTTTCTTCCCCTTTGTATTTTTATCGTAAAAATCTGTGCTGTTACGTTTAATGATTGAAGTCGATTTATCGATGATCATAAAATTACACTTAATACAATTTTTAATCAATTAACATACTTACATTAAACACTTAACTACTTTTAAACGACTTTAAAAATAGGAGGAGGGTCTCAGTTTTTTCATCTGTGTGTTTGACATACATGTTCTCATTTTAGATTTTCGAAGATTTCAGAATTAAAATAAAAGTGGAAAGATAAGGTTAATAGGGAAACTTTGTTTAAACAAGATATAGCGCTGTTTGTTTGGATTGAGTATTTTTATAATGTTAAAATCCATTTTATCGATATCGACTATTTTCCTTTAATCAAGTGGTGCCACCACTAACCATAGGCTACCTATGCAACTTGACCTTGAACGGACCAATTGCAGCCGCGCGTTGTTCCTCGTCCCCCGGCCCGCTGTAGCGAGCCGCGTACTTGAAGTAGAAGAAATCGGCCTATACGCTCTCTAGTGGTTATATACTCTATGGTCGCTAGTAAAAATTGGACTATCGTGGCGTCACACGAGTTCAACACACTGTATCGTCTTATTTTATTTTCTTACTTACGTGAAAAAAGAAAAAGTACGTGTCCAATATTTTTTGGAAATCTATCTGACGGACTTAGATTTATTCAGTAATGATCGGAGTTGAAAAAATCATGATTTTTTAATAAATCGTATAAAGCACGATTTTTTGAAAAAATCCTAATTAATCACGTTTTTTTTTTAATTTTTCGTTTGATTATTAAACTTGACTACTTATATGTATTTTTGCGCAAAACGATGTAAAAAATGACGCAAAGATATATTTTTAGTGATGAGGAACAGTCAAAAATTTTTCCAGTGGTGAAGCAATTGTTTCGCGCGATAGCTTCTTCAACTGCTGTGGAAAGAGTATTTTCCACCTTTCGAATTGTTCAGAGCAAATTAAGAAACCGACTGGGAAATGAAAAGGCTGGAAAAATTGTTTTTTTATTCACATATGTATTGAATAAAAAAACTAAGGAATGTTGTAACATCTAAATCTGTTTTTTTTTAATGTTGATTTTTGTGAAAGAAAGTGGAATTAAAATCATTGATTTTTATTAAAAAAATCATTTGATTTAAATCATGATTAAAATCAAAATGATTCATTCATGCCAACCCTGTTAAGGATGTGTCAGTACCAGACCCGTATTTGTTACGTTTCGCAGGGAGCCCGTGCCTCGGTCGGCACATGGAGCCGCAGTCTACGACGACAAGCTGTGGATCTTCGCCGGGTACGACGGCAACGCAAGGCTCAATGATATGTGGACGATCAACTTGCTGGTAAGTAGCCTACAAACTCAGGGGCGACCCCCTTTACCGTCTCCCCAGGGATGTGCCCAAACAGGCGCTGCACATAAGGGAATAGCCGCGTACTGACTGAGCGAGCAGCCTCGCGAGGCAACCTCGGCCGTTTGCCGCACGACGTTTGCTGCGCGGGGCTGCATCGGGTTGTACAGATACCGGCACGGATCTTGAGCGCTCGGCGGAAGAGTGGGGATCGCTTTGCGCATCGTACACTTTATCTATACTAATATTATAAAGAGGTAACATTTGTTTGTAAGTTTGTATGTAGGGGGTAATCTCAGGAACTACAGGGGGGCTACTCCCTAAGCCCGAGGTCCGTAGTTTCGGACTTAGTTGCGGGCGTATTCTACTCTGTATTACAGGTCGCGCGGCGAATTAAGATCGCTCGGCAAAAGTGGAAGGGGTATGCGCAGTATTCAATTCTAAGGTCTATTTAGTGACGTGCGGGGTGAGGGGGGCGGGTATGCGCCGATGGCGACACGTCATTGGTAGATTCAATTCCCGCGTTGCGTTCACGCGCTTGGGTACTGTTGCGTAGTACAGCTTGTGTTATCGTATCGTAGTGGTAAAAAAAATGGTTAAAAATAAAGTTTTAAAACGGCAAGCAAGAAAAATTGTTTACGACGTGAATTGTTACGATAAGAAAGAAACTAATGAAATCGTGGGTAAGTTTATTTCCATCCTAGGTAAGTTTGTTTCCATCCTCGACCTTCTACTCCAACATCCCAAGATGAATTAATGGAAGGAATATCACCACTGTCGAATGAATAATTTTCCTACAATTTTATGTTTTAAATATAGTAATTAAAATTTACTTTTGTTTTTAATTTTTCTGAATTTACCTACTAACAAGATAAATTACAAGCAAAAACTAGTGTTATTTAGTACCTATATGTATAAGTTACTAAGGTACATACAAAATAAAAAAATCCCTTAAAAACACACAAAGTCTATAAGGAACACTATCTGTCAGATAACCTGTGGATAGGCTATCAGACAGTTTATCAGGAAGTGGTGAAACAGGCCCTAAGAATTTCTGTACGCGATTGTACACATGCGCCGATTGCCCCCACTACTTTCATCGAGCGATCTTAATTCGCCGCGCGACCTGTACCTACGAATTTATGTTTAGTCCCAAACTCGAAGTAATAATGACGTCAACACGATTTAATAGTAACTGTCAAATCGTGTTGTCATAAATTCTTAGTGGTTAGGTGATACGGAGGAGAATGCGCCCGAAACTACGGACTTCGGGCTTAGAGAGTAGCCCCCCAGGTCCGATTCTTTCAGTATAAGATAGCCCATTTATCGAGGAAGGCTATAGGCTACATATAGCTTTGCTCATGATCGCCATGAGGCCGCACTTTCGGAACGCTATCGATCCCACTGCCTTTATAATAATTTTACGGTAAAAAAAGAAAACTGAAACCTACGTTTTTTAATTAAAAAGTTATATCAAAACAGATCATAATCTGGGAACAGATTGTTTGAAGAGTAATTGTGCTTCGATGATGCAGATTGTTTTTACTAGAATGAGTAAAAGTGAATTTGAATATCTGTACTTGCGAGGCGGCGAGGTAGCGAGGCATGATTTTTGGTCTTATTTCTTGAATAACTTCAAAACTATTCATATAAAATTATGAAAAACTTATAATTAAAACTCTCACAGTAAGCCCTTTCATTTCAGATGTTACAAGATACAGTTCGATAAACGTTTTTTTTTTACATTTTCTAGTTTGACCCCCAAAATACATATGAGGAAACTGGCTGTGACAGCCAGACACCCGAGTGATCCAATATGGGTTCCGTTTTTTTGTTCGGAACTCTAAAAAACACATGCAAGTCACACATAATCAAGTCATTTATTCAATTTTGGCTAAATGCCAGCACTTTTTTAACGTCAACGTTTACAAAGACAGTTCTCTCAAAACGCCCGACCGTCACCACTTATCAAAACAAACAAGAAGAAGCTCAATTGAGTCTAAGGCAACGCATCTGTATTTAAGTTATAAAAACTAGAGTTTTTGTAATAATATGAAAAGTATTAACATTATATGATAAGGATAAGTAATATAATAATTATAATGTAATACATATCTATACTATAATAATATTATAAAGAGGTAACATTTGTTTGTAAGTTTGTATGTACCCCTACATACAAACTTACAAACAAATGTTACCTCTAATATTAGTAATCTCAGGAACGACTGGTCCTATTTGAAAAAATATTTCAGTATTAGATAGCCCATTTATCGAGTAAGGTTATATGCTATATATCATCACGCTAAGACAAATAGCGGAGCATTAATGGAAAATGTGACACAGACGAAGTTGTAATTGATAAAGAGAAATAATAAAATATAATACAAGCTTCTGTCCGCGACTTCGTACACACATGCCGACTGTGAACTGGCAACCGGTCCTATCTTGACGCTTTTTAATACCATTTTATACTATATCATACTCCGCAGCATTTCAAGAAATCCCATCTCAGACACCTTTAAATTTGGCGCCAGAATCAATTTAATTCAACTAGTGTAGACTCAGGTCTGAGAATAGGTCGTAGGGTACCCTACTATTTTTTTTGGCAAAACAACGTTTGCTCGGTTAGCTAGTTATATCTATACTAATATTATAAAGCAGAAGAGTTTGTTTGTTTGTATGTTTGTTTGTTTGTTTGTATGGTTGAATGCGCTAGTCTCAGGAACTACTGGTCCGATTTGAAAAATTATTTCATTGTTAGATAGCCCATTTATCGAGGAAGGCTATAGGCTATATATCATCACACTAAGACAACTAGGAGCTGAGCATTAATGGAAAATGTGACGCAAAAAAAGTTGCGCGGGTCAGCTAGTATAAACATGTATGTCTCCGGAAAATGGCAGACTACGTAAGATTGTAAAAAATCTTTATTAGATTATTTGAATAATTTAAAAATTCGTTTTGTATACAATAAATCCCATCCAAATTCAATACTTTCCAATCTGAATGTCTTGTTTAAAAAAAAAAAGTTTACAATTTCACGCGATATTTTACAATCTTACGGTGTATGCCACTTTCCGGTGACATATATATAGGATAATATAGGATGTGTGTGACACGCAAACTGAGAGAGATCAGAGCAAGGCTGTATAGACACAAATCACCATAAATCACCGGCTATTATTCTAACACTTTCCACACTCAGGGAGAAAACCACCAATGGGAACGAATAGAGCAGAAAGGTCAGTGTCCTCCGACGTGCTGCAACTTCCCGGTGGCAGTCGCTAGAGGCAAGATGTTCGTCTTCAGCGGTCAGAGTGGCGCCAAGATCACTAATGCGCTGTTCCAGTTCGATTTCGAGACTCATACGTAAGTAGATGCGTGATTAGCAGAGCTCGGAATTAGGTAGAGTTATTTATGTACTACGTATGAGAGGGTAGTCTAGTGTGTCACGGATAACATCGAGTTCCGTATAAAAACAGAGTTTAAAATATAAATAAGTGCTCAAAAGTTCATCGATACACAGAGGAATGAAATGGACAAAGTGTTTTCCAACATATTGTGTGGTTCTTACATAAAAGATAATAATTTGTGCGTATAAACTATAAAACGAGAGATTCAAAACAAATGAACCGTTGACCAATATTTTGTGAACTGAGTGCAAAAAGTGTTGGTACCGTACTATGAACTAAACTTGAATGTGACAAAGTGCATAAAAATAACAAATCAAGTGATATTTGTGATTTAGGTTATTATGTGACAATTTATAACCACAGACACTGTTCATAATATACCGGCCACCAAATTTTGAGACTAACGCCATCTACCTTGGTTAACGCGAACTACGCAGCAAATGAGATCACTTACCATTGACCACTCAACGTCCTCAACCTAAAAATTTAAGCCTGATAGTACAAGTCATTCACCGCTAGAGGGCACTATAAATAAAAAACGATAGGCAACATGGACGCTTTACAAAAAATGCTATTAGACATGAGAGCTGACATCGACAAAAGATTCGACTCAATTGACTCGCGATTCCCTCAAGTTGAAGAAAAAATAACCACAAATATAAATACTCATATCGACAAAAGATTGGAGGAATTTAGCCAGGACTTGAGAGATATAAGATCGAAAGTTGAAGACCAGGAAAAAAGACTCTATATTCTGGAGAAGAACAGCGTCCAAAGAAATGTAGTTATTTTTGGAGTCGATGAAACCGAAAAATCGTACTTCGAGCTCCAGGAAAATATTATTGCGATCACTAGAACCCAATTAAAAGTGGAAATCCAAGACTTTGAGATACAGTCACTAAGAAGGATGGGTAGAAAAGGAGACCGCCCCAGGCCGATCTCGGTCGCCTTTACTACATTGGGGAAGAAAATTAAAGTTCTGAAAAATAAGAATAATCTAACAAACACAAATATGTACATAAAAGAAGAATTCCCAGTAAATATTCTGAAAATAAGAGAAAGTCTCAAACAACAACAACAAAAAGAGATTAAAAATGGAAATACAGCATTTATAAAATATGATAAATTAGTTGTAAAGAAAAATAACAAGGATGGAAACTCTAACAAGCGACATTTATCATTGTCTCCCCCCCAAATATCACATACCGGTACGGAAGCGGCGACCTCCTGGAACCATAATAGCAAACAAAGTACAAACAAGAAGCACAAACCACATCAAAACAATATAACATCTTATATAACTAGAAACAGCAATCGCGACGCATGACGCCACGAGACCCCCTCCACTAGCAAGAATACCGATACGAACAACCTGAAACAAATAAATAATCTCCCACTACGGCTGGTCACCGAGGGAGATCAAGACCAAAACCCTCCAGTTAATAATCAACAAAATACATCTATCCAGATCGATACACCGACACCACAAAGTACCTTATCAGTTTTAAAAAACGAAAATCTTTTGCACATAGCAACGTTCAACGTGAGAACTCTATCATCTCATGCTCGATTTATAGAGCTACAAGACGCTCTAAAAAACATAAAATTTGAAGTATTGGGTCTCTCAGAGACAAGAAGATTCGGAAATGCAATAATTGAGTACGACAACATCATCTTTTATTACATCGGCGAGACTCCGGGGCTCTATGGGGTAGGATTCTTGGTGAAAAAGCACCTGAAGAAAAACATAGAGAGTTTTGTTGGCCTTTCAGAACGAGTGGCTTTGCTGAATTTAAAATTTAATAACTTTGAACTAAGCATAATTCAAGTCTATGCCCCCACCGAAGCCGCAAATGACTCCGAAATGCAACTTTTTTATGACACGATAGACAGGGCACTCAACTTATCGGGAAAAAATATAATAGTCATGGGTGACTTTAACGCCAAGATCGGCCAACCGAAACCGGAGGAAAGTCCCACAATGAGATACTACGGATATGGCGAAAGAAACTGCAGAGGTGAACGACTGATCGAGTTTGCATACGAAAATAAACTCTCTATCTTGAGCACATTCTTCAAGAAGGGACTAAATCAGAGATGGACCTGGCGATCACCAGATGGCGCCACTAAAAACGAACTGGACTACATTTTATCAAACCTTCAAAGTAGAGTTAAAAATGTACAAACTATCAATGCGAACTTCCCTTCAGACCATAGGCTAGTACGTGCAACCTTCAGCCTCCAAAGCGTCAAGAAGAGCCGAATAAACTACAAAACTAATTCTAAAAGCTCACTGAAAAACGAGGAAGAAATATCAAAATACGTAGCATCCCTAAAATTGTTCGAAAAAGACCTTATAACCTGGCGCGAAAAAGAAAACGTTCAAGGATATCACAATAAAATAATTAACGCAATAGAATCAAGTCTCAAGGCAACATCCACTACTAAGGCACAAAATGAGAAAAACGACTTTATATCTGCTCATACAAGAAGCTTAATTCAACGAAGACGCCAGCTACAAAAACAGAAACCCAAAACACGCACAATGAAGAACGAGTTACGTGCCCTCTACAAATTGGTAAACAAATGCATACGCAACGATTATACAAATCATCGCATAAGGACATTTGAAAAGCACTTGCATGCCACTGGAAGCCTGACAAAAGCTCATAAAGAGTTGAGAACACACAAAACGTGGATAGAAGGACTGCAAATGTCTGGTTCAACATCAAATGCAAGAAAAGAAATACTACACATAGCTACGTCATTCTACAAAAATCTATACATTGCACCTGATCTTGAACCAACGTATGTTCAATTTGAAGCGGAACGACTATGCTCGGATGAAACGATACCCCCCATTGAAGAAATTGATATAATAATTGCGATAAAAAAGCTCAAACTAGGAAAAAGCCCGGGGCCGGATGGAATTACAAATGAACATATAAAAATAGGTTGCCCGCAGCTTGTAGCTCCCATTGCGCAACTATTCAACATGATACTAGAAAGCTCATACACACCAAAAGAATGGTCTGAGTCTGAGATAATTTTACTATTTAAAAAAGGAGATTCGAAAGATATAAATAATTACCGGCCGATTAGCCTCTTACCCTCTTTATATAAATTATTTGCATCTATTTTGGAACAGAGAATTGGCAAAACTCTAGAAAAACACCAACCTATAGAGCAGGCGGGTTTCAGAAAAAGTTTCAGCACAGTCGACCATATTCACTCACTAGAATTGCTCATAGAGAAATATCAAGAGTTTCAGCGACCTCTATATATCGTGTTCATCGATTATCAGAAAGCTTTCGACACTATCACCCACTCCTCGATATGGGAAGCTTTAAATGCGCAAAATGTAGAAAAAAAACACATAGATATTCTAAAACACCTATACCAAAACATCACCAGTAGAGTGAAGCTAGAGGCAACAGGACCGCCTATACCGATTAAACGTGGAGTAAGACAAGGCGACCCACTGTCTCCGCGAATATTTATTGCTGTACTGGAATATGTTATAAGTAAATTGAACTGGGAAAAATTCGGACTAAAAATAAATAACAAACACATCAGCCATTTGAGATTTGCTGACGATATAGTACTACTATCAGAAAATAGTACTCAACTAGGTTCCATGATAGAGTCTCTGCAAAAAGAAAGCTCAAAGGTCGGTTTAGAAATAAACCTAAGCAAATCAAAGCTAATGACAAATAGTATACAAAATGTGATCACTCTGAATAATATGCCTATGGAATACGTCGAAAGCTATATCTACTTAGGGAAGCAAATCTCTTTTAAAAAAGAAAGTAATGACCTCGAAGTAGACAGAAGAATAGCAGGTGTATGGAAAAAGTATTGGGCTCAAAAAGAAGTCATGAAAGGCAACCTACCACTACACCTAAAGAAAAAAGTTATGGATTCTTGCCTCTTACCATCTCTAACATACGCCTGCCAAACCTGGAAATTCACTAAACGGTTGAGAAACAAAATAACAACTTGCCAAAGAAGCATGGAGAGAAGCATTTTGAAAATAAGAAAAATCCATAAAATACGGCACACTACCATACGCAAGAAAACAAATTTCACAGATGCATTATCTTATGCTCAAAAATTAAAATGGCGATGGGCAGGTCATGTAGCCCGTTTGACAGATGATCGCTGGACAGCACGAATAACTTCATGGCCAGGACCGGCAGGGACTAGAAAGCGAGGCAGACCTGTAACAAGATGGGCTGACGACATCACCCAAATAGGAGGAAAAGACTGGATAGAAACTGCAAAAGATAGAGAGAAATGGTCTTCACTGGAGGAGGCCTTTACCTTCACAGGAGGGGTTCTCACAGAAACTTGACTAAACATTAGAAATCAATTTAGTCAAAACAATAAATTTCTATAATAATGTATTTAATTGGTTAAGAATAGTTTTACTGAACTTAGGACATAGACATATATTAAATTTCTATCGAAATGAATGTCACAAATTATTAGAATTTATTAAAATATTAAGACATTGAGTAATAATATATATTAATATGTACCTATATCAAATTATAATTGCATGTAAAAATAATTATATAGAAATAATGTGATAGAATTATGATAAAAAAATAATCAAATTTTTGTTTTGTTTATTACGTGGGAAATAAAAAGGCTTTTTATTTTATTTTATTTTATTATTTATGTACTTACACTGATTTCATACAGCGAAAGAATAAAGTGGATATGCCTCAAATCCCGGGATTAATTATAAAGACCAGAAAAATCCCGTGATTTATTAAATAAACAAGTTATTTACTTTTACACAATTTAAACCGTCCGACATCGGATGTCCGAAGTTGCAAAATTGTATGTGAATTAATTATGTAAATACTAATAAAAAAATTATGTTAATTATCTTTGTTTTATTTGTCTTATCTATCTCTGAGGTTTTTATTATTATTGTAATTTTGTTGGCCACACGGGATTGTATTGTAAATCCCGGGAAGATCCATATTAACATCAACATTTCGATGCAAGTACATAAATAACTCTACCTAATTCCGACCTCTGGTGATCAGTATTTTTATTTATTTTGTTGTTTTAAGATGTTAAGTACTTTTGGAACTACGATCTCTTTTTTTATGGCGTGGTCCGGTAAGTGCGCTCTTAAAAATGGGAGCTTTACTTTAGTTTGCCGTTTGTTCTTACTTGCCAGAATTTGATCCTTAATAGCTCTGCTCTCTATCCTCTAACACATGCGGATGGAGTAATAATACAGGATTATGCAGGTTTAAATGATTATTATTTATATATCTGTAGTGCGATTCACTAAGGCAGAACATCTTTACAACCAAGAAATCATCGTTGAAACATCTGTTAAATATATGCCACATCAGATGTTTCAACGATGATTTCTTGGTTGTAAAGATGTTCTTCCTTAGTGAATCGCACTACAGGTTCGAGACTCCTTTGAGTGTTTTTCGATATTTCTCAACTTGTTTCGGATTAGGCCATGAAAGGCACATTTTTAAAATTCATCCTGTATATTATCACGCTGTGCTGTGGAGGATGAGCAATATTCAAAAAATTATGTTTTGAACGACAATTGGCTCACGGTTCGATCCCCACCAACAGTTTTTTTCTTTGTATTTATTTTATTCTTTGAACTGTATTTTTAACCGAGTTCCCAAATAGGAGGAGGTTCTCAATTCGGTTGTATTTTTTTAAATATTTGTTACCTCATAACTCCGTCATTTAAGAACCGAATTGAAAAATTCTTGTTTTATCGCAAAGGATATACTTGTCGATTGGTCCCATTTAAATTTTATTATTATCGGTTAGGAAGTTTGGATTTGAAATCGAAATAGCTGGTATTTGTTTACTTGGATGATGGTTTTTCGTCATCCAAGTAAACGAAATTGCATATTTTGCTTTCCTGCGATTTTGCAGTGATGTTGTTAGGTGTGGGGTGAACTAAAGAGTGAAAAATATTTTTTTTACAAAAAATTACAACCGACTTCCAAAAATAAAAAAAAAACACTACAAACTAAAAAAATACTTTAATTTCGGAAGTCTGTGTCAAAATACGAAGCAATGAACAAAAACACAAGTCGGTTGTATTTTTTTGTAAAAAGTTTTTTTACGCCATAGTATTTATTTATTATATACTTTATTGTACCTACATCTCATAACAAGTACAGGAAGCAGCAGGTAGCAGGAGGGGTTTGAGTATTGCCAAAATAATAATAAAATTGGCTTTTGCATGTTAGCTGGAGCCGCGTGTGCACAGAGCACCTGCTGCGGTCGGCGGGCGGCGCGCCGGCGCGGCGCTACGGTCACGTGATGGTGGCGCACCGCGCGCACCTCTACGTGTTCGGCGGCGCCGCCGACAACACGCTGCCCAACGACCTGCACAAGTACGACCTGGACACGCAGATATGGTGAGACAACACTAAGCACTGCCTATTTTTCTTGATAGAAATACAATCATTCTATGTAGAATGAAAAAAGAACAGCCCATGTACAGTTTATGTATGAACGATTAGTGATTGTAAGCTCCGAGGCAGAAATATTTAGGAGCTCCGTAACCGTAACTATCTGATATCTGAAATAAAACTATCCGTTACCAAAACCGAATCCGATATAAACGTTTCGGATAATTTCTACGAGAGGAGAAATTCATTACGTTTCTCATTTAGACTACTAAATGAAACATTAGCCACACGAGTCACTTGCATGTCTGTTTATTATTTAAAATCTAGTTTCCGTCACTAAAATCGAAACTGTCCGAAAACAATGGATAATCCGAAAGAATTGTAATCATTTGAGGTCGGTGGTGCTGGCGGCGGGCGAGTCTCAGGTGCCGTCGGGGCGGCTGTTCCACGCCGCCGCCGTGGTGGGCGACGCGCTCTACATCTTCGGCGGCACCGTCGACAACAACGTGCGCAGCGGCGAACTGTTCCGCTTCCAGGTCAGTGCGCGCTCTGTTTACACAACTGCTTAAAAAAAATCATCAAATGACTGCGTGCTCTGGGCGGAGCAGAAAGGCTTAGTCCCGAACCTGAACTAAGAATTTAGAATTCATTCTTAGTGGTTAGTTAATACGGTTACGAAATTACGGACTTCGGGGTTAGAGAGTAGCCCGTTTGCAACGCAAAGGGCATTAGAAGGAACACGGATGAGTTTTAGTCAGTACGAGTCTGACTATCCCTTCTGCTCCACCTAAGCTAATAAATAAATAATAAAATAAATAAACCGGGAGGCGTAATTTGATAATTTCCATTACTAAAAAGAAAAGCCGGCACAATCTACGCCGAACAAGCTTCACGGCGTAGACCGTATAAGACACCGTGTTACAAATAAACGCATTACCTGAAAATCGGCCAAATCGTCAATTGCCAAAGTGTACTGAACAGCTGATTTTATTCCGAGATTTCGGGTAGTAACATTACGGGTAGTAATATTTCGGGTAGTAACATTACAGGTAGTAATATTTCGGGTAGTAACATTAGTTCATAGGAATACAGTGGCTCCTTTTCAGGTATTGCGTTTGTAGATAGAATTTTACTCATTTATGTACATATTTATTTATTTATTTAAAAATACTATAATGTACACCAAATATAAAATACATAAAGGAAACCTTAAACTAACAAAACTCACAATTTGCGGCCTTATCGCATTCCGCGATATCTTCCAGGCAACCTGGAATGGATAGAGAAAGTCTAGACACTAAATGGGGTTGCACTTGGTGCAAATATACAGTTAAGCTATTTGTTGCACAGACAAAAAACCGGCCAAGTGCGAGTCGGACTCGCGCACTGAGGGTTCCGTAAACAGAAGTTGCGACTTACGATTTATGACGTATTAAAAAAAAACTACTCACTAGATCTCGTTCAAACCAATTTTCGCTGGTAGTTTACATAATAATGTACATCATATATTTTTTTTAGTTTTATCATTCTCTTATTTTAGAAGTTAAGGGGGGGGGGGCACATTTTTCCACTTTGGAAGTCTCTGTCGCGCAAACTTTTCAGTTTAGGCAAAAATGATCTTTGAAACCTCAATATCATTTTTAAAGACCTATCCATAGATACCCCACACGTATGGGTACGATGAAAAAAAACTTTTTGAGATTCAGTTCTAAGTATGGGGACCCCAAAATTTATTGTTTTTTTTTTCTATTTTTATGTGAAAATCTTTATGCGGTTCACAAAATACATCTATTTACCAAATTTCAACAGCGTAGTTCTTAAAGTTTCGGAGAAAAATGGCTGTGACATATGGACGGACAGACAGACAGACATGACGAATCTATAAGGGTTCCGTTTTTGCCATTTGGCTACGGAACCCTAAAAAGTAGGTACATAAAAACATACATATTTCAAATATAAACCATTTACAGGCACTTTTGAAATGTCAAGGTCGGTCAGTCACTTGTGAAATGGTTTATTTGAAATAAATGCTTTGAATCTTTGAATACATAAACAAAACAGAAAAAACTTTGACTTCTGACTTTGACTTCGACTTCTGACTTTGACTTCGACTTCTGACTTCGACTTCTGACTTTGACTTCTGACTTTGACTAACGAATTTGAATACTGGCTTGCTTTCTGTAAGAGAGAGAGAGAGAGACAGACAGAGAAACATGCGCACGCCGCACGGCTTACAATAATAGCTTACTATTGCAAAAAGTGTGGTTACAACTTTTCGACTGAATTTTTTCCGTCTAGCCCCCTTTTGCAACGCGCGATAAGGAACTTCGTTCCAAAAAACGTTTATCGGGTTTTCGTAAAGAAATCTTGAGGTTCCATTATGAATAGCCGATCAAAAATACGTCTATATACGCCATTTATTACTGTCAACAGTTATCAAACTACCCACGCTGCACACTTCACGATGACTTTGGTCGAATATTGAAGTCTCATCAGTTCTGCGACGTACAAATCTTAGTGGGGCCTGAGAAGACGTCTATATTGGCGCACCAGGCCATATTAGCCGCCCGGTCGCAGTTCCTACGAGCTAAGATCAAGTAAGTATATCAACACTACTTCGGTTGCATATTGACGTCTCATCGACGTATGTACAAATCTTAGCGAGGTCTGAAAAGACGTCTATATTAGTGCACCAGGCTATATAAGCAGCCCGGTCGCAGTTCCTACGAGCTAAGATCAAGTAAGTATATCAACACTACTTCGGTTGCATATTGACGTCTCATCGACGTATGTACAAATCTTAGTGAGGTCTGAGTAGGCTTACCATAATCATGAAGCTCTAAACCGGGACAGGAGCGGAGCAGGACAGGATAAGCCAAAAAAAAACACAGGCTACTACCAAAAATGTTTTATTATTTAAAAAACAGATATTGAGTAAGGTACTTATTTATTGTGCCATTCGTACTTCTCGCTAGAGTGAACTTTTTTCAAGAAATTATTATTCCTTTTAATTTTTTCATAAAAGTCGGTGCATGTAATTTTACTCTACTATCCTCACCACAATGCTTTTTTATAAATGGATAGTCTTTTTGGAGTTCACTTGTGAATTTACAATTCCTTTTCGGCATTTTAAATAACAAGCAATACGTTGGTAAGTCACTTCGATACGTAATTAAGTACTTACGCACGCGCGTACTGTTGACTGGCAAATTGGCAATGAAAGGAAAGAAAGAGAAACAAGGAGCGCGCGGGCTGCGGCGGATACAGTGTGCCGCCGGCTGCACACCATTCGTTTTTCATAATACCGACACGTTGCAACACGGTCGTACACACCACGTATTAACTTAACCGGGACAAAATACCAAACCGGCCGGGACGCCGGGACCAGTGCATGAAACCGGGGCAATCCCGGTCAAACCGGGACGTATGGTAAGCCTAGGTCTGAGAAGACGTCTATATTAGTGCACCAGGCTATATTTGCCGCCCCGTCAGTTCCTACGAGCTAAGATCAAGTAAGTATATCAACATTACCTCAGTTGCATATTGACGTCTCATCGACGTATGTACAAATCTTAGTGAGGTCTGAGAAGACGTCTATATTAGTGCACCAGGCTATATAAGCAGCCCGGTCGCAGTTCCTACGAACTAAGATTAAGAACGTATATCAACATTACCTCAGTTGCATATTAACGTTTCATAAACGTACGTACAAATCTTAGTGAGGTCTGAGAAGACGTCTATATTAGTGCACCAGGCTATATTAGCCGCCCCGTCACAGTTCCTACGAACTAAAATCAAGTAAGTATATCAACATTACCTCAGTTGCATATTGACGTCTCATCGACGTACGTACAAATCTTAGTGAATTCTGAGAAGACGTCTATATATTTCACCAGGCTATATTAGCCGCCCCGTCACATTTCCTACGAGCTAAGATCAAGTAAGTATATCAACACTACTTCGGTTGCATATTGACGTCTCATCAACGTATGTACAAATCTTAGCGAGGACTGAGAAGACGTCTATATTAGTGCACCAGGCTATATAAGCAGCCCGGTCGCAGTTCCTACGAGCTAAGATCAAGTAAGTATATCAAAACTACTTCGGTTGCATATTGACGTCTCATCGACGTATGTACAAATCTTAGCGGTCTGAGAAGACGTCTATATTAGTGCACCAGGCTATATTAGCCGCCCGGTCGCAGTTCCTACGAGCTAAGATCAAGTAAGTATATCAACATTACCTCAGTTGCATATTGACGTCTCATCGACGTATCTACAAGCCTTAGTGGGGCCTGGTAAGACGTGTATGTTACTGAGTGAGTGACTGACAGACAACGTAGTGTAGGGTAGCACTAAAAGAGGATTTCCTGAAATTACTACGGGAACGGAAAAAACTGGCCAAGTGCGAATCGGACTCGCGCATGAAGGGTTCCGTACCATTATCTATAAAAACGGCAAAAAAAAAACAAGTTTGTTGTATGTGAGCCCCCTTAATATTTATGTTATAGCGGCCACGGAAATATATAAATTGTAAAAAATTCAGCTTTCTAGCTACCACGGTTTATGAGATACAGCGTGGTGACAGACAGACAGCGGAGGCTTAGGAATAGGGTCCCGTTTTACCTTTTAGGTACAGAACCCTAAAAACGGGATATGCGCGTAAGAAGTCGCGGGAAAAAGCTAGTATGCAATAAATGCTTTGAATCTTTCGCAGGGAAGCTCGAGATGAACTAACTAAACGCATAGCGGCGGGCGAGGAGGAGGCTTCGGAAGTGTGCTCGTACAAGACGCCGCCGCAGCTGTGCGTGTTGCTGCCCGAAGCCACGCCCGAGTCCTTCAACATGGTGCTCAACTACATTTACACCGACAGGATAGACCCTACTGAGAAAGGTACCGTGTTCACTTTAATTTTTAAGCATTTCTTTTTATTTTATTTTTGGGACAAGCCCGCCACGCATACCCAACCACTGCAACTCCTGAAAGCCAGAATCAACAGTGGCGACCACCAGAAAAACGCCGAGCTAATGAAGCCCAACGAGTCCCGGAGAAACGATTCAACTGTCTTGGATCCCGCATCGAAATTAATCAGAAAGTACAGCGGAGGAGTAGGAAAAAATAAATATAATTTCCACTTCCCTCCTTATCAAGCAGGAGACAGATTAGAGCTAGGCCAATAGGCACCAAGGGACATATACAACTGGGTTAAGCCCAGTTGCCAAGCACCACGGATTATATATATTTACACTGAAATTAATGGGTCCTAAATTGTGAGCTACTTTTGATTCCAGTAATAGGTATGGCAAAATCGCCTGAACGCACGGAAAGAACAATGCCCACTTCCCATACATTTAAAAACCTGATAATGAAAGTACATGTATAGTTATAAGGTATAGTAGAAAGACTATCTTTAAGTTTAGAAAATAATGTCCAACAGTCAATTTTACGATTTAAACGCCACGAATTCCAAAAAATACGTTGCAGTTTATGCAAAGTATACGTCGTATTTTTGGTATAAGTGGCATTGTCAAGAGGTTTACAACGGTATGGTAAGCAAAGGTCGTCAGATGAGGAAGATATCGAGGTCCAGGGGCGGTAAACAGGGTCATAAAAAGAAAAACACACAAAATGGCACAGTACACAACAAAACGAAAGCACAACAACGAAGGACTGCGCCAATGTCAATAGGGAATATGCATAAAAAAAATATTTATTATCTAAACACTTTATCTAAAAATATACAAAAATACAGGGAAATTGAAAAAATACCCGAAACCTCTTAGGCAGTGAAAGTACACATGATTATAAGCAACTTTTGTTTTGGTAAAACTCCGAAATCTCGAAAAAAATATCAGCTGTTTCATACAAAATGCAGTATTTAGCCAATGAAAATGTATGAAACAGCTGATATTTTTTTCGAGATTTCGGAGTTTTACCAAAACAAAAGTTGCTTATAATCATGTGTACTTTCACTGCCTAAGAGGTTTCGGGTATTTTTTCAATTTCCCTGTATATTACTAACAGTGGAAATAGAATCAAAATTGCTCGAAAAACAAACAAGATATAATTATGTTAAACAAATATATCTATCCCTCTCGCGAAAACGCTGTTTTCTATGGCAGATGTATAGACGTCACGTAATGTGACGTTAAATTCCATGTCGGACTTCTCGTTCTAAAAGTAATCTTTGAAGCGTTATAACTTCATCGCTGATGAAGATATTTAAAAAATATTTTCTAGAGTGTTTACTGGAGCTTATAAGTAATTCATTTTATAAATAAAAAAATCGCGTGCATATTCCCCATTGCAGAACTGTCAAATATCAAAACAAAAATCCGTTTCACTCGTGTGATCTCAATTATATGCTGCGTGATTAATTTATTTCATTATTATGTTATTTTTAATTAGCCTTCATTATACAAAGACTAATAAAAATACTTATTGATTAAATAAAACGTAAAATAATGAATTAAACTCTGAAACAGAGTTGAACAAAGTCAAGTTTCAGTGAGTAAAATGGAACTTCGTAAAAAGGCTAGTTGAGATGCGTTTAAAACATTGTAGTACGTTAACCCTTGAGGTAGAATAAGCATAAAGAAAAACTATAAAATATTTTTTTCCTGCGTTTCTTTTAACACTGGTATAAGCGTATCTAATATACAATTAAATAAGCTGAATTTTAAGATTTATTTCATATCTATACAAAGTCAGGTCAAAAATGGGCATTCTTCTTTGTTCTGGTTTCTACAAGGTCCGTATAGTAAACTACCCCAGATGTAACCTGAATACTATCTAACATAATATTACGTTCAGTCTGCCAAAGAATACACTCCCATAAGCCGTGACGTGTGTTTTTTTAAGCATGTGAAAAGTGCCGTGTTTTCATCAAATGACTCCTCCCGCTCTAGGCAGAGCAGTGGCCGTGGTCCTCCTAATGCCCTTTGCGTTCCAGAGCCGCGGTACTGTTTCAAACAAATAGGCTTGTCCACTGAAAAAATGTAATAAGTCCGTCAGTTAGATTATCAAGAAATATTTTACCCGTGTTTTTTCTTTTGTAACGTTGACCAAAATTGACGAAGATATGACGCTTTTAAAATTCTTGATACGTCACGCCGTGGTATAATTTGAGCCATTCCCAAGTTTTGAAGCGTTTTTTATCTTTGTCAATATTCATTGATTTTGAAAAATAAAAAATACGTATCCATTATTAGTGTTCCGTACCCAAAAGGTAAAAACGGGACCCTATTAATAAGACTGCGCTGTCTGTCTGTCTGTCTCCAGGCTGTATCTCAAGAACCGCGATAGCTAGACAGTTGAAATTTTCACAGATGATGTATTTCTGTTGACGCTGTAACAACAAATAATAAAAACAGAATAAAATAAATATTTAAGGGGCTCCCATACAACAAACTTGTTTTTTTGCCGTGTTTAAAAATAACTATCTGTCCCCCGCGGCTTCGCTTCCGTCAACTGGCAACTTTTTTTTACATAAAAACCTTCTCCTGTCATAAACACAACAAAAAAAGAATTAGCGAAATCGGTTCTACTGTTCTCGATATTTGCTCTTAGCAACACATTCGATTCATTTTCATATTATAGACTAGCTGACCCGGGCAACTTCGTCTGCGTCACATTTTTCATTACTGCTCCGCTCCTATTTGTCATAGCGTGATGATATGCCTATAGCCTTCCTCGATAAATGGGCTATCTAATACTGAAATAATTTTTCAAATCGGACCAGTAGTTCCTGAGATTAGCGCGTTCAACCAAAGAAGCAAACAAACTACGTCACTATCGCGATTTCGATTTCCAACATCAATAAATTGAAAATCTGTTTAGTCCGTCAGTTAGAGTATTGAAAAACAAGTGTACGAGTCGGACACGCGCACGAAGGGTTCCGTACCATCTATACTAATATTATAAAGCAGAAGAGTTTGTTTGTTCGTTTGTTTGTTTGGTTGAACGCGCTAATGTCAGGAACGACTGGTCCGATTTGATCAATTCTGTCAGTGTTATATAGCCCATTTATCGAGGAAGGTTATAGGCTATAATATATTATCAAGACAAACAGGAGCGGAGCAATAATGGAAAATGTGACGCAGACGGAGTTGCGCGGGTCAGCTAGTAAAAAATAAGCATAGTAAAGACCCCCACCCCATTGGTGCTTACGTAATATGTGAACGGCTCATTTGCTTTTGCCCTGCGTTAGCAGTCCCACAGCACGGTATGCCAGGAGCATCACACGGGCTAGAATCTTTTAGTTTGACCCGTACTTGTTCCACAGACGAAGACCCCGCGTCGCCGGCCACCGTATTGTTAGTGATGGCGGTGCTACGCCTGGCGCTACGCCTCAACATCCCACGCCTGCGCGGCCTGTGCGCGCGCTTCCTGCGAGCCAACCTCTGCTACGGCAACGTGTTGCAGGCGCTACACGCCGCGCACCACGCCAACCTCACGTGCATCAAGGAGTACTGTCTGAGGTGAGTGTGACATACCGTGTACCTCTGCTACGGCAACGTGTTGCAGGCGCTACACGCCGCGCACCACGCCAACCTCACGTGCATCAAGGAGTACCGTCTGAGGTGAGTGTAACATACCGTGTACCTCTGCTACGGCAACGTGTTGCAGGCGCTACACGCCGCGCACCACGCCAACCTCACGTGCATCAAGGAGTACTGTCTGAGGTGAGTGTGACATACCGTGTACCTCTGCTACGGCAACGTGTTGCAGGCGCTACACGCCGCGCACCACGCCGCGCACCACGCCAACCTCACGTGCATCAAGGAGTACTGTCTGAGGTGAGTGTGACATACCGTGTACCTCTGCTACGGCAACGTGTTGCAGGCGCTACACGCCGCGCACCACGCCAACCTCACGTGCATCAAGGAGTACTGTCTGAGGTGAGTGTGACATACCGTGTACCTCTGCTACGGCAACGTGTTGCAGGCGCTACACGCCGCGCACCACGCCAACCTCACGTGCATCAAGGAGTACTGTCTGAGGTGAGTGTGACATACCGTGTACCTCTGCTACGGCAACGTGTTGCAGGCGCTACACGCCGCGCACCACGCCAACCTCACGTGCATCAAGGAGTACCGTCTGAGGTGAGTGTAACATACCGTGTACCTCTGCTACGGCAACGTGTTGCTGCACATCATCGCGCGTTTGATGGAACTCTGCATTTCTAAAACTCGTTCTTGTCTCCAGATTCGTGGTGAAAGACTATAACTTCACTCCCATAGTGATGTCGAAAGAGTTTGAGGAGATGGAACAGAGTCTGATGGTGGAAGTGATCCGGCGACGCCAGCAGCCGCCTCCCAAGCAAACCAACGCGGTTGTGCAACAGGAGTATGATGAAGAGATTATTGGTAAGAACGCACAATATCTTGCTGCTGTATTTTAATACTCGGAATTCGAGAAAAGTTTCTTGTTACACGTTGTTTGTGATTGATTGGAGACGTGCGTGTGACGTGGTTGTGTGATTGTGTCAGGCACGACGCTGGAGCAGGACATGTGCGTGCTGCTGGGCGGCGGCGCCGAGCTGGCGGACGTGCGCCTGCGGGTGGGCGCCGCGCACCGCCCCGCGCACCGCTCCGTGCTGGCCGCGCGCGCCGCCTACTTCGAGGCCATGTTCCGCTCCTTCTCGCCGCACGACAACATCGTCAATGTAAGTGTTGTACTCACCCCCGCGCACCGCTCCGTGCTGGCCGCGCGCGCCGCCTACTTCGAGGCCATGAAACTAAGTCAAAACGTAAATTAATATAATATTTGTCCATCAGATCCAGATCTGCGACACAGTCCCATCGGAGGAAGCGTTCGACTCCCTGCTGCGGTACATCTACTACGGCGACACCAACATGCCTACAGAAGACTCTCTGTATCTGTTCCAAGCGCCGATATACTATGGTCAGTTTTATACACAACACAAGCGTGCACGATCTACAAGTGCCACCACAAGTGTCAATGTCTCAACTGGGTAAGCTCGCTCCATCGTAGACTTTGTCTCCGTCATCTCTGACCTAGACTAGAGTCAAGAGCAAACCCATCACAAATAAAAATAAAGTTGCAACACTAAATGGGGTTTTAGGTAGTCACCTAATCTCACCCCTTTCCTGTAATGCGTGTGTTCGCCCGCGCGTGGATCTGGTCCGCATGCGGGCTGCCCGCATCCTATTATTAAGCCCTTAGTCATTGGCGACACGCATGATACTGCAGCGTCAAGCGACATTTTTGTCCTGCGTGTGGCCAGGAGCGTGCTGTCACCCGCATGCGGATGAGATCCGCGCGCTAGTGAAAACACGCATGACAGGAAAAGGGCCCTTAATTACACTGCCACTCGTATAAATCCCACAGGTTTCACAAATAATCGGCTGCAAGTGTTCTGCAAGCACAACTTGCAGAGCAACGTGTCCCCAGAAAACGTGCTCGCGATCCTGCAAGCGGCCGACCGAATGCGCGCAACCGACATCAAGGAGTATGCGCTTAAAATGATCGTTCACCACTTTGGCCTTGTAAGTTGAACTTAATCCTAATATATAAAACTGGCTTTCGCCCGCGCATATCCCGTTTTTTAACGTTCCCATGGGAATTTCGGGAATTCCTCTCTTAGTGCCCCCTTACACTTCCTAAGGAACCTGTGAGCCAAAATTCAGTTTCCTATGACCAACAGTTACGGCTGTGCGTTATCTGTCAGGCACACAGTAACGTAAGAATTTTATGTACAGTGTGAGTCTTTATAATGTGCACATATGAAAATGAGAGAAACTATACCTAACTTTATCGACGGAAAACGTAGTTATTTAAATAACAAAAGTTATTTAAATATGGTTATGGTATCGTTATTTAGTTATTTAATGATACATTTTAATACCTTATTTCGTAAGGTTTCAAAGGTTATTTTTCATTACTCATGCTCGGAAAGTAGGCCTGAAGTTACCTGAGGAGCGGGTTGAAAGGATTACTTTGTAGCCCTAGGGAAAATCATTTTCAACTGACAGGCGACAACTCATAAAAAAACAATGATGAAAATGTTATGACTGAATAACTGGCCGGTTACAGAATAAAAAAATAGTCGGGAAAGCGGCAATTTGAGCTTCATTTGTTTTTTTGAGCTTGGTTCATACTTTCGTATAGCAGAGATTTGTATTAACACGATGAGTTCATCAGATTCAGATTCGTGTTTTTATTTTTACTTTCATGTACAGTACGATTTTTCTATCTTTGCCTATGCATACTACATCGCAATTGATTGCGCTGGATGTCAATTTGACAAGAAACATAGAACAGCGCATGCGCGGGTAGGTCGCGTATGCAGTCTCAGTTCCTCGTATACTTTCGATGCATAATTGTGTCTCATTTCCTCAATGCAATACGACTGTTGATGCGAAAAGTTTAAATTATTCATTTCGGTTTTTCTTACTGTTTCATTTGTGTTTTGTGTTTTTGTGGTGTTTGTTATTATTACTGGTTGTGTTTCTTACTTGTTTATAATACAAAACGTATAAATCAGAAGAATATTCTACGAACGTAACATTTTTTTACTCGATGGGACCTGCGCGGTCGTCACTAAAAGCTAAATTCGGAGCGGCAAAAATAGAAAAATCGTACTGTATTCGTAATGAAAAGCACAGTGTTCACCTCGGGTGCCAGACGCCATCTCGGAACTAAACCAGTTACTTTCACCCCTGGATAACAATGTACTATTTTTCTATCTCATCCTAAACATAATTTAACAATAATAATTATGAGGTATCCATTGACACTTGATAAGACATTTTATACATTGGACATTCTAAACCTGAAAGCTTCAATAGTTTATGATTATTCGGAAACTAACTTACACCGTAGTTACGTTGATAATTTGTTGTAAATAATAAAATAAAAAATCCTTCAAACAAGGCGCTTTAGTTGCAGTAAAATAGGTACAAAGGTGATGCTTACATCACCTTTATACCAATTTTTCTATTATTTAATTTTATCTATCTTTTAAATGTGTCCACACAATGTTCTAAATAAATAAATAAACCATCTACAATTACACAGGGTTACATTTCACAGGTGGCTCGGCAGGATGCCATCAAGAACCTGGCGCAGCCTCTTCTGGTGGACATCATATGGGCGCTGGCTGAGGAGCCGCACTTCGACTCGCCTCTCCCCGTGCAGCCGAGGTCATTGCCTTCGTCCTCGTCGGCGGACACTCTGACGGACGACCCCGACTACTCTCGACATAGATGCGGGAAGTCCTAGACTTTTCAAAGTAGGTATTGTATATCTTGTCCACCGGGTTAATCAACTTTTGACAGATCGAAGTATTAATTCATCCAATGTAACGTTTGGGTTATAAATTCGATTACTGACACGTTAAATGGTATAAAAATCGATTATTTGCTATCGAATGTAAAAAGTATTTACTTTATGCGATTATGTTTGACAGTAATCTATTTTTTATTTTACTTTGTAACATTTACAGTATTTTAATTTTTCTATGGCGTCGCCCTAATTGGCTTACGATCGTACGAGTTAATGAAGCGATTTCGTCGCGCAATGAAAATGATTTCTGTGCTCTAGCGATAATTTGCAAGTTTCAATTAAGGCTCTCTAAAGCTGTGGTTCTTAACCTTTTAGTCACTATGGACCAATTCACAAAATGTCTATTGTACCATCGATCACCAATTTTTTGCAGGTACTAACGCAATTAATGTAAATCAATAAAAAAACTAATCTTAAATAAAACTTAAATTAATATACTTAGGTAAAATGTTGCAATACATATACAGGGAAATTGAAAAAATACCCGAAACCTCTTAGGCAGTGAAAGTACACATGATTATAAGCAACTTTTGTTTTGGTAAAACTCCGAAATCTCGAAAAAAATATCAGCTGTTTCATACATTTTCATTGGCTAAATACTGCATTTTGTATGAAACAGCTGATATTTTTTTCGAGATTTCGGAGTTTTACCAAAACAAAAGTTGCTTATAATCATGTGTACTTTCACTGCCTAAGAGGTTTCGGGTATTTTTTCAATTTCCCTGTATATTAAAAAAAAATACGTTTTTTTCGTTCAACATGGGATCATATTCGCGCGCACATTACATACAGTCAAATCATAACAAAAACACATAATATGTAGGTATTTGATAAAACACTTAGTAAGTACATTATTAAAATTCATGAAAATAAAATTTATTTATGAATTATTTGAATTTATGTGCATTATTGGAAGGGAAGAAAACATTATAATACAACTAAAATTACCAAATCAAACAATACAAATAAAATTAATTTCAAATTAAAATTGAAATCCAGACTTGACATGTAACTGCATACAATGCCATATTGTTGGGCAGTCAGCTCGGCCAGCCACAACGCTCAGAATGCTATTAAATATTTCCCAGATAAATATACCTACATATTATTTTCCATTACTCATACTCGGAAAGTAGGCCTGAAGTTGACTGAGGAGTGGGTTGCTTTTCAGCCCTATGCAGAATTGTTTTCAACTAGTCAGTCATCAAATTTTATTTTCACATTTCTGTTGTACTTTCTTTTCAGCCACTCAATTACAGCGCGATGTAAAATTGAAATAACAAAGATAAATATTAATTTTGGTTACACTGGTTTCAACTATTTCTTTAAAATAACAGATTTGGGCAAAATGTTTACCTTTTTTTTCAATTGTAAATCTATACTAATATTATAAAGAGGTAAAATTGTTTGTAAGTTTGTAAGTTTGTAAGTTTGTATGTAGGGGGTAATCTCAGGAACTACTGGTCCGATTTGAAAAATTCTTTCAGTGTTAGATAGCCCATTTATTGAGGAATGCTATAGGCTATATATTATAAAGATATCATGCATATTAGCCAAACTATCTCAATTTTTGTCTATCCAGGCGGAAAAAAATAGCTCTTACAACAGAGTTATTTGCGTGCGCTGCCTTAACAGTTGTATATAATTGATAACAATGTATGGCAACCTGGTCCGCTTTGAATAGTTCTACAAAAAAGTCCGCGGCACCATATTTCTATCTTTTATATTTTAGCAGATATAGTAGCTTTTTTGTGTCAAAAAAAGTATTTTTCGATGTACTTATTTTTGAACGATTTTTTAAACAACAAAATATTAAACCTTAACGAAAGCAATGTTATGATGATCACAAGAACATCATAGAGATACGATTTGCTCAAAACAGTATGTCAATTGGTTGAATAGTTTCGAAGATAATATAAAATTACTAAATCGCAAAACGCCGCTCGCGCCGTCCATTCACGAACCGCATTAGAACATGCTTTGTGCAATTACGTAATTTTTCTGAATCATGGTGTTAAGATTTTCCGCGGATTAATGACCCTCTCCAGTTATTATTTAACTTTTGTCGTTAGGTACGTGAGTTGTACGTAGTTGGTTGAATGTTGGTTGAATGTTGTTGGTCTATTGTTTTGGTTGCTCGGTTTCTCAAAACACAATTACAATATTACTTCGTTCTCATTCTTCGAGTTCGAAGCCTACTGTGATATTTCTGTTTTTGGGATATCGGACAGTTTCAGCGATTGTTTATCATGCCTAAAAGGAAATCTCAACTTTCCCGTCAGACATCCCAGACATGAGACAAGAGCAGCTCGAGTACGCCGTACGGCATAGTCTGCTCTTGATAATCATCTGCGCCTCTCGAGGAATAGAGAAAATATTTCGCAAGCACGCGCTGGGAAATCTAGCTCCGAGCGTTCATAGCGGCTTGCTAACCAAAGCTGGAGAACATCGCAGGTCCGTGCTCGGGAATCTAGCGCTGAACGTGCACAGCGTCTCAGTGATTTAAAGCAGCATGTCTCTGCAACAAGGGATAGGGAGTCTAGCGCTGAGCGCTCGCAGCGGCTCGCTAGCCTAGCTACATTACATATGCAATAAAAACAAAACCCTCCTTTTGGCAGTCAGGAAATAAATCATAGCACTCAATACTAACCGAACCACACTCATCATTTCATCAGAAGTTAAAATGTTTACCGCCCAACGAAGTGGGCACGGGTCAGCTAGTGTAAAATAATGGCTGAATAGCTAGCCGGTCAAAGATAAAAAAAAACGTAATTGGCGGGAAAGCGGCAATCCGATCTACATTTGTTTTGTTTTTTCGAGTTTAGAGTTGGGCGCCAAACGCCGTCTCGGGACTAAATGAGTTACGTTTAGCCCCAGGATAACAATGCACCTACCCTACCGTACTATTAAAGCTGTTTAGTGACTGCTTAATACTCTTTCTTAATTTCTGCTCAAAGACTGATATCGAATCGATTTCGGTGATTGTTTTCAAAATAATCAAAAGTTAACTTACATATAGATGAAATAAATATAGAATTTAAGGATGGCTTCGCGCACCACATTTGCCACCAGTGGTCCACTGACCACAGGTTGAAACGTTGCTCTAAAGAAATGTGTATTTTTAATCTCATCGTGGGACGAAGTCTTATCGATGACTCGTACGATCGTTAGTCGTTTAGGATGACGTCTAAGAAGTCATAATAGGATAAGATTTAACAACGCATTTAAAGGTTAACGTTTCGGGTTACGTTCTAAGGAAAAAGTGAATAACCAGTGGACAAGGTTTAAAGGAAGTGCCAATGTCAGTAGGAAAGCGGAGACTGATTTATTTATAGGAGTATGAGAGTAGTGATAACACTATTATGACACCACCATCCAGTACCTAACGGGTGGGTTCAAACATAGTGACGATTCTGAAGTTCGCATTTCTTTGCGCTGCACACACCACCTTTCATCCCCGATGGCATATGAATTTGCTAAGGCGCATCGGCGAGCCTCGTGTACCAAGCCGTTTGAAGTTTTAATCCACTTATGAAATTAAGAAACGAGCGTTGTTTTCTAGCACCATACTGCCGCACTGATCTTTCGGAGTAGGTACTATACTTTCAGAAATCATGATAATTTGATTTTATCTAGAGTGTTTTGAAAACAATATGATTTTTTGAATTGTCTCTAATACAAAATGAGAATTTTACTAAAATATAGGTACCTACTCAGCTAAATCCGGTTTAACTGGATGCCGACCCCACATTAAAGTTGGGAAAAGGCTAGGCAGATGATGACAAAATGAGAATAAATTTTATTCTGACATAATTTAGCTTCTTCTCGGAGTTAAAAGTTAACATTTTAGATTGTTTGGGCCCAGTAGGTGAATATGTTATTAACTCTCCCAAAGTATAGGTGTATTTACTTGGGTAGGTGAGCACTGTTACATGGTGCTCATGTTCTGAACAGGGCCAGGGGCAGGGACATTGAGTATCTATCCTACGGGTCTATGAAAGACTAATAATATGTAAGTCCTACTAATATTATAAATGCGAAAGTTTGTGAGGATGGATGTATGTGTAGGTATGTTTGTTACTCTTTCACGCAAATACTACTGAACCGATTACGATGAAATTTGGTATGTAGGTAGCTGAAGACCCAGAATAACACATAGGCTACTTTTTATCTCGGAGTTCTCGAGGGATCGGGATTTACACGGGAATAACGAGAATTTATACGCGGGTGGCCTCTAGTGTGTTTATATAAGTCTAGCTTCAGGTAGGTACATTGTAGTACAAGTGCTGTATGTATGAAACATATTTTTGTTGAAATTGCATTTAAAGTAATAATATGTCAATTATTAAACCAACAAATAAAAAATCTCATGTCACAGTGTTTGTTATCGACCTCCTCCGAAACGGCTTGACCGATTTTTATAAATGTTTTGTATAATTTTTTTTTTTATTCGTTATTGGTAGGTCTGAGAATAGGTCGTAGACATGTTTTATGGCAAAAAGCCGTTTGTCGTATCAGCTAGTAATTAAATAATATTGAGCGAGGCTGTGCATTTAGAATGTATATTATTATTATGTCACCGGAAAATAGCAGACTACGTAAGTTTGTAATAAATCTTGATTAGATTATAATTTCTCGATATATTATGAAAAAATCGTTTTGTATATAAAAAATCCCATTAAAATGCAATAGTATCCAATAAATCCGTGTCATAATTAGAAAAGTTCACAATTTCACGCGACTTTTTATAATCTTACGGAGTTGGCCATTTTCCGGTGACATATAAAACTAATACAATTATATCTATTGATAATATAATTTGTTAAGATAATAGATTTGATTGCAAAATTGTATGTAGGTATGATGTTATAATGGATTATGTATATTTGTATTATATTTGCCATTTGAATTCCAGAGAAAATAGTAAAAAAAAAAAAAAAGTAATGTTAAGAAGAGTTAGACTGCTGTCAGACTGCACCGCAGTAACCTGACATAGTCGACATATTCAACTGCATGCAGTGGCATGAAAGAGTTCATGCAGTCGGATATCAACTTTACGCGGTCGGCTGCAGTCGTGTAGTGACGCATACTTTCCACCACATAGCGAATACAGTAAAGTGTGCAGATAGTCAAGGAACAGAACGCGCGTCGGCCGCGTCGAACGTTTAAGTTGGATAGTGAATCCTATTCCGATTACATAAGAGTCGTTAAAGAACGTTAGGCTGCCATCAGGCGGACTGCACCGCAGCAACCGCATGCAACATACAACTGCATGCAGTTGAATATATACACAGAAGTAGCCTGTTCACTCGTTAATTTTGAAAAGATTAGGGTTGTAAGCATTCAGAGACACAGATGCAGACAATAAACAACAAACTTTAGCAGTGTAAGGCTTACTGCTAAAGTTACTGTTCTTGATTTTTCTCAGATCAGTCTTGCCATGAAATACCTGTAAGAACTCACGGAGCGATTTTCACCCGCGAGCGCCGCGGTTGCGGGCCCGCAGCTTCTGTAGAGGCGCGGGCGTAAATCGCGTCGTGAGTTGTCCTTTAATTTTTAACATACATAACTGCTTTCTACAGAAGCTGCGGGCCCGCAACCGCGGCGGTCGCTGGTGAAAATCGCTCCGTGAGTTCTTAGCCATACTGTGTTGTGGAGTTCAGTTCGGTAGTTCCATTATTTGTCTGTTCTGTTGACGTCATGCACCATAGATCAATTAATGGGAACTACCGGATTAGAATAGGTTATAAATAAATATGCAGTAACTCCATGTAAAATACTCTGGTGCTCAGCTGACTCCAGCAGGTCTACAAAGGCCACTTTAGCAGAATCAGAAAGCAAATCACTACCTGTCACTCTAAATTTCCAATAAAAAAAAAATAAAGAAAGCAATAAAGATGAAAATAAAATTTGACAGATTATGTGATTATGATTATCCTAAAGTTGCGCCTTTTAAGCCCCACTGTTTGACTGGGAGTCAACCCCAATATAGTTGGAGAAAAAACTAGGCAGATGAAGATGTTGACATTACATCTGGAATTCAAAAAGGCAGTTCATTGAATTATTTATTTAGTGTAATCTAGTCATGACTTTTCTTCAATTATGTATGAATGATGTAAATAATAATAAACTTTTTTTTAACTTGACATAATTTAATCAAGAATAATTATTAACAAATTAACTAATAAATTAAATCATCTTATTGCTCTGTTGTTTTACTCTTCACTGCTCGTACTTGTCCTTGATGTCCTTCCAGAGTTTCTGAAATTAATAAAAATAATATCTAGAAATATATACATATTTTTTTAAACTTAGGTAGATGAAATGATATTAATGTTTTTCCTCTGCTAATATTTCTAGGTAAACATGATTAAGAAATAAGAAGGACAACACACTAACTGAAAAGTTTGACTTTGTGCAGTTAAACTTCCCCTCTGTGCATTCCACATAACATTCTTATAAAAAAATCCCATTCATTAAAGATTTTTAAGTTTAATTTGTTTTTGAAAGCTGAAAAATTTAAAACGCTGTAAAGTTGAGCCACAGCCCTCACACAGAGAATTCACAAGTGACTAGTACTTTTAACAACCAGTACATTACAGACAACAAAGTATTTACATTACAATCTAAGCAAATCCCTATAGTGGTGGGCATTGCAACAACAAACCGTTTTCGTTCTGCGATGGTGAAACTGTTTATCATTCCAGATTTAAACAGTCTCCTTTGCACAAACCTGTCTTGAATAACTTGGTGTAATATTTTATTTTGAGTTTAGTCTGTCAAAAATATGACAACGATCCACCACTAAATCCCTAACAATATCTGAGACTGGCTTTACTACTTTAAGTACAGGGCCAAGGCCCCACAAGGCCTAAATAATAAATCTCAAGGCTTATGATATAAATATTAAGTGCCTTTTGGCAATGTTGCGTAGTGACACCATAAACACTTGGGGACCCGACACACAATCAGTTTGCATTTTAACTGATTCCACTAAATGGAACCAAAGTTTATGTTCAAAAACATCAAGCCCTATTTGGCATGTTGCCTATATGTAGATCAGCTGAAAGGGATTGTTTTTTATAAGCAAAGTACTGGCTAGCACAATAGACCCTGGGCTTATCTTGAACGAAATAAACCTAAAGCAGCAGAATGTAACAATAAATTCTTTCATGAAAACCTGCAACTTCAGTATTGATTTTTGTGAGGTTATTTTTAAATCCATTTTACTATCTCCATTCCTTAAAACACAAGTGTATTTTTGTGAAACGAGTGATATTATAAAATAGAAGTTTGGTTATTACTAGGGGAAAAAAGAAAAAAAAAGAAATAGCCCTAAAAGTAAATTACATAACATTACTCACTCCCTTGTTTATGCTCTCGAAGATGCCTACAGAGACGACATCGAAGGTTCTTTCGAAGAAGAAAGTGCCTAGCGCGCCCGCCAGGAAAAAGGTGGATGTTCGCTTGAACACAACACGATTTAACGTAGTCCACGCAGACATTCTGGATACAAATTCAAGAAAATCCCTTTTCTCGTCGAAATTGGTCTAGGAACACACCACAGACTAAATGAAATTAATTTTATTCTTGCCTGTTCTTGTCAAAATAAAACTTGCCCTGACCACCAGTCTTTTTAGCTAAGGCTAGGCAGAGACCAAATCACTTTGGCGATACAAAGCAATACACAAAATTTAAGCGAATATTTTTTCAGTGGAGCACGTTTGCGGGCAATATAGGTCTGATATATCCGATATCCGACTAAAGGTATAAGTTCGTAGCAGCGCCACGTCACGACTGGATTCTATGGAACTACTGCATCAAGCCTGGAGAAGAGCTGTCAGACAAAAGAGAACGACCTTGAGCACCTCTGAGGTTAGTCTTTGTATAAGTTAAATCCAGCCTTCCCAGAATAAGTAGTGTAGCGAACTGAACCTTCAATCAACTCCTAACCAGCCATCCACCTCAGAGCTCAGACCAACAAAAAAATATGAATTCTGTAACAGAGAAAAATCGGGCCCTGGAGACGGTTGTAGCACACTTTTACGCGTGTGAAGCCACGGGCAAAAGTTAGTCTATAATATTGAAAGTCATAATTGAAAGGTTAGGTAGAGGCAACTTTTACCTGATACTGCTAACGCCAACCGGCTGCTTGTAGTACTGACACATACTTTCAGAATGCAGAGCTGCCTTTTGTTCAACACAATTTTTTGTCACAAAATTAAATAATTCACCCCCTTGAATACTCAACATAGATAAAACAAAAGAGTATCTTACAATACGTCAAAGATTAGAAATCAAAATTTTCAACTAGCCAGTATTGCACGGGGTTGAAATTGATTGATATTTCATCTTCATCTCGTTAGTTTGGCTCTTATTGTAACCATGATATTAAAGTGGGTGATAGACGTACGAGCAACTATTTATGGCTCTTTTTCGCTCGTGTGTCACCCTAAGTACGCTAAATAAAAACAAGACGCGTAGAAAAAAATGGTCGTAGAGCCATAAGTATGCGTACTTGCTCGTCCGTCTTTCACCCATTTATGTATCTATTAGGTCTCATTCGTTTCAATATTCATTCGTTTAAAATTAGCTGCTATTTTTTTAGGATGACAAATCCAGGCAAATTGTCAAATGACTAGTTCCGCTCGGCGGAGCGGAAGGGCTCTGTTACTGACTAACACTTACTCGTGTTCTTTTAAATGCCCTGTGTTTCAAGGCCTAGGCCGCAGTGACTCTTTCGAAATGGAGACTTATATTAAATGTATGCTCAATTGACAAAGTAACTTATTTACTTTTAGACTTATGTAGATAGTCTTGGGCGGTTTAAGGGGCTGTTCTAGCTACCCCTTATAGTAGCAGCAACGGCGGTCGATGCGTGCCGCTGGGGTTGTGATTCCAATTCGTCTCATTAATTATTTCGTCACCATTACCTAATACGTCTCCTTCACCAATACGTCACTTTTTATATTTAGTCGCTTTCCCAACTCGTAAGTCAAGATTGAATGTTACTTCTAGACAAGCGTGCTCCACGTTAGACCGCATCAATAGTAAAAAAATAAAAATAAAATGTACCTAACTGTACATTAAATATATACGTCAGACGAATAGGGATAACGACGAAATAACTAATGAAACGAATTGGAATCACAACCGCCGCTGGCGGGCTGTACCTACAGGTCTCGGGATGACATGACCATTGCACATGACTTTGGTTTTGTCCCGATTCATCCCGAGACCCACCCACCCGCCTTGAAGAATCGCTCCAGGTCATTCCTCCAGCTCCTGCAGAGTTTATTTATCAAGCGTCTTAAAACGTCCTCCAATGCATTTGTCAACAGTTTCGGAGAGATGACATCTTTTTGTGTTACACCTCGACGCACTTGGATTGATTTCGTGCTCTGTTCTTGTACTTGAATGGTCATTGTTGTGGTCTTATACAGACACCTCATCATCTCTAAGTAGCGGCAGTCAATGAGACATCTCTGCATTGACTCCTCTTGTCGGTGTCGGTGTCCTAAACGTGAAGACCACAGAGTTCTTTTATATATATGGTGAAGACCACGCGGAACACGTTTTTCGGTTATTTTGTTAGTGTATCTCATATCTGTTTAATAGAATATCATTGTTTCATAGTAAAAAAATCACAATTTCGCAGAATTTTTATTTCGAAAACCATTACACCTTTTCAACGTTTTGAGAGGCTGCCGCTGCTCCCACCATTCGAATCGCAGCTGACGATCAGGTACCCATGATAAACAAAGTATCGTCCGGGAATAAATGTACAACGAAATTCGAGCCTGGCTTACGGTCTTGGCCTACACAGAATACAACCTGTAACAACCTAGCGGAAAGCCTACCCAGTATATAGTATTAGTACTCTGTGTAAAGTATAATGTAGGAACTCTGTGGCCTACCGTACCAGTATCATACCCATACCAGTATTTAAAGTGGTACTCTATGGCCTACCGCCTATCCAACTACTATTTTAACATAGGGAACGTGCAGAACCGGCAGAACCTTTATGTGGCAGCACAGAAATGTCAGTCAAGTATAATTCGAAATGGCACCGCTAGATGGCAGTCTACTTCGCGCACATTCCGTCCACTAGCGCCGCCAATCGTTTTTTATTATTTGTGGTAAATTTAGGACACGTAGATAAAAAACCGCTCTGTAGTGCACTGAAGAAATGTATTTATTATGTTTTGAGAGTTATGTTTTGTACTTTAGAACATAAATAGTTGCCAAAGTCGATATTTTTGCTAAAAGTGGCCACTTTTAGCAATAATTGCCGTTTTGGCTATTTAGCCATGAGTTATGTATTAAAAATAGCTGTCAAAAAATAATAGATACATTTCTTCAGTGCATTATAGAGCGGTTTTTTATATACGTGTCTTAAATTTACCACAATTAATAAAAAACGATTGGCGGCGCTAGTGGACGGAATACACACTCTTAAACTGAAGCCAAAGAGTAAAGTAACTACTGAAGCGCTTATTACACTTCACGGATATGGAATAGATAGATTAGTCGGAATAACACATAGGGCCGAGTCACACCGGAATGGCAGCGGCCGGCAGCGACGCGGCGAGCACTTTCAGTGTGAAATAATTTTAAACTTTAACTACATACTTAAAAGACCAGTGTCGCTTGAAAAGGTCGCGAGGCCGCCCGCGGTGACGCGAGCGGCCGCGCGCCTCGCGCGTCTTGTTGGTGTTTCCGCCCACGGCTGCCAGCGGCGCCGCGAGGCCGCTAGCGGCACCGCGGGCGCTAAACTAGTCAAGAAGATACCAGGCCCGCGGGGTCTGGCTGGAGGTCGCGCGAGGCCGCCCGCGGCTGCCAGCGGCGACGCGAGGCCGCTCGCGGCACCGCGGGCGCTAAACTAGTCAAGAAGATACCAGAATCAGATGCTTTTATTTCTCTAGTTGTAATGTAACATGTAACTTAAATATTAAATTCAATTTTACAAAAGAGTGTACGTGTTTCATTTTGTCCGCAAAGTGGGACCTTTTGAAACCTATCCTAGTGGTTTCCTCGTTTCCTGTTTTTTATATAAATCTAGGTGAGGATGACGATGAAGCAACGGGGATTAGCCCCGGCGGTTAACCGCTTATTAAGAGTGACGCTACGGTCATAGCCGGGCAAGAAGATACCAGGCGCGCGGGGTCTTTCTGGAGGTAGCGCGAGGCCGCCCGCGGCACCGCGGGCGCTAAACTAGTCAAGAAACCAGGCGCGCAGGGTATGGCTGGAGGTCGCGCGAGGCCGCCCGCGGTTGCCTATGGCGACGCGAGGCCGCTCGCGGCACCGCGGGCGCTAAACTAGTCAAGAAGATACCAGGCGCGCGGGGTCTGGCTGGAGGTCGCGCGAGGCCGCCCGCGCTGCTGCCAGAAGCTAGTGTGTAGATCCAGCGACTGATCAAGAGTTCTGACCGCCCTAGGCTAATTATGAGGACGCGCCCTCGCCAGGTGTTTTACGGACGGCCTAAAAAGTAGTGTGTAGAGTAGTAGTGTGAAAATTTTAACATGGTTCATAATACCTACAAAAGTTTTCAGATCGATTTGCAAGCAAATTAAAGTTGTCCTTTAATCTGCATGACATTCAACCTTAGGGTGGCAAACCATTTTTTTTAATGCTGACCGTACATAAAGGCAGCCTGCTGGGGTCGCGGGATTTTCTAAACAGGGTACCGTGGCCCCAGAACGTAAAGGGCATCCGAAGGAACACGGGTGGATTTTAGTCAGTAAAAGTCTGACAGTCCCTTCCGCCCCACCCAGGGTGGGAGGACTCATTTGATGATTTTACCATCCCAAAAAAAAACCATATATAAAGGCAAAGTACCGGGGACTCCCCGCACATCGTTGCCATGTCAATGTGTTCTATTGCGCGCGGCAAGCTGCGCTGAGTGCCTAGTGCGGGTTTTGTTTATTTCGCCTCATAGAACAACGCGCGTATACGTGAAGATTATTTTGTATGGGAATTTAAACAGTGCAACCTAAAAGGATAAAGAATAGAATACGATACAGAGTCATTTAGCGGCAAACGTGAGAACTAGGTTGCACTGTTTAAATTCCGAATTTCCCATACAAAACAAAGATCGCGAGGCGGATTTAACAAAACTCGCACTAAGCACTCTGTTGCCAGCTCACCCACTCGCTCGCTCGACCACCTACCGATTGGAGTAACAAGGCAGTGTTTGATCCAACCGCGCTTTAATTTCAAAATTTATTGTTAAAATCAGGGACTCTCAAGCGCATTTAGTTTGTGTTGTCTCGGTCTAGTTGAAATATGTAGGGTAGATGCAATGATAGACTAGATTAGTGCATGCGAAGACACGATTTCAGCGCGCCCCCCCCGATCCTCGCGCCCTAGGCTGCAGCCTAATTAGCCTAAGGGTTAATCAGGCCCTGTGTAGATCTATACTAATAAAGAGGTAAACTTTGTGCGTTTGTATGTGGTAATCGCAGGATCTACTAAACTGTTCTTTTTTCTGCAATCAATAGAAACCAAGAAACCCACGTGAGTTCGCCCGACGAAGTGGGCACGGGTCAGCTAGTCTATACTATTATTATAAAGAGGTAACATTTGTTTGTAAGTTTGTATGTAGGGGGTAATCTCAAGGTCCATTTATCGAGGAAGGCTATAGGCTACATATCATCACGCTAAGACTAAAAGGAGTCGAGCATTAATGGAAAATATGACGCAGACGAAGTTGCGTTGGTCAGCTAGTAAATTATAAAATAAATACTATTGTTCGATTACAACACGTCTCCCCTTTCCGCCGCCCACGTCTCGTCTCCGCTTTGCTTGAATCTATGACTTTACGTTCTACAAAAACATGCGGCGCTGATTTAAACAGCACCTATGCAATTATCGTTTTTATTTCCTTCCCGTAAAGTACATAATTATTGGTTTAGGATAATAAAACACATTATTATTATGATGAAAATAGGGGATATATTTACAACTATGTATTAAAACAAAATGATGACTCATGAACAATACTTTCCATAAATAATAAACGAGTAGAAGTAACGTAAAGTTAAAAACTAAAACCCGACTACGGAATTTCGATATACATAATTATAAAATTTGGAAAAACCAGCTCAATTTTATAGACAACAAAGTTCAAATTCCATCGCAACCCATACTTGAGGATCTTACAAAGTTATACACAACGTTGTAGTCGATACTTTCGTTGGTTGCATTGCGACGTATTGAATTGATTTCGAATTATGAATGAAAGTAGGTACACTAAATACGTTTTTTTCTCGGTTGGTATGTTTTTTATATTGTACTAATGAATATTTTTGAACCAAATATTTCCTTCCCTTTCATTTGATACAATAGCTATGCCGTAGTCGGGTAATGAGTACTGGCGTGTTACAATCACGCATGTTTTAATAAAACCGCTAAATACGATTGTACAAACCTTGTATACGGAATGATTGTCAGCAAACAGTTCTCTTTTGGTTTTCCACACTATAAATTATGTTTGGCTTCCGAAAAAGGCTTACTATTCTTGTATATTTTGTCGATCGATCAAATTGATCAATCCACTATAATCGAGAGAATTTCGGCAAATTTTCTGAGCAAAAGTAACCTAACCTACTTTTTTTTTTTGTTCCGATGGGTTTGCTCTTCAATCTAGTCTAGGTCAGAGGTGACAGAGACAAAGACGATTGCAATTCGAGTTATTGTAACCGGCTGTTTTACCGACTTCCAAGAATTTGTTAATGTTCTTGACAACGACAAATTATAGGTGTGCTTTAGCCTACGTGTGCAATAGCGGACAGCCGCGGGGGCGGTTAATCGCGCGGTTTCAGTTTAATATGCAACCTCTTGTCATTTAATATCGGTTAACTGAGTACACTCACTAGCGGTTGCATATAAAACTGCAGAAGCGGTCAGCAGCCCCCGCGGTCAACCGCTACTGCGAAGGAGGGCTTACCGTGGTGGGTTAAGTTACTTCTGCTTGGTAACCTCAAATATTACAATATGTTAAAATGTATCGCACAAACAAGAGGGGTTTTATACTGTTAAATCTTAAAGTAAAAATGCCATAAGATAAGATATAACTGCAGTAAAATAAAGTTCAGTCCAAAGCTAAAACTATGTTTTGCGATACATAGGCTTATAAAAATGTGTCGAAAGCAGTGTTTAGAAGAAAAGAACGAGATAATTATAACACAGGTCTTGACATAAAATACAGGGAAGACATTACTATAATTGTTTATTTTAAAACACAGACAAAATCCGACGCATTTTTAGTAAGCGGTACATTCTCAGCGTAATCGTAGTTATATTTTTTCGTTTTATTCGAAATATAAGAGAGAAATAAACATTATAGTTATGATTTTAAATTATCTTCATGCACACAGTTTCCTGTCCGCCATTTCAAATATTTGATTATAAATAATAGACAGACAAACATAGTCGTTACACTCTGTATAACTAAAAACTCAAAAACTACGAGTTTGGTAATGCTGTAACTACGGACGCATTAATGTGTTGTGTTGTGTCGTACCGTGCGGTGCACCAATCAAACGAATCCGTTCACGTCTAGGTCAGAGGTGATAGTGACATAGTCGACGATGGAGTGAGCTTACCCTACGTCATATTACAGTGAAATTTGTAGCCAATCAACTGCGTCAAAAGGCATCACGACACGACACAACACACGTATGTAAACCCAGCTTTAGGGTGCCAGAGAAGCGGAAAAACGGGTTTACGCGAGAAATTTTAAACAATGGAATCGCATAAAATCTCCGTACCACGTGAGTCACTTTGATTTTGACTGACATGATTAGATAATATTTCTCCGTTTCTTCGTTCCGCTGCCTCGCTCTGCGCAAATGCGTGGGCACCCTTAGGGTCCGTAGTACGAGCCATTATTTAGCAGTTAAATGTTTAAAAAACTGGCTACTGAAAGCTATCCATAAACTAGGTTACGCCTTTGCAAAAATACTTCATACTATGTTCTTTACAAATACAACAGAACTATGGACGATAAGGGTGTGCATTTATACTTTAATCTCCGAATTCGCGCTATTTTATCCTAACGAACAAACGCATTCGGCAAATGTAAACACACCCTTACACTGTAACGGACATCTTTTGAACTTTCCTTTTTTTTCTACTTTATTTATTGGACTTCGAATATTGTTCCTTTGTTTAGGCTCTAACTATTGTCTTACACATTGGGTACTAATCTTTAAACGTAATTATTGTAACTTATTATCAATCCATTCCCTTGCTGTTACTTCTAACATTCTGATATGTATAGATAGTTTAGGGATAACTTGCAAAATTATTGTAAGTTAGGGTCCATAGCAGCTGTGGTCGTGTAACGTGCGAGCGAGACGAGACGACATTCGGTAGCAATATTCTCCGTCCTACTCGTACGTTTATGATCGCCGCTGCCAAGTCTTGGCGTTTAGTTTAGTGTTATTAATCTGAACTGTCAGCCAAATCTAATAATTCAAAATAAATTGTACAAACTTAGGATTAATACAGGTAGTCATGCAGCTGACGCACTACGTAGCGTTGCGGTATGTCTTACTTTCGGGCCTGCTGGAAATTGTGTCTACTATAAACCGAGTGCGTCAATAGCACCAAAAAATACACGAATTTACATTTAATGCTGATGGAGACCCGCACCCTAATTGTGTTACATGTTTCCGTAAAGGCACTGAAAATCACATTCACTAATTTTGACACGAAGGTATTCGGTATTAAAAAATATTGCAGTCGAATCGCAGGCAAAGGAATCGCAGTTACTTTGCCGAAACACGTTACACAATTAAGGCACCCGAGATTAATCGTTATAATTGTAACTAACATCTCCTAGAACAAAACAAATCAATTTGGAATTTCAATACAGAATACTGTGCCAATATCAAAATAATAAAAAAATATATTATACTATACATCTCACTGAAAAATACACTGGATTCAACTCAACATTCTAAAAAAGGTTGGTCAACTTCATCAGAATACGCGCTTGCAAGGTTTCATAAGAAATAATACTTTATGTTTTCAAATATCATGTGTGTTTTCGGCCATGTTGTGAGCTGAGTTTTCCAAGAACTTCGATATCAAATAACCCTCGGTTTTTTGTAAAATCCTAATCGGCCAACGCTAGTTACTTAGACGATCGATATCTAGCAATATCATTGATTAACTCTATACGGTTTTGGGCAGCTACAGTTCCTCCATATAACTTTGACGCGTGAGTATTATTATTTATCAAAGCCAAACATTTTGGCCGTTTAGAACACAAAAATGGAATCACGCAATACCAAAGTCACTGCTCATGTAGCTATAAAACTACAACAAAAAATAATAATAATATCTTTGCAGTGTGTAGTCTCTTCTAGAAGTTTCCGACTTGTTATTACAGCTTTTTCCAATGTTCTGCGTGAATCACGGCCGGTTAAAAGCGCTCGATGACCCACTAAACGTAGGTACCTAACTATTCAATGATTAATTATCTTTTAATAAAAATAATATGAATGGTATACTTCCTTGTGCATACATTCGGCGAACCATCATCACATAAATTTTGATAATTAGATTACACTCATTCATTAACTAGGCATTCTTTAAATTCTAATAATTTTTGGAGTAAATAAATCCATAGTATGTACATGCTCTTGAGATAAGTCAACCTAGCAAGTTGTTAACAAATTATCAAGTATTTGGGTGAACTACACAATATTTTTAATTGCTTATCAATATCTTGGTCAGTTGCGAGTTAAAATACCGGATGTTTCATTATGTTTGAGTGAGCACTGATGTAATAACACCTATATAGCAATTTGACAAAAATCTGCTTAAATTATTCGAGTAACACTGCATACAAAATTAAATATAATGTACTCATAAAGACGAAAAAAATGCATGTTCTCAGAATCATTTCCTTTGCAGAACTAAAGTAGTACAGGTCGCGCGGTGGTTTAAGATCGCTCGGCAAAAGTGGAAGGGGTAAGCGCAGTATTCAATTCTAAGGTCTATTTAGTGACGTGAGGGGTGAGGAGGGCGGGTATGCGCCGACGGCGACACGTCATTGGTAGATCAGTCACTCTTCAATTCCCGCGTTGCGTTCACGCGTCTTATGCCTCTTGGGTACTGTAAGCTTGTGTTATCGTATTAGTAATACGTAGTGGTAAAAAAAACGGTTAACAATAAAGTTTAAGAATAATAAGAATTAATGGAAGGAATATCACCACTGTCGGATGAATAATTTTCCTACAATTTTATATTTTAAAAGCAAAAACTAGTGTTTTTATATGTTAAGTTACTAAGGTTCAAACATACGAAATAAAAATACCCCCTAATAACACACTAAGAATTTCTGTACGCGATTGTACACATGCGCCGATTGCCCCCACTACTTTCATCGAGCGATCTTAAACCGCCGCGCGACCTGTATCAATATTAAATTAGCACCACTATAAAGTAAAACATATCATAAAGAGTGCATCATTTTAATGAAGTCATTAAGACTTTTGCACGGGTGCAAACAGTCGATCAATTCAGACATCAGAACCTGTTTGAAATCTTCAACTAATGAACCAGGTGTAAAAGTCTAGTCTTCTGCACACTTTCATATTATTATCAAACAGTGTATCCGGTAAAAAATCACCTTGTTACAAATGAAAAGCATGTTATATAACCCAGTGATCATAACCTGCTAGGTTGTTCAACGAATCTCTCCATATTTGAGCATCAAGAACATTGTCCGTGGCACAAGGTGCTGCATATACCACTAGCAACATTTCTTTTTGGTCTTGATATTATTCTTTAGGTGTACCGTGTCTTTCGTTACGTTTTGCCTCTCTTTCATCTCGAGTTTTGATCTTAGGACCTGGAATATAGGAATTATTTTATTAGTATTTTGTTTGTGTAGGCTGTTAAATAAAACCGGCCAAGTGCGAGTCAGACTCTCAGTCTCTTCTCTCTCAGTCAGAGTTAAGACTTGAAGTTGAGCCTAACTAAAGCTAGACAGATTGATTTAGCATGTTCTGTATGGGAAGACACACCATACAAACTCATATTAATTAAGTTATTTAAAAAAACTTTTATCTGCAAGTATATCCTTTCAGATAAAACAAGAATTTTTCAAATCAGTTCATAATTGTAGGAGTTATGAGGTAACAAACATAAAAAAAAAAGAAAAACACAACCGAATTGATAACCTCCTCCTTTTTGGGAAGTCCGTTAAAAAGTTAATATACTAAGGCCAGCTTAATTAAAAATATGTTTTTTCCCAGGAAATCTTTGAGTAATAGAATCACAATAGGGGATAGGATCCAGTGCACCAATTTTACAGTTCTACATTTTTATCAGACAATTATACCTACATACATAAGACTTTTACACTGGTGACAAAAATTTGTTACTTTTATAAAATAATGTTGTTGCTAAATTAGGCTTGTTTGTCAGACTAAATTTCTTATTCATGGCCATAACTGTCTATATAATGGCAGGTGTGAATTGTCCACTTTGCTTTAATTTTTGACCACAACTTCCTGGTTTCTACTAGTATTCTTTTTTATCCTGTTTCTCACATTTTTTTTAATTCAGTAACAATATTTTTTCTGTAGCGCAAAAATTTCGGCAGGTATTAAATTTTACTTCTTGATTTACTTACTGTTAAATAAAGAATTAGTTTATAAATTAATGAGACTATAATTACCATTTTCGTGATAGTGAGGAACATTTCCTCTACATTTATGTTTTCCTTTGCACTTGTCTCGAAAAGTGGTATGTTCATCTGATTGGCAAACCTCTGTGCATCTTCTGTTACTACTACTTTTCTCGATGGACAATCATTCTTGTTACCAACTGCAAAGAAAAGAATGCTCATTAAAATGTACACCGAACAAGTTAGATAAAAAAAATTAAGGAAACATAACAATATTATATACAATTTCAATTGGATTCATGTTTTGTATGACTGCACGATTATAATTAATTTTAATAAGATGGTAACTTAATTTACATTTGCACGCCGAAATTAAAGGCAGAATAGAGAAGATTGTTAATTTTACCAAGTTTATGTACCTTATATTTGCAAATAAATGATTTTATCTTTTAAAGACAACCTTTAGCAAGAGAGAAAGACAGACACTACTGAAGATAGTTTAACCTATACTAATATTATAAAGAGGTAAGATTTATAAGTTTGTAAAAAATAAATTAAAAACATAGCGACTGATTTCAAAAATTCTTTCACCATTAGAATGCTACATAATCACATATCACATATAGTAACATAGGCTATATTTTAATTTCGAAAAACAAAATAGAGATCCCTACAAAAATTGCAATGCTAAATCCGTACTAGTTAGTTAATAAAGCATTAAAGCAAATTGTAATAACTAAATGCTTTGTATCACTATAATATAATATTAAGTTAACAAAAGCCTACATTTTAAACCATTCAAATTGATTTAGCATTTTTTCGAGATAAGAATACGCACATCCTTAATCATACAGGAAGTAACAGACTTCCTTTTTTAATTCTGCGAATAATCTAATACTCACAATCAGTGGCATTAGTAGTGATCTTAAATTTACACCATGAACATAATAGATTAGTCATTGATGCTTCTGTGTACTTAAAATAAAATAGCACCACAAAGTTACAGGGATGGGAGAACTTTGTTCATTGTTTATAATGGATATAGTGTAATGTTCCTGTTTGCATAATTGATGAGTAAAAAAATTGCTTTATTCACTTAGCAAGTTTGTCCAGTCTCCATTTGACACTATTATAATTACTATGTAATGTATACTAATTATCAATTGATCATCTTAAACATTTCAACTGAAGTTTTATGATTTTAACTCAAAAGTATGATGGTGTTGCATTAAGTTTTGATACATCTATACTAACACTATAAAACTGAAGAGTTTGTTTAAACACACATGGAACTGGTCAGATTTGGAAAATTACTTTTGTTTAGATAGCCACATTTTTGAGGGAGGCTATAGGTTATAAGGGAACGGAAAAAAATGGAATATGCACAGTACTTCAGAAATAATTAAATAGAGGATTTAGATCCTTATGATTCAATATTCTGGCTTAAAAAAAATAAAGTTGAACTCCAAAAAGAACATTAGATTAGAAGAAAAAAGAAAGATTTAAGAAACATGATTTTAACAGCATGGTCAATTTTATAGTGCCTTTAGAAAGCTGTTAGTTACATAATTATTACTTTAAATAATTAAACTGTCTGGCCACAATAATTAGACTGTGACAGAGGATTCTTTTTGTTGTTGTTAAACAATTGGTCAGTGTTACACCCCAAATGTACAGCACTATTGAGAAATAGCACTTATAAGGCCGTTTCATCAATCTATTACACATCATAGCTTGAAATTAACGTCATTATCTTAATTAGTAGGCTACCTGACTTCTGACACATTATGATGGTGTAGGTACAGGTAATTAGGAAGTAATTGGATTGTTCTGGTTGTAACACGTTTTCTTAGTTGTTACCCCACTCACCTAAGACTTTATTAACAACATCACAATTCTGTTCGATCTCGTGCAGCCACCTCTTGACATTGGCGAAGGACTCTCCATTCGTGACATCGTACACCACGATGACGCCGTGCGTGCCTCTGTAGTACGTGCTGGTTATAGTCCTGAACCTCTCCTGGCCCGCCGTATCCCATATCTGAAGCTTCACTCGTTCACCGTTTATTTCTAAAGTCCTTATTTTGAAATCGACCCCTATCGTAGTAATATAACTACCGGAGAATGTGTTGTCGGCGAATCGCAGAAGAAGACAGCTTTTACCCACACCTAAAACATATCAACATTACACCGTTGACTAAGCTGCATAGACCCGAATATCGGTTGTGAAGTTATAACATCACAGGCCTCGCCCACTCACCACTGTCACCGATAATCAGCAGTTTGAAAAGGTGGTCAAACTCTTTCGCCATGGTTTCAAATAGTTATAACTATTACACTAATTGGTCATATGTTCACTATTAATGTTAAAAATGTATTTAGTACAACATTAACTACGGTAATGTTAATAAAACTCATGCCGTTAACGTTACACTTCCATCACTTTACAATCGGTCGCCATCATTGTTTTCTATTGCCAGTTGTAAAAAAGTGACAAAGGAAAATAACATTGATCTATAAGTTTATGGTTAGTGAAAACCTTGGAAAATCACAAGTTCCAATATAATTTATTCATAAGGAAAAACAAATTACAGAAACTCAATCTTATTTTCGTTACCAGTTGCAGAAAACCTATCAAAATTAACATTTGATCAGCTTCTATTGCCACTGAGTTAGTGGTTATTATTAGCGCTGGTAATAATAATTCATTCGTCCAAAAAGCTGTAGCTCTTAAGTAGGTGATAGACGGGTGAGCAAGTACGCGGACTTGCCATAAGTCCGCGTATATGGTCAAAGCCTTTTTTCTCTACGCGTCTTGTTAAAAAAGTACGCGTACTTACGGTGACACACACGCGCGAAAAAGGTCTTCGAGCCATAAGTCCGTGTACTTGCTCGCCCGTCTTATAACCCACTTTAAAGTCGGCAAATGGACAGAATGTTTGGTACCAAGCTTAAGCATGTGCTACACGGTTTTAAACGGCGGTTTGAAACAGAAAAAACAGATTTGCGCTTTGCCGGCTACACGGTTTAAAAAATGTTTGAAACCATCAGTGTTTTAAAGAACGTTGCGTGAATAGGACGTATCTACGCTCGCACTGTATATTCACTATAACGACGTCATGGCGCCTTAAGCGGTTAATACACTACACAATCTATCGGGCCCGATATCTAGGGTGACCCGTCCCTGCGGCAGGGTGCCGATTATTACACTACACAATCTATCGTGCCCTAACTGCAGTGGCGGCGTAAAGTGGGGGTGGAGGAGGCTGGTCCGCCCCGGGTGCCTAGCACCAAGGTGACAACGACAACTCACTCGTACATCCAAAGAAGGCGTAGTATAGATCCAAGGAAGGCGTACATTCTTTTTTTTATCAAATTCATTAGACAGATATCAAAGTCGCGTCTATAAAAAAAAGTAAAGTTTTTTGACGTGCCTATAATTTGTTTCCAACTACTTACTCTTGTGACTACTTGCATACAAATATTATACCTTGTTTAAAATGCATCGCAACTTTTTTTTGGAGTATAATTTCAAATTCCATATAATAATAAAGTCATGTCGCGGTGACAAATCCTTATAGTCTCTTTAAGGATTTGTACTATATAGCTTGAGAAGTTCTGTAACTACTTCTCGTTCTTTTTCTTCTCGTGCCATTTTGAGAACGTCGTCGCGTCGTCGCGTGCGTCTGCCTGCGCTCGCCGCTGCAACGTGACATACGTAGTATCTCTATGTAGTCTGTGAACGTGACTGTCGTTCGCGAGGTTTTAAACAAGCGGCTAGACGGTTTCAAACAAGTTTTAAACCAACACTTCTACCAGTGGTTTCAAACGCAAGCCTTGCTGCCAAGGGTGTTTAAAGGTCAAACGAAATTTGGCATAAAACGACTATCTACACTGTTTTAAACCTCTGTTTGTGGTTTCAAACCGCCGTTTCAAACTTTCAAACCGTGTAGCACATGCTTTAGTTAGTATAACGAGTATACCATAATTCTGGCAACATTTCATGTAATGTGTGACGCACCCATTTCGTGATGTGTGCGTGTTCGCGATTATTTTGTATGAGTAATCAAAATCATCTGTCAAAAGTGTCAAATAAGGTGTCAAACGCTTTAGGTGTGGTACGGATAATCCAAATTTAATTAAATTTCGATAATGTCGGCAACGTTAAAGCCATATTTAACAGCAGTGCGCCATACGCTAACTGCGGCGATGTGTTTAGAGCATTTTTCGTCGCAAGTAGTCGAGCGATACAACAAACCGGAGGTCGAGGTTAGAACAAGCAAAGAGCTTCTACTAAATCCAGTAGTAATTTCTCGCAATGCGAACGAGAAAGTGTTGATCGAGTCATCAATAAACTCTATTAGAGTGAGCATTATGATCAAGCAGGCAGACGAGATCGAAAAGATTCTGTGCAAAAAGTTTATGCGGTTCATGATGATGAGAGCGGAAAACTTTATCGTACTGAGGCGGAAACCGGTGGACGGATATCATATCAGTTTCTTAATAACAAATTTCCACACTGAGCAAATGTTTAAACACAAACTGGTCGATTTCGTGATATACTTCATGGAGGAAATTGATAAAGAAATTAGCGAAATGAAACTAGCAGTGAACGCGCGCGCCAGAATCTGCTCAGAAGAGTTTTTGAAGAGATTCTAAATTTTAAAAATTAACCGCACGAGTATGACTAATAGATTCATAAAGTAATATTATTTAGTGCTTTAATAAATGGTGAATAAGTTATAATTTTCCTTATGACTGTTAAGTATATGTACGTTTGTAGATATTTTATCCAGTCCGTATTGAAAGACTCCTAGCTTACTTGTACTTTAAACTTTAACCTGTATTGTTAGGGTATTGGCCTGCATATTAGTAAAGGTTTGATGAGCATAATCATGAACTATTACTCAACATATTAAATACCTGTTTGATGCTTTCACTATTGCATTGATAAGTGTTTGTTTTTTAATTATAAGCAGTATTGTGTTATTGTAATGATACCAGAATAGTGATAGCTTAATATTGTAAACATTATTTTAAAATTATAAGTTATAGGGGTATAAAATATAGAAAAATAATTCCAAAAACTTAAAGGCATTTAAAACATTTCTTTTTGACTTGTAAATGATTGATTGTACTATACATTTTAATAAACTATTTTTAATAATATTGTCTTTACGTAAATGAAACAAGTGCAGTGGTTTTAATTTTTATTTGAATAATATCAACTTATATTATTTCTTGCTATAACAAATAATTTTACTTGAAACTATAATACATATTTAATAAATTTACAGTCAACTAGCTATTACTATCAAGAAAGAATGAAAAAAAAAATGCTCAACTTTGACAATGGATTACAGCATAGTGTAGGACCATAGGGGCACAATAAAGATAATGATATCATGTACCAGTCTTATAAGTAGTAGTACTCTATGATATGACAGAAAGTGAGCAAACTATAATGAGTGGGGGTGTCATTTGCAAATCATAAGCTTCCAACTATTTGTATTTTTGAGAGGTTTTTTTGTGATGTATTGTTTATTATCATCTGTTTTTTAATCCCAGAGAATAAATTGCCAAGTACAAATGTGAAAACTGACAATGCTATTGTAATATATGTCAGTTCGCACAGTGACTTTTTATAATAATCAAAATTCATGGTTGCATTTAGCAATTAGGTACTCTTGAAGTTTTCTGTTGCCTTTACTCACCCTTCTCAAAAATAGACCTGATGTTAGTTGCAACTACAAAATATTATTTAATTTATTTTAAGGCCCCTGAATTGTGTGGATCCTGTTACACCAACATAAAGACTCCAACTCCAACAATGACAAAACCCCTTAAAGAATAGATTTTAAGTATGTGGATTGCAACAGTACAGACACAGTTTGTACCGCCAGTTAAAGTCATTGGTTACAATCATAGCTAAAGGGTTTATAAGCATTAAGGCTAAACAATTAATTAAGGTGTCTGTCAAATTGCCTCTGTCAATACCAGTGTTCGTCATCATCCTATCAACCGAAAGATGTCCACATGCTGGAAATAGGCCTCCGCCAAGTGTCGCTATAACAACTGGTCTTGTGCATCTCACATCCATCTGCTAACCGCAACCCTCACCAGGACATCGGTCCACCTTGTGGGTGGATACCAGTGTTCACAGGGAAGGAATACATTTATATTTGTAAAACACTTGTAGGTGACTGGAGAGAGTTCCGTCCATAAGGCCATGTTCATCATGTTTTATGGCTGACTCACCCTATAGAGAGGACACACATTCCAAACCTAAAGCCAAGTACCTATAACATCATACTACAATTCTTTACACCCCAAAATAATGTAATCTCTATTGTACTGTTGGAAATGTTGGTAAACACTTTAGGACATTTATACAAAGAAATATGTGTGTGCTGTGGCCTCAGTACATAAAGGTCAATTTACATTATTACATTGAAACTTGATAAGCGCCGTGTGGTCACAATAACCAGTGTCGGATTAGGCCAGCTCAGGGCCTGTAGCAAATTTTACCAAGAGGTCCCCTAAGGCTGCGTTTCCACCAGAGATGTGCGAGGATGCGTAACGAGGGATATGTTTGTTAAGGACCAATAGAATCGCGTCATTTACCTAGCCTCGCTCAGCGTAAGCTATTCTATTTATTGGTTCTTAACAAACATATCCCTCGTTACGCATCCTCGCACATCTCTGGTGGAAACGCAGCCTAAACGTGAAAACGAAAATATCCACTATGGGGGGCTATAATGGATATTTCGTCTAATAATCTCAAGGACCCTGGGGCCGTTCTGTAGCGCCAGAGCCAATATTTTTTGGTTTTGCCTGCATTGTCCGTATGGAACTATAGACTATATCCGGGACTGTTCAGTGGTAGCATGAAATAAAAGAAAGAAAACGAGCTTTTGCGCGAAGTGTAACCATACACTAACAAAATACCGGAAAACAAAAGCAATGGGCTGTTATAATCCTGATTAGTGGGAGTTAGGAGGACTCGTGTGTGAGATAAGTTTTCCGCGACTTTTTTTAAGTCCAAGTGAGGGGCTGAGGGGCGCCGGAGTCGCGGGACTATTCGAAAGAGACACCGTGGCTCCGGAACACAAAGGGCAATGAAGGAACATGGATGGGTTTTAGTCAGTAGAAGTCTGACACTCACTCCCGCTCCGCCCAGAGCGGGGGAAGTCATTAGATGATTTCGCCCAGAGCGGGGGAAGTCATTAGATGATTTCCCATCCCTAAAAAAAAGGGGCTGAGGGGCTCCCCAATGCGCGGGGCCCGTAGCATTTGCTACTTGGTTAATCCGGCACTAAGTACAATAACGGAGAACCTCTTTTTCTAAACATGATGTATGTGAACTAAGTAGGTTTAGTAAGACAGGTAAAATACTCGCACTAACGTTGGGGGCCGAGTCACCTGCGTCCGTAGGAGAATACCCTTCAGCGAATCTCTACACGTGGTCCCCGGGTGGTGCTAAACAGGTGACACTAACCGCCTCCGTGGTCTAGTGGTTATACCACTTGATTCAGACCCAAAGGTCCCGGGTTCGATTCCCAGCGAGGGCAATTTTTTTGCTCGGTTTGGTTGGTGGTAGGACTTGATCTAAGTCCGCCTGGCAAGCTACCACCATCTTGTCTATTAAGTCTGTCGCCATAACAAGAATGTTAACAGCATTGTTGTGTTCCGGCAGTTAGAGATAATGATAGCCAGTTCCTCTGTGTTAGAGGATTCCGGGTAAAGCTCGCTTCCATCCGGCCTAATCATCACTTTCCCCGTTTTGTATATTAAAAAAAAAAACTTATGTCTCTGAAGCGTGTTTATATACTATCGAAGGATACTATTTAACTACCCGACTACGACAATGCCAAGTTTTTAACAAATAAGCTGTTATAAAATTAACTTCCTGATGAATTTAGGGTATAATAAAAATAAAAAATAAATCTTTTTCGAAGTAACACCAAAACTCAGCCAATGACTGTGTCTCCACTGTGAAATAGGAACTGCATACCTACTGTTGTTTCAGTTCAGTTAACATGCGTTCAGCCTGACTGCATCGCAATGCTAACTTGTGATTTACTATTTGGAAGGAAATTACGACACTGGACAGCTAATACTGATAGGTACTTGATTTCGCGGTTTAGACTTACAAACAAAATCTAAAGCGGCTCGTCTTCTATACTAATATTATAAAGAGGTAAAATTTGTTTGTAAGGCTGTAAGTTTGTATGTAGGGGGTAATCTCAGGAACTACTGGTCCGATTTGAAAAATTCTTTCAGTGTTAGATAGCCCTTTTATCGAGGAATGCTATAGGCTATATATCATCACGCTAAGACAAATAGGAGCGGAGCAATAATGGAGTGAATGTGGCGCAGACGAAGTTGCGCGGGTCAGCTAGTAGTTTATATTATTATACCACGGGCTGTAAAATGGTGACAAGGCACGTAATTTTTTGTACTGATATAATAATAAAATAATAAATTTCTGTAAGAGATTACCCTGTGCTTGTCAGGTCAGGAGTACAATAAAATATATATTCTTAACGGAAATTAAGTCACAGTGCTTTAATTATCTAAAAATGATGCATTGCATACAGGCGCTCACTGTAACCGGACCCAGCGCCGGGGGGGGGGGGGGTCTAAGGGGATCAATACCCCTCTCTCTCCATAGACATATGTACATAATATCTTTGTTTTCATTGACATGTACATAGGCCTTAGTGCGAGTTATAAAACGAACTCAATCCCGTTAACTTAAACGACAAGACAAACACAAGAATAATAGACAAGAGATTTTCCGTTATTGTCACCAGACGGCGCTTGGTTTCACCTGGTTTCAATAAAATTGACGTCAACGTGATCGAATACGTTTAAAACTCGCACTGGGCATGCGGCGCATTTTAGCTGCATGGTATCATTGGTTTGGCAACGTGGATCTACGTATCCACTGCAGTACACTACACACGGGTACGTTCCACAAGCCGTATCTCAAAACTGTGCTCCGATACTGTTTTGACATAGTCGTGGGTTAATATTCGTGTACCGCGTGCACAGCGTGCATGATGGCGTTAACAGCGTTGAGCTATGTGAGCGCCATATTCGAGCAAGCCACGCGTATACCAATGACGTGAATTTATGCGCAGCGTGTCCGTGGGTCGCAGTGGACACAATGAAATTCATTTTCGTAACCTCCCGTGCACAGCGGTGGATTTCCGCCCTACATATGCCATTGAACATTCGGACGCCAAGCTTCAATACCTACTCACTATTTTGACAATCACAATATTATAAAACGATCTAGGTATCTTTTTTTTTCGCTGTACTGTAGATGAAGCAATCTTATCTTGCTTGATAACAACGATAGAAGAATGACTCTTCTGCTAAACAAATAATAATGTTTGATAGACATAGATTGCATTATTTTTATGGTTTAGGGGCGAATCCTGGTAGTCAGGATCATAGCTAATTAACCCATTTTTCCGACCCGATATTTCGTCCTAAATTAGCAAATTAGGTTTGGTCTTGACTACCAAGCTTCGTTTGACACAGGTTGTTTACATACATGTTTAGTTCAACCATAGATAAAAATAGTAAAATATAGGTAGGGTTTTCCGCATTTGCTTACCCAGAACAGACGGCAGTATTAATCGAGCAACTACCGCTCCCGAATATTGACGACCGCATGCCGAGTTCGCCTCAGTTTCACTCGCTCTCTCTCGCAAACGGGCCAATTTATGTCGTTAAAAATGCGTGCAGTCCACCCTATTAGATCCTTATCCTTACTATACAACGTGTAACAGAAAAAAATCAATAGGTAACCGAAAAGGGGTCATTGTACTCAACGTTATGAACATCTTTTTATTACGGACCAACCCCGAATTCGCAAAAAAAAAAACCGAGTGTGCTTATGACCACACGACTAAAGTGAAACTTCTTTCTTTCCATGATTCCATCTACATATATGTAGACCGGTACTACTGACTGAGATATACATTATTTCATTTACTAGCTATAAGAGAAAGAGAGAAAGAAAATGTGCGCGCGCACTGCTCTCTCTTGCTTATATCCCCCACTCTACTCCCGTTCGCCTCGCCCGATCACACTTTCGTAACGCTTAGCTTACGTCACGCGTTCGCCAGCTTACTCCCCAAGTCAAGCGTGCGTTAAGAAGTTTCACTTCAAAAAAACCTGTGCGTCTCGGGACGCCCGACAAAAGTGATAACTTAAACTGGCCAGACAGACGGCGCCGTAATGCGGAAATTATGAAGAAATCAATTCAAAATTAGCTATTCAGTAGGTACATTTTGTCGTATTGTGCGCTCATACGTGTAGGGCAGTCGATTATTGTTTTCGCGATTTCGGTGTTGGTCCCATAGCAAAAGTTGTTCATGATGACGAATGCATAGAGTTCAGGTATTGCGTTTACTCTGTTACGTGTGTAAGTTAATGAATACAAGTTTTCATACCACCTGGCTTCTGAAATCAAACTACATTTTAAGTATTTCGGGCTGTTTATTATTAATTTTGTCAGATAATTATATAGCTACCGTTTGACTAAGATGGTGCCTGAGCTGAGGTAGCATCACGATGCCTTAGGGCGCGGTATCGTGTTACGTGCGTTTGTAATGGCATCAATGCGGCCACAAGAAAAACTTAAGAAGCAAAATTTATACCGCCACAAAATGAAACGTAGCGCCATCGACGAATTACGAAACGATATCCTGCATCGCAGTATCAGAGATTTCCGTACGATTTGAACATACACAACAGTCCGAATATCGACTTTCGAGCAGTTGCCCACCAGAAACAACTCCCGTCTGGTTGGAGGATCCCCCCCTTTTTTCAATGGAGGTTTGTGGGACTTTACTCTCCGTACCGCATACCTGTTATACTCTCAGTCTCAACCCACTGACGGACACGCCCCTTCCACCCGCACCGCACCGCTACCGAAGGCACTACATCAATGAGGGTTTCGAGAAAAAATTAGAGGAGGAAGAGGTCCTTTTCATTGATAAATTTACTTTGAAATAAACACGACGTTGATTTCAATTCAACAAAAATCAGAAAACATTAGCGTTTCGACAGGTGCCTGGACCTGACGCCTCAGTGCTGCCATTTTGTGCTGGTCGCTTCAGACAACCCTCATTAACTCTTAAGTGGTAGGCGGTAAATGGATAATTAATGAGTGCGAACCTCAGCCCTCACGTCACCATATCGTCACGCAGCGTGCTGTTATCTCAGGCACATCTCAGTTAAACGGCAAGCGAGAAGATTTAACAACAGATTTACTAGTATACCTACCAGCTTTCAAAAACCAAGGGCAAATAGACCATTCATTTATACCTAAAAACAGTAACTCAAACAAAAATTTTGCCACCGCAAAAGAATAAAACAGCTTTATCTACAGGCAACTTAAGGCTACGCACACAAAGGCAGAGGGCGCAGGGCGGTGACGGCGTCGGCGCGGGGAGCGGCGCGTTTCAAAGACTAGATTTAGGGATGATTTATATTAGTCCGGGGCAGGAGCGGAGCCCGTCTGTGATGTACGTTTATATTACACCGAGTGTGAAACGAAAAGTGTACGTATTACGAAGGAACGTGGGGGAACCTTGCAACAATCATGGCCCGGACGGGACTCGGATCATGCACGGTAAACTGATTCATACAAAATGTATGTAACCTTTCAAATCCGGGCCCCGGACGGAGCACGCTCCGGGCACGGCCCGGTCAAATATAAATCATCCCTCATAAGGAACTCGAAGGTAGCGGCGCAGAGGGGGGAGCAAAACGAGCAATGCGCGCCAGTCTAGCGGAAGCTGCGCGTCTGCTTTGACGTAGTATTGTGCATTTTACTTTTTGCTTTTCAATGGCCGAAGTTTCAAAATGCATTTCAAAATTTCGTATGAAAAAGATGTTGTCGTCGCTGCCGCTATTTAGACATTTCGTTCGCGAACAAATACACTTATTTCTCATGACATAAAAATACGCCGCTCTAGCTCCCCGCGCCGCCGCCGCAACCGCCCCGCGCCCTCTGTCTTGGTGTCCGTAGCTTTAGAGTAAAAAATCTAACAACTATGTACTATACTCAGTTCTTGGACTTGGCAGTTCTTAGCGTGAAGCCCTCGCCCTTGAAGGCCGTGAAGGGCTCCGTGGGCGTGTCTTCCTTGGCGCTGGGCGGGCGCGAGTTCCTAATGAACCTCAGGGTCCCTATGACGTAGTCGTAGTCTGGGATGCCTCGCACGTACATCTGTGAGAAAGCAGTTTATTTAATACTTATATAAGGCAAATAACATTGCACCTAAAACAGTGTGGAAAAAAATTTTGAGGACGCGACGACAGATACCTACAAATGTCTGGAATAAAATAATTTCTCGAGGCATCAATGCTCAAAAATGTATGGTGCTTTATCGTTGTGTATTTTAATTGACCTTAAAACTAAGGATGTCGATGGAATGTGTACCTAGTATAACATAGAGTGATTGTTCCAAAATATGATAATTACCTCGAAATCTGAATTCAAAAACAACGTGTCAATACCTCTTAAGGGGTCATTGTACTCATCACTATTCATAGTGATGAGTACAAGTTTGCTGGTAGTTTACATGGTAATATACATCATATATATTTTTTTATCTTCATCATTCTCTTATTTTAGAAGTTACAGGGGACACACACACATTTTACCACTTTGGAAGTGTCTCTCGCGCAAACTATTCAGTTTAGAAAAACCTCAATATCATTTTCGAAGAGCTATCATCATAGATACCCCACACGTTTGGGTTTGATGAAAATAAAAAACATTTTTGAGTTTCAGTTCTAAGTATGACCCCCAAAATTTATGGTCAAATCTATTTTCGTGTGAAAATCTTAATGCGGTTCACAGAATACATCTACTTACTAAGTTTCAAAAGCATAGTTCTTATAGTTTCGGAGAAAAGTGGCTGTGACGTACGGACGGACAGACATACAGAAATGACGAATCTATAAGGGTTCCGTTTTTGCCATTTGGCTACGGAACCCTAAAAAAGAATTACCGCATTCGGCCCAGCCGTTCTCGAGTTTTAGCGAGACTAACGAACAGCAATTCATTTTTTAAATATGTATAAGAAGAAAAAGATAAACCTCGTTTGTTTTTAAAGCAATTTGAAACTATTTTCACTATTAGTGTTATATTTTTAGATAAAACTGTATAGATAATATAATTTTTTTTTTTCATGCATATTCCCTACTGCCCTTTGCGTTCCAGCGCCGCAGTAACACTTTCAAACAATTCCACAACTCTGGATCCATTCACTCACCTGTTTGGACTGCGATCCTGAAGGTTCAGACTCGCTCTCACTTATAAGCTTCTTCTTCTTCCCATCCAGCCGGTTGCCTTCTCCACTGAAGGCGACGAAGCCGCTGGGCTCCGGCATCATGCTCTGTGGGTCTTCGTCCATGCCCGCGGGGGCGCCACTGTCGTCACGCGGGATACGCTCCACTTCCTTGTAGCCTACTGGTGGAGCAAACTCTACCTGTTGGGTTTAAAAAACGACATACGGACTGAAGCTATGTCCTAATACAAAGGCAAAATTACACAGTGAATCCCACGCAGAAAGGAACAAGAACGCGGCAGGCATAGAAAGAGATGGCGGGATGAGCTGTATACTACTTCTCAAAGGACTGGGCCATCATTGCAGAAGAAAGGGGAAATCAGAAGGAGGAAAATGAGGCCTTGCAGTGTAGAAATCTTTCTACCAATTGACATGTCAGCCAATAGTTTAATAGCCACAAAGCCTCTACCAACACCTCAGAAGGCTCTCGTTAGGCAACTGGATCCAGGGCTTGATTCAGAAAGCGGTAAATTTTGGACACGGCTTGCATTGTTAGGATATTCCACTTTTGACGACACGGTTGGCGCAGTGGTTGAGCGATTGACTGCTGCGCAGCATGTCGCGGGTTCGATTCCCGCACGGAACAAATATTTGTACGACCTACAAGTATTTGTTCCGAGTCTGGGTGTTTTTCTATCTATAATATGTAAGTATTTACAAAAAAAAATGTATTGTAGTTTATTAGCCATCTCGTTAACATAACACAAGCATTAGGTTGCTTAGCTTGGGACTATATGGCGTTGTGTGAAATGTCCAAGGATATTTATTCCTCTCTTTGAAACCTTGGGCGCCGGTAGCTTGGACCCTGTTCCCGATACCGGCAGGCTATTTTTATTGAAATATTTAATAACGTAATTTATAAGTATATTTAAATTAAATAAAGGGAATAAAATAGTAGTGGTATCCTTACGTTCATATCACACTCAATAATGATGACAGCGTTCCCCGGCTTCGTCTCCAATACGCACAGCTCGTATACCTTCGAGTTGTACTTGATAGCGATGACGTCACCGTTCGTCAGGCACGAGAAGTTGCGCAGACAGTTCTCTAACACTGCAATACAAGAGGTGTGTTGTGTGTTTTTGAAGATAAACTTTTTTTTAATCGAAATAAAAAAGGAGGTTCTGTATTCGACCCGTGTGGCCGTGTGTATGTATATTCGCGATTTTCTCAAAATCTACTGATCTGATTTGGATGGGATTTTAATAAGTTAAATGCATATTTCGGGAAAGGTTTTAGTATATTAGGATCAAGGTTAGATCTTCGGAGATAGACAATGTAACTCTTCAATAACGAAGAGCAAATGACCCGCGATTGCGATCGTATGTTTGTCGTATTGATTACACCATACTATGTTGAGGTTGTATATTACTTTAGAAGAGTCAAGAGTATGTGTGGCCTTTGGTCAGCTCATACAGCAATTCTTAACGACGCTGTCCGCAATTTTTATTTTAAAAAGCGATATTGAACTTTATTTACCACTCGAAAGGGTACATTTCAGGACTGTATTCGAATAAATCCGAATTTTAAATGTGACATTTTGCGCGTTGAATGTCGCTAGTGGTAGCCACGCTTCATGTTTTATTAGTGGCGAATAGGAACTCATTACTATTTATATGTATCCCTTCGTCCATTGGTTAATCCCGTATGTAAATTCTTTCGTTAGTTTTTGGGTATATCGCGTACAGACAGACAAAAGCGGCGAAGGTACTGTTGTGCTGTTGATTTCAACCTCAATTGAAGTCCAGAACCCCAGTTATTCTAATTTAATTACTATACAGGCACTGGCCACAACAAACCTGCTTTAGGATTAGTTATATCTAGGAAGTCTTCAGATAAAGGCTGGAACTTTGAGAAGGTGGCGACTGGTAGCGATACACTCTCTATTTGAAGCAGTGCTCCTTCCTCCACTACTAAGTTGGTCATCATCTGAAAGGATCAACATGATTTATAGAGAAATAGTAAGAAGAATTTTTTAGGCATTTAGGGTGCGTGTCCCGTGTAGATGTGCGAGGATACGTAGCAAGGGACATGTAAGTTTAGAACCAATAGAATCGCCGCCATTGTACCTTTATGTATAAGTTTCAATAAATTAAGAAAGTTGACAAGAATTCTTGGGGGTCTTGACTTGACACGTTAAAATGCAGTTTATTCAGCGCTCAATCTTGTTATATGGCATGACTGACTGACTGACCAATAATACTACTGGAATGCGTCTTGAAAAGAAAGTAAAAACCATTTCTTCCTTTTTCATGGTTAACTAAGTAATTGTAGCTGCCATCGTGATATTTGCTAATATTATGAACCGATTTTTTACAGTATGAGCCGAGAGAGTTAGTGCTCATTTACGGAGACGAGAGACGTTGCGCGAAGCGTGCGGCACTTACTAAATTCAAACATATGGCGTTGTATGAGAGCGTTTACGGAGAAATGATTTTACACGTGTTTTCTCGAAACGCAGGCGGAATCCGCGGATGGCAACGCCGCGTCTCACGCGACGTTGCCATTCCTACAATAGGTACTCCGTTCACGATAAAACATTGCGATCGCAGTGGCGGGCACCGCTAGTCTGCACGCCCCACACCACGCGCCGCGTGTCTTATAAACAACATCGTTACATCCGTACATTGCCATATTATGTTTGTGTTTGCGCGTGTGATGATGTGGTACGCTGCACGCGCCGCCTGCCCGTAAACGGAGAAAACATGCAACGCGCCACGAAAAACCACGCCGCACGCGTCGCGCGACCGAACACTTATGGTAACACAGGGGCGATTAGACAACAATGCAGGAAATGTTATACTACACAAGTGTGTGTGCATTCTCTGTTCACTCACTCTCATGGGCTGATAGGAGAGCAATCCAATACAACTGGAGATAGATTAGGCACAGAATTAACAGCTAACGCAGTTTGCGACGCTTTCGCAGGCATGGGGCATCTGCTCTTCCAAATTCCAAACTCCGCGCAGACAGTAAGGAATTCCTAACAAAAAGACTCAATAATACTTTGCCCAACCTGGGAATCATACTGATACCCCATGCTCAGTAGTAATGGTTCAAACTGCAAGACCAACGGATTAATTAAGTTACCCAGTGTGGCAAATAAACTCTTCCTTCATCAGCAACAAACTCCAATACACCGCAGTGTGTGACTCGTTTTGTTTTTTTGTTAGTCAACTTGAATATCATGGGGTACTCGATATTCAGCCTTGTCAGCTGTTCCAATGCTGATGGTGGCATAATAACTGGAAAAACAAACAAAAATCAAGTCAAGTATTTTAATTTTATTCAAATCATTTATCTCAATAAATTAAAAGCACTTGAATGGAAACATTAATAAATAGAAAAGCTATTGTCTATTTGCAAGGCTATAAGTGTTCCAATGGAGATAAATGGGCCAGAAACTTTATGATTTCTCTGTTTAATAAAATAAAAGTTTTACAATATTTGGCATTCATATTTGAGGCTAATGCACCAAGAATAATACTTCTACCAGCAGAAGCAGAAATAAATAATTTTGGAGTTACCAAAAAGGTGATGTTGCTTGAAATAGGCTAAGTGTAAAAAAAAAATATGGTAGCATTAAAAAGTAGGTGGTGGCTTTTTCAGCAATGCAATGGTTTCTAATAAAAAGGCAGTGTCAGGGGACCGGTCCTTGATCCTCCTGATGCTTGGAAAGTGATGATTTATTGAATAAAGTCCGAATGAATCATGGAAATTTCGAATGTAAGAGATTATAACAAAAATTGCAGGCATGAGGGAAGGTATCTTCTATCAAGGTTTGAGTACTAGCTTGCTTGACAAAGCAAAAGTAGTGACTTTTTAGATAATGTTTAATTTTAGCTCTCCTGAATGGACATGATTTGTCCCATTCATTTGCAAGTTCCACCATCAGCATGACTAAGGGGATAGTTAGACAATATTTTCTACTGTTATAGTTTTAGGGAAGACAAGAGACGAATCTTACTTTTTCCTCCTCTTTCCACATCTTGTCTCTCATTCCCAGGCAACATAGAGACAGAATAACACTTGTAGGTCATGTTAAAAGGCCTGCTGATTTCGTGAAACATGTTGAACCCAAACTGAAACTGCAGAAGTGTACGTTAAGCAAATAATTAATAGCATTTGATCCACGATTATACGTTCTGGCGAAATTTACCATTTTATTTGATTTTTGAATATCTGACTGATTGAAAAATAAATGCAAATCATGCAATCCACACTCAAAACAATTCCAGTCAACCTTTGTTGTGATTTGACACCTTTCTTTGTCAAAGTCAAATGGAAAAACAGCAAAACAGTCAGATCCGAGATTCCGTATGTTATTCTCTGTGGTTGAATGGACGAGACCGACTGATGAAATTTCGATAGGAGTAAAAGAAACAACAGGAAAGTATGCTTAATAAAAAAGAAATCTGAGCTGTTTCTGATATGGAACGATAAAAAAAACAGATAAGAAATAGTTGCGTTCTGTTGAAAAAAAAATCACAGTAGGGATGATTCTTGTTTGAAAAAACTTTGAATAAGAATGTCTTTCTGTACAATAAATAATAAAGAAGATCCAATCCAATAACAAAAAGAAAAGAAATCTAGTATGAAAATACGGATCCAAAAATTGGATTTACTTCCCAATTTTAGTTTTTGAGGGATGACATTGACTCCTAAAAATGTGTTTTATTATAAATTAATCAGAAAATAAAAGTTTTCAATCACTAAAGAATTATTTTTTTATTGATTTCGAAGTTATGAATGAAATATGAAAGAAGATTTTATGTAGTAACACTAAAAAGGAACGCAGCCAAAAAATGCAAAGCTCATGCTTTCTTTTTCCTACATTATCTGCCATTTCATTCATTTGTATATGTGGCAGCCGCGGGTGTAGATAGTTCGTCATATTTCTCCGAAATAGCAAAACTTAAGAACTCCCATTTTATCTTAATGTAGTATTTAAAAAAATGTGAGTTAATTCGGGATTCACACTTTCTTCTTGTTAATTCTTATTATCGCGTTTCGGTCGTTGTCATGTTCTATACGATCATGAACGCCATGTTGATTGTCAAAAGTGTTTTCGGATGAGACAGCAGTGAATTGATTTGTGAATTTTTTTCAGAGTTGGTGAATTCAAAGGGTCGCTTGTTGTCCGGTTCGTTTAATTTAGGGCGTGGGGATACGCAACAATGGCACAAATATTACCAATACGTTTTCAGGAGCATTTACAGGTGAGTACGCCCATCGGTTTATTGGATTTGCCGATAGCGTTTCCTTTGAGGAAGCAATTTATTAGTTCACGTCAGGGGGATGTAAAGGGATGTATGTGGTGCGTTTCTTTGTATGGTGCGGTGGTTATGTGGCGGTTGTTATGGCATTGCGCAATTATCATAGTGACAGTTGCCACCCCCTATCCGCCGAGGCGCCTAGCCCACGGGACGAGCGGCCGGTATTGATTTGTTCTACATTCCCTTTGGATCATATGGTCTGGGAGCCAATGCCAAATTTTCGTTCATTCAGGTCAAAGTTAGTAGTTTACACATCCTACTATGAAACTGGGTACCTACATTTTCATAAATTATGAGCAAATTATGCCTTGTCTTGGTAGGTATTACTCACACTGAAAATCTCGCTGGTACTAAGGAACATACATGACACGCATAATCATAACAAATGTTAATCCAATTAGAATCTGATCTGAGGAAACCTAATAAGACTGGGATTTTGGAAGAAAACATTGAATATTATAGAATTTGCTTGATCATTAAACAAACTTTGATATTATCTGTCAATTAGTCACCACAGCTGAGTACCTACAACAATTGACAATAAAAACCATATTACATCCTTTGCTTCCAATAATGGAATAATTAAAATCTGTTAAAAGCATAATTATTCAGTTAGTCATAATAATGACTTTGACAAAACATTTGTTATCTTACTATCATGTTAGGCAAAGGACTAGATTACCTTCTAGGTGATTCAAAAGGCATTGAACTTATCATTTTATAATAGACATGACAAAACCCTTAATCAAATAAAAAGAAGATATTTTAAAACTTAGAATGATGAAACTTGTCTATGCAACATATTCAGTAGGACAACATGAGTTAGAAGTACTGATACTAATGTGAATCCCATATGAACATAAAGCAAAACCTTTTTTTTTTAGAAAATTACTTGTACCAGTTCTGAAAAACACAGATCAAAAACTTACTCAGAAAGCTAAAATGATAGATAACATTTTCAATTGCTAACAATTAAGAATAAAAAAAAAGGAATCCCCAGTCAGCAAGATGTATGAGCAATCATGGACTATTCAAGTTACTGATTACATTTAAATATCTTAAATCTAAATACTGTGACTAAGTATGCAAATGAAAACACTGTAATTTATAACTGTAGCATTTATAATGTTCAGTGTAAAAACAAAAACTATTATAGGCTACTCAATTCATTCATAAATACAATTAAATGAACATAGTAGGTAATTAACAGTAGAGGATTTTAAAGCTAAGAAATTCAGAGGTTGTCAATGCTAGGAATACTAAGATTTAAACAAGGTTCTTGAAGATCTTTTACATTTAATGGACCAAAATATCAAAATACAGGTCAAGTTGATAATTTTTTGGAAAGAGAGGGTGGGGAACAAAGGTATCACCAACCAGAATAAATTATTGGTGACTGACAAATACTTGTACCCTAAATGTAACTTTATTTTAAGGCAGCAGACCATATTATAATCTTTCTCGAGTTGATGGTGACCTTAAACATAATTATTGTGCCCAAAAGGTCATTAGGTCTTCAATGGTTGCATTATTATGGCATTTTTGACTTCCAAACAACATATTATCTAAATAATTGTATGAAAAAAGTAGCTGCCTACCTCTGTCTGATTCTCCCCTTACTTCTTTTAAAGACCAATAAACAAGGAAGATCTGTGTATAGGTACATTTTGCACCAGTAGACTAGGAAGGTTGCTCTTTTTAACAATAAAATAGACCGTTTCATGCAGATGTTTAAATGCTGTTTTATTTATTGTGTGCCAGTTTTATATAATACTAATGATTAACCCTTATTCCTGCAGCTCACAAATGTGGGCATCAATCCAGCCTCCATATCCTTCAACACACTCACGATGGAGTCGGACAAGTTCATCTGTGTCCGCGAGAAGGTCGGTGAGACCGCCGAAGTGGTGATCATCGACATGGCCGACCCCACCAATCCCATCCGTCGGCCGATCAGTGCGGACTCTGCCATCATGAACCCTGCCAGCAAAGTTATTGCGCTGAAGGGGAAAGCAGGGGTTGAAGGTATGTCAGTTTTAGTTTATTGATCATATTCGTCAGTCAAGTTACAATCATGATTTTGTGTTTGCAAGATGTAAAAGTTGGGTTATGTAATCAAGTGTTTTGACTAGATCAAATACAGCATATTTTGTAAAAGATCTTAACCAAATTCTTTTTTCAATTCTTCTAAACATCCAATTTGTTAAATTTCATATTTTTATACCATTTGACTACATGACGATCACCTCATTACCTAGCCATTGAGTTTTAAAAATTTAGTTAGTCTTAATTCATAGCTTTATGACATATGCCACGCATGGGAAAATGCGTAAATATTAATCAGAATTACGCCTTTAAAAAACACAAATTAAATTGTCAAACAAACAACTTTCGTATATAATCTTCCCATAGAGCTTTGAACTGCACATAACAAAATCATCTAGATATCCGCCCCCTCTTCGGTACGTCCGATATCACAACAAAAATGTACTGACGCCTACCAGTACACGTCATTCACGCGGCGTTTACCCGACTGGGCTCTAGTCCTCATGAATATTAATGAGCAATTTTAATTTCGGGAGAAAAGGATAAAAGGTCTGTTTAACATTCTGTAATAGTCCACAGTATAATTGTTTTCAATGGCTGACATTTGGAAAATGGGCACGCCCCCCTATTTTAATGGATGGTAGCTTACGTCTTGGGCTCCACATCATAATTGCATTTTTCCCAACTCAGGGTCAGCTTCCAGTCTATACTGATTCTAGTATTTTATATGAAGCGACAGTCTGTCTGACATTTTTGTACTCCAACCCTTGGTGAGATATGCTCCAATACGCCGGAAAACCGGCAAGTATCGGAGACATAATTTAATATGGACTCTAGAAAGCTAAAGAATAGGAAGATTTAATTATTTTAAATCGTAAAACTACTCGTACAAATTATGTCAATACCTTCGAATGGTTAAATTCAGTATGCGATCCATTGATAAATATATAAGTTTATAGTGCGAACGCAGTTGATACTGTGGCGTCTGTGGCCATCGTGGCTCTCGTAAACCCTTGACATTTTAATACGTCTTACTGACGAGCGGGTGTGACCCACCCACACAATTCTAAGACTACGTGAAATGTCGTTGTTTTCCATACAAATATCGAGAATATTCACCACCTACACCCACAATACAGTCGATGAAGCCCTGAAAGTGTAACCCTCGACTTCTATCGTAAGATGAGATAGTTGTGAGGAAAGTTCTGCTCAATATGGACACGAAATGCTAATATCCGACTGAATTAAAATAAATCATGCGAGCCGTAGCATGCGATAGTGTGGTAGAATGGGATGAATGTATTGATATCTGTCTAGACTAGTAAACTATTAATAGTCCGTAATGCAGTTTATTAATAATTATATTCATTTATGTATTATCGCTTTCTACGCTGTTCGTTAAGTGACAACAATGGATGAATGTGCGCCGCGGCCGCCGCGGTCTTCCTTATTTTAGGAAACGTTTACACAGGGAACACACGTATTGCCAAGTTCTCACTCATTGTGTTCAACCAGTAATTAATGATACCATTTTCGTTGTAAAATTTTCAACATCTGATCACGACATTATTTTATGCGGACGATCCTATCGGCTTACAGCAAAAGTAAAAAGTCAAATCACACGACAATATTGAAAATGACGTAAAGTCGTAATTAAACAGAAGTTGAATGGAATCTAATTCGACTGTACGCAAAAATCTATTGTTTTTATCAGTACCGTTGACACTGCTTTGGTCGTGTTTATTCGGTAAAGATAAAATTACCAAGTATTTTTTTTATAAGTACACTGAATATTGTCAAAGACATTTGATATTTTCATGGATGCTAGCACAGTTAAGTCATTTTGATTTTTAAGTACCCAACACAATTTCCCGAAAATTTAAATTGGTTTGTACCAGTTTCATTGTACAGACCTACATGTATGAATAAAACAAAAATTAAATGACTCTGTATTTGGTGATTGTTTTAAAGCTTCTAGTCTATTTTATTTAAGATAGAAATAAGAGCAGAGTTCGAAAAATACTTGGTTTTTGTTATTTATAAGTTAAGCAAAATCAATCTCTGTTGGTCAGTGGCATTTCATCAAAAAAGGGGAGGAAGGGGAGGGGAGTAAGTCAACTATTATATCGTTGGTCAAGTGCATACATTTTCAAACGACTTTGGATCATGTTCATGTACAACTTCAATTCCAGAGTGCGAATTTAATGCCTGTAACCTTGGGCATTTTGCCATTTTTGTCTTCCAAAAACAAAAAAAAAATCGTTTCATATGCAGATTGTCTTATTAAAATAAAACAAAAAAAAAAATATGCACGTCTGTCTGATAAACAAGGTCATATAATTTGCACCCGTACGAAGCCGGGCGGGTCGCTAGTCGTTAATAAAATATACAATTTCACGCAGCTTTTTAAATTTAAATGACTGCGCTGTTTTCATTTATTGATTTCATCACACATAGAGTCGACCATTGCGGTCGGTTCCGTTCTGGCAATGACTCATGTTTGTATGTATACGGCTTTTATATTCTTGGCACTAAACGCGGTGGCTAGAGGAAGTGACAATAACATCATATTATTATTATACGTATAATTTTATAAAGTTTGGAGTCGATGCACTTGTATTATGAATATTATGAAAAAGATGATGTGATCCCACTTTTTAACCGACTTCCAAAATAGGAGAAGGTTTCAATTCGGCGGGTATATTTATATATGTTAATGTTAAAACCCCCGTATTAGGTAAGTACCTAATAAGAGAAATAGGGTCATAGTGATCCCGAATTTAACTCTCATAATATCTCCCGAACATACAGAAAATTGCCCTTCAATAAGGAAAAGGTGCAGTTAGAAAAACACTGCGTAGGTCATTACGAGATGTGCGGGGTAGTCCCGTACAAGACAATGTTACGATCAGCATCATCTGTTACAAGGCTCACAGTTTAAAGGCAGATTTGCACTTAGAATCGCAAATTCGCAAAATATTAACAATTTTACAATGAAAGTCTGCTTTCATAAAGAGAATGAGGGAAGCCTTTTCGATCTTGCTATGGCGCCCACACACGCATTCTAATATCGAACAACGAAATACAACCATGTACCAGTACTTGGTCATGCGGTGTGCCGTATGTAACACGGCGCTAAAAACATCTCCAATAAGGCACAGAGTTTAAAGGTCTCAGTGGAGTCAGGTTGGTACGGTAGTATCGCGCATCACCGCTCCACTGCCGCAGTTAAGTTGCTACGGTCCGACGCGTGAGCTTTACACGCATAGGATTCACAATTAAACAAAGGAGCTTTTAAAAAAGAAAATTATGAAAAACTTGGGGCAGTCGTGAGGCATCGTTATCTAAAAACTTAAGATTTTTATTTCTCTTAATATTTTTTTGGGTTCCCAATAAACCTATTTCATCACATAAATAATCCAATATAAACACAACATGCAAGCATTTGGCCAATAGGTGTCTAGGCGATGTAGCCATGTAGGTGCATGTAGTAATGGATCTAAAAATAGTAACTACAGCATTTCTACCAATAAGAAGCAAAGGCGATGTAGGTGCAAGTAGTGATGGACGTAACAATAGTAACTAGAGCATTTCTACCAATAAGACAAAAAGGTATTTGTGGAGGCAGGTTGACATCACGCATCATCGCTCCACTGGCTCAGTTTACTCGTTACGGTTAGTTGGTGGCGGGAGCTTTGAATCATTCTGCTGAAGTTGAATGACTGTACCCACTTTGTAAGAATGAGCATATTGAGTCCCGTTTTATCTGTAATTGCTAAATAAAAAATTAAAATTTTAATGGGCTTTTGGTATTTCAAAGAAAACTTGTAATTGTACAAAGCGTAGACATTTTCACGGGATTATTCTTAGTATTTCTTGGAAAATTGCGCTTTTCCCCGGAAATTCTCACAGCCGAATCTTTTGTAAGCATTCTTCATCAATTCTTGGAAAATAATGAAATAAAAGCTTTTTATTTAACTAAAAATCTCGTCGGATCCGGAATTCTTTTAGATGAAGGTACTAATCTCAAATTAAACCATCTTAAAGGGCTCTTACATAACGGATTCTTTGAAGCGATAATAATGTTATTACGTCATCATCCTTGACCTCCGTTCGAAGTTCGATTGGTCTCAAACGTTTGGCAAACAATCGAGTGATAAACAGACTATACTTCAAATGAGGTAGCATTCGAAAGTGAAAGTGTCTTATAACGTTTTGTTTCTTTGGTTCCTCTTAAAATAACGTACAAAATGTCTTTGCGTGTCAGTGAGTCTTCAGCGCTCATCCATAGGCTACTTTTTTTGTTGTTTACTCATTTCTGGTATTTACTGACGACGATTGTCAAATAGATGCGCAAAAAAGATATTTTCTTCACATTTTCCGATAGTGGCCAGATTTTTGTCGTTGATGTAACCTTATGCTAACCCAGGACGTTTTTTGTCGGAACGGAGAAGACTGAGAGAAGAATAAGTCGTAATAATAGATACGGGATCCTCATAAAAATATAGGTCAATCGATAAAAAACTCTCTATGACATCATCGGTATGACGTTTAAATTCAGAACAGTGCATCTGTGCTAGATCGTTAGGCGGTGTTCGCATTGGCAAGGCACCATTTTAAAGACCCTTTGACTTATGGTTGTTGTTTTATAAATAATGTAAAACACTGTTTGAAATACTTAAACTTTATTTTAGAATCCTTACATAGAAAATACAGCATTACCTTACGAAGATGGGAACCAAGAGAGAGAGTCGGAGAAACTCCACAGATAATATATTATTGTCATAGACTATAAATCACCTTCCCCTCTAAGATTTTACAAAGCAATCACAAATCTAAAATTTGCCTGGGTCTAACTATTCTACCGCTACGTGTCACAGTTAAATTATCCTGTTCAGTATTACTATTAACAACAGCTTCATTATATTCATTTGTTAGTTCAGGCACAGAGCATTCTTCATCTAAATACAAATTATTTTGACTATAACAATTGGTTTTACTTTTAGATTTTTTTAGATGTTTACAATTCCTCCTAATTACCCTGTTCTCTCCCTCTTTCCGAATTAAATACGATCTTGGTTCTATACATTTACCAACAACCTTTCCTTTTCTCCATACATTTTCCTTATCAGTTTTATAAACTATCTTATCACCAATAACATATTCAACTTCTTTCTTCCTCACAAATGTGTCATATTTACTTTTGTTAATTGACTGTCTCAATAATAATAACTTATGTATGTTACTTTCAACTCTTGGTTGTAATAATTTACTATTTACCGGTATAAGGGTACGGACCCTTCTACTATTTAAAATTTGTGAGGGAGAAACTTCTAAGCCTGACAAAGGTGTGTTATTATAACTTAACAAATAATTCCTATAGTCTACTTTATCTTCACGAGCTTTCTTTAACAAAGTTTTACTAATATGAACTGCTTTTTCAGCCAACCCGTTGCTTCTAGGATAGTGTGGACTACTTGTTATTAATACTATATCTTTAGACTCATAATACTTTTGACATTCATAAGAACTAAAAGGATTGTTATCTGCCACTATTTCCTCAGGATAGCCAAACCTTGTGAAAACTTCCTGAAAGGCATCAATTACAGATTTAGATGTTTTGTCCTGTAATGGTCTAATTTCCAGCCAGTGAGAGAAGTAGTCTACAACAACAAGAAAGTATTTTCCAGAAAAGTCTAATATGTCTGTACCTATCTTTGCAAACCTACTATTGGGTATTTTATGAGGCAACATAGTAACTTTACTATTTGCAGGACTATATTTTTCACATGTACGACATTGTGTAACAAAATTTTGTATATCATTAGACATTTTTGGCCAATAAAATAACTGTCTGGCTTTCTTAACAGATCTACAAATACCAGGATGACCATCATGGACTAAATTTATGACATATGACCTTAGAGATTTCGGTACAATAATCTTATCATTAAAAAAAAGTAAATCACTTTCAACATAAATGCTGTCCTTTAATTTATAATATTCTTTGCATTCCTTTGGTAAAACCTTTTCTTCAGGCCAACCTTTATAATAAAAATTCCTTAACAAATTTAAAATAGTATCATTTTTAGTTTCCTTGATAAACTCAGACTTCCTCTTAGGTGATATAGGTAAATGTGCCGAAACAGTATGTACCACTTGCAACATTTTTTTGTCATATTCCGTAACATTAAGGCTATTTCGTGACAACATATCTGCAAAATGTAACAATTTCCCAGGAACATAATAAACATTTAAGTTATACATTAACAATTTTAATCTAAGTCTTTTAAGACGTGGAGATCCAATTTTGCAAATAGGTTTATTCATGATTGATACAATTGGTTTATGATCCGTCTGAACATCCACATTATGACCATAAATGTATCTGTGAAACTTCTTAACAGAAAAACAAATTGAAAGAAATTCTTTTTCAGTTTGACTATAATTTAGTTCAGTCTCATTCATAGTTCTTGATGCACATGAAACCAGTCTCAATATATTTTTATCGTCTTTTTGGAACAAACAACACCCTAGTCCGCTTTTTGAAGCATCACACTGTAAAATAATTTTCTTACTCGGGTCAAATGGAGTTAGTGCAGGGGCATGACAAATTTGCCTTTTGAGTTCAGTAAAAGCAAATCTATGAGCAGGTAACCACATAAATTCAACATTTTTCTTTAAGAGTTTACTAAGTGGGGCCATCAGATTGGCCATACTTGGAACATATCTTCGGACATAATTAAATGAACCTAATATTTGCCTTAACTCATCCCTGTTTGTTGGCTCTTTAAGACTTAAAAGTGACTGAATTCTATCTTTGTCTAAAGACATTCCTTTTTCATTAAAAACTTGACCTACATACTTAACTTCAGTCTGCCTATATTGAAATTTCTTTTTATTAAATACTATGCCTAATAACTTTGCTCTCTTAATAACACTTGCAAGTGCTTTATCATGATCCTCCACAGTCTCCCCCATAATTAATATATCATCTGCCCACACAACCACATTTTTAAGATCTCCAAATTGTGTTTCAAGAACATCCTGGAAAAGCTCTGGTGCATTCATTAAACCAAAAGGTAGCACCAAATACCTATATACTCCAAACGGTGTAGCAAAACAACATTTCCATGATGATCCTTCAGTTAAGCACAGATGATGAAAACCTTCAGTTAAGTCTAACACAGAGAAGAATTTCATTCCTTTCAACTTGAAACTTAAGTCATCTAATGTAGGTAAGGTTTTAGGTTTTTTGACAATATGTTTGTTGAGGTCTGATGGATCTAAACAAAGTCTAACATTTCCATTAGGTTTTTCTACAATAACAATGCGGTTAACACACGCAATTTCACTGATATTTTCTACTTTAATAATAGCTTTTCTGTCTACTAACCTTTGTAATTCTATTCTTAAAGGGTCTAACAAACATGTTGGCAGTCTCGGTGAAGAGTGACAAATTTGTTCTTCAATATATTTAGTGGGAATTTCTACTTTCCCTGGTAATCTACCAATACCTTCAAAAACTTCAATATTTTGTTGCACAAACTTTTCCTTCATATCTTCAATTTGAACTGAATGCACTCTTTTTACTAAATTCAGTGAGACACACCCTGGAAGACCCAATAACATGGTGTTATTATTAACAACTACAAAATTCTCATAACACTCATTATTTTTATATCTGCACAAAAGATTGACAATGCCTACAGGTTTTATTCTATCACCAGCAAAAGATTCTAATTTAATACTTGTGTCTTGTAACTTACACTTTAAACTAGAGTTTATTTTATTAAAAATTCTTTGTGGCATAATACTCACATCAGCTCCAGTATCTAATTTACATTCAATCATTTGGTCCCCAATTTGAATGTTTTCAGTCCAATCATGTTTATGTCTTGGAGATTTGACCATACTACAATGCCAACTATCACTTGAATCTGAATCTGAACACCGAACATGTTGGATTTTGTTATTTTTCACCTTACAACTTACTGCAAAATGATTTAAAATACCACATCTTGAGCATTTCTTTCCAAAAGCTGGACACTCCCTGGGTCGATGATGCTTTTGACAGCGCCTGCAGTTAAATTTTTCCTCCTGTACATTTTCTTTACGAACACTCTTAGAAGATGGATACTTTGAGGATTTGGCCGAATCAATTTCAATAGTTGGGTTCATTTCCTTAGCTTGGGAACGGCTTGCTTCATTCGCTCTACAAATATCAGCCACTTTATCCAATGTCAACCCTTCGCGCCTTAACAGGCTTTCTTGAAGAGTTTTATTGAAAATACCATGTATGATGCGATCCCTCAATAGTTGATCTTCCATACTCTCAGTTGTTTTATCATTATAGTTACACGAGTTTATCAATAACCTCAAACTTGTGTAGAAATTTTCAAATGTCTCACATTCTAATTGCTTTCTCTCATTAAATTTAAATCTTTCGAACACAACATTACATTTAGGATTTACGTATTTCTCAATGGCGTCCAAAATGTTAACATAGGTCATCTTTTCCTCCGCACATTTGAAGGATAACATAATTTTAGTGCTGTCCGGTCCCATCATGTTTCTTAACAGTGACAGTTTTATTTTATCTGACGCCTCCTCTTGCCCAGTAGATACTAGATAATCTTCAAATAAGCATTTCCAAAATCGCCATTCTGCGGCTGCATTTGGAGCACGCATATCGAAATTGGGCGGCAGCTTCACTGTATTAGCCTCCATTTTAGTGGAAAGTTGGAAACAATATGAATTCTGTATATTTACGTTTTACGACTGCGCCATGTTTTATAAATAATGTAAAACACTGTTTGAAATACTTAAACTTTATTTTAGAATCCTTACATAGAAAATACAGCATTACCTTACGAAGATGGGAACCAAGAGAGAGAGTCGGAGAAACTCCACAGATAATATATTATTGTCATAGACTATAAATCAGTTGTGACCTCATTGTTGCGGCGCGGCGTTCGGATTTTGTTTGTGTCATCGTCGCCTTGCCAGTCCAGTCGCGACCTTAATTTGCTGTCTATGGATATACAGTATGCTGCTTTCTTTCATTATTATGAGCTGCCCTAGAACTTTACCGGCCAATAATGTTTTGTACCTCTTAAATTTTTATTATAAGGATTATTGTTTTCATAAGATCAAATCACTTTCTTTGTCTTTATTTTTCTAAAGTTATCTTTGTTATCAAAAGTACCTATACATTATATAAATGTCATGAAAGTCCTGTCATTAAACAAAGTAATCGATCCTCATATCGTACCTTTTTAGATATAACAATACGTACAGCACGCATAATAAATATATTCCCACGAGTACGACCTAGTCAATCAATGAAGGCCTGATGACCTTTTGACAGCTATAGCTTCTTAGGTAGTGAACTAGATGACATTTACATATTTTTGGGCACTTATACCCGCTTCAGGGATTTATGAAAAACTAGCTGACCCGTGCAACTTCGTCTGCGTAACATTTTTCATTACTGCTCCGCTCCTATTGGTCTTAGCGTGATGATATATAGCCTATAGCCTTCCTCGATAAATGGGCTATCTAATACTGAAAGAATTTGTCAAATCGGACCAGGTAGTTCCTGAGATTAGCGCGTTCAACCAAACAAACAAACTCTTCTGCTTTATAATATTAGTATAGATGAGAATTAGAACCAAAACCAATAATATGAAAGTTAGGATACCAATGTTGGTTTAGGAAAATTGTTCTCATAAACTATTTAAGTGGGTAACTACCAAATGGTTGAATAATATAATGGCTACGTTGTATACTGTTGGACACAGGTCTAAAGAGAAGAGTTTCTTAAACAGAATCAATATCTCGAATATGACTTGACAGTTTCTTCCAGGTCCTATGCACGTAAAAATATATTATGCCATCGACTATTTCATCTGGCATTACGTATTATAAAGTGACTAGCTGACCCGCGCAACTTCGTCTGCGTCACATTTTCCATTATTGCTCCGCTCCTATTTGTCTTAGCGTAATGATATAAAGCCTATAGCCTTCTTCGATAAATGGGCATTCTAGCACTGAAATATTTTTTCATATCGGACCAGTAGTTCCTGAGATCGCGTTTAACCAACCAAACAAAAAAAACTCTTCTGCTTTTTAATATTAGTATAGATAAATGACTTATGATTGGTCAGAATGAGGTAGCAGCTTAATAAGACTGAATCGAAATGAATGACGTGCTATTGAAAAGGCTTATGTCCAGCAATGGACAGAGCTTTAAGCTGATGATAATGACGATTATACAAATAGGGACTCAAATTTTAATTCATCACATGCCTGGTCTTTCCCTGATCAAGTTAAAATGTTCACAAAAAATAGAAACTGTAACTATTTTGTTTTTTCTTTGTAGATGAAAAAACTGGGCAAAAAATGTAAACACCGAATAAGTTAAACGACCTGTTATCGTCTTTGTTCCAATACGTTCAGATTAAGTAGTAACATGGCCGTGACTATTACGAGCAAAATAAAGTAAATTGAACCGGTATCAATCCCCGGAAATTCTCAATGTCCAAAAATACTCATACTGACAAAGTCTTCAAACGGCTGCCCTAAAAATATAGTGATCATATTGAAAACCTTTCAAATGACCTTTTTTGTACGCCTGAACTCTTCTTCAAATTAATTTGTTGGTTTTTTTTTATGAAATTCCCCTATTTTTTTTCTATCTATATACCTAAGTAGTGCCCAGGTTTTCGGAATTTGTTCGTAATAGTCTAGTGTTAGTCCCACTAGGAGGAACATGGATGGGTTTTAGTCAGTAAGAGTCTGACACTATAATTATATACTACACAAAAAAACACAGTTGAATTGAGGACCTGCTCCTTTTTTAAATAGTTTAAAGAATAATAAAACCTATTATTATACTTTCCGGCAAGTTTCTGGTAACTTATAAAACTCGTACTAATCTCGTTCGTATTTTATTTTTAATTTCCGCCACAAAGCGTTACAAAGTTACAACACTTCATTGTCTATGGGTTACGTAAACGCCATACGGAACTTGCGTGCACAATTTGCTGGCTCAGACCCGTAACACGAAATTATCTGGAGCATTTAATGTCAAGCTGCAACCATCGCGCTACGGAATAGATAGATTCAGAAGGCTCATTCATAACCTGATAACAGGTTCATTTGCCGTTTTATAGACTAGGAACTAGTAGTACTAGTACTCTCTCAGTAATGAAAAGCATAACCCTGTCTTTGTCGCTCCGCAGTCGGGGTGTATGGGAGCTGACAGCCCCCAATTTTTATATTTTTATTATTTGTTGTTAACGTGGCACACATACCTATTGATCTTCAAGGTTAAGCAACGCTTGCCAAGGTTGGTCTGTGGATGGGTGACCACCTTAACATACCGAGTTTCCTCCGTGCCTCGGAAAGCACGTAAAGCCGTTAGTCCCGGCTGTCATTTGTAGATCTTTGGCAGTCGTTACGGATTGTCAGAAGCCAGTAAATCTGACTCCAGTCTTGCCAAGAAGTACCGTGTTACTCAGTTAATGGGTTGTGGAGGTCTGGTAGGCAGCCGCTCCTCGTAAAACACTGGTATTCAGCTGAATCCGGTTTGACTGGAAGCCGACCCCAATGTAGCTGGGAAAAGGCTAGGCAGATGATGACCTATTACGGTTATTGATATACAGCGCGCTGACAAACGGACGGAAGATGTAGGCTTAGTAACAGTTCGCTTAGTTTACCCTTAGACCTAGGGTACGGATTTACGGAACCTTAAAAATGAAGTGTCCGTTTGTAACATCACGAACACCTTACACTTTATTTTTTGTATGTTTTTTCCGGCTTTCCTCCGAAACGACTGGATCAATATTGGCTGAACTTTCTCCGGGATAGCTGATGTTATAAGAAGTAACTTCACTTAAGCTTCGGAAAATGGATTACAAAATACAAAAATACTTTGAAAATCGCGGATTATCTCGTATATAATACCAATAAGGTCGATCACCGGTTTGTTTTTTTTTAACTTGATTTGGGTTTGCTCTTGACTCTACCGGTTTGGGCAAATAATGCATAATTATTCTACGTATGCGGTTACACAATTGAGATTAAGCGATTCTTCGCCTTTCCTCTTGTCTTTGATCGCCTGCCACGCTGGAGAGAGAATAGTAAGATAATATCGCGCTGTGTAACTCAGAGACAAGAGGTGTCCGTGACTCATGGGGTGGCCGAGTCGACTTGTACTTAACGACCGTAGTCTGAGACTATGAGATGAATATTTTTATCTGACGACTGGTTCCACTTTGTATGCATAGAACTTAAGCGTCGTAAAGTTAAGGTGTGAGGTTTTACTGATAGCTAGGTACGTAATAAATCTTATATATAAAAATCTCGTGTCACGGTGTTCGTTATCGAACTCTTCCAGGAGGCCAATCGCGCTAATTTTAAAAGTTTAGGTCCGCTTGCAATTCGTTTCCAATTCAGTTTTAGTTATGATCTAATTTCGATTCACCTGTAAGGAATTTGGTATCGCGCTAAAGTTTAATTAAACTTCAACCAAAGTTGCGTCAAAACTATATCGTAACCTTTACAAATATTTTCGTATTTTCCTTCAAAATCCAAACAACACAACGCGAACGATTGAGAAAAAGTCACGAAAAAGTAGCACTGTTTCAACTTTTTGTTTGACAGCGGTAACGTTACAGTTGTGATGCAGTTGCGTTCCAAGTTTCTGTCAAACGTTAAGCGCGATACGGAATGTTTAAAAAAGTTGTGAAATGGCTACAGTTCAGTTGCGTTCCAACCGAATTTTATTAGCGCGATTGCCCTCCAGAACGGCTGGACCGATTTTTATACAATTTTTTGTATAGGTTTTTGTGTAATTTTTTGTATAGGTTTTTATGTTAACGTAAAACGTTACTACTGTTACTACTGGCCGTCAATTTCTGGAAAGTTAACTGCGTCCTGAAATACAGGCTCGGCCTAGCTCAGGCGCAGTTGCTCATTTTAATTTCTTTTGCAAATATAAACATTTCAATTATAAAATATGATTCAAATATTATTATTTTGTTAAGTACTTCAAAACCATGCATAGAGTTAAAGGTCTGTAATCTACAAGTAAAGAACTATTGTCAGTACACTGCGTGTAACATGTGTGAACGCAATACTTTTTAAGACCAAACCCGAAATCGCAAATAAAATAACAGATTTTACACAATTTATTGCATGGGCAGTGGTTTTTTTTTTACGCGATTTCAGTCTTGATCCCATAGTGAAAGTTGTCTATCATGATGAGTATAATGACTACTTAAGAGGTATTGTGAATTCGGGGGCGTTAGAAATAGATTAAGCAAGCATATCCAAATCTGATAAAAGTAAGGGCAAATCGAATCGCTCTCTCTCTGAAATTAGTAGGAAGATATTTTTTAGATGTTGGTAAAATCGTTACGAACGCCTGGAGGGTGCTAAGAGCCCTTTTCAAAAGGTGTTCGTGTATCGCACGACGCCCATACAACGTCAGCACTCGAACTTGACGCGTCGGTGGCACAGTGACGAATGGGTGTAAAGCACTTAGGAAATTGAACTATAATAAGAGAAATGTGGCTTGAGAAAAATCAAGAAATACAATCTTAGTCTGTGGAGGTAATTGAACTATAATAAGAGAAATGTGGCTTGAGAAAAAAATCAAGAAATACAATCTTAGTCTGTGGAGGTTTAATGTAACTATCCTGCCATGTGGACGCGACTGTAGACTATCTATACCGTCACAAAAACTAACGTAGCGACATCCATACTGCTAGCAACGCCGTCAAGCGTATGTCAAAAAACTGGCCAAGTGGGACTCGGAGTCGCGCACGAATGGTTCCGTACCATTATCGTATTATACGAGTTATGACGTATTAAAAAAAACTACTTACTAGATCTCGTTCAAACTAATTTTCGGTGGAAGTTTACATAGTAATTAATGTACATCATATCCTATATTTTTTAGTTTTATCATTCTCTTATTTTAGAAGTTACAGGGGTGGGGCACATTTTACGACTTTGGAAGTGTCTCTCGCGCAAACTATTCAGTTTAGAAAAAAAAATGATATAAGAAACCTCAATATCATTTTTGAAGACCTATCCATAGATACCCCACACGTGTGGGTTTGATGAAAAAAAAATTTTCGAGTTTCAGTTCTAAGTATGGGGACCCCCAAAATTGATTGTTTTTTTTTGTATTTTTGTATGAAAATTTTATGCGGTTCACGGAATACATCTACTTACCAAATTTCAACAGCATAGTTCTTATAGTTTCGGAAAAAAGTGGCTTTGACATACGGACGGGCAGACAGACAGACAGACAGACATGACGAATCTATAAGGGTTCCGTTTTTGCCATTTGGCTACGGAACCCTAAAAATCCTGCATCGCGGTATCAGAGTTATCAGGGTGATTAGACGATACACAACAGCCCAAAATATCAACCATTGGAGAGTTACCTACCAGACACAATAACCGTCGAAGGATCCCTATTCCCTGGATCCTCCCTGGGCCTGTTCCGCTTATCTTTTTATGAAAACATACATAAAACCACACGCGCCTTCTTCCCATGGGACTTGGCCCTAACTTCAGAACGCCATCTGCTATGATAGGAAGTGATAATCATTCTGGTTGAACACACTAGCCTTTTAAGGCCAAGCAAGACCTTCTCTTTCAAATTGATTTTGGTGATCACTATTTTCTTTATTTTCACAAATTTCGTCCTATGTGTATGTTGAGGTGACGCCCCGTAACCGACTTTCCTAAAACAGAAATATCTTTATTCGAAAAGTACGAAACTGAAAATCTGCAATGCACCAGGCAGTACCGTTAAACTTAGTACTTATCGCCTACCTACGCACTAGACACTATTGACTAAAGCAACATGAAACTATCTAATGGGCACTAATTAAAGTAGGTCAGTGCTCCAGCTAATGCTCCCGAAGCGCTACTTAGTGACTTATGCTAACCTTAGGTGGAGTGGGTAACGTTAAAGAAAATACAGGGCCCGTACGCTCACCAACGTCAGTTTGTATTGGAAAGCGGTAAGTGCTGCCTGGTGATAAGATAGGCAATACATCTATTCCATACTATTTGACATAAATGAAATTTTACGCTACGTGAATGAGTACGTGGTAGACTGGTAGAGAATGCCTGTGGCATTAAGTCCGCCTCTGTACATTTGTGCTTAAAGCGTTAAATAAATAAATAAATGAGTATGGTAGGCACCAGATAAACTTGCATTAAAGTACATTGATCTTTCCCTAATATCCGTTCGTGGATACCCGTATGCCGTACAATAAATTTTGAACCGTTTTTCCTTACATGAGAACGTAATGGATCACGATAGAAGTCGATTCAGGACAGCTTTATGTCTTTCTGTAATAAAGTCAATAAATGTATGTGGGTCAATGAACTTTATTGCACATTTATATGGCGCCTACCATAAGTATAAAATTCCGCACTAGATCCCTAGAAGGCCTGGTGTGATTTTCCGAGTGGATCAGAAGGCGCTTGTACAATTTCAATATAAATTGAAGATGTGAAAACTGCCGAGTAAGTGTGTAAAAATTCGCACCCAGGGCCCGGAACTAGGTCAAAATTATTTCTCCAACTTATTTTAAGCGATAATTATTTTAAGATTTTATTGGAAATTAATTAAGCGATATTTAAAAGTAATTTCGTTTAAAATGTAGATACCTCTCCCCTAACATGAAAAACTTCGGATACTACACAAGTAACTAGTCTAAATTGTAGGTATGTATTTGACAAGTCACTAGTCTAAATTGTCTGAAACTAGTTGAATTTTGCACTAAAATACAAAGGAGAGCGGCCGGTCTCTGCTGTTGTCCTCTCACCGTGTTCACTTAGGTGGAGTGAATGACGAGTGAGATTTCATTCCATCTTGTTTGTATGGTTTGACAGCTCACTTCATGATCACTTCACCCACGCCTTCACTTCGATATATTTACAGAATCGACTGGCTGATAACTGATTAATTTTATTAAAACTCACTTAACAGATTTCCTGTCCAAATGTGCGAACTGTCAAACTTGCGAAATTAAAATAGTCGTCAAGTTTTCTGAAATTATCCAATTTACTGCACAATTCTTAACTTTCTTTCAATAAAAACCTTCTACAAATGATAAGAAAACTTAAAAAAAAAATTATGAAATCGGTAGTCGTTCTCAAATTGAAGCGTGACCAAGGGAAATATGAATTCATTTTTATACCGCGTGTATCTGACATCGACGCACAAACGATTTCCATGGGTCCGGGGCATGATTCTGGAAGCCCCAGTGTTGGAATTTTTCGTCGGCTTTTTTTTCTCACGTTTTCATTTTTTTCAAGGGTTTTTTACTTTAGACTGCTCATAATCGTTATTCTGACCTAACCCAATGAGATTTTTAATAAAAAAATAATTAATTAACTACTTTCACTAAAAAGAGCTATCTGAATAAAACCACAATAGATATCAACTCAGCTGAGCTGATACTTTGTGGTACTCTTGAAAAAAATGAGAAAATAACCAACGAAAAATTTCAACATTGGGGTGTCCAGAATCATGCCCTGGACCCATGGAAATCGTTTGTGCGTCGATGTCAGATACACGCGGTATACTGGCAGTTGTGTCAAAAATAATACAATGCATATTTTTGGCTTCTTAGTGTTGGACAGTCTTTTAATCGGATAAAAATCGTGTCAGTGTGTTGGGGGTAGCTTTTCATTGTTTAGGTCAAAAAATAATTTGGTAAATACTCCAAAGTGTGAGCCGTATTGGTAAACTCTTTTGCTACCCATGATTATATTTGTCAGGCTACTATTACCCCTTAGGACATTTTATCATCAAGACTCATGCCATTAACTCATTACACACAATTTTCGCCTTCAAAAACTTCACCGAAAGATAAAAACTATAGAAAACTCTTTCACATTGCCAGCAGCTCAAAAGACCCTGCAAATCTTCAACATCGAGATGAAATCAAAGATGAAAGCGCATACAATGACTGAAGACATTGTATTCTGGAAGTGGATATCTTTAAATACCCTCGCCCTGGTGACCAAGATGTCGGTCTACCACTGGTCTATGGAGGGTGACTCGACGCCTGTCAAAATGTTTGACAGACATTCGTCGCTCGCTGACTGTCAGATCATCAACTACAGGACAGATCCGAAGCAACAGTGGCTGCTGCTTGTTGGTAAGTTGAAATAAGTTTAGTTTCGGACGTATTAAAATAGATGGATTTTTTTATATAAAATATTCAGGCACCCGGCCCAGGATAAGTCAGGAATGTCTTTAAAACGCAAAGAAATCTTCACTCGAGAAATCGCCATTGCAAACTTTAATAAATAAACAAACTATTTTTGGTAAATCTTGCGCATCATATAAGGTAATGCCTTTATCGCTCATATAAACGGCTGTAGATATAGTGCTCCGCGGGTTCGCGTCACACATGAGCGTGGAGTTCTGGGTTCGATTCCCGAGTCGGTCAAAGTGATATGTCCATGAGGAATTTCTAAATGTCAGTCTGAAGTTTGGAAGTTAGCGGTGCCATAAGTCCGTGCTTTCGAAAGCACGTTAAGTCTTTGGTAATATGCCTGATCTCGTCGAATTGCCGTTCCATCGGTTTAGTAAAGGAATATAGAGTGCATATGACTGTGTTTGCGCACACACTTGTACATGATAATATCTCCTGCGTACTTGTTTAATCACCCTTGGGTATAGCCACTGCGACTAGTATTTCCTTGGGACAGGAAGTATATAAATCGTTAAAATACTCTTCAATTGCTCATTATTCCAACCGTGTGTTCTGTCTTTCAGGTATTTCAGCGCAGCAGAACCGCGTGGTTGGCGCTATGCAGCTCTACTCCGTAGAGCGCAAATGCTCTCAGCCGATCGAGGGCCATGCTGCCTCCTTTGCGACCTTCAAGGCCGAGGGTAACGCAGAGCCTTCAACTCTCTTCTGTTTCGCTGTCAGAACTGCCCAGGGAGGAAAACTTCATATTATTGGTGAGTTGGAAAAGTTGTAACTTCTTTTTACACGTGCAGCCTGTGGGCTAGATGTACGCAAAGCTCGTACGGCGTTCTCCGCGGGCCAGTATAACAACGCGTTTAGGATAACCAGCGCTGGTTGGGCTGTCCTGCTTCATAAGTGCGTGTAGGATGCTCGCAGATGCGCATGTAAATTGCTTGTACACAACGCGTAAACAGTGTGCTTTCCTTGTGCACAATGTATAGGACAGCGCTAAAAGTTTCCTAAGCATGATTGCGAGTAGTCGAGACTGTGTATATGTGGGTCCCTGTTGTGCAACGGTAATACACTGTTATTTGTTGTTTTTAGGGTTCCGTACCCAAAGGGTAGAAAAAAAAATTCAAAATTCATTTATTTTGTGAACACAGGGTACAATGATCTTATTATATAATGATTGGTCCAACCTATGTTCCGCCGAAAGGCATACAAAACTATGATGCTATGATCAAAATTAAATCAATCAACCAATCTTTATAATAGGCAGATATTACACTGTGCCTGGTTCACGACATGCTTCACATTACCGATTTGGGAAATCCCTATAGAAAGAAGGTTTAACGAAACAGATCAAATTGGATTCTTTGAATATCGAGTCATTTTAATACGTCTTCTTTATGTAGATGTTCCCTGATTATGAAATTTAATTCAGTAAACTATGACATAAAGTCATGACGTAATTCTCGACATAATATGCCTGCCTTCTAAAGTGTTATAACTTGATGAATAAATAAATAGTGAAGAACGCTCTTGACCTACAAACTACTATCATACACACAATTCAATTTAACAAGAATGCAGGATAAACTTGATAATTATTAAATTCTTTAGTAGCGAACTTCTAATTGAGATTTTCAATTTATGATGAGCGTAGGCAGCCCCAGGAGATGAGGATACCTTTATTCCCGGGAACTGATAAAAAAACTACTTGCGTCTGACATCACAGGCAAGTAATGCCATAGTTACTGCGGAACATCTAGTAGAAACGACGAGACGTTATATTATGCGTGACAAAGATAACTTCAAAGGTTCATTCTTCAAAAAAATTACACTTCATTTATTCACTTATTTTTTGTAACATCTTTTTGAACGTTTTTGATATTAGTCTAAACACCCTATTTTTGTCCTTTTCTAGTTCATTGACCTAACTTATCACCCTCTCTCTCTCACACAGAGGTCGGCCAAACCCCAGCAGGCAACCAGCCGTTCCTCAAGAAAGCTGTCGACGTATTCTTCCCCGCTGAGGCCCAGAACGATTTTCCTGTCGCCATGCAGGTGTCCCCGAAGTATGACGTCATCTACCTGATCACCAAATATGGCTACATTCACATGTACGACATTGAGACCGGAACCTGCATCTATATGAACCGGATCTCGTCGGACACGATCTTCGTAACGGCGCCCCATGAAACTACTGGAGGGATTATTGGTGAGTTTTATTTATATTTAAACAAGCTTTTACCAGAGGGATCGCCCGCGTAATAGTCGATAATTTCAAAGCAACGTACTCCCGCGATTAAAAGATCAATATGTCCTTCTGCAAGGTCCTATCTATGAATCTACAGGGTGTTTTTTTTTTAAATGTGCCTTCATTTGCAAACCCTAAACTATGGGGAATGTCGAAAAAGGAGTCTCGAGCCCGATTTTGATGAGAACTAAAACTGAATTACGATTTTTGAAAAAAAAACGGTTTCCTAGCCAGGAATCGAACCGATAAAAAAAAATGAAACTAATACAATATCCGAAAGTCTCGCTACTAGGCATCAAAATCTGGGCAGTAATAACACATGGCAAACTAAACGAAAACGCTGATTTTATGAATCAAAACCATTGAAGTCTGTTAAAAATACCACTGCTCCTGTGAAAGATTGTCCCCTTCAGCAGTATATTCTACTCCAGACTGTGACAGCGATCTGTCAGCGATGAGACCGCCACTGTACCCATAGCATTAACTTTTTTTACGGAATTTATTCGAAAGAATCACCGCGGCCCTGGAAAGCAAGGGCATTAGGACGAATACGGATGTGTTTTATTCAGTAAGAGTCCACACCAGAGATTCCCCCCAGAACCGAAAGAGTTAGGTAATTGATGATTTCCCAACCATAAAAAAAACTTTAACTTTGTGTAAAAGAACTTTCTAACTAGTTTTGGTGTACAATAAAGAATATTCATCTATCTCATTATGGGAAAACCCATAACATAAAACTTGCTAATTTAGCGTGATAGTATGACCTTTGATGCTTTTAGGGGAAACCGGGATGACGCGATTACGCTTACTCATACTCATATTATTGGGGACTGTTACTATACTTGCTATCACTAGCTTAATTCTAATCGTAACCGAATAGCGTGTTATATGTTGAATTGTAGGAATCGCGTCATTTAAAACTAATTAGTTGTGGGAAAATTATTTCAACACTATTACAGTTCATCAAGAGTTTATTTTGATTTTATAGTTATATTTTTTATTAGTAGCTGTTTAATGGCCTGAAGAATTGTACTACCTAGAAAATATATTAGTTTCTATCTTTACAAATAAATAACATTAAAGTGTCGGTTTGTAATATTAAAAAAAATACCAATGTCAAAACAAAATAAAGCAGCTGTATATATTTTGAAAAGACTTCCTCTAGCAAATAGCTGATGTTACTATTATGGCTACTTTTATTTTAGAAAAAGATAAAGGTTACATGCCAAAATAATAAAACCCATGTAAAGTATTGTAGTAAATAAAATGACATAAATGTGTGATGTTTTACGAACTTGTCGCGGGCAACAGCTTGTATTATAAATTCATAATATTTTGATTTGCAAAATATTACGCTCTTGTCAAGTATAAGTTCAGTAAATGCTCTAATATAGAAAATATAATAACCCAGACACAAAGGAAGCATTTAAATTAAGGTCGAAGGCCAATAGGTTATCAAAACATGTTCCGACGTCTGGCGTCTAGGGCCATATCAAAACAAAACGAGAAACTACATCCCAATGATGGTTTAACCATGATAATTTTTATTTATATAGAATGTGAACTCAATGATTCATCATTATCGTATAATATTCATTCCGATAAGTCATTATCGATGGAAATGGCTCGTGATTAGTTCTGGGAGTTAGTTATAGGAAGCTTTGAAGTTAGAAAAAGAACCGATACAGTGAATCCATAGCCTAACTAAAATTATAAAATAATGCGAATGTAAGTTTGTTTGTAACCTCATTTAGTTTAAGATAGCTCATTTATCGTGGAAGGCTATAGGCTAATAATATAACATCACGCTACGACCAATAGGAGCGGAGCTTAATGAAAAACGTGACGCAGGTGAAGTTGTGCGAGTCAGCTATTCGCTTATAAAAAATCAGGCCTTAATAATAAATAACACTACTAGGCGTGGCAGAAGAGTCACGAAGCATTCATTAGTACCGCTGATATATCTGCGACATATATGATATTAGATTGCATATTATATGCAACTAGCCTTATGTAGCGTGAATGACACAGAGGTGCGACGTGACCATATGAACACAACACACACAACTAAGACTATTGTGTGGAATTTTTGGTTGAAAAACTTGTCACCCACAAACATTTTTCAGGCATGAGGTCTTTGGTGGTTTTTGAGGAAATCTTAAAAGCTGGGAAGATAAAATAAAAATCCTAAATTTTTGCATAAATTGTTTATTTGATTCATAAGCCTGTTTTAAAAATTAGTATGATGACCAAAAAATAAGGCTGGCAAGTTAGTTTGCTGACCTCCATATTAGTTAGAGACCAATTTTAATGGCAACATTTTATACCCAGACCTTTACGTAAAATACCATCATCTTTGCAGGAGCAAAGAGAAAAAATATTTTGCATAAAAGAATAAATATTTTTGCCATACTGTACTACCTCTGAACTATGGAATAGGACATTCACCTTAATCCTGTACCACCCATATGCAGGACTTTTTTTTTTTTTTTTTTAATATTTTTTTTTTTGGCCCTTTGCATACCAGGGCCGCGGTGACTCTTTCGAACATATTCCGCAGCATCCATATAAATGACCTAAACCTAACACCTGATCATCATTCCAGGAGTGAACCGCAAGGGCCAGGTTCTGTCAGTGACAGTCGAGGAAGACTCGATAGTGCCGTACATCAACACTGTACTGCAGAACCCGGAGCTGGCGCTGCGGCTGGCGGTGAGGAACAACCTCGCCGGTGCCGAGGAACTGTTCGTTAGGAAGTTCAACATGCTCTTCACTAATGGCCAGTACGGGGAGGCGGCTAAGGTATGTACTGAATACACTACAACTTACAAAATTATTTTGAGGAAATCTATTGATAGCAATAGTACAGTACGAATAATTTATGTTTGTCCATGCGAAGTACGTCGCAATCGATTGCGCAGAATGTCAATTTGACAAGAAACTTATAACAGCGCATGCGCGGGTTGGTCGCGTATGCAGTCTCAGTCCCTCGTTTACGTTCGATGCATACTTGTGTCCCGCTTACTCAATGCAATAGGACTGTTGGTACGAAAAGAGTTATTGTTTTAAAATATTTATTTTTGGTTTTTCTTACTGTTTCATTTGTGTTTTGTGTGTTTTTGTGGTGTATATGTTGGTTGTGTTACTTTGTGACCTTGTTATTGTTACTGGTTGTGTTCGAAACGTATAAATCAGAAAAATATTCTACGAACGTAACACCTTTTTACGCGATGGGACCTGCGCGGTCGTCACTAAAAGCTAACTTTGCATGGGTAAAGATAAAATATTCGTACTGTAATTAGCCGTGCGATTGAAGAGTCATTATAAATCATGTATCCTAATATATAAAATTCTTCCTTTACTGTTGAGTAACTAACACACAACATACAGCCGAAATTACTGGTCGTAGGAGGCTAGGGGAGTGTAGGGGAGGGGAGTACTAAGAGAGGATTTCTCGCAATTCTTATAAGAATGGGAAAAAATAAGATGCGCGTACGGAGTCACGTGCTAAAGATTGTAGTTTAAGTGTATCCAAAAATATTACTGCACGATTTAATATCTATACATATAAATAAAATTGGACTGTCTGTTCGTAATATTGAAATAACTGTTTTTTACTACATGTATATGAATATAATTATATACGGTACATACACCAAAATATTTTGTTTACAATTTTTGTGTCTGTTTGTTCCGGCTAATCTCCGAAATGGCTGGACCGATTTTGACGGGACTTCCATTGGCAGGTAGCTGATGTGATAAGGAGTAGCTTAAGCTACTAATTAAAGAATCGACTGTTAGGCGGAACGAAGTTCGCCGGGTCAGCTACTAATATATAAAACTCTCGTGTCTCGGTGTTTGTTATCGAACTCCTCCGCAACGGCTTGACCGATTTTCTGTGTACAATTAGTAAGTCAGGGTAGGGTATTTTTTATACCCAGACTGGCGAGATGATTTAAACGTGTAAAATTAGGTATGCAACGGCGCGGGAGAAGAATATTTGAACGGGAAAGGCCTTTGCCCAGCCGTGGGACAGTGGGATAGCAGTGAAGAACAAATAATTATTATCTTTATTTTAGATACATATATGAATGATATTATTGTTAATAGTTGTTACTAAACTTTTAACAATATCATTGATACTGTTAGAATACATCGAGCCCATAGATAGAATGACTAATATAATAAATACTGCCGCTACGGTAGTGGGCGGTTCGATCGATACTGTGACGTCACGCCACCTGACAGTTGTGGAGTTGCGGTATTAATTCCCATAAACTAAGCCGTATGAAAACATTCTATACCGACTTGTTATTGTTTTACCAAAGGGCAAAAACCTCTTATATGTTATTTATTTAATTTCTTAGATACCTTTTGCTAGCGTAACTGTTTCCTATTTCGCTAATGATTATAATTTTACGGTTCCGTACCCGAAGGGTAAACAACGGAATCCTATTACTAAGTCTCCACTATCCGCCCGTCCGTCCGTCTGTCTGTCAGCGTGCTATATCTCAAGAACCGTAATAGGTAGACAGTTGAAATTTTCACAGATTGTGTATTTCTATGGCCGCTATAACAGAAAATAAAAATTAAGGTTTGTCGTACGGAACCTTTCGTGTGCGAGTCAGACTCACACTTGGCCGTTTTTTTTAATGGTCGTGTATTTGCTTTTCATTATACAATAAAAGTTTAACAAAATGCTTCAAAGCGTATAGCCGTTTTATAAAGTAATTAACTCATTAATTACTTGTCAAAACATGATATTAAAAAATAATAATTCAAGAACCTAAACAGTACTAATTAGTGGGTAAGTATTTAATTAGTATAAGTTTAGCTTCCATTGGTATCATTTACGGTTATTATTGCTCAATATTTTAATAATAACCGTCGTTAGGTACTCCTAGAATCTTTTTGAATCGATTGAATAACGTCACGGCCAGCTGGGGGCTACTCTCTAAGCCCGAAGTCCGTAGTTTCGGGCTTAGATGCGGGCGTAAATTGTCTTGTCATTATTTCTTAGCGGTTAGGTGAGACAGAGTAGAATACGCACGCAACTAAGCTCGAAACATCTGCCAACAAACTGCTTTGCAGTTTGGCAGAGGTAATGATTTTGTTTGTACAATGTATTACTGTGAATAAACACTTTTTCATTTATTTATTTTTTCAACTACGTACTTCGGGCTTAGAGAGTAGCCCCCCGGACTTCATGAGAATAAGGGAAAACAGAGGACACTGGTGCACTCATCACTTGGGTATTTGAATAATTTCTGATGAGAATGAGAGATTCAGACACTGGCACTCTGTTAGGATGACAATTTTATATAGCTACATTCTATTTTCATTCAATAACTCAACTATCTTCCACCAGGTGGCAGCAATGGCCCCTCGCGGCATCCTGCGCACGCCGCAAACCATCCAGCGCTTCCAGCAGGTGCCCACCCAGCCGGGGCAGACGTCCCCGCTTCTACAGTACTTCGGCATCCTGCTCGACCAGGCCCAGCTCAATAAGTTCGAGTCGCTGGAGCTGTGCCGCCCGGTGCTGCTGCAAGGTATGAAATAAACACCGACTGACTTATGGATAGAGGAATGCAGAACAGGGTGTGTCGGCGATAAGACCCCTTCTGCGTCCCTAGGCGCAAGTAGTGATGGACGCGACCGTATGAAATAAGGAAATTTGTAAGGAAAACTAATTAGAATCTTATTTGAATCAGATTAGATTAGTTTAACATTCTTTAATTAGTGTCATAGGGATATTTTCGCATCATAGGTTTAGTTAGAATATAGTTTAAATGCGAATTTAATGTTTTATCTTATGTTTTGTTTGTACAGAAAGGTTTAATTAATTATTTGATGAGATTATGTTTTAATTACTTTCTAATTAGTTTTATTAGTTTTATGTTTACATATTAGGTCCAATAAAACTCCAATGCGAACGAATTTTGATAGTTTATAAGGATATTTAGATGTAAGGTTTTTGTATTGAAAATAATTACGTAGTTTGAAAATGTGATTTTTTTGTCTTAGGTGATAGCGTTTTGTAATTAGTGTTAAAATAAAGGTCTTGACCCAAAACCACCTTGGCAAAAAGAATTAAGTTGATAGGACTTATAGTTTTCGAAATATTTCCTAAAATGTGTAGTGAAAATTTGTTAAGGTACAAAATTAGAAGTTTTAGTTCTAGAAACTTTTTGTATTGTAAGGATATCGAAATATTTTGTGTTCCATATTGTTAAGCAAGGTTTAAGGAATCTAAAAATATATATATTGTAAGGGTTTTTATATAAAACATAATAAATAAAGGCTCCAAAGGTTTCGGCTCATAGAGAAAATGACACACGAATCGACTTCAAAAATCACGGTTCTCTATAAGGTAACGACGGGCAGTATATAAACAGAGCCGAATCTCGGCTCAATCGCAGTCGCAGCACAGCCGTCGAAGAGGCAACACTACAAGAAGATAGGAGCCGAAACCTGCGGGTCAAGATTTCCTGTGAAGAGTTGTTTTATTGCCTCCCCGGCTCTTCGTCTCCGTCTCCCGAGGTCCCTTTAACAGTAGTCGAAAAACGTTACGCATTCAGGGGTGCGTGGTGACGTACGTAACCAGCGCAAGGTAGTACAAGGGGCGTACGTCAAATTACGTGGGAGATTGTCCCAGGACGACAGCGCGAGCATTGGACGTGTTCCTGCCGTCCGAAATAGTTGGTCCTTCGAGACGGGATCCCTGCAGAAGAGTGCAGAAGAATCCAGAAGAAGTCCAGAAGATAAGAAGATTGCGTCAAGATGCCGGTAACCAGGTCGCAGAAGGATGCTCCCTCACGTTCCGGGTCCCGTCCTTCGGATAAGGACGCGACAGAAGATATGTCGGGATCAGAAGGGGTCACGTCTGCGTCAGCGTCAGCATCATCAGGGACAGCAACTACGTCGGATTCAAACGCTTCTTCGGGCACTACGAACACAGAGGGCACCACGACGATGGGGACTACGGTAGCGACTGCGACCACGGCGGCGTCCGAGAAGAACGGACAGAAGAAGGATGAAGCCGCACAGAAGGAAACGACCAAGAAGACTCCAGAGGATGTTCCGGACAAGGGTGTTCGCGGATCAGCAGCAACCCTTAAGCCAAAGGGGGTCGGTCGTCATGCCAGGTCTACGAAGACCACGAGCTCCTCCGCCAGAAGACGCGAGCTGGAAGCCAGAGAAGAATTAGCACGCCTGGAGTTGAAGCAAGCTCAGGCTGCAGCGAAGCTAGCCCGTGTCAGGTTGGAACTGGCACAGTGTGAAGATGAGGACTCCGTGGATGAAGACCAGGAAGACAGAACAGCACAGGTGCAGAACTGGATCGAGACATCCGTATTAGAAGAAGGCAACATGGAACAGCCCGAGCGACGAGGTCAGCTACCTTCAGAAGAGCCACAGAAGGTGAAGCCTGAAGAGATCTCCTCAACGAAAGGGGGTACGAGCGAAATTCAAGCGCTAGCAGCAGTGTTGAAGGAAGCCCTTACCACAAAAGGAGGACCAGTATCGCAGCCGAAGTATATTCACGAGTTACCCTACTTCGACGGCAACAGCAGCGAGTGGTTGGCCTTCAAGGTTGTCTATGAAGATACAGCACCGATGTTCAACGAAGTTCAAAACATGGCTCGACTAAGAAGAGCACTGAAGGGCAATGCAAGAGAAGCTATCAAGAGTCTGCTGTATTCTGAAGCATCTCCATTGGAAGTGATGCAGGCCCTCAGAAGAAGATATGGAAGACCTGATGCGCTGGTGCTGGCGGAATTGGACAAGGTCAAGGCATTACCGAAGATATCTGAAAATCCAAGGGACATATGCATCTTCGCAAGCCAGATCAACAACAGCGTAGCAGCAATAAGGGGTTTGAAGAAACCACAGTACCTGCATTCACCTGAAATGGTGAAACAAATCATCGAGAAGATGCCGACGATTCTCAAGTTCCGTTGGTATGACTTCACTGCAGCAACAGAAGAAGGCGAGTTCTCCGACCTGACATTGGTCTCCAAGTTCCTGAACATGGAAGCAGACAAGTGTGGAGCCTTCGCGACATCAGAAGAAAAGACTGGATTCAAGAGGACTCATCGACAGGCGACGCATTCAACAAGGGAAAGGGACTTCAAGGAAAAGGATTCAAGACAGCCAGCAGAGAAGATATGTCCTATGTGTGAAGGTGGACACTTCCTCGTCGACTGTCAGAAGTTCCAGAAGACGTCAGTACAAGATCGGTGGGCAACAGTGAAGAAAAGTCGCGTTTGCTTCAAATGCCTTCAAGGGAGACATCGAAAGGAGAGCTGCAGGAAACCACCGTGCAAGGAATGCAAGAGGTGGCATCATCATCTGCTGCACGTGGAATCAGAAGACAGGACCTCGGGAGACAAGAAAACGGAGACACAAGAAGTAGCTAGCGTCATGGCATCAGTGAATGCAGTCAACAATGCAAGGGCATACCTGAAGATAGTTCCAGTTGAAGTCTTCGGGTCGAAAGGATCAAAAAGGATATTGGCCCTGATGGATGAGGGGTCCACGGTGTCACTCATTGATGAAAAGGTGGCACAAGAAGTCGGCGCTCAAGGCAAGGAAGAGGAACTAGCGATCGAAACAGTGGGAGGCAGGCTGATTAAGAAGAAGGATTCACAGATGCTGGACCTTACGGTCAAGGGGGTTCATCAAGGAAACAAGAAGACCTTGAAGAGAGTCCGAACAATCAACGAGTTGAAGCTTGCACCACAGTTCCTGGAAAAGAAAAGGATAGAAGAATGCCAACATTTAAAGTAAAGAAGATCGCCGATTCTCTGTATTATGAAGGGGAGTCACCACAGCTGCTCATCGGGCAAGACAATTGGGAGCTGATAGTGACTCAAGAAGTAAGAAAAGGGAAACCAGGAGAACCAGTTGCTTCAAGAACAGGACTAGGATGGGTACTCCATGGGTCAGACGTCGGGGCTGCAAGAGTTGTACACTTCTTGAACTCTTGCCTACACGTCAGCACGCGAGAAGAGGAAATGCATCAAGCCATTAAGGACCACTTCGCGATCGAGGCGCTTGGTGTACAACCGCGAAGACCCACTACAGACTCAGAAGGAAAAGCACTTGCCATCCTAGAGAAGACCTGCAGAAGATTGGAAGATGGGCGATTCGAAGCTGGACTCTTGTGGAAGAATGAAGATGAACAAATGCCTGAAAGCTACACGTCTGCCAAGAACCGGTTGTTCAACATAGAAAAGAAGATGGACAAAGACCCTCAGCTGAAGGCGGAATACATCAAACAGATCCAGCATCTTATCGACAGCAAGTATGCAGAAGAAGCACCTGTAGGACAAGAAGACTCCAAGAAGAAATGGTACCTCCCTCACTTCTCCGTGGTACATCCGTTGAAGAAAAAGATAAGGATCGTCTTCGACGCTGCAGCAAAGTCGAAAGGAAGAAGCCTCAACGATGCTCTACTACCAGGACCAGATCTACTGCAATCACTCTTCGGAATATTATTGAGGTTCAGACAAGGACCAATAGCTGTGGCAGCCGACATCAAAGAAATGTTCCTGCAAGTGCGCATTCGACCAGAAGACAGAGATAGCCTGAGGTTCCTGTGGCGCGGAGATCATCGAGACGCGTCACCGAAGGAATACAGAATGACATCAGTCATCTTCGGCGCGACATCATCTCCTAGCACGGCAATCTACGTCAAGAACCGGAACGCAGCGGAATACAAGGAGCAGTTTCCAGAGGCAGCAAGGGCAATCGAGTTGAATCATTACATGGATGATTACCTGCACAGCTTCCATTCAGAAGAGAACTTCAGAAGAGTGACGGCGCAGGTGGACTACATACACAAGAAAGCAGGCTTCGAACTCAGGGGATGGGCGTCAAATCAACCTGAGCTGCTGCGAGACTTGAAGACTGATGCCATAGACAAGACAGAAGTTGACATTGGGGAGAAGGAAGAAAAGACACTGGGACTTCGTTGGTTCACGACGAAAGACTCCATCGGCTTCAGGGCAAACCTCCGGAACACACCAGAGGAAATAGCCAAAGGACTTCAAGTACCTTCGAAGAGAGAAGTCACCAGTGCAGTGATGTCGACCTTCGATCCATTGGGGCTGGCGTCACCAGTTCTCATCCAGGGAAAGAAGCTGCTTCAAAGCATTTGGCGAAGTGGCGTCGGTTGGGATGAAGAAATAGAAGGAAAGGAGTACGAAGCATGGAAGACTTACCTGGAGAAAATGAAGCTGCTCCAAGACCTACAGGTTCCAAGATGCCTGGCGCCACATTGCACCGAGGGGGAGCTGCACACATTCACGGACGCGAGCGAGTCGGCATATGCAGCAGCGGTCTATTGGAGGACTGAAGATGGAAATGGAACCTACTATGTTAGCTTAGTAGCGGCGAAGGCAAGAGTCACTCCATTGAAGCCGGTGTCGATCCCAAGACTCGAACTGCAAGCAGCCCTCCTAGGAAGCAGACTGGCACATTCAGTAGAGGAAGAAATGGACCTGAAGGTAGCAAAGAAGACATTTTGGACAGACTCCAGCATCGTACTTTCATGGATAAAGACGGACCCCAGAACCTTCAAGACGTTCGTGGCTCATCGCTTAGCGGAAATTGAAGATCTTACGAAGCCGCAAGACTGGAGATGGGTGCCCACAGCGCAGAACCCTGCTGATGATGCAACGCGCAACGTGCCAGAATATTTCGACTGCAATCACCGATGGTACAACGGACCAAGCTTCCTGAAACAAGATGAAGCGCATTGGCCGGCACCGAGAACCTTTAAGAAGGAAACCACCGGCGAAGAAAAGGCAGTGGACGTCGCGGCAGCAACGAGCACCTCTCACCCATCACCAGATCCTGATAGATTCTCCTCATGGAAGAGACTCTGGCGAGCCACAGCTAGAGTACTGCAGTTCCTACAACTCTGCGGAAGAAGAGCAAAGGTCAACGTCTGCAAAGAAGATCCCACCTGGAAGATGACGCAAGCAAAGAAGGCGAAGACTGTTGAGAAACCACAGAAGTCTTCAAAACCAATAGAAAGGAAATACGTACCGCTAAACGCCGGACTACTAGAGCAAGCTGAAACTCTTTTGCTAAAGAGAAGCCAGGAAAGAAGCTTCAGAGATGACATCAAGTGTCTGCAGCAAGGAAAGCAATTGGAGGGCAGCAGCAAATTGAAGAAGCTCGACGTAGTACTCGAAGAAGGTCTACTGCGGTTAAAAGGAAGAATCGACGCGATACAGGGTGTGACAAGAGATTACAAGCGACCCATCGTGCTCGACAGCAAGGAAAGGACAACACGACTCATCATCGAGGAATTCCACTGCCGCTTCAACCATGGAAATCACGCAACCGTGATGAACGAGATTCGACAACGCTTCTGGGTACTGGGATTAAGGTCAGCGATCAAGGCAGTTCAACATCAATGCCAGTGGTGCAAAACGAAGAAGGCAAAACCACAAGAACTACCGACTGGCAACCTACCTGTTGAAAGGCTGATGCACGGAAACCCTCCTTTTACGTGCACTGGCGTAGATTACTTCGGCCCTATGACGATCACCGTGGGAAGACGACACGAAAAAAGATGGGGAGCTCTATTCACATGCCTCACAACCAGGGCAGTGCACATTGAGCTGACTCCTTCGCTCTCCACCGACAGCATGATCATGGCGCTACGAAGATTCGCCGCAAGAAGAGGAATGCCGAAGACAATCTACAGCGACAACGGGACCAACTTCGTCGGCGCTAATAAAGAACTGAAGGAAGCGCTCGACACCCTGAAGCAAGAAGACCTCGTCTCAGAAGCAGAAAAGATCGGCGTGCAGTGGAAATTCATCCCCCCTGGTGCGCCAAACATGGGCGGCGCATGGGAGCGACTGGTGCGATCCATTAAAACCGCACTAGGCGCCACACTCCACGAAAGCCATCCACGTGAGGAGGTACTCCAAACTCTCCTCCTAGAGGCCGAGCACATCGTCAACTCTCGACCTCTCACCCATCTCTCCGAGCATCCTGAGGAGGAAGCACTCACGCCAAACCACTTCCTCATTGGGCGATCCTGCGGCGCTGCGAGAGTCGGCAACTTCGGGGACAGCGAGCTGGTGGGCAGGCCCACCTGGAAGACCACGCAGCGACTTGCCGACCACTTCTGGCAACGTTGGCTGCGAGAATACCTGCCCACTCTTCTGCCGAGGAAGACGAATGGAAGAACCAGCGCCACAGACCTGCAAGTCGGAGACATCGTGCTGATCGTCGACCACAGCCTGCCGAGATGCACCTGGCCACGCGGAAGAATCCTGCGGGTGTATCCTGGACCAGACGGGCGAACGAGGATCGTCGACGTCGAGACGCGCGGAGGTGAGCTGCGGAGACCCAGTTCGAGAGTGGTGCTGTTGGTGCCGGGAGTATCGCCGAGCCAGGAGGATGGTGCGGTGCACGAGGGGGAGACTGTCGGCGATAAGACCCCTTCTGCGTCCCTAGGCGCAAGTAGTGATGGACGCGACCGTATGAAATAAGGAAATTTGTAAGGAAAACTAATTAGAATCTTATTTGAATCAGATTAGATTAGTTTAACATTCTTTAATTAGTGTCATAGGGATATTTTCGCATCATAGGTTTAGTTAGAATATAGTTTAAATGCGAATTTAATGTTTTATCTTATGTTTTGTTTGTACAGAAAGGTTTAATTAATTATTTGATGAGATTATGTTTTAATTACTTTCTAATTAGTTTTATTAGTTTTATGTTTACATATTAGGTCCAATAAAACTCCAATGCGAACGAATTTTGATAGTTTATAAGGATATTTAGATGTAAGGTTTTTGTATTGAAAATAATTACGTAGTTTGAAAATGTGATTTTTTGTCTTAGGTGATAGCGTTTTGTAATTAGTGTTAAAATAAAGGTCTTGACCCAAAACCACCTTGGCAAAAAGAATTAAGTTGATAGGACTTATAGTTTTCGAAATATTTCCTAAAATGTGTAGTGAAAATTTGTTAAGGTACAAAATTAGAAGTTTTAGTTCTAGAAACTTTTTGTATTGTAAGGATATCGAAATATTTTGTGTTCCATATTGTTAAGCAAGGTTTAAGGAATCTAAAAATATATATATTGTAAGGGTTTTTATATAAAACATAATAAATAAAGGCTCCAAAGGTTTCGGCTCATAGAGAAAATGACACACGAATCGACTTCAAAAATCACGGTTCTCTATAAGGTAACGACGGGCAGTATATAAACAGAGCCGAATCTCGGCTCAATCGCAGTCGCAGCACAGCCGTCGAAGAGGCAACACTACAAGAAGATAGGAGCCGAAACCTGCGGGTCAAGATTTCCTGTGAAGAGTTGTTTTATTGCCTCCCCGGCTCTTCGTCTCCGTCTCCCGAGGTCCCTTTAACAGTAGTCGAAAAACGTTACGCATTCAGGGGTGCGTGGTGACGTACGTAACCAGCGCAAGGTAGTACAAGGGGCGTACGTCAAATTACGTGGGAGATTGTCCCAGGACGACAGCGCGAGCATTGGACGTGTTCCTGCCGTCCGAAACAGGGTGAGTCCTGCAAACCTACATTGAAAAGGGAGGATGATGATCACCCCTTTTGACCAGGCGAATGTGGTGTTTCGAACGCAACTTGTCGATTGTTTCCTTCCCGCAATAGGGAATATTAGTATGCGATTTTTTTATTTTCCAAATTGAAATACTATTAGTTCTAGAAAATAATCATGAAATTATTTTCTAAATACCTTCATAATTTATGAAGTTAATGCTTCAAAGCCTACAGTTAGAAAGAGAAGTCCGATACGAACTGTGACGTCAAATTACACTACGACTATACAGTTGCCCTAGAAAACAGCGTTTTCGCGAGATCCCCAGATATATTTGTTTAAAATAATTGTTTCTCGTTCGTTTTTCGAGCAATTTAGATTCTAATTTCAATGTTGGTATTATATTTACGAATACTTTTAGATAAACTGTTCAGATTATCAATACTTTTTTCTTGCATATTCCCTATCGTACAGATTGATGCGATGTAGGATTTGTGTGACTCTTGGGTCTTTAGTACTTAAAGACTGAACAGTTCCACTCAAATCTGTATGGTACTTTCCTCAAAAGATAATAGATATTATTCTTATTCTTTAATGCACACAAAAACATACAAATATAATTTAACAGTCACCGGAAAATGGCAAACTCCGCAAGATTGTAAAATATAAACTTTTTTTTCGAAATAAACTGATATATTTGAAACTATTGAATTTGGATGGGGTTTTTTATACAAAACAATTTTTTACTGATAATCTAGAAATTATATGTAATGTAATCAAGATTTATTACAATCTTGCGAAGTCTGCCATTTTCTGGTGACATACAAAGGCAAGCTCAACCTACTATTGGGTTTTTGGTTCTCTTCTTTTTTTTAAACCCTCATATTCACACAACTTAAGAAAAACTGTTTTTCAAGATACAGGATTTTCCTAGTTAGACTAATTGACAATGTTAGTAAATTTTTCTGTTCAACAGGTCGCAAGCAACTGCTAGAAAAGTGGCTGAAAGAAGAGAAACTGGAGTGTTCTGAAGAACTTGGAGACTTAGTAAAGCAGGTGGATCCTACCCTCGCTCTATCGGTGTACCTGCGCGCTAACGTTGCCAGCAAGGTCATCCAGTGCTTCGCCGAGACCGGCCAGTTCCAGAAGATTGTGCTCTATGCTAAGAAGGTGGGTGTTCTGGTCATAGACGTTTTGCCAACATCAGTTTTTAGGGCAATCACATGAGACTGGGAAGAAAATACAGTCACACCTCCCTTTTAGAAGTTCTTTAGATTATAACACTGCTATGTAATTGGCCTTATTAAAAGTCATGAGATTTTACTGATCTTATCCCATTTGTGGATCTAACTTAATCAGAGCTGACATAAGATAGAAAAGTGTGGAAGGAGAAAGAGGGGGGAGGCCTTTGCCCAACAGTTGGACACAAATTAGGTTAGCGAAATAAAAAGGTTTTACTAAGTAGAACTTACTGTCTCTAGTCGCTACAGGCCGATCACAGACGCGGTTATTCCCTGCTCTGTCTGAATGCTCTTTATTTTCAATGGCTAACCTGTTATATTTCCAAAAAATATTGGACACGTATTATATAATTTTCTTTTTTGTGAAGTGAAGACGAAACAGTACGTTGAAAACTAGCGTGATGTCTCTACGATAGTACGCTTTTTAGTAAAATGTCACGTCACCAGCCTTCTCTCTTGAACTCCGATGCGCTTTATCTTTGTCAATTTTTATTGCGTGAAGTATTAAATAAAAATACGTATCCAATATTTTTTGAAAACATAATGGACGGCTTAAATGGAATGATTGATTATTCTTCTAGTAAAATACCTTATTATCGTTTCTTGTCTGACTGACCAATGTATATAATTATAATTCGTTGATCCTAAGGTCGGCTACACGCCCGACTACATCTACCTGCTGCGCTCCGTGATGCGCACGAACCCCGAGCAGGGCGCCGGCTTTGCCGGTATGCTGGTGGCCGAGGAGCCGCCGCTGGCCGACATCAACCAGATCGTGGACGTGTTCATGGAGCAGAACATGGTGCAGCAGTGTACCGCGTTCTTACTGGACGCGCTCAAGAACAACCGCCCCGAGGAAGGTCCTCTGCAGACCAGGTCAGTGATCGCTGAGTGTTGTAGGTGACTCGTTAGATAGTTATGGGGCCTGTTTTTGAGTAAAAAACATCCTTTTAGCACCAGAAAACCAGTGTCAGGCAACTCCTAGTTATCTGACATTTTGCTGTACCTTTGTATATGGCGCAGCCGTAGGGCACACAATGTATCCAATTGTGTTAACCAATATTTTCTTTTCTATAACTTGTATCTATGCATGATTCTCTAAGTCTAATCTATAAGTCGAGGTTGTTGGGTACAATCGGCTAGTAAGATCAAAATAATGATTGCAGTATTTTTAAAAATATATTTCTTTCCGGCAGGCTATTGGAAATGAACCTAATGTCAGCGCCGCAGGTGGCGGACGCTATCCTCGGCAACGCCATGTTCACTCACTACGACCGCGCGCACGTGGCACAGCTGTGCGAGAAGGCCGGCCTGCTGCAGCGCGCGCTCGAGCACTACACCGACCTCTACGACATCAAGAGGGCTGTGGTCAGTATCTAAACAACGCCATGTTCACTCACTACGACCGCGCGCACGTGGCACAGCTGTGCGAGAAGGCCGGCCTGCTGCAGCGCGCGCTCGAGCACTACACCGACCTCTACGACATCAAGAGGGCTGTGGTCAGTATCTAAACAACGCCATGTTCACTCACTACGACCGCGCGCACGTGGCACAGCTGTGCGAGAAGGCCGGCCTGCTGCAGCGCGCGCTCGAGCACTACACCGACCTCTACGACATCAAGAGGGCTGTGGTCAGTATCTAAACAACGCCATGTTCACTCACTACGACCGCGCGCACGTGGCACAGCTGTGCGAGAAGGCCGGCCTGCTGCAGCGCGCGCTCGAGCACTACACCGACCTCTACGACATCAAGAGGGCTGTGGTGAGTATCTAAACAACGAGATAACCTATCTTTGGTAATTGGCAAATGGACTTAATCCAGCCATAGGTCACTTAGTTTGCGGAATGTTCGAAAGAGTTACATCGGCCCTGGAACGGGTAAAAGTATTTCTAGAAACATGGTTTGTTTTTAGTAAGTAAGAGTCTGACATTCCTCGCCGCGCCGCCCAGAGCGGATGGAGTCATTTGATGATTTCTCATCAAATCTCTTCAATGCCTATTGACATAGTTCTGTTCTGTCTCTTGATTGATCTGGAGGGATTTCGTTTTTCTGTCTCCATTGCTGCTTTTTACTGATTAGTCGAGCTTCATTGACTCGGTGTTTTTCAAGTCTTCGCCACTTTAGATTCTGTCTGTCAGGAGTAGCAATGTTTGGGAATAATGAGGCGGGATCAGCACGCCATCGGAGCCTATCAATAGTAAAGCAACATATTTACTTCATTACTAGCCGCCTACCTGAGGAGCTCGTAGCTTTAACTGACACTTGCATAAAACTATAAATTACACACTAAAAAAAAACATTTGAAAGAAAGAAGATGACGCTGTGTTATACGTACGACATATTTTTTGTATGTCCACTGAGTTCATACAAAAATTTTCAGCATGTGGCTTACCTAGACACTATTAAACAAAGATTGATTGACATTGACAGGTGCACACACATCTCCTCCCCGCGGATTGGTTGGTGACGTACTTCGGAAGCCTGTCAGTGGAGGACTCCCTCGAATGCCTGAAGGCGATGCTCCAAGCCAACATTCGTCAGAACCTGCAGATCTGTGTGCAGATTGCGACCAAGTACCATGAACAACTGACCACCAAGTCTCTCATAGAACTTTTCGAGAGCTTCAAGACTTATGAGGGGTTGTTCTATTTCTTGGGATCCATTGTCAACTTTAGCCAGGATCCGGAAGTGCATTTCAAGTATATTCAGGTTGGTTTCATTGTTTTTGCTACTTAGACTATAGTTTGGCTAATACGAGTTCGAAAAATATTTTTCTGTGTAATCCATGATAAAGCATAGAGAATTTAAAACCACACCCCGATTCAATCGATTTTTACGGAAGCAGGAAAAAAAACTTTTCCAATGAAATGTATTATTGAATCAGTCATTTATTTTCTAATTTTCTGTTTCATTCGCTTTTTTGTTTGGAAATTAGAATGAAAATCTTGGTGGCAGCTTTCCCAAACTCAATTTAATATAAGGCACTGTAAATGGTGTGCAACCTTATTGCACACCATAACTTACGCAACGCCTCCGTCGAATTAATAAAAGTGGCCACAAAAGTATAACGTGATGAACTGTCGACACGATTAGGAGAAGAGAAAAAGGGCTACCATAGCGCTTTCAATGGTCCCTCCACACGACACAGACATCCCTCAACTTCTACAGAATCTTGTCTTTGCGACAAAGCAATGCAGACAAAACTGTCTGTGCATGGACTCACTAAAGGTAATTTTTAAATTCCAACTGTTTCGTGTTCCCCAGGCGGCGTGCAAGACCGGTCAGATCAAGGAGGTGGAGCGCATCTGCCGCGAGTCGAACTGCTACAACGCCGAGCGCGTGAAGAACTTCCTGAAGGAGGCCAAGCTGCCCGACCAGCTGCCGCTCATCATCGTGTGCGACCGCTTCGACTTCGTGCATGACCTCGTGCTCTACCTCTACCGGAACAGCCTGCAGAAGTACATCGAGATCTATGTGCAGAAGGTAAGTAAAACTTTGTGAAGTTCTGACGGTGCGTAGGTCAGTAAAGTCTAAGTTACACATTAAACTATAAAGTATTCATTAGAAACTCTTCATGTATCATCATAATCATCATCATATCAGCTAATTGCCATCCACTCCTGAAAGTTAGCCTTATTTATGCAAAGGGCAAAACTGCGCGTCCTTGTGGCATGCCGCAATACCACAAAATGTTGCTCCGCTGCAGAGTCGCAAAGTGTTGTCCCGCTGCAGCGTAAATAAGGCTTAAGCCACCTCCAAAGAACCATCCCTGTCTTGAGCAGTCCATCCGCTGCCAGCCACCTTCTTCAAATCATGCAACCAGTTGGCGCAAAAGAGGCAGGAGGTCCTTTTCCTTGTAACAGTAACTCTGACGTAAACAAGTCGCAGAAAATATATTCGTTTTGACAGGTGCCTGGATCGTACACCTCAGTGCTACTCTGGTGCTCATCATTTCAGGCACATTGCCCACCAGACAGGACTCTTGGGCTGCTACTGAGAAATACAAGACGAAAACACTCAAAAACATTTTGATTTGCAGAAAGTCTCTGATTGATGATAAAGCCCAAGAAAAAGTTTTTGTTAAGCGATAAAAAAATCACGTTGTATTTTCTTGTACAGGTGAACCCGTCCCGCTTGCCCGTCGTAGTGGGCGGTCTCCTCGATGTGGACTGTGCGGAGGACATCATCAAGAACCTCATCTTAGTTGTGCGAGGACAGTTCTCCACCGACGAGCTGGTCGCCGAGGTCGAGAAGAGGAATAGGTAAGATATTCTTGAAGCATAACTTTAGGAAACATAAATTTATCGATAGGTTAGACTGAGTACCTTTATTACACTTACATTTCGCCTGCTGTGTTTAGGCCGGCCGCCTACGTACGGTTTCTTGATAAGGTTTTCAGATTCAGAATTACGTGAGACGTTTGATTTTCCGTTCTAATATAGGAACGTGTGCGCCTCCTGTTTCCAGCCTTCCTTAATCTGACTTCCTGATCAGGAAATCAGCGTGTGCTGACAGCCTAAATCCCCAAAATAGGGCTAAGCCTATTTCCTAATTAAAAAAGTAGTCGTATCAGTCAGGCCAAGGGGTACTGTTAAATATGTTGTCTTGTCGAAGAGTTGTGAAGATCTACGTAAAACACCGGTGTTCAGTTGTGTCCGGTTACACTGGCAACCAACACAGACCAAACTGTTTTTTTTTAGTACTTATTTTGTTTAGGCTTCACGAAGAAAAAGCAGAATTCTATAAATGCCAATATCATTCGCCAATCTCATTTTGGGGCACAGATTACCAGTGCCATCCGCACAGTGCTTAAAAGCGATTTTTTTTTTTGGCCGTATACAAAGGGGGTGATCCAGATCCCCTAGTCAGCCCCCTCCCCCCTTATATACGTCCATGGAAGGGCCTAGGCTGATTGAAGAATAGGAAGTAATATTAGGATGTGGTATCCTCAGACTGAAGCTGTTGCTGCCGTGGCTGGAGACGCGCGTGCACGAGGGCAGCACGGAGCCCGCCACGCACAACGCTCTGGCGAAGATCTACATCGACTCCAACAACAACCCCGAGAGGTTCCTCAAGGAGAACCAATGGTGAGTGTGATCTGTCAGCTGCCAAATAAAACCACCGTTGCTGTTGGATACTAATTTATTACTGGCTGTAACATTACTGACATAAGGGCACATCATCAGTTATCCATCGTCGACTCTGTCCCTGTCACCTCTGACCTAGAATAAAGTCAAGAGCAAACCCACCTCAAATACCAATAAAAAAAAAAGATGGCGGTATAGACCATAGACATCTGATGGTGCAGGCACTTCATATGCATGCACTATTATCTTCTATATAAATCTGACCATATAATAAGCGGAATAGAATATAAAGTTCAGCAAACCTCTATTAAAAAGGGAAGGTCCTGCCTGACGGTTGAGCCTGGTGAGCAACTGCCCCAATGGCTGATGGTTGCATAATTATGTTCAAATCGTACGGAAATCTCTATGACGTCTAGACTTTGGTTAAACTCTGCTCGTAGAATACGTGGTTAGTTGTGGAATATTCTTTATTCTTTTTAAAGGCACGCGTTTGAACACTCACCTCAGTTGTGGAAACCAGCCCGATTTGCGTATATATAAACAGGTCTTTTGTTCATAACTGGCGGTATCGATGTCGACACGTTAGTTTTAGTGGCGGTATGGATGTCGCTATCGCTACAACCGAGTGCCCTCCGTCCGCAGGTACGACTCGCGCGTGGTGGGCCGCTACTGCGAGAAGCGCGACCCGCACCTGGCGTGCGTGGCGTACGAGCGCGGCCAGTGCGACCGCGAGCTCATCGCCGTCTGCAACGACAACTCGCTGTTCAAGACGCAGGCGCGCTACCTCGTGCGCCGCCGCGACGCCGACCTGTGGCTCGAGGTGCTGGCCGAGGCCAACCCCTTCAAGCGGCAGCTCATCGACCAGGTGAGCCACGTCACACGACACTCCCTCCCGCCTCACACGACACTCCCAACCACGTCACACGACACTCCCTCCCGCGTCACACGACACTCCCAACCACGTCACACGATACTCCTACCCACGTCACACGACACTCCCTCCCGCGTCACACGACACTCCCAACCACGTCACACGACACTCCCTCCCGCGTCACACGACACTCCCAACCACGTCACACGATACTCCTACCCACGTCACACGACACTCCCTCCCGCGTCACACGACACTCCCTCCCGCGTCACACGACACTCCCAACCACGTCACACGATACTCCTACCCACGTCACACGACACTCCCAACCACGTCACACGATACTCCTACCCACGTCACACGACACTCCCTCCCGCGTCACACGACACTCCCAACCACGTCACACGATACTCCTACCCACGTCACACGACACTCCCTCCCGCGTCACACGACACTCCCTCCCGCGTCACACGACACTCCCAACCACGTCACACGATACTCCTACCCACGTCACACGACACTCCCAACCACGTCACACGATACTCCTACCCACGTCACACGACACTCCCTCCCGCGTCACACGACACTCCCAACCACGTCACACGATACTCCTACCCACGTCACACGACACTCCCAACCACGTCACACGATACTCCTACCCACGTCACACGACACTCCCTCCCGCGTCACACGACACTCCCAACCACGTCACACGACACTCCCTCCCGCGTCACACGACACTCCCAACCACGTCACACGATACTCCTACCCACGTCACACGACACTCCCTCCCGCGTCACACGAAACTCCCAACCACGTCACACGATACCATCCGACACTCTCCAACAAATTAGGCTATCCAGTTTGTTCAGGATGTCTGTCAGGGATGTCGGTAAGCCGAGGCTTTGTTCCCGTATTTCGGTGACGCCTGTACACTCAAGGAGCACATGCGTAACCGTTTCATCTGCCTCCATTCATGGGCTGCAAAGAAAAGTGCCCGTTAAACCTATCGTGCGAAAGTATTTGTTCATTATAAGTGCGCAGTACCCAGTAATGATCCCCGTTAGCAGACGGAGCATTTCAACTTGAACTTTTACTAAAGCACCATTATCTTTTGCAGGTGGTGCAAACAGCTCTGTCAGAGACTCAAGATCCGGAAGACATCTCGGTGACAGTGAAGGCTTTCATGACTGCTGACTTGCCCAACGAGCTGATCGAGCTTCTAGAGAAGATTGTGCTCGACAACTCTGTGTTCTCCGACCACAGGAACCTGCAGAACTTGCTTATACTTACTGGTAAGATAACCCTGTTTTCCCTTCTATACTTGGATCACTCTGGTGTTATGTTTGTCTGGCTGTCTGTCTGTCACAGCCAATTTCCTGCGAATCTACTGGAACTATTCTGTTGAAATTTGTACACATGATCCTCCGTGACCCGAACACGAATGCGTTACATGAACAACACAAGGAACATGATTACACTGCCAGACGCACAGGACCGATTGTAGTGGCGATACTTGGTGGAAGACTATGTCCAGCAGTGGACGTCTTTCTGGCGAAATAAATGTATTTTCTTTCTTTCTTTCTTCTGATATGTTGATGATTATACTGCCATTCAACCTTGCACCTTACCCTTGCAGCAATAAAGGCGGACCGCAGCCGCGTGATGGAGTACATCAATCGCCTGGACAACTACGATGCACCGGACATCGCTAACATCGCCATCAACAATGAACTCTACGAGGAGGCTTTCGCTATCTTCAAGAAGTTTGACGTCAACACCTCTGCTATCCAGGTAAAGTATTTCCATCTACAAATTGTAGTAAATGTATCCAAAGTTAAATTATTTATTTCAAATTACAATTTATTTAAAAAAACTCGAGCTGTAGTTTTGCTAAGATTCTTGAGGAGAAGATCGTTCTTCTGAAGAAACCCGTGGTTGCTCTTCTTTGCTAATACTATAAAAGCTGAAGAGTTTGTTTGGCTGAACGCGCTAATCTCAGAAACTCCGGGTTCGAATTGAAAAAATATTTTAATGTTGGATAGCCTATTTATTGAGGAAGGCTATATAACATCACACTACGACCAATAGGAGCGGAGTATTAATGAAAAATGTGACGCAGATAAGTCGCGCGTATGAGCCCACTAGTTTCAAATAAAACTGAATAAAAACTTCAAACTGCTGTTTAGACTTAAAAGTGGTCAGTCATGACCATAATGTCTGCTTTTGAGTTGATTTGTTACTATTTAAAGGCAGTTTAAATGCTACAAGATATTCTGTAGTAGCCAATCTTTGGTTTACAAGGTTAGCATTGAAGGGTAGCTACACAAAGCTTTAGACAAAGAAAATAAGTGTTTTTTTTTTTAAAGCTAGACAGTGTTCATGATAACCATTTCGTTGGGGCAGGTGCTGATCGAGCAAGTGAAGGACCTGGAGCGCGCGTACGAGTTCGCGGAGCGCTGCAACGAGGCGGGCGTGTGGTCGCAGCTGGCCAAGGCGCAGCTGGCGCAGGCGCTCGTCAAGGAGGCCATCGACTCCTACATCAAGGCCGACGACCCCTCCGCCTACATGGACGTCGTGGCCACCGCCACCGCCAGGGAGTCCTGGGACGACCTCGTGCGCTACTTGCAGGTACCGCACACTTTTATTTTGTTTTGATGGGGAAAATTACGCAGCATACTCACAAAATGAACCGATGGCCTAGTGAGGCTCGCGCAGTTCCAGGGATCCATCGCACGGAGGCTGCCGCGAGCCTCCATGCGCCAGACGCACGCGCGGTACCGAACAGCAGTAACACGCACTTTTGTTCACTCAATAACGCTATGTGAAAGAAACTTGTGTTAAGTCCATCATCTCCAAAATCTAGGAAAAACTTTGTTGCTCCCAGGTAGGTAGATGCAACAAGGTTTATTTTATACAACTTATTTTTATGTACCTACATTGTAAGCAAATAAAGATTGTATTTGTTTCTACGTCGAGAGTCATGTAAGCACTTGTCCCCCCTGTACGCACAGATGGCGCGCAAGAAGGCGCGCGAGTCGTACATCGAGTCGGAGCTGATCTACGCGTACGCGCGCACGGGGCGCCTGGCCGACCTGGAGGAGTTCGTCTCGGGGCCCAACCACGCCGACATACAGAAGATCGGCGACCGCTGCTTCGACGACAAGATGTACAACGCTGCTAAGCTCTTGTACAACAACGTCAGCAACTTCGCAAGGCTCGCCATCACGCTTGTGTACCTCAAGGAGTTCCAGGGTGAGTGCAGCAGGTGTTCTTATCATCGTCACACACACATACCGGCTTCGCCCTCTACTGGGAATTGGCACCACCAGGAGCAACGGGGATTGGCACCGAAAAAGAAAGGTCATTTTCGGTGAATGGATGGAGATGACCCCTTTTTTTTTTTTAGGGATGGGAAATCATCCAATGACTCCTCCCGCTCTGGGTGTAGCGGGAGGGAGTGTCAGACTTCTACTGACTAAAACCCATCCATGTTCCTTCATTGCCCTTTGTGTTCCGGAGCCACGGTGTCTCTTGCGAATAATCCCGCGACTCCGGCAGGCGTCGGCCCTTTCGGGCCCCTCTGTGTGCTGACTCTCTTTGAGGCGCGCGTGGAACACTAACGCGCCGTCGACACGGCCTGTCGTCACTAGACGAACGGACGGCGAGCCACCCATAGCTCGCCGTCCACAGGCCCGCGCCTACGGTGGCCGGAGGTCACCAGGTGGTGGCCACTGACGCCCGCGGCGTCCACCACGGCGGCTGGGACGAGAGGGTCTCCTCTCCCTCTCCGCCACCTCCTTCGCTAGCATGACTGCTTCGCAAAAGGAGGCAACGGCGTCCCATTCCGTCTCGCTCCGGACCATGGTTTGGACCAGGGCCGGACGCGAGAGGTCGCCGCCGATCGCCGTTTCGAGGACACGGCGGTGCGCCGCCCGCGCGGGGCACACCTGCACAGTGTGCTCCACCGTGTCCTCCGGTCGATCCTCGCAGTGGTGACACCCGGGCGTTTCCTCCCGCCCGATTCGGTGCAGGAACCTCCCGAAACATCCATGTCCGGTGAGGACCTGCGTCAGGCGGAAGGTGAGGACGCCATGGCGCCTCTCGTGGAGATGACCCCTAAGTGCGGAAAATGGAATCCCTACTCTTATTCTCGGTGCCAATAATCGTTGCTTTTTTTTTTTAAAGTGGTATAATTCACATGGATCCTCTCCACCCTGGGTTGGCGAAGAGGTCTGTCACTCTTGTTGACTAAAACCACCCTGATGTTCCATCTCCCACCTACACCGCCGGGGATCGCGAAAACGTACGAGACTTCCATCCTTTGCAATACCCGTGACTTATCCCCGTTGCTCCTTTTTTTTACGGGGTAAAGCCTCATGGACGTCTCATCTCTCACCTACGCCGAGGATCGCGGGAACTGATTCGACTTCCGTAATCCCCGGCTGGTGCCGCCGCCTCGGGTCGGCGGGGGGAGTGAGGTGCTTGCCTCCCCCCGCGGCGTTAAAGAGGGGCGCATGGGAATACCACGCGCCGCCACCTCGGTCCCCCGTTGCTCCTGAGCCAACCTAACTGCGAGAGCAATGATGAGTCGTCCGACAGTAATACAGGTAGACGACTACTTGTATTACTGTCGGACGACTAACATTTATTATTATCTACCAGTCCTTAGACGCCACTCCGTTACTGCCATTCCTAAATCAATTTAATATACTATCCAGTTCACAATATGGATTCCGCCAAGGTATCTCTACCGAGGATGCAGTGACTGCACTTAGCACTTTAATAACTGAACAACTTGACAGCCGCAAAAAATGTTTAACTGCATTCCTTGATCTAAAAAAGTTTTGACACCGTTTCTGTCCCAAATCTGTAAACAAGGTGGAACGTGTCGGAATACGTGGAAGTCCTTTCAATCTGTTTAAAGACTATCTGTCAAATAGGAAGCAAAGGGTCAGGGAAGGTCAGTACACCAGTGGGAACGCAGTGGTATCATGCGGCGTCCCCCAAGGTAGCGTATTGGGGCCCACATTATTTCTTATTTACGTAAACGAACTGTGTAACTGACAAATAAATAACGCACAAGTCTTATCGTACGCTGATGATACTGCTGTAGTTTTCACTGGATATACTTGGCATGACGTCAAGCTGAGTGCTTAATTAGGCTTAGCTAAAATAGCTCGGCGGTTGAGTAAGAAACTGCTTACACTGAATATCGCAAAAACTTATTACATTTGCTCAGTGTCTGCAATCGAACACAACCCAATCAAGAGTTCAGTGTAAAAGTTCATATTTGTGACGACGACAAACGCATAAATTGTAGCTGCTCAACTTTAAAAAAGGTGTCATATTTGAAATACTTGGGTGTTGTCGTCGACCAGAGACTGTCTTGGTACCCCCACCTTGACAAGATTGCGTATAGAGTCAGAAAGTTTAGCTGGATGTTCAGGACTCTCAGATAAGTGGTTCCCAAAAAGGTTTGTGGTGACTTAGGCTGTCATAAAACCTATCTTAAATGAAGTATATGTTGCACTGGTACAGTCTGTGTTATTATATTGTATCCCAATATGGGGTGGTGCAGCGAAATTTAAGTTTTTAGAGTTGGAGCGAGCACAACGCGCTCTAATTAAGTGCATGTACTTTAAAAATAATAGATTTCCAACCGAAGATTTATACAAAACTAGCGGACCCGCGCAACTTCGTCTGCGTCATATTTTCCATTATTGCTCCGCTCCTATTTGTCTTAGCGTGATGATATATAGCCTATAACCTTCCTCGATAAATGGGCTATCTAACACTGAAAGAATTTTTCAAATCGGATCAGTAGTTCCTGAGATTACCCCCTACATACAAACTTACAAACAAATGTTACCTCTTTATAATATTAGTATAGATTAGTAACTTGTTCTCAGTCAGGAAACTTTATATTATGCAAATTGTTCAAAAAAAAGATACGGACTTATCTTTTTTTTGAACAATTTGCATAATATAAAGTTTCCTGACTGAGAAGCCAGCATACAATTAAAAAGAAGGAAAGAAATCATAGTTAAAGTCCCTCAAACAAGGCTGCTAGTACACAATTTACCAAAAGATCTGCTCAGCTTTATAACAATAAATAAACACGTGTTTATTCACTCAAAAAATTATTATGACTCCAAAATAATCATAAGTGAATGGATTCAAACCCTTAATTATTGTGATACTGAGGAACTTCTTCAACACGTAAATTGACACAAACTGACACACACACCCCCACACACCCTACCAAACACACCACACCTTACCATACTCACTACACAAACAGTCTCCACTCACACACGCCAAATTCGCAACTGAAATAAGTTTTGCAATTATGGTCATTTATATTTACATACTTGGCACTTAGTTATAATCAATATTATATAGCACATCCTAGATAGATTTTTTTGCATTAACGGATTGTATGTACATCTTTTTGTGGAAGAGCGGAGTCTCCTGATACAGGAATTTCTTGCTTAAAAGGAGGCTTCAATCACGTATATTGTTAACAACCAAAACCTGTATTGCAAATAAAATATTATTTATTATTATTATTACCTTTCAACACCGCCCCTTGCGATTTAACTTGGCCAATTCCGTCTGATTTCCATAACTTTTTTCCGAAGACCGACTAGGGCGGTCGCGACTTAGTGGCCAAAGTTGCAGTTGAGGCAAAACGTGTTTGGGTTTTTAGTGAGACTGTTCGGTAACCTTGCGCTAGGCGGCCTACATGGTCACTTCAAACTGGACGCAAATGGCTTTTTCAATTATCTTTGCCTTAGCAGCCCCGTATCTTTAGCTGGGCTCTATAGTAATCTTCTCAATCTCACTCAATACTCTTCTTTTCAATTGATGGACAATTCCTTAGATCGTTTGGACCCAGTAGATGGCTATGTTGGGGGACTCTTACATGTGGCTCTGTTCTGAACAGGGGCACTGCACTGACATGTTAACCCCGAGAATACTAAAAAGTCGCAAATGCTTCCTTCAAAACACAGAGGCAATCAAGGATAGGCCACTTAAAGAGAGAGGCAGACGCCAAACTGTTGGAAGACAAATATTCACTGCCTTACGAATTTATGAAATTTATGAATTGCAGTGGCCAGTTTGGAAAGCTTTGAATCCATCCAAAGGTTGTCTGTAAGAGATTGCCCTGTGCGATAAGACCGCCCATTGTACACTTGTTTTTATAAACGTTTTTCCTGTATGTGTCATGAGGTGTACAATAAAGTATATAAAAAAATAAAATAAAACTTTTATTCACAGACTACATAGGCCCACAGTCTAATATATCTATACTAATAAATTAATTAATCGTTTGCGCACCAATGTAATTGGCGAATCGAGGTTACATAGAGCCATTGGTTACTCAATATTGATGATTTAACCACCCAGGCGCCGTGGACAGCGCGCGTAAGGCCAACTCGACGCGCACGTGGAAGGAAGTTTGTTTCGCGTGCGTGGACGCGGGCGAGTTCCGGCTCGCGCAGATGTGCGGCCTGCACATCGTGGTGCACGCCGATGAGCTGGAGGACCTCATCAACTACTACCAGGTAACCTAGCCACGCACTGCCGTGGGGAAATAGCGTACACTCCTAAACATCCAGGCACAGACACGCGACGAGACAGTTGAAGAGTCCCGAGATGTGCCTTTAGGCCGCGGAGCGTATTCGAACTAACGAGGCAAGCTCTTGTATGCCGCGTCCACTAACAAAGCACTGTGACTCGAGATGTAGTGCGAAGCCGCAGTGCGTCTTCTAATTCTTTCACTAAAATGTCTATCTTTTTGCATAGTAATCAAAGTTCAATATTGTACTGTGTGTTGTTCGCGCTCGTGTTGTCTCGCTTCAACACGAAACAATTTGGGGATAACATCTTGCTGCGCAGCTGTAAGCCCAGATGGTTTCGAGGAGAGTAGTGCCAATCTGTTCCATACCCAAGTTTACTGGCTTCAAATGCGATGTCCATTAGAACTTACTAAAATTACGCCTGGGCCTGTGTTTTGGGGGCTAGTTACTTGCCTAAAAAATTATGTACTATAGAATAAAATACATTTTCTAAAAAAACAACTACATTATTACCGTTTTGTATTTTTACAAGCCTTTCGATTTCAAATGACCGTCTTCAGACTTTAGAATAGACCTTTTTTCTATACTTAAGTAACTCTTTCATCTGTGTTCTCAGGACCGCGGGCACTTTGATGAGCTTATCAGTCTACTGGAGGCTGCCCTCGGACTGGAGCGCGCGCACATGGGCATGTTCACGGAGCTGGCCATCCTGTACTCCAAGTACAAGCCTGCCAAGATGCGAGAGCATCTCGAGCTCTTCTGGTCGCGCGTTAACATTCCTAAGGTGAGATATTATAATTTTTGTTGCTGTGCAAGTGTTTTGTGTCAACTTATGATCAATTTGATCGCCCAATGGTCGAAATTCGATAGTTATTCATTTTTGTACTGGATCCAAAGAGTCTTATCAAACGTACTTTAGAGCACACACAAGAGTTTTTCATTTAAGAATAAAATACAGCCGAGACATTTAATAAACGCAATTCAAGGGATACTATTGGCTGTCAGGCATTCACTTAAAAAGTCACAGCCGGGAACGCACATTTGGCAAATGTTCACTTTAATTTCGCGTTAATTTTGCATTGTAGAAACTGCCAATGCAATGTAAATTAATGAGACACTGTCGGGTGTTGAGATCGAAATGAGACTCAACTTCAACTTCTTCATTACTTCTACTAAATTGAATAAAACATGTGTCGTGATGTCCCAGGTGCTGCGCGCAGCCGAGCAGGCGCACCTGTGGTCGGAGCTGGTGTTCCTGTACGACAAGTACGAGGAGTACGACAACGCCGCGCTCACCATGATGCAGCACCCCACCGAGGCCTGGCGCGAGGGACACTTCAAGGACATCGTCACCAAGGTAACCCGAGAAGGCAAACCGGTTTTTATGTCTGTTGAACCCGCTCTTGACATCGACTTCGCCTGATGGTAAGCATTAGATGAGCTCTGCGTTGGAGTCTATTCCAGAAGTCACATGCACACTCTTGTTTTGAAAGCTGAAGAGGTTCCAGGGAACACCGATGCGGGCAGAGTTCCAGTGATTTGGTACTTAGTTATAGCCTAAAATAAATCAAATTGCCCCACATCAAAGATAAGTTCAGAGTTCCCACATACCTATAAAAGTGAGAATAACATTGCATACTGCCGAAAGCAATCCTTACAGTTGAACATCGGAAAATATTGGGCAGAGTTCTAATAGGGAACATGCATGAATTTTTTTTATTTGCAAAATGAAATACTTTTTAGCTCTAAAAAACAATCATAAAATTGTTTTTTAAATATCTTCATCACTGATGAAGTTATAAAGCTTCAAAGATTACAATTAGAAAGAGAAGTCTGATATGAAATTTGACGTCAGATTCCATGACGCCTATACAGATGCCATACATTACAGCGTTTTCGCGAGAGGGACAGATATATTTGTTCAAAATAATGATAACTCGTTTGTTTTTCGAGTGATTTTGATTCTATTTTCACTGTTAGTATTACTTTTTCTATACTTTTAGATAAACTGTGTAGTTAATAAATATTTTTTTCATGCATATTCCCTATTATTGCATTTAGAAATCACATAGAAACGGTGTGATACACCGTTTTGTCGTTAGTATTCTCTGTGCGTGTCCCAAGTAACTGTTCCTCGTTGAGTGCAGGTCGCAAACATGGAGCTGTACTACAAAGCCATCCAGTTCTACCTGGACTACAAGCCGCTGCTGCTCAACGACTTGCTGCTGGTGCTGGCGCCGCGCATGGACCACACGCGCGCCGTCACCTTCTTCACGAAGGCCGGCCACCTGCAGCTCGTCAAGGCCTACCTGCGCTCCGTACAGAGCTTGAACAATAAGGCCGTCAATGAGGCGCTCAACTCCTTGCTTATTGATGAGGAGGATTATCAGGTATGTAGGAAATTGGATTATTAATTATTTATGATATTTTTATTCTATATAAACATAATATTTAAAGAGTATGCGGAACAGAGAGTCTCACAAATCTTCATTGAAAAGGGAGGATCCTCCACGGTGTTGTCTGACGAGCAACCGCCCGATAGTTGATATTCGGACTGTTGTACATTATGTTCAAATTGCACGGTACACTATGATACCGCGATGCAGAATTTTGTAGTAGTAGTTCGCTGCTTGTTGGATTTTGTTGTAGGTCTGCAGTACAGGATTAAAAATTCTGCATCTTTCATTGAAAAGTAGTAAACTGGGTGTTCTGACAACTAAGAACTAAGCTCACATACATTCATACATACCAAAGTAGCCACTTGAATTTATTTAGAATCTATCTATCTCCACCAGATTCAACTTGAAAATTAAGTATTTTAGTTTTAAAGTCACTTTGTTCAATTAATAAAAACCTAGAGATATTATGGGTTGCAGTGTAATTTGAACCATGTTTTGTAGAAAATAGAGATTTCTCCAAAATTGGTCAATTATCTCATTTCAGAATTCAATAGGCTAGTTTCCATTATCCACAAATTGCAAAACTATTTAGTCCGTCAGTTAGAGTATTGAAAAATAATGGACACGTTTTTTTTTTGTTTTTGTAAATCAATGAATATTGACAAAGATAAAACGTATCAAAACCAAGGAGTGGGGGCTCGTGACGCCACCACCCGCAAAAAATTATGCCAGGGCGTGACGTATTGAGAATTTTAAAAGCGTCGCAACTTAGTCCATTTTGGTTCCCGTAAGAAAATAAAAAATACGGGTCAAATATTTTTTGCTAATGTAACTGACGGACTAATTAGATTTTTTCAGGACACAAGCCTATTATAGTGATGACAACTAATAAATTGGTATTTGCAGGGACTACGGACATCGATAGACGCGTTCGACAACTTCGACACGATTGCGCTCGCGCAGCAGCTAGAGAAACACGAACTCACCGAGTTCAGACGGATCGCCGCCTACTTGTACAAAGGTAAGCAGGACTAATAACTTACTTCGAATCCCTTTGAATGTAAACCGTTCATCTGTAACTTGTAGCGTCTTTTCAATTAGTTTTTATGAAACTGTGCTATTCTGTAAAATATCACTGAAAATGTAGGTGTAGTCACGCTCCGTCGCTCCCTATAACTAATGCGGTTTTTGCTTTTCACGCTGCCTATAATGACCGTGGCTATGTTCTGCACGCACTCTATAATAAACGCAGTTTTGTTCTTCGCGCTACCCATAATGACCGCGGTTTTTTTCTTCACGCTCCCTGTAATGAACGTGGTTTTGTTCGCTCCCTAAAGTAACCGCGATGTTGTTGTTTGCACTTGCAGGCAACAACAGATGGAAGCAGAGCGTGGAGCTGTGCAAGAAGGACGCGCTGTACGCGGACGCCATGGAGTACGCGTCCGAGTCGCGCTCCGCCGACGTGGCCGAGGAGCTGCTCAACTGGTTCCTGGAGAGGGACAACTACGAGTGCTTCTCCGCCTGCCTCTACCAGGTGACCACCGCGCCGACGGCGTCACAGTCTCCACTACTCCTCGCCCTATAACATGGCCCGTAGCCACACGACTCCACGGAATCGACCAACAAAATATTCAGAAGTTCATGAAAGTCAATAAAAATTCGATCAATAAAAAAGTTTTCTGCTTTCAGTGTTACGACCTGCTGAAACCTGATGTCGTCATCGAACTTGCGTGGAGACATAACATCATGGACTTTGCCATGCCCTTCCTTATTCAGGTTAGTAACTCTACATACACACATTAAATCGCGTTTATTCCCATTAATATTATTTTTTGGGTTCCTTACCCCAAAAGGAAAAAACGGAATGCCACGCGAACTGCCATCTAGCGTTGCAATTTCGAAAATTGCAAAAATGTTTGACAGTACCTCACTAAAATCTCACACACTGCTGTAATTTGACCTATGTTTACAAATAAAACATTCCGATTCTGATTCTGACTATGACACTTCTGTGTCTATACAGTTCCTGCACGTTCCCTATTGAAAAATCGTCGGAATGGAATTGGAACTCGGTTTTGTATTATATAGTTTGTTTTTCCAAAACTTGAAAATCATCTCAAAAATTTTTAAACCTTTTTAACCGACTACCCAAAAAGGAGGAGGTTCTCAATTCGGTTGTATGTTTTTTTTTACTTACAATATTGCCTTTCTGCAGACCGTCCGCGAGCTAACGACGAAGGTGGAGAAGCTAGAGGAGGCGGACGCCAAGCGCAGCACGGAGAGCGCCGAGCACGAAGCCAAGCCCGCCATGATCATGGAGCCTCAGCTCATGCTCACCGCCGGTAGGTCGTCTGTCGCATGCTCTAGTCTATTGTGCACAGGAGGCGGACGCCAAGCGCAGCACGGAGAGCGCCGAGCACGAAGCCAAGCCCGCCATGATCATGGAGCCTCAGCTCATGCTCACCGCCGGTAGGTCGTCTGTCGCATGCTCTAGTCTATTGTGCACAGGTGGCGTTAAACATGCACGATAAATAAGACCAAAAACAAACAAAGGCAGCGGGCCCATTCTCTTACTTAAAAAAGTTGTCGCGCTGGCATTGTTGGCGATCATCTTGGTGAGAATAAATGGCGGAAACTTTTCGTAATGTAGCAACAGTGTACATGGCAGATTGCGGCTCGAATGCCAGTGTTCCAGTATTCCTTTAAATACAGTAGTTTGCCATCTGATATTTTAATTTATTCCACTGTTCCACAATACTTCGCTCTGTTTGGCCTTTGTAACGAATTCAATCATCAACACTCATTCATCAACAATTCATTAATTGGAATTACGTAATTGAATTACTATTTCATGTAATCATGAAATTTGGGGATTATGCTACCTTATTGATGATTTTAGGCTGAGTTGTACCATAGAAGAAGTTATAGTTATAGTTTGCGTCAAATTTAACACTAACAGTAGCGCTGACTTTAACGGTTATAGTGAAATGTGTTGCACCAGCGAATTCATTACCTAGCTTTGTTAAAGTTAAAGGGATTGCAAGTCAAGAGATTATATTCAACGCGTTTGATAGTTGACGGATAATTTAACACAAACAATAACACTAACCAGCGGAAAGTGAGCGGTTACAGTTACGGTTAAAGTTATGACGTTATTTAACTATTTGTCAAATGGTGCAACTAATTTTTGGCCTAATCGATACTTTATCTGAAGTTTCGATGTTTGTTATTGTTAAAGTAAGATGGTGCAACCCAGCCTTAATGTATAACAAAGAAGACATTAACAATACAGGTTTAGAAATCGAAGATCCAATTAATTCTAACAAGACTACTGAAGTAGTCTTGTTAGAATTAATTGGATCTTGTTTGCATTTTGCCATGCTGAATTGAGACAATGTTTCCTAAATAGTGTTTTCTTCCACAGGACCATCAATGCCGTACGCGGGAGTGGGTGCGCAGGCGTCGCCGTACGCGTACGCGGCGCAGGCGCCGTCGCCCGCGCCCTACCACGGGTACGGCATGTAGGTGCGCACCAGCACGTACTCCAGTAGGGAGTCTCCAGTGCAGTACTGCAGTGCCGCATCCTCTATGCGCTGGCGACCGCCCGCTGCCGGCTTCGCGTAGGACTTATGAACTAGCCTAAGTTTTCTACTCAAAGTGCGGGTTATTTTTCTATACGCCGAGGCCTAACGTTATAGTGTTTCGTTTGCGTCCCCTGTAAAAAAAAAAGTATTACGACAGACGGTCGGAAGTGCATAGAGCATTAATTAAAAAGTTACGCGTAGTTTAGCCGACGCGGCGACGGGCCGATACGTCAAATAAAATATTGTTAGCCTGTACAAATTATATTAATATATTTGATTGCTAAATAGCTCTCATTACAACAAAGTGCTTTATTTTTAAATCGTGTATGAGGGTTATATAGATATCATGGAAATTGTCGCTTGCGATTAATATTAACTTTCGTCTAGAGCGGTCACTTAAACATTAATATGTTAACGCGATTGATATAATCGAATATTAAATGTTCAGCAATCATGTACCTATTGTGTAATATGTAGGGCTGTAACGAGTTGCGGCCAGCATGCCGTTTATTTAAATTTCTATTATTCACTAGCTAATTACTGATAAAGACAATTCTGTTATTTGCATAGCAGTTATCAAAGAAACGATTGCCGTCTATGTATGCAAATAGTTTGCTAATTCGCTTAACTCGTTACATCCCTATGTCAAATTAGATAAAGTAATATTGTAAAATATTTGGTGTACTTGAGAATAGTTGCTGTTGTCCCTGAATTAGAGCGACCAAGAGTAGTGTGTCATAAGGTGCTTACAAACGTCCAAATATCACACCCGACCGGGAAACGGTCGGCCCAACCTCGTCATCTGCTAAACGCGGTCAGCCTTACAAGTATTCGTAAATGTCTGATATTGGGTGTGGAATTAAGACGTCTATAGGTATCTATACCACCACTAGGTGCATACGACATGTAATATACGTATATGTACATAGTGGAATACGACGACACCAGATTATAAAATTTATTAAAATAGTTATTCGACATACATTTGAAATTAGCAATTAATATAAAATCTTTATCATTATTTTTTTATTAATTTTTAATCAATGCGAATCACTTTCTTTTTTTGTTTGCAAATGTTTTGTGGAATATAGAAATCTATGCATGTCCACTGACAGTGTTTTACCTAACCCCGTTATATCGTGCAATAATTCGGCTAAAACAATTCTACAATAACTTAACAAGACATTCTCACATCAATATTTAATAGTATTGTTATATGTATATAATGATTTTAATTCATATGAGCCAGTTGAAATTAACTGAACTATTAGAGGCCGGTTTCCGTGTAACTGTACGGTAATGAAATATTTTCTAGATACTCTAGGTTTAGTTTAGGCGGAATTAGTGGTACGAAGTTATTTTGTGTAATGTTTGAACGTGTGAGTTTCGAGTACACGCGTGATGCTTCAGTTTGCGTTGTCGTTGAGACATGATCGATGCCTTCACTAGATAGATAAGTCATGTAACGGCGGAGGCACCCGCGACACTTCACTTATCATTTGTAGACAATATTTTTATGTAATGAGCGGTGCCCGACGCATAACGTCACGCCATGTAACTTTACGGTTGCGAGTTGCAAAAATATAATCATTGATTGATGTTAAATAATTCATTCAAATCATTCCTATCATTATCAATGTATGGTCGATACGGTCTCGTATCGGTTTAACATTGTTATAGTTCGTTTTCACTTTCTTTCAAATAAAACAAATTTTATTAACTTAAAATATAGAAAGAAAGTTCATTGTTTATTATTAGCATTGTATTTATTCATGTATGATACTGTTTCCCTGAATTTTATTATTATAAGATTATATTATATGAATAAATGAAATTGATATTTGATTTTTTCTCCCCTTCCTCTGATCTGCGGTATACACCTACACACACACACATTTCTGTAGTTCCCGACACTTAAACTTTGACTAATTATTTCTGACAGATTCAGAAATGAATCATGAAACCAAGCATCAGGCAGTCAAAATATGGTCACCATCATTTGGACGAAAGACGTCCATATCTAGAATCCAATTCGAGTCAAGGAACCTGTCTTGTAACCTGTTGTCAGCGTTTCCTTTGCCTCTCCGCTGGTGTTACCATAGGCTCAATTCACACTGGCGCAGAGTCGAGGCGTTGCGAAGCGTCACGTTTTTCAAATGTTCTAAATTCATCTCTATTTCTGTGTTGCGAAAATTTGAAAACGCTCGGCTGCGCGCATCTTCGCTTGCAAAGGTCGCTCGGGTTCGCACGCAGACGTGCGCATTTGCGCGCAGACGCGCATCAACCGGCGCCGACATCGGACGAAGCACAGTGCCGAACTGACAGCCTTGGCGGCCTCGCGCGACCTCTAGACCCCGCTCGCCTGATTGGTATCTTCTTGACTAGTTTAGTTTCTACATTCGGCAAGGTAACTCGTGTGTTTGGAGTGAACATGATGAAATTGGTTATTATAGCACTTATTGCGGAAGAAGAGCAAGCAACGTATCCCGTCGCTAGACCACAAAGAAATGGTGCGCTCAGTCAATGTTGCGGCGGGCGCGGGGTTGAGTAGCGCGCAGCCGCCCGCGGCCTCGCGTCGCCGCTGGCAGCCGCGGGTGGAAACACCAACAAGACGCGCGAGGCGCGCGGCCGCTCGCGCCGTCGCGGGCGGCCTCTCGACCTTTTCAAGCGATACTGGTCTTTTAAGTATGTAGTTAAAGTAATTATTTCACACTGAAAGTGCTCGCCGCGTCGCTGCCGGCCGCTGCCATTCCGGTGTGACTCGGCCCTTAGCGACGCGCGGAAGCACATGATTTTAACATTTTTAACCACTGACAAAATATTTGGATTTTGGACTCAAAAGCAGTAGCGATCCTGAGGCATGGTAACATTGGATGGCATAACATAACAGGAGACTGACCAAAAGTGATCTATGAACTAATAGAATTACTATTGTGGTTTTTCCGTGTAGATTTCTTAACTAAACCCTTGTGCAAAAGGGCATCAAAATCTGACCTGCAAGTTTTTATCATTTTTTTTTATTTTCATTTTTATCGAGTATTTCTGACTTTAAAATAATGTGGTTTGTTAATAGGTTCATAGACCACTTCCCATACAAATAAAATCGGTCTCCTTTTGAGATCTTAAATGATTGTACAATAAGAAACACGTATTACGTGGAAACATAAAATAAAAGTTCAGCCAGACATTAGCTTTCTGCAAGTGAAGATCCTGCGTTTTGGCAATAAGCCGGAACATCACATATATGGATATTCGTGTCTATCAGTTTGACGAAGCGCAGCGGAGAGGACTTTATTAACGCACTTGAAAATAAACTTTAAAAATAGTTACATTAAAGTGAAATTAAAGTCGTACACATTGTGTTATTTCAGCAAAACTGCACCTTTCTTGCCAACATTCCTCGACCCATATTCTTCGTCTGATTTTCTGACGCCTTATTTTATTACATGTTCTTCCATTTCTTCTTCTTCCGCCAAAAGCACAATTTTATTATAATCATATCCCAGTCCACCATCATTGACGAACTTTCGCGACAAATAGTCGGTGACTGAATACGGGTTACACTTACAACCGAACCGGTCAAAAGAACTTCAAGTATGGAGCCATTTACCATTACGAACGTGATCATTGTTTAGCTGGGCATTGCCAGTCATTTGAACGCATTCCTAAAAGACCATAAATAACAAAATAATAAACGTCACGCTTTGTAATTGAAACTGACAGTGATAGTGTCAAATTGAAGTTGGTTGTCAGATAGGATATTGGATATTGCACACATTGACATTTCGCATGTGCACAGACACATATCCAATTATCCACACAAATACTATACATTTGAAATCGTGTTGTTATTTTGTGACTAAAATGACATACAAACGAAAAAAGTACCACCACGGTGACACCCACCTGAAGAAAAGGTGGAGGGTGAGGAATCGGAAGAAGGATCTTGACCAAATCGATGAAGATATAAAAGAAGGTACGTTTTGTTTACGAATGCGAATCCGTCACATGGTTTGTGTCAGTTTTTGAGGTTAACATTTGGTAGAACTCGAGGTAGGTGGCTTATCAAAATGTATTGATTATGCTTCTCATGTCCTCGTAACGCAAGTGATACTTCAGTCTTCGCAAAACATGACTGAGCTAGATAATAGGTGGAGTACAGTGGTAGATGTTTAGTTTTGCACACTAAGGCATTGAGACTCAAGAGGTAGTGTTTTGAACCAAAATATTTGTTTTCAGAAAACGCCGATAAGTTATTGAACCAAAGTGTGGATTTGGACCTACCTGGCGCGGCGCAGCACTACTGTTTACATTGCGCTCGATATTTTATCAATGAGCAATCACTAAACGAGCACTTCAAAACAAAAGTCCACAAGCGAAGGTTGAAGGCACTGGAATTAGAGCCATACAGCATCGAGGAGTCGGAGCGTGCCGCAGGACACGGAAGCTTCAAACAGGCCAGTAAAAGAAAAATAGTAACACAAAACATTGAAAAAACAGATTTAGATGGTGATGCAATCATAGAAGACATAAGTCCAAGTAAAAAGAAGAAAATAAATGAAAATGATTTGTAAAGGTTTTAGTTTTACTAACCTAATTAAGGTAAGGGATTGTAAAGTCCTGCTAACAAGAAATTCTGCTCTATTCATAAACGGTGCTAAAGCTACTGAAAATTTTGTTTACATAACTCCACATATTGATTTCCCTGAAAAAATACAGCAAAAAGAAGTTTTACAAAAAGTATTGCAAAGACGGAAAGCTGATATTGACTTGGCCAAGGTAGAAAACCTTTGGAGAGTCTATGAAGAACTCAATGGCAAAAAATCAGAATATACTAAACAAAAAGACAAAATATCTAGAGAACTAGGAAAGTTTATTAAAAATGAACCAGACAGTGACACAACAAAGAAACTTAAAATGCAAAGTGATCTCATTAAAGAAAATATCAAGAAATTGAAAGTTCCTCTTTGGTCAGCAGAAGAAGCTGCTATGGTGGAAGCATTAAAGCTACCAAACAGTTTGCATTCTCGCACACCAGATGGAAAAAATAAAATTCTCTACACACATCTTTCACAGCCAACAAAAAATAAGAACCATCTGTACTTGGGCAAAAAAATGAATATCATTGACTTCAAAGGCAATGAAAATTACTACTTGCTTGGAAAAGGTGCAGTATTTGAACTTGGGGCAAAATTTTACTTTAGCAAGATATTGAAAGATAAAAAATTTGTGCAGTTCTCAAACCCAGATTTTGTGAAAAGTTTAATTATTGAAGGCAGTGGAAAAGATCACACTAATCCTGACACAAGCTTTATTTTACATCACACTGATGATTCTAAAGTTAACATTGACAGCCGCTTGCACCTTACCGGCGGAGGCTCCCTGTGCTCTTTTCTTGCATACCATGCTAAGAATGTGTTGTATGCCAAAGTCCTGCCTCTGAAGTACTTCACAATGGGAAGGCAGTACACACCAGCACAATCAGAGGAACACAGTCTATTCCATGCCAGCCAATCATCGGTTGTTGAAATCTTTGGAGCTACAAAAACTGAGGAAGACCAAGATAAGTTTCTTGATGAACTAATTGAGACCTTGAAAACTGCATACAGTAAACTTGGATATCACTTCCGTTTGAGTATACTCTCTGCTGAAAAGTTATCTATGTGGGAATCACTAAGGCTGTCTGTTGAAATGTATTCAACATCATTACAAGATTATGTAGAAGTAGGCAATGTGTCTTTGAGTGGAGATTTCATCAGTAAAAGGTTGATGTTTACATTTATGGAAAACAAAGAGAGTAAATTCCCACTTCTTGTTTCAGGTACAGTGTTAAATGTACCGAAGTTGTTAGCCTGTGCTTTGGAGCAAGATGCTCCATTTACTGTGCCTGACTTTGCTAAAATTGAAAGATATTTATACACAGAGATGCCAGCAAGAATACCATCAAAATGGGAGAAACCATCATCCTTATTTTGAGCAAAGCTTCTGGTTTGTGTCTATTCAATATTTTTCAATCCTAAAAATGCTTGTGTTGCATATTTCATGACTGTGGGATTTTGTGAACTATTTTATTACTTTAGGTGAAATATATTAATAAAATTCCAACTGTATTCAAAATAGGGTTTTTATTTTTTTATAATCATATAATTCCTAATTAAATCTGTCAAGTTGTCAATTTAGCTCCATATCAAATTCAAACTCAGTTCTGGTCCATTTGGGCATCAGGGGATCAATAGGGCCCTCCTGCGTGATCTCTATTATCTTCATATGTCCAGTTTTGGTAACCAGCACTATGGAATGAGTTCTGAAAGAATTAATAAAAATCAAGAATGAATAAATTTTCCCAATCAACCTTGAACCTTAGTGCCCGTTTACGGAGACGAGGGGCGTCGAGCGTCGCGTGCGGCGTGGCGTCATACGTTTTTTCCGTTTACGGAGCCGCAGCGGGAGACGCGTGATACTGCGGGGAATCGCAAGTTAATCGGGGATTTATTTTGAATTGGCAAGTTGTGGGGAAAATGCGGTGATTTGAATATCGATAGTCCCGGCCAAGTCGCACTTTTTCAAGAATTCCAATTATACTAAAAACTAGTCTAAAGGCGCGGATACCCATCAGTAGCTGATTTAATTAAAATGAGTCACGTCTAAACAAATTGTCTAATTAAAATAATTACTAGCTGTCCCCCGCGGCTTCGCTCCCGTCAATTAAGTATTCATTGCACATATCGAGTTTTCATTGTTTTTAAGATGTATTCTGCTATTCGGGTCGGAGACAAATCCAACGAATCAATGACCATGAAAATTGGTTCAGCAGATCTCGAGTTATAAGTGACAAACCCGTCTTTGTTTTATATATAGAAAATATAAATTTTAATATACCTATCTACGATAATTTATAATTAGTTAGTAACTAATTATATAAAAAATATAATTAGTTATTTTTAACTAGGGGAAGTAGCGGGGATGCAATATAATTGTTATGGAATGTGAATTGGATTTTCAGGGAATTTGATAAATTGGTGTTGGATGGTTGATGGCGGTTTGGCAGCCGCTGCGGTCGGTTTCAAAACGCCTGTCAAATCTATGATTAACATTATGATCCTTATACGATCCTACAGGTCTAAAAAGGCCACTTTAGCCTTGTTAGACCCTCAGGTCTACAGCAGGTCTGTGAGAGGGTAATCGCCGTAATCCAAGCGTGCTAAACACGCTCGTTATATAAACTTCTACAGTAGTAATTTGAGGATGCTTCACAAAATACCTGGTTCCGTAGTTTCCTTTCGGTATGGACACAAATATTGAGCTCAATTCCTTATACAAATTCGGACGCCTAGTTTCCAAGATGTGATCCGGTAAATGCCTGAAAAAATAGTTATTTAAATCCTATGACTAAAACATGTAGTAATAAAAGCAAATCCATCCTGACTATCCCCGAGCAACAGAATCGCCGGCGATATTATCGCGGGGATTCGATGAGTGAAAAAATGTTAACTCGCCGTGATTCTCTTGCTCGTGGAGACGGTCCCTAAGAATTTTAACTCCAAATACTCCTTCAGAAATTAGCCCAATAGGTAGCAGAAACGAGGTTACCTTTCCTCCGATTTCAGCAATTCAATCAGCTTTTCAAGAAGCTCTTCTTGCATGCGTACTTTGTTGAATGTGGTGAGGATCTGCATCAGTTTATTTCTTCCCGCTTCTACTTTCTTGAGCGGTTCCCGTGGCAGACTGTTGCCGAAGCCCACGTAGGCTTCCTTGTGGGCGGTCAGCTCGTCATTCGCATTGCTGTATGATGTTATTGTTGGGCCCGAGCTCCTAAAACAATTAATATTTTTTTTGAGTTATCGTCATCTTATTCCCTCTTTATAATAATTCCTGTGCTGCGTACCTATGTACCTATGGTATCCAATAATTTTACGCTTCTTCGATTAAGTATTTAGGAAAATCATAAGATGATGGTTTTTTTTTGTACTGTGTTTTTTACTAGTAGGGGTATAGTAGACTACTTATTTTTGCAAAAGGTAGATCTAGAATCGACCTTTATCGACAGTGGCGGACTAAGTCCGTCGGATGAAGCCCCCCCGTTTTCTCGGAAATTGATGGCTTAGGATTTTTTTTTAAATAAAATAATGTCTTTAACAACCAAGTCTTTAGCATATTTAACTCTAACTTAGGTGTTGAACTATTTTCATATTTTTTAATTAAAAAAAAAAGTACTTTTCTTTTTCTTTTAGTTTGGTATAGGTAGGTACATGAGCAAGTATAAGTAAATACTTAATATTTTCAGCTGCATCCGCTAAGACCAAGGCCACCACAAGGAAGTAAATTACGGCGATATTATTGTCCAGCCGCTTCATTCTATTAGGTACCTACAATGACTTGTATGTATGTATGTAAATCGGGCTGGTTTCCGCAACTCCACGACTAAGCGCGTATTTTGCGTGCAGTTGATGACAAATGTGTCATTCAATCCACCCCAGCTCCCCAAGGAAGGCCAGCAGCGCCTGACTCGATGACTTTCATTGACGACTAAAACGGCAACGACTGGCAGTGCCAAATGCACTGCTAGAGTACTTTTTCAACATAACTGAAAATATTTGTTGTGAACATGCGAGCAATGCGTTGCGAATCGTGGCGATATGCAGGCGGAAGAATAATCATCTCAAGGATCACTTGACCATTATTAAGGCCTACGTTTACTTTATTTTGCATTATTATGGGGCCTCTCAACTCCAAAACGCTGCTTATATAATTATGTAAAGCTGTAACACACGAATTTGGTACGGCGCATTAAATCCGCCAACCAAATCCGTTCTCGCTACAGACGACCGAATTGGGCACGGAAACGGAAATGCACACGGCTGGCATCATATCATTGGACACAAAAGCCGGCCAAGTGCGACTCGCACTCAAAGGGTTCTGTACAATAACCATAACTTTAATTGAAAAAAAAAAATAAAAAATGTAAATGTGGTCCACGCTCCAGATACCTAAATGGGTCGTCCTAAGTCCGCCACTGTCCTCGCTAAAATTTTGTAACTTTTATTACCTGAATTCAACAGATACGAATATGAAATCATTGCAGTCCTTCGCATACTTCTTTATATGTTCAACATAACCTTTAACAGGATTTTCGCTCTTAACGTACTCTGCTACTATTGTTCCTCTACCTGTAAAACAATTTGATAAGTATTAATTTTACGATCCAGTAATGAGGGTTTTTAGGAAAATTTACTCCACCAGTTGGCGCAACATAGGCGAGAGGTCCTCTTCATTGAAAAAATGCATGACGTCGACATCAACTTAACAAATGTAAGAAAAAAAAATCGATTTGATAGTATTTTGAGACTGACTCCTCAGTGCTGTCACCACATTTCAGAAAACCCTCATTTGCCTATGTTAGTGATTAGTCAACGCAGACGAAGATTTTTTTTCGACGTTTAAGGAAGGTCGCCAACGGCAACCTTTGCAGTAGTAGGTAATATAATTATAAGATGAATTAACGTATGCCTATCAATATAAAAAAAAGGAAAAAAAATATAGAAAAGATCGTGACATAGTGATAGTCACAGTGTTGTCGCTGGTCTATAACTTAGCTCACGTAACCACGATTTTGCACAGCTGCTACCGCGATACAATGCAGTATTTTGGCATATACCGACCCGAGAGAGTATACGCACTCTCGATTTATTCTAAATGGTAGCTAGCGCGTTAGTGGCGAATTTGAAGCGATGCTAATTTTTATACTATGCGATAGCAAGACTAAGATAGAATTCAAATAATTAGTAGGAACATAGAAAGAGAATGCTGACTCACTCTTGGCTGAAGGATTGTTGGTCCCTGCCAAGTTTAACAGTACTCCTAGTTTCTTACGAGTGGGCGCCACGGCCAGCCAAGTCCCTCCTTCATTAACTTCCAAGTCACGACCTTCAATCAGAAACGTTTCTTTTACAAGATGTCCACTGAAAATGCATATTTTATTATTCTATGTATTTAAGTGGTTGTGTGGTTGTGTGTAATTTTAGGTAAACCTACCTTAAAAAAATAACGATCTGAAAAGTTGGGGGTACTTGCCAATTTGCCCCCCTCTCAATCCGCCCCTGTTATTGGAACTGTTAGTTTATTATGTAGGTATACCAATGATTAGCAATATGATCTTATATTTACCCACATGTGTGATGAAATTGATATGATGATTTTTAGTTTCCAAAATGATTTTATGATGGTATTATAAAATGGGTAACACCTCCAATAACATTAGGATCTTCATTCCATGAGCCATGGTTTTTGTAGCCCGGTTATAGTATTCATCCCTGTTCGATACCAGAACTAAGCTGTAGTCACTCTTAGCATCATGAGTGCCATTGTACATAAACAGGATGCACATTTTTTGTATCTATGAAGAAACAGAAAAATAAAAAGTGTAGGTATGAGGAATAAAATGTTTTTTTAATGGAAATACCAACAGTTGATGTTTCAATAATTGTCTATGCAAATGAAACCATTTTGTGGCCCACCTGCATAAGCATAATAATAATAATACTAGTTTGTGGCGAACTGTTGGGCAGTAGCGACCCCACGAACCTTATCTCCCGGGAGAAGTCTTGTTCCTCATCTACGGCTTGCCTTTATTGGCTGGCCAGAGTGAATACTGACGAGGAACAGAGCTCCCACCTCTCTCTTGCCTTAATTGGCCGGTCTGAGTGGAGATTCGCTAGAGCACACGTGCTCGGGAGAAGGATGTATAATCCAGTAAGATGCTGGTAGGGATCTTGACCGCACTTCCGGGATTGTCCTGATAGCCATGGTATACCTCTCCACTCCTCTAGCACCTCAGGCTATGTTGCCTCCTTGGCGCTACGTCACTTTGTGCTAGCGACCGTTTTCGGGGGCCCATTCATTGAGTGTGCAAGTCACCCCCTGCCATTTAAAAGCCGTGTATATTGTTAGTGGTCAGGCAGGGGCCAATAGTTCTATAATAAACGATTATCAGTCCACTAAACTAAACCGCCCAAACCCATAGCGTTTCATCTTTTTTTTTTTTCCATATTCTGCAATATTCTTGCTCCAACCGGGGATTGTCCTTGGGAATACTTTCACAGTGCATACAGGGATAATCGCCGGTTGGTGCCCCATTACATTTGAAATTTCTAACGGGGCCTCTGCGAGTTGGTTTCGGCCCCTCGTACGCCTACCAAAGGACCGGGTCTCCAGAGACCCGAGAAAGAAAACAAAAAAATAATACTAGTATGGTAGGTAGTTAGTGAACTAACTACCATGGGAAATTGTAATTGGTGTGATTACTTGTTAAAGCACCCATTGTTACTGAATGTTGGAAACCCAATGATCCAATAACTAAGTATTCATTTATACCTATTAGTAAAATATTAATTAGCCACCAACCAAGTTTTGCAAAGTCCAAGCTACTTATAAAGTTTTTAAAGCAATGTAGAGCTAGGTACAGAATGTCTCAGGTCCTTGAATGCCTGTTGACAAGTTCAGTAAGTAAAAAAGTAGTGGTATAGTGTCGCAGCCAACTAGCTTAATGAGCCGTTTATTGGCAGCCTAGCCTTTTCATTGAACGGCGTCGTGTAATCAGGGGTCGAAGTGACAAATGCCCAGTTTCTGAGGCACTTTTTCGATTGTTTATTTGTCAGTTTACTACTAACCAACCGCATTATATGAAAAATAGCTTTAAAGGACAGACAAATTACTGATAAAAACCTCAGAAATCGTGCATAAGCCGGTTGGCTCGACATAAACATCAGATAGTAGAGAAAATACTCTTTACAAGTTTTAAATTTAAAAAGAACAAAACACTGATAACATTTCTTATCAGAAATAAAGTACAAGTTTTAGTTTTATAATTCTTGGTACTTAAGTGATCAAATATTTCAAAGTACAACACAAAAAATATTTTTTGGTTGAATGTTGTATAGAGGTCCATTCCAAATAGTAAATTGCAATCCCAAGCTAATTTAATATTATGAAATTCTGTTGATTAGCTTTTAATTAGAAAATAATAACAGCTATGTACTGATAACGGGGAAAATAAAATCATACCCAAATATTTTCGTTGCTATTTCTGTCTTCTGAATCAGCTGATGTTTGATTGTCAATTTGACATTTCGAAAACAAAAACGGAACGGACTGACTTTGACAGTAAACTATAGACAAAGTTACAAAAAATGTTTAGAGAACCTGTACCTAGATTTTAGACGATCATTAATGTTTTCTTATTCACTACCATTTGGAATTCTTCTTCTTCATTCGGACATACTTGAGAGCTCAATAAAAAGTTGCCAATGACTGCGTAATCCTACCAAACATACCAATCATTTGTAATAGTCCCACAGGGGTTTGTTCAACTTGTATAAAATAAAATGTGACGCTGTGACCTGTGTTTATGGTTTTTATAAAAAAAATAAAAACGTCACGCACGTCATTAATCAGTTAGTCACACAAAAAATATGGCAGAAAACCATGGCAAATGGAGCGATCGTTTATTCGTGAATTTATTAGTATTTCTGTTATAATATTATCAAGTTTCCTCCATCTATCACATGCATATCGAATATGGATTCGAATTTACCGTTTTTTAGTCTCCCAGTAAGTTTTATTTATTTATAAAATGACATGACAACAGCTGTTTACAAAAGTTAACAAAAATATTAAATCGTTGTTTTGTTGAATATTTTTATCCTAGTTCGTGGATTCGGAGACTTCTGATTTTTTATCGAGAATCAAACCGCAAGAGTGTGTGTACGATGAGTTGCACTCGACTTTACCATCCCATGGAGCCTTGCTGGGACCCGACGATGTCTTGGCGCAGTTTCTTTCTGGAGACGAGCCATTGGAGGAGCCTGACCTGAATGGTCCTACTACGTTGCACTGTGAGATCTGTAAGAAGCGGTTCGATAATGCTAAGAAGTATTACGGACATTTGAGAGTTCATTCCAAGGATAACCTTTGGGTTTGTGGTAAGTGGTCTTTTATTTTGGACACTGTTATTTGGGCCTTCAATTTCATGCCGTGTATTCATTGCTTTCCTCAACGTTGTTTATTAACCATACATAGCATTTATTGTTTGGTTTCCTACAAATTCAATAGTAAAAACTACTTTTTTGCTGCAGTCAATAACATTTATAAATTAATCATTAAATTAGTACTTCAAAATTTGCCTTCTCTAAAATACGGCTTATAAGATTATTTATTGCTTTCATAAACCATTATTTTCACTCTTTACACACAGAATTTGTTTCAAGCTTGAAGCATTATGTTTCAGAGCAATGTCCTGACCAGAAGTTCTCAACGAAGCAGCAGCTGATGAAACATAGTCTGACCCACAAGCCCCTGGAGAGAGAGTGGAAGTGCCTGCAGTGCACCATGACCTTTGAGGCTCTGTGGAAACTGCAGCAACACCTGTTTTCAAAGCATTTGAACTACAAGTAAGAGAATACAATATTTTTTATGCGCAATTCAGTTTAGATCCCAGTTTTTTTTTATAACTGTACAGTGGCCTCCCTGATATCCTTGCAGAAACTCTTTTAATGAGCCACCTCAATGTGCGTCCAGATCACCTCACCTTCTTGAGGTTAGCCTTGGTGACAAATATGTATTTCAAGAATAACTACTTTAAAGCCTTCACAAGAGGTTCAGTTTGCAATACAACTTCTTTTTGTAATAGTGCTAGTTGACATGAAATGGCATTTCTGTTCATTTCACCAATCAGAATCATGTTTTCCAACCCCTTAGTTCTTTCTGCTTAAATAAATCCTTTTCTCGAATTTAGTTCTATAATAAATTGTCCCTTTGATCTGCAGGCCCCATAATTGTGATCAATGTGAGAAGTCTTTCACTAAGGCTTCAGACCTGGAGAAACATAAGAGCATACATAGTGGTAAGTTAACAATAAAATTGTTTGCTACAGAGGAGTCGCATAGTTATGTTAAAATTAAGGTAGTCAGCTTATTAGAGGCCATGAACTTTGGAATAACCAAAGTAATCCATTATTTTATCATTATTAATAATAATGATAGTAATGTGATTTATCACTTATTTATTTATTAAAACTTTATGCACAAGTAATAACACTGTATAAAAGGCGGACTTAATGCCATAGGCATTTTCTACCAGTCGACCTTAGGGTGGTGCAGACAGCACGGTAGGTGCAACATACATATAGAAAAGACAAACCGAGAGGAAGAGAAAAAAATACAATCTATAATAAATACATAAATACTGATTTTAGCCAGCTTCTCTTAGTAGATAGTAATAAATAATAAGAAAATATGTATAACTATGCCAGTTTTAAAGATACAACATCTTTAAAACTGGCCAGTTTTAAATATACAACATCTAGAAAACTGGCATAGTTAGACATATTTTCACAATTTTCATTCCTCAGCCAAAACTTTATGTGAAGTTTAAAAAATACGTTCTGAGGCTGCATTTCTATTCAACAGTGAAGTGAGCTTACCCAGAAGAATCCTGTTCACTCTAACTTTGAAGAGATTAGGGTTGATGCGTTTGGTAGCACAGACACAGTAGAGTTCCACTCCTTTGCTGTGTGCATTATAAAAGACGTTTACAAACGCTTAGGCCGAGTTGGTGGAATTGGCCCCTTGCCGCATCAGTTTTTCTGTGTAGTAGGCTCCCTGGTTGCTAAATGCTGCTTTAGAGGATTCCGTAATCGGGCTGGTTTCCGCAACTCTACGACTAAGCGCGCGCGTATTGGGATAGCACGCCAGCTCCTCAAGAAAGGCCAGCAACGCCTTGGTGTTACTATCTCACAGAGGGTGAGATAATAACACCTGACTTTAGAGAATTACATCATCAATGATTAATGAGCCGTTTTTTGTCGGCAGATGTAAAGAAGTACGCGTGTCCTGAGTGCGACATGCGCTTCAGGGACAACTCGAATCTCAAGCGGCACATGCTGCGGCACAATGGCATCAAGCCCTACTGCTGCAGCGGCTGCGGCACTCGATTTAAACAGGTATGTACAATTTTAAACAATCACTCAAACACACATTATTATTACATATGGAACATTACATGCTAAACGTCATTTGTGTAAGCTTGAGCAAGCAGTGGAGCTCGTGGTTAAATATTCGAATTTCAAGGTTAAGAAATGCTTACTGAGGTCAAAATCGAGTCAAATACCCTAAGCCCCTAATATTAAGTTAATTAGTCCACTGTTCTCCTCTACTTAGTTAGCGTCAATGAAGCGTCACGCGCAGAACTGCGCGCTGAACAAGTGCGCGAGCGAGGCGACCGACACGCGCACGCGTAGAAACCACTGCCGCGTGTGCGGCATGAGCTTCCAGTACAAGAGCGCCTTGCTGGAGCACTGTGTGCGGTAAGTTCTGCTCTCTATAGCTGGCGTCAATGAAGCAGCACGCGCAGGAACCACTGCCGCGTGTGCGGCATGTGGTTCCGGTACAAGAGCGCCTTGCTGGAGCACTGTGTGCGGTAAGTTCTGCTCTCTATAGCTGGTGTCAATGAAGCAGCACGCGCAGGAACCACTGCCGCGTGTGCGGCATGAGCTTCCATTACAAGAGCGCCTTGTTGGAGCACTGTGTCCGCACAATAAAATAAAGAAAAAAATCCGTTCGGGCGCATTATGATCAATTCGCAAAATGTCCAACTGTCCAATTCTCAATAGGTCCAGTTCGCAATTGGTCCAGTTCGCAATTAGGGGGCGTTCCATCCACTGCATTAAGCTTTTTTTTTGGATGGGAAGTCATCAAAATGACTCCGTCGGAAGGGTGTGTCAGACTCTTCCCACAGGTGTTCCCCCAAATGCCCTATGTATACCAGTGCCGTTAACCTCTTTCGAACAATTTCGCAACCCTAGCGGGACTGCAAAAGGTTGTGATTGTAATTTAATGTAGAATTGTAAAGAGGCTCATCAAGATAGAAGGGAACACAGAAGGACCTCATAACACATCATATAACATTAAACGTAACTGGGTATTACCCAGTTACGTTTACTTGGCTTGAGCCATGGCTACGGCGCTTGTTGTCATTCCAAAGATCCGGACCCCAGGGTCTCGACATATGTTCAAACATAATAATAATGAAATACAAAAATAAAATACAAATACAAAAATATGGATAGTCTATCTAATCCTTTTTATCTGTTACATAATAATTTCTCGGATGATGAACTTTTCCACTGTCCTCCACCAGGCAACATACGGACGCGGGGGGTGATGCGCAAACCGCAAAGCCGCCCGAACCCGACAAAGATGATAAAAGCAGTCTGAACGACACCAACCGCATCGTAGACAACATTGTGGACGACATCCTGTCCGCAGAAGACGACTACATGACCATGTCCACGCAAAACGAAATACTGAACGTTTATAACCCTAACGATATCGACAATAATCCAGAAAACTTGATGCAAATAGAACTACTAAAAGAAATGAATCAACTGCACATTCTAGACGGAGAACTATTCTACAATGACATAGACTTCGACAGCATTCAACCTAGCCACATGTTCAATACTAACACAAATGATATGGACTACACTGCTGATAAGAACGCTGAAATTCTATTCGATTTTCCTGAAGGAAGCAAAAGCATGGATCAAGATATCATGAACACTCTATTTCATGTCAAAACCGAGTACTTACCTGATGAACTACTAAATCCACCCGAATCGATAAATCCTACTGAGAAAAATAATGAATTAGACAATCATAACCATGTATCGGTGAACGAATGTGCTACAATATTTGAAACTGATGTCGATTTGGAAGCTAGCACAAATCTAGCTGCAAATTTGAACCAACTGATCGGCGAAAATAGTGTCCAGTACATTTCAACAGAAGACGACGATACTTTTATAATTAGTTTGAATAGTGAAATTGATGCGGAGCAGTTAACGGATATGTTGAATATTGGAGTTGAATTAGTTAATGATAAGACTAAGGAGCCAAGCATACCTGAGGTTAAGCGGGAAACCGTAAGCCTAGCGAATATAGAGCTTTATGTCAAGATTGATAAGCATGTGGCAGTGAAAGAACCCCAGAATGAGCAATTAGGGTCTATGGTAATTAAAATGGAAGATCCCGTTGGTGTGCCGCCCATGAATTTAATGGCGACAGAAAAGAAGAAGAAAGTTACAAAGAGGAAGCCTAAGAGGAGAGTGATATATTTCTGCAGAACTTGCAATAAACCTTTCAGCAAGAAGGATAATTATAGATCTCATCTAGGTAAGCAATAAATTGTTTCTATCGTTACTAATGTTATGAAGCTATAAAGTTTATTTGTAACTACTGGTTCGAATTTAAAAATTATTTTAATGTTGGATTGCTCATATATTGAGGAATGCTATAGGCTATATAACAATCCGACTCGACCGGGGAGAGATTAGACGCGGGAAAAAACGACGTTACGTACTTTCGGAGGCATAGTGGTATCACACCAACAAGTTTAAAACTCGTTGCTGTAACTCAGAAACGTCTTATTGAAAAACTCATAAACATTTTTTTTTGCCACAGCTAGTCTATTCGAAACCATGAGTTCAAGAGTTTCATCTCATAATTGAGATTCTTATAGTGTTATGCTTTCGCAGCTACTCACGAGCCGTCTCTTCGCAAACATAAGTGCAAGATCTGCGGCGAGCTGTTTAGCTACCGCTCCACGCTCAACAAGCACACGCGCAGCCTGCACACGCCCTACGTGCAGGCGGAGCATTGCTGTCAGATATGCGAGCGCAACTTCAAGTTCGCGTGGATGGTGAGTGCTACACACTAAGACTTCTGAAAGGTCAGTCTGTCTAGCCTTTTCCTAAGTATGTTGGTGTCGGCTGCCTAGATGGATTCCGATAAATAACCATATTTTACAAGGAGTGCCTGTGTAACTTATCTCCACGACCCAGTAACTGTTCTACAGATACAACTACGGGTAGGTAGTCAGACTTTCTGGCTTCTGAATATTCCTAACATCAGTCAAAAATCCGTCGAATGACAGACAAGACCAAAGGCTTAAAATACTTGTCAGTCATCCAAGGACTGAGGCAAGAGTCCCTCGCCACTTATACAGTGTGAAATTGCTAAACCGCGTGTCTCAAAACCAAGAAGGATTGTGGATAACACAATCATTTGAACGACCATCGCTGCGTCTCACTCGCGCTGTGTTGCTTATCTCCGTCCGGCGGGCGAGGGTGCGGCGGCGCGAGGGACGATTAGCTTGTACACAAGTCCATTACTAGATATTTAGTATGTGTTTTTCCCTTTCAATTATTTTTGTCGAGTTTGCGTCCATATGTACCTATAGTAAAGTAGTCGATCGACTTGGATCACAAAACTGTATCCACGAGAACACTGCCGACAATCTGTACAGCAGTTTGGCAGAAGACATGTGTCATCATCATCTTCCTGCCCTTATCCCATGTTACTTGGGGTCGGCGCAACACGTTTTTTTCTTCCACTCTGCCCTATCAGCCGTCAAACTTTCACTAACTCCCTTTTCTTTCATATTGCTTCTTACACAATCCATCCATCTTTTCTTTGGCCTTCCACTCCCTCTCCATCCATCCATCCACATTTATGTTCATGTGTTTTATGTACATGTGTATTTTTTCTAAATAACTTTTCTTGAAGAAATAAGTAACATTGTTTCAGTTGCGAGAGCACTTGGAGCGCGACCATGCCCGCCTGACTCCGCACGTGTGTGACTTCAAAGACTGCCGCAAGAGCTTCTTCAAGAAATTCGACCTCGTCGTGCATAAGAGGTAGTTATTACTCATGAATTGGGCTCTTTGTTATTATTAGATTTTGTTTACTCGCGTAGTTCTATACGATTCACCCCATCCCAACAAAAAGGTTATTATATTTATATTTTCTTTTTTTAGGGTAAGTATATCGATAAAGGGATTTATTTAAAGAACAAACTTAACACTTAAAATAGAAAAAAAAACTAACTAAAAAATGGCATCAAAAAATTCGTCCCCATCGCTATCGACTGGAAGTGAGCCCAAAAGACTGGCTGCATTGCCACGTTGTATGGCAATGCTTATCCTCTGTCCAAGGTAAAAGCCAGCTCTTGGGTCACGCGAAGCGTCAACTAAGCGTTTTGCAAGATCTTTAAATAGGACGTGAGCATTCGGACCCCACGGTCCAAGAGTTTCAACCCCAAACGGCTCAAAAATTTAGTTGCCAATAAGGCTACTATATTTCCGCCGTTTGAGGTTTTCAGCAGCCGAAGCCGCAGAACCAGCACAGCACGACGAGCTAGGAAGATGGGATGGCGCAAGTGTATCGACACAAGTAGCGTCCCACAGTAAAGGCCTACCCATCTTCCATGGAAATAAAGACATACCGTCCGGTCTTTTGCCATCGTCGCGTGCCAGGCCAATGGGTTCTAATACGGCTGGCACGCCGACGATTTATATTTTTGGTTGGGGAGTCATCAAATGATTCCTTCTGTTTTTGTCGGCGCAATTTTTTTATTGTATTTATATAATATTTACTAAAAATTATTGTGTTTCATATTTGCTATAAGCAGGTACACTATACAATTTATATTAATATTATAAAGAGGTAAAGTTTGTCCGTTGGTGAGGTTGTAGGGGGTAATCCCTGGATCGAAAAACCGACATTGAAAATTCTTTTACCAATAGAAAGCCATGTTATTTGAGTTTCATAGGCTATATATTGCAAAATACCGCGCAACGAAGTGGACACGGGTCAGCTAGTAAAATATAAAATAGGTATGTCACATCAAGTGGCTGATGGTCGAAAAATGGCCCTTATCATCTCCTTTCGAAAATTGGTGTTGCGAATAAAAATAGAGACAAACAATAGGGATGATAACTCAGTAAAAAATATAATTCTATTTAGTCCGTCGGCGGTCAGATTATCGAAACATATTAGACAATTGAAGAAGATAAAACGCATCAACGATCAGGGGCTGTGACGTCACTACTAGGTAATGAGAAAAAATATCTGTCCAATATTTTTTTGGAAATCTCTCTGACGGACTAATTAGATTTTTTTTCTTATCTACCCGATTACTGCATGGACAGTTAAGGTTAGGTACATAGACGACAGTTGTACGAAAGGAATGAATTGCACAATACCTTATATGTTACGTTGCTAGATTCACTTTCACGATTTTAACTTAGTTTTTCCACTAGCAATGCGGGTGACAACTACACGAACACGAACCACGGCCCTAATACGATTCAAATAAACATTCAAGGTTACTATAATAATTCGCATTGAGTTAAAAATTGTACGTGGTTCTTCATAATATGCACGGGTACGCCGCATATACAGACAATATCCTTTATTATCCATATTGGGTTATTTTCAAGTTAGCGAAAGTTTTAAAGATCTAGCCTTAAAAGAGCCAGCCACAAATTATGTGAAATCTAGCCTTAATTGATACTTTTCGCATAGGTCATGAATTAATGCTGCCGTCACAATAAAAAAAAAGCGATTCGTTCAAAAACAGGAATCGTCCTCGAGTGAATAAGCTCTAAGCCCTACGAACTGCCATATTTTGCAACAAGGTACTTTTATTGTCGGTGGTGGACAGTTTTCGAGCAATCCGTAACGACTGCCAAAAGATCTACAAAAGTCAGCCGAGACCAATGGCTTAACGTGCTTTCCGAGGCACGGAATCTCGGTGTGTTAAGATGGACACCCACCCACAGAGCGCCCTCAGCAAGCGTTGCTTAGCCTTGAAGATTAATCCTGCGGCTGTTATCCTCTCATCATCTGCATTTGCCAAGCATTTTCCCAACTATATTAAGGTCGGCTTCCAGTCAAACCGGATTCAGCTGAATACCAGTATTTTACGTGGAGCAGCTGCCTCCACAACCCATTAACTGGGTAACACGGTACTCCTTGGCAAGACCGGTGTCAGATTTTCTGGCTTCTGACGTAACGACTGCCAATATTTTCCAAATGACAGCCGGGCCAATAGCTTAACGTGCTTCCGACCATCCACAGACCAACCTCGGCAAGCGTTGCTTAACCTTGAAGATCGACCTGTGCGGCTGTTATCCTCTAAAAGTATTCCGTATGATTCCTAGGTACCACACTGGTGAACGTCCGTACTCATGCGATATCTGCAAGAGGAGGTTCCAGCAAGCGAGCCATCTGAAGCGCCACGAGAGAGCTGTCGACTGCACCAAGCTGTAAGTATGCTGCTTTGAAGTAACATCACGAATCAGTCACGTTACCACCGAGTCATCCATCTGTCACGTTAGACCGAGTACTCCCAGTCACTTAAGGCGGGGTTGCAGTACTTTTTAAGATTTTTGAACGTTTGAAAATCTAATTAATTATGAGTTTTTTAATAAATAAAAATCATTACATAAAAATTGAACATACCCTCAAGTAAATCGTAAATATAGAAACGCGATTTAGATTGATTGGCTCGATACTTTTTTTTTATCAAACATGACACTAAATTACAATTTTAAACGTGTACTGCTAAGAGATTTTATCACGAATATATATAAAAGTTATATCAATAGATAGAACTTTTTATTTTGAAGTAAACGTTGAAACCATATTGTATTATTTCTTTATCAGTTTTCGCCAAGAAAAAACAATCAAAATTTAGGCATTGTTGCGCTCGCCGAACAGTCGCTGTAGGTCGTCAAAACACACAGTACTGCAACCTCGCCTTAAGTATTACGTTAGCAGAATTTTTGACATTTTTAACTAACCCCTTCCCCTTGTCAGCGATAGTAATCAAAGCTCTTACCCCTCCCTCCTATGCTTACGTAAGCATTGGGAATAGTATTTACCCGCGCGGGCCCTATTTTCCCCACTTCGGTTATTTCTCACTTAACTATGAAATAAAACTAGCCATGATTATGTCAAACCGAAATTTACTAAGACTTTCAAACTAAAAAAAAATTCAACCCCCTGCCCCCCATGTCATCAAAAATAAGCATAGTGAAGACCCCCCACTCCCCATTAGTGCTTACGTAATACTTGAACAGCCCCTTATCCCCCACGTCAAGGGGGTTAGCGGTCCAGACTTCTCTATTAATAAAACCGAATTGGAAAAGTCTGACCGCTAATAGCAATAACTTCCCAATCGCCAACCGGTGGCAACTGAGAATTTTATTCCCGATTATAACCTGGTTACAATCCATGTGGGACGACTGGAAATACTCCCGATAGACGCGCTGCGTTGCGTTCGTCGATGGTTCTACATGTGGCATGATTTGTATGTAAAACAGTCGACGCAATGCAGCGTGTGGCCCCAACTTAATGTCAAGTCAATCACTCACGTACAGATATCTGCCAGATACCAGAAATTAGTAATCGGTGACTTGACACTCCTTGAGTCCCGACGTTTCGTTGGCGCTCGAATTGTTCGGAAATTAAAATGACCGTAATGATCATAAAAATAAAGTTAAAAATTAGTTGCGTCAGGTGTAACCAATGGCTCCACCTCCGTAGCGAAGCGGAGTCGACAGCGTTGTGTATAAGACTATATGACTGCTGAACTTCTTGGTAGACTGCTTTTGAACCTTAATGAAAGAACATAAGGTCGAAAAGTGTTTCGAACGGTAACTTTTGCGGTAGCGTATTACCTGGCTTACATATTAGCGATCTACAACTGATGGCCCCCCAACAAACTGTTAACAAGATTTGCTCTTCCGGTCATCGGAGACGTAACGAATAAACTGTCCCTTTTGTACGTCCTCAATGTGTTTCAAGATGTGAACAAGACTTTTTCGGTAATTACACCCAAGAAAAAGGAACATTCTTCAAAGTTCAACATTTAATCGTTTCTAATTGTTTCAGTATCAAATCGGAGCCTCATCAAACGGTGGCCCAAAAGGAAAAGGAGACTTCCACAAAGAACTCCAACTGTGATATTAAAATTTAACGATGAATTTAGTTACAATAAAACCCTTGGCTCACGTGCACAAACCAGAGTTAGCTTTTTAACTTCGAGCAAACCCGGGGCCTCTATGAATGAAATAATTGTTATTTAACCTTGTGTTTGCAAATATGGTAGGCGGCAGATAAACTTGCAATAAATTACATTGGCCTTCCCCTCATATTCCATAGTAGAAAACGGTAATAATGGTAGTACCGGTAGTAATGAAAACGGTTTATAATTTATTATTCGGGTAGAATAATAAATTATAAACCGTTTTCATTACTAGAGAACGTAAAGGATCACAATAGAAGTCAATTCAGGACTGCTTTGTTTTTATTTCTGTTTTTGATATTAAGACATGGTCATTGACCTACATGTATGTAGGTCAATGACCCGTTATTGCATATTTATCTGGCGCCTGCCATAACTCTGAGATAAAATATAACTCGGGTTTGCCAAGTGGGCGTTATTTACTTAAAATATTTTTTATTTATTTATAACAAACACGTTACACGATTAAATTACTTGTAGAACTTAAATACAAACGTAACATAAAGCACCTGTTCATATAATTCTAGGAATATACAATCAGGTCCAACATTATTTTAAATTTTGAGCATACACCAAGATAAATGCGCAGTGCAAAAAACTAACCAAAACAGTTTCTTAAGATCTAAAAAAATATATAGTTCACACAAACTCCAATAGGAACTATACCGCGTGTATCTGACATCGACGCACAATCGATTTCCATGGGTCCAGGGCATGATTCTGGACAATTGGACTTAGAATTTTTCGTCGGCTTATTTCTCATTTTTTAATTTTTTTCGAGGGTTTTTTTACTTTAGACTGCTCATAATCGTTATTCTGACCTAACCCAATGAGATTTTTAATAAAAAAATAATTATTTAACTACTTTCACTAAAAAGAGCAAACTGAATAAAACCACAAATAGATATCAGCTCAGCTGAGCTGATACCTATTTGAGAAAAGAACCGACGAAAAATTCCAACACTGGGATGTCCAGAATCATGCCCTGGACCCATGGAAATCGTTTGTGCGTCGATGTTAGATACACGCGGTATATTTTTTAGACCTTATATAATTGAGTATCAGTATTAAATTAGCCTACGTGGGACTAATATCCTTGGACATAATAATAACAATCACACTAGGTATGATTTTGTTACTTAAAAACTTTAATAACTAATTAGGATACAAAAAAGTAAGTAGGTATATCAATTCATTTAATATTTAAAGGTCATCTTTAGCTCTTACATCTTGAAAAAAAAAGTATTATATTGTAATGGCTTTCAACTTAATAACAAAGATCAAACTGCATCATAATTGCTCATAATTTGTTAAAATTGAGAATTCAACATTCAAGACACTTAGGCTAGATGTGCGAGGATGCGGAGCGAGGCATTATGTTGAATGTGTTGTAGAACCAATAGAGTCGAATTGTCGGTCTTCTACAGATTGTACTTCGGTGAGTGTGCCCAAGAACTCCACGACCTCATCCCACCGGCCCCCTTCTACCATCGGACATCCAGACGTACTGCAACTTACCATCCCTACCTTGTTGCTATTCTACTAATTCGCACTAAGCGTTTCCAAACGTCTTTTATAATGCGCACAGCAAAGGAGTGGAATTCTTTTCTGATTCTTCTCTGCCTGCGTCTGTGTTTCCGAACGCTTACAACCCTAATCTTCAAAGTTAGAGTGAATAGGCCCCTTCTGGGTAAGCTCGCTCCATCGTAGACCAAGACTACAGTCAAGAGCAAACCCCATCACAAATAAAAAAATCAATTATTTACCTAGGGCCTCGCTTAGAGCAAGCGATTCTATTGGTTCTTAACAAAGGCAAACCTGAAAACGCATCCTTGCACATCTCTGGTGAAAACGCAGCCTTACAATAGGGTCCCATTTGACTGTATTTTAGAAAAACATCTTAAATGGCCTTATCTATCATGCTAAAGTAACATTTTCATTTATACACAACAAAAAAAGTAGTACATAATGTCATGTTTCGTAGGTGGTCTTCTGTAGACCGGCCTAACCCCATGGGTAACGGTTTGTGTATGTATTGATCCACACAATCCATATTTTTGCCATTTTTCGATTATTATTTTGGGACCAATATTTTCAATGCCAGTTTTTTTTAAGTAAAAACTCTGATAAAGATATTAATTATCGTTGGAAAGAACCCTTACAAATTTTAATATGTTATTGTACAACTATTTTCTAAATATCCCTAGACAAACTTCGTGTTTCGTCAGTCGTTGGATTTGTATCAGTTGCAATTGGAGCAAACCGGACACACTCAAACAACTGGGAAGTAAATAGTGTAGTGGCATCAATGACGCAACAAGAAAAACAAGCGTAGCAAAATTTACATAGCAACAAAATGAACCGCTACGCCATCTATCCATCAAGCTGCGAACGTCTACTACAAAATCCTGTCGCGGTATCGAGAGTTTACAGTGCGATTAGGCTAGATTCCATCATCCACAAATTGCAAAACTATTTAGTCCGTCAGTTAGAGTATTGAAAAATAATGGACACGTATTTTTTGTTTTTGTAAATCAATGAATATTGACAAAGATAAAACGCATCAAAACTCGGGAGTGGGGGCTCGTGACGTCACGACTCACTAAAAATTATGCGAAGGTGTGACGTATTAAGAATTTTAAAAGCGTCGTAACTTCGTCAATTTTGGTTCCCGTTCCCGATAATTTAACTGACGGACTAATTAGATTTTTTCAGGACACAGGCCTTTTGAACATATACAACACTTCGGATATCTACTTCTACTACTATCGCGCTGTTGCCCGCCAGACAACAACCGTCTGGTCGGAGGATCTGCTATGGAGGTTTTCGGGACTTTATTCCCTGTTCCGCATACCCTATAAAGAGTAATTCTTAAACTTAAAATAATTTATTAAAAAATCGGAGGATTGCCGAGGGATATTAAGAAACTAGTTGAACTGTACATCAGTCTTAACATAACAGTGTGCGCTAGACATTCTTCAAGCCCTCTTCTTGTTCCACGATCCTCATCCGCTGCATGAAGGCGGCGAGTCCGTTGGGGCTGGTCAGCAGGCTCTCGTACGTGTGGTGGTTGTTACCCAGCTGAGAAACACAGATAACCTTACTTTATAAAACTCACACACACATATACTGAATGCTGGAATGCTGTTTTCAGGCAGAATAACGAGCTTCCCGAAAAAAAAATTACAAGGAGCTGATATGTATACGTCCCCGGAAAATGACAGACTCCGTAAGATTGTAATAAATCTTGATTAAATTATAATTTCTCGATATATTATGACAAAATCGTCTTATATGTAATATATCCCATCTAAATTCAAAGGTATCCAGAACATTCGTGTCTTATTTAGAAAAAATAGTTCCCAATTTCACGCGATATTTTACAATCTTACGGTGTTTGCTATTTTCCGTTACATAAACTAAACACGGTTCCATTTTAGTCGTCTTAATACGGACGCCACTTCATCTATTCAATGACTATTAGAAATTCATTAAAAAATAATGATATTTATGAACATTCTCATTATAATAATATAGATATATATTATTCATCACGATGCATAACGTAGTTTGAAACATCCAAGAGCAAGCGCAGTCCGAGCCTTGTGTTCCAAGGACGGCGCTGAACGCGGCCGCGCGGCGACCTTTTTTGGTACGTAAACATTATAAACAATGTTTCATAATTATAATGCGTTTTTTAATTTTGTTGTTACCTATAATCTTAATTAATTATCTTTAAAAGATAATAACAATACCACCTAGTGGTAGTTAATGTCGGGAAAATTAAGTGTGCCGCCTTTGTAATACGACTAAAATGGCGCTGTGTTTACACCGAGTCTTGAAGAGTTCAATGATCTATGTTCTGCATAGCGCGGCGACACGTGTGTATTGTGACGCCGCGGAGAGTATTCTAATAGGTAGGTATATTTAAGAAGACACTCACAAACCGGCGCACCCACTTGGAGAGGTGCTCCGTGAAGTACTCCTGCGAGTAGCGCGCGTCCACCAGCAGCACGGCGCCCCAGTCGGCGCGGTGCCGCACGCAGCGCCCCGCCGCCTGGTTCAGCGCTCTGCCCACACTCACACGATATACATTGCCTATCTACCTTTAGTGACCCACACATACATTCGAGAGTATCACACGTCCGGCCGCCGTCACAGCGTGCAGCGCACTGAGCTGTGAATAACGTGCTCTGTGGCACTGAGCCATCGCTCTGAACTATTGCGACAGCACCGGCGGCCGGCTCCTGCCCTGGAGAGCGTATAAAGAAACGACAACATCTCCGCGTCGAAGACCATCAGGCACTGATTGTTGGAAGCCGTGCCTATTTAAGCGCTCCTACGCACTAGCGGTTTGTTTGAGCGAGCAGCCGCCTAATGCGGCTGACCGCTATGGCGGCCAACCGCGATGAAACCGCTTTAAGCGGATGAACTGCTCCAAGGCATGTTGGTCCCTAAACGGTTCAACAAGCAAGAGAGTGACACAAAGAGGCTTCTAAATTTAAATAAATCAAATCGCGACTTAAACAAACTCTTAAAAACAAAGTCATCGGCAGCTCACCGCAAATAGAACCGCCAGTGCTTATAAGCTAGATGGCGGCCAGCCGCGAAGCGGGCCGCGGCCCTCCATTCAATACTCTAGTAAACAATCATAAAACTATTCTTTCAATGCCTCTATCAGCGATGAAGTTATAAAGTTTCATAGGTATATTACAATTAGAAAGAGAAGTCCGATATGAACTTTTACGTCAAAGTCCATGACACATATACAGCTGCCATAGAAAACAGCGTTTTCGCAAGAGGGATATACATATTTGTTATAATTTGATTTTTTTTAGATAAACTATATAGATAATAAATACTTTTTTCATGCATATTCCCTATTGTAAAACAAAATTTTCTCTATCCATTACTATAGGTATTATTGAATATTCAAAAGCCTGTGCCCAGCAGAGGGACTTAGGGGCTAATGAGATTTTCTTAGTACTAACCTATACGCCTGCACCCGTAGCCACTCGCTGCCGTTGAGTAAGCCCCGCTCCTTCATATATTTGTTGTTGTACTCCATCTTCGCGTTGACGGCGGTGTCGTATGTGTTCGGGTATGGCACACCCACCTAGACATAATGTTTTGTTTATTTATGTACACACAATAGAGTTATAAAAGAAAAATATGCAACGCGTAACAGAATAAACGCAATACCTGAAGGTGCAGAGGGGTCATTGTACTGTTCCATTATGAACAAGTTTTACTACGGGTCAACAATGAAATCTGGAAAGAAAATCGTCTATCCCATACATCTTTTATGTGTTACTAGCTGACCAGCGCAACTTCGTCTGCGTCACATTATTCATGAATAATATTGCCAAAAAATTAAAAAAAAAATTTGGGGTGGACTACCCCTAACATTTAGGGGGATGAAAAATAGATGTTGGCCGATTCTCATAGATACCGGATAAGCACAAAAAATTTCATCAAAATCGGTCAAGCCGTTTCGGAGAAGTATGGCAACGAAAACTGTGACACGAGAATTTTATATATTAGAAGATAAAAACAAAACAACTCGACAAAATGCATACATAGTGCACAGCATTATTTTATACCGCAATGTCGGTTTGATCCCTTAGATAGTAAAAAATGTTCTGAATAATGATGAGTTCAAGGACCCCTTTCCATGTTGTAAACAGAGAGAGCATCATCTGCCTAGCCTTTTTCTATTTATATTAGGGTCGACTTCCAGTCAAACCGGATTCAGCTGAATGGATGATGGCTGATTTACATGGAGCGGCTGCCTACCGGACCTCCACAACCCATTGAGTTGGTAACACGGTACTTCTTGGCAAGACTGGTGTCAGATTTTCCGGCTTCACCCATCCACAGACCAATCTCGGCAAGCGTTGCTTATTTTTTTTATTTGCGATGGGTTTGCTCATGACTTTCGTCTTGAAGATCTACTTGTGCGGCTGTTATTATTTAGCCACGAGCTCCTCATAGACAGAGAGAAGAGCATAAAGGTAAACTTATTTCAAAATTAATTTCTTCCAAAAGACGACAGAATAGGCTTGTGTCTTGAAAAAATCTACTTAGTCCGTCAGTTAGATTATCAAAAAATATTTGACCCGTATTTTTCTTTTCTTACGAGAACCAAAATTGACGAAGTTACGACGCTTTTAAAATTCTCAATACGTCACGCCCTGGCATAATTTTTAGCGGGTCGTGACGTCACGAGCCCCCACTCCCGAGTTTTGACGCGTTATATCTTTGTCAATATTCATTGATTTACAAAAACAAAAAATATGTGTCCATTATTTTTCAATACTCTAACTGACAGACTAAATAGTTTTGCAATTTGTGGATGATGGAATCTAGCCTATTGTAATTGGTTTGCTGGTTGGTGACTTTGGTTTTATTTTTTGTTTGTTTTTAGTAGCTGTAAGTCCTCCATGAATTAAATAAATAACAACTATTAGGGCTTCTTATTAAAAGTTAAAACCTGCTACAGCATTTTTAGGGTTTCGTGCCAAAGCGGTAAGAAAGAAATCCTTCTGGTACGACTTTCGACTGTCAAACGTAACTACTGATCTTTCACAGTCAAACGTAATAAAAAACATACTCACACAAATAACAGCTCTCGCTTGGTGGTCTTTGAAGTCCATACCCTCGGATACTTTGCCGCGATATATCGCGAATAGTAATGCGCCTTTCTGTGTACCCACGGTCTGGTAGAAGTCCTGGCAATACGAATAGAAAAAATTAAAGAATCACTTTTTTTCATCGTCGCAGAAAATATTAAAGTGCACGAGTGTCTGTTGGGACCAACGTCCTGCACGTGTTTTTATCCCGGAAATCCCACGGGAACGGGAACTATGAAGGTAAATAGGTTATATATATTCGGGGAGTATGACCGCGTGGCCGAAGCCGCTGGCCACGGAGCCAGGGGGGGGGTTTTGGGGGTTCAAACCCCCCGAATACTTAAGATATCAACTGCTTCCTTTACTAGTTCAAAGTTGACAAAGAGTACCGTCATCTGCATCAAGAAGCAAAGGCGATGCTCAAAGAAAATGGTGGTATACTACAAATGCCACGTTTCGTTGGAAGGCAACTGAATGGCTCCAACATTGCGTCGGATATATGCACGTATTACAAAATAAATTTATTCATCCCATTTCAAGAGCACAACATTCAACAATTAATGGAGATATTTGCGTAACACCGTAAATAGTATTGGCATTATCTGGTGTGTGTTACCTTCAAATTTTCCAGTCAGTTCTGAAATTGAAAACGCCATTTTTAAGTATTCGGCAGTGGAAAGCAGTTATGACTATCACCTCCCCTAATCCAAAATCTGCTTTGAAATGCATGCAAGCTATGCGCTGTTTCCACTGCTACACCAGAAAGGACTTTTTCAAGCCGAGACTTAAAAACTACTTGCGGAACACAAAGAAGTGAAAACAGACTGAACGGCTTGGTTGTCATGAATATTCACTTTCAGTAGTTTACTTTTCTTGAACCCAGATACTTAAACCTGGCTGCGCCCGTGCCGCTGGCACAAGCTAGATCAGTATAAATGACCAATTTCCTGTCGTAAAACGGTAAACGATACACGCCAGTGTACTCACATCCATGGTCTCCTCATGGTCCCCCCCGTGCCTCCTCTCACAGAACACGTTCTTGAGTCGGTTCATCTCGTCCCACACTCCAGTTTCTTTCCAGCTGAAATACGAAACATCAAAGAATAATATATTGCAAATATTTAACAAAAAACGAAAATGGGCTTGAAATCGAAAACCAAGATGCTGCTAAGCCAGGGTTGCGGAATTTATTCGAAAGAGTCACCGCGGCCCTGAAACGCAAAGGACGTAAGGAGGAACACGTATGGATTTTAGTCAGTAAGAGTTTGATTCTCCCTTCTGCTCCGCCCAATTAGGGAGGTGCCACTTGATGATTGCCCATCCTTAAAAAAAGGTGTTCCTAACGAATATTTGCAAATTTTAATTTCCAGCATCTCAGGCACTTTTTATATTTTTTTTGACGACAAATGACTCCTTCCGCTCTGGGTAGACGTCATGTTAAATCATATCCACGTTCTTCCAAATGCTCTTTGCGTTCCAGGGCCGCGGTAGCTTCAAACCATAGAGTATATAACCACTAGAGAGCGTATAGGCCGATTTCTTCTAAGTACGCGGCTCACTACAGCGGGCCGGGGGACGAGGAACAAAGCGCGGCTGCAATTGGTCCGTTCAAGGTCAAGTTGCATAGGTAGCTTATGGTTAGTGGTGGCACTACTTGATTAAAGGAAAATAGTCGATATCGATAAAATGGATTATAAAAATACTCATTCCTAACAAACAGCGCTATATCTTGCTTTAACAAAGTTTCCCTATTAAGCTTATCTTTCCACTTTTATTTTAATTCTGAAATCTTCGAAAATCTAAAATGAGAACATGTATGTCAAACACACAGATGAAAAAACTGAGACCCTCCTCCTATTTTTAAAGTCGTTTATAAGTAGTTAAGTGTTTAATGTAAGTATGTTAATTGATTAAAAATTATATTAAGTGTAATTTTATGATCATCGATAAATCGACTTCAATCATAAAACGTAACAGCATACATTTTTACGATAAAAATACAAAGGGGAAGAAAGGGATAAAAATATAAGTATTTCCTAATGAAAGAAAGAGACTTTTCCAAATGACATCAACGCGCGCTTCTCACAGTGTGTTCGTTCACCTAACCACCATTTTATATAGACCCCTGCGGTGGCTCATTATCTGATTAAATCAAAAGTATTTTGCGTAGTCTTTACTCTCCGATGAAAAGTTATGCCATCCTTTTTGTAACAAGAGGTCTTGGAATGTTTCCCACAAAAATTCACGGGGTATGAAGGCATTTTTATGCGTTATAAATTGCATAAAAATTAAAACGATTTGTAAAAACTTAGCGTGCCCACAGGTCTAACACTTGGTCACAACTAAGTGGTCCTAGTGCCGCAGCCTAACATTATGAGCAAAAACACTAATAGTTTTCGTGCGTCGGGGCACTGTATGCGCAGTCAAGTGGTTTAATAGTCTTTGCTTCAAACAGTTCCACAACTCTGGCAGGCACTATCGCACCTATGTTCTTACAAATGCCCTTTGCGTTCCAGGGCCGCGGTAGCTTCGAACAATTCCACAACTCTGGCAGGCACTATCGCACCCATGTTCTTACAAATGCCCTTTGCGTTCCAGGGCCGCGGTAGCTTCAATTAATTCCACAACTCTGGCAGGCACTATCGCACCCATGTTCTTACAAATGCCTTTTGCGTTCCAGGGCCGCGGTAGCTTCAAACAATTCCACAACTCTGGCAGGCACTATCGCACCCATGTTCTTACTAATGCCCTTTGCGTTCCAGGGCCGCGGTAGCTTCAATTAATTCCACAACTCTGGCAGGCACTATCGCACCCATGTTCTTACAAATGCCCTTTGCATTCGAGGGCCGCGGTAGCTTCGAAGAATTCCGCAACCCTGGCCGGCACTATCCCACCCATGTTCGTTGAAAACCCCTTGCATTCCAGGGATGACGTATTCTTGCGAAAAATCTGCAACTCTAGCAAGCACTGGCTCTAACGGTACTGCAGACACTCACTCTTTCATCAGCCTGTCCAGCAGGGAGTAGGACGGCAGGAAGCACAACACGCCGTGCGGCACGCTGTCACACACGCGCAGTATGGCGGCGCCCAGAGCCTTGCGCGCGCGCGGGGAGTCTACGCCCGCTGCGTTGTAGCGGAGCTGGCCCGCAGAGTCGCCTAGAAGGGTTCCTATCCACACCTGGGAGGAAGTAGGCCAGTTACAATAGTCATAAAAATTCGCCGAAGAAGACAACTCACCAGGAGAAGTGAAGGCCATGTGGTAAATAGATACAATCAGATCGACCTCTTATAAGTAACATGTTGATGCATATGAAGACGGGATCTTTGACTGGAATTTGTGACGGGTGGTTGAGCCAAAAATGAGGACAAAAACAAAATTCAAGATGATGGCTATGAAAGTTATAAAATTTTCGTTATGGGTTTCAATTTTTCTGGTAGGACAGTCCAGAAAAAGGCCTTTTTGCTCGGAGCTCGGAGTGCAGGCTGACCAGCGGGGTGAGAGTGCCGGACTGGGGTGCAGGCCTGCCTCACGATGGGGTTCATGCACATCAGGACTCACCCTATCCTCGGGGATGACGTGGTTGGGCGACACGCGGTGCGGGAAGCTGGTGGCCAGCTCGGAGTGCAGGCTGACCAGCGGGGTGAGAGTGCCGGACTGGGGTGCAGGCCTGCCTCACGATGGGGTTCATGCACATCAGGACTCACCCTATCCTCGGGGATGACGTGGTTGGGCGACACGCGGTGCGGGAAGCTGGTGGCCAGCTCGGAGTGCAGGCTGACCAGCGGGGTGAGAGTGCCGGACTGGGGTGCAGGCCTGCCTCACGATGGGGTTCATGCACATCAGGACTCACCCTATCCTCGGGGATGACGTGGTTGGGCGACACGCGGTGCGGGAAGCTGGTGGCCAGCTCGGAGTGCAGGCTGACCAGCGGGGTGAGAGTGCCGGACTGGGGTGCAGGCCTGCCTCACGATGGGGTTCATGCACATCAGGACTCACCCTATCCTCGGGGATGACGTGGTTGGGCGACACGCGGTGCGGGAAGCTGGTGGCCAGCTCGGAGTGCAGGCTGACCAGCGGGGTGAGAGTGCCGGACTGGGGTGCAGGCCTGCCTCACGATGGGGTTCATGCACATCAGGACTCACCCTATCCTCGGGGATGACGTGGTTGGGCGACACGCGGTGCGGGAAGCTGGTGGCCAGCTCGGAGTGCAGGCTGACCAGCGGGGTGAGAGTGCCGGACTGGGGTGCAGGCCTGCCTCACGATGGGGTTCATGCACATCAGGACTCACCCTATCCTCGGGGATGACGTGGTTGGGCGACACGCGGTGCGGGAAGCTGGTGGCCAGCTCGGAGTGCAGGCTGACCAGCGGGGTGAGAGTGCCGGACTGGGGTGCAGGCCTGCCTCACGATGGGGTTCATGCACATCAGGACTCACCCTATCCTCGGGGATGACGTGGTTGGGCGACACGCGGTGCGGGAAGCTGGTGGCCAGCTCGGAGTGCAGGCTGACCAGCGGGGTGAGAGTGCCGGACTGGGGTGCAGGCCTGCCTCACGATGGGGTTCATGCACATCAGGACTCACCCTATCCTCGGGGATGACGTGGTTGGGCGACACGCGGTGCGGGAAGCTGGTGGCCAGCTCGGAGTGCAGGCTGACCAGCGGGGTGAGAGTGCCGGACTGGGGTGCAGGCCTGCCTCACGATGGGGTTCATGCACATCAGGACTCACCCTATCCTCGGGGATGACGTGGTTGGGCGACACGCGGTGCGGGAAGCTGGTGGCCAGCTCGGAGTGCAGGCTGACCAGCGGGGTGAGAGTGCCGGACGCCAGCGCGATGCAGCGCGCGGGATGCAGGCCTGCCATCACGATGGCGGGGTTCATGCACATCAGGGACAGCGTCAACGTCTCCTTTGCTACCCACTGTAGGATTAAACTCATTATTATTCGCTGGTTACCTTTTTCTATACCTATAAAATCGTTTGTCACGACTGGGTGTCAATGCAATATTTTATATATTTAGCCTATTTTGTCCCCCTGCTGGGCAAAAGCGCCCTCTCCCTTTCCACGTAACTCTGTCCTTTGCTATATCGGTCCAGTCATTTTGCAAATATTGATCCTTCCATTATTTGTCTCTTCATCACCCTAAGGTGTAGAAAGCGCTTCTGTACATATCTTGCCATAATTTAAACTACGCACAGCCAAAACATCTGTTTAAAAAGCTGAAATTTAGATTTATTTTGTTGCCTAAGTTAAAGGCTTTTTGTAAGCTTCTATTTTAAGGTGGGCTATGTTTGTGTAACCTTCTTTGATTTATTAAACCGAAATCTAAGCGGACGAAGCAATCAGCTAAGTACAGGTCGCGCGGTGGTTTATGATCGCTCGGCAAAAGTGGAAGGGGTATGCGCAGTATTCAATTATTTATTTATTTATTTATTTAATTCTAAGGTCTATTTAGTGACGTGCGGGGTGAGGGGGGCGGGTATGCGCCGACGGCGACACGTCATTGGTAGATCAGTCACTCTTCAATTCCCGCGTTGCGTTCACGCGTCTTATGCCTCTTGGGTACTGTTGCGTACAGCTTGTGTTATCGTATTAGTAATACGTAGTGGTAAAAAAATATGGTTATAAATAAAGTTTAAGAATAATAAGAATTAATGGAAGGAATATCACCACTGTCGGATGAATAATTTTCCTACAATTTTATATTTTAAATATAGTAAGTAACTAAAATTTACTTTTGTTTTTAATTTTTCTGAATTTACCTACTTACAAGATAAATTACAAGCAAAAACTAGTGTTATTATATGTTAAGTTACTAAGGTTCAAACATACGAAATAAAAAAATCCCTAAATAATACACTAAGAAATTCTGTACGCGATTGTACACATGCGCCGATTGCCCCCACTCCTTTCATCGAGCGATCTTAAACCGCCGCGCGACCTGTAGTGAGAGTGAAGTGTATCTTATTGGTGAAGTTTTTCAGAAAGCTAAAGTGCGTAGTCCCAAATAAATATTTTTCTTCCTTTCTTTCTAGTAGTCACAGCTTACGCACGTGTATGGCCAAACGTATGAACGTTAAGGCGAGGTTGCAGTACTGTGTGTTTTGACGAACAACAGCGACTGTCCGGCGAGCGAAATACTGCCTGAATTTTGATTGTTTTTTCTTCTTGGCGAAAACTGATAAAAAAATAATACAAAATGGTTTCAAAAGTTACTTCAAAATAAAAAGCTCTTTCTATTGATATAACTTTTATATATATTCGTGATAAAATCTCTTAGCAGTACACGTTTAAAATTGTAATTTAGTGTCATTTTTGATAAAAAAAAGTATCGAGCCAATCATTCTGAATCGCGTTTCTATCTTTACGATTTACTTGAGGGTATGTTCAATTTTTATGTAATGATTTTTATTTATTAAAAAACTCATAACTAATTAGATTTTCAGACGTTCAAAAATCTTAAAAAGTACTGCAACCCCGCCTTAAGGAAGCACAAGGAGTGTGTACGGATCGTAGTAGGTGGCATTCTGTTGCTACTTATTTAATCCACATACGTCAACACTTGCTTAAGTGTGTATTTTGTTTTAGTGTCATAGTGTGCTGACAAGTGATAACTAATATTTTTTTTTTTTTTTTTTCATGTATTAATTACCTTGCATACTAATTATTGTAAAATTCCTAAAACGTAACAGACAGATGTGTTGATGGGGAGTTTGTTGGCCACTTCTTCTCCACAGCTAAAACACTAGGAAGTGGTGACGGGCGGGCGTTTTGGGGGACTGTCTCTTGTAGAACTTGACGTTCAAAAAGTGCTGGCTCTCAGCCTAATTTGAATAAATAACTTTAGAGTTTTGAATTTTACTGCTTCCCGTCGTGGGAATAACGCGTGATTTTACGAATGACTTGAATCTTTGGGTCTTTTGCGGATTAGGCTGCGTTTCCACCAAAGATGTGCGAGGACACGTTTGTTAAGAGCCAATAGAATCGCTTGCGCGGAGCGAGGCTAGGTAAATAAAGTGATTCTATCCATCTACTTTAGCAATATTTTTATCATTATAAAAGAAAAAGTCCGAGGTCGGCTTTGGAAATGGGGTGAGACGACTAAGACGCCTACCACAAGGGCTGGCTCGAGGTGGAGAGGGTCAAACATAAATATCTGGACGGAGTTGTAGGACGTCTTTGCTAAGTAGTGAGACAGTATGTGCTCATCATCTGCCTAGCATTTTCTTTACTATGTTGGGGTCGGCTTCCAGTCAAATCAGCTAATCAGCTGAATAACAGTATTATATGTGGAGCGGCTGTCTACCAGACCTCCAGAACCCATTAACCGGGTAACACGATAGTTTTTGGCAAGACCGGAGTCAGATAGTCTCGCTTTTGTCGATCCGGTTCGGTTCTGAGATCTGAGACCATTACGGTGTATATAGAAGAAATTACTTACGCCATCTTTGTCCTTAGCAGCAGAAACAATCAGTTACATCATTAATTAATATTAAAATAATAATATTTAAACCTGGCGTAACTTGACATCAGCAATTGAGTTTAAAAAACATGTATGTCATTCGAAAAAGAACTTTAATTTTAATAACTGTAAACTTCAGTTTAGGCTACCATTTCTTTCCTCATAGTAGAAGACATTCTGAAGTCAACTTAATTCAGTTGCTGTTTGTTTAATTAAGTTGAAACAAAATCATAAATAGACTAGTATAAAAATAAATTAACAAAATGAAGAGTCCTACAGTGTTGGTATATTTTACCCGCTCTAAGAAGTTGTATTATTATATTTTCCGTACATTTTCCGCTTATTACCAAAAATCTAAAAATAAAAAATCCTTTTGAATGGGGTAAATCATCATCTTCCTGCCCTTATCCCAGGTTACTTGGGGCGAATGCGGAACATTTTTTAATAAATTCAATACATTTACAACAACATAAATTGTATTTCTAATAAAAAACATAGTGTTTTATTTACCTCATTGAACTGTGAAGACCTCCATCCTGTAGTGTTCGAGAGTGAGTTGGTCTTGCCTGTGATGTGGCGTATCAAAGCCGGCTTGAAGTCATCCATGTACTGGCACTCACAGCGGAAAAGAAAACCTGACAAGGATTATTTAAACGATATTAATAATATCAGTAAAGATTAATAGGGAACGTGCACGGCGTTGACTATGCCATTTAGTGTTGCCATTTAGAATTTTATAGGTGAAATATACTTGACAGTGACATTTATGTGTTGCCACCTACTTCTACACCTAGTCACTTAAAAACCAGCCACGCTAAAATAGAACTGGGCGGGATTGATGAATTCGATCGTTAAGTCCTGAGTATACGGTCAATCATGAATGCGATCTACGGATCAGATCACTGATTTTGAGATTGGGCCCGGATCCATTTTAGTGTGGCTAATTTTTGGGTGACCGGTAATTTGTGTTGTTATTTGATAACGGCATTAATGTCGCCACAGGAAAATCTAACCAACGGAGAAAATCTACATACAAATCGCAACAAAAAGAACCGCAACGCTATCTATCAAACTACCAGCAAATACGTCTAAATCCTGCATCCCGGTATCGAAGTTTACCGTGCGAATTGAACATATGCATCAGCCCGAATATCAACGATCGGGTAGTCACCCATCCTTCCTTTTCAATGGACTTGTGTCCTGAAAAAATCTAATAAGTCCGTCAGTTAGATTGTCAAAAAATATTTGACCCGTGTTTTTTATTTGTTACGGGAACCAAAATTGACGAAGTTTCGACGCTTTTCAAATTGTCAATACGTCACACCTTCGCATAATTTTTAGTGAGTCGTGACGTCACGAGCCCCTACTCCCGAGTTTTGATGCGTTATATCTTTGTCAATATTCATTGATTTACAAAAACAAAAAATACGTGTCCATTATTTTTCAATACTCAAACTGACGGACTAAATAGTTCTGCAATTAGTGGATGATGGAATCTAGCCTATTAAGGTTTGCAGGACTTCACTCTCTGCTCCGCATACCTCTATAATTTGTATCAAGTTCTGTTCCCAGAATGAACTCACCAAACACCATGCTCATCTCCTCCAGTAGCGTGCCGGTAGACTGTGTGACGCCGTACAGCGTGCGCGGGTCCTCTCGCAGACGAGTGCAGAAGTTTTCAGCGTTGCGCTTGAAATCTGCAACGAATAGGGAATATGCATAAAAAAAAAAATTATCTAAACACTTTATCTAAAAATATAAAAAAATATATTACTAACAGTGGAAATAGAATCAAAATTGCTCGAAAAACAAACGAGATATAATTATTTTAGAATCAGAATGCTTCAGAATGCTTTATTTGTAAACATAGGTCAAATTACAATAGTTGCGAGATGGTACAGTTATATAGATCCTCTATGTTTTGCCCTGAGGCGTACAAATATTCATCAATTCAAATAGTAACGAGTAACTGTAATAGTACATGCATAAATTATCAATATGAATTATAATTATGATCAATTTCAATAAATATCCAAGAGACTGTGTTACATGTCATAATAAAAGTAATGCTAATGTCAACAAAAACAAAAAAAAAAAAAAAAAAAAATTGTCTGAAGTGATGTAAGATTCTAACATGTCTACCAGTCAATATTAATAGGCACATGTATTTATGTCAAATAGAAAAGATAAAAAAGTTATAATCAATTTCAATAAAATGTCAAATCGATATATGTCAATCGATATTAGAAAATATTTTTTAGAGTGTTTACTGGAGCTTATAAGTAATTCATTTTAGAAATAAAAAAATCGCGTGCATATTCCCTATTACAGTAAATACAATCAGTAGCCGAGGGCTAAAACTGAAATCGACAGAGGGCTCGTGTCTAAAGACTTAATAACAGCCACAAGGGTTGATCTTCAACGTTAAGCAACACTTGTGGAGGTCGGTCTGTGAATGGGTGATCATCGGTTTTATGCTGAGATGTTGATGCATGTACATATCGTGTGGGAAGGAAGGTCTATCGACCCCACAAACCCTACTCCCTAATGTCAGAGCTTTTAATCCGCTTCAAGGGCTTCTGACATGGTTTAACGATAGCCATTTGGCGGCCAGGACCACCGGCTTATACGTGCCTTCCAAAGCTTTATCAGCCAATCTGGTGAAGAGACTGCAATGTTCTAGCCAAACTGTAAACAACTTTACAAAGTATGCTTCCCGTGGGAATCAAACCACACAACCACGGAGGTCGTTGTTGCTGAGTCTCATTAAGCCGGTATCTTAGCGGTGTAGACCGTTGACAGTCGTTATTGGAGCAAGATATCCCGTTCCTAAGTTACTGGTTTCTAGAGATCAGATATCAGATATGGCATTTCAGATAGGCATGAAACGCAGATTAAAATAAACCTGGAACGGGCTGGTCGCTACGTATATTTTAAGTTCCTAGTCAAATATCTTGTACCTGTAATTAAGTTTGCTATACACTAGTTTTGATTAAGGCGTTAATTACCTTTACATAAGATTTTAACTATATATTATCTTTCCGTGGCTATCTATACACATTCTACTGTAAAAGTTTTTATGAATAAATTGGTTTGAAATTGATCCATGTACATCAGTACAGCACTGGTACTGGACTCCAATTGTTTTTTTATGTACTTATAGTTTCGTGTTTGACCTTGCGCGACGATAGAATACGCTTGCCTAAAAGTAACCTATTCACTCTTGACTTAAAGACCACCCTGCGGGTCTAAAAAGGACACTTTAGTGGAATCATATTAGGACCATAATATTAATAATAGTACCACAATCTGTCAAATTTCATTTTGATCTTTATCACTAAAGCATTAAGGGTCAAGGTTGATTGGGAAAATTTGAAGGGTACAGGGGAAAACAAGGAATGTCACATATAATATATAATTAATTTGACTTTTTTTTCATTAATGACTTAAACAATTAACAAAGCTTCTTTGTACCTAAAGATAATCTCAGTAGTGTAACTTGAGATCCTATAACTAATATCTAAGATTACATACATAAAAGAAAGTCCATACACTTTGAAAAATTAAAATGTAAATTACACAAAAACTGGTTTTTGTGACATCCCCTGTTTTGCCCCTGTACCCTTCATTTGACAGTTTCGTGTAGTTTGAATTGCTGGCTGATTTTACTTAAGTGGCCTTTTTGACCGACTTCCAAAAAAGGAGGAGGTTCTCAATTGAGCGGGTATTTTTTATGCATGTACACCGATTAATCCGAGGTTTCTGATCAGATTTGTGTGACTTTTTTATTTCGATGCGGCACGCTGGTACCATAAAAAAAAAATATTCAGTTTGGCTTAGTAGTTTATATTTTATGAGCATCTTTGCTTATTTCAATTTCTGTGCAGACGAAGACGTCTTTTAAGTACTTATCAACAAAAAAAAAAACAAAAAAATATAACCGACTTACAAAAAACACTACGTAAGTTAGTAAGTAAGTAAGTTAAGATTTATTTGTTTAAACATGGTGTACATGATACATGCAAGATAACACTAACGCGCCGTCGACACGGCCTGTCATCTGAAGACGGACGGACGGCGAGCCACCCAATGCAAGATAACACTGACATACTAAAAAGTATAAAAGAACCTTAATTTAGGAAGTCGGTGTTATTGAACAAAGATACAAAACCAAAAACACCGAATTCCGAAGTTAAAGTTATTTTACATGTTGTCGTGTTTTTTGGAAGACAGTTATGTTTTTTTTAGACCCGCAGGTTGTAGCTATCAGGAAACAGTTGATAAAAGGCACAGTGACTGAATGGAGGATACTTACCGCCATATTGCTGGTATCCAATATTGTGATTATTGAGTGTGTCGACAAAGTGCTTCGTTTCCCACTTCAATACTGCTTCGTTGTTATTCACTGGTTGCTGGTTCACTAAAGGAGTTTGGTTCTCGAACCTGAATCAAATAGGCAAATTCATTACATTCGACTTGACAGTTGACACCCATATTAAAGTCCTTTTTAGGATTCAGTTGTCTGTGTGTCTGCGGGTTGTATCTCAAGAACCGTAATAGCTAGACAGTAGAAATTTCACTGAGTGTGAATTTTAATCGGCCTCATCTATACTAATATTAGAGGTAAAAATGTTTGTAAGTTTGTATGTAGGGGGTAATATCAGGAACTACTGTCCGATTTTAAAAATTCTTTCAGTGTTAGATAGCCCATTTATCGAGGAAGGTTATAGGCTATATACCATCACGCTAAGACAAATAGGAGCGGAGCATTAATAGAAAATGTGACGCAAACGAAGTTGCGCGGGTCAGCTATCTATACTAATATTATAGAGGTAACATTTGTTTGTAAGTTAGTATGTAGGGGGTAATCTAAGGAACTACTGGTCTGATTTGAAAAATTCTTTCAGTGTTGAATAGCCCATTTATCGAGGAAGGCTATAGGCTACATATCATCACGCTAAGATTAAAAGGACCCGAGCATTAATGGAAAATGTGACCCAGACGAAGTTGCGTGGGTCAGCTAGTCTAGAATAATATGACCAAAAAAGATTGACGTGTAAAAGTGTTATTTACCTACTCACAGAATAAAAAAAAAATTGCCGCTATAAAATTAAACGGGGCTACCATACAAGAAACGTGGTCTATGGTACGGACCCTTCGTAAGAGAGTCCGACTCACTCTTTGGCCGGTTTTAAGGAAACACCGCTCCCTAAGACGATCCATCGACCACTTTCTCTACTCCACTCAAATCTATAAAAAAAGGCGAATTTTGAATTGCCATTAATTTCAGTTTTTATCAGTTTTCAGGTCAGTTCAGTTTCAATCTGATTTAATTTTTCAGTTTCAATTCCTCAATGCAAAAATTTATGGCCTTCATTTTCATTCCAGGTAATACAACAGTAACGAAGTTTAGTACTATTGTCTAACGGCTTAACTTTCGTCAACTGCTAATTTCTGTTTTTTTTTTTATTTCATAAGAACCTTCTCCTGCCAGTAACAAACAAAACAAAATAAGAAGTAGCGAAATTGGCCCAGGCGTTCACGTCATGCGTCATGACCAAGGGAAATAAGGATTCATTTTTATATAAATATATAGATAAAGGTATGAGATAATTACCACTCCCCCCAATTCTTGAGCGTTTTCAGTAGAGCTTCGACGTAGTATTCCATATCTTGGTTGGCCACGCGGTAGCTCAACACATTCTCCAGTTCCTGAAATTAAATACGGACAATTTTAATGTAACTTTGAATTCGAGATTATTTTAAGTATAATATGTATTTTGAAACAACAAACTCCAAATCCTTTGGGCTCCAAGGCCTTTTTAATGCAAATCATCTCTTTAAAAGTCAACTTTAAATAAACAACGCTAATTCGATTCGATAGGACTTATCTCTAATTATTATCAATTTAAATATTACTGGTTGGTTGATTAGAATAAAAGACCGAGTGATCTATAGAGGGTATGCGGTACAGGGTATATAGTCCCGAAACTCCATTGAAACGGAGGATGCTCTGACCAGACGGTTGTTGTGTCGGGTGGGCAACTGTTCAAAAAGCATTTATTTCAAATAAACCATTTACAGGCACTTTTGAAATGTCAAGGTCGGTCAGTCAAAAACATGAGGCTATTTGCACGTTCCAAAGCTCCGATCTCTATGGAGAAGAACGTGCAAGAAACTCTACGGACACTCTTTTAAAGCTTGTGATGTTTTACAAAAATCTTAGTTACATTGTACTTGCTTCTTCATGTGAGGACAATGCAAAATAAAAAAAACTTAAAACTACAACTTAAATATAAAGATGAAAATAAGCCAGTGGTGGTTAAGAGATCACCAGTCTCAACTGACGGCGCCCGTTCACGAACCTGACGCATGTATCGGAACCATTCAGCTCAACCATTTTGAAGGGAACCGAATGATCCAACACACACGCCGCCATCAGCAAAACAAATTCGATAGTTGTTACTCGTAATGTTGTATATTTTCAAATCGCAATTCATTAGTAGTAGCTGGTGGGATAGATCGCGTTGTGGTTCTTTTTGTTGCGATGCAGATTTTTCTACGCTGTTTTTTCTTATGGCGGTATTGAGGCCACTACAAGTCGTGTACTTGATAAGGCTATTATAAAGCCTAACGTCCTCATATTTAAGTTTCTGTTGTCGACGGAGAATTAGTTCTGTTCAAGGCGCCATTTATACTAACAGAAATCAGCATGGATATAGGAAGCCTCACCTTCCAGCCCCTCCAGCTCTAAACATAACTGTAGGGAAGAACTTGGAGAAGCTCACCTTGATAGAAGTCTGAATCTGTGTCTTGGTGTAGCTGACGGAGGCGACGTCCCGGCAGATGCCTTCGATGTTGTGCGCCTCGTCCACTATCACCACGGCACTTTCCAGCTCTATTGATAACTGCAAGAAAAAAAGAGCCACATTCTAATAGGCAGGACTAAAAGCTAATCATCAATCAAAACACACTGTGCCATTTCAGTCATCTTACAAAGGCGGCCTTCCTAGATAAATGGGCTTTTTAACACTTAAATATTGTTTCACTGCGAATCAATAGTTTCTCAGATTAGCGCGTGCAAACCAACAAACTCTCAGCTTGTAATATTTTACTTCTAGGCAAGCGTGCTCCATCTTCAAGCCCATCATCGCTTACCGTTAGGTGAGATAGCGGTCAAACACGTGCCTATCTATGGTCAAAAGTTATGTAGTATAATAGATAGATAAGTCAAACAAATTAATGGTAAAAAATTAACTTTTTTTAAACAAACTTATATAGAATACATCTTAGATGGTCTTTTGGATTTAATGTGATGTTGTTCATGTTGTATTAGTTCTCGTGTTCTCCTCAGCAAGCCCTTTCATTTGATACCCATACTGTGGTAGTGCAGTAAAATAACTAGTCAGCCATCTTGGATGATCTGCCATATTGGAATTAGAATAACGTCACATAGGCTAAGCATGCATTGTCAGCCAAAATAAACGTGTATTACCAAATTTCAGCTCAATTCAATTCAATTTTATTCAGGAACAATTCACATTGTTTTTGAAATCATGATCTATAATATAAAATGAATCGCTGAATATGTTGCTAAGCGCAAATCTCGAGAACAGCTGAACCGATTTCGCTAAGTCTTTTTTTGTCGTGTTTTTTATTATCAGGAGAAGGTTTTTATGTTAAAAAAAGAAAGTTGCCAGTTGCTCTAGTCTATAAATAAATAATATTAAAAAAATATCACATTCATTTAAAATGAAATTGAAATCGGTTAAAAATAACTGATTTAAAATTCAGTTGCAAGATTCCACCCGGACAAGACAAACACACATACATTACAAGTAAAATAAAGCTTGTAAAAAGGTAAGTAAATACTCACACTACTCCTGATACTAGGATCGATCAAATAGTTATAAGGGCAGAACACAATATGCGCAGTCTTGGCCATGGCCCGAGCTCCGTAGTACGGACAGGCCTCTTTCTCCCGGCCTATCTCCACCAGGTCTTCTAAGTCGAAAGCCGCCGGCATGCAGCCGTGTGTCAGTGCCGCGCGATTGTCGTAATATACGCAGTTCGAGTTCTCCTTGTTCTCGCTTTTTTTAATAGGCTGTAAGGGAATAATAATTACTTAGTTATTTTTTTGGCGATCGCGTACCGGAAGAAGCAGCGTTGGAAGTCGAAGAAGAAGAATGCCCAATTTAATAAGTAATTACACTCTGATTAGAAGGTAAAATCTGATAAGAAAGTAATTTTTATCACATGGTTATCTGCTCTTTTGCTATGGAAAAAATAGACTAAGATATACTAAAGCCGAACAAGTGATCAAAAAACTTACATCAATCCAAAGATTGAGAAAGTAAATCTCGAGTCTCTATATTAAAGGCGTTGACTCGGTAAGCGTATTTACAGATGAAAGAAAGAAAGAAAAAGAGTTTATTTGCGCTAAACATGACGCATAAAAAAAAGACAAATTTATAAAAGTTGGGAAGATATGCGTGACTTTCGCGTAAAACGGCCATCGCTCAGCATAATGCTGGGACTCGTGTGCGAGAACAGAGCCACAGCGCTGGTTTTCAGCGACAACCAGCGATGAAAAGGACATGGTAAAAAGTGGCCTATGAATCAACACATGCGAAACCTTTACCATTATTCCTAGTTTTTTTTTTTAAATTACATTTTAATGATTAGAATAGAACGGACACTTTTTAATTACGAAACCATTTTAAAAAGTAACTCACTTGGGTTTTATAACCCGGCGCCATTATTTTAAAATGAAACAAAGCAGTCTCAGCGCTGTAAGATTTTTAGTTACCTACAAAAAGAATAAAGCGATTAAAGCGCTGTATGACACGAACACTATTGACACTGACAGTCGATGAAATGACAGTTGACACTTTGATGTAAGTAATGTATTTTGCACCTGATATCAGGGAATCGGCCGTCGACCTAAGTTACCACGCTTTCGTATGTTAGAAGAACATAGTAACACTACTCTACACCATTTTTTGGTGAGATAAAAAGTCTGGCAGCTCTGGGATCTTAGTCCATTTGGTATGTTTCTATTGTTTGGTATGTTTTATAACCTCAAAATCCGAAATCATTTTCGATATTTTACAATTCTGAAAAGTGTCCGTGATTTTAATTTAGTTTCAGTCGAACATATGCATTATTTAAAACACAGATAGTAAATTCACGTCTCTGTTGGTTCTTAGGCGAACGATGTATGGGCACTGAACAATGTCCTTTGACGTCGATCGAGATCGTTTGAAATGGGTATAGAAGAACAGTTTTATAACATGCAAGACAGAAGAGAAGATTTCAAATTAAGGAATACCGTTTAACTCAGTTCACTCAGTAGGCCTTTAGTTCGATGTATAACCAAACGTAAGGGGTAAGTTTATGTAGGGTAGGTACAGGCACAGATAAATGAAGAGTTTATAACTTGCATGATAGAAGAGAAAACTTAATAACAATTAAAGGCCTACCGTTCATGTCAGTTAAATCAGAAGGCCTTTAGTTCTATTATCAAATGTTAGAGGTAAGACTATTTCCAAGACATAAGAGCCCTTTTACAAAACTCAACTAAGCGTAAGGCTTTTAGCTCTCGAATAAAATGTAAGTTCGAATATTTACAAACCAACAGAAAAAAACATATTTTTATAACAAGCAAGATACCTACAAGTGAACAAATAATTATATAACTAAAATAACTTAATTCAGTTAAATCAGTAGGTCTAACTGGTGACATCCAGAACAGAATAAAAGATAAAATTAGAACTATGTTTTTAGTTAAGAGGGACGCGTATTTACAGACCGACAAAGAATAGCTAAACAGTTTTACAACATGCAAGACAGAAGAGACGAGACTCACCTTAACGCACGCCCTACACATATCATTTCTTGAAGTCCACAGATTCTTATCAAACTCCTTAATGCAGCTCTTATCTCTGCTGGAGAGCAGCGTCATTTTCACCAGGCCACAGTACGAGGTCCTTTTAAACTCCTTGATGACTTGCTTGAGCTGGGTGTGGGTCCGAGCCCCGTAGTAGATGGTGGGGAGACTGCAATCAACAAGCATGGATGTGCAGACTCGGAGGTTTTCCACCAGGTTGTATAGGTTTCTGTAACCACCAATCACCCCACCATCGTCATGCGAGTTCCTATGCTTTAATTTAGAATCTCAGATAATCTCAAATGCTAACTATCTTCTGCAGAAACTGACTGATTGATCGATCAACGCACACCCGAAACTATTACTGGTCGTAGAAAGCTGAATTTGGCATGTAGCTTCTTTACACTCCGTAGAGGTGCTCTAAGAGAGGATTTTCCTTAATTCCTACGGGAACAGAAAAAACAGGGTATGCGTGTGCGGAGTCGCGGCCGAAAAATAAAAATAAAATGAGAAAGTGAGTTTATTTGTTACGCTTTCGCACTTAAATCGCAGATCCGATTTTGATAAATTTTGGTACAGAGGTAGATGGGACCGGAGACGGTTATAGGGATCAATGCGAGTGAAGCTGCGGGCTAAGCTAGTATTATCACAAAAGGTGAAATTGTTTGAATGTTAGACTGATAAAAAGCTTTACGTTAGGTTAAGTAATCAATGCTTTTTTTTATTTATTTTTTTAGGGATGGGAAATCATCCAATGACTCCTCCCGCTCTGGGTGTAGCGAGAGGAAGTGTCTGACTTCTACTGACTAAAACCCATCCATGTTCCTTCATTGCCGTTTGTGTTCCGGAGCCACGGTGTCTCTTGCGAATAATCCCGCGACTCCGGCAGGCGTCGGCCCTTTCGGGCCCCTGTGTTGCTGACTCTCTTTGAGGCAAGTAATCTATGCTACGCTTCATATATGAGATTCTAAACAAAAGTGTACTTTTGACAAACACAACAAAATAAAACTACGCTTTACAGTAGATGCAGTATAAGATTTTACTACTTTCAGTATAATTTAAGCTATTATTAAGTATATATGTGCGAAAAATACTGGTGGAATCCTAAGAAAAGGCAAGGCAGATGATGATGATGTATATTGTGCGAAAGGAATGACTTCTACTTCTTGAAAAAAGTGATTATTTAAACGTTTCAAGAAGTATCAATATTGCTTAGAATACATGCACTTATTTACTGATATGTCACACACAAAACACAATGATAAAGAAAAATATAGAGAAAATATGAGGGCGAATATGGGTGATTGCCTTTTTAACTCCCGACACAAAGGGAGGGGTGTTATAAGTTTAACGTGTCTGCCTGTGTATCTGTCTGTGGTATCGTAGCTCCCTAACGGATGAACCGATTTAAGTTTAGTTTTTTTTTGTGTCCGAGATAATTTTAACCCGAGTGTTCTTAGCCATGTTCAGCCGTTTAAAGATTATTAGCTCTTTTTTAGTTGATGAAGGGATCTGACTACCTACCTATTAACTAATCACTATAAAGACCTTACTAATATTTATACCTACTTTAAAAAGGACAAAATAACAGTAAAATTAAAAATTTTAAAAACCCCCGACGCACGGAGTAAATTCTTTTGCTGCAATCTGCAACTACACCTATTTTTCTCACTAAGCGGTCCCCCGACGCGAGTACGCTTGGAAAATAAAAATATTTGAACTTACACAATATATATGTGACGTATGTGTTTATTTTTAGTGTCGGGGAGTTTACAATATTTTTAATTTTCAATTCAATCAATTATACATTCTACAGACTGGGCTATTCTACATTTCCGACGGACAAAAAACTGTCCCGTCTCAAAGGAACAATTTTTATGTTTTAATTGTATGATAAAATTAACGCATTTATTACGAGTTAAGACATTTATTTTACAAGTATGTATTTAAAGGTAAAATTATTGTTCTCCTTTGTCTCTCGAAAAGTGAAAAGGCCCAAGTACCACAAACTAATAAACAACAAAATAACAAAATCATACCAGCTGAAACACAGGCATGCAACCCAGCACCACATCACATCGAAGATTTTTTTCATGTGTGTATGTATAGACAAAGTATTGAAATATTTTCGTCACCGCTTAATAAAAAACTCCTACAACCAATTGGTACTTTAGGACAGGGATGGTGAACCTTTGTCAAGCGTGCTAATGGAACCACGGGAGAAAATAATTTTCACAACTTTTGTACAGAAAATATGTCAAATCACCATAATAATAACTCTAGAAATAAAAGTTATCAAAATTTGGAAAAAATTGAAAATCAACATTACACCAGTTTATTGCTATAGGAATTTCGTGGTACAATGCAAATAAAGAAAAAAGTTAAGCTAAGTTAAAAGGTTTACTCTTTATCAATTACATCATCAAGTCAAGACTCTTTGGCGAGATGTCATGATTAAAAAAAAACAATTAAGTTGATTCGTTATCCATTTCCAATGCAATTGCAGGTTTATTAGTAGCCGGTACGAGTCGTGACCACAGATGAACGCAGCTGGGTGATCTTACCAATGTACGGTGGGCGAACGAAACTTGCAAGCATAATAGTCGAGAACCAATAACGTGAAGCGTCAGAGCTGTCGTCGTCAAACCGACCAATAGAGAGTGTGGTCACGTCTTGTGCTGGTTATTTAATATCTAATAGCTCAAAACAATTTTTTTTATGGCATAGCATGAAAAGGAAACAGGAGATACCTGACGGTCAGTGGTTAGTGGTTACTGTCCCCTTTGGACATCAAAACAAATTAAAAGAGAACTTCAAAATGCAAAAGAAGAAATACACATATTTCCATACCTTACACTTTCCGGAGTTTCAGGATTTTCAACCTTGATAGTCTTTTTCGGAGTGTGAGGGACAGACGTTTTGCTATCGTCCTCACATTCTGCTGAATTCAAGCGAGGTCGCTTGTGAATCGTCACCTGATTCTTAGACGGAGATTCTATGGGCATAAATAAAATATTATACATAAGTATGAATGACAAAGAAGGCAGAAAATCTAACACCAGTCTTGCCAAGGGGTATCTGGTTTGCCAATAGGGAATATGCACGCGATTTTTTAATTTATAAAATGAATTACTTATAAGCTCCAGTAAACACTCTAGAAAATATTTTTTTAATATCTTCATCAGCGATGAAGTTATAACGCTTCAAAGATTACTTTTAGAACGAGAAGTCCGACATGGAATTTGACGTCACATTACGTGACGTCTATACATCTGCCATAGAAACCAGCGTTTTCGCGAGAGGGACAGATATATTTGTTTAAAATAATTATATCTCGTTTGTTTTTCGAGCAATTTTGATTCTATTTCCACTGTTAGTAATATATTTTTGTATATTCTTAGATAAAGTGTGATAAAGTGTTTAGATAATAAATATTTTTTTTATGCATATTCCCTATTGTAGGTAGTCGCTTCATGCAGAAGTAAAAAAAAAGATCCCTACGAATTGGGAACCTTCTTTTTTAAGTCTGCTTAAAATCTAGTCTTCTATAATATAAAAATGAATCGCTAAATGTGTTGGTAAGCGCATAACTCAACAACGCCTGGACCAATTTGGCCAATTCTTTTTTTGTTGTGTTTGTTATTATCAGGAGAAGGTTTTTATGTAAAAAGTTGCCAGTTGACGGGAGCGAAGCCGCGGGGGACAGCTAGTTTAATATAAAAATTAATCTCCGAAATGTATGTACGCGCATAACTTCGTAACGATTGATCCAAATTGGATAATTCTTTTATATTCGTGTTTGTCATTGTCAGGGCGAGGTTTGCATGAAAGACAAAAATAAGAAAGTTACCAGTTGACGGGAGCGAAGCCGCGGGGACAGCTAGTACTAGCTACACAAATAGGCTAGATTGGTATGAATGACAAATAATTACTGAATTCGAAAGGAGCTTTTCCAAGGTGGTGATAAAAAAGAAAAATAAAACAAATTAAGTGGCTTCCGTGCCGCGTTCTGAAATATTTCGAAAAAAAAAAGCAATTCCTAACTACAATGTCCAACCCGGACATATTTTTCACCGATTAAAAAAGAAGTGCAATGGCACAAAACGTTTTGGGAATACATTCATTGTGCGTACAGCTAAGGAGTGGAATTCCCTGCCTGAGTCTGTGTTTCCTGATAGCTACAACCTGGGAGTGTTTTTAAAGTCAAGAGTGAATAGGTTACTTCTAGGCAAGCGTGTTCCACCTTAGACCGCATCATCGCTTAGCATCAGATGAGATAGCGGTCAAACGTACGCCTATCAATATTAAAAAAAAAAACCGGCCAAGTGCGAGTCGGACTCGCGCACTGAGGGTTCCGTAAGCAGAAGTTGCGATTTACGATTTATGACGTATTAAAAAAAACTACTTACTAGATCTCGTTCAAACTAATTTTCGCTGGTAGTTTATGTACATCATATATTTTTTTTAGTTTTATCATTCTCTTATTTTAGAATTTAAGGGGGGGGGGGACATTTTTCCACTTTGGAAGTGTCTGTCGCGCAAACTATTCAGTTTAGAAAAAAAATATCTTAGAAACCTCAATATCATTTTTGAAGACGATTTACGTGTGGGGTATCTATGGATAGGTCCATAGATAGGTACCCCACACGTATGGGTACGATGAAAAAAAAATTTTTGAGATTCAGTTCTAAGTATGGGGACCCCCAAAATTTATTGTTTTTTTTTTCTATTTTTATGAGAAAATCTTTATGCGGTTCACAAAATACATCTTACCAAATTTCAACAGCGTAGTTATAGTTTCGGAGAAAAATGGCTGTGACATACGGACGGACAGACAGACAGACATGACGAATCTATAAGGGTTCCGTTTTTGCCATTTGGCTACGGAACCCTAAAAAGTACTTTGGGTTTTTGTTAGTGACTCTTTTAAATAATTTGGTACCCTTTTTTTATTTCTAACATGTGCATTTGTCTGTGCTCTCAAATTAAAAAAAAGACTTTAATTAGGTACAATAAGCATGTACCTCTCATCCAATCATCTTTATATAATAGGGAATATGCATGAAAAAAATATTTATAATCTATAGGTTTATCTAGAAATATACAAAAATATAATACTAACAGTGAAAATAGAACCAAATATGCTCGAAAACAAACGAGATATAATCATTTTAAACAAATATATCTGTCCCTCTCGCGAAAACGCTGTTTTCTATGGCAGCTGTATAGGCGTGATGGACTTTGACGTCTAAGTTCATATCGGACTTCTCTTTCTAATTGCAATCTTTGAATCTTTATAACTTCATCGCTGATGAAGATATTTGAAAAATAATTTCATGATTGTTTACTAGAGCTAATAAATATTTCATTTGGTAATAAAAAAATCGCACGCATATTCCCTATTATTCGTACCATAATATGAAGACGAGATAACTTTTCTCATGGTTCGTCTACGTGATGGATCGTACAATCAGCGTATAATATATATACGTTTACAATCAGCGCTTATTAGTCATCGCCTAGCTAGACTAAGCTCATTGTTCCTACGGAATTAAATCTAGGACATACTGAGCTTACGCCGAAACATGGAAATAAGGGAAGCGGAATAGGAAAGCATTTTTTTTTTACTATGGATAGGCAATACGTTTGACCACTGTCTCACCTGATGTTAAGCAATGATACGGTCTAAGATGGTGCACGCTTGCCTAGAAGTAACCTATTCACTCTTGACTTAAAGACTCCTAGGTTGTAGCTATCAGGAAACACAGACTCTGCCAGGGAATTCCACTCCTTAGCTGTACATACTGTAGCGTATGCTTAAGTCCGCTTTTGTACCCTTGTGTTGCATGATATTTTAATAAATAAATCCGAAAGAATTATTGGCACCCAAATGAAAAACATTTAAAAAAAAAACAGTGTTGTGAATGTGACATAAAGGAAGTTTTTTGTAAAACAAGTTTTCTTTGTATTCCTCTCAGCAAATCCTATCGTTACATTCTCCAGAATAGGCTTGTTCCTGAAAAAATCTAATTAGTCCGTCAGTTAGATTATCAAAAAATATTTGACCCGTATTTTTTCTTTTGTAACGGGAACCAAAATTGACGAAGTTACGACGCTTTTAAAAATCTCAATACGTCACGCTCTGGCATAATTTTAAACGGGTCGTAACGTCACGAGCCCCCACTCCCGAGTTTAGATGCGTTTTATCTTTGTCAATATTCATTGATTTACAAAAACAAAAAATACGTGTCCATTATTTTTCAATACTCTACAATTGACGGACTAAATAGTTTTGAAATTTGTGGATGATGGAAACTAGCCTATTGTTTTAATCCATATCTTGGGTATAATAATAAATTGGTTCTCCATCTTTGGGAGTCCGAAATATTGAATATGGAATTATGACTTGCTAATCGTTCATTGTCATCCAAACCAAACAAGTTCACAAAAGTTTAGCTCAGTCAGAAGGGTATGATTGTTTTTGAACCATCCCCTACTGACTGAGTCCCTATTGCCCTGACATTCCCACTAACGTCACATAACGCAACGTAGTCTCAACATGTTATCTACATTTATAATGCAATGCAATACAAAGGCAGGCGGATCGTGGAGTTATGCCATAGGCTACGACATTTCCGGAATACTATTACAGATGCCGAGACAGGCAATGGGTTTAGTTAATAGCTAATATTGTCTGGATAATCAACTTGTAATAGGCTGGATGTAGGCCGTTGTGTTTATATTTGAGGAATTGGTAGATTTGAATTGAAATGTTGCAATAGGGAATATGCATGAAAAAAATATTTAGTATCTATACAGTTCATCTAAAAATATACAAAAATATAATACTAACAGTGAAAATTTAGAATCAAAATTAGTCGAAAAACAAACGAGCTATAATTATTTAAAACAAATATGTCTATCTCTCTCGCGAAAACGCTGTTTTCTTATACAGACAGAGAACTTGAAACAGAATAATTTTATGGGACAAAAAATTTATGCTGAAAGGTTTTAGTAAAGCTGAACTTTTTTCGGGTGATTTTCATAAAGACACTTTCACCACACCAGGAAATCTATAAGGTACGAAAACTGCCCAAAATATTACACACCTATGAAAAAAAACATGCAGCCAGACAAAACAAAATACTTATTTCAATCCAAGATGGCCGCGTCCATTATGGTGGCGTCTCGACGCCATTACCGTTATTGCATCTACGGAGAGTGATGACAACACCAGGGTTGAGACCCCTTGCGACGTCATTGACGTCAGGAAACCACTTTAATACGAAGGGGTGATACCCGTTCGTGTAAAAGTTACAACTGTTACGATGTGCTGAGTAATTGTTAGACGGTTTACTTTTCAACGTGGGTATTAACGCAATGTCTACCTTAGGGTAGCAGACAAAGGGGTCTTTAAAGGTTTGTTGATTTATTTGATAGGCATCAACCAAATATATAAATTGCAATAAAACACCTATTCGTTTTGTGGCCCACAATCAGTGGATTTACTCTCCGAATATCAATTTCTATTTAAATCGATTCTGAGTGTCAATTCTATTTACTAATTTTCACATTCGCATCGCATCTCAATCACAAACTGTCAAAAATTAATGAAACTTAATTCGTTTTTGACAATTCGTGGTTGACATGCGAATGCAAAACTTAAAAAAAAAAAATTTGAATTGGCCCTCTGATTTCTAATTCGAATCGCTCCTAAACTCATTACTTCGATAGATTCGGAATAAGTGTTAAATGGACACATAGATTCTCTCTCGATATCATTTAGCAAACAATTCTTAGAGATTCATCAATAGTTTCGGATAGGACAACTGGCTGGCTAGACTATCGGCTTTCAAGCTTAGAGCGCATAGACAATTTTTTGCAAATGTTCTTTCGCAAGTATGCTGGAAGGAATTTCTATAGCAATAAGCATCACCCTTCTTCCTATATTTTTGTAATCCTTATTCTTGTCAGTTTATTTTATGTGTGCATATTCTTGTTTTATTAAATAAATAAACATACCTTCTTCGGAGTTTTCTCTATACGGAGTCTTCTCCTGCCGGTTGCTCGTTGAACTACATTCTCCACTTTGTTCGGGTTTGTGATAGATGCTTTTTTCACCTGTTAAACAATAGATATAAATTTAGTTTTGAAAGCAGTTTATCTATGTAAAACTGCTTTTAAAGTTATATCTCATAGGTAGGTACATTATTTAGCAAAATATTGTTTGAGATATGTTTTTTTAAATACAACCTGTTCAAGGGTTTATCCCCTTTTAATATTGTATTGGGTAGATCTTATTGGCACCACAGGGTAGTATTGTTTGTACTTATGCCAATATAATCAAGTCATAAACACCCGTTACTGTTGTTTACCAGTTTTATTGATACAGATGGGTACAGGGGAAAAACAAGGACTGTCACACAAAATTAATTTAACTTTTATATTTTTAAATGACTTAACAATTACCAAAGCTTCTTTGTACCTAAAGATAATCTCAGTAGGGTAAACTTGAGATCCTATGAGTAATATCTAAGATTAGATTCGTAAAAGAAAGTCTAAAATGAAAATGTAAATTACAAAAAAACTGTATTTTTGTACGTCTTTTTTAGAAGTTATCGAGCTCTCGCACTCAAAATCCACTTACAGCCATTAATATCAAGATCAAAATGATATGTTACAATATGTTTTCAGGACTTATCGGTATCTTGATAACGACATTACGGTGTTTCTTGCTAGTGCCGCCGCACGCTCGGCAATAGGGAATATGCATGCGACTTTTTTATTTTCAAAATAAAATACTTATTAGGTCTAGTAAACAATCAAGAAATATTTTTTTAAATACCTTCATCATTTATGAAGTTGTAAAGATTCAAAGACTACAGTTAGAAAGTCTGATACGAACTGTGACGTCAAATTACACGACGACAATACTGCTGCCATAGAAAACAGCGTTTTCGCGAGAGGGACAGAAATATTTGTTTAAAATAATTGTATCTCGTTCGTTTTTCGAGCAATTAAGATTCTAATTTCACTGTATTACATTTAGTATTATGTTTTCGAATACTTTTAGATTAACTGTTCAGGTCATAAATACTTTTTTCATGCATATTCCCTATAGGGAATATCTTTTATTTATTTGCTACTCTGATGCCCACGGCTTCGCCCGCTTGACAAATTATATACTAAAACCTACCTCGAGAACCACCCTATCCATTGGTGAAAACAGCATGAAAATCGGTGCAGTAGTTTTTGAGTTTATCGCGAACAGACAGACAGACTTGGAAGAGTTTGTTTTATATTATGTCGTGAAGTAGGATAGTAAAATAATATGAAATATTTTTTCAGATATCAGCGTAGAAGTTAGAACGCCAGACGGACTTACCTTTCTAATTATCAACTTTGAAGCTTTATAATTACGTCGCTAATGAATAAAGAAAGAAAGAAAAATTTCATATTTTTTCTTTCTTTCTGTTAGGTACATTAATTAAAGAAAATTTTGACTGTCGGTAAAACTCATCTACCTAAAAACTTCTGACCGAAATTCAACTTTCAAATGTTTAGTGCATTTGTTTTTAGGCGGCGCCTATAATGTACTTCGCGTACTTAGCGTCGGCGACGCGCACCGAGCAACATACCTGATTACACCTACGTAGCAATACGATACTAACAGACAATGATAAGCTATCAGCCACTGATAACGTTGTTTCGTATCAAACGTGTTTGGACCGCGTCCGAAATGGACGAGTTTTTCGGCAAAAGATATGTTTTAGTGGACTCTGAAAACTTTGAAGAATACTTGACTTATATTGGTGAGTCTTATATAAACGTTACCAACTTCTTCGTTTTCTTGAAAAGTACTGAAGTTGGGCCATAAACTAATAAAAATAAGTGTTTAGTTTTTGTTACACGTGTTTTGCTGTGACTACAACTTAGTGCCAGTTCTACTCATTTTCACATTCGTATCGCACTGTCAAAAAATGTATGAAAATTAAGGCCTTTTTGACAGTTTGCGATTGACATGCAAATGCGAAAGTTGATTAAAAATTAGTGGAATTGGCCCTCTTGTGTTGTTAACTGACTTCCAAAAACAGGAGGTACTCAATTCAAATTAATGTTAGTTTTTCTTGTTGGGTGTCGTAAGTGCTAGTTGAAAGTCAACACATTCAATTCAATTCATTTATTGCATCGAGCAAGTTTCTTGAATGAATATTCTTTACATTTTTTGTGCCTTTTTTTTTTTTTTTTTTAGGGATGGGAAATCATCCAATGACTCCTCCCGCTCTGGGTGTAGCGGGAGGGAGTGTCAGACTTCTACTGACTAAAACCCATCCATGTTCCTTCATTGCCCTTTGTGTTCCGGAGCCACGGTGTCTCTTGCGAATAATCCCGCGACTCCGGCAGGCGTCGGCCCTTTCGGGCCCCTCTGTGTTGCTGACTCTCTTTGAGGCGCGCGTGGAACACTAACGCGCCGTCGACACGGCCTGTCGTCACTAGACGGACGGACGGCGAGCCACCCATAGCTCGCCGTCCACAGGCCCGCGCCTACGGTGGCCGAAGGTCACCAGGTGGTGGCACCCGACGCCCGCGGCGTCTGGTGCCACGGTGGCTGGGACGAGAGGGCCTCCTCTCCCTCTCCACCACCTCCTTCGCTAGCATGACTGCTTCGCAGAAGGAGGCAACGGCATCCCATTCCGTCTCGCTCCGGACCATGGCTTGGACCAGGGCCGGACGCGAGAGGTCGCCGCCGATCGCCGTTTCGAGGACACGGCGGTGCGCCGCCCAAGCGGGGCACACCTGCACAGTGTGCTCCACCGTGTCCTCCGGTCGATCCTCGCAGTGGTGACACCCGGGAGTTTCCTCCCGCCCGAACCAAGAGGTCCTCTAAGGCTGCGTTTCCACGAGAGATGTGCGAGGATGCGTAGCGAGAGATGTGTTTGTTAAGAACCAATAGAATCGCTTACGCTGAGCGAGGTACAAAAAAAAAGTGCAGTTCTGATTGAAAATTTTGGTCACAATAGTATAAAGAATAAAATAACGACAGACATATATACCGGCCCATTTCAAGTCCAGGCAAATACTGTCCACCCCAGGTTGCCTAGAATAGATCGCGAAATGCGACAAGTAGCCATTGTGCCTGTGTTTTAAGTTTCCTTTTGTGTTTTACTTTTAAATAAATTACAAAAAATAACAATATGTTGTCAAGAAGACTTTTTCGCGGAAAAATAGTCTTTACCCAGTGCATAAGAACATTTTATTACTATAGTAAATAACCTGTTTAAAACAATACAGGCTATAAAATTGAACGCGTATGCAAAATTTCATGTTTGTACTGTTGAGCGTTGAGGAGTTGCTTCGTAAGTATAGAGCCTAGCTTTCTTTCTTATGCTAGGAAATCATCAAATACCTCCTCCCGCTCTGGGCGGAGCAGAAGGAATTGTCAGATTCTTACTGACTAAAACCTATCCGTGTTCCTCCTAATGCCCCTTGCGTTCCATGTATGGAGCCTAGCTTAGAAAGAGAAAAAACGGCCCGCTAGGGCCAGTGCCTCCCAGGGTTGCGGAATTTGTTCGAACGAGTCACCGCGGCCCTGGAACACACAGGGCATTAGAAAAAACACGGATGGGTTTTAGTCAGTAAGAGTTTGGCACTCCTTTTTGCTTTACCCAGGGCGGGAGGAGTCATTTGATGATTTACCATCTTGAAAACAAAGCCTAGAAAGAGAATCAGGACATAATTATCACCAAAAGTTAATTGTCATCGAAACTGAACCAATATGTAAAACGTATACTCTATATGGTCAGAGAAAGTGGTTCGAATTCAGCTAACAAGATTTGACCCAAAAAATCAACACAAACAATGCAAGTTGAACAAAATATTGTAAATAAAAAAGAAAAACTTTTTAATTCAAGCAAAGTCCAATAAAAACCCACCATATTATCTGTCAACCTTTTGTTCTAAACAATGATAAATATGTTAATTGATTTCGTTATCTCATTATGCCAATGTTATAAAAGCACATTCATTATCTTTTCAGAAGATACTCCACCTTTGTTTGTATGCGTTGTTTGTGACTAGGTACTCAAGTACCTACTTCAGATATTATCTTCCATCGCACTGACTGTACTGCAATTAATAGAAAGTGAAGCTAACCCGCACAACTTCAACTGCGTCACATTTTTCATGAATGATCCGCTCCTTTTGGTTGTAGCGTGATGATCCTTTTGGTTGTAGCGTGGTGATATATAGCCTAGTAGAGCCTTCCTCGATAAATGGGCTATACAGCACTAAGACATTTTTCAATTCGAACCAGTTGCCCTGAGATTAGCGCGTTCAACCAAACAAACAAACTCATCAGCTTTAAAAAAAAAATTGAAAATGAAATGTGCTTGATACACTGTGCGTTATTTTATGAGCCAAAGAGCGGCACCTATAGTGTTGAAAATGTATCACAAATTCACAATTTCTTCGATGAACCAACCTTTGTTAGCTTATACGTGCCTTCCGAAGCACCCTAATTCCTCTAATCCTAATCAATCTCTATACTTTAAATTCTTCCTTTGCTGAGTGACTGACATTGACACTGACAACGCACTGCCAAAATTATTGGTCGCGCGTAAAAAGCTGTGGCATGTAGGTTCCTTGGGAAGTGTAGGGGCCGTATACTTTTTTTTTTTTTTAGGGATGGGAAATCATCCAATGACTCCTCCCGCTCTGGGTGTAGCGGGAGGGAGTGTCAGACTTCTACTGACTAAAACCCATCCATGTTCCTTCATTGCCCTTTGTGTTCCGGAGCCACGGTGTCTCTTGCGAATAATCCCGCGACTCCGGCAGGTGTCGGCCCTTTCGGGCCCCTCTGTGTTGCTGACTCTCTTTGAAGCGCGCGTGGAACACTAACGCGCCGTCGACACGGCCTGTCGTCACTAGACGGACGGACGGCGAGCCACCGCATGACTGCTTCGCAGAAGGAGGCAACGGCGTCCCATTCCGTCTCGCTCCGGACCATGGCTTGGACCAGGGCCGGATGCGAGAGGTCGCCGGTAGGGGTGTATACTAAGAGAGTATTTCCCGAAATTCTTACGCCAACGGAAAAATACGGGAAATGAGCGATCGAAGACGCGAAGAAAAGCTAGTCCTCAAGATATATAAAATTCTTCCTTTACTTTGTGACTGACAGATAACGCACAGCCGAAACTACTGGTCGTAGAAAGCTGAAACTTGGTATTTAGTTTCCTCGGGGAGTGTAGGCAAGCACTAAGAGATGGCTTCCCGTAATTCCTACGGGAACGGAAAAACGGGATAAGAGCGTACGAAGTCGCGGGCAAAAGCTATTTTCATATAATTAACACAAATCTTTAATCTTTCCAGGAGTGGGGTACATCCCTCGTAAGGTGGCCCTGAAGCTGAGTCAAACGCAGATCCTGACGCGCAACGGAGATGGCACGTATACCTACCAGTTCTTATCACCAATGGCCAACACGTCCATCAGATTCACATCGGGCGAGGAGTTTGAAGAATTGAAAGCTGATGGAACGAAGGTAATCATTTTACAAAGGTTCATCTGAGGAGCTCGTAGCTAGATGTAACAGCTGTTCGGGTCGAGCTTGAAGGTTAAGCAACGCTTGCCAATGTCGGGTTTGTGGATAGAGCATCCATTACATACGGAGAACCATTCGTGTCTCGAAAAGTAAGTTAAGCTGTTGTTCTCAACTGTCATTCCGGCCAGTCTTTACTGACGGACAGGAGCCTGAAACTATGATACCTGTCTTACCAAGGGGTATCAAAGGGGATTCATGCCAAACGACATAAAAAGGATAAGGATTTTACACACCGAGATGGATTAATAAATAATATGGATGGATTAAAAATAATCAAAAAGTGGTGTAACATTGGCCCTCAATTAGTAGTTATCCCAATATAATCATAGCAACACTATTTAAAAAAAGAACATTTGACCTTACAGGTTCAGGCGGTGATAACGATATTGGATAACATGATGATACATGTACAGACAGACGAAAATGGGAAGATATCGCAACACATCCGCGAATTTTATGCTGACAAGATGACAGTCGTAAGAAAGAATATTCCTTATTAAGTTCTTCTTATCGTGTCAGAGTTTCTAAGCCGCCTCAAGGTCCTCTGACATGGTTTATTTGACGACCTTCATTTGGCGGCCGGGACCACCGGCTTATACGAGCCTTCTGAAGCACGGAATCGTCCTTTTATCAGACAATCAGGTGATTCAAGCCTGCTATGTCCTAGCCAAACTGGAAAACAACATTATAAAGTATACTTCCCGCGGGAATCGAACCCACGACCATCGGGTCACAAGGCAAACGAAAACCTAACCCACTCGACCATGGAGGCAGTTAACCAATTATTATTGGTAAGCAGTGGCACAAAATCGAGAACAATGGTAGGGATAGAGGGACACCGTGGTTCAGCTTTGGGACAGTTCAGGTTAGATATTATCTGTCAGAGCCCACATATCTATACTAATATTATAAAGCTGAAGAGTTTGTCTTCCCAAAAAGGAGGAGGTTATCAATTCGGTTGTATGTTTTTTTTTTTAGTATTCTATTCTATTCTTTCGCATGTTTCAGACAACCACAGCCGAAGGATTCGACAAAGTTGTGAAAAGGCATTACGTGGTTGAAGAATTACCACCTGAGGGAGCTGACAATACCGTACAAGGATCGATTAATGGCGATTCTGGACTAGTACCTAAAACTCCTTGATGAATAGCCAATATTTTGCGACCGCATGAGCTAAGCTTTCTCATAAAGCTCGTGCCAAAAGCAAAAGTTTATTTCATAGGACAATGTATTTTTTAAGTAACAATCTATTTCAATAAAAATAATTAAGAAAGAAAGGAAATACACATGAGACTCATTGGTCTCTCAGCAAAAGTTTGTTATATTTTGCTTGCTTTAGTAAGAATTTTCACCACAAATAATGACAGTGAATTTAAAAAGCTTATACCATTATTTTTATCTGTAACACGCAATACCTTCTGACACCATTGTTCCTTAAAAATGCTTATTTATTTTGTTGCTATTTTCACACATCTCGGTACCAAGACCTTTGCAAGGCGTATGAGTCAGAGTGGCCGAACATACACTTTATCGCACAAATTTTTCCTACTTCATGATTTTGCGAGCTTTTACCGTGCATTTTAAACGCAACTCTCCAGCTAGACGCTAAAAAGCTGTCAAAGATTGAAAATTTTAAGTCCCCTTTAACCACAATACTGACTTGAATTTTACACCACTAATTTAATCCTGATCTAAAAATAAAGATTTCATGAGAACACTCCTAGCCTAGCCGAGGTGTTGAATTCCAGTCTAACTGTATCCAACCGAATACCAGTATTGGGCGACTGTCCATTCGTCCATTTAGCCAAACTTGCGTATGATTTACTGGCTTTTGACAACCCATAACAACAGTCAAACATCTATAAATTACTGCCGGGACCAATAAGTTTACTGGCTTTCCGGGCCACGGAGGTGTCACGGTTAGTCATCCAGGGACCGATCCTTGTGACATTATAATTTGCCACGACCTTCTCTATTAAGTAGATAGAAATCTTTCCCCAAAGTAGATTTCATCACGATACGATCCATTAATCCTTCCATTAACCAAAAATCAAATAGCTTCAGAGCTAAATATTTAAAGCGCGACCCCGTCAACTCATCAACTACAAACCGAAACGTCTGTGTAATCAAATTTGGCCAAGTTAATCCTATATCGACTTTCACTTAACATGGCTGGCGGCCCTTATCGTGAGTTAACAACCCAGAACATTCTCTCCGGGGCACTTTCCAAAACACGATTCCCTATTCCATTAGACCCTCTCGAAGTTATCTCGCGTTATTTACATCGCCTGACCGTGCTTCTTATGTACGTATTCCACCCGCATTATGTGTCTGTGGTATATAAGTGAGCAATAGTCCGTATGTTGTTGTGTTAGAGGCTGGTTTCGCTTGGCTGGGGGTGGGCGAGGGTGGGTGTGGTGTCGCGGTGTCGTTGCCATGACGACGGCGCCCGGACGCGGGACTCCGACGCCCGCAGTGTCGGCGGCCGCGCCCGACCCTCCGAAGTGACACGCGCCGCGAAAAAGCACAACCACCCCGGACTAGGGGGTATATGCGTTGGGGTTTTAGAAATAGGTTTTATTTTTGGTGATTTGGTGGGGCCCATGGCTCTATAATAAAAGCTGCTCGGGTAGATCTTCCAGGTTAAGCAACGCTTACCGAGGTCGACACTTGGTTGGGTGACCGACCATTGGTCTCGGCTGTCAGTGGGTCTATATAGAATTTTGACACAATCAACAAATAAATGTTATAGAGATAAAGTGTAAGGAGGTCATTTGAGGAAAAAAATTGGTGGATCCGCTCAGTCAGTGCAAGCATTTGTGTAAAAGGAACTCAACAACTTGTCGAACAGTACCTGAAAAAGCAAAGGATGTGATTCACACAAAGTACTCAAACTTCCAAACAAACTTTAAATTTACTAGAAAGAAAAATTAACTACATGGGATATCTGGTTTTATAAGTACAAGTAACTGACTAAAATATAAGTAGCAGTAATTCGCAAAACATGTGTTATCCCTAGACTGTTTTGATTTTGGGAAATGCAAGGCAGAAGCTGTTGTTGGGGAATACATAATGGAAAAGACCGAAACAAAAGAAAATACCTGGCTAGAAAACCAAGAAATCCTAGCAGAAATAGACAAAAGCAATTCAAAATACTCATGCTAGCTAGATAGTCAGAGACGAGAAAAACCAATTCCTTCAAGAGATTTTTGTTCTGGCATAGTTGTGTTCCACTCCTCGGTAAAAGTCTCCCATTTCTCCTTTCAAACCTCCCTGGCTTGTGCGACCTCGGGACAAATTTGACCCACAAACGTGCCCAGATTGTGACACTTTCGTCGCAAGCGACTTCCTCCCTCAGCTTCCACTAAGTGACGACCTTTGCCCATCTCTCTGAGTGCATCCGTGTGACATGGCCAGACACTTCAGCCTAGTTTAGTCACTTTCCCCAACATCGACTCTTTGAGTTATGTAGCGAAGGTGTTTCTATTGCGACTTTTGTTCGAAAATCTCACTGCGGTCCTGGAATGCAAAGACCATTTGGAGGAAAACGGGTGGGTTAGTCAGTAAGCGTCTGACACTCCATTCCGCTCCGCCCTTAGCGAAAGGAGTCATTTGATGACTTTCCACCCTAAAAAAGGGTGGTTTTTCTAAGGCGATTTCTACGCTTAGCACCTGAAATGATACATTGCCTGTTGAAAAATCTTGAGTTTGGGCTTAAAAGTAACAAACTTTGTGCATTGTAGGTTAGGACGGGTAAGATGCAGAATAATTATGTCTATGTTATCTAAAGGCCCAAACGGTCTTCCAAGTTGGACTCGTCTTTCAACTTTGTCTTTCCTATTTTTAAAAGATCTGGCCCAAGGGCACTCATAGACATATTGCAACACGCCTCGTCTTTGTCGACCCTACGTTTTATGCTGTTGGTCATATCCTGGGTCTTGAATCTGTTCAAAAGACTTGCCATGCTCAGATCTTCGAGCATGTCTTCAAAGTTCTAAAGGTGAGGTGAAGAGCATTACAGTACATGTTGCATGTATGATTCAATACTAGAGTGATTCGGACCAGATATCTACGTATTAGAACTTCACCCGCGACTTCGTTCGCGAGGGTTTAGTAGATACTCCACGAAATTCATCTTCTGTACCTCCGCCTTTACAGGGTAATGTCTAAATTACTTATTTTCAGACTAAACGTAAATAGCAGTCTGATTTAACCGCAACATTTTCTTACTTGGGGCTGATTTTTCAAACGCCAGATAACTTTTAATCGTGGAATAAATTTAACGTTTGACAGTTTTTGTATGGAAGAACTGTCAAAAATTCAAAATTATTCATCCGATAAAGTTATCTGGCGTTGGAAAAATCAGCCTTTAGAGAATTTTATACCCGTCGTAACTTTTAAACGAAAGGTCAGATTTGAATAATTTCAAGTGTAATTTCATGTAGGTAAATTACACTTCCACTTTCTTATTCTTGAAATGATTCTTTATTATTTATTCGATGTCTTAATAACCTTCCACGAATCCTCTAGCGCATGGTCACCGTGCACACCACCCTTCGGCCCGGGTCGATGTGGCGGCGGGCAGGGGGCTCGCACCTTTTGTTTAGGACCCCCCCTCCGTCCCCCTCGTTCATTTACTCGCGTCCCGGTCTCAATGCTGTTTGCAAACGGTTTAGGTGCCTAAATGTAGAAGGGAAATGTCACGATTTCACTTTTTTTTGTTTGGTAACCTCGAGGGGCGATATGCTGTGTTCGGAGTTTTGGCGTTTTATTGATGGTGTAAGTGGCTGCTGAGTTGGTCTGATTTTGCTCGTTATTGCGGCTTGGTAAGGACTTGGTTTTTGTATGATTGGGCCTTGCGTTCGGGAGACTATGGGCTGATATTATTTGAATCGAAAATGTATTGACTTTGTTTGTTAATCAGTTGGCTAAGCACACAAGAAAAAGTCTTTAGCCGCTAAAGTCAAGTACTGGTCGTTTAAATTACTTTTGTAAGACCAAAATATGATGATGGCCAAAAGATATGAATCATGAAGAAGATGAAAGAAATAAAGACGAAGACAGTAACTTGTTTGTTTTAGTACCGTATGCATCATACTAGGCGTACTTTTTAGGGTTCCGTACCCAAAGGGTAACCAACGGAACCCTAGTACTAAGCCTCCGGTGTCCGTGCGTCCGTTCGTCTGTCTGTCAGCGGCCTGTATCTCATGAACGGTAATAGGTTCTTAGGTAGACAGTTGAAATGTTCACAGAGTGAGTATTTCTACTGCCGCTATAACAACTAATTTTAAAATTAAAGGGGCTCCCATTCAAGAAACGTGTTTAATTTATGCGACTCGCACTTGGGCGGGATTTTTTTCTTTTTAACTAACTATTGTTGATCGAAGTCTTTATTACACTGATGTCCGGCAGCGCATACCTACTTCTTTAAAACAGGGTCGAAAAACAATTGGATACTTTAGCAAATAATCATCGCAGTAAAATTTTATTTCGTCTGTAAACACCGAAAACTGCTGAATTATACCGAGGCTAAAGATTTAATAAAGAAAAAATAATCTCGGAATATGTGGCTTCGCTTGCCTTGTTATTTGGTAAAAGGCAAATCAACAGATTTGGTATGATAGGAGCCGAAACATGGCAATAAAAATACATGAAGTTGGGCATTTGGACGAATGTCCAGTTTTTTTATGATACTGGGTTGGTTATGATGTGCGATGCAGAATATTCTTCAAGGGAATAGCTAATCGTCAGGAGCTCAATGTTCCCTTAAAGAATACTAATTGGGCATCGTGTTACCCAAAGAATACTTATTGGGGATTGTGTTACCCAGTTACTGAGTTGCGGTGGTAAGATAAACAGTCATTAGATGTAAAACTCTGACTTCTGGTTATTCTGGAAGCCGACGTAAAACAAAGTTGGGAAAAGGTTCCGGCACATTAATTTTCACTACTACAAATACTGACGGGTTCACAAACCAACCACTACCAGGATGACTCCGAAAATACTATATATTGGAAAAAAATGCGAGGTGAGTATGGTTTTCGCAATACCTATGAGGGTAGGCAAGACTGAAATGGAGCAGCGCGACTAAGTTTATTTCTGAACATTGAAGTTCTTAGCAATCAGTGTCTTGGTACCGTAGTTGAATTAGGAGGAAACAAAAGTATTATGAAGCTTATAACTCGTTTATGCCCTCGGGTAATCAACGATATTTTTGTGGCTGTAGGTTGACATCGCCCTCATTATGTATCCTGGAAACAGTATAATATTCCTTAAATCCAACTCTCATTTATTTCAGCTTTTGTCTGATGCTTAGAATAAACGTGATAATTTCAAACTCTGTGTTCACGGCGCTAAAAAGACTCTCATGCGTAAGAGCATCTTTTGCATGGCTCCGATCAAATTGCCGAAATCATGGAGAAACATTAAGGCGAGGTTGCAGTACTGTAAGTTTTGACGAACAACAGCGACTGTCCGGCGAGCGAAATAATGCCTAAATTTTGATTGTTTTTTCTTCTTGGCGAAAACTGATAAAGAAATTACACAATCTGGTTTCAACATTTACTTCAAAATAAAAAGCTCTATCTATTGATATAACTTTTATATATATTCGTGATGAAATCTCTTAGCAGTACCTACACGTTTAAAATTGTAATTTAGTGTCATGTTTGATAAAAAAAAGTATCGAGCCAATGATTCTAAATCGCGTTTCTATCTTTACGATTTACTTGAGGGTATGTTCAATTTTTATGTAATGATTTTTATTTATTAAAAAACTCATAATTAATTAGATTTTCAGACGTAAGAAAAGTACTGCAACCCCGCCTTAAATATGAGGTGAGAGCTGCTCGTAAAAGTAAATTAAAGAGTCTACTAACTGAAAAAGCATATTACAGTAAAGCAGAGTTTATGAAAGAGGAACATTTTCTTCGTTTTTGAGATGACGATGTTGTATGTGTGACACGTCATGGTAACATATTGTATTTTTTTGAATAAATTTGTAATTTGAAATTGACATTCAATGACAGTAATTCGTATTTTATTGACTAATTTATTCAATGACTTCTTTGACATTTATTATTGACATTTTTATCTATAATTGATGAAAATGTCAGTAATAATATATAGCTGAGTTATAATAATCTTAAAAGAAAACCTGCAAAATGTCTTAAATGTAATTTTGATGAATATTATCACGGTTTAAGCACCATCTCTTCCTACCAATTTGTACGCCACGATATGCGGCTGAACATGTTAGTACTTATTTCTGTACTTCATTGTATCATGTATACGTACACCATGTTTAAACAAATAAAATTTTACTTACTTAGGGCCGATTTTTCAATAATCAGATAATTCCTAACTGAAGAATAAAACTGGCTGTTTGACCTATTTTCTATGCAAAAGCTATTTTACTCCTCTAATCAAATTTATATGTCCAATGGAAAATCTTTTAATCTAACCGAAATGGCGATCGAATGCAGTTCCCGACGATCACCAGTGACCGTAAAACGTTCAAATAATTTGGTTAATTGACTGAGCTGAATTAGTTGTTTACGTAAAAGATTGGTATATAAGGTTAGACTGTGACCCAAATACAGCTGGGAAAAGCTTAGAGCAGATTAATTAGGTTCTCAACAGTTGGCCAGGGTGACGGAGTCAGCCGGCTCAGAGATTGGCTTCGAAGCTTAGGAAATTTGATGCCATCACAAAACAAAACCTACCTAAGTACTCGCTAGGTATTAAATTTATTTATTTTAATAAGTACAGTGACAGACTACATACTAAGACAATTCAGCACAGCTATGACAATAAACAGCACATAAATCTGTAGTCCAATAATTATTACTAGTTCGAGTGGCTAATTTTTATTCATTTCATTGTAACCTGGAAATCTGTCAGTTCAGTTACTTTTAAAAGTCACGAATTAGCAACAATGGCACATTGGCTTCTAATGAAAACATACTAAACCTATCAGAAATGTAGCAGAAATCCATCACATCACATCCTGTATTCCGCGAAGGTTAGGCAGAGGAGCACCTATAGTTACATCCACATTTCGACACTTATATTTTTAAGTACCAATTCCTTACTTGGGGCTTGATTATAGCGATGCGCGATGGCGAGAGGTTTTATTCGATTGTTTCGATTGTTCGAACATCTCGATGGTTCTCGATTGTTTCGACTTAGACTCGAGTCCGACTCGGTCGGTCGGTGCGACTGGCGCATAACGCGTTCATTCGAGAGGTTGTTCCTCGATGGTTTAGTTAGAGTTTCGCGAGTTCTTGACTTGCGTTGTAATTGCGAATCAATACCGCGACGGGAATAACTTACGTACGAATAATTATATGGAAGGAAACGTAAAAATAAATAAAACACATGTTTTTTAATCTTATTATTTATATATCTTATTATTCCATTGACTCGAAACAATCGACAAACATCTCGATTGTTTTATAGAATGGGGAATCGATGGTTGACTCGATGGTTCGTGAAGTATTTTCTCAATACATTTAAGGCAAAAAATTTCGATATGCCAACTTATTTAACCCCCAATGTCTACAAAACACTGTACTTCAAGGCTCAATATATAGTCTATTCCATGGCAGATAAATATTCAAATTATACACAAAAACGCATCCACAACAAATCCATACGACAGTAAAATGTATCCAACACAACTGCGAAGAACACACACACTCGCACACATACACAGATTTTTTCACAGCCGTGTCTCAAATAAAATCGATCGCATGGAACCTCGAGCCGGGGTGTGAAGCCACGCCTACTATTCACGCGCGAGGTGACGATTGGACGACGCAACGCACACACACAAATTCACTCCGTCGCCGTCGCTTTAATGAACACACAGATGTGAAGTGATTTAACATTAACGAGAACATAAATTAATAATTCATTACGGTTTGTTTGGCAGATGCTTGTAGAGTGATTTGGGGAATAGTGTTTACTCGTATTTGGACACCAATGTTAATTTCCTGAGGTTTTTACAGGATCTGGTTCGCACGAAAATTGGAGTCAGGAAAAATTTTGTGTGAGCTTTCGAGTCGGAATCCGGACTTCAGTCTGTGTTGCGTTTCCGGAGTCCGAGACGTAATGGTTTGGAAGCAAAATCTACTTTGTTTAATCTTAAACAAAATTAAAATTAAGGTGTAAGTTCCTATTGTTTTATTGGAACGGAAACGGTAGAAAAAGAAAATAAATTAATACTTTATATTATAAATGCGACCCTAAGACTGTTTCTTTGTCACATTGTCACGCAAAAGCCGGCGCTGCACCGATCATAATAAAATTTAACATGCATGACTAGCTGACGTCCGCCGCTTTGCCTGCTTGACAAATTATATATTTAAACCTTCCTCGAGATCCACTTTATCCATTGGAGTAAACAGCATGAAAATCGATGCAGTAGTTTTTGAGTTTATCGCGAATAGACAGACAAGCAGACGCGGCGGAGGACTTTGTTTTATTTTATTATTTACTAGATGACCCGCGCAACTTCGTCTGCGTCACATTTTCCATTACTGCTCCGCTCCTATTGGTCTTAGCGTGATGATATATAGCCTATAGCCTTCCTCGATAAATGGGCTATCTAACACTGAAAGAATTTTTCAAATCGGACCAGTAGTTCCTGAGATTAGCGCGTTCAACCAAACAAACAAACAAACAAACAAACTCTTCTGCTTTATAATATTAGTATAGATGTAGTGATATAGCGTAGGGCATGCAGAAAAACTTAAAATATTTTTTATCAACATTTAACGCGGACGAAGCCGCGGGCAGAAGCTTGTTAAATAAAAACGTTATAAATCTAGGAACTAGAAATACTTGGCCACTTACTACTGTACATTTGAGTTCATCAAAACTGGAGCACTATTTAAAGTTTAATGAATGGTCGCGACTTTAGTCCCGAAGCGGAGACTTGGCGCAAAGTTTTTATTATTTTACTCGGATATTAAATAGAAGTTTTTTGTTTGACCTTATCTAGTGGAGATAGTCAATTCAGACTTTTATTTAAGTAAGTGTTAATGATTATTTATTCGACTCTTTTACAAGTTAATATTTTTTTGGTTTTATTAATCTAGATGACGCCGGTATTTTCTAGCTGACTACTCTGAGAAGAAAAACCGAAAAAAACTCAGAGATCTGTCTCTTTTGAAGTCCAGGAAATGGTCAAAATCATGAGAACTATGTAGGTTAACGTTTGAGGTGGCTTTAAGGTTATGTCTTAGTAGATCTCGGCTTGTTTGCAAGATAACGAAGTAATGCGTCTGCACTGATTCATTGATTTATTTTCTATCACAATCCAAAGCAATTTGAAGGCCATTTCTAACCTTTGGTTTTCATATGTTTGCAAATTAATCAGCTCGACAGTGTACCTAAATCAGTAACAAAATTTGAATTTTCAAAATGAAAGTCATTGGTTTTTTTTTTTTTTTATACAAAACGAGGAAACTCTTGGCCCAAATCTCACCTGTTGGAAAGTGATGATTAGGCCGAAGATGGAGCGAGTTTCACCCGGAATCCTCTTACACAGAGGAACTGGCTATCATACCTCTAACTGCCGGAACACAACAATGCTGTTAACATTGTTGTTATGGCGACAGACTTAGACATGATGGTGGTAGCTTGCCAGGCGGACTTTTAATAAGTCCTACCACCAACCAAACCGAGCAAAAATTTGCCCCCGCTGGGAATCGAACCCGGGACCTCTGGGTCTGAATCAGGTGGTATAACCACTAGACCACGGAGGCGGTTAGTGTCACCTGTTTAGCACCACCCGGGGACCACGTGTAGGGATTCGCTGAAGGGTATTCTCCTACGGACGCGGGTGACTCGGCCCCCTACTGGTTGACGGTTGGTGGACTGGTTGTGTGGTAGGTACCTACGCAATTTCACCGCAGGTTTTTTTTTTTTAATTTTGCTTTCTGTGTATTTATTACACCTGAGGGACAATTCTAATATTTTTAAACAACTTCGCATTTGCATGTCAATCGCAATCTGTCAAAAAAGCCTTAATTTTTATTTGCGATTAGATCCGAATGTGAAAATTAGTAGAAGTAGCACTCTGATCAACTGTCGACTGTCGTTAGTATTTCTAAAATTTTAGTTAAAAAACTAGATAAAGTAGTTAAACATTTCTACGTTTCTTCCATTCAAAACTTTATCCGTAAGCTGAAAGTAACCAAGAGTACATAATACTGCAATTTGTAATGTTAAAGAATTGAAATAATGATTTCATAACTTTATTTTCGTCTTCATTACCAATCGCTATAGCTCAGCTATGGCCTAGGAACACGAAACTAGAATAACTATCTAAGTTTTGAGCTACAAATTGCATTAAGTCTTCAAAGCTTCAAATCATTTGCAAATTGTCGACTTCAGGAAATTGTCAAATCATTCTGTTGTAAGAGAAATTGGCTTAATTTTTATGTCGGTAATTTTATACTTGTTTCTAGAACTTTTTAAATTGGCCTTGCTAAGGCATAGGGTGCAATGTTTTTTACACAGAGTAAAAAAAAGTGTATAAAAACAAAGATAGCCAGATGTAGCTTGGTAACCGAATTAATGTATTTGGGGTCGTTCGAATATTACGTAAGCACCAATGGGGGTGGCGGATCTTTACTATGCTTATTATATTTAAAGACTTCAGTATATTAGATAAAAAAAAAGTGTAAAAAATTTCAACATGGTGTAGAATTTGAAGTGACAATGATTGTTACAGAAAAAAATATTTATTAACAGTATATTTTCACGCTTAAACTTAAATTAATTTTCTGCTATCAGAAAATTTTCAACTTTAATTGTGATGAACTTTAAAAGAGACTTGGACCTTTGAGTTTCTGTCGGTGTATCATCTAAGGGTAGTCAGCTAGGAAACACTGGACTCGTCTAATTAATTGACGTGTAGGTAAAACTAATTTTACAAAATAAATATCATTTAGTAGTCTGTTAGGTATTCGTAAGAATGGAAAGGTGAAGTCTATCCATTCACAATGAATTTCCAAATAAACCAGCTACCGTTCCACTGCGGTAGATAACATCTCACAAAGACCATCCTCACGTAACATAACCCCTCTTCTACACAATCGAGCAACGGACAGACAGACAGACAGATGCACACTCCTAACAAAAGCCGAATGTTTGTAATAAGTATTAATACGTTTAATTTTACAAGTATAAAGGCGTTTTGTTCGCGCCTTGATCGACAGATCTGATAATTTGAATATGGAAAGGCATTCGGGCAGAATGACGATGCTCTTGCGCATACGATTGCGTTTTTTTTTTGCAAAGGTACACGTGTATGCGGGAGTTAATGGCTGGTCATGCGTGTGAAAGGTGTGAGACGATTTTTATGTCGAAATACGGATTAAAATATCATAAACGTCAGTGCGAACTCCGAAGTCATTATGCAATCACAATTTAAATTTTCAGTCTACTCCAGCTGTTGATATCTTCAATTTCTACGTTTTTTATAAACACAATCTTTTATGTCTTTTCAGGGGATAGTTGAGTTTGATACCTAACGAATATAAAAGTCCAATTTCCCACCTCTAATTATCTTAAAGTTTTTCACACCAGTTGCTATTTTAACAGGACCCTCCTACAGCAAATTACCATCAATGCTTTACCGATCTCCGTTTTTCATTAGCAGTATTATCTTGAGTACCTAAGACCTAGTTCAGAGTAACGGGCGGTGACGAAGGCGGTGGCGGGCGCGTATAGGAGGCCACAGTGTAACGCAAGTTGTTGTAGCGGGCAGCAGAGGCAAGGCGTATTTCCTCACGCTAAAATAAGACTATCGCTCGCTAGCGACCCCTATTCGTCATTTCACATTGGAAGAATGCATTTAATCAACACATATTAAAACCTCCCCCGCTGCGTCTGTCTGTAAGTAACTCTTTACGCGATAAGCTCAAAAACAGCCGAATTGCTACGGCTTTTACCAATGGCCTGAGCCATGTGCAAGAATTAGGTGCATAATTCATAAGGGTTCTGTTTTAATTGGCTGAAATATGACGATGATTGTTGAAAATGTCGGAAACAATCATTAACACTGGGAGCTTATATGCTCTGCTACCCCTAAAAAGCCGGGAGGATTAATATAGTTCAATTTGTCGAGTCTTCCAACGACACCGCGCATCACCTCACCCTGGTCCAGGCCTAATACGTGAGAAAATGCTCGCGTGCCTGCTTGCGTGCGCGCGCGCATCGTGCATTCACGGATGCGTTCGTACGTGCACGAGTGTGACAGGTACGACCAGCCATTCTTCAATGAATATAATTAGTGATCGGGTGAGATATCGATCTTTTGATACGAGGAATGGACGTTGGGCAATCGTCATGTCGACACAGGTCTTCAAAGGATTTAAAAAAAATGTATTTTAGAGCAGCAGTGGGTTTTGGTTATTTTGGTTCATATGCCCTATACATGTGAAGAAAACAAATGTGTTCAAAATATCTTTGGATCTTCTGATACCTAAAAAAATAAATTATGAATGGGCAGCAACCCAATTCAAAAAAAAAAACAATTTGCAATTTGCATTTTTTTTTTGCAATTTGCTTCAATCTGATGTTAAGGTTATATTTTTCGCCGGAGGTTTGCTTAGATGAAAAGATTTAATCCTTCTAACATAGGTAAGGTACTTATATGTTACCTTTGTCTTTCAGCTTTTCTTTACGTGCAGTTAGTAAATGCATTCAATTTCTTTAATTGTAATTTGGGCCCAATATGTAGCGTCACAAATCCATCAGCAGCAAGAAGCATTAACAGTAGTTTTAGGGCCGAGTACTTCGGACACCAGACCAGACGATCTAAGCAAGTGGCATTCTTTCAGCGAATCTTCTTTCTATCATGGCGAAGGCGATTGTCAACACTTCACAAATGGATGGGATCGACGAACGCTAACGAAATATCATAAGATCCTTATGTTTTGGCATTTCGACAATCTTCATAGATAACAGAAATCAGACTGGTCCACCGCATTCGTACCGTGTGGCTGTACCGTATAATCCTCACTGTCTTGGCAAATTGTGTTTTCGGCGTACTTCAATTCGGAGTCGATTGATTGAATGACAAAGAACTTACCAAAATTATTCTTGCTAAACAGTTTCTCTGGAGTGACATCAGTCTTCTGGTGAACTGGACTGCCGATGTACTCTGCGACTCCTTCTTGCTTCAGCTCTGGGTATTGGGTGAAGTATTGCTGCACTCGGACTTGGCCAATACGATCTGAAACAAATAATAGAATAAGGTTAGGTTAGTACCTAGTTTCTTTACGTACAAGTACTACATGATTGATGAGAAATGGGCGAAAATGTCTTCGAAGTGAGTCCCATTAAACGCTAGACGACATCGTAGTGAACTTAGGCTAAGATGGCGGGGTGAACTTAGGCCAAGATGGCGGGGTGAACTTAGGCCAAGATGGCGGGGTGAACTTAGGCCAAGATGGCGGGGTGAACTTAGGCCAAGATGGCGGGGTGAACTTAGGCCAAGATGGCGGGGTGAACTTAGGCCAAGATGGCGGGGCGAGCTCGACGCCAACCGAAAGGAATGATAGTGAACGAAAAATAAGTACCCTACGACCTATTCTCAGACCTACTAAGTATACACAAAAAATTGTATTAAAATCGTTCAAGCCGTTTCGGAGGAGTTCGATAAATAAAAAACTTTTTACAAAAAAATACAACCGACTTCCAAAAAAAAAAAAACTACAAAGTAAAAAATAACTTTAATTTCGGAAGTCGGTGTTTTTGTTAATTTGTTCGTTTTTTGACCCCGACTTCCGAAATTAAAGTTATTTTTTACTTTGTAGGTAGTTTTTTTTTTTGGAAGTCGGTTGTATCTTTTTGTAAAAAGTTTTTTATTTTTCACTTTTTAGTGGTACCCCACACCTAACAACACCACTGCAAAATCGCAGAAAAGCAAAATACAAACGCACTAGTTGCCCATACGATTTTCGAAAGCTCCCCTCGACTTCTCTGGGATGCCATCATCAGATCCTGGTTTCCTTATCATGGGACCATTTGGGAAGTATTCCCTTTCCAACAAAAAAATCATTTTTAAAATCGGTTGGCAAGCAACGGATTTATGCCCGAACAAACATAAAAAAAAAAAAATACAAACATCCGAATTGAGAACCTCCTCCTTTTAGGGAAGTCGGTTAAAAACACCGTGACACGAGATTTTTATGTACCTATTAGATTATACAGAGAGTCCAAATTTCGCGAGTTTTTGTTTATGTTGCGTAGGTAATCTCCGGCATTGCATTAATAAAAACACAACAAATGCAGCTAATATGATAATAACATAATTATAAGGATGTCCAACTCAAATGGGAATTGGTAGGACATGTCGTGATGAACTGGTGCCCTAAAACAGAGCGTCGAACTTGCGTTAGCCTACGAAAATACGGTATAACTGGACAATTACCGCTTCAACTGGGTAGGAGGCAGCGCTTGGGTACTCAGGAGTGGATCAGAATAGGGTAAAACAAAGTTGGAGTTCCTTTTGAAGATGAAAATATGCCTGGTCCTGACTAGTGGTGTCAATCGGCTTTGTTTGCCATATAAAAATATAGAATATAATAGGTGGTATTTAGTTTGTAATTTGTTTTTTGTTTAATTTTGTGTTTGTGCGTCAATTCTGGCGAAAGAAATGTATTTTCTTTCTTCTTTTTCTTTCTTTTAATAACATTTGACAGTACGGAGCTTTAGATACGGGGTTGCAGCATTATCCTGACGGTAGTAAGGCCTCTTGATATAGATTTATCTACCGAGTTACCTACCTACCTATTGAACACGAATACGTAGCAGGAGCTTATTTCATCTTCGTCATCTTTCCTAGTTTTAAAATCCAATAAAAATAAAGCGTAGCGACTACGAATTTCGTCGGCGAAAATGTAGGTAGGCATCCGAAATTTGTAAAGCAAAAAGGGATAAGGGTCCTCAACAGCCATCCAAACGAAAACGTCGTATGTGAATTAAAGCCGAAAATTTCATATTTCCTAAAACATCGGACGGAAGCCACTAAACAGCCCACCCCTGGCGTGTCAACACAAAGAACTGTAAAATCCGTGCAATTTGTACCCTCTGCCGCTGGCGTGTAGCGTATATACTTATCGATTTATCGCAAACACGGCTCGTGTTTTAAAAAGTCAAGTAGCAAGTCACCAAGCTGTTTTAAGGTCTCGCTCCACGTGTCACGGTTCAATTTCTGTTGATCCTAAATCGGTGTATACGATCTGCCGGTTCGGCGGCAGTGTGTAAAAATGCCGTCTTGTCGTAGGCACGCCGCCCCTCCCTCGGCGACATTTTTACAAGAGGGGGAAGGGGGCCACCCGCGGACGCTCCCGTCATTTCGTTGTCATCCAGGGCTCCTTTTTGCGCGATCACGGCGCGAGCCTCCGCCGCGACAATACTGTTCACAATTTTTATTCTTTTCGAAAAGAAAATACGAAAAAAATATAGGCCCGCAGAGAAAATGACGAACAATGCCGCCCTTCGGCGAGATTACCGCCATCAGAAAATGAATGCTTTGTTACATCCGTCCAACGGGATGTTTTCAGTTGTTACTTGTTACATTAGACTTGTCATTTCCATTAGGGTCTGACTAGGCATGAAAAGTTACCGAACACAACGGTCGGCTACGTCGTTTCAATTTCAGAAAGTACGTTGCGAACCTTTTTTTGCTGCCATTACAAAGACGCTTTAACGAAACATTTGGAAAATATAGCTACGTTATACAAGCAATCTTTTTAGGTATCGGAGTACCGTTTTATGCTAATGACAATGCTTAGAAATGATACCAAAAGCGCTTGTGAAATCTGTCTACTCGTAAATTAGAAGCACAATAATTCTAGTACAAGGAAATGCCAGCAAAATATTACTTGCGAAAGCAGAAATTACTTGGCTTTTTTGGTGAAATTACTTTTATTTTTTTATTGCTGGGCGCGTGCAAAGAAGTGCCTGCGTTAACTTTAAAGCTCGAGGGCTAAAGAAAGGTTACCACGTTCCACCAAACAGTACGACAGATATACTAACTACATTAATCGTCTAGTAGTCCAGCCTAAGACAGATTATATGATTTAGCATCGGATGCAGAGCAGACCGCAGTTATCGTGAAAATAGAGTTTATCTTTATCAATGAAAACGAGAAATGCATTTAACATCGAATATTATAATTAAAATCACTAATAGAACTACAATTATGTGGTTTCTTTTTATTTAATGGAATGTGTTGGTGGTTTATGCATCAGATTACAAGCAAGTGTGTTTGGGTGCTTTTCAATTCGTTTGGATGGTTCGTTAGATATGGCCTCTCATCAAATCATTTATAATTTATTCACGTCTAAGAATAATACATATCAGTTTTAATACTGGGAGTATGTCTTCTTGGTATATTTATCGAATTTCACACAGTATAGCGAATAAAAGCCCGTCGCATAAAAGCACTCACTTATAGCCGAGCGTCATAACTATCGAAACTTTTCACTCGCTACCTGCCCGCAGCGGCCTGCTAACTCGTTTCGAATTTCGAGCTTTACTCGCTACTGATCGCCGGCGGTGAGACAGAAATAAAACCATGTAGATATTCAACACAGTAATGTTCCTACTTAGGTAACAACAATGTTAACAGCATTGTTGTGTTCCGGCAGTTAGAGGTATGATAGCCAGTTCCTCTGTTTAAGAGGATTCCGAGTGAAACTCGCTTCCATCTTCGGCCTAATCATCACTTTCCATCAGGTGAGATTGGGGCCAAGAGTTTCCCCGTTTTAAATAAAAAAAAAGGTATTTTCATTTCATAACACATATAAATTGACAAGAACAGCCATATATAATGTTGTTTTCCGTTCGTTTAGACCTACACGGAAACCAGAGATCGTAAACGGTTTTTACGATATGTCACATGGCATGATGAATGACTCGCTGTTTTCAACGATAAACATGATACATACATAAGAGGATACGTATATATGAGGTTGAATACCTCTACATTTAGGTAATCCCCATAAATAACCGAAAAAGATGAAATACCACGCTTGATAGTAGAACAAGAAAAATCTATAGGAAGAGGCAAAAATAAAACTTGCTTATTTTGTACGTGGCCACTGGCAGTTTTTTTTTCTTTTGATAGGCACGCGTTTGACCACTATCTCACTTGATGGTAAGCAATGATGCGGTCTATGATGCCTAGAAGTAACCTATTCACTCTTGACTTAAATACTCCCAGGTTGTAGCTATCAGGAAACCCAGATTTCGGCAGGGAATTCCACTCCTTTGCTGTACGCAATATGAATGTGTGCAGCACGCTAGGTCTGGTTACTGCTTAACCGGAATATGAAAATTTTACAATCGGAAGCAAACTATGGCAGGACACAGGAGCATCAATTTTTTCTCGTGTTGTAGCTGTATGAAAAATTTCTTTGTAAAAAAGCAAAGGTCTATATGGTCGTCCGGCAACCCCCTTCACCTGTCCAATGACTACTACCTACACCATTAATAAACAAAAAAAAAAAAATACATTATTCATTATCATTCATAAAATGACGCATGTCGTAGTTTGAAATATTCAGGAGCGAGCGCGTTCCTAACTTTGTGTTCCAAGGACGGCGCGGAATGGAACGGCTTGTTGCCATTCCATTCCATTATTTTTTGATAAGTAAATATTATGAACAGGGTTTCATAACTGTAATGCATTTATTTTATTGTACTCATTATCTTAACGAATTATAATCGCGCCTAAAAGTAGTTTATGTCGGTTACATTTAGTGGGCCGCCTTTGTAAGACAACTAAAATGGCGCCGTGTATAAAAAAAAAAAATTGATTATTCGGTTGGCGAAACATGCGGGATATTTACCAACCTTTTAAAATTTTATCGGCCACAGCTTCCATAGTGTGAATGCTCTCGGAATATTTTCAAAGCAAAAACGTGAAGGGCGTTAAAAGAGAAAAGTTTAAATTAAAACGGACACTGTTCAAACGTACTGGAGACTGGAATAGGATTTTGGGAATATTTATAGATCTGGTGTGAGTTGAATACGTTTGCAATTTGTATTTTTAAGTTTTCTAATACACCAATGATTCCTAGCTGTCCCGCGCAACTTCGATTGCGTAACAGTTTTCAATAATGCTCCGTTCCTATTGGTTGTAGCGTGATGTGATCTTCCTCAATAAATGGGCTATCCAACACTAAAATATTTTTTCAATTCGAATCAGTAGTTGCTGAGTAACCTCAGCAACTAAACTACTGATTCGTTCAACCACACACTCTTCAGCTTTATATAGATTATAATTAAAATTATAAATAGTGCAGAAAAGTCGATGTTTAGCCTAAAGCGATTTTTGGGTGCCCATTAGTAAATAGGGTAGTCAGCTAGGAAATAACGGCCTCATCTATACTAATATTATAAAGCAGAAGAGTTTGTTTGTTTGTTTGGTTGAACGCGCTAATCTCAGGAACACAGGAGGAATACAGGTCCGATTTGAAAAATTATTTCAGTGTTAGATAGCCGTTTATGGAGGAAGGCTATTATCATCACGCTAAGACAAATAGGAGCGGAGCATTCATGGCAAATGTGACGCAGACGAAGTTGCGCGGGTCAGCTAGTCTAGAATAATATAACCAAAAAATATTGACGTGTAAAAGAGTTACATTTAACCTATTTGCAAAATAAATATGATTTATGATTTAAGTCGACTCGACAGAGTAGACCGGCTAGGGGGTCTTTGTTGTAGCTACTATCAGGGAAAAGAATTCATGTCTGCCGAAAATCTCCAAAATACATTGTGACAGTCTTTATAAGTGCTTCTTTTGTGAACCAACAGCCTCGCGTGGCTACTGTAGCCGGCAGGGTTTATGGCCCGATATTGTCTCACTGGGTGGCGGCGCAAAGACCGTCATTCAGATATGTGAGATGACAATGTTTTGTTGTTTATTTAGTGTGTGTAAATATTTTGTCTGTGTTTAAGTATTATTGTTTTATATTGTTACGTTGTTTTTCTTGAACCTAACATTTACCTTAGGTTTCCAAGTAAAATGATCATTGTAGTTTGTGCAACTGACTTTGGCTTGCGATTTATGAAAGGAGTTATTTGCTTCATTTTTACGGCGTCACTAGACCCTAATGATAACACTTTCTGTCGATAAATCACTTTTCTAAACCCTAAATAAACAGATTTTCACAATAATATAAATACGTCATATCATAATGTTGTGACTGTTGACATTGCAAATGTCATTCTGTTGAAACGTCAGTCTCTGTCAGTTGGAGGCGACCTCTAGCGGTTGCCGATTCAAAGTTGTAGTTTAATCGATATTATTAGTTGATTTTGTCAGATTGCTTGGAAACTAATACTAATATCGTATAGACCAATCCTTAATAGTTTTCGGCTTTTGGTGAAAAGACACTGGTCTTTTAACCATAGACGGAAATGTAATTATTTTTTCATAATAGACATTGTTCTAGAAATTTCGAAAACCACATTGTCTATGGTTTGTCACTGGCTTGGTGTGGCCAGGTTGTACATTCTCAATTAGCCGATTTTATCAAAGAATTACCCCACTCAAGACAAACGATAGTGTTGGAAGTGGGAAATGATGAGTTTGTTAGCTTGGATCCTGATTATTATTATTGTTCCAGGGTGTAAACGTCAAGTTAGACGGTTGTTAGGGATCTTTCCAGGAATTTAATATCTTGTTGTAGTGATTCAGTCACCCGAGTTCCCACATGTTTTACCTAGAAAAAGAGGAGTTTTTCTAAGTGGGCTGTCTTGTTCTGGTTGTAATGCCTGACAGGACAAACAATCGGTCATTTTTCCATCTACCACGCTGGACACACACAGCGTTCTTGCCCTCGTGTCTCAAAGGTAGGAATTTTGTTGAAAGAGTGTTTGAAAGTGATCTTCGAGACCTTCCAAGGTCGTTTAAAAGGATATTGTTGTGATCCCTGGATATTTATTACAGGACTCCATGTTTTGAAAGGATTCGCTAAGGAAATTAGGCGGACCCGTCTCCAGCCGGTCGAAGCTAGCAGTCAGCCAAGTGTCTTCAGCCCTAATCAACCGTAAGTTTTGCACCCCCATGGGTTTCTTATTGTCCAACCATGCAGGGTTAGCGTTGAAAGTCGTAGCTCGTGTAGTGTTTGCAAAAGGCCACGTGGTCCGGCTATTGTCTTAGCTTTTAGATTCCCTAGCTCGGACCCCTTTATTCCTTCTCAGGGAAAGTACCGTAGCTTTCATATATATAATAGGCTCCCCGTGTTGTCAATTCCAGGTGAGGCAACTCGAGAGATTCGTCTCGCCGCCAGGATCTAGAGGCGCCTCTGGAGCCTGGACGTGAGCCCCGTTCCTCGAGTCCACACAACGCCTCCTGTGGAGACGACCGTGCAGTGGCAGAGTCCGCCTAGCGATATAGCGCAGGCGGGACGGTTTTTTTTTATATTTAACTTTTACCCTCAATTTTCAACCGGTTCATTCTAGAACCAGTTTACCACCTACCCGGTTTTCAAAATTAGAAGCCGGTCTTTATCTACCTTCAATTAATGGACCCCGGGTTCGACACCTACGCTTAACTGGAAGGATATTGAACATCTTAGTCGGCTCAGGGATCCGGGACTCTTCAAGTCCCTGGCGCCCCTTTAGTTTAATTAATTTAAGATTATAATTCTCATTCACTAAACTGGAAGGTTGTCCTTGAAATTTATTAAGAACAATTAATAGTTAATTTAAATTTAAATAAGAGGTACAGTACTGGGTTATCTTCAACCCCCCACTACCCAAGTTCCACCGACTGAACTTTATGCTGGCTGGCCTTACCCTAACCTCTACCTAAGCCTAACCATTTTTATATTTTTAGTGGGTAGTTGCCTGCAAATAAAATTATATTGTTTAAGACAATTCGTTGTTTCTTTGCATTACAACCTCAACCCACCTTGCATCTGGGCTTTTGTTCCTACTCCCTAGAGGGACAAAATCTCCTATGTAACAGTGGCAACCAACGTGTGTATTGGTTGAAGATAGAGGTTACGTCTATTGCTGTACCTTACAACCCCAAGTACTGTTTCTACGACCTTCCAGTTTTTGTTAATTTTAAGGAAAAAACCGTCACGCCGAATCTTTTGTAAACGTGTTCTAGTCTATATGTTTGTACCGTTTTATACACTTTACTTAAACTTAAACTTATACAATTTAATTTTACTTTATACAGTTTACCAAAACCTATACAAATAACTAAATAATTTTACTCCATAAGACTGCTATTGTGTAACCGCCTTTACTTTACATACTAATTACAAATTTTTTGAGATTGTACATCGGTGACAGCCAGTTTATAGTTCGGTTCCCATATTTTTTTTTAAATTTTACAAAATGGAACGACCCGTTAAATTTAATTTACTACGCAAGGACGAGCTTATTTATGAAGTTTTGGTTCGAGATGTGAAACCCGCCTCAACCGTAGAGGAACTACGTGTTCAGATTAGGGAACTCGGCAAAGTAATCTGTTCTGATGATATAGTGGAGACTAACTTAGATCCAAAAAGCGAACTATTAACAATCAAGGCCAAACTCCCAGAAATTAGTGAAGTACTAGAAAAACATCCTTCCAACTTCAAAAAATTTAACCGCGTTAAGGCTCTAGGTTACCACCTGTATCATCGCTTGAGTAGGATTACCCCTCCAACCGATCTTAGTACCGACTATGCAACCATTGACAAGCAGCTTGAGGGTTACTTGTCGAGAATTGATTCGGCTAACGCAAGTTTCCATCAGTCATTTACATCTGCTGAGGAGACACCGAAAGTATCGTCGGACTTGCAGCCAAGGGATATAATCATTTCATGCAAGAAAGACACTGTTAGGACCCTCGGTATTAAATTTAACGGTACTGGTTGTGTGAAAGCTTTTATTGAGCGACTAGAGGAGCTTTGCGAGGCCAGAGATATTAGCGAAACCGCCTTGCATACCTCTGCGTTGGATCTCTTCTCGGACGGTGCCTTATTGTGGTACCGTGGAATTAAAGAGTCGGTTGTTGATTGGGCGGATCTGAGGCAGCAGTTAATAACAGCTTTCGCTCCACCTGACTACGATATGCGTCTCATGTCAGAGATAACGAATAGAACTCAAGGGTCAACTGAGCTGTCCACAATATATATAGCAGTCATGGAAAACCTCTATAACAGATTATCTTATAAGGTTCCAGAACGCGACCGTTTAGCACGGATCAAGTTTAACATGAGACCAGAATACACGATGGGGTTGTCAATAATGAATATCAACACGCTGGCCGACTTAAAAGAGAAGTGTAGGCAACTGGAGCTAGGTTTTCATAGCAGGGCTCAGTTCCATGAACCACCCAAACCAACGTCTTCTTTTGTCGCAGCAGACTTGGCATTCCATCCACCAAAGGGTCCACAGCGAGTTGAAGCCGTGCAAGCTGGTTCTGATTCTTTGTTCTGTGTTCGTTGTAGGGTTAAAGACCACTCATTGTCGGAATGCAAATCCACGGCAATTGTGTGTTTCCGTTGCGGCAAGAAGGGCGTACGTGCCCCGTCGTGCCCTACTTGCAGTAAGAAGCAGAAGGAGGCTCAGCCCTGTCCAACCTGCGTTTCAAAAAACTAAATTTACGGAACTACAGCCAAAATTTTAATAAGTCCGATTGGGACGAATATTTAAAATTTTTAAAACTATTTTTTAATACATTAAGGGTAGATACAGTAAGATATAAAACTACGGATGATAGTCGTCCACATTTAACAGTTACCATATACGATGACCATTATTATGGTTTACTCGACTCGGGTTCCTGCATCTCGGTATTGGGTTCCGATGTTGGCCAACACTTCATAAGGGCTGGTGCGACACTGCACGCTGATACAAAGTTGGGCAACATCGTAACTGCCAATGATTCGAGGGCATCCGTGGAGGGTTATTTATTTTTACCAGTGACTCTCATGGAAGTGACTAGGATAATTAAATTCTACATTATTCCAGACATTACCACGCCATTAATTTTTGGCGTTGATTTTTGGAAGGCCTTTAATTTGGCCCCAAAAATATTTAATAAATTACCTTTAAATTATAAAAAATACAATAGAGGCCATAAATGCATCTCGGAGGTAAGGCACCTACAACCTTTTGACGAATTAACACCTGATCAAAAGAATGAAGCGGAGTCATTAATTAAAGATTTTGAAAATGTCTCCTTTGAGGCTAAGGGATTGGGTCGTACCCATCTGTTGCGTCATAAAATAGACACAGGGGATGTTGCGCCTATTAAGCAACGTTATTACCCAATGTCACCTGAACGCCTCAAGGAACTTAACCGTCAGCTGGATGAGATGTTGGAGATGGGAGTGGTGGAACCCAGCAAGAGCGCCTGGAATAACCCGGTTCTACTAACACCAAAACCGAATGGGGAATGGCGATTTTGCCTGGACAGCCGAAAACTAAACGCGGTCAGCAAGCAAGATGCGTATCCACTACCCTACGTCTCTCACATCTTAGACCAGTTGCGGGACGCGCGATACCTTTCGTCGATTGACTTAAAATCTGCCTTTTGGCAAATAGAATTGGACTCCGTTTCTTCCAAAGAAAAAACCGCATTCACGGTTCCGGGTCGAGGTTTGTTCCATTTTAAAGTTATGTGCTTTGGGTTGACTGGAGCCCCAGCTACCCAACAGCGATTAATGGACAGACTATTCGGCCCAGAGTTTGGAAATAAGGTGTTCGTTTATCTCGATGACATTATTATTTGTTCATCAACCTTCGAGGAGCACATTTCACTTCTTAAACGGGTTTTAGATAAATTAAGGCAGGCTAATCTGACAATTAATTTGCCAAAGTCCTGTTTCTTTCGACGTGAGTTAAAATACCTAGGTTACAGAGTGGACGAGCATGGCTTACACACTGATCCGTCGAAAGTTCAGTCAATTGTCAACTTTCCAACCCCTAAGACCCGTAAGGAAGTGAAAATGTTTCTTGGAACGGCCTCATATTATAGACGTTTTATTAAAAACTTTAGCACGATAGCGGCTCCGTTAAACGCACTAACAAGTACGAGCAAAAAAGCACCGCCTTTTCAGTGGACGACTGAGACCGAAACCGCGTTCTCAACCTTGAAAGAGGCGTTGGTGACCGCTCCGGTATTGGCTTGCCCAGATTTCTCTAAACCTTTTGAGATTCATTGTGACGCATCTAGTTTTGGGATAGCGGGCACTCTGACTCAGGTTACAGATGGAGAGGAGCACCCAATAGCCTATTGCAGTCGTTCACTCAACCCGGCGGAGCGCAACTATTCGGCAACGGAACGCGAAGCCCTCGCGGTGGTCTTCGCCGTCGAACACTTTCGTGCCTACGTGGAAGGCGGCCTAGCGTTTAAAGTGATAACCGACCACTCGAGCTTAAAATGGTTCTTTAATTTAACCAATCCCTCTGGTCGATTAGCCCGTTGGGGTTGTCGGTTATCACCTTATAACTTCACCATTGAACACCGCAAAGGCAGAGACAATGTAGTCCCAGATGCCCTTTCTCGTAGCGTTCCGTTGTTGGAAATTAAAGTGCCAATTAATGACACATGGTATAAAGCGTTGTGGGATAAATGTGTCAGTACGCCCAGATCGTGCCCTAACTTTATTATTAAGGAGGACAAACTCTACCGTTACGCTAAAAATAAATTCGGGGTAGCTAGTGACTATGACTGGAAGCAAGTAGTACCGGAGGGCAATCGACTAGAATTGCTTAAAAGTCACCATAGTGGCGAATTATCTCCACATTTCGGAGTATTTAAAACTTACAAAAGACTTGCACTCCGATACTACTGGCCCAACATGTATAAAGACGTGATTAGCTACGTTGGTAAATGTGATACATGCGCCGCATATAAACACTCACAATTACCTCCTCCCGGACTCTTGGGTGATGCGAAAGAGTGCTCCAAGCCTTTTGAAACGATAAGCATTGACTTGGTAGGTCCGTTGCCGCGTTCCAGAGCGGGATTCACTTATCTTTTAGTTGTTGTGTGCTGTTTTACGAAATACTGCTTACTATTTCCTTTACGCAGAGCTGTTGGTAAAGCAATAGCACAGAAACTGGAAGACGGAGTATTCCTAGTACACGGTATACCCCGTACGGTTATAGCAGACAACGGGACGCAGTTTACGGGTAACGAGTTACGTTCACTGTTGGAGAGGTACAAAATACCTCAAGTTCACTTCACACCTCGTTACTGCCCAAGCGTGAACACCGTAGAACGCTATAACCGTACTATTATGACCGCGGTATCAATTCTCGTGGAGGGTGATCATCGATCTTGGGATGTTAACATCTCAAAGATCCAATTCGCGATGAACACCTCCACAAACGAGGTTACTCGTTTTACCCCGTTCTTCCTAGTACATGGCAGAGAGGCCGTTAGTAGTGGTGATGTCTTCGGCAATGATACCGTTGCACAGCCCACTCTAGCTTGCGCTTCCCGCAGTTCATATGCCAATCAGCTAGGGGGTTTGGGCGATATCTTCGATAAGGTAAAGGACGCGCTCGTCAAATCCCATAAACGTAGTGCTCGTTATTACAATAGTAGTAGGAGGCACGCGGAGTTTGAGGTAGGCGACACTGTTTGGAAGAGGACATATCCACAGAGTGACGCCTCAAAATTTTTTATGGCTAAATTAGCCCCTAAGTATGAAAAATGTATTATTAGGAAAAAACTTTCACCCTTAGTGTATGAATTGGAAGGCTGTAGTTCCGGAAAAAACCTTGGCACATGGCATATCAAAGATTTTAAATCACCATGTGGCGAGGATTAACTTTTCCATTTTTTTAAATAATTTAAACATAAATTTAAAAAACTATGTTTGTTAAATATAGTTAACATGGTTTTTGCAGTTCGTAGTGTTACACAGGATCCAACTGTGAACACATTTGTAAACTGCGTTTTGAGCACCAATAGACGACTGATTAAAGTTGTTGTTGGTCACTTATTATTATAGGTTTAACTCTCTTGAAGAATGTATGAATCTCCGGATTGCTGGTAAGGCAGCATAATGATAGTCCTGAGTTAGGAGGCCTTAATGGCGGGCGTGTAGGCTGCATTGTTGGAAAACGTTTTTAGATGGTATTTTATTTACAGGGGGCGAATTACCGTCACATTCCATTTCAGGAAGACGGTTAGCCAATTCTAATTAGTTTGTAGTAGTTACTTATTTACTTTAGGGTATTGATTGTGTACCGGCTCGGCGTTGTTCGCGGCGGTCATCACTATTAGTTAGAGGATGTGTAGGTTGACTTTGGTGTACGATTGGGTAGGGTGGTCTCTCCTATATAATTATAGTAGGTCAGACTAAGATATTACTTCTTCAGCAGATTCTTACACATTTCTACTCTTTTTTGGAGCTTGTCTTTTACCATGTTTGTAAATGGATTAGACTCGCTACAGGAGTAACACTACACTTTTTTTTGGAGCTTGTCTTTTACCATGTTTGTAAATGGATTAGACTCGCTCCAGGGGTGGCGCTATTTAATGTATTCCACAGATATAACATTTTTGTTGTTAGTATATGCCTTAACTGCCTAATCGTGCACCAGTTTCGACGTTTTTTTTTCTTTTCTTTCTCAGTTCCTGTTTTTAGGGATGAGCATTGTGGATTGTTGTAGGCGTGCTTAGTTCTTTTGAATTGGCTTTGACGCTGGAGGGCCAGCTTCGAGATTTGCCCTATCGGGTCAAATCTCTGGTGGTTGGGGAGGTACTGTTACGTTGTTTTTCTTGAACCTAACATTTACCTTAGGTTTCCAAGTAAAATGATCATTGTAGTTTGTACAACTGACTTTGGCTTGCGATTTATGAAAGGAGTTATTTGCTTCATTTTTACGGCGTCACTAGACCCTAATGATAACACTTTCTGTCGATAAATCACTTTTCTAAACCCTAAATAAACAGATTTTCACAATAATATAAATACGTCATATCATAATGTTGTGACTGTTGACATTGCAAATGTCATTCTGTTGAAACGTCAGTCTCTGTCAGTTGGAGGCGACCTCTAGCGGTTGCCGATTCAAAGTTGTAGTTTAATCGATATTATTAGTTGATTTTGTCAGATTGCTTGGAAACTAATACTAATATCGTATAGACCAATCCTTAATAGTTTTCGGCTTTTGGTGAAAAGACACTGGTCTTTTAACCATAGACGGAAATGTAATTATTTTTTCATAATAGACATTGTTCTAGAAATTTCGAAAACCACATTGTCTATGGTTTGTCACTGGCTTGGTGTGGCCAGGTTGTACATTCTCAATTAGCCGATTTTATCAAAGAATTACCCCACTCAAGACAAACGATAGTGTTGGAAGTGGGAAATGATGAGTTTGTTAGCTTGGATCCTGATTATTATTATTGTTCCAGGGTGTAAACGTCAAGTTAGACGGTTGTTAGGGATCTTTCCAGGAATTTAATATCTTGTTGTAGTGATTCAGTCACCCGAGTTCCCACATGTTTTACCTAGAAAAAGAGGAGTTTTTCTAAGTGGGCTGTCTTGTTCTGGTTGTAATGCCTGACAGGACAAACAATCGGTCATTTTTCCATCTACCACGCTGGACACACACAGCGTTCTTGCCCTCGTGTCTCAAAGGTAGGAATTTTGTTGAAAGAGTGTTTGAAAGTGATCTTCGAGACCTTCCAAGGTCGTTTAAAAGGATATTGTTGTGATCCCTGGATATTTATTACAGGACTCCATGTTTTGAAAGGATTCGCTAAGGAAATTAGGCGGACCCGTCTCCAGCCGGTCGAAGCTAGCAGTCAGCCAAGTGTCTTCAGCCCTAATCAACCGTAAGTTTTGCACCCCCATGGGTTTCTTATTGTCCAACCATGCAGGGTTAGCGTTGAAAGTCGTAGCTCGTGTAGTGTTTGCAAAAGGCCACGTGGTCCGGCTATTGTCTTAGCTTTTAGATTCCCTAGCTCGGACCCCTTTATTCCTTCTCAGGGAAAGTACCGTAGCTTTCATATATATAATAGGCTCCCCGTGTTGTCAATTCCAGGTGAGGCAACTCGAGAGATTCGTCTCGCCGCCAGGATCTAGAGGCGCCTCTGGAGCCTGGACGTGAGCCCCGTTCCTCGAGTCCACACAACGCCTCCTGTGGAGACGACCGTGCAGTGGCAGAGTCCGCCTAGCGATATAGCGCAGGCGGGACGGTTTTTTTTTATATTTAACTTTTACCCTCAATTTTCAACCGGTTCATTCTAGAACCAGTTTACCACCTACCCGGTTTTCAAAATTAGAAGCCGGTCTTTATCTACCTTCAATTAATGGACCCCGGGTTCGACACCTACGCTTAACTGGAAGGATATTGAACATCTTAGTCGGCTCAGGGATCCGGGACTCTTCAAGTCCCTGGCGCCCCTTTAGTTTAATTAATTTAAGATTATAATTCTCATTCACTAAACTGGAAGGTTGTCCTTGAAATTTATTAAGAACAATTAATAGTTAATTTAAATTTAAATAAGAGGTACAGTACTGGGTTATCTTCAACCCCCCACTACCCAAGTTCCACCGACTGAACTTTATGCTGGCTGGCCTTACCCTAACCTCTACCTAAGCCTAACCATTTTTATATTTTTAGTGGGTAGTTGCCTGCAAATAAAATTATATTGTTTAAGACAATTCGTTGTTTCTTTGCATTACAACCTCAACCCACCTTGCATCTGGGCTTTTGTTCCTACTCCCTAGAGGGACAAAATCTCCTATGTAACAATATGGATCGTTGGTCTAAAAATAAAGATTTAATGAAGTATATTTTTTTTATTTTGACGAGATTCATTTGTCCCATGCATCAAATGAAGGAGTCATTCCCCTCTGGGCGTAGCGGATGGGAGTGTCAGACTCTTACTAAAAACCCACCCGCGTTCGTCTAACGTCGTTAAACCTCATACAATTTCTTACAAAGAATATTTTGCTGTTGCGTGTCGCGTCGTTCCGCTGCCGCGAAGTGTCGCCAAGTGCGGTCAAGCCTTTAGTGGTTAGGTGATACGGGGTAGAATACGCCCGCAACTAAGCCCGAAACTACGGACTTCGGGCTTAGAGAGCAGCCCCCCAGCGCCTGCCGTGGCGACTTTCGAACAAATTCCACAACCTTGGCAGCCCCTTGATATTTATGGTTGAAATTATCACCACATCCATAATTTAAATATAACATACAGCTCCATAATCCTTAACTAACTTACAATAATCTTGAATACCATCTTCACCTGTCTGATTCTAAAACCGCCGCCTCAAAGAACTTGAAAAGGAGGACTTCATTCAACTGTTCAATAAGTGGTGATATGTTTGGCGGCGCAGCGGCTAAGACAAAGCTTTGCGGCGCGGTGCCGATTTGTATGAGGATCGCGTTACGCCGCGCCGCCGCCGCCTCGCACGCTTTCATGTCTGAAAAGACCTTTAACCATATAGTACTGGGCTTTGAGCTCGCCGCTGTGGGCTTAAGCTGTTTATCTTAAGTTGCACTGAAAAAAATGCAGACTAACTAAGATACATTTTCTCTTAGTTGGCATCAAAAGGTTTAGAATAATTATTTATTTTGTTACTTTATACAAGATAGCACAGTTGCCAAAACAAACTCATTTTATTTAAGTCGACAATTTTGCACATGAACAGTATAATCAACAGGCTTTGTTACATCATACATGCTTTGTTAGATTTTACTTCTCCACTTTTATCTATCAATTAATAATTTTTGTTCAGGGTAACAAGCAACTTGTTAGCAATATATAAATTTATATCGTAGTTTTTAACAACGAGCATAGTTGAATAAATAGCCTGCTTACTTAAATCAATCAAGAGAAGTGGTCGCATCTATTAACGTTTTGTTACGTCATCAAAATTACAAAACGCGATGCTCCCCCCAGCGCTTCTCTCGCCCCCGCCCGCGCCGCCGGGCTGCCGAACTTTTCATCCCGTGAGTTGGTTGCTGTTGTGTTGTGTTATATTTTTTTAAAAATAAGTAATTATTTGCTTATTATTAAATTAGTCAATGGTATAAACATGGATGAAGTGGCCGAATTATTAAAGACATGGGAATTGCCCGATCTCATCTCAAAATTTGCAGGTAAGATAAATCATGCAGTAACCTTTACCTACCAACTAGCTAACTATTCTGTAAATCTGTATTGAATGTTATGTATTTGTAAGTCTATGTAATTTGCAGATCATTGATTTTGAACGCCGAATAATGATTCGCAATGCAAAATGCGTTTGCTGGTGCGTTCATCAACGTTGACCCCAGATGATGTCTAAGATGTCAAATTACCTACTCCAGACTCCAGGAGAATATTTATTTTACCCTACAGTGACTTACTGACCTTATTTTTGCTTGCAGAATCTAGATTTATCGGATTTAGAATTTAAACGGGACTCAACAGTTAATGTATCTGCTGCAGAGGACAAAGAAAATGTGCCCACAACTATGTCGCAAATTATATAATTCTAGAAGAAAATGTGCCCCCGAATAGTGCTGAAGTTGATCAGAGAACGCAGAGTGGGGTATGTTTCTTTTAAATTTTTATGTAATGTCACCAAATTGGTAATACTTATTGTATATTTTAGGAGATGGAAAACTTGCAAATAAATTCAATACTAACTAACTCTAACTCATATTTGTCTGTGTGTTACACTGTCATAGCTGAACTGCTAAACCCATTATTATAAAATTTAGTAATTCATTATTAAATTATGTACTAAACCTAAAAACTCACTAAGTACTACTAGTAAATAATATCCTCTTAATTTATTTTGAACCTAGTTTTTTTAATTTTGAACTGTTTATTACTCCGAATGTATGTACTGGATGGAAATAGTTGTATTTCATACCATTTTTTTTCAGTTCTTGCTAAAGTCTTGAAAATATATATTTTAACGTGCCTCCCTCATAAAAATTGGATTGGATTGGATTGTCTAAGTAGGTAATTTTTTTTTTATTTCAGCGCCTAAAGAAGATAAAAATCTTGAAGCATTTTCGGCCATTCACCATCTTTTAAACAGCAGAGAAAACAAAAAAACTTGATTCTAGCTGCAGCTGGCAGCCATCTACGGCAGACACGCAGGATGCTTTCATCAAACATTTAAGATCTGACGCTGAAATCGATCAGTCTATTGAACTTCGGCTAAAAACATTAGAGAATAAAAGGGCAACATCATAGCCAAAAAAAAAGTTGTCAAATTCCATAATCTTTTGTCGCATCCTATACCGTCCAATATACATATTCTAAGCAATGCAAAACAATATGTAACTCTTAGATGCATAATAAGTAAGTATTTTGTGTTATGCGAGTGATTTTCATAACTAAATAAAGTTAAAATTAAAATATGGTTGTTTGATTGCTATACCATTTGTACCTATTTGCATGTTCGATATTTTTATATTCATCCTAATATTGTAGTTCTTGAGAACTACTACTAAGCTGTTGTCATATGAACTAACTGTATTCCTCAATCCAAGTCGGTGTCTTTTGCACATCCACAGAGTACCTACCTACCTAACTTATTGTATTTTTTTATTACCTACAATAAGTTACTTTGTGGATGTGCAAGGTACTGTGACTTGCATTGACGAATACAGGTAGTTCATATGACAACGGCTCATGTCTACGACGAATATGAGGTTAGTTGAATTAATTAGTTTATCACGGTTATTTCATGCAAGATCTTAGTTGAAACAACATAAGAACTCCATTGATTTGATAATGCTGCACAGGCGTATCGTGCAAGATCTTAGTTGAAACAACATAAGAACTTCATTGATTTGATAATGTTGCACAGGCGTATCGTGCAAGATCTTAGTTGAAACAACATAAGAACTTCATTAATTTAATTATGTTGCACAGACGTATCTTGCAAGGTTTAGTTGAATCTACAATTTAAGTATATTGATGTGACAGTGTCTCATTCTTAAACTGGCCAACATTTGAGCTAAATTAAATAACTACCCGTAATTAAACCAATTCATTACTTAGTAGACGGAACTATGATAATTTAACAAAGTTCTCATAGCTGCAGAAGGCAAGATCTTGTTAGGCTCGTATGGAGTCATGATGCGTGATCACATTAAACAAGATGTTTATCAAAGCAAACAAATTTTTTTTTCAGTGTGGTTTTGTTAGGGTTAGATGAGCGAAGAAATGATGGGTTTTATCGTTCAAGTGTTGGAGACAACATTTAACCTTTGTTTTATGGATCACTAGCTGTCCCCCGCGGCTTCGCTCCCGTCTTACCCGCATAATTCCCGTTCCCGTGGGATATTCCCGTTCTGATGGGATTTCCGTGATAAAAACTATCCTATGTCCGTCTCCTGGTTCTAAGCTACCTCCCCATCAATTTTCAGCTAATAAGATTCAGCCGTTCTTGAGTTATAAATAGTGTAACAAACACGACTTTCTTTTATATATATAGATTATCAAATGACTTCTTCCATTTTGGGCTAAGCAGAAGGGAGTGTCAGACTCTTACTGACTAAAACTCATCCATGTTCCTTTTAGTGCCCTTTGCGTTCCAGGGCCGCGGTGACGCTTTCGAACAAATTCCGCAGACCTGGCAGGCCAACATTTACCCCATACATTCCAAGCTCAACTCGATTCCATCTCGAATCATCATGATATTTATGGTTTTTAACGTTCCGTACCTGAAGTGAACATCGGAACCCTATTGCCAAGACTTCACTGTCCGTCCGTCTGTCTGTCTGTCAGCGGGCTGTATCTCAAGAACGGCAATAGGTAGACAAATTAAATTTTCACAGAGTGCGTATTTCTATTGCCGATGCAGCTATGACAAAAAACTATAAAAATTAAAAATGAAATGAAATTAATAATTAAAATACTCTGACAAAAAACATGTTTTTGTCGGTTTATGGTACGGAACCTTTCTTATGAGAGCCCTAATAATATAAAGCTGAAGAGTTTGTTAGATGAACGAGCTTATCTCAGGAATAGTATATGTACACCATATAAGTTACAGAAAAAATAGATGAACTACAGTTATAATTGAAAAAAAAAAAAAACTTTTAGTATTGGATAGCCCATTTATCGTGGAAGGCTATAAGCTATATAACATATTGGTATGAACAACAGGAGCGGAGCATTAATGAAAAATGTGACGCAGAAGAAGTTCCGCATGTTAGCTAGTGTATTATACAAATTAAACTTCCAGAAGAAATTCTCTAAATGATAGTGAAACCTAACTAAAATGAGTTACGTAGTTAAACCATCTAAGGGCGTATTTCATCATCTGAAACTGAACGCGATCAGCATATGAGCCACGTTTACGAGCTGTCAGTGTCATTCTTTTCTATGGAATATTGACACTGACAACTGTAGAACGCAGCTTGATCGAGATCAGTTTCATTGGTGAAATCTGCTCTAAGGCGGGAAGCCACTTTTTAAAACTAGGTACAGCTAGTCTATTCTGTAAATAACCATTTCGATATCGACTTCACCTGAGTGACTAAGCTTACAAAGTGAACTTTATTTCACACATCATAAGGTCTTATATTTATACGAATTTGAAACTCACCTCGGATTCCGCTGTCGAGACACAAAATTGTTGTTACAGAATAGCACTGCAGGTCGCGTCACATAAAAAGAACGCTGTATGAATGTGGAGCTCGCGCACGAAAGTACTAGGCCTATTGTTTTATTTTTGAACTAGACTTTCGCTCGCGGCGTCGTAGGTATATTGGTTATTAGTAGGTAAATTGAAAAATGATATATGCTCCCGCGCCCCACCTCATACCACCAAATAGATCGATAATTCGCCTAACGCGCATCTTTACCGCCAGCGTTCTTTTTACATGACGCGACCTGTAAGTATACAGTGACACTGTGGTTTCGGCTGTGATCGCTCAAAATAGGTATAAGCAAGCACGGGTTTTATTGATAGTAACATTTATATGAGACTATATGGTAGTTTTCTTACCTGGATAGGTAAGCACTAATAAACCTGACTACTCTATTTCCAAGGTGCCTACAATACCATCGGAATACATTAAACTTTTAGTGGTACGCTTGAACGGAGGCACCGTATCAGAACATTACCTATTTCGAATATATTATGAATTCACTAGTTTCGTTTTTCTAGATGTAACTATAGGTATCTATAATTAGATAAATACCAGTGTATAGGTATATTTAGTGAAAACCTAACAGAATTCACTCACAAGAAGCTTTAGTTAAAAGTGGCATTCGATCATCGAAAATTGTTGTTAAAAAGTAAAAAATGTAGATTGACATGCACTACCGAAATGTCTCGTGGTCAATCTTTAACATGTTGCATTTCGAAAATAGCTACTGAGCATTTTATTCGAAACATTTAAATTCAAAATCGATAGAATTCGTCGTAAAGATAAAGCAATTGGAATTGACGAAAAGTCAGCAATGTGGATCGCAATGCGCTACCGAAATGTCACGTGGTCAATCCTAAAACTTTGACAATCGCTATCGCTAGAATGTCATTTTGCCTAGAGCCCAACAAAACATTCGAACACTTTAAATTCGAATCGAAAATTCCAAATTCGAAATCGATAGAACTCGTAAAAATAAACCACGTCACGCTTACGACTTTACAGCCTTTAAAAATGCGTGTTCTGTCCATCGATTCGTACGAGAACTCTTTAGAACGTCATAAAATATTTGAACCGATTTTTATTTGGTGGTAGCATTTTTTTAAGAGGCAAGTTTCCGTGTCTAGTTCACGTTATCGGAAACCGATCATATCCGATACTTTCGTGTCGAGCGTGATTCAACCCTTTATCAAGATCGGGGTAGGTAGTGACGTCGCCGGTAAGCGCCGCTCTGCATTTCATTACCACAAAAATTATACAGTATTCAATTATTCATCGCGCCGTGGAGGGATCGCTGATTTAACGTTGTTCAACCTTTTTAGGTGTTTGAGCCAAGACGTTGAGAATTTAAGATATGCCACCAAGTTCCATCTAGATTTGTTTGAAAACAGTAGAATTGGCACTCAGGTTAATGCAATCACCGTTAGTTTATAAAATCAAACGCTAGAGATTATTAACTCTTTTTGATAAGAAGCGGATATATTGTAAATGATCGAATTTGAATAAAGGTTTTATTTTATTCACAGCAGACAACACAAACATCGACAGACTCACAAAAACAGACATTATCGAAAGTATATATCTCGCTAATTACTACCTATCTTACTGGTTTTTGAAATAATCCGGAGACAGATTTTTTTTTACTTTTGATAGGCACGCGTTTGAACACTATCTCACCTGATGGTAAGCGATGATGCGGTCTAAGATGGAGCAGGGTACCTAGAAGTAACCCATTCACTATCTCACCTGATGGTAAGCGATGATGCGGTCTAAGATGGAGCAGGGTACCTAGAAGTAACCCATTCACTATCTCACCTGATGGTAAGCGATGATGCGGTCTAAGATGGAGCAGGGTACCTAGAAGTAACCCATTCACTATCTCACCTGATGGTAAGCGATGATGCGGTCTAAGATGGAGCAGGGTACCTAGAAGTAACCCATTCACTATCTCACCTGATGGTAAGCGATGATGCGGTCTAAGATGGAGCAGGGTACCTAGAAGTAACCCATTCACTATCTCACCTGATGGTAAGCGATGATGCGGTCTAAGATGGAGCAGGGTACCTAGAAGTAACCCATTCACTATCTCACCTGATGGTAAGCGATGATGCGGTCTAAGATGGAGCAGGGTACCTAGAAGTAACCCATTCACTATCTCACCTGATGGTAAGCGATGATGCGGTCTAAGATGGAGCAGGGTACCTAGAAGTAACCCATTCACTATCTCACCTGATGGTAAGCGATGATGCGGTCTAAGATGGAGCAGGGTACCTAGAAGTAACCCATTCACTATCTCACCTGATGGTAAGCGATGATGCGGTCTAAGATGGAGCAGGGTACCTAGAAGTAACCCATTCACTATCTCACCTGATGGTAAGCGATGATGCGGTCTAAGATGGAGCAGGGTACCTAGAAGTAACCCATTCACTCTTGACTTATAGACTTCCAGGTTATAGCTATAAGGAAACACAGACTCCGGCAGGGAATTCTACCCCCTGGAGCCAGACATATTGTTTCTAAACTATAAAGATGCTGTTTTTCGATGAGACGATAAGTACGCACGACATGGTAGACATTCAGCTGAATGAAATTAAAATTTAAAAAAAAAGATGTATCTGTTAACTTGTAGAGTTGGTATAACGGTTGATGCTAGATAAAAAAGTAAACGTTTCGACCAGACAGAAAATAGAAAAAAAAAAATGGTTTCAAGTCCGAGGTTGATCTTACTGATTACTGCTAAACTCCTAAAACCTCCATTTACCTAACTAAGCCAAATAGCACAAAGAACAAATGTAAGTAAAACGTAATTTTTGAGAAAATCCACAGGACTCGAGTCGATTCCATTTCTAAAATAGCCTTTAGCGTTAAGGTGGATGCTCCAGGGTAGCCCGCGAAATTCAAATATTTTTATGTTTTTTGCAATTTGCAGGTCATTGTGAAGCTGTATGTTGAACAGAATACGGTTCGCGATCGTAAAGAGCATTTATCTAAAGGATTATAACCATTTGAATCATCAATATAACCCTCTAAGTTCATATAACTAGATTGAATGTGATTTCGTGAAAAAGTCATTCAATCTGAACTTAGAGGGTTATATTGATAATTAAAATCATAAAATGGGTATAATTCGTTAGATAAATATGCGTTACGCCCGCGAATCGTATTTTATTTAACATACAGCTTTACACTGACCGGCAAATTGCAAAAAACATCAAAATATTTGAATTTCGCGGGCTACCCTGGCGCTTCCACCTTAACAATAAGAACTGTAGATTAATTGTGGCAAGTCATTGAATCTAGTTAAAAGTAACATGTCTTATCTCTTTTTGTTCAAATAGTAAACCTTCACGAACAAGATTTCTATGTATGATGCTTGAGTAGCTCTGTTTGTGCAAACAGTAATTTCGTTTCGTCTATATGAACAAATAATATGCGTGGTACTAACAAATATGGCCTTATTGGGATGTATTTTTAGCAGATCATGGCACGTGTTCCATAAAAGATCTCGCTTCTTATTCTGGAGCCTCAAATTAGGTACAATTTTCCGCAGTCAAAGTCGCATCAAAATCAGCACCATATTTCATATCAGCTGATATTTATAATTTCCTGTCTTTGATCACAAAACAAACACCAAACCGAATATTAATAATATCTCAAATAAACCTCAAACAACGCCATATTTGAAGCCATCCAACGTCCAATACAGTTCAACATCATACCCCAAGAAAATTGATAACCCGTAATTTTAGAACAATAATTGAGTACGAACAAAAGGGCACGTCTCGCCCAAAACGTAACACAGTACAAAGGTAAGGAAATAGCCAGTTTCAGTGGCGTGCTACACAAAAGGAATAATATTAGACGACCACAATGGCGCTTTGAAGCCGGGAGCCGAATAAAAAACGGATGTGTCAATAATTAACTGTGTGATCCGACGTATTTGCCGGAGGCCATCGATTCGGTGCTTTACCGAACCGGTTTATTAAAAAAAATATAACGTACGCACATTGTGATCGGACAAAGGGGCGAAACTTTCGCTGCGAGCTAAACCGTGGTATGTTTTCGTTGGGGTGAAAAATATTACACCCTCGGGCGTGTATGTGTCGGGCGGCGCGTTTATATACCACGCTGTATATAAAGGGTGGGTTGACAACCCTAATGGGAATCTGAATTGCCCATTAGTATTAACATTTGATTAGCATCGCAAATTGAGATGCCAATGTTCAAAGGAGTGCTGTAAATGGCAGATCGTTTTGCTTTTGTGTTACGATAAGTTTTTATTAGGTTTGGGTAGCAAATTTTCTGTTAAATTAATTGCAGACAGTTGGAAAACCATAACAGACTTTTACTGGATTTAGTAAATAATTTAAGTGTTGACTTTAGTTCACATGAAGGTGACTGTCAGCTCAAGTAAAGTCGCAACCTTAGCTTGAGACACATGGTACTGAAAATATACTCGCTGGAAGATAAAGCATTTCACACCTGCATGAAAGAGCTACCCTGTCATTATTTCAGCACGGCCATAAGCTCATTTAAGTCAGCAAAATACATTGCATTATTCACGATAAAATGCAAATTAATTTCAACATTACGGTGCAAAGTAACGCTTGATCCAATTAGGCCGCGTTGGGAGATTTAAAGCTGATATTTTGTCAGTAACCTGAGTACCTACTAGCGCGGCATATTTTTAGTCTCGGTAAAGCAAATACGATTGAAAATTGATTGCTACAACAAAGAGGTAGGTACATAATTGAGTACCTAAAATTCAACTTAATGCCTTTCAATTTGATAATTCATTCAACTTTCATTGCATGATTTACGTTGTCGAGCAAACGCACATTTTACACGTGCGCATAGGAATGGGGTTACAAGAATTTCAGGAGTTAGGTTGCATGAGACTCAGATAGAGAGAGAAAGTGGCCTCAAATTGAAAACATAAAAAACAAAAGTAAAATGAGCTGTCTTTGCCATCTGATGAAAAAAAAAACATACGAAATAATATTTAATTAAACAACACATACACACAACAAAAAATCTCAAGCCCCGAATAATCGCGACGCAATCGGAGCAAATCCGTATAGATCTATAGCAAACGAGGGTAGATATAGAAACGCACAATTCGTACCTACCCCCCCCGAGAATCAGGAAATTCATCTCGCTAATCCACCGTCCGCTGTGAATAGTAAAAGTGATGGGTCTATTCATTCCGAGGGGGAATCAGGGGCGTGCGGGGTGGCAAGCGCTAAAATTTAATAAAGCCGGCTCGTCATGACCAGGCCCAGGCTTGCGATTAATTACGCACAAGAGGCTAGTAATGATACCCAGTACCCGCGTCAGGGGACGTCGCTTCATCTATAATTCATGAATGATCTGTATAATTTTGTTTATGGTTTTGATTCCTGTTGTGCCGTTAAAATTTGTTGGAGCGGTGTTGTGTTATGAATTTGTACTGTTTTGCCAGATGTGTGTATTGGGATTTTCTGGCCATTGGGCTAGAGTTAATGGAGCTGTGATTTCAGTTTACAGTCATTGAGCGGAAGCTTGCTATCATGTATAGCTTCGAATTTTAAGCGAACTTTATTTTATTTGGATGAAAGGTTTGGCACATAATAAAAATCGAAATAAAAAACACTCTGTTTTCTATTGTTTATAATGGAGTGCTCTAGCTGACACTAAAAAACTTTTTACAAAAAAATACAACCGACTTCCAAAAAAAAAACACTACAAAGTAAAAAATAACTTTAATTTCGGAACTCGGTGTTTTTGTTAATTTGTTAGTTTTTTGACACCGACTTCCGAAATTAAAGTTATTTTTTACTTTGTAGTGTTTTTTTTTTTGGAAGTCGGTTGTATTTTTTTGTAAAAAGTTTTTTATTTTTACTTTTTAGTGGTACCCCACACCTAACAACACCACTGCAAAATCGCAGAAAAGCAAAATACAAACGCACTAGTTGCCCATACGATTTTCGAAAGTTCCTCTCGACTTCTCTGGGATGCCATCATCAGATCCTGGTTTCCTTATCATGGGACCATTTGGGAAGTATTCCCTTTCCAACAAAAAAAAACATTTTTAAAATCGGTTGGCAAGCGACGGAGTTATGCCCGAACAAACATAAAAAAAAAAAATACAAACATCCGAATTGAGAACCTCCTCCTTTTTGGAAAGTCGGTTAAAAAAACTACTAGAATGAACGATCTGCTGTAATGATCTATGTAAAAATGAATGAGAAGTATTTATGAGGCTATATGTAGGTATTGTATAAGCCAGTTGCACACTTTGCGTTGGTGTTTTTCCTAGAAGTAACCTATTCACTCTTGACTTAAAGTCTCCATGTTTAATATGAAAAGTAACTTGAAAGAAGCAATGCCCTTTTAAAGTGCAAAGCTGACTTTCAGCGTGCTTTTAACATATAAAAGTCTAAATTTTCCACTGATTGCAATGGTAGATATTACCACTGGTTTATTATTATGCTAATAATTATGAAATCCGTGCCTTTCGCGTTGAACGCTCTCTCGGTATCGCGTGAGGTGGCATGATGATATGCAAAGCAGCGATAAATTAAAATGGAATCGATTGTGCGATAAAGCCTATCGCGATATCGATTTTGATTAGTTGGGTGCTTTTTACGCGAACTCTAGTTAATATAACTCTGAAATCGATAACCCTCGTTGAGCAAGTGTGGTGATTAATGCTAGTGCCTTCAGTATGTGAAGTATTATTAATTATCTGACTTTCTTGATTAGTATTTTAAATGACCGTTTTGGAGAAGTTGCTTGTTTATTTTAGGTCCTTTGTTTCGCTTACTCTAGTCAGGCTCTAAAATGTAAAGCAATCAAAACTGGATTGATATCTATTTGTTTTTTTAGGACTTTTATACATGAACTAGCTTTTGCTCGTGAACGCGCATATCCCGTTTTTTTTCTTAGCCTTTATTATCATTAATGTGGCTATCATACACAAAAAGAATTTTCCAAATACAGACTAAAGCTGCTTTTAGACTACGCTATAATATAATAGCATATGCTATAGAGCTCATAGCAAACCAATATTGCGCACCATGCATTGTTATGGACACGTTCACACTGTAGGTACTGTACCTACTATATTATTATGTAGGTATGGTGCGCGATATATTTGTGCTATGAGCTATATACTCTATGCTATATATTATAGCGTAGTCTGAAAGTAGCTTTAGCGTGATGAAACAAACAATATTTTTAGCTTTATTATATGTTTTAGTAAGTAAAAATGTATGGAAAATTTGTTTTTTTTTGACAAATTGCGACTAAGATAAGAAGTCTCATATAGCCAAGATATAAGTAGAACTAGAGATGAACAACTTAGTTATCAACAATGTGTGTGGTAGTTACCACCACGTGCCAGTCGGTCTATTATGCCTTTCTTGTAAACCATTAGGTATTTCTTTTTGATATGTCACGTATAATATTTAATAAAGTATAGATGAAGATGTTGTGTGTTGTGGATGTACCTATGTGTGATGTTGTTGTTGATGTTGTGTGTAGTAAGATGTTGATGTTATCTTCATCTATACTTTATTAAACTTCATACGTGACATACCAAAAAGAAGTCCGAAAGTCGTCTTCGGACTTCGACAGTAACATTTTCATCTACCTACTATATCAAATCATTTACTATAACAAAACTATTAATATTGCAGGAAAACATGGGATTTACCAGGTGTTCATATATTGTTAAAAAACTAAATTTTTTATTGCTATTTTCGGACTTTTAAAAAGAAAGAAAGAAAGAAAGAAAAACTACGCAAACTACGAATTACTGGCACGCATTAGTAAAATTTTGGTTTTACTTCAGACACACGAACATGTTTCTAAATAATTTGGAATCAGTAGGTGCAGGCAGTCTGAAGAATATACCTTCAAATTAATTTAATGCGATCTTACTTATTTACAGAGTTAAAACAAAAGACCAAATAATTCAGAAACATGAACAGTAAAAATAACCGTCTTGTTTTTCACGTAAACACAAAATATGTACCAGGCAAGCAGAACAATTCAGTAGTAAGGCTTACATAAAAGTACGTTTAGTACATTGTCTCAGCATACAAATACCTATTTACCTAAGCATGTGTAGGTACCAGGCTGCCAGCAATCTAGAGAGGTTAGTGCGTACTCAGGTGCTTGGTACCTTCGAAGAATCTTATATGGTTTCTTTTCATGACAACGGGTAGTTCGCAATTAGGTACAGTGGCTAAAAATAGGTACGTAAAATCAGAAAAGATTTATGGCTAAATGTTGCGTGTGTTTTATTGCGAGCCACTGTTTAGTAAAACTGTGGATGTGACATGAGAAGCAAACCAATCAAAGGAAGATAAAGATAATTTACAGATTATTTGGGTTCAGTACCCGAGGGGTAACTAACGGAACCCTATTACTAAGCCTCCGCTGTCCGTCCGTCCGTCTGGCAGCGGGCTGTATCTCAAGAACCGTAACAGGTGGACAGTTAAAATTTTTAGAGTATGTATTTCAGTTGCCGCTGTAACATGAAATAATATAATTTTTTACAGAGTGTGTAGGTATTTCAGTTAATAGTGTAATATAAATTAAATTAAAAATTAGGAAGAGCTTCCATACAAAAAACGTGTTTTTTTTTTCGGTTCATGGTACGAAACCCTTCGTATGAAAGTCCGAATCGCACTTGGCTGGTTTTTTTTTTTTTTACTTGGTCTTGTCCGCAACTGTCCTTGAGACTATACAGGACTTGGCAAAAGGCAGGTTGAGGATGAACTGTTTCCACTTTTGTATGACTGATCTGAGTCTGAATATAATATAACTGAGTCCTGAATTCGATTCTTATTGGAATATAGTAAAAGCTGATTTAAAAAAGGAGTCTCAAAATAAAAAACCGGTTAGGTTATACCTCTTTGGTACCTTTTTAAGGAACAGGCAACGTTTTTTTCATGAAAAACAACTGTAATCTTTCGATAGCTTTTCTGGCACTAAACGCTGAAAAATCCATGCAATTACAGTGCATTTTTTTGGCACAACAGCAGCAAGTACCGACAATTTAAACGACTAAACATTCCACCAGAAAACTCGACGACACTCCAACCAACTGCACATAAATCTACAAAAAACATGAAAAAAGAAAATTACACATACAAAATGCTGTACCTACGTATTAGACGCATATACGCCAAGTTTTTTTTAAGAGGGATGTCGAGTGGCTAGGCTGCGTGCACACGGTACGAACGCTCGACATAACGACATCTTTTGTCGAGTCGAACTGTGAAAGTGGCTCGCTCCACGCTCGGTAATCCGCGCCGGGCTGAGTGTTTCACGTCGCTCGCTCTTCATTCAGGACCCTTCAACTTAGCTGCAGGACTTAGTACAAGAATTACGCGTGCCTTATTTACTGGGGCCGCTTATGTGTCGTTTGTTATGTTTTTGGTTGTTTTTTAGTTATTTTTTGTCAAATGATATTTTGTCTGTCAGCTCTGACCTAGATTAGATTCGAGAGCAATCCTATGTCAAGTAAAAAAGTAAAAAATGGTCTGTATAAGCACACGTCGATTTTGTGGGTGTGTAGAATTTTAGGACATGGACTTACTACTTCAGAAGACCTAACAGCTCAGGTTCTCGTATTAAATTATTCATTACCACAAAATACTGTCTCAAATTAGGATTACGATGTGATTGGTTATTTAAATGAGTTTTCAACAGCCAATATAATATTAGCCAATTAATATTCAAACTCATAATTTGACTCGCATTTCATTTTTCACTGATCGATATCGTCAAAAACAGGGGATTGAAAATAAAAATAAGATTTAGCCTTTTTTCACATTATCATAATATCTAACTGGTGTGACGATCAGATCAAATTTGCAGGTAAAACTTGGCCAGAAATAGCACAAGATAGATAGGTTAGGAAGGAGAAAGGGGATGAATTTGCCCAGCTAGTAAAAGTAAAAATGATGGGTAACAAGTTGATTATACATTGTATAATAATACTATACGATCTTCAATAAGGAACCAATAAAAAAAAAACCAAGTTGCTAAACAATATTTCCTGCCACACCTCCCATTTACCTTCATTATTTTCTACTGGCAACTCAAAACCCAAGACCTTACCGCATCGTCGGCGTATCGTCCCGTAATTGGCGCTCAAGTGGCAATTAGCGTGCTCGACTCTGTCGCTCGCCGTTCTGAACCCTGCCTTAGTTCTCTTGTTATTTGCGAACTAGTGTTTCAAATATAACCGGGGAGATTTTACCTTGGTACTCGACCAGTGTCGGGTTTTACGGAATTTTGTTACCCGTTTAATTGGCGCGTGGATTTGTAACTGAATAGTTTTGGGGGATTTCATTTTGTTTTTGTAAGTTTATTTGATTTAATATTTATTAAAAAGAAACTTTAGGGTTATCTTTATGGCGTTACCGTTATTTTTGTGACAAAGAAGAGTTAAAACAGACTATTAAAGTTGATAGCGGGAAAATAATGTGGTGTAGGTGTCACCGGAAAATGGAAAACGCTGTAAGATTGTAAAATATCGCGTGAAATTGTAAACTATTTCTTCTAAATAGACATGGACACGGATGTATTGGAAACTATTGAATTTGGATGGGATGCATTTTATTTAAAACTATTAATCATAATATTTCGACAAATTATAATCTAATCAAGATATATTACAAACTTACGGAGTCTGTCACTTTTCGGTGACATAGACATAAAAGCTTTCAAGGTAATGGTGACAGAATTATATCTTACTGGCTTTTCTTAGTTCTCTTAGTTTTCTTACGGCGAATTTCACCAGCGTAACTGAACGAGATCAGCAGAGGCCTTAGTGTGAGTTTTTCGTCGCACGTTCGAACGCGTTCGATTGCGAGCGCGTTAGAATTTAGTATGGGAAATTAGGTTCTACGAGTGACCACCAGGTGGCACTATAACTAAATTCCCATACTAAATTCTAACGCGCTCGCAATCGAACGCGTTCGAACGTGAGTCGAAAAAACTCACACTAAGGCCATAGAAACCACGTTTACGAGCTGTTAGTGTCGTTATCATCTGTAGGATATTGACACTAACAGCTCGTGAACGCAGTTTAGACGTACTTATTGCGTTCAGTACATAGGTGAAATCCGTTTATAGTTAGCTACATGCCTTTACAGCTGTCTACGATCAGGGGCTCTACTATGACGTGCCTATGCGATCGTGATCAAGCTCAGAAAAAGGGATAGTGTTATGCGCCTTGTATAACTCTGTCTCCTTCCCACAGCTTATACATGATCGTTTTAAGACTTCATAGTAGGCCAGCAGTAGTTTCGGCTGTGCGTTGTCTGTCATTCAGCAACGGAAGATTTTTTCAGCTGTCTAAAAAAGTCTAGTCGCACCGACATTTGTCTGCATTGTTTTGTTGCACAGACAAAATTTTATAGAAGTTTAAGAAGTCTATTTCATGTGGACGCACTATTAATAAGAACAAGTTATCGGATTGGGTAAAAAAATCAATCTTTGAACTGAAAAGGCATACGATGTTGGCTATACCTAGTTCTAAAATTGTTTCTTTGTACTTTCATACGTATAAAACGCAAAGCATCACTAAACCCAACAAGGAAAAATCCAAATTATATCCATTTTCGTATTATGTAACGACATCACGCAAAAGAGAATTCCGAAGCTGATATAAATAGCGAAGTCTTATGGCTACAGGCCAAGCGAACGAGCGTACGAGTGCTGAGGACTGGGATTCGCTGATAGGCACCTAACGCTCACACTAGTGAATAGTCCCGGATCACGGAGAAATCCCGGAAATTTGTATTCGTTTTAAGAACCGGGATTTTCAAAACCAAAGCTCGGTTCTTTCGGGATACGATAGAGATCAAATAGAGCTGGCTCTCAAACTATCTTGAATAAATTACTTTTGAAAGCACGTTGCAAACATCTGCTAAGCCTTTTCTCAACTATTTTGGGACCAGTGGCGTAGCTACAGAAGGGCAGGACTTTCTACGTTTAGAAGTTTCGGCTGTGCGTTGTCTGTCAATCACTCAGTCGGGCAGTCAGTCACTGAGGAACGGAAGAGTTTTATATAGTATGTATATTGATAATACTGATTCAGTGTCTATAAAACAAGAAATAAAACGTTTAAATTGATTTCATTGAAACGTTTTTTACCCTATCATGACATACAAATACATCCATTCATACAAAATCCTTTATTACAAATATACCAGTTACAGGCCCTTTTAAATAGTCAAGGTCTGTCAGTCAAATAGATGAATCTAATTCTGCCGCGCTAGCGACAAGAGCAGCAAGTTGTTCTGCAACAAAACACACTCACCGACCCTGTCTCCAGCGCGGCAGTTGCACGTCCCAAAGAGTATCTTCTGGAGTATCTTCTTATCTTATGGAGAAGAACGTGCAAGAAACTCCATGGACACTCTTTTGTCAGTGTTTACAAAATCATGGTTACATTGGTTACAAAATAATTTATGAGTAAAATTATACAATGCAAAAGAGAATGAGTCGTCTCTCACTGTCTTTGTTTTAACACTTTCAATTCTAATAGCCAATAAAAGCTTACCTACTTTAAGCATCAAAAGTACCGGGAATCTCTGTTCTTTAGCCGATCGACCCAAAACTCCTGGTTCTTTAAAACAGCACCGGTTTTGCATTACATAGCTCGCACGACTTCTGCGCGCAAACGAACACTAGCGAACGAGCGGGAAAGAGTGTGTGATTCCCACTAGTTGTTCACACGTTCGTTCGTCTAGTCTGCACCCGGCATTATTAGAAGGCTTCAGATTTTATTGTAGGTGGGTAGTTGGACATACTCATGATATTGTGTAGGCGGGCTTGTTACTCCGTTTCATTATATTCTTTCACTTAACTTTGCCCTGCTGCTTCCCATGGATGGGAAATGGATATTTTTCTTGAATGTGATGTTATTTATAAAAGTTATGGGGGAGGGAGTGCACTTGTGTATACACAGTATAATTATCTTCAACACCGATTGCTACTCTCCGTTGAGATTGACCGCCATGGCTGAAATCGGTCAGGACGACTAGTATTTTAGCCCAACAAATTAGAAGATAGAAAGAAAAATACGATTATTAAGCTAAATAATTTTTTTGTTTGTTTGGTTGGTTGAACGTGCTAATCTCAGGAAGTACCTACTGCCGGTCGATTCTGTTGACATCTCACCGTGTCCTGCCGTCTTGTTTGTATGGTTTGACAGCTCACGTGTCGTTCACTTCGCCTAAGAAGTGTTCACTTCGACATGTTTACAGAATCGCATTGCTGATTCGAATAGAAATTATTATTTTATTGTTGGTTTATTAATTTGAATACCCATATTATGTTATAGTATTTTATTGTATGTATAGTTTATATGTAAGTATTTATTTATCTTTGTATTAATAATCGTGTTTCTGGTTTCTCTTTATCTTTATACTAGCTGACCCGCGCAACTTCGTCTGCGTCACATTTTCCATTACTGCTCCGCTCCTATTTGTCTTAGCGTGATGGTATATAGCCTATAGCCTTCCTCGATAAATGGGCTATCAAACACTGAAATAATTTTTCAAATCGGACCCGTAGTTCCTGAGATTAGCGCGTTCAACCAAACAAACAAACAAACAAACAAACTCTTCTGCTTTATAATATTAGTATAGACTAGCTGTTGCCCGCGACTTCGTTCGCGTGTATGTTGTAAAGTAAAATGTCGTTAGGTTAGATCTCTAAGACATACGAACAGTCAATATCTAGCATTGCTTGACTCCTCTTAGCATTAAGAACTTGGAAGGGGGTTATGCAAGGCACTGGCTGTTTCACCTCTTCTGTTCCACCAGCCCAAATATGTTTTCATAATGAGAAACGTGGGTTGGCCATGGGAAGACACCAACCGGAATAGCAATCTACCCCTGCAACAGAAACTACACCGACACTACTATACAGACTCCGGTATCCGCACCATGTTAGACTCCTATTGTGTCCGTTGTGTGCAGGTGTCCTGGCCAAGTTAACCAGCCTTTTTTATGGATTGGAATTCATCAAATGACGTCTTCCGCTTTGGGCGAAGCATAACGGAGTGTCAGATTCTGACTGACTAAAACCATCCGTGTTCCTCTTAGTGCCCTTTGCGTTCCAGATCTGTGGTGACTATTCGAACAAATTCCGCAACTTTGGCAGGCACTGGCCCTAGTGGGCCCCGTCTACAATACTGGCATCTCTTAGAGGCGCACGTTGAACACAACGCGCCGTTAACCCGAGCCTGGTTTTGATCGGACAGCGTGCCACCAAACACTCGCCGTCCGCAGAACCGCGCCTACGGTGGCAGGGAATCGCCCGGTGACTCTCGTCGCTCAGGGCGTCTTCTTCTGTTGCGATGGCTGGGGCGTGAGATTTCCCTTTCTCTCACGCTTTCGGCCTCCTTTCCTAGCATTACTGCTTCGCAAAATGAGGTGACCGCTTCCCATGCATCCTCGCTCTGGACCATAGATTGAATCAGGGCTGGTCGCTAGAGGTCGCCGCCGCCTATCGCCTCGATGAGGACCCGGCGGTGCTGCCGTTCCACCGTGTCATCCAGGTGATCCTAAAAGAATTGACACCCGGTCGTGTCCTCCCGCTGAATCCGAAACAGTTATCTCCCGAAACAATCGTGACCGGTGAATACCTGCGTCAGGCGGATGGTGAGGAAGCTGTGACGCCGCTTTTGCCACTCCTCAAAAAGGGGACTTACCACCGCAATTGTGGCATGCCCAACGGTGGTAGAGCTGGACCTGTATTTTCAGTTTCGTACGTGAATTCGGATATAGATTGCAGTAGGCAGTAAAAATAGCTATGTCAAGCTGTGCGCTGTGTTCCACGCGTGCCTCAAGGAGTTTTCATCAAAACAGATAGGGGCTAGCGGGCCCTATCTGCCGGGCCAGTGCCAGGGTTTTGGATTTTTTCGATAGAGTCACCGCGACCCTGGAACGCAAAGGGCATTAGGAGGAACACGGATGGGTTTTAGTCAATAGGAGTCTGACACTTCCTCCTATTGTACCTAGAGCGAGAAGAGTCATTTGACGATATACCATCCTTAAAAAAAAACTCTACCACCTCAAAACCTTTCTTCGCGATTTCGTCTGAGTCGTCAATGAACGACACGATTAGCGCAGTGGTTGAGCGATTGGCTGCTGCGTCGCGTATCGTGGATTCGATTCCCGCACGGAACAATTATTTGTATGACCTACAGATAGTTTTTCCGGGTCTGGCTGTTTGTGAATGTGACTTTGTATGTTTGTAAACGCACCCACGATACATGAAAAATTCCAAGTGTGAGGCAACGTTTAAAAAAAAAAATGCCTAGGGATCTACAGTTCCCCTTGATCCACTGGAGAGTGAAGCCCGCAATGGATAATTTCTGGCCCTGGGCTGGTCATAATGTTTCGAAGGCTCACTGGGAATTAAACAGTTTTAAAAATAAACAGTTTGTTGAATCTAAGTGAATTTCAGCCGAGTGCCTTTGCAAAGTTTTGAAATATCTAAATAGAAATCATAAAACTAAATCTGAAAACATTTCTTAACATTCTGCGTATTGATGGCTGTTGCTTCCCCGTACAGAGAAGAAATGGATCCAGGCTGTGAAACAATCGGTCAGCGCATGCTATCATCTAAAATAACTTAACCATACTCTTGAAACCCACACCAACCTTGATGAATCAAGTTGATTTTTTTATTTATTTCGATCCAGGAACGCAAATCGAAACAATTTTATATTTTTAAAACCTATAAGAAACCCAATATATTCGGAGCTAATGCAATTCTTTCGACTCCTCAACCATGGGACTTCCATCTAATCGTGGTTGTTATGACGTGACCCCTTTTATGAAAGGATGGGAAATCATCAAATGACTTCTCCCGCTCTGGGCAAAGCAGGAGGGTGTGTCAGACTCTTACTGAATAAAACGCATCCGTGTTCCTTCTAACGCCCTTTGTGTTCCAGGGCCGCGGTGACTCTTTCGAACAAATTCCACGATAAAAAAGTGAGATTGAATGTATAACGCCATCTATGGAATATGATGTAGAACTGTCAAATTTAAAGTGCGGAGTTTTTTTTTAGGGTTCTGTACTTCAAAAGGAAAAAAAGGAACTCTTATGGGATCACTTTGTTGGCCGTCCGTCCGTCTGTTTATCAAGATTCTTTATCTCGGGAACGGTAGGAGGTTGAGTTGAAATAATATACTCAGCTAGTCCCTTGAAGCTGTGAAAAAAACAAACTTCTAAGTCAACGTAATATAAAGATACGGCCGTTTATGCTTCATAAAATGTACATTTCGACACTCTCAAGGTAATCAAAATTTATAGAGTAATTTCCGTTGACGTAGAACTTAAAAATTTGAAAACTACACATTTAATGCAATATAAATACTTTTAAAGATAGCCTATATTTCAAATAATACCTTGTACCTATCTACAAATGTGTAGGGAACCCTCGGTGGGCGAGTCCGACTTGCACTTTTCCGGATTTTTTTTATATTAAAATAGAAGTTCATTCTAAAGAAATCCTTTAAGTACATTTTTAATACCTTAAAAATATGATGGTGTTTTATTCCTTGGAAAGTACTTACCAAAAAATATGTTTTGGTGTTATTCGCACCTTGTTGATAGTAGGTACTATTTCGGTCAATAGATGGCATTACGGGTATCGGCGTTACGTAGTAGATAAGTTTAATTCTTAGAAAGAAAGAAAGAAAGAAAGAAAAAGAGTTTATTTGCGGTCAACATGACGCATACCAAAATTACAACTAAATATGATATAATATGAAAAAAATTAGGAAGATATGCGTCAAATCTGCGCAAAACGTCCATCTCTCAGCATAATGCTGGGACTCGTGTGCACTCGTGTGCGAGACAGAGCCACAGCGCTGGTTTTCAGTGACAGCCGGCGTTGCGCTTCTAAAACATCGCTACAATTCCTATCAGGTTTATGTGTTTAAGTTATATAAATGCGGTTTTGTACTTTATCTACGTGATGTGAAAAGGAATACCTTCAGATAAACAGAAAATAGGTTTTGTTAATTATACTTTAAAACGCTGGCGTTTATATTTTGGCATACTAAACTATCCAAAATAAAACAATAACTTGTTATAAATATTTAAAAATATAAGGTAAAATAAGAATGTATAAAAGTTAGGAAATGCATAAGTTAAATAAAATCCAAAAACAATTTTATTACGACTCATGAGATTCGAACAAAAAGACTTACTTGCAACATTCGATGAGTAATTTCACAAATAGTTAGATATATTTAAAGGTGTCTGTCGTTACGGGTAGTCAGACGCCAGAAAATCGACCAGCAGTCTTGCTAAAGGGTATCACCCAGATAGGTACTGGGATGTGAAGTTCAGATAGGAATTCACTCCATGAACAAAACTGGTATTCAGCTGCATCCAGTAACACTGGCAGCCGACCTCAATTTTGTTGGAAAACCGCTACCCAGACATATTAATATTCAATCACTCTGGGTAGTCCTTTTCAAGTCAATATTTTTCATTTTACTCTTGTTTGGACGGATATAACAACATGCTTACTATACAAAAAAAAATATAAATTAAAAATGAACAAAAACAAAATCCATATGGCAAGATTCGAACCTGCGTCGCGTCCAAACACAAGACATGACGTACAACCGCCCCGCTACGTGCTGATAAGTTTTTACTGTGAAATAGCCGTCCTTAATACGCTTCATGATTTTCTAATATGTTGTGATTTTTTTTATTCCTCGCTAAACTGTTTGGAAAAACGTCGAATAAAAATTTAAATGTTATTTTAAGTACATAGACCTCCATTTTATTATTATTTTGGCATAAAAATACAGTTCAAAGATAAAATAAATACAAAAATAAAATCTGTTTGCGGGGTTCGAACCATGTGCACTTTCTCGTTCAAAACACACATTTTTGATTATTGCTCGTCCTCCATAGCATATAGCGTGATAATATATAGCCTATGTGTTGCCTATACCTATAAGGATCATTTGTGCAAAATTTGAACAAAATCTGTTCAGTAGTTTTCGCGCCAATCGTAATCACACATATCAAGATTTACTATTTTATTATATGTATAGATTGCACCTACCACTATTATTCTCTGCATTACCCAAAGGTTGACTGGTAGAGAATGCCTATGGCATTAAGTCCGCTTCTGTACATTTGTGTGCGTAAAGTATTAAATAAAATAAATAGCCCATTTATCGAGGATGAAATAAAAAATAATAATAATGTGTTTTTTTTTATGGAACCCTTTGTTTTTATTATTTTCTTTCTAAAATTATTGTGATAATCCCAATCTCAGCGCGGGGGTCCAGGAGTCCATAGCACAGGGTATCCTAGTTTAGATTCCTGACTCCCACAATCCTTTGTACCTTCAATATATTTTGTAATACTAGATATTGTAATATGCGGGAGAAATAATACTTAAATCTTATCTTATTGAAAGAGCAGCAATACACTATCTAAAAACTTTTATTAACCGACTTGAAAAAGGAGGTTATCATTTTATTTTTTTAGTAGGTATACGTTACGGATTTAATTAATTTCGTTCACGCCATCTCAACAAATAGTCAAGGGTGGAAAAAGCAGGAGAAGAGGAAGCCGTCCTACGCATATATCATACACTATAGGTATAACTGAACCTCTTATATTTTCTTTATGTGTTCTTTGGTCACGGAAAAATGGGCCTAAGGAAGACACAGAGATGTGTTTCTGAAAATTACTGAAAAAGGGGTTGAATGAGACGTGTCTTCGCGTGAAATATCATTAGATTACATCTTTACAAAAATATAGACTCCTTACGATCTAGTAAGGATATAACTATGAATTAGAAAACCCATTATGATGCTAAGGTTTTTAGAAGCCTAAGAATAGACAAACTAAACTGTATTGACTGTGACGTGATTGTGGTGACGAGAAGGTAAGCTTTTCTTTCAAACATTTGTATTTGATAGCTGTTTCATAACAGCGCTAACTCCAGTAAATCACTACATATTATAAAACAAAGTCTTCCACCGCGTCTGTCTGTTTGCCTGTTCGCAATAAACTCAAAAATTATTGCAACTATTTTCACTAGAAGATAAGAGTGGTTCTTGAGGAAGGTTGTAGTAGGTATAACTTATCAAGGGGGTGAAGCCGTGGGCGTAAGTAACAAATAAAATTAATTGAGAACATGAGTGATAGCATTGGCCAGCAAAAAAGAAAGAAAAGTATATAACAATTCCCCCGACGACATTTAGCTTTCCCTGTTAAACTAGGAGATTTTGTCCGATCAGCTACATTTTAACCGTGGCTTATTCAGGCACCCCCGCAAAGGCGGAGGCATCAATAATTGAATTTTGCGAACAGGGGAGGATCACTTCGACCCTAAGCCCTCCATTAATTGCTGGAATTAATTCGTCCTCTCAAAGTAAGGTAGCACGGACACTTGGACGGAGAAGCATGCGGCATTTTACAAGCTTTTATTTTACTTGCAATGTCTGTATGTTTGCCCGGGTGGAGTCTTGCAAATGAATTTTAAATAAGCTATCTTTAACCGATTGATCTGAAATTTGGAATACACGCATATTTTGGATGACAATACATGCTTTGCTGTGTGATGTCATTCTAATTCCGATATGGTGGATCATCCAAGATGGCGTACTAGTTATTTTTTCTGCAGAATGGGTATCAAATGAAAGAGCGTTCTGAGGAGAGCACGAAAACTAAAAGCTTGTTTTTTTTTCATTACTTTATTGTCCTGTTAGTAAGAAATAATTATTGCTTATAAGAAATCTATTTTAGATCGGGCAAGAAGCTTCAACTTTCTGACAGAATTCTTATAAAAGTGCCTGTAAAATGGTTAATTAATGAGGGTATCCAGATATGGCGAGCACCAAGTCAAAATGCTTGTGTGTTTCGACATTAAAATAACGTCATGTTTAGATGCGACAAAGTTAATATTTAAAAAAATAGGACTCTTGTCTAAGCGCCTTGCGTCAACTGGTGGCGTGGATTTTCCTGAGAGCCCCCATTGAATTATAAGTATTAATAAGAAACAAAAAAGAAAGAAAACTAATTTATTTGGCACACACGGATTTGATCCACACAGGAAGCGTGCATTTTATGGGATAAAAAACCGGCCAAGTGCGAGTCGTACTCGCGCACTGACGGTTCCGTAAGCAGAAGTTGCGATTTACGATTTATGACGTATTAAAAAAAAACTACTAACTAGATCTCGTTCTAACCAATTTTCGCTGGTAGTTTACATGGTAATGTACATCATACATTTTTTTAGTTTATCATTCCCTTATTTTAGAAGTTAAGGGGGGGGACACATTTTTCCACTTTGGAAGTGTCTGTCGCGCAAACTATTCAGTTTAGAAAAAAAATGATCTTAGAAACCTCAATATCATTTTTGAAGACCTATCCATAGATACCCCACACGTATGGGAACGATGAAAAAAAAAATTCAACAGCGTAGTTCTTACAGTTTCGGAGAAAAATGACTGTGACATACGGACGGACGGACAGATAGACCGACAGACAGACAGACGGACAGACATGACGAATCTATAAGGGTTCCGTTTTTGCCATTTGGCTACGGAACCCTAAAAATTGCCTATGGTACTCAGCGATAACGTAGCTGCCTATCAGTAAAATCATTGTAGTAATCACATCATAAATTTCAGAGATAACCTTCAAAAACTAGCCCCTAGAGTTTACCTAAATGTATATCGTGTGACACCCGTATCTCGGAAAACACGTAAAGTTGTTGGTCCTCTTGAACTTTTAATTTTACGTTATGGCTTTGCTCTTAACTCTGGTGTTGGTCAGAGATGAAAGAGACAAAGCCTACGATGGAGCGAGCTTAAGACGAGGTTGCAGTACTGTGTGTTTTGACGAACAACAGCGACTGTCCGGCGAGCGAAATAATGCCTAAATTTTTATTGTTTTTTCTTCTTGGCGAAAACTGATAAATAAATTATACAATATGGTTTCAACGTTTACTTCAAAATAAAAAGCTCTATCTACTGATATAACTTTTATATATACTTATTCGTGATGAAATCTCTTAGCAGTGCACGTTTAAAGTTGTAATTTAGTGTCATGTTTGATAAAAAAAGTATCGAGCCAATCATTCTAAATCGCGTTTCTATCTTTACGATTTACTTGAGGATATGTTCAATTATTATGTAATGATTTTTATTTATTAAAAAACTCATCATTAATTAGATTTTCAGACGATCAAAAATTTTAAAAAGTACTGCAACCTCGCCTTAACCAGAAGGAGTCTCCGCAGAGGTGTCCCACATCAGGCTGTGAGTGTGAAGGAACTGAACGTGAGAATAACACTGTATGCATTTATTTATTTATTTCGGGAAAACAAACAGTTACACAACGATGGTAAAGTAAAAGTGTTTACAAAAAAAAGTAACATACTTATGTGTAACCCACAACGATACCCACATTAAAAAAAAAAACATTTACGGGACTAATTCTAACTGCACACGAGTAAAATTCGAAATGATAAACTAAAAGTACTAAGTATTCAATTTTAAAACAAACTGAAATATACAAAATTTATTTTTAAGTAACTATTTTTTTTTATCGAAAACAAAAAATATATATCCTTGGACATATCCTTGGACATTTCACACAACGCCATATAGTCCCAAGCTAAGCAACCTAATGCTTGTGTTATGGTAACGAGATGGCTGATAAACTACTTATATACATTTTTTTTTGTAAATACATACATATTATAGATAGAAAAACACCCAGACTCGGAACAAATACATGTAGGTCGTACAAATATTTGTTCCGTGCGGGAATCGAACCCGCGACATGCTGCGCAGCAGTCAATCGATCAACCACTGCGCCAACCGTGTCAACATAAAATGAAAAGCCAGAATTCAAATTTAAAAACAACAGTCAAATCAAAAGTTAAATAAAATGCAAAAAAATTAAATGCAAAACAGCGAATTATTAAAACCCAGAAAAAAATTATAAAACCTTTATCCTGCGTACCTACTTAAGTAATCTCAGTGTAGATTGTTTACTGACTGAAATTAGAGATTATATTATTTTTACTAGTGTTTTTTAAATAAAAACCTTCTCCTGATACTAACAAACACAACAAAAAAATAATTAGCGAAATCGGTTCAGCTGTTCTCGAGATTTGCGCTTAGCAACACATTTAGCGATTCATTTTTATATTATAGATTAGATACCTACAATTCTACATTATTATACTTTTACTACATACTTCAAATTATTGTCTTTTCATCTATCGTTCAAGCGTTACAACATCGCAGTGTGCGTCACCCTTAGCTGACGAGGGTGGCGGAGGGTCTAATCGCAATCGATACGAGCCTCGGTGATGACTACAGCCGCCCAGCACAAGTATTTCATTCTTTTGGAGAATCTCTCGTTACTGCAAGCTTGCAGATTTTGGCCCATTATATTGGAATACCTTGCGTTTGCCGTCACTAGATAGTTGAGTTTTATCGATGGGTACCGTGTTATCCAGTTACACTGTTTTGGAGGTTGCTCCATGTAGAGATGGGCAGGCAGTAAAGTACTGGCGCTCATTTGCTGGACTGGAAGACGACTTTATCAAAGTTCGTAAGAGACTGCTGGGTAGCTTGATTCATTGATGACTGATTGTTGTTGGCTCGTAGAGTCAATACGATATACGATACGACGTACGATGGCAATGACTAGCAGTAGATTTATTTCAATCCTGGGTTAGCATAGAGGGCACATGCGTGAGTTTTCATAGCCAGACAAAATATGTCATTTCGAAACGCTGCACGCTGTTGAGATTATTGAAGTGAACGATAATAGTGACAGTAGTAGGTACAGTAACATTTGGAGCCAAAAGTACAAGATTCCTTGACAATCGAGGTTTAATTATATTTTAAGTTACTTCCTTTAATTGACTCAGACAACCTGACAGTTAAAGCTTGATTCTCATCATCATCAGCCTATTAATAGCAGTCCACTGCTGGACACAGACCTCTCCTAGAGCATGCCATGCTTGTTTTTTGACATTAGTTGAGGTATTTTCCATTCTCATGGTAACTGAGTCGATTGGAGTGGAGTTTTCTGCAATAATTACTTTTGAATGTAGGCCTACATCTTTTGTTACTTGCGATTACGATGACCAATATAGAGATGAATGACTCTGCCGAAGAGGTCATAAGCGTACATCGACTCATCTTCTATTTACGAGTACATGCCGCTTGAGTCAGATACAGAAATGTATGTAATAGGTATTGGTATGTATGTTATTAGGGGTCTATAATATTCATACCAGGTGCTAAGCACCCCGAGGGTAAAACTAAATAAATTTATTTCCATATCTGATTCTTACCTACTGGATCTGAAAGTACCTAGTAGCAGGCTTGAAAAATTGAGTTAAAAAGCTTGAAAAATTGAGTGAAAAAGGTTGAAAAATTGGGAGTTCAGAGACGCTAATTGTATTTACAATGTTTGGAAATTATTATATTTATTTAGGATCTATTAAAAAACCGACTTGATTTCGAACCAGTTAAATTACGTATCATAAAAACCAACATAACTACTTATTTCTAATAAAACAGCCAAAAACTAATGCCATCCTCTCGCATCACCTCCATGAGTATCACTTTCAGTATCGCATTGCATATCCATTTCACATACGAGCTATTCCGTCACACAACGCGACAAGGGTGTTACCCACACCCTAACTCCGCACATACACCCTTAGCCACAGCAACTTGCGTTTAGATCAAACGGCACACGGCAATATGAGCTTTAGGAGCTCGTGACAAAGGTGCCTTTAGCTTCAAGAGTCCGTTCTACAGGACAGTGTTGTGTGGTGATTGTGTACATAGAGGGTGCGCCCCTTACTGTCGCCGAACAAACATGGCGGCTCTAACGAGGTTTTTGCGAACCCTCGTGAGCGATTTCGCGCCTAATTTGGACGTTGTGCTCCGATGTACTTTATTTAGGTTTTATGGAGATGTATGGCAATGACGAGACTCGATCAAATCGTTTCGGTTTACGTGGTTTCGAGTTTTTTGTGGTGGACTGTTTTTCGCTTCGGTGTAGGGTTTGCTGGATCGTTAAATAGTGGGGACATTGCGTCGCAATTTTATGCAGAAGCAAATATGAAGACTTTCTTAAAAAAAATATTCTCTTTCTGGCGCAGTTGGGTACCTACAGTCAGACAGTTCCAACCTTAGGGACTAATCCAGCTCTATTCAGCTTATGCCCATAGAAAACAACAATTTTGTAGGAGACGCGTTCGCATCCGTTCAGCTTTCCGCATCTATTCAGCTTTCGCGGCAAACAAGTATAAAATGAGGACAAATATGTTATTATATATAGCATGCGAGTGCTATAGATTGAGTTCAGCGCTGTCCTGCCACTGCCGCCTTCTCATTCTTACGCTGTACGTGGCTGATAGAAGCAGAACTGTATAAGTGTGACCAAAATCGTTCAGCGAAACGCGAATGGACCTGAAAAGTGTGAGTAGTCCCTAAAAGTCTATCATACTGTATACTATTATTATACACAAAGCATTGATATCCTTTTCCAAACATTGTTGGGGTCGGCTGCCAGTCAAACCGGGATAATTTGAATAGGTACCAGTATTTTACGTGGAGCGTTTGCCTTAAGAGACCTCCACAACCCAGTAACTGAGCAAAATGATTTCTTCATCTACATAGATACTAAATAGAAAACTTGCACTTGGCCACTTCATCATCATCATCATCTGCCTAGCCTTTTCCCAACTAAATTGGGGTCGGCTTCCAGTCAAACCGGATAAAGTTGAATACCAGTATTTTACGTGGAGCGGCTGCCTACCAGACCTCCACAACCCATTAACTGAGTAACGGTATTTCTTGGCAAGGACTGGAGTCAGATTTACTGGATTCTGACAATCCGTAACGACTGCCAAATATCTACAAATGACAGCCGGGACCAACGGCTTAGCGTGCTTTCCGAGACACGGAGGAAACTCGATATGTTAAGATGTTCACCCATCCACAGACCAACCTTGGCAAGCGTTGCTTAATCTTGAAGATCGACCCGTGCGGCTCCTCATGATAACTATTAACTCAAGTCTTCTTTGAATCCAGTCTCTTCACAATAATCTGGCATTCATATTAATAGGCACTTATTGAGAACTTGGCTATAAGGACTTCGCGTCAAACTTTGAAGAACTTGATGAAGTTCCAAGTATATTTGCTCTTATTATTAGGCCAGGCGTTTAAGGCTAACGCAATGGTACATCTGGTAGATTTTAAAAGTGGTACTGTTTGCAGTCAATCTATTAACAAACGCATTTTGATCTTAATAAGACCAAACAACAAATATGGAAGAATCTATCGGTTTGGATCTTATCGATTGTTTTAGTATTTACGTCGATTAAATGCGATAATTTGAATATCATTATTATGAGCCCGTAGTGTACCATTTTTTTCCAATTTCATACATATCTATAGATACTAATATTATTAAGCAGAAGAGTTTGTTTGTTTGTTTGGTTGAACGCGCTAATCTCAGGAACTCCGATTTGAAAAAATCTTCAGTGTTAGATAGCCCATTTATCGAGGAAGGTTATAGGCTATATAGTATACCGTCACGCTAAAACAAATAGGAGCGGAGCATTCATGGAAAATGTGACGCAGACGAAGTTGCGCGGGTCTACTAGTCACATAAACACGCACACAATCTACACTACACTTTCATTCATCCCCACACTATACTAACCATACTAACACTATATAGTTATAGAAATTACATCTTGAGTTTTTATTAAATTACTCGCGACCTATGCTATGTATGCTAAAATAATAAATAAGGAAGAATGTTATGTAATCTAAGGGGTGGAGACCTGGTGTCCTGAAATACAGGCTTAGTTTAGGCACCAGTCACCAGGCACTATTGTTCCTTGGAAGACTGGTTTTTAATGTGTATTGTGTTGAGAAAACAATAAATAAAAAAAATGTTTTAAGCGATTTGAGCCCAAGTCTTTAGATAGGAGCCCAACACCATAGCCATACTTATTCCGCATAGGCACTTCAAGATCACTGACCGTCGATTAAATGCGATTATTCGAATGTTATTATTATGAGCCCGTTGTGATCCATTCCCAATGCAAGGCAAAGATCTCTCTTTCTGATTTCCATTTTGTCTTAAGCAATTTGAGCCCAATTCTTTAGGTAGAGGAGCCCAACACCATAATAGCCATACTTGTTTCGCGTAATTATATACTCCATGATCATTGACTGATTATAATTAGTGCGTTCCTTGAAATGCAGTGTGTGCAGAGCATTCTAGAGTTCATTTTGAAACGATTTGGGGTTGGGGTTCAATTGAGTTGTTTTCGAGTTACAAAAGTTTTAAAGATGCTTTATCTCACGAACAAAAAACAGCAAATTGTGTGAAATCTCTACTTTAGATATTCAATCAGATACCAGTCACCCTGTACTTGCGTATATCTAAATGACATCTAGATATCTCTATGGATAGAGGGACAGCGCTACGAGACGACACTACTCAAATATTCGTGCGATTCCGGGACATGGCGCACAAGTACATACTCCTCATAATCGGAGAGCCAGGTTACATGGAAACAGGAAATTGAAGGACCAAGGTTCGGCTTACTACATTTCAGCTTCAGCGGAAGTGCATGGAAACCTAAAGAGCTACAGCTATTTGATTTTTCCGGTAATCCTGTGCTAACTACCTGGTTTTGTTCAAGTGAGGTTAGATAATGTGTGAGCGTTAAAGAAATTAATACTTAGACTGAGCGAAGGTTTTGTTTGACAATTGTGTTGACGTGTGTGTGTGTGTGTGTGTCAAAAGTACGCATTATCACACCATTTTAGAAAGTTTTTTTTTCCTGGTAATTGAAAAAAATAGAAAGTGTCGTCGACAATTTGTACGAGTAGGCAGTAGGTATCCTATTCTTCTTAAAAAATCGTCCAAACTAAAAAAACAACACAATATGGACCCCAATTTTTCGGGGTCAAAATGGTTGCCAATCAGCTCTAGTTAAACTCATTTCAAGGAATGCACTTGATTACCAATGACTCTAAGTATATGTTTAAAAATGCAGAACAATAATAATTAACTGTTCCATCACTATAACATTACCTACTAGTTCGTTCACACAATTTCTGAACTGTTGTTATCAGTAGACCCCAGCCAGAACAATTTGTACACTACCCAACATTCGCATGTATCATAAGGGTTGCTACAGACTCTCCGCCTACAAGGGTGGCACGTTTGAGCTGAGGGACAATATTGATGCCTTGGGCCATCTGACCCGACCGCAACCACCCACCCTGAATAAATACCACTAATGGCAAAACTAGTTATGTCCCTATTGATGTTTAAGACTTACAAGCGGCATTTGGGGGTAGTATTTGATTTTCGTTTGATGAAGATGTGTAGAGTTATATGCTGAATAACATTTTAAAAGGAGATTTTTCAAGAGTCTAAGATTTTGCATCCAAACTTGGAAGTGGTATCAAAAGAATAAAACAGTTATTTCATTGTCTCGCTCACATGACAACGATTACGTTACGCCAGTACTTATATCATGATAAAACAATCTGTCAAATTTCTTAAATAGATTTTCAACTTTATCGCTGAAGCATTTGGTTCAAGGTTGATTGGAAAAAATTGTCAGTTTCGGATAGCTTGATGTGCTGGCGACTGTACTGAAAGTATTTAGATAACGTCAGTAAAAATCATGAAAATTAAAAGGTAACTTTTTCATACGTCTTTGTAATTCCCCAAACATAACAGCACAGACAAGAATAATTTTGTATTTACAAACTCACGTAGCAGCTACAAGATTAGTCGTAGACTTCCGCTGTCGGTCGAATTGAAAAATACTTCAAGAGAAATCCCATAATCATTTCATAAAAAAACAACGGGCACTCCGGGAGGGCCGGCAGAAGTGAAAACTTGAACATTAACGTTGTGCATTTTTGAATCACCGGTCTTACGAATTTTCGATCAGACGTGTCCTGACGCGAATTTAACATTTTATACCCATCCCAAGAAAAGTTGCCGCTAAAGAAGTTATTACTTCAAAAACAGAATTTTTGTTTTCTGGCTGGCTGATATCATTATTAATATGAACTTTTAGTACAGACGATTTTATTTAGGAAATAAGAAATCCTACTGAAACTGTAAGTATTTGTGTGTGAATTTAATTAATGCAAGTTTAGTGCTATTGTTTGAAACTGTACTTACCACAAAATGTTCAATCAAGAATAGATCACAGATCGACTGAACTAGATATAACTTTACAATGTTTCTCTTAACAATTTAAAATTGTAGATACATATTTAACATCCCTAACAGAATACTCCAACGCTTAACACAAGCCGGTAACGTTCACCCCATCAGCGATTATAAGTTTTTGTGCCCCCATGAGCAATAACAATCCAAACAGATCATTTGTGCCAACACAACAATACAATCAGCGGCACCCGAATCCAGCGCATTTGTGTTCAAAGATTTTTAATAACAAAAAACAACTTATCAAACGGAAGATGCTGTTGAAACAGCACCAACCCAACTAGAACTCCTAAACAATACCACTACACCTCGTTCAAACACAGACGGGAGTCGAAGGAGGTCAGCCTAAACTGGATGCTAGCACAAATAGGTTCGACAAAGAGGTTTGTTAAAAGAGCATTGGGTTCCAACAAAACGTTATTAAATCTTATTTCAAGGATAAGGATATTTTCAACGGAGTCCATTGTTGGTTTTGGCGCCTTTTCATTGGGTTATTGCTATAATTATTTGTTGTACAACCGTTTTGTATTTGCTATGTTTTGGTATGGGATCGGAATGAAGCCGCACCTGGATGGATTTGGACTGTGCATTTATTGGTAATATTTTATACATTTCAAATTAGGATTTAGCTAAGGTTTACAAAGCTCATGCAATATGATACGTGGATGGTGGCGAATAACTGAATGTTGATAAACATCACACATTTTCTATAAATGAATATGAATATATGTTGATTAATTTGTAGTAAAGAATTTCTATGTAACTACTAGCTGTTTTGATAAGAAATAATCAATTTATTTACAAAAATACCAAACGTCATGGTAGACGAAATTCAACAGAACGTACCCAAGAATCTAAAATATCAAGTGTTCTCAACCTCACAGACATTAAGATAAAAAATACTGCATTTATGGAACTGATATATCCTAAACGAATTACAACACAAAAACATTGAATCGACAATGAAACGCATTGTGCATCGTTCCAGGCGATTAGCCTCCAGCGGCGACAATGCAGCAAAATGGGATGAAAACGTCAAAATACTATCTATGACGACAATCACAAACGCAACACAACAATACAACAAAGCAAAATCAAACAAAAATAAACTTTAACACTCAAAAATAAAGGTGAAACAGACTGCAGAAAAAGATTTGTAATCCAATGCAACTATGATTGCCACAATAAGATTTATCTCAAGTAACACTAGAACTTGTGCGGATATCATTTGCGATTTTTTTGTCGCACTACGTTTAATCGTGCAGTCGCGATAACAATGAATTAAGTATTGAACGAAGGAATTGTTGAGAAAGCAGGAAGACATTTTTGTTGTTTTGGGAGTTGAACTATTGAGACGAATAGAGACGACTTCTTCGAAAGTTAATTTAGTCGAAGAATAGTTGGTACTTTGGGAGTTTGTTTGACCTAATTGAATTATGAAGCTCATTTGCGGGACAGATTTATAGCAAGCAAAGCTATAATTCGAGTTAGAATTGACTCTTTTTTGTTTTACTTACTTTTCCCGCGGCTTCATTTACTTCATACAGATTTTTGCAAAAAATACTCTCTCCACTCCGCCCAGAACGGTAGGAGTCATTTGATGATTTCCCACCCAAAAAATGCTGTGAGCAATCCCGATCATCAATTTAATAAAAATGAGGACAATGTTTATAAGAACCAAGAAAATTAATGCAATGCATCCGTCACCAATCATAAGGAAATGTTAACCAAATTGCTCACACAACAATCAAGAACGCCAAAACTTTTAGCTATAACAGCCTCTCCATCCTTCCCAACACAACAGTACCGTTGAAGGAGCGTCTTACCCACAAATAATTGGCCTACAACATCCACTTGCCTGCGGGGATTTTCGGATTAAACTTTATTACATCTGACAAAAAAAAACTTCAAGTCGAGAATCCATTGTTGGCGACGGCTTTTGTGACAATACTGACAATTCACTATTTGTACGAGGGCAATCCTTCTAATGTGAGAGACATACGCGTATGTATTCGTATTATGTAGCTTATGTTGGTTTAGAGGAGCTTTGTGTCATTGGCTCTGTTATTTTTGTGATTTGGATTCGAGTGATGGGTTCCAACAGATGCCAGTCAATTCACGTGTTTAGTACATATTACCATTGAGAGTCATAATTATTATGCTGTTAGTAATACGTTTTAAAAGAATGCAATAAAGGTTGAAAGAATACCAATTGAGGGCTGAAACTGTAATTAATTACTACTAATACACAAGTATTTAGATGTTATGATAGACGGAGCAGCAGTGAAATATCTCCTTTTGTAAACTCATTATGTAATCTGTACCTACAGACTGCAGAGTCGCTATATATACCGCGTGTATCTGACATCGACGCACAAACGATTTCCATGGGTCCAGGGCATGATTCTGGACACCCTAGACATAGAATTTTTCGTCGGCTTTTTTCTCATGTTTCATTTTTTTCAAGGGTTTTTTTACTTTAGACTGCTAACTAACTAATCGTTTTTCTGACCTAACCCAATGAGATTTTTAATAAAAAAATGATTAATTAACTACTTTCACTAAAAAGAGCAATCTGAATAAGTACTCTTGAAAAAAATGAGAAAAGAACCGACGAAAAATTCCAAGACTGGGGTGTCCAGAATCATGCCCTGGACCCATGGAAATCGTTTGTGCGTCTATGTCAGATACACGCGGTATAGCGAGAACCGTAAATCCCAGTAATTGATCAAGCATGAAATATACTAAAATATCTTTTGCATAGGAAAAATGATTATCAATTCGAACCGTGTGGGCGTCCACTATCTTCGGACGTTTTGGAAGTGCCGACGTAGGTTAAGCGAAATGAAGTTTTAAAACTTAAAAATGTATCGTGGATCAACAATATTTGACAAAACTGGGCAATGACAATCTAGAAGATAAGTTCTAGAAACACAGAAAATTTATGTTCAATAGTAAGGTCTTGGAAAATATATTATGTATTTCAATTTTGCCGATGAAACAACCTGCGCTAAACAAACAAAGCACTCTCAATTTTCGAAGCCTATTCTATCAAGGAACTTAACTTCTCCTAACTTTCTAGCGATAAAGCTTCTGAACAAAGCACACTCAGCCTTAGCCGCCATTATAATCTTTCAACCACCTCCAACTTGAGCAGTACATAGCAAACCACATAAGCTCGAGTCCCTTGCACCACTCCGTCACTCAACGTCACTGCAAGTCCTCTGTCCCCCTGGGAGTGACGTGTAGAGCGAATCAATTTCCTGTGCTCCTACACCGAGCACTTCACCAGCACTCGGAGTATTTTGAAAAGAGGGTATGTAAGGGCTTGGGTTTGTAGTATGTAGCTACTGTTTAAACTTAACAAAAAGGTTTAAATAAATTAGTGTTTTTGCATGGCCGAAATTGACATGACCTAATCTTCTGTTAATCGGTCTGTAATCGGCAAGAATTCTAATTTGTTTTTTAATATTCGTATTTTTTAGTCTGCTTAGTCACTAGTATAGTTAAGTATTTTTTAATTCAGAATCTTGTTATCTTTTCATAATAAAATGGCGAACAATGTTTGGCATTTCGCAGTCTGAAACAATCAGAAACACCTCTAATTTCCCTTCATTTGATATTGATTGTCACTGCGATTGAGCCTGCTTAGAGATAAACTTAAGTTACTTCTGTTATTTGCTACCCGTAAAAAGAAATTTCTCATATAGTGACATAGAAAATCGGTATGATTGGTTACCTTCATCTCTTATTTTAATCTTACGATTACTAGAACTTCTACCTCCACGATGATAGAGACGTTTCCCAAATATTTTCTGCCACCGAAAAGTAAATCACAAAAAATCTTATATTTCTAATTGCATAAAACATATCTCTTAGTTTTATAAAAAATAAAAAAAAAGCCGAAGTGACGATGGATTGCTAGGTTCACAACAGGCTTAGAATGGTATACGGATCTGTCTATAATCCTTTTGACATGCATATGGGTAAACTCGATAGATTACACCGATGCTGAATATGAAATTCCTGTGGGCACAAATTTTAGTTTTGATAGGCAACTAACGACTATTTTTATGCCACTTTGGTATCTAGATATATGTGTTTTTTTTCCGACATGGTAAATTTTTTTACCAGTATATGAACACATCATCTCAAATATTCCCTATTAGTTGTCTTCATGTGTCAGAATAAGATGAATGTAAGATTATAATTATCGTGCTCTGACAAATTAATGTTCCATACTATGTAGACTTGATCAATTATTCGAGGTTCCTTTGCTAAAAGCTAAAGCTCGTCTGAAGTAACAAAGCTAAGAAGTCCCAAACACTCATTCGCTTGCTCACCGTCAATTATATTTTTTGTATTGTCTTGAATGTTTAGAGATCTTACTCCCAGATAGTCATTTGCTTACCCACCGCTTTTTTTTTTGCTGTCTCGAATGTAAAGAGTTTAAAAATCAATTTCAATATTTCCATACTCAATTGATATCAACTCCAGAATATCGCACAACAAAACCATGTACGCCCATCTTTTCCCAGCATTACAAAGGGTATTATTTATACAATCCCAGAGCAAAATCACAATTACACGTGCGTGACGTCACTGCATACGACAACGCCCCACCGTTTGTACTAAATAAATAGCCCACACGCTACCCACTCTATTTTACATGAAACTTCAAAGACATATGAGGTTGACACTAAGCGCTTTTCGTGTCACATTCCCCCCTTTTGTCCCTTTTATAATATCTTAATTCACACCCCTAGCGATTTAGCTTGGTCAACCCAAACTGAATTCTAACAACTAGAGCGTAGAATGATAAATTGAAATAACGATGTAGGCCTTTTACATGTTAATTCGTTTATGAATGCTATTCAAACTTGCGACTTCGGTGACAGAATTTAAGGTTGATAATATCATGGTGGGCTTGTTCGTTTGCCAGGGGTGTACGTACTTGAAAGCGACGCTAAGCAGGGTCGTCGATGCGCTTTGTAATTAATACATAGGATGGCGCCATTGATATGCCAAATTGCCAATTGTGTGCCAACAAAGGATTTTTTGCTCGTAAAGGGTGCGTGTTATTATTGAAACCAATGTTGAACTGAAATATAAATAATAAGTAATTTGGTTTTTTTATCAGTGTTGGAGATGACAAAACAGATTGAAAATAGTACACAATGGAAAGTTCGAAAAAATAAGCTACGTATGGAAAACTAGAATTACTAACCCAGATAACAGAAGTACTGGTATTGTTAGACGAGGTGATAATACTGCAAAATTTTATGAAAAATGTTTTGATTATTCAACCTAGTAAATAACTTACGCAATAAAAGAGCAAACTGATTTATTAATTCATTTTGATCAGAATTCGATCAAATTCGAAATTGAATATTTTCTATTCAAAATATAAAGTTGAGCAGTTATCTTTCATGTTCCCAGGATCAGATCATCGCTACCAAAAACACAATATGTCTCATCGCGTTTATCCTCTACCATCCTTGCAGGGTCGTTTTTCAAGGGCCACTATTTTTACTCTCCCAAAAGTACAATTCCTCGATATCCCGCAGGAGTTCAAGAATAGCTAGGGAACGTCCGAGAGAGTGCACTCAAGTTTGTATAGATGGCGTTGTGTGTGATGTGAGCCCACTTGAAGTGGTTCGGGCAAGTGATGAAAGATGGCAGTGTTACCAGTTATGTGAAATAATGTTTAACATATACACATATTATGAAATATAGGGGAAGCAAATTTAGAATACAGAATTTCTATTATCATTAACGTTTAGATTTCCGTACTGCAACTGGCGCAGATAATAATAATACAATTGTTTGGTCTAATATGCTTTGGTAGTCATTTTAATGATTTTTAGAATTAAATGGTTAATATTAAGTCGTCTTTAATCTCGTCAGTTTATTTGTATTTATTTTAAAAATAATGCAAAAAGTAAAGATAACAATTTTAAGTGATTTCCATAGACTTAGAAAAAGCCTTTGACAGCATTTTCTGATGTGAATGGAATTGTGGCGTCAATATCGACTTGTTGTTTGAAACTAAAGCCGGTGGGTATCAAAAATTTAATTTTTGTCAAAACTACAATCCGTAATCATCACAACCGAGTTCACAAAAGTGGTATAACATTGTCCAATAATGTAGTTCAGCCAGGTGTTCATCAGGGTCGTATTTTTAGTTCAGCGCTAGATTTCAAGACGTTTTCAAACATCATGTTAAATGAAATTGTTATTTAACCGACTTCAAAAAAAGGAGTAGGTTTTCTATTCGGTTGTAGGTACATATTTTTATATGGTTGTTAGCTCATAACATCGTCAGGTCTCATTGAAATTTAATCAAAATGGGTTTAATAGTTTTGTTTCTGTTTATTTGGAAGTTGGTTGTATTTTTTTTGTAAACAAGTTTGTTTACGATCTTTTTTTCGGCAATCCGGCAAGGAGACACACCGCTTCGCGCGAGATCGTGCGGTACCCTCGGGCCATCCTTAGGGCCATCACCTTTTGGGGCGCGTTCAGATAGTTGGCAGCACGCTGCTGCAAGGAAAGCGCCCACACCGGGGCCCCGTAGAGGGCCATGGACCGCACGACCCCCGCGTAGAGCCTCCGGCAGGAGGCGTTTGGTCCCCCCAGGTTGGGCATTGTTTTCGATCATGACCCATCATTTTGTAATGTACCTAAGTGCCAGGCTGTGAAATATATATTTTGTAGGCTCTACATTATATGAACATTTATTTTTTTAAGTTGAAAACGACAAAAATCAGTGTGAATACAGTTTGAGATCTCGCGTACAAAATTAAATTGAATTCTTAGACAAGTCTGATTATAAAAATTAAGTTCTCTGGGTAATGATGCCCAAGAAAAAAAATAATATGAAGAAAGAACTGAAACGTACGAAAATCTTTGTTTTTTGGAAAAAATATATTTAATCCTTTATTTCAGGCATCCGGGCCCGTAAATTGAAATACATAACAATACAATAACTTACATTGAATATTTATGCATAAAAATTATATTGAAACGTTGGAAAAAAGACATAGAACACGAAAATGCAATTTTTGAATTTTTTGTCTGTTTATCTGTGCGTTTGGAGGAGCATCACGTATAAAACACTGATTGGATTCAAAATGTAGGTACTTCAAAATATTAAGTGATAACCTGAGTGACATTTAGCGTTTATTTTATCAAAATCGACCCACAAAATCCAAATATCACAGAATCTTCGTCGAGCGCCAAAATAGGTCGTTTTCATTGAGACTCGATACTTGCAATGCCATCTATTGAGAAAAATAGTAGTAACAAATGTGTGAAAAGAACACCAAAACTTTATGTTGAATTATTTGTTAAACCTTTAATATTTAGCAAAAGAAAAGTGATAATGTTTATTACCTTATCATTATTTATCGAAACATTATTAGAGTTGGATTTAAATAGTTTATTTCAGTATTTGTTTACATACCTACATAGTAAGTAGTTAACGTTCTTTATAATAGCATTGTTTTTATAATGGCAGTAAGATTGAAACATTTCTGCCTAACCCTTCGGGAAATACAGACGAGATGTGTTGTTTATTTTCCGACATTTCCAATTCAGCCTCAGAGATGCCAAACTTAGAAGTTAACGTGATCAAATTTCTTTTACAGTCATTGATGATCAACTATTTCAAAGAAAGTGGTTGTAGTGCTGCTTTTTTGACCGCAAATTTTCAAAAAAAAAATACGCCAAGTGCGGGTCGGACTCACACACAAAGGGTTCCGTACCTACCATAATCTGGAAACACGTTTCTTGTATGGGAGCCCTCTTTAACTTTTAATTTCATCATCAGCCTATAACAGTCCACTGCAGGATATAGGCCTCTCCAAGTTCACGCCATTTGGCTCGATCACCGGGAACTCTCATCCATCTGCTACTTGCCCTGCGAAAATCGTCGCTCCTCCTAGTCTGAAGTCCTAACTTATGTTTGCCGATTCGCGAATAATTTCATTTTATTACTTGTTATAGCGGCAATAGAAACCATCCATCTGATCTGCGATCCGACTGAATCTGAGAGTGGGCTGTATCTCCAGAACCGTAACACAGTGTTTCGGTTCTGGAGATACAGCCCAATCTCAGATAGACGGACCAACGGACGGACGTACCTATGGATAGCGGATGCTTAGCAATAGTGTCCCGTCCAGTCCCGTTGCTTAACATTGGGGTACGGACCCTAAAAAAAAATTACAAATTGTTAAAGGCGCGAACTGTGTTTGGATTAGTCTTGTTTTAAACAACCAATCAATCGCATCTCTTGGCTTGCCTTTAATTTGTGATGGACTGATATTGGTTGATTATAAATGTCTACCGAATGTACGTAGTTTCTATTTCTCCAGGATCCCACCATCAGATCCTGACTTGGTAAAAAAAAAACCAGATCGGTCGAGCCATCTTTGAGTAGGTAGGTAATCGAGGAACATACATTTAAAAAGGTTCTAACGAATTGAGAACTTCCTCTAACTCCTTTTTGAAGCCGGTTAAAAATCAAAATAAAATAAAAAATCAAATACCTAATCATTTATTGCTAAAAATGGTATTTGCAGTAAACACAGTTTGTATACAAGAGTATGTGCAAATAAATTACAAATTAGTGGGTGAGCTGCTGTTTTCCTAGCTAGATTGCTGAGCAACCTGTATTAAGGATCAGAATTTTCATATGATTCTCTATACAGGTTATGCTCTAAAGCTGCAATACTCAACCAGCGTCCCGCAGACCACATGTGGCCTGTCAAGCTTTTACGTGTGGCCCTGTAGCCTAAGTAGTAGGTAGTGTGTTTCTATACTGTACTGATTTACTCCTTTCAATGTTTTATTTACTATTGATAGGCATACGTTTCACCACTATCTCACCTGATGGTAAGCGATGACGCGGTCTAAGATGGAGCACGCTTGCCTAGAAGTAACCTATTCACTCTTAAAGACTCCTAGGTTGTCTATCAGGAAAAACCGACTCAAGTTGGCTTAAGCCATATGAAAACGATCCTTTTGTCACAAATTAATAAGTCCCATTCATGTAAATACTATTAAAATAATTATGTAGAATTGTATTTAACTCTAGGTTATTGCGGCCCATTATGGCAATAATAGAAGCAGAATGTGGCCCAGAGAGAAAAAAGGTTGAATACGGCTGCTCTAAAGGAGTCATACCTTCTGTAATATTTGTAGTAAATACTTTTCAGTTACCGTTTCAGCTTTAAGACTGGCTAAAAGAAAAGTTTCAGACCACTTTTGTAAATAAAAATCACAACCTATATCGTTATTTATTTTAAAAAATCACACAGCCAGTTTATTTTAAAGAAACGGATAACTGTTTCAAGTCCGTCGGCAACGTACTGAGCGTAAAATGTTATTTAGTTCCGCTACTACTCACGAGATGGCGCTAGCAGTATCAAGTTATGGCAGAAAATATAAAACAATGGTTTATGGTTTACGAAAAGTTAGTAACAATTATGTATTTAATTACACCAGAATGTTTTGTTAAAATATGTTCAAAATGTCGATGTATGTTTATACAAACTATTTACAAAGCTCAAAGCATTGTAAACAGTTTTCCTTCATGTATAAAACTATTTACAATGCTTTTTTGCTTTGCTTTGAAATATTCACAGTTATATGTGATTTTAAAACTACGTAACAGAAAATGTTAACCACCCCGATTCGACAAAAGCTTGTAAAAAAAACCATTCAAATAACTTGAAACCCCGTCAAATCGCGGTACGAAATACCTATTTTAAGTACAACCAAAGTAGTTAGTTTCGATGTTATCAAACGCTAAAAACTATAAAAGTCACCCCTGAAATAAATCACCTATCAGTAATGATACCGCAGAACAACGTGAATTTACATGAACTGGCGATGGGAGGACGATTTAAAAAAAAAGGGGCATACTAATAAAGCTGTGTGTTCACTTGGTGATTTTGGGCAACTTGCTTGAGACATGGGCAAACTGATTTGAATATCACCAGACATTTAAAAACTACATTTCAGACAATCAATGCTGATGTCACTCGTCGTTTCAGATATTAGCACCTTTTGGTCTGCGGGGACGGCAATGCAAAGGCTTCCTTGCGTTAATGCAAAGGAGTTGTCAAATTAAAGAATTAGACAATTCAACGGCAATCAATCCGGGCTAATCCAGAGTCATTGGATTAGCCACGATTTGGGCGTTCCTCAAGAATAAGGATTGTGATAGAAAGCGTATTACGCAATTAAAATGCTGACGTAGAGGATGAATACGGAACAGGATTGCGGAATTCCAAGTGGGCACAGCTATGAAAAATGCAAGGTAAAGTAATTACAAAGAGGGAATATTAAAGTCACTTCGCTATGGCGGCAAATTGGTGCATTCTTGCACTAGTAATGAATGGATCTTAAACCCGTCAAACGCCTGAAGCGACCAGGCCGCCTAGCTTGACGGATATATTAGCTGTAATAAGCGAGCCTTGTTCGCCGAGGTATCATCAGCATCGTCAGCATTCAGCCTGTCTATACAGTAAAATATAGCCGTGAAAACTAAGGTGAAATGAGATTGTAATGAGCTGTCATTCCACTTCATGAGGACTGATAGCCGGTCTATTACCTATATCTTCTCTTCTCTTCTCTTTTTTGAAAATATAAACACTTCATCGTGAAAATTTAGTCAGAGTGACCTTGAAGCGACCTGTCATTCATTCTTGTTGGATGCATAGACAGCTGACTTCACTTAAGTTATCATGAGATGTTTTCATAATCGCACAGCAGTTTACCTACTTCACCCAAGTTTCACGGTGACACGCATTAAGCTACTACTACTACTACACTACTGCACCTACGGAAAACACATCTTGCAAGTGAGGATGATAACACTTCTATAATGTTGCCCATTTATGTCACCCAGTGTACACCAACCTTAATTCCTTAACTAAACGTTTAAACTGAAGTCACGAAACGAATAATGCCAACCGCCCATCACATTAATAGATTGACGTGCTCAAAACTGTAAAATTACCATTCCGAATGCCATTTGAGAAAGAAAAACCTTAAAAAATGACAATCGGTGTCCTTTTAATGGTGGTTGGGTTCCGTGAGTAATATTCAACGGTATGAATCATGATATTTAAAACTGCGATACAGTTCTGATTACAGCACTAGCTTCGAAGTTTAAAACTTACGACTTGGAGATAGAGCAACGTCAGCATTACGTGAGAAGATTATTGGATGATTGTGCAAATGTGGAAACCAATGATATTAGCCGACGCTTTAGTTTGATATAGTATTAAGAAAAGAAGACTATTCTGGTAGATATTGGTCCAATCAATCAAAGTGAAGACAAGTAAGTATTTATTGAAAGAGTAGGTAGCTCAAGCAATGAAGAGGAAGAAAATAAAGGCAGACAATAGCTAGCTACACATTGTAGACAAGAATATACATGAAATGTTTTCTAATTATAGCCAACGAAAGGTGTAGGTATAGCCCTTTTATTTAAACTTTATATACAGTAGTGGTACATAGGAGGACTTAATGCAACAAGACATAACCTTTGTGTTAAGAGCCCTATTACGAATCGTAAATGCTCGTTTGCAATAAACGAAGTTACGTTGGTCTGCGTTGGGAGTACATCTATAGTCCGCGAAACAATTTTGATACCTACTAGTCTGAATAGGATTATAGTTTATTTGGGCGCTCGCGCGAGACTGAGGAGCGCGCGCGCTGAATTGACGCAGAATATATAGTACTTTAATTTTATTTATTGTAATTTTGTTTTATTATATTGACAAACGAAAACTAATGAAACGTATTCATTGTAGATTGAAATTTTATATCACATTACATATTATTATTATTATTTATTCGATAATATTATTATTTGATTTGGAATATAATGGACGCTGAATCAAGACATTTCTGGCTTAAATTAGGCTTTCTTTACGTTTTTTTCCGTGAAAACTCAAGGAATTTAAAGAAATTCTAGAACTCCAATAAACAAGTAAAACATTCAACTTACCTTTTAGTAATTTTAGCTTTTAAAAGAATTGATTGTAACAATGTGAATTAGACCGTCAAAGTTCCATCGCCGACATTTTTTTTTGCAAACTGAGTTCGTAAAATATTTATAGTAAATTACACGAAAAGAAAAATGAAAATGTGTAACTCTAACTTACAAGAAAGAGACTGGCACTATCGTTATTCAGGATCAAATAATTAAAATATCTTACTGCTGCTGATAATTACAGCGTCAAAAATCATGAATTTCCGTAAAAAATTTAATAGGACTCTTAAAAGACTTTGCCCGCTACCTTTTTGTTTTGCAAACTTCTGACACTCGGCCATGAGTCTAGATTAATTTCTATGTGTCATACATTTCATGTCCAAGACACGTTATCCTAAAAATAATCGTAGTAGAACCATGTGGACATTACAACCTATACTACAGTCCACAAACCAAAAAAAAATGCTCTCACAAGCCTGGTCCCTAAAAAAAATAACAAATGGCTCCGTTGAAATGAGCGATTAGCACCGTAAGCGCCGGGACTCACGATACCAACGCGTATGAACGGAACGTAATTTTAATGACTAGTAAATAAATTGATGTAAGTAAGGGCTCAGAAACTAAATAATGAGAAGCAGTTTATTATGAAACAGTATGTATAGGGGATGGTCTGTTTGTAGATGTTGGTATGTCTGTAGCTGTGGTTACGAAAGGGATGGGTAAGGAAGAGTTCCTCGATGGAGGAAATGAATTGGTTCTATGATTTTAGTTAAGGGTATAAATGGTTAAATAAATAAATAAGTATGAGGAGTGATATACTACCACTAGGTTTTGCCCGCGACTTCGTGCGCATATCCCGTTTTTTCCCGTTCTCGTATAGAAACATCCTCTCTTAGTGCTTTACGGAGTGTAAAGAAGCTACATGCCAAAGGACATGGTAAAAAGTAGCCTATGAATCAACACATGCGAAACCTTTACCATTATTCCTAGTTGTTTTTTTAAATTACATTTTAATGATTAGAATAGAACGGACACTTTTTAATTACGAAACCATTTTAAAAAGTAACTCACTTGGGTTTTATAACCCGGCGCCATTATTTTAAAATGAAGCGAAGCAATCTCAGCGCTGTAAGATTTTTAGTTACCTACAAAAAGAATAAAACGATTAAAGTGCTGTATGACACGAACACTATTGACACTGACAGTCGATGAAATGACAGTTGACACTTTGATGTAATGTATTTGGCACCTGATACCAAGGAATCGGCCGTCGACATAACTTACCACGCTTTCGTATGTTAGAAGAACATAGTGACACTACTCTATACGATTTTTTGGTGAGATAAGAAGTCTGGCAGCTCTGGGATCTTAGTCCCTTTGGTATGTTTCTATTGTTTGGTATGTTTTATAACCTCAAATTCCGAAATCATTTTGGATATTTTACAATTCTGAAAAGTGTCCGTGATTTTAATTTAGTTTCAGTCGAACATATGCATTATTTAATACACAGAAAGTAAATTCACGTCTCTGTTGGTTCTGAGGCGAACGATGTATGGGCGCTGAGCAATGTCCTTTGTATAAAGAATGTATTAAGAAGAGTTGTCAGTAAGTAGGTGTCTCTCTCAGAAATAAAGAAAGTTGAGGATCATAAAGCAAGTACCAAGGTTTTTTACACATACATTGGTCATAAAGATACCGTTTTATTCCGGTAGCATGTTCCCTTGGGATGATTTCCAAGTCTACTCGGGTGAAACCGCTGGCAGATAAGGTGGTATGATAAATAATACTCTGAGTGTTTTAAACACTAACAAAAACACATAACCATAAAGTAGTGTAAATTCTAAAACAGCCTACCAACCACCAAAAAGACACAGCAAAGGGGCACTAAGCATTACTTATGCAAACATAACACATAGTACATTATGGCACAATGCCGGATTACAACGACTTATAGCGCTCTCATTCATTTCTACTTTAATGTCCTCATTGCCATCAAACACGCAGATTTATACCGATTTCATTTGTGTTTTGTATTTACGCTGAATATAAATAGAATGGGGGTTTCTTGGAAGAGAGCTTTCAGGATGTAGGAAAAGGATAAAAGATGTTTATCTCGGATTTGTGATACGAAAGTGAAATTGATGAAGCTCAGAGGGCCAATTCTACTAATTTTTAAACAACATTCGCATGTCAATCGCAAACTGTCAAAAAAGCATTAATTTTCATATATTTTTGACAGTTTGCGATGAGATGCGGATGTGTAAATTAGTAGAGTTGGCCCTCTGATTGAAGACGGTGAAAGGCATAGAAAACTATTATAACCTGACACCTAAAATAAATTAATTTTAAATGTAAAGACTATAACAGGAAGCAATGTAAACTGTGAACAATCCTTTACCAGTAATGTCGCAACTCTGATCCCGCAAGATACAGGTATATGCCTAGTTTGGGGATCGCCGTCTATTCTCACTTTTGTAAATGTACCGTCAATATTGATTTGAATTAAATTTCAGCAATATGAGATAAAACATTTGGAAAGTTATGGGAGTTTACTGCAAAGGAGTAATGGGTTTTTTGCGACATTGAAAGAGCACTTGCAGCCTATAAGCTCAATAGTACCTCATCAAAATAGAAATGAAAAGACTCCATTTTCGAAATCGAAATCAAACAGCTGTTCGAAGCAGAACATAAAACCAAATTATGATAAGCGTCACAAACGATAAAAAACCGTATTCAACTGTAAAAAATTCGTTCTAAATCACGCGACACTGTCTACTTGTGATTCCTTAAACGGTGGATTTAAAACACATTTAGCGTTTGCGTTTTATAATATAGAATCGCGATTTAAGTAATCAGGACGACACGCGATCTCTTGTCGACGATAATATAGATTTTATTTGATACGCATAAAGAAACAATTCTAATATTCAAACGAATTTAGCTAGAAACGTTTTAAGGTGGAAGCGCCAGGGTAGCCCGCGAAATTCAAATATTTTGATGTTTTTTGCAATTTGCCGGTCAGTGTGAAGCTGTATGTTAAATAAAATACGATTCGCGGCGACTTTTGTAAAAAGTTTTTATATGTATAATTAAACGTCTTTCCTGCAGTGCGATTCGGTAATATCGAAGTGTGTGTTGGGTGAAATGTTCATTAAGTGTGCTGTCAATCCATGGAAGCAAGATTTCCATCTTTGACAGTTCATTTCGCGCTCACTTTACCTGAGTTTTCATGTTGAGAGGTGTACAGAATCGACCCTCTGTTTTGAATGTAGATGAACTTTGATCCTTTAAGCAAAAAGCGACAGAACAATTTCTTCTCGAACTATAGTAGTTAGCAAGTAGGTATTGGCTTTCCATCTGACCACTGCTATCTTAATGAAAAGTACGAAAACAGTTTTCGTCGTATTGCGAAAACTGTTTTCGTACTTTTTGGCAGGTCAATGCAGAAAGTACATTTTAACAACTTTTAAGATATCAAGAGTGTTTGAGGAGCTCTTAAATGACTCAGAATTGGCTAGATGTACTATTGGCTACTTGCTATTGTAAAGGATATTTAGTTAAAAGTTTGCTTTACAGTTCTGTTACAATACTTTCGTTTCACTTTGCAAAATTCTACATCTAAAAAAATTCAAATTTGTACTTGAATGAATTACTCTTACTTAAAAACAAGCAGAAGATATAAATAGATTTACTCTAAGAGTTTCTCTAAAGGAGATAAGATTGTCTAAAAGCGTCTTTTGCGGTCGGGGATCCCATCTATATTAAGAATTCAATAAAGCTTTATTGGTAGATTTTCCCAAAAATAGAACCTCGTATTAAGTATTACGAAGAGTTAAAGAACTTTCCGAAAGGCTGCGGATGAAGCTCAAGACATATTTTTAAATACACTAACATAGATAAAGATCAAGCAGCCAAGATAAGGTTTACAGCTATCGATAAATTCAATGAAGAAGGCGAAGGGAAGGTAGGAAAATTTATAACGGAAGCCACGTAAAATACTATCGAACGTTACCATCGGTTGTAATCGAAGGATTTTTATTTTTATTCTACGGTTCACAAAGTAAATGCATGTTTAAATATTCAAAATTTGCCTACCCCTTTTATTGTCACGGCACGGAGCGACTTCCGTGCGCGATAAAACTATGGAGGATCGTACGACTGATTGTGGTGCAGGTTTTGACTTTGACTTTTTGTACATTATGTGGGTTTTTTAAAAGGCTGTGTACTGGATAAACACATGATTTATGAAATACACGTTTTTTTTGCTTACCAACTATGTATGTACCATACCCATGTTTGCAAAGCAATAAAATGATTATGATTATGATTATGATTACCTCTGTTTTAAGTAGACGTGACGTCATAAATTCATGATCATCTTCATTATCTATTTACGTGATAATAGAAAAGAAAAAATCGGTGTCCAATATGATTTTCTTAATGTAACTGACGGACGAAATAGATTTTTCTGGCAATTTACCCCATTTAAAGGCCGATTTTTTAATAGTCAGATAAATTTTATCGGAGGAGTAAAAATGGCGTTTGACAGCTTTTGCATAGAAAATATGTCAAAAAGCCATATTTATTCTTCAGTTGGGGATTATCTGACTATTGAAAAATCAGTCCTTATTAACGGAAACTAGTTCGTGCACATGAACCAGAAAACAATACACTTGGCATAAGTATCCCAAAGTAGGTATATTTATTTCCTTTTGCTGTACTATCATTTAGATTGTATTAACTTTCAAATACACAACAGTCTAAAGTACCAATATGTAGGATACTTCGATTCTAAGATCAGTTTCCGCTAAGTTACTCTGCTTAACTCCTAATAGTAGGTAGGTACTTGAACAGCGTTAATATTATATCGAGAAGCTGTTCATTCGCCACAGAATATTGAGCTTCGATTTAATCGGCAGATTAAATAGATCATAGCTAATCAAAATGTAAAGCAGTAAGATAGTATTGTCTTCACATTTATTGTGTCACACCTTTCAAGTTTCTTCTTTTGGAGTCGATGGTTAAATCCTTACATTTTTTGGGTCCAGTAGGTAGCCACGTCACTGCCAGGGTTGCGGAATTTGTTCGAGAGTCACCGCGGCCATGGAACACAAAGGGCACTAAGAGGAACACGGATGGGTTTTAGTCTGTAAGAGTCTGACACTCCCTTCTGCTTCGCCCAAAGCGGAAGAAGTCATTTGATAATTTCCCATCCCTAAAAAAAGTTAGCCACGTCAATTGCATCGTCGATGGCATTCATCAAATTTCTCAAAGTAAAGGAGCATAGGCACTTGGGGCTCTCAAGCATGTGGCTCAAGTCCTGAACAGGAGCCCCACGCTCACATTGCGTATCGGACGGGTCTGTGAAAGCCCATTTCGCTAGATTGTATCTGTAACAGCCTACCTGGGTGCACAAGCTATCGAAAACTGGAAGTAATCTGGATGTGCAGTGCGATTCTGTAAAAATGTCGAAGTCAAGGCATGGTCGAAGTGATCACGAAATCAGCTGTCAAACAATACAAACAAGATGGAATGACAGTTCACTTGACGTTCACTCCACCTAAGTGTACACAGTGAGATGTCGACAGAATAGACCAGTTGGAGTTCATCATCCTAATTTCGTATATAAGTTGACGGAAACGAAGTGGCGGGAGAAAAATCTCGTGGCACAGTGTTTGTTATCAAACTCGTCCGAAACTGACTGTCCGGTTTTTGTGTAATTTGCTATGTCTATAGGTAGGTAGGCAAAAGAACGTTTGCCCGGTCAGCTAGTATATAATAGGCTAGTTTCCATCATCCACAAATTGCAAAACTATTTAGTCTGTCAGTTAGTGTATTGAAATATAATGGACACGTATTTTTTGTTTTTGTAAATCAATGAATATTGACAAAGATAAAAAAAATTCGGGAGTGAGAGCTCGTGACGTCACAACCCGCTAAAAATTATGGCATGGCGTGAAGTTTTGAGAATTTTAAAAGCGTTGTAACTTCGTCAATTTTGGTTCCCGTAACAAAAGAAAAAATACGGGTCAAATATTTTTTGATAATCTAACTGACGGACTAATTAGATTTTTACAGGACACAAGCCCATTATTGATTACGCCACAACGCCGCACATAGAACCCTTATAAAATTTCTGGGTAAGCTCGCTCCATCGTAGACTTTGTCTCTGTCATTTATGACCAAGCCTAAGGCCAAGAGCAAAGCCATCTCAAATAAAAAAATAAAAAAATCAAATCAAATCAATCGGCGCACTTCAACTCGTCGCATCGCCCAGAGCAGCCCGTATTTATCGTTAGGACAAGATATGGTTCGGGTTGGAAAAACGCTGTGTTTCGACATCTATTAACATACTGGGGCCGACACCGCCTCGGCTGTAATGGGATGTTTCAGCCAATTCAGCCCCATATGTTTACATAGCATTATGAGAGAAAACTAGGCTTTTTGTCTGAGCTCGACAAAAGACAGAAGGGTTTCTGAATGTGTTGTCGCTTGTTACTGGGCTTTTAAGCCGTGTTTTTGTGTTCTCACAGAGTTTTGTTACAGTCGAGGTCAACTGATGGTAGGACTGTATGCGTCTTTATTATTTTGCGTCGTTTCGTGTTTTAATGTTTTCTTCATTATTCATGCTATCATCTTTAGTTGACTTTGAACGTCCCTGTGTGAGCAATAGCTAGCTTTTATTTGAATCGAATGATTTGTATTTCTTTCTTTATGAAGAGTACAGTTTTCAGTTTGATGCCAGTGAATTGTAGATGGTCGATTGTGCTGAAAAGTTCTGAAACGGCGACTGCGTACCAGAAGACGTAACGTTGGAAGTTCTCCCACAAGGCGCGCCAATGAAAATGACTATAAAGCCTCATTCTCTTTGGCCAATGAGCTGGTGAGGTTCGCGGGTATGCGAGACGTATACAGGAGCGGTTGTTGTGGCGACACTTGACCTACGTCTAGCAGTGGACGTCTTTCGGCTGATGGTAATGATGATACGATGAGTTGCGTAAGTCCTAGATGTACGTATGCAAGTCCTTGTTGTCAGGCATCAGTTTGACTGAGGGAGTTTATAATAAAATACTAAATGTATTGAGGACGTAGAGACCAGTCTAGAATCATTCAATGAGGACTAATACTTCTACGGAATGTCATTCAGTAGCTTGAGACGATGAGCTAAATTTCACGAAAATCAACAGCCGTGTTACAGTACATAACAGAAAAAAAATTGGCTCATGTCACATGACTCATGTTGGCTTTTCTAAAAAATCTTTCACAGAAATATGTCAAGAACAATCAGAATTTCCATACTATCATACTGAAACAAAACCTACTAGACAACAGAAACAAAGCTCACAATCTAGGTTACTAGGCACTCTACGCCGTAATTGGCACTCGATCCTCTACCATGCACAGCAATAAACATAGCGATCAATATACCAATCCTGAAGGCCCACGACACCCCAGCTATCGAACACCCGGAAACGAACGAACGCAGGGAATCATCCACCGCGTATAAATTTCTATGCAAATGAACCGGCGAAGAGCGACGTCGTGGCAATAATCGGGCGGCGGCGTCGTAAATAAAGTTTACGAGGAGACGACATCGGCGGCAACCCTTGCCGGGAATTAACGCGACGCGGGAGGTAACCGATGCTGGGTGATAACCGGCGAGCAGGGCTGGCCCACGCGCACCGCCGCAACACACCCACATCACGGACTAACGCATAAAATCATAAAGTAACAATATCATGAACGAAACAAGTCCAGCTACAACGTTTTTATTCCGCGCCGTGTCCTCGACGCGCCGGCTGCTTTCCCACCGGTCCTGTGCGGCCCTGGCGATGCAAATTAGGCTAATTGACATTAAGATTGAGAGTAAGCAACTGCGGAGGCCGATTTATGCAGGCGGCGGCACCGGGAGAGGTGTGCCGGAATAGAGCGAGCTCTACCGACTGAACGTCCCAAGCACACATTAAGATCGAGATTAAGCGAAAATAAACCTGCCATATTGAGCATCCAGCGGATAGCTCCGGCTGGATTTTATTCGATGTAATCACATATTCGCTGCAATAAAGCTTTGATTACGTCATATATGACTATGTTTATGTTAACACTGGCATAAAAGGCTGCGTCGAGAGTGGAAAATATTGTGTACAATGTATTCATATTCGCATAAATATTTGTAGCGTCTTAAATTGTAATGAATACAACAATAAAATTCTAGAGAAAATTGTACCAGTTCCGCGTTTTAACATATTTTTCATATCTTTACGAACCGGTTGGACTTAGTTCAGTCGTGTGACAACGGGTTGGAGCGAACGCGTCGTAGATTCAGAATTCTAATTCAATTTAGCAAAAGGGTTGCCAGCTACGCGGAACGAAAAAAACTGCGGGAAAAAGTAAAGGGAGACTTCGGAGAAGGGAGACGAAATTCAAAGACATGTCTAGGGGCGGCGGCGTGTCACGGCGCGCGCGGTTTGGGACGAACGGGTAATTGATGCGTTCTGGATTAAGATAGCTTTTAGGTGTCGTGGCCTGAATGCGATAGGGGTGGAGAGATGTACTGCAAATTCGTTGATACCGCAAACATTGGCGTGATTGATGACGAACAAACTGTAAAGCCATTAAAGCACAAGACAGAAAAAAACGAAACATGATGGCATAAGTCATTGTGTTGTCATAATGCAGCCAGTTGCCGAATTCATGGAGCTGTCAAAAGTTTTCCTCAGACTTCCGTGTTCGGTGCGCCGGTGGAGCCGCGATTGAGCCGTCAAAAACTCTGACACGAAGAAAATTAGGCGCGAAATTTTCGTGACAAAAAATGCTAGTAGTGGAGTCTGTTGCCCGCCAAAACCATATGCCTGGCGGTCGACGGTTCTCACCAAACGTCTGGGGTGTTTTAAAATGTCAACCAAATTGTTTCGAACTTTAGTCAGAATAGTACTTTTATTTTTGTTTTTATGAAAGCCGTTTGATGACCTATTTGATTTGGTGATTATTGCAATGGCTAATCAGTAATAATAGGTATCTTTGCAATTTTGAAAGATAACCGGTATCTTAGTGAATTTGATAATTTGTATGGCTGTAATATAGATATCAGAGTACATGATTTTTTTATATGAGTCAAGCCTGCAACACACCAATTTTGCATGACGCTTATACCATCATTAATTCCAGATGAACATGAACATAGCCAAGGCCTTTCTAGTTATTAGTTGTGTTTAAGAGCTAATAGGAAACTGGAATGCCAGATATTTGATAACACAATATACCAACACTACACCGGAACACTCATTTAGAAAAAAAGGCAATATAAATAGTTGCCATTTCTACGTTCCTTAATTACCCGCACCAACAAAAATTCGAGATAAAGTTGCCACACCAAAAAAATGCAGCTTGGACAAAGATGAGTCTACACTGTCGGCTTATAATGACCATTATGACTTATTGAATTTAATGGCGATTATAATGGTAACACATTTCATAGATAACATCTCTGTTTCCACAGACAAAAAACTTGTAGACATGACTGGTGCGAAATTATCGGGCCCACTTAATAAGCCATTACGTATGAAACATCAATAAATTGAGACCTGTATGGAATAAGAAATAAAATTGCCCATAGAAATAGATAATGGTCCCACACCGCAGTTTTCAGGGGAATAATAAATGTAATTATGGGAAAAAATGTGACCGTTTTGTACCACCTTTGTATTAATGTAAGCATGTATTAATTAAATATTGTAATGCTATGCAATTAGTCAGTAAACTGTTGAGTAATGAAATCTTGATAGCGGGATTTACTATTAATTTATTTGTTTAACTCTAATGAACTACTCTCGACTAAAAACTTGTCGTTAGTGACTAACCCCTTTTACGAATATTACGCGGACGGAGGAGTATGAGTTTTGGCACAGTTAAAGTTTATATGAAGAAGGAGTGTAGAAAGCAATTTTTAACCAACCTCTAAAAAAGGAGGAGGTTCTCAATTCGGCGACTTTTTTTTTTGTTTCATGTATTTACACCAATTACTCCGAGGTTTCTGATCCGATTTATGTGATTATTTTTAGTTCGATGCTTTAAATGATACTTGCCATTTGGTCCCGTAAAAATTTAATTCAGTTGGCTTAGGAGTTTTTATTTTATGAGCATTTTTGCTTATTTCAATTTCTGTGTAAACGAAGACGTCGTCCAAGTATCACCACTTAAAAGTGAAAAATAAAAAACTTTTTAACAAAAAATATAACAGACATCCAATAAAAATTCTGGAAGTCGGTGTTAAAAACCAAAAATACCGACTTTCGGGCGATCGATTTTCGACTTTGTTTATAATAATGCTTATAAGATACATTCGATTGGTCGAATTAATTATGGTCCACTGGGCGATCACTGCCTATCTTGATCTTATTATTATACTGTCCCAAATCTACTGCTGGACAAACGCCTACCCCAAATCCTTCCAAGTATACCTTCTCGAGCCACCTCGAATCAGCTCTTGCGGTGGGCATCTAGGTCGTCTTGTCACATCTGCCTGGCCAGCCTGAGTGACGCCGTCATACACACTTTAAACTATTGGCCAGCAGTTACAGTGCATGCGGCTGACGTGTCCCACCAATAACACAAAATCTCTATGAGGAAGTAGAGAGTCGAATTGCGAAAGAAACCACGGAAGTTACGAAACCCTTTTAAATAATAATTCTTACTAATTTTACCCTGTTTATGAAGTAATATTTCCTCGTTTCTTTAAAACAAACTTCTCCCTAAAAATTTCGCAAAAAGGAAACTTTTAAAACAATAACTCTCCCCATGGGTACTAGGACAACCATAGACTATTTAATAAACAAGGAGATATGCCCGGCAGACGAAATTGTATCGGAAACTTGTGTCTCCAGTATCCCCTTACCACAGGGCAACTACTATACACGCACTTCAGTAAAAGCAATAAATACGCAGTCACGCACACGCCCGCATTTCTTAAAACAGAACGTACTAGATACACAATCAATTATAAACGTTATTCCATTAAACACAGCGTGTATTCACCATGCACGGTGCACCTTACAACTCACGCACACAAAAACAGTGGTCGCTATCGTTGTGTTATGCAAAAGCAATTTATTTTAGATTTACGTTAGTGATTGACTTAATCGGATCGGAAGGAATGTTCAATTTATTATTTTACAAAAAAAAAATCGGGCTTAAAAATAAAATAAATTAAAAACGGATTGTCTAGAAAACATTATAAACACTCCACCGAATTATTAACCTAAAATTTAATTAACTCAGTTTACGAAAGTTTGTGTCATATTTCTCTATTAGTACGCTGTAAATAATTAAAATATGTAAAAACACGTTATTTACATCAATTTGCTAACCGGGTTAAAACGGTTGACAAATTGAAACTGTTATAGCAAGATTTCATTCGTCAATCAACATTGTTATCGATAGCCATAGATAGATAGAAGTAAAAGTAATAAATCATTAACTCGTCACAAGAAGCAGCGGCCGTACTATGCACCCAGTTAATAAAATATCGTTTTGTGATTTTTACTTTGCTTGTCCAGTGGTTTAGTGACAATTTTGGGTAGTGTTAGGAGCAAAAATAACATAGTAAAAGCTACACATATTTTACGATTTGTTGTTTTTATTATGATTTTAAAGACAAATACAGTAAAATACTTATACTTAGATATGGGCAGTGGTTTCATGATTTACAAAGTATTGGTTGAGGCTTCGAATACAAATACAAATACAAAATCCTTTATTTCAAATGGACCAGTTTACAGGCACTTTTGAATAGTCAAGGTATGTCAGTCAAATAGATGAAGCTAATTCTGCCGCGCTAGCGACAAGAGTAGCAAGTTATTCTGCAACAAAACAAACTCACCGACCCTATCTCCAGCGCGGCAGTTGCACGGTTCGGTTTTTATAAGAAACCACCGAACAACACGGAATTCTTATAATTTGTCGCGATTGCGGTCGAAAAGGCACTAGACCTTTGAGACGACAATTTGCCTATAAAATGGTCAACGTGAGCATGTCGCGTGGACACCGACACGCCCCCTTGCCACTTCTTCTGATTTTTATTTTTCTATGAGGACAACTTAACCGAAAGTAACTAAGTTTTAACTTTTTAAGTATTACGCAATTAAAGTTTCCCGGGTAATACGGTTCTGCGTAATACGGACCCCTCAAGTTCGATGTCGAAATTTCCAATTCAGTATTTCACCCGAAGAGTTCCGATGATGTAACTCTTCGAATTTTGACTTCCGTGACGAAAAGTTTACATACTCTATGTCCGTGACGAAAATTGACGAAATGTTTCGGTGTACCGACAAAGTTCGAGTGTGTACAAGTTTCTGTGTAAAACTGCATCACAATGACTTGCGATCGTTCGAGTAGGTTTGTTCGTGAATATTTTGGCGTAAGTTTGGGTGATTTGTATGTGACGATTTTGTAGAATCGTAGAAGCTTCATGCAGGGTGGAAAGTTGATGGGCCTCGGAGGGGAAGTAGGTACTCGTATTTGATATTGATTTGACAATTTTTTTACATTAAAGAAATATTTTTAACCAATTGTAAGTAAAGCTGCATTCAGACATATTTTAAGATTCGCTTGCCTGAACCGGTTACCGAACCTAAAGGCACCATATGCATGTATTCTGCTTTAATCAAATTACCACTGCCTGAAAAAAAAATCACTAGTGCAGACAAAACCCACCACACCTTAGACCACAAATTACAAAAGGTATGCTTCCCTTCCTAATTCAAAAATTATATACGTCTTAAAATAGCAGCCGCGTCTCTATCCTTAGGAACGCGATCGCATGCAACAAATGCATTCGATATCGGGGAAGCGCAATTTTCGTGTTAGGCTGTACGATTTTGTCGTGCGACAGTCAGCCGTGATTTATTTGTGAGCTACGGCCTACAAGACTTGGATGCACGCAAACACTTGTGATCAATTGTCGCTTTTTACAGTTCTAAGGCAATATTTGCTAGGAGGACAGTATTGTTTGAATAAATCGTAGTTGGTAAAGTTTTTGTTAGGGCTGTTGCGCAGTTTCATTAAAATAGAAATCGTTTTTTCAAATTAGGCTCAGAATTTTGCGTTTTGAGCGTCAGTAATGATCAAAGACAGTCCCCAAAACGCCCGCCCGTCACCACTTCCTAGTGTGCAGATCTGTCTGATAAGTAGGCGCGCGACGCGATGCTGAGTAGGACCATAGTAGGACCTCTGAACCTTGAGCAGACTATACTGTATGAGGTTTCTCTAATAGCCCCGAAGAGAAAAAAACTCCTTCAAAAATCCCTGCCCCAACAAAGATCCACACACCGAAAGTCTCGCTCCCGGTGACCACAGCCATGACTCATACAATTAATAATACGTAGTAGATAACAAAAGTGTACTTGTCTGAACGTGTCTGTATTACTAATCTCTTCATATTTGTGTTATAATGTCAAAAAAGATTCAGTGATCAGTTTTTTTTTTTTATAAACTGATAAAGAGCGAGTCGTACTCGCCCACCTAGTGTCCCGTACTTTGATATGGAACATAATATTTTACTACATTTTATACTTACATGACTTTTGATTAATAAAATAGGCTGTTTTTATGAATATAATTAAAAAAATCAAATTCAAAATTCAATTTATAAAATAAACAATTCAAATTTGAATGGTGATTTTTTACGGAAATTAAAAAAAACGGATCATACGAATTCACATAAGGGATTTTTATCATTTTGTATGTTAAAGACTTTCGGAACCCTAACGATAGCAAACTTGCAGTAAGTAGAACTGAGAAGTAAGTAGAGTTGCTGTATAACATAATGCACTTATCGTTACATGACGTCATAGACTTGAAAGATCAGTGCCATGAACTATCATCGACATACTTTAAAAAATATATATCTATATATATAAAACAAAGACGGGTTTGTTACAACACTTATAACTCGAGACCTGCTGAACCAATTTTGATGGTTATTGATTTGTTGGATTTGTCTCCGACCCGAATAGCAGAATACATCTTAAAAACAATGAAAACTCGATACGTGCAATGAATACTTAATTGACGGGAGCGAAGCCGCGGGGGACAGCTAGTTATTAATAAATAATTAGTAGGTAGGTAAGATAGATAACATTTATATTACAAGGAAATATCAGAAATTAAAAAATAAAACATTTTCTTAGGATAAAAAAAAACTTCCCATTGCTTAACCTAGAAACTTGTCAAGATCTTTCCAGAATACCTAAACCCATTATGGTTAAGTACTTGGTAACAATAGATCACCAAACCAACTACTGGTTCAAAGAAAAGTGGACCTTCAACATTGAATGGATCCTCAATGCAATACCAACCTTAGAGCCTATATCTTATGAATCATTTTCATAAATACATTTAACATGTTGACAGTTCAGTGTACCCTATGTGGTACACTGGTACACATGACATGGTCCTGCTAAATCTGTGTACCTTATGGGGTACACTGTAACTCAATAGGTTCTGATGCTGTAGAGTAATGAAATGAGTTAGGATGTTCTTCTGAGGAGACTGAACATATTAAAAGTCAAAGAGAAATGCTCTATTTAGCAGTTGTACCAAAAAATTAACTTACTTTGCTCATGCTGTTGCCAAGCCAGGGCTCCACAGAGTAATGCCAGCGTCTTCCCGGACCCCGTAGGGCTCTCCAGTATGCAGTTTTCACCTTTCTTGATACCGCTTATGATCTGTTGTTGAAATAAAGTGTTAAATCAATTTGAATGTTTGATTTGTGTTTGAGCAAAACAATAATTTGTGGTTTTCTCAGTTGAAGCCGCTAGTCTGTGACCAGTTGACGGTTTGTTATAAAACTGTAGCAACATTATTAGATCATTATTTTGCTTATTGCTGAACTTAGAGTTAGTAGATTGATGATATTTAGAGATTTATAATTTAAAGTTAGATGGTCAACTTTGTAAACAAAGATGAATAGTGTAGTGCTTATAAATGCAAGTGTGTTCCCATCATGTGCAATAGGGAATATGCATAAAAAAATATTTATTATCTAAACACTTTATCTAAAAATATACAAAAATATATTACTAACAGTGGAAATAGAATCAAAATTGCTCGAAAAACAAACGAGATATAATTATTTTAAACAAATATATCTGTCCCTCTCGCGAAAACGCTGTTTTCTATGGCAGATGTATAGACGTCACATAATGTGACGTCAAATTCCATGTCGGACTTCTCGTTCTAAAAGTAATCTTTGAAGCGTTATAACTTCATCGCTGATGAAGATATTTAAAAAATATTTTCTAGAGTGTTTACTGGAGCTTATAAGTAATTCATTTTATAAATAAAAAAATCGCGTGCATATGCCCTATTGCATGGGTCCTTAGAGTTCCTTAGTGGGATAACAAGTAAAGAAGTCAGAAGATGTGCAATCATTGAATAATCTTGTGACCTTTCATACTTGCATTTACTAGAAGAAAATAACAACATTTACAACTTGTTATAGTTCAAAAAATAATAACCACCTTGGACATCAACGCCACCTGACTGCCATAAGGATTCACAGGCAGCATAACATTAACACCTTCAATCATCCTTTTAAAAACTTCTTTTGGTGGCTCTATAGGCGGTCTTATCTTTGGAGGTTTAGCTACAGTAACATTTACATTCTGCTTCTGAGGAAACAAAGCTTTCACAGGAAACTTCTTATTCTGGTTCTTTTTTACACTTCCTTGCTTATTTTTGGACGGAAACAATGACTTTATCGCCTTGTTTTTCGACATAATCACTTCAGGGTACTCTTCATCGTCCGATAGTACAGGAGATTCGGTCGCAAAATTGTTAAATTCTTCATCACTGCTGATTGCAACTACATCATCAACAGTTTCGTTTTCTACAATTTTGGAGCACCCAGGTCCACTGAAACTGTCATCGTCGTCAGATATCTCCATAATTGCAGCCATTTCCTTAAAAAACACACAAAGTAGCCACAAAACACTTAAAATCTCTTCCCGCGCTTTACTTGCTCCCTTTAATGCAACTTTCAGCTAATATTTGTATTATTCTAGGTCTTCATTTTGTCGCTGAAGTATTGATATCAATAAATTGAAATCACCAGAACTGTTACACTTCTAAATTTAGTAAAAAATTGTAATAAACATGAAAAATACACATTGCGAAGATGCAAAAATAAACAGCAGACGCCGAATGTCAATGAGCACTTGTCATAGCTGTCATTTATGTCACTGTCATCATACTGTCATCTGCTTCTGAGGCGAGCGTTTCATTATCCAATGCAGACATTTCAGACTAGCTTTAATTAAGTTACAAAGAGACAACAAAAACGCACTTGTGTGAACATGAAAAGGAATAGAACCAAAACAGTGCGTTCCACATTCATGTCATTTCGATATTTTATACTCATGCATAGTTCAAATAACAGGAGGTAAGCACATAGGTACGGAAACGATTTACGGAATGATTGAGTTAGGCCCCAATTTGTAAGACTCTGAACTAGAAATCTGTTCCTCGAGACAGAGAAGAGATTATTTTATTTAGTTTGTGATTTTAATTAATTTCTATTTGGGGCCGGAGAACATAACTCATTGTTACGAATGCTAACAGAGGCCTCCACATAGGTCACGAAAAAAAATCTTCGGTATTTAATTAAGTAGGTAAGTAGGGGCTTTTGTACACGGCGCGTTTAGAAGCAGATACTATTACTGTTTTTTAGTGTTCCGTACCCAAAGGGTAACCAACGGAACCCTATTACTAAGCCTCCGCTGTCCATACATCCGTACCTACGCCATCCGTCCGTCTGTCAGCGGGCTGTATCTCAAGACTGGTATAAGTAGACAGTTGAAATTGTTAAAGATTAGGTATGTATTAATATTTAAAAAAAAAAATTGAGTGGTCTCCCAAACAAAATACGTGTTTTTTTTCGGTACAGTAACAGAACCCTACGTGTGGAAATCTGACTCACACTTGGCCGGTTTTGCTATCTACAGCGCCGTGACCGAGAGCGAGTGTTTATAAAACGCGCACCGTCTGCGCACAGACTACATAGAGATACTTGCGTCTGCGCGTTAAAAACGCCATTGGCTGTACGTAAATACCTACTATTTAGTAAAATAAACTCTTGAAACATATTTGTATGGTATGACTTTTCCGTTCTCTTGTTTTTAGGAAGTTTATAAAAAAAAAAAAAAAAAAAAAAAAAATAAAGAAAGATTGGTGAATCGTTCCTTTTAAAAATAAGACGTTTTGATATGGAGGCCAATAAAATGTGTAGTACCTAAGGGATGGAAAAATACAATACTATTTCAAAGAGATAAAGTAACTTTATTTTTTTCTTTTCTTCGCATGGTTTTATACGGCACATGGACATTCCCCCAGATCTCTTGAAGAGACAGACGACAGATGGCTGTTCTCTTATTTTGAGAAGATAGGTTCTGAAAATAATAATAAAAAATGGTTATTGTCGCAACTATGATAAGTATAATCTATACTAATATTATCTATAGGTACTAATATTATAAAGAGGTAACATTTGTTTCAAGTTTATAAGTTTGTATGTAGGGGGTAATCTCAGCAACACTGGTCCAATTTGAAAAATCTTTCAGTGTTAGATAGCCCATTTATCGAGGAAGGCTATAGGCTAGGATAGGATACATATTATCACGCTAAGACTAAAAAGAGGCGAGCATTCATGGAAAATGTGACGCAGACGAAGTTGCGTGGGTCAGCTATAGTATGATATATTAGAAAAATGGAAAATTATAAAATTTTGCATTTACTTCAAGCTACAATATGGATGGTAAGTATAGGTTTATTTGGAAACATGCATTTAGTTAACTAATTAACTGAAACCGAAAAGGTAATTAATAAACAATATAATTTCAGATAAAATTAGCTAGAGCCGACTTTAAACCGCTTGGTAAAATGGACACATTGAACCTATTTGATTTTGTAATGTTCAGCGTGTTTTGAATTTTTTAGAGGTTTAGGAGTTTCCAGTCGAACCCTTTGCCCTCCTAAAGGCACTAGCGGTTGTACCACCTAGCGGTTTGTTTGAGCGGCTGGCCACTTTTCCTGTTTAATATGAATAATATGCAACCGCTATGTATTGATTGTACGCACTTAACCGCCATTAAATGACAAGCGTTTGCATATTAAGGGCGAGGACAAACGAACGTAATTTTGTGAGTTGTGAGTCGCGTAAAATGAGTCGGTGGAATTTACGCCACATTCAGTTTCATATTAAAGTCCTGTTTGTGCACACGGCAACGTAAAATGAGTTGTAATTTAGTATGAAACAGTATTCCGGCGACTCATTTTACGCAGCTCACAACTCATAAAATTAGGTACGTTCGTTTGGCCTCACCATAAACTGAAACCGCGCGCACAGAATAGTAACCGCGCGGTTGATCACCCCCGCGGCTGACCGCTAATGCGCAGTAGGCTTAGAATATCAGTAAGACAATCTGTCCAGCCTTTTTCCTAACATGTCGGGTCGGTTTGCAGTCTAAAAGCATAGAGCTGAGTACCAGTATTTTACATGATGTGACTGCAGCCTATCCGCCCTAACAATCCAATAACTGGGTAATACGGATATTTCATGTCCAGTCTATTATAGGTACAGCTATGTACCTACAGAATAGATGATTATTTGAATTATAATTAAATGACAAGTAACTTACAATACACACTCTTGCAGATAATAGATTATCAATTATGTTTCTAATTTCATCTATTCTCTGCTTTATCGTTTTTATCAACCACCTCCAAATGCAAAATCTAGATCTACCTACGTCATGTTTTCTGTGGCTGCCCTGTTGGTACCATGAAAATGTACGAAAGCAGAGAAAATGCCATTGCCCAACCTACCCAGCACATTTTTTAGATTTTTATTTGGTTTTCTATATTTTTCTTTCTAATAAGTATTCTTCACATTTATTTTTTTTGTATGAAAATAAGAAACAACAATGAAGTCTGAAAGATTTTTGATAGCATGTTTTTTTTTTCATATTTATTTTATGCTGTCAACAGAAATTATATGGCATCTGCTAAAGTACATTAAAAACTCTTTCATCATCATATCAGCCGAAAGACGTCCACTGCTGTAGGTACCTATACACCACATACACGTGACATACACACATCAAAAAAAGTTTGCGATAACTTTGAAAAATCGAAAAAAAAATTGTTACGGTAGATTATATTATAATTTCTTCTTCATTTTAGATTCTTTATTAAAAATATAGAATTAGAATATAAAAACCATAAAACAGTTCAATTGTTTTTCCATATAAAAAGGCTTTCAGTCCTAGCTTACGCTCATTCAGAATTCTGATTAAGAGTCCTATTACGAATCGTAAATGCTCGTTTGCAATAGACGAAGTTACGTTGGTCTGCGTTGGGAGTAGGTACATCTATAGTCCGCGAAACAATTTTGATACTTACTAGTCTGAATAGGATTATAGTTTATTTGGCTGAGGAGCGCGAGCGCTGAATTGACGCAGAATATATAGACATCCACAACATTCCGCCAAAAGACGTCCACTGCTCCCCCAAGAGTCGTTACATTACTAGTACTTTAATTTTATTTATTGTAATTTTGTTTTATTATATGGACAAACGAAAACTAATCAAACGTATTCATTGTAGAATTAAATTTTATATCATATTAATTTATTTGATAAAATTATTTCTATTTGGAATATAATGGACGCTGAATCAAGACATTTCTGGGTTAAATTAGGCTTTCTTTACGTTTTTTTCCGTGAAAACTCAAGGAATTTATAGAAATTCTAGAACTCCAAAAAACAAGTAAAACATTCAACTTACCTTTTAGTAATTTCAGCTTTTAAAAGAATTGATTTTAACAATGTGAATTTGACCGTCAAAGTTCCATCGCCGACATTTTTTCTTGCAAACTGAGTTCGTAAAATATTTATAGTAAATTACATGAATGACTCTTGAAGAAAGAGTCCTATTACATTTTTTACGGAAATTCATGATTTTTGACGCTGTCATTTTCAGCAGCAGTAAGATATTTTAATTATTTGATCCTGAATAACGATAGTGCCAGTCTCTTTCTTGTAAGTTAGAGTTACACATTTTCATTTTTCTTTTCGTGTAATTTACTATAAATATTTTACGAACTCAGTTTGCAAGAAAAAATGTCGGCGATTGAACTTTGAAGGTCAAATTCACATTGTTACAATCAATTCTTTTAAAAGCTGAAATTACTAAAAGGTAAGTTGAATGTTTTACTTGTTTATTGGAGTTCTAGAATTTCTTTAAATTCCTTGAGTTTTCACGGAAAAAAACGTAAAGAAAGCCTTATTTAAGCCAGAAATGTCTTGATTCAGCGTCCATTATATTCCAAATAAAAACAATTTTATCAAATAAATTAATATGATATAAAATTTCAATCTACAATAAATACGTTTCATTAGTTTTCGTTTGTCAATATAATAAAACAAAATTACAATAAATAAAATTAAAGTACTATATATTCTGCGTCAATTCAGCGCGCGCGCTCCTCAGTCTCGCGCGAGCGCCCAAATAAACTATAATCCTATTCAGACTAGTAAGTATCAAATTATTTCGCGGACTATAGATGTACTCTTAACGCAGACCAACGTAACTTCGTCTATTGCAAACGAGCATGTACGATTCGTAATTATAGGACTCTTAAGTCAATTTTTGACATAATCAGAATTCTGATGGCACGGTTGGCGCAGTGGTTGAGCGATCGGCTGCTGCGTTGCGTGTCGTGGGTTCGATTCCCGCACGGAACACATATTTGTATGGCCTACAGATACTTAGTTGTTCCGGGTCTGGCTGTTTGTGTATGTGACTTTGTATGTTTGTAAACGCACCGACGATACAGGAGGAATTCCTTGTGTGGCGCAAGGTTAAAAAAAAAAAAATTACTAACGGATTTAAAATACTTTTTCGCGGAAAGTTGTAATTGAAAAAATGCCAAGAGGATTATCATAGTTTTACGAGCAAGAATAGTAACTTTGAGGGAATAAGGATACACCACGAGAGCAATTGAACGCAAGAGTTGCTATATCTCCATCCTGTGTTGTAACCACGTTGCACAGGTACCACAGGATTGGTAATTTAGCTGACCAACCCCGCAGTGGTCGCCCAACTGTTTGGATTGCAGCCCAAAAGCGCTATATTAGATTGCTGGCAGCCCGTGACCCAATAATCAACGCTACTAAAATAAAAGCAGAAGCTCGGGCCGGCTCTGGGCTTGAAGTTAGCACTCAGACCATTCGGAATTGCTTGCACCAGGCTGGATTACGTGCACGGAGGTCTTGGCGAGCGCCTCTGAATTCCCGGCAACGTCAACGACGGAGATTGCTGTGGGCTAGGCTTCGGCAAAATTAAGAAGATGAAAAAGAAAACATTTGGCAATACTGTCTCTTAGTTGATCGCAGACACGTATAAAGCAGTTGCTATTAACGGAACTGTCAGTCCATTTCGAGTAAACCATGGGCACCAATTTGTACTGGTCGATTATAATGCGGCCGCACATCGAGCTCAACAAGTCAATGCTGCTCTCCAAGAATACGACATCTCAAGGTTAGGCTGGCCTGCCGGCTCGCCCGACTTAAACCCAATAGAGCACGCGTGGGATGCTTTTAAGCGAGCTATTTAGAACCGTCAGTCACGGCCCCAGACAGCGTTAGAGCTCAGGGAAGCTGCTATTCAAGAATGGGACAGGCTACCCCAAAAAATGCTGTATAACTTGATCTTCAGCATGCCCAGGAGGAACCCCGCACGTGTTCGAGCCAGGGGAGGAGTTATATTATATCTAATGAATATAAACCTTATGTTAATAAATTGTTGTTTACGTTTGGTTAAACAGTCTTTTTATTTCTATAAAATTCCTGTTACAATTACATTCTGATTAATTATTCATACAAAATAGTTTTATTTTTTTTATTTCAAACAGGGTTTTTCTATTGACAGAAAACACAAAGATTTTTTCTTGCTAAAGTAAATTTAAAATAAAAAATCAGTTTATGCTAGTGATCGCAAACTGTTTTCGATGTCTGTAGACCTCCCCCAAGTGTCGCCACCCACAAAATATCCACTGCGCCATTAAAAACTCTTTATTGACTAGGAAAACTTCTAAATAGGCTTTATTCCAAACAGAAAATTGCCTGTGACAGACGAACGGACAGACAGACACCCGAGGGTTCCGTTTCTTACGAAAGTTCAGAATCCTAAAAACCTCAATGTTTCCTAAGCTGCAAATACTTATAGGACTTATTTTCATTGCAATAATGTTGTATACCAACTTGCAATTACGAATATTGCAACATTTCATTCGTACTTATGCTTTAGATACTGTCAAGAAATGAATAAAAATGCATAAATGTATTTTATTGTTCACCCACCATTAACGCTCTCGGTATTAGTCAAAACGTCTGGCTGTGTGGAGTGTTGCTGTTGCCATCGGTGAACTCCCGCCATAATTTTGGCGCCATTACACGAGTGAGTTGTTGCAGAGGTTATGGCGCGTTATAATTTGGTTTATAACCCGACACTACACTGTTTAGGCAATGCAATTATTAGTGAATAGAGTTCGATTTTCATTTGCTTTTTACTGTAGGTACCTACATAGATTTGAGTACCCAATAAAAGAAATTGCATGCCCCGCTTCTTGCAGTTGTCTTGACTGGTTGATTTTTGGACAGTGACAAGAGCTTTTCGCACAGCTTGTGCCGATTGAGGAATATTCTGATTTTGACTTTTAACTAAGTATTAGTTTCTGACTATCACAGCACAGCCCAAAGTATTTGTGACCGCTTTATTCTGAGAAAAATCAATCACCTACAGTTTGTTCGTCCCCAGAGTCACACGGGCCTATAGAAGCTTATGTACCTAACCTAAGTACATAGGTACTTAGTTTCTTATTGAGTGATAAAACTGTATGATGAGGCTGACCGAGTCTTTCGCATACTAATTAGTTCGTATTATGATCGTAAAAAAACTGTTTACCATAATTAAGTATAATTAGAGGCCTATTTAAAAACTAATTGAATGAGCACTTACAGGTAAAGTTAAATGTTTTATTTTTATGATAAGAAAGTTTTAGCCGTGCTACCTTCTCTAGGATATCTAGTCTTGATAGTCTTTTCCTGGTGGACCTATTTACATAACAAAAGAAAAAGCTCTTTCGTCTATCAACTCAAAATATCGATTGTAGCATGTATTTTTTAGTCGATTTCTATTTCTTTAACTTTTAGAAAAAAAAAGATATCACCAAGCGCAATAAAATAATAAATGCACAAACAATGTTATATTAACTATGCAAGGGATGCCACCCTATTTTTCGGGCCATTCAACAGTTTACGTCCGTTTTAATACGACTGCTACAAATTGGTAAATGTCATAAATTACAGAGTGAAGACTCTGTCTACTCCCCTTGTCTTTGATTCGTGTTCGTGTTCATAATGGGATACTCTAGAGTCTAGGAGAGTTTTTTTTTTCTTTTAATAGGACGTCATAGACAAAATGTGATGCAGAAAAAGGAAGTTTAAAAAATGGAAGTAAATGTGCAGTACAGTAAAAAAGTAAAATAGCCTTGAAAAAAGAAACATATTATGAGACTGATCCATCAACTTGGTAATTTCAATGATTCAATTTTTTGGTACCTATGTAGGTACAGTTTGGTACTTACCTACTTATTATTTTCTGCAAAGATCATAATTATTTATTTGTTTAAGTTTTGTATAAATTCAATAAGTTAGCAGAAACAGGTAGCCTTAAAATGCATCTTTTACAAGTCAATGATGTTCCACAACTTCTTTAACATTTTTATTGTATTTCAATTGAGAGCAAAACACCGAAACCGTCCCAAAGTCATTAGATAGAAACATGTTGAAGTTTGGCGACCAAACAGTGGCGCATCCCTCCAAATTATTGACATGCTTTATTGCGCTTCCTATCCGAGGCGCGCTTTTATCAGCGTATGTCGCTCCACTCGATACAACTACCAAAATAACTTTACATTTAACCGCAGGAAAATGAACTTTATTGCGTTAAGTTAAGGGATTATGGTCCGCATGAAGCCTACAGTGTTATTTCCACTTAATTTGATAGCAAAACTTTCTATATCGAACTCATTTATACTTCCAGACATTATCTGTGGGGGTTCGCGCGGATTCGGCGGCCAATGGGCTCTTAAGATTGATATCTTAAAGTAAACACGCGACTGTCTCTATTTGTATAGATACGTTTTTATGACATTTGGCGGACAATAATTTGGGCTTAGTTAATTTGATCGTTAAGCGTTTGTGTGTGGGGAATTAAAAGTGTAGTAAAACTGATAAAATAACAATACAAAGTTTTGTTTGACACTTCTATTAGATTAGAATGTCGTTACTGTTTTTGAACTATAACGTACCTACTGTTTTGATTTTTGGACTAAGTAGTTCTGCAGTGAAACTGAAATGACTATACCGCGTGTATCTGACATCGACGCACAAACGATTTCCATGGGTCCAGGGCATGATTCTGGACACCCTAGAATTTTTCGTCGGCTTTTTTCTCATTTTTTAATTTTTTTCAAGAGTACCACAAATAGGTATCATCTCAGCTGAGCTGATATCTATTTGTGGTTTTATTCAGATTGCTCTTTTTAGTGAAAGTGGTTACTTAATTATTTTTTTTTTTAAATCTCTTTGGGTTAGGTCAGAATAACGATTATGAGCAGTCTAAAGTAAAAAAACCCTTGAAAAAAATGAGAAAAAACGCCGACGAAAAATTCTAAGTCTAGTCCAGAATCATGCCCTGGACCCATGGAAATCGTTTGTGCGTCGATGTCAGATAGGTACACGCGGTAGACTGAGATACGTAGTTACAATGAGCTCGTGGTTAAATAATAACAGCAGGACGGGTCGATATTTACGGTTAAGCAACGCTTGCCAAGGTTGGTCTGTGGAAGGGTGACCATCTTAACATACCGAGTTTCCTCCGTGCCTCGGAAAGTAAGTACGTTGAGCCGTTAGTACCGGCTATCATTTGTAGATCTTTGGCAGTTCTTACGGAATGTCAGAAGCCAGTAAATCTGACTCCAGTCTTACCTGAAGTAAGTAGGTACCGTGTTACCAAGCTACCGCTCCTGGTAGGCAGCCGCTCCACGTAAAACACTGGTTTTCAGCTGAATCCGGTTTGACTGGTACTGACCCTAGTATAGCTGGGAAAAGGCTAGACAGACGATTTTAGGTTGGTACGAGGCTCAAATAAAACTTGCTAAACACGCAATGGGTGTCGAGTGTAGTTTCTTATAATAGGGAATATGCGTGCGATTTTTTTATTAGCAAAATGAAATATTTGTTAGCTCTAGTAAACAATCATGAAATTATTTTTTTAATATCTTCATCAGCGATGAAGTTATAAGCTTCAAAGATTACAATTAGAAAGAGAAGTCCGATATGAACTCTGACGCCAAAGTCCATGACGCCTATACAGTTGCCATAGAAAGGAGCGTTTTCGCGAGAGGGACAGATATATTTGTTTAAAATTATTATATCTCGTTTGTTTTTCGAGCAATTTGGTTCTATTTTCACTGTTGGTATTATATTTTTGTATATTTCTAGATAAAATGTATAGATATTAGAAATATTTTTTTCATGCATATTCCCTATTGCCACAGATGTTGCTACGGGGAAATTTAAATTCTTCTTTCCTTACAAATAAAGAGACAGTGCTCGCTCACCACACCGACTGCGTGTGACCGCGTGCGTCCACATTGACATCACCAATCACTCGATTCAGTTTGAGCGGCCGTGCGTTATAAATCGACTAAATCGGCCTCCCCTTCGTCCGACTGCTAGTGTACCGTGAACTCGACTAATTTCTTTGTTGTTAGGCGCACGCACCGCACTAGTAGGTAATCAGTTGATTTCTTGTCTCTGACGGTTTTTTGAAAATAGAACACACATTGTCTAACGTCTAACTTAATAACTTGACTCTGGCACAAGATGTGCGAAGCCAAAGTCCTCTGAGAAGGATAAAAAAAAACTTCTTAGTTCTTGTTCCACCAGTTGAGTGTGAAATTATGTACTTAATCCACAGACATATAAATAGTAGCAGACCAAACATTCGTTAAAATTTGCGTAGCCATTACGCACACCTAGGGAATGATATCATTACAGGGCCGAATTAGGACCGGTTGCCAGTATTATCTAACGATATTCTGAAAATCCCTGAAAATCTATATTCTCTGGGTACATGAAATATAGATTACTCATCAATAGTCTTAGCGAATAAAACCACCCTCTATTCTCGTGGTTATTGTTAAAGGCGACTAAGGGAATATTTTAAGAGGACGATGGGCAGCAGTCCACTCTTTATCTTTTGACCGTATTTACAAACCATTGATGGACGTCAGTATCAGCTAGAAAAACTGGCACTGCAGTCATTAACCCGCATGCCATGTTTTGTAGAACCCAGAGTCAAGGTATTAGTATGCCTGAAAGCTAGTTTAGGAATAAATCAGGATTTTTTAAATAAAAGTAATGTATGTAATTCAAAATTCAAGCATTTATTTGAAATAAACCATTTACAGGCACTTTTTAACTGTCAAGGTCGGTCTGTCCAAAAAGTTGAAGCTATTTGCACGTTCCAAAGCGTAGATCTCTATGGAGAAGAACGTGCAAGAAACTCCAGGGACACTCTTCTATCTTACACTCTCATAATGCTTACATATGGAGTAAATTCGGTAAACAGTGTAGGAATTGCTCCGGGACGTAATGTTGTTCGAAAAGCGCTGGGATCGATCAAGTGATTCTCAAAATGTTTTGAACAAAGTACACTTGAAGGTCTTGGTTGCCAATCCTGGAGTTTCAGGTTTTTAATCCAGGCATTCCGTAAACTTTCATCCTTGCGAAACCTGGAAAAATATTAGTATGCTCAATTATTGCCTGCTGAATGAAAATTCATCGTTATGTGAGTAGCCTATACTGTATACATATGCCTATGTTCATGTTCTCCATAACACAGACACTGGGTAACATAATATTGATTTTATAATTTATTTTTAATATTAGCATGACATGTGTACATACACTGAAACTACTACAGGTATTTTGGAATTGTATCACCAAAAAAGAATAAAACATCATACATTAAACTGAGGCTTTATTTGATAATTCAATGGAAATAAATATTTTACATAAATACATACAACAAATGCAATTTACTAAAAGTTTCGTCTTTGTTGCCTAATTCGTCCCTGACTAATTGAACAGGTACTTGAGCTGTCACTTGATGCCACTTTCTGACTATTTTGTCCTTGTTATGGTTTATTTCTTTAGTTGTAGGCTAACGGTACAGACAAATCGCATCTTTGTTAAAAACTGTATGTAAAATACGAATAAACAGTATGGAAACATTTGAATTCAGTAAAGAAAGCACTAAGATTTCCCAAAACTTACCGATGAAAGGTCAATCCAGGTGTTTTGTGGTAGCTAGCACTGTCACAGCGATACGCACAGCACTTCACCATATTATTTTACCGTCCTCGTGTGTTTTATGTCCCAAACAAGTAATATTTTATCAATTTTAAACGCGATTGAAAAACATTTGATGCTTATCAATATGGCAGACAAGCTACGCGTCAAATTTTGTCTATGTATGAGTCAGTGTGACAACACGTGACAGAACGAGACATGCTTATGAATTGTCACTTAGAAAAAAAAGGATAAAGAATCATACCATATAAAAAAATATATCTACGTATTAATGTTTGGTCTGCTACTATTTATATGTCTGTGACTTAATCCATTAATTTCATGGATTGGCGATTATAATCATTTTGAAAACTATAAAAAATACGATGGATAATGCATTCATACCTAATACTTATTAGGTAGATCAGTGAAAAATCGCAAAATCTGCTAAAGTGCTATAAATAGAAATCTTAAAGATGGTTTATTCAGTTCTAACGTTTAGTGAACACTTGTACCTTTTCCATTAAATCCACTTACGAAGCCCCATTTACCCCTTATGTTATCATACACAAGTGATACCCATACATTTTTAATATTCCCTTGTATAGTTGCCCTGTCCAGCTACTAACTTGTCTCCCCTCACACGCTATTCTGTTCGCGACACACGTCGCTAGCAATAATCGTTTAGCTTGACCGAACATTAGAAATGTTGCGTTTCGCTTCTCTAATGTAGGTGACATAAAAAAATCATCTGTCATTTTTCGGTTTGGCGGGAAAGTTTTCAAAATTCAATTCCAGCAAAATAGCTCTTTGGTTAAGGAACCAAAGAGCTATTTTCCTTGAATTTGTCCTAAAACCTAGGCTACATAAGGATGCAGCCTAGGTTTTAGGACTCTACGTAGGTACTCAATGGTACACCTAACGTAATTTTTGAAAAACTCGGATTGCTCAAATTAGTTGATAAACAGTTCCAAGATATTCTATTAAAAGGTAGGTACCTACAACAGCCTGCTGCTGCTAGTACTTTTACCCGACACACTGTGTTGTCGCGAAAATTGATGATTTATCGCGTCGCAGTTATTGTGATAGGTACAACATTACAATTCTAGGTACACATAGTCGCCGCCAAGTGTGATTTTAAACAGCAATCACGGAGTTTTTACCTCTGTTCTCACTCGGGAACTATTCTATTGCCTGCAACGAGTCTCTGTAACCGCGGGAAAAGTCGAGACAAAAACTGGTATCGAGACCAGAATGTAGCCACGACAGTTCCTAGTAGCACTAATATAATGTAGCTATGCTAGCCGAGGCTCGAAATATGTTGTAGCCCGACATATTTATGGTATAAATGGTTGCACCTGCCCGCGACCCTGTAGGTCGGTGATACCAATTGGAATAGATAACATGGTTTTTATTGCAGTTATAATTATCTTTATTTGGTCACCCCATCACACGCTCGATAGTTTACAGTTCATTGCTTTTAGAAAAACGGCCATTTTTACGACGTAAAAGTGTTGCTGGTGACTTGTCAACGTGATGATGTTTTATAATTTGTAATAGCAATTCATTGGGGTGTAACGATTGGGTGTGTTGGCGAATAGAAAAATTGTGTGTCGTTTTTGTCTAGGTATTGCTTCATTGTTCCATAGATGTTGTACTTGCTTATACCTACGCTTCCAAAATGCATGGAACAGACATTAGGAAAGAAGTTTTTTTTATTCTCTATGGTATGAAACTTCTATTTATAAACGTAATGCAACTTTTCTCAGTTTTATTATGTTAACCGACTCATATATTAAATAAAGTAATAAAACGAGAAATAATTGGCTGATCAAACACAAAGATATTGCCAGATAATTAATTAATAGATACTTATTAAAAACACTAGCATTTAAATTGAATACGTTTTAATTTGAATGACCTATTAGCATTGTAACAATTGGTAATTTATGGCTAATAAAACTAATGAGGGGGCCATCAATTGTTTTATTGATTCCTTGTAGTTTTTTAATTAACGAAGGTGATCTAGAAGTAGGTAGGTAAGATCGGTCAATCTATTCTCTTTTCTTTCTTCATATCTTGCTGACAATTACAGGTACATTAATATATAGACAAATCAAATCGAAGGGCAATGCGCCACCGGCATGGTGGACATCCCACGCCCACACGCACAAAGCGTTTTGGGAACACATTCATAATGCGTACAGCTAAGGAGTGGAATTCCCTGCCGGAGTCATGTGTTTCCTGATAGCTACAACCTGGGAGTCTTTAAGTCAAGAGTGAAAGGGTTACTTCTAGACAAGCGTGCTCCACCTTCGACAACGTCATCGCTTACCATCAGGTGAGGTAGTGGTCAAACGCGTGCCTATAGGTACCTAAATAATTACAAAAAGGATGAAATCTTTTTTACTTTTAATATCTACTTACTGTATTTAAGGGTAGGGGTGATTTCAGGTTTGTTTGGTAGGCTACCTTTTTACTCACAGATAGTGTGGCAGTTGATACTTAGGGTGTAGTGGAAGAAAATTGTGTCTCCAGGTTATGTGGAATATGTGCCAGTAGATAATGACACGGACATAAGTAGGAGCTTAAATGCATTTTGTAGTGCTGACTGCTGACATTATACCTACACTATAAATTTTATTGATCAGGATATGAAGCAGTTTGACGACTGTTAGGTACTTACCTAGGTAAAATTATGCCTATCTTTAATAAATTGTACCCCCTCTTGCTTTATCATATTCAGTATGATTTACGCCAGATAAACGTGGAATAAAGTACAGTAACTCACATACATTTATTGACTTTCTTAAGATCAAAATCAGAAATAATAAAAAATAAAAAAAACTGCTTTTCATTACGTTCTCTAGTAATGAAAAACAGTTCTTAATTTATTGTCCTCCTACTAGTATCTACGAAGAGATATTAGGGAAAGGTTAATTTACTTTATTCCACTTTATCTGGCGTAAACCATAGGTATATGCAAGCACCTAGTTGTCCTACCTAAATAAAAACCTAATCAGAATTTTAAATGCTGTATGAACGATTTTGATTAAAAAAGACATTATCAGCGAATCGGGGATATTGCTACCATAGAGAACAACTGTCAAAAATACAGTTCCGTGCACGAACTATGGCCCCTCGCATTAGGCTGATGCGTTTGCCTTATTTAAAAAAACAAAAAGTCCGCGGCGCTGACAGACACTGCTCGTTAAATAGTGACACGGAATTTTTCATTTTTCACCAACTTTTTTACCCTACTTTGAGTAATTGGGGTAATTTTTGGGTGAATCTTTAGCGTAGGGCTGGCATCAAACCATCGAATTAAATGTTGACATCGTATCGAATTTTAGTGAGCAGTTGAGCCTTACCTATAGCCAATGACTATGCCTATAGCCGTTAAAATTCAGAATCCGGTCTGCTACTAAAACTTAGGTTATCCAAAATCTCAATTTTTATTTAATATTTGTGATCACTAAACAACAGACGGTCGATGGGGCCGTAAAGTTCTGGAGTGGCGCGTACCGGCAGACGCAACGTTGGAAGGCCTTCCACAAGGTGGACCGATGACCTGGTGAAGGTCGCGGGTAGCCGTTGCTTGCGAGACGCACAGGACCGGTCGTTCTGGCGACGCTTGGGGGAAGCCTGTGTCCAATAGTGAACGTCTTTCGGCTGATATGCGAGCGAAAATATTTATTATCTCTTCTTCTTCTACCTATTCATTCAACTTCAAAGAGCGCCGAACCTTTTGCCAACTATGTTGGCGTCGACTTCCAGTGAATGCACCGGTATTTTACTTGGCAACTACCTATCTAACATCTGTCTTCCACAACCCAGTATATTGAATCAATGATATAAAAAAAATATCAATGATTGCTATATTAAAAATTAATGTGTGTAATTATGATGAAATATTCTGTGTATCCATATTTGTACGCCATCTGGCATAACATAGCGCACCTGTATTTTTTTTTTTTAACAACTATTTTCTGTACTTACCTATGTTAACAAATTAATAAATGACTTATGACTTATTGAAAGCACGATACTCCAATGAGGATTTTCAGGAAAATTTACTCCTCCAATTGGCGCAACATAGGCGAGAGGTCCTCTTCGTTGAAAAACTTAATCGTGGTCAAAGTTTATTATATGACCTTTCTAACAAGTTCAAACACGGCTAAGATACGATGTTCCATCATGGAATGCCAGTGCCTATTTTCTGGCTGCATCATCAGACCTTAAAACCTATTCGTGGTCAAAGTTTATTATAAGACTTTTCTAACAAATCCAAACACAGCTACGATACTATGTTCCATCATGAAGTTCCAGTTGATATCTTCCGCTTCCATCATCAGATCAATTCAACAGTACCATATTATTGTATTGTCATCAAAACTACATACAGCTGCCAATTTTCAAGACGCTACGATCCTTGGAAGATGGTTAAATTAGTTACCTTAGATTCCTTAACATAGTTAGTTACATACAGGTCGACCTTATATAAAAGAGTGTTAGTTAAAAAGTGACTTTGATATTAAAAACATTGAAATTGACATAGATAAATGTCAGAAAATAAGCGATTTGATAGGTTGGTGCTCGACATAACAGAAAACCCTCATTATAGTCCATGGCAAGATTGGTATCAGATTGGTTAGCTTCTGACGTTACGAATTTCAAAAAAAGTACATCCAAGTGCAACGGCTGGGAGAGGCCGAGACGAAACTCAGTATGCAGTGGACGGTCACCCATCCAACGGCCGACCTCGGCAAGTATTGCTTAATTTTGAAGATCGACCAGCACCTACCTCTGTTTATACTTAACCACGAGCTATACAATAGATACTCTTTATTATATAATAGCTACAAGGCTACAACACTTAAGCTACAGAAAATGTAGATGAAGAAAACTTTACAAAGAGTGACATAATGGTTGACTTTATCGACCTTAGAGCGATTCTTTAAAGACAACATTTGAATAGATTTAAAATAGAGAAGGAAACACAGAACTGCACTGTATAAGTACAACACATATCTAGCTATTATAAAGGATGGTCATATTAATCACCCATCCAACGACCAACCTCGGCAAGAGTTGCTTTACCTGGTAAACCGACCCGTAACGGTTATAACTTGGCCATGAGCTATCGGCATCCTTCGATAGAAACTCGCAACCCTACCGGCGGATAATCACGCCGCCATTACGTGTGTGGCACGCGAACAATACGGCAACTATTTCAGTTGCTCCAAGTTCTGAATTTTATCAGTTAGTTGCTGAACTTCATCATGTGTCGTTTATTGCTCTATTATATATATGTTAGTAATTCTTTTTTGTTTATGTCGTCGTATAGTGGTAGTTACGTAATTTGTTTTTGTCACCGGAAAATGACAAACGCTGTACTTAAGTTAGTAAAAAATCGCGTGAAATTATTGTAAACAATTTTTTTAATAAGACACGGTTGTATTTGAAACTATTGAATTCGGATGGGATATATTAAATGAGAAAAAAGCCGACGAAAAATTCTAAGTCTAGGGTGTCCAGAATCATGCCCTGGACCCATGGAAATCGTTTGTGCGTCGATGTCAGATACAAGAAAAAGAAGTATACAATTTCACGGAGTTTACCATTTTCCGGTGACATACAAAACTATTTTTTCTTTATATTGAGAAATAATAATCTTATCAAGATTTATTAGAAACAATCTTACGGAGTCTGAGTCATTTTCCGGTGACATATCTATACTATACTATACTATAATCTATACTAATATTATAAAGAGGTAACATTTGTTTGTAAGTTTGTATGTAGGGGGTAATCTCAGGAACTCCTGATCCGATTTGAAAAATTCTTTCAGTGTTAGATAGCCCATTTATCGAGGAAGATTATATACTATATATCACCACGCTAAGACAAATAGGAGCGGAGCAGTAATGGAAAATGTGACGCAGACGAAGTTGCGCGAGTCAGCTAGTTTATTGTAACTTGCACAAAACTACAGGTTTGTAGCTTCCATGCCCAAGTGCCGTACGCTAATCAGAACCTGTGCACAAGGCATGCAAGCTTAATGTATACTTCTACGCAAGTTAAAGGCATTGTATAAAAAAAAAAACTAACAAACATCTCAAGATGTTGTTTGTAGGTCCCCAATTACGCCCAGTCCTCTGTGAACAACAGATTGTTCAAATGTGACCCGTACTTCAACGACATATCCAAGCCCTATTATTTGACAATTTTACGTCGCTTTTATGGCGTCAGTAATTGACAAAAGAAAATGGTCAGCATTTACTGGTCTTTGTTAGACGCACCCACCCACGTATTGTGACGAAAACAACAGTTTAAAACCCATACGTATTTCCAAACACTGCAGTATAAATTATTCGATAATCGAATAGAATTCGGACGTTAATCGAATGCAATTTGAATGGCCCACCGTATCATTCGATACAATTGCATGGCACAAAGCGTGGTGGTTTAATGAGTTGAGAGGCGCCAAACAATGCTACGGTGGCCGTAAGGTGGGTCCGAAACGGATTGATAGAGTGGAGGGTGACCATAGTGGACTGGGGACCATTTGGGACTTTAGTCATATGATTTGTTAATACGAACTTAGAGTGGCCCCGGTAGTGCGATTCTAGAACATACCTACGCACCGTGATAACTTAGGTGAACAGTGCACAATTGGAATAACATTTCACGGTGAGATTTTATTCTAGAATTAAACTTTGGTTCATATGGTCACGAAGAGCTTCACATTAATCGGGAGTAGGACGCAGTCACGGGCCAGTAAACTTAGCCACATTCATTTTATTTATTTATACGGCGTGTATCTGACATCGAAGCACAAACGACTTCCCTGGATTCTGGACACCCCAGTGTTGGAATTTTTCGTCGGTTCTTTTCTCATTTTTTCATTTTTTTCAAGAGTACCACAAATAGGTATCAGCTCAGCTGAGCTGATATCTATTTGTGGTTTTATTCAGATTGCTCTTTTTAGTGAAAGTAGTTAATTAATTTTTTTTAATTAAAAATCTCATTGAGTTAGGTCAGAATAACGATTATGAGCAGTTTAAAGTAAAAAAAAACCCTTGAAAAAAAAGTAAAAAATGAGAAAAAGCCGACGAAAAAAGTCTAGGGTGTCCAGAATCATGCCCTGGACCCATGGAAATCGTTTGTGCGTCGATGTCAGATACACGCGGTAGATATCAATGGTAGAATTCCATGAGTCTTAGATTTTCTTATTCTTCAATTTTGTAAAACTCATAACATTCTTCAGTTTTAAAGACTTTAAATGCTAATCTCATACTAACATGTCCTAAAAAAACATGGCCACAAGTTCCTCTATCTAGTATACCCGTGACAGTGACAGCGTCCGTCACATACCGCGTGACGGGTGTCGTTTATGGCGCGTAGTCACGGCAATGATGCGTGTGCGCCATTTAGCTAATAAGAGGGATGCAACAAGGGGTGCTCATAGAATTTGCTGTAGTGTAACTCACGCGATATAATATACTATCTAATCTTTTGTAAAGATATTACTTCATGGAAGGAAGAAGAAATGAAAAAGCAAATGAAATTGGATCACAATTTCTTGCATTCTAAGTACTTTTGATGGGAACTACCTCCACGCTAACGAAATCAGTGGTCATCACTACATTAGTAAAGAAAGAAAGAAAGAAGGAAGGAAAACAAGTTGTTTGGCTTTGGAACAAAAACAAGGAGACTTAATGTTACAACAATAACTTTGTATACTTATATTTGGCGCAGCCGTGACTGCGCCAAATAGGTCTAAAGGCTCGACCGCACTGTGCGACACTTCGCGGCAGCGGAACGTCGCGACACGTAACACGTTCGCAATTGAAGTGTCGCGGCGCGTCGCACGCTGCTGTGTAGTGCGTTAAACCTCATACAATTTCTTACAAAGAATATTTTGCCGTTGCGTGTCGCGTCGTTCCGCTGCCGCGCAGTGTCGCCAAGTGTGGTCAAGCCTTTATTCTGCAAAATGCTGGAAAAAACAATAAGTTCTACTGTCATCTTGACTTAATCGAGTGGAATGACTCATGATGTTGGTAAAAATATTTATATGGGTAAGTATTGAACACCTCGAAAGTGTAACTTTGAAACAATAACGACTAGCAACAAAAAGGAAATCGCAATAAAAAAATAGCCATTGAGCTATCAGAAAGTGCTACTTATAAATTGATTGACTCGTAGTACGGGCGGGATCAGCTGTCGAAAGCGCGTTAACACCCCATTATAGCAATAGTACTAGTAATCACTATGTGGCACCTTGTAAGCTCCTGTTTACATGAAACCACGCTTTTTTGTAAGAAAAGTGAAAAAAACAAGGCAACACGAATGTAAAGTGCATTCAAGTGCGGACGACAAAAAAGCAATTTGTTAAAGATCGGAGTTTGAAATATAGTTAAAGGAAAAGTTAATGTAAATGTAACATGTTGTACTTAACTCGTTAATAAAGAAACAGATGGTTTAATATTAGCTGTAAATGAAAACCAGTAAATTCAAGATAGTGTCAGAATTAGAAAAGTACATTTGTAATTTACGGCCCAGATGATATAATCTATGGCTTAAAATTTCGTTTAGCTATTTCTTATATTACTTTATGGTATAACAATAGTTTATTTTAAAATAAAACCACCATAAAGCCATCTCATAAAAACATAGAACTCAACAAATAAAGAAAACGTATTTTACATAAAAGAAAGACCAACCTTTGAATGCATTTTGTGTGTTGTGAATGCAATAGTGGACATGACATTTGCAAGAGTCAGACGGAATGTTTTAGAAAAACGGCTCAATTAGGTCGCATGTAAGCCGAGTGGATGGATCCAGAGACCAGGTGGACTGATGTCATTAATATCAATTGAACACTGACCGTCTGCCACCAGCTCTTCCTGACCTTCCGTCCCCCAACAAAACAGAACACAGGGGTTTTACAACAATACAGCTCAACTTACACCAGTCGTGAAATATTTTATGAGCAAGTTTCCGACGGTCGAAGAGTAATGCGATTTTGATACTAATGCCTTTCCGTTTCGAAGCTGTCGATTTTGTATTAAATGGGAAGTCATATTTCAATGGTGACAAGAATTTGGAATTATTGGCCGTTTAACACATGTCAGCGGGTCGCTGCTTTTGAAAAGGGTACTTATTATTCATTATTTTTGCATAATGTTTAAGTTTTTTAAGGTGCTAAAGTTAAGTATAAACTTCCTTTTTAGTCATTTTAAGCTACACGCATCATGCATGCTTCGTTCGCTTCGTTTATATATAAAGGTCTGTCCGATTATAAATTTGTCTAAAATATTGACGTATTCACGTCTTCATTGCATAAATTATTTGTCGACCTGGACAAGCTACGTTTGGTCAATTATTTGGCTATATTTCTATCTTGCCTTATTTTTTGAAGCAGGCTGTAGTGTATGAATCATTATTCAAAATATATACAGGGTGTAAGGGACAGCCTTCCATAAATTAACAGGGTGCAATCAGCTCCTTATTTTGAATCATATTCCAGTGGAAATTTCCTCAGGATTTTTTTTATTTTATTTTTTCGATTTTTATTTTTTTTTGCTTTACTTCAATGTAAAGTTACATTATCTGTATGCAGAACTCCATTAATGTAAATAACACAGCTAAAATGAAAAAATAAAAAAAAATCTCATGAACGACGCATGAAATCAGCTGTTAAAACGTAGCGCGGGCGCAGCTATCCTTTCGAAAGCTCGCTGCGCTGCCGTTCGCTGAGTGCGTTTTGCAGAGGTAGCGATACATTGCGATCCTTCCGACCTGGTTCCTTTAACTCCAGCACACTTCCTTATTGGTCGTTCTCTAATCATGCTGCCTCATCCACAGATCCAGAACACCAGTGTCAACAGCTTGAAACGATTTCGCCGCATCGAATGTTTGAAGCAGCATTTCTGGGCTCGATTCTCGCACGATTACGTTTTGTGGCTGCAAGAGAAAACCAAATGGTGCCGGTCGTCTGGTGAGCTTAAAGTGGGAACATTGGTCGTTATAAAGGAGAAAAACTTACCCCCTCTTATGTGGCTTCTAGGACGCATCACCCATGTTCTCCCAGGCAAAGACGGCATCGCGAGGGTCGCCGACATCCGCACAAGAAAGGGTGTCATCCGGCGCGCCTTCAACACCATCTGCCCGCTACCAGTAACGACTGTTGAAGAACCTTCAACGGGGGGAGCATGTTGAGGTCATAGACCCCAACACAACTGCACGTCGGCGGCAATGAAGGAGGGGTGCGGGGACAGCGGCTCGCCTTACGGCCAGCAGCCAAAGCCGGCCCCGCGACAAACCAGTCAGCTGTTGCGTATCTCCGAGCACGGCTGCGCTCGCGCATTTTAGATTTCCTTATTTTAATGTTCAACGTAAACCAACCGTACCGTTTGTAATTAGTTTATTTGTTCAATACACCTTGTTATACAGTCCACTCTTACTTCATTTCCCTTACCACGAGCTATCGTCGCCATCAATAGTCGATCGGTTTTGAAAGCCTCTCACTGTGAAACTCAGGTGGAGTGGGCGCAAAGTGAACTGACATTTCAACTTGATTACATGGATTGACAGTATTCATATATTTTTGAAGTGAAAACTTCTTTAGCGGCGTTGAGCACTTGTCTTGGGATGGGTATAAAATGTTAAACTCGCGTTAGGACACGTGACCTGATCGAACATTCGTAAGACGGATGATTCAAAAATGCACAACGTTAATGTTCAAGTTTTCACTTCTGAAGGTACTTCTGGAGTGCAACCTGTTGTTTTTTTAAATATTGACAGCAATAATAACAATAGTCAGCTCACTTCGTGATCACTTCACTCATGCTTTCACTGCTTGTGGAGAAACAGCTCACTTCATTTTAGTGTTCACTGTGAGATGTTAACAGAATAGCATTGTTCGTATCTATAATTAACTTTTAACAGTCCATACAGCCATTGTCTCCCCATTCGGCGACAGATAGCAATCACCCACAAACAGGGGCTCTCAATTACAAGCAGGGCTCCGCATCGCCAGCTCCACGGCCGACTCTCTATCACTGTCTCTTGTCACACACACCAACTACATTTGTAACTGTTTCCTCACATTTGGGTAAACAATTATAGATTCGACTATCTATAGTTTTTGTTCATTTTCTTCAGCGTAGCAAAGTTCGTAAGAGAGAGCTCGTGGCTTAATATTAACTTCCGCACGGGCAGATCTTCTCAAGGTTAAACAACACTTGTCGAGGTAATACTGTGGGTGGGTGACAGGAGGATTCTTATTATATAATAAACATAATGAGAATCGTCCGTGCCTTGGGAAACACGCTCCAGGCTATGGTTTGTAGAACGTATAGTCGTTAGATAGTTCAATAGTTAGTCAGAAGCCAGAAAATCCGACACCAGTCTTGTCAAGGGGTATGTTTTACCCAATCATCGGGGTGTGGAGGTCAGACTGTCAATCAATACATCTGCATTTGGGAAGACAGTAAGTAGTTGGGAAAAGTAAGACAGATTTATTGTTTCTTCTTCTTCGTTATTCAGGACTATCTACCACCAAAACATAGAGATGTCACCGGAAAATGGCAGACTCCGTAAGATTTTAATAAATCTTGATTAGTTTATAATTTAACTAAATATTTTGGAAAAATCTTTTTGTATATCATATATCCCATCAAAATTCAATAGCTTCCAATACATCCTTGGCTTATTTGGAAAAAATGGTTTACAATTTTACGCTATATTTTACAATCTTACGGCGTTTGCCATCACGGATCATGCCGGTCACAGAGACAATTAAAAATCCTCATCCGCCTCGCCATCGCCGCGTCTCTCCATCACAAGTGACTTCAGCCTCAGACACACGCACACACTGTTCTTGTGGGGTGATTTATTGTGTTAGTTTGAAGGTAAGCCCCGATTTCTGAGCTGAGAATTTAAAAAACAACAAGGAAACCTGTAAAATGTTGCCTCTATAGTAGAATCTGTAATGATTTTAGCTTAAAAATCTCAATTCAAATGTTTCTTTTTTAAAACTTAAAATTCTCATTCATTTGTTTGACAAGGTATTTGTAGTACCTACTGAGAAAAGGAGAAAAATAGGTAAAAACGCATTGAGTTTAACGTGTAAGCAGAGAATTATAATACCTAAGTATACCAGCATACGAGGGTCTGCTTGTATCAATACTGCATGTCTTTGGTTATTGGTAGAATCTTTTCTTAACAGTATGAGACCGTAAGTTACAAAGTCGCAGTCACAAACCGCCATAGCTATAAAATAGTAATTAAAAAGCATTTAGGATAGGTAACCGTTTAGGGTTCTGTGTATAGAAATATAAAAAAACAGGAGAAGTGGCATGGGGGCGTGTCGGTCTCCTCGCAAAATGCTCACGTTGAGCATATTATAGGTCGTCTCGGCGAACTAGTGCGCTTTTACCGCGATCGAGACAAATTGTAAGAGTTCCGTGTTGTTCAGAGGTTTCTTGTAAAAACCGCAGCCTAAACCAAGACTTCGTAAATCATGGAATCACTTCCCATAGGTATCTAAGTATAAGTATTAAACTATATTTGTCTTTAAAATCATGAAAAACATCTATTGTTCTGTATGTGCAATTTTTAATAATTTAATTGTTTACTTATAGAAATGAAACGTGGTCACTCACAATGGGCTTCATCAGAAAGATTAAAGTCACTCAAAGGGCAATGGAAAGGGCAATGCTTGGAGTTTACTTGCGTGCTCGAATCAGGAATGATGATATCCTCAAGAGAACAAAGATAACCGACACAGCCCGAAGGATCACCGAACTAAAGTGGCAAAGGGCAGGGCAAATTGCTCGCAAAACGGATGGTTGATGGAGCCGAAAAGTTCTGGAGTGGTGACCGCGTACCGGAAGACGCAACGTTGGAATGTGATGGCGCCGTCGGTTGGGACTGGTCATTTCTCAGCTGCCATGGTTTATTTTCATTTATTTTAATAATTTTTTTGAATTGTTCCTTTCTTATTCCGGACGTCTTTATCATGCTCGTCACATCGTTCTCACATGTTTGTATAATTTCAACACGATGTCAACAAAACTTTGTAACAATTTATTATTTTTAAAAGAGTGTCCGTGGAGTTTCTTGCACGTTCTTCTCCATAGAGATCTACGCTTTGGAACGTGCAAATAGCTTCATCTTTTTTGGACCGACCGACCTTGACAATTAAAAAGTGCCTGTAAATGGTTTAATTGAAATAAATGTTTGACTTGACTTGACTTGACTTGGAAGGCCTCCCACAAGGTGGACCGATGACCAGGTGAAGGTCGCGGGTAGCCGATGGATGCAAGACGCACAGGACCGGTCGTTGTGACGACGCTTGGGGGAGGCCTGTGTCCAGCTGTACACGTCTTTCGGCTGATATGATGATGATTAATTGTTTACTCTTATTCATTTTGGCATTTATTTTAGTGCATCCTCAGAAAATAATTGAAACAAATAATACAGTGATTGATGGCAACACCGAACCAATTTACGCAACCTAAATCCCAAATTAGCCACTCTGACCGATGTAAAACTGCCGAAATCTGCCGTAAGACCCATTACGAAACCTCACACTGGTATCAGAGGTCATCAGCAGAGAAAGAGGAGGGTAGCATTTAAAACAATGATAACATCGACCCGGAGCGACAGACGCTGAGCTACCGAATCAATATTGGGGATCAAACGGTTGTGGCGTGTATTTGTGGAGAGTTGTTGATACCGCATGTTAAAAAGAAAAACAACGGGTTGCACTCCGGGAGTGCCGGCAGAAGTGAAAACTTGAACATTAACGTTGTGCATTTTTGAATCATCCTTCTTACGAATTTTCGATCAGGTCACGTGTCCTGACGCGAGTTTAAAATTTTATACCTATCCCAAAAAAGTGCTCAACGCCGCTGAAGAAGTTATCACTTCAAAAAATAGGTTCGCGTTTGACCACTATCTCACCTGATGGTAAGCAATGATGTCGATACGCACGCTTGCGTGGAAGTAACCAAAAGTTAATGAAGGTAAGTGTGGTTTTTTTTTAATATTAGGGAGTTCGTCATCTACATGTATCTAGTTATAAATATACCTAAGGTCATCAATACATCGCCTGTAAAGTTGGAGTTTTTATTTTTTCAGACATTTTAGCTATAGTAGATAGATACTATAAATCAAGAAGACGATGGGCTTTGTGACAAACGTTATGGCGGAAGCACCAATCAGACAAGGGTGTTAGTTGGGGGTGGCTAAGAATTGATTTGATTTATTTTTCGTAAAGGGAGAGGCAAAATATTAAATCATGTGTAGCAACGACGTGACGATGAATGTTTTAAATGAAGCTAACAGACCAGCCAATGCCTTTTTTAGATTTTCCTCACAATTTCAAATAATGCGGTACCATCAACTCCATAAACAACTGTCCGAAACTCAAAGCCCCTATAAGAAATCGGTCCTTCTCAAGAGATAAATATGTAATCTTAATATAATTGCGTCTGTACAAACCGGGTCGGTCAAACACGACCCTCGTTCATTTCCCGCCCTTATTGACTCTCTCGGTCGGCTGGGCCGTGGCTGCGACACTAACAGTGTTGCCACATACACTGATGGATTGCCAGTGAAGAAAATGTTTTTATGTTCACATGATTACAGTGGACTCTATTTTCAAACGCAATTTTACTGTTGGAGAATATTAAAAAAGGTGGCGGATATTATAGGTTAGTTTCTCCTTGGTCTATTTACAAACTTGAATTTGGTGTGACTCAAATTGAGAAGCTCTTTATGAATGGTTTAAATAATCGTGACCTTTTTGACTGAAAAATATTAATAAAATTAATATATGTCCCCTTTGGAAAGATAACTCAATAAGTACTCAATATTTTTGTCACCGGAAAGTGAAAAACTTTGTAAGATTATAAAATAACTTGAGAGTTTGTAAACTCTCGATAAATTGTCAACTGAACATTCGGAATACTTTTTTACGCATCATTTGATAGTTTACTCGTACAACTCCTCGATTTCATTCCGTTAAATTGTGAAAAAAAATTGTGACCAATCAGAGCACAAGTCTACAAGAAACTAGACTCTCATTGGTTTGTTTAGATGTGATGCTGATGTACGCCGTAGAGTTACGAATTGCCGTTTCTAATTTTGAGTCGTAACTGTCCATACATTCCATTTCCTGTAGGTCTCTAACTAAATAGTTGATTTTACAAAAATAACCATGAAATCGTAACCATACCATGTTTTTGGAAAATAATACACCTAAAGACCTAGAATTAAAATCCGACAAAACAGGGTACGAATATTACTTGTAATTTTGGTAGTTAATCGTTACAGTTGGAATTAGTTTTACTTTTCGTAAAAAGTTGTTATTTTTCTGAGAAAAAAAAACAAAGTTCAAACTTTTCAATAGTCAGTATTTCCGGTACAAAATCCCCCTCGTTGGGATCTGTGATGTAAGTTTATATTTTTTATGTAACCCTTGAAGAAACTTGTATCGTAGTTCGTAGTGTATCGAGGGGAGATTGGGTAACAAAACGTTCTATATTTACACCAGTAGCAAGGTGGTTAGGTAGTACTTCCTCAAACTTTTCTAAATATTTATTGTTTTCTTTGGAATGGAGTTGTGTGAGCAACCCATTCTTTTTTCAAAAAACTATTACGCATATTTTTTGCCAATTTTTGATCAGCCTGAAGTGTTTCGCTTTCCAAAACTCAGAGTTTAATTTGAGGCTAAGTACATTAAATTTAAAGTAACCACGTTTGTAACTTTTAATCGTGGTTACGTACCTTAAGATTGTATCGTTCAGCACTTTTCGCCACGTGACCTTAAACTGACCAAAACCATGTAAAATGTTCATATCTATATAGGGACTAGAGGTTCACTAATACCATTATGCACCGAGGGAATAAAGGAGTGTCTTATGGTGGGCGTCATATTGAATCCTGAACACAATGAAGGTCTAGAGTTAACTCCCGAGTGTTGGGAGGCAGTTTAGCGTTTAACTCACGAGCAAAGTGAGGGAGTTAAGAATTTCCTATGAAGACTAAAATTGGGCTTTGAAACACATTGTCATACATTATGAATCATACAAGACTGGAAATAATTGTCTCTTAAGGGAGTTGATTTGGTGGGATTACAAAAGTCATTACAGATTCCTCAACAAGATACCAAACTATATTGTCTTTAATTCCCATTTCAGGGTGACACAACACGATTTAAACAACCTTATCCGCTTATCGATATAATCATGATACGATTTACAGCTCGTATCGATTGGTAATCGATTCCCACGGGTGAATCGAGTTGGGGTGACGAGGTGGCTATTTATATTTTTGTGTCCCTGCCCTATGCGGTCATGTGGAACGGTTGACGTTTCGATTGTTTAGAACTTTTGAATTTTAGAATTAAGAATGTGGATATTTGAGTATAGGTGTTGCCAGATGGTTGCCAAGCTATTCTATTAAGGCCGTACCCTGACCAAATAACCTTGAGCATTTTTTCCCTTAATAACAGCGCAAGAGATACAATAGCGAATACGCTCAGAATGTTGAATAAAATCATTATAAAATCTAATTTTGGTCGTTTGAAAAAATACTTCTACCAAAATGTTCATAATTAAATTGCCTATCCATTAGTGTAAGTACAAAATCAAAATAATCGTTAGTTTTCGAGAAGATGCATGTTTTCAGTATTTTTTTCTCATTTTTGTAGTTTCGTTGTGAGGAGATTACTTAAACATTATACTTAGTAATAAAAAATGAAATCTACCATTTTAATGTATTTTTTATTAGTTGATATTTCTTTTGGATAAAGAGTAGATAGCTCCAAAAACTGCACAAAAAACGGCTACCGCTGCGTTTTGCTCGGGGACGCGCCTTAAAATCGTGCCATATATTATATGAATTGAAGTGAGCTGGAAGTGATCTGTCATTCCTTGATTGAACGAATTGTTTTCTTCTTATTCAGTTTACTTAAGTTTTCACGGTGCGAAGTTATAAACTGGTTCAGCAAGTTTTCAATTTGGGTTTTTTTACTGAATAGACCTTCAGAGCTGTGCAGCGTGCAGGCTCCCACTATTTAGTTCTGCTGTCAGAACTAAAGATGGCAAGATGTTATCCATCTGAAAAGAAACCTTTCGTATCATAAGTATGATGAAGCTGGTGTACCTATAGGGTTGTTAGTGGTGAAAATCCAAAATATCTGACAATGAAGTGAACAATAAATTATGCCAACGTGCCAACTCAGGCCACTGTGTAAACGAGTATTGACACACAGAATGGCCATCACAATAATTATGATTTGATAAAAATCTATTATAGAATGTAATTGAAAGGCGTAACGAAATCATCTAGATAGCACCATTGCATATTATGTTAACAAAACTCAATATTATTATGTATGCGTTATATCTTTTGTGACATTACAGAGAATTTAGTCTATGGCAAGGTCACTCAACTTATTTTGGTGGCTGGTGGGCTATAATATTGACAGTCAGCGGGATGGGACACAATGTAGCGAATTTTGGTATGTGAATAGCGAATAAGTGAACACACACACATAACAACACACAAACACACTTCACAAAGTCGTATTACATTTTTCATAATATTTCTTGAAATTAAAATGTACTACGACTTTAAAATAATGAGGTTTTTTTTGTCGATGGCCACCGCAGTTCCAAATCTTAGAAGGTTGGAACTACTTAACCGGCTTCTGTGGGAATAAATTAATGAAATTTTAAAGGTTTTTTTTTTGTGCTGATCTCTGAGGGCGAGCAAACTCAAAGACATCTCGTGCCTGCGGTACTGGGGGTTGTCAGCCCTCCTCTATGGCATATGAAACTTGATTGTATAATAGTGTATTATTCGCGGAAGGCATGAATAAAATTACAATAACGGACACGGAACATCCCTATTTTTATATTGGAAGGCAAACTAATTCATTCAAATTAGGAAATAGGCATAATATGTTGTGTATCATAGCTGTAATCTGCGAGAAAAAGCAAGAGACCATAGACATAGGTAGTAAGTTCGGCGGCTAAACGGTTTCCATGTTAGTCGAGGAATACATTAGCAAAAGCTTCAGACTGTATTCAAAATATTGACTTTAAACAAAATCTTGAAGGTGCTACGTCGAAATTGGCGTATCGTAACTACTTATACGTACGCGATATGGCCAATTGGCTTCATATCATGTTGTCATTTTAGAGCGCGGACAACGTATCTATAGTTTTATATATCACTAGCTGACCCTCGCAACTTCGTCTGCGTCAAATTTTCCATGAATGCTCGGCTCCTTTTAGTCTTAGCGTGATGATATATAGCCTATAACCTTCCCGGATAAATGGGCTATCTAATACTGAAAGAATTTTTCAAATCGGACCAGTAGTTCCTGTGATTACCCCCTACATACAAACTTACAAACATACAAACAAATTTTACCTCTTTATAATATTAAGTATAGATTGGGTAGATACTTATATGAAAAAGCAGCACAATCGATTTTAAGGACTGAAGCTTTTTAAGGACTAAGAATTAGAAATCGTCAAATTAGGTACTCTTTCCGCTCAGGGCATAGCGGAAGGTAGTGTCATACTCTTACTGACTAAAAAAAAAACGAACCCAACCGTGTTCCTCGGTGCCGCGGTAACTCTTTCGAACAAATTGCGCAACCCAACATCTCAGACAGGCACAAAACCTTCAAGGACAAAAGATAATCTGCCTTTAAGGAAACAAAAGAACTGCATCAGGTGCCCATCCTAATCCTAAAATCCTAACTAATGTCATGACCCAAAGGTTGACTGGTAGAGAATGCATTCAGAATCAGAATCAGAATCAGAATGCTTTATTTGTAAACATAGGTCAAATTACAATAGTTGCGAGATGGTACAGTTATATAGATCCTCTATGTTTTGCTCTGAGGCGTACAAATATTCATCAATTCAAATAGTAACGAGTAACTGTAATAGTACTTACATGCATAAATTATCAATATGAATTATAATTATGATCAATTTTGCATTAAGTCCGCCCATAGTACCACTATTTAATTGTGCATAAAGTTTAAATAAATAAATAAATGAATTACATACATTCTGCCTTTTTTCTTTTTTTCATGTGTTTTCATTTAATTATTTGTATTTTCTAGTGTTATGTGACAGTGCTTTCGTGTTCTGTGTTTCTTTCCTTGTTTTTTTTTTATGCGAAACGGGGAAACTCTTGGCCCAAATCTCACCTGATGGAAAGTGATGATTAGGCCAAAGATGGAAGCGAGTTTCACCCGGAATCCTCTTACCCAGAGGAACTGGCTATCATACCTGTAACTGCCGGAACACAGCAAAGCTGTTAACATTTGCTTTGTTGTTATGGCGACAGACTTAGACATGATGGTGGTAGCTTGCCAGGCGGACTTAGAACAAGTCCTACCACCAACCAAATAAATGATCCATCCATCTATAGATGAATACGAAAGTGAGTTTATTGTTTGGTACGCTTCCACTCTTAAATCACTGAAACGATTTTGATGAATTTTGGCACATAGATAGATAAGATCCTGAGGAAATGTATAGGCTACGTTTCTTTTGCAAAAAAAAACTAGTTTAAAAACACAATCTACGAAATCAAACTGCAAAACAACGCTCTTCTCAACTCCAACAAACTCCCAGAATTTACACTATCCTATTGACTATCCTACTGTGGTGACACTATCCTACTGAAGCCATCTCACCAATTGTTCTCACCTCTCAATCTGACCATAACCTGTCACCAATGACGTTAACTCGTCACTGGTGACAAGTGACAATCTGGTCTGCGACAGAAAATTGTATGGTACACGCACGAGATGTTGGTTAAGGTTGCCACTTTTAATGTAGGTACGCTTGGATTTTGTCTTACTTAGAAACCTAGACGGGAATGAGACAGATACTTGGAATAAAAAGGACTACAAAATATAATCTCCGGTCCAAAATATAATATCAAGAGACATCTCGCGTACAGAATATACCGGAGATTAGCCATAGACGAGGAGGCGTGGGAGATATTATTGTTCAGAACTTTGTGCGCAAAAATTGAGAGTGCATCTGCTACTCTCTCTTGAATGTTTATTACTCTTTAAAGTAGAAACTACTGAACGGATTTTGATGAAACCAACTTATAAAGGAGAAGTATAAATTCAATGAGGGTGCAGTCGGGGGTAGCAACTAGTAAAGGATAAGGGAAAGAGTGCTTATCTATACTTAAATTATAAAAAGTTGTAGGTATGTTTGTAACTAATAGACTCAAAATCTACTGGACCTATTTAAAAATTCATCAATTTCACCAATGTATTTATTACTAGAAAAAAAATTAAGAATCCATAAGAAAATTGCAGCGCGTATGAAGTCGCGGGTTAAGTGCTAGATGGGCATAAAAAAAAATCCCCCCATCGCTGTCAACGAGAAAAGTGCCAAATGGCTAGAAACCATAATGACAAAGTTGATTCTTTGGCCGAAAAAAGGTAGACTTTTGATCAGAGTAGAAAGAGATGAAGAATTCTGCAAAGAGTCGACAGTTAATCGCTTGACAATGTCTTGTAAAACTAAGAGTTTTGTTTTTACTATTGATAGGCACATTTGACCACTATCTCACCAGATGGTAAGCAATGATGCGATGGAAGATGGAGCACGCTTGCCTAGAAGATTGATAAAACCAAAGCTCTTTTCCTTGAATGTGACAATCCTTGCACCCACGGCGTGTGACGGTTTCGCAAAGAGGTGTGTCGCTACGGTCCCTGAGCCCACGGGACCACAGGTCCATGAGTCCATGGTGTTTGACTTGTAATTACTTCATCGCTTGTCGTCGGAAGTGGCGGTAAGTAGGGTCCTTTTGTGTCAGAAGCTTTTAATGATAAGTTGGAATATAAGGTACATTTTTCGCTGTCCAAGTTCAGTTTCGTTTTCCTTTTAAAAAAAAGAACAGTGGCCACATTTTCGGTTGTGCAAATCAGAGAGCCAATGTTCTTCTAATTTTTAAGCAATATTCGCATTTGCAATCTGTCAAAAAGCCTCAATTTCCCTACATTTTAATAAGTTGAGTAGAAATGGTACTCAGATAGGTTAAGTACTCAGTATGGAAGCCGACCTCAATATACTTGGGAAAAGGCCTTTCTAAATGCTTGAGCTATCTCTGGTGAATTGGTGATGTCAACAACTCAACATCGCTCTTTTGTGTGTCTATGACCATTGACTATTATGCCCGTCCAGACATGGTATCATCCTTTTTATTTTTTACTATATTAACCTACTGTTTTGATTAATACCTAGTGTAGGTACCCATTTTAAATGTATAGGTAATGCGTCTATAACCACCCAAGCGTCTATAACGAAAGTAGATTAGAACCATATAAGAAAGGCGATGATGGCGTGACAGAGCTCAATATAATTAGCTAGATTCGCGCGTTCTCAGTGAATTAATAAAAATCTGTGTTTTACATTCAATACGCGTGTGAGAGCGATAGGGCTGTCAGTTCACAATTTTAAGTATGGAAAGAAATAGATGATAATAACAGCCACACGGGTCGATCTTCGAGGTTAAGCAACGCTTGTCGAGATCTGTCTGTGTATCGGTGAACTTCTTAACATTCCGAGATTCCTTTTCCGTGCTTCTGAGAGCATGCTAAGCTACTGATCCTTTTTTTTTAGGGATGGGAAATCATCCAATGACTTCTCCCGCTCTGGGCGGAGCGGGAGGGAGTGTCAGACTTCTACTGACTACATCCCATCCATGTTCCTTCATTGCCCTTTGTGTTCCGGAGCCACAGTATCTCTTTCGAATAGTCCCGCGACTCCGGCAGGAAGCTATTGATCCTGGCTGTCGATTGTAGATCTTTGACAGTCGTAACCGTTCGTCATGAGCCTGAAATCTGGGAGACTACTCTCTAAGCCCGAAGTCCGTAGTTTCGGGCTTAGTTGCGGGCGTATACTACTCCGTCTAGTCTTGCCAACGGGTATAGCGTTACCCGTTACTGGGTTGTATAGGTCAGATAGGCAGATGATCCATGTTGGTATTCAGCTGCATTTGATTGGCTTGGAAGCCGACCCTAACATGGTGATGAAAAGGTAAAGAAGAGGGATTGATTGAAATTGCATTGTGGATCTTATTCAAAGTATTTCGCCAAGCATTTCTTTTACAAAGGAAAAGCAATTGAAAATTACACATTTTAATAATAAAATCATCCTAATATATCATTTTTTTTCTGTTACTGAGTGGGTTAGTGGGAGACAGACAACGCAGAGCCAAAACTGTTGGTCGTAGGAAGCTGTAATTTGGCATGTAGGTTCCTTGGGGAGTGTAGGGAAACACTAAGAGAGGATTTCCCGAAATTCTTACGGGAACGGGAAAAAACGAGAAATGCGCGTACGAAGTCGCGGGCGGAAGCTCCCGTCAACTGGCTACCCTGCAATTCTGATCTTTTCTTTCATAAGAACCTTCTCCTGACAATAACAAACACAACAAAAAAAGAATTAGCGAAATCGGTTCAGCTGTTCTCGAGATTTGCGCTTAGCAACACATTCAGCGATTCATTTTTATATTATAAGATAGAAGAGAAGACTAGCTTTTGCCCGCGACTTCGCTTGTTCGCGAGTAGAATGTTTGTCCTCCCATACACTCCCCAAGGAATCAACATGCCAAATGTTGGGTTCCTATGACCAGTAATTTCCGCTGTGCGTTATCTGTCTGTCGCTCAGTAACGGAAGAATTTTGTATATTAGAATTAATTTTCTAAGGAAGAAGTTATTCGCCGTACTTCGATAAAAAAGGAAAGAGTATTGACTGATAATAGAGTAGCTCTCAATGGAAGAATAAATGTAAACCTAGACAATGTTTATTTATATTTAAAGTGAAACTTTTATTACATCGTCTCAAACTTTTTCGTCTGTGTGTTGCATGTCGCGTGACGGTGACGTCAGAGCAGCCGAGGCCAATATGGCGGCGCCTATAGTTCGCATCAGCTCAACTTTTTTAGTGAAAAATTTCACTTTTACCGTGGTTTCATAAAAGCACACAATCCTTTTTTTATTATTTGTTTGTTGTTTACCTACCAAAGTGTAGTCTTTCTAACCCAAAGGTTGACTGGTAGAGAATGCCTTGTTGCATTAAGTCCGCCCATGTACCTACCACTATGTAGATAAAGTCTAAATAAATGAATAAATGTTTTCCCACACCATGGCAGAAAAAAACATCTTACAAAAATACAAATAATGCTGGCCACGTTTTTAACATCAATTTCTAAGATCAGCAACCCTTTTCCAATATCAGCCTAGAAATTAAAACTTCTTACAGAGCTATCACTTATCAGTTTCCACGAAACCACTGGAAAGTGAAACGTTGCCATATTTGTACAAAAGTGAAGTCTACCGCGGTAACGCAAACATGGAGTCGAGTAACCCTGCCCATCTTTTTTGTAAACCCCATAATGATGTGTTAAATACAATTTCTGTATAAATTCAATTAGATATTCATTGCGCCAACATGGCAAATTACTTCGTAATCAATCGTTTGGACTGACATTTTCACATGGTTTTACATCAAATACATTCAACGTTTATTATTACGAATGAGAGCAGGGCAATGGAGAGACTGTGATTTTTATTTTTTTTGGAAATGATAACTTAAGGTTGGAGATACGTGGACACTTTTTGATTTGAGTTTTCTTGTAATAATGTGGAAATTGTAAACCTATGTAGAAATTTCAGTACCTACTAATCTAACTTCTGCCGGTCGATTCTGTAAACATGTCGAAGTGAACACTTAGGCGAAGTGAACGACAAGTGAGCTGTCAAACCATACAAACTAAATGGAATGACAGCTCACTTTTCGTTCACTCCACCTAAGTGTTCACGGTGAGATGTCGACAGAATCGACAGGCAGATTTCGTTGCGGAAAAAAATGTTCAATTTATTGTTGATTATTTTTTATAAAAATTAGGAAAAAAAACTTTTTTTTATGCCAGTGCAGCAAAATACACAGTATAAGGAAGAGTAAACAAGTTACATTAGTCTTCCCACCAATCATGACAGTCTGTCATGCATATCAACCAACTCTCTGACAATGATATAGGTATAAAACTATAGATACGTTGTCCGCACTCTAAAATGACAACATAAAATGAAGCCAATTGGCCACATCGCGCTTAGTTACGCACCAACCTGTCGCGCGACACTACGTTTGTTTTGATGTCAATTTGACTATTACTTATCCTGTGACGTAACTGAAGATGTATATTCATCTCCCTCTAGCAACAGGCATCCCGCAGTACGGTGACATATTTTCTTTCCCTTTCTTAATGCGTATTAGTAGCTATCTAGTATTTTCGCCGTTTTTAAGCGCGGCGATGTTGGTTTATGACGTGTCTATATATAATACGTCATTGCTCTCTGACTAATAAATGCATGAGTGTTTGTGAATTATGCGTTGTTTGCACACTAGTATCTAGTGATATATCGTTTGATATATTTTATCGTTCCATTTTCAGGCTTAATACATAACACCAACATCTACCAGTATAAACTCACCTATAAGTGATCCACTTGTTAATGAAATGAAATGATTAGTTACCTACTTAGTGCTAAATAAAACGATATAGATACTTATAGTTATATAGTCCTATATAGTTCTATATCGTGTACACCATGACGCGACTTTTTACGAAGTTATTTATATATTTTTACTTATTTTAAAACGCTGAATAATTGTGCTTTCAACATGATCTATCTAGCATACCTAATAAAAAGGAACCTATAATACCGACTCTACAGCTACCCTGCGCCATGCACAGTAATAAACAGTGTACAATTATAGGTTATAAAGCGTACTCTTGTGTCGGAAGCGGTTAGCGTTAAATGAGAATGCACAAAAACATTCTCGGTAACTATTGTTTTGTATCCGACGGCCGACTGAAACGGTGTGGTAAATTAGAGCATTTTGTGCGAAGTGACAAATTTCGCACAGTTCGCACACTTCAAGTTGAGGCGGGATTGACGACTGAGCGGAGGAAGACGAAGGCTGTATAAGACGGCGTTTTTCAACAAACTGGTGATAAATTAAGGGTTCCGTTCCATCGTATTTTATTATTTGTTGATATAGGAGCATTAGCAGCAACATAAATACAAACTCTGTGAAAATTTCAATAGACTTGTTTACTGAAAAAAAACTAATAAGTCCATCAGTTAGATTATCAAAACATATTTGACCAGTATTTTTTCTTTTGTTACGGGAACCAAAATTGACGAAGTTACGACACTTATAATTCTCAATATGTCACGCAGTGGCATAACTTTTAGCGGGTCGTGACGTCACGAGCCCCCACTCCCGAGTTTTGATGCTTTTATCTTTGTCAATATTCATTGATTTACTAATAGGTACAAAAAATACGTTTCCATTATTTTTCAATACTCTAACTGACGGACTAAATAGTTTTGCAATTTGTGGATGATGGAAACTAGCCTATTGTCTACCTATTACCTACGGTTCTTGAGATACAGCCCACTGGCAGACAGACGGACGGACGGGCGAACGTAATGATGAATGAAGCTTAAATAATGATGAATGAATGAATGAAACAGAAATTATGTTTATGTACTCCACAAAAAGTGTTTTTTTTTTCAGTGCTTGTGTAAAGAAGTAATCGCTTAATGCCACTGTAACCATAAAGCCCTTTTGTATGAGAATAACTGAACCTATTCAGGTATTCACTTGTGATAAAATAATATCATTATTAAGAAGTAGTAACTCCATCTAATTTTTCACATCTTTACAACTAAATAATAAAAACGTTTATTTTCTTCCACAAATAACATTAAAAACCTACCTAATAATTTAAGTTATGAAAACAACAATGTTCATTTGTGGGAGACTGCTCTACACTAATCCGTGACTTGTATTTCAGGACACCAGGGACTCCCCTCTACAGGCAAGATATTATCAAAACTGAAAGAATGTGGATGAAACTTGGCACATCGATTTCATGTCAAGAAATAGGACATAGGGTACTTTTCATCCCGGTATTATATTTAGTATTATTTTAAGGTACAGACCTACTTTTCATTAGGGTTATAAAGAGAATTAATACAAAAATTCATTACATGTAGGTGGGTTCTTTCACGAATGGTTTTATTATCAGCCAATATAAAACTTTCCATTTCAATAATATTATGCTTTATCATGTATTCTAATGTATATTATGGTCAAGAAAAACCAACAGATGGTTCAGCTGCCTGTCACCCGCAAGATATGGGAACTGCTCGCGACAATAATGACGATCATCGTTACTTATTGGTTTTACATGAAGTTATAAACAATATTTAATTAGCAGTCATGACCATATTGCAAAGTGTTTTAATACTCGCCTATTTATATTATCAACATCGTATTTAACAGACCATCTTTTTACTAGGATACACGCGCATACAGCGCATAGCATTAAAACTAACTTAAGTACCTACTAGGATACTTACTGAACTAAATGAATGGCAGTGAAATTATAAATTTTCCAAACTTATATGTTACTTAAAAATTCACTTGTAGTGTAGAAAACCTGGTTGTACAGCCATTTCTTAAGTTTAAATTTGAAATAATTTAATGGTAGCTCTCTTATTTCTTTTAGAATGCGATTGTAGATTTTGACAGACATATTAAGTATATGAATTACTTTGACATAATTGGCTTCTACACCTTGAAAGGACATAGGTACTTCTGGATTGGCCGGATTTAAACTAAGTGCCGCCCCTGGTACCGAAGTAGGTACGGATGAGTCTCAGTGTCTATAAATGGACTAAGTACATCATGATATAAATGAAATTAACTAAATAATGTTTAAACAGCCGTGCCATAGGTACCAATAACTATTATGGTAATCAAAATAAACTCCAACGCTAGTAATTTGAATACAAATACAGCATGATACAAATAAATTATAATGGCTGGTTCACACCGGCGGCCGATGGCGACAGATCGCGTCAATTTGAATAATAAATAGTTGCAGTCAGCCGTGAAAACTGACGCGATACACTGAACCGTGGGGTACGGACAAATTGTATCCAGGATAGACAAATCGATTAAGGCAAGGTATTCCCAATTTTCCGAATATTCCATCACTTTGAATCAATATTAAACAAACAAATAGTGATTGTTAAAGCCAAAAAATAAAACATGTTGAAGTTTACTTTATGTACTTTGACAATTTGTGGTTCAAAACATAATAGCGAAAACTTCACTCGATCAAAAAAAACCCTAATAGGAGTCTAAATTCGACTATTTTTTGATGTTTTTCTTATTATTCTTGAAGCTTGTGAAAGTTTTACTTCCAAAAACCATATCTAATAGAAGTCAATTACATAAAGAAGAATAATTTGTGGTTAAGTTTTGCAAAATAGTTCAATTCTTTTAATAATAAACGATTATGTAATACAGCGGCTTCACGCCGCCGCGATTCGTTGCGCGTAAAGTATGGAAACGTTAGACACGTTTCCATACTTAACGCGCAATGAACCGTGCACCTACTTCGCTCGGTCTACCTGATCTTAACAAGAATTAGAAAAATGATTATTTGAAAATCGGACAGGACCAACAACAAAATAAAATTTATGTAAATAACGTTTATGAGCTGTCAATGTCATTATTTTCTATGGAATATTGACACTGACAACTCTTAAACGCAGCTTGATCGCGATCAGTTTTTGAAATCCGCTCTTAAAAGGAACAATATGGATAGACTTGTGCGAGGACAAAGAGGCTCATATTAGCATGTGCTGGAATATAAAAAAAAGAATCGTAGTAATCATAAAATGCTCATCGCTTTACCAGCAATGCTAGATATAGCAGAACTCTTCTCAACTGGCGCCAACAGCAGAACAGACCAGCAACATTTAGATTTAATCTGCCTAGCCTTTTCCCAACTAGCTGGTGCCGCCTACACCTCGTCCAACCAGATACAGCTGCCAGATAATATTAGTATAGATAACTAAATACTGGTTGTATTTAGTTATCTATACTAATATTATAAAGAGGTAAAATTTGTTTGTAAGTTTGTATGTAGGGGGTAATCTCAGGAACTACTGGTCCGATTTGAAAAATTCTTTCAGGGTTAGATAGCCCATTTATTGAGGAAGGTTATAGGCTATATATCATCACGCTAAGACAAATAGGAGCGGAGCAGTAATGGAAAATGTGACGCAAACGAAGTTGCGCGGGTCAGCTAGTCTATAGTAATATTATAAAGCTGAATGAAGAGTTTTTTTTGTTTGCTTAAACGCACTAATCTCAGGAACTAGGAACTGGTCCGATTTGAAAAAAATCTTGCAGTTTTAGATAGCCCATTTATCGAGAAAGGCTATAGGCTATATATTATCACGCTAAGACCAATAAGATTGGAGCACTAATGAAAAATGTGACGCAGACGATGTTGCACGGGTCAGCTAGTTTGGTATATGAAGACTGTCTTTTCTTCACAACCGAAAAAGTGGCGATCTATTTGACCTCGAGAAACATGGCACCTGGGCAAGTTTGTTTCTGCAGAGCTTTATAATAGCCATAGGTAATAAGCGGTGGCGGGACGTCGTGCGGCGAGTACTGTCTGCTGGCCAACCTGCCGGGACGTGATAACCACGACCACTCTGACAAGAGTGATACGACTAAGAAACGATACTTGAGCATTGTAGCTATAAAGTTGAAAATCTAATACAGATATTTGACAGATTGTTGTAGCATGATTTGTGTTGGCGACTGTACATCAACTCAGTGTGATTCGTACTTAGGAACTCGTTCAAAATTTACGTACGGTTTTGGCATAGAACATACTCATAGTTCATTCTGACGACCTCCAATTTTTTTAATTGCCTCGGGCGTCCATTTTTTTAGGATTGGAAATCGTCAAATAAGTCCGTTGAGTTTACTGGAAGCTGTAAGTGCAGAATTTTATCTTTTTTTTTAAGAATAGGAAAGCATCAAATGATTCCTCCCGCTCTGGGCGGAGCGGAAGGGAGTGTCAGACTCTTACTAACTTAAAACCCATCCGTGTTCCTCCTAATGCCTTTTGCGTTCCAGGGCCGCGGTGACTCTTTCGAACAAATTCTGCAACCCAGTGTAGCCAGGGAATTTAGTATTAATACTTTCATAGTGCTTACAGCTAAGAGTGGAATTCCTTGCCAGTGTCTGTTTTTCTTGATAGCTGTACCTGAGGATCTTTAGGAGAGGTTAAGAGTGAACATATCTAGGCAGATTGCTACATCATAAACCACATTATCGTTTACCACCAAGTAAGATAGTGGTCACACGCGAGCATATACTATCAATAAAAACCAATACCGACGCAATGCTCGTTATAGCCAAAAACTTGGGCTCACTGAAACCACTCGATGACGCTATGAAGTCCCATCGGATAGAGCGAGTCTACAATCGGAGCGAACAGTACAATATAAATTAAAAGCGGCCTCACACACGCGGCGGCGACATATCGCGCCAATTTGAATATTAATAGTCGCAGCGACGCGTGAAAACGGTCGATACACACAGACGTGTAGATAAAAATCTGTCGAAAAATTTATTTGAGTTTTTTGAGTATCGTTTTTGGAATTGTGTGATTTTAGAAGTGGCATCGGCTTAAAATTGGCTTTCAATGATGAATGATGTGTCATCCTTATTTCGCTGTGGGAGAGAGACGGAGATATACAGAACGATACATGTTATGTTAGCGTCAAAAACCATCGAATAGAATTAGGTAGAAATACTTGTATCATACGCACAGTTTTAAATACCTACACCTTCATCTTTAAAATTTCTCAATAAATTATTTAACTTTGCACAGCACTCTCGAAAAAGATAAATTTACCTAATTACAAAATTATGAGCCTCTTGAACAGCTTAGTTTTAAACTACCTAATCATAACACATTTCCCCGTAGTGGGACGGTATAGGCTGAATAAAAAGCAACGGGTTGCATTCCGGGAGTGCCGGTAGAAGAGAAAACTTGAACATTAACGTTGTGCATTTTTGAATCATCCGTCTTACGAATTTTCGATCAGGTCACGTGTCCTGACGCGATCTTATCATTATATACCCATCCCAAGAAAAATGCTCAACGCCGCTAAAGAAATATTCACTTTAAAAAAATAGTAGTACCTAGAGAGATGAGTATTTTTGTTTTACATTAGCCTCCATAAACATCGCAGTAAGGACATAATTATATGTACAGGCATAGTATAACAACATCAACCAAACCAACAAATTGAAAACCAAAAAAATCATCAAAAAGATGCCAACTCCAGCCAAAACCAACGTGTGTCCACAACACCGGCGGAGCGGATCGCATCGCGACCGCGCCTCATATCGACGACGCATAAATCTAACGCTAATATATATCGCGCTTCCTGCGTTCCGCTACCAATGGCTAAGTGTTTCGTCAGCCTCCCGTGACGTCAGAGCCCACGTCTTTAGGAAATGGGTGTTTATTACTTAATTTTAGGGAATTATGGACTCTTATTGTTGCTAGTGTGGTGTGTGGCTATTGTTCAGTTTTCCGGTGAACCTTCGGCCAAGTGATGGAGGGCAATCAGGTCATTTTGTTAAGTATAGGTATGTGTTGATTGAATTGGAGTGCTTTGTTAGTTGTGATATTGTTTTGAATTTTGAGCAGTCCTTTGAGAAAACGTTTTGGAGAGTCAGAAGCCTGAAAATCTGGTATCAATCTTGCCTAAGAGTATCGTATTACCCAGTTACTGAGTTGTGGAGGTTACTGATCCGGTTGGAAACCCATATCTGATATAGGTTTGTGTAGGTAACATCCTGTGTTCTTTAAAGCAGAAAAATACAATTAGTAGTGTAAGACTTATTGCTTTTCGATAACCTCTAAAGCAAGCAAGAGAAGCAGTAAGTGTCATAGTGATACCATTAGTATTAGCATTTGAATGCCAGCGCCCCACGTGACTTCGGTAACGGTAAAGTGTGAAAACTGATAGCAACGTTTAAATGGCGATAAACACTCCACAACGTCACTGAAATTCCTGGTCTTTTACTCGTACATGGTTTTTTTTTCTTTTTTTATTTGAGATGGGTATTGCTCTTGACTGTAGTCTTGGTCACAGATGACAGAGACAAAGTCTACGATGGAGCGAGCTTACCCAGAAGGATCCTGTTCACTCTAACTTTGAAGAGACTAGGGTTATAAGCGTTCGGAAACACAGACGCAGGCAGAGAGTTCCACTCCTTTGCTGTGCGCATTATAAAATGCATTTGGAAACGCTTAGTGCGAATTGGTGGAATAGCAAGAAGGTAGGAATGGTAAGTTGCAGTGCGTCTGAATGTCCAATGGTAGAAGGGGGACGGTGGTATGAGGTCGTGATGAGGAATGAGGTCTTGGTTGAATATTATAGTGTCTAACCATAGATATAATAAACAAAGTCTAACCGTCAACGAGTCATAAGCCTAAGTTTAACCTCATCACCAGCCACTGAATACCCCACTCAACCTTTATTCGTCGATCGATCGCCTGCACAATTGAATTATCAGTATCTTTTAATGCCAACGACAATACGCGAAGTGTTCCACCGCGCCGCGCGACGTGCGTCATTACGTGACGCGCGGTGGCGCGTGAAAATTGTCGCATTGTCGCGCGGCGCCAGCCGTGACAGTGTGGCCACACCCTGTGGTTCATCAGCGGTGGGACCGCGGACAGGCGTGTTGGAGCAAACGTTGGTAGGTGTGGTTGGTTGCGCCAATATTTGGTGTTTGGCTGGACTGTTAGAATCATTTTGCCTAACCTTTTCTGAAATATACCGCGCGTATATCAGCTCAGCTGAGCTGATACCTATTTGTGGTACTCTTAAAAAAAATAAAAAATGAGAAAAGAACGGACAAAAAATTCCAACACTGGGGTGTCCAGAATCATGCCCTGGACCCATGGAAATCGTTTGTGCATCGATGTCAGATACACGCGGTAGGTATAACTATGTTGGGGTCGATTTCCAGTCAAACCAGTAACAGGGAGCGCTATCTGACCTCAACATTTTCACAATCAGTAACTGGGTAATACGATACCTTCTTGGCAAGACTAGTGTCATATTTTCTGCCTGCTGACTATTTGTAACAACTGTCAAAAATGTTCAAATGACTCAACGTGCCTTCGCAGGTACAGAGCCAACTCTGAATCTATTGGATGCTCATCCATCCATGGACTGGCGAGCGTAGCATACCTCAAAGTTTGGCCCATGCGACTGTTATAATTATATAGTCAGGATGTAACAGTAAAATCCACTGGAACAGTAAGATTTATAATAAAAGACTTGAAGGCCAATTATCGTATTTAAAAAGCAGCGGAAAGCGTTCGAATTCAAGTTGCAATGTCGTCTCAGCGACCATCATGTCAATAATTTGTCATTTTGCAAGTGAAGGAAAATTAGAGGTGTTTCTGACAGTTGATGGTGATGATACGAATACTTTTTATTTTATTTGTGATGGGTTTTCTCTTGATTCTAGTCTTGGTCAGAGATGACAGTGACAAAAACTACGATAGAGCGAGCTTACCCAGAAGGAGCAGGCTCCTTCACTCTAACTTTGAAGAGATTAGGGATGTAAGCGTTCGGAAACACAGACGCAGGCAGAGAGTTTCTCTCCTTTGCTGTTCGCATTTAAGAAAGACGCTTGGAATAGAAACGCTTAGTGCGAATTGGTGGCACAGCAACACGGTGGGGGGGGATGGTAAGTTGCAGTGCGTCTGGATGTGCTATGGTAGAAGGGAATGAGATGAAGTCGTGTAGTTTTTGGGCACACTCTCCGAAGTACAATCTGAAGATGACCGGCAAGCAGGCAACCTTGCGGCGATGAGCCAAGCTGTGCAGCTTGGCATCCACCGGAATACGAAAATTGCTCCTCTAGTCTTGCTATTTTTTTGTACTATTGATAGGCACTCGTTTGACCACTATCTCACCTGAAGGTAAGCGATGATGTGGTCGAAGATGGAGAACGCTTGCCCAGAATTAACCTATTCACTCTTGACTTAAAGACTCCCAGGTTGTAGCTATCAGGAAACACAGACTCCGGCAGGGAATTCCACTCTTTAGCTGTACGCACTATGAATGTGTTCCCAAAACGTTTTGTGCGTGTGGGTGGGATGTCCACGTGATTATATACATACATAGTATTATACCAATTTACGCGAAAAGATTTCAGAGAATATATTAAGTAATAAAGGGTCTATCCAAACACCAATTTCATATGAACATTCTTCAATTAGTCACCCCCGCCTCTCGTTTAATTAAACACAGTGTCAATAGCAAAAACAAGCAATAATAAAAACATATATTTTCCGCAAATTCCTCTTTCCCCCAACGAGATATTTAATTTTGATATGAAAACCACCATGAAGGTCCCATGCCGAATAAATCTTATCCTCCTTGCAATCTCTTGGCCAATATCACCGTACTGTATTAGCCGTTACAAATTCTAACTTAAGGATTCACCCACACTTTCGTTATGCGATTTGAAACTCTATGTTCTGACAGAGTGGAAATACTATTGATCAAAAATTTTATAGACCAGGAGACGTTGTCACTCAAAATTATGTCTCGTTATTAGAAAAGGTAAGCTTGAAATTCGAATGGTCACTTTCAGCATGAAAATAAAATATCCCGAGAACGGTTAATAAAAAATAGACTATAGTTTAAGTGTCTAAGGTCGGTTTTTGTTTGTGTGGGTTAAGTTGACCGATCTCAAGGGAATCTAAGGGCGTTTAGTCACGGTTTTATTTGACTGTTCAGTAACAAATATTTGGACATTTATTGTGGCGCTGGTGTCGAATATAAAGCGTTGGTTTTATTTGATGGCATAGATTCGTCACGGAGGATTGTGGTCAACCATGGGGTGGTGCCATAGACTAGATCAGTTGCTTGTGAAATGAAATTGGAATTATGTTAGATTTATTTCTGTTCTGATTCAAAATTTGATTTATTGAGAGCGGTGGGTTTAAAAAGGCCGTTTTAGCAGAATCAGAAAGGAAATCGCGCTACCCGTCACTTTAAAATTTTCTCAATCAACCTTGAACCTAATGCGTTAGCGATAAAGATGAAAATGTTTGACAGTTTGTTGTGTATTTCATATTTCTAATATGATTCTCCTAAAGTGGCCTTTTAGTACCCTGTAAATAACCATTTCGATATCGACTTCACCTGAGTGACTAAGCTTACAAAGTGAACTTTATTTCACACATCATAAGGTCTTATATTTATACGAATTTGAAACTTACCTTGGATTCCGCTGTCGAGACACGAAAATGTTGTTACAGAATAGCACTGCTGGTCTGTACAGCTGGGTAATAGACTGATGAAACCTGTGTACCATGTTTAAATGAATGGAACTGTGTGCGGATACTCTCTAAGCCCGAAAACCATAATTTCGGGCTTAGTTGCGGGCGTATTGTACTCCGTATTAGCCTGGTCCAAATTGAAAACGTGTCCATCTTAAGTTTAAAATATTTTTTACTTAATAAAATAAAACCTGAAACTCAGCTAAATCCGGTTTGACCGGAAGCCAACCCCAATAAAGTTGCGAAAAGGCTTGGCAGAGGAGAAAATAAAATCTGACTGCCTTAATTTTAAATTGCTTATATTGGAGTCGGCTTCCAGTCTAACCGGGTGAACCTTGATCCATGCAGGGATTGAGCTGTGAGGTTTGAGGGGCATAGAGACAGATGTCTCTATGCCCCTCAAACCTCACAGCTCAGAGGGGCTACTCTCTAAGCCCAAAGTCCGTAGTTTCGGGCTTAGTTGTGCGTTCTTCTCCGTATCACCTAACCACTAAGAATTAACGATAGCACGATTTGATAGTTACTGTCACATCGTGCTGTCAATCATTCTTAGTTCTAGTTTGGGACTTATCGTGAGTCCGTAGGTGATACGGAGTAGAATACGCCCGCAACTAAGCCCGAAACTATACGGACTTCGGGCTTAGAGAGTAGGCTAGGCCCCCAGTTTCTGTACTACACACACACACAGTTTCTATACTACTACAGTTTTCTTTACACGATACCCCTTGCCAAATCTAGTTGTCTAACTTCCGGGCTTCTGACCACCGAACTAACGATCTGTTTCAAATAATCTATATCTATACTTTAATATTATAAAGCAGAAGAGTTTGTTTGTTTGTTTAGTTTGAACGCGCTAATCTCAGGAACTACTGGTCCGACTTGAAAAATTCTTTCAGTGTTAGATAGCCCATTTATCGAGGAAGGTTATTGGCTATATATCATCACGCTAAGACAAATAGGAGCGGAGCAGTAATGAAAAATGTTTCGCAGACGAAGTTGCACGGGTCAGCTATTTCATCTTATAAAATTTTAATTTGGTATGCAGGCACTTAACTTGTAACTACTTTTAAACAATGTTGTGAGTGGTCTGAGCAGACAGTTATTGTACACCACACTCATTAGTATGTCATAAGCTTAAAAAGTTATAATGCACGTAAGTATATCTATACTAATATTATAAAGCAGAAGAGTTTGTTTGTTTGTTTGTTTGGTTGTTTGTTTGGTTGAACGCGCTAATCTCAGGAACTACTGGTCCGATTTGAAAAATTCTTTCAGTGTTAGATAGCCCATTTATCGAGGAAGGTTATAGGCTATATATCATCACGCTAAGACAAATAGGAGCGGAGCAGTAATGGAAAATGTGACGCAGACGAAGTTGCGCGGGTCAGCTAGTAATAATAATAAAATATTATAAAGCAGAAGAGTTTGTTTGAATGTTTGGTTGAACGCGCTAATCTCAGGAACTATGGTCCGACTTGAAAAATTCTTTCAGTGTTAGATAGCCCATTTATCGAGGAAGGTTATTGGCTATATATCATCACGCTAAGACAAATAGGAGCGGAGCAGTAATCGAAAATGTGACGCAGACGAAGTTGCGCGGGTCAGCTAGTAATAATAATCAAATATTTTAAAGCAGAAGAGTTTGTTTGTTTGTTTGGTTGAACGCGCTAATCTCGGGAACTTCTGATCCGATTTGAAAAATTCTTTCAGTGTTAGATAGCCCATTTATCGAGGAAGGCTATAGGCTATATATCATCACGCTAAGACAAATAGGAGCGGAGCAGTAATGAAAAATGTTTCGCAGACGACGTTGCACGGGTCAGCTAGTTCATCTTATAAAATTTTAATTTGGTATGCAGGCAGTTAACTTGTAACTACTTTTAAACAATGTTGTGAGTGGTCTGAGCAGACAGTTATTGTACACCACACTCATTAGTATGTCATTAGCATAAAAAGTTATAATGCACGTAAGTATATCTATACTAATATTATAAAGCAGAAGAGTTTGTTTGTTTGTTTGTTTGTTTGGTTGAACGCGCTAATCTCAGGAACTACTGGTCCGATTTGAAAAATTCTTTCAGTGTTAGATAGCCCATTTATCGAGGAAGGTTATAGGCTATATATCATCACGCTAAGACAAATAGGAGCGGAGCAGTAATGGAAAATGTGACGCAGACGAAGTTGCGCGGGTCAGCTAGTAAGAAATAAATATTTCTTTATTTCTTTTTAAAACAATTGCTCCCTGAGGAGCTCGTGGCTAAATAATAACAGCCGCACAGGTCGATCTTTAAGCTTAAGCAACGCTTGCTAAGGTTAGTCTGTGGATGGGTGACCATGCATCTTAACATACCGAGTTTCCTACGTGCCTCGTAAATCACGTTAAGCCGTTGGTCCAGGCTGTCATTTGTAGATCTTTGGCAGTCGTTACGGATTGTCAGAAGCCAGTCAATCTGACTCCAGTCTTATGAAGAAGTACCGTGTTACTCAGTTAATGGGTTGTGGAGGTCTGGTAGGCAGCCGCTTCACGTAAAACACTGGTATTCAGCTGAACCCGGTTTGACTGGAAGCCGACTCCAGGAACTTTAGTTGGGAAAAGGCTAGGCAGATGATGTAACAATTATTGCTTTCTATAACTAGGTACTAACAGTTTGCACCAAAGCATATAGCAACAACATAAAATGAATCTAACACATAACTAAAAAAGATATACAATATTTTTTTTTCATCGATCTGTGAGTAGGTACACGTAAATAAATCTACTTCTGGTAAAAAAATATGTTAGTACGTACCTATGATATATAATTACTTATATATATATATAAGTATGTATCTTTGTTATTTCCTACCTAATGATTTCGTTTCTACCTTTAATTTAGGTACACATGTGTTTCCAAAATTTCAGGGTCTGATTTCTGATTGCATCTGCACCAAATCGCTCAATCTTGTGTTATATCGAAGGCCAAATTCTGTACGGAATATGAGACCCCAATTATTACAAAGGAGGATCTAACAATTTGAACTGAATCGCTTCTGGGTAGGAAGTATCGTAGTTGGATAGATTATATTACAAGTATCTAGGTTTTTCTGTTTTCTAAAGATTGGTAAGCATCTTTAATGTGATTATGCATATAAAAGGCACTTAGATAAATCGATACTTGAAGTTAACACAGCACAAATCAGTAAAGCGTATGTACTTACGTCTACAATTCCACACAAAATCAGTTCTTACTTTAAAAATTCAATCCATCATTCTGTTACAAAAAAAAAACAAATCGAAAGCCGACGTCAGCAACTGTGTCTTCGAAAAAACCAAAAGTAATTTTTACTCAAATCAATCACATGGAAAAAACGAGCCATGTATCTGAGGTAATTCGCTAGAATTCCAACGGAGATTTAGTATAGCCTCGCGTGCTAACTCCGAACGATATAATGAGCGACCGAGCTCATTGTCCACTCCTAAAAAGAAAAAGATAAATAACCAAATGAGAATGGAAAAACGGCAAAAATGGTAAAATAAAGGTTTCAATTGGACAAAGGCGCCGAACGGGGATAATTCGTCGACGATATGCACCAATTGTCACTGTTTTGCTTTCTTTTTTGGCGGCAAACTGACGGCTTGGGAAGGCGACGCAGACGATAAAATTGTCACGCGTCCCTGTCCAGCTTCCAATTTTATTGAAATTTCCGAACGTGAGAGTTTCGTTCGGTTGCAAATACGAACTATAGAAACTTACGAAGTCTCGTAATCAGCTGCACGGGCGATTTGCATGTTCCAGTTCGGAAGAGGGTTTTGAATCGCGTCGTATGACACCGAAGTTTGGTGAGTTGAGTGCTGCTATGGTTTGGCACTTCCTATTATGATAAGATAGATGAAGATTTTCTATAACTGAACAGAAAATCTTATAATCACAACATGCATCACAATTATTTCATATAACACAGTTATCGTTATCTGCAATGACGATTATATCATTGGTAATCTTGTATCTCTTGTTTGTGTTATTGATATCACGCAAAATAAACTTTGAGTTATTAGGTACTAGCCATAGCTTTGAGTAATGGCACTTCTTGCACTAGGCTCTAGTTTTTTTGAAGAAGTCACGAGATTAAGTAATACAGTTTTTTGCTGAAGAAAAGATATAAGGCTTGTGTGGCGTCCTGGACATGAGCCTCCCCCAAGAGTCGCTACATCGACCGGTCCTGTGCGTTTCGCATCCAGCCTTCACCTGATCGTCAGTTGACCTTAACAGGACGGAATGGAAGACGAATAAATTTATCACCAACACCAAGCATGGAAACAACGGCAGAAAAATGAAATTCAATAAAAAAACAAGATATTTCAATAATAGCCAACTAAAAACCAGTATTATACCAGAACAGACTGACTGATCACTCACCCGTCACCAATCAACTGAAATCGGTGCTTAAGATATATGCAAGCGCGTATTAACATGCTAAGAGACACGCATCGGGGTCACAAGCACCATTAATTACGTGTATCACGGCAGGTAATCTTGCAGTAGCTCGGGGCAGCTCGGCAGTTCTCGGGAATTGTCGGAAATAGATCGGGCCACCCGTCGCGGGCGCACTTTGGATGATGTTGGTTAAGATGTTGGTATTATTTTGCAGTGTAATAGTAAAAGTGTAAATAGTTGCACTGCTTATTTTCTTCTGACAATTTATTCTAAATTTTCTATTTAAAATTAATCAGATGTTCCCTAGTTTATTTTTTTTTGTTCAGTTATGCATTTTGAACAGTTTTTTTGTCTATGATTACCTACCTGGAAAAATGTGTGTAGAATACAACGTTACATTGTTAGCCTGTAACATGCTATTTATTGCAAAAAGAAATGAAAAATTGTGAAGACACACTGAATTGATCACAAAGAAAGTAGGCAGGAAAATCTTGATGAAAATTATGGTGGAAGGAATCTCCTCTTCTCATTTCAAACGAAGAAAGATATAATAAAGAACCCTAGATTGTCAATACACAGAACAAACAGCAGCAAATGCTCGTTCAACCTCAATCAATTCAGATTATGACTTGCATTCTACAAATTGAGCTTTTGCACAGCCGGTGGGAACGACTGTCATAGAACTACAAATGCCCGCACCAACAGCTTTGTGCTTTCTGAGTGACTATGAGTCTCGATTTATAATGATGGATAGTCACTGATCCACAGACCCACCTCGACAAACGTTGCTGACCCAAATGGAGAAAACGATTAAAAGTCAACATTATTATTAACTGCCACACTATGACTCCCATTATTCCCAAAAACTGCATCCATAATGCATGTCAGGCGCACAGCATACTCTTGAGAACTAAGCAGGACGTCAGGACGTCTATCTAAATTGCAGGGCGATTAATTTCTCAGTATCCTCGTTACGTATGCAACGATGTCTTGTCGCCAGACCACGAGACAATTGTGACCAAAAAAATAGGATGTCATAAATTATTGCTTTGTATCAATCGTTTGCAACACAATGAAGAGTTTTTTACTATTTAAAATACGAATTTTGAAGATGTTTCGATGATGTAGAACAGGCAATTGGACTGGTTATATGAGGTGTCTCGGCAAATTGGTCGGGATTGATTTGTGGGACGATAAGTTGGAGCAAAGATAAAGGATTCTAGAAGGTTATTCTGAGAGAGTAAACTGTATTGCATTTAATGGAGCGTAGCTGCTCCTGTGCACATAAAACAAGAGATGGTCTCTTAACCCTTCATGATTTCCCCAGTACTCTTTCATGGTCATCAGTTGAATAGGATAGCATGTATAGGTCGTGCATATGAAACCAAGTTAAGGGCTTATAGAAATGCTAATTCGAATGAAAATAAAATCACCTTTCTTGTCTTGTAAAGGGAAATAAAGTCGTGATTCTTTCGATGAGTTAGGGTTATTTTTTGCGCTCTTTTGTAAAAATGCCGCATTTTTCACTATTCACAAAACCATAGGGCACTTTCCGTTGCTCAAAAATCATGAACTTTCTCAAGGAACATCAAACCGCATGGTACGAGCCTCTTCTTATGCGAGTCTTACTAGCACTTGACCGGTTTTGTCGGTTAAATAACTGTCACAACAAAGTTGGGGTTTTAATTTGGACAAGCACTATAATTACTTTTTCACACCACCTGCACGAAAACGACAAATTATTTGGGCTAGAGCACAATTTTCTCGCAGTAGGTGTGAAAAGTAGAGTATGTTCCTCAGTGATAAAGCTGTCTTTGACTTGGGCTAGCTTGAATCCCTCGCTGCATTCAGGATTCTTGTATTAACTCCCTCGCTTTAAAGTTAAGTCTCGAATCCTTCATTCTGTTTCGAATTCAATATGGCGCTCGTATCATAAGACACTGCTTTATTCCCTCGTTTCATAATCAAATTAAATCATTTGCATCCAGTGATTGACATTTCAATAACTCATGTCACAATGAGCTGTCGGAATGTCAGCTCAGCGCCATCTTGAAACGCACAGATCCATTTTCAAAATATCACAACACCCATCCCTATGCAGATGCAGCCTCGATTGCGCAACTCACAATCAGTACAGAATCTAGTAACACGTACGATATTATTATAACAGTTTACGTGAACTCGACGGGATGTCGTGAGTTCTCGCGGACGACGCGTCACGACACGAGAACGTGACGACATCGTTTGTGTATTACATCTAATTTAACAGAAAACCCATGTAATGTGTGCTTGGAGGAGGAATTTTGAATGCGAGATCAGTTCAAGAATTAATGCAATAGAGAAATTGGTATTTCTCAAGCTTAACATGCTAAATGTCGTATGGGTTCAGAAGGCCAATTCTTGTACTTAAAAAACGTACACATTATTTTGTTAAAACTCTATAGGGTCTTCTCGGCTTTTTAAATTATTTTAACTTTTTTAAAAGTCATAAAATCATCTCGGCTATTAATATCATAATCTTGCCAAAGAGCTGTTTTTGTCAACTTGCGACCGAGATACGAATGCGAAAATAAGGTTCTTCAAAATATTCGGGAGATTTGTCTAGAGGCTCTAAGAAGTAGGAAATTGGTCACATTCTACCGTCACATTTCGCAAAAATAACATCCCCAAGAACACAGTTAACAAGTAATACAAAATAACACATCAACTCTTTAATAAATTTCCCTTAAAATGGCAAAAACCTTCGTCCTGGCACACGATGATCGTCGGCAAACATTCGTTACGACTGGCGCCCTCTGCGAAATGTCGCCAAATTCATCAGTTTTTGTCGGTAACGCCATTCGGGAGAGGACCAAATTTTATAAGGAGGCATGCACAATAGAGGAACCTAAAAAGCATTGAGCGAAGCGTTTTTAGGATTTCTTCATCGATTAATTGCGAAAGAAAGTTTTATATAAGAGTGAATTTCTTCGAACACCTTTGGCTTTTACAAACTCTATTAAAGTCTTGATCCTATCCAGAATTAATGTACGAAGTCTTCGAATTCCCTTTCTAGTTCAGGCCAAATGGAGCTTATTTGTGCTCTAAAATGTGGGTGTATGACGGGGGCATCTTTGTCCAGGAGACATCGTTGTTCTTGCGTTTTTATAAGAAGTATTCTTTCGATAAATCATTTTTCGTCGGTTCTTTTCTCATTTTTTCAATTTTTTTCAAGAGTACCACAAATAGGTTCAGCTGAGCTGATATCTATTTGTGGTTTTATTCAGATTGCCATTATTTTTCATTTTCACATGATCAGTAACACCTTCAATAATAATTTATGTGAATTGTTTTGCAGAATCGAATTATACAGAATTTGAATTAGAAATCTGCTCATCACCTGCAACACATTTCAACTATTTATTTTTTAGATATGGCCCATAATCTCTGCCCGCCAACCTACTCGCTCCTTAAATCCGTCATTTTTTCAAGGCAGCACAATTGGGGCGGCCGGTACTCAGACAGAAAAAGCCCTGAAATACGAGTATCCCCCTGATATATACGATGGGCTACTTTTGTTAGCTTAATCGATTAAATTCCCCCTTTTTTACAGGTATCGATACTACAATTGATGTTTCTTATCGATTAAATGAGTTTTCGTTTTTGTCGAGTTTGTTAGTCGAGTTTTGTTGTTTTTTTTTGTGGCTGTCTTGAAGGATTGGACTTGTTGCTAAGTGGTGCTTTAGTAGATCTCGGTCTTTTAAGCATATCATTTGACAAACTTGTAGTAAATAATTATATAAATTCTAGAATGTCCATACAATGGAGTTTCTTGCACGTTCTTCTCCATAGAGATCTACGCTTTGGAACGTGCAAATAGCCTAATGTTTTTGACTGACTGACCTTGACATTTCAAAAGTGCCTGTGAATGGTTTATCTGCAAAAAGGCTTGAATCACCCGATTTTGTGATACAAAGATGATTCCGTGCTTCTGAAGGTACGTAAAAGCCGGTGGTCCCGGCCGCCGAATGGCGGTCGTCAAATAAATCATATCAAAGGCGTTTGAGGCGGTTTAGAATCTCTGACACTAGGGTGTAACACGGTACTTCTTGGTTAGACTGGAGTCAGCCCGGCCGCCGAATGGCGGTCGTCAAATAAATCATATCAAAGGCGTTTGAGGCGGTTTAGAATCTCTGACACTAGGGTGTAACACGGTACTTCTTGGTAAGACTGGAGTCAGATGTACTGGCTTCTGACAATCCGTAACGACTGCCAAAGATCTACAAATGACAGCTGGGACCAACGGCTTAACGTGCTTGGACGACGATCGACCCGTGCAACTGTTGTTATTTTTCAACAAAAACTGATTTTACAAAAATCTTTACAGCTATGTCGTTACTCACTAGGGCGTTCAACGGTTCCCTTACCCTTTCAGAAAAGCCAGGCACCATTCCTGACCCTTACCCCCTCTCCTTACTAATCAAGTCTCAAAGAAGTCAAAAGGCGTGGCGATCAGCTAACCACCCAACCACCTAGGTAACCACCGCGATTGCGTGTTTCCACCGTAATAACTGGCAGTGTGAGGCAATTCCCATCATCCATTATGAATGACAATCAATCTAGACGGTTATCGGGCAGTTCAAATAATTGATTCAATTGTATTCTCTTAATTCTACCAATTAACTTGTTAATTGGTATACATTGTAATCGAAGTAATTGATTTACACTTAGTTTTTGACGCGGTTTCTTGCGTTAGGTTGTGATAAACACGCTATTGCCAAGAGAAACGTTGTGAAGACTTATAATGCTTTATACCTGGTCTGGCTACTGTAGAAAAAAAACCGGCCAAATAGGTACGCATACACATTTTGGATATGGACAGTCGGAGTCTGCGGAATCTGTAGTGTTTCCTGATAAATACAATCTGGGGGTCTTTAAATCAGGAGATACTTATATAACTTATACAAGAGATACTTATGATACTTAAATACTTCTAGACAAGCATGCTCCAGCGTCGACCACATCATCGCTTACCATCTGGTGAGATATTGGTAAAACAAGACCTAAAAAAAATATACGAATCTAGGAATAAAGGAAGGAAAATGATACGAATCTAGGAGTAAAGATACGAATCTAGGAGTAAAGATACGAATCTAGGAGTATCTAGGAGTAAAGATACGAATCTAGGAGTATCTAGGAGTAAAGATACGAATCTAGGAGAATCTAAAATTCAAATTCATTTATTAATTTTGTGAACACAGGGTACATACAATGATCTTTTATAAAGTGTTTCGTCCAACCTATGATCCGCCGAAGGGCATACAAAATATTACTGCAAATGTCAATTTATACAATCAAGATTAAAATGTCAGCTAATGAAAATTGTCAAAGAAAAAAAAAAAATTTTTTTTTTTTTTTTTTCTTTGACAATTTTTATCTTTTTGACGGTTCATTTAAATGAACCGTCAAAAAGATAATAAAATGTCAGCAATATTACAAAATGTCAAAATTAAATCAATTTAAATAAGTAATACAAAATAAATATACTATGTCGGCAAAAAAATAAAAAATTATCAAAATTTACTCAATTATAATCGCAAAATATATCAATGTCACTAAACAGATAAAAATTAAATTATACAAAATTATTACGTCAAAAATTTGTCATTAAGGTATTCATCGACAGAGTAATAAGCCTTGTCATTCAAGAATTTAAAAAGCTGCCGTTTAAAACTATTTGCGTTGTTAGCTAATACAATTTTATTTGGTAACTTATTGTATAGCTTTGGAGCCATTGCATATATACTTTTATGGAGAAATTTGGTTTTGGTGAAAAGTAAGTGCAGTTTATTTGAGCGTCTTTGACTTTTGACAGGTCTGTAAAGATGCATATTGTTTCTTACAAAAGTACAGGCTTCATAGATATAAAGTGATGGTACAGTCAATATTTTCAAGTTTTGGAAATGGGGCTTGCATGAATCTGTCCGTTTTATTTTGCAAATTGCTCGAATGCACTTTTTTTGTGCTATAAGTACTTGCTCGACTTTAGCACCATTACCCCAAAATACCAGTCCATATCGCAAAGTGGAGAGTAGGAGTAAAGATACGAATCTAGGAGTAAAGGAAGGAAAATGATACGAATCTAGGAGTAAAGATACGAATCTAGGAGTAAAGATACGAATCTAGGAGTAAAGATACGAATCTAGGAGTAAAGATACGAATCTAGGAGGAAAGATACGAATCTAGGAGTAAAGGACGGAAAATGATTCATTTTGACAATAATACCTTGTCTACAAAGTTGGATTAGATATTGTGATAACTAGCACTGACAATTACCAGTAATTTAATAATTGTTCAGCGAGCGTTAAACAGTTGTCTTCTTCGATAGTGGCTTCGTAATATTTTCTCTAGTTTTCCGGCACGTGTTGACTTTTCTTCAAAGAACTATGGCGACAATGGTTTCGTGATTTTAATTGTCTTCTTAAATGTTTCACTGAGTTATGGATTGATCTTCAAGGTTAAGCAACCGTGGATGAGTGACTGAGACAAGCCCGCCACACATTCCCAACCACTGCAACTCCTGAAAGCCAGAATCAACAGTAGCGGCCACCAGAAAAACGCCGAGCAAATGAAGCCCGACGAGTCCCGGAGAAACGATTCCACTGTCTTGGAGCCCGCATCGAAATTAATCAGAAGAGTACAGCGGAGGAGTAGGAAAAAATAAATATGATGCATGAGTGACTAATAAAGATCGAGACCTTCCCATACCTCGGAAAGCAAGTTAAGCCGTTGGTAGCGGCTGTTCTTTGTAGATCTTTGGCAGTCGTTACGAGTGATCAGAAGCCAGAAAATCTGACACTAATCTTGCCAAGGGGTGTCGTGTTGTCCATTTAAATACAGATTTGCAGTTTATCCAAGTAAATTATCAGAGGGCCAATTCCACTCCTTGTTAAGCAATGTTCGCATTGGCATCTCAGTCGTAATCTGTCAAAAACACCTCTAATTTCCCAGACTGTTAAGGGTGCAATCTGTCAAAATCATAGATTGCGACAGAGACTCGCATTTTGCTTAAAAACTGGCGAAGTGCGGGTCGGAATTAAACAGGAAGGTTCCGTAACACAAACCAACATAAAATACACGTTACTTGTATGGGAGCACCTTTTATTTTTTTTAACCGACTTCCCAAAAAGGAGGAGGTTATTTTAGATCCCTATTTGTTGTGTAACGTTACGTTTTACCGGGGAAGCCTGTAAAATGTGAGGTCACATATAGCACTCACCTATCTAGGAGGGGAATGCGTGCTAAAAGGGAAAAGGACAAATAAATAGTATAAAGATTTAATGATTACAAAACTTAAGAACGGATGATGAAAGAAAAGGATGAGTGGACGTGAGATGGAAATGAAATCTTCGTTGAAGATCCGGAGGACTGGAGGGTCCGTTGAAGAACCGGAGGACCAGCAGGGTCCGTTGAAGAACCGGAGGACTGGAGGGTCGTCACTCTTCAGAGGGCTGGAGAGGATGGGCCGAGTAACTTCTTCCTCCCAGGCTCGTTCAGCCCAGGCATCAAGGTGTCCTTTAAAGGCGGCAAGGAGAGAGGCCGACTTATCAGGTTCGAGGAGGTAAACTTAGAAAACGTCCTCTAAGTCAGGAGGGAGGGCGACTTCTCTGGTTCCCTGGAGGCAAACTGTCCTCTCAATCACTCTTAAGAAACTTTTCCGAGTTGTGGCATAACTCAGCTCCAAACGTAGACTGACCATTTCTTTACGACGGCTCTAAAATGAAGGCTCGCTTTTATTTTGAATTTGCTATGAGTTTCTAGAATTTGATGGAAAAGGAAAAATGGACTTTATGAAGGTCTGATGACGTTTCATATGCGACCTAAAACTCCTAGCTAACTTCAGAATACAAATAAAAAGAAAACTAGGCCTGTCTAAATGACAATGACATAAAACAAGAAATGTAAACAAAGCATTGAAGATAGCTAATTTGCAGAAAATCTTAGAAAATACAAGTTAAAAAGAATCTAGGAATCAAGTTATGGCTATGCAGCTATGTATTAATTTATCTAGGAAGTTTATAGAGAGCGTAAGTACAAAACAATAAGACACACACTACAGTTGTTATGGCAACAGAAATACCCACTCTGTAAAAATTCTTGGTATCGGTTCTTGAGGTACATTCCGCTGATAGACAGACGGACGGGTGGACAGACGGACGGACAGCGGAGGCTCAGTACCTTAAAGGGTTTTGTTGGTTACCCTAGTTAGAAGAATTTTCCCTCAGATATCCGATTAGACAGGAAGCCGACCTCAACATTATTAACTAGGCAGATTGTTTCAGACGTTACTTGGCCTACGGTAATATAGTGTTTTTTTTTTAGGATGGGAAATCATCAAATACAAATAAAAAAATCCTTATTTCAAATATTGTACCAGTTACAGGCACTTTTGAATAGTCAAGGTCTGTCAGTAAAATAGATGAAGCTAATTCTGCCGCGCTAGAGAAAAGAGCAGCAAGTTGTTCTGCAACAAAACAGTCACCGACCTTATCTCCAGCGAAGCAGTTGCACCTTCCAAAGAGTAAATCCTATGGAGAAGAACGTGCAAGAAACTCAATGGACACTCATTATTAACTAGGCAGATTGTTTCAGACGTTACTTGGCCTACGTTAATATAATCTTATTTTATTAAGAGGAAATGTGGGCTTGTAGACTTCGTATGTAAAAAGTTATATTTCAAGGTGTGGCTCTCGCCTGTTTCCTCCACCAATATTAAACCGATTCAATAGATATTACACAAGCTGAATAAGAAGGATATAAACTGTGTCCTTATGTTTTTCTCTATTCATTAATAGTTGCCAAACTTGTTCAGTAAGGCTCTTTTGACAGCAGTTTATTGGACAATTTTGAGCATGTTTTGAGGGTCCTAGTGCTTTTACGTTTAATGTATCATCAAAAAGAAAAGATAGCGACACAAAAATTATTCTTCTTATTCAGTTCATGAAATATCTCTTAAATCTGTCCAATATTGAAGAAGGAAACAAGCGAGAGCCCAACCTCGAATTATGACCATTTACATACAAAGTCTTTCCGCCCGAGTTTCCTCTTAAGGATGGGAAATGATCAAATGACTCCTTCCGCTCTGGGTGGTACAGAACGGAGTGTCACTCTTTTTCACTAAAACCTCATTTTATTTTATTTATTAAGGGATAATAAACAACTGCAACATAATGGTATAATACACACAGGTTAACAATATTTAGTGGTAATGTTGCAGTCCACTGCATTATCCACAGATAAAACTTATTTAAATATCAGTGGCTGCCACTAGACGAACATTACCAGAAGTAACAATTATTTGAAATAGATAAGTAATTTACTATAAAGCTAGCTAGCCACAAAACCAATAAAATAAAAATCGATTTCATTCACATAAATTAAGCAATAAACAATTAATAATATGATTACAATTAAGATATTTTTTTTATAATATTAGATTTAAATTTATTTTTCGAGCATGCAAAAATATCAATAATGAAATTTGAATTATAGGATTCCAACATTCTATGAATAGGGCAACGTAAGCCAGAGTTCGTACGACAAGGAATAAGCGCGAACAAAGTACGTGCACGCACCTGACGCACATGAACTGTTCGGGGGACAGAATAACACAGCTTACTCGTTAATTCAATGGCATCAAAACGATTGTGAATAATATCATGAAGCACATTGGCCTCCAGGTATTTGCGTCGGTTCTCCAAGCTGAGAAGCTTGTATTTATTAAGAAGTTGTGAATACGACAGAGAAGACTTAGTCCTATGACATCTAAAGTACATAGCACGAAGGTATTTGCGCTGGACCCTTTCTATTGCAACTACGTACTTTTGATAGAAGGGGTTCCAAATAGGGACCGCATATTCTAACTGAGAGCGAATGAGCGTCTTATATAGATAGAGATATGTTGAGGCACGCTTAAATTCTGTTGACGATCTCATCACAAATCCATACATTTTAAATGCACTATTAACTATAGCGTCAATATGCTGGTTCAAAGACAGTTTGGTATCAAAGAGAATACCTAGATCTTTCACTTTAGAAATATTATTTAAGAGGATACAGTTAAGGTTGTAACTGAAATTGATGATGAAATTGTTTTTAGTAAAGTGTATATAGTTACACTTAGGGATGCTAAGTTGCAATTTATTTTCCATACAATAGGCTGTTAGTCTATCAAGGTCTTCCTGAAATGACTGACAGTCGTTCATAGTGCGTATCACTTTAAATGCCTTTAAGTCATCAGCATACATCAAGAATTTGGAATTTTTAAAACATTTCTTAATATCATTGATGTAAATAATGAATAATAGCGGCCCCAGAATAGAGCCCTGTGGAACTCCGGAACTAATATTAACAGAGACAGACTGATGACCATTGATCACAACCCTTTGTGACCGATTTTCGAGATACGACATAAACCAACGCAATAAATTTCCGCGTATTCCATTGTAAGCAATCTTGCTCAGGAGAATCTCATGATCGACCTTGTCAAAAGCTTTTTTTTAATCTGTGTAGACTGCATCTATTTGCAATCGCCTATCAACATTTTCAAAAAGGTAATTAGCAAACAGTAACAGGTTAGATGTTGTAGATCGGCGCTTAACAAACCCATGTTGTTCAGAAATAATAATATTATGCAGAAGAGGGTAAATCTCGTTGTGAACAAGTCTCTCAAAAAGCTTTGACAAGGCCGACAGAATTGAAATGGGTCTATATTGTTCGACGTCATCGACTCATCAATCCCTGTTTCTCCTTATGCCCTTTGGGTTCCAGGGCCACGATGATTCTTTCGAACAAATTCCGCAACACGTTCATTATAATCTAGCTAGTAGCTACACAACGTGGTTAAAAAACTAGACTTCTAGATTCTCTCCAGAGCTAATGCAAAACTACGCAAAAAATGCGCCTTGATTGACGGTGTGTGCACTAAGATAAACAGAGAAATGCCTCTGGCATCTGAAGTGTGGCGATTAATTGCTGAGCCGCTGAGACACTGCGACGGTGGCTACTGAGCGCTGGACACCGCAGCCAGAGAGGTAGACATTCTTAGGAGTAAGTAAATGTGGATAAGGATTAATAAAACTGAGTCTTGCTGGAAAGTGGTTAAGTTTATAATGAAGCCATGACACACTTGTTTATGGTATACCGGTTTTTTTATTTATATAAATAAAGGTAAAGTAATTAATTAAATATGGGTTTTAATCCTACAACTGTAAATCCAATTTTTTCTATTCGAAGTTACCACCAAAAATAATGAATTGCACACTAAATTTGTTTATCAAATAAATCAAATCTATTATACTGTTTGATCTATAAAGCTAAACTGTTTTACTGAATGACTATCTGTTAACTAAAAATTATTCAACTCCCCGTGATGTCAACCGTCTAGACGGTTGACATCACGGTAGCGTTTCCGTCAGCAGGTCAACGGAGCCCCATTGCGCGGGGCTCCTATTTCTGTCTGCAGGGTTTAAAGGAACCTAACTAACCGAACCTCGGGATGCCCCTGACGTTGACGGTCATTATTAGTGTCGTCGTAATTTAGTGCAAATCAGTATTTTTGTTATACAGTGGGTTATTAGTTGGGAGATCTACTTTGCTTGAATTTTAAATAGAGGTGCAATTAAAAATTCCCCATTAAATATTTAGGTAATGTGTTCATGTGTTGTAGGTAATCACTAAATATGTAGGTATTTATGTGATGGACAGGTTTGTGTAGGTAATAAGAAAAAGCAACAACCTAAGGCTTGCTTCTAGGTTGATTGACGGTGTGTGCCCTGATATAAACAAAGGAGGCCTCTGGCATCTGAAGTGTGGCGATTAATTGCTGAGTCGCTGAGACACTGCGACGGTGACTACTGAGAGGTGGACACCGCAGCCAGAGAGGTAGACATTCTTTTTCTTATATTTTGCTATTGATAGGCATACGTTTGACCACTATCTCACGATGTTAAGAGATGATGCGGTCTCAGGTGGAGCACGCTTGCCTATTTTTATTTTTTTTTCATAAGAGTAGGTAAACGTGGATTGTAAGTAGAATGGTAAAATGGTTTCTGCGCATTATTTCGTATCAATATGGGAAATAAATGAACCATTTTAATGAAACTTGGTACCTACTCATAATCATACTCTAGCTTAGGACTTTTTTTCGTTAAAACTATTTAGAAGATATCTTGAGATACCTTTAGTTTTGGTAAAGATCTTGGTATCTTTACCTAGACAAAAGATTCAAAGTTCAGAGGGATAGAGCGATTTTACAATTTCTTAAAAAAAAATTTTTTTTTCCTTAAATATTATCACGCACTTCTGGGACACGCGGTGTGTAGGTAGGTAAGTGTTTGATATTACAAACACACTTCAATTTTATTTATTTGTAATGCACTGTACTTATATTATTATGTCACTTTGGTCTAGACCCTCATTAACTAGCAAAACGTTAATCAATTTATGTAGATACTCGTACAAGTTGCTGCACATGTGAAGTCGGGTATGTTTTCGCCATAAACGAATCTTGTTCGAGCCAAAATCACGAATAATTACATGCCTACACATAAATAACTCCGGGTCTTCATTCTGTCATCAATTTATTCCCTTAAATGGCGTTTCACTTCTTGTGTGGCATGACATCCTGTGTTTTTCTTATTAAAACAGCTTAAATTGCCTTGGCAAATAATTGTTGATAGGTACGAGGTAATTTTGAATGCAGGTAAATGGAACGGAGACGTCATAATTCAGATATCAGAATTATGACATCTCCGTTCCATTTACACATATTATGGGGCTGATGTGTAAGTGATGTAATGACGAAATCGGAATATTAATCATGGAACTTTTATCTTGTTTTTAGGATTGCGTACCCAACCAAAGGGTAACAAACGGAACCCTACTACTAAGCCTCCGCTGTCTGTCCGTCCGTCTGTCAGCGAGCTGTATCTCAAGAACCGTAATAGGTGGACAGTTGAAATTTTCATTGAGTTTGTATAGGTACTTATATTGCCGCTATATTGACAAATAATAAAAAAATTATATTAAAAATTAAAGGGGGCTCCGGTACAAGAAACGTGTTTTGTTTATGGTTTTATGGTTTATGGTAAGGAACCCTTCGTGTGACAGTCTTACTTCTACGTTTAACTTACATTGTGGTGGGAGATTGTATCTCACTACCCTATGGTAAAGGAAAATCTTTTGAGGAAACTAGACTAAGTACGATTTTTTATATTCGAGGTCTTAGACGTTAACGAAAATAGCGTTTTGGACACTACTTTTATTTTGTTTGTGAAACTTTTGTATTTAATGCTGTCTTGTTTGTCATTAAGCCGAGTCACCCGCGTCCGTAGGAGAATACCCTGCAGCGAATCCCTACACGTGGTCCCCGGGTGGTGCTAAACAGGTGACACTAACCGCCTCCGTGGTCTAGTGGTTAAACCACCTGATTCAGACCCAGAGGTCCCGGGTTCGATTCCCAGCGGGGGCAAATTTTTTGCTCGGTTTGGTTGGTGGTAGGACTTGTTCTAAGTCCGCCTGGCAAGCTACCACCATAATGTCTAAGTCTGTCGCCATATCAAAAATGTTAACAGCATTGTTGTGTTCCGGCAGTTAGAGGTATGATAGCCAGTTCCTCTGTGTAAGAGGATTCCGGGTGAAACTCGCTTCCATCTTCGGCCTAATCATCACTTTCCATCAGGTGAGATTTGGGCCAAGAGTTTCCCCATTTGTATAAAAAAAAAAAGTCTGACAAAACCGTTTTTTTAGGCCTGTATTCATTCATAACAGTAGGTAGATATATTTAGGACCTTAAAACCCTTCCACCTCACCAGCTTTATTTATTACCCCTTTCCGTTTTCTATCACAAATTTCTTATCCTAACTTGTTTAATCCCCGACCAGCAACCAACTATCTTCTCATTGTTTCAGGTGATTTGTGTCGCCACTTCCAAAGAGTAACCGAGATAAAAATACACCATCCCCTCATGAAAGAAAGAGAGAACACTACCAAAATAACCTTTAGCAGTTAATTATTATTGCCTTCCTAGCTTGTTAGGAGATTTTTTCGATTTATTTTCGCGCCAAGAATCGAAATACCAAAAATACTTCTTCACGCCGAATTTATAATTGACATCTGAGTTAAGAAAAGGGTTAGTTTCGGCTTTTAAATAAATTAAGTGTTGGGTAAAGAATTTGGAGAAAAATAGATTAACTAGAGTGAAAATTTTAAATGGTTTGAGAAACGGTAGCCGAACTAAATACTGTGACGATTGTGTGTCCTTGGCTTAGGATGCTTTTGTATGTTCAAAGTTTTATGAGATTGGCATTGGCCATTTGTAAAACTTTGGAACGGTCAGTTAAAAAGTATATTTTATTTTATTTTATTTTATTTTATTGGAGAAAATAAACGGTTACACATTACAATATCGCTAAGAACTTAAAACTAAAATGGTATTATAAATGTACAACCAACAACATTTTCCACATAATATAAAAAAGTTAAACTAAAATGAACATAGCATATAGGTTTGAATCTGAAGGATAAAGAATTTGATTGTTTTTATAGAAGAACTGGTAATGATGTGAATTCGGGTGGAGCTCGCCAATAAATTAATTCGTAAACCCTCCATTTATCTTTAACTAGCTGTTTAATATGTTCAGTCTCCTCAGAAGAACATCCTAACTCATTTCATTACTCCACAGCATCAGAACCTATTGAGTTACAGTGTACCCCATAAGTTACACAGATTTAGCAGGACCATGTCATGTGTACCACATTGGGTACATTGAACTGTCAACATGTTAAATGTATTTATGAAAATGATTCATAAGATATAAGCTCTAAGGTTGGTATTGCATTGAGGATCCATTCAATGTTGAAGGTCCACTTTTCTTTGAACCAGTAGCTGGTTTGGTGATATATTGTTACCAAATACTTAACCATAATGGGTTTAGGTATTCTGGAAAGATTCTGACAAGTTTCTAGGTTAAGCAATGGGAATTTTTTTTTAATCCTAAGAAAAAGTTTTATTTTTTAATTTCTGATATTCCCTTGTAATGTAAATGTTATCTATCTTACCTACCTACTAATTATTTATTAATAACTAGCTGTCCCCCGCGGCTTCGCTCCTTTCAATTAAGTATTCATTGTACAAATCGAGTTTTCATTGTTTTTAAGATGTATTCTGCTATTCGGGTCGGAGACAAATCCAACGAATCAATAACCACGAAAATTGGTTCAGCAGATCTCAAGTTATAAGTGTTGTAACAAACCCGTCTTTGTTTTATTTATATAGATTTTCCCAAAGACTAATACTCTATGGATTTCCCGTACCTTCTGAGTTAACCCTCTACAATACTTAGGTACTTAGTTTAGTTTCATAAATGGCACAAGTCTGTTCAAAGTTCGCAAATTAAAGTCATTATAAATATCTAGTCTCCGATTAGAAATTACAAATAAGTTTTTATTGACTTGGCACATGATAAATTTCTAATGGAAAGGAATCAATCAGAATATTCAGAAAATTACGGATAGGTAGTTTGTTGTGTTCTTAGCCAGAAAAATCTTACACCAGTCTTGCCAAGGAGCACCGTGTTACTCAGTTAATGGGTTGTGGAGGTCTGGTAGGCAGCCGCTCCACGTAAAATTTTGGTAGGTACTCAGCTGAATCCGGTTTGACTGGAAGCCGACCAGAAAATAGTTGGGAAAAGACTAGACAGATGATGAAGTTTGTTGTATTCTCTATGTAAGTACGTAGTGTAGTTGCTTAGTGACAAGAATGTTGTTAGACCTTCATGAAGGAGGTCTATCTACCCATAGGCTCTACACAAATCACATATACCCACCAGCCAGCCAATTCTGCCGATCGATTTTGTAAACTTTTCACCGTAAAAACTCTGGTGGAGTGAGCGCGAAGTTAACTGTCATGGATAAGATAAGATTTCTTTATTCAGATTATTTTTTTTATTTCATTTTTTTTAGACTTTTGTTTTTCATTTCGATATGTTTGCAGAATCGCACTGCACCTACCTATCAAATACGAACATTTTTTTCCTCTGTTGAGGCAAAGTATGTAGAATAACTGCAAATGAAAAATATTTTATCGAATCTGTCACCGGAAAATGGCAGACTGCGTGAGATTGTAATAAATCTTGATTAGATTATAATTTCTCGATATATTATGAAAAAATCGTTATGTACATAATAAATCGCATCAAAATTCAATAGTTTCCAATATATCCGTGTCTTATTTAGAAAAGAAAAGTTTACAAGTTCACGCGATGTTTTATAATCTTACGGCGTTTTTCACTTTCCGGTCACACTTGTCAGCCCTGTAATTTGCACCAGCAAAACCAATAAATGAGGTAGAGTCCACTGGTGGGACATTCTGGTATGGAAAATAAAAAACCTACAATAACATTTAATAATGGATAGTTTTTTTGTTGTTTTGATAGTATCTATATGTTACTATTTTGTTCTCAGCGTTTTTTATGTTGATAGACTCGTAACAGCACAGGTTTAAACCTTTGTGGTTTTAGTTGCTATTTAATACGATTAATCCTGTACTGTTTTGTTTAATTGTTAGATAAAGAAAAAAATACCTCTGTATCGAGTACAAGTGATGAAGAAATTAAAAACAATCACGGTTTCTTACTTACAAATGACATGAACAAGGTCCAAAATTTTGCGCGATCGGTACCGAGATAGCAAGACGTATACCCGTATGTGTAGCATAAACGTGGCTTTATCGCAATTTATGTTTGTACATCGAAAGAATTTCAAATGAGCGCCATATTTGCATTCCGGTCGCGTCTATCTAGATTATCAAAAACGCCCTGCAGTCTGTTGTGTTTGTTTGTAGTGCCACTAGCAAGACAATAGGCTAGATTCCATTATCCACAAATTGCAAAACTATTTAGTCCGTCAGTTGGAGTATTGAAATATAATGGGCACGTATTTTTTGTTTTTGTAAATCAATGAATATTGACAAAGATAAAACGCATCAAAACTCGGGAGTTTGAAAAATTATGCGAAGGTGTGACGTATTGAGAATTTTAAAAGCGTCGTAATTTCGCCAATTTTGGTGCCCGTAATAAAAGAAAAAACACGGGTCAAATATTTTTTGATAATCTAACTGACGGACTAATTAGATTTTTTTTTTAGGACACATGCCCATTATTGATAGCATAGGTACAATCTTAAACTCAAGCATTTATTTCGATTAGGTACCTACTTAAACTATTTACAGCTTCGATATTTACTTTTTAACTGTAAAATATTTGGCAAGCCTGAAAGACAAAATTAATTGCATGTTCGCAAGCGTAGATCTCTATGGAGAAAAACTCCACGGACACTCTTTTGAATAAGTAGGTAGTTATATAGTTAAAAAATGTTATATCGACGATGAAGTGACATGAACTTCTAACTGACATTTTGGCAAGACAGCTAACTGTAGGTATATATCTATTTTTTTACAATAAGATATACAGATTATCTGCTTTTACCAGCTCACGCAAACGATTATTAACTCAATTTACGTATATCTAAAAACTAAAATCGCCAAAATGTCAGATAGGAGATCTTGTCACTTCATCGTCGATATATTATACTAGCTGACCCGCGCAACTTCGTCTGCGTCACATTTTCCATTATTGCTCCGCTCCTATTTGTCTTAGCGTGATGACATAATTATAGCCTATAACCTTCCTCGATAAATGGGCTATCTAACACTGAAAGAATTTTTCAAATCGGACCAGAAGTTCCTGAGATTAACGCGTTCAACCAAACAAACAATCAAACAAACAAACTCTTCTGCTTTATAATATTAGTATAGATTAGGTGTTTGCGTAACAGGAGATACACACCCTGTTCTTTTATTCTCTTAGCCCAATGGGTAATTTAAATTGACCAGGTGAGATCAGGCGTAGGACCAAGGATTATACAATTTTTTGATACTCCAGTGGCTTCCAAACTTCGGGTTTCTGAGAAATTCCTTTCATAAAATCGCAATAGGTGCCTCAGGGTTGACATCCTTGGGAATCGAATCCAGGACCTCGCGCTCAGCAGTCACAGTCCTACTATTATGACTGATACTGTTAGTACTTATGAAGAAGAAGATACATCTCCGCTAAAACTGTAACATAATACAGGCGTTTTATACAGTACTATCCAGATCTTAACACTTACAAAACTGTTGCCAACCGGAAACTATTAAAACAAAAGCACCATGAACTGGTTTCACCAACGGCTGCGTTGTCATCCTCCTACCATAGATAATGCTGTCCCACAGATCTAGCGATAGTGTTCGTGAGTCTGTCTGTTTTCTATTTATTTGTGTTATAAAACTTTTTTGTAAGGTGCGTACAGAAGGAAACATTTTTGTAGTAAGAAAGAAAGAAATCTAATTTATTTGGCACACACGGATTCACACAATGTACAAGAGATTGAACTTTTCTGAAAGAATTTGTATGGAAGTTCGTCATTTTAATTCATAGACTAGCTGACGTGCGCAGATTCGTCTGCCTGACATTTTTCAGCAATAGTAGGTATAATAGCCTTCCCCGATAAATGGGCTGTCCAACACTAAAATGTATTGTTTTTGAACCAGGAGTGCCTGAGATTAGCGTGTTCAACCAAACAAACAAACTCTTTAGCATTTTTATATTAGTACTAGCTGTCCCCCGTGACTTCGCTCCCGTCAACTGGCCACCTTCTTATTTTTTTTACATAAAAACCTTCTCTTGATAATAACAAACACAACAAAAAAAGAATTAGCGAAATGTTTCAGCTGTTCTCGAGATTAGCGTTTAGCAATACATTCAGCGATTAATTTTTATATCTATACTAATATTATAAAGCAGAAGAATTTGTTTGTTTTTTTGGTTGAACGCGCTAATCTCAGGAACTGCTGATCTGATTTGAAAAATTCTTTCAGTGTTAGATAGCCCATTTATCGAGGAAGGTTATAGGCTATTATATCATCACGCTAAGACAGTTAGGAGCGGAGCATTAAAGAAAATGTGACGCAGACGAAGTTGTGCGGGTCAGCTAGTTATAGATAATTATATACCTAAATGTAAGAAAGACGATCCTGTTAGCTGTTTTTTACAATATTTGTATATTTTTACTGATGGGAATACTCATCGTGTACATGACCTGATCATCATTTCAGCCAGAAACGCCCACTGCTGGACATGGTCTCCCTCAAAGCACACCATGACCTGTGATATCTATTATTACTGCTTCCTCCACAATTACTTTCTCAGGGCGGTATATAGTCAAGCAATATGAACAGAGCACGTCGACATTCTCGTGTTCTGCAGGTGGATAGCTAGTTAGGAGTTGATTAAAGGACCAGCAGTGACCTGGACTACAGAGACTGCACTGTACCTAAGATAGGACGGTTCAGGTAGCTAGAGGCTGCAGTGAACTTATACCACGACTAACCGTCCAACCAACTAATCAGGGGTGGGTTTCCCGAGCTCGTTCTGTTGCTTGGCAGCACGTACATCTCCTTAGCTCCCAGTCTTGATGCAGTAGTTCAATGAGCACAGAAAATCTTGTACCACGTGGTGGTCACGGTTTGGTATAGCTGTCAGAGGAGACTATCGGAACTCCAACGAGGTGGGTGGGATCACGCAGCGAGCATAAAATCCAGGGTTGTGGAAAATCAGGTGGTTGAACCATGGCCGGTCGCAGACTGTCTCAGTGGCAGACGGTACATTCGGTGCAGCGGGAGCGGGAAAGGAAGAGTTAAAATAATATACGGTGTTTTGACTTAAGGTCAGGCGCCCCGTATATGACTAGATTATTTTTAACAATTCCAATTTTCAATCTACGAGTCATACCAATTGTAAATCCCGTAAACTTATGAAAAACGTTGAAAGAATCTCAAGAAGTAGAAGAAGCCTAAAGAAGGTGTAGGCAAGAGTCATACAAACTGACGAGGTCCGGAACTTAAAGTCCACACCAGGGGCGTAGCTACCGCCGTATCAAAGATACGGGGCCCCCCGATTACAAGGGCCCCAAATTACAGGTCCGCCAAGCTATACATTTAGTCCCGCACTTAAGCTAGTACGGCCTGTTTTGTTCAAAAATAAAAATACCCCTAAAAACGGGGCCCCTAATTTTTTTTACTATAGCTACGCCACCACTGGTCCACACGATGACAGACTTGTCCTTGACTTGAAAAATTGTATTCAGAGTTCAAAGTCTCCCCACTTTGAACTCTGAATACAATTTTTCTAGGCATTTGTCTGCTTTGTTGCACAAACAATTTTCTGTAGAAGTTTATAGTCTGTATCGTGTGGACCAACTATAATTATGGCTCATGCAAACTCCAAAGCTTTTCATCACAATTCATGGATCGGTACCATTTGTGTTCTTTTGAACTGCTTGCTATCTATTTCCACAACCTAGACCAGGCTTTACACTAAAGTTAAGGCGCTCACACACGCGCGGGCACCTCGCAAGGCGCACAACGCGACGTGCGCGCGATAAGGCCTTATCTACACGATCATCACGCGTCGGATGCTGCGTCTATGTTCTACTGGGAACACATTCAGCTGTCGTAAAATGTGAAGAGTTCGCGAGCGAAATTTTAAGCTAACACTTGAGTTTTGATGTGATTTTATATTGTCTGATAATTTTTTTTATCTATTTTTTTTTTTTTGCATTTCTTTCCTAATTGCCCATAAATCAGACACGATTTTGACAGTTAACCACGCAAAAAGGCTACTCTTAAAACAAACATCCTGAGGCATTCGGGTAAAAAGAAACAGTTGTCCCATAGAATTAGTCGAATTAAAGGTAGGTACTTAAGGACCAAAAACTTTCTGCAGAACTGTTTTTTTTTGTAATAAAAATTTGGATAAGCAGGGCGTTCGACGTCGTCCCCATGATCTTTAATTTAATCTTTAACTTGATTTTCGAACAGAACTTTCTAAGATACTTATTTTAAAAATTAGCCTCATCCTCGCTTTCCATTAAGCGTGATTGTGGTCAAGAGCAAGCCCATTACATATTTAAAAAAAGTACAGGATGGTGCTCATTAGATCCCATCATTGAAAAAAAAAAAACTTTTCAAACGGACAGAAAGTACCTATCAAAATCCCGAAATACCTCCACTGGTCCCATAAACTAACCTCGCACAATCACAACTAAAACCCAGAATCTGACATCTTTACCGTAGTCTCCATAAAAAGACATTCTTACCAACAATTACAGGACACGTAATTGGGCCCCGAGTACAAACACTATAGTGATGGCATCTCGAGGTGTCACGTACGTAATTGGTCGCTTGCTATCTGATCTCGCCGTGTTATTCACCCACTTAGTAGGTAGTTCTGTATGCTAAACTAGTTGTATGCTTGTTGTATGACGACTGGGCGAACGAAGGTGCAGCGCAAAACGTTCCTACCACAGATGTACTTAGGATAAGAATGTAAGGACAGTGTCAGCTTGATAAACGAGAGAGATTGGAAGTTTGAGGCCCATTCATGTTGTGAAGATGGAGATTAGCAGTGATTTCAATCGGAAATATCAAGGTTTAGTTAAGCTTAGTGGGTGCTTAATTATGCTGTCGATAAGGTCAAGTTTAATGTCCTTTTAATGGATGTGAATGGTGTTAATGTCAAGAGCAGGACCACGATGCTATTATGACGATCAGGCACTTGTCTTACCGCCGACGATCAGCGAGAAGCGAGTAAAGAGAATTGGCGAGCTGTGAAATAAGCGAGTGGGTAGATCCGATAGTTTTGTAGCTCGACTGTAAGCGACTGCTATTATGCGACGGGCGATCACTCGCCCCACTTGCTCCGGCCCGTACTATAAGTAGAAATGACCGCTGGTTGGTGAGTTCTGACCGCCAAGCGAGCATCGCCGATTCACTGCGACCAACTAGTGGAAAGAGCCAATTATCGACTATACTTGTATCTCTTTTATTCACGCGAGATCTATCTGTATCTATTATCCCTTTCCTCAGCGAGAAAATAGTCGATAGCTAATCGCTTCCTCGCGCGCGCGGCGGTGAGAGGAGTGCCTTAGGCCCACTTGCGCGGCTCCGCTTAGCACTGGGCTTATGGTCTAGTTCAGGGCTAACTGCACTTTGCAAAATGTTTTTTTTTTTTTGTGAGGCTAATGAGATTACTAAAAACATAGATTTAGCCACGGTCACGTTTTTGTGCCGTCCATTCTAGCCCAGGGCTAAGAAGAGCAACGTAAATGGGGCCTACTATTTTGCGAATGACATTGCCTATATTCCGGAAAAAGTGACATTATTACAGCAATAGTAGGTACAGGTAGCGAATATTGAAGTGATACAATGTGTGGATTGATCACATCACATACCTACTTAGCGTTTGTCAATCCCATACATTTTTAGGGTTCCTTACCCGAAGGGCTGCGGGCTGCGGACTGTATCTCAAGAACCGTAATAGACATACAGTTGAAATTTTCACAGATTGTGTTTCTATTGCCGCTATAACAACAAACAATAAAAATTCAAAGTTTATGGTACGGAACACTTCGTGTGCAAGTCCGACTCGCACTTGACCGGTTTTTGACAATCGCTATCACCAGTAAAATGACAACAACCCTCAAATTTTCCCAGACATTTAGCAATATTTTTAGCTCAAATTTTTGCAGAGATAATGCGCAGGCGCGCAGTACAACAATGGTGGCTCGCGACATGGCCCGTATGTGGTTCACTGCTGTCAGTTAAATTTTGTCAACGTATCGTGTTGTTAACAAACACTTAGTTTTTAAGGATTATGTTACTAACCCTATATGAGTCTGCTCGAAATAAAGGTTTTGAATTGAAATGAATATGACTGGCAGACTATAAGTAGTTGTATTAGGTACTACTTAAAGTTTTAAGGCCATGAAATGACCGTGTTTGTGGGTAGGTATTCAAAAACGAGGTGCGGAGCATCGTTGAGGAAGTCACAGATACCTACTGTATTACACTTGGTTTAGAAGTCAGAAAATTATAAACTCATCTACCAACCAACTTTTATAGTATTCCCAGCATTGCTAAGATAAACTTACCATCAAATAAAATGTCAGACAGGATCGAAGTGAAATTTTCTTCTTTCAAAACTGGGGTGAATAAGGAATAAATCAGAACGTGATAAAGGAAAAACATATCCGAAAGAAAACAATTCTCATTTTGTCAATAGATTTATCTATATATTTTAATGAATAATTTTTAATTACAACTGTTGCAAAATTACAGTCTCCTTCCATTTCACAAAGCTTTTTTTTGTAGAAAAATGGCAAAAGAACAATTCTTTATTGCAATCAAATCGCTGGTTACTATGACTTCTGTAATTGTAAGTAAATATAGATATAAAATGAAAATATAAACTGTTTTTATGGCTTTAGTACATAGTGACCTATGTAGCCATAGCATGGTGAATACGGTGACATTTAGTAATGCTTCCATATAATCTGTGGCGACTATTACTAAGTTTTTTTTACAATGGACGACTTTCTATGTGATATGACAAAGCCGTACTTTGACATCTTGAGTAAAAGATGTTGCAGTTACATAATGCTAAGTTGGGAATTTTATGAAATTTCCTGGTGTTTTACATCTTTTTTCCTAAGAACTGTAGTTGATGTTCAATAAGTTTCATTGCTTGAATGTGCATTTGAATATCAACTGCAGTTATCTTATGTATTGCACAAAATTAGATCAGTATGTACTAAAACAGTTACATCTACATATTTAATACCGAATGTTTGTTATCCTGCTTAAGTTTAATGAAATTCCATGGAAAATTATATTCATTTTATAATTATTATAATTTTATATTTTGTATTTTTAACTACAATATTTATTAACTATATATTACAAACTTTAACTTACAGTTAGATTTTTATCAATCGTTTATTTGCGCGAGTCCAATTGTTGCTTTCTTTGGTTTTTTTTTTAATTTTGCCAATTGAAGATAGTAATTTGCAAACAAGTACTAAATTATTTTAGCTTCGTGTATACAGTGCCTTACGTAAATTTTTCATCATCCATCTTTAGTATGTATTGGTAATTATTTTTTTAATGTTTTGCTTGCCGGTTTTACTGGAAGCCGACCCCAGTATAGTTGAGAAAAGGCTAGGAAGATGATGATGCTTGTGGAAGAAATGCAATTTAATTCTTATTCTATTGAGTATTGCACTAAAACACTAGATGAGGCTTGTTTTAAATTTAGTTACTTAGTGAGTTTAATTATTCTAAATATTACCTACAACATAAGTCACTGTTAACCGGAGCAATACGCATTTCTAATATTTTTTTCCCAAATTTCGTTTAAAAGTTCAATTAGTCTATTTTTATTTAACAAAAGCAACAATCGGACTCGTGCCATCTCACAGCACAATTGACAAAACATATTTTCAAAATATGTCAATTTTTTAGTTAAACACGTAAATATACCTTACAAAATGTATTTACAAAATAAAGCAGTATCATTAATTATATTTTAATTATTTAAAGTGGGAAATGAAATTAATCTTCCGACGTTACGGTTTGTAGTGGTGACGTTATAAAAATATCGACCAAAAACGGTAAAAATAATAATAAATTCTTTTCAATAATAAAATTTAAACCAAAACAATCACATGAATAAAATGGAAAAATATATAACCAAAAACTCTTTTATTTTTAATTCGTAATCAAAAAAGAATCAAATTTGTTTTAAACCGTTAAGTAATAAAGTTGGCTTTAATCCTTCTGTTTTTGTATTTAGAAAATTGGCTACATTGTGATCATCAGAAAATCGCCACGTCGTAACGTCAACGACTAAATAGAAAATAATCACATTCATATAACTGTTTCCAATTAATTTCAACAAAAATACCATGTAATTTTTCATTCCTATTTTTTAGGAATGACATTTGTTAAGTCTCAATTTTTTATCAATTTGTACAATATTTTTTGCAGTTGCTAACACTGTGAATTGATTTATTCACTCCTCCAAAAGTCTTGATATTTCAGGTTAGGTTTAAGTGAAAGTCCTTTCAGTTGTTGCTAAAACATCACATCTACAACCCGTGGGCAGTCGAAATTAGAGTATTAATTTAAAACTATTGCTATTGCAGTGTTGCTATGTGTCGCTAACGTGAGGGTTGCTACGTCTGACGGGCGGTGTCGCGAGGACGAACAGACTGACACGCTAATTGGGAGTTATGGGAATTGTCAAAAAGGAGTCGAGTACCTGCGACATACGACTTGGTTATAAAATCATTTAAGAACGGGTGAATACGACAAAAAGAAAAGTAAATGAATAATAAGAAAATTTACTAGGCAAAGGGTAGGTTTTGAAGAGAAAATGGGCGTCAAGTCGCGACATCGTCCGTCCATAGAACCTTACATCGTGAATCCTAATGTAAGCTTAACTATTTACAATCAGTATACGAATATCGACCCGAATAGAACTCGAAAGAAAAAACAAAATAGGAACGATACAAAACGTCGGCCGGGGCCCACCATATAAATACACGGTATGTACAGTACTAGCGATCAGTCCGTGGTCTCCACGTCCAAGCCGTTCACCATGCGCTCGATGCTCTTGAGGTCAGAGGCGGGCGGCGTGGCCGGCGTGGTGGAGCTGGGCTCCGGGGGAGGGTCGGCGGAGCAGGCGCGCGCGGGGGGGGAGCCAGGCCGCCGCGCGGGCGAAGAGCTGAGCGAGCGCGCGCGCGGCGCCACCTGCTCGAAGGCCGAGCCCAGCCCCGGCAGCGCGTACGGCGCGAAGCGGTGCGCCTTGCTCAGCGCCGCGCCGTGCGGGCCCGGGGGCGCAGGCGGCGGCGGCAGAGAGTACTGCTGCAGCAGCGGGTGCAGGTTGAACAGCAGCCCCGGCGGCATCTGGTGCGGCGGGAAGAACGGCGGCGGGTAAAGCGACGGCGGGTACAGGTAGGGCAGTAGCGGCGGCTGCACGGGCGGACCCAACGACACGTCGGGCGCCGGCGAAGGCCGCGAGGGCCCGGCGGGCGGCGAGGGCGCGCGCCCCGCCGAGCACGACGAGTCCGAGCCCGCCTCGATGCCCTCTTCCGCGCCCGAGTCGCCACCACCTCCACTCGAACTGAACCAGGCTGCAAGAGAACGGTGCTTTAGAACTAGGAAGCCAGCAGTTAGCAGTGTAGACAATGCGAGATCCTCAGAAGAAAATGCAGAAGAAATAGTTTCTTAAACCCCTTTTCCATGCTTGGGCACACGCACTATGTCACGCATTCCTGACAAAATTCACTCAATCAATTCATCATAACCATTTCGTAATGTCACATAAATAACATCGCGTAATTTCATGCTAACAACAAGCAAAATGAAATTAGAACGATATCATCATCGACGTTACACGACGCAATACGAATGAAGGAGAGAACGAACGAACGAACGAGTGAACTGAATGACATAGCGAATCAATCAAACTGTACAACCCTGTAAACGCTGGCGTCCGGAAATCACCCGTCACCAATCCAGTTACATGAATGATGGACTATAATATTAACAAATAGCTTGTAAAATGTACAATGAATCTATAATTTAGACGTTTGCTTGGGTTATTTTGGACTCTATACTTAGGTACTACTTGGATGATGGCAGGTTTTTAGCAGGTTAACCCATCACCACAACGTCATCTTGTCTTTAACTTTTTGAAGTCGGCGGTGATCTTAAACATTTTGTGCCCAGGTGGTATAGCGGTACAGCAGTGGCATTCGTTAGGTCCTCAATGTTGCAGGTGTAAGGGCACTCCAACAGTTAGAGTGCGAGCGTCTATTTTATACAATAACGAGTAGGTATGTTATTTACTGGATAAGGTTGGCACTGAAACGTGGAGATTGGCCCAAGAAAAGAGAGGCTGTAGATGATGATGGTGGTACTTACAGCTGGTATTGTGCTGCGTGGAGCTGGCAGGGGGCGGTGGACTGGAGGGGCCGCCCACGTCCAGCGGCCGCTCGTCGTCATCGTCCCGGTTGTCCGAGCGCGCCGTCAGCATTGCTTGTCTGCGGTACACGGACAAACTACTCGTGTTATTTACTTATTTTTTACTACTGTTTGCAGGGGATGCCTAAAAATGTACAGTTCCATCTTGACAATGTTTTGGACGATGATTTGCCCGTAGTCAAGTATCAAATGTTTAAGATTCTATACTATTTAAATATGTAGTTGTAATATAATATTTTACTTATTCTACGCAGACTGCTTTTTAGCATTGGTAGAGTGCGACTGCACTTTTGACCCGTGACTGTACTACTTTACAAGAAAGTGTCACATAAGGGACACTCCTGATTCCTGGGCGAGAGGATTACAAATAAAATATCTGGAAGGATCTGACTACTACGGAACACTAAACTAATGCAACGGATCAGGACACTTTACCAACAACAAGTTACTTAAGTTGTTAATTAATAACGGTTTTGCTTTTGTAATAGAGCTCAAAGACAACGAACCAATAAACACGTTTAACTTCAAATCGCATGTCAACCGACAAAGATGACACAAAAATCAATATTCTGCAATGGTATTATGATTCGTTTCATCCTTAAAAATAATATTATCATAACACATTTTAAACTGATAAAAAAAAAACAGTTGTGTACTTATGCGAACTAGAATACGAGTACCTATATTGATCAGCTGATTCAAGGGTTGACATTTGCATAAACCGTGTTTGACTCATCCTTAAAAAAATTGATTTTAATAAAGAAAACATTCTGAAGAAATACTTCTTCCAAAACCACTTAAAACTTTCCAAAATGTCTTTGGATAGGGTGTGAATCATTTGACATTTGAGGTAATGGGTCGCGTCGACCCCCGACCGCCGCGCAAAGGTTAATCATCTTCTAATGATAGTGAAATTTGAGACACCGTCGCGACGCCACTACCCTGGTGTTTAGCTAATAGATATAGTAAAGGTGCCGCGCTAGTCAAATGGGAAGCCATTTTTGAAAAGCCGCGAAGTGTACTTGTGTATTCTTTTCTTGAAAAAGCTGTGTTCTTGTTAGTACTGTCGATTTTATTCCTGATTTTCTTTACCTCATTAAGGGCTAACTATTAGGCAACTATTTGTCGCCATGTGGCCAAGTAGTCGGACTTCCCGACTAATTAGTCCATTCTACTACTAGGTATTTATAAGCGAAAGTTTGTGAGGATGGATAGATGTTTGTTACCTACTCTTTCACGTCAGAACGCCTGAAAGGATCTTCATGAAATTTGGCAGAGAGGTGTACATTCTGGAATAACACATAAAGGCTATCCTGGGAGTGTGTTCCCTTGGGATCACGGGGGCGAAGCCGCTGGCAGAAGCTAGTCTTTACCATAAATAGGTGTATTCTATGTATATTTTAAGTCAGTTGGTTTGCCTAGACAGATTATGGGGGGAGTAGGTAGGTCTGGGATAACTTGTTATTAATTGGGTAGTATTTTTAGTTTGAGACACTGGGTCCTTTACTGACATTATAAGCTAAACAACAAGTTGCCGTGCCAGTCAAATGGGAAACCATTTTGGACAAGCCGCGGTACTTGGGCGTGTGTTGCTTTCTAGAAAACGCCTTTTGGCATAATGTTGAGTGGTTTGAGCAGTGTGATCTTGTTAAGATGAGGAATAGTTTGCGTTTAGTGACCAAGCGATTTTGTTTTTTTATTTGCGGCCAGACATTTTGAAACATACCCATGAAATATACCTATTTTGCGGTAGACTTCTAGCCTGAACAGGATTCAGCTGAATACTAGTGTTTTGGGACTCCCTATAACAGGCGAACACGATACGTCTTGAGAAGATAGGTGTAAGTTTTGTTGGGTTCTGACTACCCTGGATTGTAAGTATATTTCTCATATACGAGTCAATGTATTTTTCGTTGATCTCATCATAAAATTACCCAACACAACAAGTCCTAACATCGCTTCCCCGAATTCTAACACAAAAGGGTTCAGTACCTACAACATATCAATTCCCCCCGTGTTAAATGCGGACAATATTTTTAAACTGTACCAAAAAGGATAAAAAGATTCGTCCCAAACGTTTAGCTCACCCCAAAAAGGACAAAAAGCGAAAGCAATTATTTGCCTTCTGTCGCCCGTTGAACAAACAACTCTTTATCATTTGCATTGTTTTACTGATCCCTAAATACGATCCCATCTTGGGTTTCGGGGTTCCGTCGTAAATTCGTTTTATTAACTCGTCTCATTGTCGACTGATAGAATTTAATTTGTGCCACCCCTTGTTGCGTAGGGTTGGTGATACTTAGTTTAAATAATTTTATTTTGTGATATTTTATTGTGTCCTATCGTTTTATTACTTTTGGTTTTAAATAACCCTTTTGCATGCGCCTCAATTTTTTCCTAAGTCTCGAAGAATATTTATAAATTAAAATTGGAGCGATCCTCGTGAGGGATGATTGGAGCACAAATCTTTTTCGCTAATGGATCTAGACGACAAGTTTTGGTTAGTTGTTGTATAACCGTGAATGTTTTAATTAACCAGACCTCCATAGTAACCATTTACATGATGTTTCCCCGAATTTCTGAATTAACCATTCGAAGGTACCTAGGTATTTGAACTCGAGCCTGAAATCTATCAAACTTGGGCACTAAAATGGGCTCTGACTCTCTGACACGTTATACTCAATCAAGAAATATTTAAACTGCCAAAAACTCATCTGGTAACGCGTGTCACCCCTAACTTAAACTGTTCACATTAGGGTGTCCACGTTACAATGTAAACTTGCGACACAGGGGTGCCCTGCCTTGTAATTTTGTCAAATTTTTATCCCTTAAAGCGTCGTGGTTAGTTCGAAAGCCACTAGGGGGTGCCACAAGCTATACTTGCGGTGACAACACCAGTATACTAAGTAGGTATTTTATTCTTGTGTTTTTGGTTTATGAATTAGAGATGGGACGAATATCTTAATACATAAAATTCTTCCGTTACTGAGTGACTCTCAGACAACGCTCAGCCGAAACTACTGGTCATAGAAAGCTGAAATTTGTCATGTAGGTTCCTTGGGAAATGTAGGGCAGCACTAAGAGAGGATATCCCGTAATTCATACGGTGACGGGAAAAAAACGGGGTATGCGCGTACGAAGTCCCGGGCGAGGTCGACTTTCCTGACTAGTCGACTGAAACTACTTAGTAGTCCGCGACTAGTCGGTTCTTTTCAATACAGTGATTTAGACAAGTAGCCGTGTTTTTAACCGGTTCACAGTCCAACAGACCACATGTGGTCTGCGCTGATTGTTTTACTATTGCGTCTGCTTTGCGGACAGTGAACCTATTAATATTAATACATTTAGTTTAACTCCATTAGAAATTACAGTTTTGTAGTACGCACTGTTATTGTGTATTTGTTAGTACTGGACTACTGGCGGTTAATTTCCTGTTTACATAAAAGTCGATTTTCTCGACTAGTCGGTTCGTTTCTAATACAAATATCTATTTCGCAAGGTAGTTTGTTTGACTAGATGGGCTAACTAGAACCTTGTGAAGTTCGCAGGACTTAGAAGTACTTAAGCTGAGAGTAGTAAAAGTAAAAGTAAAAATAATTCATTTTTTGGGGACTTTTCAGAAATGGATCTGACGGCTTTCGCAGACAGGCGCGTTGCGATAATTTGACAACGATGCGACGATCGTTTCCCATTTTGAATGGTGTTTTTTTTTTGTGTTTATCTGTGTTTTTTTCTGTTACTAATTATAAGAAACATGAGCTCTTAGTACCATCGTTGTACAATCGTTTTAAATTTAGATTCACTTTTAACTTAAGCAGAGGCGATGTGACCTATTTCATGAAATCTTGCCGTAAAGCTGCCCAGCTGCGATTTCCAGTAAACTTTACTGGATTGTGGAGGCTACATAGAAAGTTACTCCCTATGTAAAATGTTGGTATTCAGATGTTTTCGATTTTTCTGGAAGTCAACCCACCCAACATGCTTGGCAACAAGCTTGAAAAATAGATCGATTCCCTGTACTTTCTAACTTTTTATAGGTACTGAATTTGATTTAAATCTACACTATAATATTATTATAAAGCGGTAAATTTTGTATTTTGTGAGTAGGTATGTATTTGGTGGTTATGGTTAATAATATTTTTTAATGTGTAATAACAATATATGCCAACCAATTGTTAACGCCCAGAAAACTGAGCACGGGTCAGCTAGATGATTATAATTTACGCATTAACTACATCACAATATTCTGATTGGGACCAACCAATAAAATATTATTTAAGGCTTCGTTCCCAGCCATCACTACACATATTATAAAACAAAGTCCTCCACCGCGTCTGTCTGTCTGTTCGCGATAAACTCAAAAACTGCTGCACCGATTTTCATGCTGTTTTCACCAATGAATATAGTTATTCTCGAAGAAGGTTTTAGTATATAATTTGTCAAGCGGGCGAAGCCGCGGTCGTCAGCCAGTTAAAACAAAATAATAAAGTATTTTATGTTTTAAAGGCGATACGTTTGAGCCTCTAAAATGGCATCGGACCCATCTTAATTAATACCTCGCGACATAAAAGGGGATTCTCTCTCGGTGGGTGATATCAAAGGCGTGGAGCCTTGTGGATGCCTTGGGTATGTCGCATACCCGCCCGGTATACGTAGGAATGAGCCAGAGTTGTCAGGTACGGGACTTTCACGTGGCTAAATCGGACTTTCGATAACCTTGGGGGGTTGAGGTGGCTCAGGAAAAGAATATTGTAGGCGCTAGATATATAATATGTGTGATAACGGTCAGTGCCCCACTTCAAGTTATTGACTTTATAGCTTTTAAAAAAACCGGCCAAGTGCGAGTCGGACTCGCGCACCGAGGGTTCCGTACAAACCTGTAGGTATTATTATTATAAGCAAAAGTTGCAATTTACCTATTAAAAAACTACTTACTAGATCTCGTTCAAACCAATTTTCGCTGGTAATATACTTTAGAAGTTACAGGGGAAAGGGACACACATTTCACCACTTTGGAAGTGTCTCTCGCGCGAACTATTCAGTTTAGAAAAAAATGATGTTAGAAACCTCAATATCATTTTCGACGACCTATCCATACGACACGTTTGGGTATGATGACATTTTTTTTTAAGTTTCAGTTCTAAGTATAGGGACCCAAAATATGTACTGTATAAGTATTTTCTATTTTTGTGTGAAAATCTTTATACGGTTCACAAAATACATCTATTTACCAAGCTTCAACAGCACACTTCTTTTAGTTTCGGAGAAAAGTGGCTGTGACATACGGACAGACGGACAGACAGACATGACGAATCTATAAGGGTTCCGTTTTGCCAAGTGCGTCAGACTCGTTCGCGAAGAGTTCCGTTCGATAAACCATAATTTTTATTAGGTATTTGTTGTTTGTACTTTATTTTTCGGGTTTCTACGAAGGGATATTAGAAAATGGTCAATGTACTTTATTGCAAGTTTATCTGGTACCTAACATAGTCTAAAGAAATTATGAGTCATGCAATGTACCGTGTTCTGGGGGGCTGTTTCAGTTTATGATTTTTTAACATCTTTTGTACCTTGTAGAACGCAAATAAATAAATATGAATATAATGAATGTGGTGATTTAAGTATCTGTCATGGAACTGACAGTAATAAGTTTAGATGGTGATGATTACAAGACGTAAAACTAAAGTTACAGTGGAACTTGGGAGACACTTTTTGTATTAAAATCAATTGAATTTTAAATTAAACTCTGTAACTGTCAAGTTTGTCTATGAAGATATAGCTAACTGATAGTGAAACGTTTAATTCACGATAAACAGAAACTGCTTCATTAAAAATCCACAGCCGAAGCTAACACTTTTATAGTCGCTTCGCTTGCTAGCTTTCCTTAACCGAAATGATATGCAAATGATAAGCCTAACTTTCGTTCCTAATTCACTTAATTTCACCACCAAATCCGGAAGCGCTTTCCCTAAACCAACCTTTTTTCTCACTCTACCCACGGCCTCATTACTTTTACTAAACAATATAAATTATTTAACGCTGGCAACCCTGCAGCCGGATGTGTTATGCGGCATGTGTCCGTGGCCCGGTGCCGGCTTTTCCGAGCGCGGCGTTTGTCAAAACGCTCACGTTTCCCGCGCTTCCGGCCGCCATTTTGTGAAGATTCGTCCGCAGCGTCCGGCGCGGCCGCCGTCCGGCTGCCGGCCGGCTATCGACCGGCAATACGTTGTTTAAGCGCATTTAGGATCGCTTCCGCTACCGGACGTGGTTGGTTCATGTTATTTAGCGGTTTTGAGGTATAATGGGTAGATATTGGTGTGTTTGGTAATTTAGATGGCAGCTAAGTGTTTAAGTAACAATAAGTTCATTCTAATTATGTAATGATTACCTACATGTTAACATTTAATTTGATGAGATTGACCTATTTGAAATAACAAGTGTTCTGGCTTCAAGCTCTCTTTAGCTGTTACTTAAATAAATTCGTTTTACTTCGTTTTTATCAAACTTCACACATGTTCATTAACACTTTCTTTTAACACAATTAACATTTAAAACTATTAACCAAACTTGAACAGCATTAACAAAACGCCATTCTAATCCGAGCTAACGACGCGCGCCACAACAGATGGGTATCACCTCTAATTGAGCTCTTGTTCGAATTTCAAATAAGGTAGCGGAACGGCAGCCTATCCCCACAGCCAAGCAAATTATACGGCGAAGAAAAAAAAACTAAAGCTGATTTTATCGCGGAAATCCAATTTTCTCCCTTGCACGCCAAAGACGCTGGAAAAAAGCGCCAAGTCGAATGACTCCACCATTCCGAGCGTTACCCGCCGTGTTTAAACCCCGAACACGAATAAGGAGGCGCCCGATTGGTTTAATTTGAATTTTCAACGGCTTTCAACTCGGAAACGACGCCCTGTCCTAATTAATTCTGAAGATTCACAGATACCACGCTAATTTAGTTAGCTTTTAACTTTACTTAAATAGTCAGTCGCCAGTTTGCGCCGTCATTTGTCTTTTTGAAGCCCACCTACCAAGTGGAGTTTTATATTAATAGTTTTTTTTTCATTCGTTCGGTTTACAAGGCAATAAATTAAGCAATTAAGTATTAAAATATAGGAAAGGGACTATTAAGTGATAGTTTTGATCGTTTATTTTTATGTCGGGCTCGTTTAATAATAAGATCTTTTTATAAACGTACCTATGTAGTTGCTTGTCTGGTTGCGTTGTCTTTGATTGATTTGGAAAATGGAAAGTGTGTTTTGAGACACGGAGTAGTAAGTCAATGGAGTTTTAACAATCGCATTCCAACTTTAAAATGATCTTTTACTTGAAGACGTTATTTTAGATAATGAAAATCCGTCCATACCAATTCAAGTATCGACTTTAGTACAGTGTATTAGGGCCCGAAAGGGCCGACGCCTGCCGGAGTCGCGGGATTATTCGCAAGAGACACCGTGGCTCCGGAACACAAAGGGCAATGAAGGAACATGGATGGGTTTTAGTCAATAGAAGTCTGACACTCCCTCCCGCTACACCCAGAGCGGGAAGAGTCATTGGATGATTTCCCATCCATAAAAAAAAGTACAGTGTATTAAGTATTCAGTCGATTTAAAGACTAATCGTATAAAAAGATTTAGATAGGTTTGCGATATAATTTGAATTTTGTCAGTAACATGTACTGCCATACTTGAGAAGTATTTTGACTTCTGAATTCAAGACTAGATCATTTTAAAATAGCATGTCATTGATACGATTGACCATGACATTTCGTTTTCCAATACTTAGGTTATATTATCGACGTGGTGTGTCAATGTCTAACTCCATTGACTGGCTAGTCCTATGGGGGAGTAGTACTAATTAACTTCAAGGGTTAGGTACTTACTTCTTTTCTCGTTTGCCGGCTCCTGTATCCCGGAAACCTTTCGCGAACGGGTTGTTGTCGATCTTCAGTTGTGTGATCTATGAACAATTAGATAATTATACCTATGTTTGTTTTGGTTCAAAGTTCAAGTCAAATCATTTGTTTCTATGACCATCAAAGCACTTTTGAATATCAACATTCAAATTATTAGATTTAACATATTTCAGCTGTCCATACGCAAAGGCCGTTTTCTAAAGAGAAGAACGAACGAAAAAACTCCTTTATAAACTACTCTTTTCCAATGTACCTAAGTTTAACAATATTTTGGGTTGAGGTAGGTATTCTTAATTAAATTTGTTAGCTTTGTCAAATCGGTAGTTATTGTTTCTTCCAAGGAGCTAAGATACGAGGAATCTGATTGATATTAATAAAACAGTGCTGTAACATTCAGTCAGTGAAACAATATCTGTAATTTAACCCCTTCATAATATTAGTTTAGACTATCGTATTTCCAGTTTACTGATAATTATTTCTATTCTTAGTTAAATTATGTAACCTGAAATCTATATTACCTCCCACTCGCCTCATGATTGCATATAATGCAATTTTATGATTGCACTAAAACTATGCCATTTGCTTGTGATTATTAATAAGGGAAGCAATGAAAACGGCTGTAAAATTTTAATGTCGACTAAAAATATTAATCTAGTAGATTTCCTCTAGTGACTGGGTAACTCTAGTTAGTCATAATGGGATTCTGCAGGAATCGCAGTCTTTATGTTTATCTGGCTTATTTAAAGTCAATGATTCCGGATACTCATACTTATCCAAAACTGAAATCGCATTGTTCTACTTGAACTAAGACAAAATTATCTATGATCCTAACACTTTTAGGTACTATAAATGTGAAAGTAACGTCAGTCTGTTAATTATCCCTACTTAACAACAGAACTAAATTTGATATATCGAGAGTAAGATTGACCTATGGAGACCATTTTTCATCCCTATTATAGTTTCACTTGGGATAGTTATCGACTTTTGCGAGACTGAATTTTGTGAGTATATTTCGAACCACTGCATACTTTACAAAAAATCTTTCACTGTTTGAAAAGTATTCAAAGTTTTCATTGGCTGGACCTTCCAACCTGGACCACTTAGACTGCTAGTAAAGTAATAACAAAATGTAGGAGGCTTACCTTTTCATTCTGGTATGCGGTAACCGCGATGAACTCCGTTTCTTTGAAGACGTAAGTCCTGAAGGTGGAGTAGGGTAGCTTGAGGATGTCGTTGGCCCTCACCAGATGGAACCTGGGCTGGTACTTGTGCATCGAGTTCAGGATCGTCTGTGTAACACACTTTAGACAGCTTAGGAAAGTGCTCGCAAAGCTCACGTGTGAGCTTGGTTTGTAATTGGGGGGATACACGGCTTTGGGAACTTTTAAGACCAGCCTTTCGATTCAGATGAAGTGAGTTGTCAATCCCTCAACAAATGGAATAACGATTCACTTAAGGCTTCACAGTGAGGATTTATAGACTCGAGCGACTGTGTTAATAAACGATTACATCTGAAAGCTCAGTCATAAGGAATTGTCAAAGATTTGTTATAATTTTGGAAAATTTGAGAGCTTTCAGAACGCTCTAGGTAACTTGAGTGTCAGCGGTTATGACATAAACATTGTTTAGAGTTCAAATGTCAATGTATTTGACAGCTCTAAATTAGACAATTCTAAAAAAAGTAATTGAGTTTTATCCTTACAAATAGTATCCGAAAAGAGCATAACTAAGTTCAAGCGAAACTATTACATCATTTACGTTAGTATTCAGCCGATTAGCATCAGATGCTAAACCAATAATCTATATGTAAAACATGACATCTGTGTATTTATCGCCATTCCCCGCACACGCAGGGGGCATATAAACAAGCGATTTTCTAACATATTCCGATAGTTTACATGACTGGTAATTTACGATTACCTTACTAGACAAGCGATTGACAAGGGCCTATGCAGTTCTGTTTTCAAATAAACCTCGAAGTATTAACAAATGCTTACTGATATTTGAAAAAGTGAGTTTGTTTGTTCCGATTTCATACCTAAAGCGAAGCCATGGCAATAGATTGCTAGTGAAAAAACGATATAATCTGGAAGAATATTGTGATTGAATTTTCTCTATAATTTAATTTGTTTTTTTTTTTTAAGTCGGACGCTTATCTTTTTATACTGCGCCTAATAATTATGACAATATTTTATGATATTGCGCATTAGTATTCTGTTTTCCTATTTACTCGGTGTTCATTTTGAGAACTAACAATAATGAGCCAGGGTCATAAGAAAGTAAAAATACATTATTACTTTTTTGTTTTAACTTAATTTTGTAGATAATTATAAATATTGAGAAACACTGTTAAAAATAACGCATCATAAAATAAAATGGCTAACAGAGTATCGATCCCGCTATCACTAACCTATTACAATAATAACCTATCTTTAAAATTCTACTGACGCTTCCACCCCCGTGTCATTAAGTATCATTATCGTCTGCATTTATGAATGATGCATGAACACATCGCGATCTTTTACCGTGATCGCGTTCAAGGGAAATTAGCCTTAAATTGCAAATAATCGTGTGATCGATGGGAATTGGCTCGCGTTTGAAATATAATTATTATGACTAGTTGTGACTCGTGACGTCACTTGTTATAAGGTGGGGTATAATAACATAATTATTGGTCATAAAGGGGGCGGTAATAGCAAGTCCCGCAGATTTCTTGAAAAGAAAAGTAAGTTTCAAGGAAGAAAATTAACAACTTAAACCATTTTCCTTAAAGGGAGGTGTAAGTTTCGATGCATCGTTATTGTTTTTTTCCGTAGATACTTTATTTAGTAGCTTTATGTATAGTTATGTTCTATAACGTACCCAGCTAAGGTTTTCACCTGAGGACCGATTCTACTGATTTTTAAATAAATTTCGCATTCGCATGTAAACCGTAAACTGTCGTCAAAGCCATTTTAATACAACTTTGACAGATTGCGATTGAATTGCGAATGCGATGCGAATGTGAAAATTTGTACAATTAGCACTCTGATCTTCACAGGTCATACAATTATGTCGTCTCCATCAAAATTAACTTTATGGTTCTCCATGAAAGTAAGTAAACTTGATAGCAAAAAAAACTTTTTCGGAGTCGGAGGAGGAGGAAGTCGGTGTTTTTGTTAGTTTCTTCGTATTTTGACACCGACTTCCGAAATGAAAGTTATTTTTTACTTTGTAGTGTTTTTTTCTTCGAAGTCGGTTGTATTTTTTTGTATTTTTTTTTTTTGTAAAAAGTTTTTGTTTTTAATATGCCTGTTTAACATTTCGACTTTCTAACTCGCCTATGAATGCCTCTCTGTCCATAGATATTATTTATTGTCAATATTCTCCCGATGAATAGAAAAGTTTACTATCTCCTTTGCTTATTCCAATTTTCTCCCAAAACTATTCAACTTTAACCCAACATTACGACACATATAATTTAATCAACTATATCTCTTACATTTTACCAGATATTCGGACTTGACAAGATCGTGACAGACGGACACGCCTTCGTTTAATATTAGATAGGTTTGACAAGCGTCGTGAACCCAGAGACACATGTTAACACACGGCTCCGCCCGCGAATTATGTGTTAAAATATTACTCAATAGATAGGGCTGACCGAAGAAAAAAGTAGGTAATTTATTATATTTTATTATCATGATAAAGGGCTACTTTAAGTAAAATAGAAATTAATCCCCCTTTGAAGCGAATTGAGAAAAAGGAAGTACCATTCCACACAGCTAAATCTGCAAAAATACTAATATCCCTACATTTTGACAATTAAATTAATGAAATCGATCATCGGCGACAGACCATTGAATTTAAACGTCGAGAAGACAGTGAGACTTGAAAAACTTTTGTTAAGTTTTAGAATTTTTAATTTTCCACCTAAAAACGTTTAAAGCTTGATTCGCGACAGCCCTGTCAAGATAATGACAGGTCGCGCGACCCCGGGCTACTAAATTACTATGTAGGTACGGCTGTCACTTTGTAGCGTGGTCACACTGTACCACAGTAGCGTGGTCGCACTGTCTCCCTGTGTGGACGTCACGTAACACTCATGATTTTTGTATGACTTTAGTTTATGTGACACCGGGTCTTACAGGGGCATTTGTAGTGTACTCTTTAAAGTTAATCTTTATAAAGAAGTGCGTTTCTTACAGATGGGCTGAATGTATTCGAACGTAGACGAAGCAACAGCCAACAGGACTTGAGTACCAATATGAGTATCGTAGCCGGTGGCTTTCTGTAGTTTGCATTACCTATAACAGTTCCTTAAGTGAGGGAATGGATCGTTATCCACCGCTCGAACATTAGGTATATATTAAAATATGTACCTCCTGATATGTAAAAATATAAGCTGCCTTTATAAATTGTCACAAGTTACCTACAACACAACACACCAGCTCATATTTTAACCAGTACATTTCATATTACGCTCGCATACCATCTAGATATGCGACCATTGTGTGCTAGCATGTATTGTAAAAATTGTGTTTGTATGCAAAACTGACATTGGTATTCAATGGTGGCTCTGCTTGGTCCAGTACGGTGGATGTATCAATATTCATGGCTTTGTATGACGGGTTTTCTTTGCTAGTTAGCTTATTCCCATGATCGAAGAAGTCTGCGTGATTTAGGTATGTAGATCTGTGGTCATTAATGTCATTTTTTGAGGTTGGTACCACTGATTTATTTTGGTCAGTGGTCGTCACTCGTCAGTTTTTGAGGTTGGTACCACTGATTTATTTTGGTCAGTGGTCGTCACTCGTCAGTTTTTGAGGTTGGTACCACTGATTTATTTTGGTCAGTGGTCGTCACTCGTCAGTTTTTGAGGTTGGTACCACTGATTTATTTTGGTCAGTGGTCGTCACTCGTCAGTTTTTGAGGTTGGTACCACTGATTTATTTTGGCCAGTGGTCGTCACTCGTCAGTTTTTGAGGTTGGTACCACTGATTTATTTTGGTCAGTGGTCGTCACTCGTCAGTTTTTGAGGTTGGTACCACTGATTTATTTTGGTCAGTGGTCGTCACTCGTCAGTTTTTGAGGTTGGTACCACTGATTTATTTTGGTCAGTGGTCGTCACTCGTCAGTTTTTGAGGTTGGTACCACTGATTTATTTTGGTCAGTGGTCGTCACTCGTCAGTTTTTGAGGTTGGTACCACTGATTTATTTTGGTCAGTGGTCGTCACTCGTCAGTTTTTGAGGTTGGTACCACTGATTTATTTTGGTCAGTGGTCGTCACTCGTCAGTTTTTGAGGTTGGTACCACTGATTTATTTTGGTCAGTGGTCGTCACTCGTCAGTTTTTGAGGTTGGTACCACTGATTTATTTTGGTCAGTGGTCGTCACTCGTCAGTTTTTGAGGTTGGTACCACTGATTTATTTTGGTCAGTGGTCGTCACTCGTCAGTTTTTGAGGTTGGTACCACTGATTTATTTTGGTCAGTGGTCGTCATTCGTCAGTTTTTGAAGTGAAAACTTCTCTAGCGGCGTAGAGCACTTTTCTTGGGATGGGTATAAAAATGTTAAACTCGCATCAGGACACGTGACCTGATAGAAAATTCGTAAGACGGATGACGCGTCAGGACACGTGACTTGATCGAAAATTCGTAAGACGGATGATTAAAAATTTTAGAATCTGCTAAAGTGGCCTTTGGCCCCCCAGTATTGTACATGGAGTTTCTGTCTATCAGACCAACACATCCCAACAACTGGATAGCACGGTACCCCTTGGCAAGACTAATGACAGTATTTCTTGCTTCTGAGTACCTACCCGTAACGACTACCAAAGATCTACAAATGACAGACGGGACCAACGTCTTAACGTGCTTTGCTTCCGAGGCCTGCCTCCTCCGTAGGACTTTAATGGCGACCTTAGCTAGTGTCGCTTAACCTGGAGTACCAACTAGCGTTTTTTATGCTGTGAAATCATCAAACGACTCCTTTCGCTCTGGAGTGGAAAGGATTGTCAGACTTACTGATTAAAACCCATCCGTGTTCCTCCTAATGCCCTTAATTTGCGTTCCAGGGGGTTACTCTCTAAGCGCGAAGTTCGTAGTTCCGGGCTTGGTTGCGGGTGTATTTACAGTAAGTGTCAAATTGTATTGTCATTAATTCTCAGTGGTTAAATACGGAGTAGAATACGCCCGCAACTAAGCCTGAACCTACGGACTTCGGGCTTAGAGAGTAGCCCCCCTGGGCCGCGGTGAACTCTTTCGAACTCCGCAACCCTGGCATGGACTACTGCTGCTGTTATTAAGCCGTGAGCTTCCCACAGTAACTTGATACATCATATACTTCTTTATTAAAGTTTCCATTGACTAATTGCCGGTCCCCCACAAGCTCGCGCCGAACCATTAAATTCAATTGCGCTCATTAGACTTGACCAATTGATTATGACAACATCCGCTAATACCCGGATTTGTTTGCTGTCACACTGATTGGAGCACTTCCTATGTATTCATATGATTACTTAATGTTTATCAAGACAAGTGTATGGTTAAGATTTTGAGAATGCTTTTGAGTGTGCTTATTTATTTATTTATTGGTTCATCAACAATGGGCTTGTGTCCTGAAAAAATCTATTTAGTCCGTCAGTTAGATTATCAAAAAATATTTGACCCGTATTTTTTATTTTGTTACGGGAACTAAAATTGACGAAGATACGAAGCTTTTAAAATTCTCAAAACGTCACGCCCTGGCATAATTTCTAGCGGGTCGTGACGTTTTATCTTTGTCAATATTCATTGATTTACAAAAACAAAAAATACGTGTCCATTATTTTTCAATACTCTAACTAACGGACTAAATAGTTTTGCAATTTGTGGATGATGGAAACTAGCCTATTGTTCAGACTGCTTTTATGTTAAAAATGGGATGCAATAAACTTACAAACTTAAAAATGGCTTATGACCAAGTAAATATAATCTATATTCTACGTTTCAATGTGTTCATAGACACATAGAATTGTATGATTGAATTTGATCTTTATTATGCATTGCAATGAAAGATGGGCAGTGCCCGAATGGCATCCAAGGACTGGATAAATTGTTGGTCGTCTGACGGCCAGATGGGCAGACGACATCGTTGCCATCGCCAGTAGAACCAGAATGGGGTTTGGTGGTACCTACGTGTAAATTGATATAAGAAACGAGAGACCTTTGCCTAGCATTGGGCGAAGTCGCGCTGCGGAGTATGACGATAAAGTGATTCAAAGGTCAGGGAAATATGAATGTGAATGAATGGTTGTAAGTGAGACAAACCAAAGACAAGATTGATTGTGGCTAGAAAAGAGGTGACTAATGAGTTGGTGACGAATACAGATGTAAAGAAGAAGATACTGACTAAAAATAAAAAGTGATTATTGCAAGTTTCATCGATCGGAGCGCTAATCTCATGAAAAGGAAGTTTAAAATGGAAAAGCTCTATGTCGTCAATAATGTGATGAGATCTTCTTAAAGTAAGTATTCGTTAATTTTAGATAAACGCAGTGCAAAGGACTAAAAACTATTACGCAAAAGACAAGTTTTCAAGACACGTTTAAGAAATGTCGCCCCATAACGATCGCCAACAAGAATGTTATACGCCAGCAAGATGAATCGCTCGACGTAACGAAAGATGACAAAGAAATCTTTTGTCTTAACGAATTATTCCATAAAAATTTACAGCCACATTAAAATAACTGTTTAAAATAATATCTATTTTGACGCGCTGATCATCTCATCAGGAACAAACGACTCCATAAAGATGATCTTTCTTTTTTCTTAAGCTAACGAACGACTGCATTCAGCCCGAAAACGATAACATTAAAATAAAATTATAGTTGTTCCTTGCGTCGGGTTTAATTACCGGGCTCTTATTGGACCGCCCAATTTCTTTATTTTACGGTTGGACAACAAATTTATATGTAAATCGATGGCGCGGTGGTCCGGCGCCGCTGACGTATCGAGTGTCCATTAAAAGTAATTGGGGGGCTCTCTAGGATGTGACGACATCTGGTTAATTGTTCGAAAGTTGAAATATTTTTTCTGGGAGTTTACCTAATCGATTGTATTTTTTGCGATTTTTTTCGCTGTTCGTGCTTTTTTTCACTTGGTCAAAGTTATTACGTTAGCTGATCTATTTAAACTTTAACTACATATTCACTGTTTTTGTGAGCTCTACAGTTTATGTTATAGTTTCATAACTTACTTACTCCAAATAAGTGTTCCAGTTTAATACTGCTTTTAGATAACAATTCAATCCACTTAGCACAAAAACATCAACAGCAGGAATATCTCTTCGACTCTAGCTTGATTAATTTAATTACAACGTATCAACATAAAAATAAAACCAGAATCCTTAACTAATAGTTCAAAGTAAAAAGCGCGGGGTGGCGCCACTAGTCTAGCCGTTACAATCGCTTCGCCACGCTCACAGATCATAAACAATCATTTTGTTGATCGTTCTATGATGAACTGTCTATGGCGCAACTATTCATAGAGTAATTTTATTTAAAAAACCGAATCTTCGAACGCGTTTAAAGATTTTCTGGAAACCATAAATTCGGTATCTTGTTAAGAATCGTTGAATGGTTTTACGGATTTCAGAATTGTTCAACGTGGAAATTGATAGCTGTAGGTTAATGTTTTGATTAATAAAAGCGAATACTTTGTAAATTAAATAGTTTAGTATCAAAAAGACTTTACTGACCAATATCACAAGAGTGGGCGAATTTTGTGAGTTTGTGGGTGGAGGGTCAATTCAGAAATCAGGTTCGATATTCCAGATAGGTTATATTTTATAATTGTCCAGTTTGGACAAAGCCGAGGTGGGCCGCGTTAAAGTAAAGCGATCAGCAACTGCTTCTTTGAAAATTAACAAGATCCGTAGTTGCGCTATTCGCTACGAGATGTCGCTAGCTGTCCACAATGTACAAAATATGTCAACTAGTCTTATTATTTCGCATGGCTTGGTTTTAGCAGTGAAGTTTTTTTCTACGGAGAAAACGTTTTTATTTTTGAACATTACTTTATTTTTTTTGTTTACTTCTTGCGAGTTGTACATCAACAGATGTTTTAATTTTTTTTTTGTATGAAGATCAAGACGGAACATTAATTACTTACATTTTTAGTTTCAGCTACAAAAAATAAAATAAATATAAATGAGAACGCGACCTATCCCAACAAAACAAAATTAAATATAGAACGCATATCGCATTCTAGGCGACGCATTGCCGCCCGTCGCCCCACACATTCGCGCCAAATGGCTAATTCGCGCGGCAAGCATACGCGCCATAACTCATATCAACTAACCAATCGGCGAGGGAGCGTACAAACATACCTCCGTCTCTTTCTAACCTACTAGAAACCTGAGCCTTGTTTGTTTTTCTTTTTACTTCCTTTGAAATCTTATTTTCAATTTTATTCCTGCAGGGGCGTGGATGCGGCTATGCATTTACTCTCTCTCTCCCACGTATGGAACGCAACTGCCATCTCCGTCTCGCTTTTTGTAATTTTAATTCGCAGAACGCTATCGAAACGTGATTTGAGTCTATAGAAACTTTTTTATTGCAAATGTTCGGAATTCGATGAGGCAAAGACGGGGTTTCGGCAAAGCTTATGCAGTATCGATTGTATTCGAATGATGCATCTTCATGTTTTGGTTAGGAAGTGGTAGGTATATGATTTTTAGTCGCCATTTATGAGAAGATTGTGACTGAAACTGCATCTGATCAAAGTTATTTAGAGCTTTTTACGCAATTTGATCTGTTTCTAGATGAGAAACCTTTTTGTCTACAATGCCGGTTAAAATTTTGGTTTGTGTGATTTTCAATATTTTTGCTCCGTACCTACCTAAGAACTCGAAAATTTCTTATCTACATACCTGTTACAGATCTTCAGGTTACGTAATCTCCTATGTCAAACTATTTAAGTAAAACAATGCTTAACGCATCAAGTGAAACTAAGTACTTACAGGTTAAAAACCTTACAGTGAAACGCAACTATTTATTTATCTGTGGAGACTTGTTATTAGCAATTTAGATATTACTGTCGTTATAATGACATTAGTCAGTATTTTTTCTGAAAAATAAATAGGTAAATGTTTTTTTTTTTTTCAAATTGAAATTGTCCGCTAGTCCGCCAGTTAAACCGCAAAAATTCCGAATTACTCCCTATTTCTGCACAAATTTGATGCTGAGTATTTTTCAAATTCTATTTTAGCCTGAAACCTATCTAACTTTGGTTTCAAAATAGAGTTTGACTTCTTAACTCCAAATAAGAACCTACTGTAATTCACAACAAAAACGCTATGGGCTAAGTAGGTAAGTCTTTTCACAAAAAAAAAAACTTTTCCCCTTAGTTACAAGAATTAGCTAGGTAGGTACCATTTACAACCTTAAAAACAAACAAACTCAACATCATTATTTTCTATATATCGTTCAACATCTCGACCAACGAACTCCCAGTTCAAAGAACCGGCCCTAAATCAATTAAACTACATATCTCACTTGGACGCGTGAAAGTAGCCACATATCACTCCAAGTTTAAGTTAAAACAAACGGAGGATTACTACAGAGGAGCCGGCCACCAATATTTGCGGCCAACAGTTGACAAGCAAACCGTCTTAGCGCTGAATCAACAGAAGGGGTTCACTAATGCCCCTTTTTACGACAAAAAGCATCGACAAATATTGGATCAAATGCGGCAGTCGCTTGCCGCGATATTGTTTGTGATTTTAGAATTTTAAGGTGGTATATCGATTTTTGGTAATTGGAGTATGACGGGGCGCATGGGATTCTGATTGTCTACTGGATTGGTGGACCAGCTGGTGAAGCTTGAAATGATCTGTCATTCATTACATATGAAGCTATTTATTGACAGCTCGATTTGCACGGTGAAATTTTCACAGAGTGGATGGATGAACAGTTTCAGTCCAAACGAGGTTGTTAACAAAGTGGCATTCTATCAGTGACAGTAGTTGTCAAAAGGAATAGACCACATGACAATGGTTATCGCTGACATGTTTCAATTTGTTCAAGATTCTTAAGTTTCAAAGAGTGTTAACGCGGCTGAACAAGTTCATCCTAGTCCTAGGGTCCGCGTTACTTCGATATGACAAGACAAATATAAAGCAAGTATGTATTGTCTTAAATAAAACGGCACTGCAAACAAAACACAACACAAATGCCGCACTCAAATTATTTAGTCATCATTTGCCTACATTGGGGTCGGCTTCTAGTCAAACTGGATTCAGCTAGTATTTTACGTGGAGCGGCGGCCTACCAGACCTCCACAACCCATTAACTGGGTGACACGGTAACTCTTGGCAAGACTGGAGTCAAATTTAGTGACTTCTAACAATCCGAAACGACTGCTAAATATCCACAAATGACAGCCGAGACCAACGGCTTATTTTAACTCACATTATTTAGTACTGACTTAATATAACCTCCGAACATTTTACCGCATTAAAAGTAACGGAAACCCTACAACGTTCCTAAGAACAATCTTCTATGTGACTATCACATTGATCAACCTTCACTTCACGAACAATTCGTTTCTGAGTAAGTACTAAAAATATGCCTTCTAATCACCAGCCGAACGATTCTGCGCAAGCGCATCCATTAACGATATCAATAAGTGTTTATCTACTTTATCTATGGTAGCCTCAGAAGAGGCGCATTGTCAACAGTAATCTTTTGATGGCGTAGAATGCAAATTCTTGGGTCTTGAGGACCAAGGAGTATTACTTTTCTTAGAAATTAAAGAGGGTACTTATATCTCTCTCGCTAAAAATTGTAAGAGACACTGAGTCAAGGATTCTGAAGTGGCTATCTGGTCTCAATCATTTAAATCGGTGTTAGAGAACACTAAGACTGTGTTTCCAATTCCACTACAACAAATATTATTGACTCCGTTTAATCATCAGTGCCTAAATCATCATTGCAAAGAGAAAACAAAAACAAAAATCTTTCGAAATTCCCCCCCTCCCCATAATCCAGCAATTCCTCCAGAAAATCCCTTACCCAATCCATGTCGCACACTACAGAACAATCGCACATGCGCGGGAGCATCCATTAGCGATTAACGAGCGATCGGCGGGCGGCCACTAAATTAAAATAAATATTTGCCGGCTCGCCACAAAGAGACGCCGCTTTCATCCGAGCCGACACAGGTGCCGCCCGAGACGTACAGTCAACCACTTACTGTACTCAACGTACTAGCTATATTAAGTTGAGAGTAAAACTAAAATATGGGAAACTAATTATTTTTTGAAGCAGTAAACGTCGAAACAGCAGTTATATGCAGAATTTATTGCAAGTAACGAAATGCAAATTTTGGATGACTTCTTATTTTTGCAAAGCAAGGTGCTTGAGATGTTGTTGAAATTAATCATCGTGATATACAGGGAAATTGAAAAAATATTGAAACCTCTTAGGCAGTGAAAGTACACATGATTATAAGCAACTTTTGTGTATAACCGTTGGACGTTAATTTACGAATGAGCTACAAAATTGATGTCGTCATTAGATCTGCTGGGAATGTCACATTCAAATACTTAACGGTTGATTGTAGGGATAACAGTACTTTTAACAAGCTTTCATTGAGTTAAGAGTACATATCCTGTTCCATTGTTCAATGTTGATTCCCATAGAAACAGTTTAATCTTTGCTAAGAACCTACACTACTGATCCTCTTTCCAGGAACACTAAGGAAAGTACTTCCTTCAGCTCCTATAATGTCCTCAGATGACGAACAACGCTGAAAGGCAGTAGACTGTGAGTCCAGCAGAAGTCTGTAATGACAAATATCTGCCAAACCTTTTCTCAATGATAGGTCGTCTTCAAGACGAATCGGATACAGCTGAACAATGGTATTTTAAAAGGAGTAGATACCTATCCGACCTCCGCCACATAGTAATAACGTACCTCTTGGTAAGACTGGTGTAAATTTTCTGGCTTTAGACAATCCGTTACGACTGTCATAGATGTACAACTGACAGTCCAGTAACATGCTTTACAAGGCACGGAGGATATCACCGGAAGTCAAGATGATAAGTCAGTTTTGAGTAGACTGGAAGCTGATACCCTTGGGAAAGACGACGAAGACAACAGTAACGAAAAAGCAACAGTCAATAGAGACAAGACCCTTAATACATTGACAGAGAGTGCAAAGCAGAACAACTTAACTTGCGAACCGTACATGCTCAATAAACTGTAGCACTGATGCATGTCATTAAGAAAAGCTCGCATACAGCGTTACGACTCTTATGAGATATCTGCCACTTACATATGTATCTCGATAAATAAACGATAATGTATTGCAGTTGATATCGTGTATATGGCAGATGGTTTACTAGTAATTATTATCTAATTATTTTATTTGTGGTTGTATTGAAATTGTATATTGCTTTTACTTGTTTCAATGCTCTTTGTAGGGTCTGTAAAGTTAGATTTTGAATGCTAATGGCGGAATATTAGTATTATGAATATAATATGTAGTTATTAATTGTTTGCTTGAGGCATTATTTGATTATGTTACTTTGATTTTAGGTAGGTATCGAGTCTTTCAATTCACTTGAACCAGTGACTAAAAGTATCTGTACAGACTCTTTAGCATAGCATTCTTTAGCATTTGTCAATTATCTCTCTGACCATGGAGCATGCTTGCCTAGAAGTAACCTATTCACTCTCAACTTAATGATAACGATACCCAAATTATAGCTATCCATTACATTTGCCCGTATCTACATCTACAAGCACAACGATTCCCTTAGATTCAAAGCAGTCATTATAATTTAAACTGTCATAAACAATGACGTATTATATTACACGTCATAAACCAACATCGCGGCGCTTAAAAACGGCGAAAATACTAGATAGCTACTAATACGCATGAAGAAAGGGAAAGAAAATATGTCACCGTACGGCGGGATGCCTGTTGCTAGAGGGAGATAAATATACATCTTCAGTTACGTCACAGGATAGGTAATAGTCAAATTGACATCAAAACAAACGTAGTGTCGCGCGACAGGTTGGTGCGTAACTAAGCGCGATGTGGCCAATTGGCTTCATTTCATGTTGTCATTTTAGAGTGCGGACAACGTATCTATAGTTTTATATATCATTGGTCATAAAGACTTGCTCCACATTTGACACGTCAACAAGAACCAATGACAACAGGAAGCCACAAGTAGTCTACAGAACTAAAAGCTCTACGCTCTAAGCAAACATTTGCTCTATGGACGGTCCCATTAAATACCTTTGTTTTTTCAGAGACACCTGATAGCTACGCACTGACATGAGGATTGATAGCGAGGAGTTTGGACAGGTGTCAGATACCTAACTGTTAACTGTCGAGTGTTGACAGCCCGAAGTTGTTTCAAACAAGTAGTTCTACCTCTTTTGTGGAGTGTGGTGACTGGTCTTATACAAGAGTTGAGAGCTAGTCGAGGATGCAAGGGCGTGATAAATGTTCAAGAAGTTAAAAACTATATTTTATAGCTAGTAATATACACACATGCAGAAATCCTGTATGCAAAAACTACATGAGTAACGTCATCTTAATACTTCATATAGCCAGAAGGATCATATAAAAAACTACAAGTAAAGTAAATAAAATGTTTGATAAATATTAGAGAAAACGTGTACAGTGCGACAGCTCATCATAATGAAACCATTGGATGGATCAAACAGGGGCCCGAGTCTGCTATTACAATAGTGTCAGAATGGTCGATCACTGATTTCAAAATGGTTGATTTTGACGTTTGGTAATCTACTAACATAATAGCATCATAATGGCGTCATGTTATGACATTCCAATGATCAACCACTGACACGCCATTGAAAGAAAGCCATATGAATGGTAATCTCGTACATAATGACAGATTTAGTATTTACGAACTTCTCACTACTTCAGATTGCTTATAACACTAATAACTAATATATAAAACTAATTATAAATAAAATCTGGCATGAATAAATGCTCAAATTTAGCTCGGTTTTATAATAATGGCAATACGGCATTCCTACCGCAATTCTATTACGAGACCAGTGACCGGTCACTGACGTGCCAGTGACCGTGCTATTATGAATTTAGCAGATTACGAACTTTTAGCAAAATGACAATGGCATGACAATGGGATCGTGTCAGAATGACAAATTTATAAAAATAGCAGACTCGGGCCCCAGGACATTCTCCCAATCAGTCTTTCGCTCCCCAACTATGCTGAGGTCGGTTTCAGTCCAGGCTGCAACTGAACACGAGTATTTTACGTGGAGCGTATGCCTATTGGATTTCTACATCCTAGCAATGGATGTTAAAGACCTACAAATGACAGCCGAAACTAACTGTTATTTCCGAGGCACGTAAGAGCCTCGATATGCAATGGACGATCACCCATCCACAGATCGACTTCGGCAAGCATTATCCTGAAGACCGATCAGTAGGACTGTTATTTTTTAGCCACAAGCAATAATGAAGCATACTTAGAAACAAACATGACATTCCCACGAAGTATTTTTGTTCCAAAAAATAGTTGAAACTATGCAAAATACAGGAGATTTAAGTTAGGTACAGATCGTGGGAGTGTTAACGTTTGACCAGGCTAGCGCGCAAACACCGGTGTGTACAGACCCTTGAACGGTGAATGTAATCGGTTTACACTCGGGCTAAATGGTAGTGCGGAATGTTCGCGGTATTTTAGTTAAAAGGATCAGTAGAGGTTTCAGCAAGGCTGGTAGTGTTAAAAGTAAGTGAACTTGGAGAAGTAGATAGAGATATAGGTTACTTTTAATCAATGATCTGTCTAGCTATTTCCCTCTCTCAAAGTTGGGATCAGCTTCCAGCTGAATGTCAATACATATTCTTGGACCGTCTGCTTGAGATGGAGTTTATTTTGTTTAATTCATTTGATGAAACATCTAGATTATCACTACAATTATGACAGCTGTGGCTCAGCTCGAGAATTAGTGAAAAAAAATACTAGAACATTACCTTAAGTGACAGGAAACGCAAATATCAAAGTTGGTCACCCATCCTTTGACATAAACATAAAACTATCAAAAAGACTAATCATCCAAGAAGGAAAATCATCAAAAAACATTCTAAAATCAAAACAGATCTCTAGCAGAAACGAAACGCAACTAACGAGTTACCGAGTAATAATAATAAAACGCAGAAAACGCGGAAAGCATGACACATTAAGTCATTTTCTATGCACTATCCAGAAAATTGTGTCAGTAAAAGGTTAGTAATCACTGTTAGAACATTTAAACATATATCTACATATACTCAAAGCTAGATATTAAACTATAAAAGCATCCTTTCTCAAGTTTAAAATCACTGCATACGGCCATCCTGACATGAACTGTCATTTCAAAGGTACGGCTAAATAAGAGAGCTCTAGATTTAACGGAAAGAGCTGTGGTTTTGAAAACTGCGGATGGGAATCAGGATCAAGTTATAGTAGTGGCGGTATAGTTTGATGTTGAGAATAATGACAGGCGCCATGCGATTCACATTTTAATGTGGATTTGAAAAGGCGTTAATGGAACGGTTAGAGGTAAGATGGGATTGTAAATATTATCTTTTTATAGTCTTTTAGTGAGATGAGCGGAATTCTAGGTTTTATGACAGTTCTAGGGAGGCACTTACTTACTCTATTTAATGGCACATTTGGTTGGACTAGTTAATATTGTAATTAATATGGAACGGAGGAAGTGGATAATAAAAAAGTTATAAACAAAATTACTTTTCCATTAGTCTGATACAGTAGGTATGGTATTCAAGTATTTGGTTGCAATTTTTGACACTATCAACTGCACAGGTAAAAAAAAACTTACTTATCGTTTTTCTGGGAAAGTTAGCAAAAATATCTTTAACGTATGACACAAAGACGTACCTATATAATCCACAAAAAAAATACTTTCAATAAAAAACAAATACTATCAACAAATTGATCCACAGTCGTTCAGAATTTACAAAGCCTAATTCAATACTTGAAAACAGAACAAACGAACCTCCTTTATATTTATACCTATAATAAATGAGTTGGGGGCTCATAAAATTATATGATCAATGGCGTGGCGCCACCTGCCGACGAAAACGCACAACTAAGTCGACCGATGCGTATGCGCATTCGTTAACCAAAACACTGCAATCACACGAAAATAAACCTTATTTTTTTTGACACAAGCTTGAAACTTGATTGCCAACAATATTTGCTAGTTGTACCAAAATTAATAATTATGAAAATTCGAGGGTTTATCTCACTTCCTGATCTTTTAGTATCTTTAGTGGTTAATCAATTAATTAGTATGGTATAAATCAATGAAGACGTTATTTTTGGTAGTTAATTGGTGACGGTATCTGCGCATTGTCGCCGTTTCAATTACAAAAAGTAATAATACTGTTGAATAGTTTTTAGGTTGACCCTCATTTTCCAAGTCACGTTCTCAAACTCAAATCTAATCCCTCACTGAAAATGACTAGCATAGTTTGTAATTAATTGACTTAAACTGATTAATCGAGACTTTAAATATTGAGTTAAAAACGTGCAAAAGCAGCTAAAATTAGTTTGATAATTAGTACTCAACTTTTAGAATAGAATAGAAAACATTTAGATACACAACACAACAGCAACAAACACATACATAGGTACTAAAAACAGAACAATAACATAATATGACAACGATACAGTAAAATGTTCAATTCAATCGGGGGTAGGTAATAAAAGGAACCTTAAAAATAGCTGAAGATTAGAATTTACTCAAAACTCGCAAAACTTCATTTCAAAGGAAAGCCACATCAGTATAAACCTTTATATTGCCATACATCTATACTAATTTGAAGAGCAGAGTTTGTTTGTTTGGTTGAACGCGCTCATCTCAGGAAATACTGGACCGATTTGAAAAATTCTTTCAATGTTAGATAGCCCATTTATCAAGGAAGGCTATATATCATTACGCTAAGTCAAATAGGAGCGGAGCATTAAAGGACAATGTGACGCAGACGAAGTTGCGCGGGTCAGCTAAAGTAAAAAATAAATGGCAGAAACCGATATTCTACATAACGACGGGTAGGTTATGGGATCAGGCACGCTTACGGCGCCGGGTTCCATAGATAATCCCATGGGATAGCGACCACTATAGGGTTGATGAATCATGCGAAAAGTGAGGCGGTTGAAAAAACTGGACTGAATTATTTAGAACTAGCGTGTGCTAGCGTGATCCCTAGGAAACATACTCCCGGAACATATATATAACCTATTTATCCTCATAGTTCCCGTGGGATTTCCGGGATTTATGTATTTATTATAGATTGTATTTTTTTTTCTTCCTCTCGGTTTGTCTTTTCTATATGTTGCACCTACCATGCTGTCTCTGCACCACCCTAAGGTCGACTGGTAGAAAATGCCTATGGCATTAAGTCCACCTTTGTACAGTGTTATTACTTGTGCTTAAAGTTTTAGTAAAATAAATAAATAATAACTATCCTATGTCCTTTCTCGGGTCTCAAACTATCTTTATACAAAATTTTATCTAAATCGGTTCAGTGATTTAGGCATGAAGAAGAGACAGAGCTACTTTCGCATTTATAATATTAGTAGGGATTTAAATTGATCCTCCTAGCGGGTTTGGCTCAGGGAAAAGGTTTTATTATTCTGTAGGAACACACTACTGAGTCAAATAGTACTTAGTGTATCCTGTGTCCTAATGCAGCTTGGCGAACGGATACACATGATCTACCGTTCAAGTTCAATCGATATCCGTCCATCTTTAAATCGTGCTTGATCAAAATACAAAAATTTATTGGTATAAATCTATACTTATAGGTAGTATAAAGCAGAAGAGTGTGTTTGTGCTTGTTTGGTTGAACGCGCTAATCTCAGGAACTACTGGTCCGATTTGAAAAATTCTTTAAGTGTTAGATAGCCCATTTATCGAGGAAGGCTATAGGCTATATATCATCACGCTAAGACCAATAGGAGCGGAGCAGTAAAAGCAGGAGATGTTACGCAGACGACGTTGCAAGGGTCAGCTAGTTTCAAATAAAAAAACACAGCTAGACCAAACATTGACAACTGAATTTATAATCTATGACTCCACTTAAACTACAATTCTTAATAAAGACATGCCTCAAACATATAATTTGCCAACCCTAGCTAAGGGTGGCGTAAACCCTCCCTTAATTGATTGCTCCTGTGATTGATCGAAAGTCTTTAACCGATACGGTGTTCTACGAAAACGTAACTGCTGCGTGATCTAAATACCGCAATTTTCTTCTTTTTTTTTGGGAGATAGAAAACCAAATGAGAATTTGATTAAGAAAAAAACTTTTTACAAAAAAATACAACCGACTTTCAAAAAAAAGAAACACTACAAAGTAAAAAATAACTTTAATTTCGGAAGTCGGTGTTTTTGTTAGTTTCTTCGTATTTTGACACTGACTTCCGAAATTAAAGTTATTTTTTACTTTGTAGTGTTTTTTTTTTTTGGAAGTTGGTTGTATTTTTTTGTCAAAAGTTTTTTATTTTTCACTTTTTAGTGGTACCCTACACCTAACACCCCTGCAAAATCGCAGAAAAGAAAAATACGCAATTTCGATTACTTGGATGACATAAAACTATCATCCAAGTAGACGAATTCCAGCTATTTCGATTTAAAATCCAAAGTTCGTAACCGATTTTCATAAAATTTAAATGGGACCAATTTGCAAGTATATCTTTCAGATAAAACAAGATTTTTTCAAATCGGTTCATAATTGTCGGAGTTATGAGGTAACAAACATAAAAAAAACATGCAACCGAATTGATAACCTCCTACTTTTTGGGAAGTCGGTTAAAAAGGGTTTAAATCTTGTCTTACTAGTTCCTACTTTATGTAAAAAATTATAGATATTATGAAAATTGATTTTTAATCATATTTTTATACGTCATTTTTCGTAAAATTTATACTAGATAAGGGTTTTTTGTTTGGAGCTTTCACATTTTTAGTTTAAAAAATGTATGGATGCTGAATTATCTCCTTTTGAATAGTTGTAGATCAGAGTGGCAATACTACTAATTTTTAAACAACATTCGCTTTCGTATGTCAATCGCAAACTGTCAAAACTTTTTTAGGCATTTTTTGACAAATTGCGAATGAGTTGCAAAGCGAACGTTGCTTAGAAGTTAAAAGAATTTTATAGGTCTTCAGATATCTGATGCCGCCTCATACAAGGACTTTATATCAAATGTTTTTGTCGTGGCTAAGGAAGAAGAACGTAGGTATAAAATTTCTCGACACATAATCTGTTATTTTCGAAGACACAGATGAATGAAGAAACAAGCATGAAAACCCAAGAAAAATCACGGATTAGAATCTAGCCATTTTTCAGAAAGCAAAGAACTATTTTTTTCCGGTAAAATTTCTAGGTCCCCCTAACAAGTTCACCATAGACTCACAGCTGACACATAATTATCCTTGTCTCTTAATCACCTCAATTTTTAAAAAAAGCTCCACAGTCCATAGACCATAGACGTCCGCCATAATACACCCAATTACGACTTATACAAACACATGTCATTCAAAAAACAAACAGCTAACGACAATATAACTATTTATTACCTAATCAAAAACAAACGCCAGTTAGTTTTGAGAACAAACCCCTAATCATTTCATATAATTAACTTAGTTTTTACGCCAATTTCGGGGCCAACCTTTTTTTTGGGGCAAATCTTTAACGAGGAAGTGTAACTACAAGGTGATTTGCACTCTATTTCTAGAAGTGTAAAGTTTTATTTTGATTGATAGGTGTTTGCTTAACAAATATTTGTGTTGGTTGAAGAGTACGCGTCCATATAATTAGACTGCAGACACCTTGGTGTGATGATCGTTGGCGCCTCAGGCTTGTAGTGTGACCATATAACAATATATTGAATTATTGCATTGGGATATCTTGATTTATTTGGGCTCAAAAGACAACAACTTTTTTGTAGTATTCTAGTCGTTTTAAAATTCTGTAGGAGACAAAGGCCTGGTCTATTAATTAAATATTTTTAAACCTTCCTTTAATCAGAAAGTTGATAGATTTTTATGGTGAAATGTACCTACATTTACAGATAGTCAGTTTCAAATTATTCACACAGGAGTTAGGTATGTACTTAGCGGTGGTATGCGTAAAAATAAGACAATGTTTAAAATAAACCCAAGATTGAAATGACAAATTGCTTCAATCTCAAATAAACACTTTAAACGACTGTGTAACACATTCATATATTATAAAGCAGAAGAGTTTGTTTGTTTGTTTGGTTGAACGCGCTAATCTCAGGAACTACTGGTCCGATTTAAAAAATTATTTCAGTGTTAGATAGCCCATTTATCGAGGAAGGTTATAGGCTATATGTCATCACGCTAAGACAAATAGGAGCGGAGCAGCAGGCAGAAGAAGTTGCGTGGGTCAGCTAGTAGTGTTATAAAATACTAGCTGACCCGTGCAACGTCGTCTGCGTAACATTTTTCATTACTGCTCCGCTCCTATTGGTCTTACCGTGATGATATATAGCCTATAGCCTTCCTCGATAAATGGGCTATCTAACACTGAAAGAATTTTTCAAATCGGACCAGTAGTTCCTGAGATTAGCACGTTCAACCAAACAAACAAACAAACAAACTCTTCTGCTTTATAATATTAGTATAGATTTCTTAGCAAATTAGCTGTCGCTTTTCAAAAAGAAAAGACATTTTTTAATTTTACTTCAAATTCATTTCTCACGATTTGACGTCAATGTCGTCTACATTATTTCAAGTAACTTAAAACAAAAAAACAAATTAACTTAATGTAATGTAAAAGCAAATAAAATTACATTAGCTTTGTAAAGAATTTAAAATATCTAAAAACAAAACCGACACGGCAAAGATTGCAAGTTTTACAATATTAATTTAAATTCATAAGAATGTGTGAACTGCCATGTAATGGATAAGTTACCATAATTGTGACGAAACATTAATATTTACTTCTAATGTAGTTGAAGACATAAAAGTTACGACAAAGGAAACATGTAGTAAAATGCCGTCTTGTGAGAGAACCCATACTTCTATAGGTAATTATAAATAAGAAAGTATGTCTGTCTTTTAGCTTTTCACTTCATAACCGCTGAAGTGAAATGGATTTTGATGTAACTTGACTATGGCCTGGCTTAGGATACAGGATAGTGTTTTTTTATCTTAGTAGTAAGTTCCGAAGAGATACTAAAACACTTTTCAAGAATTTAATCAATGTTGTATGCACGTTAGGACTGCGTAGATGAAATTAGAACAAGGAGAAGTGGAGAGAGAAAGTAAGAAATGTTGGCCATAGACTCCAGACAAAGTGATGTAGCGGTTATCATCAATAACGGATAGTAAAAAACAACAGCGCTATAGAATCCCAGACATTTTCACAATGCGACAACTTGAGCAAACTTTATAGCTACCTAACAACTCTTCATAAGAAGAAAATTAGACTAAGTATCAGAAACTGTAGTAGGTAGCTGTACAAAAAAGATGTAGGTAATTTTATTAACAAAACAAGGCTGATTTCATATAAACAATAGAACAATTACCTAGGTATTGCTATTTGCTCATTCAAACCCTTACCTACCTACTGCAATAAACATCATATAAAACATGTGACAAACGCTGTCTACTAATAGGTCAACAAACAGTTACATAAATAAATAAGGACAGACTAGTCACGCGTACACACTAGTCCATATAAAGACCTCACAGACGGAGACAAAAAATCCGTAATTGACTTCATGTATGGTGCACCTATACACACTGTTAGGGTTATCAAGTCTTAAAGCTGGAAAGCCGAATAAACCAGCTAATTTTATTTAGCTAGACTTTTATGTAAAGCAACACAACTACGTTTGGTACAACACAATTGGCAAAACATGGACGCTCACAAAATACTATTATTTAATACCTTGCATGTCTGATTAGTCAGTATGTAAACGCATGTTTGACAAATAAAATAATGATCTTTTATCTTTATCTTTTATCTTTACGTGCGCGAATATCCCGTTTATTTTTCAAGTTCCCGTAGGAATTTCGGGAAATCCTCTCTTTTTTCAAGTTCCCGTAGGAATTTCGGGAAATCCTCTATTTTTTTCTAGTTCCCGTAGGAATTTCGGGAAATCCTCTTTTTTCAAGTTCCCGTAGAAATTTCGGGAAATCCTCTCTTTTTTTCAAGTTCCCGTAGGAATTTCGGGAAATCCTCTCCTTTTTCAAGTTCCCGTAGGAATTTCGGGAAATCCTCTTTTTTTCAAGTTCCCATAGGAATTTCGGGAAATCCTCTCTTAGTGCTACCCTACTCTCCCCAAGGAACTGTCAAATTTCAGCTCTCTACGACAAGTGGTTTTGTCTGTGCGTTGCCTGCTGTCAGTCACTCAGTAACGGAAGAATTTTAAATAATATATTATTAGGAAAATAAAAATTGCCAGTAAACTTATCCTATTCAGGAGTGGGTGTCTTTAAAATGACATCAAGTAGCATTTGTGTAGGTAAATCCAGGCTCTTTGCTCACTCGTCAACATAAAATTGACCTTCTTAATAAGGTAAGTATGCAATTTTTTTGGGAAAATCTTAGTGACGGTAAAATTCGAAAACCTTAACAAAAGCCGAACCGGATATGCATCCTAAAAGCCTATGTCCGTCTTTATCCGGACGCCTGGCAACCCTAGCACAGTTAAGGTGTGCGATCACCAACATTAATAACAATTTCTGTAGCGAAAATTACCTTTAAATGCTCATAGCCGAAGGTGTATGGTGTATGGATCATTTATTATTTTATAAGTAGGTGATTATTTTAGGTTTTTTGGGTAACAGTACTAGAGGTCAATGTTGGTCAATCCGCCTAGCCTTTTCTCAACATTGTAATCAATTTTCAGTATAACCGGATGCATCTGGATACATGATGACTGGCTGTAGAAACTAGGACTATCTATCCACAAGGTAACGCAACCCTGAATTTTATTTACCGCGGTTTTTCGAATGATTAATCACAAAAATGTGTGAAAATTAAGGTTTTTTTGGCAGTTTCCGATTGACATGGAATGCAAACGTTGTTTAAAAATTAGTAGAATTAGCTCTCTGGTATTTTATGACATTTTCAACCTTTACAGTTCTAAACCAACACTGACTATGACATAATTAAATCAAATCACGTAAAATTAGATTACGTTGTAGATTTAATTGAACACAAAAACAATACGTGGGATGAAACAATTAAAAAGAAATGGTGAAAAAAACAAAAAGAACGTTTAAAAACAGAACTCTCCCTGATCATCATTCGAAAATTAAAAAAATAACCGTCATAATATATGGCCTAGGAACGCCCAACTATTTGGGTAACGGCTAACTATTTCGGCGGCAAAAAATTGATGATCCGAACATAACAGCAGATGTTAATGATTCTATTATTTATGGTAGACGTTTAGACCCTTTTTGGGCCTTTACACGGTTTCCGTACTTACTATTTCCATGCAGGAAAACATACAATGTGACCGTCACGCGTGTGAGTCTATGAATTTTTGATAAAAGGGTTGTTGAATACTGTTTAGGATGTAGCATTTTAGGGTGTGTTTAGGTCAAGGTAATTCGTTAACCTTAATATTATATTCTTGCAACGGATGATAGAAGTAGATATTATAAACAGAACAATCGCACTTTCTATTGAATTCAGATTTCTATCAGGAATAAACAAAATTCTATGAAAGGTCTTTAGCGATTTCGCGGTACCGTTAAAAAAATATGGTAGATATACAGATATCTACCATATTTTTTTATCCTTTAAGTACATAAACATTTAACTAAACTCAAGTAGGTAAGTATAAAGTACAAGTATAATTCAATTGATTCCTTATTCGTATATAGGTAACTTATTGTAACGTCATCTCCTAGGCAGGTGATACTTAAATGACTTTCGAGGTTTTTCTCACACATCAACTGAAAACATCTTTCATTTAAACATAAATATGAATTTATTGTAACATCAGACATACATATCAATTTTAATTTCTACTTAAAGTAGACGAACAAAAAAATCCATAATATTATTATAATGCGAAAGTAGCTCTGTTTGTTACTTCACGTATATACCACAAACCGATCTTTACTAAACTTAAAACTTAACTATGGTTACAACCAAAGATCTGGACAAGGACATGGTATGCTTTTTAAAACATAATAATCAAGCGGACGAAGCTGCGGGCAGAAGCTAGCGTTCAAATAAAAAAAAATTGTTTTATTTTTCATATTTCGATAATTGTTACAAGGTAAGTATGTGGGTAATAAAAATCTTACAAGTTTTTGTTCAACAAGTAATCCTCAAACGTGCGTGTAAGAAATTGAGCGTTTATCTTCGTGTGATTGGACAATGACTTCATACGTCATCGCTTGTCAGCCATTTAAAAAACATTGTTTTAACTCGAAGCCCTTTAAGACTCACGTTTTGAAAATAGAACGATGGAACTATTGAAGTTATTTTTATAATTAAATAAACGGGAATGTCGAAATCAATTTTAATAAGTGGTAGTTTACAGAGAAAATATTGTTTTAGCCCTATGTCGTTTACAGCGAGAAATCGAAAACTTTTTACTAATGTCACTGTTAGAGTCATATTTATATATTTTTTAGTAATACCAATTTGAAAGTCAGTGTTTACCAACCTTTTGGATTAAATGTTTTTACGTATGTTATTTTTTTTAATAAAACAAAAAATGTCTACTAACCAAATGGTCTGAGTGTGGTTCTCTGGGCGCACTAGGACCCGCGTTGGGCCACAGCAACTTTGACAACATCCGTTGACTTTGGCAATAGATGAGCTCCTACGAAGGAGAAAAAACGTACTTTAGTTTGTTTAGAATAAAGGCTTATATAGCCTGACAGGGTTATCACTTGTTTTCTAGGGGAATAATCATGATTATGGGTGATATCACATTTATTTGCCTGTTAACCGCCCATCTGCATAAAAAAATAAAAGTACACTGTGAATATTATACAGTTGACAAGATGTAAAGAAAAACAGATTAGTTAATATTCTTTAGAATATTAAGCTATTAAATTAGGGATTTTCCTCATCGCCTTCAAAACATTCCAATACAACCGGCCAAGGGTTATGTCGCAACACATTACCTGATTACCTATACCTATATAAATGACAGAACCGAACTGACCATATCTAGCCAGACACAATACTACGAAAAGGTAAATAAAGAAGGAACACTGGCACACAAAAATAAACACAATATAAGAACAAAGACTTAAACTTAACTTTAAAGCAGTGAAATTGTATGCCACACAGTTTCAACCAAAATCTCTAGTTGAACAAAATGCCAGGCAACTAGCAGATCTTCAAATACCCTAGGAAAAAGGACGACCAGAAACAAGGCTAGGTCAAAACACCAAAAGAACGGCCCATAGAGCATCGTGGTGGGTCTTATAGGTACATTTCTTAGAAGTTCCTCATAGCTTAACAAGCACGCTGGAGTGTTCTCAATGAACAAGATTATTAATAATAACAACACGTTTTTACTGGCTGCGCCCGCGCCGCCGGCGATCGAACTTAATGTTGGCGGAGGAGGTTACAAACTTACGGTCGAGACGGATCGGGAAATAAATTGTGAGCTTATTTATGAGATCATTTAGTTATTGTTATGACATTATCTCTTTGTTTGTTGGCTGGTAATTTATAGATTTATTTAAATGCAAAACTTAACGTTTAATAAACTTTTTTGCGTGTGGTTTTGCTCGCGTTAATGTAGCCTATAACCATCTCCAGGAACCCATTCATCTCTACAAACAAAATTTATCAAAATCGGTTCAGCGGTTTATGCCTGAACGTCGTACAAATAATCTCACTTTCCAATTTTATAATATTAATTTAGTTTTTTGCAACAATGACACTTCTACAATTATTTTCAGACGAGCCAAAATTTCCTGAAACTAAGTAGTACCTACCAACACTACCAAAGCATGTCAAACTGTCAACTAACTACGAAAAACTCCACCGTAACAGCGTGCACGAAATCACGAATACACCAAAACGTCAAACTTATAATATTTCTTAGTAAAAACCAAACGTTGCCCGCTCCTGGACGTTAAAAAGTATAACGAGATGGTAATAATAGGCTATGGTCAGTTCTCGCCTGCAAAACAAACATTGGACGGACCTGGCCCGAGACAGAGAGTGCTAAATTACTTTAATTATGGGGAAAGGAACTTCGACGTCGTTTTCTGATTTACGTTTTACAATTTTTGTGAACGTTTTTGGTTGAATTTTTTGATCGATTTTGCCGGATATGGACGAGATTTTTTTTGTGGTAATGTCATGTTTTACTAAATATTGTTTTTAAATCTGAAATGGTCTAAGCCTGGTTTTAATTACTTAGTTTTTATTGCTTTAATGTTTTTTTTTATTAAGTAGGTAGATACAACATTATTTCTACAGTTCAGTATGCGAAATGTTTCGTTAGACTTAAAACTGTATTCTTACAAGGCTAACATGTCCAAATAGATATTTATTAATTTCTTCATAAGAGGGTACTTAACTGTTGCGTGGACTTCACCTTAACAAAATGAGGTTCGTTTCAGGTTATCCATTTTTTCTATTACACATTGAATAAACATAACTTTTGAGGGCCCGGAGTCAAAATTCAACAGGTTGGTCACTGGCTGGTAAAACATTGATCAGAGTGGCAGGAACAATCAAAAGCCGAGCGTTTACAAAATGATGCTTAAAAAAACAAAAATGGAACGATTTTGAAATACCTCAAAAAACCCCTCTGAAAGATCTTTGACTGACGTTTCAGCCAGTATGTTATTTTCGAAACTAGAGCTGCACCCACCCTGCATTTTCTCTTTTTTTCATTTCTAATAGGCCCGCTCTTGACCTCAATGTCGCCTGATGTAAAGCGATGGATGATGTCCACGATAGAGCGAGCGAGCACAGAAGATGCCTGTTCACTCTTGCTTTGAAGGTTGACGGGTATATAGTTGATAGGAAACACCGATGCTAACAAAGAGAGCCACAGTTTATCTGAGGGCATAATAATGGTGGATTATTCAGGCACTTTGAAACCAAAACCATACGTATAAAAAATATTTTAAAGTAACTCTGTCTGCCAAACTGAAGTGGGCACATCGCTCGCACAACAAATGTTCGATGTTGCGGAAAATTTCTGCAGTGGTGACCGCGAAAGACGCAGCGTTGGGAGGCCTCCCACAAGGTGAACCACAGAGCTGGTGAAGATCGCGGGTAGCTGATGGATACTGAACGACGATATACGACGCTATTGAGGCGACACTTGGAGGAGGCCTATGTCCAGCAGTGAACAACTTTCGGCTGATAAGAACTCTATCTATCTGTCTGTTAGTTTGTCAACTATTCTCGTTTTAACGGCTGATCGGATTTGGATTGGCACACGAGTAGCCCATGATCTGGAACATTATCTCATGTTTAGTGTGATTTTTATTGAGGGAGTATGTCTGCTTTATATTTTATTTTACTTTAAGCAGACTTAGCCGCGGGCAGTAGCTAGTTCCCTTCAAACTGAGATGTTAATCAAGTAACCCTTACAGTGGGTTAATATCAGTGTTATTATAACCAACACTTCAATCTTTGCCCCCGGGCTACTCCACAATGGGTTCTTTCGCAGCTGATATCTAAAAACCAAGATTATCATGGCTCCCTCTATCCAAAAAATATCGAAATTGCTGAATTCTCGGTATAAAAATATTAACAAGTAATGTTGAATAAATTATAATATTTTACGCGGACGTAATTGCACCTGTTTTGTTTAAATGTTTCGGAGAATAAGTTGATGCCGTCTTTGGGGACTGTCTTCGTTGTATGAGGTCCTAGTAGGTCTTCAGATAAGACAAGACATTTGCTTGGTCATTAATTACTGCTGGGTGAAAAACGAGATTCCGCCGTGCCCGGGAATCCCAGCTGTCATTTGTAGATCTTAACCATGGTTACGGGTATTCAGAATCCAAATACAATTAAAATCTGACACCAGGCTTGCCAAGGGGTATCGTTCCCGGATTGCAGAGGTCAGATAGGCTGTAAAATGCTGGTATTCAGCTGAAAACGGCTTAACTGGAATCACTATAATATCTAGTTGTGAATATTCTAGGAACGCAGCACCTTATCTACACTCTGACACTAGACCTAGACCACACGATAAGAACAAGAAGACCATATCTACACTGATTTATTAAAAAACTAAGTAGGTAAGTACCTACCCATTTCATTATCTACTAGCTGACCCGCGCAACTTCGTTTGCGTCACATTTTCCATTAATGCTCCGCTCCTATTTGTTTTAGCGTGATGATATATAGCCTATAACCTTCCTCAATAAATAGGCTAACTAACACTGAAAGAATTTTTCAAATCGGACAAATGTTACCTCTTTATAATATTAGTATAGATTAGTATAGATAATCGCTTCGTCACAGCTAATCAACACGTAGTACTTCCGTCAGCAAAATTATCAAAAACTACAGGACGGGTGCAGATTCTCAGCATCTTGTAATTGTGAGTAAATACAACTTAATGCTACAACATCAGAATTTAATTTACTGTCCGCTGAGCTGTGTTTATGGGAAATTGTAGGCCACAGATGATATAGGCACTGTAGGCTGCATAGAAAGAGCAATCAATTGAGATTTTTCTTGAAACAGCTTTGTATGGATTTTATCTTGGCTGTGTCGCGTAGTGCTTCCTCATCAGAAGCTACTGGAAAATTGCACTGCTGGTATTTAAATCGAAGCTGTTTGTGGTTTGGAGGACGGAAAAATGCTTAGTTAGACATTTGGATAAAATCTACAATAGTTGACAAATGTCAACAAATTCCTGTATTTTTTTAATTTTAAACTTAAAGAAACATGTCGAGAACTTTATCAGCCGACGATCTCCAGAGCACTGTAACCTGTAATTATCGGGCAGTTGTACGAAATATGAATGGACGCAAACAGACGCCCCGGGCCCGCGCCAGGGCGACACCCATAACATCGAACAAAGTCAACTAAAGGACCCACATTATTCGCAAGTAATGATAGACCTTTTTTAAACCACTCACGAAACCAGCATGACATCTAGTTGAAGTATCTACGATCCCGTCCGAAGATATTGGCCAATAAAGGCGCACCAAGACGTATAAGGCAGCCCTCCGCGACGAGCCGCCGACACAGCGAAAGATCAACGCTAATTAAGCGCCATAAAACCGAATATCGTTCTCATTCCATCGTTACCTTTCACCGGGCCGACAACGAATTCTATAAAAAAAAGAATTGTTGACTTCACATACACGAGCGCACGTTATGAGGTTGGTAATAGATTAATGATATAGGTTGCGAGGTCTGTATTTGTCGGGCGGGGGCGCCACCCGCGCGGCGGCGCGCCGTGCGAGCGGGACGGCGCGCGGCGCGGGCGCCGGCCGCGGTGGCGCGCCGCGGGGCGTGCTCGGCCCCACGCGTACACCTCTTATTGAGAAATTCCCGAGATGATGCATAATTCTCGTTTTGGTTTCCTCTCTGTGGTTATTTTACTCCTTGTTAACAATATTACCGATTCGGTGACCCACGCAGACGCATATTTTATCTGTTGTTGGTTTTTAAAGTTTAACTGGACGGCTGATTTACGGGTTTCGTGAATGGCGGTCGCCAAATTGGTGGTTTTGGATATGTTTAGGCAGCAAAGAGCATTTTCAGGATACCTTAATACTTTACGAATGCATTAAAAAACTACCAACCTTTGTATTTTAGGGAGATCGAATTTAAAACCGCGTAATTTCAAAATCTAGTACGAGTACCACACTCAAATCCTATTACAATCAAATCGGAAAGATCCCGCGCTTCCGATTCCCAAGCTGTTAAAACACCAATCTCTTATCAGACAGTTATGTTAATAAGACATGCTAATTCCCAAAACCAACAAGCGGGAACAAAAAAAAAACAAGGAGTTAAGGGCCTCGGGGGCGAAAAACGAGCAAGAGTGGAGACGGCGCCAGCGCGGGCGCAATTACGTGGCCAGTCGGCCCAGGCGGCCACTGTGGCCCAAACTGACGCTCGGAATGCGAACAGTATTTTAGCTAGGACTTTTTTCAGTCTAGATTGTTCGACGAATACTTTGGCTAAGCTTCTGAGAACGACATATTATGGAAAAACGATGACAATGTTGTAGAGATAGTTTGAGGTTGTAAGACTGCCGTCAGAATTTGTTGGCAGTTTGCTCCTTGGCGTTGATTTTGAGGCTTTCATTATTTACCTACTTTCATATTTTATGTTATTTCCACCACTCGCCTCAGTAAAGTTGACAGTTATAGCTTAAGATATATTTTGACGTTTATCGAGGGATTTTTGCCGTTGTAATGGCGACAGAGCCGGTTAGAGTGAAGGAAGTTTGCTTCATAAAGATTAAGAATGCTTTAGCCTGAAAATGGGTTCTTGTAATGCTCTATTAAATTAGGCTTGATGGTGTCATTAGTTCAAAGATTGTACACTCTTTTTGCAAGGAATTGATGATATTATCTAATTTTAGAAATAAACTATTATCAATTGCACTTAACAATTAATTGGATAAGTCACCAGTTATACAAGTTTGTTAGTAGGTAACTTTGAAAATAACTTCAAACGCTTGCAAGTCCTGAACGCGTGCGACCCGACGGCGACGGGATGTGTATTTGTAAAACTAGGGTTTTCCCTCCTGCTTCGCCAAGAACGGGAGGAGTCATGTGATGATTTCTCATCCTAAAAAAAAACGGGTTGCAGAAGTGAAAACTTCAACATTAACGTTATACATTTTCGAATCATCCGTCTTACGAATTTTCGATCAGGTCACGTATCCTGACGCGAGTTCAACATTTTATACCCATCACATGAAAAGAACTCAACGCGCCGCTAAAGAAGTTTTCACTTCAAAAAGGGCAAACTAGCTTTTGTCTATAGGTACTTACGTTCGCGTTAAAGTAGTCTATAATCGTCTTCACGAGCCCATTTATATATAAATCTGTAACAAAATTCATCAAAATCGGCTCGGCGATTTTCTCATGGAAGCGTCACTTTCGCATTATATAAATATTTCCTGTTTTCTTTTTTTTTTTTTATACAAAACGGGGAAGCTCTTGGCCCAAATCTCACCGGATGGAAAGTGATGATTAGGCCGAAGATGGAAGCGAGTTTCACCCGGAATCCTCTTACACAGAGGAACTGGCTATCATACCTCTAACTGCCGGAACACAACAATGCTGTTAACATTGTTGTTATGGCGACAGACTTAGACATGACGGTGGTAGCTTGCCAGGCGTACTCAGAACAAGTCCTACCACCAATCAAACCGAGCAAAAAATTTGCCCCCGCTGGGAATCGAACCCGGGACCTCTGGGTCTGAATCAGGTGGTATAACCACTAGACCACGGAGGCGGTTAGTGTCACCTGTTTAGCACCACCCGGGGACCACGTGTAGGGATTCGCTGAAGGGTATTCTCCTACGGACGCGGGTGACTCGGCCCCCTATGTTAGGTTGTTTAGGGGATTTAGTAGAATGAAGATTTTTTAGTACGAATTAACTTTTTTAAAGTATTTAATACTAGCTTCTGCCAGCGGCCCCCACGTGATTCCATGGGAACATATTCCCGGGATGAAAATGTAGCCGATATGTGCCTATTCCAGACTATAATCTATCTCAGTTCCAAATTTCAGCACGATCCGATCAACCGTTCTGGCGTGATTGAATTACAAACACCCAAACTTTCGCATTTATAATATTAGTTAGGTAGATAATTACGATTAGATTAGATTAGATTAGGTTGGGTATAGATCAGTTCAACATTGTTTTGAATAAGATGGGTCAATTGACTATTCAGGTTTCGGAATAAAGGTGCTAACTGTAGGTATGGCAACTTTTTCATGAAATGAAAATGCTGTTTTATTGCTTTTAAATATTCTAACGGCGCGGCGGTTGCAAGTTTACAAAATCACAATCATGGAAATTCTATGACACTGGAGAGGTTTTTTATTAAAGCGTTTAAAGTAATTTTTTATTTTCGATGGATTTGCTCTTGAATCTAGTAGTGGTTAGATATGGCAGAGACAAAGTCTACGATGGAGCGAGCTTAGGTACCTTGAAGGATCCTGTTCACTCTAACTTTGAAAAGATTAGGGTTGTAAGCATTTTTTAAAGTTTTCTTACAAACCAACTTTTCTATCAACCGTACTTAGCTAAAATGGGCCATTCTGCAACATTTTAAGCGATAATCAAGTATGCAAATTGTTCTTAGAATCGATTGTTGGAAACTTGGTACCAAGTGGCCAATCGGCAACATCCTAACAAACGTTCGAGTATCGGACAGTGCCGGACATTCTAATCCGGTAATTCGAGCGTGGGTAGGCGTGACCGGACGGCCCGTGACGTCAGAGCAGCCGACCAATCAGGAGGCAGCGGTAATCTGATTGTCACCCTCTTGTCAATAGAGTAATGGATGTAGCGACTACCTCTAGAGAAGGTTCACTTGAAGTGCTATAATGTGTCTTAAGTTCAAGGCGTTATGGTCTTAAAGTGTGAGTTGTTGGTGCTTTCTTGGACTTCATTGTAGCTTGAGTAATTTTTTCAGTTTTTAATTGACTTCAATAAAAAGGAGGTTCACAGATTTTACAAGATTTCATTTGTTGGAACTACTTAAAAACCATGCAATAATATGGTCGATCTGAGGGGCAATTCTACCTACATTTGGATAAACTTTCGCATTCGCATGTTAATCGCAAACTGTCAAAAAAGTCTTAATTTCCAAACATGTTCGACAGATAGCGGCTGAGATGCGAATGTTTTGTGATAATTAGTGGAATTGGCTCTCAGGTCTGATGATGGAGCTGGAAGATGGCCATAGCATCACCTCCACCTCGTTTGGGCTCATTGTTTAAATCACATACTGACTTCGAAATAATATGCTTCCTTGGACATTTCACACAACGCCATCTAGTCCCAAGCTAAGCAACCTAATGCTTGTGTTATGGTAACGAGATGGCTGATAAACTACTTATATACATTTTTTTTTTTGTAAATACATACATATTATAGATAGAAAAACACCCAGACTCGGAACAAATACTTGTAGGTCGTACAAATATTTGTTCCGTGCGGGAATCGAACCCGCGACATGCTGCGCAGCAGTCAATCGCTCAACCACTGCGCCAACCGTGTCGTCAAAAAATCGAAAAAGTCGAAATTGATTTTAACTATCTTTTTAGGACCTGAGAATCTTGCGTAAGTACTTATATCAACTTATATAAAATGAATTCAAAGACTTTGAAATCGATTTTTTGTATGAAAATTTGATTTCAAAGACTTTGGAATCGGAATTTTGTATGAAAATATAGAGACGTGTATGAAAGTCTCAACCAATAAGTTGACCTGTAGAGAATGCCTTGTTTCATTTATAAGTCCGCCAATGTACCACAGCTGTAAATAAAGTCAAAATCCCGATTAATATTATAAATGCGAAAGTAACTCTGTCTGTCTGTCTCTTCTTCATGTCTAAACCACTGAACTGAATTGGATGAAATTTTGTACAAAAATAGTTTGAGACCCGAGAAAGGACAAAGGATAGTTTTCATCCCGGAAACCCCACTAGAACAGGAACTATGAGGGTAAATAGGTTATATATAAGGTGTATATATTTTGGGTGTATGTTCCTTAGTAGGGATCTCGCGAGCGATGCCGCTAGCACACGCTAGTACCTATCTAAATTAACTTGAAGAATATTGTACTTATTTTACAATAAGTGGTATCCTTCCGTTTAAAGCAGTTTCTTTGAATGTCTGAACAGTTTCCTGCTTGCTGGCTCATGATCTTTAATTAGATATAATACAATACAAGTCGCTGCATTTTTCTTTGGAATTGGGAATAATCTTTCATTTCAGTTATGTAAATGCCGTCGTTTTACATGTTTTTTATTTTGGATGTGCACAAAAGTTTTTTATTTTTCACTTTTTTTTGGTACCCCACACCTAACAACAGCACTGCAAAATCGCAGAGAACCACTCTATGCATTGGTGAAAACAGCATGAAAATCGGTGCAGTCGTTTTTGAGTTTATCGCGAACAGACAGAGAGGCGGAGGACTTTGTTTTATAATATGTAGTTAAGTTCCTCCAGATTTTATCCTATTCCAACAACAAGCTTATCTACCAAACATATTCCATAACACATAAAAATTACATCAAGGAAAAAAAATCAAAAACACGATTCGTCTATGACCCTAACATATTCTCGACCACCCAATTCACCGTCAAACTGCCCAAAATACATTCAAATATAAACCTTAACTTCTCATGTTAAGAGTGGTGCAGATATTTTGTCGGCGGTAAAATAAGGTGGTGTTTAAACTAGGGTGACAAACTTAGGGTGGTTGCACAATAGATGCAGCGGATTAGTGGAAACAGGCTTACGTCATTACGTCACGGCTGTAATGGCCGCCGCATTATTATTAATAATAATAATATTCGTGTTAGTATTATTAAATTGGATAAAGTGGTGTAATAGTATGGAGAGATTTGTTGATGTATCTTGGGGTGAATGGCGCTGTTTCATATTTGGGTGTTGTGAAATAAATAGGTAGGTACCTATGGGTTTGATAAGGGCAAAGTTTAAAAACTAATTCCCGACTGCGACATGCTGCATTTTTAAATGTTGTTAAAAGTATTATTTTTTGCGTTTGAGTAAAAAGTAGAAAAACGAAAGTTACGGTTTAAATTTTTTGGGCCTAATACTTCATTGATGTTAGAGCGAAAGGGTTAAGCACAACTTATCAGATATCTAACTAGAGCATAAATGTCATGGTTGTAAATATTATAGCTTTAAAGAAAAAGGTTTTCCAAGCCTCAATTCATTTAAATTTACTTTTTAGAAAAGACAGGTTGCGCAAAGTTCTAAAGAGTATTTAACTCAATACTATTTTAAAACAATCTCATAGTCATCGGATTATCATATACAAACAGAAAATACATTATCTCATTTCTCTATTTCATATAATACAACAGCGGTACAAACAATCTTTAAAAACATGAGAAACCCTGACAACATACCTACTTACTTACTATTACTACCCATAGACAACATAAATCAAAGACAAAAACTACCGGAAAAAAAAGAAACAGGCCACTTTAATCAACTTTCTCAGTGAACACACTTATCAGTCGGCCCCACTAACCCGTGTATACTCTAATCTCGTTAAGCCTCGGAAGCGCCTCAATTAAATTTAAAACGTGTTTAAAGTCTGGCAATTAAATAGATAAAGCTTCGATTCTGGTGGTCCCTGGGCCCTGTCACATGCCAGCTAAATGTTTAGTAGGTAACCAGTGCTCTCTGATACTTTCGGTAGTTAGACTTGCGAGTAATCTACCAGAGTTGCGGAATTGTTCAACAGGGATACCGCGGCTCTGGAACGCAAACGACATTTGGAGGCACACGGCTTTGTTTTAGTTAGTAAGAGAAATATAAAAATATGTCTATGGTAAGAGTCACTTGATGACTATACGAGTAAAACCAGCAAGTATGGGGACTTGGAAGTATCTGGAACTCCCAAAGTTTTTGACACTGACATTTAAACGGATATGATGACATTTGATAGGCACTGTCACTGTCAAAAAATTTGGGATTCACCAGGTGACATATTTATTTAGGACGACCACAGCATCGCTTTCCATCAGGAAAGTCGGTCAATTAAAGATTCAATTCTGGTGGTCCATGGGCCGTGTCGCGAGATCACCAAATGTTTAGTGTAGGTACACTCTAGATTCATTCTGTAGCTATACGAGTTATTATTACTAATACTACGGACTAGGGATGTTCTTGATAAAATGATATTCCATAGACGATGGTGATTGTCTTTTCGAAGACCGTTTTCTCTGCTAGAATGACACTTTGTCTAACTTTTAAGTTCTTAATACCTATGTTGGAAACTTCGGTAGATTTTTGGGTGCTGTTGGGCCTGTTGGTATTTTTGAGGATAAAAGTATTAAGGAACTAGTTGATTTCTTCATTAGAAATGAGACAACAGACTGTCTCTGGAAAATAGAGATTTGACAGAAGTGGTCCGTGATATACCAGCTATTCCCGAGGCTTCAGAACCTATAAGTATATTAGGATTAGTTTAGACCATCGAAGTCAATTGAAATTAGCTTGTTCCTAATTGCGTTAAAACTTTAAAATCCTCACGCTTTATAAGGAAAAAATAATAATGACGACTCTAATAAGGACAAAGAGGTCAAGCAAACGTCCAAGAGGTCATTCTGAGGAAAAATGTAACTCCATAATAATTATCCTAAATCGTTTTGCAACAAAGACACGAAGATGCGTTATGCTGAGCAACGCATGGGTTCTTCAGATTTTCTATAGAGAATTTATCATCATCTGCCTAGCCTTTTCCAACTATATTGGGGTCGGCTTCAAGTTTCAAGTCAAACCAGATTCAGCTGAATACCAGCATTTAAAGAGGAGCCGCTGCCTACAGTGGTTTCGATTTATACCTGGGGGTTATTACCTATCCCCGCGGGGGTAAATCAGCTATTCTGTGGGAGTATTCAAGAACTAAGACCTATTCAAATAAAATACGTTTTTCTAGATGCCGTCGCGTCACCACAGTCACCTCGCCATTGGGGATGGGTGATGTTGAGAACCATCTACCCAACCAATCTGTAACTATGTATGTTGGGTTCGACTTCCAGTTAAACTGGATGCAGCCGAACACCAGTATTTTACATGGAGCGCCTGCCTTTTTGACCTCAAAAACCCAGTAGTTAAACTACGTGAGAGATTGACAGGTTAGTGTTTTTCGTAGCACCGAGGTCTCTTATCTATACTAATATAAAGCAGAAGAGTCTGTTTGATTGTTTGTTTGTTTGGTTGAACGCGCTAATCTCAGGAACTCCTGGTCCGATTTGAAAAATTCTTTCAGTGTTAGATAGCCTATTTATCGAGGAAGGCTATAGGCTATAAGTATATCATCATGCTAAGACCAAGAGGAGCGGACCAGTGATGAAAAATGTTACGCAGACGACGTTGCACGGGTCAGCTAGTTACCTATATATAATGAATGGTCAGCCATCCATTGCTGAACCTCGGCAAGCGTTGCTTTAGTGCTAAAGAGGGATCGGTGCGGCATGAAGATGAAATTTGGTAGTTTCCAGATAAAAAACTAATTAGTCCGCCAGATTCTACTAAATATTGAACTCGTATCTATTCTTTTTTTTACGTTAAGAGGGCTTTCACATTTTTTCTTGAATTTTAGCGTTTTATTCGAATTTTGATGTGTGATTTTGCTTTAGATATAGCCTTAAAAAAAAAAAAAAATATGCATAAGATAGTTTGCTCATTTATCTTGGGAGTGTTCTAAATAAATATTTCAATTTGTTCACGTACATCAGTAAAATCCTTGACTCCGCAAAGGATGTTTCACAAAACGTTGCTTTAGGGTATCTTTTGATACCTTGGTACACCGAAGATATTATAATTTAATCATTTATAAAAATGTCCACGGTACAACTGTATCTTCTACTTTGGAATGCTCAAATCAATTTATTACGATTCATACAGTAATACACCAAAAATAATTCTGTAAAACTGAGAGTTATTGACAATTTTCCGTACGAAACTATAATTTTTATCTATGAAATTATAATCACAATTCAAATAAAAAATATTTAATAATTAAGGTGGCATTGCCATATTGCTTGAAAAAAAAATTGGTCTAATTAAAAGTAAAGTAAATATTTTTAAATAATTGTCGAAAATCAATATAATCTTGTGACGCGCGGTATTCAACTTTAGTCAACCTGAGCAATTCGATTTTGTAAGAGCGCTTTGAGAAAACTGTCTGAGGCAACTGTCAATTTTTTTTTTTAAGGCTATATCTAAAGCAAAATCACACATCAAAATTCGAATAAAACGATAAAATTCAAGAAAAAATGTGAAAGCGCTCTTAACAGAAAGACTCGTTGAATACTCGCGTGATGTCACACTTGAGTACTGTTTTCACTAAAAATGTGACGTCACCAGCCCCCTCTCTTGAACTTTGATGCGCTTTATCTTTATCAATATTTATTGTTTTCAAATAGCAAAAAATACGTGTCCAAATTTTTTTCTAAATCTTACGGACTTACATACTAAATAGAATAATTATTTTTATGTAGAAAAGTACCCAATAGTGGCAAAAGCTACTTTGCAAATGAAGCTAAAAGTAACCTCAGCGAATAAAGAGTTAGGGACTTAACTGAACAAGTGACTGCCTTATAAAGCTGTTTCAATTTATCGTGTGTGGTCACTCAAGCAGTTAATTTCAATGAACTTTTTTTATAATTATACGCAAGTTTTTTTGCATGCAGCATAGAAAAGGTATTGAAAACGATGCGGGCCTCGAGATTCGCGGAGATCGAAGATGCGGGCGATTCGATTACTATCAAAGAATATGGAATTAAAAGGTGATGTACAAATAGGTACATACATGGAAACAAGCTTTAGAATAGTTCATATCGGGATTGCTACCATGTACCTTTTTATTTGCGAGTTTCCGATATTTCGGCACTGTTGCAAGCGCCATGATCACGGAGTAACTGAAGATCTTGCGGGTGGGATGTTATTGGCAGACATATCGGTCTATACCCTCTTTCGTAGTCTTTTATAACGATCATCTCCGGTACCACTGTACACAAACTCACTTTTTTCCCGCAACTGTTCTCGACACACAACACTAACCGTATCTGACCGCGAGGTAATACTTTGTTGAAATCTCCGGTACATGGTAGCAATCCCGATATGAACTATTCTAATGTTAGTGACCATGAAAGTTTATAACAATATATTGGAAACAAGCTTATTTTTTTTTATTTTTTTTTATGGGACAAGCCCCCCACGCATTCCCAACCACTGCAACTTCTGAAAGCCAGAATCAACAGTGGCGACCACCAGAAAAACGCCGAGTTAATGAAACCCGACGAGTCCCGGAGAAACGATTCAACTGTCTTGGATCCCGCAACGAAATTAATCAGAAGAGTACAGCGGAGGAGTAGGAAAAATAAATATAATTTCCACTTCCCTCCATATCAAGCAGGAGACAGATTAGAGCTAGGCCAATAGGCACCAAGGGACATATACAACTGGGTTAGGCCCAGTTGCCAAGCACCACGGATTATATATTAACATTTAAACTAATGGGTCCTAAATTGTGAGCTACTTTTGATTCCAGTAATAGGTATGGCAAAATCGCCTGAACGCACGGAAATTTGTTCTGGTTTCTACAAGGTCCGTATAGTAAACTACTCCAGATTTGACCTGAATACTATCTAACATAACATTACGTTCAGTCTGCCAAAGAATACACTCCCACAAGATGTGATGTGCGGATTGTTCGTATTCAAGGTCAGCTGTAGAGCATTGACATAAAGGTGAGGCCACAAGCCTTAAGGAAAATAATTTACTCTTAAAGTTGCCATGACCTGTGAGAAATTGGGCAACACAGTGATCCACCTCCAGCCATGTCTTCTCCAGCCGCTCACGAACGGATGGAAAAAACTGGTGGAGGTGTCGGCCCTTGATGGAATCTTCCCACCTACATTGCCATTCGCATAAAAGTGCCTCCCAGACGTCAGTCTGGGGTTTTAATAATCTAGAGATCTTAGCACGGTCGCGTTGCGGTAAAAACTCTGGGTCCGTGATCTTTCTAGCGTAGAAGTACATTGCAGCACGCCGCTGCACCTCAAGATCGACTGGGAGAACACCCGCCAGCACCGGTAAGGCTTCAGTACTAACCGTCCTATACGCCTTGCATAAGAATATCAAAGCCAAACGCTGGTTTTGAAGTAATTTACGTCGTACCGCCCCTATGGTGGCCCTATCGGCCCAGACAGGTGCCCCGTAGCACATACAACCCAAGTAAGTAGCCCCATATATAGTTTTTAGGGTTTGAAATGATAGACCCCAAGTAGCCTTTGATATTCTCGTCAAGGCGTAGAAGTTCTTTTTTGCTTTTTCTCCTACTGTTTTTATATGATCAATAAATGAAAACTTTCTTTCTAGTAGCATACCGAGGTAGCACACGGATTCTTTCCTTTTAACGGGTACGTTATTAAATTTTATACTAGGCCAGGATTTAAGGTTTCCTTTTAAAAGAAGTTGATAGGTTTTATGCGGTGCAAAGGTCAGACGGTTTCGATCGCCCCACTGAGATATTTAACGTAGGCATGTGTCAGCCAAGTTCTCGAGTCCAGCCCGAGTACTTGCCTGAATGAGCAGCAAGCCATCGTCCGCGTAACCGGTTAATGAACAGCCGTACGGGAGCGGAAGCGCGAGGAAATCATCGTAGCCAAAATTCCATATATATGGACCGATAACTGAGCCCTGAGGACATCCCATGGTTAGAGACTTAGTAATGGAATGATGTCCAAGTTTGAGTTTCGCGGAGCCATTTAGAAAGTACGAACATATCAGATTATAGATGTTTTTGTAGCAACCACGGGTTTTCATTTTAAGTAGTAACATCGGCCACCATGCGTTATCAAAAGCGCCAGAAATGTCAAGAAAGATTCCAACCACGTATTTATGTTCCGATGAGTTGACAATTTTACGGACAGATAGAGCCGCATCTACAGTGGATTTTCCAATAGTAAAACCGTATTGATTTTTATGAAATTTAGGTCCGTTCGGTAACAAGCGCGGAACAATCAGTCGCTCTAAAAGTTTTCCCAAAGATGGGAGTAGTGTTATGGGCCGGTATGACTTAGGGTCGTCCGAGGGCTTGTCGCCACTCTTTGGAATAATGCGTATAAAGCCTTGTCGCCATATTCGAGAAAAATACCTTCCGCAATGCATCGGCTATATACTGATAAAATCGCATCGCTCGACGTTTTACACGCTTCTATAATCATTCTATTAGATTTTTTATCTTCACCGGATGATTTGTTGAGAGGTAGTCTCTTGACAACGTTTATGAATTCGTCAGTGGACGGAAGGTCTGACTCTGGTGATTCAGGTGGTACCGCGGCCCACGCCCTGATCTGCTGATGGTATTCATTTTCATTTACTGATGAATCATCTGGTATAAGAGAATCAAGCAGAACATCAGTTGTTTCTTCAATGCCGGTGGTATGTGTATTATTTACTTTCATGTTCTGAACGTATGCAAGGTCGACCGATCTATTAGCCTTAAACTCGTGATACAAAGGAGACCACGGACCCTCCTTATCAAGTTTATCAACAATTTTCCGGAGTAAATTACCCTTAGATTTTTCAACCGATGCTCTGTAACGCGACTTGGCAACTCTAAAAGTACTTATGGCAAGATTAAAAACGAGAATTTGAAACAAGCTTATGCTAATACAGAATTATGTCAAAACCTAACACTAAGAAGCTTATAGATTTGTGGTGATCAATAATATGGGGCTTTTTCCTACTCCTCCGCTGTACTCTTCTGATTAATTTCGATGCGGGATCCAAGACAGTTGAATCGTTTCTCCGGGACTCGCCGGGCTTCATTAGCTCGGCGTTTTTTTGGTGGTCGCCACTGTTGATTCTGGCTTTCAGGAGTTGCAGTGGTTGGGAATGTGTGGCGGGTTTGTTATCTGGGGCATAATATGTCAGCTAAAGGCCTTGGTCCGGTTGTAGCACTAAAGAGCCACGTTTACGAGCTGTCAGTGACATGGAATATTGACACTGACAACTCTTGACGACACGGTTGGCGCAGTGGTTGAGCGATTGACTGCTGCGCAGCATGTCGCGGGTTCGATTCCCGCACGGAACAAATATTTGTACGACCTACAAGTATTTGTTCCGAGTCTGGGTGTTTTCTATCTATAATTGTATGTTTTTACAACAAAAAAAGTATATAAGCAGTTTATCAGCCATCTCGTTACCATAACACAAGCATTAGGTTGCTTAGCTTGGGACTATATGGCGTTGTGTGAAATGTCCAAGGATATATTATATTATATTAACTCTTGATGTACTGATCGCGATCAGTTTCATTGGTGAAATCCGCTCTTAATATTGTATGTGTTTTTAGTCAAACTGTTGAAAGCAACCGCCTTTCTGGGCTCTATTACCCATGAGTTACTGAGTTACACAATACCCCTTTGGCCAAGGGGTTGGGCTGGTTGTCAGTTCAAATGACTGCCACGAACCAGCGAGCTTTCCAAGGCACGGAGAAGTCTCGGTATGTTACTGACGGTCATACATCATCGGAGCAAATTCGGCAAGAATTGCTTAACCTTGAAGATTAATCCCTTTTTGGATGGGATTTAATCAAATGACTCCTTCCGCTCAGGGCGGAGCAGACTCTTACTGACTAAAACCCGATCGTGTCCCTCCTAATGCCCTTTGCATTTCAGAACCGCGGTGATTCTTGGGAACCATTTCTCAACAAGATTGATCCCTGCGGCCCTTATTTTATAACCGAGCCACTCTCTCCTGGTGATCAAATCAACCAATTAATATAACAACTACCGTATTACGCATACAGCTTAGAATAATAACGCATAGAAACCTAGTACGAGTGCAAAAAGTGAGGCAACTAAAACTTAGCCTAATCCGTCAATCCGTCAAACTTAGCCATCAGTACTCAAGGTCACGTTCTGTCGAACACAGCTCGCGAGTAAATAATTGAAAATGACAGTTTGTTGCGTGAAAGGATGTTATAGCACATCAGGAAAACAAAAAAAATGTGATAAAATACATTTCACAAATAAGTACTCACATTCTATGCACTATTTTTACGTAAATCGATAAATAAAACAAAATTCTAATAACCTAACTTGTCATAACACAGTGTTGCTATTTGTGAGGAAAAAATACCCACATTGCTTTCATTCATGTTTTTCATTTTTATAATTTTAAAATACAATACTTACTGTTAATTCATATCAAACCCGATGTTTTAACATTGATTATAATAATAACCCATCAAGCATTCTAAACGCATTGAATAATTTATGCGATTTATTTCCTTTTATTTGGAAATAAATTGAATTAAACCTTCCGAAAAAATATGTCATATTACATGAAAAATCATGTTTACCTTTTCCAGTTCCCAACAACATAAAATACTTGCCTTGATATCAAAATAATAATGCGTCTTCCCATATTTTGTGGGTAACGGCTTATTAATGGTATCACTGAAAGCTATATCTGTGTGCGTTAGAGGAACGTAGACACATTCGGCTCACGCACACAAAGAAAATGAAGTGGACACACGATTTTGCTCGGGTTTTGTTCTAGACGCGGCTTCTATGCGTTATTATTCTAAGGCATACAGCTACTAATTTCATTAAATGTATCGTTAAGAATTGCAATGAAAGAAAGAGACGGCAGATAAAACAAAAGCCGCAAGCGCACGCTAAATGACGACATCTCCTCATTGATTTTATTATTATATTCAGTGCAAAGATTAAGTGGGATTAATGTCAGACGCGACAGTTCTTATGGCGGAGTCGTTGATACTGATCGGAAGGTTTTGAGATGACGAATTCGTCAAGAATAACAGGCAGATTACTTCAGTAGGTAATTTTACAATCCTCAGAAAATTATTTTCAAAATTGGAAGACTAGCGTCAGTTATTCTGACTGGCAATATTGCTGAAATTAACCTTTTTGGTATTATCTATAGCCCTGAGGTACGACACATGTTTGTTTTTGTTTTCATCGTCACTTTTTAATTTATGTCATGTGTGTGTAGGTTCATGGACTGCCGTCTAATAAATGCGATTTCTTTGTTTAGTTGGCTTTCATTGTGAGTGTGGTGTGTCTATTCCAGACTTAGATTACCGACAGCTTACAAGCAAAGATTTAGTCGTGGTTCTCTTATTCAAAAAGAGTGGTCTCATTTCGTTTGCTGACCGAAAAATATTAATAAAAATCGATCGAAAAATGAAAGTCCAAAAAATTAAAATCCCAAATACATAATTAACATTATAACACCGACTAAGTACCACATTACGAAACCCCACTCCAAGATACAAGAAACCGGCATTTTACACCTCTCTGAAACCATACTAATTGCACATCTGCGTCCAACTCATTGGCGATAACTGACTAACGACAAATAAAACCGCTCGTTCATTCGGTCTCTCGTTCAACCATTCGGTCTTTCGGCGCGTTACCGCTCAAAGGAGGCCGAAGCTCAAGGAGGCCGATTTGTTTAGTATAAAGACTCCTTTATGGTCTGTATCGCCTCATGCGAATTTATTTTCGCAGTTATTATGCGATTCAATTATTGCACAATGTTCGGTCAGGTTTCGTCGCTTTGTGTAAGCCGCGTACCAGTTTCGTGAATGTGTCTGTCTAGTCTCATTTTGAGGAAAGGGCTAATTTTGTGGCGGTACTGTCAAAGTTAGGGCGAATTATTTGTGTTGTGTTATTTCAATGAAATGTTTTAGGTAAGTTGACAGATTGTTGGCAAGTTTGATTTGTCATTCTTATGTAGGTAATACAATGACAGATAGACGTAAACACATAAATGCTCATTTAAATGGACATAATGACTTACGAATTGAATGTACATAGCTACAAGCCCAATCTACAAAACCAGCAATCCAGTAGAAAAGAGAATAAGCCTCTATTCCAAATAATGGCACAATTTTTCATTTTCTTATTTTTTTTTAAATTGGCCATCCCTGAAACATGCAATTGGTTTTTATTTGCCTAGGTCTGTGAAGTGTGGCTGCTTCAAAGTGGTCTATCAGAGCTATATGTCTTTTCTGAAGAAATGAGGAAGCTAAGTAAGTAGTAGGTTTACAAGAGACTTGACAGTCAAGTCTGATACTTTTTCCTGAAGCCAAGCGACAGGCAAAATTAAGAGCCTTATTATATCCAGAAGGACTATTTCAGGTCGATGATAAAGAGGTCTGCTCTACGTTTTAAATTCTTTCAAAACAACAAATAATTTTAATAAAAAAAAATACAAAACGTTCAAAAAAGGCCAATGCCAAAAATAAGTGCCTGCAAATTACAATTTGTGAGGTATTAAACCTTTTTGGTAATAAAAAAATAAGTACTTTTGTGTCGAATATGGATACTGTCAAACGGCTACCGAAATTCGCGCTTCGATGACCGACACCGTTATAATCTGTGCCTTTACAAAAACAAGAACATGGACTTGGTGAATATTATCACTTCATCCTTTGGCATTTGAGTTGCTAAACTTTTTGTGGAATTTACAAGTTTTAATATTAAGATATTTTCATTGTTATGGATTTAGATACAAAAGCGATGCCCTTTTTCCATATCGTTTCGATGGTGAAGTACCTACTTCAAATTAATATAGGTACCTACCTATATTAATTTTATTAATAAACAGACGTCATAATGTTTAGTAATGTAAAGGAGAAGGTTGGTAGTTGTTATACCTGCAATGTTTTGCACCATAAAAGATTTTAAAGTTAGGGTGAACAGGCTCCTTCTGGGTAAGCTTGCACCTTCATAGACATTGTCTCTGTCATCTCTGACCTAGACTAGTCATGAACAAACCCATCTCAAATAAGAATCTATAAGTACTAATATTATAAAGCAGAAGAGTTTGTTTGTTTGTTTGGTTGAACACGCTAATCTCAGGAACTACTGGTCCGATTTTAAAAATTCTTTCAGTGTTAGATAGCCCATTTATCGAGGAAGGCTATAGGCTATATATCATCACGCTAAGACCAATAGGAGCGGAGCAGTAATGTAAAATGTTACGCAGACGACGTTGCACGGGTCAGCTAGTAACATATATTACACAAAAGCTTTCACCATTTCATAAGGACCATTTACCTAATTCTTTTTTCAGTAACGTTGTTTTGAAAATTATGTTTGTTATATTACAATTAAGTAATAGAAATTGATGCGCATTTTGGGGCTGGAATATTTTACAACCACACAAAGCACATTATCAAATTCACTAACAAAATAAAACTATTTTTACAAAAAAAATCAAACAGGTTATTTTATACTTCGTAGTGTTTGGTTTGGAAGTAGGTTATATTTTTTTGTAAGTTTTTTATTATTCACTTGGTAGTGATACTTAGACGACGTCTTTGTCTACGCTTAAAAAACTACTGAGCCAAACTAAATTAATTTATTTCCACGGGACCAAATGGTAAGTATGCCGCATCGAACTTAAGTAATTGGTGTACTACTCCTTTTTTGGAAGTCGTTCAAAATGTTGTAAACCCCGCGTATCCTATCCACTAACTAATATAATAAAAGTTATTATGCAAGTGAAACTATAACTGTCAAGATGTTTGTTTATCAATCACAGTTGATTTGACACATCGATAAATTATACCATAAATTAGGACTATACTTTTTACCTCTGGATTATGGCAGAAGCTAGTTTCTTGCGTAATTATAAAAGTCCGCCATTCTTAAGCGAAGTCGCGCTCATTAGGAGAGGGCAATTAGTATTAAGTCCAGGACCCCTTGTCCGTAGCGACTTAGATACGAAGTAGCCAAGTTTCTATGGACTAGCAGAATGCGAAATACCTGTTACAAAAACTAACGCCTACTATTTTTTTGACTAGGTTTCAGACAGCTAACTTTATTTTTGGGACAAGCCCGCCACACATTCCCAACCACTGCAAATCCTGAAAGCCAGAATCAACAGTGGCAACTACCAGAAAAACGCCGAGCTAATGAAGCCCGACGAGCCCCGGAGAAACGATTCAGCTGTCTTGGATCCTGCAAAGAAATGAATCAGAAAAAATGTGTAAAATCTGGTAGAACTTAGAGAAGTAATGTAGATTTGAAAAACTGGTAATTGATGGCAATACTGAGGGAAAAACCGCACGAGGGCTGTCGCGAAAACAATGATACAAAAAAAGCTACGTCCTCAAGCAAATTCAATCAGGTGGTGATGGCAACTCAGAACCGGCATCGATGGAGACAGATTTTCCGTTTACCTACATGGGTCCAATGGCCATGATCCTCAGTAATGAGGAAACGGCTGAAGAATATAGAACGTAGAACTAAATATAAAAATGAAAAGCGGAAGAAATTTCTCTAAACATCATGTCAAGCATGTGTACATGTGTCAGTAACACATTAACTGTAAGTAATTAAAAGGTAGAGTTAATGAGTACAGTCAAGAGCAAAAATATGTACCAACACTAGAGACAGGTCAATCTGCCAACTGTTAGCGACTTCGGAAATAGTATGCATGCCTACTATCACTAGTGGCGACGTTTTGGTAACTATTGGATTCTTTAAGCTGCTTGATGATTTAAAGCGACAAGGTTATCATTATGTAACGGCTGAATACCAGTGTTTTACATGAAACGACTGTCTATTTGAACTACCCTAGTAACTGGGTAAAACATACCCCTTGTATCCGTACGTGTGTTGATGTTGGATATTGTTGTTGCTTGTAGTTCGTCTAGTATTGTGTTAAGGTGGAAGCTCCAGGGCAGCCCGTGAAATTCAAATATTTTTATGTTTTTTGCAATTTGCCTGTCGTTGTATGTTGTGAGTGTGAAGCTGTATGTTGAACAGAATACGGTTCGAGATTGTAAAGAGCATGTCTCTAAAGGATTATAACCATTTGAATCATCAATATAACCCTCAAGTTCATTAATTCCTCAACTCGACTGAATGTTATTTCGTGAAAAAGTCATTCAATCGAGTTGTATGAACTTAGAGGGTTATATTGATAATTAAAAGGGGAATAATTATTTAGATAAATATGCGTTACGGCCGCGAATCGTATTTTGTTCAACATACAGCTTCACACTGTCCGGCAAATTGCAAAAATCATAAAAATATTTGAATTTCGCGGGCTACCCTGGCGCTTCCACCTTAAGGACATAAGGCAGCTCGCCTTATGTCCTCAACACATGTAAAAACAACTGGTATTCTGCTTTGACCTTAACAGATTATTATGGATTACCAAAAAACGGACAACGAATTTCTTATGAACGCGTGTTGTGTTGTGCAGACCGCATCTTCAATAATACTTTAGGTAGGTTATTCAAATTGTATTCGACATTCCACAAGAAAATCGCTTTCCGAGTACCGAGAAAATCGCTGTAGAGTGTGCACATTATTATGTTTGTGATTGTACTTAGGTAATGAGTGAAATCTTGAGTGGCGTGCAATGAGCAGTTATTTATGTAAATTATATTTGTTGAGGCACTTTGTTCAATGGCGATGTTGTATGGCTCATTATGCACTCATCACGAGGTTTTTTGGTAAAGATTTTTTTTTTGTTGTATATTCACCGGAAAATGGCAGACTCCTTAAGATCGTAATTTTTTTTTTCTCAATTAGACACGGATATATTGGAAACTATTGAATTTGGATGGGACTTTTAGTAGTTTCGGCTGTACGTTCTCTGTGAGTGAGTCACTCAGTAACGGAAGAATTTTATACACACAAGACTAGCTTTAGCCCGCGACTTCGTACACGCATTATCCCGTATTTACCCGTTCCCGTAGGAATGTCGGGGAATCCTCTCTCAGTGCTACATTCCCCGAGAAACCTACATGCCAAATTTCAGCTTTTTACGACCAGCAGCCTGTGCGTGGCCTCTCAGTCACTCAGTGACGGGAGAGTTTTATTTATAACTAGCTTTAGCCCGCGACTTAGTCCGCGCTTCTGTCGTTTTTCGTAAAAAAAGTAGCCTATGTCCATCCTCACGGTTCAGTGGTTTTGATGTAACAGGCAGATTAATTGATTGTAGCGTGATGAAAAGTATACTATAACCAGCTCAGGAGTATGAAGAATAATTGTACCAAGTTTCGTTAAAATCCGTCCAGTAGTTTTTGTTTCTATAACGGTTATACAGACAGACAGACAGACCGACAAACAGACAAAAATTTTACTGATAGGTAGCATTTTTGGCATCAGTAGGTATCGATCCCTAATCGCCCCCTGATAGTTATTTTGGAAATATATTTCATGTACAGAATTGACCTCTCTACAGATTTATTATAAGTATAGATTATACGAGTCATCATCATCTTCCTGCCCTTATCCCATGTTACTTGGGGTCGGCGCAACACGTTTTTTTCTTCCACTCTGCCCTATCAGCCAGACATTCACTAATAGAGAATATGCATGCGATTATTTATACTTATTAGCTCTCGAAAACCAGCATGAAATTATTTTTTTAATACCTTCATCAGCGATGAAGTTATAAAGCTTCAAAGATTACAATTAGAAAGTGAAGTCCGATATGAACTTTGACGTCAAATTCCATGACGCCTATACAGCTACCATATAAAACAGCGTTTTCGTGAGAGGGACAGATATATTTGTTTAAAGTAATTATATCTCTTTTATTTTTAGAGCAATTTTGATTGTATTTTCATTGTTAGAATTTCATTTCAACACTGACACTGAACGGCAAAAAAATCGCCGTGGGCACGGCCTACCGACCGCCGTGGCTTGACTTGGTCTTGTTCTTGGACGCCGTAACGGATGCTATCACTTCACTGGGAAACTGCGACCACTACATTCTACTTGGCGACTTTAACGTAAATTTACTAGACACAAGCGGGATAAAAACAAATAGAATCAACGAATTTCTCAATTGTTTCAATCTCACGCAGTTGGTAACTACTCCCACACACTTCACATCATCCAGTGAAACTCTCATTGATCTTCTGTGCACAGATATGAGTGCAAGATATATATCTGTGGAATCACTTGGCTCTCTAAATGGCCATTCTATTGTAGTAGGTGAGTTCCACATTAGGCGTGACAAATTCAAACCATACTTGGTAAAATACCGGCCTCTTAAATATGTGTGCACAGAAAGGTTAAACGAAGACCTGTCATTTTTAGGTTTAGAGCATATTTCTTTGCTGGACAGTGTTACTGACATGGTTGATGTCTTTAACACTCAGATGATTGCCCTGTATGATGCTCACGCTCCGGTCAAGTCGTGCACTATCAAGGAAAAGTCATATCCGTGGATTACCGAAACAGTAAAACTTATGATGCGTTTACGTGATGACGCACTAAATGCTTGTAGGAAAACAAAAACGGAGTCAAAAATTAAATATTATAAGGAACTAAAGCACTTAGTGGTTAGTTCATTGCATAGTGAAAAGGTTGCGTACTTCAAACATAATATAAATAATAAAATTAAAAATCCAAAATTGTTATGGCAAAACTTGAAATCCACTTTGTTACCCTTCAAAACTATACAAGACCTACCGTCGCAATTTACAGATCCTGACTTGATTAACAACAACTTTTTGATAGTCCCTGGTAACCCTGTAGCCAGCCCATCACTAATGACGTTTTATGACAGGAACAGACATGGTGAAGCTATTTTTACTATGACCCCAGTAGAACCAAGTGATATCTCACGTATTATATCTAATCTTAAAAGTAACGCCGAGGGCCACGACAAAATTACTTTGGATATGATTAACATGACTCTGCCGTACACTGTAAACGTCATTACTGAAATAATTAACTGCTCTATAGTGACGTCAACTTTTCCCGAACAATGGAAAATTGCATCGGTTAGGCCGTTACCTAAAAAATCAAATCCAACCGAGTTAAAAGACCTACGTCCTATAAGTATTTTACCATGCCTATCCAAAGTATTGGAGAAAGTCGTCAGTCAACAGTTAATTAAATTTTTGGAACAAAATGCCATTCTACCTGACTTACAATCGGGCTTCCGAAGGCAACGCAGTACGTCTACTGCTTTACTGGACGTTACTGATAATATATTGGCTGCCCAGGATCAGGGAATGTGTACAGTACTCGTCTTGCTAGATTTTTCCCGGGCATTTGACGCAATAAATATTCCACTATTACTATCGAAGATGAACTATTACGGTTTCGACTCTAGCGCATTGCAGTGGTTCCGCAGTTATCTCACGGATAGAAAACAGTTTGTCGATTTGCGTTTGGGTGACGGCACTACTCTAAAATCGGCACTCATTGAAATAGAGAGAGGAGTTCCACAGGGTTAAATCTTGGGTCCGATTATTTTTATCTTATACTGTGCAGACATCATTAAATGCGTCCTTAAATGCAAATACCACATATATGCCGATGATGTTCAAATTTATATATCTTTCCGACCAGACGAGTACGATGACGCCATTAAAGATCTTAACGATGACCTCCAAAGAATTGCCACTTGGTCTAAGGAGAACTGCTTGTCATTGAACCCTACAAAAACCAAATATTTGGTGTTTGGCTCAAGACATCAGCTTGGTAGGCTACCCCTTTCATTTGACTTGAAGCTATTGGGCGAGCAGATCGAACGAGTGTATGAGGCGAAGAATTTAGGACTTGTCATGGATAAAGACCTGCGTTTTGAGAAACACGTAGCAGATTCAGTTAGAAATTGTTTCTATCGCCTGAAGGTTTTATACAAGATGCGACCGTACTTGTCCGAAGCCTTACGAGAACAGTTGGTGGAAACTCTAGTTCTTTCTAGGTTGAACTACGCAGACACAGTATATGGTCCGCGCCTGTTAGCTCGTACAGATCGGCTCATCCAAAGGGTACAAAATGCTTGTGCTCGGTTTTGTTACAACATTCCTCGCAGAACTCATGTAACGCCCTATCTAAACGAGCATTTTACGTTAAAAATGAAGTCAAGACGCAAGCTGCACTTAGCTTGCCTTCTATTCGGTGTAGTTAAATACCAGAAACCTGACTACTTATTTAACAAGCTGAGTTGGCTTACGAGCCGGCGGGAATGCGGAAGAAGGCAATGCTCACAGCAACTTTCGACCAAGTCTTGCGGTACAGCTGCTTTCAGGGGTAGCTTTCGTTATGCAGCTTCCAAGGTGTGGAATAACGTTCCGCCACCTATCAGAGTCACCAATACGATGGGTACGTTTAAGAGACGCTTACGACAATATTTGATCGATGCACAACGAAAGCTGGATATGGTGGCACAAAATACCTCAATTGTTTAATGTAACGGTGTACCGCCTAGGTTGACAATGCTGTTTAGAGCTTAGTGTTTATATCATTTTTGTGTTATTATTTAAATTTACTTACCCACATTTTGTATTTTACTATTTTTATTCGTCTATTATTTATTCTTCTATTATTTATTTACACACCTAAAACAATGACTCGCATTATCCCACACCTATTTATCACACATAACGCTATTTATGATGACCTTTTTGATGGTTTATATTATATTATATTATTTTAACACATACGCATCACCGCTATACATATATATATATATATATATATACTATTACACTCCAAACTGTTTTACGTCCGTTGCGTCACAACCGCAGGTTCAGTTGAAAACCAGCGTCAGGCACTAGTTGTCTGGCATACATGCTGAACTGGACCTATTTTGGTGCAGCCTTGAGGCACACAAATGTACATTTATTTATTTGCTTCTTTTTTTTTTTTTGTGTAACCCATCTATTGTGTTGTGTCTTGTGTTGTATCAAATAAATTCTTTTTCTTCTTCTTCTTCTTCTTCTATTTTTGTATATTTTTAGATAGAATGTGTAGATAATAAATATTTTTTTCATGCATATTCCCTATTCAATCCATCCATCTTTTATGTGGCCTTCCTCTCCTTCTCTGTTCATTACTCTTTTAGTTAAATGCGTTTCCTCCCTCCTCTTCCCATGACCATACCAAGAAAAGGGATTCCCTTTTAACATTTCCGTCACTGGCGCCACTTTTAAATTACCTCTAGTGTAGTCATTTCTCACTTTATCCATACTTGTTACTCCACACATCCATCTCAACATTCTCATCTCCGCCACATGCAATCTATTTTCATCCGTCTTTTTCACAGCACAAAATTCTGTTTTATATTATTATACGAGTTTTATATACGAGTATTATATTAAAAATACTAATACACTAGCTGACCCGCGCAACTTCGTCTGCGTCACATTTTCCATTACTGCTCCGCTCCTATTTGTCTTAGCGTGATGATGATGAGCCTATAACCTTCCTCGATAAATGGGCTATCTAACACTGAAAGAATTTTTCAAATCGGACCAGTAGTTCCTGAGATTAGCGCGTTCAACCAAACAAACAAACAAGAAAACTCTTCTGCTTTATAATATTATATTAGTATAGATTATAGACCCCAAAAAATAAGTGACAATACCTCTTAACTCGCAACACAAATCAAAGATAACTCAGTTCTACCTACCGCATCAACACGCACGACATTAGCCGTTGGTGACGAAACAAATGACGATTTTAGCCGTATCGGGGTATTATCGCGCACCTTTCATCTGCCGCGGTAGCCGGAGAGATAGCCAGCCTCCTTTTATTGCTCATAATGGCTCAGATAGGACTGAGGTGGTCAAGTGTACTTTAGTTTAAGTTTTTGGTAGCACTGGAGCTTTTTTCTTGAGTGGAGTGGTGAGAAAAACATTTTTTTTTATGGTTATAAAAGATTTTGTGTGGAATGATTTTTTTAGTGGTAGGGTTGCCCGTCTGAATCTAGCAAGTTAGGAAACAATTGACGATGTTAGCCGTATTGGGGTATTATCGCTCAACTTTCATAAAACTTGTATATGTGGAGAACGTTGTTGATTGCACATTTGTATAATTCCTTATATTCTGTTTTTTGTAATATATAATGTGTAATTGTTGGTTCTTCCAAATAAATAAAATAAAAATAAAAAATAAAAAAGTAACACATTCAGCGATTCACTTATAAATTATAGATGGATAGAGCGATTTTATTTTGTGGTGAAACTGCTAATTTAATTAAGAAAGTTAGAAAAAAGAATGTTAATCGACCTGGATGTCTTCCTTTAATGGGTGTAAATGTTTTTTTTTTAGTTTGACAGGTTTAGTCATCGCTTTATATAAAATATTAAAATATTTAAGGCAGGGAGTTTATTTACAAAAAAGGGTAATGGCAATGTTGCAGTAAGAAAATAGTATAATAAAATCGAAATTGGAAAAAATAAATAATTAGCTACTCCAAGGACTCCTTGTCCGACACGTCCGACCACCAATAGACCGCCGATACGCCGATAACGTGTTTAAATCCAACTTTTTATTGAGCCTTATCAACGGTTGAAGCTCATTCACCCACACAGACACACCTACTTTTATTTTTTTTACCATCTGTACACATTACACCCACACAACCACTCAAGAAAAAATAAAATCCCACTTCTGATGACACACTCGTTTGTCATTGGAATTTCAACCTTATTTCTGAGATTTAGTGGTGTTGAATAATTTGTTGGCATGTAAAATATAAGAGTGTCTGTAGCGCTTAAGGAAATTTTTAGGATGCTTCCACAAAAGTGAAGTTTAATTTGTTTGCCGATTGGTATCACTTAATGTAGAGGTTTTTTCGGCTTTGGTCGGAGCATTTCGTTTGTAATTTAAAAACTAGTGACGGGTAGGCCAATTAGGGCTAATTGGTGATCTATTTTTAGGTATTTGAGTTATTTTGGACATTTCCTGTGACACATATACAAGCATATTTAAAATTTGTAGGTATTTCTACTTACCAGAATTAGGATATTTTATATCGGTATAAGGGCTTCTATTAAAACATAATAGATTTCATTTACTGGTAAAGTTATTGATACAGCAAAATAATGCGGTCAAATTCTAACTAATTCAAACGTTTTCTAAAACAAACAACAACTAAAACGCGTTCATTACATTGATTACATTCGAACGTTAAAACAAATGCGTTCCATTTTCAAACAAACCACATTCGAACAAAATCGAATTCAAATATCGAAACTTATCGGCATTCAAATTGAAATATCTAAATTCAAAATAAGAATAATTATATGATGACGCCAGACCACCAAAGAGCCGCCATCATTAAAATCAATACTTTGATCACTTTATGTGTATTTGAATTCTGAATTGAGATAATTATCAAACTGTAGAACAACAAACTCTTTGTCTTGCATCAAAAAGTTCAAATTCCATTACAACCCGTCCTTTTTAGGGTCTTTTTAAAACTAATGTTCAATTAAAAATCAACATAAAATACACGATGCTAAAGTCGATACTTGATTTGGTGGCGATGGATTGAAATTATCTGGAATTATGAATTCAAGTATAGGTTACATGGAATGTCACTCGCGTTTAATACTTCGGTACGTTTTATCGGTTATCTTAAAGGGATTAAGGTGCTACCGGTCTTTGTCGATAACATCGTCGGTAATATTGATAGTTGATGCATATTGATCGGTAATGGAGTAAAGCCACCTGAATTTGTTGAGATTTTTATTTTTTTTTGTTTAAAAAAAAAACCCAGATGCAGTGTAGTTTAAAAATAAAACATTTTATTGTTGATTCAGATTATAGCGATTGCTTTTAGTGCGTTGCATTCTTTTACAAGTGCTGGTATTGCAGCTGGAATTCGGAATTTATTTTTTGCAATAAAATGAGTTGAATAATTGTGAAAATGTATTTTAAATAAAAAAAGGTATAATATTTAAGTTTAATGTTTTTGAATATGCGCGAATCCCCTTGTTTTTGTGTAGTCCAAGCGATTAAAACAAGAATGTTTAAGGTATGAAAAGCATTAGTGCTTTTAGTTTATAAAACATATTAAATTTACTTTTGACTCATATTTCTTAGGAGACTTATATTTAGACACACTTATTAGACATACACACACACTTTTAGAAATATTTTTTTATATATACTCATAGGTATCAAAATTTTGGGTAAGTACAAAATAATTATTTCATGCCCAACATCTCAAGTCTGCTTACTATCTGATTTAAACCAAAAATACTGTTTCATTTATTTATTGTATTCACATTAAAGAACACAATCGGACTTAGTGTTTTAGAATTTTTCTACAAGGCAACTTTCAAATGATGCAGAGACAAATATTAGTATTTCCAATTTTTTTTTAGTCTGATAGGCACGCGTTTGACCACTATCTCACTCTCACCGGATGGTAAGCGAGGATGTCGTCGAAGATGGAGCACGCTTGTCTAGAAGTAGCCTATGATAGGTACACTACCTAATATTAACAACCGACTTCCAAATAAAAAAACACTACAAAGCAAAAAATAACTTTATTTTTGGAAGTCGGTGTTAAATACGAAGAAACTAACAAAAACACCGACTTCCGAAATTAAATTTATTTTTTGTAAAAAGTTTTTTTATTTTTCACTTTTTAGTGGTGCCCCACACCTAACAACACCACTGCAAAATCGCAGAAAAGCAAAATACGCAATTTCGATTACATACTTGGATAACAAAAAACCATTATCCAAGTCAACGAATTCCAGCTATTTCGATTTAAAATCCAAACTTCGTAACCGATTTTGATAATATTTAAATGGGACCAATCTGAAAGTAGGTATATCCTTTCAGATAAAACAAGAATTTTTCAAATCGATTCATAATTGACGGAGTTATGAGGAAACAAACAAGAAAAAAAAAAAAACAAACAACCGATTTGAGAACCTCCTCCTTTTGGGAAGTCGGTTAAAAAAGGCGATTCAAGACCCCGATCAATCCTCAAGATCCCGTTTCAAGACTGACAAAACGCCATTTTTCTTGTGCTCTCAACAACATTTTTTATAAAAAGGTGACCTAGCAGATGAGGGAACAACCTGATGACATGACCGCAATCCGTCTCCCGCCCACGACCAGCCGTTTGGGCGCCGCCCTAGGCCCGCCCAAATGTGACGATCAATTTGGAAGCGTCAGGGTTTGAGACACGCAGTGATGAGGCGATTAGGGAATAGCTTGTGAAGCGTTTGGATTAAGAGGGATTTTAGTATTTTCAAAACAAGTCCTATAACATTCTAAGTAAATACGAGTAACTCTTAAACATTTTAGTATTGCACGTAAAGGCTACATTAGCCAAAAACTCAGTACTTGTCAAATATATTTTCTCGAGTTACGCAAACAAAAATAATACCTACTGAACAATTTTTAGCTTTGGTTTTTGTATAAATCATTTATTTTATTCAACCCAATGCCTGAAAAATATCGATTGGTGGTAATAAACATCAGGCCATATAAAATGAACCTATAAATTAATTCAATGTAGAGAGGTTATTCGAAAAACGACCCACAAAGTGCGAAATAAACAATGATAATAAAATACTCAGCATATAAAATAAATGGTACATTTCAAAAGACGAACAGTAGAAATGAAGTAAAAATATACAAACATTCGCGCTTCGTCATATTATGACGCGAGTCGCGCGTCAAAGTATTTCTTTTTGACGTCGCGCCACCTTCCAGCGTAGGGTTGACTATTTAACATGTAGTAAGTACAAGTTCTTTTTGTGGTACCTGATTATAATACACAGGTACATTATGCTTATTAGATACAAGCGTTGGCTAGCCGCCTTAAGAGTGGGAGACGAAAAATATCCCATGTGGATGTCAAACGTTAAGTAAATCATTTTAAAAGTATCCTGTGGAGTCGTAGTCTACCATAGCTTGCATTATAACATAAGACTGACTTTTTAACTATCAACCTTCTTTTTTTATTTAACACTAGCTGACCCGCGCAACTTCGTTTGCGTCACATTTTCCATTAATGCTCCGCTCCTATTTGTCTTAGCGTGATGATATATAGCCTATAACCTTCCTCGATACATGGGCTATCTAACACTGAAATAATTTTTCAAATCGGACCAATAGTTCCTGAGATAACCCGTTACATACAAACTTACAAACAAATGTTCCCTCTTTATAATATTAGTATAGAGTATAGATTAGTATAGATTACTTTATTTAATTGATTTTTTTTTAAATTAATATTGGATTGTTGTATGGAATACCTAGGGCCTTCTGATCGCGGGAAGACCTGCGATCCAAATATTGTTACAATCCGTGTTGCCGTTGAGGTTTAATTGCTTCAATCACTTCCAAACAATCCGACTATGAGTTTATGAGGCAAGTACGGATTGATAACATCAAGAACAAATTAGCTTGGAACTGATTAACGTAAATATTTACCATTAAACTAACATATTTAAAATCTGTATGGTTTTCAGTTTCAACCCTCCATATTTCAATAATCGTTTAGAACTTTAGATTTCAATAATCGTTTAGAACTTTAGATCTCAAAAATCACTACACAAATTGACAGCCCTAACTAAGACGAGTGAATATCAAATACACTTGCGACTAGAGAATGCGGAAAATGTAAAATTGACGTTTTCACGATTCAAGGGACAGGTGTGAGTGCTACACAGTGTAATAGAAATGTTGAAACAACCAGACATTCCTCAATTCCTCACACGACGACAGGCAATAACGGAATCGCTGTTACCGAACTAGAGGGGCACTTATTGGGGCTGGTAAAGCAATATTTACGAACGAAGATTTTCTGGGTGTGCGTCAATATTTTTGCTCGGATGTGTAGCTTAGCTAGATAACTAAAAGTTAAAGTAAGAAGAAATAAAAGAGGTATCTGGTGATGGACTAATATTTGATTTGCATAATTATCTTTTCTTGGTCAGATTCACATTAAGCACATTCAAAACTAAAGATAAACACAAAATAATTTTAGCAGTAACGGCTTTGGTATTAATTCATCAAGTCAAAGTTTTGCAATAAATTGCTATGAAACGGGTAAAATCACCTTTGAAACTGTTAAAATGGTCACCCATATAAGTATAAACGTTAAATAAAAGCTGCATTTCGCGCCTTTTCATTAAAAAGCAAAATGAGACATAATAATGACATACACTGTCAACGAATTTAAAACATGGAACATTTGCGCGGGTGTTACCAACATCATGACATGAAAGCTTTTCAATCGTATTTTATGGTATTACTGGATCGCGAGTATGAATTTCATAAGCTACGTGTTTTTAAACAAACGGGTTTCAACCGTCTCATATTTTATTTTTGCTCTGATTTTTACCCCCAAATGCAAATTTTGTTCCTGATTTACATAGATTTTGCCTAAGATCATGTCTTTTATTTTTGCGTGGAGAATTGTGTGCGTTTGTACATGGAAACATTGAGCGGACAGTTAAAAAAAAACCTTCTTTATTTAACTCTCTCTTTTGATAAACAATAATAACAACCTAAGTAATACTGAAAAGTCCACTTTAAACTGTCTTCTCTATAATATATTTAATGAATTGGAACGTGGCAACGATTTCTATTTTAAAAAAATGTATTTCAGCTACGTCTAAAGACACAGTTATTCAAATGATGACCTACAATAACAAAACCAACCACATCACTACCGAAAATGCTCCCATTTTTATCTTAATGGCACCATTATTTTCCCTAACAAACGTTACATAACTAAACGACAAAGCTTACAAATTCAATGCCATTTCTCTTTAATTAATGAGTATCATTATCATATGACCTTGGTACCATCGACGTATCGTCCGACGTCAAAGTGACATAAGGGCTGTGTCATGGCCGTCAAATGACGCGCTTCAAGTGTCAAAAGCGATAGCTTTATGATTTTTTTATGCAAATTGTGTTAGAATGAATGGACTGAGTCTTTGGTATTTATCATGTCGCTTTTGATGGATTTTTGTAAGGTAAAGCAAGATTGCGATTGTAAGGAAACAAATAAAAGGAAGGAGCACTATGGTGATATGGAATGGATAAAAGAAACGAAGGCACAGCAGAATAATATGTACGTTGGAACGTTACGTTACATCAAGAAAAAGAAAAATTAAAACCTACAAATTCAGTCGCAACATCATCTTGGCAACTATCAATGTCAATAGGAAATTATAATTATTTACTTTTGACAGGTTTCACAACCTGTCAAAAGTCAGTTTATTTCAGGTCAGCGCAGTTATTCTTCTAAATCATGTCTCTGTTAGCCGTCATTTCAGTGATCACCCAGACATATAATTTTACACACATTGTTTATTTGGCTTTCTCTTACTCTAATAGCCATATTCATTCAAAACAACTTCTTCAAGTTTCTGGCTGCAAGGTACAGAACAGAAAACTACTTACGTCCCTGCCTTTTGGGATGCCAGCCATCTTGGATTTGCTCCAATTCACAAACACGCATTTCGAAGGGAGCCGCTCACAATGATCTTTACATACCTTCTCCAAATCGCCGAAACTACTTTCAGATGTTACAAAATTCATAGGATTCCAGAACATTTTGGAATATTCGAGGGGCATGCCTAGTTTCTGTATCATTTCCCTGTCGGCTCTCCGTGCGGTCCCCTAGGTAGCTTTGTTACAATATTTATGTCGGAACTTGACGCAAAACATATTCTGTACCCTCGTACCTACATTTGCGTTGGATTTACCTCTTTTGCTATTTACTTTGGCTTTTAGTTACATATTAAAAGTTTCTTATTCAGTATTTGTAGCATTTTTTGGATTTATTAGCTCGTTTTACTAACCTTTTAAAAAGCCTGTCTCGTAATTAACTAATGTTTAATCGTTTTATTACGCCATCAAATAATTTTCTAGATTCTAACGTGTTTGGAATGAAGAAAATTTGTTCCTAATTCCATGTTCGTAATAATAAACGATACTTAATTGTGACTGGTTAAGTAAAGTCATAAAGTTTACAACATTTCGAAATGTTTAATGGACGCCTATCCTAGGACCATTTCCGTCATTATTTCAACTAAAAAATATCCACTTAACTATATAAACTGTGTACACTTTTACACCTAAATTACACCATCAAGCGTGCTGTTCAAACGGAACACATAAAAAGGAACAACACGTGAAGCCGTTAGTTTGGCACCCCCCTTAATAATAGGTGATTTGGCCTCCCTTTCGTCCACATATAGACACCGACAGGCATATTGTGGCCAGAATGTGTTGGCCTCTACGTGGCGAAAAATCTGGAAAACTTTGGGAACTTCAAAGGAGAAATTTCTAGGTGGGGCAGGTCTTCCTTCCCTGGTGATTCGGCGTGGATGCGTGCTTCCGAGCCATCTTCGAGGTTTCAGTCTAATGCCACTTGTATTGGACATTTTATTGTCACACGGTGCTACTTTTCCGTGAGTTGTGAACCCCGAATTTTAGGAAGTATGTTCTCACTGACGGTTTTATAGGCCCTAAACGTAAAATAAAAGTGAACTTTGAGTGTTTCTAAGTTTTGTGGTTTTTTTATTCGGGCTTATATTTACTGCTGAGGTGTGAGCGTAAGAATGTTTCAATGAATTTGAAGGGAAAGCGATTGCCGCGATTGGTATGGAAAAATTTACGGCTGGTATGTAGGTTGCCTCAAAGAATAATTTGTTCGTTTCAATTTGAATTCTAAGACAAATCGTTTGGATACGTTCTTAAGTAGATATTACATATAGAGGTGGGAGGTGGAGATTTCATTAAACGAGAACTTTTAAGTGTACCTATCAATCCAATAGATTCCTTATTCGGGATGTTAAGTTACAGGTTTCTAAAATCCTAGAAATATGAGATCATGCCAGTGATAGTTTGGCACAGTCATACCCAACGAATTTTATCTATAAAATTCTTCCCCAACTATTCTTACGCCGAAAACTTAAGGAATCCGACAGAAGCTTGGCATTATATCGTACCCGATAACCGCAAAGAATTTAATAGACATATCAAACTGAAAACTGTGGGTCGCGCTATAAAATCTCTTTATTACGAACTCGCTCCGAGAATCATTTCGAATATTTCAGAGGATTATTTCGAATCATTTCGTTGTTTTATTTTTTAATGCTTCCGCGGCAATCCGGGGCGTTTGGTCGTTTGCATAAATTACGTGTGAGTTTATTAGACTTCGTGGTACATAGAAGTGTCGTTTTCTCAATTTTCCCGCCAATTTTTGGGTTACAAAATGGCTGCCGGCGCGTCGACACGCACAGCCCTCACGCGATACGCCAGCATTCCCTTACAGCTTTGTTGAATTATTTATTTGTTTTCAATACCTCTGATGCCGCCAATAAAAAATGTTAGTATCTTTGTCCGACACTGGTACAAGATATTGCGATTCCGGATGCGAGTGGTGTTACGATTTTCGCAGTGAATGTTTTTAAGGAGAAAATATTTGTCGGAGCCACTTTGGCGACAGTAATTGTTCGGAGAAAAATGCGTGGAATGACTTTTTATAGCTGTTTTAAATTGTATTTTGATATGATATAATGTGCGTAGTGTTTAATGTTTCGAATAATATTACAAGCTACCTTTAATTTTTGTGATTTTAAGAAGGCCATGATGTGAAATTTCCTTAGCCTTTCTCTTTAGACTCTCTTTTAAGACATGCCTATTTTATCTATAATTTAATCTTTTGTAAAAACCTAATTTTTTTCAAAAATTTCTAAAAATCTTGGTTGTTACATAACATTATTATTTATCACTTCTAGTTTTTCGAACTAACCCTACAAACGCACTTCACTTATGTCCCTTCTAACGATTCGATTAGAAATATCCCCTATGGATCAGAGTTCGTCAAGTGCGAAACTCAAATATTTGTTGCGAAAGTTTGGTCGAAACAGAGGTGCACAACATTTGACACTTTTTACATGTAGCGAGGGAGCTTGGTCAATACTAGCCGGCAAATAGATTAGCTATGTTTACGAGGGGTTCTTGATTCTCTATGGTGAGTGATAGTGTTGTGACTATCGAGTTTCAGGCGAGTTATGATTTTGACTAAAAATACCAACAAAATTCTAGGATTCTTTGGTATTAGAGAACCCTACCATTTTAAAATTTGTCAATTCACAAAGTAGCTTTCTTCTAATTCCAAGTTTTTGCATTCTCTGTCATTTCTAGTACTCTCAGATTGCCTAAGAAACTTTTTGATCGTTATTAGAAACAGGATCAAATGTCATAATTTGTTTTTGCTTGAATAGCTCATTTGCTGCCTCTACAGCTGTACTTTGTATTTTATTTATTAACCGACTTCCCAAAAAGGAGGAGGTTATCAATTCGGTTGTGTTTTTTTTTATGTTTGTTACCTCATAACTTCGACAATTATGAACCGATTTGAAAAAAAATTGTTTTATCTGAAAGGATATACTTGCAGATTGGTCCCATTTACATCATATCAAAATCGGTTACAAACTTTGGATTTTAAATCGAAATAGCTGGAATTTGACTATTTAGATGATTCTTTGATAATCGAAATTGCGTATTTTGCTTTTCTGCGATTTTGCAGTGGTGTTGTTAGGTGTGGGGCACCACTAAAAAGTGAAAAATAAAAAACTTTTTACAAAAAAATACAACCGACTACCAAAAAAAAAACACTACAAAGTAAAAAATAACTTTAATTTCGGAAGTCGGTGTTAAAATACGAAGAAACTAACAAAAACACCGACTTCCGAAATTAAAGTTATTTTTTACTTTGTAGTGTAGTGTTTTTTTTTTGGAAGTCGGTTGTATTTTTTTGTAAAAGTTTTTTTTCATGTACGAAAATTGAAAGGGGGGAGGGGGTGTCGGGGCTTATGAAGGGTCCTAAAACGTTTTCTTAGAGATAAGACTAGGTAATCTGCCCTCACACCCCTGTCTAGTTACTAGAACATTAAATTGCGACAAGTGAGTTTCCAATAAGTAGTACCTAGCGGATTTGGATGTGAAGTGCCAAATCAATGTATTTGATCCCCACTTGATCCAAGGCAAATATTTGATCCAACTCGGGCGCGCAAACATTTGCCGAGTATCACGTGTTGTGGGAACTGCACATGGACTAACACAGGATTTTTTTCTTTTTTTTTTAAACTGAGCCTTCAAATATTGTTAAATAAAATTTTTCGTCTCGTTGGATTTGCACTAAAATTCTTAAGTTTTGTTCCATTTTGATTGCTAAAATCAGGGAGGACACCTCTAGTGATTTACTTAGTCACCTAAACTGTATTTTTTCATTAAGTAAACTGCACTACAATCTCCCTAGCCTTTCTTCAATGTGGAGTCGGCTAGACCTTAATTGGACTGGACTAACTGGGTGCATCTGAATAGATAGATAGATAGATAGATAGATAGATAGATAGATATAACGTTTATTTGGTACAAAGAAAGAAACACAACACACAAAAGCACAGTAACATAACAATAGAGAATACAAATAATTAAATTAAAACACATAAAAAGAAAAAGGCAGAATGTATGGCAATTCATCTGAACAAAATAATTTGCCAGAGTACCTACCTACATAAAAAAAAAATATATAATATATAAAGACACCAAATGTGCAGTGTGTGTGTCTCTAAGCTGCACCAAATGGGAGTCCAACTCAGCATGTGCCAGGTAAATATACCTGACGCTGATATTCTGCTGGATCCCGGCAGAGACATACGGACGTCAAGCAGTTGTATACAAGTTAACAATAAAAGTAAATTGTGGTCTTGTGTAAGGTGAGTCTAAATTAGAATAGGTGCCAGTATTTAGCAGCAACTGCCATTCTGGCCGCCACAACCCAATGTGAGTATTGCGTACGATACACTTTGACAAGACTGTTTAATACCAGTCTTTTCAAAGTGTATCTGCTCTAATGAGCAGCTATACTCAACCTGCCGCCCCTGTGTGGCCCCGTAGCCTAGTATAAATTATATTATTATATCTTTATTCACTCAACGTCTCGGTAGCATTTATTGAGTACCTACTAAACTCCGAGAATTTATTTATACTTTATAAATCTCGGCTTTCTGATGACGATATGCTGAAACTACTTATTCAACAGCTAAGAAAAAGAAAAAGTTGGCCCATGCCCTGGCTGTCATAGCAATTTTATTAAAAACCGCCCATTTTTCATACGTTCAAAAAATCATCAAAAACCTTATTTATTAAAATATTGTTAAATTTGTGTTATATCATTCTATACTTACATTATAAAGCTGAAGAGTTTGTTTGTTTGCTTGAACGCGCTAATCTCAAGAACGACTGGTCCGGTTTAAAAATATTTCAGTGTTAGATAGCCCATTTATTGAGGAAGGCTATAGCTATATATCATTACGCTTAGACCAATAGGAGCGGAGCACTAATGAAAAATGTGACGCAGGCGACGTTGCACGGGTCAGCTAGTTTTACTATATATGTAGGTTATTGTGGCCCACCATGACATATGTAGGAGCGTGATGTGGCCCAAGAAGAAAAAAGGTTGGGTATGTCTGTAAGAGACTTGTGAGTACCTACCCGTGACGATTGACAGCCGGGCCTAACTGCTTGAGGTGTGCCGAGGTACGGAGGAATCTCGACATTTTGTCATCACCACTTACTAAAAGTATCATCATCTGCCTAGCCTTTTCCCAACTGTATTGGGGTCGGCTTCCAGTCAAACCGGATTCTGAATACCAGTATTTTACGTAGAGCGGCTGCCTACCAGACCTCCACAACCCGTTAACTACTAACACGGTACTTCTTGGCAAGACGAGTCAGATTTACTGGCTTCTGACTATCCGTAACGACTGCCATGCTTTCCGAGGCACGGAGGAAACTCGGTATTTTAAGATTGTCACCCATTCACAGACCAACCTTGGCAAACGTTGCTTAACCTGGTAGATCAACCTGTGCGGCTGTTAATGTTTAGCCACGAGCTCCTCCTTACTAAAAGTAAAAAAAAATATATAATCACCCAGACTCTCGTACTGACTGGCTAGCCATCACATCACCGATGCCATAAGATCTAGTATATTATTGCAATTAAATTGCCTTTCAAATGGCTTCAAATAACTCCCATCCTTAAGCGATTACCTTGTAAAGTGTGACTGGCATCAAAAGTCTGGTTGTTTCCATACAAGCTTTATATTTCTTAAACTAGCTGACCCGGCGAACTTCGTTCCGCCTATCAGTCGATTCTTTATTTTTTTTAGTTTTTTTCTCAAATAAACGTAGCCTAAGTAGTAACTTAGGCTACGTTAAGTACGTTACAAGTAAGTTACGTATAAGTAGTACCTTATTACATCAGCTACCTGCCAATAAAAGTCCTGTCAAAATCGATCCAGCCGTTTCAGAGATTAGCCGGAACAAACAGACAGACAGACATAAATTGTAAAAAATGTTATTTTGTATAGAGTTATAAACATTCATGTACATGTAGTAAAAAACGGTTATTTCAATATTACAAACTCCAATTTTATTTATATGTATACATACATATAATAATATGATGTAGGTATAGATAAGTGTGTCTGTCCGTCTGTCAGTTTGAAAAAACTTTCGTGGCTTGATTAATCAGAAAAGAAAAAATCTCGACAATGATGCCTATTGTGTAGCGATAATTCTTGTCTACAAAATTGTGTCCATTGATTATTACTTAAGCCGGGTACCTACTCATTAGCGAGCTGTAACCGTAACTTATGTGATACAGTAACGAGGTTCTAGTGTGTACGCGTTGTACAATTAGGTACGGGTTTAGAAATGAGTACGTTGTAAACGGTCGGGTCGCTGCAAGCCGCACGCCTACCGCTCGCAGCAGGTTTGCGAACCAAGTACACACTATGTTTTTTGGTTACAGTACATGCAACGGTTACAGTTACGGCTCGCTAGTGAGTACCCGGCTTGACGTTACGTTACTACAAATAGTACAGACGCCGCACATCAAGTTACCCGTAAATGTCAAATTTTCTCAATCAACTTTGAACCTAAAACTTTAGCGATAAAGTTGAAAATCTGTTAGGTAAGGAATTTTGACAGATTGTTGTAGCTTTATGTTCTAACGTCACGGCTGTACGAACGAAGATAGCTAGCGCACAACTAGGTCATTTTCGCCCTCAAAAACAATGTGCCTGATTCCACAACAGTTGCAAATGCAATGCAGTTGGTGAATTGTATGATTTGTAAACATTGTTAATTATGGTGTCAAAAATTCTGCTCTTTTTTCACTTTTTTCGCAATTTTTCTCGTTTTACTAATAGGAAAAACAAATTCTAAATAAACAACATCATACCTTTATGAACACTTTCACTACCCAACAAAAAAAACAGCCACAATGTTCCACAAACTGCTCAAACACCCCGCGAACCATAGACACGAGGAAACAACCGGGTTATTGTTTTTTAAACTAGTGCTGTCCACACTTGCACAAGTATAAATACGACCGCAGCGAGTCCCGCCCGGATTACGGCACTAGCCTATCGATTACGTCACCGAAGCCCTAATCCGAGACGAGAACTATTGAGGGTTGTCACATGAAAAAAAAATTATAGAGATGCATTTCTATAGTACTAATATTATAAAGCAGAAGAGTTTGTTTGGTTGAACGCGCTAATCTCAGGAACTACTGGTCCGAATTGAAAAATTATTTCAGTGTTAGATAGCCCATTTATCGAGGGGTTGAACGCGTTAATCTCAGGAACTGCTGGTCCGATTTGAAAAATTATTTCAGTGTTAGATAGCCCATTTATCGAGGAAGGTTATAGGCTATAATATCATCACGCTAAGACAAATAGGAGCGGAGCAATAATGGAAAATGTGACGCAGACGAAGTTGCGCGGGTCAGCTAGTCAAAAAATATTTTCGCGGCATTGCAGACTGGTGTTCTAGTGATGAGGAATTTTCTATATCGACGATGAAGTGACATGAACTCCTAACTGACATTTTGGCGATTCTAGTTTATTTTTACGTAAAAAGAGTTTAAATAATCGTTTGCGTGAGCTGGCAAAAACAAATAACTTTATATCTAATTTTTGACAATAAGATATATCTACAGTAAATCTGTTTTTGCTACGAGATGCGAATTTGAATTAGGTACATGGACTGGACATGCTACAATATGCCAAATACTAATTGCGATGTGCCAAGAACGTACCTTTTGGCTTTTAGGCGTTCATGTAAGCCTAGTCCAGATAGGCTCATGAAACCACGTCGGGAAAACGCGATTAAGACAGAACACGGGCAAGGGCCAGAAGAAGGCTGTCGAAGGAGCACATCAAGTTACTAGAAACTGTAAAAATTTTCTCATTCGGTTTTGAACTTAACCATTATTATTTAAGATTTCAAATCATTTGGAGAACCTGATGTGCCGTTGACTGTATCGAGCGGTCACACTGCAGAAGACCATAAACTTAAAGACACGCCGCGATGAAGAAGAATAAAACAAATAGCAGCAATAAAACACGAACCGGTTTTGCTACTCCTTTAATATGTCCTGTTTGAATCGCATTCATAAATGAATTCTAATTACACCTTTGAACCGTGACGAGTTACAAAGTTACGATTTGTACTTACACTACTTACTAAAGCCATACCATGTATGGAAGTTACCGCGACAGGTAATTTAGAGCGGTATTGAAGCTCGCATGGAGTCACAGAGTAACTATTTATTATATGTAGTGGTTTGACATTGACAATGTCGCCGCAAGGTATCTGGTACATTGTATTTAGACTGTGGTTATAATGTCGCCAGCGGGAAGTTTTAATTTTAAAGGGACAAGTTTTATTATCTTCTAAATTGAGTAAAATCCTGGCTTAGAATAATCGAGTAAATTTATTAAATTATGCTGGTGTTCTATTAGTCATGAACCTAAGTCTAACAGAGCATGGGATTGCATCTTCTTTTCTCAAATAAAAAATAACTTTTTCATCTCTGACAACCCTACAAGCCCGAACAAGTAGTAAAACATAAGGACGTGTGTACATGCTATCGTTTGAAAAACGGCTGTGTTTACACTGGCGCGTATGACCCCAACTTGGGTCAGATGACAAATGGACAACTAGTAATGCTATACCGTTACTATTTTGTATCTGTTCGTGTCAACAAGATACTGTTTGTTAGATCAGTTAACTTATGGAGTAATAAAAGTTACGTGCAATATATTTTTCTATCTTTTCATTGCTGACAGGTAGCCTTTGTACTCTCATAATATATTACAGGCCATGAAACCTAATCCTAACTTTAACATAGCTGTAAATGCGATAATGAGTTTGTTTGTTACTTTTTCGCTTAAACCGCTAAACCAATTTTGATGTATTTGGTGCAAATATAGAAGGCACCTATTAAAAACTTGTCGCGAGCGAAGCGGCGTGCAAATGTAAGAGGGACATTAAAAAATAAATGCAATATATTTTTCTATCGTCTCACTGCCGAAATGTGTATGTTTGAATCTTAAAATAGGCCAGCACAAGGTATCGAAAAGCTAAAATCTTATGAAAACACAATCTTATATCCTAATAAAAAAACTTATCGGGTCCTTCTATAACTTGATAAACAAAAAAGAAAAAAGCGTCCAATCAAATCAAAATCCGAAAGCGCCGTTTTATCACTGACCAGTATCAACATTTATGATTTTTAATCAACTTAAAATTATTTGAAAACCGAACTGGCGCCAACGGTAATCAAGGTGCACCGAAAACCGGGTTTTTGCAAAGGATTACAACATTCGCATGATAAAATACTTTGTATGGGTAAAATTGTACTTCGAGTGGTACTATTGTACCCGAATGGAGTTTTTTTAGATAATCGCGAGTTCTTTGCAAAAAGGGTTGAAGTTTGCGCTACTTGGATAAGGATGTCTTGATCTTTAAAAAAAATGTCTCTTTGTCAAAAGTTCAATTTCGGAATTCCTTTGTTGTAGATTTTAGATGATCAGATTGAGTAGGAGTTTGCCGAAAATTTAACAAAATAATGAACACGCGTTCAAGTAGCTTACAACCCGTTCGCATTTCGCGTTTGAATGACTTTTTATTTAGTTTTCGTCCAGTAACTTCACAAAAATCTCCACATTTCACCACATCTACTTATTCGAAAAACAAGCAATCGTCCCAAGGCACCTATTCTCAAAACCGCGACCGCACCGTTCGATAAATTAATCCAGTGGAACACTATCGAACCGTTAAGACGATAGCCCCTTCGCAAGATTTTATCGCCCTTAATAGAGAACAATTCGGTGGGGCTGTGCATATCGCCTGAATGGCTGCCAAAGGACATCACCTTTTGATCAATAACTGTATATAAATTACGGAGCATATGGCCCTTCCCCGCTCGAGCGAACAACGGCCCCACCTTTGTAGCCCTATTTGTAAGTATATGTTCCCGTCTATATCAATGTTAAGTTTGCTTACGTAGCTTACAGAAATAGTCGAAAATTGAAGTAAAAGAAACCTTAAAGTTGGTTGATTAAAATTTTTTGTTTGTAATTGAGGAATTAGTTAAGCAGCTTGTTTGGAAAAGGTTTCTAAGAAATTTATTTTTTTCGGGGAATCTTGAGTGCCTTGTGCTGCCGTAATGGTTTAACAAACTTTCGAGTTATAAGCTCATTTTCGAAGGTAAAAAGTTACAACAATCCACAGATGTTTATGTTTATTTACTTTTCTTGTCTTTCAGCACAAGAAACGGAGCTTTCAAGTTTTCTAGCATAAAGTTCAGTGTCAATAAATTTATAAAATTCAGTTTGAACACGAATTCTAATCTAAACAAAAAACTATCGCCATTTTTTCACGATACAGATGTGCAGTCCAACAAAGTGCAAGTTGAATAGAATTTAACGCTCGAAAACCTTAAGCCATACACAATTAATACCCCACATCGACATATTAAAGCTACCTCAGTGAGTATTTAAAAGTAACCATTGAGGTTACTTTTAAATACTCACTGAGGCTAGCTCAAGATGTTTATCGAAAAAACTTTTCAAGAATAGGCCCCAGATTAGTGAGGCTGAATAGACTTGATACTTGTATTTCTTTTGTAGTAGAATCAAGATGTTTTGATGACATTAGCCATGATGAGCGGTCTTTTTGAGTGGTATTAAACTGTCAGGATGGAAAAAATGGAGTTCAAGAAAGTAGCAGAAATTACTCTTTGTTTTGTACTTAATTATATGTGTCTAAGCACTGTGTCTGATAAAAAACTTAATTCGATGCACAATAAGTTAGTATAAGGCGCCAATTAAAGCAAAACGTAGACTTCATTTTATTTACCCATCACATTTTGAAACTAATTTAATATGCCCAAAGAAAAGACAACCTATATTGTCCCAGTATATCATTCTTACCCTTTACGATTGAAATATTTATGCCGATAATTAATGGGGTACACATTAAAGCACTATGATTGATAAAAGGCATCGCGACTAATATAATTAAACGCCTTTTGCGACTTTTAAGTCTTAAAGTCGTCTCGTCAGTCTCAGTTGTTAGCACTACAATAAAAGTGCCGCGGACTTAAGGGCTTTCGCACATTGGAAGCAATGCGGCGCGATTTTTCCGCTATATTTTTGAAGTTGGTTGGAAATAATATTAAAACTGTCACAGCGGAAAATTAAATAAGGTATTTCTTCATTACTCTCTTGTTCCTATTTATTAACATTTTTTATGTGTAAGTCAGTTTGTCTAAATTATAGTCCTGACATGTGACCTTTCGAGCTTTCAAAAATATAAATTTTAACGATTAAAAAAGGAATCTAGATTTCTGTCGACAATAACTTGCGGAGAAATCTGAGAAAAAAACAAAAAAACAGTACACACTGGCATAGAACATTATTATGACCTAAAAGAAAGAAAGAAAGAAAGAAAAAGAGTTTATTTGCGGACAATATGACGCATATCAAAAGTACACAAAAAAAAAATACAATTAAGTATGTCTATGAAAGATTAGGAAGATATGCGTCAAATCTGCGCAAAACGGCCATCACTCAGCATAATGCTGCGACTCGTGTGCGAGACAGAGCCACAGCGCTGCAGCGCTGCAGCGCACAGCGACCTCTTCCTTTTTTTTTAAAGCTGGTTAAAAAGTATCGAAACTGTCTACATTTTGACTATCCCTGTCTCCTATAAAATGTCTCGTTGTACAAGTGCAAGACTTCTTATTTCAAATGTCACCGAATTATGAAAAAAATAAATAAAGGTCATCCTGATAAAATTACTTCACAAATCGCCAGTACCCAAATCAGTCGGCTTACTTAGCCAGTGTTGCCCGCTTCGGCAATAAAATGAAGGGCGCAGTAAATAACTGCGATTGCCGTCAATATATCCACCGCTTGATTCACGACAGAGATCCCAGGCGTTTGTTTTTAAGTTTTTATTAGTGGCTAGAGATACGATCTGTCAATGGTACGTACTTAATTAGTCCGTGAATCTGCTAATGGGTTATGGTTTTGAGTAAGATTTACTCGGTTTTTTAGCCACTTGATTAAACATCGCAATTTTTAATCAAGTGGCTCAAAAACCGAGTGCCTACCTGTACCTATATTTTTTTTTATGATATACCTATAACGTCAAAATGAGAGGATATTGCTTTTTCAGAATAGGATATATTTCTTATGTATATCTTAAACTAAAGCCTGAGGCTGAAGTGACATTCTAGCGAAAACGATTGTCAGAAAGTCGAAACGTATGAAACTGACAAGCTCGATCGAAATCTCCAGTGGTTTATCTCTAGGTACTTACACTAGCTCCCAATAATGCTCCGTTTTGTAGCGTGCGTTTGCTTTGGCTTTTTTGGTGTGTTTTAACCATACTTTATTTCATTTTTTCTTTACTCTTTCGAAATTTTATGTAGTACGTAGGTAGTATAAGCTTTGTTTTAGTATAAGGTTTTTAGTTTAAGTTTTTAATTTTAATGTTATGGGTGCTAAAGCCTGAAATAAACGATAAAAAATTAATGAAATAAATAATAATCAAATAATAGTAGCGTGATGTTCCATAGGTAGCCTGCCTTCCTCGATAAATGGGCCAACACTACAAGAATTTTAAAATTCGGACCAGTAGGTAAGTAGATCCTGAGAGTAGCCGTTCAAACAAACATAAACTCTACAGCTTTATAATTATTAGTACCTAATTATAGATTTTTGCTAGGGTTGACTGCGTCCATGGAACACAAAGAGTACTAGGAGGAACACGGATGGGTTTCAGTCATTAAGAGTCTGACACTCCCTTCTGCTTCGCCCAAAGCGGAAGAAGTCATCTGATAATTTCCCATACATATTGTTTTTCAAAAATCGGTATTGCTCATAGAGTCTACCTAGAAGTTCAAGTTCACAACTGCCCGCAAGCGCACCTGCTACTTTTTCTCGCTTGTACCTTTGGAACATTTTTGTTTAATTCCTGATCCTTTATCTAGAGGTAACATTTGTTTGTAAGTTTGTATGTTTGTAAGTTTGTATGTAGGGGGTAATCTCAGGAAGTACTGGTCCGATTTGAAAAATTATTTCAGTGTAAGATAGCCCATTTATCGAGGAAGGTCATAGGCTATATATCATCACGCTAAGACTAAAAGGAGCGTAGCAATAATGGAAAATGTGACGCAGACGAAGTTGCGTGGGTCAGCTAGTGGGAAATATACTTATAAGGGAAGTTGACACTAGTTTTACACCAAGACTGCTGAAAAAGTAAGTGAAGCCAGAGTTGACACTAGTTTTTCACCGATATTTATTTGAAACAAGTTAATTGAAGGCGGTGATCGCTTTATAAAATGACTTCTAGACCAATTATCCGACATACACTACATAGAATAAAATTGAAAATTATTAAGTTATCAAACGTTATTACGTGGCCGTTATTATAGAGTCGCGCCCTGTTATTTTATTGGCTTAGTTTAGCCATAAATATGTAAAATACCTCTCTATTTATGTCATATTGCTTATAGTTTTTCGTACCTCATAATTTGTAGCGGATTATCTAATACATTTTATATTCAAAGGTTCACTCCAAAAAGTTTTGTCAACATAGTATTTGCACGTCAAATAAAGAGTTTTTTTTTAAGATCTCGCTTAAAAAATATGTTCTAATATTGAACCGAATATTTTTTTGAGGACAACCCAAAACTTAAACAGCCTAATAATTCAAATTAATCGTTACTAACGATTGTTTGTCGATAATATCAGAATGAAATATTGTCGGTCGTCCGAAATTCGGCATGTTCGTCAGAGCAGGGGACAAAAAACTTTAAAAACAAAACACATCTATCTTGTCAAGCTGTTTTACCGTTTTTTTTTTCTACGTAACCCAACTTTTGGAGGTAGAAAACAATAGAAGTCTTTTAATTATGGGGTTTGATTGAAAAAGTCAGATTTATGTTAATTTGTTGAAAGCTTTAAAGGCATGTTTTTTAGTAGATATACAATTAAAATTGTATTTTAAATTGTAATTGAAACTTAACACTCCAATTGAATATTAACTCTATTATTTAAAGAAAAACTGAAGATGTGTTAAATTTTTACACACCTACATAAGTACCTACCTACTTAGTTACAGAATTTCAAATGCAACATGCCCATACCTTAGCGACAGATGAAAAATACGAGAATATACATCACTCGCGTCGAGGTAGTCAGCTGTTGTCAAAATTCTACGCATACCTCTCGGCGACCGTCGTTATTTCAATTACCTTCGCCCCTTGTCAAAGACAAAAGGCCTGACATCCAGAAAAAAAGAAACGAAAAAACCAAGCGCCCATCGCACGAATTAAAAAAACAATGGTGTTATCTATGATTGGATCGCGGTCGTGTAAACGGTCAAGTGTAAGTTACTAAAAGATCCCGCCTTTTACTTTACAGTAGCCTCTTTTTGTTTTTTTTTTTGTTGAAAAAGGACAGTAGTAGGTACGCAATTTTTTTTTGTATTCCAAATCGGTTTTTGGGTGGTTCCTATTTGAAATGGAAATGGTTTGTCCCGAAATCTAGTGAAAAAGATTAACAACAAAAAAATTGACAGATGTAATTTTAGCGCCAATGCTGTTGTCAAAATGTGATTGTTCACCCCGAGACTGTTTTTTTTTTTCAAATTTATAAAATTTCGTCAGAATTTCGTCAGAGTTATGTAAGTCAATCAAAACAACATAAAAACCGACAAAATCTCAGCACATCCGCAACTCATAACGAATAAATAACAAGAAAAATTTAAACCTGTCATACAAACATAAAACTCCCCATCAACACGCTATAAAAAAAAAACTAAACATCTGAAGTGCGCTTAACATGGCGATAATCTATTGAAGTGAGGCAAGACGATGGGCACCCAATGTAAATATCAGTAATAGCCGTAACAGACACAAAGAGGCCCCGCAGACAACGCCAAGGGTTCTGCCCAACCTCATTTTAATTATAATATCACCCACATTATAAAGTTTTTGTTGAAAACGTTAAAAAAAAAGAACAGACTGCTACTTTTCGGATGCGGCATAATGCTATTGTTGGTAACAATTTTTGTGTGTAATTTTTCGTTGGTGATCAAAGAGATCATGGAGTGGAAAGTATTGTACGCTTTAGAACCGTGGAGGTTTATAAAGGAGCTGAACTTTGGGCTTAAGAAGCGATGTCTGTTTTGGAAACTATTAGGATTGGTTTCTTTTAACGTTAACAAACTTAGCATTTAGTACACCTGTCTTAGAATTAGTTAGAAGCTAACATTAGACCAAGTGGCAAATAAGAACCCTTTGTTCAATGTTATTTCAAAGCAACCATTTTGAAGTTTGACGTAATAACTTTCAAGCTTCGAGAATGGGGTTGACCTACTGCTATAAAAAAATGTAATAAACCTCAATACTGTCCTAGGTGTTGAACTCAGTAACCCGAAACTGAAAACATAACCGCAAATACAAAATAGTTCAGCTCTTGTCCTCCAAAGTTCCGCAGCTAAAAAAGAAGTCGGTACTCACGAAACCGTGCTTGTCACTAATGTTGTTCGTCAGTTTCAGTTTGTGGAAGGACACCACCTTCTGCATCCACTGCTCACCCGTCGACGGGGAGTCAGGGTGGATGTACATCCTCTTGGGCATCTCAGGGTCAGCCTTACCAGCCACCATCCATCGGCTCCGAGAACAAACGAACAAAGTTAAAAACACCAAAAAACCTTCTAATTGACTTACCTAATAAACCAATCAAATCAATCAAAAAATTCCTCCCATGATTGTAAGAAAGTACTGACCGATTGACATGATTTTTTAATAGTTCATTAGTAAACTTCGTATTAGAGATATATTGTTTTAATTGATTGATCATTGGCATTAAGAAATCAATTTCGAATTTGGCGATATAATGAATTTTATTGAAGCAATATTTGTCCTCGTTTCTAAAGCGGCTGGCATGCACTAAGATACTATTAATGGTGAAAAACATGCTGTAAGTCAGACAAACAAGCTAATAAGTTCTACAGACAGTGCATAACAAACAATGTGAATGAAAGATCTGCGTGCAACGATTATTCATACCAAAATGTGCGATGTCAAAAGAAAATGTATGTAAATTGTAACAGAATATGAATATGTGGCCTTAAAAAATGGACTTGAATCCCCAACGATGGAATCTCGTCGCTAAATGTAACTCGAAAAGAAATGAATGCAGAGAAGAGAATAAAAATGGCTGATGCTTGTCCCGATCCTAATGTTCTGAACGCAGATCTCCAATATCACATTTCATAATTGCAACAATACGCATGCTTCTTGCCTCTCGTTTGTTAACGAATTACATTAAAATAAGATCAACTATCTTAGGCCCGTCATCTACGATTTTCTTATTTTAATTTAATTCCATCTCTTTATTTATACCTGTTGTGGAATTTGTATCTGCAATCGTCGGCAGCTACGATGTCCATTAGCAAAATGTATTTTGCTTTTTTATCAAGACCAGAAACGCGGAGTTTGTAGGCAGGAAACATACGTCTGCAAGCAATCGAGAGAAAAACATGGGTTGGGACTTGTTCTTCTGCGACAACGATTTGACATCACGTCGATTGTGAGACATGTTGTTGAACTAGTTTCACTTTTTATGTTCATGTACTAAGAAACGCGTGTTTAGCTTGTGATCTTACGCCGTGTTAATTAGATTTTATTCAGTTTATATCGTCCATATAAACTAGTGACCGACAGACTATTGCGAACTGGATTATCTGTGAGAGCGGTCGCGTTTCGCGTTTGTTTTTCGTCTAATCAGTGAGACCTGACGAGGTGTTATAAAGCATTTGCGACACACAAAAAGCCCATGTTTCCGCCACGAAGGACCAAAAATGGCGACGAGCGCGTCCATTGTGCGGTTTTGCACTGTCGCGAAATCGTGACCGACGCACGTGATCAAATGCGGTGTTACACCAACTTACACGAATACTTCACCGGTACAAGCGACCAAGAAAAAATCGTCTGGACCTCGTTTAGAATCCCATCTCGTAATTGGTAAGTAATTTATGTACGAAAGATTTGTAATAATTAATTACCATATTAACGGCGCTAGGCGGCCGCCTTTGTCGGCGTCTGTATCGGTTTACGGCTGACTCACAGTCGCATTTTGGACCGGAATGCTCGGGTCGTATTAATTAACGGATATTAAATCGAAGTTTATCGGCCGCATCTCGATGTTGCCAAACCTGCGGCGGCTTGATACCCGACGCGCCGTCGATCGAACGCCGCGCGGAGGAACGAACCTTATCGCGGCTTGTCATCGGGAATCAAACAATGTACGATCAAATACGATGATTATCGATTTCAGATGCAGCTCTGAGGGATGTTCACAACACCCGGAAGACTAGTTGTGTTTTTTGTCCCCGAGATCTCCCAAGGAGATTGTCGCCGCGAGTTCAGCTCCAATTTTGGTTAATTTGGGAGAACAGTACGAGTCGCGTTGGTATTTCTCACCTCTGGTGTCGGCCGGCTTTTTACATTACCGCTGCGGCGTTTGAGACAAAGATATTTTAATGATATTACCCATTGGATGCGAGTTGAATCCTTAATCGTCGGATCCAGGCGGTGTCCAGTTGTCGTGCGATGTCGTTGCCCTTAAATTAAGCGTGTTTCGTACAAATTGTCTGGGCGCAATTAACGAACGCATCGGAATCGTTTCGTGATGGGAACTAGTGCATTGCGTGGGGAGAATCACAAGCTAAATGAAAACAAGCGTGTAACGGAACGCTGTTAAAATGGAATGAGCATCTCCAATCAACGGTGATATCTATAAACGTGAAGCCGACAGTCCGGCGTCAGTCTGACGCCAGACTCTCGGTGGATGTACATTGAGAAGCAGACACATGAAGACGAGGATGGTGGTGTAGTCCGGCAGGCAATGAATGTGGGTCTACCTGTTGTGGAACTTATATCTGTAGTCGTCAGCAGCGACGATGTCCAGAAGGAGGATGTATTTGGCCTTCGCGTCTAGTCCTGAGACGCGGAACTTCATTTGTGGGAACATTTGTCTGCAAATTGGAAGATTTACTATAACTTGTGGAGTCAAAGCTTCATTAAGGGAGTCTGCTGTAAAGAATGACATACTACAAATAACTTATATCTAATTGTGATCGCTGTCGCTTGCTACTTTTGCCTTACAATGCAAGACGTATTTTGTGTGTTGTGTGATATGAACCTGTCAAAGCATAAAATTACAGATTTTGCTAAAGCAACCGTAGTTATAGTTCTTCTAAGTCACTACCACCTTTTAATCGTCTCAATATCTTGACGTAAGATGACTTGCGCCACAATGTCACCATAGCAATTGCGCTTCATTGTGTCCTTCTTGCAAAGTTGACATCATCATCAAATGTGCATCCAGGAAGCAAGCTTATCGAATAAGGATAATCAAAGGCTGCCCAGCTCATTAGCCTCTTATTTATAGACCTTACGTGATAAACACCGCAATGTTTCGTCGACAACCTGATAGATGTCGTGCCTCACAAACATGTGTTTTGAATACAGATTTTATAACAACGCTCTTAGTATCCTCATCTCTTTCTTTTATACTAATGAAGATGGAGAGGAATGTTTTCACCGTTTTATCAGCTATCTTTTAGCATCTGATTTTGAACACTGAGTGAATTTTGAATCCTGGTGTTGGTCTTGGTACATCCGCTTACGGTGTTTTTTTTTCTGGTTATTTACAAGTAATTGGTGTTTTATTTTGGTGTACCGTTATTTGACTTCGAGTCATTTAGATCCTTCACTTCTGCATTGTATTAAGGCCTTTTATTTACAAATGTTTTTTTTTTTAATGGATGATTGCATTAACTCGTTCAGTGATTCTATAATTCCGCTTATTTCATTAATTGCAAGCAATGAAAAATACATAATAATGTGTCACCACGCATTTTTGTTGTATTTTACTTCAACCCATCGCGTGACTTTTATTGCGATAGCTTAAGATTCACATTAGAATAATTTACATACCCAAGTACATAACCTATCAGCAGTAGTTACTAATAACCTTTAAACAACCGATTAACATCAGTTTCTCCGCCTAATCAAATGTTTATACCTAACCTAATCAAATTAGAATCGGAATCGGTCGATACATAATTAATTAGATATTTTTTGCAATACTTTATATTTATACTTAACGTAGTGACATCAACTAGACAGGTATTATTTATGGGAGCAGGTCTGTCAATAAAAATATTATTTATGGTTCCTTTGACGTGTTGACGAGAATAAACTGCGATTATCAACTGTTCGATCAGATGTTTATTTTTATGTTGCTGTTAGTAGGTTTTGATGTCTTTAGTTTATTGTTCAGGGTGCGGAAAGCATATTGAATATGGCTTATTGTGAATATTTGTCATTGTGGTAAAAAATAAATTGCATACTATCTTTGGTATTGCATAAAATACATTTAATGCAAATAAATGACCGACTCTGAAAGTCTAATTATTTCATCAACATAACAGACTTTTGATAGTATGGATTCTGATAGTTTAGTTTTACGCGTTATTTCAGCAAGTGAGAGTAGACTTGCTTTCAGTATGACATTAAGTAGGCAGATTTTTCATGGAGGATGTCATGTCTAACAGTGGATGCTAGTGCAATGCAACTAATCTACTATTAGGATCTGGTTAAAGGCAAAGGCAAGCGCTAGTGCAGTGTTCCACTGTTTTTGCCTGTTGTATAATTTTTTTGAAAATCGAATGTAATGTTCGCGCGAGAAGGTGTACTGGGGGTTAAAAGGCCCCGCTCACGAACGTCACGCTACCCGTCACTGTCAAATTTTCTCAAACAACCTTGAACTTTTGTTTGCGATAAAGATGAAAATGAAATAGATTCTGCTAAAGTGGCCTTCTTAGACCCGCAGAACTATTTTTGGACCATAACTAAATTCATTACTGTCAAAGTGAGTTGTTTTATTTATTGGCGTTTCACTTTTTTTGCGAAAATCTAGTAGCTAAATAAATGGGCAAAAATGGCAATAACGAAGAAACCGTTAACATTGAAACATCTCTTTATAATAAAAGCACCTTGTTATAAAGTTATCAGTGGTAACTTTATACAAACGTTGTCGCTTGCAACCGCGCGTAACTTAATACGAGTCGCAAGTAGTAGACTGAGCCTGTAGGTGACTTTATCGAGCACGTTACTACGCTGGCTTTGAGAAAGAAACGGTTTTTAGGATATCTTTGCTCTTGGTGAGGCCTATGGCCAGAAGACTTCTTTTGATGCTAATTGTTATCTTTAAAATGTAAGGTTCCTTTTGGTTTTGAAGGAATTGATAACATTTATAAAACGACGAAACTAATCAAAAAAAAAAAAAACTGAAAATTGCCAAGTCTAATTAGACCGTTGTGTCTTTACTGCTCTTACTTTTTCACGCACGTCTGTTCTGTCATTAGGGGCCAGCTCTCCACACATTCCCAGCCCATGCAACTCCTGAAAGCCAGAATCAACAGTGGCGACCACCAGAAAAACCCGACGAGTCCCAGATAAACGATTCAACTATCTTGGATCCCGCAACGAAATTAATCAGAAAAGTATAGTGGAGGAGTAGGAAAAGGAAGGAGTCATTAGGGGTCAGCCCATCAAGTAATAGAGGGAGAGGGACGAAAAATATAGGCTATAAATATAGGGATGGGCAAAATATAGGCTACTGAGATTTAGTTAGTAGTTACAACTAACACCTACTGAAAATGAAGTGTCGAAAGGTAAAACATAGTTTATCCAGCAAACTATTTTTAACGTGCATTTTACAAAATACATGAGCAGAATCAATCAAGAAACGTATGGCAGAGGCATAATGAATACACTAAGATTAACTAAGTACCATTAAAAAAAAACAAATTGCCTCCTTTTTGCTGACCACTTGAGTGCAACTAAACAATCCGTGCCATGAAATCTAACAGCTGCAGTTGACTGCACCTAACCATATAAAACCAAGAAATAGGAAGGATATAGCTTTTCATTTTAAGTTTCTAACCTAAGAATCAAACGACACAATAATAACCGTTCATTAAATACATTTCCAAGTTATAAATTCTAAAAACGGCTCCCTTTTCTTCAACCAGCATTGATACGGCAAGGCTATCATTACGAAACCAGTCACAATATTGAACGCTGCAAAATTATAGCAATTGTCAATCAAATGTCAAACAGTAGCGCGTTCACACTTCAAAGAAACCCTTCTTCTTTAGTGAGAATTTTGTCTTTCAACGATAAATGGAGACGGGGATTTATTTTTTCACTAATTATGGCTGGTTATTCGATTTAGAATTTGCTTACTATTTGTAACAGGGTTATTTTCCTTTTTTTTGTCCACGTCACACTTAGCAATTTACCCAAGGATCGCCTAATTCAGTTGCATTAGGCGAATCTCTAAATATAATAAAACAAATGTGATAAACAAGAATTTTTTAAACTACTAACACTGCAAAACTATAGCAATTTTCAAAATTGTACCACGTTCACACTTCAAAGAAACCCTTCTTTACTGAGAATTTGATCTTTCAACGATAAAAAGTTTTATTAATGTACTTTGTTGAGTCTAGTTATAGTTTGCTTGCTAAATAAAATTCCGCCTTTCCTACTTTTTAAATTTTTGTGCACGTCTCACATTGGAATTGACCCAAGTAGCGCCTAATTCAGTTGCATTTGGCGAATTTCTAAATAGATTAAAAAACTCAGTCGTTGTCTGTCCGTTTGCTGCTCCGTGGGAAATAGTGATGAACAATATTTGAAACTAGTCACAACAGTGCTAATTTATAGCATTGTCAATCAAATGTCAAACAGTAGCGCGTTCACTTCACACTTCAAAGAAACCCTTCTTTACTGAGAATTTTATCTTTCAACGATAAATGGAGAAGGAGGATAATGATGAACTAATTAATTATGATTGGTTATTCGATTTATTAGTGTATTTGTGTGGTATTTTGTTGCGTCTAAATAGACGAAGTGCGAGTTTTTCAACGTTTTATAAATATAAAACGTTGAAAAACTCGCACTAAGGCGATAGCTATGGTAAGATCATAATGAACCATGGAAGTCAAAAACTGAGGTGGTGTATTATAGTGGTAAAACAACAGTATTCCTTCTTGCAAGTTTTTTTATTCCAATCTTAATGACCTAAGAAAATTCGAAATTTAACAACTTAAAAATCTAGAATCATACTAGAGATCAGTTTGACTTAATCGAGGACCCCACCCCGATGATATCATGTCCAGTTCAGCGTGACTGACTGACTGAGCAGAGCGATGACGTGGAAAGGTATGGCATTCCTGCACCAGGGCTGGTAAGGTGGCAGTTGCAATTAAAGTTCAGTGTAATTAGCGATTAGTTGTCCCTTTGTCCTATTAGAGGTCAAAGACCTTCACCCCGTTCCAAGTTTGAATTATAGAAAAATCATAACGTTCTTAATTTGTTTGAAAATCAAAAGGAACCTTCCACTTTAAAAATAATTTTCTAAAAACTGTTTACTTTTCTGTTTCTTCAGATTTTAGAACAGTCTTAGTAATAGGGTCTAAGGTGTGAGGTCTCAGGACCTTACTACCCAAACGATAAGATTTTAAGATGAGGTTCTACTGCTTGAGGCTATTTATTAAATTGGATATTGGTTAAGTTCATATTTGCTCTTATTTTTACATACAATAAATCTACAGGTTTTTCCCATGGAGGTGTACAATAACAACAGAATGCCACCTAACATAGGTAGGTACGCGTTTTTTTCTTTTTTTTTCTTGAGTGTCTCACAATGTTAACGATGACATGACATGTCAATATGACAGAACTTTTTCGTATATCTTCCAAATTGACCAGTAATTTTGACAGCGAGCACAAACATTCATTCAAGGTCCAATTGTTTTCATAATTTAGTTATGTAATGTCAATTGTCAACATGACAATTACAAGTTTACAACTCATTACAAAAGACTTTTTACTTTACACTGTTACACAACAAAACGCAAATTCAACATTTTTTTCAAAAAAAAAACTTGTAACATTTTAACTAAAACGATCCATTACCTCCGTTTACGACTTAAAAAAAAAACGACGCGACCATAACTTTATCATTTTTGACACATGTCAAAACGGCACCTTTATAAGGTGATTAATTAAAATCCCTCTTTCAATTACGGGGCGCGGTAATTGGTGTAGTGAAAATTTTAGTTTTTTTTTAAAGTGCGGGGTTGTGGGGGTGAGCTCTGCACATTGACGCATTCTTGCGGCTTCGTTCGAGTACGACGGGTTGCACTGTCTTAAACTACGGTTAACCGGACGGTTATTTTTTTGTTTTGTGAGTTTTCGTGTTCTTAGGTATACAATACAATACAAATTGTTATTATTCGGAACAACATCGATTCAATTCAATTTATTAATAATTGTGATTCATAAAGCAGATACAAATACATTTATTTCATGTGTGAATTTGTTCTGTACCTACAAAAGTTATACTCTACCTCTCAAGCTAGGCTAAACCTGTATTTTAAGAGGTATTATAGATGCGGTCTAAGTTTAAATTACATGAACACAACATATTATAGGAACAGAAGTTCTGAAATTTGATTTAACAGGGATTGGATAATTTAACTAAGATTCGAAGGACCACAGTGAGTAACGAGAGCTTAACACTTATGCGTCAATGATTGCTTAGAACAAATTAATATCGAAGAAAACTTAAAGAGAAGTTAAACAAAAACGTTTCACCGAAAAAAAAAAGAGCCAAAAAATCGCTTTAGAAAGCCTTAATCCTAGTTTAACCTCTAGTCATAGTCTCGCAGTTCAACCGGCCGGTCACTCCACCTTATCTTGCAACGAAGCGTCGCTGCGCCATACACACGTATAACTAAATCAATGGCGCCTATTGACACCAAAACTGACAAGGAATTTTCGCATTTTGTACGATTTTTGCGTTAGAGAAGATGATACATATCATTGGAGGAAGGTAACGATTTTCAGGTTAAACTTCTTTCTGAGTTAGTATTTTACCTCTTTGGGGCAATCCTCGGTATCGTTCGCAGTAGGTATAATCTGTCTCAACCTGTCAAAAACTCCTAATTTCCTCACATTTTGACAAGTAGTTTTTGGTATTGATTGTCGCCGAGTCATCTCGACTGCGACGTTCTTCAAGTACAAGAATTAGCCCGCTGATTTTACAGCGCAGTGTTAAGTGATCTTTATTTACGTAAACACAAGGTTGTCATTTGCATGTTTCTTTTTAAGGAAAAATAACGAGGTCTAGTTTTACAGTCAGCTTATCGTGTGTGGTGGAGAAACTTTATAGGTAGTGGTTTCCTACGAAAAAATCGCTGGTTTCCTCCAGTATCAGTAGAATAGTCAAGAAAAGAGAAAAAAAAAAGATTTTTTTTCCTCTTTATTTTATATTTAGTAAGTACTACTTACTTCTTACACAAAATTTGGTGTTGCATAATAAAATCTGCATAATTATACTGTTGTTCCTTATTTTAATGAAACACCTAATAATTTTATTTTTGTGTTGAATAATGCTAAAAGAAAATTAACTAGGTAAGTACCTATCTGTGATTATCTTGAATGCAACAATAAACTTAACTGGAATAAATCAATATAATTTATTACCAACTTAAGATTACAAAGCGATTTTATGAATTCTCACGGATAAGTGATAGACAGACTATTATTTGTTTTCAACAATGTTAAATTGGTGGGTGTTTGAGATACCAACGAAAAGAAGAAAAAAAAAATATCTCATTGACGCAGAAATAGTAAAGTTTACCTAAATACGACTTAAAAGGACCGAAACACTAGTTCCATTTGAGGAATTTACTTTTAATTTGACACACGGTGTGCACATAATTACTCAATTGCAAAACATTTATTTAAGAAGACAAAAAATAGCCAAGTAATATTAAAGTTAAAGCTCTGAAACACCCTTATACGATCACCGACAAATTTTATACACTTACAAAAAGTATACTTACAACTGCTTTTTAGTAAATACTGATATCAATATTTATTCCCGCTTTTATGACCACAGAATTTAAGAAAATCATTACAAAATAAGCAAAACACAGCGCAAAAAACTAGTCATTATTCTAAATTTAAACAGCTGTTGAAAAGAAAATGGCGCCAAATAACATACAGGTGTAGAGCCGAGTTCTAACACGTTAACCGTATTAATATTATTTTTAATGTTATTTAGAAGTTTGTGGCCGAATTAAAATTCCAGGGCTATTTTGTGAATAATTATAATTAGAATAATGTGGGTTAGGAACTTAGGACATCGATTTAGAAGGCATGGAAAAGATTTAGAGAAAAAATTTGAGTACATACCATTTACGTAGTACCTACGTCAAAATACTTTGATAGCATTTGATTGAAATTCTTTTGATAGGTCTTTAGTCAAAGACGTGTTTGTTTTATACTCGTATTTAAAAATAAAACGAGAAAAATATTTTCTTTTACATTCGTACTATTTTAACACAAAAAAAAGGCTAAGTGCGAGTCTGGCTCGCACAAGCATAGTTCTGTACCAAAACCCAATACATGCAATTTCGTTTTTGTATGACCCATTCTTTTTTTATTTGACGTGGGTTTGCCATTCATCATTTAATTAAATTTACATTTAATTACTTTTGAAAATTTGAGAAAAATATACTCTTCTTATTACGGTTTATGAGATACAGCCAGCAGTAATAGGGTTCAGTTAGTTCCCCATCAGGACCGGAATTTTAAAAAACTACTCGAAAACTTCACTGTCACTTCTAGCCTCACTAAACCAACGTCATGTGGGGCACATCCTACGTCTAACATAGTACCTCGATCGACTATAAAGATAAGCCGAATTCCGCCACCGAACACCATCAGGCTAATTAATAAAAAAATAATTAAGGAATTTATACGCCGAACATGCGTTCGTTACACGGCGAGGCGACTGCTCATGAAACGAATTAATGTTAGTATTATCACGTTGTTTGTTTTAGATATGGGAATAACACCTATTTTTTGATAAAATGTTAATGTACAGCACATTAATGTATTAATAAGAATAAAAATGTATCTTATTGTCGTAATCCAAGTCATGTCCTACCCGTTTTTCAAATTGCATGCAAATCTGCAGCTGCCTTTCGCATTTTAAATGTTGGTATATTACACAAAACCCGCGACACCAACCACACCACTACAAATCGATCTCCGATGCTACCAACTTTCCAAACGTAACTTTTCTACCAAAGTCAAAGTTACTACTGGAATTTTAACTCCAAAATGAGATAGGGAATCAAGTTAAGGCTCATTATTAGATACATGTTTATATGTAACGTGGTCGGCCCACCCTGCCTTCGAGATGGCGCCAAACCAAACGTACAAGCCTTTATCTCCAATCTACGAAGCATGGAGTCGAATCGCTGTAGTTTGTTTTTAATGAAAGGTGAATGTTTGTTCGAATTTTGAATTTTAAACGTGTTGTGCAGATCGCTGTTATTCTCGTTCTCTTAAATTTATTTTTGTGTATTTTTTTATGTAATGACAAATTGACAACACTGTATTAATTTTGACGCATTGTCATTCACATTTACCTATTTGTGTTTTTTTAGTTTTTGCAACTTTTATATAGGAAATGAAGAAAGAAAGGGAGGCCTTTAAAAATAAAATAAAAATAACTTAACTGGATTCACAGCTAATTCAAACGGGACTAGAAAATTGGTTTAGATAGATAGAAAAATAGAGAGAAAGAAGCCACAAAGCAACTCCACTCCTCTCGCTTGGTCATCAAAGCTACTGTCGGTCCCTTGGATAAGGGAAACGAGATGACAACGCTTTTGTTAACCATTATTTATAGCGTTTTTTACCCAGGACTTACGGCATTTTGTCTTAAATCACATGGCCGTCAAATGTCTTTTGATATCTGTGGTACAATGCCGCTGGACGCATGGCGCTTGCCTTTTAAAAATTTAGGCGCTGATTTTATGGTGTTTCGTTCGTAAGTTTATTAGGTCAAATAAATTGATAGTGGCTTTGTGGATGAGATTTTTTGTATTTGGTATGCACGGACAAGGTTTTCTTGGGAAATATATCCTGTTTAATACCTATATGAAAGACCGTTTGTTATTTTACTGATAGCTTAGAAGTTTGGCCTAGTCAGACAGTAGACAGTAGATAGACCTAGTAGCAAAACTACGGGCAAAAGGTACAGTTAAATACAAAAACAATCCCATTTCTTTTCTACCAATATCAGACTTTACAATAAAAAATGAAAACAAAATCCACAGTAAAAAAACATGTTTTTTCTCAATCCTTTTAAATTCTACTCACACTAAACTCGAAAATACAGCAAAAGTAAAGCTTTTAATTACGAAGAGTTAATTAATATGAGCCGCGAACGACGCACCGGACGGAGCGCCTGAACAAAAACTTTGCACCTGCACTTTATGTTGGACTGTTGGTGTTGGACGACCTTGGCCCAAGTGCCCAACGTTGGTGAGACGAGTCTTTTTTTTATAAAAAAAGTTGGAAATTTTGAAAAACTTATTATAGCACTAGCTGACCCGCGCGACTTCGTCTGCGTCACATTTTCCATTAATGCTAAGCTCCTACTTGTCTTAGCGTGATGATATCCAGCTTAAAACCTTCCTCGTTAAATGGGCTATCTACCACTGAAAGAATTTTTCAAATCAGACCAGTAGTTCCTGAGATTAGCGCGTTCAACCAAACAAACAAACAAACAAACAAACTCTTCTGCTTTATAACATTAGTATAGATTGACTAATTTGTGTGTGTTAAAGCTGTATTTTTTTACTTGTTAAAATAAGTCGTGCTCTACCATTTTTTATCTGAAAGTTACTGTCACTGATAATAATAAGAGCGGATTTTTTTGTCGTACCATTGGCTAAAGTCTAACATTTCAAAGCGAAACTTATGCCAAAATCTGAATAGTTAAAAAAGAAGCCATTTTTCGTCTTTGTTTTAGCTTTAGTTCATCGTTTTAAAATCGTCTTACAATTCACTCCACCACAGCTTAATCAATTCCTCTCGCCTTATTAAATACCTGCTTACACTAAAACCGACAACCGTGATAATACTGAACAAGCAGACAAAAAAACACGCAATCAAACAAGATCCTGATTCAAAACATCAATAATAACGCATCACCGATTTTTTGTCGACAAAAAGTCGAACGAAACAAAACGCGGGACTTTTGATCCGCGCGACAAGTGACGATTAGTCGAAGCGACAAAAAGACGTCGATGTCGCTGTCATGTCGCACTGTCGCGGAGGCGTCTTCGTTAGATCGCCTGATAACAGATGAATAATGATATTCTTGAAACTCCATAATCGTCCCTTCAGAATGTTATGGTTTATGATATCTATTAGTCGCTTGTGATAACATTTTAGGATAATATCATGGGTATTTGTTTTAAAAGTAATGATGCTGATAAGCGTTATTAAGTTTTGTTAAAATAATTCCCATTGTTTACGTTTACTTTCAAAGATGATTCCTACAGAAAAAAAAAATACTAACAAGGAAAATTAAAATAAAAACCTAGTTAACTCGATTAAACTTTCAATGACTCTCAAAGCGTAACATTAAAAAAAGAAACCCCACTAATCTTTTAAACACTAAAAACGTGACAAAATTACGAAAAAGAAATATTAGCGTAACGAACTATTTCTAATCGACTAACTTTCGAATCGAATCGACTAAACAGAAGCACGCACAACACTAACAAGAGCGCACAACACTAACACGTAACGATTATCCTACAATTAATTAGAAGTAGCCAATTAGCCAAAGTCACACATTCTACGATCTATTTACGTGATTCGGTTACTTATTAAACGTATGGTGAGAACCAAAGAAGAACGTGACAGGACTACCAACCTAACACGTACAACTTCTTATGGGGACATCTTGACGTTATTAGAGTACCTACTCTGTGATTTGTGGATATGTTTAAAAGGCAAATTAGATGTCTATGGTTCTACGTTATGGCCGGACGATGACTCGGTCGAAACGGATTTTGTTTTCGTTTACCAGGTGGATAATTTGTCTTAATTATTGTGTAATGTTTGTAGCGCATTCGTGTAACTGTTGTCTAAAATTCGAATGCAAATTCTCACAGTGGGTGAGAAGCTATGTTACTTACAACATTTAAGTCTCGTAAGAGTAATAATTTTACGAAAACGAATTAAATTAGAAATACGCCTTTTTTACATCATTATGTCTAAATGACATCACTACATCACGATAACAAAATCATACCAACATTATGAAATTAATTTCCGAACGCGCCAAAAAGAACTCGAACATCCTAGTTCCATGGAATTAGCGCAAAATTAAAAAAGGAAAACCGCCGTCGCGCGAGCCACAACCGAATAAAAAAAAGTTAAGATGGCGGCTTGCTTACGACAAAATGTCGGGAATGTGTCCACGTGGAGCCGAATTCAGGGCCGAATGTAAACGCTCCCGTTCTATATGCTTTATTTTGGATGTCTCCCATTTGTTATACATAATACATGTAGGGACCGTATCGCGGGATCGGGACTCAGAGAATTTTCGACGGCGCCAACCAGCCCGGCGCGAATACAGGCTGATGTCGTTTGAGGTTCGACTATAATGCATGTGAGAGCGAAACCAAAGAAAGATGAGCGAAAGAAAGCAAAGAAAGTAGACATGTAAAATGCTGCAACAGTTTTGGTTGAAATTTTGATAAGTGACGTATTTTTAAAGGATAATATTAACTTGAAATGTAGCGTTAAACATTGTCGCTTTAAAGTTAAAATTACAAGACATTAACTTAAATAAAAGAAAACTAGAATAGTTTGTTTGATTTTAGTTAACATCAAGAGTGTTCTTAGCAACGATGCTATAAAATCTGTTAAGTATTTTTACGATCATCACCTTTTTCCTGATGATGATGTGAACATAAATGCACGAACAACAAAATTTCAAATTTAATCACAAACAATCACTCTTCCAAATGCAACAACCACTGAAAACTGTTCCCAATTTAACTTAAACTCCATTGCACATTTGGAAGCATCCTCTACGGTCCAGATACAGGAGAATCGCCTGAGAAAGAACGCGACGCGACATGAACTTATGAGTTACAGTCGCAGCGACTTTTTGTAGCGCGCCGAACGCAGAAAATTAGCTTTGAGAACAAATACGCGACTTTGGAAGACTGGTGTTTAAAGGAGACACAATTTGAAGTAGTACGTTTCGCCGTATAGTTTTCGTAAAGGCTGTGTGATATACCTACGCATCTCGCATGACTTTCGGAAACAAATGAGTACCTACCACGTCTCCACGTTTCTAGGTTAGTGCTCTCCGAGTTAACTTATCTGGTTGAATTAATTGTATTTCAAAAATGCCAACATCTTGATTTGGTTCAACAAATGCCTTGTTTTATTTAGCTTATCCAAAAATAGTAAGTCACGAAACGTTACCCAAATACGGCCAATCCTCAATGTAACTATTCAAATCATCACCTATTCTGTATTCCAAATTGATTTAAACACAGACAATAAATTTACGCCGAAAAAAAGCATAATTAAATCATGCCGCTTTTGGTTTTCTAGAAATCCTTGAGCTTCTTCTAAAGACGCGGTTCCGTTTCTACAAATCTCCGTTTGTTCTGAGTAATCCTTGAAGATGGGAAACTGGAGTCGTAGACCTGAATACCAATAGACCAGGTAGTGTATGAGAAAAATACGGAAAAATGTAAATGTAGTTCTCTCACGCATGACTTTAAGTGAAGATGGGAAATCGAGGCTAATTTATTTGTTTATGGCGATTTTATTGCACGCACAGTTAGTGAATTGAGTCTTATGATACAACGGTTCAAAATTGTGATAGATCAAGTCTTAGCCTACAAAATATTTTTAATTTATTCACTGACTTTTTGGAAGTACAAGCTTTGTCAGATATCTATACTTATCTATACTAATATTATAAAACAGAAGAGTTTGTTTGTTTGATTGATTGATTGTTTGTTTGTTTGGTTGAACGCGCTAATCTCAAAAACTACTGGTCCGATTTGAAAAATTCTTTTAGTGTTAGAATGCCCATTTATCGAGGAAGGCTATAGGCTATATCATCACGCTAAGACTAAAAGGAGCCGAGCATTAATGGAAAATGTGACGCAGACGAAGTTGCGTGGGTCAGCTAGTGTGCATTAAAAGTACTCAGCCGCATATGATTAGACGGAAAGCCGACCATAACATAGGAAAAGCTAGGCATACTGATTGAAGCCCTGTATGTTACAAATATGGAACCTGTAGTCTTAAATCGACTGACAAAAAGCAAAATATCTCTCTTCTACTTCATCATCATTTCACTCGGATAACGTCTACCGGCCCCAAAAGTGTCATCACATCAATATGTCCTGTATAGACATAGTCAATGGAGTCGAAATGAAGACCAGGTGCAACAAAGCCGCTTTTTCTTTCTACTTTATATAATCCATTATTTACCCTCACTAGGCATATCATTATGTCCAATCTCACGCAGTTCAAAGAACAGCAACAATACGAAGAAACAATTCCAAACGTCATGTCAATCAATCATAGAAATTGTCCTTGACGAATTCAAGGCAATAATAGGTTTAGACTTAAAAATTATATGCACGATATAAAAGGCAGTAAATAAAGTCTTCAACTTTAAAAGTGGCATCGAACAACGAATTGGCACTTACAGTTTGGGACGATCATATATTCTTTGCAGGTTATGTGCACGCGATACCAATGATTTGTTGCAACTTGTAGTGATGACATTAAAGCTAAAGAACATACAAAATCGAGTTGATTGAGTCGATTGCTTTGCTTTATGTGAAAGTTGCAACCTGTATTGTGGGTAATTCCCGTGGTTTTAAGGGTTCCGGAACCCTTATAAAGATTCGTCATGTCTGTCTGTCCGTCCGTATGTCACAGCCACTTTTTTTCCGAAACTATAAGAACTATGCTGTAAGGTAAGTAGATGTATTATTTGAACCGCATAAAGATTTTCATACAAAAATAGAAAAAAAAAAAATTGGGGTTCGCCATACTTAGAACTGAAATCCAAATTTTCTTTTCATCATACCCATACGTGTGGGGTATTTATGGATAGGTCTTCAAAAATGATATTGAGGTTTCTGATATAATTTTTTTCTTAACTGAATAGTTTGCGCGAGACTTCCAAAGTCGTAAAATGTGTGAATGATAAACTTCCACCGAAAATTGGTTTGAACGAGATCGAGTAAGTAGTTTTTTTTTAATACGTCATAAATCGTAAAATACGATAATAGTACGGAACCCTTTGTGCGCGAGTCCGACTCACACTTGGCCAGTTTTTGTTCTATTCTCAGTCTCAATCAGACTATTAAAAATTTAATCTTATAAAGTTTTTGACATTGCTATTGGAGTTGGAACGTTTTTTAAGTCCGAGTGGTCTTGAGATTGCAAATTGGACGTGAAGTATTAACCTTCTGATCCCTTTTTTCGAGGTCTATAGCCAAATTAACTTGAGTCCTAAACGGTGTAAATTAATGATGAATCAAGAAGTACAACCAAAATAAGCAAAAAGTACGTTGCCCGATTCGCCGATCAACATAAAAACTCAATTAAAATTACTAATACAAATCCCTGGTATCACAACTGCTGCGTCGAATTCAGACTACCCAGCCCGTTTCCTAGATACAGACAAGCAAAATACATAAATTTACTTCTAAATAGGCTAAAAAGACAAATTTTTCTCACAATAAAAACTCATATGCATTTCAAATGTAGCACATTTGCATCGAGTTGTCTTTCCGTTTTTTTATATGCTACTTAATATGCACCGTTTATAAGGGCGCATGGTTAAGTTTTTAATTTATTTAATTGTGTTAAAAATATGAAAAGTATGCGCGTAAGCTTTCGAGTGCTAGCTGATTATTTTTTCGGATAGGCAAGGGGGTGTTTTTAGCCAATAGCAACATTGGTTGGTTCTGATATTATAGGGGACAAACTGGATACTATTTATTTGTCACGAACGCGCTTTCTTGTTACGTTACTTTTTTAAATGAACCTTACTACGATGGGTGCCGCAAGGGTCGATATTGGGACCTAATCTGTATACATTCATATGGTGTTACAGTAATTTATCAGCTGTTTCCCAGTTAATGTCATCATTCTTTTACTCAACCAACTATTTGTTTTAATAGCTAACCATTCTTTAAACAATTTATTAGCATCAAGCAAACACCATACATCTTCACGACAAGTCACATCCGGGTCGGTACAATTGTTCTAAACAAATTCTGTTCACGAATACCTAATGTCCGTCAATCGACGCCTCGTCCATCTCCCCGGTTATTTCGTACATCACCCGATTCGCGGATTTACGTGGCCAGACTGTATAATTGAACGGTTTATTTGGCCTTCCTGGTGATTAGCAATTGTTATTAGTTCTTGGAGACTAGCCGTCTGGGTTTCTGTGACTGATAGAAGCAAATTCGGTGATGTACAACGTGATAAATAATGGATGGCGTCTCCAGGTGTCGTGGTTGGATTTGATGTGATTGACATTGTAGATTCGTTTGGAAGAGACATTGTAGAGTAACATTTATTAGAGAAAAAGCGTATAAACTCACGCTTTTTCTCTTGGAGAACTACAGAAAGACACCTGCTGCAATTCTTACGTACTTTTTTGATTTGTCTACGTTTATAGATTAGAACATACAAGCACGCTGACGAGTCTTACGCTCCTTGCCTATCTGAAGAACAATAAGATCTGTGTTTGTCCTCCTAAGTCAGCAGATTATATATATATATTTTTTTTTTGTGATGGGTTTGCTCTTGACCTTAGTCTTGGACAGAAATGACAGAGACAAAGTCTATGATGGAGCGAGCTTACCCAGAAGGAGCCTGTTTACTCTAACTTAGAAGAGATTAGGGTTGTAGTAAGCGTTCGGAAACACAGACGCAGGCAGAGAATTCCACTCTTTTGCTGTCCGTATTATAAAAGACGTTTGGAATCGCTTAGTGCGAATTCGTGGAATAGCAAAAAGGTAGGGATGGTAAGCTGCAGTGCGTCTGGATGTCCGATGGTAGAAGGGTGCTGGTGGAATGAGGTCGTGGAGTTCTTGGGCACATTCGCCGAAGTACAATCTGTAGAAGACCGACAGATATTGATAACAATATGGTGTTAAATCCCCCCTGCGACCGGTCAGCCTTCAAAGTTAGGCATCTTATAGACTTCATCGTCTACTATCAGGCAAGATCGAAATCAAAACCTGATCAGGTATAGAAAAATCAATTACTTATCACTTAATAGCTTGACGATGCCTAGCCACAGATACACACATACAGACATGGTTACACAAATAGATACTAAACAGGAATTGAACTAATTGAAGCAAAATTGATAATCTCCGTATCCAAAAATAGAACTGGAGCCTCAATTGATGAGCATGAATTAGGTACAATTGAGTTTTATACTGTATTAAGCGCTTTAAAAGTTGTTATTGGCAAGATATGGGTAGGTAAGTGTGAGTTTTGTCAAATGAGTGCCACTTTCTAGCCTTCTAGTACAGGTTATTATTGCATGCCACTAACAAAAACCCTAGACGGGACTTAAGTAGTCCAAGTTATATGATGAAAAAGTCAATACTGCAGTAGGTACCTATACTTGGTTGCTAGATAAAATGGCATTCTATTGGCGACAGCAATTGTCAAAATACAAACATTTTGGTAGCACATGTCAATCCCATTTTGACTTTTCGACAATCGTTATCTCTGACAGAACGTCACTTTGTCTAGAGATTCTTGTTTCTTCTCAAGTTTCATCTTCTTAGACATTGCCATCATCTCAGCTGTATCTATAGCCACATATTGCGTCACCTGCCCAACCCTGAGCCATTTGCCGTACTCTTCAGTCAGATCACGTCCGTCACACTCAACTGCAGCTGAGGTTAGGTACCGTACTGTGTTTATTTGAACCAGTACTGCTTGCTTGCAACTTCATGGTTCTTACAGATGTGGGGTAAGCAGGGGAGGTAATAAGATGAGCTGGAAATTCTGATTCAAATGGTTGAGTGGTAACCATACTTATGGGAGAGTCGGAGGTATTGTACCGCAGGATGAATCGTACCACCTCCAAATAGCAGTATTTTTTTACACTGGCAATGTAGACCTATATTTTAGACTAGCTGACCCGCGCAACTTCGTCTGCGTCACATTTTCCATTATTGCTCCGCTCCTGTTTGTCTTAGCGTGATGATATATAGCCTATGATATATAGGCTATATATCATCACGCTAAGACAGACTTGGAGGTGGAAACTTGGTAACGAAATTGGGAGGTGGTACGATTCATCCTGCGGTACAATACCTCCGTTTCTCCCCTACATAGTGACGCTATTCAGTCTTGCTATGACGTATTAATGCCATTATGATTTCGTTGTTAAAGGACGGGGCCCGCTAAGGCCAGTGCCTTCCAGGGCTGCGGAATTTGTTCGAAAGAGTCACCGTGGCCCTGGAACACATAGGACATTAGGAGGAACACGGATGGGTTTTAGTCAGTAACAGTCTGACACTCCCTTCCGCTTCGCCCAAAGTGGGAGGAGTCATTTGATGATTAACCATGCATAAAAAAAAGATTCCGTTGTGAAAAAGGAACAGAGATACTCTGTCTTCGTCACACACAGTATACCCATGTGTCGCCAGTTATTGTAAATCAAGCCTTTTGTCATCACCAGCCACCTGGCACAAGTACAGGCTCCGGCTGGTAATAAGATTGATACACACAATAACATTTTGCCCGACCTGGGAACCGAATACAGGACGTCATGCTTAGTATTAGCACTTGCAATCTCTACCACCAAAGAGGTAGTTAATATAACCAGAAAAACGATGAGAAAATAAAGCGCAAGTTAGGTTTGTATATGACCCTGAAAATCCAATTTAACGGTTCTAAACAAATAAATCCCAAACAGTGTCGGGCCTTGTCATAAAACTCTTAAATAACACTTAATTAATACGCTTATAAAACCCTCTGCTTTGTTTCTGAGAAACGTTAATAAGACATACATACCTACCTAGCACCTACTTATGTATATAACGACCACACATTGGGTACGTATGTGTGAGTGGGATGAAAGCTGCCGGCGTCCTCCTCTGCCTAGCCTTTTCCCAACTACATTGGGGTCGGCTTCCAGTCAAACCGGATTCAGCTGAATACCAGTATTTTACGCGGAGCGGCTGCCTACCAGACCTCCACAACCCATCAAATGGGTAACACGGTATTCCTTGGCAAGACTGGAGTCAAATTTACTGGCTTCTGACAATCCATAGCGACTGCGAAAGATCTACAAATGACAGCCGGGATCAACGGCTTAACGTGCTTTCCGAGGCACGGAGGAAACTCGATATGTTAAGATGGTCACCCATCCACGGACCAACCTTGGCAAGCGTTGCTTAACCTTGAAGATCGACCAGTACGGTTGTTGGTATTTAGCCACGGGCGCCTCTTAGCAAAACCTCTAAATAGCCCACCGGGAAATCTTAAGGTGGAGTGACCCCTCAACGTCAGCCGAGTCACAAACCATGCTAATCCTATCCTGCTTTCTGTGCAAATATGCAGACGAAGTTAGCTATGTGCAGCCACCAACGAAGCTGTGGAAGTGCCACCCACATTTAAAATAATGTCATGCCAGCGAATCGAAGAAGAAGCTAGCTGTGATATTTTACCACAGATAGATCTATAACTTCACTGTGAGGTCTCAATTTGCCTAGCCTTTTTCCAACATGTTGGGGTCGGCTGCCAGTATTTTACATGGAGCGATTGCTTATTCAACCACCACAACCCAGTCTATTGGTTAGCATGATGCCCCTGAGGAATCTTCCGTTAAATAATTCTAATAATTTTCGATCAATCTATGCAAATAATTGCAAATTGAAGTGCTCCAAGTTAACCATCGACCCGAAAATAAGAAGCAAATGACAGATCTTTGCTTAGAAAGAAGGCATTAATAAACTTACACCACAATTCGATAATAATGAACAAATACAGCCATAAACTAAGCCCAACAAATACTAATGTTGTTGCTAACTCAAGTAAACACCCAACTTCCTAAGTTCCACAGACAACCATCTCTTCATGCCTTAACGACCATAGAGCAAAGTTCACTACAGACTATAAACATCAAAACTACGACCACAGATAAAATATTATATTCGTTCTGTGACTCAATCGTTATCTATAAAATAAATCATACTACTTAATGGCAGTTTAAGTGGTATTATCTAACTGATTAGGGACACAAAGATTCTTCTGCGTGGATCATGAAAGGACTTCTTTCTGGTGACCCTGGGTCGGGAGATAGGGTAAAAAGAGCCTCATTGATAAATTTATATGAGTTTCCGAGGGTCAGAGCAGCGTATCGTTGAGATATGAACGATTTTATTTTAGTTGAAAGAGTAATTGTTTTGTTTGAGTTGGCCGCAATCTTGGGGGTTCCGTGGGCAGTTTCATAAGCTTGATTTCAAATTAAAGTTTTGATTTTGATTATCTCTCTCTCTAGCAATCGGATTTGCTAGGAGAAAACTAAACTTGAGTTAAGCTCATTGTTGTATGTAATCTTAATTAAATATCACTGTAACAGAAGTTGTTATGTTGTTCATGAAGAATTATGAATCATTTCTAGTTATCTCAGCTACTTATTCAATACTTGTTTTCTTATAAACATGTTTACATCGCACCAATAGAAAGATAATGTGCCCTTAAGTTGTCAATTGTTGGGAGCATTTAAAGAGGGCTCAAAGGAGTCTGCCGGTACCCTTCGGCGTAAGTGGCCAAATTTCGGCCACCCTCTGTTCCGAACTCCGTCGGAAACGAACAACTTAACTCCCTCTTTTTTACACTTTTCTGGCCATTGTTGGGTAATGAATTTTTGAAAGGAGAGTACCCATTTAGAAATGTATCGTCCGGACTCTCGTAATTTGGTCTTTGTTTCTAAGATTTGGGCGAAAAATTTTGGATGTTGCCCTTGGGCTAAATTAAGAAAATTTTCCAAAAATAATAATCTGAATCGATTGCTTGTTATAATTGCGCGTCAACTTAAACTTCATAATTTATAGAATGTGAGGGTTTTAGCGTGAGAGCAAGCAGTTAATTTCTATCCCATACAACAAAACTTCCACGTCCAAAATTCACTCAAAAAGTTTATGAGTTTGATATATTCACGACTACATTAGTTAAATATTACATACCTACATTTAAAACAAAAAACCATCACAGGCTCAGATGCAATATCAAAATGTGAGATTGAAATGAGATTTGTGCCTAAAGAAAATAAGAGTTTTAAATTAAGTTACTAGCACAATATAGACCACAAAATGCGTCACCCATCCATCCTTATTCGCCTCAAAGAAAAATAAAATCTTTTATTTAAGTGCCGATTCCATTAGCGCACAACTTTATAGAACCTTGTGGCTAATTAGTTCTCTCGTAAAACTAAAGGGGATCGTCAATCAATGATCCTGAGTAATGGCGACAGATTCGCAAAGACATGCGACGCAATTAAAAATAATACCAGAAATTCCACTATTATAGGACCAGCAATTAAAAGCTTAAGGAAAAAATCTACAAAATGGTGTCATCTATTGTGCAGTCGCAAAAAGATCTAAGAATTCCAGGATAGGTAAAACTTTAAGTCGTACCTAATCCATGATCAATTCTATCGAGGAGAAAAGAAAAAAAATGGCGACTTTAATTATAGGTCTGGTGACAGGCAAAGCCATCGCCAAAAGAAATAAGATTTGTGATGACTTGGTGAGTTAAACTTTCCGTTCTTTCTCTGTACATCGTTTTATCAATATTAACAATACAACCATTCAAATAGGTTTTGCTGAAACTGACACAGACACTGAAACAAATAACTGTGTCAAAAGACTACGTTTCAAATTAAAAAAATTATAATATTCGTTCTACTGTTTATGGTCTAACAATTTATGGGCCAGGGTAGTGCTACAACAATGATTTAAATTAAATGATTCAAGTTCCTAATTATAAGCAATAATCATTTGTCTAAATAGCAGAGGCAGGCGGCGCCGCGGGTCGAAGAGTTATTCAACTATAATAAAGTAAGAACCATTCGACAGTCACGACCGAAGATTCACTGAAAATATTGCAGAACTAATTATTTCTCGTAGATTCAATGCGACACTAATCTTCATACTCGTAACGTGCTTATTTCAAGCTAAACCGTTCTTATCAATAGTAATACAAAAAAATAAAAAATAAACAGTTGGACTTGATTTTATATTTTTTCTTCAAAAATATCAAAAAAAAAACTGAAATAATTGCCGAACTGTTAGCAAAAAAAAATTAATTTATTCTTTATATAATTATAACTTTTTTTTTCCGTTAGGTAACTTAAACCACATGTGAGCCACTGTATAAAAAAACTTGTTCTTTTTTCATCTTCAGCTCTTCTTTTTGTTCGAAGGCTTGCTGTGACAAAAGAGCCTTCTGGAAATTTTGTACTGTGGCAATAACAGATCAAATAAACCATTCAAGTCTTAACGATAGCAATAAAACTTAATGTTTTTAACTATGGCACCAAAACAGGAGATTCCGGGCAAAAACTAAGGAGGACCATGAATTTTTATTTTCGTATTATATAGGGAACAACTTTTTAGATATATTTATTTGGTTCTGTACATATAAGAATTAAAAATAGTCTGTTTATCCTGAGAAAACTGTCTCATGTTATATTTGTTTAGTTTTTAATTAAGTTTTATTTTTAATGGCGCTCGAACTATGGTGCCGATTCGTGATAGGCAAAAAGATTTTTGACCGAAATTAAAAAATATTTCATAGATTTGAAAAGTGGAATGTGTAAGTAGGTTGTACTCATTTCAGCGTTTCTTAATTTTTAATTACCTACTTATTATTCTCAATATTCGATACATTTTTGAAAAATTATAAATATCGTGAAATGATGGTTAAGTAAGTTCAGATTATCGCATTCACTGTCTATCAGAACGATCTCAGTTAACATGCTAAGTGTGTCACACAAATAATAAATTCAACATCAAGTCATTGACCTCTCCAAGGTTATATGAATTGTAACATTTCGCAAGGGGAGCGACGATAAATCCATTTACACAATAAATTAAGGTGATTGGCGAACAATTTGACTCACGGTATGTAATAAAAATAACCTTTTTACCTTCAGCTGTGTGTCGCGTGAGAGTTTGAACCTTTTTAACAGACAGGGAACCAATATTGTTGTAGAATGCAGTTCACTTAAGTTAAAGCTATCTGACTCGGTCATGGCGGGAAAGTAAATGTCAAACATTTTGACATCTCCCCGGTCTTGTCTAATGAGTGAAACATCAAGACAATAAAAATATGGGACCTACTTATTACATGTAAGAGTACTTATTAGTTCCATGCATATGGATGTCCCATTTAAGTGTTGCAAAGATAATGATTTGTTTAAAAAATATTGCTATCTTCTGAGACAGCGCGACGCTTTAAATCTGTGTGCATTAGTTTTACTAAGATACTAATTCTAATTACATAGGTTGGTGTGTTCAGTTGATTTACAATGATTTATTTTGTTTATTACATCTCTCGCACTTCAACTACAAAGTTCAGTGTTTACTAGCTCAATTTAATTAAAATATCAAATTAGAATATCTCCACTACATTACAGGTTTACAATGCAGTAATTAGAAGCAAAACCTATGTTTAGCACAACTCATGTTATTTTACTACCTATTTTCTAAATTAAACAAAGTTGCCACCTTTAAAAAACAAAATGAAAGCGCTTTTTATGGTAGGCTCAATCGCTATAACGCGCTTATAATGTTCAAGTTAGGTATAAGCCCACGACCACACATACGATGCGTTGCGATAACGACAGGTATTATAGAGATGTCTCACGTATGGCGTAAGTAATACTAATTAATGATAATGAAAAGGTGTGGATCTTACACAGAAACATAGGTTTATCTCTCCACAATACAAGTCATGTTTACATTGTAATACAATCTCACTAACACCCGGTTTCTTAATTGAGAAATTGGTGTTTTGAACGTTTCAAACCAAAGCGATCAATGTTACTTATAAGTTCGAAACTTGGGTGTAGAAGCCCTAACTTACAAGTATAGCTATGGCTTTTCTGCAGCGCGCAGTAAAACCGTAGCTCAATGTTAGGCGTAGTTTCAAGCACAAAAACTGGTTATCGTCACTATCGCTCGCGATGCAATTAGCATCTAATGTGAAATGGCCTTAAGTTGTGTTCCAACACTGTTTCAGATAAGTTAGCAACTTGGGAGTTGGAGTCCCAACTTAAAACTAAGTGCTATGTTAGTAAGAAGTGATCCATCGTTTTTTGTAACTAAGCCTATTATCGAGCTGTCATCACCATAGCACGCGCTGCAATCAGCATTCAGTGTGACGTAGCCTTATAGTGTGTTTCAAAAATGGTTCAGATAAGTTAGCAACTTGAGTGTTGGAGCCAAACTTAAAAGTAAGCAAGAAGTACCCCGTCGATTTCTATAACTAAGCTTAGCATTGAGCAACGGTTTTTCTGCAGCGTTATGACAAATGACGTTACATAAAAACCGTCAAGCTATCGTCACTATCGTTCGCGCTGCAATCACAAGAATTTAATGTGGCCATAGAAAAAAAAAACAGATGTTTATTTTATCTATGTCATGTTTACATTGTAATACAATCTAACTATGTCCCGGTTTTTTCATTGAGAAATTGGTGTTTTGAACGTGTCAAACCAGAACGAACAATCTTACTTATAAGTTGGAAACTTGGGCGTAGTTTCAAGCAGCGTCACAAAAACTGTTAAGCTATTGTCACTATCGCTCGCGCTGCAATCAGCATTTAAGGCGCGTCCCCGAGCAAAACGCAGCGCTAGCCGTTGTTGTGCCGTTTTTTGGAGCTATATACTCTTTATCCAAAAGAAATAGCAACTCATAAAAAAAAAATTCTACATAATCTTGGCTTCAAAATGGTAGATTTTATTTTTTATTACTAAGTATAATGTATAAGTACCTAATCTCCTTACAACGAAACCACAGAAATGAGAAAAAATTACTGAAAACATGCATCTTCTCGAAAACTAACGCCTATTTTGTAACTACACTAATGGATATTTAATTATAAGTATAGTGAATTTAATTATGAACATATTAATAGAATTTTTTTTTTTCAAACGACCAAAATTAGATTTTATAAAGATTTTATTCAACATTCTGAGCGTATTCGCTATTTTATCTCTTGCGCTGTCATTGAGGGAAAAAATGCTCAAGGTTATTTGGTCAGGGTACGGCCTTAGTGACATGGCCTTAAGTTGTGTTCCCACAATGTTACAGATAAGTTAGCAACTTGCGAGCTGGACCCAACTTAAAAGTAAGTGATATGTTGGTAAGAAGTGTAATTAACGTCGAAATCTTTAAGATCTTGACTCTTGTCTCAAATGTTACGGAATTCGATGTCTGGCGGCGACTTTGAGAGTTTTTAGTTAAGTTTTTTTAACTGTCTTTTGTTTAAGCTCGTTAATCTACTTGCTTTTAGGAGTTCGGGGTTCGATTACCAATTTTGGTCATGCGACTTTAAGCGCACGAAGGGTTCCGTACCATTTTCTATAAAGAAAGTAAAAATGTTAAATGACTACATATTATAAAACAAAGTCCATCTCCGCGTCTGTCTGTCTGTTTGTTCGCGATAAACTCATTTTCATGTTTTCAACAATGAATACATTGGTTCACGAGGTAGGTTTTCGTATATAACTTGACAGCTCATATATGATAGCTATTTGCTAGATATTTTTGAAACATCATAAAACAAAAATAAATGACCCAGATAAAAGTTTATGCCAAAACTATTCGTAAACGTTTATCATCAAGTGGTTACCGCCAAATACTGTGAATTGAGAGTTAAATATCTATTAAAGTAGGTATTTCCGGACCCTGTAATTAACAGAAGAGCCTCGGTGTCAGGCCACCCCTAATCGCGGTTTGGGTTCCCTCTCCAGAGAGTAGGGCGACCAAGTAGTATGGAAAAATGGAACAAGAAAATCTTGAAATTTCTCAGTTCTTTGACACAGTTTATAACTAATGCAGTTATTATCGTACTTGCATAATTTGTGTTTTAGTTCCATAACTATTAAGTATTAAAAAAAATAATATTAAAAAAAAATATTCGTGCTTATAAAAGTTATAATGCGAGTTTTTGTGAGTTGTTTTTTTAATTACTTGTTTTTTTTTATTTTATGATGAGTTTGCTCTTGGCTCTAGTCTAGGTCAGAGATGAGAAGGACAAAGTCTATTTCTGAAAGTGTCTTTTCATTCTCAAGGCCTACCACAAGGTAGACCAGTGACTTGGTGAAGGTCGCGGGTAGCCGATGGATGCGAGACGCACAGGAACTGTCGTTGTGGCGACGCTTGGGGGAAACCTATGTCCAGAAGTGGACGTCTTTCGGCTGATATTTGATGAAATATGTGTACACGCCCAGTTTATTTGCCTCGCATTTTCACAGCTATGTTTGGGTAGGCTTTAAATCAAATCAGACGCAACTTAATGCCAGTATTTTATATGGAGGAACTGGCTTTCCGACCTCCTCAACCGATCACACAGAAACTGTTTACAGGTTCCAAAATTATGAATTTTAATACAGATGTAGCCTGGAGGCGGTTAAGGCTACTTTAAAGCGAGCGGCAGTAAGAAAGGTGTAATAAAATAAAAATAATGTCCCGCAAAGTCCTAGCAGTCTGGTCCCTCTACACTTCAGCAGAGTCCGGAGCGAGGGGCAGAAACTTCGCCGTTTCACTTATCAGTGCCAGCCGGGAATTTAAACGCGAATAATCATATTAAATGTAATTGATTCGCAGATTTATCGAGCCTACTGAAAGTAGGAGTATCTGTCCTGTATTAATTGGACAAAGGGATGATTGGGATCTGTCACATATTAGTTTCACATAGAGGTAGAGAATTATGAGAAACTAGCTGACCCGTGCAACGTCGTCTGCGTAACATTTTTCATTACTGCTCCGCTCCTATTGGTATTAACGTGATGATATATAGCCTATAGCCTTCCTCGATAAATGGGCTATCCAACACTAATATATTTTTTACAATTCGAACCAGTAGTTCCTGAGATTAGCGCGTTCAAACTCTTCAGCTTTATTTTGGTAATGGTTCTCATCAACGCTGAACAAAAACTGGGTAGGTTAATGGCTAAATGCCTAGATAAAACGCTTCGCGACGCGCTTTAACGCTTTAAAACCATAGCCGTCGTTAGATTTTCTACTCTCGGTTCAGAACTTGAGAGTTGATAATACAACAACAGCAATATTCAGGTTTATTGTGGCATCACGCTACGACCAATAGGAGCGGAGCAGTAATGAAAAATGTGTCGTAGACGAAGTTGCGTGGGTCAGATAGTCTACAATTAAAAGTTTCAGGGATCATGCCACTAGACTAGAATGATAGACCGATCTTTATGGGTCTAAGTTGTAGCTAGATTGTTTGTGGCTTTAGCGGTGAATTGCTTAATTAATGAAGAAAATAGGCGCCACGGTATTTTTTAAGTACGTTTGCTAACATGACAAAGTCATATCTACAACATAAACTAAAAAAGTAAAAAGTGTTCAAGCATCAATTAATTTATGCAATAATTACATCTATTTACGAGAAAGACTACAATAAATTAATTAAATTATTACCAGAAGGTCATAGGACTAACAAATTGCTATTATCTTTGCATTAAAACGAGTCTACGATAGGTTTACAATAGACTATTAACTTTGATACAGTTAGGCTGAGTTGTACCATAGAAGAAGTTAAAGTTAAAGTTTGCGTCAAATTTAACACTAACAGTAGCGCTGACTTTAACGGTTATAGTGAAATGTGTTGCACCAGCGAATTCATTAGCTTTGTTAAAGTTAAAGGTAAGAGTCAAGTCAAGAGATTATATTCAACGCGTTTGATAGTTGACGGATAATTTAACACAAACAATAACACTAACCAGCGGAAAGTGGGCGGTTACAGTTACGGTTAAAGTTATGACGTCATTTAACTATTTGTCAAATGGTGCAACTAATTTTTGGCCTAATCGATACTTTAACTGAAGTTTCGATGTTTGTTATTGTTAAAGTAAGATGGTGCAACCCAGCCTTAGTATGCGTATAAGTTTGATACAGTGTAGCCGTTAATTTATCCTTGTTTTAAATTACACTGGCGAGCGGATAAACCGGGCATTCTACGATAAGCTAAGTAAAAACAGCCGCACGGGTCGATCTTCAAGTAAATCAGTATCAGTGTAGTAGTAATTAGTAAATTAGTTTTCTTTTTTTTATGCAAATCGGGGAAACTCTTGGCCCAAATCTCTTTCGATCTTTTTGGTAAAATTCAAGTCATAATGGATCCACACAACAGCGACTTTTTCTGCGCAAACTTATAACAGTCTGCACAGAAAAAATTCGGTGTGATCGTTTTTTTTTTATTCGGAGCTGACACAAGACGGTGTGACGTGTGGACGCACTGCAATGCTTGTCTAGATCGGCCTTTCGATGGGTGACCATTAATTGAAGACCGAGCCTCCTCCTCCTCTATGGCTCAGAAAGTAAAGTTAAGCCGTTGGTCCTGGTTGTCATATACAGATCTTTGACAGTCGTTCAAGTTCAAGTAAAGCCAGAAAATCTGCCAACAGTCTTGCCAAGGGGTATCGCGTTATGCAATTGATGGGTTGTGCAGGGCTGTAGCTCTATGTAAAATACTGATATACTACTGCATTTAGTTACAACGGAAGCTGACCCCAATACCTATAGTTGGAAGAAGGTTAGGCAGATAGATTGATGTAACGCGCATTCTATTTTTAAATACCCATACGAAAAGCAAAGGAAACATTAACCACACCTAATAAGTAATTTTGATTTCTTTTTTTATTACAGTTTCAAAGATTTTTCCACACTACCTAAAAATTTTAACAGCACCATTATCACGGAACAGATTTACGTGTAAAACTCCCGTAAAGGCGATAAGATAGAAAAAAAAAACAACACAAAACAATGTTGCCACACAGAGCGTAAAGTGTAAAAAAAAGTTCCCACTTTAGCACTACATAAACGACGGTGTTACCAGCACTAATGAATATTGACAGCAATTATTAGAAAGACGGGTTCTCCCTACAAACGGTTTTCAATATAAATGAACATTTCGCAGAATTGCGTTTACATTGCATAACAGTGAGTTTTCTACTGTTTTTCTTTATTTGAGGTTATGTTGGAAATCGAATGGTGCTGCTACAATATTACACGCTACTGCTGTTTAGCTAATACAGACGTTTATTATGAACTCAATTAGTTGTAATAATTATCTATGTGTATCTGACTGATCTAACCTATGAATGTTTATTATATCTATGGGTTCATGTAAATATCGTGTAAGAAATTATGTTATACACCTCATATTAAACACAGGAAAACATTTATAAAAATAAATGTAGGGTAATTGCTGGGTAACATCTTTGCAAAAGGTTATCTTTACGAGTTGATAGGTACCTACTAATCTAATTATGAATTTTCCCTTTTCACGTTCTGTATTTTTTTTCCATTTATTTTTTGTGTGCCTCGATTTTTTCCATTTATTTTTTGTGTGCCTCGATTGAATGTTGCCATTTTTTGTTTGTTTCTAGGAAGCACCAGCACAGCTCTATTAGGTATATTGTCGGGCTTTTTTATCGCGAAAAAACAAATGAAGTATCTATCTGTGGAATAAGCTATATCAAAACCTAGGGAAAAAATCCTTTTCTAAAAATGGAGGCTTTTTTATGACTCGGGTTATGCTTAGCGCAAATAAACTCTTTACTTCTTTTCTTTTGTTTTAACCCTAGTACTATTTATCAATAAAACTTAACCCGTACAATGTCAAACGGTTATCGTAATTGATTTATTCAGCTCGCGTGTTGTCTGTAAATGGAATTACAGTTGAAAGTACAACATACTATCACTCTAAACGGTTATTATATTACTACTCGTGGCTGGATCGAGTGACGGGTTTTTAGCTAGGAATTAGTTTTATGGTATCGTCGAGTGTAAGGTTTTTTTTTTTTTTTTTTCTTTATTGATTTTAAGGGATTTTTGTACATGAAAATGACGATGACAATCCCATCGTACCTTATACTACTGTCTTATTCTATTTAAAGTTATAATTAACACTTTAGTTAAACTTAAAGGAGTATAGTATTCTAGCTGCATCCGATGTTGGCGAAGCTAGAATACTATGAAAGGCACCAACATCTAGATAATTTAACTTAAATTGCCTTGCCAATTGATCTCTTTTGATTGCATTGCGCACACATTCCATTAAAAAGTGTTGCACGTCGTCAATTTAAAGACTTGTTTTTTGTTTCATGTGGTTTTCGGTATTATACGGAATTTTTCATGAGTGCTTATGGCCAAATCCAAAACTATTTAAAGGAAAAGCGAAAAATACGAATGAGTCGGGCCCGATTTTGATGTGTGCCAAATCTAAAACTACATCATCGAAATTTTTCTTTTTCTTTTACTTCAATCTGTAAAATATAAGAATAAGAATAAAAGTGGTAAGTTAAATTAAACCACGGCGTCTCTTAATTTTATACTCGTACAATTTATGCGTTCTCGGCGCAAACTTTAACTCATTCTTCTTTAAGATTGTAAGTCTTGTGTTATTTCAGACAAAAAAAAACAGTAAAATATGTACTTACTTACTTTAAAAAAAACTACTATTTCAACGAAAATTTTAAACTAAAACTAAACATAATTCAAAACTTCCTCCACAATTAAAACATAATTAAACAAGTGCGCCGTACACTTCCATAAAAAAAATCAGCCCAGCTCAGCTCTAAATATTATGTTTGGAGTAAAAACGGTGGGCTGCTAAGCTGCTATATTTGGCCGCCAGTGCTAGGGAATGTTGTCCGCCACGCTGGTGGTCGACTCGCCGTGAAAGCCTTATGACGGTTACACATTGATGCGAAACGGCCGCGGCGGTAAAGTCATTGCAGTTACAACTATGTTGCTATGTTACCGCTTAGTTTACGAAGTAAAACCTTTTTTTTTCTTATTTGAGATGGGTTTGCTCTTGACTCTAGTCTTAGTCAGAGATGACAGAGACAAAGTCTACGATGGAGCGAGCTTACCCAGAAGGAGCCTAACTCACTCTAACTTTGAAGAGATTAGGGTTGTAAGCGGTCGGAAACACAGAAGCAGGCAGAGAGTTCCACTACTTTGCTGTGTTCATTATAAAAGACGTTTGGTACCTACTGTTTGGAAGAAGGTATCTGCCATAGTGTTAAACTGGGTGTTTTGAGAGTGCATGCTCACATTTAAGCATGTTTCAGAAGGTTGTAATCCAGCGTCCCATCTAAGGTGACCGTTGTGGGAGCTTGGTTTCCATCCGCGAATTGTTTGAATTTGGTTTACCTACATCTGCCGTCTAGACGGATGGAAAAAAGCATGGTCACCTTGGATGAGTAGCTAGATTACATCCGTTTGGAACATGCTTTCGTGTGATGTTCTGTATGTGACAGACGATGGTAACAATAGCAAAAGAAAAATACGCGCTTATCAAAATACCTGACCGCAAAAAATCGATTTAAAAGTTCAGTACAAATCAATTTTGAAGTTGGTGGCACATATGCAAGTTCAATCATAGAATGATGTGGTACTCACCTAAACTGTATCAGACTGAACACCATAGAAGAACACCCTTACAAGTGCCCAAGCAATTCTACAACTTATTGTATTCGGTAATACCTATGTTCCTTACTCCGAAGAAGTTAAGGTTAATAAATACAATAGCTATTGCAATCACCGGTAAGTACGGTGTGAATTAGTTATATTTTATATCTTAATTTAGGTAAAACCTGATAGAAATGAGATATGAAGCTGTGAACAGTGTGTTGTTCAATAAAGCGGACCGAGAAAGTCTTTACAAATATTGCACATTGAACTCCATTTCCAAGCATCTTTCATAATGCGCACAGCAAAGGAGTGGAACTCTGCCTGCATCAGTTTTTCCGAACACTTACAACCCTTTTTCAAAGTTAGAGTGAACAGGCTACTTCTGGGTAAGCTCGCTCCATCGTAGACTTTGCCTCCGTCATCTTTGACCTAGAGTCAAGAGCAAACCCATCTAAAAAAATAATAAATAAATTAAAGCGTCGTCGTATTTGCGTCCAAATGGTAGTTCAAATTCAAAGTAAAAACTTTACTCAAAGATATTGTTTACTTAGATAGGGTAACACTGGTATCGGTTCATTTAATCTAACTTCAAAAACCTACATATTACATTTTTAATAAATAAAGTGTCCATTGAGCCCATCGTCTGTTAGGTTAAGTGCATAAAAATAACAAATTAGTAACTCATAGCGTCTATGTAAACCACAGAGCCAAGTCGCACTGACGGATCCAGGGTGCGGGGGTGGGGGGTTTTGGGTTCTAATGGACCGTCCACACAGCACCGACGTTTGTCTGCGCAGACTTTGTTATAAGTCTGTGGAGCCCCATAAGGCCCTTTAAGATATCTTTGATATTCTAAAATCTAAGGAATTGTGGAATTTACGAAAAGGAATCCAGAGAGGCCTTTAATCGTTAATTAAGCAAAATAAAATATCTTGTGCCGTTTTTAGTGGTTACTTTGCCTAAAAACAACCTACCCTCAGCGGGTTCAAGCGCCAAAGGACCATCCTGGTTCCGACACTTCCGAGTCGTGTTCTAACTCAAATCCGCGCGTTCTCGCGATTACGCGCCAGTGTGTGCCCAGCCTTGTCAATAAAAAGGTGTGGCATGTTGTGGAACAATTAATAAGGCATCACTTGTACATCGTGTTTAGATATCGCTACCAAGCGTCCGTTGCGTGTAGGTATCTTACATTTGTACGGTCAGTAACGAAAGAGATTTTTACGTATAAAACTGTTCATCAGCTTTTCAATGAATAGCGGATTGTTTAGAGCTTTATCTGTTTGACAAGTTTTTTTTTTATTTGTTTACATTGAGAAAACTGAAGTGTTAATTGATTTTTGCTTTGACTGGACAGTTATGCATGTGCGTTACGGTAATAATGATAATACACCTACTCGTTCAACTTTAAGTGTCAATAAAGCGCCGATTTGATGAAAAACTCTTAAAACGTAAAACAGTTCTTCCCCACCTTTTTTAAAGTTGTGCAAACAAAAAATTTACTGAGCTGCGTATTTCTTCCTCACTATTTTTTTTTTGTTCATACTTATAACTTTTGATATCTGAAAACGGCTGAAAACATTTTGGAAGGTAATAAAAAACTCATTGTTAAGTATTTTATACTACCTATGCTAGTATGAGTTATATTGATGTAATTAACAGACATAACATACATAAGCATACACATTTGACATTGACATAATATTTAAGCAGCATGATTTTGATACATTCGTGACGAGTGTGTCCTCGGCCAGAAAGTGCATGAGCCTTAGTTTTTTTAATTAAGATTTTGTGTGCTCAGGTTTTTATTCGAAATGTGAATTTAGCTTAAGTTTGAATTGTTAATCAATTTTTTGTTTTCCTTATTTTGGAGACTGTTTTGTTGTTCACACCCTCTTTCTACTCTGCTTTTTAGAAGTGATGATTTTTAATTGGCTTCCAGTCTCACATGCCATTATGTATTCTGTTTGTATTAGCTGTTAGTCATCCATAGTGATAAATAAATGATAAATGATTAAATTTAAAAAAAGGAAGGCCCGTCCATATTACCAAGTGCTTACATATTTTTGCACGTAATTGTACTACTTACATCAACACCGATGTTCCGTGCGTTGCGAACGTGAGAAAAACAAAATGACAGCTGCTTATCCACCCGTTGTATTGTAGAAGCAGTTCTAATTGTAATTGTTATAGTCTGTGGCTAATGGCGGCCATACTATTCACACCACGCTTTCATCGGATCATCGGAAGTAATTACGTTTAAGTTCTAGGTATATAATGTAGAGTCCGTTAGCATACCGACTCCTCCATGCCTCGGAAAGCACGTCAAGCCGCTGGCCTCAACTGACATCTATTTTTAGGGTTCCGTAGCCAAATGGCAAAAACGGAACCCTTATAGATTCGTCATGTCTGTCTGTCCGTCCGTATGTCACAGCCACTTTTCTCCGAAACCTTAAGAGCTATGCTGTTGAAATTTGGTAAGTAGATGTATTTCGTGAACCGCATAAAGATTTTCACACAAAAATAAAAAAAAATCAAGAAATTTTGGGGGTCCCCATACATAGAACTGACATTCAAATTTTTTTTTTTCATCGTACCCATGCGTGTGGTGTATTTATGGATAGGTCTTCAAAAATGATATTGAGGTTTCTAAGATCATTTTTTTCTAAACTGAATAGTTTGCGCGACAGACACTTCCAAAGTGGTAAAATTTGTCCCCCCCCCCCCTTAACTTCTAAAATAAGAGAATGATAAAACTAAAAAAAATATATGATGTACGTTACCATGTAAACTACCAGCGAAAATTGGTTTGAACGAGATCTAGTAAGTAAGTAGTTTTTTTTTTAATACGTCATAAATCGCAACTTCTGCTTACGGAACCCTCAGTGCACGAGTACGACTCGCACTTGGCCGATTTTTTTTTTAAATCTGGGATGGGTTTGCTCTTGACTCTAGTCTTGGTCAGAGATGACAGTGACAAAGTCTACGATGGAGCGAGCTTACCCAGTAGTAGCCTGTTCACTCTAACTTTGAAAAGATTAGGGTTGTAAGTTGTAAGCGTTCGGAAACACAGACGCAGGCAGAGAGTTCCACTCCTTTGCAGTGCACATTATAAAATACATTTGGAAACGCTTAGTGCGAATTGGTGGAATAGCAACAACGTAGGGATGGTAAGTTGCAGTGCATCTGGATGTCCAATGGTAGAAGGGGGCCGGTGGGATGAGGTCGTGGAGTTCTTGGGCACACTCTCCGAAGTACAACCTGTAGATCTTTGAGGGGTATGGATAGTTAGAAAATTTGACACCAGTCTTGTTAAGAAGTACTGTAGTACCCAGTTACTGGGTTTTGTAGATCAGATAGAAAGTCGCTCCATGTAAAAAAATAATGGAATTCAGTTGCACCTGGTAATGCTGACTGACCTCAGCATAATTGGCTTAGGTAAAGATAATACTTTTTTTTTTATTAAAAGAAAAGAATGAAAAACAGTTTGTTTACGCCAAACATGACGCATACCAATTAAATAAACAAAATTACAATTTTATAGTTAGGAAGATAAATGCGTCACATTCGCGCAAAACGGATACGGAGAATTTGAATTAAGAATCTGTCAGTCAGAATTATTGAATAGAACGGTTTTATAGCGAGGGTTGCGCTTGCTTAATTATAAAAGTACAAGCAAAGTTCATTACTAGAACTGTTTTCTTTAGGTACTACTTATTTATTCTACAAGTCTTTCAAGCCCCTTCCTACCAACTAATTACGATATCAGCCGAAGTGATAAGCCCAGACATTATCGTTTTGTTTACATATCGCGTTACACGGCGCGCCCACAAGATGGCGCACTCGGCGCATTACTTCCGTCTCGCTGGACTACAGCTGATTACTGAGTTTTGTAAGAGACTGATCGTAGCTGAGTCCCTCTGACTTCTTTTTATAAATCTCCTTTTTTTAAAAACCTGTACTTACAGATAGAAATAAACGCGGCATTTATATTATTAATTTTTAAAAACATGAGTGTTTTAAAATCTATAAAGTCAGCTCTAATTGCATGTGACGTCACATCGTAGTGAATTTGTTCCACCCAGTGCAAACGATGTTTTGCGTGACGGAAAGAAGAATAACATCATATCCTAACTTTTTTTTTACAATATTTCGGAAGTCTGTTCTTGGTTGTTTCTTCTTATTTTAACATCGAATTCCGAAATTAAAGTTATTTTATACCGTAGTGTTTTTATTTATTTATTTGGAAATCGATTGTTTTTTTTTTGTTGTAATCAAGTTTTTTATTCGTACCTAAATTCTAAACGCGCACCAAAACCTCAAAATCTAACTAGTTACCAATTCAAACTTAAAAAAAACAGACACATCTACCAAAAGTGATCAATAACGAACCAACTGTAATGCCAACACGTAAAGTACGTAATCGCGTGACACTACCGATGTGATAATGTGGTATAATTATCACGGTACATTTTGAGTGTAATAGGCGGTTGGTACACATGGTTTAATAAATTGCCACCTCTGTGACCGTTGTTGTTTGTTTTTTTTTTGCTGATCTATGGTGACTAAGGAAATTTTGTGATCAGTCCAGTGCATAAGCGGTCTTACTCTTTGCAGTATTTTAGTGAGTGGAGCTACAAATTGTTGAGAAGTCAAATAGCTGTGAATAAAGCTGTCCTTTTGTTATCTTACGCTGATTAGCAAAAATATGACTGATCCAGCTAATATTGTGTAGACCTACTCAGATTTGAATTTTGGTTTTCAAAGTTCACAGCCTGTTTGCACAGACTGTGTACACTGATTAAAAATATCTATCACATTTGTCATCACAGACAAAGTTCTATTGAAGTTTAAGGAAGTCTGTATCGTGTGGACAGTCCATTTCAGCGGAGCGACGCAGTCCTCTTCGTCTTATTTTCAGGAGACCAGACCTAAGACCAGAATCGGCCTAGACTTTTCCCATACATTGAGGGGGGGGAGGGGCCTTGATTACAGATCAGAAAGAGTTATTGGGGTTTTAGTTTTTCAAATCAACAGTAGCAGCCGCGAGACTGATGCTCAAAGTGGAAAACAAACTGTAATTAATGTAGGTAATGCCTATCAAAACACTGATAGTTGAGGCTAACGGCCGAGCTTGAGATAAACAACTTAATTCATTAGTTAAATAATTAAGTTACCTACTCAATATTTTTATCTCTGGACTTATGTATCAGTATGGAATTCATAACACTGCTATCATTCACCACCCAGAAAAAGCATTAAAAAAATTCGAAAATTTAGATATTTATGATTTATGTCACCGGAAAATGGCAGACTCCTTAAGATTGTTATAAATCTTGATTAGATTATAATTTCTCGGTACCTATATTATGAAAAAATCGTTTTGTCTATAATAAAACTAATACTCTCCAATTATTTAGAAAAAAAGTTTACAAATTCACGCGATATTTTACAATCTTACGGAGTTTTCCATTTTACGGTGACTATACTATCCTATACTAGCTAAACCGTCGTCTGCGCCACATTTTTCAATAATGCTCCGATCCTAATAGTATTATTTTCATATTTGTTCACAGCACTTGCAGGTTAAATATAATTATTTTATATACCTGCCTACGCGCGTTCAAACGTAAATAGATTTCGAAATTAACGAACATTTTAACAGTGTGCAAGTTTATTTAAGACTAACTGACCCGCTCATCTTATATTATAACTGAATAGCCCGATAAATGGGCTGTCCAACAATAAAACAATTTTTCCTGAGATTAGTACGTACAACCAAACAAACGAACTCTTATTTTGTATAATATTAGTATCTTTAAATATTCTGCGTAGATCGTCGATTATTGTATAATGAGTTGTTTGGGCGAAGCCTTAAACATAATATCATCATCTGCGTAGCCTTTTCCCAACTATATTGGGGTCGGCTTCCAGTCAAACTGGATTCAGCTGAATACCAGTATTTTACTCGGAGCGGCTGCCTACCAGACCTCCACAACCCATTAACTGGGTACCACGGTACTCCTTGGCAAGACTGGTGTCAGATTTTCTGGCTTTGCCAAATGACAGCCGAGACCAACTGAACAGCTTACAACAATATTATATAAACAATACAAATAGATAGGTACATGATAAGTCGTTACTGCTGGCGCCTATGTGCCCTGGTAAGGACCTGTATAATTACTAAAATAAACAGCAAGAGATGCCCTCAAATTAATAAATCTTTCGTCGACGATAAATTATTATTTGTATAATTGACGTGACGCCATTTTGTTTGATGGTTAGTGCAAGTTATGCTGTGTTAATAATAGATGTCTGTTTGTGGTGGCGACTTTTGGCCTCAACTTTGTACTCTATTTTCCAGTTCCCGTAGGAATTTCGGTAAATCTTCTTAGTGCTCCCCTGCACTGGCCATGGAAGCTACCCAAAGGTTGACTGGTAGAGAATGCATTGTTGAATTAAGTCCGCCCAAGTAACACTATTGCGTATAAGGTTTAAATTAATCTATACTAATAATATTATAAAGAGGTAACATTTGTTTGTAAGTTTGTATGTTTGTAAGTTTGTATGTAGGGGGTAATCTCAGGAACTACTGGTCCGATTTGAAAAATTCTTTCAGTATTAGATAGCCCATTTATCCGGGAAGGTTATAGGCTATATATCATCACGCTAAGACTAAAAGGAGCCGAGCATTAATGGAAAATGTGACGCAGACGAAGTTGCGGGGGTCAGCTAGTAAATAATAAATGCCACAGCTTTTTACGACCAGTGTAGTTTCGGCTGTGCGTTGTCTGTCAGTCACACAGTAACGGAATAATTTGATATATAATTAACTAGCTGACCCGGGCAACGTGGTCTGCGTAGCATTTTTTATTACTGCTCCGCTCCAATTGGTCTAATCGTGATGATATAAAGCCTATAGCCTTCCTTAACAAATGGGTTATCTAACACTGAAAGAATTTTTCAAATCAGATCAGCAGTTCCTGAGATTAGCGCGTTCAACCAAACAGACAAACAAACTCTTCTGCTTTATAATATTAGTATAGATTAGGATTGTGCTCTTGCTGACATGTTACGGCTAGGAAATACAGTTTAAAGTGGAAGCGCCAGGGTAGCCCGCGAAATTCAAATATTTTAATGTTTTTTGCAATTTTTTGCGGTCAGTGTGAAGCTGTATGTTAAATAAAATACGATTCGCGGCCGTAACGCATATTTATCTAAAGAATTATACCCATTTTAATTATCAATATAACCGTCTAAGTTCATATAACTCGATTGAATGACTTTTTCACGAAATCACATTCAATCGAGTTATATGAACTTAGAGGGTTATATTGATGATTCAAATGGTTATAATCCTTTAGATAAATGCTCTTTACAATCGCGAACTGTATTCTGTTCAACATACAGCTTCACAATGACCTGCAAATTGCAAAAAACATAAAAATATTTGAATTTCGCGGGCTACCCTGGAGCATCCACCTTAAATATAAACAGCCATGTCTATAGTCTATACTTACCTAGATAAAAAATAGGAGTAGGTAGTTTTGGTAGGTAGTAGTTTGTACCTAGTCTCCTTTAATATTAGTTGTTTCTGTAGTAACACCCTTTCTAGCATGTTACACCTATCTGCATACAGTCCATCGTTGATTTAGTCCTCTTTCACTTTCTTCTTCCATACATTTTGTGATATTATTCGAATTCTGTTTATTTTTAAAATAAAATAACCATAAAATTGTTTTCTTAACCTCAAAATGCTACCTAGTTGTTCACCAATGCGAATTTAATAAATATTATTTAATTTTTAAAAGCGTTTCGCATTCCTTGTTTAAAGTTCAAATAAAACTCTATGCACACCTAAACGATGGAGTTGTAACACCCAAAACGAACTTTATTACCGCAAAAATAACAGATAGAATGCATAATATTAATATTTATTGTAAGTTTTTAGGTAACAGTAAATCAGCCTCTGACATATTCTTATCTAATAGGAATGTTCGCATGTTATGAGTAAATCGTCTAAGTATAGCATAAAATATTACTGTTGATAGACAAATTATATCAGCTGTTTATTTACATATGTCAGCGGCAATTAAACTTGCCCTGTATTTATTAGCTTCAAAGACACCGCTTTAAGTCTTATTGTCATTTCATAGATTTAAAGCGGGGAACATTGTTTTACTTAAGCCACTTTCAAAGCCCTAGGCGCTAAACAAGCCAAAAGCCCAGGCGCTTGTTGCCCTGAAGAAGGACTGAATCGTTTAGCGGTTGCAAAGATATTTCTAAACAAATTTACAAAAACGTAAGTTCCAAAAAACTCGCACTTTTTCTGCAAATCGTAGAAGACACCCAGTCAACAATAATACTGCGAAGCAGCTTTAGTTTCTTGGCAGAGACAAAAATCAAATGACAATGAAAATCAAGCCTGTACCATATTTGAATTCAAAGGTCACAAAATAGCAGCTGTTTTGTATACTTTGGTAAACAAAACAGCTGTTATTTTGTGACCGACAGATAAAACTATCGCTTTTAAAGCCAACTATAGTTCATAGTAAGGGTAAGACAGCGTAGTTAGTATAATGATAGGCTTAGCAATATTTTTCGAATCCTGCGCAGCGATTAAGTTATTATGAACGGGCCGTGTTCGGAATGTTTAGATCAATTTATGGATAAATTGTTAGTTTTACATTAATTTATTACTTGTCTATAATCGTTCCGTAGACAAGTTGTGTCTTAAGTTCTTAAGCCTACGTACCTAATTGTAGTGGACGAGCTATCATTCGTTCAATTGCGTACGGTAAAAAACAACTTCATTTAAACAGTAGGTTTTAGCACAGCAACCCAAATGCCGTATAACTTTAGGAATAAGAGAACAAAAAACAATAAGTAGACCTTACATTAACTCACTTTTCGTTAAATAAACGGCTAAAGTCCTGTTTCATAATACAATTATTTCACGTTTGAAAAATTCATCCATTCGGTAGTGTAACTAATGCAATGGGTATGGCTGTATTTTCACTACAAGTTTATTCCACAAGTAGGTACGAATACGTAAAACTTTGTCATCAGAACAAGACTATCAACTTCCCGGAACAAGCAACTGGAACAAAAAAGTTTCCTTCCAAGGAGGTCACACTATACCCGAAGCATACAAAAGTCAGCATGTCATCTAATCAAACATTTGTCTATGGCCTGTCATTTAATAATATGACAGTCAGAACATAATGACATAGAACACCATGTCAAGCTACTTTATGTGTCAGTAGTAATTATGTGCGCATGAGCACATCTGACGGCGGACCGGAGCGAAGCAGATACAGGTGTTTCGAGCTATTGTGGAGATTAGAAGAAATACTGTTAGTAAGCTTACTAGCAATGTTACTTCTGTAAATAGAGGACTTGAACTTCTTCATAATTTCTAAATTCTTGAACAGTTCATTTGATAAAGAATGAAGATTGGTCTAATGTATATTATTTGCATCCCATATTTTTGATAATGAAGGAAGATGGTTATAAGCTGTCACGTGCCAACTTCGTTGGACGGTATTTTTCGGGTTTATATATAGGTTATAATATTAGCACTCACAAATAACGTGCCTTTTTATTGGTAAAATTAGAGTTTTCAAAATCGGTTAAGTAGATCTAGACCCCCTACAACCTCGCAAACTTTATAGTATAGACTATGAAGTTTGCGCGGTTCACATATAAATAAAATTGAAGTGTCTGTTTGTAATATTGAATTAACCGTTTTTTACTACATGTATATGAATATTTATACGGCCCATACATCAAAATAACATTTTTTTTTTGTCAGTCTGTTTGTTCCGGCTTTTCTCTGCAATGGCTGGACCGATTCTGACGGGACTCTTATTGGCAGGTAGCTGATGTAATAAGGAATCACTTAGGCTACGTTTATTAAAAAAAAAGAATCGGCTGTTAGGCGGAAGTTCGCCGGGTCAGCTAGTATTAAGTATAGATGGGAAGACTGAGGAAACGAAGGATAGATTCAGTAAATAATAAATTGCGAAATAGGGCACCTACCTACTGAGAGAACGCCTGATAAATATGACTGAAAGAAAATATGTTACGCTTACCCCAAATATATTCGGATTAGAAGATGATGATAATGTTATACATTGGATCTACTACTTTAAGCTTAAAGATAAGCTCCCTAACCATCCCTCGTGGGCGGTTAAGAGGTTACAAGGGGTTGCGGAGATCAACTTCGATCACAAATCCGCCTACAAGCAATTTTCACTACTTTACTACAAAGCAATAGCATCAGCTAGGTTATTTTTAAAGCAAAGCACGGCATTTTTTACTCTAATAAGAAGAAGATGAAAAAGATGTGCAATAAAGTGCAGAGCAAGTGTGCAGTGTGTGTATTTTATCTTCCTTGAAGCCAACAAACAGTACTTCACCTTTGTACCTGTTTTTCTGTGCCCTTATTTTTATTTATCTATTTAATGTTTATATAAACTGTTAAATAAATAAATAGAACTTATGACTCAATTAATTTTATTCCCCAAACGGAGCTTAATGAATGGAAATTGAAGTGATACAGTTTAAACACCTGTCGTCGAGCGGCAAAGGCGGTAATGTTCAAACACTCTTAGAAAAGAAACCTACAAACCACCATTGCCAAAAAAGTTGGTTCCTCCCTAGACAACAATGGTAAAGCGAGAAAAAAATCATCCCGGTACTGAGGGTAAAAGTTTTTGGGCACTTCTTCCAAAGGCTTCAAGGGAGGCGCCTCCAACAAAAATGTCCATCACTTTACACCAGAATTTTCGGAGACTTTTCGCAAACGTATTGCCTTTGATGTTTTGAGTGTTACCCTTTCTTACTCTTCCTGTTTTCCTTTTCGTGAATCGTTGAGTTTCGTTCAAGTGAACTTATTTTTTTTTTCGTGTTTTTGATGTTTTCTTGGTCTATTTGTCTTACTTGCTCCAAATTTTGTAGACATTATATTTGGACTAGTTTTGGTGTGTCGAACTCTAAGATAGTTGCCGCTTCTTCTGTATTGAACGGAAAGTAGCTATTGCCCATTAAGAAAATAAAAAATAGTTTATGGCCTCAGTTCCGATATGTAGGTAAGCTTGCGCAAGTTCAGGAAACTATCCAGATACTGCTACAAATAAGGTACCTAAACGTCCCAGTAACCGTGAAGTTTTGAACTGCACTGACTTTGCACATCTGCTATGCTAAAACTAGAAGACTTACAAAAAAAAAAATAACATGACTAGAGAGACAATTTAAACTACTTTTAGGCTAATATTCTTTTTTTTTATTAGTTTAAATTTTCTTTAACAATAATGCAAAAAAATAAAATAAAGGGTTAAGTGTACCAGTACCCGGTAGATTTGTACTAGTAAACGTTAAATTGTCCCTGAATCCGGTAATATTCACCGCAAATTTGAACTCTATTGCTTCACGTTAAAGTTCACAGAAATGCAATTTTTGCATTTTTGTGTAAAATAAATAAAAAAGGCTTATCTAACTAAATACATTTTTATTCATGAAAAATTTTAAAATGTATTTTATACCAGGTATTTGTAGTTAACATCAGGCAATTATAGTTAACATCAGTAATTTGTTTAAAATAAAGTTTTTATATCGGATATCGATATAGTATACTATGAATCACATTATTTTTAAACTACGCTTACAAATTATTTATACTACAATCTATACCTACTAATATTATAATTTCTATACTAATATTATAAAGCAGAAGAGTTTGTTTGTTTGTTTGTTTGGTTGAACGCGCTAATCTCAGGAACTACTGGTCCGATTTGAAAAATTCTTTCAGTGTTAGATAGCCCATTTATCGAGGAAGGCTATAGGCTATATATCATCACGCTAAGACCAATAGGAGCGGAGAAGTAACGAAAAATGTTACGCAGACAACGTTGCACGGGTCAGCTAGTTATTATAATATATGTAACCCTTAAAATCTGGTAGCAAAAAATCTAAATAAAAATCAGAAAGAAAACACTGAAATCTGCATAAAAACAAATAAAAAAACTTACGAAATACACAATGTTTGTGCTTGATCTAACAAAACACAACAAATCTATTGTTTCACATAAAAGTTAGCTTTCTTGAACAGAAAATAGTAAAAAAAAATGTACTAATTCAAGCCTCAATTAAAAAAAATAGAAAAAGGATGAAGTATCTAGTCAGTCTAGGTATAATCGGGTATCTATGTAAATTACTAAATAATGGCTGTCAATTATCACAATTATTTATGCTCTTAATACTTTACACACTCTTCATAATTTGTCATAGGTTTACCTGACGAGCAAAACAAGACTGTTGTCTTAAGAAAATCCAAATCTGGTCACTTTTTAATAAATACTATAAATAATGTTTATATTCAAAATACACAATATGCAAAACAACTTAACAACTAACACTTGGAATAATTCAATGAGATCAATAGGATAAAATGAGCCGAATCCTCGTGTCAGCTTGAAATGTTCAATAAAAGTTTTTGAAATTTGTGTGGTATTGACTTCAGCTTGAACAACATCATCGGAGGTGCCAATTCACCTGCTGCGTTATCCGTAACCAAGACGGTTACGCACTCTTTCCCCGCTGGGAATAACGTTGTAAACGTTTTTTGCGCCTCGTTTTGCCAGAACTCTATAATCAGACGGTGACAAAAAAAAAGCGCTCTCATCACAATTAAAATCCTACGTCCTACGCCTACGCCTTATTTACGGGAAACCCACTATTTGCCAGAAAAATAATCCACCTTCTTAAATGTTCTTCTTCTTCTTTCGTCAAAACTGTAGCTGGTCCCTTAGAGCATTCGACAGAAACAGGCCGCGTAATTTGTCATCCAACGTCGACCGTGGGATACCGAACTGGCTGGCAGCAGCTGAAATGGAGGCTCCTTTTTTGACTGCCTCCATGGCCTTTAATATGGCCTTCTGTCTATCAGTCATGGCTATCTGAAAAAAAAAAAATAACACGGGTCTTGCAAATTTCTGCAATCAATAGGAAAAATAAATATTTTAACGAAGGAACAGTAAATTCAATGGTGTTAATTCAATTACTTAAAAACAAACACAAAACCCAAAGGTTAAAAATTGTATGATATGGATTTCTGTCTCCCAGGGCCATATAATTAAAAATTTTGCATCAATAGTCGTAAACACGGCGATAAATTACCTACTAACTCAAGAAGAGCTTACATGACAGCAAAACGGACAGTCCAGCGTATTTCTACTAAATGCAAGCAATCGAGCAAAATTAATTGGGTATCCATGCAAATCGAGACATGTAAGTTTGCCGATCTGAAGCTAGCTTCAAATTACTGCGTGGTTATCACTATCCATACTGAAACGGTAGCACGCCACACGATGCGCATCGAAAAACCTGGTTTCAGAACAGCAGAGCACAACGCGAAATGTGAAAAATTAGGATATTATGAAAAAAAACCTAAAGAGGAAATCGAATCCAGGTGACAAACAATCAAACAAGGAACATAGAAACTCAATCTATTGATTCGAAGGAAAAGAGGACTTAACACAAGGCATTAAGGACGATGTCGGATTTAGATGCAACTGTTAATGCAAGTCCCAATATCCGGCAGAAAAGTCTTCTAGTTTTAAAGGAAAATGAGACCTATTTCAAGGCAATAAGTACACAATAACGGGTTTCAGTACAAAGTGTATTACCGGATAGATTGTGTACCAATAACCGGTAAAAATAAAACGATTTTAACGAGTACTAGGTCAAGTAGGGGTTTGTTAGTACCAATAGATGTGAACGGCAATAATATTTATTTCTCAATTAGATTCACTTCAATTTATAAGTTATATCGCAAAATAATATACTCAAATATTTTAGAAAATTAACACTCTTACCTTAACGTTATCCGTCGCAGTATGGCTAGCGGTTCAATGCGACGTGGTGGTTTCGCAGTTCACTGACAGAAATTTGAACTTACATATTATTTTCTTGGAGCAAACTTTTGTTATCGCATTGTTTTGACGTCATTAAACTTTTTGGACAATGTTACCATTACAATTGTACAAAATATTACCGAGAAGGTATTGCCATTGGCAAACATTAATTTATTATTGGTAGAAAAGTGCAATAATAAAAAAACTGACTTGTTAACGGGTGCTGGTACACTAACGGGAATACGTACTTCTACCTTACTATATTATTCGTAGTAAGAAGTAAGTAAAACAAAAACATCAATGAAAATAATATATACTTAAGTGATTTCTTGGAAAATATTATTGGCCGCCAACAATGTGATACGCTCGGCTGTTCATTGATAAAAAAAACTGCTGATTTCGTAAAAACAGAGTCAACAACATTGAGCGTTTAGTTATTTTTAAATATGAATGAAATGATTCATTAAAAATATAATTAATATTCTATCGATTTAAACAAAAAAGTCGGTTATAGTGAACTAGTTGACCTTACACTTTTAAATCAGAATTAAATATTGTTGAACATTTAATGCAATCTTAAATTTTTTTTTTGTTTTTTATAGATGGTATCTTAGGCACCTAATGTAAACCATAAAAACAGCATTTTTAAACATTTGCAGTTTATTAGGTAATGAAACCAGTAGCTAAGGTGCCCATCTTTTTATTTTGTGCTATTGCATGTTTTATTAACGCGTACCGATCTAAATAAATTTTGTGGTTTTTGTATAACTAGCCTTTGATCGTGGCTTCGCTTGCGTTAAGCAGACTATAACGTCTCTTGGATCCCATCTAAATCTGTATAAAAAATCATTAAAATTGTTTCGGCGATTTAGGCGTGAAAACGAAAAAAACTAACTCCCTTTCGCATTTTTGCTATTGGGAAATAAGTACTTTAGATATATAATAAGAAAGATTTGTTATATTAGGTAAGACTGGGAAAAAGTATGGAGTGTTGTTTTAACCAGAAATATGGAATATAAAACGAGTCAGTCTGAAAGTTCCAGCTTCTAAAACCTCTGCACATTTTTACTTCTTCCCTTTCTTACCCGTCTTGTTAAGCTCTGCAAGTTAAAAAACTATCACTTCACGAAAAAAATAAATTTATTTTCTTAATTGCGTTAAACATATTGCGTTGAAAAGTACCTACTTTCGTTAATAGGTCCCTATCCTACCTACTTTTTATATAAACTGCTCAATGTTAGTAAAACCGATACTTCTATAGAGAAAAAAGATTAAAATGAAAAAAGCAGGATCTTTTTAGCTGTTACATTTTTATTTATTTATTTATTTATATATACTTTATTGTACACCAAATGAAAAATACATAAAAGAAACCTTAAACTAACAAAACATACAATTGGCGGCCTTATCGCATTTCGCGATCTCTTCCAGGCAACCTGGAATGGATAGAGAAAGTCTGGACACTAAATGGGGTTTAATTTATTATTTTCAAAGCAGCGAAATATCAATAGATTTTGAAATAAAAATATGATCGAACTTTGAAACAGTGCCCTAGTTATCAAGACAAGCATTACATTTTCTAACAGAGGAATAGACAACATTTTTTTTTACACTTCTCCTCACTGGTAGTGTTGGGTAACACATTTTCGCGTGTCGCGTTTTAGTTCATGTCAAATAAATTTGTCCATAGTGAAGTGCGTGAGTCACATTATGTTTTTACATGTAACGTATGAAATGGAGAGGTTCCTAGTAGGCCATAAACTTTTCACGCACCATACGAATTGTAAATAGTTGGGCTATAATTCTTACTAAACACGGCACTACATGCGCGGTTAGATTTTGTGTTTCTATTTTTTTATTGGCTGATTTTATTCCAAACTAGCTCTTTAAGTATGAAAAGCTAAAAACTTCTTAAGCTCTAACCTAGAAATAGTTAAATTACCTACTACCAGCACAACACAAAAAAGAACAGATCTGAATAAATATTGACATAACGAAAACTGAAAAAGACAATTAAGTACCTAAACTGAATCATGGCAATACCAATATTGTGACAGATCACAGAATTACCTATGCATTATAAATATTATACTAAAAGCTTGTTTATTATTTTATTTGCATATTCATTTCAGCATAAAATTACTGCCATATGCGATATATGTAAACAAATCATCATCAGACAAACATTTTTGACTAAAATGTAATACCTTTGTCTTCAGTTTTTCCATCTAGATGTCAATTTAAAAAGAAAACTTGCAATTTTTATGTTGGTATGCATGTCTAAGCAAATGTTTTTTTTTTTTAAATCTTTCGACCGATTTTCCATTTTTAAATAGCGGTTTGAATTCGCGCTTGTAAACTACCAATAAGATTCCGACTCTAATTCAGGTCATTGAGGTCATTCAATAGGTAATAAAATTGACAAACGATGATTTATCTCATCACATAGGTAACTGTTTCAACTATGTTTTTCAAAGATTTTTCGCACGCGAAACAAAGAATAAATTAGCAAACAAAATAAAACAACGGTTTGGAGCATCAGTGAGTAATTAATGCGACAACACGTGCCGACGGATGCTAGTTTTCGGCGAAAAAATACGCCTATGCCGAGAGATCCTCACCCTACGTGATCGCGAAATGTAATTAGAAAAACTTGTGCAAAACAACTCAAGAAACATGTAAATTTAAAGGAAATGTTTCGTACTTATGTGGACTCAAAAGTCCTAGGTTTATTTATAAAACAAATAAACGTAAATAATAAAGCGTCCACGCTCATGAAGCTCTAAAATACAGCCGTTTCAACGAGACTGGTAAAAATCTAATTAGGTAAGTAAGTACGTATGAAATGTCGTAGCCTCAGGTGGCAATCATTTGAGCAATGTGACGTAATAGCGTGACTGGTTAGCCACAATTACTAACATAACTTGAGCTAAACTTGTCTGGATTTCGCTCTCATTATTTTGATATTTGATTTCACTCGAGAATGCGCACCTCATTAATTATAACTCGGCTATTCGTGAAAGGTTAGTTTCTACTGTTAGCGGACGTTCAAAAAGGCCTAACTAGTAATTGTTTTTGTAAACAAGTCCATGTGACTGCCGAGCGGCGCTCGCGGGCGAGGCGCGTCTCGGCGAGGTTATCAGACAGCCTACTCATCTGCTCACTTACCGGTCAGTGCAGGAGCTATCGTACGCTGGCGGCTCATATCACACACAACACTGGCACGTCCGCGGGTCTGACACGATCACAGGCGCCGGTAGCGCGACGCGAGGCGGCGCGGGGCCGTACTGACCTGCCACTCTTGGTGATCACCATCTCGGTGCCCAGCTTGTGGAACTTCTCCCACAGGTCCTTGCCTTCGAGCGTGACCTTGGGGTCGTCGACGACGCCGTCGTCGTCTGGCGGCAGAGGCGCGTACGGCGGCGGCGGCGGCTTCAGCAGCGGACAAGGCGCGGACAGCGCGGCGGCGGCAGCGAGTGCGGCTGGCAGGTACGGCGGCGGCGGCAGCGCGCCCGCCGTCAGCAGCGCCGACACCGAGAAGTCGCTCGGCCTCGGCGCCAGCAGCGGGTGGAAGGCGACGGCGTCGCGCCGCTCCGCGCCCTCGAAGCGCATGCCCGCGCCGCCCGGGGCCCACGGCGCGCGCTCCACGACCGGCGTGCCCGTCGGCTCCAGCGGTCGCGCTCGCGCCCGCTCATGCAACGTCCATAACGCGCCGGCTGGCGGCTCGTGCGACACTCGTTCTTCCCGTAGCGACACCCGCTCGCGCGGCAGGCGTCAAACGACTGGCCGGCGGCGGCGCCGCGCGCGACACCCCTCCCGCGCGCGCCGCCCAATCGCGCGTGTTTCCCCGCGCGCCCCCGCGCCGGGCGGGGCTCCGCGGCGCCGCGTTGTTTTTTGGTCGCGGGCGAGGTGTCCGCCGCCGCCACACCTCGCGCGCGCTCCGCTCCGCTAATCTGGTTAATGCGGCGCGCGGGGCCCGGGGGCCCGGGCTCCGCAGACATCGCGCCCGCGCCCGCGCCCGCCGCCTCCTTCTAATTGGACACGTTTCCGTTGGTTCATCAATTGAGCTCGTTACGGCGTATCTTTTGTGCGGCTCGCTAGAGATGCGGCTCGCGGCCACCGCGGGACCGCCTGGGCCGCTGGGCGGCCTGGCCGCGACACTGCTCGCTGCTAAACTTTACTTGCCGCCGTCTGTTGCTGGTGTCTAGAACACTGGCCAACTAATTTAAGTTTGTTTGGTTCCACTCACAGTCGGACTTACTACTTTCTTGTTTCATTTTATACTAAGTATTCGAATTATCACGTCCGTAATTTACAAAAGTTATCTCTACTAAGGTTACTGTAGTCGTCATAATTTTAAATCTATTCTACATTTTTCTGTCTTCGCTTGCCGCGTCAAACACCCCGCTCGTCTGTACCTACCGCTACGAGCCGACGATTTGTGAACGGAATTCAATTTTTACTTTCCTACGTTATTAGCAACAACTTTCCGCGCTGAGATTACTTTTCATTTTAACACCGATTCGTTTGTTCTTCAGCAGCTTGCGAAACGTTTGTTTATTCTCAGGTAGGGAGTATAATATGATGTAGAAATGTTACATTACCTATTCCTCGGTCGGAATTATTTCGTGTTTCATTAACTATACGGAGGTTGGTACATAAATATTATTTGATCACGGTCGATGATTTTCGCAATTTTGAAATTGATGACCGAACGGTTTTATTTTTGTCAAGCACGGCTTCATTTTATCCGAAATATGGACGGAGACTGTAGGCTTAGACTACGGGGCCAGGTTTGCGGAATTTGTTCAAAAGAGGCACCGCCTCCCTGGAACGCAAATGACATTAGGAGGAACACGGATGGGTTTTACTCAGTAAGAGTCTGACACTCCCATCCGCACGGAGTCATTTGATGATTTCTCATCCTTAAAATAAGGTTAGACTAAGGGAGCAGAGCTGCAGGATAAACCTAGTTGACACAACAGCAACGCGGAGATGAATTTTTAAATAATAAACGTCAGAGCCTCGCGTGCAGTCTCACTATCGCTTGCCCGACACCGCTCAACAGAGAGTGTGTTATGTGTTTGTCAATTAATTAGCTTTGTTAATATCTTCTACCTACGTGCCGTTTTTATTTATTTTTATGTTTTCGTGGACGGCAAAATTTATTTCGTGTACATTTCAGGAACACAATACTTACCTACCTAATACCAATAGGTATATAGGTATATAATTATTACCTTGCTATTTAAAATATCACACCAATATAACTACTTACTCAAGTATTACGTAGTAAGTAATATCCTTTTTTTACTATAATTTCAGTGGCGCAGTTAGTCTCAACGGGGCTCTGTATGAAACTCGCTTCCATTCATCTTCGGCCTAATCATCACTCTCCATCAGGAGAGATTTGGGCCAAGAGTTTCCCCGTTTTGCATAAAAAAAAACATTTGGGGGGGGGGGGGGGCTGTTCTTGATTTGTTTTTAACAAAATAGACTCTGTTCGCTCAGAACTGTCAGCAGGCCACGAAAGAGATGGTGGGACTAAATGTACCTTTAGATTTTCTTCCACACGTCAGGGCCCGTGAAGTCCAGGGGCCCCGTATATTAGATACGACTGATACGGCGGTAGCTACGTCCCTGGATAAGTCATTAAGGGCAAAGTTTATCAAAATTCAATTTATTCTTACCGCCAAATTGACAATTCAGAAACTGGGCTTGACGCTCAGAGATAGTTTTCTGTCATTGAAAGAATTGACCATACCTTTTGCAATCGTAAATTCCTTATCTATACGAATATATTTTATAAAGTTCTCGAGTTGGCTTGTTTGGTTGAACGCGCAAATCTCAGGAACTACTGGTTCGAATTGAAAAAATGTTTTAGTGTTGGATAGAATTTTTATCGAGGAAGGCTAAAATTGCTTCAAGCAATAAGAGCGGAGCATTAACCGTAGGTATATTAGTTGAGATATAAATAATAAATTATTTTATCACCCCTAATTGCTAATTTGAATATTGGTCAATCTCTACCTGCATTATCCTAAACACCTGAAAAACTGGCATTAAAAATGAGTTTTATGCGTTCTTTAGTTTAAATTTTTAAAAGCATTGTTGTGTTCCGGCAGTTAGAGGTATGATAGCCAGTTCCTCTGTGTAAGAGGATTCCGGGTGAAACTCGCTTCTTCGGCCTAATCATCACTTTCCATTAGGTGAGATTTGAGCCAAGAGTATCCCCGATTGGCATAGAAAAAAAAAGAAAGTCCCATCATCCACAAATTGCAAAACTATTTAGTATGTCAGTTAGAGTATTGAAAAATAATGGACATGTATTTTTTGTTTTTGTAAATCAATGAATATTGACAAAGATAAAACGCATTAAAACTCGGGAGTGGGGGCTCGTGACGTCACGACTCACTAAAACTTATGCAAAGGTGTGACGTATTGAGAATTTTAAAAGCGTCGTAACTTCGTCAATTTTGGTTCCCGTAAGAAAAGAAAAAACACGGGTCAAATATTTTTTGATAATCTAACTGACGGACTAATTCGATTTTTTCAGGACACAAGCCTGTTGTCAAAAACCAACCTTTAGTTGTAATAATTATGTACTTAGGTAATTAATTCTTAATTCGAATCCTAACATATAAAATTCTTCCGTTATTGAGTGACTGGCAGACAACGCACAGCCGAAACTACTGGTCGTATAGAAAGCTGAAATTTAGCATGTAGGTTCCTTGGAGAGTGTAGGGAGAGCACTTAGAGGAAAAGGATTTCCCGAAATTCCTGCGTGAACGGGAAAATGGTATTTGCTGGTACGAATTTAAGTTCAGTTTAAGTTAGCAAAGCTAATTCTTCAATAAAATGCCTGTATGATGGATGCAGGCATTTTTCATTAGTCGACGTAGTTTTCATATGATCCATACACACACACGCAAATAACAAAAAAAAAAAAGAATAATTGAGAGCAATTAAGACAAAGTCAGACATGATTTCACGAGTTTTTGATAGGTAAGATTAGTAAAAGTATCTAGCTAAAATTTTCCAAATGGCCAGCAATAAATGACAGAGTTCTGAAGTAACAAAAATTTAAAGCCCAACCAAATTTAAAATCTTCTCCTTTTTTTGAAGTTGGAGAAAATAAATTAGGTTTTATTACAAGTCATCAAGGTTTTATTACAAGTCATCATCTGCCTAGCCTTTTCTCAACTATATTGTCGTCGGCTTCCAGTCAAACTGGATTCAGCTGAACACCTGTGTTTTACGTGGAGCGGCTCCACAACTCATTAACTGGGTAACACGGCACTTCTTGTTAAGACTGGAGTCAGATTTACAGGTTTCTGACAATCCGTAATGACTGCCAAAGATCAACAAATGACAGCCGGGACCAACGGATTAACATGCTTTCCGAGGCACAGAGGAAAACCGGTATGTTAAGATGATCACCCATCCACTGACCTACCTTGGATGAAAGATAGACCCGTGGGGCTGTTTTTATTTAGCCACGAGTTTTATAATAAGTATCTAGGTATCCTTATGGATGAGGTGTCAGATATTCGACCTCAAAGCCAATGCTCAAAGCCAATGCCCTCAAACCTTGAAATTCTTTTCGGTTTCATAGGAAATGGGCAAATTTATAGTTTTATATCTATTAGGTAATAAATTAATTAATTAATTAAGAGTTTAAGAGCGTTTTATTACCTACCGATGTATAATTTTAGCGTGTTTAGGTATGAATGCAAACTAAAAACCAGTTTTTTATAAGGTTCTAGTTTCTTTTCTCATGTAAGAGTTTAATTTTGTTTTCTTCGTATGTTACTAGTTTAATTGTTATTTATTTATGATTTTTCGTTTTCTTTTAAAAATTTGTACCTACGCCTTCTCGGCAAAACATAGCGCACTTATTATAATACTTAATCTAAGATCTTTAAATATAAAAACCTATGTTTCACAAATAAACACTGATTCTGAAAAAAAGAAGCATACGTATAAATGTTAATGTTCTAATGCCTTACAGAATTATGTTTACCTACTTGTGTTATCCATGCTATATCTTTTATATTTTTAAATCTATACCTACTAATATTATAAAGCAGAAGAGTTTGTTTGTTTGTTTGGTTGAACGCGGATCAGTAGTTCCTGAGATTACCCCCTACATACAAACTTACAAACAAATGTTACCTCTTTATACATAGTATTCGTATAGTACAAGCTCTAGACGTGAAGACCTGTATATACTTAATTGGCTGTCAGATTATCATAATGTTCTTATCACCCAATGGTGATAAGCTAAACACAATTACAGTTAAATACAATTATTTAGCTGTAAGTCTTCAATACCTAGTCTTTAAAAAAAAAATCTAAACTTAATATTATAAAGAGGTAAAATTAGTTTGTAAGTTTGTATGTAGGGGGTAATCTCAGGAACTACTGGTCCGATTTGAAAAATTCTTTCAGTTTTAGATAGCCCATTTATTGAGGAAGGTTATAGGCTATATATCATCACGCTAAGACAAATAGGAGCGGAGCAGTAATTGATAATGTGACGCAAACGAAGTTGCGTGGGTCAGCTAGTATATTTATATAAATATAGGGAGGACATAAACCTAAAACAAACACTTTTTTGAGTCCCGAATTTTCTCAACTATTAAAATTTCAACCACAACGACACTCAATTTCAACTGTAGATATTATGGTTCTCGAGATACGTCACCCCGCTGACAGATAGACGGACGGACAGTGAAGGCTTAGTAATCGGGTTCCGTTCGTTATCCTTTGTGTACGAAACCCTACAAAAGTAATAAGGTAAGCAAGTGAGTAAATGCGTGATCGAAAACAACACCAATTTCTTTAAACAAGTCTTCCCACAAAACCAAGGTCTTGATGTTTTTAATAGGAATACCAGTTATTCTAGTTGAGGACGACTGGGCGTCCATTATCTAGTTACGTGGGACAGTGCAGCTGGCCAGATGGAGGTGCCTACACGTTTTTGTTGGAGTTAGCATTCATAAGTGATAGGGCTTGAACCATATTTGTGGGCTACTAATTTCTGCCTGCGGGTTTGCCGCGTTCTGTGTTGTTATACTAAGTAAGTTAGTTGAATAGTTTCCAATCTACATCGAGGGTATCGTCCATCCGTGAGCTAAATATTCGTTAGAATACGTTCAGCGGTTTAGATTTGATAAATCAACAGACTGACAGACTGACACACTTTTGCATTTCTAATATTAGGAACTGTTAATAGCATAATACCTACCTACTGCACACGAAAACCAACAAACAGTGAAATTTGACATTACGAAAGTGTTAATACTTTAACCTTGACATACCTAAGTAATACTGGCAGTTTAACTTATTTGCGTAGGTGAACAAGAAACGCATTTATGAAAAAAAAACTGCTCCTGTTTTTATCTTTGGCAGTCCTACCTAGCCGCCTAGCCTTCTGCCAAGTCAGCCTTGTGTTTTCCTGATACAGGAACAAACAAAATAGTATCTAAATGTTGTGTATGGATAATTTTATGTTTGAATAATTAAATATTAATCTTGGTGAAAAGCCTGTAAAAATTATGTTTGTGCGACTTTGCGACTCTACATATTTTTTTCACTTAGCGTTTTTGCCTTCAGTTGGTATCTACCTAATATTTTGTTATCAAAGATACTTATATAATAATAAAATACAAACGTAGACTGCGTTTAGAAAATTGAGAATAAAACTTCATCACCATTTTTAAATTTCCGAAGGAACAAAACTGTTTACAGCGCCATCTCTGGGCGAGTAGCAGTGAACTAAAATTGTCGGTTTTACTGCTGTAATGTAAAAATGTTGATATTTGTATTTAGAATTTAGACGTTTTGCTATAATGCGCACATCTTAGGTAGGTAGTAAGCAGAGTTTTAAACTGAACCAAGTTCAGAATATGAGGTAAAATGGGTGCAAATGTAAAAAGAATGAAGGATGTATGTTATGGAAATAATGGAGCTAAGAAAAAGCAGCCGCAAAGTTCGATTGACAAGGTTAAGCAACCTTTGGCGAGGTCAACTCATGGATGGGTAGCCATTTTAAATGAGAATGAACTTTAAAATGTATCGGCTGTCATTTGAAGAGCTTTGACAATCGTTACGGTAGTCGGTATGCCTTGTTGCATTAAGTCCGCCCATGTACCACTATTGTGCATAAAGTCTAAATAAATAAACTAAAAAAATCGATAATTAGTCTAGCAAACCGTAGATACTACATATTTTTTGCATGTCTTAACAACGGCTTATTTTGCCATAAATACTAACTACTTCACGTTAACGCGGCCACCTCAGTTAACCTGTAACATCAACACGCGATATCAATTATGCCCCACATTATTAATTTCGAACTTACCTAGAAATACTTTGCATGCATACAAAGTGGTATTTAATCATTGCAAAACGATTATTTGTTAATGAGAGAACCATCGAGAATCTTACTACTTTAGTAAATAAATGCGAAAGTTTGGATGAATGGATGTTTGTTCCACAATCAGAACAGCTGAACAGATCAGCCGCTCTGATCCGATTCTGTAAACCAGTGAAAACTCATAAGTCATTTATTAATTTGTTAATTTAATATAGGTACAATAAATAGTTGTTAAAAAAATATAAGTGCGCTATGTTATGCCAGACAGCATACAGTAGGTCGATTCTGTCGACATCTCACCGTGATCACTTACGTGGAATGAACGAAAAGTCAACTGTCATGCCATTTTGTTTGTATGGTTTGACAGCTCACTTGTCGTTCACTTCGCTTAAGTGTTCACTTCGACATGTTTACAGAATCGCACTGCAGATGTCTCAGGTGGAATGATCGTGAAGTGAAGTGTCATTCCATCTTGATTACATGTGTTGATAGCTCACGTGCACACAAGCTTTCACTTTGACATGATTACACTACAGCAGTAAGAATAGTAGTTATGTAAGTCTCGGAGGAGCTCGTGGCTATATAATAACAGCCGCACAGGTCGATCTTCGAGGTCAATCAATACTTGCCGAGGTTCGTCTGTGGATGGGTGACCATCTTAACATGCCGAGTTTCCTCCGTGCCTCGGAAAGCACGTTAAGCTGTTGGTCCCGGCTGTCACTCGGAGATCTTTGGCAGTCGTTACGAATTGTCAGAAGCCAGAAAATCTGACACTAGTCTTGCCAAGGAGTACCGTGTTACCCAGTTAATGGATTGTGGAGGTCTGGTAGGCAGCCGCTCCACGTAAAATACTGGTATTCGGCTGAATCCGGTTTGACTAAAAGCCGACCCCAATATAGTTGGGAAAAGGCTAGGAAGATGATGTAAACCTCTGACCGAGTAAGGTTAGGTGAAGTTAACATGAAGTGGGCTGTCAATCTATACAAACAAGACGGAATGACAGTTTACTTCATACTCACTCCACCTATAAGTTTACACCAAAAAAAAAAAAAAAAAATTCAAGCATTTATTTCAATTAAACCATTTACAGGCACGTCAAGGTCGGTCGGTCCAAAAAGTTGAAGCTATTTGCACGTTCCAAAGCGTAGATCTCTATGGAGAAGAACGTGCAAGAAACTCCACGGACACTCTTTTAAAAATAATATTTTTTTACACCGTCAGAGATTTACAGAATAGACAAAAATATAATACTAACAGTGAAAACAAAATCAAAATTAGTCGAAAAACAAACGATAAGTATCATTACCTATATAAAACCCTCTCGTGAAAATGCTGTTTTCTATAGCAGCTGTATAGGTGATGAACTTTGACGTCAAAATCCATATCGGACTTCTCTTTCTAATTGTAGGTAATCCTTGAAGTTTCAAAAAATCATCGCTGATGAAGGTTTTAAAAAATAATTTAATGGCTGTTTACTAGAGCTAGTATTTAATTCTGCAAATAAAAAATTTATATTCTCTATTAGCCTCATCTATTTGACTGACACACCTTGACTATCGAAAACTGGATTATTTGAAATAAATTATTTAGTATTTGTGGTCAAATTTGTACCTACTTGGAATAATTTTTAACCGATTTCCCAAAAAGGAGGAGGTTCTTAATTCGGTTGTATTTTTTTTTATGTTTGTTACCTCATAACTCCGTCAATTACGAACCGATTTGAAAATTCTTATTTTATCTGAAAGGATATACTTGCAGATTGGTCCATTTGAATTTTATCAAAATCAGTTACGAAGTTCGGATTTGAAATCGAAATAGCTGGAATTCGTTTACTTGGATGATGGTTTTTTATCATCCAAGCAATCGAAATTGCGTATTTTGCTTTTCTGCGATTTTGCAGTGGTGTTGTTAGGTGTGAGGTACCTACCTACCACTAAAAAGTGAAAATGAAAAACTTTTTACTAAAAAATACAACCGACTTCCAAATATAAAAAAAAACACTACAAAGTAAAAAATGACATTTAATTTCGGAAGTCGGTATCAAATTACGAAGAAACTAACAAAAACACCGACTTCCGTAATTTAAGTTATTTTTTACTTTGTAGTGTTTTTTTTTATCTGGAAGTCGGTTGTATTTTTGTGGATTTTTTTTTTTTGACATTCGCGAAGCTAAGGGCGAAGCCGCTGGTAGAAGCAAGTTATATCTAATTGCCTTGGCACCTCCAGCTGGGTAATCATAGTTTTTATGTTTCTGCATGCAAATTGGTAATTGGGTATCTCATTGTGTTTGGTCTATTGTTATTGTTATAAAGATGATAACATCTCGACTGTGGGCACTCTTGGACCCAGATAGTCCAGATACGGATTTAGTGAATAAATACGGCAATCTCAATTAAAAAGCAGGCCAAAGATGGGAACATTAGGCCTCATTCAGAGACTACAATAAATTGCGCATAAGATCAAAGAGTATTTCTTTTTATGAAAGTTTTTACAAATTAACTTCTTGATGTGTTTTCTCTTTACCTATCGTATTAGAATATTGCAGATAAATTTTGATCCAATATACCTAATTATTTATCTTTTTATAAACTAGACTTCAAGCGATGACTTATTAATTTATCAGTAATTGTGAAAAATAACCAAATTTGAAAGTAAGAAAAATTGTATTTACTCCGCCAGAAGCTACACACAAAACAAAATTAAAAGAAAACAACAACTAAAATACTAAACAAAACCAGAAACATTTATGTTGTCTATGATAATTTTAAACAGAAACATTTTATTGCCATTTAAAGAAATATTTTAGCCTATTCCGTCCCACTGCAGCTTAGGGCAAAAGCTTCTTCATTTCATTAAAAAAAAAAATAAAAAAAAAAATTCAGCGCGCCAATCAATTCAAAATGACGTACATAACGATTCTATATTTTCAAATTGGGAATTGAGGAAGTAAGATAATAACGACCTGGACAGGGATGGTGAACCTTTGAGACGCCCGCCAATTGGAAAATAATTTGGGCACGCCAATACAACATGTAATTATCTACTAGCATTGGTAATTTACAGCTACAGAAATCACACTTACTTTAACTTTTATTTAAATAAAGCTAGAACTGTTAACATTACGATTGCATCTTAGATTTTTTCCATCGACTCTACTTTTCTCCAATAAATCACCAAGTCAAGATTCTGTGGTGGTACCTATGTCATAAACTCATAATATTATAAAAAATGGATTTTCGCTACTAAAACAAATTATATGCCATCTCCAGGGTCCTATCTAATCCGTACCGAAATTCTTCAAATTCGGTTCAGCGATTTAAGCGTGAAAGCGTAACAAACAAACCACCTCACTCTCGCACTTAAAATAGTAGTTAAAACGGTACGGTTCGATCAACAAAAAGGTTGACCATCCCTGGTCTAGCCAATCGATTAAAAGCATAAAGATCGCGTGCCCAAAATATTGATGATTTCCATGAAAATGGATATAATTGAGTCATTTAGCAGTAAACGTAACGAACAATAAAATTAATTGCAGCCCAATCCAAATAGATTGCTGGTTCACGTTTTTTGTTAAAACAGAGTTAGCAAGGTTCTAAGTTATGCATTTAGGTGGAGAATATTTAAATCTTGAAATTGAATGAAGAAGCTGCTTCTAGGTAAGCTCGCTCCATAGTAGAATTTGTCTCTGTCTTCTCTGACCTAGTCTACAGTCAAGAGCAAACAAACCAATGTCAAATGAAAAAAAAAAAAACTGTAAAGTGTAATTTAGGTAATCATCACCTGCCTAGCCTTTTCCCAACTAGTTGGGGTCGGCTTCCAGTCAAACCGTATTCAGCTGATTACCAGTAGGATTTTACATGGAGCGGCTGCCTACCAGAGGGATTCCACTAACTTTTAAACAACATTCGCATTCGCATGTCAATCGGAAACTGTCAAAAAAGCCTTCATTTTCATACGTACCTACATTTTTTTTTGTTTGCGATTGAGATGCGATTGCAATGCTTAATGTGAAAATTATAGTAGAACTAGCTGTCCCGCGCAACTTCGTCTGCGTCACATTTTCCGCTCCTAAATAATATTGCAACAAAAAATTGAGATTTAAACTATCCTATCTCTCAAGTTGGATCGAACTGCACATGGTGTGCGAATTTTATTATAATCGGTTAAGTGGTTTAGGAGTCCATTGAGGACAAACATTGTGACACGAGATTTATATATATTAAGATTGGCTCTTTGACCTTTACAACCCGTCATTAACTGGGTAAGACAGCAGTCAGATTTAGGTAATATCGGTGATATTTTATGTCGCACTTACTTTAGACCGCAGCTTCGCTTACGTTTTTATGCGATTCGAACGAACTTTCGCATTTATATTAGTAAGGATTTAAATATGATGTTTTTGAGCATTCATTCTCAAGGTTCCGTAAATAGTATCTTTATTTTTTGAAACAAATGAACATAAGAACTCTTACCTATTCAGTTTTATTAACTAATTGACATAAGAAAGACTATTCAGTTTTACTCTTGGACATATTCTTTCATATTCCAAAATTGATTGACATGATTTCCTACCTACCAACTAAAATCAGGGTGAGATCTAAGTTACATTTTGTTCTGTTTGTCTCATCGTATGGGCAGTAAGGTCTAACGACTCCACACAACTTGTGTCAGGGTTTCTAAACCGCCTCAAGGGCCTCTGACATGTTTTCAAACTTAAACCTATTAGAATATTATTCTATTTTCAAATCAGAGGCTCCGTAACCAAATGTTGCCAACACTTAAAATGAACTTATAAATAAATAAGTCTTATTACAAATCCCCACAATTTACCATCTTGAATGCAAAGACACCTTCCCCTTACCTCAAATCTTATAACGAAATTATCGAAAACCCTCGACGAACACTTATTGAACCCCTCCTCGAGTTGATACATCTTTGTCACAGTGAGAATGCAGGAAAATCTTCAGGATAACGATTAGAAAATTCGGCGGGTAACTTCGACAAGGTTCTAGATGATTAGGGTTCAGTGGGCGTGAGATTTGTTTGTAGACTTGAATTAAATCTGAGAAGGGATTTATTCGGTTGTTTGTAAGCTGGTGGTTTTTAAGTAGGTCGATGACCTAAAGTTTTGGCGCAGAAGTTTTTTAGTCGGACACGTAGATCTTAAACTTTAAGTAATACTTGCGGAGGTTGGTACGCGGATGGGTGACCATCCCGAACATATCGACACCGTAGAGATCCACCATATCTCGAAAAGCACGTTAAATCGTTTGTTTCACTTGTTTCAGCTGTCATTTGTAGATCTTTGACACTCGTTACCATTAATCCGAATTACGAATGTGTGAAAACCAGTCTAGGATGTAGAGGTCAGATAGGCGGACGTTCCATGATAAATACTGGTATTCAGCAGTTTCAGCTACAACAGATTAGACTTGAAGTCGACCATAGGTTACTTCTAAGCAAGCGTGCTCCATCTTAAACCGCATCATCGCTTAACATCAGGTGAGACAGTTGTCAAACGTAATGCCTATCAATAGTAAAAAAAAACCACAACATAGTTTGGTAAAATATAGGCAGATTGGTAGGTATTTGAAGGGTACAGGGGTAAAATAGGGAATGTCAGTAAAACCAGTTTTTGTGTAATTTACATTTTAATTTTGTCAAAGTGTAAGTACAGACTTTCTTTTACGTATGTAATCTTATATATTAATTATAGGATCTCAAGTTTACACTACTGAGATTATCTTTAGGTACAAAGAAGCTTTGTTAATTGTTTAAGTCATTAATGAAATAAAAGTCAAATTAATTATGTGTGACATTCCTTGTTTTTCCCCTGTACCCTTCATTTGCTGAACAATTTTTCTTCCTGTTTTACCGACGGAACCACCGCAACAAAACACATCTCGCTCCCCTCTCATTGAATAACATTTATTACGATCTACCGCGGTGTGAGCGTGGTTTTAAGCTTGTTATTGAATATCGCCGCGACACTCCACACTGATTTGAATATTTCTTGTTATCCTCCTCTCTTGTGTTCTGAGGTTTAGGTAAGGTTACCGCAGACAGGCGGATAATACGACAACGCAATTTCATGAAAAACATTGTGTCATTGATTTTCATTATTTTTAAAAGTATTACCACAATGTCACCTTACGTTAACCGATGACGTGTTCCATGATGTTTTTTTTATTAATGGTTTACTCTTGACTCAAGTCTAGGTCAGAGATGACAGAGGTCATCTCTGCGATGGAGCGATCCTACCCAGAAGTAGCCTGTTAAAAGATTAGGGTTGTAAGTGTGATATATTTGTATAGAGTTAAAAGCTGTCCAGGCTTGAAGTATCGCTTCACCCTATAAGGATGCCCAGCTTTTTGGCGGGTCTTTGAGCTTTGCACTCAATGGTGGCGCCGAAGTTGAGACTGAATGTCAGCTCAATGCCTAGGAGCTCGAGCCGATCAGACACTGGAACAGATGTACTTACCCCGAAAAGTAAGATTTTGGTCAAAACATCTCCCTTTTTGCGGCAAAGAGATACGCTTGTGCTCATGCTTGACTACAAGTAATCTATTCACTCCTGTTTTTTTATAAACCGGTCTATTCTGTCGACATTTCAATGTGTGCTCTTACTTAGGTGGAGTGAACGACAAGTGGGCTGTCATTCTATCTTGTTTGTTTGGTTTGACAGCTCACTTATCGTTCACTTCGACATGATTACAACTGGTCGATTCTGTAAACGTGTCGAAGTGAAGGCTTGGGTGTAGTGATCATGAAGTGAGCTGTCATTCCATCTTGATTACTTGGACTGACAGCTTACTTTGTGTTCACTTCACACAAGCTTTCACTTCGACATGTTTACTGAATCGCACTGCAGGAAGTTCCTGCAGTGCGATTCAGTAAACATGTCGAAGTGAAAGCTTAGGAACTATAGAAACCATGCAAGCTCTTTCTTATATATTATTATAGTTTTTAAAAACGATACGTTAACTCGATGAGGTAAGTAAGCAGTCCTACAGGCGCTGAAGGCCAGTTTGGACGATGGGCTGGCTTCTGATTTGAGAATTTGGAGTTAATAACGGCAATGCCAAAATTTTACAGGTTTTCAGACTAAAGTACAGTGATAAACATCTACTCAACATATAGAAATGCAGGAATCACGGGTTCGTGTTGTCTGCGGGAGTCTTTATGAATTCGGTAGGTTTACGTTATTATTATAAGTAATTCAACTGGCATTGGTTTTGATTGTTTTGTTTTAAACGAGCCAAAAAGTATTACAGTATCCAACGTTGTGTTTGTTTGATGTTAATTTTTGTATTTATTAAGTTGTTTCTGTTTTGATACTGAGGTCAGAATTTGTGAGGTAAAATCTCAGGTAGCTTGTCCAAAACCCACATTTAAATTATTAATCCCTTAATAATAATTCGTTCCTCGCGAGCCAAGTATCTTGACTTGGCTCGCGAGGTTGTCGACATGTGAGATATGAACACAGCAGTCATTGTGCCGATAGTCGTGACGGCCATTGGCATAATTGCCAAGAGTCTCGATCAACATCTGAAGAAGCTCTCGTTGGGCAGCTGGATCAAGGGCTTGATCCAAAAAGCAGTAGGTACACGGAGCGTTAGAAGGTTCCTCTCTCGGGAACCCTAACCACCGGTAGTTTGGACCCTGTTCCGGATACCGGTGAGTTACTATTCTTTCCATTTTTTTATTAATTAGGGTACCGTAGCCAAATAGCAAAAACGGAACCCATATAGATTCGTCATGTCTGTCTGTCTGTCTATCTGTCTGTCCGTCCGTATGTCACAGCCACTTTTCTCCGAAACCTTGAGAGCTATGCTGTTGAAATTTGGTAAGTAGATGTATTTCGTGAACCGCATAAAGATTTTTACACAAAAATAGAAAAAAAAAACAATAAATTTTGGGGATCCACATACATAGAACTGAACTCAAACAAATTTTTTTCATCGTATCCACACGTGTGGGGTATCTATGGATAGGTCTTCAAAAATGATATTGAGGTTTCTAAGATCATTTTTTTCTAAACTTCAGACAGACACTTCCAAAGTGGTAAAATGTGTCCCCCCCCCCCTTAACTTCTAAAATAAGAGAATGATAAAACTAAAAAAAATATATGATGTACATTACCATGTAAACTACCAGCGAAAATTGGTTTGAACGAGATCTAGTAAGTAGTTTTTTTTTTATATGTCATAAATCGTAAATCGCAACTTCTGCTTACGGAACCCTCAGTGCGCGAGTACGACTCGCACTTGGCCGTTTTTTTTTTCATAGAAACATTTAAAAATGTAAATCATATCTATATAAAAATAAATAAATGGAATAGTTCATTATTCATTAAAACGCACAGGTCCGATTGTTGTGATGACATTTAGAAGAGGCTTAAGTATGTCCAGCAGTGAACGTCTTTCGGCTGATGATTATGATGACGATTTCTTTGTATTTCCACCGGTATATTTCTAACTTAAGTGCAATACAAGTTTATTCAAATAAATCAACAACTAACTACAAAACTAGAAACAAAATGTGGCAAAATCTATATTGACAACAAAATGTGTGCCAGCAGGGCTTGCCAACTGTCGAACACCGATACTTATTGTTCTAGTCTACGTTAGGTTGGCACAATCGATCGATGGTTTATGGTTTTGAGATACGGCGACGTCTTGAGCTTGATGCCAAGCGTGACCAGTTGAAAGCCCGACCACCTGCGGCAATTAACTATAATTTTATGGATGGTGTGCTCACGCGCCCGCAATGTGCAAGGATATTCACAAAGAAGATTGGTCACATAAGCCACATGCGAGCTCACCAACAATACTAAAGCGGAGTCGAAGCAATCGCCATTTTCGGTCGGATCACATGATATACCTTACCTAGGGCTTTTATTTTTCAATTATTTATTGGAGTATTTTTCTACAAAATCGATGAGGGACATCTATTCCGGTTTACCTCTGTTTTAAACAAGGTCTGAGTTTATTAACCCAAGCAATAAAATATATCAAACAAAATAAATCAAATCTGACTTCAGTCTTGCCGACCCTAGTACCTATAGTTAGCTTTTTTCGAGCAAAAGTAGCTTAAGGCAGTCGTATACCGACTGCCATAGGCTACTTTTGCCTTTGTTGTAGCTTTCAACCACCAACTAATATTTTATGGCTCGAGAGGATTTTTTTTTGTTCGGTTAAACGCGCTAATCTCAGGAACTCCTGTTTCGAATTCTTAATCATCAATCTTTTAGTGTTTGATGGCCCATTTATCGAGGAAGGGTATAGGCTATAAACGTCTAGCTACGACATTGGCTACGACCAATGTGAGAGGAGTATTCAAAAAAGTGACGGAGACGAAGTTGTACGGCTCAGCTAGTCACCTGATAAATACTTGTCCTGCCTAGACACAGTCCTTTTCGGGTTTACGTCCTACAAACGCCAATTCATTTATTTATTTTATACTTCATTAGTTGATGCTCGCGGCTTCGCTCACTTGACAAATTATACAGGGAAATTGAAAAAATACCCGAAACCTCTTAGGCAGTGAAAGTACACATGATTATAAGCAACTTTTGTTTTGGTAAATCTCCGAAATCTCGAAAAAAATATCAGCTGTTTCATACAAAATGCAGTATTTAGCCAATGAAAATGTATGAAACAGCTGATATTTTTTTCGAGATTTCGGAGTTTTACCAAAACAAAAGTTGCTTATAATCATGTGTACTTTCACTGCCTAAGAGGTTTCGGGTATTTTTTCAATTTCCCTGTATACTAAAACCTTCCTCGAAAACCATTCTATCCATTGGTGAAAACAGCATGAAAATCGGTGCAGCAGTTATTGAGTTTATTGTGAATAGACAGACAGGCGGAGGACTTTGTTTTATTAGATGTAGTGATAGTGATGAACACAAATAAACAGAGGTGGAATTAATGCCTTAGGCAGTTTCTACTACTCAACCTTAGGGAATGCAGAGACAATGAAAATGAATAGGTACGCTCTAAACTTTCCCAAACGTATTTTATAATGCGCACAGAAAAGGAACTCTCTACCCGCGTCTGCATTTCCGAATACATACAACCCTTATCTTTACAAAGTTAGAATGAATGGCTTCTTCTGTGTAAGCTCGCTCCATCGTAGACTTAGTCTCTGTTATCTCAGACCTAGACTAGAGTCAAGAGCAAAGGAACTCTCTACCCGATTTACCCGAACACATACAATTGATACAACCCTAATCTTTTCAAAGTTAGAATGAACAGGCTCCTTCTGTGTAAGCTCGCTCCATCGTAGACTTTGTCTCTGTCATCTCAGACCTAGTCTAGAGTCAAGAGCAAAGGAACTCTCTACCCGATTTCCCCGAACACACACAATTGATACAACCCTAATCTCTTCAAAGTTAGAATGAACAGGCTCCTGCTGTGTAAGCTCGCTCTATCGTAGACTTTGTCTCTGTCATCTCAGACCTAGTCTAGAGTCAAGAGCAAAGGAACTCTCTACCCGATTTACCCGAACACACACAATTAAATAAAAAATAAATATCCTTGGACATTTCATACAACGCCATATAGTCCCAAGCTTAGCAATATAATGCTTGTGTTATGGTAACGAGATGGCTGATAAACTACTTATATACATTTATTTTTTGTAAATACATACATATTATAGATAGAAAAACACCCAGACTCGGAACAAATACCTGTAGGTCGTACAAATATTTGTTCCGTGCGGGAATCGAACCCGCGACATGCTGCGCAGCAGTCAATCGCTCAACCACTGCGCCAACCGTGTCAAAATTGATACAACCCTAATCTCTTCAAAGTTAGAATGAACAGGCTTCTTCTGTGTAAGCTCGCTCCATCGTAGACTTTGTCTCTGTTATCTCTGACCAAGACAAGAGTCAAGAGGAAATCCATAAAAAAAAAATCTGTTTATAGCATCAGTTTAGTTAAGTTGTCGATCATTGCGTCACTTCATACAACTAAGCGTCCACATTATTATGTAATATGTAGGTGACCTTCCACGAAGTCAACATTGACGCCTCGAAAGGCTTCCCTTGCCATAATCGGCTGTAATAAGTATTTTTTTTTTTTTTTTTTTTATACAAAACGGGGAAACTCTTGGCCTAAATCTCACCTGATGGAAAGTGATGATTAGGCCAAAGATGGAAGCGAGTTTCACCCGGAATCCTCTTACACAGAGGAACTGGCTATCATACCTCTAACTGCCGGAACACAACAATGCTGTTAACATTGTTGTTATGGCGACAGACTTAGACATGATGGTGGTAGCTTGCCAGGCGGACTTAGAACAAGTCCTACCACCAACCAAACCGAGCAAAAAATTTGCCCCCGCTGGGAATCGAACCCGGGACCTCTGGGTCTGAATCAGGTGGTATAACCACGAGACCACGGAGGCGGTTAGTGTCACCTGTTTAGCACCACCCGGGGACCACGTGTAGGGATTCACTGAAGGGTTTTCTCCTACGGACGCGGGTGACTCGGTCCCCAAAAAAGTAAAGATTAATGGACGCTAAAGCTCATGTCTTGTTTATTGATAAGTCGTAAGGTTGTTGTAATATAGAACTATAGTTAATATTAATTTATGTACCTACATATGTGGATAGTAGTAGATTGTAAAATGACTTACATTTTTTTCTCACCAGCCAACTTCGCGTACAGTGTGTTAAAACCCGATGTTTGTGTTATTAATTTAAATTCATCAAAACACAGACTCCGATGAAATGTAATCGTACGTAATACTTACCAGAATGTACGGTAGTTATCCACCAGATAAATGTGCAATATTAATAAATATTATAAAGCTGAAGAGTTTGTTTGCTTGAACGCGCTAATCTCAGGAACTACTGGTACGATTTGAAAACTTATTTCAGTGTTAGATAGCCCATTTATCGAGGAAGGCTATGGGCTATATATCATCACGCTAATACAAATAGGAGCAGAGCATTAATGGAAAATGTGACGCAGACGAATATGCAATAACAGTCATTGACCCATATTCATATTTTAATGACATACCTTCCTCAATCAACTTCTATCGTGATCCTTTACGTTCTCTAGTTCGGTTCATGATTAATTTTTCGGGTAGGTACCTATCTACGAAAGGATATTAGGGAAAGGTCAATGCACTTTATTGCAAGTTTATCTGGCGCCTACCATAGTTCTTTATTGGACCTGTAGTGCTATTCTGTAACGACTCTTTCGGGTCTCGACAGCGGAATCCGAGGTGAGTATCAAATTCGTATAAATATAAGACCTTTATGTCGTGTGCAATAAAGCTCACATAGTGAGCTTTGTCACTCAGGTGAAGCTCGATACTGAAATGGTTATTTACAGAATAGACAATCTGTTTAAAGAACCGACCTAGATAGATAGAGTTTCGAAAAAGGACGTCTATGGTCGTGTAAAATGTAATAAGTAGGTACTGAAACATGCGTAGGAACTTAAAAACTAACTTAAACAAATCGAAAGTACAACAAAATCTTTCTATAATAAAACTGTCAAGAAATAATTAAAAAAATAATTAGCAACCAGTCTGAAAGTAATGAAGAAATAAACTGAATGCACACGTCTTCTCTTAGCTATGAAGATGTCTAGTTTAGCTGTCTGATTGTGATCTAGATAATATAACAGATAATGGAGTGTCTCGTTTCTCAGGTTTTCAATGAAGAAAAACATAAATAAGGCTTGAAGATTCTTTATCTAATGGTCTGGTAGAATTTCCATTAAGTACTTATGAAGTAGCCAGATAAACTTGCAGTTAAGTATATTAACCTTCTCTAATATCACTTCGTAGATACCCGAACAAAAAATTATGAACCATTTTTAGGGTTCCGTACCTCATTGCAAAAGGAAAAAAACCGGCCAAGTGCGAGCCGGACTCGCGCACCGAGGGTTCCGTACAAACCTGTAGGTAAATCGTAAACAATAATCGTAATCGTAAAATCGTAATCGTAAACCCGTAAATCGTAAACCGCAACTTTTGCTTATAATAATATTATTATAAGCAAAAGTTGCGGTTTACGATTTCTGAAGTATTAAAAAAAACTACTTACTAGATCTCGTTCAAACCAATTTTCGGTGGAAGTTTACATGGTAATTTAATGTAAATTATTTATATATTTTTTTTAGTTTTATCATTCTTTTATTTTAGAAGTTACAGGGGGGGGGACACATTTTACCACTTTGGAAGTGTCTCTCACTCAAACTATTCAGTTTAGAAAAAATGATATTAGAAACCTCAACATCATTTTTGAAAACTTATCCATAGATACCCCACACGAATAGGTCTGATGAAAAAAAAATTTTTGACTTTCAGTTTTAAGAATGGGCACCCCCAAAACTTTTATTAATTTTTTCTATTTTTGTATGAAAATCTTAATTTGGTTCACAGAATACATCACTTACCAAGTTTCAACAGCATACTTAGTTCTTATAGTTTCGGAAAAAAGTGGCTGTGACATACGGACAGACAGACAGACATGACGAATCTACGGGTTCCGTTTTTTGCCATTTGGCTACGGAACCCTAAAAACGGAATACTTATACTTAGGATCCCAATTTCTCGGGAACGCGTGGAGATATCGTGTTGAAATTAAAACCATAAACTCCAGGCTACAGTTCCTTAAAAAGCTGTGAAAAAATCAAACTTCTTAATTAATATTAAAAAGATACGGCCTTTTGCCGTAAAAAACGTATATTTTGACATTCTCAAGGGAATCGTAATTAACAGGGTATTTCCCGTGGAACTATGAAATTTGGCAAGAAATACTTATCGTTTGGCAAGAAATATAGAGCTAAATTTGAAAACATTTGTAATCTATACTAGTTTAGTAAGATTGTAAGTTTGTATGTAGGGGTTAATCGCAGGAACTTAAGGTCCGATTTGAAAAAATCTTTCAGTACCTATTAGATAGCCCATGTATCGAGGAAGGATATAGGCTATCATCACGCTAAGACTAAAAGGAGCCGAGCATTAATGGACAATGTGACGCAAACGAAGTTGCGTAGGTCAGCTAGTTAAGAGTGTGTATTCCGTCCACTAGCGCCGCCAATTGTTTTTTATTAATTGTGGTAAATTTAAGACACGTAGATAAAAAACCGCTCTGTAGTGCACTGAAGAAATGTATCTATTATTTTTTGACAGCTATTTTTAATACATAACTCATGGCTAAATAGCCAAAACGGCAATTATTGCTAAAAGTGGCCACTTTTAGCAAAAATATCGACTTTGGCAACTATTTACATAAATCTCAAAACATAATAAATACATTTCTTCAGTGCACTACAGAGCGGTTTTTTATCTACGTGTCTTAAATTTACCACAAATAATAAAAAAACGATTGGCGGCGCTAGTGGACGGAATAAAAATAAAGTCCTTATTTGAAGAAAGTATGGAACCCTCGGTGGGCGAGTCCGACTCTCACTTGCTCGGTTTTTCATTACCAGACAACGTAATGGATCACGATAGAAGCCGATTAAAGACAGCTTCAGGTAAGTCTTTACTTCTGTTATGCGGGTCAGTGACCGTTATTGTACGTATACCTGGTTCATACAATACCTAGCTGACACTCAACCGTGCCATTTCGACAGCGTTGGTCAGTGTCGTTTATTTTTTGACATTTGCCACCGTTGCACCGCTGACATAATGTCATTTGTGAACCTCTGGACAGCTTCAACGCCTTAGAATAATAACGCATAGAAACCTAGTACGAGTGCAAAAAGTGAGGCAACTAAAACTTAGCCTAATCCGTCAAACTTAGCCGCCAGGCCGTCAGTACTCAATGTCACGTTCCGTCGAACACAGCTCGCGAGTAAATAATTGAAAATGACAGTTTGTTGCGTGAAAGGATGTTATAGCACATCAGGAAAACAAAAAAAATGTGATAAAATAACATTTCACAAATAAGTACTCACATTCTATGCACTATTTTTACGTAAATCGATAAATAAAACAAAATTCTAATAACTTAACTTGTCATAACACAGTGTTGCTATTTGTGACGAAAAAATACCCACATTGCTTTCATTCATGTTTTTCATTTTTGTAATTTTAAAATACAATACTTACTGTTAATTCATATCAAACCCGATGTTTTAACATTGTTTATAATTATAACCCATCAAGCATTCTAAACGCATTGAACAATATCTCATTCTTTATGCGATTTATTTCCTTTTATTTTGAAATAAATTGAATTATACCTTCCGAAAAAATATGTCATATTACATGAAAAATCATGTTTACCTTTTCCAGATCCCAACAACATAAAATACTTGCCTTGATAGCAAAATAGTAATGCGTCTTCCCATATTTTGTGGGTAACGGCTTAGTAATGGTATCACTGAAAGCTATATCTGTGTGCGTTAGAGGAACGTAGACACATTCGGCTCACGCACACAAAGAAAATGAAGTGGACACACGATTTTGCTCGGGTTTTGTTCTAGACGCGGCTTCTATGCGTTATTATTCTAAGTTCAACGCTTTAAAAGTTAACTATTGACCATCCATGACTAATACAGCATACTAACAGCTTATTAAAACTGGCATACCTAGTGAACTCGAGCCATTTAGAGCTAACACCAGGGAATGCTCAGCCGTTAGACAGGGTGCAGCCATATCGATAATTCACAGCTCGTAACTCTGGAGCATACACCATGAAGCAACTTAATTACTGCAACAATAATCATTATTGGCATAATGATCTTATCTATGGCGTGTCGGTATGCTCGCATGGTATTTTATTGGCCTTTCCAATCATGAAAACTTGGAGTATCTGTGCTTCTGAGATTTATTGAGTGTTCAATTGTTCAGACATAAACTTTATCACTTCGAAATTCGAATAGCGTCTTGTACGAAAATTGAAAATTCGAATTTCGAATCCTGTTTTGGCGGACACGCCAAAAACGAATTTGCGGACCCTTGCATAGACTTGACAGAATACAATAGCAGTGTTAATGAAATAGAAACATGCTATGTAGGTTTACTTTAATCTATACAGCACGGCAGCCTTTAGACTGCTAAGCGGGATTAAGCAGGCCCTTCACCAAGCCAGAGGACCGCATCGTTGCCAAAAAAGGCCTAAAAATGTTGACATGACGACTTAGAGGCATTTACGACGTATTGATCTGAGAAGACAAGACACCGGGGCGAGTGGAAGCATTTTTAGTAATATAGGTTCAATTCGGTGTTGGGTCAAGACTTTACCTATTGTACGGCTACCTAGGTGGCTCGAGAGTCTGTGTTGCTACACCCTGGAGGTCTTTAAGTATTGAGGGAATAGGTTACTTCTAGGTAGGTAAGCGAGATCCATCCTCGACCACATAATCGCTTATCATCAAGTTTATAGTGGTCAAACGCAAACCACACCCATACTAGCGTTTTGGGAATACATTAATTGTGCGAATTCCCTGCCTGAGTCTGTGTTTCCTGATAGCTACAACCTGGGAGTCTTTAAGTCAAAAATTAACTAAGTATAGACGCAAAGCTCCATCGTAGACTTTGCCTCTGTCATCTCTGACTTATAGAGTCAAAAGCAAACCAGCAGCTCAAATAAAAAAATGCTGTCCTAAATGGACTTCTATCGTGATCCTTATTAACGTTCCACTAGTAATGAAAACCGTCAAAATGATTGTTCGGGTATTTACGAAGGGAAATTAGAGGAAACGTCAATGTACTTTATTGTAAGATTTTCTGCCGCCTACCACAGATAACGTGCGTTTGACAATTTCTCATAATAATTTTTGTTCGTGGAACTGAGTCTAATAAATTAATCTTCTGCTCTATAAATAAATTAAAAGCCATTTCGATGTACATCTATGGTTTCTTAATCCGAGAGACGTTAAAATTAAATCGAATAATTTTTATTAAACCGCAATTTCGCACTGCGTGTGGGTGGCCATTGAATAACAAACTTATATCTGCAGTCATCGTAACTTCTATCACTTGGTTATAAAGGTAAATTTTGCTTGTGAAAGGTGGTGTTTTTGTATATATTTGGTATTAGCCCGATTTGGTACTGTTTTCGGTTTAATTGATCAAATAAGTTTTGTTTTTATGAACTCTTGTGTTTACTGTTAAATAATGGTAACAGCACTTTTTGGGATGGCTTTAAAATGCTGTGATATTAATTTAGTTTTATTATTTACGATTGCCACTGTGGTCGAGTGGTTTAGAGGCTTGCCTTATGACCTGGTGGTCGTGGGTTCGATTCCCAGGAGAAGCCATACTTTGTAAAGTTGTTTTCAGTTTGGCTAGGACATTGCAGGCTTGAATCACCTGATTGTCTGATAAAAAGATGATTCAATGCTTCGGAAGGCACGTACAAGCCGGTGGTCCCGCCTGCTAAATGGCGGTCGTTAAACCAATCAGACCCTAGCTAGTTCTAGTGCTACCTTCACAACTCAGTCATTTTGGTGAGTTATGCGCACATAGATGAGGCAGTCGTTTAAGAGGTATTACGTTTTATGCTATAACACAGTGTACCTATACCTACCTAGGTATAGAAAAAAAAACTTCCGTTCACCAGTCATAGTTCGAGGCTCTACGAAGCATTTACTCCAAGCCCACATTAAATACTTACCTTACATAGAAATGCCTGACATCTTCAAAGGTAGAATCACACGTCATAATATACCTACCTTCGTATATGTGGAGCCCTAGGGCTCTTTAAGACCTCCCTTAGAGCTCAAGAGGCTCTTACCTTCACAGGATCATCGGTGCGTGCCACAGATCTTTCTAAGTCACACTGGAGAACTTTTGTGTAGTCTATGCCTATAATAGACAGTCTCTTTTGAGTCGTTAAGAGTTTTATCGTCTGTGGTTCTGTTGACGACGTTGGGGAGTGATTGATTTGAAAAGGAATGTTTTCGTGAACGAATTAAAGGAATGTTGTTCTTAGAATGAATGGAGTTATGTAAAAAGGATGATTCCTGCGTAAAAATGTGATTTCAGATAGACCATAAATTTGTCTATGAAAAAATTGGACACGTATCTAGGCACAATTTTTTTGCTTTATCACATCAATACAAATTGGCCAAGATTAAATGCTTCCTATGTCACTAAGTGACACTAGGTATCCTACTAATATTATAAATGCGAATGTTTGTGAGGATGGATGTTTGTTAATCTCTCACGTCAGAACGCCTGAAAGGATCTTCATGAAATTTGGCACAAAGGTACCTATACCGCGTGTATCTGACATCGACGCACAAACGATTTCCATGGGTCCAGGGCATGATTCTGGACACCCTAGACTTAGAATTTTTTGTCGGCTTTTTTCTCATTTTTTCATTTTTTTCAAGGAATTTTTTACTTTAGACTGCTCATAATCGTTATTCTGACCTAACCCAAAGAGATTTTTTATAAAAATTTAATTAATTAACTACTTTCACTAAAAAGAGCAATCTGAATTAAACCACAAATAGATATACACGGTTGGCGCAGTGGTTGAGCGATTGACTGCTGCGCAGCATGTCGCGGGTTCGATTCCCGCACGGAACAAATGTTTGTACGACCTACAAGTATTTGTTCCGAGTCTGGGTGTTTTTCTATCTATAATATGTATGTATTTACAAAAAAAAAATGTATATAAGTAGTTTATCAGCCATCTCGTTACCATAACACAAGCATTAGGTTGCTTAGCTTGGGACTATATGGCGTTGTGTGAAATGTCCAAGGATATTATTATTATTTTTTTTTTTTTTTTTTTTATATCAGCTCAGCTGAGCTGATATCTATTTGTAAAAAAAAGTGTGAAAAAAATGAAAAAATGAGAAAAGAACCGACGAAAAATTCCAACACTGGGGTGTCCAGAATCATGCCCTGGACCCATGGAAATCGTTTGTGCGTCGATGTCAGATACACGCGGTATATAAAGGGATAAACTGGAATAACACATAGGCTATAGGTATACCTATATCACGCGGGCGAAGCCGCTAGAAACAGACCCTATAGTATCTCAATAAAAAGTTGAAAGAAATTTCACTTACAGTGTACCTACCATGTTTATTTTTTATTAACGTGACAGAACGTGACATAGGAAAAAAAAACGTGTCCAATCATTTTACGCAATAAATCTAACTGACGGACTTAATACATGTTTCAGTGGCGTATCCCATAGTACCTAACTGTTCATTTTCCAGGACAAAGCAGTAGATGCACTTAGCTTTAATTCGGTTTTGTACCTACCAGTTAAAGAATTCTCATAGTTGGGATGATTACTGATTAAAAAAAAAAAAAACTATTTAGATATTGTCGAAAATTATTAGATACGCACTACACTTTATCGAATCAATAAAAAATGACGAAGAAAAAATCAAAATGAAAGATGGGTGTTTGTGACGCCACTATTCTGTAAAAAGTGTACTTAGGTACCTACCTACACAAGAACACGAGCACGACACGAACAAGAAGACGAGTTTTAAAAAAACTTGTCCAATACTTATTTTTTGGAAATCTATCAGACGGACTAATTTGATTTTTTTATTTATCTAGTTACCTTATTAGGAATCAATACCAAGAGCTTTTGAATTAAATATCCTTAATATTAAGAGAGAGATAAGGGCTTTTTCCAATGAAACTGCCCAGGCCGTTCCAGTCTCATCCAGTCTATCTGGATGCAGCTGACTCCCAGTATTTTACATGACCTTACATGGGCAGACAATATTTTAGCCATTCGCCGCTAGATAGATCCTGGATGAGGATTGGCATAAGAAAAGAGAGACCTGTGCTCAGCACTGGGCGAAGTCAGGCTGTGAATGATGATGACGTCCATATTACTGGCCAGTAACTACCAAAGAGCACTTAATTAACAACCCATATCGCCATAAGCAAACATATCAGGTATATCTGGAAGAAAAACCTACTTAACTCCTTTATTAACTCTAATAATTATGGCCCCCTAATTAATGCTATCAATTTCTCTGAACCCCTCTTTAGCAAGGACTAGTTTTTATGAAACTCATTTGTATACAATGTGAGGAATAAATTATAAATGTATTGAGAACGTAACACGTTAATCTGCCAATTAATGTTCTTTTGCAAGCTACAGGCAGCGCCATCTAGCGGAGAGTGGAGAGAAGTTTTGAGATTGGATTACGATAAATGAATGGAATACGCGGAGAATTGATTTAATTTTTTTATCTTTGGCTATTTAAGCTATGATAGGTACTTGTTATAGATACTTCTTAATAATTGGAAATATATGAAAAATAAGGATGGAACTACCTACCTGGTACCAATTTAAAAAAAAATCTAAGTCAAAGATACACTGAAATGTAGCTCTCAAAACTGATGCTATATCTAAGTTATGCACACAAAAATTAATACAATATCGTATCCATTTCACTTCAGGTTCTTATAGACTAATTATATCAGCCGTCGCCGCCTCCTGCCCACATTCGACCAATACATAACTCTATGTGACTCGAGCAATTTTTTGCACCTTCCCGAATCTTTCCGATCAAAATTCCACCACACTGTCAACTTCATCAGAGGACATAAAACAAAAAACTTAAATCCCATTCCTAAAAAGACCTTTCGGCGCGTCCCAAGATGCCAACTTACTTTCAAATTAGACGTTTTATAAGTAAAAAAAATCAACACAAATATTGCACACGGCGACGGGCGGCTGCGGGCGGCGTCGCATGTAAAAATAAAGAACACAAACATACTATTTTTCTGTAGAAGCCCGGCATTGTGACGTCTGATCTGCGCTTGCGACGAAAACGAACAAGCCGAGTGCTTGACGACACCCGCTAGACAGAGACAGAATTACGTTGTTTCGAACGTGAAAGCGAGACGGCCGTATTATGGGCGTTTCTACATCGATTTTTGTACCCAATTAATGTTCAGTGGGTTTCTTCGTAGGCGGGGCGTTTGCGATCCAGGCTAATAGGGATCGAGCTAAAATGATCTATAGATCACTGCGCGGTGCGCTCGCGCACTGTATTGTTATCGTTAATATCGTGGATTATTTATTTTATATCCACGTTTGATGGCTGAATAAATTTTCTTGTGCAATTTTTTTTAGGATTTTTTTCTTAGGTTTTTATCGATTTCTGGATTAGGGAGGTCTTGTCATGTAAGACGGTTATAGTCTTTTAAATAACTGTGATTGATAAAGAGAGTTCTGTAGAAGAAAACTATTTTATAGCTTAATTATTTATTTATCCTTTCTTTCAGGCCACTGAGGCCCATAAAACACAATACCTACCTACCTACAAATAAATGGAAACAAAATAGTAAATTTATACGTTTAGTTGGGTAGGTATTGGGAGACAGGAGACTGGCACATAACAATGATTGTCTTCACTTGTGTGACATCTAGAACGTGTAAATAGGTACCTATCTTAGAGTAGTGATATACTTCTCTATCACCTACAAAATTTATTATAAAACAAAGTCCTCCACCGCGTCTGTCTGTCTGTTTGCGATAAACTCAAAAACTACTGCACCGATTTTCATGCTGTTTTTACCAACGGATAGAGTCTTTATCAAGTGAGCGAAGCCACGGACATCAGCTAGTATAATACAAATGGGAAAGTAACCTGTCTGTTCGTTTGTTACCTTTTCACGTAAGTATAAGCAGCTGAACGTTTTCGTATAGGATACCTACTTTTTTTTCCTATGATTTAACATTACCTATAGGATACTTTTTATTCTCATTAAAATAGATGAACAAATTTTCAGAAATAATTCAGATCACCAAAATAAAGACAATGGCAAAAATATTCTTACAAGGAAAAAATCAGTAAACAAACATTTTGGTATACTTTATCTAATCAGTGTTTTTTTTTTTGCTTGTATCTTTGGTTAGAGGAGCTCGTGGCTAAATAATAACAGTCGCATTGGTTAATCTTCAAGATTAAGCAACACTTGCTAAGGTTGGTCTGTGGATGGGTGACCATCACAAACATGCCGAGTTTCCTCAGTGCCTCGGAAAGTATCGTTAAGCCGTTGGTCGCGGCTGTCATTTGAAGATCTTTGGCAGTCGTTACGGATTGTCAGAACTCAGAAGACAGTAAATCTGACTCCAGTCTTGCCAAGAAGTACCGTGTTACCCAGTCAATGGGTTGTGGAGGTCTGGTAGGCAGCCGCTCCACGTGAAGTACTGGTATTCAGCTGAATCCGGTTTGACTGGAAGCCGACCCCAATATGATTGGGAAAAGGCTAGGCAGATGATGACCTATCTTTGGTTAGACGTGGGTACTGAACGCTGTGTTGTAATACCCCGAAATTAAAAAACCTATCTTCTAAGGTCATAGGGGTTACTTACGCTCCTTAATAGGTATTTTTTATTTAGGAGTGACAGATGTACGCACATCAGTGAACCATTTTAATTCAAACACTAGAAATATAGTAATTTATTTCCAGTGTTTGAATTAAATTGGTTCACTGATTTAAAAAGATAAAATGGTTCACATACATTTAAATTGGTTTGAAAACAAGATGATTTGAACCGTACCTACTTGTGTTGACAGTCAATAGGGTAGTTTTCACCATAAATAAATTGCAAATCTATTCAGTCCGTCAGTTAGAGTATTGAAAAATAATCGACACGTATTTTTTGTTTTTGCAATTCAATGAATTTTGACAAAGATAAAACGCATCAAACTCGGACGTGGGGGCTCGTGACGTCAGAACTCACTAAAAATTATATCACGGCGTGACGTATTGAGAATTTTAAAAGCGTCATATCTTCGTCAATTTTGGTTTACGTTACAAAAGGAAAAAAACGGGTCAAATATTTTTTGATAATCTAATTGACGGAATAATCAGATTTTTTCAGTTGACAAGCTATTTCAGCCATAGTAAAGTATTTATTTACTGGGAATTTAGTCACAGTAGAATACCTATAAGTATAAGGAAGACTTCGTACACGCATATCTCAGTTTCTCCCGTTCCCGTAGGAATTTCGGAAAATTATCACTTAGTGCTCCCATAAACTTCCCAAGGAACGTACATGCCAAATTTGTCTGTCATGCTGTCTGTCAGTCACTCAGGATTTCCCACTCAATCTTGTCTATGAAATTTACAGTTAAAGCTTGTTAATTACTAGCTGGCCGGACAAACGTTGTTTTGTCAAAAAAAAAAAAAAGTGTGCGACCTATCCTCAGATCTACCGATATACACAAAAAGAGTGCGACCTATCCTCAGATCTACCATTATACACAAAAAAGAGTGCGACCTATCCTCAGATCTACCGATATACACAAAAAAGAGTGCGACCTATCCTCAGATCTACCGATATACACAAAAAAGAGTGCGACCTATCCTCAGATCTACCGATATACACAAAAAAAAATCATAAAAACAGCTCAAGCTATTTCGGAGGAGTTCTATAACAAACACTGTGACACGAGATTTTTTTTAAATTAGAGATAAACGACTCCGATAGGTTTTATCTGAGAGTAAACTTTCAAAAGGGCACTTTATGAAGATTCAAGAACTCCTGAAGAATTCAAATGTAGATAAGCTTAGCATGATGTAAACATATAAATAAATAGGTAGATATCTTAAGGGTGCGCAATGTGCGCATGCCTCATATACGCTTATACCTGTATATAAAACTGTACCTTTACATAAAAATAGAGAAATCTCCAAGAAAAGCACCATTTAACATATAAAAAAACAAAAATTATGCAAATAGATTCACCATGAAACATAATAGACATTAAAAAAGAAGGCATTCATCAGATTCCATTACACACTGCATTTAAGCGTAATTCTAAAAAAAATAATTCCATTGTCGATGGCAGCCGGCGTTCCGGTCCCTCGATGGCGGATAATTAGGGGTAATTTGACACTTCACTGTGGCAACCCAACGGAAACGCGCCAACCGCCATTGAAACAGATAGGCGTTTGAAAATCATTTGTGTGAAGCAAGAGATCTGGGGTTTTATTTGAGGAGTTTGATTTTGTTTGGAAATTTCTTCCTTTATAAAGCCAGCGAAGCCATCTTATCTAGATATCTCTGTACCAAAATACATCAAAATCCCTTCAGCCGTTAAGACGTGAAAAGGTAACAGACATACAAAGAAAATAAAAAGAGTTTAAATTCGCGCCAAGCATAACTTTCACATTAAAATTTATAGTATTAGCACTATGGATAGTTGGGATGCACTTAGCTAAAATATGGAACCCTCTCTCAGCATCTGTGTTCCCAACCATCTATGAGCCTTCATGACCTGCATTATCTGTGGGCTCGCTTCTGCATTGTAGCGTTTAATTTTGATCTAATGAGCTCTTTGCTTCCTCTCTTTTCAGTCTTTTGACTGCGATTTCACCTCATGGTAAGCGAAGAAAGGTCCTCGATGGAATCAGCCCAGAATCGTCTCCTTGATAAACAGACGCTGACAAAGATAAATTTGAACATAATAAGATAAGAAAAAGAAGAAGAAGATTTAGTTAAGTCTGCTTTTTTCTATTATTTTTTTTCTCATATGCAACTTATCCTTAAAGCATGCGGAGTTTACCTACCGCGTGTATCTGACATCGACGCACAAACGATTTCCATGGGTCCGGGGCATGATTCTGGACACCCTAGACTTAGAATTTTTCGTCGGCTTTTTTCTCATTTTTTTATTTTTTTCAAGGGTTTTTTTTTAATTTAGACTGCTCATAATCGTTATTCTGACCTAACCCAATGAGATTTTTAATAAAAAAATAATTAATTAACTACTTTCACTAAAAAGAGCAATCTGAATAAAGCCACAAATAATATCAGCTCAGCTGAGCTGATACTTTGTAGTACTCTTGAAAAAAATGAGAAAAGAACCGACGAAAAATTCCAACACTGGGGTGTCCAGAATCATGCCCTGGACCCATGGAAATCGTTTGTGCGTCGATGTCAGATACACGCGGTATAAGTGATTGTTACACTATTGTACTCTATTTTATTGCATGTTACTATTAGCATAATACCAGTGTAAACAATTGTTGGTGAACCAATAAATAAATAAATAAATAAATAAATAACCTTTTTTTTAGTAGCCAACTTTGCTACCTAACTTAAGTATGCCTAATGGCAAAACAAAGAGAACTTACAAAAATGTAACATCTCACACACCTACGCACGTATCTGAAGGTTATGTTTACAAATAAATATTCTGAATTCTGTGGATTCATTTGGACCAAATTGCCTGATGTCTGATGGTGTAACTAGACCATCAGACTCAAGTTCAATAAAAATTTCAAAGTTAATTTGTAAGTCGAGAAATCCCCAGTAGCTGCCTTTAGTCAAAAATAAACAACAGTCATATGTAAGTAGGTTACAAAATTTACTTTTAAAGAAACCGATAATAACAGAACACTTTTTTCCGACAAACCGATAATAAATTACATTACTAACCCACAAATCATCCTTATTTACATACATAAACTAAGGTATCATCGTGGCTTGTCAACGACATACGTCAAATTAATAACAATTTAAACATCCTCCTTTTTCCACCCTATTATTACCATTTTTTTCCGTTGACAACACAGATTTCGAAAATCGAATTTAACATCTGTCGTCACTCAATAAGAGTGTATTGTACTTTTTTTTTTCAAAATGACAAAAGCGGTCGAATGGTCCGTGTACCTATTATGTACCTACTTAGTTTACATTTTCGTGGATTTTATGTAAAAGTATTGATGTTTATTTATCTTAACATCTCAGACAGAAGTTTTTGATTTCACAGGATTTTTTTGTGGGACACTTATTAATGGGCTGAGCCGATACTCAGGTTTTCACAAATCTGGGAAACATTTATACTTATCTAAAATTTCCAACCCAATGCTTTTAAAGCACTGGCTCACCCAACATAATTTACCTGTTGATCTAAACTTTAAATTCTAGTATGCATACCAAACTTTTTGAGAATACTTTCATAAGGTAGCTACATACAACCTGGGGCCCGAGTCTGCTATTACAATAGTGTCAGAATGGTCGATCACTGATTCCAAAATGGTTGATTTTGACAAGTTTGGTAATCTACTAACATAATGGCATCATAATGGCGTCATTATGACATTCCAATGATCAACCACTGACACGCCATTTAAAGAAAGCCATATGAATGGTAATCTCGTACATAATGACAGATTTAGTATTTACGAACTTCTCACTACTTCAGATTGCTTATACACTAATAAATAATATGTAAAACTAAATTTAAATAAAATCTAAATTTAAATAATTTTAAAAAAATGCTCAAATTTAGCTCGGTTTTATAATAATGGCAATACGGCATTAGTACCGCAATTCTATTACGAGACCATTGTCGTGCCAGTGACCGGCCACTGACGTTCCAGTGACCGTGCCATTATGAATTTAGCAGATTACGAACTTTTAGCAAAATGACAATGGCATGACAATGACATCGTGTCGGAATGACAAATTTATAAAAATAGCAGACTCGGGCCCCTGAGGGTCTTGAAGTTCAAAGTTAATGGTTTCTGTGCTACCGTCACCACGTGACACTGGCAGAATAGTCGGAACCGGCTCAGTTGCCATAAATATATAAAAAAAAAAAAAGTTAATGGTTACTTCTAGGTGAGTGTGACCATCGTCTATCACATCATCGCTTACCATAAGGTGAGATACCTAATAGTCAAACGTGAGTCTATTATCTACCCTGTCCGCAATAATAAACACAAGCGAAGCGTTTTGCCCAAAAGGTATCTATGGTTTTGCCAAAGCTAGAACAACATTATCGGTTGCGTGTCGCACCAAAAACGATGTCCATTTAAAAATGTCATCGTTCTCACCACCATTATGTTTTGAACACAAGTAACATAATAACCAGAGGATTACTGTAGATATTCGGCTTCGGTTTGACAAGCCAGCAGTGTAGCGTTACACATTGGAGCGAGGCGGCGTCGATATATCGAATGTCTTGAACTTGGCGTTTGAAAAAAGAAGCATTGTGGTTTTCTAACAAAAGAAAAAACTAGTGGGCTTGTGTGTGAGCACGAGGAAAGATGGTTTTCTGATTCAAAGGTGGTTACGTAAGTAACTAAAGTAGGTCTAGGTATGTACATAGATAATACATATCACAAAAAAGAGCTGCATTTCATTTTATGTAACTCATCAGAAGCTTAAATATTTTCCAGTTATGGTGTACTGTATATTGATAATTTACTGTTCCACAGCTGGGCAAACGCTCTGTTCCTACCAGCGGTTTCGAGCCAGGGCAAGTGTTGACCATTGGTTGTTAATTTTATCTAGCCCCTATCAGCATCCTCAGCGTCATCTGCCACAAATCTTCGGGTAGTATCAGCGCCCAGGGCTCAACATAGTGTCTTTTCTGGCCCACAGCTCATTGGGGAATGCGACGGATTTAGCCAGCCCCACGACAATTTTGCGGCCTTGTTTCATATGTGTGTGTGTCTGTAAAAAACTCAAAGCAATTAATTCAATAAAACGATCTAAACGCATTTTTGTGTTTTCAAGGTCGGTCAGTCAAAGAGATGAAGCTAGTGCACGTTCTAAAGCGTAGATCTTTATTTATAAAGTAGAACATGCAAAAAACTTCCACAGATGCTCTTCTAAATCAGTAAATAATTATAAAATTATGGCTACATCTTTCATTTTTCAGTCAACCAATATGTCGGTGATAAAAACTGCGTAGCATGAAAGAATAAGTATAAAATTACGCTATTATTGTATATTGTGAGACTTTTTTTAATTTTATTTGGACAAGCCCGCCACGCATTCCCACCCACTGCAACTCCTGAAAGCCAGAATCAACAGTGGCGACCACCAGAAAAACGCCGAGCTAATAAAACCCAACGAGTCCCGGAAAAACGATTCAACTGTCTTGGATCCCGCAACGAAATTAATCAGAAGAGTACCTACAGCGGAGGAGTAGGAAAAAATAAGTATAATTTTCACTTCCCTCCTTATCAAGCAGGAGACAGATTAGAGGTAGGATTTGTTCTGGTTTCTACAAGGCCCGTATAGTAAACTACTCCAGATGTAACCTGAATACTATCAAACATAATATTACGTTCAGTCTGCCAAAGAATACACTCCCACAAGATGTGATATTGTGAGCTTAATAAAGCATTTAGTAACAATATTAAAATAATACCTTAACAATTTGCCTAAAAATAAAAATATCATCACTCCCGCCTTTTTCAATTCAGTTTGAATGTATTTTTTCATTTCGATGTTAGTGTTGCCAACTTGAAAAGTGAATTCCGCCAGATATGGCGTCTAATTGTTTGACATTAAACATGGGTAATTACAAGTCGGTAACATATTCCATTAGTTATGGTCAATGGGCGATGATGGTACGAACGGATCTTTTACTATCTTTAACGAGCTGCGTAATTTATTTTTTCCAAAGGATGTTGCCAGTTTGAGTTGTGCGTCAATTAAATTTATTACCACGACACTCTCGTTGAAGCTCACTTTTTGTGTGATGAGGTACGCAATGGAACGCGTTTGAAGTTCATTGAAGGGTTTGTTAGTAGAATTTTAGCGTTTTGGTTGTAAATGAGGCGTTGGATGTCAACGCTTGCCAGTTTGAGTCTTTATTTTTTTTGTAAGACTAAGGTACCAGAGATATGTGGGTTCAAAGAAAATTACCTAAGTAATTAATGTAAAAGCGATACCTTCTATCAATAGATTAAAGACTTATGACTTGGGAATGTTAAACTCCTACAACTAAATGATTAGTGGTCATAAGTTGGAATTATGTAGCAAAACGTTCTTCACATGAAAATTCGTTCACCCTTTTTTGACAGGCAGACAAAGGGGCAGACATTAATAACTACCACTTTTCGCTTCTGAGCTTTTCAAAAAAAAAAACAAAAGAATATCGATTCCCACCCACGAGAGTTAGACAAAAAACCGTTTCTCATCGGAAAAAAAATCGCTCAAAAACCGCAACTGTCAAAATATATGAAATCGATTAAAATGCGAGTACTCGATGCATCCTGTCTGCAATCGAATGTTTCCGAACGAACAATAGGGAAGGAAGTTATAACCGCAAGTGGGAATTACGGCCGCATCCCTAATTATACGATTTTACTATAATTTTGCGGCCACAAGGGACCAAGGAGCTGCTACTTAGGGATGTTACTGCACCGTGTTTTTATACTTTAATTTGATCTCTTTTACCGATTGTATTGTCAACAGCTGCCAAAACAAAAACCCAGGTTTTGGAACGAAAATCATCGCTAAGTTAACGTGACTAATAAATTGTAGATGACAACACTAACTACGCGATCGGATGAATGAAATTTCAACAGAAATCGCATCACTTGTTTTGACAAATTCCCTATTATACTAAAACCTTCCTCGAGAACCACTCTATCCATTGGAGTAAATAGCATGAGAATCGGTGCAGTGGTTTTTGGGTTTATCGCGAATACACAGACAAACGCGGCGGAGGACTGTTTTATAATGTGTAGTGATTTGTGACATGGCGATGATTTATTTCCAAAGCTCTGTGACTACATAAAATCCCTTATTTAGAAAAACCTTTTTTTTTCGTTGCAATTTAAATCTCTTAAAGTAAATAATAAATAATTTTACAATTGTTTACTATTTCCTAGAGAAAGGATTGGCTGTCATTTAGATCTACTTGTTATGTCCCTTGACAACCCTATTCCCTTCAAAATCACTGTTTTCACAGTAACGGTAGGCAACTTTAAATCAAATAACATTAACGTCTACCTACTTAAGTAGGTTTTTTCAATAGCAACGTTGAAGAATAAACCGTTCCGTTCCGTATTTAAAAGACCGTAAATTATCGGTAAGATTGCTAGTGGTGACCACTTGTGGTGGCTAAGAGTAACGGTTCCTTAAGCGTATGAGAAAATAACGATGAATAGTATCGTAAAATTAATGACCGGTTTTCCTGTAATGATACGTACTTAGCAGGTAATTTTGGTTTATTCAAATTGGAGAGTAAAAAGTGAAAGAATATGTGTCAGCTGGTGTATTTCTGGATTCACAGTTGTATAAAACTTAAAAAAAACTGTGTGTTTGGTCCCATAGACCAAATGGTCATCAAATGGTCAAAGAATTAATGGATGGACTGGATGAGAGATAATCAACCCAATTAAAAATACTTATATATATTTTAGCATTATGATTAGCAAATTCTTAATTCAAACTATAGAGAATTTGAATTTAGAATCTACAGAACAGTATTTTAACTTAGCATTATTATGTTTAGATTTTTTTTATAGTATAAGGTATAAGAAAGGGTAAGGTCTTGAAAGAGGCTGACCACTCAGATAACGACTGATGGGTTTGGAAGAAAAAGATAATAGACTTGTGTCCTGAAAAAATCGAATTAGTCAGTCAGTTAGATTATCAAAAAATATTTGACTTGTGTTTTTTCTTTTGTTACGGGAACCAAAATTGACGAAGTTACGACGCTTTTAAAGTTCTCAATACGTCACACCTTCGCATAATTTTTACTGAGTCGTGACGTCACGAGCCCCCACTCCCGAGTTTTGATGCGTTTTATCTTTGTCAATATTCATTGATTTACAAAAACAAAAAGTACGTGTCCATTATTTTTCAATACTCTAACTGACGGACTAAATAGTTTTGCAATTTGTGGATGATGGAATCTAGCCTATTTACGTCGTCCCCAAATAAATTGGCATCAGAGCAAGAGAATGACCGATGACGAAGTAACTTTATAAAACTGGCAATGCCTTTATGATTTAATTACCACTATCAGAGCCTTGATGTTGCCGAAGCCAGCCTAGGATGACGTGTTGAGATGACCTAGACGATACTTCGAGTTGACGAATCTACGCTAGTTCGATGTGGGTCGAGAAAAAAATAGGTACCTGGAAGGATTTGTCCAGCAGTGGGAAATTCATCATCTGCCTAGGCTTTTCCCAACTATATTGGGGTCGGCTTCCAGTCAAACCCAATTCAGCTGAATACCAGTATTTTACGTAGAGCGGCTGCCTACCAGACCTCCACAACCCATTAACTGGGTAGGAACTCCTTGACAAGACTGGTGTTAGATTTTCTGGTTTCTGACTATCCGTAACGACTGCCAAAGATCTCCAAATGACAGCCGGGACCAGCAGCTTAACTTGCTTTCCGAGGCATGGAGGAAACTTGGTATGTTAAGATGATCACCCATCCACAGACCAATCTCGGCAAGCGTTGCTTAACATTGAAGATTGACCTGTGCGGCTGTTATTATTTAGCAGTGGGACAGTTCAAGTACAGGTTGAATAAAAAAACACTGAACTCTGAGGATTCAATAAATTCAACATTGGACTATTCGAGGCGCCCGAACCCGATTGATATTTGAGAACCTATTTAGATAAATTAATTAAAAATCAGATAGCATAATTATTAATATTTTCGAAGAATCTACATCGGAAGATTAAAAATTCACGATACAAATCTATACAGCCAACCTAAAAAAAATATCTGTCATATCTTTTAAAATAAGAATCCAAAATTCGTTAACGTTTTTCCCATGTCTGGCGGGAGAGGCAGGGAGAGGGCCATGGCACAGTAAATAACGCAGTAGATTCATTCCACAGAATTCTTTGGAATTTATAATCCTAACTAATGCTATAATTATAACTGCCAAAGTGAGCTTGTTTGTTGCTTTTTAAGATTTAGATAGCTAAAAAGATTTTACGCAAAAGCTAGTTTAAGATAATTTTCAATCCATCTAAAATGTACCTACCTATATTCAATGGTCGATGGGACGTTTTTAACTTCTTGCGTTTTGTCCAAAGCAATCCATCATTATCCTTTTCTACTATAAATGATAGATAGATGGTTGTTTGTTTCAACCAAGAACTACTGAACCGATTTCGATGAAACTTGATATTAATATAGCTTATGCATAATATGAAAACATTAACTTTTAATTCCATGCGGGTGGAGTTGCAGGCAAAAGCTAGTAATTTCTAATACTTTATAAGTTCTAGACATTAACTGTCACCAAGATGATATTGCAATTTAAACGATTCTGTACGAGCATTTTTAAGATGTTGGTTTTCTGAGCATAATTACCTAGTGGCATTAGGGAGGGGGGAGTGTTGAGGTTAGTCGATCGACAATTAATATTAAGTTGGAATCTGTGGGATTCCGCGCCGCTGTCCGAATTTTATAGCGACCGGCGCCACCCAAGCTGCGGAACAGGAACCGTGGAGCTGTCTTTTGTGTTAATAAATTGAGTGAATTCATGTACCTAGGTACAGTCAGCTTAAGAAAAGCCTATTTTATTCACTAAAAACCTGAGTAGTATCGATGTAGTAGCGATTGCTAAAATGTAACAAATGTCTGGAATCGACCACTTGACATTTCGGTAGCGCACGTAAGACATTTCTGTCTTTTCGACGATCGATATCCTAATATATAAAATTCTTCCGTTACTGAGTGACTTTCAGACAATGCACAGCCGAAACTTCTGGTCATAGAAAGCTGAAATTTGGCACGTACCTTCCATACAACCCGTTAGGTTAGGTTAGGTTAGGTTAGGTTAGGTTAACGGGTGGACTGGACGTAAAGGCTACGCCGATCTCCCAGTCCACCCCCACTATGACGTTGCGGGAATTTCGTTGCTGGGTTGTTTTAGTGGGTATACCGGGCTTGCCCGGGGAGTCCCACATACCCCTCCCACTCCCCCGAGTGAGAGGGTATGCGTAACGCATTTTTTCCCAGCCGAAACAAAAAAAAAAAAAAAAAGGTTAGGTTAACGGCCCTTCTCAGGGCCAACCCAACGGCCCTTCTCAGGGCCAGTCTGACGCTTCGGCGTCAGAAGCTAGCCGCGCGCCGTCTGCGGCAAGCTTTTTTAGGAGGGCTGACGAGACGTCGGACTCTGACGAGTCCCTCGTCTCAGACGCGGGTTGTTCGCGGTCGCGAAAGCGCGCCGCGCGTCGCAAGAGCGGGTCCGAGGGTTCCTCGGCCTCAGGCTCGACGGGGCTGTCGAAGGCGAAGAGGCCAGTGACAGCCGCAGACACCCACTCAGTGGGTCTCGCAGATGCCCAACGCCAGCTGGACCTGGCTCGGCGGGCACAGCTCCAGGAGGAGCTGGAGGAGAGAGTTGCTCTCAAAGAGCAGCGAGCGCGTGCCGCCCGGGCCAAGTCCGGGTACGGCGCATCCACCGTCCTCTACGCGGACTACTCCGTCGCGGAGCTCGAGCGGATGGCGCACGAGGACGAGGAGGGTATTGTGGAGGTCGCCGCTAAGTCCTCTCACCTTAAAGGGACTTTTCAAAAGTCCCTTAAATGCAGGGCCGCAAGTATGCGCGGCATCGTCGAGGAGCTGGTCCGGAGGACAGCAACAGACGAAACGCGGCAGCTGCAGGCGAAGGTGGATCGCCTGCAGCTACAGGTCAGCCAGCTTCATCAGAATCTGGCTGACGCTACCGCCCCGCCAAATCAGGGCACGTCGCCTGCCGTGGGCCCGACGCCGGCCGTGGAGGCCCCCTCCTCCAACCTTGAGGATGTTATCCGCAAGGTCGTCATGGAGGAGCGGGCTTTCACCCGAGCCTGCATAGCAGGAATTGAGGACCGGCTCTTGCCGGAGAAGCGCCTCCGACCGCCACTTGCGGCGGACAAGAGGCGAGACGAGCCGGGGCCGTCCTCGCAACCGGAGGACGCCAATCTCCCTTCGACCACTCCGTCCAACCAGGAGGGCTGGATCGAGGTGGTCGGGAGGGGGAAAGGCAAGGGCAAGGGGAAGAAGACGAAGGCCGTCTCTGTCGCCCCCGCCACTGAGCCTGCCAGCCAGTCGCGGACGACTCCCAGCCAGACGCAGGGAAAGGGGAAGGGCAAGGGCCGAAAGGCGGCAGCGGCCGCCCCCGCCGTCCCCGCCACCACGCCTACCAGCCAGCCACAGGCGACTGGCAAGGGGAAGAGGAAGGGGAGAAGGAGGGGGAAACTTGTTCCCCCACAGTCTGCAGCCGTCGTCGTGACGCTCACGGCGGAGGCTGCTGAGCGCGGGGAGACGTACGCGTCCGTATTAGTGCGGGCGCGTGCCAATGCCGATCCCACCCAACTGGGGATCGGCAAAGTATCCTGCCGGCGTACCCAAACCGGGGCTCGCATTTTCGAGTTCCCGGGGGCGGACGGCAGCGCCATCGCTGACCTCTTCGCAGCAAAGCTGCGGGAGGTCATCGCAGACGCGGCCAAGGTGGCCCGACCAACTAAGTCGGCGGCCATACTGGTGACCGACCTCGATGACTCGGTCACCAAAGAGGAGGTGGTGGCAGCAGTCGCAGCCATTGGTGGCTGCAGCGTTGCAGCTGTGCAAGGCCGGGATATCAGGACCGGCCGCGGCGGCATGGGCACTATTCGGCTCGAGTGCCCTGTCGCCGCCGCCAAAGCCGTCCTGGACAAGGGAAGGCTTTCCGTCGGCTTCAGCTCCGGTGCGGTCCGGGCACTTGAGGAGCAGCCTCTACGCTGCTTCAGGTGCTTCGGCATCGGCCACACTGGAGCCCTCTGTCCGTCCAAAGTCAACAGGACGGACAGCTGCTATCGCTGCGGCAAGGACGGCCACAAAGCCGCCTCCTGCACGGCCGCGAAGCCACACTGCGCAGTGTGCGCTGCTAGTGGCCGCCCGGCAGGCCATGTGATGAAGGGGAGGACGTGCAATCCTCCCCCTAAGAGGGGCAAAGCGCAGGCGCCAGCTGGGCCTGTTGCTAGCACAGCTGCGGAGGAGGGGGGTGCGATGTCCGACTAATGGCCAGAGTCGAACATCGCATCCTGCAGACGAACGCCAACCACTGCCGGGCAGCCCAGGATCTGCTGATGCAGACCATGGCTGAGTGGTTGGTGGACTTGGCGGTGGTCGCCGAGCCTTACTCGGTCCCCGGCAGCTGGCTAGGCGACCGAGACGGCTTGGTGGCGTTGGTGTCGCGGTCTTCCACAGACTCCCCTCCCCTCTCGCTCTTAGAGAGAGGACCGGGATACGTGGCCGCCGCGTGGGGGGATCTGGCCCTAGTCGGGGTCTACTTCTCCCCTAACCGCCCTCTTCCAGACTTTGAGGACTTCCTGGAGGTCCTCACTGCAGTCGTAGCGAGGGCGGCGCCACGCCACGTCGTGGTTTTGGGCGACCTAAACGCCAAGTCGGAGGCCTGGGGCAACCCGGCTGCCTCCTGCAACGTCCGGGGTCGCGCCGTCGAGTTTTGGTCGGCGTCGTGCGGCGTGTCCCTCCTCAACAGGGGGGCGGTCCACACATGTGTGCGGCAGCAGGGTGGGTCGGTGGTCGACGTTTCGTTTGCCACACCCGTCTTAGCCGCACGCATTGTGAACTGGCGGGTGGAGCTGGTGGAGACCTTGTCGGACCACAGATATGTGAGGTTCGACATCTCCACCCAGCATGGCTCCCGGGGGGAGATGGCCCGCTCTGGCAGGCCTCCCTTCCCTCGGTGGGCCCTCACTCGCCTGGACCGCGAGGCAGCCAAGGAGGCTGCCTTCCTGCAGGACTGGCTGTCGCCCCCTGTGGAGACCCTGGACGTCGACGCAGCAGCAGCCCAGCTGAGGGGATCCCTGACCGAGGTATGCAACTCCAGCATGCCTCGGTCCCGTCGTCCGCCTCCCCGTCGTGCCGTCTATTGGTGGTCGGAGGAGCTGGCAGGCCTCCGGGCCACCTGCGTGGCGGCCCGTAGGGCCTACACGCGGAGCCGTCGGCGCAGCGCACGTAGTCAGGCAGACGAGGACCGTCTCTACGCTTCCTACCGGGAGGCAAAGGCGGCCCTCAAGTCGGCTATGTGCGCTGCGAAGGACTCGGCGAGGGCTGAGATGCTAGAGGGTCTCGATCGGGATCCCTTTGGGAGACCATACAGGGCGGCGCGGAACCAACTGCGGCCCCATGGTCCCCCATTGACTGAGACCCTCGAGCCGGCACTGTTGGATGGGGTGGTCCGGTCCCTGTTTCCGCGCAGGACCGACTTCACCCCACCAACGATGGATCCCCCGCAGGATCCCCCGCAGGAGGCGGTTCCACCGGCGGAGGCAGATGTGCCCCCGGTGACGGCGGAGGAGTTCCGCGAGGGTCTTCTCGGCCTCCGCGCCAAGAAGACGGCCCCCGGTCCGGACGGCGTTCCCGCACGAGTGGTGGCCATAGCTGCCGCTCAAATGGAGGATAGGTTTCGGGACCTTTTCAGCGCATGCCTCGCGTCTGGAAGGTTCCCGAAACTATGGAAGGAGGGGCAGCTGTGCCTTCTCCGTAAGGAGGGACGTCCGGTCGACTCCCCCTCGGCATACCGACCCATCGTTCTGCTTGATGAGGTCGGCAAAATGTTCGAGGGGATCATCGCCTGCCGGCTCAACAGCCATCTGCGGAGGGTAGGGCCAGACCTGTCGGACGCCCAATTCGGTTTCCGACAGGGGCGTTCGACCATCGACGCACTGGCCCTACTGAAGGGGCAGGTGAAGGGGGCGGTCGAGGCGGGGGACGGAGTTTTGGCAGTGTCGTTCGACATAGCCAACGCCTTCAACTCCGTCCCCCACTCGACGATATTGGAGGCACTCCGCTATCATGGAGTGCCCCAATACTTGCGGGACCTCCTGGCCGACTACTTGGAGGACCGAGATGTCCTCCTTGTAGACAAAACGGCCAGGCTCCGGAGGTACGGCGCGGAGTCCGGTGTTCCACAGGGGTCAGTCCTTGGGCCACCCCTTTGGAACATCGGGTTCGATTGGCTATTGAGAGGAGCCCTCCTCCGTGGCACGAGTGTCATATGTTACGCGGATGACACTCTCCTCACTGCCCGGGGGAGAACCTTCAGGGAGGCGGCCTGTCTGGCCTCGGCTGGCGGATCCTTGGTCGCAGGAAGGATCCGCCGCCTAGGGTTGAGGGTGGCGCTGAACAAGACCGAGGCCGTGTTCTTTCACGGGCCTCGGCAGCGCTGCCCTCCGGATGCCCACATTGTCGTTGAGGGCATCCGGGTGGAGGTTAAGGCCCAGATGAAATATCTGGGCCTGATACTAGACAGCAGGTGGCGCTTCGGCCCGCACTTCAGCGGGCTGTCGACGCGCCTGCTGAAGGCCGCCGACTCCCTGTCGTGGCTCCTCCCGAACCTGGGGGGGCCCAGTGCACGATGCCGGCGCTTGTATGCCGGCATCCTGCGGAGCATGGCCCTATACGGGGCCCCAATATGGGCGGACTCCCTCAATAGGAGGGAGAATGCGACCGCCATCCGCAGGCCACAAAGGGCCATTGCACAGCGGGTGGCGAGGGCCTACCGCTCGGTAGGCTTTTCGGCGGCGTGCGCTCTGGCGGGCACCCCTCCTTGGGAGTTGGAGGCTTGGGTGCTCGCCAGGGTGTACGAATGGACGGCGCGCCGAAAAGCGCTCGGGGAGCGCCCTGTCGCAGAGGAGCGGGAAGCCGTGCGGAGGGAGGCGAGGGACGCCATCATCGTCCATTGGACAGAGGACCTCGCCTCTGCCACCTTTGGCCGTCGAACGCTCGACGCGCTCGGTCCAGTCCTGCGGGATTGGCTCGAGCGGCCGCACGGCTTCCTCTCCTTCCGTCTGGTGCAGGTGTTGTCTGGCCACGGCTGTTTCGGCACACGCCTGCACCGGATCGGGAGGGAGGAGACACCGGCGTGTCACGACTGCGGCGCGGCGGAGGACACGGCGCAGCACACACTGGAGGTGTGCCCAGCCTGGTCCGAGCCGCGTCGCAGTCTCACTGCAGAGATCGGACAGGACCTCTCCCTTCCCAGCGTGGTCAGATGCATGCTGGGGAGTGAGGAGTCCTGGGCCGCGGTCGCCTCCTTTTGCGAGGATGTCATCTCGCAGAAGGAGGCGGCGGAGCGCGCGCGGGAGGACGACCCTCTCGCTGCGCCGCTCCGCAGACGAAGGCGAGGTCGGAGAAGACGTCCTCTTCTCCCTCCTCGCGGTGGTGATGGGCGGGCGACAGGCGCGGGGGCGCCTCCGCCCGCATTGCACGCATCACCACCATCATCGTTGGAGGTTCCCGGCCCTCCCCCAACGGGGGGGGCGTGAAGGGCCCGCTAAGGCGGGCGGTCGTCGGAGGTGGACTGGACGTAAAGGCTACGCCGATCTCCCAGTCCACCCCCACTATGACGTTGCGGGAATTTCGTTGCTGGGTTGTTTTAGTGGGTATACCGGGCTTGCCCGGGGAGTCCCACATACCCCTCCCACTCCCCCGAGTGAGAGGGTATGCGTAACGCATTTTTTCCCAGCCGAAACAAAAAAAAAAAAAAAAAAAAGGTTAGGTTAGGTTATCGCCTGCCGGCTCAACAGCCATCTGCGGGGGGTAGGGCCAGACCTGTCGGACGCCCAGTTTGGTTTCCGACAGGGGCGTTCGACCATCGACGCATTGGCCCTACTGAAGGGGCAGGTGAAGGGGGCGGTCGAGGCTGGGGACGGAGTTATGGCAGTGTCGTTCGACATAGCCAACGCCTTCAACTCCGTCCCCCACTCGACGATATTGGAGGCACTCCGCTATCATGGAGTGCCCCAATACTTGCGGGCTCTCCTGGCCGACTACTTGGAGGACCGGGAGGTCCTCCTCGTAGACAAAACGGCCAGGTTGCGGCGGTACGGCGCAGAGTGCGGTGTTCCACAGGGGTCGGTACTTGGGCCCCCCCTGTGGAACATCGGGTTCGATTGGCTCCTGCGGGGAGCCCTCCTCCGTGGCACGAGTGTCATCTGCTACGCGGATGACACTCTGCTCACTGCCCGAGGGAGGACATTTGGGGAGGCGGCCTGTCTGGCCTCGGCTGGCGGATCCTTGGTCGCAGGGAGGATCCGCCGCCTGGGGTTGAGGGTGGCGCTGAACAAGACCGAGGCCGTGTTCTTTCGCGGGCCTCGGCAGCGCTGCCCTCCAGATGCCCACATCAATGTGGAGGGCACCAGGGTGGGGGTCCAGGCCCAGATGAAGTATCTGGGCCTGGTACTGGACAGCAGGTGGCGCTTCGGCCCGCATTTCAGCGGGCTGTCGACGCGCCTGCTGAAGGCCGCCGGCGCCCTGTCCTGGCTCCTCCCTAACCTGGGGGGACCCAGCGCGCGATGCCGGCGCTTGTATGCCGGCATCTTACGAAGTATGGCCCTTTACGGGGCCCCAATATGGGCGGACTCCCTCAATAGGAGGGAGAATGCGACCGCCATCCGCAGGCCACAAAGGGCCATTGCACAGCGGGTGGCGAGGGCCTACCGGTCGGTAGGCTTTTCGGCGGCGTGCGCTCTGGCGGGCACCCCTCCTTGGGAGTTGGAGGCGTGGGTGCTCGCCAGGGTGTACGAATGGACGGCGCGCCGAAAAGCGCTCGGGGAGCGCCCTGTCGCAGAGGAGCGGGAAGCCGTGCGGAGGGAGGCGAGGGACGCTATCATCGTCCATTGGACGGAGGACCTCGCCTCCGCCACCTTTGGTCGCCGTACCCTGGACGCGCTCGGTCCAGTCCTGCGGGACTGGCTCGAGCGGCCACACGGCTTCCTCTCCTTCCGTCTGGTGCAGGTCTTGTCTGGCCACGGCTGCTTCGGCACGCACCTGCACCGGATCGGGAGGGAGGAGACACCGGCGTGTCACGACTGCGGCGCGGCGGAGGACACGGCGCAGCACACACTGGAGGTGTGCCCAGCTTGGTCCGAGCCGCGTCGCAGTCTCACTGCGGAGATCGGACAGGACCTCTCCCTTCCCAGCGTGGTCAGATGCATGCTGGGGAGTGAGGAGTCCTGGGCCGCGGTCGCCTCCTTTTGCGAGGATGTCATCTCGCAGAAGGAGGCGGCGGAGCGCGCGCGGGAGGACGATCCTCTCGCTGCGCCGCTCCGCAGACGAAGGCGAGGTCGGAGAAGACGTCTTCTTCTCCCACCTCGCGGTGGTGATGGGCGGGCGACAGGCGCGGGGGCGCCTCCGCCCGCATTGCACACGTCACCACCATCATCGTCGGAGGTTCCCGGCCCTCCCCCAACGGGGGGGGCGTGAAGGGCCCGCTGTGAAGGCGGGCGGTCGTCGGAGGTGGACTGGACGTAAAGGCTACGCCGATTTCCCAGTCCACCCCCACTAAGACGCTGCGGGAATTTCATGCTGGGTTGTTTTAGTGGGTATACCGGGTTTGCCCGGGGAGTCCCACATACCCCTCCCACTCCCCCGAGTGAGAGGGCATGCGTAACGCATTTTTTCCCAGCCGAAAAAAAAAAAAAAAAAAAAAAAAAGGTTAGGTTAAGACATTTCTGTCTTTTCGACGATCGATATCCTAATATATAAAATTCTTCCGTTACTGAGTGACTTTCAGACAATGCACAGCCGAAACTTCTGGTCATAGAAAGCTGAGATTTGGCACGTACCTTCCATACAACCCGTTAGGGAGCACTAAAATGACGAACGGTATCTGTTACGACCTTAACGAGCGAGCGTAAAATGAGATATTATATAAATCACTAGCTGATCTGGCAAACTTGGTTTTGCCACAATAAAAATAGCCTACGACCTATTCTCATACCTACCAAATATACACCAAAAATATCCTAGGTATACAAGTCGGTCAAGCCGTTTCGGTAGATTTCGACAACAAACACCGTGACACGAGATTTTTATATAGGTATTAATATAAAAAGATTAGATTATCTCATCTGTCATTACTTTTCATGTAGCCACATAACAGCCTGGGCCTTCGTCCAGGTGTAAAAATGCGTCAACAGGAGAAAAAGAGCAATAACAGCGACTCTACGATTCTGTTCCACGGGCGGCGCCTAGACCGCAGCGAGTGGCGCGTTCCGACCGCGCTACATTATTTATACGACAGACGCACAACACTACAGACAATCACATTCTTTATTTAAATAATAAGCATGTACATGTCTAGGTGGATGCCGCTTGTTCTAGACAGAGAAGAAAAATCAATCTGTCTGTCTTTTCGTACCTGTTGGGATTGGCTTCCTGTCTAACCTGATTCAACTTTACATAGAGCGACTTTACCAATGATATTATAAGTAAAAAGGTGTAGATAGGTTATAAGCGCTCAGCAAGCGACACGTTAAAATGTGGCTAACTAGCCACACTTGACCTCAGTGTCGCGTTGCGCCGTCAACGGACACACGTCACGTAGGTTTCACATTTTTGAAGATCGAATGTTGTATAGGTAACCTATCTTAGACACCTTTTTACTTAGGTATAATATCATTGTATCTTACCCTGTATCTGTGTAAACCCTTTGGTAAGACTGGAACCAGATATTCTGGACCCTGTCAAAAGTAAACAGTCAAAGATCTACAAATCACAGCCAGGACCAAACGTTTACCGTGCTTTCCGAGGCACGTAGGAATCTCGATTAAAATTATTAATTATCGGAATGTCCTCGGAATTCATTTCTCCTAAGACTCAAATAGGAATTCGATAATATATGTAAACTTGACTAGCAATTGATGATTTTATACAAACTAATGGCACACACATCCTATTAACTACCGGAATAAAAGTTGCTGGTTCTTGGTAGTGAAAAACAAGTGTAATCAATCAAACAGAAAAATACATAAAAAAGGTAACAAAACATAGACAAAAAGTATAAAAAAGGTTTCAATATATAAAACCTAGTGCAGACTGGCACATTCTCCCCTTTTTTATGAAATAGGCAGCTTTATCAGCTTTTGGAGGGGCCTCCTGAATGTGCCGGCCTCAGTGGCAACATCGGCCACCCGGAAAACAACATCGCGACTCGGCCTTTGGGCCATGAACCACGCGGTAAATTTGAGTCGCATATTACGACCACATCTCCTTCCGCAATTGACGGCGCGCTGCCTCCACCCCTTCTGGGTGACAGCGAAGGCAGGTATTCTCGAACCCATCGCTGCCAGAAATGATCGGCTAGTCTGAGTGCCCTCCGCCAATGACTTCTGCTCGAGAGGTCCGACTCCTGAAGCGTGGCTGGAACGGGACGTCCTGGTGATCCATTTAGGAGAAAGTGAGCTGGGGTTAATGCTTCTTCAGCATTAGCATCGAGTGAAATAATAGCTAGTGGTCGTGAATTTACCAAGGCTTCAGCTTCAGCCAGCACAGTTCTGAGTACCTCATCAGAGGGAGTCCGTTCATGGAGTGACACTTTCAGCGCTCCCTTGACACTTCGGACAAGGCGCTCCCAAGCTCCACCCATAAAAGGTGCCGAGGGCGGGATGAAACGCCAGTTTATAGACTCGTTGGCAGCGTAGTCTTCAACCGCATCACCGTATAACTCTCGCAGTTCCCGGCTGGCCCCAACAAAGGCAGTGCCGTTATCGGACCAAATCTCCAACGGGGTTCCTCGGAGTGACACGAAGCGGCGTAGGCACATGATCGCTGAGTCAGTCGATAAGCTGTGCACCAGATCCAGATGTACTGCGCGGACGACCAAGCATGTGAATAAGGCTACGTAGCGCTTCTCCTTTCTTCTTCCAACCGTGACATAAACAGGCCCAAAATAATCGAGACCGGTGAATGAGAAGGCTCTTTGATGATGAGCTAAGCGAGCTTCAGGCATATTTCCCATAGGTGGTTGGAACGGTCTAGCACGGCGCAATTTGCACAGCTGACAGGTATGGGCTACGAATCGAGCAGCGTTTCTGAGACCAATAATCCAGTAACGCTGGTGAAGCTCGTTGATTACCAAATCTAGGTGTGAATGCGCGGCCTTCTGATGATATCTATGGATCAAAAGACGAACGGCCGGGTGTTTTCCATACAAAATTATTGGACGCTTAACGTCGTCTGATACGCCTGAGGCGGCAACAATGCGGCTTGACATTCGCAACTGATTATCATCACCAATGAATGGCGACAGCTTAAAAAGGCGGCTATTACGAGGCAACGGCTGTTGGTTCTTTATTCGCAAAAAATCTTCTATAAAGGAATCGAGCTGAGACTGCCATAAGATGTGGGTTTCGGCCAGGCGTAAATCATTTGCTGTTAATACATTGAGGTTATTGGGGACATTATGAGAGGATGTGCAAGAGGGAATAAATGTACATAAACTTCCTTCAAGACGAGTTAAATTGGCGACAACGCCTCGTCTTTGTAGACTACGCATACGCAGTAAAAAAATAAATTGATGCGCTTTTGCTGTTGCTCGCACCATTCTCAACCATGAGCTGAAACGCAGCGGATCCGCGGAGACTGGTGCGGGCAGGTCAGTGTCAGTGATAAGATGAACATGATGTTTAAATTCTTCGCGGCCTAGGCCACTGACATCGATCAAGGGATCAGTGGGCCAGTTCGAGGAGAGCAAGAAGGCTGGACCTGAGATCCAACGAGATTCTGGAGTTAACTGAAATCGTTTGACCCGAGTTGCATCATCTGCCACGTTTAAATCACTCGGTATCCAACGCCATTCACTGGCGTTCGTTAGCTCCAGTATCTCACCTACTCTATGTGACACGAAAGGCTTAAAAGTGCGAGCGTCGCTGCGAATCCAACCTAAGGTCGTCATTGAGTCACACCAGAAAACTCGTCTCACCGGTTTGAATCGGTGGGCTACGCATATAGACGAAGCAAGACGAGCAGCCATCAGAGCACCTTGGAGCTCTAAACGAGGAATTGAGACAGGCTTGAGGGGTGTCACGCGAGCTTTGCTGCAGATAAGAGAGAGTCTAACTTCACCGTTACCATACAGAAACCGCCAATAAGCGACAGCGGCAAAGGCAGACTCACTGGCGTCTGAAAACACATGAAGTTCACAGCCTGCTAGCTCGAAATCGTATAAGTTATAGCGACGTGGAATTCGTAAAATAGAAACAAAGGATAAATCCTGGAACCACGACTTCCACGCAGTGTTGTCATCTTGAGAGAGCTCCTCATCCCATTCCAAACCCTTACGCCAAGCGTCTTGAAACATGATACGGCCTCGAACAACGATTGGCGCAATGATTCCAAGAGGGTCATAGACTCTCATCACCTGGGCTTACACCTCTCGCTTGGTGAACTTCTGTGGCAACACAACCTTATGGACTCCCGTATTAAAACCAATCACGTCACAGGCGGGTTGCCAGATAAGGCCAAGCGTGCGGACATGACCAGCCAGGTGACCTAAATCTACGTCATTCAAAACGGGCGCCTCTAGCAAGGTCTCTTTTGGTAACCACGAGAGCGCCATGAGATCGTTTGATATCCAGCCTCGCATCTCAAAGCCAGCATGAGAATGTACATTGTAAATGTCCGCAGCCAACTTGGTTGCTTCATGAACGTTGTCTAAACTAGTTATGCAGTCATCCATGTAGTGATCGTGGATAATTACTCGAGCTGCATCGGGGTATGTATCCTGCCACTCTAATGCATTTTTGTTTTTGATATGAATAGCAGTAAAGGGGCTTGACGCAGCGCCAAAAATCATGGATGACATGCGGTATGTACGTATAGGCTCATTCGGATCGTCGCGCCACAGAAATCTTTGGGCATCCCTATCATTTTCAAGTACTTTGATCTGAGGAAACATTTCACGAATGTCAGCTGTTAGAGCTACTTTGCCCTCACGGAAACGCATGAGAATACCTAGAAGGGGTTGCAAAAGGTCTGGACCGGTTAATAACATTGAATTTAATGACACGCCGTGGGACTTGGCGGCTGCGTCGTGTACCGTTCTCAACTTGTTAGGTTTATTTGCATTAATTACTCCAAAGTGAGGAAGGTACCACAACGGAGACCCCAAATTAGGAGGAGCTAAACACGGTTCAGCATATCCCTTTGACAGCATATCGTGGATATTACGACGGTAGCGTTCAGCATAGTCGGGATCTCTCACCATTTTCTTTTCTAAACTAAGGAACCTATACACAGCTAACTTGTAACTATCGGGAATATCCAGTTTATCAGCCTTCCACAATAAGCCTACTTCAAAGCGGCCACTGGGCAGACGGCGCGCGGTGCGCTCGAGAATTTGCACGGCGCGTTCGTCATCTGCACTACGAGCTTCCTGTTTAGAGATGCCGATAGAATCAATTTTAAACTGCTCCCTAATAAGACCTTCCATAATCAACTGATCGTTCGCTATATCAGGTTCGCTAACCGCGGCGTGGTTGATAACGTCGACCAGTTTAGTTTTGCTGCAACCAAAACCATACAAAACCCAACCTAAAGCAGTTAAAATAGCTACGGGTTGTGTCTTGGTTCCCTTGCGCGTAGCTTTAGCGAGAGATAAGTGCCAGTTGTCGATTCCTATAATCAGCATGGGCTTAACGTCTTCGTAGCAAAATTCATTTGAAATGTCTGCCAGGTACGGATACATACGCACGCTCTCAGGATGCGCTGACTGTCGCGCAGCGCCTAAGCCGTTCATCGACCTGGCTCGCTTAACGTAATGAATTTCATTCGAATGACGTCCTTTTATTCTGAAATCTACGTACTGAATTTTAACATCCATACCTAAACCGCCGACACAGTCTAAATGAATGCGTTTTTCTTGGCCCATGCAACCAATTTGAGCAGACAGCTTAGAATCTATAAAAGTGCCTTTGGAACCGTCGTCCAGCAAAGCGTACGTATCAACGCTACCACAAGGGCCCGTAACGGTCACGCCAACTATTTTCAACAGCGGTCGAACTGCAGGTTCCGCGGCTGATAAAGAGGATGCGTGAGCCAAGACATCGTGATCCGAATCATCAGACGATTTCGAGCCGATCTCGTCACAGGCTGCGGGCGCGCTACACGGCATCGGCGCGCTGTATGTCAGGGGTGCGGCCGCGCTGGATGTCGATGGCTCGGGTTCAGCGTCGTCTTCCACGTCGACATGCGCGGTGACTGCACTTTCAAAGTTCGACCCGTGTAATAAAGCATGGTGACACATGTCACAACCTTTTACTGAACACACTCTTTTAATACAAGAAGTTTTATTTTTGTGCCAACCTTTTTTCAAACATCTTTGACATATTTTATTTTTCTTTATAAATTGCCATTTATCATTTATTGTCATGAAGCCTTGGTAAATTCACGACCACTAGCTATTATTTCACTCGATGCTAATGCTGAAGAAGCATTAACCCCAGCTCACTTTCTCCTAAATGGATCACCAGGACGTCCCGTTCCAGCCACGCTTCAGGAGTCGGACCTCTCGAGCAGAAGTCATTGGCGGAGGGCACTCAGACTAGCCGATCATTTCTGGCAGCGATGGGTTCGAGAATACCTGCCTTCGCTGTCACCCAGAAGGGGTGGAGGCAGCGCGCCGTCAATTGCGGAAGGAGATGTGGTCGTAATATGCGACTCCTGAAGCGTGGCTGGAACGGGACGTCCTGGTGATCCATTTAGGAGAAAGTGAGCTGGGGTTAATGCTTCTTCAGCATTAGCATCGAGTGAAATAATAGCTAGTGGTCGTGAATTTACCAAGGCTTCAATTTTGACAAACCTATCACAAAACTTCAATTCATGTTTTTGTTGACACAGCAGACAAATAACATTTGTCGTAGATAATTTTTCTGTTGAAATCCTACAATTTTGATGATCGGTTTCAGCTACGATGTTCACCCTATCCCTGAAGCCTCTGTTATCAGAGTTAGGACGTACCACAGTAGGCAACGAGTAGTCAATGGCGCCGCCGAACCTACACTGCAAGTCAGCTTCTCGAGAGAGGAAGTTTGAGAACATTTCGATTCTAGACAAGCTGCCATCGCACAAATGAGCGTAATCTAACCACCGTGGTCGCAATAGCGGTGGCAGCTTGCTCCACAGTGCCTGAAACAGCTCGGGCGAGCGTAAATAGTCCGGCTGATTTAACAGGCGGATTACTTCCACACAGTTTTGTACTCGGCTGGCAAAAATTAAAATATCTTTGCTATCGTAGCTTACCTTAGGCAGCGCACGTATCACAGATACTTCATGCATCACAACGAGCTCGGGGCGGCCGTAGCGCGCGTCGAGCGCAGCGAGCACCACACCAGGGGCGCGCGCCGCCGCCAGCAGACCTGCCACTGCATCGCGCGCCGCTCCGCGCAGCGCATGCGAAAGCCTCGCTAAATTTTCGGTTGCCGAAACATTTTGAGCTGTATTTGTGTACGCACGTTTAAAAGCTAGCCAATCTAAATAGGACTTGCCGTCGAATGTAGGCAAGTCAGTTTTCGTAGGAGTTTGTTTGTTAACTTTGTTCATTAATATTCCGAGCGAGTTGATTAAGCGAGTCACTCCTCCATCTTCATTACGATCTTGGTTGAGAGCGTGCGTAGTCGCGACAGCGTCTTTGCTGTGGGACGCTCTCATGCCCGATGCCTCACACTGGGTTGTATCGTCGTACCTGAAATGTGGGTTGGCACTTAAAAAATCTCGCTCATCGGGATTAGGCACTACATTTTTTACCCAATCTTGAATACTAGCACAGCTACGCATGCCGTGGCTGCCGCGCTGGCTGGCGTCTGCCTCTATGGCGGCAAGCTCAGCTTGTAATTGAAGCTCAGCGACCTGTCGCTCTCGCTCCAGAGCTTTTTGCTCTACAGCTTTTTGCAAATCAGCCAAGTAGCGCGCGTGCTGCGCCTGTGCCGCCAGCTGACGCGCCACGATGGTGGCGGATGAGCGCGAGGTGGCGGCGCTGGCCGGACGGGAAGGCGCCGGAGCCGCGGCTTGAGGGGGCAGGTCCATGCTCTGTGGCTTGGGTGTGGCAGTCTCCCTCGCCGCAACTTGGGTGCCGTCTCCTGCACACTGCGCGGCCGCTTTTGCGCGTTTAGAACTTGCTAAACGTGTTTCCATTTTTCCGTAGAAGGACCAATATTAACTACCGGAATAAAAGTTGCTGGTTCTTGGTAGTGAAAAACAAGTGTAATCAATCAAACAGAAAAATACATAAAAAAGGTAACAAAACATAGACAAAAAGTATAAAAAAGGTTTCAATATATAAAACCTAGTGCAGACTGGCACACATCCGATTATAGATTTCCAATTTTTTTACAACCCCTTTAAGAAATAATATATATAATAATTTAAATAGTATAACTTAAGAGTGTGTATTCCGTCAACTAGCGCCGCCAATCGTTTTTTATTAATTGTGGTAAATTTAAGACACGTAGATAAAAAACCGCTCTGTAGTGCACTAAAGAGATGTATCTATTATTTTTTGACAGCTATTTTGAATACAAAACTCATGGCTAAATAGCCAAAACGGCAATTATTGCTTAAAAGTGGCCACTTTTAGCAAAAATATCGACTTTGGCAACTATTTATGTTCTAAAGTACAAAACATAACTCTCAAAACATAATAAATACATTTCTTCAGTGCACTACAGAGCGGTTTTTTATCTACGTGTCTTAAATTTACCACAAATAATAAAAAACGATTGGCGGCGCTAGTGGACGGAATACACGCTCTTAAAAAGTAGTACTACTTTTTAAGTTATACTATTTAAATTAGCTAATCTTAGTCTACACTAATAATATTACAAAGAGGAAAGTTATTTGTTTGTTTGTTTGAATTGAATAGGCTCCGAAACTACTGGACCGATTTGAAAAATTATTTTTGTGTTAGATAACCTATTTATCGAGGAAGGTTAAAGGCTATATATCATCACGCTAAGACAAATAGGAGCGGAGCAATAATGGAAAATGTGACGCAGACGAAGTTGCGCGGGTCAGCTAGTATTGTATAACTAGCCGCGTCAACGTTCAGAAAACTCAAGGCAAACGCCATGTTTAAAATAAATGACAGCTGTCAACAATTGAAGTTCTTTAGTTCATTCAGTTGATTCTTTGAACAGGAAAACACCCACGTTGAACAGCGGTAGGTAAAATTAAATTGTTCATAAAACTCAGGTGCAATGTGAATATGTCGGATGCCTTGCATTAATCGAATAAGTACAATGATGGATATTCGATTATTGACTCGCTAACCGGACTGCACGTGATGAAGTTTCCTTTACCTAATTACTTTCCGCGTAATTTATTATGGATAGATACTTAAAATAACTTGGAAGTCATAAAAATTATGTGTAGGTTATTTATTATGATTGAAGAACTTGGCAGCTTTTGTGGCAATATGCAAAAAGCGTTTATAACTTCAAACAGAACTTGTTCCAATTTGCTCATCAAAAACTTGGTCGAGTGGTTTAGGCGTTTGCCTCGCGAACCGGTGGTCGTGCATTCGATTCCCACGGGATGGCGTACTTTTTAAAGATATTTCTATTTTGACTAGGACATGGCATGTCAGAGGCCCTTGAGCCGGTTCAGAAACACTGACACTAGGGTTTGTGAGGTCGTCAGACCTTACTGCCCACGCGCTAAGAAGAATTGATAGTTCACCTCCATCTCCCGCCATCTAAGCTTTAACGGTGAGTTAGTGGTCAAATGCAAGCCTTTCAATAAAAAAAATACAAAAAAAAATAGATTGTGGACATGGTAATCGTTGCTATTGGCTACATTATTGTAAAATGATAGCTGGAAATAGACAACTGATACTTACCGCTGTCGCCTGTCGCCGCCATGTTGTGGGAAAATTAAAACTACCTATAGGTATCGCAGTGCGTTGGCGCGTAAATGTGACAGTTGGTTTGGCGGGAAATTGATGAAGGTTTGTTATGTTGGCACGATGACATGGTAGGAATTTGAGTTTAGTGTTCTTTTTTTGATTATTACTAGGGAATGAAAGTATTCGTTGCCTATCTAACCTTCTAAGGTTAGCTAGATACCTACCTAAGATTAACGCTCGGGGTTCGAATTGAGAATTTGTAGTTCAGAACTTATCAAACATGCGGTCTCCACTCCGTCGATGTTTCAAAGAAGCCAAAATAATCTTTGGGGAGTATTTAGTCCTGCTTCATTTATCAATCAATCAATCAATTTATTTCACCACACAAATAGTCCATTTGTTAGTAACAAAAATATCTTACAAACTAAGTTAGTACCTAGGTTATACACATTACAAAAAGGGTGGGTTCATAACATTTTTAATGCAATAAATTGTCATGAACTCATTCGCTTTTGTCATAGGTTTAAGGTCGACCATTTAAAAAAAAAAATCCCTGTTACTTAACAATCTGTAAATATCCGTGTCTTCCAACCATACTGCTAACCAGACAGAGTACCTACATGATATACCTATCAATGTCCACATTTGATATGACATGCATTCATAGGCTGGTGTGGTATACAAAAACTCCGTCTCGAATTATCTATCACGCTCCAAATACCCCGAGCCGACCAATAGGAAACTGTCGTTGCATCCACAAATAGCACTCTAGGTGTTAAATTTAACACCTACAACACCAAACAAAAATCAACCATCTGCTTACCACACACAATTCATTATCGAACACGTCGCAACTATCCCTTAAACAATAACGTTAAAAACGCACATTCGAAACTGACTCTTATGCCTGTGAGATAAAGTACAGCATATTGTTGATTATAGTGTGGCTATAGGCGTCAATTTTCACACCTACGCATGCAAGCTGAAGTCAACTTTACTGCCCCGACACAAGATCTTATTTCAAATGAAGAAGCGTGTTTTCTTGTGACATTATTTGAGTGAGCTGTAAAAAGGTGTCGAGTTTCTCGCCTCCGGCGTTAAGGGTCGCCATGCAGGGCTCTGATTGGTGGACAGTCCTTTCACACCATTCGTTAGGTGTTGATTGCCAAAGATAAGTTGTATCGAACACAACGACAGACTAAATTTACTTATAGTTTATAGTTGAAGCAATCGTAACTCAACTCAACAGCTATTGAGCTGAAATTCGAAAATAATATTATTTATATATGTATAAGTACCTACGTGTTGTCGCAACATTGTCCAGTTGTCGCACCGCACCTGTCTGCGGGAACCTTAGTCGAGCGAATCGCCTCTCGCTCGCCACTAGTTGGCGCTACTAAAGACAAATTTAAAATTTCTTCGTTAACTAAATTTTATCTTGCAACTTGCTACTAAATTTTGTGTTTCTGTTTACATGTATTAAGTTAGCCTACCTACTTAAAATAAAGTTAAAAATTTGGTAATCCACTAACAACTTATACCTACTATACTTTTAAAACAGCCATTAGTTATTAAATTTTAAGTGGCAGCTTCCTACTAAATTGTGCGTTTACATGTATGAAATTACTTTAAATTAACTTAAAATTTAGTTATCTACTTAACAACTTAATACGTGTAAACCATTCAGTTCCATTTAGTTCCTCTTCTTTGAAAACTTCGACGTAAACTTCGACGTAAACATGACGCTGTCGTCTGTTTATCTAATTTAAAAAAATATAATGAAGCCGCCAGACTCACTTATTTTGTAAATAACAAAATGCCTAGTATAATAGGTAGGTAGGTTCTTTTAACATTCGCATTCCTGCTGGCTTGGGCCGACGGGTAAGGCCTGGCGCCCATTGGAGGCACGGTATGGCAAGGTTTTTTTGGCGACGAATACTAGCTGATGCCCACAAATTATATGCTAAAACCTTCTTCGGGACCACTCTATCCATTGGTGAAAGCAGCGCGAAAATTGGTGCAGTAGTTTTGAGTTTATTTGAAAATTGGTGCAGTAGTTTTGAGTTTATCGCGATCAGACAGACAGACGCGGCCGAGGATTTTGTTTTATAATATAAGTACTAGCTATCCCGCGCAACTTCGTCTGCGTCACATTTTTAATTAATGCTCCGCTCCTATTGGTTGTAGCGTGATGTTATAAACTACCTACCCTATCTTTTTAGTTGGATCAAAAATAGTTACGAAGTTTGATCAAAATCGGTTAAGTATTTTAGGAGTCCATCGCGGTCAAACAAAATGACACGTGATTTATATACCTAGGTATATTAGAAAGATATATATGTAGGTAGTGAGATAGTGATTGTATGAAAATAAAGCTACTAAAGTAGTTTCACTCGCTACAACTCTAGTCAATGCAAATAAATATATTCTCCCTTTCAATGACTTCCGTCTCTCTTGCAGTGTGCCAAATAGTTCCACTTGGTATCGCTCGGCATCGCTCCGTATCGCTAGCATCGCTCCGTATCGCTCACGCTTCAAATGCCTTTATAGCTTCTGTTAGTCATACCTATATCGTAATGCTCCATTTGCAAAACGAGTGTAAGTATGGATCTATGTTTAAGGTTGTCAAATAAAGAATTAAGTTCAGGTATCTCTGTACCTATTCTAAGTCTGTATTTATAATGTCTATTAATTGTTACAGCTTCTTGCTTGTCGACGGTTTTTTCACACCACCTGCACCAAAAATTCAAATTATTTGCCATGCAAACCTTACCTAAAGCACGTCATTCTAACCCGCAAGTGGCTACCGTCAGCCTCCGCTCCCAAAATTCAAATCACATTATTGCCCGGGTTATAAATGAAATTCAGTACAATTTTATTGCCACCTGGTGGGCTGGAGCCACAGCTTCGGACTCGCGACCTGCTTCATGCGGCGGGGGCCGACGCGCGCTATTGTTTTCATGGCTAGAGCGTAATTTTCTCGCAGTAGAGGTTAAAAGTAGAGTATGCTCTTCAGGTAGGTATAAAGGTGTCTTTGCCATGGACTAGCTTAAATCCCTCGCTGCATCCAGGATTCTTGTATTAACTCTTAAACTTTTTAACTCTCTCGCCTCGTCCGGGAGTTAACTCTCGAATCCTTCATTGTGTTCGGGATTCAAAATGACGCTCGTGTCACAAGGCACTGTTTTATCCCTTCGGTTCATAATCTACTATTGTCGACTGGAGTGGAGGTCGTTTACTCCAAAAGGACTTGTTCAAGAACAGAACTGTTTTTCCAAGTGAGATCTTATCAACACAACTTTAAACTAGGGCGCGAGAATTAGGTACTAACTGTTTGTAGAAGATGGCAATGTTACCTATAGCGTTCACTAACCTTACAAAGCTGATCAATTTATAGAAATATGAACTTAGGTATCTTTCAAGAAGATGTCGGCCCTTCCAGAGTGGAAAGCTTCATCTGATCTCCAATGATCCGATTAGGGTCACAGAAACCAGCATCCCAATCGAGCACGCAAATTTTTAGGCAATCTCACAAACAAGCTACAATCATGTTAGTAAAGTACCTACACTTGGTTCGAATGTTAGTCAAAGACACTGGTGCTTACACTATCACCATTGTTTTTCTAACGGACCTATAATAACGTAAAATAATGACTGCATTATATTCCGCTAGCATAATATCACAGTTTAGCTAAAAAAAACACGCAGAGCCAGACTAGTACAGAGCCTCCTCTTCATTTGAAGGTTAAAATGATCTTGCATGTCTCTAGTTTCAAAAAGTTCTGTGTCAACCCTACTAATCAAGATGGCGTCAAACGCATCTATTCGGAGTGTTCCGCGTAACGTGAGCGACACGACACGACGACGCGACGGATTCGGACCGCGATACGTGCCACCAAGATTTATCGCATTCGTAAACTGTCGCGGCTGAAACATTGTTTTGGAATATAAAGTTCAATCTGCTGAATCTGGATCTGCCTAGCCTTTGCAGTCGAATACTAGTATTTTACATGTCTGCCTATCTCGGCCTCCATAACCCATTAGCACCCCGCTCCAGTCAGATTGTTTTATGATAGCTACAACCTGGGCAGGGCCGCCCGACAGGGTCCATAATTGATTCAATTTTTTTAACTTACCAACTAAATGTACACATTATGGAATGCAATAAAGTATTGAGTATTGTCTTTTACCCATTGGACACTCTGGGCACATAAGAATAATGGGGCCCCCTTCTATTCATGTTTCAAGATACTTACCCTTCTAGTTTTGAGAAAAGCAAAATCGTCAATCACTATCGTCCAGTCTGTCTTATACAGCACATCACACGATAGCCATTAGAGTTTTCGCTCATTTTCGCTTTATATTTATAAGTTGCAGGTGATCTAGCAGAATCTGGGGGGCAGAATCCCACGAATCGCTCGTCCCTGGCCCTGGTCAAGTGCCCGTAGTGCCCAGAGGGAAAGAAGGTCTTGAACTAGGGGAACTTTAAGTCAAGACTGAATAGATTACTTCTGGGTTAGCGTGCTCCATCGTCGAAAATATCATTGCTTTCCAACACATGAGATTATGGTCAAGGGCGAGCCTACCACAAATATCTAAAAAAAGTGGCGTTAATGTCATACCCCTTGGCGAGACAAGTGTCAGATTTCCTGGCTTCTGATTGGCCCGTGAAGAACGTTAACTTAACGTATTCTCCAAACTACAGCAACGGCTTAACGTGCTTTCCGAGGCACGGAGAAGTATTTGTAAGTTTCGACAACCCACAAACCGACCTCAGCCAGCGTAGCTTAACGTTTAAGACTAACACGTGCCATCCGACCGACCATAAACCCCCAAAACAAAAACATAACGCAACCAAACAAAGACTCATAATTCGCGCGAAAACGCACACTCACACACACGCACATAAACTGCCACACAGGGCTAAGCCTACGGTGGGCCACATTACGATACTAAAGTCTACTAAGGCGATTACACTACGGGCACCCGCTGAAATTGATCCCCCTGGCCGCCCCACCCTTGGGGGGCGCCTTTGTGATGGCCCTTCATCCCCCGCCCTGGCCAGTGAGTTACACGTACGTCTTGGAATTTAGGAGAGTGCTATTATTTTTGTGGAATTTCTTAGCGGTGCAATTCTAAAGGAGATGTGGTTTTATTGGTGGACATTTTGACAAAAATACCGGCCAAGTGCGTGCAAAGGGTCACACGAGCATAGATTTTATGTTTCTGTGATCCCGAGATATTTTTTAACATGTTACTTCATTTTCCTATAATGTACCTATGTGACTCAATTTTCTTTTATATGTCTTTCATTTTTCTGTAATCTACATAACGCATTTAATTCTAATATCTTCAAAAGTAAAATGAACAAATTTCTTAAGGGTAAGCTCACTTCATCGTTGACATCGTCTCTGTCACCTCTAACGTAGCTCTAGAGTCAAGTCAAGAGAAACCCCTTCTCATCCCATTTTTATTGTAACGACAAAAAGTGGCTTAATTCATGCCATTTTTATTATTAACATGTACTACATCACCTTATCAAGATAGGTTTGAAGTTATTTCTTTGAATCCTCAAAACTTTGAAGGCCAATTCTACATTTTTTTCAGTCAAAGCAACATTCGCATTCGCATATCAGTATCAAAGATAAAACGCATCAAAACTCGGGAGTGGGGGCTCGTGACGTCACGACTCACTAAAAATTATGCGTAGGTGTGACGTACTGAGAATTTTAAAAGCGTCGTGACTTCATCAATTTTGGTTCCCGTAAAAAAAGAAAAAACATGGGTCAAATATTTTTTGATAATCTAACTGACGGACTAATTAGATTTTTTCAGGACACAAGCCCATTGGCACTAAGCTTCACGAGTTTAATATTTCGAGTTGAGAGCGAGTAAAATAGTGACAATTTGTGACGAAAGTAGAGTTCAACAAATACTCAACTGAGTATCAATCCTTAAATCAGCAATTCTTTTGGGTTCTTGGCCTAAAGTTGAACATATCAAGATTGCAATCCTGAAGTAGTCAGTCTACCAACGCTGAACTCCAAAAGTAGAACGCCTTTCCTAGAACTCCAACTTTCGTACAGACATCTATTTCTAAATCAAAACAAGAATAAATGAACAATCACTGTTCCCCATACCCATACATTAGCTAGTTGACACTTGCAGATATACACCGATCGTATCACTGGAACTGTATCCCAACTTATTCACACACGACACAAGCAAAAACCACGCTTAACCCCCTGCAACAATGACCAAAACATCTGCAAATCTAATTTGTTTTCTTGCCATATTATCTGCTTATCATCTGAAGTTAAACAAGCGAAAAACAAACTTAACGCAACGCAGTAAAGAGTTGTACAGTCGCGAATTGGATTGGTTTTCTTGCAACTTTAATCATGAAGTTGGGCATTGGAATATAAGCTGTAGTCATTCGTGTTAGAGTGGTGGTTGTACGCAAGGTTGTGAGTGCGGAAGGCGCCGCGCGAACGTCAATGTTAGGTGGACAGGGTAGGCGAAGTAACGACGTAGTTTGAATAAACCGAAGGAAAGTGGGTACTTTCTTGTGCAAGTAATTTCGTACAATACTACATGGCAACACTGGCGTTTAGGTTAAGTGTGGCTGTATTTCGGGGTGTTTTATTGTGAGGGGCAAGTGGTTCAATGGCTTGCTTTTGATTGATCGCCAAGTTTCGGGCTAAAGCGGTCGTCGAAATACGGTGACAGGTCAATCCCATACGTGTTTTCCTTTTGAATGGCGCTGCTAGAATATTAGTTTGACTAGAGCTGTCAATACAAAGCAGGCTCATTCCAGTCTTGGCAGAATAGTCGTCATTGACTCAGTTGCCAAAGAAGAAGAAAAAGGGCTCTTCCAGGCACCTGTAAAAACGGTGATATTTACTACGTAATAAGTTACATTTTCAAAGTAAAGAATCTCTCCTATAGGCATCAACTGGTGGCCTGAATTTTCCTGAAGAACCTCAGTAAACGATTTAGATAAAGTTTGGAATTATCAGTCGAAAGGTTCTCCACCATCAAAATCAGTGTCTGTTACAGATACAGACACTGATGATGACGGAGAGCCTGATTCAACTACACATTCTTAGTTCTGAAATCGGGCTTAGTTTTACTGAAAACGGGTGTGCAAAACAGCAATCTTGCCTTAAGAGCTAAATTATCACTTCAGAGACTTAAAATAACTTTTCATACTTAAGTTTTAGTTTACGTTGCTTATGTCATAAGCTGCATACCTACTCACCTACACTTACCTAAGTCTCAAGTATATGTATGTACATAACATAAGTAGGTCACAAAGTTAAATGGATTTCGTTAATAGCCCGTGTAAGTATCAGCTTTTAAAACTTCTTCCGGTAGTTATTGTAAATAGATACTGTAAAATATTAGCTTGTATTGATTTTTATTGAAAACGCGTTGAAATATCCTCTGTACCAGTTAGTACAGGTCTTTCCAGGTTGAAACATTGGGTGGATACTACTGGTATCTATCCTAACAACCACCCAAAACATCAAGAGAATCATCGGTAATGATAGGCTCGTCGAGTCGAAGCTCCAAAGTCTTGACGTCGAGTTGCTAGCCTGTCGGTTTTGAACCGGTTAGCGCGGTTGCATTTTGGGGAATGTGCGACGGAATTACATAATTTAATTCCGCCGTTCCATCATCGGACCACAAGACGAACGGCGATGCGCCACCAGTACATGGTGGACATCCCACCCACACGCACAACGTTTTGGGAACACATTCATAGTGCGTACAGCAAAGGAGTAGAATTCTCTACCGCAATCTGTGTTTCATGATAGCTACAACCTGGGAGCCTTTAAGTCAAGAGTGAATAGGTTACTTCTAGGTAAGCGTGCTCTATCTTAGGCCGCATCATCGCTTACCATCAGGTGAGATCACTATCTCACCTGATGGTAAGCGATAAAAAAACAAGGCTGTGCAGTTTAACGCGTTTAATCTGACTTCGGTGACTGGCCTAATGTACTATATTTACTTTGTAAATTCGTTGGCTGAAAATTACGGTACCAACAATTAATCAAAGTTAGTCAATAGGTGCTCTAGCTAGATAAGATTAGCCCTTCCACTGTTGCTAGATATAGAAATGCTGAATAGCTGCATGAAGCTAGAAGTTGAAATGATTAGCATTGGTTACGTCATTGTCAGCCATCAAATGTACACAGTAAGTATTATACACGTACTGCATATAGGCTGGTAAATACGTTTTCATTGATTTTATATAAAACTGGCCAAGTGCGAGTTGGACTCACGCACGAAGGGTTTCGTACCATTATCTCCTTCTCCTCCTTCCTTTCTCTTTGACCTTTTTGTTTGGGTTCTAATATTGTATTTATTACATACTAAAAACTGTATTCATTTACCTATTATGTATATATTCATATAAATCGTACACCTAGGACTACCTACACTATTGTATTTTCTTTTTCTTTAAAATCCATCCAAAGGTTGTCTTGAAAAGATCGCTCTTAGCGATAAGGCCGCCCAATTTGTGTCACCCTATGTAATGTTTTCTTCGTCTATTTTTTCTGTAACTTATAATTATGGTGTACCTAATAAAGTATTCTATTCTATCTATGAAAAAGACAAAATAATCGTCTATTGTATCGGCACCCCCTCAAATATGTATTTTATTCTGTTTTTTAGTATTTGTTTTTATAGCGGCAACAGAAATACATCATCTGTGAAAAGTTCAACTATCTAACTCGGTTCATGAGATTCAGCCTGGTGACAGACGGATAGACAGATGGACGGACAGCGGAGTCTTAGTAATAAGGTCCCGTTTTACTTTTTAGGTACGGAATCCTAAAAATTTACTTCGACTTTTCAAAATGTTGACCCAGTGATTGGGTCGATTTTAAGTTTTATGGGGTAGGTACAGCAGAATTTTGGTATTTTAAATGGAGCGATTGCTTGTTTACCCTCCGCAACCCGGAAACAGGGTAAACACGATAGCCATTGGCAACACAGCCAGCTTTTCTAGAAGGCTTCTAACTTCTCGTCAACTTTTGTCGAAGATCTGCAAACCCTACGAATAAAAATATATAAAAGTGGTAGTAACTGTAGTAGGTAAGTCTGTGCCATCTGCTCAACGTCCTATTTATTTATTTTATCACCTAGGTATATTTTTATTTTATTTATTATTATTTTTCTTTTATTTTTTTCATTAAAATTATAACTTGTTATGCTGCTCCGATCGACTTCAAACTGTTAACGCCGGCTGTCACTGAAAACCAGCGCTGTGGCTCTCGTCTCGCACACGAGCCCCAGCATTATGCTGAGATGGCCGTTTTGCGCGGATTTGACGCATATCTTCTTAATTTTTCATGTACATAAATGTAATTACGTGTATTTTTGGTATGCGTTATACTTGTCGCACAAAAAATCTTTTTCTTTCTTTCTCTCTAGGTAATACAAGCTTCCATAAACCCAATTATTTCACTGAAAAACTTAACAGTTTCAAATTTCAAGTTCTAGCGTCCAAACGGCCACCCCATTTATAATAGACCCAGCATTCGGTTTAATTTAAAGCCATTTGCTGTAATTTAAGGCTAACACGTTCTCGTACAGTCGCGTGCAGAAGCCGCAAACGGAGGAATCTGGGGGAGTGGGGGTCGGGGGGATTCCTCCCGTTTCCCCTCCTCTGGTTGCCTCCGTGCGACGTCCTGTCACTGACAAATGGCCCGGAGGAGAGCTCGACCCTAACACCCTCTCCAGGCTTGCGGTGGCGTTCAGGAGCTTTTGGATTTGTGTCGGAAATTATTTCTTAGCTCACTGTTAGTGTCGCGTTTAATTCTATAATGTTTTTGAGTAGTCAATATCCTTCTCCATGGTCAAATCTATTACGATACCAACATTTATCAAATTATCTTTTCTATTCCCTGTAGGTGCAGACACAACTGAGTAAAACAGTCAGTCTATATGATTATCCCTAAAAATTTATGTGTCTTAATTAAAATGTAATTAAGGAATATTTTCTTGCTTTTAAAACTTCCATTTATCCCAGGAAAAAATCATTCAGAGGTCACTTTTGTACTTTGGATCAGGCCTGTTCCTATTCAAAATGTAGTCAGAGCTAAAAAAAAGCTCTTTGTAGTGTGCTAGGCTATCAGTGCCTTTCATCGAGGGACGATTAACAGCCTAACTGTTTCACATTCTAAGACCTGGTATCCTGCTGTTGACAAGACTTGTAAGATATTCTCGCTATTGACTGTCAAAGATCTACTAATGACACCCGAGACCAACAGCTAACGTGCGAGACTCCTCGGTGTTTAATGAAGTACATGGTAACTTATCTGCAGACCGACATCCGACAACCGTGCAGCTGTTATTACAAGGCAAAGTCCTTCAAGTCTCATCACACCTGAAAAATATTTCTCCAGCGCGCAGCACTCCACCGCGAGCCTCCCCGAGGGGTGCTATAATTTCATAGGACGGGCGTCGCCGCGCTTATCTCGGGCGCGGCTGCAGGCGCCGCCAGCAGCGCCTCTGCCTACCCCCCACGCTATTGTATCGGGAATTTTCGATAAACCACATTCTTAGTACTGTAATAAATCATGGGAGCTGTTTGTGGCCTTTGTTTTCTCAATTGGTGTTAGGTTTTTCAGGTTTTTATTTTTAAAGAGATATAAGGCTAAGCGTGTGTTACGAAGCAGGTGACGCAGCGCAGCTCAGCAGTGCTATTCTGTAACAACATTTTCGTGTCTCGACAGCGGAATCCGAGGTGAGTTTCAAATTCGTATAAATATAAAACCTTATGACGTGTGAAATAAAGTTCACTTTGTAAGCTTAGTCACTCAGGTGAAGTCGATATCTAAATGGTTATTCACAGAATAGACTAGCAGTACAGATTTTGCAGGGTAGGGCAGGCGAGGCAGATATAGGCCACGAGCACTTGAGCGTACCTGCACCGCAGCATACGCAGCTCTAAGCAGGTTCATGAATAACGAAATCTGCTCTGCCCTGTGCTACGTCAGCGTCGATCTGCGTCACCTGCGTCTCAGCATACGCTTAGCCTTAGTTGTGTTCTGCGAGTCTAAAATAGTCACTTTAGCCGAATCATAATATTATCCACACAACAATCTGTCCAATTTCTTTTTCATCTGTATCGCTAACGCATTAGGTTCAAGGTTGATTGGGAAAAAGACAGTGACGGGTAACGTGATGTGCTTTCTGATTCTGCTAAAGTGAGCTTTTTAGACCCCCAGCCCCAGTCCTGTCAATTCATTTGAGTTAATTCCAGAATGCCTTCTTCTATACATCTCTCTCTATTCGCTGTAGTCTCAAAAGTCACTTTCTGTTAAGCCATGTCATCTTTCATAACATCCCCATCCACTTGTACACTATGCAATTAAAGTCACACTTAAATTTGTTAACCTTATACATATTTTGAAAGGTTTAAGTTTGGCATAACCTAGGTCCTTGTACGGTTCCGTACCTCAAAAGGAAAACAAACAGAACCCTTATAGGATCACTTTGTTGTCCGTCCGTCTGTCTGAAAAATGTGCTTTGAAACCGAAATATTTTGTGTATGGCTGTAATGTACACTGTTTCAAATGAAAAAGTCAGTTCAAAGAAATCATTTTTAAGTGCTCCCACAAAACGCTGTATTTCAAGATCCACTATATTGTCATTTCCCCGCAGCTCTCCGTTAGCCGGAATAAATAAATTAATTCGCTGTCGGTCCGTTTGTGCTCGATAGTACGGCTGCGCGCGACATTGAGTAATGTCGCCGAACGTTTCTAGTCTCACACAAACACCGCTGTACGCACCTATACCTACATAGCTAAGCGTCCGAGAGCAATCAGGAATCACATTATGTGGGTCTTTAATTAAATCGTGTCTTGGTTTTTGATGGCCAGATTTCAAGCTTAATTTCATAATCCTTGAAGTTTACGGAGGTATTTCTAAAGCTCACCACTTGCTGGTTGGAGTAACGGCCGCCAAGGCTCATGCCCAATGGTTCAACTTCAGGAGTATGGGACTATTCACACATATTCAGCCCTATTCGCGTTTCGCTGAACGATTTTGGTCACACTTATACAGTTCTGTTTCTATCAGCCGCGTCGTAAGAATGCAGAGGCAGAACAGCGCTGAATTCTATCTATCACTCTCATGATAATCATACTCATTTGTCTACATTTAAGGTATACTTCTTTGCTGTGAAAGCTGAATAGACGCGGAAAGCTGAACGGATGCGTACGCGTCTTTACAAAATCGTTGTTTTCTATGGGCATAAGCTGAATAGAGCTGAATAAGTTACTGTGGGTAGTCTCTAAATGCGGAAACCAAACCCCATAGGATACTTAATTGCAAACACCGTTTTGTAATAAATATCGATGTTAATAACTGTAATTTTAAAGGACAATTCCCTTCAAAATTATGCAGTTTGTGTATGTAGCTGTCTCTTATTGAGAAGAAAGAGTTTGCGGTCTCGCTAGGTTTTTTTAAACTTCCCATGTTTACAACATCCCGGTGATTCTCTCGGTGATTGTTGGTATTGTTTTTAGCTATGTTGATCTAAACATAATAAAGAGGAAAGATTTGATTTTTCGTTTGTTTGTTTATAACGATTTAAACCAAATACTACTGGACCGATTTAACAAAAAACAACTTTCACTATTCGAATGCTACATTATTCCCGAGTAACATAGGCTATATTAATAACAGGAAAAAGCTTGGGATTCTTAAAAAAAAAGGCGCGGACAAAGTCGCGAGCGAAGTGCTAGTGGTCTAATATAGATATAACTCGGATATTTTTTGAGATAAATGCTCAATTTTTGGTTTCTTGGATGTTGAAAAGTTGGATGGTTTGTTTCTAATATTATAAAGAGGTAACATCTATACTAATATTATAAAGAGGTACCATTTGTTTGTAAGTTTGTATGTAGGGGGTAATCTCAGGAACTACTGGTCCGATTTGAAAAATTCTTTCAGTATTTGATAGCCCATTTATCTAGGAAGGCTATAGGCCACATATTATGCTAATACTAAAAGGAGCCGAGCATTAATGGAAAATGTGACGCAGACGAAGTTGCGCGGGTCAGCTAGTTTTAAATATTTAGCTAAGACCTAGCTTCCTAGCCAGGCGGCTTCGCCCATGTGATCCCTAGAGAGATAATGCCCTTTGATGGTAGTAGACAGGTAGTCTATGTGTTATTCCAGACTATAATAATCTAACTCTGTGCCAAATTTCCTGAAGATTCTTTCAAACGTTTTGACGTGGAAGAGTAACTAACATCCATCCATCCATCCTCACAAATTTTCGTAGATATTTATAACTAGAGGCCGCCCGCAACTTCGTCCGCGTATAAATTCTCGTTATTCCCGTGTAAATCCCGATTCCACGGGAACTCCGGGATAAAAAGTAGTCTATGTGTTATTCTGGGTCTTCAGCTACCTACATACCAAATTTCATCGTAATCGGTTTAGTCGTATTTGCGTGAAAGAGTAACAAACATCTATACATACTCACAAACTTTCGCATTTTTAATATTAGTAGGATATAGTACTATAGTATAATAATTAGCTTCTATTAGCGACTTCACCCAAATGATCCCTAGAGAACATACTCCTGGGATATATATATTATAGCCTAGGTACCTACGTGTTCTTCTAGGTGTGTGTTGCTATAATCTACCTTCGTGGCAAATCTAATCAAGATCTCTTCAATTCAAAATCGTTCTGATGTGAAAGTAACAAACACCCATTCATCCTTACAAACCTTAGGCATTTATAATACTGTAGTAGAATAATAAGGACTATAATAAATGTGTGAAATGTTGTCAAAGTGTCCGTTTTACTTAGAAGGCAGTCGAAGCATGCAACATACCTAATGATGCTTAGCTGCATCTGTGAGTTTATAAAGGCCAGTTTAGCAGAATCAGAAAGCACATCGCGCTACCCGTCAATGTCAAATTTTCCCAATCAATCTTGAACCTAATGCGTTAGCTTTATAGATTAAAATGAATTTGATTGTTGTGTGACCAATAGTGTTCTACTAAAGTGGCCTTTTGAGACCTGCTGGTTAGACTGGAAGCTGACCTCAACACAGGTGAGAATGAGAATAGACAGATATGTAGTGTACCTACCAGAATCTGTGGAATAACATTCTAAATTAGGCCTAGGTTATGCTTCATCTGCCTAGCCTTTCCCAACTATATTGGGGTCGGCTTCCAGTCAAACCGGATTTAGCTGAATATCAGTATTTTACGTGGAGCGGCTACTTACCAGACCTCCACAGCCCATAAACTGGGTAACACGGTACTCCTTGGCAAGACTGTTGTCAGATTTTCTGGCTTCTGACAATCCGTAACGACTGCCAAAGATCTACAAATGACAGCCGGGACAAACAGCTTAACGTGCTTTCCGAGGTACGGAGGAAACTCGGTATTTTAAGATGGTAACCCATCCAGAGACCAGCCTCGGCAAGGGTTGCTTAACCTTGAATATGACCTGTGCGGCTGTTATTATTTAGCCACGAGCTTCTATGCTTATACATTCTAAATTATGCTTAGGCTATGCTTTTTGTGCCTAGGTTAACTGGCCTAATTAAGTTTTATCTAACCTAGTAAACATCTCCTTTTTAAATAAACACATCCAAAAAGAAATAATGTTTTCACAGTGCAAGGTGTCCGAACCCATACAATTTTCTTGGCACAATTTTCGCAATTTCATATAACGCTCTCTCGAATTCTACGATACACTAAATGGGAGCGCACGAAATAAACCGGCTTTTTTATCCGAACAATAACTGTGAGAGTATATCATAAACTAGAGATAGAAATAGCTGATGCTGGTCATCACAGAAACCAAATCTCGTGTCATTCAGAAACGCTGATGTGGCCGAAACAGGCGAAATATGGTTCTAAATAAAACGACCAGTCTAGTCGGCGCTGTAAAAATACAGGCTGTACAAATAAAAATATAAAATAAGATATGGTATGGAAGTGGCGCGGGGCGCAAGAAACTCGTGATCCTTTTGAATGTGTACTGTGGGAATAGAGGCGCGGTGGAGTTGCTTTGCGACTGTGTTCATTTTATTTTAAGGAAAGTTTTGAGTGGGAGTGTGAACTGCCACAGGAGTAGGGGATGATCAACTAAGAAATGATTTTATTTATTTCTTTAGACTTTATGCACAATAGTGGTACATGGGCGGACTTAATGCAACAAGGCATTCTCTACCAGTCAACCTTTGGGTTAAAAAGACTACACTGTGGTAGGTGTACAACAAACAAATAAAAATAAAATATAATTGATGAAAAAAATAAAATAAAATTATGAATATTTTTCTGAGGCAAATCATCATTCAGGCCTCTTTCTTATTCTTATTTTTTTCGCCTTATATGTTGCGTCGAAGCCAAATAACTTTTAAAGTAAATCGAACGGGATCAAGATAATGTTTTGTTTGAATTGTAAACCATTTTCGAAATGTTTATATTGAACATGAACTCGAATTAAATAAAATTAATAATGTTCTGCTTTTGTTTGATGTAACTCGCAACCTCTGAATATTAGTTATACCAAACTGAGCGTGTGTAGTGTAACTGCTTGCCACTTTTCTAAAAACATTAACCATCAAATGACAGACCTTTTCCAAATTTAGTTGGAGCCCGCACAGCTTGTCTGCTACTACCAAAAAAATTACAGCCAAAGAAAAATCATCACCCAATAATAAAAAACAATTCATAAAATGACTACTCCACATCTTTATTCTCAGGGAGTGTTTCTTTGGCCGTAACAATCTGAGGCGGCGCCACGGGTCAGCGACGACCCCCCAGCTCCCCCCGTTGTATGTGTGTGTGTGTGCATATCATAGATAGGTACGTGAGAGGCAGAAAATTCGCCGTTTTGTGCGACCCGACGTAGAGTATGCGGCATAGAGACGTAGAGTATGAAGTCAGGTGTGAATTGAAGTAGGTTATGGAGTTGTGGATTTTGTTAGAGAGACTCAAAGGGCATTAGGAAGAACGCGGATGGGTTCTAGTCAGTCTGAGATTCTGATACTCCCTTATACTCCGCCCAGAGCGCAAAGTGTAGGTGCTAGGAGCAATTTACGTGATCCAGTTTAGCTAATACAAATTTATTTAGTATCTAAAAGTAATAGTATCTGTAGTGATCAAACGCGAGCCTATCAACAGTTCTCACCTGATGGTAAGCGATGACGAGGTCTAAGATGTAGCACGCTTGCCTAGAAGTAACCAATAGACTCCCAGCTGTAGCTAGCAGGAAACATTGACTCCGGCAGGGAATTCCATTCCTTTGCTGTACGCACTATGTATATTAGGTTCAGCTGATGATGGTTCTTGCATGTAGATAATAATAGGCTAGATTCCATCATCCACAAATTGCAAAACTATTTAGTCCGTCAGTTAGAGTATTGAAAAATAATGGACACGTATTTTTTGTTTTTGTAAATCAATGAATATTGACAAAGATAAAACACATCAAAACTCGGGAGTGGGGGCTCGTGACGTCACGAATCAGTAAAAAATATGCGAAGGTGTGACGTATTGAGAATTTTAAAAGCGTCGTAACTTCGTTAATTTTGGTTCCAAAAGAAGTTTGGCAAAAGAAAAAACACGGGTCAAATATTTTTTGATAATCAACTGACGGACTAATTAGATTTTTTCAGGACACAAACCTATTATGTGACCATATTATAATCCTCATATTATCATATTATAACCTGGACCGATGACCTGGAGAGGGGTCGTGAGCAGATGTCTGCAAGACGCTCAGCATCAGTTGTTATGTCCAGCAGAGGACATAGTACGATGATTATTATAATGAAAGGACATAAATAATTATGGCCATCTCATCTAAATATCCTGCAAAATTGTGTCGCATCTGTGCTACATTACTCTGTGCTCTAAAGACACGGTGCCTTTGTCCGTCTCGAGGGTGGTCAAGTTATTGGGCCCGTGTTATCGCGCCCGCGACCTTTGGAGCGGTATCATCCATCTGGAGAGGTAGGCAGGGATGTAGCTACATGCAGAGAGGTAGGCAGAGATGTAGCTACATGCAGAGAGGAGACCATAGATGTAGCTAGATTCCTAAACATACTGGTGCTGTTTTTTGGAAATCTGTGATGCGTGACTAAATAAATAAAAAGCCACACGTGTCTATTTTTGTGGATGGATGGGATTGGGTTCGTAGATGGGTGAAAACTACATAGGTAAACCCCTCTGTCTGTCTGTTAGCTTCCAATATTAAGATTTGTAAGTGCTGCAGGATAGTAGGTACTAAATTCCTCGTGGACGAAGATCCGGGTACAGCTGGTTTAAAATATTAAGGTCTTCAAACATACACAGGCTTCTTACACAGCGGCTTCGCTCACAGGTGTCGAGCTTTATTGCCGTAATAAAATCCCTCAGTGATAGATCACATGAAAGAATTTCCGTTATCAGATAGGTGCTTTCCAAGGTAACCATAACACCACACACACAAAAAGAAAAATAGAATCATTGTGTAATTATTCCCTGCCAGAGTCTGTGTTTCTGATAGCTACAACCTGGGAGTCTGAGTGAATAGGTTGCTTCTAGGCAAGCGTACCTACATCTTCGGTCACATCATCGATTACCATCAGGTGAGATAGTGGTCAAACGCGTGCGACAATCCTCGGTTCAAATTGCTTATTAGATGTCATTATTTCACCTTTGTAAACACATAATTTTAGTCCTTTATATACCTTCGTCACCGGAAAATGGTGAACGCCGTAAGATTGTAAAATATCGCGTGAAATTGTAAACTATTTTTTCTAAATAAGATACAGATGTATTGGAAATTATTGAATTTGGATGGGATCATCAGGATCTCAGGAACTACTGGTCCGATTTGAAAAATTCTTTCAGTGTTAGATAGCCCATTTATCGAGGAAGGCTATAGGCTATTTATCATCACGCTAAGACAAATAGGAGCGGAGCATTAATGGAAATTGTGACGCAAACGAAGTTGCGCGGGTCAGCTAGTATTATATACAAACCGATTTTTACGTAAGATATGGAGAAATAATAGTTTAATCAAGATTTGTAACAATATTATGGAGTCTGCCACTTTCCGGTAACGTTTATATTTTAGTAAAAATATTAATAAAACTACTCAAATATGTAGCTAAGCCGTTAGTGACTTCCATAATTGCTTTCTTCCACAAACACTTTGTAAACTTCGCGCCCTAGTAAGTTTTCTCGATGAGACCCACTTGGAATGAAAAGTTCAGCCGGTCGATTCTGTGAACTTGCCGAAGGGAAGGCTTGGGTGAAGTGATCTCGAAGTGAGCTGTCATTCCATTTATCAAGATAGAATGACAGCTCATTTGTGATCACTTCACCCAAGCTTTCACTTCGAAATGTTTATAGAATCGAGCGGCTGGTATCGTTAACATAAGTGAATTTTGAACATAAAAAAAAACTTTACTTTTTTACTGTATAAGTAGTTTTTTGGTTTCATTTTATGCGACGTACACTATTTGTATCATATAAAAATATGAATATACCTACTTTTATCCAATTCAAATAAATATTATGTGCGAAACGAGACTTACAAGTAGTAAATAGTTAAGTTCTACATTGCGTTAGTATACGACTTGTCGTTGAATCTCCACAAGCATTGCTTCAGACTATTGAAAATACATCAGCTCGCTAACGTATATTATTTATTTAATACTTTACGCACACATGTAAAGAGGCAGATTTAATGCCTTTGGCATTTTCTACCAGTCAACGTTTAGGTGATGCAGAGAATAATAATGGTAGGTGCAATATGGCTTATAAAGAGAAACCAGAAACGCGATTAATAGTAAAAATAATACAAAGATAAATAAATACATATAAAATATAGATACATAAAATAAAATACTACAATTTATGGTCAAATTAATAAACCATATAACTACTTGAACAGTTTATTCAAACAAAAATTAGCGCTGTGGCGATACTACTGCCAACTTCTTACGAATGTGCTCTCGAGCCGATTAACTTTGAAGGTTTATCGGTTGGTTGCAACAAAATACTGTAAAATTGTCAAAATTAATGGCATTGAAAGTGTACCTTTTAGCAGTTACCTTTCTTAATCTACTTTTGCTTTGTGTTTCCTACTTCCCTAGGAATTATCTCTTCAGCTCCGTTTACCCCCCTTTCACCCCTTTTCAGTTGCCACAAGATATCATCATTAGGTCAGACTAGACGAGGCCTAATTTCAAAGTTGCAACCATGTTGGAACCATATCATTAAATGGCCACTGTCTATCCGGTCGTCTGTCCGTCTGTCTGATAAAGGGCTGTGTTTCAAGAACTGTAATAGGTAGACAATTGCCGCTATGACAACTCCCATTCAAGACACGGGTTTTTTTCGGTTTGGTACAGAACCCTTCGTGTTTGAGACTTTGACTCGCACTTAGCAGGTTTATTTTTCAGGAACATCCTGAAAAAAATACCGGCTAAGTGCATTACATATATTTAATCAACTCATTAGGTAACTTATTTTAACTGAATTTTAAAACTCATCGTATTATCATAACAAAAGAAACAAAAAAAAAACTATCGACAAAATTACGTAAATAAAAAAAATAACAACGGACATAAAGTCAAGCACACACTACAGCGAAGCCCGGCTTTTAATACAAGACGACTTCCACGAGCGGGCGTAAAAGCCGGGTAGAAGGGGGTATTATTACACCTATGCGGGGTGCGTATCTCGGCTATTTTCCGGATAATTTCCCACAGACTCCTGTGGGCAAGAGACCGTGCTAAAGACAGGGGGATGCGGGATACGGCCGCCTCGGGTGACGTCACTGAGTCAGTATACACTTAGCTTTATAGTTTAGATTATTTTTTATGTGGGTTATATTTTTATTTGATAACTAGCTTCTGCCAGCGGCTTCGCCCGCGTGATCCCTAGGGAATATATTCCCGGGATGAAAAGTAGCTTATGTGCTATTCCAGACTATAATCTATCTTTGTTCTAAATTTCATTAAGATCCGTTAAGCCGTTCTGGCGTGATTGAGTAACAAACAACCAAACTTTCACATTTATAATATTACACGTTTGGTGTAAAGCGAAATTATAACCATCTTCCCCTCGACATTATAATTATTAAAGGATATTGCAAACTGTCGTAAGCCGTTTTCCGAAGCTACTCGCTAGCCTCTAGGCGCCAAGCTAGCCGCCTGCCTGTGCGTTCGCGACCACAAAAATAATCCTTATAGCATGATTCAGTATTCACGCGCGATGGCTTATTATTAGCGTTTTTCATGCATAACTTTGGTGTTTCTATACCGATTTCTATGATTCTTTTTTTTTGGAATAGTTAATAATGTTAACTTTTATTAATGTTAATTAGGGACGACTGAGAGTTTTATAAACGTAAGAGTAGACAAATACAATCAGAAAGCTTCGAACTGCTAAGCTATCGGGAGTTACACGTGTTATTGTTCGTCAATCATAAAAGATAGACATATGCTGTCGTTGGATATTTTTTATATAATTTTAAGGAGAACATTTCCGTCATACATGATTTCTGTGTAGCTTTAACCATTAAGGTTGCACACGCGACGGAAGCTTAAAAATTTTCCGTTTTTCCAACATTTCCCTTCACTGCTCTGCTCGTATTGATTGTAACGTGATGAAAAGTATACTATAACCTGCTCAGGAGTATGAATAATAATGGTACCAAGTTTCATTAAAATCCGTCAAGTAGTTTTTGTTTCTATAACGGTTATACAGACAGACAGACAGACAGACAGACAGACCGACAGACAGACAGACAAAAATTGTACTGATTGCATTTTTGGCATCAGTGTCGATCCCTAATCACCCCCTGATAGTTATTTTGGAAATATATTTCATGTACAGAATTGACCTCTCTACAGATTTATTATAAGTATAGATAGATAGATATAGAAGATAGATTACGTTTGTTTTGGGGCCGAGTTCGATTGTTTAAGGGTGGATTAAAGAAATGAAACTGTACGCGATTAGCATGTCTAATCCGAGTTTAAAGTGTCATAATAATACATTATTTTACTAGCTTCTGCCAGCGGCTTCGCCCGCGTGGTCCCTAGGGAACATATATTATATACTCCCGGGGTAAAAAGTAGCCTAGCCATGTGCTACTCCAGACCAGCGCTGATCAGCGTCACTTTGGAACCAGCCAATACAGTATCGATACTTAGACGATCGAAGTTAATTCAATAATCAACTTAGATCGTCGAAAAAAATAATTAAGCTATAGCAATCTATAGCTTCATTATTTTTTTTTACTGTAAGCATATGCATTGTATTCGGAAGAACCTCGCGCTTTCCCACTTAGAAAAGTCCGTCTTGCTTGATTTTTTTGTAGGTATCACTTACCACTTTGGTGACGCACGGTATATTTACCGCAATTCGGCCAATATTTGCCTCTTTTAGTAATATAAGACATCATATAAAACGTGAAATGTTTTTAAATTTTCATCGGCGAGGTCTATATTCGTCATTATAATTTTAACATTTTATATTTTATCTCTTGACTGCTAGTGGATTACATTTATATATGTAACTATTGTTGATGATTTCAGAAAAAGTGTGCTATTTATTTATTTGTTCCTGTAATATTTATATAAACTTCTATCACATAAAATAATTTCAGATTTTTCTATTATCAAATTTCAGAGATAAGAGGAGTTGCTGCCTAAAAAAAAGAAACATTTCAAGAATTTGCAAAAAGCGTTTGTTCAAATGCCCTGGTAGCCTCACTTCAAATGTTTAACAATACTTACCTTTGAGTTGCTGTTGCAAAAAAAAAAAACATATTAATTATTTCTTATTTGCATAAACATATTTGCACAATACCCACTTTAAAACACTTGAGATTTAATTAAATGACTAAAAATACTAAATTTAGAATTCTTTATACACAAAGATTACAAGTATAAATATGAAAAATTGGGAAGTATGCGTCAAATCTGAGCAAAACGGCCATCTCTATGAATCGCCTATGAATTTTGAAAAATGCATTCCTTAGTGGACTCTTTCGTCATAACAGAATAACCTACGTGTGTAAATTTTTAGGTTTAGCCTGTGCGTTTATTTAAAACTCTTAGGGGTTGAATTTTAGAAAAATTTTAAATAAGTATTTAATTTTTTTTGTGCCGTACACAATTCATACGAAATTTCATGCAAACATATCCAAGGAATAAAAGTTTCATACTGTTGTCCTCTATTTTACCCCCTTGGGGGTTGAATTTTGAAAAATCCTTCTTTAGTCTATGCCCTCGTCATATGAGGAACTAGCTGACCCGCGCAACTTCGTTTGCGTCACATTTTTCATTAATGCTCCGCTCCTATTTGTCTTAGCGTGATGATATATAACCTTCCTCAATAAATGGGCTATCTAACACTGAACGAATTTTTCAAATCGGACCCGTAGCTCCTGAGATTACCCCCTACATACAAACTTACAAACTTACAAATAAAATTTACCTCTTTATAATATTAGTATAGATACGTGTGTGAAATTTAATTTTCTAGGCCTAAGGATTTAGCCTGTGCGTTGATACATCAGACAATCACTTTTGTCTTTTATATACTCGTATATATATATAGATTTACAACTCACCGTGTAAAATTCATAGCATTACTCTTCAAACCCCTAAAGGTAAGTCTACACAAATTGGACTTCATTTTTTTTTCGAACAACGCAATCCCAATTCGAGAAACAAGTTTCCTTCCAAATGACGAATTAATCTCTCGAAAGTTGCCGGCCGGATATTTTTTTGAATGTTTTCTGAAGTAGCGAGTCGGAACAGATTGCTGTGACGTTTCGGTAGTTTGTAAAGATACGTCCAATTTGGGTACAATTCAGATCGAAATAGAATAGAAATGACGTACACTAATATTTTATGGCATACGATTTGATGGACAAAGGTGCTTCTCAGGTAAACTAGGCCAAAGTCTGTGCGCTAGTAGATTCAAAGCTGGTTTTGATTAATCTATAGCAGACGCGATCTTCAGGGTTAAGCAACCCTTGCATACGGTCGTTCAATGACATACCGAAACTTCTCCAGACCAAGGATTGCACGTTTAGCCGTTTGTCCCGGCTGTCAATTGACGATCTTTGACAGTCGATAAAGTATTTCATCAAATCTGAAGCCAGTCTTGTCAAGAGGTACCGAGTTATCTCGTTACTTGTGGAGATAGTTAGGCATTTGTTCGAAGTAAAATACTGGAACTTATTTAACTGCATCCGGTCAGACTGGTAACTGACCAACACGTAGCTGGGAATTTGCTAATATAACGATTACAGGATTTGGAAGGAGATAGCGGAGGCAGCCCAGCAGTGGGACACAAATACAGGATGACAAAAAAAAAAAAACGATTTAGCAATGAGACTAAATCTATACTTTACTCTATACTAATATTATAAAGCAGAAGAGTTTGTTTGTTTGTTTGTTTGGTTGAACGCGCTAATCTCAGGAACTCCTAGTCCGATTTGAAAAATTATTTCAGTATTAGATAGCCCATTTATCGAGGAAGGCTATAGACTGTCATCACGCTACTACCAATAGGAGCGGAGCAGTAATGAAAAATGTTACGCAGACGACGTTGCACGGGTCAGCTAGTCCTATAGAATAATAAAACAAAATTGATCAACAGTGTACACTAACCTTTGGAATCAAATTTATAGGCACAGAGTTACAGCTATTATGTTCGAATTTAGCCGAATTTGGACGCATGGAGTGCTCCTTTAACTTTCTAATAACTACGAGGCAAAATCGACGGCGTGGTCGGGTAGTAAGAGTCCCTGCCAAAGTAACATTCTATGAGCGACTAGATCCGAGCAACTTCGTCTGCGACACGTTTTTAACCGACTTCCCAAAAAGGAGGAGGTTCTCAATTCGGTTGTATTTTTTTTTTGTTTACCTCATAACTCCGTCAATTATTAACCGATTTGAAAATTTCTTGTTTTATCTGAAAGGATATTCTTGCAAAATGGTCCTATTTAAATTTTATCTAAATCGGTAACGAAGTTTGGATTTTAAATCGAAATAACTGGAATTCGTTTACTTAGATGATGGTTTTTTGTCTGCGATTTTTCAGTGGTGTTGTTAGGTGTGGGGTACCACTAAAAAGTGAAGAATAAAAATCTTTTTACAAAAAAATTTAACCGACTTCCAAATATAAAAAAAAACACTACAAAGTAAAAAATAACTTTAATTTCGGAAGTCGGTGTCTAAATACTAAGAAACTAACAAGAACACGGTTCTGTTCATTACTGCTCCGTTCCTGTTCGTCGTAGCGCGATGTTATATAGCCTATAGCCGTCCTGAATAAATGGGCTATCCAACACCAAAGTATTTTTTCAATTCAAAGCAGGAGTTCCTGAGCTTAGCGCGTTCAACCAAACAAACAAACTCTTATCTATTTTTATAATATTATAAGTATGCATTTTTTTTTTTTTTTTTTTTTAGGGATGGGAAATCATCCAATGACTCCTCCAGCTCTGGGTGTTAGCGGGAGGGAGTGTCAGACTTCTACTGACTAAAACCCATCCATGTTCCTTCATTGCCCTTTGTGTTCCGGAGCCACGGTGTCTCTTGCGAATAATCCCGCGACTCCGGCAGGCGTCGGCCCTTTCGGGCCCCTCTGTGTTGCTGACTCTCTTTGAGGCGCGCGTGGAACACTAACGCGCCGTCGACACGGCCTGTCGTCACTAGACGGACGGACGGCGAGCCACCCATAGCTCGCCGTCCACAGGCCCGCGCCTACGGTGGCCGGAGGTCACCAGGTGGCCCCCGACGCCCGCGGCGTCCACCACGGCGGCTGGGACGCGAGGGTGACGCGATTCTGGGGTAGCGGTTAACTTACGCTCCAAGTACATATAACGCGCATACATTTTTTTTTTTACGATTGGTGACTTCAGTTAACTGGAAAAGCAGCCCATTGATTTAGGTCTACATCTGTTGATTTGTGCGCTAAACTCATAAATTAATGGGACTGACATATTATGCTTCATAAATGTCTTATCCCAAGCATTTTGGCAGTGGGACCATTAGCATACTTTCTAAACAAAAAAAGCTCAACAGTTGAACAGAACAAATAACAATACCAGTTGATAGGTACATCAATACACATTACTTTAATCCCTTTAAACGTTCAAATGGACATTTAATTTTAATCCTGCGTCCGCCATTTGTGCGTTACCTGAGCAACTGAGTGACGCAAATCGTACGACAATTGGCCAGTGGCGCAGAAAAGGGCGCACAAGATTCAAAGGTTCCGTTCATTATATCCCTATTAGATTGACATAATCTGCAAAAAAGGTACTTAGGTACTTTTTTGCAAAACCTTTGGCAAAAGAAATTACGTATTTAAACGTTTCTCAATTCTCAGTTTGTTCAAGTGCAAAATGTCAAAGATGCTGTTTTTTTTTTGGGGTTTTACTGGCAATTGAGTCCAGGTAGGCAGATGATACAATTATCGAGGTAAATAGGTGCTTCAAAGGATCAGTAGCGGTCACACGGTGATGGGAGGTTTAGGATTCTTTACAAAGAGGCAACATGTTTGACAGATTCAACGCAATCAATCCTTGCCCTACATCGCAGCAATCAGCAAAGCAGATGGGCCCGCTAGGGCCAGTGCCTGCCGGGGTTGCGGAATTTGTTCGAAAGAGTCACCGCGGCTCTGGAACGCAAAGGGCATTAGGAGGAACACGAATGGGTTTTAGTCAGTAGGAGTCTGACACTCCCTCCTACTTTACCCAGAGTGGGAGGAGTCATTTGATGATTTTCCATCTTATATCGCAAAACTTAGAGGGATCGTTGTACTTATATGAGATTCATCGTCTTCTTGCCCCTATCCCATGTTACTTGGGCTCAGCGCTACATTTTTTTTTTCTTCCATCTATACTAATATTATAAAGCAGAAGAGTTTGTTTGTTTGTTTGGTTGAACGCGCTAATCTCAGGAACTACTGATCCGATTTGAAAAATTCTTTCAGTGTTAGATAGCCCATTTATCGAGGAAGGCTATAGGCTAAGACAAAGACAAATAGGAGCGGAGCAGTAATGGAAAATGTGACGCAGATGAAGTTGCGCGGGTCAGCTAGTTTTGTATATATCAGCCGTTCATATCATAAATCATATTTATTTTTCATATAGGTTACATGTAACTCTTTTGCCTGCTCAGAGATTGCAATTATACAGTAGAAATGCCAGTTGTTCTTCTTCTATCGCTTTTCACGCAATCCATCCATCTTTTCTTTGGCCTTCCTTTCCCTCTCCATCCATCTACATTTAAATTCATAACTCTTCTAGTTCCTTGCGATACCTCCCTCTTCTTCACATGACCGTACCAAGACAAGACAAGCAGTTCCCTTTTAATTTTACCGTCACTGGCGCCCCTCATCATCAAATGAGACTAACGCAGATAACTACTGCCTCATTCGTTTATTTTTGCATAAGTACTCAGTAAACAGCTAATTTTTTACTTCCCGTAACGACTGTCAAAGATCTACAACTGACAGCCGGGACTAACGAGTGAAGTGCTTTTCAAGGCACGGAGAAATCTCGGTATCAAGGTCACGGACCAATTTATTAACTACTACTACTTCGTAGATTGATCAATCCGGCTGTTATTATATAGCCACGTGTTCTTCGAGTTAATACATCTCGACAAATCAAGAACCCTCCTTTTAGCAGTTGGTTAAAACTACCATTGATGAATTTATTATCAAGACATTTCCAGTTTTTTTTTTCCATTACGTGGCAATGGATGGACCGATGCTCAGTTAACCGACTTTCTTAGATCGACAAGACTAGAATTTTTTTTTCTATATAAATGCAGAAACTGGCTGACTGATCGATCAACGCACAGCCAAAACTAATGGTCGTAGAAAGCCGAATTTTGGCATATGGCTTCCTTACACTTCGTCGGGGTGTTCCATTTCTCGAAATTCCTACGGGAACTGGAAAAAATGGAATATGAGCGTAGCGAGTCGCTGGGGAAAGCTAGTTGCTATTGTCTTCGCACAAATATCAAGCTGACAACGTTAACACACAATGGCAACAGATAAGCTTCTAGAACAACAGCAAACAAGGTTTTGTTAAGGACAATCCCATCAGTTGTGTGTTTCAGGAGTTGCTGTGTTTAAGACTACTGGTCTTACAATCACAAAACACTGAACCAAAAGTGGCGAGCATCACGAGTCTAGTAGAAACAATTCGACTTTTATGGATCTCACAGCTAAATTAATCAGAACAGAGCCGTGGAGAACAATACAGTTTGGAATAACGGACGCTCAGAGTGTACCCTGTTCGCCCAAAGAGTGATGCCAGTAAAGACGGTGGTGGGTCCCATGAAGCCCTTTACAATCTGCTCAGGGATGTGCCCGAACAGATCTGGTAAAGAGCGGGTTCCGAGTTTTGAGGGGCATCGGGGTAGAGTCCTATTCACTGATGATGATCTCTGGGGTGGTATTGTAACATAAGAATCCCACACTCCTTGGACTTTGCCCTAAAGCCTTTTAAAAGTTTCACCCCGAAAACAAAAAAAAAAAGAACTAGCAAAAGAGGCAACTGCTGCGCTGGAGATAGGGTCGCTAGCGCGACAGAATCAGTTCCATTTATTTGACTGACAGACCTTGAGTATTCAAAAGTGCCTGTAGGTATCTGGTCTATTTGAAATAAAGGATTTTGTGTTTTGAGGTCGATTTTCATTAAAGATACCACTGATGAGGACTCGACGTAATGTTTGGTTTAAAACCTGAAGTGTTCTGTACCATTAACCGAAAAAAAAACACTTTTCTTTCATGGGATCCTGCTTTAATTTTTAATTAAAATTTTATCAATTGTTGATATAGCGGCAATACAAATACACAAGTGCCGATACTACTAACTTTCACATTCGCATCTCATTCGCAAACCGTCAAAACATGTATGAAAATTAAGGCTTTCTTGACAGTTTGCGATTGACATGCGTGCGAAAGTTGATTAAAAATTAGTAGAATTGCCCCTTTATTCTGTCCATCTATTACGGTGATACTGCCCGCTGACAGGCAGACGGACGGATGGACGGAAAGCGGAGGCTTAGTGTTAGGGTTCCGTTGGTTACCCTTTGTTACGGAACCCTAAAAAAGGAACAGGCATGAGAGGTTGATTTTCATTAAAAATGTCGTCAACATGTACGAGTCGGCGTTATGTTCCTCAAATAACTTGGAGTAAAGGCATATAGGTTGGAGCTTCATGGCTTCAGTCTATAAGCCCTTTAATCGATCTATCTAGAATCAGAAAATCTAGCTAATTCTGAAGCCATGAAAGTTTTCGTTGTAACTTGATTGCACCACGAATTTTTTTGGAGCCCAAAAATAACTTAACAACCTTTCAAAATTTTTATTAACTACAGGCTCATTGTACAATAGAAGTTTTGAATCTAAAACTGAATGGTAGGGATAGGTTACCTCCTTCAAAATAAAAAAAGGATAGGTACGTCTACGTTCTTTTGTACGGTACTTAATCAGTGTGATCGCAATATGACGCACATGTTATAAATCAGTGCTTCTACTAATTCACTGTTTTTGCGAAGCACCTTCCCTCCTTACTAAAATAGCTTTAAAACATAAATAAAACAATCGTCCGTGACTTGACAAAATGTCAAAACAGCAAGAAAGACAGAACATGAGAGCATTCTTTTGAAAAAAATAAACAAAAAATAAACGAGTCTAAAGAACGGCAGACATTCAAATAAAGAACATCTCAGCGCGTTGGCGCCAACATCCCAACGTTTTTTTTTAAACGACCACGATTCATTGAGGATTTTCTGAAACGGCGAGCACCAGGTGGCAGCACTGAGGCGTCAGTCCCAAAAACGTATCGTATCGCTTGTTTTCTGTCATTTTTTAAGTTGATGTCGACGCCATGTTACATGTCAAAGTACTTCTCGACTATGTTGCGCCAACTGGAAGTCATAATGTCAGGATTAATGCTGCTGATTAACTAAGGCGGCAGTCGTTTTTTTACCTATAATAAATTTGATTTAATAAAAATTTTCAAACTTTTCAATACAAGCTTCTGCCAGCGGCTTCGCCCGCATGACCCATACTAGGTACTGGGTACACAAACAGGCTGATTTTTTAAAGTGTGCCTTCAGGGCCAAATCCGAAACGATGATCAATATCGAAAAACACTGAAAGGAATCTCGATTCCGATTTTAATGAAAACTAAATATGTAAGTATCATTAGATTTTTGAAAAATCGTTGTTGCTGCCCAGCTACCCAGGAACCGAACCGGATGATTTTGAAAAAAAAAAAAACACTTTGTATTAAAACACCGTCCTAAAATGTAGCTAATAAGGATCAAATTATGGGAAGTTAACACATGGCAAACTAAAAGAAAAGCTCTCATTTTTAACAAATAAGGTTTTTAATTTTGAAAGAAAAAAAAAAAAAAAATTTTCAAATAACTATGATGCAGTTTTAGTTTTCATCAAAATTGGGCCTGAGAATTAAAACTGCATCGATAGATTTTATAAAAATAATTCAGTTACGGTTTAGATACTAATTTGTTAAAAATGAGAGCTTTCCATTTGCCATGTGTTTATTATTATTACTTCCCAGAATTTAAGGTTTAAGAACAACTTTATCTCTCAAAAGAATAACATACATAATTCACTTACTGAGAAACTACATCTAAAAGTAAGATTAATAATTAGAGCGCACAGATGTACGTATATAAAATAACAAAGCAATACAGCAATAGAAATGTGGGTAAACAGATACCTAATAAACTCGATCATTTAACTGATTTGATTATTATTAGCTACATACAGGTTCGAAATCAAGATCAGGTCTTTTCTGTGTAAGATCAACGATGTTTAAAAAATTCCATGATGCACTTTTAGTTTTCATCAAAAATTTTGGGCTCGAACTCGTTTAAATGTTTTTCGATATTCCCTGTAGTTTCGAATTTGGCCCTGAAGGCACTCTTTAAAAATTCATCCTGTATAGCCTGTGTTATTCCAGACTATAATCTAGCTCTGTGCCAAATTTCATGAAGGTCCTTTCATGTGTTCTGACGTGAAAGAGTTACAAACATCGAGCCATCCATTAGGTTCATTAAACAAAGACACTTTTGAAAAATTTAACACTTGAATTATATTTTAATTTTTGTATGTGAGGTAGACAGTTGAAATTTTCACAGATTGTGTAGGTATCTATACGTTACTTTTATATACCGGGTATACAAACGTACCGTTAGTTCACGCAACACAATTTGACATCATCTGCCTAGCCTTTTCCCAACTACATTGGGGTCGGCTTCCAATCAAACTGGATTCAGCTGAATACCAGTATTTTACGTGGAGCGGCTGCCTACCAGACCTCCACAACCCATTAACTGGGTAACACGGTATTTCTTGGCAAGACGAGCTAGATTTACGGGCTTCTGACAATCCATAACAACTGCCAAAGCTCTACAAATGACAGCCTTAACGTGCTTTCCGGGGCACGGAGGAAACTGCATATGTTAAGGTGGTCACCCATCCACTGACCGACCTTGACAAGCGTTGCTTCACCTTGAAGATCGACCTGTGCGGCTGCTGTTATTTAGCCACGAGCTCTTGTAAATAGAAAATAAATATAAGTAACGTATAGATACCGGATACAAATAAACCGTAGTTCACGCAACACAACTTATAGGAAGCAATAATGTTACTAAAACATGTTTCAAATATTTATGAACATTTCAAACTCTATACTTCATCTTATGAAAAATTGCTGAAGAAAGCTCTTACTTATACAAGTACCATATAGAGCAGTGGTTAGCAAACTGACCACCACATTAGGACTGACAAGTGTAGCTATAAATACTTACAATGTTAAATGCTAATGCCTTAGAATTATATGCTCTGTGCGTTTACCTTTAAGGCTTCCATTTTTTTTTTATCATGGTTTTGCTCTTGAATCTAGTCTTGGTCAGAGATGACAGAGATTTTGGGGGCCGAGTCACCCTTGTCCGTAGGAGAATACCCTTCAGCGAATCCCTACACGTGGTCCCCGGGTGGTGCTAAACAGGTGAAACTAACCGCCTCCGTGGTTAAACCACCTGATTCAGACCCAGAGGTCCCGGGTTCGATTCCCAGCGGTGGCAAATTTTTTGCTCGGTTTGGTTGGTGGTAGGATTTGTTCTAAGTCCGCCTGGCAAGCTACCACCATCATGTCTAAGTCTGTCGCCATAACAACAATGTTAACAGAATTTTTGTGTTCCGCAGTTAGAGGTATGATAGCCAGTTCCTCTGTGTAAGAGGATTCCGGGTGAAACTCGGCCAGAAATCTTTGGCCTAATCATCACTTTCCATCAGGTGAGATTTGGGCCAAGAGTTTCCCCGTTTTGCATTAAAAAAAAGACAAGGTCTACGATGGAGCGAGCTTACACAGAAGGAGCCTGTTCACTCTACTAACTTTGAAGAGATTCGGGTTGTAAGCATTCGGAAACACAGACGTAGGCAGAGTTCCACTCCTTTACTGTGCACATTATAAAAGACGTTTCTCTCTCGAAGAAAGCTTGAAGAACTGCACTTACGGAGAAATTACATCGAATGAAACAGTTAGTAATCTATTTACATGATATGATACGTAATTAGGTTTAGTCATAATAAATTTTTCTAAGTATCTGTTTTACATACTCGTAATAAGAAAAAAAAAAAGTTAAAGTCCATATGCACAAGGTCATTAGCAAGAATACAAACCTTAACGGGAAGTGAGATTCATAGGGGAAAATTGCATTAAAATGTTTAGGGAACCATTGACTTTAGACAGTCAGAAGGGGCTCGTGACTAAAGTAACAGCCACTTGGATAGATTTACAAGGTGACACCACCGTGAACAATTGAGTCCATCCGGTCCATCCCTGAGTGTTTCCATCCCATTCAGAACATGCGCTATACGGTGTACCCCAAGTCCCCATACACCAAGGGGTCTAAAAAGACCACTTTAGCAGACTCAGAAAGCACATCACGCAACCCGTCACTGTCTAATTTTCCCAATCAACCTTAAACCTACGGCGATAAAGATGAAAATGAAACATATCAGATTGTTGTGTAGTTAATATTATGATTCTAATGTGATTGTGCTAAAGTGGCCTTTTCAGATCCGCCGTACTTTGGAGGATTGGATTATTGGTACCGATGCTGCAATTAGCCTGTTTCCTCTGAAGATTAAAAAAACCGGCCAAGTGCGAGTCGGACTCGCACACGAAAGGTTCCGGTACCTTGACTTTTATTATTTTTTGTTAAAGTCGTATTAGAAATAAATCTGTAAAAGGCTTGTGTCCTGAAAAAATCTAATTAGACCGTCAGTTAGATTATCAAAAAATATTTGACCCGTGTTTTTTCTTTTATTACGGGAACCAAAATTGACGGAGTTACGACGCTTTTAAAATTCTCAATACGTCACACCTTCGCATAATTTTTACTGAGTCGTGACGTCACGAGCCCCCACTCCCGAGTTTTGTTGCGTTTTATTTTTGTCAATATTCATTGATTAACAAAAACAAAAAATACGTGACCATTATTTTTCAATACTCTAACTGACGGACTAAATAGTTTTGCAATTTGTGTATGATGGAATCTAGCGGTTACAGATACAGCCCGCTGACAGACAGACGGACGGTCGGACAGACGGAGGGATGGACGGACAAATGGCGGAGGCTTAGTAATAGGGTTCCGTTAGTTAGTTAGTTAATAGGGTTCCGTTCCGGTAGATGTTTTTAGGTTCTGGTTACCACCCCTTGGGTACGGAACCCTAACAACATCCACCAGAGACAGCACTACTGGGGGGTCACCTACAATTTTTTTCCATTCCCATGCTGTGATTCTCAGCTGGCTTTCGATTAATTATACACTTCAAACTATTTTGCTCTACAACGTTTTTTACTGCCCCAGATTCGACTGGAGTTAAATTCAATGAAAACTTCATATTAAACTTAAACATTAATCAGTTAATGATTATTTTTCGCGACTGCCAAAGATCTGCAAATGACATCCGGGACCATCGGCTTAACATGCTTTCCGAGGCACGGAGGAAACTCAGTACCTATTTTAAGATGGTCACCCATCTACAGACCAACCTTGGCAAGCGTTGCTTAACCTTAAAGATCGATCGAGTTATTCTAAAGAGTTAAATATCTACTTGAAAAGAGGAATTTCTCGAGGTAGTTTATAAACGGACGGTGTTTGCAATAATCCAACGACAAGCCTTTAGGCCCGGGCGGTAGCGCCAGCTATACAGGGTGGTCCAGCGGCGCGCGGAGCCCCGCTGTGATATGCCGAGATATACCGTCACATCTGTATCCTCTATAACGTAACTCATACGCGACAGCGTATGAGTTACGTTATAGAGTTACTATTTCTTGATAACCAGTGACAACTGGTTATCAAGAAATAGGGAATATGCATGAAATATTTATTAGCTATTAGCAATTTATCTAAAATTATACAAAAATATAATACAGACAGTGAAAATAGAATCAATAGGTACTACTCCAAAAAAAATCGAGATTTAATTATTTTAAAGAAATATCTCTCGCTAAAACGCTGTTTTCTATAGCTGTACCGTATAGGCGTCATGGACTTTGACGTCAAATTCTTCACTTTCTAATTGCAATCTTTGAAGCTTTATAACTTTATCGCTGATGAAGGTGACGCGGAAAATCAAATCTATACTCTATTATATATTATAATATTATAAAGCAGAAGAGTTTGTTTGTTTGTTTGGTTGGTTGAACGCGCTAATCTCAGGAACTACTGGTCCGATTTGAAAAATTCTTTCAGTGTTAGATAGCCCATTTATCGAGGAAGGCTATAGGCTATACATCATCACGCTAAGACCAAAAGGAGCGGAGCAGTAATGAAAAATGTTGCGCAGACGACGTTGCACGGGTCAGCTAGTATGTATATGTCGGCGTCAGCGACAGCTGAGCGATAGCGCCATCATCGTTTGGGTTCGGTGGTATCAGGATCATTGTAGAATAAAACACTGAATACAGTACTAAGCTCTCTTTATTAACTGTGGCTGAGTGCTAGTACTTTACAAATAGACAGTCCCCCAAAAACGCCCGCCCGTTACCACATCCTAGTGTTTTAGCTAGGGAGAAGACGTGGCCAACAAACTCCATAGCAACACATCTGTCTTTTGAGTTAGAAGAACTCGCATTTACAACATTATTAAAGAAGTCTGTTTAATTTAATTAAAATAGGTAAACCGACAGTTTCGTTTGGGACGAGTGTCCTAGTCGGTGTCTCGAGCAAAAGTCACCTCGCCAAAGTCCCCACTCTCCAATTTATACGTCTCTGTCCACGTGCCGCCATTACAACTGTCAACTGACGTCACGGCGTTTACCACTACCCACTACTACAATACTCAAATCAGCAACTAATTATTAAATGATTTCTTTATCCACGACACGGCCAGAACTGACAATCACACGTCCTCGTGTGGAGGTGATAATATGGTACCTGTAACCAACGAAAACACAACTTAATAGTTGACTGCTGGCTCGGCCTACCTGACCAAGATCAAGATCATAAAATCATCAATTAAGAATTATAACTATACTGGTCCGGTCAAACGACCCTTCAGTTTTAATCTTCTGGTCCGGTCTCACGACCCTTCAGAATTATAACTACTGGTCCGGTCAAACGACCCTTCAGTTTTAATCTTCTGGTCCGGTCTCACGACCCTTCAGAATTATAACTACTGGTCCGGTCCTACGACCCTTCAGAGTAATAACTACTGGTCCGGTCAAACGACCCTTCAGTTTTAATCTTCTGGTCCGGTCTCACGACCCTTCAGAATTATAACTACTGGTCCGGTCCTACGACCCTTCAGAGTTATAATCTCCTGGTCCGGTTATAACTAACCCTTCAGGATTATTACTGCTTGGTCCGGTCAAACCCTTCAAGCTCTTTTAATTCTTTTTTTCTTTTGTTTTCCTCCTTTTTTTTCTCATCAGTATTAAAACTGGAGACGATTGTGCTAGACTGGAATATCCCTTTAGCCAGTGCTAGACCGGATATCGGTCCCTATAGCCAAACATGCTAGACCGGATTGCAATCCCTTTAGCTGAGTCATATTATTGGACCGGATTTTCCCTTCATTCTTTTCTTCTTCCTTTTTTTTGTCCTACATTTTTTTCACTTTTTTTTTCCTGTTTTTTTTTTTTTATTCTTTTTAAACATTGCCCCAGCCCAGGAATCTATCCTGCATTGGGAGCGCGCTCACAAACACCCAAACTCACCCGCACTAACACTATCTATTTTGTTTTTTTTTTTTTTTCTGTTTGGGTCAAGCCCAACTTTCTGCGCCAACCGTCTCGTGTCTTTCAATTTAAACTATTTCCGAATTTGCTAGTCTGGACTGAACTTGTCCCTGTAGCTTATAAAATAAATTGTTGGAGTTCATTTTTTATTCTATGTATCAAAGTACTTGTCACAGCGTTAATTGGTTTAGGATTTAAAACCCTTCCGATGATGTATTACATTTTCTACTCAGTTACGACTCAGTGCGGCCAAATAGCCATGATATGTTCTCTATTGATCAGTGGAGGTACTCTCCTAATCGTCTTCTACGTTAAAACTTGTTAGAAACACTACTGAGAGGAATCTTTGGTATGTGATCGTGGGCATACTTATACGTTATTTTACTATTTATGGATTTCAAAAGATAGCGACCGATATCAACTAATTCTAAAATTCTATCGACTCTCACTAACGGACTTTAGCATCCACATCGCTACACCAATAATAACGGTCTCGCAATTTTCCGAATTCTAAAAAGAAAAAAATAATAATAATCGAAAAGCTCTACAAATAAGACCATTTTCTTTTTTAACGCACCGTGTTGCGAGCTCTACTCTACCGATTGCGTTTCGCGACGATTTGCCACCCTTAAACTCTACAGCAATTCTCTACTAACTCTTATTACGTGGAGCTATTCTTTATCTCCACTCTACTGACAAGTCAGTCATTCAGTCAGGCTTCTGACAGTTCTAAAGCGGCTGTAAACTCTAATTGAACTAAATGCCACGTACCACTCCATCGAACAAATAAAACAACAGGTCATCTTATTTCCAGTCGACAGCCATCTCATAGATCAGCAAAACAATTGATACACTCGCACTTCCTCATGGGAATGCCGAGTAAACACTCTTTATTACACTACCTAGAGCTACCGTAACGAAACCCTGATCTAGACTCTCCCGTCTATGCCATCCAGAGCCGCCGGATACCTTGGTACAGTCACCGACCCACAGAACTCAGAACCTGTCACACAAACTAAATTGTTGCCAACTCAACATCTACTTCATAACTTCACAACGTTAATGATACTTGGCATCGGGTATCTTCTCGACAAAGACATTTTAAAATATGCCGACCGGTAATCTATGCACATCGGTGCTTACGAAAACAAGAACAACTTGCCTGCTAATTTTTGCGTCCTACGTTCCTGTGAAGAAGCTACGTTCACGAATTACTCTTCGTTATTCTAAGAACATAGCGGTCACTGAATCAATCTTATTTTAATCTCACTAGGCTCGTTTTACCTTACATACCTAGTAGGCAACCCAGTACCTAGTGGAAAATGAAAAGTCTATTTAGAAATTATGAAAGCGTTGAGTTATTATCTGTACCAGTCAATCAATGTCAATAAAATCAAGTTACTGTTCATAATCGCTTACTATTGAATTTGCTAACTGTTATTATGCAAGGAAAACTGTCGTTAACACGTTAACATAAACGCCTAGGTCTAATTTTTCACTAAAATTGAAAAAAATCTAAGTCGAAACAAAACATGACCTTGTGGCAATCTTGCCTTACGATATCGGATTCAGAATTTCGCACTGAATATCATTTTGAAACTATTACCACCAATGGGAAACTGTAATTGCTATAGCTTCGTACTGAGTATATCAAAATTACCTAGCAATATCAATCTAACCACTGAAATGATTCGAAGATCTTTAAAGCTTTGAAAATCACAATTAAAATTAAATGGCAGCGGCTCACCAGGCACTTCAGTCGGCCTTGAACGCTTCCAACTCCACAGATGTTGACATGATGTACAGCTACTGCAGCCTTCAAACTGCTTGCGGACCTTCGATCCGTCACACTTAGAACTGCTCTGAAGTTGTAATTTCTCAGCAGCAATAGCTGCATGCAAACTTCTAGCGCCATGTGCTGGCTTCATCCAAGGTGATAGGACATCTGAAAACTGAAAAACACCACGAGAGTACAAGTCCAATCCAAGCTTTGGCAGGAGTATAGGCTTCAGATAAGCGTAGCAGCCACACTATCCAAATTAATTAAAATCTGAAACTAATCAGAATACTGGCACTAGCAAGAAAGTTTATGTCCAATAGTGGACAACCGCCCCTAAGATGACCCACTGACCCAAAGTTGGGCTATACATGGTTGTGATGAATGAAAATATTGCATTTACAATCATCTTAATTTTTAAATTGAACTGTTAGGTTGGTACGGTCCTGTAACTGTATCGCTCTAACGTCCAACAATAGCTCTGAACTGGTAGGTACTGGACTACATTACACAACCAGCGATAACAGAATAATATTACCGCTTCATCAGCGTTATTTAAAACGCCTTTCTACCGATTACTAACGCTTAACTAGCAACACTTAACTATTACTTCACTAAATCGATAGCGAACGTGAAAATAATAGCCACACTTTAGTATAGAGAAACAAAGCGATGAATCAATTAGCTAAAATGGATTATGGCTAATCATGAGACCATAGCCCTTTGTAGTCTGTCTCCACAGCATAAAATGTTCCTAGTGAACAATTTTTTTTATTATTTTTTTTTTTTTTAAACAAGATAGAAAAATGTTAACGAACGAGCACATCAGTTTCACAGCAATAACAAAATGAAAATGACTCACCAGATTAACGTGAAGATCCTCACACACATCATCACACTTCCCCATGACCTGGCCAGCTGTTTTGAAGTTGCTTGCCTCCGTTCCGAACTAGTTTTTCATTGTTCAGGTTGATGAGGGTAGCCGCATAAAACCCGACGAGTAGGAATTTGACCTTGGAATGCATCTTTAATTGGCCACACGTTGAACTCTGATAGGTTATCTATCATAGGCATGTAGGCACGATGCTCTTCAGAGCCCGCACAACACTCGAGTCCTCGACGAAACATAGCACCGCGGTGACGCACAATGACCGCGCGTCGATCTTAGGTTTATTGGATGGATTTTCACGGCACACATCGAGTTTTAGGCGTCTGGATAATCACACGCGTTTCGAACACGAACCACAATTTTCACTATAACTGTCACTACGTATTTTGCATTTGAAAAGGAACCCGTCACGTAAGTATTTCACTAGCATTGCCACGAATCTTCATGTGGGCCACTTGAGTTGCATCCCACTTCTGATGTCGGCGTCAGCGACAGCTGAGCGATAGCGCCATCATCGTTTGGGTTCGGTGGTATCAGGATCATTGTAGAATAAAACACTGAATACAGTACTAAGCTCTCTTTATTAACTGTGGCTGAGTGCTAGTACTTTACAAATAGACAGTCCCCCAAAAACGCCCGCCCGTTACCACATCCTAGTGTTTTAGCTAGGGAGAAGACGTGGCCAACAAACTCCATAGCAACACATCTGTCTTTTGAGTTAGAAGAACTCGCATTTACAACATTATTAAAGAAGTCTGTTTAATTTAATTAAAATAGGTAAACCGACAGTTTCGTTTGGGACGAGTGTCCTAGTCGGTGTCTCGAGCAAAAGTCACCTCGCCAAAGTCCCCACTCTCCAATTTATACGTCTCTGTCCACGTGCCGCCATTACAACTGTCAACTGACGTCACGGCGTTTACCACTACCCACTACTACAATACTCAAATCAGCAACTAATTATTAAATGATTTCTTTATCCACGACATATATAAAAATCTCGTGTCACGGTGTTTGTTATCGAACTCCTCCAAAACGGCTTGACCGATTCTTAAGTTTTTTGTGTAGGTCTAAGAATTGGTCGTAGGTTACTTATTTTTTATTTTATTTAATAAAACAACGTTTGCCCGGTCAGCTAGTTTTTTTTTTATAATTTGCGGGTATTTTGCGGTTTGCGGTTTTTTTTACAAATTAATGGACTATGTAATTGTCTGAATAAATAAATTGATTGATTGGTTACAGCGGAAATAGAAAGAAATAGGTATATGTACGTTACTTTTATTTATTTATTTAAAAGAACATGTACAACAATACAGATAGTGCTATCCATGGCGTTGTACATTGCAAATGATAAAAAAGGAACATATATTACAAAGGTAATAGAAAGTTTAGTACCTATATGAAAATAAAAATTGTTGACAAATCAATAAAATCAAAAGAATGTAAACACACTTAGAGTAAAAAATAAACGTAAACACACATTAAAATAAAAAACACTGTAAAAAAGTATAAATAACATTACTGATTGTTAAATTAGCTGTTAATATTTTAAAGAGATAGAGCGAATATTGTGAATCCCAGGAACCACTGGCTCCACTTATTAGAGAACTAGCTCTCCCGCGAAACTTGATCTGTGACTATAGGCATGGGTCATTGATGGTTTTCTGGTTAACGTAATTTAACTGTTAAACTTCAATGGTCAACTGGTTGAAAAAACTGTTAAATTATTAACAGGTTTTGAACGGTAGCGATTGGCGTCAACGTCAATTTATGTCAACGTTTTCAATTATTGACAATGTTGCAAATAATAAATTGATGTTCATTGAAGATTACTGATTTGTTATAAGAAATGACATTCCCTTCGTACTCTTTCAAGGCTTAATTCGCATACCAGACCAGTTGATTCTCAGAAATGAATAAATAAAATTAAGTTGAAATAATCCGTGAGCCGTTGACGAAAATTAACAGATCATTATAATTCAACTTGTTTTTTTGTTGATGATTGAATAATCGTTAAAAAAAACAGTTTATTGATTCAACGACCACCTCTATCTGTGACACATTTTTCATTCATGCTCCGCGCCTGTTGGTCGTAGTTTGATAAGTCGGCCATCAAAACCTTAAAGATTTTTTAAAATTCGAACCAGTAGTTTCTGTGATTAGGGCGTTCAACCAAACAATCGAGCAATAAAAATTCGAACCAGTAGTTTCTGTGATTAGGGCGTTCAACCAAACAAACGAGCAATAAAACAAACTCTTCAGGTATATAATATTACAATTGAGGTATGTAGACATCTAATGGTAGGACATTCGAGATGAATTTATACATACAAACATTAATTAAGTAATTTAACAGGTAACTAAAAAACCTGGAAAAAATATTTTTGACAATAGCTATATCTTTTGACTTATATTCCAACTAATATTTTACAAAAAAAAATCTACTCCACCTAAACTTTTTTACAAATAATACAACCGACTTCGAAAAAAACAAAACACTACAAAGTATAAAATAACTTACATTTCAGAAGTCGGTGTTTTTCGATGACTTTTTGACACCGAGTTATTTTATACTTTGTATTGTTTTGTTTTTTTGGAAGTCGGTTGTACCTACCTATTTTGTTTAAAAAAAAATTCAAATTGCTCCCGATACCAGCTACTATTTTATTATATTTTTAATGTTTTTTTTTTAAGGGATCTTTTGTTTCTTTAGCGGCGTTGAGCACTTTTCTTGGGATGTGTATAAAATGTTAAACTCGCGTCAGGACACGTGACCTGATCGAAAATTCGTAAGACGGATGATCCAAAACTGCACAACGTTAATGTTCAAGTTTTCACTTCTGCCGGCACTCCCGGAATGCAACCCGATGTTTTTTTAAGTGCGTTCTGACGTCACAAGTCCCCACTCCCGAGTTTTGATGCGTTTTATCTTTGTCAATATTCATTGATTTACAAAAACAAAAAATACATGTCCATTTTTTTCAATACTCTAACTGACGGTCTCAATAGACTTGCTATTTATTTATGGTGGAAACTAGCCTATTGACGGTACCGCACATTATTTATTTACTATATACTTTACTGTACACCAAAAAGGAAACATCACGGAACTATAAGTCCTGCTTTCCCCCGTGTTTGGTACAGCGTCACCACGTGGTCCCACGCGCGGCGTCTTTGTCGGCAGATCAAACGCCACGCGTCGCCGCGCGCGCCGTGCACTGCGCGGGCGCAGCTTCCGAGGCGTAAGGGATGAGCGGACGGTGACTTAGAGGAAACGCGGGCGGGTAGACTTTGCATATATAAAGTCGTATTAGTTCGAGGTTTGGCGCTTCTTGTTTCCTCCTCCAATATCGAACCATTTTTAAAGACACTTCACAAACGCAATAAGTACAGAGCCAAACCTCGAATTATGAGTTTACGTACAAAGTCACTCCGCCCACATTTCCTCTTAACCGAGATTATAAACGCTTTATTGGATTATGTACAACTGTGACTTCGTTGAGTGTGCCCAAGAACTCCACGATCTCATTCCACCGGCCCCATTCTACCCTCGTGTAACCAGACGCACTGCAAATTACTATCCCTACCTTGTTGCTATTCCACCAATTCGCACTAAGCGTTTCCAAAAGTCTTTTATAATGCGCACAGCAAAAGAGTGGAACTCTCTGCCTGCGTCTGTGTTTGAGAACGCCTAGAACCCCAAAGAACATCGAAGTTAGAGTGAACAGGCTCGTTCTGGGTAAGCTCGCTCCATCGTAGACTTTGCCTCTGTCGTCTCTGACCTAGTACCAAGTACGATGGGAACGTCATCACCAAATCAGCCGAGAGACGACCTCTACTGGACATAGGCCTCCCCCACGCGTCCCTATAACCTTCACCAGGTCATCGGTCCACCCTGTGGGAGGCAAGGTCGCGGCTAGCCGATGGATGCGAGACGCACAGGACCGGTCGTTGAGGCGATGCTTGGGGCAGGCCTTTGTCCAGCAGGGTACGTCTTTTTGCTGATATGATGACGGTTCCTTGGCACAAGAAATGACAAGTCTGCAGTTGACGAAGTCGTACTGTGGATGATGATAATGAATACGTTCCCTTGGGAAAAAATCGAACATGTACAAGAGAAAAGTTTCTGTAACTTGTACCATCTCGTACTGATGGAATGGAATGCGATGTCATAGGGTGCGGGTGGGATCTACCAATCGAAGGCAGGCTGAGCGAGTATGTAGGAGCACTGCCTTTGTTTTTATGCTGATCTGCGTCTGTAGTGGTGATTATCTTAGATGGGTGGGCTTAGGAAAGCATGCATGTCTTCAGGAAACTAATTACCTACACTTGGTTCGCAATAAATGTTTTGACTTTGACTTTGACTATTAGCATTTTCGCCCGCGACTTCATCCACGCTGTAATTTTCTTAAGGATCCCTAATTTTTCTAGTAATAAATTTATAGCCTATACATGTTACTCAGGGATAATGTAGCATACTAACAGTAAAAGATTTTTTGAAATCGTTCGAGTTGCTTTTGAGTTTAATCGTAAGAAACCAAACAAATAAATCAGAAATTATTCTATGTTAGGTATAAAAGTTTATGCATAGATTACACGTAAACTAAAACGATGCCTCAAAATAAGCACACATTTTCAGAAATCATCAACAAAAATTACATTTGATCCACTTTCGGTCAAGAGATGACGCTGATTTAAAATGCGTTATACACCGCAGTGCTCCAATTCTCCGACGAATATTAAAAACATTTTATCTCCTCCTTTTCGCCTCGCCGATGAAAATTTAAACGGAATCGAGTCCGACTCGCTCTTGACAGGTTTTTTCACACAGTGAAATCGTAAAAAAACCATGTGTGGAAAACTATCGTTGCACTAAGCGTTTCCAAGCGTCTTTCATAATCCGCACAGCAAAAGAGTCGAACTCTCTGCCTGCGTCTGCGTTTCCGAACGCTTACAAACCATATTTTTTTCAAAGTTGGAGTGAACAGGCTACTTCTGGGTTATCTTGCCTTATCGTAGACTTTGTCTTTGTCATCTCTGGCCTAGACTAGAGTCAAGAGCAAACCCATCTCAAAGAAAAAGGAAAGCTGAGTTGAAGTTGAGTGGAATTGAGTGGTGGATCACTTAAAATATATTACATCTGCAGATCATGATGCTCATAAACGATTGAATCAAATGCTGCAGAATATTGATGAATCTTTCACTATCGAGTGATATAATTTGTATCCTTTATAAGGAAATGTCATCGGAGAATGGCCGACTCCGTAAGATTGTAATAAATCTGGTTTAGATTATATTTTCTCGACATATTATGAAGAAATTGTTTTGTATATAATAAATCCCTTCCAAATTTAATAGTTTCCAATCTATTCGAGTCTTATTTAGAAAAAAAGTTTACATTTTCACGCGATATTTTACAATCATACGGAGTGTGCCATTTTCCGGTGACATACATATATTTTTTTCTTTCTCTATCCTCCAAGCCAAAATTAACTGCAGTTTTCATTCCCATCCACATAGAAATTGCAATTAAACCCAGTCCCTACAAACTCTAAGGGTCATGCCACATTTATGCACAAATACCGAGAAGCACATCGGCATCGCTGCGATACGGTCAATTAGTGCCGCCGGGCCACACATGCGTATCGCGACGCGATCGCGAATCGAGTCGGCGAAACGCAGCGTTTTGTATTTATGCGAATTACGGCTGTACATGTCATGCGAGGATATAAATAGTGAGGTGGAGATAGGCAGGGCTGGACTTCCTTGGAATTTTGGAATGTTTTTTTTTTTTGTTTGGCGGTCTTGTTTCCGGTTATGTAGAGGGTTTAAATTGTTGTCTAGCAATTAAACAATGACAAAAGAGTAACGTATTTTTTTCGTATGATACATCATTACCCGCTTTGCCTGTTAGACGTAATGTGGAGTTTTTTTTTTTACTATTTATAGGCATACGTTTGAGCGCTATCTCACCTGATGTCAAGCGATGATGCGGTCTAAGGTGGAGCACGCTTGCCTAGAAGTAACCTATTCACTCTTGACTTAAAGACTCCCAGGTTGTAGCTATCAGGAAACAGAGACTCAGGCAGGGAATTCCACATCTGGCAGATCCGTTCCAAAGATGAGAGCAGTACTCCATACACGATAGAACTTGCGCTTGATAGAGTTTATTTAGTACATCCATCAAAAATACACACCAAAAAAAATTTTTTTTGGTGGAGTATGATTCCGGTATAAACCATAAAAACGTTATGTAGAACGTTTGATGTAAGAAAGAAAGAACCATTTTTGAGTTTCTCGCGGGTAAAGCCGCTGGCACACGCTGGTGAGTCAAAAGTATTTTTTTTCTTATAGAAACAAAACATTTATGTGAGTCAAAATAACTTTTAACCTCCTAAACATCTGACCACACACTACCGACATAAATATTTTACATCTAAACTACATGCCACAACCTGTCGGCCTGTGTACGAAAATGAATTAATACATAAATAAGGTCAGACGAGGTATAAATAAATAAATACAAATGGAGGCTACTGGCGCCACTCGCTGGCGCGGCCGGTCCTCTTATTGCCCAATATGTGGACAGGTGAGTGAGTGGAGTCGTCTGTGGAATTTATTTTTTGAATAAAGTTTTTTTTTTGCGACGTACAAATTATTCTTTGTTGGGTTTAACTTGTAGTCTTACTGGATACCAGTATTTAGATCTCAGATATTTGAGACTGGGTGATACGGTACTGCGATAATCCTACTTGGCAGCTCTATATTTATTTATTTTATTAGGATCTCCAACAAAGAAAACACCTTTTTTTTTTTTTTTTAGGGATGGGAAATCATCCAATGACTCCTCCCGCTCTGGGTGTAGCGGGAGGGAGTGTCAGACTTCTACTGACTAAAACCCATCCATGTTCCTTCATTGCCCTTTGTGTTCCGGAGCCACAGTGTCTCTTGCGGCCCTTTCGGGCCCCTCTGTGTTGCTGACTCTCTTTGAGGCGCGCGTGGAACACTAACGCGCCGTCGACACGGCCTGTCGTCACTAGACGGACGGACGGCGAGCCACCCATAGCTCGCCGTCCACAGGACAAAGAATACACCTTACTTGCTATATTATAAAAGCTTGCTATGCTATATAGCTGGCAAGGTCTGGAAAAGCTTTGTAAGGTCAAAAGAAAAATAGAAGAATATTTAAATACATAGTTAGGAATGTCAAAAGTGGATTTGTTTTATAAAGTTTGTCGAGCATTAGCTTTGGACCGGGCTGGGAGGCCTAATAATTAATACTAACAAACCAAACAGTGTTTCATTTATACTAATATCAAGTGATGCTTCAACGATAGGATCCTGGGGCATCACAAAGTTGCTGTGTAGTGTGTATTTTTGTGGTGTTGTTGTTTATGTTTAAAATTTACATAAATGATAATGATACCGCGTGTATCTGACATCGACGCACAAACGATTTCCATGGGTCCAGGGCATGATTCTGTTCCCCAGTGTTGGAATTTTTTGTCGGTTCTTTTCTCATTTTTTCAAGAGTACTCGAATAGGTATCAGCTCAGCTGAGCTGATATCTATTTGTGGTTTTATTCAGATTGCTCTTTTTAGTGATAGTTGTTTATTTATTTATTTTTATTTAAAAATCTCATTGGGTTAGGTCAGAATAACGATTATGAGCAGCCTAAAGTAAGACAAAACCCTTGAAATAAAAATGAAAAAATGAGAAAAAGCCGACGAAAGATTCTAATCCAGTCCAGAATCATGCCCGGACCCATGGAATTCGTTTGTGCGTCGATGTCAGATACACGCGGTATATGATATTTATTTTGTAAGTAGGTTGTAAATTTTATAACACTTGTACACGTCAATCTTCTTTGGTCATTTTAAACTAGACGAGGCCGGCGTTTTCTAGCTGACTGCTCTGAGAAGAAAAACGGAAACAAACTCAGAGGTCAAAGTATATTTTAAAGTCCACACAATCGTACTGGTCAAATCATATGAGAACCATGTAGGTTAATGTCTGAAGTGGTATTTTGAGGAAAGGAACACACAGATTTGAGTGGACCTGTCCATAGTCGAACAACAACTCGTTTCACACAGTCATAACATTTATTAGAATTGGATACTATATTCAGTTATTGTATGATAGAAATTGTGTATGTCGCATAAAATAACAGCAGGATACCATCGGGTTTTACGTCAAAGCATTTGTGTCACTCTGATATCTAGCGAACTTAGTAATTCTACCCCCATTTAATCATTGTACCCCGTTTTCAGGAAAAATAAAAGTTAGATATTTACTTAGTTAAGAGGCATCAAATGTTTCGAATTAAGTTGATTATTGCATTAGATAACTTTTATTTTTCCTGAAAACGGGAAACCAGTTGTGACTTATAATAATTATTTTCGAATGTACAGTATGTGAATATTAATAGAAAAGCTAGGTACTTTCTCCCGAGAATACTTTTTCAAAGTCATAATTTGTAGACCAGTGTTATTTAGGGGGACGGATGGAAAGTGGGATAAAGAAAAGTCATGGATTTGTGTGAGGAATTATTTGAAATAAAACACACAGGTGACATAATTACATGGTGTCCGATGTAACAACGGGAGAACGGCATCAGGAACAAGATATTGCCTCAGCCATCAATTAAATAAAATTAAGAGTAATCATCTCATCTCATCTACAAGGATACTTGTCTCAAAAAACTAACTTCGACTCCACGCCATCCCCAATCACATAGGCTTATCCGATTTATAAACGCAATATTGTATTTGTATAAAACAATAGGCTTATTATAGGTGGTTCGCAGACGCGGTTACATTCTGTTTTTATTTTATTTTGTCGCTGCAGAACCCACGCTAAACCGAACCCTTTGTTATTAATATTTTATACATCGAATGGAGGTGCGTTTTTACTGAGCGTGTATTTTTGCGTAATGGGATTACTGTGTAGGTCAGTCGGCTGTGCTGGTCAAAGATGGCAAAGGAATGTATGGTAGCAACCACATCGCCGCAAGGTTGCCTGCTTGTCGGTCTTCGACAGATTGTACTGCGGAGAGTGTGCCCAAAAACTCCATGACCTCATCCCACCGGCTCCCTTCTGCCATCGGACATCCAGACGCACTGCAACTTACCATCCCTACCTTGTTGCTATTTTCTTCTTTTTTTTTTACTCGGTATGTATTTGCTCTTGACTCTAGTCTTGGTCAGAGATGACAGAGACAAAGTCTACGATGGAGCGAGCTTACCCAGAAGTAGCCTGTTCACTCTAACTTTGAAAAGATTAGGGTTGTAACTTTAACTTGTAAGCATTCGGAAACACAACCACCCGAGGCGCCGCCACCGACAGAGGCGCGGGCGTAAATCGCGTCGTGAGTTGTGCTTTAATTTTTAACATACATAACTGCTTTCTACAGAAGCTGCGGGCCCGCAACCGCGGCGGTCGCTGGTGAAAATCGCTCCGTGAGTTCTTAGCCTTAGACGTTCAAAACGTACTGAAAATCAGAGTAATTTGAATAAGTGACTATTGATTGTATATATTGCGGTGCCATGTCAAATTTTGCTAAAAAAAAATGTTTTATCTGCATTACTTTCAAACGTCGGAATCCCCCCTTTATTTTGAATTGAATTGATTTTTATTATTTCTTGTTATAACGGTTTTTGAGATACAGCTCGCTGACGGACAGACGGACGGACATCGAAGGCTTAGTAATAGGGTTCCGTTAGTTACCTTTTAGTTACTGAAAACGAAAAAAGACAAAACCAATAGAATTACGTCATCATCAAGCACAATAAGCACAGCAGGTGAATACATTTAAAACTCATGTTCAATCTTCATAACTCCTCAACAATCTATAGAACACCCATGGTTAACTATAGGGTGGTCCCATAACCGGTAACCATGTACCAACCACATAAACCAACGGTTAAAACACAACATACAAATAATTAACACAATCATTGATCATCTGAACGCACGCGTCATTCGTTTGATCAGCCGCCCGACGCTGATTGGTCAGCGATTAACGGCTATCGGTCCGTATTGGTCCGTTCAAATTTGGAATGATCACTGTGACTAATTGAGAAAATTCGTTTGCCATTTACGCATGGGTAAGTAATTGAACCGACGTTACCAGTAGGTACTTGATTTATTCTAGTTTTTTATTAAGTAGCTGTTGTCGTAAGAAAATTTATGGTGAACGAGCACCTTCTGGGTAAGCTCACTTCATCTTAGACTTTGTGTATGTCATCTCTGACCTTGACTAGTTTCAAGAGCAATCCCATCTTAAATAAAAAAAGAATCACCTTTTTTAGCGTTCTAACAAATACTTCAGCTTTATAATATTAGTATAGAATTAGATTGCATAAACTAACGTACCTATTACCTACTTCGTAAGTAGTCTACTAAGTCTGAAATTAATAAGTTCCTTCGGCCAAAGCATCTTCGAATCTTCGGCAATGCTGCCACTGTTCTGGGCGCTTTTGCCATTGACAGTGATGTGGATTATATTTTTGATGCTCAATGATACGCGTTTGTACATAATGTAGATTAATCTTTAGTTTATAATTAAAGCTTATTAAATATAAGTTTCTAAGAAAAACTTTAAAAAAATACAACCTACTTCCTAAAACAAAACACTACAAAGTATAAAATAATTTTAATTTTAGAAGTCGGTGTTTTTGGTAATTCTTGGTTTTTTGTATTTTACAGTGTTTTGTTGTAGTTTTTTTGATTTTGGAAGTCCGTTGTAAGTTTTTGTAAAAAAGTTTTTTTAATTTTCACTTTTTAGTGGTAGGTACCTGAATACCTTTTCACAGCGTACCCGGCGTAATATTAAGTTATAAAGTGGTTTAATCAATAAACACACATGCTATTTCAGCAATCCCGATCCATTTGCCATCATTTATTGAAGAGTTCCGTTACCTGCCTCCGAAGTTCTTCATTAAATCTCTACCAAATTGAAATGGGACCAGTCTGAGAAAATAATCTTCCAAACATAAAAATAAGTATACAAATCAGTAAAAATAAAATTAATAAAAATTTTATTTCGGAACAATAACACAAGATAAGCATTACAATTGAAACGATGGTAGCTGCAAAAGTATAAACTGTAGCGCAGCTAACAACGGCCTTTCCCAAAAACTTAATGGAACAGTTGGCGAAAATATCGCTGAACAAACATTTTTCATGGGATCCCATCATCAGATACTAACTTGTACCTTCCATCATCAGCTCAGCAACATGAGATGATGATTACCATGACAAAATATCTGAATTGCGTTAGAAAGTTTATATAAAACGTTGTGTGTGCCTGTAAAATTTGAGGGTTTCTCTCGATTTGTATGGGATCCCATCATCGGATTCTGACTTTGTGAAAATGGAACCACCTCATGAGTATAGGCTTTCGAATACAATAAGAAGTTTTAAAATCCATTCACAAAACAAACATACAATAAAAACAGTACAATAAACCGAACATAGTACGTCCTCCTTTTTGAAGAAGTCGGATAAAAACTATGACTTTTTTTACTATTGATAGTCACGTGTTTGACCATTAACTCACCTGATGGGAAGCGATGATGTGTTCGAAGATGGGCGCACTTGCCTAGAAGTAACCTATTCACTCTTGACTTAAAGAGATTTCTAATGTGTCGACTTCAACTTTCAAGGGGTTCCAGACAAAGTGATAGTCTTTCAGCGATAATGACTATTGATAAATCGATCTAGTTGGTATAACTTAACCTAACTGTACCATATCGCGAGGATTTTTGCTCATTTTGACGTAGTTTTTGATGTAAGAAGGAGAACATTAGGTTTAACAAGAGACATCATTGTTTGAAAAAAAAATTAATCCGGCCAAGTGCGAGTCGGACTCGCATACGAAAGGTACGAAGAAAAAAACCTTTTCTTGTAGGGGATAAAAAAAAAAACAAAATTTAAAACTAAAGGGGTTTCCTTAATTTTTTTTTTTATTTTTTTTTTTATTACATAGTCTGTGTAAATTCAACTGTCTACCTATTACGGAATCAGAATCAGAATCAGAATGCTTTAAGTATTTGTAAACATAGGTCAAATCACGATAGTTGCGAGATGGTACAGTTATATAGATCCTCTATGTTTTGCTCTGAGGCGTACAAATATTCATCAATTCAAATAGTAACGAGTAACTATAATAGTACTTACATGCATAAATTATCAATATGAATTATAATTAAGATCAATTTCAATTAATATCCAAGAGACTGTTACATGTCATAATTGTGTAGGTAATGCTAATGTCAACAAAAAAAAACACGGTTCTTGAGATACAGGTCGCTGTCAGCCAGATGGACGGACGGGCAGCGGAGCCTTCATAGGTATCCATTGGTAGCCTATTGGGTACGGAAACCTAACAACGATTTTATAACATAGAACTAACTGGTATTATAAACCTTAACCAGAACAACTCGACCGTCACACACGATACACAACCACTTCCAAATTTATCGAACATCGAAAATTCCTGACAAAGTTTCGTCAAAAAACCCAAAAGATTTCATAACAAAACGTTCTACAAGTGAAACCGTATAATTTCGGCCAACTACGTCTTCCAACTGTCCGGCGGGTCATTTCCGCATCAATATTAAAACACCCCATCGTTCTTAAAAACAAACTTAACCCAACCCTTCATGTATAATTCCACAATCCCTTGGCGATAATGTCACGCCTCCAGCCCGTGCTTAAAACAACAGAACTAACAATGAAAACCGCAACTTATTAAAAAACCACTTTAAAATCATTCGGCTAAAGTCTAACTTAGCTTAGCAAGAATCTAGCGTAGAACGGGGTAATATGGCACACTAGTTTGAAGAATAAGACTTCAGGTGCTATGCATAGTTTCTGATGCACTTACAGCCACATCTTTATGCTTGCAAATAAGGTTCAAAATTGTGTAAAAGTTAGGTTATAGTACCTTTGTTTGAGGTTAGGTGACAATAGCGACGCCATGTTGGTTTAGTGGGGAAGTGGGGGAACTATGGGGTGACTAATAAGAGGTTTACAGCACTTTAATTGGGTCTGCGATGGAAATTGATACGATAAATACAGGGAAATCGATGGCCTGTGTTTTATTCAAATAAGAAGGACTTTTGGTTCGTGGTTCAGTGGAGTTCTTGAATAAGGAAGTTGAATTTTTTTAAGGAAAATCCTGGAGTATAGAAATTAATAAGTATGTTTTCTACTTAGAATGAAAATTTTTGGGTTTGTGTTGATGTTTGTATTTACTTCGATTGTTATTTAAAGTCGGTATAAATAATAATCCGCTTTTATTCGTGTTTAAATGTTATACATTTACTCTGTTTAGTGTTTACTTAAAATTCCTACATCTTTCTTAACATGCACATTCTACTCAATCTTATTGGTTTCACAACTTAAGTTACTATGCATCGTATTACCAACCATAATGACATTAACATCCGCCATATTCGTAGTAACATTATTTTTCTAACATCATTTTTAGTAAGACTAGGTTTTGCCCGCGACTTCGTATGCATAAATCCCGTTTTTTCCCCGTTTCCATAGGAATTTCGGCAAATCCTCTATTAGTGTTCCCCTACGCTCCCCAAGGAACCTACATGCCAAATTTTGGCTTTCTATGACCTAGTTTTGGCTGTGCGTTGTCTGTCAGACACTAACTCAATCAGTAACGGAAGAACTTTATATATCAGGAGGATAGTACTCACAACATTTCCACACTTGTGTCCTTCGAAGCAAAAAACATAAACTAGGTACTACAATCTTCCAAAAATCCAGAGACAATAACAAACAAAGGGACCATAGACAACCATACTACAAAAATAACTAGAGCGTGTACAAGCGAAAAATATGGCCCAAAAATACAGGCATAAGTACGAAGAATTTCATATTGTAGGCCCGAGAATTTCGAGTGCTAATTTCGTGCTCTTCGCCTCGAGTTGGGTTTGCACTTAAGGGCAATCGGGGGTTGAGGGGCTATATTAGGCTATATTGGGCTATATTAGAGGCCACCTTGTGCGGGTGAGCCGTCTCTATGACACCTTTAGATGTCCGAGCGAGAGCGTTACCACTGGTCTCTTCGAGAATGGTTTTATTTTATTTATTAGTATAAGGTACTCCAACGACTTATTCACGAATAACATATTATATTAAAGAACTCATGTAATGTTATTTATCTGATCAGAAATGTATTTTAAAGAACAACTAAATACACTTAAAATAGAAAAAAAAACTCCTAACTAAAAAATGGCATACAAAAATTCGTCCCCATCGCTATCGACTGGAAGTGAGCCCAAAAGACTGGCTGCATTGCCACGTTGCATGGCAATGCTTATCCTCTGTCCAAGGTAAAAGCCAGCTCTTGGGTCGCGCGAAGCGTCAACTAAAGAACTTATAAATCTATTATTATGGTGAATTTGTCACTTACAGGAGTACACAGCTTAATCATAAATAAAAAATACATACAAATGAGGTGAATAATGTAATGTAAACTAAACTTTTTTCTTTTTGATAATGTCAAAGATAGTGAAGTTTTTGGTTCGGACAGATGACATGAAAAATAATTAAGGATTTAAAGTGAAGAGGAGAGGAGCAGAGAAATATCAACCAATGGAATGGAATTGCATAAAATCTCCACTTCGCTGCCTTGCTCCGCGTGGAGATAGGACAGGCAGCCTTATTCGGTGAAACGGTTACGAATTTGTATAGTGACGGATTTTTATATATTAAATCTAGTTTTCTATAGCATAAGTCACTGCTCCTCATTTTATTGTACTTCTTGCACCTTTTTTTTTTTTTTTAGGGATGGGTAATCATCCAATGACTCCTCCCGCTCTGGGTGTAGCGGGAGGGAGTGTCAGACTTCTACTGACTAAAACCCATCCATGTTCCTTCATTGCCCTTTGTGTTCCGGAGCCACGGTGTCTCTTGCAAATAATCCCGCGACTCCGGCAGGCGTCGGCCCTTTCGGGCCCCTCTGTGTTGCTGACTCTCTTTACTTCTTGCACCTTAAGGCCCTGTACGCACTGCGATTTTTCACCGCACGGCTTCATTTCCGCAATAGGGAATATGCATGCAATTTTTTTTATTTGCAAATTAAAATACTTATTAGCTCTAGTAAACAATCATGAAATTATTTTTTAAGGCTAATTAAAAAGTAAAAAAGATTTTGGGTTCGTACAAATGAGAATGTTAAGAGTTTTTGATTAAACTTATGTTCCTATATATCCAGTTGTCGTTTAGCATGGTATGTCAGACCTACGTGGTAGCGGCAGCGCATACAGACGTCGGACGTGAAATAACGTTGCGCCACGTAATAAACTTCAAAGACGTACGTTTTACGGTGCGACGTCTTTAGACGTTGCTTAACTTTATATGGGAAAAAGGTGCGCCTGAGGACCAACATTCAGAAATGAGGTTGCTCACGCGAACGTGTTAAATACCTTCATCATTTATTAAGTTATAAAGCTTCAAAGACTACAGTTAGAAAGAGAAGTACGATACGTAATGTGACGTCAAATTACACGACGACTACACAGCTGCCATAGAAAACAGCGTTTTCGCGAGAGGGACAGATATATTTGTTTAAAATAATTGTATCTCGTTCGTTTTTCGAGCAATTTAGATTCTAATTTCACAGTTAGTATTATATTTTCGAATACTTTTAGATAAACTGTTCAGATCATAAATACTTTTTTCATGCATATTCCCTATTATGTAACACATTGAATCCTATACTAGTATCCCCACAATAAAAATCGCAGTGCGGACAGCGGCATAAGGTGCAAGAAGTACAATAAAATGAGGAGCAGTGACTTATGCATCGAGAAGAACACCTCAATGTTAAATCATCAGTTCTGTTTGATGTTGAACATTTATAGGAAATTATGGCATCTATGTACTTTACAGCGTTACTCTTAGGGTTTAATTTCACTAATTAGCGTAAAAATAGTTACTAAACATCTTTAAAATATGGAGTACCTACACGCCCGAAAGCCCTTAAAACTAAGACAAATCCGGGGAAAACCGGCCGGGTTACAACCCAAATTCTATCAGTGACAGCGGATATCGAAAAATTTAAACACATGTCATGCGCTATCGAAAAATCACATTTGACATTGACGTTTCGAAGATCAGTGTCGTTGATTCTATAAACGTCACAATTTCTAAGGCTAGGCGCACACTGGTAACTTTGTCACCGTGAAAAGTCACCAGTGTCACTTAATCCATCTCACAAACTTCTCGACAGCGGAACCATGGTAAGTTTTCTTTAGCAACGGTCAGTGGGGTAGCATGAAGGGGAGGCAGGGGCCGAGTGGCTCGGACACTCGGGGGAGAGTCGACATTGGCTTTTGACAGTCCGCATTGCTAAGGAGCAGTCTCGGAATTCTGGCGTTACATTACCGGGATTGTGTTCTATGTACTTTGATTGCTATACGATTGAGATTGTGAGTATAAAGTAGGTCTGTTGGGCTGTGTTTCAGGGGATGAGATGGTGTTTTATTTAAGTAATTTATTTAATAAATTGGTTCTCGGGAGCTCGTGGCTAACTAATAACAGCTGCACGGAACGATTTCCAAGGTTAAGCAAAGCTGTCGCGGGACTATTCGATAGAGATACCGTGGCTCCAGAACACAAAAAGCACTGAAGGAACATGGATGGGTTTTAGTCAGTAAGAGTCAGACACTCCCTCCCGCTCCGCCCAGAGCGGGCGGAGTCATTTGATGATTTCCCATCCCTAAAAAAAAAAAGAAGGTTAAGCAAAGCTTGTCGAGCTCAGACTGTAGATGGGTGACCATATTAACCTACCGAGATTCTTCCGTGGCTCGGAAAGAACGATAAGCCGTTTGTCTAGGCTATCATTTGTGGATCTTTGGCAGTCGTTACGGATTGTCAGAAGCCAGAAAATCTGACTCCAGTCTTGCCAAGAAATACCGTGTAAACCAGTTACTGGGTGTGAAGGTCTGGTAGGCCGCGGCTTAACCCTGTTGTAAATGTTACTTGGTGTCTATTATTCTGTCTCCTGCTTGATAAGGAGGGAAGTGGAAATAATTATTTTTTTCCTGCTCCTCCGCTGTACCTTTTTTTTTATTTTATTTAAAACGGGGAAACTCTTGGCCCAAATCTCACCTGATGGAAAGTGATGATTATGCCGAAGATGGAAGCGAGTTTCACCCGGAATCCTCTAACATAGAGGAACTGGCTATCATATCTCTAATTGCCGGAACACAACAATGCTGTTAACATTGTTGTTATGGCGACAGACTTAGACATGATGGTGGTAGCTTGCCAGGCGGACTTAGAAGTCCTACCACCAACCAAACCGAGCAAAAAATTTGCCCCCACTGGGAATTGAACCCGGGACCTCTGGGTCTGAATCGAGTGGTATAACCACTAGACCACGGAGGCGGTTAGTGTCACCTGTTTAGCACCACCCGGGGACCACGTGTAGGGATTCGCTGAAGGGTATTCTCCTACGGACGCGGGTGACTCGGCCCCCAACCGGTACCTACTCTTCTGATTAATTTCGTTGCGGGATCCAAAACAGTTGAATCGTTTCTACGGGACTCGTCGGGTTTAATCACAGATTAGATCAAACACAGCATATAAACTATTAACATACAGACCAGTTGAGAACCTCCTCCTTTTTTGAAGTCGGTTAAAAGAAGACTATAGGCAGAGGTGTAACCAACGTTTGTCCAGTTATGTTATGAGCCCTCGTTGAGGCGAGCCTGTGGTGTAACTCATTCACGCCGACCAAGCGAACGTATCCAGCCGGTCGATTCTGTAGTATGTCGAAGTGAACACTTGGGCGAAGTGAACGACAAGTGAGCTGTCAAACCATACAAACAAGATGGCATGACAGCTCACTGGTCGTTCACTCCACTTAAGTGATCACGGTGAGATGTCGACAGAATCGACCGGCTGAATTCGATCACAACAGCTCGTGAAACGTTCCAATATTGAGCAAAATAATTAGTCCACCTGACACCGGCAAGACCAGAGGCCGATTTCTACATAAATATTTTGGCAAAGAAATCACAGTTTTTATTTGTAAGAACCATGCCTTTTTATAGGTCTAAGTAATAGTCTTCTCCAACACTAGCCTTATTCTAAGAGTGTGTGCGTTCTCACGCCGCTGTCCGCCGTGCGCCGGGGTGAAAATAATCACAAGTTAGATTGGACACGTAATGACATACTGGACAAGTTGACTCTTATAACAACTGCGGGAATCAACAGCTGTTCTACTTTACAGTTATTTTCATAGTAATGGCAATATTGATTTCCTTTGTGTGTTGTTTCTTTTCTTGTGTGGTTCAGAGGGGGAATTCTCATGTTTTTATGGTACGTTCGCAAACTGTCAAAAACATTTTGACAGTTGTTTGAAGATATTTGTCGATGAGATGATATTGCGATTTGAATGTTATCGCTTTTTAAGTGCAGTATTGATTCTCTTGTTGTTTTTGTTAAATAGTTTTAAGCAACTATTATTAGTGTGAAGTATCTACTAGAATTTTTTTAATGTCCTTTGGCAATTATCGCATTTCCGAATACAAACGAATGCTAATTTATCGTGCCCACTCACACGTAAAATCCTGATATTCAGCTGAATCCGGTTTGACTGGAAGCCGACCCCAATATAGTTTGGAAAAGGCTAGGCCGATGATCGTGCCCACTTCTTTGGGCAGGTTTTTGGATTAATATACAGCCTATGATGCTCACAGATATATATTTCTGTGCTCACAAATAACGTGACTTTCTATTGTTTAACGAATTTTCCTAATCGGTTCAGTAGATTTAGAGATACCCACTACAAACTTTACGTCTTTATAATATTAGTATAGATAATAAATTTTTTTTTTTTACTATTGATAGGTCATACGTTTGGCCACTATCTCAGTTGATGGTAAGCCATGATTCGGTCTAATATAAAACTAGAACTGATGGACGTAAAAATCAGCAAACGTTACGTCGTACTTTCGGACGTACCTACTTTCGAAGATAAGGGGCGGGTTTGGTAATTTATGGTTTAATTTCTTGAATAATTTCCATACTATTTATTTTAAAATTATGAAAAAAAAACCTAGAATCCTCATAGTAAGCCCACGTAACGCGTCCGTGTTTGACGCACAGAAGTCCATGTGTGCCTAATTCAACTGACTCGGTCCATTAGATCCGGAGAAAACTGACTGTGACCGACAGACAGACAGACAGACAGAGCGTTCGGAACCCTAATAAAGAAGAAAAAAAAAGAAGGAGAAAATGGAAGAAGTAGGAAGATTAAGGACTGGCAGGAACGAAATACCGTTAGGGATATTTTAAAACGATCCTGTAGTTCTAACCTTCTAACACAGTTTTCTATACACCTTTTTTACAGGATGGGTAATCATCAAATGACTCCCCCTCTGGGCGGAGCAGCAGGGAGTTTCAGACTCTTACTCACTAAAAATCCCTTCATGTTCTTCCTAATGCCCTTTGCGTTCCAGGGCCGCGGTGACTCTTTCGAACAAATTCCGCAACCAACCTTCTATATACCTACAACTATAAAACTTTAACTGAAACTAAAGTCAATTGTCAACTCAGAACCACTTTACGATGTAGAATATGAGGATGCCATCAAACACTGGGTGGTCTGCTAAATAGGAAGCGATGGGGTCAATTACTAGTTGACAGCCACAATTAACTGACAAACAGTGGTGACTTGTGTGAATAGAATGCGCGTGCGCCGTCGTTTTGTAAATGGAATCCATGTTGGAATTTTTGTTGTAGGTTTCATATGCACGTCTTGGCTGAATGCTTGAAAGTTTTTGGATGTTTTTTGTTTACATACCTACTAACTTGGCACATGAGACAATGACTTGAACATGAGAAATAATTGTTTTTTTTTTTTCATTCATATAATCGTTCTTCTACATACTATCAACAAAGCTATTTGGTACACAGGGAAAACTATATTTTTTCCCACTGCATTGCCAATATTTGTATCTAAATGCATTACCTACTTGTACCTAACTTTTAAGCTTATGATATAGGTAGGTACGTACTAGTGTGATGTACAATAATTGACTAGTAACAATATCTCATAATGATTTCAAGAAAAAATAGTACAGATAGTCTCTTAAGGTAGTACAAACATACATAATTATTTTCCTCCGACCAACAAGGTTGATTTTTGTATATCATCAATAGCAATTTATAATGTGCTAAAAGTATTTTTTTTTGTGGTCATCTAGAATTTAATAATTCGTACAAAAACATTTCTATACACAAAGTAAAATAAAAAATATCCTTATTAAATACAATTCATGTAGGATCATTGTGTAAACAGCTAAAATATCGTTTTCATTTTTTGTATTTATTTTGACAGAAGTCCATCCAGTTAATTAAAGGTTGGGGTTCCCAAAAAAAAGAAAACAAGAAACCGTAGCCAATTCAATTTAGTACCGACACCAATCAAAAAGAACACCGAAACTTAATAGGTTACAACAACAAAAAAGGAAAAAAAAAGTGAATCAAGAAAAGTCGATCACATTTCAATTTACTCTGTGTCGAACCGAAAACCTCCTTGAAAATATATCTATTACAAACCTATCACTTCTAATAACTGGCAACATGACATCGCATTATAATACTCCAGAAAAAACTTGACAGTTACTCCACCTGTGGCTCCAAATTAAGAAAAAAAACCCACACTTTTTTACCAAAAAAAGTTTAAATGTCAAAAAAGTTCGGTTACTTTTTTCGGCCTCCTCCGAAAGTCAGTGAGCGTGAATGTAATAGTAGTGGAACATAAAGGATCTATGTTTTTAACAGTTGACTAGTTAATCGGGTAATCTACAAGATGGCGGGACGTGATTTATAAGAGATGCGCAAGCGCCGCCGCGCCGCCGACGTCTTCCAGTCGCCGCGCGCCTTTTGGTGCTCAAAGTTTTTATTTAGTTTTAAGGGTTTATAGAAACTGTTCAGAGATGTGATGCCTTTTTTAAGGATGGGAAATCATAAAATGACTGCTCCCGCTCTGAGTAGAGTTGAAGGGAGTGTCAAACTCTTACTGACTAAAATACATCCGTCGTAGTGAACTTTGCGTTGCGTTTAGGTGACTCTTTCGGAAAAATTCCACATCCCTGGCAGGTACTGGCCCTAAAGTAAGAAAATTTGAATTTCGCGGGCTGGTTGGAGCATTCACCTTAAGGTGAGTGATGTGATACCTACAAATTTTATGTAGCTCCAGCAGATAGTCAACGATGTGTCAGCGTATTTACTTATTTATAGAAAAGAGAATTGTCGCGTCGTGCCTTTCTGCGGGATCTTTTCCTTGGGACTCTACAAACACACTTCATAAGTTTGCTTGTTGTGCTACTCTTCATGGACTTAGCGATAAAACTCCCCTGAAAAAATATAAATAAAAAGATATTGTGAACAACCACATTCTGCTCTAAGAATTATTCAAATATGTTTATTAAAAAAGCCGTCTATCAAAGACTGCCAAAAGTGCTTTTTGTAAAAATTGCAAAATCTATCAACAGGAGAAACAAAACCAGAGGCTCTAGCAGACTCTAGCTAGACAAAGTGACATTAGATTGCGATAACTATTGTCAAAATCTAAAACGACATTGACATGCGCTACCGAAATGTCACGAGATCAATCCAATCATTTGACCGCTGCAGCTGTTATGAATGAAGCGTCAATTTTACACGTTCAACAACGTTCGAATTCGCATCCCAGTCACGATCTGTTAAAAATATCCTCATTTTGCGACTGAGTTGCTAAAACTAGTAGAATTTTATTGGTCCTCACAATATCGTTTTATTAATCTACTAGCTGACCCGCACAACTTCGTTTGCGTCAAATTTTCCATTAATGCTCCGCTCCTTTTTGTCTTAACTTGATGATATATAACCTTCCTCGATAAATGGGCTATCTAACACTGAAAGAATTTTTCAAATCGGACCAGTAGTTCCTGAGATTACCCCCTACATAAATAAATAGAAATAAAATAAAATAGCCTTTATTGCTGTTTCTTGCCTTACAATAGATTAATTAATACATGCCTACTTGCTAAAACTAAATTTATACATCTAATTCTAATTTGTATAACTATTTTATATAACCCCCTACATACAAACTTACAAACATACAAAATTACAAACTTACAAACAAATGTTAGCTCTTTATAATATTAGTATAGAAGTATAGATAGCTTCAGAAGTCAGAGCTTCAGAGCCTTATCTAACCAGGAATGCCTTGCTAACCTCTATTTCAATATAGCGATGAACAAAAAAAGTTTCATTAACAATACCTACGTATACCTCATTCTATTCTCTTAATGAAAACCCAATTAAGTGGGCCGCAATAAAAGCTAATTGGCTTTTAGTGACGGTTTGATTCGGACGCTGCATTTAATAATATCTCTGAAAATTTCCGTGATAGGCAAATAAAATTGAGAACTTTTGCTGATAAGTTTGTTGAGGTGGACGGAACACTTAAAGAAGGCAAGATGGAAGAAAAAGAACAAGAGTATAAATACAATTACACTGGATAAAAAGACCCACATTTAAACATGCAACCATGTATATCTATACTAATAATATCTATACTAATATTATAAAGCAGAAGAGTTTGTTTGTTTGTTTTGTTGAGGAAATCTAATCTCAGGAACTACTGGCTACTGGCTAATCTCAGGAACTACTGGTCCGATTTGAAAAATTATTTCAGTGGTGGATAGGCCATTTAACGAGGAAAGCTTTAGTAGGGTATATATCATCACGCTAAGACAAATAGGAGCTGAGCATCATGGAAAATGTGACGCTGACGAAGTTGCGCGGGTCAACTAGTCTATACATATAATAAAATCGTAGAGTTGCCGTGTCTGTACATTGAATATTTTCGCATAAAAAATACATAGAAATGTCAGAAAAATGACATAGAACACAAAAAAGCAGTTTTTGAAATTCTTTTCTGTTTGTCTGTTTGTCTGTGCGTCTGTTTGTCTGTGAGTCTGTTTGTCTGTGCGTTTGGAGGAGCATCACGCATAAACCACTGATTGGATTCAAAATTTAGGTACTTCGAAATATTAAGTGATAATCGGAGCAACATTTAGTGTTTATTTCATCAAAATCGACCCACAAAATCAAAAGATATCGAATTTTAAAGTTTACGAAGAAACCTCATCGAGCGCTAAAATAGACTTCAGATACTTGCAATGCCATCTATTGAGAATTTTTTAATAAGAAATGTGTGAAAAGATCCCGAAACAATGTATTTTTGAGTTATTTTTTAATTAAACTTAAAATGTAGCAATAAAAGTGAACATTTTATCATATTATCATTATTTATCGTAACGTGTAAGCTTCTAAGTTTGAACTTATGAGTAGTTATGAGTATAAAGACAGTTCAGTTACGTTGTAGATCGATAGATGGCGTTGTACTTATGACGCGTTTTTCTGAATCGCGGTGTTAAGATTCTCCGCAGTAGCATGAGGTCAGCCCCATGTTTTATGTTGTTTAACTTGAAGTCGTATAATTGATATTGAAATGAAATTATACAAATAGTCATGGAACTTGGAAGTATAGATTTGATTGAATGACTAGATTGTTTTTCGATTTACTGGGAGGAGTCAGGTGAGGAGAGTCTCCTCCGGAGAGTTACCTGTATCCACAAGTAAACTGTTTTACTAACAGAAGAGGTGAATATTTGGTCTTATGTTTCAATGTGGCTAAACTATATCAGCCGAACACGTCGATCTTCAAGGTTAAGCAACGCTTGCCGAGGTCGGTCTGTGAATGGGTGACCATTATAACAACCTAGCCTTTTCCTTACTATATTGGCTCCAGCTTCCAAACAAACCGGATTCAGCTGAATACCGGTATTGTACGTGGCGCGGCTGCCTGCCAGACCTCCACATCTCATTCAATGCAAGATTTCAGTCAGATTTTACTGGCTTCTGACTATTCGTAACGACTGCCAAAGATCTACAAACGACAGCCGGGACCATAGGCTTAACGTGCTTCCTGAGGCACGAAGGAAACTCGGTATGTCAAGATGGTCACCCATCCACAGACCAACCTTCGCAAGCGTTGCTTAACCTTGAAGATCGATGCGTTCGTCTGTTATAGTTTAGCCTTGAAGATCGGCCCGTGCGGCTGTTTCAATTTAGCCACGAGCTCCTCTATAATAAATCGATTCTATGAACCCAGTAAAACTTTTTTGATATTATAAAATGTAAACAAATTAAATTAATCAGTGGTCCACAATCAGCAATATTGTCAGTAAAAATCGGAGAAAATGTGTTTCTTTTTGGACTGTTCTGGACGAAATAAAGAATCCACTTGATTCAGCACCATTCGTTCGATAGTTGGTTTTGTTGATTTTGATTCAAGATTAGTTTGTACCAGGAGATTAGGTACCTGGGCTGGTCGGCATTTCAACCGATAGAGATGATACAGTGCCCTGCATTAGGTACCCTCTTCATAATTATATTCTTAATTCGAGAGAGAGATCAGGATACGTAACTGAACGTAGATTTTGTATATGCAATCTATACTAATATTATAAAGCAGAAGAGTTTGTTTGTTTCGTTGAACGCGCTAATCTCAGGAACTACTGGTCCGATTTGAAAAAATCTTTCAGTGTTAGAGCCCATTTATTGAGGAAGGTTATAGGCGTATATATATATATATATATGTATATATCATTACGCTAAGACAAATAGGAGCGGAGCAGTAATGGAAAATGTGACGCAGACGAAGTTGCGCGGGTCAGCTAGTGTTTTAATAAAATTAAAAGTTTTGACAGTAGGTACTCAATTATGACTTCATTTATCTTATCACATTAAATCTATTTACAGACTACTAACTAAAAATATAAAGTTACGGTCTTTCAACAAAAAAATATTATCAATACGATGTTACGGAACCTAAAAATAACGTCAATATTATTTGAATTAAAATGTTTACTTTCAATCCTGGCAAAATAAACCACCAAATAAAATGTTGAAGCAGATCTCAAAACTTTGAGGTGCGCACGCGCCTAAGCGAGATCAAAGCAGCGAGATACTCGCGACATCGATTCCCCTCGATTTAGAACTAAAAACAAAAGCAAAAACAACGTTCGAAATTCCAACTGACCAACGTATTAATGTCGGACAAATTCATCAGAAAATGCTTCCCAAACGAATTTGTCAACGGAATCCTAAAATGCCTTCGAAAGAGTTAATCGACCATGATAATGATAGAGAGATCTTTTATCTGGTTTTCTGAAACTATGTTTTTGCGATGATTATTAATTACCAAAATGTTCAGCAAAAAACATGACGTCTTTAAAGCTTTTGATAACGATACGGACCATAAAATATAAACAGGTAAAAATCTCAATTTAGAATTCACAATCGGAAACCAATAAGGAAACATCCTTCAACTAAAAATCGAAATTCACAACACAGTTATTAAACATCTTATAACTCGTGACGAGAACTAACTTTCTTCACTCGACATAATCACAAGAAAGAGACAGAAGACGTAGTAAGGAAAGAGAAAGAAAATCCTGAATTCGACAGAGCCGAAGTAGACGAAGATAGTCTTATTGGTAAGATCACTGGAGTGAAGGGTTCCAACAGCGGTATGGGTGGCCACCCCCCACAGTTGGTCGATGACCATAAAAATGGGTATAAAATTGAAACATCAATATAATAAGCAATCAAGCGTCTGACCGGACCTAATTATACAGGGCGAGTGTATGTTATAAATTATTTCATGACTTGAGATACAGTTTGTTTCAAAATTGGGATGAGATTCTGTTCTTAAGTTTTAAGTGGGTTTACTTTTGATGGTTAGTTGTCGTAATGCTGTATGCTTCTTAATTGGCTGTTGATGTATTATTTTATTATTTGATTGGGTGTTTATGACGTTTTTAAAGTAGATAGTGCCATAAAAATGTTCTTTGTTTTTTTATTTTTCGTGGGCTTCTTGTTTTTATATTTTATTTTTGTGGCTCGCCTATCTGCAACTACGGGAAAGCCCTTTAAAAATGGTTTTTCCGTAGTTGCAGATAGGTTTTAAAAGTAATTAACTAAAGTATCTATTATTTTTTTTAAATTTTTAAGCATTTATCAACCAATTATCAAGCTTGTTTAATTTGGTAGACTCGAGTCTGGCAAATATCTCACCTAATGCAAGCGATGCCGCGTTCAGCGATGGAGCACGCTAGCCTTAAATAATAATTTTCACTACTGATTTAGAAACTCACAGATTTTAGTACCTTAGGAAACACAGACTTCGGCAAGTAACCCCACTCTATAGCCGAGTTTTAATGTAACATTAATGGGGGACATATAGCCACAACTTCATAACTTTATATATGCACTAGTAGGCAGGACCAGAAACAAACGTCAAAAGATCGCTTCGTTTCTGTCATATTGGAACAAAACAAAACCAACAATCGTTTGTTTAGTGAACCCACTATATCTCGCGGCGTTGCTTGTCATAACTGGGTAATAAGTATGATTAAATTTCGACTGCCTGGGGCCTGGTGCCGTGATCTGTTTGTTTTAGAGATTTTTTTCTTTTTTTAGGCCAATTTGAGAGTGTTGGCTTAGTGAGGATGTACTTCGAATCTACCGATTCTAAAATATTCTATTATACTGATTCTTTATATCATTAAAGTACAGATAATCATAAGCTACAAATAAGTATATTAATTTGTGGCTTATGATTATCTATACTTTAATAGGTATAACTGAAGAGTTTGTTTGTTTGAACGCGTTAATCCCAGAAACTAGTGGTCCAATTTTAAAAATTCTTTCAGCGTTAGATAGCCAATTTATCGAAAAAGACTATAGGCTATATATCAACAAACAGGAGTGGAGTATTCATGGAAAATGAGACGCAGACGAAGTTGTGCGGGTCAGCTAGTATTACATAAATTAGGTGCTGCCTCTTAAAATTGTTTGTATCTTTTTAAATGACAGTCAGATGATGAACATGAAGATAGTTAAAAAAAAAATATTCCTTTTTCAAGTACTTACCAAAATAGACCAGCATAGGACTCATGTGAACATGAATAGAGAAGCAGAGAATTGAAGTTAACAATCTGCTGGTTCCTTTGTTTTTCCCAAATCCATGTAACGGATCGACACTAAAAAGATCTTAGGCCTAGATAAAGTAACATACTTTCGACAATAGGGATTGCCGAAATGTCAAAATGTTTAGGACTAACCTTGTGACATTTCGGGAGGGCACCATATATTAAGTCAACTTCCATAAATTAACTTATCGATGATTGTTTCATTATTATCGCGTATGGAAAATTAAGTTGTCTAGAGGCAGTTTTTCACTATTGATAGGCACGCGTTTGACCACTATGTCACCAGATGGTAAGCGATGATGTGGTCAAAGATGGAGCACGTTGACTAAGAGTAACCTGTTCACTCTTCTTAAACTTAAAAAATAATGAGAATATCCACACAATCCTGTCTTCAACCGGCCTCAAATTTGGCAGTCGACGCGAAGGTGTACCTTTTCTCATAATTTACGGGCACCATTGGTGATAACCATGTGGTCAGCTAACAGCACTTTATGAAGCGTGGGTGGTAGGTCTCGGTGGTATTGCACGGTATGGTGACTAGATAATATGGTGCTACGGGATATTTGATTTTGTGAATTGCCTTTTACAAACACATTGATGTGTTATAACGATAGCTGTTTTCGAAAAGGCATAATGTAAAAGACCATGAGTATCGGTAGCGTTAGTGATAAACCGTCTGTATTTTTAACCGACTTCCCAAAAAGGTGAAGGTTCTCAATTCGGTTGTATGTTTTTTTTATGTTTGTTACCTCAAACCGATTTGAAAAAATCTTTGTTTTATCTGAAAGGATATACTTACTTGCAGATTGGTCCCATTCTTTTATTAAAATCGGTTACGAAATTTGGATCTTAAATCGAAATAGCTGGAATTCGTTTACGGTGATGGTTTTTTGTCATCCAAGTTAGGTATCGAAATTACGTATTTTGCTTTTCTGCGATTTTTCAGTGGTGTCGTATGGTGTAGGGTACCACTAAAAGTGAAAAATTAAAACTTTTTACAAAAAAATACAACCGACTTCCAAGTGATATTTTAACAGCGGAACGGTTATGTAAAGTCAATAGTGTGTATAGTGAGTAGTGAAAATAAAAATGTGCTAGCGAAATGTCACGTATCAATCTCATACATTTTGTCATTTCGACGATCGCTATCGCCAAAAAATGTCACTTTGTCTAGAGCGAATCCTGCGGCTCTAGACAAAGTGACATTGTATTAGCGATGGCGTTTGTCCTAATGTCAAAATATAGGGATTGAAAACTTGACATTTCGTTTCGATAGCGTTTGTCAATCCCATACATCATGAAGTTTTGACAATCGCCTTAGTCACACTAGCGCTGAAAGATTCTCTCCTGTCTAGATCATCTGCGCAGTGGATGTTTTGCGTCTGAAATGTATTTAGCCTATTACATAACTATGGGAAATATTTACCGGTACATTCGCGATACAAAACTGTAGGCACTCCAGTGATAATTACGCACCTACCTATCATGATCGCAACCAGCCTGTGGGTGGTACATGTAGGTGGACCACACTTTACGAATAATGAGAGACATTTTTTTGAAACGTGCAGATCAACTTGAAGTTGTTTTTATTGTGATTATCAGATATTTTGGTAGTATAGATGTTATTTTATTTATTTTTTATAGAAGAAAAATCATCTAATGACTCCTTGAGCTCTGGGCGGAGCTGAAAAGAGTATCAGACTCTTAATGTCTTAAATACATCCGTGTTCCTCCTAATAACCTTTGCGTACAAAAAAATCCACATCTCTGGAGTGTCCCCCACTTCCCTCCCCACTCGTGCGCTGTGCGGTGTCAATTATATCGCTCTGTTTTATAAATTCGGAAATCGCGTTGCGTGTTTGTTTTAAGGCTTGTGAATTGCTTTCCGGTGTGCCTTAGTGTTTTAAGTGCGTGTTTTGTAAGTTTTTAAAGGTGTTTGTTTATTCATTTATTAGTAATTAGTCAATTTCTCCAGCCATCGGTAAGTTCATTTATTTTCTCTTTGTGTGGGTAACGCGAAATAACTTTATCGATCGTTATTTATCTGTTTCGTTTTTGTTTTATTTCATTCAGTCGCGTCCTAATACGTTTATTTAGTGTTTTTCGCCGTTAATGATGATGTCAACAAACGATGATCCGCCGGATCGAGGCGGAGAAATATTTCGTAGAAATACAAAAACCCAAAGGTCGCCCGTGGCAACCTCCGCTAGTTCTAAACGCTTGTTCAGTGAACTGTCTCCAACGTACAGTTCACCCGATGACAGGTCAAAACGGCTTCACCAAACATCCGAAACCGTGGAAAGATCCTCACCCTTTTTAAATATAAGTAATGCGAGCAATACTGATTATTGCGACTTAGTTTCCGAGGCGTCGGCATACCTGTCTAAAATTAACGACTTGGTCAATGATCAGGGGTCGCGCATTAACGTTGCAAATAAATCTGCCATCATGGACATGACGCAGCGAATTACGGGCATTGTTTCTATGCTAGCAATAAAATCGTCGTGCAACGAGACGAAGTTAGCCAGAACGGAACGCGAATTAGAAAAGGTTAGGTCGATTAACGCTGTCAATCCTAATCCTGTCGGTAACAACAATTGTAAAATTTCATATGCGGACTCGTTGAAACTACGTTTACCAAAAGTGGCGCCAGCGATTATGGAATCTCGTCCACCGTTACCTTGTGTGGTGGCTTATCCGACCGCGGCTCGATCAGCTGATTATAGCACCTCGTCCGCGACAAAACAAGCGCTTATGAAGGCAATTAAACCTAGTGATGACGGTTTCCAAATAGTAGGCGTGAAAAAAACCGCGAAATCCGGTGTTGTATTACGCGTCGCTAATGAAAATCAGCTAAAAAAATTGGAATCGGTAGAAGCAATCAAGGCCGCTGGTTTACGTCTAGAAAAACCAAAAGGTAGACGCCCTCGAGTGTTGGTTAAGGATGTACCATCTTCAATGGAAGATGGCTCTTTTTTGATTGCATTATTCCGTCAAAATATCAAAGATGAGCTTCAAATAAAAGAGGATGACTTTATAAAATCTACAAAAATTATCCGTAGGCGCACGTTAGATAACGGTCGTAAATGGATCGGAATTGAAATAGAGCCTGCCGTACGTAAGCACTTAGTGTCTACAAAGGATAAATTATTTATTGATTGGGCTACCTGCCGTTTTATTGATGATGTCGAAGTTGTTCGTTGTTTAAATTGTCAACAGTTTGGTCACGTTAAAAAACACTGCGTTAATAAAGAACCTACCTGTGCTAATTGTTCAGAGGCACATGAAACTAAAGATTGCCCGCACAATGACGACTTAAATTTTAAACCAACTTGCGTGGCGTGTAAACGCTTTAAAAAACCGTGTGATCATCGCTGCGGATCTCAAGAGTGTACTACCTACAAACTCAAACTCGAACAATTAATCCTAAACACTAATTATTAATAATGGATAGTTTAACCATAGGACAATTAAACCTTCATAACGATAGGGTGGCGACATCTGAGCTGGATAAATTGATTGTGGATTATAATCTAGATATAGTACTTGTTCAGGAACAATATCAAAACGCGCGCATGGGTCACAAGATGGTCCAGCTGAACAGCAAGTCACGTGCCGGAATTTATGTTGAGCGTTCTTCGAGCTTTACTGTAACAGCTATACGTAATCTCATGACGCCCCATTGCGCCGTGGCGGAAGTGTCATCGCCTACCTTTAAGGTTTACGTTGTGAGCTGCTACTTTCAGTATTCTGACCCTGTCACTCCTCATATACATAATCTCCGTCACGTCTTGCGGTCGCTCGCGGGCTGCAAGGTTATAGTTGGTGCTGACGTAAATGCATCTTCTTCCCTGTGGTATGGCAAAGTTCGGGCCACTGATTCCGAACGACGTTGTGCTGTTGAGGATTTTATTGCTGAGATGAACTTATCAATCCATAACACCCCAGACGCACCACCTACTTTTTGTAGCCAAATGGGCGAATCTTGTATTGACGTCACACTTTCTAGTGCAGACGTACGCTTGGATAGGTGGCGTGTTCTTCCTGACGCGTCTTGTAGTGATCATCGCCTGATCGTGTACGATTTTGTTCCTATTCTTACTCAAGGTTCTTCACACTTAATTGGAAATTTTAGATATAAGAGTAAAGGCGCGAATTGGGAATTCTTTAGCTCACTTTTTGCTTGTCATGCCAAAGACTTCACTCGCGATGGACTGTCAGCTGAGGAATGTGCTGAGATAATGTCAGACACTTTCACTTACTGTGCTGACATTGCTATTGGTCGTGCATCTGTGACCAATATTCGTAGATGTGATTGGTGGAGTGACTACCTTGCTGAACAACGTAAGAGCTATCGCAGAGCGCGTAGACAGCTTAATAAGCTTAAAAAACGTAATGTTACCGGAGACGTTTTTAATCTTGCCATAAGTACTTTTAGAGTTGCCAAGTCGCGTTACAGAGCATCGGTTGAAAAATCTAAGGGTAATTTACTCCGGAAAATTGTTGATAAACTTGATAAGGAGGGTCCGTGGTCTCCTTTGTATCACGAGTTTAAGGCTAATAGATCGGTCGACCTTGCATACGTTCAGAACATTAAAGTAAATAATACGCATACCACCGGCATTGAAGAAACAACTGATGTTCTGCTTGATTCTCTTATACCAGATGATTCATCAGTAAATGAAAATGAATACCATCAGCAGATCAGGGCGTGGGCCGCGGTACCACCTGAATCACCAGAGTCAGACCTTCCGTCCACTGACGAATTCATAAACGTTGTCAAGAGACTACCTCTCAACAAATCATCCGGTGAAGATAAAATATCTAATAGAATGATTATAGAAGCGTGTAAAACGTCGAGCGATGCGATTTTATCAGTATGTAGCCGATGCATTGCGGAAGGTATTTTTCCTCGAATATGGCGACAAGGCTTTATACGCATTATTCCAAAGAGTGGCGACAAGCCCTCGGACGACCCTAAGTCATACCGGCCCATAACACTACTCCCATCTTTGGGAAAACTTTTAGAGCGACTGATTGTTCCGCGCTTGTTACCGAACGGACCTAAATTTCATAAAAATCAATACGGTTTTACTATTGGAAAATCCACTGTAGATGCGGCTCTATCTGTCCGTAAAATTGTCAACTCATCGGAACATAAATACGTGGTTGGAATCTTTCTCGACATTTCTGGCGCTTTTGATAACGCATGGTGGCCGATGTTACTACTTAAAATGAAAACCCGTGGTTGCTACAAAAACATCTATAATCTGATTTGTTCGTACTTTCTAAATGGCTCCGCGAAACTCAAACTTGGACATCATTCCATTACTAAGTCTCTAACCATGGGATGTCCTCAGGGCTCAGTTATCGGTCCATATATATGGAATTTTGGCTACGATGATTTCCTCGCGCTTCCGCTCCCGTACGGCTGTTCATTAACCGGTTACGCGGACGATGGCTTGCTGCTCATTCAGGCAAGTACTCGGGCTGGACTCGAGAACTTGGCTGACACATGCCTACGTTTAATATCTCAGTGGGGCGATCGAAACCGTCTGACCTTTGCACCGCATAAAACCTATCAACTTCTTTTAAAAGGAAACCTTAAATCCTGGCCTAGTATAAAATTTAATAACGTACCCGTTAAAAGGAAAGAATCCGTGTGCTACCTCGGTATGCTACTAGAAAGAAACTTTTCATTTATTGATCATATAAAAACAGTAGGAGAAAAAGCAAAAAAGAACTTCTACGCCTTGACGAGAATATCAAAGGCTACTTGGGGTCTATCATTTCAAACCCTAAAAACTATATATGGGGCTACTTACTTGGGTTGTATGTGCTACGGGGCACCTGTCTGGGCCGATAGGGCCACCATAGGGGCGGTACGACGTAAATTACTTCAAAACCAGCGTTTGGCTTTGATATTCTTATGCAAGGCGTATAGGACGGCTAGTACTTAAGCCTTACCGGTGCTGGCGGGTGTTCTCCCAGTCGATCTTGAGGTGCAGCGGCGTGCTGCAATGTACTTCTACGCTAGAAAAATCACGGACCCAGAGTTTTTACCGCAACGCGACCGTGCTAAGATCTCTAGATTATTAAAACCCCAGACTGACGTCTGGGAGGCACTTTTATGCGAATGGCAATGTAGGTGGGAAGATTCCATCAAGGGCCGACACCTCCACCAGTTTTTTCCATCCGTTCGTGAGCGGCTGGAGAAGACATGGCTGGAGGTGGATCACTGTGTTGCCCAATTTCTCACAGGTCATGGCAACTTTAAGAGAAAAATTATTTTCCTTTAGGCTTGTGGCCTCACCTTTATGTCAATGCTCTACAGCTGACCTTGAATACGAACAATCCGCACATCACATCTTGTGGGAGTGTATTCTTTGGCAGACTGAACGTAATGTTATGTTAGATAGTATTCAGGTCAAATCTGGAGTAGTTTACTATACGGACCTTGTAGAAACCAGAACAAATTTCCGTGCGTTCAGGCGATTTTGCCATACCTATTACTGGAATCAAAAGTAGCTCACAATTTAGGACCCATTAGTTTAAATGTTAATATATAATCCGTGGTGCTTGGAAACTGGGCCTAACCCAGTTGTATATGTCCCTTGGTGCCTATTGGCCTAGCTCTAATCTGTCTCCTGCTTGATATGGAGGGAAGTGGAAATTATATTTATTTTTCCTACTCCTCCGCTGTACTCTTCTGATTAATTTCGTTGCGGGATCCAAGACAGTTGAATCGTTTCTCCGGGACTCGTCGGGTTTCATTAACTCGGCGTTTTTCTGGTGGTCGCCACTGTTGATTCTGGCTTTCAGGAGTTGCAGTGGTTGGGAATGTGTGGCGGGCTTGTCCCAAAAAAAAAAAAATAATCTCTGGAGTGTTGATCTTATTGGAAGGCAAAATTGAAGAGTTCATGGCTAAAAATAAGCCTATAAGTAAGCAAAGCTTATGGTCTCAGCTGTCTTTTGATTCAGTATACTCAGAAGCCAGAAAATGTGAAACCAGTCTTGCCAAGAGGTATGGCGTTACACAGATACTGGGTTGTGGAGGTCGGTTGGGCAGTCACTCCATGTAAAATACTCCAGTTAGACTTGGAACCGACCCATATAAAGTTTGGAAAAGGCAGGCAAATTGTTCGAGATGTTATACAAAGGCATGAGTTGAAAAAGAAAAAGAGACTTTGTCTCTGTCATCTCTGACCTTTCCTTTTCAAGTAAAAAAAAGGAAGAAAGAATAATATTTATTTAGCACATACATGAAATACGCACGGTACAAATATAATGGTAAGTAAGCGAAAAATTAAGTGTGTGTCTCACAGCTGCACTAAAAAGGTTCATTTCAGCGATGTGACAGAGAGCCTGAGACTGTTTTTCTAATGAATCCTTCAAACGATGAGTGGCGGTTCATTTAAATTAATATCACTATCACAATGTAATTATAAAACAAGGTCCTCCGCCGCGTCTGTCTGTCTGTCTGTTCGCAATAAACTCAAAAACTACTGCACCGATTTTCATGTTGTTTTCACCCATGGATAGAGCGGTTCTCGAGGAAGTTGGTGGTAGTAATTTGTCAAGCGGGTGATGCCGCGGGCATCAGCTAGTAATAAATAAAAATATCATAGAAGTAAAGTAATTGAACAGATATAATGAATATGGAGCTAATTATACTAAAATTATAGAAGAAGAAGAAGATATAAAAATAACATAGAAGATATAAGAATAATGATGTATGATAGTGCTTTTGTGTACGTGTAACGACACTAAAACAGGTGGGAAAGATCCATAGAAATACCTATAAATTAAAAAACAGTTGTTTATTATATCAATGTGCAGCAATGGGGCAAAATAGAACAATTAGTTAGTTGTATGAGGATCTCGTGCCTAAATACTTAATAACAGCCGCACAGGTTGATCTTCAAGGTTAAGCAACGCTTGCCGAGGTTGGTCTGTGGATGGTTGACCATCTTAATAAACCGAGTTTCCTCCGTGCCTCGGAAAGCACATTAAGCTGTTGGTTCCGGCTGTCATTTGGAGACCTTTGGCAGCCGTTACGGATAGTCAGAAAATCTGACACCAGTCTTGCAGTTGAGAATCGTGTTGCCCAGTTTATGGGCTGTGGAGGTCTGGTAGGCAGCCGCTCCACGGAAAAATACTGGTATTCATCTGAATCCGGTTTAACTGGAAGCCGACCCCAATGTTGGGAAAAGGCTAGGCAGATGATTTAGTTGTATATATGATGAAAAGGCAGACAACGCTGAGCTTTGGCCATACCAAATAGGTCCTATTTATTAAAAATATATCTACCTTGTCCATATTTCCACATAAAAGTCCGTCCCAAAGATTTGGCGATACTACAATAAGGCTATTGATTGCCATCAAATTGCCTGCTCGTGACTTAGCTTTCGAATGGCTAATGTCTCTTTTTACGTAACTTCATAGTAATGTCCTCATAATCTGTAGTATGATGGTCATAGTAATTACTCCTAAACTACTTTGGAACATCGTACAGAGTAACTTTTTCGCTAGGCTATTCTGTTGCGCCATGCAATTGAAATGTAGGGAAATGCATTATGGGTTTAAATTGGGCTTAGTTATTTAAGAGTTTTATCCTTACTCATACTCGGAAAGTAGGCCTGAAGTTGCCTGAGGAGCAGGTTGAAAGTAATACTTTTCAGCCCTAGGGAGAATCGTTTTCAAATTGTCAAATTATTAAAAAAAAACTTGTTTTTCTTGTTTGAACCATTGAATTACTTTCAACTATTTCTTTAAAATAACATAGATTTGGGCAAAAATTACCTATTTTTCAATTAAAACCCTCAATAATGGCTGAATAGCTGGCCGGTCATAAAAAAAAACAAAATAGGCGGCAATCCGATCTTTATTTAATTTTTTTGGGTTGTAGTTTTGTTCATACTTTCATATAGCAGAAAAACACGTTGAGTTAATCAGATTCAGATATGGATATTTTCTTCAGTTTATTCGTGTTTTTATTTTTACTTTTCTTTAAGTTATTGTAATGAAAAGCAGTGTTTACCACGGCTGAAAGACGTATTTAGTCGCTCGACTTCGCTTTTTTTTTTAATTATTGCCACTTTTAAATAAATTGTACTGATGCAATCTCATTGAATAAATGTTTTATTTTTCTTTACTCTATTAGCTTGAAACCACTCACACGAATGCAGTCCAATTTCTCCGGAACCATTCAATCAATGCTCCTTACCTTTAAAAATAAAGACAAGCACGTCGGCCGTCGTACGTAAAAGTGAATGAATCCGTGGCGAGAGCTGTGTGGCCAGATAGGATAATCGTGTGTACCCGGCGGCGGCAGCGACATTACCACATTATCACCTGTGTACTGAGGACAGAGGTGGTCGTGGAGAGGCTGAGAAACCATTACATCATCACTACCTAGCCTTTTCTCAACTATATTGGGGTCGGCTTCCAGTCAAACCGGATTTAGCTGAGTACCAGTATTTTACGCGGAGCGGCTGCCTACCAGACCTCCACAACCCATTAGGTAACTGGTTTACATGGTACTTCATGGAAAGACTGGAGTCAGATTAACTGGCTTCTGAATCTGACTATCCGTAACGACTGCCAAAGATTTACAAATAACAGCCGGGACCAATGGCTTAACGTGCTTTCCAAGGTACGGAGAAAACTCTGTAAGTTAAGATGGGCACCCATTTACAGACCAACCTCGGCAAGCGTTAGTAGCGCTTATCCTTGAAGATCGACCCCTGCGGCTTTTTATTATATGGCCACGAGCTGTGAAACCATTAATATTTTTTTTATTGATTAGACCAGACGTCGTGGCCAAATATTAAAATAACCACAGCCTTATAGGTCGATCTTCAGGAGAAACGACGCTTGTGTAGGTCGGATAATGGATGGGCGACCATCCCTTACATACGGAGAACTCTCAGTGCCTTAGAAAGCTTTGTTAAATGGTTGATCTCGATTTGTGGATTCTGGCAAGTCAAATGATATGGGGCAGTTAGAGCTTCCAGTTTAAGCCTCTTAACTGGAAGCTCGCTCCAATTAAGTAAGGATAAGGATGGAGTTTGTTTATCGTTTCCGTATTCTGCAACTGGATCAATTTAGCTAGGTATATGATAGGTTTAGTCTAGAAAGTAGTTAAAAAAATTACGTCATTATAAATTAAAATTAGTGGGTGTAGCTTTCATATAGCGTCTGAAAACGACTTCGATAAGTTCACAAAGAGCTCGAAGGCGAAAGCGAAGCTGAAAAAAAGCATTTAATCAAAATAAAATTATATAACACAGTCCTAAACAGGCGACTCCATAGCTCTGTTCTCTAACTCGAAACTCAGGTTCGTGATACTCAGGCTCATTATCGAGTTGGTTGCTCGTTTAAAAAGTATAAATAATGATGGCGGACTCAAATTGACCTGTAATCATAGCTTAACCGTGATTAGAGCTAAATATAGAGATTATATGACTAGCTGGGTGGCGAAGGGACAGTCTAACGTGTTTCTCTGTTGATTTAGGCGAATTATGTCGATAAATCATATTTGAAACGGTTGTGTGGTCCACTTTTTTGGGTTCCGTAACCGAAAGGTACCCAACGCAACCCCTATTACTAAGCCTCCGCTGTCCGTCTCTGTCTGTCAGTCTGTCAGCAGGCTGTATCTCAAGTACGACAAAGAACATTTTTAAATATTGTGTATGTCTATTGTCGCTCTAACAACAAATAATAACCGGCTATTTCCTGTGTTTGTTATGAGGTGTACAGTCGCCAGCACAACAGGCTATCCGAATCTGTCAAATTTTCCCAATTAAATTTGAAGCCAATTTCTTGGCAATTAAATTAAAAATCAAATAAAGAAATTTGACAGATCATTGTAGCTTGATGTGCTGGGGGGCTACTCTCTAAGCACGACGTCCGTAGTTTCGGGCTTAGTTGCGGGCGTATTCTACTCCGTATTATCTAACCACTAAAAAATAATGACAACAAAATTCGAAAGTTACTGTCAAATCGTGTTGTCATTCATTTTTAGTTCGGGTTCGGGACTAATCGTAAGTCCGTAGGTGATACGGAGTAGAATACGCCCGCAACTAAGCCCGAAACTACAGACTTCGGGGTTAGAGAGTAGCCCCCCTGGTGTCTGTACAATAAAGTATATAATAAATAAATATTAAAGGTACGGAACCCTTCGCGTGCTAGTGCGACTCACACTTGGACAGTTTTCTTCTGAAGTTTGTTAGTACACTGTGGATATAGGTTTTTGAGCAGAAGTGGGCACGGCTATTGCTTGCAGAAAAGATAAGTCCAGTCAGAAAGTTGGAGTGGCGACCACGTTCCGGAAGAAACAGCGTTCAAATTTACAAAATTAAAAAGTCATTTATTCAAATTATATCAGTTATTTCTACGACCTATAATATAGATAGAGTAATTTATTATCAATATTCAGAACATATTTGCTAACGCTACTTGAAGAAAAACTGTTATTGTCGATTTACTTTGACAAAGTTCCATACCACTCTGATTGCTCGCGGATTATAAAATCGCGTAGTTTTATATTGCAATTAATCAATGTGCGTTTACCGTCGGCTTGAAAATACGAAGTCGAGGTTACTAAGATCGGTATATAGTTTCATTGCTTGCCATTGTATGATTATGTTTTCTCTATACTGTCGAAGCTCGAATGTCTTCGAACCTAATACTTACGTACACAATGGTAAATAGTTACCTACATTGTTCGACCATCACACTCTGTGACGGCCCATAACGGCTGTAAAAGATATAGGTACTAAGTTAGCTGAGACCAACAGCTTAATTAACGAGCTTTTCGAGGCGCGGAGAAATCTGGATGTAATTATGTTATGATGGTCACCCATCCAAGGACCGGCCTCGGTAAGTGTTGCTTAACCTCGGAGATCTACACGTGTAGCTGGATTGCAGAATTTGTTCGAAAGAGTGACCGTGGCCCTGAAACATACCTAAAGGGCATAGGAGGACCGCGGTCAGTCACAGTCTGGCCCTCCTGTCCGCTCCACTCCGCCCAGCAGGAGTCTTTTGATGATTTCTCACCCTTAAAAGAACCTTTCTTTTCTTAACAAGCTTTCTGAGGCATGGAATGTGTTATGATGGTCACCCATCCAAGGACCGGCCTCGGTAAGTGTTGCTTAACCTTGAAGACCGACCCATATGACTGTTCTTATTTAAGCACAAGCTATAGTTGCATAGAATTTCATCCAAATACTGCAAAAATAAGTTTCAATGCTTACCATCAAAGCGATAGTGTTTTCTTTCCTTTGTCAACGCAAGAATATCTTCGACCGTTTCTATAATAGTTACGTACAGTCGTAGAGTGCGGTGGCATCGGTAACGTGCTGCATGTGACGCGGGGGTGGCCAGTATTGTTCGACCACCACGCACCGTGACCAGACCAAATAGGGTCAGCAAAAGTGATGGGTTAATCTAGGTTTGATTTGTGTTGTTAGAATTTAGGTATACAGAGTAAAATGCTCTTTACTGCACATCATTACAAATTAAGTGAAAAAACATAGACAGTTAAATAACAACATATCTATAACAACAAGATACTTTTGTTTATCTGCAACTTAATACTTAAATGTGAACGGAAATGTGATAGGTCAAAAGTTTTTTCCTGAGATAAATAAAGTAAACCAATAGGTGTTACACATTACAATCTAGCCTATATGTAAATAAAAACTAACAAGTAATTAACAAAAGTGTGTTATCGGTGACAGTAATTTCACATACTATGTATGTCAAGGAACTAGGGTAAATCAAGTAACACCTTATTTGCTACAATTCTTAAACTCGTGTGGGCTACTGGGCGTGCCAAATAAATAGATATTAGTTAAAGAAAGAAGAGACTTAATATAAATAATATACTCGAAAGAAATTAACCTCTTCAAGGTCAATCGCAAAAAAAAAATAGCCACTATAATACCAAATGAACTGAACCCCAAAATACCGCTGTACAAATTACTTTAATCTGAAGTATCATGCTTACATATAATTTTCATCATGTAACTAATATATTCAAGTCTAAAATTTATCTTCAAAACGACAGTAACTTGAAACACAATAATGAAAAAAATAAAAACCTGATAGCAAATGCCAAAAAATAAAACTATGTTTGCAAACCGTACTAAACAATCAGCGCTTATTTTCACTCACATTAGTTTAGTGAAGGATAGTATCAATGAATTATGTGCATTCGCGTGATGTCTTCATCCCCTACGGGTGGATTCACCCCCAATCTCACCCCCTTTCATCCCCCACCCTCTACTTAGGTGATTGGATTTTTTTATAAAAATGCTTCTTTGCAGTACTATTCCAGGTTTCTTTGATCTTATGTGTGTGTGTATCTGAGTAGGTGATAATTAAGACAGTCTGTGGAACCTAGGTACTGGAATTTCAACCAATGGTGTGGCAAGATTTTTTGTAAAAGGGTCGTGTAACAATTTCGATGGGATGAGCTTTGATGTCAACATGTTCGTTTGATGTTGTTTGTAGCTTGGTAGTGTTGATTTGAGGATTGCACAACTTTGGAGTGGTTTAAAGGTATCTAGGTAGATCGCAGTTTTTTTAATGTGTGAAGTTATATGCTCTGCCTGTAGTATTTCATTTGTGTCTCCGTTATCTGTCTGTCCGTCTGTCACAGTCAGTTTTCTTCTGATCTACTTTACCGATTCTATTGAAATTCTGTATACATTATTGACTTCTGTGAAACAAACACGGACGCGTTACGTAAATATATACATTTTGAGTATGGGGATCACTTTTGGGGTCTTATTAAAAAACGTCAAAAAACGTTTTTCAAACTGCATCGTGCTATAAGGGTTTTAATTGTATTTTTTGTCATAGTGTTAAAATAAACAATGTTGAAGTTATTCAAGAAATAAGACCAAAAATTACCATTCCCCCCTTATCTCCGAAACTACTGAGCCTGTAATTTTGAACCTTCCTTAAGATTACAAGAAAACCTATAAGAAGTCTGTAGTGTTAAAATAACAAGTTACAATAATTAAATTGGTTCGAAACTCTTTGCACGCGAGTCCGACTCGTACTTGGCCAGTTTTTATTTTTTGTGGCACTTTTTGTTTCATTTGTCCCAGAATTTACTTGTGTTTCTTCAAGCTCATTCCAGAAGGATACTATATGACTATTCAATCATGCTTTCTATACAAACTATTATCTTCCAAATCAACCTCTCCATCACACTTACCGCTTAAATTCGTAAATCACTACACAAAGGGAACTTACAATAAATCCAAATATTTATAATGTTACCAACGTTAACTTACAAAAGTTCGCGAAAGGGTGCCCATAGACACGTGTCCAAGCCTAGAGGGACACCGCGCCAAATTACGTCGACCCGTCGCAGGCGTTTGACACAGTCGACCACGAACCAGAAGGGAAGAATCGCTAAATAGTTGAATATCAAGAAACACTGGTCGGGTCGCAAGAGATTTTATTTAATACGTTTAAAATTTATTACCCAGCTTGTTTGTTTGGCGGTCGAAAACAATTTCGGTTATGAAGTGGTTTTTTATGATCCCTTCATCAATAAAGTTTATTATGTTCGTGGTTATTGAATTATCATTGCGGTGATAAATTAACTCTAAATGCGATGCGTGGGAATGACCTGCCGTCTTATTTTTTTGTTATAAGTTTTTTGTGCTTTGAATAACAGATCTGATCGCTAAGCTCCCCGACCTCTGAAATAGAAGTTAATTGTAGTCGGTATGTATAAAGGTCAGTATCTTGAGTGGTTATGCGAGCGTTTTAACCTGAAAAGTTGTATTTTGTAGAGATTTCACTAAAGGTCTTATATAGATAACTAGCTTTCACCCGCGACTTTGTACGCGCTTATCCAGGTTTTTTGAATTCCCGTAGGAATTTAGGGAAATTCTCTCTTAGTGCACCTCTACTAATAAATTTCAGTTTTCTACGACTACGTAGTTATGGCTGTGCGTTGATCGATCAGTCAGTGAGTTTCTGTTTTTATATATCCTATATACTAGCGAGTGCCAGCAGCTTCGCCCGCGAGATCCCTAGGAACTCCCGGAATATAAATAAACTTTTTTCCCTCATATTTCCCGTTCCCGTAAGATTTCCGGGATATAAACTAACCTATTTCCTTTCTCGGGTCTCAAACTATCTTTGTACAAAAGTTCATCCAAATCGGTTCAGTGGTTTAGGCGTGACGAAAAGACAGACGGAGTTACTTTCGCATTTATAATATTATATACTAGTAGGGATAGAATAGATAGAGGATAAAAAGTAAAAATTAAAAAGTATGCTTTAATTCTAAAGTAACTATACAACCAGACATTTACTTAACTTAGTTTAACATTTTGACCATTTCAAGTCGTAGACCCCTCAATACAAAGTTAATCTACCGAAACTACCAGCAAAAAATGCAAAGCGCAAACTATTGTACTCCCCAAAGCTCTAGGGGAGAGGAGACAAATTATTATATTCCATAATATCATCACACGACCATTACTCCTCGCCAGCGAAGCGTGTCGAAAAATTATTAGAACATTTTTGCGTTTTTTCGCACGTCCGATGCGTCGCGCAATTGGGGAGATACTGCGTTTTCCGGAAGTTGTAAAGTAGTGATTTGTAATGCACGCGCCGCGGCGCCTGACGTCACTTCCGATCGTCCGCCATAATGACGCTGCAAGCAAGATACTTGCTCCAAATGTCTTGTGGATCTCATCCCCTTATTCCACACCCTCTATGGTTTTATTGTTGGCTTCGTTCGAAGCTTTTACGTTTATGCTCTGTTTAGCTAAATTTCTTTTTCCATTTAATTACAGCGGGAGTTGTAATGTGTTTGGCAGATGACATGGCCCTTAATGACTCGAATAAACGTGTTTTTCGACTGGCCGTTACGATGTCTGGGCTGTTGGGAATGATCGGAGCGAATGCGAACTATAGGTATTGTGCTATATTCTTACAAGCACTTGATTGATTACGTTATGTCGCGTCTGGTGTATCAGCTTTTATACTACGAGTAGCCATTTCTATTACTTATTTAATGAAATATTCACCTAAAATTATTAAATAAAATGAACATTATACGAGTATATTATGAGGGCGCATTCCGTCCACTAGCGCCGCCAATCGTTTTTTATTAATTGTGGTAAATTTAAGACACGTAGATAAAAAACCGCTCTGTAGTGTTCTGAAGAAATGTATTTATTATTTTTTGAGAGTTATGTTTTGTACTTTAGAACATAAATAGTTGCTTAAGTCGATATTTTTGCTAAAAGTGGCCACTTTTAGCAATAATTGCCGTTTTGGCTATTTAGCCATGAGTTATGTATTTAAAATAGCTCTCAATAAATAATAGATACTTACATTTCTTCAGAACACTACAGAGCGGTTTTTTATCTACGTGTCTTAAATTTACCACAATTAATAAAAAACGATTGGCGGCGCTAGTGGACGGAATACACACCCTTAAGCCAGGCCGTTCCTTTTTCGCAATCAGTTATCTCTTTGTGTTTGTGGTTTACTCTGAAATATTGCTATATCTTGTATGAAATTGAAAACAGTGAAAGCATTTCTTTTTTGAGTTCGCTCTTGACTTCGTCCTCTTCTGATGGTAAGCGAGTCCAGAAAACGTCTGTTACGCTTTCTTTGAAAGTACTCCGGTCATGGGTGATTGTGTTCCCCTTCATAAATGCTGATTCCAATAGAAGATAAGAATTTCCATTGATTTTTTTTTATCTTTACATCGATCCACACCTCAGATGCATATACTGTACGTGATAGATTTAGTATCAATATCGTGAGATCAGTTTACGCAAATTGCTCAACGATACGTTGCTTCTGTCATTTGAATTCAAGATTACCTTGCTCGTGTTTTGAGTGTGGCTTCAATTCAAGTGATTCTTCTTTTTTTTTCTTCTTTCAGTATGTAGGGAGTGATCCTTAGTCTATCATGAGTGCAACGGCTATGTGGTCCTGGGTTTTATACAGTGATATTCTGTAGGCGATATTGACTGTCGAAATCTGACTTCTATCTTGCCTGAGGTCGGGTAGGCAGCCGCCCTACGTAAAATACTGGTATTCCTGTTGGACTAGGAGCCAACTCCAATATATTTTGGAGAAGGCTACACAGATTGTGATAGCGATTGTCGATGTATCAAACTGTTTGGGATTGACCACTGGCCATTTCGGTAGATATTTTTTTTTGGGACAAGCTCGCCGCACTTTCCCAACCACTGCAACTCCTGAAAGCCAGAATCAACTGTGGCGACCACCAGAATTACGCCGAGCTAATGAAAGCACGACTACTCCCGGAGAAACGATTCAACTGTGTTGGATCCCGCAACGAAATTAATCAGAAAGTACAGCGGAGGAGTAGGAAAAAGTTCGGTAAGTAGATCATGTCAATTCCATACATTTTTGACTCTTAGACAATCGATATAGTTACTTATATCTGATTCCACCTATTTTTTTTTATTTTTATTAAAGACTTATCCGAAATATTGATACGTATTGTAAGCATACTAATATATGCATATACGTTGTTAATTTTGAATATGTGTATGTATGTATCAAAGTATATTTTTTTCCTCTCGGTTTGTCTTTTCTTTATGTTGCACCTACCATGCTGTCTCTGCACTACCCTCAGGTCGACTGGCAGAAAATGCATATGGCATTGACACCGTACCAAGGCGGACTTGCCTTGGTACGGTGTCTTTACTTGTGCATAAAGTTTTAATAAATAAATAAATATTCAATTGTGTTACCACAAAAAAACACCGAATCCCTCTTACTCTTAGCCGCTTTAAAAGCCACCATACCTACCTCCACTTAACTCCATAATAGAGTCCACAATCAAATACTCTCAGTTCCTGAATTAAACCATACAATCGCGCCGTAAGATATCGTACCCAATCCAGCCGTCCATCCATCCCACAATTTATTGTGACCAGTTCTACACTTTACGGCCACATCGCCGTGTTAAGTATAAAAAGGTATGTGGAGACCCTTTTGAAGTCAGTGCGAAACTAGTCGGGCCAGTTGGTTTGAAAAATAGTATTAGTTGGTTGGCGGATGGGCAGTATAAATGGAATATGTGGTTGATACGTTATTTCGTACACTACAGTGATAAGCTTGAATGGCAGTGAATTTGCTTGATAAGAAATAAAGAAAGAAAGAAACGTTTATTACCAAAATTATTACATGGATTTTTACATTGGCCCTAAACTAGGCCTGTATCTTGGGTACCAATATCGAGTATTTACTATCAAAATTTAAACATAAGCAAACATGTTCGGTAGTAACTAAACTTAAAATTAATTTAAAAGGCAAACTATTTTTTTCTTTCTTAAAATAAAATAATCAAAAGAAATAATCAAAGCAAAATAATCAAATAAAATAAAAATAAAAAATTATCAATCAATCAATCATTTATTTGTAAAACAGGTATGGTTACAGACGGTATGGAGTTAAAATTATGTGCACTATGTTTTGCCAGTAGATGGCGCACAAAATTAACAAAAACAAGCAAATAAAATCAAGTGGCATGTCAATAACATTTACAAATATTAATAATAATTAATTTTAAAATATATATGTCAGGTGTACAGCAAATAAAAATAAATTGGCATGTCAATAGATAATAATAGTAATTTAATATCAAAACAAAACAAAATATAACACAGGCTTCTTGATAGAAATAGAATAGAATAGAATACTCTTTATTATGTACACCATCCAGACCAGACCATTTGACGCAAGGAAAGAGTTGCGATTAGCTGTTGAATTTTACCTGTATCAGCGGGTCTTAAAAGGCCACTTTAGCAGAATCAGAAAGCAAATCACACTACCCGTCACTGTCAAATATTCCCAATCAACCTTGAACCTAATTTGTTAGCGATAAAGATGAAAATTAAATTTGAATCATTGAATGTTGATATGCTAATAAATACAATTATTGTTTGACCTTGTTTACATAATAATTCTGTATTCAATTAATAATTGTAATTGACTTTAGAATTGCATATTGACATTAGTATTGTTGAATGACATTTGATCTATATTTTGAGTTTTTGACATTAGAATTTAGTATTGACATTAGTATTAGATATTCTTATTATTTGTTTTCAGGCTGTGCTCTGACATTATAGTGTATTGACATTTACTTTTTTATTCTTATAATTATTGACATTCATGTCTTTTGCGATATTTATTAATTAATTTGTATTAGGCAATCCTAAATTGTTTTTTTTTTTTCTGTCCACCTTTAATTTAAATTATTATTGAGACTTGTTGGTTTTATTGCTAACAAAAATTTGTACCCCCCGTTGGCATAACATAGTGCACTCTTTATTACCAATTTACAACTATTACTGTACCTATGCTAAACAAATGACCTATGACAAATTGTTGTGTGATTACCTAATATTATGATTCTCCTAAATTGGCCTTCTGGCCCCCCTGAGGCTAACGTGTATTTTACAGTGTCATACATTAACTTTCAGGTAAGTAGTTTAGTACAACAGTTTATTTTTAACTTATTGTTGGTTTAAAATATTTTTAAACCTGTACTAGGATATATGCTTTTTTTTTAAGGATGGGAAATCATCAAATGACTCCTCCCTCTGGGTAAAGCAGGAGGGAGTGTCAGACTCCTACTGACTAAAACCCATCCGTGTTCCTCCTAATGCCCTTTGCGTTCCAGGGCCACGGTGACTCTTTCGAACAAATTCCGTAACACTAGGATATAGGCTACGAAGTAATTTTGGGCAAAATCTTCACTAGTAGATGTAGCCAAAACTTGCGTCACCAATTACTTTGGTGACAGAACTCTAAAAAACGAATACTTACTATACCTACTAAATAGTCTGCCGGCAGACATGAGTGAAAAGATTTTTTTTTAAATTAATATTTTCTTTAGTACTACAATTATTCATTAGTACTTATAAGTAGGTGCTGTTAACGAATGAGTGTATATTATGAAGAGACTCACCGACCCTACAGTCAAACCATTGCAACGATTTTTTGGGGCTTAGTTTATTAATTATCTAAGTCATATACCTATGTGAAAAAAAAAATCGCAACCTGTCAGTCCCCTACGCTCATCCCAGGGCCGAAAAAACACTAAAAAACAAAGCCTGCTGAACCATAAAACCAAGTATGTAGTTGCCAGTTAAACTCTTACAGCTCTACATAGGTACGTGCTTATTAGGTACAGACGCCAGCTCATCAAGCTACAACAATCTGTCAAATTTCTTTGTTAGACTTTTAACTTTATTGCTACACGGATAAGGTTCAAATTTGATTTTTAAAATTTGACAGTTTTGGCTGACTGTACGTACCGCGGCGCCATCGCCATTCGATTCAGTGGCGCCAGCGCATACATTGGCGCAATTACTACAACTCTAGATGAACTGTCACCAATCGCGCATGCCGACAGTGCTTTATTTGATCCCGTTTGTATTGATGCGGTCTTCGGTCTTCTCTTTTCGTCGTGTCAATGGTCTGGGAATTTGTGTGTAGGTATGTAGCGAGATTAATTCCAGGGTGTAGTATACTAGCATTTCCGAACGAATAACGTAATAAATAGAGTCTAGGACAAGAGGACTGTAAAAATGGATATATTTTTCTGTAAGCTGTTAATTCAATTTCAATCTTGTTCATCATTAATTGTCTTTTTCATTATTCCTGGAAGGCCTAGGACACAACACAGGGTAAGTTGAAGTCGATATCTTAAGGAATTACCGAGTTTTGTGGTATTTTTTTGTTTGTTTTATTCTTGAAACGACGTGATCAGAAAACCAACCAGTATCGTTTTTAAAAAGTTTTAAATTAAATTCGCAGTCTAATCTCAGTGATAATTACCTAATGTCGAAAACTCATCAATATTTGTGTTTGGAATTCAATGGTTTTTTGACAGATTAAATGTGAAATTATTTCATCATCACCGCTAGGTTGCCTCAAGAACTCCACGACCTCATCCCACCGGCCCCTTTCTACTATCGGACATCCAGACGCACTGCAACTTACCATCCCTACCTTGTTGCTATTCCACCAATTCGCACTAAGCGTTTCCAAACGTCTTTTATAATGCACACAGCCAATGAGTGGAACTCTCCGACGCGACGGCGTCTAAGTTTCCAAACGCTTACAACCCTCATCACTTTAAAGTCAGAGTGAACAGGCCTTCTGGGTAAGCTCACTCCATCATAGACTAAGGGCCAGTTTCACAGGTGTCTGATAGCGATATCTGGCAGATTTATTAAGTATTTCAGTATTAAAAAGTATTATAGTATTATAAGTGTCGGTTAGTTATCCATCAGATAACTAACCGACACTTTATCCGTAACCGGTGAAACTGGCCCTTAGTCTCTGATATCACTGACCTTGACTAGCGTAAAGAGCAAACCCAATTTAAAAAAAAAAAACAAACCGTGACTGCCCTGATAAAATCTCGCTCAGCAGAAAAACAATTGAAAGATTGGACAGACGACGGGTATAAGTGCCAAAAATAAAAAATCTGCTATTTTATAAAAAGTTTTTGTCACGTAACTTGTATTTTTTCCTTGTCCTCACACCCAAGATCCAATAGCGCATATTTCCTTTAATTTAGCATGTGTACCGTAAAAGTCTATGGTAAAGCAAATCTACCTATGCGCCACCATTGTTATATCTGGAAATTAAAATTGGCACTTTGACCATTTTGGCTCATAACCCTTTCATCTCTATTTGCACCAGTAACAAAACGGAACGGAAAAGTCGGTACTTACTATCAAAACTGCTGTTTCGAAATTTGTCTTCCTGTGATGAACAGACAATCCGAACTCTGATCCCAAAACTTCGAACACGCTACGAACACTGTTGACATACTTATACTCCAAATTCAATTACTAACAGTATCAACCGCCAAACCAGGGTTGCCAAGTAAACAAAAGTATAACAAACCCCAGTATTTATTGACATTGTTAGTGGTCAAATAGCAAAAATGGTCGGCGTAACGAACCCGTAATCCGATTCCGGGTGGTCAGTTCTCTAAAGTTTCGATCGGCAATCAACTGAGCTAACAGATCTATTTCGTTGGCAAACAAGCTGGGGGCAACCCTACGCACACTCGCGATGTGTGTGTGTGTGTGTGTGTAACTAGTGGACTAGTGTAGATTTTCTAGAAAACAGTGTATTTAATTTTTTCGATGGAATTATTGTTTAATTAACAGACAGTGATTTAAGACATAAATAAAAGTGTTGTAATTTTATATCGTACTGTTTTTTTTTTATGAAAATTAAAGAAAAAAAAAAGAACTTTCGGACAGGACTTGAGGGGTCTTCGCCCAGCATTGGATGGTATTTATGCTAGCATAAAATACATTAAACAGAATAAGTTGAAATTCATAAGTGTATTCTTATCCGATTTCTTCAAAAAGGAGGAGGTTCTTCCTATGTGGGGCTGTATGTATTTACTATTTTTTTTCTTCTTATTCTCAAAATTTCTTACATACATAACTTACTACCAACTTAAGCCTTATTAAAAAGCGATTCCCGCACAGCTCTAAAAACGAATTACCATAACAAAAACATACCGACTTATCCTTCAAAACGTGCAATTAATTCCACAAACAAAATGTCTACCGAAAAACTGACGTACGCTTCCCGAAAATAAATAATTCGAGTAAGGAATACATTACTATTCATCGGTCTCATCAAAAACATCTTAATAACACAAAAAACTTTAAAAGGGAGATGGATATATCCGTCTAATTTGCCTACGCTTTGGGACTTCCAATAAATCTGTCATATCATATAGCCCTTTGTACTTTATACCTTTATGCTGCCAACCTAATAAAAACAATCTTTAGGCTGAATGGTGTATTTCCTGTGCATAAAATTGAGCACTAAGATCCTGCCAATTAAAAGCCTCAAGTGATGTGGGTATATAGTCGTCGTAAATCAGTTTAGTCGATTTTAATTATACTAATAAGGATGTCCTTTTCAATGTTTTTTTTAGATTGTATTGTTGGATTTGTAAGGACTAAGGACTGCAATCGAAATTAATTGAGATTTCTTTTAATTGGAATCCGTGGGGTATGCTGTTATCATTATTTTATAGTCGCCTTTTGTAAAGTGGCGTAAAATAGTTGTAAAAGATTTCATTGCTGTTTGCTTTTGTTTTTGTCAAGATTTATTGGGCTCAATTAATAGTCGGCTAAGTGAGCATTTTAAACGCTGATTCGATTTATGAGGGGGAAAAAGATGGACGAGATTCCAAGTAACCATTTAGGTAGTTTACGGCTATATATCTTCATTTAACTCATAGGTTTTAGGTCAAGTAAAGTAAGAAAAAAATGTTTATTATTAAAACAAAAAACCCGTCTGGTTAAAATTAATGAATTGAAAAGGAAAAAAACAAGTTAAAATTGCAAGTTACTTTACATTAAACGCAGTCTGAGGCAATCGTAGTTTGTATCTTTGGTCAACAAAACATTGCCTCCGACTGCGTGTGCATTCAATTTAAGCAGTCGGGTTTTTGTTTTAATAATAAACATTTTATTTCAAACTTTTTCCTAACAAATATGAATATTAGTGAGAACCCCAATTAAAAAACTTTAAATCGGTTTAAATCCTAAAATATTATTTCAACTGAAAAATGGTTTAAGAAACCTCACAATGATTTCAAAATAGCTACTCAACGATACCCTACATGACTTTCGATACCCTAAATGTTTGTTGACTTTAATTTTTATAATTTTCACAATATGGCGTCCAGTAGTCGCCATATTGAATTTTCACTAACGTCATGTCTTTAGTGACTAAGAGGAATCGATTGTCGTGTCAATCATAATAATCGGCCCAGGCGTTTGATCTGTATAGTGCTTCAAAGGAACATACAAACTTACATACATAGGCTGATAAACATATATATATGTATTACCACTCCTTTGCGCCGCGCAGTCGGGTAAAAAAAGCCACACTATCGCCAGAAGCTGGTCAACTCTATTTTAATCGTATTACTCTTTGATTTCAAGTGACATTAGCACGTCTTTTGCCATTTAGGCAAGGAATATTTAGAACTTCAATAAACCTGCCTAGTTAGGGTACTGGCGCCTACCATAACTCTTAAAAAAAACAAACTACATCTAAGTACTTACCTGCCACATTCTTCCTTGAATTTAACTGTTGCCTAACCGTACACTCTCATTCTCCCCTAGTTCGTAGTAAAAATGCAAAATTATTCTAATGTTGGTAGTAGCAATTACCTGTCATGGCCGATATGGTAGTAAAATGATGAGAAGTGTAATTATCAGTGAATTTATTTAGATCAGGGGTCCGTATGTGTTTTTGTTGCTGAGTAACAAAACATTTTGAAAACTTTGTTATTTATTTATTTATTTATTATTTAACAATTTATGTATACACAAATTTGAACATATACATCCACCCGAATATGAACTATCTGGCAGTAGCCCCCCAAACACAACAACCGCCTGGGCGGAGGATCCTCCTTTTTCCATGGGGGTTTGCGATAAATAAAAAAAAGGAAACAGAAAAGAGGTACAAAGGAAAATTTTTTTTTTATTTAAGTGATACGTAATTTTATTGACAAAAACAATGATTGTCTAGGTAGAAATTATTGTTAAAATAACGAAGAAGTCAAATATTTTTAGTGGAAGGAAAAAATGTGGCATATTTTTTTCCAAAATACCTAATGTTTTTGAGAAGGTGTACGAGAAACGATCTTAACGTTTTCCAACTTATGAGCAGATATTATGACAAATTACGCGAAACAATAGATACGTAATAAGTATTATCTATATCTAACAAAGAAATGTTAATCCAAGGAACTTTGAGTATCATCATCTGCCTAGCCTGTTCCCAACTAAATTGGGGTCGGCTTCCAGTCAAACCGGATTCAGCTGAATACCAGTACTTTACGTGGAGCGGCTGCCTACCAGACCTCCACAACCCATTGACTGGGTTGGGTACTAAACATGGTTCTAGTATTATTTCCATATAATCCTTAACATATGCAGATGTTATCGGTCTTTTGAAAAGTCTGTCGTATTAGCTAAATCTTTTGACGCTTGCTGAATATCTGTTGTTCAATTCATAAAACAACTTAAACCTACAGAACCCATCTATTTAATTCAACATTCACATTTGACGAACGTAGCTCAGAAGTTTTCGCCCGGCTCTCTGATGCGGAACTAATATAATATCATGTACTCCTTAGTATTACATGGCCATAACGCAAGGGCCCCATAGTAACTATGGTCAATGATTATAACCATCATTTCACGGTAACATTATAGTTTTCTTTGTAAAACTGCTGGATGACCAGTTCTATTTGGCCTATGGCGGAATGAGGCACCAAAACCAATAAACTAAAAACTGTCGACTATTGAAAATTGTATAGCCCTGTAGGTCTTGGCTTGTCATAAGTAATGCCGAATATAAGTGTCTGGGTCGGCAAGTATTATTAAGTTATTTTTTCTATTTCAAAGTTAGAGTGAACAGGCTCCTTCTGGGTAAACGCGCACCATCGTAGACTTGGCTCGGTCATCTCTGACTAAGGCTAGAGTCAAAAGGAACCCATCACAAATAAAAAAAAACTTTGGAAGGCCTCGCACAAGGTGGACCGCATGGTGATACGGTCAAACCCTTCAGCTTTTTAATATTAGTATACCTTTTTTATGGATGGGAAATCATAAAATGACTCCTCCCGCTCTGGGCGAAGCAGAAGGGAGTAAGTATCAGACTCTTGCTGACTAAAACCCATCTGTGTTCCTCCTAATGCCCTTTGCGTTCTAGGGCTGCGGTGGCTCTTTCGAACACATTACGCAACCCTGGTAGAATATTAGATACTAGTTTCTGCCAGCGGCTTTGCCCGCGTGAAAGTCAGAAAATATATTATCAAAGGAACGAACTTCGTACTTTTAAAAAAATAATCCTATGTAGGTACTAATGCAAAATATAGTCTACTCGAGTGCCAGTATAAAACCAAATCCATTCAGTGTCTCGTAGATTATTTATTCAGATATCAGTGTTGGTGCACATAAGTTTGAACCTTGTGGACCCACTACTTATAACATATAAACATCCAATTTCCCATTTACAAAAGGTATTAGGAGGAAGAAGGATATTCAGAATTTTTTTCAATTTGTGCCAAAGTCGCCCAGTTTGCAAAAACCAGCTATAGTGCGAATCGGATTCGCGCACGAAGGATTCATTATATATAAACGGCAAAAAAATCATGTACCTATGTTGTTTGGGAGCTCTCTTAAATATTTATTATTTTCTGTTTTTTTTTTTTTATCATCTGTGATAATTTCGACTGTCTAACTATCATGGTTCATGAGAAACAGCCTGGTGACGGACGGACGGACAGCGGAGTCTTACTAATAGGGTCACGTTTTACCCTTTGGGTACGAAACCCTAAATACAAACTTAATTTCTCACCAAAAACGCCACACACTCACGAAAGTCACAAACTACAAGTATATTCCGACACACACTGGGACGATGATTGCGCAAATCTAAATAATTCCATTGTCGCAGCATCCCTCACCATAAATTATACGTTAGCGAAGTCCCGGCACCCTCTCGCGTCACTTCCTGTTCTAACCGGAAGCAGGCAGCCGCCATTTTGGCGAGCACGCGGCAGGAAGCAGGCGCACGCGCATCTCCGTCGCTACTTCCGTTTTGTCTATGACTTTGGGATTTTAGAGAAAATATTTTGGAAATTGACCGTGTTGACTGTCCAGTGATGGGTTGAGATATAAGATTTATTGTTTTCTGTTTACCTAAGTTTGATTTCAGATCATTGACAGGTTTGTCATGGGGGCTAGAAAGGCCACTTTAGCAGAAACAGAAAGCACATCACCTTTCATTGTCAAAATTTCCCTATCAACTTTGTATCATTATCATAAAAATTAACCTAACCGCTCTGTAGTGTTCTGAAGAAATGTATCTATTATTTTTTGAGAGCTATTTTTAATACATAACTCATGGCTAAATAGCCGAAACGGCAATTATTGCTAAAAGTGGCCACTTTTAGCAAAAATATCGACTTTGGCAACTATTTATGTTCTAAAGTACAAAACATAACTCTCAAAAAATAATAAATAGGTACATTTCTTCAAAAAACTACAGAGCGGTTTTTTTATCTACGTGTCTTAAATTTACCACAATTAATAAAAAACGATTGGCGGCGCTAGTGGACGGAATACACACTCTTAAGAGCCCAATTGTTATTATTGATTTATTTATAAATACAACTCACACTATTGGATCTCGAGGCTCTCTTAGCTTGTAAGTTGCCTGAGATTTAACAAACGCGCTATGAACCGTCAGTCCTTACAAGTTAGTTGTAGTTGAGGTAAAAGTACATATTAATTTCAAATTTCGCTTTTTGATTTATACAATTTCGTTAATATTTATGTCACCGGAAAATGGTAGATTATGAAAAAATCGTTTTTTTATAATAAAATAAATCCCACCCAAATTCAATAGTTTCCAATCTATCCATGTCTTATTTAGAAAAATAAAAGTTTACAATTTCACGCGATATTTTAACAATCTTACGGCGTTTGCCACTTTCGGTGACATTTATAAATTGGTATATGGGTTACATACTTAAGTCGGGCACAATTATTTAATGTGTAAAGTCCCGCCTCTATAACCAGTGGGTTTTGCCCACCATGACGTGCCGAGACATTGATGCTTACGCAGGAGACTGTGTACGGGCCTGTTTTTTTATATTTCTGTGGTACCTGAGTGTTGCACAGTGAGCTATGGAGCGTTCAGCGAGTAAGGCAGTGACCGAGTGGCGTCCAAGTACTGGAAGAAGAAGTGTTGGTCGACTGGCGCGAGATGGACGGATGATATTGTTGCCATCGCAAGAAGAACCTGGATGACGCTGGCACATGCAGGAGCGTGGGGATTGGTACAAGAACAGAGAGGCTTATGTTCAGCAGTGGGCCGTGGATATGGATAATTGGGTATTATGTAGGAAGGAATTTATGAGGCACTGGATGATGGTAATTGGATATTATGAAAACAGGAATTTTAAGAGGCACTTCTAAGAAAAGCAAGAAATAAAACACAACTCCTAGTCATTTTTTTCTGAACACGCCACGTAGACAGTGCACCTTATATTTTTCAAACTACCATCCATGTAAATAGAAATAATTGCATCTGTTTTCAGAAAAATACCATCACATACGCTGTTGATGTGAGCATTTTTTTTTCGGTTGTCGAGTAAATGGAAACCAGGAATTCTTGTAACACCAGCATGAGGTGTAGAAAACCATTGATTTTATGTGAATCACGTTACTGAGATATATCTTATATGGTCTAAGACTTTACAAGTCACAAGTCTATAAGCTTTATTAATTATCTGCTTCCCCTTATTTGACGTTAACAACGTGATCAGAAATTAAATTAGTTGACGTTGAGACGCTATTTTGATTTAGTTCCTAGGATTAGATTGTAAAGTGGAATGTACGTGTTTTACGCAATGTGTCGGGCTTTGCTTTTTTTTTGTCTTGTTTATTAGAAACGGCTGAATCCCTAAAAAGGAGTTTGTTAGGAGAGAACTGAAGAGTCGTTGTTTTTATTGAACTGAAGTGTGTTTTTACACATTTGCACTTGTCGACTAAATTGACATGTGCAAATGGCAAACTGACATAGATTTAACAAACAGACTTTAAAATTTAACAGACTTTTGGTAGGTAACTATTTCAAGAAGTCATAGGTACGAGTACCTACCTAAGTAGTAGTTTTTGCAAAACTTAAAAAGGACAAATATCGCCTTCCTATTAGATATGGCGCATTTTTTTTGTATTTTTTGATAGGCACGCGTTTGACCATTACCCCATCTGCGCATTTTAGATTAAGAGTCCTATTACATTTTTTACGGAAATTCATGATTTTTGACGCTGTAATTTTCAGCAGCAGTAAAATATTTTAATTATTTGATCCTGAATAACGATAGTGCCAGTCTCTTTCTTGTAAGTTAGAGTTACACATTTTCATTTTTCTTTTCGTGTAATTTACTATAAATATTTTACGAACTCAGTTTGCAAGAAAAAATGTCGGCGATGGAACTTTGACGGTCAAATTCACATTGTTACAATCAATTCTTTTAAAAGCTGAAATTACTAAAAGGTAAGTTGAATGTTTCACTTGTTTATTGGAGTTCTAGAATTTCTTTAAATTCCTTGAGTTTTCACGGAAAAAAACGTAAAGAAAACCTAATTTAAGCCAGAAATGTCTTGATTCAGCGTCCATTATATTCCAAATAAAAACAATTTTATCAAATAAATTTATATGATATAAAATTTCAATCTACAATGAATACGTTTCATTAGTTTTCGTTTGTCAATATAATAAAACAAAATTACAATAAATAAAATTAAAGTACTATCAATTCTGCGTCAATTCAGCGCGCACGCTCCTCAGTCTCGCGCGAGCGCCCAAATAAAGTATAATCCTATTCAGACTAGTAAGTATCAAATTGTTTCGCGGACTATAGATGTACTCCCAACGCAGACCAACGTAACTTGATCTATTGCAAACGAGCATTTACGATTCGTAATAGGACTCTTAAGGCGCAGAGACGACTCAGTAGCTGATTTAAAAGGGAGCATCACGTTTAAATAGCTTGTCGTATTTTTTTTTAAATATAATGTTACATTCAACTATTTTCTTAATAATTTTATACATGTAAATTTAGAGTTTTTTTCGTTAAAAATAGTGTAATTAATTTGCAAAAATTTTGGACATAAAAAATGCTATCGGACCAAATCCAGCGTGTATATTTTTAATGGAATTGTCTATCTTCTCTTCTTCACAGCACTCACATCGAGTATCCGATTTACAAACTGAAATACTACATGTAAGTATTTCTATTCAATAAATCCAAGCCAATCTTGGCTCATAGGAAACCGGGATAATTAGTAAGCAATCATTCAATGGTGGTGATTTACCAGAATAACTGAATCAACATCAATTCATAGCAAATAACGATGCGGTCATTATGAAGATTGACGTCCGGCGCAGTCTAGGAGCCCATCAATTCTGACCGGTTAGGGTGGGTATGCTGTGGGTTTGGCAGGACAGTCCTGACTGTCTTTATGTGTTCAGTAAGATTAGGTGTTCACAACGGATGTGCGTGTATGACCTAAAGGATAATAATTCACGTATTAATTATTTATTAGTAGGTATACTATCTAGAAACAACAAAAGGTTTCGATTTCACTACATTTTTATTTTAAATCGATTATCGCTAAGATGGTATTGCGACTTGAATTTAAACGCTTCATAGCCCAAGCCCAAAGGAAAACCAATGAAACCCTATTACTTAGCTTGCCGCTGTCCGTCTGTCTGTCAGCGAGCTGTATCTCAAAAACCGTAATAGGTAGACAGTTGACATTTTCACAGAATGTGTCGCACTTGACCGGTTTTTAATAAATAGGCACGAGAATGGGTCGTATGATGAATGAATGTTAACGAATCATACGATAGGTAATGTTAAGATCAACGATCAGTTATTTATGTGGTTCGCGTAGATATAACATTTAGTTTCGTCATTTTGACAGTAAACCAAACGAGCTGTCAGTGTCATTATTTTCTGTGGAATATTGACACTGACAGCTCTTGAACACAGTTTAGATGTACTGAGGGGCTAGCACGAATATTTTGACGTAAAGTAACATTAGCGTAAGTAAATTTGAAATGTGAAAAACTATAGTGTTTGGGTTTAATTTTATGGGAAATACACAATTTATATCATTTAAAAATATGAATATAGTAGGTATCTAAATCAAAGAAATATTAAATGTAAAACGAGTATAGTAGCTATGGTAAAATTTTACGTTACGTTACTATACGTCAAAAACATTGGTGAAATCTGCTCTAATTGTCGTGTAGAAAAAATAAAAGTAGAGCAAGTAAAAATAAATAATGGAAGGATTGTGTTAAAAATGGCTAAAATAAATACTGCGATGATTACATAGGCTGGTAATTGGTAAAACTTGGTTTCAGGGCCGGAATGATGAGGTGGTCAAGTGGTATGTAAATAGATATAATAATATGTCTACGGGTATATCTGATCCGGTCGTCTAACGCTGCAACAATTTATGTTTCATTCGTAGAATAGAATAGAATAGAATAGAATAGAATGGAATGGAATGGAATGGAATGGAATGGAATGGAATGGAATGGAATAGAATAGAATACTCTTTATTATGTACACCATATAAGTTACAGAAAAAATAGACGAAGAAAACATTACATAGGGTGACACAATGGGCGGCCTTATCGCTAAGAGCGATCTTTTCAAGACAACCTTTGGATGGATTTGAAAGAAAAAGAAAATACATTAGTGTAGGTAGTCCTAGGTGTACGATTTATATGAATATATACATAATAGATAAATAAATACAATTTTTCGTATGGAGACTAAGAGCGAATTTCACCAATTAAACTGACAGCTCGTAAACATAGTTCATTTTCTTGCGTTCTGTTTTATTGATGAAAACCGCCCTAAGTCCCTTTATTATAAATAATCTCTTTGTTACAGATTAGTTTAAATTTTCATTAGACAATTTTGTCTGATTAACGACCACGTTGAAAAAAAAAATGAAACGAATAAATCTTATATTTAAAACAAAATGCTTCATAAACAATGAATTGTGTTTGGAGCCTCCTTTTAGACAAACAATGCCTGTGTTAGGACACTCCGCTTTTCCATAATAATATCTTAGATAAATGTAACATAGTAATATATGACAGCATGTTGCTACTTTTAATTTAAACATCTGATTATTACGTATCATGTGGTAAGAAGCGTGGGGTGCTTTATTTAGGTGTGGTGTGTGTAAGATGTAGTGAGGTTTGATGAGATGTGCAGTGTGTGGTGTAATGTGATGTGATGTGTGGTGTGTTGTGTGTGGTGTGTGGTGTGGTGCAGTGTGGTGTGTGGTGTGATGTAGCTTGATGTGGTGTGGTGCAGAGTAGTGTAGTGTGGTGTGTATCGTTATGGTGTGTGAATATACTACTCATGATAAACCAGAAGGGCTTCAGCTGCGTTCAGTATTATTATCTAGCTATTATTTTTGTTCTTATTGAACATTTTGGTCTGAGAAAGAAAGTAAAGTTTATTAAAACTACTTTATTTCAAATACCTTATGATTATGATTCACCCCTGAATATGTCCTGATTTGTGTTCAATCATGGACACTCTAACCAGCAGAGATACGTCATGGTGGCGTATAGGATTACATCACAAATTGTGGATTATGGTTAATGTGCTCATGTTACTTATCTAATCTAATGCTTAGACCGATCAGGGTTTTTGTTAGAAAAATTGCTGATGTAAAAATGAATCAAAGTTGATACTAATATAACAGGATTTCAAAGGAGATTGAAGTGTAGTTCTACAAGTAAGAACTCCTCAGAATTGCTCCTCAGGCAACCACTGCGTTGTATTACGATCCTGGTTTATATGTCTTGAGGCATCGTGTAAGCATGACACACCCAGTCCCACTTCACAGCCGTATCCACAACCATTCAGTTGGACTTCTGACTGCAGTCTTGCCAAGAAGTACCATTTTACCCAGTTACTGGGTTGTGGAGGTCTGGTAGGCTGCCGCTACATGTAAAACACTGGTATTCAGCTGAATCCGGTTTGATTGGAAGCCTACCTCAATTTAGTTGGGAAAGAGCTAGGCAGATTATGATTCAGTTTAGAGTTCTGAGCCTTAGTCAACACAATCTGAACATAATAGGTTATAATTATCAAGAAACATAGTAAGAAAAGCCGCTTCTAGACCAGTAGCTCCTCCAGGCGTTTTAACTCGAACGTTTATGAGTATGCATAACTAAAAATTTTATCGAAAGTGTTCGCTAGTGCCCATCACTTGAAAAGGTAGCTCCGATTAGTTTAATTAATACTTTAAAATTAAATCGAAAGTGTTCGCTAAATTAAATCGAAAGTGTTCGCTAAATTAAATAGAAATAGTGTTCGCTAAATTAAATCGAAAGTGTTCGCTGGTGCCCATCACTTGAAAAAGTAGCTCCGATTAGTTTAACCCTTTAAAACTATTTCGTAGTTTGATTAGGTTCTTAGGTAAAGCAAAATTGGGCACTTTCAGAACAGCATTGCGATTCTGTTAGCATGTCAAAGTGAAGGCTTAGGTGAAGTGATCACGAAATAAGCTGTCAAACCGTACAAACAAGATGAAATGACAGCTTACTTGTCGTTCACTGCACCTAAGTGTACAGCCGGTCGATTCTGTTTACATCTCACCGTGATCACTTAGGTGGAGTGAACGACAAGTTAGCTGTCATGCCATCTTGTTTGTATGGTTTGACAGCTCACTTGTCGTTCACTTCGCCTGAGTGTTCACTTCGACATGTTTACAGAATCGCACTGCAGAATAGAGCGGCTGAATCTACCGGCAGATATGGAACTTTATGCACTCAGAGACAGAACGACGCGACGTCCGTCAAATATCTGTTGTTTCAACTCCAATGTCATCCTGTAGATAAATACTTACTTATTTAGTTTCCTACCACTCAACTCAATTGAGAGACTCAGACAATTGGTCGAAGTGGTCCTCGTAGGCGACTGGGCGACACCACTCGTTCGCAATCGTCATCTCGACCAATCAATGAGGTCTGTGATACCCACTTATTGATACCTACCTACTTGGTTTAAAGAGGTTTTGAGCAAAGTCCATAATTATTGTAAAACTAGATGACCCGCGCAACTTCGTCTGCGTCACTTTTTCCATTAATGCTCCGCTCCTATTGGTCTTAGCGTGATGATATATAGCCTATAGCCTTCCTCGATAAATGGGCTATCTAACACTGAAAGAATTTTTCAAATCGGACCAGTAGTTCCTGAGATTAGCGCTTTCAACCAAACAAACAAACGAACAAACTCTTCTGCTTTATAATATTAGTATAGATAACGAATTACTAATTTCCTATCTACCACATGTATATTTTTATTCGAAGAAGAATGCCTTGTTGCATTGAGTCCCATATAAAAAAGATTTTTTTAAAGCGATCCACAATTGGCGGCGAAATCGGTGAACATACAACCAAAAATTATATACCACCGAACATATAACCTCCTCCTTTTTGAAGAAGTCCTTACAAATGAGTAGTGTTAGACAATGACCTGCCGAGTAAAAGTCATTTGAATTTAAAAGTTAGTAACGCAATAATGTAGGTATAGGGTTGCACAAGAAAATTGCAAACTGCGTAAGATTGTCATCATCTGCCAATCCGTCATATCTGAAATTATAATCTAATATTTATTTATTACAAAAGGCTACTTTTGTAATAAATAAATATTAGATTATAATTTCTCCATACATTTTGGGCAAATCCTATCCAAATTCAACAATTTCTGATATAATGTCTCATGGCGAAACAATTGTTTGCTGTTTTTATATTTTATGTTCTTGTTCTATCCGGATAATTGCAGACATGTGAAATTTATATTTCAAAATCGTCTGACGCATAGGTTCTCAATTCATCAGTTCATTTATTGTTTCAAACGGTGAGATCGATCATTAGCCAACTAGCATTTTTTTTTGTTGAAATCAAACATTCAGAAAAAAAAAAAAAAATTCGACAGCTTGTGGATCAGCAAACCTTAGTGCCATACTTTATAGAGATTCGCAATTTAGGACACTTTATCCAAATGTGTCCTAAATTGCGAATTGTCTACTACAAAACTTAATAGTAGGTACCTATTTAACAAACAAATAAAAACAACCAATTAATGATTTGAACCTATATTACAAAAAATCCGGTCAAGTGCGAGTCGGCCGCTCACACGAAGGGCTTCGTACCATAAACTGAAAAAAAAAACACGAACCCCCTTTAATTATGAATTAAATTACATCGGACGGGCGGACGGATGGATGGACGGAAAGATGGAAAAATGGACAGACGGACAGACAACTTAGTAATAGGGTTCCTTTTGTGACCCTAGGGGTACGGAACCCTATTAATACCTAACCCTTGACATTCAAAATCCATTGACTCCTTCCGTGCAGCACCACCATTAAGATACTATGGTGTCCCATGACTATAAACCATGTAATCTAAGTGAAACCCCCATAAAAGCAGGGCTCGGACACTTCGCTTGAGAATAGGGTACAATTAAGTACCCCTCGGCAGGGATGGGGACAATATGATCGTGGTTAAACACTTTCAATTTTGAGGTTATTAAATAAAAAATCACTCTTGTCATATTTAGTTCTACTAGCAAGAAATCCGTAGATAATATGAGATATAATTATTTGTCAAAAACGAGGGCCAATTCTACTACTGTGTTTTTGTTAGTTTCTTCGTATTTTGACACTGACTTCCGACATTAATGTTATTTTTTACTTTGTAGTGTTTTTTTTATTTGGTAAAAAAATACAACCGACTTGGTTGTATTTTTTTGTAAATAGTTTTTTATGTTTCACTTTTTAGTGGTACCCCACACCTAACAACACCATTGCAATTTCGATTACTTGGATGACAAAAAATATGGAATCATCCAAGTAAACGATTTCTAGCTATTTCGATTTAAAACCCAAATTTCGTAAGCTACAAGTATCAGATAAAACAAGAATTTTTCAAATCGGTTCATAATTCACGGAGTTATGCGGTAACAAACTATACAAAAATACAACCGAATTGATAACCTCCTTCTTTTTGGGAAGTCGGTTAAAAAGGTTCTCAATTCGACTAAAAGTTTTTTTTTTCATTAATTCAGATAGGTATGTTACGGGAGAAAAGCGCGGCAAAAGCGAGTTAATGGCTACATAATTATTATAAAACAAAGTCCTCTTCCGTGTCTGTCATTCTGCTCGCGATAAACTCAAAAACTACAACACCGACGTTCATGCTGTTTTCACCAACGGATAGAGTGGTTCTCGAGGAAGATTTAGTAAGAATGTAATTTGTCAAGCGGGCGAATCCGTGGTCATCAGCTAGTCTACTATATAAAAACCCACGTCAATAGGCTAGATTCCATCATCCACAAATTGCAAAACTATTTAGTCCGTCAGTTAGAGTATTGAAAAATAATGGACACGTATTTTTTGTTTTTGTAAATCAATGAATATTGACAAAGATAAAACGCATCAAAATTCGGGAGTGGGGGCTGGTGACGTCATGACTCACTAAAAATTATGCGAAGGTGTGACGTATTGAGAATTTTAAAAGCGTCGTAACTTCGTAAATTTTGGTTCCCGTAATAAAAGAAAAAACACGGGTCAAATAATTTTTAACCGACTTCCCAAAAAGGAGGAGGTTATCAATTCGGTTGTATGTTTTTTTTTTTATATTTGTTACCTCATAACTCCGACAATTATGAACCGATTTAAAAAATTCTTGTTTTATCTGAAAGGATATACTTGCAGATTGGTCCCATTTAAATTTCATGAATATCGGTTACGAACTTTAGATTTTAAATCGAAATAGCTGGAATTCGTCTACATAGATGATAGTTTTATGTCATCCAAGTAATCGAAATTGCGTATTTTGCTTTTCTGCGATTTTGCAGTGGTGTTGTTAGGTGTGGGGTACCACAAAAAAGTGAAAAATAAAAAACTTTTTACAAAAAAATACAACCAACTTCCAAAAAAAAAAAAACACTACAAAGTAAAAAATAACTTTAATTTCGGAAGTCGGTGTCAAAATACGGAGAAACTAACAAAAACACCGACTTCCGAAATTTTTGTAAAAAGGTTTTTGATAATCTAACTGACGTACTAATTAGATTTTTTCATGACACAATCCCATTTGAAATGTCGTTCACCTTGCCATGTAGTCTGACATACGTAAACTACCAGTCCCTAAAATCCCACAAATTCCTAACTCATCAAAATAAAAACCAATCCACCAATCAATGCAGATCTTCCTCCTCACAAATAAAAGAAAAAAAAAACACAGAATGCCGCGAAAACGGAAAAATGGCGTTCCGTACGTTGGCGCCAAATTAAACCGGGTTCTGTATCATATCGCGCTTTGATCTCCGGGCACAGGAGTGTTTGCGCAAGGCTGTCTGTCTGTTTGTCCTGTGCGCGTTGAAAAGACCCCGTGAATGGGAGTCGGGACCTCTTTCAATAGTAGATTTATATCGGTGAGGACGCCAACTATAGCGCGGCAATTTGTGGGTAAAAGATACTATGATAACGTAGAATGTGGAGTGATGTATGGGAGTATATTATGTGGATGTGAATGTGTATGGAAAAGCTGTGGTAAAAGGTTTTCAGAACGGACCGATGGCGGCCGAATTCTGAATACTTAAGTTACGGATGTACAATGCGATTCAAATAAGAATAGGATCGTCTTAGCGCCATATTGTGACGTCATAGCGGTCAATTCAAACCAATTAGGTAGGGTGAGCAAAGCAGGATTGTTATTTTTTAATTATTATTTACAAATATTCTGTGAAATAAGTGTTATTGTATGATTTAAAATAATTAATAATGACTTTAAATAACTACATATTATTACGTATAGAACGTTTTTATTTAAGACTTATTTAAAAAAAAACTTTTTACAAAAAAATACAACCAATTTCCAAAGAAAAATAAACACTACAAAGTATAAAATAACTTTAATTTCGGAAGTCGGTGTATTTGTTAGTTTCTTCGTATTTTGACACCGACACCTAAAACACCACTGCAAAGTCGCAGAAAAGCAAAATACGTAATTTCGATTACTTGGATGACATAAAACTCATCCAAGTAGACGAATTCCAGCTATTTCGATTTAAAATCCAAAGTTCGTAACCGATTCTGATAAAATTTAAATGGGACCAATCTGCAAGTATATCCTTTCAGATAAAACAAGATTTTTTCAAATCGGTTCATAATTGTCGGAGTTATGAGGTAACAAACATAAAAAAAAACATACAACCGAATTGATAACCTCCTCCTTTTTGGGAAGTCGGTTAAAAATAAAATAAACCGTCCTTATTATGCAAGTAAGTTTTCTATGCAAACCGTACTTTCAAGAGGCATTTGACAGATACAGGTCATTGACGTTCCTATTCTTATTTGAAACGCATTGTAGGTTCGCAGAGATGATGAAAAATGTTTACGAATTTCCGTTTCCGATTGTTTCAGAATAAAGTTTGAACCATCTCGCTCAAACGAAAGCATAAGCTTGAATTACTGATTTAGTGTTAGTGTTAGCCTTTGGTGCAAGATCGTTTATCGTTATGTTCAATTTGTACTGAAACTGAATCAAGTGCCGTCTGATGCTAACATTTCTTGCTTACTGATTTATCGTAACTGAATCTTTACATAAAACTCGCACTAACATTCTACCCATCCATATTTATACAAGTATTTTTTTTTAACATTCTGAATGATCATAGACATTGATTGCCAGAGATACAGAGATAAATTGGGAATGAGGTCTTTGAACGAAGATTTTTAACAATATCAAATCCAACCGATTCCATTTTTAAAAAGCTTTCTTCCTCCAGTATAGAATGAGTGAACTATTGCCATGCTACTTTCATTCCCCTTTTTTCCATCTCTCAAGAAATCATTCACAGATTCATTCATATTGTTTCGTACATATTGCGATGTCTGTATGCAATATTTGTTGACTCATCCTCACCAGCTGGGGTGCTAGAGTGTTTATGAGGTTTCAATATTCATGGTACATGGGGTCGCAAGTGGCTTAAGGCACTACTTCAGGGGGTGGAGGTGATAGGCAGGACTGGTTTCAATTAGAAACGCCGAATTGTTGAGGAGAGGAGTGTCTGGACGAGAACCCGTTTGAGTTTTAGGTAAGTTTATCAGCTTTTTTTTGTAGTTTTAGTTTTGACGACACGGTTGGCGCAGTGGTTGAGCGATTGACTGCTGCGCAGCATGTCGCGGGTTCGATTCCCGCACGGAACAAATATTTTGTACGACCTACAAGTATTTGTTCCGAGTCTGGGTGTTTTTCTATCTATAATATGTTTGTATTAACAAAAAAAAAAATGTATACAAGTAGATTATCAGCCATCTCGTAACCATAACACAAGCATTAGTTGCTTAGCTTGGGACTATATGGCGTTGTGTGAAATGTCCAAGGATATTATATATTATATTATTATCACTACGGCTTATGTAATACCTACTTACCTACCTATAGTTGCTTCTTTGATATTGGTAGGTATCTACTTCCTCCAGGGTGTCTAAAAACGCCACTTTAGCAGAATCAGAAAGTACATTACGCTACCCGTCACTGTCAAATTTTCCCAACCTTAAACTTAGTGGGTTAGCGATAAAAATTAAAAATAAATTTGACAGATTGTGTGGTTAATATTATGATTCTGCTAAAGTGGCCCTTTTAGACTGGTGTTCTTTAGTTTTTGGTTGATAAATTATTTTCTTTTACATTTTTTTTGTTTTTATTTGGTAAGTAACTTACTTTCTTTTAATTTTATGTTTTTATCATTTGTCGCTTCTGGTGGAATAAATGTATTTTCTTTCTTTCGTCTTTCTTAGACTCCCAGGTTTTTCCACTTCATAAGTTTTTTATGCAACTTTAAAGAGTACCTACCTGTATGTATTATATCAGTCTATCGATCTTTCTTAGGCGAAACAAATAATATTAACGCAATACAAACAGTATTGTCCTGGGTGGCGATGAATTATTCAGGAGACCAGACACTTGGGGAGAGCGGGTGTGTCTAGACCGTAGCTCTGACTAGTAACCTAGCTATATGTGCTGTGTGTATTGTATGTCTGTTTGTTTACGTAATTATGTAACACGGTTCGATGGAAATAAGAATTTTAAAAGTATAGGTAGCCATGATATTTTTAGCTTATGTAGCTGTTTACGAACACTAGCTACAAATTATGTTAACTTGTTTATAGTTCCATACCTCAAAAGGACGGAACCCTTATAGGGTAACTGTGTTGTCCGTCCGTCTGTCAGTCAAGATTGTAATTATTTTAAACAAATATATCTGTCACTCTCGCGAAAACGCTGTTTTCTATGTCAAAGTTAATATCGGACTTCTCTTTCTAATTCTATTCTTTCTTCTCTTTCTGATGAAGGAAAAATGATTTCATGATTGTTTACTTATAAGTGTTTCATTTTGCTAATAAAAAAATCGCATGCTTATTCACTATTGGCACTTAGACTCTTTAGACTTTCAACCCTTAAATAGGTAATGTCGTATCAGCATCCAGTGTAACCAGTTGTCGCTTAACTAGTATTTAACTATTTACAGCCAACTAGTCTGGTAATCGTCTCGTCTCGTCTTTAATCACTATGCTGCCTACTCCGACCTTAATACCTAATTAATTAGACATTATTAAGGGTTCCGTACCTAAAGTTTGAAAATGGTGCCCTATTACTTCAGTTTTCCCATCTGACAGTGTTTTCTTTTTATGGTAATTAAGCGACATACAAAAACGCTATTTCTTTCAGTTTTTAATAGTTTTAGAAATCTTCTAAGATTTTTTCCGCGGGGTTGGCAGAAATTACAATCTGCCAGGGTTGAGAAATTTGTTCGAAAGGGACACCGCGGCCCTGGAACGCAAAAGGTATTTATTAGGAGGAACACGGATGGGTTTTCGTCAGTAAGATTCTGACACTCGCTTTTGCATCGCCCAAAGTGGGAGGAGTCATTTGATGATTTCCCATTCATAAAAATAAAATAACTACAAATAAAACGCTCACTCCACCTAAGTAAACATGGTGAGTCATTGACAGAATACAGCAATGCGATTCTTAGGCGAGGTGAACCACAAGTGAGCTGGCAAACCATACAAACAAGATGGCACGACAGCTCCACCTGATGATGATATCAACAGAATCGACTGGCTGAATAACACTTCTACACGGACGTCGATTGTGTATGATACGCAGCTGATCTTTGAAGAATGTCACCAATTAGGTCAAATTATGTCGAGCATCCATACCCGGTGTAAAATTTGAGTGTTATCCCTGATTGTGGGGCAATCAGCGGATCTAGAAAAACAGCCACACAGGTCGATCTTCAAGGTTAAGCAACGCTTGTCGAGGTTGGTCTGTGGATGAGTGGCTTAACTTACTTACCGAGTTTCCTCCGTGCCTCGGAAAGCACGATAAGCTGTTGATCCCGGCTGTCATTTGGATATCTTTGGCATTCGTTACGGATATTCAGAAGCCAGAAAAACTGACACCAGTCTTGCCAAGGAGTACCGTGTTTATTTATTTATTTATTAGGGACAAAAAAACAGTTAATGGGTTGTGGAGGTCTGGTAGCCAGCCGCTCCACGTAAAATACCGGTATTCAGATGAAGCCGGTTTGACTGGAAGCCGACACCAATATAGTCGGGAAAAGACTAGGCATATGATGAGCAGAATCAGAAAGCAAATCACGCTACCGGTCACTTTCAAATTTTCCCAATCAACTTTGAACCTCATGCGTTAGCGATAAAGATGAAAATGAAATTTGACAAATTGTTGTGTGATTAATATTATGATTCTAATATGATTCTCCTAAAGTGGCCTTTTAGCTCCCCTGGGCAAACACTCAAATTTTTGGCTGTACGGAACCCTAATGAGCGAGTCTGAATCGCACCTGGCTAGATTTTTTTCCGCCGTCTTGGTATCGTAATACCTGTCATTAATTAACGTTTAAGGTCGAAACACATTAAATAAGTACTAATGACACAAGTGGCTACGTTCACACGCTATTAATTAAAATCCTAATTTAGTAGAAGACCTAAATTCTTTTCCACTACTAAATATAAATGTTGGGAGACGATTAAGACGACGACATTATATGCCAGCGGCCTTAGAGAAACAAAATGCGCACTCGTTTCACACCCGCGCTACCGAAAATTCAGTAGTTATTTAGTCACTTAAAAAAACTCGGTTTTGGTCCGATGGTCGTTTTATATCCGTGTTAGACAACTTTACAATAAATTACACTATGTTGAACGAAATAAACTCAAAATACCACTAGGGTAGGCTGATATAGGAGTACGCACTTAAGCTTTGAGCTGATGTCAAAAAATAACTAAAGAATATTATTAATCATAATTTGCTTTATTTCAATATGTAATTGAAAACATAAACTGTAATCAATAAAAACATAAATCAAACATTTCTTTAGTCATTAACCAAACAATCGGAAATGATAGTTGGACAAGAATACGCACCGAGTTCGACAAGAGTACTCAACAGCTAATCAAAGCATAAGTCGGAAACAAACGAACCAATATTTTTATATCCGGTGCATTTTTCGTGCCACCAGCTTAAGCTCTTAGAAAATTCGATCCAGTCCTCCCTAATAGGTTCTTTTATATTTCCAGTTCTCTGAGCCCTCTCGATGTTAATCCGTAATACACGCCTGTCTTTTTTTACGTAATTGCATAATTCCTGCTCCAATTCTTGAGAAAATGTTGTGTCATACTTCCCTTAGCTGGTAGCGGGTTCTGATCTCTTTAAACGTTTTATAAGCGTAGCTTCATTCCTCTCAAGCGACCGGGCCACAGATCTCACACTCTCACCATTTTGAACTCGTTTTCTTGCGTCATTTATTACGGTTAAAGAACATAAGCTTCATTAAGTAGTTCGCGGTTTTCGGGACTTTCTGGAAATTAACAAGACAGTGAATTAGTTCAAAATAAAAAAAGATTTGTATAAGAGTACGCGCGTACTTTTATGCACCACATATCTGCGAACTCTTAAACATCTTATACTAATCTTACAAAAACTAATTCCAATGCCATGTATGATCACGGAACGAAACAAATCTCTCGATACTGCAGAACGAGTTTATAACCTATCAATAACAATAGTTCATTTTGCTAAACTACTGTTAAAAACGGTGTGATAATAGATTGAAAGTGACAAAAAATATTAACAAAATTAAAAAAATCAATCAATCTTACGCACCCCCTCCGTTTTTACGCTGTTTTCAAAATAATTTTGACGAACGGTCTTGCACAGTGCACCGATCAAAACACCACTGAAGATAGCTACAAAAAGCAATGCGGTTGACTGCTGTCTTCACTGCGTACTCTTATCGTCTGCGAACTCTTATACCAGCCTACCCTAGGTCCATTGGTGAAAACAGCACGAAAATCGATGCAGTAGTTTTTGAGATTTTCGCGAACAAACAGACAGACAGACGCGGCGAAAGACTTTGTAGTGATTATTAGGAAAATCGTCTAATGTAGCATACTTACCTACTTTTTTTTACGGCTGATACGGCCACTGCAGCGTAGTTGGTAAAGGACCAGGCCAATTGAGGATTCAGAAACAGCTACTACACCTGAGTATAATAATCAAATTTATTGACCCCTTATTTACTTTAATATGAAACCTGGAAAGTTAATTTAGTACCAATGCTTTACTCTTTAGGTCTCCCACGGTCTCTATTTAGCTTAAAGTCATTTATTCATCACTATACAGGGAAATTGAAATATCAGCTGTTTCATACATTTTCATTGGCTAAATACTGCATTTTGTATGAAACGGCTGATATTTTTTTCGAGATTTCGGAGTTTTACCAAAACAAAAGTTGCTTATAATCATGTGTACTTTCACTGCCTAAGAGGTTTCGGGTATTTTTTCAATTTCCCTGTATAGTATAAAACAAAGTCGCTTTCTCTGTCCCTATATCCCTATGCTTAAATCTTTAAAACTACGCAACGGATTTTGATGCGGTTTTTTTTAATAGATAGAGTGATTGAAGAGGGAAGTTTATGTATAATAACATCCATTGACATAATGGTACTTTCTGCAGCCAGAGGGATCAGAGTAGATATTTAGCGGATGATCACAACTCACAGACCAACCTCGGAAAACCTTGAAGCTCGACCCGTGCATCTCACAATACCCATGTCTCCAGAAAATTGCAGAGTCCGTAAGATTGTAACTATAATCCTTATTAGATCATAATTTCTCGATACATCATGACATATTTGTTTTGAATACAATAAATTCCAATCAAAAATAATTTCCAATATATCCATGTTTAGTTCACTATTTGACGCGATATTTTACAATCTTACGGCGTTTGCAATTTTTCGGTGTCAGCCACAAGCTCTACATTCCAAATAAACGCCTTATATCGAAGTACAAGTAGGTACATCAACCAATGTCTACAAACCCGCTACCACACAAAAAGCAAGCGCGTTATATTTCAAGCGCCATTCAAAGCTAGGCTACAATTAATAGTAGCCGGGAATATAATAAACTTCATAACTGGAAGGTTTTACTACCGACATGGGATGTTAAAATAGCTGCCATGGGCTCTACATGGTGTTGTGGGTTCAACGAACTCATGCACGCGAATGGGTTTTATATACCTAGAAATTGAGGCAGCCAATTTCCATAGAAAACTAATCAAAGGATTTTAATTATTTCAGGTTTTTTTTACTATTGATAGGCATACGTTTGACCGCTATCTCACCTGATGTTAAGCGATGATGCGGTCTAAGGTGGAGCACGCTTGCCTAGAAGTATCCTATTCACTCTTGACTTAGACTCCCAGGTATAAAGGCTGTAATTAAAAACTTTTTTACAAAAAAATACAACCGTATTCCAAAAAATACACTACAAAGTAAAATATAACTTTAATTTCGGAAGTCGGTGTCAAAATACGAAGAAACTAACAAAAACACGGTCGGTTGTATTTTTTTGTAAAACAGTTTTTTATTTTTCACTTTCAAGTGGTACCCATACCTAAAAACACCACTGCAAAATCGCAGAAAAGCAAAATACGCGATTTCGATTATTTGGATGACATAAAACTATCATCCAAGTAGACGAATTCCAGCTATTTCGATTTAAAATCCAAAGTTCGTAACAGAATTTCATAAAAATTAAATGGGACCAATCTGCAAGTATATCCTTTCAGATAAAACAAGAATTTTTCAAATCGTTTCATAAATGTCGGAGTTATGAGGTAACAAACATAAAAAAAACATACAACCGAATTGATAACCTCCTCCTTTTTGGGAAATCGGTTAAAAAAGACACTGAAATTTCGAACTGTCTACATAATATTACGGTTCTAGAGATACAGCCCGCTTACAAACCTGTAACCACTTTCAAAGCTCTACGAATGATAACTGGAACCTTAAGTGCTTACCAAGGCACGGAAAAGTCTTGATATTTAAGGTGGAAGCGCCAGGGTAGCCCGCGAAATTCAAAGATTTTTATGTTTTTTGCAATTTGTCGGTCAGTGTGAAGCTATATGTTGAACAAAATACGATTCGCGGCCGTAACGCATATTTATCTAAAGAATTATACCCATTTTAATTATCAATATAACCCACTAAGTTTATATAACTCGATTGAATGACTTTTTCACGAAATAACATTCAATCGAGTTCTATGAACTTAGAGGATTATATTGATGATTCAAATGATTATAATCCTTTAGGTAAATGCTTTTTACGATCGCGAACCGTACTTTGTTTAACACACAGCTTCACATTGAGCGGCAAATTGCAAAAAACATAAAAATATTTGAATTTCGCGGGCTACCCTGGAGCTTCCACCTTAACGAATGGTCACCCATCCACGGACTGTTGGCACATCATAGAAGGACTGTCATGCCTTTTATGGATGTGAAATCATCAAATATCTCTTCCCGCTTTGGGCGAAGCAGAATGGAGTGTCGGACTCTTACTGACTAAAACTCATCCGTGTTCCTCCTAGTGACCTTTGAGCACTCTTTGCAAACACATTCCGCAACCCTGGTAGAATATTAGATACTGTAGTTTCTGCCAGAGGCTTTGCCCACGTGAAAGTCAGAAAATATCCTAAAGGAACGTGTCTCGTACTTTTATACATAGAATCCTATGTCATCATCTGCTTAGCCTTTTCCCAACTATATTGGGGTCGGCTTCCAGTCAAACCGGATTCAGCTGAATACCAGTATTTTACGTGGAGCGGCTGCCTACCAGACCTCCACAACCCATTAACTGGGTAACACGGTACTCCTTGGCAAGACTGGTGTCAGATTTTCGGGCTTCTGACTATTCGTAACGACTGCCAAAGATCTCCAAATGACAGCCGGGACCAACAGCTTAACGTGCTTTCCGAGGCACGGAGGAAACTCGGTATGTCGAGATTGTCACCCATCCACAGACCAACCTCGGCAAGCGTTGCTTAACCTTGAAGATCGACCAATGCGGCTGTTATTATTTAGCCACTAGCTCCTCATACACTCCACATAGAATCCTATGTAAAAATTAAAAATGTAGTCTACTCGAGTACCAGGTTAAATTTTCGAACAAATTCCGCAATCCTGACAGGCACTGGTCAGTACTTGCTTCGGCAGTACATATACTAAAATTGGAACGATACAGAGAAGATTAGCATGGCCCCTGCGCAAGGATGACAGGCACTGGTCCTAGCGGGCCCCGTCTACTATGCTGACATCTCTTTGAGGCGCGCGTGGAACACAACGCACCGGCAACCAGGGCCTGGTTCTGCAGTGCTATTCTGTAACAACATTTTCGTGTCTCGACAGCGGAATCCGAGGTGAGTTTCAAATTCGTATAAATATAAGACCTTATGATGTGTGAAATAAAGTTCACTTTGCTAAGTCACTCAGGTGAAGTCGATATCGAAATGGTTATTTACAGAATAGACTAGCTGACCGGACAGCGAGCCACCCAAAGCTCGCCGTCCGCAGAGGGACAAACATGCCTATACTATATTGAAGTATAGACGATGATACCTACCTACTTAAAAAGATTGGAGCGTCCTAAAGACGCAGGTATCAATCCTGTTGCCATTACAATTATTAAAGCACTAGCTGACCCGCGCATATTCGTCTGCGTCACATTTTCCATTAATGCTCCGCTCCTATTTGTCTTAGCGTGATGATAAATAGCCTTCCTCGATAAATGGTTTATCTAACCCGGAATTAATTTTTCAAATCGGACCAGTAGTTTCTGAGATTAGCAAGTTTCCGAGATTAGCACATCGGAGTCTTTTTTAGGGTTCCGTAACCAATGGATAACATTTACATAGTACAAAAAGTATAGGTATCAACAAATAGTAAACACTCGGTAAAGTGCGTGTCACCACCACAATGTCGCATTTCTTATACTTACTTTTCCTAACTATGAGGCACAATCTTGATGTTGACTTAAAACTATGAAATTAGAAATCATGAAAGAAAATATGAAAATATAATTAAGAATCAAGGTCTCCTTATGGTACGGAACCCTTCGTATCGCACTCGCGCTTTACCGGCTTTTTGTATTTAGAAAAATAAATTCGCTTCACATTTCTTCAACGGCAAAGACCCATTCACACACTACAGTTCAAAAGAAAATCTATAATAAAACATGAAATGTTAATAAGGGAAGCTTCTCCCCCCTTCCCCCCTTAGTTTTCTCCATGAAACACTACCATTGTCACACTCGAAGTGTAGCAAAAACTGGTGGCACAGCCGTCATTATCCAGTGGGCGTACCAAGGAAACCCATGATAACATGGAAAATATACCCTATCCTGAAGTTGTTTGAGTTTGATTTAGAAAAGCGGTTGTTTGTGTAGGTACATGTTTGTGTTATGTGCTGTAAGTAATTTATGTGGGAAATCGTGTCAATGGTCATTTCAATTGAGTGATATGAAAAAATTTTTTTTTTTTTTTAAATAAGCTAAGGAATCGAAGGAGCATTTTAAAAACTATTAATTATTTCAAATCTCTTATGGGTTAGTAGAAAAATAAGAATAACGGCAATACAAAAGAAAACTTTTCCGAAAAATATTCATGGAAAACCTAACATTATACTTTCACCGTTGACTAATGTTGGGTGCGAATCTAAACCGCATACGAATGGTTCCGCGCCCTTTACTGTTTAATATTATTTGTTGTAACAGCGGCAATAGTTGGGAAAATGCATGTCTATCTTTAGCAGTTTATGAGGTACTGCCCGCTAACAGATAAACAGACCAAAGTACGGTCACCGAAGATTGTAAAACAACGCATAGAAGCGTCGAAAAATATAAAGAAAGAATTATTATTTTTGGATTCGCACGATACAAACAAAGTAAATACATTGAAACTGACGAAAGCTTAGGAAAAGCTATTCTGAGTTTTCATGGTTGCGAGTTATGCGACCAAAAATGTATCCACTGAATAGCTAATTATTTTTTAACCGACTGCAAAAAAAGGAGGGGGTTCTCAATTCGGCTGTTTTTTTATGTATGTACACCGATCACTCCGAGGTTTCTGATAATAATAATTATTGTTTTTTTTTTTGCCTGGAAGAGATCGCGAAATGCGATAAGGCCGCCAATTGTATGTTTTGTTAGTTTAAGGTTTCTTTTATGTATTTTTCATTTGGTGTACAATAAAGTATATATAAATAAATAAATAATAAAAATAGTGTGATTCTTTTTTATTTCGATGCGACACTTGCCATTTTGTCCCGAAAATAAATTATTCAGTTTGGAGCAGTAGTTTTTATTTTTGGTTATTTAAATTTTTGCGTAGATGAAAACGTCGTCCAAGTATCACCACCCCTTAAAAGTGAAAAATATTTTTTTATAAAAAAACATACCTAACCGAGTTCCAAACAAAACACTACAAAGTATAACTTAACCTAAAAAACGCATGCAAAAAAAAACACCGACTTCCTGAGTATATTTTTTTGTAAAAAAGTTGTTTTTAGGTAAGAGTTGGTATTCGGATAAATCGTATATTCAGTTTTTATCCAACGCCCGAAAATTTTAAAATGGTGATAAAAAAATCAGGTTGTTCAATATAAATGTTTAAACGCTCCGCCATCTTGTTTTGGTTTGCAACCAATTAACACCGAGGTACTCAGACGAGGCCTTAACGAAACCACATACTTCAACATAAGAAACACATTACATGCTATATAAGTTGACGAAAATGGAAGTGCTAGCCATTTAAATCATTATGTAACAGTTTGGAAGGTTTAAAAGGCCATATAATGGACGAAAGGCGGCTGCTGAGGACCTCAAGCGGCGCAAATATTGTAACTGTTTTATTAATTCACAGTTTTGAGCCTATAGAGGTCGAAATGCTCGTGTCATGGCAACAATCCGTCCTTATATTCAAATATTTTTCATAATTATTCACTACACCCAAAACGCAAAAACCAATGAGAACATAGACCACCGATACTTTCGGCTCACGTACAGAGGGTTGATTGCAATCAGTCGTAACCACCCTGATTGAATTGCGTCGATTCGGGACATACACTGTACTCGTTTGGGCACGCCGCCGTACTCGTTTGGGCACACTGTTTGTTCGAGATATTATAGCGTGGTTGTCAGCGACGGCGCGCGGCGGTTCGCTGGATGAGGCATGCAACACGTTTGAAGGAAACGTTTTTCTTTATTTATTTTAAACTAGCTGGCTGGCCCACGCAACTTCGTCTGCGTCACATTTTCCTTTACTGCTCGGCTCCTTTTAGTCTTAGCGTGATGATATGTAGCCTATATCCTTCCTCGATATATGGGCTATCTAATACTGAAAGAATTTTTCAAATCGGACCAGTAGTTCCTGAGATTACACCCTACATACAAACTTACAAACAAATGTTACCTCTTTATAATATTAGAATAGATAATATTAGTATAGATTAGTGTAGATAATACTTAAAACCAGCCAAATGTATATCGTGTGTAAGGCACTTATCTCGCCGCCGCCGGCGAGGAAGCGATTAGCTATCGACTATTTGCTCGCTAAAGAAAAGATATAGATCTCGTGCGAGGAAAAGAGACACATATATTTATAATCGATAGCTGGCTGTTCACACTGCCAGCAATTCGGCTCTTACCAAAGTTGATCGCAGCGACAAGAGCTATCAAAAATTGTACTCGTTCAACGATGCTCGCTTGGCGGTCGGAACTCACCAACCAGCGGTGATTTTTTACCTATCCCCCTACCCCCCCTATCCTTTTTCCTTTTTTTTATCTATATATCTATCTATCTACCTTTAGTGCGGGCTGGAGCGAGTATTCCAAGTAATCGCCCGTCGCACAAAAGCAGTCGCTTAAAGCCGAGCGACTAAAACTATCCAGACTTTTCATTCGCTACTCGCTGCTCACCAACTCGTTTCCAGCTTTACTCGCTACTCGCTGATCGCCTGCGCCGGTGGTGAGATAAGTGCCAAGATGTCCCCTTGGGACTTGTGACCATAGACCTTGCTATGGATGTAACATAGCATAACTTCTGCTTGACGTAGACATACCGCGTGTATCTGACATCGACGCACAAACGATTTCCATGGGTCCAGGGCATGATTCTGGACACCCCAGTGTTGGAATTTTTCTTCGGTTCTTTTCTCAATTTTTCATTTTTTTCAAGAGTACCACAAATAGGTATCAGCTCAGCTGAGCTGATATCTATTTGTGGTTTTATTCAGATTGCTCATTTTAGTCACGAAAGTAATTAATTAATTATTATAAAAAGCCGACGAAAAATTCTAAGTCTAGGGTGTCCAGAATCATGCCCTGGACCCATGGAAATCGTTTGTGCGTCGATGTCAGATACACGCGGTATCTAGAACGGAATATTTTATAATGTTTTTTGTTCCTACGCTGTTCTTTTTATCTAATTAGCAGCTTTGAGGTATCCTAGACAGTTGAATCGTTTCTCCGAGACGCGTAGAGTCGAGATACTGACTACCACTTTCTAGTGGTCGCTACTATTGACACTGACTTTCGGAAGTTATAATAGTTGAGAATAGGATGGCAGACTTCAAATTTTCTTATTGAGGCGCTTGTAAAACGAAACGGACTCAATTGCCGCTTCATGTTTTATACTTAAATATTTTTAGGGTACTCGACGGGTAACCAATTTTTTTTTTAGAAACGTTGTTCCACACTAGGAATTTCTCCGGTATCGTGGGTGCGTTTACAAACATACAAAGACACACACACAAACAGCCAGACCCGGAACAACTATCAGTAGGCCATACAAATATTTGTTCCGTGCGGGAATCGAATCCACGACACGCGACGCAGCAGTCGACCGCTCAACCACTGCGCCTACCGTGCCGTCAAAATGTCAAAAACAAAAATTACTGAGTTTCCGCTGTCCGTCCGTCCGTCCGTCCGTCTGTCTGTCTGTCTGTCTGTCAGCGGGCTGTACCTCAAAAACCGTTATAGTTCTAACTTTGTTTTAACTAACAACGAGTGCGGCCCGTCACATCCAGTCATTGTTACTCCTTGTTACGAGGAGCTAAATTATCTTTATCAGATAATTCATCGGCTTTTATTTAGTGTGCCGCGGGACATACAACAATTTGTGTGATTTTCTGTATGCCTTCTGTGCTACACTCATTACACTGTTATACAGGGTGTCCCAGAACTCAACGTCAAGCCGGAATCGGGTGATAGGACAAATCATAAGAAAAATAAAAAATAAATCTTAGTCATGTCATTTTTTTTTTAATTACAGCAATTTCTTTTTTTTTCGAAAAATGAAAATAACTAAGAATTTAAAACTACAGGTTACACAAGCACTACTCAAGATTACAAAAAAAATAACGAAAAAAGTAAAGATTTGTAGTTAAAGGAGCTGAAAACCATCAGGGTGTACATTTTACGAAAAAAAAAATACCATAATTTAAAAAATACATGACTAAGATTTTTTAATATTTTTCTGGTAATTATTATGATTTGTCCTATCACCCGATTCCAGCTTGACGTTGAGTTCTGGGACACCCTGTATTTTGAGAAAGTGAGAAGAATAATAATATATTTAATGGCGATAGGTATTTCAAGCGTTTTATTTGTTACTTACTTAAGCTGTGAAACCTTCATGTCAAACATGTTTTTTTTTTTATTTTTTTTTTTTTATGCAAAACGGGGAAACTCTTGGCCCAAATCTCACCTGATGGAAAGTGATGATTAGGCCGAAGATGGAAGCGAGTTTCACCCGGAATCCTCTTACACAGAGGAACTGGCTATCATACCTCTAACTGCCGGAACACAACAATGCTGTTAACATTGTTGTTATGGCGACAGACTTAGACATGATGGTGGTAGCTTGCCAGGCGGACTTAGAACAATCCTACCACCAACCAAACCGAGCAAAAAATTTGCCCCCGCTGGGAATCGAACCCGGGACCTCTGGGTCTGAATCAGGTGGTATAACCACTAGACCACGGAGGCGGTTAGTGTCACCTGTTTAGCACCACCTGGGGACCACGTGTAGGGATTCGCTGAAGGGTATTCTCCTACGGACGCGGGTGACTCGGCCCCCAAAAATGATTCTAGGTCAATGGAGAGTTCGCCTACGTTTTGATTTATTTGCGAGTGTATATTTTTGGGATTCCGTAACAAAACGGTGAAAAGGAACCCTTATGGTTACGTAATAAGAGTCTGCCTAAGTCTGTCCGTCTGTCACATCTGGATTTCTCACGAACTCATATTGCCATCAAATTGAAATTTGGAATAGTTTTAGATGACGTTTGCTGAACTATAGGTATGCTTTTATCTTTTAGAGTTTTTAGACAAGAAATTATAGACCTATGATTTCGATACTATTTTCAACATACTTAGATGCTTTGCGTGTTCCTGACATAGGTAAGGGACTTGACAAGCAGACAGAAAAACGGGCGCACGGCCAACATAATGTTTTTATAAAGGTCTAGTTTTTCCTTTTGAGGTACGGAAGCCTAAAAACACTAGGCAACCTTATTCCTAGGTTTAGTAGGCAGATCAAAACATAAATACATCCAGAGTGTATTGGAAACATTATCTACTCATCATCTGCCTAGCTTTTTCCCAACCATATTGGGATCGGCTTCCAGTCCAACCGGATTCAGCTGAATTCCAATATTTTACGTGGAGCGGCTGCCTACCAGACCTCCATAACCCATTAACTTGGTAACACGGTACTTCTTGGCAAGACTGAAGTCAGATTTATTGGCTTTTGACAAACAGTAACGACTGCCAAAGATCTACAAATGACAGCCGGGGCAATGGCTTATTCGTGCTTTCCAAGGCATGGAGGAAATTCGCTACCTATGTAAAGATGGTAACCCATCCACAGACCAACCTTGGCAAGCGTTGCTTAACCTTAAACATCGACCCGTGCGGATGTTATTATTTAGCAATGAGCTCCTCTCCTGAAACAGCATCTTCAATCGCTCTTAAAAAAATTCACAATGTACCACAAATCGACAGGTAATTTTCCACCCATCCAAATTACAACCTCACTAACACATGCTTGACCTGCATGCCGCACATACTCAATATTATGATACCAGAGCAAATTGTACAAAGTCGAATCACGGTAACGAACATCAGTAACCATTCGTAATTCGTTTTGTAAATCAACGCACATCAAATTAATCCCCACAGGAAATCGCTGATTTATTCGTTTCTCATACGAATTTAAACCTTACAACTACAAAAATAAAGTTGCGAATCGAATCAATACACTGATTTGTGGTCTTATTACTGGAAAAATGTTATTTTCTATTTGTGTATGTGTTTGGTATCAATTGCAAGGGGGCTGTATGATACAATTTATTTCCTTAAATAAACATAGGCTGTGTTTATTTAATAAAATTTCATCAGCCAATAGGGAATATGCATGAAGAAAATATTTATTATCTACAGTTTATCTATACTAATATTATAAAGCAGAAGAGTTTGTTTGTTTGATTGTTTGTTTGGTTGAACGCGCTAATCTCAGGAACTACTGGTCCGGTTTGAAAAATTCTCTCAGTGTTATATATCATCACGCCAAGACCAATAGGAGCGGAGCAGTAATGAAAATGTTACGCAGACGACGTTGCACGGGTCAGCTAGTCTAAAAATAAAACAAAAGTATTATACTACCAGTGAAAATTGAATCTAAATTACTCAAAAAAGTAAAGAACAAATATATCTGTCCCTCTCGCGAAAATGTTTTCTATGGTCGCTGTATAGGTGTCATGGACTTTGCCGTCTAAGTTCATATCGGACTTCTTTTTCTAATTGTAATTGCTCCAACTATTTTTAGTCAGCTGCTAGTGTAATCGGATGCAGTTAAAAGTTATTGGCTGACCTGGCAATCGAACCCAGGACCAGAGAATCGAACACAGGCTCGGCAGTTCTTGTTCTTACACACTATTGTCTACATTTCTTTTTCATTTCTCCTGTCGCAGGTTTTCTGGAAGAAATTTCGTTAGAAATAAGCAGTTCCTTTGCACTCCTAATTATTTTATAATGTTAATTATTATTACTGTTTTTCTGTGTGTACAGTTCATAAATAATAAAATAAATTAAAAAGACCGTAGGCATATTTAGTCCGATTTTCTTTGAAACCCCCTCAACTGGCAAAATCCTTAACGACTTTGCCACTTGACTGGCTCGAAGATCAAGCGGTAACTTTGAAGGCATACAGACAATACAAGAACCAGACAATAGCCGGGGATCCGTTACTCACCATATGTTCAACAAATGATGACACAAACCGCAATTTAAGCTGCGCAAGCGCAAACTTGCAACCACAAGAGACCTGCCAATTACTAATTATATGTAGCAACAAAAAACTTCACCCCGGAATTGGAGTGTTTTTTTGTTAAATAATAAGATCGCGTGCCGTAGTGTTTTTTGGAGAAAATTGATTATTATAGATTTTGTGGGGTGGTTTGCTGGTAGAAAAAATCGGTTCCCTATGAGTGATGGTGTTCCTCAATTTAGTTGTTTTGTATTTCCTCTGTATTAAATATCTACCCAATTGTTTGTATAGTAAAGGAAATCATTGCCTTCTTCTTCTTGCTCTCATTATCCCATTACTGAGGTCGGTCTCCTCACTTTCCTGCTCCAAGTCAAGCGACCTTTCGTTTCGTGCAATTGGGAAATCATTGTGAACAAAAAATTTGATCGTCTATGAACTCCAGGGCAAGATCGGGGAAGGAGAAGAAGTTTTGATGGAGAAACTCCTATCACCATCCAAACAAGCATTTGCCCGGCAGCGGGACACAAGTGAAGACAAAAAGATAAAAATAACTCTGGGAAAGCGAGGTAAAATCCAGAAATATAGCAGATCAGAAGGTTGATGTCCACGAGTGGTGAATCTGAAGACCCATGTCAAACGTATCCAACAACGATCTGTCGCACACTGTCTCAGCGGCAAATAGTAGGTTCAATCAGTGCAGTGGGAAAGAGAAAGCAATAATCTTCATCTTCATATCAGGGGAAAGGCATCTACTACTGGACATAGGCCTGCCCCAAGTGTCTCCACAACTACCAGTCCTGTGCGTCTTGCTTGTATCGGCTACCCACGACCCGAGGTCATCTTGGCCCACCTTGTGGCAGGCCTTCCAACGTTGCGTCTGCTGGTACGCAGTCGCCACTCCAGAACTTTCCAGCCCCTTTGGCCACCTGTGCAGCAAGCAATGGGCCCTACCCGGATAGGGTTTTAACTAAATACAACTGAGGTTAATTTTGACTCCAAAGTTCCTCATACATAGCGCGAAAATACCATTCACTGTTTGACACATACCACATGACAGTTGGCACAATTCTTATTCCAATTGTTTATATTTAAACTAGAATAACGGAAATACCCCATTGTCCTTACCTTAGCTACAGGAGACAGTTGCTAACAATTATCATGGAGCACAAAAGACCCCATCGTTATAGATATTAATAGGTCGTCAAGAATAAGACAGTCTTGCGACAAATGTCGTTGTTTTTGAGATGGGTTTATTATTTTATATTGTTTGGGTGAAATAATTATAGGGATGCGAAAATAGAAATAAGAAATTAATGTATTTCTTTTCCAAAACGCTAACGACTCAGATGGAGTAGCACAGCCCCCGAGAAATGATCGTTACGCATAGCCAGGTAATCTTACATCAGGCATGGGGTATCGTTTTAGCCAGTAACTGTGTTTTGAAAGTTAGATGGGCAGGGTTTGAAAGCTATTGATGTGATCTCCGCCTGACATTTCCTCGGTCCTGTTGCATTGTCGAGATTGAAGAAGTGCATTTGTGTTTTGCTACTGTACTCCTGCCCAAATTGCGATGTTTCTTTTTTTTGTTTTGATACTTGAAATGAGTTTCGTCTTGACTCTAGTCTTGGTCAGAGATGACAGAGACAAAGTCTACGATAGAGCGAGCTTACCCAGAAGTAGCCTGTTCACTCTAACTTTGAAAAGATTAGGGTGACCAGATAAGCGTCTTAAACTGTTGCATTTCTTGGGCAGCACATCTCAGTAGTGACCCTCTTTCTAGACATATCTTTCACACAGTCCATCCACAATTTCTTTGGCTTTCTTCTACTCTGATTAGTGTTTATTAATATAAATATAGAACTTTATATGTAATTTCTGCGACATCCTTTATTCCTATACGACACACAGTCTCCTCTATAATTTGCAAATCTGACTAAAAACTAACAATTTCGAGATCATACACAAAAACAGATGAAACCACAGATTATTATAACAACAATACGGCGACATGTTGCAAACGGGAGCTCAAAGATTAATTTCTTACCAATCACCAACTTATCTATGCACTTCGACAACTGAGAATACTTCAAAACTAGACCCTGTGACTTCGGAATAGAGTACAAGAGGAATGAGCTTGGGTGTTTAGTTAAAGTTGTGTTTCTCAAAGCAACAAATCGGTCGAAAACGGTTGAAAAGGCTCGTTTTTTATCAATGATTGAGCCTCATTAGGCCATATTTGAGAGGATGTGGTTCGGTGATGATGTTCCGTGATCATTGTATCGTCACTCCATGTCAAAGGCGGGTCGTTTGAGCAGCACGCGATGGTTTGAGGTGACCCTTCCTTGATACGTCAGGTGGGTATTTTTATGGGAAGATGCTAAAAGATATGACTGTGTTTTTGAATGAAATCAATGAATCTTTCTAGCCTTTTTTCTATTATTTTGGAGTTGACTTCCAGTCTAATTCAATGCAGCTGAGTAGGTTTCAGTAATTTAAATGGAGCAATTGCCTATCTAATCTCCACAACCCAGTATCTGAGTAACACGACACACTTTGACAGGACTGGTGACATATTTCCTGGCGTAACGATTGTCAAAGATCTACAAAAGGCACACTTTACTGATTTTTCGAAATTCCTTTTTGCAAAATTATAAAAACCTAACAATACCTCAAGAAAGCAAATAGGTTAGGCTTATTTGAATAAACTACATACTTCTTATTAAAATGTCACAAAAGATTCAAGATCTCCTTTTAATTATATGTTTTAAGATGTAAAACACCCAATCGTGTTAAAATAGGCAGGCGTAAAGAAACCTACAGGCCAATTTCTGAATAGAATAGAATACTCTTTATTATGTACACTATAACATAAGTTTCAGAAAAAATTGATGAAGAAAACATTACATAGGGTGACACAATGGGCGGCTTTATCGCTAAGAGCGATCTTTTCAAGACAACCTCTGGATGGATTTTAAAGAGAAAGGAAATACAGTACAGTAGGAAGAAGAGAGAAAGAAAAACGAACGACGGTGAATAAACGCTTTAATGGTAAGAACGTGTAAATACTTTGAAATTGGAAGATTTTTAGGCTAGAGTTTGACAAATAATCAACTTCTTCTTTGAAATCGAGGGAGATAATTTTGAAGATTTTATTTATCTAAATAAATACAAACTGAAAATAATAAAAACACCATCCAGGCATTATCTATAAGATTAGTTAACGATCGCTAACATTCCTCTACTCTATAACATCACAGGAAGCTCTTATCACTCGTTTACCGTCAAAACCAGTAAGTGATTCCCATCTGAACATCTCAATCAACACAATTTAGTATCTTTAAACTTTATTTACTTAGTATGCAAATATTGACAAGCCTCTTCGGGGTGGGGGGCGTTACAAAGGGCTCCGCTTTCTTTGATCTCGCCGCTCTCACCTGTGCCTTGGAGATTTATTGATGGCGTCTTCCTCAATCGTATTGTGTGGGGACTACCTTCGTTATGAGGAGCAAAAACACTGATGAATAGGTTTTCGGGTACTCAAGTTGTAGGTTCACATTTTGCCTGTCTGTCATTTTGGAGGCTTGTACAAGCCTCGACGTACAAGATGGGCTGTAGGTATTTGAATTTAGTACACTGTTGTTTCGACTGCATTTGTTTTTTGGATTGTTGAAATTGGAATCGAAGTAATTTTGAATTTGGTTGTATTAGTGCAAAGAGGTTGTTTGTAGCTGTAAGCTGTAATGAAGGTTTCATTACAGCTTACAGCTACAAACAACCTTCTTAATAGGTGTTTTAACGATTGGTGGATGAGAATGTAGTTACAATGTGACTTACTTTTTCAAAAGGCCCCCGTAGACATTTACCTACATGATTTTCTGAATAAGGTCTGATCAATATTTAAATGGACGTTATAAGAGATTATGACCATTGATTTCTTTTCCGTGTTTTTTCGCAGAGTAAGTAGTACGCTTGAAAACTCTAGCCTCGTCTAGTTTGAACTGACCGAACCAGGTAAGACTGTTATTTCTAACCTATTTACAAAATAAATATAATTAATCAACGGTAATTTCAGCGACATAAATATTCCAGGAGGCAAACACCCTTTTACTTAGGTACTTTTATTTACCAATACGGTCATCGCTCAGGTATAGGGGGGGGGTAGAGGTTCAGGTTACCTGTCAACGCCTGTAAGACCCTATTGGGCCAAAGTTGCATTGTCTTACTATTGTTCTTTACTACGGTCCTATGACCCCTAGATGGGGCAGAGGACGTCCACAGTAGTTCTCCATCGCGAGTGGTCTTGAGCTTCATACTTCACTCCATGTCATTCCAAAGCTCGTCGCTTCTGCCAACAGTAAACTTGTGGTTCTACTGCCTGTGTGCCGATAAGCTACGGTGTAGAGTTCTTCTCCCCGGTACGCATCTCTTGGGTCTTCCGGGTGTTAATTTTAAGACTGGTTTTTGCTGCTTTCTGGCACAGGTCGTTCAAATTTGCTTGAATGTCGGCGTGGGTATGACTCAGCAGGCATAGCGTCGTATTCTAGGTCTTCCAAGACGTTGGATTATCCCCACTCTAACCTGTGAACCTTTCTGTCATGTACATATGCGAACCATGATTCCGTTGAGAACGACTATGAAAAGAAGAGGCGAAAGGAGGCAGCCTTGGCGGACACCTGCATGCACTGCGATCTCGTCCGAGATGAGGTCGTCGTGAGTCACCTTGCAAGAATATTTCTTGTAGATACTTTCGAACAGGCAGAGCATTTTTGGCGGCAGGCCAATGTTCAGAAGGCGGGACCTGCAGGTACTGGACCACTAAAACTTGTCAAAGGCCTTTTCGAAGTCGACATAGGTAAGATTCCTCTTCTCCCTTTGCGATTCTGATGACTGCTCCAGTAAGATACGATCCAGAATGACCTGGTCCGTGAACGAGCGGTTCGGTAAAAAACCAGCCTGCTTCCTCCGTAGTAGTGGCTCTACGGCCTTCGACAGCCTATCCAGAATTATATTTTGCAGAAGGCTTTAGAGGGATTTGATAACAACGTAACCTTCTCATTATTTATTTGTACCTCTGTGTGCGTAAATTATTAAATAAAAAAATAACAATTTTACTAATAATACTATAAATGCGAAAGTGTGTGTCTGTCTATCTGTTATGTAATAATAATACAATAATAATTTTATAATCATCACTGACAGGACTATTGTTGCCAATAAGCCTGACATAGTGGTGATAGACCGACTAGATCGTCGCGCAATGATTGTTGATATAGCAGTCCCTCATGACGAGAACCTCGTGAAGTCTGAGAAAAAGAAACAAACCAAGTAGGTATCTTAGTTCACGAGGTGGTAGACATGTGGGATGTGGACACAGCAGTCATTGTGCCGGTAGTCCTGACGGCCAATGGCATAATTGCCAAGAGCCTCGATCAACATCTAAAGAGGCTCTCGTTGGGCAGCTGGGTCAAGTGTTTGATCCAGAAAGCAGTACTCCTCGACACGGCGCGTATAGTCAGGAGGTTCCTCTCTCGGGAGCCCTGACCCGGTAGCTTGTACTCTGTTCCCGATACTGGTGATTTTTTTTTGTATATTTTAAATGTGTATTTTTTATATAAAAAAGGGTAACAATATGTTAGATAGTAAATAAATGGAATAATAATAAAATAGCTCTAATTAATTTAATTTAGCCGTGTATATTGTTAGTGGTCAGGCAGGGGCCAATAGTTCTTCTATAATAAACGATTATTAGTCCACTAAACCACCCAAACCCATAGCTTTTAGGTTTAGGTTTAAAGAATTTTATTCTCTTAAGATTTTATTTTATTTTCATCTTTGATTGCCATATTCTGCAATAGTACTGCTCCCACCGGGGATTGTCCTTGGGAATACTTTCACAGTGCATACAGGGATAATCGCTGGTTGGTGACCCATTACATTTGAAATGTCTAACGGGACCTCTGCGAGTTGGTTCCGACCCCTCGTACGCCTACCAAAGGACCGGGTCTCCAGAGACCCGAGAAAGTAAAAAAAAAATAGCTTTAATTGATTCCACAATAATTAGATAGAATTAATTAATTTCATATTCAATAATTACATTACTAAGTAACCATATTAAATCAACTACTCATGCATTTTAATCTCCTTCTAATGTTGGCCCTCTCAGGTTAAAAACCTCCTCCAATCTGTTTTAAATGTAGGTATTCTCATCAAAACCCTCGAACGGATTTTAATAAGAATTGTCACATCTGGATTAAAGATTACATGCCCTTTGATATAATTAAACACCTTTCACACGGCATATGAGCAGTCAAACTCAAGGATCTCAAAATTTCTGATCTTACTACGAAATGCCCCCAACAACAAAAATCCATCACTTACAAACATCAACAACAAAAACGAATGTCAACCGTTCCCCTAAACTAAAATACTTTAATCCAACAATACATGCATCCCATTCATTCATTCGGTCCCCCGAAAATCATTCGGTCAATTTGACAATGGCAGCCGGACCCCTGTTTTGAAAATATTTGCTTGCGGACCAAACAATTTGATGTAAGTGGCTCCAACCGAAATGGATGATATGAATTGAATAATGTATCCTGTTACAATTATTTTAAATTCTGGGATGGATTGATCCTGTTGTCAATGTCTGCAGTTCTTGAATGTTGAAGCCAAGGGTCTTGTGTTGAAGTGTTTGTGCATATGTCGCTGGATTATTCTAAATTTTTAAATTATTTAATTAATACACTTTACATTATCATTTATTGTCTCCTTTGCGCATGAACCCTGTTCGGACGATGCTGAGTATCAATTAATTCAAAATTAACAAAAAAAAAAAACAGTTCCACATAAGGTCATTATGCATATTGCGTCAGATTTAGCGAACTACGAGTATCAAAGTTTGATAAATGTCAAAAAATAAAAATACAATATCATTGAATTTAAATGACATAATAAAATAAAAAAAGTAATTGCATTTAAGTAACTAGAGAGAAATAATAAAGGACACTATAATATGTTCCCAAAAAGACATCCATGACAATGATTGCTGCCCGCATATGGCAAAAGTGCGTGTGGTTCAAAACGCTCATGGTTAATGAGAAAAATAAGCTGGTTAATTCATTACAGATCTATTCAGACTACGGACTATAGCCCATCTGGAAAGCCCTTACTCGACTACGAAGCCTGCAACTTCGTCTGACGGAGATGGTACACAATGGGATGGTGAGGCTCCATCCCAATAATATACAAAATTATTCTGTCACTAACTAGCTAAGTGACTGACAGACAACGCACACTGCCGCGCTTAAGTTAAGAGCGTTAGGCCGCGGTCATGAATTCAGCGGGCTAAGAGCGGCGGTGGCGGCGGCGCTGACTTCGTGTCCGAAGCCTTATGTTTTGCACGGTTATGTAAAATATACTTAGGTAGGTACTTTTTTTATTTTTTATTTGTGATGGGTTTGCTCTTGACCTTAGTCTTGGTCAGAAATGACAGAGACAAAGTCTACGATGGAGCGAGCTTACCCAGAAGGAGCCTGTTTACTCTAACTTTGAAGATATTAGGGTTGTAAGCGTTCGGAAACAGACGCAGGCAGAGAATTCCACTCTTTTGCTGTCCGCATTATAAAAGACGTTTGGATTCGCTTAGTGCGAATCCGTGGAATAGCAACAAGGTAGGGATGGTAAGCTGCATTGCGTCTGGATGTCCGATGGTAGAAGGGGGCTGGTGGAATGAGGTTTTGGTACTGCTCTTATCATAAGCGCGTCAGCACAGCTGAAACTAGGTTCAAAGAGGACTGTTTGGCATGAAGATAAGTTCCCTGGGGAGTGTAGCACAGCACTAAGTGGATTTCCCGAAATTTCTACGGGAACGGGAAAAATCGCGAAACGCGTACGAAGTCGCGGGTAGAAGTCAGTCTGTAAAAAGTTTTACAATGCCTTACCTGTTTTCGTTCTCTTTGTGCAACAATGCCAATGACAGCAAGGCTTGGTTGAACAATCTGTTCGAAAAACAAACATAAAATATAATCTGTCTAGCTGACCCGCGCAATTTCGTCTGCGTCACATTTTCCATTAATGCTCCGCTCCTATTTGTCTTAGCGTGATGATATATAGCCTATAGCCTTCCTCGATAAATGGGCTATTTAGCACTGAAAGAATTTTTCAAATCTTAACAACCAAACAAATTCTTCTGCTTTATAATATTAGTATAGATATCATCAATACAAAGATGAAAAAAAAGTTAACTTTGTCAATTATCCCAATTTTCAGTGTTCAGCACCGAATACGGGACTGTTTTAGGGCCACTTGTGTGTCTCTCCATCCGTCCGTCTGTCAGAGCAAGCCTTCGTATCTACAGAACCGATTCAATTGATATTTTTCTTCCTGTTCTTTCTATGTGATACATGCGATCCCTGGAGACAAATTTTTACTCCGTAAACATTCACCCACGATCTCCATTACCATTTCTCTATCATAAATCACTCACGCTTTTGTGGTAAGCAGAGTTCCAAGCCCAACGCATCTCCTTGAAGCGTCACATCATTGTCACGACTCTGACCCGAGATGACCCGTGCTGATATAGCCCTTATTACAACAGTGTAAGAGCTATAATTGGGTAAAACAATTGCTCCGTCGTGACGCACTTTTTGGGAGACGGACGACGAAATCTCAGATTTTTCTTTTTGATAAGCTTTATAGGTTTATGATTTTTAAATTCAAGTCGGCTTTTTATTTCGAATTACACAGTTTTAGGTAACTATCGAAAAGCCAATGATCGACGAAGAGAAAGTTAGCATAGGTAACGAAAAACCCTACATTTAACAAATAAAAAATGTAACTATATCTACTGCGGTAATAAAAACCGGCTAAGTCCGAGTCGGACTCTCACACGAAGAGTTCCGACCCAAAGACCTAAAAAAAAATTGACGGAGCCTTTAATTAAATTTTATTTTTACTATTTGTTGTTATAGCGGTAACAGTTATCCATGCTTACTGAGAAAATTTCAAATGTCTACCCTATGACGGTTCTTGAAATACAGCCGGCTGACAGACAGACGGACAGACTGTCGGACAGCGAAGGCTAATTAATTGGGTTCCGTTGCTGTTGGTTGCCTATGGGTACGGAACTCAAAGAAATGTCCTATAATCCATGGCAGAGTCTACCCGAGTTCCAAATTTCATCTATCACTACGCACATAGGACTCTCACATTTCAGTATTAGTTAATATTATAAACTCACTCTATCGTCAAATTAGTGTCTGTCACTTATGACCTAGACTAGAGTCATAAGCAAACCCATCTTAAATAAAAGGTTACACATATTCTTATTTATTTATTTAAACTTTATGCACAATAGTGTTTTATGCAGTCAACCTTTGGGTTAAAAAGACTACATTGTTGTAGGTGTACAACAACAAATAATAAAAACATTTACTTAAATAAATACATCACACTAATAATATAATAACATATATACTCATAATATACATATATATGCTAAAATGATAAATTAAGAAATATGATGTTTTATAATATTTTTCTGATTGAGAGAACTTACAAGACGAGACCAAACTACGTACCTACGCTTTTAAGTAGTTAAGTTAGTTAACTCCGTAGTGTTTTCGGAGTTTAAGCTTAAAAGAAAAAGAAAGAGAAAGATATTCTATAGTGGGAAGTTCGCAAATACTAGGTAGGTACATTAAGAATAGAAATGTAGGTAAAATAAACTAACACCACAAAATTCATTAGTTTCATACATTTTCAGTTTACTGGTACGCACTACTCGCGGATAGATGGCGTTGTAAGCGTGAACTTGAAGGAAGCTCAGTGGAACTAGTAGCGACATCTAGTATTAAGTAACGGTACTTGGACTTCTGTTTTAGGAATAAATTTGGGAACAAGGGGAACATTATTTCGCAATGTATACGGTTTTGAAAGATAGTGTTTATTTTGAATTTTGAATTTTTTGATTATTTTTATTTGAGATACTTTTGCTCAGAGATGACTGAGACAAAGTCTACAATGGAGCGAGCTTACCCAGAAGTAGCCTGTTCACTCTAACTGAAAAGATTAGGGTTGTAAGCGTTCCACTCCTTTGCTGTGCGCAATAAGAAAGACGTTTGGAAACCCTTAGTTACCTAATTGGTAGAATAGCAACAAGGTAGGGACCTAAGTTGCAGTGCATCTGGATGTCCGATGGTAGAATTTATTTAAATTTAAATTTTTAATTTCTATTTATTACTTATGGTAGAATTTATTAGGTATTTATAGGTACTTTATTATTATTTAAAGTGGAGTTCTTGGGCACACTCTCCGAGTTACAATCTGTGGAAGACCGACAAGCTAGCAAACTTGCGACGATGAGCCAAGCTGTGTGGCTTGGCATCCACCAGTTTTACGTCGAAAATGAGCCTTTTATTGTTTTAAATGAGCCTTGTATTTTCGGGGTCAGGGATAGGTAGCTCACTTATCTATTAACTTCTATAGTTTAACTGTCAAGCTTTATAAGTCTTGTTTAGATTTTTTGCATGCTTATTTTTCAATATCCATTTATACTATTGGTCGTGCATCTGTGACCAATATTCGTAGATGTGATTGGTGGAGTGACTACCTTGCTGAACAACGTAAGAGCTATCGCAGAGCGCGTAGACAGCTTAATAAGCTTAAAAAACGTAATGTTACCGGAGACGTTTTTAATCTTGCCATAAGTACTTTTAGAGTTGCCAAGTCGCGTTACAGAGCATCGGTTGAAAAATCTAAGGGTAATTTACTCCGGAAAATTGTTGATAAACTTGATAAGGAGGGTCCGTGGTCTCCTTTGTATCACGAGTTTAAGGCTAATAGATCGGTCGACCTTGCATACGTTCAGAACATTAAAGTAAATAATACACATACCACCGGCATTGAAGAAACAACTGATGTTCTGCTTGATTCTCTTATACCAGATGATTCATCAGTAAATGAAAATGAATACCATCAGCAGATCAGGGCGTGGGCCGTGGTACCACCTGAATCACCAGAGTCAGACCTTCCGTCCACTGACGAATTCATAAACGTTGTCAAGAGACTACCTCTCAACAAATCATCCGGTGAAGATAAAATATCTAATAGAATGATTATAGAAGCGTGTAAAACGTCGAGCGATGCGATTTTATCAGTATATAGCCGATGCATTGCGGAAGGTATTTTTCCTCGAATATGGCGACAAGGCTTTATACGCATTATTCCAAAGAGTGGCGACAAGCCCTCGGACGACCCTAAGTCATACCGGCCCATAACACTACTCCCATCTTTGGGAAAACTTTTAGAGCGACTGATTGTTCCGCGCTTGTTACCGAACGGACCTAAATTTCATAAAAATCAATACGGTTTTACTATTGGAAAATCCACTGTAGATGCGGCTCTATCTGTCCGTAAAATTGTCAACTCATCGGAACATAAATACGTGGTTGGAATCTTTCTCGACATTTCTGGCGCTTTTGATAACGCATGGTGGCCGATGTTACTACTTAAAATGAAAACCCGTGGTTGCTACAAAAACATCTATAATCTGATTTGTTCGTACTTTCTAAATGGCTCCGCGAAACTCAAACTTGGACATCATTCCATTACTAAGTCTCTAACCATGGGATGTCCTCAGGGCTCAGTTATCGGTCCATATATATGGAATTTTGGCTACGATGATTTCCTCGCGCTTCCGCTCCCGTACGGCTGTTCATTAACCGGTTACGCGGACGATGGCTTGCTGCTCATTCAGGCAAGTACTCGGGCTGGACTCGAGAACTTGGCTGACACATGCCTACGTTTAATATCTCAGTGGGGCGATCGAAACCGTCTGACCTTTGCACCGCATAAAACCTATCAACTTCTTTTAAAAGGAAACCTTAAATCCTGGCCTAGTATAAAATTTAATAACGTACCCGTTAAAAGGAAAGAATCCGTGTGCTACCTCGATATGCTACTAGAAAGAAACTTTTCATTTATTGATCATATAAAAACAGTAGGAGAAAAAGCAAAAAAGAACTTCTACGCTTGACGAGAATATCAAAGGCTACTTGGGGTCTATCATTTCAAACCCTAAAAACTATATATGGGGCTACTTACTTGGGTTGTATGTGCTACGGGGCACCTGTCTGGGCCGATAGGGCCACCATAGGGGCGGTACGACGTAAATTACTTCAAAACCAGCGTTTGGCTTTGATATTCTTATGCAAGGCGTATAGGACGGTTAGTACTGAAGCCTTACCGGTGCTGGCGGGTGTTCTCCCAGTCGATCTTGAGGTGCAGCGGCGTGCTGCAATGTACTTCTACGCTAGAAAGATCACGGACCCAGAGTTTTTACCGCAACGCGACCGTGCTAAGATCTCTAGATTATTAAAACCCCAGACTGACGTCTGGGAGGCACTTTTATGCGAATGGCAATGTAGGTGGGAAGATTCCATCAAGGGCCGACACCTCCACCAGTTTTTTCCATCCGTTCGTGAGCGGCTGGAGAAGACATGGCTGGAGGTGGATCACTGTGTTGCCCAATTTCTCACAGGTCATGGCAACTTTAAGAGTAAATTATTTTCCTTAAGGCTTGTGGCCTCACCTTTATGTCAATGCTCTACAGCTGACCTTGAATACGAACAATCCGCACATCACATCTTGTGGGAGTGTATTCTTTGGCAGACTGAACGTAATGTTATGTTAGATAGTATTCAGGTCAAATCTGGAGTAGTTTACTATACGGACCTTGTAGAAACCAGAACAAATTTCCGTGCGTTCAGGCGATTTTGCCATACCTATTACTGGAATCAAAAGTAGCTCACAATTTAGGACCCATTAGTTTAAATGTTAATATATAATCCGTGGTGCTTGGCAACTGGGCCTAACCCAGTTGTATATGTCCCTTGGTGCCTATTGGCCTAGCTCTAATCTGTCTCCTGCTTGATATGGAGGGAAGTGGAAATTATATTTATTTTTCCTACTCCTCCGCTGTACTCTTCTGATTAATTTCGTTGCGGGATCCAAGACAGTTGAATCGTTTCTCCGGGACTCGTCGGGTTTCATTAACTCGGCGTTTTTCTGGTGGTCGCCACTGTTGATTCTGGCTTTCAGGAGTTGCAGTGGTTGGGAATGTGTGGCGGGCTTGTCCCAAAAAAAAAAAAAAAACCCATTTATACTAATATCATAAAGAGGTAACATTTGTTTGTAAGTTTGAATGCAGGGGGTAATCTCAGGAACTACTGGTCCGATTTGAAAAAATCTTTCAGTGTTAATAGCCCATTTAGCGAGAAAGGCTATAGGCTACATATCATCACGATAAGACTAAAAGGACTTTACGTTTTCCATAAATGCCCGGGTATGGAAAACGTGACGCAGACGAAGTTGCGTGGCTCAGCTAGTATAATTATTATATATAACAGCTCAGGAGTTGCAGTGGTTGGGAATGTGTGGCGGGCTTGTCCCATCCTTAATATATATAGCCTGTAAGTAAATATTATAGGTACTTCTTGTTTATTTACTACGTAGATATTACTTACACCTTTTTTTAAGGATGGGAAATCATCAAATGACTCCTTCCGCTCTGGGTGGAGCCGTAGGGAATGTCAGACTATTACCACCCGTGTTCCTCCTAGTGCAGTTGCGTTCCAGGGTAGCAGTGACTCCTTTGAAAAACTCCACAACCCTGGCAGGATTTACGGTTACCTACCAATATAAGTTAGCGCAACATTTAATTTTGATTCAGCACTATCACTACCTAAGTACATATTATAAAACAAAGTCCTCCGCCTCTGTCTGTCTGTTCGCAATAAACTCAAAAACTACTGCACCAATTTTCATTATGTTTTCACCAATGGATAGAGTGACTTTTCTAATATAATCATCTCAATAGCCCCCCCCCCCACCTCTTTCTGGCCACATCATCTCCATTATTTATTTGGTATTCCCCTACTCTTAACCATGAGATAATGACGCGATAATAATCAAACGTACATAATTAATTTTAATCTAACTAATAATGAACTAATCACTTGCGTTCATTTGATAAACTATTGAACTTAAAACTATGTAATTTATACTTAGGACTTTAAAGTGAGACCGTCATCTGTAAACATAGTTGTTTTATCCTCGTACATGAGTAAGTACCTATGTATTTTGTAAACATACTTGTTTTTGTGTTAACTTTTCAATAATACCTATCGTCATTTGAAATTATAGAAATACAACACAAAGATAAGATAAGATAAGATAAGATAAATTGAAAATAACTAGCTAATTGAAGATTGTTAACTAGCTTCTGCCAGCAGCTTTGCCCGCGTGTTCCCTAGGGAATATACGCCAGGGATACAGCCTATAGATATGCTATTCCAGACTAAAAATAAAATCTACCTCTGTCCTCTGTGCTGTGTTTCTTGAAGATTATTTCAGGTGTTCTGATGTGAAAGAGTAACGGAGAAACATCCATCCATCCATTTATACATCCTCACAAACTTTCGCAATTATAATACCTATTAATTAGGAAGTCGGATAAAATATGATTTTATTGCGTTTCAATTTGTTAGTTGGTTGCGCAGCTATAACAGAACCATATTCTCTCACTGTACTAAGAAGAACACTTAAAAGACTTGCTAAATAACCAGTAATAACTTCATTTTTCTATGCGCCATTTCCCCTGACCCGCGCAGTATTTTAACGAGTCGTGGCGCCAAAACAAATGTTATCATTGTGCGTGACATGCAATGAAAAAAACAAATATCTATACTTAGACTTACCTAGAGATAAAAAGAAGATAAGTGGCCAAAGTCCATTGCATCCTATGTCCCGATAAACTTATGGTTACGGGAAAGCTGGAAGAACATACTGAGGGCATGAAGCCTTTTACAAGGATAGAAGAGAACGAAGCAAGACCTGGACGGGAAGTTTTGACATAGCTATCGATTGCCTAGCGACCGAATTCAGTAAGGCACACAGTCTCGAATGCGATCTTCGATGAAAATCAATGTATCCATGAATCGCGTTCGAAATTGACTGTCACGTACACCCGGCTTAACGACCGAACTCAGTTGGCAATTGGTACTGCAGGGTAGGTACCATCCGTACTTGGTCGATATCCCGACTAGTCGTACCCAGTGCTTCTCCTCCACATTTATTGTGCACGCAGCTAAAGTGTGGAACTCTCTACCAACGTCTGTGCTCCTGTCCACATATCACCCGTCTGCCTTCAAAGCAAGAGTGCACAGGCATCTTCTGGGCACGCTTGCTCCATCATAGACCTTAGCTATCAGGCGTGGTTGTGGCCAAAAGTAAACCCATTAAATAATAAAAAAAATCGGTAACTACTTACGCCGAGAATTCTCACTCTAATAGACACTAAGATCTCAAGCACATAACAGGCCACAGAACACCTCAAATGCAGGGAGATTAACAAGAACTTATTCGGGCACTCCATCTCGCTCATCAGTAAGTAAACGAATACAGAAGGAGGATTAGAAAGATCACTGTAAGATACATCAATGTATTACCTTCCTTATCGGCGAGAGCTTATCCTCGTTGAGCTGACAACTCTGCTGCTACATACCATCTTGGTGCCTTTATCATCAGCATGAGCTATCACATCATTAGCTTTTGTCAGCAGCTTCGCATAGGAGTCAGAAAGTATGCCAAGGGTATCGAGCATGGAGACATTAAGCCATGTCTTCCTAATACGTGTACCAAGTTTTATCCAAAACCGTCCAATTTTCATACGAATATGCTGGCTAAATTAAACATAAACAGGGAGGAAAAATGTCAGGAGGAATACTGAACTGACGCATCAGTTCGAATAAGGTTGCTGGGACGTCATCCATCGGGCATTCTCCAAGTTAAACTCTTGACAAGAAAGAACAGTGCATGGAAGCTGTGTCAGATCTTTAATAAATATTATACAAAAATAAGTACATCTTGTAACTAAAAACACAAACGCACAGTGGCATAAAAGTCAATGAGATAAATAACAATTTAAAAACAGTCAGTTAATCAGTCAAAACATCCAGAGCCAGTCAGAGCTGTAAGTTGTATTGTTGTTTTTGCACAATTATGCCATTTTATTTACACTCAAACACTATCTGATAAAGATGTATCAGAAATCACATCGTTCACAAACTTGACCCACCGATCGTTGAAAACTTTTAACAGTCTCGTTTTACCTTCATCTTCTAGCGCGCTGTACGTGATGGAGTTTAAAGCCAGCTGCTTCAGTAGCCTCAAGTCCGCGTGCTTACTGGCTACTCCCATGTACGCCACGAAGAAGTCGTGAGACAGCGGCTCAGCGCTCCACGCACCAGGGTCATCACTCGACAAAACTACAGGAAGACCTAGAGCTAAGTACGAAGCTAAAGGGTGATTCCTCACGTCGTGCACTAAGGATAACACCACATTTGATATCACATTCACTTCCAGAGCAATGTCTTTTTTCTTCACAGCTGACAGCAAACTCGGATGCTTCGTTAAAGCGTAGCCGTGACCTATCCTCTTCGAACCCAAAAGAATTGCGTCGACTAAGTTCTCGTCGGCTGTCGTTCCTAGCCAAGCAGTTTCTCCAGCGTGTAGATAAAGGTTTATATCGTCCTTACCCTCAGATAATATAGGAAGGAAATCTTTCAATGGTTTACCAGTGTCTTCTTGACCAACAAAGTCAAATCCTGCGATCATATCTGGCATTTCTGCTTTTATTCTTCTTGTATAATTCAAAGCTTCGCGTGCTTGGTCAACACTTAGCGACCTGCTATGTGTGATAATCATTTTCACTCCGATAAAGTCTGGATGGTCCTCAATAAACTTATTAGTTACATTTTTATAGAGTTCTATTAAATGTTTCTTGTCATGTACTGAGCCATCCAATTCATATACGCCGAACAAGCCCATGCGTATCTCCATATACATAATATTGTCATTGTAAAACTGCTTTAGTATTTCATAACAGATTTTTTCTCTTACCGGTCTGTATGCAGTCAAAGATCCAATAGCTCGAATGACTTTGCGAAATCTCACCCATATTGTGTTGATATCAACGAAGTCATAATTTTCGTCATCACCTTTGTAAAGCGTGAAATATTTCTTCAATTGTGAATCAAAGGCGACTGGATCGCCGGAGGAATTTCGGAGATCACTAACAAGATCCCACCTAGACGAACAGGGTCGTTCTGGGGTTGTCTCCGAGAAGTGTAACTTTATGCTATCGTCTTCGTAGCACACATACAAATGATCCTCATATGTGAACTGTATAAGCACATCTGCGTGCAACATTAAAGTGCTATGCACATGTAGCACGGCACCTTTAGGCATTCTTCTTATAATTTGATACACTTTTGACTTTTCGATATCTTTTTTATAGGAAAAGTAATGCTTGGAAAAGTTGAAATGCTGTGGATCGTTGATTGAAGCATCGAGTTCTTTCATCTTCCATCTCATCAGGATATCGTTTGCTATCGTTTCATTTGCGTTCAAACGTTGTTTTCCACCTACAGCTGTGAGAGTTTCTTCTTCCAATAAAGCTCTTCTTTCTCTGTTGTAGTCTTCCGGAATGATGTTTGCTTCGATTGTGATAAAGAGACACACGATAATAGAAAACGTAAGTTTGTCCATGTCTATGTTTTGTCAGAGTTTTGTGCGCATGTGCTCGCGACTCGAGTGTCTCGGCTTAACTGTGGCTATAAAACTGATGCTAAAAATAGTTTACACTATCATGTCAGCTGTTAGTTATCATGTAGAAGACGTCAAGATTTTGTGGCGCCAGAGGTCACCGTTTCACAGATTGTCTATAGTAGGTACTTTCCGTGCTAGAGTTTGTTGTAGTTTTGACAAGATGCGTAATGGACTGATTGGCTGGTTTTTTTTCTCTTGACAGTTATTGTGACCACTGTCCATGTGTCATCATCATCATCATATTAACCGAAAGTCGTCCACTGCTGGACATAGGACTCCCCCAAGCGTCGCCACAACGACCGATCCTGTGCGTCTCCCATCCATCGGCTAACCATGACCTCCACCAGGTCACCGTTCCACCTTGTGGGAGGTCTTCCAACGTTGCGTCTTCCGATACGCTGTCGCCACTCCAGAACTTTTCAGCCCCATCGACTGTCTGTTCTGCGAGCAATGTGCTGCCCACTGCCACTTTAGTTTGGCGATCTTTCTAACTATATGTTAGTCACCTTGATCAACATTCCTGAAGCGATCACGCAAGGAAACTCCAAGCATTGCCCTCTCCATTGCCATTTGAGTGACTTAAAGCCTTCTGATGAGGCCCATTGTGAGCGACCACATTTCAGTTCTATAAGTCATCACTGGCAACACGCACTGGTCATAGACTTTCGTCTTGAGACATTGTGGTATGTGGGACGAGAAGATACCACACAACTTCCCCAAAGCTGCCCAGCCGATTTAGATTTGACGGTTGACCTCTTTCTCGAAGTTGGCCTTAACTAAACGGACCGTTTGTGCCAGGTAGACGTACTCGTCTACTACTTCGAGTGTAGTCTCTCCGATTTTGATATTAGTGGGTGCTACATGGATATTTACCATGATCTTGGTTCCAGTCCAAAACCTTGAAGATATCCTCCATTGTGGCCGTGAACAGTTTCGGAGAAATGACGTCTCCCTGTCTCACACCTCGCTGCAGGAGGATAGGTTTCGCGATCAGATCCTGAAGTCGGACAGACATGGTGGCGTTTTTGTAGAAACATTTCAGCACCTCGATGTACCCATAGTCAATCTGGCACCGTTGCAGAGACTGCTGCACGGCCCAAGTCTCGATATTTACACTAATTATTAACAAAATTCTTGATTGTTTCAGGAACACGATTGTAATAGGTTTAGGAGTCGACCAAATATTTTTAACTGCTACTTATTCAATTTGAAATTGCTTCTACCAAGTATCCTGTCTGGCTATGATAAAGTATGATTCATTCCTGAATAACAAAAAGTTCCCTCTATTGACTTCGCGGTCCTCCTGGTACCAAAGTAATGAGCACGCTTTCACGTGTGTCATCGTCGTCGAACCGAGTAAGTTCGTGATCTTAAAAACCGCGTACTAGTTCGAACGTCTATCACCCTCTCTAAAAATTACAGGAATAGGCCCTCTGGTCTTTTGAGATGCTTGTAAAATTCAACCTTATGGTGATAAAATAAAATATTTTGCAAGTTATACCTACACATTTTTAATGCTGGCTGTAGCGTGTACAGCAATATATTCATACTCACGTTCCCCTTCTCTGCACGGGCAGTGAAGTGGCGGTTAGTACTTTCCAAAGGGCGGCGCTCGCAGCGCCTCAAGTAGCAAACAACGGAACTTGAGTGACCACTCGACCACTCCGGCCCACGCTTCGGACTTGGACACAATCTTACACTGTCTCAAGTACGCAGACATTGTGATAGATGGCGTTGTTGCCAGTTAGTGACCAATTTTATGGAGGGAACGTCGAACATCTATGGAGTATTATTTTTTTTTCATCAATGCAACGAAGGTTTTTTGATTTATTATTTTGTTTTCGTTATCGCTATATCACATATCAGATAACTCAGAACAAATATGGGAATGATTGATTTTTTATTTTTCGTCCAATATTTTTCTGTCAGTAGGATACCTACCTATCTATGTGTACCTGAATGTACATATCTACGTCAATACTGAAGGTATATAATAAAAAGTCGCTGTCTGCCTCATTCTTTTTTAGGGTTCCGTTCCGAACATCAGGAAGGAACGGAGCCCAAAATCCCTCTATCCATCTGTCACAGCCGACTTTCTCAGAATATTCTGGTTCTGTATACATATGAACTTCTGTGAGATCTGTGACCCAAATACGAACGCGTTACGTACGTTAGAAATATGTAAAAGTACTTACTTAAATATTGAGTATGTGGATGCGAGTCACTTTTGAGGGACAAACTAAAAAAAAAAAAAAAACAATTAGTAGCTTCATGTCATAATTATCAAATACAAGGACTTTTAGTGATGGTTTTTAGTAATTACTTATTAATCATAAATTCAACAGAAAATTGGAACTATTTTCTGTGTTGACACGCCTGTTCCGCCTTTCTCTTGGAAAAAGAACGGTGCCAAAATCCTGGAAGCTTGCAAATGTGCAGCGGTCTCCCTTTTTGCCGCGAGGACCCTGCTCATTACCGTCCGATCGCCATTACCTCTATCCTATGCATGGTTATGGAAAGGCTTCTGAACAGTAAGTTGCTGACCTACCTTGAAGAAAATGATCTCCTCAGTGACCGTCGATATGGCTTTCTCCGGGGACGGTCAACTGGCGATCTTCTTGTTTATGTCACGCACTGCTGGGGCGAGGCCATCGAGAGACACGGCGGAGCAGCCGTGTCGCTCGATATCTCAAGGTCTGGCACGCAAGTCTACTCTGCAAGCTTACTGCTTATGGCATCCGAACTGGTTTTTGTAGCTGGATATCAAACTTCCTTAGTGAACAGTCGATCCGAGTAGTCGCTGACAGCTGCTCCTCAGACCTCATGGCTTTGATTCCGGAGAACCTCAGGGGTCTGTTTTCTCTACAACTGCTTTCCTGCTGCACATCAATGACCTACTTCAGCTTGGTTTTGTTGGGTACGCAAATGACAGTACGGTTTCAGAGTGATACTAATTGTCCAGCGCAACAACCAGCAGAGGTGAAGTTCGTTCCTTGAGAGAGGCCATGGTAGAACGGACAAATTTGACCTTAAAGCTTGTCTCCCAGTGGGATGACGACAATCTGGTCTCTTTTAACGCCACCAATACTCTGGCGTGTGTTTTTACCGCAAAAAGGAATCGTTTCGACCAAACTCCTGCTTTTCGGGGTACATCTGTTCCTGTGACTGATCGGCTCGAGCTTCTAGGCATGGAGTTGACATCCAGTCTGAACTTCGGCGCCACCATTGAGTACAAAGCCCAAACTGCTGCAAAAATCTGGGCATCCTGAATGGGGTGAAGCGATACTTCAGGCCTGGACAGCTTTTAACCCTATACAAAGCATAAGTCCGATCCTGCACGGAGCACCTATTGCAGCCACCTATGGGATGGCTCAGCTAAGTACCAGCTTACCGCGCTTGACTCGGTAGAACGCAGATCTAAGCGGCTCATCGGCGACGAAAAAGTGGGCCAAAGTACCCAGCTTGGCTCATCGCCTCAACGTTGCTTGCTTGTCGGTTTTCTGCAGATTGTACTTCGGTGAGTGTGCCCAAGAACTCCACGACCTCATCCCACCGGCCCCCTTCTACCATCGGACATCCCGACGCACTGTAACTTACCATCTCTACCTTGTTGCTTTTCCAACAATTCGCACTAAGCGTTTCCAAACGTCTTTTATAATACGCAGATCAAAGGAGTGGAACTCTCTACCTGCGTCTCTTTCCGAACGCTTACAACCTCGCGCCATCGTAGACTTTGTCTCTGTCATCTCTGACCAAGACGAGAGTAAAGAGCAAACCCATCAATATAAATATAAAAAAAATAATTGAAACCCATGAAAAAGTAATTAAATATAAAAACAAAATAAACTAGGTATTGTAAGTTTTGTATATTTTGTTATTCTATTATTTATTTCTTGCATAACTAAAGAAATTAGACGGAAATGGTTCGCTATGTAGACTTTCCATATTGCGATTGTATTTTGTTCAACACTGTTTGTGCTTGACACTGACCGGAAAATTGCAAAAAGCATAAAAATATTTGAATTTCGTGGTCTACCCTGGCGCTTCCACCTTAACAGGGAACACTATGGCCGATCTTGAAAGCCTTCTGTTATTATATTTTTAACACCCTTGCTCGTAAAGCTGATGTAATTCCACCGGTTTTAAATATGTAAAGCGGGTCATAAAAACGCGTGTGTTACCAAAGCAAATAGTTAAGTTATAGTCCATACAAATTCCATAACAGTATTATTTGCCATTTCAAATATGGAACTGATCGCCGCCGCACGACTCAGCTAGTGAGCAGCGCGCTGTTGCTATTCAAATTTCGAACTAATCGCCGCGCGGCGCCAGTAGGCAGCGCTAGCGCGCTGTTAAAATGGCGGGAAAGCAAGAGTGTGTATTCACAGATTGAGTTTATTTAATGTTTTATTTTTTCTGTTTCCTCGCAAATGTGTTAAAAAACGTCGTACGATATTCGTGCGTATTGCTTATAACATGCGAGGCGGAATTTCAGCCCGAGCCGAAGACGAGGCTGTAATTGAACCGAGCAACCATCTTTTAACGCACTAATATCGTAATGTACTATTATTCATCTACATTGTGAAAAACAACATAACAATATGCGTTAGTGTTCAGTCTACACAAATTGACGTAGAATTCTACTTAGAACTCACTGTTTGTTAGAATTTCATAGAAATGTTTACAGTAATCGTCAGAGTTTGTTACACGATCAGTGACGCGATTTCAATTCTCGTAAGGCCGAAACAGATTAATTAATTAGTAAATTAATACTGATACATGTTGTAATTTCCATACAGATCTTCCTCTTCGTAGAACAGTTACATCATTGTTGAAGATAATACATGCGTCTCTAGCTATGTGATTTTCTACAATGTGGATCGCTGCTATACAGGGTGTAAAACAGATCAGAGGTCTTACTTTACAGTAAATGTTTTTCTATCCCCATTTTTTTAGGATAGGAAATCATTCCATCCTAAAAACTACATACTTCATATTATTTTTTATTTGAGATGGGTTTACTCTTGACTCTCGTCTTGGTCAGAGATGACAAAGACAAAATGTACCATAGAGCGAGCTTACCCAGAAGGAGCCTGTTCTTAGTGGTGATACGGAGAAGAATACGCCCGTAACTATGGCCGAAGCTACGGACTTCGGGCTTAGAAAGTAGACTTCCAAAGTTCCAAAGAACGGCACACCTCTTTTTTCCTTTTGCTGCAGTCTTCTTTGTCATTTCTTTTTTAACTATGTTAGGGTCGGCTTTAGTGACCGAATGCCGATGAATACCAGTATTTTGGATGAATGATGGATGAGGATAAAACTAAAAAAAAGTATATGATTTACAGACGCCAGCCATAGACGCTACAACCATCTGTCAAATTTCTTTGCTAGATTTTCAACTTTATTGCTAAAGTGATTGGGTTTAAATTTGATTGGGAAAATTTTAAATTCGGATAGCCTGCTGATGTGCTGGCGACTGTACATTACCATGTTCAACAAAAACTTTAACCGAAAATTGGTTTCAACGAGATCTAGTAGGTAGTTTTTTTTTAATACGTCATAAATCGTATAAAAATTCATATTAGCTTCAAATTGTTTCCAATTTGACCCTAAAATTTTATAACACACTAGCTGACCCGCGCAACTTCGTTTGCGTCACATTTTCCATTAATGCACCGTTCCTATTTGTCTTAGCGTGATGATATAATGGGACAAGCCCGCCACACATTCCCAGCCACTGCAACTCCTGAGCTGTTATATATAATAATTATACTAGCTGAGCCACGCAACTTCGTCTGCGTCACGTTTTCCATACCCGGGCATTTATGGAAAACGTAAAGTCCTTTTAGTCTTATCGTGATGATATGTAGCCTATAGCCTTCCTCGATAAATGGGCTATCAAACACTGAAATAATTTTTCAAATCGGACCAGTAGTTCTGAGATTATCCCCTACATACAAACTTACAAACAAATGTTACCTCTTTATAATATTAGGAAAAAAAAAATAAAGGACAGAAAAATCAGGTTCACATAGAAACGCTTAGTAAATAACATCACACCTTCTTACGTAATGTTGATTTAGTAACATTAACCTTGAATTTCACTCGTGGTCGGCTCTGGTATAGTCAGCAACATAGACTAGCGCTTTGATTTGAGAACGCTGTCATCATCATCGCTGTCATGTACCTCATTCCACCGGCCCCCTTCTACCATCGGACATCCAGACCCACTGCAACTTACCATCCTTACCTTGTTACTATTCCACAAATTCGCACTATGCGTTTCCAAATGTCTTTTATAATGCGCACGGGAAAGGAGTGGAACTCTCTGCCTGCGTCTGTGTTTCCGAACGCTTACAACCGTAAACTCTTCAAAGTTATAGTGAGCAGGCTCCTTCTGGGTAAGCTCGCTCCATCGTAGACTTTGTCTCTGTCATCTCTGACCAAGACTAAAGTCAAGAGCTAACTCATCCTTGATCCTACTAATACATATTATTATAAATGCGAAAGTTTTTGTTACTCTTTCACGCAAATACTACTGAACCGATTACGATGAAATTTGGTATTTAGGTAGCTGAAGACCCAGAATAACACATAGGCTACTTTTTATCCCGGATCTCTCGAGGGATCGGGATTTACACGGTAATAACGAGAATTTATACGCGGACGAAGTCGCGGGCGGCCTCTAGTATCAAATAAAATAAAATACAAGCCGAAAGACGTCCACTGCTGGATATAGGAACCTCCCCAAAAGTCGCCACAACAGCCGGTCCTGTGCGTCTCGCATCCTGAGCGTTAGAAGGCCTACCACAAGCTGAACTGATGACCTGAAGAGGGCCATGAAGCCATATTCTAAGCAAAATTTTAGTCATCATCTGCCTAGTCTTTTCCCAACTATATTGGGGTCGGCTTCCAGTCAAACCGGATTCAGCAGAATAGGCAGCAGGCAGCCGCTCCGCGTAAAGTACTGGTATTCAGCTGAATCCAGTTTTATTGGAAGTCGACACCAATATAGTTGGGAAAAGACTAGGCAGAAGATTGAGTTAAAAGCAGAAAACTCGCTAAAAATCAGATAACGAATTATTTATCATGCCAAAGGAGTATTGATTTTTGTCGCTAACCGTACAATGGTCAGTTTCATTAAACCTTTTATGTATTGGTTTTTAGAGTTCCATACCCAAAGAGTAAAATGGGACCCTATTTGATATTTATTTGACAGGCTTTATCTCATGAACCGAGATAATTAGAGTTGAAATTTTCACAGACGATGTATTTCTGTTGCCGCTATAACAAAAAAACATAATTAAATTAATATTTAAGGGGGCTCCCATACAACAAACGTGAAGGCGCACGCTCAAACTACCTTTGTACAAAATTTCATCCAAATCGGTTCAATGGTTTAGGCATGAAGAAGAGACACAGACAGAGTTATTTTCGCATTTATAATATTAGTTGGGAGTAGGGATGGTACGGAACCCTTCGTGCGTGAGTTCGACTCGCACTTGGCCGGCTTTTCATGAATATTCTGGAATCTATGCTAGGTGTATTGACCGACCTTCTAATAAGAACAAGGTCACAACACAAAATAACTGATACTTATCTATAGTGATTTGCTTTCTATCACAACGTAAGACCCTGTTCCCTATCTTAATTTATTTGGGTTTAAATTACTGTTTAGCAATTCTTGATTTAAATGCTCTATGAATTTGAATTTAAAATCCATACAAGTTGATGGGTTCTAAAACAACCAATGTGGGTTTATGCAACTCAAATGTGAATTGAGAATCTACCTGGTCGTAGAGTTGACATGTGGGCACGAAGAATTTCCCACAATTCTTACGGGAACGGGAAAAGTCGGGATATTCAGGTACATATAGTTTATATTTTTTTAGGGTTCTGAACGGAACCCTTCTAAGTTGACTGGGGTGTTTGTCTGTCCTTTCTGACCAATTCTGTTGAAAATTGGTACATATGGATTTTTGCGACCCTAACACGAACGCGTTAAAAAAAAATAAAAACATTTATTTCAGAATCAAGTTCCATAATTTGTTAGTACCAGTATAAAATGCGCGATGTGTGTGTTACGTAAATAAATAAATTTGGAGTATGGTGGTTGGTTACTTTTGGGCGTCGAACTAGAAAAAATCAAAAAATGATTTCAAGCTGTATCGTGTGACATGAAAAACTCATTGTGAGAATTTTAATTATATTTTTTCCATATTTTTTTTGCCCGTCGTTGGGTACAAAACCTTAAAAAACTAAATTGTAGTTTCACACAATCTTCAGTTTATTGACGGATGCAGACTATTATTATCTACTAAAGTAAATTGTTGTTAAATTACTGTGTGTAATCATATTAATAATACAAAAAATTCACACATCGAGAATAGTGCGGAAAATTTGATTAAACACTTAAAACTCCAATGAGTCACCCAGCCTTTTCTCAACCATACTTATTAGGGTTGGCTTCTAGTCAAACCGGATTCAGCTGAATACCTATCAGCATTTTACGTAGAGCGGTTGCCTAACAGACCTCCACAACCCATTAACTGGGTAGGTAACACTTTAAATCTTGGCAAGACTGGTGATTTTCTGGCTGATTCAAAAGCAACTAGACTCTCCATAACATTATAATGGATCCCACGGAAACGATTGTATTATGATGGACGTTGGTAACGGCTGTCATTACGGGTTGACAGAACCCAAAGTCTAAAGAAGGAGCTTTTTCAACGATGTGAAATCTTCAAATGACTCCTCTCGCTCTGGGTGAGGCAGAAGGGAGTGTCAGGTTCTTACTGACTAAAACCCATCGGTATTCTTCCTAATGTCCTTTGCGTTCCAGGGCCAATGGGACTCTCTCGAACAAATTTCGCAACCCTGGCAGGAAACAAGGGGTAACACTAGCTACTGGACTGTGGAGGTCAGAGTCCCAATTCTACTATTTTTAAGCAATGTTCGCATTCGCATCTCTGTCACAATTTGTCAAAAGTATGGAAATTAAGCCCTTTCTTTGACAGATTGCGAATGCGATCGTTAATTAAAAGTTAGTAGAATAGGCTAGATTCCATCATCCTCAAATTGCAAAACTATTTATTCCGTCAGTTAGAGTGTTGAAAAATAATGGACACGTATTTTTTGTTATCTATACTAATATTATAAAGAGGTAAAATTGTTTGTAAGTTTGTAAGTTTGTAAGTTTGTAAGTTTGTAAGTTTGTATGTAGGGGGTAATCTCAGGAACTACTGGTCCGATTTGAAAAATTCTTTCAGTGTTAGATAGCCCATTTATTGAGAAATGCTATAGGCTATAAAATATAAAGATATCATGCATATTAGCCAAACTATCTCAATTTTTGTCTAGCCAGGCGGAAAAAAATAGCTCTTACAACAGAGTTATTTGCGTGCGCTGCCTTAACAGTTGTATATAATTGAAAACAATGTATGGCAACCTGCTCCGCTTTGAATAGTTCTACAAAAAAGTCCGCGGTACCATATTTCTATCTTTTATATTTTAGCAGATATAGTAGCTTTTATGTGTTAAAAAAAGTATTTTTCGATGTACTTATCTTTGAACGATTTTTTAAACAACAAAATATTAAACCTTATCGAAAACAATGTTATAATGATCACAAGAACATCATAGAGATACGATTTGCTCCAAACAGTATGTCAATTGGTTGAATAGTTTCGAAGATAATATAAAATTACTAAATCGCAAAACGCCGCCCGCGCCGTCCATTCACGAACCGCACTAGAACATGCTTTGTGCAATTACGTAATTTTTCTGAATCGTGGTGTTAAGATTTTCCGCGGATTAATGACCCTCTCCAGTTATTATTTAACTTTTGTCGTTAGGTACGTGAGTTGTACGTAGTTTGTTGAATGTTGGTTGAATGTTGTTGGTCTATTGTTTTGGTTGCTCGGTTTCTCAAAACACAATTACAATATTATTTCGTTCTCATTCTTCGAGTTCGAAGCTGTGATATTTCTGTTTTTGGAATATCGGACAGTTTCAGCGATTGTTTATCATGCCTAAAAGGAAATCTCAACTTTCCCGTCAGACATCCCAGACATGAGACAAGAGCAGCTCGAGTACGCCGTACGGCAGAGTCTGCTCTTGATAATCATCTGCGCCTCTCGAAGAATAGAGAAAATATTTCGCAAGCACGCGCTGGGAAATCTAGCTCCGAGCGTTCACAGCGGCTTGCTAACCAAAGCTGGAGAATATCGCAGGTCCGTGCTCGGGAATCTAGCGCTGAACGTGCACAGCGTCTCAGTGATTTAAAGCAGCATGTCTCTGCAACAAGGGATAGGGAGTCTAGCGCTGAGCGCTCGCAGCGGCTCGCTAGCCTAGCTACATACATATGCAATAAAAACAAAACCCTCCTTTTGGCAGTCAGGAAATAAATCATAGCACTCAGTACTAACCGAACCACACTCATCATTTCATCAGAAGTTAAAATGTTTACCGCCCAACGAAGTGGGCACGGGTCAGCTAGTTGTAAATAAATGAATACTGAAAAAGATAAAACGCATCAAAACTTGGGAGTGGGGGCTGGTGACGTCATGACTCACTAAAAATTATGCGAAGGTGTGACGTATTGAGAATTTTAAAAGCGTCGTATCTTCGTCAATTTTGGTTCCCGTAACAAAAGAAAAAACACGGGTCAAATATTTTTTGATAATCTAACTGACGCATGACGGCCGACTAGTTAGATTGTTTCAGGACACAAGCCTAAAGGCGCTTTTTTTTTTTTTAGGGATGGGAAATCATCCAATGATTCCTCCCGCTCTGGGTGTAGCGGGAGGGAGTGTCAGACTTCTACTGACTAAAACCCATCCATGTTCCTTCATTGCCCTTTGTGTTCCACGGTGTCTCTTGCGAATAATCCCGCGACTCCGGCAGGCGTCGGCCCTTTCGGGCCCCTCTGTGTTGCTGACTCTCTTTGAGGCGCGCGTGGAACACTAACGCGCCGTCGACACGGCCTGTCGTCACTAGACGGACGGACGGCGAGCCACCCATAGCTCGCCGACCACAGGCCCGCGCCTACGGTGGCCGGAGGTCACCAGGTGGCCCCCGACGCCCGCGGCGTCCACCACGGCGGCCGGGACGAGAGGGTCTCCTCTCCCGCTCCGCCACCTCCTTCGCTAGCATGACTGCTTCGCAGAAGGAGGCAACGGCGTCCCATTCCGTCTCGCTCCGGACCATGGCTTGGACCAGGGCCGGACGCGAGAGGTCGCCGCCAATCGCCGTTTCGAGGACACGGCGGTGCGCCGCCCAAGCCTATTGGCCCTCAGGGGAGCTAAAAGGGCCACTTTAGGAGAATCCTTAATCACACAACTACCTGTCAAATACAATTTTATTCTTTATCGCTAACGCATTAGGTTCGAGGTTGATTGGGAAAATTTGACAGTGACGGGTACCTACCGGGATTTGCTTTCTGAGTGCAATTTTTTAAACATTTTTGCTTTCGCATGTAAATTGCAAACTGTCAAAAAAGCCTTAATTACATTTTTGACAGATTACGATTGAAACGCGAATGTGAAAATGAGTGGAATTGGCACTCTGATTGTGCTTAAGGTGGAAGCGCCAGGGTAGCCCGCGAAATTCAAATTATTTTTATGTTTTTTTTTCAATTTGCCGGTCAGTGTGAAGCTGTATGTTAAATAAAATACAAATCGCGGCCGTAACGCATATTTATTTAAAGAATAATACCAATTTTAATTATCAATATAACCCTCTAAGTTCATACAACTTGATTGAATGACTTTTTCACGAAATAACATTCAATCGAGTTATATGAACTTAGAGGGTTATGTTGATGATTCAAATTATTATTATTATTTATTTATTTTTATTCAAAACGGGGAAACTCTTGGCCCAAATCTCACCTGATGGAAAGTGATGATTAGGCCGAAGATGGAAGCGAGTTTCACCCGGAATCCTCTTACACAGAGGCACTGGCTATCATATCTCTAACTGCCGGAACACAACAACCTTCCTTTAGACAAATGCTTTTTACAATCGCGAATTGTATTTTGTTTAACATAGAGCTTCACACTGACCGGCAAAATGCAAAAAACATAAAAATATTTTAATTTCGCGGGCTACCCTGGAGCTTCCACCTTAACAATTTTTGCTTTCGCATGTCAATCGCAAACTGTCAAAAAAGCCTTCATTTTCATACATTTTTGACAGATTGAGATGCGAATGCAATGCGAACATGTTAGTGGAATTGGCGCTCTGATTGCGCTAAAGTGGACTTTTTAGACCCGCTGGTTTTGGTAGACTGTTGTCAATACGCTTTGGCAAAAAAAAAAATTTTTTTAATTACTGATCGACTCACGTTTGACCAGTAACTCATCTGATGGTAAGCGATGATATGATCTACGATGGAGCCCGCTTTTTTTTTTTTAAAACAAAACGGGGAAACTCTTGGCCCAAATCTCACCTGATGGAAAGTGATGATTAGGCCGAAGATGGAAGCGAATTTCACCCGGAATCCTCTTACACAGAGGAACTGGCTATCATACCTCTAACTGCCGGACCACAACAATGCTGTTAACATTGTTGCTATGGCGACAGACTTAGACATGATGGTGGTAGCTTGCAGGCGGACTTAGAACAAGTCCTACCACCAACCAAATCGAGCAAAAAATTTGCCTCCGCTGTGAATCGAACCCGGCACCTCTGGGTTCCCATCGAGTTCTCCATCCCACGGAGGCGGTTAGTGTCACCTGTTTAGCACCACCCGGGGACCACGTGTAGGGATTCGCTGAAGGGTATTCTCCTACGGACGCGGGTTACTCGGCCCCCCGCTTGCGTGTAAGTAACCTGTTCACTCTTGAATTCATACAGATTCTTCCAGTGAAGGTAACAATGTCGTTTCTAGTGTAGCTAACTTCAACGACCCCAAATAGCACGTGCGAGTATGTATTTTAATTTGTTCTTTAATATAGGTACGAGTTTGACCTGTTTTAGGGTGTTATGTTAACGGTTACGTAGGTTCTCCAATTAACATTTAAAAAAAAAGATTGCCAAAACAAAACTCATAAAATATGAATTACTTTTATGCGAAACCACTAAACCAAATATTCTTATACCTATACATAAGTATGTACTATAAATAGAATATTTTTTTATGGTTTATAAAACGTGTTGTTGATGCCTAAAAGAAATCAATAGATTTTATACAAAAAAAAAAAACTGGTGCGTAGGTATCAAGGTTGTCAAGATTCCACGCATTGAACTATGTAAATTAGAGTTAACAGGATTATATTAATGTGTATTCAAAGGGCTTGGAGAAATTGACGTAGTTTAAAACAACACAATGAATTTAATTACCAAAGCTGCTGATACTCTCGATCTAATTTATCAAATACGATACCAGTACCAACGACACTCGCCGCCAAATCAAACGTTCATTAACTTCAATAGTTATCCACTTAACAATAAACGTTTTACGACATACTCCTATATAAGTGACCGACACGCACAGTGCTATAGTAAATGCCGAGACGCGAACACTCGCCGACAGCGACGAACCCACAGAAATGAATACACTGGCTGCTTACACTACCGCGTGTCTCCTTATCACACTCGACGCTCGATTCATCCCAGACAACTATAGTAAAGAAAGAAGAGCTCTACTAGACGAAGAAACGCTCACAGCTGTAGGCGGGAAACAAAATCTGAATGAAGATGAAACGATTGTCAACGATATCTTGATGAAATGGAAGCAGAAAGAACTCAATCCTTCGTACGTCAATCCGCAGCATTTCAACTTTTCCAAACACTACTTTGCATACAAGGAAGACATCAAAAAATCGAAGGTGTACCAAATAATCAGAAGAATGCCGAAAGGTGCAGTGTTACATGCGCACAGCTCTCTAATGTTACATCCATATGTGCTAGTGAAGTTGACGTATGAGGATCACTTGTATGCGTGTTTCGCGAACGATGATTTAACATTCCATTTCTCGGAGTCGACCCCAGAACGACCTTGTCCGTCTAAGTGGGATCTTGTTAGTGATATCAGGAATTCTTCCGGCGATCCAGTAGCTTTTGATTCGCAATTGAAGAGATATTTCACACTTTACAAAGAGGATGGCGAAGATTATGAGTTTGTCGACATCAACACAGTTTGGGAGAGATTCAACAAAGTCTATTATACAATCAAATCTTTGATTTCATACAGACCAGTGAGAGAGAAGTACTGGTATGAAACACTGCAGCAATTTTACGAAGATAACATCATGTATATGGAGGTTCGTTCAGGTTTACAAAACTTGTATGAATTAGATGGCTCAAGACGCAGTAAGAAGTATTTAGTGGAACTGTTCAAGAATGTAACTGATAAGTTTATCGAGACGCATCCAGACTTCATCGGTATGAAACTGATTATCACAAAACACAGGGCTCTTAGCATTGACCAGGTGCTAGAGGCTTTAAATCTAACAAGAAGACTTAAAGCAGAAATGCCTGGTATGATTGCAGGATTTGATCTTGTCGGTCAAGAAGACATTGGAAGACCATTGAAAGATTTCCTTCCTATATTATCAGAGGCTAAAGACGATATAAACTTCTATTTACATGCTGGAGAGACTGCTTGGCTTGGAACGTCAGCTGACGAGAATTTAGTCGACGCTATACTTCTAGGTTCGAAGAGGATAGGTCACGGCTACGCTTTAACAAAGCATCCGAGTTTGCTGTCAGCTGTCAGAGAGAAAGACATTGCTCTGGAAGTGAATGTGATATCAAATGTGGTGTTATCCTTAGTGCACGACGTGAGGAATCATCCCTTAGCTTCGTACTTAGCTCTGGGTCTTCCTGTAGTGTTGTCGAGTGATGACCCTGGTGCGTGGAGCGCTGAGCCGCTGTCTCACGACTTCTTCGTGGCGTTCATGGGAGTAGCCAGTAAGCACGCGGACTTGAGGCTACTGAAGCAGTTGGCTCTCAACTCTATCACGTACAGCGCGCTGGAAGATGAAGGTAAATCGAGACTTTTTAAAGTTTTCAACGATCGATGGGACAAGTTCGTGAAAGATGTGATTTCTGATGAATCTTTATTGGATATAAATGTTTCGTAATTTTATGTAGTGTTGTTTAGTGTTATAATGACTTGTAGCTTTTACGGAAACTCGCCAACGTCCGACCTACTTTTTCTTATGATTAAGTTTTGTACATATGAAGTTTAGAATAGCCGATAGATTTATCTTAGTTAGAATTATTGTAATTGTAAGTGATTGTATATTAACAGAAATCAATGCAATAGATCTCATATTCTTTCACTTTATCAATTCAACGGTTTTCATTGCGTGTTCTACATTTTTTAACATACTAATTTTAAACATATTAAGCAATGGATCTGGAATTCCTTTGGATTGTGAAGGAATATGCGATTTTATTATAACAACCTGTAACAGAATAGAAGCAATACCTCTTAAAGGGTCATTGTAATCATCATTATGAACATTATTATGAAAACTTTGCCCCACACTAGGAATTTCTCCTGTATCGTGGGTGTGTTTACAAACATACAAAGTCACATACACAAAAAGCCAGACCCGGAACAAATATCTGTAGGCCATAAAAATATTTGTTCCATGCGGGAATCGATCCCACGACACGCGACGCAGCAGCCGATCGCTCAACCACTGCGCCAACCGAGCCATCAAAGTTGTTCATAATGATGAGTACAACAACCCCTTAAGAGATACAGCGTTTAATATTATGGGATATTTAATACTATGGGATTGTCACCTATTCAAATTAACTTGTAACGTTAACGCTACGTACTATACGTCAAAACATTCGTGCACGTCCATCAGTGTTGTCAGTACCAATTTCTATAATGTTTTATGTAAATGGTAACACTGAGTGAAAAATTGGCTGACTCGGAAAGAAATCAAAAACAAAAGTTACTTATTTCTAGTTTCAAAAATTTTATTTTTTTACTATCAAACTGAACACAATGATAGTCTCGTTGGTGTGTCTTTGGATTTTGTATTTGTAACTTTTTTTTATATTTGTGATGGGTTTTGCTCTTGACTCTAGTCTTGGTGACAGAGACAAAGTCTACGATAAAGCGAGCTTACCCAGAAGTAGCCTGTTCACTCTAACTTTGAAAAGATTAGGGTGTCCAACTAAACGTCCTAAAACTGTTGCATTTCTTGGGCAGCCCATATCAGTAGTGACCCCCTTTCTAGACATATCATCTTTCACACAGTCCATCCACAATTTCTTTGGCTTCCTTCTACTCTGATTAGTGTTTATTAACTTACCCAGAAGGAGCCTGTATTTGTATCATATCGGCCGAAAGACGTCCACTGCTGGGCATATGCCTCCCTCAATTGTCGCCACAATAAAAGCCCCCCCGACCATAGGTACCTCTTTATATATATTTTTTTATATATATTTTTTTACTTGATATGGCTCTTGACTGTAGTCTTGGTCAGAGATGACAGAGACAAAAGTCTACGATGGAGCGAGCTTACCCAGAAGTAGCCTGTTCACTCTAACTTTGAAAAGATAAAGCTACAACAATCAGTCAAATTTCTGCAAGAGATTTTCAACTTTACAGCAAAAGGAATAAGGTTCAAGGTTGATTGGGTAAATTTGTAGCTTTATGTGTAGCTATAAGTTGTTATAATATAAAGGTAAATAATATTAAACAAGTTTTTACAATGTCTAGCTAGATTCTAGATGTCTTGTAGTCGTTGACCCAGAAACGCTTACTAATGTTTATTTGTTGGTAAAAAAAAAACAGTTTTTCAATTATTTTATAAATATTTACAATCATTTAACAATGAAGCCATTTTAGAGGCTTTCGGTGAATTATAAATACCTCATTATGTTATTATTTATTAAAATTTAATATTTATGTTTAATTAAATGATTTTGGAAGCTGCACAACGCAAGACAAATCATTAAAACAGTTAAAAAAAATTATATATAACATTTTTATTTATAGACTAAGGCATAATACACAAACCATATCAAGCTATCCGAAACAGTCAAATTTTCCCAATCAACCTTTTACCTTATTTCTTTCAATGTAAAGTTGAAAATCTATTGCAGAAATTTGACAAATTGTATAGCTTGATGTGATGGCGTCTGTACCTACGTATGAAGTTAAGAAGCTGGTTTTTTTTTTGTTTTTGACTTGAATGTACCCTGGCGGTTGGGAGTGTCATGCTCACTCAAAAGTCTACCTGATGGTGGCGTATGCGTTTGATCATTTGGCTCCCTTTAAAATGGTTGAGCCGAACGGTTCTGGCGCATGCGTCTTGTTCGTGAACGGGCGCCGTCAGTTGGGACTGGTCATTTCTCAGCTGCCATGGTTGATTCTTTGAATTGTTCCTCTTTTATTTCGGACGCTTTTATCCCGCTCGTCTTTTACATCGTTCTCACATTTATGTATAATTTCAACCCGATGTAAATAAATCTTTGTAAAAAAATATTATTTTTAATAGAGCGTCCGTGGAGTTTCTTGTACGTTCTTCTCCATAGAGATCTACACTTTGGAACGTGCAAATAGCTTCAACATTTTGGACCGACCGACCTTGACAATTCAAAAGTGCTTGTAAATGGTTTAATAATTGAATCAAATGCTTGAATTTTGAATTTTTTATATTTGTACCAAGTTTTTGGTGCAGATTTTGGTCCGGCGGCGTCATTGATCCGTACTTCTTCGAAAACGATGATGGCGAGGCCATTACTGTCAACGGCGAGCGCTACAGATCAATGATTAACAATTTCTTTTGGCCTGAATTGAACGATATGGACGTGGACAACATATGGTTCCAACAAGACTGCGCTACGTGCCACACAGCGAGCGACACAATGGACATTCTGCATGAACGGTTCGAGGGTATAAGGGTTATCTCTCGCAGAGGAGACGTGATTATTTTGGCCACCAAGATCGTGCGATTTCACCCCGCTAGACTTTTTCTTCTGGGGTTTTCTCAAGTCGCAGGTCTATGCCAATAATCAGCAATCAACCGATGCCCTGAAAGTCAACATAACGGAGGCCATCGCTCAGATTCAGCCGGATCTGTGCAGTAGAGTAATTGAAAATTGGACCTCTTGGATCCGTGTCACCGTTCGAAGCCGCGGTGGACATTTAACCGATGTCATATTTCATAAATAAATGGGCCTTTCAAATAAAAAAAATAATTTCTTTAATATCTCACATACAGCTTGTTCTATTTAATTTCAACATAGACCCGTCCTTATTGAAATACCCTTTACATACACTAACAGCCAGATCCGGAACAACTAAGTATCTAAAGATCATAAAAAAATATCTGTTCCGTGCGGGAATCGAACCCGCTATTTTATTTAGTTATACTTAAATTGTAAACTTGCCCCCCCATTGGTCTTTGTTGCTCACGTGTACGCTATAGAGTTACGAATTCAATGTTCAGTCATTTTCAATTTTAGCATAATAAAAAACCCATTTTAGAAAATTGTGTGAATTATATGATGATGTGCCCTTAATGAACCAATGAAATGTTTTCTGTATCACCAAAATTTAGTGGTAGTGTTGCCATGAAAATGCAAATTATGACTAAACTACTAGTAGTCAAGTGTACATGATTTTTATAGTCTTTGATCATGAATGTGCAGTCTGTTGTCGGATGTGGTGCAATAGGCCATTTCTTGTTGACAATACTTTAACCTATTTGCAAAGGTCAACAATGATCAGCTCTTATCTCTTATAAGTCTTGTACTTACCCATTCCTTATCGAATGCATGTTAGAATTATATCAGTTAGGAGAAAATATTGTTATTATAATTTATATACCTAACACACTAGTTGATGCCTGCGCGCGGCTTCGCCCGCTTGACAAATGGTATACTAAAACCTTCCTCGAGAATCACCCCATCCATTGGTGAAAACAGCATGAAAATCGGTGCAAAAATGGTAGTTTTTGAGTTTATCGCGAACAGACAAACAGACGCGGCGGAGGACTTTGTTTTATAATATGTAGTGACTAGCTGACCCGTGCAATGTCGTCTGCGTAACATTTTTCATTACTGCTCCGCTCCTATTGGTCCTAGCGTGATGATATACCGGGTGTAAGGGACAGCCTTCCATAAATTAACAGGGTGCAATCAGCTCCTTATTTTGAATCATATTCCGCTGGAAATTTCCTCAGGATTTTTTTTTATTTTTTTTTTCGATTTTTCATTTTTTTTGCTTTATTTCAATGTAAAGTTACATTATCTGTATCCAGAACTCCATTAATGTAAATAACACAGCTAAAAAAAATAAAAAAAAATCTCATGAACGACGCATGAAATCAGCTGTTAAAACGTAGCGCGGGCGCAGCTATCCTTTCGAAAGCTCGCTGCGCTGCCGTTCGCTGCGTGCGTTTTGCAGAGGTAGCGATACATTGCGAGTGAGGTAATTAAACAAATCAGTTTTATTGGATTCCCATAAAGTTCCTGAAATAATTTCATATACCGGTCAACTTAGTACGATACCTATACTGAAATCACCCTATCAGTTTGAGGAGGGCTGTCCCTTACACCCGTTATAGCCTATAGCTTTCCTCGTGAAATCGGCTATCTAACACTGAAATAATTTTTCAAATCGGACCAGCAGTTCCTGAGATTAGCGCGTTCAAGCAAACAAACAAATAAACTCTTCAGCGTCATCATATTAGTATAGATATTTGTACGTGACATTTGGCTTAACGCAACGGAGCTATGCGCATTACAAAAGTCTACGTGATCCATTAAAAGAAACTGGTTTGATTTTTTTTGTACGTCGTCTTACAGTATAATAGTAAATATTCAATTTAAGATTGTCAACAAAAAGCGAGCTGTTTAACACATTTAAATTGAAGAATGTTCTGGAAGCTCCAATCTATTAGCTGTGACTATGTAAGGCGCCTGATAAACTTGCAATAAAGTACTTTGACCTTTCCCTAATATCCCTTCAAGATTAAAACAATAAATTATTATGAACTGTTTTCATTACTAGAGAACGTAAAGGATCACGATAGAAGTCGATTCAGGACTGTATAGCTTTATGTCTAGGTTTTTCGGTTTTTGTTATTAAGAAAGTCAGTGACCGTTATTGCACATATATCTGGTGCCTACAATAGTTGATCGTGACAGTTAAGTTGGACGTTATCTAAACTGATTATTCTTTAATGATTAGCTTAGACACGATATCTCAATTTTATTAAGTCATCAGCATGATTTCTGAGCTTTGGGTCCTAAGTTTGATTCCTAGGTCGGGATTTTTTTGTGGGAATTTTATAGAAGCTCGCTTGTATTTGTACGCTACAATAGTTTCCTGCGTACTTGGCCGATCAACCAGCGTGATCGAAATTCGGACAGGAGGGACTTCGGTCCATACTCAATTCAATCAAACTAATAGTCTAGTCAACAAGTGTTTTTTTAACCGACTTCCCAAAAAGGAGGAGGTTCTCAATTCGGTTGTATGTTTTTTTTATGTTTGTTACCTCATAACTCCGACAATTATGAACCGATTTGAAAAATTCTTGTTTTATCTGAAAGGATATACTTGCAGATTGGTCCGATTAAAATTTTATCAAAATGGGTTTCGAATTTTGGATTCTAAATCGAAATAGCTGGAATTTGTCTACTTGGATGATGGTTTTATGTCATCCAAGTAATCGAAATTGCGTATTTTGCTTTCTGCGTTTTTGCAGTGGTGTTGTTAGGTGTGGGGTAGGTACCACTAAAAAGTGAAAAATAAAAAACTGTTTTACAAAACAATACGTGTTTTGGTTGTGGTTTAGGTGTTTTTGTTAGTTTCTTCGTATTTTGACACCGACTTCCGAAATTAAAGTTATTTTTTACTTTGTAGTGTTCTTTTTTTTGGAAGTCGGTTGCAGTTTTTTGTAAAAAGTTTTTTATTCTTTCTCGAGTCCCTGGCGACCCGGTCCTTTGGTAGGCGTACGAGGGGCCGAAACCAACTCGCAGAGGCCCCGTTAGATATTTCAAATGTAATGGGGCACCAACCGGCGATTATCCCTGTATGCACTGTGAAAGTATTCCCAAGGACAATCCCCCCGGTTGGAGCAAGACTATTGCAGAATATGGAAACAAAAGATGAAACGCTATGGATTTGGGTGGTTTAGTGGACTGATAATCGTTTATTATAGAAGAACTATTGGCCCCTGCCTGACCACTAACAATATACACGGCTTTTAAATGGCAGGGGGTGACTTGCACACTCAATAAATGGGCCCCCGAAAACGGTCGCTAGCACAAAGTGACGTAGCGCCAAGGTGGCAACATAGCCTGAGGTGCTAGAGGAGTGGAGAGGTATACCACGGCTATCAGGACAATTCCGGAAGTACGGTCAAGATCCCTACCAGCATCTTACATTATTTATTCTTATTAGGTGATACGGAGTGGAATACGCCCGCAACTATAATCCGTAAACTACGGACTACGCGTTTAGAGAGTAGCCACATTGACATTAGACAGTGATTTGAAGTAAAATGTTGTTCATTTTTCATCATAACTTTATGATTAGAAACAGAAATGAGTACGTTTATCTGTTTATGTCATTCGTTGAACTGATGACCCCATGATATTTTATTCTTGTTTAGAAATATTTCTACGCAACTACCTACATACCTACATAACTTCTTTATCGACTTACTTATCTATACCTAATGTTAAAAGTTTAGTTTACTTATTAACCGACTTCCGTGAAAACTGGTCAAGTGCGAGTCGGACTCGCCTGAAAAAAATGCGGATAATAGCTCTTTACCCACATATTCCATTAAAACCTATAAGAAGTTTATACCTAGTGTTAACAATAACATCATCTGCCTAGCCTTTTCCCAATTATATTGGGGTCGGCGGCTTCTAGTCAAACCGGATTCAGCTGAATATCAGTATTTTACGTGGAGCGGCTGCCTACCAGACCTCCACGACCCATAACTGGGTAACACGGTACTCCCTTCCCTGGCAAGACTGGAGTCATATTTTCTGGCTTCTGAGTATCCGTAACGACTGCCAAAGATCTCCAAATGACAGCCGGGACCAACAGCTTATCGTGCTTTCCGAGGCACGGAGGAAACTCCATATGTTAAGATGATCACCCATCCACAGACCAACCTCGGCAAGCGTTGCTTAACATTGAAGATCGACCTGTGCGGCTGTTATTATTTAGCTCCTCTAGTAGCTCGTGGCTAAATAATAACAGCCGCAATAATAACCTAGTGTTAAAATAACATGTTACAAAAATGAAATTGGTTCGGGCCGTGTATACGTAGAATACCCTTCAGCGAATCCCTACACGTGGTCCCCGGGTGGTGCTAAAAAGGTGACACTAACCGCCTCCGTGGTCTAGTGGTAATACCACCTGATTTAGACCCAGAGGTCCCGGGTTCGATTCCCAGCGGAGGCAAATTTTTTGCTCGGTTTGGTTTGTGGTAGGACTTGTTCTAAGTCCGCCTGGCAAGCTACCACCATCATGTCTAAGTCTGTCGCCATAACAACAATGTTAACAGCATTGTTGTGTTCCGGCAGTTAGAGTTATGATAGCCAGTTCCTCTGTGTAAGAGGATTCCGGGTGAAACTCGCTTCCATCTTCGGCCTAATCATCACTTTCCATCAGGTGAGATTTGGGCCAAGAGTTTCCCCGTTTTGTTTAAAAAAAAAAACAGTTTCACATATGCTTACTAATTTTCAGCATACAAAAAAAAACATCTTGATACTTACTAAAATTAAAACTAGCAATCATTACTAGAATTCTTCTACGTTGCATCAATATGCAATGTGTTTGATGTAATGTGCAGTTGTACATTTCATCAAAGTTTGAGAAATAAATTGTATTGAATATGAATTAATTTTTCATTCATTCATTCAAATAAATGTGGTCTCGAACTAGGACAACCTGTATGACAGGGGTCGAGGTTCATCCGGTTACATGGCTCAGAATGAGGAAGCATCACTAGAGCATACACATTACAACACTAGAGCTTGCAGTAAAGGAACATTTAAATTATCCATTCCCGCAGAAAACATTGTGTCAAGAATAGGCTAGATTCCATCATCCACAAATTGCAAAACTATTTAGTCCGTCAGTTAGAGTATTGAAAAATAATGGACACGTATTTTTTGTTTTTGTAAATCAATGAATATTGACAAAGATAAAACGCATTAAAACTCGGGAGTGGGGGCTCGTGACATTACGACTCAATAAAAATTATGCGAAGGTGTGACGTATTGAGAATTTTAAAAGCGTCGTAATTTCGTCAAGTTGGTTCCCGTAACAAAAGAAAAAACACGGGTCAAATATTTTTTGATAATCTAACTGACGGACTAATTAGATTTTTTCAGGACATTTGCTAAGGCTATTGCAAACGCCAGATGTATTATATTTAGCTACATATTTTTGTATCAATGATTGATGAAAAATTAAATTGAAATGAGAAACTCAACATGCCAATTAACTAAAATTCTAAAATTAAAATCACTAATAGCTGTGTATAAATAACACAATTAGTTCTATTCACGGGTGAGCAATATCTTAACATAACGTAGGATATGGCAGAAGGAAAACTCAGAACAATCTTTTTTTAGTTTTCCGATCGCTAAAAAGTAACCAACGAAACACTATTACTAAGTCTCCGATGTCCGTCCATCCGCCCGTCTAGACAGACAGGCGGGCTACATTATATTATATAAACCATAACAGGTAGACAGTTGAAATATTTACAGAGTGTATTTTTTTAAGGCCGTACCCTGACCAAATAACCTTGAGCATTTTTCCCTCAATAACAGCGCAAGAGATACAATAGCGAATACGCTCAAAATGTTGAATAAAATCGTTATAAAATCTAACTTTGGTCGTTTGAAAAAAATACTTCTACCAATATGTTCATAATTAAATTGCCTAGCCATTAGTGTAAGTACAAAATCAAAATAATCCTTAATTTTCGAGAAGATGCATGTTTTCAGTATTTTTTTCTCATTTCTGTGGTTTCGTTGTGAGGAGATTACTTAAACATTATACCTATTAATAAAAAATATAATCTACCATTTTGAAGCCAAGATTTTGTAGAGATTTAGTGTATTTTTTACTAGTTGATATTTCTTTTGGATAAAGAGTAGATAGCTCCAAAAAACTGCACAAAAACGGCTAGCGCTGCGTTTTGCTCGGGGACGCGCCTTTATGGGACAAGCCTACCACACATTCCCTACCGCTGCAACTCCTAAAAGCCAGAATCAACAGTGGCGACTGCCAGAAAAACGCCGAGCACACAGAGCCGCGTATGTTGCCGCTATGCGCGAGTCCAACTCGTACTTCACCGGTTTTTTATTAGATAAACTTGTTTCCGCATAGTTGGAATTTGTCCTGTCTTGGATCACACTACAAGAAATTCATTCAGACCCAGAACTACTTTCAGTAGGCCATACAAATATTTGTTCCATGCGGAACTATAACCCGCAACACAAAAAATCTTACACCAGGGGCTCTAGACATAGTGCCATTCTATTAGCGAATGCGACAGTCAAAAATCTATACTATATAATATTATAAAGCAGAAGAGTTTGTTTGTTTGGTTGAACGCGCTAATCTCAGGAACTACTGGTTCGATTTGAAAAATTCTTTCACTGTTAGATAGCTCATTTATCGAGGAAGGCTATAGCCTATTTATCATCACGCTAAGACAAATGACAAATAAACAGACGAAGTTGCGCGGGTCAGCTAGTCCATAAAATAGTTGATCACGTGACATTTTGACAGCAGGTGTAAAAGTGATTATTACACTACGCGGTATTCAGGGCCCTTTTTTTAGGGATGGTGAAATGAGTTTTGCGTGCAAGCCAATCACGCGTTTTTGAAGATTCTCATAAAAAAAACCAGGCTTTGAGATAAAACTATGAAGGAAAGGTACTCACGGGACGTTGGGAGCCAGCATATCACCACACAGTTCACTAGACGTCGTCTTTTCACGGTATTTTTGAGTTTTTTCACAACGCGCGTAAGTTATTTTTCCGGCCGGCCAAAATGCTCAGTTTGAACTGATTTCTTTGTCTTCGCCCCGTTAGAGGGCAGGGTGGTGCAATGTCTGTGACGCGCTCGCAGCGGTTTGCGAGCTCGAGGTGGCGGCAAATTTAAATTAGGAAGGGAAAGGACTGGGAAACATCCCGAAGCCTGTTCAGATGGGAAATCATCAAATGACTTCTCCTGCTCTGGGCGAAGTGGAAGGGAGTGTCAGACTTTTACTGACTAAAACCCACACACATGGTCCTTCATTGCCCTTTATGTTCCGGTGCCACGGTATCTCTTTTGAATAGTCCCGCAACTCCGGCAGGCGTAGGCCCTTTCGGGCCCCTCTTTGTGCTGACTCTCTTTGAGGCGCGCGTGGAACACGAACGCGCCGTCGACACGGCCTGTCGTCATAAGACGGACAGACAGCGAGCTACCCATTGCTCACCGTCCACAGGCTCGCGGTATTCAGGGCCCTAAGTCCCGATTTAGAGTGGCGTAATAAGAGTTAGAGATAGAGTTACGCTATCACTCTGCTCGGTAGTAAGGGAGTTAGGGAGCTCGTGTCACTGAGTTGTGGAGTTCAGATAGGCAGTCGCTTAATATAAAGGAAAAAAGAAGAATTAATGTCAATTAATCTGACACAAACTGTCATTCTATTAGCGAATCCGATTGTCGAATTATCATAATATAAACAAACGTGACATTTCGACAGCGTTCGTAAATTCCATAAATTTTTGACGTTTCGGTTTTGACAATCAACTTCACTACGCTACCGCTGACATAATGCCTATAAAAGAGACATTCGTTAGAAAACTCTCGGATATGCGAAAATTGTAAGTTGCCATCCATCACCGGATAATGGCAGACTCCGTAAGATCGTAATAAATCTTGATGAGAATAGGTACAGTATCTCGATATACAGGGTTATTTGTAAAACACCAGAAACCTCTTCAGCTTCAGCTCTTCTAAAAATATCAGCTGTTTCATACAAAATGCAGTATTTAGCCAATGAAAATGTATGAAACAGCTGATATTTTTTTCGAGATTTCGGAGTTTTACCAAAACAAAAGTTGCTTATAATCATGTGTACTTTCACTGCCTAAGAGGTTTCGGGTATTTTTTCAATTTCCCTGTATATACGTTTTGTATAAATAATAAATCCCATTCAAATTCAATAGTTTCCAATATATCCGTGTCTCATTTAGAAAAACAAGTTTACAATAGGCTAGATTCCATCATCCACAAATTGCAAAACTATTTAGTCCGTCAGTTAGAGTATTGAAAAATAATGGACACTTATTTTTTGTTTTTGTAAATCAATGAATATGGACAAAGATAAAACGCATCAAAACTCGGGAGTGGGGTGACGTCATGACTCACTAAAAATTATGCGAAGTTGTGACGTATTGAGAATTTTAAAAGCGTCGTAATTTCGTCATGTTGGTTCCTGTAACAAAAGAAAAAACACGGGTCAAATATTTTTTGATAATCTAACTGACGGACTAATTAGATTTTTTCAGGACACAAGCCTATTTCACGCGATATTTTACAATCTTACGGAGTTTTGCCATTCTCCGGTGAGATATCCAACTTATAGTTGGGAAAAAGCTAGGCCATATTGTTTTTGTCGCGTGGTACTTCTGCTTTCGCCTCCTGCTTGATGCACAACTGCACATCACAGTGTCGGCGTCGTAATGGCAGCGTGAATGTTCACAGTTGTGCACCATTACGTCTCTGTCGACCTCCTAATTAGTTGCATTGGCTTCCATCTACAACTGCATATCTCTGGCATTAATATTTTTGAAGCTTTCATAACTGTTCGTATCAACCGAAAGACTGCTGAACATAGGCCTCCCCCAAGTGTGGCAACAACCGGTCCTGTGCGTCTCGCATCCATCGGCTACCCGCGACCTTCACCAGTTCTACTAGGTCTACCTTGTTGGGAGGCCTTCCAACGTTACGTCTTTCGGTACGCGGTCGCCACTCAAGAACACAAGAACTTTTCGTCACACACTTTTTTTTTCAGAACCCTTTGCGTAAGAGTCTGACTCGCACTTGACCGGTTTATTCACCACTAGATGACCCGCGCAACTTCGTCTGCGTCACATTTTTCATTACTGCTCCGCTCCTATTGGTCTTAGCGTAATGATATATAGCCTATAGCCTTCCTAGATAAATGGGCTACCTAACACTGAAAGAATTTTTCAAATCGGATTTTTTTTCAGTAGTTCCTGAGATTAGCGCGTTCAACCAAACAAACAAACAAACAAACTCTTCTGCTTTATAATATTACTATAGAAGTATAGATAATCTGGCCATACTTCATGAAATTCCAAATATTCACTTACTCCACTCTTGCGCACGTCGCACCGTTGATCTAATTAAGCTAAGTTCACACTGGCGCGGTCTCGGGCCGTTTACGTCCATAATCGTTAGCTGTTCACACTAATTGGTGTCAGCCGCTAGTGCACACCAAGATTTATGGCCGGGATGTAGACCACACAGATTTTATTTGTTTGTTTGTGTGTTTCATGCGTATAATTGCTGGGTGTGTGGAAAATGGTCAGTAACAATTTTGTCCTTGACTGAAATTACTTTTCGAACTTTCTTTTCAATACCAATTTCAAAACTTCGGGCTGCTAATGCAAAACTAATACCGCCATTTTTTATTTTGTATTATAAATGATAATTGATTTTATTTGTATATAGTATTTGTGAATTGAAATTTATTTTTATCTATTGTAATTATTATTTTCTTTTTTCTACACTATCGCTCTGGGTTTCTGTAATGATAGCTATACCTACATATCATGTCCGCAATAAATAAAGTATTATTTTTTTATTTTTCAGCAATGTTTTGTAACTGCGTCTTGACTCTTTTCTGCTCTCCAGTTTTTCAAAAATGTAATGCCATAGATACCTATGAGGGTTTTTTTATAATATTTTCTGATTGTCGTCGCTACATAGGCGTGGAGATTATTAGGTAGTAAAGTAGACCTACTTTTATCATCATCTTCCTGCCCCACAGAAATATAAAAAAACAGTTGTTCACAAACCTACATATGGAATGAAAATCTCATTTTTCTACATTTTAGGAACGTTTATTTGGGAATTTCCCAAGGTTTATCTACCTTTAAGTGCCTACTTAGATTAGATATCGCGATTTAAAAGAGTTCTCAGAAAACTGTAATCTAATTACTACGGAAAATTCTTATCATTAGATATTATTAATAACAACTCCGAGTATTACTATTGTGAAATTGTTACTCAATTTGATAACGATTATGAACGAAAACAGATAATTCATAATGTTGCCAGGTAAGAAATCAAGGTCGAGGTGTATTGGCTGATTATCCAAAATATTTTTTTTAATTATATCAAAAACATTTAACGGAATCGATTCCCGGTTCAGACAGGTGATTATTTAACACTAGCTGCGCAACTTCGACTGCGTCACATTTGCCATTAATGCTCCGCTTCTATTTTTCTTAGCGTGATGATATAGTCCTTCCTTGATAAATAGGCTATCTAACACTGAAAGAATTTTTGAAATCGAACCCGTAGTTCCTGAGATTAACGAGTTCAAACAAACAAACTCTTCAGCTTTATACTATTAAGTATAGATTCATTGAATGCATTACGTCATCAACATGAAGTCTTCCTTCATTCAGTAAAAGACAATGTCCAGATTCGCCATGTACAATGAAAGTATCGGACATACAGGATAATATTAATTGTCCATTTTAATATATTAGTTGCAAATACTTTTGTAAAACGGACTAGCTTCATGCCTAAATGAACAATAAAAAGTACTTTACGCAAATAATAACATTTATCGCCGTCATCTTTGCGAAACGTCATGTCGTTTAAGTTTTTTTTTTATTTCTTATTCTAACATAATTAGTTAATGTTGGACTGTTGGTTTAAAAAAATAACTTACTACCTAATCGGTAAGGCTGGTTTCATAGTCACGCTGAACATCGCCGTCCAGAAGAACTTGTTTGCAAATGGACTAGATAGATGTCGCGTTTTATTCTCACAGCGTTCAAACGGGCGCCGTTTCTATTTTAATATAAATAAACACACGTTTTATCTCATTCCAAAACCAATGCTAAGAATACAGGTACTCAAGGCGCGTCCCCGAGCAAAACGCAGCGCTAGCAGTTATTTGTGCAGTTTTTTGGAGCTATCTACTCTTTATCCAAAATAAATATCAACTAATAAATAATACATTAAATTCCTACATAATCTTGGCTTCAAAATGGTAGATTTTATTTTTTATTACTAAGTATTATGTTTAAGTAATCTCCTCACAACGAAACCACAGAAATGAGAAAAAAAATTCTGAAAACATGCATCTTCTCGAAAACTAACGATTATATTGATTTTGTAGTTACATTATTGGATAGGCAATTTAATTATGAACATTTTGGTAGAAGTATTTTTTTCAAACGACCAAAATTAGATTTTATAACGATTTTATTCAACATTTTGAGCGTATTCGCTATTGTATCGCTATTCGCTGTTATTGAGGGAAAAAATGCTCAAGGTTATTTGGTCAGGGTACGGCCTTAAGTTAATTAAATTCTATGCATTTAAACGTTGCACTTACACACACTTAGGCTTTAAAAATAAAACTACATAGGTACATAATTATTTAGGTAGGTACTTAAAATAGCTAAATGAATTATAATATCGTTTTCAGTTTCGCTCAGAGCTATGAAAAACTTTAAGTCGTTAATAATTATGGTTCGGTTATTATAACCTCAAAATCTGCAGAAAAAAAAAGACTAGCTGCAGAAAAGATTATTTAAAAAAAAAGTATCATTTTTTTTTAAATAATCTTTTCTGCAGCTAGTCCGCTGTAAAAATAAGATCTTATAGGAGTTTACTAATGATCAACAATACAACACATAATTTTCCGATGTTCTTGGTTCCAGGGCGAACAATGTATGGGCGCAGAGCAATGTCCTTTTTAATCTACAGAATTTAAGGTAGACTTTCCCTCCATGTGGCAGTCTTGGGACGCCTTGTACCTATATGTTTATGTCCAAAGGTGCCTTTTAATTATCTAATTGAAATAAAATTTTTGAACTTTGACTAAAGAAAGAAAAGAAAGAAAGAAAGAAAGAAAATTGTGTTTATTGGCATTATATACAAAAAACTCCTTAAAATCAAGCATAACAGATAATTAAAACTATTAATGCCAAAAGGGCCTCAGCGACTTTTATGTGGAACAAACCCCGTCAGCAATCTTTGGGCTAACCGGATACATGGCTGGTCATATTATCCTCCCTTTTAATGGAGGCACTGTCCACCCTGTTTCTCTAACCTCTAATGTTTTCTGACAGCCAGAATGTATTACTACGCAGGACTTATCTATCCGATAAGTAATCTACGAATCAGGTATTTTTAGATATGTATATAAAAAACATAGGTAGGTAGGAACATACATAGTTATTTATGTTAAACTCAAATGTTACGTAAGGTTGTTGTACTTATTTTTATTTGTATATTTTTTTGGTTGGAAATATCATGCATGTATGAGGAAATTTAAAGAAACACGGAAAAAAATTACCTACTCAAAGAAATAAATGACTTGATAGTAGTCAATTACCTATAGGCTACACTAGCTGACCCGCTCAACTTCGTCTGCGTCACATTTTCCATAATTGCTCCGCTCCTTTTTGTCTTAGCGTGATGATATAGCCTATAACCTTCCTCGATAAATGGGCTATCTAACACTGAAAGAATGTTTCAAATCGGACCCGTAGTTCCTGAGATTAGCGCGTTCAACCAACCAAACAAACAAACAAACTCTTCTGCCTTATAATATTACAGTAGGTATATAGTATACTAGCTGACCCGCGCAACTTCGTTTGCGCCAAATTTTCCATTAATGCTCTGCTCCTATTTGTCTTAGCGTGATGATATATGAATTTTTCAAATCGGACCAGTAGTTCCTGAGATTACCCCCTACATACAAACTTACAAACAAATGTTACCTCTTTATAATATTATAGTATAGATATAGTATACTAGATGACCCGCGCAACTTCGTATGCGTCACATTTTACGCTCCTAAATAATATTGCAACAAAAAATTGAGATGTAAGCTACCCTATCTTTCAAGTTGGATCAAACTTCACACGGTGTGCAAATTTGATTAAAATCGGTAACTTAAGTTTAGTCCATCGCGGACAAACAACGTGACACGTGATTTATATATATTAAGATATATTAGAGATAAGTACTTGAAGAGCAGCCATGAAACGGACGTTCCTAAACGTATGTGCAGGATGGGTGGAGAAGGAGATGGACCAGAGAAAATATGGATGGTTTGTGTGAAGAAAGAATAGGTAGAAATACACTGTGAAAATTTCAACTGCCTACCTATTTCGGTTCTTGAGATAAAGCCCACTAATAGACACGACGCGCGGACGGACGGACGGACAGACAGTAGCGGTAAGTAGCGTTGATTACCCTTTTTTTTTTGTTAGGGATGGGAAATCGTCCAATGTCTTCCCCCGCTCTGGGCGGAGCGGGAGGGAGTGTCAGACTTCTACTGACTAAAACCCATCCACGTTCCTACATGTGCCCTTTGTGATCCGGAGCCACGGTATCTCTTTCGAACAGTCCCGCGACTCCGGCAGGCAGCGTTGTTTACCCTTCGTGCAAGGAATCTAAAATATTATTTTTAGATACTTTCGAAGGAAATTGGGAAAGATACTTAGCTGATAATTACATCAAAATTTCATTGATGTGCGTACAACTAAGGAGTGGAATTCCCTGCCGGAGTCTGTGTTTCCTGATAGCTACAACCTCCCCCAGGTTGTAGCTATCAGGATCTCTTTAAGGCAAGCGTGAATAGGTTACTTCTAGGCAAGCGTGCTCCACCTTAGACCGCATCATCGCTTAACATCAGGTGAGATAGCGGTCAAACGTATGCCTATCAATAATAAATTTTTATTCTTTGGATACCTTTGAAAAAAAAAATATAGGAAAGGCAGCAGATAATTACATCAAAATTGGTTCGGCAAATTGCCGAAAAGGTGAACAAAAGATCTTTTATCAAAATTAAAAACGTAATAGGATTACGATAGTACTAAATAATCATTAATTACTGACATGCAGGTACTTCACCTTTGAGGATCGGACCAGATAATAAATTGATTAAAACATTATTGAGTAGATATTTATTTATAGTAGGTAAACTAAATAGCTTACATTACAATAGTTACTAACGGGATTGCTACCATTTACCTTTTTATTTGTGAGTTTCCGATATTTCGGCACTGGTTGCAAGCGCCGATCACGGAGTAACTGAAGATCTTGCGGGTGGGATGTTATTGGCAGACAAATCGGTCTACCCTCTTTCGTCGTCTTTTATTACGACCTTTTCCGGTACCACTGTCCACAAACTCACATTTTTCCCGCAACTGTTCTCGACACACAAAACTAACCGTATCTGACCGCGAAGTAACACTTTGTTGAAGTCTCCGGTTTTTATACAAAACAACTAGCTTTCGCCCGCGCAAAGGTTTTATCTCGTTTCCGTTGGAATTTCGGGAAATCATGATGCACCCTTACGGAGTGTAAGGAAGCTACATGCCAAAATTGAGCTTTCTATGACTAGTTCATAAACTAAACTATAACAAGCTGACCGGCGCGACGTCAGCGTCACATTTTTTAATCATCAATGACGGATGATTTAATCAGTGACGGATTAACCCTTAATCAAATTAAGCAATTGCCTAGGGCATCACGCCTGGGGGGGCACCAGAAGAAGCACAAAAAAACCCGTCCTTAGGGCATCACGTCTCACTCTCTCACGTCACCAAAAACCACACCAAAAAAAGTTTCTAGGACTAATTTGAAACGAAAAGCACGAAAATAGTTCTAGTCACAGAGATTGGTAAAGAGAGAACGTCGGTAAAGTTTTAGAGACCGATTCTAGTTGACATACGGATAGGGGGGCCCACAGGCGTGGATTGCTTAGGGCATCAAGTAGTCTTAATCCGTCACTGTCAATGCTTCGCCCCTATTGGTCGGAGCGTGATGTAATATACCCTATAGTCTCCTCAATAAATGGGCTAACCAATACCTACTGAAAGATTTTTTCAATTCATTCGACCAGGAGCTTCGGCTGTGCGTTGATCGATCAGTCAGTCTCTGCTTTTATATATATTTCACCGGAAAATGGCAGACTCCGTAAGATTGCTATAAATCTTTATAATATTATAATTAGCAGTAGCTTAGATACTCAGAGATAGTGTGGCTTTCATCTGTGAATCATCATCTTCCGCCCTTATCCCATGTTACTTGATGTCGGCGCAACACGTTTTTTTGTGTAGATACTTATGTGAAAACTTCTTTAGCGGCGTTGAGCACTTTCTTGGGATGGGTATAAAATGTTAAACTCGCGTCAGGACACGTGACCTGATCGTCTTAAAGTGTTCACTTCTGCCGGCATTCCCGGAGTGCAACCCGTTGTTTTTTTTTCTTCCACCCTGCCCTATCAACCGTCACGCTATCACAGCTCCTTCATCTAATGAATGAATTTTCGCAATCGGTCCAGAACTTCTAAGATTAGATTATCCTTAACAAACATTACAATTTTACGTGCCAACTATGAACGCTGCCTGTCTTACCGTTCATCCTCATCCGATTGCAAAGTGGTGAACTAAGAGTACAAACAAATGAACTAACAATGTCTGGATGTCAAGTTATTGCTTGCACTTGCGCGAAAGTTATAGGCATGGTACCTACCTAGGTATTTTATTATTAGAATTTACAAGCTTTCTATTAACTTGCAATGGGTTGCATGTTCCGGGTGGAATCTTGCAACTGAATTTTAAGTCAGTTATCTTTAACCGATTGAGCTGTTTGGGATACTCGCTTATTTTGGATGACAATGCATGCATACATAGGTATGCATGCATTGTCATCCAAAATAAGCGAGTTCATATTAATTCTAATATGACGGATCATCCAAGATGGCGGACTAGTTATTTTTCTCTAACACAGTATGGGTTCCAAATGAAAGGGCTTGCTGAGGAGAACACGAAAACTAATAAAGCTTGTTTTTAATAAGTTTTTGTTTATTACTTTTGCAGCAGTGCCATCAACGCAACGGACCACTAGTCAGCTATAAAATAATGATCGTTGTGCCCGACTTCCTGACAGGGTCCATCTGACCTTATTTACCTACCATTATTAAGATCTTTCAAAACACCAGTGATATGCAATAAAACATTGAATTGTATTATTCATATATATTCCAACTAATGACCCACATTGCTATGTTCCGTCTAATACTTACTGTGATGTTATTTATGACTGTATTGTCATCGGAACACACACAAGTGATTCATGTTGATTTTAAAAGACTAGGTTCGTACAATTAGGTAAATAAAACAAGGAGGCAAGCTTTGATGCAATGAATTAAATTAATAACCTAACGCTATCGTCTTTAAAAAATGGTTAATTGCGGCAAAAATGTAATTAAAACCCTCACAGTAAGCCTTTCATTTGATATGTCGCACGAAACAGATTGAAGACTTTTTTTAAATTTTCTTCTTTGACCCCCAAAAGTGACCCATGCTCAAAATTTAGTAACTTCCATAACGTGTCCGTGTTAAGTTGAGAGAAGTCGATATGTGTACCAAATTTCAACTGAATCGGTCCAGGAGATCCGGAGAAAATTGGCTGTGACAGACCGACAGACAGAAACCCGAGTGTCTGTACTATAATGGTTCCGTTTTTTGTTCGGAACCAAAATAATACGGATTACGGCAAAAACTTTTACCTACCAAGGTTTAACTAAAATTATGGACCATTTGCGTTGAAAATAATAAATCAATGAATAATAAAATAAGAAATAAAACACCCCAAGTTTTAATGTAAATTATATTCCACATGATAAACTAAAAAACAAACAGACACTACAAAAAAATGAGATTCAAAATTACCATTTATCTTTAACAATAGCATCAATGAACTTTGTCCAGCGAATTTCAAATGCATGTACTAACTTGTGTTTTTCAGGGTACGAACTGTAATACAGAGAATTTAAAGCCAACTGTTTCATTAATTTTAGGTCTGCGTGTCGACTAGCCACTGCTACAAATGTCACGTAAAAGTCGTGGGACATCGGCAACGCCTCCCAGGTCCCTGGGTCATCGCTCGATAGTACCACAGGCATGTTCTGGCTCAAGAAAGTCGCTAGAGGATGATTCCTTGGATCCTCGACCAGTTTAAGAACACTATTTGACACTACATTCACTTCCAAAGCTATTTGTCTCTTTTTCACTTCTTCCATCAGTAAAGGATGTTTTATAAGAGCGAACCCATGGCCTATCCGTTTAGCACCCAGAACTACGGCGTCGAATAAATTCTCATCAGAACTTGTACCGTACCAGTTTGTTTCACCAGCGTGTAAATATAAGTCGAGAGATTCTCGAACTTCTGCAAGCTCACGTGCGAACTCTTTCAGTGGTACACCTAGGTCCTCCTGACCAACCAAGTCGAAACCCACCAGAAAATCTGGCATCAAAGTCTGGATTGACAAGGCGGTTCTGATATATTCTTGCAAAGTTGCTTTATCTATTAACTTAAGTGGAGCATAAATCAGCTTCGTTCCAAAGAAATCTGGATAGTCTCGCATGAATTTTTTAGTAACGCGTTTGTAGGTCTCTGCTGTCTCCACTGCGTCGAAAACGTTCCCTTCTAAGTCATACAATGGCGGTAATGTACTTCTGATTTCAAGGTACATCACTTGGTCTTCCCTGAATTCTAGTAGTGTATCGTAATAGTATTGTTCAAACACTGGTTTGTAACTAAACAGCGATCCGGTAGAAATAAAATACTGCTGGAACTTATTCCAGACGGTGTTCACATCGGTGTAAACTTCATTGGGATTGTCAATGACTAGACTGAAGTGTGTCCTCAGATCCGCATCGAATTTCTTAACGTCACCGGAGGCATTTCTTGCATCCTTCATAAGTTCCCAATGAGTGGCACAAGGCGCAGCAGGAGTTTTTCTAGAAAAATGAAATCCAACATTTGACTTGTCTTTTGTGAAACAAACCCAGAGGTCGTCCCAGTAAGTGAAAGCTAGTACGTAATCTGGGCCTAGCATCCCAGTGTCGTGGGCATGGAGGACCGCTCCCTTCGGCATACTCTGTATTATCTGGAACAACTTTGTCTTCTTCACCTCCTCCTTATATTCGAAGAAATGCTTCGACAGGTTAAAATATTTCGGTTGTACAAAACCCTCCTGTATCTCTTTATTTTTAAGGTTCATGATAATTTCATTCGCTTTCAGTTCACTGTCACTTAGTGTAATTGAGCTTCCCACCATCATCGCAAGTTCTCTTTCAAGAAGTTCTTGTCTTTCTTCTTGCACTGTACATTGTGATTGAGTTAATATATAAGTTACTAAGAATATAGCTAGTGGCCACATCATCGTGGGTCGCGTTCTGTTGCCGTACTATGCTATCTGGCAAGATTGGTATGGCAAAACTGATACCTCAATAGATAAAGTATGTGAGATATGACGTAAGAAACAAATCACTCAATGTCACGATTCTTATTCATAATAAAGTGTATAATAAGCAATATTGCATACCGCTGCTTTGCTTGGATGTTGTAAAAGTGCTAGTCGACATGTAGTTGCGAAGTCGGCAATATCTAAAATGAAAATACGACACTATTTTAGGGTCACACAACAGTAATCTGCCTAGCCTTTTCGTAACTTCCTTGGGGTTGCTTTCCAGCCCTACCAGATTTAACTGACTCCCAGTGTTTACATGATACGACTGCCCATCTAACTTTTACTCAGTATTGTAGCCGGAACGAGTAGGGATGGCGAGTCTTTCAGAAAAATGTCGATTTTTAAATCGATTCGAATTGTAGGCTGATGTATCGATTCACAAAAATCGAGGTCTAAAAAATCGATATAATTTCTATTGAAGTATGCATATATAATTTAAATTTAAATCCATTTTATGAAAACCAAGAAAGATGATACCATTCTAAATGATCTCTTAACGGTAAAATCAGTCTTTCTTAGTTCAGAGATAGTGTAAGTAAATAGTATAAATCCATTTTATGTAAAAACAAATGGTCTCTATCAGTAAAATCAGTTGTTTTTTCTTATAATTGGATCGATCCAAATATCGATTCACTTGACCGATTTAGTACAACATGATTTAAAAAATCGAGGCCTGAAAAATTAATTCTTCGATTAATCGATCTCAGATCCCTAGGCACGAGTCGTGAGCACAGATGAATGCGGCAGGGTATCTCGCCAATGTACGGTGGGCAAACGAAACTTGCAAGCGCAATAGTCGATGAGCATTGACTGCCGAACCAATAACGTGAAGCGTCAGAGCTGTCGTCGTCAAACCGAACAATGGAGAGTGTGGTCACGACTCGTGCCGTTTATTATAACTATTAAAAGTAGTCGTCTACCTGTAAAAGTTATTACATTTTTAGGGTTCCGTACCCAAAGGGTAAAAACGAGACACTATTAGGGCATGAATCTCGGAATCTCGTAATATCGCAATATCGGAATCTCGGACCGCGAGTTACGATATTACAATTCCGATATTGACGAGATCAATATCACAATATCGGAATCAGAACAATTTTCTATATAAGTTTAAATAAAGTTTATCTATATTTTACGAGAAAAGAGCTGTAAAATGAGCTAAATATTAATAATCCGTAGAGAGGTGTTTATTTGTCGCAGGCACTTATATTTCATTTTAACCTCAGTGTTGAGAGTGAGCGTGTGTTTTCTCCGGCTGGGTATTTTTTTTGTAATAAAATACGCAGTTCCCTATCCGACAAAATGCTTGACACTTTGTTATTTTTGAGAACATGTTATAAAAAAAAACCGGCCAAGTGCGAGTCGGACTCGCGCACCGAGGGTTCCGTACAAACCTGTAGGTATATATTATAAGCAAAAGTTGCGGTTTACGATTTATGACGTATTAAAAAAAAACAACTAGATAGTAGTTTTTCCACTGGAAATTGGTTTGAACGAGATCTAGTCAGTTATCGTTCAAACCAATTTTCGGTGGAAGTTTACATGGTAACGTATATATTGTTACGCGCCAGAATTAATGCCGGGTTCACAACGTACTACTAACGCCATCTAGTATCGAGTAGTGGAACTAATTGGGTCACGATCTTTCTAGAATTTTCGATGCTAGAACATTCTCGATGTTTCGACACCTAGTCAGTCGGGACCGGTATGTTCCCGAACTTTCTAGATATTTCCATTCTCGAAGGTTCTGGAAATTACTGTCGGACTATATAAGGTGCGAATCGCTCGCGACTGAGGCAGTATTGAATTGGCGATACAAGCGAATCTTCGGAAGCGATCTTCAACTGCGAATTGAGTGAAGTGAAGTGTTTAATAGTGCGATTGTGTGTTATAATTAGTGCGTTTAAAGTGTTAATTAGTTTTGATAATTAAAGTGTCATTTTTTTTTTGGTTAAATAATCGGCTGTTTTTATTGTCACGAACCCCAAGCTCGTAACAATTGGTGTCAGAAGTAAGAATTATCATGCCGATTCTGCCAAAGGACGACACGGAGGGTATCCGTACCCGTAGTCAACGCCAGCAGGAGACGGATCAGAGGCGTTTTGGTGGTGCAACGCCGCAGACGTCGGAAAGTCAGCTACCGACCATGGAAGCCGGTCCGTCCGCAGCAGCTCCGGCATCATCAGCACCAGATTTTGCTGCTCTGATGATGATGCTGCAGGAGCAGGCTCGCCGACAGGAGGAGCAGGCCCGTCGCTTGGAAGAACAGCTCAAGCTTGACAAGGAGGAGCAGGCGCGCCGCCAGGAAGAACAGATGCTCCTCATGAAGGAAATTCACGCTTCTTTCGGGAAAGACATTAAGGAAGTGAAGGATAAGGTTGCTCAGCATGACAACCGCCTGTCAGATGCTGAAACACAGATCAGCAAATGCAACAACGATATTGCTGATATGAAGAAAGAGTTGGGCAACCTTAAACTTGGAGATGGGATTGCAACTCCCGTAACTACTACACCTTCGCTACGTGGATTTAAAGTGCCGCCGTTCGATGGGACGTCTTCTTGGTCGGCCTACAAAATTCAGTTTGAGGCCGTCATTAAGGCGAACGGTTGGAGTAAAAATCAAGCCATGACTGCCCTCACCTTAGGCCTGCGCGACCAGGCCTTAACTGTCTTGGAAGCTCTCGGTAAAGAAGTAACTTACGAACAGCTCCTTGAAGCACTGGAATCCCGGTATGGTGACGCTCATCTGGAGCACGTGTTTCGTGCGCAACTAAGGGATCGCGTACAGCATAGTGGTGAAAACCTGCAGCAGTGGGCCCTTGAAGTGAAGAAGCTGGTGCGGAAGGCATACCAGTCTGTACCTGCGCTTATTGAAGGGAACCTGGTCCAGGCCTTCATTGACGGCATCCGCGACCTTGAAGTTAGGGCTGCAGTGAGGCTCGGGCACCACGGGACACTTAAGGACGCTTTGGCACATGCACTGGAAGTGGAAGCTGCGCGGCAGGATTATCGTCCCTGTAGCGTTAGGGAGGTTGCTGCAGTAACGTTTCTCGACCGGTTTAAAGGATATAGCCCTAGGTGCTACGGCTGTGGTGAAAGAGGTCACCTTCGACCTAGTTGCCCTAAGCGAACTACAGAAAAGGAAGCTTTGCGGCAGGATTATCGATCTCACCGAACCAAGGAGATTGCAGCAGTTGCAATTAGTGACCGTTTTAGAGGATACAGCCCCAGATGCTATGGCTGTGGTGAAAGGGGCCACCTTAGATCCAGTTGCCCTAAGCGAAATGCAGGAAGGGAAAATAGCCGATCTCTTAAAGGTAGGGCGGCTAACGACAGCGCCCAGCGGCTGCAGGAGAACGACTTGTTGGTGGCACATTGCAGCGAGAGATCTCATGGCAACGCAGATACATTGTCAAGAAGACCTTGCCCTGAAGACTGCAAGCATTGTACTAGGCAAGAGGGTAAAGAAGCTGTACCTGTGAGGATGGTCAAGACAGACCTCAGCAACGACTGGAAGGAAAGCTTACAACGTGCACAACAGGAGGATTCGGACATCAATAGATTTTGAACTGGATAAAGGCCAGCGCTTCTTAGCCTACATGGCGTGACGTCTCAGCGATGAGTTCGATTACAAAAAGCTATTGGGCTCAATGGGGCAGCTTAGTGATTCAGGATGGAGTCCTGTGCCGTAAATGGGAGAATACTCGGGGTGACAGCTGTCATTTGCAAATGGTTGTCCCTAAAGCGAAAGTATCGGATGTTCTACAGCTGTACCATGATGGATGTTCAGGAGGCCATATGGGAGTTAAACGGACTCTACTGAAGATACGGGAACGTTTTTACTGGGTTCACTGTCGTGACGATGTCGAGGATTGGTGTCGCAAATGTACAAGTTGTGCGGCTGTTAAAGGACCTCAGACTCGTAGCAGAGGTGCATTGAAATTGTACAATGTCGGTGCACCTTGGGAAAGGATAGCCCTGGATGTTGCGGGACCGTTTCCGGAAAGTGACAGTGGTAACAAGTATTTCACGGTTGTAATGGATTACTTCACCAAGTGGCCGGAAGTCTTCGCCATTCCGAATCAAGAAGCTTCAACAGTGGCAGATAAACTCGTTCATGAAGTCTTCTGTCGTTTTGGAGTACCCTTGGAGATTCACAGCGATCAAGGAAGGAATTTTGAATCACAAATATTCCAGGAAACTTGCCGAGTTATGGGTACTCATAAAACGAGAACAACTTCTTACCACCCACAATCGGATGGAATGGTGGAACGATTTAATCAGACATTGGAGAGATACCTGGCTAAAGTTGTGGAAAACCGACAACGCGACTGGGGCAAGCATATACAACCGTTTTTGCTGTCATACCGAAGTGCTGTTCACGAAAGCACATCGGTGACACCAGCTTTCGCAAACTTTGGTAGAGAATTACGGCTGCCTGCAGACCTGATCACCGGAATACCACCTGACGCTCCACGCAGTATAACCGATTATGCGAATGACTTGCGGAGCAAAATGAACGACATTTATGAGCACATCAGACAATCGGGCCAGCAAATGTCTGAAAAGATGAAAACTCGATATGACCGCAAAATGAACAATAAAGGTTTCGACGAAGGCTCACTAGTGTGGTTGCACAATCCAGTTCGCAGTAAAGGGAAATCTCCTAAGCTTCAAGCTAAATGGGACGGGCCGTACCGGATTGTCACAAAAATCAATGACGTGACCTACCGTATCCAGAAAGGTAGAAGAAGAAGTGCACCTAAGATCGTTCATGTGGATCGACCGGCGCGTTATTATGGGACCGATGCTCGGGACGAGCATGTCTTAGGAGGGGGCAGTGTTACGCGCCAGAATTAATGCCGGGTTCACAACGTACTACTAACGCCATCTAGTATCGAGTAGTGGAACTAATTGGGTCACGATCTTTCTAGAATTTTCGATGCTAGAACATTCTCGATGTTTCGACACCTAGTCAGTCGGGACCGGTATGTTCCCGAACTTTCTAGATATTTCCATTCTCTAAGGTTCTGGAAATTACTGTCGGACTATATAAGGTGCGAATCGCTCGCGACTGAGGCAGTATTGAATTGGCGATACAAGCGAATCTTCGGAAGCGATCTTCAACTGCGAATTGAGTGAAGTGAAGTGTTTAATAGTGCGATTGTGTGTTATAATTAGTGCGTTTAAAGTGTTAATTAGTTTTGATAATTAAAGTGTCATTTTTTTTGGTTAAATAATCGGCTGTTTTTATTGTCACGAACCCCAAGCTCGTAACAATATTATATATTTTATTTCGTTTTATTGTTCTCTTATTTTAGAAGTTATAGATGGGGGGCACACATTTTACCACTTTGGAAGAGTCTCTCGTGCAAACTATTCAGTTTGCAGTTTGCAGAAACCTCAATATAATTTTTGAAGACCTATCCATATATACCCCACACGTATGGGTTTGATGATTTTTTTTTTTTAGTTTCAGTTCTAAGTATGGGGAACCTCCAAAATGTATTGTTTTTTTCTATTTTTGTGTGAAAATCTCAAAGCGGTTCACAGACTACATCTACTTCCGTGGTGGACGCCGCGGGCGTCGGGGGCCACCTGGTGACCTCCGGCCACCGTAGGCGCGGGACTGTGGACGGCGAGCTATGGGTGGCTCGCCGTCCGTCCGTCTAGTGACGACAGGCCGTGTCGACGGCGCGTTAGTGTTCCACGCGCGCCTCAAAGAGAGTCAGCAACACAGAGGGGCCCGAAAGGGCCGACGCCTGCCGGAGTCGCGGGATTATTCGCAAGAGACACCGTGGCTCCGGAACACAAAGGGCAATGAAGGAACATGGATGGGTTTTAGTCAGTAGAAGTCTGACACTCCCTCCCGCTGCACCCAGAGCGGGAGGAGTCATTGGATGATTTCCCATCCCTAAAAAAAAAAAAGACTACATCTACTTACCAAGTTTCAACAGCATAGTTCTTATAGTTTTGGAAAAAAGTGGCTGTGACATACAGACGGACATACAGACAGACAGACAGACTGACAGACATGACGAATCCATAAGGGCTACGGAACCCTAAAAAGCGTGTATTTAAAAACTAGAGGAGGCATGTTTTTTTACTAATCACACTCTTTGTTCCTATTTACTGTGATTGTGCATTTTTATTTTATATATAAATTAATAACATATGTATTTCAGATTTTCAATAAATCTTACAAAATATACCTATTACCTAATTCCGATATTAATATCGGAATTCCGATACTGACTTCCAATATCGTAACTCAGTATCGGAATTGAAAACCTTACGATATTACATGCCCTAGACACTATTACTAAGACTTCGCTGTCTGTCTGTCTGTCACCACACTGTATCTCAAGAACCACGATAGTTAGACAGTTGAAATTTTTACAGATGATGTATTTCGGTTGCCGCTATAACAACAAATACCTACTAAAAAACAGAATAAAATAAATATTTAAGGGCTATACAACAAACTTGATTTTTTTGCCGTTTTTATAGCTAATGGTACGGAACTCTTCGTGCGCGAGTCCGACTCGCATTTGGCCGCTGGTTTTGCACTGCTTTGTATATTCCAATAACAATATTTCGATACGTCATGGACTAATTATACGGTTGGTTAGGCTTCATTGGAAAGTAGTCACAACACTAGTAGAATATATTTTTGTAAGTAACTAATAAAATAGATGCAATAGTATAAATACATTTTGATGCAAGTGGGCAAAGTTTAAATTGTCATTGCAATCGAAATGCAAGCTAAAAGGCAGACAAATACGTTCACGTCTTAAATAAAATACTCAATTTTCAACACACTTGGGATGACATAAAAAAAATGTAAAATGGCTTTATAACTCGCGATTTTTATTCGTGTACCGTGTTCATTTTTAGGGGTCCGTACCCAAAGGGTAAAACGTAACCCTATTACTAAGACTTCGTTGTCTGTCTGTCTGTCACCAGGCTGTATCTCAAGAACCGCGATACCTAGACAATTGAAACTTTCACAGATAACGAGTCCGACTCGCACTTGGCCAGTATTTTTTATAACTCAGCATCAAAATTATAATAAACTGAAAACGTACGCAGATCACCGCACGAGTTCGAAAATATAAAAAGACACGCACTACACACACAATACACTGCATTGAGAGTCTAAACGCGGTGCGACAGAAGCCAGTTTTCGAGTTGAAATAACAGTTACGTCAACAATAGACCACAATATAATATTGCACCTTGACAAATTCTAATAGGTATGCTAACCTACTACAAATCTATCATGTAATAGGTTATTATGACGCTTCTAAGTCGATTCTCGGAAAATAACTCATATTATCGGAATTACATGGTATGTGTCACGCCCGCTTCCTATGTTCATAATCCTCTATTGTTTGTTTATTTTTATGTTTTCACATCTAAATCACTGAACCGATTTTGATGAAATTTGATACAGAGATACATGGTACCCTGGAGGTTTATCTACTTTTTTTGCGAAAATAAAACTTGAACACGATCACATTTTAGATGATCGAGATTTATAATGTTGTCTAATGTAAACATTAATGCGCATGCATGAACTAACCGCTCGATTGCGTCATAGGGACAAAAGTCCCTAAATCACTATTGGCTCGAGTTGCGTCATCGGAACTAAAGTCCCTATTTTAAAAACGCCAATCTGACAGCACAATATGTCTTTTTCTGTCGAACACACGATTTTTGTATCATTTAGCTCTTTTCCACTCGAATCTTTATACATTTCTACATGCTTAAAATACGAATCACGCAACGGGCGAGTCCATTTTTAGAAAGAAATTAAATGTTTTAGTCAGTCTGTGGTATGACGCGAGTTGCGCAATGACGTAGTGTCGAATAAACTTGTTTATTATGTTGTTTGTGAGTGAATTAGTGTTAAATAATGTTTTATTGGTGCATTGTGATGTGATTAATGTGTGTGCAAAAGGATTTCAACATGTGGGTAAGTTTTAACACGTATTATATTCATTTTCATAACCCTTGATACACAAGGCGTCCATGTTGTCAGAACGCTTTCGTAATTTGTTAATTATTAAGTCTAGCTACTTGTTCTGACTAAAAAGTAATTATTATCGCATTTTATGTTTACTGGGCAATAGATTTCAGCCAAAACATAAACAAAACAAACGAAATTTACGTTATGATTAGAATTTTTGTTCCGTGGGTCGGAAGGTAAATAATGCAAAATGGCGGGAAATGGCTAATGTTTGGTGGTAGTTTTTTTTTTTTTATATATGTTTTTGTACGGTGGAGTATGTTGTTTGTTATTTATCGTTTTTAGATATAACCCAGCTACCCATACAAGTCATAAAATATATATGTTATCGATTTACTTTTTAAATTATTCCTGTTCAAAGTTCACGTAATGTGTTTTTTTCACCAATATTCAATGTTTACAAATTAGTTAAAAAATATAGAAACTAACCGTTATCATACACTTAACGTAACTATAAGGAGCCGTTTCTCAGCTATACAAATAACAATACACTTGAGTGGTAGCTCTAATAGGAGGCCACTAAAAAAAGGTTAACGTAAACATAAACATCTGGCTTGCAGCTGGCGCGTTTTTTTATCTAGCCTAGCGCAATCTACGTCATAACGTGACTCATATTTGGCGCGGCTGACCCAGTCAAGCGGTACTCTTAAATTATAAATAACTAGTTTAATATTTCATCTTACCTTTTGTCCAGCAATTTCCAATGAATCAAATCCGTTACACTGTCTCCGTACTTATGACTACATAATTATAGTAAAAACGTGACATTATATCACAAGTTTTTTTCTGAATACCTACCTGTTCATTTACAAATTACTTAATTATGTTTTTAATTTCCGTAGGAACACTCAATTATTAGGTTGTATGCGTTGTTCACTTAACCGTTATTAGTTTAAAATAATTTTAAGGATACCGTACATATAAAAAAAATAGCTAAACTCTTATGGAATTATGCTATGCTATATTCTTATGCTGAACTCGTGGTTTTGCATCCGTCTGCCTATCTATCTGTCTGTCAGACAGACGGAATCTCTGTCTTAGAGTGAAGCCAGATGAGCGTAATTTTGTGAGTTGTGATTCGCGTAAAACGAATCAGTAGAATTCACGCTGCATTCAGTTTCATACTAAAGTCCTGGAGGCCAATCGCGCTAATTTTAAAATTTTAAGTCCGCTTGCAATTCGTTTCCAATTCAGTTTTAGTTATGATCTAATTTCGATTCACCTGTAAGGAATTTGGTATCGCGCTAAAGTTTAATTAAAACTTCAACCAAACTTGCGTCAAAACTATATCGTAACCTTTACAAATATTTTCGTATTTTCCTTCAAAATCCAAACAACACAACGCGAACGATTGAGAAAAAGTCACGAAAAAGTAGCACTGTTTCAACTTTTTGTTCGACAGCGGTAACGTTACAGTTGTGATGCAGTTGCGTTCCAAGTTTCTGTCAAACGTTTAGCGCGATACGGAATGTTTAAAAAAGTTGTGAAATGGCTACAGTTCAGTTGCGTTCCAACCGAATTTTATTAGCGCGATTGCCCTCCTGTTTGTGCCATACGGCGACGCAAGATGAGTTGGGGTGAGATCAAACGAACGTAATTTTATGAGTTGTGGGCTGCGTAAAATGAGTCGGCGGAATTCGGTTTCATACCAAAGTTCAACTCATTTTGCGTTGCCGGGTGGCACAAACAGGACTTTAGTATGAAACCGGAATGCAGCGTAAATTCCGCCGACTCATTTTACGCGACTCGCAAAATTACGTTCGTTTGGCCTCATACTTGAACTTCAAAAGAAAACCGAATCTATACTAATATTATAAAGCAGAAGAGTTTGTTTGTTTGTTTGTTTGGTTGAACGCGCTAATCTCAGGAACGCCTGGTCCGTTTTGAAAAATTATTTCAGTGTTAGATAGTCCATTTATCGAGGAAGGCTATAGGCTATATATCATCACGCTAAGACAAATAGGAGCTGAGCATTAATGGAAAATGTGACGCAGACGAAGTTGCGTGGGTCAGCTAGTTAAATATATAAACCGATAAAGCAGAATAGTTAGTTTGTATGTTTGTTTGGTTGAACGCGCTTTTCTCAGGATCTACCGGGTCGAATTGAAAAATTCTTTTTGCGTTAGATAGCTCATTTATCGAGGAAGGCTATAGGCTATATAACATCACGCTATGACCAATAGGAGCGGAGCAGCAATAAGAAATGTGGCGCAGACGAAGTTGCGCGGGTCAGCTTGTCTTCGATACGGCTGATACGGCGTTAGCTACGCCCCTGAAATATATGGAAGAAAAGGAACGGAAGGGAAGAACAAATCGCCGACTCAAAGGAACATGGATATCTCTATCCCTTGTGTTGAAATACCAAATAAATTCCTGCTAAATTAGTGAACTGTTTTTAAAAGTACTTATGTAGTAACACAAAACTAAGCCGATGCAAGTAAACACACAGGCTCACGTACACACCTGCACTAAAACTAAGCCGATCGCTCTTAGTACGTCACGAGTCGTAGTCGTACTATATAAGTATACTATAAAAAAAATAGAATTAAGCCTTCCTGTGTACTGAAATTTTGTAAAAATACCAGCATTTCACAGAAAAAGTCTCCGAGTAGTCAGTAAATACTTCAAATAACATCGTTTCTTAAGTATTATACTATGAATTTTAGGTTACCTACTTGGAACTAAAAACCTCAACGAACTAAAGCAGTGACATTAAGTGTGAGGGATGTTACATGATTTAAAATTTTCCCATTCGATTAATCAATATAAAATATTATAATTTTTTACTTCCGAGTTATTTTCCTGTTTTGCTTTTTATGTACGAGTATTTAATATTTTAGATTTCCAAGTAATAATGAATCAAAAACTATTAGATGTCCCCGAACTGAATGAGAAAAAAAATAAGGCATGTATAAAACGCACACTATGTAGTAAAGCATATTATAAACGGGAAGATTATATCCTCGATAAAATAGCTTGGCTAAATGCCGGTCCTGCTCCACAGTCACAGCCGCTGGGGTCCACTTGTTAGGTTTTCATGTCTGGAAGAGATGCTCACCCTCTTTTTTTCTTGCAAACAGTAAATGCACTTTCTTTTTTTTTAACTAATGTGTTTTTTTTATCGAATAGAAATCTTTCAAAACAATTGATATACAACACCATACTAAAAAATATCTTCCTCGTACAATATTATCCTACCCACACTAATATGGTATTATTACCCAAATTTTAGGGAAAAAATCCAACAAATGGCAACCCGTTCGACACGTAGATAAAAAGGTGGCTTCACTTGTTTGTTCGCGGTGCGCCGTCTTTCTTTTTTTGTTGGTCCGAAGTTATAGTTTAGTTTATGATTTGATTAGGATTGAATATTATCGTCACCCCCACTCCAAGTCCAACCTCTGCAAGTCCTGAAAGCCAGAATGAACCGTGGTGACCAGATGACTACCAGAAAACCGCGAAGTCAATGAAGCTCGACGATTGCCGGAGAAACGATGTCTTGGATCCTGCAACGAAATCAGGCAATTACAGCAGAGGATTTAAAAAAAACTTAACATATATTATATTTACCTAGCCTTTTCTCAACTATAATAGGGTCCGCTTCAAATCTAACCGGATGGAGCTCATGAAATGAATTCCAGTCATTTTTATTATTAACCGACTTTCCAAAAAGGAGGAGGTTCTCAATTCGAATGTTTGTATTTTTTTTTTTTTTTTATGTTTGTTCGGGCATAACTCCGTCGCTTGCCAACCGATTTTAAAAATGATTTTTTTGTTGGAAAGGGAATACTTCCCAAATGGTCCCATGATAAGGAAACCAGGATCTGATGATGGCATCCCAGAGAAGTCGAGGGGAACTTTCGAAAATCGTATGGGCAACTAGTGCGTTTGTATTTTGCTTTTCTGCGATTTTGCAGTGGTGTTGTTAGGTGTGGGGTACCACTAAAAAGTAAAAAATGAAAAACTTTTTACAAAAAAAAATACAACCTACTTCCAAAAAAAAACACTACAAAGTAAAAAATAACATTAAATGCGGAAGTCGGTGTCAAAATACGAAGAAACTAACAAAAACACCGACTTCCGAATTTAATGTTATTTTTTACTTTGTAGTGTTTTTTTTTTGGAAGTCGGTTGTATTTTTTTGTAAAAAGTTTTTTATACATGGATATTTTATTTCGTTTTTCAGCTCCATCCTTCTTTCGGCGGTTTATCTAAAAGGTAAACCTGAATCACTGACTTATCAACGCGCAGCCGAAACAATAGTCGTAATAAGCTGAAAGGCATGTTGTAGCTTCCTTACACTCCTACGGGAACGGGAAAAAACGGGATATGCGCGTACGAAGTCGCGGGCGAAAGCTAGTTTATTTATAAAAGCGTTTACACAAAAAGACGACTACACATATAACGACAATAGTATTTGTATAGTAAGAATTCACTCCTACGGGAAATTCCTACGGGAACGGGAAAAAACGGGATATGCGAGTACGAAGTCGCGGGCGAAAGCTAGTTTATTTATAAAAGCGTTTACACAAAAAGACGACTACACATAAATATAACGACAATAGTATTTGTATAGTAAGAATTTTTATACCAATATGGTATCTGTCTGTTGGAATCTAGAACGTGTTTGAAATAACCGATAAGGGAACGATTGAAAAAAACTTATCTATGATAAATGTAGGTATATCATGTTCATTGTTATATAAGTAACTTCACGCCTGATGGGATATATAGCAGAAGCATATGCCATACTAATTGACTTTTGGATTCGAGATCACTATCCAACTTTTGGTCACAACAAAAGTAATAAAATGTTTATTTAATGCACATAGGTATTGTGTAATAGGTACAGAAAATAGTTCAATTTCCGTTGCAACCAGTGCTTTTTAGGGTTCCGTACCCGAAGGTTAACAAACGGAACCCTATTACTAAGCCTCCGCTATCCGTCCGTCAATCCGTCTATGTCTGTCAGCAGGATGTATCTCAAGAACCGTTATTACGGTTTGTCTGTGAAAATTTTAAATTTCTACTAAAATGTAAAACTAAAAAAAAAATCACTGACAGTCGCTACTACATAAATAATAAAAATTACTTTTTTGCAAAATAATACAACCGTTTTCCAAAACACTTCAAAGAAAAAAAAACGGGACAAGTGCGAGTATTACCTACTATAAATAAAAACTATATTTTTATGGTTTAATTTTATTTCAGTCTTTTCCCGATAACACAGTATTAAAAAAAAAAAAAAAAAAATCTTTTTATTTCAGGCATTAGGCCCTAAATATTGTTAGTACACCTTAAAAACTATGTTAGTTGCATATATAAATTAAATTAATTTAAGTATTTACCACCCTCTGGGGCCCCGGGCACACGCACTTGTGCTTGAACCCAGTGCCACAGAAGGGGGCTGTCCAGCTTGTGGCTGAGCACGTTCAGGATGGTGTTGGCGCTCCCACGCGTACGGAACATCAGCGAAGCGATGCGGCGTCGCAGCACAGTTATATGAAAGCCATCTGTGTGCGCGTGCGCAAACATCGCAGACGCACTACAGCAGCGCGGGAGCCCCACCAGCACCCTGAACGCGTTATTATATTGTATTCGGAGAGCGTTGATGGCCCGCTGCGTGTAGTTGACCCACAGATTGCAGGTGTAGAGAGTTTGGCAGAATGCTTTAAACAGAGTGATTTTTACCTCAAAACTACACCTCGCAAATCTGCGTGCCAACATGTTACAGCGGACCGCCATCGCCCTCCTCTCCCTTTCTATGTCTGCATCATCTTTTAAATGCTCGTTGACCACATGGCCGAGGTATTTAAATTCACTCACTCTTCGAAGAGCGACAGCATTAAGCAGCACAGGTGCCACATCCCCCAATTTACGACCCCTGGCTTGAAATACCAGGAGCTCGCTCTTCTGAACATTGTACAGGAGACCGTGTACCCTCGCATACTCCTCACATATGCCTAACAGCTTTCTGAGCGCGGCTATTGATGGGCTGAGCAACACCATATCGTCTGCATAACTAATACTGTTGATACAGTGACCATCAATCGAGCATCCTACTCCGGTGTCGCTCAGCTCAACAATCAGCCCGTTCACGTACAAGTTGAAGAGCGAAGGAGATGTTAACCCCCCCTGCCTCACTCCGCACTCCAACCCGTACTCGTCGGAGAGTTCACCAAGCCATTTGACCCGCTTAGTTTGATGGTCGTACCAATATTTAAAAATATTAATTAACTCACCCGGTACACCTGTATAACTCAATTTACGCCAGAGAATATCATACCTAACCAGGTCAAAAGCCCTGGAGAGATCAAGAAAGGCTGCATACACAGGCGTGCTCCTATCTGTGTAATACCTGACAGTCTGCTTGAGAGACATAACCGCGCATTCTGTCAAAAGTCCTGGTCTAAAACCGAACTGTGCGTCGTTTAAATTTAGGTATTCTTTAAGCTGTCTCTCAAGCAGGCTATCAAGCACCTTAGCTGTGGTTGTAGCTAATGATATCGGGCGGTAGTTGCACTTATCGGTATTACTTGCAAAATTTTAATAAAATCTCCTAAACTCTAATAAAAATATACAACCGACTTCTCGAAAAAAAAAAGCCTATCTCCGAAGTTCTTCATAAGATCTTCACCAAATTGAAATGGGACCACTCCGAGAAAATACTCTTCCTAAAACTACCCAAATCGCTTCAAGTGTACCTACAAAAATTTAAGAGTTCCCTCTATTGATCCGGATACCATCAACATATCCTGATCTGATGCTCCTGATCCTGGTGATCGATCAAAATTAAATATTAAAGCCGTACCCTGACCAGATAACCTTGAGCATTTTTTCCCTCAATAACAGCGCAAGAGATACAATATCAAATTGTGTAGGTAAGTACAAAATCAAAATAATCGTTAGTTTTCGAGAAGATGCATGTTTTCAGTATTTTTTTCTCATTTCTGTAGTTTCGTTGTGAGGAGATTAGTTAAAAATTATACTTAGTAATAAAAAATAAAAATCTACCATTTTGAAGCCAAGATTATGTACACGTTTTGCACGGGGACCTGCCTTAAAGCGGACTCTCGTACAAGAAACGCGATTTCATCGGTTTATGGTACGGAACCCTACTTGTGAGAGTTCGAATCGTACCTAGCGCGAAACTATGCGTTGTGCATTCCACTTCACATTATTGTTCACATCACTTAAACTTGCAATTTGTTGCGTTGTGTTACCAACACATCTGCATCCGAGATTACTTCAACGCGCGTCCAACGAAGCAAATGGCCTCCTTTGAGGCCCAAACAGTGTATATTTGATGAGCCATCGATACGATAATAAGAAGATCGCAAATTCTAATATATATAAAATTCTTCCGTTACTTACTGAGTGATCGAATGACTGACAGAGAACGCACAGCCGAAACTACTGGTCGTAACCAATGACGTATTATATATAGACACGTCATAAACCAACATCGCGGCACTTAAAAAAGGCGAAAATACTAGATAGCTACTAATACGCATGAAGAAAGGGAAAGAAAATATGTCACCGTACCGCGGGATGCCTGTTGTTAGAGGGAGATAAATATACATCTTCAGTTACGTCACAGGATAAGTAATAGTCAAATTGACATCAAAACAAACGTAGTGTCGCGCGACAGGTGGGTGCGTAACTAAGCGCGATGTGGCCAATTGGCTTCATTTCATGTTGTCATTTTAGAGTGCGGACACGTATCCATAGTTTTATATATCATTGGTCGTAGCTATATAACAAACTCCGTCTCCGTCGACTGTCTTTGACTCCGGTCTGAAATAAAAATATTCTATTCTATTCTATAAGTACCTCAATCTGGCTATGGTAGTTGCATTTTGGCAAGGCATTAGCGGTCTTTGACACGGGTTTCAAAGATGAAATATTTTAGAAAACGAAGCAACTATGGGGTTCATTAGTATTTAGAAAGGCAGGTAGGTAGGTACAGTGGGAATTCAAGAATTTAAGCACAGAATCAAAAAATAGAAGTTTCCTTATGTTTAGGAAAATATAACATAAAATCATGGTTATCATCTTACTGAAGGAATTGGGACGATTAAATCCAAGTTTGATGACAACTTTTACATAATTTTGGCGTACTTATTCCAAAGTTGAAACCACACAATTTTACCGTGTGTGATTGGTAGGTACCAATATAGTACATTTTTGGGTAACACGGTAGTTCTTGGCAAGACTGCAGATTAAGTGGCTTCTGAAAATCCGTAAGAATAATAATCGTAATCCGTAAGCTTTCCTAGTCACCGGACAGGCAGCCGTAAGATTGTAATAAATCTTTATTACATTTTAATATCTCGAAATATCATGAAAAAACCGTTTTCTATATAATATGTCCTATCAAAGTTTGCTGTGCCCGACAGGGTCCATAATTGTTTCAATGTTAATCTATTTTACCACCTGTATGTGTACATTATGGAATGCAATAAACGATTTGATTTGATTTGATTTATCCAAATTCATTCGTTTCCAAAACACCCGTGCCTTATTTAGAAAAAAAAGTTTACAATTTCACGCGGTATTTCACAATCTTACAGAGTTTGCCATTTTCAGGTGACACCTACACTGTGTAGGAGGTGTCACCTGAAAGCTTCATACAAGCCCAGACGTCCGGCGTTACCTGCTTCAAACTTTTGCATTTCAATAAAAAGTCATAGCAACTTTAATAGTATTAAAACTCGTTAAGCATTCGCAACAGACTGACTTTTTATTTTAAACGTCAAATAAACAATTGTCATACATAGTTTAATTAGACTTACTAGATGGCATTAGTTGTGGTTAAACAGAGGTGTTACCGACATAATATTATCCTTTTTTTATTTTGATACAACATACTAACACCCCCACTTATCAAAATAACCTTAACATTATGCACTTACAATGCCTAACATATTCATGAACTTATAATGTTTTAAATGACACAAACCTTTAGTCAGAATGTCAGCCGGCATTTCTTCAGTAAGGTACATATTTAACATTAATTATCTTATCATCAATAACATTTCTAATATAATGATAACGCACATCTATGTGTTTCGACCTGTTATGACACTGTTGGCTAGAGGCCAATTCCATGGCACATTGATTATCACAATGTAAATTAATTACATATTATGAATTCCCAGTAATCTCATGAATCAAATTTCTTAAATAAACTGCCTCTCTAGAAGCTTCGGACATAGCCGTATACTCAGATTCTGTACTAGACAGACTAACTGACTTCTGTTTACGGCTTTGCTAGGAAACTGCTGACCCTGACATCATAAAACAGAAACCAGTGTATGATTTTCTGTCTATGGCATCAGATGCCCAGTCGCTGTCTACAAAATCCTTGCAAATCCATGTCATTACTGACATACTTCAAACAATAATTTTTAGTATATTGCAAGTACCTCAATATTCGTTTTGCATAATTATAACAACTTACATTATAACAAGTATTAAACTGGCTGAGATAGCTTACAGCATAGGCAATGTCTGGCCTTGTGAATACTGCCAGGTACATTAAACTACCAATGAGTTTTTGATAAGGAACATTAGGCAAACATTCGGTAGATTTTTCTATATTCAATTTTGGTTCAATAGGAGTACTTTGAGGTGTACAATCTGACATCTGGAATCTTTCAACTAATTGTTCAATGTACCTACCGTGTTTGATCAATAGTAATAACATTTTTGTCTTTGTTAACATTTATTCTCATTCCTAGATACTGTCTAACATGACCCAAATCCTTTAACTTGAACTCTGAAGCTAACACATTTTTCAAGTTTTCAGTTCCTTTATCATTATTTGAAAATATCAAAAAATCATCCACATACAACCCTATTATTATTTTAACATTACCCTTACTTTTTGCAAACAAACATGGTTCATATTGACTGTTGTTAAAACCTAATTTACCGAGACAATCTTTTACTCTCTCATACCATGCTAAAGATGACTGCTTTAAACCGTAAATAGCCCGTTTTAATCTCAACACATTTCCCCCACTTTTGTTTGCAAAACCTTCAGGTATTGTCATGTATATTTTTTCTTTTAAAATGCCATTTAGAAAAGCAGTAGTTACATCTAAATGTGTTATACTCATTCTCATTTTAACACTAAGAGCAAATAATAATCTGAGAGTGGAATGACGAATTACAGGCGCAAAAGTACGATTATAATCTACACCTGGCTTTTGCGTAAAGCCTTTGGCCACAAGCCTAGCCCGGTACCGCACATTATTGTCCATATCATACTTTTTGACAAACACCAACGACACTTCACTACAGACGCATCACCAGGGTTTTTAACAAGCTCCCACGCGTCATTGTCCTCTAATGACTGCAGTTCATCAGTCATGGCACGCCTCCACTGTTCCTTCTCTGGCCCCTTCAGAGCCTCCGAGATTGAGATCTCTTCTGATGCTGGAACAGTACTGGATATGCACAGGTTATTGTAGCCGTATCGCTCAGGCTGTTTCCTTTGGCGCTTTGTATTTACATATGGCTCTGGCTCTGGAACTGATGCTGTCTGGACCTCCGGCACGTGCACCTCACCTGGTACATGTTCATGATGTATGTCTTCACCGTCAGTGTATACTGAAGAATCTGAAGAGCTGTCACTATGATCCTCCACTTCTGGATCAAAGGGTACCCCCACTGAATCGCAACTCTCCTTCTTGACGCTGATCTCTGGTGTTTTCTTACTATACTGTGCTGTCCCATCATCTGGTATCCATATAGCCTTTTCGCTGGTTTCAATGCCATCTGTCTCGCCTTCCATAACAATGACATCCCTGCTGGTAATAATAGTGTTTTTAGTAGGGTTATACAACCTGTAAGTATCCTTTCACGTCCTCTCCATATCCAACTAAGATGTGCTGTGTAGCCTTTTTATCCCACTTGAGGCGTTTTTCCTTGGGGACATGGACCATCACCTTACTTCCAAACAATCTGATATGTATCTGTCTGTGAAAAAGGTAATCTCATCTGCTTTCCCTCACAACAGGTGGTACATTCTGCTTTTGTTATGTCAAATGATCCTTCATATGACAAGCCGTCTACGATGCCATTTCTCATTTTGTTCATATCTTGACTGTTGATGTGAGCTAACCTTCTGTGCCATAATCGCCCGGTATAAAGGCGGCGGTAGGATCAAAAAAATAATAGAAAAAATCATTCCTACAGCTTAATGAATTTAGAGCGTTGTATTGATGGTTTTGATGATTGTAATATGTCTTACAGCCGCGAATAATATTTTAATCAACATAGAACCTAGCACTGGCCTGCAAATTGCAGAAAACGTAAGAAAATTTGAATTTTGCGGGCTGGTTGGAGCATTCGCCTTAAAATTTTCTTTTTATCAATATTAAAAATCGTTTGGGCTTGCCTACTCCGCACGCCGTTGCCTACACTCCGTAGAGCACTAAGAGGATTAAGGAATAAGAGGATTCTATATATTGGAAGGAGTTCACGAAATTCTTACGGAAACGGGAAAAAATGCAGTATAATGCAAGTTCGAAGCCGCAGGAAAAGCTATTCATTCCATTTAAAGGCATCGCATGCTGTATACTGCGATAAAATGTCACTGAAATTAACCGAACTTCAAAACAGACAGTTTGTTGTACCTACCCCAATCATCTTATTACTGGACAACCTCCCTTATCAATTTAATGGTACCTAAGAAAAACGGTGTAAAGACGTTTTAAACACACAAATGACAAAACCAGCTGAGGGATCACTTGTACTTACAGATTCCTCGTAGACTTAATATTCCCATCCGACTCCCCATTCACGAAAACATAAAACCCTCACAAAAGAAACGCCTTAAAACTAAAAGAGCAAACCCAAGTTTCTTAGTCTCACAGAACCCTTGCGCAATTATTCAAAAACATACACGAGACGATATTATTAACAAAGAAAAAAAAAATCTAAAAACTCGGGTATGAATTACAAACATCGGTATTGCATAAAGGGGGTTCGCTTTCAAAGTAGAAGGGAAAAAAGAAATGCTAAAGGCCGCCATTGCTCGCCTACTGATTTCGAAGCGAAAGGGTTGGGATGGATTAAGTGGCACTTTAAAGTACCGCCCTGCTGTTGAAAAAAAACATGGCCGACTTGCTGACGTCACATGCGACGGGTACCGTGTCACCTATCCCTTTAATCTTCTAATTGCGGGCTCGTTAAATTTTAGACGTTTTTAGGATTTTTTTTGTGGTAAGTAGTGTCTTTTGTGGTTTAAAAGAGGTGGGTAGTAAGTGTTTTTTTTTTGTGTTTGAAGAGTACCTAACTGTTTTTTTTACTCTAGGTTTTGCCCGAGGCTTCGCTCGCGTTAATCTACTTGGAATTTCGTTAAAAATAGTCCCTAACCGTCTCCATAGTCCCATTTATTTCTGTACCAAAATTAATCAAAATCGGTTCAGCGATTTCTAAATATTAAAAAATTAGGATTTTTTACACCATTTCGAAGATATTTTTTGAAGGATGGGAAATGGCTCCTGTCGCTCTGGGAGAAGCGGAAGTGAATGTCAAATTCTTACAGACCATCATCCATGTTCCTCCTAATAGTGTTCCTCCCTTTGCGTTACAACCAGGCCGCGGTAACTCTTCCAAACAAATTCCGCAACGCCATTCGAAAGGGTAAGAAAGAATATTGTGTCTATGTGACCGGAAAATGGGAGACTCCGTAAGATTGTAATAACCCTTGATTAGATTATAATTTCTGAAAATATTATGAGAAAATCGTTTTGTATCCCATTCAAATTCAATAGTTGCTATTAAAGCCGTGTTTTATTTTGAAAAAAAGTTTAAAATTTCACGGGATATTTTTTTATTTGTGATGGGTTTGCTCTTGAGTCTTGGTCAGAGATGACAGACACAAATACATTTTACAATTCTGCCGGTCGATTCTGTTGACATCTCACCATGATCACTCAGGTGGAGTTACCGACAAGTGAGCTGTTATGCCATCTTGTTTGTATTGTTTGACAGCTCACTTGTCGTTCACTTCGCTTAAATGTTCACTTCGACATGTTTCCACCCATTAACTGGTTAACACGATATTTCTTGGTAAGACTGGAGTCGGAAAAGGCTAGGCAGATGATGACTTACGGGTTTTAGGTATCGGTCGCGTGCACCCGTCATTTTCGCCAGTTGCGGTCGCCATGATCAGCAGTGTGATTCAGCTTTGCTCGTTCTGCTTCATCTTCAGCTTCATCTTCAGCTTCGTTTGGCACGCGACCGATACCTAAAACCCGTAAGTCATCATCTGCCTAGCCTTTTCCGACTCCAGTCTTGCCAAGAAATACCGTGTTAACCAGTTAATGGGTTGTGGAGGTCTGTTAGGCAGCCGCTCCACGTAACATACTGGTATTCAGCTGAATCCAGTTTGACTGGAAGCTGACCCCAATGTAGTTGGGAAAAGGCTAGGCAGATGAAACGTAATATTATGTTAGATAGTATTCAGGTTACATCTGGAGTGGATTAATTTACTTTATTGACCTTGTAGGAACTAGAATAAATTTCCGTGCTTTCAAGCGATTTTTCCATACCTAATAATTACTGACAGCTCATAATTTAGGATAATTATATTAGTTTCTGTGTTAGTAAATAATCCATATGGTGCTTGGTAACTAGACTTAAGAGGGCTTTCACATTTTTTCTTGAATTTAAGCGTTTCATTCGAATTTTGATGTGTGATTTTGCTTTAGATATAGCCTTAAAAAAAAAAAAAAAATATGCCTAAGATAGTTTGATCATTTATCTTGGGAGTGTTGTAAATAAATATTTCAATTTGTTCACGTACATCAGTAAAATCCTTGACTCCGCAAAGGATGTTTCACAAAACGATGCTTTAGGGTATCTTTTGATACCTTGGTACACCGAAGATATTATAATTTAATCATTTATAAAAATGTCTACGGTACAACTGTATCTTCTACTTTGGAATGCTCAAATCAATTTATTACGATTCATACAGTAATACACCAAAAATAATTCTGTAAAACTGAGAGTTATTGACAATTTTCCGTACGAAATTATAATTTTTATCTATGAAATTATAATCAAAATTCAATTAAAAAATATTTAATAATTAAGGTGGCATTGCTATATTGCTTGAAAAAAAAATTGGTCTAATTAAAAGTAAAGTAAATATTTTTCAATAATTGTCGAAAATCAACATAATCTTGTGACGCGCGGTATTCAACTTTAGTCAACCTGAGCAATTCGATTTTGTAAGAGCGCTTTGACAAAACTGTCTTAGGCATATATATTTTTTTTAAGGCTATATCTAAAGCAAAATCACACATCAAAATTCGAATAAAACGCTAAAATTCAAGAAAAATGTGAAAGCTCTCTTAACCCCGTTGTATGTGTCTCTTGGTGCTTATTGGTTTAGCTCTATTATGTCTCCTGCTTGATTAGGAGGGAAGTGAAGACTAGAATCAAGAGCACACCCATCTCAAATAAAAAATAAAAAAGTGGAAAATATACTTATTTTTTCCTACTCCTCCGCTGTACTTTTCTGATTAATTTAGTTGCGGGATCCAAGGCAGTTGAATCTTTTGTACGGGACTCGTCGGACTTCATTGGCTCGGCGATTTTCTGACGGTTCTGGTTCTGTTGATTCTGGCTTTCAGGAGTTGCAGGGGTAGGGAATGTGTGGAGGGCTTGTCCCAAAAAAAGAGGCTTTATAACATCTTGCTACGACCAATAGGAGCGGAGCATTGATGAAAAATGTGACGCAGACGAAGTTGTGATAAGTCTTAATTTATGTTCGCTTTTACATAAACCTAAATTGAGTGTATCTGTGTGTGCCAAATAAATTTGTTTTCTTTCTTTCTTTTCTTAATACCACGCCTGTTCCTTGTATGGTAAGGCCTCTGCTTACCTACAAGGTACTTAAATTGTTTTTAATTTTAAAAAAGGCTGTTTTATTTGGAAATGCAGGCTGTCAAAACATACACACAATTCGCTACCTAAGTACTTTATCTCATCTGCGTTTTTCTACTGGTCGTAGAAAAATGAGATTTGGCATGTAGGTTCCTTGGGTAAGGGCGCTTAGAGATTTCCCGAAATTCCTACGGGAACGACGGGAAAAAATGGGATATGCGCGTAGGTACGAAGTCGCGACCATTTCGTTCAACGGCATATTTTTAATCCTTATCTAAGTCTTCGTTCAACGGTTCAAAATATGCTTATAAGATATGTTACCTTTTTTTTTTTAGGGATGGGAAATCATACAATGACTCCTCCCGCTCCGGGTGTAGCGGGAGGGAGTGTCAGACTTCTACTGACTAAAACCCATCCGAATATGTTCCTTCACTGCTCTTTGTGTTCCGGAGCCACGGTGGTATCTCTTTCGAATAGTCTCGCGACTCCGGGTAGATAGGTACTACCTTACTTACAACATAGAAACTTCCTTTAAACTTTCAAGATTTTCATATCAAACAGAGGGTTGTACATAGATAGATATAGATAGAAGACACTTTCATCTAGAGCAGCACTTTAATTTTTCTCCGAGTACAAAACACGTTTGAATCACAATTCAAGAACCACATCTCATTCCAAAATAGACTTTATTCCCTCAACAAAAAGGTGGTAGTGAAATACAGCCGTCGTTAAATGAATCAGTTGTGGTTTTCGCCACAAACTTGGAGTGACACCCTCAAAAGGAGGGTACTCACGCCTAACGAACTCATTGTCTGTTACTACTAGCTCCTCGCGCATTCTGTTCGCCTAGTACATAGTTGTGTAAATTGTGGGACACTTGTAAATGAAATTCTCGTGTTTTAAACAACAACATGAAAAACATATTTTTAAAATTGTCATATTTATGGTAGGTACTAGGTAGAGGTACCAAAGGAAATCAGGATAATCAGGAATGATGATATCCTCAAGAGAACCAAGGTTACCGACTTAGCCCGAAGGTTCGCCAAACTGAAGTGGTAGTGGGCAGGGCAGCACATTGCTCGCAGAACGACGGCTCCACGACCTCATTCCACCGGCCTTCTTCTACCATCGGACATCCAGACGCACTGCAACTTACCATCCCTACCTTGTTGCTATTCCACCTATTCGCACTAAGTGTTTCCACACGTCTTTTATAATGCGCACAGCAAAAGAGTGGAACTTTCTGCCTGCGTCCGTGTTTCCGAATGCTTACAATCCTAATTTCTTTAAAATTAGTGTGAACAGGCTCCTTCTGGGTAAGCTCACTCCATCGTAGACTCTGTCATCTCTGACCAAGGCTAGAGTCAAGAGCAAACCCATCTATACTATAATAATATTACAAAAAGGTAACATTTGTTTGTAAGTTTGTATGTAGGGGGTAATCTCAGGAACTACTGGTCCGATTTGAAAAATTCTTTCAGTTTTAGATAGCCCATTTATCGAGGAAGGTAGACTGCCACGGATTATAGGAAATATTTTTGAGTTCCGTACCCATAGCTATATATCATCACGCTAAGACTAAAAGAAGCCGAGCATTAATGGAAAATGTGACGCAGACGAAGTTGCGTGGGTCAGCTAGTCTCAAATAAAAAAAACATGGTCGTGAAGATTGGAGTAGCGACCGCGTACCTACCGGCAGACGTAGCGTTGCTGGATGGCCTCCCACGAGGTGGAACGATGACCTGGCGAGGGTCGCAGGTTTTCGATGGATGTGACCACAGGACCAGTTGTTTTGGCGACACTTGGAGAGGCCTATGTCCAGGAGTAGACGTCTTTCGGCTGATATGACTTTCTATCTTTCTTTATTTCTATGGTGATGACGATGAGGTGTCTATGTGAGTTAGGACCTTTTTTTTAACCGACTTCCCAAAAAGGAGGAGGTTATCAATTCGGTTGTATGTTTTTTTTTATGTTTGTTACCTCATAACTCCGACAATTATGAACCGATTTGAAATATTCTTATTTTATCTGAAAGGATATACTTGCAGATTGGTCCCAATGAAATTTTTTGAAAATCGGTTACGAACTTTGGATTTTAAATCGAAATAGCTGGAATTCGTCTACTTGGATGATAGTTTTATGTCATCCAAGGAATCGAAATTGTGTATTTTGCTTTTCTGCGATTTTGCATGCAGTGGTGTTGTTAGGTGTGGGGTACCACTAAAAAGTGAAAAATAAAAAAACATTTTACATAACTATACACACAAAAAAATACAACCGACTTCCAAAATAAAAACACTACAAAGTAAAAAATAACTTTAATTTCGGAAGTCGGTGTCAAAATGCGAAGAAACTAACAAAAACACCGACTCCTGAAATTAAAGTTATTTTTTACTTTGTACCTAGTGTTTTTTTTTGGAAGTCGGTTGTATTTTTTTGTAAAACGTTTTTTTTACTATTTATAGACATACGTTTGACCACTATCTCACCTGACGTTAAGCGATGATGCGGTATAAGGTGGAGCACGCTTGCCTAGAAGTAACCTATTCACTCTTGACTTAAAGACTCCCAGGTGGATGACCTCGTGGCTAAATATCGGTGGACATATTCCCATTCAAATGCACAAAACATTTTCGGATTACTTTCATTGTACGTAACAAGTGCGAATCCCTGCCGGAGTCTGTATTTCTTGATAGCTACATCCTTTGCAGTACTGTGTGTTTTGACGAACAACAGCGACTGTCCGGCGAGCGAAATAATGCCTAAATTTTGATTGTTTTTTCTTCTTGGCGAAAACCGATAAAGAAATATTACAATATGGTTTCAACATTTACTTCAAAATAAAAAGCTCTATCTATTGATATAGTTTTTATATAGGTATATTCGTGATAAAATCTCTTAGCACTACACGTTTAAAATTTTAATTTAGTGTCATCTGTAGTACTTATAATAAATCTGTAGAGAGGTCAATTCTGTACATGAAATATATTTCCAAAATAGCTATCAGGGGGTGATTAGGGATCGATACTGATGCCAAAAATGCAATCAGTAAATTTTTTGTCTGTCTGTCTGTCTGTCTGTATAACCGTTATAGAAACAAAAACTACTCGACGGATGTTAACGAAACTTGGTACTATTATTTTTCATACTCCTGAGCTGGTTATAGTATACTTTTCATCACGCTACAATCAATAGAAAAAAAAAAAAATGAAAATGTGAAAGTTTGGTTGTTTGTTACTCAATCACGCCAGAACAGCTTAACGGATCTTAATGAGAACAAAGATAGATTATAGTCTGGAATAGCACACAAGCTACTTTTAATCCCGGGAACATGTTCCCTAGGGATCACGCGAGCGAAGCCGCTGGCAGAAGCTAGTGTTTGATAAAAAAAGTATCGAGCCAATCATTCTAAATCGCGTTTCTATCTTTACGATTTACTTGAGGGTATGTTCAATTTTTATGTAATGATTTTTATTTATTAAAAAACTCATCATTAATTAGATTTTCAGACGTTCAAAAATCATAAAAAGTACTGCAACCCCGCCTTAAGTCAACAGTAAATAGGTTAGTTTTAGGTGGTACGCGTGACCCATCATCGTAGACCACATCATCGCTTTCCATCAGGCAGAAGAGCTTTCCCTAATGCCTATCAATCCATGGATAGGTAACCATCATCATCTGCCTAACCTTTTCCCAACCATATTGGGGTTGCTTCCAGTCAAACCAGATTCAACTTAAAACAATTATTTTACGTGGAGCGGTTACCTACCAGACCTTCACAACCCATTAACTGAGAAACACGGTACTCCTTGGTAAGACTGGTGTCAGGTTTATTGGCTTACGACTGCCAAAGATCTATGATGATGGTCACCCATAGATTATATTTCTGTGTGGTCACCCATCCCCAGATTAACCTCGGCAAGCGTTGCTTAACCTTGAAGATCGACCTGTACGGCTGTTACTATTTAGCCACGCTCCTCTGGATGTGTAGCCATTTCTTATAAACTGACACTCCTTCGGAAAGCACTTTAAGCTGGTGGTCCCAGCTATCCACCTATAGATATTTGCCATTCGTTAGGTACAGGCAGGCATCGATAGATTAAAAGCGGATTTGACCAATAAGACTTATCACGATCAACTGATCGCGTACAAGAGCAGTGTCAGCGGCAATATTCCTCAAAAACTATTGACACTGCAGTTCGTAAATGTTTAATTGACGAAATCCAATTCCAACCTAAGTCAATGACTGAGCGTTCTCTCCGGGTCTCAGTTCCGTTCATTTGTTAAACTGAACGCACGCGTACCTATTACGTGCTAATTACTGTCGACATACTTACACGATAATATTACTAAAGGAACTGAGGTATGATGACCTAGTAATCTTGAAGCAAATCTTTCTCGCAACCGTTGATATACCCGTACCGATTACATGCAATCGAACAGTTCTCAATCCTTGTCCGTAGTGATTGCTCTTGGCTATTGTTTTCTATCCACGTCGTAATTAACGATACAGTCTGTAGGACCAGCGTGGATGTATGTTACACCGATTTGTAACATGACCTGCCGGTCGATTCTGACGACATCTCACAGTGATGACTAAGGAGTGAACGGCAAGAGAGCTGTCATTTCATCTTTTTGTATGGCTTGACAGCTCACTTGTGGTACACTTCGCCTAAGTGTTCACTTCGACAAGTATACGCACTGTAGAATCGCATGGCTGTCTGTGGTGCGAGTTGAATATGGTAGGTATGGAATTTGATTGTTTTTGTAGACAGATGGATCGAGATTAGCTTCGATTCGGGCAGAGGTCCCGCAATATAATGATTATCTAAATCCAAATTTTCCTTTTATTTATACTTAGCAGAAATTAAGCGATGCCTTAAGCGGATCCTCCACACTATTCGCGAAGTTGATCGAAGTTGAGCGAATACGATAGTGTAGAGGGGCATTTCGCTTCGCCTCACTTCGGGTGACTTCCAGTCGTTGGGCGGTTTTTGCGCCCAAGTCAAAGGACTCGAAGTGTCACGAAATTCGAACACGGAGCGTCTGACCACACTACTCGGCTCACTTCGGTTCGCGTCGAGCCATAGTAAATACGCACGTATTTTTATTACGCGAGAGTACACATTGCAACGACAGTTGCCACATGAACGCTATCCATGATGCCTATTGTGAGGGGAACGGGCGACTGAGCTCTTCGCGAAGTTGCTCGAGTGTGTGGACACGTACTTCGGACTTCGGTCAACTCCGGAGAGTACTTCGTCGTAGTAACTTCGCGAATTGTGTGGAGGACGCTTTAGCTAGTCTTAGCTGGGGCACCACAGTAGACAATAGTATCAATATCCTACTGTGTCTGTAAACTGGACATTTATTCCGGCTTAGCAGTAGAGAGAAAGTTTGCCCAAGCTGAAATGAGGATATTATGTAGCCAGTCCAAGAGACTGAAGTGACTGTGCCCACGAGTATCAAACGACGTTTTTCAACAATCTTACCTACTCAATTTTTTATGGAAACGAATAGCTTAAAAATACGCCTCCAATGAACTAAGCCAATCAGCGGTATCTTATCTAGTACCTATCTACAACATCGAAAAATACCTACCGGCCAAGTGCGAGTCGGATTTATTGTTACACCGGCAATAGATATACACAATATGTGAAAATGTCAACTGTCTACCTAATGCGGTTCTTGAGATACAGCCCGCTGTCAGACAGACGGACGGACGGACGGACGGACGGACGGCCAGCGGAGGCTTAGTAATAGGGTTCCGTACCCAAAGGGTAACCACCCTTTGGGTACGGAACCCTAAAATGACCCCTAATGAATGATGGGTATTTTTTTTTTTAAATTAAAAAAAAATTCCCATATCAGTTTAGGTAAAAGAAAACTAGGTAAGTAGGTTATTTTTACAAAACTCGCTTCACTGAGATACAACTTATCGCCATTATTATGACGGCATAGTAGAGATTCTAAGCATACACAATCCAGATTTTGTTTGCTTCATGCTACAGCTGTTCACCGGGTTATTACCAAATGACTCCTTCTGCTCTGGTTGGAGTGGAAGGGAGGGTCAGACTCTTGCAGATTTAAACCCATCCGTGTTCTTCCTAAATCCCTTTGCGTCCCAGCTGCAGGGCCGCGGTGACTCTTTCGAACTAAGCATCCGCAACCCTGACAGGCACTGGCCCAAGCGGGTCCCGTCTATTTTTTGTTGCCATCTCTTTAAACCAGGGCCATAAGCGAGAGGTCGCCGCCGGAGATCGCCTCGACGGGGACACCGCAGTGCTCCGCCTAAGAGGGGTAGGGTCTAAATATGAAAAAGTGTACCAAAGGTTTCAGTTTCTCTACTTTTGGGGTTCCATGGAAAACGGAACCCTTATAGGATCACTCGGGTGTCTGTCTGTCAGCCCGTCAGTCACAGCCAGTTTTCTCCGGATCTAATGGACAGAGTCTGTGAAAATTCGGTAAGTTTATGTACATATTATTGACTTCGGTGACCCAAACAGGGACGTAAGTTAATAGATAAAATGTTGAGTATGGGGGTCACTTTTGGGGGTAAAACTAGAAAAAAAAGGTTTTCAAACTGTATCGTTTGTCATAATATCATTATGAAAAGGCTTAGGTGGGTACTGTAGGTAAGGGTTTAAATTATATATTTTTTCATAATTTTAAAATAAATAGTTTGGAAGTTATTCAAGAAATTAGACAAAAAATTACCAGTCTCCCCGGGGTCCTTATCTCTGAAACCACTGAGCCTGAAATAAATGCAGATAGTAGTTTTATACCTAAAGATTACAGGAAAACCAATAAGAAGTATGTAGTATTATAACATCGTGTTAAAAAACCAATAAGAAGTATGTAGTATTATAACATCGTGTTAAAAAAAAATCGGAACCCTTTGCATGCGAGTCCGACTCGCAATGGGCCAGTTTTTGAAAATACTTAAGCCCAAAATCAAACTTCTGCCCATGCAATCTACGAAGCACCCCGTATAGTTCGGTGTAACAGACATCCAATCGGTTAGGTACGGCACAGTATTCGTTCGAGAGCAGTCGAAGTCTCTCAATTGTCACTTCGCATGTAAAAAAGGCAGAAACATATTCCCACTTCAATCTCTAGGGCATGTGCAGATCTTTGTACTATGTATTGTTTCGTTAGTTTGCTCGACATTCAGCTTTATTGTCGCGGTTTTGAGTTGAGAATTGATTGGCTAGCTCGTGGATTGTGGTGTTCAATGATTCTGTGTTAGATATGAATCTGCTATTGTGTTTTTGGTAAACTTCTTAGAGCATTGTAAAATACTAGTATAGCACATGGGCTCTTGTTACCTAGGCTTCTGATTTTCAACTTAAATTACAAAATACGACTGCTTTTTATGTTATGAAATAACAACAAATCCTAATTCAACCGGGGGTAAGTATCAGACAAAGACTAGAACAGGTGAAGTTTAGAAATGATAGACTCAAAAATAGAGAACATTAATTTATTTTATCTTTATACGCCAACGACTTATCAAACTAAAGTTTCATACGAAACGACGTTTAAAATAATAACATACAAACTTAGAATATTGTCGCAGTAAGTAACTATAGGTACCTATTACACTAAAATGCAATAAAATCATTCAATGATCAAATTAAACTAGCGCGCTAAACTCCATAGATGCGATTGAATTAACCCAAAAATATTTCTCAAATTCATAATATTCAACTCACAACCAGTGGCTGTTGACCCCAGTGTCTTTGTATTGAGAAGTAGCTGACCCGTGTCCACTTTATGGGCAGTATTTTTCGAGTAAGTAAAATATAAGCCTATGACACTCAAAAATCACGTGGCTTTCTATTGGTAAAAGTATTTTCAAAATCTGTTCAGTAGATCCAAACATTACCCCTACGTCAAAAACTTTACCTCTTTGTAATATTAGTATGTACCTAGATAAATTTCTCAAGCTAAGGTAAAAAAGATCTTTGGTAAGGAGTGGAATTCCCTGTCGGAGTCTGTGTTTCCTGATAGCTACAACCTGGGAGTCTTTTATGTCAAGAGTGAATAGATTACTTTTAGACAATCATTTTACATCTTAGACCGCATCATCACTTACCATTAAGTGAGATAGTGGTCAAACGCGTGCCTAACAACTGTGAAAAAAAAAACAAACAATTCGGAAATGGAGGTTAAATTTAAGAAATTTTGTTTTATCATTCACAAGTACGGAGTTTTGTCAGTTAATTTAATTTGACACTGTTTATGCAACTAGCCATAAACAACTTTAACATAAAAATACTAAGTAAGTATGTAATGCAAAGATTTGGCGTAAACCTTCAAATAAATATTATAATTTTAAACAGTACAGACTTTTTAGATATTTATAAAGCAGTTATTTTGCAGTAATTATGGCCAGAGATAAGATCGCGTACATTTGCATACATTGGCAGCGCGGATAGGGCCTTAGGGTCAGCTCAGACCGAGACGCGACGCGACGCGACGTTGCGAAAGAGCTACTCAAAATACAACTTTATATCTACACGATAAGATACACTATATATACAAGTGGCGCATTGCTGCGGTGCAACGTATACTGACTTCTCACAGTGAAATGTGTATCTTATCGTATAGAATATAAAGTTGTATTTTGAGTAGCTCTTTCGCAACGTCGCGTCGCGTCGCGTCTCGGTCTGAGCTGACCCTTAGATAAAAAAAAAACTCCAGCAGACTAGCGCAACCATAAATCCTGTAAAAGTCAATTTGGTAAGCTCAACCCTTTTCTAGCTTCCCAATAGGAGTATTCTTTACATTATTTTATACTGTATGAGACATCTCGGAATGAATGAATAAATATGACTAGTCTTCGCCAGCGGGCACTGCGTCTTCTAATCTCTTGATGTATTTCACTCTCAGTTCAGTTACAGCGTCGCCTTTCAATTGGTCCTAAAATTGAAAAAATATATGAACAAACATTCAATTTTCTATTTAACAAAACATTTCTGGAAGTATATTTTCTAAATATAGGCATTTTATAAAAACGCCATCTGTGTTTTTGAAACTGAACTAATGTTGGAGCAATAGCAATTTAACAAACTTTGATAATAACGCCATCTGTGTTGTCGGAGCTGCACTAATTTTGATTCAAGTTACACAACTCTTATTGCTGAGAGTTGCTTCTTTAAGTATTTGCTAGATGGCGTTTGATTAAAATTTTTATTTAGAAAATAACAGTATTGAAGTGAAGAGATAATTGTTTATTATTTTGATACAAAAACATTCGATTGATTTGCCCTAAAACCTATAGATAAGTTAGAATAAACGGGTGGGTTGCCCCATCTCACTTTATGTGCATAATGTGCACTAAAATTCTCACTCAGTTTGTAGAAACATTCGTTCAGGCTTACATAACCAGCCCAGCTACACCCAGAAATTTAATGGCTTCACAGGCTTTGCAAAGTGTTCCTCACTGTTTCAAGGATTTGTGCATGTTGGGAAACTATGGCCTGGTTCTCATTCCCGCTGATCCCTCATAATAAAAAGAAACAAGGATATATTACCTGCACAAACCAGCACTGCACCTCAAGCTGCACCATTTGCAGAGCACCCCTGATGGCTCCAGGTATCAGGGCGCAGTACTTCAGCCCATTGTTGGGCATCTCCACCCATTCACTGAGGGCACACTGGTCCCACACCAGCGAGAACTCATCCCCAGCACTGCTCCAACTGGTCACTGTAGGTTGCATGTTGAGGTATAAACTGGAAATAGATTTTAGGTTAGTAAGTAATGTGCATGGGACAAGCTTGTTTCATACATTTGGCAAAATCAAAAAGATAAATTAGTTGTCTTGTCTCAAACTATAAAAAAAGTGGACCAGACATCCTGATGTCAGAACCTCTGACTACTTTCAGGCGTTTTTCACTGTCTATCTAGGTACTGAATAATTGATGTTAGAAGTCAAATAGTAGCAAAAAGGTAGTGCATTTTGGTATTTTCTACTATTGATCTTGGGGTTCTGGCCCGTACAAAATTTGCAGTAAAAACCAGTTGTTCATATGCAAAAGAAGTAAGCAGGTAACCAAAAAAAGGCTTGACCAACTGCCCTTTGCCTTTTGCAGGCAAAAAAAAAAAGAAGTACTATTTCTACCAGAAGTAATATAAATTCTTTATAAGAATGAACCTAAAAAGGGTAATTACATCTGAAAGGGATATTCCCCTCAGAGTAAGAGAGCCTGTTGAAGAATAAGTGGAATACGACTCTTATGCGTAGGAGCATCTTTTGCATGGCTCCGACCATTTTTAATAAATTGCCGAAATCATGGAGAACATTAAATTTATCTGCTCTTAAAAGTAAATTAAAGAGTCTACTAATAGAAAGAGCATATTACAGTATAGCAGAGTTTATGAAAGAGGACAATTTTATTCGTTTTTGAGATGACGATGTTGTATTTTTGACATGTTATGGTAATCTATTGTATTTATTGGAATAATTGTAATTTGGAATTGACATTTAATGATAGTATTAATATTCTATTGACTAATTTATTTAATTACTACTTTGACATTTATTATTTACAGTTTTTAACTTTGACATTTTTATCTATAAATGCTGGCTGAGTTATTGAGCTGGTAGAGTCTTAAGTGAATTAATAAGTACCTACAAAATGTCTTAAATGTAATTTTGATGAATATTATCACGGTTTAAGCACCATCTCTTCCTACCAATTTGTACGCCACGATATGCGGCTGAACATGTTAGAACTTTTTGCTATACTTCATTGTTATCTTGCATGTATCATGTACACCATGTTTAAACAAATAAACTTTACTTACTTACTTACTTACTTACTTACTTACTTAATACCAAAATTTTGCAGAATAAGTCAGTGACAAGAAACAAAGGCAACACTAGCAATTGGACATAATATTAATAATATTGTGACCACAACCATTTTGAAGCACAAGAGAGTAATAATAATTGTTTTGTGATTTAGGAAGGATGGAATACATTAATTACTAACCGGAAAGCTTGCTGAATCTTATCAGCGGTCTCCCTCATCTCCAGACACCGAGTTGACGTAGTTCTAGCCAAGAAATCTTCTATCAATCTGACACCCATGTTGTAGCCTATTCTTTCCAACTGCTTGTTCACATCCTCTGCATTTTCAGTCTCTTTCAACATTTGCGACACCAGAGCGCCGTAAGTAAGCGTAAGTAGCTCGGAGTTCTAAAAAATACAAGAAATGCAGTGGAAACGTCGTAGATTATCAACGTTAGTAGTACGATTTGGTCGATGTGTCAACTTACTACTTTCTTGGCATCGAGTCTGGAGGTCTGTCTAGACATTTTGATGTTTTATATTTGCTGACTGGGACTGAGAAGTGAAAATTAAACAAGAAACTCCCCTTTGTCGTCTCACAATCTACAAATCACTGAATTTAATTAGATGTCAATGTTACTGTCAAATGTCAAACTGTCAAGTTGACTGGTAAGTGGACAATATTAGTGTCGGAAGCGTTTTATTTTATTCGTTAGTTTTATGATCGTAAAAGTTTTGTAAAATCAAACTTTCGTTTATGCCTTTTCGCTAGTAAAATGAAATTACATGAATTTAAAATAATTTGATATTTTCTCTAAATCATCAGCAGCATATTTCAATGATTGTAAGCTAAATTGTCGCTGAATCCCATATACTTCTTACATATCGGGCAAAGATGAACGGTTTCTGTATTTATTTTGTGAGAGACACTATGAGTGATGCAGCGAGAAAAGGCGAAAAAAGTGCACTGAGATTTAAATATAAATGCTGCGATCAAAACGCAAATACGTGAAAGTGCGTTTCATGAACCTAAATCAAAAACCTAGATTCCAAAGCTTAATAAAAACTACTGTTATCTTTTGTTTTATTTTTGCAAACGTCAAACAATTTGAAAATGTACATTTATCACAGCCGTTACACAACGTAAATACAATAAATTGTAATGTTTTTATCATAACAATTGGTAAAAACTTTATTCAGTTGCTTTAATGAATTATGGAAAGTGATGATGTTGAAAAAACTAGTGCTGTGGGGACCTTGGACGATGTTGATTCCCGTGGGGCTGTAAATGCCACAATACTCGATTACTACAAAAAGTTTGGAAGAAAGCGGGATTTAGAACAATTCTTTTCGTTATCGACAGCTGAGAGTGATATTAAAGACACGAGTGGCTTGTTCTGGCGTAAAATGAAGAGTGAAAATGACTCCTCGGATTCTGGTGGAAGGAAAAGTGATTCGTCGCACGAAGTTTGTCGAATCTCTATACTGTGTTCATTGCCTGATCCTTCTAGTTCACAGGTTACCTACCTTACTTTCATTTAGCTTAGCCTTTGTAGTAAAACAACACTTGGCAGTTTTCTTCCGTTGTTTGTTATTGCTGGAATCTGTAACGGTCTTGTACCTCCACTCTCTCTATTATTTCCCCAGGGTATAGATTTGCAGATAAATGTTACTGTTTATTTTGTACAAGGAATCCAAGTAAGATAAATAAGTTGGAACTGTTTATGTAAATATTCTACCTATTAATTACCACATGGATGATACAGAAACACTGTGTGATGAAAAATCATAAAATTGTATGTTAAGACTGACGTAATAGCTGATTCTTGTGAAGTTTCCTAGTTTAGCTATTTGGCCTATCAGCATCTACTTTAAAAAAATAAACAAACTCAAAAGTGATTTATTCAAATTAGGCTGAGAGCCAGCACTTTTTGAATGTCAAGTTTTATAAAAGACAGTCCCCCATACTCCCGCCCGTCACCACTTCCTAGTGTTTTAGCTGTGGAGAAGAAGTGGCCAACAAACTCCCCAGCAACACATATAATGTCTGTTATGTTACCAAGTTTGGAGTATTTGAATAAAGATTCCTGGCGATCTGTAGTAATAAAACAATATAGGTATTTTACAAAGTTTTTTCAAAACAATCTAACTGTTAACAGATTTGTCTGAACATTTTAATTCAAGTTGTTTAATTTCTTTTATTTGGAACCGATAACCTAAATAAAAATTAGTTTACCTATTTATTATATTACAATGCCAGATACACAGACACACATGCTCCTTACATGTTTTGGTCAGAGATTACAAAATTACAAATTAAAAACAAAATTATTTGTATCAATATTAGGATGATGAAGAACAAAAAACCAAAACTGACTCTCCGCACACTGAGTCTCCACCGATCATCACTGAGGAAGTACCTGCTGAAATGTCAATGAGACACACAGATGATGAGTCCATGAATTTTGATGATAACAACTCACAGAAATGTAAGTTTATTTATATCAATTGTTGTCACTCAGAACATGGGTGTATGTATTGAGTGTATGATATATCCTAAGTATTCTTTCTACACTTGGCTTAACCTTTATCATCGGGGATAGTGCAAATCCACGACTCTAACATATGTAAAGTGTGTGTATCTGCACGCCGTGTAGGTTTACAGAGGAAGATTATAAGTTAAAATTTTTCTTATATAAACAACCTCATTTTCTTTTTGACCTCATTTTTACATGGACAGTTTTAGGTTCTGTCAACAGTGGAAATCTATTATAGTCTATGTTGTACATGAGTAGAAATCAATTAAAGTCTATACTGTAGGGCTACGTTTTTCAGATACCTGGAATGGGCTTGTGTCCTGAAAAAATCTAATTAGTCCGTCACACAGTATACGACTTGACAAATCTAGATGGACAAAAATCAGGAATGCTGGTATTGCATTTTGAATAACTGTAAATGATTGATGTAGGGCAAAAGAGTAAAATTAAAACTATATTTGATTTTTAAAACCATTTTTATTGATTTTTTAACAAAAATGTTAAATCTTTATGGTTTTTGTACACACTTTTATGGGGCAGTTTTCTTAACAAAGATATATGTGGGTCTGATGACATTAACATATGTTTTATTAAATCAAAGTTAGTACGATAACGCGACGTTTTAAGAGTGTGCCCCAATCGCACTCTTCTAATTTCTTTCAGTTGTTGGCATTAAATTATCAATTTGATGTTGCACTTCTCTGCATTCTTCTTTAATTAAGAGGTCAGTTTCTTTTTTATATAGATATTTAATTATTCTGCAGAATCTTGGTGAAGAAGGACGTGGATTCTCCCAAAAGATTTTCTTGTTATTATCGTCTGCTATGAGTCTTAATGGTACTAGAGATATTACAAACATATATTCGTCGGTACTTTCCGCACTTTCAAACCGTTGTTTATATAAACTATGTCCAGAAGAACCATCACATCCCCACTTATAAATCATGGTATAATTTAACTCGTTTGTAGAGTTAAGCAATACATTACCCATTATATTTTTGCATATCCTTATCACCGTGTGATCAAGTAGTGCTTGAAGCTGAACTTCAGCCCATGTATCACTAACCGTAATCAATTCCACTGGAGGGTAGCACTCTTTTTTTATTCGTGCTAACTGATCGTAGCATGGATATAATGGAAATCCCCTTTCTTTAGCTTCTTGTTGTATATTTTTATAAGTGTGGACTGTAAAATTGTTCGATATAAACAAGGCTAATGCTTCTTCAGCAGTGTATGGTCGTAATTCTTTCTTAGAAATCATACTTCTTCTGGATGTTGAATAAAGTATTCGGGCTTGCTTATATGTAGTAGCACGTCTTGGTGAAGCAGTGGCTATTTCCTGCATTAAGTCAGCAGCATCACGGCTGCCACTAGATCGAACACTTAACTGTGCAGCATACGACAATTGTTCTTTACTATAATCGGTAAGTAAATGCTGAACTTTACGTTTTTTGGTTCTTTTGGAACTATCTTCAAAACTTTTTTGCGGTCTACCACGAACGGAACTTGGTTGCGAAGGGTCGGGAACCATATCTAAAACTAAATCTTCATTTAGCCATTCTTCGTAAGAACGTAGAAACAAGTCCAACTTTCTTTGCTTGCGTTCCCATTTTTCACGAATTTTTTCACATTCGTTCTTCATAAAAGCACGCAAAAGGCGTTCTGCTTCTTTACTAAGGACTGGAGCACCAAATGTTAACTTTACAAAGTTAATCATTTGTGTAACTCGCCCTTTAGCCGATATTGAACGCCAAAATTCAAACAAAGATTTTCGCTGCATATGGGCACCTATAACAAAAACACGAAAATACTTAATTTGCGCAAATAAACGCAAAATATAACAAACTGTCTAAAATAATAGAATAAATAAGGCATCATTTAAAACTATTACCACAAGTTTGCAGCATATTGCTATATACTTTTTATCCAAATACATTTTGAATTATTTGTTATGAAAAATATTAAAAAGGGTATGTTTAAGTTCATATTTTATTATATACAAAAAGGAATTCTGTGTAATATTTTAATTAAATAAAACCATAATTACCTCTAGTAGAAGATTCCATCACTAAAAAGCACTTTATATCACACAAAACACTCGGAGACATGCAAACACGTTAACGTTAGCGGTCGCACTGAGCGTATTCCGACTACCTGCTCTTGAAAGGGTATCTTTGCCTTTTGTTATTGAAAGGGTCGCGGCGCCCAGGTATGTTTCCTTTATTTTATGATTGCCAGTGGTATTCAAGATTAAGATACAAGCTTAAAAATCTACGATTTCAATGATTTTGATTTTAGATATTTGTCCATCTAGATTTGTAGAATCGTATACTGTGCGTCAGTTAGATTATCAAAAAATATTTGACCCGGGTTTTTTCTTTTGTTACGGGAACCAAAATTGAAGAACTTACGACGCTTTTAAAATTCTCAATAGGTACGTCACACCTTCGCATAATTTTTAGTGAGTCGTGACGTCACGAGCCCCCACTTCCGAGTTTTGATGCCTTTTATCTTTGTCAATATTCATTGATTTACAAAAACAAAAAATACGTGTCCATTATTTTTCAGTACTCTAACTGACGGACTAAATAGTTTTGCTCTCACTATCCCCGATCCTATAGAGCCTCTCTCAATCAAAGAGACAGAGAATAGCTTTTTATTTTAGACTCCTTCAAATGAACACGTCTGTCCATCCCTAAAAACAAAATCATCTCATAGAAACTTATAAAATTGAGCCAAGGAATTGTGAAATTTAAGTTACATTCACGCTGCGATCTTTCGGGACTCGCATGTAGAGTTCTCTCCTGAAGGATAAACCATTGCAATTATTTCTACTAATCATCATAATTTTCAACATTTCAGCATTAGACGCACTGTTAGACCTATCAACTCATAAGCCACTCTCTCCTACCAGTAGTATCACATCTCAACGCAAACTAGAATGGGACTCTCTTGCTGATGTAGGCTATGCCAACGAAAGTGACAGAAAAAACTCCGCATCCAGTCTTAGCACCTTAGAAAGACTAGCTTTAAAACAACAATACTCAAATAATGACTCAAAACACGACATAGGAGCCCCTGCTTCACATTCCACACCTGTAGACGAAAATGACAACAGAAAAAAGAAAGGTTTAGGAAAAAAAACGACAAAGATTTACAAAAAAGATGTTGATTTCGTTGAAGTTAATGTACCACATATTTCGGATACGAATCAGGCTCCGGCCATCAATGTTAATCTTACAAAGCATATTTCATTTAATGTTGAACGGGATGGCGGAGTCACTATTGACAATATCAAGAAAAATGTCAGTATAACTCCTGAAAAAGTCGCAGTAGAAACTATTCCATTTTTGGGAATGGATAAAGAAGTACAAACTTCATTGACTAAAGATAAATCACCAAAAGAAAAATCCAACAGTGCAGATGAAGCACCCAAGGCAGTTAATCCATACAATCAGAAGATTCCTGTCATGATCAGCTTAAACACATTACGCAAGAGATTAAGAAGAAAGAAAACTAGACATGCTAGAAGAAAATTGAGACCTAAAAAGCAGATTGAAGTAAATAAAGATATTACGCCGCAAGAAAAGAGTGGAGAGCAGTTGTCAGAAGCAGAGAGTTTTGAATACATGCCTGGACATATGTATCACCAGAACCAAATGAAAGAGGATGAACCTAGACCCGACAATAGTACAGCTGGGAATAAGTCCAGCTTAGAATCCAGTGGACCTCTAACTACGGATTCTAGCAAAGGATCAAGTCATTCTCTAACCAAAGATTTAGAAAAATGTGTTGACTTACTAAAAGTTACTCTACAAAAGCGTTACGACGATGGTGACACAAAGAAAAGGTTAATCAAAGATGTAGTCCGTAGACTGATCAGTTCGAAATACAGGGATGATGAAACTACAACGGAATTTCTATCCGGACTCACTTTTGACACCAAAAAGTTAGGGATTAGAGAGAATAACACTACATCGAGTACTTCTGATGCTAATAATACGGGAGACACTGCAGACAAAAAGCCAAAGAAATCTATTCTTAGAAACGAAAAGTTCAACCCCAATGTAGTCGCTTCAACATCTCAAAGTGCCCCTAATTTGTTCAGTGCTAGTAGCGAAAAGCTAAATAGTAATTTGATGAAGACATTGGCTTCTATCACAGACTCAGATGTCTCCAGTAGAGGAAAGACATCTTCAGAGAATGGGTTCCCTAAAACATCCTCTGAAGAGCTGTACCTAAAATACCTGGAAGCTCTCAGGCGCGAAGAGGCGTACAAAAAACACTTAAAAGACAAAGAAATGTTCTTGAAACAGAAACTTGTAAGCTCCGAAACAGCATTCAAAGTGCCTATAAGTCAGGAGGCCAAAATAAGCAACAGACTTAAAGATCTGATGAAAGACTTGACCAGGAATAACTACGATGATGGTTCTGGAGACGCCAGCAAATTAGAAGGAGGTTCCTCTTCCAATATAGACTTAGAAAGATTCAATGCCCTGAGAAACCAAAGAAGCCACTCCGTTTTCACTCTTTCATCGAGCCATTCTGAAGGCCAAAAACGGCCTAACTTAAAGAAAAAGATGCAGGCGGAAAGGGAGATAACCGAAGCTGGCCCAAGTAAAAGCCACTACTGCTGTTGTCCACACCATTATTTAAATCCTAAGATGGATTATGTGGATAGTTCTGTGCAGGTCAGCATAAAACAAAACGAGGAAGCCGTAACTAAAGACAGGCCGAGCCAAACGAAGAAACAGGCGTGTAGTGCAATGATATGTGAATGTATAAAGTGTAAACCAATGTTGCCTGGCAGCACTCGCGTTGTCCCAGATAAAAATACGGGCGAAATTAAGTACGTATGTCTTTGTAACGGAAAACAAGTCTCATCCTCAGATGTAGGTGACAATTTTATGATTTACAAATGCTCTAAATTGACCAATCGAGGTGTACAGCTCGAAGATCCCCGTAGTTTAGGCAATACGGGTATTCAGTGCGGAAGTGCTTTCAAAATTAAAGAGGATAAAATAGAGCTGATTCAACCCCCTTGCCAGATGCAGACTGGGACAGAAAGCAGTTGTTCGGATGACACATCTAAACATGCAAGAAGAAAGTTTTCGAAATCCTCCCAAACAAACATGGTCGTCAATATGAGCAATTACGGCTCTTCCAGTTCTGAAGCCAAAAACCTCCGTGGGACTTTAACCAAATGTATTGTGCCTTCAAAACTTACCGACAAATATATCACTGTATGTGAGGCTACAAGGTGCCTTCAAACTGAAATAAGTATCAATCCCAAAATATCCGATCCTACATTATCTGATATTAACATTGTAGAGAACTGTGATTGCGCAAAATTGATCTCGGAGAATCGTAAAAGGGTCTCGATTCGTAGTTCTGATTCTGAAGGAGGAAAATCTTTTAGCGACGTTTATACTAATAGTACGTGTGACAAAATTATTATTCAATCATTAGGGAGTGGTGGAAAAGAAATAAAAACCAAAATGAGTGAAGACGAAAAAGAGGTTTCCATGGAATCATCAACAGAGTTCGGAAAAGACTATACAATACCTATTAAAGGTACAAATATGACTCTTATGGTAAACTTGACAGGATCAAATAATAATAAGGAATTCGAACAAGCTAATGAATATGTTGACACGGAAAAGATATCCATTGCTGACGCAGCGACTTCAGCCATTGAACAAAATAAATCTACTCAGTGTTCAGGCACCCTCTTCGTTGACCATAGCAAAATCTGCATAATAGAACGGCCAGTTTCTAAAAAATCAAGTTTGCCACGAAAACAACTGACGGATAGCAGTGTTAATTGCAATACATTCCCGAAGATTGATACAGCAAAGGTAAAACCGCCGCTTATACGAGCGAACACTGATACAGGAAAGTTGTTGATATGTACTTGCGTTCAAACTGATGCCATGAAAACAAATGATGTCGAAACCAATAAAAATGAGACTGATACAGTTATAAGCGAGATCTATCAAGTAGAACAAAGGGAAGAAATTACAACAAAGACATCAGAAAAACAATCCAATAGCAATGATGTAAAGACCTATAGCTTAAAAAGTAATAAAAGTGATTCTAATAACACAGGCAAAATAAGTATAGGAGTACAAAAAGATTTTAGTGAAGAAGACGCTATAATAGCAGCTGAAAAATCTAAAACTGTAAAATACGGTACTGATGTTGCAGTTGAGACAGATATTGAAACCAAAACCAATGAATGTTCATGCGTAGGCTGCCAAACTGATATACCAACAAAAGAGTCTAACCAAAAAGAGTCCAACAAAGAAGCGTCCAACCAAGGAGAGTCCCACCAAGGAGAGTCCAACCAAGGAGAGTCCAACCAAGAAGAGACCAACCCAGATATGACCAATCAAAAAGATAATATCAAAACATTTCGTTCAAACAACGAACCAAAGAAAACACTAATACCACCAGCAACATGCTGCTTCAAAGTCTGCTGTCCAAATAATCCAACCAAAGGTCCTGTAATAGACATGATTAAAGACATCACTCGACGCTATTCCAAAACAGAAATGGTAAAGATTAAAAAGAACAAATGCTTTTCGGAAATAATAACTGTGTTGAACTACCTTCTTGAGACTGAAGATAGTACCGATCTGGAACAAAAGACCAGTTTAAGCTCTAGTATGGACACCAAATCGAGCAAAAACCCGATGAAACGGAATAAAACATCTGACGATTGCTGTTCAGACAAACTCATCGATAAAAGCGTCCAGCTTTCCTGCAAGGAATCTTGCAAAGGCAACAAAGTTAGCACACAAACTTCTGAGATTCCCTGCTCCTCTGATTTGCCTACTACATCTTCCGATTCCGCAGCTTGTAGAGTACTCAACAAAATCAAGAAGGAATGTGAGAAATATCACCAGAAGGTCAAATGCAGGGGTAGGAAATGCGAGGTCTCTAGCAGTACCTCAGTTAACTGCGAAAAATGCAAGAAAGTGCATCATTGTGCTTGCAGAAGTCACAAGTGCAAACGCTCAAAGGCGTTCGAGAAACTGCAAAAGAAATGCATTGCCTACAATCTAATAATACAGACATCAGAGAGCATGCTAAGCGAGGAGACGGTTTGCGAGAAAAAGGGTCGTCCTTTAAAGAATATCGTTGTGAAAGTTCCTAAACGTAAGGGCGATGAGAAGAGGGACGGGGGTCCTTCTAGAGAGCAAGGTACGGGCCGTTCGAGCCCTAGCCCCCGGGGTAATAAGAACAGGTCCCGGAGTTGTCCCGACGAGTGTGAGACCTCTGATGACTATGCTAAGAGGGTTGAGCTGGCAACGGTTAGAGAGTATCTGGAACAGAACCGGCCAGATTTCGTGGAGAAGACCAGCCAGAGGCAGAATTGTTTAAAGTTCATCAGTGAAAGGAGGTAAGGAATCAATGTATACCGACGAAAATTTCCCGTCGACTACTTTCAACTGTATTAAGGACATTTAAGATCATTGCGGAATTTGTTCGGAGAGTTACCGCGGCGCGGCCCTAGAACGCAAAGGGCATATAAGCCGTATTTGTCCAAACAAATACGGCTGGGTTTTAGTCAGTCGTATTCAGGGTCGACTGGGAATTTTCACCATTTTGTAGGAAATTTAGATAAATTTCGGCCGTTGTTTCTATTGCCATATTAACGCCCGTAGACACAAACTACCCGTGGAATATAGTTTAACAGTTAGAGCTTGACTTTTGAGCTCACTGTGTTATCAGTTGGCCTAATACGGGCTGTGCTAACTTTCCATTAGCAGTATAAGAACCGGCACAAGTTGTGAGCACACACGCTTCACATGATTGGTTTGTCAGTCAATGCGACTATTGAGCTTGCAAGTTTCGTTTGCCCACCGTACATTGGCGCGATGATCCGCTTCATTCATCTGTGCTCACGGCTCGTGCTGGGTACCATAGCGTTATATTCTCGAAACTTTAGACCCATTTTTGGCTGAATTTTGTTATCAGCCAATTTTTTCCTTTTTTTTCCTTTTTTAACCGTGAAATCGCGATAGGTTAAGAACTCACCAAGTTTTCTCGCTGCAGAACTCAAGCCCGATACCCTCCGAGTTTGAAAATGGTCGTTGTACACAAACCTAGATGCACGGGAAATGTGTCGTCGACACCTGTGTACTGTGGAGGTACCTTGTCATTGTAAATTCATCCGTAAACTGCTGTCATTAAGTGTAGATTTTGCTTAGTTTTTTTTTTTTCATATTAGGCTTTACACTTAATGCAGACCATTATTTCGGGTAGATCAATTAGTTTTTTTGGTGCGGGCTCGATTTTGTGGCCACAGTGCGTCGCGAGTTGTTGTAGTGGGCAGTAGAGGCTAGACCTATTTCCTCAGTGTAAATTTATAGGCGATCGCTCGTTAACGAGTCCGTGACGTCGTGTTTGGTGCCCGCCATACTGCAAGGGTTTCGCAATAAGGAATATGCATGAAAACAATATTTGCACAGTTTATCTGAAATATATAAAAAAAAAATACTAACAGTGAAAATATATCAAAATCGCTCGAAGAACAAACGAGACATAATTATTTTAAACATATATATCTCTCGCCAAAACGCTGTTTTCTATGGCAGCTGTATAGGCGTCATAGACTTTGACGTCAAAGTTCATATCGGACTTCCCTTTCTAATTGTAATCTTTGAAGCTATATAACTTCATCGCTGAAAAAGGTATTTAAAATAATTTCATGATTGTTCACTAGAGCTAATAAGTATTTCATTTTGCAAATAAAAACATCGCACGCATATTCCCTATTGTTCGAAAGAGTTACTGCGGGCCTGGTACGCGAAGTGCGTTTGGAAGAACACGGCTGGTTTTTATTCAGAAAAAGTATGATACTCCCGCAAGCCCAGCAGGCTAATTCACGTAATTTTATGACGCACCGATTAAGTTTAGGTGCAGTTGCAGTTAAGTTCAAGTTTGAGTGATAAATGGTATTCTTGTAACCTTTGAACTGCGCGTAAGCTGCGCGTGAACTGCACGTCAACTGCACGACAACCAAACTCGACCAAACTTACGTATGGTGTGGCCATATGAGAGAAAAAAAACGACTCACTAAATAATCGAATATAATCGATTACATTTCAATAAATATGACGTTATTAAAATATTAAAATAATACCCCAGTACATATTTTAGTGCTTTTACTTACTATATAAATAAACAATTACGTTTAAATTCACAATAAAACACATATTTTGCTGAAATATGGCTGAATGATGGTTTATCATTGCCCCATAAAACAAAACCTGTCAAAATAACAGGAGACCCGCCAATGGCGCGAGATTTGAAATTCGAGACACGGCGCAAATCAGATACAGGCCAGCCAGTACCTACCAGTATTATAGTAGTAGGTACTCTATGTCACAGGCGCAAATAGAAAGTTTCTTCCCGATTCTTCTGTAGATATTATTATGGCTTCACGCAAACGCGTTTCTGTGCGGCAAATAGAACTGCTGGTGGAATATTTGGAGGGCCATAGGGACCTTGCTCGTGGCAGACTAAGGTCCAGAGAGGGGAATGCCCTCACATCACGCCTTTGGTCAGAGTGCGCCAACATTTTAAATGCCGAGGCAGACGGGGATCAAAGAAATCCCAAAGAGTGGAGTAAGGTATGAGATTCTATCGATATTGTACCCGTGTGTATCGGTACATTATACTTGGGTTAATAACTAGATTTGTAATATTTTTAGTGGTATACCGACTATAAGTGCCGCTTACTCAACCGTAAAAGGCAGATTCGGCATAACCAAAGGGGTACAGGTGGAGGGCCAAGCTTACCCACTTTTTTATCCCCTCTGGAGGAAAGATTGGCTGCTCTGCTTGATGCCGGCACTGAAGCTGTGGGGAGGAGTGGAACGCCCCAAAACGAGGTGCAAATAAATCCCTTGTCGGTAAGTTATGAAAGACCTTTCTTATCTTTATTGTATGTAAGCTCAGTCATAGTGAGTGTTTTTTTCTTTTTGCTTTGCTAGCCTGCAGCCCACGCAGTTTCTCCATTGCCTGCACTTCCCAATTCTCCATTACCTGCACTGCCTGATAATCTGCTTTTACTGCCCACATCTTTCACATTACCTGATGGCATAGAACATGCACCTACACCCAACAATACTATTAATATGTAAGTTTCAATTTATGTCAAGTGCTATTAACATTTTAGCTGTGCACTATACAACTAAGCAGTTAATATTCATAAATGTTATGTTATTATTTTTTCAGAAATGAAGATTTGATTGTTAATGTTACACCCACAACAACACAAGACATCACATATTTTACTGAAAGGTAATTATAGTAACTTGGCATATTTAGGAAATAAAATAATAACAGTCTGATATCCATAAAATAAAATTTTTATTTTGTTCAGTGAGCAAGACGCTACTGCAACTAGACAGCGTCGCAGCAACAATCCACGTCGCCGTCGTAGACAAGGTGCACATTTTCAGCTCATTAATTATAATACATAATTCACTATAATTTAATGGAAAATTAAAATTAAATCTGTAAGTAGGTTTTTTTTTTTCCTATTAACTGATTTTTGTGGATTTTTAGGTACATTTTTAATATCTTATTTTTTGCAGTGACTCCTCTATCCTCAGAACTGGACCAGGCTCAAAATACACTGGCCAATTTAGAAAGGTCAAGAATAGAAGTAGAAAGGCTTGTGGCTGAAAGCTACACTAAGATGGCCGATGCCATGAACAGAGTGGCTGATGCGGCCAACAAATCAGCAGATGCACAGTGCCGCATAGCAGAATCACTGACAAATATAAATAGTTCCTTGGTAATAACATTTTTTATTTTTTGATTCGACTTTACACTGATTATAATGTTATTGTTATTATTTTTATAATCTTAGTAGAAACTACATTGCAGTAATTTTCTTTTTAGGCAAGAAAATGGGGGCAGCAGCCTTCTTCAGATGATGCATAAAACAAGCAGATCACTTGCAATATTTAACATAATTAATAACAATAAATAATCAAGACTATTTTGTATATATAATTATTCTGACTCCTTAGTCCCTATGTAGCCACAGACGATTAATAAGAGCCTGTTGGACAGCCCGACCTTCCAATAATTCTCTGTTTGGCCGCCTATTGCTTTGAGCAAGAATACTCAAGCTCTCCGTACGCACATCCTCCTCAGCAGCTCTACGCCGTACACGCATTCTTTCTTCTTGCTCACGCTCTTGATGTGTTAGTTGGGGAACAGGTAATCGTGCCTTGTTTGCAATATTGTGCAATACTGCACAGGCATTCACTATTTGGCCTGCAAAAACAGGATCATAGTGAAGCATGCGTGCAGCTAATAAACACCTGAAACAAAAACAAATAGAAACTATAATAAATAACAAACAATACAATTAAAACAAAGATGGGCCTCAATACATTCACTTGGTTTGACTTCTTGAAGTAAAGATAATAAACAAGTATAATAATTATACTCTTTTTATTCATAACTAGCTGATCCACGCAACTTCGTCTGCGTCACATTTTCCATTAATGCTCGGCTCCTTTTAGTCTTAGCGTGATGATATATAGTCTATAACCTTCCCGGATAAATGGGCTATCTAATACTGAAAGAATTTTTCAAATCGGACCAGTAGTTCCTGAGATTACCCCCTACATACAAACTTACAAACAAATGTTACCTCTTTATAATATTAGTATAGATTATTATGAAAAGGAAACTTAGGGAAAACTAGTTTTACTCAAATACATGCCTGAATCGAGCTTTCAAGACACCAATGCATCTCTCTACTGTATTGCGGGCTGAGACCTGCAGCTTATAATAATGTTCTTCTGGGGAACCTGGCATCGCATTCAACACTGGGGTCATCATGGTCTTTCTCAATGCATAACCGCTGTCACCTGGAAGAATAATAAGTAATAAAATAATTATTCATAATGTTTAATACAAACATAATTAATTAAATTGATATACTTTTTCAATATGTTAATACATAAAGACATTTACTGAGCAAAAATATTTCCTCTTCATCATATGTTTGGTTAAGATAAGGCTGTAATGGGTGATCACGCCACACTGAAGAATCATGCGTTGCCCCAGGTTTACTGGGGTCAATGCATAAAATGTTTAGGTCTGCATCGCATATCTAAAACAATAATTACTAAATGTAGATACTGTTTAATGACAGTAAATAATAATATTATTGTGTACATAAGTATATTTTTTTTTATAAAGTACTATCTGACCCGTGCAACTTTGTTTGCCTCATATTTTCCATTAATGCTTCGCTCCTATTTGTCTTAGCGTGATGATATATAGCCTATAACCTTCCTCGATAAATGGGCTATGTAACACTGAAAGACTTTTTCAAATCGGACCAGCAGTTCCTGAGATTACCCCCTACATACAAACTTACAAACAAATGTTACCTCTTTATAATATTAGTATAGAAAAGTAGATTAAGATTGATGAAGTATAAATAAAGATTACATACAATCATCACATTGAGCGAATGGTATCCTTTTCTATTGAAGTAGCGTTCTTCATGTTGGCTGGGTCTTATAATGGCAACATGGGTGCCATCAATACAGCCAATTACCCCTGGCAACTTGAACTTTCTATAAAAACTGAAAAGAAAACCATATATTTTGTTCATAGATAAAAATAATCATTCAAACAATATCTCAAAAGTAAGATAACATAATAGAAATTTTACCATCTTTTAATTTCATCACGGGCTTCCCTCGTCTTGGGAAACTTAACATAAGTATTGAATAAATTTCTCATGTTAAAGGCTTTTGTAACTTGTCGGATCGCTCTCGAAACAGTGGGCTGTGATACCCCATGGCACCTGCTTTGACCCACCAGAGTCTGATACGATCCGCTTGCAAAGAAAGCTAGTGTTATGAGAACCTGAAAGACACCCAATTATTTAGACTATCTAGTGACAAATATAATGTATTTTGCATAATATTATTCCAATACTAGTTGTACCCGGCCGGCGGTTTTACCCACACTCGGCTTCTGAGAGTCATAACATATGTTAAATAGCCTTCAACCTTCAAGGAATTTTTAATTGCGTGGTAGTTATAGAAATTACCGCGTTGAAACATACAAACGCTTCAGCTTTATTCAATTATTACTAAGTATAGATAAACAGGTTTGACTAACCTTTGCCTGTACACTTAAACCATCTTTCCTTCTCTCCTTCGGAATAAATGTTGATAACTTGGTTATCAATTGCCGAGTCAAGTTTTTGCTCAGACGATAGGTTTTTTGGAATTCCCATTCTGAAATACGGAATGGATCCACAGAAAACCTTTGTCTTCTTATTGCTTGACGACGTTCTCGGTCATCAATTTCGGCAGCGAGGGATAACATTCTCAAACCAAGTTGGAAACTCATATTCACTAAAAAAGTAAAAAACACATTTAGACTTTCATTGAAAACGACTTGTAGTTAACTTTTCTACACACAATAATCCATTTTAAACACTTACATTTGTATAAAATACAATTTGATGCCAACAAAAGTAAAGAACAAGGGAACTTATGTTGCGCGTAACCGAAACTGCACGTTGATCGAATTCAAACTTGTAAGCTGTCATTTTTAGACGTCAAACGAATAGTTGAATACCGATCACGTTGCGTTCCGAAACACACACCAAAGACGCGCAACAGTAGAATGCCAATTTGCGCTCGCGTGACGCGCACTTGACGCGAGCGTGTCTGACAGCGGTAGAGAATACGAAAAGCGTTGTTTTGATCGAAACGTAACCTAAACTGCACTGCAACAGCACTTATTTAATTACGTGAATTAGCCTGCAGATCGGGAGAAGGAATTTTACGATCACACCTACAAAAAACAAAAGAATAAAAGAAGGCGCCTACCAAAACCACTTTAGTGAAGACACAAGTGCCGGTTCGATATTTACCCAGGTTATACCGAGCCCGCCTTAACACCCGCGCAACCGCCTTACCCTTTCCGAGGCCTAGAATATAATCCTACCCACATAAACATCGTTATTAAAATCTAATAATTTTGTAGGTGTCTGCTACAAACGTTGCGAATCAGTTGAACCTTGCATTCCCTACGCCAGAGAGCAGTGCAATTCGTGCGATACATGCAGAAATTGCAATCCTTGCGAACAGAATCCTTGCGTCGATTCTTGCAACTCATGCGTAGATCCTTGCAACCAATGCTTTGATCCTTGTAAGGAGTGTGTCGATCCTTGTAACATGCGTTCTGTACACCAGAGATTTGGTGAGTTCTTAAACTTTGAGGCGTATTCCTAATACAAAGCGATCATCGCACGAATACACGATCGTTGCATTCATTTGTACGGTAAACCCGACCGGTCGTCGCGCCGACAGAGGTCGCCTTCCGGTTTTTCCATACAAATCAACGCAATGACGTGTATTCTCGCGATTATCGCTTTGTATTTGGACGACACTTAACAGTTTTATATTAATTAAACTATTGTCTGAAATTAATTCATTATGTAGGTACTTACTTTATTTTATTTTGAAAAAATAACCACACTTCCGAAAGAGTTTTTACAAAATTTTGGCGATTGATAAATAGTAGCAAGTAGTCCCTAGGTCTTATTCTCATAATGCTAACGTCTTTATTTGCAGAGCAAACGAGCGTGCTGCCCAACGGGACCTGCTATCATTGCACGTGGAACAACAACCCGACTTAACGAACCTCAGCTCTGACGAACTGCTACTACTGGCCAAACAGATTGGGCTAGATTTGCGAAGGAGAAAACGTAAGCCATTCAACACCTTATTCTAAGAGTGATAGGATTGAAACCACACTGATACGGACAGGTAGTATTATTCTGTATCTAGCCCGACTTAACGAACCTCAGCTCTGACGAACTGCTATTACTGGCCAAACAGATTGGGCTAGATTTTCGAAGGAAAAAGCGTAAGCCATCCCACACCTTTTCTTTAGGGTGTTAAGATAGAAATCTCATTGATACGGAAAGATAGTAATATTCTGTATCTCAATTACTTGTCACTTGGATCTGACTTGTTATGCAGAATTTAGCTATGTAAATCTATACCTACTAATATTATAAAGCTGAAGAGTTTGTTTGGTTGGTTGAACGCGCTAATCTTAGGAAGTGCTAGTTCGAATTGAAAAAATCTTTTTATGTTTATCCCTTTTGTTGAGGCTATACCGCGTGTATCTGACATCGACGCACAAACGATTTCCATGGGTCCAGGGCATGATTCTGGACAACCCAGTGTTGGAATTTTTCGTCGGTTCTTTTCTCATTTTTTTCAAGAGTACCACAAAGTATCAGCTCAGCTGAGCTGATATCTATTTGTGGCTTTATTCAGATTGTTCTTTTTAGTGAAAGTAGTTAATTAATTATTTTTTTATTAAAAATCTCATCGGGTTAGGTCAGAATAACGATTATGAGCAGTCTAAAGTAAAAAAAACCCTTGAAAAAAATAAAAAAATGAGAAAAAAGCCGACGAAAAATTCTAAGTCTAGGGTGTCCAGAATCATGCCCCGGACCCATGGAAATCGTTTGTGCGTCGATGTCAGATACACGCTGTATAAAATCACGCTACGACCAATAGGAGCATGAATTAAAAATGTGATGCAGGCGAAGTTGCGCGGGACAGCTAGTATGCTAAAGAGTTGGTTTGTTTGAACGCGCTATTCTCTGGAACTTCCAGTCGGATTTGAAAATTCTTTTTGTATATATGATAGCCACATTCATGAGGAAAGCTATAGTCGGAAACAGGAAGAACAGGATATGCGCGTACGAAGTCAGAGCAAAAGCCAGTATGGTATAAAAAAAAATTATGCGCATCTTGTAATATTTTTTCTACGAGCTTCAGAGCTCGAGGTAAGTGAAGTTTAAGTTAGTGTTGATGAACAAACTTTTACATTTCAAAACTTGATTGGTCAGTTTTGTGTTTTTTCTTATAGCGGTAGGCTCAGGGCTGGTTGACCCAAAAAGCAAAATTTTGACAATTTCAATCCCCGTAGTTAAGAACCGAATTAAACACTGCAATTTCGATCTCGATAACAGGACTTCATTTGTGCTTATGTAATCAAAACTTAAGTTTAAAGAACGGAAAGCTATTCTTGCCATAATATCCAAGAGTAGCAGCATTGCTAAAAAAAAACAAAGTAGCAAAATCAGTGCCACAACAAAAAGTAACGCAGTGCCATCTATCCCGCCACCAATGAACTACAACGAAACCCTGGGATTCTAAAATACACAACAGTCCGAATATACTATTGGGCAATTGCCCACCGGACAAAAAAAAACCTTTTCAATGGAGGTTTGGGAGACTTTACACCTTGTAGCGCACATACCCTCTATACAACTTTGTCGTGGTGTTCAATTTGTAATAGAAACATTTTTATATTTCAGCTAACCCAAAATTCATGAGTGAACGTGAAATGAAGAAGCATTCGGAAAAGATTTACAAAACGTTGCCAGAAGTGGTTCAGAAGAAAGAGGAGAAGAGGAAAGAAAATATCAAGAAAACTAATTTATTGATGGCTAATTTGTTTAAAAAGGTAAGAAGTATATTGATTTGCATTTTGTTTACTTACGAAAGTGCAATAGATCTCTTGGCTGGCTACTATAGAATAAATTAATGGTAAAAAAAAAATAAGCTTTTATACATCTTGGATGGTCCCCAATCTAATGAATTTAATGTGACGTATTAGTTTTCGTATTCTTTCTTGCTTCTCAGCAAGCCCTTTCAATTGATACCCATACTATGGTAGTGCAGATATATAATCATCGTGTCATCTTGGATGATCCGCCACATTGGAATTAGAATGACGTCATATAACTAAGTATGCAATGTCATTCAAAATAAGTGTGTAGGTATACCAAATTTCAGCCAAATCGGTTAAAGATAACTGATTTAAAATCTAGTTGCAAGATTCCACCCAGACAAACATACATACATTGCAAGTTAATATAATGCTTGTAAAATAATGAGTCATCGGCCTAGCCACGCCTCAATCAAGTCGCATAAAATATAAAGTCAAGTTTACAATTACCAGTTGAAGGCAAGGCAGACTCGTATAAAACGGTTGTGTCAGTTTTGCCTTCACAACGTTTTGCGTGGAAGTACAGATACCGGCACGGTTCTTGAGCTCTCGGCGGAAGAGTGGGGAACGCTTTGCGCATCGTACACTTATGACAAATAAAACGACGTCGTGAGGTACGTGCCACAAGAGTAAAGAACAAATCCCGAGTGACGGCTATGACGCGCGATGCGCTACGGGCCAATCACTGCACTTTCCCCGCCCCCGCGCCTCACTTCATACCACCAAAGGGACCCAATAACTCACTTTTACTCAGGTGAAGGTCAGCCGCTCAAGAATCGTGCCGATAATTGTACGAGGAGAGTGTGCGCACGGGGAGCCAGATTCTAAGCCACTCTTTCGAGCAGTCAGAAACTCTATCTCTGTGAGAAATCACCATATTTCTTCATTGAATTTGTACAGGAAACTCTGTTTTTTTTCTCCCATGTAGGAGTCTTCATTAGGCAATAAATTGTTTATGGTCTTTAAATTAACTAAAGGCTCATCCACAGGAGGACGATTCGTATTTTTTTGACGAATCTTTAAATGACGGTTCCCGTGTAATTTGGCCTAACATTTATAAATAAACATTTTTTTCCTTTCAGAATCTCCAAAAGCAAACGCTGCGAGGGTCAGTGAACCTCTCAAACTACAGCACAGTTATCAAGATTTGACGTTTATCAGTATTATTTAGTGTTACATAAATTGACCAAATGAATTATTAATTAATATTAATGTCTGTTACTTAACTATCTATCAATTTGTTGTGGTTTCACGTTGTTTCACAGAATTTATGAGGGTTACATACACCCTATTTTTAATTATTATTAATAAAATTTTCTATTTTTAGTATGGCTTAGTTTTTTTGGTTAAAGTTGTTGCTAAGAGCGGTTTTCACCAAAGTTTATTCTATTTTCACTGTAAGTATTATTCTAATTCACCAATTAAATTGATCGCGATCACAAATTGCGTACAAGAGGTGTCAGTGTCAATATTCTATATAAAACTAAGAGTGGATTCCACCTATGAAACTGAACGCAATCAAGCTGCGTTCAAGAGTTGTCAATATCAATATTCCATAGAAAATAATGACAGTGACAGCTCGTAAACGTGGTTCATATGCTGATCGCGTTCGGTTTCATTAATGGAATCCGCCCTTTTTTTTAGTGATGGGAGATCATCAAATGACTTCTCCCGCTCTGGGCGGAGCGAGAGGGAGTGTCAGACTTCTATTGACTAAAACCCATCCATGTTCCTTCAGTGCCCTTTGTGTTCTGGAGCCACGGTATCTCTTTCGAATAGTCCCGCGACTCCGGCAGGCGTCGGCCCTCTCGGGCCCCTCCCAATGCTGACTCTCTTTGAGGCGCGCGTGGAACACGAACGCGCCGTCGACACGGCCTGTCGTCGGATGACAGACGGACAGCGAGCTATGGAATTCACCCTTAGCCTCGCTCAGCGCAAGCATTTTATTGGTTTATTTATTTATTTATTTATTTATTTATTTCATAGGAAACTCAACAGCTTTTTTGGTTCTTAACAAAAATCTCTCGCTTCGCATCTTCGCTCTTCTCTGGTGGATATGCAGCATAAGGCTAGCCGCAAACATACAGTTTCCTGATTAGAAATTCAGATACGGTATTCCGTGATACTGGCGCAGACGTTCGATTTTCCTTTCTTCTGACCTGAACATCATCATCATCATCATCAGCCTATAACAGTCCACTGCTGGACATAGGCCTCTCCAAGTGCACGCCATTTGGCTCGATCACTGGCAACTCTCATCCAGCTGCTACCAGCCACCCTGCGAAGATCGTCGCTCCACCTAGCCTGAGGGCGTCCTACCTTACGTTTGCCGATTCGCGGTCTCCACTCAAGAACTCGTCTACCCCAACGGTCATCGATTCTACGGCTAATATGGCCGGCCCATTTCCACTTCAGCTTGCTTATTCTATGAGCTATGTCCTCAACTTTGGTTCTCTGTCGGATCACTTCGTTGCGGATTCGATCTCTCAAAGAGACCCCAAGCATAGCCCGTTCCATAGCTCGCTGAGCGACCTTGAATTTATGGACCAGCCGTACCGTGAGTGTCCACGTTTCGGCTCCGTAAGTCATAACAGGCAGGACGCACTGATTGAAGACCTTAGTCTTTAGGCTCTGTGGAATACGTGACGAGAAGACTCGGCGAAGCTTCCCAAACGCTGCCCAACCCAGCTGAATTCTTCTGTTAGCCTCTCTCTCAAAGTTGTTCTTACCAAACTGCAGAGTCTGCCCGAGGTACACGTATTCTCGAACAACCTTAAGAGCACCGCCATGGACAACAATCGGTCCCGGGGTAACGTGTTCGTTGAACATAACCTGGGTTTTTTCCAAGTTCATCCGGAGACCAATGCATGCAGAAGAATCAACTAGGTCGTTCAGCATCTGCTGCAAGTCCTGCAGCGATTCAGCCAGGATGACTATGTCATCTGCAAATCTCAAGTGTGAGATGTACTCGCCGTTGATGTTAATGCCGCGTCCTTCCCAGACCAGCGTCTTAAACACATCCTCTAATGCGTTTGAGAACAGTTTCGGTGAAATTACGTCCCCTTGTCTCACCCCTCGACGCAGTGGGATATGTTTAGTTTGCTGGTCCTGAATTTGGACGGCTATTGTCGCGTTTTCATAAAGACATCTTAGCACTTGGATATATCGCCAGTCGACTTGGCATCGCTGCAGAGATTCCAAAACAGACCAGGTCTCGACAGAGTCAAAAGCTTTCTCATAGTCCACAAAGGCAAGACATAAGGGCCGATGGAAATCCTCAGGGAAGAAGGTACGCGATTTTGCAAAATGCGGCGTACGGGCAGGAGGTCCAGACTTTCGGAAGAGACTCTGGAGCTTATGACGGAACGACGTAAAAACCCACCTATCACTTCGTCAGAACAACGGGCACTCAACAAAAATATAAGAAAATTGGTAAGACGCGACCTCCGACGCTCTAATACACGCTCTATAGAGAAAGCGATTGAGCAAAATCGGGGGTCGAAAGTGTTCGTCCAGTCTCTTGGGAGGAGCCACCTGACGAAGTTGACCAAATCAAGTGGGGATATCGTCGTTTCGAAGCCGGAGATTCTTTCGGAAGTCGAAAACTTCTACGGCCAATTGTACGCATCGCATGCATCCCGGCTTGAACCCGAAAATGAGGATTCCAGAGCCAAATTAACCCGCCATTTCACGGAAGACCTGCCAGAAGTCAGCCAAGACGAAATCGAGGCGGCTCTAAGACAACTTAAAAATGGAAAAGCCCCTGGTGAGGATGGGATTACAACCGAGCTCCATCTGACCTGAACGCCCGGCTTGTTTTCGAAAGGAATATCAGGTTTTTTCATAATTGTAAAATAAACGTTAGCGCTTAGTTGAAATATTTTTCATGTAAGAAGCTTTCAGCGGGTCTAAAAAGGCTACTTTAGCAGAATCGTTGAATAATTTTAATCAAACAACTTTCTGTCAAATTTCACATCAAGGTTCAAGGTTGATTGGGAAAGTTACAGTTTCTTGCATTCTGATTCAGCTAAAGTATTTTACACGCGCTCGTCTCTGAATCTGTATAGGGCTAATTCACGTGATTTTATGACGCGCCGATTAAGTTTTAGTGCAGTTGCAGTTCAAGTTTGAGTGATAAACGGTATTCTTGTTATCTTTGAACTGCGCGTGAACTGCACGTCAACTGTACGACAGCCAAACTCTACCAGACTTACTTATGGTGTGGCCATATGAGAGAAAAAATATTACTCACCAAATAATCGAATATAATCGATTACATTATGAATATGACGTTATTATAATATTTTACACGAAGGCTCTGTCCGAAGAGATCAAGAAAACTATGTAGGTAGTAACGCGCAGCTGTACTGCTATCCAACCACTATTAAACTAATAAGCGGTCATTTTGAGACGTCAAACAAATAGTAGAATACCGATCATGTTGCGTTCCGATTCCGAAGCACGCACCAAAGACGCGCAACAGTAGAATGCCGTTAATTAATGCGCTCGCGTGACGCGAACTTGATGCGAGCGTGTCGGAAAGCGTTAGAGAATACGAAAAGCGTTGTTTTGATCGAAACTTCAACTGCACTGCAACAGCACTTATTTAGTTACGTTAGCCTACAGCTTAAAAACCGCGTTGCAGAATTTGTTCGGAAGAGTCACCGCGGAGAAGAACGGGGAAGAACACGGATGGGGTTTAGTCAGTAAGAGTCTGACGCTCCCTTCTGCTCCGTCCGCTCCCATACTAAAAAAAAGCTTACCTATTATAGGTGTTAACCGCGCGATAGTAGCCAGATTTCGAATAAACGTTTTGAAAGAGTATCTTCTAAATTTTTTATGAAATAATTCTGACAACCTGTCAATCACTTAAAGTGATAGATAGTGTATTTGTTAGTTTTAGTGGTAACTTATAATTTTAATTATCAATAATTGCATCCTCTATTATTCACCATATAAAGGAACTTATCACTACAGCGGAAACGTCAAGGGAAGTGGAACATTATACCTAATAGGTCACCTGCTACCGAGGAGGTAATATCAATAAAATATAATTATCGTTGTTTCATCAACGTTCTGATAAAAGGAAGCTTAATATTATATGGCTCAAAATACCAATAGGTCCTACCTCATCCATCGCTTTCCATCAGGCGTGATTGGTCAAGTGCAAGCCCAATAAATAATAACAATGAAACGTAAAAAAAGTAAGGAATCAAGCCACCTTTTAGGGTTTCGTACCCAAAGGGTAAAACGGGATCCTATTACTAAGACTCCGCTGTGCGTCCGTCTGTGATCAGCTGCATCTCATGAACTGTGATACTTAGTTATGCAGTTGAAATTTTCACATATGATTTGTTTCTGTTGCCGCTATGACAACAAATAGTAAAAAACAGAAATAGAGAAAATAAATATCTAAGGGGGCTCTCATACAACAAACTTGATTTTGCCGTTTTTATAGAAAATGGTACGGAACCCGTCGTGCGCGAGTCCGACTCGCACTTGGCTGGTTGTTATAGTTTTAGACCCAAACAGATTTTACTTTTAATCATCACGGCACGGATCTTGAGCGCTGACCTTCACCTGCGCAGAAGTGAGTTATTGGGTCTCTTTGGTGGTATGAAGTGAGGCGCGGAGGCGCGGGGGCGGGGAAAGTGCAGTGATTGGCCCGTAGCGCATCGTTCGTCATAGCCGTCACTCGGGATTCGTTCTTTACTCTTGCTGCACGTACCTCACGACGACGTTTTATTTGTCATAAGGTGTACGATGCGCAGAGCGATCCCCACTCTTCCGCCGAGCGCTCAAGATCCGTGCCGGTGTCTGTACAGGATAAATTCCTAGTATAAATTTTTCCTTTCTTACACTAGGAATTTCTTAACGTTTAAAAAAATACAGAAAAAAAGACATAAATCTGTCATGAAAAGACTTCTATCGTTCTTTAATACATAACGAAAAACGGTTCATAATTTATTGTTCGGGTATCTACGAAGGGATATTAAGAAAAGGCCATTGTATTTTACTGCAAGTTTATTTGGCGCCTGTCATAGTACGTTGATATCGATAGGTACTTAGGACCGTCTGCGAAGTTGCTCTAGCTAATTTAACTTGACCCTGTATTATGTAAGAAGCTACTCAGGTAGGTACGAGTTACATAAAAATGCATCATTTATATATTTTATAACCATTAGCAATAAAATTGCAGTAGGTACTTTTACATTTAGTGATGTAGGTAATGAATGTCATTTTTTGATCAGTCGCGGGTGCGAAAGCGAATGTGGCTTGCTTTCAGACTGCTTGGTGGCAGTCTCGAGTAGCGTTCCGTTTGAATTTCGTTCCGAAAATTGCCAATTTGATACGATCTCATCCGACTGAAGTGTCATTCCGCTTGCGCTGGTCTTTTTGTATTACACAAAACAAGTACCTAATGTTTGAGGTTAGAACGGATTACTCATAAGTATTCGCAAAACATTCGCAGACCTTTTGCGAATGCGAAAACAAATGCGAATATGCAAAAATATCCGAATATCCGCGAAAGCGAATGCGAATATTCGTTACATCACTAGTACATCATAGTTAGTATAAAGTAGGTAAATGGGTGTGCATGACTGGCTCCAGGCAAACTAGTCAGGCAACATTCTAAGCTCAAGTACAGACGCTAGCACATCAGGCTATCCGAAACTATCAAATTTGAACCCAACTGCTTCATCAATAAAGTTGAAAATCTTTTAAAGAAGTTTGACAGATTTTTGTAGTTTGATGTGCAGGTTTGGTTTTTCTTGTCGTAAGTAGATAGTTGTGCTGCTAATACTCGTAAAATATTCAGCCGTACCTATCCTAAGACACTGGAAGCCGACCCAACACACAACTACATAAATGATATTTATTCTGTAAGTAGGTTGTAAATAACACTTACACGTCAATCTTTTTTGGTCATTTTTAACTAGATGAGGCCAGTATTTCTTCAGCTGACTGCTCTGAGAAGAAACACCGATACAAACTCAGAGGTCAAAGTCTCTTTTAAAGTCCATACAATCGTACTGGTCAAATCATATGAGAACCATGTAAGTTAATATCTGAAGTGGTATTTTGAGGAATTACCACACAGATTTGAGTGGACCTGTCCAGACAGTGCAAGCATTTGCCAGTTATCGTGTAGCTCAAACTAAGAACTTTAATGCCCGTTTTCACCAGTAGCCCCTAAACAGTAACCTAAGTAAGGTTCCCTTATCTTAGGGGACCCTTTAAATCATCCCCTTACCTAAATTCTGTTTCACCATCCTAAGGGCTACTTAAGTAAGAGTCCCCTAGTTAGGTGACGTATAGTGCGGAGGTACTGCGGAAACGTTTATCGATAAATTATTCGAGTAAATGATTTCATGACATTTAGCCTAAAAAACAAGATAAAACACGTAATTTCACTCAGTTTATTTGGAAAAAGTAGGGTCTGCACCTTTTAAATATTAGATAAATAATAAAAAGTTAAAAATTTACTTTTTTTGGCTGTATGGCGAATGCCATTGCCTAATAAAGTCGCAGTGACATTTTGAAGTCAACTGAGTTGAGTGACATTTTGTTGCGTGATTGCTTGTTCTTTTTCTTTGGTGTAAGCATTTTGTTACTTAAAATATTAAGTAATTATATTTAGTTACTTAACATTAATGATTGCAAAGTGCTTAATGTTCGACAACACTTCATACTACAGACAAGATGGGATATGCACCCTGCCACGTGTACGTTCAACTTTTGTCAAAAGATTTTTTCATTTTCTTGGTCCGTTTCTTTACAACAAAATAAACGGAGAGTGTCAAATCTACGGTCTACCGTATTACAAATGCAAAAAGACTGTACAATCGTACCTCCAAAGTAAGTCATACGACGAAACTGAAAAGATCTTAACGTAGGTGATGTACATCGACAAGCACGAACACGCAAACAAACACTACACAGTTCAACCACATACACACACAAATTCACCACACACACACACACACACACACACACACACACACATATTCATCTTAATTTTTATTTATAATTTTTAATGATAACAAAAAGTTCTTTTAAATGTCTAACTTAATATAAATACTTTATAAATGCTTAGAAATTGTAACAGTAATTTCAGAAGCACTATGTAAGTTTTACATCATTGTACCTTAGGGGACCGGACTGCTTCTCCTTAAGAGCGTGTATTCCGTCCACTAGCGCCGATAATCGTTTTTTATTATTTGTGGTTAATTTAAGACACGTAGATAAAAAACCGCTCTGTAGTGCACTGAAGAAATGTATTTATTATGTTTTGAGAGTTATGTTTTGTACTTTAGAACATAAATAGTTGCCAAAGTCGATATTTTTGCTAAAAGTGGCCACTTTTAGCAATAATTGCCGTTTTGGCTATTTAGCCATGAGTTATGTATTAAAAATAGCTGTCTAACTAATGCTTAACACAGATTTTCATAACCTAGCTAGGAGAGCAGTGCTCACCCACACATTTGTAGAAATAGTACTTTTCTTTTTGTAAAACTGTACAAAATTTTTCACTCGAAGATAAAGATAAGTTGATTAAGTTACTGCTCCATCACAAAGAAACTATTCTTAATAAAAAGACAGATGGGACCACAAATGAGGCGAAAAACAGTGCGTGGATAGCCATCACAATTTTTTTTAATTCTACATCAAACTTTTTAAAATCTTTCGATCTTTCACGGTAAATACGAGGTCGCCTTAAAAAACTTCGGTTACTCAATAATTCTATATCTTCAATTGCTTCCAAAGCTTCATAAACATCGTGGTCACTATCCATTTTTTCTCGTTAACTAAGAGTAATCTTCACAAAATATCTAAAAATATGTGTCACTTAAGTGTTACGGGGTCGTCAGTTCATCCCCTAAATTATAAGGCCCCCTTAATGCTTTAGGTGTCACTTAACCGTTGGTGAAATCAAAACTTGCGTTAGGAGTCCCCTAAATTTGTTTAGGAGACACTTAAATTTTAAGGGCTATTGGTGAAAACGGGCATAAGGAGCTCAAATATATAGACGGGCAAGCGTTTTGAGGGACGGTCTTTATGTAAACGTTGACATTCAAAAAGTGCTGGCATTTAGCCTAATCTACCTATAATATAAAAATGAATCGCTGAATGTGTCGCTAAGCGCAAATGTCGAGAACACCTGAACCGATTTCGCTAATTCTTTTTTTGTTGTGTTTGTTATTATCAGGAGAAGGTTTTTATGTAAAAAAAAAATAAGAAAGTTGCCAGTCGACGGGAGCGAAGCCGCAGCTAGTTTAATAAATAAATTGCTTTAGTTAGACTTTTGGAATAGCTTGGCAGACATGAGACAATGCCGAAGTATTGGTTGGCTAGGCGTTGTCCTAACTGGCTCGTACGGGTAAACGATGCGATTTCGTCGCGCGATGAAAATGATCCCTGATTTGCAAGTTTCAATTAGGACACTAAAGCAATGTGTGTTTTTAATATCGTCTTGCGACGAAAGCGTTAGCCAGTTAGGACGACGCCTTATAGCATACCTACGTAGGTACACATTGCTACTTAGCCACAACAAGCAGTTTTTCAGTGTACATATAGATTTACTTTGGTAAACATTTGATGATTTTATTTTTTAACTAGCTGACCCGCGCAACTTCGTCTGCGTCACATTTTCCATGAATGCTCCGCTCTTTGTCTATAACAATATCTTTCCTCGATAAATGGGCTATCTAACAAATCGGACTCGTAGTTCCTGAGATTAGCGCGTTCAACCAAACAAACAAACCAACAAACTCTTCTGCTTTATAATATTAGTATAGAGTTCCTCTGTGTAAGAGGATTCCGGGTGAAACTCGCTTCCATCTTCGGCCTAATCATCGCTTTCCATCAGGTGAGATTTGGGCCAAGAGTTTCCCCGTTTTGTATAAAAAAAAAAAAAAAAAAAAAATAGGTTTATGCATAGATAATCAGCGTAGAGGCTCAAATTAGCGCGTCATTATCGCGGTAGGTACGCCTGCAGGTTGTCACTTTGTCACTGCACTGCACCTTTCTGGGCCGACCTCAGTGCCGACGTATTAGGCGCTTAATGTGTCGAGACGTACAATAAATTGGCCACTGTACAATAGGCTTGTCCACTGAAAAAATCTAATTAGTCCGTCAGTTAGATTATCAAAAAGCATTTGACCCGTTTTGTTTTCTTTTCTAACGTAAAGCAAAAATGACGAAGATCTACGACGCTTTTAAAATTCACAATACGTCACGCCGTTTTATAATTTTTAGCGGGTTCCGACGTCATGAGACTGGACTTGCACCGTTTTAATTAACTATAAATAAATAAATAAATAAATAAATGAGCCCCCCGAGTTTTGTTGCGTTGCGGTATATCAATATTCATTGATTTCCAAAGTAAAAAAAAAACGTGTCCATTATTTTTCAATACTCTAACTGACGGACTAAATAGATTTGCAATTTATTGATAGTGGAAATTAATGACTGTAATGACTTTTTTTAATTCATGTTACGGAACCCTCTGTGAGCGTGTCCTACTCGCACGTGGCTAGTTTTTTTAATTAAAAGCTGCTATCTTAAAAAAAAATATGCCAAGCTCTATTAGGGTCCCTTCAATCGGAAATCCAGTCGACCTGTTTAAAGGCCTCCGCAGAAAGACCGAATCACTCGCCTATATGCCATTTGCCAACAAATTCAGACTAGGATTTTGACTATCCATGATATCCAGTCCTACCAAGGAATGTCGTTTAAGGGACTACTCACACTCATTCAGATCTATTCAGCTTATGCCTAAACAAAACAATAATTTTGTATGGAGACGCATCCGTTCAGCTTTGTCAAACAAGTATAAAATGCGGACAAATGTGTTATTTATCATGCGATTGCTATGGATAGAATTAAGCGCTAATCTGCCGCTGCCCGCCTTCTCATTCTCAGGAAGCTATACGCGGCTGATAGAAGCAGAACACAAAGTGTGACCAAAGTGGCGATTTAGGTGTGAAAGTGTAACAAACAAACCAATTTCGTATTTATTCGTTCGTTCGATTATTTTTTCGTTTTCGTGTACGGGTGGAGCGGTCCTGATCCAATGTTTCTATTGTTTTGGGTTTTTGTGTTGTTGTAATTTATGTGTTGTATATGTCGTAGGATAATTTGATACTTCGAATCTTCGCGGAAATCCTAGGGGTTTTACGAAAACGCGGATAATTAGACATAGGCGAAAAATTATCAAATCTTACTGGACAAAGTCAGGATTATTGCGAAAATACTCGTTACTATAGCAATATTGCGAAACGAAACGCTGGCTGTTATGAAATAAGAACGCTGATTGGTCGGTCAGCGCGTTCAATAAGAGATCGTCTCTGATTGGTTGACGTCTTAAATGTCAAATTTGTTGCCGCACGTTATTTGTTTACGTTTGTGTCTGAGTTAAATTGCAGAAGTGTTTTGTTTTTTATCGTAAATAGTGTACCTACTTGGACTTAAATAAAGTGGTAAATAAAAGTGCTACACGGATGTACATAGTGTCATCTATATCTATATCTATACATATAATAAAATCGTAGAGTTGCCGTGTCTGTACATTGAATATTTTCGCATAAAAAATACATAGAAATGTCAGAAAAATGACATAGAACACAAAAAAGCAGTTTTTGAAATTCTTTTCTGTTTGTCTGTGCGTCTGTATGTCTGTGCGTCTGTATGTCTGTGCGTTTGGAGGAGCATCACGCATAAACCACTGATTGGATTCAAAATTTAGGTACTTCGAAATATTAAGTGATAATCGGAGCAACATTTAGTGTTTATTTCATCAAAATCGACCCACAAAATCAAAAGATATCGAATTTTAAAGTTTACGAAGAAACTTCATCGAGCGCTAAAATAGGTTGTTTTCATTGAGACTTCAGATACTTGCAATGCCATCTATTGAGAAATTTTTTAATAAGAAATGTGTGAAAAGACCCCGAAACAATGTATTTTTGAGTTATTTTTTAATTAAACACATAATGTTTATAATTATATGTTATTATATTATCATTATTTATCGTAACGTGTAAGCTTCTAAGTTTGAACTTATGAGTAGTTATGAGCATAAAGACAGTTCAGTTACGTTGTAGATCGATAGATGGCGTTGTACTTATGACGCGTTTTTCTGAATCGCGGTGTTAAGATTCTCCGCAGTAGCATAAGGTCAGCCCCATGTTTTATGTTGTTTAGACGTATAATGTTAAAATTATTAGCTATGGAATTATGGATTTGATTGAATTACTAGATTGTTTTTCGATTTACTGGGAGGAGAGGAGAGTCTCCTCCGGAGTCCGGAGTTACCTGTATCCATAAGTAAACTGTTTTACTAACAGAAGAGATGAATATTTGGTATTATGTTTCAATGTGGCTAAACTATATCAGCCGAACACGTCGATCTTCAAGGTTAAGCAACGCTTGCCGAGGTCGGTCTGTGAATGGGTGACCATTATAACAACCTAGCCTTTTCCTTACTATATTGGCTCGGCTTCCAGACAAACCGGATTCAGCTGAATACCGGTATTTTACGTGGCGCGGCTGCCTACCAGACCTCCACAACTCATTCAATGCAAGATTTCAGTCAGATTTTACTGGCTTTTGACTATCCGTAACGACTGCCAAAGATCTACAAATGACAGCCGGGACCAAAGGCTTAAGGTGCTTTCTGAGGCACGAAGGAAACTCGGTATGTCAAGATGGTCACCCACCCACAGACCAACCTTCGCAAGCGTTGCTTAACCTTGAAGATCGATGCGTTCGTCTGTTATAGTTTAGCCTTGAAGATCGGCCCGTGCGGCTTTAGCCACGAGCTCCTCTATAATAAATCGATTCTATGAACCCAGTAAAACTTTTTTGATATTATAAAATCTTAAAACAAACTATATTTATCAGTGGTCTACGATCAGCAATATTGTCAGTAAAAATCGGAGAAAATGTGTTTCTTTTTGGACTGTTCTGGACGAAATTAAGAATCCACTTGATTCAGCACCATTCGTTCGATAGTTGGTTTTGTTGATTTTGATTCAAGATTAGTTTGTACCAGGAGATTAGGTACCTGGGCTGGTCGGCATTTCAACCGATAGAGATGATACAGTGCCCTGCATTAGGTACCCTCTTCATAATTATATTCTTAATTCGAGAGAGAGATCAGGATACGTAACTGAACGTAGATTTTGTATATTATGCAATCTATACTAATATTATAAAGCAGAAGAGTTTGTTTGTTTGGTTGAACGCGTTAATCTCAGGAACTACTGGTCCGATTTGAACGAGCTCCTCTATAATAAATCGATTCTATGAACCCAGTAAAACTTTTTTGATATTATAAAATCTTAAAACAAACTATATTTATCAGTGGTCTACGATCAGCAATATTGTCAGTAAAAATCGGAGAAAATGTGTTTCTTTTTGGACTGTTCTGGACGAAATTAAGAATCCACTTGATTCAGCACCTCTACCACCAGCAATCTATACTAATATTATAAAGCAGAAGAGTTTGTTTGTTTGGTTGAACGCGTTAATCTCAGGAACTACTGGTTGGAACTACCGATTTGAAAAAATCTTTCAGTGTTAGATAGCCCATTTATTGAGGAAGGTTATAGGCGTATATATATATATATATATATATATAATCACGCTGAGACAAATAGGAGCGGAGCAGTAATGGAAAATGTGACGCAGACGAAGTTGCGCGGGTCAGCTAGTATATCATAAAAGTCTTAGTCAACCACTCAACAACAACAATGCTTTCGAGATTGGTTTAGCGGTGTTTTGTTTGTCATTGTGTTAAAAGTGGACTATAAAATTGGACTTGAACTAAGAAACGGTGTGAATAGGAGGTTTGGTTTTCATATAATTATGACAGATTCGACAGAGAATGATGTTCAACCTTCAGCAGAATCGGAGAACTAGGAACTACAAACTAGGAACCAATTAGAAGTCAGCCAGCAAAATTGTAGCCAATCAGTGTTGAGCACATCAAATCTTACTATAGTAACGAGTCTTTTCGCAAAAATCCTGACTTTGTCCAGTAAGATTTGATAATTTTTCGCCTATGTCTAATTATCCGCGTTTTCGCAAAACCCCTGGGATTTCCGCGAAGATTCGAAGTATCAAATTATCCTACGACATATATTTTATGGATGGTTGCAATTGCTAAATGTGTTTGCAATTATCTGAAATAAAATAAATTGAATTGAATTGAATTTGTTATGTAGGTACCTACCTATGTAATGTATGCAATTATTAAATATGGGTGGGGGTCTCTCGGGGGGGGGGGGGATCTTTACCAGTGAGATGGTACCCCCATTCGTGCTTACGTTATACTTGAACGGTCCCTTAATCGCTTGTACAGACCATAGATAATTTAAACAAGTTTTTTTTACTTCAATGGTGCGTCCGCAGAAGCCAACACAATATGACCACCCAAAACTGAAAATTTTTCCCAATCAACCTTGAACCTAATGTTTCACTGATAAAGTTGAAAATCTATTTAATTTTGACAGATTGTTGTAGCTTGATATGGTATCTGTACCTACATTGCGTTGAGTCTTAAATATTGGCATTTTTATCTTTATCTTAATGTTCTTATCGGCTGATTTGATATAAAATGATGTAATTTTATTCATTTTTTCTTCAGGTTAATCTCTTCGTAGTTCTTGTTCACGAGTCAAGCTATTTTGAAAGCTCTAACGTCAACCAACAATAAAGTTATCCAGTTCAAGCAACGCCAAGTATGATCTACCATATATTTATCTATTTTTTCTGTAACTTATATGGTGCACCTACATAATAAAGAGTATTATATTTTATATCTATGGTTGTATGGTATTCTCAGCGTTGTGGAATTTGTTCGAAAGAGTCACCGCAGCTCTGGATCGCAAGGGTGAAGGGAGGAATTTGGATGGGTTTTAGTTCGTAATTAACTGTAAGGCACTCCCTTCCTCTCCGTTCAGCTCCGTTCACTTTGGGGGCCGAGTCACCCGCGTCCGTAGGAGAATACCCTTCAGCGAATCCCTACACGTGGTTCCCGGGTGGTGCAGCTAAACAGGTGACACTAACCGCCTCCGTGGTCTAGTGGTTAAACCACCTGATTCAGACCCAGAGGTCCCGAGTTCGATTCCCAGCGGGGGCAAATTTTTTGCTCGGTTTGGTTGGTGGTAGGACTTGTTCTAAGTCCGCCTGGCAAGCTACCACCATCATGTCTAAGTCTGTCGCTATAACAACAATGTTAACAGCATTGTTGTGTTCCGGCAGTTAGAGGTATGATAGCCAGTTCCTCTTTGTAAGAGGATTCCGGGTGAAACGCGCTTCCGTCTTCGGCCCAATCATCACTTTCCAACAGGTGAGATTTGGGCCAAGAGTTTCCCCGTTTTGCTTATAAAAAAAACACTCCCTGCCGTTCCGCCCAGAGCGAAAGGAGTCATTTGTTGAATGTCAAATTGTTACCCTTTATTTAAAAAAAAAAGTATAAGGTAACAATTTGATATTTAAAGTTTTAATTCAAGTGTAGTGTAGGTAACTATTGGCAGTTGACGCTACTCTCATTGTCCTTAACATAAGGAGGTTAGTTCAAACCACTCGAGTGCTAAGTGCTCTACTAGGTACGTACGTACAGTCGCGTGGATAAATGCAACATTCAAAAGCGATTTTCTACTAAATATTGTTAGTATTTTTTTTACTTTCGATAGGCTCGCGTTTTACCACTATCTCACCTGATGGTAAGCGATGATGCGGCCAAAGATGGAGCACACTTATTTATTATTTATTTATTTATTTATTATATACTTTATTGTACACCTCATAACAAGTACAGGAAAAACGTTTATAAAAACAAGTGTACAATGGGCGGTCTTATCGCACAGGGCAATCTCTTACAGACAACCTTAGGATGGATTGAACGAAAGAAGTTAGATTTAGGGCGGTCAGTGTACAAACATCATAAATAATATTGATTAGACTTAATAATATAAAATAAACACATACAATAAAACAATATACTAATAAATATCAAATAAATAATAAATTGGGAAAGGAGAAGAAAAATTATAGTGAGAGGTAATGCTCCTTTACCATTTTTTTAAACGTTGGTAGCGTTTGAGCACGTCTCACATCTATGGGTAATGCATTCCACAAACGAGCGGCTTGAATAGTGAATGACTTGTCAAAAAATGATGTGGAATGCATGCGAATACTTAATTTAAGATTTTCCGTAGATCTCAAGGACCTAGAATGTGTGTCACAGAGAAACTGAAAGCGTTCTTTAAGATAAAAAGGAGTGGAAGGATTAAATAGTACATTATAAAGCAGAGAAAGGATGTGGGCATTCCGGCGAAGACGAACAGGAAGCCATTTGAGCTTAGTACGAAATTCGGAAACATGGTCATACTTGCGTAAGCCAAATATGAACCTGATACAGAGATTTTGAAGTCGCTCAAGCTTGTCCAATTGGTCTTGGGTGAGATCAAGATAGCTGGCGTCAGCATAGTCCAAGATTGGGAGAAGAAGAGATTGTGCTAAGGCAATTTTGGTGGTAATGGGAAGGAAATTTCGTAGGCGTCTCAGGGAGCCCGCCGAGGCGAACAATTTACGACTCACCTCCTGCAGTTGTTTAGTCCAGGAAAGAGTGCTGTCGATATAAATCCCCAAGTTCTTGTACTTGTACAGTGTGAGTTACTGGAATAATAGTGTTATTGAAAGTAACCTGGGGAAGTGTCGACCAATCAAGCTTAGAGACATTCCGGGAACTACCAACAACAATAACCTGCGTCTTTGCTGGATTTATCTTCAGCCCAAACTCAGTGCTCCATTCACCTATTCGAGCCAGGTCTGAGTTAATAGTCTCAATCGCATCAGATAGCTCTCCAAGAGGGGCTTGGGTGTAAATTTGGAGATCATCAGCATACAAGTGGTAGAAAGAAGATAGTCTTTGAGTGATACTATTAATAAAAAGTGCGAAAAGTAAAGGAGATAACACGCCACCCTGCGGCACACCGGCAGAGGTGTTACACCAAGAAGAGAAAGACTCTTCAATGCAAACACGCTGCCGGCGGCCAAACAGGTAACTATGAAACCAGTCAATTACCGAAGGAGATATGTTAAAAGAGCGCAGGATTCCAAGCAAAATTTCGAAGTCAACCATATTAAAAGCATTGCTAAAATCAAGCAGAGCAAGTGCCGTTAACTTCCCCATTTCCATGCCCGACCTGATATCATCCGTGATATGTACGAGAGCTGAGGTAGTGCTGTGTCCAGGTCGAAAACCGGATTGTAAGTGGACCTAGAAGTAAACTATAAACTCCCAGGTTAATGTAGCTATCAGGAAACTCAGACTCCGGCCGGGAATTCCACTCCTTTGCTGTACGCACTATGAATGTGTTCCCAAAAAGTTTTGTGCGTGTGGGCGGGATGTCCACCACGTACCGGTGGCCCATCGCCGTTTGTCTTGTGGTCCGATGATGGAACGCGCTTGGCGGAATTAAATCATGCAATTCCGTCGCACATTCCCCAAAATGCAACCGGTAGAAAACCGACAGGCTAGCAACTCGGCGTCGATGCTCAAGACTTTGGAGTTTCGACTCGACGAGCCTATCATTACCGATGATCCTCTCTGGTTTTAAGGTGTTTTTATGGTTTATTTTTATATTCTCTAATTATATATCTTTGTATCTACTCATATTTAAATATAATTAGCTTTTTCCCTGTCGCTCCACCCAAAGGTTGACTAATAGAATTTGCCTAAGGAATTAAGTCGGCCTCTAGTTTTGTGTGTAAAGTATTTAAAAAAAGGTTTTTATTAAAAAAAAAATCTTTTACTTTACTCCACGAGATTTTTTTTATTACGCGTAAGTATAAAGTGGTGATTATGTTGGTGACTACATGTCATGCGAGAGAATTGCTTGCGCGTGCGCAGCGGAAAGTTACTCAAAATCATGCAGTTTTGAAGAGAAAAACATGTCATGCGAGAGAATTGCTTGCGCGTGCGCAGCGGCACTGTAGCGGTGAAGTAACAGCTTTATTTGAAATCAAAATCATACCGTCAGTCAGACTACACATAATTAATATTAGTAGGTAAATCTTTGTAATTTATTAAATACTAATCGCCTAGTAGTCCCACTTATGTCCTTAGTATTGCATCTACCAAAATTTGTCACTGCACCACCTAAAAATTTACTAGTAAAAACACCTAAAGCCGCTGTTGAGTACTTTTGTGAGCGTAAAGTATTAAAAAATAGATAAACAGATATTTTTAAACCAAACTAGATATTTTCGTCACGAGAAAATTTCTGTTACGAATTATGCGTAAATTGTAAAGTGATTTTGCTGGTGCCTGTACCATGTCATGCGTGAGAATTGCTTGCGCGTGCGCAGCGGCACAGCAGCGGTGTAGTAACAGCTTTATTATCCATCAGACCGTCAGACCACACAGTCGCATTACGTAAACGTTTGATTTAGTATCCGTTGGGCAACGGATTAATATAGCTGTACAGTGCGTATGATTGGTGTTTTGTTTTAAGTAAATATTGCTTTAAATGTGTCTTTGATTTGGTGAGTCTTTTTTTGGGTAATGTATGAGACGTTTATCTATTTATATGTGAATGTGTCTTGTTGTTTAATGTTATTCTACTTATCTTTAATTTTACTTGTGTATTCTAATTCATATTTGAGTATTTTTGGCAGTTGTTTTCGTTCGTTCAACAAATGAATGAATTAATTAAGGTTTTATAATATGGAGTACATTTATTATTTTATTATTCTGGTCTAATTTGCGAGAATTTGGCAGGTACTAGGTGTAGATTTTGGCGTGTAAATAATATTGTGAGTTTGTTTACTAGGATACAATTATCGAGTACCCACCTAAATGTTAACTTTGGAGTTATTTTGGTTTGGAATACTGCGTGGGTGTGATATTTTGTTGTGTGTTTCAGAAGTGTGTTCATATAAGGCATATTTCAGGGTTACGTTCTGTATCTGATATAAAGAAAAACAAAAGCACTACTTTAATTATATTATATTTTATTTTATTCTAAAGGTACTTTGGTACCAATCTAAACCCAACTTTACCGAACTCTACCTGCTCTACGATTTGAAATTAACCTTTCAGGTATAGAGATGTGTAACAAATGTACGCCTGATACATATAATAATATATTCTTTGATGTATATCCATCCTTTTTTATACCTCCCCTGGGCAGAGTGGGACGGAGTGGCAAGATTTAGGGCGGATTGTATCAAACGGTTGGTTAACGTAACATACGTATGTTAAAAAGAAACAATTACGGAAGATCTTTAACGTTCGTTAAATAAGAAGCGTTGTTTCAAAACATTTTAGTATAAATTCCTGCTCATCCCAATAGCCAAGTTATTGACACAGGTCCTACCTAAATAGCTTTTTTTGCATTCCACCACTTATTTGTGTCATCAGAAGAACTGGTATTGAGGAATTCAAAAGAAATTTCAAAATATTGTTCTATTTGACGCAACTAAAGTAACCTTAACCAGTGCACAGACCATCTGTTAACGTAAACGTTATAGGTATTTTACGTGCGGTAACGCTGACATTTTGTGAAACAACTAAATTTTTTGATTTTACGATAGTTAGCACCATTTTTAATGTTTACGCATGCGTTAAGTGAACGTGAAACAACCCACCCTTACTGACTAAAACCCATTCGTATTTCCTCCAAATGCCCTTTGTGTTCCAGGGCCGCGGTTACTTTTTCGGAAGAAACCCGCAACCCTGGCAGGCACTGGCCCTAACGCCTAGAGTGCTGCATCTACCGACTTATAGTACACACTTACACCTACATTTCAACAGTTATATTTGCGTTTCAAGTAAGAATAGTAACGTCAATGACCTCTATCCGTCAAATGTCTCTTGAAAAGTACGGTTTGCATAGAAAACTTAGTTGCATATCAATAACGGTTTATTTTACCATGTAAGTAATTATTTACAGACATTGTTAGTTATTTGAAACCCTACCTAAACCATTCTTTTCACTCAATGTTTAAAAATAATAATTTTTAAAAAAACCTGCTTTGCTCACCCTACCGAATTGGTTTGAATTGACAGCTATGACGTCACAATATGGCTCTAAGTCGACCCTATTCTTATTTGAAAAGCATTTTAAGTCCCATCATCATCATCGTCATCATCATATCAGCCGAAATACGTCCACTGCTGGACCTAGGCTTCCCCCATCAACAGTCCCTTGTCGCCACAACAACCAGTCCTGTCATCCTGTGCGTCTCGCATCCATCAGCTACCCGCGACCTTCACCAGATCAAGTCTCATACTCCCATGTAATAGGGGGCGAGCCTAGTGCCACCTTCAGGGCACAAGGTCATCCTCAAGATTGGCTCCAATAATCTGTGTTTCTGAACGCTTACAACCCTAATTTCTTCAAAGTTAGAGTAAACAGGCTCCTTCTGGGTAAGCTCGCTCCATCGTAGACTTTGTCTCTGTCATCTGTGACCAAGACTAAAGTCAAGAGCTAACCCATCTCAAATGATGAAAAAAATACTTAATCGGTTGATTGTCCTCATTACTCCTCATACTTGGGTACCACACACGACTATAAGGAATGTTTATACTGACATAAATAAATAAATAATTGCTTAGTATTTAAATCATAATAAATTAACATCACAGGTGCATTACAATATTAATTTACCTATCTACTTTATTGAGATTATTAACTATGTAGGTACCTTATTTGTTACAAAAAATAGGCAAGTTGTAAATAAGGTAGGTAAATGCTTTATTCAATTAACTGGGACAGGAAAACGGGCAGGAAAATATGGTAGATCTAATGCTTACAAATACCTAAGTCTGAATAACGTAGGTAGGTACTTACCTATAAGCAGATTCATATTTAAAGGTTCCACTTATAAATGGCAGGTTTCTGAATTAAGCACTTGCACAACCCTGCTTAATATCATTTGACGGGTTTTTAGACAAAAATAGACCGAGGACTTATTATGTAGGTTGTACATTCAGAAATTCGGTTTATTCTGTATGCTTATGAATAGTTAAAGTACCTTGCCACACAGGCTGAAAATATTTCAGAAAAAAAATGTCTCACTAGATATACCATAAATACAGATATACCGACACGTACCTACACGTCATATTTTACGACATTTTATATTGTTACCTATAATTTTCAAAAAGAGGATTGTCAATAAAATATTAGGCGAAGCTGCTGGTAAAACTAGAGAACATTTTTTTTTTTTTTCAATAAGGGAAGCCGTTTCAAATATGGGTCAAGTCATGGATCAGAAGAATACAAGCTTTCCTAGCTCCAAACCAGAACTTGAAAGGAACTGTAGTATAGGTGCCTTAAAATTAATTAAATTGTGTCAACTGTGATATAATTGTTTTACAATTCCGCCTACAGCCAAATTTACCTTAATCGTGTGAATTGTTTGTGTGGTATACTACTTATACTCGTATTATTGTGAACTTTAAGCTATACAAGGCCACACAGCTGGATTACAGATAAATAATGTTTTAGTCGTTTTGACGGGCTGACGGTGTTTTGGCCATGAGGGGTCATTGACACTTATTTAGCTAGAGAATAGACAATTTCATTGTCATGATGTCAGCATGTGGAGATAAGCTTTGGACCGTATTTTTTTTTTATTTGAGATGGGTGCAGAGCAATCCTGACTCTAGTCTTGGTCAGGGATGACAGAGGTAGGGATGACTTTTTAACCCAAAGGTTGACTGGTAGAGCATGCAATGTTGCATTAAGTCCGCCCATGTAGGTAAGACTATTGTGCATAAAGTTTAAATAGACAAAGTCTTCGATGGAGCGTACCCAGAAGTAGGTAGCCTGTTCACTCTAACTTGGATCGCATTCAGAGTTTAATTCCTGTTAGGATTCCATTTTGGAGTCATGTCGAAGTCACTTTCGTCCAACATTTCCATTGAATAGGCACTTACTATGGAAATTTTGGATGAAAACCTCGGCGGAATATAATTAGTCTTATTTTTATTTATTTAATGAAGTGCACCTCTGGGAAATATTTTACCACTAATTGTAAGCAAGGAGACAGATACGGAAGCCAGAAAAAAATAAAAATTTAACGTATTGGCCTACAATCGCAGAAAACCGGGAAAAGTAGAAGGGAGGTCTTTGCCCTGCCATTGTGGGACAACATACCATACCTACCTACTGGTTTCACGATTCACAAAAATAAAATAAAACTTGAAGAAGGAACCACATTACTTAACACATTCAAGTATCTCGAGAGCCCATAATAGTCTAATGTAAATTAACCTTAAAGAATTTCCTATCACGCTAACTGACGTTTTCATTTAATTTCAGAGTGCAAATTGATTGACAAGAAGATCTCCTAGTGCTACTACATATTACAATATAGCTGTATAGGAAGTGTTCAGTTGTCAGCTGCCTGCGTTGTAACACGGTCTCGCAAAATGGAGATCGACAGATTCGTGAATGTGAAATATAAATTGAAGTCATCCGAACAGTTTGAGGAGTATTTAAAGTTTATCGGTGAGTACTTCACTGTAGGTAACTGATTCGCAATATACAGAGAGTCTGATTTAAATGTTCTACGAGTAGGTACCTAACCTACACACCAAACCTGCTGGCATAGCTCTATACTTACCCTATCTTGTGTTATAACTGTGTCCACTAGTTACCAGCTGATTGAGTGGAGCTCTTTTACTCATGAGAGTAGCGAGCGAAGCGATCGCCGCTAAGATACAGCGAGCGAGACGACTGAGACGAGCTCACTCTTGAGTATTGAGTTCTTTGACACTTGAGGCTAATTCACAAGATGTTAACGAGCTCGCTCACTAATTCACGATACGCGTGGTGCGTGGAGAGTGGGCTTACTCCATTCACTTCTAGTGAGCTCTCTCTTCGCTCGTACGTCGCTTGAGTAAGCGTTTTAGTCAAGTCGTCTGTGGGTTCACTTCGCTCGCTCATCGCGAGACAACACAGTCTCGCGGTGAGCGAGCGCTGCACAAGCTAGGATAATTTAAGCGGTTATTACACTACACAATCTATCGGGCCCGATAACTAGGGCGAGAGTAGTCTAATAAAAAATCGGGTGTAAGGACACTGCCATCGGGCGATCGGGTGGCTCCGATCTCCCTGCTCTGTCTATCACCTAGTGTAAGTAAGAGACAGGGAGGCAGGGCCCTGCTGCAGTGGCGGCAGTGGGTAGTTTGGCACCGTGGGCGGATTTGTATTCAGATATTTTCGATTGATTATTTTAGATACTAAAATATTCGATCAAATTATCAAAATTGATTTCCCTGTCTCGCGCGGTTTAAGCGCAACATGACTTTATTATTTTAGGGAATTAGAAATTATACTCCAAAATAAAAAGTGAAATTATAGTTGCGATGCATTTTAAACCAGGTATAATTGTATGAAGGTAGTCACAAGAGTAGGCTTAAGTTGGAAACAAATTTTAAGCACGTCAAAAAAGCCACTTTATTTTGTTTTATAGACGCGACTTTGATATCTTTATAATGAATTTGATAAAAAAAAGAATGTACGCCTTCCTTGGACCTATACTACGCCTTCTTTGGATGTACGAGTGAGTTGTCGTTGTCACCTTGGTGCTAGGCACCCGGGGCGGACCAGCCTCCTCCGCCCCCACTTTACGCCGCCACTGCAGTTAGGGCACGATAGATTGTGTAGTGTAATAATCGGCACCCTGCCGCAGGGACAGGGCGCCCTAGATATCGGGCCCGAAACGCCATCTTTAAGTCTATTTACTTCGATGTAACACGGCGCCACTTATCATTAGATACAAAAGTCCCCAGGTTTTTGCCCATAAGTCCAGGCGAGTTTTGAGGGTTTCCATACATTATCTTTTTTTTTGCCCAATTTATTTCCCACTGCTGGGTAAATGCCTCCCCTTCCTCTTTTAATGCCTCTTTCCTGAGCGATATCTGACCTACTTCAACCCACAAACGTCATCAGATCGTTAGCATTAAATAGCATAGCATTTAAATAATTATAATTTGTTAGTATAATTTTCGTGGGAACTGGAGTTTGGACTGTTATTTAAAAAATCACTTATAATGACGCACTTAACACACGTTAGATTCACAAGTTATTTTTATTTATAATAATTTTAAATATAGTTGTTTCAAATACATTCAAGTTAATGTGAAAATCTGTTCGTCTATAAGTAAGTATTTTTTATGGGTTTGCTCGTAGATATAATAAGTTTTTAATATTCCTATCTGTTTGCTCTTGACTCCTAGTCTAGGTCAGAGGTAAGAGATGACAGAGACAAATTCTACGATGAAGTGAGCTTACCCAAAACGAGCCTGTTCACTCTAACTTAGATTTGGGTTGTAAGAGTTCGGAAACACAGATGCAGGCAGAGAGTTCCACTCCTTTGCTGTGCACATTATAAAAACGCCTGAACGGTATTTGATGACTCCTTGCAGGCTAACGTGGATTAGAATACAATATATTTATCTCAATTGCATGTTACCTTACAACGCCGCGCCGGCTAAAGCTTGTAGGTGTTGTAGGGCCATTTTTGGCTTGCTTAGAATCGACGAACCTACTTAGTAATTTTCTAAATATCCTTGATCTGAAATTAGGAACCTTGCTTCCGAGCATAAAAACAAGTGCTCCTCTCGACTTTGCCCCGTATCAAAGTCGAGAGGTATCAACATCGTCTTAAAAATACGAGTCTTAGAAAAACATCATTTTTTAACAAAAAAAAAGTAGTCTATTCAACATCAACGTGCTGTTAGTTAATTATAGAGAAACCTTGAATATACAATGCCTTGTAATAGTTGTAATCAGAGGCGGCGCAAGGCGTGGGCGACATGGGCCACCACCTCCGCGGCTTCGCGGTCCGAATGTCCTCCCAGCTTTGACTTTTTTCAACTCAGAAAAATCCGACTTATCAGAGCCTATTTGCAATTTTTTTGAGCTCGCTTTGCTTGCTGTTGCTATTTGAAATATTTTTATTGTTAAGGTTTACTTCTAAGTTAATGCACTATGATAAAGAGACATGATTAAGAGCGAGCGGAGTGAGCTTGTACGAGTAATCGTACAAGCTTACTCCGCTCGCTCTTAATCATGGGTCCTTATACTTTATATTAGTTCTTTCTTTTTCCTACACTAGCTGACCCAGCGAACTTCGTACCGCCTTAGCGTAGCAATGATGCACTACTTTATTTTGTATAGCTGACCTATCATTTAAAAATATTTATCTATGTAACATAACTATTCCGTGGCGAGTTATTTTCAAAAAATAATTAGATTTTAATTAAGCAACCACGTTTCCGAACAAACAATGCTCTTTCAATATAGTCTATGGCTGTGAATGACATTGACATTCGTTACGCGCGTTTTTTTAAATATGCAAAATTAAATGTATATTTTTCAATATTTCTGAGAGATTTTCTTAATATTTTTTTCCGTAAGAACCTTCTCCTAATAATAACAAATACAACAAAAAAAGAATTAGTGAAATCGGTCCAGCCATTCACGCGTGATGCCGTGACCAAGGAAAACGGGTTTCATTTTTATATATATAGATTCGTCAAATATTCACAATGTTTGCACAAAAAGTCAAAAGAGAAACAAAACTATTAGTGGCGGGGTTTTCAGAGGTTGGCTTTTTTAAAAATTGAGATGAGCTTGCTCTTGACTCTAGTCTTGGTCAGAGATGACAGAGACAAAGTCTACGATGGAGCGAGCTTACACAGAAGAAGCCTGTTTACTCTAACTCGATTAGGATATCGTTATCTATATCGCTAACTCGACTATTGAGATTAGGTTAGTTACTATCGAGATTAGGTAGTAGTTTGAATCCAACTTCTGAAAACCTCCTCAAAAAATCACAATATTCTTAGGTATGACCTGAGGGCCTCGCAAAATGCCTATCTTGCCTACATCTAGTCTTACCCCGCCACTGCTTGTAATAATAACGTTATTATTATTATAATATGTTGGTAAGTAGTAATGATTGCGTTTCATCTATCATTCATTTGTTATAAACGAACGATAGAATGCAAAGTGCTAATAGGTATTTATATGTACTTAATTTTAGATAAGTAATCAAATCTTCAAGGAACTCCTGCGAAACGGCTTGACCGATTTTTATGAAATTTTTGGTGTAGGTACATTCGGTAGGGCTGAGAATAGGTTGTAGGCTAATTTTTTAATGGCAAAACGACGTCTGTCCGGTCAGCTAATCTTCTAATACTTATTTAAAACTAGCCCGCGGCTTCGCTAGCTTGACAAATTATATACGAAAACCTTCCTCGAGAACCACCACCACAACAGATGTTTTTATTCCATCAATGAATATTTTGAGTATAAATTATAAAACTTATGTACCTATTTACTATAATTACTTTGACATCCAAATATTGACATAAATAATAATTAAGCATTTTTGTTATTCATATTATTTTTATTGACATGACATCATTGATATACAATTGTAAATGACTGGAATTATTTTAAATTTTAAATTTTATTTTATTAATTGCATAAAAACCTAAATTTAAATTATGAAATTGATACTTGTAGGTACTTTATGTTAATGCTACTTATTTATTAAATGTGTACTGCATGTAAAATATTTGCACGGCAGAAATGCCGAATATAGTGAAACTTATAGACTTTAAGAACTTATGTCAGCTACTTACCTATATTCTTGCAAATAAATGTATCATTCATTCATTCACTCTACCCATTGGTGAAAACAGCATGGAAATCGGTGCAGTAGTTTATCGCGAACAGACAGACAGACAGTCAGACGCGGTGGAGGACTTTGTTGTATTATATGTAGTGAAACTTGTGTCACGGTATTTCTTATCTAATTCCTCCGAAACGGCTAGACCGATTTTTATGAAATTTTCGATGTTGATACATTCGGTAGTTCTGAGAATAGGTGCTTGGCTATTTTTTTAAACGAAAAAGCAACGTTTGCCGATTAAGCTGGTGGGTATAGGATAACATAAACCTGTTTGCTCTTAAACTAATCAAACGTAGCTGAATACCAGTATTTTACTTAGAGTGACAGTTACTGAGCTGTGCAGGTCAGTAACTGGGTAAACACAGGACTCCAAGACTGGTTGTCAGGTTTTCAGGCATCTTTTTTTTGGGACTAGCCCGCCACACATTCCCAACCACTGCAACTCCTGAAAGCCTGAATGAACAGTGGCGACCACCAGAAAAACGCCGAGCTAATGAAGGCCGACGAGTCCCGGATAAACGATGCAACTGTCTTGGATCCCGCAACGAAATTAATCAGAAGAGTACAGCGGACGAGTAGTTAAAGATCAATAAGTGTCAATCTGGATCAACAGTTAAACGTGTATTTAGGTGGTATTAAATTAATGGTCACCCATCCAAAACTGAGCTCGACAAGCGTTGCTTAACCTTGGAGATCATACGGTAATTGTTTAACCACAAGCCCATTCGTATTACTACATTGTACATAAAACGTGTGTGTGTTGTAGTAGTAGCAATATAAAAACAGCTCATTGAATAGGTACGCGTTAATGATTTCCATACTAATTTAAAATGCCCATAATAATTATAAAGTCGTGATATTAATGTCCTGTGACGATGACGCTCCAAGTTACGTTGTCTTTGTCTTTTATTTTTTGCTGGATTTGTAATACTTTAAAGAGGTATGCGGAACATGGTGGAGTATTCCGAAACCTCTCTTGAAAAGGGAGGTTCCTCCAACCAGGATTTTGTGTCTGGTGAGCTGCCCATGCCCGCGTCAGCAACTGCGTAGATTTTCATAACTTGACAAAATGTAGTAGGTTGTTGTAGCGCTTATGCTAAATACACAAATGCCTTTTCACACCACCTGCACGAAAACGTCAAATTATAATTACGTTTTACAAACTCAACCGAAAGTAAGTCATTATTCGAGGGGTTATAATCAAATTCAGTATAAAATTAATGCCCGGAGATCAATAATGTGATTTGAATTTTGAACTTAAATTGGACACCGACGGGTATCGCTCGCTGACTACAACTCTATTATATACTCTACTAGATGACCCGCGCAACTTCATCTGCGTCACATTTTCCGCTCCTAAATGATATTGCAACAAAAAATTGAGAAGTAAGCTATTCTATCTTTCAAGTTGGATCAAACTGCACACGGTGTGCAAATTTGTTTAAAATCGGTTAAGGAGTTTAGGAGTCCATCGCGGACAAACAACATGAAACGTGATTTATATATATTAAGATATACTGCATCTCTTAGTTCGCAAGTTAAACTCGTAAACTCCTTCGCTTTCATTAGGTTCGAGATTCAATATAACGCCCGTGACATAAGATACTGCTTTACCTCCTTGGTCTATAATGTAATGTACTATTGCTTGCATGATAGACAGCATTTGTCTGATGTCAAGTCTTTATTGTGTGGTAAGTGTGGTTCCTTTGCGGCGACAAAATTGCAATTCAACTTGGTCGGTGAAATTCAGGGTGTGGTGTGACCGTAGAAATAATGGGTGTGACATACAACTGTTTCGTGTCCTTTCTCACATTTACACACACACACACACACACACACACCCTCTCTCTCTCGTCTCACTCGCTCAAAATTCTCTCGTCTTACTCACTTTATTATGCTGTAAGCTTATGGTTTTTTATTTCTATGTTCCAGGTGTCGGCCTGATACCACGTAAAGCCGCTTGCGCAGTAAGCCCTGTTGCTGTCCTGACGAAAAATGGCGATACGTACACCTTCACGATGACCACCACCTTCAAAACTATCACGTTCAGCTTCAAGTTCAATGAGGAGTTCGTTGAAGAGAGGCCTGATGGAGCTAAGGTGAGGATGCCATTTAATTTTTACTATTCATAAGCATACGTTTGACCACTATCTCACCTGATGGTAAGCGATGATGCAGTTTAAGATGGAGCACGCTTGCCTACTGACAACTAACCTATTCACTCTTGACTTAAAGACTCCCAGGTTATAGCTATTAGGAAACACAGACTCAGGCAGGGAATTCTATTCCGTAGCTGTACCCACAATGAATGTTTCCCAAAACGTTTCGTGCGTATGGGTGGGATGTCCACCATGTACCTGTGGTGCATCGCCGTACGATTGGTCTTGATGATCCTGTATATAGGCATACGGTACAGAAAGTAAAGTCCCATCGTTGGGCAACTGCCTGATAGTTGATACTAGCTGACCCGCGCAATTTCGTCTGCGTCACATTTTCCATTACTGCTCCGCTCCTATTTGTCTTAGCGTGATGCTATATAAACAAACAAACAAATAAACTCTTCTGCTTTATAATATTAGTTGATATTCGGGCTGTTGTCTATGCTCAAATCGCACGGTAAACTCTGATACCTCGATGCAGGATTTCTAGTAGTTCGCTGCTGGTTGGGTAGATGGCGTTGTGTTTGTTTTTGTTGCGTTGTAAAGCTCCGTTGTTTACTTTGTCTTGTGGCGGCATTGATGTCGCTTCATGTGCTCTTGACCTCAATCTCGCCTGATGGTTAACGATAGACGAGGTCTATGATGGAGCGAGCGACCCCAGAAGATGCCTGTTCATCCTTCTTGGAAAGCTGACAGGTAGGTGGTAGGAAACACCGAGGTGCAAAGATATGGGCACCAAGACTAGGCGCATAATAAATATGGAGTAGAAGCACTTAGTATACAGGGAAATTGAAAAAATACCCGAAACCTCTTAGGCAGTGAAAGTACACATGATTATAAGCAACTTTTGTTTTGGTAAAACTCCGAAATCTCGAAAAAAATATCAGCTGTTTCATACAAAATGCAGTATTTAGCCAATGAAAATGTATGAAACAGCTGATATTTTTTTCGAGATTTCGGAGTTTTACCAAAACAAAAGTTGCTTATAATCATGTGTACTTTCACTGCCTAAGAGGTTTCGGGTATTTTTTCAATTTCCCTGTATATATATAGTATAGTATATAGCACGGTATAGTATTAATAGACCTATACTATAGTAGTAGATAATGTTCCAAAGCAAAATATTCCTTAACTCTATACCGCGTGTATCTGACATCGACGCACAAACGATTTCCATGGGTCCAGGGCATGATTCTGGACACCCTAGACTTAGAATTTTTCGTCGGCTATTTTCTCATTTTTTCATTTTTTACAAAGGGTTTTTTTACTTTAGACTGCTCATAATCGTTATTCTGACCTAACCCAATGATATTTTTAATAAAAAAATAATTAATTAACTACTTTCACTAAAAAGAGCAATGTGAATAAAACCACAAATAGATATCAGCTCAGCTGAGCTGATACCTATTTGTGGTACTCTTGAAAAAAATGAGAAAAGAACCGACGAAAAATTCCAACACTGGGGTGTCCAGAATCATGCCCTGCACCCATGGAAATCGTTTATGCGTCGATGTCAGATACACGCGGTATCCATCTTTTAACAAGAAGCTTAATTATTGCTATTAATGTCGTTGTAATTATTATTTTTGTTAAATTCCAGTTAAAATCTCTGCTGGAGGTCGACGGAGACCAAATGACACAAACTCAAACTGAAGAAAACGGTCGAAAGTCGATACATGTGCGGACTTTCACACCTGAAATATTAACTGTGGTAAGTTTAGACTCTTGTAGTATCATAGACTTAATGGCTAGTAATTGGGCACGCCACTATTGTGGCGAAAAGTCCCATATTTGAGGAGTGCTTGAGTGGCACTACGGCGTCCTCATCTTCCGCTTGACGCAGGTACTTACAGGACACGGTTGTTTCGGGAGGTAACTGTTTTGCATTCGGCGGGTGGAAACGCCCGGGCGTCACCACTGTGAGGATCGCCCATAGGATACGGTGAAATTCAGCCCTGCTTGGGTGTTGCACCGCCGTGTCCTCACAGCGGCGATCGACGGCGGTGGCATCTCGCTTTCGGTCCGGTCCCCTCCTTTTGCGAAGTAGTAATGCTAGCGAAGAAAGATGCTGAACGCGTGCGAGAGAGGCAAATCTCATGCCCCAGCCACCGCAGCAGAAGAACGACGGGCGTCGGGAGGCGCAGAGCGATTCCCTTGATGTTCTATTTTTACCGACCTCCATCTGTATCGATGTCAGCATAGAAGTCAGGGCTGCTAGGGCCAGTGTCTGCGGAATTTGTTTGAAAGAGTCACCGCGACCCTAGAACGCAAAGGGCTTTAGCAAGAACACGGATGGTTTTTGGTCAGAAAGATTTTGAAACTCCCTTCCGCTCCGCCAAGAGCGATAAGAGTTATTTGATGATTTCTCATCCTGTGTGTCTCGGGGCCAAAATCCAACTGATTGATTTTCAAAAGAAGGTCTGTTATTTATGCTTCACTAATCTAATAGAACTGGCCGTTTTCGGCCATGACTAACCATCAGCGCGGAAGATATTAGAGTGTCAGGTGTGTGCGCAAATACAGATTATATTATAGTCCGATGGGAAGGCTAATCCGACCTGACAGTAGAGCGAGCTGGCGCAGGACCAACAGTTCAGGCTGCGTTTCTACCAGAGATGTGCGTGGATGCGTAGTAAGACGTAGCGAGGGATGTGTTTGTAAAAAAACCAATAGAGTCGTTTGCGCAGGGCGAGGATAAAGCCAGCAAGACGGAGCTGCGGTGGTGGATAAACCATCTGCGACGATAAGCTCGCGTGGGATCGCCGGAGCCCCGCAGGGCCAGAGCCGTGACAGAAACCATACCTGCTGCATGTTGCATGCTCGCTTGCATGCTGCATGCTTGCTTGCTCACTTGCATGTTTGCTTTCATGCTGTATGCTTGCTTGCATGTTGCATGCTTGTTTGAAACTTTGAACGCAGCATGCTCGCTTGCATGCTGCATGTTTGCTTGCATACTGGCTCGTATGCTGTATGCCTCTTACTGCATGCATCTTACTGGAAATTAATATTTTATTGGTTCTTAATAAACACGTCCGTTCCGTCCATTACGCACCCTCGCTCATCGCTGGTAAAAACGTAGCCTTAACGTATTTTCCAAGGCAAGAGGTTGTTACACCAGCAACTTCCAATCTCTGGGCTGTCTCTTAAAAATTCGTAACAGAACCACACGCACGACACGTTTTGGGAACACATTGGTACGTACAGCTAAGGAGTGGAATTCCCTGCCGGAGTCTGTATTTACTGATGGCTACAACCTGGGAGTATTTAAGTCAAGAGTTAATAGGTTACTTCTAAGCAAGCGTGCTCTATCTTAGACCGCATCATCGCTTACCATCAGGTGAGATAGTGGTCAAACTCGTGGCTATCAGAAGTAAAAAAAAAAGAAAAGAGCCTAAAAACATTTTTGCTCGATCTGGGAATCGACCTCATGTTCAGCAATTGCCTGCCGGTTTTGTTCGTCTCGCATCCGTTGGCTCTGTTCGTCTCGCATCCATCGGCTACCCGCGATCTTCACCAGGTTATTGGTCCACCTAGTGGGAAGCTTCCCAACACTGCATCGGCCCGATAAACCATTTCTTCGGCGTGGAATGTGCCCACTGCCACTTCAGCTTGATGATCCTTTGGGCTATGTCGGTAGATAACCTTGGTACTTTTGTTTGTTTATTCTACTGAAAACAAAACCCCTTATCTCATATTTCATCATCTTCTGGACCTAGTCATCACGTATCCAATGAATCACTCATATCTTTCTGCATCTAATCAGTCTTCGGAAAGTCTTCATGTGTCATATTTGTAATCATATCTGATCGTACGTGGCGGATTTGGTGATGACGTGGTTTTAGTTATAGATAACGTTGTAATACGTACCTAGAGGTTGTCTAACAAATGTCTGTCACCAGTGAGTACTAGTTTTAAGTAAGTTTACTTGATAATAATTTGTACTGGGAACGGTCTTTATTTCTTATATTTTTAAGGATAGGAAATCTGGAGGATTACTTACCCGCGCAACTTCGTCTGTGTTTTGCTTTAATGCTCCGCTTCTATTGGTCGTAGTGGGATGTTATGTAGCCTATCGCCTTTCTCGATAAATGGGCTATCCAACACTAAAATATTTCTTCAATTTGAATCAGTAGTTCCAGGAGATTAGCGCGTTCAACCAAACAAACTAACTCTTCGTTTATTATACTAGGATCTGCCAGCGGCGTGCCCGCGAGATCCCTAGGGAACATATATAATATATATAGCCTATGTGTTATTCCAGACTATAATCTACCTCTGTGCCAAATTTCATGAAGATTCTTTCAGGTGTTCTTACGTGAAAGAGTAAAAAAAAAAACAACCATCCTATATAAATATGAACCTTCTCCTGACATTAAGTAACACAACAAAAAAGTTGGCCCAGTCGTTCACGCGTGATGCAATGACCAAGGGAAATAAGGATTCATATATATATATATATATATATAGTAAGTACGATAGGATATATAGATTATTTTGTTTTAATTTTCATTAATTTGTTCCAGATCACGACAGCAGATGGTTGGTCCGGGAAATGTATTCGAGTCTATGAAGTAATTAAAGATTAAATTAATATGTTTAAAATAATTTAGTTAATTAATTAATTAATTTTGTTATACGGGTGGTCGTTAAATATGTTATAATACCTATAATACAGCTGGTTCTGAAAGTAAATGTATTTTATTTTGCCACTATATAGTTATTACACGCGGCTTGCGCCCTGGTCTCAATCACCAAACTCCGCCCGCTGACCTGCCGGTCGATTCTGTGGACATCTCACCGTGATCACTTGAGTGGAGTGAGCGACAAGTGAGCTGTCATGCCATCTTGTTTGTATGGTTTGACAGCTCACTTATCGTGCGCTTCGCCTAAGTGTTCACTTCGACATGTTTACAGAATCGCACTGCTGAGGTGGTCGGCTCCGGAGTCCCCAGTACAAAGACGCCGCGCCGTTTCGGTCACTTGTCAATGTCAAAACATTATCAATGTTTAGGGGAGAAGGTCATTATCAATGTTTAGGGGAGAAGGTGGAACTGTGCTCCGCTGCTGTTTTTTTAAACTTTATGTGTAAAATACGAGTAACATAAATGTAGTTTATATAACGTCGGACTCCTTCTTCCTTACTACGGAATTAATAAAACTGCCACATAATGGTTATATGCTTGTTTATTGTATGGCAGCCTGGGCATATTAAATACATGGTAAATTTTTTTTTAAGTGTGCCTTCAGAGCCAAATCCGAAACTATGAGGATTCAAAAAAATGAAAAGGGGTCTCGAGCTCGATTTTGGTGAAAAGCTGCCTCATTGAATTTTTGGAAAATCGTTGTTCCTGCCCCGGAATCGAAACGGTTGGTTTTAAAAAAAAACTTTTTATAAAAAAATACAATCGAATCGAAAATTACTTTAATTTCGGAAGTCGGTGTCAAAATACGAAGAAACTAAAAAAACACACCGACTTCCGAAATTATTTTAGTTTTGTTGTTGTTGTTGTTTTTTTAACCGACTTCCCAAAAAGGAGGAGGTTATCAATTTGGTTGCATGTTTTTTTTTATGTTTATTACCTCATAACTCCGACAATTATGAAGCGATTTGAAAAAAAAATTGTTTTATCTGAAAGGATATACTTGCAGATTGGTCCCATTTAAATCATATCAAAATCGGTTACGAACTTTGACTATCTAAATGATTCTTTGATAGTCGAAATTGCGTTGTTAGGTGTGGGGCACCACTAAAAAGTGAAAAATAAAAAACTTTTTACAAAAAAATACAACCGACTTCTAAAAAAAAACACTACAAAGTAAAAAATAACTTTAATTTCGGAAGTCGGTGTCATAATACGAAGAAAGTAACAAAAACACCGACTAAAAAGTTTTTCTTTTATTTGGAAGTCGGTTGTATTTTTTTGTAAAAAGTTTTTTATTATTGTTCACTTTTTAGTGGTGCCCCTTACCTTACAACACCACTGGGAAATCGCAGAAAAGCAAAATACGCAATTTCGATTACTTGGATGACATAAAACTATCATCCAAGTAGATGAATTCAAGCTATTTCGATTTAAAATCCAAAGTTCGTATCCGATTTTCATAAAATTTAAATGGGATTAACCTGCAAGTATATCCTTTCAGATAAAACAAGAATTTTTCAAATCGGTTCATAATTGTCGGAGTTATGAGGTAACAAACAGAAAAAAAAAACATACAACCGAATTGATAACCTCCTCCTTTTTGGGAAGTCGGTTAAAAACACAACTGTATTATTATACCATCCGTAAGCGTAGCTAATAAGGGTCACAAACTGAGGATGTTTTTAGACGGCCACTTCTCGCCTGAAAGGGTTATTTACCGTCGTTATGTCCATGTTACCTACACTTAACGTGGACGCTCCGGTACGGGTTGAAGCATTTAATCAAAAATTATTTTAATGGAAATAACAAATGACACCATTGAGCATAACGCCGTCCTTGCATCGTTTAATTGCAAGTCGCATAAAAGGTCTATGGAAGGAGTAAGATCATTATGCGGGGAAGTGGACATAATTGCTCTTCAGGAGACATAGTTGTTGCCACATGATCTGGCCTGCTTATCTCAAGTTAATATCCTTGTAATAATATCCTTGGACATTTCACACAACGCCATATAGTCCCAAGCTAAGCAACCTAATGCTTGTGTTATGGTAACGAGATGGCTGATAAACTACTTATATACATTTTTTTTTTGTAAATACATACATATTATAGATAGAAAAACACCCAGACTCGGAACAAATACTTGCAGGTCGTACAAATATTTGTTCCGTGCGGGAATCGAATCCGCGACATGCTGCGCAGCAGTCAATCGCTCAACCACTGCGCCAACCGTGTCGTCTGATGTTAGTGATGAATTCGGCAGTACTGGTACGTCCGCAGTCGATACATAGGAGGGAATGCAAGTGGGCCGGCCATACTACGGTAGTGTTGCGTTGCTTTGAAGGAGAAAAAGTATGTTCAGTAGTGTGTGCATAATTCCATGCGATAATCCACGTATCGCTGCGATAAAAGTGTCGTTATGTGACCTGCGCGTGCTAATATTAAGTTTTTATCTACCTGTAGATAGTGCGGAAAATCTGACTGCATTCACGCAGACTGTTTAGGAACGTTACTATCCTAGGGGATTTTAATACGCATCCTGGTCAATTGTTTTTTAAAGAGCTCAAAAGTTTTTGCTGTGAACAGGCATGGCTATTGTATAGATATTTAAACAAAAAATGAATTCAGATAACTATACATTTATAAGTGAGGCTAACGGAAGTCGGAGATAGCAGGACCATTGTGTAGTCACAGAAGCAGCTTTACAGTTAATTACAAGCGTAGAAGTTAAATATGACTTAAATTGGACCGACCAAATTCCGCTTTTAGTAAAGTGTAATTTTACTTTAATTAAGCAAAAGCTTATCAATCACTGTCCTCAGGTATCAGATGGTAAGTATAAAGTGGGGGGAAATATCGTCGTTGCAAATAAACATATTTTCGCATATTTGTGGAAATAACCTACGAGACAGATTTCCCCGTGCAATTGGAAGCTTGTGGTGGGAATTTTTGACCGGACACCAGCCATAAAGCAGAGATTGAAAAGCTGTACAATGATACTGTATACTGCCTGGGGTTGGCAGCTGGCTTGGAAAAAGCCTACGCATCAAATGTGTAGCGGTCTGGAACAGGCACGTCAGCAGTGGCCACGGGGAGGCGCGGGCTAAGTTCACTTTGTGGAACTGGCACGGCAGACCTTCGTCAGGTACTGTGACGATGAGATGATAGAAGCGTGGAAAGCTTTTATAGGTAAGCTGAAGTGATGTCAAAATCACCAAGAGGTAATTAAAATTAACATCTTGGCCTCACATAACTCCACCGCCGACTTTAGTAGTTTCTGGAAATGTACCAGTAAAATGAGCGCAGCTCAGGGCCTTCCCGTGAGCGTTGACGGCGTTACTGAACCACAATTAATAGCTGAGCTTTTCAAGGATCACTTTGCTGTTCGGTCACCATTAGGGCCGACGCAGCGGGTAATCGATGCTGAAACCTCAACGGGACCGCTCTCGACTCTTATCACAGCTAAAGGATGTTAAGATAGCTCTTAATAATATGAAAAGGGGAAATTCTCCGGGTCACGACGGCCTCAGTATTGAGCACTTGCGGCATGCGGGGTGCCACTTGCCCAGGGTTTGCTATTTAACCTGTGTATCTCACTTGCCTGATAGTATGATGAGGACGGTGATTGACCAGTAATTAAACACGTAACGGGCGACTCATCAGATCGGTTGAATTATAGGCCTATCTCTCTAGCTACGATTATCACTACAGTGCTTGACAGTGTGCTAAATGTGCAGCTAGAGAAACATCTGCGTTTGTACGATGCACAATTTTGTTTTCGACCTGGCTTATCTACCGAAAGCGCCATTGCTTGCCTTAAGCGTAGTACCCGACAGTATTGTCGGGTACTAAGCTGATAGGAGTACACCAGTCTACGCAGCGTTTCTAGATCTTTCCAAGGCCTTCGACCTAGTCTCGTACGACTTCTTTGGGATAAGTTAAAGGCAACGGGAATGCCTGAGGAATTGAGAAGTAAAAGAGAAATGTTTTTAGGTAACCAAACAAATGTTGTTAGGTGGGGGAATAAGTCTTCTGTACTGTACAGGTTGGATTGTGGCGTGATGCAAGGGGGTTTAACCTCCCCTAATAGTTTTTAACTTGTACCTGAATGCTTTGATCGAGGGACTCAGCGCTGCGCATGTGGGCTGCTTTGTTGACGGGCTGTGAACCAATTATCGGCGTAGCTTTAGTTGTTGAAACACTGGTGGAAATTTGTGAGAACTACGCAACCGGCCATGGGTTGACGAATAATGTCAAAAAATCGGAACTCATGGTTTTTAAGACCGTTGGCAGGAAATGTCCAGAAAATGTGCCAGAGGTTAAAATAAAAATGTCCCGATTCGTCGGGTTCATCAGTTTAAATACCTTGGTCATCTATAAGCTGGCGACCTTAGGGATGATGACGATGTCGAACGGGAGCGCAGGGCGTTGGCGGTTCGGGCGAACATGTTGGCCCATAGGTTTGCCCGATGTACAGAAGAAGTGAAACACACGCTCTTTAGAGCATACTGCACATCCCTGTTGTACACTGAGCTCTCAATGGGTCAATTGTACCAAACGGGCCGCCAATGCGCTGCGCGTCCAGTATAACAACGCTTTCAGGGCACTGATGGAGCTGCCACGTTATTGCAGCGCATCAGGGATGTTTGCTGAAGCCAGAGTCGACAGCTTCTCAGCTGTCGTACGCAAGAAGAGTGGTTAGATTGCGTGACAGCGGCAACAGCCTCCTGAAAGTGATTGCGGTCAGGTTTGATGAGAGCCCCATTATGAGGCATCTCATCAAGACAACTATGTTTCTTATAAAATATAAGAACTAGGTAACATAGGGTATAAAATTTTTTGTAAGTAAAATCTTTTTAAACATTGCTGTATGTGTCTTGGACTTTAATTGTCTGTAAAATAAATAAATAATAATAATCAGTACCTGCACACAAAATTGTTTCGAAAGTACATAGAGTGAAACAAAGGGTTACTGGCCCTACATTGACTGGTGCTGACTATAGGAACGCGCATCACATGGGTACATCATGAATCTCTGTGCGCTTGATGCTCTGTAGACCCCAGCCAGCTACCTGCGGAAATAATACACAGTTAAAATCGGTGAGATTTAAACGTGGCTGCTTCGTGGAAATGGGCGATTTGTATCCAGCAGTGGTGTAGCTAGACTGAAAGGGGGGGGGGGGGGGTTATGAAACATTTTTGGGGGGGCCTTTTTTAAGCGTTTTTTTAACAAAGTAGGCCCTACTCGTTCGTGGCTAAATAATAACAGCCGCACAGGTCGATCTTCAAGGTTAAGCAATGCTTGCTGAGGTTGGTCTGTGTATTGGAGACCATCTTAACATACCGAGTTTCCTCCGTACCTCGGAAAGCACGTTAAGTTTTTGGTCCCGGCTCGGCTGTCATTTGGAGTTCTTTGGCAGTTGTTACGGGTAGTCAGAAGCCAGAAAATCTGACACCAGTCTTGCCAAGGAGCACCGTGTTATCCAGTTAATGGGTTATAGAGGTCTGGTAGGTAGCCGCTCCACGAAAAATATTGTTATTCAGTTGAATCCGGTTTGACTGGAAGCCGACCCCAATATAGTTGGGAAAAGGCTAGGCAGATGATGAAAGTAGGCCCTACTAGCTAAGGATTATCACGGCAGGCCACGAAGGAGATTATTGATGGCGGGACTAAATGTGTAGTTTTGCGTCCACACGTAGGGGCCCTTGTAGTTCGGGGGCCCCGTATATTTGATTCGGCTGATATGGCAGTAGCTACGCTCCTGCTATCCAGAATCACGTATTTTTCTCAAGTTCATATTACTGGTCGTGCACACACACATCTATAATTAATATTATAAAGCAGAAGAGTTTGTTTGTTTGGTTGAACGCGCTAATCTCAGGAACTACTGGTCCGATTTGAATAATTCTTTCAGTGTTAGTAGCCCATTTATCGAGGAAGGCGATAGGCACTTCGGCCGTTTTGGTGGTTCTGGACACCCGGACATCTTCTGGTTTGAGGACCTCCGGCAGTTTGGCGGCCAAAGCATCCGCCATCTCCTGCTTTGCAGCCCCTTTATTTTGGCCCCGGTGGCCGCCGTCCTGAACCCAAAGTCGGCTGGGGAAGCAAAGTCACTGAGTTTCAACTTTGCTTTTACTTCCGTCAGAACCGATTTGAAGGTTATCCCCCTGCTTGAGGCATCGGCCTACAGGGTGATTACTACAGCCTCGGAGCGAAAGGGTTCTCGCCTTTGGTGGCCGTGTGCACTTTATTGGAGCCGGGCTGATAGGTGGAGGGCCAGTAGGTGCCGGCTGCGCCGCCCTCCTCTTACCCTTCCATTTTACCACCGTCGTTTACGCCGGGATCACTCTCCCCACCGATTACCGGCGTATCGGGCCGCTTGAAGCGACCCCGAACGTCGCGCCCCGGCAGAGGAGCAGCAGCTCCGCTCGCCTAAGCGCGACCCCGGCCTCTCCTCGCCGTCGCTACTTTTGCAGCCGGCAGATTCATCTCACTCGAGGAAAGACCCACCGACCCCACCCTGTCCGATTAGATTTCATTGCGCGACAGTGATTGCGCGATCATTTCTCCAAAATTTGGAGCGACCGTGCAAGTCCATGTCGGTCATATTTGGCTTCATGCAGTCGCCTGGAAATGTTTATTTTTTTATTTTAAAGTTGGCGTTCATGTCACGATAACATAGAATTTGAAAATTGATGAGGGCATGGACAACAGGGGTGGATCAAGGATTCTCATTTTCAGGGCTAGCAAAGTAATCATTTTTAAAATAAAATAAAATAACTATAACTATTACACGCTCAATGTACGAGCGCCTACCTGAGTAGTATGTACCTACCTACATATCTACTTCTAATCATGAAATAAGGACTTTGATCTCTTGTTATCACAGTTTAAGGCTGAGTCTACACCGAAACACACGTGTCAATTAAGCATACATAATTCATTTTTTTTTCCGCTGATCTATAATTCTATACTGCAAAGGCCACCCTCAAATCCTTCCAGGAATTCCTTTCTCAAGCCAATTCGAACCAGCACTTAATTATGTGTGGGCGTCCAGGTTGTTTTCACTACCAAATGTCGATTAAATCTAGAAAAAATATAGATATTAATAATCACTAGCTATTCCCCGCGGTTTCGCTCCCGTCAACTGCAACTTTCTAATTGTTTTCTTTTATAAGAACCTTCTCCTGACTATCTAAATACGACAAAAAAATAATTAGCGAAATCGGCCCAGCCGTACACGCGTGATGCGATGACCAAGGGAATTAAGGATAAATTTATATAAATAGATTTTTATATCTAATTTTACAGAGTGGGGACGATAATACGACAGTAAATGAAAACACGGACACTACTAATTCATAGGAATAATTCTAAACCATCAAAAAAGTCCTAAAAAAAAAAAACAAACTAAATGGCATAAAACTGGAAATAAAACAGAACGCCCTTTATAAACATTGGTTCACTAACCTGTGGTAAGAGTGGCAACAGCGCGGTCTTGTAGCGACTTGATCTTTCGGCGCCATTATTAAGGCGCGTCCCCGAGCAAAACGCAGCGCTAGCCGTTTTTTTGTGCAGTTTTTGGGAGCTATCTACTCTTTATCCAAAAGAAATATCAACTAATAAAAAATACATTAAATTTCTACATAATCTTGGCTTCAAAATGGTAGATTTTATTTTTAATTACTAAGTATAATGTTTAAGTAATCTCCTCACAACGAAACCACAGAAATGAGAAAAAAATACTGAAAACATGCATCTTCTCGAAAACTAACGATTATTTTGATTTTGTACTTACACTAATGGATAGGCAATTTAATTATGAACATTTTGATAGAAGTATTTTTTTCAAACGACCAAAATTCGATTTTATAACGATTTTATTCAACATTCTGAGCGTATTCGCTATTGTATCTCTTGCGCTGTTATTGAGGGAAAAAATGCTCAAGGTTATTTGGTCAGGGTACGGCCTTAATGCTCAGTAAAAACAATAACACTGAATCACAGACTACTAACCAAATAATCAAGCACTTCTCACCCACGCGTTATTTATTAATCAAATTATCACAATCAGGATCACTATTCAATCACATAACTCAGTGGGTAGGTAGGTATGTCACTAAAGTTTTCACGCAATCAGTGAAATACGGGGCTAGGGCTTCATATGTAGAGCGAAATTGCGAGACGAATGAATGTGTGAGAAAGATCCCTAATCACCAAATTCCTCGATAGTTGAATGTCAAAAGTAGTGAAACCAAATCTGATTTAAAATGGCTTGTACACTCATACTCGAAACGTTAGACCGCACCTGATGAGTAAACATGTGGCGATGGGACTCTTATACTCGAAACTTTAAACCACGCCTCATGAGTAACATGTGGCGATGGGTCTCTCATACTCGAAACTTTGGACCGCACCTCATGAGAAACATGTGGCGATGGGTCTAGAAGGAATCTTTGGTGCGATTTCAGTCTGTGTTGAGACACAGAGCGTTGCGCTAGATATCTTCAGAATCGTTGGTGCGATTTCTGACTGTGTTGGTGCACAGAGCGTTGCGCTAGGTATCTTCAGAATTGGTGGTGTTATTTCTGACTGTGTTGGTGCACAGAGCGCTTGGTGTGTTGTAGCACATGTTGAACTAGACATTTTGAGAATCGTTGGTGCGATTCTGTGTTGGTAATGGAAATTTCTCGAGTTGAGTATACATTGCCTATTTGTGAAAATTATTTTGGTAAATAATAAAAGACGAGAGAACTTGTTGATTGGAAGGATAATAGCGCTTAATGTATTTGCACAGAGCGCTTGAAGTGTTGTAGCACATAATTATTGCGATTCTTATCTGTGTTGATACATAGAGCCCCTCATGTGTTGTAGCATATGTGGCGGCAGATATGTAAAGAATCGTTAGTGCGATTCTGACCTGTGTTGGCGCACAGATTAAAAATAAAGTTCTATGAGTTGAGTATGCATGGCATAAAACTTTTTTTTTTCATAAATCGTAATTTATGGTACAGAGTAACAGAATTTTAAGGATTACTGTGTTGTAACTTGTTTATCGGACCTTTTCCAATGAGTGATGATGTGCAGGAAGCAATGAACAAAGTACGTACCCTCAATAACAGGGCATTGTCAATTATGACAGTTGATTATTGTACTTAGATTTAGAAGAAATAAAGTACCACTTAGAAATCAACCTTTCTTTCTATGGGCAGGATAGCCGAGCTAGATTACTCTCTGAGTACCTTTTGTCCACAGGACCAAACCCGAGGACGGATGCTAGTCGGGATGGCCGTGTCGTGGACAGATGGCGCCATGATGCCACAAGCAGCGCCATCTAACGATTATTTTGTGATCTAATATTGTTACGGGAAATGCAAGCGCGACCCACCACTTTGACACGATCGTCGGTAGAGGGGATGTAGCGAGGACTATGGAGAAGGGATCGAGAGTTGCGATAGTAAATCTCGGACAGTCTTAGCATACGCTCAGTACCAACGCACGTATTTGTTTCTTGCTGTAAAGTCGTTAGTTTAAATAAAGTTATTTTGATTTAAATTAAATTATCCTTCGTTTGAGTGCCCACATCCACGTAAAATTATGTCGGATCGTGAAGAATCCCCGATGCTTCGCAGCTCAACCACCCAAGACGCGACATATTTTAGTAGGTATATCTTTATATTTAATTAAATACTAATCGCCCAGTGGTCCCCCTTATGTCCGTAATATTGCACCAACCAAAATTTGTCACTGCACCACCCAAAAATTAACTGGTAAAAACGCCTAATTCATTAAGTCCGCCGCTGTTGCGTACTTTTGTGAGCGTAAAATATTAATAAATAAATAAACAGTATTTTTCAAAACCAAACTGTCCTTAAAGTTTCAATGGTTACCTACTTCACGAGAAAATTTCTTTTTAGAATTATGCGTAACTGATTTTACTGGTGTCTGTACCATGTCATGCGTGAGAATAGTTTGCGCGTGCGCAGCGGCACAGCAGCGGTGTAGTAACAGCTTTATTATCCATCAGCTGGCCTACTATGACGTCTTAAAACGATCATGTATAAGCTGTGGGAGGGAGACAGAGTTATACAAGACGCTTAGCACTATCCCTTTTTCTAAGCTTAATCATGATCGCATAGTAGAGCCCCCTGGTCCATATATATAAAAGTACTCTGTGCTGTGCATCAGACCGTCAGACCACACAGTCGCGTTACGTAAACGTTTGATTTAGTATCCGTTGGACAACGGATTAATATAGCTGTGTAGTGCGTATGATTGGCGTTTTGTTTTTAAATAAATATTGATTTAAAATGTGTTTTTGATTTGGTGAGTCTTATTTATGTAATATGTGAGTCGTTTGTCTATTTATTTGTGAATATGTCTGGCTGTTTACTGTTTCCATTTATATTCAATTTTATTTTTGTATTCTAATTGGTATTTGAGTAAGCTTGGCGGTATTTTCGTTATTTCATGGAAATTAACGAATTAAGATTTTATATAGTGTTCTTTTTTTATTTTGTCTTAATTTGCGAGAATTTGGCAGGTATTCGGTGTAGATTTTGGCGTTTAAATAATATTGTGAGTTTGTTGATATAATTAAAATACAATTATCGAGTTATTGTGTTGTTTATCTAAATGTTAACTATGGAGTTATTTTGGTTTGGAAAAGTGCGTAGGTGTGAAATTTTATACAGGGTGTTTCAGAAGTGCGTGGGCACAAGCTCATACTCCAGATTGGATCCAATACCTAATCGGTTGATTGTCGCGATACTCGGGAACCACTCACGACTACCTACTAGGAATGTTTATGCTGACGTAAATAATTAATTAGTTAAATACTAAGTAATGAATTACCTAATTATTTACGTACTCTGGGTAAAGCAGGAGGGAGTGTCGGTCTCCTACTCACTAAAACCCATCCGTGTTCCTCCTAATGCCCGTTTCGTTCCGGAAAATCGGGAAAAGTAAAAAGGGAGAAGGGAGGGTTTTGCCCTGCCATTGCGGGACATACAACATACAATCTGCGCGCTGCACCTTAGCATGTGTCCTGTCCAGCCCCATTTTAGATGGTCGATTCGTATGAGTATGTCAGGGAGTTTGGATTTCTGTCGTATCTCTGTTAAGGTGATTTTGTCGCTGAGCTTTATTCCCAACATACTCCTTTCCATCGAACGTTGGCACTTGGAAAGTTTTTCACGTTGGTTTTGGATGAGCGACCAAGTTTCGCATCCATATGTCAAACATGGGAGAATGCATGTGTTGATAGTTTTTCGTTTAGTGGATATACTCAAGTCTTTGCTTTTCATTATTTCTTTGAGAGATCCACAGACATATATGTCTGTGGAGAGATCAGTATTTCTTCCTACCACAAGCAATTCTTTTGTTAACTTCCTTTTCCATCTGGCTCCTGGGTGATATTATTTGTCCTAAATATACATACTCATTGACATATTCGAGCTTTTTCCCTTCCAGTTCAATATCTATTTCTGTAGAGTCATCATTTTAGTTTTAATGGTGTTAATTACAAGACCAGCTTCCTTGCTTTTGCATGCCAGGGTTTCTAACATTTGTTGTAGTACCTTCGGATCACTTTCAAGGATAATGAGAAGGTTAATAATGGGAAGGTTTAGTCAGTTGCCATTGATGTTTAGGCCGTAATCGTCCCAATTTAGTCTCCTGAAGATATTTTCAAGCACAGCAGTGAATAATTTTGGGGAGAGGTGGTCCCCTTGCCTGGCGCCTCTCTCTATGGGGAATTTATCTCCGACGGTTTCTAGTTTTACACTACTTTTGCTTATTTTATATATGTTGTTGATCATATTTATGTAGTGCCAGTCCACTCCTTGCTGTCTTAAAGTTTGCCATATATACTCATGATTGAGACTGTCAAATGCCTTTGCGTAATCTATAAAAGCTATATAAACTGGCTTTTGGTATTCATTGCACTTTTCAAGAACTTGCTTTATAGTGTGGATATGATCGATTGTACTGTAGTTTCTTCTGAAACCTGCTTGTTCAATAGGTTGGTTTTCTTCGAGGGTTTGTGCGATTCTTTCTAGAATTACTTTTGCGAATACCTTATATATGTTTGAAATCAAGCTTATTGGTCTGTAGTTGCCGATATCATCTTTGAAGCCTTTTTTGTGCAATAGAATAATGTGAGATTCGCCTCAATGGTCTGGAATTTTCCCTGTATGTCGTTAAATAATTTCGTTAGGATTGGGGTTAACTCTTCTACAGAACCTCTTAACAGTTCATTTGGGATGTTGTCCGGTCCTGGAGCTTTATCCAATTTTTGAGAGAGTATGGATTTCCGTACTTCCGCAGGCAGTATAGGGGGCGTATCCTGTTGGTTGTTGCTTGGCCTCATTGCTGCCTCTGGTTCCTGATCTATGTTTGAGTAGAGAGTTCTGTAATATTCTGTGGCTACTTTGCGGATGTCTATTCGCTTTGTTGTAGGTTCCGATTTGGTATTTTTAAGTCTCTGTATCCATTCCTTGCCTTGATCTCTTAACTCCTTGAAAGCCTTCTTAGTTCCACCTGTTCTTTGGATTGTGTCTTCTAGTTTCTTAGGCCTTTTTTGTTTTCTGTCCTTTCGTATACTTTCTCTTATAAGTTTACTGAGGGTTAAAATTCTCTTTCGGGATTCTTTGTTTTTATTTGTTTGCGAAATTAATAGTTTTCTTTCTTCTAGAAGCTCTACTGTCTTTTCACTCAGTTTGTTGCTGCTCTTCTTCGTGATTTTTTCCTTGATTTGGGACAAAACAAGTAGCGCTAGCAAAAAAGTTCTGAATTAATCATAAATTAGTTATTTCTACGATCTACCATTGGGTTATATAAATATACAGAAACGTTTCATGGTTGCAATCCTTTTAATAATAATTTTTAGATATATTATTTTATAGTTATTCAAATTCGTATGAGTATCATCATCAGAGCTTTCCTCATCGTCAGAGCTTTCACTTCCGTCAGAAGCCTTCCTTCAGATAGGCTTCAGAAAAATATAAAAAATAATGTAAATGCACTGTAATGCACCTACTGCAGATGATGGAGATTACGCTATTGAGGACGTTCTACTTTAAATTATTATGCTTTGCCTACAAATATTTAGTCACATACTTGAATAAAATCAATTTTATTTTAATAATAAGGAGGACTAAGTTCAACTACAAAAATAACAATTTGAATCGATTTGTAAATAATTATTTAAATAAATATGATTAATTTTTGAAAACTGGCAACACTGTGAAATACGTGTAATGTCAATATGTCGAAGAACAATACAATTTAATTATTTATTCAATACACTGCGTAGGCGCAAGTTTATACAAAAGTATTGGATAAATATGCGTTTAAAAACAAAATCATGATTTTTGATTTATTTGAATCTTTTCGAGCATCGTGTCCACGCGAAGCCGAGAATGGACAATTAATCATTTGATAGTTTCGGGTAGTATGAATTGCTGGTTGATTCTGCTAAAGTGGCCTTTTTAAACCCGCTGGCAACTTTTGCCGACACTACGGCTGACCGAGCGCGTCTCAGTTCCAAAAGGTCGCATCCCATTCTGATCGCGCGCGAGTAATACCATACCTACGTACTGGTTTCACGATTCACAATAATACAATTAAACTTGAAGAACCACATTACTAATAGAGCCCATAATAGTCTAGTGTAAATTAACCTTAAAGAATTTCCTATAACGCTAACCGACGTTTTTATTTATTTTCAGAGTGCAAATTGATTGACAAGAAGATCTACTAGTTCTACTACACATAATACAGTATAGCTGTATTGGAAGCGTTCAGTTGTCAGCTGCTTGCGTTGTAACACGGTCTTGTCAAATGGAGATTGACAGATATCTGAATGTTAAATACAAATTGAAGTCATCCGAACAGTTGGAGGAGTATTTAACGTTTATCGGTGAGTACTCAACTGTAACAGCAGTGCGATTCTGTAAACATGTCGAAGTGGACACTTAGGCGAAGTGAACGACAAGTGAACTGTCAAACCATACAAACAAGATGGCATGACAGCTCACTTGTCGTTCACTCTACCTAAGTGATCACGGTGAGATGTCAACAGAATCGACCGACTGTAGACATGTCGAAGTGAACACTTAGGCGAAGTGAACGACAAGTGAGCTGTCAAACCATACAAACGAGATGGCATGACAGCACACTTGTCGTTCACTCCACCTAAGTGATCACGGTGAGATATCAACAGAATCGACCGGCTGACCGGCTGATTCGCAATATACAAAGCGAATTTGAATGATGTAAAAGCAAAACAGTCAAAATAAAATTAAAACTATTTATTAGTGGCGGGGTGCAATATAGTTCGTCGCACCTTACCCTCAATTCGTTGAATCCAACCTCAAAAACCTCCTTAAAAAAATCACAATATTCTTAGGTATGACCTAGATGGCCTCGCAAAATGCCAATCTCGCCTACATCTAGTCTTACTCCGCCACTGCTTGTAGTAATAACGTTATAATATTATAGGGGAAGTGGGCCTAAAACAGGTACCCCGCCTAAAGCGGGTAGGCTTTTAAATTTGCGCGCCGTAAGTAAAATTGCAAATGTGTGAGTGCAGTGCGGTGTCTCGAGCATCAACCAATCACATGCAGTCGGCTCGCTACAGTGATACAAGCGCTTTCAAGTTAAGATACAAAAATGTTTTTTTGCTATTTCCACTAAAAAATATTGGTTTGGAATAGTTGTGTTTACTTAAAAATGGTGTATGATATGTCCTCAAAAGTTTTACGTTATGATCGTGCTAGTATTGTGCTATTTTATCTTCGAAAACTGTTGCTACCTTTGTTTAAATTTTACGGTTACGAAGTGTAAAAACTAAAACGTGCTCTTGGGCAAAACGGGTAGGGGTAAATCGGGTACCTGCTTATAGAGGACTGGATCAAACAAATGTGACGATTGTCAAATGTGGGCCCACGAGACGTGCACAAATTATTCTGGTAGAGGTTCCTATTACTGTGACGGCTGTCAGGAATCACTTTAATTTTATAGTTAATAACTGAGACGATAAAGTTGATTTATGATGAATGATGAACACAGAAAGTACAATAGGTTTAATAATGAAGACTGCAATGAAAATGAAGACTTAAGTCTTAATATAGAATTAGTTAATTAACAAAATTTCCTTTTGGAACAATGGACACTCATTGATCTCGATAAGTACCCTATACCCGTTATGCCCAAACGCCGTACCCGTTTTAGGCACCCCATGGGGGCAAAACGAGTAGTTTTAAGGTTTTTTTTGTTTTTTTATCGAATTATGAAGAAAATGTTTATTTTTGTTCTTATTTTAGAATCTTTATTAATTACATATTTAAAAAGTAAAATTAGAAGTTTTAATTTTCTTTTCTAGGACTTTTTTATTGTACATATCCCTTAGCGTACCCGTTTTGGGCCCACCTCCCCTATATGTGGGTAATCCATCTATCATTAATTTTTGAACGATAGAATGCAAATTGCTAATGGGTATTTATATGTACTTAATTTTAAATAAGTAATCTAATATTCAAATATATCTCGTGTCACAATCACAAAGTTCATATTGAACTCCTCCGAAACGGATTGCCCGATTTTTATGAAATTTATGGTGTGTGTACATTCGGTAGGTCTAAGAATAGGTCGCAGGTTATATTTTTTTAATGGCAATACGGCGTTTGCCCGGTCAGCTAGTCTTCTAATATATTATTATAACTAGCTGTCCCGCGCAACTTCGTCTGCGTCACATTTTCCGCTCCTAAATAATATTTCAACAAAAAATTGAGATTTAAACTATCCTATCTCTCAAGTTGGATCGAACTGCACATGGTGTGCGAATTTTATTATAATCGGTTAAGTGGTTTAGGAGTCCATTGAGGAAAACATTGTGACAAAGATTATTTTATTATATAAAAATCTCATGTCACGGTGTTTGCTATCGAACTCTTCTGAAACGGCTTGACCAATTTTTATGATTTTTTTTTGTAGTCGTACTCAGTAGGTTGAGAATAGATCGTAGTAGACAATTTTTTTTCTAATGCCAAAACATCGTTTGCCTTGTCAGCTAGTCACTACATAGTCCGCCGTCCGCCGTGTCTGTCTGTCCGTCTGTTCGCGATAAACTCAAAAATTACTGCACCGATTTTCATGCTGTTTTCACCAATGGATAATGGTTCTCGAGGAAGGATTTCATGTTTAATTTGTCAAGCGGGCATCAGCTAGTATAATCAGTATTCAAATGCCACTGAATTTCAGTATTTTACTTAGATTGACTGTTTTATCTGACCTGCACAGTCAGTAACTGGGTAAATACTGGGTAAACAGTACAGTACTCTAAGGTTGTCAGGTTTTTTGGCGTCTTTAATACCTGACTGTCAAAGATCAATAAGTGGCAACCTGGACAAACGGTTAAACGTGCATTTCGGTGGTATTTAATTAATGGTCACCCATCCATGAACTGACCTCGGCAAGCGTAGCTGAACTTTGGAAATCATGCGGCGGAACCCTAAAAAGGTTTAATTCCGCAACCTACCTTGAAAAGGGAGTAACCTCCAACCAGTCCCCCGAGTGAGAGGGTATGCGTAACGCATTTTTTCCCAGCCGGAAAAAAAAAGAAAAAAAAGGGTGTTGTCTGGTGGCAACTGCCCAATGGTTTTTAATCAGCTGTTGTATAAAAAGTGTTACAGATATAACGCTAAACTTGAAAGCAACTTATTAATACTTATACTTATTATATATATATTATAGTTAATACTTATTAACTACTAGCTGACCCGCGCAACTTCGTCTGCGTCATATTTTCCATTACTGATCCGCTCCTATTTGTCTCAGCGTGATTATATATATATATAATTATATATATACGCCTATAACCTTCCTCAATAAATGGGCTATCTAACACTGAAAGATTTTTTCAAATCGGACCAGTAGTTCCTGAGATTAACGCGTTCAACCAAACAAACAAACTCTTCTGCTTTATAATATTAGTATAGATTGCTGGTGGTAGAGGTGCTGAATCAAGTGGATTCTTAATTTCGTCCAGAACAGTCCAAAAAGAAACACATTTTCTCCGATTTTTACTGACAATATTGCTGATCGTAGACCACTGATAAATATAGTTTGTTTTAAGAATTTATAATATCAAAAAAGTTTTACTGGGTTCATAGAATCGATTTATTATAGAGGAGCTCGTTCAAATCGGACCAGTAGTTCCTGAGATTAACGCGTTCAACCAAACAAACAAACTCTTCTGCTTTATAATATTAGTATAGATTGCATAATATACAAAATCTACGTTCAGTTACGTATCCTGATCTCTCTCTCGAATTAAGAATATAATTATGAAGAGGGTACCTAATGCAGGGCACTGTATCATCTCTATCGGTTGAAATGCCGACCAGCCCAGGTACCTAATCTCCTGGTACAAACTAATCTTGAATCAAAATCAACAAAACCAACTATCGAACGAATGGTGCTGAATCAAGCGGATTCTTAATTTCGTCCAGAACAGTTCAAAAAGAAACACATTTTCTCCGATTTTTACTGACAATATTGCTGATCGTAGACCACTGATAAATATAGTTTGTTTTAAGATTTTATAATATCAAAAAAGTTTTACTGGGTTCATAGAATCGATTTATTATAGAGGAGCTCGTGGCTAAAGCCGCACGGGCCGATCTTCAAGGCTAAACTATAACAGACGAACGCATCGATCTTCAAGGTTAAGCAACGCTTGCGAAGGTTGGTCTGTGGGTGGGTGACCATCTTGACATACCGAGTTTCCTTCGTGCCTCAGAAAGCACGTTAAGCCTTTGGTCCCGGCTGTCATTTGTAGATCTTTGGCAGTCGTTACGGATAGTCAAAAGCCAGTAAAATCTGACTGAAATCTTGCATTGAATAAGTTGTGGAGGTCTGGTAGGCAGCCGCGCCACGTAAAATACCGGTATTCAGCTGAATCCGGTTTGTCTGGAAGCCGAGCCAATATAGTAAGGAAAAGGCTAGGTTGTTATAATGGTCACCCATTCACAGACCGACCTCGGCAAGCGTTGCTTAACCTTGAAGATCGACGTGTTCGGCTGATATAGTTTAGCCACATTGAAACTTAATACCAAATATTCATCTCTTCTGTTAGTAAAACAGTTTACTTATGGATACAGGTAACTCCGGACTCCGGAGGAGACTCTCCTCTCCTCCCAGTAAATCGAAAAACAATCTAGTAATTCAATCAAATCCATAATTCCATAGCTAATAATTTCATTTCAACATTAAACATAAAACATGGGGCTGACCTTATGCTACTGCGGAGAATCTTAACACCGCGATTCAGAAAAACGCGTCATAAGTACAACGCCATCTATCGATCTACAACGTAACTGAACTGTCTTTATGCTCATAACTACTCATAAGTTCAAACTTAGAAGCTTACACGTTACGATAAATAATGATAATTTATAATAAAATGTTCACTTTTATTGCTACATTTTAAGTTTAATTAAAAAATAACTCAAAAATACATTGTTTCGGGGTCTTTTCACACATTTCTTATTAAAAAAATTCTCAATAGATGGCATTGCAAGTATCTGAAGTCTAGGTTGCTCGATGAAGTTTCTTCGTAAACTTTAAAATTCGATATCTTTTGATTTTGTGGGTCGATTTTGATGAAATAAACACTAAATGTTGCTCCGATTATCACTTAATATTTCGAAGTACCTAAATTTTGAATCCAATCAGTGGTTTATGCGTGATGCTCCTCCAAACGCACAGACATACAGACATACAGACGCACAGACAAACAGAAAAGAATTTCAAAAACTGCTTTTTTGTGTTCTATGTCATTTTTCTGACATTTCTATGTATTTTTTATGCGAAAATATTCAATGTACAGACACGGCAACTCTACGATTTTATTATATGTATAGATTTTATTATTAACTATTTTAATAGGCTTGTGTCCTGAAAAAATCTAATTAGTCCGTCAGTTAGATTATCAAAAAATATTAGACCCGTGTTTTTTCTTTTGTTACGGGAACTAAAATTGACGAAGTTACGACGCTTTTAAAATTCTCAATACGTCACACCTTCGCATAATTTTTACTGAGTCGTGACGTCACGAGCCCCCACCCCCGAGTTTTGATGCGTTTTATCTTTGTCAATATTCATTGATTTACAAAAACAAAAAATACGTGTCCTTTATTTTTCAATACTCTAACTGACGGACTAAATAGTTTTGCAATTTGTGGATGATGGAATCTAGCCTATTATGAGACCAACTCGGAAAGTGCGAAATCACTATCAACAGCCACAAAAATTTTAGGTTTTCATAACTCGACAAAATTTAGTAGGTACTCGTACCTACTGAACAGAGCTGATTGTTTTTCGCGTAGATAATTAATACGCAAATTCCTTTTCACATCACCTGCACGTAAACGTCGGATTATAATTACGTCATACGAACTCCAACCTTTTTTTTTTTTTTTTGTTTCCGGCTGGGAAAAAATGCATTGTACACATACCCTCTCACTCGGGGGAGTAGGAGGGGTATGTGGGACTCCCCGGGCAAGCCCGGTATACCCACTAAAACAACCCAGCACTGAAATTCCCGCAACGTCTTAGTGGGGGTGGACTGGGAGATCGGCGTAGCCTTTACGTCCAGTCCACAATACGAACTCCAACCTTAAGTAAGCTATTATTCCGACGGGTTATCGTGAAAATTCAGTATATAATTATTGCCCGGAGATCAATAATGTGATTTAATTTTCGAACTCAAATTAGAGACCGACGGGAATCGCTCGCGGCCGGCCAGAACTCGTCATGACTTGCAAACAATTCTCTTGTAGTAGGTGTAGAAAGTAGAGTATGCTCCTCATGACTAAAGCTGTCTTTGATTTGGGCTAGCTTGAATCCCTCGCTACATTCAGGATTCTTGTGTTAACTCCCCTAACGCTTCGCTCGTAAGTTAAACTCGTAAGCTCCATCGCCTTCATTAGACACTGTGACATAAGACACTGCTTTATCTCCTTGGAGTATAATTTACTATTGCTTTCATGATACAGCATTTGTATGATGTCAGGTATTTTTTGTGGTTCCTTTGCGGCAACAAAAATGCAATTCAACTTAGTCGATGGAATTCAGGGTGTGGTGTGACCGTAGAAATAATGGGTGTGTCATAAAACTGTTTCGTGTCCTTTCTCACACATACCAACACACATACTCGCTCAAAATTCTCTCGCCTTACTCTCTTTATTACGCTGTAAGCTTATGGTTCTTTATTTCTATGTTCCAGGTATCGGCCTGATACCACGTAAAGCCGCCTGCGCAGTGAGCCCGATCGCCGTTCTGACGAAAAATGGCGATACGTACACCTTCACGATTGCCACTATCATCAAAACTATCAAGTTCAGCTTCAAGTTCAATGAGGAGTTCGTTGAGGAGAGGCATGATGGAGTTAAGGTGAGGATGCCTTTTAATTTTATTTTATTTTCTTGGTCTTGATGATTGCGTATAAAGGTATGCGGTACATGATGATAAATCATATTTATTTTTTCAAATAGGTTACATGTATCTCTTTTACACGTCAATTTTTTTTTTGTCATATTAATCTAGATGAGGCTGGTGTTTCCTAGCTGACTACACTGAGAAGAAACACCGAAACAAACTCAGAGGTCATAGTCTCTTTTGAAGTCCTAACAGTCGCCAATAACATGAACATCATGTAAGTTAATGTCTCAGGGTGGTACAAAGAGTAGAGTCCCGCAAACTTCCATTGAAAAGGCAGGATCCTCCGACCGGACGCTGATTGTGTCCGTTGTGGACAACTGCCCGGTAGTTGATATTCGGGCTGTTTAACTGTTTTATATGCTCAAACCGCACGGTAAAGTCTGTTATCGTGATGCTGAACTTCGTTATAGTAGTTCTCTGCTGGTTGTATAGATGAAGTTGCTGTTCTTTTTGTTGCGATGTAGATTTGCCCCGTAGTTTTCTTATTCTTGTGGTAAATGATAAATTAATGATAAATGATATTTATTTTGTAAGTAGGTTGTAAATAACACTTTTACACGTCAATCTTTTTTGGTCATTTTAAACTAGATGAGAGGCCGGCGTTTCCTAGCTGACTGCTCTGAGAAGAAACATTGAAACAAACTCAGAGGTCAAAGTCCCTTTTAAAGACTATACAATCGTACTGGTCAAATCATATGAGAACCATGAAGATTAATGTCTGAAGTGGTATGAGGAAAGTACCACACAGATTTGAGTGGACCTGTCCAGACAGTGCAATCATTTGCCAGTTATCTTGTAGCTCAAACTTAGAACTTAAAGGAGCTCAACGAACTGACGGTGGCAGTGATGACGCTATACGTGCTCTTGACCTCAATCTCCTTCCTTTCTTTTCCTCTAGTTTCCTTTTTTTTACAAGAATCTTAAGCTAGGCTATCAATATCGTTGTATTTATTATTTTTGCCTAATTCCAGTTAAAATCTCTAGTGGAGGTCGACGGAGACAGCATGAGACAAATTCAAACTGAGGAGAACGGTCGGAGGTCGATACATGTGCGGACTTTCACACCCGAAATATTAACTGTGGTAAGTTTAGACTCTTGTATATCATAGATTTAAGGGCTAATATTTAGGCACGCCACTATCGTGGCCAAAAGTCCCATATTAGAGTAGAGAGGCATCAAGGCGTTCTCACCTTCCGCTCGACGCAAGTACTTACAGGACATGGTTGTTTCGCGAGGTAACTGTTTGGCATTCGGCGGGTATCACCACTCTGAGGATCACCCAGAAGATACGGCGAAGTTCTGCTCTGCTTGGGAGTAGCAGCGCCGTGTCCTCACAGCGGTGATCGATGGCAGCGACTTCTCGCGTTCGGTCCAGGTTCAATCCATTGTCTGAAACGAGAAGGCATGGGAAGCAGTCCCCTCCTTTTGCGAAGCAGTAATGCAAGCGAAGAATGAGGCTGGACGCGTGAGAGAGAAACAAATCTCACGCCCCAACCACCGCAGCAGAAGAACAATGGGCGTCGGGGGGAGTCGCAGGGCGAGTCCCGGCCACCGTAGGCGCGGACCTGCGGACGGCGAGCGATGGGTGACTCGCCATCCAATAAGGGACTGGAACGGTTTGACGGCGCGCTGTGTTCCACGCGTGGCACAAAGAGATGTCAGCATAATTGACGGAGCCCGCTGTGGCTGGTGTTTGGGAATTGTTCGAAGGAGTTACTGCGGCCCTGAAGTGCAAAGGGTATTTGGAGAAACACTGGCGTGTTTTAGTCAGTAAGATTCTAATACTCCCTTCTGCTCTGCGGTGGGAGCCATTTGATGATTTCCCATCCATAAAACGGGCTGAAATTAAAAGCCATGATGTTCTATTTTTACCGAGCTCCTCTATCAATCGATGTCAGCATAGAAGTCGGGTCTCCTAGGGGGGAAAGAATCACCACGACCCTAGAACGCAAAGGGCAAGGAAATTAGCAAGAACTCGGATGGGTTTTGGTCAGAAAGAGTTTTCCGCTCCGCCAAGAGCGATAGGAGTTATTTGATGATTTCTCATCCTGTTTGTCTCGGGGCCAAAATCAGACTGACCGATTTTAAAACAAAGGCCTGTTCTTTATGCTGCACTAATCTTTTCGGCCATGACTAACCATCAGCGCGGGAGATATTAGAGTGTTAGGTGTGTGTGCAAATACAGATAATACAGTCCGATGGGAAGGCTAAACCGACACGACCGTAGACGACGGCGACCACTGGCGCAGGACCACCGGCTAAGGGTGCGTTTCCACCAGGGATGTCTATTAAAAGTAAAAAAAATAAGAAAGAAAAAAAACCAATAACATTTTTGCTCGATCTGGTAATCGACCCCATGTTCAGTAATTGCCTGCTGGTCCTGTTCGTCTCGCATCCTTCGGTTACCCGCGATCTTCACCAGGTCATTGGTCCACCTTGTGGGAGGCTTTCCAACTCTGCATCGGCCCGATAAACCATTTGCTCTGCGTGGAATGTGCCCACTGCCACTTCAGCTTGATGATCCTTTGGGCTATGTGGGTAGATAACCTTGGTTCTTGATGTATTGCTTGTTCTACTGAAAACAAAACCCCTTATCTCATATTTCATCATCTTCTGGAGCTAGTCATCACGTATCCAATGAAGCACCCATATATTTCTGTCATCTAATCCGTCTTCGGAAAGTCTTCATGTGTCATATTTGTAATCATTTCTGATAGTACGTGGCGGATTTGGTGATGACGTGGTTTTAGTTATAGATAACATTGTGATATGTACCTAGCGGTTGTCTAAGAAATGACTGTCATCAGTAGGTTTTGTTGTGATATACTGGTTTAAAGTAGGGGTAACGTGAACGGTCTTTTTATTTTTTAAGGATGGGAAATCATTAAATGACGCCTTCTGCTCTGGCCGGAGCGGAAGGGAGTGTCAGACTCTTACTGACTAAAACCCGTCCGTGTTCCTCTTAATACCCTTTGCGTTCCAGAGCTGCGGTGACTCTTTCAAACAATTTCCGCAACCCTGGCAGACTGGGAACAGGGGAACGGTCTGTCATCACTGACAGGACTATTGTGTCTAATACTCTTGGTACAGTGTTGATGGAGCGAATCGAGAGGCGTGTAATGGTTGTTGATTTAACCGTCCTGCTTGACGAAAACTTCATCTTCGTCAGAAAGAGAGTGATGGAAGATGCTCCTGTGTGGGTTAGTAGTAGGATAGGATAAAAGATTATATTTTATCTATTTTCATTAATTTGTTTCAGAACACGACAGCAGATGGTTGGTCCGGGAAATGCGTTCGAGTCTATGAAGTAATTAAAGATTAAATTAAAATGTTTACAATTATTTAGTTAATTAATTAATTTTGTTATAAGGGTGGTCGTTAAATACGTTATTTAATATAATACAGCTGGTTCTGAAAGTATGTTTTTTATTTTGCCACTCTCATACACCTCACTCCGCCCGCTGACCAGTAGTGCGATTCACTAAGGCAGAACATCTTTACAACCAAGAAATCATCGTTGAAACATCTGATGAATAGATGCCTCATCAGATGTTTCAACGATGATTTCTTTGTGCCTTAGTAAATCGCACTACTGAGGTGGTCCGCAGAGGTGGATCGACACCAGCCGGGGATTATTGCGGAAATCGCGTACGTTTCCGCGATCCCCGTTGTAGGTGGAAGATGGGACACCGGGGTGGTATTAGTCAGTAAGAGCTTTCATAAGTTTACTTAAGCCTGGACTATTCGAAAGAGATACCGTGGCTCCGGAACACAAAGGGCGATGAAGGAACATGGATGGGTTTTAGTCAGTAGAAGTCTGACACTCCCTCTCGCTCCACCCAGAGCGGGAGGAGTCATTGGATGATATCCCATCCCTAAAAAAAAAGCTACATTTGAACCGTTTGCTGTCCAGATAAAAATAAGATTTTAACTAATTGACATAAAATTGAACGAAACCAATCAACTATGAGGGAATATCTAAATTAAATAGAAAAGATTAGATGTACCTTGGTCTATGAAGGAATAAATAGTTTGTATTTTATCTGTGGAGACTTGTTATTAGCAATTCAGATATTATTATTGTCATTATAATGATGTTAGTCTGTGAGTCTTCCGAAACATAAATAAATAAGAGTCTGACAGACTCCTACGCCCACGTCGGGGCAGAGGACATGCATGAGGATTTCCCCCGTAAAAAAAGGCCAGGCAAGTCCAAGTTAAGATCTAACTGAAACGACTGTAAAGGAAACGAGACAGTTACTTTTTAATCGATTTATTTCTGTGATACACTATTTCTTATCCACGGCAAGTATTGCGCTGCGTCAATGTACACAATTAATTCGTTGAGATTGCAGCCAACGCTCCGTCATTAGGGCGAAGAGCACTGACCCGAAGCCCCGGAGTCTCCAATACAAGGGCGCCGTTGGTTGATTAGAGATGGTGGGAATGTGCTCCCCTACTTCTTTTTAGGCTTCATGTGAAAGAAAAATAGTAACAGACATGAAGTTTATATGACATTGGACTCCTTCCTTACTACGGAATAAGGAATATTAGGGATTGAGTGGCTGACAGAGAACGTAAAGTAAAAAGAGATGAATCGAAGTCGCAGGGAAAATAAAAACAAACCTTAAAAGGAGATTTCTGTTGAAAAGTCAACTTGTTAAGCTGACTTAACAAGTTGAGAGGACAAGACTAAAAGAAACAAGGCTCTCACTGTTTGTTCAGATGTAACGTTGCATGTACGCCATAGAGTTACAAATTAAATGGACCTCCCGTTGTCCGATGTTGGTTAAGTTTACTTTGGGTGTTTAATGTTAAGTTTAATATTTTTTTTAATATGTACGTACATTCTGCTTAAGTTACGGACTGAACCCGTGACTTAAAAACTCACAGGTTGTAGCCATCGGGAAACTCAGAATTCGGCAGGGAATTCCTCTTCTTTTTTCGTTTCGTGTCAGTTTCCATTAAATATGGAGTCCTTATATGCAAACAATAAGTTTGAAAATCCCCTTTTAAGTTTGTTTCTATTTTCCCCTCGACATTTATTCACTCCTTTTGACTGTACGCTTAGAACAAGCCCTGAAATGCTATAATTGACAATTATAGCCAGATTTCAGAGGGCCAATTCTACTAATTTTTAAACTTTCGCATTTGCATGTCAATCTCAAACAGTCAAAAACGCCTTAATTTTCATAAATTTTGGACAGTTTGCGATTGAGATGCGAATGTGAAAATTAGTAGAATTGGCTCACTGGGCTTTACCGAGCATTACCGAGGACAATTATTAATTGTCCCCGGTCTATCTTAACCTTTATAAAGTTCCGTACCCAAAGGGTAACAAAAGGAACCCTATTGCTAAGCCTCCGCTATCCGTCCGTGGGCGGGCTCTATCTCAAGAACCGTCATAATCTTCCTGCCCTTATCCCATATTACTTGGGGTCGGCGCAACACGTTTTTTTCTTCCACTCTGCCCTATCAGCCGTCAAACTTTCACTAACTCCCTTTTCTTTCATATCGCTTCTTGCACAATCCATCGATCTTTTCTTTGGCCTTCCTCTCCCTCTCCATCCATCCACATTTATGTTCATTACTCTTTTAGTTAAATGCGGTTCCTTACTCCTCTTCACATGACCATACCGCGATTCCCTTTTAACTTTTCAGTCACTGGCGCCACTTTTAAACTACCTCTAATGTAGTCATTTCTCACTTTATCCATTCTTGTTACTCCACACATTCATCTCAACATTCTCATCTCCGCCACATGCAATCTATTTTCATCCGTCTTTTTCACAGCCCAACATTCTGATTTTGACATACATTACGACAGGTCTTGTAGATTTTGCCTTTCAACTTGAGGGGCTTCCGTGGGTAGCAAGTTGTCCCAGTGACCTGTCGCCATTTCATCCATCCTGAGTTGATCCGGTGCGCTACGTCTCGGTCTATATCGCCATCCCCCTGAACAAGCGACCCGAGGTACCGAAAGTCGGAGCAGATCGGTATAGGCGTTCCGGTGAGAGCTATAGGTATAGAAGTGGAGAGACCACCAGGTATTCTGTTTTGGTTCTGCTCAACTTCAGGCCAACACTCTCCAGTCTTTGCCACCGCGTCTCTAATCTGCTCTGGACCTCAAGGCTGCTTTCGGCAACCAGCACAATGTCATCAGCAAACAGCATATACCAGGGAGCCTCTTCCTGGATTTCCGACGTCAGAGCGTCCATTATCATCAGGAAGAGATAAGGGCTGACCCCTGGTGAAAACCGACTGCGACACTGAAGCTGTCAGTGGTGCCCACTGTAGACCGGACTTGAGTACTACATCGACTCTACATTGCTCAAATCAACTGCACATACTTCCCAGGCACACCTTTCTCCTTAAGGGCCCACCACAAAACCTCACGAGGCATCCGGTCATATGCCTTTTCGAGGTCAATGAATACCATATGCAAGTTTTTATGTACAGCTCTATATTTCTCGCACAGCTGGTGGATAGCGATAATGGCATCCGTTGTACCCCGACCAGGCATAAAACCGAACTGGTTCGGAAAGATTACAATCACTACTCTCAGCCGCCTATCAACAACTATTTCCCAGGCTTTCTTACTATGTGACATTAGCTTTATTCCTCTATAGTTGTTGCACTCCAGCACATCGCCCTTGTTCTTGAAGTTGGGTACTAACAAACTGTTGTACCATTCATCAGGTATGACTTCTTCTAGCAACAACTTATTGAAGAATTAAGCTAACCACGCCCATTCATCTACCCGTAACAACTTCCACACTTCAATTGGTATTCCGTCTGGGCCAATCGCCTCACCATTCTTCATTCCATTCACTGCTGTTCTCACTTCATCTACACTGACCATCCTCACTAACTCCTCATTCACTGGTTTATTTTCCAGAACACCACTCCAGATATTTTCCTCATTCATCAGTTTTTCAAAATAGCCCTTCCACCTATCCCTAATCTTTTCATCCTCCGATAGAAGCATTCTAGCTTCATCCCTTACACATCTTATCCGACTATCATCCTTCGCCTTCCACTCTCTGGCTCTAGCAATACGGTATAGATCTTTTTGGCAAGCTAGACTATCCAGTGTGTCGTACAACTTGTCCTGAGCTTTTGCTTTTGCTATTGCCAAGACTTTCTTAGCTTTTTTCTTTAATGCATCATACTCACTCTTTTTTCAGCTTTCAGACTAACGTTTTCCAGTCCCAAACTCTGCCATTCCTTGAATTTCTTATTTTTTTCTTTAACACTTTCTGTATTTCTGTCGACCACCACCATGTATCCCTCTCTATTATACCTCTTCCTTTTGTTTCTCCCAAAATATCCTTCGTTGCTTGCCTAATGCAGCCAGCTATCTCATTCATGCTTTCATTCACACTTCTATCATTCATGTCTGCTATTTCTATCATTTTGTCTACCACTCTCTCTCTACTAAATTCCTTCACACAATAATCTCTAGCATATACCATTTTATTTTCTCTATTCAATCTCTAGCATATACCATTTTATTTTAGGGGGAGGACGCTCTTTGACTTTTTTACCCTGTATTTTTATTACTACTTCCATAACGAGGAGTCTGTGTTGCGAGACCAAGTCTTCTCCTGGCAGCACTTTGCAGTCTTTTTCGTGCTTTATATTTTGGCGCCTAACTAAAAAATAGTCTATTTGGGTCTTGTGGCTACCACTTTTCTATATGACAAGGTTTTCGTCCTGCCCTGCGCTTCGCCTGTGGGGTACGCCCTAACCCTATCACCACGCGGGTGACTTAAGGTGCTGAACGAGTATGCACTATCTCAAAATTTCCCTTAGTCGCCTCCTACGACACCCATGGGATGAAATGGGGTGGTCCCACACCGAAAGTACCGTCGAGAACCGTATATCTCAAGAACCGTATTAAGCAGGCATTTGAGCTTTTCACAGATTGTGTATTTATATTGCCGCTATAACAACAAATAATAAATATGAAGTTTTATGATACGGAACCCATTTTTTCCCACTTGACCCATTTTTTTATTTGTGATAGGCTTGCTCTTGACACTAGGTCTTGGTCAGAGATGACAGAGACAAATTCTACGATGGAGCAAGCTTAGGTACCCAGAAGTTCAGTCTAACTTTTTTCGAACTTATTGTAATTTCAAAATTTTCCTTCTAGATCATTCCTTTAGTGTCAAATTATATTGTAGCGCTCACATTACAATTGTATGTAGGTGTAAACTTATCAATATTGAACTGTTTAGATATCAGAAACATGTCGATAAGAAATTATGACTTCGATAAAATCGCAAACTTTACACTGATAAAGAGTGCATATTATGCCCCCAAAAACAAGATAAGTTTTTAATATTACTTCATCTATGTATACTTCAATACCTATTTCATCCATTTTACTTTGAAGGAAACTTCCATGCATTTGGTCATTCTCTGAGATGAAAGCCATCTCAAACAAAAAACTAAAAAAGTCCGACACTCCCTTCCGCTCCACCCAAGGCGGGAGAAGTCATTTGATAAGTATATAAAACCTACATTTGTAATGTAGGTCAAAGCACGTTGCCCGCTTTTCACGTTACATGTTTAATGGGACTGTTTTACTTTCACTCTGCCTCTTTTTGCTACACTCCATCTCAGTAGAATGTTTCTAAAAAGAAAAAAAACTTCTATAGTTATCGCTATACGCTATCGTGAAATAGGTCATTCCATCTGTTCAGAGGGAGAGGAGTAATTTGGTGATTTCCCAATTTCCCATCCACAAAAAAGTGAAGGAAGTCTTGATATTTACCGATCACCTAGCGACCGAAATTCCAAATAATATTCATTTTAATTTATGGGGTCCTGGATTCGATACCCGACCTAGGAACCATGAATTGACCACTACGAGTAGCATAGCAATGTAGAGATGACCTATCTTATGAATATGATATGAAATGTTTCACGTAAAAAACTGCTTTCTCCCTAAAGTTCCCTTCGAGCCCTTTCCGAGTTGATGTGGGATGGAAAAGGGCTGTTACAGTTTCTTTCCCCAGTCTAAACCCAGGGCTCTAGGCGGACAATATGGCGGGCAATGTCCTAGTTAACTCGACATTATCAGTCAGTTATTTTGTTATCAGTCAGGGAGCGGTGCTGATAACGACATTCTTCTGCGAATCATTGCACAGCAAAATTATGTAATTTCAAGAAAATTGACAATATTCGTTCCTAAGACACGAGCATCAATCCAGAACCTATTTTAACCGACTTCTATAAAAGGAGGAAGAGGATGTAGGTACACCGATTACTCAGACTTTTCTGATCCGATTTGTGTGCTTCTTTTTTAATTCGATGCTGCATATCGGCCATTTGGTCCCGTAAAAATTTAATTCAGTTTGGCTCAGTAATTTTTATTTTATGAGTATTTTTGCTTATTTAAATTTCCGTGCAGACGAAGAAGTCGTCAAGTATCACCACTTAAAAGAGAAAAATAAAAAACTTAAACAAAAAAAATCGCGACTTCCAAAAAACACTCTAATTATGAAATAACCTTAATTTCGGAATTCGGTGTTATGTCCCCTGCATTTCTTTTAGCATTTGTTGGTATGTTGGTAAATAGAGTACCTGTGTAATTAAAACCCATAAAGCCATGCAGCTGAGTTTCAAGTAATGTATCTATTTTGAAGTAGTGGAAAACTTAGGCTTTGTTGAAAACCTCATTTTTTAATAGTATTTTTTATTTGATATGGCTTTGTTCTTGACCCATGTCTAGGTCAGAGATGACAGAGACAAAGTCTACGATGGAGCGAGCTTACCCAGAAGTAGCCTGTTCACTCTAAAGGTGCATCCACACCGTAGTTACTTTTTGTGGAGCAACGTTTCCAAGTGTTACTGGGCAACATCCGAAAACAAAAAGTTATTTGTTGGTAGTTTAAGTAAGTCATAAGCTGGTGAATGTTACCGTGTTGCATTCTGTTGCTCCACAAAATTAACTGTGATGCGGATGCACCTTAACTTTGAAAAGATTAGGGTTGTAAGCGTTCGGAAACACAGACGCAGACAGACAGTTCCACTCCTTTGCTGTGCGCATTATGAAAGCCGCTTGGAAACGCTTAGTGCGAATTGGTGGAATAGCAAGAAGGTAGGGATGGTAAGTTGATTTATTTTGAACTAGCGACCCGCCCCGGCTTTGCACGGTTGCAATGCTGATACTAAATACATGTTATTATACATATAAACCTTCCTCTTTAATCACTCTATCTATTAAAAAAACCGCATCAAAATCCGTTGCGTAGTTTTAAAGATTTAAGCATACATATGGATGATAGGGACAGAGAAAGCTACTTTGTTTACACTCTACACCCGCCTCTACTTCTCTCTCTCACTCTATTTGTTTACTTTGCAGAATAATACACGCAGTGTTGTGCTGAAATGATCCAATCCACAAACTAAGCAAAACCAAGGTATTGATGCCAAACAATCGAAAATGATCTCTATTTATATGTCACAAAGACACATTCTATTCTGTCAACTATAAATATTATTTTATAATAGGTTATACCAACCCACTTCTATGAATGAAACTTAAAAAATAAAGCAAATATGGTTCAAAACTCTTGAAACATTATAGCAAATAATAGTCAGAATATAATATTTTTTCATAAATGATCCATGCGCCTTGATCTTACAGCTTAAAGGAAATGTAATTTCCTAAAACGATTCAAAATAATGGCTATGTACTAAAGAAATTCTTTTGAAGAAAGAGTTTCCTTTTTCTATTTTCATGCGAAGTGACATGAAAGAAGAATCGGAATTTGAAGAACTGGATATTAAAAAGCGGGCAGGAAAAAGAATTATGAGAGTTAACATCCAAAGAAATGAATTGGTGCCTTTATGGCCCGATGGCAAGGCAATAGCCCAACCTAAACTCGATGATTTGAAGTCAATATTTGAGTTAATACCTGCTGACTGTCGCCCATTTTATGAAAATTTAAAAGGAAGTAACCAAATTATTGATGATGTAGATGGATTTGGTACAGTCCCAGACTTTGATTTTGAACCTTAAGCTCTTTTTATTTTTGGAAGTAAATAAATGTTGCAAATTAAAATATCTGAATTTTATTTTTGAGTAGTGATATACCTGAAAAATGTTAGAATGGTTGGTGGCAAAATAAGGAATTTCAATGTATATTTTATGTTGGATCATTATAGCAAAACTGTTAAATATTGTGATTCATATAAAATTTTAATTTAACAGAAATGATCCAATCTTTCTTTTTTAAGTTATCTATTAATATGACGGTATTTTTAATAAACATTGATTTATACAGAAATTTATATTCAATTCTTTATAAACCTATAAGTATAACATGGTATATTCGGATAACAGTCACAAAAGAAATGAACTTATGTTTTAAATCATCATAACTTTTCATTTAGTTTTTGTAGGCTGGATCATTACTGCACAACACGGTCTTAGTGTCGTCTTCATATTTTTAACCGACTTCCCAAAAAGGAGGAGGTCCTCAATTCAGTTGTATTTTATTTTTTATGTTTGTTACCTCATAACTCCGACAATTATGAGCCGATTTGAAAAAATCTTGTTTTATCCGAAAGAATATACTTGCAGATTGATCCCATTTAAATTTTATCAAAATCGATGACGAACTTTGGATTTTAAATCGAAATAGCTGGAATTCTTCCACTTGGATAATGGTTTTATGTCATCCAAGTAATCGAGATTGCGTATTTTGCTTTTCTGCGATTTGGCAGTGGTGTTGTTAGGTGTCCATACCACTAAAAAGTGAAAAATAAAAAACTTTTTACAAAAAAATACAACCGACTTCCAAAAAAAAAAACACTACAAAGTAAAAAATAACTTTAATTTCGGAAGTCGGTGTCAAAATACGAAGAAACTTACAAAAACACTTTTTACTTTGTAGTGTTTTTTTTTTTGGAAGTCGTTTGTATTTTTTTGTAAAAAGTTTTTTTTAGCCAAAATCAGACACCAAGAAGAATTGTCATCATGTCGCATGGTTACTGTTTTGCTTTAGCTACCTACCTACAAAATGAAAAAAATAAATACTGGCCTAGTGCGAGTCGGACTCGCGTGCAAAGGGTTCCGAACCAATTTAATTTTTTAAAGCCATACCGATTTTTCTCCGTCCCGTTCTCTGTCCCGTCAGGGAAGGGAACCCGGATGTGTTTGGACGGCGCTTTAACATGTTATTTTAATTTTATCCGGAGAAAACTGGCTGTGACAGACAGACAAACAGAAAGACAGACAGACATCCGAGTGATCCTATAATGATTCTGTTTTTCACAGCTGTACGGAACCCTAAAAGCAAAATTAAAGAACGTTCTCGTAATAAAATGAATTCAACTGATAATATAATAGGATACAAAGTACTCAAGCAGATATTAATTGATATAGATATGGGTTGTATATATATTAGTACGCGCAAGCACACCACCGACGTAGTATTATTAATAGCCATCTGATAATTCGATAACAATTGTACACTATTGCAGAAAATAATGTTATGTTGTAAAAGTGTTTCAGTAGTTAATTTAATACCGTAATGACAATGACAATGCTTGTTCATTGTCATAGTAATTCAAACTTGATGATTGTTTTGTAAATAATAGCACCTTTGAGGATGACACATTTTGTTTGGGATACAATTACAATCTAAACTCAATCTGCGTGTCTAAAAAAGCCACTTTAGTAGAATCATAATACTAACCACACAATTATCTGTCAAATTTCATTTTCATCTTTATCGGTAACGCATTAGAAAGAAAGAAAGAAAGAAAAGAAAGAAAGAAAGAAAGAAAGAAAATTGCATTTATTGACACAATAAAAAACACCTCACAATTATGAAATTAAAGTCTGAATATGTGCCAAAAGGGCCTCAGCTCAGCATAATGTCAGGTGGCAACACAAGATATTACCACCTAACGCTGATTTTCAGCTGCAGCCCACGGGTGTCACACGCTCGAACGCACAACAGGTATATAAATAACAATAAAATAAGTATTAAAAACATCAAAGTAAAAATAAAAATAAAGTGATATTGAAAAGTGTAAATGAAAAAAATAAAAAACAATCAAAAATAAAATTATAAACAATAAAGCTCAATCAATTAAATATAATAATTTCATAAAATAAAAATCGTTTAAAAGTATAATATTAAAAAAATTCAAAATTACTTCACACTTCATTATACCACCATTCAATTACAGCGAGGTAGCGACAAAAGGTCAAATAGCAGAGGTGGCACGCTGGGTATTTTCATTCTGTTTCTGGTGTTGAAGCAGAAACTCCTTCAATTTTACCTTAAAAGTTAGTCCACTTCCGCAGTATTTTATCGGTGGGGGAATATTGTTCCAACATTTAGTAGCAGCGTACCGAAAACTACCTCTAAACGCTGCCGACTTGTGGTGCGGTGTTAAAAGACTCTGGGAACATAATCTTCCCTGCCGGTTCTTGTGACCCCTTGTCCACTCAAGCTTATTGTACAGGTATAACGGTTTCCGAGTTTTAATTACGCCAAATAAAAGATTCGCCAGATGGAGTTTACGCCGTGCATTCATTTTTAAAATGTTATGTTTATTGAAATAGGGTGTAACATGACCTCTAAAAGGAACATTAAAGCAAAAACGAGCGCATGCGTTCTGAAGTCTCTGTATCATTCTATCTGTTTTGGACAGAATTCGCTCACCATAAACGACATCCGCATAATTCAGTTTAGATAGCACCAAAGAATCCACCAGCATAATTCGCAGTTCCTCACTAAGATATGGACGAGCTTTGTATAGTACTTTAAGCTTGTAGAAACAATTCCGAATCGATTCAGCTACATGTTTCTCAAAACGAAGCTCTGAATCCATAATGAGGCCAAGATTCCGTGCTAAGTAAACCCGTTCAATGGGTTCACCCATCACAACTACATCCCCAGTTGGGTTAATTGCCTCTAACTGAGCTTTTGTACCAAAAAGTATATACTTAGTTTTTGAGGGATTCAGTACTAATGAGTTGCACTCAGACCATTGAACGATAGCTTCCAGATCCTCATTTAGGTCTTTAAGGGTATATTCATAATCCTGAGGCTTAAATGAAATATAAATTTGGGTGTCATCTGCGTAAATGTGATATTTGCACTTTTTAATCATTTTAATTATGTCAGCGCAATACAAAATGAATAACACTGGCCCTAAAATCGAGCCTTGTGGAACTCCCCTGTATAGAAAGCGATAGCTAGAGGTCACTGTAGACCCGTCTGCTCTATGTATCTCAACAAACTGCGTACGCTTATCTAGGTAACTGCGGAACCATTCTATCGTCTGTGTATCAAAACCGTAAAATGCCATCTTTGACAGTAATAGTGGCACATTTATACAGTCGAACGCACGGGAGTAATCGAGCAGCACCAGAAGAGTGTACATACTTTTAATTTATATATATTAAATATCTTGAGCAGCGAGAATGTTATCAGTCACATCCAAAAGTGCGGTGGTAGTACCCCGAGCTCTCCTGAACCCAGACTGTGCATCAGGCAGGATACTGTTATTTTCCAGATACTCGGTTAACTGAGCGCACACTACTTTTTCCAAAATTTTGGACAACACAGGCAGTATGCTGATGGGTCTGAGATCTTTCACTTCCGTAGCGTTAGACTTTTTCGGCAATGGACGTACTTTGGCGATTTTCCACGGCTCTGGGCAGGTTGATGATTCGATAGACGTATTTATAATGACGGTTATGGCGCCTAATGTCACCGGGAGTGTCATTAGTACCATACCAATGATCATACCGTCACAACCCTCTGCCTTAGTTTTTATACGACTTATGATTCTAAGTATTTCACTTTGTGTTGCCGGTTTCAGAGAGAACGTGGACTCACCAAATCTTTCAAAGTCAAAGTATGCTAAACTGGAAGTATTAACTGTACCATTACCGGGTACATTCATAAAATGGTCACATATTTCATCTGGGTTGTTAAAATGTGGAGGTAAATCAGCGTCATTTTTAGGAGGAAGCAGTGTAGTTTTTAAATTTTTCCAAAGAGTTCGGGAGTCATTAATTTGGCTATTGATGCTGTGCTTAAAATAAGCGGCTTTCTCGTAAAAGAGCGATCTATTGACTAGAGATTTCAAATCTTTATAATACATGAGTTTATTGTCATCCTTGCACTTGATGAACTGGGCCTGCGCTTGGTTTCTTAGACGCATCATAAACTTAATATTATTAGTTATCCAGGGGTGGGGATTGTCCCTAATAATAAAAGTCTTCTTGGGTGCGTGAAGGTCCATTAACCAAATCAAATTAGAGGCGAAAGCATTGACCATAGCGTTTACATCTCGCATAGTCGCAATCGCATTCCAATCGATCAGATTTAAATCAACCTCGAATAGTTCCGGCAATATATTCTTCAGCGGTCGATGAATAATAGTTTTTGGCAGAATTTTGTCACGTTTAATGTAAAATTGACATATAATCATAGCGTGCGCACCCAGCTCAGGGATTTGTTCCAAATCCATCGAATGAACCTTAACATTTGAACATATTAAATCTATTAGTGAGTCACCATGCACTGATATGGGTAGGGTGACGCACCAATTGATCCAAGCTCATACAATTCAAGAATGTTATTAGTTTGACTGTTTTCATTCATTCATTCATTTCATTAGGTTCAAGGTTGATTGGGAAAATTTGACAGTGACGTGTAGCGTGATGTGCTAAAGTGGCCCTTTTAGACCCCCTGCTTAGCTTTTTTTCCAATTCGGGTCGACGTCCTGTCTAACCAAACTCAGCTGAATAGAGTATTTTAAACGGAGCGACTGTCTATTGCTTCGGCGGAGGGGTGATACTGCTTTTTTCGTCAGAACGTTGACGTGCTGACGAAAAAAGCAGTCTCTGCCTCAAGTAGGACCTCAAGGTCCTAAGTAGATCAGAGTTGAGCTACACGTCTACTGACAAATGCTTTCACGGACTGGACAGGTTCACTCATATTCATATCACGTTAATACCTAGTCGTTACGTAAATAAGATATGGAAGAGCGGAGTCCCCTAACACAAACTTTATTTTGCTTAAAAGGAGGCTCCAATCACTAGTTGTTAAGAATACTTGTTAATATGAATAAAACCATTATTAAACCATTATTATTATTATTTTTTTGTTTTCTCTCTCGGGTCTCTGGAGACCCGGTCCTTTGGTAGGCGTACGAGGGTCCGAAACCAACTCGCAGAGGCCCCGTTAGAAATTTCAAATGTAATGGGGCACCAACCGGCGATTATCCTTGTAAGCACTGTGAAAGTATTTCCAAGGACAATCCCCGGTTGGAGCAAGAATATTGCAGAATATGGAAAAAAAAAAGATGAAACGCTATGGGTTTGGGCGGTTTAGTGGACTGATAATCGTTTATTATAGAACTATTGGCCCCTGCCTGACCACTAACAATATACACGGCTTTTAAATGGCAGGGGGTGACTTGCACACTCAATGAATGGGCCCCCGAAAACGGTCGCTAGCACAAAGTGACGTAGCGCCAAGGAGGCAACATAGCCTGAGGTGCTAGAGGAGTGGAGAGGTATACCATGGCTATCAGGACAATCCCGGAAGTGCGGTCAAGATCCCTACCAGCATCTTACTGGATTATACATCCTTCTCCCGAGCACGTGTGCTCTAGCGAATCTCCACTCAGACCGGCCAATTAAGGCAAGAGAGAGGTGGGAGCTCTGTTCCTCGTCAGTATTCACTCTGGCCAGCCAATAAAGGCAAGCCGTAGATGAGGAACAAGACTTCTCCCGGGAGATAAGGTTCGTGGGGTCGCTACTGCCCAACAGTTCGCCACAAAACTGCCTTGCGGATTGTATCTCTCTTTGTCTGGCCCCTCACCCTAGGTATGACCTAAGGTTCATCGGGACGCGCAAGCCCCACCACGACGTCAACGTTATTATTATTATTATTACTCAAATCTGAGTGGTTCTTTCTTCTGAAGACCATCTCAGACACTAAACCACATGGTGCTTAAATGAAGTACGTAAGTCGTTATTTTTTAAGATTAATTTCATGACTGTCTGGCGGTTTGAGTACATTTTGTGGCTTACCCAAATGTCCTTACTTTGGTATTGTTCGTCGAATCATTGAGCTCCTCAAAGTTCTGAGTTGAGCTGCATGCTAACTGACAAATGCTTGCACTGTCCGGACAGGTCTACTCAAACCTGGGTGCTACTTTCCTCAAAAGGCCGCCACAGACGTGAACCTACATGGTGTTCATATATTATCCACGATTGTATGGACTTTAAAACCTGTGAGTTTTTTTTTCGGTATTTCTTCTCAGGGTAGTCAGCTAGGAAACATCGGCCTTATCTAGAATAATATGTCCAAAAAATATTGACGTGTAAAAGAGTAACATAATGTAACCTATTTACAAAATAAATATGATTTATAATTTCTGGCCCTCTAAATGTGTTCAAAACTCCAGAGATAGACGGTGGACTCAAAGACAACCACTCATCATATGAAACTCAAAGTAGTCACTCGTATTGCTCCACGCGCGCCCCTCTTAGATGTCGCGGCTTAAGTTAAATATCTTACTCCTACCGCTTGATCACGCACCCCGCAGAGAGGCAGGTTTTCGGAATCAGATTGCTTAAGTGCTACCGTATTCCCCGGTGTAAGTAAGTGTGCGAGGGATCACAAGCTGGTTTTGGCGGACAGACTTTCTGTCCGCCTAGGACAGAGGATTTCCATCTCGATATCAGAAAAAAAAGAAGCATGAGTATTGGTGTTGGACAGGCCTATTACTGTATTTTCTTATATCAAATCCAATGTGTACGCATAGGCCCAAAGTTGTTGCTTAATTTGTTCGAAAGAGTCACCGCGGCCCTGGAAGAGGAGGAACACGGATGGGTTTTAGTCAGTAAGTAAGTGTCTGACATTCCCTTCCGCTCCACGCAAAGCGAAAGTAGTCATTTGATGATTACCTTTAAAAAAATATATATTAATTTAACAATTTATGTACACACACAAATAGATAACAAAAAAGGAGACAGTAAAAAAGGTACAAAGGTGATGCTTATTTCTAATGAAATCTCTTCCAGCATACCTGCGAAAGGAGAGCCAAAAAAAAGAGATGTAGACACGAAAACTCTATTCAGTTGACGAAGTTGGTATTCGGATGATCATGATAATCCATACTAATAAAAATAAAGTGTAAGTAACTCTGTCTGTCTGTTTGTTCAACGGATTTGAATGAAACTTGTCACAGGTAGACCATGTTCCAGAATCATAATTACTATCGCGGATGTATGTATGTTACCTTGGGATCATTTTAACGCGGTTGGAACCGCTAGCAGAAGCTGCCTAGTCAATTGTTTTAACAACTTCTTAGCGTGTCTATGGCCAATAGAGTGAATATTTTTTTATGTTCGGGCCAGTAGTCAGCAATGATAAAACCATTCGCTGATGCAGCCAAAAGATCCTCACTAGTACAGGTGACAGTGCACGCGACGCAAGACAAAAGGCGTGCCATGGATTGTGAAGCGATGCCACACAAACACTAAATATCGGAGCCATCAGAGAACCCCTACCTGAGGAGGTAGTAGCTTCAGACGACTTTCTTTCAAACAAAATATAAAAAACAGATTACTCATGCAACAACACAAAATCGTGCTAACTACCTATTCCTGAAGCCGATGACATAAAAACCTACACACACAAAGCCAAGCCGCCGGCGCCGTGAGATCGAGATGCAATAAAATTTATCATTTACACCGCAAACAGTACCTTATCTAAGCCAGGGGATTACTGATCTACTATATAACTGACTATCATACCCCCTGGGCCCTTCAGTTTGAGACCTACGGAGACATCGAACCTGTTAACATGGCATTCTTAGGAAAGGAATACAAGTTCGAGAGGCAGGAGAACTTCGAGGACTTTGTTAAGGCTTTGGGTAAGTCAAATTCAAATGTCCTGTGTCACGTGTGAGATCCTAAACTTTTTTCTTAATAAAAGAACGTGGGTTAAAAACTACCCGCCAGGGTTGCGGAATGGCTCGCCATCTGATCAGAATCAGGGGGCTACTCTCTAAGCCCGAAGTCCGTAGTTTCGGGCTTAGTTGCGGTCGCGGGTCGTATTATACTCAGTATCACGTAACCACTAAGAATTAATGACAACAAGATTTGTCAGTTACCGTCAAATCGGGTTGTTATTCATTTTTAGTTCGATTTCGAGATTAATTGTAAGTCCGTAGGTGACACGGAGTAGAATACGCCCGAAACTAAGCCCGAAACTACGGACTTCGGGCTTAAAGAGTAGCCCCCTGAACCGGGTCAACGGCGCGCTGTGTTCCACGCGCACCTCACAGAGATGTCAGCAAAGTGATGGGGCCCGCCAGGGCCCCATCTGCTTGGGTTGCGGGATTTGTTCGAAAGAGTCACCGCGGCCCTGGAACGCAATGGGCATAAGGAGGAACACGGATGGGTTTTAGTCAGTAGGAGTCTGACACTCCCTCTTGCTTTACCCAAAGCAGGAGGAGTCATTCGATATCCCATCCTACAAAAACAGGGTTGCAAACAACCGAAGTACCTTTTTTTTAGCGATGGGGAATCATCCAATGACTCCTCCCGCTCTGGGTGTAGCGGAAGGGAGTGTCAGACTTCTACTGACTAAAACCCATCCATGTTCCTTCATTGCCCTTTGTGTTCCGGAGCCACGGTGTCTCTTGCGAATAATCCCGCGACTCCGAAGTAACGAAGTACCTACCGAATCTATAAGACCACGAGAAGCTATACATTTTGTAAACTTACACATATTCAAATTGTTTGTTCCATGAGTCAGACGCGTTCCAGTATCACAAAACGTTAGACGATAGAAAAATTAAAAACAATACGAATCTTTTTAATGCAGATACATTTAAAGATTTTAAATAATCGCCTGTCTGTCCGGGAATCGAGCCGACTAAATGCTAAAAAAAAAACCTGTTATTTTACTGTACCGATCGAAAGGCTCAATCTTTAGAATTCTTCGATTTAGAATAGTCGTATGGGGGGGGGGGGGCTTGACGCCACTGAGGTTAGGTTTTAACCAAAGTTAACAGTAATAAGCACAAATCATAATTTTATTTTGCTACTGCATATCAAGCCTCCTTGGGTTACTTTTCGTTTATTCCTAAATTACTTCGTTAGGTGGTTAAGTTGTACTAGCAAAGATCCGCCAATTTAATGCTTAGCCCATCATCAATTTATATAAAATTCTTCCGTTACTGTGTGACTACTGACTACTAACTGTGATATAAGTTCCTTGGGGAGTGTACGGTAGTACTAAGAGGATTTCCCGAAATTCCTACGGGAATGCGAGAAACGGTACAAAATAATTCACTCGTCGTCTATAACAAACATCAAAGCAATGATGTATCTTTATAGATAAGTACCTGTACCTTTTTTTATGGATGGGAAATCATCCAATGACTCCTGGTCAGACTGGAGTGTCAGACTTCTACTGACTAAAACCCATCCATGTTCCTTCACTGCCCTTCGTGTTCCGGAGCCACGCTATCTCTTTCGAATAGTCCCGCGACTCCGGCAGGCGTCGGCCCTTTCGGGCCCCTCTGTGAAGTACCTGTACCTATGATATGACTTCATTATGAAACTTTTATGACATAATACTTATTTTATATGACAGATCAATGTCACAATATATAATAATGATAACACCTGCAAAGTATTATGCTAATCTAAATAATGGCTTTGCTGATTAGAAGCGGTAACGTGATCTTTAGTACTTATCAGAAAAACCATGGACTTGACCGATTGCCATAGAAACATATTTCATGAACAAATATTGTTGAAGTACATATTCACTGCCATGATATCTAAGCATGATTATTATGCGTATAATTTAGTTTCATCTGGCCCATACACTTGATTTAGTAAACATGATAGTTCGGGCCGATTTCTGAATCCATAATATGCAGTAAGTAAAAAATTATCGAACAGTGAAACCCTAAATGAATGCCAAACATTTTCATTACATTTGATTACTGGCTGTATTATCATGAAATTCTTAATTTAAATATCGAGGTTTAAAACTCAGTAGACTCTCAAAACAGTAGACATGTCATGGTCATCTGTCATACACCTGCCCAGGGGCCCGAGTCTGCTATTTTTATAAACTTGTCATTCCGACACGATGTCATTGTCATGCCATTGTCATTTTGCTAAAAGTTCGTAATCTGCTAAATTCATAATGACACGGTCACTGGCACGTCAATGGTCTCGTAATAGAATTGCGGTAGGAATGCCGTATTGCTATTATTATAAAACCGAGCTAAATATGAGCATTTATTCATGCTAGATGTTATTTATCTGGCATGAATAAATGCAGTCTTACCCGATGGAAAGCAATGATGTGGTTGACGACGAAGCCATACCTGCAATGAAGTAACCTATTCATTCTTGACTTAAATACCTATTGGTTTTAGCTACCAGAGAAACCGACTCCCTTCAAAAAATGCCACCCGTTGCTCACAATAAAAGTACCTACATAATCCCAAATTGTTTAATACGTACAGGTTGCGATGTCCTGAGTCTTCCATAAAACTTAATTTATGTCTTAACCATCATACCTTTGTGTCCTCAGGTCTGAACGCCGAACAAACTCAAGGTTACCTCAATTACGCGCCCTCCGTCAAGTTCACCAAAAATGGAGACTCCTACACCGTGACCACTGCAACCTCTCAGACCAAGAACGAGACCATCTTCAAGTCTGGAGTTGCCTTCGACGACAAAGTAGCTGACCGTGCTGTGAGTATATCGCAGTACTTACCTACCACATTAATGTTGAGGAATTTGCCATTAGGAGAACCACGAAAGTCTTAATCAGGGCACTCCCTTCCACTCCACCATTTGATGATTTCCCATAAAATGACTCCACCCGCGCGTAACCTAGTACCTTCTTTTACAGCCTTTTTTTTGGGTTGGGAAATCATCCAATGACTCCTCCCGCTCTGGGTGTAGCGGGAGGGAGTGTCAGACTTCTACTGACTAAAACCCATCCATGTTCCTTCATTGCCCTTTGTGTTCCGGAGCCACGGTGTCTCTTTCGAATAATCCCGCGACTCCGGCAGGCGTCGCGCGTCGGCCCTTTCGGGCCCCTCTGTGTGCTGACTCTCTTTGAGGAGCGCGTGGAACACTAACGCGCCGTCAAAACGGCCTGTCGTCACTAGACGGACGGACGGCGAGCCACCCATAGCTCGCCGTTCACAGGCCCGTTCTTTTACAGCCTAAGAGCCTAAGAGTGTGCCCAAGAACTCCACGACCTCATTCCACCGTTCCATTTTAGTAATGAGTCCAGTGTAATCTCAGGCACATTAGACATTTTATTCTTAGTTATCTGTGATTAAAAGTTACTATAGTACCTAACGTTCCTCGATATTTCCTTTCAGTGCAAGACCACCATCACCGTCGATGGCGACAAAGTCACCCGCGTGCAGAAGTACGAAGATGGCAACGACCTCACCATCGTCAGGCAGTTCTCCGGAAATGAAATGGTTGTGGTAAGTAGCTACGTCTTATTTGATAGTCCCTATAATAATCCTTACGAGCGAACTATAGTCACGGTGACTGGATCTCATAGGACATTAGCAAGTACGCATGAGATATCATTAAAAAAACAGATAGTGCATCAGTACATCATAGATGCTCTCCCTGTTCTTATACTTTCTGATAAAATGGGATTCCGACATGAACAAGGGGAAATCGGGTACATTGGTGCAACTGCGGGAATTTTTATTTTACGTGTTTTCAGGGGCACAGGGATCCATTCAAACCATTTTAAAGTTCTTAACATAACTGCACTTTAAGATAAAGAGAGATAAAGATAATATAAGAAAGAAAAAAAAAAAACTTGTTTATTTGGCACAGGCAGGTACCCTACACACAAAATATAGGTGGCTACCAACTTGATAGGCTACCAACAAAAGAAAAAAACCATAGTAATGAGTTGGTGAAATGAAGTGCCATCAGATTTAACCGATGATTTTCATGGCAAAACTGAATACTACTACTAAATATTAGCCATACGCGTCTTTAGCAAATTGTCGTCAATACCTAACCTGACCTAAATATCAGATAATTCGGAGAGTTTAGATAACGGTCGATATAGATATTCACCTAGCAGGTGTCATATAGGAACACGCCTCATCGCACTGATAAAGAAACTTACTTTTCGCAAGTAATATTATTTAAACTATTTATAACTCTTATCTTGCTAAAATTAGGTCGGTTTTATCCAGCAGAGCAATTCTGTAAACCACTCAACGTGTAAGCTTAGGTGAAGTGAATATGAAGTAAACTGTCAATCAATACAAACAAGATGGAATAACAGTTCACTTCACGCCAATTCCGCCTGAGTTTACAAGCTGAGCGGTTGACGGAATGGACCGGTAGTTTCCCTTTCATGTTTGAATTGGGAATCCAATTGGGGATGACAGACTCAAGTCAATCTCAGACAAAGAAGACCCTGTTTCTTTCCTTCTGATGCTAACAAAACCCGTTCCACTGACTGTGATTTGAACAGATAATTAATAGGGACAATGGGATTTAGTTAATTTAGTCATGTACGAGTGAAGCTTTTTCTTCTTTACTTGGCTTAAGATGTGCAAACTGGGGTCGAATTCCAGTTCGAATGAAAATTTTACTGGGTTTATTCGTTAGGTATTCGTTATCCCGTTTGGAAGTTGGTGATTTGAGAACCCTGTGCCTTGGAAAACACTTAACTTAGCCTTGCCCCGCTGCACCAGCCGGTTAATTGTATAAACATGTCGAAGAGAAGACTTTGGTAAAGTGATCACGAAGTAAGCTGGCATTAAAGATAAAGATAAAAGATCATTTATTTGTCAAACATGCGTTTACATAAACTGACTAATCAGACATGCAAGGTATTAAATAATAGTATTTTGTGAGCGTCCATGTTTTGCCAATAACGGCGTACAAAATTTGTTTGTTTAAAATTAGGTAGGGTCTTGATGACTCGGATTGACAGCTCATTTGGTGGTCACTTCACCCAAGTCTTCACTTCGACATGCTTACAGAATGATCGCACTGCTGATCTCTACTGGTCATGTCGGGTTGCTGACCCATCGGACTATGGTAGTATACCGCGTGTATCTGACATCGACGCACAAACGATTTCCATGGGTCCAGGGCATGATTCTGGACACCCCAGTGTTGGAATTTTTCGTCGGTTCTTTTCTCATTTCTTTCAAAAGTACCACAAAGTATCAGCTCAGCTGTGTTGATATCTATTGTGGTTTTATTCAGATTGCTCTTTTTAGTGAAATTAGTTAATTAATTATTTTTTTATTAAGAATCTCATTGGGTTAGGTCAGAATAACGATTATGAGCAGTCTAAAGTAAAAAAACCCTTGAAAAAAATGAAAAAATGAGAAAAAAAGCCGACGAAAAATTCCAACACTGGGGCGTCCAGAATCATGCCCCGGACCCATGGAAATCGTTTGTGCGTCGATGTCAGATACACGCGGTATAGACTGTAGAGGTTCAGAGCGCACGTGTGTTTACCACTCAACTCTTGCCTTGGTTATAGATTGTATTTTTTTGTAATAATTGTAATTTGGAATTGACATTTAATGATACTATTTCATATTTTATTGACTAATTTATTTTAAGGACTACTTTGACATTTATTATTTACATTTTTAACTTTGATATTTTTATGTATAAATGCTTTCTGAATTAAAATGAGCTTTATAGAATGAATAAGGTACCTACCGACCTACAAAATGTCTTAAATGTAATTTCATCATCTCTTCCTACCAATTTGTATGCCACGATATGCGGCTGAACATGTTAGAAGTTTTTCTTTACTTCATTGTTATCTTGCATGTATCATGTTAAAAAAATATAATTTGACTTACTTGCATTTCTCCCTTGTTTCAGACTCTCACCACCAGCAAATGGGACGGTGTTGCCAAGAGATATTACAAGGCTTAATTTATTTACTATATAATTTTAAGTGTATACAATTTTCGAACTTAATAATTTAAATTTTCTCACGTATGTAAAGTTGTTTTATTGATTTTTAGGTTACCTAAAAAGAAAAAAGAAACGGAACGCTTCTAAAATCATTTTGTTTTTCGCCCGTCCGTCCGTCTATCTGTCAAGACCCTATATCTCAGGAACATGTGGACGTATTGAGTTGACATATTAAAACCATTTATTCAGGTCTACAGTCCCAAGAAGCAGTGAAAAAAATATAAATATTTCGGCACTCTCAAGAGAATCAAAATTTATAGGGCATTTTCCGTTGACCTAACTATGAAGTTTGGTAAGTAGTGTTGTCTTATACTGCAAGTACAGGAAAAAGTCTGAAAACTATACATTTGTAATGAAATCTTACTAACATTATAAAGCTGAAGATTTTGTTTGTTTGCTTGAACGCACTAATCTCAGGAACCAATATGAAAAATTCTTTCAGTGTTAGACAACCAAAGACAGAAAAAGTGACGCAGACGACGCTGCACGGGTCAGCTAGTCATAAAATATATAGTTTTTTTTTTAGAAATAATGTACTTACAAAATACAAAACCCTCGGTGGGCGAGTCAGACTCGCACTTGTCCCGTTTTTTTTTTAAATAATAAATAGAGAAGTCCCGAACCATGCTTCGAAAGAGGATGGAAGGGGACGGCCAAAGCCTATCCGGATGTAGCTGAATACCAAGATTGAGCGATTAACTATATGACCTTCTATATAGTCTTCAACCAAGTGAGTACTTAGTCAGTACACTCCGATATCCCTATGGGTTTCCGGGAATGGTATGCCATACCCGGACACGGTATTAAAATAACTTAAAGAGGATCGTCTATATACGATCTACCACTTGTTATAGAGGGAAAAGTTTGAACTAATGCTAGCGAAGGAGGAGGCGGATCGCGTGAGAGAGAGGGAAACCTCACGCCCCAGCCGCTGCAACAGAAGAAAACGCCGGGCGTCGGGAGTCGCAGGGTGATGCTAGGCCATCGTAGACGGCGCAGGCTTGCGAACGGCGAGCGTTGCATCCGATCATAACCACGATGGCTTCTCTCTAAGCCCGAAGTCCGTAGTTTCGGGCTTAGTTGCGAGCGTATTCTGCTCCGTATATTGTATTATTCTGAATTTGGTCCATAGAGTCACCGCGGCCCTGGAAGACATAGGGCATAAGGAGAAACACGGATGGGGTTTTAGATAGTAAGAGTCAGTCATTTGATGATTACCTACCCATCCACAAACAAAAGGGGGAAAAGTTTTCGTTAGTTTAGCAGTGGTTTTAAAAAGGCCACTTTCCCTCTCATTTTAGAATCATAATATTAATCATACAAAAATCAGTCTTTCATTTTCATCTCTAACAAAAAGATAATATAAATTAAAAAAAAACACACAAAAATCGATCAAAATATATCTTATCTTATCGCCTAAGTTCAAGATTTGTTGGGAAATTTTGACAGTGGCGGGTAGCGTGATGTGCTTTCTAATTCTGCTAAGGTGTCCTTTTTAGATCCGCAGGTAAGTTAGACATACCAAAACAATAAACTCGAAGTGATTCGAGTTTATTGTTTTGGTATGTCTAACTTATTTCCCACCAGTGTAAATGAACGCAAAACACTGACTATAACTACGTGCTCAGAATGCTCGAATGTAAACTGGGTGAATAATTTAAAATCCTAAGTCAGCTGGGGCAGAGGGCGTCCACAATACAACATGGCATTTATGTACGCATCAATAAAAAAAATGTGGGTATTGAATGAAAGCTGGCCTCTAAAGGGAAATCATATAATTCAAACAACAGATAACGCAATTACAATATTTATTACACATTATTAAAACATAATTCAGTACATTTTGTAACCTTACTCCGGTGTGCCTCGTTCAAGACTGGCTCATGTCGGCTACTTGTTAAACTGACAATCCACTTCAATTTCAAATGATTTGACAACCTGACAGTGACTTTGATGTGTCAAAGTGACACCAACGTAAGTCGACTATGATAAGACTTATCCATAGACTATTCACTATAATTTTTCACTATAACTTTCTCACGTTGATAAGTCTCGTTATATTGATCAACCGTTTTTCATTCGCGAATTTGGTAGTGTTTGTATTCTGTTGCCAGTTGTTGTTGTTGTTTTATGAATAAGAACCGACAGACTTGAGCTTCTTGGTGTTACGTTAACATCTAATCTCAATTTTGGCCCTTTCATAAAGGCTCAATTGGCTGCTAGAAAGTTGGAGATCCTGGAAAAGGTGAGACGGTACTTCACGCCGGAACAGCTTCTTAAACTGTATCAAGCGCAAGTTCGATCGTGTATGGAGTATGCTCTCATCTTTGGGATGGATCTGCCAGATACCAGCTTGATGCACTCGAGTCAATTGAAAAACGAGCAAAAGGGATCATCGGCAATGATAGGCTCGTCGAATCGAAGCTCCAAAGTCATGAGTATCGACGCCGAGTTGCTGGCCTCTCGGTTTTCTATCGGTTGCATTTTGCGGAGTGTGTGACGGAATTGGTTTTAATTCCACCAAGCCCGTTCCACCATCGGACCACAAGATGTATGGCGACGCGCCACCGGTACATGGTGGACATCCCACCAATACGCACATAACGTTTTGGGAATACATTCATTGTGCGTACAGCTAAGGAGTGGGATTCCCTGCCGGAGTCTGTGTTTCCTGATAGCTACAACCTGGGAGTCTGTAAGTCAAGAGTGAATAGGTTGCTTCTAGGCAAGCGTGCTCCACCTTAGTCCGCATCATCGTTAACATCAGGTGAGATAGTGGTCAAACGTAAGCCTATCCATAGTAAAAAAATAAGAAAAGAATTGAAATGAAAAGACGGATGTACGAACAGCGGAGGCTTAGTAGTAGGGTTCCGTTGTTCATTTGATTGGTACGGAAACCTAAAATTGACACTAGAGCACGAACAAATGTTGGGTTAAAGAAATATACGGAACTCGTTTCAACAATTAGTCGATCCCCATAGATTTATGATCGCTCCGAATGCTTCTTGAATCCAAACTAGATTGTTCAGAGAATATTAATTAATAGTTTGTTTTAGAAAAGACTTAGAAAGGAACCCGTGGGTAGATAGATAGCCGCACGGGCCGATCTTCCAGGTTAAGCAAAGCTTGTTCTGTGGATGGGTGACCATCCTAACATATCGAGTTTTTTCCGTGCCTCGGAAAGCATGTTAAGCCGTTGCTCCCGGCTGTCATTTGTAGATCTTTGGCAGTCGTTACGGATAGTCAGAAGCCAGTTAATCTGACTCCAGTCTTGCCATGAAGTACCCTGTTACCAAAAGTCTAGGCAGATGATGTTTTAAGTATGACTTAAGGATTCATTTCAGCCAAATTCTACGGGGGTCAAGTGCACACATTGCTTTTCCCCTCGTTATCAGGTAGGTATACGTTATCTGAAACAAAGCTCGTACAATTCATGGAATTATTTAGGGTAAGTCCGGGGGTGATGGCCAGTTGAAAGTAGTGCGAGATACAAACTACAGAATGCATAGTTCGCTTCGTCTAGTGGTAGGTGACAAGCTGCAGCAGGGTTTTTTTGCAAAAAGATTTGAGTCCGAGAGATATAATTCCACTCATGGGTCCCTAAACGTAATTAATCAGAAAATAAAGAGCACTGAGGGCAGAAGACCAGCACAGAAATCGCGGAATATGCTAGATTCCATCATCCACAAATTACTAAACTATTTAGTCCGTCAGTTAGAGTATTGAAAAATAATGGACACGAATTTTTTGTTTTTGTAAAACAATGAATATTGACAAAGATAAAACGCATCAAAACTTGACGGAGAGGGGGGGCTCGTCTCAAAAAAAAATATGCGAAGGTGTGACGTATTGTGAATTTTAAAATTGTCGTAACTTCGTCAATTTTGGTTCCCGTAATAAAAGAAAAAACACTGGTCAAATATTTTTTGATAATCTAACTGGTAGTCTAGTCGACAAGTTGAAAATGGTACAAAATAGAGATACTGCTCTTAAAATTATGTGCGATAGCTCATTGAATCCGGAATGACGCCTAGAAAAATGTGCCAAAAGTGTATTTTAGCACATAAAAAATTGCAAAAGTTATAAACAAAAAAAGATAAAAAAAATTGTATTACGTTTTTCGTAAAAAAAAAATCAATACCCTAAATAAATTGATTAATGTGCCGTACTCGCTTTTGACGCCACGCGTGCAACCTAAAAATGTCGCGCGCAGACCTATTTTCAGCGTTAAATTAAAGTTATAAATAATGGAGAGAGAGTTCCGAGGGTTAGAAGTTTTTTATTGAAAATTTTCTCCTCTTTCAGACTCTATTTTTGAAATTTCTTAAATATTTATATTTTATGAAATTTTGGCAAAAAACGAAATACCATTTTTTTTTTCATCTTTTTTTATTTATAACTTTTGCAATTTTTTATGTGCTAAAATACACTTTTGGCACATTTTTCTAGGCGTCATTCCGGATCCAATGAGCTATCGCAAATAATTTTAAGAGCAGTATCTCTATTTTGTACCATTTTCAACTTGTCGACTAGACTATGGCGGACTAATTAGATTTTTTCAGGACACAAACCCATTAAAATCAACTGGCCCATACAGTTCTGTGAAAATTTACTGAACAGCTGATTATTATGTTCGCGATATCGGGGTTAGGTCCATGTTAGAAGTTGTTCTAACATGAGCTTGATCTCGTATAATAAAAGGTCCCTTTCTCTGGAGCCCTTATCTTTAAAGAAATGAATAATTCGGGGTTGTTACTTTTATTAACCGACTTCCAAAAAAGGAGGAGGTTCTCAATTCTGCAGGTGTTTTTTATTTTTTATGTACGTAGGTACTGATCCAATTTGCGTGATCCTTTTTTTAGTTCGATGCGGCAAATTTGCCAGATGATCCATATATTATATACAGGGTGTAAGGGACAGCCTTCCACAAATTAACAGGGTGCAATCAGCTCCTTATTTTGAATCATATTCCAGTGGAAATTTCCTCAGGATTTTTTTTAATTTTTTTTTCGATTTTTCATTTTTTTTTTGCTTTATTTCAATGTAAAGTTACATTATCTGTATGCAGAACTCCATTAATGTAAATAACACAGCTAAAATGAAAAAATAAAAAAATAAATAAAAAAAATCTTATGAACGACGCATGAAATCAGCTGTTAAAACGTAGCCCGGGCGCAGCTATCCTTTCGAAAGCTCGCTGCGCTGCCGTTCGCTGCGTGCGTTTTGCAGAAGTAGCGATACATTGCGAGTGAGGTAATTAAACAAATCAGTTTTATTGGATTCCCATAAAGTTCCTGAAATAATTTCATGTACCGTTCAACTTAGTACGATATACTGAAATCACCCTATCAGTTTGAGGAGGGCTGTCCCTTACACCCGTTATATTAGCACATGAACATTCAGAAAACACAACTGAGCCAAACTGAATAAAATTCGTGTTTTTTTTTTTCTAAATGTTGTGTTAGTAACATGGAGTATCGTTAAAATAATAATAAATAATCGTTAAAGATTTTCTTTATTTAGGTATTTGAAAGTCCAAGAAAGAAACATACTTTATTGTTTTTTACGAACGAAAGTTGGCCAACTTACCACAAAGGTCCTCTGCAAGCCAGCTGGTAGTGAAGCAGTAATACTTGCGAAGGAGGAGGCGGTCGGCGAGAGCAAGAGCGAAACCTCACGCCCCAGCCGCCACAACAGAAGTAGACGCCCCAGGTGTCGGGAGTCGCAGGCAGATTTCCGCCACCACTGTAGGCGTGGACCTGCGGACGGTGAGCGTTGGATGGATCGCCGGCCTGGGTCGACAGCACGATGTGTTCCACGCGCGCCTCAGGTGTCAACATAGTCATCTTCTAGAGCCAGTGTCTGCCAGGGTATGCGGAATTTGTTCGAAAGAGTCACCGCGGCCCTGTAATGCAAAGGGCATTAGGAGGAACACGGATAGGTTTAAGTCATTAAGAGTCTGACACTCCTTTCTGCTCCGCCCAGAGCGGGAGGAGTCATTTTGTGATTTACAATATATCAAAGAACAAATTTCCGTGCGTTCAGGCGATTTTGCCATACCTATTACTGGAATCAAAAGTAGCTCACAATAAGGACCCATTAATTTCAGTGTTAATATATAATCCGTGGTGCTTGGCAACTGGGCTTAACCCAGTTGTATATGTCCCTTGGTGCCTATTGGCCTAACTCAAATCTGTCTCCTGCTTGATAAGGAGGGAAGTGGAAATTATATTTATTTTTTCCTACTCCTCCGCTGTACTCTTCTGATTAATTTCGATGCGGGATCCAAGACAGTTGAATCGTTTCTCCGGGACTCGTCGGGCTTCATTAGCTCGGCGTTTTTCTGGTGGTCGCCACTGTTGATTCTGGCTTTCAGGAGTTGCAGTGGTTGGGAATGTGTGGCGGGCTTGTCCCAAAAAAAAAAAAAAAAAACAAATAACACTGGTAGTATTGATTCTACCAGTTTTCCTGAATTATTTCTAAACTTTTTTTCGCCATGCTATCACTGACTCTAAGAATATCTATTCATTCAATAACTGAAATTTATTTCCGGCCCTGGCCTAAATCTTGAAGTCATTCTGACCGGGCGTTTTTATATCAAAACACTGTAGAAATTCATTCTAATTAGACGCTGATATGGATCTATGTTTATACTATTCACGACAATCAATCACTCGTAATCCAAAATATTAGTCAACCGCCATCCTGTTTTCATTCAGAATTTTCACGGAAATGGACTTGAGTCACCACAGATTAGGTTCCTAAGGTTACTCTAAAATTGCTTAAGGAAAACTTTTTGATTAAACTTTGGACATAAACAAGGTTTTAAAATCACACAAACAGTGCATTTCTGTAAACATGTCGAAGTGAAAACGTAGATGCAGAAGTGAACGACAAGTGAGCTATGGTTTGACAGCTCACTTGTCATTTTCATTTCGACAAAATTCCAGAATCGTATTCCAGATTCGACCGGCTGAAAAACTTAAAATAATGTACTCATAATTATTTATTGTTTATTTTTTATGTATTTATTACTATATTGTACACCAAAAATTAAACACAAAAACACATACAAAAATATGATTCTCTCTTTGTAGCACGCTACAAGTGTCTATAGATTTGAAATTTGTAAGTTCGTGCGTTTTTCAACCCAGATTTTTTTACAGAAAGAGAGGACAGAAAATATTTTAATATATTAAAATAGACTAAACTTACCAACATGGCAAATAAAAATTCTCTCCATTAGTACCCTTCCTTGTCGTGTGTTTTTATCAATAAACTAGCTGACCTGGCAAACATTGTTTTGTGAAGTAAAAAAAAATAGGACCTACAAAATAAACACAAAAAGTTTCATTAAATTCGGTCGACCCGCTTCGGAGGAGCTAGATACAAACACCGTGACACGATTTTTTAAATACTAGAAGAAGAAGATAAAATAAAAGTGTGAAGATATAAATAATAAATTATTAAAAAAAAAATACAACCGACTTCCAAAAAAAAAAACACTACAAAGTAAAAAATAACTTTAATTTCGGAAGCCGGAGTTTTTATTAGTTTCTTCGTATTTTGACACCGACTTCCGAAATTAAAGTTATTTTTTACTTGGTAGTTTTTTTTTGGAATTCGGTTGTATTTTTTTTTATTTTTCACTTTTTAGTGGTACCCCACACCTAACAACACCACTGCAAAATCGCAGAAAAGCAAAATACGCAATTTCGATTACTTGGATGACATAAAACTATCATCTAAGTAGACGAAATCCAGCTATTTCAATTTAAAATCCAAAGTTCGTAACCGATTTTCATAAAATTTAAATGAGACCAATCTGCAAGTATATCCTTTCAGATAAAACAAGAATTTTTCAAATCGGTTCATAATTGTCGGAGTTATGAGGTAAAAAACATAAAAAAACATACAACCGAATTGATAACCTCCTCCTTTTTGGGAAGTCGGTTAAAAAGTAAATTCATAACTATGTTTTTGTATCTACAAATACTCACTGACAAAGAAACGCCTGCCTGCTCATAAGAAAATATCTTTTAAATATATGTGGTCTAATGAGTAACTTACCTTGTTTATTAATTATAAAATAAAATAAAAATAAAACAGTATTTATTTCAGGTAACCAAAAAGCCAGCAACCAGAATACATAAAAGTTACTACGTTTATTTACGTTTTAAATAAAAATATTAAAATGTAAATAATAAATATGTTTTTTTTTTACAATACTACTAAATTAATAATTTTAATCAATAATTCTCCATTTTAAAGCTTCATCTCATCATCAGTAAATAGTATACCTTACTAACTACTTAATTAATAAAACAATGTCACATGGAACACCTTCTCTCTTCTACTTGCTTGAGCTATGCTGTGCCCGACAGGGTCCTGAGTTTTTCAACCAACTGTATACATAATATTATGGTACTCAATAAAGAAATGAGAATCTAATGTGAAAAAAGTAATCTTGAGATCATTTTAAGAACCAACTAAGAACCCGCACTAATAGTTATTATAATAATAAGTAAGTAATAACCGTTTTCGGGGGCCCATTCATTGAGTGTGCAAGTCACCCCCTGCCATTTAAAAGCCGTGTATATTGTTAGTGATCACGGTCAGGCAGGGGCCAATAGTTCTATAATAAACGATTATCATTCCACTAAGCCACCCAAACCCATAGCGTTTCATTTTTTGTTTCCATATTCTGCAATAGTACTGCTCCAACCGGGGATTGTCCTTGGAAATACTTTCAGTGCATACAGGGATAATCGCCGGTTGGTGCCCCATTACATTTGAAAAGTCTAACGGGGCCTCTGCGAGTTGGTTTCGGCCCCTCGTACGCCTACCAAAGGACCGGGTCTCCAGGGGCCCGAGATAGTAAAAAAAAAAAAAAAAAAAAGTAAGTAATAATAAGTTAATATAATAGGGCGGGTTGTGTACCTAATACTATTCGCTCAAGCAAGATCAGCAGTGCAATTCTACCGGTCTATTCTGTAAACATGTCAACAAGTGAAGGCGTGAGTGAAGTGATCATGAAGTGACCTGTCAAACCATACAAACAAGATGTAATGACAGCTCATTTGTCGTTCACTCCACCTAAGTGCACACGGTGAAAGTCAACAGAATAGACTGGCTGAAAACATGTCAACAAGTGAAGGCGTGAGTGAAGTGATCATGAAGTGAGCTGTCAAACCATACAAACAAGATTAATGACAGCTCATTTGTCGTTCACTCCACCTAAGTGTATACGGTGAGATGTCGTCAGAATCGACCGACTGTTTCTACCAGCGGAGGCGGCGTAATTTATTTTGCCAATGGCACTGCGATATTACATAATAACGCTGCTGATGTTTCTGTACATCTGTTCGCATGAGTAAAACGCATCTAGTAGTGTCAGATCTGATTGACGCAGGCATCTCATACCACTTGCCAGTACTTTATTGTAAGTCTTCATGTTTTCGTGTCTAATGACTGTAATTAAACGATCGATCAGTATTGAGCAACAGGTTTGACTATATCATTGCCTCGTTTAAATCCTGGATACTACGTATGACATGATATTACGTATGACAAATTTTTTTTTAGATTGATATGTAGTCAGCGTTGCCATGCCATATTATTGTAAACCTGAAGAGTTTGTTTGGTTGAACACGCCAATTTGAAAAAAAAAATGGCGGCTATATAACACATAGGTTCTATCCTATTACTTCTAGAAGTAGGACATCCTGTATTCCGCAAGCTTTAATTAGCCACCTAAAAACCAGCATCATCTTATCAGTGATTAAGATGACTCCAATCAAAATACATCTGATACTAAGATATCCAGTCACGCATGGTTAGCAATTTTCTATTTTAGTTATTCCGAATCGCAGATTAGAGTTTAATTATAAAAGGTGGCTGATTGATTACTGGCCGTTCATAAATCGTCTGTTGAAAGTTTAAAACAGTAGTCATAACAAATCAAATCAAATATGTCTTACCTCAACAAGAACTTTGCTTTCGTCAAGCAGGAGAACTTAAGAGAATTTCTGAAGACTATGGGTATGTACTTGTTGTGATATTTATAATACTACGTGTAACAGAATTAACGCAATACCTCTCTCTTAAGCGGTAAACTGTACTCATCATTATGAAGACGTTTCACTATGGGATAAACACTCTCACGACGGGGGATGCGGTCTCCCGGGGTGGTGTTGTCTTGGCGGTGTCTCTCGACATCGCCAACGCCTTCAACACCATGCCCTGGAGCTGCTAAAATATATGCTAATATATGCTAAAATAAAAATATTTTTATGCTACTGCAAATGTGGGCCCGTACATATTTATAGCCCGACATGCCTCTGCATTTTCTCCGGGGCTCGTCGACCTCTATTTCCTCGGGGCTATTGATTCTGAGAGTTGTTGCCCCACACTAGGAATTTCTCCTGTATCGTGGGTGCGTTTACAAACATACAAAATCACATACACAAACAGCCAGACCCGGAACAACTATCTGTAGGCCATACAAATATTTGTTGCGTGCGGGAATCGAACCCACGACACGCGACGCAGCAGCCGATCGCTCAACCACTGCGCCAATCGTGCTGTCAATTATTATGAATCATTTATTATGTTCTGTTACAATTTTTTGTTTATTTTTCAGACCATCACCATGGACACATGGGGCGGTGTTGCCAAGGTTTACTACAAAGCTGAATAGGTTTATTTTAATTTTATTAAAATACTTTTAAAACAAACGATGTAACTTTTGTCACTATTCATGAATATATTTAACATTTTTAATACTCCTATAATTAATTCATCTTAATTTAAAAAAATCCATTAAATGTTAATTTATATTTAAATAAATGTTAAAGTGCAACTGCAAGTGGCATATTTACACAGAACAAAACTATGTAGAATGTTTGTAAAATGTTTTTGTAAATAGGTCAGTGTTACTCAATAAATAAATGGATAAATTCAGCGTATGCTATTTGATGAAAATGCTAGTAGGTCCATACAATTCGTATTTCTCGAAAATACTAAATTGGTGTAAAAACTTTTTTTGTAGTGTGTTGTTTTATAGAAAACAGTTTCATACAATTTCGTTTCAAAATTTTATTTTGTAGCACATATGTTGAGTTTTTAAGATACCTTGGAAAATAATGGTAGCTCAAAAGCGCTGAATGCTATTTCATTGAAATGGTAATGTGCCTATAGTAAAAATATTCCAAAAAAAATCCTGTCATCTTAAAAGTATGTGTATATATAAAACAATAATATTTAATAATGATTTCATCACTGAAATAAAGTAACATGGAAAATACACCGGACAAACAATGTTCGTTATAAATAAATCTGCTGTTTGATAAAAAAAAAGTAATTAAGCTTGCAGCCAAGAGGCACGCACTATGGATCAAGTCATATTGTTGAAAGCATACAAAACCGGTTTTTAAGGTACACTCAATATCGCTCAAAAATCTTTCTCCCTAATTTCATGAGTCGGTGTAAAAAAATTCATTTTCCGCCACTACACGAGCGAAGGAAAATTGTGGATCCTACGTTCTTATTTAGTGTTATGAACGGATCTACTGATGTCCCTGAGCTGGTAAGCAAGATCGGACTTCGTGTGCCGTGTGCGTATCTTCGCAGATCGCGTGTCCTTCATGTTCTTCAAGTTAAAACGAATTACAGAAAGAACTCGTACATCTTAAGAGCTTGTCGTACGTTTAATATGGTGTGTCAGGATCTCGAGCTTGATTAATTTAACAGCAGCGTTAAAAAAGTTAAAAAAAAGTTTGACTCGTCACTTCTTTGGAGTTTGATCACCGTTCTGAGTTTTTTTGTTGTTGCGTCGAATGAGAGAATTCGCATGCTAGCTGTTTTCGCGAATTTGTTTTTAATATTCACAAAACATAGGTGAAAACTTGTAAATGGCAATTTTTTACATATTGTTACCTTATATTTATTGTTTTGAATTAGCTGTAAGTTTTCCTAAAATTTATAAAATGAAAATAAAATAAAATTATGACGAAAGACCGAATGATAACGTTGATACGGCTCGTATTGTGCGGAGCTTCCTTTCTCTGGAGCCCCATCCACCGGTAGCTTGGACCTCCCGACGCCGGCGGACTATGCTATTTTTTTATATCTTAAGAGGGCTATCACAATTTTTCTTGAATTTTAGCGTTTTATTCGAGTTTTAATGTGTGATTTTGCTTTAGATATAGCCTTAAAAAAAAAATATATGCCTAAGACAGTTTGATCATTTATCTTGGGAGTGTTCTAAATAAATATTTCAATTTGTTCACGTACATCAGTAAAATCCTTGACTCCGCAAAGGATGTTTCACAAAATGTTAATGCTTTAGGGAATCTTTTGATGCCTGATATTATAATTTAATCTATACTAATATTATAAAGCAGAAGAGTTTGTTTGTTTGTTTATTTGTTTGTTTGTTTGGTTGGTTGAACGCGCTAATCTCAGGAACTACTGGTCCGATTTGAAAAATTCTTTCAGTGTTAGATAGTCCATTTATCGAGGAAGGCTATAGGCTATATCACCACGCTAAAACTAATAGGAGCGGAGCAATAATGAAAAATGTTACGCAGACGAAGTTGCACGGATAACCTAGTCATTTATAAAAATGTTCACGGTACAACTGTATCTTCTACTTTGGAATGTTCAAATCAATTTATTACGATTCATACAGTAATATACCTAAAATAATTCTGTAAAACTGAGAGTTATTGACAATTTTCCGTACGAAACTATATTTTTTTTTTCTATGAAATTATAATCCAAATTCAAATAAAAAATATTTAATATTTAAGGTGGCGTTGCTATATTGCTTGAAAAAAAATAGGTCTATTAAAAGTAAAGTAAATATTTATAAATAATTGTTGTATGCAATGCAAAAATCAATATAAATCTTGTGACGCGCGGTATTCCACTTTATTCAACCTGAGCAATTCGATTTTGTAAAAGCGCTCTTAAATGTTTTTTTCCTATGTTTCTTGAAAGAAATATATAAAAAATGTAAAATAAGTAAAGAATTTTTTGCAAGTTGCATTTATTCTAAAACAGATAGACCGTTCAGAAATGAATAAACGGAATAATAACTGTGTTGCTATTTCATATTTTGTTTTAGTAACTTATGGACTGTCGTAAAATAATGTTTTCCTTTCTTTCTTTAGGTATTTGAAAGAAAAAGAAAGAAACATTGTTTATTGATTTATATGGACTGACGAACTTATCGCGAAGCTCCGCTGAAGGCAAGTTGGTAGTAATCGATTATTACTGTATTGTATTCTATCAGTTTTTCTGAATTATTTCTTCCCCTCTATTCGCCATGCTATGGCGGCTATTACTGACTCTAAGAGTAGTAGTCATTCATTATTTCAAATTGATTTCCGGCCCTGATCAAATCTTTAAGTCATTCTGACCAGGCGTTTTAATATCAAATCATTGTAGAAATTCATTCTAATTAGACGCTGATATTGATCTATGTTTATACTATTCACAACAATCAATCACTTATATTATCTGAAATATTAGTAAATATCACCGCCATCCTGTTTTCATTCAGAATTTTCACGGGAATTTTCATTTGAGTCACCACAGATTCAAAGGTTTCTTTAAAAATCGCTCTATAGATTCTTGCCAGTCATACAAAGATTACATTCATCAGTGGACTTTGAATGCAGTTCGAAGTAATATAAAGCGATAACACGAAGGAGAAAATGTTTGTTTGTAAAAGATATCTCTGGAAGTACTGATACGATAACAATTCACTCATTGATTCACACATAGCTACAAATATTGCCAAGTGTGCAGTGCCATAGAATACACTAGCACCACTAAAAAATTTCCCAGAAAAATATGATCAGAGAAACGATGATGTATGTATTTCATAAATAATTATATCTGTAATACCAAAAAAATAATCGTTTACTTCCATTACATAGAAAACATGAAATTGACATTTTCTTAATAGATTTTTCTTAATAAATGTAAGGAGGTCGTTTTTTATACCCGATATTATATTGTTTTGTTAATATTCATATCTTTCATTCACAATGTTTCGATTTTACGTTAAATCTCCGGTTTTATTTCGTTTTACTAGATTTAACTTAGTTTTTAAAGCAAAATCTTAAAGCTTTGATATGAAGCTTTATTTTTTACTTTCTATACTGCTCCGATCGACGTCAAACCGTCAACGCCGGCTGTCACTGAAAACCAGCGCTGTGGCTCTGTCTCGCACACGAGTGCACACGAGTCCCAGCATTATGCTGAGAAATGGCCGTTTTGCGCAGATTTGACGCATATCTTCCTAATTTTTATATATAGTAATAAACCTATATAATTGTAATTTTTGTGTAGTTTTGGTATGCGTCATGTTGACCGCAAATAAACTCTTTTTCTTTTTTTCTTTCTTTCTTGAAAGCCTACATAATCATTAAAAATACTCTTTCTGCACACATGCCTAGATTTGTTATCACAAAACCCAAGTACAATGAGTAATGAACACGATGAGCTCATTCGCTAAGAAATGGCTTCATTGGAAAAGAGATATCAAGGAAAGTGGACTCATGCAATGTTTGCAGAGTACTGCTTGCTGGTTTTTAGTAGAGAGTCACTAAACCCTTTTTTTTTTTTTTTTTTTCGGCTGGGAAAAAATGCGTTACGCATACCCTCTCACTCGGGGGAGTGGGAGGGTATGCGTAACGCATGTGTGGGACTCCCCGGGCAAGCCCGGTATACCCACTAAAACAACCCAGCACCGAAATTCCCGCAGCGTCTTAGTGGGGGTGGACTGGGAGATCGGCGTAGCCTTTACGTCCAGTCCACCTCCGACGACCGCCCGCCGTCACAGCGGGCCCTTCACGCCCTCCCCGTTGGGGGAGGGCCGGGAACCTCCTACGATGGTGGTGATGCGTGCAATGCGGGCGGAGGCGCCCCCGCGCCTGTCGCCCGCCCATCACCACCGCGAGGAGAGAGAAGAGGACGTCTTCTCCGACCTCGCCTTCGTCTGCGGAGCGGCGCAGCGAGAGGATCGTCCTCCCGCGCGCGCTCCGCCGCCTCCTTCTGCGAGATGACATCCTCGCAAAAGGAGGCAACCGCGGCCCAGGACTCCTCACTCCCCAGCATGCATCTGACCACGCTGGGAAGGGAGAGGTCCTGTCCGATCTCCGCAGTGAGACTGCGACGCGGCTCGGACCAAGCTGGGCACACCTCCAGTGTGTGCTGCGCCGTGTCCTCCGCCGCGCCGCAGTCGTGACACGCCGGTGTCTCCTCCCTTCCGATCCGGTGCAGGTGCGTGCCGAAACAGCCGTGGCCTGACAACACCTGCACCAGACGGAAGGAGAGGAAGCCATGCGGCCGCTCGAGCCAGTCCCGCAGGACTGGACCGAGTGCGTCCAAGGTTCGACGACCAAAGGTGGCGGAGGCGAGGTCCTCCGTCCAATGGATGACGATGGCGTCCCTCGCCTCCCTCCGCACGGCCTCCCGCTCCTCAGCGACGGGGCGCTCCCCGAGTGCTTTTCGCCGCGCCGTCCATTCGTACACTCTGGCGAGCACCCACGCCTCCATCTCCCAAGGAGGGGTGCTGGCCAGAGCGCACGCCACCGAAAAGCCCACGCTTAACAAAGACAGGCAAAATTAAACGAAACCGTTTGTTTTTCACTCTTGAAAACAATATTTACTTGATGAAAGTACCGTAAAGGACTTAATAACCGTGAAAATTTAAGATGAAATTAAGAAATTAAATCTATTTTTGACTGAAAAGTTTGATTAACTGTCCTAAGTATTCCGTACCAAAATCACAAAACACAAACTAAAACTCGGAGAAAAAAAAAGATTTTTTGTTACGTAATGAGGTAACATTTCCTTAAGTTCATTAGAAAAGTCCCGAGCAGAAGATAGTTTAAGTTTAAACTAATATACGTAGTCTTTTTGAAGTTACGACCATTTTCGGCCATGGGGAACAATCTCAACGGAGCTTAGCTATCGGCGGGAAACATAATTATAGTTCAGAAACACAGGAGGACCACTCTCTCTTCCATCTCTCTCATATTCTGATGGAACGAGAACCAGAAACGACCAGAGAGTGATCAGGCGTTGGCTTGCCGAGACACGGGGCCGGAGTCGCACCGCCAACTTTCAAACTCAGGGCTGTTGGAAAATACATTAATTTTATTCCTGGAGGTTTATTTAGGTAACTTATTTATGCTTGAGTGTGTATTTTTTTTAAATTTAGTATATTAGTGTGATAGCTAATGGGTGATACTTTTTTGTGTTTTAATTAATTTGCATACTAAGTATTATAAACATTCTAGTTCTTAAAACGTTACAGACGGATGTGTTGCTGGGGAGTTTGTTGGCCACTTCTTCTCCACAACTAAAACACTGGGAAGTGGTGAGGGGCGGGTGTTTTCAGGGAAGACAGTCCCTGAAAACACCCGCCCCTCACCACTTCCTCCACACTTTGTTAAAACTTGACGTTCAAAGTGCTGGCTCTAAGCCTAATTCCGTAGCCTAATTCGAATAAATGACTTGAATTAGAATTAGAATTTGAAACCATATAGAAGACTCTTTTTTAAACCACTGGAGGTAAAGCTGTTTATTTGTTAGAAATAATCTCTACAATAAACCAATCCAATTAAGATCGCTTCCACTGATATAGCCACACTATCGCTACCACAGTTTTCGCAGAAAATACACGGTATCTTTGAAACATGCCGCGAGAGCGAAGCCACGGCAAAAAGGATAGTCGTCAATAAAACACTTGACATATAAAAAAACTTACTTATTAATAATTCACTTGTTAAATCTACCAGACGGTCATAAACTTGTATTAACGTTATCATATCGGGTAGATTAGGATACAGTTAAAAGCCGGGGTTGGCCGGGCTCAAGCCATTAGACCGCCTGAAAACCCAGTCACTATGTCTTTCCTCGGCAAGAACTACACCTTCGTGAAGCAGGAGAACTTCGATGGATTCTTGAAATCAGCAGGTATGTACCCGTTCTAAAGGATAACTGACTTATTTGTAAAAAAAATCTAAGGGTATTGATGTACAGACGCCAAACACATCAAGCTACCACAATCTGTCAAAGGAGAATGAGCAAAATGGTACCCGGCTCCAATAGATATGATTGTAGTGTCGTTTAAAAGGTCTTACCAAGAGGAACAATTTTTACTATAGCCGCCACTCTCAAATCTGATTGCGTTTGAAGATAAACGACAGTTTTACTAACTAATGAGTGAATTTCAACAACTATGATTTGTTACCTAATTTTGGTGGAAAAGTTTGTTTCTGGTTTTTTTAATAATCTAAGATGTTGATAAGCAACAGATACGTATTCAGGTACATAAAATGTGAGAGAAATTTATTTATTCCTGAAAGCTTCTAATATATTGTCGACACCAGAATTGGTACGACACCAAAATTGGTGTCTGACACCAAAATTAGAAATATTGACATCAGAATTTATTTCTGTTACCAAAATTAGAAAATCTTGACACCAATTTTTTTTTACTGAACCAAATTATAAATAAATTATCAATAAAAATCTTATTTATAGTGAATAAATGTTTTAATAAAAAAATAACATAATGAGATCAATAAAAAAAATAACAATTAACAAATACAACATTCTTATTTTTCTGTCTTGTTAATTCAACAATTTTTAGTTTAGATGAATTGCAATCACCTCCTCTAACCTCTATCATCATCATCATGATCATTTTTAATTATATAAAAGTAATTTTTTAACATTTTATGTTAACATAATTATGTAATGAGATCAATTTAAAAAATTATCAATCAACTAATAAACTTTCTGACTATTCTAAGTCTTGTCAATTCTTCAGTCTGTAAATTAAAAAATATTCAAATCATCATCGCTATCATCACCATCATGATAATTTTTATTATTTTTATTAGCTGTTTTATTTTCTTCCTTAGTATCCATCACTGTGCATTCATTTCCTGAACGATAGTAAATTTCTGAAGTGTGCAATGTAATTTGAGATCGGCTAGCGTCAAAATGGACGTATTGAACCTCAGAGCCATATTTCGTATTATAATTTTCACTGAAATCCGTACCTATATGTATTAAACATTCGTTTTCAGCAATTCGTTCATCATTCCTAATTTTTTCTTTTCTCTTCTTTTCTGTCATCCTTTTCCTCTCCAAGCACTCTGCGTGTGTCAACTTTGAATTTTATTTCTTTGTTATGCTGGAAAACAAAAATAATACTTAAATTATTTGTATTGCTATTGAAAGCATTTTTTGTTCTAAGCGTACAGTATACGAACGTTATACATTTTCTTGTTTCTTCATCACTCTCAAGCTACTCGTACTGAACTTTCAAACCGAGTTATCTTATTATGATTCGTTTTCGTTTGTCTTTGAGGTACCTCGTAACTCTAAAAACAATTTTGGTGTAACTAAGCAATTTTGGTGATTGGTAAAATACCACCCAAACCACCAAAATTGCACCACCAAAATTAGAATCTTGTTGAATATGTTTATTTAAAAAAAAACTACTAAGAATGTACTATTTATATTTGGATAATTTTGAAAGCAAACCTTAACCTTTATATTTCAATTTAAATTACAACACCGACTTAGTCATAAAACGTTTTTAAAACATTACACCAAAATTGCAGGTTTTTTGTCCGATTACTACGAAAAGACTTACTTACGTTTTTGGCGGGAAATCACAACGGGATGGCACACGTCTGTCACTGCTGCGCGTGAGCGCCTGGCTAAACGAAGTAAACGTTGGTAGCGTTGGTCATCTAGGATTATTCAATACGAGTCACTTAATGATTAGATTACTCTCACCAAAATTTAAAATTTCGCGAGGACAGTCCTTTTTGATTTTCACTAGGATAAAGTATTGCCCTAAATATAAAAATAAAACTGTCATTAGAGAGAAAAAATAATACTGAATACAAATAAAATCAGTAGTTTCTAGTAAACTAGTGTAGTTTTGTTTAAGAGGTGGTCATCCCCAGAAAAACGGATTGTGGACGCGCCACCAAACTTAGAATTATGCTAAATAACAATTTTTTATTTCACCACAGAAATGTCATATACTAAAATATTGACGGCCTGATCAAGATAAGTACCCCTTTTTTCAATAAAAAAAATTAACTTCGTTGTACGTTTACATTAGGATATGATTTTCAGCCGCGCCGCCTAAACATTATGCTTGAGAAAATCACTCTAATAAAAACCCTGTTCCTTCAGTTTCCCTTTGCTTTCCAGGGCCACAGTAACCTGTTTAGACAGTCTCGTGGCCCCGGCGATAAACATACATATACGAGTATATTAGTTACCACTTATTTATGTAAGAAAATGAGTACCAAGGTAATATTTTCGGCATTTCCGTTCATGTTTTCTATTAATAACGTTTTTACGTAAGACTTTGCCATGCACTCCTCATTTTAACTCGAGTCCCGTTGCTCCTGAGCGCGGGGTGTGCGCAAGAGCAGCGGGGGAGGGAGAGGAGGGGATCGACTGACACCAGACGTGTTCGCGTCCTGCGTCAGTCGCTCGTTCGTTTTGCGCTCGTGACGACGTTTAGCTGCTGTTTGAGTTTCTTTTGTGCTTTCATAACTCGGTTTTATTAACTACTGACCCCTGCGCTCCTACTGGACTTGTTACCCGCTCTAATTAACGCTGACCTGTGCTAGTGTTGTGGACTATACTGATTTGCTTTTCGAACTGGAATATCGCAATGGAACGTCTCAACTGTGTAATGTGTCGGCGAGCTTTATATACCAGAATATACCAACAACATGTTTTGACAACTAATCTGTCAAGAACGCGCCCTGAGTTCGCTGCGTTTATTCATGAACATGCTGTTCTGGAGGTAAGCACTTCCATTATTATAATCAAGGTGTGGTTTTATTTCATCATCCCTTCGTCCGTGCCGTTTATACTCTTAATCTAAGTATAGCACAGGTGCTGCCACTTAAGACGGTCATTACCAATAACAATAGATAATGGTTAGCAGTACAAAGAAAAGGGCTTATCCTTTCTAACTCGATATTAGCTACCTGGACACTGTGCGCACGTGTGGAGTCATCGGACCTTCGAAAGTCACTTTTATTATTCCAATGCCCTATTATTTTGCATTAGCGTTCCATAAGCTTTATAAGTGCAAGCAAGATGGACATAGAGAAATGATTTATGGCCCGACGACTTTGTTGAATCTGCGCTTACTATAACAAAAGTGTTGTTAGGTTACGATCGACACTTTAATATTTTGTATTTACGTGACGTTGTTTTCTCAGTTTTTTAGCTTAGTTCCAAAAAAATATATATTAAATCATATTTTTACTACTTTCAGGTGGTATTCGATGGCACACGACGTGTGTGTCACCGATGTTGGCAGTCCGCTGATAATGCAGTGAGAAGACATGCGAACCCTGCCGTGCCCGTAGCAATGCCTGAAGCAATGCCAGATGCAGTGCCAGAAGCAATGCCGGATGCAATGCCGGAAGCAGTGCCGGATGCAATGCCGGAAGCAGTGCCGGAAGCAGTGCCGGAAGCTGTGCAAAATGTTCAGGAATTTCAAGTTTCAGAGTATACACGTGCTCCAAACACACCACGGCATTGTATATTTAACAACTGTCCAAACGCAACTCGCCATCGAATCCCAATAACAATTAAAACTCACATCTTTTGTGAATATAAGCTTTATATTCCAAATGGTGCAAGAGTGTGTACACAGCACTTAGAGAACAACGTTTGGGATGAGCTACCTCAAACATGTAATGTCACTCATGATTTTAATACAGAACAGTTTACTGACATTTGTGACATGTTAAGAATGGCCTTACAACGTGGACCTCGGCTAGACTTCAACACGAGAGGCGCTTTAACCAACGAAGAAATGCACTTTTGGACAGGACGCAAGTGCGAAGAGTTTGATAATATATTGGTACAAACACCTGCACTAAATGAAAGATGTAGAGAGCCGAGAACTGCATTAGGTATTTATCTAACAAAACTGCGTCCTGGGGAGCCAAATGAAAGACTTGCGACATTATTTAACATGTCACGACGAAAGCTCGAACGTTTATTGGTTATTGTGAGGGAGTGTCTCAGTAACAATTATGTCGGGCTGCATTTGGGAGTGGATCACATTGACAGACAACAATTATTGGAAAAAAATCTAACTATACCAAAAGCATTATTTGGAAATGAAAATAATGATAAGTTATTATTGATTGGTGATGGTACTTACATTTACATAAATAAAAGCTCGAACTTTTTATTCCAAAGATTATCCTACAGTTTACACAAGTTTCAGAATCTACTGAAACCTTTCCTACTTGTATGTACTGATGGATATATATTGGATGTAATGGGTCCATACGCTGCAACAAAAACAGATGCGCAAATAATGGGCGATATTATGAATGATGGACAACATCCATTACATTGGTTACTCCGAACAAACGATGCTTTTATATTAGATCGAGGTTTTAGAGACAGCTTGGACCTCATTGATGAATGTGGGTATGAATCCTATGTCCCACCAACAAAGAACCGCCAAGAGACACAGCTGACCACTGAACAATCCAACGAAGCTCGATCGGTAACGCTATGCCGGTGGGTTGTGGAAGTGGCAAATGGCCGGTTTAAACGTGATTTTAAGCTCTTGCGGCAAAAATATTTTAATAAGTCACTGCCCAATATGTTCACTGATTTTAAGATTGCCGCAGCTATCACGAATCACTTCCACCAACCCATCGTGGATAGCGTACACGCAGACGAATTCGTCCATATAATAAGGCAGAAAATAGATACCCCGAATCTTCTGCATATGTATGTAGAGAGAAAACGGCTTAACCACAGAAGAGTAGATTTTCAGAGGATGGAAGCGAGCCAGATTGAAAACTTCCCTTCAATGACGGAGGAGGATATAATTCTATTAGCGCTAGGTACATACCAACTCAAGCTGGCAAGATCTTACTGTGCCGAGCATTTATCAAATGGTCTATATATAATTGAAACGTACAGAGAGGGAGCACTTGATGATCTGCCAGACTATGGCATACACGAAGATGCCTGGCTTTTGCGTGGACGAATCCAGTCGCGACATGTCCGTGTAAAAACATATTTTTGTTATATATTAATCAGCAGTGCAAATAATATTGTCCAACAGTATTGCACATGTTTAACCGGGCGACGTACGATCGGCACTTGTGCACATATTGTGTCCATCGTATGGTACTTAGGCTATGCGAGGCATACGGGATTTACTGCTCCGGCATCTTTCCTCAATGCTGTTATAGTTGATACCGATATGTAATGTTTTAAATCTACTCACTTATTGATAAAATATATGTTTTGTATTTAAAGAATGCTTGTTTTCTTACTTCTTTTAATAATAGAATCCTAAATGTGTTATATCATGTTATTCTAGCTTTATTTTACTTATATAAGTAGTTTGTAATAAATTCTTCCTCATTTATAAAACACAAGCTGTTCCCCGTGGTTTCACCCCTGCTGCTCGGCTCCTTTTAGTCGTAGCGTAGCGATGATATATAGCTTATAGCCTTCCTCAATAAATGGGCTATCTAACACTGAAAGAATTTTTTAAATCGGACTAGCAGTTCCTGAGATTAAAGCTTTATAATAATAAGTATAGATAGTGAGATTACTGCTTTCCAAACGTGAATAGGGACAGGCGCCATGGTAGACGTTTTTCTGCATCAAAATGTCTATTCAATGATATATTAATGAGGACTATTGGAGCGGGTACCACGTTCCATACATTTTTGCCCATTGTCCTTTATTCAATAGATTTTTAACTTTATCTTTAACTACATAAGGTTCAAGGTTGATTGGGAAAATTTGACAGTTTCGGGTACTTTGATGTGTTTGTGTGTTGTTTTTTTAGTTTTGACTGTACAAAGCGATCAGGGCGCGCGAAGGGCACGCGGCTATGGCGCTGTGAGGAAAATGTATGGCGCCTTGCCTAGGATATTTCGATCTTTTGACGCCATACATTTTTCCTTGTCAGCGCTCTGGCCGCTTTGTATATCAAGTCCCTAACCATAAATAAATAAATAAATAAATGGATAACACGGTACTCCTTGGCAAGACTGGTGTCAGATTTTCTGGCTTCTGACTATCCGTAACGACTGCAAAAGATCTCCAAATGATAGCCGCGACCAACAGCTTAACGTGCTTTCCGAGGCACGGAGGAAACTCGATATGTTAAGATGGTCACCCATCCACAGACCAACCTCGGACAGCGTTGCTTAACCTTGAAGATCGACCTGTGCGGCTGTTTTTATTTAGGCACGAGCTCCACAAATCTATCAAGTTACTATAAATACTAATTAACTGAAATTTGTTCAATGTGAAAAATTCAACGAACAGCAATTCATTTTTATGTAAAAGATATGTCACCGGATAAATTGTATTGCTAAACACTTTCAGTTTATAATAAGTCTCGCTCAATAACATACGGATATACCCAGTGCCATTTTAGTCTTTTTACAAAGGCGTCCCACCCAATAACTATTACCTATTAAACACAACCACCACATCACAAACATCACTACCTTTCTTTTTAATTGATTTTACTTGGGTTCTATGCTTTTTGTTTAATAATTATAATTGTATTTATTTATCTATCATGTTTATTTATTCTTATAATCGTAGGTACACTTAGAACTACCTACAGTACTGTTTTTCCTTTCTCTTTAACATCCATAAAAAGGTTGTCTTGAAAAGATCGCTCTTAGCGATAAGGCCGCCCATTGTGTCACCCTATGTTATGTTTTCTTCGTCTATTTTTTCCGTAACTTATATGGTGTACCTGCATAATAAAAAATATTTTATTATATTCTATTATTACAAACAATCGTGTGTTTGCTATAATCCTTTGATAAGTCAGTGTTTCCATTTTGAATTGAACCCAGTGGTGCTTTTTGAACGCGGTGAATTTCATTGATCTGTTATTTTGATATAATGACCTATCTATTCGTAAACAGCATTACTTACTTACAAGAAGTAGATTACCTATTTAATTTCGCAGTACTGTAGACAACAGTTGAGTCGTGTCTGTTGAGGTTCCAGGAAGCTAATGGACCTTCCATTATCTTCTTGGAACCAAAAGAAACCACATGGTTGTAGAGATGGTCTAAAAAGGCCACTTTAGCAGAATCAGAAAGCACATCACACTAGCCGTCAAATTTTTCCAAGCAACCTTGAACCTAATGCGTTAGCGAAAAAGATGAAAATGAAATTTGACACATTGTTGTATGGATAATATTATGATTCTAAAATGATTGTGCTAAGGTGGCTGTTTAAAACCCGCAGTTCAAGCTGGTATATTTTTCATCAATCACAATTCACTTTTTAAATCGTCGTATTCTAAACGTTTTAAATTCAAATTTACTTAACAAAACGATATCCATCAACGTCAACGTTCTAGAATAGGTACTTTACATTTATCGTATCCATTTATTTTTTTATATATCTATATATTAGTAGCGCTTCCCCGCGATTTCGTCCGTGCTGCAATTATCTTAAGAAACTATATTTTTTGGCAATTAAGTTTAAATTAATTAATCTAGTCGATTCTATTTCCTGATAATTTAGCTTTATATAGTTTGTTTTCAATTCGAACCAGTTATTCCTGAGATAAGCGCGTTCAACAAACAAACTCTTCAGCTTTATAATATTAGTATAGATTGATTACTTAGATACCAAATAAATGAGGATGATACAAAAAACTAACCCATTTTTTTTCGTTAACCCAGGAGTCCCAGACGACAAGATCGAAAACGTCCTGAAGTTCAGCCCTGACCAGAAGCTGGTGCAAGATGGCGACACCTACACGTACATCACAGCCACACCCGAGGGTCCTTCAGAACGCAAGTTCAAGTCTGGAGTAGAGTTTGATGATGTCATCGGCAGTGACAAGACCCCAGTAAGTGTTTCTGACATCTGTACCTTAAGGGTCTACACACACTTATTAAGCTTTTTTTTTTTTTTTAGGGATTGGAAATCATCCAATGACTCCTCCCGCTCTGGGTGTAGCGGGAGGGAGTGTCAGACTTCTACTGACTAAAACCCATCCATGTTCCTTCATTGCCCTTTGTGTTCCGGAGCCACGGTGTCTCTTGCGAATAATCCCGCGACTCCGGCAGGCGTCGGCCCTTTCGGGCCCCTCTGTGTTGCTGACTCTCTTTGAGGCGCGCGTGGAACACTAACGCGCCGTCGACACGGCCTGTCGTCACTAGACGGACGGACGGCGAGCCACCCATAGCTCGCCGTCCACAGGCCCGCGCCTACGGTGGCCGGAGGTCACCAGGTGGCCCCCGACGCCCGCGGCGTCCACCACGGCGACACTTATTAAGCTCCATTCGCGATTCGCTGAACGATTTTGGTCACACTTATACAGTTCTGCTTCTATCAGCTGCGTACAGCGACCTTAGAATGAGAAGGCGGCAGCGGCAGTACAGCGCTGAACTCAATCTATAGTAATCACATGATCTAACAAGTCATTGTCCTCATTTTATACTTGTATGCCGTGAAAGCTGAATAGATGCGGAAAGTCTCGATACAAAATCGTTGTTCTCTATGGGCAAAAGCTGAATATCAGCTGAATAAGTGTGAGTAGTTCCTTCCTAAGAATTTCGATAGGGCCTGTAAGAATTTCGATAAGAGTCTTAAGTTTTAAGAGTGCTTCATTACCATTTACATCGTATCAGCCGAAAGACGTCAACTGCTGGTCCCTCCCCGCACGTGTCGCCACAGTAACTTCTCCTGTGCCTCTGGCATCCATCGGCTACTCGCCACCCTCACCAGAGGGCCAATTCTACAAATTTTTAAACAACTTTCACATTCGCATGTCAATCGCCAACTGTCAAAAAAGCCTTAATTTTCATACATTTTTGACGGATTGCGATTGAGATGCGAATGCACTCAATCAGATGCCGATGGCACTCTGGTCATTGGTCCACTTTGATCATAAATAATACTTATTAGTCACTAGTTAGTCTTTCGGAATTATTATTAGAATATGGCCAGGCGTAAACATACAATTTTTAATCGAACAACTACTTGATTTTGTTTCTCACACGTTCTTCCCTTGTATTTAAGGATGAGAAATCATCAAATGACTCCTTCAACTCTGAGTGGAAGGAAGGGAATGTCAGACTCTTATTTACTCCTATTGACTTTTACTGACTCTTATTGTCTGTGTGTAGTGGGTGACATTTTTGAACAAATTCTGCAACCATGGCAGACATATGTAGGTACAGTCTAGTCTTTCGAATGTGCATTTAGCTTAATTTTAATGACTGATTCTATCATCATCATTTGCCTAGCCTTTTCCCAACTACATTGGGGTCGGCTTCCAGTCAAACCGGATTCAGCTGAATACCTGTGTTTTACGAGGAGCGGCTGCATACCAGACCTCCACAACCCATTAACTGGGTAACACGGTACTTCTTGGTAAGACTAGAGTCAGATTTACTGGCTTCTGACAATCCGCAACGACTATTAAAGATCTACAAATGACAGCCGGGACCAACGGCTTCACGTGCTTTCCGAGGCACGGAGGAAACTTGATATGTTAAGATGGTCACCCATCCACAGACCAACCTTGGCAAGCATTGCTTAACTATAAAGATCTACCCGTGCGGCTGTTATTATTTAGCCACGAGCTCCCCACTTTTTCTAAAACGATTTAAAAGTGCAATGAGCGGTTTGATTTGAAATTAGTGCTTCGAAAATGATTATTCCTTTACGACTCAGCAGTGCCATTCACTTCGTGATTCACCCAAGTCTTCATTTCGATATGTTTACAGAATACGGCTCGGCTGTTCTACTCGTTGATGGCTCGATAAGCCCCAACTGCATAGTGTACTAAAGACACTGTTTTTTCTTCCAGGTCAAGAGCACGTACGTGGTTGATGGCAACACAGTGACCCAGACCATCGTTTCACCCGCTGGCAAAGCCACGTTCAAGAGGGAGTACAACGGCAATGACCTCGTTGTTGTAAGTTCAGCTTTGTTTATTATATACTCGCGCTTGACCGCTACCTCACCAGAAGCAGAATTCTGACGTTTGCATTCGCATGACAGTCGCAATTTGTCAAAAACGCCTCTAATCTATACTTATAATATTATCTATACAAGACTTATCTATACTATCTATACTAATATACTAATACTAAAACTAATATAATATAATATACATATAATCTATACTAATATTATAAAGAGGTAAAATTTGTTTGTAAGTTTGTATGTTTGTAAGTTTGTATGTAGGGGGTAATCTCAGGAACTACGGGTCCGATTTGAAAAATTCTTTCAGTGTTAGATAGCCCATTTATCGAGGAAGGTTATAGGCTATATATCATTACGCTAAGACATATAGGAGCGGAGCATTAATGGAAAATGTGACGCAAACGAAGTTGCGCGGGTCAGCTAGTAATATTATAAAGAGGTAACATTTGTTTGTAAGTTTGTATGTAGGGGGTAATCTCAGGAACTACGGGTCCGATTTGAAAAATTCTTTCAGTGTTAGATAGCCCATTTATCGAGGAAGGTTATAGGCTATATATCATCACGCTAAGACAAATAGAAGCGGAGCATTAATGGAAAATGTGACGCAGACGAAGTTGCGCGGTTTAGCTAGTTTTACAATATTTTGAAAGGCACAATCAATGTCCAAAACAGTGATTGTCAACGAGAAAATTAGACTTTAATCACATCTTACTGATACGGACGAGAGTCATTACAAAGACCAAACATTGCATCAAACTGTGGCATGATTCCCTTAGTCTTATAGTTAAGAACAGTAAATGAAAAGTAGTGCTTGAATGTGATCTTAAAATATCATGTAAAGTCATTATCATCATCATCATGCCAAAGAGCGCCAACCATCCCGGTCTTGAGCAGTCCACATCCATCCGCTGCCAGCTACCTTCTTTAAGAGTCCTATTACGAATCGTAAATGCTCGTTTGCAATAGACGAAGTTACGTTGGTCTGCGTTGGGAGTACATCTTTAGTCCGCGAAACAATTTTGATACTTACTAGTCTGAATAGGATTATAGTTTATTTGGGCGCTCGCGCGAGACTGAGGAGCGCGCGCGCTGAATTGACGCAAAATATATAGTACTTTAATTTTATTTATTGTAATTTTGTTTTATTATATTGACAAACGAAAACTTATGAAACGTATTCATTTTAGATTGAAATTTTATATCATATTAATTTATTTGATAAAATTGTTTTTATTTGGAATATAATGGACGCTGAATCAAGACATTTCTGGCTTAAGAGTCCTATTACGAATCGTAAATGCTCGTTTGCAATAGACGAAGTTACGTTGGTCTGCGTTGGGAGTAAATCTTTAGTCCGCGAAACAATTTTGATACTTACTAGTCTGAATAGGATTATAGTTTATTTGGGCGCTCGCGCGAGACTGAGGAGCGCGCGCGCTGAATTGACGCAGAATATATAGTACTTTAATTTTATTTATTGTAATTTTGTTTTATTATATAGACAAACGAAAACTTATGAAACGTATTCATTGTAGATTGAAATTTTATATCATATTAATTCATTTGATAAAATTGTTTTTATTTGGAATATAATGGACGCTGAATCAAGACATTTCTGGCTTAAATTAGGATTTCTTTACGTTTTTTTTCGTGAAAACTCAAGGAATTTAAAGAAATTCTAGAACTCCAATAAACAAGTAAAACATTCAACTTACCTTTTAGTAATTTCAGCTTTTAAAAGAATTGATTGTAACAATGTGAATTAGACCGTCAAAGTTCCATCGCCGACATTTTTTCTTGCAAACTGAGTTCGTAAAATATTTATACTAAATTACACGAAAAGAAAAATGAAAATCTGTAACTCCAACTTACAATAAAGAGACTGACACTATCGTTATTCAGGATCAAATAATTAAAATATCTTACTGCTGCTGAAAATTACAGCGTCAAAAATCATGAATTTCCGTAAAAAATTTAATAGGACTCTTAAATTAGGATTTATTTACGTTTTTTTCCGTGAAAACTCAAGGAATTTAATGAAATTCTAGAACTCCAATAAACAAGTAAAACATTCAACTTACCTTTTAGTAATTTCAGCTTTTAAAAGAATTGATTGTAAAAATGTGAATTAGACCGTCAAAGTTCCATCGCCGACATTTTTTCTTGCAAACTGAGTTCGTAAAATATTTATAGTAAATTACACGAAAAGAAAAATGAAAATGCGTAACTCCAACTTACAATAAAGAGACTGGCACTATCGTTATTCAGGATCAAATAATTAAAATATCTTACTGCTGCTGAAAATTACAGCGTCAAAAATCATGAATTTCCGTAAAAAATTTAATAGGACTCTTAAATCATCGATCCATCGTGCCGGCGTCTACGTTCATCATGTTATGTAGTGTCTAAAAATCCTTGTACTTATACTTATATTTGCATTTAATTTTCTCTTTACAGACCATCACCTCGGACAAATGGGACGGTGTTGCCAAGAGGTTCTACAAAGCTACATAAGTTAATGTTTAAATAGTTAATATTTTAATTTATTTTTGTATTAAAAGTTGTTTTAATTTTTATAAGTTTTAAGTTTTATTATGTCACACATAAAACCCCACGACGGAAATTTCAAACCCTAAACAAGAATATAATCTCGTACCTCGATTAAATGTTCTAAACGCAAATACAAGGCGTAACTACCACGAAATTTAAATTTTCTTGCGTTTTTTTGCAATTTGAAGCACAGCATTTGGTTGTTGTATGGTGACAAATCTATACTTCTATACTTATATTATAAAGCAGAAGAGTTTGTTTGTTTATTTGTTTGGTTGAACGCGCTAATCTCAGGAACTACTGGTCCGATTTGAAAAATTATTTCAGTGTTAGATAGCCCATTTATCGAGGAAGGCTATAGGCTATATATCATCACGCTAAGACAAATAGGAGCGGAGCAGTAATGGAAAATGTGACACAGACGAAGTTGCGCGAGCCAGCTAGTAACTTATAAACTAACTAAAATAGAAAAACAAGTTTCACTGCCAGGCACGAATATTAGTTACTCTCTGGTCACACTCCATAGACAGCGACTGACAATGAGCACATAGTCAAAATAATAATGGCGTAGATCACAATAAACAACTAATTGATACTATATTTAAATCCATCGTAGTCGCATCTGAGCAGGAATAGGCGGTTTCTGAACATAACGTAACGCTAATGAAATCCAGCAATCAATGGCGCTGATTTTCAGCAACCACCTTTCGATCTTGACATGTGTGTGAAGGATGATATGGCTAGACAGGAGGTTACCATGCAGATGGTGGCGAATAGAGATGTATGGAAAAAAAAATACAACCGACTTCCAAAAAAAACACTGCAAAGTAAAAAATAACTTTAATTTCGGAAGTCGGTGTTTTTGTTACTTTCTTCGTATTTTGACACCGACTTCCGAAATTAAAGTTATCTTTTACTTTGCAGTGTTTTTTTTTGGAAGTCGGTTGTATTTTTTAACCGACTTCCCAAAAAGGAGGAGGTTATCAATTCGGTTGTATGTTTTTTTTTTTTTTTATGTTTGTTACCTCATAACTCCGACAATTATGAACCGATTTGAAAAATTCTTGTTTTATCTGAAAGGATATACTTGCAGATTGGTCCCATTTAAATCATATCAAAATAAAAAAAAAAACATACAACCGAATTGATAACCTCCTCCTTTTTGGGAAGTCGGTTAAAAAGATGACACAGAAAGACGTAAATGAATGAATGTGAAATTAGCAGATTATTCCCCAGCAGAGCATGTAAATCATTTGTTACAAACTTCATAAATAAATAATCCTAATATTTAAAATTCTTCCGTTACTGTGTGACTGACAGACAACGCACAGCCGATCCTGCGGGAACGGGAAAAAACGGGATATGAGCGTACGAAGTCGCGGGAAAAAGCTAGTCAATACTAATATTATAACGCTGAAGAGTTTGTTTGTCGTTTTGAACGCACTAACCTCAGGAACTACTGGCTCGAATTGAAATTATATTTTAGTGTTGGATAGCCCATTTCACCTATCGAGAAAAGCTAAATATTGGTGCCGAGCATTAATGAAGATGTGACACAGACGAAGACTTATGCTTCCATTGTGTGTATTTGTGTGTGCCAAATAAATTTGTTTTCTTCTTCTTTCTTCTAATTACAAACAAATGAGTTAAAATAATTTACAGCCATCGGATATCAGTAATCTACCTATAAATTAAATACCTATTGCAAAACCACTCCTTTCTAAAAAGCTGTCAGATAAGATATATTATTACTAGGCTTATATATTTGTAGGTTTAAATGATAAGGTGTATCAATGACCTAGTGAAGGTCGCGAGAATGTTCTCGATGCAAGCAACACTAAACTGGCGATACCGCGAGGATGCCCTTTGTCCGGCAAATGCAAAGATAAGCTAATCTTCGTAAGACCAAAAGATAGCAGGACGATCAGTGCACCAGCCAGGCGAGAAATTATGTTTACTTAGCACAGTTTTAACCAATACAGTAAAGAACTAGACTCCTTTAGTGAACTCCGAACAAGCAAGAAGTAGACACGAAAAAACCTAAACAAAACATCTGATGACCAAATCTACTAACATTCAAGCGCAATCTGTCAATCATTTAGGGAAATTGAGGCTTTATTGACAGATTGCAAATAGAATGCTAAAGCGAACGTTTTAAAAAAAAATTAGACTTTCTGTACTAAAAAGAAGGTAAATCCACGATTTTTAATCAGCGTTCGCATTCGCATGCAGTTGTAATCTGTTAAAAACTCCTCTAATATATTTCAATTTCGACAAGTTTCTGACATTGATAATTATCGCTGAGTTGATATTGCTACTTGAACTTGAACGCTGAATATTGGCCTACAGATAGCATGCTGTCCTAATATAATCGTCACAAAGGTGAAAAAAAAAATCGAAGATCATATCGCTGATAGAATTTCGTTTTGTCTAGAGCCTTTGAACGAAGAACATCTTACATTTTTTTAGAGTTTAAAAATGAAAATACAGCCTTTCCAGCACTTAGTGATTCAGAGCTGAAAGTATGATGATGTAATAATGATTGATAACTAACTCAATCAATTCAATCATGATCATCGTCACCATATCACCCAAAGGACGTCTACTGCTGAACAGTTTTTGGGGGCCGAGTCACCCGCGTCCGTAGGAGAATACCCTTCAGCGAATCCCTACACGTGGTCCCCGGGTGGTGCTAAACAGGTGACACTAACCGCCTCCGTGGTCTAGTGGTTATACCACCTGATTCAGACCCAGAGGTCCCGGGTTCGATTCCTAGTGGGGGCAAATTTTTTGGTCGGTTTGGTTGGTGGTAGGACTTGTTCTAAGTCCGCCTGGCAAGCTACCACCATCATGTCTAAGTCTGTCGCTATAACAACAAAGTTAACAGCATTGTCGTGTTCCGGCAGTTAGAGGTATGATAGCCAGTTCCTCTGTGTAAGAGGATTCCGGGTGAAACTCGCTTCCATCTTCGGCCTAATCATCACTTTCCATCAGGTGAGATTTGGGCCAAGAGTTTCCCCGTTTTGCATTAAAAAAAAACATAGGCCTCCTCCAAGAATCGCCATAACAACTGGTCCTGTGCGTCTCGCATCCATCGGCTACCTTCGACCCTCACCAGGTCATCGGTCCACCTCGTGGGAGGCCTTCCAACGCTGCATTTTCCGGTACGCGGTCGCCACTCCAGAACTTTCTGGCCAATCGACCATATGTTCAGCAATGTGTCCTACCCACTGCCACTTCAATTTGGCCTTCGGGCTATGTCGGTGACCTTAGTTCCATCATGATGTCGTTGTGAAATAGACATATTGCTATTAGTTCTAATTAGCTCCGTCTCTCTCTTCCAATGGAATTATGATGTGATTTGCACGTCAAAGTCCTTAGGGTCGTATATAATACCTACTTACTAGCTTTTGTCCGCGTATCCCGTTTTTTCGCGTTCCCGTAGGAATTAAGGAAAAATCTACGGGATCGATACTCTTAGTGATCCTTTAGGTAGTATAGGGAAGCTTCATGCCAATTTTCAGCTTCCTACGACCAGCTAGTCTATTCTGTAAATAACCATTTCGATATCGACTTCACCTGAGTGACTAAGCTTACAAAGTGAACTTTATTTCACACATCATAAGGTCTTATATTTATACGAATTTGAAACTCACCTCGGATTCCGCTGTTGAGACACGAAAATGTTGTTACAGAATAGCACTGCTGGAGTTTCGGCTGTGCGTTGTTTGTCAGTCACTTAGTCACTCAATCAGTCATTAACGGAATAATTTAAATTGATATTTTGATATATGTAACTGAAAATGAAAATTATATTAATTTTTTCCTACTCCTCCGCTGTACTTTTCTGATTAATTTCGTTGCAGTATCCAAGACAGTTGAATCGTTTCTCCGGAAGTCATCGGGCTTCGTTAGCTCGACGTTTTTCTAGTAGTCGCCACCGTTCTGGTTTTCAGGAGTTGCAGTGGCTAAGGGAATGAGTGGCGGGCTAATCCAAAAAAAAAAAAACATATACCTGAAAATTTGTTTAGATATAAAGCAGATAAACGAAGTCATAAATAAAACACACCCAACTTTAAACACAAAATAACTCGTCACGATAGGTAAGTAATTGTTTCAGTCTAATGTATCGCCCAAATGACCATAATTTTTGTCATATCTATAAGGATTAAAATTAATTCCGATACCAATTACTATCAAGTTACCTGACCCACTGTTAGCACCGATCCCTTGTATCTATCAATGCAAACTACATGGAAGACACAAATGATCCACAAATTTGATTCTACCAAGTATACCATGTGATCCATATAACTGGGGAACATGTAACTAGTCTTTCTTTATTATTTTACGAGTACTTTAACTTTTTTTTTCTTGACTCTATTATTGACAAAATAGGGCATTTTGTGTGTCATCCATCGTTGAGCAGGCTCACTTAGACCAAACCGCTTTTCTACAACTATCTCCTAGCCGAAGGGTGAAAGTTGGTACCTCTTTGATCCCTGCATCTAGCTCATTGAATGCTATACTTACATAAAAGCTACTTTTTAAGTCTCACACACCGTCATGAGGCCCCAGTTTCACTTAATTCTGAACTTTGGCCAATCCCAAAGAATATAGCTATTGATTTTACATTAACCCTCTGATGACACAAGACTATAAATTGTACATCATGACACACCAGTAGTATTTTTGTGAAATGAATCAGCCGATCATTTTTTTTTAATCTACTATCATATCATAAAGATTAGTTTTACTTTATAAGCTTGGGTTGGATTATTAATCTTCATTCGAATCCCTATTCAAGCAACAGTCAACATGTCTTTCTTCGGTAGAACTTACACCTTCGTCAAGCAGGAGAACTTCGATGGATTCCTGAAGTTCGTCGGTATGTTACATTAGTTCTAAAAGTGCAAAATGAAGTTTGTAAAAAAATTCAACAAAACTTAATGGAGGCGGGTCCCGAGCGCTTGGGTGTTGTAAAGTTGAACCATGCACGAATATGCGTGAACCATGCACGAAAATGCATGTACAATGCACTTTTTATTTGTTTGTTCTGAAACTAGGCCAGCTACAAGTTTAATTTTTGAACATTTTTGATCGCGATTTTGCATTATGACAGTGAGTGGTAAAATAAAACAGTTATTTTGAAAGAGATCATACAATATATGTTTTCTTTGATCCAGGTGTTTCCGACGATAAAGTCGAGAAGATTTTGAAGTTCTCTCCCGATCATAAGTTGGTGAAAGATGGTGACACGTACACATACCAAACGGAAACCCCCGAGGGTCCCAAAGAGACCAAATTCAAGTCCGGTGTGGAGTTCGATGACGTTATTGGCGCTGAAAAGACCCCCGTAAGTATTTCCTACTTATATTCGGGTTCAGTATCCTCAATAAAAAAGATTCTTGTATCTCTACGAAGTCTCATGCCAGATCTCTTCAGCATCTTTCAGTGCCACGACTAACCTTATCCCAGCTATGTTAGTATTGGCTTCAAATCTAACAGGAACAGTATTTCACATGGAAGTACTGACAAACATTTTATTTGTATGTACTAAAAAAATATTAAAACTTACAGATCAAGTCTACTTACACAGTCGATGGTAACACGGTGACGCAGACAGTCAGAGGCAAGCCCGAAGACGGTGTAGCCACCTTCAAAAGGGAGTACAATGGCGATGACCTTGTTGTGGTAAGTTCAACTTTTCTTCAACAAATCAACGATCCTCCTAAAGCAATCGACGTATTAAATCACAATGAAGTCATGCAACTGAAGTATGACGATACCTTATCGCACTTAAAAGTTTCTGTGAAATTGCTTCCGTGACTGTAGAAAATAAATTCAGCACGTTGGGATCTTCGTATCAACTCTTTAGCTCTTTTTACAATAGATAGATGTGAGTATATCGCAGGGGTCCATACTAGGACCATGCATAACCCGTTTATTTAATCTTTCCACTGTATTAATATTTGGGAGCGTTAAGTCCTACATATTTTATTAAGATTCACTAGATTAGAGTTTGTTATTAATTCTTTGGTTTTAATTTTATTTTCAGACGATCACCGCTGATAAATGGGATGGAGTTGCCAAGAGATTCTACAAAGCTGTATAAGCTTATTTTAGAATGTAATACTCGTAGTTATGATTTTATTTCTTTAATTTATTTTAAATATACTTTACTCACTATAAGTTAAAAAAATTATTATTGAAACCCCCTCCACTATTTATAATTTCACAGGTTATAGATTTACAAAATCAGTTAATCTCAAAGATTAAAACTAACATTTTTTTATAATTGAACATACCAACTTCTTACATAACATGTCAAAACTTTGTCATTATTCTGATGTTGAGTCTGCAAACCTGAACTTTATCCTGTATTGCTTTGAAAGGCTACTACTTAGCGATTAAGGATTCAGTAACATTAACCTTCTCATGATAGGACCTACGTAGAAAACTATCTCCTAAATTAGCTGCTTTGATTGGATCTTGGGTGATCCAGCCACCCAAGATGGAAAGATTATAAGAACAATAATCATTTCATCAACATACCGCTCTTTATTCAATTTTGTTTTACAAATGCTTATTCTGTACTCATATCCACGTCGTTTACAATAAAGTATCATAATTTCAACCAAAATACTTTCGGAAATAGACCTTCCCCAAAACTTGCCATAATCCTACACTAAGTCATAGGTCCACCCTATGAATTATAAGGTCAAATAGGTACTCGGATAAAATGTGTGTAACGTGTTGCTATGAGCCCTAGTAAAAGACAGGATGATGAGAAAATGGGAGCCTCTTGATGCATAAAAGGACCATTGGCTGTTACGACAGTCAGCTAAATTATATCTGAGTACACAAAACTATGTCGATAACTTAATTTGCTTAGACCGGTGTATAGTTATTATGGTTAACCTTTATAAACAAATCAATCAAGCATGACTATGTTAGATTTTTCCTGCCAGGGTTGCGAAATATTTCCTAAAGAGTCACTGCGGCCCCGGAACGCAAAAAATATTAGGAACACGGATAGGTTTCAGTCAGTATCAGTCTGACACTCCCTTCTGCTCCGCCCTGAGTGGTTGGAGCCCCCTAAGGTTCCTAGGTTGCTGCTACCAAGTGTACTGCTGTACTGTTGGGTGTCCGGGAGATACCCACGCACCCCTGACTAGTTTCTTATGCAATATGCACCTTCTATCGCACAACAACCTTATGAATAAGATAACATTATCTTGGATAAAGCAAAGTGAACTGATAACCTTGTGTAGATCTTGAAAATACGTATACAAAGTGTAACAGAATAAACGCATTGGGTATAACATATTGGCTCACCTAAAGTTCTTTAAACGAAATTGTTCTTCCTAATGATTTGTAATCCGAATGATCACTCTTCCTAAAATTTTTCATCCTAAAGTTTTCATTCATGCTATTTGTAGTGCTACCGGCGACGTTCATAACACTCATGTAATTTCCGAAAATTATAATTAAAAATATCATTAGATAATGTCAATATATTTAAACTCCTACTGTTTTTTATCCCTAAACATAATTACCGAAATATAGAAAAATTTCGCGACCAATGTTTTAACCTAACCTAAGGATATCTTTGCAGGTACACACCGCTATAAATAAAATAAAAATAAATCTAAACAAAAAAATATGACTTTGAATAATAGTGTAAAAGATGGTTATGTTGAGAAAATATAGGACAACAAATAAAAGTATAATAGATGTTTATTGATACTGACATTATGAAGTTGAATGCTTCGGAATTATGAACTTTAGAGACAGAGTAGTTAAGAATTGTGATTGTTAGGATGAAAAATGTTAGGAAGAACATTTTCGGATTTCCAATTATGAAAATTTGGGTGAACTTTGGCGCACCCAAACGCAATACTCAGTACTCATCATTATGAACATTACTATAGGATCAAACGTAAATCGCAAAAAAAAATCATCTATTCAGTGCATTTTGTCGAGTTATGCATACATAAATGTATGGAGAGTCGTTTTTTTTTTCACGATTTCAGTGTTGGTAAAAGTTGTTCATAATATGAAAACAATGACCTGTTGATATAGTATGAAACCCGAAAGTGTGATAAGGACAACTAATCTTGGCATGAGATATCGTGTTACCCCAGCTGTAGGGATTCACCAGATCAGATGGGCAGTCGCTCCACATAAAATACTGGTATTCAGTTGCAAGAAGAAGACTGAATTGTAAACTAAATAATGCCACTGCACTACAAAGACCTCAACATCTCTTCCTCTTCTTATGGTCACTTTAGCAAAATCAGAAAGCACATCACGCCACCTGTCACTGTAAAATTTTCCCAATCAACCTTGAACCTAATACGTTAGCAATAAAGGTGAAAATTAAGTCAGATTGGTATTGTGATTGTTGACAAATGCTGCCGAAAAGTCACGTGATCCATCTCTTATACTTTGGCATTTCGCCATCACTGATAAAATAGCACTATGTCTATACCTTCTGTAAAGGCATATCCTTGGCCTCGTTTAGATATTGAATGGTGCAGGTGATTGTGCAACGGGCAACTAAGGTTGTCCTGTGAAGAGGTTAAGATGGTATGCACAACAGGATGTAAAGTTTTCAAAACTCCATTGAAAAGGGAGGAACGACCAAACGGTTTCTGTGTCTGGTGAGAATCTGCTCGATGTTTGACATTTTCGCTGGTAGTTTACATGGTTATGTACATGATATTTTTTTTTTAGTTTTATCAATCTCTTATTTTAGAAGTTAAGGGGGGGACACACACACAACATTTTAACACTTTGGAAGTGTCTCTCGCGCAAACTGTTCAGTATAGAAAAAAATGATATTAGAAACCTCAATATCATTTTTGAAGACCTATCCATAGATACCCCACAAGTATGGGTTCGACGATTTTTTTTTAAATTTCAGTTCTACATCTATGTATGGGGACTCCCAAAATTTATAGTTTTTTTCTCTATTTTTGTGTTAAAATCTTTATGCGGTTCACGGAATACACCTATTTACCAAATTTCAACAGCATAGTTCTTATAGTTCCGGAGAAAGGAGCTGTGACATACGGACGGACAGACAGACATGACGAATCTATAAGGGTTCCGTTTTTGCCATTTGGCTACGGAACCCTAAAAACCAACGGAGAAAATCTACATCGCAAAAAAAAGAACCGCACCGCCATCTATCCACCTAGCAGCGAACTACTACGACAAAATCTGTATCGCGGTATCAGAGTTTACCATGCGATGCGAGTACAACAATCCGAATATCAACTATTGGGCAGTTGCCCAAACCAGACGTGCAACAGCCGTCTGGTCGGAGGATCCTTTTCAATGGTGGTTTGCGGGACTTTACTCTCTGTTCCACATACCTTCTCAACATTTTATAATTGCACGAAAAACTCTGGTACTGTGATGCAGTATTTCTTTAAAGTACCACGTTGCTGGCGTTATAGATGTTGCTGCGTTACGTTTTGTTTTGTTTTAGTTTGATTATGTGGTACTTCTATCACACATGCTGATTGGAACTTACCTACTAAATCGGATTAATTAATTTGGTTTTGTTAACTAATGAAGTTCATATTATCTTAAACCCGAGCAGTAAGCTTTTCCTGGCAAAGATACTGTAATGCATTTAAAGGTAAAACATTCTACATAAATAAGGTTTTTTGCATATTTTTTTTTAGTATTTAATCATTACTGACTTGCAATCTCAAAAGATTTCATCATGCAATCCTATTTATGTTTAGGGTTCCGTTACAATAGTATTATATTATCTGTGGTTCCTCAGACCGGTACCTACCTACTTACATTTTTCATGAAACCGAAACCATGAAAAATAAATAAAATTATTTTGAGCTGATTCTCGTGTGGTGCTACCAAGACGCTACAGACACACATAAGCGGGCACAGTCAGACTGGCCCTGTCCGCACTGGGATTTTTCATCGCGGGTTTTTTTTCCGCATTTCTGTAACTCATTAAATCTTTTACGAGTATCCGCACTAGCACTAAAAAATCCGCGCGGAAGAAAACTGTTGATGCAAATGACGCGATGAATTATGGTGCGGATTTGTTCCCGCGCGAATAACAATCGCAGTGCGGACAGGGCCTTAAATTGAATATACGTTTATGTAGATCATAGAAATATAAAACAACATCTTTGATGTCGATGAATGTTCGAGAAAAAGGGCACATGGCCATACTAGTCGGCTTTTGGCGATGTTAGTTCAATTGTTATTTAATGAACTACCCGATCGTTAGTTCAATTGTTATTTAATACTAATATTATAAAGCAGAAGAGTTTGTTTGTTTGTTTGGTTGAACGCTCTAATCTCAGGAACTACTGGTCCAATTTAAAAAAATATTTCAGTGTTATCTCTTATTATTTATTATTCACATTCGCAACGCATTCGCACCTCAGTCGCAATCTGTCAAAAATGTATGAAATGCTTCTTTGACAGTTTGCGATTGACATGCGAATGCGAAAGTTGTTTAGAAATGAGTAGAATTGACCCTCTGTAATCTTTGTTGTAATCGTGTTTGTAGGTAATCGTATATTTTTATTAAATGTGAGTAAAGAACAAATAAACGGTTTTAGAACGTTTTCTATCACTTGTGCTGTAAAGTCTAGCTTTATGCCCAAGGGTATTGATAGATAAACGGAGAACGAAGTTATTACATAAGGCTTCAATTATTTCCTTTTAAGGAAACGTTTTTTCACGACTTTTCCGCTGTCCATCCGTCTCTAATAACCCATAAAATTAACATTTCAAATATTCACATTTTAAATTCGGGTTTGGTTCGGAACCTTTCGTACGCGAATCCCATACAAACTTGACCAATTATTTATTACAAACAATGAATTACCAATCACGACTAGTCAGCAGTTTCCCCCATAAAAAGTAATCTTATTTTCTAACTCGACCGAACATGATTTATGTACTATCATATCAGGTAGATTAGCTACTGTTTATAAGCCTGTGTTGGCCTATTTCTTGTCACTAATTAAATCGTCAGTTTAAACTACAGTCAACATGTCCTACCTCGGTAAAAAATACACCTTCGTCAAACAAGAGAACTTCGACGGATTCCTGAAGTTCGTTGGTATGTACTCGTTTGTTTTCATTCTCTTTGTTCGTTGTGATTAAACAGTGCTTTGCATTTACATTAGAATCAGTGATTTCGTTTTTAACGGACTTGAATATTTTCAATCTATACCTTCAGTGAGGCAGTGAGATGGCCAGTTGACATTGTGGCCATCGCGGGTAGATCCTAGATGTGACTGGTACAGGATCTTGGCGGTTGTCACAAGAAATGTGAGCATGATGATGATGACATTGTGTGATCCATTTCATCGGCTCCAGTGGTTTTGTGTCTTGTAAATATTTTCAAGTAAATTTCACACACAGCAAGAGATACCTAAGAAATTACGCTGTTTAAATAAGAAATATTTCATAATTTATAGGTGCCCCTGCTGAAAGGATCGAACAGATCCTGAAGTTCTCCCCTGACCACGAGCTGGTCAAGGATGGTGACTCCTACAAAAACATCGTAGCGTACCCCGATGGTCCCAAGGAGACCAAATTCAAGTCTGGTGTAGAGTTCGATGACACCATCGGGCCTGAGAAGACCCCTGTAAGTATTAATGTATTCTGTTTCCCTTGAATTTGTTTGTTACGTCTATTTTTCTAAACTTTCGAAAGTGGTCCGATTCCGAACACAATTATGGTACAGATATTTTAAAACAATCGTCAAGATTTTTAATGCAATTCTTATTAATATTTTGTAAGTTCAATTAGCACAACTAGAATAATAATATTCTATTCTAGGCCTTTGCCCAGCTGTGGGACAGCAACAGCTAGATAATAAAAATATATTTAAAAGTGCCTTTGATATAAATGATTTGACTATACTTAATTTTTTTAAATCACACGTTATACCTGCTAGTTACTAACAAAATGTTCAATCTTTTACTTTCAGATCAAGAGCACAATCACAGTCGATGGAAACACAGTCATACAAAAGATTACAGCCAAACCTGAACAAGGTACTGCCACCTTCAAGAGGGAATACAACGGAGATGACCTTGTTGTGGTAAGTTCAAACCCCCTTTTTAATTTAAGTTATATCAGTCCATCCAAAAGTTTGCTGGTAGAAATCTCTGTCAATGTCAAGACCTCCATGATGCCTGTAGATCTACGTACCTATGTTTAAAAGAGATGTGTAACTACTTTATGGCATACAATATAGTATTATAAGTAAATTATATCCATCTCTGTAATCATCATAAGCCTATGACACTTTAAACCTCACCGTTAAAACGCAAAAATGCAAAAAAGGAATGCAGCGCTTGTTTCCGTATTTATCTGAACCTAAAATTAAAAAAAATATCAAGGCTATTTTAGTATTGGTCTTTTAGCACAAAGCTACGATTTTATTAAGCTAAAGTAGAAAGGGTGTCGCAAGGTTTCATATTAAGACCAGTCCTTGTCATGTATTTATCCCCAATAATTTCATCGTTTTATCTTGTCAATATCGCAAAATTATACGGAATACTATACCTCTCTATTAGTAGTCAAATCTGTAGCCACTTTTCTATAGATATCATCTTACACGGTCACCGTCCTTATTTTCTTTGATCTTCCCCTTCTCTTATAGCCATATCTTCATTCACTTTAATCTATTCATTGCAATGATAATTATCTGAAAATTTGCCTTACAATTTTCGGCTTCAAAACTTTTATTTCGACATTCGTTATTAATGATAAAAAAATCTATTTTCAGACCATCACCATGGACAAATGGGACGGTGTTGCAAAGAGGTTCTACAAGGTTGCATAAATAAATTAATTTAATTTTATATTTAAGTAGTTTACGTTTTAATCATCACTTTCCATCAGGTGAGATTTGGGCCAAGAGTTTCCCCGTTTTAAATAAAAAAAAAAAAATAAAAAAAAAAAATATTAATAAATACGTTTAATATTTATTTTAAAAGTTTGAATATCATTGCTTTTCCCGTAACCCTTTCAATAAAGTTGAGTAGATGCTTACGGTTAAACTGTACGGTAAGAATGATATTAGGACTAAAAATACTACTATAAATAGAATACCGGAGCACAAGTCCGATCCTGCACGGAGTATTGCAACTACCTTTGGGAGCTCAGCTATGTATCAGCTTGCCGCGCTTGACTCGGTGGAACGCAAAGTTAAGAGGCTCATTGGCGACGTAAAACTGGTGGATGCCAAGCTGCTCAGCTTGGCTCATCGCCGCAAGGTTGCCTGTTTGTCGGTCTTCTACAGATTGTACATCGGAGAGTGTGCCCAAGAACTCCACGACCTTATCCCACCAGCCCCCTTTCTACCATCGGGCACCTAGACGCACTGCAAGTTACCATCCCTACCTGGTTGCTATTCCTCCAATTCGCACTAAGCATTTCCAAGCGTCTTTCATAATGCATACAGCAAAGGAATGGAACTTTCTGACTGCACTTGTGTTTTCGAACGCTTATAACCCTAATATGTTCGAAGTAAGAGTGAACACGCTATTTCTGAATAAGCTTGCTTCATCGTAGATTTTATCTCTATCATCTCTGACCTAGACTAGAGCCAATAGGAAACCCATCTATATCTATACTTATAATAAATCTGTAGAGAGGTCAATTCTGTACATGAAATATATTTCCAAAATAACTATCAGGGGGTGATTAGGGATCGATACTGATGCCAAAAATGCAATCAGTACAATTTTTGTCTGTCTGTCTGTCTGTCTGTCTGTCTGTCTGTATAACCGTTATAGAAACAAAAACTACTCGACGGATTTTAACGAAACTTGGTGCAATTATTCTTCATACTCATGAGCTGGTTATAGTATACTTTTCATCACGCTACAATCAATAGAAATAATGAAAAAAAAATGAAAATGTGAAAGTTTGGTTGTTTGTTACTCAATCACACCAGAACGGCTTAACGGATCTTAATGAAATTTAGAACAAAGATAGATTATAGTCTGGAATAGCACATAAGCTACTTTTAATCCCGGGTACATGTTCCCTAGGGATCACGCGGGCGAAGCCGCTAGCAAAAGCTAGTTTTTAATAATCCCGTTTCTTTTTAAATGACAGGTTCAATTTTGTTTCATTTTAAGATTCGATTAATAATATATGTAGTGCGTAGAAGGAGATGGGACATACCTTAGATCTATCGTGTGTTATAAGAAGAGTTACTTACAAACAGTTGTATTTGTCGTAGTGTTCCGCTTGGTTCTTTGTTAGTGCTGTCACCGCTGCGTGTAAGCATTCATTCTGAAACAACGAAAAGTTGGGTTATAACTAATTTGATGTTTGTTAAGAAACTTTTATAGGTCTACTAGCAAGACCCTCCCAGCTTTGCACAGGTATCCTAATAGTATGCAATATGCGGGAAGAGATTTCTTTAGAAATAAGCATCACCTTTGTACCTATTTTTATGTCTCCTTTTTTTCTATTTGTGTGTGTGCACATAAATCTATACTAATATTATAAAGCAGAAGAGTTTGTTTGTTTGTTTGTTTGGTTGGATCAACGCGGTAATCTCAGGAACTACTATTCCGATTTGAAAAATTCTTTCAATTTTAGATAGCCCATTTATCGAGGAAGGCTATAGGCTATATATCATCACGCTAAGACCAATAGGAGCGGAGCAGTAATGAAAAATGTTACGCAGACGACGTTGCACGGGTCAGCTAGTCTCAAATAAATAAATAAAAAATACTGGTATTCATATTTTATTGATATTGATCAATCACGTCTCAACGGCTGAACAGATTTGGAGAACATGGTAGCCACCATGTTTTTGTCCGGTTAAAAGTACAGTGTATGTTTTTTTTTCCAAGAAGGTAGGTATTCCATAAATGATATTGTTATAATTATGGACCAGCTAGACAAACCAATGCATTATCAATGTATAATGCTACAATTTTTTATTCTTAAGAAGCTAAATATTTGCTTCTAGATTAAGGTTTTATTTGGTTTATTTTATATGAGGTACTTAGTTTTAATTATGCTGTCATCTGCGATTACTAAGCGGAAGCTTAGTAATAGGGTCCCATTTCTTACATTTTGGGAACGGAACCCTAAAAGACCCTGTCTAATCTCGTTTTATCTGCTGTGATTGGTTTATCAAATCCATACCTACCTCTTACTATTCTCTTATCTAATCTTATCTTAACTACGGATTTCAAAAATTAGGTAAATATGTAGTTAGTATTTTGGGTGAGAAATTTAAACAAGAAATAATTATATTTAGGGATCCGTACTCAAAGGGTTAAAAGAGAGCAAGGAACTTCTTTGTATTGATAAGTTGCAGATCATCATACCTACTCAGCAGTAATAAGCACTCTGGCAGTGGAAGAATTTTTATAGAGTAGAAAAAAAATATATCTTTAAAATATTAATTTAGAGTCTATGACTAACACCACAGAAATCAACAAATAAAGTTTATTTTGGTAAATAACACAAAATTACAACAAGTAAAACAATGGTAGCTGCAAAAGTATAAACTGTAGCGCAGCTAACAACGCCCTTTTCCAAATACATAATGGAATGATGTTCCATGCAAAAAGTGCTAAGCAGGTAATATTTAATAATAATATGATTAATTTAAATTTATTAACTTTATAATAAAATAAAAAAACAAGACAAAAAAATAAATAGTACAGGACCTATGATTGGGATGTAGTTTGACGTTGAGTTAGTGTGGTGTGTATGAGTAATGAGTGGAATGAGTTGTGCATGCATGTTGTGGTGTTTGTATTTACACTTCCACATTTTTTTCTGTTTCCTCATAGTTTTGTGAATTTAGCCAGAGGGCCAATTATACTAATTTTCACATTCGCATCGCATTCGCATCTCAATCGCAATCTGTCAAAAATGTATGAAAATTTAATGATATGCGAATGCGAAAGTTGTTCAAAAATTTGTAAAATTGGCCCTCAGGAGTCAAGTTTCATTTTGAATTTACTCTTAGTTAATGGGTAGATGTGTAGGCTTTGTTTAATTTGTTATAAATTGTCGAACGTTTATGTTTGTGGTGACGACATGTGCAGCTACGGTTCTATGAGACTCAGTTTCACAAACCCTATTCGAGCGGTGTTCACGCCGCTCGAATAGGGTTCACAATTTAGGATCACAATTCAGGAACACAATTTAGGATCAGAATGAAGTTGACTATGTTTTCGAAGAATAGTCTTAAGAATAAATAGCGGCTTGACGGTGAGGACCTGGTCAAACCAGAGGGTATATAGAGAAGATGTAGGATATGGGATTCACGTATACAAGAAAAAGTAGGGGACCCAGGACACTGCCCTGGGGGACACCAAAAGTAATCGTTTTCTGTTTGCTGAGGTAATTTACAAGTTTTATTACTTGTTTACGATCTGTAAGATAACTCCTGAAGAGTTCGTGGGCCATCCCGCGAATACCAAGATGGTTTAGCCTCGATAGTAGTATGGGAATTGAGACAGTTTCGAAGGCTTTGGATAGGTCTAAAAAGATGGCAAGAGTTTTATTTCTGTTATTCCAATGGCTAATAATAGTATCTGAAAGTTCCAGTTAAAATAAATAAATAAAAATAAAATAAAATAAAATAAAATAATTTTATTTCAGATCTTGATCCATATGATGTTAGTAATACACACTACTTAAAAACTATGTTAGTAACAGACACAATACAAAAGATATTAATTCATATATTTGTTGCGCTCACCTGACGCACCGGGCACATGCACATGTGTATGTACCCAATGCGCCATGATGGCGCAACACGGCTTATCACTAATGACCCTCAGAATGTCGTTGACGCTCCCACGGACCCTGCGCATCATGGAGGCCATCCTTTTCCGAAGGATGGTGGTGAAGCCATCAGTACGTGCTTCGGAAAACATTCCTGAAGCACTGCAGTAACGTGGGAGCCCCAGCAACACCCTGAAGGCATTATTATATTGAATCCTTAGGGCGTTGTATGCCCTTTGCGTATATCGAACCCACAGGGTGCAGGTGTACAGAGACTGGCAAAAAGCCTTAAAAAGAGTTTTTTTCACTTCTATTGTACACCGTGCAAACCTGCGGGCCAACATATTACATCGGACAGCCAACGCCCTTCGTTCTCTCTCCATATCAGCATCATCTTTCAAGTCCTCAGTAACTATATGCCCTAAGTATTTAAAATCCAGCACCCTTTCAAGGGCCACACCTTTTAACATTACTGGTGGGATGTGTGTTGGTTTTTTACGCTTTACCTTGAATACAAGAAGTTTACTCTTTTTAACATTATAAACAAGTCCATTTTCTTCTGCGTAAGCCTCACAAACCTCCAACAACTTCCTGAGTGCGCTGATCGACGGACTCAGCAGCACCATGTCGTCTGCGTAACTGATACTATTGACACACAGACCGTCAATAGAACAGCCAACCTGTGTGCTACCGAGATCGACAATCAGCTGGTTGACATATAGGTTAAAAAGTACTGGCGAGGTCAAACCGCCCTGTCTCACCCCGCATTCCAACCTGTACTCCTCAGACAGCGCATTGGCCCATCGAACTTGATTGGTTTGGTGGCCATACCAATACTGAAACATATTTATTATGGCGTCAGGCACTCCAGCTTCTCTCATCTTACACCACAGTATGTCATACCTAACCAGGTCAAATGCCCTGGAAAGATCTAAAAACGCCGCATATACCGGCGTGCTTCTCTCCGTGTAGTACCTGACAGTATGTTTGAGAGACAAGATAGCACATTCGGTCGATAGCTGCGGCCTAAAGCCGAATTGAGTATCGTGTATTTTTAAATGGTTTTTAAGTTGCCTCTCAAACACACTGTCAAGGACTTTAGCCGTAATAGTCGCGAGTGAGATCGGTCTGTAGTTACCCCCATCACTGACGTCACCAGTTTTATTTTTCAATATTGGTACGACCACCGTTCTCATCAACTCAGCGGGTAGGTAGGAGTGTCGGATACAGAACGTAAACAATAGCGCTAGCAGTCTTGGGAGATGAGGTCCAGCATTTTCAAAATGCTCAATGCTAAGGCTGTCATGCCCCGGTGATTTGCCCCGTCTCATATTTTTGATTATTAAGCTAATCTGCTTAGTCGTAATACTCGGAGCAGGTACCTCTAACACAACAGCCCGAGCATCGGCACAATCAACATCTGAATTTGAAGGTAGTTTTAAGTTGAACTGTTCCTTAAACAAGTTTGCGATCCCCACGGGCGTGCTTACACCATCGACACTAACCGGAATGCCAGGCCTGGGGTTTAATTTTTTGGTGTGTTTCCAAAACCCGCGGAAGTCTTTCTTGTCGTGTTTTGAAGCCAGAATATCCATTTTAATTTGGTCCTGCTTATTTTGACAAAACTTAAGTTTTTGTTTGAAAAGCTTGCGAGACTCGACCATGTCATTATAAATAGACCCCGTGTATGGTTTACCATGCCAAACCCAATTTTTAAACTTAAGCCTAGAATTCCGATGAGCGTCCCTCACATGCTTATTCCACCCCAGAATAGGTCGACCCCTACTGACTCCCCCTCTACAGTGACTATCATAGGTGGATTCAGCCGCCGCCCGTAACGACAAAATAATTTCTCTGTACAAATTATCTATTATCTCACTATGATTTGGCTCATTACACACATTGTCACAACATTGCCTTAATGGAGTAGGAAAATCAATTTGCTTTAACTTCATATTACACTCCTCAGTATAATTTTCGATTTGAGCTACATTACGTTCACCCCACATTACTTTATTTATAAAAAACTTTTGTCTTAGTGGCGGCGACTTTGTCCTGACCTTCATCATGTTACATTGCACCTCTAACGGGAAGTGATCTGACCAGTAGACATCATAACATACCCTAACAGATGTAACAGACTCCCAAGCGGCCTCGGTTACCAAACAATGATCTAGCCACCGACGGCTACCATGCGCATCACTAATAAAGGTATAGGAATCTAATTCTAGCTTAATTATGTCAGCACATAACCAATTTTGTTCCGAACAAAAATTTATCATTTCTCTTCCAAACAGTTCTCCAGGATGAGCATTAAAATCCCCCAATATGTACACATTCTCAATATTACTACTCTCTATAATAGCTGCTATTTCACTCAAACAATCCACAAATTCCAACAAATTGTCGGATGAATCAGTAGGCATATAAACATTAAAAATCAAGCTAGACCGATCCATCGCTTTAACTTTAATTGCTACAACGCGATCACTACTGCATGAAATAATGTTCACCGAGTCAAATATCGCATTCCGCCACAGTAAGGCTACGCCACCGTACGGACGACCTTGTAACATTACACCTGTGCCCATTGCAGACTTGCCAAAGAAACTAAAATCTTTGTTTACTTCCCCTAAGCACGACAATTCACTAGGTTGTAACCAAGTCTCTTGAAGCCCTATCACATCCGCATCACTGCTTAACATCTTAACGCAATCAAAAGATCTTTTAAAAGACTTACAGTTGTAACTAATTAGTTTAGTTAAGGTGTCCTTGTCCTTAGAATGCACATCCATTATTTTAGTTCAATGTTAGTAGCACTCGATTTACGATTATCACCGTTATTCCACTTTTTGTTGAAAGTAACATATCTTCGGAAGGATATTCCACTCGGCCATAAATTTTCATCCATAAAAACCGATAAACTATCCCTAGGGATCATGAATTTATACGCCTCATAATCCTTTTCTAATTTCATATTTACTTTCTCTAACTTGACTTCGACACCCGTTTTACGTTTGATTTATTCAGTTATATCTGTCGAGGGGCAGTCCTTACATACCTTATATATGTAAAATGGTATGTTTATATTCGCCGCCTTGAACTTGCATCCCGTCGTAACATCAGCAGCTCCTTTCTTGCCCATGAATTTATTTTTATTCCGCTTTCTTTGTACCAGCTTCCATTCATTATTATTATCATTAGAGTATGACTTCGATTCACGACTCATTTCTTCACGTTCACGTTTATTATGTGACACTACTGCAGCGATAGCCACGGTCTCCGCATACGAACTTTTGTTTTTCGGTTCTGAATCTGCCTCCTCACGCTCCTTCCTTAACTGCACCAAACCAGTTTCACCGGGCGCTCGCATCTTCGATAAGGATTGCGCAAGCGAGGTAGTACTTTGATGTTTTGTTGTAGGTTCGCGCGAAACAGCTGATATATTTGCGTGTCGAAGTACCTGCGAGTTATCATTTGTTGAATCCGTTATTTGAACAAACTCATTTGGTGAAATATGCGGTAATCCAATAGGACCACTTTCACATTCGAAACTATCCATAAGTCCCGCTCCTCTGCGCTGGTAATTTACAAACTCTTTCACCTCAGGAGAAGAAACCTTCAGCATTTCTTTGGTCACATAATTTTCCTTTATGACCGCAATGTCACGCTGCAACATTATTATATCCTTTAGCAGCCTCGTAGCATCCAAATGATCAAAAGTGACGGGTGGAAGACGCTGCAGGTCTCTTGCAACAAAGACTGGCAAACACTCAGGGTCAGTCTCCTTTATAACACATAGGATATCTTCCATATCACGTTTCTCCTTACCCTCACCCTTACGGTTTACATTGCGACCACCGCTTTTCACGGATTCAAAAAGCAGTTTTTTAGCCGTTACAATCTCTTCATGTTTAAACGCCGTATTGCACAAGCGTATTATACTTTCTTCGTCCATCACATCTGCCTTGTTTTGCACAAAAGCAAGCACCTCCGATATAACAATGTTACAATTGCTACATTTAACAGTTTTTAAAGCCATTATCACAGGCACTCGCGTCGCACCGTACACTTTTTGATGTTTACACTTACATGTAGTACGTGCGCACTCGATCGTGTCACGAGCCTGACGTTAAGCATGATCTTCGGTGGATTTTCCACTCCTAAAGCCAAACTGATTATTTGAAAAAAGGTCTTATTTATTTAAGTATTTGGTGAGTCTACGGTTTATTAACCTGTTCAATTATCTTAAAAATAAAACAAAACTACTATTTTTTCCACTGCACTGAAAATATTTATTTCAATTGAGTGCATTACAACTTTTTGAGTATAAGACATACTAACGAGTTTGGTGTACAATAATATTGTCTACTCAGCACACTCACAGTATTGTTTTCACAACCCCTTATTTCACATTATTTGACATGCAAACCTAACCTAAAGTACGTCATTCTAACCCCCGAGCGGCTCCCGTCCGCCTCCGCTGCTAGATCCAGCGAGCGCAGTCAAAATGCGTTCTAAATTCAAATCACATTATTGCCCGGGTTATACATATTTAGTACAATATGGTAGGCTGGAGCCACAGCTTCGAACGCGCGATCTGATCCTTTGGCGGGAGCTGACGCGCGCCGCCTATTTTCATGGCTAGAGCACAATTTTCTCGCAGTAATTGTGAAAAGTAGAGTATGCTCCTCAGGGGGTGTCTTTGGCTTGAGCTAGCTTGAATCCCTCGCTGCATATAAAATAGCTTTGTTGACGGTACCTACATACATATTTTTTTGGGTTGCGTACTTAATGGGTAACCAACGGAACCCTATTACAAAGCCTCCGCTGTCCGCTTTTGCTGAACACTGTGGTATTAGTATCTGCCCAAACTAATACTACAGTGATCAGCAAAAGCGAAAGAAGGGACTGGAAGGTTTTTGCAGCTGATTGTAATGTATATAAGCATTTGTTGTAATTGCCAAGGAGTACCGTGTTACCCAGTTAATGGGTTGTGGAGGTCTGGTAGGCAGCCGCTCCACGTAAAATACTGGTATTCAGCTGAATCCGGTTTGACTGGAAGCCGACCCCAATATACTTGGGAAAAGGCTAGGCAGATGATAGTGATAACAGAAATACACAATCTGTGAACATTTAAATTGTGTACCTATTAAGGTTCTTGAGATACAGTCCGCTGGCACACGGACGGACGGACAGTACAGACTTAGTAATAGGGTTCTACTTACAGAACCCTATACCCTATTCTTTTAAAAAGAAATACCTGTGTTGTTAGGCCTCCCACAAAGTAGGCCGATGACCTGGTGAAGGCTGCACGGATCCACTGGATGGAAGATACACAGGATTGGACGACGTGGTGACACTGGGCGAGGATATCTAGCTGTCGCCAATAGAATAGAATAGAATAGAATAGAATAGAATAGAATAGAATAGAATAGAATAGAATACTCTTTATTATGTACACCATATAAAGTTAATATAGACCATACAGAAAAAAGTCAAGTGAATTTTATTAGTCCAATTGAAGCTTAAAAGATGATAATAATGACTAATACAACCGACTTCCAAAAAAAAAACAAAGTAAAAAATAACTTTAATTTCGGAAGTAGGTGTCAAAATACGAAGAAACTAACAAAAACACCGACTTCTGAAATTAAAGTTATTTTTACTTTGTAGTGTTTTTTTTGGAAGTCGGTTGTATTTTTTTGTAATAAAAAGTTTTTTATTTTTCACTTTTTAGTGGTGCCCCACACCTAACAACACCACTGCAAAATCGCAGAAAAGCAAAATATGCAATTTTGATTATCAAAGAATCAACTAAATAGTCAAATTCCAGCTATTTTGATTTAAAATCCAAAGTTCGCAACCGATTTTTATATGATTTAAATGGGACCAATCTGCAAGTATATCCTTTCAGATAAAACAAAAAAATTCAAATCGGTTCATAATTGTCGGAGTTATGAGGTAAAAAACATAAAAAAAAAATAAAAAAAAACATACAACCGAATTGATAACCTCCTCCTTTTCGGGAAGTCGGTTAAAAACGAAATAAAGTACCCTTCTTTCAGCAATGGACTTTACCCTGTTGATAAAACAGATTCTAAAAAAAACATGACCTTTGTCAACAGATAATTCATAAAATGACCCATCACGACACGTCAGGCAGTTTTCCATATGAATCACAGTTTCGCCCAGGCGCTTATAATTTTTTCTACATATCCCTTATCATATCAGGTAGATTAGCGGTCAGATATAAGCCTCGGATGGCCAGTGTGTAGTCAGTCGATTGCCAAGAGTCCACTTCACCATGTCTTTCCTGAACAGAAACTACAGCTTCGTCAAGCAGGAGAATTTCGACGGTTTCCTTCGGGCTGTCGGTATGTGACCCATATAGTGTTTTGTGGTTAAATAATTTATTCAAATTAGACTAAGTGCCAGCACATTTTGAACGTCAAAGTTCTACATAAAGAGTACAGTTCCCAAAACGCTCGTCCCACATCCTAGCTGGAAGAGGAAGTAGTACAACTAACTCCTCAGCAGCATAGTCTGTTAAGTTTTAAAAGCTTGAATTTATACTGTAGTATGCACGTTCTAGTCCATAGACATCTCACGTCATCTCTTTGACTGACCGACCTTGATAGTTCAAAAGTGCCTGTAAATGGTTTATTTAAAATAATCGCATATTTCGTACCCAGCGCTTCTCGTCCACATTTATTATGCGCACAGCCAAAATGTGGAACTCTCTGCCAACGTCTGTGTTCCCGTCCACACATAATTAACCCTTAGCCTTCAATGCAAGAGTGAACAGGCATCTTCTGGGCAAGCTCGATACATCATAGACCTCATTCATCGCTTTCCATCAGGCGTGATTGTGGTTAAGACCAAGCCCATTCAATAATAATAATTAAAAAAAAAATACATAGTTCTCGAATTTTCTATTTGATGGCTTGGCAGTGATTTCCGCTTTGGATTAAAATCAGTGAGTTTAAATGGTGATAAGAAAGATTTGAACACGTCTATACTATAGATTAATTTTAATCAAGTGATAGTATAAATTAATAAGTCGGCCAACAGAGATTTTGCTTCGGAATTGGAATTGGAAAAATTATGGTCGTAGTGATCAGGTTTTATGATCATTACCTGTTTTCTGCCCAGTTTCATGGCGGTTTACATCAATGAACGCGATCTGCTGATCGCGATCAAATTAGCTTGTTAACGAGCTGACAGTGTCAATATTTTTTGTGGAATATTGACGTTAACAGCTCTTGAACTCAGTTTCAGTTCATTGGTGAAATCCTCTCTTAGGGCGGGTTGTATCGCCCCGGTGTGGGCGCGTTCCTTGCGGCAGCGTGCTGCCAACTATCTGAACGCGCCCCAAAAGGTGATGGCCCTAAGGATGGCCCGAGGGTACCGCACGATCTCGCGCGAAGCGGTGTGTCTCCTTGCCGGATTGCCGCCATGGGATCTGGAGGCGATAGTCCTCGCGCGCCTACATGATTGGCGCGTGGAGGTACTACGCCGGGGGGAAACTCCGCTGACGCGGCAATTTGTCGCGCAGCGGACTGACCTCCGGCGCGATCTCATGGCGTCATGGAGACGACGACTGTCGCAACCCAGTGCAGGGCACGCCACGATAGTGGCGATAAGTCCCCTCTTTGAGGAGTGGCTAGAGAGGCGCCACGGCGTCCTCACCTTCCGCCTGACGCAGGTCCTCACCGGACATGGATGTTTCGGGAGGTTCCTGCACCGAATCGGGCGGGAGGAAACGCCCGGGTGTCACCACTGCGAGGATCGACCGGAGGACACGGTGGAGCACACTGTGCAGGTGTGCCCCGCTTGGGCGGCGCACCGCCGTGTCCTCGAAACGGCGATCGGCGGCAACCTCTCGCGTCCGGCCCTGGTCCAAGCCATGGTCCGGAGCGAGACGGAATGGGACGCCGTTGCCTCCTTCTGCGAAGCAGTCATGCTAGCGAAGGAGGTGGCGGAGAGGGAGAGGAGACCCTCTCGTCCCGGCCGCCGTGGTAGACGCCGCGGGCGTCGGGGGACACCACCTGGTGACCTCCGGCCACCGTAGGCGCGGGCCTGTGGACGGCGAGCTATGGGTGGCTCGCCGTCCGTCCGTCTAGTGACGACAGGCCGTGTCGACGGCGCGTTAGTGTTCCACGCGCGCCTCAAAGAGAGTCAGCACACAGAGGGGCCCGAAAGGGCCGACGCCTGCCGGAGTCGCGGGATTATTCGCAAGAGACACCGTGGCTCCGGAACACAAAGGGCAATGAAGGAACATGGATGGGTTTTAGTCAGTAGAAGTCTGACACTCCCTCCCGCTACACCCAGAGCGGGAGGAGTCATTGGATGATTTCCCATCCCTAAAAAAAAAAAAAAAAAAAAAAAAAAAAAAAAGGGCGGGTTGTATCAAACAGTTGGTTAACGTAACATACGTACGTCAAAAAGTTACGATTACGGACGATGTTTGACGTTCGTTAAATTAGAAGCGTTGTTTCAAAAAAATCTGGTATAAATTCCTGCTCATCCCAATAGCTAAGTTATTGGCACGGGTCCTACCTAAATAGCTTTTTTTGCATTCCACCACTTATTTGTGTCATCAGAAGAAGTGGTATTGAGGAATTCAAAAGAAATTTCACAATATTGTTCTATTTGACGCAACTAAAGTCACGTTAACCAGTGCTCAGACCATCTGTTAACGTAAACGTTATATTTTACGTGCATTAACGCTGACATTTTGTGAAACAACCCAAATTTTTTGATTTGACGATAGTTAGCACCATTTTTAACGTTTACGCGTGCGTTAAGTGTAGTTGAAACAACCCGCACTTAGTGAACTCGACTTTTCGAGATATTAATTAAATAAATTTAGTAATTCCATTTATAACAGCGGTGAAAAATAGTTTAATTTACCGTAATTCGATTTGCTGTAGGTATTCTTTTACTGTCGACTTCGCCAACAATATTTTCTATAATGAAACTAAACCCGTCAAAAGAACATCCTTCATTAATTTCATGGTCCTCAAGACCTAAATAATATTCTTGTAGTCAAGTTGTGTAGGTCCCATTACTGTTGGAGCCATACGTGCAAAAACATTTTTATATTTATTGATGCGATAACGTGGTCTAAGATGGGGCAAGTTTACCTAGACGTCAAGGTTGTAACTATTAGGAAACACAAAAATTCCATGCTAGGAATTTCACTCCTTAATTAAACCTACGCATAGTGAAAGTATTCCCAAAACTTTTTGTTCGTGTGGGTTAGATGTCCACCCATATAGAAAATGTACCGGTGGCGCATCGCCGTTCGATTAATTTAAAAATCTATAAGGAAGGCAACATTCAGGTCAAATAAGCAATCATTAGATCAGACACAGACTAAATCGAAAACTATTCCCAGCATTGTTAAGAAAAGGCTAGGTTGTCTTTCTGATGTCACTTGTTAGTTTCCCTAACGCTTTTGGGACAAGCCCGCCCTGCATTATCTGAAAGAAGTCCGAATCAACAGTGGCGACCGCCAGAAAAACGTCAATGAAGCTCGATGAGTCCCAGAGAAAAGATTCAACTGTCTTGGATCTCGCAACGAACCTAATCAGAAAATTGTAGCTGAGGAGTAGGAAAAAATAAAATTGCCCTAAAAGCTGGTTGTAAAACGATTTTGCTTACTTATACTTTATTCTTCCTCAATGCAGGAATCCCTGAAGACAAGATCGAACAGGTCCTGAAGTTCTCCCCTGACCAGAAGCTAACCAAGGATGGAGACAACTACACATACCACACCAAAGGATTCGATGGTCCTAAGGAGGTCAAGTTCCAGTCCGGTGTAGAGTTCGATGATGTCATCGGCGCTGAAAAGACCCCCGTAAGTAGTATTTTAGAATTCTGTGCCACAAGCTATTGGACCTGACCAAAAAGTTAAGGTCCCTTTAGATAAGGTCAACCACCTCTCAGTCAGTCAATTAGAATCAGAGACTGATCGCCAATATGGTGGTGATGTGGTTAATATATTTGTATGAATATTAGCTTTTATTAAATATCTGTCACGCAAATAAGAGCAAAATATTTATTTAAATAACAAACTACGTACATTTAAGAGCGTGTATTCCGTCCACTAGCGCCGCCAATCGTTTTTTATTATTTGTGGTAAATTTAAGACACGTAGATAAAAAACCGCTCTGTAGTGCACTGAAAAAATGTATTAGCAACCCGTTGTTTTTTTTAATTTACTTAATCGGTTAATTGAATCCAAGAATAAGGACATGAAAATCTGTAAAGATAAGTCTGTGTCAAAAGACCACCAACTTGAAAATCCAAATGGCTTTGCATGCAGACTTTCCAATCCTACCCCAAGACTACGACTCGATAATATTTTGTACTCAAATGTATCATTTTGCTTCCAGATCAAGACCAAATACGTGGTCGAAGGCAACACAGTGACCCAGACCATCTCCGCGGCCCAGGGCACCGCCACCTTCAAGAGAGAGTACTCCGGAGACGACCTGGTCGTGGTAAGTTACTAATCCATCCTTGTTATCTTCACACGCATTAGTTATCTCAAGTTGTGCTTATATCTCACCCGATAATTGCGAACTCCGTAAGATTGTAAAAAATCTCTATCCATCGATATATTGTGAACAGGCCATTTTACAATAAATCCCATCCTCATTTTTGAAGAAGTCAGTTAATAAAATAGTTTCCAAATAAAATGTATCCGTGCATTATTGAGGAAAATTCGTTTGCAATTTCACGCGATATATTGTGAACTTACGGCGTTTGTAATATTCCGGTGACATATAGAATGGAGAGACTTGTAACAAAGCATCAAGCTGCTCTTAGGCCACGTATCCATGAACAACACATGCAAATTTGACCTGGTTTCCACTGCAAAACTTGCACGTCAGTTGAAATACAACTGCAACAGCAATTAACTTGCAAGCGAGTGGGTTTAGGCTAGTCATTTCAACCTCCTAGAACGAAAAAAAAGGTATAATAAATTTGATAACATACAAATCTATCGTCCGACGTCTAAAATCAAATTTTCAACTTCAAAAGACCTACGCTAACTGCATGGATAAACGCAACTTTACTACACTACTATATGCAACTTTACTACATGAAAATGCTCTGGTATAAACTTAACTTTAATTCAATCATCTTTAAAAAAATAAAATTATATTTATCATTCACTTTATTGTCGTCACTGCATAAACATATTCATTTAATCATTTACAGCACAATTGATTAATATATCGGATGACATCGGTAATTATTTTATCTTTGTACCTACGTCATTTCACGCCAAATTGTGGATGGAAAACTTTTATAATGGTATGAAATCTGTCAAATGCTAGCCATAGTACCACAAAGAGTTCTGAACAAACTACACTTTCGCAGATATGCTATCGGATAATTACAAACTCCGCTAGATTGTAAAACATCTTGTGGGATTGTAAGCTCTCGATAAATTGTCAACCGAATTATAAACCTGTAGGTATTCTGGAGTCTCTCCAGAGAAATTGTCGACTGGTGACCAATTAGCATACAGGTCTACAATTTATCAGTTTATGTATGATAGTAAAATTAGAAACCTGGCTCCTCATTGGTTTGTGTTAATGTGAGCACACGAGTATACCATAGAGTTACGAATTCAAGACACCTCTCATTGTCCGATTTAGGTTGGGTTTTATTTATGTCACAAAAAGTATTTTATCAAATCACGAATTCATTATTATCAGCCCATTAAATGTTAACAGTGAAATATACTTAGGTTCCATTACAAGTTATCCGACATTGATATGATCAGTTAATGTTTTATTTTTTATCTAAACATAATTTTTTATTTCCAGGTTATCACCGGTGACAAGTTCGATGGTGTTGCCAAGAGGTACTACAAGGCTTCATAAGTTAATAATTACTTAGTTAATAGCTTAATTTATTTTTATAATAAATACTTTTAATATTTAAAACTGTTTTTAACTCATTATTTTTACTCAAGCTCGACGTACACCATAGGTTTTCAAGTAGGTGCCCATGGCAACCGTATTCATACATTAAACTAGCAAAATCGCAAAACCTGAAGTCAAGTGAATTGATCTATCTTCTTCTGGGAAGAAAAAGGTGACATAACCAACCTTAAAAAATTTAATTATTGTGAAAACTGACGAGGAAGAGAGCCTCTTCATTGCCTAAATTGGCCGGTCTGATTGGAGATTTGCAAGAGCAAACGTGCTCGGGAGAAGGATATATAATCCAGTAAGATGCTGGCAGGTATCTTGACCGTACTTTTGGGATTGTCCTGATAGCCGTCGTATACTTCTCCACTCCTCAAGCACCTCAGGATATGTTACCTTCTTGGCGCAACATTACTTTATGCGTTTTTGGTGGCCCATTTACCATTTATTCAGTCACCCCTAGCCATTTTAAAGCCGTCTAGGTACAGTACGAATATTCTAACTTTACCCATGCGAAGTTGGCTGTTAGTGACGACCGCGCAGGTCCCATCGCGTAGAAAAGTATTACGTTCGTAGATTATGTTTTTTTTTATGTGTGTTAAATTTGAAAAAATGCATGCAATAACAATAACTCGATCACAAAGTAACACAACAAACACATACACTACAAGAAAACACAAAATACAAATCAAACAGTAAGAAAAAACCAGAATAATTAATTAAAACAATAACAACGTTTAACACTTTTCGCACCAACAGTCGTATTGCATTGAGGAAGCGAGACACAAGTATGCATCAAACGTATACGAGTGACTGAGACTGCATACGCGACCAGTGTTGCCGCTTAGGGAAAAATAAAGTCACCAAACTTCTACCAAAATGTCACTAGATTGGGTGAAAAATTAAATTCAAAAAGTCGCTAGAAATCACTAAATTTTCTGATTAAAAGTAATTAAAAAACTATATGAAAAATCAACAAATAATAATTTGAATTAACCAAAAACCTAACACTGTTTAAAAATTAATTAGTTGTTTAAATCTTCATCTATTATCACTGTATCATTTTCGTCCAGCATGGTGGAAGTGGACGGTTGCTCTGTAGTTGCCGTGGAAGTCAAAGCTTGCGGTTGTAATATGGAAGTAGATGGCACAGTATTCTTATTTATGTTTTAACGGTTTTCATCATTTGGGACAAGACTTCACTGGGTAAAACATAACTTTTGCGGGTTTCTTTTAAACATTTTAGCTGATTCCGTATCAACAGTATTTAATTCAGAGTTGTTGTTGCTGATCTATTTCGTAGTTTCGATTTAACAATGTTCATTATACTGATCGTCCGCTTTACTTTTGCGTTCGAGTGTGGCAGCGACAAAAATGCAATGGCTAAATCTGCTAAATCTTGGTGTATGCGTTGATACCTGCAGCATTTTTGTATTTGTTCACAGAATTTTATTGTATCGTCATTCGGAATTACGTTCCATTTGACAAAATTATAAATGATCATGAAAAAGTCACTAGAAGTCACCAGACTATTTTTTGTCACTGAATCGTGAAAAAAAGTCACCGTAAACATCAAAAACTCACTAGATCTAGCGACAAAGTCACTGAAACGGCAACACTGTACGCGACGTACCCGTGCATGCGCTTTTCTATGTTTCTTGTCAAATTGACATCCTGCGCAATCGATTGCGACGTACTTCGCATGAGTAAACTTAGATTATTCGTACTGTACCTATCTCTATCGTCAGTGGTCAGGCATGGGCCAATAGTTCTTCCATAAGTTCCATAGTATACGATTATCAGTCCACTAAACCATCCAAATCTAGCCTCTTATCTTTTGTTTACATATTCTGCAATAGTCATGCACCTGCTGGAGCTTGTCCTTAGGTATGCTTTCATAACGTAGTTTAAGATGCCCTGCGGCATGATGGATTGATGATTTGAAGAAGGTGGCTGGCAGCGGATGGATGAGGACTGCTCAGGACCGGGATGGTTGGCGCTCTTTGAGGGAGGCTTACGTTTAGCGGTGGACGACAACTGGCTGAAATAATGATGCTGTCATAGTGCATACAGGAATAATCGGCGTTACGGCCATTCCAATAGGGAATATGCACGCGATTTTTTTATTTATAAAATGAATTACTTCATGCGCGCAGTAAACACTCAAGATAATATTTTTTAAATATCTTCATCAGCGTTGAAGTTATAACGCTTCAAAGATTACTTTTAGAACGAGAAGTCCGACATGGAATTTGACGTCACATTACGTGACGTCTATACGTCTGCCATAGAAAACAGCGTTTTCGCGAGAGGGACAGACATATTTGTTTAAAATAATTATATATCGTTTGTTTCTCTTGCAATTTTGATTCTATTTCCACTGTTAGTAATATATTTTTGTATATTTTTAGATAAAGTGTTTAGATAATAATTTTTTTTTTATGCATATTCCCTATTGAAAAGTCTAACGGGGTCTGTTCGAGTTGACTTTGGCCACTCGTACGCCTAACAAGAGACCTGGACCGCAGGGTCGCTAGATTCTCAAAATTGAATTATAGTAGTCGGTAACTTAAGTATCCATGTCCAGGAGATCCATATTCTATCATTACACCTAAAACACCATGCAAGATTCCTCCTAAATGAACATGGATGCCACGGAATCGAAGCCAAGAACTAACGCTCAGTGTCGACCACAGACATAAATTTTATATGTCTGTGGTGTCGACGCACTGCAACACCTTTTTTTTTGGGATGGGCAATCATCAAATGACTTCTCCCGCTCTGGGCGGAGCGGAAGGGAGTGTCAGACTGTTACTGACTAAAACCCATCCATGTTCCTTCATTGCCCTTTGTGTTCCGGAGCTGCGGTATCTCTTTCGAATAGTCCCGTAACTCCGGCAGGCACTGCGACCCCTAGACTAACGACTTTCTCCGAAATTACCTACAACTCAATCATCAATTAATTGAGATCTAGATAAATCGGGGTAGGTTCCAAACATATCTTCGGTTCAAGAGAGCGAAGCTAGCTAACAACCAATCTGCCTAGCCCTTTCCATCACCGCGGTCCTGGAACGCACAGGGCATTTGGAGAAACATGGATGAAAAGAATAGAATAAGAATAGAATAATTTCATTGGTCCATTGCTATAAAAAAATTAAAAGCATGTGTACTTACAACATATGCTAACAGTAACAGTTAAATTAGCGTGGTTAATTAAACAATGGTCCCCAAACCTAACCACATTTTTTCAAAACAGTACTACGATGTGTTTTTCCTGCTATGTTGGTACTCCAGTTCCAGTCTAGTCGGAAGCAGCTCTTCTCTTCTTTGTCTGGCATTTTCCCTTTTCTAATCGGGGTCAGATCTCCTTCTTCTCCAGATACATCTGTTCCGGATCGTCGTTGGGTCTAATTTCTCATCACTGAGGTATTTTTTGATGACTGACATATGGTTGTCGCAACTGAGTACATGGTTAAGTCGGGGTCTGCCACGGCCATTGGTCCCGACTTCAGATACAGCACTTTTTTAACCCACTTCTTCAAAAAGGAGGAGTTTCTATGTTCGGTTGTATGTATGTTCACCGATTTCTCCGCCAATTGTGGACCGATTTAAAAAAATATTTTTGTATTCGAAAGCCTGAGGTGGTCCTATTGTCACCAAGTCCAAAACTAATGATGGGATCCCATGAAAAACGAGAGAAACCCTCAAATTTTATAGACACATACAACATTTTACAAAAACTTTTTAACGCAATTCAGATATTTGTGTATGGTAATCATTATCTCATGTTGCTGAGCTGATGATAGAAGGTATCCCATAGGTCATGCTAGTCATTGCTGGTGATCCCATAAAAAAAGTTTGTTCAGCGATAATGTGCCAATTGTGAACCGATTTGTATGTTTCTTTTTTTTGTTTGTAAGAGTATTTTTCGGACTGGTCCCATTTCAATTTGGTGAAGAACTGTTGAAGAACTTTGGAGATAGGATGGATCGGGATTGCTGAAACCGCATGTTTGTTTATTGTTTACAATACTTTATCTATACATATAATAAAACAGTAGAAGCCATGAATTCTGTACATTAAAGAAAAATACCAAAAATCGAGTAGAGGTTTTCAGAAAAAAGCTATAGAACACAAAAAGAGCATTTTTACGTTTTTTGTCTGTCTGTCTGTCTGTCTGTCTGTACGCGATGATCTCCGAAGATACTGAACAGATGTGGTTGCGGTTTTCAAAATTAGATTCAGCTTATTTTTAAGCAACATATAGGCTTTGTTTCATTACAATCGGTGTCCGAGAAAAAAAGTTATGGACATTTAAAGATTTTAAATTTAAGTATCAACGTTTTTCGACAAGTTTTGTACAAATTTCAATTATTCGTTCAGTTTAGCATAAAACTAGCCTTTTTTTAAACATTCTTAGAAATTGTTATCATCACGCTATATCTTGGAGGAGCTAAGCAGTCAATAACCATAACATTTTATAAGATCGGCTATTTTAATTTTATGTCAACTGAATTCATAGACCCGGCGGTACGATGGCTGCCTTCCAAGGGTCTTAGTTCGAACCTCTATAAACAAAACTTATTTTCTGTATCATTTTTTGTTTATTTCGATAAAAAGTGCGAAACCAAAGTAGTTGATCACCTCAATTAAATGTAGATGAAATCAACTTACTACGTAACATCTGCAATGCCATCTATTGATTCAAATAGTACTTTCGACAACATGACATAACACAAAAACATTTTTTAGTGGTACATTTATAACGTCTTAAAATAGTTGTAATTATTTTAATAACTTACAAACATATCGTTCCAAATGAACGAAATATCCCTATTAACTCAAATAAAACGAACTCTAACTAATCTTTTCATAGTTCAACTTCATGTTCCATAGATGGCGTAATGCGTTCGATCTCATTTTCGCGGTGTTAAGATTACAATATTCGTCAACAGGCGCGCGCTTAGATTTGCGAAGCTAATGAGATAAAGCTGCTCAATAACACCTGTGGATCTAAAGAGGCCACTTTAGCAGAATCGCAGTAGAATCATGACATACGCAACAACTGTCAAATTTCTTTTCCATCGTTATTGCTAAAGCATTAGGTTCAAGGTTGATTGGAAAAATTTGACAGTGACCGGTAGCGTGATGTGCTTTCTGATTCTGCTAAAGTGGCCTTCTTAGACCATCTATACTTTGGAGAATTAAATGATTGCCACTTAGCTACAATCATTGTAGCAACCTAGGAGCAACTCAGGGATTATGTCATACCACCCGCGAGCAAGTTGCGAGGTTCCATCGTAGAGACGCAAAAACAGTTGAATTAGCTTGGTAACTGAGTTTTTAACCGACTTCTTCAAGAAGGAGGAGACTCTATGTTAAGGTGTTTGTATGTTTTTTTGTATGTTCACCGATATCTCCGTCAATTATGTACCGTTTTTAAAAATCCTTTTTGTTTTCAAAAGCCTATACTCCTGAGATAGTACTATTGTCACTTAGTCAGAACCGGATGATGGAATCCCAAGAAAATCGAGGGAAACCCTAAAATTTTATAGGTACATACAATGTTTTACAAAAACTTTCGAACGCAATTCAGATATTTGTGTCTGGTAATAATCATCTTATGTTGCTGAGCTAATGATGGAAGGTATAAGTTAGGATCTGATGATGGGATCTCATGAAAAATTTCCAATTTTCGACCGATTTGGATCATTCTGATTTTGTTTAGGAGAGTATTTTTTCGGATTGGTTTCATTTCAATTTGATGAAAATCTGATTAAGAACTTCGGAGTTAGGCAACGGAAATTCTTCAATAAATGATAGCAAATGGTTCGGGATTGCTGAAATGGCATGTCTGATACTGTTTACACCAGTTCACAACGTAACATCACATCGGTACTCTGTGAATGAATAAGCAGGTATGACTTAAAAGTGAAAAATAACAACTATTCCGAAATTAAAGTTATTTTATACTTTGTATTGCTTTATTATCTATCTATACATATAATAAAACAGTAGAAGCCATGAATTCTGTACATTAAAGAAAAACACCAAAAATCGAGTAGAGGTTTTAAAAAAAAGCTATAGAACACAAAAAGAGCATTTTTACGTTTTTTGTCTGTCTGTCTGTCTGTACGCGATGATCTCCGAAAATACTGAACGGATTTGGTTGCGGTTTCCAAAATTAGATTCAGCTTATTTTTAAGCAACATATAGGCTTTGTTTCATTACAATCGGTGGCCGGGAAAAAAGTTATGGACATTTAAAGATTTTAAATTTACGTATCAACGTTTTTCGACAAGTTTTGTACAATTTTCAATTATTTGTTCAGTTTAGCATAAAACAAGCCTTTTTTTAAACATTCTTAGAAATTGTTATCATCACGCTATATCTTGGAGGAGCTAAGCAGTCAATAACCATAACATTTTATAAGATCGGCTATTTAAATCTTATGTCAATTGAATTCATAGACCCGGCGGTACAATGACTGCCTTTCGAGTGGATCGGTGTAAGTTCGAACCCAGGTTATTGAAACTATTATTTTTATTATTGTGGAATGATTTCTTACTTTTTTATGTCCTGTTTTAATATTTTCGTTGGCCGCGACTTCATTTGCCTGTATGTTTAAAAATGTATGGAACTGGATGTTCAGAAGCACTGCAATTCCGGATTAGTAGAATATATTAACAACACCGATTTTCTGTATTTTTTTCTTGGTTTCGATAAAAAGTACGAAACCAAAGTAGTTGATCACCTTAATTAAATGTAGATGAAATCAACTTACTACGTAACACCTGCAATGTCATCTATTGATTCAAATAGTACTTTCAACAACATAACATAACACCAAAACATTTTAAAGTGGTACATTTATAACGTGTTAAAATGATTGTAATTATTTTAATACCTTAAAAACATATCGTTCCAAATGAACGTAATATTCCTATTAACTCAAATAAAACGAACTCTTTTCATAGTTCAACTTCATGTTCCATATAATGTGGCGTTATGCATTCGATCTCATTTTCACGGTGTTAAGATTACAATATTCGTCAGCTGGCGCGCGCTTAGATTTGCGAAGCTCAATGAGATAAAGCTGCTCAATAACACCTGTGGGTCTAAAGAGGCCACTTTAGCAGAATCACAGTAGAATCATGACATTAACCACGCAACAACTGTCAAATTTCTTTTCCATCTTTATTGCTAAAGCATTAGGTTCAAGGTTGATTGGGAAAATTTGACAGTGACCGGTAGCGTGATGTGCTTTCTGATTCTGCTAAAGTGGCCTTCTTAGGCAATCTCTGCTTTGGAGAATTAAAAAATTGCCACTTAGCAACAATAATTGCAGCAACCTACTGGGCCAAAACAATTTACAGAGTCAATCATCTCTCGAAAAGACGAAGAATGAACCTTTACAGGCCTTTTTTTTTCTTTTTTTTTTTAGGGATGGGAAATCATCAAATGACTTCCCCCGCTCTGGGCAGAGCGGGAGGGAGTGTCAGACTTCTACTGACTAAAACCCATCCGTGTTCCTTCATGTGCCCTTTGTGTTCCGGAGCCACGATATCTCTTTCGAATAGTCCCGCGACTCCGGTAGGCGTCGGCCCTTTCGGGCCCCTCTGTGTGCTGACTCTCTTTGAGGCGCGCGTGGAACACTTACACGCCGTCGACACGGCCTGTCGTCCTGAGACGGGCAGACGGCGAGCCACTCATAGCTCACCGTCCACAGGCCTGCGCCTATGGTGGCCGGAGGTCACCAGGTGGCCTCTGACGCCCGCGGCCTCTACCACGGCGGCCGGGACGAGAGGTTCTCTCCCTCTCCCGCTCCGCCACCTCCTTCGCTAGCATGATTGCTTCGCAGAAGGAGGTGGCGGTGTCCCATTCCGTCTCGCTCCGGACCATGGCTTGGACCAGGGCCGGACGCGAGAGGTCGCCGCCAATCGCCGCTTCGAGGACACGGCGGTGATCCGCCCAAGCGGGGCACACCTGCATAGTGTGCTCCACCGTGTCCTCCGGTCGATCCTCGCAGTACCTTTACAGGCCTGAAGCCAGGGATCATGTCATACCACCCGCGACCAAGTTGCGAGGTTCCATCGTAGAGACGCAAAAACAGTTGAATTAGCTTGATAACTGAGTTTTTAACCGACTTCTTCAAAAAGGAGGAAGCTCTATGTTAAGGTGTTCGTATTTTTTTTTGTATGTTCACCGATATCTCCGTCAATTATGTACCGATTTTTAAAATTCTTTTTGTTTTCAAAAGCTTTTACTCCTGTGATAGTACTATTGTCACTAAGTCAGAATCGGATGATGGAATCCCATGAAAATCGAGGGAAACCCTAAAATTTTATAGGCACATACAACGTTTTACAAAAACTTTCGAAAGCAATTCAGACATATGTGTCTGGTAATAATCATCTTATGTTGTTGAGTTAATGATGGAAGGTATAAGTTAGGATCTGATGATGGGATCTCATGAAAAGTTTATGTTCAGCGATATTTTTGCCAATTTTCAACCGATTTGGATCATTCTGATTTTGTTTAGGAGAGTATTTTTTCAGATTGGTCTCATTTCAATTTGATGAAAATCTGATAAAGAACTTCGGATTTAGGCAACGGAAATTCTTCAATTCTAACTTGCGATGAGGTTCCAAGTTAGTAGTGCTAACCCAAACATACCCACTCCTCCTGATATTTTTCTCAGCATCAACTAAAATGCCAATGTCAAACCTATACATGCGACCAACATAACGACGTATCAGCCTAAGTAGAAATACCATTCGAATAATAATAGGTATCATGAGACATTGCCTTCCATAGACAGCCTAATTTGCAGAGGTTGCTTCGACGCCGAGAAGTTTTTTTTTTTTTTTGGGACAAGCCCGCCACACATTCCCAACCACTGCAACTCCTGAAAGCCAGAATCAACAGTGGCGACCACCAGAAAAACGCCGAGTTAATGAAACTCGACGAGTCCCGGAGAAACGATTCAACTGTCTTGGATCCCGCAACGAAATTAATCAGAAGAGTACAGCGGAGGAGTAGGAAAAAATACGCCGAGAAGTTGCCGACTTCCTGGAAATTAGGCCGTTGCTTCCCGACCTGAACAAATCGTGGAACGGTGAGGTCGCAGCGCAAAACCTGTGGATCACCCAGAAGGACTTTGTGCATTCGGGTGGAGCTAGGCTGGATAACTTAGCCAGAACACTTACGGTCAACAGACCGAATGGGAGTCTAAGTGCGGATAGCGCAGTTTCTAATCTACTCTACTCTATCCGTTGCGGGGTTAGATTTCTATTCGGAATGGTATACCCATGGCCAACTTTATGAAGCTCTATCGCGTGTTATCAACCTCAGCAACTTTCTTCAATATTGTGCACAGAAGTTTCTCATTACGAAAAATTACTAGGGCTGGACGGCATTTTGAACAGAAGAGATAATACAGCCAGTGCCTTGCATTACAGTCGAAATTCCTAATTCTGAGAGGGGTCAAGCAATGCCAGATATTGACTTTGTATAATATCATATCGTATAAATCTTACATCGCTATGTGTGTTTACTTTTCGACATACACGCGGACGAAGTCGCGGGCAACAGCTAGTAACATAATATCACGCCGGTACGCTGTGAATGGTAATGCAGGTACCACTAAAAAGTGAAAAATAAATTGTTTATTTTTTCGTTTTTGCCGACTTCAAACTTCTTCGAGATAAATCTCAATTGCTGTACTGAAAGTGCAGCGGCCGGCAAAAGTTGTATGAAAAGCCATATCTATCGTGTTTTGCGGCCAAATAAATAACGTAGTAAACTCATATATTTCGTGTTATTTAAAAATGGCACGATCATATATTCCGAAACATGGCAACCAACTTATCAATGGTTTTATTTAAATTTCGGACCGGCTTACAAAAAAAAGAAAGCTGTTTATTGAAATAAAAAATTAACTCTTTCACGCGGGAATAATAATAATTATTGTTGTTTGTTCGACATTGATTTTGAAAAGTACTATACAAGCCTTGGCCACAACTAGGCATTGATGGACTTTACACGTCGTCCATCAATGCCTCTTTTACTGGCCGCTGCAGTACATAGTATACTATTTTCTCAAACATGCTTGGAATTTTGAGCATTATATTGACAACCTTCTTCGAGATAAATTGAAATTTGTGTACTGGCCGAGCAGTGGCCGGCAAAAGTTGTATGAAAATCCATATCTGTCGTGTTGAGCGGCCAAATAAATTACATGGTCATATCTGACGTGTAATTTAAAAATGAAACGACCTTTTATTCCGAAAAATGGCAACCAAGAAGGTAACTTATCAAAGGCTTTATTTAAATTTCGAACTGACTTGCAAATAGAAAGCTGTTTATTGAAATAAATAATGAAGACTTTTACGCGAGAATAGTTAGGGCGGGTTGTATCAAACAGTTGGTTAACGTTATACCTACGTTTTTACGTTTTTGACGTACGTTATACGTACGTCAAAAAGTAACAATTACGGAAGATTTTTAACGTTCGTTTAAAAGAAGCGTTGTTTCAAAACATTCTGGTATAAATTTCTGCCCATCCCAACAGCTAAGTTATTGACACGGGTCCTACCTAAATAGCTTTTATTGCATTCCACCACTTATTTGTGTCATCAGAAGAACTGGTATTGAGGAATTCAAAAGACATTTCACAATATTGTTCTATTTGACGCAACTAATGTAACGTTAACCAGTGCTCAGACCATCTGTTAACGTAAACAATATATTTTACGTGCGTTAACGCTGCCATTTTGTGAAACAACCCAATTTTTTTATTTAACGATAGTTAGCACCATTTTTAACGTTTACGCATGCGTGAACGTGAAACAACCCGCCCTTATTGTTGTTGGTTGTTCGACATTGATTTTGAAAAGTAATTGTATTTTAATTTCCTCGCATTATTTGAGAAAATTAATATACTTACAAGCCACAACTAGGCATTGATGGACTTACGAATGTGTGCCATTAAAACGTTCGTCCATCAATGCCCCTTCTGGTGGCCGCGGCAGTAAGCGAGAATGTGAATGAGTTGAGAATACTTATTTCACGATAGTTCAACGCTATCGAAGTTTTATTCCTTCTAAAACTTAGGTACTATCGAGATGGAGTAGCAAAAAGAGGCAGAGTGAAAAAAGGACAACACGGAACGTATGTGTACTATGAACTACATTACCAATCTATACTAATATTATAAAGCAGAAGAGTTTGTTTGTTTGGTTGAACGCGCTAATCTCGAGAACTGCTGGTCCGATTTGAAAAATTCTTTCAGTGTTAGATAGCCCATTTATCGAGAAAGGTATAGGAGCGGAGCAGTAATGGAAAATGTGACGCAGACGAAGTTGCGCGGGTCAGCTATTATATTATAAAATCACCAACTGACTTCACTCGCTCTAGGTGGAGTGGGAGACTAAAACAAAACTCATTTGTGTTTCTCCTAATGCCCTATGCGTTCTAGGGTTGCGGTGATTCTTCCGAACAAAATCCGCAACCCTGGCAGGACTGTACTACACCTACCTTGTGTAAGTAAGGTTACGTTATGTAAGAAGTACTGTGTGTGTGTGTGTGTGTGTGTTTGTGTGTGTGTGTGTGTGTGTAGGTAGATAGATAAATCATTTATTTAGTGCACAACACACAGAAGTAAAATTAAATGGCATACAATTTACATAATTATAAAAAAGCAAGGTGCCAATATGCAAAAAGAAAAACATGTTTATGAAATAAGTATAGTAACACCATGTCAATACTCCAAATAAAATAAAATACCGTGTGTGTCCAGTGGTTACCAAGACGAAATGGGCTTGTGTACTGAAAAAATCTAATTAGTCCGTCAGTTAGATAATAAAAAAATATTTGACCCGTGTTTTTCTTTTGTTACGGGAACCAAAATTGACGAAGTTATGACGCTTTTAAAATTCTCAATACGTCACACCTTCGTATAATTTTTAGTGAGTCGTGACGTCACGAGCCCCACTCCCGAGTTTTGATGCGTTTTATCTTTGTCAATATTCATTGATTTACAAAAACAAAAAATACGTGTCCATTATTTTTCAATACTCTAACTGACGGACTAAATAGTTTTGCAATATGTGGATGATGGAATCTAGCCTATTAAGGGTAAAGAGACACGCAATCTCAAAGATTGTTGCCATGCGGTCCCTGATATCAAGTCCATTCGTACTGAGTTACTATCGGGTAGCAACCACACCTCTCCTTATCTCTTGGAGGTGCAGGTTTTTACCTGAACACTGATTAGATATATCTTCAAGTGGGCAAGTTCATTTTTAAGGTTCCTTACCCGAAGGGTAACAAACGGAACTCTATTTCTAAGGCTTCTGCCTTATCTTATGCGCGGGGGCGGGCAACGAGCCTTCTGCCGCGCCGCCGCCGCCGCCGCCCCGCTGCCCGCAAAATTCGAGGCAGAGGCCTAAGCCTCCGTTGTCCGTCCGGACATCCGTCCGTCTGTCTTTCAGCGGGCTGTATCTCAAGAACCGTAATAGGTGACAGTTGAATTTTTTACAGAGTTTTTCTATTGCCGCTGTAACAACAAATAATAAAAAATGAAAGGGGTCTTATACTAGACAAGGAACTTTTTTTTCGGTTTATGGTATGAACCCGTCGTGTGAAAGTACGACTCGCACTTGGCTGTTTCTTTTCTTTTAATATGGGTAAATATCTATATGTTACAAGTAAAAAAAACGGTAAGCAGGGCGTGGACAGATAATAATCTTGTTTTATTTTTATCAAACGGTACTACCGTTTGATAAAAATAAATGTATAAGTAGGACGCCATAAAGATAAATTGTTTTGTAGGGCATGGGCTATGGATAAGTACCATAGATTCAATGGCCTGGATTGGGGCATAGGATACTTTTTATCATTATAGTACATTCGTGGAAAATTACGCGAGCGACACCACTGGTTCCATAACCCCCAATGATCAGACTGACCACCAAGAAGTACCGCAAAGAATAAGGACTTTTGCACCACTATTAGTTTTAATAGGTACTAATTAGCAGGCCCATTCACAAGACATGCGTCCCTCCAAGTTGCTCGTCGTGCACAACTGCTAGGTTCTGTGTGCACATTTGCACAACTATGTACCTGCACCGTCCAGGATTTAACGAGGCCAATAAAATTGTACACGTTACTAAATGCTGGACGGAAAATATTTAACTGGAGTCATCGGATACGTATAGAAAGAGCAGTGGGTTTAAAAAGACCACCATACCACACATTATTGCCTATCGGGTTATAATGAAATTCAGTACAATATTATTGCCCGGCGGCGGTGGGCTGGAGCCACAGCTTCGGACGCGCGACCAGTAGTGCGATTCACTAAGGCAGAACATCTTTACAACCAAGAAATCATCGTTGAAACATCTGATATATTTATCAGATGATTCAACGATGATTTCTTGGTTGTAAAGATGTTCTGCCTTAGTGAATCGCACCGCTGTTCCTTGCCGAGGCCGACGCGCGCCCTCTGTTATGGCTAGAGCACAAATTTTCTCGCATTATATGTGAAAAGTTGAGTAGGTATGCTTCTCAGGGATAAAGGTGTATTTGCCTTGGGCTAGCTTAAATCCTTCGCTTCATTCAGGAATATTGTATTAACTCCCTTGCTTCACTCGTGATTTCAAGCTTTGATCTCCCTCGCTACGCTTTTCAATTAAACCATTTACAGGCACTTTTGAATTGTAAAGGTCGGTCGGTCCAAAAAGATGAAGCTATTTGCACGATCGAAAGCGTAGATTTCTATGGAGAAGAACGTGCAAGAAACTCCACGGACACTATTTTAAATAAAAAAAAACCGACCAAGTGCGAGTCGGACTCGTGCACCGAGGGTTCCGTACAAACCTGTAGGTATTATAAGCAAAAGTTGCGATTTACGATTTATGACGTATTAAAAAAAAACTACTTATTAGATCTCGTTCAAACCAATTTTCGCTGGTAAAGTCCGGCCGCGGAGCAGGAAGAATTTCGTCCTTTGACCTGTTATTACCTGTCTCTGTCACTCCCGCGTTAAAAGTTTGTGTCTCGCTCGCACAGATGCAATGGCCGCCGTCCTCAGGGATTGGATACCTTTTACCTAATAGTGTAAGGTTTGTTCTTGTTCGCATGTGTAAATCCCGTAAAAAAAAGAGGAATCGAAATTAGTTAAACAAACAAACAAACATACTCTTCTGATTTATAATATTAGTATAGATATATACTAGAGGGGACGAATGGGTACCTTAAAAATAATATTTTTTATTATAATATTAATTGGTCCCCTACCAGGAGACCAATGGGCATGATAATGTAGACAAAACTGTTGATTCTTTTGTAATAAATGTGATAGGCGAGACGTCTTCGGAAAGCAGTAACTCCGATACGGGTAGAGGAATCGGATTCTGATTTATGATTTTTTTTTTTATTTCTTCCGTATTAGTAATTGTAACTCGATTTTATAACTTATAATATTTAATCTAAATAAATAATTTATATGAAAACAACTTTTTTTTATTTTCTAAGTTGGTAAATTTTCTTTCTCGTTCGGCCGCGGAGCAGGAAGAATTTCGTACAATGACCTTGTACGAAATTCTTCCTGCTCCGCGGCCGGACCATAGTTTACATACATCATATATTTTTTTTAGTTTTATAATTCTCTTATTTTAGAAGTTATAGGGGGGGGGGGCACATTTTACCACTTTGGAAGTGTCTCTCTCGCAAACTATTCAGTTTAGAAAAAATGTTTTTAGAAACCTCAATATCATTTTCGAAGACTTATCCATAGATACCCCACATTTATGGGTTTAATGAAAAAAAAATATTGAGTTTCAGTTCTTAGTATGGGAACCCCCAAAATTTATTGTTTTTTTTTTTCTATTTTTGTGTGGAAATCTTAATGCGGTTCACAGAATATATCTACTTACCAAGTTTCAACAGCATAGTTCTTATAGTTTCGGAGAAAAGTGGTTGTGACATACGGACGGACAGACAAACAGACAGACATGAAAAATCTATAAGGGTTCCGTTTTTGCCATTTTTTTTTGGTACGGAACCCTAAAATTGTTACAAAGTTTTGTTTACATCGGGTTGAAATTATATATTTTCCAATATAAGGTTCCAAACGGGAAAGTGAACTGCAAGTAGAGTTATTTGCATGATAATCGCAAGTAGTTCTGACTTTTTTGTCACAGTTAGCCTTTTACTTTATGAAATTCAGTTCGTTGACTTTTATCTACAATATAACAGCAACATTTTGTTAGGGTTTTCTTTTCCAAAATCTATTTTCGTTTTAATATTAACACTAACAGCAGTGTTTGTCGTCAGAGTTCATCGTGAAACTAAATGTACAACACTACGATGCTTGAGCCGCGTTGCATCCACGCTGCAGCCGCGTTACATCCGCGCTGCAGCCGCGTTGCATCCGCGCTGCAGCCGCGTTGCATCCGCGCTACCGGCGCGTTGTACATTGCGGCTAATTTGAAGGCGCCCCTAGTCGCCAGTTGTAAAAAAAAACTTATAGTATTTAGCTGCAGCAAGGGGACTGGAAATCAACCCAAACATAGTACCTAGATGGCAAATGGCTAGGCGGACTTGAGTAACTAGCTGTCCCGCGCAACTTCGTCTGCGTCACATTTTCCGCTCCTAAATAATATTGCAACAAAAAATTGAGATTTAAACTATCCTATCTCTCAAGTTGGATCGAACTGCACATGGTGTGCAAATTTTATTATAATCGGTTAAGTGGTTTAGGAGTCCATTGAGGACAAACATTGTGACACGAGATTTATATATATTAAGATTATAGTGTGATTTATGGTTTAAATGAGCCCAATCAAAATTACGTGTTTAATGAAAAATATAGCAAACTCACAATGACACCGCTGTTATCATCGACACAATCATCATGATGAAATAAATCATGTTTTTTAAATAAAATTGATGACATGTTCGAAGTTACGAACGGTAATCGTTCCGATAAGATAAACCTGCATGGTACAACATTTAATCATCGTTTTAAATAAGGGATTGACTTTATTGTGCTATTGATTCATCATCATCATATCAGCCGAAAGGTGTCCACTGCTGGGCTTAGGCCAGCCCCAAGCGTCGCTACAACGACCGGTCCTATGCGTCTCGCATCCATCGGCTACCCGCAACCCCCACCAGAGGGCTAATTCACGTAATTTTATTACGCACCAATTAAGTTTTAGTGCAGTTGCAGTTAAGTTTAAGTTTGAGTGATCAACGCTATTCTTGTAATCTTTGAACTGCGCGTAAGCTGCGCGTGAACTGCACGTCAACTGCACAACAGCCAAACTCGACCAAACTTACGTATGGTGGAGAGAAAAAATATTACTCACTAAATAATCGAATAGAATGGATAACATTTCAATGAATATGACATTAAAGCATAAACTTAAACTTATAAGCTATCATTATGAGAAGTCAAACAAATAGTGGAATACCGATCATGTTGCGTTCCGAAGCACGCACCAAAGACGCGCAACAGTAGAATGACGTTATTGCGCTCGCGTGACGCAAACTTGACGCGAGCTTGTCTGACAGCGGTAGAGAATACGAAAAGCGTTGTTTTGATCGAAACTTAACTTCAACAGCTGCACTGCAACAAAACTAATTTAGTTACGTGAATTAGCCTACAGGTCATCGGTACACCTTGCAGGACGCCGCGCCAACGTCGCGTCTTCCGGAACGCAGTCGCCCCACCAGAACTTTTCGGCCCCATTGACCATCTGTTCTGCGAGCAATTTGCCCTGCCCACTGTCACTTCAGTTAGGGATGTGTATATCCTTCGGGCTGTGTCGGTAACCTCTTGCGGATATCATCATCATCATCTGCCTAGCCTTTTCCCAACTACATTGGGGTCGGCCTCCAGTCAAACCGGATTCAGCTGAATACCGTAGAGCGGCGACCTACCAGACCTCCACAACCCATTAACTGGGTAACACGGTACTTCTTGGCAAGACTGGATTCAGATTTACTGGCTTCTGACAATCCGTAACGACTGCCAAAGATATACAAATGACAGCCGGGACCAACGGCTTAGCGTGCTTTCCGAGGCACATTAAAAATATTGGTATTCAGCTGAATTCGGTTTTAATGGAAGCCGACCCCAATGTAGTTGGAAAAAAGGAAAGGAAAAAATAGAAAATCTTCATCGGCCTAGCCGATGAAGATTTTCTATTTTAACGTTCGCAATGATTATATCTAGCCCGTACTGTCCCACAGCTGGCCAAAGGCCTCCCTCCATTCTTTTCACCGTTCCCGGTTCTGTGCCTCTAGCCAATTTCCATGGAGGACATTCAAGTCGTCCCATCTCCTTCCGCCTCGTGATGTCAGGGCACCAGTTTAGTGTTTATTGGGCGCACCGTTCGGACATGTGTACCGCATGTCCAGCCGAGTCCCATTTAAGCTGGGCAGCCTTCTGCGCTAACTCAACATTCTGTGTTTCGGAGCGCAGTATGATTCCAATGTTTGCAATTGAAATAAATAATATGATAAATAGTTTTTCTTTAATATAGAGCAATAAAGTTGACCGAAAAATTCGAAAAGAACTGGAAGTGCTTTTTTTTCAATGGGCTGACGCCCAGACACACTTACACATAAAAACACGCTCATAAATGAAAGGAGTAAGGAAATACTCCCTATAGGTGACTCTAAACAGGCCACTTTTGCAGAATCATATTAGAATTATAATATTAACTACACAACAATCTGTCCATTTTCATCTTTATCGACAATGCATGAGGTTCAAAGTTGATTGGGAAAATACAGTGACGGTAGCGTGATGTGCTCTCTGATTCTGCTCAAGTAGCCTTTTTACACCCCTCGTTTGTCTGTGTGTGTTACCTCCTCGTGTCTTAACGGCTGAACAGATTTAGACGAATAGCATAGGCCATACGATACTTTCGTCCCTCTTTTTAGTTTTTCGACGCAAAGCCGTTGGCAGCAGCTATTTTAAAATAAAATAAAAATAATTCCAAATAACATTTTCATTTATTTACAATATGTACAGGAACAAGAAATTTTTCACTTAAACATAACTATTTCAAAGGAGGCCAGTACAAGCTTACTTCGTTGTGGGCAGACTCGGGAACCCACTTCAGATACTCGTCGAGAAGAACTGAAAAGAAAAATAAAGAAAGTTGCTATTTATTTTATTTGAGATAAACTATATACTTAAACCTTCCTCCAAAACCACTTACAAGTACTATGTTCCTCCCAGATACTCTTCAACGCGTCTCTAGTCCCAGCACGCTTGGCTATGAGCGCCTTCAGAATCACCTCAGTCCTGGGCTGCAGCTTGGCCCAACTCTTCACCATAGTGGAGGGCGGAGACAGCAGGGAGCTGGTGTACTTCCTCAGCTTTGGGAACACGGTGCCCTCTAGGAGGAAACGGGCGAACCATCTGTGGGGAGAAAATGTTATAAATGATAACCATATATGGTGCTCCTCTTCAGAACATGGGCCACACGTCGGAGTACCTGAAGTACCCATAAACCTGTATTTTGGGGGATTTAATGAATGCCACTGACTCTGCAATTAACTTGGCTACCTACTGGGCCCAAAAATTCTAAGATGTTAAGCATTGACTCGAAAAGAAGAACGATATATATTTTGTAAGTAGGTTAAACATAAGCTGGAATTTATATAAAACTAGCTGGCCCGCGCAACTTCGTCTGCGTCACATTTTTCATTAATAAAATGACTGTTAAAAAATAAGGGTTGGTGATTGAGGGGTAAAAATTTTAGGGTTGTAAGTATTTTAATGCCACAGTAAAGAAAAATTAAAATTATTTTTTTGTCTAAAAATAAAAAATAAAATGTTAGGGGTGGACATTCCTTATCACTTAGGGGTATGAAAAATAGATAGTAGCCGATTCTCAGACCTACTGAATATGCATATAAAATTTGGTAAAAATCGGTAAAGCCGTTTCGGAGGAGTAAGGTAACTAACATTGTGACACGAGAATTTTATATATAAGATACTCAGGTCTACTGTCCCTTGAAGCTGTGAAAAATTAAATTCCTAAGCCAAAGCAATCAAAAGATACAGCCTTTCATGCCGCAAATTTTCGACACTCGCAAGGGAATCAAAACCTAAAGGACACTTCCCGTGAACTCAGAATGTTGAAATTTGGTACGAAGCAACGTCTTATAGCACAGATAAAGGAAAAATTGCGTAAACCGTAAATATTTAGTTACATCATGTAATAAAAATATTTTTAATAATTTTAAACTTATTACCCCTTTCCTCATGCACGCTCATGCATGTAGGTATTATATTGAAATTCATATCAAATACTCAGGTCTATAATGCTGTAACAAAATCAAACTTCTGCAATCAAAAGAAACAGCAATATTAAGCCGCATATTTTCAAACTCGCAACTACTCGCAAGGGAATCAAAACCTAAAGGGTACTTCCAGTCGACCTAGAATCTTGAAATTTGGCATGACAGTGTTTTATAGCACATATAAAGGAAAAATTCCGAACACCGTGAATTTTTAGTTACTCGATTACTGTACTGATGGGTGAACCTTTACTTACATACCTACAGGTTTGTACGGAACCCTCGGTGCGCGAGTCCGACTCGCACTTGGCCGGTATTTTTTCCATTATGATGAGTCCACGTAACACTGTGACAATATCTATGTTGTATTAATGGCACGTTCACGGCTTAATACATTATTTTCCTTCTAACTTTGTTCACATGCGCGTAATAACTACTTTAATGCTACGATTAAGGGACCTCACTCGACAGTGGCGCCAACTGGTGAGTACAAGAACTGGCCAAGTGCGATTCGAACTCACGCACCGAGGGTTCCGTACAAACCTGTAGGTATTATATTACAAGCAAAAGTTGCGATTTACGATTTATGACGTATTAAAAAAACCTACTTACTAAATCTAGTTCAAACCAATTTTCAGTGGAAATTTACACGGTAATCATTTATGTTTTTTAGTTTTATCATTTTCTTATTTTAGAAGTTACAGGGGGGGCACATTTTGCCACTTTGGAAGTGTCTCTCGCTCAAACTATTCAGTTTAGAAAAAAATATGTTAGAAACCTCAATATTGTTATTATTTTGAAGAACTATCTATAGATAGCCCACGTATGGATTTGATGAAAAAAAAATTTCGAGTTTCAGTTCTAAGTATGGGGACCCCCAAAATTCAGTTTTTTTTTTTATTTTTGTGTGAAAATCTTAATTCGGTTCACAAAATACATCTACTTACCAAGTTTCAACAGCATATTCTTATAGTTTCGGAGAAAAGTGGCTGTGACATACGGACGGACAGACAGACAGACATGACGAATCTATAAGGGTTTCGTTTTTGCCATTTGGCTACGGAACCCTAAAAAAGGTAGCTCTCATTGAAATCACACAGTACAAGCATCTTACCTGTATCTCTCAATCTTCTCAGGGAAGTCGACTTCAGCGACGGGCAGCTCCCAGCCTGCTTTACCGAAAGTGCCCTTAAAGTGGCACTTGACTCTGCCTGACTTGTCATCGAACCTCGGCGGCGGGTCGTCCAGAGGGTCACCTAGGAAATAAAATATTATAATATAAACATTGAAAACTCGTGCAAAGCCAAATAAACCCTTTGGTAGGTGACAGATAAACTTGCAATAAAGTACATTGAATTTTCCCTAATATCCCTCATAGATTTATTTATTTGTTTGAACTTTTCGCACAAAAAGGTACAATGGTGGATTTGTGCCTTAGACATTCTCTATCAGTCGACCAAGGGCGGTGAAGAGATTAGATGGCAAGTGCTGTCTTTGAGAGGAATAATGATGAAAAAAAACAACGGGTTGCACTCCGGGAGTGCCAGCAGAAGTGAAAACTTGAACATTAACGTTGTGCATTTTTGAATCATCCGTCTTACGATTTTTTGATCAGGTCATGTGTCCTGACGCGAGTTTAACATTTTATACCCACCCATCCCAAGAAAAGTGCTCAATTGCTATACAAGTTTTCACTTTAAAAATTATAATAAAAAGATATCATAATGATAAATAGAATCGGTACACAGTACATAAATAAATTATAAGCTTATAATGCACATAATATATACATATTATTCACTATAATATATACCTTTACTATATATATATAACTCACCTGTTTCCCACACGCCTTTCAAACTGCCTTGATCATACACTCGTAAAGACTAATTTATACGTCACAACTCTGGTTCTAGACTCGCACATCACAGATCATAAACCGCTCCTCCTATCGATAGCGAGCAAAAAAAAATATATCCGTAATGCATACCTAGGTTACAAAGCTGCGGCACCAGCAGAGGCAGCCACTCCGGTTCAATGGCAGTGACGTTCCTCATCACCATCTTCCTCCGGTCCTCGCTCCCAGTCTCATACAGTTCCTGGAACACCACCCACTCCGGTATAGTCTTCCGGAGTATGGATTCTGAATGGAGGTGAACTGGTTCTTCCAACTCGCCGCAGTGGTACGCGTATTTGAATTTGCGTTTGTCTTCGCCTGGTGAAATAGATATAAAGTGTAAATAAATAATAATCACTACATATTAAAACACAGTCCTACGCTGCGTCTTTCAATATTATGTCTGTTCGCGATAAACTCAAAAACTACTGCATCGATTTTCATGCTGTTTTCACCAATGGATAGAGTGGTTCTCGATTTTAGTATAAGATTTGTCAAGCGAGCGAAGCTACGGGTTTCAGCTAGTTTATTATAATTGGAAAGCCCAACGGGAGTCATTTGCCAAGCATTGTGGCACAATTTAAGCTAGCAAAAAAAAGTAATCAGAATTGTAAAAAAAGAGGTACATTTTAAGTATGATTGATTGTAAAAATATTTTTTGAAAGAAGTGATCTGAAATTTTTTTCACTGTTAGAAAGCTACAATATGTTTTCAGGAAAGTTGCTACCGACTTAGCTGAATTAGTAAACTTATTTGTTAGAGGTCAGGCCAAAGTGCTCGCAGAACAGATAGTCCATAAAGACCAGAAGTTCTGCAGTGCTATTCTGTAACAACATTTTCGTGTCTCGACAGCGGAATCCGAGGTGAGTTTCAAATTCGTATAAATATAAGACCTTATGATGTGTGAAATAAAGTTCACTTTGTAAGCTTAGTCACTCAGGTGAAGTCGATATCGAAATGGTTATTTACAGAATAGACTAGCTGAAATGGCAACTTTGTACCGGAAGATGAAGCGATGGAAGGTCTTTCACAAGGTGAACCAATAACCTGGGGAGCTACTCCCTAAGCCCGGCTTAGTCTCGGGCGTATTCTGCTCCGTATTACCTAACCAATAAGAATTAATGTCAACACTATTGGAAATTTGAAAGTCGCTGTGAAATCGTGTTATGTAAGTCCGTAATTAATACGGACTAGAATACGCCCGCAACTAAGCCCGAAACTACGGACATCGGGCTTAGAGAGTAGCTCCCCTGGTGAGTTTGGCTGGATGCAAGTCAAACAAGATCAATCGATGTGACGATTAAAATAATTATGATGAAGTGTCTACTGACCTTCCCTAACTTCTTAAAGAGCTATCTTATTTCTGGCCTGGTCTGCTAGTCAACTAACGTTTGAGGGTGGACATTTTATGAAGCCGGGGCATAGACTTCCACTGTTGGAGCATTGGACGCCTTTCTGCTGAAATGAAGTGGCTACTGACCTTGCTTGACCTCCTCAAGAGCTATCTTCTTCCCGACCTGGTCTGCTAGTCAATTAACGCTTGGGGGAGGACGTTTTATGAAGCCGGGGCATAGACTTCCACTGTTGGAGCATTGGACGCCTTTCTGCTGAAGTGGCTACTGACCTTGTTTGACCTCCTCAAGAGCTATCTTCTTCCCGACCTGGTCTCCCAGTCCACTGAGCACCAGCTGTCGCAGGAGGCGCGCTTGGTTGTCGTCCGGAGGCGTCATCTCAGGGTCTACCGTCACATCGACGCCTGCCACGCTGAGGTTGATCTCATTGGTTAACTGCTTGCGAAGTTTTCGGATCTCTTTGATGCCCTGGTGGTTCATAAGAATGGTGTTCTTTATAAAAGTGATCGCAGCTATGCCAAAAGAAAAGTACATATACTATATTAATTAAAATCAAACGCTGTATAAATAAGGTCCGTTTACTAGATCAAGTAGTAAAGTAATAAGTAGTAAAAAATTTGGTAAAACTAAAATATTTTTTTAACGTCAGAACAGCATGTCTTACCCATTATTCCATTCATTTTGTAGCAAACATAATTATTAAGGATGAGGAAAATGTCGGCTAGCCGCTTAACGTACCTTCTCTCTAAGCCCATACTTGGCACAGAACAGCTCTTGCTCCCCGTTCACATAGGCATACTCGGCGGCGCCCACCGCTCGCAGTAACAAGTTGCCAACTGTCTAGTATGCCTGTCATTACTGACGATGATAACGTACCTTCTCTCTGAGCCCATACTTGGCACAGAACAGCTCTTCCTCCCCGTTCACATAGGCATACTCGGCGGCGCCCACCGCTCGCAGTAACACGTTGCCAACTGTCTAGTATGCCTGACATGACTGACGATGATAACGTACCTTCTCTCTGAGCCCATACTTGGCACAGAACAGCTCTTGCTCCCCGTTCACATAGGCATACTCGGCGGCGCCCACCGCTCGCAGTAACACGTTGCCAACTGTCTAGTATGCCTGACATTACTGACGATGATAACGTACCTTCTCTCTGAGCCCATACTTGGCACAGAACAGCTCTTGCTCCCCGTTCACATAGGCATACTCGGCGGCGCCCACCGCTCGCAGTAACACGTTGCCAACTGTCTAGTATGCCTGACATTACTGACGATGATAACGTACCTTCTCTCTGAGCCCCTTGGCACAGAACAGCTCTTGCTCCCCGTTCACATAGGCATACTCGGCGGCGCCCACCGCTCGCAGTAACACGTTGCCAACTGTCTAGTATGCCTGACATTACTGACGATGATAACGTACCTTCTCTCTGAGCCCATACTTGGCACAGAACAGCTTTTGCTCCCCGTTCACATAGGCATACTCGGCGGCGCCCACCGCTCGCAGTAACACGTTGCCAACTGTCTAGTATGCCTGACATTACTGACGATGATAACGTACCTTCTCTCTGAGCCCATACTTGGCACAGAACAGCTCTTCCTCCCCGTTCACATAGGCATACTCGGCGGCGCCCACCGCTCGCAGTAACACGTTGCCAACTGTCTAGTATGCCTGACATTACTGACGATGATAACGTACCTTCTCTCTGAGCCCATACTTGGCACAGAACAGCTCTTGCTCCCCGTTCACATAGGCATACTCGGCGGCGCCCACCGCTCGCAGTAACACGTTGCCAACTGTCTAGTATGCCTGACATTACTGACGATGATAACGTACCTTCTCTCTGAGCCCATACTTGGCACAGAACAGCTCTTCCTCCCCGTTCACATAGGCATACTCGGCGGCGCCCACCGCTCGCAGTAACACGTTGCCAACTGTCTAGTATGCCTGACATTACTGACGATGATAACGTACCTTCTCTCTGAGCCCATACTTGGCACAGAACAGCTCTTCCTCCCCGTTCACATAGGCATACTCGGCGGCGCCCACCGCTCGCAGTAACACGTTGCCAACTGTCTAGTATGCCTGACATTACTGACGATGATAACGTACCTTCTCTCTGAGCCCATACTTGGCACAGAACAGCTCTTCCTCCCCGTTCACATAGGCATACTCGGCGGCGCCCACCGCTCGCAGTAACACGTTGCCAACTGTCTAGTATGCCTGACATTACTGACGATGATAACGTACCTTCTCTCTGAGCCCATACTTGGCACAGAACAGCTCTTCCTCCCCGTTCACATAGGCATACTCGGCGGCGCCCACCGCTCGCAGTAACACGTTGCCAACTGTCTAGTATGCCTGACATTACTGACGATGATAACGTACCTTCTCTCTGAGCCCATACTTGGCACAGAACAGCTCTTCCTCCCCGTTCACATAGGCATACTCGGCGGCGCCCACCGCTCGCAGTAACACGCCGGGGTCACCTAACAGTAGCACGTTGCCAGTGGCTGGCCAACTGTCCGGCTTGCCTGACATTACCTGACAACCAATAACCAAATATTAATTACTAGCTTTTGCCCGCGACTTCGTTCGCGTGATGTATTGATATCGCTCGTGCTATGATGATTTACGTATTTATTTGGATAAGGCATTATTTTAGAACAAAGTTGATTTCCTTAAAAAGGGTTATAGTAAGTTAACCTCAAGTGATAGACATATGCTGTCTAGGACTTTTTTTTAGAACTTTTAAAGAGGAATAATTTCGTAATACTTGATTTTTGCGTAACTTAAACCGTTTACGCAGCGCACGCAACGGAAGCTTTTTTCCCGCTTGCAACATTTCTTTTTGCTGCTCCGCTCCTATTGGTCATAGCGTGATGTTATATAGCTTATAGCCTTCCTCGATAAATGGACTATCCCACGCAAAAATGATTTTTCAAATCGAGCCGGTAGTATCTGAGATTAGCGCGTCCAACCAAACAAACAAACAAACAAACTCTTCTGCTTTATAATAATATTATATAGTATAGATATAGATTTACTACCAACCCGCTTCGGCTTGCACACTTTTTTTATGATAAGCGAAATCATCAAATGACTCCTTCCGCCCTGGGTGAAGCAGAAGGGAGTGTCAGACTCTTACTGACTAAAACTCATCCATGTTCCTCCTAATGCCCTTTGCATTCCAGGGCCGTGGTGACTCTTTCGAACAAATCGCAAACCGCGACCCTGGGAGGCACTGGCCCTAGCGGGCCCCATCTTGTATGCTGACACGGCTATGCACACGTAGCAGAGCATATTATTACTAGCTGACCTGGCAAACGTTGCTTTGCCAAATATACATTTTATTGTCCAAAAAATTAAAATAGACCGTGTAACCTACCCAAAATACACAAAAAAAAGTATGTAAAATCGGTCCAGCCGTTTCGGAGGAGTTTGATAACAAACAATGTGACACGAGATTTTTATATTTTAGAAGATTCAGTCGTTTTGCAACAGCAAGAAACCAATGAATATTATCCTCGAGTACCTCACACAAAACAAGGATAAAATCAACGTACCTCAGGCACAGTTAAAGCGGAGACCAGCGATATGGTATAAGGCAGGAGATTCTGTTGATGACTCAGTGCTAACATCTTGCCGTAGCGGGGGAGCAGGGGGAATGCCGACACTGCCTTGCTTAGGGGCGTCACTTTTAGTACCTAGAAATAATGGGTATATACAGGGTTATTTGTAAAACACTGACAACCTCTCAGGGCCATGTTTATAACATCATAATTAACACTATTATATACATTAACTTTTGTTCTACCACTTCACAAAATTTATAAAAAAAAGACAGAAAAAGTCAATCCTAGAGCTTTATGAACTTTGAGCGTTGTATTGATGATTATAATTTTTATGTAACTACATATGTCTTACAGCCGCAAATAATATTTTAATCAACATACAACCTAGCACTGGCCAGCAAATTGCAAAATACGTAAGAAAATTTGAATTTCGCGGGCTGGTTGGAGCATTGACCTTTATTGAAATAAATGCTTGAGTTTTGAGTTTGACCATTTATCACCGCTGACAGACAGAAGTAAGAACAGTGGAAACTTAGTAACAGAGTTCCGTTGGTAATTTGAACCTTGTCTTGCATAACATACGAGTTAAATTGGCATCAGCACTAAACTTACTTCCTCCTCGTCTTTGCGGATATTCTTCATGGGAGGCTTCTCGAGTATCCCGAGAGCTTCCAGCCGTTTCTCAGCTAAGCGCAGCTGCATTCTGTCTGGAGCCGTCGGGAATGGGAAGTTCACTACCTGTGTACATAGAAAAAAAAGTTTTGTAGTAGGTGCGGTGTGGTGTGATGAATTTCAAAGATATTTTGAAGTAACTTTTGGTTTTCGTTCTGGCTAAATAATAACAGCCCCACAGGTCGATCTTCAAGGTTCAGCAACGCTTGCCGAGGTTGATCTGTGGATGGGTGACCATCTTAACATACCGAGTTTCCTCCATGCCTTGGAAAGCACGTTTAGCTGTTGGTCCCGGATGTCATTTGGAGATCTTTGGCAGTCGTTACGGATAGTCAGAAGCCAGAAAATCTGACACCAGTCTTGCCAAGGAGTACCGTGCTACCTAGCTAATGGGTTGTGGAGATCTGGTAGGCTGCCGCTCCACGTAAAATACTGATATTCAGCTGAATCCGGTTTGACTGAAAGCCGAGGCTAGAAGTGAGTTTTGGATCACAGAATTTCATGTGTGCCAAATTTCAAAAGAATTGGTTCAGTAGATTCGGAGCAAATTTATTTATTAAAAAAGGTTAACCAACAGCTTCTGTGTACAATAAATCTAAAGTTTAAAGGATTATACGACATAGACTTACACAGTCGCCAATTACTGGTTATCCAGAATTTATAAAAAAAAGTGATAAAATGTGTAGGTATTATGTAGAACAAAAGAAATAGTTCATCATTTAATATAGTTAAGGTACATATTTTAACCAAAAAACACAAAAATAGATCATAATATTCAAAGTTACAAAAATTAGAAACCCAATTTTGCAATTTCTTACATAATAAAAAAAATTGTTCTGTAATGGTTCCGTTTTTTAATACACGCGACCGATGGAACAAAATTCTCAACATATTTGGACTAAAGAGTCTGCTAGCCAGCGGCGTGTGGAGTAGGCAAGCCCAAAAGATTTTTAATAATGATAAAAAGAAAAACTTTAAATTAGAAGTTTAAAATTAATTTTCTTATCATTTGTATGATTATATTCTAGGCTTTTAAAGTTGCTATGACTTTTTATTGCAAGGCAAACGTTTGAACCAGGTAACGCCGGGCGTCTGGGCTTGTATGAAGCTTTCGCCACTGCTGCTAACCATTATTTAAACTAATGTATGATTAGTTACCTAGATTTTTTTCATGAACAAGTCTATTAATATATACCTTATCAATGCCCATACACTTCATAGTCAGCACCAGGTCATCCACAGGCCTCCTGCACAGATCAGGCGGATGTTGTTCAGGACACTCGTGTTGGAACACCGCGCTGCTGTACAGTCTGTATGTGTGCCCTGAACTAACTCTGCCCGCCCGCCCCGCCCGCTGTTCCGCACTAGCTTGCGAGGTCCACACTATGCGCCAGGCACTAGCGCCTGTTACGTGGTCGTACACACTGAAAAACAAGCTCAATGGTTAAGGCTATTAAGCTCAATTTTCGTTGCCACCAAATCGTATTTGTGACTTTTTGACTAGACACAAAACCTGGCTCCCCGGGGTCGCTTCAAACACTCGCTTCTGCTTGCTCTGACATCATGGAGTTTAGAGGAAGCACCCCTAGAGGCATTGCGACACTCTATCGCTGGTAGAATGTCAAACTCTAAATAACGTTACGTTCCTGCGCTAACAAAAGATACCAGCAATGGCGATAGGTGCCAGAGATAGCTATAGGTTTCAGTGATAAGTCCGCTCGTCGCTTTATGACGTGCAAAATAACGTGGCAAAGCAATGAGGGTTTTCAGAAAAATTTACTCCACCAGTTGGCGCAACATAGGCGATAGATCTTCTTCATTGAAAAAGTGACTTTAACATTAACAACATTGAAATTGACATAGACAAATGAAATATCTATACTAATATTATAAAGCAGAAGAGTTTGTTTGTTTATTTGTTTGTTTGTTTGGTTGAACGCGCTAATCTCAGGAACTACTGGTTCGATTTGAAAAATTCTTTCAGTGTTAGATAGCCCATTTATCGAGGAAGGCTATAGGCTATATATCATCACGCTAAGACCAATAGGAGCGGAGCAGTAATGAAAAATGTTACGCAGACGACGTTGCACGGGTCAGACGTGTATGTATAAAAAACAATATTATGAATGCAAAAAAAGTATAATGAAATGGATCGAACCACTTACTTATGAGGAAACGGAAGAACTCCTGAAAGTAACCACATAATCTATACTCAGACACAGGCACTCAAACACACAACACACACGCACACACACACAACCTGTACTTATGTCAATCTTGACTGTATTAGATTATTGTCTACTTACCGATGTCTAAGTTATTATTTTGTTATGGAAGAGCGGAGTCTTCTAATACAGACATTGTTTGCTTAAAAGAAGGCTCCAATCACAAACTAATTGTTGTAAACTAGTTAAAGAAAATAAACAATTTGAATTTTGAATTTTTGGACAAATGTCAGAATATAGCGATTTGATTGGTTGTTTGGGTCTGACGCCTCAGTGCTGCCACCTGGTGCTGGACATTACAGAAAACCCTCATTAGGGTTACTCAACTTACCGCATCTTCTTCTTCCCACTATCCACCACATATCTAACCGCTGGTATAGTGATGGACGTCTCGGCGACATCAGTACTGACGACACACAGCCGCGCGCCCCGGGGGGCCGCTTCAAACACTCGCGCCTGCTTGCTCTGACTCAGCATGGAGTATAAAGGCAGCACCCATAGAGGCTGGCGGCAGGATTTTATAGAAGGAGCTAGGGAGTCTTCTTCATTATCTGGAAAAAAGATTTAAAAGTTAAACCTCGAAAGACGAAACAGCCGAATGACGTAAACTGTTGGACATAGGCTTCCCCTAGTGTACGTTGAGTAGTCGTGTCCAGATTTAACGTACATCTTGTGTGCAAGGAAGCACCAACGCTGTATTTTCCGGTACGTGATCGCCACTAAAGAACCTTTCGAATCCATTGACTATCTGCGGGTCTAAAAACACCTCTTTAGTAGAATCAGCCAGCACATTAAGCTATGTACCCGAAACGGTAAAATTTTCCCAATCAAAGTTGAACCTAATGCTTCAGCGATAAAGTTCATATTTGACTGATTTATAATCCCAATATGATTCTACTTTAGTGGCCATTTTTAGCGCCGTACTGCGAGCAAAACGAACTACGGAATTAATATCTCTTTATAAAATCAAAATCAAAAGGACAATTATTGAAAGAAGGCTGAAAATCAGCACTTTTTGAAAGTCAAAATTAACATGATAACAGTCCCCCAAATCGCCCAGCCCGTCACCACTTCCTAGTGTTTAAGCAGGAAAGAAAAAATGGCGCAACAAACTCCCCAGCAACACAATTGTCTCTTAAGTTTTCTCAGTATCTCTAGAAGTTAAGTTTTTATTTCATCATTGAAGAAAATGTTAAATTTTTTAATAACCTGTTCCATAATTAAAAGTAGTCTTTGATACAAAACCAAAGCAATGATGCAGTTTTGATTTTCATCAAAATTGGGCTCATGCACCATGGTCATTTGAAAAATACATCCTGTATCCTACTTTGTCAATATCCGATAGTTTGTGAGGATGTATGTTTGTTAATCTTTCTCGTTAGAACGCCTAAAGGACTACTTACACTTATTGAGCTCCATTCGCGTTTCGCTGAACGGTTTTGGCCACACTTATACAGTTCTGCTTCTATCAGTCGCGTACAGCGTCGTAAGAATGAGAAGGCTGCAGCGGCAGAACAGCGCTTAACTCTTTAGCATTCGCATGATAGGTAATAACACATTTGTCGACATTTTATCTTTGAAAACTGAACGGATGCGTAGCGTCTCCATAAAAAATCGTTGATTTCTATGGGCATTAGCTGAATAGAGCTGAATAAGTTTGAGTAGTCCCTAAACGGATCTTCGTAAAATTTGGCACAGAAGTGGATTATAGTCCGGAAAATAACACATAAGCTACTTCTTATCCCGGGAGGATGTTCCCTTGGGACCTCGCGAGCAAAGCTGCTGGCAGAAGGTCTATAGAAAATTTAAGGTACCTGAATCACTAAGATGTCCCTCGCTATCATCATCGCCGTCCACTAAGTCTGCCTGTCCATCGTCTTCCGGCATATCGTAGTCATCCAGGTTGATCTTAGGTAGCGACTTAGACTTTTGCTTAGCCTTCCTACGCGCTTTGCGGGCGCGCTTCATTTCTTTTTCTACCTAAACAGCCAAGACATATGTTTCAAACTATTTGATCCTGTTATAATATACTCTTACAAATCCTTAATGTACTCATAGTCCGCCACCTCCTTCTGCGAAGCAGTCATGCATGCGAAGGAGGTGGCGGAGTGGGAGAGGGAGAGAACCTCTCGTCCCGGCCGCCGTGGTAGACGCCGCGGGCGTCGGAGGCCATCTGGTGACCTCCGGCCACCGTAGGCGCGGGCCTGTGGACAGTGAGCTATGGGTGGCTTGCCGTCCGTCCGTCTCATGACGACAGGCCGTGTCGACGGCGCGTTAGTGTTCCACGCGCGCCTCAAAGAGAGTCAGCACACAGAGGGGCCCGAAAGGGCCGACGCCTGCCGGAGTCGCGAGGCAATTCGAAAGAGATACCGTGGCTCCGGAACACAAAGGGCACATGAAGGAACATGGATGGGTTTTAGTCAGTAGAAGTCTGACACTCCCTCCCGCTCCGCCCAGAGCGGGGGAAGTCATTTGATGATTTCCCATTCATAAAAAAAATGTACCTACTCGTAGTTAAATATATGTATTTGTACTGTCCTTACTTCATATAAATTATTACTACAGTACGAATATTCTAACTTTACCCATGCGAAGTTGGCTGTTAGTGACGACGGCGCAGGTCCCATCGCGTAGATTATGTTTTTTTTGTGTACGTGTTATAATTGAATTTTGAAAAAATGCATGCAATAACACGATCACAAAGTAACACAACAAGCACATACACTACAAGAAAACACAAAATACAAGTCAAACAGTAAGAAAAAACCAGAATAATTAATTAAAACAATAACAACGTTTAACACTTTTCGCACCAACAGTCTTATTGCATTGAGGAAGCGAGGCACAAGTATGCATCAAACGTATACGAGTGACTGAGACAGCATACGCGACGTACCCGCGCATGCGCTTTTCTATGTTTCTTGTCAAATTGACATCCTGCGCAATCGATTGCGACGTACTTCGCATGGGTAAACTTAGATTATTCGTACTGTACCTTGGCAATAAATTATGGTTTATCCTAATCTATAAAATTCTTCCGTTAATGAGTGACTGACAGACAACGCACGGCCGAAACTGCTGGTCGTAGAAAGCTGAAATTTGGCGTGTAGTTTCTCAATACTCAATATATTTATTGCATTTGTGTGTGGTGTGTGTGTGGTGTGTGTGTGTGTGTGTTTCATTCTCTACACTCCGTAGGGGAGCACTAAGAGAGGATTTCCCGGAATTCCTACGGGAATCGGTATATGCGCGTACAAAGTCGCGGGCAAAAGGTACTTTGAAATAAATGCTCTGATTCTTGCACTGTCAAAAAATAATACTTATTTGGAAGATATTATAAAATAGTCTGATTTGTGAAAAATAAACAAAATCGATGGAAATATTGAAAAGTTACATGTTTGTGAAGTTATTCTTCTTTCCTTGTCATGCAAAACGTCTTTTGTACTGGATGGAGCAAATTCATTGTGGAATTACTTGCGATTGACGTCACACGCATTTAGTGCTATCTCTCTTTATCTTAAACTAGCTGACCCGCGCAACTTCGTCTGCCTCACATTTTCCATTACTGCTCCGCTCCTATTTGTCTTAGCGTGATGATATATAGCCTATAGCCTTCCTCGATAAATGGGCTATCCAGCACTGAAAGAATTTTTCAAATCGGACCAGTAGTTCCTGAGATTAGCGCGTTCAACCAAACAAACAAACAAACAAACAAACTCTTCTGCTTTATAATATTAGTATAGATTAAACACTCACAACTCGGTATTTGTTTGAGATTTTTTACTGTTTTTTTTTGGTTCTTCCGACTGCTTACCTCATCATCATCAGACTCGATATCTTCAGGCTCTGAATCCAGTGCAGCATCTGCATCAGACACCACCTTATTCTTTGTTATCAGCTTGCTATAGTCCACGTCTTTGCGATAAGGGAAGGCCGCCCTCAACTTCCGAACTAGGTAGTGTACCTGAAGTCATTTGATACATATATAAACGCTTACCGAGGTCTGTCCGAGGATGGGTAACCGTTTAATACATACAGAGGCTCGTCTGTGACTCGGAAAGCATGTTAAGCCATTGACAACCAGCCTTACCAAGTGGTATTTATTATGTTACCCAGGTTAGATACGCTTTTACGTTGCAAAATATGTAAATGTATGTGTATGGATGTGTGTATGTGTAAATGTGTAAAAACCGGTGATTTCAACAAAGTGTTACTTCGCGGTCAGATACGGTTAGTGTTGTGTTGTTAGTGGAAAACAGTTGCGGGAAAAAAGTGAGTTTGTGGACAGTGTTACCGGAGATGGTCGTAATAAAACTTTTTACAAAAAAATACAACCGACTTCCAAATAAAAAACACTACTTGCAAAATAAAAAATAACTTTAATTTCGGAAGTCGGTGTTTTTGTTGGTTTCTTCGTATTTTGACACCGACTTCCGAAATTAAAGTTATTTTTTACTTAGTATAGGTTTTTTTTTGGAAGTCGGGTGTATTTTTTTGTATTTTTTTTTTTTATTTTTCACTTTTTAGTGGTACCCCACACATAAAAACACCACTGCAAAATCGCATAAAAGCAAAATACGCAATTTCGATTACTTGAATGACAAAAAGCCATCATCCAAGTAAACGAATTCCAGCCATTTCGATTTAAAATCCAAACTTCGTAACCGATTCTGATAAAATTTAAATGGGATCAATCTGCAAGTATATCCATTCAGATAAAAGAATTTTTCAAATCGGTTCATAATTGACGGAGTTATGAGTATGAGGTAACAAACAAAAAAAAATACAACCGAATTGAGAACCTCCTTTTTGGGAAGTCGGTTAAAAGACTACGAAAGAGGGTAAACCGACATGTCTGCCAATAACATCCCACCCGCAAGATCTTCAGTTACTCCATGATCATGGCGCTTGCAACAGTGCCGAAATATCGGAAACTCGCAAATAAAAAGGAATATGGTAGCAATCCCGTTATTAACTATTCTAAAATATGTTGCAAAATACTAGTATTCAGTTGCATTTGGTTAGATGGGAAACCAAATCCAGCAAAGTCGGGAAAAAAGTGTAATTTTGTAAACATACATTCAAATGTTTGTTCCATGCCAGACGCGTTTCAGCACCATTTTTATTTTTTTATTTGTAATTGGTTTGATCTTGACTCTATAAGTCTTGGTCAGAGATGATAGAGACAAAGTCTACGATGGAGCGAGCTTACCCAGAAGGAGCCTGTTCACTCTAACTTTGAAGAGATTAGAGTTGTAAGCGTTCGGAAACACAGACGGAGGCAGAGATTTCCACGCCTTTGCTCCTTTGACCATAAAAGATTATACGACAGAACTTTATATCGGTAAATATAACCCGACTAAGTGAAATTGCCCGTTACTTTCATTACACTTCGAGTTGATTGAAGTTGGGATTATTTATTGTCGCTTCGTAAAATAGTGAATAGTGTAGTGGAGTGTAGTGTGTGTGTTGTGTGTGTGTGTGTGTTGTGTGTGTGTGAGTGTAATGTTCCTTTGTACCTATTTTTCTGTTTCCTTCTTATTAAATGTGTGTACATAATTTTTTAAATAACTAAATAAATATAGTGGAACTTCTTTGTTTACAAAATTGATAGCTTCTCGTGACAAGGAGTATAGTAAATAGTTACCTCTTGCTGTCCCGTCACAAAGATGAGTATTCCTCCCTCCGGCAACCTTGTGTGTATTTTGACAGCTTTCTTGTAAGCTTCCTTCAAATAGTCACTGTTCGTGTTCTTGTTGAAGTGGGTGGTCACTGGGAACTGCCTGGAGTCAATCTGAAAGAGAGAAGAGATGAAAATATCAATAAAAAGAAACATTGATTTATGGTGGACATCCCTCCTACACGAAAAAAACGTTTTGGGAATATTTCCATTCTTCTGCCGGAATCTATGTTTACCGGTAATGTAAACGATCGTTAATTTATTCTTTACCAAGTTATTTCATGCAAACTCATCCTTAATGTTACTGTTTAAATATTTCAGATAAACTTCCTACGCAAGATACCTAGATCTTGCGTAGGAAGTTTTTCTTAGGATCAGTTCCTTCATTTCCAAGATTCAAGCCTCTCTCACACACACACACACACACTTAAGAGTTAACAGGCTATAATCAACGACATCATCGTCTACCATCAAGTGAGAAAAATAATTGTAAGTACACATATTACTTTAAATAAATTTTAATACTATATTTTTTTTATTGATTTGATTACAATTTTCTCTATACTTAGTATACATAAGACAGAATTTTATTATTTGCCATATTTCAAACGTCAACGGAAAATACCATATTATACATTTTGATTCCCTTGAGAGTGTGAAATAGGCGTTTTTTGCGGCATAAACGGCCGGTTTTGTTTTACGTTAACTTAGAAGATTTTTACACAGCTTTAAGGGACAGTTGAGTTGAGTATATGGTTTTAATTTCAACTCTATACCTCCACGCGTTTCCGAGATAAAGGGTTTTGACAGACAGACGGACGGACAACAAAGTGATCCTATAAGGGTTCCGTTTTTTATTTTGAGGTACGAACCCTAAAAAAACAAATGGAATCCTACCTTTATAACAGGAGGAGGTTGCTTAAACAGCCGGGTGTTCTCAGTGAAATCTTCGACCCTGAGAGTGGCAGACATGATGATGAGTCTCAGCGGCGACCCTCGCTTCCTTCTCAAAGGAACTATCCTGGAGAGCAGACCCAGAAGGATGTCTGTATAAACGCTCCTTTCGTGAGCCTCGTCGATGATGACCACTGAGTATTTGCTTAGGAGGAAGTCTGATTGGATTTCTTTGAGGAGGACACCTGGAAAATAAAGGAAAATTAGTTTTTGTATGCTTCATATAATGGTAAGCGCAACCTAAAGTACTTTAACTTTTTCATTTATTCAGATATTTTAACAAAAAACAAAAAAAAGAATCCATACAAATGCTAGTAAAGTAAAACTTATGAAAGTAGTGGTCATGAAAATCTCCATTGCTAGCAGCTTGCCCCAGCTTTCCCGGGTTATACAATCTGATATCCATCGGGAAGTTTCATATTAACTAAGAACAATTTTTTACAACCTCATACGTATAAACATACCAACACAAAACATCGTGGGTTTACCAACAGTATGGCCAGTCACGGCAACTCGTTGTTTCAACATGACCCTTCTCATAAACACAAACTTCACACTCTCAAAGTAATCATGCACTTGATCTTAACGTGCCCCTCGAACGCAACAGGTAAGAAACCTGTTTACTACTCAGCCCCAGTTCGTAGCCCACTCTAGCCGACATGGCTTCTGTCGCTTATCAGTATAAACTCACCATCCGTCATGAACTTGATCTTCGTGTCCTTAGTAACGTTCCCCTCAAACCTCATGAGGTAGGTAACATCTTTGCTACTCAGCCTCAGTTTGTAGCCAACTCTAGCCGACATGGCTTCTGTCGTTTATCACTATAAACTCACCATCAGTCATGAACTTGATCTTCGTGTCCTTACCTTAGTAACGTTCCCCTCGAACCTCATGAGGTAGGAAATGTCTTTGCTGCTCAGCCCCAGTTCGTAGACCACTCTAGCCGACATGGCTTCTGTTGTTTATCAGTATAAACTCACCATCAGTCATGAACTTGATCTTCGTGTCCTTAGTAACGTTCCCCTCGAACCGCATGAGGTAGGAAACCTCCTTGCTGCTCAGCCCCAGCTCATTACCCACTCTAGCCGACATGGCTTCTGTAGTTTATCAGTATAAACTCACCATCCGTCATGAACTTGATCTTCGTGTCCTTAGTAACGTTCCCCTCGAACCGCATGAGGTAGGAAACCTCTTTGCTACTCAGCCCCAGCTCATTACCCACTCTAGCCGACATGGCTTCTGTAGTTTATCAGTATAAACTCACCATCCGTCATGAACTTGATCTTCGTGTCCTTAGCAACGTTCCCCGCGAACCTCATGAGGTAGGAACCCTTCTTGCTGCTCAGCCCCAATTCGTAGCCCACTCTAGCCGACATAGCTGCTGCCGCTTATCAGTATGAACTCACCATCAGTCATGAACTTGATCTTCGTGTCCTTAGTAACGTTCCCCTCGAACCGCATGAGGTAGGAAACCTCTTTGCTACTCAGCCCCAGTTCGTAGCCCACTCTAGCCGACATGGCTACAGTGGCCACTCTGCGAGGTTCCGTCACGGCTATCATCTTGTGTTCTGCATAGCCCGCCTCGTAAAGGAACTGCGGTATCTGCGTGGTTTTACCACTGCCTATAGGATAAAAAGATCTCGTGTAAAGATTTATTTTTGATGCTTATACAATTTTAGGATTTCTATGGCTCTATCGGGCCTGAAATGACGCACACAAAATTTAAAAAGAAAACAACTTACATACTAAATAAAAACCTGTTCTATTCTATATTGTAAATGTGTTTATTTTAGTTTTTATAAGTACCTACTTAATGGGCTACTCTAAAGCTCTAGAAGCCATTCTATAACGTGCAAGGCGAACACTGTGCCATCTACATAGTGTTAAGAATTCGGAACTTTTTCCTTATAAAAACTTGAATTTGACGCATTTCTGCTTCCATCTAAAGCTCACACGGTCCCCTTGGGGAAAAATTCACATAGTAGACTGTACCATCTAGGTGTTGTGTTTTTTTTATTGGTTTGCTCTTGACTCTAGTCTAGTTCAAAGATGACAGAGACAAAGTCTACGATGGAGCGAGCCTGTTCACTCTAGCTTTGAAAAGATTAGGGTTGTAAACTTTCGGAAGCACAGACGCAGGCGGAGTTCAACTCCTTTGCTGTGCGCATTATGAAAGACGATTCGAAACGCTTAGTGCGATTTGGTGGAATAGCGACAAGGTAGGGATCGTAGAAGGGGGCCGGCCGGTGGGATGAGGTCTTGGATTTCGTGAATTCGGAATTTTTCCTTATAAAAATTTGACGTTGACACTTCTGGGCTGCCACCTATATTTATTAGCAAACGGATTCGAAATGCCAAAATAATAGGGATTGATTACTTTATTATATATTTCAATTTCCTAATACTATGTTCAATGCATGCCGTGGCAGCCTATAATTAAGGCTACACTACAGAATGTATATATACTTCATCACGTGTACTTCATCATGTATTTTGGTGTATGCTTTGTTGGTTGTCCTTAAATAAATAAATAAATAAATATTATACTAGAGGCCGCCCCGCCCGCGACTTCGTCCGCGTATAAATTCTCGTTATTCCCGTGTAAATCCCGATCCCTCGGGAACTCCGGGATAAAAAGAAACCTACATACCAAATTTCATCGTAATCGGTTCAGTAGTATTTTCGTGACATACTCACAAACTTTCGCATTTATAATATTAGTAGGATTATTAGAGCGACGATCTTCGCAGGGTGGCTGGTAGCAGCTGGATGAGAGTTGCCGGTGATCGAGCCAAATGGCGTGCACTTGGAGAGGCCTATGTCCAGCAGTGGACTGTTATAGGCTGATGATGATGATGATGATTATTTTTTTGACGTTTCGATTACTTGTAATGCCCAGGTGTTCTAGTTATACGTAATTCAGTCAACTCTAGGTGTCGCTGAAAATCAGCGCTGTAGCCCCGTCTCACAAGTCCCAGTATAATGCTGAGCGGTTGCCGTTTTGTGGGGATGTAAGAATGTATGTAACGCATATTTATTTTACTTGTTCACCTTTTTATGTTTTTTTATTATTATTATTTCTTTGAGATGCATGTAATAATATTGATAACGTAAAGATATTCTAGGTATTATAAAATATTTTTTTACAAAATATAAAAATAAACAAATATTATTTCTGTTTGAAAGAGTTCATAATTTTGCTTACCTGTTTCACCAGCAACAATAAGAAATTCGTTTTCATTGATGAGCTCCATAATCCTTTGCTCTTCCCCTAGTATTGGCAATTTCAACCTTGCTACTTGAATTTTAGGGTCCCTTTTCACTTCAACATGGACTGTAGGATGTTCTAGCAGTGGCTTCTTTTCGACCTTAATTTCTTTTTTATCAAAATCTCTATTTTTCTTATTTTTGTTAGTTTTATTTTCATCTTCTACTGTTATAATATCATTTTTCGAAGTCTGTTTTTCGGGTACATCATTTTTGTTTTCATTATCAACCTTATTCTCAGTGCCTACAATATCAATTTCGTTAGTTTCATGACCATTGACTACTTCTGGTTCATCGTCAGTATCTGCGTCATCAGATTCGGAGGAACTTTCTTCAGAAGACTGTTCAAGACCAACTACATTTGGATCGTATTTCTTCTTTTTTATTTTTTCTGCATTATCCATTTTAAGGAGGCGTAGGCGTTTCTTTGCTCCTGAAAATATTATACATTGTTAACTTATAAAATAATTCTACTACCAGATCCTAGGTAATAATAAGTATTATAAATGTAACAGCAAGCATATTTATTAATAACTCAGCCTTTATAACAGATTCAAATTTAGATTTGTATTTGGTTGCTGGGGAGTTTTTTGTGATGCCACTTCTTCTCCCTAGCTAAAAACACTATATATGAAGTGATCACAGGCGGGGCGATTTGAGGGACTGCTGATTTGCAGCCAAGTTAGAATAAATTACATTTGATTTAATTTTGAACATAGGACAAAAATGTATAATCTGGATTGGGATAATACCTTCTATTTTATGAATTCGAGCAATAACAATACTCTTAAATTTTATACAAATTCACAAGTTTGAATGTGGCTGTTATTCTTGGAAAATAATCAACCGATTTTAATTAAACTTGATATGCATACACAAGATACCTCGAAATAAAATGTATCTAAGAACTATTATGACAGTTTAGAGACACATAGCGATCAATCTCTCTTCTAAAAGGATTTTCGAAAAAGTTTTAATTTCACTTTTGAATGCACATAATATGTAACTGATAAAAAAAACTATGAACATACCAGCAATACTGCTAAACTTCTTATTTTCATTCTCCTCCGACACCTCTTGAATAGCCAACTCTGAATTGAGCTCATTCAGCTTCCTCAGACCAATAGTCTGCACGGCTGAAATGCCCGTCAATTGTCGAGCTTCCTCCGCCGTTGCCTGTACTTGGGAGAGAGATTCTAGCAGGGATGCTCGCTGGGGAATGGAATGAGGAATAATATTATATATCAATAGCTTTTTTTTTGATGAGCCTATTGGGTCCCACTGCAGAGCAAAGGCCTCCCTTCATTCCTTCCACTGTTCTCTGTCCATTGCCACACTCGGCTCGTCCTGCCATCTCCTCCTGGGCCTACCGCGTCGCCGGTTCCTGTTGCTCAGAATCCAATCGGTAGTAATTTTTGCCCAGTTCTTTTGCGACATATGGCAGATGTGGCCAGCCCAGTTCTATTTTAGATTGGCGGCTGTGTTGCCTACGTCTGCGGTTTGTGTTTTGGAACGAAGTATACTGTTTCTAACGCGGTCTTTGAGTTTAACTCCAAGAATACTTATCCAGCTTATATCCATAGCTATATATAATATTTAATATATTCAGGTTCATAGCTGATCCAACAAATTTGGTCCAGTTTAAACGCCAATTTATACAACATTCGCAACATTCAGATTTTCCTAGTTATTCCAATTTTCCATTCAACTTTTCTACTTTGTTTTTTTTTTATTAATGCTGTCCCACAGTGTTGCTGTGGCGGCGTCTTAAGCTTGACTAGTTGAAAGCCCGACCACTTGCGGCAGTTAACTATAATTTTATAGATGGTGTTCTAACATGCCCGCAGTATGCGAGAAACTTCACATAGAAGATTGGTCACATAAGCCACATGCGAGCTAACAAAGAATGCCACGTTGAATGGAAATGGTGCCTTTATCCTCTGGGTCACACGAAGTTTCAACTGTGTGTTAGGAAGTTCTTTAAATAACATATGAGTATTCAGACCCCACGGTCCAAGAGTTTCAACCCCAAAAGGCTCGAAAATAGAATTTACAATTTGTACTCACATTTTCTTTCTTCTGTTTTTTTTCAACAATCTTTTCTAATCTTTTTCTCTGGGCCTTTGACAGGAACCTCGTCTTTTCTTTCTTCTCGTTGACAACTTTAGTATCTCGCTTCTTTGAAGGCAGAGCCAGCAGGTTGGTGGCGTCACTGGCTCCATACTCATTGGTAGCAAACTCTAGTTGAATCTAGAAAAAAAAAACATTATTCATTATACCTTTGTGTATAAAGTTTTAAATTAAATGAATAAACACTAGCCACCTGTAATGTCTTTTGCACCAAAGCAAGTTATGGAGGGCATCCCAAACTAAGCTAGACTTTGGCACATGGAGGGCAAGTACCTTATATTATACTGTAGATAAAAATATTTACGTACTTGTGTGTTCTTGTCTTTACTTTTACAACTTTGTGTCCCTTTTTACCGAACTTAATTATGCAGACAGAGTATGAAATTTGGCACAGTTAAAGTTCATATGGAGTAGAAGTGCAGAGAATTTATATATTTTTTAATAATGCTTTAAATATACATTAAAATAATTAAAAAATAGGGTCGAATTTCCGTCAAAAATACGGTCGACTAGTGTAATACAACTTACGCCTTACTTTTCAAAAAATGACTGGTTCATTGTATTTTCATGGTCTATTAATAGATAAACATTGATACTTGATATAAATATGCATGAATTACGAACGAAAAATAACACTAAAGTTTGGTTACCTCATTTGTTTGCGAGTTATCTATGTTCGTCTTCACAACTTGTCGCGCTTTAGCGTTATAGCGTCCTTTTCCCATCTTTGTAGATTAGTCAAGACTCCGAACACCATTAATAAAGAAATTAATTAATTATATTGCCTTTTAACACACGACACCAACAATCCAACGTGTTTTTGTTATGACTTTATTTTTTTTAATCGTTTGACATTAACTAGAGTTGGAAACAAAGATGTTTTTCATTCATGTTCGCTCTCATAGATGACTCTCGCATAGATGACTGAAAAGCGATTTCGTTCATCCAGTTATGATGAAAATAGAATGTTATAATCAGTTGATAAATAAAATAGGGAAAAGACTTGTGTTATTTTTACCCACTGGTTGTAGCAATCGCTATGATCCATCCGTCACAGCACTTTGTTGTCCGTCCGATCCGCGGGGTGGCGCTCGAGACGATCGTAGCTCAGCTCGCGGTGCGCGGGATTTCCGGTGCGATGTTATCAAAACGTGCTGTGACGGATGGCGGCTACACAATCATTATTTTAGTCTACCATAAAATCTGTGATTGTGACTGTGAGTTAGCTACTTTTACTCAAACCTTACGAGGCAATAGGGTTAAAACAATTATTTGCTCGCTGTACAGAAAAATCGGATAAAAGATGCGAATCACGTTCAAAGGAAGTGATCAAGGAGTGCGTGCTAGTATACTGCGATAATTGTGTGTATGTTTCTTCCCAAACAAATGAACGGTGATCTCTTTGCACTTGTTCCCTTTGTACTTAATGAAATGCTGTGATGTAGCCGCAACACACGTAACTCTTTTAGCATCTGTATTTCAGTTTGTTCCCTCTTTCGCCATAAACACAATTCCAAAATGTACTTTGGACACTGACTTTGGCTTTGGATTGAATCACTGACGTATTGAATACACTAAATTAAAGACAATACCATAACCTTAAAAATTGAATTGAATTGAGAAGGAGAAACCACTGTCAGCGTCACTGTCACTGTCATCAGTGTCAGTATAGATTGTCAACTGTCATGATACACATGTTTACGTTATTTCGGAAAACAATGTGCGATTTTTTAAAATAAATTAAACGATTTTAATATGAAAATGGGGCAAGAAACGTACTTTGAACTTACTAAGCGATCTGTACCTATAATCAAGAACGAATCTGCCTACTTGTCATGGCGTAATTCTGTTATAACTGTACGCACAACCAAACGTGTACATTTTCTCGAATACTCGTACAATTTACAGTGTTTGGAAAGGAACATAGATTTTACAGAAAGTTCAATAGTTAGTCCTAAAAACAGTCCAGCGTCAGAAGTGTGTAATGCTAAATTTTTAAAGTCTGAGATGCGAAATGTGGACTATACAGAAATGATAGTGAATTCATCATTTTGGCCGCACAATCCTGCTCTGACTCAAGAAATGACTAGTGTGGTAATGTGCAAGTGGTCACCAATCAATTTCGGATCGATTCTCGCTATGCTAAATAACATTGGAGGTGTTGAATTCATTGCTCAAAAACGATTACAGTGGAAAAGTATTCTGAATCTTTCTCCTTATGTTACAAAGATGTTACATCACAATAAGAATCCAGTATTCTTTGAAGACCTGAAACAATCGGTACTGATCCTTGAAACATCAGCAATATGCTGGGCGCCAGAAGTTAATCCAGATAATTCTTGCTTCTTCGTCACTGCACAGAAAAATGGTACCATAATGTTTTGGCAGATATTTAGCAATATGGATGCACCAAGTCATCGAGGGCGTATTTCAGCAGACATGACAGAAATAACTGGAATCAAATGGATACCAAAGTCTAAAAATAACTTTTACTTAATATCTACTGATGTTTTGGGACAAATACATGTTTTTGATATGGTAATAGAAAATGAAGTCATAAGCCTTGTACAGACTCATGTACTCTGGCCACACAAGGATAGAATGGTAGCCGTTAGCTTAAAGTACACCATCATAGATAATAACATTGTTTTCTTATGCAGTAAGCATAGACATTTATTGATTCAAGTTATAAATGACAGTGGAAAAGTAGTTTCCCAATATCTGAACAATGTGAATGATTACCGAATTACAGACCTAGTTCATACAACAGAAGGCATTTACTTATCAACGGTAAATGTCAAAATATACAAAGTTAATATCACTCTACAAAATAGTAACTTGAATGTAACACTTGACCAATTAAATATTAAAGATCCATATGGAACGTATGATCTCTATGGCCTTCGGTTTTCAAAAAATAATGTACTGTGTGCCTTAGCCATGGCTAACAGAAAAGTACTCTGTAGAAAAGAAGCTCATAAAATGGAAGTCATCTTCATAAGCACCGAATCCAAGCTAGAATCTATACTGCCAAAACTTATCAACAATCCCTCACAGAAATTGACTTATCACTGGGACTGTATAGAACTTTTAAGGTTTCAATTAACGAAATTGAAAGTTATTCCGAAGATAGACTATGATGAACTGTACAATTTAGCATCACCAAATGCATATAAGCTTAAGATTTATTTAATTCTCGTCACCTACTTTGCTGGTTTAAAAAAAGTGTTACGATTAAGTCGTGGTGTGAATATACCGGAAACTACGCCAGAAACTGTAAAAGAAATAATATTATATTTACATGCACAGTCATTACTACAAGTTCTGTGTGAGAAATGTCAGAGAGAAGGAAAGCTTAGTGATCTGGATATGGAATCCTTGTATGGCAGTAAGAATTACCTAGAATATTATTCAAAAAAATATAAAACCGAAATTGAATTTGACCGAAATGTGCTTGGCGCTTTAGAGAATAGTTGTGAATATGTGTGTCAGTGCTGTGATGATAAAATTGAAGGGTTTTCTTGTAAACAAGGGCATTTGAATATGTTTTGTATGCAGAGTTTTACTCCAATAACGATGGACGATTATTTAGTATGTAGGTGCTGCGGATCAACTGCCCGTGCTGATTTAGAATTAGTTAGTCCGTTGTGTGTATTTTGTGATTTAAACTTAGTGAAACCAGTTTGAAAGCTATGTATGTAAGTGAAATAAAAGATGTTGAAGACGGTAATAATTATGGTGTTTTCATATTTATGTCACCGGAAAATTGTAAACGCCGTAAGATTCTAAGGGCGGGTTGTATCAAACAGTTGGTTAACGTAACATACGTACGTCAAAAAGTTACGATTACGGACGATGTTTGACGTTCGTTAAATTAGAAGCGTTGTTTCAAAACATTCTGGTATTAGATTCATAGCTAAGTTATTGACACGGGTCCTACCTAAATAGCTTTTTTTGCATTCCACCACTTATTTGTGTCATCAGAAGAACTGGTATTGAGGAATTCAAAAGAATTTTCATAATATTGTTCTATTTGACGCAACTAAAGTTACGTTAACGAGTTCTCAGACCATCTGTTAACGTAAACGTTATATTTTACGTGCGTTAACGCTGACATTTCGTGAAACAACCCAATTTTTTGATTAGACGATAGTTAGCACCATTTTTAACGTTTACGCGTGCGTTAAGTGTAGTTGAAACAACCCGCCCTAAATAATCGCGTGAAATTGTAAACTATTTTTCTTAATAAGCAGATATATTGGAAACTATTGAATTTGGATGAGATTTTTTATTAGTATTCAAATAGATTGTTTCATAACATTTCTAGAAATTATAATCTAATAAAGATTTATTATTATTATTACAATCTTATGGAGTCTGCAAGTTTCCGGAGACATTTATACATATTATATAAGGGCGCCTTCAAATTATCCTCAAAGTGCCGCGCGGTTGCAGCGCTGCAACCGCGCTGGCACCGCGCAACAACCGCTGGGATCAAGTATCATGGTGTTGTACATTTAGTTTCACCATGGAATCTAACGACAAAACACTGTTGTAAGTGTTACTATTAAAATGTAAAATTATTTAGGAAAAAGAAACCAAGAAAAAGTTACTGTGTAACACTACATAGTCTTTTTTAATTTTAACTATTAAAAGTTTCAGAACACCTTGCGATTACTTTCCCGTTTGGAACCCTATATTGGAAAAAAAATACATTCTTTGCAATACTAGTGATACTAGTCCTAGTGGGGTGGTGAGAGGTCACCTTGAACGCCACCGAAACACACGTGTCTCTTTCTGTTTCGAGCTCCTAACCATGGAGTTGACATCCAGTCCCAACTTCGGCGCCACCTTTGAGAAGCTTTGGGCTTTGGCCCAAACTGCGGCCTAAAAGCTGGGCATCCTAATTAGAGTGAAGCGATACTTCAGGCCTGGACAGCTTTTGACCCATACAAAGCACAAGTCCGATCCTGCATGAAGTATTGCATACCAGCTTGCTGCGATCGACTCGGTGGAGCAGAGCTAAGAGGCTCATTGGCGACGTAAAACTGGTGGATGTCAAGCTACACAGCTTAATTCATCGCAGCAAGGTTGCCTGCTTGTCCAAGAAATCCACAACCTCATCCCACCGGCCCCCTTCTAACATCGGACATCCAGACGCACTGCAACTTACCACCCTTACCTTGTTGCTATTCCACCAAATATTCCAAAAAGTGATTTAAATATGACTTTCGACCCACGTGTTACTTTCGACCTACCAACGTGGTCTAATCGTGGTAACAAGGACGAATTACCTGACGCTATCAGCAAACTAAACAGAGACTTGATAACCATAAAAACAGATAGATTTGGTGTGGCTGTAAACCCTGATAAGAGTCAGGCGATCTTCATTGGGAGTTCTCGAAGCATCACTAAAGAGGAAGAAACAGCTTTGCCATATGTCCTGTTCGACAAAACGATTGTCCCATTTAGCACTGATGTGACGGATCTATGTAGGTTTGCGCATTGATTAAACTGGCCTACTCAAGTCGCTAGAGCCACGTTGCAGGCCCTTGTATCGTTTGAAAAACTTACCAGCAAACATGAAGACAATGCTTGTATCGACCGAGACCCTATTTTTTCCTATTATCGATTATGAATTCAGTTCTCAAATTCAGTCGGCGTAAATATGATCATGACTCTGTGCATCGGTGTCACTTTTAAAGTGGTTGCCCATACGCGAGCGCAGAGAGCTAAGGGCTCTTACTAACTTGTTTTCATTTCTTGTCTCTCCCAGTTATCTAGCCCTTTACTTTCAACATTTGAGCCAGCCAGAATCTCAATCTACGCTCATCAAACAACCGTCTCCTTCAATGTCCCACTTATCGTACTGACTTAATTCACTCTTCTTTCTTCGTTCAGTCTATTTGTCTGTCGAATGCGCTTCCCCAGGAGATCAGGATTGCCACCAATTGATTAACTTTTAAATTAAAAGTTCGTGAACACATTCGGAAAAAGTTGGCAGTAGTATCATCACAGCGCTAATGTTTTCCAGGTACCTATTCGTATTTATTGTTTAAGTATTTCGTTTACATATTTTTCTTGTTAATTTGACTAGGTATTTATTATATACTAGCTGTCTCCCGCGGCTTCGCTCCCGTCAACTACCCATTCTTTTTTTGCTTTTAAACCTTCCCTGTATTCTGACAAACTAAATAAAAAAAGAATGACCGAAATCGGCCCAGCCGTTCTCGAGTTTTAGCGAGACCAACGAACAGCAATTCATTTTTATATAAGTATAAGACTAGCTGTCCCCCGCAGCTTCGCTCCCGTCAACTGCATTTTTTTGCGTTTAAACCTTCCCTGTATTCTGGCGAACCAAACAAAAAAAGAATTACCGAAATCTGCCCAGCCGTTCTCGAGTTTTAGCTAGACTAACGAACAGCAATTCATTTTTATATATAAGATTTATAATGTATAATATGTAGGTTTAGTTATTACCTATGTTTATACTATTCATTTTAATTGTGTTTGAATAATATTATCAATCGCTTTTAATTCTCCATATTGCACCTACCACTAAATTCTCTGCATCACCCAAAGGCTGACTCGCTGACTGGTAGAGAATGCCTATGGCATTAAGTCCGCCTCTGCACTTTTTTGTGCTGAAAGTTTAAATATATTTATTGAACACTTCAATATAAATAAACTGTCGATTTTTTTAGTCTCTGAAATTCATAAATAATATACAATAATACGAAAAATTAAGTTAGTAATGCAGTCCGTTTGTACCCGGTCTCCCCTACTATTAATGTGTACGCATTTTATCACGTCGGGGTCACCAGTTTGGGGGTATGCGGTATAGAGAGTAAAGTCATTGAGAACAAATCCCCATTGAAAAGGAGGATCCTCCGCCCAGGCGGTTGTTGTGCCTGGGGGGCTACTGCCCGATAGTTCATATTCGGGTGGATGTATATGTTCAAATCGCATGGTAAACTCTGCTTGCGCGATTTAGGATTTTAGTTAGCCGCCAGTTGGATAGACGGCGTCGCGGTTCTTTTTGTTGCGATGCAGATTTGTTTCGTTGATTTTTCTTGTGGCGGCATTGATGCCGCTACACCACTATCTCACCTAATGATGTGGTCTTAGATGGAGCACGCTTGCCTAGAAGTACCCTAACCTATTCACCCTTGAAATAAAGACTCCCAGGTTGTAAGCTATCAGGAAACATAGACTCCGGCAGGGAATTCCACTCCTAAGCTGTACGCACTTTGAATGTGGTGGGATCTCTGACGTAACCGGTGGCGCATCGTCGTTCGTCTTGAGCAATTGTGTTGAAAAGAGTCATTTGCAGTTTCTCGGCCCCGTAACGGCCTGGCCTTTGATTTGGACGTCTATTCTGCCCGCTCGGCAGCAAACCTTCCCCAGTTGCATCTTTCGTGAACGTAGCTCTTTAGCAAATACAGCCTGCGTAGTTTCGTTAGTCGGATTGTCACCTAAAAATTCTCCGGGGAGGCGTAAGCTCTGTCCGTAAATTAACTCTGCGTATGAGCTTTTCAAGTCCTCTTTCCAAGACCTAATTTCTAGCAAAACGGTCGGAAGAATTCGCGTCCAACTACTGGTTGCTGTCCATCAGGTGAGATTTGGGACTACAGTTTCCCCGTTTTGTATAAAAAAGGGACAATGCAGAAATGAATGCAAAAATTAACAAGACGTAATTTAAGGGACAGAAATTTTTAAAGCTAATGGAAACTCGTCCCTTAAATTACGTCTTGTTCATTTGCCAGAGTCAGAAAAATCAATTTTTTGTGACTTCTCTACCGTAACAGCAAGGACTTTTATTACGGAACCGTTCAGAAAGTCCGTTTTCAATAAGTACTTACTTATGCTTCTTAAGGGAGGTATTATGAAGCATATTGAAAACGGACTTTCTGAACGGTTCAACGATCCAGGTAGTATGTAGGGCTACGACTAAGGTTATCACTAAACGATTTGTTTGGCCCTCGATAAATTCTGATTGTAAGTTATGGGCCAGAGCTTGTGTTGATTGTCAACGGTCAAAAAAGTCTCGTCACGTCGCGTCGGTACAACACCGGTAACATTAACACTTCCGTCATCTCGATTTGATCATATTGCCCTATTCTGAGGGACACCGTTATTGTCTCACTTGTGTAAACCGATTTACCAGATGGCCGGAAGCGATTCCCATTGTTAATGAAGAAGCCCACACAATAGCCCGTGCATTTTATTTCAATTAGATAACTCGTTTTGGCATATCACTTAGAGTCACAACAGATAGAGAAAAACAGTTTGAGTCGCACCTATTCAGAGATCTCAATGCCTTGATCGGTACGGCTTATTTTCGAACGACGGCTTATCACCCTGCAGCCAACGGCATGTCGAGCGTTTCCACCGTCAATTAAAGAGTGCAATAAAGTGTCACAATGCAGCAACCAGTTGTTGGACGCGAATTCTTCCGACCGTTTCGCTAGGAAGAATGTATAGTCTCTTCCCGCCTAGAGGAGCGGTCGGTCGGCATTCTTGCTCTTTGTAATTTATTTCTAACTAGAGGCCGCCCGCGACTTCGTCCGCGTATAAATTCTCGTTACTCCCGTGTAAATCCCGATCCCTGGGGAACTTCGGGATAAAAAGTAGCTTATGTGTTATTCTGGGTCTTCAGCTACCTACATACCAAATTTCATCGTAATCGGTTCAGTAGTATTTGCGTGAAAGAGTAACAAACATACATACACAAACATCCATCCTCACAAACTTTCGCATTTATAATATTAGTAGGACTAGCTTCTGCCAGCGGCTTCGCCCGCGTGATCCCTAGGGAACATATTCCCGCGATGAAAAGTAGCTTATATGCTATTCCAGACTATAATCGATCTTTGTTGTAGGCGTGATTGATCAAACAACCAAACTTTCACATTTATAATATTACTCGTTTGGTGTAGTTAAAGCGAAATTATAACCATCTTCCCCTCGACAGTAAAAAGGATATTGCAAACTGTCGTAAGCCGTTTTACGAAGCTACTCACTAGCCTCTAGGCGCTAAGCAAGCCGCCTGCGAATTAGCGTACTTCATGTCTATCTTTGGTGTTTCTATACCGATTTCTATGATTCTTTTTTTTTGGAATAGTTAAAAATGTTAACTTTTTTAATTAGGGATGACTGAGAGTGTTATAAACGTAAGAGTAGACAAACATAATCAGAAAGCTTCGAACTGCTAAGCTATCGGGAGTTACACGTGTTATTGTGCGTCAATCATAAAAGATAGACATATTAGGTATATGCTGTCGTGGGATATCTATACTAATATTATAAAGCAGAAGAGTTTGTTTGTTTGGTTGAACGCGCTAATCTCAGGAACTACTGGTCCGATTTGAAAAATTCTGTCAGTGTTAGATAGCCCATTTATCGAGGAAGGCTATAGGCTATAAGTATATCATCACGCTAAGACCAATAGGAGCGGATCAGTAATGAAAAATGTTACGCAGACGACGTTGCACGGGTCAGCTAGTTTGTTATATAATTTTAAGGAGAATATTAATTCCGTCATACATGATTTCTGTGTAGCTTTAACCAAGGTCCTATTGGTTGTAGCGTGATGAAAAGTATAGGTACTATAACCAGCTCAGGAGTATGAAAAATAATCGTACCTACCAAGTTTCGTTAAAATCCGTCGAGTACCTAGTTTTTGTTTCTATAACGGTTTTACAGACAGACAGACAAAAATTTTACTAATTGCATTTTTGGCATCAGTATCGATCATTAATCACCCCCTGATAGTTATTTTGGAAAAATATTTCATGTACAGAATTTACCTCTTTACAGATTTATTATAAGTATATAGATATAAGTATAGATAAACTAACTCCAACACGAAGTAAATCGAGTACTCATTTTGATTTGACGATTCCCGTAACGCCGACATAGCTAAGTACCTAACCAACCTACGTTCCCGAAACTTCAAACTTACCATAACTGCCTCTATTAAAGGTCGCCGCAGTGCCCTCTGCCCCCACAATCGTTGCTATGTGTAGATATCAACCGCTACTCTCCAAAGCATCCTTTTCATTTGTACTTTGTACTTATAGGTAGTACGACTTTTCCATTCCATCACTGTATTGAACGCTGCTCTATAATACCTATTATAACGTAAAAAGGTAGGTAGTCACAGCCATTGAGTCAATCCATGACAAACTATCCTATCTCTCAAGTTGGATCGAACTGCACATGGTGTGCGAATTTTATTATAATCGGTTAAGTGGTTTAGGAGTCCATTGAGGACAAACATTGTGACACGAGATTTATATATATTAAGATAAGGGGGAAAATGAGAACACCTGAGAAAACCTCCCATGCTTTAAATCTATTATTATATAGATTTAAAGCTAGTTTAGTTACCTACTTACTAGGTTTTTTTGTGAATGTTTTCAGATTCTGCGCGACAGCCAAGTGCCATGCCAGCCGTTATAGTAGGTTCACTGTGGGTGAAACACGTGTAAAATCGATTGAACCCATTTTAAGGACATTAGCACAAAACATTAGATATTGGAGTAACGTGTTCAACTAACGCCCTCAAACAAGGACACAGAAGGTCAAACGACAAACGTGAAAAAGTTTTCAGTAAAATCCAATAGTAGACCGCCAACGGAACTTCAAAGCAGTAACCTACTGTGGCATGGATCGATAAACATAGATGACACTGACATTAGGTATATAACCTAGTCTCATAGACGATAAGGAAGCTAGCTACATAGGAAGGGGAAAATATATCCTCATTTTCATGCCTGTTGCATAGATAGACCGATTACATCCTTGCACGGTCACAGTAGAAAATTACATCAATAACTGGCGCGTTCGGTTCGCCCCGCCTAACCAGGTAACCTCACGTCAGTACGCTATTTGGTCTAGCAGGGGCTACACGCGCGCTCGCTATGATAAAATAAATACTAAGACAAATAAACTCGATAGTTCATAACTGTAAAATGTTGGTTTTGTGGTGTTTAACGATCCTGTTGGGGTATTCCAATGGATTTGCGTTACCTTTCGAGGGATTATATAAATTGGATATTATACATTATAATGATTTTCACTCGAGGTAAGTGTAATTTTCGATATTATTTTACTTTTTCTATTGTAATATTTCAGGTTTGTATTATTATAATTTGCGCCTGAAAATTATGTCAGCTTTTTGGCATGAAAGTCTTCAAAATCATAGAATTTTCCTAGTACTTAGAAACGACCTTCCTGAAATTTTCACGTGTTTATAATTTTTCTACAAACTATTACACATTCATGCTTACCATTTGTTTAGCATTTTCCGTATTTATAGCCATAATAAATATCTAAAGATTAAAAATAATAATGTGAAATTCCTAGATAATTGAAACTTTTTATTATAATTATATTCTTATCATTCTTCTATTTTACCTAGAAATTCTCCACCCCCTTTTTACCTACTCCATGTGTACTTACATTTAGGTATAGGACATATACATATGTTCTACTAATTAGTACTAGGTACTAATTAGTAACTTGTAATAAGTCTTTTGATTCTAAAAATATTGAATAACAAGATTATGATAGTATTTAAACCTAACTTATATGAGAAATATTTAAACCATAATAAAACATTTTGATTAGCGTAACAGTTGAGGCCAAAACTACAATTCAGGATGAAATACGTTCCAAATAACTTTCTGTACATTAACATAATCTCTATACATAATACATATGCATACGTACAAATAAATGAAATTGGAGTGTCTGTAATGCAATAAAAACCGGCCAAGTGCGAGTCGGGCTCGCGCACCGAGAGTTCCGTACAAACCTAGGTAAGTATAGGTAGGTACCTATAAAGTTGCGGTTTACGATTTATGACGTATTAAAAAAAAACTACTTGCCAGATCTCGTTCAAACCAATTTTCGGAGGAAGTTTACATGGTATGTGCATCATATATTTTTTTTAGTTTTATCTTTCTCTTATTTTATAAGTTACGGGACACACACACACATTTTACCACTTTGGAAGTGTCTCTCCCGCAAACTATTCAGTTTAAAAAAAAATATATTAGAAACCTTATTTAATTTTTAAAGACCTATCATACCCCAGGCCCACACCCATTTTTTTTTTCATCAAACCCCGTGCGTTTGATGAAAAAAAAAATGATTTTCAGTTCTAAGTAGTATAGAAAAAAAAAACAATACATTTTGGGGGTCCCCATACCCCCAAAATTTATTGTTATTTTTTTTATTTTTGTGTGAAAATCTTAATGCGGTTCACAGAATACATCTACTTACCAAGTTTCAACGGCATAGTTCTTACAGTTTCGGAGAAAAGTGGCTGTGACATAAGGACAGACAGACAGACATGACGAATCTATAAGGGTTCCGTTTTTTGCCATTTGCCTACGGAACCCTAAAAAGTCAGCTTTTTACCACCAGCAGAGGCGAGTGGGGAGTGGTGTTAGGTGATAGGGAAGCACTAAAATCCTACGGGATCGGGATAAAACGATAGTTCGATAGTTTAGATTGTTTTTATTATTGTACGATTTTAATTATGGATTTGAGATGTTGGTTATTATAAATGTATTTTTAAGTTCAGACACGATGTAAAAATCATTATTGAATAAATAAATAAATAATATATGCGCGTACGAAGTCGCGGGCAAAAGAAAACATGATAACCTAACTCTATCTTTGTCTTTGGCAAATCATAATATTATGCAACATCTTTCAAATAAGTACCTACCTACCACTAGCTCGCTCCATCGTAGACTTTGTCTCTGTACTCTCTGTCATCTCTGACCTAAAGTCAAGATTTTTTTTTTATTTGAGAAGGGGTTGCCATCTCAAATAAAAAAATAAAAATTCGTCAAATATTTCGTATCGTATTTTACTATCTTAACATACTGAGTTTCCTCCGCGTGTCATTTGTAGATCTTTGGCAGTCGTTACGGATTGTCAGAAGCCAGTAAATCTGACTCCCAGTCTTACCAAAAAGTACCGTGCTACTTACCCAATTAATGGGTTGTGGAGGTCTGGTAGGCAGCCACTCCACGTAAAAACACTGGTATTCAGCTAAATCCGGTTTGACTGGAAGCCGACCCCAATATAGTTGGGAAAGGCTAGGCAGATGGATTATTTCAGCAATAAAGTGAATGCCTCGCTCTTTTTAGTCATAGCGTGATGATACACAGCCTGCAGCCTTCTTCGATAAATGGGCTATCAAACACTGAAAGGATTTTTCAATTCGAACAAGTAGTGCCAGAGATTTTGTGTCGCCATTTCATCTTACCGATAATCAATGTCAAAAACTTTTAAGCTGACAATGGAAACTTTTTTTATTGCAAAACAAAACCGGATAAGTACGAGTCGGACTCGCCTAACGAGTTCTGTACTATAAATTACCTGCTTTAAATAAAGACTGTATTTTTTAAGATTGAATTACAAATGTGTAGTGTATTATATATTATAGATTTATACGTCTTGTAGTAGGTACCTATAAGACGATATAACTTGTTAAATTTCATAATTCCAGTTTAGCGGGAAATGCTCTATAAATTTTGATTCCCTTGTGAGTGTCGAAATTTATAGGTTTTTTTTTTGTTAACTTAGAAGTTTGATTTTTTCACACGTTCAAGTGATTATAGGTCTGAGTACCTATATTATGGTTTTAATTTCAACTCGATACTTCCACGCGTTCCCGAGATAAGGGTCTTGATAGACAGATTTACGGACGGACGGACCGACAGCAAAGTGATCCTCTAAGGCTTCCGTTTTTTCCTTTTGAGGTACGGAACCCTAAAAAAGAAGAATTGCTTTTTAACTACAGACGGACATTTCACGACTCGGTGATTTTCAAGCATTTTACGGTCTGAAAATCACGATATTGATAAATAGACCCATTACACAATGAGTGTGTAACATCACTGAATTGGTCTAGGTAGGTATCATCAAAATAGAGTGTGCCTAGTGAATGGTTTTCAAGTTGTCACATTCAGACAATGACAAGTGAGTGTCGTTTTCATCGTAAATGTAACTCTAGCTACACTCCCCGATTAGCACGGTTTGTTATTGATAGGCATACATTTGACTATACTATCTCACCTGATGTTAAGGCGGGGTTGCAGTACTTTTTAAGATTTTTGAACGTCTGAAAATCTAATTAATTATGAGATTTTTGATAAATAAAAATCATTACCTACATAAAAATTGAACATACCCTCAAGTAAATCGTAAAGATGGAAACGCAATTTAGAATGATTGGCTCGATACTTTTTTTATCAAACATGGCACTAAATTACAATTTTAAACGTGTACTGCTAAGAGATTTCATCACGAATATATATAAAAGTCATATCAATAGATAGAACTTTTTATTTTGAAGTAAATGTTGAAACCATATTGTATAATTTCTTTATCAGTTTTCGCCAAGAAGAAAAAACAATCAAAATTTAGGCATTATTTCGCTCGCCGGACAGTCGCTGTTGTTCGTCAAAACACACAGTACTGCAACCTCGCCTTAAGCGATTATGCGGTCTAAGATGGAGCAAGCTTACCTAGAAGTAACCTATTCAAACTTGACTTAAAGACTCCCAGGTTGTAGCTATCACACAGAAAAACACAGACAGGAAACACAGACTCAGGCAGAAAACTCAACTCCTATCTATCTGTATCTGTACGCACAATGAATGTATTCCCAAAACGCCTTGTACGTTTCTCGACATCTTCTAAGTAACTTACAATTATTGACATATTTCAGTCCCACAACTATTACAAAAATTTACATAGGTAAAACTAAACCTTCTCATAAATCACTTCGTCCATTGTTGATAACAGTATGAAAATTTGCACGGTAGTTTTCGAGTTCATCGCGTAATGACAGACAGACGCAGCGAGGAGACTTTGATGTAGTGATAGTGAAATAGATATGTATATTGATAACAGAACTACAGTCACAAGAAGCCTTAGTCAAGTGATACCTAGGTACTTTATCAGTGATAGCGATAGCAATAGTCAAAAGACTATATTAAAACGGAATTGATCTCGTGACACGTCTATAGCGCTTGTCAATCAAATCATTTTAGCATTTCGATAACCGCTGTTATCCAATTATTCATAGACTTTCAGGCTGGTCCCTCACAATGGGCCTCATCAGAAGGCTTAAAGTCAATCAAAGGGCAATGGAGAGGGGAATGCTTGGAGTTTCCTTGCGTGATCGTATCGGGAATGATAATATCCGCAAGGGAACCAAGGTTACCGACATATAACCCAACTAGCTGGCCCACGCAACTTCGTCTGCGTCACATTTTCCATTGATGCTCGGCTTCTTTTAGTCTTAGCGTGATGATATGTAGCCTATGTCCTTCCTCGATACATGGGCTATCTAATACTGAAAGATTTTTTCAAATCGGACCAGTAGTTCCTGAGATTACCCCCTACATACAAACTTACAAACAAATGTTACCTCTTTATAATATTAGTATAGAAGTATCGCCAAACTAAAGTGGCAGGGCACATTGCTCGCAGAACAGATGGTCGATGGGGCCGAAAGCTCTGGAGTGGCGACCCGACCGCGTACAGGAAGACGCAACGTTGGCGCGACCTCCTACAAGTTGGACCGATGATCTGGTGAAGGTCGCGGTTAGTCGATGGATGCACTCACAGGACCGATCTTTGTGGCGACGCTTGGGGGAAGCCTATGTCCAGCAGTATACGTGTCTCGGCTGATATGATGATGCCGAGAATGAGACTTTTAGGGCCTCTGGTATGATAGGTACCATTGATTTTACTTTTCATTGATCTAGGCGTCAAGCTGGAGTAGGTATGTTTGGAATATAAATGTCACCAAGCAAATCCGCCAGCGTCACATTTTTCATTAATACTCCGCTCCTATTGGTCGTAGCGTGATGCCATATAGCCTATAGCCTTCCTCGATAAACGTTCTCTCAATTCGAACCAGTAATTCCCGAGATTGGCGCTTTCGCTAATCGCATTCAATTCGTTAACACAATAACACTTAGTGCGGAGCTCTGTGGGTCTAAAAAGCTACTTTAGCAGAATCAGAAAGCACATCACGCTACCTGTCGCTATCAAATTTACCCAATCAACCTTGAACCTAATGCGTTAGCGATAAAGATGAAGATGAAATTTGTCTGATTGTTGTGTGGTTATTTACTAATGTATCATGCCAGCAAAACGTGGTTTTAATTACAATATTTATTTGTAAGCTACTCAATCTGCTGTTGCATGCACTGTGTGAGTTGCATCAGCCAGTTATGAATGGGATTATGATTCTGCTAAAGCGGCCTTTTTAGACGCCCTGACATAGCTTGTTACTGAAACAGGTTTTTATTAGTTAGCTTTTAAGTTAATTACTTTTAATTTTCCATGTTTTTTGCGTACCTAATAAATATTTTTTCTTTTCCTTTGTACGATTACCCAATCGTGTAGATAGTTTCGGCGCATCTTCACGATGATAATCACCTTATCAAATTATACTTATCTAGGCACACTTCAAACACGTGATCTTCATTACTATGACTGTTTGAAATATTCTTATTTGTGTGCTCATGAATGAAAGTCTGATTAGCGGTTATTAATTCACATGTTCCATACCTACCTACATCATATCAGCCAATTGCCGTCCACAACTGAACGAAAGCCTCTCCCAAAGAGCGTCAACCATCCCGGTCTGGAGCAGTCCGCATTCATCCACTGACAGACACCTTCTTTAACTCTTCGGTCCATCGTGCCGTGTCCCACACTACGTTTGCCCACAAGCGGTACGCTATAATATAATAGCATAATATAGCTCATAGCACAACAATATCGCGCACCATACATTGTCAATAATATATAGTACAGTACAGTGTGAACGTGTCCATAAAAATAGAGATATTATATTGCTACAATATAGATATTGATGTGCTATGCGATGTGCCTTTTTTGGCCTCGCACAGATAATTATTATCATTATTAGGATGTAGCTTATGTGTCAACTTATATTTATTACAGTTAGTTTTACATATTTTTACTTTTATGTGTACTGTGCGAGTCCTGAATAAACATTTTTCTTTCTTTCTTTCTTTATATGCTATTATATTATAGCGTAGTCTGAAAGCAGCTTAAGGCACTTGTCTCACCGTCACGCGTCAGCGAGGAAGCGATTAGCTATCGACTATTTGCTCGCCGTGGAAAGGGACAAAAGATATCTCGTGTGAGTAAAAGCGACTGTTCACACTGCCGGCGAGCGGGCTCTTACGACAAGTTGATCGCAGCGACAAGAGCCATCAAAGATTGTACTCGCTCAGCGGCATTCGCTCGGCGATACTCGCGTGGCGGTCAGAACTCACCAATCAGCTGTAATTTCTATGCATAGTTACTTAAAAGCCCGTCGCACAAAAGCACTCGCTTAAAGCCAAGCGTCAAAACCATAGATATATTTTTATATTTCTGTGGTCAAAACTATCGAAACTTATCACTCGCTACTCGCTGTTCGCCAACTCGTTTCGAGTTTCAAGCTTTACTCGCTACTCGCTGATCGCCGGCGGTGAGACAAGTGCCAACAGTTTGTTTAGACAGGAGTCCCCGACCGGTGCGGCGGCGAGCCCCACCAGGCACGGTGGCTCTAAGGCTGCGTTTCCACTAGAGATGTGCGAGGATACGTAGCAAGGGATGTGGTTACCTAGCCTCGCTCAGCGCTCGCGCATCCTCGCAAATCTGTGTTGGAAACGCAGCCTAACAATTACGTGATGGTAGAAAATCAGAAGTACCTAACAGTGATTCGAATCTTACCAAATGAACTACTTGACGATGTTATATTCCCATTCGGCACGCATGATCGACTTCTTATAGTTTCTTCTAACAGGCAAGGGAGCGTTATGACTTAAGAAGACAGTTGGTGACGAATGCATTTTGAATGTTGGGGGATCACTGGTATAGTGGTAATTTAATATCATCTAAATATATATAAGGCAAGTCTGACTCACTAACTTAAACGCAAGTCCCGTTAAGTAGTTGCAACCTTCTAGGGTCCGGAACTGCGAGAGGCCATCGACAAAACAAAAACAGACTTATTTATCAACGCACAGCCGAAACTACTGTTCTCAGGAAGCGGAAATTTGGCATGTAGCTTCCTTACACTCCATAGTGGAGCACTAAGAGAGGATTTCCCGAAATTCCTACGGGAACGGGAACATACGGGATATGCGCGCACGAAGTCGCGGGCGAAAAGCTAGTATTGTACAAGAGCTCTTGCTCTTGCATAGTACAAAGTGTTTCAAACAAGAATAGGATCTTAGCGCCATATTGTGACGTCATAGCTGTCAATTCAAACCAATTCGGTAGGGTGAGCAAAACAGCGCGCCTGCATCCGGCCCTGGTCCAAGCCATGGTCCGGAGCGAGACGGAATGGGACGCCGTCGCCTCCTTCTGCGAAGCAGTCATGCTAGCGAAGGAGGTGGCGGAGAGGGAGAGGAGACCCTCTCGTCCCGGCCGCCGTGGTAGACGCCGCGGGCGTCGGGGGCCACCTGGTGACCTCCGGCCACCGTAGGCGCGGGCCTGTGGACGGCGAGCTCTGGGTGGCTCGCCGTCCGTCCGTCTAGTGACGACAGGCCGTGTCGACGGCGCGTTAGTGTTCCACGCGCGCCTCAAAGAGAGTTAGCAACACGAGGGGCCCGAAAGGGCCGACGCCTGCCGGAGTCGCGGGATTATTTGCAAGAGACACCGTGGCTCCGGAACACAAAGGGCAATGAAGGAACATGGATGGGTTTTAGTCAGTAGAAGTCCGACACTCCCTCCCGCTACAACCAGAGCGTGAGGAGTCATTGGATGATTTCCCATCCCTTAAAAAAAAAGGGTGAGCATAACAAGTTTTTTTTAATGATTATTTATAAACATAGACTGAAAAAAGTGTTTTGGTATGGTTTAAAATAACTAATAATGACTTTAAATACGTTATTTATTTATTTAATTCGATTTAAGACTTATTCAAACAAAGTAAAATAAACCGTTATCGATATGCAACTAAGTTTTTTTGCAAACCGTACTTTTCAAAAGACATTTGACAGACAAAGGTCATTGAAATTCCTATTCTCATTTGAAACGCATAGTACATGTCTTCACGCGATCTTCCTGAACATAAATGACTCATTCTGAATAGAGACCAACGTGATGTTTAGTCATTTCGCACTCACCTTTCATAATAGCGATAAATATTATTACTAATTACTATCACTTATTATTAAATCTACTAGGTACAAGTACGTGTCTCATGCTGTAACTAATTACGGTCACGTTTTCTTTTAATTTCTTAGGATGAGAATCATTATCATATCAGCGAATTTAACTTTGAACCCCCCCCTTTAAATATATATTTTTTCCATTTACTTTTTCCATTATAATTATTTTCTTGTTATGTTTAGATAGACATGAAATGTAATGTCAATATAGTCATGTAATATAATTGAATGTAACCTAACTTACGATCCTACAATGCTCTGTGTAGAAACTTAAATTACCATTGTATCACAAAATGTATAAGGCCGTTATTCCACTGGCATTTTACGAGTGTTGGCGTTTCTCCAACGTCTATGCAGCGTCAACGCTGCGCAGACGCGACGTTGACGTTGCGGTCCTTGGCAACAGGTACATTCACGCCGTCCGTCTGCGCCCACACGGAAAGAGGGATGGCGTGATTTTACCTGTTGGCAAAAATGCAACGTTAACGTCACGTTGACGCGACGTTAACGCTTTACCACTACAGACTTGGACGTTGGAGAAACGCCAACGCTCGCAAAACGCCAGTGGGATAGCGGCCTAAGCTATGCTATAAATGCTACTAGCTAATTCAAGGATTTTTTTAATGTAAGAATGTTTCTGTGACTATGTTGTTGGATACGTTGGAGTGCCATAATAAATAAATAAATAAATTGCCATTCACTGCTGAACGTAAGCCTCCCCCAAAGAGCGCCAACCATCCCGGTCTTGAGCAGTCCACATCCATCCGCCGCCAGCCACCTTCTTTAAATCTTCGGTCCATCGTGCCGCGGGGCATCCCACACTACATTTGCCCATACGCGTTCTCCTCACTAACACGTGTCTTTTCCATCGTCCGTCTGTCCGTCTACAGACATGGCCGGCCCACTTCCACTTCAGCATGCTGATTCTATAAACACTTTCAGTAACTTTAGTTCTCCGGCGGATGACTTCGTTGCGAATTCTATCCACCAGAGAAACCCCAAGAGCAACCACGAGACCAGAGAATCTTACGAAGTCTGCAATTTTCCGGTAATATAAATATACCTACTTAACCCAATAATACTGGGAATCGAACCCAGGCCCTCACGCTCAGCTGTAGCATTTACAGCCATGCATTTTTCCAAATGATTACCGTTTAAAAAACAAAATGGCCAAGGTGTTTTTTTTTTATTACAGTCACGATTACCTATACACCGTGTAACAAAATTAACGTAAAACGTTAAACGTTATCACTATCACGAGTCCTCCGTCGCGTCTTTCTATCTGTTCGCGATAAACTCAAAAACTACTGCACCGATTTTCATGCTGCTTTCACCAATGGATAGAGTGGTTCTCGAGGAAGGTTCTAGTATAATTTGTCAAGCGGCTGAAGCCGCGGGCATCAGCTAGTTTTACATAACATCACACCGGTCCTGTGTAATAGACCCTATTACTGTCAACTGGGCATTAAATCTCATCTCCGGGCTACCCAATAATACTGCCATGATCTGGGAATCGAACACAGGTCTACATGCTCAGCTGTAACGATTACTGCCATGCATTTTTCTTAATGATTAATCTACCATTCTGATAAAAAATAAAACATTGCATTGGAATTTATATACCGTCGTTACAAAATTATTGCAAAATGACCAAGGTTTTTTTTTACTAAAGTCACGATTACCTGCTTATATATTGTGTAACAATAAATGCAAAACGTTACACGTTTTTCCCATAGCAATATAAAATGGTTATTCCGCACAATAATTTATACCTGGTCTATTTATGGAATCAACTAAATTCTGTTGTTATGACACAAATGAATGAATGGTGTAGTCGATTTTTTTGTTCATAGTTATGAGTAGGCACAGACGCCAGCGCATCAAACTACTCAAAAAATGACAAAATTTCCCAAACAATCTTGAACCTAATCGCTTTTAAAATAAAGTCGAAAATCTATTGAAGAAATTTGCAAAGTTTTTTTTTCACTTTTTAGTAGTACCCCACACCTAACAACACCACTGAAAAAATCGCAGAAAAGCAAAATACGCAATTTCTATTACTTGGATGAAAAAAAAACCATCATTCAAGTAAACGAATACCAGCTATTTCGGTTTAAATCGAAATAGCTGGTATCCAAACTTCGTAACCGATTTTGATAAAATTTCAATGGAACCAATCAATATATCCTTTCAGATAAAATATTCTTTAGTTAGAGGGGGGGGGGGGGGGACATTTTACTGCTTTGTCTCTCGCGCAAACTATTCAGTTTAGAAAAAAATGATATCTCAATGTAATTTTTGTAGACCTATCCATAGATAACACGAATGGGTTTGATGAAAAAAAAAATTTTCAGTTTCAGTTCTGAGTACCTACCTATGGGGAACCCCCAAAATTTATTGTTTTCACTACTTACCATGTTTCAACAGCATAGTTCAAATAGTTTCGGAAAAAGTGGTTGTGACATACGGACGAACAGACACACAGCTGACAGACAGAAATAACGAATGAATCCATAAGGGTTCCTTTTTTGCCATTTGGCTACGGAACCCTAAAAATAGTTCATGTTTAGTTACTGTTATAATCGTTAAAACAAAATTATTAAGTTATTATCGTTAGATTCTAATTACTAGTTCCAATTATTAATAGCATTTTTATCGTTAAGTTCTATTTACGTTGGTATTACTTTATTAGTATTATATTTTAGTGAGTGAGTGCGTAAATTAAGATATATTTTTAAGAATTTACGGGACATAGCCGATTTTAAATTAATTAAACAGGTTTACTTGGCTTTGTGTCAATCTATTCTTACATACTGCATAACTTCTTGGGGTGGTGCCGCAAAATCAACCTTACTACTGCTAGAACGTGCTCAAAGAGCAATTCTAAAAGTCGCCACCCGTCGGCCATTTAGATTTCCCACACACCAGCTTTATATGGCATGCAAGGTGCTAACAGTTCGACAACTTTTTGTTTTAAGTATAGTTTTACTACAACACAATGAACTAGAGTTTAAACCTGTACCTTCAGAAAAAAGAAGAAAGGATCTGGTTTGCACGAACCCTCAAACTAAACATGCTTTCTCAAAAAGATTCTATTTATTTCTAGGACCATTCGTATATAATAAATTTAACAAATTGCTTCAGATATATAATGTAAGTTATTATAAGTGTAGTATAATGTTATTTGATAATTTAGCAAAACTAAATTACTCGGACACGGAAAAACTACTAGAGGTGCTGAACTAAAGTAGCTGACTTAACTGTAGTTACCTAAAATTATTATTTTAGTTGTAGATTTAAATCAGGATCTATAAGCGTAGTTTATGATAAGGTTATGCAAAATATTGTATCTGCTTAGATTTTGAAAATATTTTATTTTTATTTAATTCAATGACTTTCCCATTTAACAAATACTTTCGCAGAGAGGTGGCCTGAAACACAGGTTAAGTAAACCTAGATCAGGCAACGCACTACATTACTTTCAGAGTTCTATTTTTGACTGTAAACTCATATTTGTCTTCCATAGTTTAAATTTAGTTATTATCCTAATGTAGGCCTAGATTAATATATACAACTGCACTATAATGTACACTTTTTCGTAAACATGTTATTTCAATATATTTTTTTTTATTTTTTTTTTGTTTTTTTTTTTTTAAACTGAGTTGTTACTCACAGATACTGGAAGCAACCAATAATAATCGCAAAATGAATTAGAAAAACAAATTAAACTAGCGGCCAAGTGCGAGTCGGACTCGCGCACTAAGGGCTCCGTACCATTATCTATGAAAACGTTAAAATAATCAAGTTTGTTGTATGGGAGCCCCCTATATTTTTTTTTTCTGTTTTTTAGGATTTGTTGTTATAGCGGCAACAGAAGTACATCATCTGTGAAAATTTCAACTGTCTAGCTATCACGGTTTCTGAGATACAGCCTGGTGACAGACAGACAGCGAAGTCTTAATAATAGGGTTCCGTTTTATCCTTTGGTTACGGAACACTAAAAACACGTCAGCCACTTTAAAAATGAACTAAAAAATGTAAAACAAGCATTTCCCCAAAAATTTTAAATGTAAACTTAACTTCTTTATTGCAGTCAGGGGACCGTGGATACTCTGGAACATTTTTGTTGAAATCGGTTAAGCCATTTAGAAGTAATGGTGGAATAAAGGAACTCGGAAATATACATACATACATAAACCCTGAAAACATAACATTAGTTTTTCGGGCAGTTGTGTAAAAATCATCAAGCGTGCGTTAAATCTTAAACAAATGATAGCCGCTTACTTGTGAATTGAACGTGGCTATCGATCTTTGTGAAATTTTTACTCATGTGATACAAAGACAAGTCAGTAGTAATTCCAATACGACCTTGATACCGTTTCCTCTTACTGATAAAATGTCAAGATTCGATGATGTAATCGGGCCGGTTCTCATTGGCACCGTTGAAGTTTTTGACTGCAATAATGCTGTGAAAAAGTCCAACGGTGTCAGTTGTACAATTTGTTCAATAGAGTCACCGCGGCTCTGGAAAGCAAGGGGCCAGTAGGAGGAACACGGATGGGTTTTAGTCAGTAAGAGTGTCACTCCCTTCTGCTTCGCCCAAAGTGGGAGGAGTCATATGATGATTTCCCATCCGTATAAAAAATAGCCAAGTTCAAGTCTGACTCGCACACGAAGGGTTCCGTACCATAAAACTTAAATGTTTATTATTTGTTGTTATAGTGGCAACAGAAATACACAATATGTGAAAATTTCAACTGTCCTTGAGATACAGCTCGCTGACAGTAAGACGGACGAATAGACGGCGGAGGCTGGGTTCCGTTGGTTACCTTTTGGGTACGGAACCCTAAAAATGGTGACAGTGAGCACTCAGAGTATTGTAGCCGCTTGAGTCAATCTTCCGGGTTAAGCAAACTTACCGAATGTTGTCCACAATATTCGAAGACCCCTCTATGTGAGGCTTATGCAGCAGTGGTACCCAACAACCACAAGCGCAAAAGTGTGACAACCAGTCTTCTTAAGGGGTGCCGTGTGATTGGGGAGGTCAGTAATGTAGAAGATTCAACAGTAGCGTAGCAAATTTTAAAGGGTTTGGGCATAATGTTGTTATTGTTTTATTTAAACAAAATAGGCCTTACTAGCTAAGGACTGTCTTAGCAGGCCAAGAAGGAGATGGCGGAACTAAATGTACCTATAGCTTTCCGCCCACACGTCGTAGGGGACGTCGGGGCCCTTGTAGTCCGAGGGCCCCATATATTTAACTAGCTAACCCGCGCAACTTCGTCTGCGTCACATTTTCCATTAATGCTCCATTCCTATTTGTCTGAGCGTATTGATATAATTATAGCCTTTACACTGAGAGAGTTTTTCAAATCGGACCATTAGTTCCTGAGATTATCGCGTTCAAGCAAACAAACTCTTCAGCTTAATATTAGTATAGATACGGCTGATACGGAAGTATAGCTACGCCCCTGCGCTTTATATAACCTACCGGATTTGACACCTTAGACTGGCAACCTAATGAACTGAACTCAATAATGTAGGGAAGATAAATAATGATTTTGTTTCAACTTATCTCAAGCACCCACCTACACGCACAAAACGTTTCGGGAACACATTCATAGTGCGTACAGCAAAGGAGTGGAATTCCCTGTCGGAGTCTGTGTCTCCTGATAGCTACAACCTGGGAGTCTTTAAGTCAAGAGTGAATAGATTACTTCTAGGCAAGCGTGCTCCATCTTAGACCGCATCATAACTTACCATCAGGTGAGATAGTGGTCAAACGCGTGCCTATCAAAAGTGAAAAAAAAAAAGAATTTATTTCAATTAAACCATTTACAGGCACTTTTGAATTATCAAGGTCGTTCGGTCCAAAAAGATGAAGCTATTTGCTCGTTCCAAAGCGTAGATCTCTATGGAGAAGAACGTGCAAGAAACTCTACGGACACGTTTATTACGTTTGGCAATAATTGTTTCCGGGATTATGGGGAACCGTCCCTCCCTCCTTGCGTAGTTTGTCCTTTTGTTTCAACGTCGTGAAGTGTATGACTTTCTCTTGTACTATACAACGTGTTACAGAAACAACGCAATACTTCTAAAGGCTAATTAACTGACTTCCCAAAAAGGAGGAAGTTATCAATTCGGTTGTATGTTCTTTTTTTATGTTTGCTACCTCATAACTCCGACAATTATGAACCGATTTGAAAAATTCTTGTTTTGTCTGAAAGGATATACTTGCAGATTGGTCCCAATTACCAAAAATTGGTGGAAGTTTGGATTTTAAATCGATAACTGGAATTCGTCTACTTGGATGATAGTTTTATGTCATCCAAGTAATCGAAATTGCGTATTTTGCTTTTCTGCGTTTTTGCAGTGGTGTTCTTAAGAGCGTGTATTCCGTCCACTAGCGCCGCCAATCGTTTTTTAGTATTTGTGGTAAATTTAAGACACGTAGATAAAAAATCGCTATGTAGTGCACTGAAGAAATGTATTTATTATGTTTTGAGAGTTATGTTTTGTACTTTAGAACAGAAATAGTTGCCAAAGTCGATATTTTTGCTAAAAGTGGCCACTTTTAGCAATAATTGCCGTTTCGGCTATTTAGCCATGAGTTATGTATTAAAAATAGCTGTCAAAAAATAATAGATACATTTCTTCAGTGCACTACAGAGCGGTTTTTTATCTACGTGTCTTAAATTTACCACAATTAATAAAAAACGATTGGCGGCGCTAGTGGACAGAATACACGCTCTTAAGTGTGAGGTACCACTAAAAAGAGAAAAATAAAAAACTTTTTACAAAAAAATACACCCGACTTCCAAAAAAAAAACACTACAAAGTTAAAAATAACTTTATTTTCGGAAGTCAGTGTTTTTGTTAGTTTCTTCGTATTTTGACACCGTCGTTGGAAGTCGGGTGTATTTTATTGTAAAAAGTTTTTTATTTTACTCTTCACCATGAACAACTTTCACTTCCTATCAATTCATTTATTCATTCATAAGACAACTTTTGGTCCACAGAAGCTGTTACTAATACTTAATACTATGTTAGCAACTACAAAACTTCAAAATACAACATGAAGGGCCAGGGATAAAATAAAGCTAACAAAATCGACAATAAACAAACCCGCACCCCCCCCCCCCCCCGCGCTTGCGTTTTACTATGGGAGCAACACAAAAACGACTTCCCAACTCTCCATAGGTACATCTATGTGCACACAACCCGACAAAATCTACGTGATTTTCGTTTTGAAGTTTGTTGCCATAGTTGTTGTTATAAATATCCCTTAAGAAATATGAGTATAAATTTACCCTACTAGGCCTAAACATCGATACACACTTAAATTGGAAGTCGCACATCCAGAAAATAAGAGCAAAGATATCTAAATTTTCATACGCACTCCGCGAGATCAAAAAAACAACAGACCTGAAAACTGCACTAGTAAGCCGGGTCCAGACATGTATCATTTGCCCGATCCGATCACCGTATCCGTATCGTCGACGCGTATTATGATCGCATATGTGGACGGGTAATGATATACGTATCATGATAGGGGATCTCGATACGCCGTTATGATACGGCCCGTCCCATGTCATGTCGGTTTTTGTCCGATCATCAAAGGTGATACAGATACGGACGTGGCGTGGGTCAGTCTGGACGCGTCATTATGTGTTGAAATCTTAGGGCTCTCATCAAAGCTCTGCCTCCAAGTCTGTTTCTGTTTCTAAATAATTCCGTTTGCCACCATCGTCTCTGTTTTGGTTTTGCGGTTAGAATGTTGTGAATGACAATAAAACAGGCACATGAAATTGCTAAATTCTCGTACTCTCGAGCAGAACCTGAACTGGGCAATTTGATACGCGATCATGACTATTGTGAAGATACGGATACGGAGCAAATCGGAGGCGTCCACAACTTGATACGGGGCTTGATACAATACGCAGATACGGATACGGTGATCGGATACGGTGATAGGATCGGTCAAATGATCATGATAGGATCGGTCAAATGATCATGTCTGGACCCGGCGTACTACGCATACGCCTACGCATGGCTCAAATACGGTGTCATTTTATGGGGCAACAGTACAGACGCGCCCATGTTGTTTACAAAAAGAGAGGACATCCAAACAAAAATAATTTTAAGACACAAAATTAGACTGAACTTACCATCGTCGCAACTAAAAATGCACTCCAATAGTATCCTTGTCATGTCTATAAAAAATTATAATAAATTACCCGACATAATAAAAAATATAAATAAATATAACATCTTTATAAATAAATTGAAGCTTTTCCTTAGAAGCAAATGCTACTATGGTATAAGCGAATATTTAAATGATAAATTATAATTAAATTCACACTATATATCTGTATCCACAAAAACTCATTTACAATGATAGGCCTCCCTCGCCCAATTTCTAACTTACCTTGACTATTAATTATGTAATAAATAAAAATATAAATACATGAATAAAAAATAATAATTAACTAATTACAATACAGTGTTGCTAAATAAATAAATAATTTTAAAACAATAAATATTATTATTAATTTTTACTTTGTATTCATAAAATTTTACAATTTACTAGATACTTAATTATTAAAATTATCACATTTAAGCCCCAGTGCTCTTCCTCCTCTCTCCTACTTGATCTATGCTGTGCCCGACAGGGTCCATAATTGTGACTAATATAATTATTTACTTCCAACTGTACACATTATGGTACGCAATAAAGAATTGATAATTGAGAAAAAAAAATACTCCTTAAGGCGAGGTTGCAGTACTGTGTGTTTTGACGAACAACAGCGACTGTCCGGCGAGCGAAATAATGCCTAAATTTTGATTGATTTTTCTTCTTGGCAAAAATGATAAAGAAATTATACAATATGGTTTCAACATTTACTTCAAAATAAAAAGCTCTATCTATTGATATAACTTTTATAAATATTCCTGACGAAATCTCTTAGCAGTACACGTTTAAAATTGTAATTTAGTGTCATGTTTGATTAAAAAAAGTATCGAGCCAATCATTCTAAATCGCGTTTCTATCTTTACGATTTACTTGAGGGTATGTTTAATTTTTATGTAATGATTTTTATTTATTAAAAAACTCATCATTAATAAGATTTTCAGACGTTCAAAAATCTTAAAAAGTACTGCAACCCCGCCTTAAGAGGTATTACAGTTATTTTGTTACACTTTGTATTAAATCGGTACAATTCAACGGGTCTGAGTCTTTTGCCATATACTTTACCCTGGAAACTGCAGGTTATAAAAATCCAAAAGTGGTTATCCTTATTATTCTATAAATAAAATGAGTCAGCAGTTCAATTGTTCCATTACAAACACACTAACATTTAATAGATAAGGCAAACGCACTAAAATTAACTATGGCGGACAGGTATTAAACCATTTGTTTACGTCACATGCCGATTTAATTTCGGAATCAATAGAATAAAAAAGCAACATGCGTTTGCTAGGCAGATTGCCAATATTATCAAACAATAAAAAAACTTTTTACAAAAAAAAATACAACCGACTTCCAAAAAAAACACTACAAAGTAAAAAATAACTTTAATTTCGGAATTCGGTGTTTTTGTTACTTTCTTCGTATTTTGACACCGACTTCCGAAATTAAAGTTATTTTTTACTTTGTAGTGTTTTTTTTCGATTCGGTTGTATTTTTTTTGTTAAAAGTTTTTTATTTTTCACTTTTTAGTGGTGCCCCACACCTAACAACACCACTGCAAAATCGCAGAAAAGCAAAATACGCAATTTCGATTATCAAAGAATCATCTAAATAGTCAAATTCCAGCAATTTCGATTTAAAATCCAAAGTTCGTAACTGATTTTGATATGATTTAAATGGGACCAATCTGCAAGTATATCCTTTCAGATGAAACAAGAATTTTTCAAATCGGTTCATAATTGTCGGAGTTATGAGGTAACAAACATAAAAAAAAAAAACACAAATAGGTATCAGCTCAGCTGAGCTGATACCTATTTGTGGTTTTATTCAGATTGCTCTTTTTAGTGAAAGTAGTTAATTAATTTTTTTTTATTAAAAATCTCATTGGGTTAGGTCAGAATAACGATTATGAGCAGTCTAAAGTAAAAAAACCCTTGAAAAAAAATATGAAAAAACGAGAAAAAAGCCGACGAAAATTTCTAAGTCTAGGGGTGTCCAGAATCATGCCCTGGACCCATGGAAATCGTTTGTGCGTCGATGTCAGATACACGCGGTATAGCCTTCCTCATGAATGCGGCTATCATTTATACACCAATAATTTTCCGAATCCGACTGATATTTTCAGATAAAGAGCGTTCAAACAAAAAAACAAATTCTTCAGCTTTATAAATTTTAACACACCTACCTAGATAAATCAATATGCGATACTCTACTTTATTGTTTGCCTAGGGACCTAATCTCCGACCTAGAACAAATATTATCTGTATTTGTTTCAATGCCAACAAGATTAAAATAGTAATAATTAAAAATCAATTTCGGTCGGTAAAGTACCCACTCGATAAGTGGTCAGCTTGAACTAATGACGTTTTTCATTGATTACAAACGTTTCAACAAATGGTGTTTGTCTAAGTACGTAATGAAAATAATGGCTGGAAACCACAAGTTTAAAGTGCGTGCTAATTACTCAAACACTGGTGGTATAGGTATTTTACCAGAGATAATGTCAATGACCAGTCATGTGATGTGACTATGTAACCAGTAATTCTATTGAACTAATACGAGTTGCCAGTGATGACTTATGGAATCGAAAAACGCTCACAATGGGCCTTATCAGAAAGAAAAAAAATAAAAAAAAAATAATAAAAGTAAAAAAAAAGAGAAGAAAGAAAGTAGTAAAAATAATGTAGTGGTGGTGGTGTGTGTGTGTGTGTGGTGTGTGTGTGGTGTAGTGTGTGTGTGTGGTGTAGTGTGTGTGTGTGGTGTGTGTGTTGTGTAGTATAAATAATTAGAGTTTACTTGCGTAGTCTAATCAGGAATGATGATATCCGCAAGAGAACCAACGTTACCGACATAGCCCGAAGGATCGCCAAACTGAAATTGCAGCGGACAGGGCACATTGCTCGCCGAACAGGTGGTCGATTAGTGGTACCCCACACCTAATAACACCACTGCAAAATCGCAGAAAAGCAAAATACGCAATTTCGATTACTTGGATGACATAAAACTATCATCCAAGTAGACGAATTCCAGCTATTTCGATTTAAAATCCAAACTTTGTAACCGATTTTGATAAAATTTAAATGGGACCAATTTGCAAGTATATCCTTTCAGATAAAATAAGAATTTTTCAAATCGGTTCATAATTGTCGGAGTTATGAGGTAACAAACATAAAAAAAAGCACCTCTTCCTTTTTGGGAAGTCTGTTAAAAAAGGCTGAAATGTTCTATAGTAGCGACCGCGTACCGGAAGAACAAGCATTATGTGCAAGTTCGCTCCATCATAGACCTCATCCATCGTTTCATCATTTACATCAGGCGTGATTGTGGTCAAGAGCAAGCCCATTACATAATAAAAATAATAAAAAAAACCGGCCAAGTGTGAGTCAGACTCGCGCACCGAGGGTTCTGTATAAACCTGTAGGTAGATATTATAAGCAAAAGTTGCGGTTTACGATTTAAGACGTATTAAAAAAAAAACTACTTACTAGATCTCGCTCAAACCAATTTTCGGTGGAAGTTTACATGGTCATGCATCATATATTTTTATCATTCTCTTTTTTTTGGAAGTTACCACTTTGGAAGTGTCACTCGCGCAAACTATTCAGTTTAGAAAAAATGTGTTAGAAAGTTGTAAGTGTGGGGAACCACAATTTTTTTTTTTTGTGTGAAAATCTTAATGCTGTTCACAGAATACATCTACTTACCAATTTTAACAGCATAGTTCTTATAGTTTCGGAGAAAAGAGGCTGTGACATACGAACAGACAGACAGACAAGACGAATTTATAAGGGTTCCATTTCTGCTATTTGGCTACGGAACCCTAAAAAGACGTAACTTTGGCTGCATGATTTTACTTGAGATGGATTTTCGCTCTTGATTCTAGTCTAGGTTAAAGGACAGAGACAAAGTCGACGATGTAGAGAGATAATCCAGAAGAAGCCTATGCTCTGTGTCCCTTTTTTTTTAGGGATGGGGAATTATCAAATGACATAATTATCCCGCTCTAGGCGGAGCGGGACGGAGTGTCACACTTTTACTGACTAAAACCCATCCATGTTCCTTCGTTGCCCTGTGTGTTCCGGAGCCGCGGTATCTCTTTCGATTTTCGAATAGTCCCGCGACTCCGGCAGGCGTCGGCCCTTTCGGGCCCCTCTGTGTGCTGACTCTCCATGAGGCGCGTGTGGAACACTAACGCGCCGCCGTCGACACGGCCTGTCGTCATAAGACGGATGGACGGCGAGCAGCGTGCTCTGTGCCCCAAAACATGAAAGTTAGAGTGTGTTCACTCTAACTTTGATGTTTTGGGGCACAGAGTGCAGGATAGGAGGTTCAGTATAGTTTGTGAATTGGCTAGGTACTTAACTACTAGGTCTCACCCGCGACTTCTTACGCGTATATCCCGTTTTATTCCCGTTCCCGTAGGAATTTCGGGTAATCCTCTCTTAGTGCACAACTACGTAGTGTTAGGAAGCTACATGCCAAATTACAGGTTTCTACGACCAGTAGTTTCGGCTGTGCGTTGATATAAGTCAGTGAGTCAGTTTTGCCTTTAAAAATAAATCTTGGTTAGATTATATTTTCTCGACATATTATAAAAAATCATTTTGTATCCAATAAATCCCATCCGAATTCCATAGTTTCCAATATATCCGTGTCTTATTTAGATAATAACAAAAAGTTTACAATTCTCACGCGTTATTTTACGGAGTTTCCCATTTTCCGGTGACATCTATACTAATATTATAAAGCAGAAGAGTTTGTTTGTTTGTTAGGTTGAACGTACTAATCTCAGGAACTACCAGCTCGAATTTAAAAATTCTTTTTGCGTTGGATATTCCATTTATCGAGGAAGGCTATATAACATCACGCTATGACCGTTAGGAGCGGAGCAGCAATAAGAAATGTTGCAAGCGGGAAAAAAGCTTCCGTTGCGTGCGCTGCGTAAACGGTTTAAGTTACGCAAAAATCAAGTATTACGATTTTTTTTTTTTTTTGAATATACAAAACGGGGAAACTCTTGGCTCAAATCTCACCTGATGGAAAGTGATGATTAGGCCGAAGATGGAAGCGAGTTTCACCCGGAATCATCTTACACTGAGGAACTGGCTATCATACCTCTAACTGCCGGAACACAACAATGCTGTTAACATTGTTGTTATGGCGACAGACTTTGACATGATGGTGGTAGCTTGCCAGGTGGACTTAGAACAAGTCCTACCACCAACCAAACCGAGCAAAAAAATTGCCCTCACTGGGAATCGAACCCGGGACCTCTGGGTCTGAATCAGGTGGTATAACCACGAGACCACGGAGGCGGTTAGTGTCACCTGTTTAGCACCACCCAGGGACCACGTGTAGGGATTCGCTGAAGGGTATTCTCCTACGGACGCGGGTGACTCGGCCCCCAAAAGCGGGTGAGACCCGCGCAACTTCGTCTGCGTCACATTTTCCATTAATGCTCCGCTTCTTATGTTCATAGCGTGATGTTATATAGCCTATAGCCTGGCACGATAAATGGCCTATCCATCACAAAAATAATTTTTCAATTCGAGCCGGTAGTTCCTGAGATTAGCGCGTTCAACTAAACAAACAAACTCTTCTGCTTTATAATATTACTAGTGACCCGCGCAACTTCGTCTGCGTCACACATTTTCCTTTAATGCTCCGCTCCTAATTGTCTTAGCGTGATTATGTATAGACTATAGCCTTCCTCGATAAATGGGCTATCTAACACTGAAATAATTTTTCAAATCGGATCAGTAGTTCCTGAGGTAACGCGTTCAACCAAACAAACAAACTCTTCTGCTTTATAATATTAGTATAGATAGTATAGATTTGGAGATAGCTGAAAAAAAAGAAAAAATCACTTCTGAATATGACCTACTTTAAGCACTTTCTAAATAACTGCCATTATGATCTGTGAATTATTTTTCGTTCTTCCTCTTTATTCTCTCTATTTTCCTGATGTTTTTGATTCATTATTATACCTACGCTCCAAATTGCTCTATCGATAAAGTTTATAAATATAGTTACACCATGAAACGGTATCGGTGAAAGGTTCGTAACACAGTTATCATTTATAATTTAAATATTTAATTAGATAAAAGTAGTAGGTAAGTAGGTACTTACAATAGAAATTGATTCGGTGGACAGCAGGGCTATGCGGCTCATTGGCAACGTTAAACTGGTCCCAAGCTACACAGCTTGGCTCGTCGCAGCAAGGTTGCCTGCTTGTCGATTTTCGACAGATTTCACTTCGGTGTGCGTGCGCAAGACTTTCACACGACCTCATCCCACCGGTCCCGTTCTACCATCGGAAATCTAGACACACTGCAAGTTGCATTTGTACCTTGTTGCTATTCCACTAATTCGCAGTACCGAAGCGTTTCCAAACGTTTTTTTATAATGCGCACAGCAAAGGAGTGGCCTGCCTCTGTGTTTCTGAACGCATAGGTAGGTACTATACAACGGCTTCTTCTGGGTAAGCTTGCTCCATTGTCGACTTTGGCTCTGTCACCTCTGACCTAGACTTAGAGTGAACAGCAAACCCATCTCAAAAAAAAAACCGGTCTAGAGTGAGTCGGACTCGCGCACCGAGGGTTCCGTACCATCATTTGAAACTAGAAATGTTTTTTAAATTTTCATCGGCGAAACCTATATTCGTCAAAAAATTTAGATGAATTTCAGCTTTAGATGAGCGCCATCTCTTGACCGATAGTGAAACTAATGTAATTTAAATTGATGATTTCTGAAAATGTGTGCTATTTATAGACATCTTTTTATTTTTCCTGTAATATATACATATAATAAAATTATAGACTTGCCGTGTCTGTACATTGAATATTTTCGCACATAGAAATATTAGAAAAAGACAGAATAAGTATAAAAATGTAATTTTTGAAATGTTTGTTTTTGAAATTCGAATAAAACGCTAAAATTCAAGAAAAACTGTGAAAGCCCTCTTAAGGCGGCGTAAAATACGCCGTGTGAACTTTAGTAGGTACTACTTGTATGAAACCGAATACAACGTGAATTCCGCGACTCATTTTACGTGACTCATAAATAAAAAAATACTTTAGTTTGGCCTCGCCCTAACCCACGTGCGAGAACAACTTACCTTTAATCGAATACTAAGTTTTGAATGCCAATTTCTACTCAAACTGAATAAACACATTCACCTGTGGTGATAATAACGGTAAATCATACAATATGTCATAAATAATAAATAAAAATGCTTTATGTATACTTAGTTACTACTTCTACTGCAACATTCATAGTCATAATAATCATGACGTCATACCTACTAAAGGAAAACCATATACAATAACTTTGTATGTACAACAAATTATAGGTAGGTAGGAAAATTGAAAATAGAGATATCAAAATTGCGGGGATTTTTGAACCGCATTATTGTGTGTTGATACTCCAATTGAAGCCTTGTTTACATAATTTCTCATTATCTTCTAATCAGTATATTGTATTATTCTTTCATATTTTCAGCGTGTCAGAATCAAAGTGTTTTCTCTTATAGAACGGTACCTATTTTATTTTTAGCCTAATCCGTCCCACTGCTTGGCAAAGGCTTCTCTTTTTTCCTAGAGCGCAGCATGGTGGATGGATGATGATCTCAGATGCCATTTTGTCGCTAGATGGCGCTAGATCCACAATTTAGAACATTTTCAATTTTTACGCCTAACTTAGAAATCTTTAATAGATAACTCTATTGTACGCGTCACCTAGGGCATTAACTTGATTATTTTAGATAGTCACTGTGCTTGTTAACTGGTCTCATACAAAGATTTTCACATAATAAAGATTTAGCCGCTTGACTTTACTCTTTACACACACATGCAAAGTAAATAGTAGTAACTTTCGACACTACTAGATGTCGTTTTATTCAAACAGTTGAAAATTAAAATTTCTTGATTAGTATAATTATTGGTCTAAGCATACTTTTGTTTCTAGACTCGATACCTTTTTAACTTAGCTAATTATTCATATAAATTATTTTAGGTAATATAGGTATACTGTCCCTATATTATAAGTTGTTGTAATGTGACTGAACGTAAATTGTAATGTGTAAATAGTGACGTGTACTAAATAAATAAATAAAAGACTATTTATTCCATTGTAAAGCTTTTTATTGTACCTTACTATAAATTAATAATATTTATTTAGTAAAAAGGGGTTAATATTTTCATAAAAATAATCGTTTTATTTACTCTCACTACATTTACTTAGATAGTTTCCGTTTGGATTCAAACCATCGAGTCATACCACCATACAAAGATAACATACTTTTTTAAATATTTTGATATTTACAATTATTATTTTGAATTTAGTATTAGAAAGAATTATGTATGTAGATTACAATATAAATAACATCATACGTAAGTATATATAACGGCACATATAAGTATTATACACAACAACACAAGTGGTTGCTAGCTAACCATAACATTTATTTATGTTTCAAGAATACCTACTTATTATACAATTTTGAACTTCAATAAATATTCTTTTACAATTGAATTGTTAGGCTGGTACCTAAATACATGAGTGAAACTTATCTACACAGAAAAATCTTATGAACTAACAAAATAACACAAACTATACATCGCTACGTGCAAAAATAGCTTATTTTATTCTATAATGTTCCCACTGCTGAAACTCAGGCCTCCTCTGAACTGTGGTGATGAAATAATTTACACAAAGCAAAGTGCCGGCTTGGATTCGAACCATCGACTCGTACCACCATACAAAGATACTTGTAAATATTATAATATAATAAAATATCTTCTTGTCTTCGCGCTACTTCTTGCAGTCTTCTCGTTGTTGTCACTTTTTACTTCCATTTATATAATTTCCGTGCGATCTGAATCAAATGCTGGAAGACGCAGTTTTCGCTGCAACAAATGAATTTACACAGTTTTGTTAGACTATTCTTACTGAACCCACACCTCAGAGACCTGCGGAATAAGTTAGGAAATGAGTAAGACTTATATTTTTATACCTTTTAATTCCTTGATGTCTAGACATTTAGCATTTTTCTCAACTCTTCTCAAAATAATTTCCGGCAGTACACATGTTTTAAAAAATGTTACCAACTTCAGCATCATAGCGTTGATAAATTCCTCATCCCGGTTAACTTCTATGACAGTCAATGGTTGGGTAACAGATATAAAGCAAATGAAGTAACATTTATTCATTTTGGTAATTCGCAATTGACCTGGACCTAGAATCAAAATAATAAAATAATAATAGCTGTTAAAAAGAAACAATCCAAGAAATACATTATTTTTAGACATACATACATACCAAGAAATAATGATATTTGTTACTTGATAATAATAATTATGCTTTTTGTTCATAACTAAAACATCATTTTCCAAATGAATAGGAAAATTTCTATTTTCTGATTCTTCTCTAATATTTTGAGATTTCCTTTCCAAGGAGGGAAAACATTTTTTTTCTACAATAGTATTTTCTGCTTCTATAATACCTGTAAAAAAGAAAAGTTTTTAGGCCTATGCTACTGAACCAAATTTAAAAAATTCACGCGACATTAGATCCATAGGGGCAGAACCACAGGCAAAAGCTAGTTATTTGTATATTTTTATTATTGAATAATCTTACCATCAGGGCTAGCTGCTAAGAATCCAAATTCTTCATCAATGAAAAGTCCTGATGGCCTGACAGTTTTGCTATATTGTTGCATAAACATGCTCTTTGCAACATGTTCATTTTGTTGTCCATACATTATATCTTTAGTACAAATATTATTTTTGTAGAGAATGCATTTCACATGATTGTGACATGGTGTGGCATTATGCTCCACTTCGTATTACAAACTCTGGATTTGGAGCTTGATTATTGTTTTGGGTAGAGTACTCTTCTTGTAGAACACTATCACAAAGTTTCATAGCGCGCAAACACATAGTTTTAGAGAAAAAAAAATCCTAAAAATTCAATTATTTCTAACCTATTTACGTTACGAAAAAATGACATATTTTGCCACAGATAACTTAAAAAATCGGTCCAAGGTCGTTTCGTTTTACGGTCAGACTAAGCGACCACACATTTAAAAGTTTTTTTTAATTGAATATTATAGTTTTTGACTTTATTTTATTTTTTAATAGTTGCGCAAGTATTATGTTTTCAAATAAAAGACAAATAATAGACTTAATTAAATAAAAATAAAAATAAATATTTTAGCGATTGTGGGTAACGAAACGTAATTTCAGAATACTATGATGTATGCGACGTTTACGTTTGACAGTTGTCATTCATTGTTTGTACTCAAGGTCGAGAGCGTCTATCGTACAGTTCGATTCAAACTTAATGGCGGTTCGGAAGTTAGCTGCGAGTGCAGTTGCGCGCAGGTACAGTCAAGTTGACAATAATTTAGGCTCAATTTAATTGGCTGATACCCAAAATTGCGTTTTGCGCATCGGAACGTACGATGTTCCGAGCCGCCATTAAGTTTGAATCGTACTGTACTCCTGTTTGTTTCAACGATTGAGTGACATCATGGCGTCTCCGAAGTCCCCGACTCAGAATGCAAGAACAAGCGGAGCGAGCTCTGGATTTGGGGGCACCCCGACTCGGATAGGTTAGGTTAGAAGGGGATGGCGGGGTCGAGTGAGCGAGCGAAGCGAGCGAATAGACCCCGCCATCCCCTTCGAGGTTATTTTTATAAACCACTCAGAAGCACACATTTTCTTTCAAATTAACATTTTTGAGAAGTTCGAGTATGACCTTGAGTATAGGTATTCTTGACGTTGGAGTTTGATGGAGGGCAATATTCTACGATTTTAGGCATATTTTGACCTTGACGTGTTTGACTTTGTTATTTACGAGTTTGACCTTGACCTTGAAGATGCCCCTGACCTTAATTTGGATTAAAAGCTTATATAGAGTCGCCATATAATCTACCCCACCCTTAATACTCCCACTATCCCAGCAATCCCGAAAGAAAGTTTTGGCAATTTTTTTTTCAGCACCTATGGTTTCGCGCGTTTTGGTAATTTCAAATTTACTATAGAAAGGGTACATTCTACCGAAAAAAAAATACCTACTATTAAAAACGGCAGTTAGCTAATACGAAGTGCTTCCTCATTTTCTGTTGGCGCAATCTACTTCTCTCTTTTTGATGGACATTTTTTTTTTGGTTCCTTTCGTCCGTCTTTGGGACAGGCAAAGGGAGCTGGTCAGTGGGTCGTCAGGGGCGGATTTTTTGGAGTTGGAGTATACGATTAGGGGCACTATGAACAGCAAAGAAACAAAAAAATTTTTTTTGGTTGAAAATAATTTTTTTGGGACATTTTCGTTTTTTTTTTTCAAAAATGTACTAATTTTTTTACAGCATATTATTAAGCTTGTCCATAGAAACAAATTAAGCTCTGAGAAGCATGGCCCTACGATGCACCGTTTTCGAGTTATGGGCCTTTGATATTATTTTTTTTATAAAACGCTCTATATTTCCGAAATAGTAGGTCGGATGAAAATCTTTTCTGGAAAGAAATTGTAGCTCTAGTCGATAACTATGAGATGGTGTAGAGAAACCCGCGAAAAGTAGTAAAAAAAAATCTCCAAAAATTTGACCAAGTCCCATGCCCCTAAAGATACGCAAGCTGAAGATGCAATTTTTTTTACTAATTTTCGCGGGTTTCTTTACACCATCTCATAGTTTTCGACTAGAGCTACAATTTCTTTCCAGAAAAGATTTTCATCCGACCTACCATTTCGGAAATATAGAGCGTTTTATAAAAAAATAAAATATCAAAGGCCCATAACTCGAAAACGGTGCGTCGTAGGGCCATGCTTCTCAGAGCTTAATTTGTTTTTATGGACAAGCTTAATAAGATGCTGCAATAAAATTAGTACGTTATTGAAAAAAAAAAACGAAAAAATTCTAAGTCCTAGCGCCCCTAAGGCTACACTCCAACCAGTTAGTTCGGGAGACAGCTTTCAGGGCTATCGTTTTTCAATTTATGTTGGCAACCCTGCTTGACGCACTTTGTGTGTGCTAATAATACTAGTAAAAAACTTTTTACAAAAAAAATACAACCGACTTCTAAAAACAAAACACTACAAAGTAAAAAATAACTTTAATTTCGAAAGTCGGTGTGTTTGTAAGTTTCTTCGTATTTTGACACCGACTTCCGAAATTAAAGTTATTTTTTACTTTGTAGTGTTTTGTTTTTAGAAGTCGGTTGTATTTTTTTTGTAAAAAGTTTTTTATTTTTCACGTTTTAGTGGTACCCCATACCTAACAACACCACTGCAAAATCGCAGAAAAGCAATATATGCGATTTTGATTACTTGGATGACATGAAACAATCATCCAAGTAGACGTGATAATAAAGATGATTTGATTTGATTTGATTTGATTTGATTTGATTTGACGAATTCCAGCTATTTCGATTTAAAATCCAAAGTTCGTAACCGATTTAGATAAAATTTAAATGAGACCAATCTGCAAGTATATCCTTTCAGATAAAACAAGATTTTTTCAAATCGGTTCATAATTGTCGGAGTTATGAGGTAACAAACATAAAAAAAGTTAAAGACCCGTAATAACAGCCACAACCCATCTAGGTGTAAAGTTCTCATCAATACAAATCAGTCAAGCCCAAACACAAGGTAACTGCTGTAAATCGTTGAGGAGTTCCCTCGACTGTCTTTCGGCTCCATCATCAGAACGACTCCAGACCTTCATTAAATTGTAGTGCTTTAAAATACTTGATGAAAAAATTAACAAACGCACTAGTTGCCCATACGATTTTTGAAAGTTTCCCTCGACTTCTCTGGGATGCCATCATCAGATCCTGGTTTCCTTATCAAATAAAAAAGACATTTTTAAAATCGGTTCGCAAGCTACGGAGTTATGCCCGAACAAACACAAAAAAAATACGAACACCCGAATTGAGAACCTTCTCCTTTTTGAAGTCGGTTAATAATTATACAGAAGAAAAAGTCGCAAAAGTATTTCACTTTAAGAAGTATTTATTAGTTTTAAGACTAGATGCTGATTATCCAGGCTGCAGCATCAGGCCAGACTTATGTCAACATTGCATTGAACTTAAAATTTAGTCCTGTTTAAAATGAGCCCAAACACGACTACGGTGCTGTAATTTCAAGGTTTGTACTTTTTCTGATGCTCCTGGCTTCAGCATCAGGTCTCTATGTATAATAGTTCGTTTATCCACACATCGAGCCCTTTTCAATGAGCCTAAACACGATATATCTGCTGTTAGTTGTCGAGGAGTTAGGTACTCTGCAGCATCAGGTCATGACTTGATGATCATGAGACCAAATGTGGCAACGATCATGAGACCAAACGTGCCCTATCAAACATCAAAACAATTTACTAAAACAATCCTTGCCTGTTCGAGTAACTTCTTACTGTTAAGGAGTTGTACCTTCCATCATCAGCCCAGCTACCTGAGATGGTGACAACCATATGCAAATACACAAGATACTTCATAAAATATGCGAAAAATAATAAGTAAGCCTATAAAATTTGAGGGTTGCCCTCGATTTCTCTAAGATCCCATCATCAGATCCTAACTTGGTGACAATGGGACCACCTCAGAACTACTTTCGAACAAAAAAAGAATTTTGAAAATCCGTCGACAATTGGCGGAGTATTTGATGAACAAACATAGAAAAAAAAAACATACAATCATCCGAACATAGTACCTCCTCCTTTTTGTGAAGTCGGTAAATAAGCAATTATGAAAAATCAAAGTGGTTTGTCTGTGTATTCACTAATCTTGCTTGTTTCACATGAATTAAATATGATTCAATCAATAGATGTACTACGTACCTACGTTTCACCATTGTGTAGGTAGCTTCGCTGGTCGCCTGATTTAGTTATAACTTACTTATACATCAAATTCTATTCTCTGATTTCATTCAACCCAAACCAATGGATTAATACCTAAGCGTATCAGAAAATGTGTTATCAGTACCTACTTACATACACTAAAAAGATTTTTAAATCTGGAAAGTCAAGGAATGTTTAAGTGTGTACTAGTAACTACTTACTACATATTTAAACTAGATAATACAATAATTACATAAGTATTGTATCTGTGTGAACCAAGGGCAGATCGCAGAGATAATTTTTTCACTTTATGTAAAGCATTATATCTCATTCCATACTAAAAAACATTTTATCAATCATAAAATGTTAACTCCGCGGGCAAACCCGCGCGCCCGGCACTATCTTGCTAGAAACACAATATTCTGGAAACGATTCGCAACTTCGCAAATTGTCAAGACTCAAGACAATCACGCATGAACGGAATGGCAACAGCGCGGGCACAGACGCGACGTGCTGCTTCTTGAACGGCAACGTCGCATGATCGCATCCGCGGTCCGCGCGTCACTCGATGGCGCTTGTTCGAATTATCGAACAGCGCCATCTATTTATGAATGTTTACCAATCGTAAATTCGTGACACAACAGCAACCAACTTTCTCGGTGGTTCTATAAATTTCTGTCAGATGGCGTGATTCAGATCACTCACACATGTAAAGATTTTTCGTTTTTTATTCGGTATAATTCTCCTAGAAATACTGTTTTTTTTATAAAATTTGGGCTATATGCGACCACAATACGTTATAAAGTCTCATTAAAGTTGTTTTTATTCTGCAGAAACTGTTTTTTTACGGAGATTGCCTCACCTGAATAATGTATGGCGAGGTCTATCTAGGCATCCACCTTAATCTGACTCCCAGAATGCTGCGCTCTAGGAAAAAAGAGAAGCCTTTGCCAAGCAGTGGGACGGATTAGGCTAAAAATAAACATGTGTACTGCCGGAAATTATTTTGAGAAGAGTTGAGAAAAATGCTAAATGTCTAGACATCAAGGAATTAAAAGGTATAAAAATATAAGTCTTACTCATTTCCTAACTTATTCCGCAGGTCTCTGAGGTGTGGGTTCAGTAAGAATAGTCTAACAAAACTGTGTAAATTCATTTGTTGCAGCGAAAACTGCGTCTTCCAGCATTTGATTCAGATCGCACGGAAATTATATAAATGGAAGTAAAAAGTGACAACAACGAGAAGACTGCAAGAAGTAGCGCGAAGACAAGAAGATATTTTATTATATTATAATATTTACAAGTATCTTTGTATGGTGGTACGAGTCGATGGTTCGAATCCAAGCCGGCACTTTGCTTTGTGTAAATTATTTCATCACCACAGTTCAGAGGAGGCCTGAGTTTCAGCAGTGGGAACATTATAGAATAAAATAAGCTATTTTTGCACGTAGCGATGTATAGTTTGTGTTATTTTGTTAGTTCATAAGATTTTTCTGTGTAGATAAGTTTCACTCATGTATTTAGGTACCAGCCTAACAATTCAATTGTAAAAGAATATTTATTGAAGTTCAAAATTGTATAATAAGTAGGTATTCTTGAAACATAAATAAATGTTATGGTTAGCTAGCAACCACTTGTGTTGTTGTGTATAATACTTATATGTGCCGTTATATATACTTACGTATGATGTTATTTATATTGTAATCTACATACATAATTCTTTCTAATACTAAATTCAAAATAATAATTGTAAATATCAAAATATTTAAAAAAGTATGTTATCTTTGTATGGTGGTATGACTCGATGGTTTGAATCCAAACGGAAACTATCTAAGTAAATGTAGTGAGAGTAAATAAAACGATTATTTTTATGAAAATATTAACCCCTTTTTACTAAATAAATATTATTAATTTATAGTAAGGTACAATAAAAAGCTTTACAATGGAATAAATAGTCTTTTATTTATTTATTTAGTACACGTCACTATTTACACATTACAATTTACGTTCAGTCACATTACAACAACTTATAATATAGGGACAGTATACCTATATTACCTAAAATAATTTATATGAATAATTAGCTAAGTTAAAAAGGTATCGAGTCTAGAAACAAAAGTATGCTTAGACCAATAATTATACTAATCAAGAAATTTTAATTTTCAACTGTTTGAATAAAACGACATCTAGTAGTGTCGAAAGTTACTACTATTTACTTTGCATGTGTGTGTAAAGAGTAAAGTCAAGCGGCTAAATCTTTATTATGTGAAAATCTTTGTATGAGACCAGTTAACAAGCACAGTGACTATCTAAAATAATCAAGTTAATGCCCTAGGTGACGCGTACAATAGAGTTATCTATTAAAGATTTCTAAGTTAGGCGTAAAAATTGAAAATGTTCTAAATTGTGGATCTAGCGCCATCTAGCGACAAAATGGCATCTGAGATCATCATCCATCCACCTTAACGGACTGCTTTTATTTTTATTAGGTACTAGCCGACCCGCGAAACTTCGTTTGCGTCACATTTTCCATTAATGCTCCTCTCCTATTTGTCCCAGGTCCTATTTCAATTCGGACCAGGAGTTCCTGAGATTACCCACATACAAATTTACAAACAAATGTTACCTCTTTATAATATTAGTATAGATGTCCCCCGCGTCTTTGCTCCCGTCAACTGGCAACTTACTTAATTTTTTTCTTTCATAAAAACCTTCTCCTGATAGTATCAAACACGACAAAAAAGGAATTAGCGAAATCGGTCCAGCCCTTCCCGTGTAATGACCAAGGAAAATAGGGATTCATGATAGATGATACATCGTGTTCTTCACGTTAACCAAAGACTTTAGGGCTCTATAGCTTTAACTATAAGTATGTGAGATGACAATGTTTTGTTGTTTATTTAGTGTGTGTAAATGTTTTGTCTTCGTGTTTAAGGCGAGGTTGCAGTACTGTGTGTTTTGACGAACAACAGCGACTGTCCGGCGAGCGAAATAATGCCTAAATTTTGATTGTTTTTCTTCTTGGCGAAAACTGATAAAGAAATTATACAATATGGTTTCAACATTTACTTCAAAATAAAAAGCTCTATCTATTGATATAACTTTTATATATATTCGTGATGAAATCTCTTATCGTATCGAGCCAATCATTCTAAATCGCGTTTCTATCTTTACGATTTACTTGAGGGTATGTTCAATTTTTATGTAATGATTTTTATTGATTAAAAAACTCATAATTAATTAGATTTTCAGACGTTCAAAAATCTTAAAAAGTACTGCAACCCCGCCTTAAGTATTATTGTTTTAAATGGATCGTTGGTTTGAAAATAAAGATTTATTTATTTAACAAATCGAATCAAAAAAAGGAAGTTTATAGTACTTAAAAAGGCTTCGTTACAAAGATACTTGTAATTTCATTGAATTGAGCTGTGCAGTATGAAACGGTCTTAGTGCAATTAAAATGACATATTTATCAAATGCTATTTGAATAACATTTATTTTTTGTTGCCAATTCGGATAAAGAGGTCTGCATATCGAGTGATTTACGTCAAGGTATATAGTTTGTATGAAAATTAACAAAAAATAAGAACTAATTAATTGATCCGATCGAAGTTTTTTTAGTTCGTCTGGAACTCTCTCTGGTGTATTATGTCACTGGAAAATGGTAAACACCGTAAGATTGTAAAATATCGCGTAAGATTGAAAACTATTTTTTCTAAATAGAACACGGATGTATTGGAAACTAATGGATTTGTATGGGATACAAAACTATTTTTTCATAATACATCGAGAAATTATAATCTAATCAAGATCCATCACAATCTTACGGAGTCTGCTATGTTCCGGTGACATAATATACTACTGCGTTTATCTTTTGTAACCAAAATAAATAACATAGGAATATGTTTAATGTTACCAATGGACACTTATTGAAAAACCATTAAGAGCGCTTTCACATTTTTTCTTGAATTTTAGCGTTTTATTCGAATTTTGATGTGTGATTTTGCTTTAGATATAGCCTTAAAAAAAATAAAAACATGCCTAAGACAGTTTTGTCAAAGCGCTCTTACAAAATCGAATTGCTCAGGTTGACTAAAGTTGAATACCGCGCGTCACAAGATTATATTGATTTTCGACAATTACTTAAAAATATTTACTTTACTTTTAATTAGACCAATTTTTTTTTCAAGCAATATAGCAATGCCACCTTAATTATTAAATATTTTTTATTTGAATTTTGATTATAATTTCATAGATAAAAATAATAGTTTCGTACGGAAAATTGTCAATAACTCTCAGTTTTACAGAGCCGGCAGTTTTTTAGGGGGCCGAGTCACCCGCGTCCGTAGGAGAATACCCTTCAGCGAATCCCTACACGTGGTCCCCGGGTGGTGCTAAACAGGTGACACTAACCGCCTCCGTGGTCTAGTGGTTATACCACCTGATTCAGACCCAGAGGTCCCGGGTTCGATTCCCAGCGGGGGCAAATTTTTGCTCGGTTTGGTTGGTGGTAGGACTTGTTCTAAGTCCGCCTGGCAAGCTACCACCATCATGTCTAAGTCTGTCGCCATAACAACAATGTTAACAGCATTGTTGTGTTCCGGCAGTTAGAGGTATGATAGCCAGTTCCTCTGTTTAAGAGGATTCCGGGTGAAACTGGCTTCCATCTTCGGCCTAATCATCACTTTCCATCAGGTGAGATTTGGGCCAAGAGTTTCCCCGTTTAGTATAAAAAAAAAAAAAAAAAAAAAAAAAAAAAAAAAAAAAAAAAAAATATTTTTGGTGTATTACTGTATGAATCGCAATAAATTGATTTGAGCATTCCAAAGCAGAAGATACAGTTGTACCGTGGACATTTTTATAAATGATTAAATTATAATATCTTCGGTGTACCAAGGTATCAAAAGATACCCTAAAGCAACGTTTTGTGAAACATCCTTTGCGGAGTCAAGGATTTTACTTATGTACGTGAACAAATTGAAATATTTATTTAGAACACTCCCAAGATAAATGATCAAACTATCTTAGGCATATTTAAAGCAAAATTATCTAAAGCAAAATCACACATCAAAATTCGAATAAAACGCTAAAATTCAAGAAAAAATGTGAAAGCCCTCTTAACTCTTTATCTGCACCAATTTTTTTACCAGTGTTATCTTTTCCAGGTTTGAAGAGACCTCAGTAGACACGCCAACCTGCAGGTACAACAATAACTCCTGCATCGGCGGCTTCCCTCGCCTGTACCAGGAGATCCACACCCTCTTGGAACAGAAGCCAGACGCCATCGTGTTGAACGCGGGGGACAGTTTCCAGGGAACATACTGGTACACGCTCCTCAAGTGGAATGTCACACAGGAGTTCATGAATTTGATACCGCATCATGCTCATGTAAGTAGACGTTGATTTGGGTCCTTTTCTTCTTCTTTTCGAATCGTTGGATAACTCCCTAGATCGTTTGGACTCAGTAGTTGGCTACGTTAATTGGAGCATTGGTGGCATTCATCAAATCTCCCATAGTACAGGAGTATGGGCACTTGGGGCCCTCCAACATGTGGATCATATTCTGGACAGGGGCACCGCATCCACATTGATTATTCAACGGGTCTATGAAACACCATTTCGCCATGTTGTGCTCGCATATTTTTATTTTTTTCGTAATCCTCCGCTGTACTCTTTTGATTAATTTCGTTGCGGGATCCAAGACAGTTGAATCTCCGGGACTCGTCGGGCTTCTTTAGCTCAGCGTTTTTCTGGTGGTCACCACTGTTGATCCTGGCTTTCAGGAGTTGCAGTGGTTGAATGTATGGCAGGCTTGTCCTTAAAAAAATTGTTGTGCTCGCAGCGGTGTACCTGGGTGCGCAAACGTTCAAAGCTTTCCAAACAGGCCACTGCAATTCACTACCTGGAGGCAACTGCTCTTTGGGCCTTGATGAGTGATGAATGTAGTGGCATCTATGTGGTGTAGCGGCATCAATACCGCCACAAGAAAAAACAACGGAGCAAATCTACATCGCAACAAAAAGAACCGCGACGCCATCTATCCAACTGACGGCGAACTAAAATCCTAAATCGCGCAAGCAGAGTTTACCATGCGATTTGAACATATACATCCGTCATATCGGGCGGTTGCCCGCCAGGCACAACACCCGCCTGGGCGGAGGATCCTCCCTTTTCAATAGAGGTTTGTGGGACTTTAGTCTCTGTTCCGCATACCTCCAAAGGGGTATAGACGCCGTAGTTCTAGTTCTATAAGGCGAAATATGAACGAAAAGGTAGTTGCGTGAGGATCAAAGTAGTTGGCGTTTTGTAGTTCAGAATGCTTTTTTCCTATGAGGGTAGGCAACCCCTATTATTATTTTTTTTGAGTTTCAAATCGTCCCATCTCCGCTCTGGGCGGAGCGGGAGGGAGTGTTAGACTTCTACTGACTAAAACCCATCCATGTTCCTTCATTGCCCTTTGTGTTCTGGAGCCACGTTATCTCTTTCGAATAGTCCCGCGACTAGGGTAGGCAACGCTCATAGGAAAAAACCTACACAAGGTATGAGTAATTCAAAATTAGAAAATTCTGTTTCTTATTTCAGATCTTTTCCTTATCTTTTCATACTATTGTTCAGCATACACTGCTGTGCCAGGCGCATAAATCTTATTAAGTAGAGTACTTATATTATTTGCAAAATACTTATTCTCAAACAAATAGATATGGCGAGAAAGTTTTATTGTAATTTGAGTTAAAAAGAAAATAGTAAAGTGAATTGTTGACTTTAGGTTTCGGACAAGCATCTTGTCATAGCCAGAAATATCTTTCCATACCAGATTCATGAAAATTAAAAATCTGTAGGCATTGAAGTACATATTCTATGTAGGTTTTTACAACTATGTAGATAATGAATTCCCGTTTTCAGACTAAATTCTTTTAAAACAAAATTTTAAAACAGTGCTAAGCATTGAAAAAAAAAATGTTAAATAATTATATTTCGGTTTTCATTGAGGGTTACGCTTTGTGTGCCCCCTAGTCACCGCCCTAGTCACTACTAGCGCTGTTCACCAGCGATATCCCCAAAAGTAACAAGGCCCAGATGGCCCTATTCACCAACGAAACAGCCATTTAAAAAACCAATCACGACCCTTACTCTATCACTCGCACTCTCCAAACTTCCGTAAGCATCTTGGGCAGATGGTTCTGGATGTGGAGAATCGTGGTAAACCCTGATAAAAGTCAGGCGGTTCTCTTTTCGAAACCGCGGCATAAATCCTCTACCTCCCGTCCGATCACCATGTATGACAAGCCTTGGAAGAAACAAATGGTATAATGGACAGCCACCTCATACTTTTTAATTAAAGCGTGATTTTCAGAAGTGGGTTTTTATTTATTGAACTATTTTTTTCTATTCCACAGGCGCTCGGTAATCACGAATTTGACGACGGTCCCGAAGGCCTGGCACCCTACATGTCAGCCCTGAAGGCTCCTGTGGTAGCAGCTAACTTGGACACCAGCGAGGAACCCCTGCTGCAAGGATTGTACAAGCCTCATCTTATCTTGAAGCGAAACGGGAGGAAGATCGGCGTGATAGGGCTAATTACTCCCGATACTGCGGTGAGTATAGTAGCTGGCACGAGTCGTGAGCACAGATGAATGCAGCGGGGAGATCTCGCCAATGTACGGTGGGCAAACGAAACTTGCAAGCCCAATAGTCTATGAGCATTGACTGACGAACCAATGACGTGAAAACGACAGAGCTGTCGGCGTCAAGCCGATCAATGGAGAGTGTGCTCACGACTCGTGCTAGTTATTATAATTTTATCTTTGTAATCATCATCATTTGAAAAGCATCCACATATAAAGTCTAAGTTACGCTTCCGATGTGGTCGCTTTTACTATAGAAAATATATGATACGTCAGAGCCATTTACGCGCGAGTCTTCTCGCATTTGGCTGGTTTTTCGCCTAGCTACTATCAGACAAGTGTCAAACAATGTGTTTCTATAAACCTCTCACCGGGGTGAAGTGAACATGAAGTCAGCTGTCAATCCATACAACCTGGGAGTCTTTAATTCAAGAGTGAATAGGTCACTTCTAGGCAAGCTTGCTCCATCTTGTACCGCATCATCGCTTACCATTAGGTGAGATAGTGGTCATATGTACGTATGCCTATCAATAGCAAAAAAAACAACGGGTTGCACTCCGGGAGTGCCGGCAGAAGTGAAAACTTGGAACATTAACGTTGTGCATTTTTAAATCATCCGTCAGTCGTACGAATGTTTGATCAGGTCACGTGTCCTGACGCGTCATCCGTCCTACGAGTTTTCGATCAGGTCACGTGTCCTGACGCGAGTTTAACATTTTATAAAGAAGTTTTCACTTCAAATAAACATACAAACAAGATGGAATGACAGTTCACTTCATGTTTAGTCCACTAAGTTTACACGATAACAAATTGACAGAATATCAGGCTGATCCAAAAATAATGAAAATAATCGGTTCATATTTTCTAAACTAATATATGTCCTAAAGTAGGGAGAGTTTATTTGAATGTTTGAACGAATTTTTATCTCAGGAACTACCAGTTCTTGAGGCTAGAACATCGAGCAAAAATAAAAATAACTGATTATATATCATTTATAGCTGACCCGTGCAACGTCGTCTGCGTAACATTTTTCATTACTTCTCCGCTCCTATTGGTCTTAGCGTGATGATAGATAGCCTATAGCCTTCCTCGATAAATGGGCTATCTAAGACTGAAATAATTTTTCAAATCGGGCCAGTAGTTCCTGAGATTAGCGCGTTCAACCAAACAAACAAACAAACTCTTCTGCCTTATAATATTATATAGTATAGATATATAAATACATATACTAGCTGACCCGCGCAACTTCGTCTGCGTCACATTTTCCATTATTGCTCAGCTCCTTTTTGTCTTAGCGTGATGATATAAAGCCTATAACGTTCCTCGATAAATGGGCTATCTAACACTGAAATAATTTTTCAAATCGGACCAGTAGTTTCTGGGATTAGCGCGTTCAACCAACCAAACAAACTCTTCTGCTTTATAATATTAGTATAGACTAGCTGACCCGCGCAACTTCGTCTGCGTCACATTTTTCATTACTGCTCCGCTCCTATTGGTCTTAGCGTGATGATATATAGCCTATAGCCTTGCTCGATAAATGGGCTATCTAACACTGAAAGAATTTTTCAAATCGGACCAGTAGTTCCTGAGATTAGCGCGTTCAACCAAACAAACAAACAAACAAACTCTTCTGCTTTATAATATTAGTATAGATAATATAATATATATATATATATTAGTATTAGTATATAAGTTTTTTTTTAAATATTATAAAATGTTTATTCATCAAAAAGTAATATACAGATTAGACATAAGGTGGTAGGTAGGTCATACTGTATAGAATTTCTTAAATAAAATCTATATAACCAAGATATTATAAACCCTGCCTCTTAAACTAGGAGGAGACCTGTATCTTAAGAGACAGTGTTTGGCCAAACAGTTAATTCAGGTGTCTTTGAAGGAATGAACGCGTATTGATCTACCAATACAATGTAGCAATATTAACATTAACAATATTTGAATTTAACAAGAAGCTGAGATAACAGTTTAATGGATTCTGAGTAGTTGTAAGGTGGTTAGGTGTGTGTGCATGCGTGTGCGTGAGTGTGTGAATGCGTGTGTGTGTGCGTGTCTGTGTATGTGTGTGTGTGTGTGTGTGACTAAAATAATGATAATAGTGCGTGAATATTAGTTAGTGATATTTTAAGTGATGTATACTAGTAAGGATTCTGTTTTAATATAGTCCTGCCGCATGAGCCAATCCGTAGTCACTGATTTAACTTTATATTTGTTTAAGTCAATTATGTCTAGTTCCTTCTGTAGTTTTTTATATATATGAATACTCAGGACATAGTATTGATGTTTTGCGAACGACGTGTTGTGGTGTACACCTGAGGGCACATATGTTCGCTTTCTAGGGTCAGAAGGTGGTAAGCAGCCATGTGTAGTAGTATTATTATTAGTATACATTACTTTTTGATAAGCCTAGATCGGCAGGACTTCTGTATTATAGCGTGCGATAAAAACTTTTTAACAATTATGTCTCGTAACTTAGCACCTTAGCTAAATAATAACAGCCGCAAAGATCGATCTTCAAGGTTAAATAACGCTTGGTGAGGTTGGTCTGTGGATGGGTGACCATCTTAACATACCGAGTATCCTCCGTGCCTCGGAAAGCACGTTAATCTGTTGGTCTCGGCTGTCATTTGAAGATCTTTGGCAGTCGTTACGGATAGTCAGAAGCTAGAAAATCTGACACCAGTCTCGCCTATGAGTACCGTGTTACCCAGTAAATGGGTTGTGGAGGTCTGGTAGGCAGCCGCTCCACGTAAAACGTAAACACTGGTAATCAGCTGAATCCGGTTTGACTGGAAGCCGACCCCAATATAGTTGGGAAAAGGCTAGGCGGATGAACTAGCACCTTAGCCCACGAGGTTGTCGACATGTGGAATGTGGGCTCGGCTGTCATTGTGCCGATTGTCGTTACGGCTAATGGCCTCATGGCCAAAAGCTTCGACCACCACCTGTCGAAACTGTCGTTACGCAGTTGGGTAAAGGGTCTGATGCAGAAGGCAGTGCTCCTCGATACGGCTCGTATTGTGAGGAGGTTCCTTTCTCTGGAGCCTATTTAGGAGTTTTTTTTTTTTTTTTTTTAAAACAACGGTTTGTACTCTGAGAGTGCTGGGAGAAGTGAAAACTTGAACGTTAACGTTGTACATTTTTGAATCATCCGTCTTACGAATTTTCGATCAGGTCACGTGTCCTGACGCGAGTTTAACATTTTGTACCCATCCCAAGAAAATTGCTGAACGCCGCTAAAGAAGCTTTCACATCAAAATGCAATTAATATGACTGAAAATGAATAAACGAACACATCTCGTAATATTATAGACAGCTTATATCATAGATACTTACATGTTGAAATTACTACCGACACGAGAATAATAAATTATATCTAGTATGATCTGCAGTGACAGATAAAACGTGAAAGATAACGACCGTTTGACATTTCTATACTCATGTAAATAACTATCACACAATAACGGGCTTATATACTTATACTGAAAGATGATAACGTTGCGCGAAATAACTTAGAAGCATTTCGCCCGCGACTTCGTCCGCGCTGCAATTTTCTTAAGGATCCCTATTTCTTTTCTTGTAATAAATTAGCCTAAATTACTCAAGGGTAATGTTGCAATCTCAGACCAATAAAAAAGTATAGACGGAGCCGTCGTAAACAATCGCGACGAAATAAGTGAGGCCAAGTCTCGGCTTCGTGTGCGTAACTCGGTGTAAGATATCGTAGATTTGCGCATGTGTGCTAGAGAAAAATGTTGCAAGCGTTGTGCTGCGACTCCCAAGTGCGAGAGATATACTTTAGTGAAGTTTTATTATTATGTAGTATTGTGTTTTATTTGTATTGTAATTAAGTTTAATGAGAGCCATTTATTTTAACATTAACATCAATAATTAATTTTACAAAACACAAAACTTACGTAAACTAAAATAACTAATACCCCTTATGTTGTGTCAGTTTTTTATATATTTGGCGTTTTGAGTCAGCTGTAAACCTATAAAATATCACAACAAACATAACTATTATTTTAATATTTATTATAAGTTAATTTTATAAATACTTACGTGTCATGAATAATAACATGAGTACCTACCTAATATACTCCAAAACTAAATGTGCAATAGCGAAATTTCCTAAAACACACTTAGTTGTAAAGTCTCCGTAAAAAATCACAACTTCCCTTGCAGAAGACTATTTCTGAAAACATGAATTGTTTTTGCAGCAGTTTATGACGCAGGACGGCATAATTTCGCAATTATTATTTCACCAAAATTACGTCTTGCGCACTCGCTCACTCGCGGCAAACTACCGCGCGGCCGTCTTCATATTGCCGAATCGTCTTCATATTACGTGCCTCACTTTTTGAGCGCAATGTTCTGTCTATACTTTTTTATTGGTCTGAGGTTGCAATCTAATAGTAAAAGAATTTTTGAAATGGGTCCAGGAGTTATGGAGTTAAATCGTAACAAACAAACAGTAGATTACATTTTTCCTCTTTATAATCTTCTTCTAATATATAAAAATCTCGTGGAACGCTGTTTGTTATCGAACTCCTCTGAAATGGTTTGACCGATTCTTATGAAATGTTTTGTGTATATTAATTGGTATATCTGAGAATAGGTCGTAAACATTTTTTTTAAAAGTAAGTATTGCAAAACCATGTTTGCCTAGTCAGCTAGTATTATTATAGTTTCATCACTTTCCATCAGGTGAGATTTGGGCCAAGAGTTTCCCCGTTTTGTATAAAAAAAAAAAAAAAAAAATTATTATAGTTTAGATTTAGATAACGCAACTAGTATTTATCTAATCGTCTCCTTTTATTTTAGATGCTACGTTATTAGAAGAAGCATTGAGCATTTATTTCAATTAGACCTTTTACTTTTGAACTGTCAAGGTCGGTAGGTTCAAAAAATAAAATAAAAGGTGAAGCTATTTTATGAAGCTATCGTCTGTTTTTCTGTTCGCTACTTAAAAACTGCTGCACCGATTTTCATGCTGTTTTCACTAATGGATAGAGTGGTTCTCGAGGAAGGTTTTCGTGTGTAATTTGTCAAGCGGGCCAAGCTGCGGGCATTAGCTAGTTATGTATATGACTGAGCCTTTCGATGCGAACAGTAAAATTACAGGATATTTTTTCAAATTTTAGCGGGTTTGATTCCTGGTTGACGGTCGATTATTTGAAATTCTTTGAATGCAGTTCGTATTGTTTCAAAATGAAAATGACTTTCCCATTCCATACGATTTCGCACCTCGCTCTTGAACTTTGATGCGCTTTATCTTTATCAATTACTAGCTGACCCACGCAACGTCGTCTGCGTCACATTTTCCATTAATGCTCGGCTCCTGTTAGTCTTAGCGTGATGATGTGTAGCCTATATCCTTTCTCGATACATGGGCTATATAATACTGAAATAATTTTTCAAACCAGACCAGTAGTTTCTGAGATTAGCGCGTTCAAACAAACAAACTCTTCAGCTTTATAAGAAGAGTATAGATTTTATCGGTTTGAAATGACAAGAATAGAATTATAAATTTTCTATATATAGTAAAATAGTCTGTTACACAAGATATATATTAAATAATAACTGAGGCACGGAAATGCGTGATAGAACCCATTGTGTGACGTATTTAGCACGTATGTCATGCGCAGCGTGATTCCACCTCATTTTGCGTGTTCAACTACAAATTCATATTTGAAAACTTTCGTTTAATTTTTATTGGCTTTCGTGTTTGGAGACATTAGTTTAAAGATGTTATCACTTCATGCTCTGCGTGTGAATTAAATCGTAAAATAATAAGAAGAACTTTCTGGTGCAAAAAGAGTAAGAGTATTTATTGCGAAACCATTTTTTTTGGTTTTTAATTAAACGCACGACTACTAGAGAATTCCAATGAAGCCGAGGGGATTAGTTTATCAACAACTAGCTGTCTCCCGCGGCTTTGCTCTCGTCAACTGGCAACTTTTCTAATTTTGTCCTTCCATGCAAACCTCGCCCTGACAATTACGAACACAACTATAAAAGAATTATCTAATTTGGATCAGTAGTTACGAAGTTATGCGCGTACATAAATTTTTGAGATTCATTTTTATTTATATAGACTAGCCGTTGCCTGCGACTTCGTTCGCGTGTAGGTATGTCGGAAAGTAATATGTTGTCGTTAGGTAAGATCTCTAAGATAAGATATACGAACAGTCAATATCTAGCATTGTTTGACTCCTCTCACCATTAAGAATTTGGAAGAGAGTTATGCAAGGCGCTGGCTGTTTTGCCTCTTCTGTTCAAAATGCCGACCAGCCCCAATAATTTTTCGTAACTAAAAACATTTTGAAATGTACATGTTGTTAAAGAAAGGTGTTAGGGTTTTAACACGCGATAGAGCTACATTAAGTTTGGCCATGGGAAAACACCAACCGGAAGAGCAATCTTCTCCTGCGGATCTATTTATATAGATTCCATGATTTGCAATTATGACCAAATAGACAGAAACTCCTTCAGTGGAATACATACTGAAATGGGAGGATTTTATTAAAAGTTAGAGTCAAAATAAATAGAGTTTTTTACCGTACTCTGCTTTGCTTTTCTAGATTATAAAGTATGTCTATGCAAAATAGAGTCAAAATATACCATTGTATATTTAGAGTACGATTGGCACCCTAAGTGGAAGATTTTTTTTGAGGTTTAATAAAAAGTCGTTACAGGATCAGCTTAACTTAAAGCTAGCAAAACTTCTCATACCTACCATATTATGGGTATCCATTCCTTTCACTATTATTGAATTATCGGACGCAATCCGATATACGACAAGCGGACCACCTTGCGGCGGTGAGCCAAGCTACACAGCTTGTACAGATTGTACTTCGGAGAGTATGCCCAAGAACTCCTCGACCTCATCCAACCAACACCCTTCTACCATTAGTCATCCAGACGGACTGCAGCTTGTCCGCACTGGAGGATGCCAAGCTACACAGCTTGGCATCCTCCAGTTTCACGTCGCCAATGAGCCTTTTAGCTCTGCGTTCCACTGAGTCAAGCGCGGCAAGCTGATACTTAGCTGATCCATTCCAAAGATGCTTGGACTTGTGCTCTGTGTGGAGTTGAAAGCTGTCCAGGCATGAAGTATCGCTTTACTCTATTTAGCATACTCAATGGAAGCCCTGAAGTTGAGATTTGATGTCAGCTCCGTGCCAGTATGATTTTGGTCGAAACATCTCTTTCTCTTTTGTTTTTTTTTTTTTATGCAGAACTGGGAAACTCTTGGCCCAAATCTCACCTGATGGAAAGTGATGATTAGGCCGAAGATGGAAGCGAGTTTCACCCGGAATCCTCTTACACAGAGGAACTGGCTATCATACCTCTAACTGCCGGAACACAACAATGCTGTTAACATTGTTGTTATGGCGACAGACTTAGACATGATGGTGGTAGCTTGCCAGGCGGACTTAGATCAAGTCCTACCACCAACCAAACCGAGCAAAAATTTGCCCCCGCTGGGAATCGAACCCGGGACCTCTGGGTCTGAATCAGGTAGTGTAACCACTAGACCACGGAGGCGGTTAGTGTCACCTGTTTAGCACCACCCGGGGACCACGTGTAGGGATTCGCTGAAGGGTATTCTCCTACGGACGCGGGTGACTCGGCCCCCAAAAGCGTTAAAATTGACCAGATTGTCGTCACCTTGATATTTAAAGCTTCAGACGTGAAAATACGTTCTCCTTCGCAGTAGATAAATAAATAACCGTAGGTATAACTTCACCAGGCAGGGTTGCGGAATTTGATGGAAAGAGTCACTAGGAGCATTAGGAGGCACATGGATGGGTTTTAGCAATGACGTATTATATATAGACACGTCATAAACCTACATCGCGGCGCTTAAAAACGGCGAAAATACTAGATAGCTACTAATACGCATGAAGAAAGGGAAAGAAAATATGTCACCGTACGGCGGGATGCCTGTTGCTAGAGGGAGATAAATATACATCTTCAGTTACGTCACAGGATAAGTAATAGTCAAATTGACATCAAAACAAACGTAGTGTCGCGCGACAGGTTGGTGCGTAACTAAGCGCGATGTGGCTAATTGGCTTCATTTCATGTTGTCATTTTAGAGTGCGGACAACGTATCTATAGTTTTATATATCATTGGGTTTTAGTCAGTAAGAGTCTGACACTCCTTTCTGGTCCGCTCAGAGCGAGAGGAGTCATTAGTTGATGATTACCCATCCTTAAAAAAAGATATGACATCAGAACATAGGTTAGACTTATTGAAAACAAATAAAAGTATTTATGTCCAAGTCATATTTCATGAATTTTTATTTTGTAGGTAGGTACCTACAATAATACAATGTCTACATGCGCAGTTGAGTAAATAATAATTCTCACAATAAGTAATTATTTCTAACCTACCTATTGTGACTGGAATAGTTTTATAACTATTGGAATTAAAATAAAAACAGGATAAAGACCATCACAGTGCACGCATTCTACGGCCACGCTGCGCATTTTTGCTGCGTGGGTTTATTTGTTTAACTACGTAGGTCTGCGGTTGCGGTTCTACTACAGTACACGCTACACACCCACGCCACGGCTATGTAAAACTGTAGCGTGGCCTACCACGGCACACGGAGAGGTTACGCACGTTTTAGCGTTGAGCTACGTAGGCGCCATATTTGAGCAAGCCACGCGTGTGCCAATGACATCATTTGATGCGTAGTGTGTGACATCATGTTTGTGTGTTGTAGTGGGAACAATCTCTTATATTTTCATGCAAGGCGAGCCACACACACGTGCTTAGCCTCTCCGTGCGTTGCGGTGGGTTTCCGCCTTAATGACTTTTCCATATTTAATTTTTATTATTATAGTAAAATGAAAAAATATCACAAACAGAATTTAAACTAATCATTACTATTTACAGAAACTCTCATCCCCTGGCAAGGTGAAATTCACTGACCCCAAGGAGGCAGCGAAGCGGGAAGCTCAGGCGTTGCATGAACAAGGAGTGGACATCATCATCCTGCTGTCACATTGTGGACTTGAAGTGGACAAGTAAGTGGAAAAGCAACACTTAAGGACATTTGTGTAGAAACAGATGAACGCAAAGGTAAAAGGCTTAATGGCGACGAAAAACTGGTGGATGCCAAGCTACACAGCTTGGCTGATCGCTGTCAGGTTACATGCTTGTTGGTCTTCTACAGATTGTACTTCTTTGCTTGTGCCCAAGAACTCCACGACCTCATCCCGCCGACTCCCTTCTACTATCAGACATCTATGTAGATGCACTGTGTTGCTATTCCACCAATTCGCACTAAGCGTTTCCAAACGTCTTTTATAAAGCGCACAGTAAAGGAGTGGAACTTTGCTTGGGTCTTTGTTTCCAAACGCCTTCAACCCTAATTCGAATTCAAAATGTTTGATGTGATGTCACATCATCAACTTTATCTCTGTCAGTTCTGACTTAAACTAGAGTCAAGAGCGAAACCTTGGCATGAAAAAAAAAGCGTCTGCGCCTCGGGACGCCCTACAAAAGTGATAACTTAAACTGGCCAGACAGACTGGCGCCGTGATTCTGTGCCTGATATGGTACTTAAAGCCGTTTGGTCATGGCTGTTTGTAGGTCTGTGACCTTCCAGGCTACCGTATGGTAGTCCGGTGTTCAAGAGTCCGATAACAGGTCTTTCAAAGTACCGATTAAATCCATGTGGCTGGTCCTTAAATGAGATGCGGTGAACAAATGTTGCTCTTTTTGGGTGCCGCTTCTCAGGTTGAGGGCCAGGCCCCTCTGGAGAAAGTCCTAGATACGCCACTGATCTGAGCTCATAACTCATGCTGGCTTCTATAAAATAAATAAAAATAAATAAATAAAGTACCCACACCAAGTTTGTACCCATAATTATCATCTTTCTATCCTTCGGTTCTTTGGGACTCCAGTACTCCAACAGCCGTCCAGAACCATACTTATAAGATTATTCACGACAGTTTCCTCATTCCTTGAGTGACATCACACGCGGACCACATTTCCGATACTACAATGATGAACAGATAAGAGAATGATTACTCTAAAAGTCTAAACTGTACAAGATAAGAAAATAACATCCCATTCTTCTTCAAACGACTTTATCAGGCGTTGTATCTGAGAATCCATTGTTCTGTCTGAGAATACCTAACAAGACGAGGCAATACAATTGTTCAATTAGACCATAAGTACCGGAATTTAATGGCGAGGTATGAGCGAAATAATGGCGTGTTCTGTCTTTGTCTTGTTTGATGATTAATGAGTGATGATGTAATAGGGAGCGGGGAGGAACTTTATGAGACAACACAGAAGTGTCAAGGATTTATAAGGTTAAAACTCCGAATTGAGAACACTTTGGTCTCTTTTTAATCCCGGAGACTATTGACAAGTGCAAGTGCTTGATGCTTATATCGACAAGATTAGTCTACATTATCCCAGAGCCGGGAAGAATGGATGAAAGAAAAGGAGGCCTTTGCCCTGCAGTGATCTATGTCAGTTTGCCATTTTCACTTGTCAATTTAGTTTCAGAGATTAAACATCACACTTTAACACTATCTACGCCTTATACATATATGGGATTTTGGCTATGATGATTTCCTTGCGCTTCCGCTCCCAAGCGGCTGTTCATTAAACGGTTACGCGACCGATGGCTTGCTACTCACTTAAGCAAGTACTCGGGCTGGACTCGAAAACTTGGCTGACACATGACTACGTTTAATATCTCAATGGGGTGATCGAAACCGGCTGACCTTTGCACCGCATAAAACCTATCAACTTATTTTAAAAGGAAACCTTAAATCCTGGCCTAGTATTAAATTTAATAACGTACCCGTTAAGAGCCCTATTACATTTTTGACGGAAATTCATGATTTTTGACGCTGTAGTTTTCAGCAGCAGTAAGATATTTTAATTATTTGATCCTGAATAACGATAGTGCCAGTCTCTTTATTGTAAGTTGGAGTTACACATTTTCATTTTTCTTTTCGTGTAATTTACTATAAATATTTTACGAACTCAGTTTGCAAGAAAAAATGTCGGCGATGGAACTTTGACGGTCTAATTCACATTGTTACAATCAATTCTTTTAAAAGCTGAATTTACTAAAAGGTAAGTTGAATGTTTTACTTGTTTATTGGAGTTCTAGAATTTCTTTAAATTCCTTGAGTTTTCACGGAAAAAAACGTAAAGAAATCCTAATTTAAGCCAGAAATGTCTTGATTCAGCGTCCATTATATTCCAAATAAAAACAATTTTTTCAAATAAATTAATATGATATAAAATTTCAATCTACAATGAATACGTTTCATAAGTTTTCGTTTGTCTATATAATTAAACAAAATTACAATAAATAAAATTAAAGTACTATATATTCTGCGTCAATTCAGCGCGCGCGCTCCTCAGTCTCGCGCAAGCGCCCAAATAAACTATAATCCTATTCAGACTAGTAAGTATCAAAATTGTTTTGCGGACTATAGATGTACTCCCAACGCAGACCAACGTAACTTCGTTTATTGCAAACGAGCATTCACGATTCGTAATAGGACTCTTAAAAGGAAAGAATCGGTGTTCTACCTCGGTATGCTACTAGAAATAAACTTTTCATTTATTGATCATTTAAAACAGTAGGAGAAAAAGCAAAAAAGAACTTCTACGCCTTGACGAGAATATCAAAGGCTACTTGGAGTCTATCATTTCAAACCTTAAAAACCATATATGGGGCTACTTACTTGGGTTGTAAGTGCTACGGGGCACCTGTCTGGGCGGATAGGGCCACTATAGGGGCGGTACGACGTAAATTACTTGAAAACCAGCGTTTGGCTTTGATATTCTTCTGCAAGGCGTATAGGACGGTTAGTACCTACTGAAGCCTTACCGGTGCTGGCAGGTGTTCTCCCAGTTGATCTAGATGTGCAGCGGCGTGCTGCACTGTACTACTACGCTAGAAAGATCACGGACCCAGAGTTTTTACCGCAACGCGACCGTGCTAAGATCACTAGATTACTAAAACCCCAGACCGACGTCTGGGAGGAACTTTTGTAAGAATGGCAATGTTGGTGGGAAAATTCCATCAAGGTCCGCAGCTCCACCAGTTTTTTCCATCCGTTCGTGAGCGGCTGGAGAGGACATGACTGGAGGTGGATCACTGTGTTGCCCAATTTCTCACAGGTCATGACAACTTTAAGAGTCCTATTACGAATCGTGAATGCTCATTTGCAATAAACGAAGTTACGTTGGTCTGCGTTGGGAGTACACCTATAGTCCGCGAAACAATTTTGATACTTAGTCTGAATAGGATTATAGTTTATTTGGGCACTCGCGCGAGACTGAGGAGCGCGCGCGCTGAATTGACGCAGAATATATAGTACTTTAATTTTATTTATTGTAATTTTGTTTTATTATATTGACAAACGAAAACTAATGAAACGTATTCATTGGAGATTGAAATTTTATATCATGTTAATTTATTTGATAAAATTGTTTTTATTTGGAATATAATGGACGCTGAATCAAGACATTTCTGGCTTAAATTTGGCTTTCTTTACGTTTTTTTCCCTGAAAACTCAACGAATTTAAAGAAATTCTAGAACTCCAATAAACAAGTAAAACATTCAACTTACCTTTTAGTAAATTCAGCTTTTAAAAGAATTGATTGTAACAATGTGAATTAGACCGTCAAAGTTCCATCGCCGACATTTTTTCTTGTTACACGAAATTATTAATATTAATTACACGAAAAAAATATTAATTACACGAAAAGAAAAATGAAAATGTGTAATTCTAACTTACAAGAAAGAGACTGGCACTATCGTTATTCAGAATCAAATAATTAAAATATCTTACTGCTGCTGAAAATTACAGCGTCAAAAATCATGAATTTCCGTAAAAAGTGTAATAGGACTGTTAAGAGTAAATTATTTTCCTTTAGGCTTGTGGCCTCACCTTTATGTCAATGTTCTACAGCTGACATTGAATACGAACAATCCGCACATCACATCTTGTGGGAGTGTATTCTTTGGCAGACTGAAGGTAATATAATGTTAGACAGTATTCAGGTTACATCTGGAGTAGTTTACTATACGGACCTTGTAGAAACCAGAACAAATTTCCGTGCGTTCAGGCGATTTTGCCATACCTATTACTGGAAACAAAAGTAGCTCACAATTTAGGACGCATTAGTTTCAGTGTTAATATATGTAATCCGTGGTGCTTGGCAACTGGGCTTCACCCAGTTGTATATGTCCCTTGGTGCCTATTGGCCTAGCTCTAATCTGTCTCCTGCTTGATAAGGAGGGAAGTGGAAATTATATTTATTTTTTCCTACTCCTCCGCTGTACTCTTCTGATTAATTTCGTTGCGGGATCCAAGACAGTTGTATCGTTTCTCCGGGACTCGTCGGGTTTCATTAGCTCGGCGTTTTTCTGGTGGTCACCACTGTTGATTCTGGCTTTCAGGAGTTGCAGTAGTTGGGAATGTATGGCGGGCTTGTCCCAATAAAAACACCGACTTCCGAAATTAAGGTTAATTTGATATTTTGTAGTGTTTTGTTTGGAAGTCGGTTAGGTATATTTTTTTGTAAAAAAGTTTTTATTTTTACTTTTATGTGATGATTCTTGGACGACATCTTCAGAAATTAAAATATCATTATGCTCATAAAATAAAAACTATTAAGCCAAACTGAATGACGTTTATACTAGACCAAATGATAAGTTTGCCGCAACGAACTAAAAAATAATCACAGAAATCGGATCAGAAAACTAGGAGTAATCGGGGTAAATAAATTGAGAACTTCGTCCTTTTGAAAGTCGGTTAAAAATAAGAACTTGATAGTTTTTTTTTAACACCATGAGGAGTAACCAGTTGAACCCGTTGTCTTCTACATTGCCGTCATAAAGAAAACCGGCCAATAGCGTGCGGCCGGTCAAGTCGAAACTCTACGAGGGTTCCGTACCATAAAACGAAAAAAAAAACAAGCTTCTTGTATATGGGAGCCCCTTTTTAATCAACTTTACCTATTACGGTTCTTGAGAGACAGCCCGCTGCCAGAGAGACGGACGGTCAGACAGTGAAAGCTTAGAAATAGTACAATTACGGAAATTTTCTAAACATTTCGTGTGTTCATTTTCCAGAGAGATAGCCCGTGACGTAGCTGAGTACATCGACATCATCGTGGGAGGACACACGCACTCACTGCTCTGGAACGGAGACTCTCCCAGCGGGGAGCCGGTCGACGGAACCTATCCGGTCTTCGTTGAGAACTCCGCTGACAAAAAACATGAGGTAAATACTTCTACTAAGTATAGTGAATCATGAGCACAGAAAAATGCGTCAGGGTGATCTCGCCAATGTACGGTGGGCAAATGAAACTTGCAAGCGCCATAGTCGATGAGCAATGAGTGACGAACTTATAACGTGAAGCGTCAGAGCTGTCGCCGTCGTTATCATGGTACTTCTTGGCAAAATTGTTGTTAGATTTTTCTGTCTTCCAACAGTCAGTAAGGACTGCTAAAGATCTACAAATGACAGTCGGGACCAATCGCATACGATCATCATCTGCCTAACCTTTTCCCAACTATATTGGGGTCGGCTTCAAGTCAAACCGGATTCAGCTAAATACCAGTATTTTACGTGGAGCGGCCGCCCACCAGACCTCCACAACCCATTAACTGAGTAACACCGTACTCCTTGGCAAGACTGGTGTCAGATTTGCCGACTGCGATAGATCTGCAAATGACAGCCGGGACCAACGGCTTAACGTGCTTTCCGAGGCACGGAGGAAACTCGGTATGTTAAGATGGTACCCATCCATAGACCAACCTCGGCAAGCGTTGCTTAACCTTGAAGATCGACCTGTGCGACTGTTGTTAATACCGTCGCATACGATACACCGAAGTAAAGAGTGGTTACATCGGTATAGTTATTAAATGGATGTTTTCCTTCTATTCCAGGTGCTGATCGTCCAAGCGTCAGCGTTCACCAAGTACATGGGCAACCTGACGGTCTACTTTGATTTCCGCGGAGACTACGTCAAATGGGAGGGGAACCCTCTGTTCCTCGACCGGTCTATACCTGAAGGTAATTAAGGTCTTTCTTTTCATAAAGAAAAGCGTAACATAGTGGAAGTTTTGCTTTTGGGAATACTTTCATTGTACGTTTAGGCACGGTCATCATCATATCAGCCGAAAGCCGCCGAGTCCCACAGCTGTGTCCTCACAGGATCGCCACAACAAGCGCTCCGGTGCGCCTTGCTTCCATCGGCTACTCGAAACTCTCACCAGGTCACATGGCCCACTTAGCTAATGTTTTGGGGGCCGAGTCACCCGCGTCCGTAGGAGAATACCCTTCAGCGAATCCCTACACGTGGTCCCCGGGTTGTGCTAAACAGGTGACACTAACCGCCTCCGTGGTCTAGTGGTTATACCACCTGATTCAGACTCAGAGGTCCCGGGTTCGATTCCCAGTGGGGGCAAATTTTTTGCTCGGTTTGTTTGGTGGTAGGACTTGTTCTAAGTCCGCCTGGCAAGCTACCACCATCATGTCTAAGTCTGTCGCCATAACAACAATGTTAACAGCGTTGTTGTCTTCCGGCAGTTAGAGGTATGATAGCCAGTTCCTCTGCGTAAGAGGATTCCGGGTGAAACTCGCTTCCATCTTTGGCCTAATCATCACTTTCCATCAGGTGAGATTTGGGCCAAGAGTATCCCCGTTTTGTATATAAAAAAAAGTCTTTCGGTATGGTCGCTACTCTAGAAGTTTTCGGCCCCATTGACAATCTGTTCTGCGAGCAATATGCCCAGCCCGCTGCCACTTCAGTTTGGCGATCCTTTGGGCTATATCGGTTACCTTGGTTCACATGCGGATATTATCATTTCTGATTCGATCACGTAAAGACGCAAATCCAAGCAGCGTACTGTGCGTACAGCAAAAAAAACACTACAAAGTAAAAAATAACTTTAAATTCGGAAGTCGGTGTCAAAATACGAAGAAACTAACAATAACACCGACTTCCAAATTTAAAGTTATTTTTTACTTTGTAGTGTTTTTTTTTTGGAAGTCGGTTGTATTTTTTTGTAAATAGTTTTTTTATTTTTCACTTTTTAGTGGTGCCCCACACCTTACAACACCACTACAAAATCGCAGAGAAGCAAAATACGCAATTTCGATTATCAAAGAATCATCTAAATAGTCAAATTCCAGCGATTTCGATTTAAAATCCAAAGTTCGTAATCGATTTTGATATGATTTAAATGGGACCAATCTGCAAGTATATCCTTTCAGATAAAACAATTTTTTTTCAAATCAGTTTATAATTGTCGGAGTTATGATGTAACAAACATAAAAAAAACATACAACCGAATTGATAACCTCCTCCTTTTTGGGAAGTCGGTTAAAAAGTGGAATTCTCTGCCGGAGTCTGTGAAATCCGACCGGTAAACCTGAGGGTCACGTTTAAGAGGGAAAAGGTAACTTCTTGGCAAGCGTGCCCCATCGTCAACCATATCATCGCTTACCATCAGGTGAGATAGTAGTCAAACGCGTGCCATAAAGCTGAAAAGTTTGTTTGGTTGAACGCGTTAATATCAGGAACTGCTATTTTGAATTGATAAATTATTTTACTGTTAGATAGCCCATTTATCGAGAAAGGATATAAAACTACGTGATTCGTTTGAATGAAAAATGTGACTCAGACGAAGTTGCGCTGGTCAGTAATAATAAATTAATTAATAGTAAAAACGAACTTTTCGTGTTCTCCTCAGCAAGACTATTCATTTGATACCCATACTGTGGTAGTGCAGAAAAAAATAACTAGACCGCCATTTTGGATGATCCGCCATATTGGAATTAGAATGATGTCACATAACTAATCATGCATTGTCATCCAAAATAAGCGTTTCAGATCAATCGGTTTAACACCCTCAGCGCCAGACCTTAAGTGGCCAAATTCTAAAAAAATACAATTTCTTTTTTGTTTGGTCTTGGTTTGGTAATAATCATATTTTGTTTTTCACCCCCCCCCCCCCTTTTCCCTTGATTTTCCTGGATTTTCATCCGTGTGACATTTGGATACACGTGGCCTGTGAAATAGTTCATTTGGAATTCATACCTCCCAGGCCATGTGTATCCGAAAAGATACACAAGTAAAAATCACGTAAACGTATTTTTTTTTTGTTTCAATACTCAAGAACACGTTTTGGAAGAAAATAGTATGAATCGACATGAATTCTGATTAATGTTTTTTCTTTTATTTTTTATCTATTGTTACACTGCAAGTGTTGAAAAGTTCAAATAAGTGATTGACTATGGAGTATTCAAGTGATGATTCCGTTCAGGACCCCAATTTTATGCCTGATGAAGACTTTAGTGACACAAGTACAAGTGACGACAATGACAGTCAGATTTGGAACCCTACTAGATTTTCATAAGGAGTTCGTAATTTTTTTTTGGTTTTCAAGTTCAGTTATAATTACTTTTTTACTATTTAGTCTTTTCCAGTGCCATAATAAAAATAGATTAATTAGAATAAAAACACAAAAAATATAAATGGTTTTATTGATTATTCCTATCTTAGAAATAGCAACCTAAAATTAAAAAGACTATATTTTTTTTGAAAAATGAGCGATGTCCAGACCATTTATATCTGAAAAATGCGACAGGCCAGGGTTTCATTTTTGCGTAATAAATGTATAGAAAACGTGTTCCTAAAGGATAAACAGCGCGTTTACTTAGTAGAAAGATGTGTATACTTTTGAATACACAGTGTTCCAGACACTGACTGACAAAAAGATACACATGGCGCCTAAGGTGTTAACAAGTATGCTGCACTATTCATATAAATTGACATCGGTTGATAACCTTTCGCGATAGTCGAACTTGACATGTTGTTGTTGTGGTGTTGAAACTATGCCAATGTCTGTCGGTCAATATATTATTAAATCATCATCTGCCTAGACTTTTCCCAACTACATTGCATTGGGGTCGGGTTCCAGTCAAACTGGATTCAGCTGAGTATCAGTATTTTACGTGCAGCGGCTGCCTACCAGACCTCCACAACCCATTAACTGGGTAACACGGTAGCTCTTGGCAAGACTGGAGTCAGATTTAATGACATCTAACATAACGTAATGACTGCCAAAGATCTACAAATGACAGCCGAGACCAACGGCTTGTCGTGCTTTTCGAGGGACATAGGAAACTTTTTATGTTAATTTGGTCAGCCATCTACAGACCAACCTTTGCAAGCATTCTTTACCCTTGAAATCAACCGATGTGGCTGTTATACTTTAACCGCGAGCTCGAGCGCGTCGAATCCCAAATGTATGTAATTTTGTTTCTGCTTTTTAAAAATAATTCTGTATTTTCCAGACCCCACAATAAAAGCCAGGCTGGCCCCCTACGCGGAGAGGGTACACGCGGCGGAGAATGTCCCCGTGGGCTCCACGGAGTACACCATGCGATTCGACGACTGCGCGTTCGGAGAGTGCACCATCGGAGACATGCTGGTGGACGCTCTGCTCGAGTTTGTGAGTTACTCTTTGTTACTAAGCAAATCTATACCTCATACTTATATGTATAATCTATACTAATATTATAAAGCAGAAGAGTTTGTTTGTTTGGTTGAACGCGTTAATCTCAGGAACTACTGGTCCGATTTGAAAAATTTTTTCAGTGTCAGATAACCCATTTATCGAGGAACAAGGTGCAACCTTCCTCGATAAATGGGCTATATAAATCATCACGCTAAAACAAATAGGAGCCGAGCAATAATGGAAAATGTGACGCAGACGAAGTTGTCCGGATCAGATAGTAATATTATAAAGCAGAAGAGTTTGTTTGTTTGTTTGGTTGAACGCGTTAATGTCAGGAACTACTAGTTGCGCGGGTCAGCTAGTTATTATTAAAGGACAATGTAACTTGAAGAACTTGACAAGAACCGCAACGCCATCTATCCCGTCAGCAGCTAACTACTAACAAAATCTTGGAAATCATCTCTTGAAATGGCGACAAGGCTTTCTAAGCATTATTCCGAAGAGTGGCGACAAGCACCCAGACGACCCTTAGTCTTACCGGCCCATACCACTACTCCCATCTCTGGGGAAACTTTTAGAGCGACTGATCGTTCCGCGCTTGCTACCGAATGGACCTAAATTTCATAATAATCAATTCGGGTTTACTATTGGAAAGTCTACCACCGACGCGCTATCTCTGTCCGTAGAATCGTCAACTTATCTCAACATAAATACGTGGTTGGAATCTTTCTCGACATTTCTGGCACTTTTGATAACGCTTGGTGGCCGATGTTACTACTTAAAATGAAAACTCGTGGTTGCTACAAAAATATCTATAATCTGATCTTTTCGTACTTTCTAAAAGGCTCCGCGAAACTCAAACTTGGACATCATTCCATTACTAATTCTCTAACCATGGGATGTCCTCAGGGCTCAGTTATCGGTCCATATGTATGGAATTTTGGCTATGATGATTTTCTCGCGCTTCCGCTCCCATGCGGCTGTTCATTAACCGGTTACGCGGACGATGGTTTGCTGCTCATTCAGGCAAGTACTCGGGCTGGACTCGAGAACTTGGCTGACACATGCCTACGTTTAATATCTCAGTGGGGTGATCAATACCGTCTGACCTTTGCACCCCATAAAACCTATCAATTTCTTTGAAAAGGAAACCTTAAATCCTGGCCCAGTATTAAATTTAATAACGTACCCGTTAAAAGGAAAGAATCCGTGTGCTACCTCGGTATGCTACTAGAAAGAAACTTTTCATTTATTGATCATATAAAAACAGTAGGAGAAAAAGCAAAAAAGAACTTCTACGCCTTGACGAGAATATCAAAGGCTACTTGGGGTCTATCATTTCAAACCTTAAAAACTATACATACAACCCAAGTAAGTAGTACTTGGGTTGTATGTGCTACGGGGCACCTGTCTGGGCCGATAGGGCCACCATAGGGGCGTACGACGTAAATTACTTCAAAACCAGCGTTTGGCTTTGATATTCTTATGCAAGGCGTATAGGACGATTAGTACTGAAGCCTTACCGGTACTGGCGGGTGTTCTCCCAGTCGATCTAGATGTGCAGCGGCGTGCTGCAATGTACTACTACGCTAGAAAGATCACGGACCCAGAGTTTTTACCACAACGCGACCGTGCTAGGATCTCTAGATTACTAAAACCCCAGACTGACGTCTGGGAGGAACTTTTATGTGAATGACAATGTAGGTGGGAAAATTCCATCAAGGGCCGACACCTCCACCAGTTTTTTCCATCTGTTTGTGAGCGGCTGGAGAAGACATGGCTGTAGGTGGATCACTGTGTTGCCCAATTTCTCACAGGGCATGGCAACTTTAAGAGTAAATTATTTTCCTTTATGCTTGTGGCCTCACCTTTATTTATTTATTTATTTAACAATTTATGTACACACACGTAAATGTAAAAAAAAAGGAAACAGAAAAGTAGGTACAAAGGTGATGCTTATTTCTTAAGAAATCTCTTCCAGCATACCTGCGAAAGGAGAACCAAATAAAAGAGATGTAGACATCGTGTGTAAAAGTTAAAAATAAAACAATAAAACTATAAATATAACATACAATACATAAATATTGCCTATATAAATATGACGCTAATATTTACTAAATAATATATATAAAAAAAAAAAAAAAAAAATAAATAATAATACATACTTGCAACTATGACGGTACAGAAAGGTAATGTTCTTTCACTCTAATTTTAAAAAGTGTAAGAGTTTTGCAGTCCCTGATATCAGGTGGTAGTGCATTCCACAACCTAACCGCGTGCACAGTAAAGGAGTAGGAGTAAAAAACAGTGGAGTGGGGAGGGGACTTAAGGAGGTTTCTAAGATGCGTCCTGCAAGGTGCATCTGAGGGGCGGGAAAAGGAGAAGCGTTCCCGCAGGTAGGAAGGCGTTTTAGGGTTGTGAAGGATGTTAAATAGCAAAAACAATATCCGAGAGTTCCTGCGAAGTCGGATAGGGAGCCACTTGAGAACCTTGCGAAATTCAGAAACATGATCGTATTTTTTGAGGTTGAACACAAAACGAATACAGATGTTTTGCAAACGCTCAAGTTTATTTAATTGCTCCTCGGTGGCATCCAAATAACAGGCGTCAGCGTAGTCTATGATGGGCTGAATGAGAGTTTGAGCAAGGGAGATTTAGGTCTTCAAGGGCAAAAAGCTCTGGAGACATTTCAGCGAGTGAAAAGTGTAGTGCACCTTCCGACTGACTTCAGCAATATGGTTAGTCCACGATAAGTAGGAGTCCATAATAACCCCCAGGTTTTTGGCCGACTGTGCGTATTCGATTTGAACTCCATTCAACCAGAGTGGAGACAGCGTCGCAATGTCCAGCCTGTTCCGCATATACCTGCCACCGATAATCAAAGCCTGAGATTTCTTAGGGTTGATTTGTAGACCAAAGGAATGCGACCACTCCCCAATTAGCATTAGGTCACGGTTCACGGCGGCCACAGCAGCTTCCGCATCTTGCCTCAAAAAATGGTGGTAGAGCTGCAGGTCGTCGGCATAGAGATGGAAGTTAGAGGAGATAACTTTAGTGACTAAGTTAATAAAAATAGAAAAGAGGAGAGGAGAGAGGACGCCACCTTGAGGCACACCCGCAGTAAGAGAACACCAATCCGAAGAAGATTCATCAAGACGCACCCGCTGCGAGCGGCCTCGAAGATAGGAGTCGAACCATCTGATTAAGGAAGAAGACAAGTTGAAAGATTTGAGTATCCCAAGAAGGATATCGAAATCAACAGAATTGAAGGCACTGCTGAAATCGAGAAGTACAAGTAGCGTCAGAGATTTGTGGTCCATGGCCCAACGGATGTCATCAGTAACCTTCAAAAGAGCAGTTACAGTGCTGTGACCAGGCCGAAAGCCGGACTGGAAAGGACTGAGAAGATCATTGCTAGAAAGAAACAGAGAAAGTTGCCGATGGACAATGTGCTCAAGAACTTTAGAGAGATAAGGAAGAATGGAAATTGGTGTGAAATCAGTCAGAGAGACCGGGTTAGGGGTTTTAGGTAACGGGATAATATGAGCTTGTTTCCAAGCATCAGGAAATGTGCAAGAAAACAAGGAGAAGTTAAATATGTGGGTCAAAACAGGAAGTATAGCAGGGAGAATAGGAGAGATCATTCTTGAGCAAAGATTATCATTGCCAACAGCTGAAGAGGAAATAGCACATATAGACTTTTTGACATCATCTTCACACACAGGACTGAAATCGAAAGAGGAACACTGCGGCAGTGGCAAGCTGGAAAGTTTATTTAGAGTTGCTGATTTGACGTGTGGATCCAAAGTAACAGGAAGATGAGAGAAATATTGGTTAAGAGCACACACGTCAATGTCATTGCTAGGAATAACAGATGACTTGCCAATACCGACAGATTTCAGGAACTTCCAGACTTCAGAGGAGTTCTGATTGTCAAGAGAATTATGAAAGTAGCGTCTTTTAGTATCTCTACACATACGACTGCAGCGATTACGCAGCTCCCTGTAAAAACTAAGGTTGTGCTCGGAAGGACAACGTTTTAGCCTCCTTTTGGCTCGATCTCTTCTGGCCATCGCATCTTTAATGGCTGGAGTGAGCCAGGGAGCCGGAACATACTTAACTTTAACCCGTCGCATGGGAGCGTGTCGATCATATAGACTTAGAATTTTATTGTTGAAAATGTTAACCATATCGTTTATCGACGAACTCTCGAAAACTTCTCTCCAAATAATGCCACCAGCATCACGCAGCAATGCCTCCAGGTTCATGCCTTATGTTGTACCTTTATGTCAATGCTCTACAGCTGACCTTGAATACGAACAATCCGCACAACACATCTTGTGGGAGTGTATTCTTTGGCAGACTGAACGTAATATTATGTTAGATAGTATTAGTAAGAAAAGAAAGAAAGAAAAAGAGTTTTTTTTTGCGGTTTTGTATTCAGGTTACATCTAGAGTAGTTTACTATACTGACCTTGTAGAAACCAGAACAAATTTCCGTGCGTTCAGGCGATTTTGCCATACCTATTACTGGAATCACAAGTAGCTCACAATTTAGGACCCATTAGTTTAAATGTTAATTATAATCCGTGATGCTTGGCAACTGGGCTTAACCCAGTTGTATATGTCCCGTGGTGCCTAATGGCCTACCTCTAATTTGTCTCCTGCTTGATATGGAGGGAAGTGGAAATTATATTTATATTTCCTCCTCCTCCGCTGTACTCTTCTGATTAATTTCGTTGCGGGATCCAAGACAGTTGAATCGTTTCTCCAGGACTCGTCGGGTTGCATTAACTCGGCGTTTTTCTGGTAGTCGCCACTGATGATTTTGGCTTTCAGAAGTTTCAGTGGTTGGGAATGTGTGGCGGGCTTATCCCAATAACTAAATCTTGGATGGCGGTATCAGTTTCCCGTGCCAATTGAACTTATACAACAGTCTGAATATCAACTATCGGGCAGTTGCCCAGCGGACCAAACAACCGTCCAGTCGGAGGATCCTCCCTTTTCAATTGAGGATTGCGGGACTATACTCTCTATTTCACATACTTTTCTATCTGAATAGTTCGAATTTAAGATGCATTTTGGGTTGCCTAGAGGTAGCTGGTTGCCTGGCACGATCGGTGTTCCCTGCTATCATATATCATAAAATTATAGTATTATTTCGTTATGTGTTACCATTTCTATTAAAACATCCTAAAAGCTGTTCAAATTCCATATCCAATATTGGTTTAATCTCACCACAGTATGTCCGTAATTGACGGTTATATGTTTGATATTTCTTCCTAACCCCATCACTCTCAGGCTTTAAGCTGAAGATTGCTTTAATTTTCAGGCTAAGAAGAAAGTAGCTTCGTCCCCTCACCGGTATTTATCCTTCATTCAACGCGGTAACATCAAGTGTTCGATCATGCGTGGAAGTGAGTATTTGTATTGTAATACCAATTAGCAATAAACTCCTTATTAACGGGATTATTATAAAGGTACATAGCTCTGTTTTTGACTCTAACAAGAACATAATCCAAAGAGCGGAGAATTCAATCCTTGAACAAACTTGAGACCATAATATCATGACATCCGCAAGAAATCCAAGGTTACCGACATAGCCCGAAGGATCGCCAAACTAGGTGTGGCAGTAGGCAGAGTACATTGCTCGCAGAACAGATGGTCGATGGGGCCGAAAAGTCCTAGAAGTTTGAAGGCTTCCCATTAGGTGGACCGGTGACGTGTTGAGCGTCCCGGGCAGCCGATGCGAGACGCACAGGACCGTTTGTTTTGGCGACACTTGGCCTTACGGCTGATATGATGATGATTGTATGGGTCATGCCTGCCACAAAGAACTCGTTTCTTTGTGGCAGGCATGACGTGTGGCATGTGGCATGTGGCAGACGTGAGGCAGTGATGGCATGAACGGCCCAAGAGATTAGCTTGATGAACGCCCTAATGGCTCAGGAATCAGAAATAGATGTATTTACGTGTACACACAGATCGATGATCAAAACATGTATCATGTTTTTTAGTTTATAAGACAAATTTTATGTTGTTGGCTTCCTATACGCCTTGGTGCAAGCTGTTAGTCATCATCTGCCTAGCCTTTTCCCAACTATATTGGGGTCGGCTTCCAGTCAAACCGGATTCAGCTGAAATCAGTATTTTACGTGGAGCGGCTGCCTACCAGACCTCCACAACCCATTAACTGGGTAGCACCGTACTCCTTGGCAAGACTGGTGTCAGATTTTCGATTGGTGCAAACTGTTAATGTAGGAAGCAATTGTTATAAAAATAAATAAATTAATAGTCGCAACTTCTTTCCTATCCAGCAATAACCGAAGGCTCAATATTCGAGTTGCTGCCTTTCAACGACCGCGTGGAGGTCTTCGAGTTGCAGGGCAGGTACGTGCGTCAGGCGCTGGAGAGAAGCGTCAGCGACGCGTGGGCATTCAGCCCTTTCAAAGGACCTTGGTTGCTGCAGGTTGCTGGTGAGTGGTCTTTTGTTTATCAATCCTAATTATATAAACACCTTCCGTTACTGTCTGTCTGATAGGCGTACGTTTGACCGCTATCTCACCTGATGTTAAGCGATGATGCGGTCTAAGGTGGAACACGCTTGCCTAGAAGTAACCTATTCACTCTTGACTTAAAGACTCCCAGGTTGTAGCTATCAGGAAACACATTCCCACGGAAACGGGGGAAAACAGGCTAAGTCGCGGGTTTTGCCTACGACTTATCAACGTTCAGGCGCTTGCTGTGTGTGTTGTGTTTGGCTAGGACTGCAATGTCCTAGCCAAACTGGAAACAACTTTACAAAGTAAGTAATGCTTCCCGTGGGAATCGAACCCACGACCCCAACACAAGCGCCTAAACCACTCGACCATGGAGGCAGTTACAAAACTTGCTCAGATACTATTTTACAAAAAAATTACCATCATTATTAAACCTCTTTCCAGGCCTCCAAGTGACTTACAACGTGTCCCTTCCCGAAGGACAGCGCATGACCTCTGTGACGGTTGCTGAGAGCGCTCTCCCTCTAGACGACGATGAAGTGTACCTGGTGACGGCTCCTGCGTATCTCTCTGATGGGGGCGATGGCTTCTCTGTAAGTATCACTGTGACCATTTAGGAACTACTCACACTTATTCAGCTCTATTCAGCTTATACCCATAGAAAACAACCATTTTGTATGGAGACACGTACGCATTCAGCTTTCCGCGTCGCTTAACGTGTTTAGGTCAAATCAGTGAAAAATAAAAAAGGTTACGGTAATTAGGTAAAGGACGCCGAATTGGAGAATGAACGAACTCCGCTCCGCCTTACTCCTTTTCCCCGCTCCGCTGCCTCATTCCGTGTCAGTGTACCGGCAGCCTAAGACTTCCTGCGTAGAATACGTTATAATAAATGATTTCTTATTCCAGATGTTCAAAAATAAAGTGAACTCCAGGGACATTGGCCGTGACCAGAAGATTCTCGAAGCCTATATAAGGGGTCACTCTCCTTTGAAGATCAAAACTGACGGCAGGATCATTATAAGCAGTTGACTGAGTTAATTTAATAAACTAATTTAAACACAGAGGAGTGGAATAATGGAATACTGAGATGGGTACAGGATCTATCTCTAAACTTTTATAAAGGCTCAATATGCTCGCTTTGAAAGTTTATGCACACATACGTCATATCACCGTCAAGTCGCCGGTCAGTTGCAACATCCAATGACACCCGCCTAGACCGATCCATCATCAAAATTTAAGATGCATGGCGATGCGTCACTGATACTTTTTTTTTTATTCAATACGAGGAATCTCTTGGCCCAAATCTCACCTGATGGAAAGTGATGATTAGGCCGAAGATGGAAGCGAGCTTCACCCGGAATGCTCTAACATAGAGGAACTGGCTATCATACCTCTAACTTCCGGAACACAACAATGCTGTTAACATTTTTGTTATGGCGACAGACTTAGACACGATGGTGGTAGCTTGCCAGGCGGACTTAGAAGTCCTACCACCAACCAAACCGAGCAAAAAATTTGCTCCCGCTGGGAATCGAACCCGGGACCTCTGGGTCTGAACCGGATGGTATAACCAGTAGACCACGGAGGCGGTTAAAATACATGTTGGACATCCACCCACACGCTTAAAACGTTTTGGCATTACTTTCATAGTGCGTACAGCTAAGGAGTGGAATTCCCTGCCGGAGTCTGTGTTTCCTGATAGCTAAAACCTGGGTCTCTTTAAGGTTACTTCTTGGCAAGCGTTCGCCATCGTCGACCACATTGTCACTTGCCATCATGTGGTCAAGAGCGAACCTTTATATGAGCTTTTATTTTTATACCTTACATTGTATGGTATTAAAATAAAATGAGGAGCTCGTGGCTAAATAATACAAGCCACACGGGTCGATCTTCAAGTTTAAGCAACGCTTGTCGAGGTTGGTCTGTGGATGGGTGACCATCCTAACATACCGAGTTTCCTCTGTTCCTCGGAAAGCACGTTAAGCTGTTGGTCCCGGCTGTCATTTGGAGATCTTTGGCAGTCGTTACGGATAGTCAGAAGCCAGAAAATCTGACACCAGTCTTGCCAAGGTGTACCGTGTTACCCAGTTAATGGGTTGTGGAGGTCTGGTAGGCAGCCGCTCCACGTAAAATACTGGTATTCAGCTGAATTCGGTTTTACTGGAAGCCGACCCCGATATAGTTGGGAAAAGGCTAGGCAGATGATGTATGGTATAAAAATCATCTTACAATGTAAGGTATAAAAATAAAAGCTCATACAACCCATTTAATTAAAATGAAGGGTTCATGTAAGAGGCACTTTTCCAGTATCAAGGTCGGTCAGTCATAGAGAAGAACTTAGTTGCTCGTTCCAAAGAGTAAATCTCTATAGATGATCGTATATGAAACACCGCGGACACTGTGCGTGTATCAGCTATTCATATAAATACTTACATTGACGTGACTGATCAAAGGCTTGACGCTGACGTGACTGTGTGTGCGTACCTTCAAACATGCGATTTTGTGTTCTGATTTTATTGTTGTATGTATATTGTTAGACACTTAAATCGTTTTCCCCTCTGTGGTAGATTATGACTTCTGGGCGCACTGTGTTCAACATTGGATTGATAAATATTTATTAAACTTATAGTATGTAAACATGCATAATATACACAACCAAAGGTGGCCATTGTGATTTTATGGCCCACTGTGTCCAGAAGGTTTTTTTAGGCACCCATTTTTACCTTAGCTACATTAAGACAAAGTATGATTTTAAATATTGTGATATTTTCATCGTTTTGGTACTGAGATTTTCATCGAGTCGCTGTCAAACAGTGCCTATAACTCTTTTTCTATTTCAACTTTCGTTCTATCATTTAACGAGTATAACTCGCAATTTCAGGTTAAGACAACTGTCAATAACTAACCTTTTTTGCATGCTAAAGATGATTGCATTGCAAATACAATGATCTATGGAGTGCAAACGACACGGAATGATGTCATACCATAAATATTGACGATGCACGTCATAGATTTCCAGCATGGGTTCGGAACGTATCACGCTGCGGCGCGGCGCGCCGTTTCGTATCATGTAGGTATACAGAATGAACTTTTCAAATCAGTCTCAAGACATTTCTGGGTATTTTTCGCTATTCCTTGGGTACCTATAGTTTCGGATTTGAAAAATTCAGTCTGTCTAGGAAAATGGTTAGGCCTAAAAAGGTCGGTGTAGCCCACAAGATACTTACAATAATGTAAAATAACAGTAGGTACGTTCGCAGTTATTTTATCTGTAACGTTATATTTAGACCCGCCGATCTGTAAATTGCAATACATTTGAGAAATTTGAATTTTTCGGGCACTTACCTTAGTTTTTGTCTTCAGTGTAAGTATTTCAATATTTGCATTGTGACTAAGTTTTTTTGTAACTTACCTACTTAGTTTATTTTTATGTTTTCATCTTTGTTTTTATAAATCTTTGTCTTTTTAATAACGGTGCCATTTTTAGTCAATTGCACTGCTTTTGTTACGTAAAAGAAACTCATTTAAGATTGTTTTTTTCGTTCGTAATAATACTTGTTAAAGAATAAATTGATTTCGAAATAGACTGGTTTTTATTTGTATGAAATTATGTCACTGGTATAATAACTGGCACGAGTCGTGAGCACACTCTCCATTGGTCGGTTTGACGACAACAGCTATAATGCTTCATCGACTATTGAGCTTGCAAGTTTCGTTAGCCCACCGTACATTGGCGAGATCACCCCGCTGCATTCATCTGAGCTCACGACTCCGTGCCGGCTACTATACAAGGTGGACATCCCTCCCATACGGAGTGCTGGATTAAACCAGCGCGGGGACTGAGGCAAATAGTACTAGAGGGCCCCCTAACCTAACACCTTCCTAAAATGAAAATATTTAATTAAATTTCTTTTACTTATAACGTGGTAGTAGAGATGGCGATTCTTTCCGAAATGATCGATATTAAATCGATTCGAATTCACAAAAAATACGAGGCATAAGAAATCGATTTTATAACGTAGGTAGGTGAATATAAATACATTTCATGAAAAACAAGAAAGATACTATAATAAATGATCTCTAATCAGTAAAATTGGTTTTGTTCAGGGTAATCTAAATATAAATCAATTTTAAGAAAAAACAAGAAGAATGCATGAAAATGATAAATGAAAATCGAATGACGTTTTTCAAGGGTGAAATATCGATTCACTGGATCGACTCAGTATTGCATATCGATTTAAAAATCAATATTTTGGGCCTGATTAATCGATCTCAGATTGCCATCCCTACGGGGTAGTATGCACGGTTTTTGAGCAACCATTTACGAGCAACAGAGAACGATGGTCGCTTGAGTACTTTTCTAAAATAATGCCACGTATTTTCCAAATGGCTTTATTGTACCGTCAGGTGTGAACAAATTAACTATGAGGACATGTATCTATTGCGAAGAATAAATTGTATTCGCCATGAAAATCTTTTTTAAAAACTTCCAAATCGTTTTGATTTGGGCCCATCATTATTTGTCACATTTGCCAAATCTGAGATACTTACCCACTGTATGTAAAAACAAAAAAGAACTTCTTAAATGTGATAATACTATAAATGCGAAAGTTTGTGAGGATGGATGGATGGATGTTTGTTACTCTTTCACGTCAGAACGCCTGAAAGGATCTTCATGAAATTTGGCACAGAGGTAGATTATATAGTCTGAAATAATACACAGGCAATATCACGCGGGCGAAGCCGCTGTCAGAAGCTAGTTTTATAAATGCAAAAGATTGCGAGCGTGGATGGATGGATGTTTGTTACTCTTTCACGTCAGAACGCCTGAAAGGATCTTCATGAAATTTTGCACGGTGGTTATAGTATAGAATAGCACATAGGCTATAATATAAATCCCGGGAGTGTGTTCCCTAGAGATCACGCGGGCGGGGCCGCTGGCAGAAGCTCGTTAACTACAGAAAATGGTTGAGGTTCGTTCAGGAGCACAAGGCTCTCATTTCCTGTGCCAATCCCCATGGATTGGCATGGGAAATGAGAGCCTTGTGCTCAACAGGGCCTACCACTAAAAAGTGAAAAATAAAAAACGGAAATTCGGCGTTTTTGGCTGTTTCTTCGTATTTAATACCGAATTTTTTTTTTATATACAAAACGGGGAAACTCTTGTCCCAAATCTCCCTGATGGAAAGTGATGATTAGGCCGAAGATCGAAACGAGTTTCACACGAAATCCTTTTACACAGAGGAACTGGCTATCATACCTCTAACTGCCGGAACACAACAATGCTGTTAACATTGTTGTTATGGCGACAGACTTAGACATGATGGTGGTAGCTTGCCAGGCGGACTTAGAACAAGTCCTACCACCAACCAAACCGAGCAAAAAATGTGCCCCCGCTGGGAATCGAACCCGGGACCTTTGAGTCTGAATCAGGTGGTATAACCACTAGACCATGGATGCGGTTAGCGTCACCTGTTTAGCACCACCCGGGAACCACGTGTAGGGATTCGCTGAAGGGTATTCTCCTACGGACGCAGGTGACTCGGCCCCCAATCGACTTCCAAAATTAAAGTTATTTTATACGTTGTTGTTTTTCTTTTATTTGGAAGTCGGTTGAATTTTTTTGGAAAAAGTATTTTGTCATAGATCTATAACCTATTTATCGAGAAAGGCTATAATATAACACCACCTACTGCGTAACGACGCTAGTCCATCTGTTCTAACGCATTCTACACATAATTATGAGCCGTCTAAGCCTACTTCAGCATCTAAATGTGCATTCTACTTATGCTAACCTTCGGTGTGCAAACTTCTTGGTTCCTGATCGAGTCTCAAGAGTCCAAACAGAAAGTTTGAAAACGATTGATCGTAGCGTTCTAGTTATGAGTTAGGGACTACTTACACTTATTCAGCTTCATTCGCGTTTCACTGAACGATTTTGGTCACACTTATACAGCCTGTCGATTCTGTTGACATCTCACTGTGATCACTTAGGTGGAGTGAACGACAAGTTTAGTGAGCTAGGTTGTCATGCCATCTTGTTTGTATGGTTTGACAGCTCACTTGGCGTTCACTTCGTGTAAGTGTTCACTTCGATATGTTTACAGAATCGCACTGCTTTCGGCTTCTATCGGCCGCGTACAGCGTCGTAAGAATGAGAAGGCGGCAGCGGCAGAACAACGCTGAACTGTATCTATAGCACTCGCATGATAATAACACATTTGTCCTCATTTTATACTTGTTTGCCGCGAAAGCTGATTAGGCGCAGAAAGCTGAACGGACGCGTACGCGTCTCCATACAAAATCGTTGTTTTCCATGGGCAGACGCTGAATAGTGATCAGGGGGTGATAAGGGATCGATACTGATGCCAAAAATGCAATCAGTAAAATTTTTGTCTATCTGTCTGTCTGTCTGTAAAGCCGTTATAGAAACAAAAACTACTCGACGGATTTTAACGAAACTTGGTACAATTATTTTTCATACTCCTGAGCTGGTTATAGTATACTTTTCATCACGCTACAATCAATAGGAGCAGAGCAGTGAAAGGAAATCTTGGGAAAACGGGAGAAGTTACTCCATTTTTTAAGCTTCCGTCGCGTGTGCAACCTTAATGGTTAAAGCTACACAGGAATCATGTATGACGGAAATGTTCTCCTTAAAATTATATTAAAAATATCCCACGACAGCATATATTTCTGATTATATTTCTCAACTTTGTCTGCCTCACATTTTCCATTACTGCTCCGCTCCTATTTGTCTTAGCGTGATGATATATATAGCCTATAACCTTCCTCGATAAAAAGGCTATCTAACACTGAAAGAATTTTTCAATCGGAACAGTCGTTCCTGAGATTACCGCGGTCAACCAAACAAAAAAACAAACAAACTCTTCTGCTTTATAATATCATGCTTTATAATATTAGTATAGATGTGAAAGTTTGGTTGTTTTGGATCTTAATGAAATTAAGAACAAAGATTATAGTCTGGAATAGCACAAGCTACTTCCATCCCGGGAATATGTTCCCTAGAGATCACGCGGGCGAAACCGCTGGCAGAAGCTAGTAAAAAAATATAAATCTACCATTTTGAAGCCCAGATTATGTAGAAATTTAATGTATTTTTATAAGTTGATATTTCTTTTGGATAACTAGTATATATATAACCAAAAAACTGCACAAAAAACGGCTAGCACTGTGTTTTGCAAGGACGCGGCTTAATCGGAATATGAGAGGGATGTAAGAGGGGGTGCACCTGTATAGCACACACATTTGTGCTACTAGTATGTCCCGCGCCGATGGCTAGTCTCCATTGAGTATCACCGCCATAGCCGATATCGGTCAGGAGGACTATGTAAAATGCGATTCAAATTATAATAAGAACGTCAGTGACTTCCATCTGTCAAATTAATGTCTCTTGAAAAGTACGGTTTTGCAAAGAAAACTTAGTTGCATATTAATAACGGTTTATTTGACTTTGTTATAATTCTAACTATTGTTTAAATAGAAACGTTTAATAGTAGTAAATTAGTTAAATGTAATAGTTAATTATTTAAAGTCATTATTTTAATTCATACCATAACAACTTTTTCACTGAATATTTGTAAATAATAATAATAAAGAATCTTGCTTTGTTCACCATACTACCTAACTGGTTTGAATTGACCGCTATGACGTTCCAATATGGCGCTAAGTCGATTCTATTGTTATTTGAATCGCATTGTAACTATTAGGTAGGGAAAGCGATCGAATAATTAGTACAACGATTCGCTCCAAAACAAAGATAGCCGATGTAGGACACAGACATTTACTTTAATAACAAATTACATCGTTGGAGCCTTTTATTCAATTTCTTAAGAGATGAGATGGTAAATCTTTTATTCTAGTTCGTTACCAATTTTCTGAAATAATTCGGTCCGTCCATTGGTTACCTCCCGGTAAAGCTGTTACTTAAAATTGTTCATGGTTTAATTTTAGCCTTGAATGAGCGCTAAGCCTGTGAAAAATGGGGTTCTTGTAATATTTTCTGGATTGAAGATGAATATTAACCGATACTTACATTTTTTTTTGCCACAAAAGTTTTTTCAAGTCATAAAATGGCGCAAAAATTCGGCCATTTTAATTTTTGAATAACCAGTGTCACTCTCATAATCAAGACGAATTTAACGACACCTCTCGACCTATTTGGAGCAGCCGCGGGGCACACAATGTTATTGTTTTCCAAACTTACTTTTATACCCTTTAATTGTAAGTACCTACATTGTGTGAATCCGTGTGTGCCGAATAAATTCGTTTCGTTCCTTTCGTTTCGTTTCGTTTCGTTTCTCTCAAGCTAAATTCTATCAAGCCGTAGCTACAGAGCGTGCCAAAGAAAATGAGAAATGTACATACATCACTCGAAAATATAACCCTCCTTCTGGTGCAGTCGGGGAAAAATAACTAGAAAGGTACCTCCTTACCTGAGTAATATTTATCTATTAGTTAACAAAAATAAGATAAATAAGTAGATGAGTAACGACGAAATGTTAGTTTACTAAGAGCCAATTTGGTGGAGGACAGCTAGTCGTCTTATATATAAAAATGAATTGCTGTGCGTTAGTCTCGCTAAAACTCGAGAACGGCTGGGCCGATTTCGGTAATTCTTTTTTTGTTTTTTTGCCTGAATACAGAGAAGGTTTAAAAGCAAAAAAAAAGGGGAGGTAGGGTAGCCAGCTGACGGGAGCGAAGCCGCGGGGGACAGCTAGTTGTAAGACTAATTTTATCAGAAGAGTAAAAATTCCGGTGTCACAGCTATTGCATAAATAACATGTCGAACAGCCATATTTATTCTTCAATAAAAATTGTAATGAAACATTAGCGCCAAATAAAAACTTAATTTAAAAGCGTCAAAGCTAAAACATTACATTACGTTTTCACACAAACAAAAATGAACAGCCGAAAAATCCGCAAAATCTAAAATCCGTGACAATAAGGTATCCGATAGCTGTAAACTAGCTGACCCGCGCAACTTCCTCTGCGTCACATTTTCCAGTATTGCTCCGCTCCTATTTGTCCTAGCGTAATGATATATAGACTATAACCTTCTTCGATAGATGGGCTATCTAACACTGAAATAATTTTTCAAATCGGACCAGTAGTTCCTGAGATTAGCATGTTCAACCAAACAAACAAACTCTTCTGCTTTATAATATTACTGTTCATGGCTACTTGGCAAGCACGTATGAACACTAACTGGCCAGTCAATACCGCGTGTATCTGACATCGACGCACAAACGATTTCTGTATTATAGTATAGATTACTGAATCAGCGTCCACCCAGTATTTACGCAGCACACGCACTAAGGCTCAACACGGAACTGACATCACCTTCATTATCCAAAAAAGGCACGAAAAAATAACGCCACGTACCATCAAAACCGGCAACCATTACCGTAAAAAAGAATCTTTTTCCCCTTTCTAAAAAGGCCTGTTTCAGTTTTTTCATCCAAACCGAAGTTATGTACGGCCGTATATTTATGCAAAAATACAAAAATCCCGCTAAGTGAGTGTCGACCTGTCATACGCTGGGTTTCGTACAATAAAAATTTTGGGGGCCGAGTCACCCGCGTCCGTAGGAGAATACCCTTCAGCGAATCCCTACACGTGGTCCCCGGGTGGTGCTAAACAGGTGACACTAACCGCCTCCGTGGTCTAGTGGTTATACCACTCGATTCAGACCCAGAGGTCCCGGGTTCAATTCCCAGTGGGGGCAAATGTTTTGCTCGGTTTGGTTGGTGGTAGGACTTCTAAGTCCGCCTGGCAAGCTACCACCATCATGTCTAAGTCTGTCGCCATAACAAAAATGTTAACAGCATTGTTGTGTTCCGGCAATTAGAGATATGATAGCCAGTTCCTCTATGTTAGAGGATTCCGGGTGAAACTCGCTTCCATCTTCGGCCTAATCATCACTTTCCATCAGGTGAGATTTGGGCCAAGAGTTTCCCCGATTTGAATAATAAAAAAAAAAAAAAACAAAAAAAAAAGTTTCTTGTATGTCAGAGCTCCGCTTACCTTAGCTGTCTTCACGATAACAGTAGCTGCCCAGTCTCTTGCGAGGCGCATCATACAAAAAGCCGGTCGAGTGCGAGTCTAACCCGAAGGTTTCCATACCATAAATAAAAATAAAACACGTTTCTAGTATGGGAGACACCTTTAATTTTTGTTTGAATTTATTTTTATTACTTGTTGTTATAGCGGTCATAGAAATACACACTGTGAAATTATTAACTGACTACCTATTACGGTTCTTGAGATCCAGTCCGCTGACAAACAGACAGACGGATGAACGGACGATGAGAGCCGGACGGACGGATGGCGGAGGCTTAGTAATAAGGTTCCGTTGGTCACCCTTTGAGTACAGAACCCTAAAAAAACTCCATCAGGTAAATGGTGGGTGTCTCAAGTCTAATGAGAGTGTAGACGCATCCATATTTGACACCTTCGCTCGTTGTGTTATCTAAGAAACCGGCGCATGGCGTGCGGAATGGAAAATAGGGTTCAGTGTGATGACGGGTTTTTAGGTCGAAAGTAGTAGACAAAGTGACAATATACTACGTGTAACAGAATAAACTGAAACCCTCTTAAGAGGGCACTTTTACAATGAGACAAAACCTGAAATCGTGAAAAAAAAAACAGCTGTTTAATAGTACCTACATTTGGTCGAGAGTGCATTTGAATGCTTGGGGCAGTTAATTTTTTGTCAGCTCATCAGTTTGGCTCAGTAGTTCAGATTTTATGAGCATGTTTGCTTATTTCAATTTCAGCGTAGACCAGGACGTCATGTAAGTAACACCACTGAAAAGTGAAAATTAAAAAAAAATTCGGAAGTTGGTGTTAAAAAACGAAGATACAAAACCAAAAACATCGACTTCCGAAATTAAGGTTATTTTATACTTTGTAGTATTTTGTTTTGGAAGTCGGTTATATTTTTTTACTACTACTACTAATCTACTAGTAGAATAGTAATAATAGAATAGTCATAATAGTAGAAAAGTAGCAATTCTACTAATTTTATTTGTTTGAAAATTAGTAGAATTGGCCCTCTACATTATGCATATTGCATTTATTATGTTACACGTTGCATTACACGTTGTATGTATTAGCGATAACGACTGTCGAAATGACAAAAAAATATATATCATTGTCAAGTTCTACCGGACTGTCACGTGCTCATGTTGCCACTCCGACAATGGCTTTCGCTGATATAAAGTCCATTTGTCTAGAGACCCTAATAATAACAAACCTAGGAAGCATCTTATTAAGTAGAATGATAAACTCCAGTTCATGAGGAAGCGTCCGCCAGTATATTTTCAAAGGAATTTTCATTTTAGAGCACAAGTCCGTGGTGCGGGACTCGTAAAAATCTACACTTCCTTCTAAAATTTAATTATATGTTGCAATAAAGAACAGTTCTGTCCGCGGATGGTAGAAAGGTGGATAAGCCACAGATCGAGATAGAAAAGTCAACTCAAATACTAACTGGTGTCAAGTTTTCCTAGGTCTCTGACTAACACGACTTATTTTTTGAGTGATACAATCAATGTCAAATCAAACAACGCACGTTCGCATTCGCATCTCAATGGCAATCCGTCAAAAAAATATGCAAAATAGAGGTGTCTTTGACAGTTTGCGATTCGAAAGCGAACGTTGGTCACGAACGAAGGCCAATTCTCGTGCTTAAGAGTGTGTATTCCGTCCACTAGCGCCGCCAATCGTTTTTTACTAATTGTGGTAAATTTAAGACACGTAGATAAAAAACCGCTGTGTAGTGTACTGAAAAAATGTATCTATTATTTTTTTAGAGCTATTTTTAATACATAACTCATGGCTAAATAGCCAAAACGGCAATTATTGCTAAAAGTGGCCACTTTTAGCAAAAGTATCGACTTTGGCAACTATTTATGTTCTAAAATACAAAACATAACTCTCAAAAAATAATAAATACATTTCTTCAGAACAATATAGAGCGGTTTTTTATCTACGTGTCTTAAATTTACCACAATTAATAAAAAACGAATGGCGGCGCTAGTGGACTTAAGGAGAAACGGAGAAATATTAGCCAATGGAATTGCGCTCCGCGTGAGTGACTGACATTTTATGCAATTCCATTGGTTAATATTTGGGCATATAGCGTATTCATTCAAATTCATCTCGCAGTATAATCTCAACGACAAATTAATGTCAGTTTTTCGAAATGTATGCCACATAGAGGTGTTTTATAAAGGTGCACCCACACTGCAGTTACTTTTTGTGGAACAACGTTTCCAAGTGTTGGTAGGCAATATCCAATAACCAAAAATTCTTTGTTGTTAGTATTTATGTTAGTCATAAGTTGAAGAAGGTTACCTGAACTGAATTGTGGATACACTGTACCACCTTCGTGACTGTGATGCGAATGCAAACGCTTCTTAAAATACGAGGTTTGTATTTCAGATATTATTCGAAGATCCAATTTTTTATGATTAAGCCACGAACCCCTCTTTATCGTTATGTTGCTAGATCGCGAATGGTGGTAAAAAGATCCAATAATTTACATTTTATTAGTGACACCCGACACTTATGAAATATTTATTTTAAGTTATAATTTTTCCTATAACTATTGTAATTTATTGTGAAAGTTTTTAACAAGTGCAATAATGTGTTAATGCTATAAAAAAAATTCTTATGTAAGTGAATTAAAAGTGTTAAATAAACATCAAAGCTCAAGAATTGAGCTTTTATACCACATCTTCCATACTTATAAACTTCAAGACTTTTCATGTCTACTTATTATTTTTTATAGCATTATGTGGACGTGGCTGGCGACAATTCTTCTTAAGGCGCGTCCCCGAGCAAAACGCAGCGCTAGCCGTTTTTTGTGCAGTTTTTTGGAGCTACACTCTATATCCAAAAGAAATATTAACATAAAAAAAATAATTAAATTTATTTATTTATGTATATATACTTTATTGTACACCAAATGAAAAATACATAAAAGAAACCTTAAACTAACAAAACATACAATTGGCGGCCTTATCGCATTTCGCGATCTCTTCCAGGCAACCTGCAATGGATAGAGAAAGTCTGGACACTAAATGGGGTTGCACTTGGTGGAAATTTCTACATAATCTTGGCTTAAAAATGGTAGATTTTTATTTTTTAGTACTAAGTATATATTTAAGTAATCTCCTCACAGCGAAACTAAAGAAATGAAAAAAATATATACAGAAAACATGCATCTTCTCGAAAACTAACGATTATTTTGATTTTGTACTTACACTAATGGATAGGCAATTTAATTATGAACATTTTGGTGGAAATATTTTTTTCAAACGACCAAAATTAGATTTATAACAATTTTATTCAACATTCTGAGCGTATTCGCTATTGTATTTCTTGCGCTGTTATTGAGGGAAAAAATGCTCAAGGTTATTTGGTCAGGGTACGGCCTTAATGCTTTCGCTATGAATTTTGTATGAGGTATGAACATTGCATTCATGTTTTTAAAAGGACCCTGTTAGGTATCCGTATGGGTGATGTTCTAGATTTCAACGATAGAGGGAGAGTTACTTCCTAATAGATTGCAGTTATATCAGGTCAGTAAACTAAACTTTAGAATCATTATTTTTATCGATTTTTTGAAGAGGCTTTCTGCTATTCGCTTGCTTCGCTGCTTGCTTGTTGCTATTCCACCAATTCACACTAAGCGTTTCCAAATGTCTCTTATAATGCACACAGCAAAAGAGTGGAACTCTCTGCCTGCGTCTGTGTTTCCGAACGCTTACAACCCTAATCTCTTCAAAGTTAGAGTGAACAGGCTCCTTCTGGGTAAGCTCGCTCCATCGTAGACTTTGCTTCTGTCATCTCTGACCAAGACTGGAGTCAAGAGCAAACTCATCACAAGAAAAGAGGCATCTTTTTATTTATTAAAACTTTATGCACAAGTAAAACACTGTACAAAGGCGGACTTAATGCCATAGGCATTTTCTACCAGTCGACCTTAGGGTGGTGCAGAGACAGCATGGTAGGTGGTTTTTAAAGGCGGGCATTTAAATTGAGTACTTATTTTGAGTTAAGAGCTTGCCAAATCTAATTTGAGAGCCAAAATTTGACGGATTTCAGGCTAGAGTTTGACATCATCATCATCCGGAATGCCTATGTCCAGGAAACTGCTGGACATAGGCACAAGTGTCGTCACAACAACCGGTCCTATCCGTCCCGCATCTATCGGCTACCCGCGACCCTCACCAGAACATCAGTCCACCTTGTGGAAGGTCTTCTTCCACAACATAAAAAAAAAAAATTGTGATGGGTTTGCTCTTGACTCTAGTCTTGGTGAGAGATGACAGAGACAAAGTCTACGATGGAGCGAGCTTACCCAGAAGGAGCCTGTTTAGCCTCTAGCTTCAGAGAGTTCCACTCTTTTGCTGTGCGCATTATAAAAGACGGCTATCGGCGTCGACTATCTTTGTAGTTAGTTCTAAAGTTTCACAAATTATTTATTTATTTATTTAGTTAAGGTTCACCAATAGTTGTTACAGATAGGAAAACATTAAATTTAGTAATAGTGTTTTACAAAGAAACAGTTCAAAATAGTGACAAAAAGTCAACTTGAAATGCTTGATGTAGAAATTGGGAGGCCATTTTACTTATTTATAAAAAGAAATGGCAACATTTTACCTACATACAACATTTTGCGTATGAATTTAAGCCCAACATTGGCGCTTATACTTTCTTGTACTTTGGTGTCTATGTAACTATTTAAATAACGTACATAAATTAATGAATATGAAGTTAGACATTAATTTGCCAGGATATTAATCTTCTGGTGGATGGTATTTAAATAAGATAGTAAAAACTATACAAACTACAAAAAATACGTAAAAAAATCTCGAAACGCAGTGGTTTTTAAGCATCTCTTGTTCCTAAAAGCACTATATCCTTTGTGACGGGTGCTTCCACAGAGTAACGAGATGCCACGATGGGCTGAACCACGACCGAACCGACAAACCGAGTGGAAGTCTAAGGCTGCGTTTCCACCAGAGATGAGCGGGGATGCGCAAGACTCGCTTAGCGCTAGCGATTTTATTGGTTCTTATTAAACTCATCCCTCGCTACGCATCCTCACGCGTCTCTGGTGCCGAAGCCTATGTGTGGAAAACAGAGTTCCTACCTACTCTTTTTACGTTCACCCCGTGGGCTGCCAGAGTGTGTCAGTGAATGTAGTATTAGGGTCCTTTTCCTGTCATGCGTGTTTTTGCCCGCTTTTCCGCTTCCCGCACGCGCGCGCATTCCATTCCGCATTCCACGCGCATGTTGCCCGCATGACAGGAAAAACATGTATGAAATTATAGGATGCGGGCAGCTCGCATTCGGACCAGATCTGCGTGCGGGTGAAAACACGCATGACAGGAAAATTATGAACAGGAAAATTATGTGAATTTTCATGGTCAGACACTCAAAAGAATAAAACTAGCTCTGCCGCGTTAGCGACAAGAGCAGCAAGTATGTTCTCCAGCAATGCTTATGCTGGTCCGGCGATGTAGATCGATGGGAATTCTTGTGCCTTTCTGGTGTACCCAGGGTTGACGTGTGGTATTTATTATGTGGCCACGAATATTATTAGTAATCACTGGCGCTGTGTAGCTTCTTACTCTGTGAGTGAACACTCCGCACCGCGCCCATTTTTTTTGTGAGTTAGAAGAAATGCTTTGTAAATGCAAGTGTATAATTAAGTTACATGGACAGTGCAGGAGAGAATGAGTTCTTTATTTAAAATAAATTATTTTGTGTACTTATTGTTTTAAGAATTTAAATATTAGATATATCACCGCAACGTGAAAAACAAATGTTTAGGATACTGCCGGTCGATTCTGTCGACATCTCATCGTGATCACTTACGTGGAGTGAACGACAAGTGAGCTATCATGTCTATTCTATTCTATTTTTTATTAATAGCAAGTAGAGCCGATGTCGACTATTCTGCCAATGTCAAAAGTAAATTGGAAAAGCAAGTGTGCATTAGACTAAGTTTTTGTAAACTGGTCAGCAATATGATAAAAATCTTTGATTGATACAGTTGAACTTGGCGGGTAAGTACTGGACTGAAAGAGCTATCATGTCATCTTGTTTCTATGATTTGACAGCTCACTTGTCGTTCACTTCGCCTAAGTTTTCACTTCGACATGTTTACACTTATTGCACTGCTGGACTGGGTCGAAGAAAAACGCACTCAAGTAGACCGCAACACCGGCAAGATGGATCAATGCCATATAGAAGGCTGTTGGAGGCAGCAGGTACGTGGTCCACACTGCAGATGCTTTGGAGATGCGTCGTAGGTATACCGCGTGTATCTGACATCGACGCACAAATGATTTCCATGGGTCCAGGGCATGATTCAGCATATTAAGCATATTCCAGAGGTTTTCCCTTATATTACTCCCAACCAACACGTGCGCGAAACCGCTGGCATAACCACAGAGCAGATTTCTGTGGACATAACCTAGCAACGCATAAAGACTCATCATAACGGAAAAAAGGTTATCACGAACATAACTCTAGGTCACAAAAATACTGCAGGCTGCGATATCTTATCTCCTTACGCATTTACGCAACTCAAAAATATAAAGATTTCTTTATTCAACGCATGACATTGGTCTCGGCCATCACATATCAAAGGCCCTGTGTTTATTTTCTGGTTTTTTCCTGTGATAGGGAAGCTGCATGTGCAGGAAATGATTAAAGGTCAGCACACACCGAGACGAGTCTTGAAAGCAGAAGGGTACTTGACTACTGTGAAAAATATACGTGAATGAATACTTATTTTGGTCAGTGGGTCGTCTTAGGGGCGGATTTTCAGGAGTTGGAGTATACGCTTAGGGGCACTATGAGCAGCAAAGAAAACACAAAAAATTAGTTAAAAAAAAATTTTGGGACAGTAAATTTTTCGGTTTTTTTTTTCGGAAATTCCCCAATTTTTTTTGCAGTTTCGGGTTGACCTTGACCATAGAAATTATTTGGGTCCGCAGAACCATGGTCCTACGACGCACCGTTTCCGAGTTATGGTCCTCTGAAAGTTGCTTTGTTTTTTTTTTTTTTTTTTTTTTTTATGCGATACGGGGATACTCTTGGCCCAAATCTCACCTGATGGAAAGTGATGATTAGGCCGATGATGGAAGCGAGTTTCACCCGGAATCCTCTTACACAGAGGAACTGGCTATCATACCTCTTAACTGCTGGAACACAACAATGCTGTTAACATTGTTGTTATGGCGACAGACTTAGACATGATGGTGGTAGCGTGCCAGGCGGACTTAGAACAAGTCCTACCACCAACCAAACCGAGCAAAAAATTTGCCCCCGCTGGGAATCGAACCAGGGACCTCTGGGTCTGAATCAGGTGGTTTAACCACTAGACCACGGAGGCGGTTAGTGTCACCTGTTTAGCACCACCCGGGGACCACGTGTAGGGATTCGCTGAAGGGTATTCTCCTACGGACGCGGGTGACTCGGCCCCCAAAATCCCAAGAGCCAAGGCCCAAGAGGACTTTTTTTTTTTTTTTTTTCGGAATTTCCCCATTTTTTTTTGCACTTTCGGGTTGACCTTGACCATAGAAATTATTTGGGTCCTCAGAACCATGGTCCTACGACGCACCGTTTCCGAGTTATGGTCCTCTGAAAGTTGCTTTGTTTTATCTACAACGCTCTATATTTCCAAAATGGTAGCTCGGATGAAAATCTTTTCTGGAAAAGAATTGTTGCTCTGGTCGAAAGCTATGCGATGGTGTAAAAAAACCGACACAAAGAGAGAAAAAAAAAAAAATTTGAAAATTTTTTACAAGTTTAGGTCGATCTTTATCTTGTGTATCCTTAGGGGCTTAGACTTAGAAAAAATTTTCAAAATTTTTTTTTTCTCTCTTTGTGTCGGTTTTTTTACACCATCGCATAGCTTTCGACCAGAGCAACAATTCTTTTCCAGAAAAAAATTTCATCCGAGCTACCATTTTGGAAATATAGAGCGTTGTAGATAATACAAAGCAACTTTCAGAGGACCATAACTCGGAAACGGTGCGTCGTAGGACCATGGTTATCAGAGCCTAAATGGTTTCTATGGACAAGGTTAATAAGCTGCTGCAATAAAAATGGCCAAAATCGGAAAAAAAATACCTTCGAAAATTTTACTAAGTCTAAGCCCCTAAGGATACACAAGATAAAGATCGACCTAAACTTGTAAAAAATTTTCAAATTTTTTTTTTTTCTCTCTTTGTGTCGGTTTTTTTACACCATCGCATAGCTTTCGACCAGAGCAACAATTCTTTTCCAGAAAAGATTTTCATCCGAGCTACCATTTTGGAAATATAGAGCGTTGTAGATAAAACAAAGCAACTTTCAGAGGACCATAACTCGGAAACGGTGCGTCGTAGGACCATGGTTCTGAGGACCCAAATAATTTCTATGGTCAAGGTCAACCCGAAAGTGCAAAAAAAAATGGGGAAATTCCGAAAAAAAAAAAAAAAAAGTCCTCTCGCCATAGCGCCCCTAAGGCTGTGGCTAAATAACAACAGCTGTACGGGTGATTCTTTTTCTTATTTTTGTTCTTATTATTGTGTCAATACATTATGGTAATGTCGAGTCGATAATGAGGTTCTGAACAAATTGAACTCGTGGTACGTGAACCTTTTGTCTACATAATATGTATGTTATACATTTCAGGCTCTTATTGATTTCTAAATGTTTTGCCCAGCACCAAGGTCTTAGAGCAAGGTTGATTTCTCTTCCAATGATTACAGACTCAGAGTACGTGACGATAAGAATCAGTCGCGTGTGCAAGACAATATACATAGGTACATTCATCAATCTATCTGCCAAGCGTCGAACTTTGATGTTATCGCAGCGGATCTAGACAAAGTGAAAGAAAAAAAATGTTTATTTGGTACTCGCTCAAGACAGACAAAAAGTAAAAAAAAAAAAATGAATAGTAACAAATTATTAATAATTAATAAGTAAAACCTAACAATATGAGTTAAATCTATGCGGTGCCAAATAGTCCATGTCTCAGCATTTATGCTGCAAAAAAAATCACAGCGCTGGTATTCAAGTGCAGTGCTTGATAGCAAATGCGTTTTTTGAACTCTACTAACTGAAGAGTTTGTTTTTTCGCGCTCATCTCTGGAACTGCCAGTCGGATTAGGAAAATTATTTTTATATGATAGCCACATTCATGAAGAAGGCTATAGCCTAAGAGTATAGGCTATAAGCGAATGGGATAAAAATGGTATACAATGTACGCTTACAAAGCCGCGGGAAAACGCTGACAAAAATATATAGGAACTTGCTCACCTGACATAATCATTCGACAGTGTGTGTTTTTGTAATTGTCTGTTTATTGAAATTAATTGGTGTGTTTACTGATTTTAGATATTATTTCAATGAGGAAAATGTCGATACTAGTTTGACATTGAAAATACTATAAGTACGCTGCGCTCCGACATGATTATGTGCGCCGGCCCTTATTTCTCAATTCGGTTGTTTTTTTTTAATGTTTGTATACTCATAACTCCGTCATTTATGAACCGATTTGTAAAATTATTTTTATAGTGAAAGGATATACTTGCCGATTGGTCCCATCAAAATGTCAATTAAGTAGGTATTATTTGTAAATCAAAATTACCAAAATCGGTTAGAAAGTTTGGATTTCTTCGAAATAGCTGGAATACGTTTACTTGGACGATGGTTTTGTGTCATGCAAGTAAACGAAATCGCGTATTTTGCTTTCCTGCGATTGTGCATTGGTGTTATTAGGTGTGGGGTACCACTAAAAAGTGAAAAATAAAAAACTGTTTTACAAAAAAATACAACCGACTTCTAAATAAAAAAAAACACTACTACCTACCTAAGTAAAAAATAACTTTAATTTTGGAAGTCGGTGTTTTTGTTAGTTTCTTCTTATTTTGAAATTAAAGTTATTTTTTAGTTAGTAGATTTACTTTTTAATTAGGAGCCGGTTGTATTTTTTTATCCAGAAAAATGCACGTTGCCTGTGGAATAGGCCGACACAAGAGAGGACGCGAGAAAGAGCTATTGGCATTTTTTATCTGCCTTTACTATCCTACGGGTAAAAGCGCTAAGTAACTCTGAGAATACATTACTGCGAGAGACACACACAATCAAACAACAAACAGTAGAGTTGAAGCAATCGCCTTGGCCGAAATCTTTCCGCTCACATCATTATCAATGCGAAAGTAACTCAGTCTGTTTTCCTGTTTGTGATTGCTTTACTTCCTCGACTTCATCCCATCGGCCCCCCTCTACAATCGAACATCTAGACATGCTGCGTCTGCGTCTACATAATATAAGTTTCCGAACGCGTACACTCCCAATCTCTTCAGTTAGAGTGGGCAGGCTTCTTCTGGGTAAGCTCGCTCCTTCGTCGACTTTGTCTCGGTCATCTGCGACCTAGACTAGAGACAACATTAAACCTACCTAAATAAAAAAAACGTGTCAGCGGCTGAACGGATTTGGATGAAAGTTGACCACAAGGATACTCATGTCCTGAGACTACACACTGCATATAGGTTTCATCCTGGTAGTATATTCGACTTTCAAGACTTCACACAGACAATACCAACGACAGAAGCGAATTATAAAAATACGTTACATCATCGTCTGCCTAGTCTTTTCCCAACTACATTGAGGTCGGCTTCCAGTCAAACTGGATTCGGCTGAATACTAGTATTTTACGTGGAGCGGCTGCCTACCAGACCTCCACAACCCATTAACTGGGTACTTAACACGGTATTTCTTCGGGCAAGACTGGAGTCAGATTTACTGGCTTCTGACTATCCGTAACGACTGCCAAAGATCTACAAATGACAGCCGAGACCAACGGCTTAGCGTGCTTTCTGAGGCACGGAGGAAACTTGATATGTTAAGATGGTCACCAATCCACAGACCAACCCTGGTAAGCGTTGCTTAACCTTGAAGAATGACCCGTGCGGCTGTTGTTACTTAGCCACGAGCTCCTCGATAAAAAATACGTTGCATAAATGTTAAATACGTGTCACAGCAGTGAAAGGCCGGAGGGTACAAGGTTACTTAGACAATCATTGTTATTTTTATCTGAGTGTATCTGATAGGCCTTGGAATACCAAGCACTCGTAGTAATTGCATGTTGCATTTTTTATAATAATCTAAGTAATCTTTTTATAATAATATTATAAGGTTCTATAAAAAGTGGTATTCTGTTATATAATTGTCGCCAAAAGTTTGGAATTGACCGCCTGTGCTTGTTACCATAATGACGGACCGTCTGTTTTCCCGGTCTATCCAAAAAGACGGATATTTCATTATTTTTTTTGAATAGAATAGACAAGCCACACATTCCCAACCAATTCAATGCAACTCCTGAAAGCCAGAATCAACAGTGGCGACCACCAAAAAAACGCCGAGCTAATGAAGCCCAACGAGTCCCGGAGAAACGATTCAACTGTCTTTGATCCCGGAACGAAATTAATCAGAAAAGTACAGCGGAGGAGGAAAAAAAACATGTTTCTAAGCAGAGTAACATGATTTTTCCTAAATAGTAGTAGATTTAAGTCCATGCTGCTTTTGTGCATGTTGTATGTTGGCATGATCTGAGCTAATACAAGTGCCCACATTGTTCGATAGAGCGAAAGGCGTAGCGTTTATAGACACACCAAAGGCAAGGCTGTAAGCTAGGAAATTACTTCGGGAGAGGTTATACAGAAACAACCAGGGGCTGACTAAGGCTTTTGTGCGTACAAGTGGAAAAACTCAATGGGGATTACCAACCCCCAGAAAAGCTTGACAAAATGTCAAATTCCTACAAGAACGAATCAAGCGAGCTAGAAGACTGTATCGATTTTATTAAATCAAGCATTTTGGACTTGCGAAAGGGTGAACGAATGGCCTGATAAAATACGCAGGAATCTGCTGGAGGCAGATCTACTGTCTAAGCCTCTAAGTTCCGGCCTTAGTGAAGTGTGTTTTCTACTATCACCTAACCACTTAGAATAATTGACAACACGATGTCAAATTGTATTGTCATTCATTCTTAGTTCGGATTCGGGACTAATCTTAAGTCCGTAAGCGATAGGTACGCAGCAGAAAATGCCCATAACTAGGGTCGAAACTACAGACTTCGAGCTTAGAGAGTACACCCCCAGGTCTAGTTGGCCCCTTTCTTTTGGGATGGGAAATCATCAAATGACTTCTCCCGCTCTGGGCGGAGCGGAAGGGAGTGTCAGGCTTTTACTGACTAAAACTCATCCATGTTCCTTCATTGCCCTTTGTGTTCCGGAACCACTCTCTCTTTCGAATAGTCCCGCAACTCCGGCAGGCGTCAGGCCTTCCGGGCCCACCTAATGCTGACACTCTTTAAGGCGCGCGTGGAACACGAACGTGCCGTCGACACGTTCTGTCGTCATAAGACGGATGGTGGCCCCTGAGGTGGCGACGCTTTGGTCATACCCTGTCTAGCAACGGAATTCTTACGGCTGAAATCTAATCATATGGCGCAGAACACTCGAATACTTCATACTCAGTTAAACTGTTAGACAGTATTCGTTATTGTTTAATTGATCGAAAGAATTATCGAGGTGTTGGAACGCAAAGGACATTTGGAAGAACACAGGTTTTAGTTTGAACAGAGGATTTAGTCAGTAAGAGTCTGACCCTTCCATTCCGCTTCGCCCAGAGCGGGAGCGGTCATTTGACGATTTCCGATCCAAACAAGAAGACAGTCATCATCATCATAATATCAGCCAATAGCCGTCCACTGTTCAACGTAAGCCTCTCCCAAAGAGCGCCACCCATCCCGGTCTTGAGCAGTCCGAATCCACCCGCTGCCAGCCACCTCTTTTTTATTATTTGAGATGGGCTTGCTCTTGACTTTCGTCTTGGTCAGAGATTACTGAGACAAAGTCTACGATGGAGCGATCTTAGCGCTTAGCTTAGCGTCCAACCTTCTTTAAATCACCGGTATATCGTGCCGCAGGGCGTCCCACACTACGTTTGCCCACATGCGGTCTCTACTCTAACACATGTCTGTTCCATCGTCCGTCTGTCCGTCTATAGACATGGCCGGCCCACTTCCACTTCAGCATGCTGATTCTACGCGCAATTTCAGTAAGTGAAAGACAGTACTCGTTGGCAACTCATACAGCCAACAGCAGACGGGCTTTGTAAATATTCCAGACAAAATTAGCCACACTTTTTGTTACTTCCAAAACAGTTAATACTATTCAAGTATTTAAATAGGTACTTCTGTGAAGCGGAAATAATAGATTTTTTGCTTATGAAAAAGACTTTAGTTTTGTTACGGTTTGAAGGTTTTGTTTAACATAGTCAATACTTTTCAGAACCAAGGCTAACTATTTTGACAACAATAAAGAACGTACGGTATAAAGTTAGAATTAGACTTTTTTTTTGTCTGCAACGGAAATCGGGTGGCAAATGCCTCTTGACTCGGGCTAAACAGTCGATGAACTTAGTCAATATTTGCACTTTCATTTGAACTATCAATGCGCTCCGCTCTTATTGGTCAGAGTGTGACGTTATAAAGTCTATAGCCTTCCTCGATAATTGAGGTATCCAACACCAACACAGTATTTCCTGAGATTAGCGCGTTAAGGCGGGGTTGCAGTACTTTTTAAGATTTTTGAACGTCTGAAAATCTTATTAATTATGAGTTTTTTAACAAATAAAAATCATTACATAAAAATTAAACATACCCTCAAGTAAATCGTAAAGACAGAAACGCGATTTAGAATGATTGGCTCGATACTTTTTTTAATGAAACATGACACTAAATTACAATTTTAAACGTGTAGGTACTGCTAAGAGATTTCATCACGAATATTTATAAAAATTATATCAATAGATAGAGCTTTTTATTTTGAAGTAAATGTTGAAACCATATTGTGTAATTTCTCAGTTCTCGCCAAGAAGAAAAAACAATCAAAATTTAGGCATTATTTCGCTCGCCGGACAGTCGCTGTTGTTCGTCAAAACACACAGTACTGCAAGCAAACCAAACTCTTCAACATTATAATATTGCACCAATGATATATAAATACGTCATTGTATTGCACTTTTACTTTTCCTCTTTGTGATGTAGGGAAGATAAGGAAAGACTCGTTCAGTGTACCTCTATCAGGTAACTGAAGATAGTTATGGAATTATTATATTTGAAACTAGCTGACCCACGCAACTTCGTCTGCGTCACATTTCCCATTAATGCTCGGCTCCTTTTAGTCTTAGCGTGATGATATGTAGCCTATAGCCTTCCTTATAAATGGGTTATCGTTATTATTCTAAGGGGTTATCTAATACTGAAAGAATTGTTCAAATCGGACCAGTAGTTCCTGAGATTACCCCTTACATACAAACTTACAAACAAATGTTACCTCTTTATAATATTAGTATAGATGAGCTTTTTTTGTTTTTGTTTTTTAGGGATGTGAAATCATCCAATGACTCCTCACGCTCTGGGTGTAGCGGGAGGGAGTGTCAGACTTCTACTGACTAAAACCCGTCCATGTTCCTTCATTGCCCTTTGTGTTCCGGAGCCACGGTGTCTCTTGCGAATAATCCCGCGACTCCGGCAGGCGTCGGCCCTTTCGGGCCCCTCTGTGTTGCTGACTCTCTTTGAGGCGCGCGTGGAACACTAACGCGCCGTCGACACGGCCTGTCGTCACTAGACGGACGGACAGCGAGCCACCCATAGCTCGCCGTCCACAGGCCCGCGCCTACGGTGGCCGGAGGTCACCAGGTGGTGGCCCCCGACGCCCGCGGCGTCTACCACGGCGGCCGGGACAAGAGGGTCTCCTCTCCCGCTCCGCCACCTCCTTCGCTAGCATGACTGCTTCGCAGAAGGAGGCAACGGCGTCCCATTCCGTCTCGCTCCGGACCATGGCTTGGACCAGGGCCGGACGCGAGAGGTCGCCACCGATCGCCGTTTCGAGGACACGGTGGTGCGCCGCCCAAGCGGGGCACACCTGCACAGTGTGCTCCACCGTGTCCTCCGGTCGATCCTCGCAGTGGTAACACCCGGGCGTTTCCTCCCGCCCGATTCGGTGCAGGAACCTCCCGAAACATCCATGTCCGGTGAGGACCTGCGTCAGGCGGAAGGTGAGGACGACGTGGCGCCTCTCAAGCCACTCCTCAAAGAGGGGACTTATCGCCACTATCGTGGCGTGCCCTAGTATAGATGAGCTGCGGGTCTAAAAAGGACACTTTAGAAGAATCATATCCGAATCATAATATTAACCACACAACAATCTATCAAAGGACATTGTTCAATGCCCATACATCGTTCGCCTAAGAACCAACAGAGACGTGAATTTACTATCTGTGTTTTAAATAATGCATATGTTCGACTGAAACTAAATTAAAATCACGGACACTTTTCAGAATTGTAAAATATCCAAAATGATTTCGGATTTTGAGGTTATAAACCATACCAAACAATAGAAACATACCAAATGGACTAAGGTCCCAGAGCTGCCAGACTTTTTATATCTCACCAAAAAATGGTGTAGAGTAGTGTTACTATGTTCTTCTAACATACGAAAGCGTGGTAACTTAGGTCGACGGCCGATTCCCTGATATCAGGTGCAAAATACATTACTTACATCAAAGTGTCAACTGTCATTTCATCGACTGTCAGTGTCAATAGTGTTCGTGTCATACAGCGCTTTAATCGCTTTATTCTTTTTGTAGGTAACTAAAAATCTTACAGCGCTGAGACTGCTTTGTTTCATTTTAAATTAATGGCGCCGGGTTATAAAACCCAAGTGAGTTACTTTTTAAAATGGTTTCGTAATTAAAAAGTGTCCGTTCTATTCTAATCATTAAAATGTAATTTAAAAAAAAAACTAGGAATAATGGTAAAGGTTTCGCATGTGTTGATTCATAGGCCACTTTTTACCATGTCCTTTCATTTTCATCTTTATCGCTAACGCCATTAGGTTCAAAGTTGATTGGGAAAATTTGTCAGTGACGGGTAGCGTGATTCGCTTTCTGATCCTGCTAAAGTGGCCTTTTTGAAGAACCAATTAGGTTTTATATTCTCGCAAGATGGATTACAAACTAAACATTACTTTACAAGAATTCTAAGATAGACAATTCTTTGTTCTAATTATGTAGGTACTGTTTAAAAATTGTATTCGTAATTAAAAAGAAATCACTGCACTGACTCTAAAACCTGTTAAAGGAAATAATTTTATAAACTTTCAGTCGTTTTCATACATCAATTTCTATTTACGAAAGACTGAGATAATCTTGTGTCTGTAACAGTTTGTTGGATAATATTTTCTTAGAATAATGTGTTACATTTCTTCAGCATCATTTTTAGGGTCCCGTACCAAAAGGGTAAAACGGGATCCTATTACTAAGACTTTGCTGTCTGTCCGCCTGTCACCAAGCTGTATCACATGAACCGTGATAGTTTGACAGTTGAAATTTTCACAGATGATGTATTTTTGTTGCCGTAATAATAACAGATACTAACAAAACAGAATAAAATAAATATTTAAGCGGGCTGCCATCCGCAAACGTAATTTTTTGGCCGTTTTTGCTCGATATTGATAACGGAAACAGGTAAAATATTCACAGAATATTTAGGTATATATTCAATTTAAACATAAATAGTTAAATTAAAATAATACAAATATCCTTCCATGGACATTTCTTTGCCGTTTTTATAGATAATGGTGCGGAACCCTTTGTGCGCGAATCCGACTCACACTTGGCCGGTTTATATGTACCTTTTCTTAGACATGGTAACGATTGAGAAAGTGCGCATTTTTTCCATACCATCAGTATGCAGTTTAGAAAGTATAATATCACGTTTTTTTATGCATTTTCATAATTTATCTTACTTTTAATTTTGTTTTGTTAGAATGATAGTAAAACAAAATAATAAGTGTAGTCTATACTATATACAATATACAATACATTATAATATAATAAACTTGAAGAGTTTGTTTATTTGTATGATTGAACGCGCTTTTTTCAAGAAGTACTAGTTTGAATTGAAAAATAATTTTATGATTGGACAACCTATTTATGGAGGAAGGCAATAGGTTAATATCACGTTACGATAAAAAGGAGCGAAGCATTAATCAAAAATGTGACGCAGCCGAGATAATACGGGTCAGTTAGCTAAAGAATTTAAAATGATCTTGCTGTATGTAATCACTAGCTGACCCGCGCAACTTCGTCTGCGTCACATTTTCCATTAATGTTGCGCTCCTATTTGTCTTAGCGTAATGATATATAGCCTAAATATAGATAAATGGGCTATCTAACACTGAAATAATTTTTCAAATCGGACCCGTAGTTCCTGAGATTAGCGCGTTCAACCAAAAAAACAAACAAACAAACAAACTCTTCTGCTTTATAATAGTAGTATAGATAGTATAGTTGTTTTTTTAATATTGAAAGGCATACGTTTGACCGCTATCTCACCTCTAGAAGTAACCTATTCACTCTTGACTTAAGATTTTACGCGCTATCTCCATGAATCCATGTTGAGATCGGCTTCCACTTAAGGAATGCAGCTGAAGGTGAAAATAACAAAGTATGTAACATACCGCGTGTATCTGACATCGACGCACAAACGATTTCCATGGGTCCAGGGCATGATTCTGGACACCCTAAACTTTTTCGTCGGCTTTTTTCTCATTTTTTCATTTTTTTCAAGGGTTTTTTACTTTAGACTGAGCTCATAATCGTTATTCTGACCTAACCCAATGAGATTTTTAATAAAAAAATAATTAATTAACTACTTTCACTAAAAAGAGCAATCTGAATAAAACTACAAATAGATATCAGCTCAGCAGAGCTGATACCTATTTGTTGTACTCTTGAAAAAAATGAGAAAAGAACCGACGAAAAATTCCAAAATCATGCCCTGGACCCATGGAAATCGTTTGTGCGTCGGTGTCAGATACACGCGGTATCTGTGTGATGTCTGTCTCATGACTAATCGTAACAACATCAACATGCGATCGAAGATGGAGTACACTTGCCTAGAAGTAACCTATTCACTCTTTCACTTAAAGACTCCCAGGTTGCAGCTATCTGGAAATACAGACTCAGGCAGGGAATTCATCTCCTTAGTTGTACGCACAATGAATGTGTTCCCAAAAGGTTTTGTGCGTATGGGTGGGATGTCCACGTACCGGTGGCGCATCGGCGTAAGTCTTGCTGCCTAGCCTTTTCTTAACTATATTGGGGTCGACTTCCAGTCAAGCCAGATTTAGCTACATACCCGTATATTACGTGGAGCGGCTGCCTACCAGACTTTCATAACCCATTAACTGGGTAACACGGTACTTCTTGGCAAGACTTGTGTCAGATTTTCTTATTACTCGTAACGATGGTCAAAAATCTAAAAATCAACCGGGACCAACAAATTAAGAAGCTTCGAGATACGGAGGACTTTCAGTGCGTAATGAATGGTCACCCATCCACGTCTTAACCTCATCAAGCATTGCTTAACCTTGAACATCGACCCGTGCGGATGTTAATACTTAGCTACAAGTACTGCCATAGCGAGTTTTTTTCGTAATAAGTCTCGTATAAAGTTATGCAGAATACAAAATGAGTAAAAGTATGACTTTCTCTTGGTGAACGACAAGATGTGCGCCGGCGCATAGGTTGTGTATACTCGTGCCACATACTCCGCCGTCTCTTCTCTATACATATTACTTGTAAGTATGTCATGTTCAGTCGCCAGCACATCAAAGTACCCGAAACTGTCAAATTTTCCCAATCAACCTTGAACCTTACAACTTTTGTGATAAAGTTGAAAATCTATTGAAGAAATTAGACAGATTGTTGTAGCTCTATTTGCTGGCGTCTGTTCACTCACTCAGTCAACACAATATTGGCCCGTTCACAACGCCAAATAATAATTATAAACTAGTTTTTTCCGCGGCTTTGCCTCTGTGGCCACCTGGGAGCATGAATTATATTATAAAAAATATAAAAATTAAAATTCATTTATATCACCATAGATAATTAATAAAATAATTTCACACACTAATTACATTATGCAATACATTAATTAAATTATTATAATTGCTCACATTAATTATTATATTTAAATTATTAGAGACATTAGTTAGACATTTATTAAATCAATTATTGAAATAATATCACTACATATTATAAAACAAAGTCCTGCGCCGCGTCTGTCTGTTGGTCTTTTTGCGATAAACTCAAAAATTCCTGCACCGATTTTCAAGCTGTTTTCACCAATGGATACAGTGGTTCTCGAGGAAGGTTTTAGTATAGAATTTTTAAAGAGGGCGAAGCCGGGGGCATCAACTAGTTAGTCAGAAAATTTACGTATCTATACTATAATATTATAAAGAGGTAACATTTGTTTGTAAGTTTGTATGTAGGGAGTAATCTCAGTAACTACTGGTCCGATTTCAAAAATTCTTTCAGTATAAGATAGTCCATTTATCGAGGAAGGATATAGGCTACATATCATCACGCTAAGACTAAAAAGAGCCGAGCATTCATGGAAAATGTGACGCAGACGAAGTTGCGTGGGTCGGCTAGTGGCTAGTAATATAATAAAATTTATAATATAATGCATGCTCATATGCCGCGCTTTAGCAGTCTATAACTTTGTATAACTTGTGTGCAGTATTAATAAATTAAAAGGACAAATTGTAGCCTATTGCCTATGGCACTCAGCAATTGTTTCTATTAATAAATAACATAGGTATGTATAATACAGATTTCCAATTAAAAACATGATCAAATATGGGTTTTTACAGGATATATGAAAAGGAAAAATAATATACATTTTACAACATTAATTTATAATTGTATGCTGTTTGCTTAGATTTTTATTTAGAATCATTTCAGTTTTGTTTATATAAATCGTCAAAATGTATGTACGCGCATAACTTGAGAACGATTTAATATATTTTTTGTTGCCTGTCGTAATTAAAGTAAAAAATTGGCCAAGTGCGAGTCGGACTCTCACACGAAGAGTTCCGTACCATAAACTTTAATTTTTATTACTTGTTATTCAGTGTATTCTTTTTTTAATTCAACTGTCTACTTATTACGGTTCTTGAGATATAGCCCGCTGGCAGACAGACGGACAGGCGGACGAACGAACGGAGAGCGGAGGCTTTGTAATAGGGTTCCATTGGTTACCATTCGAGTACCACCTTAAAAACACCCAGGCGAAGCCGGGCGGGCCAGTAGTTTAATAATTATATTATTTTCTTTTAATTTATATTTTAGTTATGCACAGTGATTCTATGTTAGGTATGTAAATATCATAATATAATAGGTATATGCCCTAAATCCCTAACTACTATTTTTTGTACTCGTGCCAAATTTTATATTTAGTGTTTTGGCATTGCTCTCGTAATCACTTTCGCGTCATATGATGTTTTCAACATGATCTATTTATTTTGCAGTGACTTCCTAGTTTTTCGAAGCTAATATAACCAAAAAATAATAAATAATAATATTAACAATTCCTATTAATAATATTAACAATATCCTCGTCCGTGAGTCACTGCAGGGTGCCAACTGAAAACCAGCGCTGGGTGTCTGACGCCCAGCATATGCTGAGATGGTAACCCTTTCGGCATGGGCACGCTCAGCACAATTTTATTATACCATTCTTTTTCTATAATTTATGTTTTTGTTTCTCTTATTTCTTAATTTTTTTATATTTTTTTTTTCATATTGTGTTTTTGCTGTTGTGTTGTGTCTGTATCGAATAAATGTTTTCTATTCTTTCTATTCTATTCTATTTTTATAGTAAAACTACAACAGAGAATCCCAGAAACGTAGCGCCGCATAAGAAAAAAAAAAGTGGTTTCTCCCGCCTGCCTGCCAGCACTCACCAGGCTGAACATTTTAAAGACATTCAATCAACGATTTTAAATGCCTCTCCAAGAATGGAAAAAATGATTATGTACAATGTTTTCCTACGAACTTACTAAACCGATTGCTCTCGATTTTCAACCTTACGACTGTATAAATAAAGTAGAAATATGGGGCGTATTTAATAGTCAGATGTATCCAGTACTGGCATAAAGTAGATTGGCCGTGCAGTAGTATTTAAACTTCGAATGGCGAATGTCGTGGCGAAAATAATACTTAAAATTTAAAACCCGACAGTTTTTTTTGTTTTTTTTTTTTATGTAAAAAGTTTTTTTTTTACTTTTTATTCGTTCTGAAAGTTTTTTAAATGTTTTCGTTGTGTAATTATTTGTTGTGTGTGTGTTTGTTAGCAGTTAGTGCAAATGTTTTACGCGGGAATGACTTGTATCAGCTGGATATTGTGCATTACAATGATTTCCATGACAGGTAAGATATAATTTTTTGTATTATTTTTCGATTTTATAACTAGCTTCTGCCAGTGCATGGTGGAAATAGTATAGGTACCTACTGGTATAGTAATAGCGTTTATTTAAAACAAGAAATTATCCCAAGGGAAAAATACTTTCGTATTAAAAGGAGTAAAGCCTGTGTGATCAATATGAATTTATTTAAAAAATGAAAATATTTTTCATTATCATGACGCAAGACGTAGTCCGGTCTGGCGTGAATGAGTAGCAAACATCCTTCCAAACTTTCGTATATGGATGTTTGTTACTCAATTACCCCAGAACAGCCGAATGGATCTTGATGAAATTTGGAGCAGAGATAGTTTATAGTTTAGAATAGCACATAGGCTACTTTTCATCCCGGGAATATGTTCTCTAGGGATCACACGGGCGAAGCCGCTGGCAGAAGATAGTAGTATAATGAAAATACTGTAATCTACACATAAAGTAGTAGGTAGTAATGCTTTATACTTTATTTTATGGTTAACGACCGTGATGAAAACTTACTTTTCTCAAACATGCTTGGAAATGTGAGCATTATTTTGACAACCTTCTTCGTGATAAATCGAATTAAAATTGCTGTACTGGCAAAAGTTGTATGAAAATCTATATTGTCATGTTTTGAGGCCAAATAAATTAAGTACATTGTAAACTCATATCTGTTGTGTAATTAAAAAATGGAACGGTCTTTTATTCCAAAACATCACAACCTAGGAGGTAACTTATCAAAGGTTTTATTGAAATTCCGAACTGGCTTACAAATAGAAGGCTGTTTATTCATATAAGTATTGAAAAATTAACATATTTACGCGGGAGTAGGTAATTATTGTTGGTGGTTGTTCGTTATTGTTTTCGAAAACTAATTGTATTATTATTTGCCTACATTGTTCTATTTTTAAGTGCCTGTGAATTTTTTTATACTGAGTAGAAAAAACATACAAACAAACCGGCCAAAATTATAACCCTCTATTTCTTGACACTAGTCGGCCGGTAAAAACTCGTATGTTCATAAACAAAAACCGATGATAAAAGTTAGGTAATTATATCCCTAGCCAATGCCAATGCATAATTAAAATACGAGAAAAAAAACAGGAACTGCCAAATAAAATACTACCAAAACGTGTGCTATCTGTATCCATAGCAGTGCGATTTTGTAAACATGTATAAGTGAAAACTTAAGCGAAGTGAACGACAAGTGAGCTGTCAAACCATACAAACAAGATGGCATGACAGCTCACTTGTCGTTCACTCCACTTGAGTGTACACGCTGAGATGGCGATATAATCGACCGGCTGAAGTATTTTAGTGACGACGCGACGTTCTAAAAATAAAATGTACTAAGTACTATCTATTTCTATTTCGAATGAATGACTTTTATTTTTTCGTTCTGCTGTTGTCTATGACAGAGCGTCACGTCACGGCCATACTGCCTGGTATTCCGGGGATGCCCGAATGGGTTCGACCTTGACCGGTGCTGTTCATGAGTATGCCCAGACAGAGGTCATGCGCCGAATGCCATAATCAGATCAATAAATTGTTTTTGTTCATTGACACAATTTATAGGAAACATGTTTTGTTGATAGCATAAACAATCAAGCCATTTATGTCTTGAACAGTTTTCATTTTTTTTTCAAAATTATAAAGGCACAGGACACATTATGCAGTTCCAAAGTTATTTTTTTTGCTATTTCGCAAAGGAACATAAATGCTAGTGCAAAATTAGACTAATCAACTTAGGTACTTAGTTAATTAGTTTAGTCTAAGAACATTTATGGACTTTAGCAGAATCATAAAGCAAATCACGCTATCAGTCTCTGTCAAATCCCAATCAACATTGAACCTCATGCGTTAGCGATAACGATGAAAATTAAATTTTGAGAGATTCTTGTGTGGTTAATTAATAATTATGTTGATTCTAATAGGATTGTGCTAAATTGGCCTGTTGATACCCGCTGTGCTCGGTGTCAAGGTCTGCCAGATAATGACAAGGACTGTGTTTAATAGGAAAAATGACTATCGTTACGCTTCGTTTTTTTTATAGAAATCACAAGGAAAACATGTATAGTAGTTTGTGGTTAAATAATTATGGCCGGCCGTGTCTAACTTTGAGGGTAAGCTACTCTTGCCAAGTTCCAGCCGTAGATGGGTGACCATCCATTACAACAGAGAAGAAGAATAAAGAATTACACTAAACTTACTACAAACTAAAACATATCATCAAAAAATATTCATCCTTAACGCTATTAGCTGGGAATGGGCCCAAGCGATTGCCGCGTTGAATGGCAATGCTTAAGCTCTGGCCAAAGTAAAGACCAGCTCTTGGGTCACGGGAAGTATCAACCAGCCATATCTATATCTATACTAATATTATAAAGAGGTTTGAGGAACATTTGTTTGTAAGTTTGTATGTAGGGGGTAATCTAAGGAACTACTGGTCTGATTTGAAAAATTATTTCAGTATTAGATAGCCCATTTATCGAGGAAGGCTATAGGCTATATAATCACACTAAGACTAAAAGAAGCCGAGCAGTAATGGAAAATGTGACGCAGACGAAGTGGCGTGGGTCAGCTAGTCTATACTATAATATTATAAAGCAGAAAAGTTTGGTTGAACGCACTAATCTCAGGAACTACAGGTCCGATTTGAAAAATTCTTTCAGTGTTTGATAGCCCATTTATCGAGAAAGGTTATAGGCTATTTATATCATCACGCTAAGACCAATAAGAGCAGAGCAGTCATGAAAAATGTTACGCAGACGACTTTGCACGGGTCAGCTAGTCGAAAATAAAAATATTAATTACTAGCTTCCCCCCGCGGCTTCGTTCCCGTCAACTGCAACTTCCCTTTTTTTTTTCTTTCAGAATCTGAATCAGTTTTATTTGTTAACATAGGTACATATTATATACAGTCGTATAATAAATGACAAAAAGAGCGCTATGTTATGCCAGATAGCTCAAGATTACAAATTAAAGTTTAAGAAAATACATATCTGAGAATCATTTTAAATAATTTAATTCAATACCATGATTATTCATGGTATTGAATTAAATTATTTAAAATGTTAAAATATCTAAGTAAGGTCAAACACTTATGAACCTTCTCCTGACAGTAACAAACACAACAAAAAAAATAGTTTTAGCGACAACGAACCAGCCGATCAAGCGTGATGCGACGAGCAAGGGAAATAAGGCTTAATTTGTTTATTCTTTCTTTAGTAAAAACGTTGCCCCACACTAGGAATTTCTCCTGTATCGTGGGTGCGTTTACAAACATACATATTATTCACATACACAAACAGCCAGACCCGGAACAACTTTGGTTTGTAGACCATACAAATATTTGTTCCGTGTGGGAATCGAACCCACGACACGCGGCGCAGCAGTCAATCGCTCAACCACTGTGCTAACCGTGCCGTTTATAATTAACTAGCTGAACCACGCAACTTCGTCTGCGTCACATTTTCCATTAGTGCTCCGCTCCTATTTGTCTTAGCGTGATGATATATAGCCTATAGCCTTCCTCTATAAATGGGCTATATAACACTGAAATATTTTTTCAAATCGGATCAGTAGTTCGTGAGATTAGCGCGTTCAACCAAACAAACAAACTCTTCTGCTTTATAATATTAGTATAGATAATTGTTATACATTCCCGGTTGTCATTTGAACCCTTTTTGACTATCAGACACCAGTCTTACCAAGGCGTCCCAACTAGCACACAAGCGCTATAAGAAGCTGCACAGTAGCTGGATAAAAGATTTTCATAACGGCCTCAGCTCCATTAGTAAGAAATATAGTGGTTCTATAAGCGGCTACAGACCACTTGTAGCGCCAAATAGGCCCATATTATCCTGCTTACAGCTCTACAATGGGTCTACAGTGGACGGAAATGTAAGTTATAAAGGCTCTACAGAGTTGGCTTAAAGGCGATGGTTAGCGCCATGATATTTCGTGAAAGCTCTTGTAGCGCCATTATACCAACCTCACCATATTTCGGCGCTCCTGTATCGTTATATTAAATGTCGACGCTTTAAATTAGTAATAAGGTAGGTGTAAACTAAATATATTTTAATAAAATGAATCATACGTACACTATAGTGACAAGTGAGGAAACATAATACGGATTGGATTATTAAAATTACTACGGTAAGTTTAAAATTGTTTTATTTCTTTGTGTACGTGAAATATCAGTGCGAGTACTAGTTTGCTGTCAATATATATGTATATTATTGTCAAAATTTTCACGCGCCCTCAAAATATTCAGTTTTTAATGCAAAAATTTATGTTGATATTATTTGATATGTAGGTTATGAAATTGTATTTTAACATAAATCATACTTTGAAGGTTACAAATAGTTTAATTAGGGTCACAGGTAAAAAATGGTGACAAAAGTTATGAGTGTATGCATGAATAGGTACGATCTTCTAAATGTCGTAATAACTTTTAAAAGATACTTTTACAAAAAATCTGTAATGGCGTCTCGATCAAGCAGCTCTCAGAGTTGGTTACGTCTGTTCTAGATTCTAGAGTCGTACAGAGGCTTTAGTGTTTGCTGTTGTAGACTTCTAGGTTTTACAGTCGTGGCATAGGCGTGCTATTCAACTGTTTTGGTCGCACAATAGCTTCTTGCGCGTACTATTGAGAACTCAAAGTTGTATGGTGGTCTTTGAGATATCCTTTTATATAACTATTTTAGGGGTCAGTATTAAATATTGAAAACATTTGAAAGGTAATTCAAAGTAGGTATGATTCTTTGAAAACCGTTGACTGACTGAGCCCTCTCCAAAATTATAACCTACATGTTTTGTAAAACGATTTTGTTTTACTTCTTTCTTATTAAATATCTTTATTTAATGAAAAGTATATATTGCTGGGTATAGGTAATAATGTTAATAATTACTATATTTTCAGAATGACTTTCAAAATTGTGAAAACGATCAAAAGAGGGAAACTTCAGCTATGCATTGCACCGTCTCAGTGGGAAAATGGTTGTATATTAAGATGGCCAAAAAAAGGTGCCGAAATATTGGTTATCGACCTCTGGGAAATTCCGTTCTCAGACCTGAATGGTCCAACATTAACTGCACAGTCAAAATACCAAATCTTGCGTCGTATGAAGCTGCTGAAGCTGAACTCCCAAGTCATGTTTGATAATACGGATACAGAACATGAAAACGAGCAAATGACTTTTCGGCGTCCATTACATTTTGGTGTTTTAAGTTTTAATGATGGCATTTGTAATTATATTACAGCATTACATTTTTTTTTTTTGTTTTTAAGTTTTAATTATGCTACTTACGTTGAAGAGGTTTTGTTTATTAATAAATTTTAATAGAGCTGTTTGGGATCTTATTCTATTTTTGCCTTCGTTATAATTTTAATTTATTTTAGAATGTTGGTTTTAATTTTTAACGTAACGCGGTCAGAAACACTAGCACTTTACTACAATTAAAATTATTCAGAGATTAATTTTTGAAATCGAACAATAGTTAACTATTTTCTGATCGCAGCAAAAGGGTGTACATCAGAATGGCAAGTGTACATTTCAGATTTGCCTAAATTTATCACTGTAATAAACACTGTAACAAGTATTTTGTTTATTCGATCAATACATTCGATATTATTTGAAACAGTGTCACTTAAGACTTCCTCACTATCTGTTACAGCCATAACTTCTTCAACATCACTGTACAGTACTACTGCTAAATGATGCACTATTATTATTAATCACAAAACTGGGAACTACGGAACCCTCTTTGTATTCAACTCGCACTTGGCTGTCATTTTGTTTGGTACGATTTTTTATCGACTGATTGTTGAGTATATTCTGATAATTTTCAGGTAATATAAAACCTACTATACGGCTTTAAACGATGTAATAGCATTAGTAACGTTCCTTTTTCCGCCATTCATTTTTGTTTTTTTTTTAAGAGCGCTAGTAAAAACTATTAAAATACTTAAAGTGCTATAACACTATTCTGTAACCCCCATGGCTGTATAAAATGTTTTGTATGATACCTTATACAAATATTTGCCGTACAGTGGCCATATAATTCTCTCATATAGCCCTCAAAGCGCTATTCTAGAGCTAGTTATAGATTAGTAATACAACAGCCGTAAAAACCTCCGTTATAGACCCTAAGGCTTTAGAAAATGCCTCCCTACACTCTTGAGCGCTATAAAAGCAACTTATAACTCCTTTTAAATCCCTATAGTTATAAAAGTACTCTTTTACATCCGACGGTGGTATAAAAGACTTTATTAACTCAATTATACTTCTTATGGCGGTCTACCGACGCTATTTCATGCTCTTTTATCGCAACAAGTATTTTTTTTGCTACTAAACGGCTACAGTACCACCTAGCTGTTAAAGGGTTCTTAAATATACTTCTGTACATCTTAAGGAAAATTGTACAGCACTTGAACGTCTCTTATACAACTACCAGGCTGTACAATGCCTGTTTAAGCAGCTTGTGTGCTAGTTGGGGTATCTTATTACCCAGTAACTGAGTCGTAGAGGTGAGATAGGCAGACATTAAACGTAAAATACTGGTATTCTAGCTATAGCTATAGGCAGATTGACTGGAAGGCGACCTCAACACAGTTGGGTAAACGCAAAAAGGTAGATTGAACAAGGAAAATATTATAAACAATAATGATTTTGGATAAACCACACAAATTCCTGTAACTAAAATAAGAATTTTGCAACACATAAGGAAGGTAAGTAGGTATTCAATTAGCTCCCTCGCTGCAGCTTGGGCTCAGCAGTGCTATTCTGTAACAACATTTTCGTGTCGCGACAGCGGAATCCGAGGTGAGTTTCAAATTCGTATAAATATAAGACCTTATGATGTGTGAAATAAAGTTCACTTTGTAAGCTTAGTCACTCAGGTGAAGTCGATATCGAAATGGTTATTTACAGAATAGACTAGCAGATCTAACACTCGATGCAATCATAAGTCACTTTCTGCTCGATGCAACAATCTACTATTATTTTGTAGTAAAAGAGAAGATAGGTGAAGAAACATTACAATGGGCCGCCTTTTCATAATGATATGTTTACTAACTTAAACCAAAGTTTATTGAATAATGGAATTCCAACTTGCTATGAAACACCCACAGTTCTAAAATGAGCATAAAGATTGTGACACATTGAACAGTGACGAGAGCCAGTGAATTATTTGCAGGCAAACAAAGCCATTAAGTTGCTCTAATGTAGCTAGAAGGCCGATTCTCGTAGGTACTTAAAAATCATTCATATTCAATGTCAAACTTGTCAATATGTACGGATAGTAGACGTGTTTTTGACAGTTTGCAATGTCAGCAGTCACTTCTTAAAATATGAGAATTTCCCTTTGCTTGTATTACTTAGAAGATGTACTACGGAAAAGTTAAAAAGAGAATCAATTCTCTTGGTATGGTCATGTGAAGAGGAGGGATGAAACGCATTTTACTAAAAGATTAATGAACATAAATGTGGATGTATTGAGAGGGACAGGATGGCCAAAGAAAAGATGGATGGATTGTGTGAGGAGCGATATGAAAGAAAAGGGAGTTAGTGATAGTTTGACGGCTGATAGGGCAGAGTAGAAGAAAAATACGTGTTGCGCCGACCCCAAGTAACATGGGATAAGGGCAGGAAGTTGATGATGACTTAGAAGATATATATCAAAAGTGCTCTTAAAGAGTTTCGCGTTAGATCTTATTACTGATACAAACTTTTCGTTAACGGCGCAACGTTTTCAAGAGCGCTCAACACGGAAATTATCATCATCGTCTTCTTGCTCTTATTCCATGTTAGGTAGGTACTTGTGGTTTTTAGGGTTCTGTACCCAAAGGGTAAAAACGGGACCCTCATTACTAAGACTTGGCTGTCTGTCTGTCACCAGGCTGTATCTCAAGAACCGCGATAGCTAGACAGTTGGCAATTTCACAGATGATGTATTTCTGTTGCCGCTATAATAAAAAATACTAAAAAATAGAATAAAGTAAATATTTACTTTTTTGCCGTTTTTATAGATAATGGTACGGAACCCTTCGTGCGCGAGTCTAACTCGCACTTGGCCGCTGGTTTTCTTCCATTCCATTCAGTGCTGTCACAGCCGTCACGGTATCACTAACTTCCTTTTCTTTCATACCCACTCTCTCGCAATCCATTCTAAAGGAAATTAAAAAAGAAATTAAATAAAATATTTCTGCTTTAATTTCCTTAAGTATAAGCCTACAACAATGTCGTTGTTAGGGTTCCGTACCAAAACGGTAAAAAGGAACCCTTATGGTCTGACTAAGTTTTTTCATCTGTCACAGCAGCACAGTATCTTATTTTTGTAGCTATTTTCGATATAATTTTGTAACTTGAAAATCTGAGTTGTCCCATAAAATTTTGACTTCTTATTTATTTATTCATTTTTTCTTTGGCCCCCTCATCCGTCCACATTTATATTTATAGTGCTCATCATGAAAATGTTGCCAAAAATTAAGATCCAAGATGTTTTTGTTCTTAATCTGCGTGGTCTCACTACAGGAATCTGCCTTCCAAGATCCATCGATGATGACAATGTTTTCTTTGTTATCCAGTTTCGAGGAAGTATCCGTAGACTATCCATTATGCAAGACCAACGACACATCTTGTCTGGGCGGCTTCGCGCGTCTCTACCAGGAGATCCACACTCTACTCCGAGAGAAGCCAGGAGCTTTGCTCCTGAACGCGGGAGACACATTCCAGGGGACGTACTGGTATAATCTGCTGAAGTGGAAGGTGACGCAGAAGTTTATTAATATGCTGCCGAACGATGCTCATGTAAGTTGTACAAGGATATTGAGATATATTTCTCTAATTCATTTTCTATGGTAATAAAGTATTCTACACGACCTGCATTATAAACGTTACTATTAAGTATACACTATTTTGCTATGGTAGGCGACACATAAACTTACAATTATGTACACTGCTCTTTCTCTCAAATCCCTACGTTTTTATTTCCATTTTTCAAATTAATTAGGAAAGTTGATAAATGTGTCTGGGATAATTTCCGTTATTGCTCATTTATCTGGCGGCTATACCTTGGTATTTGTATCGTAAATCTGTGTATATTGTTATTGTCAGTCTACGACTTGTCACAAAGAGTCGAAGGCGTACAGACAACAGCACATCAAACTACTTACATCTGTCAAATTTCTTCAATAGATATTCAAGTTTATTATTGACGACGTTGGGTTCAATTTCGCTTGGGAAAATTTGACTGTTTCAGAAAGCCTTATGTGCTGGCATCTGTACAATAGACCACTGACTCTTTAGACTGCTCTTTTTTAGGTTATCAATAATATTCATTGTGTTTTTAAGGCTCTTGGCAACCACGAGTTCGACGATGGGATACCAGGTTTGGTGCCATACATAAAAGAATTAAAGGGACCTGTACTTGCCGCCAATCTTGTCAGCGACGAAGACTCGCCAATGCACGGCATCTACCAGCCTCACGTGGTTCTGGAGAGGAACGGCAGGAAGATTGGAATCATAGGACTAATTACAAAGGGCACAGAGGTGAGATTGCTTACACTTTTGTATAAACTTTTTGTTTGCATTAACTGTTCAAGTATATTTGTGTATAAGTTTATTGATTTAAGTATACAACCTGTAACTCGACTGCCTATACATTTTTGTACGCATAACTCGACAAAATGTACTGAACAGCAGTTTTTTTTTCCGGTTGGTCCCATAGTAAAAGTTGTTCATAATGATGAGTTCAATGACCCCTTAAGAGGTATTGCGTTTATTCTGCTAAACGTTGTATATTGTGGTATTTTATTGTATGTATAGTTTAGGGGAGGATCTCGTGGCTGAATAATAACAGCCGCACAGGTCGATCTTCAAGGTTAAGCAACGCTTGCTGAGGTTGGTCTGTGGATGGGTGACATTCTTAACATACCGAGTTTCCTCCGTGCCTCGGAAAGCACGTTAAGCTGTTGGTCTCGGCTGTCATTTGGAGATCTTTGGAAGTCGTTACGGATAGTCAGAAGCCAGAACATCTGACACCAGTCTTGCCAAGGAGTACCGTGTTACCCAGCTAACGGGTTCCGGAGATCTAGTAGGCAGCTGATCTACGTAAAATACTGGTATTCAGCTGAATCTGGTTTGACTGGAAGCCAACCCCAATATAGTTGGGAAAAGGCTAGGCAGATGCATTAATTTTACTATTAATCGCGTTTCTGGTTTCTCTTTATCCTTAGTGCACCTACCATTATTATTCTCTACATCAACCAAAGGTTCGCCGGTAGAAAATTCCTAAGGAATTAAGTTCGCCTTTGTATTTCTATAGCGTAAAGTAGATATTAAATAAAAACATAAATAAGTAAAACGTGTTTTATACTTAAAACGCAAAATTAACAAATTATACTAAACTAACAAAAGACTAAAGTAGAGCATCAAAATATTCGTCCTCCACGCTGTCAGCTGGTAATGTACCCAAGACACTGGCGGCATTGCCACGTTGAATGGCAATGCTTAATCTCTGCCTAAAGTAAAAGCCAGCTCTTGGGTCACGGGAAGTGTTTCGAAATTTCTTTGAAAAGGCTATGAGCACAAGGGCCCCACGGCCCTAGGGTTTCAACCCCAAACGGCTCGAAAATATAGTTACCAATAAGGTTACTATATTTACGCCGCTTGAGGTTTTCCGCAGCCGCAGCGGCAGCGCCAGCACAACACGATGAACTATAATAGGAAGATGGGATGGTGCAAGAGTATCGACACAGGTTGCGTCCCACACTAAAGGTCTACCCATCTTCCAAGGAAACAAAGACATGCCGTCCGGTCTTTTGCCATCGTCACGTGCCAAGCCATTGGGTTCTAATACGGCTGGAACGCCGACGGTGACGAGAGCTCGTCGGATAATGTCATTTAAATTAGCGTGTCGCGCAAAACGGCCTGCACTGCGGCTACAAGAAAGGCCGTGGTGCCCGAGGCTGTTGACAACTTCCCCACAGAGACAGCGATGAGGAGAACAACAAGGGGCTCCTTAACGTAAAGAAGCAGCGAGGCGGAAAGTGGTGTCGTCGAACAAAGTGCCTAGGCTCGACGACGGTAGTGCATGAAGCCAAAGACCCGACTCCCATTTTCCCACAGCCAGCAGGCGTGCACGCTCAGCAGTAGTAGCAGACGTGGACAGTAAGTTTGTAACGTGTTTTTGAAGTCAATCTTACTAATATTATACGCAAATACTACTGAACCGATTACGATGAAATTTGGTATGTAGGTAGCTAAAGACCCAGAATGACTTATACTTTTTATCCCGGAGTTCCCGAGGGATCGGGATTTACACGGGATGAATAACGAGAATTTATACGCGGACGAAGTCGCGGGCGGCCTCTAGTGGTAAATATTTAAAAGTGTCAATATTGTTACTAACTTGCAATTTTTCGCATAGATCGTCTGAGACATGAACTAAATGCGTAAACAAAGTGTCGTTGTTGATAACTAGAAAGGATGTTGCATGATATAAGAGAATAATGTAATTGCAATTGCATTAACAAAGCATACTAAATGATAAATTAGTAGGAGCAAAAGGTTATTAAGCGATGATGCGGTCTAAGGTGGAGCACGCTTGCCTAGAAGTAGCCTATTCACTCTTGACTTAAAGACTCCCAGGTTGTAGCTATCAGGAAACACAGACTCCGGCAGGGAATTCCACTCCTTAGCTGTACGCACAATGAATGTATTCCCAAAACGTTTTGTGCGTATAGGTGGGATGTTCACCATGTACCGGTGGCGCATTGCCGTAGAATAGAATAGAATACTCTTTATTATGTACACCATATTATAAGTTACAGAAAAAATAGATGAGGAAAACATTACATAGGGTGACACAATGGGCGGCCTTATCGCTAAGAGCGATCTTGTCAAGACAACCTTTGGATGGATTTTAAAGAAAAAGAAAATACAGTAGTGTAGGTAGTCCTAGGTGCACGATTTATATGAATATATACATAATAGATAAATAAATGCAATTTTAAGTATGTAATAAATACAATATTAGAACCCAAACAAAAACGGTCAACGAGAAAGGTAGTGATGTTTGACCATTGTTTTAAAAGTGGACAAAGATTGAGCACGTCTTACTGACACGGGCAATGCATTCCATAGCCTCACCGCTTGAACCGTAAAAGATTTGTCGTGTCGTCGTCGGATCGTCGTATTGTACGTCTTGTGGTTGTGGTCTGATGGTGGAACGGGTTGGAGTAAACAGGCTACTTATGGGTAAGCTCGCTCCATCGTAGACTTTGTCTCTGTCATCTCTGACCTAGACAACAATCAAGAACAAAGTATAAAAAATATTGATAATAATCTTTCGTACGTCATGAGGGGCAACAAAAAATTTTTGGGCCTGTACTTTTAGTATCCCGTACCCAAAGGGTAGCCAACGGAAGCCTATCACTAAACCTCCGCTGTACGTCCGTCCGTCTCGGGTTATAGACAGTATTAGTATTTTAAGATGTAGCTGTGTCAACTTATTTTTGTTACATACGGTTAGTTTTACTTATTTTACTTTATGTGTATTGCGCGAATCCCAAATAAACGTGTTTTCTTTCTTTCTTTCAAGTTTTCACATATTGTGTATTTCTATTGCGCTATAACTACGACATTCAGATATGTGAGATATCAAGTTTGTAGTTAGTCAGTATCATTTTTTTTACAATTGAATCGTTTTGTATAGATAACATCGTTTTGTAACAAATAATAAAAAATAAGGCTTATGGTACGGAACCCTTCGTGTGCGAGTTCGACTTGCACTTGGCCGGTTTGTTTTTTCTCTAATCAGGTAAAGAAAAGTAGACGATAATGTGCGACGGAATTGCATAATTTAATTCCGCCAAGCCCGTTCCATCATCGGACTACAAGACGAACAGCGATGTACCACCGGTACATGGTGGATATACCACCCACACGCAAAATAACTTTTTAGGAACACATTCATTGTGCGTACAGCTAAGGAGTGGAACTCCCTGCCAGAGTCTGTGTTTCCTGATAGCTACAACCTGGGAGTCTTTAAGTCAAGAGTGAAAAGGTTACTTCTACGCAAGCGTGCTCCATCTTAGACCGCATCATCGCGTACCATACCATCAGATGAGATATTGGTCAAACGCGTGCCTATCAAAAGTTAAAAAAAAATGAATACAAGAATAAAATAGTAAGAGCAAGACATAATTTACGATTTGTTGTACAAACTAGCTGATGCCCGCGGCTTCCTCGAGATCCACTCTATCCATTGGTGAAAACAGCATGAAAATCGGTGCTGCAGTTTTAGAGTTTATCGTGAGCAGATAGACAGACAGACGCGGCGAAGGACTTAGTTTTATAATAAACAGTGATACTAAAATCTTCCTCGAGAACCACTATCTATTGGTGAAAACAGCATGAAAATCGGTGCTGCAGTTTTAGAGTTTATCGTGAGCAGATAGACAGACAGACGCGGCGGAGGACTTAGTTTTATAATATAGGTACAGTGATACTAAAATCTTCCTCGAGAACCACTATCTATTGGTGAAAACAGCATGAAAATCGGTGCAGTAGTTTTTGAGAATGAGCAGAATACCAGCGTCAGGTATATTTACCTGGCACATGCTGTGTTGGACTCCCATTTGGTGCAGCTTAGAGACACACACATCGCACAATTGTGTGTCTATGTCAAATAAACATTTTTTGTTTATGTAGGTTGGTAATCTGGCAAATTATTCCGTTGCAAACTATTGACATACATTCTGCCTTTCCTTTTTTGTGTTTTCATTTAATAATTTGTATTTTCTAGTGTTATGTAAGTGTGCTTATGTGTGTTATGTTTCTTTTCTTGTTCCAAATAAACGATCTATCTAGATTATTACGAACAGACAGACGCGGCGGAGTTTTGGGGGCCGAGTCACCCGCGTCCGTAGGAGAATACCCTTCAGCGAATCCCTACACGTGGTCCCCGGGTGGTGCTAAACAGGTGACACTAACCGCCTCCGTGGTCTATTGTTATACCACCTGATTCAGACCCAGAGGTCCCGGGTTCGATTCCCAGCGGAGGCAATTTTTTTGCTCGGTTTGGTTGGTGGTAGGACTTGTTCTAAGTTCGCCTGGGAAGCTACCACCATCATGTCTAAGTCTGTCGCCATAACAACTATTTTAACAGCATTGTTGTGTTCCGGCAGTTAGAGGTATGATAGCCAGTTCCTCTGTGTAAGAGGATTCCGGGTGAAACTCGGTTCCATCTTCGGCCTAATCATCACTTTCCATCAGGTGAGATTTGGGCCAAGAGTTTCCCCGTTTTGCATAAAAAAGGAGAACTTTGTTTTATAATATGTAGTTATATAACAAATTACTTAGGTACCTAGATAGTATAAGTGATTCCCTGATTTAAAAAGTCTTTGTTTAGTCTGCGGTTTAACAAGAAACCACTGAATAACACAAAAATTGTAAAATTCGTTCCGATCTGACGCGATGCGATCCGTTTGATGGAAATCATCCTTTAATCAAATTCTAATCGACATATTGTTTGTTTCAGATGTCATCAAATGCACAAGGTGTCATATTCTTAGAACCGATACCGGTGGTACAGCATGAAGCCAAGCTCTTGACCGAACAAGGAGTTGATATTATTGTAGTGCTGTCACATTGTGGACTGGTGGAAGATAAGTAAGTATTTATTATTGCATTTCTTTTGCTGCCCGAAACCGCCAGCTACTTGCGAAACCTCTCGACAGATCGACAGAACAAATATTATAATGGTTTGGTTTTTAGAGTTCCGTAGCCAAATGGCAATAAACGGAACCCTTATAGATTCGTCATGTCTATTTGTCCGTCCGTATGTCACAGCCGCTTTTCTCCGAAACTATAAGAACTATGCTGTTGAAATTCTAGGGTATATCTATAGGTCTTCAAAAATTATATTGAGGTTTCTATTATTATTTTTTTCTAAACTGAATAGTTTGCGCGAGAGACACTTCCAAAGTGGTGTTCCCCCCCACTTAACTTCTAAAAGAAAATGATATAACTAAAAAAAATATATGATGAACATTAATGTAAACTTCCACCGAAAATTGGTTTGAACGTGATCTAGTAAGTAGTTTTTTTTAATACGTCATAAATCGTAAACCGCAACTTTTGCTTATAATGTTTACCTACAGGTTTGTACGGAACCCTCGGTGCGCGAGTCCGACTCGCACTTGGCCGGTTTTTCTATTAGAATTTGCCTTGAAAACCTGTGTCTAGGATCGTCCTTATTAAACTCGATTAGTGTCAGAATAAGGGACTACTCACACTTAAACAGCTCCATTCGCGTTTAGATGAACAATTTTTGTCATACTTATTCAGAGAACTGAATAAGTGTGATGATTCAGAGAACTGAATAGAAGCAGAAGCTTCTATCAAACGCGTACAGCGTTGTAAGAATGAGAAGGCGGCAGAACAGCGCTGATCTCTACTATAGCACTCACATGACGATAACACATTTGTCCTCATTTTATACTTGACTAGCTGACCCGCGCAACTTCGTCTGCGCCAAATTTTCCATTAATGCTCCGCTCCTTTTAGCGTCGTAGCATGATGATATAATATAGCCTAAAGCCTTCCTCGACAAATGGGCTATCTAACACTGAAAGAACTTTTCAAATTGGTCCAGTAGTTTCGGAGCCTATTCATTTCAAACAAACAAAAAATATTTACTCTTTATCATATTAGTGTAGATTTTCTCGAAAGCGGAATAGATGCGGAAAGCTGAACGGATGCATACGCGTCTCCATATAAAATCGTTGTTTTCTACGGGCATAAGCTGAATAGAGCAGAAAAAGTGTGACTAGTCTCTAAAGGACCGAAAGACCGAGTGTGTATTTAGCCAAAATATTTATTTTTTTGGGTTCCATACCCAAAGGGTAAAACGGCACCCTATTACTGAGACTCCGCTGTCCGTCCGTCTGTCACCAGACAGACCAGACTGTATCTCATGAACCGTGATAGTTAGACAGTTGAAATTTTCACAGATGATGTATTTGTGTTCCTGCTATATAAACATTTATTTTTTTTTTTTATTTATGATGAGTTTGCTCTTGACTTGACTTTTATTCTGTTTTTTTTTAGTATTTGTTGTTGTATATGGTCTGGAACCCTTTGTGCGCAAGTCCGAATCACATTTGACCGGATTTGTTACTGTTGGTAGGCACGCGTTTGACCCCTATCTCACCTGATGGTAAGCCTGATGGTAAATCGAAACCGAATTTTGAAAAGATCGATCCAAAAGATTGTTATGGCGACGCCTCATGCGCTACTATTTGTTCGAACATCCAAAGGTGTAGCGCTATTCTGTAACAACGTTTTGGTCATTCGACAGCGGATTCCGAAGAATTATCAAACTCGTATTAATATAAGTCTTATATTGTATGTGTTAAAGCTCAAAATCGTGGTTTATATGTTGATCGCGTTCAGTTTCTTTGATGAAATCCGCCCTTAGTGAGCTTTATCACTAAGCTGAAGTTTAATATCGAAATAGTTATTAACAGACAAGCACTGCAGTATAGATTTCGCAATTTATTGAGGTAAATTGAAAACCTAAATTTCAATTATTTGTGGCTTTGTGGCAATTCAAGTTCAGCCACCACAATTAATTAAAAACCTCATTCATAATTGGAAATAGTTTCAAACAATTAATAAATTAAATTTTCGAATGTAATGATATTAAACACAAAACTAGTTTGTTTCATGTCACTCAAAATCGAATGAATTCACGAAAACTGGTTAACCGTTAATTTGATCTGAAAACACTAATATCAAGTGCTTAAAATGCGATGAATTTGATTTTATAGACAAAATAATATTCATCTTAATAAACAGAAAAAAAAACAAAGTGGAAAAAAAAAGATATTACGGATCGGAATGTGTATTGAAAAATATAAAAATAAATTTACATGCAAATACACAAATAATAAAAAAGTATGTATGAAAGTTAAAACTAGCTAGGACGCTTTAATAAATAAATAATAATATTTATTTCAGACCATACAAGATCCATGATTCACATTTACATTATTAATTTGTAATATTAATAACAGAAAATAAATACGTAAAAATAAGAGAATTAAAACATACATTTTATACAATTCAAATTAAAAAAATATATATTACCTATATGAAGACAGCCGTAGGCTTAGTCCGGTTAAGCAGCCGGGAACCTTCCAGGATGACCTGCGAGAGGTCACACAAAAAACATCAAACATCAACTCCTTTTTTTTTTTCCGGCTGGGAAAAAGTGCGTTACGCATACTCTCTCACTCGGGGGAGTGAGAGGGGTATGTGGGACTCCCCGGGCAAGCCCGGTATACCCACTAAAACAACCCAGCACTGAAATTCCCGCAACGTCTTAGTGGGGGTGGACTGGGAGATCGGCGTAGCCTTTACGTCCAGTCCACCTCCGACGACCGCCCGCCTTCACAGCGGGCCCTTCACGGCCCCCCCCCCGTTGGGGGAGGGCCGGCCACATCAACTCCTGAAAGCCAGAATCAACAGTGGCAACCACTAGAAAAACGCCGAGCTAATGAACCCCGACGATTTCCGGAGAAACGATTCAACTGTCTTGGATCCCGCAACGAAATTAATCAGAAGAGTACAGTGGAGGAGTAGGAAAAAAATAAATATAATTTCCACTGCCCTCCTTATCAAGCAGGAGACAGAATAGAGCTAGGCCAATAGGCACCAAGGGACATATACAACTGGGATAAGCCCAGTCGTCAAGCACCACAGATTTATATTAGTACTGAAAACTGTCCTAAATTGTGAGCTACGTTATGTACGCTAGTCTATCCTATCTGCCAGAATATTCACTAGCTTCACCCACTCACCGCATCTAGGATGCTATTCGTGGCCCCGTAATGCGCGATCGTCCCCCTCACACTGCATACAATACTTTATTCAGCGCGTAGTACAATTATTGCCACTTCGTAAGTTACGAAAAAAAGAATAGAAAGAAACCGTTTACTTCGTCAGTAATTCCACACAAAACTAATTTAAAACTATATAACAAAACACACAAAACTAATATAAATATGTTTAATAATAATTATATAACTGCAAGTCATACCGTTCACCGACATCTTTTTAGACACGCGCCGTAAGTCAAGCAACACACTATTGTATTTTCCATAGACAATACGATAGTGTATTGTCGTGCTATAGATTCCTTGCCATGACATCCTGACTAACAATAATATTTAGACGCGGAAAAATCCTCTGGTGTAATCTTAGTATAAAGTGCGCAATAAGAAACAGTCCCTTTCATATTCTCCACCATATGCACTTTACAAAGACGCCAAATTCCGACCCCGATCATCGTAAAATATCTCCAGGAAGATATTAAAATCTTCCATAATACGAACGTCATTTCAAGCCATTATTTCCACCTTCCCGATTCACTTCTAGCAGATATTTTATCAGCATTATATTGGAACAGCCATCTTATGCAGTGCCTCATATCTTGACAACTTTATTAGAAAATATAGTGGATGGTCCGCAGGTTACCTATGCATTTAAATCGTCTATAAGTCGATAAAGTTACTTTGTCAGGGTATAATACTGATCACAGAAATATAATATATCTATGATACTGATGTATTGCTCATTTCAAAGGTGGATTTCATTTAAGTTTGGATATGTGATAAGCGTATACTATTAGAGAGAAATATGTATGTGTCAAAACTACACTGAGGACTAGACTGGTCACCATCCTCCTGACTTGTACCAGTATGATTTATAGACCTTGGATCTGGACCAAACTTCCACAATCCAGTTACTACATTAAACCATTGGTAAGACTAGTGTCAGATGTTCTGGCTTCCGTAACAATATTATCAAAGATCTTCAACTAACAGCCGGGATTAAAGTCTTGGCGTGTTCTCCGGAAGACGGAGAAGTCTTTGGCCATTCAAGCTCGCGATTGAGCGTATCTCACCTGATGGTAAGCAATGGTGTGATCGAAGATGGAGCACGCTTGCCTAAAAGTAACCTATTCTCTCTTGACTTTAAGACCTCTACTTTGTAGCCATCTACACTTCATTAACACACATACACACACAGAACACACTCACATCTACCATAAACAAATAAACACTAACACCGTCATACCATGGTAGAAAAGTTAAAAATAAATTGACGCTATTCCCAATAGAATGTTAGTTTGTGCACAGCCTAAGTTTGTAGGTGTAATTTCGATGTCGTTCAAAAAGCATAAACTTTTAATCAACCGAACTGCAACCAATCATTTCTATTCCCACTGGCGTCGTTGGAAAAACAAAGACTCCAACAGGACTTTTAACGAATTTTCCGTCCATCTAGGAAGTGAAGAATCAACAGTTGTAATAAGCGAGTTTTTAACGTAAAACGTAATGTAGCTCAAACTCGTTTAAGTGTTAGTACTGTTGTTGTGAATTGTAAAATTAAGTTATTTAAAATGAATAAAAAGAACATGGTTGTGCTTTTCAAAAGAATTTCGTATTGCCACGGTTTTAAGCTCGAGAATAAAAAATAAGGGGAAATAATAATGGTTCCGAAAAACCAAATTAATCTCCAGCGATCTTTGGCCTACTATTATTCTAATAAAACAGCGTTATAATGAATTACCGACAAAAAACCCAAAACATAAACGAAAAAAAATATCCAATTTAACAAACAAATAAGAGCATGTTCAAATTACATTTTCTCCTAAAAAAAAGGATCTTCGAATAACAAAACTAAACTTCCGAATAGAATACTGAACCTCCGACAGAATTACTAAGTTGCCGACAACAGAGGTTTTGTCAAAATAGTCATATTTTTACAACTTGCATGAACTGTTTTAATTTCCATTGTTGGTTATCAAATTTATTTTTTATCTTTCATTAATGATGAAAATGGTATCCTGCCTTTTCGCCGAAAATTGTTTGGCAGATTATCATTTGCCCGTTTCGCCGATGTTTCACTTTGACAACTAACGATTAGCAAATTTTCACTAGGCCACACAACTATTAGACGAATGACGTTTTGTCAGACAGCAATCTTAGATTACGATGGGTTAGGTTAGGTTAGAGTATGACAAACAACGCACGAGCCGAGCGAGCGAAGCGAGCGCGCCGCGGCAGCGGCCGGCGATGTGCCAGAAGCAAATCGCTTTTGTAAAAGAAAACAATAAGTTAGGTTAGGTTAGAGTATACAATAAACAACTAAGGGAATATTAAAACTACATTTTCACAATAAACTGAGTTTTGTTTTATTTTTATCTTTGTTCTCGCTGACTTTATAAAAAACAAGGAAATTTGTCGAATAATCATACAGGATAATAGTAAAATATTCTAGGAAACCAAAGTCTACTTGGTTTTAGATAAAAGCATGAATACGACTGTTCTGACTTTTTAACGCCTGAAATAGGTACCGATATCGAAACATACCCGTGGTAAGTAATATTCATGATATATGATGCAAGTCAAAGTTATTGTTACAAGTACATTTTTATATTTTTTATAAGTTTCTGTATAACCACTCAGAATAATATTTTCAGTATAATGTTACAGTTAAATTAGCACCACAGTCTATGAACTATGAAAGGTAATTTATGAATTAATAGTAGGCAAGTAAAGATAAAAATAACAAAGCGTAGTTTTCAGTAGAACGTAATTTATGCTGGTAGAAAAGTATTGTAGCAATAAACAGTCATGTTTATTTTTCGAAGATTTCAGTGTCTCATTCGGTCGTTTCGTCATTTTTATTCGGACAAAAGTTGTCGGAATGTCAGTATTTTAGGCAGTAGATTTAATATTTTGAGTAAAGACAATTCTTCTTTCTTTGTCGGAGCTTTTATTACTACCCAAAAATAAGTACAAGTCTAAAATCCGAGTAATTTTCACACTGCGTATTTTTTTTTGTCTTCTCCGTTGAGATTGGCCGCCATTGCCGAAATCGGTCAGGAGAACTATTCTATAATTTAAAAAAAAGTGCGGCCAAGTTCGAGTCGGACTCGCACACAAAAGGTTCCGTACCATAAACCTTGAACCCTGAAAATCAGCCTCAGGTGGTATACCTCGTGTTGCCAGCTGGCATTATGCTGAGCTGAGGCCCTTTTGGGATTAATAGTTTTAATTACCTGTTTTGTTTAATTTTAAGGTGTATTTAAATAATGCCAATAAACACAATTTTCTTTCTTTCTTCTTCCTTAATTACCCGAGTGCCAAGGCAGAGTTATGTTTTTCGCGCGTATCTTGTATGTTTCTTTGTTTGTAAATTTATTTATTACCTCGTACCTTCCAAACGGTTGGATGGATTTCGACTATTGACATGCCGTTAGATTCATTTCAAATACCCAAGTGTTCTTAGATAGTTTTTTTATAAAGGAGTATGGCGGATTTTTGGCGCTAAATAGTAACTCGTTATTTTTTTTTAACCGAACCTTTCGAGTAGGGTATCAAAATGTAGGAAATTAATTGGAGGTTATAAAACATATATAAGCCATATGTTTTAATTTAATTAGGAAACGGTTTTCGTTCATCAAAGTTTTGCAGTCGGGTTTTATCATTATTTTAATTTGCGACTTGTTATCATTTGTATTTAGAGCGGCACTAGAAATACACAATCTGTATGAACGTCAGCTGTCTACCTATCACGGTTCTTGAGATACAGCCCGCTGACAGAATGACGGAAGGATAGACAGACGGACGGACTGACAACAGAGGCTTAGTAACAGGGTTCGTTCGTTACCATTTGAGTACGGAACCCAAAATACAAAAGGATCGATAGCAAATTTCGAAACAAATGCCTTAATTATTTTAACAGAAATATAACATTTTCTTTTCTTTCAGGAAAATAGCAGAACAAGTGGGGGAGAATATTGATATCATAGTCGGAGGCCATTCACATAGCCTCCTATGGAACGGAGAAGCACCGAGCAAGGACCGCGTCGATGGACCCTACCCCATCATAGTTGAGAGCAAAACAAAGCCTGGACATAAGGTGAGTCTAAATGGTATTTATTGTGTAAGATATGATATTTAAAGGACAAACTATATACACTTAAAATATAAAATAAAACTCCTAACTAAACTATGGCGTCAAAAAATTCGTCCCCATCGCTATCGACTGGAAGTGAGCCCAAAAGACAGGCTGCATTGCCACGTTGTATGGCAATGCTCTTCCTCTGTACAAGGTAAAAGCCAGCTCATGGGTCACGCGAAGCGTCAACTAAGCGTTTTGCTAGTTTTTATTAAATAGGACGTGAGCACTCGGACCCCATGGTCCAAGAGTTTCAACCCCAAACGGCTCAAAAATGTAGTTGCCAATAAGGCTACTATATTTCCGCCGTTTGAGGTTTTCAGCAGCCGAAACCGCAGAACCAGCACAGCACGATGAGCTAGAAAAATGGGATAGTGCAAGAGTATCGACACAAGTAGCATCTCACACTAAAGGCCTACCCATCTTCCCTGGAAATGTTTTTGTAAATAGGTTGTAAATAACACTTTTACACCTCAATATTTTTTGGTCATTTTAAACTAGATGAGGCCGGTTTTTCTTAGCTAACTGCCTTGAGAAGAAACACCGAAACAAACTCAGAGGTCAATGTCTCTTCTAAAGTCCATACGTACTGGTTAATCATATGAGGACCATGTAGGTTCAGGTCATTAATGTCTAAAGGGGTATTTTAACCTAATCAAATCTGTGTGGTCAGAGATTTGAGTGGATCTGTCCAGACAGTGCAAGCATTCGTCAGTTATCGTGTAGCTCAAACATAGAACTTTAAGGAGCTCAACGACTTGACGAACAATACCAAAAGTAATACTTAATGTTATTGTGTAAACAAGTCAATCTTTACTAATCACTTCACTTCACTTTCCATCAGGTGAGATTTGGGCCAAGAGTTTCACCGTTTTGTGTAAAAAAAAAAAAAAAAAAATATTATAAAGAGGTAAACGAGATGTATGGCCCGGTCTATGTACACTACCAAAAAAAATAGAAAAAATCCGTTGAATTCGGGATAAATACAGATAATGCATTTAAATGCTTACTGTTGTGGTAGTTAATTGATGTTTGTAAATTACTTTTATCGATTTTCAACATGGCGACGCAAGTAAGGAACGAGACAAGCGATACGATTTAATTGCATGGAAGAAAAATGCTCACTGTCTTCGAATAAGCCATGTGTACAGCCTTATACGTAATAGATTGTAATTCTATTAGATCAAAGCCGTACTTGTTATGTTAATAATTTATACCTGACCTCATAAACTTTTCCTTTATATGGTGGCTTGTTGGTAAGGACATTTGGCATTTACGTGTCAAGTAAGTCTAGTTTAGCGTATTTAAATTAACACGAGTACCAACCATGTTCTGCCGCAGTGCACATAATTATCAGGGTTACCCGATTGACTTTTCATGGCTAGTGTTTTTAGAACCATGAACATTAATACTGACTGGTAATTGTGAGCATTCCTTCAAATGAGTTTTGGAGCTATTTGAATATGAATTTCAATTTCAAACACCTACTATTTAAAAAAAAATATAATGTTCGAGTGTCCTCAACCCATACCAGTGAGATTAAATAAGTCTTTATTTGCCTTTAAACATGGTATACAGGCCAACATGTTTAGCTATACAGAATATATTGTATCAATTGTATGCAAAATATGATTGATTAGTTAATTGTTGTTTAATGTCACAGATAGTGGCAGTAATGAATAAGTTTTATTTTATTTTATTTTACGTCTTCTATTTTTTGTGTTGTTTATTGAAATTGTGCGCCAAAAAGAAGTCTTATGTTACTTGATTATGAATAAAAAATATATATCTATACTAGCTGACCTGCGCAACTTCGTCTGCATCTATAATCGGTTAAGTGGTTTAGGAGTTAGATTTACCATAGCAGCGCCATCTATTGATTACTTACTCAACCCAGTCGAAAGGTATCGACATCTGTTAGAATCATTTGGAGTTAACAAATAATTGTGACTGTCAAATAATAACAGACAAATAATTAGCAATAAATTAAAATTGCGACTATAATTTGAGATTTAAACTATCCTATCTCTCAAGTTGGATCGAACTGCACATGGTGTGCGAATTTTATTATAATCGGTTAAGTGGTTTAGGAGTCCATTGAGGACAAACATTGTGACACGAGATTTATAATCTATCTTCTATACTTATAATAAATCTGTAGAGAGGTCAATTCTGTACATGAAATATATTTCCAAAATAACTATCAGGGGGTGATAAGGGATCGATACTGATGCCAAAAATGCAATCAGTTCAATTTTTGTCTGTCTGTCTGTCTGTCTGTCTGTCTGTCTGTCTGTCTGTCTGTCTGTATAACCGTTATAGAAACAAAAACTACTCGACGGATTTTAATGAAACTTGGTACAATTATTATTCATACTCCTGAGCAGGTTATAGTATACTTTTCATCACGCTACAATCAATAGGAGCAGAGCAGTGAAGGGAAATGTTGGGAAAACGGGAGAAGTTACTCCATTTTTTAAGCTTCCGTCGCGTGTGCAACCTTAATGGTGAAAGCTACACAGAAATCATGTATGACGGAAATGTTCTCCTTAAAATTATATAAAAAATATCCAACGACAGCACATGTCTATCTTTTATGCTTGACGAACAATAACACGTGTAACTCCCGATAGCTTAGCAGTTCGAAGCTTTCTGATTGTATTTGTCTACTCTTACGTTTATAAAACTCTCAGTCGTCCCTAATTAACATTAATAAAAGTTAACATTATTAACTATTCCATAAAAAAAGAATCACAGAAATCGGTATAGAAACACCAAAGTTATACATGAAATACGCTAATAATAAGCCATCGCGCGTGAATACTGAATCATGCTTTATGGATTATTTTTGTGGTCGCGAACGCTCAGGCAGGCGGCTAGCTTGGCGCCTAGAGGCTAGCGAGTAGCTTCGGAAAACGGCTAACGACAGTTTGCAATAATATCCTTTAATAATTATAATGTCGAGGGGAAGATGGTTATAATTTCGCTTTACACCAAACGAGTAATATTATAAATGTGAAAGTTTGGTTGTTTGTTACTCAGTCACGCCAGAACGGCTTAACGGATCTTAATGAAATTTAGAACAAAGATAGATTATAGTCTGGAATAGCACATAAGCTACTTTTCATCCCGGGAATATGTTCCCTAGGGATCACGCGGGCGAAGCCGCTGGCAGAAGCTAGTAATATATATTAAGATTATGACGGCGTCAGCGACGGCTGAGCGATAGCGCCATCATCGTTTGGGTTCGGTGGTATCGGGACCATTGAAGAATAATAACACTCAATACATTACTTTTTTAACTGTGGCTGAGTATCAGTACTTTTTGAATGTCAAAGCTTACAAACAGACAGACAGTCCCTCAAAAACGCGGCGCCCGTTTCCAGTTCCTAGTGTTTTCGCTGTGAAGAAAAAGTGGCCAACAAACTCCATAGCAACATATTATTTCTGTTGAGTTATAAGAACTCGCATTTATAAGATCATAAAAGAAGTCGGTTAAATACAATAATTGAAATAGGCAAACTGACAGTTTCGTTCTGGAGGAGGTCTGGTAGTCTGCCGCACCACGTAAAATACTGGTATTGCTGGTCTTAGGAAGCTTAAATTTGGCGTGTAGGGGTACTTTTCTCTAAATTCTTAGGGAAACGAAAAAAAAAAGAAATATAATTTGCTTAAATTACTGGTAATGCGGGTTAGTGTGTGAGCTCCATGATATAAAAAGAATTCGACATGTGTGCCGGTTTGTATAATTTTGGTATAGTAAGGTTATTCAACCGTTTTTAAATGTATAGCGTTGATTTGATATGGAAATGGAACTAATTTATGTTTATAAATAGCTACTCAGTATTTTCCGGTTATGTTCACTGTGTAGATTTTTAAGCTTGTTGTAGGTATTCTCAAATGACGGGTGAGCGTTTTAAGGGACTGACTTTATGAAACTTTTGCCGTTTAAAAGACAAAACTCAAAAAATAATAAGTGATGACATTATGACGTAATTGAATAAATGACCTGATATTTTAATTTTAAAAGATAGTGCACTATTTTGCTGTCTATTTTGTTTTCGTTTGTTGTGTATTTAGTAATTAGTAAAAACTATTATAACATAAAACTTAAAATGCCTGGGTAGTGAGGTTTTTATCGGTCGTATTTTTATTTTTATTCTAGATGGGTTTTGCTCTTGACTCTAGTCTGGGTCAGAGATGACAGAGACAAAGTCTACGATGAAGCGAGCTTACCCAGAAGGAGCCTGTTCAGTCTGACTTTAAAGTGTTAAGGGTTGTAAGCGTTCGGAAATACAGACGCAGGCAGATAGTTCCACTCTTTTGCTGTGCGCATTATAAAAGACATTTGGAAACGTGCTTTTATTTATCCGTTAACGTATTTGGTCATTACACTATTGGTTGGTAAATGGACAGATAAACGACCGATAAAGTTTGTTCATTTTGACAAAACGATCGTGGTCACTATTAATTGCGATAAAACATTTATATTTAAAACTAGGCTAATCTGCAACTCGAAGGGGCGCGTCCCCGAGCAAAACGCAGCGCTAGCCGTTTTTAGTGCAGTTTTTTGGAGCTATCTTCTCTTTATCCAAAAGAAATATCAACTAATAAAAAATACATTACATTTCTACATAATCTTGGCTTCAAAATGGTAGATTTATTTTTTTATTACTAAGTGTAATGTTTAAGTAATCTCCTCACATCGTTGTGACCACAGAAATGAGAAAAAAATACTGAAAACATGCGTCTTCTCGAAACCTAACGATTATTTTGATTTTGTATTTACACTAATGGATAGGCAATTTAATTATGAACATTTTGGTAGAAATTTTTTTTTCAAACGACCAAAATTAGATTTTATAACGATTTTATTCAACATTTTGAGCGTATTTTTTTTTTTTACACAAAACGGGGAAACTCTTGGCCCAAATTTCACCTGATGGAAAGTGATGATAAGCCGAAGATGGAAGCGAGTTTCACCCGGAATCCTCTTACACAAAGGAACTGGCTATCATACCTCTAACTGCCGGAACACAACAATGCTGTTAACATTCGCTATTGTATCTCTTGCGCTGTTATTGAGGGAAAAAATGCTCAAGGTTATTTGGTCAGGGTACGGCCTTAAGTTCGGCAAATTTTCTCTTAGTACTCGCCCACACTCCCCAAGAAACCTAAATACATGCCAAGTTTCAGCTAGTCTATTCTGTAAATAACCACTTCGATATCGACTTCACCTGAGTGACTAAGCTTACAAAGTGAACTTTATTTCACACATCATAAGGTCTTATATTTATACGAATTTGAAACTCACCTCGGATTCCGCTGTCGAGACACGAAAATGTTGTTACAGAATAGCACTGCAGCTTCCTACGACCAGTAGTTTCGGCTGTGCGTTGTCTGTCAGTCTCTCACTGAGTAACGGAAGAATTTTATATATTAGGATTATCCTGATCTGGGGGGCTACTCTCTAAGCCCGAAGTCCGTAGTTTCGGGCTTAGTTGCGGGCGTATTCTACTCTGTCTCACCGAACCAATAAGAATTATTGACAACACGATTTAACAGTTACTATCAAATCGTGTTATCATTAATTCTTAGTTCGGGTTCGGGACTAATCGGAAGTCTGTACGTGATACGGAGAAGAATACGCCCGCAACTAAGCCCGAAACTACGGACTACGGGCTTAGAGAGAAGCCTTGATGATTAGGATTGTCAGAAGCGAGTACATCTGACTCCAGTCTTACCAAGAAGTACCGTGTTACTCAGTTAATGTGTTGTGGAGGTCTGGTAGGCAGCCGCTCCACGTAATACTCTGATATTCAGCTCAAGACTCAAACATTTATTTCAATTAAACCATTTACAGGCACTTTTGAATTGTCAAGGCCGGTCGGTCCAAAAAGATGAAGCTATTTGCACGTTCCAATGCGTAGATCTCTATGGTGAAGAACGTGCAAGAAACTCCACGGACACTCTTTTAATGCTGAATCCGGTTTGACTGGAAGCCGATCTCAATGTAGTTGGGAAAAGGCTAGGCTAAGATGATGTGGATTATCCTGATCTAAAATCACACCAGCGAAATTTGCAAAGAATAATCACATCCATCACATTAAAACATTCTATTAAGCAACAACTAATTTAAACAAGAGATAATTTAGTATTAAACACTTCATAAAGCAGAATCTAACAAATTAATACCTATAACATTAATGAGCAATAAACCCATTAATTAGAATATAACGCAATCGAATTAGGTCAAGTTAATAATAACGTAATAATAATTAATTAAAACTGTTAATTTCGCCATAATCACGGTAACAGGTCTATTATTGTTGAAGTTATATTAATTTGGGATCAGTTAACTGATATTAAGCAGTTTAATTGGTAAATTATTACTAGGAATTATAAATGCAGTCTGTAGACAATGTGCTTGTATATCAAGTCGGGAACTATTATTAGAATTTAATCTTATAAGTACATAAAATAAGCATTTTATTATGAATTAATATCTGTATATATAAAATGAATTCCTATTTCCCTTGGTCATTTTTTTGTTATGATTGTTATTGTCAGGAGAGAGAAAAAAATAACAAAAGTTGCCAGTTGACGGGATCGAAGCCGCGGGGGACAGCTAGTATTTTTATATTTTGTTGTGTGTATTGTATTTTGTATGAGCTACTGTTGCCTGAAACAAAGGAATAACAATAAATTACACACAACATTATTAAGTCAGTTTTAGGGTTCCGAACAAAAACGGAACCTTTATAGGATCAACCGGGTGTCTGTTTGTCCGTCTGTCACGGCCAGTTTTCTCCGGATCTACTGGACCGATTCTATTGAAAGGTACACATATGGACTTCTGTGACCCGGACGTGTTACGGAAATACGTAAATTTTGAGTATGGGGGTAAGTTTTGGGGGTCAAAGAAGAAATATTCAAAATCCGCTCTTAAAGGTTTTCCAGGATTTCTTTAGATATAAAACTATTATCTGATTTTTTATTTCAAACTTTCGGCTCAGTAGTTTTGGAGATAAGGAGAGAATGGTAGTTTTTATTCTTATTTCTTGAATAACTTCAAAACTGTTTATCTTAAAGTGAGTATGAAAAAAAAAAAATGTAATGAAAACCCTCACAGTGACGCCCTTTCATTTGATTTGTCACTCGATACAGTTTGATAATTTTTTTTTAATTTTTCTAGTTGGACCACCAAAAGTGACCCCAATCCTAAAAAAAACGTGTTTGGGTTACAAAAGTCCTATGTATACCAAAATTTAACTGAATCGGTCCAGTAGATCCGGAAATAACTGGCTGCGGCAGACGGACAGACAGACAGACACTCTATAAGGGTTCCGTTTCTAACAGATGTTCTGAAACCTAAAAATGGTTGTTCCTTAGAAATGTATGACAAGCTTATTAAAATCGGTGTTCCGATTTGATTTCTTGTCATCCTGTACTTTGCTTAACACTAACAAATTTAACGAAAAAGAGTTAGGGAATAAGACAGAGTGATTTTTCAATGTCTCTCGAAAACTTAAAAACTTTAGTGGGTCACATGTGCTTACCCTTTCACAGCGTACCGGTGTGATGTTATGTTATGAACTGGTGTAAACAAATAACAGACTTATGGTCTCAGCAATCCCGGTCCATTTGCTGTAATTTTTTGAGGAGTTCCGTTGCCTGTCTCCGAAGTTCTTCATCGGAGCTTCACCAAATTAAAGTGAAACCACTCCGAAAAAGTAAAGACTACCCAAATTGCTTTCAGAATGCCTATAAAATTTGAAGAGTTTTCTCATTTCTCCAGGATCCCATCATCAGATCCTGATATGGTGATCATGGTGTGAAAAAACAGTCTGTGAAAATTTTAACTGTCTATATTTTACTGTTCTTGATATACAGCCAATTGACCGACATACGGACGGATGAACGGACAGCGGAGACTTACTAATTGGGTTCCGTTGGAAACCCTTCGCATACGTAACCCTAAAAAAAGATCACTGGTTTGATAACAATATTGAAACTTTTTGTTTCAGGTCTTGGTAGTCACAGCTTCCGCCTTCACCAAGTACCTCGGAAACATGACAGCTTACTTCGACAAACACGGAGAGTTGCAGTCCTTTGAGGGGTCTCCCGTCTTCCTAAACAGGTCCATTCCTGAAGGTACGAACAAATATGGATTTTCGCTGACACCAATCCAATAATGGCGGTATTTTCGTCTTTTCTTCGACGTTTTTATACGATACTGCAAGCAATGGGTGCCACAAATAGTTGTCACACGCTTCAGCTACGTTTGAAGTCGCTTCTAGCTCCAGCCCACAGTATAAATATGGACAGTACGGAAACTAAGCCTAGTTGAGAATATAATTACCTACGCTCCATTGAAGCAAAAGGGTTGTCACTTTTAATGTTTTTGATTTTTTTACATTTTTGTTCTGTAGTGATCAATCAATCGAATTTGAATAACTAGCTTACAAATACAATAAATAGGTTATCACATGGCGTTGGTTAATCTCAACAAAACACGATACTTTAAGCACGGAAAAGAATTTAATATTTACACACAACAACTTTGTCATTATGGGGTTACCTTTTAAAAGTTTTGGCGGGTACGCAAGTTGCTATTGGACGAAAACGTTTCGGGCGCTCGGTACCTTTGCAGCCGCCATCTTGGATTCCCGTTTTGAAAGCACTATCGGCTTCAACACGTTCGTAAACCATGAAAACGACACCCATGACGAAAAAATTTATACCTATTGCAGCCGCGATCTTGGATTCACGTTTTGACATGACTCTTGGCTTCAGTAACCTCGAAAACCATGGAAACGACACCCATGACGAAAAAATTGGTACCTATTGCAGGCGCCATCTTGGATTCACGTTTTGACATAACTATCGGCTTCAACACCCTCAAAAACCATGAAAATGACACCCATGACGAAAAAATTGGTACCTATTGCAGCCGCCATCTTGGATTCACGTTTTGACAGCGCTATCGGCTTCAACACCCTGGAAAACCATGAAAACGACACCCATGACGAAAAAATTTATACCTATAGCAGGCGCCATCTTGGATTTACAAGAAGTAGTAGTAGGTACCTAATAGTTTTGAAGTTCACGAATTCATTTTGATCGATCATACGGACTTATAATTCGATAACGATTAAATAACAATTTCATTAATGATTCTTACCTTTCAAAATCAGCAGGAAGTTTAAAATATAACGTATTTTCGCTCCGGTTGTGATGAAGCCGAGTTCAAACAACCGTATACTACGCAATACGTTCGTAGCATTTTTAAAAAGATCGCGGGGCTAAACTCGTTTTGACGCGGCCGGCGGCAGTCGGCACTCACTACTGAGAGTACCGCGACGGGCACCGAAAAGTCTCGTCGGCGCGCATGTTTGTGTGAGTGAGCCGTTTCGAGCGTTTGTAGGTAGTTTCCGTACTGTCCATATTTATACTGTGTCCAGCCCCTGTAACCAAAGTTACTTTCTACTAGCGTTATCGACAGTGGGAAGCTTGAAAAATAAAACTGACATTTGGTTTCGAAAAGTCACGTGGTCATCGAATGTCAGTTTCATACAATATCAAGCGTTCTACTTTCAATAACGCTCGTAGAATGTAACTTTGACAACAAGGGCTGGTGGCGGCGTTTGTGTCTGTGTGACCCGTGTGCGGTCAACTGAAGCCGAGCCGGGATAGTTGGATAAAGGCTAGACAGAATGAGATTATGATTTTTAAATTTGTCCCCAGATCCAAAAATCAAGGCTCTTCTTGAGCCATATGCAGAGAAACTCCACAAAATAGTCAATGAAATAGTTGGGTATTCAGAAAAATATCTTGACACGGAGGAATGCGCATCACAGGAATGTGCCCTGGGTAACTTGGTCGCCGAAGCATTTTTAAATGTTGTAAGTATTTTTTAGATCAGTGATTCAGTCAGAATGGTGGCCTTTTTATACAGGACGTGGGGGGCTACTCTCTGAGCCCGAAATCCGTAGTTTCAGGCTTAGTTGCGAGCATATTCGACTCCGTATTACCTACGGACGATTATTCCCGAATCCGAACCAAGAATGAAAGACAACACAATTTCACAGGAATTAATTCTCAGTGGTTAGGTGATACGGCGTAGAATACGCCCACAACTAAGCCCAAAACTACGGACTTGGAACTTAGAGAGCAGCGCCCCTGGTTCTGATCGAATGGTGAGCCACCCGACGCTTGTCGTCAGGGCCTGCGCCTACCTTGGCAGGAAATCGTCCTGTGACTCCCGACGCCCGGGGCGTCTTATTCTGTTACGGCGGCTGGGCGTGAGAGTTCCCTCTCTCACGCAGTCGGTTGCCTCCTTCGCTAGTATTACTGCTCCGCAGAAGGAGGCGACCGCTTCCCATGCCTCCTTGCTCCGGACCAAACCCGGACGTGGGTGGTCGCCGCCGCCGAAAATACAGGGTAGCACATTAACGGGGATCCAAAAGCTAGAGGGCATCTGACAATGAGCACGACGTTCGACGTTGTTGAATCCTGAATCCAGAGCCTCGAATCCGAAACCTCTAATACAGAATATCGGTTTTGAATCCCAAAACTTGAATCCCGTATCCAGCAGTGCGATTCTGTTAACATGTCGAAGTGAAAGCTTGGATGCAGTGAGCTGCCAATCTATAGGAGTTACAGCTCACTTCGTGATCACTTCACCCAAGCGTTCACTTCAAAAAACTGGTTCCAAATTTCGATCTCGGATCTCGAATACCGATTCTTAAATATTGAACGTCGAATCCCGAAGTTTGAATCCCGAATCCGTTTCTGGAACTTTGCATACCGAATTCCGAATATTCCATCACTTTTTTTTATTTAAAATACAATATTTAACCATTATTATACCTTATACAGTCACAGGAGCTGCATCCATCAGATCTTCCTGGAATCTCTTTTATTCAAAAAGGAATACTGCGCAGTTCTTTGCCTAACGGAGGTGTGTGAGTATGACTTCATTTAATGTGAAATTTTGGGGATTAAGATCTGTATAGCTAACTCAATGTTAGAAAGTCGTCTATCTTATCTCATATCTCTGTTTCCCATTACTGCCGTCATGAGAAAAAAAGTGAGATTTCCGACATAAAGAAAGTATCTTAAGGTCGAAAGTCGGTCACTTCGTTTCGTGTCAATAAGTCCTTTTTTTCTTATAACGGAAAAGTCAGAAGCCCAATGTTCATACTTACTCAAAGCCATTTAAATTCAACAAGCATTATCATCTCAGCGACACTGAAGATCATAAACTTATCAAAATGCAGAGAAATAAGAGGGGTCTTTGATAATTTGCGACTGCGATGTGAATGCAAATGCTCCTTCGTGAATGCGCTTAGCATTACCAGGGCGTTTTCATTCTTTGTACTTGACCACATTGGCAGCGCGATGCGGGGAGCGGCGTGGGTGCAGAAACGCGCGCAATCTTGCCTGTCCTTATAGGTCTTATAGTGTCCTTCGGTCTGAGTATTGTCGTATCCAGTATTTAAAAATATAATATGGATGAAGAAGGATTATACTACTAAAAAAATCTTACCTAAAATAGCAATTTTTCATACTGGATGTGCAAAATGGAATACAGAGAAAATGAAGGAGCATTTCATACTCGGTATAAAAAATTGAAAGAGCAAGACTAAGGTCAAGAGCAAACCCATCTCAAATAAAAAAAATATATCAAGTTTTTTGAATATACAAGAATGACAATGAAAACGTTTGATGCATATTAGAAAATAAAGAGAACTGTCTTACAAAATAAAAACTTAATATTCTGCATTCAGTGAAGTTCGAGATGTTTGCTCCCCCCGCGTGGGTTGACGATGCCGCTACTGCGGTCACTTAAATTGCGCGCGTGCCCACTATGACCCCTCTCAAAAAAAATCTTATGTTTGAGTAGGTCGTGCTGCGTCCGCTCCTCGCTTGCAGTCTGACCAAGCACTTTTAATTATTTTCAAAAAGAATTCCAAAACCATTTATTTTATGTTTCCAGATATTACAAAGGGTTCCATTATAAATCTGACGCCGTTTACGAATAAAGTGACGACGTTTGTGGTCTCTGGGAAATACGTCGTGGAAGCTTTGGAAAACTCTGTCTTGTACCCTTGGCGCATGAAACCACATTATGCGGGTTCTCATACACCACATTTTTCAGGTTAGTCCAAATAACTATTTAAAAAAACCTGCACACTTGTACGTAAAATAATTAACAGAGATATTAATACCACAAAAAACACATTATACAAAAAAAAATAAAATTCGAATGACGAGGTAGGGTAACCATATAATTCTAAGAGCGCCGAGGAAAAACTACGGTAGAAAGACTGTCGTAGGTATATGAGGGGGCTGAACTGTATAACTCTATACATCATCTGCTGGCCTTTTCCCAACTATATTGGGGTCGGTTCTCCTTGGCAAGACTGGTGTCAGATTTTTTGGCTTTTGACTATCCGTAACGACTAGGTACCAAAGTTCTCCAAATGACAGCCGGGACCAACAGCTATGTTAAGGAAACTCGATATGTTAAGATGGTCTGCCATCCACAGACCAACCTCGGCAAGCGTTGCTTAACCTTGAAGATCGACCTGTGCGGTTGTTATTATTTAGCCACGAGTTCCTTTATTACTTTAGGTATAGAGTAATAAAGTAATGAAGGAATCGAAATCACTTCCAACTTTTAAAAGGCTATTAAAACACCACCTAATATTATTATATGAATTGTAAGTTTTTATAACTCAATTTTAATTTTTTAGTATTACTAGGCGAAACCGTCGCTTACCTTTATTGTTGTTATTTCCTAATACGTAGAAGTGAATAATTCTATTATTTTTGAGCGAAATAAATTTCTTAAACAGTAAACCGTAAAAATAAAAAAAAATATTCTGAGAAGTTGTCAATGGAAGAACTGAGACTTGAGTCTTTTTGTACACAATGGTGGCACACAAGAAGCTGATATACAATCTGTATATGGATGGAACACATTTGGGTAAACAAACAAGAAATGTTATGAGATAGAGTGTGTATTACGTGTTGCCGAGGTATTAGTAGGCAAAGATCGTGTAATGACATCTGCAGTGTGGTTCTGTAAACATGTCGATGTGAACACTTAGGCGAAGTGAACGACAAGTGAGCTATCGAACCATACAAACAAGATGGTATGACAGCTCACTTGTCGTTTACTCCACTTAAGTGATCACGGTGAGATGTCGACAGAATCGACCGGCTGTACCTGCCAAATATTTCAGAGTGGCATTATCATATTTCCTACACATTTTTTGTTAGTTAATTTTTCTACTCATTTCAAATATGTAACAAAAACTAAAGCAAAATCTAACAAGTCGCAAATTAGAAAAATCAGAAACCCGACTGCAAAAGTTTTATGAACGAAAACTGTTTCCTAATTGAACTCAAACATATTTTATTTAATTTCATTCATTTTGATACCCAGAAAAATATTAACGAGTTACAATTTAGTGCCAAAAATCCGCCATTTTGCTTTTTTTTAAACCTATCTTAGAACACTTAGGTCGAAATCCAGCCAACCGTTTGGAAGGTACGAGGTAATAAAGAAATTTACAAACAAACAAACAAACGAAAATACATACAAGATACGCGCAAAAAACATAACCCTTTCTTGGCACTCGGGAAATAACCCTTCCTTGGCACTCGGGTAAAAACGGGTATTTATTTACCCGATCGTATTTATCTTAATGACAACTTGACTCTGGCAACAACTTAGAAATCGAGAATAACCACCAGTGACCAGTGATTCAAGCGTAAATGTATCATTAGGGTTCCGTACGAAATCGTAAAAAGGAACCCTTATGGTGTGATTAAGTCTGCCCGTCGGTCACAGCTGGATATTTCAAGAACTTCTAATGCTATATAACTTAAATTTAATAAGAAAAGAAAAAAGATTATGTTTTGAAATGGGGTTCTTAGAAAATATATAAAGTGAGGCTACTTAGGTATGTGGTGTATCCGTGAAAGAGCGCTATTTGCATATTCTCAAACATTTTAATTTTTTTTTAGTCCGCATGGTTTTCGACTTTTTTTTTAATTGAGATGGGTTTACTCTTGACTCTAGACTAGGTCAGAGATGACAAAGAAACAGAAGTAGCCTGTTCACTCTAACTTTGAAAAGATAAGGGTTGTGCGTTCGGAAACACAGACGCAGACAGACAGATTTTGACAAATTTTGTCAAATTTTTGACGGTTCCACCCTCGTATCTCTGAAGTTTGCATAGAAAAAAAAAACTGAAGTTATTCCATGTGATTGAAAATTGTGTAAAAATTATAGGAGAAATAAGAGGATGTTTCTAAATATATTATCACAATTTTACAGATATCATCAAAACTTACATTAGTTCCATTATCGATCAAGAGATGGCGTTGACCTAAAACTACAATAGGTATACACCGCAGTGTTAAAATTCCCTGAAAAATATAGTAGTCCTCGCCGATGAAAATTTAAAACCATTTTACGTTTTATATGATGGTTTGGAAACCTCGGTGTCCGACTCGCTCTTGACCGTTTTTTTTTCTTTTAGCGTTTTTGTTACACCGTGTACCTATATTCTAGCTCAAAATACAAATGGCGGAGGATGAATTGTCTGGTTCAATGTTTTTTTACTAATTCATTTTTCCAGGTCTTAAAGCGACTATAGACACGAGGATACCAAAAGTGGTGGAGATACTGATTAAAGACGGTGATGAGTACAAGGAATTCCACCTGGATAGAGACTACCAGGTCACGACCTTAGACTTCCTGACAAGAGGATCAAGTGGATTTGGGGTAAGCAGACCTTTTTGTACTCTGAAATATCTATTTTTTTATTTGAGTTGGGTTGACTGTAGCCTAGCTCAGAGGTGACAGAGACAATGACGGCAATGCAGTGAGGTTGAAGAGATTAGAGTCGAATGAGATCGGAAACACAGACGCAGGCAGAGAGTTCCACTCATTTGCTCTGTGCATAATAATAAAAAAAAAGTTAGGAAACGCTTAGTGCGAATTGGTGGAATAGCAACAAGGTAGGTATAATAACTTGCAGTGCATTTAGATGTATAATGGTAGAAGGGGCCGGTGGGATGAGGTCGTGGAGATTTTGGGCACACTCTCCGAAGTAAAATCTGCAGTAGACCGACCAGCCTAGCTTTGAAGCTTGTAAAGTCCATTTCAAATTCAAAATAATTTACAGAAAAGGTTGATTCTATAGTGTTTGTTGTGTTAGCGGGACCACATGATACAAATTTTAGTCTGCGCAAACTTTTAACTCTGAATAAAAAAGTAAATCACACCGATATCAACATTTTGTCTGCACAGATTTACTACAACAGGCGCCCCCTGTCAGAAAGGCCACAAAAGCCAATTTATTTATTTATTTATTTAAATATGAGAATCATAATTTGAATCACACAACAATTTGTCAAATTTAATTTTCATCTTTATCGCTAACGCATTAGGTTCAAGGTTGATTGGGAAAATTTGATAGTGATGGGTAACGTGATTTGTTTTCTGATTCTGCTAAACGGGCCTTTTTAGTCCCGCAAATAAATGTCGGTGTGACAGATTTTGTTTTATTCAGAGGGCGATTACAATTCAGCATTCCAGTATATCTTTTAATATATAAAAATATCGTGTCACGGTGTTTGTTATCGAACTGCTCAGAAACAGTTTGACCGATTTTTATGATTTGTTTTTATTGTGTCGTAAGCAATTTTTTTATATGACAAAACAGCGTTTACCGACTCAACTAGTACTTTATATATGACATACTACAGGAATTTTTAAAGTGGCCGTGGACGGGCCAATCCGGAGATATGGAGGAGGAGTCTCGATCCGGATATTGAAGAAAACTAAAACTGTATCATTGGATTTTTGAAAAAAGAAATGAAAAACGGTTTTCTTATTCAGGAATCGGCCCGGGTGATTTTGAAAAACACATCCTGTATTAATACACCATCGGAAGGTGTTCTTACTTAGGATCAAATTCTGAGAAGTAATTAATGGGAAACTAAGGGAAATCTCTCATTTGCTTCATGTAATAAGTTTTTTACGTCAATAGTCCTAATATATCATTTTTTTCCAGATGTTCAAAGAACACGGTCGAAACTTCACAGTACTTGGGCTCGACGTTGACATCATCGAAAGATACATCAGAAAAGCCACTCCAATCAAACCTCATCTAGATAATAGACTAACTTTAATTAGTTGATACGAACAAATTACAATAGAATAGCTATAATTCGGACACAAAAATCCACAACATACAAAAAAGTACCACTCTACAGGTAATAGACAACTAATACAACCCGGTGATAAAGCAGTGTCTTATATAACGGCCACCATATTGATTCCCGAGCGCAAAAATGATTACAAAATTAACTCACGAGCCGAGCGAGGTAGCTTAGAGTTTAACTCACGGGTGAAGCGAGGGAGTTAATGCTGGAACCCTGAATATATGACGCTGATGCCATATATCTCGTACAAGGTGTTGTGTGGGTGGTTGCTGCTTTGCCTTGGGCTAGCCTGATAGCGAATAGTCCACGAAATCTCGCATACTAGTCAGAAATTACGCTTCAAATTCAAAATGGCGCCCGTGACATAAGACACTGTTTTGTCCCGTCCGTCGGTGACAGATAATCCGGTTCATGTCTTGAAATGACTTGTTCTAGCCTTAGTTTGCTTATTGATTATCTGTAAATCAAACTTATCAAGTTCTTAGAAATTTCACAACCATAAACTATTAATTAATGTTAAATCCCTCCAATAATAGCTTAACAAAAATACATTTGATTTAGCATCGTAAAGTTCAAATTTAAAGTTAGGGGTTATTCGTAGAAAACTTCAATTTGCTTTTTGCAAATTAAAAGGATGCAAACCATTCAATAAAAATATACACAAGTCAACGTGTTTTTTATTTCGTGATGAGCCTCTACCTCAACCTAGCCTGATGACAGGCAGTATGGTATGCGCCAGACAAACTTCCAATAAAGTATATTGACCTTTCCCTAATATCCCTTCGTAAATACCCGAACAATAAATTGTGAACAGTTTTAATTACTAGAGAACGTAAAGGATCACGATATAAGTCGATTCAGGACAGCTTTATATTTTTGTTTCTGTTTTGATATTGTGAAAGTGATATGTTTATGTATGTACTAGCTGACCCGCGCAACTGCGTCTGCACCACATTTTCCATTAATGCTTCGCTCCTATTAGTCGTAGCGTAAAAAAAAAACGTTTAAAAATTCGAATGCTATCGGAAATCTTTCAAGATTCGATCTCGACGTCCAAGCAAGGCCTTATTCAGGGTCAGGGTCGGCTACTACAGTTCATAAAATGTTTAGTCTCAAAACCGAAAATAAGAGCGTTTTGTTTCGGACAACAGCTACCGCCTTGCCTTGCTTGCCTTAGCTTAGCCCTGATGTACTCGAGAAAGTCATGTTCGAGGATCTTGTTAATAAATTAGAAAAGAATTTCACGCCGAGACGTAGCATTGCTGATAGAGAAAAGTTTTCAGGTCAATAAATGTTTATGGGTCAATGAACGATAGCACATTCAAGTGGCACCTACCGTAGATGAAATGACAATACGTCTTTCAAATAATCCTTATTGCCTCAATTGCAGTAAAGTTCCAAAAGTCTGGCGATCGGCTAGCCATCGTTTTAACTTTGAAAGTACACAGATATTAGCAATTCAAGTGGCTAGTCTCCTCTATAGCCCAAAGATCACTTAAATTGCTGACCAGTAAATCTCGAGCTCAGCCGCTGTTATCACTTAAGGAGTTTATTTAAAGGTCTTTGTAGGTCAGTGTGTAATATCCAGCGAGCGTTCCACTGATGAGATCAAACTCTGGTGTTCGCAGGTACGAACCTGAAAAAGATTTAAACTGATGACCAGTAAATCCCGAGTTCAGACGCTGTTATCACTTAAGAAGTTTATTTAAAGGTTTTTGTAGATCAGCGAGTAACATCCAGCAAGCGATCGACTGATGCGATCATCAAATTCCGCTGTTCGCAGGTTTGTTTCCAACCACTGCTTGTAATGATCAATCTTTATTCTAATCTAGATTTGTAGCCGCAGTTGCCAGCAAAAGAGCTTCTCCGTAAGTAAGTATTCGTTTATTTTTTTAGGGTTCCGTAGCCAAATGACAAAAAAAAAGAACCCTTATGTATTCGTCATGTCTGTCTGTCTGTCCGTCCGTATGTCACAGCCACTTTTTTCCGAACCTATCCGCTCTTTTTCCCGCTTTTTTTTTCAAAAACTAGTGTCTCAAGATTGCAAAGTCTAAATTGCTAGTAGCTAAACGAATACTTGAGAAAAAAAACGATTATATTAGGCTTTTATTTATAACTTTAAAATAACATTTAAAACGTGTTGAAATAGGTAGCAGTAATGAGTGTAGGTGCTTAACAACATACAATCTTAAAAAAAGAAATTGAATAAGATCAACACAGTAGTGCTCATTCAGTATTACCACGAATGCTTGCGACGAAATAATCTGAAAACGTTCGTCACTCCAGCAGGAGCAGACCTTTAAATTAAAATTCGCTGAACACAATTCCAATCGGATTCCATTGATTATCTAATTTATAATTCATTGAGTTGAAAACTTGAATCATTTTAAATCTCCGTCTTCGAGGATTAATTGCGATTCTTTTTCAGCATCAGCTATTTTGTATTTAATGAGTAAAAGCCTCCTATAAGGTAGATCGATGACTTGGTGAGGATTTATATTTTTCTTCTATGAGATTTATATATTTCTTTTTTGTATTTTTCTTTCTTTCTCTATATGATTACGATGAGTAAACGTGAGATTACTTTTGAAGTAATAGATATGTACCGATGCCAAAACATCAAGCAACAACAATCTGTCAAATTTCTTTAATAGATTTTCAACTTTGATGCTGAAGTTATTGGGTTCAAATTTATACGATTCCTTTTCCCTTTAGGATTCCAATCCATGGCCTGGTTGGGCATGATCGGGATCCCGGAGCGTGTGACCAATCCACCTCCACTTACGACGCTTGATCTGGCGGTCGATCGGGTTATCGTGGCATTTCTCGTTGAATGTACATTCATCATCTGCTTAGCCTTTTCCCAACTATATTGGGGTCGGCTTCAAGTCAAACCGGATTCATCTGAATACCAGTTTTTTACGTGGAGCGGCTGCCTACCAGACTTCCATAACACATTAACTGGGTAACACGATACTCCTTGGCAAGACTGGTGTCAGATTTTCCGGCTTCTGACTATCCGTAATGACTGCCAAAGATCTCCAAATCACAGCCGGGCCCAACAGCTTAACGTGCTTTCCGAGGCACGGAGGAAACTCGATATGTTCAGATGGTCACCCATCCACAGACCAACCTCGGCAAGCGTTGCTTAACCTTGCAGATCGACCTGTGCGGCTGTTATTATTTAGCCACGAGCTCCTCAATGTACATCCATAACCTAAATATTAAATGTATATTTATATGCCTAGTCTTTTCCTAACTAACTTCACAAATCCTCCTCTGATCTTCACTGGCTAATTCGTAACTCAACTTCAGGCTGTAAATGTGGCATACTACGCTCTGAAAGTTTAATTAGGATGTCGTATGACGTGACTCTTAGTACCTAAAGGTACTGCTACCGAGCCCGCGGAGGTTTGCTTGTAAAAGAAAAGAAAATAAAGAAAATACGTTTATTCGGCTAGAAATAACGCACAAACACAAAATTAAATAAAAAAAACAACTCTAATAACTAAATAAAACCTATTCTATTCTTTATTTTTACAGGCAAAAAAATTTTGGCTCTATGTCATGACCAGGCATAACCTATGTCTCTGGTCACACCACATACAAAACAGAACACAGTTCAGTATATTATTACTCCGTGATCAAGATCATGGCGCTTGCAACAGTGCCGAATTATCGGAAACTCGCAAAGTAAAAGGTAAATGGTAGCAATCCCGATAATAACTATTCTTACACAGTTCAGTATTTGTCTGTGACGTGACGTCCGGCACTGACAAATTGACAAATAACAACATTAGAACAAAATAAAAAATAATACTAGAATTAATGAGGATACAAATATAAAAAAATTAAATTGTGCGTCGCATCCGAGCGAGAATCGCCTTGTCTAGTGCCTTAAGGTACTAGTACCTAACTACTTATACCTACGGTAAGGAATCGTCATCGACTCGAAAAGAAAGACACTGTCAAAGATTACAAATCGGATCGGACCAACGATTTAACGTGCTTTCCGAGGTACGAAGGGGTCTCGGTATGTAAGTGGGGTCGACCCATCCTAGGACTGACCTCGGCAAAGTTGCTTTACCTTGAAGAACGACCCGTGCGGCTTTCATTACTCGGCCATAGCATCTATCTACCTCTTCACTCTTTCATCTTTTATTGAAAACTAACTAACTATAACTAACTAGAAATATAGCTAACTAACTACAAACACTGAGATCACACCTAGTTAAAAAATCGAGTTTAGGGAACACAGTACTAGAAATTCAGACATAAAGTCGAATTAAAACAAAACGTTTTCAAGACAGTGACCGAATGTTTCCATCAGTCGTGTCCAACACCGGAATAAATATCTGGCGCCAATAAAAAATGTCGCTGCCATCCAAAGCCGAATGCTATTTAGTTGTGCTCGACGTATTCGTTTCAACTTTTTTTTTTTTTTTTTAGTTGAACCGCCTCTTCGCTCAATGTTCGGTTTCAGGTGCATCGAACGGCCTGCAGTAATTCTATGTTTGTGTTACTTTGAGGAGAAAAGGCTGGTTCTCTAATACGTTTCCTAACTTTTTTATCCATAATCTAAAGTGCCATTTTTGATTTGTACTTATCGCCATTTATCTAAATGATAACCGAACTTAATGCCCAATAATATCATATGTCATTAAATTGAAATCGATATATACAATATGTGCTATTTTTTTAATCATGAATATTACAATCAACGGTATACAGAACTCTTAAACACCGTTATCAGTAAAAGTTATAGTCATAACTTCAAATTATTTAACGTTTATCAACGTTTTCAGATAGCTCAGATAGACTCCGGCGTTGCGGGGCTCCGGCGGTCTCGTGACATGAGCTTATTTATCATCGCAGAAGATTCAACGCTCACCACCGCTGCGTCATTTTTGCTCGCCAGTCTCAGCCGCGGCGGCAACTTAGGGATTTTGTAAATAGGATATACATAGTCTTGGCCTGATTGGTGGCAATAAGCTCGCTTTATTTCATTCTGTCACGGTAATATTATCATTACCGTGACTCTGTTTAATAGGGTACTGGACTAAAAAAAACCTAACTAGTCCGTCGGATAGATTTCCAAAAAATAACCGAAATGTATTTAAAAAAAATAACTATACAGTGAGTTAAAATCTGTTATTTTTTTGAAAATCTATCTGATGGACTAATTAAACTTTTAGGCCAGTAAATACCCTATTCTTTGGTGTATATGTACAAACATGACCTCTTGACATTAACCTACCGTACCGTTGTTGGTATAGGCATAAAGTGTTTTTTCATAACGAGTATCTCTGTAATAACCGTTCGTTCGAATAAGGATCGTTATTGACGGTTTTTAACCCACTTCCAAAAAAGGAGGAGGTTCTAAATTCGGCAGGTATTTTTTTAGGCGTGACAGTCATCAAACGTTCCTTAAGTGTCGTTTTTGGAGACAGCTGACATTACAAGGAGATTCGTGCATTTTAATTAAAGAGCATGTCGACTTGACGATGAGTTGAATCTAATTAATATTAATCAAACACAAACAGATGGACCACTAGAGCAACCAACATTTTCGACTTTTTTTCCGACTGCGTGTTGGCAACGACAGGGTTATGTTTCAAGCGTATATTATGTTAGCGGAAAATAGCAAATACCGTAAGATTGTAAAATATTGCGTGAAATTGTATTTTTTGTTTTCTAAATAAGAAACGGATGTACCTATTAAAGCTATTGAATTTGGATGGGATATTTTATAAAAAAAAAAAGTTTTTATTTGTACAATTTTTAATATCTAGAAATTACGATCTAATCAAGATTTATAACAATCTTATGGACTCTGCTAATTAGCGGTGATATATTTAGGTACCTATACAAAAAGGTCTAACGTGTATCCTGTAGTCCCACAACTTCGTAGACGCACATTCCGTTCCTGCAGGAATTTTTGAAAATCCTACCCTTGTCTACACTCCCCACTCCTCCTACACTCCCCAAGGAACTTACATGCTAAATTTCAGCTTCCACGACCAGTTCTTTTGGCTGTGCGTTGTCTCTTAGTCACTCTCTCAGTAACAGAATAATCCTAATATATAATTGGGGGCCGAGTCACCCGCGTCCGTAGGAGAATACCCTTCATCGAACCCCTACACGTGGTCCCCGGGTGGTGCTAAACAGGTGACACTAACCGCCTCCGTGGTCTACTGGTTATACCACCTGATTCAGACCCAGAGGTCCCGGGTTCGATTCCCAGCGGGGGCAAATATTTTGCTCGGTTTGGTTGGTGGTAGGACTTGTTCTAAGTCCGCCTGGCAAGCTACCACCATCATGTTTAAGTCTGTCGCCATAACAACAATGTTAACAGCATTGTTGTGTTCCGGCAGTTAGAGGTATGATAGCCAGTTCCTCTGTGTAAGAGGATTCCGGGTGAAACTCGCTTCCATCTTCGGCCTAATCATCACTTTCCATCAGGTGAGATTTGGGCCAAGAGTTTCCCCGTTTTGTATAAAAAAAAATATATATATATATAAAATTCTGCCGGTACTGAGTGACTGGCAGGCAACGCACAGCCAAAACTACTGGTCGTAGAAAGTTGAAATTTAGCTTGTAGCTTCTCTAAACTGCGTTTGGGGGGCAATAAGAGCGGATTTCCCGAAATTCCTACGGGAATGTGTAGAAACAGGATATGCGCGTACGAAGTCGCGGGCATAAACTAATTTTATATATTAGGATGATTCACTGATGTATTCAACTTTACTTACTATTATGCTTTACAAAGCAGAAACCGATCGAAGGTTTTTTTTTTTTGGGATGTGTTTGCTCTTGACTTTCGTCTTGGTCAGAGAAGACAGAGACAAAGTCTACGATGGAGCGAGCTTACCCGGATGGAGCCTGTTTACTCTGAAGAGATTAGGGTTGAAGGCGTTCGGAAACACAGACGCAGGCAGAGTTACACTCCTTTGCTGTGCGCATTATAAAAGACGTTTGGAAACGCTTAGTGCGAATTCGAAGAATAGCAACAAGGTAGGGATGGTAATTTGCAGTGCGTCTGGATGTCCGATGGTAGAAAGGAGGCCGGTGGAATGAGGTCGTAAAAAACAATAGTTTATACTGACAAGAACCAATTGTCGCACAAAAGTGTTTTTTAACTTATTTGCAAAATAAAGATTATTTATCCGTAAACGGACAGACGGTCGATGGAGCAGATATTTGTGTTAGAGTGGAGACCGTGTATGGGCAAACGTAGTGTGGGACACCCTGCGGCAGTATGGACCGATGATTTAAAGAAGGTGGCTGGCAGCGGATGGATGCGGACTGTTCAGGACCGGGACGGTTGGCGTTCTTTGGAGGAGGCTTACGTTCAGCAGAGGACGGCAATAGGGAATATTCATGAAAAAATATTTACTATCTATACAGTCGATCTAAAAATATACAAAAATATAATACTAACAGTGAAAATATACTCAAAATTACTCGAAAAACCAGCGAGATATAATTAGTTTAAGAAAATATATCTGTCCCTCTCACGAAAACGCTGTTTTCTATGGCAACTGTGTAGGCGTCTTGAAATTTGACGTCACAGTCCATATCGAACTTCTCTTTCTAATTGCAATCTTTGAAGCTTTATTTTTTCATCGCTGATGAAGGTATTTAATTTGTTTACTCGACCTAATAAGTATTAAAGTTTGCAAATAAAAAAATTACATGCATATTCCCTATTGGCTAACATTATGATTATTTATCCATATTTTAGAATCTATGTAAATATTCGTCAATTCTATCCCTAAATTCCTCAAATAAATGGCAACACTAGCCTACCCCTCATTGCTATTCCTTCCTTTAAATCTGTTGAAAATCTGATTCTCTTTTAGTTTTAACAATTAATTTTAATATATGGTAATGAGTTCTTCGTGTTCCTGAGGTAATCACGACCGGGTGTCGTATTGTCCACCTGGCAACAATTTTCAAATCCAGTCAGGCAAGAATTTGTTTGGATCCAAGATGGCCGATCGCTGGATGAGGTTAACTGAAATTGATATGGACGGGCCTGTGGACGGTGAGCTATGGGCAGCTCGCCGTCCGTCCGTCATCTGACGACAGGCCGTGTCGACGGCGCGTTCGTGTTCCATGCGCGCCTCAAAGAGAGTCAGCATTGGGAGGGGCCCGAAAGGGCCGACGCATAGACATAATTTCTGTGGGCCGACGCCTGCCGGAGTCGCGGGACTATTCGAAAGAGATACCGTGGCTCCGGAACACAAAGGGCACTGAAGGAACATGGATGGGTTTTAGTCAGTAGAAGTCTGACACTCAGTCATTTGATGATTTCCCATCGCTAAAAAAAAAAAGGTTAACTGAAATTTATGATTAGGGTACAAGAAATTCCTTACAAAATGTGTTAAAATACCTGTGATCAATTAAGAGCCTGCTGTGATCAATTGAGTTGGCCGATAGTTTGATCGGTCAGAGGATCAGTATAGAGTTATATGATAGGTAATCGTTATACGATTGTGACTGAACTATCGGCCAACTTTAATCGCTAGTGCGCGCAGGCTCTAATTCTACAACAATAACAGTCTAACTAAAATACGTCGTATTTTGAACTTTGACAATAGGGTATTAGACAAATACAAATTAATAATCTACTTGAAATTAAACATATTAAAATAATTGGGTTTAAAAAAAAACAATTGTGGAAAAATGGAAACCTTTTGAAGATATTCTTCTAAACAAACGGCGTTTGTTTATGTCAAAGTGTATAGAAAAAAAGAGGTTATCTGTGTTCTCACCAGAAGTCCTCAACTCTTAGTGTGAGAAACTCACACTAAGCCCTCTGGATGCCATGAAGTAACTAAATTTTAACGTCGCGTCGGATGTGATTTTTCAGCTGACCGTGCAAGCGTTGTTTGATCATAAACCAGTTCCTCTGTGTAAGAGGATTCCGGGTGAAACTCGCTTCCATCTTCGGCCTAATCATCACTTTCCATCAGGTGAGATTTGGGCCAAGAGTTTCCACGTTTTGAATAAAAAAAATAAAAAAAAAGGCTATCAAATAAACACAATTTTTCATGAAAATCGGTACAGTAGTTTTGAGTTTATCGCAAACATGCAGACAGACGTGGTAGAGGACTTTGTTTGAAAGCTGAAGACCTTTTTTGTTTGGTTGAATGCGCTAATTTCAGACACTCCAGTTTTGAATGTATTATTTTAGTGTTGGATAGCCCATTTTTCGAGAAATACGAATCCTAACATATAAATGACGAGAAGACTGACTAATAACGCTCATCCGAAACTACGGGTCATACGATTTCCTAGGATTCGGGAAAAATGCGGGTAAAACGGGAGCGAAGCCGCGGGGGACAGCTAGTATTAAATGAATATTGCAGCGTTAAAAACCTATCAAATAATTACGACCTTAAAAATGTTAAAATAGAATGCACCGTAAGTAAGTACCCCATCCAGAGAACAACCATCTTCGTTTACGAATTTTTTATCACGAAACTTGGAACGCGGCAATGGGCGAGTGCCTTCAGGAGATTCAATTGAACACGGCAGCTTTGTGAAACGGTCCGCAAACTTGTTGTAACGACCCAGTCGCTGAATATGCTAAGTGGGCCCTTGTTTCTTGTATATTTTGTTTGTTTATACTTCATTAAGTTTCTTACTTTATTGTTTAAGTGGAGCTTAGGTAAATGTTTTCTATAAGCTGCGGTTTAAAATATCAATTCGATTTTGTAATAAGGCTGATTTCAGTATTAATGTTTTTTTTTTTTGGGACAAGTCTGCCACACATTCCCCACCGCTGCAATTTCTGAAAGGCAGAATCAACAGTGGTGACCACCAGAAAAACGCCGAGTCAATGAAGCTCCACGAGTCCTGAGGAAACGATTCAACTGTCTTGGATCCCGCAACGAAATCAATCAGAAAAGTACAGCGGAGGAGTAGGAAAAAAATATAATAGGCTTGTGTCCTGAAAAAATCTAATTAGTCTGTCGATTCGACTATCAAAAAATATTTGACCCGTATTTTTTCTTTTATTACGGAAACCAAAATTGACGAAGATACGACGCTTTTAAAATTCTCAATACGTCACGCCGTGGCATAATTTTTAGCGGGTTGTGACGTCACAAGCGCCCACTCCCGAGTTTTGATGCGTTTTAACTTTGTCAATATTCATTGATTTACAAAAACAGAAAAATACGTGTGGACATTATTTTTCTAACTGACGGACTAAATAGTTTTGCAATTTGTGGATGATGGAAACTAGCCAATTTCCACTTCCCTCCTTTTCAAGCAGGAGATAGAGTATTTATATTAGTCATCATCGTCATTATATCAGTCGAAAGTCGTCCACTTAAAACCTGGCAAATGTATAAAAAAGGGTATACCACGATCCATCCAAGAATATAGATTTCAAAACCTTTCATATAAACGCTACTTCAAAAATTGCGGTTCAGAAGCCAAATAAACCAGCTATTTTACAACTCAGTACATCGTACGTGATTTCTAGAGATTTCCTACGTGTTCCATAGGATAGAGTCGAGTCGCTACCCTCGTTACATACTTACGTGACGTCATTTTGATACTTCCCGTCGTAGCTCGCGTAGTAATACCACTTCCTCCCATGTAAAAAGAGTACGTAGTCTTGGAAATGTGTGTCTAAAATATTCATGGCGGAAAGAATATGAATATTCTTTTATTATTCTTTATGTTTACATATACAACGTGTAAGAGAAAAACCGCAATACTTCTTAAGGGGTAATTGTACTCATCATTATCGCGATTAATTCATGTAAAATACTGCACAAGGACAAAAACCTAGCCTATTCCCAACTACATTGGGGTCGGCTTCCAGTCAAACCGGATTCAGCTTAATACTCGTATTTTATTTTGTGTAGCGGCTGCCTACCAGACCTCCACAACCCATTAACTGGGTAACACGGTATTTCTTGTCAAGACTGGAGTCAGATTTACTGGCTTATGACTATCCGTAACGACTGCCAAAGATCTCAAAATGACAACCGGGACAGCTTAACGTGCTTTCCGAGGCACGGAGGAAACTCGGTATGTTAAGATTGTCACCCATCCACAGACCTTCCTCGGTAAGCGTTGCTTAACCCTGAAGATCAACCTGTGCGGCTGTTATTATTTAGCCACGAGCTCCTCCCATCCTGTTTGTTAACTCAAAAACCTTTACCACCACATGAAACTGTTTGCCTGAAAAGCCTTTGTAAAAGTCAAACAGCTACATAAGAAGCTGCACAGCGGTCCCTCATGTAACTGTGATCTTATTTGACGGCGGCAAAGCGAATCTTTTGCACCCCTGGGCATTAGACCGTGATGCGATCAAACAGAATTAGGTTTTGGGTGTACGGAGAGCGATGAAATATACTGATGCAGTTTAAGTTATGTCAAGGCGAAAGTTATGACAAACACCTTTAACAATTCAAATACTCCACGTCATCGCTTTCCGTCATGTGGTCAAACGTGACCCTAATAAAAACAAGTACTCCTAAAAGGGCCACTTTAGGAGAATCAGATTTGATTAAAAATAATACCTATATCAGAAATCAATCTGTCAAATTTTCATTTTCATCTTCATCGCTATTAACGGTTCAAGGTCGACTAGGAAAATTTGACAGTGATGGGAAACGTGATGCGCTTTCTGATTCTGCTAAAGTGGCCCGAACTGCTGACCGTATTATTCATTTGCCATAGACCATCCAGAGACGGAGTAATAGAGAAAAATATAGCTTGTGTAGGCCAGTTTTAGCAAATTGAATAACATTCTGAAATCAGCTAAAATTCCACAATTTCTGAATTTCCGCCACTGTAACCGGTGTGTTCTGAGTTTCTGACTATCAGGACCTACGGTGCTGGCATATGGGCGCTCACGCAGGTGACGCTGTGCAGGCTAAGAGTAGAACAGTGAGCCACGGAGCGTTCTATGCGTGGAATAAGACTAACAGACCGAGTTCCATACGTCGCGATCCCCGAACAAACTTCATTACCACAGTTTAATAGCTGGTTATATTATGAACAATAACAGTACAAAAAAAAACATGAAAAAGACGAAACTATTTTAACCGTGGTGACTTCACCTGGTAGGTTCTACGCCAAAATCTCTTGCAACGATTGCGTGACATCGCTCTCAATGGACTACTTTCCTTATCGGTCAGCCCGCAGTTTCCTGTTTATTAGTCAAGCAGCAACGTTTTAGGGAAGCTTCTGTTTGTTCAGGAAATATTGACATCTGCCATTGAGATCACATGACATGACGGAACGTAAAATTATTCAGCGGCTAGGGATGATCTGTGGTGTTATCTATTTGCAACCCTAGGCTAATTAGGAGGCGATGACGCAGGTGTTCAACGGACACGGATGTTTCGGGTGTCACCACTGCGAGTATCGACCGGAGGACACGGTGAAGCGAACTGTGCCGGTGTGCCCGCTTGGGCGAAGCACCGCCGTGTCCTCGAAGCGGCGATCAGCGGCGACCACTCGCGTCCGACCCTGGTCCAAGCCATGGTCCGGAGTGAGACGGAATGGGACGCCGTCACCTCCTTCTGCGAACTTCGGAGGCCACCGTAGGCGCGGACCTGTGGACAGCGAGCTATGGGCAGCTCGCCGTCCGTCCGTCTTATGATGACAGGCCGTGTCGACGGCGCGTTCGTGTTCCACGCGCGCCTCAAAGAGAGTCAGCATTGGGAGGGGCCCGAAAGGACAACCGTCTGCCGGAGTCGCGGGACTATTCGAAAGAGATACCGTGGCTCCAGAACACAAAGGGCAATGAAGGAACATGGATGGGTTTTAGTCAGTAGAAGTCTGACACTCTTTCTCGCAAGTCATTGGATGATTTGCGAGACCCAACCCTAAAAAAAAAAGGCTTAGGAGGCGAGACGTTGGTGGCTAAGTTTCACAGCCCGGCTCATCGGCGTAGTGTTGCTTGTCTTCTGCAAATTGTACTCCGGAGAATGTGCGTAGGAACTTCACGACTTGATCCCACCCTTTTACTACCGGAATACCAGACGTACTGCAGGGTATCATCCGCACCTGCTTGATATTACGACATGTCGTACTCAACGCATCTCCTCCACATTGATTATGCTCATGGCCAAAGTATGGAGCTCTCTGCCAACGTCTGCGTTCCCTGCCATATGTTACCCGTCTGCCTTCAAACCAAGAGTGAACAGGCATCTCCTGGGCACGCTCACTCCACCCATAGCTCCTTTCATTGCTTTCCGTCAGCCGTGATCGAGGTCAAGAGCAAGCCAATCCATCAATAAAAATAAAATCACTTCACGCTCATCATCTGCCTAGCCTTTTCCCAACTGCATTGGGGTCGGCTTCCAGTCAAACCGGATTTAGCTGAATACCAGTATTTTACGTAGAGCGGCTGCCTACCAGACCTCCACAACCCGTTAACTGGATAACACGGTACTTCTTGGTAAGACTGGAGTCAGATTTACTGGCTTCTGACAATCCGTAACGACTGCCAAAGATCTACAAATGACAGCCGGGACCAACAGCTTAACGTGTTTTCCGAGGCACGGAGGCAAGCGGCTTAACCTGGAAGATCGACCTGTGCGGCTGTTAATGTTTAGCCACGTGCCTGTTTTCTTTGCGCCCGACTACTACAGTTGGTAGAAATTAATGTCAAACTTTCAATACAGAAACGATGGGTGGACGACATAATGTCGATGGCGGGGAAAAACTGGCTCAGAACTGCGCGGGACTGGGAAAAATGGAAGGAATTGGAGGAAGCCTATACCCTAAAGGGGTTTCTATAAAAACACATAGTGTATACAATACTTTAAATTGTAACTAACATTAGAAATAAGTATTACTTACTAACATTAGACTTTAAAATTGTTTTATAAGATTTATAGAAAATAAAAAGGCTTTTTTATTTTATTTTATTTATTTATTAATGTCAAACTTTGGCATTAAAAGGCAGAGAACCATTTTGGCATAGATCTCCCGCCGCCATTTTTTTTAAGGTTCAGGACTCGATAACATGCTTATATTGGTAGAAAATGGTTGGAACATGGTGCCCTAACGTGTCACATTGCTGAGATATTTCTAGGTAAAGCCCAAAGAAAATTGTTGGAACCACTTTGAGACATAATATGTTCTTGAAACATTTCTTAATTGTGAAACTCGCTGATGGGTGATAGTATTAATATGAATGCTAGCTATTTCGCATATTGTAATACAAGCCCGTCTTGTAAATAATTGAACAGCCACAGACAGTAATTTATCACTTCAAAACGTCAATTCTTCACGTATTCTGAGAAATCAAGGCTTTCCGAGTAATACGTCTTAAAAGCCTTGGCGAGGCAAAATATTGAACATTCACATATCAACATATTTTAGAGTAACACACCTACTTATAATCCGCGCGCAATCAGAATGGGAAGGAACTTTATAAAAGTAAATCAAAAATTACAGTTCTTAGAAGTTGTTTCTACGATCTATCAGCATCATCTGCCTAGCCTTTTCCCAGCAATATTGGGGTCGGCTTCCAGTCAAACCGGATTCAGCTGAATATCAGTATTTTACGTGGAGAGGCTACCTACCAGACCTCCACAACCCATTAGCTGGGTAACACTGTACTTTTTGGCAAGACTGTTGTCAGATTTTCTGGCTTCTTACTATCCGTAACGACTGACAAAGATCTCCAAATGACAGCCGGGACCAACATCCACGATCTATCATATAAATTAATTTATTATCAATATTCAGAACATTTTTGCAAACGCTACTTGAAGAAAGAACTGTAATTTTCGATTTCTTTTGACAAAGTTCCATCCCATTCTGTTAGCGCGTGGATTATACCCACTTTCAATAAGTACATCCACTATTATCCTAAATTATATAATTTTTTTCCGTTGCTGTGGGGCTACTCTCTAAGCCCGATGTCCGTAATTTCAGGCTTAGTTGCGGGCGTATTCTACTTCGTACTACCTAACCACTAAGAATTAATGACAACAAAATTCGAAAGTTACTGTCAAATCGTGTTGTCATTAATTTTTATTTCGGGTTCGGGACTAATCGTAAGTCCGTAAGAGATACGGAGTAAAATACGCCCGCATCTAAGCCCGAAACTACGGACTTCGGGCTTAGAGAGTAGCCCCCCTGGTGTGTGACCTAGCAGACAACGCACAGACGGAATTAATGTGGGTTTTCTGTAATGTCGAGCACCATGTGGCAGCACTGAGGTGTCAGACCCAAACAACCTATAAAATCGCTTGTTTTCACAAATTTGTCTATGTCAATTCCAATGTTGTCAATGTCAAAGTCACTTTTTTAACCGTCTTCCCAAAAAGGAGGAGGTTATCAATTCGGTTGTATGTTTTTTTATGTTTGTTACCTCATAACTCCGACAATTATGAACCGATTTGAAAAATTCTTGTTTTATCTGAAAGGATATACTTGCAGATTGGTCCCATTAAAATTTTATGAAAATCGGTTACGAACTTTGGATTTTAAATCGAAATAGCTGGAATTCGTCTACTTGGATGATATATAGTTTTATGTAATCGAAAGTGCGTATTTTTCCTTTTCTGCGATTTTGCAGTGGTGTTGTTAGGTGTGGGGTACCACTAAAAAGTGAAAAATAAAAAACTTTTTACAAAAAAATACAACCGACTTGACGACAAACTACGAAGAAACTAACAAAAACACCGACTTCTGAAATTAAAGTTACTTTTTACTTTGTAGTGTTTTTTTTTTTTGGAAGTCGGTTGTATTTTTTTTTCAATGACGGGGACCCCTCGCCTGTGTTTTTTCTTTTTCTTTTTTTTATACAAAACGGGGAAACTCTTGGCCCAAATCTCACCTGACAGAAAGTGCTGATTAGGCCAAAAATGGAAGCGAGTTTCACCCGGAATCCTCTTACACAGAGGAACTGGTCTAGTAAATTTTCCTGAAAACCCTCGTTGTCGTGGAAAGCTAGAATTTTGCATGTAGGTTCCTTAAGGAGTAAGCATAGCGAAGTAAAAATAGTGGATTTCTCGAAGATTCTGTGGGAACGGAAAAAGGGATACCTAATTCGCGGAAAAAGCTAAATTTTTGGGTTCCGTACCCAAAGAGTAAACAAAGGAACTCTATTACTAAGCCTCACCTCTCCGTTCGTCCGTCTGTCTGTCACTGGGCTGTATCACAAGACCAGTAATAGGTAGACAGTTAGAATTTTCCCAAAGTGTGTATTTCTGTTACCGCTACAGCAACAAAATTAGATTATACCACGCGAAACCCTTCGAGTGAGAGTCTTATTCGCACATGGCCACACAAGAATTTTTAAAAAGTAAGTAGAGTTAGATAATGCGCACCGCAAAAGAGTGGAACTCTCTGCCTGCTACTGTGTTTCCGAACGCTTACAACCCTAATCTCTTTAAAGTTAGAGTGAACAGGCTCCTTCTGGGTAAGCTCGATCTATCGTAGACTTTGTCTCTGTCATCTCCGCCGACCAAGACTAGAGTCAAGAGCAAACCCATCACAAATAAAAAAGTAGTACCTAATTATTATTATTAGGTAATTATGCTTTTCATAACTGATGTCTCCGAAAACCTTTTCGTCAGCAAAATTTCGACCACACTCTAGGGATGGGCACATTTATTGCACGGCCGAATGTTCCACTAATTTACTTTTCGGCCATTTGGAAATTAATTATTTTCGGTACTTATTCGATAGCTTTTAATTCATTTAACCTATTTTCATTATCCGTTCACATTTTATTGCTAATTGGGTTCAAAAATTATTTTAATAACATTAAAAGGATCTGAGGATGGAACATTCCGGAGTAGTGGGACTATTCCGGAGTCGCGGGACTATTCGAAAGAGATACCGTGGCTCCGGAACACAAAGGGCAATGAAGGAACATGGATGGGTTTTAGTCATTAGAAGTCTGACACTCCCTCTCGCTCCGTCCAGACCAGGAGAAGTCATTGGATGATTACTCAACCCTAAAAAAAAGGATGGAACAATAGCAGATATATAAATAGATCCTTACATTCATAAAAAATTCTAGACTGCCGACCGCATATTACCGCAAGACGAGAACGAAGCTCGGCAAAACAATGTTTACCTACGCAGGCGCAGATGTTTACAGTAAACTACCGTCGACCATCAAAAATGTAAGCTCCTATAATGTATTCAAAGTACTACTTGCTCGACATGTAGTCGAAAAATATTGATAATGTTACTCCAACTACTACTGAATGCATTATAGGAGTACCTACCTACTTACACAAATAATAAAAAAACATAAATGAACGTCTAAAACCCTATTAATAAGCACTATTGTATTGAATTTCTCATGTAAGTGACTGTAGTCTTTTATCAGAATAAACTTCTTTAAACACATATTGGAAGACGCAGCGTTGAAAGGCTTTCCACAAAGAGAACTGATGACCTGGGTCACTGGTAGCTGATGGATGCGAGACACACAGAACCTGTTGTTGTGGCAACACTTCGGGGAGGCCAATGTCCCGCAGTCTTTCTGCTGATATGATGATGACGATGAGCCGTTGGTCCCGGCTGTCATTTGTAGACCTTTGACAGTCGTTACGGATAGTCAGAAGCCAGTAAATCTGACTCCAGTCTTGCCAAGAAATACCGTGTTACCCAGATAATGGGTTGTGGAGGTCTGGTAGGCAGCTGCTCCATGTAAAATATTGGTATTCAGCTGAATCCTGTTTAACTGGAAGCCGACCCCAATGTAGTTGAGAAAAGGCTAGGCAGATGATGACGTTGATACTTTCGTCGGTATCCCATGAAGGAAGAAACTATTAAACAGTACTTGTTACGACCCTTATTTTGAATGTTCATACATCAGAATGCGAATTCTACTTATTTTTAAGCAACTTTCGCATTCGTATGTCAGTCGCAATCCGTCAAATATGTTTGGAATTTAAGCCCTCCTACGCACTAAGTTAGCGGTTGAACTGTTTAGGCGGTTCGCTTGAGCGGCCAGCAGTTGGAACAGTTTTGTGGCGGTTTAGTGCGTACAATCCCTTGCGATTGCAAATTAAACTGGAAAAACTGCCAACCGCGCGGTTAGCCGCCGCCGCGGTCAACCGCTAGTGCGTACAGTGGCTAAGGCTTTTTTGACATTTTCATTGCGACTGAACTGCGAATGCGAACGTTGCTTAAAAATTGGTTTACGTTGTTTTGACTTGAGAACCTCCTCCTTTTTTGGAAGTCGGTTAACAAGAAACAGTAATAAAAAAAACCACGGTGTATTTAACACCCTGCCTCGTTTTTTTTTAAACATGGAGTGGTTTTTTATCTTTCATATTATTTTCAGTTTTCTGGCTTTTATAAGGACAAAGGCTCTAAATTTATTTTGCGGACTAATAATATAATAACTTAAGTGATACCTACGGAAAATTGAAACCTTTTCATAGGTATCCTAGGACATTAAAACTTTTGCTTGGGAGAGGATTACATCATAGGCTCTAAGATTTTTGCAAATTTCATAAAAGTTTTTGAATATTCTAGTAGCGTTGGCGAAGAGAATAGGTACCTCACTTTTTAGGGTTCCGTACCAAAATGGTAAAAAGGAACCGTTGTGATGACTAAGTCTGTCCGTCTGTCACAGCTAAATATCTGAAGAAGCACTAATGCTATCAACTTGAAAAAAATATAACCGACTGCAGAACAAAACACTACACAGTATAAAATCATTTTAATTTCGGAAGTCGGTGTTTTTGGTTTTATTCCTTTGTTTTTTAACACCGACTTCCGAAATGATAGTTATTTTATATTGCGAAAATAATTTTATCTTTGACAGTCGTTAGGAGTAGTCAGAAGCCAAATCTGGCAAATGGCCTTGCTGAAAGGTATCGCGCTATCCAGTAACTTGGTTTTAGAGATCGGAAAAACGGTGGCTCCATGTAAAACAAATGACTATCCAGCTGCATCCATTTAGACTGGAAGCCAACCCCAATTTGCTTTGGAAAAGGTTCGGTAGATTTATTTAAAATGTGGAAAAATAACCGGCTAAGTGCGAGTCCGCCTCTCACACGAAGGGTTCAGTACAATAAATCTATAAAAAAAACATGTTTCTTGTATGGGAGCCTTTAACTATTAATTTAATGTATTTTGTTATTTTTGTTGTAGTTACGGCTATAAAATACACATTCTGGAAAAAATTCAACTGTCTACCTGTCATGATTCTTGAGATACAGCCCGCTGACGGACAGACGGACGGACGGACGGACAGCGGAGGCTTAGCAATAGGGTACCCTTCGATTACGGAACCAGAGGTAGATTATAGTCTGGAATAACACATAAGAATCGCTCGTCGAATCGAAGCTCCAAAGTCTTGATCACCGACGCCGAGTTGCTGGCCTGTTGGTTTTCTATCGATTACGTTTTGGGGAGTGTGCGACGGAATTGCATTACTTAATTCCACCGAGCCCGTTCCACCATCGGACCACAAGACGTACGGCGACGCGACACTGGTACATGGTGGACATCCCACCTATACGCACGAAACGTTTTGGGAATACATTCATTGTGCGTACAGCTAAGGAGTGGAATTCCCTGCCTGAGTCTGTGTTTCCTGACAGCTACAACCTGGGAGTCTTTAAGACAAGAGTGAATAGGTTACTTCTAGACAAGCGTGCTCCACCTTAGACCGCATCATCGCTTAACATCAGGTGAGATAGCGGTCAAACGTATGCCTACCAATATTAAAAAAATAAAATAAGATACTTTTAACAAACGAGAGTGTGTTCCTTTGAGATAATTGTCGACATTCACGCAGGCGGAACCTCAAGTGGCAGTTAGTAGTCAATACAATTAAAGTAATGGCCAGATACATACATAACATAAATAAACTAGGAACCACTTTCACCTAATCAAAAGGATCCATTACCTACCTTTTAGCCCAAAATTAATATTTTCTTAGCTTTAAAAAGCCAAGAATCAGACGGATTCTAAACGGTCCGTTAAATATGTTAGTAGAGACGTTTCCTTTCATTACCCTTATAAAGGTGAGCGTAGACGAGGATAATCTTTAAACTAATCCAACCTATGTATGTTTAAAATGACAACCTTCACTTTAGTTTAAAACCGTGAAAGTAGACTTAGGTTACGTTATGGGAAATGAAGATAGAGCAAAAAGGATGACTGACGCTTCGTCTTCATAACAGCCGAAAGACGTCCGCTGCTGGACATAGGACTCCCCCAAAAATAGTTTCTTGATTGTTTACTAGAGCTATTAAGGTGGAAGCGCCAGGGTAGCCCGCGAAATTCAAATATTTTTTATGTTTTTTGCAATTTGTCGTTCAGTGTGAAGCTGCATGTTAAAGAAAATACGATTCGCGGTCGTAACGCATATGTTATATACGTATGTATATGAGTTCATACAATTCGATTGAATGACTTTTTCACGAAATATCATTCAATCGAGTTCTATGAACTTTAAAGGTTATATTAATGATTCAAATGGTTATAATCCTTTAGATAAATGCTCTTTACGATCGCGAACTTTATTTTATACAACATGAAGCTTCACACTCACCGGCAAATTGCAAAAAACATAAAAATATTTGAATTTCGCGGGCTACCCTGGAGCTTCCACCTTAAGTATATTTTTTTTTTCGAAAATAAAAAAATCGTGTGCATATTTACTATTGACGCCGTGTGTCGGACTGCAAACACTAAGTGTAAACACTAAGTTTCAAATACCTTTAACATATTTAGAGACGATACAAAAACTTACATCAAAGGAATAAATGCTTATTTCTCCTGTACCGCATGACTGCGTTTACATGTAGAGAAAAATCTGAGCTATTTGCTTTGGTATTCACCTGGACCCGGAACGAAATACTTGTATCGTTTAGAAATGATTGAACCAGCAATCCGTACGCAATGGTCTGCATGACATTTTATGTAAGGACAAGCACATTTATTCCGGATATTTCCGACCGTCCAACATTTTTTTACCGTTTTTTTTTCACATTTTTAAAGTTAGATTTTCTTAGAGCTCACACACAATGTTATCCAACAATATCTTGTTGTAAATTCCGCTGAAGATTTTTAAGAATGTTTTGAGAGTGTTAAATGAGTAAAATGCAACAAGTTGGCATGTTGTTGCTCAAAATTGCATTTAGCTGGTTTGGGACGAGCAAAAGATATTTATACTGAGAAAGTTTAAAATAATATTGCGGAGAGGCTCAATTTTATAAGTTTCGGCATTCAAAGCTTGCCAAAAAAGTGTTAAAATAATAGTCTATGACCTATCAATGGTCTATGATGGTCCTTCTTTTGTTTCGGGAGGTTCCTGCACCGAATTCGGCGGGAGGAAACGCCCGGGTGTCACCACTGCGAGGATCGACCGGAGGACACGGTAGAGCACACTGTGCAGGTGTGCCCCGCTTGGGCGGCGCACCGCCGTGTCCTCGAAACGGCGATTGGCGGCGACCTCTCGCGTCCGGCCCTGGTCCAAGCCATGGTCCGGAGCGAGACGGAATGGGACGCCGTTGCCTCCTTCTGCGAAGCAGTCATGCTAGCGAAGGAGGTGGCGGAGCGGGAGAGGAGACCCTCTCGTCTCGGCCGCCGTGGTGGACGCCGCGGGCGTCGGGGGCCACCTGGTGACCTCCGGCCACCGTAGGCGCGGGCCTGTGGACGGCGAGCTATGGGTGGCTCGCCGTCCGTCCGTCTAGTGACGACAGGCCGTGCTGACGGCGCGTTAGTGTTCCACGCGCGCCTCAAAGAGAGTCAGCAACACAGAGGGGCCCGAAAGGGCCGACGCCTGCCGGAGTCGCGGGATTATTCGCAAGAGACACCGTGGCTCCGGAACACAAAGGGCAATGAAGGAACATGGATGGGTTTTAGTCAGTAGAAGTCTGACACTCCCTCCCGCTACACCCAGAGCGGGAGGAGTCATTGGATGATTTCCCATCCCTAAAAAAAAAAAAAAAAAAAAATGGTCCTTCTTTGTTTACTATTTTTATGTAACTCGCATTCGCATCTCAGTCACAAAAGCCTCAATTTTCATTTATTTTTGTATGATTGCGACTAGACTGGCGAATGTGAACGTCGGTAAAAATAGTAGTTCTGGCACTCTGAAGGCCGTATTTCTTTTTTTTTTGTTTTTTACTATTGACAGGCACGCGTTTGACCACTATCTCACCTACATACTTTTTCACACCCACTTAGAAAGTTCAAAATCAAGTTGCAATATCATTTCATCGACACTTTTCTCTCTTTCGCAATTGTGAAGTGCAACAGAGAGAGATATACTGTCACGGTGACAAAAGTCACCAATGCGCGCTTAGCCTAAGGCTTTTTATATTAGTAACTTAAAATCAAGCGTGCCTACTAGTGTTATTGCTTCTGTATTTCTTAAAGGTCGACAGACGGAAAATGCTTATGATAATAGTCCACCTCTGTACTATTTGTGTGCATAAAGTGCTTAATAAGTCATAAGTCATTTATTAATTTGTTAACATAGGTAAGGACAGAAAATAATAAAATTGTTAAAAAAAATACAGGCGCGCTATGTTATGCCAGATGGCGTACAAATATGAAAACACAGATGTCATCATAATTACACACATTAATTTTTATTAAGTATAGCAGTCATTGATTTTCCTTAACTAATAATAAAATAAAAATAAAATCAAAAATGTGAAGAAACTAAATAGGTAATAACAAATGTCAAAAAAAAAGTCAAATAATGTGCAAACAAAAAACGTAAAATGAATACAAAATGTCACTTGTCAAAAACAAAATGAAATGTTCGTTTATTATAAAATTATATTCTGGTAACCAGGTTCGGATTGGTCTTAACAAATACACCTACCTCAATAATATATAGGCATGTAAATGTCAATAACTTATATTTGATTAAGAAAGGCCTAAAAGAATCTAAACTATAGAGTCTGACCATTGACCTTATGCACCTTTTTTGTGCTTTAAACACGATTTCCCTGTTGGTTGAGTTGCCCCAGAAAATGACACCATACCTCAATACTGAACTCAACAAACCGTGGTATGCTGTGACTAAAGACGAAATCGACGTTAACCACTAGGGTCAGTTTAAATAGGGCATAGGCTGATTTGCTGATTCGTTTAGTGAGGTCCTCCGTGTGTTCTTTCCAGTCGAATTTTTTGTCGATTGTTAAACCAAAGAATGTAGATGTATCGACTTGTGTTATAAGTTTATTATTATAGATACTGTAATAATGAAACAATCCATCAGAGGGCCAATTCTACTAATTTTTAAACAACTTTCGCATTCGCATGTTAATCGCAAACTGTCAAAAAAGCCTTAATTTCCATACATTTTTGATAGATTGCGATCGAGATGCGAATGTGATGTGAATGTGAAAGTTAGTAGAATTGGCACTCTGATCCTATCATTTAGAGACGGTAAAATTTTGTAAGGATTGATCATAGTAATATATAAAGCACTAGCTGACCCGCGCAACTTCGTTTGCGTAACATTATCCATTAATGCTCCGCTCCTATTTGTGTTAGCGTGATGATATATAGCCTATAACCTTCCTCGATAAATGGGCTATCTAAAACTGAAATCATTTTTCAAATCGGACCAGTACTTCCTGAGATTCCCCTACATACAAACTTACAAACATACAAACTTACAAACATACAAAATTACAAACAAATGTTACCTCTTTATAATATTAGTACTTATAGATTAGCTTTTGCCCGCTACTTTTGTCGTGACCCACTTTTTCTCTTTCCCGTAGGAAATTCGGGAAGTCCGTGCTTCCCTACTTAGTGTAGGGAAGCAATATGTCAATAACTTCAGCTTCCTACAACCTGTAGTTTTGGTTTTGCGTTGAATTTGCGTGCGCAATATTAGTAAAAAAAAACCCTGAGTTTTGTCTAATCAACCCTGTTGCACTTACTGTAACGTAAGCTAACTGTATCACTAACCCCTTGCCTACTAACTCTTTTGAACGTACATAATTATTCATGCTGTGCGTATTACGTTTGTTAAACACTCATCAACCCTCGTTGGGGTCTCAAAGGCCCCCGGACAGTTGTGGTTTCACATCTTTGTGCCCTGTTTTTGCAGCGCACAGAGGGTTATATGGGGTCCTTTAATAAAAATATTAGGAATTTCTGGTCGGAGAGTGACCTGTTTAATTTGGTTGGAGAGACTGGGAACATAGTTTATTTATAGTGGAACGGGCTGTGACAAAAACTTTTAACAGTATAATTTTTATCGACCCACTTCTTCAAAGAGGAGGAGGGTCTATGTATTATGGCTGTATATATACTTAATATTATAATGCTGAACTGCTGGAACGCGCTAATCTTAGGAACTACTGGTCCGATTTGAAAAATTATTTCAGTGTAGATAGCCCATTTATTGAGGAAGGCTATGCGTTATATATCATCACGATAAGACAAACAGAAGCGGAGCACTAATGGAAAATGTGACGCAGACGAAGTTGCGCGGGTCAACTAGAATATTTTTATGTATGTTCATCGATTTCTTCGCCAATTGAAGACCGATTCTAAAAAATCTTTATTCATTCGAAAGCTTGTACTCTTAAAATGGTCCCATTGTCACTAAATCAGAATCTGATGATGGGATCCCATGAAAATCGAGGGAAGCCATCAAATTTTATAGGCACACTAGCTGACCCGCGCAACTTCGTCTGCGCCACCTTTTCCATTAATGTTCCGCTCCTATTTGCCTTAGCGTAATGATATATAGCCTATAGCTTTCCTCGATGAATGGGCTATCTAATACTGCAACAATTTTTCAAATCGCATCTGGAGTTCCTGAGATTAAATTAGCGCGTTCAACCAAACAAACAAACTCTTCTGCTTTATAATATTAGTATAGAAGTATAGATTATAATATAAGTATAGATTATTTTTACTTTCTAACGCAATCCAGATATTTGTGACTGGTAATCATCAGCACATGTTGTTGAGCTGATGATGGAAGGTAAAGGTCAGGATTTGATGACGCGAACACATGTAAAAGGATTATTTAGCGATATTTTCGCCAAATCAGTGGTTAAGCGATCGGCTGCTGCGCTGCGTGTCGCGGGTTCGATTCCCGCTTGGAAAAAATATTTGTTGTATGGCCTACATATAGTTGTTCTGGGTCTGGCTGTGTGTGTATGTGAGTTTTTATGTTTGTGAACGAACCGTAATTTTTTATCAAAAATAAAAATTGTCAGCTGATTTGGATGATTCTTTTTTTTTAGAAGAGTATTTTTCCGGACTGGTCCCATTTTAATTGGGTGAAGATCTAATGAAGAATTTCATAGGTAGGTAACGGAACTCTTTAATAGATGATGGCAAATGGATCGGGATTGCTGAAATCGCGTGTCTGTTCAATGTTTACACAAGTTCATAACATAAAATTACGCCGATACGCTTTGAATGGGTACGTAGGTACTAGTAAAAAGTGAAAAAATCTGGTAAGTGTTCTATAGTAATTCATACAAAGCAGTGGATCGCGGTCGCACAACTTTTTACTATGGGAACGGGCTGCAGACATCGAGTCGATTTTTATTCTGCAGAAGGGAGAAAGCGTCCTCTTAGAAAACTGTTTAAGGATATTAGCATCATGATGGTTAATACATTAACGAAAACATCACATCTTAATATATATAAATCTCGTGTCACAATGTTTGTCCTCAATGGACTCCTAAACCACTTAACCGATTATAATAAAATTCGTACACCATGTGCAGTTCGATCCAACTTGAGAGATAGGATAGTTTAAATCTCAAGTTTTTGTTGCAATATTATTTACGAGCGGAAAATGTGACGCAGACGTAGTTGCGCGGGACAGCTAGTATGTCAATAAGAATTTACTACTTCTTAGTAAAAGAGGCGACAGATATAATTATGGTACTAGAAATAGGGACAAATTAGTTCAACTAGGTTTCAGACTGGCTAAAGTAGCCTCGTCTTTCATGGGGCACTGTTTAAAATGTTATAATAAGGACAACACTATGCAGGCAAGCATATTATAAGTTGGGGGATTATTGAAGATAAAAATGCTTGGCTGAATGCTGGCGCACAAACAAATTTGTAAATATTTGGAGACATTGTTGAACCGGCTGAAGAAGAAAGCAATATTTGCATTGTATAGACTCAATTTATTTAGCATACATGTGTGAGTACTAAACTGATAGCTAAAGTTTAAGTTAAAGGTACACCCTTTAACATAAACTTTAGCTATCAGTTTTACGTTTGTTTTTACTTGCATGTACCCTGGCGGTTGGGAGTGTCATGCTCACTCAAAAGCCTAGCTTATGGTGGCGTATGCGTTTGATCATTTGGCTCTTTTCAAAATGGTTGAGCCGAGTAGGGCGCATGCCTCATGTTCATGTCATTCCTCAGCAGCCATGGTTTATTTCAGTTATTTCTTTGAATTGTTTCTTTTTATTCCGGACGCTTTTATCTTGCTCGTCTTTTACATCGTTTTCACATGTATGTAACCCAAAACTAATTCAATTAACCAAAACCAATTAAATAAACACCCAAAACTAATTTAATTAATTTCTATTTTAATTGTAATTTCAACCCAATGTAAACAAAACTTTGTAACAATTTATTAATTTTCAAAGTGTAGAGTTTCTTGCACGTTCTTCTCCATAGAGATCTACGCTTTGGAACGTGCAAATAGTTTCATCTTTTAGGACCGATCTTGATCTTCAAAAGTTCCTGTAAATAGTAAAAAATAAATGCTTTGATTAGATTATCACCGGTTGCGGTTACAAGTCGCGGTCGCCCAGATCGGAATTATTGTACCTTAAGTTTTGGTCGTAGAAAAAAATTATCATTCCATCATTTGTGTCTGACATCTCTGCTCACCCATATAACCACAGAAAATCTCTGGTATTTTTATTTAAATTCTCTAGGTTAACTATAGTACCTACTTGGTTGATATTTGTAGTCATTCATAATTAATATCAACCCACTCACTCCGATGAAAACCGCATTATTAATAGCAAGCACTTAACTGAAGATAACAATATCTATCGTATAGTAAAGGATGCGGCAGAATCCCAGTAGTAAGTATAACTCCAGTAGTTGATCCGTCAGAGGGAGTGATATTTAAAGAGGGAAGCTACGACTAGTCTTTCATTACTCTAATGAAGCATTTCACGTAACCTTTTCTACAAATCCCTCAAAAGATCCGTCTTGTATATGACGAGATGGTTTTAATATTTCATACGCGAGTAACCAAACACAATGCCATTTTTAATATTTCATTCAATCCCGACACGCATGCGTTAACTTCAGAATTCGACGCATGCGTACTAGCCTATGCAAAATGGCCGCCTCTCCCAGATTTGTGAACACCAACTAAAATATTTTGCTAATAAAACTTGGATTGCGTTCTAGAATCCGAATTTGAATTGAAAAATAAACAATTGAATGTTTCTTCTTTGATGAAAAGATGACGTTACTTGTGACTAGTGTAATATAGATTTGAATGTGGAATTCTGTGTTGACAGTTCAGTGAAAATTATTGAAGATGTGCGATCACGGAATTTGATTGAAATGCTCTCTACTATGTCTCATTTGATGTAAAAGTGAAATGCGATTACAGTAGACACGACTGGCTTAAACATTGATGTTGCAATGGACAAATAAATAAAAATGTAATGAAGGATCGTTTGGGACCTTATACACGAAGACATGAGATAATAAGGTAAGTCCTCACTGCTGTGATGATTCACGATAGTTGTCGGCACTATTTTAAGATTATTAATCAGAATATTTCATCATTTTGTCACAAAAAATAAGCAACGTTTTTGGTTTTTGAAGTATTGTTGATTTCTCTCAATTATAAAAAAAAATCTACCTACCTAATCATATAAGACGTACATTTTAATATTAGCTAAGTCGACGTCAAAGCATACACACATTTATTTATCGACAAAAAAGTGTGTCCTTTCGTCTTGACAACAAAGTTTGTTGACACCATTCCTAACGAATATCAATGATCAATTTATGTGCTAACTAACGACGCACGACGATCCGATTGGTTCTACGAAATAGTAAGTAAAGATAGGTATCTACTTCTTTATATATACCTACTTCTTATGTTGTTCTAGTAGGTACGAACTTCTGTTTGCTGTCTAACAGTACATAAATAGGCCACCCTTTGTGTTGATTTATGTGACAATGGGATTATGTCAAGAAGAGCAGTGTTTTCTGCTGTCAGTGTTCTTGGTTTCTGAATTTGTCAAAGTTCACATGAGCCAATAAACTTGTCAGGCTTTGGCGTTAAAGTAAAGTTTGAGGGCTCAAATATATAATTCAGAAATCGGGTGATACTTTTAAAAGTTTCTGAAACGTTCAGAATCTATTTACATATTCTCTTGGCTACTTAGTGGCGTAACCTGTACAATTTTTAGGGATTCGTATCCGAATGGGAACCAGAAGAACTCTATTACTAAGCATCCGCTCTCCGTCTGTCCGTCTGTCTGCCAGCGAGCTGTATCTCAAGAACCAACGAGGTAGACATCTATACTAATATTATAAAGCAGAAGAGTTTGTTTGTTTGTTTGATTGTTTGTTTGTTTGTTTGGTTGAACGCGCTAATCTCAGGAACTACTGGTCCGATTTGAAAAATTCTTTCAGTGTTAGAAAGCCTATTTATTGAGGAAGGCTATAGGCTATATATCATCACGCTAAGACCAATAATAGGAGCGGAATAGTAAAAAAATGTTACGCAGACGACTTTGCACGGGTCAGCTAGTTTGAAATAAAAAAATAAAGACTAAAGGGGCCCTATAAAAAACGTGTTTTTCTTCAGATTGTGGTACAGAAACCTTCTTGTAAGAGTCTGTCCCGTACTTGCCTGCTTCTTCAAAATAATCGTAGTTGTATGCGGATGGAACATATGGGTTCGATTCCCGCACGGAACAAAATAATATTTGTATGGCCTACAGATAGTTGTTCCGGGTCTGACTGTTTGTATGTGACTTTGTGTGTTTGTAAATGCTACCACGATACAGGAGAAATTCATAGTGTGGGGCAACGTTTTTTTTAAACAAAAAAAATAAAAACAAATTACGGTTGCTCATCTGAAGAATGCGATGAATTTTGCTGAATCGCGATCGTAGTATATGTAAGTGTTGCACAATTTATAGTTGGTTAACGTTTGCGTATTGGCTTAGGGTCACGTTGGTTATTCTTTGGAACCCTAAAAATGATCTTTTTATTCATGATTAAGGCAGTAACCGAGATCATAAAATGAATCGTTATAAAATTATTTTATGCGATTTTTTATTATAAAACCAGAATCCAGAAACTCCACAAGGGCCACCTTGGCTATTCTTAGAATTCCTTCTATAGGTACAGTATATTAAAATAAATAATTTAAAAAAATAAAAAGACCCTGTCCGCACTGCGATTTTTATTCGCGTGGTAATAAATCCGCACCGCATCATAGCGTGCATTTGCATCAAATCACAGTTTTTTTCCGCGTGGATTTTTCACCGCCAGTGCGGTTACTCGTATGTGTTACAGGATTGCGAAAAATACTGTGCGGTGATAAATTGCAGTGCGGTAAGGGCCTTATTTCTTCTATAGCTATTATAGGCTATGTTCATCTGAAATAATGTACTTTTTTTATGCAAAACGGGGAAACTCTTGGCCCAAATCTCACCTGATGGAAAGTGATGATTAGGCCGAAGATGGAAGCGAGTTTCACCCGGAATCCTCTTACACAGAGGAACTGGCTATAATACCTCTGACTACCGGAACACAACAGTGCTGTTAACATTTTTGTTATGGCGACAGACTTAGACATGATGGTGGTAGCTTGCCAGGCGGACTTAGAACAAGTCCTACCACCAACCAAACCGAGCAAAAAATTTGCCCCCGCTGGGAATCGAACCCGGAACCTCTGGGTCTGAATCAGGTGGTTTAACCACTAGACCACGGAGGCGGTTAGTGTCACCTGTTTAGCACCACCTGGGGACCACGTGTAGGGATTCGCTGAAGGGTATTCTCCTACGGACGCGGGTGACTCGGCCCCCAAAAACTTTTCGAAAGGTGTAAGATTTTTTAGTGGTCCCGGGACTCCCATGGGTATCGTAGAACTGTAAGGCAACCTCAACATCGTCTTCATCATCATTTAAGTCGTAAGACGTCAACTATCTATACTAATATTATAAAGCAGAAGAGTTTGTTTGTTTGTTTGGTTGAACGCGCTAATCTCAGGAACTACCGGACCGATTTGAAAAATTCTTTAAATGTTAGATAGCCCATTTATCGAGGAAGGCCGCTATAGGCTATATATCATACGCTTAGTCAAATAGGAGCGGAGCATTAAAGGAAATTGTGACGTAGACGAAGTTGCGTGGGTCAGCTAGTTGAACATAAGACTTCCAAAAGTGATAAATTATATTTTAACGTTTAGCAATCCTCACTGATTTCCTCTGTCTCGGAGCAGATGGTAGACCCCTCCTGATTGATAAACGTTAAAAAATCGCTATTATCAATTATCAGACACCTACTGACTAAAACAACACATTGTTTCTCCTCGTAACTCATCCTTGATTGGATGCCAGGACACGTTACCAACAACCCTAATACTTCTACCTAACCCATCCCTAAAAACCCTGAAAGACCAACCTACCAGCTCCTCCTTTTACGAAGTTGGTATAAAACATCTGCAAACTCCACAAATCTGTGTCACTTTCAAGTATAGCAATTAAATTACAGTCACTCGTGTTCCCTCGCGAGGAACAGTAATTAACAATAAAGCATAGCATCATAATGTAATGAATAAATTAATTAATAAACATGTAAATGATCAGGACAAATCCCTGAGAGGCAAGTGAGCATCAGTATGGGTTGAAGAGTATTTTCTCGCGGTTTCATTTCTGTGACTTCTTCCTCAGAAAGTATGTGTATTACTTGAGATAAAAAAAATATTTTCACACATAACCATCATTTAATTTTTTATCAGAAAAAGATTTCCGTAATCAGATTAGGATCTATTCGCCTTATGCGAATAGACCTGAATAAGTATGACTAATAAGGGACTACTCACATTTATTCAGGTGATAAGTGAATAGTGAACGCGCCATGATCGTCCGTATCTAAGCACCGGTACCGTAATGGCGGGCAAATTTCTCTAATTACAGCGATCGATTCTATACTTACACGAAAAAGCTCCCAAACGAGAGGCCTTCTGTCCAACAACAAATTATCGAAAATGTCAAGCTAATATTTTGAAAAGAAAACTCTCTGATTAAAATTCCCCATTTTCCTTTACGAGTAAAAGCTATTACGCCCATCAATTTATATCATCAACATTAATATAATAAATAGGGGAAGTTTGTTCGCTCGTAACGTTTAAACGCGGAAACTTTTAGTTCAATACAAAACTCCTGCTTTACCTGTATTTTATTTGAATGATGAACACGAAACTTCAGAAACGGCGCGTTTATTGTACCTTTTGATGTTAATGGCTGCTCCTGTGAAGGTAGGACCTGGGAATTTCAGAATTTAGTTTCTATTTTTAGTAAATTGTGGTTGTTGCCTTTAATCAACGGCAAACATTTTTGGAAGATCTGGAGCTCGTGGCTATATAATAACTGCCACACAGGTCATGCTTCAAGGTTAAGCAACGCTTGCCGAGGTTGATCTGTGGATGGGTGACCAACTATATATCGAATTTCCTCCATGCCTCGGAAAGAACGTTAAGCCGTTGGTCCCGGCTGTCATTTGTAGATCTTTGGCAGTCGTTATGGATTGTCAGAAGCCAGTAAATCTGACTCTAGTCTTGCAAAAAAATACCGTGTTACCCAGTTAATGGGTTGTGGAGATCTGGTAGGCAGCCGCTGCAAGTAAAATACTGGTATTCAGCTGAATCCAGATTGACTGGAAGCCGACCCCAACATAATTGGGAAAACACTAGGCAGATGATGATAATGAATTTTTTTTGGAAGATGAAGATGGATGTCGCAACCAAGGTAGGACTAAAAAACGCTGGTGTGACGGTTTGTACTCATTCCTGACGAACTGGCTGGAGAAGGCAACGGATAAAGTTAGCTGGAAAAATATGGAGAAGGCTTTACCCAGCTGTGGGACAACACCAGCCTACTAAAAAAATATAAAAATAAACGAAAAGAGCCTCAACGCGTTGTGAGCTGTTTTTTTGCTCAATGTGTAATAAAACGGTCTTTAACAGCAACATAATAGCCAATTTTGTATTGTGAGATCTTGCAAAGAACTGACACCAGTCTCATCAAAGCGTATCGTGTTAATAAATTTCAACTGTCTATCTATCACGGTTCATGAGATACAGCCTGGTGACAGACGGATGGACAGCAGAGTCTTAGTAATAGGGTCCCGTTTTTCCCTTTGGGTACGGAACCTTTGTGTAAACTTGTCTAGCACTGTCTAGACACACACATGTGTGACAGTTTTCATTTGCCATTTAACAGTTAACAAAGCTCAACTGAGACATCCAAGGAACTTAACCAAGATACCAAGCAAAAAAACCTATAAAACACTTTACAAAAATTTCACACACCCATTTAAAAACATTTTCAATCGTGTCAAATTCCGGTCATAAAAGGAAGTTTAAGATCGTTTTTCGGGGCCGAGTTCGCCCGGATAACAGATACCTGAACGGCCCTTTTAAAAAATTTGGCCTCTATCCTTTAATATTTCTCTTTCTTATTGGATTATTGTTTTAAATGAACGAATTTAGTCGTAAAATGTAAAGTGGATTAGTAGAGTAGTCTTAGTAATAGGGTCCTGTTTTTACCTTTGGGTATGGAACTCTAAAAACTGAGGTATAAGAGAGAGTGCGAATGTAAGTAAAGAACTACAGATAATATTAGTTTAAGGGCTGATTAATCAAAAGTCCAATTTTTTTTACATGAGGAATAAAAATTGCCGTTTGACAGCTTTTGTATGGAAAATATGTCAATATGACGTATTTATTCTTCCAACTAGCTGACCCACGCAACTTCGTCTGCGGTCACATTTTCCATTAATGCTCGGCTCCTTTTAGTCTTAGCGTGATGATATGTAACCTATATCCGTCCTCGATACATGGGCTATCTAATGAGTCCCGTACGGTATATCGAATTACGCTTGAACGATATAACTGTCTACAGAAAGCATGGTTCACCGACGAACGGTAATACGAAAAAACTATTAGTCGATACCATTATTCAGCGACAGCACGTTTCGCCGAATAACGCTACATAGAATGAATGGTTGGCCGACACCAAGATTCGCCGATGTCATGGTTCGCCGGAACACGCTTGAACGAAATAATTTGCATCGAAAGCACCTTTTCATGTAATTGTGTATGTAGACAGACCATTTTATTTACCGGTATGTTTCTGCTTCAACATTGCTTTGAGCTTTTCTAGACCTATTCAGACCGGGATTCGACTTTAAAAGATCTACACCTATTTTAAATCTGCTTTGATGTTATTTACAGTGTTATGGTTTGAAAGTAAGGCCATATTTTAAAAACAATTTCTGCCCATGTATAGAAACGACCATTGTCCTCGAAGAAAGTGGTTAATTTACATGGGCAGAAATCCTTTTTTTAATATTTTTTTTCTTTCCGTTAAAATCTGTAGAAGGGTAGCGTTATAGTATAGAAAGGGTACGCAGTGTCTTCAAGAGTCATTTATTGGTGTGAGATTTGGTACATTTTAAATGAGATCTTAACCTCTCCTCTTTCTTTTCTTTATCTTATCTTTCTTTTTTTTTCTTGTATATAAAGCTGCTTTCAGACTACGCTATAATATTATAGCATATAGAATATAGCTCATAGCACACCAATATCGCGCACCATACATTGTTATGGACATGTTCACACTGTACTGTACTGTACTATATATTATTGATATTTTTGTGCTATAAGCTATATACTCTATGCTATATACTATAGCGTAGTCTGAAAGCAGCTTGAATTAATTTTTTTTTCCCAAAATTTCTCCAGCTTATTCATCATCATCCTCCACAGCCCGACTTTGCCCACTGCTGAGCACATGCCTCTCTTTCCTTGTGCCAATCCCCATGCTCCTCATCCAGGTCCTTTTTTTTTAGGGATTGGAAATCATCAAATGACTTCTCCCGCTCTGGGCGGAGCGGGAGGGAGTGTCAGACTTTTACTGACTGAAACCCATCCATGTTCCTTTATTGCTCTTTGTGTTCCGGAGCCGCGGTATCTCTTTCGAATAGTCTCGCAACTCCGGCAGGCGTAGACCCTTTCGGGCCCCTCGGTATGCTGACTCTCTTTGAGGCGCAAGTGGATCACGAACGCGCCGTCGACACGGCCTGTCGTCATAAGACGGACGGACGGCGAGCTACCCATAGCTCACCGTCCACAGGCCCGACCCCTCCAGATCCCACCTGCGATGGCAACAATGTCATCCGTCCATTTCGCCGCCGGCCGACCAACACTTCTGCTCCCAGTCCTCGGACGTCATTCAATCACTGCCTCACTCCACCCATCATCACCGCGCCTTGCCAGGCGTCCTGCCCAGCTCCATTTAAGTTCCGCAATTCTTTTTCTGAGGTCGAAAACCTTCGTACATCGTCAAATTATCAGTTTCAATGCAGTTCAAATGAAAATAGGAACGTCAATGACCTCTATCTGTCAAATGTCTCTTGAAAAGTACGCTTTGCAAAGAAAACGTAGTTGCATATCGATAACGGTTTATTTTACCATGTTTGAATAAGTATTAAATCAAATTTATGAAAACGTTCAATAGTAGTAAATTAGCTACATATAATATTTAATTATATAAAGTTTTTTTTTTTACTTTCTCGGGTCCCTGGAGACTCGGTCCTTTGGTAGGCGTACGAGGGACCGAAACCAACTCGTAGAGGCCCCGTTAGAAATTTCAACTGTAATGGGGCACCAACCGGCGATTATCCCTGTATGCACTGTAATAGTATTCCCGAGGACAATCCCCGGTTGGAGCAGTACTATTGCGGAATATGGAAACAAAAGATGAAAATCTATGGGTTTGGGTGGTTTTGTTTATTTAAAGTCATTATTAGTTATTTTAAACCATACCAAAACACTTTTTTCACTCAATGTGTATAAATATTAATTAAAAACAAAAAAGCTTTGCTCATCCTACCGAATTGGTTTGAATTTACAGCTATGACGTCACAATATGGCGCCAAGTCGCTCCTATTCTTATTTGAAACGCATTGTAATTCAATCAACTCGATTTCGTAATATTTCCGTTACAAAACTCTCTGCAGACCCTAAAACAGAATGTGTGAATAAATTTTTAAGTTAAAAAAATTCAAGTTGACAATATGCTGTTGACAGCTTCAATGACTGAACAAAGCACGTGTTTAATTCAAACAGGTTTATCTTTAACGGTTTTTGTCATACAAAAAAGGCTTCTAGCATTAATTGTGTCCTTGTATCCTTATCCAAGGCACATAATAATAATAACCTCTCCAAAATGAAAATCCCATATTAATCAACGCAGTACCCTTTCTGCGACGCAGATAACCGATCACCATCAACGTTTACGATATCCACACACCCTCCCTTATTTCCCTTCCCTCACAACCTCCGCCATTTTAAATTTTCACATCAGTAATTCTATAAAAAGTAACGACCCTCCCAGACTATCTGAATGACTTCGCGCGTCTCCAACCGGTGAGAGATTATCAATTTGACTTTCATAACAGCCCAAAGTAATGTCCTTAAGCTGAGTAAATGGACCGAAATTGATAATAAAATTAATTTACTTGCTCCCTAAAACGAGTTTTCGAGGAACAGGGCGAAATTTATTCGTCTTTATTTTAGCGTTGTCGTCGATACAATAGCTTTTGTTGCGTGCCTGTATTGTTTGAGGCGGCTGTCTGATGCTGCCTTTATAGATTGTGTGCTCTCCTAATACAAGTCTTGTTTTACCTTACTGAACAATGACTTTGATATTGTGTTTTGAAATTGTATTATCATCGTGCTTAAATTAGGAGGTTTTAAAGGTGGAAATTTTGGTAGAGCAAACCCTGTGCAGGCTATGTATCGTGAGAATCTAATTCTATACCACAAGCACGTGACCACTGTTTGCGTCACGCGGTCGGCTTATGGCTATCCTGGCATGGCCATCATGGTCATTTAATAAAATAAATTTTCAATATAAGCAACTATGGACGCAGTTGCGGAATTGTTCGAAATAGCTATCAGTCCGCGGCTTTTGGGGGCTACTCTCTAAGCCCGAAGTCTGTAGTTTCGGGCTTAGTTGCGGAGCGTATTCTACTCCGTGTCACCTACACACTTCAGATTACTCCAAATCTCAAATTAAGAATGAATGACAACACGATTTGACAGTACCTAATTATCAATATATTGTTTTAAACTCTATACTACACTATACTATTGTTTTTTTTGTTTTGTTTTAAACATCCCACCCGTTACTCCGTGATCATGGCGCTTGTAACAGTGCCGAAATATCGGAAACTCGCAAATAAAAAGGTACATGGTAGCAATCCCGATAAGAACTATTCTAATTATAGTAATTATGAAATCATATTGTCATTAATTCTTAGTGGATACGTGATACGGAGTCGAATACACCTGCAACTAAGCCCGAAACTATGGACTTCGGGCTTAGAGAGTAGCCCCCTGCAAAGAGGAATGCGAAGGAACATGGAGTTGGTTTTAGCCACTAAGAGTCTCACACTTCCTCCTGCTCCGCCCAGAGCTGGAGAAGTAATTTGATGATTCCCTAAAAAAAAAAGGCTACACCTTTCTCATTCACTGGTGTTGTCGCATCTTATTGCAAAGCTTGGTAAAGAGGAACTGTGCTATTTTCTATCCTTAGTACATTTCGTTTTTAATGTGTTAAAATTGAAGAAGTGGAAATATTAAAAAAAAAACTCAGATGTCCATACACAAATACACTTACACACATAACTGTTCACAAATAAATAGACTAAGTTACCATTATTTTGGATTATACGTTTTACTTTTTTGTTTTTTTTTCTGTATTCGTTACTTTAGAATAGGTACTCTTAGACCCGATATAGTTATTCTATTAAAATTTTGCTAATGATTCATAATTAAATAATTATTGAGCTTTTTCCGTAATCGGAGGAATCAATAATTCTGATAGTACAGGTTTACCTCGTTTCGGAATCAGGGGTTAAATTTTACAGTGCCACACTTTGATCTTGTATAATAATAACGTATATATCTCTTTTAAGTAATATAACAAATAAGAGTTTTGTATGTAATAAATATATTTTTTTCTTGCAGAATTAAACACTTGTTAGCTAAGGTAAAACAATCATGAGATTATTTTTTAAAAACCTTCATCAGCGATGAAGTTATAAAGCTTCAAAGATTAAAATTAGAAAGTGAATATGAACTTTGACGTCAAAGTCCATGACGTCTATACAGCTGCCATAGAAAACAGCGTTTTCGCGAGAGAAACATATATTTGTTTAAAATAATTATATCTCGTTTGTTTTTCGAGTAATTTTGAATCTTTTTATACTGTTAGTATTAAATTTGTGTATATTTTTAGAAAAACTGTATAGATAAAAAAAAAAATTATGCATATAATGTATTGATCACATCATAATTATTATGGGAAATGATCTATGCTAATGTTTGAGTTGACTTTTGAAGAAGGTACAACATAAATTTGAGTGAACTTGTCTAGCACTGTCTAGACACACACATGTGTGACAGTTTTCATTTGCCATTTTAACAGTTGACAAAGCTCAACTGAGACATCCAAGGAACTTAACCTAGATACCAAGCAAAAAAAAACCTATAAAACGCTTTACAAAAATATCACACACCCAATTAAAAACATTTTCAATTGTATCAAATTCGGGTCATAAAAGGCAATTTAAGATCGTTTTTCGGGGCCGAGTTTGCTCGGATAACGGACGGCCCTTTTTAAAAACTTGGTCCTATATCCTTTAATATTTCTCTTTCGTATTGTTTTAAATGAACGACTTTAGTAGTAAAATGTAAAGTGGATTACTTTTTCGTTTCGTGTCAACGAGAATTCTCCTGTAAATTATTGCTGTGAAAGTTTTAATTCAATGTAACATAACACAAGCATTAGGTTGCTTAGCTTGGGACTATATGGCGTTGTGTGAAATGTCCAAGGATATTATTATTATTAATGTAGTTGTCACCGGAAAGTGAAAACACTGGTATTCAGCTGAATCCGGTTTGACTGGAAGCCGTCCTTAACATAGTTGGTAACGAGCTAACGGCTAGGCCGAATGATGATGTCACCGGAAAGTGGCAAACGCCGTAAGATTGTAAAATATCGCGTAAAATCGTAAACTTCTTTTTTCTAAATAAGGCACGGTAAGATTGGACAACAAACAACTATTGAATTTGGATGAGATTTATTTATCATTTACAAAATCTAATCAAGATTTATTATTACAACCTACGAAGTCTGCCATTTTCCTAGTACCTATGTACCAACATTATTACTTTTAAAAATAATGGTCAACGCTGCATGTTTCAGGCCTATAGACCATCAGTTCTGCGAGCTATGTACCCTACCCTGCCTACTATCACTTTAGTTAATTTATTCTTAAGATTATGTGATACTGCCACTTTAGTTTGGTAATTCTTAAAACTATGTCGGTAGCCTTGCTTCACCTACTCTTTATTTCTGATTCGATCACGTAAGGAAGCTTTGAGCGTAGCCCTCTTCAATGCCCTTTGGGTGAATTAAAGCCTTCTGAGAGATGAGGCCCATTAAGAGTGACCATTTTTAACCAACTTCCAAAAAAGGAGGAGGTTATTATTCGGCAGATATATTTTTTTTCACTTCCAAATTATCTTGAGTCTCCGATACCGTACAGCTTCCCGAACGGTGCACAGCCAAGTCGGAATGGACAGTTATTTTATTTGGATGAGCACCCTGCTGAGGTAAATCAGTTAAACGTTCAAAACTTTTAATCAGAACTGATTGATTAAGTCTTTAAATTCGAATGTTAATGAGGCCAAAAGGCCTCTCCTCAAGGTTCAGCAATGATTCGTAGAAGGCCGTGGCCGCTGGATGCGAAGTTCATAGGACCTGACGATGTAGAGACACTCGATAGACGACACGATTGGCGCAGTGGTTGAGCGATAGACTGCTGCGCAGCATGTCGCGGGTTCGATTCCCGCACGGAACAAATATTTGTACGACCTACATGTATTTGTTCCGAGTCTGGGTGTTTTTCTATCTATAATATGTATGTATTTACAAAAAAAAATGTATATAAGTAATTTATCAGCCATCTCGTTACCATAACACAAGCATTAGGTTGCTTAGTTTGGGACTATATGGCGTTGTGTGAAATGTCCAAAGATATTATTATATTATTATTATTATTATTACTTGGGGGAGGCCTATAGTCAGTAGTGGACGTCTTCCTGCTGAAATTATGATGATGACGATAAAATAAACTTCAGCATAGCCACAGGATTTATTTTCCAATTCAGTGACTAAGCTTCAAAAACACTAAACTCTATAAAGGGACAATAAATAGTAAACTCCGGATCTATAAAATGAAACAACCATTCAATGCTACAGTACGCAATAATACGAATCTATCTCGTTTTACAGTCCATTCAGGACCAAATTAACCAATATCACTTCATTAGGACCATAAACTCGATCCTGATTGGTTCGGCATTTACTATTTAGTTTGTGTGTAATTTGAAATGTAGATTGTTTTAGGTCGAATGCACTGATTTAAATTCAAATTTACATAAATTTGTGTTCCATTTTTGAAGTTTGTTAGAACACCAGAGTATCAGTTTTACGTGAAACGGCTATCTGTCTGACCTTCCCAACTGAGCAACTGAGTAATATGAGGAATATCCCCTGGGTAAGACGGAGTCAAATTTTCTGGCTTCTGAGTATCCGTAACGACTGCCAAAGATCTACAAATGACAGCAGAGGCCAACGACTTTTTTTTTTAAGAATGGGAAATCATCAAATGACTCCTCCCACTCTGGGCGAAGCAGAGGGGAGTGTCAGAGGGGAGTGTCAGATGTGTTCCTCCTAATGCCTTTTGCGTTGGGCCGCGTTGAATTTTTCAACAAATTTCACAGCCCCGGGGACCAAATAGTTTAGCGTGCATTCCGAGGTATGGAGGAGTATCGATGTATAAGATTTGGATTGATAGCCACCAATCCAAAAACTTACTTCGGTAAGCGCTGCTTAGCCTCAAACCTGCTAGCGCTCTTTTTCGGGGTTAAAATTAAAATTTTTGCGTAGTGTGTGTATGTGTGTGTGGGGGTGTGTGTGTGTATATGTAATAGTGTGTGTAGTGTGTGTGTATAGCGTGCATGTGTAGTTTCCATAAGTGAAAGGATATAGTATTTCCTGTACCAAGTTTTTTTTTTAATGGAAGTACACTTTACAGTTCGCCTTTACTAGCACAATTTTTTTATACCTACGTTTAGTTATACATTTTATTACTAAGATTACCCAAAATAATAAAATTGAATATAGTTAACGATGGAACTATAAAATGGACATTCAAATCGCAGTTATTGACCGCGGTTTAAGTGGCCATAAACTGATACGTCCGCAACTAAATCCGAAATTACGGACTTCGGGCTTAGAGAGTAACTCCCCTTACCCCTAACATTATGTAATAGGGATGACGCCAGATAAAAAAAAAGATTTTATTCAATTCGTCAGTTAGATTATCGAAAAACAATAAAACAATCAATAAAAATTGACGGAGATAAAACGCGTCAAAGATAAGAGTGCCAATTATAAAAATTTTCACATTCACATCGCATTTTTATGTGAGTGGTGTCAATAGATTCGTCTTTGTTTTGAGAGTGATACTAGGTACATCAAAATAAAAAAATTGAAAAAAATGGCGGATTTTTGAATACTTTCCTCAAAACCTATCAAGTGGGAAATCAAAATAAAGGGCTTGCGGAGACGATTCCAAAAATGTAACTCACTAAAATGTAGGAAATATAAAAAAATATAATATAAATTATTTTATTTCAAGAAGCTACGTAGAGGATGACTGTCAAATAACCTTAAAAAAAATCATCGCTTACAGTAAAGGTAACCAGCGCCTTTTAGTAGTACAAGGAAATTAAATAAAAAAATGTGATTAAGTGTTATATGTAGGTACTTTGGTACGTAACATAATATTACGATTTAGATAAATTTTCTTTCACTTCCGGAGAAAATTCCTGATTCATAGATTCATGGATTTAAATTTGTGAAAAATAAAAATATGCACTGCTATTGATTATGTAAAATTGTATAACACGCCATTGCCCCGCAGTTTAACGCCAAAGATATCCAAAACTTTCTTTTCAAAAGCCTCAGCAGAAATAATAAAATTTGTTCCAAAAATAAAAATATTTTCTTCAATGAAGTCTAAAATAGAACAGGACACCTAATTTTAACCATCTCATTCACAAATAATCAAAGGCAACTATTCTCTTATCTCGCCATTCAATAGCACAGGGCTTGAGAAAATCGTCTCCTTTGATTGTCATCCGGAAGGTTGAACATGATTTGAATTTTGACAATAGGCATGTCAAAGAGGTTGAATTAATTATTGCTGTTGTCAGTGAGTCGTGTTAGGGTTAAAGTTCGGGAAAATGGAACAATAGGGAACTAAGAGGTTAGAGAAAGAAGAAAATAATGGTTGTTATAAGAACAGCAGTCATTTATTATTTATATTTTATTTCAATTACACTCTGCACTTGCAGTAATTACAAACACGTACAGAGAGTCCACAAAATCAATTATATAATCAAAAACATCATAATAATAGAAAACAACAAAATAAAAACTAAAATATCTAAAACAACAAAAAATTAAAAACAACTTATCAAGATTATTTTTTTTAAATAAAAAAAAAACAAATAATTAAAAAGAAATACATTCTTAATCAATAAAACAATCCTTGCGAAAAATTTGAAACATTCTGACTTCTTCTGATATAAATATATCAGAAGAAGTCAGAATGTTTCAAATTTGCTGATTGATTGTCATTCATAGGAGGGACACTATTTTATCAAGTTACCTACTTAACTGGGTCCACCAAAAAAGTGCGTGCTGGCACGAAAACGAAAATCCAATAAAAATAATGTAAATTATAAAGAAAACCCACGATTCCAATTTTAAATTCACATACACACAAAAAAAAATACTCGTAACGAACCCAACAGCTTAATACAAGAGGCCCCACTTCCACGAGTCCAATTTCAGAATACTACACAGTTTCGAGTGTCCGTGGCTACTGTTCAATTAAATTGAACCCTGTCTAGCATTCCGACGCCGCTTGTCCAACATGAGACTTCGTGCATCGGCACGCGAATATTCCGCAAGGTAGTGCGGAATTTCTGCATTTAAACGTTCCGTGTTTTCCGGGAGACATCGTCTGAGGTACCCTTTACACTGATATGGTGGTAATTGAAATACTGGACATTGTTTGGGATCTTTTTTTTTTTGTAAATGTGAAAGTTTTTTTTTATTGAAATTACGTTATTGAAATGAAGTTTAACAGTCTGCCAGTGACAGTCTCATACGTCAAAAATATAGTTTAGTGAAAGTGTGTAGAGGGATTTCAGTCGTGTAACGCCCGGTGTGATTCATTTATTCACAAACAATCAATGAGTGATTCATTAACCTTTTTATGATGACGTGACTGATGTATTGGTAGTAGTAAGCACCTTAGCTTAGTAAATATAAAAACAGACTGCTGAATAAAATTCAAAAATCAAAAACAATTTCGACAATCCTTATCGCTAGAATATCATGTCTATAGCGTAGACTAGGTACTAAATAAACGTAAATACAAGGTACTATAAATACAAAAGTAGATGTGCCGAGAAGTGGCGTGTCAAGGAATACAATAGGCTTTGTAACTTGAATACATAATGTACTCGTTGCGCAGTCTCGCTGGAGGCAGCCTTACGAATACATCCTGTATAGCTAAGTACCATAATGGTAAAACCTGTGTAGTGTCACACTGACATATTTTGTACTGTAGGATGGTTTATAGTTGCGAAATTTGTTCGAAAGGGTCACTGGATTTGGGTTTATGTGAGTAAGAATCTGACACTCTCTTCCACTCCACTCAGAGTGGAAGGAGTCATTTGATGGTTTTCCCGTCCAAATAAAAAATAATAATAAAATAATTAAAAATGGTGCCCCATTAAATTTGAAGTGTCTAACGGGGCCCCTCGTACGCCTACCAAAGGACCGGGTCTCCAGAGACCCGAGACGGTAAAAAAAATAAAACTAATAAAAAAAGAAATAACAATAAAAAAAAAGTAATTAAATTATATAATAATATTTTAATTTCTTGTCAGACATTGTTTTTTTGATAATGGTGTCTAAGGCCAGCCATCTCCACGAGCGAGAGAATCGCGTATCGTCGTGCCACGCATTTCTATAACAACTCTATGAACGTGTCTCCACACGGCGATATTATCGCGGCGATTCGATGTATGAAAAAACGTCAACTCGCCCGGCCTCCGGCCACTGTAGGCGCGGGCCTGTGGACGGTGAGCTATGGGTGGCTCGCCTTCCGTCCGTCTTATGACGCCAGGCCGTTTCAACGATTCTCTCGCTCATGGAGACGGTCCCTAAGGGTCCCTTTAATCTCCCTGATTGCGCTTAGGAGTCATGCTCAGCTGTATCGCTTGTGCCAACTAGAACTCAAAACGTTGCTTTACCTCGAGGATAGACCTGTGTGGCTGGTGTTCTTTAACCACAAGCTTTTATCTATCGTCCACCAAAGAAAAATCTTGTATTTTATATGTTTGTTACCTCATAACTCAGTCAATTAAGAACCGATTTGAAAAAATCTTGTTTTATCTGAAAGGATATACTTGCAGATTGGTCCCATTTGAATTTTATCAAAATTGGTTACTATATTTGGCTTTTAAATCGAAATAGCTGGAATTCGTTTACTTGGATGATGGTTTTTTGTCATCCAATTAATCGAAATTGCGTATTTTGCTTTTCTGCGATTTTGCATGTTAAGTGTGGCATCACTAAAAAGTGAAACATAAACAACTTCTTACACAAAATACAACCGACTTCCAAATATAAAAAAAAAACACTACAAAGTCAACAGTAACTTTAATTTCGGAAGTCTGTGTCAAAATACGAAGAAACTAACAAAAACACCGACTTCCGAAATAAAAGTTTTTTTTTTTACTTTGTAGTGTTTTTATAATATATTGTAGTGATAGTGGTACCAACTTACGCCACAGTCACATGTAGGCCTGTCCAATGCCCCAGTAGGGGGCTGTCCTATTTGGCTCTAAGGATGCTATTGGGGCTGCGCATATTGCACCTCCGCGAAAATGTATTACCTACAGTAGTAGCGCGGCAACTCCATCAACATCATCTGCCTAGCCTTTTCCCAACTACATTGGGGTCGGCTACCAGTCAAACCGGATTCAGCTGAATACCATTATTTTACGTGTAGCGGCTGCCTACCAGACCTCCACAACCGATTAACTGGGTAACACGGTATTTCTTGGCAAGACTGGAGTCAGATTTACTGGCGTCTGATAATCCGTAACGACTGCCAAAGATCTACAAATGACAGCCGGGACCAACGGCTTAACGTGCTTTCCGAGGCACCCACAGACCAACCTTGGCAAGTGTTGCTTAACCTTGAAGATCGACCCATGCGGCTGTTGTTATTTAGCCACAAGCTTCTCCCATCAACATCCTGAACGCATTATTATATTGGACCCGGAAAGCAATGGCTGAACATCCATCTATTTTCGGTACCTTGTTTAGTACAACCGCATCAAACTCGTTATGAAACCGCCCCAAGTTTCGCTAAACTTCGCTACTCGTCGGAGCATCGTTTTTACTTGAGTTCCGGATTTGAGCTCGGAACTAATCGGCAAGTTCCGCCAAACTTCGGGTGCTGCTCCGTTTAATACGTGTGAGGAAAAAGTTGTTCAGTGTTTTATGTTGTAGTTTGAGCGAAGATGGGAAATTAATTTATAATATGCTAGATGAATTTGGTGGTAGAAGCTCTCCTGAAACTAGGAACAGTTAGAAGAAACGAGCTAAGAGGGTCATCGGCAATGATAGGCTCGTCGAGTCGAAGCTCTAAAGTCTTGAGCATGGACGCTGAGTTGTTGGCTTGTCGTTTTACAATCGGTTGCATTTTGGGGAGTATGTGACGGAATTGCATAGTTTAATTCCGCCAAACTCGTTCCAACATTAGGCTACAAGACGTATGGCGATGCGCCACTGGTACATGATAGCCATCCCATCCACATGAACAAAACTTTTTGGGAATTCATTTATTGTGCGCATAGCTAAGGTTTGGAATTCCCTGCCAGAGTCTGTGTTTCCTGACACCTATAAACCAAGGAGTCTTTAAGTCAAAAGTGAATAGTTTACTTGTGGCAAGCATGATCCATCTTCGACTACATCATCGCTTACCATTAGGTGAGATGGAGGTCAAACGTGTGCCTATTAATAGTGAAAAAATAACTAAAGGTCCATAACATTTTAAAACCATCACCAAAAGAATTCAAGCTCATATTATCAATCCCCCTTGTATGTTATCTACAATAGGTATTAGCTGCGGTTTCCATGTGCAGCTACATAGCAGTATTAGGGTTCCGTACCCAAAGGGTGACCAACGGAACCCTATTACTAATTCCCGCTATCCGTAAGTCCGTCTGTCAGCGGGCTGTGTCTCAAGAACCGTAACAGACAGACAGACAGACAGTTGAAATTGCAGATTATATATATTCCTAATGTCGCTATACGCTGGGTACGTGAGTTGAAATAGTGCAAAAGAATCATTGAACCATTTGATTAAAGGAACACATTCACGGGAGTTTTCAAAGAGAGGAGAAATAATTATTCTTTTTAACTTGTGCATACAAATGCGTTCCACGCGCCACAATACCCTTTCTTCTACTGAAAAGCCACATTCACAATTACCAGACCTACCCACAAATTCAAACCATCGAATATAACATTGAACATAATGCGATCCTACTAAAATTTTATTATCAATTTCAAAATTTATGCCTGCAGATCCCAGAGAATCCTCTCGCAGACAGCGTAATGAAATAAGTCATTTAAATTGATATATATAGAGTAGGTATTCAATTGCTGAGCGTTAGGTAAAATGCGGTATTATTGAATTAAATCACTGATTTATGCAAAATCTTTATCGATGTCACCTGAAATTGGATTTGGGTTGAGTTACATTACGTACTCTGCGGCGATTGGGTAGATTTTTCTGGGTGATTCTTTGGTTCTGAATTAAATTGATTCTGCGTGGAGATGATTTATTATTGAACGGTTCTTATTCAATGTTCATTGTGATTGCTACAGAAGAGCGATTCTCATATTTTAAAGGAGTGTTTGCATTCGTTTCGCAGTTGGAAACAGTCAAAAATATCAATAATTTCCCAATATTTTGACGTTGATTGTAGCTGAAATGATATTGCGACTGGAATTTTTACGCATTTTAAGTACTAGCACCGGTTTGGCAATGCGAGAAGAAAGAAAGACCTCACAAACAGACTCACATTTCCGATTAAAAAGTGTTAAAGCATTTTTTTTTTGCAAAAACGCTAAAAAGTTTTTCAAATGATACCTACATTTGATAAAAAAAAATGTTTTTGTCATGATTCGTTTGTTTTTTTACTGTCTTTACTATTGATGATGAAGAGATCATCTTTTTTCTATGCCTTGAATTATTAGTAGCTGAAATAATTGAAAATTTAAACTAAAAAAAAAGTTTTATAGTACACTTTTTCTAGCTTAACTCGACGAAATCAAGGGAACACTTTTATGAATTTTTTGGCTTTTTGAATTTTATTTAAAAAAGTCTCAGTAATCATTTCATCAACCAATCCCTGTAACTCGAAGAAAACAAGTTATTTTTCTCCGAAAAATATATATTTTTTACTATTTAAAGGTTTAGTAATCTATTTCTTTTGGCAATACCTTTTCTTTCATTCTGAAAATTTACATTTTCTTAGAATTCATTATTAAAACATTTTTTTAATATTCTTCAGCCTTTGGCTCCTTTTAGTGAAGGTTGTTCTATTCTAAAGGTCGTTATATTCTAAAGAATGCTTCATTGTAGAGTATGAAAATACTTTTCTGTTTTTTTCACAGACACGCATAGAAAAACAATTGGATTCTCAATTCGTGTAGATATTTTTAGAGTTAAATAGTTTTAATTAAGTTTTCTGAGACCAGAGCCTTGTAGAATGTATTTTATGTATTCACTCGCTGATGCCCGCGGCTTCGCACGTTTGACAAATCTTTATCTATACTAATATTATAAAGAGGTAATTTTTTTTTGTAAGTTTGTATGTAGAGGGTAATCTCAGGAACTACTGGTCCGATTTGAAAAATTCTTTCAGTATTAGATAGCCCATTTATCGAGGAAGGCTATAGGCTAGATATCATCACGCTAACACTAAAAGGAACCGAGCATTAATGGAAAATGCGACGCAGACGAAGTTGCGTGGGTCAGCTAGTAAAATATATAGTAAGTATTACATATCAATATTAAATCTCCAGTTTGGAAAAAAAAAGTTATTCATAAAATGAACAAGTTTTAAAAAGGTTTCTTGTAGTTGTAAAGTTAATCAAATTTAAAATTCCGCACGTTAACGTACAATTATATATTAAACTAGCTTCTCTCCGCGACTGCGTACGCGCATATCTCGTTTTCTCCCGTTCCCGTAGGAATTTCGGGAAATCCTCTCTTAGCGCTCCCCTACACTTCCCAAGGAACCTAAATGCCTCTACGACCAGTAGTTTTGGCTGTGGGTTGTCTGTCTGTCATTTACTCAGTAACGGAAGAATTTTAGGATTGAAAAGTTTAAAGTACAATTTCATGTTAAATTTTAAACAGTTAAAAGTCTAAATTACTAGTCTGTTATTTTGCGTATTTCTAATTAGTTTTATAGTACTTTTTAAAACTACTAGAGAGCAGAAGTCCACAGTTTCTTAATCTAAGCACGAATCCCGCTAAAAAATTCGCAACGAAAATTTTGTATTTAACTTTCCACAATAATCTACCGAAAATTTAATTTCGGGTAGCGACGACAAAAATTGTCCACTTAAGGACTGTCTGCAGCAAAAATAAGCTTAGCCATTGCATTTTTAAAAGCCCAGTGGAGACTGGAGTCACCCTGTTGGTGATTGTACATTGAAGAGATAGTTCAGACTACTGCAACGTCTAATGGCTCTCGATAGAGGCAGCAAGCGTAGAATGTGGGGAATGCTTGAATGGTCGCAAGGTATTCGTTGGTACTGTTAGTTTTGTCGCACAGTAGTTGAATTCAGAAGGTTCACGAATGTTAAAGTAAACAGAAAATCATGGCCATTTTGGAAATAAAGGTTCATTCACACACATCAGTCAAGTTAGCGTATAGTTACCGCTCAGTCACGTGAAAAATAGTAGTTTAGTAGAAAGTCAGTCACGTCATAACCGAAGCGCCATTCACTTACACTCCTAAGTTGATGTGGCTGATGAGTGTACTATGTTCATATACAAAAATCATTCACCTTTAATGTTACATGTCTATGTCATACGGTCTATGATTTACAGCTGCCTTTTCAATCTTAAAATGGAATTTATTGATAATTTATTGATTTATTGGTTATGGCAAAAACGAGGTTCATTTTGGGTTCCAATGCGTTAATGATGCTGAATCTGCAGCTTTATACTTTGTGTCTTCTTTCTTTGTCACACTTTAGTGTATGTTTCCTGGTGTCTTTTTTTGTATAGTAAAATCATCACATAACTCCAATTACTCTGCGCACAGAGTGGGAGGAATCATTTGATGCGATGCGATGAGGATATTATGAGGTAGTAGTTAACACTAGCTGCTGTCAGGATTTCTTCGAAATTGTATTTCTGTAGTTTACATTACGTAGTGACCTGATATTTTGTTGTGTGCTTTAGACTCCGTAGAGGTAATGTCCTAGAGGGTGCTTGTCTGCGGGTTGTTGTTATTGTGATCTAGGAATGCAGCACCTTAAATTACTAGTACCTACATGCGACGTTGTTTGCAAGCTTAGAGTACCTAGTGTTGATGTTGGTAGTAATATTGGGATGGAATTTAAAAGAACTTTGTATTTTGGAGACATAGCTCTTTATATCTATGTTAGAGTTTTTGAGTTCGTCGCCATTTCTGTGGTCGCCACCATGAAGTGTATGTTTTTGAACATTATTTGATTCTCTGACTAAATGTGTAGATAATTTTAAAAACGACTTAAAAAAAAGGAGGAGGTGGGTTCTCAACTAGGTTGTACTTTTTTAGGGTTCCGTACCCAAAGGGTAAAAACGGGACCCTATTATTAAGACTTCGATGTCTGTCTGTCTGTCACCAGGCTGTATCTCAAGAATCGCGATACCTAGACTGTTGAAATTTTCACAGATGATGTATTTCTGTTGTCACTATAACAACAAATACTAAAAAACACAATAAAACGGGGCTCCCAAACACTAAACTTGATTTTTTGCCGTTTTTATAGATAATGGTACGGAACCGTTTTTTTCTGATTGTTTATATTTATTTATTTAACAGTTTATGTACACACATTAAACAGATAGATAAAATGAATGCAACAGAAATACAGGTACATAGGTGATGCCTATTTCTAAAGAGATAAAGATTAAAAAATATTTTTTTTCTGCAGCTTTCTTTCGTACTGTCCTGATATTATGTTGTGGGTGACTCCCGAAGGGTAATGTCTTACAGGGTGCTTGTCTGCGGGTTGTTGTTATTGTGATCTAAGAATGCAGCGCCTTAAATTACTAGTACATGCGACGTTGTTTGCAAGCTTAGAGTACCTAGTGTTGATGTTGTTAGTAATATTGAGATGGAATTTAAAAGAGCTTTGTATTTTGGAGACTTAGATCTTTATATCTATGTTAGAGTTTTTGAGTTCGTTGCCACCATTAAGTGTTTGCTTTTGAACATTATTTGATTCTCTAACATATATTATTCAGATACTTTTTAACTGACTTCAAAACAAGGAGGAGGTTCTCAATTCGGTTGTTTTTTTTTCTGATTAAATTAGTGAATTTAAAAAAATTATTTTCTGCAGTTTTCTTTCGCATTGTCTTGATTTTTTGTTGTGTGTGACTCCCGAGTGGTAAGTTCTTAGAGGATGCTTGTCTGCGGGTTGGTGTTATTGTAATCTAGGAATGCAGCGCCTTATAACTAGTATGTTGTTTGCAAGTTCAGAATAGCTAGTGTTGATGTTTTTAGTAATATTGGATGGAATTTAAAGAGATTTGTATTTTGGAGAATTAGCGTTTGCTAGTCTTATTAAGAGTTTTTGATTGCGGAGACTGAATATAAATTAGGATGGGAAAAAGAGAAAAAAAAAAACAATTTTTTATTTTAGTACGTAAGAGTAATGTTTCATGTACTACGTCAACCTAAGGTAGCAAGTATGCGATGTTAAAGAACACTGCTCTGTACCACACATTTTGTTAATGAGAAAATAAAGAGAGGTCTGGCAGCTTTGGGATCTTAGTCCATTTGGATGGTTCTATTGGCCTAATTATAACCTCAGAATCCGAACGTACTATAGATTGTTTACATTTCTCAGAAGTGTCCGTGATTTTAATTTAGTTTCAGTCGAATATATGCATTATTTAGAACACAGAAAGTAAAGGGAAATGCCCATCAGCCATACAAAAAAATGTCTGAAACGAACAACAATGAAATATACGCCAAATTGCACTGAAAAACGTAGGGAACCCATTATAATTTCAATAATTATCAAAAACCTCGGGAGAAGCCAGTTACAAAACTTTTTTCTGAAATATAGGTTAAGTCAAGGTTAAGAATTAATATGCAATAATTAAACAACAAAACAGCATTTAAATGTTATAATCATCATTAAAAACCACTAGTAGTTATCATGAAACTCTACAGGAGGATAAAAATAAAGAGGAGGAGGGGAGGATAAATATTGGATTGGTACCGAGCCCATGGTAAGTACCATATTATTGACATAGTGTGGGCTCAATAATATGTAAATAGGCAAGAGAACTAGGGAATCTCAATACTTACAGCTTGTGGTGTTATCCATGCCTGTATTAAACAACGTCACTTCTTCATCATTCACACAACTTCATCAGTTTGCACTGATATGAGATTACGTATCATCGTTGCAATATCGAGATAGCTAGATACAGTGTACGTTTCAATCCATTTTTAAATGTACACGGTCCACAAGTCCAATACAATAGCAGAATCGTATTTAAAGTAGGTTCAGGTCCGTCGTCATTTAGGCGGGCCAATCTAAGTCGTGTCAAATATGGGTAACGTGTGCAGAAGTAAAACCAAAATCCTTAAAAAAACGCCACAGTCGTCGTTTATAACGACGACTGTGGCGTTTTTTTTTACTCGAGTCGCAAACGCAAAACCATGAATCGTTTAATTTAATTCGAAAAAATGTTAATGCATTCATGTCAAACTGTCAATAAGGCAAAGGACATGTGATGCTGCATACAGCCTACGATACGTTTTATAATTCAAGTTTTTTTTTTATTAATATTGACACGCAAATACTATTTTAATTAGATTTACGGTATAAATAGGTCGAATAATATTAAATGAATGATAATTTTGCAATAATTCTATAAAATAGTTTGACGATTTCTGTTTGGCTGAATGTCGGGTACTCATGTCAAATAAACACTGACTGCCATTATAAATTAAGAATAACTATGACGGATATCAAAGTAACTATTTTAACTATCGTTATATTTTCACCCTAGGTATACAAACTTGAGAAATATTTCTTAATACATACTTTATTCTAAATAGAATTAAGGACTTTCAGTAGTTTTTGTCTATTTCAGGCATTTTTTGGGCGTTTGCCTTTGCGTCTCTGTTGGTTCTTAGGCGAACGATGTATGGACGCATGGCAAAATCCTTTATTTATTTTCCTCAATCTGTTTACAATATAAAATGTATAGCAGATTACACAGCTTGATGTGTTTGCCAAACAGTAACAAAATAAAGAACCTATGTCACTTAATTTTTATCTTAACTTGTTTTTCTAAAATCCTATTATATAAAACTAGCTGACCCGCGCAACTTCGTCTGCGTCACATTTTCCATTACTGCTCCGCTCCTATTTGTCTTAGCGTGATGATATATAGCCTCTGCATCGACCAGCGCCGAGTTTCTCCACACAGTGTCTCCATTATCCAAGGTGGTTCGCTGACCTTCCTCGATAAATGGGCTATCTAACACTGAAAGAATGTTTTTAAATCGGACCAGTAGTTCCTGAGATTAGCGCGTTCAACCAAACAAACAAACGCTTCTGCTTTATAATATTAAGTATAGATTCTTCCGTTATTGAGTGACTGACAGGCAACGCTACTGGCTACGGTCTTAGATAGCTGAAATTTGGCTTGTAGCTTCCTTGAGGAGTAGAGTTTAGGGTAGCGCTAAAAGAGGAATTCCTGAAATTCCCACGGGACCGGGAAAAATCGAGATGTGCGCGTACCGTACCGACTTCATTCACAATTCCTTTTTCATACAGTCAATTTCTCTCTGGAATGCGCTTCCCCAGGAAATTAGGATGGCAACCAACCGACTAACCTTTAAAGTTAAGGTTCGAGAGCACATTCGTAAGAAGTTGGCAGTAGTATCGTCACAGCGCTAATTCTTGTTTGCTTAAACTGTTCAAGTATAATCGTGTATTAGTTTATTAATTTTAATACCCATATTATGTTATGGTATTTTATTGTAAGTATAGTTTATATTATGTATTTATTTATCTTTGTATTAATAATCGTGTTTCTGGTTTCTCTTTATCTTTATATTGCACCTACCACTATTATTCTCTGCATTACCCAAAGGTTGACTGGTAGAGAATGCCTATGGCATTAAGTCCGCCTCTGTACATTTGTGTGCGTAAAGTATTAAATAAATAAATAAGTCGCGGGAAAAGGGAAAAAGCTAGTATTTAAATAATCCATATTGCCCTATAAGGATTATTGCAATATTTCGAAAAAAAAAACCGGATTCCGGATGAAACTCGCTTCCATCTTCGGCCTAAACATCACTTTCCATCAAGTTAGATTTGGGCCAAGAGTTTCCCCGTTTTGTATATAAAAAAAAAACATATTTTGAAATTGACTCTCTTCATATTTGATTCTTTGGAATCCCTGAAGGTTTTAGGCAAAGGGTCTCGGTGATAGAATACTCTAAAATATGATATATGTAATGAAAATATTGCCCGGTAAAGCTTCTTACTTTATGTGTCTAGGAAGTCCCAATATCTTTACCCTTTCAAGGTAAGTAAATAAGATATGGTTTTCAATTCTATGTCACTGTGCCCTTATGTCAATTTATTTCGAGGTCGGTGTAGAATATCTTCATTGTCCATATCATTATTGTTATCTCATTGGTAAAATCCTATCTGGCCATGCCATCTTTTGAAAAGTTTCTTTGGTCTTCATTAATACTACGGATATAGTAAACAGCGTAAATGGTGCTATGTATACAATGGTCTTATACTTTATAAACATACAGTCAGAACATTGTCCCATGCTTCACACAGTCAGATCTGTTAGTAAATTAGGTACTTTCTAAAAATATATACTAGCTTAACTCTTATTTCTCAATTCGGATTCTAAAAATTCTATTAACTTGGAACTACATCCAAGTTAATAGAATTTTATTGGTTGCTATCCTGCTTGCCTAGCGATTTTTGCATCTGTTGATAACGCTTGCGAAACACGCCTGGATCAAAAACATGATTTGGTTTTCATCCCCAATGGAACCTAATAGATGATCTCTTACTAGTTGAAAAAATGAGTGCCATGGTACACAATATGAGAATTAATATTCATTTACCACGTGATCATTAAAAATATATCATAATAGCGACCATTTCCATCCGCCCGGAAAATGAAAACCAAAGAAATACATTACTCAAGTGAGTTGGCAATTGATAATCCCAACCAGCAAAAACTAGGCTAACAACAATCTCTCAAATATGCAATGAGTGAAACAAATGAAAAATAAAAACAAGATATCAACATAAATATTCGTTTCAATAAGTATTTAACAAAATGCTTTAAAGGTGCGACCACACTACCGTGATCGCAAGATGATCATTTGGACAGACTCAATCATTTTTTTCTTTTGATTATCACTGTTGCAGATAGAATGTAACTTTCTCTTGTGAGATCTCAAGAAGGTAACATCATCTTATCTGCCTAGCCTTTTTCCAACTATATTGGGGTTATATGTTACCAGTATTTTACGTGGAGCGGCTGCCTATCAGACCTCCACAACCCATTAACTGGGTAACACGGTTCTCCTTGGCAAGACTGGAGTCAGATTTTCTGGCTTCTGACTATCCGTAACGACTGCCAAAGATCTCCAAATGACAGCTGGGACCAACAGCTTTAAGTGCTTTTCGAGGCACCGAGGAAACCTTGTATGTTAAGATGGTCACACATTCACAGACCAACCTCGGCAAGCGTTGCTTAACCTTGAAGATCAACCAATGTGCGGCTGTTATTATGTAGCCACGAGCTCCTCAAGAAGGTCACATAATTTTTGTATTTTTTTTTTTTTGGTATGCGTAAAGTATCATTATTATATCAGCCGAAAGACTTCCACTGCTGGGCATCTCCCCGCGCGTGTCGCCACAACCATCCGGTCCTGTACATCTCGCATGCATCTGCTACCCACGACCCTCGCCAGGTCATCGGTCCATGGGAGGCCATCCAACGCTGTGCCTTCCAATACGCGGCCGCCCCTCCAGAAATATTCAACGCCATCGACCACCTGTTCTGCGACCAATGTGCCCTGCCCACTGCACCTTTAGTATGGTTGGTAATGCTTGGCGCAATTAAACTCTTTTGCTTCGTCTTAAATAGGAAATATGCATGAAAAAAGTATTTATGATCTGAACAGTTTATCTAAAAGTATTGGAAAATATAATACTAACTGTGAAATTAGAATCTAAATTGCTCGAAAAACGAACGAGATATAATTATTTTAAACAAATATATCTGTCCCTCTCGCAAAAACGCTGTGTTCTATGGCAGCTGTATAGTCGTCGTGTAATTTGACGTCACAGTAAGTATCGGACTTCTCTTTCTAACTGTAGACTTTGAAGCTTTTTAACTTAATAAATGATGAAGATATTTAAAAAATAGTTTCATGATTGTTTACTACAGCTAATAAATATTTTATTTTGCAAATAAAAAAATCGCATGCATATTCCCTATTACCGGAAGGATTCTCAAAGAAATCTTCATTATGGGTGGTATCCATAGAAAAAAAGAAATGACCATCTGAATTAACGTTATCATTTTACGACAGTTCGTAGAAAGACAATGAACACTATACCGGCTTTTCGATGGGTTTTCGTCTTTAAATCGAATGACATGAGATTGAATAACACTTGCTCGAAAACGTTAACTTAATAGTACTTACTTGTAATCGATAAATTATGTGTGCGACACTACACTTTTTGCGAAAATGGGAGGAATTGATCACGTACAATTTTAGTAGCGCTATTCTAGACTTTTGCAATTTTTTAAAAATCGTTATCAAACACTTACTTCCGAAAGTTCGCCAACAAATGCTCGCGTCATTACAGACGCACCTTCACAGAAAATATCTTTTGAACTTAATGTAGTGGAATCAAAGCGATTCCCAGGACATTGATATAAGTCGTTTAATGGTTGAACTTGGTTAATTAGTTGCCTCTTAATAAATACCGAGGTGATTACGTTGCTTTTATTTACGACCGAGATGCGCTAAGTTATGGCCTTAATTTGTTGGAAAATGTAGGATTTTCAGAACTATTAAATATATGGGAAGTTGTGTGGGCCACGGGTTCCCATTATTTTTTATATTGCGACACCCTTCACATGTCATGTTTTTTTTTGCGACGGCCTTTTAGTAAAGTTGCTTACCACTTGGAAATATATAATTCAAGAGTCGTCAGTGTCAATGTTCCATAGAAAATAATGACACTGACAGCCCGTAAATGTGGTTCATAATATATTATGTTGATCGCGTTCAGTTTCATAATATATGTTGATCGCGTTCAGTTTCATAATATATGTTGATCGCGTTCAGTTTCAGATTGATGAAATCCGCCCTAAATCTGGCAAACATACTGCATCCGGCCATTCGCGGTCTTCTTAAGAAATGTATCGAATAATCATTCATTTTTGGGTGGGTTTTTTTTTAAGGATGGGATAACATCAAATAACTCCTCCCGCTCTAAGTGGAGCTGATGTCAGACTTTTACTGACCACAATCCATTACGTGTTCCTCCTTGTGCCTTTTGCGTTCCAGGGGGTCTACTCTCTTTGGCGGAGTGGGAGAGGGAGAGAACCTCTCGTCCCGGCCGCCGTGGTAGACGCCGCGGGCGTCGGAGGCCACCTGGTGACCTCCGGCCACCGTAGGCGCGGGCCTGTGGACGGTGGCTCGCCGTCAGTCCGTCTTCTGACGACAGACCGTGTCGACGGCGCGTTCGTGTTCACGCGCGCCTCTAACAGAGTCAGCACACAGAAGGGCCCGAAAGGGCCGACGCCTGCCGGAGTCGCGGGATTATTCGCAAGAGACACCGTGGCTCCGGAACACAAAGGGTACATGAAGGAACATGGATAAATATTAGTCGGTAGAAGTCTGACACTCCCTCCCGCTCCGCCCAGAGCGGGGGAAGTCATTTGATGATTTCCCATCCATAAAAAAGGAGGGTCTACTCTTTAAGCCTAAGTTTCGGCCTTAGTTACCGCCGTTTTCTACTTCGTATCACATATGGACTTACGATTAGTCCCGAACTCGAACTAAGAGTGAATGACAACACGATTTGACAGTCATTAGTTCTTAGTTGTTAGGTGATACGGAGTAGAATACGCCCGCAACTAAGCCTGAAACAACTGTTTTCGGGCTTCCAAAAATTCAAAATTCAAAAGTCATTTATTCAAAGGCTGAGAGCCAGAACTTTTTGAACGTCAAGTTCTACAACAGACAGTCCCTCTAAACGCCCGCCCGTCACCACTTCCTGGTGTTTTAGCTGTGGACGAGAAGTGTTTAACAATCTCCCCAGCGTTTCAAGAACTCCTCAACGTTTTAGGAACTAGAATTTATACAATAAGTAGAATGCAAAGTAATTAATACGTGACACGACACAAAAATATAATAATTAAAAGCAAGCAGCACACTATGATACTATAATACAAAATACACACTCAAGCAAGTGTTGACGTTTGTAGAAAGATTGACCTAAGTACATAGTCAGATAAATAAATAGTAAAAAATACAAAAATGAAACAAAAAAATAAAAACAACGTAGGTATAGCTTGGAAAGTAGACCCCGGGCCGTGGTGATTCTTTTAAACAAATTCCTCGCTGATCTAATTCCTTCTACACATTCAAGATATCTAAAAATAACAATTTTCACGGTACACACATAGTTTACACAGTTCTAACAACTTGGAAAACAATCACACAGTTCTGTGTAATTGTGTTGCTAATGCAGATTTACGCGATGATATTGCGCCAAGTCGTGCAGTAATGCAACTAGTAGTTCCGCCTTGAAATGTGTTTGTAGTTGCAGGGTTGTATGAGGAATAAGAACTGTTTTTATGTTATTACTAGTAGCTGACCCGGCCGAACTTCGTTCCGCCTAACAGTCGATTCTTTAATTTTTTTTTAATAGTTATAACCTCCTAAGTCCTTATTACATCAGCTACCTGCCAATGAAAGTCCCGTCAAAATCGGTCCTGCCATTTCAGAGATTAGCCGGAATAAACAGACAGTATTTCTTCGTATTTTGACACCTACTTCCGAAATTAAAGTAATTTTATTACTTTGTAGTGTTTTTTTTTGGAAGTCGGTTGTATTTTTTTGTAAAAAGTTTTTTATTTTTCACTTTATAGTGGTGCCCCACACCTAACAACACCACTGCAAAATCGCAGAAAAGCAAAATACGCAATTTCGATTATCAAAGAATCATCTAAATATTCAAATTCCAGGTATTTCGATTTAAAATCCAAAGTTCGTAACCGATTTTGATATGATTTAAATGGGACCAATCTGCAAGTATATCCTTTCAGATAAAACAAGAATTTTTCAAATCGGTTCATAATTGTCGGAGTTATGAGGTAACAAAAAAAAAAAAAAAAAAACATACAACCGAATTGATAACCTCCTCCTTTTTGGGAAGTCGGTTAAAAATTGTAAAAAATGTTATTTTGGTGTATGTACCGTATAAATATTCATACATACATGTAGTAAATAAAAAACGGTTATTTCAATATTATAAACAGACTCCAATTTTATTTATAAATGTATGTATGTATGTATGTATATATACATGTATGTATGGATGTATATATGTTTAGATGTTTAGATGTATATATAGATTATGTGATAGAATACAGCGGGTCTAAAAGGCCACTTTAGCAGATTCATGTTTGAATCATAATATTAACCACACAACTATCTTTGAGATAATGTAAATTCTAGTAAAATTGTCGTTGTTATGTCCGCGTTAGACATACATAGCTTACAAATTAATGATACTACGTTAAGAAATGTCATGATTGTATCAAATTATTAAGAAAATAGTCTAATAAGGTATATTTTTTCCAAAAAATTTCGACTAACCGTTTAGACATGAGTCTCATTTTAAAATCAGCTACTCTCAGGTATCTCTACCTTAAATGAAATGAGCTCTAAGCTAAGTGAACCTTTATTTCATCAACCGGTTGATTCTGAAAACTTCGTTCAATTTCACAGGTAAAATTTAAGTGAAGTGAGCTTAATATCGTAACAACAAGGTAGAATGATAGCACTTCTCAAGCATTTCACCAAAATTCTTATGGTGTTTTACAGAATAGCACTAGTGAGTTTACAGTCGGTCGTTCACTTCGCCTAATTGTTCACTTCGACATGTTTACAGAATTGCACTGCAGCAGTGAATTACAAGTGAGAACCAAACCATACAAACAAAATGGCATGACAGCTCACTTATCGTTCACTCCACCTAAGTGATCACGGTGAGATGTCGACAGAATCGACAGGCTGCTCACTTTCAAGTTCATTTCACCCAATTTTCTCCTAATAATCATGGTGATATTTTATGAACGGCAGTATTTAGATCCTAAAAAATGAGAAACAAAAAACTCTAAAAGTAGCATGAACGACGACCTTTATCAATTTTATTTCTCCTCTGTCTATAAAGTCTTGAAATCTTATTTAGAACACTGATCTCTACACTTAAGTCATAAAATAAACCTAAGCCAGGAATGAAATAAAAGTAGACAACAAAAACAAATCCACTATGATGTCAGCTCAAAGCTTGATACAGTCTACGCAAAATATTAACTTGAAGGAAGAAAATCGGCCAAGCGCGAGTCGGGCTCCCACCGAAGGTTTCCGTACCGTAAATCGAAATAAACACATGTCTTTTAAGGGAGTCCCCTTCAATTATAATAATATTTTTTTTTATTATTTGCTGATATAGCAGCATAAGAAATACATACTCTGTAAAAATTTCAACTGTCTATTACGGCTCTTGAGATACAGGCTGCTGACAAATGGACCAACGGACGAACAGTTCCAAACAAATTCCAATTCGAAGTTAGCCAAAAAAAATTGTACTTGGGATCCTAACAGGGTATCGGTTTTCCATATGGACATTCGGAACACTAAAAATAAACCGTATAGCAATTACAGTGTTATCGATATCTAATAGCTAAGTACACTCTACCTTGATATAAGATACAGCGTTTAAATATTTTCATTAAATCAAAAAGCGCTTAACAAAACATTCAGCACTGTTTCCGACATATTTATGTACCATATGCTAATATATCTTACTTTATTTTTACCGTTTTTACTTTATCTTTTCCCTTCCGTTTATTACACCCGCCTTTTTCTGGTAAAGCAGTTTTATTCTGTCGAATTTGGGTTTATATAAACCTCCGAGCCGAGAGCTCATTCGAAACTAATAAAAATCCAGGAAAGTAAATAAACGTGGACTCTTTTGTTTCAGATGGATTTCTGTTTCTTCGTCTCCATAAGGGTAACGAGAAGATTTTTTAAAGTCAAGGTAATCTTCATTTTCTTTGACGAACTCGAACATCACTTGCACTGATGAAGACGAACATGGACAAGAGTTTGAAGAAAAAGAACCACGCGAACGGGAAGTATAATAAGAAAAATGGGAAATCTGAAAATTACAGGATTGACGAAGATGTCATTACGACGTGTTGTCTCTGTGTCAAGACTAAAAAGAGCAAGAAGAAGAGCTTTATCGCAGGATGTGTGACGAATTTGGGCATCTTCACACTACTTCTAGCATACACCTTAGTCGGTGCTTTCATATTCTTGGCTATAGAAGGTGGAGCAGCTAAAATACACCAGAAAACTCTGGCTACTACGTCTTATCAAGCATCTGAGAATCAGAAGTCAGTGCCTCTGTCAAAACTAAATGGGACTATTAGCCAAGCAAGTGCAGAATTGAGGTCACAGACCGTGGAAAGTATTTGGGAGATAACGGTGTCTTTAAACATATTGTATAAGGAGAACTGGACGAGGTTGGCTGCTCAGGAGATTGCCAGGTTTCAGGAGAAGCTTGTGGCGAGGGTAGCAGCGGATGTGTCTGCACAGTATGGGGGAGCTAGGGCTCTGGAGTCAGCGCCAGCGCTGGTGGTGGATGACTACGAGTGGAATTTCGCGAAGGCGTTTCTTTATTCTCTGACTGTTCTCACTACTATAGGTAAGATTGGACATAATTAGATCTAGAGCCCTACCCCTTCTTTTAAGGACGGAAAATATTAAAATGACTCTAGTGTTCTACACATACAGGGTACAGGGTTATTTGTAAAACACCGACAACCTTTCTGGACTATGCTACTTACATCAACATCATAATCAACAACGTTTGTTCTATGACTTTTAAAAATTCATCATAATTATTTTAGTTCATCAGGTTTTCAAAAAAAAAAAAATGTAACGCTCTAAATGTTATAAAGCCTATGCGAAGCAAAAGAAAGCTCTTTTTTTTGCATATAGTATATGTACTTCGTAACATATAGTCCTGAGAGGTGGGCGGTGTTTTACAAATAACCCGGTATGTATTATTTAAAAATAATCTTTTTGGCTATATAACTTTCTTTTTTGTTAGAATAAAATGTTGTCCCACTCTAGGAATGAAACCAAAAAAGGGGGAACATCTTGAACTTCAATTTTACGTCTCGTTTGATGTCAAGTGGTGTATTGTGTGAACCACTCAAATGCTCCAATAATTATTCAGAGCAACGGGGTTCTGTCAGAAGACGGACATTACTGTCGTTTAAACTTTGTCGAATGAATTATACTCTTATAGGGGACCCCATGCATCGGCAAAAGCATCTCTGAAAAATATCCACTCCGGGTATAGTAGATATTTGGCTCATTCCATTTTTGTTCGCAGGTTACGGCAGCGTGGCACCAAGAACAGCTCTAGGAAAAGCAGTCACAATAGGGTATGCAGTCATAGGCATACCTCTAACACTCCTCTATCTCTCCGTAGTAGGGGCGCTACTATCACGACTTGCCAGAAGCGTGTTCAGCAGAGCACTATGCTGCTGTTTATGCACAAAATGCGGGTACTGCTGCCTTGACGAGCGGTCTATGTCCTCTAAAGATAGAAAAGAAAAGTTCAGAAGACAGGATGACTACAGACATCAGACTTTACATCTTCAAGAACCATACTACGTCAGATCTCCATCAGGGACAATAATATCAGCTTCACAAGCGCACAGTGTTAGCACAAATTCTATCAAGGATAAGAATCAAGGGTTAAGCTTCCTAAGAGACTGTGATTCCATGAGCTGCACTGATACAGACTCCAAAGTATCCCTCCGAGGATTCTCTATTCTAGCTCCTATTTCTTTATGTTTAGCGGCGATTTTTACTTATATTTTCTTTGGAGCTTTAGTGTTGTACCAGTTGGAAGGCTGGAGCCCTATTGATGGAGTTTATTTCTGTTTCATGAGTTTAAGTACAATTGGTTTTGGACATTTGGCTCCAGGTGCGACTCAGAAGAATGGAGCCTCGTCTGGTACCGTTTGGTTCTGCTCAATATACATCATGACCGGCCTTGCCCTCACTGCGATGTGTTTCAATGTTCTTCACGACGAGATTGTACATCGACTGAGGCACCACGAGAAGGTTCTAAAAGCGAACAACCAGAAGGTTCTAACTTCGGAGTTCCTTCATAGATCTTGACGAGACGAAAGCGGGAACCTGACTGATGACACAGTGATGCATTCTGATGGGGAATCATTGCCAGAGGTTTTGCACCATGTCTCGAATCCCCGGTACGAAGGAGGTGCGATTAGAAGAACTGTGTATACCTTGAAAGAAGTTAAAGAACCGGAAAGGGTGACTCCTATGTAGGTTGGTACAATAACTTACGTTCCCGACAATGTAGAACAATATGATTTTGAAGACACTGTAGAATTGATGGATTTGATATTTGATGAACAGTCTCAACCAAAATTTAAGCAAAGAAATGACTGACCTTATGTGTTAATTATTTTAATTAGTTGAGTAATAAAATTATGAAATAGGAATTATATAGGACAGTATACTTGTGTTTATAAGTAAGTTAATACTAAGTGAAGTTACGGAAATGAAACTCTAGTTTTAAGATTTATTAATTACTGAAAATAAAAGGTTTTTTGTACGTAGAGATTATACATTAGAGCGTTTGAATGATTTATTATATTGTTGTAATAAATAGATTTATGGAAATATGCCAAATTATATTGTACAACGTATAATACTGATAGTTTGTATATCTAATGCGTATCACATAAAACTAAATTATATGAGACAGTTGTTAAACGACTGTTTAGCTGTGCTTGAAAGCTGCTTCGGTTTGAGCAGTATGGTTGGCGAAATGTAGATGAAATTGATTTTGGCGAGGCACAAACTAGGCAATGTACAGTCGAGCGCGCATTTCAAACTCATACCGAGGCAGTCACAAAAAGTCGACAGCTCTAAAAGTTCATTTGAATAAAATAATGAAGTGGCAATTTAATTTAGTATCCTATATTTTTTATGATTTTTGAATGAGAGTTTGCGTGAAAATGAATAAACCCTTGCCATGAGTAAAAATAGAGTGTTAATTATTTAAGTGTGAGATAATTTTGTCAATATTTATTTTATTTGTGAAATTGTATGAAATGTAAAAATAAAATCTTGAAAATAGACAAATAAAGACTTTAAAATTATGGTGTCATGTTTTGAATCCACACATCCTTAGGATTCCTTTGTTTACTTGTATATTTGTTTACTTGTTCCCCTATATTTTTTATTCACTATATCTTATTTATTTATTTAAACTTTATGCACAATAGTGGTACATATTATAAGAATTGCAACAATGGATTGGGCGGACTTAATGCAACAATGCATTCTCTACCAGTCAACCTTTGGGTTAAAAAGACTACATTGTGGTAGGTGTACAACAACAAATAATAAAAACTTATATATATCTTCGACGAGTCTCAGAGAAACCAAACTGACCTAGACTCTGCAGGGAAATACCCATCTGAAATTGTATTAATTTCAAGGTGAAACGAGTTTTAGAAAAGTCGTAATGGCGTCTGCTAAGCTCCAAATAGACACAATTTTTCTTTTATTTTATCTCCCGACAGAAATTCTATCATGGTCGTCTAGCTCAACGGAGTTTAGCCAAGGACGCAGGAAACAAAAAATACAACCGACTTCCAAATAATCAAAAAAAAACATTACAAAGTAAAGTTTTTTTTATTGTTCACTTTTTAGTGATACCTCAGACCTAACAACACCACTGCAAAATAGCAGAAAAGCAAAATATTGCTAACTTTTGTTAACTTGAATGACAGAAAACCATCATCCAAGTAAACGAATCTCAGCTATTTCTATTTAAAAGCCCTAAACCGATTTTGATCAAACTTAAATTGAACCAATCGACTTAGTATATCCTTTCAGAGAAAACAAAAAAAAAAACAAATCGGTTCTTAAATGACTGAGTGGTCATAACCATAAAAAATACAACCGAATTGAGAACCTCCTCCTTTTTGGGAAGTCGGGTAATAAAATACTGCAAAATGTGCGCTCAAACAAAGGTGCATTCTTTGTTTCTGTACTCTCATAGTCCAATGGGGTAGTTTTCTGCCAGTGCCAGGGAGAAACAAATCCGTTCGACCAATAGCTCTCCGTGCTTTCCGAGGCACGGAGCTGCCACAACACCAATTTTCCAACTCGAGGCTGTTATCGAAAAAATCGTAACGTTATTATAACTTTATTTCCGATTTTAGAACATCCATAATTGTGTTAGTAAGTACTTAAGAAATATGTTGGTAAACCACAAAACATACAAAACACACGCAAATAAGTCAAACAGACACGTGAAGTGTCCCCAGTGTCTATGAAAAGGACAGTCAATTCCGTCCGCTATTACTTTCAGAATGCTGTTAGAGCTTGCTAGGATACGGTGCAATATATACAGGGTTATTTGTAAAACACCAGAAACCTCTTAGGCAGTGAAAGTACACATGATTATAAGCAACTTTTGTTTTGGTAAAACTCCGAAATCTCGAAAAAAATATCAGCTGTTTCATACAAAATGCAGTATTTAGCCAATGAAAATGTATGAAACAGCTGATATTTTTTTCGAGATTTCGGAGTTTTACCAAAACAAAAGTTGCTTATAATCATGTGTACTTTCACTGCCTAAGAGGTTTCGGGTATTTTTTCAATTTCCCTGTATAATGGCATGAAAACCATCAATCTGTGCCTCCATGAACATGTCAGATGCACTACAGCATCGCGGCAGCCCCAACAGAATCCTAAAAGCATTTCTTATATGCCAGCTTGATGCCCTTGAGTCAATTGAGAAACGAGCCAAGAGGATCATCGGTAAAGATAGGCTTGTCGAGTTGAAGCTCCGAAGTCTTGAGCATCGATGCCGAGTTCCTAGCCTGTCGGTTTTCTACCGGTTGCATTTTGGGGAATGTGCATAATTTAATTCCGCCAAAAAACGAACAAAACGTTTTAACATTATGACGGCACGGTTGGCGCAATGGTTGAGCGATCGGCTAGTGCGTCGCGCGTCATGGGTTCGATTCCCGCACGGAGCAAATATTTGCATGGCCTACAGATAGTTGTTCCTGGTCTGGCTGTTTGTGTATGTGACTTTGTATATTTTTATACGCATACGCACCCACGATACAGGAGCAATTCCTAGTGTGGGGCAACGTTTTTAAAAATGAAAAAAAAAAACATTCATAGTGCGTATCAGTAAAGAAGTGGAATTCCCTGCCGGAGTCTGTGTTTCCTGATAGCTATAACCTGGGAGTCTTTAAGTCAAGAGTGTGACTTCTAGGCAAGCGTACTCCATCTTAGACCGCATCATCATCAGGTGCGGTAGTGATCAAACGCGTGCCTATCAATAGTAAAAAAAATGTACACGAAGGGCGTTGAGTGTCCGCCGAGTACAGCGATTCTGTTAACATGACGAAGTGAACACTTAGGCGAAATGAACGACAAGTGAGCTGTCAAACCATACAAATAAGATGGAATGACAGCTCACTTTTTGTTCAATCCACCTAAGTGTTCACGGCGAAATGTCAACAGAATCGACCGGCAGCTGATCGACAGGGCGCACGTATAGAACGATTGGCAGTTTGCCCTGAACATTGTGCATTTTACCTCATTAAGGCACCGTCTTTCTGTGACTATTTATACACATTTTACTGTAAAAATATGAATAAATTAAGTTAATGGTTTAAACCGCCGCCGCCGCCGCCGCTGTAGCGACGCCGTGAAATCGCAGCTATTCATTAGTTGCTGCACTAGCGTCTACACAGTTGAGTTGTGGGCTAACTACACCAAGGCTGCACTCAGCGACATGCGAGTGCAGTACAACGACGCGTGGCGCGCCATGTTCAGACTGCCTCGGTGGTGCAGCGCGAGCGACATGTTCTGCGAGGGCCGCGCGCCCGGCTGGCCGGCGCTCCTAAGGAGCCGCTCGGCCGCCGCACGCTCCGCCATACATCGCTCCGCCAACTCCTTGGTGGCCGCGGTACGGGACTGGGGCAACAGCCCTCTTCATCAAAAGTGGCAGTCCTACCATGTGCCGATAACATGATTGGCGGCTTCTATAGTTATGTATTTATTTTATTTTATGTTTTCTATGTGTATGTTGTATTGGATGTTAATCTGGAAAATAAATAAATTCATTCATTCATTCATTCATTCATTCAAACCTGCGAGCCAGCACAATAGAAAACCCCAATAACACAAGTAAAGTTTTACAAGGTAGCAGTGACACAACGAAATACCTACCACACGATTTGAACAAGAAAGCGAAACAATATGAAAACATCAGAACACACGAAATTGATAGCTTAAATTAGCAAGGTCTTGTTATTACCCCCGACCCGGTAAAATGACGACCATAAACCGCCCATTGTCCGGAACCCCAGTATTCTGATTTATCTTCCGAGGGTTCAGCGCAGTTTATAATTATGGGCAGTTAATGTGTGTGTATTGCTGCGTTTTCGAGGATTTACAGGTCGATAAGGTTTTGGAATTGCAGCTTTGGCTGAAACAAAGGTTAAAGATAAAGCGAGATTCTATCAGCGATTTTGTAAAAAGAAAAACAGCTTTTGTAAAAAGTTCGAAATTAAAAAGTGAGACCCAGAAAAGATAGTTGTTGGATTTGAAAGTTTCTAGAATGGCGACCGCGCTCCAGAAGACGCAGCGTTAGAAGGCTTCTCTCAAGATAAACCGATGATCTAGTGAAGGCCGTGGGAGCCCGTTCCATGGGAGACGCACAGGATCAGTCCATGTGATACTTAGAGGAGGCGTATGTTCAACTGTGGTTATCTTTCGCCTGAATTGGTGATGATGACTAAAATACCATGTGGCGTATACATTTTGACGTTTCCAAAATTATAACAATTTTAATTTTCGGAACGGTGATAGAATGTCACTTTATTAAGAGCCTCTTGAATTTCCAAACTCTAGAGACGACTAAAAAAAAATGTTTGACTACGTAAAAGGCTATTCACCACTTAATGAACGTACGGCGATATTCCACCAGTGATTTTATAATCATCCCTATCATATGCACAAAAAGCATTATTTTTTAAGGATGAGAAATCATCAAAAGACTCCTCTCGGTCTGGGCGAAGCAGAAGGGAATGTCAGATTCCTACTGACTAAAACCCATCCGTGTTCCTTCTGATGACCTTTACGTTCCAGGGCCGCGGTGACTCTTTCGAACACATTCCGCAACCCTGGTAGATAGAGAGTTAAATTTTTTTTTTACTATTGATAGGCATACGTTTGTCCGCTATCTCACCTGATGTTAAGCGATAATGCGGTCTAAGGTGGAGAACGCTTGCCTAGAAGTAACCTATTCACTCTTGACTTAAAGACTCTCAGGTTGTAGCTATCAGGAAACACAGATTCAGGTAGGGAATTCCACAGAGGGGCTCGAAAGGGCCGACGCCTGCCGGAGGCGCGGGATTATTCGCAAAGACACCGTGGCTCCAGGACACAAAGGGCAATGAAGGAACATGGATGGGTTTTAGTCAGTAGAAGTCTGACACTCCCTCCCGCTACACCCAGAGCGGGAGGAGTCATTGGATGATTTCCCATCCCGAAAAAAAAAGGCAGGGAATTCCACTCCTTAGCTGTACGCACAATGAATGTATTCCCAAAACGTTTTGTGCGTATAGGTGGGATGTCCACCATGTACCGGTGGCGCATAGCCGTACGTCTTAGTGGTCCGAATTAAATTATGCAATTCCGTCGCACACTCCCCAAAATATAACCGATAGAAAACCGACAGGCCAACAACTCAGCGTCGATGAAGACTTTGGAGCTTCGATTCGACGAGCTTATCATTGCCGATGTTATCATCCTTTTCTTTTTTTTTTAATAAACAAGTTACACTTTTAATGCGCATTAAGCTAAAGAGTGAAGTTTTTTGCAGGTGTCTGCGTTTCTTAAACCTAGGATTCTTTACAGCAGAGTAAACGGTGGAGTCTGCGCAGCAAAAAGAGAACCTCAAAGTGGCTAACAAGTTTGCATCGACGTAACTAATATTGCTTGCGATATTTTCGCACTCACAAAACATTGCAAAGCAAGCAAAGCATTGGGTATTTCTGTTTCTATTTATAAGTGTATTGTATTGTTATTTTTGTTTTGAAAATAAATTTTTGTTCTCAATGTATGTTGTTATGAAATAAAATACAAATGACTAATGACTCGTCTCATCATCATCATCTGCCTAGACTTTTCCCAACTACATTGGGGTCGGCTTCCAGTCAAACCGGATTCAGCTGAATACCAGTGTTTTTACGAGGAGCGGCTGCCTACCAGGCTTCCACAACCCATTAACTGGGTAACACGGTACTTCTTGGCATGACTCGTCGCAAACACAGATATTATTCTCAACCTAACAACACAAATCTAATTTTCTCTATGACAATACACAAACAAAATAGATAATTTAAGACAGACAGAACACACAAAGTTGTGGAAGCCCGGCTTTTAAGCCAAGTATCTAATTATTGCACCAAAAAGTGGGTAGCGGAACAAAAGTTGAGCAAAACCAGATGCTTTGTTTATACCTACGAGTACGTCTGTTGGGATATCTTAGCGGGAACATGAAACAGTCTTGTGATTTAATAAGGATAATATGAATTAATGTTTTGTGAGGGAATTTTCATGGAAAATGCCTATTCAAAGGGAAATAATGATGAAGGAAAGAGTATATTATAGTTTGTGCCGTTTTTTGGGGAAGGCCCAGTATCTAAATGTATGTAAATTTAACAAAGCTATTTGGAATGCAGGCAGTTAACTTAAATGGGAGGAATGGAATCATCTATGACTTTAAATATCGAAAAATGTATAAACCAATTCAATTAATCACGATATCTCAAAAACTAAAAGACTTATCATGATGAAATTTGGTTGAAATAAACTATAAACAGCTAAGCTAGCTAAGAAAGAATTTTAAGAAACTTCTAATATATGAAGAACTATTTTTTTGTGCTAAATCAGTGCAGACGAAGTCTCGAGCGATGTGCTAGTTTTAGATATATGATCGCTATTGGTGAGACTGATCTATCAAATAGGATATTAATTGACTTGCCTTGCTTTATGCAGTTGCTTAAGAAAAATACTGTATTTAGCTGCATCGGGGTGGACTGTAAGCTGACTGCAACATAGCTGTTAGAAAAAGATAGGCAGATCATGTTAAATGCTTGTATAGGTACTATACTTTTAGTTCTATGATGGCACTTGTCAGATCAGAAATCTTTCTTGATATTTAACACAAGGAGAACTTTTTCAGGAATTATTTTATTGCCACATCATCAGATATGGGAATTAAACTAGTTTGACATAATTACATTCTATCAGCAATAATGCTTGAGAAAAATCTATACTAATATTATAAAGCAGAAGAGTTTGTGTTTTTCTTTGTTTGGTTGAACGCGCTAATCTCAGGAACTACTGGTCCGATTTGAAAAATTCTCTCAGTGTTAAATAGCCCATTTATCGAGGAAGGTTATAGGCTTATATATCATCACACTAAGACAAATAGGAGCGGAGCAATAATGGAAAATGTGACGCAGACGAAGTTGCGTGGGTCAGCTAGTTTAAAATATACGGTGACTTGCTCAGCCAAAATTTCACGTGGTAAAATTCTTGCATTTTTATTAACTTTTTGACTAGCGTCATCAATGATAGGCGGATCTAAAAAGGCCACTTTATTAGAGTCAGCCAGCACAACATAAAATTACCCGAAACTGTAAAATTTTCCCTCGTGGCTAAATAATAACAGCCGCACAGGTCGATCTTCAAGGTTAAGCAACGCTTGCTGAGGTTGGTCTGTGGATCTTAACATACCGAGTTTCCTCTGTGCCTCGGAGAGCACGTTAAGCTGTTGGTCCCGGTTGTCATTTGGAGATTTTTGGCAGTCGTTACGGATAGTCAAGCCAGAAAAATCTGACACCTGTCTTACCAAGGAGTACCGTGTTACTCAGTTTAATGGGTTGTGGAGGTCTGGTAAGCAGCCGCTCCACGTGATATACTGGTATTCAGATGAATCCGGTTTGACTGGAAGCCGACCCCAATATTGTTGGAAAAAGTCTAGGCAGGTGATGAACCTTGAACCTAATGTTCTAAAAATAAAGATGAAAATTAATTTTGACAGATTGTTGTATGATTGATTGTTGTTGTTGTTGTTGGTTGATTGTTGTAGTTGCTCGTTGTTGTTGTTGTTGTATTTTATATGAATCTACTAAAGTTGCCTATAAAAACCCGCTGATGTCACCTTTTTCGTACAGCCTCTGATCCAGTTTAGACTTCAACAAAACACCGATCCGAACCTCATTTTTCTTATTCCAACATCAAACAATTACTACATCCTTACAGGCACCATTTTTCGACTTCCAAAAACGTAATAATTGTTGTGCATCCATCAAGCTTAACTCTAGAATAATATCCCCAATATTTTTTGCCGAAAAAAGTTTAAAGTACAACAATTAATGGCGGTATACGTATAGGAGATAAAACGAGAGGAATTAACGAGAACGGACGTCCATCATTACCGGATTCACCTTGAAGTAGAGAAGCAAAGGGCGATGTGCTAAAGACGACAGTGTTGATGATAAATTGAAAAAAAAAAAATGGCCATACACCTCAACTTTTATTGTTTGTGTTATAGTGGCAATAGCAATACACAACCAATATACCAACCTATTACGGTTCTTGAGATGCAACCCACTGACAGACAGACGGATGGACGGACAGCGGAGACTTATTATTCCAAACGGAACTCTAAAAAGAGAAAATATGCAAAGAAATCATTATTTTCTATCTAAATATAAATAACACTCCAAAACCGGCCAAGAGCGAGTAGGACTCTCACACGAATGACTTCCGTACCATAAACCATGAATGGGACCCACCTTTTATTTTTAATTTGATTTATTTTATTCTTTATATTTGTTGGTAAAGCGGCAAGAGAAATACACTTCTGTATAATTTCAAATCTCTACCAGTCTAACTTTTTTCTAAATTGATAGTTAGAAAGCAAAAACCGACATGCGACGTACACACTTGAAGTTTTATAACTTTGTCGCCGATGAAGATATCTTAAAATGTTTTTAAAATTGTTTATTACAGCTAAATATCATTAATAAAATTTGTTCCTACATAATAGCCAGCCCACGATCTTGAGTCTGTTTCTAATTTTAATCCTATTACTAACTGGATACCGCACCAATGCGAAGAATATCTGAAAGTTTAAGCTGCAATAACAGGTCTCCAAAATTTCTGTAATCCAAGGCAACACCCATTGAAAATGTGTGGCAGAAATATTCGAGAACAGCGTTTACAAATTGAAAATACAGCAGCGTTATTGTTGGCTCGTCACGTTGCAATTTCGAAAATCAGCCGTAGTGTGGCATTGTAGATGCTAACTGCAGGAGCCCCTACTTAGGTTCAATAGGCTACAGGGTTGCGGAATTAGTTCGAAAGAGTCACCGCGGCCCTGGAACGCAAAGGGTACTAAGAGGAACACGGATGAGTTTTAGTCAGTAAGAGTCTGACACTCCCTTCTGCTTCGCCCAAAGCGGAAGAAGTCAATTGATAATTTCCCATCGTTAAAAAAAGGGTCAATAGGCTAGTATTAATTATATTAGCAACTAGCTGATGCCCGCGGATTCACCCGTAAGATAAAATATATACTAAAATCTTCCTCGAGAACCACTCTATCCATTGGAGAAAACAGCATGAAAATAGGTGCAGTAGTTTTTGAGTTTATCGCGAACAGACACGGCGGAGGATATTACGATAAAGAGGTAGGTAACACTGTTGTTTTTTTAATAACTCAATCGTACTGTTCTGTGTTCTGTGTAATTGTGTTTCAGCCGTTCTATTTAAATTATATGTTTTCTTTCTTTTCTCTTACATCATCTTACTATCATCAACAGAAACCATAATTAACAAAATTTATTTTTAAAAATTTCCTTATGCACCTCAAATGCGCGATGAGACAAAATGCACCACAAAACGATCAGCCTCCGTATCAACATACAGCACACGTTTTCTAACCGCCTTCCGCCAAAATGTGTGTTCGAGCACAAATAGTACGTGAACACTGGATTTATTGTAAACTCGCTGGCGATTTTCACGGCGGAATAGCCTCAAATTGCTCCGCCACCGATGTAATAGCTTTCTGAGCTCTTGTTATTGCCCGTTTTGGATATTGTGCCCCGTGTTATTAAAACATACGCTTGTTTTATGCTGATCTCGGGAAGCAGATGGTCCGGTTTGAATTTTAAGAAGGAAATGAAATAAAGTAAAAAAATGTTTTGGATAATTTGGTCTGAACTACCTACGTTTGGAGCTCTATATTCTATCTCTACATAAAAAATCGCTTGCATTGTTTTAATTTTTAATTTTTCAAAAGTCTGCAAATATCTGATCAATGCCTTGCAAGGTACCCTTTGAGTGAAGACTATCTCTTCAAAGTTGTAGTAAACAGGCTCCTTCTGGGTAAGCTCGCTCCATCGTAGACTTTGTCTCTGTCATCTCAGACCAAGACTAAAGTCAAGAGAACACCCATCACAATTAAAAAAAAAAATTAAAAAAAATCTGTCTCCTACCATCCCGAAACGACTGTCAAATATTATGCTTTTGCAAGATACGGAGGACTCTCGGTATGTGGTGATGGTGGATCCTATCCAAAGACCGAACTCGGCAAGCTATGGTGAACATTGAAGACTGACCCTTGTGGCAGTTATTAATTAGCAAGGACTTCGAGACGCACTGCAAGTTACTATCCCTAAGTACCTTGTTGCTTCCACCACTTCGCACTAAGCGTTTCCAAACATCATTTTATAATGCGGACAGCAAAGAAGCGGAACTCTCTACCTGCGTCTGTGTTTCCGAACTCATTCAATCCTAATCTTCTATTCAATAACCAAATGAGCAACTTTTGGGTTGTTGTGCCCAAGGTTAGTGAATGAAATCTTATGCAGCTTCTTTCGATCCCAAGACAATGTCGCAGGGCTAACCGACAAACGGCATCCTACATTTAGACCTACACTTCATCTACACGACGTTCGTAAAGAAAACTAAGCGTTCCTCTCTCAATTTATTAGATATTCTTGTTCTATTTATTATCTTACACACCATACAACCTCACTCGCACACTCACACCCACACTCACACCCACACTCACTCACACACTCACTCATGATACACATACCACAATTACACGCGTGATCTGGCTTTTTTGTTTTTTGTTTTATACATAACGCTCACTTATTTGCAGAGCTGTGTGAATAATTTTTAAGTTTACAGTCATGTCTACATTTCAATTGCTTAAAAATAACAAGTGGAAGTGCGGAGTCTCCTAATACAAGCAATTACTTGCTTAAAAGGTGATCTCCAATAATATGTATCTAAATGCCAAATGTTATTGAAATAAATGCTTTTTTTTAATCTCTTCAAAATTAGAGTGAACAGGCTTTTTTGGGTTTACCTCTGACCTAAACCAGAGTCAAGAACAAAGTCAAATATAAAAATTAAAAGAAAAAACGTTCAGAAAATTGTAACGGTTCCACGAACCATCCTGAAAATATAGATACTATAGAACCTTACAACGCTCTATTAAAAATTACAAGAAACTTGACATTGATAGCTTTCAAAGACAATAGTCTACAAAGACGTAAAATAGACACGAGTTGGGTAAAGTTACGCTTAATTAAAAAAGACTAGCCTATCGCTTGAAGCCATTTGCTTTTATCTATTGTCTTTAAAAATGTAGATAAAAGTTGTTAATTTAGTGCTGTCATGTTCTTTTCACAGTTAGTAACTTGATGGAATCTTTAGACGTAGATATTTCTATTTGTTTGACTTAATTCTTAGAAAGAAAACAGAATACTCCTTTTTAGACAGTTGTGTAAAGATAATGAAATTATAACATGTTAGTTTGAATATAAAACGAATCATTTTCTTTTTGTATAGTCTAAGGTTAAGGGAGGAATAACAAAGAAATCAAAATCTTTTTTATTTGGTTTGGATTAGACACCAAATATTTTTACTAATGCTGAGTCTGTTTTTTTTTTTTTTTCAAAATCAACCGGTTCGATTCCTGGCTAGGAATACCGTTTATTCAAGAATCCAATAATGCAGTTTTAGGTTTTATCAATATCAGGCTCGAGACTTTTTTAAGTATTTTTCGATATTTCTCATAGTTTCGAATTTGGCTATTCAGAAACACTTTTACAAAATCACTCTGTATATTTATAGAGTACCTTGCGTTTTGTGCGTCACACAACTCAGAAACTAGATTTTGATTTTTAAACCTAGGCCTATTAAGACAGTCATTTTGTCATAAATGACAAAATAGAAAGTTTTTTTTTTATTATTTAATGAAAAAAAAAACTCGTCTGAATCGACTCGTCTCGTCTGGTCGATCGTCTGTTCGTCGTCGTCGTCTCGTCTCGTCTGTCTCGTCTCGTCTGAATTTCATTATAATGTTGCTTATTTAAGCAACATTATAATGAAATTCAGACGTCACATTGAACAGAATTCACAAAATATACAAACAAAATAAATGCAAAGGTCAAAATCAAGATCACGTTCAAAAAATATTGTTTTAGAATAAACACCAGTTAAAAATACCTCTAACGACGGTAAATATAAAGTAGGTTTTTGGTTAACAATGGTGATTTGACTAAAATGATGTAAAGCTTAAAGTTTTTCAAGCGTAAACTTTAAATATTGTTTTGAACGTAAACGCATGAGTTGAGTTAATGGGATTTCATGTTAACTGACCTATTCTGTTGTTTGTAACGCCTTTGTTGAGTTTCATTGTTTATTCTGAAGTTGCTGGGCGATTGTAGATGAATTTGACTTTTTTTATATTTTCATAAGAATTTTTTAGATGGTTTTATTTGTTTGCCTAAAGAGGCTCTAGATAAATACAATTATATTAGCGATGGCGATCGCCGACATGCAAAAAATACAAGGATTTATCACGTGACATTTCTACAGCGGTCGTCAATTTCGTACGTCTTTGACGTTTTGACAACCGCCTGTGCCACGTTACCACTGACAGAATAAATATATTTATTTATTTCTCTCATAAAAAAAAGCGTTGAAGATGAAAATGGAATTTCACAGATTGTTGTATGATCAATAGTAATTATGATTACTAAAGTGGTTTTTAGACCCCGTTTCATTTTTTTCATTTAGTCATGCTTTACAGACTATAAACGTTTTCCTGTAAAGTATTTGTAAGGGACTAGTTTTTAAATAAGAACTGTTACTTTTCAAAATTATAGACTCAGTATTTTTGTATATTAGATTTGTATTCAAAATAATTTATTTTAAAATTATGAAATTTCGACATAAATTCTATACAGGGTCCGGTCCAGGCCTGAGGAGGCTTAGGAGAAAAAATCGCTTTTTAAATTTTTAATATGAGTTTATGAAAAATCGGTCGATTACGAGAAGAGTATTTTTTCTTACATTGGTTTGAAATTAAATGCACTTCAAATTTGCAGATCAGTCTGAATTTTTTTTCTGAGAGAGTGCAATGTCTGTCAATGGTTTATAGCACCTAAAATAAAAAAAAAATATAATTTGTCATTTTAAAAGTAAATAAAAAATCATGAAAACATTAAAAGTGGTGATATTTCTAAAATTAAATAAAAAATCATATCTTGAAAGGGGGGGGCGGGTGACAAGCGATTTTTTTCCCGACGGATACTAATAGGTCCCTAAGCCGACTACCTATAAAAAATTTTACATCCATCTGGCCTGGACCACCCTGTATACATACGGCAATTTTTTTCGATAATATTTAAAAATGCAAACTTTGTTCGCATATTTATTTTGGTTTAGATGCCATTTATCATGATGGCATCTAACCAATAAGCTTGCATTTTGGCTGCCAACAATCCATAGAATATTATTTATGGATTGTTAAGGTATAATACAAAAATGTTTTTGCCCAAAAAACAATGGGAAATCGGGTGTAATAAAAACTGAAAAGATGCAATCATAAGACGGGGATGTTCATTGTAAGATAAGCTGCCTTTTCCGTGATTTTCGGCCATTGGGGGTAAGTAGTATTTGACGTAGTTTAGTTTGTTTTTTTCCTTAAACACGCAGCCCAATCTCGAACTACAGTCTTTTTTTAAAGAGAAAAAGCCACACACATTTGAGGTAGAGTTTTTTTTTTTAAGAAAAACAAGCTGAAATGTGTCGATTTTCTGTTAAACCTATAGTTCAGACTGGTTGGGGTTTCTCAAGTTTGAAACCAGACACTTTCGAAATTAAGATTAAGTTTTCAAGTTCGGAGTGGCGATCGCGTACCGGAAGACGCAGCGTTGGAAGGTCTCTTTCGGAAGTTCAAAGTAGCGACGGCGTAGTGGAAGACGCAGCGTTGGAAGGTCTCTTTCGCAAGTTCAGAGTGGCGACGGCGTACCGGAAGACGCAGCGTTGGAAGGTCTCCCGTAAGGTGGAATGATGACCTGGTGAGGGTCGTGGGTGTCCGATGGTTGTGAGACGCACAGGACCGGTTGTTGTGGCGACACTTTGGGGAGGCCTAAGTCCAGCAAGGGTCGTCTTTCGGCTGATATAATGATCATCATCTTCCTAGCCTTGTCCCAAATGTATCTGGGTCGGCTTCCAGTCAAACCGGATTCAGCCGAATACCAGTATTTTACGTGGAGCGGCTGCCTACCAGACCTCCACAACCCATTAACTGGGTAACACGGTACTCCTTGGCAAGACTGGTGTCAGATTTTCTGGCTTCTGACAATCCGTAACGACAGCCAAAGATCTCCGAATGACAGCCGGGACCAACAGCTTAACGTGCTTTCCGAGGCACGGAGGAAACTCGGTATGTTAAGATGGTCACCCATCCACAGACCAACCTCAGCAAGCGTTGCTTAATCACGAAGATCGACCTGTGCGGCTGTTATTATTTAGCCACGAGCTGCATACTGATATAATGATGATGAACAAAATTCCCCCACTCTACTAATTTTTTCTGTATGGGTTTGTTTACAAGCATTTAAAATCACACCCGGAACAAATATTTGTGGGCCCTACAATAAGCTAATTTCCATCATCCACAAATTGCAAAACTATTTAGTCCGTCAGTATATAGTAAAAAACAAAAAATAAGTGTCCATTATGTGTCCGTATTTTTTGTTTTTGTAAATCAATGAATATTGACAAAGATAAAACGCTTCAAAACTCGGGAGTGGGGGCTAGTGACGTTACGACCTGCTGAAAATTATGGCCAGGGCGTGACGTATTGAGAATTTTAAAAGCGTCGTAACTTCGTCAATTTTGGTTCCCGTAACAAAAGAAAAAATACGGGTCAAATATTTTTTCGTAATCTAACTGACGAACTAATTGGATTTTTTCAGGACACAAGCCTATTATTTGATTCGTGCGGGAATCGAACCCGCGCCGTGTCGTCATATGTACTTGTTACACTTTTGTCGCGACCAAGCTGGACGCTCCCATTAGCACCAAACATTGCTTCTTTACCGGAATTCACAGGTTAAACTACTGCACCCACATTGAACTAAACACTTCGCCATTTTGTCGTCATACTCGTCTATTTTGCCGCCTTTACCGGCGTAAAAGGCGGCAAAGAACCACAGATTACCTATTGATACTAAGTGAGTGTCATAACCATGAACTAAAGTACTTTTTATCTGTGACGATCTCTTTGGGTTTGGTGTTGCCAGTAAATCGCTTCATGCTGACTAGTTTGTTACATGTTTCGCCCTAATAATATTAATTTTACTACGTTACCTGTTTAATTTCGCCGACTACACGTCGCGACACTCCCGCCCGAATAGTTTTAAAGCAGGGTTAGTAAACTACGCGTCCACTCTGCAATTTTTCCAGAGCTCTAGTGGCCGCGCCTCTTCTTTGTTTAACTTCGTCATTTGCTTGAATTATCATCTTAGGTTCATCCGCCCTCTGACTAAATATTTTCTCTCTGTCCGTGCTCTCTGATACATTATCAAAGTCTTCTAACATACTCTTTTCCGTTGGTATTATCGACTCTCTATCTTCTTTCTTCTTTTCTGAACCATTTGAGGTATTTTTTGAATTTATGGTCTTCCCTTCCAATGGTGACAATTCGTGTACCGTTATATTACGTGGTATTTTACTTTCTCTTTCTGATGCATTCGCATCGTATTCTATTTCTTCATTATCCCCCATTTCCAATGGATATAAATGAGTTAAGGATCTTACAAACTCCTTATTTCCAACTTCGACCTTCGCAACTCTGCAAAGTCCGTCGGAACTTTTGACCAATGAAGTAATTTTTCCTACCTTCCATTCTTCTCGATTTTTACTATCTCCTTTTATCTGCACAATTTGTCCTACCTTCGGGATTAATATTGCTGTGATTCCCTACCTAATTACTTAGATTCTAGAATGTTAACCGTTATGGTTCTGTGATGCTCACTCTCGTTAACACAAATGATCCGCTGTTGTATGTATAACATTGATGGGTACATACGGTAGAAGTATAGCAAAGAGTTTCATTAGCAGGCTCGAAGCTGCGGCTCCACAAGGGAGTTAATCAGCAGCTCGAAGCTGCTGTTCCAGTTTCATTAGCAGGCTCGAAGCTGCGGCTCCACAAGGGAGTTAATCAGCAGCTCGAAGCTGCTGTTCCAGTTTCATTAGCAGGCTCGAAGCTGCGGCCGTCCCGACTCCCGCCGGTTAATACTACGCGAGGAGCCCGAGACGCGAGCGCGTTCCCTTGAAGGCGACGCGCCGCGACAACTTTCACGCCAAAATAGCTGGACCAATTTGGATGAATTTTGGTACAAAGATAGGACGGACCCTGAGGACAGTTCTAAACTACTATTGTTTATCCTTCTTGGTAAGCTCGCTCCATCGTAGACTTTGTCTCTGTCATCTCTGACCAAGACGAAAGTCAAGAGCAAACCGTCAGAGTCAAATAAAAAAATAAAAATTTGTTTTGCAAAACTCTATAAAGCCACAAACAAAATCTACTAAAATCTGGGGGCACGAAACCCCTACCAAGTCATATTTATCTTCTTATCTTAAAAATCTGTTGTATAATTATGTTGAACAGCCCTATATTAAAATAACCTAGCAACGTAATTAAACAAAGCATTGTCGACGAACGTAATTCAGGCTTATATGGCGGTAATAACAGTAAACTACTAGATGCTAATAACTATGTACTATGTTCGATCTAAAATTAATTAATTCACCTGGATTTGAAAGGATTATCTACCAATGCGTTAGGCTTAAGTTTATCTCAATTATATTTTGGAGACTAATTTTTGGGGCTAGTTTAGGTGACTGAAATTCAGTGTGAATTTAATTATAATGGCGGCGACGCGCTTTAGGCATGTAATTAGCTGTCTTGTTTAATATTAGGTATTATCTAATCTATTAATTTGCTCTGTGCCAACTTATCTTACTAATAATATTATAAATGTGAAAGTTTGTGAGTATGTATGGTTGTTTGTTACTCTTTCAAGCAAATACTACTGAACCGATTACGATAAAATTTGGTATGTAGGTAGCTGAAGACCCAGAATAACACAAAGGCTACTTTTTATCCCGGAGTTCCCGAAGGCCTCTAGTTAAACATAAATAAGTGATAAACACAGGCTGCAGTTTTAAGCTTAGATTTGTTTTATTTATTTTTTGTTGTATCTCATTTTATTTTTTTAATGTGTTTTTTATTTGTGTACCTATTTTATGTTAATGAAATGTGTTTCTGTTTGGGAGGAATAAAATATTTTTCTTTATTTTCCACTTTGAAAAGTGTGACAGGTTAGCGAACTCGCCCGAGTCCGAGAATCTTCGGTTTAGGGTTGCCCAAAGGATAACCAAAAATTACTAAGCTCCCGCTGATTGTCCGTCCACACGTCCAACCGTCCGTCCGTCCGTCTGTCTGTCAGCGGCCTTTACATCAAGAACCTTATTGGTTACAGTTGAAAATTTCACATTGTGTATTTCTATTCACATTGTTATATCCGGTATAACAACAACTAATAATTATTAAATTAAGTTATTAAAAACTAAAGGGAGCTCCTATGCAAGAAACGTTTTTTTGCGGTTTATAGTATGGAACCCTTTGTGTGAGTGCCCGACTCGCACTTGGCCGGTTTTCACCGTTGGAAACTAAGATGCGAATTCAAACGTTCCTTATTACGGGACGTACCTGACTCCATTCCATCAGCCACAACAGGAAAACAAATATCAGCAATTCACCTAAACGGTATCACTAATGTTGCCATTCCCGAAAAAAAAAAAAAACAAAACTAGGAGAGGAGATTACCATCCCGCAATCTTGCTCGAAGCAGACAACATTCCCGCCATAAAAAGCGGTTTAAAAGAAAAACTGTTAAGAGAATCAGCAAAATCCAAACGATAAACAGAAAGAAAATGTCTTAAAGATATTTGTCGGTAAAATATTCGTCCCACAAACCACTAGCTCGGGGGAGAGCTCATGAAACCCGTAAAGTCGGGGATACACGGACTGTGGTGCCTAGAATTGCGTATGATGCTTTAAAGCGGGGTTAGGGTTGCAGGATGGTAAATAATATAGTGCTTAGGTTACATTTTATGATAGGTTTTTAATGGGATTAATATTTTTAGTGTAAATTTCATCGCTGTGTATTCTTCGGTACGTAGTAAACTACTTATTACAGTAGAACACCGTATTTGAATTGAGTATTTTAAGGTAAGAGCGTGTGAAATCTTACTTTAGTGCCTGACAGGTTTCCAGGCCAAACTTCAAATGCTTAATTCAGAAATTAATGATGATCAGAGAATTCTTTAACTCGTCTATATGATATTTTTAACATTCGCATTCAAAAACATTCAAAAAAAAAAAAAAAAATTTCACTAAAAATTTCGAAAGTCTTATTTTATTTATTTGAGATGGGTTTTCTCTTGACTCTATTCTTGGTCAGAGATGACATAGACAAAATCTTTGATGGAGCGAGCTTACCCAGAAGGAGTCTGTTCATTCTAACCTTGAAGAGATTAGGGTTGAAGTCAATCTCCCAAAACGAAAAATAAAACTCTTCCTAGATTTTCCCAACCATGTTGACATTCGTCTCATGTACCCTAAGCTCAAGAATGAATACTATTGTTTCCCATAGCGTTCTGCCGCCGTGTTCCGAAAACTTTACATAATCAGATGGCATCGACAAACGCTTTTGAATAGCATTCAAAGGGTTGGGTATGACTCGCAGTTTTGAATTTTTTTGCCGTTTTCTGAAAGTTGTTTTGTTGTGATAGATTCTTGGGGATGAAGGTAAGGCTAATTTTAGTTTTTTTTTTCTTTATATTTATGGCAACTGAAATTTTAGTTTTATATTTGGTCAGTCTATGCCACAATAACCTCTAGGTAATGTGCAAATAATACACATTGAAGGGTACAGGGGAAAAACAAGGACTGTCACATAAAATTAATTTGACTTTTATTTATTATATGACTTAAACAATTATCAAAGCTTCTTTGTACCTAAAGATAATGTCAGTAGGGTAAACTGGAGATCCTCCAAGTATATCTAAGATTAGACACGTAAAAGAAAGTCCATTCACTTAGAAAAATTAAAATGTAAATTACACAAAAAACTGGTTTTTGTGACATCCCTTGTTTTGCCCCTGTACCCTTCATTTATGATAAGCCAATAGTGGTAAGTCGTTTATGTATAATTTAAACAATAAGGGTCCTAAAACACTACCTTGGGGGACGCCCCAATTATTAACTGTTTTTTTTTTAGTTTTGATAGGCACGTTTTTGACCACTATCACACCTGATGATGAGCGATGATGCTGTCTAAGATGGAGCACGCTTGCCTTGAAGTAACTTATTCACTCTTGACTAAATACTCCCAGGTTGTAGTTGTCAGGAACTACAGACTCCGGCAGGGAATTCCACTCCTTTGCTGTGCGCACTATGAATGTGTTCCCAAAACGTTTTTTGCGTGTGGGTGGGATGTCCACCATGTACGTTGGCGCCTCGCCGTTCGTCTTGTGGTCCGATGATGGAACGGGCTTGGCGGAATTAAATTATGCAATTCCGTCGCACATTCCCCAAAATGCCACCGGTAGAAAACCGACAGGCTAGCAACTCGGCGTCGCTGCTCAAGACTTTGGAGCTTCAACTCGACGAGCCTATCTTTGCCGATGATCCTCTTGGCTTTTTTCTCAATTGACTCAAGGGTATCAAGCTGGTATTTGGCAGATCCGTCCCAAAGATGAGAGCAGTCAGATGAATACGAGGTTAATATACTTTCATTTACTTTAATTATAACAACGTAGTACTGTCGGTTGCTTGAATAAGACTCTATCATCCACTGCAGTGCTAAACCTCTTAATTCACATTTTTCAAAACTTTTTAACAAATTGTCATGAGGCACGACGCCGAAGGCTTGTGACAGGTCAAAGAACACAATCAGAAAATTTTACATAGTCAGATGGCATCTTTTTTTAATTGTTTGCCGTTTACATAGAGCTGTTTTCTTGAGATACATTCTTGGGGATGAAGGTATGGCTAATAGGGAATATGCATGCGATTTTTTTATTTGCAAAATAAAATACTTATTAGCTCTAGTAAACAATCGTGAAATTATTTTTTAAATACCTTCATCGTTTATGAAGTTATAAAGCTTCAAAGACTACAGTTAGAAAGAGAAGTCCTATACGTACTGTGACGTCATATTACACGATGACTATACAGCTGCCATAGAAATCAGCGTTTTCGCGAGAGGGACAGATATATTTGTTTAAAATAATTTTATCTCGTTCGTTTTTCGAGCAATCTATATTCTAATTTCACTGTTAGTATTAGATTTTCGAATACTTTTAGATAAACTGTTCAGATCATAAATACTTTTTTCATGCATATTCCCTATTGTGTTTTTATTCCGAAAAGATAGCAATCAGTTTGTAAAAAGAAGACTAATCGGGGACTAATTAGAGTTCCGCATGATAGGATCATTCGTATAATTTCCTCGGAATTTACTTGACCGATTCAGTTCAAAGGTGACACGTTTACGTTTCACGTCCGTATTCGAGTCAAAGAACGTCATAATCGTCATATATGTATAGTAGCACGAGTTGTCAGCACAGCAGCAGGGTGATTTCACCAAATTACGGTGGGTGAAGGAAACTTGCAAGTGCAATAGTACGAACCAATCACGTGAAGCCTCAGAGCTGTCGTCGTCAAACCAGCTTAAGGAGAGTGTGCTCACGACTCGAACGGCACAGGCTAGATTCCATCATCCACAAATTGCAAAACTATTTAGTCTGTCAGTTAGAGTATTGAAAAAAATAATGGACACGTATTTTTTGTTTTTGTAAATCAACGAATATTGACAAAGATAAAACGCAATAAAACTCGGGAGTGGGGGCTCGTGACGTCACGACTCACTAAAACTTATGTGAAGGTGTGACGTATTGAGAATTTTAAAAGCGTCTTAACTTCGTCAATTTTAGTTCCCGTAACAAAAGAAAAATCACGGGTCAAATATTTTTTGATAATCTAACTGACGGACTAATTAGATTTTTTCCGGACACAAGCCTATTATATCCAATTCCTATTTTATAAAATGCGCTGTTACAGATGGAAAGACAGACAGTTAAACGAGTGGAGGGTCTAATTTTTTATTCGGACATAAATGGAACCTTAAAAACCAAAAACTATTGAGTCTGAAGTAAATTAAGTGTAAGAATATAGTTCAAAATGACACTTTTACAAAGAAAACGTGTTACCAATTCGGCGCAAAAAGTTCCAACCTTTCATTAGCCACCTAAAATCCAACTATAATCCAATTCCAAACCGAAGACCACGTCCAATAACTTTAAATTCATGAAGCCATAAATTGGCCAGTTAAGCGAACCTCAATCTACCTGCTTAGTGCTTAAGTTAGAGCTTAGAACTTATGAACGGAATACGATATGCGAAGCTTATGAGTGCTACCAAGTTTCTGTTCAAGTTATTTCTAAGTTAAGAGCGCTTTGACAAAATCGAAATGCTCAGGTTGACTAAAGTTGAATACCGCGCGTCACAAGATTTACATTGATTTTTGCATTGCATACAACAATTATTTAAAAATATTTACATTACTTTTAATTAGACCAATTTTTTTTTCAAGCAATAAAGCAACGCCACTTTATTTATTAAATATTTTTTATATGAATTTGGATTATAATTTTATAGATAAAAATTATAGTTTCGTACGGAAAATTGTCAATAACTCTCATTTTTACAGAATTATTTTTGGTGTATTACTGTATGAATCGTAATAAATTGATTTAAACATTCCAAAGTAGAAGATACAGTTGTACCGTGGACATTTTTATAAATGATTAAATTGTAATATCTGCGGTATACCAAGGCATCAAAATATTCCCAAAAGCAACGTTTTGTGAAACATCCTTTGCGGAGTCAAGGGTTTTACTGATGTTCGTGAACAAATTGAAATATTTATTTAGAACACTCCCAAGATAAATGATCAAACTGTCTTAGGCATTTTTTTTTTTTTTTTTTTTTTTTAAGTCTATATCTAAAGCAAAATCACACATCAAAACTCGAATAAAACACTAAAATTCAAGAAAAATTGTGAAAGCCCTCTTAAGTTTGGGTTTTCATGACTGTGATGTATGTTTTGTGTTCGCTTTGCGTAAGTTTTTTGGGTTATAATGATTCAAGATACAGTTTTTACGTCTAAGCAACGTAAAAAAAAATAACTTTTTGCATACTAATTCAATTTATATACCTGGCGTTTTGCATTGGGTTCAGTTATCAGTCTAAAGATGTAGCTGTTTTCCAGTGCTTTACATCATTCACAACCCAAAATCTAGGCAACAAAATATACTTTGGCAAGCCTGGTGTCCGATTTTCTGGCTGACAAAGGTTAGCCGGGTGTAACGGATCTTTACGTGCTTTCCCAAGCAATGAGTATTTTTCGCAATGTGTGGTCATTTGGTCATTCCACGAACCGACCCTAAAAATTGTTGCTTCACCTTAAAGATCAACCCGAATATAGTTAAGCGAGTTTTATTAATTATTTACATAAATCATAATTTTACACCCGCAGTCAATTAAATCGGCAAAACTTTATAATTCTAATGAGGAAAGGTTGTGAATACGATACGAAGCACAGTTCTCTGGCCATCATTATTGAATTGAGATAATTTTCAACCCTTTTTGTAACTTTCATAAAAGTCCTATAAGGATCCTAAGGCTGCGTTTCGGCTGGTATGCGTAGTGTGGAATGTTTTTAACCGACTTTCAAAAAAGGAGGAGGTTTTCAATTCGGCGGGTATTTTTTTTATGTATGTACCTACTCCGATTACTTAGAGGTTTCTGACCCGATTTCTGTGATTCTTTTTTAGTTCATACTTGCCATTTGGTACCGTAAAAATGTAATTTAGTTTTGATCAGTAGCTTTATTTATGAGTATTTTTGTTTATTTCAATTTCTGTGTAAATGAAGACGTCGTCCAAGTGTCACCACTCTTATGTGAAAAATAAAAAATCTTTTATACAAAAAATATAACCGAATCAAACACTACAAAGTAAAAAAATAAACCTTAATTTCGGAAGTCGGTGTTTTTGGTTTTGTATTTTTTTTTTTTAACACCGACTTCCGAAATAAAGGTTTACCTTTGTTTGGAAGCCGGTTATATTTTTTTGTAAAAAAGTTTTTTGTTAAGAACTAATAGAATTACTACTAACTATTGGTTTAAAAAAAACAATCGTCACTACGCATCCTCGCACATCTTTAATGGAAACGCAGCCTTATGTGTATTAGCTTTTCATGAAGTTAGTAATTTCGTTGATTCGGGGAACTCGTGGCTAAGTAATAACAGCCGCACGGGTCGAACTTCGAACTTCGAACTTTAATTTTTACATTTAATTTATTGACATTTTTAAATTTGAAGTTTAATTTTAATCTATTGGGATATTTTAAAGTTTTTTTTTTTTAATTTATTCTAACAAATTGTATTTTACTTTAATATAATGTTTATGTTTAAAATTAGTTATGAAACTTGTGAATTCAAGGCAGCAAGCAATATTGTTCAGCGCTATATAGGTACGCTTTTATTGTTATGTGCATCAGATTTTTTGTTATGGAGTTTTTTTTGTATGTGTTTGATGTATGTGATGTGGCAGTATTTTAAATAAATAAATAAACTTCGAGTTTACCGTGGTCAGTTCATGGATCGCTGTCCATCTTTAACTTATTTTTGAATTTTAATTTATTTTGAATTTTAATTTATAATTTATCGTTGTTTTTGTATTTGTTTTTATCTTATTATGTGTAATGTGTAGGTACTATGATTCTTTGTTGGTCGAATTAAAAGTTAATTAATTTTAATTTAATTTAAACATGCAGATCCATCATCTGACCTCCACAACTCAATTATTGAGTTGCGGAGACCTTTGGCAAGACTGGTGTCTAAATTTCTGACTTCTGACTTTAACAACTGTCCAAAATGTTTAAATGACGACCGGAAGCAAATATTTTCGTAGGCGCAGCAATTCCCAAGCTCGGTTCGTGGATGAGTGACCTCTTAGGTCACCCACCCACGAAACGACCTCGGGAAGCGCCGCTTAACCTTGAAAATGGACCCGTGCGGCAGTTATTATTTAGTCCCGTGTTCCTAAATGGGTACCACGAGACTTTTTCGCCAATAACATTTCTACACACTTGCCCGTATTCTCTTGACTCCTATACCAATTAAGTGACTTCAGTCCTTAAATCCTATATAACTGCCATAAATATGTACCTTCAATTGATGTCAATGATTGCAAATGATCGTAGACTGTTTTATTCAACCTTGTTTTCTATCCCTTTTACACAGCCCTAGTTTCAGTAGGAGTGAGGAAGATGACACGCATTCTCCTCCCCATGTAAGGACTACGTACGTCTACGGTTTCCTCCAATTATGGCGATTTACGAGCATGGCGAATTGTTCCGTGGTTATGTAATGGATTTAGAGATACTAGAAGAGACAGGCTCTGGCCTTCGTTGGTCTGTTTCAAATTATCACAGTTCAAATTACTGCTAACCAGAGCATCAAAAAATCTTTCTCAGCTTACCAAAAGCATACAAAAATTTGATTAACTTTATGAGTTACAACTCTTATATTCACTAAATAACATATACTGCTGCTAATATTATACAATGAAATTGAGTTGGAAAATTTATGTAAAAAGTTAAATCTATTATTGCAGCTTATTTTAATATTTATTCATTAAACGTACCTGCCTACTAACTAATTTACATTTTTAAATATTTCTTAAAAACGTTATTAAAAAACAAAAACTAGTAGTCCGCCGGTGTCGGGGGCAGGGTCCAAGCTACCGGTAGTTAGAGCTCCAGAGAAAGGAACCTCCTGACAATACAAGCCGTATCGAGGAGTACTATCTTCTGTATCAGGCCCTTTATCCAACCGCGCAACGCCAGCTTTGACAGATGGTCGCGAAGCTTTTGGCCATCAGGCCATTGGCTATATTGACTATCGGCACAATGACAGCTGAGTCCACATTCCACATGTCGACAACCTCGTGTGCTAAGTCGAGATACTTGATTTGCTTCTCTTTCTCAACCTTCACGAGGATCTCGTCATGCGGGATGGTAACATCAATTATTATTGTGCAGCGCGCTAATCGGTCTGTCACCACTATATCAGGCTTATTGGCAAAAATAGTTCTATCAGTGATGATAGACCAATCCCAGTACAATGTGACAATGTGACATGGTAATTTTCGAGAACTGGGTCGGGCACATACTTGTTATACCGTACCTCAGAATACACAAGTTTGTATTTCAAAGCAAGTTGCTGATGGATAATCCTGGCCACTTGATTGTGCCTGTGCAAGTACTCGCCGCTAGCCAAACGGCGGGTACTTCCGACTCACGTCAACCGTTCAGTCCTTCATAATATGCCTCCGGTAGTTATTCGTCAGGATAACTTCGTCGATAATCGCACAGACAAAACCTTCAGTTTCCCCGAAGAGATCACCGGAACGTAGCCAGGCAACGGACACCAAGAAATCTACATCGGACCCATAAAGGGCCCGGTATAAGCGCTCGTAAAGCTCCTTGCCTTTCTTTCCATACCTCCTTGCGGTCATCTATGGTAAGTATCACAGGTTTGCAACGGGGTGAATCCCTTGTCCACTGCGAACACATTTCGGTGCATACCCACATCGACTTTAAAAAAATATTTTCGGGTCGTTTTGGTAAGTCTTAATTATTTATTATCATTTATTATCAAAAGCCTCGACCTTCACACTTCCGCGGGATGTACAATCTCATCACCGACGATCGTGGGTGATGCATCCGGTTTGCGATCAGCAGTGTACGGACCCTCCTATCCAGGGTCGAGTTCGGGTTGAGTCTATTTCAGTATGCCAAAAAAGTACATTAATACCGGTTTGACCCAACTATATTTCCGCGCGATATAAGGCTGTTTAAAACCTCAGGCGGGAAAAGAAGCGTTCCCTCAGTGATTGCTTCATTTCAGTACCGTTAATGCCCAACGCTTCCGGCATACCCTCCCCTTTCTTTACATGCATGACTGCACATTTGTCTACACCAACCACACTCCATATGGGAGCAATAAGAGAGGATATCTCGAAATTCCTACGGGAACGAGAACAAACGAGATATGCGCGTACGAAATCGCGGGCCAAAAGCTAGTCACTAATAAGGTACACTTTTGTCCTTCTAGAGAAGGTAAACTTTTGTCCTTCTAGAGATTGCAGTTCTATCGACCTTTAGTCGCCCCTCACTTATCGAAGCAACTTCCAGTGTATTTGAATCTTCGTTGTATGCCAGCACCAGGTACAAATTAAGGGCGTCGTGGTGTACAGCTTTATTTATTTACTTTAATTTAAGGATACGATACCATAACGACCTCACTAGGGTTTTAAAAGGTCTTACCGAGGTTTATGGGACTTACATAAGTGGTGTGGTGTTTGCTAATAAATTGTCGATAAGGGGCGAGGTTAAGATAGGTATACGAAGATATTTTCTAGCACAATAATTAAGATTCCTATTTGTAAGGCTCAACTCACACCAAAAGAGCGTCGAAGCGCAGCAAAGCGGATCGCAGTTTCAGTGGCATGTGAATTTTAACTTAATTTTTATTAATATAATACTTATTATCGCATGAGAATCTTCGAACGAGTCACACGGATGCCCGCGGCGCCGCGGGAATTCCGGCGAATTCCTTCTCTACCGAACAGGGTTGCTGCGCTTTGCTGCCCTTCGCCGCTCTTTCGGTGTGACTTATAATAGTTTTGAAATTCGTGATGTCATCTGACAGTTGTTTTTATAATTAATTGAAATATGAATAAAAGCTTAACTTTTTTGACCGAGCGACCTTAACAATTCAAAAGTGCCTGTACATGGTCTATGACAAGCACCAGATAAACTTGCATTAAGCTATAGTCGCCAGCAAAACTGCCAAATTTTCCCAATCAACCTTGAACCTAATGCTTCTGCGATAAAGTTGACAATCTGTAAAAGAAATTTGACTGATTGTTGTAACTTGATATGCTGGCGTCTGTACACTGACCATATTAAGAAAGTCATTAATAATGTTACTTGGGTGCGTACTTGTGACAGTTATTATTTGTTTAGAAAAAAAATATTTTCCGTTGTTAAGACGGCGCTTATTCAGTTTCAACATTTGACGTTTACGTTAACATCTTCGTTTTATCGTGTGGGCAGTAAGGTCTCACGACCTCACACAGCCTTTTTTGACGACTGCCGAAAGCACGCAATCATCTTTTTTTTATCAGAAAAACTACTAATTACTGACATAGCAAGCTTGAATCATCAGGTGATTTTAGCCTGCAATGTCCTAGCAAGCTGGAAAACAACTTTACAAAAGATATGCTTTCCCGTGAGAATCGAACACACGACTACCTGGTCACAAGGCAAACCCCGAAACCACTCGACCGCGGAGGCAGTAACGCGTCTCGTCGTGTCGAGTACGTATAAAAACTCACACTGAGCTCGCTCCATCGTAGACTTTGTCTCTGTCACTTTGGAAGTGTCTCTCGCGCAAACTATTCAGTTTAGAAAAAATTATATTAGAAACCTCAATATTATTTTTGAAGACCTATCCATAAATACACACGTAAAGTATGGGGACCCCAAAATTTATTGACTTTTTCTATTTTTGTGTGAAAATCGAAATGCGGTTCACAGAATACATCTACTTACCAAGTTTCAACAGCATAGTTCTTATAGTTTCGGAGAAAAGTGGCTGTGACATACGGACGGACAGACAGACAGACATGACGAATCTATAAGGGTTCCGTTTTTGCCATTTGGCTACGGAACCCTAAAAAAGGCCACAGCATCAGTTTTGCATGAATATTTATTTCCAGACTGCTCTGATGCCGGAGGTTATGTACTTAGGTAGAATAAGATTGGCGGGAAAAGATTTCCTCCAGACACTTTTTTCTCTTGTCTAGCTCTAGCGTGCGATTTGGCGCTTGTGTAGAATAGGCTTGTTTACTGAAAAAATTGAATTAGTCCGTCAGTTAGATTATCAAAAATTATTTGACCCTTATTTTTTCTTTTGTTACGGGAACCAAAATTGACGAAGTTACGACACTTTTAAAATTCTCAATATGCCACGCCGTGGTATAATTTTTAGCGGGTAGTGACGTCACGAGCCCCCACTCCCGAGTTTTGATGCGTTTTATCTTTGTCAATATTCATTGATTTACAAAAACAAAAAATACGTGTCCATTATTTTTCAATACTCTAACTGACGGACTATTAATAGTTTTGCAATTTGTGGATGAAGGAAACTAGCCTATGAAGTTACGTTGGAAGCACTACCAATCTTGGTAAAATATTCGATAGATTTTAAAATGTAAATAGTTAGTCATGTTGTACCGTTAAATAGGGTGAATAGTAACGTAGGGGTCAATCGAAACAAAACTTTGATAATTTTTCACTTTAATATTGGTTTTCTAAGAAAGCAACAGTTTTTTATTTATATCAATTTCAATTAAATTAGATTCTAGCTGGGGCAGAGAGCGTCCACAATAGTATCCATCGCGAGCGATTTTGAGCTTAAAAAAAAATGACATTGATCAATAACATATTTTTTTAAATTTTACTACTAGCTGACCCACGCAACTTCGTCTGCGTCACATTTTCCATTAATGCTCAGCTCCTTTTAGTCTTAGCGATTTGGTATGTAGGTAGCTGAAGACCCAGAATAACACATAGGCTACTTTTTATCCCGTAGTTCCCGAGGGATCGGAATTTACACGGGAATAACGAGAATTTATACGCGGACGAAGTCGCGGGCGGCCTCTAGTCTATACTTCTATACTTAATATATTATAAAGAGGTAACATTTGTATGTATCGAGGAAGGCTATAGGCTACATATCAGTTAGTAGCATATAAACAGGATAACCATTAGAAATGAAAACAAATAAATGAAATTAGTTTCTTAGAACCAGATATTTATCGAGAAAGACTAAAAAAACTATATTAATGTAAGAATTTTCTAGCATAGCTAGGAAAAAATTACCCACATACGACAGGCATTTTTTATAAGCAAATATTTCCAACAGGCATCTCTGCACTCTGAGCTATTGAAGCTCACTTACTTAGATGATATGCGAGTGGTTTTTAACCGACTTTCAATAACGGAGGAGGTTCTCAATTCAGCTGGTACTTTTTTATGTATGTCGGTACACCGAATACTCCAAGGATTCTGATCCGATTTCTGTAATTCTTTTGTTTTAGTTCGATGCGGCGAGATTTTCCATTTGGTCCCATAAAAATTTGATTCGGTTTGGTTCAGTATTTTTAATTTTATGAGCATTTTTGCTTTTTAAAATAAAACTTTTGTACAAAAAAATACAACCGACTTCCAAACAAAACACTAAAAAGTGTAAAATAACTTTAATTTAAGAAGTCAGTATTAAAAAACAAAGAAACAAAATCAAAAACAATGACTTCCGAAATTGAAGTTATTTTGTATCGAAGTATATATTTTTTTATTCTTATATTTTTTGTCTACGCCACCGGAATGTTGAACTTCGTCAGATTATAAAATAAGTTGAGAAATTGTAAACTTTCAGTAAATTGTCAACTAAACATTTGGATTGGAATGCTTTTTACGCATCTAAATATGATAGTTTATGATTTCTCGAATTCATTTCGAGAAATTGTGAACTGAAATAAAATGACGAACAATCGGAGCACAAGTATACAAGAAGCTAGCCTCTCATTTGTTTGTTAAAATTTGACGTCACATGTACGTCATGGAGTACGTGGGACGCTGAAGAGTTTGGTGACTAAAATACCCCTAGGTTGTTCTAGGGGAGGTAGTGGCCTGCAGTGGCGGGCCGGCAATAGCCGGGGATCGTGGAAGGCGCACTAGTTCTCACGATCCTCGGTACAAGTTTGAGAAGGAACACCGGGGTGGTTTTTAGTCAGTAAGAATCTGACAGACCCCTTCGCTCACCCCACGCAAAGGACATCCATGAAGATTTTCCAAACCAGCAACAAAAAAAAAAGGATCTTTACACACAGCTTTATAATATTAGTATAGGTAGGAAGCCTGTAGCGTAGAACAAATTGCACCTATGTATCCTCGACCTAAGAGACACAACCGCAGGACTCAGCAGTACCTAGGTATGCTCGCTCTTAAGTGCTTGCGGACACAATTTTATTACATTTTGGACTTGAAGAACTTTACTTACGTAGAGTGCTTACAACGGGAAACGTCGTAAGTGCTTGGAATATTTGGCTAGCCAATAGAAATGTGCACTTTTGGCTATTGCATATTTGTGTAGAAAAAACCCATTAACTGGGTAACACGGTATTTCTTGGCAAGACTGGAGTCAGATTTTACTGGCTTCTGACAATCCGTAACGACTGCCAAAGATCTACAAATGACAGACGGGACCAAACAACGGCATGACGTGCTTTTCGAGTCACGGAGGAAACTCGATATGTTAAGATGGTCACCCATCAACAGACCAGCCTTGGCACGTTGCTTAACCTTGAAGATCGACCTGTGCAGCTGTTGGTATTTAGCCACGAGCTCCTCAATCAGAAAACACTGAATCTGGGGGCGAATTCCCCTCCTTAGCTGTTACACACATAAAAAAGTATTCCCAAAACTTTTTGATATCGGTATAGGATGCTCAGTTTTGTCGCAACAGCTTCATAATACAATTTCAACAAATTTAAAGCCATCATTTATGCCAAACGCATGATAGCATGATATGAAAACGATTTGCACTACAGCAACTGACAAAATTGCTCTGATGTGATTTACTGTTTAAACATAGATTAAGTTTGTGTAAACTAGAATTCAGACAGGCAAAACCTGCGATAGTAATGGCAACTGAATTTACATACTTCTTGCTTAGCTATGTAATTACTGTTTTAGGACTTCCGAAGATGGCGATGCGACAAATTTATGATTGCTGTCTTTTTGAGGTAGGCGGTACAGAGAGTTCATTGCGGACCGCCTCGCCGGGCACCTAGCGGGAACAGGGCCGGATCTTGCGGACAACCAGTTTGGTTTCCGCAAGGGGCGCTCTACGGTGGACGCCGTCATGCGCGTCAGAGCCCTCACGACGGGGGATGCGGTCTCCCGGGGTGGTGTTGTCTTGGCGGTGTCTCTCGACATCGCTAACGCCTTCAACACCATGCCCTGGAGCTGCATTGGGGAGGCACTCCGGTATCATCGGGTGCCGACCTACCTTCGTCGTGTGGTCGGGGACTACCTGTCCGACCGGGCAGTAATCTACCCTAGTCACAGCGGTGAGTGGAACCGGCGAGAGATGTCGTGCGGTGTCCCACAGGGTTCGGTTCTGGGGCCGCCCCTGTGGAACATCGGTTACGACTGGGTGCTGCGAGCCGACCTCCCTAGCGGCGTCAGCGTCATCTGTTACGCTGACGACACGCTGGTGCTGGCACAGGGGGGGTCGTACGCGGAGGCGGCCGACGTTATGACACGCGGGGTTGCGACAGTCGTAGAGAGGATCCGGCAATTGGGTCTCGAGGTGGCACTGCACAAGTCCGAGGCCATGTGTTTTCATGGCCGAGGCAATACGCCACCGTCGGGATCCTTGCTGACGGTAGGAGGGGTTTCCATCGGCGTCGAGTTGACGCTGAAGTACCTAGGGCTCGTCCTCGACAGCCGGTGGAACTTCGTGGAACATTTCCGACGTTTGGCACCCAAACTGGAGCGGGCCGGTGCTGCTTTCAGGCGGCTCCTGCCCAACCTGGGGGGACCAAACGCCTCCTGCCGGAGGCTCTACGCGGGGGTCGTGCGGTCCATGGCCCTCTACGGGGCCCCGGTGTGGGCGCGTTCCTTGCGGCAGCGTGCTGCCAACTATCTGAACGCGCCCCAAAAGGTGATGGCCCTAAGGATGGCCCGAGGGTACCGCACGATCTCGCGCGAAGCGGTGTGTCTCCTTGCCGGATTGCCGCCATGGGATCTGGAGGCGATAGTCCTCGCGCGCCTACATGATTGGCGCGTGGAGGTACTACGCCGGGGGGAAACTCCGCTGACGCGGCAAATTGTCGCGCAGCGGACTGACCTCCGGCGCGATCTCATGGCGTCATGGAGACGACGACTGTCGCAACCCAGTGCAGGGCACGCCACGATAGTGGCGATAAGTCCCCTCTTTGAGGAGTGGCTAGAGAGGCGCCACGGCGTCCTCACCTTCCGCCTGACGCAGGTCCTCACCGGACATGGATGTTTCGGGAGGTTCCTGCACCGAATCGGGCGGGAGGAAACGCCCGGGTGTCACCACTGCGAGGATCGACCGGAGGACACGGTGGAGCACACTGTGCAGGTGTGCCCCGCTTGGGCGGCGCACCGCCGTGTCCTCGAAACGGCGATCGGCGGCAACCTCTCGCGTCCGGCCCTGGTCCAAGCCATGGTCCGGAGCGAGACGGAATGGGACGCCGTTGCCTCCTTCTGCGAAGCAGTCATGCTAGCGAAGGAGGTGGCGGAGAGGGAGAGGAGACCCTCTCGTCCCGGCCGCCGTGGTAGACGCCGCGGGCGTCGGGGGACAACACCTGGTGACCTCCGGCCACCGTAGGCGCGGGCCTGTGGACGGCGAGCTATGGGTGGCTCGCCGTCCGTCCGTCTAGTGACGACAGGCCGTGTCGACGGCGCGTTAGTGTTCCACGCGTGCCTCAAAGAGAGTCAGCACACAGAGGGGCCCGAAAGGGCCGACGCCTGCCGGAGTCGCGGGATTATTCGCAAGAGACACCGTGGCTCCGGAACACAAAGGGCAATGAAGGAACATGGATGGGGTTTAGTCAGTAGAAGTCTGACACTCCCTCCCGCTACACCCAGAGCGGGAGGAGTCATTGGATGATTTCCCATCCCTAAAAAAAAAAAAAAAAAAGGCGGTACAGAGAGTAAAGTTCCACAAACCTCCATTGAAAAGGGATGATCCTCCGACCACCCGCCCGATAGGTTATATTTGGGTTGATGTCATATATGTTCAAATCGCACGGTAAACTCTGCTTGTGCGATGCAGGATTTTTTTTCTCTGCTAGTTGGATAGATGGCGTGTCTTTTTGCATTAATGTAGATTCGTTTCATTATTTTTTTCCGTTTTTTTTTTATTTGTATAGATTGTAGCCGCTGCTGTCTTAGTAAAAATTGTTCTGATTTTTTTAAATTATAAAAAACATTCCCCTGTGACTATAGTCTCACCCGATGGAAGGCGGTGATATGTTCTACAGTGAAGCAGGCTTGTTTAAAAGTAACCTATTCATTCTTGATTTAGAAACCCCCCGATTCTGTGTTTCAGGATGCAAAGACGATGGTTCATTCCAACCCTTAGCTGTACGAAATTGTCCGTACAATGATTTCCATGAAATTGCAATGCAACAGTTTAATTTTACGTATTTTCGTGACAAATGTAGGCATTTTCTTTTCCATACGTTCTGGTCAAAAATACATAGCGATTTAAATAAATCTATATTGTACCATAAAAAGAGTAAGCACCAAACTACTACTAAAATTAAACCCTACTCCACTAACCACGTCACACTCCAAATATTTTCACCATTTGCCAGCAGAGCCTCTAAAATGTAGCTAAGTGTTTTAAGTGTTCAAGCACACTACATAACTAATTATTGAACTTAATACTAAAACCAAAAACATAGAAGATTTAGGGCGGGTTGTATCAAACAGTTGGTTAACGTAACATACGTATGTCAAAAAGTTACGATTACGGATGATGTTTGACGTTCGTTAAATTAGAAGCGTTGTTAGGTTAGGTTAAAAGCAACCAGAGGGCCAATTGTACTCATTCTCAAACAACTTTTGCATTCGCATCGACGACACGGTTGGCGCAGTGGTTGAGCGATTGACTGCTGCGCAGCATGTCGCGGGTTCGATTCCCGCACGGAACAAATATTTGTACGACCTACATGTATTTGTTCTGAGTCTGGGTGTTTTTCTATCTATAATATGTATGTATTTACAAAAAAAAAAAATGTATATAAGTAGTTTATCAGCCATATCGTTACCATAACACAAGCATTAGGTTGCTTAGCTTGGGACTATATGGCGTTGTGTGAAATGTCCAAGGATATTATTATTTATATTATATTTATATTGTTTCAAAACATTCTGGTAAAAATTCCTGCTCATTCCAATAGCCAAGTTATTGACACGGGTCCTACCTAAATAGCTTTTTTTGCATTCCACCACTTATTTGTGTCATCAGAAGAACTGGTATTGAGGAATTCAAAAGAAATGTCACAATATTGTTCTATTTGACGCAACTAAAGTTACGTTAACCAGTGCTCAGACCATCTGTTAACGTAAACTTTATATTTTACGTGCGTTAACGCTGACATTTTGTGAAACAACCCAATTTTTTGATTTGACGATGGTTAGCACCATTTTTAACGTTTACGCGTGCGTTAAGTGTAGTTGAAACAACCCGCCCTTAATCGTTACATGTGAATGTATGTTCGTCCGTAACATGTGAATGTATGTACGTCTGCTGCATGCCGGCCCTCAACTGCTACTTAGTTCCTTTCGTGAACAATTCTGGCCTGAATGAGGAGAACTCCCCACCACTGAAGTGGAGACTCGGTCGAGTCCAGCAACTGTTTCCAGGAGCTGATGGAGTCTGCAGAGAGGCCGACTTCTACACGGCGAGAGGCGTCCGACGTGCTCTGAACAGAGTCTGTCTCCTACCCACGACGGAAGAACTTGAAAGAGAGACCATTCAAGGGGGGGAGGATGAATACGCCGTGAACCGGCTCATACCAGCGCGGGAGCAGAGGGGAGCAGAGGCGCGCGGGAAGGGCGCGCGCGGCGGCAGCGGGCGGCGAGCGCGCAGCGCGCCGCGTCGACACACCGCTACGATCTCCGACGCGAGACCACGTCCATTAGACATTAGACATACGCACTAAATTTAACCTCTAATTACGAATATCTATACAGAAACGTAATAAACATAATTGTATTCAAGAAACACTCTTTAAATAAAGAAGACCTCGACCACCTCAACACACAACAGAGCTGCTCGTAAATAACAGCTCCGACAACTTTCGTACTTTCTTTCACAAAAATAATGCTTGTCATAAATATGTATGTCGGCGATACTACAACTATCCAGGTTACATCAGCCGGGATATTGGAACTATTTATTTATGCTTTTAAACCAAATTATTATGCACACTCAAAGTGTCAATAACAATATTCTCACACAATAGGTACACTGAACAAGTATTCGGAACACTCGTCGGCTTCAAGACGTTTGCACTGCTCGAATGCCACCAGCCAAAATTAAAAGACATTAATTCAAACGATGCTGAAAATCATAACATTTTGAACGTCAAAATTTACATGACGACAGTCCCCCAAATCGCCCCGCCCGTCACCACTTCCTAGTGTTTTAGCTCGGAATAAGAAGTAGCGGAACAAACTGCCCAGCAACACAACTGTCTGTTAAGTGATGAAATTGAATTTATATAAAACTACTAGATGACAAGCGCAACTTCGTCTGCGTCACAGTTTCCGCTCCTAAATAAAAATGCAACAAATAATTGAGATGTAAGCTACCCTATCTTTCAAGTTGGATCAAACTGCACACGGTGTGCAAATTTGATTAAAATCGGTTAAGTAGTTTAGGAGTCCATCGCGGACAAACAACGTGACACGTGATTTATATACCTATATTAAGATTATTCAACTAGAACAATAAATTAAATTAAAACTGAGCTCAGCCTCTGTTGAGCACAACGTCCTAGACTCTGTCGAACGCCACTAGATGGCGTTGGCGTCCTGATTGTTCAATTGACTGACTTATTTCCGACAAATAATAATGATTTATAAAATGTAATGAAGGGGCTTAACTGTATAACTAAAGTACTAAAGGAATCGAAATCACTTTTAACTTTTAAAAAGCTATTAATGCTCCACCTAATGTATGAATTGTAAGTTGTTACCGTTTTTATAACTTAATTTTAGTTTTTCCTCATAGAAGTGATTGTTATTTTTCCTCATAGAAGTGAATAATTGTATTCTTTTTGAGCGAAATAAATTTCTTTAACCGTAAATTATCGACTCAAGTCATTCTACATTGTACATGCACGAAACACTACTAAAATTTAACCCCAACCAACCTCGTCGCTCTCCAAATCTTCTCGCCATTTGCCAGTAAAGCCGCTAAAATGTAGCAAAGTGTCCCAGCACACTACATCACTAATTGATACTAAAACTTACATGGCACGATGGTAACGACATTTTAGCCCCGTTAATGCACTTGCTGAGCAAATAGCCTGGACCTATTTAGTAATTAATGGGAAGTTCGAGCCAAAAATAAAGGGGATTGCCTTTTGCACTTTGCTGGTTTTAGTGACTTTTGGAAAGGTGTCGATTAGTGCAGTTAAAGTCAGATAATAGGGAATATGCACGCGATTTTTTTATTTATAAAATGAATTACTTATAAGCTCCAGTAAACACTCTAGAAAATATTTTTTAAATATCTTCATCAGTGATGAAGTTATAACGCTTCAAAGATTACTTTTAGAACGAGAAGTCCGACATGGAATTTGACGTCACATTACGTGACGTCTATACATCTGCCATAGAAAACAGCGTTTTCGTGAGAGGGACAGATATATTTGTTTAAAATAATTATATCTCGTTTGTTTTTCGAGCAATTTTGATTCTATTTCCACTGTTAGTAAAATATTTTTGTATATTTTTAGATAAAGTGTTTAGATAATAAACATTTTTTTATGCATATTCCCTATTGTTACAAATTGACCAAAATGAGTTGCTTAGTGTTTTGATTTTCCAATTGGAAATAATTGTTTATTAATGCGAACACAACTTTTTTTTATTTTATATCGAAGAGAACACAACTCTTTTTTATTTTATATCGAAGAGAACACAACTTTTTTTTATTTTATATCGAAGAGAACACAACTTTTTTTTTATTTTATATCGAAGAGAACACAACTTTTTTTTATTTTATATCGAAGAGAACACAACTTTTTTTTATTTTATATCGAAGAGAACACAACTTTTTTTTTATTTTATATCGAAGAGAACACAACTTTTTTTTTATTTTATATCGAAGAGAACACAACTTTTTTTTATTTTATATCGAAGAGAACACAACTTTTTTTATTTTATTTTTTGCGATGGGTTTGCTCTTGACTCTAGTCTAGGTCAGAGATGACAGAGACAAAGTTTACGATGTAGCGAGCTTAACTGCCCAGAAGTAGCCTGTTCACTGAAAATAATAATAATTTAGATTATAAGTGCTTCACAGTGCTACACACACACACACACACCTCCAGTGTGCGAGGTGCGTGTGTGTTTATTTTTTTTCACCTATATGTAAAAAACAAAGACATCGAATCGAACCAAACGTCCTATCTCCAGAACCATGACAACTCTGTGCCCGATCATAGTTCATTGGCAATTTGGGCATATAAATCAAATTTAGCCGAACTGACTACCATGATGCGGTGTAATGCAACCGATAGAATTATCGATGATAATGCTATATCATGGGCTGTTTCAACTGAATTTAGGACGTAATAATGTTAGATAGTGTGATAGCAATAGTGTACAGTGGATATTCTCATAGTTTTCTTAATGAACTAGTACCTTCAGGCAAGAGAAGAAAAGATTTGGTTTGTATAAAGTCTCAAACCAAACATGTTTTTGCATATTTTTTTATGTGTATGGGTCCTAAACCTTACCTTTACCTACCTATAACAATCTCAACTAGTTATTCAAAATATCATCATCATCTGCCTAGCCTTTTCCCAACTACATTGGGGTCGGCTTCCAGTCAAACTGGATTCAGTTGAATACCAGTATTTTAAGTGGAGCGGCTTACCAGACCTCCACAACCCACTAACTGGGTAACACGGTATTTCTTGGCAAGACTGTAGTTTGATTTACTGGCTTCTGACAATCCGTAACGACTGCTAAATATCTACAAATGACAGCCGGAACCAACGGCTTAACGTGATTTCTGAGGCACGGAGGAAACTCGATATGTTAACATGGTCACCCATCCACCGACCAACCTTGGTAAGCGTTGCTTAACCTTGAAGATCGACCCGAGCGACTGTTGTTATTCAGGTCCTCAAAATATATAGTTTAAATTATTTAAAAAATGTAGTACTACTCTTGCGGAATATTTATCGAAATTATCGATTACATTGACACAGAAAAATTGATAGGAGTTTTAGTATGATAATTTTATTGTTATTTAAGATTCCTAGAAGTACCTACCCGTTACAACTATCAAAGATTTACACAACTATGATTCTTTTTTACGACGTAGACCAGTGTGGCTGTTATTATTTAGCCACGAGCTCCTCTCGATCATTTTTCAGCAAAACCTTCTTTATCTACAGAACTACACTTCAAACACAAAAAAGGTTTAATTAATCAACGGTTTTACTTGATCTATCTTCATAAGGCACTTGTCTCACCGACGCGCGACGCGACGGCGAGGAAGCGATTAGCTTTCGATCATTTTCTCGCTGAGAAAAGGGACAAAAATATAGATCTTTTGCGAGTAAAAGAGACACATTCATTTATAGTCAACAGCTGGCTGTTCACACTGCCGGCTAGCCGGCTCTTACCACTGGTTAATCGCAGCGACACTCGCTCTTACGGCCTGGGCACAGCTTCAGGCGGTGCGGCGCGCGGCGCGGCGGGAGGCGCGGCGGGCGGCGCGACTTGCGGTGGTATGTCACAGCTCGACTAGTTGCGACCGCGGCGGCGTCAGCGGTGGACGTATTTAGAGAACGGCCGAACTATTAAAATGGCCCTATCAAAAGTGGCACGGTATTGCATACTTATCTAATTAAATTGCCTACTTGTAAAAAATAGGTAATAAATACTTACCACTATTACCAGGAAATTTATGTTTTATTTCTTCCCACATTTTTTTTATTATGTACCTATACTTATGATGTGGATGTTTTGACATCCATATTGCTGGTCTACATAGTATTTCAGCAATGAATTCTTCTGTATCCATATTCAATTACCTAGAACGCGCGTAAAAAACAAAATTATTTGTTTCGGTCGCGCGATGACCGAATGCGTCCACCGATGCCGCCGCGCGCGCCGCTCTGAGCTGTGGCCACCTCGATACTCGCTAGTGCATTTGTTTCACTCGCACAACGCGCCGCCCGAGCCGCCGCGCCCCGCGCTTGTCTCACCGCGCCGCAATTCGCACCGCAATTCGCTACGCCGGTAGCTGTGGCATACTTCATAGGTTTTCTACCATTTGTTTTCGCCGCTCACCGCTTGCCGCGCCTCACACCGCGCCGCAATTCGCGTCGCGGTTAGCTGTGGCCAGGAGGTTAAGGTGGAAGCTCCAGGGTAGCCCGCGAAATTCAAATATTTTCATGTTTTTTGCAATTTGCCGGTCAGTGTGAAGCTGTAAGTTGAACAGAATACAGTTCGCGGTCGTAAAAATCATTTATCTAAAGGATTATCACCATTTGATTGATCAATATAACCTTCTAAGTTCATAGAACTCGATTGAATGTAATTTCGTGAAAAAGTCATTCAATCGAGTTGTATGAACTTAGAGGGTTATATTGATAATTAAAATGGGTATAATTCTTAAGATATATATGCGTTACGGCCGCGAATCGTATTTTGTTTAACATACAGCTTCACACTGACCGGCAGATGCAAAAAACATAAAAATATTTGAATTTCGCGGGCTACCCTGGCGCTTCCACCTTAAGAGCTATCAAAGATAATACTCGCTCAGCGATACTCGCTCGGCGATGCTAGCTGGGCGGTCAGAACTCACCAACTCGCGGTAATTTCTACCTATAGTGCGGGTCGGAGCGAGTATGCGAGTAAAAGCCCGTAGCACAAAAGCACTCGCTTCAAGCCGAGCGTCAAAACTATCGAAACTTTTCACTCACTACTCGCTGCTCGCCAACTCTTTTCGAACTTGAAGCTTTATTCACTACCAGCTGACCCGCGCAACTTCGTCTGCGTCACATTTTCCATTATTGCTCCGCTCCTATTTGTCTTAGCGTGATGATATATAGCCTATAATCTTCCTCGATAAATGGGCTATCTAACACTGAAAGAATTTTTCAAATCCGACCAGTAGTTCCTGAGATTAGCGCGTTCAACCAAACAAACAAACAAACAATCCAACAAACAAACAATCAAACAAACAAAAAAGTCTTCTGCTTAATAATATTAGTATAGATTGGCTGATCGCCGGCGGTGAGACAAATGCCTAAAAAGCACAAAAATAGTGTTCGCATTAAAAAGTACCACAATTTGTGAAACAAAATACAATGCGCGCGAAATGATTTATAGTCGGAAGCAAGTTTATATTGTTTGTAACAATAAAAATTATACAACGAGCTACTTGATGGTTGGCGTTTTAAAATATGGTCGTGTTTTGCTGTGGTTTATGAGGGAAATGAGTTTTTACTTGGTTAATAAAATGTAGGTACTGTGGTCCTATTCTGCAAAAATTTAACTGTGGAAATTTTGATAAAATCTAATGAAAGAAATCCTATTGCTATCAACGGAATATTAACTGCAGACTCCGAGCCGTGACTGAGAAGACAAACTGACAATACTTTACTATACTGGAAATTGAATCCAACACTTTATTACTGCAGTGCATCAGGTTTGTTACAAGCAAAAGTCGATGCTTCCACACGCCATCCAGACAGAAATCTGCCTCTTTGCTCTGGGGAGTTCGGGTCAGTTCTAATTCCATCCTGAAGACTATAGCGGAGAGGTACGACTTTTCTTTGTTAGGAGATATTCGAAGATGCATCACGAACAACAACTTACTACAGCCTCCAGACCTAGGAATAAGTTACATGTTGCTTATCCAAATAAAGATTTATACTAGATAATATAAGAATTTAATTTTTATTTATAATTTACTCAGCAGTAGCTCTCTAGACCGTACAGGGCTAGACAAAAAAAAACATGTTAATTTGGAAGCGTTTAACATTCCCACTTTTATTTTTGATTTAGGCATTCATGATAACGTCACTTCGGATACAGAAAATGACATTATAATGAATGCCAGATAGTCTTCAACGACGTCTTTAAAAAATTGCATCGAATCTATACTAATATTATAAAGCAAAAGAGTTTGTTTGTTTGGTTGAACGCGCTAATCTCAGGAACTACTGGTCCGATTTGAAAAATCCTTTCAGTGTTAGATAGCCCATTTATCGAGGAAGGTTATAGGCTATATATCATCACGTTAAGACAAATAGGAGCGGAGCAGTAATGGAAAATGTGACGCATACGAAGTTGCGCGGGTCAGCTAGTCTTCAATAAAGCCTCAGAAACCCATCTCGCTCCACGACCAACGATCCCTCAAACACATTCCATACATATGCAAGTCAACGTAGCAAGCGATTACTCTCCCCGTCTAAGAGCACCTTGCCAGGCTAGCGTCATTCGTTGCCAGTCATGCTGGCATTTGTCACTGACCACTGGCATGTTGGCGATATTTATCTTTATCTTCAACAAATCTGTGCATGGTTTTCTTGTTTTAAAAATAATTTCAAGTCACAAGCCAAGGCTAGGAATGATATTATTTAACTACTAGCTGACCCGCGCAACTTCGTCTGCGTCACATTTTCCATTACTGCTCCGCTCCTATTTGTCTCAGCGTGATTATATATATATATATATATATATATATATACGCCTATAACCTTCCTCAATAAATGGGCTATCTAACACTGAAAGATTTTTTCAAATCGGACCAGTAGTTCCTGAGATTAACGCGTTCAACCAAACAAACAAACTCTTCTGCTTTATAATATTAGTATAGATTGCTGGTGGTAGAGGTGCTGAATCAAGTGGATTCTTAATTTCGTCCAGAACAGTCCAAAAAGAAACACATTTTCTCCGATTTTTACTAACAATATTGCTGATCGTAGACCACTGATAAATATAGTTTGTTTTAAGATTTTATAATATCAAAAAAGTTTTACTGGGTTCATAGAATCGATTTATTATAGAGGAGCTCGTTCAAATCGGACCAGTAGTTCCTGAGATTAACGCGTTCAACCAAACAAACAAACTCTTCTGCTTTATAATATTAGTATAGATTGCATAATATACAAAATCTACGTTCAGTTACGTATCCTGATCTCTCTCTCGAATTAAGAATATAATTATGAAGAGGGTACCTCATGCAGGGCACTGTATCATCTCTATCGGTTGAAATGCCGACCAGCCCAGGTACCTAATCTCCTGGTACAAACTAATCTTGAATCAAAATCAACAAAACCAACTATCGAACGAATGGTGCTGAATCAAGTGGATTCTTAATTTCGTCCAGAACAGTCCAAAAAGAAACACATTTTCTCCGATTTTTACTGACAATATTGCTGATCGTAGACCACTGATAAATATAGTTTGTTTTAAGATTTTATAATATCAAAAAAGTTTTACTGGGTTCATATAATCGATTTATTATAGAGGAGCTCGTGGCTAAAGCCGCACGGGCCGATCTTCAAGGCTAAACTATAACAGACGAACGCATCGATCTTCAAGGTTAAGCAACGCTTGCGAAGGTTGGTCTGTGGGTGGGTGACCATCTTGACATACCGAGTTTCCTTCGTGCCTCAGAAAGCACGTTAAGCCTTTGGTCCCGGCTGTCATTTATAGATCTTTGGCAGTCGTTACGGATAGTCAAAAGCCAGTAAAATCTGACTGAAATCTTGCATTGAATGAGTTGTGGAGGTCTGGTAGGCAGCCGCGCCACGTAAAATACCGGTATTCAGCTGAATCCGGTTTGTCTGGAAGCCGAGCCAATATAGTAAGGAAAAGGCTAGGTTGTTATAATGGTCACCCATTCACAGACCGACCTCGGCAAGCGTTGCTTAACCTTGAAGATCGACGTGTTCGGCTGATATAGTTTAGCCACATTGAAACATAATACCAAATATTCATCTCTTCTGTTAGTAAAACAGTTTACTTATGGATACAGGTAACTCCGGACTCCGGAGGAGACTCTCCTCTCCTCCCAGTAAATCGAAAAACAATCTAGTAATTCAATCAAATCCATATTTCCATTGCTAATAATTTCAACATTATACGTCCTTAAGTTAAACAACATAAAACATGGGGCTGACCTTATGCTACTGCGGAGAATCTTAACACCGCGATTCAGAAAAACGCGTCATAAGTACAACGCCATCTATCGATCTACAACGTAACTGAACTGTCTTTATGCTCATAACTACTCATAAGTTCAAACTTAGAAGCTTGCGATAAATAATGAAAATATAATAACATATAATTATAAACATTATGTGTTTAATTAAAAAATAACTCAAAAATACATTGTTTCGGGGTCTTTTCACACATTTCTTATTAAAAAATTTCTCAATAGATGGCATTGCAAGTATCTGAAGTCTCAATGAAAACAACCTATTTTAGCGCTCGATGAAGTTTCTTCGTAAACTTTAAAATTCGATATCTTTTGATTTTGTGGGTCGATTTTGATGAAATAAACACTAAATGTTGCTCCAATTATCACTTAATATTTCGAAGTACCTAAATTTTGAATCCAATCAGTGGTTTATGCGTGATGCTCCTCCAAACGCACAGACATACAGACGCACAGACATACAGACGCACAGACAAACAGAAAAGAATTTCAAAAACTGCTTTTTTGTGTTCTATGTCATTTTTCTGACATTTCTATGTATTTTTTATGCGAAAATATTCAATGTACAGACACGGCAACTCTACGATTTTATTATATGTAATAGATTTGGACATTTTTACATTTTCAAGATAGGTTCGCATTAATTTACCACCATCTCACCTGATGGAAAGCAATGATTTGGTTGATAGTAGAGCATGCCTGCCAAGACTTTGATATGATTCACTTTAAGGGAGGTTGCAACTCTCGGAAAAAGACTCCTGTAGAGAATTCTACTTCTAAGCTGGTTGCATGTTGCGGAATTTGTTCGAAAGAGTCACCGCGGCCCTGGAACAAAAGGCATTAGGAGAAACACGGATGGGTTTTAGTCAGTAAGAGTCTGCCACTCCCTCCTGCTTTACCCAGAGCGGGAGGACTTATTTGATGATTTCCCATCCTTAAAAAAGCTGGTTGCATAATGAATGTATTCCCAAAAATCAGTAATGAGGAAGACTTTTTACTGTCTGGCGTGTTCTGCGGTTGCAAAGTGCGAATAATGAGCACCCGGCTATTGTTCGATATCTACGTCGGGCAAATACTGAATCAAATAGGTATCTCAATTTTTTTTTCGACCTGTGAAATAAGAACAACACTAAACTTGTATCAATTTATTGCAACCAAACAGAAACAAAATATAGATCCTAGCACGAATATTTTGACGTATAGTAACGTTAACGTGAGTGGATTTTGAATGTGAAAAACTACAACCCCATAGTATTTTTGTTTAATTTTATGAGACATACACAATTATATAATTCAAAAATATGAATATAGTTTCTAATTCAAATAAATATTATGTGCGAAACGAGTATTGTAGCTATGGTAAAATTTTACGTCACGTTACTATACGTCAAAAGTATTCGTGCTAAGCCCTCACAGCTATATAGGTATTGTGTTTGATAAAATGCACCAAAAAGTCAATAAGTCCAAAGTCATTCTTTTTTTTAATTCAAAAATTCAAACGGCACTTTTGAACGTCATCGTTAATTTAAAATTATATTTCTATTCGGAAAATTAGATTCTGTTGGAGAAGAATGTACAAGAAACTCCAAAGTTACTCTTTTCAAATAAATGTTTTTACAATGTTTGTTATACAGTACAATTAAATATATGTGAGGTTTATGCATCGCCTAGTAAAGTACCAAGACAGTGGAAATAAGTCACTCAATATTGTTAATTCTAAAGGTCACGTTTTTGCATCTACATCAACGAACGGCTTTGGACGAAAAGAATGTAACTAGTGCCTAAAGGAATAGGCCACCTTTACTATACTAAAACACTTTTCAGACGTATGAAGCTACGGGTAAAAACTAGTGAAATAGAAAAAAGTTCCCCCACTTTTTCTAACACTGAAAAAACACCACTAAATAATTCAGGAGCCGCAACAAAGTTCAATAAACATAGGTCAGACAGCGGTGTCGCCGACGTCAATTGATTTATATCTGACGAGGCGACTCTCTGATCTTTGTGCCGCGTCCGACAGCGTTGACAGATGCTTTACAGGAGTACAGCTTAGGGCTACCACTAAATAATATGAAAGGAAATGTTATTTGTTGTATGTATAGGGAGCTCGTGGCTAAAGTAGAACGTTAACCTGTCAACGTCCGTAAGGCACTACAAGTAAGCCGTCTTTGTGTAACACACTACGGGCGAGATTTTTTTACCCGTACCCATATCTCGTGGCTAAACATTAACAGCCGCACAGGTCGATCTTCAAGGTTAAGCAACGCTTGCCGAGGTTGGTCTGTGGATGAGTGACCATCTTAACATACCGAGTTTCTTCCGTGCTTCAGAAAGCACGTAAAGCTGTTGGTCCCGGCTGTCATTTGGAGAACTTTGGCAGTCGTTACGGATAGTCAGAAGCCAGAAAATCTGACACCAGTCTTGCCCAGGAGTACTGTGTTACCCAGTTAATGGGTTGTGGAGGTCTGGTAGGCAGCCGCTCTACGTAAAATACTGGTATTCAGCTGAATCCATTTTGACTGGAAGCCGACTCCAATATAGTTGGGAAAAGGCTAGACAGATGATGAATTAAATATTATTTGTTCTTCTTAGTATATTGCTTTTGGCAGAGCAGTCGTGGTCCCGGAGGCTGTAGTAGCGTGTGTTGCTCAACGCTCATCATCATCATCATCATAATCAGCCAAAAGACATCCGTTGTTGGACATAGGACAAGTGTCTCCACAACAACCGGTCCTGTACGTATAGCATCCATCAGCTATCCACGACCCTCACCTGGTCATCGTTCCTCCTTGTAGGATGCCTTCCGACACGGTCTTCTGGTACGTGGTCGCCACTCCAGAACTCATCCCCATCATCCCAACAATCATCCCCATCGACCATCTGCTCTGCGAGCAATATGCAACGCATATCCACTTACCATCTTGCCTTTCTCTCACTGCACACGCTCTCGTTCAGTGATCATTCTGGGGTGATGAATTGGGGGGTTCGACGCATCGGGGAGTGTCCTCTTGATTTTGCGCCGTTTACTCTGCCCTGGACTACAAGTCATTCCAAAGCGGTGACTACATTGTGTCTACAAAAAATATTCTCTGCACTAATATTATCTACACTGAATGAAGAGTACCAATAAAATTACGTAATTAATTGGTAGATCGCGTCAGTAAGTCTTGGGTACAATCGTAATAACAACAAGATTATTACGTTTCTTGGAAAACACGTAAATTCGTTGGTCCATCGCCTTATCTCTTCGGTCATGTTGGATTGAAAACTCAACGTGCTATTAGAGTGAAAGAAGAGAGACTGGATCTTTCTATTATTTGTACCCCTTAACTGCTTGATGGACTTTAGCTTCAGATGTGTCATTAGATTCGTTTTGATTATGAGACTGACACGGTTTAGGTTAAGTCACTATCACTACATATTATGAAACAAAGTCCTCCGCTGCGTCTGTCTGTCTGTCTATTCGCGAAAAACTCAAAAACTACCCCACCGATTTTCATGCTGTTTTCACTAATGGATAGAGTGGTTCTCGAGGAAGGTTTTAGTATAGAATTTGTCAAGTGGGCGAAGCCGCGGGCATCAGCTAGTGGTATATATAAAAATAAAATGGTCGATTTTTGGCGCCATATTATGGCTTCAATAATTCTTTTTTTCCACAAAACCTGTCGAGAGGGATATTAAAATAAAGGTCTCGAGAAGAAAATTAAACATTAAATTGTTAGTCACTAAAAGGGAGGAAATCAAAAATTTACTTCGTAAAAATATCTGACCGCTAAATACGACTAAAAGTTCCAAACTGGTCACTTTTCAAGCAGTCTTGCAGTTGTTTTTGTGTGTATCTGTATCGAATAAATGTTTCTATCCTATTCTTTCTTTTCAATAAAATATCTTCCGCGTCGATGCGCTGGCTAGTTTTCGTTGATGTTGGCCATCATGACCGTAATTCGGTCCAGAAGACGGCCATATATAGACTTTATCGTAGGCAATAGATAAAGTCTATAAATTCATGATCCGTCAGAAAAACTACTACTCGTAACACAAAGTTATCCGTCGCCAGCCCTACTCATACTAGCTGCGTGTAAACGCAGTACGCACTGTTGGCCGTCGCGTATCGGTGGCGCGCCAAGTTCATGTTTTATGGACAGGACCGTTGTTGGCAGTACGGGCATAGTCATTTTTTGGCTATGGGGGTATAACGAAGAGTATCCAGGGTAGTGTTGAGTTGCGGAATTTGTTCAAAACAGTCACCGCGGTTCTGAATCGCTAACTGCTTTAGGAGGAATACGGATGCGTTTTAGTCAGTAAGAATCTAACAATACCTTACGCTCCGCCCAGAGCGGGAGGAGTTATCTGGATGGGAATACCCAACAGCTTTTTTCGCAAAACCAAGAAACGAAACCAGCCTTTCGATTCTGTCGACATTTCACCGTGTACACGACAGAGTGAACGACAAGTGAGCTTTCAAACCATACAAACAAGATACCTAAAATGACAGCTCACTTGTCGTTCACTCCACCTAAGCGTTCACTACGACAAGTTTACAAAATGGCACTGCAAGACCTCAAGCTTAATAGTCGCACTTGGAACTACTAGAAGATAATCACAAGGCAGTTATATCGTTAACCGAGTGTAATTGAAAAATGCTTGCACTGTCTGGACAGGTCCACTCAAAACTTTGTGGTAATTTCCTCAAAAAATTACTTTCATCTCTGAAAAGTCAGCTAGGTAACATCGGCCTCATAAAAAAATATTGATGTGTAAAAGTATTATTTTCAACCAAGTTAATAAAATAAATATCATTTTTCACCATTTTTATGAATTTGTCAGGAATTTTTTAAAACAATCAACGTCTACTCTCTAATTCAAAGTGAATTTTAGAAGTAGAGTAGGTATTCAAGATATAAAATGGCGAAGTTTTTCTTACGGGAAGCGCTATAAAATTCCTCGTGGCGTATCGGCAGCCGCTGACGTGATATAGGAGGCCCCACATTTCCCCTTTCGAGAAGGGAATTTAAAACCGATTCCTAACGTTTTTTTTTTTCAAGAGTTCAGTTTTTATTCGTTGGAGAGAAAATGTGGAGAATTAGAGGAGGATTAAGAGATTATTTCAATACTTTTTTTAACTACCTAATGATGTCATTTTTGTATGCTCCAAAATTTAAATAGAATATTATGAAACCGTTATTTCTTACTCGCTCACCGCTGTACTTTTTTGATTAATTTCTTTGACAAGACAGTTGAATCGTTTCTGCGGGACTGGTCGGGCTTCATTAGCTCGGCGTTTTTCTAGTGGTCGCCACTGTTGATTCTGTATGAAAAAGTAATAATAATTATAATATAGTTAGAGCCATAATCACCAAGGTGACGTAAAATTTTCTTCAAATCGATCGCTCCTTAAACAAATCGAAAAACTTACAAACCACTAAGACTCCAATAAAAAATATTGAAACATCCATTTAACTTTATTCACCCCATTCATAATGAACTATCTCCGTAACAAACAAAACACCTTCTTTCAAAGAAACAACAATACAAAGTAAGAGCAATTCTTTTAAAAGAATAGCGGAAATATCTCCCGAAGTTTTAGCGGTATAAATATTTATAGACCGTCCCGAGTCATAACGACTATTGTTTATTGGCCTGATAAGGGCGGGGGATGATGTAAGCGGGAACGGACTGTGATTGTACCTGCGTAGAGGATGTGGGAATATATTGCCTGAATAATATAGTGGAGATCGAATATCGTGGTCATCAGTTATATTATTTTTGCGAGCGTTTCCGCAAGCTCAAGCGTGCAATTTTAAAAGGCGATGGACATTGAAATGAATGACGTATGGATTGCGATGTCAACAGCTGTAATATATTATTTAGATAATATGTAGCACATAAGTCAATTCAATATAGGTATACTATTTAAGGCCGTACCCTGGCCAAATAACCTTGAGCATTTTTTCCCTCAATAACAGCGCAAGAGCTACAATAGCGAATACGCTCAGAATGTTGAATAAAATCGTTGTAAAATCTAATTTTGGTCGTTTAAAAAAAATACTTCTACCAAAATGTTCATAATTAAATTGCCTATCCATTAGTGTAAGTACAAAATCAAAACAATCGTTAGTTTTCGAGAAGATGCATGTTTTCTGTAATTTTTTCTCATTTCTGTGGTTTCGTTGTGTGGAGATTACTTAAACATTATACTTAGTAATAAAAAATGAAATCTACCATTTTGAAGCCAAGATTATGTAAAAATTTAATAATTTTTTTTTAGTTGATATTTCTTTTGGATAAAGAGTAGATAGCTCCAAAAACTGCACAAAAAACGGCTAGCGCTGCGTTTTGCTAGGGGACGCGCCTTAAGTCTACTAAACTTACCAACGTACATATACTATTATCCAAAAAACAAAACACACTTACAGCGGATTTCACCAATGAAACAGATCGCAATCAAGCTGCGTTCAAAAGTTGTCAGTGTCAATATTCCATAGAAAATAATGACAGTGACAGCTCGTAAACATGGTTCATATATTGATCGCATTCAGTTTCAGATTGATGAAATGGAATCTTTTTTTTTTTTTTGGTATGGGAAATCATCAAATGACTTCCCCCGCTCTGGGCGGAGCGGGAGGGAGTGTCAGACTTCTACTGAGTAAAACCCATCCATGTTCCTTCAGTGCCCTTTGTGTTCCGGAGCCACGGTATCTCTTTCGAATAGTCCCGCAAGATGAAATGCGCCCTTAGGCGTCGAAGTACTAACATTATAGTATATCACTGTTCAGTTAAGCTAACATTTAATTAGAGTTTTTGGAAAATAAAGCGTGTTATTTTAGTGTTATCTGGAAACAAAACGTGGTCAGAATTTGTATTGCCACATTGAATGACATTACTAAATCTTACTTAGCATTTCCATTTCAGACCGTCCTCATCCCTAAAATACTGAAAATTGTAATCACCGTACCGAACTGTGAAAAACACTATCGGACCACGTCTATATTCCATGACCTGTGAATACCTATGCAAGTTTGGGCTGTTCTGAAACCTAAAATGGCGGCGCTGTCAGAAATTACTGTCCGCAAGTTATGATCGAAAATATGTATTCTGCGTCTAGCTTGGGGCTAGACGCAGCTTGGTATTTTAGTACCAAACCTTTTTATAAGGTATTTTTTTGTTCAATTATTACAATTTACTATTAGCCTTATGGGAGGTTATTTATCAAAGTTTTACAAAGTCTTAAATTATTGTGTTTTGAAAATAAATTTTATAATTTTCTTTGTTCAGAATTATAAGACTTTTGTACATCCTTTCAATGGTCCCAGTTGCAACAGCAAAAACCATCAATTAATGTCAATAAGCCAGGGGTTTTAAAAAAGTCACTTTAGCAAAATCAGAAAACACATCGCGCCACCCGTCACTGTCTTCCGAATGAACCTAAAACCTAATGCGTTAGCAATAAAGATGAAAATGAAATGACAGAGTGTGGTTAAAATTATGATTTTAATATGATTCTGCTAAAGTGGCCTTTTTAGACCTCCTGGTCACCAATCCACAAGCCGACCTCGACAAGGCGTTGCTGAACCTCCAAGATCGACTTCAGCGGCTTTTATTATTTTAGCCATAAGCTAACAATACACAAAACACGGTAAAAAAAAACTTACTTTTCCGATTAACTTGCCCAATGATCCAGTACACAATTATCAAAAGCTTTCAGAAACACAGACCAATAAAAATCAGCTCAAAGAGTACAAGTTACGAACAAAGTAAAATTATTCAAGTAGATACCTTGCTGTCCAGTGAGTAGTCTGGTGCTTCAATTATAAGAATTTAGTAGTCCCGCGGGCATCGCTGACGGGCCGCCAGCCAGTCATAAATTTTGCATCTCCCGTTGTAAGAGGTAGGTGGAAAATCTATTAAGTTTTCCTATTTCATTGTTATGATGAGGTGGGAATTTTCTGCGGTTTTTCATGAAACCTTTTTTTTCATCTTTTGTGATGAAATCTTGTAGCAAAAGGAATATATATGAGTGCCAATTATATTCTACTAATTTTCACAATCACATCGCTTTCGCATCTCAATTGCAATCTGTCAAGAAGGAGTGAAAATTAAGGCTTTTTTGACAGTTTGACATAATAATAATAATAATAATAACCCTACCGCAGTATCTCTACGTTGACGTCGTGGTGGGGCTTGCGCGTCCCGATGGACCTTAGGTCATACCTAGGGTGAGGGGCCAGACAAAGAGAGATACAATCCGCAAGGCAGTTTTGTGGCGAACTGTTGGGCAGTAGCGACCCCACGAACCTTATCTCCCGGGAGAAGTCTTGTTCCTCATCTACGGCTTGCCTTTATTGGCTGGCCAGTGTGAAAACTGACGAGGAACAGAGCTCCCACCTCTTTCTTGCCTTAATTGGCCGGTCTGAGTGGAGATTCGCTAGAGCACACGTGCTCGGGAGAAGGATGTATAATCCAGTAAGGTGCTGGTAGGGATCTTGACCGCACTACCGGAATTGTCCTGATAGCCGTGGTATACCTCTCCACTCCTCTAGCACCTCAGGCTATGTTGCCTCCTTGGCGCTACGTCACTTTGTGCTAGCGACCGTTTTCGGGGGCCCATTCATTAAGTGTGCAAGTCACCCCCTGCCATTTTAAAGCCGTGTATATTGTTAGTGGTCAGGCAGGGGCCAATAGTTCTTCTATAATAAGCGATTATCAGTCCACTAAACCACCCAAACCCATAGCGTTTCATTTTTTGTTTCCATAATCTGCAATAGTACTGCTCCAACCGGGGATTGCCCTTGGGAATACTTTCAGTGCATACAGGGATAATCGCCGGTTGGTGCCCCATTACATTTGAAATTTCAAACGGGGCCTCTGCGAGTTGGTTTCGGCCCCTCGTATGCCTACCAAAAGACCGGGTCTCTAGGGACCCGAGAAAGTAAAAAAATAAATAAAAATAATAATAATATCCTTGGACATTTCACACAACGCCATAATAGTCCGAAGCTAAGCAACCTAATGCTTGTGTTATGGTAACGAGATGGCTGATAAATTACTTATATACATTTTTTTTTGTAAATACATACATATTATAGATAGAAAAATACCCAGACTCGGAACGAATACTTGTAGGTCGTACAAATATTTTTCCGTGCGGGAATCGAACCCGCGACATGCTGCGCAGCAGTCAATCGCTTAACCACTGCACCAACCGTATCGTCGATGCGAATGCAAAAGTTGTTTGAGAATGAGTGGAATTGGCCCTCTGGTTGCTTTTAACCCAGACGATCATCGTTATGAAAAAGCAACAGCATTTGCATAACGAATGGTCGTATTGGCTTTCAGTCAAATAAAAAATGACTAGGTCCCCGTATTTAACCCGTAGCGACTGTCCATCTCACCTCAACAACTTAGCACCTGGCGTCATTTAATAGAAGACATTGAAAAACTCACATAATAAGCAAATAGGGGCCATGGGCTGGCCATATTAGTCACAGAACCGATGACCATTTGGGTAGACGAGCTCTTGAGTGGAGACTGCGAATCGGCAAACGTAAGGTAGGACGCCCTCAGGCTCAGTGGAGCGACAATCTTCGCAGCAGCTGCATGAGAGTTGCCGGAAATAAATTTGAATGGCGTGCACTAGGAGAGGTCAATGTCCACCACAGGACTGCTAAAGGTGATGATGGCTTCTCATAAGCTCCTTGAGTCCCGAAGTAGGTAACGAGTTTTTAATCATAGATTAACATTAAAGGTATTATAAAAACTACAATTCTAAAATATCTTTGAACTTCAGCTATAACTTAATCTATTATATCTTCTATACAGGGTTATTTGTAAAACACCGAACACCTCTCAGGACTATGTTACTAACATCATAATCAACAACTTTTTTTCTATGACCTTTAAAAATTCATCATATTTTTTTTTTTTTTTTTTATTTGGGAAAATAAACGGTTACACATTACAATATCGCTAAGAACTTAAAACTAAAATGGTATTATAAATGTACAACCAACAACATTTTCCACATAATATAAAAAAGTTAAACTAAAATGAACATCGTGCGATGTAAAAGTACAAAGATTATGGATAAATGTTAACCTCTAATAATAATAAAACTAAACTGAAAGTTATACACACAAAAAGTAGTTCATCAGGTTTTCATACAAAAAAACAGTATATATACAAAGTGGTTATGATAATACGACAATAAATGAAAACATTGACAATACTAGTTCATATGAACAATTGTAAGCTATCAAAAAAACCCTAACATCAAAATTAAAAAGTTTAATTTATTGTCGTATTATCATAACCACTTTGTATAGTCCTGAGAGGTTGTCAGTGTTTTACAAATAACCCTATACAGGGTGTAAGGGACAGCGCTCCACAAACTGATAGGGTGATTTCAGTATATCGTACTAAGTTGACCGGTACATGAAATTATTACAGGAACTTTATGGGAATCCAATAAAACTGATTTGTTTAATTACCTCACACGCAATGTATCGCTACCTCTGCAAAACGCACGCAGCGAACGGCAGCACAGTGACCTTTCGAAAGGACAGCCGCGTTCGCGCCACGTGTTCAACAGCTGATTTCATGCGTCGTTCATTTTTTTTTTTTTTTTTTTCGTTTTAGCTGTGTTATTTACATTAGTGAAGTTCTGCATACAGATAATGTAACTTTACATTGAAATAAAGCAATAAATACTGAAAAAACGAAAAAAAAATCCTGAGAAAATTTCCACTGGAATATGATTCAAAATAAGGAGCTGATTGCAACCTGTTAATTTGTTGAGTGCTGCCTTACACCCTGTATATATAAAAATGAATTCCTTATTCACTTGTTCATCGCATCACGCGTGAACGGCTGGGCCGATATTTTTTTTGTGTTGGTTACTGTCAGGAGAAGGTCCGAGTTATGATTATGAACGACAAAATAAGAAAATTGCAGTTGACGGGAGCGAAGCCGGGGGGATAACTAGTAAATTATATAAAAACTATAAATTCCTCCACACCCAAACCTAACACCACTTCTGTTAACGAAAAAGCTTCAATAGCTCAATTTATAGTTGCCATTACTGCATCAGTTCGAAACGGGAATATTTTCTGTAATATAAGAACAAAAACTTTGTTCGAACGACTTTGACTATTGACCGCTCATTCGGGAGGACCAACGCATATTGCGCTGATGTGATGTGGAAAGCTGTGGAGAGTCGACTTAGGCGTGATAAAAATTGAAGGAAGTCTTTTATTTATTTACTACTTAATGGAACGACAATTTATTTAATTAATTAATGGAACGACAGTTTTTCTAAACTAGCTGACCTGCGTGACTTCGTCTAAGTCACATTTTTAACCGACTTTCCAAAAAGGAGGAGGTTCTCAATTCGGTTGTTTTTTTTTTTAATTTTATTTTTATTTTTGTTACCTCATAACTCCGACAATTATGAACAGATTTGAAAAATTCTTTTATCTGAAAGGATATACTTGCAGATTAGTCCCATTTAATTTTTATCAAAATCGGTTACGAACTTTGAATTTTAAATCGTAATAGCTGGAATTCGTCTACTTGGATGATGGTTTTATGTCATCCAAGTAATCGAAATTGCGTATTTTGCTTTTCTGCGATTTTGCAGTGGTGTTGTTAGGTAAGTACCACTAAAAAGTCAAAATTTTACATTAATGCTCCGCCTCCATTACATGTAGCAAGATATTACATAGATCGATAAATGGGCTATCCAACACACAAAGAATTTTGAACCAGTACTTCCTGAGATTAAACAAACAAACGAGTTATATGGCAAGAAATAACAGTTAATAATTGATTCGACTCTATGCCATCCTTTGTTCTAACGGAACATGTATAAGCAGAATTTCGAGCCACGCGTACTATTTTCATTTTGATCAGTCATTCCATTGATCAATCTTTGTGTTATTGTCTTAAAAAGCTTTTTCTGTTCATTTGTAATGTGTAAAATGATTCTGATAAACCGATTTGGGGCGATCTAGAGTGGAAAATTACTTATTGGCCTCGCAAGTATTGGCATTTTTTGTTTGGAAAAACTGTGTCAATTCTTAGACGAAAATGAAACTAGTGAGCATTCGTTTTTAAGACATGTGATCTCTTTTTCAAGTGGGCTATATTTTGGACGTCATGATTGTTAGTTACTTGTAACACAATGGATGCTATAAACTGTCAAATGATGTATAAAATATTTTGCAAGGTCCCTCTGCAAGGACAGATCTGCTGGTCGATTTTGGACGGAATAGACGGGGTGATGAACAACTTCGAATAGACAGTTGAACTCTTCAATAAATGAAACAATATATCCCGTGATGGCTGAAGTCGCATGTTTTGTTGGTTCAACGATCGAGTCAGTCCCAAGGGATTTCTGAATATGTAAGACAAAATTAAATAATTATAATTAATTAGTATTAGGTTCCTAATAAGCACTACAAAGTAACAGAAACTGCTTACTTTGTAGTACTGTGTAAAGATAAAGTAATTTTGAGTAACGCGAGATATTAGCTTAAAATTATTTAGCCATTATTTACAATGCGTAAACGCAGATAAAAATGACTGGCATTCAAAAAATAATTATTGTTTTGTCTAATTGTAATACAATGTTTGAAAGGTCTGCAAAAAATAATTAAAAACTAAACACACAAACACCTACTATGACCGCATTTTTTAATCTGCTAAATAAGGCGGTGAAAAGTAATCCTTTTGCTATACAACTACGATCACCCATAAAATATAGCTATACATAGTCGGTTAAACCACGCGTGTGCTCAACCCATTTGTCTTACCAGCCAGCAATGGACCTTGACGAGAGGCAATGCATCAATGTATCTATATACGTTGCGTTGGTAGGTGGATCGGTTCCTACTATACACGGTCGAATGGCGAGGGATATCCTGAAGCATGAGCTTTTAGTGCTGGTCGGTCTTCAAGGAAACGGTTAAATGGGTATCGTTTTGAAAATGTACTGGAAAGTTTATTTTAGTAATTTTAACCGACGTCAAAAAATGAGGAGATCCTGTAACTATATTTCTGTATTTTTGTTGTGTACATTTTTGTCATTGTATAGAGAATGTCTGATAGTTGGTCTCATTTGAATAAAGCGAGGTTCTGATTATTATTGTTTCTGGAGATGATAAGTGAAACTCCTCAACGGATGGGAACAATTACATCATGTTATAAGTTGTGTCGGGGATACAAAAATAACAACTTTTCAACGCATAAGGTTCTGTCCACACTGCGATTTTTATTCGCGCGAAAATAAATCCGCACCGCATCATCGCGTACATTTGCATCACAGATTTTTTCCGCGCGATTTTGAACCGCCATCGCCAGTGCGGATACTCGTATAGGATTCAAAGTGTTACAGAATTGCGGAAAAAAGCCGCGCGGTGAAAACTCTCAGTGCGGGAATTTTTAACGGGCTCGGCAAAAAAAAATCTGTATGTGTATGTGTGGTAACTTTAAACGTTAAGTAATTATGTTATGAGACAATGTTGTGTACGTAGTAGGTAGGTTCAAGCTGAAGCAAGAGCTTTTAGAACTGGGAAAAGCAGTTTATTGGGGAACGTTTTGAAAATGTGTTGGAAAAATAGGTTTTTAATATTTTTAATCTTGGTTCTTGTTAAGTTCTTGTGGGTTGCTAAAATCTGAATGCTAATTTGGCGTTCGGATCACTCAATAAAGTGATTTTTTAACTTACAGAAATGCATGTAAATGTAAAAGTGTAGTGATTTAAAATGATTGAGGAATGTTGTATGGAACAATAAAAAATAGTAATATTAATGTTTAGATGTTTGTTTTTATTTAAGGATTAAAAATCATCAAATGACTCCTCCCGCTCTGGGCGGAGCAGAAGGGAGTGTCAGACTCTTACTGACTAAAACTCATCCGTGTTCCTCCTAATGCCCTTTGCATTCCAGGGCCGCGGTGATTCTTTCGAACAAATTCCGCAACAAATATATGTTTTTTTTTTTCATATAATATTTTTTATACTTACGTGAACTAAACATCAATTAACAGTATCTACATTATGTACAAACGCGTATAAAAACAAAATACATCATTGGGCATCAAAAAAATATCCACATCGCTGTCAATTGCAAAACAGCCCAGAACACTGGCAGCATTGCCACGTTGAATGGCTATTATGAATTATGTTTAGATGGTTTGGTCATATTGTGTCAGGGCGGCAGTGAGTGCGAATGTCGGGAATCAAGATACATTCGAATTACAAGCACATAACCAATCTGTGAACATCAAAAATGTTCAAGAACGCCCGTGCATACCAAAATACGTGCGTAACAATTAAAATCATCGTGCAACTTGGGAAAAAATCGTGACTTTACACATACATGTACAAAGATAACCATTGAAATACACCCCGCTTTATTCCATATTCCGGACTACGTACAAAGGCTAAAGAACAAGTTATTACAGTAGTATTAATTAACTTTCCGTTGTTATGATAATAGTGTGCAGTAATTAAGATGCAGGTATTAAGAGTCCTATTACGAATCGTGAATGCACGTTTGCAATAAACGAAGTTACGTTGGTCTGCGTTGGGAGTACATCTATAGTCCGCAAAACAATTTTTATACTTACCAGTCTGAATAGGATTATAGTTTATTTGGGCGCTCGCGCGAGACTGAGGAGCGCGCGCGCTGAATTGACGCAGAATATATAGTACTTTAATTTTATTTATTGTAATTTTGTTTTATTATATTGACAAACGAAAACTAATGAAACGTATTCATTGTAGATTGAAATTTTATATTATGTTAATTTATTTCATAAAATTGTTTTTATTTGGAATATAATGGACGCTGAATCAAGACATTTCTGGCTTAAATTTGGCTTTCTTTACGTTTTTTTCCCTGAAAACTCAAGGAATTTAAATAAATTCTAGAACTCAATAAACAAGTAAAACATTCAACTTACCTTTTAGTAACTTCAGCTTTTAAAAGAATTGATTGTAACAATTTGAATTTGACCGTCAAAGTTCCATCGCCGACATTTTTTCTTGCAAACTGAGTTCGTAAAATATTTATAGTAAATTACACGAAAAGAAAAATGAAAATCTGTAACTCTAACTTACAAGAAAGAGACTGGCACTATCGTTATTCATGATCAAATAATTAAAATATTTTACTGCTGCTGAAAATTACAGCGTCAAAAATCATGAATTTCCGTAAAAAGTGTAATAGGACTCTTAAAGTATTACAGCAGAATATTGTTATATCAGCTTTTGCTATGAACCATTTTCATATATAATGGCTCGTGGATGTTGCGCTGTAAAAATGTTGTGTGATGTAAATGCAGTGTAATATGTATGTAAGAAATTGATGCTTATATTTTTTATTGCAGTTCCGGCACATGGAGTCTTGCAAATACTGGGATGAGATCGGAAAGAGGTTCCAACTTTTTTCCAAGGGACCTTGCATAGCCCACCACATGTTTTTTTTTCATGGTGTTGCGCACAAACATCTATATCTACAAATATATAACAGGTAACCTGACTCACTGACTTATATATCATATTATATCAACGCACAGCCAAAACTACTGGTTGTCGAAAGCTGAAATTTAGCATGTAGCTTCGTAAAACTCCGTAGGGGTACAATAAGAGAGGATTTGGAATGGGAAAATACGGCATATGTGCGTACGAAGTCGCGGGTGAATTTAGTCATAGTAGGCACATACTCGTAGAAGACACTTAAACGAACAAATTTTTTTTATCAACATGGTGCCCTAAAGTGGCCCGTGATAGAGTCGCCTTTGATGAATGAATGATTTAGTAAAAGTTTTTTTGTTTCATTGTTGTGTTCCGGCAGTTAGAGGTATGATAGCCAGTTCCTCTGTGTAAGAGGATTCCGGGTGAAACTCGCTTCCATCTTCGGCCTAATCATCACTTTCCATCAAGTGAGATTTGGGCCAAGAGTTTCCCCGTTTTGTATATAAAAAAAAGTGACTTGGGCCATAATGTTTCTAGAAATAACAATTGTTTTATTAATTAATTATATAAACCAAATACCACAGTACCTAAGCGCAACATCACGTGAAATGGCTTGTCTCAGTCCCTATTCGTCCCATTTTAAATCAATCCATAAGCAATAAAAGTACTAAAAATAAACTTCACAATAACCAATACTGACACAAATAATCCCTGAAACATGGCGGCTACGAATACATCCACTGTATTAGATTGTTTGGACTGAAAATTTAATAAGTTGCGATGGAAATATTCACTGTTGCTTTAGAACGGTATGCTAGTATTTTTGTAACAGTAATCGAGTATTTTAAGTAAATAGTACTGCGTATCCGTTTTAGAAACTGGTTTAGTTTTACTGTGAATATAAATTCTTTTACAAATAAATAAATTATTATTTTGTAAAAGATTTTTCTGTTTAAAAACGGCTGGCGGAAATCATATTTTTAGATATTTGTAATCGTTTTTTCAAAAATAAATAAAAAAACCTGATCATATTTTTTTAGTCTTTTCATTTTAAGTCAGACAAGTTATAAGAATTGCAAAATCTCCAAATTTTGCTATATATAGAATTTTCATGGGACTTGCTCGTCAAATTACCTAGTGCCTTAATATTGATACCATAAGCTTGACACATGTGGTATTCTATCAGCAATAACGATTGTTGGTGCTAACAAAATGTCATGTGTTTGAACAACATGCCTCCATGCAATATGTACCTACAACATGCCCAACACCACCTATGCCTCGGAGAAACGTAAAGCAATTGGATTGCCATCCCATTAGACTATGAGGGTCCTAATTCATCTATATGTTGAACGAGTATTTATCGCTTTCAGTTCCAAAAAATACTGTTACTCCCACCCCTGTTGTTATTCAGTAGATAACCCGCTATAACATTGCAAACAGTTGCAGGTTCTGCTTTGATTTTATTGCCTTAGATATTGCAGTAATGTCTATGTAATACTTAGTGAAGATACTTGCTAGATAGGAATCGAAATTCTAAGATTATTTTCTAGTGCAATTCTTGTGTCGAGAAATTGTGAGTTAGATTTAAAGAAAAGATTTAAGCGTTTGTGAAATCAAATGAATTAGTTTCCTTATTTTTGTGTTGTTTTTTTTTTATCAAAAGCGTTGCAGCTGCTGGTTACTGCTTTTAGCATAGGTAGCCCAGTGGTAAGATATTTAACTATAAAACTAAACAAACAAACACACAAACAACAAACAAACAAACACAACACAAAAACAAACAAACAAACAAACTTTTTTTTATAAATTCGTTTCTTTCTTTCATTCTTTTCTTTCTTTAACTAACAAGTTATGTAGGTTGTTTCGATCTCCGGCACATAATTTACCTACTTACCACCACTGAACCACTCTAAACGGATAAAATATAAGAGAATTCCTAGAAACAAGAGTTCAAGGAAGATTGTGACGTCCACAAATCTATATTATATCCGCGTGGTGGCACGCTTCCTTCTTTTCACAGAGAAAAATCCTGTGTCCAAGCAGTGATAAAGTTACAATCTTATAATGCTATGATGTGCTAGAACCAACATCATGATGATGACCACTGCTGTACATAGGTCTCCTCCAAGTGTCGCTAAAACATCCGATCCTGTGCGTCTCTCATTCATTGGCTGCCCCTGACCTTCACCAAGTCAGCGGTCCACCTTGTGGGAGGCCTTCCAACGTTACGTCTTCCAGTACGCGTTTGCCACTCCAGAACTATTCAGCCCCATCGACCATATGTTCTGCGAGCAAAGTATCCTACCCACTGCCACTTTCGTTTGGCGATCCTTCGGACTATGTCGGTAATCTATCACGCAAGAAACTCCAAGCATTGCTCCAAGCATGTGCTCGGATACCCTATTATTTTTAACTTCTGGGTAATGGAAACAAAAGTCACTATTTCAAATAATACAAATAAAAGTCCCATTGAAACCCTGTTAATTTGCAAAACAAAAGGATATAGTATGATAAGTGATGGGGACAAAGTTGTGACCATTGGCCCTTCAACGCAAACACGGTCGACAAACACGACACTTAGAAAATGAAACTCAAATAACTGTACCCTCATTTACACAGGGACATACTGTTGGATAACTTGTCTGACATTTTCTTTTTTTTTGTATTGTGTTCCCTAAAGTGAGTACTTTTTATCAGCTGTAAGAACGTAGAACGTAGAAGCTGGAAGATCGTAGAACGAGGTGATACCAAAAGCATTATTTCAATTTTTTAAGAATCAGTCTCCATAGTCAGTCTGTTTAGTGAGGTTTCAATCAATCGGTGGGTATAATAAAATGGGTCTTCTTAAATATTAACCCTTTTTTCCTTTATCTATTTTTAATAATCGAGATGGGTAAGACAGTCGTAAAATCATCCTTCTATTCTTTGACCTTGTTTTTCTCTCTAACAATCCACATTTATGTTCAGATTTTGTTAGTCAAAATCATAACCTACTTTGGGAAGTCAACCTTTACGTGGCAATATTAAATGGCGGCGAGTGGTGATAAGTTCATGACTACCGGCTTTCAATTGAAATATTCCGCAGCCAGAAATGTCTACTATTACCATTTAAATAAATGACAAAAAGGCCACTTTTAATACTAAAAATAATAAGTTTTTTTTTTTAATAATTTATTATATTAATTATTTTCTATTCTCAGTATTCACCATCCTTTCAAACCGTGTTTCCGTGTACACTCCTACGATATTTGCTCCGTGTATCCCCATGGAGCAAATTAACAATTGAAACTAGAAATTAATTACAACTAGTGGGCTTATAACTGGCCAACCCTTTCGGACGGAGGGCCATCGGCCCTTAGACCCTGGGCGTTATTTGTTTTATCCGCTCCGAGGCTGATACTACGAAGTTTGGATGTTTATTAAAAGGTGAAATGTTGAAATGATTTACAAGCTTTTGGAATGAGTATTGTTATTTATATTAGGAGTAAATACCTAGTATTTTTGAGGTTTGAATTAGTTTTGACCTGGGCATTGAATTTGGTTTAGTGGATGGGTCAACATTTCGGTATTTTTTGGGTGGTCCTTCAATTTTAGGCATGGTTTTGGTGGTGTTTATAAGCCGCGTAGAAAATGAGTTTGACGTGGTGTATCTATAATAAATATTACCGGGGCCACTTTTGGGGGACAAACTAGAAAATTAAAAAAAAAACTTTTACAATCTGTATTGTGTGAAATATCAAATATAAGGGCTTACTGTGAGGGTTTTAGTTACATTTTATTTGGGGTTTTAGTTTTGTGTTTAATATTTAGACCAAAAATTACCCTTCTTTCCGAAACTACTGAATCTAAAGTGTTGAAAATAATGCAGACAAAAAGAGGGCCAATTCTTCGAATTTTCACATTCGCAACACAGGCTTTTTTGACAGTTTGCGATTGACATGCAAATGCGAAAGTAGTTTAAAAATTTGTAAAATTGGTCCTTCTTTACTTTCACTACGTTTCAGCAAAACCTATAAGAAGTCTAAAATGTTAAAACAATGTGTTACAAATGTTGAGTTATTTAGTTATGGACCTAAATACCTACGTAAAGCAACAAATCTATTTACTGATAAATGTTAGATCACGTAACATTTTGATTACGGCTCTAAATGATTGTAAAAAAAAAAACTGTCTAAATAAAAATACAATTCAAAAAATAAATCGAATATCTATCTTTTTAAAATTCAGCATAATCCTCAAAACGAATACCGTTTCCATTGCCACTATCACATTCAATATCAAACGGGTATACGCTATAAAACAGGCAATGTATATCACGATACAGCTACGTTGTATGCAAACACAATCCGTTCAGCTTATTTGTATTCTAACTGTTTTGCGCGATTCAAATTGTAGTATATTGAAATATAAATGGTCAAGTGAATGTGGAGATTTCTTTGGGTTCCGTAGACATAAGTATGAACTTAGTATATACGTGACAATCTATGAAGTCGGATTTGACAGCAGACTAGAGAAGGATAGAAAATCACGTTACTACAAAATTTGAAAGAGATTTATTTCATGTCTCTTTCATACTTACTAGTAAAGCAAATGTCAATGCATAAGAATGAGCTTATTATATACGTGACAATCTATGAAGTTGGATTTGACAGCAGACTAGAGAAGGATAGAAAATCACTTTACCACGAAAGAGATTTATTTCATGGCTCTTTCATACTTGCTAGTAAAGCAAATGTAGATACCGACTTCTTAGGGCGAATTTCACTAATGACACAGCAGTGCGGTTCTGCAGTGCGATTCTGTAAACATGTGGAAGTGAACACTTAGGCGAAGTGAACGACGAGTGAGCTGTCAAACCATACAAACAAGATGGCATGACAGCTCACTTGTTGTTCACTCCACCCAAGTGTACACGGTGAGATGTCGACAGAATAGACCGGCTGTAAGCATGTTGAAGTGAACACTTAGGCAAAGTGAACGACAAGTGAGCTGTCAAACCATACAAACATGTCAAGAGAATCGCCCAGTTGTAAGCGATCGGCATAGAAACGTTTATGAATGTTGTTATTTTCTGTGGAATATTGACACTGACATCACAGCTCTTAAACGCAGTTTAGATGTACCGATCGGGTTCAGTTTCATTTGTGAAATTCGCCCTTAGATTGTCAAAAGTATAGCTGTTGATTTCTGCTGTAATTTTAAGACCTTTATCAGGTCTTTATGGTAGTCACGGTAACCCCTTTACTATCATCTGCCATCATGAATATTTGTCGTTATAAAGGTATTGTGGGATTCGCCCTATACAGCTATATCTCTGTGTCACAATGGTAAAGTCTTATTAAGGATTGCAGTGTTCCCCATTTACTGGGTTTTGGCGATCAGTAGGCTAATTCACGTAACTAAGTAAGTGTTGATACAGTGCAGTTTAAGTTAAGTTTCGATCAAAACAACGCTTTTCGTATTCTCTACCGCTGTCAATCACGCTCACGTCAAGTTCGCGTCACGCGAGCGCAATAGGGGCATTCTACTGTTGCGCGTCTTTGGTGCGTGCTTCGGAACGCAACATGATCGGTATTTTACTATTTGTTTGACGTCTCAAAAAGTCAGCTTATAAGTTTAAGTTTTAATATTAGGTATAATAACGGCATATTCATTGAAATGTAATCGATTCTATTCGATTATTTAGTGATAATATTTTTCTCTCCAGCATAAGTAAGATTGGTTGTCGTGCAGTTGACGTTTGACGTGCAGTTCACGCGCAGCTTACGCGCAGTTCGAAAATTACAAGAATACTGTTTGTCAATCAAACTTGAACTTAACTGCAACTGCACTAAAACTTTATCGGCGCGTCATAAAATTACGTGAATTAGCCCTCAGATAGGAAGTCGCGCTGTGTTAAATACTGGTACTCCAGTAGCAGCCAGTTGATACGATAGCAGAGAGTGCGATATTACTTTTTAAGAGGCTCTTTAATAACAAAGTTTGAAAACGATACCTAAAGATTTAGCAATTAAAATATGTACTAATATGCTTTGGCATTGAAGACACATTATTACTTGCTTTTATCCGTGATTTCGTATGTGTGCATACGAAGTCACGGGAAAAAACTCCATTTTTTCCCGAATCTGCAGGAATTTTGGGAAATCCTCTTAGTGTCTCTGTCACTTAGCGCTTCCCTACACTTCCCAAGGTACCTACATGCCAAATTTCAGCTTTCTACAACCAGTAGTTTAAACTATGCGTTGTGTGTCAGTCACTCAGTAACAGAAGAATTGTATGTTGATTTGTTTAAATTAAATTGAAAACAATTTTATTTTACACCTTGCTCCTTAAGAGGGCGCATTCCGTCCACTAGCGCCGCCAATCGTTTTTTATTAATTGTGGTAAATTTAAGACAAGTAGATAAAAAACCGCTCTGTAGTGTTCTGAAAAAATGTATTTATTATTTTTTGAGAGTTATGTTTTGTACTTTAAAACATAAATAGTTGCCAAAGTCGATATTTTTGCTAAAAGTGGCCACTTTTAGCAATAATTGCCGTTTTGGCTATTTAGCCATGAGTTATGTATTAAAAATTGCTCTAAAAAAATAATAGGTACATTTCTTCAGAACACTACAGACCGGTTTTTTGTCGACGTGTCTTAAATTTACCACAATTAATAAAAAAACGATTGGCGGCGCTAGTGGACAGAATACACACCCTTAAATAGTAAGACACTATTAACGATAAAGAAAATGGTACAGCGAAAGAATTCACATCTTGCAACACGGGTTTCTTTCTTACAGAATTTGTTAAGGAACCCTAAAGTACGTCCAGAATTAAATACAGCAAGGCAAAGCGCTGACCAAATCAATACGATCGCAAATGGGCTAACCATTTTTATCTTTTATTTCTCCAACTGTTTAGTGCTTGCTTGGTTTGCTCAGGGATATTATGTTAGCTTAGTTTTTAATCTATACTTGTTTACTTTTTCCACAGAGTATGGAATATGCAGTATACCTAGTCAGTTACAAAAGTCATTTATTACTTACTACGATATTACAAATCTTATTTATTGAGCATAATATTTTTCTTAGGTATTATACGTAAAGAGCGCGTGGCTAAATAATAACAGCCGCACAGGTCGATCTTCAAAGGAAAGCAACGCTTGCCGCGGTTGGTATGTGAATGGGTGACCATCTTAACGTACCGAGTTTCCGTGCCTCGGAAAGCACATTAAGCTGTTGGTCCCGGCTGCCATTTGGAGATCTTTGTCAGTCGTTACGGATAGTCAGAAGCCAGAAAATCTGTCACCAGTCTTGCCAAGGAGTACAGTGTAACCCAGTTAATGGGTTGTGGTGGTCTGGTAGGCAGCCGCTCCACGTAAAATACTGGTATTCAGCTGAATCCGGTTTGACTGGAAGCCGACCTAAATATAGTTGGGAATAGGCTAGGCAGATGATGATGGTATTGTACGAAGTGGTAAAAGACTACTGAGCCCTCCTACGCACTAGCGGTTGAACCGCGCGGCTAGCCGCTTTTCCTGTTTAATATGCAACCACTAGTGATTGTACGCACTTAACCGCCATTAAAAGACAAGCGGTTGCATATTAAACTGGAACCGCGCGACTGATCGCTCCCGCGGTAGACCGCTGGTGCGCACGTAGGCTAATACCCGGTTTATATCCGGTAACGCTATTTGTCACAACGCCGTTGATTGGTTAGTGGTTAACGGACAGATAAATGACCGATAAAGTACCTCTAAAACCGGACATGAGTGAACCATTTTTGTCAATTTCGATGATGCGTAAAAGTAGAGTTTCATGTCCTGGCTGTCTCTTTCAATTCCTGGTTGCCTGGAAGAGATCGCGGAATGCGATAAGGCCGCCATTTGTATATTTTTTAGTATAAGGTTTTCTTTACATTTTTATATTTTGATGTACAATAAAGCATACATCTATACTAATATTATAAAGCAGAAGAGTTTGATTGTTTGTTTGGTTGAACGCGCTAATCTCAGGAACAACTGGTCTGATTTGAAAAATTCTTTCAGTGTTAGATAGCCCATTACTTGAGGTTATAGGCTATATATCATCACGCTAAGACAAGTAGGAGCGGAGCAGTAATGGAAAATGTGACGCAGACGAAGTCGAAGGCGCGTGTCAGCTACTAATAAATAAATAAATAAATTATCATCACCCCAAGTGTCATATAGACTACAAGAGTTGCGGAATTTCTTCGAAAGAGTCACCGTGGCCCTGGAACGTAACGGGCATTAGGAGGAACACGGATGGGTTTTATTCAGTAAGAGTCTGACACACTCTTGTGTTCTACCCAGAGCAGGAGGAGTCATTTAATGATTTCTCATCTTTAAAAAAAGAGTTATAGAAGTATAGGTGCGGCACAAAAAGTAAAATCCTGCAAACCTCCATAGAATACGGAGGATCCGCCCGGACGGTTGTATTGTATTTGGATTGTTGTATATGCTTAAATCGCATGGAAAACTGACATCACGATGCTGGATTTCTTAAGTAGTTCGCCGCTGTAACAGGCCACTGACTGAGGCACTGAGCAGCACCATGTCATCTGCAAAGCTTATGTTGTTGACACATATGCCATCAATATAACATCCGCTGGTGCTGCTCAGCTCCACAATCAACTGGTCCATGTAAAGGTTGAAGTAGAGTGTAGGAGAACTCAGACCTCCCTGTCTCACACCTGACTCAAGACCATTATGGAATGCCCCGTCCCACCTAACACTACTGACCTGGTTTCCGTACCAGAACTTAAACACTCTTAAGTGCTCTGCTCAGAGCAGGAGGAGTCATTTGATGATTTCTCACCTTTAAAAAAGAGTCATATAGAAGTATAGGTAAGGTACAGGGAGTTAAAGTCCCGCAAACCTCCATAGAAAACGGAGGATCCGCCCGGACGGTTGTCGTGCCCTGATGGGCAACTTACCGATAGTTGAAATTCGGATTGTTGTATATGCTTAGATCGCATGGAGAACTCTGATACCGCGATCCTGGATTTCGCTGCTGGTAGAAAAATGGCGTTGAAGTTCTCTTTTGTAGCGGTGTGATCTGTATTTTATTTTTCAGGTTTCGCCTTTTTTCTGATACACTTTGGACATATTAAAATCATTTTTATGAAAATATGAAAAGTAAACATTACTTTCCATAATTGAACGAGTACATAGTTCGAGAATGCTTTTAAGTCAAATTGTAACGAGAATTACCAAAGCAGCAGCATCTCATCTTAAATGGACAATATATTAAAGAATACTTTTATAAAAATTATTTATTCCAACAAAGAAGTGCATTTCTTTGTACTCAAAGAAACGTAGAGTACCTATATTGATAGTGTACAAGATAGTGATTACTTTATAAGAATAGCTTTTAGATTTAAAATGAAGTTTGTATTTTTGATGAGAAATATATGAGAAATTGCAATTTTCTCTTATTGAGGTCAATTGGGTTCATATACTATATCAAGGAGTATTTAACGTTTGATAGAGATAGTTTCCATAAATCAGGGTTTTGTACTAGAAAAATGTAGCTCAATGCTGTGAGTTTAATCCTCTTGAAACATATTGAATATATTTTTTATGGGAAATCCTCAATAGACTCCTTCCGCTCTGGGCGGAGCGTAGAATCGGAGAAATTTTAACCAATGGAATTGAATAAAATCACCGCACCACGTGACTCACTGACATGATTAGTTAATATTTCTCCGTTACTCCGCTCCGCTGTAGTGGACAGGCAAACTGACTGACTAATACCCATCCGTGTTCCTCCATATGCCCTTTTGTGTTCCAGGACCGTGGTGACTGCTACGAACCCATTTCACAACCCTGGCAGGATATTGAATAGCATAAACATTGAACTCTTTTCGATCTTTAGGCATCCCTGCTCTCCAAATGAGCAGGAATGCCTAAAGAACGAAAAGTGTTACCAACATACAAGTGGAATGGCTTCCAGTTCAACTGAATGCAACTGAGAAGCAGTATTTCACATGGAGCCACTGCCAATCTGATCTCCACAACCTAGGATCAGGGTTACACAATGCCCTTGGCAAGCCTGAGGGTCTACTCTTTAAGCCTGAAGTCAATAGTTTTGGCCTTAGATACGGGCGTTTTCTACTCCGTATCATCTAACCACTTCTTCTTATCGTATGCGCAGTAAGGTCTAACGGCCCCAAACACCCTGGTGTCAGAGTTTCTAAACCGCCTCAAGGGCCTCTGACATGTTTTAACGACCGCCATTTGGCGGCCGGGACCACCGGCTTATACGTGCCTTCCGAAGCACGGAATCATCTTTTTAGCAGACAATCAGGTGATTCAAGCCTGCAATGTTCTAGCCAAACTGGAAAAAACTTTGCAAATTATGCTTCCCGTAGGAATCGAACCCAGGTTTGGGCGCTTGCCTTGTGACCGCGCTTAAACCGCTAGACCACGGAGGCAGTTCTCTAACCACTAAGGATGAATGACAACAACAAATAGCAACACGATTTGACAGTAACTGTCAAATCATGTTGCAATTTATTTAGTTCTAATTCAGGTTCGGGTCTAATCGTAAGGGTGCCCATCCACCTGCCGGAGTTGCAGGACTATTCGAAACAGATACCTCGGCTCCGGAACATAAAGGGCAATGAAGGAACATGGATGGGTTTTAGTCAGTAGAAGTCTGACACTGCTTCTCGCTCTGCTTAGAGCGGGAGAAGTCATTTGATGATTTCCCATACCAAAAAAAAAAAAATTGTGCCCATCCTTAAATTTTGAAGCAATGGAAATGCATAAAATCCCGCTCCACGTGAGTCTGCTATTTTGACTGACATGACATGGTTAACATTTCTCCGTTTCTCCGGTCCGCTGTCTCGATCCGCTTAACTTTATTCTAACTAGGGCCAAAACTACGAATACCTAGGGTCACTAAGAGTTGCTTAGTGAAATATTAAGGCTCCATGTCTACGACTATGACTAAATCAACGAAAAATATTTAATTTCTCGCAACAATAATTCCATAAAATATTTCCATTATCACTGGAATGACTGGTAAAATATAATCGTAGTATCTCAGGCACGTGGAATTCTTCCCGTCTTCAACGTATCATCAATCTTCACTACGTTAAGGGAATTAATTAAATTTGCCACTGACTCAGTTACGTTAACGTTGGCTTATGTGTTATGGAAGAGACATGGGACGGGGCTGTGGATTAAGCCATTTATATCAAGCAAGCGCATTGTATTACATTCTTTTATTTAATGAAAATTGTGTCGTGGATAAATAAAAACAACTTGTTTGTTTTTATTTTAATCACTACATATTATAAAACAAAGACCTCCACCGAGTCTGTCTGTATGTCTGTTCGCGATATACTCAAAAACTACGGCACCGATTTTCATGCTGTTTTCACCAATCTATAGAGTGGTTCTCGAGAAAGGTTTTAGTAAAATAATAATCAAGCGGGTGAATGTGGGCATCAGCTAGTATATCAATAAAAGTAACGTGTTACAGTGTTTGTATTCGAACTCCTCCGAAACGGCTTGACCGATTTTTATGATTTTGTCTGTGTATTGTTAGGTCTGAGAATAAGCCATACGCAAATTTTTATTTACATGGCAAAACAACGTTTTCCGGGTTCAGCTAGTTTTCTCAGACTTCTGGAGATATAATGAAAACTCAGAAAAATCAATCAGGTACTTATCGACGGCGAAGTGCCAATAACACCTATCTAACAAAGTCAAAAATTTACGCAAACTAAAAAAAAAACGTTTCATTTTTGATGAGGTAATAATTATTTATTAGGTTCCTATATTTATGAATTTACATTAAATTTTCAAATTTAAATACGAAATTTGTATTTTTGTGATAGTGTTGTATTTTTTCGATTAAAAAGCAAGTACTTAATACCATAAAATAGACAGGTTGGGTTAGTAAGGAGGTATTTTCACATTTTAAATTTAATGCTGTTGCAACTAAGAATACACTAGGTGATTTTATTAAAACATGCGAATGACGCCTTTAAATTTAAAACGATAAAAAAGTTAATTTCTCGAAAATTTACAGTTAGAAGGTATTGGCACTTCGCCGTCGTTATGTTATCTCAAGTTTAATAAGCATAGTGTCTTTTCCAGTAAATCTTAGCGCACACACAAAGGGCTTACAAAGTACCCACCTCAGTAACGCGGTAATTAATTTAAAAATAAATTAAACTAGATTAGACGGGAGTGCGACAGTCTGGCTCTAGTAAATTGTCTAACGCAATCCGAACTTGCTGAAATAATGTGCGGTGATTACATTGAGAATTCAAGAGGTGTTTCTTGGATAACTGTCGGTCTGGTGGAGGATTTTTGATGAGGAATTTGAGTGTGAGATTCGAGGGATATAATGAAAAATAGTTGGAGTAGGTATTTTATCGAAAATTGGGTGGTTCTTGTTTTTTTTTTTTAAACAGACCTAAAATTAATGTGAGAGTATTACAATAGACTGTTAAACAATTTTTGTTAATTCCCGACTTTAACTACGGAAAAAGGGGCATTGTACTCATCATTATGAACGACTTTCTACAGTAAAAAACTGTTTTTCAGTACATTTCAAAAAGATTCAAGATTCAAAGCATTTATTTCAAATAAACTATTTACAGGCACTTTTGAGTAGTCAAAAACATGAAGCTATTTGCACGTTCTAAAGTGCAAAATAACTTGATCAATATGAAGAAGAACGTGCACGAAACGCTACGGATACTCTTTTAAATCATGAACTATGAATTTCAAAAATCTTGGTAGCATTGTCATTGATTGTTTCTATATGTGAGGGCAATGCAATAAAACAATAAAAAAAGTACAGACTAAAATAAGCCAGTGGCAGGTAAGAGACGGGAGACGGCACCCGTTCACGAACATGATGCGTGTATCAGCACCATCAAGCTCAAAAATTTTGAAGGGAACCAAATGATCCAACCAAGTAATACAAAAAATCGTACCTATTTCTATTTGATGAAACGGTTTGAACCAGCCTGTTTGATCAAATTGTTTGAACGTGTGTGGCCCGCAAAACGAACAACACATCCTTCCCCCTCTAACCTCACCGGTACAGTCATCAACAGTTTAATTATAACGCGCTCATCATTAGTCTTAAATACTGCCAACGATCTGCTTTAATTATGTTACACGAGGAAGTGGGACGTGCTTTGTATGGGTATCAGGAAATATTGAGACTGTTAGTTGTCTATCTATATTACACATTTATTTATCTATATATCTATATATAACGGGTGTAAGGGACAGCCCTCCTCAAACTGATAGGGTGATTTCAGTATATCGTACTAAGTTGACCGGTACATGAAATTATTTCAGGAACTTTATGGGAATCCAATAAAACTGATTTGTTTAATTACCTCACTCGCAATGTATCGCTACCACTGCAAAACGCACGCAGCGAACGGCAGCGCAGCGAGCTTTCGAAAGGATAGCTGCGCCCGCGCTACGTTTTAACAGCTGATTTCATGCGTCGTTCATGAGATTTTTTTTATTTTTTTTTTATTTTAGCTGTGTTATTTACATTAATGGAGTTCTGCATACAGATAATGTAACTTTACATTGAAATAAAGCAAAAAAAATGAAAAATCGAAAAAAAAAAAAAATCCTGAGGAAATTTTCACTGGAATATGATTCAAAGTAGCTGATTGCACCCTGTTAATTTGTGGAAGGCTGTCCCTTACACCCTGTATATATAAAAGAAAGTCGTGTTAGTTACACTATTTATAACTCAAGAACGACTGAATCGATTAAGATGAAAATTGGTGGGGAGGTAGTTTAGAACCAGGAGACGGACATAGGATAGTTTTTATCCCGGAAATCTCACGGGAACGGGAACTAGGCGTTAAACGGGAGCGAAGCCGCGGCGGGCGACAACTAGTATATTATAAATTTTTATTTAAAGGTAATATAGATGGATAATATAGATCTATATTAAAGCAAAAACTGACTGACTGATCGATCAAGACAGCCGAAATTACTGGTCGTAGAAAGATGAAACTTAAATTTACACTCCGTAGGGGTGCAATTAGCCTGCCGGGGTTGCGGAATCTGTTCGAAAGAGTCACCGCGGCCCTGGAACGCAAAGGGCATTAGGAGGAACACGGATGGGTTTTAGTCAGTAGGAGTCTGACTCTCCCTCCTGCTTTACCCAGAGCGGGAGGAGTCATTAAATGATTTCCCATCCTTAAAAAAAAGGGTGCAATAAGAGATGATTTCCTGAAATTCTTACGGGAACGGGAAATAGTTAGACATGCGCGTACGAAGTCACAGGTGAAAACTAGTGTTTATGTTATTCTAATCCAAAATAAAATGATTAAAACGGGAAAAAAATATTGTTTGTTTATTGTAAAACATAATAGGCTTGTGTCCTGAAAAAATCTAATTAGTCCGTCAGTTAGATTATCAAAAAATATCTGACCCGTATTTAGTTAGATTATGAAAAAAATATTTGATCCGTATTGTTTCTTTCTTTTTTTAAATTTCTCAATACGTCACGCTCTGACATAATTTTTAAGCGAGTGGTGACGTCACGAGCCCCCACTTCCGAGTTTTGATGCGTTTTATCTTTGTCAATATTCACTGGTTTACAAAAACAAAAAATACGTGTCCATTATTTTTCAATACTCTAACTGACGGACTAACTAATTTTGCAATTTGTGGATGTTGGAAACTAGCCTATTGTTAGTAATGTACCTAACACATCTACGACGTGTGAATGCCGTCATAACTCCATTGTGGCACATGACAAATATATCTCTTTTAAACATCAGATTCATAATGAAATGATATGTTAAAGGTCCCATAAAAATAGATAGACAAATATTTAGAAATTATTCAGACTACCAAAATAAGGTCAATGGTAAAAAAAAATAAGAAAACGCATTAGATACTTACAATAAAAAAAAAACCAGCTAACGAAAATACACTAAGGGCGGATTTCATCAATCTGAAACTGAACGCGATCAATATATTATGAACCTTGTTGTCAGTGTGACAATTTATTGTATGTAAGTAGGGTAGGTACTCGACTAGCAATGAAACGACCGTGTATAGTGACCACTGGTTTATTACTGAGTACCAATAGGTGGGGTGGGGCGCGAGGTGCGCGCGCGCTTACAATTACAAACACTGCACAGTGTCATTACTTTCACTGACAACGTGAACGCAGCTTGATTGCTATCAGATTAATTGGTGAAATCCGCTCTAAAACTCTATGAATGGAATATTATTTATCCACAGACCGTAAGTGAAACAAAATTGCTAGCCATACTGTTTATTCAATATTTTTCCATTCCCAAGTAGTCTTCCTCGGTGCATTATGTAGACTTTTAATATGAATGTGTGACGTATTACAAAAATTCGGGTGCCTAGAATGAAAAAAAAAAAACAAAACATAATAAATAACGACGATACACTTAGCAGTGTTAAATGGGCCCTAGCAACAAGTCCCGTTAGTCTATGAAATGTTCAAAAGGGGTTAGATGCCAACATAGAAATATAAAAACTGGCCAAGTGCGAGTCGGACTCGCGCACGAAGGATTCCGTACCATTATCTATAAAAACGGCAAAAAAATCAAGTTTGTTGTAAGCGAGCCCCCTTAAATATTTATTTTATTCTGTGTTTTAGTATTTAGTTGTTATAGCGGCAACAGAAATACATTATCTGTGAAAATTTCAACTGTCTAGCTATCGCGGTTCTTGAGATACAGCCTGGTGACACAGACAGACAGACAGCGAAGTCTTAGTAATAGGGTCCCGTTTTTACCATTTGGGTACGGAATCCTAAAAACTAGTTTTAGCCCGCGACTTCGTACGCGCATATTCCGTTTTTCGGGAAATCCTCTCTTAGTGCATCCCTACAATTCCCAAGGAACCTACAAGCCAAATTTTAGCTTTCTACGACCAGTGGTTTCGGCTGTGCGTTGTCATGTAGTCAGTCACTCAGTAACGGAAACATCACCATCCTATCCTGCTAATATTATAAATGCGAAAGTTTGTGAGTATGTATGGATGTTTGTTACTCTTTCACGCAAATACTACTGAACCGATTACGATGAAATTTTGTTTTTTTTTCCTTTTTACTTTTTATCCCGGAGTTCCCGAGGGATCGGGATTTACACGGCAATAACGAGAATTTATACGCGGATGAAGTCGCGGGCAGCCTCTAGTTAATTATAAAACAAAGTCCTCCGCCTATCTATCTGATCGCGGTAAACTCAATAAAAAAAACAAGCTATTTTCACCAATGGATAGAGTGGTTCTCGAGGAAGGGTTTAGTAGATTATTTGTCAAGTGGGCGATGCCGCTAGCAACAGCTAGTCTATACTAATATTATGAAGAGGTAACATTTGTTTGTAGGTTTGTATGTAGGGGGTAATCTCAGGAACTACTAGTCCGATTTGAAAAATTCTTTCAGTATTAGATAGCATATGTATCGAGGAAGAATATAGGCTACATATCATCACGCTAAGACTAAAGGAGCCGAGCATTAAAGGAAAATGTGACGCAGACGAAGTTGCGTGGGTCAGCTAGTTGTATATAAATTTATATCTATAGATGCGAAGTAGAATGATTCTCTATTTGGAATGGCTTTGAAAGAACTGATGATTACAACGACGCCAGCGTCATGCCTTCTTTAGAGATCTTTAGCCGAACGGTAAGCAACGAAAACTGCCTCGGTGTCCGTCCGTCCGTCTGCCTGTTAGCGGGTTGTGTCCCTAGAACCGTAATAGATGAGAGTTGTATTTATTTCACGGATCGTTTAATACGAATAAGTTAAGCACGTAAATCTCGAAAAACATTTAAGAGGATTTTTTTATTCTCTAGAAAAATATCAGTCGGATTTGGAAAAATATTTGTATGGCGATTGCATCCCGACACGACTTGGGAAGCCATAGCCGATCACGTAAAAGGTATATGTGGCCCTGATTCGGGCTTAAAGGTAGACAAAATCAAACATAAAACGGAGCGAGATTACTCATCTTTTGTTATCGGAGTGTCTGAAAGCTACTTTGCTAAATTAAATCAAGCGGAGTGCTGGCCTATGAATGCGGAATTTAGTGAGTGGATTTGGTTTCGCAAGTCAACAAAAAGAACGCCAGATGAATAGTATCAATATATATTATCAAAACGTACGTGGCCTCCGCACAAAGCTGGACGAGTTCAGAAATAATATGGCCTCATTGGATTATGATTTATATGCTATCACGGAATCTGGTTGCAATGATTCCATTGAAGATCCTGAAATTATTTCACCTGGGTATCAAATACTGCGATGTGATCGTGCGGATGGTCGAAAACAGGGAGGCGTGTTTTTAGTGGCCACACACCGGTTCGAGTTGCGGCAAGTACATGTGACGGACATATCGATAGATAGTTGCGTTTTCGAAATGGTTTGTGCGACGGTACACTTAAATAACAGATTTTTGTTTTTGTGTTCGGTGATTTATATTCCACCCGGTAGTTCGGAGAATGACTATATGATTTTGTTTAGTATAATAGAAAAATTGTGCTCTAGATATAAGGAAATTGTGGTTATAGGTGATTTTAATTTACATTCGTGCCCTTTGAATGTTACTAATTATTATGAATGTTTCAAGTCATTTTGCGAATTCACTCAAAGTAATAATGTACCCAATTTTTTAAATAGGCACTTGGATTTGGTTTTAAGTTCAGGCTTTATCGAGGAGGTGTCGGTAGTAGCGGCGGACGAGCCGCTGGTGCCCGTCGACGCACATCACCCGCCACTCGCGGTCAGCGTGCCGCCGGCGAGCGCGGCCTGCGCGGCTGTCCCCGCCGCCGCCCCCGCCGCCTCTACCCCTGCTGCTTCACCCGCTGGCGCGCTCGCAGTAGGGGCACGTAATACTAGACCGCAGTGGAACTTTTACAAAGCGGATTATCAATTGTTGTACTCAAAGTTAATGTCGATTGATTGGGGAAACATGTATGAAACAAGCGACCTGGAAGCAGTGTTGGACATATTTTACAGTACTCTTAATAACATCTTCGGTGAATGTGTTCCCAGAAAAAAACGTAGTCCAAAATCGCGGTACATTTATCCAGTATGGTATACGAGCGAAATAATAACGGGTTTAAGAACTAAAGCTAGACTTCATAAAATATATAAAACAACCAAACTAAGTAGGCATTATGAAGAATATTCAAAATGCAGAGCGCTTATTAAAAAATCCATAAAAATTGCTCGCAAACTGCATCTACGCAATATCCAGTGTCAGTTTGCTAAAGATCCTAAGTCATTCTGGCAATACATACGATCAATGAAAGGGGTAGCAAGAAAGAAAACTATTATAAAAGATGGTAAGCATTTATCCGATGACGAAAGTGCTAAACAGTTCGCGAAGTTTTTCGAAACGGTGTACAGCGATCAGCCACCGCGGTTGGATGCTCAAGCGGCGACGGCAGCGGCGGCGGGGAGTAGTGCGCGGGTACACATGGATGCACTGAGTCTGGAGGAAGTCGGAGGTGCACTTGAGCGCCTGAAACCGAAGCGTTCAGCGGGCCCGGACGGTATACCGGCATTTCTTTTCAGAGATTGTGGTAGGGTGCTTGCAGAACCGCTACTTTATATTTTTAATTTGTGTCTTCATTCGGCGAAGTTCCCCACCCGATGGAAGATCACGCGGGTCATTCCTGTACCCAAAGGTAAGGCAGGATCTGACATAGCTGGTTTTAGACCGGTGGCCGTGCTGTCAACGCCGGCCAAGGTGTTCGAGTCCGCTATCCAGCGCTGCATGCAGAAGCAGGTGCGCGGACAGTTATCGGATGCCCAGCATGGGTTCAGGCCGGCGCGCAGCACGACCACCAATCTGCTGAACTTTATGGCGCAGGTGGTGCCGGCGGTAGATGCCGGTGTGCAGGTTGATGCAGCTTATTTTGACTTTAAAAAAGCTTTCGATACAGTCGACAATGACATCTTATTAGCGAAGCTCGCACGAATTGGCTGCACACCACATCTTTTGCACTTCTTCGCCAGCTATATGCAGGATAGACAGCAATACGTGGACTATAATGGGTATGAATCGGACCCATATTACACGTGGTCCGGGGTGAGTCAAGGTAGCAACTTGGGGCCTCTCGAATTCATCATAATGGTAAATGATCTACCGGATGTCGTTAGACATGGATCTTGTCTATTATTTGCAGATGATCTCAAGTTGCTGCTTGAGATTGAGAGTGAATCCGATTGCAAGCGCTTGCAGGCGGACATAGACAGGATAGTGGAATGGAGTCATGAGAACAAGCTCTATTTCAATATTTCGAAGTGCTCGGTGATGAGTTTCACACGCGCACGAGCACCTATACTTCACAAGTATGTCATGGTTACAGAACCGATGCAAAGAGTAACGCAAGTACGGGATTTAGGGGTTTCTGTAACTCCTGAACTGCAGTTTCGGGAACATATAACGAAGATTTGCAAGAGGGCGTTCAGAAGCTTAGGATTTGTGCTGAGACAGACGCAACACTTCACGAACATTGCAACAGTCAGGGTCCTGTATGACGCACTAGTCAGGAGTCATCTGGAACATAGTGCGAGCATATGGGCTCCACATGAGGCCAAGTATTGTGTTATGTTGGAGCGCGTTCAGAACAAGTTTACGCGCTACTTGTATAAGAAGCTTTATGGGGTGTATCCGTTTTACCCGTTAATGTACCCGACTCTGTTTATATTGGGGATGGTCGGGTACAATCAGTTGAAGGTGCGCCGGGAATTGTCACTGGTCACGTACCTGGTTAAAATACTTCGGGGCATCGAACATAATCCAGGAGTGCTCCAGAACTTGAACTTGTGTGTACCGGACCGCTATGTATGGAGGCGGCGGCTCCCGCCACTGCTGGCTGTGCCGGTAGCCAGGACCAACCTCCTGGCCAAGGCACCGCTTACCCGGGCTATTCGGGTTATTAATAAACTCCATGTTGAAGTGGACATATACGTATGTCATTTGAGTGAATTCGCAAAGAGACTGCTTTTTGTGTTATGTTATAATATGGTAGATTAGGAAAATAACAATGTGTGTTATTAATGTATAGTATTTTGTAAAAGTGTGTGTAGTGTTAAGTAAAAATAGTTTTAAAATAGATGCAAGACTATCGCATTAGATTAATAAGTCTGTAATGATAGCTCTAAGGTTTCATGATAAATAAATAAATAAATAAATAAATAAATTTTGTGTATGATGAAAATATGGTGAATAATAACATTTTGTAAAAAGTTTTTTTACCTAACAACACCACTGCGAAATCGCAGAAAAGCAAAGTACGCAATTTCGATTACTTGGATGACATAAAACCATCCAAGTAGACTAACCAGCTATTTCGATTTAAAATCCAAAGTTCGTAACCGATTTTGATAAAATTTAGATGGGAAAGAATTTTTCAAATCGGTTCATAATTGTCGGAGTTATGAGGTAACAAACATAAAAAAAATACAACCGAATTGAGAACCTCCTCCTTTTTGGGAAGTCGGTTAAAAACGGAATAGGCGCGTACGAAGTCGCGGGAAAAAGCTAGTCATAAATAAGTGAAGTAAACCATCATCATTTGTGTTGAAAAATCTCACCTTGGCAAGTATAGATGGTATAAACTCTTTAGCCTGATTTCCAAAATATTTGTATCCCATTTCAACTTGTTCTTGATCACGAACCATCTCTTTTTGGATGTCAGGGTTCCCTTTAGCGGCAGCTATTATTTTAGAAGCAACACTCATGGCCAAAATCTCATTTTTATTTTCTATCGCTACAAAGACACATAGAATAAATATTTTAATTATAAAACTCATTTTGAAACTCTGGCGACGTATGGTTTGTTGAAAAAATGTACCGTCTGTGTAATAAAAATCAGTGGGTGCAAACTTTATAAATATGTTTCTAAACCATTGACCTGTGTGAGTTATAAAAGCAATGCGATGCTACACGTTACACAATGATACAATAATATCTTTAATACTCAAGACTTTATTGCATTCCATAATATGTACATAATGTTGGTATGTTAAAAAAATTTAATCAATTATTGACCCTGTCGGGCACAGCAAAGTTTATTTTTTGTTTAATTCAAATACTTTTAAAATAATAATAATTTGCTTACATGATATTTATATTTTATAATAAGAATTTCTATTTTTGGTTTGGTTTTGGTTCTTTTTTTTTTATACAAAACGGGTAAACTCTTGGCCCAAATCTCACCTGATGGAAAGTGATGATTAGGCCGAAGATGGAAGCGAGCTTTACCCGGAATCCTCTAACACAGAGGAACTGGCTATCATACCTTTTACTGCCGGAACACAACAATGCTGTTAACATTGTTGTTATGGCGACAGACTTAGATAAGATGGTGGTAGCTTGCCAGGCGGACTGAGAACAAGTCCTACCACCAACCAAACCGAGCAAAAAATTTGCCCCCGCTGGGAATCGAACCCGGGACCTCTGGGTCTGAATCAGGTGGTATAACCACTAGATCACGGAGGCGGTTAGTGTCACCTGTTTAGCACCACCCGAGGACCACGTGTAGGGATTCGCTGAAGGGTATTCTCCTACGGACGCGGGTGACTCGGCCCCCAAAAAGAGCTAAGAGCTCATGAATCTTTCTATCCTTTTGCCAACTGTGTTAGAGTCGCCTACCAGTCATTATGAGGCCCGGTACTAGAGCATATTCGATCGGCTTTCACCTACAAACCAGTGCGTGTACTGGGTGTACACGCACTGGTTATAGACTTTCGTCTTGAAATCCTGTCTTATGTGAGAGGAAAAGCTACCACGCAGCTCCAATATTGATAGGAGACCATGCAACTACAAAGAAACTGGATGGGTAAATTGGTCATGTGAAATATAAATTATTTTGGCTATAAAAATACTACTGAGAAGACGACAAATAGAGATAGGTATGTAAAATCTACCATACTTAAATAAAGTGCGCGTATCTGCACTCCTTGTAGGTTTACAGGGGAAGGTTATTATAAGTTTATTTTTCTTATATAAACGGTATTCATGAGTTTTAGGCAGTGCGTTCGATGGTAGAAAAGGGCTAGTGGAATTAGGTCGTGGATCAATCATCTTGCATCTTGTTTACGTGGACGGATATCGCATTCATATTACCTACGCATCGCGCAATGTAGAGTCGCAAAAGCGAACACAGAGAGTGTTCGTTTTTGTAGGAACGAAGTCCTTTGTAATAATAATGTATTTTTTCTTATATAATGGACATAAATAAAAGAATATAATGTTAAATATGGAGTATAATTATCTTCCTTTGTAGTATACTTACAATGTTATTTTTATCGAAAACCTTTTGTGTCAATATCAAACAGTTTTCATTTAATTACATACATTATTTTAATGATTAATATATTCTGTACTTAGATTTATAATTTACTTCTATGTTTGTACTGTTTATGTTATTGTCACTTTTCGCCTGCGACTTCACTCGAGTTCATATAGATTTAAAACAGAACGTAGTGTGGAACCGTCTCTGCTGTCCCATTTAACTCTGTACCAATTCATCAAAATCCCATATCTCGATTTCCCATTCCCATAGGAATTTCGGGAAATTCTATGCTCCTCTACACTTCCCAAGGAATCTACATCCTAAATTTCAGCTTTCTACGAGCTTTCTAAGTTTTATAAAAAATTAGAGCTTTCTAAGTTTTATAACAAAATACCGCCACATATACTAGAACTAAATGAGACGAAATTTAAAAACTGTGTAAAACGCACACTATGCAAACTAGCATATTATAAACTAGGGGAGTACATTGACGACAAAAATGCTTGGCTCAATGCTGGTCCGCTCCACAACGACTAAAATGCCCGAACTTCGATGAAGATGTGAAAACATTGTTGGACCTGCTGAAGATTGTAAAATTATCATTGCATTGTATAGACTCATTAAATAATGTAATTTTGGTGGTGGTGCAGCTGAAGACCAGTGTTTTTACATTGAGCTACATAAAAAAGGAAGGGCAGAACAAAGAGTTTGTATATACAAACGGAATAATTGAAACTATTTTCATCTTTATCGCTAACGCATTAGGTTTAAGGTTGATTGGGAATATTTGACAGTGACTGGCAGCGTGTTGTGCTTTCTGATTCTGCTAAAGTGGATTTTTTAGATCTTCTGTTACGCAACTGTATCCGGTTAGACTGGCAGCCGACCCCAATATAGTTGAGAAAGGGCTAGGCAGATTGATAAACCTTCTTTTTTTTTACTTGTAATGACTTTGGCCTTGACTCTAGTCTTGGTCAGAGATGACAGAGACAAAGTCTACGATGGCGCGAGCTTATCCAGAAGTAGCCTGTTGACTATGACTTTAAAAAGATTAGGGTTGTAAGCATTCGGAAACACAGACGCAAGCAAAGAGTTCCACTCCTTTGCTGTGCGCATTATGAAAGACGCTTGGAAGCGCTTAGTGCGAGTTGGTGGAATAGCAACGAAGTAGAAGGAGCCTCCTTTCCGCAGACCTAGCTAGAAAAATAGATGGGCTTGTCGTCATGTGCTCGTTTACGGAGACCCGGGGCGTTGCGCGTCGCGTTAAAAAAGAAGCGATTTACGCATGCGGTATCGTCGCAGGGTGCGGGCCTGTACAATGCGTTTCAAATAAGAATAGGATCGACTTAGCGCCATATTGTGACGTCATAGCTGTCAATTCAAACCAATTAGGTAGAGTGAGCAAAGCAAGATCGAGATTTGTCTATGCTAATATTATAAAGCAGTTGAACGCACTAATCACAGGAGCTGCTGATATGAAAAATTACTTCAGTGCTAGATAGCCCATTTATCGAGGAAAGCTATAAGCTATATAACATCGCGCTAAGACAAATAGGAGCGGAGCATTAATGGAAAATGTGGTTGCGCGGATCTGCAAGTAATTTAATAAATAATTAGTGTACAAAAGTGTTTTGATATGATATTAAGTAACTAATAATGACTTTAAATGATTACATATTATATTAAGCTAAATAACTATCTCTGAACGTTTTTATTTAAATTTGATTTAAGACTTATTTAAACCAAATAAAATAATAATAATAATTTGGTACCTCATTTAAGTTGTAATTGTGTGTCGCTTCTGGGGGAGTGAATAAATTTTCTTTCTTTTCTTTCTTTCTTTCTATATGCAACTAAGTTATCTTTGCAAACCGTACTTTTCAAGAGAAATTTGACAGATAGAGGTCATTGACGTTCCTATTCTGATTTGAATCGCATTGTACTAAATTCAAACATGTGGCGTTGTGTGTGAACTTTTAAAAGCGATTTACGTACGCCGTGTCGCACGTACCGGGGCCCGCTCAGCGCACCGCGCACCGCTGATGATGAGGTAATTTGACCCGTGCGTGCGTTGACCCCAAGTAGTATAGGACAAAGCCAAGAAGATGAAGTTAATAATTACAATCAGTTACTTAAATGTATATGTAGATCTAAGTCCTAAACATGCATTTTAATTTCCTTAGATCCTTATGCAAATTAATTAACCCACAAGGGGCTTAGTTCAACTCCGAAATTAGGTAAAAAGGGAGGAAATAATACCTAATTAAAAAGCAAATTGTATTAGAACGAGCTTTCGTGTCGTGCATTTTAATTCTCTGTGTTTTCTGGGGAGACCAGACCCCAAAGTTACATTTTGCATTTTAAATAAGTAGCCTTAAACTATTTTTACGTATTTGCTGGATCTTTTAGTTTCTTATTTAGGGTTTTGTACCCTGAAGGTAACTAACGGAACCTTATTACTAATCCTTTGGGTTTATGGTACGGAACCCTTCGTGTGTGAGTCCAACGCGCACTCCAACTGCTGCAGTCACCCACAAGCCCAATACAGAACCACCGCCGTCTGTCCGTCCATTCGTCTGTGTGTCAGCGGGTTGTATCTCAAGAACCTTAATAGATAGACCTTAATAGGTTGAAATTTTGAAAGAAGTGCATTTCTATTGCCGCTACGACAAAAGATAATAAATATAAAGTGAATTAGGCTCCCATACAAATAACGTGATCATATTATCAACTATCGGGCAGTTTCCCACCATACACACCGTCTGGTCACAAGATCCTCTCTTTTCTATGCAGGTTTGCGGGACTTTACTCTGTACCGCTTACCGGTAGAGGTATGCAAATATGTATTGATTCTAAACTCAGGAACTACTGGTCCGATTTGAAAAAATCTTTCAGTGTTAGATAGCCCATTTATCTATACTATAATCTATACTAATATTATAAAGCAGAAGAGTTTGTTTGTTTGATTGATTGATTGTTTGTTTGTTTGTTTGTTTGTTTGAACGCGCTAATCTCAGGAACTACTGGTTCGATTTGAAAAATTCTGTCAGTGTTAGATAGCCCATTTATCGTGACGTGGACGAAGTTGCGCGGGTCAGCTAGTACCTAATATTTTTTTTAATTTTCTCTCATTTCCCGAACCCCACCCTGTCCTACGCTACGTGTAGACCGGCGTAACATTTAGCATATTAATGTATGTAAATAATTGGTGAATTCAATCGCCACGTATTGGAAGGCAGCCGGTGTGCGCTGCACAATGCTCTTCAATTAGAATCAACTGGTATTGTCCATTTAGCTCCATTGTGGTTGCAAAGAAAGGAGTTTCTTTTTACATATGTTGTGGCATTTTATTGTGATTTTTATTTATTTAAGCATTATGGAAGACTTACAGTTAAAACAAATACATCGAGATCAGTAAATAAGACTGTCAGCCAATTACAAATTTCCACTTATAAAGTAAAATAATAAAATAAAATAAAATGCGGCACAGACGAAGTTGCGCGGGTGCCACATTTTCGATTAATGCTCCGCTCCATTTAGTCGTAGCGTGATGATGCCTATAGCCTTCCTCGACAAATGGGCTATCTAAAACTGAAAGATTTTTTCAAATTGGTCCAGTAGTTTCGTAGCCTATTCATTTCAAACCAACTAACAAATATTTCCTCTTTACAATATCAGTGTAGACAGAAAAAGTAAGTCATTTTGTATTTTATTGTATTTATGATCGACTTGTATAGCTTGGGAGATTGAAAATTAGTACGAGGATTTGGATTCTAAACCCTCACTTAATGTAACTATGATTTAGTTGTAAACTTCCTAGTTATTTAGCATTTTGCTGTAGGGAATGGACCGAATTGGCGCATCCCCCGATGCATCAATATTCATCATCTGCCTAGCCTTTTCCCAACTACATATATTGGAGTCGGCTTCCAGTCAAACCCGATTCAGCCGAATACCAGTATTTTACGTGGTACGGCTGCCTACACCTCAACAACCCATTAATAGGTACAGCTTCTTGGCAACACTGTGATCAGATTTACCTACTGGCTTCTGACATTCCATAACGACTGCCAAAGATCTACAAATGACAACCGAGACCAACGGCTTAACGTGCTTTGAGGAAACTCGATAGGTATGTTTAGATGGTGGATGGTTGATCCACAGACCAACCTTGGCAAGCGTGGCTTAACCTTGAAGATCGACCCGAGTAATTAGATATTCATTTCATCATATGTACTGAATTAAAGAGTTTTCTTTCTCACATTTATACAGTAACTGGAGGAGGGGTACTACTATAAATTCGCGATCGATTCTGACGGTCTATTCTGTCTACATAATTATCATCTTGTTTGTATGGATTGACAACTCACTTCATTTTCACTTCACCTAAGTTTTTTTACAGAATCGCATTGCAGTACGTTTTGCATCACGCAGATTTTCGCGGACTTCATTAGGTTGTTAGATCATCGCCTTCCAACGCGGTATGCGGTCACCACTCGAGAACCGATCATGCCCTTTATTGCAATACTAGAGGCCGCCCGCGACTTCATCCGCGTATAAATTCTCGTTATTCCCGATAAATTTTCGAATTCTGGGATAAAAAGTATATGTTACTTTTGCCTATGTGTTATTCTGGGTCTTCAGCTACCTACATAGGTACCAAATTTCATCGTAATCCGTCTAGTAGTTTTTTCGTGAAAGGGTAACAAACATACTTTTGCCCATCGTCGTAGAAACGGGGTCCACTATCCTAAAGACTGAGATCCTGAAAATGGCAAAGGCATTTAACTTAAAGCATAAAAACAAATTATCCTGTAAACATATGGGTTTTAAAACTCAAGTAGACACTCCAGTATTTATATCAGAACATCTGACCGCCAAAGGCTCCCGTCTTCACTTCCTGGCACGTGAACTAACCAAGTCTGGAACCTACAAGTATTGCTGGACAGCCTACGGCAAAGTCTACACCAAGAAGGATGAACATTCCCCAACTATAGTTATTAGAAGCGAAGACCAGGTACACAAACTTTTACTAAAAAAATGACTATTATCTTGTAACTCTATAGTTGACTTTCACGTTACTTTTAAATTAGTAATATTATTGCTTAAACTAGATGTGCCTGTAAATCTACAATTGGTATTGTTTTTTCAAAATTCCTACAATGATATGCCCAGTCCTTTAAACTTTTTTGTTGATGTTATTTACACACATATTCACGCGGTACACAACCTAATTATATCCATACACACAAACTCACAAATTAAAAGCACATACCAACAATATATACACTCATTCGTTGACTCAAACACCAGAACTTACACAACAAAAACATACTCGTCACGCATAACTCATATTACAGTTATTAATACAAAAAGTAGTATTCTACTATCTAAGTTTAGTGAAATATACACTTCCTTGAAACAACTATTTATTCTGGATTCACTCTATTTTAATGGATAATATTCTACAAACTGTATCTGAGTTAGACAACGTTGAAATTGCTCGTTCTATCACTTGCGATTACTCAAAACTCCACGATCACGTTGTAATAAACAAAAATGACCTTACCATCATATCCCAAAACATAAGAAGCATATACCATAACTTTGATGATTTTATTATCAATTTGTCTACACTTAATCTCGAACTAGATATCATTATCCTGACGGAATGCAGATTAAGCCCTAATAAACCTATTCCGCAAATAAACAATTACCATTCTTATATGACAACTCGACAACTTAATCAGAACGATGGGGTTGTTGTATATGTAAAATGTTCACTAAAGCACAAAGTTGAGGAAATACAGCTCGACCAAGCGTCCTGTCTACGTCTGGATATTCTGGGTTGTGATGTGTATTGTATATACCGCTCACCTTCAAATTCAAACATTGATAGATTCACTGACTCTCTTAGTACACACCTTAACTTGATATCGTCAAATAAAAACACTATTATAGCTGGAGATATAAACATCAACATCAAGGCTAGAGAGACGGAATCATCCCATGATCGCAAAAATAGGGTTAGTTACCTAAATATGCTATCTCATTTCGGGATACTGCCTGGGCATACACTTGCCAACAGGGAACAAAACTGCCTTGATCACTTTATGTTAAACATAAATAAAAAGAAGTTCTCTGCCTCTATTGCTATTTTACACTCGACTATCTCTGACCATCACACCACATTCCTAGCTCTCGCAAAATTAAAAAATACTTTTACGGCAAACAAAACTACGACTACAATAAATTACGAGCAAGCTCTGAAAGATCTCCAGGAGAAGAATATATCTGATCTACTATTTTGTGATGACCCAAATTTATTAATTACTAGCTTTATAAATACCTTAACTTCTATTATAAATGACAACACGATCACGAATCAAATTCCGAATAGTAAACGGATCATCAAACCTTGGATCACTATGGGTATACTACGCTGTATTAAGAACCGAAATCATCTACAAAAACAGACTCGCAACGACCCCTACAATGAAATACTAAAAATAACTTACACTAGATACAGGAATTACTGCAATAATCTAATAAAAAAATTAAAAAGGAAACATGAACGAGACTTACTTGCAAAATCTGTAACGAAAACTAAAATACTATGGAAAAACATAAAAAATATCACATACTCAAATAAAACAAAAAGTCAAAACTTAGAACTATTAAATATAAAACCTACCTCTCATGACTCGATAAATTATATTAATGACTACTTCGCTAACATCGGAAAACAACTAGCTGATCAAATTCACCCAACTTTAAATTATGTCCATATCCCTGTTCACCCAGAAATATCTCCACTAAACACCTTCGTACTAATTGACACTGACGAAACTGAAGTGAACGGTATATTAACAAATCTAAAATCTGATAGTGCCCCGGGTTGGGACAACATCTCAACAAAATTCTTAAAGTTTGTAAGAAAGGAAGTCGTTCCTGTGATAACTCACCTTGCAAATCTCTGTCTCCAACAAGGCGTCTTCCCAACTCCCCTAAAGCAGTCTATTATAACTCCAGTACACAAGGGAGGGGACAGAGACGATGTCAACAACTACAGACCTATCTCGGTCTTACCAGCCATATCAAAAATTTTCGAAAAGATTATTAATTCTAGACTCACTAAATTCCTAAACAAATTCAACTTACTATCTCCTTCACAATTTGGTTTCAGAAAGGCTGTAAGTACCGAAGATGCTGTAACTGCACTAACTTCTCATATTATCGAGCATCTTGACAAGGGAAACAAGTGCCTATCCATTTTCCTAGACCTCAAAAAAGCTTTTGACACCGTTTCTGTCCCTATCCTTGTGAACAAATTACAAAAAGCCGGAATAAGAGGTACCGCGCTCAGCTTGCTTAGGGATTACCTCTCAAACAGAAAGCAGAGAGTAAAAATAGGGCAATACACGAGTGATGATGCAGAGGTAACACACGGCGTACCGCAGGGTAGTGTTTTGGGTCCTACCCTTTTTTTGTTATATATTAATGATTTGTGCAATATTAAATTAAAAAATGCCAGAGTATTTACATACGCCGACGATACTGCAGTTGTATTCTCTGGTAATTCTTGGGAAGATGTTAAACTTAGTGCAGTGGTAGGGATTGCCCACATAGCTGAATGGCTAAAAAAAAACTTACTAACATTAAACATCACTAAGACCAACTACATATGTTTTAGTGTTAGTTCCCGGACACAGCCAAATGAAGACCTCAACTTGAGGGTTCATACATGCGGAGATATAAACAGGATAAGCTGTAACTGTTCATGCCTAAATAGAGTCTCTAAGACGAAATACTTGGGTGTGATGGTTGACCAGTTTCTGACCTGGTACCCACACCTTGAGCAAGTGACGGCCAGGGATAGAAAGCTTACCTGGATCTTCAAAACACTAAGACACGTGGCCCCTACTAAGATGTTTAGGAGTGAAAAGCGACCTAGAAACCTCCTGAATGAAATATATTTTGCTCTAGCACAGTCCGTCCTTTTGTATTGTATCCCCATTTGAGGTGGCGCAGCTAAAACTAGATTTTTGGACGTGGAACGTGCACAACGTGCACTCATAAAAGTTATGTATTTTAAAAATAAAAAATACTCTACCAAAAACCTATACGAAATCAGTGATTTACTCTCAGTTAGGAAATTGTACATAACCCAAACGGTTCTAAAAAAACATAAAGCCCTCCCTTATCATGTGAATAAGACACATAAAAGGAGAAAAGATTTAATTGCAGTAGTTCCCCAATGTAAGACCAAATTTAGTAGCAGACAATTCTACCATCTCTCAGCTCAAATATACAATAGGATTAATAAAAACATATATGTACACAGTAAAAACTATTATGACTGTAAAAAAATGATAACAAACTGGATTAAATCTCTTACTTATGAGGATACGGAAGCCCTTCTGGTTTATCACGAGTAATATATTCACACACCATAACGATACACACCACACTACACTACTCTGCACCACACCACATCAGGCTACATCACACCACATACCACACCACACACAACACACCACAAATCACACCACACACTGCACATCACATCAAACCTCACTACATCTTACACACACCACACCTAAATACAGCACACCACGCTTCTTACCACATGATAATCAGATGTTTAAATTAAAAGTAGCAACATGCTGTAAATTATTATGTAAGATTTATCTAAGATATGGAAGAGCGGAGTCTCCTAACACAGACATTGTTTGTCTAAAAGGAGGCTCCAAACACAATTCATTGTTTATGAAGCATTTTGTTTAAATAAAAGATTTTTTTCATTTTTTTCATTTTTCATTTTTTCATTTCATACATACACATACATCCATCTTCACAAACTTTCGCATTTATAATATTAGTATGATTTCTTCAGATTGAGAGGCACACTTTTGGCAGTTGATGTTACTTTTTGGCCTTATGAGAATAATGGCAATCCTTGGGTTTGTACCCGAATGGCGAAAATTAAAATGCTGGCTAGAGGATGGAAGGCGTCACCAAGGCCAGCCAAGATAGCAGTGGAGAAGGTTTTGCAAACATCTTTTATAATGCGCACAGCAAAAGCGTGGAGTTCTGTGCCTGCGTCTGTATTTCCGAACGCTTACAACCCTAATCTCTTCATACTTAGAGTGAACAGGCTCCTTCTGGGTAAGTTCGCTCCATCGTAGACTTTTCTCTGTCATCTCTTACCAAGACTGGAATCAAGAGCAAATCCATCACAAACTAAAAAAAAGGAGATGGCCTGAGGGCTAAGTCACGTAATTTTAAAACGCGCCGATTAAGTTTTAGTGCAGTTAAGTTTAAGTGATAAACGATATTCTTGTAATCTTTGAACTGCGCGTAAGCTGCGCGTGAATGCACGTCAACTTCACGACAACCAAACTTACTTATGGTGGAGAGAAAAAATATAACTCACTAAATAATAGAATAGAATCGATAACATTTCAATGGCGTTATTAGAAGATTAAAACGTAAACTTAAAATCTTATAAGCTGTAATTTTGGGACGTCAAACAAATAGTAGAGTACCGATCATGTTGCGTTCCGAAGCACGCACCAAAGACGCGCAACAGTAAATTATTGCGCTCGCGTGACGCGAACTTGACGCGAGCGTGTCTGACAGCGGTAGAGAATAAGAAAAGTGTTGTTTTGATCGAAACTTAACTTCAACTGCACTGCAACAGCACTTATTTAGTTACGTGAATAATAGCCTACTGAACGTGCACTACGGAGACAACTGGTGAGGTGGCACAAGAAAAAAGTGACAGAAAATGTAGGAAAGACACCTTTGCCCAGGGGGACTCTCTAAGCCCGAAGGCCGTAGTTTCAGGCTTAGTTGCGGGCGTATTCTACTCCGTATACCACTAATCACTGAGAATCAATGACAACACAATTTGACAGTCACTGTAAAATCGTGTTGTCTTTCAATCTTAATTCGGGTTCGGCACCAATCATAAGTCCGTAGGTGATACGAGGTAGAGAATACGCCCGCAACTAAGCCCGAAACTACGGCCTTCGGGCTTAGAGAATAGCCCCCCTGATTTGAGCCACTAAAGGCGTATATAAAAAAAAGTTCAAATAAGATGTTCAAAATACCATGAACCCTCATCACCTTTACAAAAAACACCCTTTATTAATACCAATAGCAGTTTTTTTTAAACAAAGAAAAACCGTTCACGGTTATCCCCAACGCATCCTTTCCAGCCGATTGTTGCCAGTGATCAGACAAATGGATCGCTTGCTTGATTACTTGCAGCAAAACACGGCAAGAATGGAAAATGCATGCATCTGGGGCACCGGTGACTACTGAATATTTGTAGCTTCGAAGAGAGGATTGTCGCTTTTTAAAAAGCATAGTAAACTTGAGGCTTTATGAATCAACAACCGTCACACATACGGAAACGCAAAAGCTCTTTCTTTATAAATAAACTTGAAGAGTGGCCCCAAATTTTATCGGGGTCAAAATCTTGCTTTGTCTTTATTATTTTTGTGCCTATTTAAAAAAAAACCTTGGTTGTGATGCATTGTGGCTAATAATTTCTGAAAAAAAAAAAAACCGGAAGCACGATTTTCAGTCGCTCTCCGAGGGTTCCGTACAAAATAATTTGTAGGTACATTTATTACTTTCAATAAAGACTATATTTTTTATGATTTTCAGCTTGTCCACTGAAAAAATCTTATTAGTCCATCAGTTAGATTATCAAAAAATATTTGACCCGTTTGTTTTTCTTTTGTAACGTAAATCAAAATTGACGACGGTACGACATTTTTCAAATTCTTAATACGTCACGTCCAGGTATAAATTTTATTGCGTTCTGACGTCACGAGTTTTGATGCGTTTTATCATTGTCAATATTCATCGATTTACAAAAAATATGTGTCCAAATTATTCAATACTCTAACTGACGGACTAAATAGATTTGCAATTTATTGACGGTGGAAACTAGCCTATTCAAATGTATAGTTTTCATTTTTTTCCCATAGGTACGGGACATACATTATAAATTTGGGTTCGCTTGAGTGTCGAAATATTGGTACGATTTTTGGGACACAAACGACCGTTTCTTTTTTTACTTTAACTTTATTTTATTTTTCTTACAGTTTCAACGGATTGTTGAACGGTAGAGCTGCGTATATGATTTTATTTTCAACTTGATATCTCCACGCGTTCCTCAGATGAAGAATCTTGACAGACAGACAGACTGCAAAGTGATCGTATAAGAGTTCCATTTTTTCCTTTTCAGGTGCAGAACCTTAAAAATTGGAATGTTGCTTAGTTTTTCTTTTTTTTTTTGCACGTCAATTATTCCTGTGGGGAACGAACCTCAGTTTTTCTCGCGATTTCACGATTATCTAACAATTTTTGCTATTTTTACCGACTTCACAAAAAGGAGGAGGTACTATGTTCGGCTGATTGTATGTTTTTTTTTTTTTTACTAAACAATATTTCATATTTAACTAAACGTTAGTTAATATGAAAGAGTAGTAACCGTTTGAGATTATTTTTTAACATTATACGTATACTTAGTAGGGATAGGATAACACTGCTAGTTTAGCTAAGTGAAATCATTTTAAATCAAATCGCCAAATTAGGTTTAGTCATGTCGCTTAGCTAATATATTTGCGTAAATTTAGCAAATCTATATTTTGCGCGTGGAATCATCTTGCTGAAGTGGAAGTGAGCCAGCCATGTCTGTAGATTGACAGACGGTAGATGGAGCAGACATGATAATAATATGTTAGAGTGACGACTGCATATGGGATACGTTGTGTGGGACGCCCTGCGGCACGACGGATTGATGATTTTAAAACAAAACCGGCCAAGTGCCTCGTGTGACTCGGACTCGCGCACCGAGGGTTTTGTACAAACCTGTGGGTATATATTATAAGCAAAAGTTGTGGTTTACGATTTATGACGTATTAAAAAAAAAACTACTTACTAGATCTCGTTCAAACCAATTTTCAGAGGAAGTTTACATAGTAATGTACATCATATATCTTTTTTATTTTTATTATTCTCATATTTTAGAAGTTACAGGGAGCGGACACACATTTTACCACTTTGGAATTAGTGTCTCTCGCGCAAACTATTCAGTTTAGAAAAAAATGATATTAGAAACCTCAATAGGTATCATTTTTAAAGATCCACACGTATGGGATTGATTAAAAAAAATTTTTTTTGGTGTCAGTCTTAATTATGGGGACCCCCAAAATTTATTGTTTTTTTTTTTCTATTTTTTTGTGAAAATCTTAATGCGGTTCACAGAATACATCTACTTACCAAGTTTCAGCAGCATAGTTCTTATAGTTTCGGAAAAAAGTGGCTGTGACATACGAACGGACAGACAGACAGACAGACAGGCAGACAGACAGACATGACGAATCTATAAGGGTTCCGTTTTTTTCCATTTGGCTACGGAACCCTAAAAAGATGGCTGGCAGCTGATGGATGCGGACTGCTGAAGACGGGGATGGTTAGCACTCTTTGGGAGAGGCTTACATTCAGCAGTAATGATGATAATGATTTTAGCAAATAACATCAACCGTTTCTTTTTCTTTCTTGACTTTTAAGTTTTATTTATAGTTAGATATTGAGTCTATGCGTAGGTACTCCCAGTCTTGACATACGGCTGTCAAACTTGGGCACTCACCAAAGAACAAAATACCAAACTGAGAACCTGTCAGACAGATAGACGGACGGACCGCTGAGGCTTAGTAATAGGGTTACGTTAATATATTTTTTATAGTTCTATGGTTCCGTTGGTAACCCTTTGGGTCGGGAACCCTAAAAACAATCAGCTGTTCAGTTATATTTTGGTCCCGTTGCAAAAGTTGTTCACAATGATGAGTACATTGACAGTAGATTTTTAACCGACTTCCCAAAAAGGAGGAGGTTATCAATTCGGTTGTATGTTTTTTTTTTGTCAGAATACGAAGAAACTAACAAAAACACCGACTTCCGAAATTAAAGTTATTTTTTACTTTGTAGTGTTTTTTATTTTGGAAGTCGGTTGTATTTTTTTGTAAAAAGTTTTTTTTTGATATTGCGTTCGTTTTGTTATACGTTGTGGGTATGTCCCTACTGACTAAGAACGCATCTGCTTTTCTTCCGCGTTCCTCACTTCGCGTTCCAGAGGGGCTACTCTTTAAGTCCGAAGTCCGTAGTTTTGGGACTAGTTGTGGACAATAAGTCCCAAACCCGAACTAAGAATTGACAACAGGATTTGGAATTAACTATCAAATCGTGCTGTCATTAATTCTTAGTGGTTAGGTGATACGGAGTAGAATACGCCCGCAAGTAAGTCCGCAACTAAGTACGGACTTCAAACCTAGACCCGCAGTGACTCTTTCGAACAAAAAAAAACTTTTTACAAAAAAATACAACCGACTTCCAAAAAAAACACTACAAAGTAAAAAATAACTTTAATTTCGGAAGTCGGTGTTTTTGTTACTTTCTTCGTATTTTGACACCGACTTGTGTTCTTCTTTTTTGTAAAAAGTTTTTTTTTATTTTTCACTTTTTAGTGGTGCCCCACACCTAACAACACCACTGCAAAATCGCAGAAAAGCAAAATACGCAATTTCGATTATCAAAGAATCATCTAAATAGTCAAATTCCAGGTATTTCGATTTAAAATCCAAAGTTTGTAACCGATTTTGATATGATTTAAATGGGACCAATCTGCAAGTATATCCTTTCAGATAAAACAAGAATTTTTCAAATCGGTTCATAATTGTCGGAGTTACGAGGTAACAAACATAAAAAAAAAAAATGAAAAAAAAAACATACTACCGAATCGAAAACCACCTCCTTTTTGGGAAGTCGGTTAAAAACTTATTTGGATTAAGGTCTACTACGTGAAGGAAGAAATCGCGAGGAAACCTGGACTTATAATGGTCTAGTAACCCCGGCTTTTCATGGTTGCAAATTTGATTCAAAAACCTTCTTCGCATATTTTTCTTTCTATTTGTAAACTGTATCAAGATATGTTGGGTACTTTAAAAGTAATAAACACAGGCTAACCTTAAAACAAAGCTGCTGTCCAACTTTATTTTAAGGTCTGATTCTTCAGTAGCCTAAATCAAGTAGGGTCGGCTGAAATCACCAACCCAGCTTGAGCAAGCGTGGCCTGCCACTATAAAAAGAGCCACAACAATATAGCAAAAAAATGCCATACAACTAGTAATTGCCTGACATTGGTTTTCAACTGAGGCTTACATTGAATGTAGGGAAGCAAATCAGTTTTCTTAACACGTGCTATTTAATCTACTAATGATATTGTGAATTGGTGGCTATCGCCCTTAAAATGCAACCAGCGATACCTTTGTAATATCAAGGAATAATGCCAGAAATGGCCCATGCAAATTGCCACGCTTTCAACATGACGGTCACAAAACAGAAGATTCATGGAAAATTCATCGTCATCTGTTTTGCGTGCATGTATTTGGGACGTTTTATGCATACAATTGCGTCAATATCGTGAGGCTTCGTAATGGTCCAGATAGAGGTTAGGAATTACGTGTAGAGCCAGCGCAGGGCCTGTATCAAATACCAAGGGACCCCCTAAATCTAAAACCCTTCGTACAGAGAAAACGAACATATACAATTACTAAAATTATAGGCCTCCTCTGTTATTTTTCCCTTTTTTTTTTGGTTTTGGCCAGATCCGGGGCTGTTTGGATTTCCGGCTGAACGGATCTGGATGAAATTTGGAACATAGATAGATTACAGTCTGGAATAGCACATAGGCTTTTTATTCCGGGAGTATGTTCCCTAGGGATCATGCTGGTGAAGCCGCTGGCAGAAGCTAGTCAGTAATAAGTAGGCTTTATTCATATTATCATCACCGAGCTTCTAACAAATACTTAAAGTTAAACAAAAATCTCAAAAAATTTAATCCAATAGAAATTGCAAACATAGGGTTGCTTACCTTTTTTGCCAAGTCCATTAAGCATAAGTAAATAATATGTTTCCCAAATCTGCGCCGTGCTGCGGGTCATGCCACAGCATCATGCTGAGTGGGAATCCTCTTACCATACCGCAGGCACGACGTGCATCTGCCTAGCTTGTGTTCTTTCCATTTTCATAATTTTGATAATAACAAAATATAAAAAAAATATATAATACTTAATTACTAACCTAATTTATGAACTGTTATTTATGTCGTTGAGAATTTTTGGTAATTGCATGTTATTTATGTGACAATAAATAAAAACCGATTCTTTTTGTCCAACTGCTTAGTTACGGATAACAATTCTGTGATGTTCGTGATTCCTATTGGTGTTTCAACAAGCTTTGCATGCGCCTGAACTTTTTAATTGGCAATCAGTTGCACCAAGCTGCACGAAACTATTTAATTATTATCAGGCTATGAAAAAATCCCATGGTTTAAATATCTACTAATTAGCAGATTCTTGTAACAATTTTGTGAATTGAAAGTATTTATACAGGAACCGCTAATCAATACCAGTCATATAGTTAGATTATTTTTTTTAGGAATAATGTTGAGATCGGCTTCCAGTCTCACCCTGCAATTGAAACCCAATATTTTAAAAACATGTTTATTTGGCACAGATAAACACAATCTTCTTCTTCCTTAAAATCTCCCGCTGCCAGCCGCTCAATGTTCCCTATAATTTGCTGGATTTCCATTCTTCTTAGCGTGTCGATAGCAAATAGAGGGATTAAATTTTATGTTTGGTTCAGTTCTCCAAAACGGTAATATTTGTCGCTGACGCAGCTTTATGGTCTATAAAGTACAGGTGACAGGGCATGCGACGCAAGAGGAAAGGAGGGCCATGGACTGTGGGGTATTGTCACACAAACATTGAAGATCGAAGCCATTCGAGAAAGAACTGAGGAGGTTATCTTTAGTGCGACTGACCGGAGTGCGGAGTCTAATAAGTGCTCTTTTACGGAGACGCGGGGCATTACTTACTACTAACATGCATGTTAGTTAAGAGACTGTAAAAACCTATTCTTTCTTTCTTATTTTCTTTCTCAACTGTCTAGTTATGAATAACGGTTCTGTGATTATTGTGATTCCATTGGTGTTTTCGCAGTTAAGGCGCGTCTCCGAGCAAAACGCAGCGTTAGCCGTTTTTTGTGCAGTTTTTTGGAGCTATCTACTCGTTATCTAAAAGAAGTATCAACTAATAAAAATTACATTAAAGGAAATTGAGCAAAGTACTATGGCACTTGGTTGCGCAACTTTTGACACAGTAAAGTAATGAAAATTAGACACAAAAAAAGGGTTGTGTTATACTTTAATACAAGGTTAAATTCAAGATTAAATGTTGTGGGGTTTCTGAAGAAAAACATAAGTTGAGTACCTATTGAGGTTATGTTACATAACTCAAAACAATTCGTTTTGAAACCCTATTAACTAGCAAATATTTTGCATTATTTTGGTACATATTAATTGAGTTTTACCTATGTTCATCATTATTTATTATATTTAAAAACATTGATCTAGAAATCTTCTCAGAAAAACGGTAGGAGAAATCCATGTACCTACGTAAGATTTTTACCATGGAATCCGTTGCTTCTCTGATTTGGCGTCTAGGCAGCGGGTGTGCTAATAAAAGAGAACAATACAATTCATACAGCGCAACATGTTTTCACAGAACAAATCACCGTGGACGTGAAAATGTTCTAACAATAATAATTCACTTCGCAGCACACGCACAAAAAGAGTCAAATTGCTCGATGTAGTAGATAGACGTGGAAGAATCCTAAAACTCAACTCGACACGAATTTATGTTTGTTAGCAGAGAAAAGCTGAAAACAATTTTCTCGGTTTACCGGCAGTTAACACGGTAAACAGAAAATACCAATTTGTTTGACATTTCATCGAATAGTGTTGTGACACAACAATAGACTACGGCGTCGTAACATTATCTATTTTAACTTAATTGTTTTATTTTTGTCTTGAAATTGCTTTTTAACGTAAAAATAGTAGGTAATATTATTAAAGAATAATAATGACAACTTTTAATATTTTTAGTTTCAAATGTAGATTGTTTTGTTGTTCCACGACTTATGTTAATGTTCAATCGATCGATTATAATTGAAAAAGGAGTCGCTTCACTATAATGGAAGAAATGAAATTGTATCGTATTAAATACTAATTAAAATGAAAATAGAAACCCCACAAATTATTTCAATGAATTTAAGTCAAAAATCGATAATATTAATAAAATGAATTATACATTAACTCAAATGGCCTTTACGCGTCAAAAAGTGAAACTATAAATGCCCAATCTCCTTTCTACATAATCTTGGCTACAAAATGGTAATTAATTAATCTCCTCACAACGAAAAGTTACTCTCGTTAGTTAACTCGTTAGTTTTCGAGAAGATGCATGCATCTTCTCGAAAACTAACGATTATTTTGATTTTGTACTTACACTAATGGATAGGCAATTTAATTATGAGCATTTTGGTAGAAATATTTTTTTCAAACGAACAAATTTAGATTTTATAACGATTTTATTCAACATTCTGAGTGTATTCGCTATTGTATCTCTTGCGCTGTTATTGAGGGAAAAAATGCTCAAGGTTATTTGATCAGGGTACGGCCTCAAGGCGCCTTAACTGCGACGCAAGAAGAAAGGAGGGCCATGGACTGTGGGGTGACGCTACACAAACACTGAAGATCGAAGTCATTCGAGAAAGAACCTGAGGAGGTTATCTATAATGCGACGGAGGTCGAGGTTGAGTGCGGAGTGCTATTTAGCGGTTTCTATTGAACCTTTCGATGAATGGATGCAAATCAGTTTAACGCTGTGTTAATACAATACCTCTTGCTGCAAAGAATATTCCCACTCTTCCTCGTCATCTCCAATTATTCACAAACCGCAGTAACTACTCACTGCCCGTCAAACTGCATCTTGCATGTTTAAAAACTTCATTACAAAATGGCCTCCAAACGGATTTCACGTAAACTGTGAAGCTAGCCGCGGAATTGGAATTTATTATTAATTAGAAAATGCACTAGTGTCGCAGTTTTTGACATAGTTTTTCAGAGAAAAACTAGTGAATATTTAAAGAGAAGAGCCCGGACTGGATTTCTGAAATTAGTTTGGTTTTTCTTTCGTTATTTTATTTCGATAGAAACGGCGTTGCCTTCCTGGGTCCTACGTATTCTAGACAAAGTGAAATTCTATTTTATTATTACGAGGATCGTCAATGTTTTTTTTTTAATTGACTACGTTTCACTTTTTTAGCCTCTCTTTGGTGTAGTGGTTTGATCCCCGACGAAGGCAAGTGTTAAAGAGTTTTTGATCTGCAGGCAAGATCGTCAATCTGTCAGAAACACCTTATTTTTTACAGGTTGTAACTGAGATGCGAATGCGAACGTTGTTTAAACTTTTTCAAAAAATTAAACCGACTTCTTAATAAAAAACACACTTTAATTTCGGAAGTCTCTTCGGCGTTTTTGGTAGTTTCTTCGTATTGTGGCACCGACTTCCGAAATTAAAGTTATTTTTTACTTTGTAGTGTGTTTTTATTTGGAAGTCTGTTGTATTTTTTTGTAAAATGTTTTTTTTTTTTTTTTCACTTTTTAGTGGTACACCACACATAACGACACCATTGTAAAATCGCAAGAAAGCAAAATACGCAATTTCGTTTACTTGGACGACAAAAACCGGCGTCCAAATAAACGAATTCCAGCTATGTTGATTTAATTAAAAGCCAAACTTCCTAACTGATTTTGAACTAAACAACAAATAAAAAGGTACATGGTAGCAATCCCGTTATTCTAATGATTTTGATAAAATTTCTATGAAACCAATCGAGAAGTAGGAACATAATTATATCTCCTTTCAGACAAATCAAGATTTTTTTCAAATCGGTTCGTGAGTGATGAGGTAACAAACATTTTAAAAAATACAAGTTAATTGAGAACCTCCTCCTTTTTAGAAATCTGTTAAAAATTGTAGGAATGGCACTCTGAAATTAACCAAACAAAAATAAAATCAAGTCCATTGACCTCTTCACACATTCTTTTAATTTTTTCTGGGCAATTTTTTTATTGGATTTAGCAGTGGAGGATTTTTACTTCATAGACTATTGGTCCATCTAATAGCTAACAAAATAGATGGTCAACATTTAAAAAGTTCATAACTTAGGCACCTTTTTTTTGGGATGGGAAATCAACAAATGACTCCTCCCGCTCTTGGCTGTGCAGAAGGGAGTGTCAGACTCTTACTGACCGTGTTCCCCCAAATGCCCTTTGTATTCCAGGGCCACGGTGACTAAAACTTAGCCACCTACTGACCTAAACTTTGATGTTTGGCTAAGTTGATTTAATCAAATTCACAAGATTATTTTATGAAAATAAATCAGTTTTTCTTAAATACTCATAATTTATTGTACCTTTTGTAGTTAGAATTTATGTCACGTCAAGAATTTTCAAACATTGACGCGAAACGTTCTTTGTACCCAGAATAAATTAACGTTGAATATATTGACTTGACTGAGTGTTTAAATAGAATAAACCAAGTAAGTACTAAAATACATACATACGTATAGCATTTAACAATGTACTAAGTACTTAAATTATTAAGGTTTGCATGAAAACTTTACAGAAACGTTTTTTAGAATATCTGTCACCTAAGAGCCAATTCTACTAATTTTTATATAAAATATGATAAATGATACCGCGTGTATCTGACATAGACGCAGAAACGATTTTCATGGGTCCAGGGCATGATTCTGGACACCCCAGAGTTAGAATTTTTCGTCGGCTTTTTTTTTCATTTTTTTTTTCAAGGGTTTTTTTACTTTAGACTGCTCATAATCGTTATTCTGACCTAACCCAATGAGACTTTTAATAATAAAAAAATTTATAAACTACTTTCACTAAAAGGAGCAATCTGAATAAAACCACAAATAGATATCAGCTCAGCTGAGCTGATAACTATTTGTGGTACTCTTGGAAAAAAATGAAAAATGAGAAAAGAACCGACGAAAAATTCCAACTCTGGGGTGTCCAGAATCATGCGCTGGACCCATGGAAATCGTTTGTGTGTCGATGTCAGATAGGTACACGCGGTATTTATTTTGTAAGTAGGTTGTGAATAACAATTTTCCACGTCAATATTTTTTGGTCTTTTTAAACTAGATGAGGCCGGTTTTTCCTAGCTGACTGCTCTAAGAAGAAACACCGAAACAAACTCAGAGGTCAGTCTCTTTTGAAGTCCATACAATCCAAATACAAACCATGTATGTTAATGTCTGAAGTTGTATATTGAGGAAATTTACCACACAGATTTGAGTAGACCTGCCCAGATAGTGCAAGCATTTGCCAGTTATCGTGTAGCTCAAACTTAGAACTTAAAGGAGCTCAACTATAATTCACCTAAGAATAAACCAAGACTTACGTATATCTAGCATTTAACAATGTGCTAAATACACAGGCACTTACAATAATTATTAAAGTTTGCATTAAAAATGTACACAAACGTCTTTTAGAACATCTGATGGTCAATTCTACTATTTTTAATAACGTTCGCATTCGCATGTCAATCGAAAACTGTCAAAAAAGTCAAAATTTTCATAAACAGATTGCTATAGAGATGCGAATGCGAAAGTTGCTTTTTTTTTTTTTTTTTTTAGGGATGGGAAATCATCCAATGACTCCTCCCGCTCTGGGTGTAGCGAATTAGTAGAATTTGGCTCTGTGGATGTGAACAGGGGTTCTAAAAAGGCCACTTTAGCAAAATCAGAAAGAACACCACGCTACCCGTCAAAATTTCCCAATCAAACTTATACCTAATTCGATAAAGGTGAAAATAAAATTTGATAGATTGTTATGTGGTTATACAGGGTTATTTGTGAAACACCAGCAACCTCTTAGACAGTGAAAGTACACATGATTATAAGCAACTTTTGTACTACATTTAACATTTTCATTGGCTAAATACTGTGTGGAAATGATGTCCACGAGAATCGTGTGTATTAAAGTAAACGACTCTTTCTCTAGAAACACATTTAATAGCTCAGACAAAAACCGAGGGCCGCAGAGAAAAATCCATGCGTCAGACTTGAGTCACTTTTTGACACCTCGCCCCGGCAAATAAGGATGGGCGTAGCAGTTAGTGATGTGCCGCCACACCACCCCCCTTGGAGTTTGGAAAACCTGCAGAAAGATAATTAGGAAATCTAACTACGCGTCCGGACCTTGTGGTTTGTACCGGACGATGACCATCTGGGTTTTCTATTACCGACTTTGATGCATCTTCAGATGAGTCGGACAAAATAAAGGCAGGTTTGACACGATCTATTGTGACTGTAACTGGTCCTCTTTGTAGTTCTACAGTGACGGTCTTATCTGTCCTCTCTAACACAGGATACGGACCTGAATATGGTGGTTCTAAAGATCCTCGAGGTGCACCTTTTCTAATAAAGACGTGTTTGCAAGTCTTGAGGTCCTTGTGCACAAATACAGAAGCTGGAGAATGTCGAGCTGCTTCTTGTGGCTTCAAAAATGACATGTTATGTCTCAGTTGCGAGACAAAATCTGGCGGTCTCAGCTGGTTATTATTAGTTGATTGGAAGAACTCACCCGGTATTCTCAAACGCTCACCATAAACCATTTCAGCGACGGAGCATTGCAGGTCTTCTTTCCAAGCTGTACGCACGCCGAGCAGGACGACAGGTAAAACGTCTGTCCAGCGCTGCTCGCCGTGAGCCATGATGGCAGCCTTCAAAGTGCGGTGAAACCTCTCAACCATTCCATTCGCTGCCGGGTGGTAAGCAGTCGTGTGGCGCAGCTGGACTCCACAAAAATCTGTAAGAGCTTTGAAAAGTGAGGAGGTAAATTGACGACCTCTATCTGTTGTCAATGTCTCTGGACAACCGAAACGCGAAATCCATAGCTCATAGAATGCCTTTGCTACTGTGTCAGCTGTAATATCCTGCAGCGGCTGTACTTCTGGCCAACGTGTGTATCTGTCGACAGCTGTGAGACAGTATTTGTAGTCGCGAGATGATGGCATTGGTCCGATTAAATCTATATGCACGTGACTGAATCGCGATTGTGGCAGTTTGAAATTGCCTAGAGGAGATGAAACATGACGGTGTACTTTAGTCTTTTGGCAAGCTTCACAGGTACGAACCCAATCGCGACAATCCTTTCGAGCTGAGGGCCAAATAAATCTATCAGTCACCATCTTTGTCGTCGACCTCGTTCCGGGATGGCTCATCGAGTGAATGGAGTTGAAAATCTGCCGACGCAGCTCCTTTGTAGCAAAAGGTCGAGGCCTCGGCAGAGAGACGTCGCAGAATAAAGTGACGCTTGTACCTGGTATAGACATTTGTTCCAGCTTCAATGAAGTTGAGCGATTGGAGATAATAGTCTGTAGCTCGGTGTCATGTTCTTGAGAATGAGCTAGTTGTTCTAATGTAGGAGGTGACGCTATAGCTTCGATGCGTGTCAACGTATCGGCAGGGATGTTGTCTTTACCCGAAATATGTCTTATGTCCGTTGTAAATTGCGACACGAAATCGAGATGATTAAATTGTCTAGGTGAGCATTTCTGCTTGTTCTGCAAGAAAGCGTAGGTGATTGGCTTATGATCCGTGTAAATAACAAAGTGTCTACCTTCGATCATATAGCGGAAATGTTTAACGCTTTCGTATATTGCCAACAACTCTCGGTCATAAGCGCTATATAGCTGTTGGGATTTGCTCAGCTTCTTTGAGTAAAAAGCAAGGGGTTGCCATTCCTTATCTACCAATTGCTGGAGTACCGCGCCCACGGCCGAGTTAGAAGCGTCGGTCACAAGGGCCAACGGTGCATTCATGACAGGATGTGCGAGTAAAGTGCATTTAACAATACTTGCTTTGCAGTTGTTGAAAGCTTCAAGGAGTAGTGGCGTCCAGGTGATTGGATGAGTACCCTTTACTTTGGGTCCCGAAAGCATCTCGTGCAGCGGTGCTTGATCAGAGGCAGCGTTTGGAATGAATCGGCGATAAAAATTTAGCATTCCCAAAAATCTGCGTAAACCGTTGACGGTTTTTGGTGGTGGAAACTCCTTTATGGATTTAACCTTGTCTTCCAGGGGTCGCGTGCCATACTGGGTGATGTGGAAACCAAGGAAATCTAGTTCGCGTTTGCTGAATTCACACTTCCCTTCATTGATACGGAGACCGTAGTCATGCAGACGCTTGAAAACCATTTCCAGGTGTTCCAGGTGTTCGGATTGACTTCTAGAGTACACCAAAATGTCATCAATGTAAGAGAAACAGCAGAAATCGAGGCCTCTGAGCACCTCATCAAGAAACCGCTGGAAAGTTTGTGCGGCATTGCGCAAACCGAAAGACATGAACGGAAATTCTAGCAGGCCAAATGGAGTTGTGATTGCAGTCTTTGCTATGTCCTCTGGGGCTACTGGAATTTGATGATAGGCTTTTTCTAGGTCGATTTTTGAGTATGCTGTACAACCAGCTAGTCTATGAGCGTAATCTTCTATATGCTTCATAGGGTACCTGTCAGGAATAGTGCGCGCATTTAAAGCACGGTAGTCCCCGCAAGGTCTCCAGCCGTTCTTCTTCGGAGCCAGGTGCAGTGCCGACGCCCATGATGAATCTGATGGTCTCGCAGTGCCTTCTCGAATCATATTATTAATCTCTTCTTTGGCAATCTTGAGACGATCAGGAGCTAAACGACGTGGTCTGCAAAATACAGCGGGTCCAGGTGTAGTATTTATGTAGTGTACGGTTGAGTGCTTAACTTCACGAAATACTCCAAAAGGTTTGGTCAAATTAGGGTACCGGGAAAGTAATTTGTGAAATTCAGTAGAACCCGTTAACGCTTTGATACTGGTTTGGTTACAAACCCTGAGGGTTCCAGGTGCAGTTAAAGTTGTCATACTATCAATCAGACGCCTGTGTTTACAGTCCACCAAAAGTCCGTAATGCGCGATGAAATCAGCTCCTATGATTGGCTTATCCACAGTAGCTACCACGAAATTCCACACAAAGTCTCGTCTCAAACCCAGGTCCAGGTGCAAAGTCATGGTACCGTAGGTGCTGATGATACTACCGTTTGCAGCAGTAAGACTGTAGTCCGCAGGTTGTCTGGACTGGCGCAGGAAACGACGTGGGAGCACACAAAGATCCGAACCAGTATCTATCAAAAACTGTACCTTTGTTTTCCGGTCTGTGATGAAAAGGCGACTGGTAGCACCTTGACAGTCGTTAGTCGCCTCTACGAACTGTCGCTCTAGTTTACCGACTTGTATGAACAAGGTGATGTGCATTTCGTAGCTTTATCTCCAAACCTCTTGTGGTACCAGCAAACGTCACGTGTATTGCTGCGGCTACTGCTCCTCGAACGGTATCTGCCTCTAGAGGGAGAGAGATCACGCGAACGTATGTTTAATTGAGATATTTGTTGGCTTAATTCTGAATGTATACGTGACGTAATCATTTCATCGATACGTTTCAATAAACCGTCGAAATTACTGAAGGCACTGGCGGCGTTCGTGCTTGTACTCGCTACCTGGTGGTGTAACGGCGCCGCGACCTCACAAATTTTATCCGCTAATTCCGCGACGACTTCCAGGCTACCAGAGGTTTGTGTCACAATAATTGCTTGAACATGAGGAGGTAGGCAACTCGACCACAAACTTCGCAAAAACTCGTCGGTTACCTCGTTTGCGGCAAGCGTTTTTAAATGGCGCAGAAATTGCGACGGTTTTCTATCGCCTAATTCTTCGTGCGAAAGTAACTGAGTAATTTGGTGTTGACGAGAAATAGATAACCGTTTTGTTAGCTCTTGCTTCAACTTCTCGTACCTGTTGGTCGGTGGAGGGTTTCTCACGATGTCTTTTACTTCGCGAATGTACTTATGTTCAAGCTGAGAGATGACAAGGTAAAATTTCGTACTGTCATCTTTAATGCCGGAAATTTGAAATTGCGCCTCTGCTTGCGCGAACCATACCTCCGGGTCTTCTGGCCAGAATGGCGGCAGACGCACTGCGACTCTGTTCACTGTGGCGTCGGATGCTGCATCTACAAAATCTCCGTCGGCTTCGTCCAATCTAGGTGCGTGTTTGTCCGTCATGACGGATCACGTCGGGGTCACCAATTGTGGAAATGATGTCCACGAGAATCGTGTGTATTAAAGTAAACGACTCTTTCTCTAGAAACACATTTAATAGCTCAGACAAAAACCGAGGGCCGCAGAGAAAAATCCATGCGTCAGACTTGAGTCACTTTTTGACACCTCGCCCCGGCAAATAAGGATGGGCGTAGCAGTTAGTGATGTGCCGCCACAACTGCATTTTGTATGAAACAGCTGATATTTTTTTCGAGATTTCGGAGTTTTGCCAAAACAAAAGTTGTTTATAATCATGAGTACTTTCACTGCCTAAGAGGTTGCTGGTGTTTTACAAATAACCCTGTATAATATTATAATTCTAAAATGATTTTGTTAAAGTGGCATTTTCAGACTCCCTGCAGTGCGATTTTGTTAACAATATGTCGAAGTGAAGGCTTGGGTGAAGTGAGCTCACAATCCAAGTGATCAAGATGGAATGACAGCTCACTTTGAGCTGTCATTCTATCGTGTTTGTATGGTTTGACAGCTCACTTGACGTTCACTTAAGTTTTCACTTCGACATCTTTACAGCACTTCAATAGTTGCAAGAATTATTCTGAACACGTGTCAAATTAAGATGGAATGACAGTTCACTTTGTGATCACTTCACCCTAGCCTTCACTTTGACATAAAAGTTAATTGAATTTCACCAATAGCTATAACAATGATGCACTGGATATTGAAAACAAAGTTGGTATTCGAAAAAATATTTTTATTAAATAAAAGTGTAAATTAAATTAAATTGACATTAACGTTTGTATAGTGAACGAATCAAGAAAATAGTGTTACATTTTTTATTCATGTTTGGAGACATCATTTTTTTTTTGTTACAATTAAAATAATCTGTAGAGTTATTTCATACCAGCAATATTACAGTCAATCACTAAAAGGAATTATGGTGTTTGAAGAATTCTGCAAGTCTGAAGAATCTTGTTCCTTAATTGTGTTAATTCTTAGACTCTCTTTAGACTGTGAATAGTAACAGTACATGACTTTTAATAATTGAAGCATCATGATTAAAAAAATTATGATGCAACTTTTTCTGGAATGCCTACCACGTCCGTGGACAACTTCTTTTCACAGTCAAACATATAAACTATGCTAACAACCTTTTTTCTTCTGCAGCTTTGTCTTATTTCTAAGACATCAAAATTCTCGAAGAAAGACTGTTCAAGCATCTGAATCCATTTATGTTCACTGTCGCTTCATGTTCCAGCTCCATTCATGCCACAATCCAAACTACTGGTCTTCAAATTCTACGCCGGAAGGCTTGTGATGTATTTGCACATCCAACCCATGATTATCAGCCAAACGACAAACGAAAAGAAGGTCGCTACTACTTGTCCAGGATCTAAGTGTATGGTCTCTGTGCCAATGGCCATGTTCTTCAACAGCCACAGTTCTTCGAAATCGCGCTACAGATGAAATAGAAGCAAATGATCAGAACTATTGCTGATCCCACAACAGTCAGTAACTGGTTCAAACTGACCGTTAATCCACACTCAGCAGCAGCAGTAGCAGCCATTTTAGTAGACTACTATAGATCCTCCTTCCTTATTAAATCCTTGAAGAAATCTTCGTCTATGAGCCTTGAAAATACTTGCACATCCAACTCATGACTATGAGTAAAGTAACAAAAGCAAACGCAATAAGTAGCAATTGTAAAACATCTACGTTGTAGCATGTGACTTCTGCCTCACCTTTAGCCATTACGTCACTTTCCGCTTGTGATATGGCAGATGACCAGGAACAGTAGAACTAAAATCACGACAGACCCAACGACCATAAGAAGCTGGTTCAAGTTGAAAGAAAGTCCACAGTCGTTTCCGGAACTAACAGTTTTAGCAGCCATTCTTTAACTCTTATAGTTATTCATGGTACCGAAGTACTTTATTATCGTTTTTCGACATGTTATATATAATTTTTCTGTTTTTTGTAAGTTTTTATATGATTTTTCGTTTCACCATTTTCTGAATGTCAGAACGGTTTTTGACATTGTTGAAGTTAAAAACAAAGAAAAAAATTTGTGGATCTTCCTCTTTGGTCGAAAGAGTTCTTGCTTCAAGCAACTTTCAAATTGGAGTGTTTTTAAAATTAAAATGGAGTGTTGTGATCACGTTCACACTGTAGTACTGTACTATACATTATTGACAATGTATGTGCGCGATATTGTTGTGCTGAGCTATATCTATCCTATATATTATAGCGTAGTCTGAAAGCAGCTTCATACAAAAATAAATCGGTCACATAAGATGCATTCGATTTTGACATTGCAACGATATTCATTGCGTGTTTTCGGTTGTCCAGCTGACAATTTTAAAAACAAATAAAGCAATCTAGAAGAATTTATGAGTAATACATGCAAGGCGCTCAACGACGTCGCCCTCGTGAGAATGAAGATTAAAAAATTAAAAGTAAAAAAAAAACAAACGGGCTACTTGCTAGTTGGACTTGCTCACGAAGGGTACGGAACCATTAGCCGAAAAAAACATGTTTTTAGATGGAGCCCCCCTTTTATTTTTAATTATAATTATTTCAGTTACATTATTTGTTGTTCTAGCGATAACAGATATACACACTGAAAATTTCAACGTTCGACCTATTACGGTTAGCACGCTGACAGACAGACAGACAGACAAACGGATAGAGTAAGAGGGAAAGCGGGTTCCGTTCGTTGGTTACCCTTTGGGCACAGAACCCTAAAATTAAAAAAAAAAAACAATTTTAGGTAAACAAACATAATTATATTGAAAATAAATAGATTGATGAAACAAAATTAAATTAAACTGTACAATAACGAAAATTGAGCAGACCTATAGGTACTTATATTAAAGCTGCGTCAAGCCTCCAATTTTGTTCTCCTGTAAAAGATACAAAAAAAAAATTGTCAATTTACTTTGTTCCTTATTTCTAGCAATTTTCTTAATCCAATCGAACTACTAACCAACTAAACAAAATTAAGCCTGAGAGAAAGAAACAAATTAAGTATCTCGACTTAGCACACCAGGTGGTCGACATGTGGAATGTGGACTCGGCTGTCTTCCACTATCTCACCTGATGGTAAGCGATGATGTGGTCTAAGATGGAGTACGCTTGCCTAGAAGTAACCTATTCACTCTTGACTTAAAGACTCCCAGGTCGTAGCTATCAGGAAACACAGACTCCGGCAGGGAATTCCACTCCTTTGCTGTACGCACTATGAATGTGTTCCCAAAACGTTTTGTGCGTGTAGGTGGGATGCCCACCATGTACCGGTGGCGCATCGCCGTTCGTCTTGTGGTCCGATGACGGAACGGGCTTGTCGGAATTAAATTATGCAATTCCGTCACACATTCTACTACTTTTTATAAATTAAACATTTTTTTAAATGTGTTTTCTTTTTAAGAAATATTTTAAATAAGAGTTTGTAAGTTAAATTGAAAAAAAGAGAAATTTAAGATTTGAATTACTAAGTAAAAACATTTTACTATTGAATAATCTGATTTAAAAAAGCAATGATCTAGTTTTTATACAAAAATTAAAATCTTTTCTTTTTATTGGTGTTTGGCCAGCGATTCGATTGGATTAAGAAAATTACTGGAAATAATGAACAAAGTAAATTAATAATTTACTAATCTCTTGTTTGCAAAAGGCTTAGACTAACGAAAAACATATTTTTCTCAAATAAAATTAACGGTTCGATGGAGTACTTCCGGTCTTTTTCAAGAATTTCATGAAAGTTTCATAAAAGTGACTTTAGAATTATTTTAATGAGTAATAATGAATCCCACACCACTTACCTTAATTATTTTATACAATTACTGCTACTGTTCGTTTATTAGGACCACGGAACAGAAAAAATTAGGGCGCCTTCCAATTGGCCGCAAAGGGCTGCGCGGTGGCATCGCGCGTTGCAACCGCTACATGTGCGAGCATCATTGTGCTGTACCATTACCGTGGCTGAACATTTAGTTTCACGATGGACTTTGACGACGAAACACTGCTGTTAGTGTTACTATTAGTTTCACGGAGTCTTGTTTGCGAAGTTCTCAATAAATATTTAGCATATTTCTTCCCAAGCCTTTTCCAAGGTCCATATTCGACACCATACCTACTCCTAGACTCTACCCAAACGCCTATATACAAAGGCATTTGTGTTTCCGCTTTAATTGCAGACTCATGAAAGATCCGATATATGGATTAAATAAGCAGCGCGGCGGCAGCACTGCAGCCGTGCTGCCGCCGCGCGGCACTTTGCGGCGACAAATTTGAAGGCGCCCTTAAATTAGGAATTATTTACATTATTAACAACAAAGACCGTTGGTTTTCACAGAGACATATTTTTTTGATTACTGAAAAGTATAACGTTTATTTTAAAAAAAAATCGCCCAAATTGCGTAGCCGAGGTTGGCCTGTGGATGGGTGACCGTCTTAATATACAGAATTTCCTCCGTGCCACGGAAAGCACGTTAAGCTGTTGATCCCGGCTGTCATTTGGAGATCTATGGCATTCGTTACAGATAGTCAGAAGCCACAAAATCTGACACCAGTCTTGCCAAGGAGTACCGTGTTACCCAGTTAATGGGTTGTGGAGGTCTGGTAGGCAGCCGTTCCACGTAAAATACTGGTATTCAGCTGAATCCGGTTTGACTGGAAGCCGACCCCAATATAGTTAGGTAAAGGCTAGGCAGATGATGAAGAGTTGGGCATCTTCAGATTTTGTATGCCGTTACAAAAAACTATTGCCTTACCTTATACAACGTGTACAGAATAAACATAATACCTCTTTAGGGGTCATTGTACTCACCATTGTGAACAACTTTCAATATGGTTGGCGCAGTGGTTGAGCGATTGACTGCTGCGCTGCGCGGGTTCGATTTCCATACGGAACAAATATTTGTATGGCCTATAGATAGTTGTTTCGGGTCTGGCTGTTTGTGTATGTGAATTTATATGTTTGTAAACGCACCCACGATACAGGAGAAATTCCTAGTGTTACAGTACGCAACGTTTATTGAGATTTAAAAAAAAATGATATCATAAAAAAATAGCTGTTGATTTAAGTTGATCCCACAGTAAAAGTTCTTCGTAATGATGAGTACTTGCAATGACACCTTTTTTATTTTTTATTTGAGATGGGTTTGTCTTGACTCCCGATGAGTCTAGGTCAGATATGACAGAGACAAAGTCTACGATAGAGCGAGCTTACCCAGAAGTGTATATTCTGTTAGGTACACGTTGTAAAAATCTAAGTCGAAATAAGGTTCAAGTTTGCACGTTTACTTTAAAGGAGATGTTGCAAAATGTTGGAGCCTGGGCCAGGAATTTCTGTAAAATGGCTTTGTTTATTAGTAAAATCCAAGATATTACACTTGAAATTACAACACGCAATAACAACCTGTTATGGCGTTAAGCTGTCATTTTGATTGATTAATGACGTTTGACATGTTTAGCTCTGCGGAAGTTGAAGGTTGACAATAGTTACTTTACTGTTTGACAGTGACTGAAGTGACACTTTTATGACAGCTTACAGTTATCTGTCATGACGCCATATTGAAAATCGATAAATATAATGAATAAGCATCAATTAACTACCACTGAAGCATAATAATATGTACACAAATGAATTATCGGTATTTTTCCCGAATTCTACGGATTTTTCTGGGTAGTGTCTGTTGAAGTAGTGTACATAGATCTGGCCCATTTTGGAACATCTCCTTTAGAAGCAATGTTTCAAAGGGTGAAAAACTTAATATCATATGTAATTTTTATAAATTATTACGAAATAAATATCCTAAGATTTTTTTTTTCATTTCCATTCGCGACTTGTTTCACGTTCAACATTGCCAATGAAATTTAAATTTTATATTTACACTAACTAAATCCCACAACCAGAGGTTAATTAAACACAAGTGACATTTATTACCAAGTTTATTAAGATCCAAATATACATTCCCAGTCTATTCTATCATAACAACGTTGTGTCAGTCAGCGAAATATACAGCCAACGCCATTTTAATAGTTAGTTCATAACAATTTCGCAATCACAATCAATTTCAGTACAGTAACCGTACTTGACTAAATAGTACCACACTTAGGCCTTGGACAGGGTGATGAGCTGACGCGGGTACTTAGGCGAGAGCGACAAGTCTAAGATATGAAACAATAGTTTGCGTCTCTACTAAATTGACTATGATGGGCTTTACGGAACGAGTTTGCTATAGTTTACGCCAGATAAACGTGGAATAAAGTACATTGACCTTTCCCTAATATCTCTTCGTAGATACTAGAACAATAAATTAAGAACTGTTTTTCATTACTAGAGAACGTAAAGAATCACGATAGAAGTCGATTCAGGACAACTTTATGTCATTATTTCTGATTTTGATCTTAAGAAAGTCAATAAATGTATGTGGGTCAATGTACTTTATTCCACGTTTATCTGGCGTAAACTATAGTGAGCGTCTATTGTTTACTCCTGAGGTAACACGCCTAGCCTCTACTTCCCACTACAACTAGTCGCGATGCACTGTGACATAATAATCGCTCCCGCTAACACGCGCACACTCGCCTTAGTCACTGCATGCACACTCTGGACAAGGCCTTACACCTAAAATTGGCTGTTACAGACACTAGAGTGCCAATTCTACTAATTTTCACATTCGCATAACATTCGCATCTCAATCGCAATCTGTCAGAAATGTATGAAAATTAAGGCTTTTTTGACAGTTTGCGATTGACATGCGAATGCGAAAGTTGTTTAAAAATTAGTAGAATTTGCCCTCAGTTTCTTGAATTGATATTTTTTTCAAACTCCTGAAGTATGACAAGTTCTGAACTTTAAATTTTTAATTCCAGAATAATTTAAATTTTAATTTTAGAATATTTTTTTTAAAACCAGACGAAAGTCGAGTATTGAGCATTTGCAACCCTCAATATTCTGTGATACAATACTCAACTGTAAGCCTCATGTGAAAATGACTACTACTTGATTAAATAAGAAATCTTTGGTTGTTTAGTGCAGTGTATTACTACTAACATTATAAAGCAAAAGTAAGATACAGCGCAAGAAGATATAAGAAGTTAAACAAAGGAAAAGGAAATTGACTGTTTAAAGAAGAAGGTCTAACTACTAATAATAGAAAAAAGGTACAATACAAAAGTATCGTCTTACACGAAGAAGTGATCAATTCTTGCGCTGCAATGGAAAAGCGTAGAAATTAGAAAGCATAAATGTTTAGACCCCCAGAATACCAGAAATAGTATCAAAATTACTGAGTCTTGTTCTTCCTGAGATGCTTCCGGCGGCTGTTTTCCATGGAGCGAGTGACCATCCAGGTGGCAAAGGAATAGGACCCATTCCTCATGACCTGAATGAAACCCATGAAGATGGAATGAGGAAAGTATCCGGTAGTCTTGTGCTCGATGCCAACCAGACCAATGGCAGACGTGACGAACTCCTTTGCAGTGGGTGCGAAGACGGTACTCTTGCGAATCCCTGACATGTTGGAGCAGACAAATCCGGGCAGTACTGCCTGGATAATAATGCCCTGTTTGCTGTATTCCATGTGAATGCCCTCGGTGAACTTCTCGACGTAAGCCTGTGGGAGAAAACGTTATACGTTGACATTTTAATTTATTGGCAACTAAGAAATCTTTAAAGAACTAAGACACAAACACACTTAAACTTATACCGTCAAGACGCTTAGTTGACATTTCGCGTATCCCACGGGCTGGCTTTTACCTCGCACAAAGGATAAGCATTGCCATACTACGTGGCAATGCCACAGCCTTTTGGGCACATTAACAGTGGCTAACGATGCCGACGAATTTATCGACACCATTATTTTCAGTTTTACTTAGTTAAGAGTTTTTATAGAAGGAAAATGTTATTGAATATTTACTAGAACGTTTTTTTTTTTTCATTATTATGGATGTAGGATTTTTAATTTAGAATGCATCAAAATTTTTAACGAGTGATAGATTCATGAGCGCAGCGACGAGTGAATGAGATAGTATGTGTGTGACAAGGAAAGAGGAGAACATGGGGGGGGGGGCGAGTAGACGACATGGTATTTCGGTAAAGAAAGAAGTTTGAAGAATAAACGAGGAGGAAAAAACGCTTTTATTTGGGTCTACCATATTCCCCTACATGGATGACGTCCATCAACAGCAGACAAAACGATATTTAAATAAAAATTTGTAAAACAACTCAATCTTCAAGCAATAATAATAGTAAAGATCCGGATTCATTTCTATTCGTAGAAAATATTATGTTTCTCGACATATACAGGTCAGAATTTAAACTTTAATAAATAAAAGTAGTATTTGAAACGACAAAGGTCTTTTATATCTACGAAACAAGGAATAGTTAGGTCTCTTGGCAAGTTTGATGAAATATTGACTGAGTTTGTTGCTTATAGCGTATCCTTTATTGATATCAATGTTATTGCGAAATCTGTGTGTAGCAAACAACTTCTTGCTATATCGACTTCCGAAATTAAAGTTATTTCATACTTTGTAGTGTTTTGTTTGGAAGTCGGTTACATTTTTTGTAAAATGATTTTATTTTTCACTTTTAAGTGGTGATACTTGAACGACGTCATCGTCTACCCAGAAATTGAAAATGGAAAGAATGCTCTTAAAATAATAACTACTGAGCCAAACTGAACAAAATTTTTAAGGGTCCAAATAGCAAGTGTGCATCGAACAAAATAATAATCACAGAAATCGGTTCAGACATCTCGGAGTAGGTAATCATTTTTGAGAACCTTCTTTTTTTGGAAGTCCATTAAAAATACGTGCCCAATATTTTTCGGAAACTATTTTGATGAACGTATTAGTTTTTTATTTATTTAATAAAGTACTATATTGTCTGTGTTTGGTCTTTTTCTAATTATGTATATTATCATTCTTACCTTAGTAGCTGCGTATACAGTGAGCAGTGGGCTAGGAATAACCGAAGAGGCTGATCCGATGTTGATGAGAACTCCTTTCTTCCTTTGAACCATGCCAGGCAGCACAATGCGAGTCATGCGTGTCACGGACACCACGTTGGCCTTGATCAGGGTGGTACACAGTTTGTCCCTGTTGAAGAAGAGGAGAATGGATCAGAATGTTGGGCTGTGAAAAAGACGGATAAATATAGATTGCATGTGGCGGAGATGAGAATGTTGAGATGGATGTGTGGAGTAGCAAGAATGGATAAAGTGAGAAATGACTACATTAGAGGTAATTGTGGCGCCAGTAATGGAAAAGTTAAAAGGGAATCGCTTGTCTTGGTATGGTCATGTGAAGAGGAGGGAGGAAACGCTTTTAACAAAAGAGTAATGAACATAAATGTGGATGGATGGAGAGGGAGAGGAAGGCCAAAGAAAAGATGAATGGATTGTGTGAGGAGCGATATGAAAGAAAAGAGAGTTAGTGAAAGTTTGACGGCTGATAGGGCAGAGTGGAAAGAAAAAACGTGTTGCGCCGACCCCAAGTAACAAGGGATAAGGGCAGGAAGAAAAAGAAGAAGAGGAGTTAAAACAGTGGCTGGAGCGATAACATAACACCTATGTCTGCTCTCTATAAAAGTTTAGGTAGAGCTAAGCAAATCATTTACTGAGCCAAAAATATAAGGCTTGTTTCACATGTACCACAGTCAAACCACATTGTCACGATATGAAGTGGTCAAGATTATGTGTGAATAGTGTCGCTGCGGCTTCTAGCGGTTGCGTTGTGGTACCTACAAAATGTGGATGTGTTTGCGATGTGGCCGACCTCTAGTTCGCGGTGTCACTGGTGGCTGCGATTTGGTCGGTAACACACACTCGGTCCGTGTGAATTGAATTATAATTTTCATACAAATTTGCGCCTGCTGACGTGTTGTGGTGTGATTATGGTGTGATTGAAGTTGTGGTTGTGGTGTAGTTGTGGTAGGTACGTGTGTAGCAAGCTATAGTCATATGTTACATTATAGTTTACTACAAGAATGAATTAATAATGATTATTATAGGCCCTTCAAGGAGTGAAGCGATAACTCAAAAAATATATGAAACCGAAATTTTGTTTTTTTTTTTTTTACTTGATATGGGTTTGCTCTTGACTCTAGTCTTAGTCAGAGATGACAGAGATAAAGTCTACGATGGAGCGAAAATAATAATAAGTTGATTTATGGTACAGCCTAAAAATTATTACCCCATAGCTCAACCATATGATACAAAAGAAATAAAATAAAATAATCAAACGATAGGCCTAAAAGGACTTGTAATCCTAGAATTTAATAAATATCGCTTACCACTTCAAAAAATACACCAACTTATTCAATTTTATCGTTAAAATAACGAGAGTAATGCTAAAATTTATTATATTTTATACTTTTGTATATATTCTTATATCAGCACCTCATATTTCATTTGAAAGCATTGTAACAAAATGGTATCAAATCAATAATTTTATTGGTTTCAAATTATCGCGTATTGGAAAATGAAATTGTTTAAGACTTAGACACTGACGAATTGTACTTCTTATTAGTATTATTTACCTATAATGTATACTGGAGCTCGAATAGGGAATATTCTTGTCTCAAATATTAGCTGTAAAAAAATATGAAAGAACTTATCCCCGTCAACGACTTAAAAAAAAATTAAATGGAATCTTTTATTTCAGGCATCTAGGCCATTAAAATCATCATCTGCCTAGCCTTTTCACAAGCGTATATTGAGGTCGGCTTCCAGCCAAACCGGATTCAGCTAAAAACCAATGTTATACGTGGAGCGGCTGCCTACCAGGCCTCCAAAACCCATTAACTGGGTAACACGGTACATCATGGCAAGACTAGAGTCAGATTTACTTGCTTCTGTCAATCCGTAACGACGGCCACAGAACTGACATCTACAAATGACACCCGGGACCAACGGCTTAACGTGTTTACCGAGGCATGGAGGAAACTCGATATGTTAAGATGGTCACCCATCCACAGACCAACCTTGGCAATCAATGCTTAACCTTCAAAATCGACCCATGCAGCTGTTATTATTTAACCATTAAAATAAAATACATAAACATGAAGCTAAAAAAAAATCTGTAAAAAAACTAAATAATCTAAATATAAAGAAACATTTTTTTTTTTAATTTAAAGTAGAACGTGGACTCTGACCCTTATAAAGCTGTCATAGACAAGAGCGTTTTGACAAATGGATAGCCTGAGAAATTGGTTTATAATTACATATTATATTTCGTTAGTTTCGTAGGATACAAAAAATAAATAAAAAATCTTAATACTGTTACTCACTAACTCAGTAACTGACAGACAACGCACAACCGCAACTACTGATCGTGTTAAACTGAAATAGGCATACAGCTTCCCTACCCTGCCCTGCCCTGGTCCAAGCCATGGTCCGGAGCGAGACGGAATGGGACGCCGTTGCCTCCTTCTGCGAAGCAGTCATGCTAGCGGAGGTGGCGGAGCGGGAGAGGAGACCCTCTTGTCCCGGCCGCCCCGGTAGACGCCGCGGGCGTCGGGGGCCACCACCTGAGGCCTTAGTGTGAGTTTTTTCGACTCACGTTCGAACGCGTTCGATTGCGAGCGCGTTAGAATTTAGTATGGGAATTTAGTTATAGTGCCACCTGGTGGTCACTCGTAGAACCTAATTTCCCATACTAAATTCTAACGCGCTCGCAATCGAACGCGTTCGAACGTGAGTCGAAAAAACTCACACTAAGGCCTCAGGTGACCTCGGAATGGGACGCCGTTGCCTCCTTCTGCGAAGCAGTCATGCTAGCGAAGGAGGTGGCGGAGCGGGAGAGGAGACCCTCTCGTCCCGGCCGCCGTGGTGGACGCCGCGGGCGTCGGGGGCCACCTGGTGACCTCCGGCCACCGTAGGCGCGGGCCTGTGGACGGCGAGCTATGGGTGGCTCGCCGTCCGTCCGTCTAGTGACGACAGGCCGTGTCGACGGCGCGTTAGTGTTCCACGCGCGCCTCAATGAGAGTCAGCAACACAGAGGGGCCTGAAAGGGCCGACGCATGCCGGAGTCGCGGGATTATTCGCAAGAGACACCGTGGCTCCGGAACACAAAGGGCAATGAAGGAACATGGATGGGTTTTATTTTAGTCAGTAGAAGTCTGACACTCCCTCCCGCTACACCCAGAGCGGGAGAAAAAAAAAAACCTTCCCTACATTCCGTAAGGGAGCACTAAGAAAAGATTTTCCGAAATTCCTTTATTCTTCTGGAAAATTCACAGATATTGAAGTGTTTATTATTTATAACTCAATGTCAAAAATTATATTCCTATTCTTATTTTGGTTGAATGAGGCCGTTTTGTTTTAAAGGTCAATTTTAATGAGGTGGCTCTTGGAGCAGGTTTTCTCTTTGCGTTTTATAATAAGAAAGGCATTAAAGGGCTTCTTTCCAAGTTGGTAAATTGTAGCTGGAATTTTAATAATTGAAGTTAATTTTAAATTCGATTTCAGTCCATGAAAAGCATGGATAATGAGCTGGCAAAATATATGCGTAACTCAGTGTTGCTTATGAAAAAAACAACGGGAAAACTTGAACATTAACGTTGTGCATTTTTGAATCATCCGTCTTACGAATTGACGATCAGGTCACGTGTCCTGACGTCTTACGAATTTTCGATCAGGTCATGCGAGTTCAACATTTTATACCCATCCCAAAAAAAGTGCTCAAAGCCGCTAAAGATGTTTTCAATAAAAAAAAATAGGATGGACAAGCAAGTAAAATTTTATGCTACGCGACTAGCCAAGAAGTACCGTGATCAAGAAGTACCGTGTTACCCAGTTAACGGGTTGTGGAGGTGTGGTAGGCAGCCGCTCTTCGTAAAATACTGGTATTACTGGTACCTACAGGTTTGTACGGAACCCTCAGTGCGCGAGTCCGACTCGCACTTGGTCGGTTTTTCATGTACATAATTGCAATTACTTATGTGTATTTTTGGCATGCGTCATACTTGACGCAAATAAACTCTTTGCCTTTATTTTTTTCGTGGAAAGCTGAAATTTGGCATGTAGGTTCCTTGTAGCCTTGGTGTGTAAGTGAGCACTATTAGAAATTCTAGAAATTCCTACGGGAATGGGAAGAACGGAATTTTGCACGTACGAAGTCGCAAAAGCTAGTACTACCATATTTTTCTGAGTAGCTTACAAATTGCATCACCTAAATACCATTATTATGTAGGTACATATAGTAAGGTACATTAACAGCGTATCATTGTACTTTAGCATAGGTATATACCGCAGAAGCCATCTGAAGCAGCGATTAAGCCCGAACCATTAGCTCTGACGTCATGGCATATGTTACTATATTAACTCTATAGAGAAACTATGTGGACTGTCCTGAGGTTAATGGTATGGGTAGTACGGTGGAACGAAAATACCCCATGTGTTATACACGTTAAGGTGCATTTTCCAGTTTAGTTCAAACATCGCAAGACAAATTGTAAAGAATAGCAAGAATAAGGAAAACCACGTTACCCGTCACTGTAATTTTTTTCCAATCAAACTTGGACCTAATGCGTTAGCAATAAAGATGAAAATGAAAGTTGACAGATTGTTGTGTGATTAATACTATGATTCTATTCTAATTTGATTCTCCTTTTTTTAGGATGGGAAATCATCAAATGACTTCTCCCACTCTGGGCGGAGCGGAAGGGAGTGTCAGACTTTTATTGACTAAAACCCATCCGTGTTCCTTCCTATCTCCTATCTCTTTCGAATAGTCACGCAATTAATTTGATTCTCCTAAAGTGGCCTTTTTAGCCTCTATGTATTTTACATGGAGCGACTGTCGATCTGTGCTTCAGCATACAAACCAGGTAATACAATAGCCCTTTTTTTTGTTTTTTTTTTTAGGGATGGGAAATCATCCAATGACTCCTCCCGCTCTGGGTGTAGCGGGAGGGAGTGTCAGACTTCTACTGACTAAAACCCATCCATGTTCCTTCATTGCCCTTTGTGTTCCGGAGCCACGGTGTCTCTTGCGAATAATCCCGCGACTCCGGCAGGCGTCGGGCCTTTCGGGCCCCTCTGTGTGTTTCGGGCCCCTCTGTGTGAATACAATAGCCCTGGGCAAGACTGGTGTGATGACCAACTAACGGTAACGACCTGGTAACGACAGTCAACAGCCTTTGAACGACAGCAGGCCGGGACGCGTAAAACCAATATCTGTATATGACCCAACACTGGATGGAGCTGAATAGTACACAGACATTGTCCTGCACAATTTTGAAAACAAGCATACAAACCTGTTTCGAGCCAGCACCTTTAGTTGATTGGTTTTTACCGCACAGAGTTTGGGGCCCTCATGTTTGCAACAATCATGTTCGCTCTCAACACTTTTCTATACCTACGCGCTGCACCGCAACATGATTGTAAAGGCGTCTAGGAATAAATCTGTGTCGAATATCGAGTGAGTTAGAGCGAGATTAATTATATTGCACCATAAATTGCATTCGTTTGCTATTATTTCGGTCAGTTGAACTATGACATTGACCTCGGCACTTGTTATTTGTTTACTTTGTGAGAAGCTTTGTTAATATCAGTGTTCGGTTATTACGTGAAGAAAAAATGAAATTGACAGAGGAAAATGACTTTAAAACCTTTTAAGTGTGGTGTGTGATGAATATCGTATTATAAACTACGAATCAAAGAATATCGATAGTTTTGGCGCGCAAATTCATTGCAAATGGAAAGAAAGCAAAGGATCGCCGCTTCGTGATTGCAATTACTTCATTGAATATTTGTCTTCTGTTACTTGTACTAATCGCATTGTAAAGAGTAGACCGCTTACTAAAAGATTTGAATTTAGGAAAACGTACACAATGTCAGCTGTCCTCTCAAGGAAAAACAAACACACCTCGAAATTAGGGGTGCAAGGCTTACGTTGATATCACGTATAAAAAAGTAAATAAAGATACAATTCGAAACGATGACAATTTATAACGTGAATTGAATGTAATCATAAAAGTAATGTTTTTACATAGCCACAAAACTGAAGTAAGTAGCCAAAGCCTACAATTTACTTTAAATATGTAAAGAAGAGACAAAATTGAACTTTCTTGATTATTTTAATCAGGGGATGACTCCTGCAATGGCCAAACGGTTCCATGAATTAAATATCGTCGAATTAGAAGATAGTTTATCTATTAAAACCTTAGCGAATTCCCAAGTTAACCCAACCCTTCGACAGATTCAATATAATTATGTAGGTACGATATTTGGAGGCGTGAAAACTACGGCAGCCGCTCTCAATTTGATAATTATGTTATTATATACCTAATTTTTTATTATATAATTTGATATGTTATATACTTTATTTTTAAATAAAATTATTTAACATTCATGATTTTAGTTTTATTGTTGTGTCTGTTATAATATACCTATGTATATCAGAAAGGGAATGCAAAACTCTTTAAATAATTTAATTCGTAAAAGAGTGTGTCCATTACAAAATTCATAACATCCCTAAAACGGGAACGGGTCGCATAATGTTGCGGCTCAACGCCTAGAGCACTGGTTCATACACAGATATTGGAATTACGCGGCCGGGACCACTGATACTTTTTCGAGGCACAAAAGGGTCTCGGTATGAAAAGTCCCATCCATGTAACAGCCTCTGCCAGCGTAGGTACGTAGTTGCAGCGTGCTAATATGGTGCTGGCAACTAATGCCAAAACTTATCCGCCTTCGTACTAATTCTTACTATATGATATCTACACTAATATTATAAAGAGGAAAGATTTGTTTGTTTGATTTGAATAGGCTCCGAAACTACAGAACCGATTTGGATGAAATTTTGTACAATGATAGTTTGAGAACCAAGAAAGGACATAGGATTTGTTATCCCGGAAATGCCACGGGAACGGAAACTGTGCGGGTAAAACGGGAGCGAAGCCGCGGGGGACAGCTAGTTATATTAGGTATAAATGCGAAAGTTTGTGAGGATGGATGGATGTTTGTTACTCTTTTACGTTAAAACGCCTGAACGGATCTTCATGAAATTTGGCGCAGAGGTAGATTATAATCTGGAATAACACAGGTTTCACAGGTTATTATACATCCCGGGAGTATGTTCTCTAGGGATCACGCAAGCAAAGCCGCTGGCAGAAGCAAGTCTTAAAATAAACTATAGCTGATGCCTGCGGATTCGCCCGCTTGACAAATTATATACTAAAACCTTCCTCGATAACCACTCTACTCATTGGTGTAAACAGCATGAAAATCGGTACAGCAGTTTTTGAGTTTGTCTCGAACAGACCGACAGACAGACGCGGCGGAGGACTTTTCAATCTTTATGTCAAATTTCTACTTCAAAATTTACACTTCCTTCAAATATTTCTCTCAAATATGACACTCAAACCAATTCGATGCAATATAAAATCCGAAGCCCTGTCACAAATAATCTCACACCAATAGAACGTAGATTCGAAGAATATTTCAATCCAGCACTTATATAGCACCTGCCATCGACCTGGCTGCATTCAGTTCGACAATGTTCAGGTTTTCCGCGATATTAGCGGTGCCAAGCCCCGACTATTGAAGTCGCGTCGACTTCCACGGCTTTCGCCGATATTATTTTCTCGAAAATTGCTTTTGATAGCTTTTGAAGAGATATTTGAAGAGTTTTGTGTGTGGCTGGTATAAAAGGGTCACGTTTTTAACGATTGTTTGTTAAGTAAGAGCCAGGATTGTTTTTGAGATTTCGTCGAAAATTAATTTATTTTTATTTTCAAATTTACAATTTTAGCCCAGTATTACTTGTAGAAACATCCACTGCAGGATATACAGAATTTTTCAAAAATACGACCACGCAATTTTGAAAAACCTCAGAAAACCATTAAAATATTCGAAAAACCAACTATAAAGCTGCTTTCAGACTACGCTATAATATATAGAATAGATATAGCTCAGCACAACAATATCGCGCACATACATTGTCAATAATATAGTACAGTAGTGTGAACGTGTCCATAACAATGTATGGTGTGCGATATTGGTGTGCTATACTATATGTTCTATACTATATGCTACTATATTATAGCGTAGTCTGAAAGCAGCTTAACGCTTTGAGGTAGCAGGTCATATTTGCGATGCAGACTTTGCTAGAGATCACACAAAATAGTGATTTTAAAGGAATCATCATCGACATCATCATATCAGCCGAAAGACTTCCACTGCTGAACGGCGGCCTCCCCGCGCGTGTCACCACAACTACCGTGCGGCTCACTTGAATCCGCTGCCTGCGACCCCCGCCAGGTCATTGGTCCACCTTTGAGACGCCTACCAAGTCCAACGCTGCGTCTTCCAGTATGGGGTCGCCACTCCAGAACTATTCGGCTCCATTTTAATTTTAAAAACACTTCAATTTGAAAGTTGCTTGAAGCAAAAACTCTTTCGACCTCTTAACCAAAGAGGAAGATCCACAAAATTTTTTCTTCGTTTTTAACTTCAACAATGTCAAAAACCGTTCCGACATTCAGAAAATGGTGAAACGAAACATCATCTAAAAACCTACAAAAACCAGAAATTTATTATATTATAGCGTAGTCTGAAAGCAGCTTCAAGCTTAAAAATATTAGTATAGATACCCTGTCTCCACATAATAAAATGTCTGACACTCCGAAAGCCATGTTCAATGCAATTCGAAATCAAAGCTACGGTGGTATTTGCAGCATTTAAATTGTCAAGAGGAATAAAACGGGTGTCGCCGTCTGCCATTTTGGATTTAGTGACGTCACGAATTTTATGTTATGTCACTAGTGGGATTGGAAAGTGTTCGGATTTTGAATGCCATTGAAGGAAAATCGACCGTGTGTGGAATGATATGAAAATAAAAGGGAGTCAGTGATAGCGTGAAGGTTTTTAGGAAGGAATCAATCCACCTAACCTTTTCCCAATTACATTAGGATCGAGTTTCAGTATTTTACATGGAGTGCCGCTTTAGAAGAATCATGTTAGAATCATACTATTAATCACAAAACCATTTGTCAAATTTCATTTTCCGCTTTATTGCTAACTAGCTGACCCACGCAACTTCGTCTGCGCCACATTTTCCATTATTGCTCTTCTCCTATTTGTCTTAGCGTGATGATATATAGCCTATAGCATTCCTCGATAAATGGGCTATCTAACACTGAAAGAATTATTCAAATCGGACCAGTAGTTCCTGAGATTACCCCCTACCTACATACAAACTTACAAACAAATTTTACCTCTTTATAATATTAGTATAGATGCATTAGGTTCAAGGTTGATTGGGAAAAAATGACAGTGACGGGTAGCGTGATTTTTTTTGACCCCCAGAACCCAGTACATAGGTAGCATGATCCTCATTGGCGGGACTGGTGTCAGATTTTTTAGCTTCCGACACCAAAAATGTCCGCATACGTTTTCTGAGGCGCGCTTTGGGCATTATTTTAATGCTATCGCTATTTATTTTCTAACACTTTGATGGCATGATGATCAAAAAGGCCAGTTAAGTCATAGTCTCGTACCTATTTTTCTGTTTTTAACTATTTGTATAATATTATGTGTACATTAACTGTTAAAATAAATAAATACATAGGTACATAGGCAGTAAAGATGCTGTCTCGCTTCGGTATATTATGCCCAAATTTTGGCCTCAGAACAAAGCGGGGTCCAAAGTTTCTAAAGTAAAAAAAATACGTCTTTGACCGTCCGACCCAAATCAGCGTGAGACCATCCTTACACCTGTTGGAAACGGAATTCTGTTATTTTTTTGTGCTGTAAAATGTAGTGGTAAAAAATCCTAAATAAAAATACTCACACATCTGGTATATCAAGGAAGTACTCGGGATAGTTGTAGGATACTCCAACATTGTTGACCAGGGTTCCGATCTCTAAGCCAGCGATCTCCTTTTCGATTTTTTCATAGATCTCTTCTCCGCCGCTGAAGTCCGCTTGAATGATCTTGGTTTCAACATTGTATTCTTTTTCTGTTGGAACAACAAGAAATGAAGGATCATCAAATCACTGAACGGCCAAACGGCTACGTCTAGTCAAGGTTGAGGTCGCAATCTTGGTCGCAGAAGCTTTCGGCCAAGTTTGCAACCACGACCATGACTGGTAGTGAAGCCTCCAGCTATGTGTATATTGCTGTTGTGTTGTGTTTGTGTCGAATAAATGATACTTATTTTATTCTTTTGATTTCTTGCACAGCACTGACAATGGCCGGCCGGGTAGCTTTTCCGGTTGCAGACTATACGTAGTTTCCCGGGTGTCACCACTGTGAGGATCGACCGGAAGACACGGTGGAGCACACTGTGCAGGTGTGTCCCGCTTGGGCGGCGCACCGCCGTGTCCTCGAAACGGCGATCGGCGGCAACCTCTCGCGTCCGGCCCTGGTCCAAGTCATGGTCCGGAGCGAGACGGAATGGGACGCCGTTGCCTCCTTCTGCGAAGCAGTCATGCTAGCGAAGGAGGTGGCGGAGAGGGAGAGGAGACCCTCTCGTCCCGGCCGCCGTGGTGGACGCCGCGGGCGTCGGGGGCCACCTGGTGACCTCCGGCCACCGTAGGCGCGGGCCTGTGGACGGCGAGCTATGGGTGGCTCGCCGTCCGTTCGTCTAGTGACGACAGGCCGTGTCGACGGCGCGTTAGTGTTCCACGCGCGCCTCAAAGAGAGTCAGCACATAGAGGGGCCCGAAAGGGCCGACGCCTGCCGGAGTCGCGGGATTATTCGCAAGAGACACCGTGACTCCGGAACACAAAGGGCAATGAAGGAACATGGATGGGTTTTAGTCAGTAGAAGTCTGACACTCCCTCCCGCTACACCCAGAGCGGGAGGAGTCATTGGATGATTTCCCATCCCTAAAAAAAAAAAAAAAAAAAAAAAAAGACTATACGTAGTTTGGTCGCATTGGCCCAGTCTGCGACTAGTTGGGACTAAGTGCGCGGTTCGTATTGGTGTCTGTAGTTTACTTGATCGCTAAGACCACTGGTAGTGGCCATGGTTGTCTAGTGCGCGAGATCGCTGAGATACGATGGGCGTAACATGACTGACTTGAGATGCTGACGTCTTACGACGACTATTAAACCTTATTTTTGGAAACGAATCTTTTGATCTAGTATTTAGTATCTGGAGAGGTTTAAGTGGTAGTTAAATTGGCCCATGATAAGTCATATTTTTATTCCTAAAAAATAAGTAAGGACACAATGTTTTTCCTTCTGAGAGCAATGGACACTTTGAATTAATTTTTGTTGAAGACAAAACAAAACTGACTAGGTACACTAAAAATAAGCTGAATGAATAAATTATTATGTTACTTACCAATTTCCTGCGCCGTCGCTTGCAGTTTTTCCATTGAACGACTGACTAGAATAATGTCCAAGCCACGGGATGCCAACTGCAACAAAAAAACAATAATTATTGAATAATGCTGACGTATTGAATATTCATTGCAGCCCTAGGGAGAATCATTTTCAACTGACAGCCGTCAGATCAATAAAAAAAAACTATTATAAAAATGTTACAGCTGAATAGCTGGCCGGTCACAGAAAAAAAAAAAACAAAATAGTCAGGAAAGCGGCAAACCGATCTTCATTTGTTTTTTTTTTACCTGTGGTCATACTTTCGTATAGCAGAGATTTGTTACTTTCGCGAAGGCCAGTGCTAGATTGTATGTTGATTAAAATATTATTTGCGGCTGTAAGATACATGTAGTTACAGAATTATTAGTATCAAAATCACCAATACTGTTTTCCATTGTTTTTTTTTTGTTCCTACGCCTTTATGAACTTGGAGGGTTGTATTGGTGATTTTGATGTTTATAATTCTGTAACTACATACGTCTTACAGCCGCGAATAATATTTTAATCAACATACAACCTAGCACTGGCCTGCAAATTGCAAAAAACGCAAGAAATTTTGAATTTCGCGGGCTGGTTGGAGCATTCCCCTTAATACGATGAGTTCATCAGATTCAGATTCGTGTATATATTTTTACTTTCCTTGTATTCGTAGTGAGAAGAACAGTGTTCAGCAAGGGTGAAAGACTTATTTAATCCCTCGAACTATTGGCCAAACGCCGTCTCGGGACTAATTCAGTTACATTCACCCCTGGATAACAATGTAGGTACTATTTTTTATTGATAGGGTCGCGTTAGATCAACATGTATCTTCCTTGACGGTACAGTCACCGGCACATCAAGCTACAACAATCTGTCAAATTTCTTTGTTAGATTTTCAACTTTATAACTAAAGAGATTGGGTTTAAATTTGATTGAGATATTTTGACAGTTTCGGAAAGTCTGATGCAGATGTGCTGACGACTGTACTCGTAAGTAATCATGTGGTCGATGATGGAGTACGCTTGCCAAGAAATAACCTATTCACTCTTGACTTAAATACCAACGTTGTTGCTATCAGGAAACGGACTCCGCAGGGAATTGTCCTCCACGACCTCATTCCACCGGCCCCCTACTACCATCGGACATCCAGACGCACTGTAACTTACCATCCCTACCTTGTTGCTATTTAATTCCACGGATTCGCACTAAGCGTTTCCAAATTTCTTTTGTAATGTGGACAGCAAAGGAGTAGAACCACGGGTGGAACTCTGCCTGCGTCTGTGTTTCCGAACGCGTACAACCCTAATCTCTTCAAAGTTAGAGTAAACAGGCTCCTTCTGGGTGAGCTCGCTGCATCGTAGACTTTGTCTCTGTCATTTCTGACCAAGACTAAGGTCAAGAGCAAACCCATCTCAAATAAAAAAAAAAGATCTCTTTGGCAAATACTTGACACACGCAAGTATTGGTATTTCAAACATAAATAATATGCGGTAGGTTTGTCATTCATCGCTCTTGAATCGTCAGAATTAATTACAGAGTAGTTCAGTATTAATTTGTGGGCAAAATACGATGTCTATTCTGTACAATTTATTGATAATTAGCTATGGTATTCGAATGGTTAGTGCCTCAATTTGCGATCTTACGGCCCAATTAATTAAGTTTAATGTTGAACGTGAAGTTTCAAATTATAGCAGAATATTGATGTGGGAAAGTGCCTGGTAATTGGCATCGATTTACTTAATTTCTCTCCCGTAAAGTTGACTTAATCTCTGGCACCTCTGACCTATGTAGACTGGAGTCAAGAGCAAACACATCTCAAATAAACATAACAGGTCAAGTTTCACATGTAAGTATTCAAAGTTATAATTTGATTTTATTATTTGTTTTTTTTTTTTTAATTAAAAGTGATGTTTTGTGTGTTTTTAATTTTGAGTTTTACTAACATACCTTTTAAGCAACTTACTAACACAGTAGGTATGGATTCTCAAATTATCTGAAATAAAGTATTAATATATATAATAATTATATTTTTGTATTTTAGCGATTTCCGGGATTAAAAATTCAGATATCTGTAACTAAAAAACTATAATAGGTATCCACGCGGGAGTTTCACTCGGGCCATTTTTTATGGAATACTCTATCTCTTAGTTAAAAAAAAAAAAAAAAAAAAAACATACAACCGAATTGATAACCTCCTCCTTTTTGGGAAGTCGGTTAAAAAACTGACATGTCTGATTATCGGGCAAAAAAACACACTGAATCGGGACCAACAACAAATGCCATTTACATAATCTTCACCCAACTTCTTGTAGCGAACACAGCTAGCATTGCTTAACCTTAGTGATCAACCCATTCAGTCTTTAGTATGGTACTCTAGATATTTAGGACCTGAATCCTAGATCTACCCCTGTACTGGACACAATCAGCAGTGCGATTCTATAAACATGTCGAAGTGAACGACAAGTGAGCTGTCAAACCATACAAACAAGATGAAATGTCAGCTCACTTGTCGTTCACTCCACCTAAGTGAACACGGTGAGATGTCAACAGAATAGACCGGTAGTTTATATTTCACTGTGATCACTTAGGTGGAGTTCAGTTAGACATTTCGTGATCAGTTCACCCACGCTTTCACTTCGACATGTTTACAAATTCGCACTGCAGAATCGACCGGCTATACAAGTTTCACGATTGACGAGTCATCTAATATCAAAGGCGGCAATATCCACTCTAGGTCGAAATTAAACCATAAATGTAATTTTTTAAATCTGTGGACGTAGTTTGTATCGAGCAATTCATTGGACATCAGATACGGCAATATCCCATACAAAAGACCCTTTTTAATATGAAGTTTGAAACAAATACGGCATTATCCTTTGCCATTCAAATCAAAACTGGCAAGATCCATGTCGACCAATCAGAGCGCAGAATTTAGTATGGCACTACGCTGTTTGTAACTGCCGATCGGTGTGTGTTTTTACTGTTTTTTGTCGAGTTTTAGTGTTGTTTGAGAGTTAATATCTATTTAACTTGAAATATGGAGTGTCGGGCATATCCGAGTACATCCAAACATTCCCGAAAACGCACAGGTCAGCCAGAAAATAGAAAAAAAAAACGTAGCAAAACGAGTGGTAAGTATCGTCGCTTAAACGTGGCTTAAACAGATTTGATACTTTAAGGATAAATTAATTTAAATCAGTGGTGTTTTTTATGTAGTTACTTAAGTGCATTGGGAGTATAATTTTCGAATCAATATAGGTATATCAAGATTATCAATATGATTGTAAGGTATGAAAAAACATAATTGCAGTGTGATAAATTGATCTTAAAATCATGTTCATTTGGTGAAGAACTGATGCTGTACTTTGGAAACTACCTCTTACGTATAGGTCGATTTTATTCGTCATGTACAGTCAACCGCACGGTCGACCGATTGATTGTACCTTCATTGCATAATTTATTAATCTCATGTTTTTTGTCTTCCAAAAGGTATTCATCGGTTCAACTTACAAAAAAGCTTATGTGCCAACACCATAAGGGAGTTTTTAAGTGCGGATCACTAACGATGCTAGATTTGAATATTTTCCATAGAGCATTTTATTAACACCCAGATAAAGAAACTCAAGATTGCTTTTCTTCTCAAATACTGTACTGGTACAATCCCTAAAAGAAAAAGACCTACGACAAAAACACATACCAATTAGGTAGCCATTCCTAAAGTATCAACATTTTAGATACAATAGGAAACATTATTTTTCAACATGGCGGACAACTTTAACAAACATGGCTTTCTCCACGCCCGTCTTAATCAAATCCGGCAATATCCACGTGTCTCTATCAGATCCGGCAATCTCCAACGGTTTTACGTAAATTTCTAGTCTATTTGATGATAAATCTTTAAGGAAACTATTTCAAAGTGTTTAGAATGTTCTAATTATATTCTATATTTAGAGCAAAGGCAGTACGATAATACATTTCTCATACTATACTGTTTTGCCATTTTATACAAAATCTACCAGTGTGGATATTGCCGACTTTGATATTAGATGACTCCATAAAAAAGCAGAAAGCCTCCCATTGGTGGAAATAGGGTGCCTTCAAATGAGAGGATAAAGAAGCTGTTTACAGAGTAAATTGGTAAAACATTGTCGTTCATTCCACCTAAGTGATCACAGTGAGATATAAACTACCGGTCTATTCTGTTGACATCTCACCGTGTTCACTTAGGTGGAGTGAACGACAAGTGAGCTGACATTTCATCTTGTTTGTATGGTTTGACAGCTCATTTCGTGATCAGTTCACCCACGCCTTCACTTCGACATGTTTACAGAAACGCACTGCAGAATCGACCGGCTGTGTGATCACAGTGAGATTATACTACCGGTCTATTCTGTTGACATCTCACCGTGTTCACTTAGGTGGAGTGAACGACAAGTGAGCTGACATTTCATCTTGTTTGTATGGTTTGACAGCTCATTTCGTGATCAGTTCACCCACGCCTTCACTTCGATATGTTTACAGAAACGCACTGCAGAATCGACCGGCTGTACAAGTTTCAAGATTGACTCATAAAAAAGCAGAAAGCCTTCCATTGGTGGAAATAAGGTGCCTTCAAAAGAGAGGCTAAAGTAGCTGTAAACAGAGTAAATTTTTGGTAAACCAATTTCAAAATTAAATCGGTCAAATATAATATTTGGGCCATTAAAATTTGTTATGGTATGAAGGATGTTTGCTTATTAAATAAATTAAATCTCAACATAGATCACCCGTCCAATATAAGTTCCTACTCATATTTGCTTTGGACCAATATGTATTTTATGTTCAATATTACGTGTGTTTGCTATTTTAATAATAATAATGGGCAAAGCAAATATTCTTGTATAAACGCAAAAGAATACAAATACCGGTTAAAGTCGTTTTCTTCGAAGTAAATGTTCCATAGAAGATACTTAAGCAGTACCTGGGATTGCCTGTTAATCATGCAGCTCAATCTATCAATGCCGTCACAAAAAAAACAAACGAAGCGACGTTTGTACGGCACTAAAACAGCAACGCCATCTATCTCAACAGTAGCGAACTAACGATATTCTGCATCGCTGCATCAGAGCTTTATATGCTAATTAAACAGATACAATAGTCCGAATATGTCAGGCACTTGCCCAACCGAGCAGTTACCCATTGGATACAACAACCGTCTAGTTTGATGATCCTCCCTTTTTATGGAGGTTTACGGGACTTAGGGCCGCGAACCCAGCGCTGTGCACGTGTGGATTCATGTGTTTGACAACGTGGGTCTACGTTTCCACTGAAGTACACGCTACTCACCCACGACTACGTACAACTGTAGCGTGGCCCACCGCGGCACACGGAGAAGCTACGCATGTTTTAGCGTTGAGCTACGTGGGCGCCATATTCGAGCAAGCCACGCGTGTGTCAATGACGTCACTTGATGCGTAGCGTGTCCGTGGGCAGTGGAATCAATCTCATACATTTTCATGCAAGGCGAAGCCTCACACACGTGCGTAGCCTCTCCGTGCGTTGCGGTGGGTCTGTGGCTTTACTCTATGTTCCACATACCTCTACCTATTGTCTCACCAGATATAGCTGAATACCAGTATTTTACATGGAGCGACTATCTGACCTCCAAAACCGAAAACTGGAGTAACACGATACGAGATTGGTGTTCAGATTTTTGAGGTTCTAACTGTCCGTTACGATTAATCATTTCGTTTTGTTTGTCTTGTTAACATGTTGTGTCCCTTTTTGATCAATACATTTTTTTTTTTCTTTCTTGTTTATAGAAACAACACAAGTCTTTGGTTACATTTTTAGTTCTGGAAACTTATCAAAGATTTCTGGTAGAGTCCATTCTCTATCACATTTTCGCTTACCATCAGGTGTGTCAGTAAAAATTCTTATAAATGTGATGTGTACGCGACCTTAGGTACGCAAGATGATAAAAGTAAACACGTTTTTTAACTACTAAATGAACCTGAAAAGTTAAATATTTACAACTTTACACCTAAGTTTTTATTTATTGTAATTGAGTTCAAAAAGTCTGGCACTTGAATGTTTATCAAAATTTATTCATAGTAATACGAAAACTTCAAGAATTGCTGTTTTGAATTTATTATTAGGTACAAAGTGAAATATATTTTTTTACTGAGATATTTTTCTATTAGGTGGCAAGACCTACCTTGCAAGGCATAATATAAATTGCTAGCTTTTACCCGCGACTGCGTACGCGCATCCCGTTTTTCTCGTTCCCTAAGGAACTTCGGGAAATGCTAAGGGCTCTTATCTGCGCCCCAAGGATCGTACATACCAAACTTCAAATTTCTACAAAAACTAGTTTCGGCTGTGCGTTGTCTGTCAGTCAAGCTGGTTTTAGACTACGCTATAATATATAGCATAGAGTATATAGCTCATAGCACAACAATATCGCACAATATAGTATAGTACAGTATGAACGTGTCCATAACAATGTATGGTGCGCGATATGCCTTGCTATGAGCTCTATACTATATGCTATTATATTATAGCGTAGTCTGAAAGCAGATTTAGTAGGTAACGGAAGAATTTTATGCATGTACTAGCTGACCGGAAAAACGCTGTTTTGCCATAGAATAAGTTCCCTACGACCTATTCTCAAAACTACTCAATGTATATCGAAATAGCGTTTTACCTAAAGATCTCCTCGAATCTATCTACTTTAGCCTTAAAACGTTTGAAATATTGGCATTAAACTATTACTATACTACACAATCTCTACCCTATATTATCTAGGTATTAGTATCCGGCCTTATCTTCAAACTTCCGGCTCTATCTTTAAAATAAACTTCTTAGAAGGAGCACTGTACATGTACTTCGGTGAGTGTTGCCAAGAACTTCATGACCTCATCCGGCCGGCCCCTTTCTACCTTAGCACATCGAGACGTACTACAAGTTACAGTACGAATAATCTAAGTTTACCCATGCGAAGTACGTCGCAATCGATTGCGCAGGATGTCAATTTGACAAGAAACATAGAAAAGCGCATGCGCGGGTACGTCGCGTATGCAGTCTCAGTCACTCGTATACGTTTGATGCATACTTGTGTCTCGCTTCCTCAATGCAATACGACTGTTGGTGCGAAAAGTGTTAAACGTTGTTATTGTTTCAATTAATTATTCTGGTTTTTTCTTACTGTTTGACTTGTATTTTGTGTTTTCTTGTAGTGTATGTTTGTTGTGTAACTTTGTGATCGTGTTATTGTTATTGCATGCATTTTTTCAAAATTCAAATATAACACGTACACAAAAAAAACATAATCTACGAACGTAACACTTTTCTACGCGATGGGACCTGCGCGGTCGTCACTAACAGCCAACTTCGCATGGGTAAAGTTAGAATATTCGTACTGTACAGTCCCCACCATGTTGCTTTTCTACCTATTCGAACGAAACGTTATCCAAAAGTCTTTTAAAATGCGCACAGATAAGACAAACACATTCGATCCCAGTAAGGAATATGCATGCGATATTTTTCTTGCAAAGTTATATAATTATTAGCTCTAGTAAACAATCATGAAATTATTTTTATATACATCAGTGATGAAGTTGTATAGCTTCAAAGATTACAATTAGAAAGAAAAGTCCGATAGGGACTTTGACGTCAAAGTCAATGACGTCTAGTTATACAGCTGCCACAGAAAACAGCGTTTTCGAGGATCACAAATTTTGAGTAAATTTTTTCTAGTTTGTTTTTCGAGAAAGGACATGGTAAAAAGTGGCCTATGAATCAACACATGCGAATAATTAATAATTTAAAAAAAAACTAGGAATAATTTCCTAGTTTTTTTTTTTAAATTACATTTTAATGATTAGAATAGAACGGACACTTTTTAATTACGAAACCATTTTAAAAAGTAACTCACTTGGGTTTTATAACCCGGCGCCATTATTTTAAAATGAAACAAAGCAGTCTCAGCGCTGTAAGATTTTTAGTTACCTACAAAAAGAATAAAGCGATTAAAGCGCTGTATGACACGAACACTATTGACACTGACAGTCGATGAAATGACAGTTGACACTTTGATGTAATGTATTTTGCACCTGATATCAGGGAATCGGCCGTCGACCTAAGTTACCACGCTTTCGTATGTTAGAAGAACATTGTTACTCACTACTCTACACCATTTTATGGTGAGATAAAAATTCTGGCAGCTCTGGGATCTTAGTCCATTTGGTATGTTTCTATTGTTTGGTATGTTTTATAACCTCAAAATCCGAAATCATTTTGGATATTTTACAATTCTGAAAAGTGTCCGTGATTTGAATTCAGTTTCAGTCGAACATATGCATTATTTAAAACACAGATAGTAAATTCACGTCTCTGTTGGTTCTTAGGCGAACGATGTATGGGCACTGAACAATGTCCTTTGATTCTGTTTTCACTGTTAGCATTATAGTTTTGTATATTTTTGAATAAACTGTGTAGACTTGTTTTGTACCATATTAATCTCTTTTATATGGTATCACCTCTGACCTAGATTAGAGTCAGGAGCAAACCCACCTCGAATAAAAAAAATCAGGACAAGACAGGACACGTCTTTTAGGTTCTTTGCTCTTTTGCTGTTATTTTCCTTTGGGAAATCTTTACCAGTGTCTACATAAAAGGCATCAAACCATTTTGAACGTTGAGTTGATGGCACTAAAGTATAGAATGAAATATCACCTGCTTGGCGTACTCCTTGCCGATACCATCGGTGCATCCTGTTACCACTGTAACAAAAGAAAATATTGATATAAGAAAAGTATTTAAGACCTTTTACATTGAAAATTCAAAATGGTTGTAAATAATTAAAGTTAGCAGAATACACACAAAAAAACCGAAATGGCGTCTCTGTAGTTATCATTATGAACAACTTTTATTATCTACTAGCTTTCGTCCGCGACTTCGTACGCTCATATCCCGATTTTTCCCGTTCTCGTAGGAATTTCGGGAAATCATGTCTTAGAGCTCCCCTAAACTCCCCAAGGACCCTATAGGTACGTGCAGCTTCCTACGACCAGTAGTTTTGGCTGTGCGTTGTCTGTCAGTCATTCACTCAGTAACGGAAGAATTTTAAATGTATACATCTATTAGAATAGTGTCCCCCCCCCGACTCCACCCATATGTATATTTTTCCACAATTGATTTTTTCATGCAATCCTCGTCCTGATAATTAGGAAAGTAACTATAAAAGAATTATCCAATTTGGATCAGTCGCTACGAAGCTATGCGCGTGTTACATTTCGGCGATTCATTTTTAATTTATATAGATGGATAGAAGATAAATGGCACCAAACCCGAAATCGCAGAAATAACAGCTGGAGTATTTAGTCGAGTTGTGCGATGACTAAATATCTATATCTATTCTATATTCTATCTATACTTATAATAAATCTGTAGAGAGGTCAATTCTGTACATGAAATATATTTCCAAAATAACTATCAGGGGGTGATTAGGGATCGATACTGATGCCAAAAATCTATATTACTTATAATAAATCTGTAGAGAGGTCAATTCTGTACATGAAATATATTTCCAAAATAACTATCAGGGGGTGATTAGGGATCGATACTGATGCCAAAAATGCAATCAGTAAAATTTATGTCTGTCTGTCTGTCTGTCTGTCTGTCTGTCTGTATAACCGTTATAGAAACAAAAACTACTCGACGGATTTTAATGAAACTTGGTACAATTATTATTCATACTCCTGAGCAGGTTATAGTATACTTTTCATCACGCTACAATCAATAGGAGCAGAGCAGTGAAGGGAAATGTTGGGAAAACGGGAGAAGTTACTCCATTTTTTAAGATTCCGTCGCGTGTGCAACCTTAATGGTGAAAGCTACACAGAAATCATGTATGACGGAAATGTTCTCCTTAAAATTATATAAAAAAATATCTAACGACAGCATATGTCTATCTTTTATGATTGACGAACAATAACACGTGTAACTCCCGGTAGCTTAGCAGTTCGAAGCTTTCTGATTATATTTGTCTACTCTTACGTTTATAAAACTCTCAGTCGTCCCTAATTAACATTAATAAAAGTTAACATTATTAACTATTCCATAAAAAAATAATCATAGAGATCGATACTGAATCATGCTATAAGGATTATTTTTGTCATTTTTGTGGTCGCGAGCGCACAGGCAGGCGGCTAGCTTGGCGCCTAGCGCTAGCGCTAGGCTAGCGAGTAGCTTCGGAAAACGGCTTTCGACAGTTTGCAATATCCTCTAATAATTATAATGTCGAGGGGAAGATGTTCATAATTTCGCTTTACACCAAACGAGTAATATTATAAATGTGAAAGTTTGGTTGTTTGTTACTCAATCACGCCAGAACGGCTTAACGGATCTTAATGAAATTTAGAACAAAGATAGATTATAGTCTGGAATAGCACATAAGCTACTTTTAATCCCGGGAACATGTTCCCTAGGGATCACGCGGGCGAAGCCGCTGGCAGAAGCTAGTATACTTAAATAAAGCAAATCCTCTGCCCATACACTTGTTACATAAGGCAGTCGACTTTCATTTAATGCATCTGCACCGTCATCACCCTTAGTTGCCTGTTTGATTAATTTAATCCGCCCTTGTATGTAAAGGTTTTTAATAATTAATGTTTCTGGTACAAGCCCGCCACAAATTCCCAACCATTGCAACTCCTTAAAGCCAGAATCAACAGTGGCGACCACCAGAAAAACGCTGAGTCAATGAAGCTCGACGAGCTTCGGAGAAACGATTCAGCTGTCTTGGATCCCGAAACGAAATTAATCAGAACAAAACAGCGGATGAGTAGGAAACAATTATAATATAGTCACCAGCCTAAATTAAATTCAACCGCCTAGAGGCCACATGTTCCTAATCGTGGCCTCAAATATTTCGTATCCCATCCTACCGTAATCATATATTCCTGGATAGTGCTGAATCAACATGGGATGCTGCGGTATTAGCATAATTTGTAATTGATACCGCGCTCACCGAGGTAGACCGCATGAGCATGCATTATTTATACTGAGAACACTTCTGTTGCGTTTTGGGGTTAAATTTGCAGGATTATGAGTCTTTTGTTTTGAGAATGCCTTGATCTGCGGGTCTCAAAGGCCACTTTAGCGGAATCATAATATTAACCACTCAACAATCTGTCCATTGACATTATCATCTTTATCACCTTACGCATTAAGTTCAAGGTTGATTGGCAAAAATTAACAGTGACGTGTAGCGTGATGTGCTTTCTGATTCTTTTTAGACCCTAATGTTTACTTGTTTATTTATTTTCATACGATAACGAGGAAACGTCTTTACCTATAATTTTTGTTCTTATTTCAGCATGACCTCGAATAAAAATATTAAGTGTACTAGCTGACCCACGCAACTTCGTCTGCGTCACATTTTCCATTAATTCTGCGCTCCTTTTTGACTTAGCTTAATGATATAGCCTATAGCCTTCCTCGATAAATGGGCTATCTAACACTGAAAGTTCCTGAGATTAGCGTGCTCAACCAAACAAACAAACAAACTCTTCTGCTTTATCTACATCTACACTAATATTATAAAGAGGAAAACTTTGTTTGTTTGTTTGATTGTAATGAATAGGCTCATAAACTACTGGACCGATTTTAAAAATTCTTTCACCATTCGAAAGCTACATTATCCACGAGTAACATAGGCTATATTTTATTTTGGAAAAAAATAGGGTTCCGTAAGATATTTGGGTTTTTCGGACACAAGGTGTAAAAATCAACCAGAAAAGTAACTTATTTTGTGTACGCTGCCTAAACTATAAAAGATAGAACCATACATTGTTCTAATTAATTGTAGGTCTTATAAATATCTACAAAAAAATCCGCGACACACTATACCTATCTATGTCGAGTGAGGCACAACAACCACTTTTTTAATTTAAAAATCTTGATTTTTTTTTGGACTACATTTAAACATTTACTGCCCGTGCTTGAGAACTATGTTTAGTAAGTTGAGACATGGCTCTCTTTAGGCATTTTCAATAGGCAATAAACGCGTTTAAATGTAGTCCAAAAAAAAATCAAGATTTTTAAATTAAAAAAGTGGTTGTTGTGCCTCACTCGACATAGATAGGTATAGTGTGTCGCGGACTTTTTTGTAGATATTTATAAGACCTACAATTAATTAGAACAATGTATGGTTCTATCTTTTATAGTTTAGGCAGCGTACACAAAATAAGTTACTTTTCTGGTTGATTTTTACACCTTGTGTCCGAAAAACCCAAATATCTTACGGAACCCTATTTTTTTCCAAAATAAAATATAGCCTATGTTACTCGTGGATAATGTAGCTTTCGAATGGTGAAAGAATTTTTAAAATCGGTCCAGTAGTTTTTGAGCCTATTCATTACAATCAAACAAACAAACAAACAAAGTTTTCCTCTTTATAATATTAGTGTAGATTAATATAGCAGGAAGCCAGAAACTGCATTTCATGCAAATAAACCAGAGGCATTAAGGATTCAATTGTCCATTTATTACAGTTCACACAATTATAGATAAAATAAAATGTGCCTATCAACATTAAAGTATTACGATTCTAATGTTATGAGTCTTCATGACTTTTATTGTTGTCAATATGTTTAATGATTATATAAATAATTCAATTTCAATACAATCTACCCAAGGAATTTCAATTTCAATTTTAATCTTTAATACAATAATTTCATTTAAACTAATTTAATATATATTTTTTTTTAAATAGTAATTAAAAAAGTGCCATATGATGTTATTTATAATATGTTAATATGTCTTATTTAATGTCAGATGTAAAAGTTGTATACACCTGTAAGTAACATATTTGCACAGAACATAGCAATGTACAATTTACGTAACTTTTTGTAAATATGTCGTTGGTGTTCCTAAATAAAATAAATAAATAAATGAATGTTGTATTTTTAGCCCCCCAGAGGGCCAATTCTATAATTTTTTAAGCAACAACATCGCTAGCATTCGCATATCAGTTACAAACTGTCAAAATAGCCTTATTTGTCAAACATTTTTGACGTATTTCAATTGAGACGCGAAAGTGATATGAATATTGCTTAAAAATTAGTAGATTTGGCACTCGTAGGTACAGGGGCCCAATTCTGCTAATTTTATTTAACTCACATGCTATTGATATTCAATTGAGAGTCAATCACGACTCCATTACGATTAGAAGAAATTTGGTATTCTGCAAAAACTTGTATGTAAGCTCAATAGAGTCGTAATGGAATCGTAGTGTAATTGTAATTGACTCTCAGTTGAACAGTTATAGGTGTTGCCATTCAAAATCTACCAAGAAGCTGAATGAACTATTGGTTTGATTTAAATATACGATTTATCCATTTCTGTGATTCAATTACGAACTATATTGTCTGCAATGAATCGCCTTGTCGATAAAACATGACTTTAACGATGTTAGAAAGAGTTTATTTCAAATACGGTGGCTAGGTACGAACTTTGGATTTTAAATCGAAACAGCTGGAATTCGTCTACTTGGATGATGGTTTTATGCCATCCAAGTAATCGAAATTGCGTATTTTGCTTTTCTGCGATTTTGCAGTGGTGTTGTTAGGTGTGGGGTACCTACCACTAAAAACTGAAAAATAAAAAACTTTTTACAAAAAAATACAACAGACTTCCAAAAAAAACAGTACATACTAAAAATAACGTAAATTTCGGAAGTCGGTGTCAAAATACGAAGAAACTAACAAAAACACCGACTTCCGAAATTAAAGTTATTTTTTACTGTGTAGTGTTTTTTTTTGGAAGTCGGTTGTATTTTTTTGTAAAGTTTTATTGTATGAGTATTGTATACTGCGCTGTAATATTACAGCATATTAACTGTTTTCTTCTATATTTTAGGCTAATAATATGAGCGTCCAACAAATTGAAGCTCTGATAGAGTATTTAGAAGGGCAGCAGGAGCTAGCCCTTGGACGCTGCTCACGGTCCAAAGAGGGGCGCAGTCTGTCGAAAAGGCTTTGGCAAGAGTGCGCCGGAGTTCTTAACAGCATATCGTCAGACTGCGTCCAAAAGACAGGAGAGCAATGGCCTCTTTCCTTTCCATTCCATGCCTATAATAATTGTCAGGGCTCTCAATTCCACTTTTCCAACGCGGAATCCCGCATTGGGTAAATCTTCCACGGCATCCACCGTTGCCCTCATCGAGGCCCGCTTTTTACGGCGCTGAGCCAAAAGATGACGACGCCGACGGCGATCTTGCGCATTAGCTAATGCTAGAATACGCCATCGTAACAATAACCGCAGCATCTTTTCAGTATTTTTTTAAATATTTTTCGTTGAGTGGCTTGTAAAATCCTAAGATTATCTATTGTTGCACAATCGTACTTCAATCGTAAAATTGACACTCAGATTCAATTGAGTGTCCATTGATATAAATGTCAAATAAGAGTAGAATACCGATAAAGTCCACAATCGATTTACAATTGTAACACGATTGAAGAGCAAACTAGCAAATATTCCAATAGCAGTTCAATGGAATGTCAATGGAAAACCATTGGTCTTAAATTAGTAGCGGAATACCAAATTTAGTTAAAACTGCTACTGAGATCCAATTGATATTCAATTGAGCCATTCTTAAATTAGCAGAATTGGGGCCCAGGCCGATAGTAGAATATATTATGCTATAAAATGGTTTGAATAGATATTAAAATTAATAGGTATTATGTGGGCCATAATTTGGTGAAATTGGCATGTATAAAAATGGTATATGGGATTTTTTGATGAAAATAAAACAGGCGTTAAATGAAAATTCGGTATTATTCCATTTGATCAAACAGTTTGAACTAGTCCGTTTGATCAAATAATAGTCACAAGAACTAAAGTGGCATAATATATTTTTTTAATGATTAGCTCGGTTTTAAGTGAGGTCGACATTAGATCAAGATTGTCTAGAAACGAAAAAATCAATCTTGATTTAAAGACCCCCCTGGTTGTAGGTAACTTTCAGGAATCAGTCTTTAGAAGGGAATTCCATTCCTCAGCTCTATGCACCGTGAAAATATTCGCAAAACGTTTTGTGCGTATTGGTGGGATGTGATGTCCACCACAGATGCAAGATGGCGCATCACCGTATCTACTGGTATAAAAATCAGTAAAATATCTGGTCTTTCAATGTACAGTTTAGTTCGAAATATGCTGTATATCTTTGATGTGGTATTACTTTTGCCATTACTGATACAACAAAATTACTTATTCAACAAGTAGGCAGGCAACCCAATTTATATAACGACATGTACTGGTGAAAGAAAAAAGACAGAGGTCAACGTCCGATTAAACTAGTTTTTGCGGTGGTTTCAATGACAAAGGTTAGGTATTTGAAGCTTGACCTTTTAATACTTTAATATATTCAGAATGCCCTGAATAATTTAAAATCAAAAAACAACGCAGTCATGTTTATTCCTGCTTCCAAACATGGATCTTTTTAGGGTTCCGTACCCAAAGGGTAAAATAGTGTCACCAGGCTGTATCTCAATAACCGCGATAGCTAGACAGTTGAAATTTTCACAGATGATGTATTTCTGTTGCCGCTATAGTTTATTATTATATATAGTAATATGTAAGGGGGCTCCCATACAACAAACTTGATTTTTTTGCCGTTTTCATAGATAATGGTAAGGACCCTTAGTACGCGAGTCTGACTCGCACTTGGCCATTTTTAGAACCATTTAACATAGAAGACTGACGTACAGACGGACAGAGAGCAGAGGATTTTTTTTTTAATGTCACAAGCCCGCCACACTTGCCCATCCACTGCAACTCCTGAAAGTCACAATCATCAGTGGCGACCACCAGAAAAACGGCGAGCTAATGAAGCCCGTCGTGTCCTGGAGAAACGATTCAACTGTCATGGATCCCGCAACGAAATTAATCACAATAGTACAGCGGAGGAGTAGGAAAAAATAAATATAATCCACTTCCCTCCTTGTCAAGCAGGAGACAGATTAGAGCTAGGCCAACGGGCACCAAGGGATTTATACAACTGGGTTAAGCCCAGTTGCCAAGCACCACGGAATATATATTATTAACACAGAAACTAATGGGTCCTAAATTGTGAGCTACTTTTGATTCCAGTAATACATTATACGTATGGCAAAACCGCCTGAACGCATGGAAATTTGACGTCACGAGCTCCTCAGCCGGTCGATTTTGTCGACATCTCACCGTGTTCACTTGGCTGGAGTGAAAATCAAGTGGGCTGTCTTTCTATCGTTTGTATTGGTTTGGCAACACACTTCGTGATCACTGTCTTCACTTCGACGTGTTAATAGAATCTACCGGCAGTACCTACACTTACCTTTTATATAATTAATATAATAGGTGTAATTTAATATCTTAAAAAAATTAAAGCCGACCGCTGCAATGACATGGGAAGTGAACAAATTCGCATACACTTTCTCACTAAACCCGTTCTTATAATACCTACACAGGACGTCTACATCGCAAATTAAACCTTAACGTAACATGTTACGCCTTAAAATGGTACAGTTTAATTACGCGGAGGTGAAAGTTATTGGCATGGTAAAATGATTCACCGTGATTGTTGGACGTGTGGATAAAGAATTCATGTTTTCTGTTTCCTGCAATAATAAATATAATTCAACCCAGCTCCAAGGGTAGAGTAGGGGTAGTAGGTAGAGGAGCTCGTGGTTAAATAATAACAGCCACACAGGTCGATCTTCAAGGTTAAGCAGCGGGTACCGAGGCTGGTCTGTGGATGGGTGACCATCTTTTTTTTTATTTATTTATTTTTTTATTTATTTATTTAGGATCTCCAACAAAGGATATACACAACACTTGACACATAAAAACCCTTAAATAAGTACTTAGTAGGTGTACTCCTTCACTTACAGGAGACCACAGCATGCACAGTAAGTTAAACAACTAAGACACATAAAAACCCATAAATAAGTACTTAGTAGGTGTACTCCTTCACTTACAGGAGACCACAGCATGCACAGTAAGTTAAACAACTAAGCTAACAAAGTTAAAAAAATAAAAATTAAATTAAATTTAATGCAGAACAAATTATGAACTAATAAAAATAACAAATGATAAACTGGCAGTAATTTTATAAACATTTAAAAAGAAGAACAATGACCATTAGATACAAATAATTACATTACATTACACTAACCTATCCAAACACTTTTTAAATTTTGACAAAGACCTACAGATGTCTAATCTTAACAACATACCGAGTTTCCTCCGTGCCTCGGAAAGCACGTTAGGCTGTAAGTCCCGGCTGTCATTTGGAGATCTTTGGCAGTCGTTACGGATAGTTAAAAGCCAGACAATTTAACACCAATCTTGCCAAGGAGTAGGTACCGTGTTACCCAGTTAATGGGTTGTGGAGGTCTGGTAGGCAGCCGCTCCACGTAAAATACTGGTATTCAGCTAAATCCGGTTTGACTGACACTAGCAGACCCCAATATACTTCCTTTTCCCAAGTATATTGGGGATCGCAGATGAAACAAATACTTGAGTTGTAAAACTACACAAAATAAATTTCGGAGGTAATAAGTAATTTATTATTATTATAAGATCGACCTGTGCGGTTGTTGTTATTTAGCCACGAGCTCCTAATTCAAGCATTTGTTTATATATTTATATAGATCCCACTCCAGGGCAAAGTCCCCCTTTCTTCCTCCCATTCTTCCCGTCTCTGGGCTAATGTGGACCAATCTTGTCGATAGGCATCAAGCTCGTACCGCCATCTCCGCCTGGGTCTGCCGCTATGCCGCCAGACATTTTCTGGGACCCACATTGTGGTTGCTTTGGTCCATGAATCGATTGACATACGGCAGACGTGACCTGCGCAGTCCCATTTGATCACTTTTTGAGTGACGTCAAATTGAAGTAACGTTAAAGAAAACACAACAAGAACCTACAAACAGTTGATAAGATACATTTGAAGTTAACAATAAAACTCGAAATATCACCGAATTGTTCCAAACTGGTTCTCAAATTAAGCTTATCGAAACATAAGGAAATGAATTTACACTATCACTAAACAGAGCCCTTTAATAAATTATTTTATAATTGGGTCCGACACCTCACATATAATCATTTTGTTTCTACATGTAGTGACAACCTGACAAGTGACACATGTCACTGTCAATTTGACGTAAACCCTTATCAGCTGATCTGATGTCAGTGTTAAATAATCAGCTAACGAGGGGTTAAATTGTAAGTTATATTACAGTGTTTAGAGCGTGTATTCCGTCCACTAGCGCCGCCAATCGTTTTTTATTATTTGTGGTAAATTTAAGACACGTAGATAAAAAACCGCTCTGTAGTGCACTGAAGAAATGTATTTATGTATTATGTTTTGAGAGTTATGTTTTGTACTATAGAACATAAATAGTTGCCAAAGTCGATATTTTTGCTAAAAGTGGCCACTTTTAGCAATAATTGCCGTTTCGGCTATTTAGCCATGAGTTATGTATTAAAAATAGCTGTCAAAAAATAATAGATACATTTCTTCAGTGCACTACAGAGCGGTTTTTTTTATCTACGTGTCTTAAATTTACCACAATTAATAAAAAACGATTGGCGGCGCTAGTGGACGGAATACACACTCATAAGCATAAGTTCCTGCTGTACAATCTACCTATATATATAAAAATGATTCCCTATTTCACTTGGCCATCGCATCACACGTGAAAGGCTGGACCGATTTAGTCAATTCTTTTTTTGTTGAGTTTATTGTTGTCAGGAGAAGGATATAAAAGAAAAAAATACAAAAGTGGCCTGTTGGCGGGAGCGAAGCCGCGGAGGACAGCTAGTCTATACTATCTATACTAATATTATAAAGAAATAACAGTTGTTTGTAAGTTTGTATGTAGGAGGTAATAAATATCAGGAACTACTGGTACGATTTGAAAAATTATTTCAGTAATAGACAGCCCATGTATCGAGGAAGGATAAAGGCTACATATCATCACGCTTAGACTAAAAGGAGCCGAGCATTAATGGAAAATGTGACGCAGACGAAGTTCCGCGGGTCAGCTGGTAAAAAATAAAATCAAAATAAAGTAAATTGACTTAATAAAAATTACCTCAAAAAGTGACTGAACTGTCGTCTCAGGGGGGCTACTCTCTTAGCCCAAGTCCGTAGTTACGGGCGTTTTGTACTCCATGTAACCTAACTACTAAGAATAAATGACAACACGTTTTGACAGTTACTGTCAAATCGTCAAATTGTCAAATGTCATTCATTCTTAGTTCGGGTTCTAGAGTAATCGTAAGTTCGTAAGTAGGTGATACGGAGTAGAAAACGCCCGCAACTAAGGTCGAAGCTACGGACTTCGGGCTTAGGGTGCCTTTCAACCAGAGATGTGCTATACAGCTATGCTGCGAGAATGTGAAAGCTAAGCTACGAAACTATGTGACCGTTTCCACTGATGCTAAGCTATGTAGCGGTGCGAGTAAGATGTGCTATGAAGATGCGCTGCCGCAAGGTAGCTGTTCGATGAAAATGCGCAGCTACTGTACATATACTACTCTGGACATAGCTACAGCCCTCACGACCATCCATAACACGCATCCTTAGCACACATCCATAGCACGCATCCTTCCATATAAAAAACATATCTTAGTTGTATTGTTTTAAACAGGGATATGGTAGCAATTCCGATATGAACTATATCTAAGTTGAATCCGTTTCTACCAGTGCTAAGCTATGTGCACCAATGAATATTATTGGTGGATATCAAACGCAACCATAGCAACGTAGCCTAGCACATCTCTGGTGGAAAAGCACCCTTAGAGAGTAGTTCCCCTGCATCAGACTTTTCAAGCAGTATGCTGCAGTTGGTAGCGTATATTTTAGGTCAATTACAGATTCGATGCGTACTAAGACTTCATACTTGTAAGGATGTGAACAATAAACTTTTCGAAACTTCATTTGAAGACAGATTCGAGGTCATATATATTCATACCTTAGAATAATAACGCATAGAAGCCGCGTCTAGAACAAAACCCGAGCAAAATCGTGTGTCCACTTCATTTTCTTTGTGTGCGTGAGCCGAATGTGTCTACGTTCCTCTAACGCACACAGATATAGCTTTCAGTGATACCATTACTAAGCCGTTACCCACAAAATATGGGAAGACGTATTACTATTTTGCTATCAAGGCAAGTATTTTATGTTGTTGGGAACTGGAAAAGGTAAACATGATTTTTCATGTAATATGACATATTTTTTCGGAAGGTATAATTCAATTTATTTCAAAATAAAAGGAAATAAAGCGCATAAAGAATGAGATATTGTTCAATTCGTTTAGAATGCTTGATGGGTTATAATTATAAACAATGTTAAAACATCGGGTTTGATATGAATTAACAGTAAGTATTGTATTTTAAAATTACAAAAATGAAAAACATGAATGAAAGCAATGTGGGTATTTTTTCCTCACAAATAGCAACACTGTGTTATGACAAGTTAGGTTATTAGAATTTTGTTTTATTTATTGATTTACGTAAAAATAGTGCATAGAATGTGAGTACTTATTTGTGAAATGTTATTTTATCACATTTTTTTGTTTTCCTGATGTGCTATAACATCCTTTCACGCAACAAACTGTCATTTTCAATTATTTACTCGCGAGCTGTGTTCGACGGAACGTGACATTGAGTACTGACGGCCTGGTGGCTAAGTTTGACGGATTAGGCTAAGTTTTAGTTTCCTCACTTTTTGCACTCGTACTAGGTTTCTATGCGTTATTATTCTAAGATTCATACGTTGGCCATCGGAATCGCAAAAAAAAAAATCTACTTCTGATGGCAAAAAAAAAACGATAGGTCTCAATTCTGTCAGGCTCTGGGCCAGCGATCATAAGTAGGTAAAAAATAAATCGTTGCGGAAAGAACGCAGAGCGGGTTGAACTCTCGAAAAATATTTCGAAATATCAAAATGACTTGAAGAAAAACAAACAAATACAATTTCAACACTGACAAACAAACCGCAGTGTTGTAATTTACTAAAAGCCTAAACAAATGTAAGCATCTGACATACTAAAGATATTAAAATATTAAAGCTGAAGAAAACTTCTGTCTGAGTCTCCAGCGAAACAAGCAAAAAGCGAAGAGGGTAGTTTGACATCTGCAATAAGAAATGTTAACGTCTACTCGGCACCCGTAGGAAGTGTTGAAAAGTTTTAAATACCCTCAATGTGTAAATAAACTAAGTAATAATGTTTGGGCCAAGAAATAAGCGGGAATGTGGAATGATTTTTTTTTTTAAGTGCAGACAGGTTTTTTTTGCAGACGAAGCGCGGTTGACTTTTACCGAAAGATCTCACCCGGAAAGGGGAGGGTTATGTTCTGCCGTGTAACAATTTTAGAGGCTTTTTAGATAGGGTAATCATCATCTTCTTTTAAGGTTTTTTTTTTTAAGGAAGCAATAAAGCCTGAGTTTCATAAATAATAATCTAGGCAACTTCTAGACAAGTGTGCTCCATCTTCGACCACTCATTGCATATTTATTTATTTATTTATTTATTTATTTATTTATTTATTTATTTATTTATTTATTTATTTATTTATTTATTTATTTATTTATTTATTTATTTATTTATTTATTTATTTATTTAGTTATTTATTTACTTATTTATTTATTTAAACTTTATGCACAATACTGGTACATGGGTGGACTTAATGCAACAATGCATTCTCTACCAGTCAACCTTTGGGTTAAAAAGACTAAGTTGTGGTAGGTGTACAAAAACAAATATCAATCAATAGTAATAAAAACTTATTTTTTTCTTGGTTCACAGAACTAGAAAAAATATAGGAAAATTGAATTTCTTGTTTAGGACACTATATTTTTCATAAATCATGTTATGATTGATACCATGATTTTGTAAACAGTGACAACTGGTTTAAAATAGTGTCCATGGAGTTTCTTGCACGTTTTTCTCTATAGGATCTACTCTTTGAAACGTGCAACTGCTGCGCTGGAAACAGGGTCTGTGAGTGTGATTTATTGCAGAACAACTTGCTACTCTTGTCGTTAGCGCCTTCATCTATTTGAATGACAGATCTTGACTGTTCAAAAGTGCCTTTAACTGGTCTTTCTATACTAATATTATAAAGCAGAAGAGTTTATTTGTTTGTTTGTTTGGTTGAACGCTCTAATCTCAGGAACTACTGGTCTGATATGAAAAATTATTTCAGTGTTAGATAACCCATTTATCGAGAAAGTCTATAGGCGGTATCATCACGCTAAGATAAATAAGAGCGGAGCATTAATGGAAAATGTGACGCAGACGAAGTTGCGCGGGTCAGCTAGTTTGAAATAAAGAATTTTGTATTTTGTACCAAATGCCCGGAAGAAAATGATTGTAACTAATAAATCATGTGGTTGGCGTCAAATCGTGCTCATAAAATTGTTAAGTCTAGTGTGAGTATGTAGGTCACAACAGCTGACAATGAGTGATTGCTAAGCAATGTCACAATTGATGAGTATGCACGACGTTCTATAAACAATTCGAAACAATTTGTAACCTAGATTAATTAGTTGATTAATGTAAACTAGATGCTCAAATGAATGCTTTAAATACTTTTTTTTCACAAAAGTTGCACCACTTACTGCTGGCACAGGTTACCCTGATAGTCTTCCACTCTTCCTAATGTGTTACCTTTTTCGACATGAACGCTTCTAAGTATTTTTAATTATTTAACCCAAAATATTTACTTTGTTTCTTTGTATTGGTAACGTGACTAAGGTCAACAACGGGCTCATCATAAGGAATATAAAAAAATATATATAACTATCTCCAAAATAACTTCAAAGTACAAAATAACTTTACTTGAAGTCGGCGTTTCTGGTGTGGTTTCTTCGTTTTTGACACGGACTTCAAAAAGTTTTTCGTACTTTGATATTTTTTTTTGGATGTCTGTTAACTTATGTAAGCAAATACTGTGGTAAGGTACTGACAGGTATACAGTACATCAAGCTACAACAATCTGTCAAATTTTTTTATTAGATTTTCAACTTTATCACTGATGAATTAAGTTTAAAGTTGACTGTGAAAAATTGACATTTTCGGGAAGCTTGTATATTAAACCGGGATTGTACATGCCTTGCAGGATTGGCCAAGGGCATATGATATACTAGTTGATGAAAAAAAAAAACATAAAATCGACCAAGTTGTATTTTATTATAGCTTACGATCCACCATCCGCTTATTCTGTAGCCCTCAAATACACCGCCTCGTATAAAACTTCAACAGTACATGTAACATTTCTTAGTTTAAAGGAAGGAACAAGTTTTACTTAACTCTAGAAACAAGGTCTTTACAATGACTCAGCTCTGCAGTTTAGCTTCTTATTTCACTGATTTTATAATTAACCAGGGTTGCGGAAATTTGTTTAAAAGAGTCACCGTGGCCCTGGAACACAATGGGCATTAGGAGGAACGCGGATAGATTTTAGTCAGTAAGAGTCTGACACTCCCTTCTGCTTCGCCGAGAGTGGATGAAGTCATTTGAAGTTTACCCATCCCTAAAAAAAAATGCTTGAAGATTCATCAAGAAATTACTTCCGGTCAATAGTTTATAAAAATAAAACAAAAGCGAAATAGCGTATTGGAGAACAACATAACAATTTTCGCCTTCTTTTCAAGGTAACGTAGGTACTCGGGCTTTTGCAGTGTCCAAAGCTTCAACAGAAAAAGATATTGAAACGCATCTTACATAGACTGGATATTCCCAAATCATTTCTTCACCAATACCGGGCAGATAAGAGTTGAAAAGTCAAGAGTAAATAGGTTACTTCTAGGCAAGCGTGCTCCATTTTAGACCGCAACATCGCTTACCATCAGGTGAGCTAGTGGTCAAACGCTTGCCTATCAAAAGTAAAAAGAAACTGACAGCTGTCAAACTGCCGTCAATAGCTAGCTAAAGACGAATTATTTTCCTTAATCTTGAGATCTTACACGGGCGTTTTTAAGTTAAAATTTAACAAAACTTTGTCAACAATTTAAAATACACGAAGAAAATTGAGCAATAAAAAGTCGGTCCCCAACCGAAGTAAAAAATTCGGTACAGTTTAAGACCTATTTAAGAATACCTTTGTGGCCAAAGAACAAGCATTTGCATATTTAAATAACCGCTAAAGTAGCAGTTTAGGACTCGAATACTGTTTAAGAAAAAATGTAACACTTCTTTGAAACAAGTTTATGAGAGTTTCAGCTGGATTCTAAACTAGTAGTGTCAGACAAGAAAAAATATGAAGACATTGTACTAAATAATAGGTAGGTATGTCTCAAAGGATATTTTAACATCTAACCGGAATTGATCATCTCTCTTAGGGATTAGATAAAATGCCCAATTTGATCATTTACCTGCGATATTATAATTTTCGTGCGCCATATCCATTTATCTATCTATATAAATAAAAATGAATCGCCGAAATGTATGAACGCGCATAACTTTGTAACGACTGATCCAAATTGGATAATTTTTTTATAGTTGTGTTCGTAATTGTCAGGGCGAGATTTGCAGGAAAGAAAATTTTGAAAAAAAAAAAGATATCCAGACGGAGCCGGGTCGGGACGCTATCCTTATATGTATATAAAATTTTTCCGTTAGTAAGGGTCCATGGGGAGTTTAGGGGAGCTCTAAGAGAGGATTTCCCCCGAATTCCTACGGGAACGGGAAAAGTCGGGATACGTGCGTACGGAGTCGCGGGCAAAAGCTAGTCTATATCTATATACTAATCTATACTATAATGTTATAAAGCAGAAGAGTTTGTTTGTTTGTTTGTTTGGTTGAACGCGCTAATCTCAGGAACTACTGGTCCGATTTGAAAAATTCTTTCAGTGATAGATAGCCCATTTATCGAGGAAGGTTATAGGCTACATATCATCACGCTAAAACAAATAGGAGCGGAGCATTAATGGAAAATGTGACGCAGACGTAGTTGCGCGGGTCAGCTAGTAATCTATACTAATATTATAAAGCAGAAGAGTTTGTTTGTTTGGTTGAACGCGCTAATCTCAGAAACTACTAGTTCGATTTGAAAAATTCTTTCAGTGTTAGATAGCCCATTTATCGAGGAAGGTTATAGGCTATATATCATCACGCTAAGACAAATAGGAGCGGAGCATTAATGGAAAATGTGACGCAGACGTAGTTGCGCGGGTCAGCTAGTTATATAAAAATGAATGGAATCCCTATTTCCCTTGGTCATCGCATCACGTGTGAACGGCTGGGCCAATTTCGCTGTTTCTTTTTTTGTTGTATTTGTTAGTGTCAGGAGAAGGTTCTTATGAAAGAAAAATAATAAAGCTGCAGTTGACGGGAGCGAGGCTTGTAATGTTCCCACCGCTGGTACATAGCTCTCTATCGGTGAAAGCTGATTAAAATTATTTATTAGTTTTTGTACCGATACGAAGATTTGAGTTGTGAAGACCCTGGGAGTTTTTGTGAATAGTAACTTGTGCATGTGCATGGTTGTATCTTTTACTACGAATCATGAACGAAAAAAGTTCCCATTAAAATTGTACTTCGCAAAGCTATACAGGGTGAATTTTTAAAGTGTGCGACGACGGTGACCAAAATCCGAATGTTTATCCCTTTACACCCGACTTGATACGATAGTAAGACTTGAGGAATATCGAAAATCACTAGAAGAAGTCTCGAGTCCTATTTTGGTTGATACTAAAACATGGAATTTTTAACAGACATCAAAAAGGAGGAGGTTCTCAATTCATCGGAACCGTTTTTATGTAAGTAAGTATATGTTCCTTCATTACTCGAAGATGGCTGGACCGATTTTGATATTTTTTTGTTTAAAAGGGTATACTACCTAAGTAGTCCCATGATCACCAATTCAGGATTTGATGATGGGATCCTGAAAAAATAGAGGGATCTCTTCAAATTTTATAGACAAAATTGTAAACTGGTAGCGATTTGGGTAGTTTTTGGAAGGGTTCTTTCTCGGGTGTTTCTATATATTTCAATTTGGTGAAGATCTAATGAAGAACTTCGGAGATAGGCAACAGAACTCCTCAATAAACGATAGCTAATGAACCGAGAATCCTAAAATCTCATGTCTGTCATCACACCGGCACGTTGTGAAGGAGTAAGCACATGTGAACAACTAAAAAATAAAAACCATAAAAAAATATAACAGACTTCCAAAAAAAAAAAAACTAATTATTTTGCGTTACAAAACGGTTGTATTTTTTGGAAAACAGTTTAAATTTAAAAGTCGGTATTCCTAGCCAGGAATCGATCCAAACGAAATCGAACGCGCTAGTTACCAGCCGGTGTTATATACTGTGGTTATCTGGTGACATCACCGTGTACAGTACGGTGGAGTGAACGCCAAGTGAACTGTCATTCCATCTTGTTGGTATGGTTTGACAGCTCACTTGTCGTTCACTTCGCCTGAGTTTACACTTCGAAACGTTTACAGAATCGCACTGCAGTACGTGTTCAAAAGATAACTATTTTCACACCTAACTATCTCCCAGTTACACTATCACTAACAAGGCTGTGTTAGTACCGTGTTATGATATAACGGACACAATCACGATAACTACTTGTGTCCACAATTCTTATCAGATACTCGTCGTAGGCGCGTGGTTGCGTTGACGCTGATAGCGATACCTCTTGCCATTTAATGCAATCTTACTTCATAAGAAGTGTAGGTACAGATTTTTGTAGACTTTTATTTTCCTGACGATTCCAACTCTTGACATCGACCTCACGTAATGGAAAGGCAATGACATATAGATATAATATATGTATTACATTTCTATGGGCATCCCACCTACACGCACAAAACGTTTTAGGAACACATTCATAATGCGTACAGCAAAGGAGTAGAATTTTCTGCCGCAGTCTGTGTTTCCTGATAGCTACAACCTGGGAATCTTCAAGTCAAGAGTAAATAGGTTACTTCTAGGCAAGCGACATCCATATTAAACCGCATCATCACTTACCATCAGGTGGGATAGGTAGTGGTCAAACGCGTGCCTATCAAAAGTAAGTTAATCAAAAAAATGATTTAAGTCTACGGTATTCTTGATCGGAGTCAACGATGAAACGAGAGAATCAAGATGATACCTGTTCAGTCTAGCATTTTCGGGTTTTAAGGTTTTCTGGAACATAGATGCAGAGAGTTCCAGACTTGAGAACTTTTATAAATACATCTATTATTATAAAGTATGCTAATATTATATAGCTGAATAGTTTGTTTGTTTAGATGAACGCGCTAATCTGAAGTACTGCCGGTTCGAGTTGAAAAAATATTTTAGTGTGGATAACCCATTCATCGAGGAACGCTGTAGGCTGTATAACATTACGCTGCGACCTAAAGGAGTTCAGCTAATATAATTATTTAAAAACTTAAAATTATAATTAATGCGCATAATTTTTTTAGTAAAACTTGTCTCGAATATTAATCAGCATTGTTCGAAACTGTATTTTTTGTGTTTTGTGATATTGTTCCAAAAGTCACTGAAGGCACCAACAAAGCTAATTCATTACTTAAAACATTCCCAATGTACCATCACGGTTGTTTTCCCGAAAGGTTAGGCAGAGGTGTATCCAATGGCATTAGTCAATGTCACCAGTTTTATAGTTACCTACATATAACAGGGGCGAGTCTATTACCTACCTAAGGGTTACTGAGCATTTTAGATGGAAAAATCGTAATAATATATCTAACACTTTACCCGACCCGGCAGTCAACCCCAGGACCTCATATTCAGCTCTATCTAACGCTCACAAACAAATGTCCTCAGAGGCAATCTTTTACTTTAAATAATTAAGGCCGTACCTTGAGCAAATAACCTTGAGCATTTTTCCCCTCAATAATACGCTCAGAATGTTGAATAAAATCGTTATAAAATCTAATTTTGGTCGTTTGAAGAAAATATTTCTACCAAAATGCTCATAATTAAATTGCCTATCCATTAATGTAAGTACAAAATCAAAATAATCGTTAGTTTTCGAGAAGATGCATGTTTTCAGTATTTTTTTCTCATTTCTGTAGTTTCGTTGTGAGGAGATAAACATTATACTTAGTAATAAAAAAAAAATCTACCATTTTGAAGCCAAGATTATGTAGAAATTTAATGTAATTTAAATAAAAACAAGTTGATACTTATTTTAGACAACGAGAAGATAGCTCCAAAAAACTGCACAAAAAACGGCTAGCGCTGGGTTTTGCTCGGGGACGCGCCTAAAATAAATTATCTAATATCTGCTCATAATTGTTTGCAAATTTTTGTTAAAATGACGAAAAAACTAGTTACTAAGTTAGCTAACGAGAAAGTTAGCACTTTCTTTCGTTACTAATAGGTATGCAATATGGCGGATTACGAAATTGCCCGAATGATTCCGATCCAGACCCGAATAACAAGACGTTATGCCAATAATTATGATGAATGATACTACAATGTGCGAAAAAAATAAATGGCCTTGACCAAGCGGTAGGTGGTAAATCTCAGGAAGTACTGGTCCGATTTGAAAAATTCTTTCTGTGTTAGATAGCCCATTTATCGAGGAAGGTTATAGGCTATATTACCATCACGCTAAGACAAATAGGAGCGTAACAATAATGGAAAATGTGACGCAGACGAAGTTGCGTGGGTCAGCTATAGATCATAAATTATTTAATATAGTAAGTTTCTTATAAAAAATGAGAATGTAATCTTGAACCGACCGACAGCCGAGGCTAGTAGTTGGGTTTCGAGTTTGGAACCCTTGGATGAGAAGTCATCAAATGACTCCTCCCACCCTGGGTAAAGCAGCAGGGAGTGTCAGACTCTTACTGACTAAAACCCATCCGTGTTCCTCCTAATGAACTTTGCGTTCGTGGGCCGCGGTGACTCTTTCAAACAAATTCCGTAACCCCAGCGAGTAAGTATGGAACCGTGGAGGTCGTTTATGAGCGTTTCCTAATTTTAAGTTAGAATAATTTATCAAACCGGCGCACTTATAAATACGAATGGTTTTTCAGCGCCTCAGTTTGAGCTTACCACAGACATAATACACTGGCTTACCAACCTAGTCTATTTCATGAAAATATTAAAATATTTATTTTGACATAGTATGTAACTATTTACATACATTATCCTCATACTCTGCATAAGTTGATTTATAAAATTTATTTATATGTATAATATAATATACCCAATTACCCAGGCAGGCAGGATATCCTCAATAACAAATGTCCAATAATAGCAATGATCTAAAATCAAATAGGTACCTACTTGCAAATTAATTAAGAAGCACCTTAAAGCTGATTTTAGACTACGCTATATTATAATAGCATATAGTATGGAGCTCATAGCAAGGCAATATCGCGCACCATACATTGTTATGGACACGTTCACACTGTACTATACTATATATTATTGACAATGTATAGAGCGGGATACTGTTGTGCTATGACTGCTATGAGCTCCATACTATATGCTATTATATTATAGCGTAGTCTGAAACCAGCTTAAGGCTATTGGTGGGTTTACACGATAATTATAAGTAGTTTTGTATGTACAGGAGGGCTATAAAAACCAGTCTAGGAGAATCAGAAAGCGCATCACGTTATAATTTTCCCAATCAACCTTGAACATAAAGATGAACGACTGTATGGACTTTAAAAGAGAATTTGAACTCGAGTTTGTTTCTATGTTTCTTCTCATAGCAGTCAGCTAGAAAACACCGGCCTCATCTAGTTTAAAAAGACCAAAAACATTGACGTGTAAGTGTTATTTACAACCTACTTCATCATCTGCCTAGCCTTTTCCCAACTATATTGGGGTCGGCTTCCAGTCAAATCGGATTCAGCTGAATACCAGTAATTTACTTGGAGCGGCTGCCTACCAGACCTCCACAACCCATTAACTGGGTAACACGGTACTCCTTGGCAAGACTGGTGTCAGATTGTCTGGCTTCTGACTAGCCGTAACGACTGCCAAAGATCTCCAAATTACAACCGGGACCAATAGCTTAACGTGCTTTCCGAGGCACGGAGGAAACTCGGTATGTTGAGATGGTTACCTATCCATAGACCAACCTCATCACCACCACCACCACCTCACCTTATTATTATTATTATTATTACCTCGGCAAGCGTTCTTTACAACCTACTTACAAATTAAACATAATTTATGTTGTACGGATTTATGTCACACTGTCGCATCGAGTCTGTCTGTGGGAGACCTTCTCCGGCAGTAGATATAAGCTGGCTACAGCATTGTTTTATCTTTACCTAAACGATGTTGGTTTATTTAAGGTTTCCATTGAAAAGCAAAAGTTGTTTTTATTGAAAGTTCGAAAACTACTTGTTCTTGATAGGTACAAAGGATTTCAAGCTTTGTAATATTTTTTTTTTGGTATTTATTAAAATCACATTTTTATTATAACAAGTAAACAAGTTTTCTGCGTGTCGCGGGTTCGATTTCCGCACGGAACAAATATTTGTATGTCATACAGATAGTTGTTCCGGGTCTGGCTGTAAATGTATACGTGAGATTATGTATGCACGATACAGGAGCAATTCCAAGTGTAGGGCAACGTTTAAAAATGGTCCAATATAAGAGAATAACTATGCCTGTATAGAGAAGATGTGGCTCAGCGCTTGGTCGGTTGGTTTGGTTTAGGCACCCGAAGGATCGCCCAACTGAAGTGGCAGTGGGCAGGGCACATTGCTCGCAGAACGGATGGTCGGTTGGGCCGAACTGGGCCGAACAGTTCTGGAGTGGCGACGGCGTACCGGCGGGCCGGAACACGCAACGTTGGAAGGCCTCCCACAAGGTGGACCTATGACCTAGTAAGGGTCGCGGGTAGCCGATGGATACGAGACGCACAGCCGATCGATTCTATAAACATGACGAAGTGAAGGCTTGGGTGAAGTGATCACGTAATCATGCTGTCAATGCAAGTAATCAAGATGGAATGACAGCTCACTTCCTGATCACCTTCACATCGACATGTTTACAGAATCGACCGGCAGGACCGGTTGTTGTGGTGACACTTGGGGGAGGCCTATGTCCAGCAGTGGACACCTTTCGGCGGATAATAATATGATGAGGCGCCTATTACACGATAGGTTTTGCAGTCAGTTTAACCAGAGTGCGTATATTCTTTTGACTGTAGGAGATAATGCCTGAACACTGTTTTTTGACTCTAGTCTTGGTCAGAGATGACAGAGACAAAGTCTACGATGGAGCGAGCTTACCCAGAAGGAGCCTGTTCGCTGTAACTTTGAAGAGATTACGGTTGTAAGCGTTCGGAAACACAGACGCAGGCAGAGAGTTCCACTCTTTTGCTGTGCATGAGATGGGTTTTAAGGGCGGATTTCATCAATGAAACTGAACGTGATCAGCATATAAATCACGTTTACAAGATGTCTGTTATTTTCTGTGGAATATTGACACTGACAGCTCGTAAACGTGATAAACTAATCGCGATCAGTAGATCCCGTTATATAATTGACTAGCTGACCCGCGCAACGTCGTCTGCGTAACATTATTCATTAGTGCTTCGCTCCTATTGGTCTTAGCGTGATTTTATATAGGCTATAGCCTTCCTCGATAAATGGGCTATCTAACACTGGAAGAATTTTTCAAATCGGACCAGTAGTTCCTGAGATTAGCGCGTTCAACCAAACAAACAAACTCTTCTGCTTTATAATATTATATAGTAAAGATGAAATCCGCCCCTAAGAGTCTGGCATTTCCTTCTGCTCTGCTCAGAGGAGTCATTCAACGATTATCCACGCTAAAAAAAAATAGCGCCGCCGCCGGTGAAGTTGTAGTCTAGGGCGCTGGCAACATTAAATCCGCCTCTGCTCTTAGATACGCCGGTTTCCTCACGAATCTACACTAATAATATTTTAAGAGGAAATATTTATTTGTTTGCTTGTTTGAAATGAATAGGTTCCGAAACTACTGGACCAATTTGAAAAATTCTTTCAGTGTTAGATAGCCCATCTGTCGAGGAAGGCTATAGGTTATATATCATTAGATACCCATTTCATATATCATCACGCTACGACTAAAAGGAGCGGAGCATTAATGGAAAATGTGTGTGGGGCGCAGACGAAATTGCGCGGGTCAGCTAGTGTTTTATAAATTAGCAAGTCACGTAAAATACCAAAATCGTATTGTTCGTAACCGTATTGAATGACTAATTAAATGCTAATTACAACGAAATACCACAATAATACAATTCGCTTTGAAACGAACATTGTACCTACGTTTCTTTTCTAATCAGCAAATTTCAATATATTTTTCGTGCATGAGATTAGGTAGGTAGGGGTACAGACGGCAGCACATAAAGCTACAACAATCTGTAAAAATTCTTCAGTAGATTTTCAATTTTATTCCGATAAAAATAAGGTTCAAATTTGATTGGGAAAATTTGACAGTTTCGAAGTCTCATGTGTTGGCGACTGTACCTACCAATTGACGTATTTTTGAAAGTATCTGTACCATAAATCAGCCTGTATAATGTAATAAGTATTGCCTATATAGTAAGTATAACTGTACCTAGTTATTTTATAAACCCGCGTGTAAGTCCAAAATTACCCCAAAGGAACCTATAGTCTACCGCCTCATGACCTCGTCCCTCATATTCCATCCAGAGCATGGTCTACCGGTGTTTGGAATTTCATTCAAATACGTTCAGCTGTTTGCCAGACATTGATTAGGTACACATAGGTACACGTGCTTCTGATATGGTTGAGGAAACAGTGGAATGTCGACCCTAACCCACCTGGTTACCAAATGGGACATATTTTTTATCAAATGTTATTGATTTATAAACATACTTATGATATATATAATTATAAAGTAACCTTATAATATTAAATGCGAAAGTGTATCGTAGAATCCTTTTATGCCGGTAGTGATTTCCTTAAGGGTACCTAGTACCTACTTACAGAACTGTTCTTGCGGGCGATGCTGTAGGAGAAGCCAAACTTATTAAATAATAAAATTATTCAAAGTCAAAACAACTTGAAAAGCCAATTTCGGACAAACTATTGTCTATGTATCTTGCAACAAGCTTGCAACATTATCGATCGATCACATCTGCATAATATTATGCATTGAACTTCACCGATCAAAGGTCACCGACCGGCCTCTATGAATTAGGAAGTACGAAACCATTCTGCCCTAGTTCTTTCTTAACTAATAACATTACTAAATTACTCGCTATAGAAAGTAATAAAAGTCAATCAAAATACTCACAGGCCCATTTTCCTTGCTCTTTAAAATTCACTTTGTTGATAGCTGGCCCAATCGCGTAAGTATACAACGTATCAAACAGGAACTTCGCAACTGATAGGAAACAGAACACAACACATCCCAATCCAGTAATTTGTAGCACAGAGTACGTCATTTTTACTAATTTAAATTATGTTTTTACAATAAATAAAAGTGAGAGGTTAGGAGAGAGCGACTCCGTCACCGCTTGACACAATTCACGCATGCGTACTAGCGGTCGAAGAAAGTTGCCATGCGCAGTGAATGAACGACGTCAGTCGTGCCGGAAAGCGAGTGAGTGAGTCGTAATCGAGTAGCTGGCCGAAAATAGCCGAGTGCCGATCGAATTATGTGAAAGAGATAGGAATAAAATAAAGTGTTGTCTCGCTTTGCCGGCTGATAAGTGCGACATTGTACGGGAGTTTGTAGGTCATCCTGATTAATTTTATAGCTAGAAGTAGTATTCATTAATAGAAGAACTAGGAAGTATTTTATGGAGGATTTAGGATGTAAAATGACAGAAAACTGTTTCTGTTGTGAGTTGCGAAACAAATTCCCTGCAATCCTTCGGGAATCAAACTTTCATAATGAAAAACAGTGGTCATTTCGACGCAATCTCAATTCATCAATGGAACCATGTTATCGTGTATTCCGAAACCAGTTTTGATACCAGAACACTATTTAACAGGGTGTTATACCATAACAAAACCTAAGTAAGAAGGTAACAATTTAATACCCTAATTAGTTTTCTGTGGCAATTCTGTTCTTTTAGGAAAGAAAAAAAAAATTTTCAAACAGACAAAACGCACATTGCATAAATTTAAAATGCTTATCAAAATCAATCACTATCACTACATCACTATCTGTCTATGTTTTCGCGATAAACTCAAAAACTACTGCACCGATTTTTTGTAGATATATTATAATATATTTTGTCAAGCGGGTGAAGCCCCGGACATCAGCTAGTAAATAAATAAATAAAATAAATAATAAAATAAAAAGCATTTATTTCAGGTAACCAAAAAGCACCCATACATACATAAATAAAAAACAAAAGGTGAATGTCATAAAAAGCCTGTCGAACCACGACTTTTTATCATAAAAAATGAAAAATCGTGTGAAACTCACAGATTTTTCACATTTACATCCACATTTGCATGTATATGTACAATGTTACACATGTTTACAAATAAATATATCTTTATCTTTAAAATCTATCAATAATAGCTCAACATTATCAAACACTTCTCATAGTTCTCACCAAATAATTTTGCTAATAACAATGAAAAATCGCAAAGCATAATGAAATCACTACCGATACCAGACCATGGGGGATACCTACAGCGATACCAGACCATAGGGGATACCAATACCAGAACAAGACACCGTTATCAGTGAAACCAATACCGGTACCCGAACATGGTATCGTTATTAGGGATACCGATACCGAAACCGGTACCAGAACAATCATTAAGACGTTGTAATTTCTCTAATTAGTTTCCGATGTCCAATAAAGCCATTTGTGTAATCAGTATAGTTCGGACGATAATTGATTGATGCTAAATGTATGAATCATGATTTGGCACAGCTTGAGAGTATGTTAAGTCAAGCGTGCTAAGCTCTGATTTGGATGGGTGGGCATTATAAGATTAGCTGATGTGTTATTGTTTGGGTATTAGAAGAGAAAATACGGATTAATTGCTTTGTTGGTGTAATGGTCGAAAACCGTGACTGCTGAATATGAGATCCAGGGTTCTATTCCCGGACCGGGTAAAGGGTCGTTTGGTTTTTAACAAAGAATTTCGCAGCCCGGACATTAGGAGTTGATTGTGTAGCACCCCCCGTACCAAGAAAAGCACGTGAGCCCGTTGGTCCTGCACCTGCGGGTCTAAAATGGCCACTTTAATAGAATCATATTTTAGAATCATAATGTTAATCACACAACAATCCGTCAAATTTCATTTTCACATTTATTGCTCAAGCATTAGGTTCAAGGTTGATTGGGAAAATTTGACAGTGACGGTTAGCGTGATGTGATTTCTGATTCTGCCAGCAGGTCTAAAAAGTGACCTTTTAAGACCCGCTGGTCTCTCCACGATTGTGTTGGAATGGATGCAGTCCTATTGGACTATGAGAGACACTAATTTGTACATTGAAATGTGTGTTCTCGCCTACGCCAATGGCTAGTCTTCTTTGAGATTGGCCGCGATGGCCAAAATTGGTCTGGAGGGCTATAAAATAATTATCCTATTCTATCATAAACATCTTCCCAGCCTACTAGATTTCTTTCTATTTAAATCATTATCATCATCATATCAGCCAATTGCCGTCCACTGCTGAACGTAAGCCTCCCCCAAAGAGCGCCAACCATCCCAGTCAGCAGTCCGCATCCATCCGCTGCCAGCCACCTTCTTTAAATCATCGCTCCATCGTGCCACAGGGCGCCCACACTACATTTGCCCATAAGCGTTCTCCAATCTAACACATGTCTGCTCCATCGTCCGTCTGTCCGTCTTCTGTATGGCCGGCCTACTTCCACTTCAGCATGCTGATTCTACGCGCCATGTCAGTGACTTTAGTTCTCTGGGAAATAACTTCGTTGCGAATTTTATCCACTAGAGAATCCCCGAGCATTACTCTCTTCATTGCACGCTGAGCAACCTTGAATTTGTGGACCAGGCCTATGGTGAGTGTCCAAGTTTCGGCTCCGTTAGTGATTACGGGTAGGCCGCACTGGTTATAGACCCTGGTATTAAGGGATTCCTGTTTAAATAAATGTGTGTAAATAATGTGGTAGTCTGTGAGAATGGATGGATGGTTGGATGTTTGTTACTCTTTCACGCACTAACTCTTGAACGGATTTTGGCAAACATGGAAGTATAGTTTAAAACCTGGACTAACTCATTTTAATCTTCCCGGACTGAAATATATGTCGACAAAAGTACGGGCAAAAGATAATGCTCCATAAAACATCGATTGTACGTAGTTTACTATTTCTTAAGTTGTCTAAAGACAAGGAAATAATTCCAAGAAAACAGAACAAGCCGCAAGTATAGAATAAGGCTGCGTTTCTAACAGAGATGAGCGAGGATGCGTAGCGAGGGATGTGTTTGTTAAGAACCAATGTAATCGTTTCATTTACCTAACCTCGCTCAGCGCAAGCGTTACAATTGGTTCTTAATAAACACATCCTCGCACATCTCTGGTGTAAACGCAACCTAAGAGAACTAAACAGAAATGTCAATACAATTCACTCGAACACTGCCGAGAGTTTCTTCGTCAGTATTTCAGACTTCACCACAAACTACTTGTTTAGGTAAAGCCTAGGTTCTAAAGCAAGCGACAAGCGGTGATTGAAAAGTAATCGTGATATTTTATTAGCTAATACCATTCAACACTATTTCAGACATTCGCTGTGTCGTTCTCAGGTATCGCCACATCGAACCGTCCTGTACATCTCGCATCCATTAATTCTGTAACTTTTATCAGTTCATTTGCTTACCTCTTGAGAGGTCTTCCAATGTTGTTTCTTCCGGCACGTGGTTACTCCAGAACCTCCAGACCCCATTGAGAAACTGTGTCCGCTGCTACTCAGGTTTGGCGATTCGTCGACCTATATGTATAAATGTCAGTTTTTTTTATTTGAGATAGGTTTGCTCTTGACTTTCGTCTTGGTCAGAGATGACAGAGACACAGTCTACGATGGAGCGAGCTTACCCAGAAGGAGCCTGTTTACTCTAAATTTGAAGAGATTAGGGCTGTAGGCGTTCGCAAACACAGACGCAGGCAGAGAGTTCCACTCCTTTGCTGTGCGCATTATAAAAGACGTTTGGAAACGCTTAGTGCGAATTCGTGGAATAGTAACAAGGTAGGGATGGTAAGTTGCAGTGCGTCTGGATGTCCGATGGTAGAAGGGGGCTGGTGGAATGAGGTCGTGGAATTCTTGGGCACACTCACCGAAGTACAATACGTAGAAGACTGACAAATAGGCAACCTTTTTTAGGTTTCTTTTTCTAAAAATCTAGTGTAATTTAACAAGGATTCGTAGGATTTGCTGTGTATTATTTATCGTTTCTTAAATCTCGTACTCATTCTACTTAAGGTAAGCCATTTTAAAAGGTGGTATGGATACATAACTGCCATTGCCACTTTTAGAAGGCATGCTGTCCAAGCAGTCCAAGCATTCAAGGCATTGTGGTTGAACTCATTGAATGAACGATTTTCAGCTTAAAGCTAGTTCATTTGATTGATTACCCGACTGTCCAGTGTGAAATTTGAACATTTTACACTAAAAAGGCTGTCATCATCTGCATAACCTTTCCCAACTACATTGAGGTCGGCTTCTAGTCAAACTGGATTCAGCTGAATACCAGTATTTTACGTAGAGCAGCTGCCTACCAGACATCAACAACCTATAAACTGGGTAACACGTTATTTCTTGGCAAGACTGGAGTCAGATTTACTGGCTTCTGACAATCCGTAACGACTGCCAAAGATCTACAAATGACCGCCGGGACCAACGGCTTAAACGTGCTTTCTGAGGTACGGATGAAACTCGATATGTTAAGATGGTCACCCATCCAAAGACCAATCATGGCAAGCGTTGCTTAACCTTTAAGATCGACCAATGCGGCTGTTGCTATTTAGCCACGAGTGATTTTAACGTCGTGATTTTGAATGATCTTAACGTCACGCGTCTCCGCTCCTCCACTACAATGAAACCAAACCCTTACTTTGAATAGAAACTTAAATGCTATCGAAGTTATTAAGTTCTCAAGTTGCGCCGACGATACTGAGCTGCTTATACGGAAATTTTAATTAGCTTTTAGAGTTCCCTTTAATAAGTAACAAGTCAATCAGAGGATGTGTTTATTGAGTACTGACTTGATGCTGTGCTTGGGAACATATTGTTTGGGAATAAGTGGCTACAGCCGGTCGATTCAGCAATGCGATTCTGTAATCATGTTGAAGTGATTACTTAGGCGAAGTGAAGGACAAATGAGCTGTCAAACCATACAAACAAGATGGCATGACAGCTCACTCGTCGTTCACTCCACTCAAGTGTACAGCAGTGCGATTCTGTAAACATGTCGAAGCGAATACTAAGGCGAAGTGAAGGACAAGTGACCTGTCAAACCATACAAACAAAATGGAATTACAGCTCACTTTGTGTTCACTCCACCCAAGTGTCCAGGGTGAGATTTCGACGGGATAGACCGGCTGTTAACATGTCGAAGTGAAGGCTTGGGTGAAGTCATCACGAGGTGAGCTGACATTCCATCTTGATTACTTGGATTGATAGCTCACTTCGTGATCACTTCACCCAAGTGTTCCCTTCACTCAGACATGTTTACATTGAAATCGCACTGCTGAAGTTTAGGTCTGTTTTGAAAGGCTGACTTTTGATTCATTGGCAGTATTTGGGAGTGTAACTAATTACTCAAGACAATGAAAAGTTTATAGGACCAATTAATTACACACAATCTTGAACCTATTGCTGTGGGGATAAAGTTGAAAATCTTTTGAAATTTAATTTGACAGATTATTGTAGCTTGATATGCTTGCGTCTTTACGTAAGTGAGGGCGTTATTTTGTTGGTTTGATTCAGGAAGATATTTCCAAAAATATTTGATTTACTTTTTGTTCCATTAATAATTTTTTTTTTTTATAATTTCGTGCATATAATTATCTATTTAAAGTAAGCAAAATTATAACCTTAAATTTCAAGGTGTTTACAAACGCTTAGAAAAACCATACCGCGTGTATCTGACATCGACGCACAAACGATTTCCATGGGTCCAGGGCATGATTCTGGACACCCCAGTGTTGGAATATTTTGTCGGTTCAGCGGTCAGCTCAGTTGAGCTGATATCTATTTGTGGTTTTATTCAGATTGCTCTTTTTAGTGAAAGTAGTTAATTAATTATTTTTTTTTATTAAAAATCTCATTGGGTTTGGTCAGAATAACGATAATGAGCAGTCTAAAGTAATAAATCCCTTGAAAAAAATAAAAAAATGAGAAAAAAGCCGACGGAAAATTCTAAGTCTAGGGTGTCCAGAATCATGCCCTGGACCCAATGATATATAAAACTATAGATACGTTGTCCGCACTCTGAAATGACAACATGAAATGAAGCCAATTTGGCCACATCGCGCTTAGTTACGCACCAACCTGTCGCGCGACACTACGTCTGTTTTGATGTCAATTTGACTATTACTTATCCTGTGACGTAACTGAAGATGTATATTTATCTCCCTCTAGCAACAGGCATCCCGCCGTACGGTGACATATTTTCTTTCCCTTTCTTCATGCGTATTAGTAGCTATCTAGTATTTTCGCCGTTTTTAAGCGCCGCGATGTTGGTTTATGACGTGTCTATATATAATACGTCATTGCCTGGACCCATGGAAAACGTTTGTGCGTCGATGTCACACGCGGTATAAATCAGTGGGTATTTCTTCATTCTTTTTATTCAAATTTGATATAATTATTTAGGGTGTTTTCGTTCCAGGGAGTCTAAAAATAAAAATGCCACTATCAGAAACACAAAGCACATTACGTTACCCGACACTGCCAAATTTTCCCGGTTGATTGGGAAAATTAAACCTAATGCGCTAGCGATAAAGATGAAATTTGACAGATTGTTGTGTGGTTAATATTATGATTCTGCTAAAGTGGTATTTCTAGACCTGCAGAGCTTATAATTATAGAATTATAGATACGATGTAACATAATAGATACGACTAAGATTTTAACGATTGTCGGGATGAACAAGGATTTGTACCTACTTGCATAAAAAAAGACACATCTCGAGGATTTTAGTTGGGTAAGGGCTGATTTTTCCAACGCCAGATAACTTTATCGGAGGAATAATTTTGAATTTTGGACAATTCTTCCATACAAAAACTGTCAAACGTTAAATTTATTCCACGAATAAAAGTTAAGTATCTGGCGTTGGAAAAAGCAGCCCTTTTTTTTTTTTTTTTTTTACGGGGGGAAATCCTCATGGATGTCCTCCACCCTGGGGCGGGCGGAGGGGTCTGTCAGACTCTTACTGACTAAAACCACCCCGGTGTTCCATCTTTCACCTGCGCCGGGGATCGCGGGAACTGATTAGACTTCCGTAATCCCCGGCTGGTGCCAGCCCGCTTCTGCGGGCCACCTCGGGTCAGCGGGGAGAGTGAGGTGTTTGACTCCCCCCGCGACGTCAGAGAGGGGCGCACGGGAACACCACGCGGGAAAAAGCAGCCCTAAGTCAACATTATGATAATATTGTAACACGCGGTTGGTTTCTCGTTTGTAAAAAGTTCATGTGTTTTTATAGTATTGTAATAAGTAGGTATTCATTACGATCATCACTTTGAATATGTATGATGGTCTTATCAACATAATATTTATTAATTAAATAATTTGCAAGTCAATAAAGTTAAATCATTTCCCGTTTCTTCAGTTAAAAAGTTGTTTTTTAGTGTTGTTAATATATATACGTCGACGTTTCGCATTCACAAAATGTTAGTTACCTACTACCTACTTAAAAATTAAAAGAATTGGCCCCTTTTTTTTAGGGATGGGAAATCATCTAGAATGACTTCCCCCGCTCTGGGCGGAGCGGGAGGGAGTGTCAGACTTTTACTGACTAACAGCCATCCATGGTCCTTCAGTGCCCTTTGTGTTCCGGAGCCAAGGTATCTCTTTCGAATAGTCCCGCGACTCTGGCAGAAGAATTGGCCCCTTAGCATGGCATAAGTTTGTATTGGCATTTCCATATCGTTTAGCTTTTCGGGAATACCCCTCACTGTTCCTTGTTAGGAAAAATCATCCATTTTACTATTCAAAAACTCAAAATTCAAAGCAATGTATTTGATTTACACCTACATAGACATTTAGTGGTAGTAGTAGTAGTCCATTTTTCGCACTTAGACACCCATTCGGTCCATTGTGCGTCCTGGCTAAGTTAGCCAGCCTAACTCCAATCAGAAGCACAGACAATTTTTATGAGTTTCTCAGGCTTCGCGGAGCGACTTCACCGTTCCGAAGATTTGTTCACGTTGGGTAGCCACGGCATCGCATTCCAGGATGACGTGATCGTTTATTCTTCAGCGTCAAAGCAGGTCCTGCAGAGTGAGCTGTCCGTGGCGCTTTACATAGTCACTTATAAAACGACAGAAGCTCACTAGCTTCAGAAGGTGGTACAGGATTCCAATTTGGCGTTTTTTATGGAAATGAACCGCCAACAAACGTCAGTGTCCTTATAGCCATCTCTGTCCATTTAAAAATATGTGCTGAAACATTCATCCCGTCGATTCTGCAGTGCGATTTTGTAAACATGTCGAAGTGAAGGCGTGGGTGAAGATCTCACGAAGTGAGCTGTCAAACCATACAAACAAGATGAAATGACAGCTCACTTGTCGTTCACTCCACCTAAGTGAACACGGTGAGATGTCAACAGAATAGACCGGCTGTAAACATTTCGAAGTGACGGCGTGGCTGAAGTGATCACGATCAAACCATACAAACAAGATGAAATGACAGCTCACTTGTCGTTCACTCCACCTAAGTGATCACGGTGAGATGTCGACAGAATAGATGTCCTGTAAACATGTCGATGTGAACATTTAGGCGAAGTGAACGACAAGTGAGCTATCTAACCATACAAACAAGATGGTAACTATGACAGCTCACTTGTCGTTTACTCCACCTAAGTAATCACGTTGAGATGTCAACAGAATCGACTGCCGGGATTCGAAATGGTCGTTTCTTATGGAAAAGAACCGCCAACAAACGCCAATGTCCATATCTGTCCATTTACTAATGAGTGCTGAAACATTCAGTTTTGCTTCGTTAATTCTTACGGCTTACTTCTCGGTTGGTTGTCCAACCGTGACCTTATGTTGGACAGACATCTTTGTGGATCAAGGTCTACCATTTGTTTGGCTTTGTTTGTGACCTGATTTGGGTCTGTTTTCCGGTTTCTGTGATAGCAATAATCTTTCTTAATGCGGAAGATAAGATAAGTTAATCGTTTATTTGCCTAAACATTATAATTTGTAGTTATTCATGTTTAAGCAAATAAACGATGCATCAAAAAGATACAGGCCATGCGTCAAAAATTATCAGCTTGCAAGAGAAATTTCTCGAAAAAAAGTTCTTCGTGTTTGCCCGGGAAAATGAATGGCAATAATAACGAATCAAATATACTAAAATTCTGTGAGTGTGAATTGTTAAAAATAATAAAAACCGTGTATATTGTTAGAGGTCAGGCCGGGGCCAAAGGTCCTTCTATAATAAACGAATATCAGTCTACTAAACCACCCAAAGCCATAGCCATTTTGTTTCCATATTCTGCAATAGTACTGCTCCAACCGGGGATTGTCCTTGGGAATACCTTCTCAGTACATACAGGGATAATCGCCGGTTGGTGCCCCATTACATTTGAAACGTCTAACGGGGCCTCTGCGAGTTGGTTTTGGCCCCTCGTACGCCTACCAAAGGAGCCGGACTCCAGGGACACAAGTAAAAAAAAAAAAAAACAGTGAGTGTGGAAGTGAGTACCTACCTGACAGACAGACACCGCACAGCCGAAACTACTAGTCGCAGAAAGCTGAAATTTGACATGTAGGTTCATTGGTGCTCTATAAAATTCCGTAGTTGAACACTAAGATAGTAAAAAGATAAAAGAAATGCAAATAAATTTATGTTCACGATTATCCCACCAAAGAGTAACTTAAAACAATTTAATAATGTTTGTAATGAAAATACTTAACGTAACAGTGTCTGTCTGTCAATGCACATGGAAGTTCAACGGTTCTAAAAAAGGAAATAGGTAGGTACCTATTTCCTTTTTTAGAACCGTTGAACTATATATAAGGCCCTTCTTAATTAATTTGCAAGTAGTAGGTTACTACTTGCAAATTAATTAAGAAGGGCCTTATATCTATAATTGGTGATTCCACACGATACACAGTTTTGTATGTACAGGAGGACTAAAATAGCCACTTTACCAGAATCAAATTAGAATCATAATTATTATTAACGACACAACTCTCATATATTTCATTTTCAACTTTATCGCTAATGCATTAGGTTCAAGGTTGATTGGGAAAATTTGACAGTGGCAGGTAGCGTGTGCCTTCTGATTTTGGTAAAGTGGCCTTTTTAGACACGCTGATAATGAGAGAGAGAAGCGCAGAGATAGACTGAATAGATTTAAATAATTAAACCTATTTTGACAGTTAAATCTAGTATAGTATCTATTTTACATGTTCCCAATCGTTTGCACAGGAATCGAAATCATAATCTAAAATAGTGAGAGTACCACTACAATCATTTAGATACTAATTTTGTTTTGTTTTGTTTTATTTTCGAGGCTTATAATTTTTTGTAAATCATATGGTGTAAGCTGTGTATACCTATAATAGGCATACATGCCAGAATGAATATTTAGATATTTGTTTCTCGTGTGTAGTTGTGCATGTACTGCTGTTGGTGTACCAAATAATAATAAATAAATAAATTGCACCCCAATTGCAAGACTAATTGATACACGTGCACTAGAGAATATTATTCACTACCTACCGTATGTAAGTCTCAGCAATGCATATAAAATTATGATAACATAAACCTGACGGAACAACTTTGTTCCAAACTAATAATAGGTGTGTCCATTAGATATAAACCCGCTGTGGAAAGACCCTGAGTATGAATAGAACAAGGTATGAGTTCTCATTATGACTTCCGAAATTATCAAATTTCGACTTAGCCCGTACCTTGCTTTTTGGCCTGGGAGAAGCGATGCTCTAACCTGCCGGTCGATTCTGTAAACATTTCGAAGTGAAGACGTGGGTAAAGCGATCACCAAGTGAGCTGTCAAACCATCCAAACAAGGTGGAATGACAGGTCACTTGAGCGTTGGTCGATATTTGCGTTATTTATTTATATTAAACTAGCTTCTGCCAGCGGCTTCGCCCGCGTGATCCCTAGGGAACATGTTCCCGGGATTAAAAGTAGCTTATGTGCTATTCCAGACTATAATCTATCTTTGCTCTAAATTTCATTAAGATCCGTTAAGCCGTTCTGGCGTGATTGAGTAACAAACAACCAAACTTTCACATTTTCATTTTTTTTTTTAATTTTTTCTATTGATTGTAGCGTGATGAAAAGTATACTATAACCTGCTCAGGAGTATGAATAATAATTGTACCAAGTTTCATTAAAATCCGTCGAGTAGTTTTTGTTTCTATAACGGTTATACAGACAGACAGACAGACAGACAGACAGACAAAAATTGTACTGATTGCATTTTTGGCATCAGTATCGATCCCTAATCACCCCCTGATAGCTATTTTGGAAATATATTTCATGTACAGAATTGACCTCTCTACAGATTTATTATAAGTATAGATAGATATAGATATCGCAGCATATGCTGAGATAGGGTCCTTTTTGGCCTCGCACAGATCAATTGAATGTTATAATTGTTAATTTAACTAATAATTATACGTATCGTTAGTTTTAATGTATTCTGCTTCTGTCTGTTTTGTGTGAGTGCCAAATGAACATATTTCTTCTTCTTCTTCTTCTAAGTGATCACGGTGAGATGCCGACAGAATAGACTGGGCACCCAGTCTATTCTGTCGGCGTAGTTGTTTACAAGCTGTACCTAGGCGTGTAGTTTCTTAGTTATGTGAAGCCTTGCTAAAGGCTTTGATTTGACAGGCATGTCTGGATGGGCAGACGTGCTAAAACTCATAGGTTTCTTTATTTATTTAATACTTTCCGTACCCAAATGTACAGAGGCGGGCTTGATTCCAAAGGCATTACCTTACAGCCAAGCCAACCTTTAGGTGATGCAGAATCAAATAGTGGTAGGGACCGTAGCCGCGTAGGGACAATAAATTAAGATGGAGAAAAAAAAGCGATTGATTTTTATATGAATACAAACATTTAAATAAATACTGTCATAATATTATTATAGGGAAATGGCAAACTACCTGGATGACAAATCTTCAGAAAGACATGCAAAAGCGGCATTACGGACGACGATGCGTACCAGCAAAGTGAATGGCGCTGAGTGATAAAGAAGGCTGACCCCACGAAATAAAAGAAAAAAAAAAAATGGGACGAGGCGAGGGCAAAGAAGATTTATATAAAAAAAAAAATTATACTCAAACTCAAACTCAAACTCAAACTCAATCATTTATTTCAATTAGACCATTTACAGGCACTTTTGAATTGTCAAGGTCGGTCGGTCCAAAAAAAAGATGAAGCTATTTGCACGTTCCAAAGCGTAGATCTCTATGGAGAAGAACGTGCAAGAAACTCCACGGACACTCTTTTAAATCAATTGATGTACTTAATACAAAAATCATGGTAACATTATCTTTGATCGCTTCTATATGTGAGGACAATGCAAAGAACAAGAAAGTATATAAAACAATTCAAAAAGTACAGATTATAAAATAAGCCAGTGGCAGGTAAGAGATGACCAGTCTCAACTGACGGCGCCCGTTCACGAACATGACGCGTGTATCAGCACCATCTAGCTCAACCATTTTGAAGGGAACCAAATGATCCAACACACGCGCCACCATCAGCGAGACGTTTGCGTGAGCATGACAAGCTCTCAACTGCCACGCTCGTTCATGTCAAACAAGTTTAATAAACAAAATCTTAAATTAATTACATATGCAAATGGTTCCATAGTACTCACATTTACAAACATTTGAAAAAATGAATCTACTTTACTACAAAACTATGGTTTTCAATGGCCAAGTACCTAAAAAACGAAAAATAAAAACAAAATGAAACTGCATGAATGCGTAACTTACTTCTTAGCAATTCAATATTGCAAAGAAAGAATAAATAAGTACATTATACTATAGGAGAACAAAAAAAAGGGTAAGCATTACTTCCAAATTTTATATATAAAAAAAAAACAAAAAAACTAAAAAACTATATAGTGGATCCATGCGGCTATGGCTGTGGAGCAAGACCAGCATTTAACCAAGCATTTTTATCATGGATATAATCTTCCAATTTATAATATGCTTGTTTATATAGTGTGCGTTTTATGCATGTTTTAAATTTACTCTCATCTAATTCGAGAATAGCGAGTGGTATTTTATTATAAAATTTAACACAATATCCCATAAAAGAAGTGTGTACTTTAGCTAATCTGAATCGGGGTTGATCTAATTTGTTCCGATTTCTAGTATTAAAATTATGCCTATCACTAATTTTGCTAAAAAGATGAAGATTTTTCCGAACATACATTATGTTTTCATATATGTATTGACAAGGTACTGTCATGATATTAATATCCTTAAACAGTTCCCTTAGGGAATCTCGCCGACGGAGATTGTATATGGCTCTCATAGCTCTTTTCTGCAGAATAAATATAGACTCGATGTCTGCAGCACGTCCCCATAATAAGATACCGTAAGACATGATACTATGAAAGTAACTAAAATAGACCAGCCTCGCGGTATCTATATCAGTAAATTGACGGATTTTTCTGACAGCATATGCTGCTGAACTCAGCCGTCCCGCAAGAGATGTTAAATGAGGACCCCATTGTAGCCTTGAGTCAAGCGTGATCCCCAGGAAAACTGTGTCTTCTTATATTTATTTATTTAGACTTTTTGCACAATAGTGGTACATGGGCGGACTTAATGCAACAGGCATTCTCTACCAGTCAACCTTTGGGTTAAAAAGACTGCACTGCGGTAGGTGTACAACTAACAAATAAAAATAAAATAAAATTGAGTCTAAACGATACAAAACAATATACAAATAATAATTATATATAATACTAGGTATTAAAATACATATATTTAAACTATACATTCAAAATAATATAGATAATGTAATAAAAACACAAATTAAGAAAATAACAACACTAAATACTCAAACAATTAGTAGGTTCTACTAGATAATTGAAAAACATTAGCGTTGTAATGATACACTACTACCAACTTCTTACGTTAGGTATATGCTCGCAAACTTTAACTTAGAAGGTAAATCGGGTTGTGTCCTTCCTGATTTCCAGGAGGAGAGCATTCCACAGAACAGAAGTTCCAATGTGTATCTTTTAACAAAGTCGGTTCAGTATACTCGGAGTGAATTGTAATGGATGGACAGACAGACACAGGAGAGATCCAACAAGATTTCCATTTTTAATTCAGAAACGTGGAACCCTAAAATTCTTACAGCTCGTTCTTTTAAGGATGGGTGGGTTACGTAGATGCAAGGGGCTTGTTTAATTCATACCCTAGGGAGCGTAAGTTTAACAGTTCCAGTTTAATTCACAGTGGAATCCAACGATTTAGACCATAACTAGTATTAATATTAGTTAGTCATTTTGTACAGCAATTGGGTTTGTTTGGTTGTTAGTCTGTTGAATCGTTGGTTACGATAAAAATCATCCAAAGGCAACGCTTAGAGAATTACACCATGTTAAACTAAAAAAAATGTGACTTTGAAATGGTTTTTATTTTTTTATTTAAACTACCTATTTAAAAAAACTCTTAACTAACTAAAACTAAAAATAATTTAACATATGACGTGGAATAATTCGTCCGCATCGCCACTACACAGCTACAGGTGATGTGAAATTAAAGTTATTTAATAGTTAGTAGTGTTTTTGGAATTAAGTATTTAGCATAACTTATATAATGTTTATGCACTGTAAAGATTCACTCTATTTATATGGGTACTTAATTTTTTACAAATCAGAGCTTCTGAGAGAGATCGAGACATTCTATGGACAGTTATACACGTCAATAACTAAACTCGCAACGAATCTAGCTAATGACCCAAGAGCTAGATTGACCCGGCACTATACCGAGGATATCCCGGAAGTCAGCCTATATGAGATTAGGATGGCGCTGAAGCAGCTTAGAATCAACAAGGCGTCGGGTGAGGACGGAATTTCGGCCGAACTCCTGAAGACGGGTGGAAAATTGGTCTTACGGAACTGTTCAATTTCGTCGTATATGAGGGGAAAACGCCATCAACAGGCATGAAACAGAGGTGTGGTGGTACTCTTCTTTAATAAGGGCGACAATGTTCTGCTTAAGAATTACAGCCCCATCTCACTTCTGAGCCATGTCTACAAGCTGTTTTCCCGAGTCATCAGAACCCATCTCGCGCGCATTATTGACGACTTCCAGCCTCCCGAACAAGTCGGATTCCGAAAAGGCTTCAGCACCGTTACCACATACATACGCTGCAGCAGGTTATACAGAAGACCGAAGAGTATAATATGCCTCTTTGCTTAGCTTTTGTGGACTACGAGAAAGCCTTCGATTCGATCGAGACTTGCAGCTGTGCTGCAGGCTCTCCAACGGTGCCAGATTGATATACATCGAGGTGCTAACATGTTTATACAAAAACGCCACCATGTAAGTCCAACTTCAGGATCAGACTTCAAAACCTATCCTTCCGCACCGAGGTGTGAGGCAGGGATACGTCATTTCTCCGAATCTGTTCACGGCCATAATGGAGGATGTCTTCAAGGTTTTGGACTGGAGAAGGCTAGGCATTATGTCATTGGCGAGTATAACAGCCACCTTCGATTTTATGACGATATAGTCGTCATGGCTGAGACTAAAGAGGACCTCAGTACAATGCTCGATGACCTCAGTAGAGTTTCCGAAAGACTGGGTCTCAAAATTAACCAAGATCATGGTAAATACCCATGTAGCACTCATTCCTATCAAAACCGGTGACTACACTCGAAGTTGTAGACGAGTACTTCTACCTGGGACAAACGGTCCAGTTAGGTAGGACCAACTTCGGAAAGAGGTCAACCGTCGATACCGACTCGGCTGGACAGGGTACGGTGAGTTGTCTCTTCTCACATCTTCTCGTCCCACATACCACAGTATCTCAAGACGATCTATGATCAGTGCGTGTTGCCAGTTATGACTTACGGAACGGAAACGTGGCAGGTAACAATGGGCCTCATCAGAAGGCTTAAATTAACTCACAGGACAATGGAGAGGGTAATGATTGGAGTTTCCTTGCGTGATCGAATCAGGAATGATGATATCCGCAAGAAAACCAAGGTTGCCGACATAGCCCGAGGGATCGCCAAAGTAAAGTGGCAGTGGGCAGGGCACATTGCTTGCAGAGCGGATGGTCGATGGGGCTGAAAGTTCTGGAGTGGCGACCGCGTACCAGAAAACGCAACATTGGAAGGCGAGGAGGTGAGATAGCGGTCCAACGTACGCCTATAATAATTAAAAAAAAAGGCCGCTCATAAGGTGAACCAATCACCTGGTGAAGGTCGCGGGTAACCGATGGATGCGAAACGCACAGGACCGGTTGTCGGGGAGGCCTGTGTGTTGCAGTGGACGTCTTTCGGTTGATTTGATGATGATGATTTGGAAACTACTTTTTTTGACCGGCCGACCTAATTTTTCAAGACGGAAAATCATCAAATGACTTTGCCTTCTCTGAGTTAAGCGGAAAAGAGTGTCGGACACTTGCTGACTAGAAAACCCATCTGTGTTCGTCCTAATACCCTTTGCATTTCAGGGCCATGGTGGCACTTTCGAACAAATTCCGCAACCCTGGCAGGCCCGACAATTCAAAAGTTGAATACTCGAGCAAGAGAATATACATTAATACTCAATAAACACTCTTTTTAAAACCTCCTTTATTCCACCTCTCAAACGCAAGCCAACCAGTGAGTCCACGCTATCTTACTTACCCAGCAGATAGCGCCATGCCCGTTCGAATCTTCTCAGTCGGCTACGGGTAATGGATTGACTTTAAAAACAATTTTCATTAGCTCTCTGACAGATATAGAATGGAATCTAGGGATTTAACAGACATTTACTTATTGGCGAGCACGTTCTACTGGAAGATTGTAAGTGGTTCGAATTTTGAGTGCTATGGTGAATGGGAAATATTTAGGGTACCATATCCTCGCGGACCTGTGAACGGTGAGCTATGGGCTAGACCGTGTCGACGGCACGTTCGTGTTCCACACGCGCCTCAAAGAGTTTCAGCATAAGTAGGGGCCCGAAAGGGCCGACGCCTACCGGAGTTGCTATTCAAAAGAGATACCGCGGAACACAAAGGGCAATGAAAAAACATGGATGGGTTTTAGTCGGTAAAAGTCTGATACTGCCTTCCGCTCCGCCCAGAGCGGGAGAAGTCATTTGATGATTATTACCCATCCGAAAAATAAGGGTACCATATCCTAAACCGCGACCCACAAGAGAAGTGGTGTAAATTTGTTACCAACTGGTATCCCAGAGACGGCAAGAGAAGTAGAGGACGCCAACAAATAAGAAGGGAAGATTATCTGACACTCACGGACTTCACTCGGGAAGAGTGGCAAGTGACAGATCCCAATGGAAATTGTTAGAAGAGGCCTGTGCCAAGGGGCAAACTGAGCTTCGGGACATACTGCGCCGATGGCTAGTCTCCGTTGAGATTGGTTGCCATTGCCAAAGTCGGTCAGGAGGACTGAACAAGTAAATATTGCATTCATACTTATGAGAAGTTCAGAGTAAAGTTAGTTATTTATATTATACTAATCCTATAAGGGTTCAGTTTTTTTTATTCGGACGTACGGATCCGTAAAAATAACTATATCCCTGTTTAATGTACATCATCTGCATAGCCTTTTTCTCAACTATATTGGGGTCGGGTTCCAGTCAAACCGGATTCAGCTGAATACCAGTATTTTACGTAACCTGTTTAATGTACATACCTACTTAGGTAAATGCATTTCTTTCAATTTTAGATTTTTTTAAATCCCAAATGCAAGCATTTTTTCCTCTTTAGCTCTTTATCCGAAAACGAGTTCGTTTCCATTGCGCTGGTCCTGCAATCTCATTTCAAAAACTCATTCTAGTTTATACGAGAACGGAGCCGCGAGCATAGCTAGTATTTTCTTCGAGGGCGGTCCCTCCCGGCATTTCCACTTACGTCCGCGTTTGAAACCCCTCACATTGTTAGCATATTTCAAACAGAATATTCCACTGTAAAATCCTGCAAAATCAGAGAAGTTCTGAAAAATTCCAGTCAGATTAAATTTAAAAAAATAACTCCTGAAATAATGCTAGGGTCATTTCATGATAATTGGCATGACGTATTCCTTTTTGGGTGTCAATTAATGGGATGCACATGCAGGTGACTTACATTTCTGTAACATTTGTTTCAAACCATAACACCAGCGCTGCGTTATTTAGTTATATATTAAATACCGCAGCATATGCTGAGATAGGGGCCTTTTTGGCCTCGCACAGATCCATTGAATGTTGTTATTGTTAATAATAATTAACTAATTATTATGTACGTTTCGTTAGTTTTAATGTATTTTGCTTCTATCTGTTTTGTGCGAGTCCCAAATAAACATTTTCTTTCTTTCTTTCTTTCAAACTAGTAATCCAACCCTTCACACAGTTGCGTTTTAATTACTGGTGGATTTTCAAATAGGTACAAAAAAAATTCGAACCATTTCAACAAAAAAAAAACTGGGTAGAAAAAAGTTGTGTGGTTTATGGAATAGTATCAGTATCCACAGCAGAACCAAGATTCCCGACACAGACTGAAGGATCACCAATCTGAAGTGGCAGTGGACAGGACACATTGCTTGTAGGATAGATGGTCGATGGGGCCGAACATTTCTGGAGTAGGTACCACGTACCGGAAGACGCAACGTTAGAAGGCCTCCCACATAGTGGACCTGACCTGGTAAAGGTCGCGGGTAGCCGATGTATGCAAGACGCAGGTGAGTGGTTGCCGTGGCGACACTTTGGGAGGCTTATATAATATCCAGGATTGGACATCTTTTGACTGACGATGATGAAGATAATGAAAAAAAGAAGAACAGCCATAAAATCAGCATGGCCGTTTTGGCCATTGCAACGTCTTTGTTGCCCTATGTATACCTATGCACCTTGTCATTTGGCGTAACTGTACTTTTTAACCGACTTCCCAAAAAGGAGGAGGTTATCAATTCGGTTGTATGTTTTTTTTTTTTTATGTTTGTTACCTCATAACTCCGACAATTATGAACCGATTTGAATTTTTTTTGTTTTATCTGAAAGGATATACTTGCAGATTGGTCCCATTTAAATCATATCAAAATCGGTTTCAAACTTTGGATTTTAAATCGAAATAGCTGGAATTTGACTATTTAAATGATTCTTTGATAATCGAAATTGCGTATTTTGCTTTTCTGCGATTTTGCAGTGGTGTTGTTAGGTGTGGGACACCACTAAAAAGTGAAAAATAAAAAACTTTTTACAAAAAAATACAACCGACTCCAAAAAAAAAAACACTACAAAGTAAAAAATAACTTTCATTTCGGAAGTCGGTGTCAAAATACGAAGAAACTAACAAAAACACCGACTTCCGAAATTAAAGTTATTTTTTACTTTGTAGTGTTTTTTTTTTGGAAGTCGGTTGTATTTTTAACCGACTTCCCAAAAAGGAGGAGGTTATCAATTCGGTTGTATGTTTTTTTTTTTTTTTTTTTTTTTTTTTTTTTTATGTTTGTTACCTCATATCTCCGACAATTATGAACCGATTTGAAAAATTTTTGTTTTATCTGAAAGGATATACTTGCAGATTGGTCCCATTTAAATCATATCAAAATCGGTTACGAACTTTGGATTTTAAATCGAAATAGCTGGAATTTGACTATTTAGATGATTCTTTGATGATCGAAATTGCGTATTTTGCTTTTCTGCGATTTTGGAGTGGTGTTGTTAGGTGTAGGGCACCACTAAAAAGTGAAAAATAAAAAACTTTTTACAAAAAAATACAACCGACTTCCAAAAAAAAAACACTACAAAGTAAAAAATAACTTTAATTTCGGAAGTCGGTGTCAAAATACGAAGAAACTAACAAAAACACCGACTTCCGAAATTAAAGTTATTTTTTACTTTGTAGTGTTTTTTTTTTGGAAGTCGGTTGTATTTTTTTGTAAAAAGTTTTTTTTTTTGTAAAAAGTTTTTAGAATTATGCGTGCTTATCGTCTTCATCATGTCAAAAGGCCTAAATGCGTCTTAAATATTTTTAGAAAATGAGATTTTAACAATTACCATTCAACCCTAATCCCTTCAAAGTAGAGAGTTAAAAGATTTTATTTTTTATTTGAGATGGGTTTGCTCTTGACTTCTTCTAGGTAAGCTCACTAGGTACATCGTCAACTTTGTCTCTGTCACTTTTGACATAAACTAGAGTCAAGAGTAAACCTGTCTACACTTGTACACTAACTTAAATACATAATATAAAGAGAAAAATAAATGTTTTTAAGTTTGTAACGATTAAACTCAAAAAATACATGACCAATTTTAAAATTCTTTCACCACTAGAATGCCATAATTATGATCCTTGAGTAACATAGGTTTACATTTATTACTAGAAAAAATGAGGGATCTTTTAAAAAATGCAGCGCGGACGAAGTGCTAGTTTCAAATAAAAAAAATCTTTTTTCATAAATGGCTGCTGAAGATCGCTAGGTCAGCGTTTAAGTCTCCGCCATTTGAAACTAATGAATAACAATGAGTTTACCCCTTAGAGCGACGTGAATATTCTTGAGAAACTAAACGTTTTGTGACTTTAATTCGTGAATATTTTTAAAGATTTACATTTCTGAAATGGTGGCAAAATTTGAGAGCAGCTTTTTGTCCGATGTCAAAAAGACGAGGAAACTCTCAATTCGGCTGAATATTTTTTTGTTGGTGTATATTTGTTCAGCGATATCTTCGCCAATAATTTTCAACCGATTTAGATGATTCTGTTCTGTGAAAAAAATGGAAGTCTTCAATAAATAATTTCAAACATCTCCTGGGATTGCTGAAAATGAACCTTCGTTTATTGCTAACATCCCCATTGTGCAACCCCATTTCGTGTCCAGGCTATCACTTTTCATTCCAGGTTGCCTGGAAGAGATCGCGGAATGCGATAAGGCCGCCAATTGTACATCTTTAGTTTAAGATTTTCTGTTCGTACCTATTTTAAATTTGGTGTACACACAAGAAAGTATAATATATAAATAAACATCATTTCACCTCACCAGTGATGTTGAATTTGCATGTTCTTGTGGTTATATATTTGCCTAACACCACACATCCCTTTGGCGACCGCGTTTCCGACGTAACGTTAGAAGGTTTCCCACAAGGTGGATCGATGCACGATGACGTAGTGAAGGTCGCAGGGTGAAGGATCCGAGATCCACAGGACCGGTAGTTGTGCCGACATATGGAAAAGCCCTTCCTATGTCCAGCAGAGGCCGTCTTTCGTGTGATATGATGAAGATGATGTTGATGTCAGCGAGAAGTGGCAGACTCCGTAAGATTGTAATAAATCTTTATTAGATTATAATTTATGAGAATATATCGGCCTAGCCTTTTCCCAACTATATTGGGGTCGGCTTCCAGTCAAACCGGATTCAGCTGAATATCAGTATTTTACGTGGAGCGGCTGCCTATCCTACACAACCCATTAACTGGGTAACACTGTACTCCTTGGCAAGACTGGTGTCAGATTTTCTGGCTTCTGACTATCCGTAACGACTGCCAAAGATCTCAAAATGACAGCCGGGACCAACATCTTAACGCGCTTTCCGAGGCACGGAGGAAACTCGGTATGTTCAGATGGTCACCCATCCACAGACCATCCTCGGCTCGGCAAGCGTTGCTTAACCTTGAAGATCGACCTGTGTGGTTGTTATTATTTAGCCACGAGCTCCTAATTCTCGATATATTATGAAAAAATCGTTTTGTGGGTATATAATATTATATCCGAATTCAATAGTGTCCAATACATCCGAGTCTTATTTAGAAAAAAAATTGTTTACAATTTCACGCGATAGTTTACAATCTTACGGTGTTTGCAATTTTCCGGTGACATTGACACATCCATTTTGCCATATCATTCTCATTCGTACAAGCCCTGTCTAACACCAACTGGGAAATAACGGCACGTTTATAGCAATATTACGACCCTCAAAAACTAGTTCGGCAAATCGTCTTCAAAGTAGAAGAGTTTTCTCCGACACGTACGAGCCGACGGCTACTTCCCGGTTCGTCATATTACTGATACACAAAGGTGTCGGTATCAACATTTTTTTTTTGTTTAGTATGGGTTTGCTCTTGAATCTAGTCTAGGTCAAAGATGACAGAGACAACGTTTACGATGGAGTGAGCTTACCCAGAAGTAGCTTGATGAAAATTTTAATTTAAATCCCATTTATAATTATCTGGGTTTTAGCTAGCCTTATTAATTGTTTAGCGTTGTACTAGTTTTATTTTGTGCCATGAACGTCCACGAATCCACTGAAAATGAAATGCTTAACTTATATTTTAGTAGGTGTGGCAAAAATAGCAAGACTTATTCATCTTCTTTCAATATTTTATTTTAGAGCTTTTTTACTCCCACTTTGAAAATGATGATTTTTAGCCTAATTTAAAGATATGAGATAATATTTTGACTGGGTTTTACTCATTTATGATCTTGCTTATCAGGCAGGTTTATTTTATATTCAGCGAACTTAACAAAAAGTCATAAATATTATTCTTTAGTTTCGCTAAGAACATCCAGGCAGTCTGTAGTTTTAACCACCGAGTTAAAACTACAGACCAAATACAGTGAAGGTACCAGTGACAAGGAATGGAAAGGTAAAATAACAAAGACTACAGAATTGATACTCCAGAATGCTGCCGGTAATCGTAGCACAAAGTGACGAGTCGGGAAGCAGCCGCTCAATCGTGTAACATGTCCGCACGTATCGACTGTCGAATGAGTACTTTGACAACGTTGCACGCTTGTCGCAGGTGAGGCGCTGGCTTTTGAGTGGCTCGAGCTTATTTTATTTGTATGCCATAGATTCCAATTCAAATTGTTTGTGTATGATTTTACTAGTGTACTTTGAACAATTATCATTTGGTGTGGTTAGAAAATGCTATGAAACAAGAACGGTATTACGAGTAGGATATTTCATTATGCTAAAACCAAAACAGATATTTTGTTGAATTAATTAACTGCTGTTTTAGTAATATAATAACCAACGATTGTGGGTTAATCTCTAGGAGAACATAATCATATCGAAGATACTGCAGAATTCTATCGATAGTCGTAGCACAACGTGACGAGTCGGGAAGCAGCCGCTCAATCGTGTAACATGTCCGCACGTATCGACTGTCGAATGACTTTGACAACGTTGCACGCCTGTCGCAGGTGAGGCGCTGGCTTTTGAGTGGCTCGAGCTTATTTTATTTCTATCGTCGAAGGATTCAGATTTTATGTGACTTCTAGTGCAATGTGAATGTTCCATGCAATATGGTTATCAATAGGTAACTCCGAAGAACTACAGTGAAGTGAATTCTTTTATTTAACATAAATATCTCCAACCGTACCGATGGATTCCCAAATATGGTCTAGAAGTAAAAAACGATCCCAATGATGCGTACAATATTATGGTTTTCTTTATCGGTATAGGGTCTTTTTTCACCCGACACAGCCGGTCGATTCTGTTGACATCTTACCGTGATCACTTAGGTGGAGTGAACGGCGAGTGAGCTGTCATGCCTTCTTGTTTGTATGATTTGATAGCTCACTTGTCGTTCACTTCACCTAAGTTGGAAATTTTTTGTAGAATTGCACTGCTGCAGAACACTGCAAGTAATCGAAGCACAAAGTGACGAGTCTGGGAGCAGTCGATAAATCGTGTAACATGTCCGCACGTATCGACTGTCGAATTACTACTTTGAGAACATTTGTTTCAGCACTCTACCTACAGGTGAGGCGCTGGCATTTGAATGGCTCGAGCTTATTTTATTTTTATCGTCGAAGGATGCCAACTTTGCTTTTACCTGTGACTTCGTACGCGCATGTCCCGTCTTTCCCGTTCCGTGGGAATTATGAGAAATTCTCAAAATTTCCGCTTTCTTCAACCAGTAGTTTCGGCTGTCATGTCAGTGACTCAGTAACGGAAGAATCTATACTAATATTATAAAGCAAAAGAGTTTGTTTGTTTGGTTGAACGCGCTAATCTCAGGAACTACTGGTCCGATTTGAAAAATTCTTTCAGTGTTAGATAGGAAGGTTATAGGCTATATATCATCACGCTAAGACAAATAGGAGCGGAGCAGTAATGGAAAATGTGACGCAGACGAAGTTACGCGGATCAGCTAGTCTATACTATATCTATACTAATATTATAAAGCAGAAGAGTTTGTTTGTTTGTTTGTTTGGTTGAACGCGCTAATCTCAGGAACTATTGGTACGATTTGAAAAATTATTTCAGTGTTACATAGCCCATTTATCGAGGAAGGTTATAGGCTATATATCATCACGCTAAGACAAATAGGAGCGGAGCAGTAATGGAAAATGTGACGCAGACGAAGTTGCGCGGGTCGGCTAGTTTTATAAATAAATAAAAACTTTTATGAATGCTCCGCTTATATTATTCCTCAATAAATGGGCCTAACACTAAAACAATTTTTCAATTCAAACCAACAGTTCTTGAGATTAGCGCGTTCAACGAAACATACTCTTCAGCTTTACTTTGCTATTTATTTTTATGAGTCAGTGTCTTAGTGCAAGTTTGTGCGTATGAACAGGATTAGCACCATCAAAGTAATCGTAGAATTCTAGTTTTTTAGCAGCATAAAATATCGAAGCAAGATATATATCTTATACTTGTTCTAAACTACTCCAAGATATCACCTTCTCTCCACAAATTCCCCTGTGACTAGACTGCTCACCGCACAAACGCGACTAGTATCACTTTGTCAAATCAGGCGCTTCCTGCGGAATCTTGCGGCGATGTCGCCAGACTCCACTTATATGGAGCTGACTGTACGTAAAGGCAATTTCACATAAAGCCAAAAGCTGGCATGGTTTTAGTTCAGTGTACCTATATATTTTGCTTTTTAGGGTTCCGTACCGAAGGAGGAACCAACGGAACCCTATTACTAAGCCTCCGCTATCCGTCCGGTCCTTCAGCGGGCTCTCAATAACCGTAAAATTTTCACAGAATGTGTATTTCTATTGCCACTAAAACTAAAAATAATAACAATCATCATCTCCCTAGCCTCTTCCCAAGTATATTGGGGTCGGCTACTTCTGAATACCAGTGGTATACGTGCCTACCAGACCTCCACAACCCATTAACTGGGTAACACGGTACTTCTTGGGAAGACTGGAGTCAGATTTTACTGGCTTCTGACAATCCGTTACGGCTACCAAAGATCTACAAATGACAGCCGAGACCGACTGCTTAACGTGCTTTCCGAGGCACGGAGGAAACTTGTTGTGTTCAGATGGTCACCTATCCACAGACAAACCTTGGCAAGCATTGCTTAACCTTAAAGATCGACCCGTGCGGCTGTTATTATTTAGCCACGTGCTCCTGACAAATAATGAAAATAAACTAGAAAAGAGACGTGTTTTTTGTACGGAACCGTACGCGTGAGAGTCCTACTCGCCATTGGCCAGTTCTTTAGCACTGGCAGCCAGCTGGTATGATTAGAGTGCCGATCTATTTACCTAATAGCAATGATAATTATATAAAACTATAGATACGTTGTCCGCACTTTACAATGACAACATGAAATGAAGCCAATTGGCCACATCGCGCTTAGTTACGCACCAACCTGTCGCGCGACAATACGTTTGTTTTGATGTCAATTTGACTATTATGTCTTATCCTGTGACGTAACTGAAGATGTATTTTTATCTCCCTCCCTCTCTAGCAACAGGCATCCCGCCGTACAGTGACATGTTTTCTTTCCCTTTCTTCATGCGTATTAGTAGCTATCTAGTATTTTCGCCGTTTTTAAGCGCCGCGATGTTAGTTTATGACGTGTCTATATATAATACGTCATTGCCTAAATAGTGATCTCCACGCTTCTCCTCTCATCTTCCATGCGTACAACACAAGTAACAATCAGAAACAACTCACTTTTGTCTATCACTAGGGGAAGGGCCAGCCTTCCGTTTAGCGTTGCTTCATCCTCAAGGTCGACTCGTGATCGCTTCACCTATAAATATAAGTACGCTTTATTTCCACAAAGATGGAAATGAACAGTAAGTGGGTATACATACATTACCTACAACCTTCAAAATTGCCAATTTCGGTACCCTGATGAAAATAATGTAACACTCTTTGTAATGTAGATTTTTTTTATATCTTTTACGCATCAAAGACTAGTTTGAAAAGCTCACAGAAAGCTGTATAGAGGTTTAACAACTTTTATTAATATCTTGTTTATTGCGGTTGGTGTAAAAGTGACGAAGCCATTGTCTGTTAAGTAGGAAATGGACAAATTTGTTTTTGGCAAGACACTAAGGCCCACTTGTGCTGCTCCATTGAGTATAGGTATAGTGGTATAATCCAGGGATGTCTTTGCATATTTTTGATATGACTGTTTTTAGGAGACTAGTGAAATAACTAAAAACACAGTTTTAGCCACGACCAACCACGTTTTAGCATTTTTGCAAGACCATCATCTGCCTAGCCTTTTCCCAACTACATTGGAGACAGCTTCCAGTCAAACCGGATTCAGCTGAATACCAGTGTTTTACGTGAAACGGCTGCCTACCAGACCCCCCAACCCATTAACTAGGTAACACGGTACTTCTTGGTAAGACTGGAGTCAGATTTACTGGCTTCTGACAATCCATAACGGCTGCCAAAGATCTACAAATGACAGCCGGGACCAACGGCTTAACGTGCTTTACGAGGCACGGAGGAAACTCGATATGTTAAGATGGTCCATCCCATCCACAGACCAACCTTAGCAAGCATTGATTAACCTTGAAGATTGACCCATGCGGCTCACAAAAGATCACTTTTACACGGCGTTACGGATAGTCACAAGCCAGTAAATGTGACACCAGTCTTGCTAAGAGGTATCGTTTCCCCCAGCTACTGGGACATGACATAGTTAGGGCTTCGCCAGGCTCTATGTCAACTTCTAGATGGAATTTTAAACTTCCGTCATCCTTGTTAATTTTGGATGAGAATAACTCGCCTGTGTGTTAGCATAAAGGCTAGATTTTTAGAGCTGTGGATTAGACCTAAATTTTTAGTTAGATTGGTGTACTAATTTTACTTAAATTACTGTCCTTGTAAGTAGCCAGAAAATTTTTCAGTCACTGCAAGGTTTTGATCGTGTAAAAATGTATATTCAGATAAGAGTCTGGCACTCCTTTCCGCTCCGCCCAGAGCTGGAGGAGTCATTTGATAATTTCCCGTTCTAAAAAAAAGCCAAATAAAGCACTGAAACTTCCAGACAATCTATCTACTCACAGTACAACGAGCCACGTAAACAGTCATGATACCTTATTGTTTAGTCTCAAATACCCCATAAATAACTAAGTTATATAACTCTAAAATACCTTTACTCTCCTTTAACACCTCTAATAACATTTCAAAACTCGTAACATTTAAGAAAACACCTTGCTCCTTAATTAAAATTGAACGCGAACGTTTCAGCGAAGTTTGGCAGTCTATAGCTGTCTGTATGGAGTTAGAAACAACTTGGAAAATGAATGATGACGATGGTATTAGCCGGTTGTGGAAGCTATGAATATTTGAAGTTACGATGAGAAGAGGAATTTGAGGATTTTAGGGATATTTGGTGGACTGGACTGGATTAACTACGACCACCAACCACCACTATTGCCACTTCTAACTACTAAGTTCATGATAATTTCAACCGAAAGATGTCCACTGCTGGACTAATTAAGAACTCACCCAAGTATCGTCACATTGACTAGTCCTGTGCATCCAGTGGATTGCGTGTCTTGCAACGCTGCGTCTTCCAGTAGGTACGCTGTCACTCCAAACCCTTTCCATCATCTGGGAAGCTAAAAAGGCTACTTTAGGGGAATCATAATGGGACGCCGTCACCTCCTTCTGCGAAGCATTCATGCTAGCGCAGGAGGTGGCGGAGCGGGAGAGGGAGAGAGGGAGAGAACCTCTCGTCCCGGCCGCCGTGGTAGACGCCGCGGGCGTCGGAGGCCACCGTAGGCGCGGGCCTGTGGACGGTGAGCTATGGGCAGCTCGCCGTCCGTCCGTCTTATGACGACAGGCCGTGTCGACGGCGCGTTCGTGTTCCACGCGCGCCTCAAAGTGAGTCAGCATTGGGAGGGGCCCGAAAGGGCCGACGCCTGCCGAAGTCGCGTTACCGTGGCTCCGGAACACAAAGGGCACTGAAGGAACATGGATGGGTTTTAGTCAATAGAAGTCTGACACTCCCTCTCGCTCCGCCCAGAGCGGGAGGAGTCATTGGATGATTTCCCATCCCTAAAAAAAAAGGGGGAATCATAACATTAATCACACAGCAATCTGTCAAATTTCATTTTCATCTCTATCGCTAACGCTTTAAGTTCAAGGTTGATTGGGCAAATTTGACAGTGACGGGTAGCGTGATTTGCTTTCTGATTCTGCTAAAGTGGCCGTTTTAGACGCGCAGACCAACCTCGATAAGGAAAGCTTTACTTCTAAGGTAAAAAGGCTACTTTAGGGGAATCATAACATTAATCACACAGCAGTCTGACAAAGGACATGGTAAAAAGGGGCCTGTGAATCAACACATGCGAAACCTTTACCGTTATTCCTAGTTTTTTTTTTTATTACATTTTAATGATTAGAATAGAACGGATACTTTTTAATTACGAAACCATTTTAAAAAGTAACTCACTTGGGTTTTATAACCCGGCGCCATTATTTTAAAATGAAACAAAGCACTCTCAGCGCTGTAAGATTTTTAGTTACCTACAAAAAGAATGAAGCGATTAAAGCGCTGTATGACACGAATACTATTGACACTGACAGTTGACACTTTAATGTAATGTATTTGGCACCTGATACCAGGGAATCGGCCGTCGACCTAACTTACCACGCTTTCGTATGTTAGAAGAACATAGTAACACTACTCTTAGATACATTTTTTGGTGAGATAAAAAATCTGGCAGCTCTGGGATATTAGTCCATTTGGTATGTTTCTATTGTTTGATATGTTTTATAACCTCAAAATCCGAAATCATTTTGGATATTTTACAATTCTGAAAAGTGTCCGTGATTTTAATTTAGTTTCAGTCGAACATATGCATTATTTAAAACACAGATAGTAATTTCACGTCTCTGTTGGTTCTGAGGCGAACGATGTATGGGCGATGAGCAATGTCCTTTCATTTTCATCTTTATCGATGACGCTTTTTTTTTTTTATGCGAAACGGGCAAACTCTTGGCCCAAATCTCACCTGATGAAAAGTGATAATAAGCCCGAAGATGGAAGCGAGTTTCACCCGGAATCCTCTTACACACAGGAACTGGCTATCATACCTCAAACTGCCGAACACAACAATGCTGTTAACATTGTTGTTATGGCGACAGACTTAGCCATGATGGTGGTAGCTTGCCAGGCGGACTTAGAACAAGTCCTACCACCAACCAAACCGAGCAAATAATTGGCCCCCGCTGGGAATCAAACCCGGGACCTCTGGGTCTGAATCAGGTGGTTTAACCACTAAACCACGGAGGCGGTTAGTGTCACCTGTTTAGCATCACCCGGGGACAACGTGTAGGGATTCGCTGAAGGGTATTTTCCTACGGACGCGGGTGCATTTGGTTCAAGGTTGATTGGGAAAATTTGATAATGACGGGTACCGTGATTTGCTTTCTGATTCTGATAAGGTGGCCTTTTCAGCCCCCCGGTTCTGCGAGCAATATGTGCTTAGTTGGGCGATTCTTTGGTTTATATCGATAACCTTGGTTGTGGTGGTGGTATGTAGAGGTCAGAAAGAGTGTCGTTCTAAGCGAATTACTAGTATTTGGCTTCATCCAGTCAGTTTGGAAACTGACCCTGATATGGAAAGTATATTAAGATTAAGCCATTATTTTATAAAGAAAATCATCTTTTTTTTTACTATTGATAGGCATACGTTTGAACCGCTATCTCACCTGATGTTAAGCGATGATGCGGTCTAAGGTGGAGCACGCTTGCCTAGAAGTAACCTATTCACTCTTGACTTATTGACTCTCAGGTTGTAGCTATCAGGAAACACAGACTCAGGCAGGGAATTCCACTTCTTAGCGTTACGCACAATGAATGTATTCCCAAAAACCGTTTCCGAAAGTAGCGCCTGACAAAATAGTAACAGCAAACTGTATGATGAAAACAAAATATTTTTTTTTTACTGTAATAACATTAGATTTCTACAATCTTATTAGATTAAGTTATTAAACATGAAGGTTTTGTATTAACATTAAATAACCAAAAACTTATTTCAGTTCTCAAGTCAAATAAGTAGGCTGAAATATATTCAGTTTTCAGTCACTAAGTCAACATAATTTTATAACCTAAATATGTTTATCTTAGGCAGCAAATATTTTAGTTTGCTGACTTAATGAATTTCAAATAGTGAGCTCTTCACTTATAAATGCGTTACGTTTACGCTGAAAACGCTGAAAACACAAACTTTCTAGACTAATCTAGTTAACTACTACTAAGTAAACTAGTACGGTACACTAGTAGCAGTTCTAGTTAAGCAAATCTATACTAATATTATAAAGAGGTAGCATTTGTTTGTAAGTTTGTATGTAGGGGGTAATTCTCAGGAACTACTTGGTCCGATTTGAAAAATTATTTCAGTATTAGATAGCCCATTTATTGAGGAAGGCTATAGGCTACATATTATCACGCTAAGACTAAAAGAAGCCGAGCATGAATGGAAAATGTGACGCAGACGAAGTTGCGTGGGGCAGCTAGTGTTTAATAAGTAGGGGGTATGTTTCATCGTAAGGGCTTTAAGACTTGCTAAGCGGTTTACCTACGGCCAAAGTTTTGATGATCAGAAAAGGATTTAACAAATCACTTTTGTCACTGACGGTAGATCTTTGAACTAGAATTGATAAATATTTAGATTGCATACTGCAAATATATTGGTTTTTAGTTAAAAAATGGGTGACCGGGTAACGGGATTCCTCCGTATCTCGGAAAGCACGTTAAGCCGTTGGTCTCGGGAGTCATTTGTAGATATTTGGCAGTTTACTAAATTGTCAGAAGCCAGTAAATCTGAATCCAGTAGCCAGTAAGTATTATATACTAAATGTAGGGCATTTACTTAAATAGTGTACATAATAAAGAGTATTCCATTCTATTCTATTCTTAATACAGACTGTGCTTAACGTGAACTCACCAAAAATTACTTATTATATACTAAATGTAGGGCATTTACTTATATGGTGTAAGTAAATAAAAAAGAGTATTCCATTCTAATCTATTATTGAGCCAGACTGTGCTTAAAGTGAATTCACCAAATATTACTTATTATACCGCGTGTATCTGACATCGACGCACAAACGATTTCCATGAGTCCAGGGCATGATTCTGGACACCCCAGAGTTAGAATTTTTCGTCGGCGTTTTTTCTCATTTTTTCATTTTTTTCAAGGGTTTTTTTTACTTTAGACTGCTCATAATCGTTATTCTGACCTAACCTAATGAGATTTTTAATAAAAAAAAATGATTAACTACTTTTACTAAAAAGAGCAATCTGAATAAAAAAAATGAAAAATTCCAACTCTGGGGTGTCCAGAATCATGCCCTGGACCCATGGAAATCGTTTGTGCGTCGATACTAAATGTAGGCCATTTACTTATATGGTTTAGGTACTTAATAAAGAGTATTCAATTCCATTCTATTCTTGAGCCAGACTGTGCTCAACGCGAACTCGCTAAAAAAAGACAGATTTTTCCAGGTTTTTCCAAGCAAGAAGCTTCTCAAGCATATTCAAACTTAAAACAAATACGTTCAAGCTTGTTTTGAAGCTCTCTGCACTCTTTGAGTTAACTTAGCCACCTGTTTTTTTATGTATTATGTAAAATACTTACTAACGACTCCACTTTATGGCTGAGTCGTGCATTAGACCGTTCTAAGTTACCGTCTTTACTTTGCAAGGAGATTGTTTAAATGCACGTATGTTTATTTATTTATTTTATATCACACTAGCTGACCCGTGCAACGTCGTTTGCGTAACATTTTTCATTACTGCTCCGCTCCTATTTCGCTTAGCGTGATGATATACAGCCTATAGCCTTCCTCGATAAATGGGCTATCTAACACTGAAAGAATTTTTCAAATCCGACCAGTAGTTCCTGAGATTAGCGCGTTCAACCAAACAAACAAACACTCTTCTGCTTTATAATATTACTAGCTGACCCGTGCGACGTCGTTTGCGTAACATTTTTCATTACTGCTCCGCTCCTATTGGTCTTAGCGTGATGATATATAGCCTATAGCCTTCCTCGATAAATGGGTTATCTAACACTGAAAGAATTTTTCAAATCGGACCAGCAGTTCCTGAGATTAGCGCTTTCAACCAAACAAACAAACAAACAAACTCTTCTGCTTTATAATATTAGTATAGATACATCAAACACTTAAAAAAAAAACTCCATAACAAAAAATCTGATGCACATGACAATTAAGGCTTACATAGCGCTGAGCAATATTGCTTGCAGCCTTGAATTCACAAGTTTCTTATCTAATTTTTAACATAAACATAATATTAATGTAAAATACAATTTGTTAGAATAAATTACACAAATTAAAAAAAAATGTCTCAATAGATTAAAATTAAACTTCAAATTTAAAAATGTCAATAAATCAAACATAAAAATTAAAATAAAATTGGATTCATAGCATGTCAACAGAATGAACATTAAAATTAAAACAGAATTAATAAAATTAAAACAGAATTAATAACATGTGAACCAATTAAAATAAAATTAAAATCATCTAAAACAAATTCAAACATTTCAAATAAAACCGGTAAAATTTTTAAGTTATGTTTATGTTAGTTACTAAGCTTTTGCCCGCGACTTACAGTTTTTTCCATTCCCGTAGGAATTTCGGGAAATCCACTCTTAGTGCTCCCCTACAGACTTCATGAAACCTACATGCCAAATTTCAACAGTACAGCGGAGTATTACCAGTACATATATTTTATTTTTTCCTACTCCTCCGCTGTACTCTTCTGATTAATATCTTTGCGGGATCCGAGACAGTTGAATCGTTTCTCCGGGGCTCGTCAGGCTTCATTGGCTCGGCGTTTTTCGGGTGGTCGCCACTGTTGATTCTGGCTTTCATGAGTTGCAATGGTCGGGAATGTGTGGCGGGCTAGCCCCCCCCCCCCCCAAAAAAAAATGTCAGCTTTCTATGACCAGTGGTTTCGGCTGTGCGTTTTCTGTCAGTCACTTACTCACTTAGCAACGGAAGAATTTTAAATAGGCTAGGATAGGATTGATTGGTTGATTGATTACTTCAAGAACTATAATTAGGTATGTGTGTAAAATAAATACAAATAAACTATGGATTCTACGAAAGGATATTAACTTTCGTCTGCTCATAAGCAAAGCTCGGTAGGTATGCCTTATAGCTTTTGAATTTATCCAGAAGATCACTAAGATAAAAATTACTAGAAACGTTGAAATAAACTGAAAATTCTACCCAACCATCTTAAAAGTTCAATAACTGTGAGAGATGGACAATATCGCATGGACACATTTTTTATTTTTTTCATTAAAATTTGCCCCACACTAGAAATTTCTCCTGTATCGTGGGTGCGTTTACAAACAAACAAAGTCACACACACAAAGAGCCAGACCCGAAACAACTATCTGTAGGCCATACAAATATTTGTTCCGTGCGGGAATCGAACCCACGACACGCGACGCAGCAGTCGATCGCTCAACCACTGCGCCAACCGTGCCGTCAGTAAAATTTAAGATTTTTTTAAGAGAAAATAATAATAATAATAATAATAATGCCCTGCTCCCGACACCGGCGGACTACTATTTTTTATATTTTTAAATGTATTTTTTTTTTTTTTTTTTAATGATATATTTAAAAATGTAAATTATATGTATATAACAATGAATAAACGAATAATAATAATAATGCTGCGAGCTGGTTTTGGCCCCTCGTACGCCTACCAAAGGACCGGGTCTCCAGGGACCCGAGAAAGTAAAAATAATAATAAAAAAAAAAAAAAAAAATAATAATAATAATGCTTTATTGAAAACAAGGTAAGTACACAATTACATAAGCGCCCTGCCTCCTGAACTAGGTTGTTAGCCTGTATCTCAGGAGACAGTTCCCTTCCAGTTTACATAGTTACTAGATTCTTACAGTGTTCTCAAGTAGTTGAAACTAAAAACAAAAAGGTAAATTGAAATAAAAGTAAATTATACATTACAAGGTAGGTAATTTAACTGAGTGCGCACGTAGTGTGGTATTCATTGTGATAAATGATGAAGGTGTGTGTGAGGGACTGTGAGTGTAAAGCTTGTGTATTGGCACGGTTAATATGTATTTTCGGATTGGTGGGGTTGTAATTTAAGTAGTTGTGTATGTGTATATATGTATGTATGTTTTGTTATGTATTTAAATTATACGTAGGTTTGCGATTATACAGTCAGTTTAGATATTGGTTAAGAGTAGGTTTTCCACTTGCTCATAATCTAGCTTGGTTAGCCAATCGAGAATACTTTTTCCAAAATCGTGGTTATTTAAATTATGAATATCCTTTGCTGTGAGTTTGTTATAAATACGTGGTGCGATTGAGTTATAGTGTCTTCTTTTTACAAAAATATTTTACACGGAGTGTTGGACAAATAAAGCGTCTCTTACTGGTCGGCAGTAACTGTGGAATTTTAATGCGGTGATATCTACGGAGAACCTGACTTATGTAGAGTTTACGAACTGATACAACACCAGTGCGATTATATACGTCCGTTGTGGGGTGGCGATATGGTAGAAACATAAAAACTTTAATAATTGCGCGCTGTGCACGTTCCAGTTCAATCATAGTTGTTTTCGCTGCAGCACCCCAACAACAGATGCCATAACTAAGTATACACTCGCATAATATATATCTCGCATAAAATATCATAAAAGTTTTTCAACAGTCGACAAACCTTTGGCCGCTTTTCTTTCTAAGTAATTTTCCAAATATATTTCAAAACCACACACCGCCGCCGCTATTCACAATTTCCACTAGTCAAACAAAGCGAGAGCTAGAAAGCCCCAAAACAGCATTAAGCATCATTTACTTCTGTGAAAGTAAAGTGAGAAGGTACAACAGAGCAGAGCTTGAGAAAAACGTCGGCACAAGGGCCCTTCAGTCCTGCTGCAAATGAGACAGCCTTTAGTGTAGTTCAAGTCACCGGGATTATATTTTTTATCTGTGAACTAGCACTTCGCCCGCGATTTCGTTCGCGCGGGTTTAGTTGGTACTCCACGAACTACCGGCAAATAACTTATTAATGGACTAAACGTAGGGCAGTTCGTTCAAACCGCAACATATTTAATACCTAGAGTATTTTTATACACGTCGTAACTTTTAAAGGAAAGGTCAGGTTTGAAATATTTTAAGTGTTATTAACATGTTCATAACCAACTTTAATAATTATCAAACAATTGAAATGGATAAGGATTAATATAAAGATATCTAGATCACCACTATTCTATTTCACCCGGGTTTTGATTGAATAATTTGAACTTTGAACTAAAAGCGGTCATTGTGACTTAGCCATAATAGTTACATATACCCTTGCAGGCTTTTTATAGACACTGATGTCCTCTTTAAAATTGTAGTATATCACTTTACTCTATTGTCAAAAGTTTCCGCAGCGTACGCGATATAAAGATTTTTTTTTTGTATTTTTTTCACACCTTGGATTACATTATGGAAGTTTACATACAGATCCCTAACTTTTTTTTATAATTTTCTAGAGCCTAGGTATATCAGAGATAATTTAGAATTCTAATAGTGAAAGAATTTTTCAAAATCCAGCCATTTCATTCCGAGAGCCTATTTATTCCAAACAAACAAATCTTTCCTCTTTATAATATTAGTGATGAAGATAATCTCGAGATCAGGCAAGTCGTAACAAAAGCACAACATGTAATAAAAATCAGATGCTTGAAATAGAAATGGACTGTCCCTACTGGGAAAAGAGACATAGGATAAGAAAGAAAACGTATTGGACCATACAAAAGGCAAAAGATATTGTGGAAGGTGACTTTAAGATGGGAAAATAACATAATGCAAACGGCTGCGCAGACTTTGAAAATAGTGGTACGGGGAAAGGAAAATTTAAAAAAAGAAGTTCTTGAACAAAGTGAAAACTTAAACCAACCAGTAATAATTTTTCTGAAATAAGTTGATAAACAAAAAGTATCCGGGTGTAAAGCGCAAAATGCGCAAAGTTATCTTGAAGCTTCTGCGTGACCACCGTTTTTTAGAATTGAATGATAATCAATCCAGTACCTAAGCTCACTAAGAGAGCTTAACAACTGTACGTAAATAAAACAAAGTAAATCTTTAAAATTGAAACTAGATACGAACAAAGTTCAAGTAACACGTTAATCCAGTGAATCCCGGTGTTCCCGGGATTCTGCAACTTCCGCCCAACACTAAGTTCACGGCACAAGGGCGGTATGACGCAAAGTGGTGCACTCTCCTCGCTTTGTGATACACGTAGAAAAAGTAGTACATTTTAATTTTTTTCCCTCCCTTCTCGTTTATTTTATCTTTTCATAGTAAATGCTATTAGATGAAGCTACTTGCTTTTCAAAGGAAGTCGCCAGATTTAGTTAGAGGAGCACTTTATCTGTTAATACCAGATTTTCAGATAGAATTTTCTATATTGATATTATGAAGAGAGTGCGAAATTTGTAAGTTACTGTAATTGTGAACTGGTGGAGGTTTATCTCCAGAATCAGTTCAAGAATTTTTCAAACAGGTGATTTAGAAAGTAAGGTTGCTATCTATACTAATATTATAAAGCAGAAGAGTTTGTTTGTTTGGTTGGTTGAACGCGTTAATATCGAGGAAGTTTATAGGCTATTTATATCATCACGGTAAGACAAATAGGAGCGGAGCAGTAAATGAAAATGTGACGCAGACGAAGTAGCGCGGGTCAGCTAGTGTAAATATAATCCGAGCAAGGCCAGGGTTCGCGGGGGCCTGGCTCGAGTTGCGAGTAGCCGATGGATGCGAGACGCAAAGAACCGGTTCTTGTGGTGACACATGGGGAGGCTTTTGCCCAGCAGTGGACGTCTTTCGGCTGATATAACGATGATGATGATGAAAGCCGGGGTTTTACTGATGAAGTGTGTTTTCGTTCAACTTTGAATAGAATCAACTAGTGTGAAGGTAACAATGAAAGGGATAGTAATAGTTATTTATGATATTAGTGCGGTTAGTTGGTTTTCACAAACGAGGAGACGAATGTACTGGGCTTACCATAGTCACGAATTTGTATAAATATCATCATATAATCATCAAGCATCCATCTCTCATTGATAACTCAATCGAGTAGTAACTATGATTACAAAATCTGTTAATACTTTTACCTGACCTCTTGAAACACATAGTTATTTTTATTATTATAAGGCTTGCGTCTGACAGCAATCTGACCTGACGATAAGCGATGACATGGTCGACGTTGGAGTGCACTTCCTTAGAAGTAACCCATACCCTCTTGACTTAACGCGTCAGGCTCTGTTAAGACCCCCGGATTGTTATTTATACAAACCTCAACCCAACTAACGTCTATCCGATAACCCATACTCAAAGAAGTACTCTAGAAAATTCAATAGTCCACGACAGCACTGAACATAAATAGAATCACAATAGCTGCAGCGTTGAGCTCTCTTGACCTACCGAGCTGATGTTACTTGGAAGGAGAAGGGCAGAAGGTAAGGAAAAACAAAATCGTAGCGGTAATTTTATTCCGCTGCTGAAGCATGTGTTTGAAGAGGATCATTAAAATTTGTAATGATAAGCTCGTCGAGTCAAAGCTCCAAATTCTTGAGCATCGACGCCGTTGCTAGCCTGACGGTTTTCTACCGGTTCCAAATTTGGGAATGTGCGACGGAATTGCGTAATTTAATTCCGAGCCAAGCCCGTTCCATCATCGGACTACAAGACGAACGGCGATGCGCCACCGGTACACGGTGGACATTCCCACCTACACGCACAAAACCTATTGGGAACACATTCATAGTGTGTACAGCAAAGGAGTGGAATTCCCTGCCGAAGTCTGTGTTTCCTGATAGCTACAAGCTGGGAATTTTTAAGTCAAGAGTGAATGGGTTACTTCTAGGCAAGCGTGCTCCATCTTAGACCGCATCACTTACCATCATGCGATAGTGGTCAATCGTGTGCCTATCAAAAGTAAAATAAAAGAACTAAAGCCAGGGGAGGATCACGTGGCTAAATAGTCACAGCTGCGCGGTTCGATCTTTAAGGTAATGCAACAGTTGCTGAGGTTGGTCCTTAGAAGCGTGACCATCCATTAAATGTCGAGTTTCTTTCGTGCCTCGGAAAGCAAGTTAGTCCGGGCTGTCATTTGTACATTTTTGGCAGTTGTGACGGATACGCAGAAGCCAAAATTTTCATACCTGTCACCAGTACCCAGCTACACTGGGTTTTGGAGGTCAGAAAAGATTCTAAGTTAAATGCTGATACTCACCTGCTTCTAGCTAGATTGAAAGCCGTCCTCAACATATTTGCAAACAGGCTAGGCAAATATACATACATCAGGTGGTAGAAGATTATGTGGTCAATGATAAAACAAGCTGGCCTAGAACAACAACAGAACTGGGGCCCGAGTCTGCTATTTTTATAAATTTGTCATTCCGACACGATGTCATGCCATTGTCATTTTGCTAAAAGTTCGTAATCTGCTAAATTCATAGTGGCAGGAATGCCGTATTGCCATTATTATAAAACCGAGCTAAATTTGAGCATTTACTCATGCCAGACTTTATTTATATTTAGTTTTACATATTATTTATTAGTGTTTTAGGCAATCTGAAGTAGTGAGAAGTTCGTAAATACTAAATCTGTCATTATGTACGAGATTACCATTCATATATGGCTTTCTTTCAATGGTGTGTCAGTGGTTGATCATTGGAATGTCATAATGACGCCATTATGATGCCATTATGTTAGTAGATTACCAAACTTGTCAAAATCAACCATTATAAATCAGTGATCGACCATTCTGACACTATTGTAATAGCAGACTCGGGCCCCTGTTTTTACTAGAATCACTAATGTTAAGTTTAGCGCCGACGTGGTTTGGCACTAATCTTAGAGTTGGTTGTTATTTGCTTTGGTGGTTGGTGTACGATCACCGATTTAATGATACGATATAGTTGAAAGTTATCCTTAAATATAATTTACTTCCGTTACTGAATGACTGACAGACAACGCACAGCTGAAACGGCTGGGCGCAGAAAGCTGAAATTTGGCATATAGGTTTCTTGGGGAATTTAGGGAAGCACCAAGGAAAGCTAGTATTGAATAAATAAGTTTATGATAACTATGAAATGGTAAGTCTAAGCTAAATTTGCACTAAGATGGTTTGATTTGAGCAACGCGATTGGGAGTCAAACAAGTACTAACTGATAATAGTTGCGATAACTTTTTGTTGTGTGCATTTAAGGAAATGCACGCAACAAAAGTTCTGCACTGTTCGGTTAGAAATACCACTTTTTTTCCGGATGGGAAATCATCAAATGACTGGAGTGTCAGACTTTTACTGACTAAAACCCATCCATGTTCCTTTTTGCCCTTTGTCTTTCGGAGCCGTGGTATCTCTTTCGAATAGTCCCGCAACTCCGGCAGGCGTCGGCCCTTTCGGGCCCCTCCTTTTAGCTGACACTCTTTGAGGCGTGCGTGGAACACGAACGCGCCGTCGACACGGCCTGTCGTCATAAGACGGACGGACGGCGAGCTGCCCATAGCTCACCGTCCACAGGCCCGCACCTACGGTGGCCGGGGGCCACCAGGTGGTGGACGCCCGGGTCGTCTCCCGCGGCAGCAACCTAAAGTAACCTACGTTATAGAAAACAGACAGTAAACAGACTTTGGAACAGAACTCTACTCTTAAAATATTTAATGCGCGTGGGTATGTTATCCACGATAAGACGATGGCACATGGCATATCGTCGTACACCGTCTTTGTGGTCACACCATAGACAAAACACAAATTGTGGTATCACAATATTTAACTACAAATAAAAAAAAAATAGAACTCCAAAACTTCTGAAGTTCACCTGCCGTGCAACAGGTGAGACGAAGGGAAAATTCCTTTTTAAAATTCATGAGACGAAATTGTCGATGTAGCTGCCGATGATATTACTAGATGATCATCTACCTGCTTATTTATTGAAAGGCTTTTCATAAAATAAAGTCTTTGGATTTATGAATCTTTAAGTATAGGTACCTACAGGCCTACAGTGATGTTTGGATAATGTAGGTAGAAATTATACTAATTTATAATGTTATTAACTTTCGCCCGCGACTTCGTAGGTACGCGCCTTTCCCGTTTAATCCCTTTCCCGTAAGAATTGCGGGTAATCCTCTTTTAGTGCACCCCTACGGAATGTAAGTAAGCCACATGAAAATGAGTTTGTATTTTGTTACGCCTTCACGCTTAAATCGCTGAATCAATTTTAATGAATTTTTTACCGACCTCCCAAAAGGAGGCGGTTATCAATTCGGTTGTATGTTTTTTTTCATAACTCCGACAATTATGAACCGATTTGAAAAAAAATTGTTTTATCTGAAAGGATATACTTGCAGATTAGTCCCATTCAAATTTTATGAAAATCGGTTACGAACTTTGAATTTTAAATCGAAATAGTTGGAATTCGTCTACTTTGATGATAGTTTTATGTCATCCAAGTAGGTAATCGAAATTGCGTATTTTGCTTTTCTGCGATTTTGCAGTGGTGTTGTCAGGTGTGGGGAACCACTAAAAAGTGAAAAATAAAAAACTTTATATAAAAAAATACAACCGACTTCTTTTAGTGTTTTTTTTTTTTTGGAAGTCGGTTGTATTTTTTATTGTAAAAAGTTTTGGTACAATGGTACATGGGACCCTGGAGAGAGTTGTAAGCGCTTTAATGAATTTAGATCGGATTTCACCAATGAAACTGATCGTGTACAAGCTGCGTTCAAGAATGTCAATATTCCATTGAAAATAATGACACTGACAGCTCGTAAACGTGGTTCATATGTTGATCGCGTTCAGTTTCAGATTGATGATATCCGCCCTAAATCTAAATTGGGACAGAATTGGTGCTACATAAGTTACTAGCTGACCCGCGCAACTTCGTCTGCGTCACATTTTCCATTCATGCTCCGCTCCTATTTGTCTCAGCGAGATGATATATAGCCTATAGCCTTCCTCGATAAATGGGCTATCTAACACTGAAATAATTTTTCAAATCGGATCAGTAGTTCCTGAGATTACCCCCTACATACAAACTTACAAACTTACAAACAAATGTTACCTCTTTATAATATTAGTATAGATTCGGAACTTCTTCAAAGTTGACGAAACAAACTAAAAGTGAATCAAACCCAAGACCTCACATTACAAAACCACACTCTTAGACACTACACCAAACAACCAGTCTTAGTTTTAAGCAAAGCTTTCCATGGAAACTTAAGTTTAAAGTAACTTAACTAAGATATTTCGTTCAAGTTGCCGAGTGAAGTGGGGAATATTACAGAATTTGCGATGCAAAATACTTCTGCGCGAAAATGCGAATGTGGGGATCAAATTAGAGCTTTTTTAAGTAATAGACGAAGTGGAAATTATATTTCTTTTTCCTACTCCTCCGCTGTACTCTTCTGATCAATTTCGTTGCGGGATCCAAGACAGTTGAATCACTTCTCCGGGACTCGTCGGGCTTCATTAGCTCAGCGTTTTCCTGGTGGTCGCCACTGTTGATTCTGTCTTTCAGGAGTTGCAGTGGTTAGGAATGTGTGGCGGGCTTGTCCCATATATAAAAAAAAAAAAACAGACGAAACATACTGTATTGCTATGTCATTTATTTTTTGAGCACGAGTATTGCGAATTTAGTTTTTTTTAAGGGTTCTGTAAATCCATAAAAAAACTGAACCCTATCTACTGGACCGATTCTGTTGAACGAATTTGGTACACATTGGTCCCAAAGACGGACGCGTTATAGAAATAAATAATTCTTTAAAAGTTTTTTAAACTTTATCGTGTGATATATCAAATGAAAGGGCTTACTTTGATAGTTTCAATTATATTTTTTTTTATTAAAAAAATTCGAAAAAATTAAAAAAAAAACATGTTAAAAATATTTAAGTGGTTCGGAACCCTTTGCACGTGAGTCCCACTCGCGCTTTGCCAATTTTTTTAATTATGCTCGTTTGAGGTTTTATACAAGTAACATTCTATCGCAGCCACGTTAGCTACGGCCAAAAAGTTAAAATATTTCTATGGGATTGACAAGCGCTATGAAGATGTCACGTGATCAAGCTTTTACATGTTGGCATTGTTACATCGTTGTCGCCAATAGACTGACACTTTGATTAGAGTCTCGGAAAGTTCCAAAAAAAAAACCTGTGTCAATCCAGTTAAACCGGGGGGGACAAATTGGACTGCAACTAGCAACAAGTCTTCCGAGGTTACCGGGGTTTGTACAGTATTTACATTTCAAATACCGAACAAAGCACAGATCCTGTTGAGGGTAAACCTACTCTAAACTCCAGTACCTACCTAGCTAAAGCGGTTATTACACTACCCAATCTATCGGGCCCGATAACTAGGGCGAGACTAGTGTAATAAGAAATCGGGTGTAAGGAAACTGCCATCGGGCGATCGGGTGGCTCCGATCTCCCTGCTCTGTCTATCACCTAGTGTAAGTAAGAGACAGGGAGGCATGTCACTGCCTGACTCACACTTGACGGTTTTTTTTTCATGCATGAAAGGCATGAAAGAGCATGATGAGCATGAAAGGTTCAATATCATAATCCGAAATCAAAAACATTAAAATGGCTCCCATACAAGAAACGTGTTTTTCTCAGCACGGAACCATTCCTATGAGAGTCCGACTCGTACTTGGCCGGTTTTTTACAAGTAAGACTTGCCCAAACTACGGTAGATTCTAAGATATACTAACTTAAGGATACCTACATAAGATAAACTAGAACTGTCAAAATTAGATAAGTGTAATAATGATGACATTTTTTGTTTACAGTAGAAAAATGCATAAAGCAAACCTTATGTACTGCAAGAAAAGGCTGTATTCATTAAATGTCCATTACACATTTACAGACTAAATACTACGATCAACTATAGGGTTAACGCCAAAGCAACGTCAAGAGGCATTTAGACACATTTGACTTGCAAAACAGTAGTGTGCTGAAAACTTGTGCATATTTTCACTGGCTGTCGAGAGATTCAGGTCTTTGCTGGGTTTTAAACGGTGAATACAATACTGGCGTGCATTTTACTGACTCACACAAGGAAGATTCCGTAACATAAACTGAAAAATCACGTTTCTTGTGTGTTTTTTTTTTGTTATTTAATTTTACACATACGGTTCTGGGGATACAGAAAATTTTAAATGTCTGCATGTTACGGTTCTTGGGATACAAAAAATTTCAACTGTGTACCTGTTACGGTTCTTGGGAAACAGGAAATTTCAAATATCTATTATTATTATTTCTAATATCGTTGTATGTAATAGCGGTAATAGAAAAATATACTGTGTGAAAAACTCAACTGTGTACCTAGTACGATTTATGGGATACAAGCCGGTGTGCTGACGAATGTACTGTGGACGTTGGTGTTTTTTTATTCGTTGTTTATCCTTTGTACGGAGCCCTAAAAGGGACAATAAAATATGATGTCAGGTAGCTAGAAACATAATATTTTTTTAAAATTTTAAACAGTGTTCAATTTTTATTCATTAATATTTTTTACATCCGACGCCGCCGATTTCTTTAACCGACTAATCTCACTTTGTGTAACGACTTTGGCCATGGTCAAAGATAGAAAAAGACAAAAAATAATTGGCCACAAGACATGCATCGGGATAAAATATAAACATGTTATCCTTATGATTATGTCTTACATACCCATATTCTATGTAGGTCAGTAATGCATTATTAACACAAAGCCGCCATCGTTCAAACCATGTTCAAGCCACCTTTGAGCGCATGGATTAAACGAGAAAATGCTTAGCTGCTGCAATTATAGGCATCGCTTCATGCTAACACCAGCCAGGTCAGGAAAAAGGAGCTCTTGGCTAAATATAAGAGCAGTATTCGGTGTTTTAGTGTGCACCAATTAGTACAAGGAGAGGTAACAAAAGCCAGGGGTTTAAGACTAGGTTGTAGATTATCGTTTGTGAATATGTTTCGTTTCTTCTCGTTCCTGTTTCATTTTAAAAAGCATTAAAATTCAAGATTCAATATCATCTCAACGTCAATCAAGTACAAATATTTGTCAAGCCTAGGTATTTTTTGGGTTCCGAACATCCGTGATAAACGGAACCCTTATAGGATCAGTCGGTGTGGCGACTGATCCTATAAGGGTTCCGTGGATCGATTCTGTTGAAATTTGGTATACGGATTTTTGTCACCTAAACACGGACACGTTACATAAATAAATAAAATTTGAGTGATCCCCATTCATTTTTGGGGTCAAACTAGAAAATAAAAAGTTTTCAAACTGTATCGTCTGACAACATATAATATAAGGGAGGATTTTAATTATCTTTTTTTCATAATTTTTAATTAAATACTTTTGAAGTTATTCAAGAAATTAGACCAAAAATTACCATTCCCCCACTTATCACCGAAACTAATGAGCCTAAAATTTTGAAATAAATGCAGAAATTAAGATTACAGGAAAATCTATAAGAAGTCTGTAGTGTTAAAATATGTTAAAAAATTAAATTGATTCGGAACCCTTTGCACGCGAGTCCGACTCGCACTTGGCCAGTTTTGATAGTTTGCAACTGCGATACGAATGTAAACACCACTTACAAAATACGAGACTTGCCCATTAGGTTATCAAAAAACTACCATTATCCTGAGAAAACAAGTCTTTACTTCATCCACAAACATATACAAAAAATAAATTACCCCTCAAGTCTCATCTCCCAACTTTTAATAGAATTTTCGAAATAAAATATTTATTTTTACACTTCAAACAACTCGAAAGATGTCGTCCAGTAATTTAGCTGAGGAAAATGAGACAAACTTGCATCGTTTTTATTTTTATGGGTACTTTAGTTTATGGCTTTTATTTATGGTATTACTACCCATAAAGTAGTGATGTCAACAGTTTTAGTGATTAGCTTTGATATAACCTACTTGGTGTCATTTGTGATTCTGTCTGCCTATAGTTTTAATGCCCCTTTTTCTTTTCAGGAGATGATACACATTTCCAAATACTGAAAATTCAAGCGTGCAACAACATTAATGACCGATATTGAAATCTGGAATTAGAGATAATTATTAAATTATAGAGGTCAGTCCCCGGCCATCACACATGAGGCTGTTGTCTTTCTATTTTTATATTTTATTTTACGGGAAATAGAGACAGCGCTAATTGCGTGTGACGTCATTCACTAGTCCCACCATATTGAATTGAAGCCATCCAGCAGTGCGATTCTGTAAACATGTCGAAATGAAGGCGTGGGTGAAGTGATCACGAAGTGAGCTGAGTCAAACCATACAAACAAGATGGAATGACAGCGCACTTGTCGTTCACTCCACCTAAGTGAACACGGTGAGATTTCAACAGAATAGACTGGCAGTACAATCTAAAATTTGTTGTGTATTGTTTTGGTGTACAATAAAGAATTAAGAATCAAAAGCGTACAATAACTTCTCTGTTTTTCTACCAATTTTATTTATTTTGTCACCAATTGTTTTAATAACATCTGTCAAATAGATATGCAATGAATACCTTTTTATTTAAATACTATACATTAAGGAATAATATTCTATCATTATAATATATGTATAATTATGTGATTGTAAATAATCCCGATTAGATTATATTTTCTCGATATATGATGAAAAAATCGTTATGAATAATAAATCCCTTCAACATTCAATAGTTTCTAATCTATTAGTGTCTATTTTAGAAAAAAAAGTTTACAATTTCACGCGATATTTTACAACCTCTGCCACTTTCCGGTGACATCTATTTATATATATTTTAATTTGTGATGGGTTTGCTCTTGACTCTAGTCTATCAATTTTTCATAGTCAAGGACCCTGTTATTAAGTTACTGAATTTTTAATCTAAAAAAACAATCAGACAGCTTTTAAGCACCATCCACTGACATTTCCATCTCTCAAAATCCTATAAAAAGTCCATTAATAAAATATTGCAGGCACACTTCGCTCGATAGTCGATAGTCGGACGGGCACTCTTGACGTACAAAATTGAATATTATTCGCAAATTGAATCCGTCGGTACCTGTCAACTGGATTCATATTTAGTGTACTGCTACTACTGGTACTCGATTGAAAGTCACTCATTGAATTTAAATATTTATGTGAAAAGCATCATAGGGTATTTATGCTGCCGTCACCTCCTTCTGCGAGGCAGTTATGCTAGCGAAGGAGGTGGCGGAGTGCGAGGGGGAACGAACCTCTCGTCCCGGCCGCCGTGGTAGACGCCGCGGGCGTCGGAGGCCACCTGGTGACCTCCGGCCACCGTAGGCGCGGGCCTGTGGACGGTGAGCTATGGGTGGCTCGCCGTCCGTCGGTCTTCTGAAGACAGGCCGTGTCGACGGCGCGTTCGTGTTCCACGCGCGCCTCAAAGAGAGTCAGCACACAGAGGGGCCCGAAAGGGCCGACGCCTGCCGGAGTCGCGGGTCCGAAAGAGATACACATAAAGGGCACATGAAGGAACATGGATGGGTTTTAGTCAGTAGAAGTCTGACACTCCCTCCCGCTCCACCCAGAGCGGGGGAAGTCATTGGATGATTTCCCATCCCTAAAAAAATAAAAAAATACTACCGTTTTCTACCCCAGAGGGAGGAAAACGAATATTTCAGGTCTTGCCGAGGCTTGACCTTTCGGAGATTAGCTATCATCCCTACAGCACACAAAATTCTCTTACCTACGTAGTCTCGTCTATGAGTGAGTGGAGAAGCGCGGGGCGGGGCCCCGCGCGGTCGAGGCGGCAGCGAGCGGACGGCGCGCCTACCGCGCCTCCCGCTATTTCGTTAGTACCTGCTTCCGAAAGAGTCGGCAAGGCATTGCTCAGGTCAAGCCTCGGCAAGACCTGAAATATTCGTTTTCCTCCCTCTGGGGTAGAAAACGGTAGTATTTCAGTTCTGTGCCTTCGGCTTGACCTTTCGGAGAGGTGTTTATCATCTGCCGGCTCCAAGAGACCAGCGTACTGTGACCCTATCTTCTTGCTTATTGAAGATACTCGTAAGTTAACTGGATTAAGAAGTGATTAATTCTATCTTTCTTGGCAATTTTGAAAACAATAAAATATTCTTATACAGCCAGAATTAATATTTATTACTCTTTCCACTTATCAAGTTATTAATTTAAAGTTTAAACAATCAATGTAAAATAATAATCACTAAATAGCTTCAAAAGCGGTACGAGGTGCATTTCCACTAGACCTCTTAGGTCTTTCAACCTCTTTACAGTAATGCTTGAAGAAGTTTGTAGAACCCCTCCAGTTCCCCCGCCTTAAAATGAGATCTAAAGGCGTGTCGCTTGCGTAGTCATACGAAGCAACCGCCGATCTAATTGAGCCCGGTGTGCTATTGATACCAATATCTTTAAAGGAGGTCTTTAACCAGCCCGCTATTATTGCTCTAGACGCTGCCTTCACCCTTCCTCGAGTAGTTATAAAGAGACTATGTAAATTCTCTCGAGATTTACGTCTCTCTGATGTGACATCAATAAGGCACCTAACCCAGCTTACTAAATCAAAAGTTGGGTTATCCGATTTATTTAATAACCATCCTGATTGTCGACCTCTTGTACCATCCGTTTTTGAACCGAAGATAGGCCAAAACGTAACCGACATCTCTGTACTCATGTAATTATCTGTACCAATACTTAGAAGAGTCAGGTCATGGATTCTTCGTCCCGATGCCAATAATAATAACAAGGACACGTAACGTGATACCTGAAAAATACTCTTTTTATCGGGTGGATGAGACTCTAACCAGAATAAGAGGTCCTGAATATTCCATATTTGGGGCTTAGGAATCATGGAGGCCTGTTTCTGTAAATTAATTGCCTTTAGCATTGAAGTGATAAGCGGGTGTGAGGATAAGTTTTTTGCCTGTTCAGGTTCTGAAAGAGTCACTATCACCGATTTATGTACTAATATAGTTGCGTACGCCAGCTTTTTAACCCTGAATAAAAAGCTTAGGTATGATGCAACCTCCTGTGGACGAGGCCTGTCAGGTTTTACCCCATACTGTTTACACCACGAAGTCCACTGCTTCCATGATGAGCTATAGGTCTTCCACGTAGAGTTGCGCCAAGCGGACTGGAGAAGTGCAATATCTTCTGACCGAAGCCCTACAGTTAGTTGGCTCCACCCCGTACCTTCCAGACCTCCAAAGACAGACCTTTCATTCCCGGAGGGGGCTGGTTGGTCGATAGGTCCATCAAATGCCGGTCCAAGTTCCATATTTGAAACGGTGCTTCCACTGACCTTCTCTTGAGATCTCCCCTCCAGAAAACATTTTCCCATCGTGGTACCACCACCAGAAATGCTCCCGAAGCCTTGTTCAGGTGCTGCAGGACTTTGGGGATGAGAGGTGGAGGGGGGAAAATCCATGCCAACTGGAAGTGCCACTCCTTGCTGAACGCGTTCACAAATAACGCTTGGGGATCTTTGGCATCTAAAGTCACGTAATGGGGAACTACTTTGGACAGATTGGTCGCAAATAGATCTATTTGGGGCGTGCCCATTCTTTGAAATATTGTCGTCGTTAAATCCCTGCTGAGATGCCAATCTGGAAGATTCTTCCCTCGAGAGAGAGAGTCCGCTATGGTGTTGTAACGACCTGGGATGTAAAAGGGGAGAAGGTCTACCTTTAGGAGATGGGCCAGAAGAAGTAATTTCTTTGTTGATTCTAGAAGTGTCAATGATCTCGTTCCACCTTGATTTCTCAAATAAGCCACAACCGTCTTGCTGTCTGACTGAACCATTACTGCCTGTCCCTTTACTACTTCTGGGAATTTTATCAGCGCCATTGAAACAGCATACAGCTCCTTCCGGTTTATATGCCAATCTAGTTGTTGTTTGTTCCATTGCTGTGAGAGGTGACGGTTGCCTACTTGTACTCCCCAGCCTGTGTCGGAGGCGTCTGTGGTGATAAATATCTTTGGTTCGGGAACGAACATTCTTCCCGGTCGGGATAGGTTCTTTATCCACCAGTCTAAGTCGTCCATGGCCGCCTTTGGCAACAAGCACATTCTCTTGGGATCCTTTTCTGGTAGAGCACGAGACGCCCGCTGCAGGTTTCTTGTAAATAGACGCCCCAATGGAGTCACTAGTGATGCGAATCCCAGCTTGCCTATCAGTGACGTGCCTTGACTCCAGCTCCAACGGCCATTTACTAGTCTTTTCAGGTCTTTTGACAACTGATCGCATTTCTGTTTCGGTAGACTCTTTCTGTTTGCAAACGTATTCCAAATGATGCCTAAGTACTCTATCTCTGGTGTGGCTTTTACAATCGACTTTTCCAAGTTTAGGACCCAACCGAGACTTTGGAGGAGAGAAATAGCGTGCTTCATTTGAGATTCCAGGATTTGAGGATCCTGGTGAGCAAATAAAAAATCGTCTAGGTAGACTAGGACGCGAATGCCTCGCGCTCTTAACATGCTTGCCATCCACTTGCTTACTTGGGAAAAGGCTAATGGAGCACTTGAGAGACCGAACGGTAGGGAGGTCATTTGGTAGAGCTGGTTTTCGTAAGCGAAGGCGAGGTAACGACGATGACTCTCTCTTATCGGTATGTGGAAGTATGCTTGAGAAATGTCTAATTTTCCCATGTAGTCGTCCTTCTGGAGAAATTTGGGAACGAAGTTCTGATTTACTAGACGAAACTTTCTTGATCCCAAGTAAAGGTTTAGTCGCCGAAGGTCGAAAACTTGCCGCACCTTGCCGTTCTGTTTGGGTATCAAGAACATTCTTGATAAAAACCCAATTTTGGCCGTTGATCTTTCGATTACTCTTAGACTTAATAGAGTCGAAATTTCCTTGCCCATTAGTTTTGAGGGTTTTGTGGCAAATTGCGATATCAACTTTGGGCTTAGTGGGATAGAAGGGGGTTTTCTTGCGAACGGTAACGCATAGCTGGTTATTATTTTTAAGACAGAAACTGGGGCTCCCAGCTTCAGCCACTGTTGCTTGAAGTTTTTTAATTGCCCCCCTCTGAAGTCCTCGTCAATATTTACGGCGTTGTTGACGCTGCTCCTTCTTATCGGCTCTCTTTGGTTTGCCACTTGGTTGCTTTCGTTTCTGAGTCGATGCTTGGGATGGCCGAGTAAGCCAAACTGGGTTCTTGGACCTCTGTGTACGGGATGTAACTGGTTGGCTACTTTTACTAGACTGCTGAAAAGTCTGCCTCTCTTTATCCGGAGCCTTTCCGAAGCGGGAAGGAAAAATACGCGTCGCACCACCATTGTCTCTTATAAAGCTAGAGAGCTTTTCTTCCTGAAACAGATGTGTTTCTGATGGTGGTATCTTTTGCAACATAGACGTCAGAGCGTCACTTTTTGTCTTAAAGTTTTTGCGCCTCATATCAATCGTCTCAGCTCGATGCGCACAAACATACTGCAAAAGATCGTCCGAAGTTGTCCTAAAATCAGAGCCCTCTGACAATAACTTTTTCAAGTCCGCAGAAGCCGCCGGAAATTCTACTGCAAGCTTCTTGAGCTCTTCGGCCAACGCCTTTCTCTGACAGAGGAGACCATGGACAATTGTTCCCAAGACCCCATCTTGCTTGCTGAGAAGTCCTGACGCCTGTATTCTGACATCACTCAACTCGGCGTTAATCTTTAACGAGCTAAAGACCGGCGAGGCGTGCAATTTTTTCACCACCTCTTTATATCGTATGCGGTTCCACGCCTCCGACCCGAACCTCTGACAAGCAATGCCTTCCGCTTTGATCTGCTCTGACGGTGCTGGAATCGTGGGTTCCGCTTCCTTTACCACAGGAAGAAACTCCAATTCAGGCCAACTATGTTGAACAGAATCTAGTTCTAAACTCGAGCCCAAGGGTGGTGCCTGCCAATCGTTAGGTGACTCCAACCTCGATGGAACAGGACGGTGATCTTCTTCATCCGATGAAGTCTCCTCTTCGAAAGAACTTTCCCGCGTTGGTTCATTTCTAACTGGAGCCAACGAATCAATTTTCTCCATCAGATTCGAAAACATGTCATTCATACGTTGCTCTAGAATGTCTATTTTAGAACGTTTTGATCTCGTAGCCCATGCCTCACTTGATTCGGGATCTGAGGAGATACGTCTTCTTTTCATGCTCGAGAACTCGCCGTCCGCCTCAAGAGATAAGGCTCGATCGGCTTCCTTCCTTGACATGGGCCTTTCAGGTCTAACTGCCTCATTGAATATCTCCGTTGCGGCTGCTGACCCCCTAATCTTATTACAGATTGCAGGTGGGCTAGTAATTAAGGCTCTAGTGAATGCCCAGTCTAACATTTTCATCTTGATGTCACGAAATCCCTTCTCTGATAGACGAGTAGCTTCCGGAACAAACGCCTTAGCTAGCTGATCTGCTGGTAAGGCAAATCTCAATTTGTTCAATACTTGGGGGTCGACACTATCACCAAAGATTTCTTCTCTTGATAAGCGAGCCACCTTCCAAGCAGTCCAACCATCGGGCAATAGCTCCTGTGATAGGAGTTTAAGACGCTCTAAGATGTCGTTATCGTTCTCGGTTTCGCCAGTCTCCTCCAGTAGCTCCCCCAAGGAAACGAGAGACGCTTCCTGAACCATCTGAAGCAAAAAGACAAATTTTGCCATAAGATTCAGGTCAGAATACTTTGCTAAAGGACGCAGTTGTAACTAACGCCTGTATTGGTTGTGATCAACCAGCTATGCAGCAAAGCAGTGGCTGAGGCTGCGGCTCACGAGCCGTACGGCCGCGGCTCACGAGCCGTACGGCTGCGGCTCACGAGCCGTACGGCTGCGGCTCACGAGCCGGACGGCTGCGGCTCACGAGCCGTACGGCTGCGGCTCACGAGCCGTACGGCTGCGGCTCACGAGCCGTCCGGCTGCGGCTCACGAGCCGTATGGCTGCGGCTCACGAGCCGTACGGCTACGAATAGATGGCGAGTTAAATAACTGCGGCCAAAATTAAATGAGTTCTGTGAGCTACCGTATGTCTTCAACTAGTGAGCTGACAGGCTGCGCCTAGTTAAGACAAAACCTTCATTATAAAACTATAAAGAAGGTACTTATGACACAGGTAACGAGGCGTCTTCACTGCTATTAAGATATTCATAACATACTTTCTTAACCAATAAGGTTGGAACTATGTGGCCCACAATTAACCCTTTATTAGGGCGGAGTATTTGTAACATACAAATGTAACACGTTCACTGGTTATGTTTACGTAACTGAATACGTTCTTAAAACCCTTTACAAGGGCGGAGTATTTGTAACATACAAATACACGTCCACTGTTTATTTTTACGTAAATGAATACGTCCTTGCCACTCATAATCTCATAGACAACTCAAACATAAAATTGACTTACCCTTTCCAGCGATATGATGCACTAGATTATCACTTGAGGTAAAATCACAATCACTTTTACAAACGTTACAACAACGTTAAGTATTTTTCTAAGAAAATCGTGCGCACTGTATGGTGAATAACAGCGTACTAACGAAATAGCGGGAGGCGCGGTAGGCGCGCCGTCCGCTCGCTGCCGCCTCGACCGCGCGGGGCCCCGCCCCGCGCTTCTCCACTCACTCATAGACGAGACTACGTAGGTAAGAGAATTTTGTGTGCTGTAGGGATGATAGCTAATCTCCGAAAGGTCAAGCCGAAGGCACAGAACTGAAATAAGGGTATTTATACTACTACTAGGTGTTTGGCCCGCAACTTCGTTCGCGTATTTCCCATTTCCGTTGGAATTTCAGGAAATCCTTCCTTAATGTTCCATTACATTCCCCAAGGGACCTTCATGCTAAATTTCAGCTTTCTGCGACCAGTAGTTTCGGGTGTGCATTGTCTGTCATCCACTCACTGAGTCACTCAATAACGGAAGAATTAGATACATTAAGATTAGATGAAAAATGAACGAATTCTAAACTTAGAGACGGTTTTACTTTTTTTTTATTTTTTTTTGTCGATGGCCTCTCGCAGCTTCGAACTCTAGAAAGTTGTAGCTACTTAACCGGACTTGCCTGTGGTAGCCTAGGTGAATTTAAGGCCCCCAGCCAAGGCTTTAGAACGTTACTACAATGAAACGATTTGTGGTAAAATAAACCGAATCGCTGCAGAAATGGAGAAGTTACATGATTTTAAAATACTGCTATCCTTTCACGCAAAATGTCGTTTGAATGATGGCATAAAGGTACTAGTACAATCGTGTAGTGTCTGAGTGTACCTATCCTACATTTTTAAACAGTTACGAATTCGAAATTTTTCTCAGGTTTTGGTTAATAAGAGTCTGACACAAAACGAAAGCACGGACGGAGCGAAAGGAGTCATTTGATGATTTCCCATCCTTAAAAAAATCCTAGGGTCTAAAAGCTTCATCCACATCAACCACGTGATTTTAAAAATAGAAAGTTCAATGGGGATCAGTACTTTGAAATAAATAAAAGGGCATACACCCTTGCACTTTAAGGCACTAAACCACACCACTGATGTACGACATAAACCACCAAATTGACTCTGCATCCTAGAATACTCATATCACAGCATCATAGTAAGGTCCCTGCCCTCTTACCACGGTCAGGAGGACAGTAAAAAGCCCTCTACATCAGCAAGATTTTATGCCCACTAACTTCAACAAGTTTTTGCATGAGGTTTTATTTACTGCTCAGCATTCTTTTGTGGACACAAGCTGGCGTGGTGACCTTGTGTACAAAATGGGGAGAACATTTTGATTTATTAGTTTGCAACATTGCACTAAGGAATGTCGAACCTTTTTTGGTGCTCGTTCCATTTTCATTACAAAAATAATAATGTAGCCGTGTAGACGTGCTCCTACCGGGGTTGTGGAATTTGTTCGAAAGAGTCACCGTTCAGTCGCCCTGGAACGCAAAGGGCATTAGGAGGAACACGGATGGGTTTTAGTCAGTAGGAGTCTGACACTCCCTCCTGCTTTACCCAGAGCGGGAGGAGACATTTGATGATTTCCCATCCTTAAAAGAAAGTCATGCCATGCCACCAAAAAATCTTAACTTGTTCATCAATGGACAAAGAATAATATTAGATGCAGCTCAACTCTTTTCTGTAACTTTCAATTTATAAAGCAATCATAATGTTATCGATCTTATGTTTTGTGATTATTTCTGTTGTATATTTTTTTGGAGCTTTTTGTTGAAGCTAAACTGGACTTTTATTTCCATCAAGATGCTTAGTAATCTTTTACAGGCGTGCCAAAAATATTGTTGTAGGGACTTTTCCAAAAAAAAAAAAAAAATGTAATATTGATTTATCTAGAGTTCTTAGTGAACACAACGAATATATACAGGATAGTACACTGAGATACCTTAGAAGAATATAACATTAGTGAAACAAATATTGTTTTATAATTGCCAAATCCATCCAAAGTTATCAGCGTGCAGTTTCCCGTTTAATAACACATCAATTCCATAGGTAAAGACCTAATATTTCAAAGCATGACCTCCCTTAACCTCCACGTTAAATTACAATACACAGCCCTGTCAAACAAATTCAGATAAGACCAACATTAGACCGGCGAACGAATCCGTGGGGAACACTGCCACAAAATGCATAATCACTCCCTCTGCGAATGTAAATTTGTTAAGACGTGTTATTTTAAACATGATAATGTGTCTAGTTAAGTTCTAAAGATGTCTGTATCGTTGTGGTTTAGACGTTTTTAAGGTCACAAAGAGTTATAGTTCTTCTTTTAAAGTAAGTTCTAATGACCCTAGTGTCAGAGTTTCTAAACCATCTCAAGGGCCTCTGACATGGTTTAACGACCGCCATTTTGTGGCCGGGACCACCGGCTTCATGTGCCTTCCGAAGCACCGAATAAAGAGTTTTAAAGTGTTCAGGGGTTGCTGGCAGGCAATGGGCCATTGTCTTAACTATCTAGCTAAAGTTGGACTGCAGTCTGCTCATGTCTAAGTTTGCCTGTCCATTGTGCTCTTTGTGCTCCTCAATCTACCCAAGGAACCTACATGACAAATTTTAACTTTCTACGACAAATAGCTTCGGCTGTGGGTTGTCTGTCAGTCAATCACTCAGTAACGAAAGAATTTTATATACGACGATGTTTAACATCTTTAACTTTTGGGGGCCGAGTCACCCGCGTCCGTAGGAGAATACCCTTCAGCGAATCCCTACACGTGGTCCCCGGGTGATGCTTAACAGGTGACACTAACCACCTCCATGGTTTAGTGGTTATACCACCTGATTCAGACCCAGAGGTCGCCGGGTTCGATTCCCAGCGGAGACAAATTTTTGCTCGGTTTGATTGGTGGTAGGACTTGTTCTAAGTCCGCCTGGCAAGCTACCACCATCATGTCTAAGTCTGTCGCCATAAAAGCTATGTTAACAGCATTGTTGTGTTCCGGCAGTTAGAGGTATGATAGCCAGTTCCTCTGTGTAAGAGGATTCCGGGTGAAACTCGATTCCATCTTCGGCCTAATCATCACTTTCCATCAGGTGAGATTTGGGCCAAGAGTTTCCTCGTTTTGTATAAAAAATAAAAACTTATAATAGTGATTGATGTACATTTTTGAAGGTAGTGAAATAGCCTTTCATGACATCGAGTTGGTTGTGACAAAATTGTACCTCTCATGCATGTTGTTATCTTCCAATATTATTTTATAGAACTCTTGTCATTTTTGTTATCGAACTTGTGAAATTTTCTGTTTACATTTATTAGGTCTGACAATAGGACGTAGGCTCTTTATTTTTTTAATTATATGGAAAAATAACGTTTGTCCGGTTAGCTAGTCTACAATTTGCAAATCTTGTGCCACAGTGTTTATTATCGAACGCCTCCGGTTTTTATGTTTTCTTTTTTGTGTATAATTTGGTAGGTCTGAGAATATTTGTAAGGCTATCTCTTTGTTTTTTTTTTAATATTGTATTTTATATTATATCAAACAACTTTTGCTGGCTCAGGCGCTCAGCAAGTTTAAATAAAAAAGGGCTTTTTTAAATAAAAGGGTAGGTGTTGGCGCCTGTGCTACATTCATAGCAACAAGTCATCGTTCGTATGCGATGCAGCAATAATTTGAAGTTTATTTTTCTTAGTCTTTAGATACCCCACATTATTTTTTTTGCTCAATAATCCTTTTCGAACAACGTTGATCGCTCCGCTAAAAATATTGTAAAAAACCTAATTTCTGTTGAAATACAAGATGAAAACATCCTCGAGGGTTTCATTTATGTCCAATACGAGACAGTAGGTGTTCTGTTATTTGATGATCTTCAAAATAAGTTAGATTTGAATATTTTTTTTTATTTTTTTTAAATATTGATAGGCGTAGGTACGTTTGACCGCTATCTCACTTGCTGTTTGCGTCTCCATTTTTAATAAAATCTAGACTTAATTTAAATAAAGGTAATTACTGTCAGATTACATTCTGAAGAGTTGACTATAATTAAAAATCTTGAAGCCTCTAATTAATAACTTTTAATGAAACTTACAGGCCAGTGATCATTCGACAGAAATTCAATAATATCAGTTTTATGAATTTTAAACTTTACTAAAATCTATTCAAAAGTTTTTTGAAGGCTTGATTAATACTTTTAGAAAGTTGAAAATAATAATGACGGGTATTAGGAATTATGTGCAAATAGTTTTGCCTGGTGAATAGTTTTTATTTATTTATTTATTTAAACTTTATGTACAACAGTGTTACATGGGCGGACTTAATGCAACAATGCATTCTCTACCAGTCAACCTTTGGGTCAGAAAGACTTTTTCCACGTACAAGTGACTTGTAATTTTATGTAAGTTAAGTATATTATTAACGGAATCATGGCTTGATTAGTCATAAGTCATTTATTTCATAACATAACATTTTGTAGAACTTGGTAAGTGATAAAAAAATGAATTGTATTAAACACATAAAAAATAAGCATAATCTACACTAATATTATAAAGAGGAAAACTTTGTTTATTTGTTTGTTTGTTTGTTTGTTTGATTGTAATGAATAGGATCAAAAACTACTGGACCGATTTTAAAAATTCTTTCACCATTCGAAAGCTACATTATCCACGAGTAACATAGGCTATATTTTATTTTGGAAAAAAATAGGGTTCCGTAAGATATTTGGGTTTTTCGGACACAAGGTGTAAAAATCAACCAGAAAAGTAACTTATTTTGTGTACGCTGCCTAAACTATAAAAGATAGAACCATACATTGTTCTAATTATTTGTAGATCTTATAAATATCTACAAAAAAGTCCGCGACACACTATACCTATCTATGTCGAGTGAGGCACAACAACCATTTTTTTAATTTAAAAATCTTGATTTTTTTTTGGACTACATTTAAACGCGTTTATTTTACTCATGCTATTAATCTTTATCAAAATAAAGTATTTCATCACTAAGTACAGTTTATGTAGATAATATTTGGTCTTTGAATGATTAAAATCGGACGTTTGGTTTTGAAGTTATGGCGAAATTAAAATATTACGATTTCTGCTGCACGACCCGTTGCGAAGTGGACGTCACCAAGGCGGGGGTGCGCGGGGGAGTTTAGATCTATGAGTAAGGTACCCGCGCGGCTCAGCCGCGAGGTCGGCTCCATAGATAAGTATAAGTACGTCGGCTCCCTACGCAGCGGTCGTGCGCGAAGTCTAATAATTTTTGTGCGATTTTCTTTAGATTTCGTTCTTAAAACTACACTACGCAAAAGTTCTTCTCAGAGCCAAACAACAGTTCTTTTCAGGGCTAAGCAACAGTTCTTTCCAGGGCTAACCAACAGTTCTTTTCAGGGCTAACCAACAGTTCTTTTCAGGGCTACACAACAGTTCTTTTCAGAGCTAGAATATTACACGCTATTATCATTTTCTTAAACAATTGAAAATGCCTAAAGAGAGCCATGTCTCAACTTACTAAACATAGTTCTCAAGCACGGGCAGCAAGAATACGCCGTATGGGAGAATCTTCACCTGAACGTTCACAACGCCTTGCTGAACAAAATCAGAGAAACTCTCAGGTACGCGCACGAGAGTCGAGTGTCGAACGTTCGCAACGCCTTGCACAACAAAATCTGAGAACCTCTGAGTTATAATATTGTAAAGCAGAAGAGTTTGTTTGTTTGTTTGGTTGAGCACGCTAATCTCAGGAACTTTCAGTGTTAGATAGCCCATTTATCGAGGAAGGCTATAGGCTATATCATTAAGCTAAGTCAAAAAGGAGCGCAGAATTAATGGAAAATGTGACGCAGACAAAGTTGCGTGGGTCAGCTATAATATTATAAAGCAGAAGAGTTTGTTTGTTTGTTTGGTTGAGCACGCTAATCTCAGGAACTTTCAGTGTTAGATAGCCCATTTATCGAGGAAGGCTATAGGCTATATCATTAAGCTAAGTCAAAAAGGAGCGCAGAATTAATGGAAAATGTGACGCAGACGAAGTTGCGTGGGTCAGCTAGTTAACAATAATTTAATAGTAAAAATAGAAAATCATGACGATACTAAAAATATTAATTGAAATAAAAGCAAAGATTAATCTACATAAAAGAAAGATTACATCGCTTGGTTGACACCTATAATAAACAGTTTGGCTCTACTGATATTATGTTTCTCAGCAAAGCTATATTTAAAAGTGAAATCACTACTATTTTAAGATGTTATAGCCCTATTAATTAGTTTATGAATGCTTTTTGAATATTTCTACTAACAACTAGCAATTCTGTATCTGTGGATAACGTCTTGAGTAGTGTATTTGTTAATTGTGTTGTAAGTTTTATATTGTAAGCCTACTCTGTAATATACCGCTGTTTGTTATTCCTATCTAATAAAATAAAATAAAATAAAAAGTCGTGTTAGTTACACTATTTATAACTCAAGAACGGCGGAATCGATTTGGCTGAAAATTGGTTAGGAGGTAGCTTAGAACCAGGAGACGGACATAGGATAGTTTTTATCTCGGATATCCCACGGGAACGCACGTAATAACAGTGTAAACATACGTATTATGCAGACTTACCAATTAGCATATAATTACATGGAAGAAATCATGGATTATCTTAGCGGAGTATTACAAATATACTTAACCAAGGCAACAGTATACAGTGTATTAACGCCAAAGAACGTCAGTGACCTGATATCATCAGCAAACAAAAAGTTACCTTCTAATTTAAGAATCCTTCAACAACAGTTACTGGACACCAAAATATCTGCAAACATTACTCACATAAAAGTATACTCCTATTTTCCCATACAAGAGATAACCAAATATACTTTTATGTGTATTACACCAGTACCAAAGATAAACTCTGATAAGTCTGCACAAACTCTAGAAATACCTAGAGCCTACATAGGGCTAGATTACAACAACGAACTATATTTTGACTTGAAATATGAGGAGTTCAAACGTTGTTTAGAATGGAATAATCATTTTATTTGCTTTCCTGGGGCCGTGAAAAACATGCACTTAAATGAAAATTGCATTGTAGACCAACTATTTAAAAACCAGACACAGACGAAATGTCCTACCAAGACGTTTTATTTATCCCATAAAATAATATGGAAACAACTCCACATGCCAAACACTTGGTTATTCATTGTAAGAGATCGGGTTACGACTTCAATACTTTGCGATGGACAAAGAGAAGAAGTTGAGCTTCAAAATGTCGGTGTAATACGAGTCGCAGACAACTGCATTATTAAAACCACTAATAACATATTAACTGCCAAACGAATGGTTTCAGTACCGATTGTAACATCATACTCAAAACAGATAGACTTTCCCATTAACACGCAAATATTTACGAAATCCATGCTTAACATTACCAAAGAAGAAGTAATTGAAAACTCAAAATAGATCTTTCAGCATTTAATTAATAAAGAAAATGCCTTACAAACCGAATTAGATAGTACTGTTTGGAGTCAGATTAGCGCTCACACATATTTAACAAGTGCAATTTCGTGTATAATCATGTGTTTAACCTTTGTGTTTCTAGTTTGCTACGGCCCAGCAATACTGAGATGGATTGGAGTCACAGTGCGGCACAAGATCAGAAGAACAAGTACCGAGGCAGCCAACCAACCAGCAGGAGAACCGAACTCACTCGCTGCCAACAAGCCATCTACCCGACGAACAACAGGCAAACCAACTACCACAACGGAACCTATCTACAGTGTACCACATCAACACGAAACTGTTGAATTATACCAACTGGAGTCCAGGTTCTCAGAGGCGCCAGAATGTTCAACCATGAACATGCAATAGCTACACGTGCCAGTAACAGCAGCACAGTGTCAGCGTTAGAGCGACATACATTCGCTCCACGCGCCGGCAACACCGGCACACCGTCAGCACTAAGAAGTGACCTAGTGAGATCTTCGCTTCGTCGGCTCGATACACACACAACACACTAGTAAATAGGTATCAATGTGTATTGACCACAAAATTTGTATATAATTAAGTTAAACATTGTAAATAAATTAGTCATCAAGCTGGAGTCGACTTTGATTCATTTCCTACAACTCCTCTCACTGTGGCCAAGACACCTTTAGCCGTAATCGATCCTATGAGTCTGTGGGATCGGCAGTGAGAAAACCATTTCCTGTGTACATTGCACGACGTACACAAAACCCCTATTCCTACCCCAGTTCCGTCTGTTACCGTAGGTCTCCTTGTAATAGACTTCCCGCACGTAAATCCAAATATGGTTTGTATGATAGGTTAGGGCGTTAGGGTTACTAGGGTGCTAGGTAGTTGTTGTAGGGCTAGGTTTGGTCAGTAGGGTCTTAGGCAACTCATAGGCACTAGGCTCAATTGTCTCGGACGTAGCCACACTGGACGCATTTGGAGTAGCGGCCGTACTAAGCTGCAAGTCTCGGTGCGTTCAGGAACTATGCGGGTAAAACGGGAGCGAAGCCGCGGGGGACAGCTAGTTATATTATAAATGTCATCTATATTAATTTATAAAAACCGGCCAAGTGGCCGACCTGGCTCGAACTATTGATATTATTCAAATATCCGCATTTTCCCTACATCTTGCTAATCCTAAATAAATTGAGATTCCCCGCAGCTTGGGGAATTTACCACTCGTTGGCAAAGCTGCTTGAGTGTCAAGCGTCCGCCGCCGCAGTGCACGTTGCGTCCGCGGCCGACGCGACGTGCATTACGGCGGCGGACGCAGCGTTCACCGCGGTGGCGGACGCGGCGTTCACCGTGGTGGCGGACGCGGCGTTCACCGTGGCGGAGGTCGCTCGACGCCCCGCGTCTCCGTAAACGGGCATTTAATGTTTCCGTGGATGGATGACGATTCATTTCATTTCAAGATTCGTTTATGACAAGTGCACTTTAAGCTGTTGTTCCCAACTGTAAATATTGACAGTCGTTACGGGTATGGTAGACGCCTGATAAATGTGCATTAACCGTAGGTAATAACGGTAATTGACCCACGTACATTTATGGACATTTTAATTTTAAAAAATTAAGACGTAAAGCTATCCTGAATCGATTCCTATCGTCGCTAGTTCCTACGAAAAACTACGTTCGCTAGTAATGTTAAACGGTTAATTTTATTCCTCGGGTATCTGCGAAGAGGTATATTGCAAGATTTATTGCAAGTTTATCTGGCGCCTTCTATAGTCAGCCCAAAAATTTGGCAACCAATCCTACACTTGGTTCATGTAAAATACAGGTACTCAAGTACATCAGGTTGGTCTGGAAGACGACCCCAACATATTTGTGAGAAAAGTAGGCAGATTGCATCTTATTATGTCAGTAGCAATAGAAAATTAAAATGTAATTTAAACTTCATAATTTTCATCTTGCAAATGTCTACCGAGACGCGGCAACTTTAAGTCCTAAGAGAGATTTAATTATGATAACTTAATCAGCTTAGGAGGGGCAGTGAACTCAGTACGTATTAATGGTTCACTAAATAACGACATTATAGAATATAATAGCATATTTTTATTTCAGACCGGAGTCCATAGATATTAGAACAGTTTAAAAGCTGAACATGGAATGCTACTCAAAGATTTATAGGGCTCCAGAAAAAGTGATTTTTATTGGCAATACGGTATATGGATGACTGGACTTTTTTAATGTTGCCACGCCACTTGGCGAAATCTATACTAATATTATAAAGAGGTAACATTTGTTTGTAAGTTTGTATGTAGGGGGTAATCTCCGGAAGTGATGAACCAATTTTAAAAATTGTACTGGTAGAAAGCTACTTTATTCATGAGTGCTATAGGCTATAAATTATAAAGATATCATGCATATTAGCCGAACTATCTCAATTTATGTATATCCAGGCGGAAAAAAATGCTCTTACAACAGAGTTATTTAATTGAAAACAATGTATGACAACCTGATCCGCTTTGAATAGTTCTACAAAAAAGTCCGCGACACTATATTTCTATCTTTTATATTTTAGCAGATATAGTAGTTTTTATGTGTTAAAAAAATATATTTTCCGACGAACTTACCTTTGGACGATTTTTTAAACAAACAAAATATTAAACCTTATCTTAAAAAAATATTATTATAATCACAAGAACATCATAGAAAACGATTTGCCCAAAACAGTATGTCAATTGGTTAAATAGTTTCGAAGTTAATATAAAATTACTAAATCGCAAAATGCCGCCGCGCCGTCCATTCACGAACCGCATTAGAACATGCTTTCTACGGACGTTTTATCTATTTACCCATAGATGGCGTTGTGCAATTACGTCATTTTTCGGAATCGCGGTGTTAATATTTTCCGCGGATTGACCCTGTCTTCTGTATGAATGAAGCCCTGCGTCACCTACCTCCACGAGCAATCGCCACCGTGACGCAATTATTTAACGGCATCCTACGCACCAGCCACTTCCCCGCAGTTTGGCGACTCGGCAGTGTCGTCATGCTGCCTAAGCCCGGGAAAAACGTACTGAAGCCCGAAAGTTATCGGCCCATCACGCTGCTGTCGACACTCTCGAAAGTCTTCGAGAAGCTTCTACTGCTGCACCTGACGCCACACATCCAGCCACGCGACGAACAGTTCGGCTTCCGTGCCGAGCACTCCACGACGCACCAACTCGCGAGAGTGGTGCATCATCTGACGGTCGCCCTCAACAAGAAGGAAGGCGCCGTCGCGGTAATGCTTGACATGGAGAAGGCGTTTGACCGCGTGTGGCACGCCGGCCTGCTCTACAACTTGTCAACGTCTACTACTCCTCGCCGAATAGTCAAGATTGTGGCCACCTTCCTGGAGAACAGACGCTTTCAAGTGGTGGTTGAAGGCGTCCTGTCTACGGAACGCTCCGTCGGCGCCGGTGTGCCCCAAGGATCCTGCCTGTCCCCTGTGTGCTATAGCAGGTACACAGACGACATCCCCGTCAGTGGTGACGCCATGCTGGCGCTATATGCTGACGACGCCGCCTACGTCACGACCTCGCTGTCACCTGCTCATGCGGCGGTCAAAATGCAGCGAGCACTGGATGCACTCCCACCATGGCTGGAAGACTGGAGACTGTCGGTCAACGTGGCAAAGACCCAAGCGATCTCCTTCGGAGGACGCCAACACCCACCTCGCCTCTCGATGCTTGGACGCCACGTCGAATGGTCGCGCACGGTCAAATACCTGGGCGTGACCCTCGACCGACAACTCTCCATGGGCCCTCACATCAAGAACGTCGTGAATCAGACTCGTGCCGCTCGAGCTCTCCTGCGTCCCGTCCTGTCTTCACGCCTACCGCCCCGAGCGAAGCTGGGCGTCTACAAGGCGTATGTTCGCAGCCGACTAACATATGCTGCCCTTGCGTGTTTCGCGCTAGTATCGGAGTCCAACCGTAACCGGCTGCGCGCGCAGCAGTCGCTGACACTACGCAGCATCGTAGACGCCCCCAGGTTCGTGAAGAACGCGGTGATCGCAAGAGACCTACGCATGGAGAGCCTCGACGACTTCATCGGTCGCCTGACCGCCACGATGTTCAGTCGCGCGAGGGCCTCTACCTTCCGCCAACTGCGGGAGCTAGCGCCCTACCACCGACGCCCACCGGACCGACTGCTGCCGCGGGACCTGATCCCCGCTGCAGCCCCACCCAACTCTGACGCCGCTCGCTGAGCACGGTTGACAGGCGCACGCCGGGAGTACCCCCCGACGTGCCCGACCTCACCGTAATCAGCCGAAGCCCACCAACCCAGATGCCGTTAGCTGGTAGAGCGCTTACTGGAGGCTCCCCGTACGGGGAGGCTGCCGGTGGGGGCAGCTCTCGCTAACGGCGCAATACCCACCGGACTAGAAGCCCGGACTTGACTCCACGTGGCAACGCCATAACCAGACGACCCGCCTGTCTATACAGGCGGCGAGGAAGCCACTGTAATACCAAAAAAGTAGAACAGTTCCCTCCTGTTCCCCTAGGGGAATAGTGAGAAGACCCGGAGTGTGTACCTTTCATCGTTAGGTAGGTGGGTTGAATGGAATTTATTGGATATCGTTGGTCTTTAAAATTGTTTTGTTTTGGTTGTTGGTCTTGAAAATTGGTTTTGTATTGGTTGGGCTCGGTTTCTTAAAAAACACAAAAATCTCACTTCGTTCTCATTCTTCGAGTTCGAAGCTGTGGTATTTCTGTGTTTTGGGTTATCGGACAGTTTCAGTGAGCGTTTGTCTATCATGCCTAAAACGAAATCTCAACTTTCCCGTCAGACATCTCAGACAAGAGCAGCTCGAGTACGCCGTACGGAAGAGTCTGCTCTTGAAAATCATCAGCGCCTCTCGTATATATAATATTTCGCAAGCCCGCGCTGGGGAATCTAGCTCCGAGCGTTCACAGCGGCTTGCTAACCAAAGCTGAACCTAGCGCTGAACGTGCGCAGCGTCTCAGTGATCTAAGGCAGCATGTCTCTGCAACAAGGGATAGGGAGTCTAGCGCTGAGCGCTTGCAGAGGCTCGCTAGCCAAAGCTCGAGAACATCGCAGGCCCGTGCTCGGGAATCTAGCGCTGAACGTGCTCAGCGTCTTTCTGATTTAAGGCAGCATGTCTCAGCAACAAGGGATAGGGAGAATAGCGCTGAGCGCTCGCTCTCGGAATTTAGCTCATGGACATAGATCAGTTTTCAATTACGATGCCAATGTAGATTATGCTCAGCAAAACACTGTGAAAATAGGCAAAATGAATAAAACATGTCCTAAGTGTTCTGCAAATAAATGGAGTGATGAACCAAATGGTATGTGTTGTGCTGCAGGAAAAGTGGTTATCCCTGATAATCAAGAACCGCCACAACCCATAAAAGATCTCTTAACTGGTAATCATCTACATTCTGTACATTTTTTAAAAAACATACGCAAGTACGAGTATAATACACTGTTTCAAATGACATCGTTCGGTGCTAAAGAAATTCGTGAAGGAAACTTTATGCCTACATTGATAGAGGGTCAGATTTATCATTTAATTCGTAGTTTGCTTCCTACCCAAAATTTTAACAGATATATTTCATTTCTGATGCGGACCAACTTTCTTTGCGATCAAACATGGCCCCTACTTTAAAAACCGATTTGATCAATGAGTTACAGACCGTATTAAATAGCCATAACGAATACATACGCAGTTTCAAATACAATTTAGAAAGCAACTTTTCCTTCGACAATTTATAATTCATGCCGATCGCACACCACAAAATCAACATCGAGGAAGATACAACTCCCCTACAACAAACGAAGTTGCCGTCCTGTTAGTAGATGAAGACAAGGGACCCAGAGATATAATACTGCATTGTAAAGATGGTCAGTTAAAAAGAGTGTCCGAATTGCATCGCGCTTACGATCCCCTGCAGTATCCTTTGATGTTTGTGAAAGCAGAAGATGGCTATTATCTGACTGTTCAGCAACAAGGTTCTGCACAAAACAAAACAGTTTCCTGTATGCAGTTCTATGCATACAGACTAATGGTCAAACATGACCTTTTCAATACTTTACATCATTACCGAGATTTATTCAGTCAATACTGCGTTGACATGATGGCTAAAATGATATCGGAAAGATTGAATTTTATATCCCGAAACCAAAAAAAACTTAGAGCTGACGATTATATACATTTAAGAGATGCTATAAATAGAGATGCTAATGTAAATGCTGCAAATATTGGTCAACACATTATCTTGCCCTCATCTTTCACGGGATCGCCGCGATAATACATGCATGAAAAAACGCAAGACGCTATGACTTACGTGCGAAATTACGGAAGGCCTGACTTATTTGTTACCTTCACTTGCAACCCCGAGTGGGAAGAAATAAAGCAAGAACTTTTTTCTGGACAACGATCTTTCGACCGACATGACATTATAGCGAGGGTCTTCCATTTAAAAATGAAGAAACTTATTAAACTATTTATAAAAGATGAAATTTTCGGAAAAGTCAAATGCCATATGGCCAGTGTCGAGTGGCAAAAACGGGGCTTACCACACTGTCACATGTTGTTTTGGCTTGAAAATAAAATACCACCCGACGAAATTGACAAGATTATAGTTGCTGAGCTTCTCGATAAAGATATTGATCCGGCATTGTTTGATATTGTGACCAAGAACATGGTACACGGGCCATGTGGGGAACAAAATCTAACATCACCGTGTATGAAAAATGGCATTATGTTCAAAAAAATATCCACGCCGCTTTGTCACTGGTACCCAAACCGGGGAAGATGGGTATCCTGTTTATCGACGCCGAGACGTTAGTAACGGTGGTCAGGTAGCTACTATGAGTATTCGTGGAAGGACTGTTACTATAGACAACACATGGATCGTCCCGTACTCTCCAATTCTCAGTCGAACTCCACCTAAACGTGGAATACTGTCATTCTGTTCAAGCTATAAAATACATTTGTAAGTATATAAACAAAGGGTCGGATCAGGCAACGTTTGGTGTAAGAAATGCTCATGATGAAGTCGAAAATTATTTAAACGGCCGGTACATAAGTACATCGGAAGCGGTATGGAGATTGTTGGAATTTCCAATACATGACAGACACCCCACTGTAGTGCAGTTAGCTGTACATTTAGAAAACGGCCAAAGAGTATACTTTTCACCGGACAATGTGCAAAGAATATGCACCGCCGCCGCCGCGCGCGTCGCCGCCGGCCGCGAGCGCGTCGGAGGTGGCGCCGCCCGCTCAACTGACCGAGTTACACGTCACAGCTGAGGATGTCTTTCAGTGTGTTAGAGGTATGAAACGCGGCAAGTCCCCGGGTCACGATGGGCTCAGTGTCGAACATGTTTTGTTTGCACCTGCAGTGTTATTTGATAAAATTGCTTTCTTGTTTAATTCTTGTATTGACCACGGCTACTTACCTCATGACTTTATGAAAACCACCGTTGTACCCATCGTAAAAAACAGAACCGGTGATGTGTCCAGTCCGTCTAACTACTGCCCAATATCACCCGCGACCATAATATCAAAAATTTTCGAAAACCTGATTATGAAACATTTAAGAGGGCTTTCACATTTTTTCTTGAATTTTAGCGTTTTATTCGAATTTTGATGTGTGATTTTGCTTTAGATATAGCCTTAAAAAAAAAAACAAAAATTTGCCTAAGATAGTTTGATCATTTATCTTGGGAGTGTTCTAAATAAATATTTCAATTTGTTCACGTACATCAGTAAAATCCTTGACTCCGCAAAGGATGTTTCACAAAACGTTGCTTTAGGGTATCTTTTGATACCTTGGTACACCGAAGATATTATAATTTAATCATTTATAAAAATGTTCACGGTACAACTGTATCTTCTACTTTGGAATGTTCAAATCAATTTATTACGATTCATACAGTAATACACCAAAAATAATTCTGTAAAACTGAGAGTTATTGACAATTTTCCGTACGAAACTATAATTTTTATCTATGAAATTATAATCAAAATTCAAATAATAAATATTTAATAATTAAGGTGGCATTGCTATATTGCTTGAAAAAAAAAATTGGTCTAATTAATAGTAAAGTAAATATTTTTAAATAATTGTCGAAAATCAATATAATCTTGTGACGCGCGGTGTTCAACTTTAGTCAACCTGAGCGATTCGATTTTGTAAGAGCGCTTTGACAAAACTGTCTTAGGCATATTTTTATTTTTTTAAGGCTATATCTTAAGCAAAATCACACATCAAAATTCGAATAAAACGCTAAAATTCAAGAAAAGATGTGAAAGCGCTCTTAAATGAAAAGAACATTCCGCTTAATAATGCACAGTTTGGATTTCGTCGGGGCTTGTCCACTGACCTAGCTATCTTTGCTCTAAAAAATACCATCTATAAATACATAACTAGAAATACAACAGTATATGCATGTTTTTTAGACCTCAGCCGAGCTTTTGATACAATTAATTATAATATACTCTGGAACAAGTTGAGACAAACGCATGTGCCGAATAAAATAGTGGACCTATTTGAATATTGGTATAACAACCAAAGTAATCAAGTCAGATGGGATAACGCCTTATCGGAGTCGTATAGGTTGACGAGTGGCGTCAGACAGGGTGGCCTGACGTCCCCGGTGCTGTTTAACCTGTATGTCAACAACTTGATCGAGGAACTGAGCAGAACCAGAGTCGCATGCCATATTGGCGGTGAATGTTTAAATAACCTCAGTTATGCAGATGACATGGTTCTGCTCAGCCCCTCGGTCAATGGCCTCAGAAAACTCATTTCTCTTTGTGAGAATCACGCAGCTCGACACCAACTAACCTATAATGCTAAAAAGACAGAAGTAATGATTTTCAAACACGGCAATGGCCCTGATAAGGTCTTGCCAATTACTTTGTGTGGCTCAGAATTAAAAATAGTTAGACAATTCAAGTATCTCGGACATATTATAATGGAAAACCTAAAAGATGACGATGATCTAGAGAGGCAAAGACGTAGCATTGCATGTAGAAGCAATATGCTAAACAGACGCTTCTTCCATTGCTCGAAGCAAGTAAAAATAACTGTTCCAGGCCTAATGTCAGTCGTTCTACACCAGCCCACTTTGGTACAAGTATACGAAGAGTGCATACAACACTCTTCGTGTACAATACAATAACGCGTTTCGGGTCATGCTCAACCTGCCCTGGCGGTGTAGTGCGACTAAGATGTTTGCTGAGAACAGAGTTACCGACTTCTATGCGCTTATGGGGAAGCTCAGGGCGTCGTTCCTTGCGCGTGTCGAGTCAAGCAAGAATGCCATTATAAGAGCTGTGTTTCTTACGGTGCATGTTCTAAGGGAGCCAAAGTAAATGTACTCACTGATTTTACGGGGGAGTGCGTTAGCTTTGGCTTGATGTGTTTTATGTAGTAAGTAGGTAGTTTAAGTTTTGTTTTATTAGTAAGGTTTTTAGTTTAAGTTTTTAATTTTTAATGTTATGGGTGCTAATGCCTGATTTAAACAATAAAAAAAAAAAAAAAAAAAAGTGGAAAATCCACCAAAAACAACTTTGACCGCATTCTTTGACTTGTGCAATTCCGACAACTTCACAAAAACATTACTTTACCACGAAGTTCCCCACTATTATACTTGGGCTAATAACAAATTTTCCCGAAGAAAACGCGGAGAAGATGTCGCTGGCCATCCCGGAATAAAAAAAGATCCTGCTTTGGGAAGAGTATACAGTGTCCATCCTTCTCAGTCAGAGTGTTTCTATCTTAGAGTTTTGCTTCACCACGTACGTGGTCCCACCTCATTCCGGGACTTAAAAACTGTGAACGGAGTTGTCCAAGAAACATACCAAGCTGCTTGCCGTGAGAGAGGTTTGTTAGAAAACGAAAACCAATGGGAAAACACTTTGAGAGAAGCCTCGATTTCTCAATGTCCTTTGAAGCTGAGGGAGTTGTTTGTGGTGATATTATTATTTTGTTACCCATCTGAACCACTCAAATTGTGGGAAAACTTCAAAGACAATTTATGCGACGGCATAAGATAGAGAATACGACTGCAAAATCAGGACTTCACTTTACACTATAATGATGACATCTACAATGAAGGTCTATTACAAATAGAAAATAAACTATTAGAACTAAATGAGAAAACCTTAAGTGATTTTGTTTTACCTTCTCCAATTCGGCCACATAACAATGCATCGGATGTAGTACTGACACGTTCGTACGACAACAATGAGTTGTCAGTTTTTATTAATGAAAATTTACCGAAATTAGTTAGAGACCAAAGACAAGCTTTTGATGCTATTATTGACAGTTTAATAAATAACAGGGGTAAAATATTTTTTCTAGATGCCCCAGGAGGCACTGGGAAAACGTTCCTCGCAAATTTGGTATTGGCAAAAGTCAGACAATCCGGTAAAAATGGGCTAGCTGTTGCCTCTTCAGGGATTGCCGCAACTCTATTAAATGATAGGAAAACAGCACACTCCACCTTTAAGCTACCACTGACAGTATCATTGGAACAACAGTCAGTATGCTCCATACGTAAAAATGGACCGCTCGGGAAACTGTTACAAGAGACACCTTTAATTATTTGGGACGAATGTACCATGAGTCATAGAGCTCATGTTGAAGCAGTAAACCGAACGCTCAAAGACCTCAGAAACTCAGATGCTGTTATGGGTGGTGTTACTTTTGTTTTTGCGGGTGATTTTCGGCAAACACTGCCTGTGATAACAAAAGGAACACGCGCCGATGTTATCAGGGCATGCTTAAAATCATCTTACTTATGGAGTTTCGTTGAAACTCTCAATTTACGAACAAACATGAGAGCTCATTTGAGCGACAACTACGATAACGACTTTCCGCATCAACTACTAGATTTTGGAGAAGGAAAAATTAGCTGTCCTAACACCAACAGTACTAGCGATGACATTAAAATTGACGATAGATTAGGTCACATATTACATAGGTTAGAAGATCTGATAGACGCTATTTATCCCGGTCTTGAAAATTTATTGGAAAGAGATTAACATTGGCTTTGTTTCAGGGCAATAGTGTCTCCTAGAAACGATTCAGTGAATGAGATAAATAAACTGATTTTAGAGAAAATTCCCGGTCAAGTCAAACACTACAAGTCCATTGATACGGTGTGTAATATTGAGGATACAGTGCACTATCCTCAAGAATTTTTAAATTCTTTGAGCCCTTCTGGCTTACCTCCTTATGACCTTATGTTAAAAGTTGGCATTCCTATCATGCTATTAAGAAACTTGAGCCCTCCCAACATTTGTAATGGCACAAGGCTGCTTATAAAAGAGTTACGGGAGAATATAATCGTGGCGACCATTCTCACAGGGCACAACTGGCTTATATTCCGCGGATACCCATGATTCTGACGGATTTACCCATACCGTTTAAAAGGCTACAGTATCCCGTCAAAATCTCTTTTGCCCTCACTATAAATAAGTCCCAGGGTAAAACATTCTCTCTGGTGGGCATTGACCTGAGAAAGCAGTGTTTTTCCCATGGACAGTTATATGTTGGCTTATCTCGGGTTGGAACTCCTGAAAGACAATATATTTTGGTACCAAATAATAGCATTATAAATAAAAAATAATAAAAATAAAAATAAAAATCGTTTATTTTCAGGAGTCGATGGCCCATAGCGTGTTAGTATTACCAAAAAAAAAAACTTAAAAACTATGTTAGTAGTAACACTTAGCCACAAATGAGTACAAAAACAAACACAAAAAACACAAAATAGAGGAAGATTTATCAAGTCCCATGTCTGACATGTAACTTGATAAACCTATCCATTGTAGGCCCGTCTAACCTGTCTGCAAAAACCTTCAGAACGCTATTGCTGCTTCCCCTCACCCTGCGCAACACCGATGCCACTTTTTTGCGCATGATCGCGAAAAAATCATCAGTGTGCGCGTCAGCGAACATCCCTGAAGCACTACAGTAAGGCGGAAGCCTCAACAGCGCCCTAAAGGCATTGTTGTATTGTATACGCAGTGTGCTGTCTGCTTTTTTGGGTATGATTAGCCCACAGACTGCTGGTGTAAAATATTTGACAAAACGCCTTAAAAAGTGTTATTTTAACCGGTACTGAACAACCAGCAAATCTGCGTACCAACATGTTTCCCCTCACAGCCATCGCCCTGCGCTCTCTTTCCATATCTAAGTCATCTAAATTGTGCAACTCTCTTCATAGGCAAGCCGTTTAGTTCCACGGAAGGGACATTTGAGGGACTTTTATTTCTTCCTCTTAACACCAACAGCTCACTCTTTGTAGGATTGTATTTTAGCCCATGCTGCTCGGCGTATCTTTCACAAATGTTTAGTAGTTTCCTAATTCCATCGATTGTGGGGCTCAGTAGCACCATATCGTCTGCATAGCTTAAGTTATTTAAACTCACTCCATCTATATGGCAACCGACATGAGTGCTGCTGAGCTCAACAAGCAAACAGATAACATACATATTAAACAATCTCGGTGAAGTAAGACCTCCCTGCCTGACACCACATTCAAGTTTGTACGGGTCTGACAATGGATTGGACCACTTTACAAAGTTCCTCTGCTTGTCATACCAGATGGATAATATAGACACCAATGCAGCAGGAACTCCCGCTTCCCGAAGCTTCTCCCATAACACCTTATATGATACCAGGTCGAAAGCTTTGGAAAGGTCCAGGAAACAAGCATATACTGGCGTTTTTCTATCTGTATAATATTTGACAGTGTGCTTTAACGCAATTATTGCACTCTCAGTAGACAGCCCCGCACTAAAACCAAACTGCGTGTCATGTAGTTTTGTATATCTACTGAGGTGCGAGTCAAGCACACTATCAAACACTTTGGCTATCACAGTTGCTAATGAGATTGGCCTATAATTCGCTTTGTCTGCTATGTCTCCTGTCCGATTTTTTACAATAGGTACAACTAATGTATCCAGCATCTCCTGTGGTAAGTAAGAATGCCCCACACATAAATTAAAAAACATAGCCAACACTCTTGGCAAGTGCACACCCGCATTTTGAAGATGCTCTATGCTGAGTCCATCATGACCAGGAGATTTTCCCCGCTTCATGTATTTAATAACTGTTTTTATTTCTGAACACGTAAATGTAAGGGGTTTTCCTGATTGATAGGACTCAGCATCATTCACCCTCACCATAGATTCAAGAGGTGAGCTCACAACAAACTGTTCCCTAAATATATTAGCTATTCCAGTATGGTCACTCTCACCCTCCACGCTAATTGGTAAGCTTCTAGGAATGTTGAGCTTTTTAGTGCCTTTTCAGAAAGATGAGAAACATTTCTTAGAGTGGAGCGAGGCCAATATATCCATTTCTATTTTTTCTTGGTTCTTAATGACCCATTTCAATTTTTATTTAAATACCTTACGAGTTAACATCATATCCTCATAGACAGGCCCACTGCTGGGTTCCCCATACCAAAGCCATAATTTAAACTTAGACCTTTCTTGAGTGTGAAATTCTTTGACATGCTTGTTCCAGCCTTTTATACCTTTCTTCCTTCTAATGCCTTTAGAAATTCGGTTTACACTAGCTGCTTCACTTAATATAGATACTATTTCTTTATACATTGAATCCAACAAGAACCTATGGTGGGGATTATCACAAAAAATGTCAGCACATAGTTCAAAATCCTTCGGGAAATCGCTGCACCTGCAACTAGCTGAGCCAAAGTGGCGTGCAAATACATACATACATATGCAAATAAAAACAAAACCCTCCTTTTGGCAGTCAGGAAATAAACCATAGCACTCAGTCCTAACCGAACCACACTCATAATTTCATCACAACTTTAAAAGTTTACCGCCCAACGAAGTGGGCACGGGTCAGCTAGTTGCCAAAATATTTCCATTACTTGTAAACCTAATACAAACTATGCTTTATGTCTTCCGAAGTAAGGTTAATTTTATATTGAAATTCACTTAACATATTTCAAAATCCAGGGAAAAAAATGTTTCATAATCTCAAAAAAATACAGAGTTATGGAAAAAAAGAGACAACACTGGTGTGTTACGTATCTATTCAGCCAATTGCTTAGTCAATGCTTCTTACAGAGAAATATATTTATTTCACTGTAAGAAGCATGCAAACTATCATACACCTTGCCTTTTTTTTAGGGATGGGAAATCATCCAATGACTTCTCCCGCTCTGGGCGGAGCGAGAGGGAGTGTCAGACTTCTACTGACTAATACCCATCCATGTTCCTTCAGTGCCCTTTATGTTCCGGAGCCACGGTATCTCTTTCGTAGAGTCCCGCGACTCCGGCAGATCATACACCATGCCTGCAACATGCAGCAGGTATAGTTTCTATCACGGTGGTCCCACGCGAGCTTATCGTCGCAGATGGTATAACGCTGAGCACCTCAGCTCGTGGCTAAATGACAACAGCCGCACGGGTCGATCTTTAAGGTTAAGCAACGCTTGCCAAGGTTGGTCTGTGGATGGGTGACCATCTTAACATATCGAGTTTCTTCCGTGCCTCGGTAAACTCGTTAAGCTGTTGGTCCCGGCTGTCATTTGGAGATCTTTGGCAGTCGTTACGGATAGTCAGAAGCCAGAAAATCTGACTCCAGTCTTGCCAAAGAGTACTTAATGGGTTGTGGAGGTCTGATAGGCAGCCGTTCTACGTAAAATACACATGGTATTCAGCTGAATCCGGTTTGACTGGAAGCCGACCCCAATATTAATAGTTGGGAAAAGTCTAGGCAGATGATGATGACCGCAGCTTCGAATTGCTAGCATGACGTGCATAGTTAATTTGATCCATCCAGTACAATTAAACGACGGCTTCCATGACAAGCACAGAATATTGACTTCAAAATCGTTCTACTCGTCTGATATTTCCACTGTTTTTTTTCACTCACTTTTACCCATACCACTAATAGCGTAATAGGTCCTACAATTTCGCTAATGGTGGAGTTTTTATATACACAACTATAACTAATAAAGCAGGTCACTTTTACTTTTGAGTTATTTTAAGTTCAGGTACCCTAGGGTATATAACTTGATTTCCCTGGAACAAGTTATGAATTCAATTTTCAAAAGTGTCCCCCTGTTTTTATATTCATATGAAAACCGCTAGGGGCTACACTGTTGTTTGAAGTGCTCTTGGGGGATGAAAAAACAATATAAGTTTTGTATTATTTTCTCCTGTTACGTTTTTGTACTGGGCGTCGCTGGGAGAGTAGGTGGCTTTAATTTTAATGTTATGATAGTTTTTAGGGAAAAATAATCTTCGACTTTTAAAATCTTAAGCATTACGTTATCCGTCGTCTTTACTTGTTTTAAAATCAGCTGTCCCCGTAGTCGAGTGGTTTAGGCGTTTACCTTGTGATCCGGTGGGCGTGGGTCCGATTCCCACGGGAAGCATACTTTGTAAAGTTGTTTCCAGTTTGGCTGAAATATTGCATGCTTATATCACCTGATTTTCTGATAAAAGGAGATCATTCTGTGCTTCGAAAGGGACGTGTAAGCCGGTGATCCCATCCGCCAAATGGCGGTCGTCAAGTAAGCCATGTCAGGGCCTCGGAAATGTTTTACTTGACGACCGCCTTTTCCTCACAGTAACAAACACAACAACAACAAAAAATAGTGAAATCGGTCCAGCCGTTCACGCGAGATGCGATGACCAAGGAAAATAGGAATTCATTTTTTATAAATATACTAGCTGACCCGCGCAACTTCGTCTGCGTCACATTTTCCATTAATGCTCCGCTCCTATTGGTCATAGCGTGATGTTATATTGCCTATAGGCTTCCTCGATAAATGGACTATCCAACGCAAAACGAATTTTTCAATTCGGGCCGGTAGTTCCTGAGATTAGCGCGTTCAACCAAACAAACAAGCAAACTTTTCTGCTTTATAATATTAGTATAGATAGATGTAGATTATATAAAAGTCATTCCCATTTCAAAGGTTACTTGTTCCAGTTGAACATAGGTTATAATATGGTGTGTCCATAGTGTCTTTACCTGAGTTTTGCAGCTGCAGTTGCATAACCCGGGCAAAGTAAGGTTACGGGCGGAGCATGTCCAGTACGTTAGTACCTATATAGATTTTTGTAGACAGGTTAGACGGGCCTTCAATGGATAGGTTTATCAAACTACATGTCAGCCACGGGACTTGATAAATCTTCCTCTATTTTGTGTTTTTAGGGTTCCGTAGCCAAATGGCAAAAACGGAACCCTTATAGATTCGTCATGTCTGTCTGTCTGTCTGTCTGTCTGTCTGTCCGTCCGTATGTCACAGCCACTTTTCTCCGAAACTATAAGAACTATGCTGTTGAAACTCGGCAAGTAGATGTATTCTGTGAACCGAATAAAGATTTTCACACAAAAATAGAAAAAAAAAACAATAAATTTTAGGGGTCCCCATACTTAGAACTGAAACTCAAAACTTCTTTTTTTTTCATCAAACCCATACCTCAACCTTTGAAAGTGATATTGAGGTTTCTAATATAATTTTTTTCTAAACTGAAAAGTTTGCGTGAGAGACAGAGAGACACTTCCAAAGTTCCAAAGTGGTAAATGTGTCCCCCCCCCCCTGTAACTGTACTAAAATAAGAGAATGATAAAACTAAACTATCAGCGAAAATTGGTTTGAACGAGATCTAGTAGGTAGTTTTTTTAAACTATACTATAAGTTTGTTTGTTTGTTTGTTTGGTTGAACGCGCTAATCTCAGGAACTACTGGTGGGATTTCAAAATTTCTTTCAGTGTTAGATAGCCCATTTATCGAGCAAGGTTATAGGCTTTATCATCACGCTAAGACAAATAGGAGCGGGCAGTAATGAAAAATGTTACGCAGACGACGTTGCACGGGTCAGCTAGTACGTCATAAATCGTAAATTGCAACTTTTGCTTATAATAATAATAATTAACCTACAGGTTTGTACGGAACCATCGGTGCGCGAGTCCGACTCGCACTTGGGCCGATTTTTTGTATTCATGTGTGCCTAAGTATTACTACTAACATAGTTTTTAATTTTTTTTTGGTAATACTAACACGCCATGGGCCATCGACGCCTAAAACTATATAACTTATTTTTTATTTATTTTTTGTAAATCTCTGGTAAAAAATAACCCTACCCGGAGTTATATAAGCGTAACCTAGATTGTATACCCTTATCAAGACTATTAAACAATAGCCTTAATTGTTAATTAGGCAATAAGTATAATAGCATGTCTTTCCTGGTTTTATAAAGATAACAGGGAATACTTAGAATAAGCACCCTTTATATAACCATAGTATATAGGATTCTTATGATGAAATAAAGTTAGTCTTAATCCGCTCTTCAAGCTGAACACTTGTCTTTTTAAAAAGCCTTTCGTCTCCGCCCACAACCTAACTCCGGTAAGAAGACTAAAGTATACGAAGAGAGCTCAAGGCCTGAATCTAATATCACTCAACACTGCGCTACTCGACAATTGCTTCTCATGAATTTTAAAAAGGCATTTTCTTTGACGGGCACTGCGCTTAATCTTTCGACAGGAATTGAGGGTAAACACGAGAGTAGTTATCTGTTGTGGAGGTGGTTTACTTATTTTTAACGGATCAAAAAATGAGGTAGTTCTGAATATTGTTCTTTAACAGCCTTTTTGAAGGTTTTCGATGAATAGGGTAGATGACTAAAAAAATCTAATTAGTCCGTCAGTTAGATTATCAAAAAATATTTGACCCGTGTTTTTTCTTTTGTTACGGGAACCAAAATTGACGAAGTTACGACGCTTTTAAAATTCTTAATACGTCACACCTTCGCATAATTTTTTGTGAGTCGTGAAGTCACGAGCCCCCACTCCCAAGTTTTGATACGTTTTATCTTTGTCAATATTCATTGATTTACAAAAAAAAAAATACGTGTCCATTATTTTTCAATACTCTAACTGACGGACTAAATAGATTTGCAATTTGTGGATGGTGGAATCTAGCCTATAGCAGCAAAGGACCGTATATCAAATTGGGCTCAGTGGCCAAGAGAGTTATGGCATATTGTAAAGGATTCTGTGCTGTTGATTTTCTAATGGCATGTAGGTACCAGATCTTACCCTCCATTTCATTTACGTATAATAATGTCATCATCTACTTGAGAAGAAATCATCGATTTACGCTGATCTTTCAGCATGTATTTGTCACCGGAAAATGGCAAACTCCGTAAGATTGTAAAACATCGCGTGAAATTGTAAACTTTTTTTTTCTAAATAAGACACGGATATATTGGAAACTATTGAATTTGGATGGGATATATTCTATACTAGCTGACCCACGCAACTTCGTCTGCGTCACATTTTCCATTAATGCTCGGCTCCTTTTAGTTTTAGCGTGATGATATGTAACCTATATCCTTCCTCGATACATGGGCTATCTAATACTGAAAGAATTTTTCAAATCGGACTAGTAGTTCCTGAGATTACCCCCTACATACAAACTTACATACAAAGGTTACCTCTTTATAATATTAGTATAGATTATTATAGTATACATAAGACAAAACGATTTTTTCGTGTGTGTGTGTGTGTTAGTGTGTGGGAGGAGTAAAGCACTTATCTGTCCAGGTCAGAGGATCCTTTACAAATCAAAACCCCTCCGTGTTTTGAAAAGCACTTTAAGCTCTTTGACCCGGTTGATATTTGAAAATATTTCAAAGTTGTTACGGGTGGTCAGTCAGCCTCGAAATCTGCCATTCAATCTTGCAAAGAAGAATCGGGTTACGTTAGAAACTAACCCCAAGATAGTTTGGAAACGGTTAAGCAGATGCAGATGTTAAAGTAACTAATGGGCTAGATTCCATCATCCACAAATTGCAAAACTATTTAGTCCGTCAGTTAGAGTATTGAAAAATAATGGACACGTTTTTTTTGTTTTTGTAAATCAATGAATATTGACAAAGATAAAACGCATCAAAACTCGGGAGTGGGGGCTCGTGACGTCACGACTCAGTAAAAATTATGCGAAGGTGTGACGTATTGAGAATTTTAGAAGCGTCGTAACTTCGTCAATTTTGGTTCCCGTAACAAAAAAAAAAAACACAGGTCAAATATTTTTTGATAATCTAACTGACGGACTAATTAGATTTTTCAGGACACAAGCCCATTCAAGTTTCTCAAAGTTAACAGATTTGTACATATTGCTGGGCAGTTTGTTGCGACACTTTTTCGTTTGAGCCAAACATTAGAAAGTGGAGACAGGCGGTCCTTTTGGAGGACAGTTTTTACAGACATTTGAACGTTATTTTTTTTTTTTGTGATGGGTTTGCTCTTGACTTTGGTCAAGTTCAGATATAACTGAGACAAAGAAAGAAAGACAGAAGAAGAAAGACGATGGAGCGAGCTTACCCAGAAAGAGCTTGTCTAAGTTTTACTCATTTATGATCTGCCGTATCAGGCAAGTTTATTTTATTTAAATCAAACGCCGTAAGATTGCAAAATATCGCGTGAAATTGTGTTTTTTTTTCTGATCAAGAATTGGAAACTATTGAATTTGGATACATTATTAAAAAACAATTTTGTTCATTATACAGTATCGAGAAATTATAATCTAATCAAGATTTATTAAAATTTTACGGAGGCTTTTCAGATGACATATACACCAAATTTTAATCCCCACTCGCATATCTGATATCAAGGTCAAGTTAAAACACTACAGGCCAAACAAACTGTTTACACAATACGCCTTCATACTGGTTTATGTAAAAAGGAATGACCCAGTGCATTAGTGAAACGGATATCTTTCCCGTCTGTGTAGCAGATGAGACCTAGCTAGTGATGTGGCGAAGATGTATTTATCGATACACTCGAAAATTATGATAGTACATTTTGTTTCAGGGGATACCACCAAATGCTTTAATCGTATAATGTGTATTTTTAGATGCGTCTTAATCTTACCGAAAAGTAATGTATACTTCTGTCCAGTGCACTTGACATGTGCACTCTTGTTTGATGGATATTGTGGAACTCATTAAAAAAAACTATCATTGTTGAGTTTTCCCTAAGATAGAATTACGTTAGGTAAGAAATATTTTGATTTTTGTTCTAAAAGTTGAAGAAGCTGGTAGAGATTATGAACCACAAGAAAACATCGAATAATTATGTAGGTATGTAAGTGTAGCACAAAACAGACGGGCATATTTTCAAAAATACTTGATCTAATCTTCATGATATGAGATGAGATGGTAGAAGAAGCTTAAATTTATAAATAACACATTACTTTGACTATACAGAAGATGCACGTCGTGACTGTGACCAGAAAGCTCTCCATCCAACATAATGATGTGCCATGGACCCTTTTCAAATGACTTCTCCCGCTTTGGGCGAAGCAGAAGGGAGTGTCAGACTCTTACTGACAAAAAACCCATCCGTGTTCTTCCTAATGCCCTTTGCATTCCAGGGCCGCGGTAACTCTTCCGAACAAATTCCGCAACCTTGGCAGGCACTATGTTTAGCGGGTTCCGTTCACTATGCTGACATCTCTTTGAGGCGCGCGTGGCAAAAAAGCGGCGTCGACCAGGGCCTGATTCAGATCAGACAGCGAGCCACTCAATGCTCGCCGTTCATATACTATGAACCCACGTTCCAGATTTTCAGTGGATGCCTTATCTCAACAATATCATTTTCAAGCAATACATTATCAAAGTATCGACCCCATCTATCGACAAAGAGCCCCTCACTACGAGATGTCGTGCCAGAAGATTATTATCCCAGAGATTACCATTCCACGAGACACAGCCAAAATACTAAAAAGAGTTGCAAATCTGCATCGCTGACTCCGGAATTAGGTGAATGGGTGAATGCTTTATCTTTCGAACTTTTTTTTTGTAAGTGGGCGAATGTTTTCTTGTGATATAGTTATTGTAAATTCTCGTTTTTATAGCGATTGTACATAATAATATGTGACTTCGGAGTAGGGTACAACAAAATATTTACCGAACTGTTTTGCAAGGAATCTTGGATCTTTTTTATATTATTTGTTACGTGAAGGTACTTCAGAGTCGACCCCTTTCAACAGAGAAAACTTCTTGAGACATCACTACATATTAAAAAACAAAGTCTCTAGCCGCATCTGTCTATTTGTCTGTCTGTTCGCGATAAACTCAAAAACTACTGCACCGATTTCATGCTGAATTTTCATCAATGGATAAAGTGGTACCGATGATCCTCTTGGCTCGTTTTTCAATTGACTCGAGGGTATCAAGCTGGTATCTGGCAGATCCGTTCCAAAGAAGTTTGTAACAAAATAGTTTTCGGAAAAATACTTTTCCGAGGGCATTACCTAATTATATATTTTATTTTAGCTACATTCACATTTCACATTGTTTAAAATAATCCAAATAATAATCTATAGTAAACTTTCAAATCACATAACACAACGCAGCTCTGTAACATAACGTAAACAAAAAAAGTTATAAATTGAATAGACGACATAAGGAATAAAATTCAAAAAATACTGAATAAGTTATGTTGTCCACGAATAGTAAACTTTTCTATTTAGTCGGTTTTATTTTGTGATATTGATTTTCTTGATATTTTAAGCATAGCGATAATGTACATTGAGACAAGCCGTCCTCTCTGTGAGAAAGAAAGAAACAAAACATAAGTAGTGAAGCATTCTAACGAGTAGAGTGAAGTTAGCTAGACGACGCGATCTATCGAGCTTACGTTAGCGCCTGCGTAAGACTCCGTAAAACTCATGGTGCGAGCATATCGAATATTCGATCCACGTTACGCGGTGTCCTGCGTGAGCGACAAATACGACGCAACGCGACGCAACACGACGCGACGTAATGCGACGCGTTGCTACACGCGACAAAATTTAATGTTCTACGTGATTTTGGTCATTGCTTCTCGAGTCATGGAGAAGTACAGTACAATTTTGCTTGAAAGTTAAAAATAAACGATTCCTATAATGTTTATGTTTTTTGTCCCACAACAATCTTTGCTCACATACTGCGGCGATCAACGCTTCTGAATCAACTATTACGTAGTTCGTGGTGTCGCATCTGGTCGCCCTCAAAACAAGTCCGCGTTACGTTGCGTCTCGCCGCAGACTGTCATATAGGCCGCATGTAGGGTATGCCGTTGAGTTGATCGCGTTCGTCGCGTTCGCAGCATCGCGTCGCGTAGCGTTCGTTGCTCACGCAGGACACCGTATTAGTACGCTAGCAAGTTTAATGCTAGCGAGTAAGTTTTCGATGACATCTCATGGTAGAGGTACTGGTGAGAGGTCAAACGCGTGCCTATCAAAAGTAAAAAAAAAAACATTAATCAGCACAATCGAAAATTGAGTTTACTTAATATTTTTGTACGCCCTTGGGCAAAACACAGAACAGACAAAACATCTACCTATCCTGCACACTGTTGTAATTTGATCTACATTTTTATGTTTTCAAAATCGTTGATCTGAATGGTGCCGATACATGCGTCATGTTCGAGAACTGGCGCCGTCAGTTGAGACTGGTCATTCCGTTACTACCACTGGCTTATTTTGATCTTTGTATTTTAAGTTCTCGTATTCATTTTTTTTATTTGAATTGTCCTCACATGCAGTAAAAACGAGTACATGTTACTAAGATTTTAGTGAAACACAACATGATTTAAAAGAGTGTCCGTTGAGTTTCTTGCACGTTCTTCTCCATAGAGATCTACGCTATGGACGTGCAAGTAGCTTCACGTTGTTGACTGACCGACCTTGACATTTCAGAAGTGCCTGTAAATGGTTTATTTGAAATAAATGCTTTGAATCATGAACAAATAAACTTTCTGATCCTTTTGAAAAACTGCACCTCAATAAAAAACATTGCGGTACAACAGTTGACCAACACAAACATATTACTATGAATGAAATGCAAATAAAAGCTTAAACATTCATTCATTCAATCAATCAGTCAGCGACGTATGAAAGAGTGGTCATTATTTATTCATTCAATTTTAATGTGAAATCATCCCGGTTACCGCATTGTGTGCTGTAGAGTTATTAACGAAAATGATACAATGTTTTGACTTTATCTAACTATAATATTATAATTGTGAAAGTTTGGATGTTTGTTTCTCCATCACGCTATCTTGATGAAAATTGGAACAGAGATAGAGGTTTTAGTCTGGAATAGCACAGAGGCTACTTTTCATCCCGGGAATACAGTCTCTAGGGACCACGCGGGCGAAGCCGCTAGCACACACTAGTTTTATTTATTTATTTATTTAACGCTTTCAGCACAAAAAATATATTATATATATTCCCGTTCTTGAGATACAGCCCGCTGACAGACAGATGGACGGAAGGATGGAAAGACGGACAACGAAGGCTTAGTTTCCCTATGGGTACGGAACCCTAAAACCCTGTCCGCCATATTTCAAAGGACATTTAAATATTCCGAGGCAGTAAACAAAATGGAAGTGAAAGTTTTGTGTGTTTTTAGTGTGCTAAACTAGGGTAAGTGGATAAATAATCATTTATAAGTGTTTCCTACAAGTATGTAGCTAGTTTTTTGCATGAAATAACATCACAAAACTTGTTTTGTTGAGCCTACAAAAGTTACGTAGTTCCGAGTGTTCGTCAAGGTCAAAATTGTTATTGTTTGGGTTTCTGGCAATGTTTACAATTAAAGTAAGCATATTGTAACGATTTATAGTTAACAATGCGTTGATGAATATATAGGTAGTATTCTACAAGCTTTTCCAATTGGAATCTGTTTGATATAACTCTGATAATCGTTATCAAAATAGCGCATTGAATTACGCAATAAAAAACAACAAATGGCGCCGCGCTTTATGAAGTTTGAGCTTGAATATTGCTATAATCGGCTATAGAACTCATATAAAAGATCATTGTCATTGGATTACTAGTCTTTTCATAAGCTAGTTCCCAAATTTTGGTCTAAATTGATCCAATAGTTTTGTCAGAAATAACATAAACAGTAACATAACTACATTCAGCAAGTTCTCTCATTTCAATAGGATATAAATATTTCTCGAGTACTAATAAGACTCTTATTTGTGTTTTATTTCATGACGACATAATTTACGAACCCGAAACCGTTTCAATTGTGAGGATACAAACTAAACGAACGCTGCGATAACGTTTTAAGTGGCTCGGGTCAGATTACGCTTAGATAAGCGCCCACCCGCGGCGCTTGCCGGCGCTTTCGGAGCGTCAAGGACTTGTGACGTAACAAACGTTCCGGACGCGAGAGGTTAACTCATATCCAAAGTGAGATTACTTTTTGATTAACTACGCAAGGGCTATTTGACAACTCGTTAAAAGACCTCCATTTGAACTTGTATTAAGGTGTCTCACAATTTGTGTCTGTTTTGAGTAATTCTCTGAAAATCATGTTTTATTTTACTTGTTGAGACATTGAAGAGATTTTACGCTTGGAAGTTTTGAGTGGTTGTCAAGGATTTTTGGGGTGTGAAATGAGAATTTATTGCTGGTTTTTTTGCTGTGTAGATAGATTAGCCTAAAATGTAGTTTTACTTGCCAGTCTAATAAACAAGACTTAATGGATCTTACAAAAATATTGTTGGACAAAAGCTCGCCAAGTATATTCCCAACATAGCAACTACTGAAAGTTGTTGTAGGTGAGAGTCACAATCAACAGAACCCAGATATCTAGAATAATTATGCCGAAGTAATAAAAACTGGCCAAGTGCGAGTCGGCCTCAAAGTGTTCTGATATTTTTTTTACATGTTATTTTAACACTGTAGACTTCTTATTTTTTTTATTTTTTTTTTTTTAATGCGAAACGGGGAAACTCTTGTCCCAAATCTCACCTGATGGAAAGTGATGATTAGGCCGAAGATGGAAGCGAGTTTCACCCGGAATCCTCTTACACAGAGGAACTGGCTATCATAACTCTAACTGCCGGAACACAACAATGCTGTTAACATTGTTGTTATGGCGACAGACTTAGACATGATGGTGGTAGCTTGCCAGGCGGACTTAGAGCAAGTCCTACCACCAACCAAACCGAGCAAAAAATTTTCCCCCGCTGGGAATCGAACCCAGGACCTCTGGGTCTGAATCAGGTGGTTTAACCACTAGACCACGGAGGCGGTTAGTGTCACCTGTTTAGCACCACCCGGGGACCACGTGTAGGGATTCGCTGAAGGGTATTCTCCTACGGACGCGGGTGACTCGGCCCCCAAATATTTCCTGTAATTTTGATGTAAAGATCTATTGTCATCATTCTTTTTCCAAAATTTTAGGCTCGGCAGTATCGGAGATAAGGGAGGGGTAATGGTAATTTTTCGTCTAACTTATTGAATAACTTCACAACCATTTTGTTGTTTTTACACACAATATTGTTCTAAAAGCTTTATTTTTTTTATTGACCTTTGTAGAAAATTTTTATGAGTTACGTTACGCGTCTGTGGTTGGGTCACAAAAGTCCATATGTGTACCAAATTTCAACCGACTCGGCCCAGTGGATCTGGAGAAAACTGGCTGTGACAGGCGGACAGACAGACGGACACTCGAGTGATCTTATAAGGGTTCCATTTTTCGTTCTGAATCCTAAAAATCAGCAAAATTTGAAACCCGATCTGAAAAGAATAGGGGGAAGTAATATAAACATTATTTTCACTTTTTTTTTACTTGATTTGGTTTTGCTCTTGACTCTATTATGTCTTGGTCAGAGATAACAGAGACAAAGTCTACGATGGAGCGAGCTTACCCAGGAGCAGCCTGTTCACTCTAACTTTGAAAAGATTAGGGTTGTAAGCATTCGGAAACACAGACGCAGGCAAAGAGTTCCACTCCTTTGCTATGCGCATTATGAAAGACACTTGGAAGCGCTCGCTGAGTGCGAATTGGTGGAACAGCAACAAGGAAGGGATGGCAAGTTACAGTGCGTCTGGATGTCCGATGGTAGAAGGGGGCTGGTGGGATGAGGTCGTGGAGTTCCTGGGCACACTCTCCGAAGTACAATCTGTAGAAGACCGACTTTCCTTTCATATCAATCACTCGATACAGATCAGAGCTAAATCAATAGACACAGAAAGACACTTACAACTAGGTTTAACCCAGTTGGCAAGCACAACGGACTGCAATAAACAGGTCTTCAAGCATTTAGGACCTATTGATATTATTTTTCATGTTACTCACACTCGGAAAGTAGGCCAGAAGTTGCCTGAGGAGCGGGTTGAAAATATTACTTTGCAGCCCTAGGGAGAATCGTTTTCAACTGACAGCCGTCAAATCATAAAAAAAACAACGATAAAAATGTTACGCCTGAATAGCTGGCCGGACAAATTAAAAAATAGTCGGATAAGCGGCAATCAGATCTGCATTTGTTTTTTAGAGTTTTGTTCACTCTTTCGTAAAGTTAAGATTTGCATTAAGAGCGTGTATTCCGGAGGGTTATGTTTTGTACTTTAGAACATAAATAATTGCTAAAGTCGATATTTTTGCTAAAAGTGGCCACTTTTAGCAATAATTGCCGTTTTGGCTATTTAGCCATGAGTTATGTATTAAAAATAGCTGTCAAAAAATAATAGATACATTTCTTCAGTACACTACAGAGCGGTTTTTTATATACGTGTCTTAAATTTACCACAATTAATAAAAAACGATTGGCGGCGCTAGTGGACGGAATACACACTCTTAACACGACGAGTTCATCAGCTTCAGATACGGAATTATTCTTTAGCAAATTTTTGTCTTTATTTTTCTTTTATTCGTAATGAAAAGCAAAGTGCCTACCTCGGATGATATACTTATTTAGTCCCTCGTAGTCTAGTCGACAAGTTGAAAATGGTACAAAATAGAGATACTGCTCTTAAAATTATGTGCGATAGCTCATTGGATCCGGAATGACGCCTAGAAAAATGTGCCAAAAGCGTGTATTAGCACATAAAAAATTGCAAAAGTTATAAACAATTAAGATGAAAAAAAAATGGCATTTCGATTTTTGCCAATATTTCAAAAAATATTAATATTTAAGAAATTTCAAAAATAGAATCTGAAAGAGGAAGAAATTTCCAATAATAAACTCTTAACTCTTAACTCTTAACGTATATTTCTAAAATATATTTCAGACTTGAAGTAGATTTGTTGAGGTTTCCGGCGACTGGGACCGCAATTAAATAGGACCGCGGTCCCAGTCGCCGGATCCATAAAAAATACATATTTTTCTTCCGGCGACTGGGACCACTCATAGATAACTTAAAAAAATCTATAATTCAAGCCAAAATCGGTACAGTCAAACGAAAAAAAATCTAAATTATTTATATGAATATCATTTACTCGTTCTAAACATGATTTTATGCGCTTAGTAATAGATTAAGCTAGCCCGTTTTTACATAATTCACACATGCAGGCAAAACACACAAAGGGCATAGCATTGTATAATACTATCACTCTCTAACTCGAGTCCGTTTTGCCTGTCGATTTCAAGGTCAGATAGCCCTTTTGTTATAAACGAGAAATTTTGCATCGCCCGATGACTGGCTCGGCCAATCACGAACAAGAAGCTTATCAGTTTAAGAAAGTCAAGTTTTGCATCAGACAGTGTCATATTAGATCATATTAGATATTGCTTTTTGAACTCATAAAAAGCCAGATACCCGAATAGGAGCCGGCTGTAATGACCATGGACTTCGAAGTTTCATCAATACAAGCGGTCAAACATTTTTTCCCTGGTGTGAAAATAGTAGGTTGCTTTTATCACTTTAAAAAAAGTTCGTGGCGTAAAGCGAAGGAATTGGGCGTCGACAAAACTCAACCAAGAAAAGATCATGTTCAGCTATGTTCGGCTCTTTCTCATCTCCCACTAGATATTATTATGGTCGACGATGGCTGGTTGTATGTCATGGAAGAGTCGCCAATTAGTGCAGAAATTAAAAACTTTAATGACTACTTTGTACAAACATGGCTAGAAAACTCAACACTCGCAGGTACATTTACTACTCATGGGGAATTAAACAAAACAAATAATGCTGTCGAGCAATGGAATAGCCACATTAGAAAGTACATCAAACCAAAGCCAAACATTGCCCAGTTGCTGGAAGGACTCATAAAAGATATGAAATACTATTCTGGAGCATTAAAAAATCCTAACGGTATCCAAAATAATATCGAAAAGGATTATTCGATTGAAAAGATGAAAAAAATATATAATTCTGTCAATGACTTACTTATTTGCTAAATAAGTGTTGGCCATTTTTTGGAGAGATTACGATAAACATTGACTCCGGATATGGGTATAATTGATCTATTTGTAGTTTTTAAGTTATTACATAATTTGACTGATTCTGTGAAGCCATGACGGCCATTTTAAACTAATTGTGATTTATGTTTTTTTTTTTTTAATTTACGGTACTACTTAAAGACCGATTTTGTGATAAATAATTACTAACTGATTGTTAATTGTTTGAATATTGTTGATAATTATTATAAGCATGATTTATGTGAATCATTTTGTTAAGTATATTTTAAATAACAGAACAGTGGTCAAAGGATGTTTTAAATTTATAAATTTTAAGAGTTAAGGCTGATTTTGTGATAATTACTTACTTGACTGATTTTTTGTGAAGCCATAACGGCCATTTTAAACTAATTATGATATAAATAGATAGTACCTACATTTATAATTTTTATCGTGATTTATGTTATTTTTTTATTATATTACGGTACCACTTAAAGGCTGATTTTGTGAAAAATAATTACTTTCTGATTCTTAATTGTTTAAAAATTGTTGATTATTATTATAAGCACGATTTATATGTATGTTTTTATTACGAAAGTTTTAAATAACAGAACTGTAGTCAGAGGCTGTTTTTTTTTATATCAATAAATTATGTTTTCAAATCAAAAAGGATTTTTCTTCAATTATTGCATCTAAAAATTTTTCGTTTGACTGTACATTTTTTGATTTCAGTTATCATTTATGAGTGGTCCCAGTCGCCGGAAGAAAAATATTTATTTTTTAAGGATCCGGCGACTGGGACCGCGGTCCTAGTTAATTGCGGTCCCAGTCGCCGGAAGCCTCGATTTGTTGAGGCTGTGTTTACGGAACTTGTCAAATAAGTAAATCATGATCTTAATGTTTAGTAGGACTATATGTTACAATATAGAGTTTACTTGCACAATACGTAGCTAGCAACCAATGTTATGCTAATGACTTATCTTGGTTTTCTTCTTGTTCATGTGGTGTTTACCTTTAAGTAATTGTTGCACTGTGTCAAGTTTAAATGCATGTTGTTTTATTTTTTTTAGATAAGTGTAAACAATTGTTGGTAGACCTAATAAATAAATAAATAAATAAATAAACTCCCGGAACTCTATCTCCATTATTTATAACTTTCATTTAACGCTGAAAATAGGTCGGCGTGCGACATTTTTAGGTTGCACGCGTGGCGTCAAAAGCGAGTACGGCAAATTTAACAATTTATTTAGGGTATTGAATATTTTTTTTTAAATTTGGAACAAATACAGTGTTCTGTACACTATAAATAATTTATTCCCGTAGGAAATTTTACTTAAAGTTAATTTACAAAACAAGCCAATACACACAAAACAAGTAAAGAATTACATACTGTTACGAGCTTGGGGTTCGTGACAATAAAAACAGCCGATTATTTAACCAAAAATGACACTTTAATAATCAACACTAATTATCACTTTAAACGCACTAATTATAACACACAATCGCACTATTAAACACTTCACTTCACTTAATTCGCAGTTGAAGATTGCTTCCGATGTTCGCTTGTATCGCCAATTCAATACTGACCGAGTCGCGAGCTTTAAAATAATAATAAAAAAAAAAAAATAATATCCTAGGACATTTCACACAACGCCATATAGTCCCAAGCTAAGCAACCTAATGCTTGTGTTATGGTAACGAGATGGCTGATAAACTACTTACATACATTTTTTTTTGTAAATACATACATATTATAGATAGTAAAACACACAGACTCGGAACAAATACATGTAGGTCGTACAAATATTTGTTCCGTGCGGGAATCGAACCCGCGACATGCTGCGCAGCAGTCAATCGCTCAACCACTGCGCCAACCGTGTCGTCATAACTTTGCGCACCTTATATAGTCCGACAGTAATTTCCAGAACCTTCGAGAATGGAAATATCTAGAAAGTTCGGGAACATACCGGTCCCGACTGACTAGGTGTCGAAACATCGAGAATGTTCTAGCATCGAAAATTCTAGAAAGATCGTGACCCAATTAGTTCCACTACTCGATACTAGATGGCGTTAGTAGTACGTTGTGAACCCGGCATTAATTCTGGCGCGTAACACTGCCCCCTCCTAAGACATGCTCGTCCCGAGCATCGGTCCCATAATAATGCGCCAGTCGATCCACATGAACGATCTTAGGTGCACTTCTCGTACCTTTCTGGATACGGTAGGTCACGTCATTGATTTTTGTGACAATCCGGTACGGCCCGTCCCATTTAGCTTGAAGCTTAGGAGATTTCCCTTTACTGCGAACTGGATTGTGCAACCACACTAGTGAGCCTTCGTCGAAACCTTTATTGTTCATTTTGCGGTCATAAAGGGTTTTCATCTTTTCTGACATTCGCTGGCCCGATTGTCTGATGTGCTCATAAATGTCATTCATTTTGTTCCGCAAGTCATTCGCATAATCGGTAATACTGCGTGGAGCGTCAGGTGGTATTCCGGTGATCAGGTCTGCAGGCAGCCGTAATTCTCTACCAAAGTTTGCGAAAGCTGGTGTCACCGATGTGCTTTCGTGAACAGCACTTCGGTATGACAGCAAAAACGGTTGTATATGCTTGTCCCAGTCGCGTTGTCGGTTTTCCACAACTTTAGCCAGGTATCTCTCCAATGTCTGATTAAATCGTTCCACCATTCCATCCGATTGTGGGTGGTAAGAAGTTGTTCTCGTTTTATGAGTACCCATAACTCGGCAAGTTTCCTGGAATATTTGTGATTCAAAATTCCTTCCTTGATCGCTGTGAATCTCCAAGGGTACTCCAAAACGACAGAAGACTTCATGAACGAGTTTATCTGCCACTTTTGAAGCTTCTTGATTCGGAATGGCGAAGACTTCCGGCCACTTGGTGAAGTAATCCATTACAACCATGAAATACTTGTTACCACTGTCACTTTCCGGAAACGGTCCCGCAACATCCAGGGCTATCCTTTCCCAAGGTGCACCGACATTGTACAATTTCAATGCACCTCTGCTACGAGTCTGAGGTCCTTTTACAGCCGCACAACTTGTACATTTGCGACACCAGTCCTCGACATCGTCACGACAGTGTACCCAGTAAAAACGTTCCCGTATCTTCAGTAGAGTCCGTTTCACTCCCATATGGCCTCCTGAACATCCATCATGGTACAGCTGTAGAACATCCGGTATTTTCGCTTTAGGGACAACCATTTGCAAATGACAACTGTCTCCCCGAGCATTCTCCCATTTACGGCACAGGACTCCATCCTGAATCACTAAGCTGTCCCATTGTGCCCAATAGCTTTTTGTGATCGAACTCATCGCTGAGACGTCGCTCCACGTAGGCTTAGGTGCACTGGTCCTTATCCAGTCCAGAATCGGCTTGACGTCCGAATCTTCCTGCTGTGCACGTTGTAAACTTTCCTTCCACTCGTTGCTGAGGTCTGTCTTAAGCATCCTCACAGGTACGGCTTCTTTACCCTCTTGCCTAGTACAATGCTTGTAATCTTCAGGGCAAGGTCTTCTTGACAATGCATCTGCGTTGCCATGAGATTTCCCACTGCGATGTTCGACCACGAAGTCGTATTCCTGCAAGAGTTCAATCCATCTCGCAACTTGTCCTTCTGGGTTTTTAAACTGCAATAGCCATTTCAGTGCAGCATGGTCAGTTCGTAAGTGGAATTTCCGGCCCAGTAGATACTTGCTAAACTGCTGTACTGACTTTACCACAGCAAGCAATTCCCTTCTCGTGACACAATAATTCCTCTCAGGTTTCGACAACGACTTGCTGAAGTACGCAATCACAACTTCTTGATCGCCATTCCGTTGGGACAACACACCGCCAAGTCCGATATCACTTGCGTCTGTGTCAACTATAAATTCCTTGTCGGCATTAGGATACCCCAAAATCGGTGTTTTGCACAGACGGTTCTTTAGCTCCCGGAAGGCGATGTCGCAACTTTCATCCCAACAAAACTGTCGCTTCTCCTCGGTTAGTTTGTGCAGGGGTTTGGCTACATCTGCAAAGTTCTTGACAAATCGCCGATAATAGGAGCAAAGACCCAGAAATGCTCTGACCTGCGTCTTGTCTTTTGGGATTGGCCAATCTTTGACAGCGGCGATTTTCTCTGGATCCGTGCGAATACCTTCTTCCGACACGACATAACCCAAAAAGTTAACTTGCCGTTTGAAGAGAGAGCACTTTTTCGGACTCAACTTGAGGTTGGCACTCTGGATCTTCATGAGCACGCGTTCCAGGTTTTGAAGGTGTTCATCAAACGTACGGCCTACGATGATGATGTCGTCCAAATAGACAAGGCAGGCATCGCCAATTAACCCGGTTAGTACAAGTTCCATTAACCTTTCAAACGTTGCCGGAGCGTTACACAATCCAAACGGCATAACTTTAAATTGCCACAGACCCTTTCCCGTCGAGAACGCAGTTTTTTCCTTGTCCTTTGGGTCAATTTCTACTTGCCAGTAGCCACTTTTTAGATCTAATGTGCTAAACCACTTAACTCCAGTGAGCATGTCCAGCGTGTCATCAATTCTTGGCAAAGGGTAGCTGTCCTTCTTCGTAACGTCGTTCAGACGACGATAGTCAACACAAAACCGCATGCTGCCGTCCTTCTTTCTAACCAGCACTACAGGTGAACACCATGGACTGGATGAAGGTTCTATAACACCATCCTTCACCATTCCCTCAATCATGGTTTCCACTTCCTTTTCACGTGCTACCGGTAATCTCCTTGGCCGCTGCCGGATAGGCAACTGTTCTCCTGTGTTTATTTTGTGTTGAACTAAGCCAGTCTTCCCGATATCAGCATCGTTCGAAGAGAAAACATCGGCGTACTTGAGTAACATCCTCTTCGCCTTTACCATTTCGTTTTGAGACAGAGCGCTGCGACAGTCTTCTAAAAGTGCGGTGACTCTCGTTTGGACATCCTTGCTGAGGTTCCCAGTTGATGGATATTGGCATCGACGCAACCACTCCACTTCCTCGCAGGTACCCATCAGTGTGCCTTTTTCTATCACCTGTTCCTTGTCACAAAGGTTCAGCACACGTACCCCTGAGATGTCGGTAGCTCTGACCAAAGTTCGTGCAACTTTCCATGGAAGGTCATTGTCTACCCTTTCCACGAGTACACAACGATGAGTCTTCCCAGGATTCCGAGGAAGACTAACCGGCACAATCGTTTCAGATCTCGGAGGAAGAACAATCTTCTTTAGGCTATATATATTTCCTGGTAATGCCCCTTCCATGAAAAGTTCCTCTTGCCCACATTTCATGACTCCTTGATTAACGTCGATCTCACAACGATTCTTCCTCATAAAGTCTAAGCCCAGGATGCAATCGTCCATTATATCGGCGACAACAACATTATGCAGGTAGATTCTGTTGCCTAGCTTCAACTCCATCTCTCTCTCTCCTTGGACGGGTATGTGCTAACCGGTGGCTGTCACTAAATTTATGCGCTCTCGGTAGTATGCAGAGTCCCCAAAGAACCGACCTGCAAGTTGTGAACTGACGACTGTGCGAGAAGCTCCAGTATCTATCGTCAGCTTACATGGTGTTCCGTTGACCTCGCCCTTGATGATAAGGCTGTTCCCGTCATGGGTTTGTGAGATCGAAATCCTTGGGGCTCTTTGAACCTCAGCCAGTACCCGCCCCGCAGTCCTGGCTTTTACTCGTTTCCCTGCTGCTGCTGAGTGGTGCTGTTAGCTGCCCTACCCTCTGGAGATTGGCTACCTTCCCCTTCTGCAGTTCGCTCAGGGCAACTGGATCGAAGGTGGCCCCTTTCACCACAGCCGTAGCACCTAGGGCTGTACCCTTTAAATCGATCGCGAACTGTAGCCGCTGCGACCTCCCTGACGTGGTGGGAACGATGATCTTGCCGCACAGCTTTCACCTCAAATGCATGGGCCAAAGCGTCCTTAAGTGTCCCGTGGTGCCCGAGCCTCACTGCAGCCCTAACTTCAAGGTCGCGGATGCCGTCAATGAAGGCCTGGACCAGGTTTCCTTCAATAAGCGCAGGTACAGACTGGTCTGCCTTCCGCACCAGCTTCTCCACTGCAAGGGCCCACTGCTGCAGGTTTTTACCACTACGCTGTACACGATCCCTTAGTTGCGCACGAAACACGTGCTCCAGATGGGCGTCACCATACCGGGATTCCAGTGCTTCAAGGAGCTGCTCGTAAGTTACTTCTTTACCGAGAGCTTCCAATACAGTTAAGGCCTGGTCGCGCAGGCCTAAGGTGAGGGCAGTCATGGCTTGATTTTTACTCCAACCGTTCGCCTTCATGACGGCCTCAAACTGAATTTTGTAGGCCGACCAAGAAGACGTCCCATCGAACGGCGGCACTTTAAATCCACGTAGTAAAGGTGTAGTAGTTACGGGAGTTGCAATCCCATCTCCAAGTTTAAGGTTGCCCAACTCCTTCTTCACATCAGCAATAACGTCATAAAATTTGCTGATCTGTGTTTCAGCATCTGACAGGCGGTTGTCACACTAAACAACCTTATCCTTCACTTCCTTCATGTCTTTCCCAAAAGACGCGTGCAGTTCTTTCATGAGGAGCATCAGTTCTTCCTGTCGGCGCGCCTGCTCCTCCTTGTCAAGCTTGAGCTGTTCTTCCAAGCGACGGGCCTGCTCCTCTTGTCGCTGGGCCTGTTCCTCCTGTCGTCGGGCCTGTTCCTCCTGTCGTCGGGCCTGCTCCGCCTTGTCGTGCTGCAGCTGTTCTTCCAACCGACGGGCCTGTTCCTCCTGTCGGCGAGCCTGCTCCTGCAGCATCATCATCAGAGCAGCAAAGTCTGGTGCTGATGATGCCGGAGCTGCTGTGGACGGACCGGCTTCCACGGTCGGTAGCTGACTTTCCGACGTCTGCGGCGTTGCACCACCAAAACGCCAAACGCCAAACGCCTCTGATCCGTCTCCTGCTGGCGTTGACTACGGGTACGGATACCCTCCGTGTCGTCCTTTGGCAGAATCGGCATGATAATCCTTACTTCTGACACCAATTGTTACGAGCTTGGGGTTCGTGACAATAAAATCAGCCGATTATTTAACCAAAAATGACTTTAATAATCAACACTAATTATCACTTTAAACGCACTAATTATAACACACAATCGCACTATTAAACACTTCACTTCACTTAATTCGCAGTTGAAGATCGCTTCCGATGTTCGCTTGTATCGCCAATTCAATACTGACTGAGTCGCGAGCTTTGCGCACCTTATTTAGTCCGACAGTAATTTCCAGAACCTTCGAGAATGGAAATATCTAGAAAGTTCGGGAACATACCGGTCCCGACTGACTAGGTGTCGAAACATCGAGAATGTTCTAGCATCGAAAATTCTAGAAAGATCGTGACCCAATTAGTTCCACTACTCGATACTAGATGGCGTTAGTAGTACGTTGTGAACCCGGCATTAATTCTGGCGCGTAACAATACCTAACCCTTCCTCATGAATCATTTTGTAAATTAGTGGAAACTGTATGGCAATCCGTTCTCTAATTTTAGAGGTATTGCGTTTAAGAAAGACAGACGCGGCAGGAGACTTTATTTTATAATACGAGTATGTAGCGATAACGCGTTAGTAGCAGAGCTACGAATCGTTGCTCATTTGTTTCTAAGCGGTGCTGGTTTTCACAGACATACCCATTTCTCAATCTAACCGACTTTTTACAATCGACCTGTGTAACTTCATCAATCTTGAAATGTAGTCTTGAAAGGTTAGTATGAAAAATAAAAACTAAGGATTCTAGGACAAATACAATACAATTTTTATCTGCTGACATTGCCTTTTTTTAAGAGATTTTTTTACAATTAATTTTATTTTGATCATAGCATCATATTTTTGTATGCCTTTCGGCAGAACATAGGTTCGACCAAACATTATGTTTATATAAGATCATTGTGTGTTCACAAAATAAATGAATATTGATTAAAAAAAAAAAAAATGTTTTCCAAGTAAAACGATAGTACCTACCGATAATGTAGTTGACAATAGAAAATGCTTAGAATAATAACGCATAGAAACCTAGTACGAGTGCAAAAAGTGAGGCAACTAAAACTTAGCCTAATCCGTCAAACTTAGCCATCAGGCCGTCAGTACTCAATGTCACGTTCCGTCGAACACAGCTCGCGAGTAAATAATTGAAAATGACAGTTTGTTGCGTGAAAGGATGTTATAGCACATCAGGAAAACAAAAAAATGTGATAAAATAACATTTCACAAATAAGTACTCACATTCTATGCACTATTTTTACGTAAATCGATAAATAAAACAAAATTCTAATAACCTAACTTGTCATAACACAGTGTTGCTATTTGTGAGGAAAAAATACCCACATTGCTTTCATTCATGTTTTTCATTTTTGTAATTTTAAAATACAATACTTACTGTTAATTCATATCAAACCCGATGTTTTAACATTGTTTATAATTATAACCCATCAAGCATTCTAAACGCATTGATCAATATCTCATTCTTTATGCGATTTATTTCCTTTTATTTTGAAATAAATTGAATTATACCTTCCGAAAAAATATGTCATATTACATGAAAAATCATGTTTACCTTTTCCAGTTCCCAACAACATAAAATACTTGCCTTGATAGCAAAATAGTAATGCGTCTTCCCATATTTTGTGGGTAACGGCTTAGTAATGGTATCACTGAAAGCTATATCTGTGTGCGTTAGAGGAACGTAGACACATTCGGCTCACGCACACAAACAAAATGAAGTGGACACACGATTTTGCTCGGGTTTTGTTCTAGACGCGGCTTCTATGCGTTATTATTCTAAGAGAAAATGCTTACCTGGTAGTAACCCATTACTATAGCTATCAGGACAAATACATTTTCTTCAGAGAATAGGGTAGATGACTTCAAAAATCTAATGAGTCCGTCACATAGATTTCCAAAAAATATTGGTCACGCATTTTTTTTGACGTAAACAAAATATTAAGATATACAGAGCATTGATAACTTGTGTGACGTCATTTATAAGGTTTTTTACGGAATAGTGACGTCACAGCCCCCACTCCTGGTCTTTGATGCGTTTTATCTTAATCATTTTTAATTGATTAGATAAAGCAAAAAATACGTGTTCAATATCTTACAATAATTGGGGAAGGTCAACATTGCAACATCAAATAGGCCTATAGAATGAACGCCTCGCTTAGACTGTGAAGGTCTGACACTAACATCAAATGACTTGACATGCGATTACCGTAACGATCTAGATCAGTGTTTCCCAAAGTGTGGGCCGAGAAACACTGGTAGGTCGCGACGGACTATTAAATGGGCCCTGAGAAGCCGATGCTGAAATAGTGACGAAAACAGGGAAAAAATACATACTTAATTTTTATTTAATTAAATAACACTCCTTGTAAATGAATCAGTTGCAACTTTTTTCCTTATTTAAGTATGTCCCTCATTCTTTTTATATTTTAGGGTTCCGTAGCCAAATGGCAAAAACGATTCGTCATGTCTGTCCGTCTGTCTGTCTATCTGTCTGTCTGTTTGTCCGTCCGTCCGTATGTCACAGCCACTTTTCTCGAAACCTTAAGAGCTATGCTGTTGAAATTTGGTAAGTAGATGTATTTCGTGAACCGCATAAAGATTTTCACACAAAAATAGAAAAAAACAATAAATTTTGGGGGTCCCCATATTTAAAACTGAAACTCAAAAATTATTTTTTCATCGTACCCATACGTGTGGGGTATCTATGGATAGGTCTTCAAATATGATATTGAGGTTTCTACGATCATTTTTTTCTAAACTGAATAGTTTGCGCGACAGACACTTCCAAAGTGGTAAAATGTGTCCCCCCCCCCCTTAACTTCTAAAATAAGAGAATGATAAAACTAAAAAAATAAAGGATTTACATTACCATGTAAACTACCAGCGAAAATTGGTTTGAACGAGATCGAGTAAGAAGTCCAAGAATCGCAACTTCTGCTTACGGAACCCTCAGTGCGCGAGTACGACTCGCACTTGGCCGGTTTTTTATTTGAGATGAGTTTGCTCTTGACTTTAGTCTTTGTCGGAGATGACAGAGACAAAGTCTACGATGGAGCGAGCTTACCCTGAAGGAGCCTGTTTACTCTAACTTTGAAGAAATTAGGGTTGTAAGCGTTCGGAAACACAGACGCAGGCAGAGAGTTCCGGAGGCGTTTGTCCTCGCACGCCTGCATGATTGGCGCAGGTATTAAGCCGGGAGGAAATTCCGCTGACGCGGCAAAATGTCACGCAGCGTACAGACTTCCGGCGCGATCTCATGGCGTCATGGAGACGACGACTATCGCAACCCAGCGCAGGGCACGCCACGATACTGGCGATAAGTCCCCTCTTTGAGGAGTGGCTTGAGAGGCGCCACGGCGTCCTCACCTTCCGCCTGACGCAGGTCCTCACCGGACATGGGTGTTTCAGGAGGTTCCTGCACCGAATCGGGCGGGAGGAAACGCCCGGGTGTCACCACTGCGGGGATCGTCCGGAGGACACCGTGGAGCACACTGTGCAGGTGTGCCCCGCTTGGGCGGGGCACCGCCGTGTTCTCGAAGCGGCGATCGGCGGCGACCTCTCGTGTCCGGCCCTGGTCCAAGCCATGGTCCGGAGCGAGACGGAATGGGACGCCGTTGCCTCCTTCTGCGAAGCAGTCATGCTAGCGAAGTAGGTGGTGGAGAGGGAGAGGAGACCCTCTCGTCCCGGCCGCCGTGGTAGACGCCGCGGGCGTCGGGGGCCACCACCTGGTGACCTGGAGTCATTAGATTTGATTTCCCATCCCTAAAAAAAAAAGGCAGAGAGTTCCACTCCACGCTTATTGCGACATTCATAAAAGTTTCTACATGACAGCCAAGAGGTAATTCCCGAATTTGGTACCTACTGTTTGTTAGATGGGTCGCAGTCCACTCAACTTTGAGAATCACTGATCTAGATCATTTTCTAGGAAAGTCTTCGTACAATAGGTGCTGACTTCTTGACCTGAATATAATTAAAATATGTGTCTGAGGTTGAAATTGGTTTCATAAGAGCACTTAATGATGTAGCTTCGTCAGAAACGGTATCTTAGTTATTAATTCTAATTATAATTATTACCCAAGACGAATGTAAATATTATACTATACATTGCTGGGGAGTTTGTTGGCCACTTCTTCTCCACAGCTAAAACACTAGGAAGTGGTGACGGGCGGGTGTTTTGGGGGACTGTCTTTAGGACGTTCAAAAAGTGATTCTGCAACACAGAAAAAATATATATTTTTATTTAAAGATTGAAAGCCCTGGCTGCTGATTCCTTTCCATCTTCACAGTTGAACAGCCTGAGATTTTATTAATTATTTTGACTTAAGTATAAGTTACTGACTCATTAAAAAAATAATGATAGGAAAAAGATTTGGCCTCGAAATAGTATGACTATGCTTTTTATAAGCACGACTTCGCACGGGCACTACCGTGCCCCCAAATGAACTGTCACGAAGAGTTTTTACAGAAACGCGCGTCCCAGGACTGGTCAGTAGTCCAGAGATAACCCTGATTTTATCTAAGTACGAAAACCCATGGGATGAACTATGCAGTTAGGTAGGTACTAAAACATAATTTATCTGTTTGTTTTCTTGCAAGCTATTGTCATTGGTATTATTAACACAATTAATAATGTACGAGTAGTAGATAATTATAAGAACCTTTGCCCTCCGCAATGAAGAAACCTTCCTTCAGTTATGTCTTTTTTTGTATTATCATTACGAAATAATAATTTGGACAAGGAATTTGAGGAGCTCGTGGCTAAATAAAAATAGTTGCACGGGTCGATCTTCAAGGTTAAGCAACGCTTGCGAAGGTTGGTCTGTGGATGGGTGACCATCTTAACATTTCCTCCGTTCCTCGGAAAGCACGTTGAGTCGTTGGTCCCGCCTTTAATTTGTAGATCTTTGGCAGGCGTTACGGATTGTCAGAAGCCAGTAAATCTGACTCCAGTCTTGGTAAAAAATACCGTGTTACTGATGATTGTGTAGATGATGATTTAATTGTAAAGTAAGCCATAAAATAAGTTAATCTGTAGGTAAGAATACAATAGTATACACTTAATAGACGTGTCGTAGTAGTGGAAGGCGGAAAACCAGAACAAATATTTACCTCGCGCACTGTACTTGTAAGATGTGTTCGCGGCTAGATGTTAGACCAAAGATTATGAAGGAGACGCGACGTTACTTAGGATCCTTTAAGAGCCTGTCCAGAAAGGAGCGTTTTACGCGCGAGGTCACTCGCACGATTTATGTAAGGCACAACGCGCTAGAGCATCTAGACAGGGTGTATGCGGATAGTAGCTCAAGAGCGTGTGCGAATGTCTGCGCACGAGTAAATCGCTCTGGATAGAGTCTTAGTCCGATTTAAACTCGTTAAACAACACTAATGATGACCATTTGGGGAGACATTTTTCGCGGAATCTTAATTATTTATTTATTTTTGTGATTGATAGTTCTGCCAAAAACGGCCCAGACGTCAAAAAATTTTTTTTATGTTTTTTTTTGGATAAAGGTCGTACACTTTTCCATATTTATTTAGTAAAAAGATGTTATTACTTTGGAAAGGTCCCTGACATACAAGTTTTACTGTTTAAAATCTATAAAAAAAAAACTCGGGACTAGAAACAACATCCTACGCCACCTGACATCCACTAGCTGGGGAGCGTATTGAGAATGGGAAACATGAACGAGACTGCCGTCACCTCTTGTACGGTCACCAACCAAGACCTGCATACCTAAAAAGCCGTAAAAGCTTCATGAGCATCACCTCATCAGGGAGCATTGCGGCAGACGAGAGATATGCGCAATGGAGACACAAACACACTCTCCCTCCAGACTTCATCCCCACGGCAGAACATCTACCCCCTGGACGCGAACTTCAGTGGCCTGTCTGGTAATCTCTTAACCGATCGCAGACCCAGGTTGGCCGCTGTTTACATAACCTGGCCAAATGGGGCATTCTGCACCTATCCCAAACGCAGTGCCAGTGCTCGCATGTCCTGTGACGGGGCTCCCCCTTCACAGGACATGCGTCACCACCATAATTGCCCGTCAAGATTTGAACGAGGCCAATGATAGAGGTGTACAGGTTACTTAATTCTAGTAGGACAACATTTATTAAAGAGTCAATCGATACGAAAAGAAGAAGATATCAAAATCAAAAGTCGTTTATTCTGATTAGGCTAAGAATCAACACTTTTTGAACATCAAATTATACATTTAAAGATTGTAGTTCACGGTGTTATAAAAAACAAATTAGTTATATTCATTTTATAATTTGGATTGTTATGTCTTACCAAATATGGCAAATTTTATCCGGTTTTAATAATTTGCATAGAATTTAAATAAAATCAGAGAATCGTGTGATAAAAATAAAAAAAAAAACAAAACATTTGTTACCTACAAAGACTCGGATTATTTTCTGTGTTCAAAAAAAAGTCTGTTCATGATAGTGGAAGCATTGCATTTCCTTTCTCTGGAAAGAAATTGAAAATGCAATTATTTAACACAGCCCTTAACAGGTCAACCAAATAAAATGTTCTGGTATTCAAAGATCACTTTCTTTAAACACCAGAGCACTTTGTTTTTGTTTGGTTTGAAAGTTACTTTGTGCTTTGGTAACTTTTCATTTTACAAGTTTTCAATGCATAATATTCTAATTAATCCTTAGCGACGCCTAAGCGTATCTTATTTTTGTATATTTATTTGTACATAGTTAGGTTTAGTTGTTTTTATGTTTTCATTAATAAATTATAAACCGTACTGTTAGAATTAACAAGAAAATATTCGAGATTGGCGGTAAAATGTTTGAAGAGTGCTCAGCTAGAGTTAGTTTTATCTAGCCAGTATACTATAGTAGTCTTTGGTTTTATCTTAAAAGTTAGGTTAGGAGTTCAATCGCAACGCATTACGCGGGTATTCAATGTGCCAAATATGTTCGGTGTGTTTGTATTGGACAGAAAGGTCAATAACAGTTTAAATACGCTAAATTTTAGCTTATCCTTAGCTATAAAATTATTCCATTACTGACTAATTGAGTGAGTGACTGACAGACAACGCACTGCCGAAGCTACTGGTCGTACAGTTGATGGGTCTAAAATTTGAAATTCCTACGGGAACGGGAAAAAAATGGGAAATGCGCGTACGAAGTCACGGGCAAAAGCTAGTCATTTTATCAAATTCAATTCCGTTAGCCATAAAGATCGATCTATGTGACTATTAGCACATGGCCACGAGCCGCACCACAGTGAATTGCCTCTCTGAGGCAAATAGGCATAAACATAACTGTCGTGTCTACCTATCTAACCTTTAAATCTTTCAATGGAATGACAAGTTGTATGGTCAACATTATATTAGCGATCTTAGTGGACTTCACTCGTATAGGAGTAAATACTTAAATCAGGTAAGTGATACTGCTTTATATGGTTTTTTTTTTGCGGATTATTATGCAATTTGTGCAAGTGGGTGGTTATTTTTGTGTCGATTAAGGTGAGTAAATCTTATGCTTTGAGTGTTCCTTAAATCATTTTAAAATAAATATATTTTTAGGGTTTATAAGGATTGTATGAAAAAAACGAACGGTTGTAGGATCACTCGTGTGGGATCACTAGAGATCGAAAGATGTTTTGCTCTTGACTCTAGGGGGTGGGGGAGGGTTATTATCGAAAGCAGTGTTTTGTCGAAAAATTCCGTGACTGCCGGATAAAAAAAAATTGCATACTCCGTGAAATGTAGTTAATAAGTCCGATTTGACACAAATAACAGTTTGCCTTGTTACAACGTTATATGGTTGCTTTTCCCTAATTTACTGTCAGAAGAAAGGGTGAAAATTTTCCTCACACGAAGAGTTCCGTTCATAAACAAAAAACTAAAATACGTTTCTTGTATGGGAGCCTTCTTTAATATAATTTGTATTGTTTGTTGTTATAGCGGCTACAAAAATACATACTCAGCAATGGAAATTTCAACCATCTGCCTATTAGGGTTCATGAGATACAGCCCGCTAATAGATAGACAGACAGACGAACGGACGGCGTAAGCTTAGTAATAGGGTTATTCTGGAACGGAACCCTAAAAATTCGCCCAAGACATTAAGTCTGCTTCTGTACAAGTAAAATTACCTACTGACACAATGTACCTTTATGAGAGAAATAAAACTATAATATATTTTGTACATTTATGTGCATGAAGCATTAAATAAATAAACAATAAATTACTAAAAAAACTTATCAATGACTATTTATCCAACAAGAGTTTTTGTTTCTAATTGTTTGTTGTTTTTATTTGCTTGCAGTTAATTTAATAATGCAATTATTGCTATTATCCTGTCAAAGATTAATTAAACGTGTTGATGGTCTTAATTAGAAGTACTATAAAAACTAAACGTTATTGTTAAAGTTGACACTTATATGAGTTGCCTGTTTTATATCACACCTTTATACTAGGGCTAGTAACTCGTAGTGTTATTTTTTTTTTATAATTTACTAGCTGACCCGCGCAACTTCGTCTGTGTCACATTTTCCAATATTGCTCCGCTCCTATTTGTCTTAGCGTGATGATATAGAGCCTATAACCTACCTCAATAAATGGGTTATCTAACACTGAAAGAGTTTTTCAAATCAGTCCAGTAGTTTCGGAGCCCATTCAATTCAAACAAACAATCAATTCTTTCCTCTTTATAATATTAGTGTAGATGAGTCTTAAATATAATGAGCTCAAATGAAAATGAGGGAAACTATACCTTATTTTATCGACGGAAAATGCATTGAAAAAAAACTATTATCATTTTTCTTTTTTTTTTTGTTCACAACCGATCCCAGTGTAAATTAAGGTAAGTATGTAACTTTTCAACTGAATGATCGATCGCAATGTAACAAACTCCATAATGATTGGAAGTATTATCCATCCCTATAAAAATAATTAAAAAAAAAACTACCTTCAATTGAAAATAAACATATTTTATAAGCAAGAAACTGTTTTTTTCACATCAATGTTTAAAATGATCATAAAATTTCTCAAAAAGAAGCTAACTAATATGATGGAAAATAACATAAAGTGTTGAAAAAGAACTAGATTGTTGCGAAAATAACATGTTGCATTTTCAAATAAGGCTAGTTCTTCTTTTACTATGTTCATTTTATGAGAATTTCTAAGTATTTCCGATCATTATGGAGTATGTTTCATTGCGATAGATCATTTAGTTGAAAAGTTGCAGTTTTGTTTACACCGGGATCACAGTTGTGAGTCACACTTTTTAAAAATAAAAAAAAATTGTTTAGTTCCCTCATTTTCGTATACGTGCACATTATAAAGACTCACACTGTATAGCTAATAATAGCCTTCTTCCATAAATGCGCTATCCAAGACCAACATAATTTTTCATATTCTAAACAGCCAGTCTATTCTGTCGACATCTCATTTCGGTGGGGTGAACGAGGAGTGAGCTGTCATTCCGCTTTGTTTGTAATAGTTTGTATGGTTTGACAGCTCACTTCGTGATCACTTCACCCGCGCCTTTACTTCGACAGTGCAATTCTGTAAACATGTCGAAGTGAACACTCAGGCGAAGTGAACGATCAGTGAGCTGTCAAACTATACAAACAAGATGGCATGACAGGTCACTTGTCGTTCACTTCACCTAAGTGTACACGAAGGCATGTAGTAGGTACCTCAGATTAGCGCGTTCAACCAAACAAATAAACTCTTTGGCCCTATAATATTTAGTATAGATTTTACGGGGCGATCATCCATTACCTACAGAGACCCGAGGGGCTAACAAGGTCTCTTTTGGAGAATCATATTAGAATCATTATATAAATCACACAACAATCTGTCAAAATTAATTTACATCTTTATGGCTAACGCATTAAGTTCAAGGTTGATAAAGAGAATTTGTAATTGACGGGTGATGTGCTTTTTGATTCTGCTGGCCTTGTTAGACCCGCCGTACCTTGAAAGCACGCTAAGTCACTGGTCTTGAGGCTCTAGACAAGAGACATCCTGGAAAGGTACAGGCCATAGGTCTTGCAATCTGAACGAACCGGAGATACCGGTCCGGTAGCCTAGTCGTTACGAGACAGTCCGGTCGGAAACCGGATCACTATTCGTAGATTTGCCCATCGTCTATGACGTAAACGAATGCCTTTGTATAAACAATGTGAGGGTTATTGTGAAGAGGCCCTTTACTATATGACTTACTAGCTGACCCGCGCAACTTCGTCTGCGTCACATTTTCCATTACTGCTCCGCTCCTATTTGTCTTAGCGTGATGATATATAGCCTATAACCTTCCTCGATAAATGGGCTATCTAACACTGAAATAATTTTTCAAATCAGACCAGTAGTTCCTGAGATTAGCGCGTTCAACCAAACAAACAAACTCTTCTGCTTTATAATATTAGTATAGAAGTGAAACAAAAATATAGTTTTGTCTATTGCTATTTCATATAATTAGTATTTAGTACTTGCCATTTGCCAAAATCGCCGCGCTTGGAGACGGATTGGCGAGTGCAGTATCTACAGCTCTGGCATTTTACAGAGAATTCTACTGCCCATTCTCTGGCGAGTCCCTTAGTCGCCTCTTACGACACCGATGGGAAGCGATGGGATGGTGTTCTTATTTTACGTCCGACACCATAGGGAACAGGAGCCGCACAAGACCTGTTGTTGTAGCGACACTTTAAGGAGGTACATCCAGCTTTTGTTTTTTTTTTTTAGGGATGGGAAATCAAAACCCATCCATGTTCCTTCATTGCCCTTTTTGTTCCGGAGCCACGGTGTCTGAGGTACATCCAGCTGTGGACGTCTTTCAGCTGATATAATGATGATAATATTTAGTTGGTTAAACAATAGCAACCGCACGGATCGATCTTCAAGGTTAAGCAACGCTTGCCAAGGTTTGTCTGTGGGTGGGTGACCATCTTAACATACCGAGTTTCCTCCGTGCTTCGGAAAGCACGCTAAGCCGTTGGTCCCGGCTGTCATTTGTAGATCTTTGGCAGTCGTTACGGATTGTCAGAAGCCAGTAAATCGGGTTCCAGTCGTTCCAAGAACCGTGTTACCTAGTTAATGGGTTGAGGAGGTCTGGTAGGCAGCCGCTCCACGTAAAATACTGGTATTCAGCTGAATCCGGTTTGACTGGAAGCCAACCCCAATGAAGTTAGGAAAAAGGCTAGGCAGATGATGATGATTTATTTGCATATTATTTACCAGCGACCGCCACCGGCTATGTAAAACTGCAAATTCGATACCTAATAAAACAACAAACAGTGACAAAAATAATTAATTTACTTTATAGTATTACATAATGAGCGACTAACTGCGAGTGATGAGAAATCAACAGAACAGCAACATACAAACATTCATTTCTGTAACTTTAAATATAAAATTAATGCTAGCCTAACCTAACCAGGGAGGCTACTCTCTGAGCCCGTCGTCCGCAGTTTCGGGCTTAATTGCGGGCGTGTTCTACTCCGTATTATCTAACCACTAAGAATTAAAGACAACAAAATTCAAAAGTTACTGTCAAATCGTGTTGTCATTCATTTACAGTTCGGGTTCGGGACTAATCGTAAGTCCGTAGGTGATACGGAGTAGAATACGCCCGCAACAAAGCCCGAAACTATGGACTTAGAGAGCGGGCTTAGAGAGTAGCCTCCAGGTCCACCCTTGTCCCGGCTATCATTTCTTGAAGTAGATTATAACAGTAACAATTTCTGGGTTGTGGAGGTGACATCAGAGAATCTATCTAAATAAAAGACCGGTACTTATTGAGCTGTATCAGGTTAGTTAGACTGTAAGTCTTCCAAAAAGGTTGAATATTATTATGACCTTCATGATAGGCTGTTACAATCATCATTATCTTTAGATTTATTCATAAAACAGACGCATTAAGTGCCCACACGGGTAATAAATTAATCTTTTTCTACAATTAAACAAATTCTTATAAAGAATACCGGTATCCAAGGTTATTATCAATTTGCAACTATAGGCCGTGACATCCTTATATACAGGGTCATTTGTAAAACACCGACAACCTCTCAGGACGATGTTACTAACATCATAACTAACAACACTTGTTCTATGAATTTTAAAAATTCGTCATATTTTAGTTCATCGGGTTTTCGTATAAAAATAAAAAAAAATATTTAAATTTTACGCTCTAAATGTGGAAACCGGGGCATTACGGGCCCCCGGGGTAAGACGGGCACCCCCTCTTCCCTGCAAGATAATAAACCGAGACGTTCGGAACTAGTCGGATCGCGTTCCAGTCGACCTTGCGCTAGCGAAAAAAAGTGGTTGTGTGTGTGTAGATGCGCGTCCGCAGAACAAAATTACGTAAGTTGATGCATTTGATATAATTTTTTGGTTTTAAGTCTGAGTTACAGCTAGTTCGTGTTTGTGTTAAATGCCCAGTTATTAAGTAAATTGCTACGTTCAATTATGTGTCTAAATAACTAGAAAGAGTTGTGAACAAACCACCACATTTTCGTTTTATTTGGATATCATTTGTTTTGATTGACTTTGGGGGCATTTTGGGCGGGGCAAAATGGGCAGAGTGCCCGTTTTGCCTCGGATAATCCTATTAAGTTTTAGCTGAATGGATTTTTTAGCTGCTGACACTACAGATCTGCCTGTGAATGATGTAATTGTACCACCATCATCATTGAATCAAGAATCCCAATCACAACCGTTGGCGATGCATAATCTCACACAAAGTTCAACTGATTTCATGACACATGACACACACAACCAAATATTGAGCAGCCTCCTGTATCACCTTCTCCGGGTCCATCAACAATGCTACAGCCATGTGCAACTCCACCACTTGGAACATCTTTCCATGTCATGTCGCCTGTAGATATCATGCCAAAACCCAAAGCACATGTCCAAAAACGAGTCACTAGTAAACGCGGAAAAACGGCATTAATGATTAGCTCACTTTACAAGAAGGATACAGAAGAAGCCCAGACACGGCAACCAGTGGCAAATGAGAAAGGAAAGAAGAAAAAGACGAAGAAAAATGAAAAAAAAAATAAAGAAAACGAGTCAGAGGGAGAAGATGTAGAATGTTTGTACTGTGGACATTTATACTCAGAATCTACTGAGGGTTGGGTCACTTGCCGTGCATGCCAGAGATGGGCCCACTGTTTTTGCGCCGGTGAAGAGGATAATGATGACGAATCCTTTCACATTTGTACTTTTTATGCTCGGTTTCAAACGCACATGCCTATTATGCCCCGCATATGAACATTTTACCCCATACACGGGGCAAAACAGGCAGCTTATTTTTTTTTTTAATTTTTATTAGCACCAAAGACTGGTAGCCTAAAATAATTATTAAAGATTAATGATAATAAGGAATAATGAGACTAATAAATGGATGTTCATTTTTTTCATTATCTTGGTTTTCTCAGATTTTATTCATGATTTCCCTTAAGGGGCCCACATTGCCTCGATTTCCCCTACGAAGTCTATGCGAAGCAAAAAAAAAAGAAAAGAAAAGAGCTTTTAAAAAAACTTTTTATAAAAAAATACAACCGACTTCCAAAAAATAAAAACACTACAAAATAAAAAATAACTTAAATTTCGGAAGTCGGTGTCAAAAAACAAACAAATTAACAAAAACACCGAGTTCCGAAATTGAAGTTATTTTTTATTTTGTAGTGTTTTTATTTTTTGGAAGTCGGTTGTATTTTTTTATAAAAAGTTTTTTTAAAAGCTCTTTTCTTTTCTTTTTTTTTTGCTTCTGTTTTTTATTTTTCACTTTTTAGTGGTACCCCACACCTAACAACACCACTGCAAAATCGGAGAAAAGCAAAATACAAACGCACTAGTTGCCCATACGATTTTCGAAAGTTCCCCTCGACTTCTCTGGGATGCCAATCATCAGATCCTGGTTTCCTTATCATGGGACCATTTGGGAAGTATTCCCTTTCCAACAAAAAAATCATTTTTAAAATCGGTTGGCAAGCGACGGAGTTATGCCCAAAAAAACATTAAAAAAAAAAAAATACAAAAATCCGAATTGAGAACCTCCTCCTTTTTGGAAAGTCGGTTAAAAAGTCATAGAACGAAAGTTGTTGATTATGATGACATTATCCTGAGACGTTATGTTACTAACATCTCCCGTATAAAATTCTTCAGTTACCGAGTAACTTACAGACAATCAGACATCGCAGTAGAAACCACTGATCGTAGATAGTTTTTTTAGAGAGGTTTTCTCGAAAATCCTTCGGTAAAAGGAAAAAATTGTCAAGCGCATACAAAGTCGCCCGGCCAAATGAGAGTCTATAAAATGGCGATAAAAATCATGTCTGTTGTATGGAAGCCCCCTTAAATATTTATTTTAACGCCCATCACGCCTGCATCACGCCCGCGTGATCCTAAAGAAACATACTCCCGAGATAAACAGAAGCCTAAGTGTAATTCTAGACTATAATCTACCTCTGTGACAGTGGCGTATTTAGACTCGAAGGGGCCCTGTATGAAACATTTTTGGGGGCCCTTTTTAGCATATTTTTTAAACAAAGTAGGCCTTACTAGCTTAGGACTGTCATAGCAGGCCACGAAGGAGACAGCGGGACTAAAATTAAATGTTTAGCTTTGCTTCCACATGTTCTTCATGTTCCACATGGTCTTTGTAGTCCGTCGGGGGCCCCATATCTATACTAATATTATAAAGAGGTAACATATATATTTGTTTGTAAGTTTGTATGTTTGTATGTAGGGGGTAATCTCAGGAAATTCTGGTCCGATTTGAAAAATTCTTTCAGTATTAGATAGCCCATGTATTGAGAAAGGATACATGATTAAGGATACATATCATCACGTTAAGACTAAAAGGAGCCGAGCATTAATGGAAAATGTGACGCAGACGGAGTTGCGTGGGTCAGCTATCTTTGATAAGGCTGATACGGCGGTAGCTACGCCCAATTTCATGAAGATCCTTACAGGCGTTTTGACGTGAAAGAGTAATAGTAATAGTTTATTTCATAATGGGATTGCAAAGTTTACAAATGTTGCATTTACATATTTTTAGGTTCAATCTAGACTAATATTATAAAGAGGTAACATTTTTGTTTGTATGATTGTAAGTTTGTATAGGGGGATTTCAGGAAATTCTGGTCCGATTTGAAAAATTCTTTCAGTATTAGATAGCCCATGTATTGAGGAAGGATACATGATTAAGGATACATATCATCACGTTAAGACTAAAAGGAGCCGAGCATTAATGGAAAATATGACGCAGGCGGAGTTGCGTGGGTCAGCTATCTGTGATATGGCTCATACGGCGGTAGCTACGCCCAATTTCATGAAGATCCTTACAGGCGTTTTGACGTGAAAGAGTAATAGTAATAGTTTATTTCATAATGGGATTGTTAAGTTTACAAATGTTGCATTTACATATTTTTAGGTTCAATCTAGACTAATATTATGAAGAGGTAACTTTAGGAACTTCTGGTCCGATTTGAAAAATTCTTTCAGTATTAGATAGCCCATGTATTGAGGAAGGATACATGATTAAGGATACATATCATCACGTTAAAACTAAAAGGAGCCGAGCATTAATGGAAAATATGACGCAGGCGGAGTTGCGTGGGTCAGCTATCTGTGATATGGCTGATACGGCGGTAGCTACGCCCAATTTCATGAAGATCCTTACAGGCGTTTTGACGTGAAAGAGTAATAGTAATAGTAATAGTTTATTTCATAATGGGATTGCAAAGTTTACAAATGTTGCATTTACTTAATTTTAGGTTCAATTTACAATAAAGACGGGTGAAGTACTGTTCTCCTAGCTAGGCTAAAATTTAGCCTGTGTTAAGGAGAGACAGTGCTGGTCCTAATTGGCGGATTAGTAATTTTGTGATAAATGACTAAGAAGATAGAAGATAAATCTCCAAGTTATTAGCGAGCCACCTATGTACCCAGGGTTTGCGACATCCGATCAAGCAATGATTTCCAGTCGTACTTTTAATTTTGTTTGAATATGTATATACCATTGATATATAAAAAAATGGTTTTTTATAATATATCAATGATATACCTAGACAAAAAAAAAATGAAAAAAAAAATGAATGTATACTAATATTATACAGTTCGTTTGTTTGCTTGCTTGAACGTGCTAATCTGCTGGTCCGATTTGAAAAATTATTTCAGTGTTAGATAACCCATTTACCGAGGAAGGCTATTGGCTATATAAAATCACGCTAAGACCAATGGTCTTAACGTGATTTTATATAGCCTATAGCCTATAACCTAGCGGAGCACTAATGAATAATGTGACGCAGACGACGTTGCACGGGTCAGATAGTTAAAAATACATATATAAATCTTATGTTAGTTGTAATAAAATAATATATAAATCTTATGTTAGTAATAATAAAATAATATCCTAATAAAGTTATAAGCTTCTTTTATGCAGCCCCGCACACGACTGTTTTCGTGTCATAAACAGGAGCAAACGCGTTTCCTTAATTCAGTCTTGAGTATTTGTTGTAACAACTGCAATAGAAATGGTACAATCACTGTTAACGTGAAAATGTCACGGTCTTAAGGTTCATGAGATATACTCCTAGCACACTCTGACCAACAGAAGGACGTACGGACAACTGAGGCTTTGTAATAGGGTTCTGTTGGTCACCCTTCTTTTAAGTTAGCACACGCGTATCATGTTTAACGGCAACGAGGAACTGTTATAAAGCAACACTAGCTTTTTCCCGCGACTTCGTTCGTGGATATCCCGTTTTTTCCGATCCTCTACCCCCCCCCCCCCGATTTAGTGGTCCTCTACACCCCCCAAAGAACCTACATCCCAACCATCGATTGTTTCGGCTGTCCGTTGTCTGTCATTCACTCAGTAACGGAAGAATTTATATATTAGACTAGCTGACCCGCGCAACTTCGTCTGCGTCACATTTTCCATTACTGTTCCGCTCCTATTTGTCTTAGCGTGATTATATATAGCATATAACCTTCCTCGATAAATGGGCTATCTAAAACTGAAAGAATTTTTCAAATCGGACCAGTAGTTCCTGAGATTGGCGTGTTCAACCAAACAAACAAACAAACTCTTCTGCTTTATAATATTAGTATAGATTGTCAATTTTGCGCGCCTGCTGGCAACTTCGCGCGTTGTTGTGCACGTTGCTGAACAGCCAATCTTTAAAAAAAAAATACACTAGGTCCACAAGTAAAATTTATTCAAATACAGAGGTTCTCCAGAAAAAAATTCTACTGAATTAAAATCCTCTTTATTCCGGACTAGCACTTCACCCGCGTCTTCGTCTGCACTGCCATTTTCTTAAGGATCACAAATTATTTCTTGTAAATTTAGCCGACTTCCCAAAAAGGAGGAGGTTTTTAATTCGGTTGTATATTTTTTTTATAAAATTTGTTATCTCGATAAAAGATTTTGCAGTAGTGTTGTTAGGTGTGGAGAACCACAAAAAAGTGAAAAATTTAAAAAACTTTTACAAAAAAATACAACCGACTTCTAAATGAAAAATAAAAGTCGGTGTTTCTTTTTTACTTTGTTGTGTTTTATTTTTTATTTGGAAGTCGGTTGTATTGTTTTGTAATCTAATCTCTAATCTAAATCGAATCTAAAATTCACAACGACAAGTCTTGTTTCATCATACAGTACTCAGTAGTACCTATTCGTGATAAAAGAGCTAATCACCAAATAAACTTTATTCGGACGTCATGATACTTTTCACACTATAGACGTGTTAATTTGAACAGTAACATCCGCAATACAGCGATGTTATACCGAAAAAAAATGTTTGTTTAATGGAATGGAATACATTTTCAAGTTCTTTTTTAAACGCATGTCCATTTGTTCGATGAAAATGGTTCCGTATCCGCTAAGTGGATGCTGATGGCAGAAATCAAGTCGAATCAAAGGTAATTTTCAACTGTCTAGCGTGTATTCCGTCCACTAGCGCCGCCATTCGTTTTTTATTATTTGTGGTAAATTTAAGACACGTAGATAAAAAACCGCTCTTTAGTGCACTGAAGAAATGTATTTATTATGTCTTGAGATTTATGTTTTGTACTTTAGAACATAAATAGTTGCCAAAGTCGATATTTTTGCTAAAAGTGGCCACTTTTAGCAATAATTGCCGTTTTGGCTATTTCGCCATGAGTTATGTATTAAAAATAGCTGTCAAAAAATAATAGATACATTTCTTGATACGTCAATGTCAAAGCAAAACGTCAACAACTTGCTCTGCATTAATAACTGTTTTAATTATAAAAAAAACATAGGATCAGTGCTTAAATAACTTCAATCTAAAGTCAAATGTGTGTGTGACTAATGTTGGCGTGAACTAAAAACAAGTCAATACGGAGCTACGTAAAAAGTGACTATGACACTTGTGAACTTATGGAAAGTGAACAAAAAGTGAATTCAAAACCGATAAACTTAATAAACACTAACACTTAAGGAATCTAAATAAGTCTGTGACTAATTCCATCAAGATACCAAAACGTTTCCACATATTTATTGCGTTTTTCTACAGTGAAAAGTGTAAGACAGCCGTTTGTTTGTTTTCATTTTTGAATGTTGACACCGTAGACAATTTTTCAACCAGTGTGACCATAATAATAATAAACGATCAAATAACTCTTTAAAACTGCACCATCTAACGGAAAAATAAACAAACATTCAGTGTTACCAATTGTCAGCCAGTGTTACCTCATATAAAATAAAGGGTAAACAACAACACATTATTGCGAACAGAGCCATCTATTGTGCGTATAAATAACTACAAATCCATTCGACAACGATAACAGTCATCGATTCTATGACTATGTACTAATGATCAATTGACCTAGTGGTGAGTACATGAGACTGACGGTGCTGGAGTCGCGAGATCAAATCTCAATGCGCACTGGAAGTTCTTTTTGAGAATAATAAATTGATTCATTCAATAAGCATGAACAGTTCTCTTCGAAATATAACATTTCGCGGTAAGCGCGTCCGAACCAATTCGGATCCGATACCAGATGACAATGACAACAATTTAACATCTCAGACACTAGAGTGCACCACTAACAGTTTACCAGACTTATCAGAAGACGAGGACTATGTAAAAACGTTAAAATATGAAATCCAAAAACTTGAATCGCAATTAAATAGTGCCCACAAAGAAATAGAATTGTTAAACATAGAAAACAGTAAACTGAAACATTTAAATGAGAACTTGTCTAAAAAGAATGAGATATTCAAAAAAGTAACATCCAATAGTCCTATTAAATCAAACCGAAGTACACCTAAGAAAAAATCCATAACAAACTGTAAGTCAAAACAGACTCAAACTGAAACCTTATTAAATCAAGAACATGACTCTGTATCTGTGGAATATGCGAAAAAACCTAGTACGAGTACATCAATTAACGACGACATAATAACTCAACAGACATGTAGGAAAAAAAGAATATGTGTTCTTAGCACGGACAATAAACATAAGGTCCTAAACATAGCGCAAAGAGTGTTATTAAAAGATCGTGATGAAATGTGCCACTATCTAACACCGACAATAGGAATACAAAAATACAAATACAAAAAAAATACAAAATATTTTTATTGGGAAAACAGAAAGTTACATTACATAACGTGTTTGGAGTCTCCTTTTAAGCAAACAATGCCTGTATTAGAAGGCTCCGCTCTTTCACATCACTGTCGTACACTTATACTGACAGAAATCAATATAGTGTACTTTGACCTTAAGGGGAAGTATGCAACGTAAGTACATTTTCCAGAATATAAATTTTATATGAGAATAATAGTGCATGCGTTGTAGTGTTTAGTGTGTTATGGTAAGTAGTGTTAAGTGTGGTATGTGATGTGGTGTGTGGTTTAGTGTGGTGTGGTGTAATGTGATGTGGTATAGTGTGGTGTGGTGTGGTATATGATGTGGTGTGTGATGTGGTGTGTGATGTGGTGTGTGGTGTGGTGTGTGGTGTGGTGTGTGGTGTGGTGTGTGATGTGGTGTGTGATGTGGTGTGTTGTGGTATGGAGTGGTCTAGTGTGTGGTGTTTTAAGTATATAAACATACAAAATAGATTTATTTCAGCTACTCAACGTGTTCCAAGAGTGCCTCGGTTTCGTCATAGGTAAGTCGTTTTATCCAATCCATTACACTTTTTTTACAGTCGTGGTAACTTGTATTATATAAGTTAATATGTTTGTTAATTTTGTTATAGAGCTGATTAGAGCGTTTATGGAATTGCTTGCAAGCGAATCTAGTTTTAGTTAGGGGAACTGCGACAACTAAATCTTTTCTCCTTTTTGATTTTTCGTTATCAATAGTTGGTCGGGTTTTATGTATTTTGAGTATGCTTTGGGTTACATAAAGTTTCCTTACAGATAGTAAATCACTTATTTGGTATAAGCTTGCAGTGGAGAATCTTTTATTTTTAAAATACATTAATTTTATTAATGCACGCTGCGCTCGTTCTACGTTTAAGAATTTCGTTTTTGCTGCCCCGCCCCAAATTGGGATACAGTATAATAATACTGACTGGGCCAGTGCTACATATATTTCATTTAGTAGATTTCTGGGACGGTTTTTACAGCTTTCTATTTTAGATGGAACAATATGTCTGAGAGTTTTAAAAATCCAACTGAGTTTCCTTATTCTCCCAGAGATTTGCTCAAGTTGAGGGTACCAGGACAGTGCTTGATCTACTACAACTCCAAGATATTTAGTTTGAGCGACCTTCTCAATACATGGGCAGTTACAGCTTATACTAGGCATGTTTCCACATATGTGAACCTTTAAATCTAACTCTTCCACAGGCTGTGTTCGGTTACTGATACTAAAGCATATATAGTTTGTTTTACTTGTGTTTAGGGAAAGTAAGTTACCTTTTAGCCATTCAGCTACCCGAGCCATTCCTGCCTCTGCACTCAGTTTAACTTCGTGCCAGGATGAACCAGAGAACACAATAGATGTATCATCGGCGTACGAGAAAACTTTAGCATTTATTATTTTCATATTACAGAGATCATTCATGTACAGAAGAAAGAGGGTAGGCCCTAAAACGCTACCCTGTGGGACGCCGTATGACACATCTACATCGCTACTGGAGTACTGTCCTATTTTTACTCTTTGTTTCCTGTTGGACAGGTAGTCTTTGATTAAACTGAGTGCAGTCCCTCTTATTCCGGCTTTTTCCAGCTTATTCACAAGGATTGGGACAGAAACTGTGTCGAATGCTTTTTTGAGGTCTAAGAAAACAGACAGGCATTTACTTCCCCTGTCAAGGTGCTCAGCTACAAGAGAACTTAATGCAGTTACTGCATCTTCAGTACATATACCTTGCCTAAAACCAAACTGCGAATTAGATAAAATATTAAATTTTTTGAAATAATTAGTTACTCTAACATTTATAATTTTTTCAAGCACCTTTGATATCGACGGTAAAACTGAAATAGGCCTGTAGTTGCTGGCATCGTCACTGTCCCCTCCCTTATAAACTGGTGTAATAACGGACTGTTTTAAAGGAGCCGGGAAGACACCCTTTTGAAAACAGAGATTGGCAAGGTGAACTATGATGGGAACTGCTTCTTTCCTTATGTATTTTAGGAATTTAGTCGAGACATTATCCCAACCCGGGGCACTGTCTGTTTTCAGATTCATCAGAATTCCATCCACCTCAGTAGCATCCGTGTCTAGTAGTACGAAAGTATTAGGTTGTGATCTTAATGTGTACGTTAGGTTATTAGGAAAATTATTTAAATCAGGATTTATTTTTTGAGCAAGTTGTTTTCCGATATTAGCAAAATAATCATTAACGTAATTTATTGACTCTAGGGGGGTTGTTTTTATATTTAATAATTCTATGTTTTGACTTTTTAATCTATTAGAGTATGTGATGGTTTTTATATTTTTCCAGAGTATTTTGTTGTTAGATACTGATTGTGCGAGTAAATTTCTTTCATATTTTCTTTTCAATTTTTTTATTAAATTATTACAAAAGTTTCTGTATCTAGTGTAAGTAATTTTTAATACTTCATTATGAGGGTCTTCGCGATTTTGTATTTGCAATTTATTTCGGTTTTTGATACAGCGAAGGATGCCCAAGGTGATCCACGGCTTTATGATGCGTTGATTGCTTGGAATACTTTTTATGTTAGTGTTTTGATTTACAACGCTGGTTAACATATTAATGAAACTATCAACTAATAATATTGGATCATCACAAAACAATAAGTCTGATAAATTCCTTTCCTGTAAATCTTTTAAAGCTTGTTCATAATTTAGTGTAGTGGTGGTTCTATTTACGTTTTTAATATTTGTTTTTATCTTCGAAATAGAGATGAATGTTGTATAGTGATCGGTCACTGTGGTATGCAGGATAGCGATAGATGCCGAGAACCTTTTGTGTATTTTAAGCATAAAATGATCAAGACAGCTTTTTTCCCTAGTGGGCAAAGTGTGTCCAGGTAAAATGCCAAAAAACGATAACATATTTAGGTAATTAACTCTACTCTTGTGCTCTTGGGATGACTCGGTCTCTTTGGGTTTGATGTTAATATTTATGTCACCCGCTATTATAATATTTTTTTGTGATGTTAATGTGTTTAACTGTGTGCTGAGGGAGTCAATGAAGCTGTCTGTGTTTGAGTTAGAGGGAGATCGGTATATACAATAAACAATGTTACCCAATATGTCTAATCGCAGACAGGAGGCTTGAACTAGCTGTATTTCTACAACTTTAGGGTTCAAAGAGCCCTTAACATATACAACCACGCCGTCGTTCTGGTTCAACTGACGAATCGTCATATATGAGTTATAGTTGTTTATTTGTGGAATCGCTTTATTAGCATGCAATCTACATTCCGTTAGGATAATAATGTCAGGTTCTAATTTAAGGGTAGATAACGTGATCGCAAAGTTGTCAAAATTACAGTAAATACTTCGTATGTTTTGAGATATTATTGTGAGATCACTTTTATGTACGTAGATATGTTTCCGAAGTTCTGTAGAATCGCATTCCACCGTATGGGCAATTTCAATGCTATCTATTTCAGAGACAGTACGTAGTGTATTATCCATTAAAACTTAATGTCAGTTGAAAAACCGTCAAGATTAGGTAAGTATTTATTTCAATATATTTAGACAGTAAGTAGCCATATAGAGAGTATATTATATTCGTTTGTCTTTTTTGGGAGGGTTGTGTTTTTATTTTGCAGTATTGTATAACGTGTGCATAATTGAGTAATAGTAAGTTATGTGATTGTGTATTGGAGTTTTGTGTAAATATTTTGTGTGTATGTAAGATAGATAAGTATAGTATGTGTGTCTGTTTAGTGAAGTTTCTTTTTTTATCAAAATAAATTAGCTTGTCGGCTAGGAAGCCAAAGTAACCAATTGCGTATATCTTTAAAACATGTTTGGTGGGTAATAATTTAAAATTATACAGTAATAATAAAGTTTTACCTTTTAGAAGGATACGATTTATGTTAGTGGAAAATAGTCATTTTTCCAGCAACAGTTTATGTACCTGTTCTTCACTTCTTACGATTATAGTTGACGAATTTTCATTCTTCTTAATGTATACCTTTCCATAGGCAGTCCAGCAAAACTTGTAGATTCCAGCTTTAATAAGGTCGCGTGCAAGGAAGTGGAGGCGGGAGCCCTTAGCTGTTAAATGTTCCGTTATGAAGACCGGGGTGTCTTCTTGACTTTTAAATCCCATGTGTTTACAACACAACTTGTTTTGATGTTTTATGTTAAAAGCCTTGGCCATTTTTAAAGTCTCAGTCTTCAAGATTGTGGAGCCAATTTCCACGACAATAGGTGTATTTTGTTTTTCCGCTGTTTTTCCGCGTACTCGGTATATGTCCTTAATATCGTATTTTTTTATGCTACATTGAATGTTTTCAAAGAGGCAAATAGCCATTCCTAAAAGGTCTTCTTTAGTCTCGCCATTTTTTCTCGGCACATTTTTAATCATTAGGTTACTCTTCCGACTTTCAATTTGCATGTCCTCTATCTTGTTTTCTAATACTGAGATATATTTTTTGTCTTCTTTAGATTGCGTCTCGAATCGGGTAATCTTCTCTTGAAGGTCCAGGTTTTGTGCAGTTAAAAACGCAATCGATTTTTCTATTTGTGCATTTGATTGCTGAATCTCCTGAAGTTTTGTATTAATTAGCTGTGTCTCATTCCCTTGTTTTTCATTAAAAGAAGAGAGCATTACTTTTATCTCTTCCTTAAATTCATTTAATTGTTTGACAAGGGAATCATCCATATCATCTCTGCATCTTTTGACTCGTTGGAACACATAGTTAGGTGGAGTTTTATGTGTGTCCACCATGTTAATTTCCGTGTCCGACAAGGATTTATTCATGAAGTTAGAATCCGCAGCAGATAGGGATTTAGGGGGCGGCGTGCGTTTCATTTCTTGACAGATAATAAGTTGACTCACCGAGCAGATACGGCAAAGTCGCGGTGAAGTTTCGTGGTTGAAGATAGGCGACGCGGTGAAGTCTTGAGGTAGGCGGGCGAAACGGTGACACGAGTGTGGTGCTAAAGCTACGTACCAATTAGCTAAGTGCTTATGTGTGCGTGACTAGTCCGCGCGGCCGACCTCAGCGAAGCCAGAAAGGGAAAGCAATTATTAGGCTGCTCTCTTTCTCGCGGGTCGAGGCTCGGGGGGCTTCTGACGCGGTGACTGTCGGTGACTTCTCGCAGCGAGCCCAGAAAGGGATAGCAATTATTAGGCTGCTCTCTTTCTCGCGGGTCGAGGCTCGGGGGGCTTCAGACGCGGTGTCTGCCGGTGACTTCTCGCACAGAGCTTTTCAATTATCTTGTTTAGTACACTTTGTAAGTAGAACTATTATCGCAGTTAGAGTAATTTTAGATTTCTTAAAAAATTGGACAACACGTCTGTACTAGGCGATGGTTTGGACGAAAGAGCAACAAGAGGAATAGAACAACTTATTACTGGAATTGAGGCAAAACTATCCGACTTCACCATACATGACTATTGCATAATATTGATTGGATCAGAGGACTTTAAATCAACACATGACTACAGCAAAATTATAATCCACATTCGGGATGTCCTGTGTAAAATAAAACACACAAATTTTATTATATGCTTCCCGACATATACTTATACGAGAAATAATGACATCTACAACTGGAGGATTGAAACATTCAATAACCTACTATACCATGATATAATGTCCCATGAATACGCCTACTACATAGATTCAAACCAAAATCTTGAGTGTGATATCCGTATGTTTAGGAAAAAGTCTGGTTTTATAAACAATTTAGCAATGCGGACAATTTTTGAAGATATTAAGACTCTAATTAATGACATTGAATGCTCTAATACTGCCTATCTTAACCAATTTTATGACGACCACCATGCGATTTGTGACGACCACCGTGCAATTTATGACGAAGCCTCTGAAGGCGACCTTTCCGACGAAGACTACCTGACGACGACGATGACGACAACGACGACGACTTCTTGCAATAATCGACCTTCAAACTTTTTTCGTGACTAAACATCTTCATGTGTTGCATCAAAATATCGCTGGGCTATTAGCAAAATCTGAAACGCTAACAGTGTGCTTAGAAGAATTAGCAGCTTCACAATCTTGTGTGGAAGTACTATGCATCACTGAACATTTTATTATGGAGGGCTATGAGAAACATCTTGATCTTCCTAATTATCAGCTCGCAGCCTGCTATGCAAGAAAAAATAACAAAAGAGGTGGAGCATGCATCCTTACTAGAAACGGACTACAATACAAAGAATTAGAAAAGATTTCAAGGCTCTCAGTAACCGGTGTATTTGAATGTTGTGCCATCGAAGTGATTGACTATAAGATTGTTATTGTATGTATTTATAGAGTCCCAAATAGTAGTAACTTCAATACGTGTATGGAAAAATTTCATATGATATTAAGAGAACTGTCCAATAAGCCTTTTCAAAATAGACATATTGTAATAGCGGGTGATTTCAATGTAGATATCCTAAAGAGAACTTATCAAACCTTAGATTTTGAATGTCTATTATTGAATTACAATTTGAGATTGTCTATATTTCAGCCTACTAGAATGAAGAGTCAAACATGTCTAGATAACTTTGCTCACAACTTTGAGAAAAAATGCAAGGCGGAAGTGATTGAATTTGGCCTATCGGATCACACTGCGCAATTGCTGAAGTGTCCTGTGAGAGTGGACTGTGTTTTGAAATATTGGTACAAATCTCGAAGGGATTTTAGCCCGGAAAATATGATGAAATTCAGAACCTGTCTTGAGAAGCTGACGTTTTCTGAAATCTATGACAGCGATGATCCAAATGTTTCTTTTAACTCGTTTATAGATCAATTTAAATTATTTTACGACTTATGTTTCCCCCGTAGGCTTTATAAAATACAAACAAGTAAAAAGCAAAAATGGATATCACGTGGTATCAAATTATGTAGCTTTAAAAAAAGGCAATTACTATGGACGTCTAGACTCCAACCGACTAAAATAAACAAAATAAAATATTCAAACTACTCCAAATTACTTAAAAAAATTATTAAACTGACTAAGCGATCTCAAAATGACTACAATATTAAAAAATCGGACAATAAAAGTAAAATGACTTGGAAATTAATAAAAAACTCAAAATTTAATTTGCCAAATGACTTAATTAATTCAATTCAAGATGACAATAGAACAATTAAAAATCCTCAATTAATTGCTGACAAGTTTAACGCCTATTTCATTGATAAAATTGTACCAATACCAGGGATATGCAAAAAATCAACTGCACACATTATAAATAAACTAAAATCCATGTTCATGGCACCATGTACACCAACGCAAATATTTAATATTATAAATAGCTTAAAAAACACCAATAGCGTAGGGCATGATGAAATTTCAACAAAGGTCATAAAGCATGTTGCTGATCTAATTTCTACCCATCTGAGCCATATTCTAAATCTATGTATCAGTCAGGGTGTTTTTCCTGACAGTCTTAAGGTTTCTATTATAAAACCAGTTTTCAAAAAAGGGGATAAAAAGCAAATGGAAAATTATAGGCCTATTGCGCTTTTGCCAATTTTCTCAAAAATATATGAGAAGTATATTTATAACGAGCTATACGCATATTTAGAAAACCATAAGATTCTCTGCAACGAGCAAAAAGGTTTCCGGAAAAATAAGACAATAAATATGGCAATCTATGACTTCTTGAATACAATTATGACTAACGTTGATAAAAATACACCTGTTTGTGCTATGTACTGTGACATGACACAAGCGTTTGACTATGTTGACCACGATACCTTAAGAAACAAACTGTACTCCTATGGCATTAGAGGTAATATTCTGGATCTATTAATGACTTATCTCTCAAATAGAAAACAAAAAACTGCGATGACAGACTTAAATTTAAAGTCGAAAGAAGAAGTAACATACCTCTCCAAAGAACGTACTGTATACTTTGGCGTACCACAGGGCAGTGTTCTAGGTCCCTTACTTTTTTTAATATATATTAATGACCTGCCCAAAGCAATAAATTACCCTGTGACCCTATTTGCTGATGATAGCACGATAACAGTAGCTAGTAATAAACCTGACCAATACGAAGCTGATGTAAATGACGCGTTAATCTCAATAATCTCATGGCTTAATAAAAACAATTTAAAAATTAATCTTGGTAAAACTCAAATTATGCAGTTTGGCCATAGAAAAACTAGTACGAAAATGGACGTGAAATATCAAAGCAATGTAATCAATGACGTTGACAGTGCTAAATTCCTAGGACTTGAAATAGATAGACAGCTTAACTGGAAGAATCATATTGAAACATTATGCAAGAAAATAAGTAGCTCATCTTATGCCTTAAATAAACTCGCTCCAACCGTTAACACGGATTCGCTACTCACAGCCTATCATGGCCTAGTTGCATCTGTGTTAAGATACGGCATCATATTTTGGGGTAACTCTACTAATAGGGAAGCCGCGTTTAAAGCGCAAAAGCGCTGCATAAGATCTATGTTTGGGCTTCAGGTAACGGACAGTTGTGTACCATATTTCAGAAAGCATAAAATTCTGACACTACCAGCTTTGTATATTTATGAAACAGCTTTATTTGTGAGACTTAATCCAAATTTGTTTTCGTCCCTATCTGATACTGTACAACGTAACAGGCGAAATGACATGCTCCGTGGACGCAGAGCTAAGTCAGCTCTCATGCGGAAAAGCATATTCTGCAGAGCCCCGCAAATTTATAATAAAATTAAAAAAACGATTAGAGAGTTGGATTTGGTTGGATTTAAGAAGCAGTTTAAAGAATTTTTATGTAATAAATGTTATTATAACTTAAATGACTTCCTAAATGACACTGACATGTAATTTAATCTAATTTTATTATTTGATATTAAACTGACATTCCTTTTTGAATTTTAATTAATATAACAAATTTAACATTTGTACGCCCATGTGGTAGAATATGATGAAACTTTTAAAAAAACTTAAGACCATGTAATGTACATACCTACCATATTCTGACAAATAAACGATGATTTGATTTGATTTGATTTGATTTGATTCTTCACTGCACTACAGAGCGGTTTTTTATCTACGTGTCTTAAATTTACCACAATTATTAAAAAACGATTGGCGGCGCTAGTGGACGGAATACACACTCTTATGGGTATGTTAAAGCAATTCGCTAATTTCCACCGTCAATAAACTGCAAATACATTTAGTCCGTCAGTTAAAGTATTGAAAAATAATGGACACGGTATTTTTTGTTTTTGTAAATGAATGAATATTGACAAAGATAAAACGCATCAAAACTCGGGAGAGCTTGTGACGTCAGAAGGCACTAAAAATTATACCACAGCGTGACGTATTGTGAATTTTAAAAGCGATGTATCTTCGTCAGTTTTGGTTTACGTAACAAAAGAAAAAAAATGGGTCAAATATTTTTTGATAATCAAACTGACGAACTTTTTAGATTATTTCAGTGGACAAACCTATTACAAAGCTGTTTTATATTGTCTTGTCGAGAGAACCTAGAAAACAACATTCTATCAGCGATTGTCAAAAGAAAGAAGTCCAAAATTATTAAGGCTAGCCATGTGACATTATGGGAGCGCTTGTCAATGAATCTAGGGCCTCTCAAGTAGGTTGGAGTCGCCTTTCAGCCAAGGCGGCATCTGAATACCATTATTACTGCCCATGTGACGCCCATAACCCTAATATATACTGGGTTGTGAAAGTGAGATAGGCATTCGGTAAGACGAAACCCGTTGGCACGACTGGTGTCAGATTTTCTCGTTTCTGACTGTCCGTAACGACTGTCGAAGATCTACAAACGACAGCCGGGCAACGCAAACAACAGCTTAACGTGCTTTCCAAGGCATTTAAGAGTCGCGGCATCTAATTGTTGATCACGCAGCCACAGACCGCCCTCAGCAAGCATTCCTTGACTTTGAAGATCAGCCCAGAGCTAGGAGCTCTTCATCTGAACTGCTAGTCAATCTCCATTCTAATGTGTTTGTTAGCCATTATCGCTCATCGAACGTCACTTTAACCAGAGCTGCAGCACAGTCAATAAAATAATGACGTCACGACGAACTTTGCTAATTCATTCTAATGACGTAACACCATGTCAAAGGCCTATAACACATTGACAACAAACGCTCATATTGTTGACAGTCCCATTAGACACACAGGCCATGGTCAAACATGAATGCTTTGTTTGCTATCGTAACGTGAGCAAGAGCATGCAAATGTTTGAGAGACAAGACAAACATTGGATGTACTGTAAGGTTGCGTTTCCACCAGAGATGTGCGAGGATGTGTAGCGAGGTATGCGTTTGTAAAGAACCAATAGAATCGCTTCATTTACCTCGCCTCGGTCAGCACAGCTCTGGTGGAAACGGCTCAGCGGAGCTAGATTTTTGCGCATATAAACCAAGCGAGCGATGTGTGCGAGGGATGTGTACGAGAGATGTGTGCGAGGGATGAGTGCGAGGGATGTGTTGCGAGGAATGTGTGTTGAGAAGGATGTGTTGCGAAGTTTGCCCATACTGTACAGCCAGTTAAATTTTCTTCCATTATGCCACGCAAGCGTACGACTACAAGCGCTAACGACAGCAAAGCGAGACGTGAGCGGCAGGCAGGCGTTCGCGTTAATCCGCTTCCACTACACCGCACCCCCGTCGACACATTTCACAGCTCCGCTACACATCCTCGTAGGCACATTTTCATCGCACAGCTTTGGTGGAAACACACATTTTCACAGCAGAGCTAGACATCCTCGCACGACACATTTCCATCGCACATCTCTGGTGGAAACGCAGCCTAAAGCTTGTTTCATGTTGAGTGATATTCATTTTAAGGTGCAAGGAAAATTTGTTCATCTCTCATTTGTGGGCAGTAAGGTCTAACGACAGCCATTTGGCTTATACGTGCCTTCCGAAGCACGAAATCATCTTTTTAGGGTTCCGTAGCCAAAAAGCCAAAACGGAACCCTTATAGGTTCGTCATGTCTCTCTGTATGTCTGTCTGTCTGTCTGTCCGTCCGTATGTCACAGCCACTTTTCTCCGAAACTATAAGAGCTATGCTGTTGAAACTTGGTAAGTAGATGTATTCTGTGAACCGCATTAAGATTTTCACACAAAAATAGAAAAAAAATAACAATAAATTCTGGGGGTCCCCCATACTTAGAACTGAAACTCAAAACTCACTTTTTTTCATTAAACCCATACGTGTGGGGTATCTATGAATAGGTCATCGAAAATGATATTGAGGTTTCCAAAAATCATTTCTTCTAAACTGAATAGTTTGCGCGAGAGACACTTTCAAAGTGGTAAAATGTGTCCCCCCCCTGTAACTTCTAAAATAAGAGAATGATAAAACTAAAACAAATAAATGATGTAATTATATTACCATGTAAACTACCAGCGAAAATTATTTTGAACGAGATCTAGTAGGTAAGTAGATTTTTTAATACGTCATAAATCGTAAATCGCAACTTTTGCTTGTAATTTAATACCTACAGGTTTTTACGGAACCTTCGGTGCGCGAGTTATCAGATACATCAAGGTTATTAAAGCCAACAATGTCATAGCCAAACTTTAAAATAACTCTACAAAATATGCTTCCCGTGAGAATCGAACCCACGACCTCCGTATCACAAGGCAAACCCAAAACCGCTCGCCCACGGAAGCAGAAATATGTAATCGTGAACAGACATTGATCAATGCCAGCCATTTTCAATTTCAATATTAATGCAAAGATGGCGAAGACAGTCGAGGTCACCATCTTAGCCATTCGAGTCGAAATAGCAAAGGACAGAACTGTGTGGAAAAGGGAGACAGAGGTACTTGATAAATGGGCTATCTAATACTGAAAGAACTTTTCAAATCGTACCAGTAGTTCCTGAGATTACCCCCTACATACAAACTTACAAACAAATTTTACCTCTTTATAATATTATTAGTATATTAGTATTAGTATAGATAAGTTGATATTTCTTCTGGATAAAGAGTATATAGCTCCAAAAAACTGCACAAAATACGGCTAGCGCTGCGTTTTGCTCGGGGACGCGCCTTAATCAATTCTGATTTTATATTAATTGATTCGACATTATTTTATAAATCTATAAACTAAATACCTTGGCGTAAATCACCTGATATACGTACATGCTTCTTCATCCAAATTCAAAACAAAAACAAACGAAATTCAAATAGCATTTGATAGATTTCCAACATTGGCTACATTTAGATCCTTTCATACTGCACAGCTCAATTAAATGAAATTACAAATATCTTGGTAACCTCCTTTTTTGAATTGGATTTGTTAAATATTTATAAGCGTTTGTTTAAGTTTATGCATAACGTGGAAAACACGGTGTATATAGGTTATGAAAAATGTAATCATTTGCCCTTTAGAATTACATCCCTTTACCTTACCATCTAGTAAACGCGCCCTTGCCAATCAAGATGTAGTAAGCCATTATTACGTCAATGACATTGACACATATTGGATCACCATCAGACTGCTCGTCTCAACGGTCAAGTTAATGTCTAGTGCACACAATGGCCCATGATGGTTGGACTTTGAGATCTATTTGATGGGTTTCTAGCAATGATTGCTGAAGTTTGTGTTGCCTACATATCAATTTATTTATTTATCGAGTAACTATGACTCATTTTTTAAGTTACAAACGTATACTATGTTAGTAATTAAGTTTGATTTATCCACAACAAATAACATAGCACACAAAACAACAACAAACATAAATGCAACACAACATTATATAGTGGCAGTACTGCCCAACACTTCACCGCGGCTGCACCATTCCATGGGAAAATGGTGCAACAGCGATTCACGTATGGGCAGTTCAGCCTGCTCGAAATCAGAGATAGGATATTGTTGTGGCTACCCCACACTCCACGTAATAGGGACGCACAGCGCTCACGCGTTACATTCAAATATCGTAAATAATATATAACTAATATAATCGATATCTTTAAAACGATCCTATGTTTCGGACAGCCAAAATCGATAATATGAAGGTAGAATTTAGGTATTATAACACTAAGTAGGTACAACATTCCTGGGAGTAGTACATCAATTTGGTCCATTCAATTTGTTTGTTTTCGTTCATCTTGATATCATGATGGAGGGATCAAGCATTTTGTGTACTAATATGATGAGGTAGCTAAAATTATAGCATAGGTAGAAAATAATAGATTAATTTTACTATTTTTTTATGTATGTATGACAGACATTAGAGACTTGGTCCCTTCATTTTTACGCTAACAAAAATCAAAGTCTGTTATAAAATTATCTTAGTGCTGTATGTTTGAACGCATACATCTGGGATAATTATTAAAATGCGTAATTTTTATCAAAAGAGTATATAGAAAATATCTATCTCTATAGCTTTGCACTACAAACGAAAATGATTTGGTTTTGTTTAGTAAATTTAAAAAAGCGACCGGTTAAAGTCCGCGTCTACATCACTCCCGCACTCTTTTGTATGCACAAGGTCATTAGCATGTTTTGTCGAACAACAGCGACTGTCCGGCGAGCGAAATAATGCCTAAATTTTGATTGTTTTTTCTTCTTGGCGAGAACTGATAAAGAAATAATACAATATGGTTTCAACATTTACTTCAAAATAAAAAGCTCTATCTATTGATATAACTTTTATATATATTCGTGATGAAATCTCTTAGCAGTACACGTTTAAAATTGTAATTTAGTGTCATGTTTGATAAAAAAAGTATCGAGCCAATCATTCTAAATCGCGTTTCTATCTTTACGATTTACTTGAGGGTATGTTCAATTTTTATGTAATGATTTTTATTTATTAAAAAACTCATAATTAATTCGATTTTCAGACGTTCAAAAACCTTAAAAAGTACTGCAACCCCGCCTTAACCCTTTGCGGCCTTCTGGACAACGTCCATGATTTTGTTTTTTGGAGCGCAGTGCTATGTTCCGCGGTCCGAGATACAGAACCTCAGGATACTACGCTCTCTGGGCGGCGCACCGCCGTGTCCTCGAAACGGCGATCGGCGGCGACCTCTCGCGTCCGGCCCTGGTCCAAGCCATGGTCCGGAGCGAGACGGAATGGGACGCCGTTGCCTCCTTTTGCGAAGCAGTTATGCTAGCGAAGGAGGTGGCGGAGAGGGAGAGGAGACCCTCTCGTCCCAGCCGCCGTGGTGGACGCCGCGGGCGTCAGGGGCCACCACCTGGTGACCTCCGGCCACCGTAGGCGTGGGCCTGTGGACGGCGAGCTATGGGTGGCTCGCCGTCTGTCCGTCTAGTGACGACAGGCCGTGTCGACGGCGCGTTAGTGTTCCACGCGCGCCTCAAAGAGAGTCAGCACACAGAGGGGCCCGAAAGGGCCGACGCCTGCCGGAGTCGCGGGATTATTCGCAAGAGACACCGTGGCTCCGGAACACAAAGGGCAATAAAGGAACATGGATGGGTTTTAGTCAGTAGAAGTCTGACACTCCCTCCCGCTACACCCAGAGCGGGAGGAGTCATTGGATGATTTCCCATCCCTAAAAAAAAAAAAAAAAGACGATGCTTTTTTACAAACAGTATCGCTGCCACAGTTTTTCTGAAAAAATCAGATATATCCAATGACACTTGCGGTAGTGTAGTGTGATGTTTTTTTTTTCATGATATGTAGTTTTATAACATTCTCAATAGCGTTAGCGTTTACGGTAATTAGTATTGAAATGGAATAAGCGCCATATTATTGTCGATACAAGCAAGACTTCACAATTTTGTCACTGAAACTACAGGTATTACCACTGGATCCGTTACTTTTTACAATGGGTACCTACATGAGATAAAATTTGTAACCAAGGCATACAAAGTACAAAATACAATACAAAATACTTTATTTCAAATAGACCAGTTACAGGCACCTTTGAATAGTCAAGGTCAGTCAGTCAAATAGACCAAGCTAATTCTGCCGCGCTAGCGACTAAAGCAGCAAGTTGTTCTGCAACAAAACACACACTCACCGACCCTATCTCCAGCGCGGCAGTTGCAAGTTCCAAAGAGCAGATCCCATAGAGAATACCTTGAAACCAAAGAACACACGCGACGAATTTATAATTTAGACCAAATGAGGTAAAATGGCATGATGACGCACAACGACGCTACCTATATGCCAAAAATATTTTGCAACAAATGTTTTATTTAACATTCGTTATGTTACATTTTACTGCTACTAAAATGTGTTCTAAGGTTAACCGGTATAATTAAATGTTTTCCTGGCGTGACATGCCATTGCATAAGTGAAGCTGCATAATTGAGCCAAGAGATGCGTTGCTCTGGCCTTAACTTCTTTTAATAAAGTTATATTTATTTTTAACCGACTTCAAAAAAAGGAGGAGGTTTTCAATTCGGTGGGTTTAAAAAAAATGTAGGTATGTACACCGATTACTCCGAGATTTTTAATCCAATTTCTATGATTGATTTTAGTTCGATGCAGCATACTTGCCGTTTGGTCCCGTAAAAATTTGATTCAGTTTGGCTCAGTAGTTTATGTGCAATTTTGCTTATTTCAATTTGTGCTTAGACGATGACGTCGCCCAAGTTTCACCACTTAAAAGTAAAAAATAAAACCTTTTTTACAAAACATATATAACCAACTTCCAAACAAACACAACACATTATAAAATAACTGTAACATCGGAAGTCAGTCTTAAAAAACAAAAGAATAAACAAAAACACCGACTTCCGAAATTAAAGTTATTTTATAGTTTGTAGTGCTTTTGTAAATAGGTTACACATAACACTTTTACACGTCAATCCTTTTCTGTCCAATAAATCATTGGCTCGTCCGATCTTAACCAGCCCTTCATAATCATCATCATCATCATCAGCCTATAACAGTCCACTGCTGGACATAGACCTCTCCAAGTGCACGCCATTTGACTCGATCATCGGCAACTCTCATCCAGCTGCTACCAGCCACCATGTGAAGATCGTCGCTCCACCTAGCCTGAGGGCGTCCTACCTTACGTTTGCCGATTCGCGGTCTCCACACAAGAACTAGTCTACCCCAACGGTCATCGATTCTACGGCTAATATGGCCGGCCCATTGCCACTTCAGCTTGCTTATTCTATGAGCTATGTCCTCAACTTTGGTTCTCTGTCGGATCACTTCGTTGCGTATTCGATCTCTCAAAGAGACCCCAAGCATAGCCCGTGACCTTGAATTTATTTACCAGCCGGTCTATTCTGTCGAAATCTCACCGTGTTCACTTAGGCGGAGTGACCGACAAGTGAGCTGTCATTCCATCTTGTTTGTATGGTTTGACAGGTCACTTGTCGTCCACTTCGCTTAAGTTTTCACTTCGACATGTTTACAGAATCGCACTGCAAGGCGGGCTCGATGGCGCGTTGTATTCTACGCGCCCATCATAGAGTGCAGTGCCTACCACGGCTGCGAGTTTATTCACAAGAGTCACGCAAATTGCATTATGAGAAACTCGGATGGGTTCTAGTCAGTAAGAGTCTGACACTCCCTTCTGCTCTGCCCATCGCGGGAGGAGTCATTTGATGATTTCCCATCTTATAAAAAAAACATTATGTTAAGAGGGCTATAACAATTTTTCTTTAATTTTAGCGTTTTATTCGAGTTTTGAAGTGTGATTTTGCTTTAGATATAGCCTTAAAAAAAAAAAAAAGATATGCCTAAGACAGTTTGATCATTAATCTTGGGAGTGTTTTAAATAAATATTTCAATTTGTTCACGTACATCAGTAAAATCCTTGACTCCGCAAAGGATGTTTCACAAAATGTTAATGCTTTAGGGAATCTTTTGATGCCTTGGTACACCGAAGATATTATAATTTAATCATTTATAAAAATGTTCACGGTACAACTGTATCTTCTACTTTAGAATGTTTAAATCAATTTATTACGATTCATACAGTAATACACCAAAAATAATTCTGTAAAACTGAGAGTTATTGACAATTTTCCGTACGAAACTATAATTTTTATCTATAAAATTATAATCCAAATTCAAATAAAAAATATTTAATAACTAAGGTGGCGTTGCTATATTGCTTGAAAAAAAAATTGGTCTAATTAAAAGTAAAGTAAATATTTTTAAATAATTGTTGTATGCAATGCAAGAATCAATATAAATCTTGTGACGCGCGGTATTCAACTTTAGTCAACCTGAGCAATTCGATTTTGTGAAAGCGCTCTTAAATGCAAAACATACATTTATACCAAAAAAAAAAAAAATACTGAATTATCTAGCTGCGCCGCATGCCAGTTTTTAAGGATACCTACCAAGTTTGAGGATCAATTTGGCATTTTTAACGCTCTAGCAACCTAATAGGTCATTTAGATCTTTTGTCCTATTACCTACAGATATAATTAACAAAACTAGTTTGGTTTGCCGTGCCATTTAACTTACTGCTAAATAACAAGCTTTAGCTAGTACATAAATCGTGCCTGAGACAAATTTGATTATTCTATAACATATTATTTCGAATTTCTGGATTCACGGTATCTATCTTGACAAACTCACTTAGTAAAGATGTATTTTAGACGGAGCCCGTTAGGGTCAGTGTTTGCCAGGGTTGAAGAATTTGTTCGGAACAGTCACCGGGGCGGGGGAACGCAAAGGTCGCTAGGAAGAACACGGATGAGTTTTAGTCAGTAAGAGACTGACACTCCTTTCTGCTTCGCCCGGGAGGAGTCATTTGATGAATTAAAAAAAAAAAAGAATGTTATTCAACGAAATATACATCCCACTTTAACATCAACACTGTAGTCAAGCAAGAACTTTACGCTACAGACAAACTGAGCAACACTTTGATAAGAGATCGTTGTGGTTGAGATGTCCCATTGATAAGGGTGAAGGGATGTTTCAGTCCTCCGACCAAGCGGGAACGATGGATTTACGGCGCAAATGTTCGAGAAGGCAAGATCGTACCTTAAATGGTTATCTATAGAGCATTGTTGATGACCTTAAGCGAGGACACGCTGTACGCTTGAATGGAACGACAATTAAGTGTTGAGGTAGCAAAATAGTTGGTTTAATAATAAAGCTTCAAATCGGAGGTACTCTTGAAAAAAATATCCTACGCCCTTCTTGAAGGTCTAATGTAGCACGTTCGAAGTTTTAGACGTGAAATTGTTACGGGCAGGCAGAGTTGCTTTTGCATTTGTAATTTTAAGTGTGGATACATTTGCTGATTGGTTATCGATATATGCCCTAAGGATCGCAAACAGAAGTGGCAGTGGGTAGGGGGCATATTGCTCGCAGAACCGATGGTCGATGGGGCCAAAAATTTGTGGAGTGCCGACCGCGTACCGGAAGATGCCATTTTGTAAGGTCTCCCACAAGGTGGACCAATGACTTAGTGAGGGTCATGGGTAGCTGATGCATGCGAGACGCTCAGGAATGGTTGTTGTGACGACACTTGAACGAGGCCATGTCCAGCAGTGCACGTCTTTCAGCTGATATATTTTGATGACTAGCTGACCCGCGCAACTTCGTCTGCGCCACATTTTCCATTATTGCTCCGCTCCTATTTGTCTTAGCGTGATGATATATAGCCTATAGCATTCCTCGATAAATGGGCTATCTAACACTGAAAGAATTTTCAAATCAGACCAGTAGTTTCTGAGATTACCCATACATACAAACTTACAAGCAAATACCTCTTTATAATATTAGTATAGATAATAATAATGACTATGGCTGATATCAAACTTGTTTTTCCCTAAAGACAAGGCACAATACAGTGCATCAATAGATAGCTCTGCAAATGCACCAGTTAACATTTTAATAGTAATACATTTATAGGATTAAAGGAGGCTTAAACTGAGTTTGGTCTGTGGATGGGTGACCATCTTACAATAACAACATACCGAATTTCCTCCGTGCCTCGGAAAGCAGGTTAAGCTGTTGGTCCCGGCTGTTAATTGGAGATCTTTGGTGGTCGTTACGGATAGTCAGAAGCCAGAAAATCTGACACCAGTCACGCGAAGGAGAACCGTGTTACCCAGTTAATGGGTTGCGGAGGTCTGGTAGGCAGCCGCTCCACGTAAAATACTGGTATTCAGCTAAATCCGGTTTGACTGGAAGCCGACCCCAATATAGTTGGGAAAAGGCTAGGCAGATGATGATAATAGGTAGATTAAACTGCTTTTTCCGAGGCAGTGCTACTGACACACTCAAAATACATCCCTGACCTCCATTAAAGCTCTTAAACACACATGTTTGTTTAACAACATAATGTGTATTGTTGACGCTGTAACACCTAAACTAGTTCCAAACATAATTAAAATCTGAATGCAATTTAACTAGGTACCAGGGAAACCAGCTGCAAACAGATTATGATGCAATTAAAAGTTTAAAATAAACACGCTTTGTTTAAATAGCAGTTTTAACCCCTTATAACTACCGTTGTTTTAAAACAACGCTTTGAAAAATATATTCTTATTATTTATTTATTTAACAATTTATGTACACATTTAATAGGAAGATAAGAAGAAAGAAACAGAAAAAAAGGTACAAAGGTGATGCTTATTTCTATAGAAATCTCTTCCAGCGGCGCGTACCTGCAAAAGGAGAGTAGTGTAAAAACAGATGTAGACATTGTGTGTAAAAGTTATAAATAGCTTAAAATGAAAATAAAAAATTTTAAATATCACATATAGTACATAGATAACAAAATAATATTCACTAAATAATATTAAAATATAAATATTATATTACTTACTTATATGCAATGATGAGAAGGAAAGATAGTGTTCTTTCACTCTTCTTTTAAAAATTGCAAGAGTTTGGCACTCCCTAATGTCGGGTGGTAGCGAATTCTAGAACCGTACCGATGCACAGTGATTATTAATATTTTAAATCAGTTAACTTATGTCTACTTGTTGATTTATTAGTTCAACTTCCTGTCTTATTGATAATAAGGATGCTATGCTAGTCATATCCCTTACACTAATCACGTTACCAATAAACGAAGTATACATTATGTTCATTAACAAATGTATTGTTTAGCAATATTATGGTTTATTGCTATCGATGTAAGGCATTTGTCAAATATTCTTATAACTTAAAAAAAAAAAAAACAAAAATGTTTTGTTTATTGCAAACAGGAAAAACATAAAATGTTCACCAGGAATTTAAGAATTATTTCGTTAAAAGTGCTAGCAAGTTTCTGTAGCTTTCATTCTGTAGCTCAATGTCCCGGCAGTCATTTTTAGATCTCTGATCTTTCATTCATTCATCATTTTTTGATCTTTCTCCAGTCTTGCCAATAAGTACCGTGTTACCCAGTTAATGGGCAGCCTCTTTTCGTAAAATAACAGTTTTTTTAGCTGAATCCGATTTGATTGAAAGCCGACCCTAATTATAGGTGGGAAAAGGCTAGGTAGCCAAGACCAATCAGGTATTAATTTCGTCCTTATTTAAAGATTGTTCTTCTATTATTTCCAGCTCAACATGGAAGAAATACCCTACCACCCGCTAATCACGGTGACTCAAGAGGACATGAGGAAGGTCCGCCAAGCATGTGGCATAAACGATGTGAAGAGAATCAACGATGCTCTGGACATTGTGGAGGAGTGGATCAAGAAGCAGGAGCATTTGGTGGAGGCCAGCCATTATTTGAGTAAGTTTGATCTAATATAAATCTCGTGTCATGGTGTTGGTTATGCTATTCCGAAAAGGGTTTACCGATTTTTGTTTTTTTTTTTTTTTTGTACACTCAGTAGGTCTGAGAAGATACTCAATACTCAATACTTTATTGCATTCCATAATGTGTACATATAGTTGGTATGTTAAAAAATTGAATCAATTATGGACCCTGTCGGGCACAGCAAAGTTTATTTACAATAGGAGAGTTGAAGGCGCAGTTTTTTTTTTTTAGAAAAAAAAATTAGGTGTACTAAATTAAATTAAATTATATTAAACTCAAATATTATCATTAAAATAATAATAATTTACTCACATGGTATTTATATTTTATAATATAATACGTATTTCTATGTTTGGTATAAAGTAATGTATGTTTGTTTTTTTTTTTTTTGGAAAGATTACGTTTGTCCGGCCAGCTAGTCTAATCTATAAAAATCTCGTGTCCCGGTGTTTTTAATCGAACTCCAGCTCCAAAACGACTTGTCCTATTTTCATGATTTTTTTTTTGGGTTCTCAAAAGGTGTGAGAAAAGATATTAGGGTACTATTTTTTTTGCCAAAACAACGTTTGTCGTGTCAGCTAGTGAGATATAGAATAGGAATCGTGCCGGCCTGAATTTTGTTTATAGAGTGAATAATGACAGTAGAGATAAGAAAAGTACGTCCCGCATTGCACGCATCACCACCATCATCGGAGGTTCCCGGCCCTCCCCCAACGGGGAGGGCTTGAAGGGCCCGCTGTGAAGGCGGGCGGTCGGCGGAGGTGGACTGGACGCAAAGGCTACCAACGCCGATCTCCCAGTCCACCCCCACTAAGACGAAGCGGGAATTTCAGTACTGGGTTGTTTTAGTGGGTATCCCGGGCTTGCCCGGGGAGTCTCACATACGCGTATGCGTAACCTGCCGGAGTCGCGGGATTATTCGCAAGAGACACCGTGGCTCCGGAACACAAAGGGCAATGAAGGAACATGGATGGGTTTTAGTCAGTAGAAGTCTGACACTCCCTCCCACTACACCCAGAGCGGGAGGAGTCACTGGATGATTTCCCATCCCTAAAAAAAAAAAAAAAAAAAAGGTGATCCTGTGCACAAATGTGTGCGCAAAAAGAAATGCGCCTCTGTACCTTAGTCCCTTAAGAGCGTGTATTCCGTCCACTAGCGCCGCAAATCGTTTTTTATTATTTGTGGTAAATTTAAGACACGTAGATAAAAATCCGCTCTGTAGTGCACTGAAGAAATGTATTTATTATGTTTTGAGAGTTATGTTTTGTACTTTGGAACATAAATAGTTGCAAAAGTCGATATTTTTGCTAAAAGTGGCCAATTTTAGCAATAATTGCCTTTTTGGCTATTTAGCCATGAGTTATGTATTAAAAATAGCTGTCAAAAAATAATAGATACCTACATTTCTTCAGTGCACTACAGAGCGGTTTTTTATCTACGTGTCTTAAATTTACCACAATTAATAAAAAACGATTGGCGGCGCTAGTGGACGGAATACACGCTCTTATGCCCGATGAGAAGATTGATACGTCTATCTATTGCGAGCTAGTTGTGACGCCATGAACTTCCAAACCTCTGCCTGCTAATACAACTCGAATTCTTTTTCTGCCAAAATAATTTAAAAATTTAAGAAACTGGCTCAAAACCTATGCAAAATATTCTTTTCCTCTTTTTTTGATATCATGATACTTTTAGGGTTCCGTTAGCGAAGCGTAACCAACGGAACCTTTTTAAAGTAGACAGTAGGAATTTTCATAGAGTTTGAATTTCTATTGCCGCTGTAACAGTAATAACAAAAATTAAACTAAATTAAAAATTAAAGGTCACTCCTTTACAAAAATGTGTTCTTTTTTTCAGTGTATGGTACGAAACCTTACCTGTGCGAGTCTAACTTTCTCTTGGCCAGTTTTTTAGTACTCTATGGCATTCGAAAAAAATTAATAATAATAATCATACATTAAATTTTTCAGACCGAGGTCTCCTCGAACGAGTATTTCTCATAGCCAAAGGATCAACAGAAGAAACGAAGAGACGAGTAGAGAGACTGCTGACGTCACGAGGCATGATGCCGGAGCTGTGCGCCAATAGAACTGTGAAGGAATTTGAAACTCAATGGGATGTCGTGTAAGTAACCTTAAGAAACCTTATTTCTACAACTATGAGTGATACAAAGTAAAAATCTATCAGCAAAAATTCTTCATCATCTGCCTAGCCTTTTCCCAACAGTATTGGGGTCGGCTTCCAGTCAAACCGGATTTAGCTGAATACCAGTATTTATTAGCAGAAATTATTGCTACAAAATATTTCATTTTGGTTCAATCACAATATTGATGCAACCAACTTCATCAGACTGCTTGAAAACAGTGAGCCAATCATAAAGTGCTGTACTAATTTTTGAGCAACGTTCACATTCGCATCTTAGTCGCAATCTGTAAAAAATTTAGGGAAAATGAGGCAGTTTTAACAGTTTGCGACTGACACGCGAATGCGAACGTGTTGTTAAAGGACATTGCTCAGCCCCCATACATCGTTCGCCTCAGAACAAACAGAGACGTGAATTTACTATCTGTGTTCTAAACAATGCATATGTTCGACTGAAACTAAATTAAAATCACGGACACTTTTCAGAATTGTAAAATATCCAAACTGATTTCGGATTTTGAGGTTATAAAACATACCAAACAATAGAAACATACCAAATGGACTAAGATCCCAGCTAGTCTATTCTGTAAATAACCATTTCGATATCGACTTCACCTGAGTGACTAAGCTTACAAAGTGAACCTTATTTCACACATCATAAGGTCTTATATTTATACGAATTTGAAACTCACCTCGGATTCCGCTGTCGAGACACGAAAATGTTGTTACAGAATAGCACTGCAGAGCTGCCAGACTTTTTATCTCACCAAAAGATGGTATAGAGTAGTGTTACTATGTTCTTCTAACATACGAAAGCGTGGTAAGTTAGGTCAACGGCCGATTCCCTGGAATCAGGTGCCAAATACATTACATCAAAGTGTCAACTGTCATTTCATCGACTGTCAGTGTCAATAGTGTTCGTGTCATACAGGCAGCGCTTTAATCGCTTTATTCTTTTTGTAGCTAACTAAAACTCTTACAGCGCTGAGAGTGCTTTGTTTCATGTCGTGTTGGGTTATAAAACCCAAGTGAGTTACTTTTTAAAATGGTTTCGTAATTAAAAAGTGTCCGTTCTATTCTAATCATTAAAATGTAAATTAAAAATAAAACTAGGAATAATGGTAAAGGTTTCGCATGTGTTGATTCATAGGCCACTTTTTACCATGTCCATTAATAGATTAAAATTGGCTGCACTCAGTCATATTTTTTGTCATTTATGGAGTTCCGTACCCAAAGGTTTAATTGGGACCCTATTACTAAGAACACTATACACTGTCCGTCCGTCTGTCTGTCTGTTACCAGGCTGTATCTCATGAACAGTGATACTTAAGACAGTTGAAATTTTCACAGATGATGTATTTATGTTGCCTTTAGCGGCAACAAATACTAAACAAAACATAATGGAATAAGTGTTTAAGGGGGCTTCGCCCGCTTGACAAATTTTATAATTAAACCTTCCTCGAGAACCACTCTATCCATTGGTAAAAAATCGGTGCGGAAGTTTTTGAGTTCATCGTAAACAGACAGACAGACGCGGCGGAGGACTTTGTTTTATAATATGTAGAGATAGTGATAGTGTTGATACGGAACCCTTCGTGCGCAAGTCCGAATAACACTTGGCTGTTTTTTTTTTAAATTAACCTTTTTTTTCAATGCCTACATTATTGTGAAATACATTTTTGAGATTTTCTCTTTCAGTTCTTTATTTTGATACCAAAAATGAATGGTAGGAAATCATAAATTACTTTTTTTCATAAATCATAAAGCCGATTGCCACTTCAGCACTTAAGATGAATCTTATAAATCTTATAATCGAAAACACTACCCTTCTTCTGGACGAATCGGGTAAAATGCCCAAAATGTATGGGATAGAAATGTGCTTAATGTCACGTGGTCAATCCTTAACATTATCGCAATACTACATATTTTTAAAAGGATGCGAAATCATTAAATGACTCCGTGTCTGTCTGACACGGAGTCATTTAATGATTTCGCATAAACTACACTAAAACCTACCCGCGTTCCTTCTAATACCATTTGTGTTCCAGGGCCACGGTGACTCTTTCGAACAAATTGTGACAATGCGACAATCACTATTGTCGATAGAATGTCAGAGCTCCAACTGTATACTTTTTAAACCAATGTCTGCAAAAACATTAACGAAGTACCCGTGCTAAATAACATAAAAAAAATTGCTATGACAATTATGATTCGTTAAAGGTTTATGACCGAAGCTCCCAAACGTATTTGTATAAGGTTGGTAAAAAATAATAATATCACTGTTAAAATTAACCGGTTTCAAACTAATCATAGCAACATTAATGAAAGCATGGTTCAACAAATTGATTGTATAAAAAAAAAAACTTATAAGTGGAAGTTAGTGACCTATAAAGCAATCATTGATAAGTGTCTCTTAAAACAGCCTGTCAAAAAGTTTATTATGATTAGAATTTTAGAATAAAAAATCTCAAACCGCTATAGTGACATTATAATAATATTTTTCAGAGATGCGATGAAAGATTTTTTTGGGGTTACGTACAGTCGCCATCACATCAAGTTACTACAATGTGTCAAATTTATTTGTTAGATTTTCAACTTTATCACTAAAGAGATTGAGTTCAAAGATTGGGAAAATTTGACAGTTCGGATGGCCTGAATGATGTGCTGGCGACTGTACCCAAAGCGTAACCAACGGAACGCTATTACTAAGCCTCCAATGTCCGTCCGACCGTCCGCCTGTCTGTCCCCCGGCTGTATCTCAAGAACCGTCAAAGTTAAATAGTTGAAATTTTCACAGAGTGTGTATTTCTATTGCCGCTATAAAAACAAATATTTAAAACAAATGAAGACTAAAATGATGTTCTCATTTAGGATTTAGGAAGCGTATTTTTTTTATTTATTGTACTGAACCCTTTGTATGAGAGTCTGACTCACACTTGGCCGGTTTTTTTAAGACTATTTCAACAAACATGAGGATAACGTTTTAACACTAAGAAATGTTATGAAAACACTTCATTGCCACTTGTACATGTCGTCTTCCTGAACTAAAAAGGACGATGACCTTTATCAATTATTGTATTATTCAGAGTTCGACGGCTCGAAAAAAAAAAAACAATTTGTCCCTTTTTTTTTTAAAGGGATGGGAAATCATCCAATGACTGTCCGCCCAGAGCGGGAGGGAGTGACAGACTTTTACTAACTAAAACCCATCCAAGTTCCTTCATTGCCCTTTGTGTTCCGGAGCCACGGTATCTCTTTCGAATCTGGTGGATGGAATTCGCGACAAAGTCATTCGACAGAGAACTAAAGTCACTGACATTGTGCGTAGAATCAGCATGCTGAAGTGGAAGTGGGCCGGCCATGTCTGTAGACGGACAGACGGACGATGGAGCAGACATGTTAGAGTGGAGACTGCGATGGGCAAACGTAGTGTGGGACGCCCTGCGACACGATATACCTTTGATTTAGAGGCAGAAAACTGATGCGGATTGCTCAAGACCGGGACGGTTGGCGCTCTTTACGTTCAGCCTTGGGCGCATTTGGCTAATATGATGATGAAGATGAGTGAGTTTTGATTCTTTGTTTGTTTTATTTCAGGAACTACGTCCCTCTCCCAAAGCTGCATCCAACAGACCAGACCAGAGTTATGGTGACACAGTTCCTGACAGAGAAACTAGAACCTTTCAGCATCTTGTCGTACTTCAGATACTGCTATTTGGTAAGTTATTTGTGTTGTCTAATTAATAAAAGAGCTCTTGGCTAAACATTAACAGCCGCACAGGTCGGTCTTCCAGGTTAAGCAACGCTTGCCCAGGTTGGTCTGAGGATGGGTGACCATCTTAACATACCGAGTTTCCTCCGTGCCTCGGAAAGCACGTTAAGTCGTTGGTCCCGGCTGTCATTTGTCGATCTTTGGCAGTCGTTACGGATTGTCAGAAGCCAGTAAATCTGACTACAGTCTTGCCAAGATGTACCGTGTTACCCAGTTGACGGGTTGTGGAGGTCTGGTAGGCAGCCGCTCTACGTAAAATACTGGTGTTCAGCTAAATCCGGTTTGACTGAAAGCCAACCCCAATACAGTTGGGAAAAGGCTAGGCAGATGATGATGATGAATTAATAAGGGATTCGCGTAAGTAGTGCTATTTCCCAGGGTTTCGGGATTTGTTCAAAAGAGTCACCGCAGCCCTGGAACTCAAAAGGAATTAGAAGGATGAGTTTTATTCGGTAACAGTCTGACACTACCTTCTTCTCCAGAGCGGGGGGAGTTATTTGATGATTTCCCATCCTTAAAAAGGTGGTACCTACTATTTAGAGTCAGTAAACCTGAATGATAATGATAATCTATACATATATATAAAAGAAAGTCGTGTTAGTTACACTATTTATAACTCAAGAACGGCTGAATCGATTTAGCTAAAAATTGGTGGGGAGGTAGCATAGAACCAGGAGACGGACATAGGATAGTTTTTATACCGGAAATCCCACGGGAACGGGAAAATCCTACGGGAACGGGAACTATGCTGGTTAAACGGGAGCGAAGCCGCGGGGAACAGCTAGTATGAACATAAAACAGGATTAGAATAGTTCATATCGGGATTGCTACCAAGTATCTTTTTATTTGGGAGTTTCCGATATTTACGGACAGTTGCGGGAAAAAAGTGAGTTTGTGGACGGTGGTACCGCAGATGGTCGTAATAAAAGACTACGAAAGAGGGTAGACCGATATGTCTGCCAATAACATCCCACCCGCAAGATCTTCAGTTACTCCGTGATCATGGCGCTTGCAACAGTGCCGAAATATCGGAAACTCGCAAATAAAAAGGTACATGGTAGCAATCCCGATATGAACTATTCCAATGTTCGTACCATGAAAGTTTAAAACAATATAAAACAGGATTACCAGGAATATTTTTCTGAATTTCGATGTTTTAAATTAAGTTAATTCGTCTGGCCTGGCCGTTCCACATGTGCAGCGTAGACAATTGACTTACTATTGTCTTTTAATTTTGCAAGGCCTGACGGGACTGTTTAAGATACCACGAGTACGTTTTCTAGTATACTTGTAACCTGATACCGTGTCATGCTATATTACTTACTGGTCACGGGATATAGAAAGAAATCCATGTAAAGATAATGGTTCCTAAATCCCAGAATAGCAATGTCAGTTGCTGTTAATGAAGGAGTTTTAAATACGAAAAAATCAAAAAGATTAGTAGATTTTTTTTACTGATATCATTTTCAATTAAATAAATAATTATGTGAGGGAGAGGGATGCCAAATATAAGATCAATGGATTAAGAGATGAAATAAATGAAAGAAAAGGATCTCAACGGTAGCCTGTCAGTAGTCAGGGCAAAATTGAAACAGCCAATGCTTTGCACCGACTCTCACTAACATGGGACACGGGCATGATATGTAATGATTGAAGAAAGATCATCAGAACTTATTCGACGTATAACAGAATAAATACAATACCTTAAAAACTATAGCCGATACATGGTGGACATCCCACCTATACGCACAAAACGTTTTGGGAATACATTCATTGTGCGTACAGGTAAGGAGTGGAATTCCCTGCCGGAGTCTGTGTTTCCTGATAGCTACAACCTGGGAGTCTTTAAGTCAAGAGTGAATAGGTTACTTCTAGGCAAGCGTGCCCCACCTTAGACCGCATCATCGCTTGATATCAGGTGAGATAGCGGTCAAGCGTATACCTATCAATAGTTTAAAAAAAGCTGTTAGTTATAGTACTCATCATTATGAACAACTTTTACTATAAGTCCCACACTAAAATCGCGAAAAAAATTAATTAATTTTGGGGGCCGAGTCACCCGCGTCCGTAGGAGAATACCCTTCAGCGAATCCCTACACGTGGTCCCCGGGTGGTGCTAAACAGGTGACACTAACCGCCTCCGTGGTCTAGTGGTTATACCTCCTGATTCAGATTCAGACCCAGTTCGATTCGGTCCCGGGTTCGATTCCCAGCGAAGGCAAATTTTTTTGATCGGTTTGGTTGGTGGTGGGACTTGTTCTAAGTCCGCCTGGCAAGCTACCACCATCATGTCGAAGTCTGTCGCCATAACAACTATGTTAACAGCATTGTTGTGTTCCGGCAGTTAGAGGTATGATAGCCAGTTCCTCTGTGTAAGAGGATTCCGGGTGAAACTCGCTGCCATCTTCGGCCTAATCATCACTTTCCATCAGGTGAGATTGACAGGGTGAGAAGAGTTTCCGCGTTTTGAAAAAAAAAAAAATTGCTCATTTCAGTAAATTTTGTCAAGTCTCTCCCCAATTTTGAGGTTGTTTCTATAATAAATGTTGTTCATAATGATAAATAAAATGAGCCATTTACCACTAGCTGATGCCAGCGGCTTCGCCCGCTTGACAAATTAGTAGCAAAACCTTTCTCGAGAACCACTCTACCCATTGGTGAAACCAACATGAAAATCGGTGCAGCAGTTTTAGGCTATCGCGAACAGACAGACAGATAAACAGTCAGACGCGGCGGAGGACTTTTTTTTGTCATGGGTTTGCTCTTGAATCTAGTCTTGGTCAGAGATGACAGAGACAAAGTCTACGATGGAGCGAGCTTACCCAGAAGTAGCCTGTTCACTCTAACTTTGAAGAGATTAGGGTTGTAAGCGTTCGGAAACACAGACGCAGGCAGAGTTCTACTCCCGTGCTATGCGCATTATAAAAGACGTTTGGAACGCTTAGTGCGTCTGGATTCGGATGTCCGATGGTAGAATCGGTGGGATGAGGTTGTGAAGTTCTTGGGCACACCTACCGAAGTACAATCAAATAAAAGTAAGTTTTATAACATGTAGTGATTTTATATGTTTCAGATCGGTGAATACAGGATAAACTTCGACTATACTCCTGCTGAAAGGTTCGTTATTGACCTCACGAACATAAACATGGGCCTGCTCGGAAAACTCAACCCTATTGTCATCAAGAAAGCTGAAGTCCTATGCACTGTAAGTATGAAAAAGTTATAATAACCCTAATTCTTCTATTGCTGAATGATTGAGTGGCTGAGTGACTAGTGGACGGACAACGCACAGCCGAAACTCCTGGTCGTAAAAAACTGAAATTTGTCATGTAGGTTAATTAAACTCAGGGGACTCAGTAAGAGAGGATTTTCCAATCTATTATTACGGGAACGGCAAAAATCAAGATATTTATTTTTAGTTTTTGATTTATTTAACGACACATTGCCATTGTCTGTCATTTCCGGGTTCATTGCGACTGCCGAGCTATCGTGGGTAGGCGGGCGAGGAGAATTAAAACCACGTGTTGAAGATCCACGCACAATTATTATTTTAACAAAATGTTACCGGAATCACAATCAGCACTTTCAGATTAATTAAAACACAGCGACGCTCCACCGAATATGTTTTGCTTCCATGCCATGCAAAAGAATTCGGGGTTGCGTCAGAGTGAAGAAAACGTCAACCCACGCTTGTCAAAATGTCCGTTGTCATTCTTGACGTTTCTTGACACTCTAAAAAGGTCGAAGCGCCGTTATATTTATTATGGCACTCCAACAACAAAGTTACAGAAACATTCTTACATTAAAAAATCCTTAAATTAGCAAGTACTATTTTTATGATCCTATCATATATGCGATGTCGTGGGCAAAATCAATTAGTGAATAATTATGGGTGCTGTCGTTAAAGACTCAAACACTAGGAGCGGATTTCATCGTTTACGAGCTGTCAGTGTTATTATTTTCTATGGAACATTGACACTGACAACTCTTGAATGCAGCTTTCATTGGTGAAATCCACTCTAAGTGACTGTCTACGATTGATAGCGATAATAAAAAATGAAAAAAAAATTGGGTTTGAGTATCTGCCATTGTGAATAATCCAATATTTATGTTACCTTGTGTCGTTTCGGTAGCGCATTTAAATTCCATACGTTTCGAATCCAAATAATTTATCATGAACTTGTCCTAATATTGATTATGAAATAAGCCGATTAAGTTTCGTAAATCTCGGGCCAAAACAATAGAGGCTTTTGGCGATTGACGCCTGGACGATTTCTGATAGCAACAGAACATTATATATCAGAACTCTGCTATTGATTTCATAAAATTCATTCTAAGACGCTTTTTGTAGCGTATCAAAAAGATAAAAAATTAAAAAAAAATATATACCAGGCCAGGTGCTTGGAAAGACTTGAAAACGGTGCAATTCAAAAGTAAACTTCGAAAATTATTAATAGATAAAACATACTACAGTGTAACTGAGTTTCTAACGGACAAAACTGATTTACTTTAGGAATGATACAAAATTATAATTTACTAGCTGACCCGTGCCCACTTCGTTGGGCGGAAAACATTTTAACTTGTGATGAAATTATGAGTGTGGTTCGGTTAGTACTGACTGCTATGATTTATTTCCTGACGGCCAAAAGGAGGGTTTTGTTTTTATTGCATAATAATGTATGTAGCTAGGCTAGCGAGCCGCTGCGAGCGCTCAGCGTTAGACTCCCTGTCCCTTGTTGCAGAGCCATGCTGCTTTAAATCACTGAGACGCTGTGCACGTTCAGCGCTAGATTCCCGAGCACGGACCTGCGATGTTCTCCAGCTTTGGTTAGCAAGCCGCTGTGAACGCTCGGAGCTAGATTTCCCAGCGAGTGCTTGCGAAATATTTTCTCTATTCCTCGAGAGGCTCTTCCGTACGGCGTACTCGAGCTGCTCTTGTCTCATGTCTGGGATGTCTGACGGGAAAGTTGTGATATCCTTTAAGGCAAGATAAACAATCGCTGAAACTGTCCGATATCCCAAAAACAGAAATATCACAGCTTCGAACTCGAAGAATGAGAACTAAGTAATATTGTAATTGTGTTTTGAGAAACAGAGCATTCAATCAACTACGTACAACTTACCTACCAAACGACAAAAGTTAAATAATAACTGGAGAGGGTCATTAATCCGCGGAAAATCTTAACACTACGATTCAGAAAAATTACGTAATTGCACAACGCCGTCTATGGGTAATGGATAAAACGTCGTCCGTACAAAGCATGTTCTAATGCGGTTCGTGAATGGACGGCGCGGGCGGCGTTTTGCGATTTAGTAATTTTATATTATCTTCGAAACTATTCAACCAATTGCCATACTGTTTTGGGCAAATCGTATCTCTATGATGTTCTTGTGATCAAAATAACATTTTTTTCGATAAGGTTTAATATTTTGTTGTTTAAAAAATCGTCCAAAGATAAGTACGTCGAAAAATACTTTTTTTAACACATAAAAGCTACTATATCTGCTAAAATATAAAAGATAGAAATATGGTGCCGCGGACTTTTTTGTAGAACTATTATAGGCGGACCAGGTTGCCATACATTGTTTTCAATTATATACAACTGTTAAGGCAGCGCACGCAAATAACTCTGTTGTAAGAGCTATTTTTTTCCGCCTGGATAGACCAAAATTGAGATAGTTCGACTAAAATGCAAGATATCTTTATAATTTATAGCCTATAGCACTCACGGATAATGTAGCTTTCTACCAGTGAAACAATTTTTCAAATCGGACCAGTAGTTCCTGAGATTACCCCCTACATACAAACTTACAAACTTACAAACTTACAAACTTACAAACATACAAACTTACAAACAATTTTACCTCTTTATAATATTAGTATAGATGACATGGAATTTTAATGTATGTTTGTTTATTTATATTTTGACCACGAATTTTATTCTTAAACAATTTAAATTTTTAACCATTTTATTTAATGTAGGTATATTTTTTATAATTAATTAATGTTTTAATGTCAATTTGAATTTTAATATATTTGTTATTGAATGGAACAATTAAGTTAATGCTTTAATGAGATTTTAAATTTTGTCAAATATTGTAAAATGGAAATGTTTGCATGCCGAATGGTGAAATATGGCAGAACTCTGATTTATACTACTAACATCTACTTATGTATTACCCATATTTGCAAATAAATGCTATTCTATTCTATTCTATTCTATTCTATTCTATAACCGACTTCCAAACAAAACACTACAAAGTATAAAGTAACCTTCGACGAAGTCATCGTCTACACAGAAATTGAAATTACCAAAAATGCTCATAAAATAAAAACTATTTTATTTTATGAGCATTTTAATTGAAATTGGAAATGCAAAACGGTCTGTTAATACTTTATTCGAAATTAATGCTTTGTATCTCGAATCTTTGATTTGTATATATTATCTTTTTTTTTTTCTTTTTTTTTTCCCTCTTTATTTATTATTAGGGACTTTTATACAGGTGTACATGCCAGTCCCATTGGACCTTACAATTATGTAAAACGTAACAACACAAACTTAATTAAACTATGAGCAGTTCTAGAGTTAGGTGACGACAAAATATGATGGAACATGCTAACATCATACATATCGGGTGTTTTTGACAGCCCTCCGCAAACTGATAGGGTGGCTTCAGTACATCATATTAAGATGACCGGTACATAAAATTCTTTCAGGAACATTAAGGGAATCCAAAAAACCAGATTGGTTTTATTACCTCACACGCAATGTATCGTTACCGTGGCAAAACGCACGTAGACATCCATTGCTGTTTTTTTTAAATCAGCTGTTTTGTTAGCATAAATGGAGTGTTGCATACAGAGAATGTAATTTTACATTGAAATAAAGGAATATCAGCAGAAAAAACGACAATTTTTTTTTTTTCCTGAGAAAATTTCCAGTGGGATATGATTCAGAATAAGGAGCTGAATCAATCCTGTGTTTTTGTGGAGGGCTGTCAAAAACACCCGGTATTTATCTCAAGCTCTCTAAGCAGGTCCTCTCTTTCAGACTGAAATCTGACACACTCTGTCAATAAATGTACCACATCCTCCAGTGTGCCACACAACTCACAATTAGGTGATCCAATTTTTTTCATTAGAAATCCAAAATTATTGAGAGGTATGTGTCCAGATCTCAGTCTGTGAGCTGTAACAATCATTTTCCTGCTAAGCCTAGTATAACAAAACCACGGTACATGAGGAGGTTCCGAAACTATAGACCTATACCAAATACATTTTTCTTTTGACCTCTGATTAAAATATTCATTCCAAACTTCCATATTTTCTTTTTGTAATTACAGGAAGGCATCGGCACAAAAATCAAGGGCATCCACATACTCAACGCACCACCTTTCGTCGACAAGCTGATATTCATTCTGAAACAGGCTCTCAGAGAGAAGGTGGCCAGTAGAGTCCACGTGCACAACAGTTACGAAGATCTTCATAAGCATATACCTAAAGAAATCTTACCCAAAGACTATGGTGGTGAGGATGTCTCGATATCGAAGTTGAGTGGTGAGTGAGCAAATATTCCTTGAATAATCCTCCTGAAAACCCATGTTTGATATCGAAGTTGAGTGGTGAGTGAGCAAATATTTCTTGAATAATCCTCCTGAAAGCCCATGTTTGATATCCAAGTTGAGTGGTGAGTGAGCAAATATTCCTTGAATAATCCTCCTGAAAGGCCATGTTTTATATCGAAGTTGAGTGGTGAGTGAGCAAATATTCCTTGAATAATCCTCCTGAAAGCCCATGTTTGATATCGAAGTTGAGTGGTGAGTGAGCAAATATTCCTTGAATAATCCTCCTGAAAGGCCATGTTTTATATCGAAGTTGAGTGGTGAGTGAGCAAATATTCCTTGAATAATCCTCCTGAAAGGCCATGTTTTATATCGAAGTTGAGTGGTGAGTGGGCAAATATTCCTTGAATAATCCTCCTGAAAGGCCATGTTTGATATGAATGCCTCCTGTTTCGCCAAATAAAAATGTAGGTAAGCCATCTCCGCGGGACATAACGTACCACAAGTGTGTGAGAGCGATGCAAGAGCAAACACAAATGCTCACCGCATTTGTAGCTCGATGGGACGTGGGGGCTACTCTCTAAGCCCAAAGTCCATAGTTTCGGGCTTAGTTGCGGGCGTACTCTACTTCGTATCACCAGGTCATAGCACCAACTTTCAACCTCCGGACTGTTGCCCGACCTGGTAATCGAACCCAGGACTTAAAGCTCAGCAGTCGCGCTTGCGACCACGACACCGATAGAGGAGCTCGTAAAAATATTACAGCAGGTCTACAAAGGCCACTATAGGAGAATCATATTAGGATTCAAATATAATATTACCTGCGTACAATTCATTTGTTAGTTTACAAAACTGTCAAACAAATGAATAACGGGCCTCAAATGGCCTTTTTTCGGACAAAGAATCAGAACTCTAACTCAACGTGGCAATCTCAAATAATACAATATTATTATCATTTTTTGTTACTTTCTCGAGTCTCTGGAGACCCGGTCCTTTGGTAGGCGTACGAGGGGCCGAAACCAACTTGCAGAGGCCCCGTACATTTCAAATGTAATGGGGCACCAACCGTCGATTATCCATGTATGCACTGTGAAAGTATTCCCAAGGACAATCTCCGGTTGGAGCAGTACTATTGTAGAATATGGCTTTTTTTAATTTTTATTTGGCATGGGCTTGCTCTTGACTCTAGCCTAGGTCAGAAATGACAGAGACAAAGTCTACTATACAGCGAGCTCACCCGTGGAATCACGAACTCGTGAATAATTTCAATAATAAATGTGAAACTGTGTAAACTGTAGGTGGCAGGCGTGTGTGATGAAGAATGTAGTGAGAAGAGATGAATGAAAGTCCAAAGTACACCAGAAGAAGAAAGAAAGTTTATTTCACAGGTAGTTTACACACACAAGAGTTCCACTTAGAAGAAGAAGAAGGAGTGGTAGAATATATGGATAGATTTAGACAGATGAAGAAAGCAAGCAAGTACAGTCGGATTTAAGCGGCGCGGCGGAGCTATGTGATTTTGTAAGCTTATGATCGCAAGCGGCTCAAAACACGTACTGGCGCTGCGTGGCCCATCGCGCCACACCATACCTGCGCGAGCGCAAGGCTAGTGCCGTCCCGCTCGCGCGGCACGTAGAACAATAGACGCGTCATCGCTTCGCCGCCGCGCCGGCCAGCTGATAAGAAACTATCTACTAATACAAAATATCGGATTGTTATGTTTGTTTGTAAAATGTTAGTAACACAAAATTATTTAATTTAGATTTTTGATTCTATATAATATTAGGTGTTCGGTTATTTGTAAATATGTATATAAAATATTTTGATCCAAATTTTGAACAATATATAATTTATATATTTTATAATTAAAACATTAAATAGGTCACTACAATACTATTTATATATTTTTTTAGAAAACTGGAAGCAAACTCTAAGAACAGAAGACGCAAGGAAACTGGTGAAAGATGCAGAAAAATTAATCAGCGACGAATCGAAGAGAAATACGTCAAAGTTCAATGAAGAGTACATGGGAATGCCCGGATCGTTCAGAAAATTAACTGTAGATTAAATTAGGTTTAGGGACTTTACAAAGTGGCATTCTATCAGAGATAACATTTACAATGATAAAAACTGGTTAAGTGCGAGTTGGACTCGCGTGCAAAGGGTTCCAAACAAAAAAAAAATTAAATTTTATTTTAACACTACATGCTTATTAGTTTTTCTGTAATCTTTAGGTATAGAAATATTATCTAGATTTTTTTCAAACTTTAGGCTCAGTACTGAGCTTGAGGAATGGTCATTTTTAGTTTAATTTCTTGAATAATTTCAACATGAATAACTTCAGTTTTTTTTTAATGAAAAAAAAAATCATTAAAACCCTTTAACCCCCCAACTAAGCCCTTTCATTTGATACACGATACAGTTTGAAACACTTTTTAATTTTCTAGTTTGTTCCTCAAAAGTGACCCGCTCGATTGATTCTATAAGGGTTCCGTATTTATGGATTTTTGGAACCATAAAAATGTTCAAAACGTATGGGAATGACAAAATGTAACAAACTATTAGTTGTCGTTGATGGAATGTAATGTTGTCTCTGTTCTCTGACAGTCTTTAGCGCTGAGTGCAAATTTTATTAATTTCCAAGCAACAGTCACATTCGCATTTGAGTCGCAATCTGTCAAAAAATCCTTCATTTCCCTACATTTTTGACAGATTACGACTAAGGGTCAATTTTTCAATTGTATAGAATCAGAGGAATAAAAATGCCGGTTTGACAGCTTTTGCATTGAGAATAATTATGTCGAACAGCCATATTTATTCTTCAGTTAAAAATATTTGACTATTGAAAAATCAGCCCTAAGATGCGAATGCGAACGATGTTCATAAAATTAATATGATTGGCACTCATTAATATTATTTCAAGTGATGGTGGCCAAATGTGGTAAAACAAAAAAGATTTCATAGATTTTGATAAAGGGGTAGTTTTAAGTCAAAATGTACATATTTAAAGTAGTGTAAAAAAAAATGTTAGAGAATCCATTTTGAGATTTCTTCCTTTGTTTAATTTTTGGTGTACAATAAATTTTAATAAATAAAAATATAATAAATAAAATTAAGAGTAGAATTATAAGCGAAAATATCAAAATTAATATTTATTACAAAATTGGGTAGCAAGAAGAATTATTTTTTAAAGTCGAGTAAACTAAATATAATGTTGTATTATTACAAAAATAAATGGTTAAACCTGTGGTCTTTGTTTTACTTTCTGCCTTATTAATTATTAAATGAAAAAATGAAAATCATTTATTTGAGACATAAAAGTCCATAGACACGGCAATGTTGTTAGTAACAAGAATTCTACTTCTAACTAATGTTAGTAATTAAAAATGTACAAAGATAAAAAACTTTTTACAAAAAAATACAAACGACTTCTAAAAAAAGACACTACAAAGTAAAAAACTAACTTAAAATTCGGAAGTCGGTGATTTTGTTACTTTCTTCGTATTTTGACACCGACTTCCGAATTTTAAGTTATTTTTTTTTCTTTGTAGTGTCTTTTTTTAGAAGTCGGTTGTGTTTTTTTGTAAAAAGTTTTTTATTTTTCACTTTTTAGTGGTGCCCACACCTAAGAACACCACTACAAAATCGCAGAAAAGCAAAATACTTAATTTCGATTATCAAAGAATCATCTAAATAGTCAAATTCCAGCGATTTCGATTTAAAATCCAAATTTCGTAATCGATTTTGATATGATTTAAATGGGACCAATCTGCAAGTACCTATATCCTTTCAGATAGAACAAAAATGTTTTCAAATCGGTTCATAATTGTCGGAGTTATGAGGTAACAAACATAAGAAAAAACATACCACCGAATTGATAACCTCCTCCTTTTTGGGAAGTCGGTTAATAAGCCAGCACACCCCTGCACAGTAGGCTCATCGGTCTCGCAACACATTGGAGTTCAGTGAACCTACTGAGCAGAATCGAATCAGTTCTCTCGCCAATCATCCTCATTCAATTATTATTATCAGACCACTAAAACTTGGAAATGAAGGATTTGGTTCACAGGGTTCTAGAGCTGATCGAGTTTTTCGATACAATAGATAATAACAAATGTGGTAGGCGCAAGATATTTTGCAATACAGTACATTGCCCTTTTCCTTAAATCTCTTCATCACTACATTAAAACAAAGTCCTCCACCGCGTCTGTCTGTTCGCGATAAAATAAAAAACGAATGCACCGATTTACTTGCTGTGTTCACCAATGGATAGAGTGGTTCTCGAGGAAGGTTTTAGTACCTGGTGTGGCGAGTATCGCCCCTCAGCTTCAAGTTGGCTGGCGTGTAGTATCACGGGGGTGTGTGTGGGCCCGGCTGAAGGCATGTATCGACAGCGTATATGGGACCGCCATTTTGAAGGAATCAGCGGCCATAACTTTAATACTGGCCATAATGAATTGAGACGTCATAGTGCGCTGTCACCGTACGCACACGTCTCACCGCGTGTAAAAGAAAAATCTTAAGACATCATTCCCGCAAGACCTTATAAATACAAGGTTTTATTAATAATCCCGTATAACCGCGTCCGCGTAATTCAACAAAAAGAAGAAAAAAGGTGATCGGCGTGCAAGACCAGGCAGAGAGACAGGTGGTACCACCTGTGAAGATCTTCGAGGCTGCACAAGGAAGAATCAGGTACCGCCTTTCTTTACATGCTAGAGTTAGCCCACCATACGCCGTCTGCTGCCGCCACTCCCAACTTGAAAATTATACGGACAAATATAGGCATTTGAATCTGCACGCAATCCAGGTGTTAGATTGTAACAAGTCCTCAAACCGCTGAGATACACGGCTATTTACACGCCTGTCCCTTCCAGTACCTATACAATTTGTCAAGCAGGCGAAGCCACGAGCATCAGCTAGTAAAAGCGTTTTTCACTACTGAAAAATGTAAAGAATCACGATAGATACCGGTTCAGTACTACTCTGTCTTATTTCTGTTTCTGAAATGACAGTAAATGTAGCTGGGTCAATGACTGTTATTGCAAACTTATTTAGCGCCCACAATAGTTAACTCTTCCTATGACTAAAGGGCTTGGTTTTGAGTCAGACAAAAATTATCATTGTGTTAAACTCAACACTGCCTGCGTATCGGACACAAACGTTTCCGATAAAAAGATGAAAAAAAAAATAACGTTATTTCTTGGTCATTTAAAATTATAAATAGATAGGTATTTATATTATATTTTAGTTTATAAATAGATAGGTATTTATAAACTTCTACGTCAATTATAGACCAAGGGCCAGTGCACATACTGCGGAGCGCAGCGCAGAGCATATTTTTCTCGATACTTTTATCAAGGATGCCTCACTGAAATAATATCTAATTCAATTAACATATTAATAATTAATTCCTGGAAAACATCGAAGTGACAACATGCGAAAAGTAGCACACAGGAATGTGACTGCGCGAGTATGCGCGCATCAGCTTCCGTTCACAGGAAGCGAAAACACACACGTATGGAATTTAAAAAAATTGCGAAACGTATGACTACCGTGTATCAAGTACGCGCAGTCTAGCGCATTCACCAGTATGCTCAGTCAGTTTGTCTAATAAATGTGTCACGCGTTTAGAAAACTTCACAGGCATGCCCTGCGTTGTGCGCCGGCCCCTAAACTTACTGACGTAGAACTTGACGTAGTAGTAATGAACACAAAAAAAGACATTTATGATGATGTTCTTCTTTGTGATCAGTAACTATTAATTAATCTTTGTTTTTTCTCACAATTAGCGTGGAAAAATCTTGAGTCCATCGCATTAATAAATGCTAAGTCTTTTGTATTTTTCATGTACATACGTTGAATATTCTAGAAAGAACTCCGAGAAAGAATATTGATAACTGGCTTCTTACGTGAGCGCGACTTCGCTTGTTTGGGCTTCTTTCTATGTAAGTCAACAGTTGCAATTTTAGTATACGTACTGCCAAAGCAAGTACGAAGGCGGTAATCCACCGCTACGCACGGAGGAGGCTTCGTACGTGTGTGAGGCTTCGCCTTGCAAGAAAATGTATGAGATTGTTTCCACTGCAACACAAGGACACGCTACGCATCAAATGACGCCAATGTCACACGCGTGGCTTACTGAAATATGGTGCCCACGAATCTCAACGCTGTCAACGCCACACACGCTGTGCTCGTGGTACACGCTATACACAAATAAAAACCGTATTCTTGTAAATAAACGTGAATAGCCTCTCCGTGTGCCGCTGTGGGCCACGCTACAGTTGTACATAGTCGTGGGCGTGTAGCGTGTACTGCAGTAGAAACGTACGATCTTTGTACAGTTGCTATCTTCTTCCTCCTAGCCTTTTCCCAACGACGTTGAGATCGGCTACCAACCAAACCGGATTCAGCCGAATACCAGTAATTTACGTGGAGCGTCTGCCTACCAGACATCCACAATCACTGGGTAACACGGTACTCCTTAGAAAGACTGGTGTCAGATTTTTCTGGCTTCTGACAATCCGTAACGACTGCCAAAGCTCTCCAAATTACAGACGGAACCAACAGCTTAACGCGCTTTCTGAGGCACGGAGGAAACTCAGTATGTTAAGATGGTCACCCATCCACAGACCAACCTCGGCAAGCGTTGCTTAACCTCGAAGATCGACCTGTGCGGCTGTTATTATTTAGCCACGAGCTCTTCCTTCTTCGTAAAATTGCCATATGCTCCAGAATTAGGTAGGTATGCGTGATAAACACAAGGTGACATGATGGCTCGTAGATTCTCGTTGCGGACCATAGGGTTGATTCTTTTAATTTTTAAACAACATTCGCATGTTATACGCAAACTGTCAAGAAAGGACTTAATTTTCATACATTTTTGATGGTTTGTGATTGGAATGTGAATGCGGTGCGAATGTGAAAATGAGTAGATTTGCCACTCAAGTCGAAATCACCCTGTTCGAGGCGTTTTGTCAGGAGATTTACACGGGGTGTCTATAAGTCAACTAATAAACAAGCGCGTCCAATTTAAGAGTCCTATTAATTTTTTTACGGAAATTCATGATTTTTGACGCTTGTAATTATCAGCAGCAGTAAGATGTTTTAATTATTTGATCCTGAATAACGATAGTGCCAGTCTCTTTCTTGTAAGTTAGAGTTACACATTTTCATTTTTCTTTTCGTGTAATTTACTATAAATATTTTACGAACTCAGTTTGCAAGAAAAAATGTCGGCGATGGAACTTTGACGGTCTAATTCACATTGTTACAATCAATTCTTTTAAAAGCTAAAATTACTAAAAGGTAAGTTGAATGTTTTACTTGTTTATTGGAGTTCTAGAATATCTTTAAATTCCTTGAGTTTTCACGGAAAAAAACGTAAAGAAAGCCTAATTTAAGCCAGAAATGTCTTGATTCAGCGTCCATTATATTCCAAATAAAAACAATTTTATCAAATAAATTAATATGATATAAAATTTCAATCTACAATGAATACGTTTCATTAGTTTTTGTTTGTCAATATAATAAAACAAAATTACAATAAATAAAATTAAAGTACTATATATTCTGCGTCAATTCAGCGCGCGCGCTCCTCAGTCTCGCGCGAGCGCCCAAATTAACTATAATCCTTTTCAGACTAGTAAGTATCAAAATTGTTTCGCGGACTATATATGTACTCCCAACGCAGACCAACGTAACTTCGTCTATTGCAAACGAGCATTTACGATTCGTAATAGGACTCTTAATACTGTCTTGAGGATACTGTTGAAACTCCCGTTTCTGTAAAGCATTGGGGGATGTTTGCTCAGTAATTCACAAAGAAGTCCCATCACTGATGCGTAGAACGCTGGTCAGTGACAGTAGCAACCTGAAAACAGCAGTAGAGACAACATTCACCTTTATTTTGAGGTACTATGTGGAGAGAATAGTAGTTAGCTTCTTCCTTGTATTATGGTTCTTTGCAAATTCTGCCTCAGATACTTACTTTATCGTTTCTTTTATCCTTGTTTGTGTGCTACTAACTCTAAACATAAGGTAACAACATGAAGCGAAAAAGTAATTGAAATTAAATTGACCGAACAAAATTCGCTATCAGAGTTAATGACAATATATGACAAACAGGAAAGTCGGGAACGAAAACTAAACCATGGAATCCTGCACGCAGTTAATTTGTTTTGTTCGAACATAAATAACTATAGCTTCATTGACTGTTTTCGAAGCAACAATTGTATTCTTCTTATAACCGTGTGGGTAGTAAGGGCTAACGACCTCACACACCCTAGAGTCAGAGACAACTGTACTAAGGTTTCGGTAGTGTAAAGTGTCATTATTTCCTCGTGAACTAAAAGAGGTCAGGCGCAGAATCAACGAAGGAAGAAACCCAATAACACTCTGCTCGTCCTGAGAATCACACCTGAAACCTCACGCTGAGCAGTCTCTCCATACCGCGGGACGAATGAGATTGTTTCAATAATTGATTTTACGTTCTGGCTAAAACTTTAATTCCGTCGACAGCTGTTCTGGAGACAACATCTGTATAATAGTCAGTGCTGTGCTTAGTGTCAAGCAGTTCACAAATCCTCACACAAAACAAGAGGGCATCAATCGAGTCTGCGCCAGTGATATTGAAAATGGGAGAAAACACAGTTTTTTTTACTATAGTTTGCCTTTTTTATGCGACGACAGTCCCTGCATTGATATACGGAGTGACGTCATGGTGTATCATATGGAAGTTTCGCAACTACAGGAATTACGTGTGCCTCAACCTGCTATTGGCACAATTTTTATTCTGTTTTCTTTTTGATTTTTACGATTTTCTAATTTTGTACATGCATGTCATACCAAGACATCCGATTTATAATGACACTTTGAATTTTATATCTTATTATTTAATGTTTGTGAGAGGCCATTGGTTGGTTGTTTTAAGCCATATGTTTTATGTAGACTTCGTTAAAGTATTAAATGCGCACATCCAGAAAAGATATTTATTAAGTAGCATCTTTGGTTGGGTTGCGCCTTTAGTAATAACACTCATTCTAAGTTTCTTTACATCATGGGATCTTTTCAGGGGTCTGATATTAATACCACTAATACTAAACAGTTTGCTTTTTATTATAATTATTGTATGTTTACTCTGTCGCGGTTCCGACTCTAGCGTACTTACCGATAGTAACAAATGTCGTCGCGTGTACATCGCTATTTTAATATTTATTTTAAGTGATTTTTTATCTTTTTCTAATTATTTTACTATGATTTATTTGTCATACAATAGCGCATTCGTGCTTCTTGTACTGTATTTCCATCCCATACTATTGTCAATCTTTATAGTTATAGTGAGAAGTAATCGACATCTTTGGCATACTTTTTATGTGAATAAATTAAGACATAAGCTATGGTCAAGACGTGAGGATCACGGTATCAATATGCAGAGAAGAGATATTCGAGAGCCTGATGATACACGGCCGCAAGTTCTTGATGTATGAATAGGAATAATAGAATCTAAAATCACTAAAAACCCTTTGTTATTATGTAAACATTGTAAATATTGTTATTTTTTGAGTTATATGATTGTACTGTACATATACCTCTGTAGCAGTAAAAACGCGTGGGCGCATTATAGCTGTTATTATTTTTAAATAAATTACTTTTTTAATAGTTTGTGAACATTATATTTATAACCTCTGAATATGCTACCCCTTGACATCAAGAAGACTGAGTCAAAATTTTCTTTTAAGCTTAAACTCCGTAAACACTACTTGAAAGCCTGTCATTCGTAGTTTGGTCTCGTCATAATTATTGTAAGTTCTCTTAATCAGAAAAATATTATAAAACAGCATATTTATTAGTTTATTATTTTGGCAAAAATATGTATTTTATTAATATTATTATAATATGTTATCTATTATATTATTTGTGTAATGTATTGTATTAAAAAGATTCAATTTAAATGTTTTTATTTTTTGTTGCTGTACACCTACCACAATGTAGTCTTTTTAACCCAAAGGACTGACTGGTTGAGAATGCATTGTTGCATTAAGTCCGCCCATGTAACACTATTGCCTGTGTAATAAAGTTTAAATAAATAAATATATTTCTGGTAGTTTGTAAACAATATATATTTACAGTGATTAGTATCCGCTTATTTTATGTTTACCCACATATTTATGAATTATCTCCGGCCGGCTTCGCCCGCTTGGGAAACGTTTTCTTTTACAGAGCCCTAGCTTATACTTGACGACATCTCTTTGAGGCACGCGTGGAACACACCACACTGTCGACCCGGGCCTGGGGGCCTACTCTCTAAGCCCAAAGTCCATAGTTTCGGGCGTTTTCTACTCATTCTTACCTAATCACGAATTAATGACAACACGATTTGACAGTTACTGACAAATCTTCTTGTCATTCATTCTTAGTTCGGGTTCGGGACTAAGTAATTAGGCGGTTCCTTCGTGCTTCGTACCGCTTGTGAGAGTGCCGGGGCCAAGATGGACACGTCTATCAGCAGCTGACTCGATTTCGATGCATCTTCTTTTTATTCTTCGCTTCTTCTTGGTACGCTTCCCTGTTTGACGGGTGCGTCTGGTCTGCGTTGACGTCTTTCAACCACGTACTGATGCGTACCGAGGTTAAATCATCTTCTATTTCTTCTTCTTCTGAGGCATATGCTTCTGCCTGCAGTCGCTGAATTCGCAACTCTTGTATTTCTGTTCCAGCTTCAGCTGGGCCGGTCGCTCTTTCGCCTCCTACTCCGCGTGGAGCTTCTTGCGGGAGGTTACGGAGCGACTGGATCTGTTCCTGCTGGGATGCGGCGCCTCTTCCCCCCATTCCTGATGACGTCGTTGCTTCTGTGCCCGTCGAACCACTGGTTCTGCTGCTAGAGCCCGACGTATCGGTAATGGCGTTCGACGTGCTGGTGGTGGATGAGTTCCTTCTTGCATTCTCTTCTGCAGGCTTGCCCACGCTCAGCTCCTCCTGCCGATGTCTGGTCTGTTCTCCATCTTTGCTTCGTGTCAAAAACATCGTCTTGACGCTGGCGCAGCAATTCAGATTTCGAAAGACCAATAATGTTCGAGATCGCCTGAATGCCGTAAATAAAACACGGAGTTTTAATGTTGGCGACAAGGCGACGACGGCGGTGGCGAGGAAGCAGTGGAAGCTGGCTGGCTTGAGTAGTAGTTTGAAATTGAAATAAAAAAATAAAAAAAAATACCTCTAAAGTTGAATACCGCGCGTCACAAGATTATATTGTTTTTCGACAATTATTTAAAAATATTTATTTTACTTTTAATAAGACCAATTTTTTTTTCAAGCAATATAGCAATGCCAACTTAATTATTATATATTTTTTATTTGAATTTTGATTATAATTTCATAGATAAAAATTATAGTTTCGTACGGAAAATTGTCAATAACTCTGTTTTACAGAATTATTTTTGGTGTTATTATTACTGTATGAATCGTAATAAATTGATTTGAGCATTAAAAATTAAAAAAAAAAAGTTTACGAAATACTAAAACTCCGCTCACTGAGGACACCCCCTGTGGGGTACGGACCTCGGCTCAGCGGCGTCGTTTAGGGGCAGCAAGGGACTGGCTGGGTCATGATGTCATTATCGCGGGCTGGCTCATTTGGCAAAAGACGAGGGGGGGGGGGAATTACAGGGGCGTCGCGATGGATCTCGGTGGCGAGGTCGGAAAACGGATAGTGCGTTTCCCTACAGCTTTCTTGGGTGAGGGTGATAGGATCGTCGGGCTCGACCAGGGTGTGCCGTGGTCGGCGAATCCTGCTAATCTTTGAGGGGGTGTATCGGGTAGCCGATGCGATTAAAGTTCTGGTGCTTTTCTGAAGATTCGATGAAGCGTTTAGAAGTCACAGATATGATATTTTGGTATAATTGTAGAACCGTTTTTGTGAGTGTGCAACAAACAAATTCAAAAAAGTAATATGTTTTCAATATTTATGTAGTAGCCGGTTTTTCCTGTTCCCGTAGAAATTTCAGGAAATCCTCTCTTAGTGCTCCCTTACACTTCCCAAGGAATCTACATGCCAAATTTACACTCCCCAAGGAACCTACATGCCAAATTTACACTCCCCAAGGAACCTACATGCCAAATTCACACTCCCCAAGGAACCTACATGCCAAATTTACACTCCCCAAGGAACCTACATGCCAAATTTACACTCCCCAAGGAACCTACATGCCAAATTTACACTCCCCAAGGAACCAACATGCCAAATTTCAGCTTTCTACGACCAGTAATTTTGGCTGTGCGTTGTCTATCAGAAACACAGTTACGGAGGAGTGTTATAGGTGAACTGGCAAACGATGTTTTGTCATATATACTATATATAAGTATATATCTACACTAATATTATAAAGAGGAAAACTTTGTTTGATTGTAATGAATAGGCTCAAAAACTACTTGACCGATTTTAAAAATTCTTTCACCATTCGAAAGTTACATTATCCACGAGTAACATAGGCTATATTTTATTTTGCAAAAAAATAGGGTTCCGTAAGATATTTGGGTTTTTCGGACACAAGGTGTAAAAATCAACCAGAAAAGTAACTTATTTTGCGTACGCTGCCTAAACTATAAAAGACACAACCATAAATTGTTCTAATTAATTGTAGATCTTATAAATATCTACAAAAAAGTCCGCAACACACTATACCTATCTATGTCGAGTGAGACACAACAACCATTTTTTTATTTAAAAATCTAGATTTTTTTGGACTACATTTAAACGCGTTTATTTTACTCATGCTATTAATTCTTATCAAAATAAAGTATTTCATCACTAAGTACAGTTTATGTAGATCATAATTATTTGGTCTTTGAATGATTTAAATCGGACGTTTGGTTTTGAAGTTATGGCGAAATTAAAATATTACGATTTCTGCTGTACGGCCCGTTGCGGCGGTCACCAAGGCGGGGGTGCGCGTGCGGGAGGGGAGTTCTCTAATCGGAAACTATGTAAGGTACCCGCGCGGCTCAGACGTGAGGTAGGTAGGTAACAGTTTTTCTCACGGTTTTTCTGTAGTGTATTTAGTATCAGCATTGCACCCTAGGAGTGAGGCGTATTTATCGAAACAGTTAAAAAAAACAGGTATTTCAAAGTAACAACATGAAACAGGTATCTCAGAACCGAAATAACAGCTCCTACCTATTTCGCCTGTTCCTCAAACCTCAAACAATCGTAGGAACAGCTATGTGAAACAGTTTCAAATGGAACATGCTCCATTCTCTTCTAACCTATTGTAATAGAAAGAGACAACATCTGTTCTATGGAACAAGCTCTTTGCTCCTCTGGTTCATTGTAATAGAAAGAGATAGAACCTGTTCCCTGCCTGTCACTGTTTCTGACCTTTCAGTAACAGGATTATCTATGGTAGCAGGTACTGTTTCTGTATCTGTTGCAATCAATGAGTCTTTGGTTCCAGTGGAACAGGCTGTTTTTTTGGAACAGGTTTTTGGAACTGTTTTCTTCTTGGAACTGAAACAGGTGAAACAGGTTTCTAATTTTATCTGTTCCAACCCACTCCTATTGCACCCGTGCTAAGCCGGGGTAGGTCGCTAGTTATATATAATATTATAAAGCAGAAGAGTTTGTTTGTTTGTTTGTTTGGTTGAACGCGCTAATCTCAGGAACTACCGGTCCGATTCCGTAAAATCCGTCCGTCCGAAAAATTCTTTCAGTGTTAGATAGCCCATTTATCGAGGAAGGTTATAGGCTATATACCATCACGCTAAGACAAATAGGAGCGGAGCAGTAATGGAAAATGTGAGGCAGACGAAGTTGCGCGGGTCAGCTAGTATATAATATTATATAAAGCAGAAGAGTTTGTTTGATTGTTTGGTTGACCGCGCTAATCTCAGGAACTACTGGTCCGAATTGAAATATTCTTTCTGTGTTAGATAGCCCATTTATCGAGGAAGGCTATAGGCTATATAGTATATGTATATAATAATATCATCACGCTAAGACCAATAGGAGCGGAGCAGTAATGAAAAATGTTACGCAGACGACGTTGCACGGGTCAGCTAGTTTAGAATAAAATAAAATAATGATTGACCAGAATAAAAAATAGCGTACGACCAAAAAAATCATAAAAATCGGTCAAGCCGTGACAAAAACACTTTGACACGAGATTTTTATTAGTAAATAAAACAAAGTTGGGTTTTACACCATTTATATCTCAAGAACGGGTGAACCGGTTTTGAAGATCTTTGTTTTGTTGGATTAGTCCCTGCCCGAATATCCAAATAACTAAAACGCAGGAAAAATAAAAGAGAAAAAAAAATTGTCATACATCAATTCGAATATAAGGACATTTACGATTTATGACAATAACAAAAAATTATTCTGTTCGCCGGGACATTCATTGAAAATACTTAGTAAATTAAAAAAAAACAGTTTCCCGACGCAACAACGCTCGCTGGGGTTAAAATATTTGTACCTACCTATATTAAACTAAAAAATTAGATACAAACCTACATAATTAGTATTTAATATAATTATATTGTTTTTTTCTGTAGTATCATTATAATTATAGAGATAACCTTTATAACACTGCGTTAGTAGATAACACATACAAGTTTACTTAAGCACAGTCGCGTAAGCCATAAATAATTACAAAAATACCGGACAAGATAGAGTGACTCGCGCACCGAAGGGTTCCGCTGAACTTATACCTGTGTAAAAAGGTAGATTGGTAGATAGTGCGTCCGTTACGAGAATCTTGACTCTATTTTTTTAACATATAGAAGAAGTTTAGAAACTGTGCAAACATCGAATATTACTCTGACGATTTTTAATACAACACTCCGATGATTGGTAATACAAAAAAAACACACACGCACATTAATAAGTGTGATAAACAACTACAACCAAGCATTGCCATTCAACGTGGGAATGCCGCCCGCCAGTCTATTGGGTACATTATCAGCCGACAGCGTTGAGGACGAATTTTTTGAAGCTGTGTTTTAGTTTTTTTGTTAGTTTAGTATATTTGTTAATTTATTGGAAGTTTGTTGTATTTACTAAACACAGCTTGTTACTACAAACAAAAAGGTATTTTCTAACTAGCTGACCCGCGCAACTCTGTCTGCTCCGCCACTGTTGGTCGTAGCGTAATGTTATTTATCCTATAGCCTTCCTCAATAAATGGGATATCCAACACTAAAATATTTTAACCATTAATTCCTGAGATTAGTCAAGAAAACAAACTCTTTAGCTTTTTAATGTTGAATATAGATTGCGTCAAAATAGCAGCCATTTCCAAAAAAAAAAATGTCATAAAAAAAGACAGACAGACGGACAATGAGCCGTATTTTAGGGTTTCGTACCCAACGACTCACAAACGGAACCCGATTACAAAGCCTCCGCCGTCCGTTCGTCCGTCAATCCGTCTGCCAGTTACCGGGCTGTATCTCAAAAACCGTAATAGGTAACTAGTTGAATTTTTTACAGATTGTGTATTTCCATTGCCGCTACAACAACAAAAATAATAAAAATTAAAGTTTATGGTACTTAACCCTCGTACTTGGCCGGATTTTATTTATTTCGTTTTGAGTAGCAGAACCTTAAAAAGACAAGCAATTACTCACACAAGTGTGTAAACAATTATTGCAACAAACAAACCAATTTAAGAAACCAGTTCGTGAGCATTGAGACTTTTAATCATAGCAAAACATTGCATTAGTTCGCTCCAGTCCGCGTGTGTAGTCGGCCTTATTTATTAACGTTCTTTTTAAAAATTATGGAAGTTTTGAAAGAAACACCGGTATTGGAGTTCAACCCTACAACGCTACAAGAAGTGAGAGAGGAACTTAATTTGAATCAAAATGTAATCGTTCAAATGTTGGATAATTTTCAAGATTGGATTGCCAAACAGGAGCATTTTACTAAAAAGGATTTTAGTAAGTGTTTTATATTTTTTTTAGTTATAGACTAGTAGTTTAATTCTAGTGTAAATAATTAATGTGGAAGATTCTCAAATGGGAGGGTGCAGAACTCAATCCTAATCAACGGAACTTTATTAAGTACCTACTAACCCTTTATAAAAAAATAAATTAATAATAATAATTTGGTATGGGTTAATTTATTAATGTTTATGACTAAAATCTTGAAAAAAATTTTTTGTTATGGTCTTTCGCATGGTGTGGTTGTCTTCATGTGAGCTTTTCCTTGCAAGCTGACGATGGCGCGCAGCAGAGACCAGTGTGCAAATTCTATAGTAGCCTCCACACTATTCCCGAAGTTGATCGAAGTTGAGCGAATACGATAGTGTGGAGGGGCACTTCGCTTCGCCTCGTGCAACTTCGCTTCGCCTCGGGCGACTTCCAGTTGTTGTCGGTTTTTGCGCCCGAAGCAAAGGACTCGAAGTTCGAACACGAAGCGTCTGTCCAGACTACTTGGCTCACTTCGGTTCGTGTCAGCCATAGTAAATACGCACGTATTTTTATTAAGCGAGAGTACACATTGCAATGGCAGTTGCCACATGAACGTTATCCATTATGCCTATCGTGAGGGGAACGGGGATAACGGGGGACTGAGCTCCTCGCGAAGTTGCTCGAGTGTGTGGACACCTACTTCGGACTTCGGTTAACTTCGGAGAGCACTTCGCCTCGTGCAACTTCGGAATAGTGTGGAGGACGCTTATTCATTTTCACATTCGCATCGCTTTCGCATTTAAAAAAAGCCTTTTTTTCATACATTTTTGACAGTTTGAGATTGACATGCGAATGCGAAAGTTGTTTTTAAATTAGTAGAATTGGCCCTCTGATGTGTGCAGTGTAGTAGTCAGCACAAATCTCCATCTTAGCCAGCACACAGCTCCGCTACAGTCCAGCCGGTACGCGTCTCCGCACAGTTCCAGTGGATAAACATCTCCTTTCGTATCCGCTTCGGACATCTCCGCTTTGGTGGATTCTGGGCTTCACTGACGGCACGCTTCAGCATACCGAATTATCCTGTGGCATCCCGCAGCATACTGAAGAATCCCGCAACGTACCACACGATCTTGTTGAAAACCACGTCGAGATAAAACCAAGCACAATCTAGCGCTTACTCGTTTTCAGTACTGTGCTAATGTAAAGTTGCTTGTATTACTATCTTGTGGCATGTCACAACGTGCTATAATATCCTAGGGAATACCGCGACGTGTCACAGTAACTCGAGGAATGACGTGACGTTTCACAGTATGCCGCGGTAAGTCGCGTCATCACGACTACGGGAGACTTTTCGACCTATTTATAACTTATTGAAATAAGGTCGAAAAACATTTGTCAAAGAGTAAAATCCTTTGCCACGCTTGGCTATGCCGTGCTGTCCTGCCTTACTATGCTTTTGGAGCCAAGGAGGGGGCAATAATGTAATGAATGATCGATCACCAATCCAAGGGTTGAACTCGACAAGCACTGCTTGCTATTTAAGACCCTTTAGTATTTGTGCCAATTCATGATCCATGGTGCTTGGCAACTGGACTAAACCCAGTTTTATACTTCCCTTGGTGCCTATTGACCCAACTCTGTTCTATCTCGTGCTTGTTAGAAAGGAATTGTAAATTCTGTTTTCAACCAACTTCCAAAAAGAAGAGATTCTCAATTCAGTGGGTTTTTAGGGTTCAAATGGCAAAAACGGAACCCTTATAGATTTGTCATGTCTGTCTGTCTGTCTGTCCGTATGTCACAGGCACTTTTCTCCGAAACTATAAGAACTATGCTGTTGAAACTTGGTAGGTAGATAGATGTATTCTGTGAACTGCATTAAGATTTTCATACAAAAATAGAAAAAAAAACAATAAATTTTGGGGGTCCCCATACTTAGAAGTGAAACTCATTTTTATTTTTCATTAAACCCATACCTGTCCAAGACGATGTCTAAGTATTACTACTTAAAAGTGTAAAATAAAAACATTTTAACCAAAAAAATTACCGACTTCCAAACCAAAGTAGAAAATATCTTTAAATTCGGAAGTCGGTGTTTTGATTTTGTTTCTTAAAGTTTCTTTGTTTTAACACCGAATTCCGAAATAAAGGTATTTTATACTATGCAGTGTTTGGTTTGGAAGTCGGTTATATTTTTTGTAAAAATGTTTTTATTTTCAACTTAATTAATAATACTTGTACGACGTCATCGCGTAACCAGAAATTGAAATAAGTAAAATTTACATAAAATAACAACTACTAAGCCGAACTGAATCAAATTCATCAAACGGGACCAAATGGCAAGTATGCAGTATCGAATTAAAAAAGAATCACAGAAATAGGATCAGATACCTCGGAGTAATCGGTCTTGTTACAGTTCTGATAAAAGTTTCAAAAATTTTTTTCGAAATCAAAATTCATGCATTTATTTCAATTAAGCCATTTACAGGCACTTTAGAATTGTCAAGGTCGGTCGGTCCAAAAAGTTGAAGCTATTTGCACGTTCCAAAGCGTAGATCTCTATGGAGAACAACGTGCAAGAAACTCCTCGGACACTCTTTTAAAAATAATAATTTTTTACAAAGATTTATTTACATCGGGTTGAAATTATACATACATGTGAGAACGATGTAAAAGACGAGCAGGATAAAAGCGTCCGTAATAAAAGAGGAACAATTCAAAGAAATTAAAAAAAATAAATAATAAGTGTTTTGTTATTTTTTATTCAAGGAAATAATTTCTCCGGGACAAGTCAATCTTCATTGACTCGGCGATTTTCTGGTGGTCGCTGTTGATTCTGTATTTCAGGATTTGCAGTGGTTAGAATGTGTGGCGGGCTTGTCCCAATAAAAAAAGCGCTACTTAACCTCTAATATAAAACTGTGAGACGGTTATGATTTAACCTCTAGCGCCTCAAAGTCACATTTAACTTTATAGTTGTGCTATGTTTAGAAAACTGGTTCGTACAAAACGAGTTCTATTTTATAGCTAAACCTTCGAGACATCTTATTCAATTTGAGACTTTATTGCAAGTTACATAAAGTCCCCAATACAAAATTTACAACTCAGGTTTATAATTTTTTTTTTATAATGTGAGTTCACTTTGTTGCATAAATAAAGTTAAAATATACCTATGGTTTGATAATGTAAATTCGAGTCGCTAGTAGTCGCGAAAAAATGTGAATTAGCATACCTAATGCTGGTTGTATATTGAGAGCTAAGCTATGAGGTACCTAACACTCGCTCAGTTTAGTGTTTTTGTCTTATTTGTGGGCAGACCGCTTACTGTGTGAACTAAAACAAGTAAAGTTATTGAAGAATTAATGGCTAAGGTGGTTAGGTTATTTTTTTGTCTTTTAATTTTTTTTTTTGTGGTACTTTACAAAAATGATTGTTGGTCTCGTCCTCAAATAATGGTATAAAAGTTGAACTCATAATGAAAACCTTCACATTTTTTATTCCGTAAAAAAACTGTAAAGTTAATTTAAAACGACGTGGTTTTGCAATGCGTGGATATAAATAAGTTTTGCAGTTTGAGTTAAATCTCAGCTCTCGACTTAAATTTTTCTATTCAGGATCGTGCACTAAGCTGTGTAATTATAAAAAATTACCTCAGCTATGTGAGCTATTTAACTACACTGTCTTAGCTTATCTATTGATCTAAAACTGGCTTTAACATTACTTTGAAGCATAATTATTATGTAGTGGAAAATAGCATCATTTTATAATAACGTCATCAAGATCAAGATTATGTTTTATTAGCGTCTTTCTTATCTTAGAATAATTGCAAGGACAATTCCGTTTGCATGAAATGGTTTCAGAAATACCTAAGGATGATACCGGCAATGATTGGCGCAATTTCAAGCTTTTATGGCACATTATCTGATTTATTTTTCGGCAGTATTGAAATATCCAAAAATTGGTCAATTTTTACCTCTACAATGTGTAATTTATTATTGATTGTATTTTTTTTTCTTCCTCTCGGTTTGTCTTTTCTATAATAATATGTTGCACCTACCATGCTGTCTCTGCACCACCCTAAGGTCGACTGGTAGAAAATGCCTATGACATTAAGTCCGCCTTTGTACAGTGTTATTACTTGTGCATAAAGTTTTAATAAATAAACATAATATTGTTCTCATGTAAGTGGCGATTGTCTTAATGAGAAATAAAGTTCTTTAAACCGAAAAATAGTTGCTTTTCCTATTTCTTTGTTAGTTATAAATGTAACATTTATTTTCCAGGTCGCATATACTTAGAAACATGCATAATACATGCAAAAGGGTCAGTAGAAAGAGCTAAGGCCAATTTAGACAAGTTATGCACTTTGAAGTCATTATTGCCAAATTTCTTCGAAAAACATGATGTCAAAAAAGAATTCATGGACGTATCTAGTTATATGTAAGTATAATAATCTAAACTTTTATTTAACTAAAATAGGGAATATGCATGAAAAATACATCTATTATCTATACAGTTTATCTAAAATATACAAAAAATATAGTACCTACTAACAATGAAAATAGAATCAAACTTGCTCGAAAAATAAACAAGATATAATTATACAAATATATCTGTCTCTCTCGTGAAAACGCTGTTTTCTACGTCAGCTGTATAGGCGTCACGGACTTTGACGTTAAAGTCCAAATTGGAAGCTTTATTACTTCATCGTTGATGAAAGTATTTCATAATTGTTTAATGACTGATTTAGCAATTTCATTTTGCTAAATAAAAAAATTGTATGTAGATTTCCTATCATTAACACTGACCCCGCTTTTTCGAAATTTTTGGAAGCCTAACCCAATATAGTTGGGAAAATCTAGGCAGATGGTTAAAATGATTCTCTATTGTATCATCAATAGCCTTTTACCAAATGGAGCCAGCAAAATACTGGTTTTCAGTTTAACCAGATGTTAGTTGAATACCAATAAACTCTTCCGTTACTGAGTAACTGTTAGATAACGTACAGCCAGAAATATTGGTCGTTGAAAGCTAAAATTTGCCATGTAGGTTCCTTGGGGCGAGATCTTCAAACTTAACAGACAGTTGAGTTGCTGGTAAGTTTTTTGCGACACTTCTTCTTCCCAGCTAAAACACTAGGAACTGGTGAGAGGCTGGGCGACTTGAGGGACTGTCTTCACGTTAACATTTACATGCACAAAAAGTTCAAGTTTCAAGTCTAGTTTGAATAAATGTGAGTCATATAGAAGCAAAAGCAGCAACATACACTTTTACTGAAAAGGCAGTAGACGTCTTTTTTTGTTTACGTTGCATGTACCAATTTTTAGTTACATTATGTTACAAGAATGGATAACTAATAATGATAGAATCAGATATTGAAAAAACAGAATTCCCTAAGAAACACTACATTTACCAAAATAAAGTAATACATTTAGGATGTTGCTGTTTTTGCATCCAATGTATGGATAATGCTGCTTTTGCGCCATTCTTATATGGATGTTGCTGGTTTTGCACCAGTCAATCATGCACTGTTGGTTCGAATAGTGACACCTGATTGTTCAAGGAAGGATGTTGCTGGTTTTGCTACCAATCTCAATTTAGAACCTCTATTTTGTATAGGATAGTGATGGTTTTGAAACGATTTTAATATTCGGTCAAGTAAAGTTGACGGAATACTACCATACTGCATTAAAAGTTGCCAAAATGAAAAAATGTGATGTTGCTGCCTTTGCTTTTATATGACTCATGTCTTTTGATTTTAATTTCGTGTAGGGAAGCACTAAGAGGCTTCCCCGAATTCCTACGGGAAAGGTAAAAACCCGACGTTGCGGTTAAATGCAGTCGCTGCATGTATAATACTATAACGTGGAGCGTTTGCTTATCTGCTGGTCTACTATGACGTCTTAAAACGATCATGTAAAAGCTGTGGGAGGGAAACAGAGTTATTCAAGACGCTTAACACTATCTCTTTTTCTCAGCTTAATCATTGGTACGTACACAGTAGGGCTCCTGTCTTCTGGGTACACAATTACTGGGTAACACAGTTTTAGTTTTGATTTTGACATATTTTTTATTTATTTAACAATATATGTATACAAAAATATAAAAAAAAGACAGAAAGGCATACGTTTGGCCACTATCTTATTTGATGGTAAGCGATGATGCGGTCTAAGATGGAGCTCGCTTGCCAAGAAGTAACCTATTCACTCTTGACCTAAATACTCCCAGGTTGTAGCTTATAGGAAACACAGACTCGGGCAGGGAATTCCAGTCCTTAGCTTTAGGCACAATGATTCATGTGTTCCCAAAACGTTTTGTGCGTATGGGTGGGATTTTCACCATGTAACGGTGGCGCATTGCCGTACGTCTTGTAGTGGTGAATTTAATTTCGCTAATTACTAAAATATGCAATTCCGTTGCACACTCTCCAATATGCAACCGATACAAAGCCGACAGGCTAGCAACTCGGCGTTGATGATCAAGACTATGGAGCTTCGATTCGACAAGCTTATCATTGTCGATGATCCTCTTGGCTCGTATCTCAATTGACTCAAGGGCATCAAGCTGGTGTCTGGCCTGACTTGAATGTATCCTGGCAGTTGGGAGTGTCATGCTCACTCAAAAGCTAATGTAGCTAATGGTATGCGTTGGATCATTTGACCTTTAAATAGTTGAGCCACATGGTTGTTTGTAAAACTTTGTAACAATTTGTTTATTTTTAAAAGAGTGTCCGTGTGCAATCTAGTGCACGTTCTTCTCCATAGAGATCTACGCTTTGGAACGTGCAAATAGCTTCATCTTTTTTTGACTGACCGATCTTGACAATTTAAAAGTGCCTGTAAAGGGTTTATTGAAATAAATCCTTCGAGTTTGAGCTTCAGTTTGACACGATACCCCTGACTCTGACTACCCGGAACGACTGCGAAAGATCTACAAATTTCAGCCGAGAACAAGAGTTTAACGTGCTTCCAAGGGCATGGAGGACTCTGGGTATATTAATACCCATCCACGAACCAACATCAGCTAGCATTGCTTAACCTTGAAAATCGACCAGTGCGGCTGTTATTATTTAGCCATGAGCTTTATGCGGTCTGCCCTTTTTTCTACATTAGTCAATAATGTCCAGTCTTTCTCAAATAATTTTATTTTCCCATTTTCAGACAACATGGGACGATGCCTAAACTGTTGAAGAACAACTACAGAGTATATGTCATCAAACTTGTGTCCACTGACTTTGATGCGACTGGGCTTTTAGAGTATAGTAGGTTTATAATATTGGTAAGTTAATTCCCCCCTCTGTTCAAGAAGAGAGTGTTCAGACTCTTACTGAGTTAAACTTATCCGTGTTCCTTCTAATGTCCCTTGCGTTTCAGGGCCGCGTTGACTCTTTCGAACAAACTCGCAACATATTAATGACCACAGTTACCTAGACGGGGTTGTGGCCAAATGAGGAGAAAATGGCAAGACGTCTTAGGTAGCTTTGTAGCGAATTGGCGTGCAGTAGCTCAGTAGAAAGAAAGGAATATAATGGGGGTGGCCTTGGTCCAGGAGTAGTACAATCCAGGCAGACAAAAAAAAATCAAAGAGCTGATATAAGACTGGGTTATCATCATTCCAGCGAAATATGACCGACACACATGAGGCCATCATGCCTAGCGATGGCCGTTTTGTGCAGATGTGATGGAACTTTTCCAAGCATATAACACTCGCAAATCTTTTTTCTTTGTAAATTTATGTGTTATTAGCGGCCGCCCGCGACTTCGTCCGCGTATAAATTCTCGTTATTCCCGTGTAAATCCCGATCCCTCGGGAACTCCGCAATAAAAAGTAGCCTATGTGTTATTCTGGGTCTTCAGCTACCTACATACCAAATTTCATCGTAATCGGTTCAGCAGTATTTGCGTGAAAGAGTAACAAACATCCTTATATACTCACAAACTTTCGCATTTATAATATTAGTAGGATAAACTTTTTTTTTTATTATATTTTTTTTTTATTTATACATATTATGATACTATACTATGGTATTAAAAATGTATGCCTTGTCTTTTCCAGATGAGTGAATACGTGAAGGTACACGACTATTCATTCGGTTTTGTCGTCGTTATCGACTGCCGGCACGTCAACTTAGTGAGCTTTGTTTCAAAAGTCAATATCATGGATCTTCGTAATTCCATGTCTGTTTTAATGGTGAGGACCTGAATCAAATATTTATTCTGTACAATGGGATGTTTAAGCACATCTCTGCCAAGTAATCTAAACCTACAAGGGCAGACGCTATGGTTGCCATCGCGGATTTTACCGGCACAAGAAAAGAGATGCCTATGCTCGAGGTTTTATAGTCTTTGCTATGTTCAGTAATCGGCAAAGTTGAGCTGTAGATGATGATTAACCTGAACCAAGAACAAACAGCTATCTCACCATATCAGCCGAAATTCAAAATAAAAATTCAAGCATTTATTTCAATTAAACCATTTGCACTTTCGAATTGTCAAGGTCGGTCGGTCCAAAAAGTTGAAACTATTTGCATGACTGTTCCAAAGCTTAGATCTCTATGTAGAAGAACGTGCAAGAAACTCCACGGACACTCTTTTAAAAATAATAATTTTTTACAAAGATTTATTTACATCGGGTTGAAATTATACATATTATGTGAGAACAATGTAAAAGACGAGCAGGATAAAAGCGTTCGGAATAAAAGAGGAACAATTTAAAGAAATAATTAAAATCAACAATGGCAGCTGAGAAATGACCAGTCCCAATTGACGGCGCCCGTTCACGAACATGACGCATGCGCCAGCACCATTCGGATCAACCATTTTGAAGGGAGCCAAATGATCAAACGCATACGCCAACATCAGCTACACTTTTGAGTGAGCATGACAACCGCCAGGAAAGACGTCCACTGCCGGACATAGGCTTCCCCCAAGCGTCACCACAGCAACCGATCCTCTGCATCTCGTATGCATCAGCTTCCCACGACCCTCAACAGGTCATTGACATGTGCCACTCGTGCCAACCAGCTTTCTATTCTTCTTAAAAATCGGTCCCTGGATGCTAAACCGTGAACACAAAATTAATGCTTAAAATGTAGTTTTCACGGTTTAGTTAAGTGTCTCCGTCCTTCGGAAATCATTAGAATACATTAGAATAGAATAGAATAGAAAAGATTTCAAACAAATCACGAAATGTCGTTTGTCTCGACTTTCATTTAAATATCTTTAACAGTCGTCAATGCTCAGAAGCCAGAAAATGTGACACCAGTCTCACCAAAGTAACCCATGTAAAATACGGTTATTCAGCTGCACCAGCTAAGACGGGGATAGCTTCAGTTATAATCAATTCTAACTCGGATATCCTACATCAGTCTACTGTATACTTGTGCCGCCTCAAACTGAGTAACTTTCTCCCGTTCTCCTGGTCCTCCAACGTCGAGCGTCGCCGACCGGCATCCTGGCAGTTTTTTTACAATTTCTCAATAATTGGCCAAGGGTGCTTGTGGGTTTGCTCCACCTACAATCTGCAGCACGAGTGTATTCGCTAACGACTATCGTTCTTAGAATCTGTGGAGAAGATCGCATTTCAATTGACATAAATTATTTTTCCACTAACGTCGGGCGTCACTGAGCCACCATCTGTTATACACGTGTCACCTCTTACCTATCATCATTCAGCCGCGCCGATACGATGCGCACGACAAACAAATATAATTTTGCTATAGACAGGAACAAATGACAGACGGTCACACTACCCTACCAGTTTGCAACCGCATCATCATTATATCAGCCAAAAGACGCAATTTCGCTACAATAACCAGTCCTGTGACCTTCACCAGGACATTGGTCCACCTTGTGGGATGCCACGACCCAACTAAAAAAAATGTTGTTTCTTCCAGCAAGGCTACGGTTTGAGAATCAACGCAATTCACGTAATATCGGAATCAAAAACGATCGACGTTTTCGTAACACTACTGAAGCAGGTGCTCAGTGACAAAATAGGTGGCAGGATCAACGTTGTAAGATCTGTGGAGGGTGTACACGAACATGTGGCTAAAGAACTTCTGCCTAAAGACTTTGGTGGAGAGGAAAAGACACTGAAGGAAATTAATGGTAAGACTAAAGCTAAAGCTTTTATGATAATATTTGCTTTCACACGCGCATCTCCGGATTTCCGTGTAAATATCGTGAAATCTTTAGCTAGCCACAGTGGCTAATTGGGACAAAGGAGATAAGACATCCGTAAGAATTTCTCAGTGATAGTTTGAAGTTGGTATAATTTGTAACCATGTCTCGGAAATCACGTTAATTTATTGGTCCTACGCCTGATTTCCCTTGACTTTTCCAAATCGTCACCTGATCGGATTAGTCTGTGGTCGAAAACTGAGGCCTGAGCTGTACATGATCTGTATACGTCACCATACTCATAATGATTTCAGTCAAAAGAGTGCTGGACATATGCATTATTGTGAATCTCTCATTACGTTGCCACATTGACCAATCATGTGCGTCTTGTACCCAGCGGATTCCCGTGACGATCAGGTCATAGACGTATTTACGCTTAATATATTTTTTTTAAACTGCTCTTGTGTCCTACTGCTGGACAAAGACCTCCCTTTTTTTCTTCCAAATCTCTCTGTCTTGGGCAATCTCTGGCCACGTTTTCCCCGCAAACATGATGAGATTGTCTACCCACCCACTCCCACTTTGGTTATGGAGCGTAGGGTGGTGTTTCTAACGCTTATTAACTAATATTTTAATTATTTCAGAAAACTGGATTAACGTCCTAAGCTTGAAGGAGAACGTAGAATACTTCAAGGAGATGTCTCAAGCAAAAACAGATGAGAGGTATCGAATGCCTGACGAATACAATGAACAAGTGTTAGGGATGCCTGGTTCTTTTAGAACACTGTCAGTCGATTAATTTATTTACGAATAGTAAACATAGTTGGCCACAAAGATGGTGGGACCAAAAAGGACCTTCAGCAGAATCAGAGAGCACATCAAGCTACCTGTCAAATTTTTTTCCAATCAACCTTGAACCTAATGCGTTAGCGATAACGATGAAAATGAAATTAGACAGATTGTTGAGTGGTTTATATTATGATTCTGCTAAAGTAGCCATTTTTGCCTCCCTAGACTAGTCCTTTTTAAGAACTGAAAGAAGTGGCACAGAATCGTGACTAATAAATAAGATTTCCGAGTTAAAAATATATTTGGATTTTTTGGCTTTGTCAATAAAAATTGACAAAGATAAAACGCAGAGCTTGTGACATCACAATGACATCTAGTTTAAACTAGGCGTGACTTCCGTCCAGTTTCATCTTCATTTTTAGTTAACGTCAAAAATAATAAACACGTGTCCAGTTTAGTTAAGTAATCTAAATGAGGGGCTTAATAGAGTTTTAAGAATATACATAATTTAATAAAAGGAATCAGCTGTAAGCATTAGCTGGGCAAAAGCTTTCTTGCTATCGGAGAGTCCAGTTTTGAAATAATAATAAATAGTTGGCCAAAACTTACGTTCTCAATTATTCTGAAAAAGTGTCCAGCTGTCATTGTCAGTCAGTGTCAGAAGTCATGGCCAGGAGACAGGGTAGCTGAAATTGCAGACAGAGTAATTACGTCTCTTACATTGCTGAACTTCTGTAATTAATTTAGTTTTACTTAATATTATTATGTATTTGTTAATATGTGCGTATTTTATGGAAAAAAAAAATTTTTTTTTTTTTATTTTCATTTTTTTTTTTACTTTTTGGCATAGGTCTTCCTTAATTTCAGCCAGATATTCTTTTTCTCAGCCACTTCGCACCAATGGAACAAATGATTCAACACCGTACCGTGGTTGCATGATGATGTTGATGGATATACGTACACGGTGTCATTTAAATCATCTTACATTGGCAGCCTATTTCATCTATTCAATGTAAATAACACATCTGTCATACATTAAAAAAAAGATTTATGAACATTCGAATTATTTAAAACAAAACAATATCATGACGCATGACGTTGTTTGAAATATCCAAGCGCGAACGCTGTCCAAGCCTTGTGTTTCAACAATGGCAAGGAATGGAACGGAGACATTGTTTTGATACGTAAACATTATAAACAGGGTGTTTCATGATTCTTATGCATTTGAGCATTATTATATTTAAATACATTATTTAAATAAATTATTTTAGAAAAAGTAATCGAGCCTAGAGGTAGTTTATATCGGGTACATTAAGTGGGCCGCCTTTGTAAGACGACTAAAATGGCACCGTACATTATAGGAAATATATTTATAATTTTGCAAGGAGTTGTTCATTTTATGATGATTCCAAGGGGCAAACCGCTTGTACTTTCATCTCATGTAAATATAACAGAACAAAAACCAATACATTGGTTTATTTCAAACAATTTCTTCAAGTTTAGAGTAAATCCAATTCAACCCTGTATAAAAAGTGACAAGTATTAGGCCCTGTCCACACTGCGAATTTTCACTGCGCGGTTTGTAGGGTTCCGTAGCCAAATGGCAAAAACGGAACCCTTATAGATTCGTCATGTCTGTCTGTCTGTCCGTCCGTATATCACAGCCACTTTTCTCCGAAACTATAAGAACTATGCTGTTGAAACTTGGTAAGTAGATGTATTCTGTGAACCGCATAAGATTTTCACACAAAAATCGAAAAAAAAAAACAATAAATCAAATCAAATCAATTTATTCATATTTTTAACAGTAAAATGTGTATAAATAGTCACAAAAAGATAATATATAGTAAAGATCTTACAAAAGGTAATTAATGGCTATCTTAAATCTAGTTTACGGCTAAAATTAACTACAAGTAAGTACAAGATATTTAACTAGGAACTTAAAATATATGTAGCGACCTGCCCGAACTAGGTTTATTTAAACCTGTGTTTCAGGCCAACACTTCATCGCAATTTAAATTGGTCAGACAAATATGTAAACTAAATCAATATTATAATAGATCTTAATCGACTATAAAAATAAGCAAACTTTACAAAAATGAATAGAAACTTTTTCAAAATTATGCAAAATAAATAAATACTAAGTAATATTAAATAACAATTATCATGCTAAGACTTCTATCAATTTTTCTGTGTCAATGTAATTGAGTTTCGATAAATATTCCGCAAGCGTAGAACTACATTTTTTATAATTTAAACTATATATTTTGAGCACCTTGTTGAGCTTGTTATATAGGTAAGGTCCTAAAAACACAAAAAATTTATGTGCAAAAGCAAGTTTGGTTTGAGACTTAATACAAACCAAATCTTTTCGTCTCTTGCCTGAAGGTACTCTTTCATAAGGCAGTTCAGTGTGCTGATGCAGTATGATGTTTAGAATAGCTAATTGACGTACTGTTAGTACCTTACATGCTATGTAAAGCTGGTGTGTGGGAAATCGAAAAGAGCGAAATGTAGCAACCTTTAGAACTGCTCTCTGAGCTCGTTCCAGAGGAAGTATAATCGACTTCGCAGCACCACCCCAGGAAGTTATGCAATATGTTAGAATGGACTGACACAAAGCCAAATAAACCCCCTTAATTAAATCATAATTGGCAACGTTACGTAAGTATTTGAAAATGTATATTAATTTCCGCACTCTGCTACATAGTACATCGATATGTTTACGAAAATTTAGATTTGTGTCAATTGTGACACCCAGATATTTAACATAGTCAGCTTTAACTAAGGTGGGACAAGTGCATGCGTTGTCAGCGTAAGTTCTACAATTATGTGCGAAAATATTTAAGTTAGTATGCGGAAGGTTATTTTTTCTAATCGTAAATAAAATGTATTTTGTTTTATCTAAATTTAATGTTAAAAGACTGTTATGAAGCCAATTAGATACAATATTGAAACCATTCTGAGCGTGTTCATAAACCTCGATTCTTGATTTAGCTGAGAACAATAGAGCCGTGTCATCAGCATATGACAGAATGATACCATTTTTGAGTGTCAAGCTGCACAGGTCATTTATATAAATTAAAAACAACGTCGGGCCTAAAATACTACCTTGCGGAAATCCGTAACAGCTGTTTTTAACCTCGGAACTTAAAAATTGACCAAGTTTTGCACATTGATAACGATCGCTAAGATAATCAGAAAAAAGATGAAGTTGTGTTCCTCTTATCCCAATCGTTTCAAGCTTATGTAATAGTATAGAACAAGAAATAGTATCGAACGCCTTGGCAAGGTCCAAAAAGATACCAATGGTGTGCATACCATTATCCATGTTTGTACTTATATAATTTGTCAATTGGTGGACTGCTTGGCTAGTTGATCTTCTGGGTCTAAAACCAAATTGACTTTCCGAAAGCAATTTGTTGTCTTCAAGATACTTTATTAATCGAGTGTTTATGATTTTTTCTAAAATTTTAGACAGTCCCGTTAAGACTGAAATAGGTCTATAATTATTAACACAGTTCTTGTCTCCAGATTTAAATACAGGGGTGACCACAGCTTTTTTAAGTAATTGAGGGAATACTCCTTGCGATAAACATAACTGAAAAATGTGAGTTAACGGTGGCGTAATTATATATTTAAATCTTTTAAGTATATGATTCGGTATGTTATCCCAGCCAATAGCACAAGCATCCTTAAGCTCGGTTATCATTCTTAATACTTCATTTTCGTCGGTCTCAAATAAAACAAAAGAATTTAGTGTAGAAGTTGTCACAGCCGACCTTTGAGGAGGAAAAATTCTAGACTTTAAATTTTTTTCTGCCAAGTTTTTACCGACGTTAGCAAAAAAATTATTAACTTTATTCGTTGCTTCGGATGGATTTATTTCTGTTGATAATAAATCTAATGGAGGGTCGGAATTTTTAGACCTAAAAGTATTATTTTTTATAAATTTCCAAACAAGCTTACTATTTTTTCCTGCCTTTTGTAGTTCATTTTTATCGTACTGATTTTTTATTTTTTTTAAAAGATTATTACAGAAATTTCTGTACCTTTTGTATGTAACAGTAAGTGACTCATCATCAGGTGCAAGTTTAGATTTTAGATGAAGTTTGTCCCTATGTCTCATACATCGAACGAGACCGGGTGTGATCCGCGGTTTAATGTTATAATATTTCCTAGGGATTATTTTAATGAATGAGTTTTTCTTAATTGCAAATTGCAGCGAATGTATAAAATACTGTAAAGAAATATTTGCATCGTTTGAATTCAAAACTGGGTCAAAATTAATAGCGCGTATGTCATTCTCAAGGTTTTTCATATTAACTTTAGTATCGCTACGCATGCAGTTTTTTCTAGGTAAAGAAATTTGCAATGTTAGTAAAACAGCTTGATGATCTGTAAGCGATGAGTTAGTAACAAATGTTTGGGTTGATTTCTTTGATTTTATAATGAAATGATCTAAACATGATCCGGTCTGGTGCGTGGGATGGTAATGAGTGGGCAACAGTCCATGAAACGCGCAAATATTCAGGTAGTTGTGAGCATGGCTATTTGTTTTCCCGGAAGCAATGTTAATGTTTATGTCACCTACAAGTATTATATTTTTAAAAGAAGATATTTTTGTTAAATTCATGTTGAGTGAGTCCAAAAAACTGTCAATGTTTTGAGAAGGAGGCCTGTAAATGGCCAATACTACTGTATCAGGAATAATTTTAATCAATAAGCAATTACTGTCCTGGAATATTGGTTCATCAACTACTGTATTTATATTATTTTTTATATATACTACCAGACCATCATTTTGGTTGATGGTTTTACCAGTTCTTTGTGAATAATAACCGTCAAGAGACGGTAAAACCGTTAGTTTTGACAGCCAACATTCTGTTAGGACGATAATATCACAGCTAACGTCAAGGTTCTGTAGCAACACTTCAAAACCGTTGATGTTTCGGTTTAGGCTGCGGATATTTTGTGTTAGGAAGGTTAAACTTTTTCCTCTAACAGGTATCAGTTTCTTACAGTCCTCAACATTACAAATTTTTGCTTCAGACACAGAAAAACTATCCAGATCACAGATTAGATGATCTGTCATTCTAATTACAAACTAACAAATAAATATAAGGTAAACTACTAAGTGCTTACTTAATAAGTTGATTGGTGGCGCTCTTAGGCACCTTCATAATCGATTGAATTAATGTAATTATCTTCTGCATATTTACGTGCTGGGCAACTTACATCACCAGTTGGATGGTCACATTTCCTTTTGAAGCGTTTACACGTCGCGCATTGGGAGGGAGAAGATTTATTGTTACACTCCTTGAATGAATGACCAGTTAACCCACAATGGTTGCATGTAGGACTAGTTTCTCGGCAAAACTTGGCTGCATGTCCAAACTGCTGGCAATTGAAGCACCTTGTGACAATCGTGAAATCTTTCACGGGGCAAGATGTCCAGTTTATGAAAATTCGGCCTTGGTTTATTAAAATTTTCCTGGTACTAGCGGGTACTTCCAATATATAGTTACAGGTAGGAAGATTTTTCTTACCCGATTTATGGCTCAATTTGATGGTTTCTAGAAAGGACTCACGGTTAGTATTCGGCAACTTATCAGCGATGTTTTGTTCGTATATGCAATCAAATACTTCCTTCTCAGTAAGGGCTACGGGGACACCAATGACGGCGATCCTAGGACGGCGCTTGGATGGTTCTTCGACTGTGAGGCCCGATGAAACTAGCTTTTCTGATTTTTTCAGTTTTTCAATGTCGCCTTTACTATCGGTGCAAATGATGACACCCCCGTTTCTGACTTTTCTCAGGCCCCGTACATGCAGTTTTAGTTCTTCCGGCGAGATGATTTTCTGTACAAGGGACTTTGTGTCATCACTAGTCTTTGTCTTATCAGAGGGATAGATGGCAACAGTACTCAGGTTTGTTGGGCGAATATAGTTGTCAGAACTTTTTTTCACCATATTGGCATATGTGCAATTTTCAGTTTTGAATTTGGTTTCGACAACCTCTTTGAACTGTTGAAGGGAGTTCGAAACGTTCTGGTGTTCCTGTAAGTGCTGGATGGTGCTGTGTGCCTGGATGGTTTTCTGCTTCAAGGATTGGTACAAGACGGCCATCTGAGATGTCCCACTTGAAACCTTTCGGCAAAGAGTAGTAACACGGAGCTTCTGATCCGAGTTCATTTTTCCTTCCGTGACAATAGTACACACTTCGTTCAGAATGGTATCTATAGATACCATCCATTTCTGGATCTCGGGCGTAGAGATAACTTCACTCGGTAATTCATTCTTCTCCATGGATGTTGGTGGACTTGCATCTCTAGGATGGGTTTCTTCGATTGGCGTCGGTGGGGGACTTCGCCGTATTAATTGGCTCCGACCAAAAGGACTGGATCCTGGGTTAGACATAACTAACACAAACACTATTTGTCTATAAAATTAGTTCATCTTTCGCATTGAGTCAGTTGATAGTTACCTACTAATCACCCGCGACACACTTTACTTATACAACTGACGCCGCAGATAATAAACTTACTACTGCTAGAACTGAAACTCAAAAATAATTTTTTCATCACATCCATTCGTGTCGGATCTCAACTGAATGGTTTGCGAGAGAGACACTTCCAAAGTGGTAAAATGTCCCCCCCCCCCTGTAACTTCTAAAATAAGAGAATGATAAAACTAAAAAAATATATGATGTATATTGCCATGTAAACTACCAGCAAAAATTGGTTTGAACGAAATCTAGTAAGTAGTTTTTTTTTAATACGTCATAAATCGTAAATCGCAACTTTTGCTTATAATGTTTGTACGGAACCCCCAGTGCGCGAGTCCGACTCGCACTTGGCCGGTTTTTTACTGCAATTCTGTAACACATTGAGTCCTATACGAGTATCCGCACTGGCGATGGCGGGTACTAAAACCACGTGGATTTTTTTTTTGTGATTTCATACTTGTACGCGATGATGCGGTGCGGATTTATTTCCGCGCGAATAAAAATCGCAGTGCGTACAGGCCCTAAGATATTTGGCAAGAAGAAACATGGTTAAGGCCCTTACAAAATTAACTTAATTCAATAAAATGGGCATATTTGATGTAATTACATAATCACTAATACTTACAAGATATAACAGTTGAATTTATATTTTCTTTGATAAAATGATCAATTATTATAATAAACGATTGATATATTTTTTATAAGCATATCGTAATTTTTTACTTTGTAGTAATTTTTTTTGGAAGTCGGTTCTATTTTTTTGTAAAAAGTTTTTTATTTTTCACTTTTTAGTGGTGCCCCACACCTAACGACACCACTGCAAAATCGCGGAAAAGCAAAATACGCAATTTCGATTATCAAAGAATCATCTAAATAGTCAAATTCCAGCTATTTCGATTTAAAATCCAAAGTTCGTGACCGATTTTGATATGATTTAAATGGGACCAATCTGCAAGTATATCCTTTCAGATAAAACAATTTTTTTTCAAATCGGTTCATAATTGTCGGAGTTATGAGGTAACAAACATAAAAAAAACACACAACCGAATTGATAACCTCCTCCTTTTTGGGAAGTCGGTTAAAAAGTGCTGCGCAACGAGCACAAGTTTTTCGAAGTTGCATTTTAAAACTGCAAAACTACATTGTGCTTTGCAATTTTAATGTTAATCACCACTGATCTATAAGTTTTTTTAAACTAACTAGCTGACCCGTGCAACGTCCTCTGCGTAACATTTTTCATTTCTGCTCCGCTCCTTTTGGTCTTAGCGTGATGATATATAGCCTATAACCTTCCTCGATACATGGGCTATCTAACACTTAAAGATTTTTTCAAATCGGACCTTTAGTTCCTGAGATTAGCGCGTTCAACCAACCAAACAAACAAACACTTCTGCTTTATAATATTAGTATAGATTCGCAACTTGAATGGATGACTGAAAGAACACTCACAGATAAACTTATTTGTTTTACACTCAGACTCAAACTCATTATGTTTTTGTTATTTGTGTGGATTGGCAAAAAGAAATAAAAATCAAGGTGATAAAACATGGCTCCTGATAAAAATGTATTTAATTATAACAAACAATGATTTGAAAAAATAAAACGGTAAAATTAATGCTTTAAAATGAAAATGGCTATTTTGTTTAAATAATTCAACTCCATCGTAAATAAGGCTTTTCTATGGCTAAAAAGTAACATTATTATAAAGAGTTTGTAGTCAAAATGGGAACGATACATCGATATGGGTACAATTTAGAGAATAAGTTTAGAGCCTAAGACCAAGTACCAAGTAAGATATCATAATTATTAACTTTTTATGTATAATTTTTTTTTGATTACCAAAATGGATAACTGCTCACCAAATATTGTGTTATTGGTACTATAACATTACTACCAAAAATTATTGTTATAAATTAATAATCGCAGCTTAAGTGTTATCAAATTATCCAACATAACAATAACAAATTATATACTAAAACCTTCCTCGAGAACCACTCTATCCAGTCGTGAAAACAAAATGAAAATTGGTGCAGTAGTTTTTGAGTTTATCGCAAACAGACAGACAGACAGTCAGACGCGTCAGAGGACTTTGTTTTTAACCGACTTCCCAAAAAGGAGGAGGTTCTCAATTTGGTTGTATTTTTTTATGTTTGTTACCTCATAGCTCCGTCAATTATGAACCGATTTGAAAACTCCTTTTTTATCTGAAAGGATAACTTGCAGCTTGGTCCCATTCAAATTTTATCAAAATCGGTTTCGAAGTTTGGATTTTAAATTGAAATAGCTGGAATTTATTTACTTGGATGATGGTTTTTTGTCATCCAAGTAATCGAAATTGCGTAGGTATTTTGCTTTTCTGCGATTTTGCAGTGGTGTTGATAGGTGTGGGGTATCACGAAAAAGTGAAAAATAAAAAAAACTTTTTACAAAGACGACTAAAATGAGTGGATCCAAATCATATATTATGCATTTTTGACGGCACGGTTGGCGCAGTGGTTGAGCGATTGACTGCTGCGCTGCGTGTCGCGGGTTCGATTCCCGCACGGAACAAATATTGATATGGCCTCAGATAGTTGTTCCGGGTCTGGCTTTTTGTGTGTGTGAGTTTGTATGTTACATACATACACATACATCCATCCTCACAAACTTTCGCATTTATAATATTAGGAGGATAATATTGTCTCTATACGTGAGGATTTGTTATTGGTTTTCTGGTGACTACGGTTTCCTATTTTGTTTGTTATTATTAGCTGTAAGTCCTCCATGTACTAAATATTTCTAAGGGCGGGTTGGTTCAACTACACTTAACGCACGCGTAAACGTTAAAAATGGTGCTAACTATCGTCAAATCAAAAAATTGGGTTGTTTCACAAAATGTCAGCGTTAACGCACGTAAAATATAACGTTTACGTTAACAGATGATCTGAGCACTGGCAATATTGTGACATTTCTTTTGAATTCCTCAATACCAGTTCTTCTGATGACACAAATAAGTGGTGGAATGCAAAAAAAGCTATTTAGGTAGGACCCGTGTCAATAACTTAGCTATTGGAATGAGCAGGATTTTTTACCAGAATGTTTTGAAACAACGCTTCTAATTTAACGAACGTCAAACATCGTCCGTAATCGTAACTTTTTGACGTACGTATGTTACGTTAACCAACTGTTTGATACAACCCGCCCTAAGGATGACAATATGAGACAAAACTCACCTCTAAAATCTACGCGGATGAAGTTGCGGGCAGAAGCTAGCCCAGCTGTGAGACATTATAGGTTAACCAGCGGCCATGTGCGAGTCGGACTCGCGCACGAAAGGTTCCGTACCATTATCTATAAAAACGGCAACAAAATCAAGTTTGTAGTATGGGAGAATTAAATATTTATTTTATTCTGTTTTTTTGTATTTGTTGTTATAGCGGCAACAAAAATACATCACCTGTGAAAACATCAACTGTCTAGCTTCTTGAGATACAGCCTGGTAACAGACAGACAGACAGAAAGACAGACAGCAAAGTCTTGGTAATAGGGTCCCGTTTTTAACCTTCGGGTACGGAATCCTAATTATTATTTCATTATAATATTTTGTATCTGCAAAACTCGGTAGCAAATATTTTGGAAACGTGACATCAACCAAATAATAATTTACAGAAAAAAAAACAGAAACAAAAATTTGTCTGTTGACGTCAAACTACGTTATTAAAGTGTTTATTCGTATTTAGATAGTGTTTTTATCGAAAGCCAATATTCCACGCTTATTTGCAAGTGCTTGACTAATGTAAGGACCCTTGAGCCATGGTGACGTCACTAAGCCTAAAATATGGCGTATTAATTTAAAATCTGTCGGAAAATGCGGTCAACGATCACGTTTGAGACCAAACATATTCTAAGGTCAGAATATGTTTTAATAGTTTATTTATAAAGTTCCGGGTTTTCTGTTCACAAATATAAATTATTTTAGGTTTAACCTTCAACTTTTTCAGTTTTTGTTGTGTTAGTCGACTCTTCACGTGACCATGCGATTAGTTGGTCTTTTTTTTTGGCCAGCGAATCAGCCGGTCGATTCTGTCGGCGTCTCATTGGACGACAAGTGAGCTGTTATTTCATCTTGTTTGTATGGTTTGACAGCTCACTTCGCCTAAGTGTTCACTTCGACATTTTACAGCCGATCTATTCTGTTGAAATCTCACAGTGTACACAAGTGAGCTGTCATTTCATCTTGATTGTATGGTTTGACAGCTCACTTCGCAAACGCCTTCACTTCGACATGTTTACAGAATCGCACCGGCACCCCCTGTGATGTTAGGATCTCGGCTTAGGGCGTCACTGGGGGAGGATAACTAGAGATGGGTTGGATTGAACAAGGAATATTTTGGGGCGAATTTAAGGCTACATCAGGCTTAGCGGCGCTGGCGGAAAGAATCAATCAGAATCTCATTGTTGCATTGTCACTCAACGTGGCAACGCAGCTACTTTTCCCATTGACAGTGATGTGGACGAATTGGCTGTTTGTGTTCGTGAAATAATTGTATGTTTGTAAACTCACCCTCGTTTTAGTACGCTTGTACATTTATATATATATTTTTCTACTTGCTTGTTTCTATCTTGTAAGTTTTTAAATACTTGTTAATATAACTTTTTTTTTTTTTTTCCAACTAACCTTCAGCTAAATCTCTATATTCTGTATTTTATTAATTACTAGAGACCGCTCGCGACTTCGTATAAATTCTCGTTATTCCCGTGTAAATCCCGATCCCTCGGGAACTCCGGGATAAAAAGTAGCCTATGTGTTATTCTGGGTCTTCAGCTACCTACATACCAAATTTCATTGTAATCGGTTCAGTATTATCTGCGTGAAAGAGTAACAAACATCCATACATTCTCACAAATTTTCACATTTATATATTAGTAGGAGTATGATTCATGGGTTTGCTTTTGATCACAATCTTACCTGATGGAAAGCGATGATATGCGCTCAACAACGGAGGTTGCCTAGAAGCAACCTATTCAGTCTTGATCCTCAGGTTGAGCTAGCAGGAAACAGACTCCGGCAGGGTATTTCTCTCCTTAGCTCCTTAGGTGTACGCAACTGAAGGTTTTCCCAGAACTTTTTGTACATGGATGTCCACCATGAACCGGTGGCACATCAGCTTACGTCACGTATTCCGATTATGAAACGGTTTTTTTATGAATGTGTTTATGAATCTAATATAATCTAATATATCCGGTGGTCCGCTCCACAACGACTAAAATGCCCGAACTTTGATGAAGATGTGAAAACATTGTTGGACCTGATGAAGATTGTAAGACTATCTTTGCACTGTATAGACTCATTCTCTTTTGCATTGTATAATTTTACTCATAAATTATTTCGTAACGAATGTAACCATGATTTTGTAAACAATGACAACTGGTTTAAAAGAGTGTCCTTGGAGTTTCTTGCTCGTTCTTCTCCTTAGGACCTACTCTTTGGAACGTGCAACTGCCGCGCTGGAGATAGGGTCGGTGGGTGTGTTATGTTGCAAAACAACCTGCTGCTCTTGTCGCTATAAGCGCGGCAAGATCAGCTTCATCTATTTGACTGAGAGACCTTGACTATTCAAAAGTGCCTGTAACTGGTCTATTTTAAATAAAGGATTTTGTATTTGCATTGTTTAAAAAAAAAATTCAATAAAGAAATAACACTATACCTATATAGTGTTATTTGTGTATTGAATTATTTTTTTAATAAATCTATTGACATGTTAAAATAATTGTACCTAATTGTGCTTACTTTGATGTAATCTTTGCACGCCATATATATTGGCAAAACATGGTGCACATATTTTAGACAGTTTACTATCTGTAACCATCCATGTATTTCAAAATAAATGATTGAATGATCTTTTATTTTATTACAAAGCCGCTCTTTCCGTTTGTACGCTTATATTTTCTTTTAAACTACGCGACGGATTTTAATGCGAATGTCACCAAAAAATAGTGATTCAAGAGAAAATTTCATATAAATGTATAACTTGTTCCAAAATTCCTACGTAAACGGGAAAAATGGGAAATGTGCGAACGAAGTAAGACGACACGCTTGGCGCAGTGGTTGAGCGATTGGCTGCGTATCACGGGTTTGATTCCCTCACAGAACAAGTATTTGTATGGCCTACCGATAGTTGTTCTGGGTCTGGTTGTGTGTATGTATGTAAGTTTGTATTTTTGTAAACGCACCCGCGATAAATACACGGTACAACAGAAATATCTACATCTATAATAAATGTAAATCCTAGTGTGGGGCAACGGTTATTTAAAAAGAAAGCAAAAGCTAGATAGCAATAAAGTTTCTTACAAGATATAACCTTCAGTTTACCTATTAATAGTTGTTTCGCTGCGACCCTGGACTGATTACGAGTCTCAAGCAAGTTTGAAATCGCTTTTCGGTGTAAACAAGCCACATCAAGCTCGAGATGTATCGTAGAAAGGTACCTGTTCCCCGACAGACACGAAATTGCTTCTAAGACTTGGCGAGACCTGTATGTGAAAAGATACTCTGATGTAAGACTGTCTTAGTAAGAAATTAGGACTTGAAACATATGATGAACGAAGAAAGATATTTAAATTTAATAAATAAAACTTTGATTGTTTGTTATGTCAAAATAAGATGTTTCCAACGACCATTTAAGCCAAATATCGAAAAATAAACAATTTAGTCTTATCGCAGGATTGCACGACCTTCAATAGGACATAGAGTAGATATTATATTTTTGAACGCATAATCGCACGATCATTTTCGTCGGACGGACACATCATCGCGCGAGCGATGGCAATAAGACGGCACCAATTTAATTTCATCCACCACCTTCGCCTTGTTCTGCCACGATGTCGCCTAGGATTAAAACTGCAATATACACTGTAGTGTTTAAATTCTCTGACAAATATAAGCCTCGCCAATGAAATTTTAGAAACATTTCTCGTTTTATATGATAGTACGGAACCCTCGGTGCGTGAGTCCGACTTGCTCTTGACCGATTTTTTACAAAATAACTCAAAAACTCAAGCATTTTTAAACAGCACTATTGAATTGCCAAGGACGGTCGGTCCAAAGAGATGAAGCTATTTGCACGTTCCAAAGCGTAGATCTCTATGGAGAAGAACGTGCAAGAAACTGCACGGACACTCTTTTAAAAATAATAAAATGTTACAAAGTTTTGTTGACATCCTGTTGAAATTATACATACATGTGAGAACGATGTGACGAGCATGATAATAACGTCTGGAACAAAAAAAGAACAATTCAAAGAAATATAATTATAATTAAAATAAACCATGGCAGCAGAGAAATGACCAGTCCCAACCGACGGCGCTTACCACGTCATTGTCGACGCAATATGACCTAGCGAAGGTCGCGGGTAGCTGATGGATGCGAGACTCACAGGACCAGTCGTTGTGATGACACTTTTTTTTTTTTTTTTTTTCGGGATGGGAAATCATCCAATGACTCCTCCCGCTCTGGGTGTAGCGGGATATTTGGTTAGCGGGTCTAAAATGGGGAATTTTTAATTGCACCTCTATTTTAAATTCAAGCAAACTAAATCTCCCAACTAATTACCCACTGTATAACAAAAACACTAATTTGCACACTAAATTACGACGACACTAAATAATGACGGTCAACGTCAGGGGCACGGTCCCAAGGTTCGGTTAGTTAGGTTCCTTTAAACCCTGCAGACAGAAATAGGAGCCCCGCCGACCTGCTGACGGAAACGCTAACCCTAGACGGTCGACGTCACGGGGAGCTAGACAATTTTTAGTTAGCAGATAGTCATTCAGTAAATTAAAAATTAAATTAAAATTAAAAATGTGTTTATTAACTTAAGTTCTATACAATTAAATTGCCGGGGCTTCCCAGGAAGTAATCCGAAGATACTTGTGTTGGGACAAGCCTCGCTCTCCCTCGATTTAAAGATCGTTAAAAGTTACACATTTTATATAAAAGCCAGTAAAGAAAAGAAAAGTGAATAGTTATAATGTAAGTGTGTGAGCATAGAGTGTAGTGCGTGGAAGTGTGTGTTTATGGGTGAGTTTATGTGTGTGTGAGAAAGTGAGTGTGCGTGTGTCTGTGAGTGAGTGTGAGTGAGTGTGTGAGTGAGTTTGTGTGTGAGTGTGTGTGATAGTGAGTGAGGGTGGGTGTGAGTGTGTGTGTATGCGGGTGAGAGTGAATGTGTCTGCATATACCTGTAAATGGGTCTCATATATACCAACAAGTTTGTTTTGTGTCTGTGTGTGTGTATGAAGTTCAACCTGGAGTAACCAAAATATCCTCCACGCCTTCGTACTTAAGTGTAAGGAGCCATTCAGTCAAGGTCCTCTTACACTCATACAACTGCATTGGGTAAATATTGAGAGTGCGATTAAGTATGTTATAAACGCGTGGAGCTTGAGCTACATTTTGGCGACTAGCAAAAATTGAGCGTGCTGAGTATGTAGGGGCTACCAAATCACACCGTCTTTTTTTGAGTTTGGCCTGGTCAAAAGGTAATATTTTATGAAATCTTAGTACCATGTGTAATATGTATAGTTTTCTGACGGAGAGCAGCTTAGAGCTTGCATATAGAGAATCAGTAGAAAACCTATAAGGCTTACGGTACATGACCTTAATCAGAGATCTTTGTGCCCTCTCTAGATCTATAAAGTATGATTTGGCTGCTCCACCCCATACGGAGATACAGTATGTAATTACGGATTGGGCTAGTGCAATATATACTTGCTTCTGTAGCTCGGTACTCATAACTTGTCTCAGGGATTTAAAAACCCATATGAGTTTTCTTACCCTCCCTATGGTCAGTTCCAGATGTGGGTACCAGCTTAACCGCTGATCCACAATAATACCTAGGTACCTAACGGATTTTTCCTTCTGTATTATAGGACAAAAACAGTTTAGCTTTATAGATCAAATAGTATAATAGATTTGATTTATTTGATGAACAAATTTAGTGTGCAATTTAGTATTTTTGGTGGTAACTTCGAATATTTGAATAGAAAAAATTGGATTTACAGTTGTAGGATTAAATACTACCCGTCTAAAATAGACACTTTAGCAGAATTATTTTAAACTCATAATCCAAGTAACAATCTCGTGGCTAAATAATAATAGCCGCACAAGTCGATCTTCAAGGTTAAGCAACGCTTGCCGAGGTTGGTCTGTGGGGTGACCATCTTAACATACCGAGTCTACTCCGTGCCTCAGAAAGCACGTTAAGCTGTTGGTCCCGGCTGTCATTTGGAGATCTTTGGCAGTCGTTACGGATAGTCAGAAGTCGGATAGTCGGAAAATCTGACACCAGTCTTGCCAAGGCGTACGGTGTTACCCAGTTAATGGTTTTTTTTTTTTTTTTTTTTTTTTTTTTATAATGACCTCTACCTCCCAAATTATGGGAGTCTATGCTCGCTAATTTAATTTTCATTCATACCAGTTCTCGCTTTTATGCCTCTCGTACTTTTATTCCTCATACTTGATCTTTCTTTCATTCATCCTCATTTGCATCTTTTATGGGTGGGATTCCCATCTATCTAGTTGTTCTGCCTATATTTATTGTATACTTTCTTTATTTTAATTTATTGCGGGTGTTAATTGAAACGAGAACAGGGTTTTTATTTCCAAATAAAAAATCAATTTTTACACTTATTTACACTTTCGATTTCTGTTCTTTGTTGGGTCTACATTACAATTTTTTGTTTTCTACTTTTCTTGTATGGACATTACTTTTTCTTATTCTATACGTATTTTAAGATAAGGCTACAACACGGGGACAATGGTGGGGAAAGCAGATATATCTTTTTATTATATTGACATTATTTTGCTCTCTCAGTTAATGGGTTGTGGAGGTCCGGTAGGCAGCCGCTCCACGTATAATACTGATATTCAGCTGAATCCGGTTTGACCGACCCCAATATAGTTGGGAAAAGGCTAGGCAAATGATGTGAATCCAAATAACAATCTGTCAAATTTCATTTTCATCTTTACCACTAACGCATTAGGTTCAATGTTGATTGGATTTTTTTTACAGAGACGAGTAGCGTGAATTGCTTTCTGATTCTGCTAAAATAGCCTTTTTAGAACCCCCAGAACAACGAATTGGACTTTGATTTTCGTGCCGAATCGTTCCTGATATAATAGCTACCAATTTTTGAACCTTGAACTTCGTTAAACAAACATGCAACTTTAAAATCAATAAAACTATTTGCTAACCTTATTTCAATTGTATTTATTTAGTTCTCCAGCTCTTGAGTTACGTATGAGATGTTCAAGAGAGTCGGTTTTTTTGTTATACTTAGTCGTTCTCGTTTGTAGCAGAAGGTAAAACGATATTTTGGAGGTCGAATTAATTCTTTAACAATATTATAAATAATAATAATAAATAAATAATAAATAATAATTTATTTGCAATAAAAAGGTGTACATTTGAACAACATTAGGTTACAAACAAACAGATGGAGACGTTATAACTAATGTTTGGAGACTCTAGCACCCTTGCTAAGTTGACAAGACAACTTGTATTAAAGGTGCTAGGCCCAACCCTTTCATGGGTGCCTTGTAAATAAAGTTTGTCTAATTTACGAGAACTTGTTTTCATTTTTGCAGCAGGTAGATGGACAGACAAATAAATCATTTAGCAAAACAAGGAAACAAAGATAAAATAAAAAGTGATAAAAAGGATAGATGTAGAGTGTGGTGTGTGTGAGTGGGTGTTTGTGTAAGGTGTGAGTGTGTGTGTGTGGATTTGTATGTGTGATAGTGCGCTGTGTAGATTTTACCTAGTTGATTAAGTCGACAATAAGAGCTCTGTGTTGTTATAGTTGAGGGTTTGGAGCCAAGTAGATAGTTCCTTTTTAAGAGGTACATTTGGAAGTGAGTGGAACTTTAATATTTTATTTATTTTATTATACAGATGGAGGCCTTGAAAACAAGGAAACCTTCTAGTAAAAGAGTAATGCGAACGGTAGGGTTGGACTACTTTGTCTTTGCGTCTTGTGGTGATTACCTCGTAGGGAGTTATACGGTACTGAAGTAGTACAGTGTTAAGCACAAACAATTGCCTGACTGTGAGGACTTTGCAGTTCCTATACAACTCCTCAGTTGGAAAAAGGATAGGACGAAAGGTACTGACTTTTAGCACGGCTCTCTGAGCTCTTTCCAGCTTTAAGAGTAAGGTTTTGGGAGCACCACCCCAGGCGCATACACAATAATTTAGGAGAGACTGACAGAGAGCAAAGTAAGTACATCTCATAATTTGAGGTTCTGCAACGTGGCGAAGTGTTTTAACGACAAAAATAAGTTTTCTGACTCTTTTTGTTAGAGTCTCTATATGAGCTGCAAAACTCAGGCCGTTGTCAACTGTCACTCCGAGATATTTTATAGTCCTACATCGCTCTAGTTTAGGGCAGGTACAAGTTACCATATCCGGCAGTAAACACGAGTGTGCTGTTAAAGTTTTCGTGTCAGAAGGTTGTGTGGTGTTTCGCATGGAGAAGGTAAGGATTTTGGTTTTTTCAGTGTTTAGAGTGAGGGCATGTGACTTAAGCCACTGCAGAACAGTATTGAGTCCTTTTTGTGCTGAGTTAAAGGTGTCGTGCCAAGAATCGCCGGAAAAAGTAAGGACGGTGTCGTCGGCGAACGCTATTATATTTCCGTCTCCCAGTTTTATGTTACAGAGCTGGTTAACATAAATTAGGAACAAAGTTGGCCCAAGCACGCTGCCTTGGGGGACACCAAAAGTGACAGGCTAAATAGGAAAGATATTTTTGTTGCACCGAATAGAATCCAAAACTGGGCCAATTTTAAACATTTTTTTTTCATTAATAGAAAGCCAAATTATCGAGATGAAACAAGGGCTATAAATTATTTTCAAAAAATTTAGGTTCCTTAATAAAACTGCAGCGTGAACGAAGTTGCAGCTTGAACGAAGTACTAGTAGTTTAAATAATAATTATGTATGTATTTTGTTTAATGCTTGTATATTAATATCAATCGCTTTTCTGTTCTCCATATTGCACCTACCACTATTTGTCTCTACATCACCCAAAGGTTGACTGGTAGAGAATGCCTATGGCATTAAGTCCGCCTCTGTATATTTGTGCTTAAAGTTTTAAATAAATAAATAGTAAGTTATATACATACCAGGGGGTCTTATCTCACAATAATTATTCTCCTAATAGTATTAGGAGAATTATTATTGTGAGCTTTGTTGTTTACTCTCAAACAGACTACATTGTAGGATTTTCCTTTTCCAAGTTATAAAAAGTATTACAAACTCTTTTAACTTTTTTTGGACGGACATTATAAAAAACAAATCATTTTTTTATAATGTCCGTCCAAAAAGAGTTAAGTTAAGTTTCGGTTCCAACATAAACAACCCCCATTCTACGATTTTACATTTAGATTCAGTAATTTCGACAATCATCATTTGGCTATCGGAAAACCTATTTTTCCATAAACCTTTCCACAGGACGGATCGATGACTTGATTAAGGCCACAGAAATCAACAAAAGACGCAAAGTATGGGCTCCTCCACGCTTTTTCAGACCCTGGACGTCATTCGGCTTAAAATAAGCTGTTATGAAATTGGTTGTACATTGTATTCTCAATAAAACATTATTTATTTTCCTTCAATAAAAGTCGATTCTACTTTCATGATTAAAATATCTAGTAGTACTAAATATTTTAATTATGAAAATAGAATCGACCAGTGTTCGCCTGTAACTTCGTTCGCACGTATTTCGATTTTCGCAGGGATATCTATTTTTTACAATTATAAATATAGCAAATGGCACTCACAAATAACGTGACTTTCTATTGGTAAAAGAATTTTCAAAATCGGTTCAGCAGATCCGGAGATTACCCTCTAGAACCTAACTGACTTAGGTTATAAATTATAATCTATATATAAAAATGAACCCCTATTTCCCTTGGTCATCGCATCACGCGTGAACGGCTGGACCGATTTCGCTCATTCTTTTTTTGTTGTGTTTGTTATTGTCAGGAGAAGGTTCTTATGAAAAAGAAAGTAGTCAGTTAACGGGAGCGAAGCTACGGGGGACAGCTAGTCTAATATATAAAAATCTGTTTTGCACGGTGTCTGTTATCGAACTTCTCCGAAACGACTTGACTGACTGTGATGAAGAAGTTTTGTGTATCATTTGGTAGGTCTGTGAATGCTCTACAACCTCGTTTTTTTTTTGCTTTTAGCAAGTTTTCTGTTGTTGTTTACTCACTCAGCGAGTATTACTATAGATGTATAAATAGCCGTCAATAGAATAAAACTAATTTTATAATTACGTGTTATGTTTTTATTTCAAAATCGGCCTTCAACGGATCTATGGCTCGCGTAAAAGCTCAATTATGTTTTAATTGATTTGTACTAAAATATCAATTTCCGCGAGATTAAAAAAAAACTGCTTTAATCATCAAAACAAACGTATAATCTAAAACAGTATGCTTTTCGTATAGGTATATAATACTTACAATAATTTACATTTTCTCGTCTAATCAAACAGTGAAGAGAGGAATCAAGAGGGTGACCACCAAAGTTTCAATCAATTAGCAATATCGATTGTTGAGAAGCCAAAATGATGATGAAGAGTCCGGCTCTCATTTTAAGATCTTTGGCAGTCGTTACGGATAGTCAAAAGCCAGTCAATCTGACACCAGTATTGCCAAGGAGTACCGTGTTACCGAGTTAATGAGTTGTGGGGATCAGCAGGTGTAAAGAGGCCACTTTAGCAGAATCATTTTTTTTTTTTTGCAAAACTGGGAAACACTTGGCCCAAATCTCACCTGATGGAAAGTGATGATTAGGCCGAAGATGGAAGCGAGTTTCACCCGGAATCCTCTTACACAGAGGAACTGGCTATCATACCTCTGACTGCCGGAACACAACAATGCTGTTAATATTGTTGTTATGGCGACAGACTTAGACATGATGGTGGTAGCTTGCCAGGCGGACTTAGAACAAGTCCTACTAGTCCTAGTCCACCAACCAAACCGAGCAAAAAATTTGCCCCCGCTGGGAATCGAACCCGGGACCTCTGGGTCTGAATCAGGTGGTTTAACCATTAGACCACGGAGGCGGTTAGTGTCACCTGTTTAGCACCACCACATCATATTAGAATCATAATATTAGCCCCATAACAATCTGTCAAACTTAATTTTCATCTTTATCGCTAACTCATTAAGTTCAAAGTTGATTAGCAAAATTTAACAGTGACGGGCGTGATGTGTTTTCTGATTCTGATAAAGCTCACTGGTATGCAGCCACTCTACGTAAATCGGCTGAATCCAGTTTGGCTGGACGCCGACCCCAATATAGCTGGAAACGAACTAAACACATTTTGATAGTTGAAAAGTCAAATGATTGACAGTGACGGCGTCGCATTTTGTCTTGAACATCGACGCCGAGTAGCTTGCCTATCGGTTTTCTACCGGTGGCATTTTGGGGAGTGTGCGACGGAATTGCATATAATTTAATTCCACCAAGCCCGTTCCATCATCGGTTTTTGACATGAGAAAAGGTACACCTCATGAGCGGATATTGCTCAAAAAATTATGCTGTATAGCATAATTGTAAGGAACATTAATTTAAAATCCGTTCCCCTTTTATCTATTTTGTGTAATTTATCAATATTTTTTTTAAAGAAGGCCTTTTCTTTTTTAGAAACAACAAATTAACAATAATAACTAATATTAACAAATATACTAAACAAACAAGAAACAGGTTTGGGTAAATATTTATTTTCACTCTCGAAATCTAATTTTAAGTAATACTTAACTAAAACTAAAAATAATCTAAATAAAAATAAGCGTCCATAAATTCGTCCGCATCGCTAGCAACTGGCAATGTTTCCAAAAGACTGGCAGCATTGCCAAGTTGTATGGCAATGCTTATTCATTGACCGAAGTAAAAGCCAGCCCTTCTGTCACCGGAGTCGCGGGATTATTGGGAGTCGCGGGATTATTTGCAAGAGACATCGTAGCTCCGGAACACAAAGGGCAATGAAGGAATATGGATGGGTTTTAGTCAGTAGAAGTCTGACACTAAAGAGCGGGAGGGGTCATTGGATGATTTCCCATCCCTAAAAAAAAGCCCTTCTGTCACGCCAATAAGTGTCGTTTTGATAGAACTTTACATAAGTTATGAGCACTCGGACCCCACGAACCGAGAGTTTCAACCCCAAATGGCTTGAAAATATAACTACCAACGAGGTTATTATTATGTGATATGTCTATTCACTTTGAATTTATTTCACTTTTTCAGATTTTCAATAATATTATGCAAAGAAATAATTATGAAGGTTTCAGAAACCGGTCAGATCAATCTTCCACCTCATTTTGACGTTCAAAACCGCGACATGCACATTGAAATTCGTTGTTGCATTTTTTGCAATTAAGCTTTTCACTTAGACTTAGTTCCCACCTATTGTTTAAGCATCTCACGCTAATCTAATAATCTCACGCTAATCTAAAGCTAATTTTTATCATTGAAGTATTATTACTGATGCATAATAGGGAATATGCATGCGATTTTTTTATTTGCAAAATAAAATACTTATTAGCTCTAGTAAACAATCAATACCTTCATCATTTATGAAGTTATAAAGCTTCAAAGACTACAGTTACAAAGAGAAGTCTGATACGAACTGTGACGTCAAATTACACGACGACTATACAGCTGCCATAGAAAACTGCGTTTTCGCGAGAGGGACAGATATTTTTTAAAAAATAATTGTATCTCGTTCGTTTTTCGACCAACTTAGATTCTAATTTCACTGTTAGTATTATATTTTCGAATACTTTTAGATAAACTGTTCAGATCATTAATAATGTTTTCAAGCATATTCCCTATAATTGTAGCACTGTGATGTGCTTTGGAGACCCTTTTTTTCAAATATACGTGCCGAGATCACGGATGGGTTTCAGTCAGACTCAGTTATAATCTGACACTGACTTCTACTCCGCCCGGAGCAGTCAAGCCGTTCAATCTGTTTTCACTCGTTGTGTTCCGCAAGTAGTTTTAAAATCTCCGTAGGCTCAAAAAAGTCCTTTCTGGTGTAGCAGTGGAAACAGGTAGCCAATATTTGTAACAATGTGTAAATATTTGGAAATGTTTTACGATCGCATCTATCTAAGCATTTCAAAACAGATTTTGGAGTAGGGGAGGTGATAGTCATAGCTGCTTTCCACTGCTGAATTGAACTTAATAATTGCGTCTTCAATTTCAGAACTGACTGCAAAATTTGAAGGTAACACACCAGATAATGCCAATAATACTTTACGGTGTTTCGCAAACCTTTTGGTTAATTGTTGAATTGTGTAATACGTGCATATATCCGACGCAAAGTTAGAGCGATTCAGTTGCCTTCCAAGTTCCAAGCATTTGTAGCATACCACCATTTTCTTTGAGCATCACCTTTGCTTCTCGATACAGATGACGGCACTATTTGTCAACTTTGAACGAGTAAAGGAAGCAATTAATTGATATCTCAAGTTTTCGGGAAGGGGGGTTTGAACCCCCAAAACCATCCCCCTGGCTACGCTCGTGCGCTAAGCTATAGGTACATTTAATCCCCCTGTCTCTTTTGAGGCACGAGCCACGTGCTTTGGAGCACGATTAGCTAAGGAGCTAGTAGGGCCTATTTTGATTAATAAAACAATACTTACTTCTAAACACGTGCCCCCCAAAAATGTTTGATACACGGCCCTTTTTTTAGCTACGCCACTGATTTGACGATTTGACGATTTCGAAGACGAGTATGTATAACACTACATTTGAACCTTTTCTACTAGGTTTTGAAAAGCAACCCGATTCTTGAATACACAAAATACACAGTATTTTATTAATAAAGTAACGTGATATGAACGTTAAATATTAATTAATGCACACAGCACATCACTTAATTAAGGTGATTAAATACAAAAGTTATATTTTTAAATATATGGTTTTGTACTCTTATTTTAGTTTTAACTCTATTAACATGTTAATTATTACAAAAAATATGGGACGAAAATAAAACAGACGCTTTTAATAGATGTAAATAAAAACAAAAAGTAAAGATTAAAAATTAAAAGTCATTAATGTGAAAATCTGGTACCTATCCAGCTGCAACCGTTTAAACACTGGAAGCCAACCCTGAAATACATAGTTTTTAGAAACCTTGGCAGATTGATTATTCTCTCAAATAATTAATAGAAGATTATGCACCGAGGGGATAAAGATGTCTTTTGTCACAGGCGTCATATTGGTCCCGAACGCATTGAAGGTGCGAGAGTTAAATCCCGAGCGTTAGGGCAATAACATATTCCAGCGACCTTGAGGCAACTAAACGCGCACTCGACCAAAACTTCAGTGGTATTTTATATTTACTTTATTATTGTAAAACTTAAAAAATATCCGTATTTCAAAATGTATATAACTAAATTGTCTTTGAGATAGGGTGAATGTCGTTTCAATGTCCGTATTAGACATAACTTCACAAATTAATTACACCATGTTGAACGAATAAAACTCAAAATTTTCATAAAACAAGCTATTAAAAAAATAGTCTTATGTAACATATATTTTACCCAATAAATTATGACTAGTCATTTAGACGTGATTTTTATTTTAAAATCATCTACTCTCAGGTATCTACGCCTTAAAACAAGAATCCTAAAAGCCAGCGTAGGGATAAAGGTGTCGCCGCAGGAGGCACCCCTGACGTCGAAAACCACGTCGTAGTGGCCCCCGACCACCGTAGGCGCGGGCCTGTAGATGATAAGCGTCCGTCTTATGACGACAGGCCGTGTCGACGGCGCGTTCGTGTTCCACGCGCGCCTCGAAAAGTGTCAGCATAAAAAGAGGCCCGAAAGGGCCGACGCCTGCCGGAGTTGCGAGACTATTCGAAAGAGATACGCGGTTCCAGAACACAAAGGGCAATAAAGGAACATGGATGGGTTTTATTCAATAAAAGTCTGACACTCCCTTCTACTCCGCTCAAAGCGGGAGAAGTCATTTGATGATTTCCCATCCTTAAAAAAGGGGTAAAGGTCTACCACACCTTTACCCCTTTACTTGGATGATGTTTTTATGTCATCCAAGTAATCGAAATTGCGTATTTTGCTTTTCTGCGATTTTGCAGTGGTGTTGTTAGGTGTGGGGTACCACTAAAAAGTGAAAAATAAAAAACTTTTTACAAAAAAATACAACCGACTTCCAAATAAATAAAAAAAAACTACAAAGTAAAAAATAATTTTAATTTCGGAAGTCGGTGTCAAAATACGAAGAAACTAACAAAAAACACCGACTTCCGAAATTAAAGTAATTTTTTACTTTGTTAATTTTTTTATATATATTATTATGGAGACTTATCACTACGTTTTATAAAGCAAAACCCTCTGCCGCGTTTGTCTGTCTGTTCGCGATAAACTCACAAACTACTGCACCGATTTTCATGCTGTTTTCACCGGTTAGAGTGGTTCTTGAGGAAGGTTTTAGTATATAATTTACTAGCTGACCCGTGCAACGTCGTCTGCGTAACATTTTTCATTACTGCTCCGCTCCTATTGGACTTAGCGTGATGATATATAGCTTATAGCCTTCCTCAATAAATGGGCTATCTAACACTGAAAGAATTCAAATCGGACCAGTAGTTCATGAGATTATCGCGTTCAACCAAACAAACAAACAAACAAACAAACAAACTCTTCTGCTTTATAATATTAAATATAGAATATAGATTAAGCAGGCGAAGCTGCGGGCGTCAGCGAGATTTATTTAAAGATCAGCTTCATTATAATGGAAAAAAACTAACTAACAAAATTAAATTAAGTTAACCAAAAGGTAACAAATAAAATTTTAAATTTTATTTTAGTAGAGACGGAATGATATAACTTGAAATCGAGTGTTTTAGAGCAAAAATGGTGTTAGAGCCATATCAGACGGGAGCCTTTTAGCAACGACGATTTACTGCATTCAGTTTAGTGATCTTTAAATCAGTCGTTTGTATAGAGGTAGACTACCGAATCACACGTCACAGCTGTCAAGAGCATGGACCTTACTGATTGGTGTTAAAAGCGGGCTTTAAGATACTTATCCTCCAAATAAAAGTAAACAAAACGTAACTTCGCGTTCAGTTTTTGGTAAACAGTAAAGCAGTGCGGTTGGTAGCTCGATACAAAAATGGAGTGTTTAAAAGATGATAAAATGTTGAAATTTCATCCGGATACGTTGGAGGCTGTGAGGAAAGAACTGAATTTGGAAAAACCGGGACGAATTGGGGAAGCTGTTGATATTTTGGAGAATTGGGTGCAGATGCAGCCGCATTTTGTGAAGAAGGATTTTTGTGAGTTTTCAAAACTAATTAATTAGAATATCGACTGTGACTGGCAATCGGTACTTATTATATATTATCTTAATTTTGATTGACAACTTTACAGGATGAAGATAAAACTTTTTAGAATTTTTTTCGGCGTTTTGTTTATTAAATAAAAATACGTAGTATTTAAATATTTTTATTGTACATTATTGTTATTAAAATCAAAAGTAGCATTATATACTTCCTTCAATCAAAAAAAAATGTGATAGGACAATATCTTGTATTCACTGTGCGTCGAAGTTAGTACAAGTTGAATTAAATTGATTCAGCCTTTAAACTCGTCTGAGATGGGATTTTTTTAAATGCTGCGGAGTATGATCTATACTATCTATACTAATACTAATATACTAACATACTAATCTATACTAATATTATAAAGAGGTAACATTTGTTTGTAAATTTGTATGTTTGTCAGTTTGTGTGTAAGGGGTAATCTCAGGAACTACTGGTCCGATTTTTTTTCAGTGTTAGATAGCCCATTTATCGAGGAAGGTTATAAAGTTGCGCGGGTCAGGTAGTTTCATATAAACCCATAAAATTTTAAAAGTAACAAAAACCGGCCAAGTGCGAATCGGACTGTCACGCGAAGGGTTCCGCACTATAAACCAATTTTTTTATACCTTAATATTTGTTGTTATAGCGGCAATAGAAGTACACTATCTTTGAAAATTTCGAGTATGATCTATACTATCTATACTAATACTAATATACTAACATACTAATCTATACTAATATTATAAAGAGGTAACATTTGTTTGTAAATTTGTATGTTTGTCAGTTTGTATGTAAGGGGTAATCTCAGGAACTACTGGTCCGATTTTTTTTCAGTGTTAGATAGCCCATTTATCGAGGAAGGTTATAAAGTTGCGCGGGTCAGGTAGTTTCATATAAACCCATAAAATTTTAAAAGTAACAAAAACCGGCCAAGTGCGAATCGGACTCTCACGCGAAGGGTTCCGCACTATAAACCAATTTTTTATACCTTAATATTTGTTGTTATAGCGGCAATAGAAGTACACTATCTTTGAAAATTTCAACTGTCTACCTGTTAAGGTTCTTGACATACAGCCCGCTGACAGACGGACGGATAGACGGACGGACAGACGGACGGACGGTGGAGGTTTAGTATTAGAATAGAATAGAATAGAATAGAATAGCATTTATTTGCAAATATGGGTAATACATAAGTAGATGTTAGTAGTATAAATCAGAGTTCTGCCATATTTCACCATTCGGCATGCAAACATTTCCATTTTACAATATTTGACAAAATTTAAAATCTCTTTAAAACATTAACTTAATTGTTCCATTCAATAACAAATATATTAAAATTCAAATTGACATTAAAACATTAATTAATTATAAAAAATATACCTACATTAAATAAAATGGTTAAAAATTTAAATTGTATAAGAATAAAATTCGTGGTCAAAATATAAATTAACAAACATACATTAAAATTACATGTCATAAATTATAATTTTGTATCATTCCTAAAGTAAATCAATAGTTAATTCATTAAAATTACAGGTATTTAGAAACAGTTTTGTCCGTTAGAAACTCAGTTACACTGTAGTATGTTTTATCTATTAATAATTTTCGAAGTTTACTTTTGAATTGCACCGTTTTCAAGTCTTTCCAAGCACCTGGCAATTTATTATAAACAATTGGGGCCATGTAATAAATACTTTTGCGCATCATAGTTGTTTGACACGATACCTGATTTAATTTTGTATTGTCTCGCCTATTTCTAGGAAATACATCTGCCAAACGTTCAAAACGACTTGGATTGTTTTTTACAAACACAGCTACCTCAAGAATATAAATACAGGGAAGTGTCAAAATGTTGTACTGCTTAAAATATGGCTTGCAACTGTCGGTGGCTTTTAGCTTGAACATTGACCGGAGACATCTTTTTTGAGCCTTAAATGCTGTCTCTTTATCGGTGGAGTTTGCCCAGAAAATGACACCGTAGCGCAAGTGAGATTCAGCTATGCCGTAGTAAGCCGCAAGAAGTGTTTTGGTATCGACTATGGATAAAGATAAGATAAGATAAAGCATATGCCGACGAACTCAATTTTTTACACAATTCGCCTATATGTGCTTTCCAATTTAGACTGCAGTCTATTTGTAATCCCAAAAATGTGGTATCAGTTACTTCATCAATATCGTCAGTTTTGAAATGTATATGAAGGTTAGGTACACCAGGCATACGTTGTTTAAAGTGCATTATTTTGGTCTTATTTAAATTTATATTCAAATTATTTTTATCTAGCCATTTAATTAAATTGTCAAGAGAACTATTTATGTCCGTTTCATATGTATTTTCGTTTTTACAAGGGATTGTAATGGTGCTATCATCAGCAAACATAGTTAAAGGGTGTTCAATGGACGTGGGCATATCATTAACATATAATATAAATCCAAACGGGCCCACAACGCTTCCCTGTGGAACACCGAATTTAATTTTACGTTCTCGTGATCGTGATATCTCTTCATGTTTATTCATTACATTAATGCGACTAATCTCGGTTATCTGTGTTCTGTTTTCCAAATACGATTTCAAAAGTTCGAGCACGTTACCTCTTATGCCGTAGGCTTCCAATTTACTTAACAATGTATTATGATGGACGTAATCAAACGCCTGCGTCATATCACAAAATATGGCACATATGGGGGATCGTTTATCCACACTTCTAATTATCGGAAACAAAAAATCATAAATTGCCATTTCAATGGTTCTATGCTGCCTAAATCCTTTTTGTTCTTCACATAATATGTTATTCATTTTAATGAAGCTGATGTACTTTTCAAATACCTTTGAGATGACTGGTCTAAGTGAAATGGGTCTATAATATTCCATCAGTTCCTTATCTTCTTTCTTAAATAAAGGCCTAATTATAGATATTTTTAATGCATCTGGATACACACCCGTACATATACTAAGATTGATTAAGTGACTAAGATGATTGCATATCTCAATTGACACTGATTTTAATATCTTAGTGGCGATCCCATCAAAACCTACACTACCAGTGTTTTTCAATGACATTATTATTTTATATACGTCGTGTGGTGTGCTGGGTGCCATAAACATTGATTTAGGACTCCTTGATGGAATGGACGCTTTTGGTTTATATTCAGCATCTAATTTTGGACAAACTTTGTCAACAAAAAAGTCATTAAAAGCATTAGCGATATCCAAAGGTTTATAAATAATTCGATTACCAACTCTTAGTTTTTCTATTTGCTGTTTAGGGATATTGTTGTTTGACTGATAAATTATTTGCCAAGTAGTCTTCGATTTATTTTTTGATTGTTGTATTTTGTAATTATTCTGTGCTTTCTGTGTTAGATTAATAATTTTACTATACAGTTTAGAATAAGTTGCAAACTTCTTTTTATTTTCTTATTCGGGTTCCGTTGGTACCTAGAGGGTTCTAGGTATGGACCCCTAAAAAGACACGCCTTCAGAAAAAAGAAATAAACGAATCGATGGGTATGCACCATAAAATCGATTTGTTTATTATTTTTTAACCGACTTCCCAAAAAGGAGGAGTTTATCAATTCGGTTGTATGTTTTTTTTTTTATGTTTGTTACCTCATAACTCCGACAATTATGAACCGATTTGAAATTTGGTCCCATTTAAATCATAACAAAATCGGTTACGAAGTTTGGATTTTAAATCGAAATAGCTGGAATTTGACTATTTAGATGATTCTTTGATAATCGAAATTGCGTATTTTGCTTTTCTGCGATTTTGTAGTGGTGTTGTTAGGTGTGGGGCACCACTAAAAAGTGAAAAATAAAAAACTTTTTACAAAAAAATACAACAGACTTCTAAAAAAAAAAACACTACAAAGTAAAAAATAACTTTAATTTCGGAAGTCGGTGTCAAAATACGAAGAAACTAACTAAAACACCGACTTCCAAAATTAAAGTTATTTTTTATTTACTGAAGGTATGTCTTCATCCAGCCATCTAGGTTTACAAAAATTTTAAAGGTATTATTTAAACAGGATACGTAGTATATTTCTGTGGTAAAAGTACACAGTTTAACTGCTAATTAAAATTGTTGCCAAGGCGAACTAGATTATCCATACAGTTATTATTTACAAAATAACTTGGTTCTAAGTTCTAAAGTATATGCAATACCAATTGATTATTGCCTTAGTGTTAGATAGTTATTATACTTGTATAATTTACCTATTTAACCGGTTAGCTATGAAACAAAAAAAACAATCACCGAAGCCGTTTCTTTTGCATTTGCACATGAAACTGCTAATAAATAAAAATAATTGCCGGAAAATGACTTATTTTTATATCAAATCTGTGTTATAAACGGTATTACTTTGTAGTACAAAAATTGTATTGGAATTTTGGTAAGAATCAATGGAAAGTCTACGTTTGGTTTATTTTGATTATTTTTATTATTTTCTATACCTACATTTGGAATTTATATAAGCGGCAAGGTGGGAACAGCATGATTTTTAATTCAAGGATATTTATCGAGGGCTAAGAATGATCACCTAATGAAAATTATCAAATTATTCAACAGCTGCAACATTTTGATACTTTTTTGATGTGTCTACCAAAAATATAAAAACGGCCAAGTGCGAGTCGGAATCTAAACGAAGAGTTCCGAACCATAAACTGAAGATGTATAGCAGCCCTCATTAATTTTTAATTTAATGGAAAAATACAAAAACACACTTTTGCGTCTTTCAAAATGCGCATAGCAAACGAGTGGAACACTTTGACTGCGTCTGTATTTCCGAACGCTTACAACCCTAATCTTTTTAAAGTTAGAGTGAACAAGCTTCTTCTGGGTACGCTCGCTCCATCGTAGACTTTATCATTGTCATCTCTGACCCAGAGTAGAGTCAAAAGCAAACCCATCACAAATAAAAAAAAGCCTATCACAAGTTATTTCTTAAATAACATGACCTGTATAACAACTTAAAACTATTTAAAACAATGATTAAACACTGATTACAGCTCGAGATTACCTTGAAAGGACCCTGATCACGGCCAAAGGTCTGGTGGAGAGAGCGAAAGAGAAGCTAGATAAGCTGTGCACGTTCAAAACGCTAATGCCAGAGTTTTTTGATGTCACCGATGTCAAAAAAGATTTGGAGCCACTTCAAGAAGTTATGTGAGTATATTTTTAATAGCATAGTCGTATAATTTGCTTTAAGACTTAGCCGAGGTCGGTCTGTGGATGGGTGACCATCTTAGCATACCGAGATGCCTAGTACTTTAAGCTGTTGAGCCCACAGATATAGAAAGACCTAGATAACGCATCACGCATAGTATCACGATCTGTATGAAAACCAAGGGTGCCATTTTTTCACTTCCTACTATATGACGTCACAAGCACTATTTAGTGATGGGAAAATCAAATCGATTCAAAGACGATCCCCGACGTCGGCTTCCAGTCAAACCGGATTCAGCTGAATACGAGTATTTTTTTTTTTGATTTTCTGATTTTTCTTTGCAGACATGCAGCACATATGCCTCAAATGACTCCTCAACATTATAGGGTGCTTGTCGTTAAAATGGTGTCAGAAAATTTTGAATCAGGAGCCATTTTTAATTTCTATAAGTACCTCATCATGGTAGGTCATCAAATATTTTTACACAATTTTTTTACGAACTAAAATGTACTTAATGTAGTATAATTAGTTAATGTGCTTCTAATTTCCATATATTTTCTAAATAATTTTATAAGTAAGTACTCGAAATTAGTCTTTAGTTGTTACTGGGAGTGGCCACAAATATGGTATTTGTGCCAGTCAAAAATATATTATAAGCATAGCACCACATTTTCATGGACCCAACGATGCCCTTACGCCAGCTTACGGACCATTGGCGGATCTAAGATTTTCGTTTAGGGTGGGGGGGGGAGTGTGCACCTTACCCTGCTAAGGAAAGGTTTTAGCATAGTTACAACTGCGGGGAGAGGGAGGAGACCCTTTCATCCCAGCCACCGTGGTGGACGCCGCGGGCGTCGGGGGCCACCACCTGGTGACCCCCGGCCACCGTAGGCGCGGGCCAGTGGACGGCGAGCTATGGGTGGCTCGCCGTCCGTCCGTCTAGTGACGACAGGCCGTATCGACGGCGCGTTAGTGTTCCACGCGCGCCTCAAAGAGAGTCAGCACACAGAGGGGCCCGAAAAGGCCGACGCCTGCCGGAGTCGCGGGATTATTCGCAAGAGACCCCGTGGCTCCGGAACACAAAGGGCTATGAAGGAACATGGATGGGTTTTAGTCAGTAGAAGTCTGACACTCCCTCCAGCTACACCCAGAGCGGGAGGAGTCATTGGATGATTTCCCATCCCTAAAAAAAAAAGCATAGTTACAACTGTATAAAATAATAAAATATTTAATTTAGCTTAACGCATAACATGTCTTCTTGAATTACTTGCGTAAAATCCTTAAAGACGACATTAGGATGTAAACTATCAAAGATTATGATCATATAGCCAAGAGACCGATATCTTTTGGCATATGCTGCTGACAGAATACTTATGTAACCATCCTGCCAGTACTTCAACAAGCGGGTTGGTGTATAATGGGACGCCGTTGCCTGCTTCTGCGAAGCAGTCATGCTAGCGAAGGAGGTGGGGAGGAGACCCTCTCGTCCCGGCTGCCGTGGTGGACGCCGCGGGCGTCGGGGGCCACCACCTGGTGACCTCCGGCCACCGTAGGCGCGGGCCTGTGGACGGCGAGCTATGGGTGGCTCGCCGTCCGTCCGTCTAGTGACGAGGCGCGTTAGTGTTACACACGCGCCTCAAAGAGAGTCAGCACACAGAGGGACCCGAAAGGGCCGACGCACTATGGAACGAATGGGTCATTTGCTGATTAAAAATCTGTAACTTTTTTGTTTCTAAAGATATTGACTTGAAATTTTGCATTAGCATAGAATATAGTATATACAGTATAAACATTTATGCATTTATCAAAAACTATGTTTCCTCGCGGCTTCACTCGCGTTTGAAATTTTGATTTCGTCCAAAAGCTCTTTATAATTTAAGTATATCTATTTAAATATTTCATAAATAATAGTAATAATGTAGAAAACGTTAAAACAAACTTTTACAAGACAAAAACATTTATTAAAATTTTTGCAGACTTATTTTGCATAAATAAAAAAAAATAAAGTTGTATACATTTTATCTCATAATGGCAATTAAAAAAATACAAATTACATTTATGTCTTCTATCACTTAATTTAAATATACATGATTCAATACAATTGGTTACGGATATTGGTCATATTGGTATGAGTGCCTTCTTCGAATTTATTCGGACTCAGGATCTGATATGAGTTCGTTTACTTTTAAGAGGAGCAAAGTGTCTTCGTCGAGTTCTTTGATATTTTTTACGTATGGTTTACGTAGACTTGTAATGTATGGATCAGATGTGTACAGTAATGTGTGGAACACATCTTCATTTGTAGCAGATCTGGAGCATTTTCTTGCATGATGTAGTCTAAATTTTTTGTAGTCTTTAATGCGAGACTCTTGAGCATCTTCCGAGAGTTGTCCAATTGGTAAAACAGCGAAATGCTTAATAATACTCTCTCCATGAATCAGTATTTTATGTACTGATGATGGCATATAGTACCAGTTGTATTTGCTTACATATATTCTTGCCGTTTCTAAAGCATAATCGCCAAACTTTTGGGCATCAACCGTAATACCCGATGACATAGCTTGTAAAATTATATACAATCTACGTATCAGTACTTCATCTACACCTGTTATATCTGCAGAGCAACTAGCATTATAAAAAAATCTTAATAATGAATTTTGGACGCCTCACCACATGATAACTCATAACTTCAAAAACCGCAAATATCCGCAGCTGATTCTTACATTACGATAAAGACAGATAGTGTGCGCATAGTATAAAATACAATTTACGACGGAGGCAAACGGAGCTAAGTGTTAAAAGTCTCGTCAAAGTTAAAAAATACGTTTTATTTATGATTTTTTTTATAAAAATTAAGGCAGCAGTAAATAATATCCAAATAAAATTTAAAAAACAGTTTTTAAATCAGCAAAACATACACTTTCTAAATAAAAAACATAAAACATAACTTTTCTAGGAAGTAATGTTCGAAATCTGACCCTAAAAGTTCGGTACCGCCAGAAAAATTTCAACGTATTTTCATAAGTTCGAAATCTAACGTCATTTTCTCTATATTACGTGTAGGTAAAAAATTAAAAAGGAAGTGATTATATAAGTACAAGTTCCTAACAATAAAACAAGACCAAAAACATACGCAATATTCAACACTTCTGAAATGTATTTTTAATCAGGCCTTGTACTACCACGTTCCATAGTGCGACGCCTGCTGGAGTCGTGGGATTATTCGCAAGAGACACCGTGGCTCCGGAACACAAAGGGCAATGAAGGAACATGGATGGGTTTTAGTCAGTAGAAGTCTGACACTCCCTCCCGCTACACCCAGAGCGGGAGGAGTCATTGGATGATTTCCCATCCCTAAAAAAAAGAAAAAAAAGAAAAAAGCGGGTTGGTGTATGTCTTTTAAATGTTTGATATTGAGATGTGCCATCTTTAACCGACTTCAAAAAAAGGCGGAGGTTATCAATTCGACTGGTTTTTTTTTTAATTTCTGTACACCGATTACTCCAAGGTTTCTGATCCGATTTATGTGATTCTTTCTTATTTCGATGTGGCTTGCCATTTGGTTCCGTAAAAATTTAATTCAGTTTGGGTTAGTAGTTCTTATTTCAATTTCTGCGTAGACGGAGACGTCATCCAAGTGTCACCACATAAAAAAACTTATTTACAAAGAAATATAACCGACTTCCAAACAAAACACTACTACTAGTATAAAATAACCTTAATTTCTGAAGTCAGTGTTAAAAAACCAAAGGTTTCGACAAAACCAAAAACACCGACTTCTGAAACGAATATTGGTCCAACTAGCTTGAAAATAGATTGCCTGCCTGGATTTAAACCCCCATAAATCGGGGCCATAGGTAATATTATAATTTGCAGTGTTTTGTTCTTGTTATTTTATTTTTTTTACAATGGTTTAGTCACAATTTTTCTGACAAAAGTTGTCTTTTCTGTTCCAGCTTAGCGAATACTTCATGAGAGTTGAATACTGCACTGGTTTCCACATCGTACTGGACTACAGTGATATTAATATCTTAGCCTTTGTCACTAAAGTCAACCCTTTGGAGCTTAGACAAATTATTACGTTGATGACTGTAAGTATGTGGTTTAATATTTTTAGGGTTCCGAACATCCGTACCGGCGGCACCCTTATTACATAGTATCACTGACTTGTACTATCTGGCTCTCTGACTGTAAGTCTGTCACATCCAATTTTCTCATAATCTACTGGACTAATTTGGCACACATATATTATGAGCTTCTGTAACCCAAACAGCGACGCCTTACGTTAACAATTAAAGAAGAAAGTATGAAATGTGATCAGAGTGCCAATACTACTAATTTTTCCATTTGCATCGTATTCGCATCTCAATCTGTCAAAAATGTATGAAAATTAGGGCTTTTTTTAGTGTTAGTTGTAGTGAAGGAGGAGGTCGGTCGATTCACGGTCACCAAAGGCGGTCACGAAAAGCGAGCGTTGGGTGGCTCGTGCGTCTCAAAGAGATGTCAGCATAGTAGTTGGCGGAGCCCGCTTTGGCCAGTGCCAGCCAGGGTTCCGGAATTGATTTCGAAAGAGTCAACGTGGCCCTGAAACGAAAAGGGCATAAGGAGGAACACGGACCCAGAGTTTTAGTATGACACTCCAATCTGCTTTGCCGAGAGTGGGATTCATTGACGGGATTGTTTTGATGACTTTTCATTCTTAAAAAAATTTACTTATGTGGGTGTAACATAATAAGACATTTTTTCTCAGAAGACCACTGAAATTACCCTTTTTTATTTTCCAGGAAGGATACGGTTGCAGGATAAAGGGTATTCACGTGATCTCATCCTCCAAAATGGTGGACACGCTAATAACTCTTCTGAAGCAAGTGTTCAGTGCGAAGCTAGCTGATAGAATACATTTACATAAGAGTCATGAAACGTTGTCGGAATACATACCTAAAGAGATGCTGACGAGTGACTACGGTGGGCAGGAAAAGCCTCTGTTGGAAATGAACAGTAAGTTGATTCTTTTTTAGGTTCCGTTCCCAAAAGAAAAAAAAGAACCTTTATGAGATTGATTTTGGTGTTCGTGCGTACGTCCGTCCATCTGTCAGTCAAGACGCTTTATTTTGGGAACGCCCGAAGGTATCGAGTTGAAATCAAAACCATGTAGCTCAAATCTACAAACATGATGGAATAATACTCTATTTAAGTTTTTATGGCAAAATTTAATAATATACAGTCCCTTGAAGCTGTGAGAAAATAAAACTTCTAAGTTAACGTAAAATAAAAACGATACGACCGTTTATGCCGCGAAAAAGGTATTTCGACAATCTCAGGAAATTCAAAATTTATATGACATTTTTCGTTGACCTAATACTATGCAATTTCGCAAATAATACTGCCTTATACTAAAAGTATAGGGAAAAGTCTGAAAACTATACATTTGTAATTAAATCATAAAAATATAGTCTTTATTGAAAGTAATTTTGTATCTACTTTGCACGGGTGCCCTCAGTGGGCGAGTCCGACTCGCACTGGTCCGCTTTTTTTGTTAAGATTTGATTGACATAAAGCAATAAATACAACTGTAAATTGCCCATCTGGTCTGTGAATTCTCCTTTTTCAATTAAGGAAACAAAACTTAACACACGTTTGAGTAATCCTCTTGGGAAATATATCTGTATAATGTACAAAATAAAAGTAATATGTATAATAATTATTTGCTATCAATATGTTGATACCATGCCAACAACCGAATGCAAAAGCAGACCGCACAATACAAACACATTATTTTTTACGGAACCCAGGCTCGAAAGTCTGAACACAGATCGTAGGGCCAAAATTCTACTCATTTTAAAACAACTTTCGCAATTCGCATGTCAATCGCAAACTGTCGACAAAAAGCCTACATTTTGACAGATTGCGAATGAGATGCGGATGCGATGCGAATGTGAAAATTAGTAGAATTGGCCTTCTTATCATGGAGGTCCTACCTTATATTGTTGTGTTGTTGTTTATATTGTTGTTGTTGTGTATTGTTGTGTTGGTGTTCACTCAAAGAGTAGCTGGTAGAAAACTCAATTTTGAGTTAAGCTCGCCTTTGTAAATGAACTTTTCTCTACTTCCTACTAATATTATAAATGCAAAAGTAACTCTCTCTCTGTCTGTCTCTTCTTCATGCCTAAAACACTGAACCGATTTGGATGAAATTTTGTTCAAAGATAGTTTGAGACCCGAGAAAGGACATTAGAATAGTTTTATTTTAGAAATCCCACGGGAACGGGAACTATGAGGGCAAACAGGTTATATATATTCTGGAAGTAAGATCACTCGGGCGAAGCCGCTGGCTCACGCTAGTTTAATATAAGTTTTTATGGTGTACAATTAGGAATTAATAAGTCATTCAGCTACTACTACTGGAACAGACAAAATGTTTTTTAATCGTTTTTTTCCCATTACAGAAGACTGGTTAGAAGCAATAAATTCCAAGGAGTTCCTGGACTATATGAACGAGATGAACAAAGCGAACACCAATGAATCTTGTAGACAATCAGATAAATTCAGCGAACATTATGTTGGCATGCCTGGTTCTTTTAGGGCTTTGAGTGTAGATTAAGTTTTAAGTTTAAAAATCTCTTACAATAAGCTAGTTTCAAAATATTGCAAATCTATTTAGTCCGTCAGTTAGAGTATTGAAAAATAATGGACATGTATTTTTTGTTTTTGTAAAACAATTAATATTGACAAAGATAAAACGCATCAAAACTCGGAAGTAAAGGCTCGTGACGTCAGAACGCACTAAAATTAAACCAAGGCGTGACGCATTGAAAATTTTAAAAGCGTCGTATCTTCGTCAGTTTTGGTTTATGTAGGTATCAAAAGAAAAAATACGGGTCAAATAATTTTTGATAATCTAACTGATGGACTAATTAGATTTTTGTAGTGGACAAACTTATTATAACTTGTAAGTGGCCAACAAAAAATACTACTTTTTCTACTAATAAAAAACTAAAGGTGTCAGTCAGTGTGAGTCATCCGGTTAGAGCAAAGATTTTTTTCCCTCAATTAATGTATAATAATATAACAAGCACTAATTTCAAACCAAAATTGTTAAACAAAGGAAAACACCATTCATCAGTCTATAGAGGTTTCTTTCAAAATACACTAGCAAGGTATCGTGGCAGTCAAAGACATAACCACCGAAATGTCACTCTGTCACTGGAAAGGCAAAACTGCTTAACCGCCAAATGCCCAATATTACGTAATTTTGCCTTTCCAGTGACAATTTGTTATTGTGATAGAAAGTCGCATTGTCTGCAGCTGCATGTTCTAGGCGAGAATTCAGTGATGACTTGTCAGTAGTTTATTATTATATCCAAAAGAAATAAACTATTTGAAGTGAAAACTTCTTTAGCGGCGTTGAGCACTTGTCTTGGGTATACAATGTTAAACTCGGACACGAGGCCCTATCGAAAATTCGTAAGACGGATGATTAAAAAATGCACAACGTTAATGTTCAAGTTTTCACTTCTGCCGGCACAAATACCGAGTGCCAATGGGTAGCCAATAGGCTTTGTGTTTTACTAACACTAAGACCAATGAGTCACTGTCAAAGGAAGAAAGCGGTCATTGCGCAAAAAAGTTATCGTCAATAACTTGAACTATCCCGACGATGTCTTCTCTTCAGCAAGAAGAGATTTCCTATTACAGTTAATATCTGGGTGCCAGATTTGGGTGCAGGTAAGGCAAATGTGGATTTCAGCTTTGTATTAATAAATATATCTTGTAACAGCTTATGTAGTACGTACGTACTTTTAGAGAGTAAATGTAAACATTATATGTAAATATTTAAAAATGGATGTGGACACAAATTGTAAAGATGTGAAGCCAAATTAAATAATTAGTTCGAAGAGAAAACTGTTTTTACTGTTTTGTTTCCTTTAATTTATTAAGGGTGGGGCGAAACTAAACGCGATCAACATATAAACCACGTTCACGAGCTCCAGTATCATTATTTTCTATGGAATATTGACACTGACAACTCTTGAATGCAGCTTGGTCGCGATCAGTTTTATTGTTAAAATCCGCCCTTAGAGACATGGAGAGCTGCATAAGCAGTTGTATGTTAGGCCAAATAACAATATCTCAGGAGCCTATCCAAAAGAATAAAAAAAAAATAGACGTAAACAAAGGGGCTGGCCCTGATAATATACTTGCTTTGTTTTTAAGTAAGCTGGCAGATGTCCTATCACTGCTATTAAGTATTAAATTGAACCATTCTATGATTCGGGATACTTTTCCGACAATCTAACCAAAATTATTCATATTTTCAAAAACGAGAATCAGGCCGATGCACGATGTGAGCAATAACAGATCTATCGCCTTGCTTTCCGTACTGGCAAAGGTATTTGTAGCCCTCATACACCTTGTGCTAGCTAGACATTTATTACAACAGACAGCCAATATGGATTTGTGAAGAGGAAATCGACAGTTACCAATTTGGTGACCTATATTGAAAGCATTGTTTAGGCGGTCGATGCACGTGTGCTGGTTGCTGCAGTCTACACCGACTTCTGTAAGGCTTTTGACACGGTAGACCATAACATACTCGTCAAAAAGCTTAAAATGTATGGCATTTTGGGCCCTATCTTAAGTTGGTTGAAATCATATTTGTCTGAACGGATGCTAAGGGTTGTAAACGGCTCTTCAGATTCGTACATTGCAACGTCGGGAATACCTCAAAATTCACCACCACACTCAATATAATATATATTTGCAGTCTATTATAGACGCATTCTGTTTGTTTTTGTATCTACCAAATTAGTGAAAGGGCTACACCCAACTTTTTTACAGTCACGCGTTTGACCACTATCTCACCTGATAGTAAGCGAAAATGTAGTCGAAGATGGAGCACGCTTGCCTAGCCCTTTACACCCGAAGAAAATAATTTACTCAGACTTCTTTAAAATTCACATGACTTTTTCATGGATGCCTCAGTATCATGCTAAAAATAATTTAAAAAATCCTGAAGTCTCTGGTTTCCTGAAAACTTACCCTCACGAGCGTGGGGCTTAGGAGGTAGCTCGAGATGTGAGTTTAGTCTAGCTTGGAGATATTGTCTGATATTAAATGAAAATAAATAAATTAAACAGTCTTTATTATCATTAGTCATTTATTAACGATATTAATAACGAGTTATTAAACATTTGTGTCTTTGACAAAACAATCAACAGTCTTGCTCTTCTACCCCTTGCTCTTGACGTTTCCCTGCCTGATCTGCCTCTAGTGGATCCCCTGCTTCTGGATATTGTTGGGATAGGTGGTGGTACCTCATCCACTTCAGAGGATTCATCGCCAAAACCAGATCCACTCTCTTCTAGGTGATCTAAGACTCTTGCAACAATATTTTCATCATCATCATCAGCAAATTCCTCAATTTTCGAGTCATTCCAATATTCTAACTTAGTCGTCCTAAAGGAAATTTCCTAAAAATAAAGAAAAATCCCTAATTAAACGATTATACGTAGAGGAAAATCATGTTTAGGAAAAAAAAAATGAAACTATTTAGTACGTATCACCGAACCCACACGATCGTGCGTCCTTGATTTTGAGTCACAATATACACATAAGTAAACATGCTAGGTTCAAATTAGGTAAAATGTAAGGAATTCCACTCCTTAGTTGTACGCACTGTGAATGTGTTCCCAAAACGTTTTGATTTCATTTCATTGTTAAATTCAATTAAAATACGAGTAGTATTCCGTGCCAGTCACTTCAGGGTGGCACAATAAACAATAAAACTACGATTTCATTATAGCTGCAGTCCTTGATCAAAGCTACAACAACCTATTAAATTATAAAACAATTAAAACCTAATGAACTTTTTATTGCTCAGTCATATAATAAGAGCGATGTAATCTTAATAAATCTGTACTTGAAGTTATAAAAATATTTTATCCATCCTCACTACATAAATATTATAAAAAAATTGGATGCATGGCTATTTGTTACCCAATCACGACAGAACTGCTGGACAAATCTTGATGAAATTTGGCAAAGAAGTAGATTATTTGGGAATTGTTCCCCGCTGTGACAATTTTCGACATCCACTCGGGCGAAGATATTGTTTCTTTGCTGGATTACTGATACAGAAAACCACCCTCGAAATATGATCACGCTTCATTAGAGCAGCCTGTATAACTAAACGGACACATTTACTGACTGATTTTCTTGATTGATTTGATTTTATAATTTATGCACAGCAAACAATAATAATAGAAACAAGTGCGCAATGGACCGTTTTACGTCGTATAGTACGATTCAGTAAATATCTCATCGTGTAACTTTAGGTGAAGTGAACGTGAAGTGAGCTGCCAAACTATACAAACAAGATGGAATAATAGTTCACTTCACGGTCACTCTACCTAAGTTTTAATGCCCAAATGTTGTGGGTACAGTCGGTCGATTTTTTTTGTTAAGCTTCTATGTTGATCAGATACTGACAAATACTTGCACTGACTGGACAGCTTCACTCAAATCTGCGTGATTCTTTCTTCTGAAGACCATCTCAGACACTAATCCACATGGTGCTTAAATGAAGTATTGTAAGTGTGAAGACGACGTAGGTCGCTATTTTTAAGATTAAATTTCATGACTGTCTGGCGGTTTGAGTATACTTTGTGGCCTACCCAAAATGTCCTTACTTTGGTATTGTTCGTCGGATCATTGAGCTCCTCAAAGTTCTGTGTTGGACTTCATGATAACTGATAAATGCTTGCACTGTCTGGACAGGTCCACTCAAACCTGCGTGGTACTTTCCTCGAAAGGCCACCACAGGCGTGAACCTACATGGAGGCTCTCGGGCCTCGACTGGAGGGGCTCTTTAGCGCATGCTTGGAGAGAGGCCAGTTCCCGCTTCCTTGGAGGACCGGGAAGCTGGTACTCATCCGGAAGCCTGGGCGCCCTGCGGACTCTCCGTCCGCATTCCGGCCCGTGGTGTTGCTCGACGAGGTGGGCAAGCTCTTCGAGAGAGTCATTGCGGACCGCCTCGCCGGGCACCTAGCGGGAACGGGGCCGGATCTTGCGGACAACCAGTTTGGTTTCCGCAAGGGGCGCTCTACGGTGGACGCCGTCATGCGCGTCAGAGCCCTCACGACGGGGGATGCGGTCTCCCGGGGTGGTGTTGTCTTGGCGGTGTCTCTCGACATCGCTAACGCCTTCAACACCATGCCCTGGAGCTGCATTGGGGAGGCACTCCGGTATCATCGGGTGCCGACCTACCTTCGTCGTGTGGTCGGGGACTACCTGTCCGATCGGGCAGTAATCTACCCTAGTCACAGCGGTGAGTGGAACCGGCGAGAGATGTCGTGCGGTGTCCCACAGGGTTCGGTTCTGGGGCCGCCCCTGTGGAACATCGGTTACGACTGGGTGCTGCGAGCCGACCTCCCTAGCGGCGTCAGCGTCATCTGTTACGCTGACGACACGCTGGTGCTGGCACAGGGGGGGTCGTACGCGGAGGCGGCCGACGTTATGACACGCGGGGTTGCGACAGTCGTAGAGAGGATCCGGCAATTGGGTCTCGAGGTGGCACTGCACAAGTCCGAGGCCATGTGTTTTCATGGCCGAGGCAGTACGCCACCGTCGGGATCCTTGCTGACGGTAGGAGGGGTTTCCATCGGCGTCGAGTTGACGCTGAAGTACCTAGGGCTCGTCCTCGACAGCCGGTGGAACTTCGTGGAACATTTCCGACGTTTGGCACCCAAACTGGAGCGGGCCGGGGCTGCTTTCAGGCGGCTCCTGCCCAACCTGGGGGACCAAACGCCTCCTGCCGGAGGCTCTACGCGGGGGTCGTGCGGTCCATGGCCCTCTACGGGGCCCCGGTGTGGGCGCGTTCCTTGCGGCAGCGTGCTGCCAACTATCTGAACGCGCCCCAAAAGGTGATGGCCCTAAGGATGGCCCGAGGGTACCGCACGATCTCGCGCGAAGCGGTGTGTCTCCTTGCCGGATTGCCGCCGTGGGATCTGGAGGCGATAGTCCTCGCGCGCCTACATGATTGGCGCGTGGAGGTACTACGCCGGGGGGAATCTCCGCTGACGCGGCAAATTGTTGCGCAGCGGACTGACCTCCGGCGCGATCTCATGGCATCATGGAGACGACGACTGTCGCAACCCAGTGCAGGGCACGCCACGATAGTGGCGATAAGTCCCCTCTTTGAGGAGTGGCTAGAGAGGCGCCACGGCGTCCTCACCTTCCGCCTGACGCAGGTCCTCACCGGACATGGATGTTTCGGGAGGTTCCTGCACCGAATCGGGCGGGAGGAAACGCCCGGGTGTCACCACTGCGAGGATCGACCGGAGGACACGGTGGAGCACACTGTGCAGGTATGCCCCGCTTGGGCGGCGCACCGCCGTGTCCTCGAAACGGCGATCGGTGGCAACCTCTCGCGTCCGGCCCTGGTCCAAGCCATGGTCTGGAGCGAGACGGAATGGGACGCCGTTGCCTCCTTCTGCGAAGCAGTCATGCTAGCGAAGGAGGTGGCGGAGAGGGAGAGGAGACCCTCTCGTCCCGGCCACCGTGGTAGACGCCGCGGGCGTCGGGGGACACCACCTGGTGACCTCCGGCCACCGTAGGCGCGGGCCTGTGGACGGCGAGCTATGGGTGGCTCGCCGTCCGTCCGTCTAGTGACGACAGGCCGTGTCGACGGCGCGTTAGTGTTCCACGCGCGCCTCAAAGAGAGTCAGCAACACAGAGGGGCCCGAAAGGGCCGACGCCTGCCGGAGTCGCGGAATTATTCGCAAGAGACACCGTGGCTCCGGAACACAAAGGGCAATGAAGGAACATGGATGGGTTTTAGTCAGTAGAAGTCTGACACTCCCTCCCGCTACACCCAGAGCGGGAGGAGTCATTGGATGATTTCCCATCCCTAAAAAAAAAAAAAGGCGTGAACCTACATGGTTTTCATATATTATTCACGTTTGTATGGACTTTAAAATAGACTATGACCTCTGAGTTTGTTTCGGTGTTTCTTCTCAGGGTAGTCAACTAGGAAACATCAGCCTCATCTAGAACGTTACATGTACCTACCTAACCTATTTGCAAAATTATATGATTTATGATTTACTAGCTTACCCACGCAACTTCGTCTGCGTCACATTTTCCATTAATGCTCCGCTCCTATTTGTCTCAGCGTGATGATGCCTATAGCCTTCCTCGATAAATAGGCCATCTACCACTGAAAAAAATTTTAAAATCGGATCGGTTATTCCTGAGATTAGCGCGTTCAACCAAACAAACAAACTCTTCTGCTTTATAATTTTTTGACCCGCGCAACTTCGTCTGCGACACATTTTCTATGAATGCACCGCTCCTAAATAATATTGCGACTATAAATTGAGATGTAAGCTACCCTATCTTTCAAGTTGGATCAACATGCACACCGTGTGTAATTTTGGTAAAAATTGGTTAAGTAGTTTAGGAGTCCATCGCGGATAAACAACGTGACACGTGATTTATATAATTTATTTAAACTATCCTATCTCTCAAGTTGGATCGAACTGATTAGAATAGATATAGTATAGATTCATTTATGATTCTGTTGATATGTCAAAGTGAAGGCTTGGGTGAAATGAATATTATCAATCCTTGTAATGATAATGGAATGAAAGTTCACTTCGTAATCACTTCACCCAAGCCTTCACTTCGACATAATAATATTTACAGAATCGACCGTCAGTTGACAACACCGTCTCTCATCGATTACCAGTGACTATGTATAAACTGCATGAACTATACAAATATGACTATAATTAGCAAAACACAATATGACCATGTAGGTAATAAATTGTCACGTTTGTAATCCTCTCATCTATCATTTAACATAATAGTCACAAAGACTGCGATCCTTTTGGCCTCTGACCGACCTTCTACGTCTAATTTGACTTTAATAACAGCGTTTGTATAGAAAACTAAGTATTAATCAAAGCTGTTTAGAATACATACATTATAAATGTCTTTTGTGACTACTCAGCGGGTCTAAAAAGGCCACTTTAGCAGAATCAGAAAGAAAATCACGCTACCGGTCACTGTCAAATTATTCAATCATTCTTAAACCTTATGCGCAAGCGATAAAGATGAAAATGAAGTATTATGACCGATTATTGTGTGAATAATATTATGATTCTCCTAAACTTGCGTTTCAGCTACCCTGGACAGTATAACGAGTACTAAAATATTCCATTCCATGAACATAGGTATAGTGCATCGAAATATTAGCAGCACGGCCATTTAGACTGCATATGGCTGCGTTTCCACCAGAGATGGGCGAGGGTGAAAAGCGAGGGATGTGTTTATTAAGAACCAATAGAATCGCTTTATGCTTGCTTCTTTTTATGCTTGGGTTCTATGCTTTTTGTTTCAGAATAATAATCGTATTTATTTATCTATTATGTATTTACTAGCTGCCCCACGCAACTTCATCTGCGTCACATTTTCCATGAAAGCTCCTCTCCTATTTGTCTTAGCGTAATGATATAATTATAGCCTATAACTTTCCTCGATTAATGGTAGTTTCTGAGATTAGCGCGTGCAAACAAACAAACTCTTCAGCTCTATAATATTACTAGCTGACCCGTGCAACGTCGTCTGCGTACCATTTTACTGTAAAGTTGTCAGAATTAAGATAGTACCGATTGCCAGTTGACAGTCGATTTGCTATTTATTCATTTAATTTTTAAGCTTTTCTGTACCATTGCACGGCAAAGACGTCTATTTCTTCCTTCAATTCTCACTTGACACCACTCAGTTGTATTAAATAGGCCCCAGATGGTCTTAAATGGCCACTTTAGTAGAATCATAATATATTAAACAATTTTTTCATTTATTTGTGATGGGTTTGCTCTTGACACGTGTCTTAGTAAGAGATGACAGAGACAAAGTCTACGACAGAGCGAGCTTACCCAGAAGGAGCCTGTTCACTCTAACTTTGAAGAGATTAGAGTTGAAACACACAACAATCTGTTAAAATAATTTGAATTTTATTGCTAAATCATTAGGTTAAAGGTTGATTGGGAATATTTGACAGATTCAGGTAGCTTGATGTTCTAGCTGATTCCAATAAAGTGGTCTTTTTTGACTAGCAGTAGGCCAACTCTACTAATACAAAAGCAACATTCGCACTCGTATGTCAGCCGCAATCGGCCAAAAAGCCTGAATTTCTATACATTTTTGCCACATTATGGCTGAGATGTGAATGCTAATGTTGCTTAAAATTAATGCACTAAGAACAAAGCATTAACAATTCATAATTTAAACATAATTATGCTCGATTTGAATTAATAATAAATAAAAGTGATTTAAATTCCTTTCGAGAATTGAATGCGTACCATGTTTCAGGTAGATTTATGACAAACATGAAGGTTGAAAAATAATAATTACAAATAATGACGTCAGCATTATGCAAACTACTTTTTTGTATGTTCTCCCATTACATTTTGCAAGTTAATAATATCACATATTATAAAAATCTGAACTCTTAATAACAATGCGAAATAAAAGTCACGGTTACAATAATTAACTGTATGAAAACAAGTTATTTATTCACCAGTTATCGATACATTTTTAGGGTTCATTTAGGCATACATTTTTAAAACTTGAAAAATTAAATGGGAACCGTTGGCCGACGACGTCTTGTAAAAAAGCTGTACTTTTAGACGTGGAATGCTTTTGCCAAGAAGGAAGTTTGGTCTTGACTTCGTAACGTCAATTGAGGTGAAGCAACTCTGGACAAGGCTGCCCATGAGATGATCATCCATGACATACCGAGACTGCTCCTGGCCCCAAAAAGCCCGTCGAGCTGTTAGTCCAGGCTGTCATTTGAACACCTTTGACGGTCTTTTCAGGTAGTCAGAAGCCCGAGAATCTGACACCAATTCTTGCCAATGAATATTGTTACCCCGTTACTGAGTGGTGAAGGTCAAATTGACGACATGGTTGGCGCAGTGGTTGAGCGATTGACTGCTGCGCAGCATGTCGCGGGTTCGATTCCCGCACGGAACAAATATTTGTACGGCCTACATGTATTTGTTCCGAGTCTGGGTGTTTTCTATCTATAATATGTATGTATTCACAAAAAAAAAAAATGTATATAAGTAATTTATCGGCCATCTCGTTACCATAACACAAGCATTAAGTTGCTTAGCTTGGGACTATATGGCGTTGTGTGAAATGTCCAAGGATATTATTATTATTTCTTTTTTACTTTTTTTCTTTCTTTTTTACGACTTTTTTTCTTTTTTACGATTCGCGGGTAGGTGTCGAAAAAGTAAAGACATTCGGATTTTTCTCTAATTTTTAAATTTTATTTATATTATAATAAGTGACTAAACTGATTAAGTTTACTTCAGTACTTAGTCAATAACCATTGTTATTGAAGTACTCACGTTTGTGACTCCTATGTGACACTAACACGTCACAAATACCACCTGCCAGCTGATCACATCACTTATCACAATTGTACATAGTCAGCACCTCACTTTATCATGTCCCAATACGCTGAAGTCCTTGCTGCTCAAAAAACCCTTGAGGAAAACTTTTACAACATACACGCTCCAGTTAGGAAAGTGAAATTGAAACGTCCTCCTGCACCTTGGATGTCGAGAGGTATACGGATGGCCATGCGACGCAGGGACCGCGCGTTCCGCAAGTTTAAAAGGGACCGTTCTGATGAGAACTGGACGCTATTTAAGGCATCAAGAAATAGATGCAACCAGATGATACGCAATGCTAAACGCCGCCATATTCTGGAAAGTATTACTTCTTCCTCTTCTGCCGATATTTGGAAATTCCTTGGAACACTAGGTATCGGCAAACCGCGACATTTAGACCCTCCCAATTCTATTGATTTAGACGATCTCAACCGTCATTTCTCCACTGTGCCTACCATGGATCCTCTCACCAAACAACAAACTTTATTTTTGATCTCTGGTCTAACGCGTCCTCAAATTGATCCATTTCGTTTCGTTCCAGTAGAGCCGGGGGAGATCAGAAAGATCTTACTCTCCATCAAGTCCAATGCGGTAGGCTGTGATAATATCACTCGTGGTATGATCATAACTATTCTGGATCATCTCTTACCTGCTATCACCCATATTGTTAATTTTTCCTTGTACTCCGTAGAATTCCCATCCCTGTGGCGTAAAGCCTATGTTCGTCCCCTACCTAAAGTCTCCAATCCCACTCTTCCAACCCACTTTCGCCCAATTTCTATCCTTCCCTTCCTATCCAAAGTGCTTGAGGCCTGTGTCCACAAGCAATTCTCAAAGTTTGTGCAGTGCAATTCACTGATAAGCCCCTTACAATCTGGGTTTAGGCCTGGGCACAGCACTGTTTCTGCACTCCTTAAAGTGACTGGCGATATAAGGGCAGGACTGGAAGACACCAAAGTCACTGTGCTTGTGCTGGTCGATTTCTCGAATGCCTTCAATACCGTCAGTCACGACATCCTATTAGCCATTCTGTCCTATTTGATGGTCTCTCCCGCTACACTGGAGTGGTTCGCTTCCTACCTTCAGGAGCGTCAGCAGTCGGTTCACGTTGGGGATTCATCCTCTAACTGGTGTGATTTAGAAACTGGCGTTCCTCAAGGCGGCATTCTTTCTCCTCTGTTGTTTTCCATCTTTATTAATCTCATTATTTCTGAACTTCAGTGTGCGTATCATCTGTATGCAGATGACCTGCAGTTGTATAGTCAAGGAAAGATAGAAGAAATACCTGACATTGTTGACAAAATAAATAGGGACTTGATGGCTATTAAAACCTGGTCCAGTAAATTCGGTGTTGCAGTTAACCCCAACAAGTGTCAGGCGATCGTTATTGGGAGTCCGCGAAGCATCGCTAAACTGGACGTTGCAACTTTGCCACCTGTTCTGTTCGACAGTACGACAGTTCCATTCAGCACTGACGTAAAGGACCTAGGATTGCGTATTGATAGCACCCTTAACTGGCGTGCACAAGTCGCTAGCGTCAGTCAGAGGGTTACGGGAACGCTGCGGGCTCTGTATCGCTTGAAAAATATGTTGCCTTCGAACACAAAGACAATGCTTGTGCAGACCTTAATTTTCCCCATCATCGATTATGGTGACGTGTGCTACTATGACCTGAATGCAGATCTCCTCAACAAACTTGATCGCCTTCTAAATTACTGCATTCGATTTGTTTTCAATCTTCGCAAATATGATCACGTCTCAGGGCACCGTTCGCTACTAAAATGGTTGCCCATACGTCAGCGCAGAGAGCAAAGAGCGCTTACTACCCTGTTTTCATTTCTTCACTCTCCTAATTCCCCTAGTTATCTAGCTTCTCATTTCCAATACATTTGCGCCAACCACTATAGAAATCTACGCTCATCCCATAATCGTCTTCTTCACTGTCCATCTCACCGTACTGACTTCATTCACAATTCCTTTTTTATACAATCAATTTCTCTGTGGAATGCGCTTCCTCAGGAAATTAGGATGGCAAACAACCGATTAACCTTCAAAGTTAAGGTTCGAGAGCACATTCGTAGGAAGTTGGCAGTAGTATCGTCACAGCGCTAATTTTGGTTTACATAAACTGTTCAAGTATTTTCGTGTACTAGTTTATTAATTTGACTATAAGTTGGTATTTTATTGTATGTATAGTTTAATATGTATTTATTTATCTTTGTATTATTTTTTACTATTAATCGCGTTTTTGGCTTCTCTTTATCCATTTTGCACCTACCACTATTATTCTCTGCATCACCCAAAGGTTGACTGGTAGAAAATGCCTAAGGCATTAAGTCCGCCTCTGTACATGTGTGCGTAAAGTATTAAATAAATAAATAAATAATAAATACTTTCTCGGGTCCCTGGAGACCCGGTCCTTTGGTAGGCGTACGAGGGGCCGAAACCAACTCGCAGAGGTCCCGTTAGACATTTCAAATGTAATGGGGCACCAACCGGCGATTATCCCTGTATGCAATGAAAGTATTGCCAAGGACAAACCCCGGTTGAAGCAGTACTATTGCAGAATATGGAAACAAAAAATGAAACGCTATGGGTTTGAGTGGCTTAGTGGACTGATAATCGTTTATTATAGAAGAACTATTGGCCCCTGCCTGACCACTAACAATATACACGACTTTTAAATGGCAGGGGGTGACTTGCACACTCAATGAATGGGCCCCCGAAAACGATCGCTAGCACAAAGTGACGTAGCGCCAAGGAGGCAACATGGCCTGAGTTGCTAGAGGAGTGGAGAGGTATACCACGGCTATCAGTACAATCCCGAAAATGCGGTCAAGATCCCTACCAGCATCTTACTGGATTATACATCCTTCTCCCGAGCACGTGTGCTCTAGCGAATCTCCACTCAGACCGGCCAATTAAGGCAAGAAAGAGGTGGGAGCTCTGTTCCTCGTCAGTTTTCACTCTGGCCAGCCAATAAAGGCAAGCCGTAGATGAGGCACAAGACTCTCCCGGGAGATTAGGTTCGTGGGGTCGCTACTACCCAACAGTTCACCACAAAACTGCCTTGCGGATTGTATCTCTCTTTGTCTGGCCCCTAACCCTAGGTATGACCTAAGGTCCATCGGGACGCGCAAGCCCCACCACGACGTAGAGATACTGCGGTAGGTTTATTATTATTTTTATTATGAAATTGGCTGTCGCTCCACGTTGCACACTGATTCCCTGATGGTAGTCAGCTTGAATGATTGACCGAAAACGCACGGCCGAAAGTATTGCTCGCAGTAAGCTGATATTAGGGATGCAGGGAGTGTAAGTGAGAACGGGAAAAACGAGAAATGTGCGTACGAAGTGTTGCGGGCAAAAGCTTGTATTTGTATAAGTAATGATAATCTAATTCTTAATCTCTTCAAAGTTAGACTGAACAGGCTCCTTCTGGGTAAACTCGCTCCATCGTAGACTTTGTCTCTGTAATCTCTGACCAAGGCTAGTCAAGAGCAAACCCATCAAAAATAAAAAAAAGTAAAACGTAAACCTAAAAAAATGCAGTGCGGAACCCTTGGTACGCAAGGCTCGCTCTTGGTAGGGCTAATGCAACTGGTTTTCAGTTATTTTGACCAAGTGTCGTTGACCTTGAACATATATTGTAAATATAATTAGTGCAGTCAAGGTAGGACTAAGATATCAGGTATTTGAGGTAAAAAAAACTGGTACCTTTTGATATCATTACCTGACTCTGACCCTACCTTTCCTTATTTTGATTCGTATCGTACTTAGAATTGCAGTAAAACGAACCCTTAAAAAATTCGGTATTGTAGGCGATAAATAAACTTACAGTAAAGTACATTGATCTATCACTAGTACTCCTTTACCAGTAATTAAGGTGGAATGACAGCTCACTTCGTGTTCACTTCACCCAAGCCTTCTTTTCGACAGCATGTTTACAGAATCGCACTACTGCTAGTCTATTCTGTAAATAACCATTTCGATATCGACTTCACCTGAGTGACTAAGCTTACAAAGTGAACTTTATTTCACACTTCATAAGGTCTTATATTTATGCGAATTTGAAACTCACCTCGGATTCCGCTATCGAGACACGAAAATGTTGTTACAGAATAGCACTAGTGCTGAGCTGTCAAATAATACAAACAAGATGGAATGACAGCTCACTTGTCGTTCGCTCCTCCTAGTGGGATGCCGACTAAATAGATCAGCTGAAGTGGCAGTGGCCAGGGTACATTACTCGCAGAACAGATGGTCGATGTGGCTGTAAAGTTCTAGAGTGGCAACAGTGTTCCGGAAGATAGGCTCGTCGAATCGAAGCTCCAAAGTCTTGAGCATCGACGCCGAAATGCTCGCCTGTCGGATTTCTGTCGGTTACCTTTTGGGGAGAGTGCGACGGAATTGCATAATTTAATTCCGCCAAACCCGTTCCACCATCCGACCACAAGCCGTACGGCGATGCGCCACCGGTACATGGTGGACATATTCCCACCTATACGCACAAAACGTTTTGGGAATACATTTACTACATTGTGCGTACAGCTAAAGAGTGGAATTCCCTACCGGAGTCTGTGTTTCCTGATAGCTACAACCTGGGTGTCTTTAAGTCAAGAGTGAATTGGTTACTTCTAGGCAAGCGTGCTCCACTCCACCTCAATGGAACCGCAGCCTTTTTATTTTTAACCGACTTCCCAAAAAGGAGGAGGTTCTCAATTCGGTTGTGTTCTTTTTTTTAAGTTTGTTACCTCAGAACTCCGACAATTATGAACCGATTTGAAACAATCTTATTTTATCTGAAAGGATATACTTGCAGATTGGTCCCATTTAAACTTTATGAAAATCGGTTACGAACTTTGGATTTTAAATCGAAATAGCTGGAATTCGTCTACTTGGATGATGGATTTATGTCATCCAAGTAATCGAAATTGCGTATTTTTGCTTTTCTGCGATATTGCAGTGGCGTTGTTATGTGTGGGGTACCTACCACTAAAAAGTGAAAAATAAAAAATAATTTCGGAAGTCGGTGTCAAAATACGAAGAAACTAACAAAAACACCGACTTCCGAAATTAAAGTTATTTTTTACTTTGTATTGTTTATTTTTTTGGAAGTCGGTTGTATTTTTTTTTCAGTTTCTCTACTCCGCTGCATCGCTCCGCGCAAATGGACAGGCACCCTTATAGTCGTATACATTGTTTAACTTACAGCCATTACATTGAAATAATTGCCAAGGTATTATGTTATGAGTTTACGAGTTACCTATGCTTATAACTCATAATATTTGGAATGATAAAAATAACATAACATTTGCCAGTCACAGTTGTTCACAGTCAAACTCCATATCAACATTTGATTAGTCTATTCCTAACCATGTTGTGGTCGCCTTCCAGTCTGACTGAACACATATTACATAAAGTGATCGCCTAACTGATATCTACAAATACATTACTGGGTAATACGGTGCACATTGGTAAGTGGTTATACCTTTTCACTGCCAAATCTAAGAGCCAATTCTACTACTAATTTTCACATTCGCATCGCATCTAAAGAAAGAAAGAAAGAAAGAAAACCAATTTATTTAGCACACACGGATTTGCACAATGTAGGTACAATTAAAGGGTATAAAACTAAGTTTGGAAAACAATAACATTGTGTCCCCCGCGGCTGCGCCAAATAGGTCCAGTTCAGCAAAATGCCGGACAACTAGGTGCTGCCTGACGCAGGTTTTAAACTGTACCTTACGTTGAAGTGTACGGAAGTCAACCAGTTTTATAGGGTATTAAATACACAGGTAAATATATAATACTAGCTGACCCACGCAACTTCGTCTGCGTCACATTTTCCCTGAATTTCGTTTGCTACAAACCTCACGGAGCCCGAGACCTTTCCAACGAATGCAAAACCGTGGAAATCGGTTCGTGCGTTCTGGAGTTATAGCGTCACGAAGGAAAACCCGACTTATTTTTATATTATAGATTATTATGCTTAAGGTGGCTCTAGTCGATATTTTTTCCATAGAAACTTCGGGAGGGTATTACTCCGCTGTTTGACAGAGTACATCAAAAGTTAAACATAATATCGTTTTGTCATATTATTAGTTTTGTCTGTATGGAAACAGAATGGTAAAATAAAACGCCAAAAAGTTATGAGCCACCAAAGTTTCGTTTTTCTTGCCAATTTTAACGCATCTTTGGGCGTAAATAAGTAATAAACACAATGTAAAATCTTTAAAACTAAGTCGGTACCGACAAAGCTCAATTATCGAAGAATTCAATAACTTTTATTTTTAATCGATTTATGCAGTAGGTTTTTCATAAAACTCGATTTACGAAAGGCCTTCTCATATTTTTTTACGCGCGCGTTTTACTATGAATTATCGTGCCTCTCACTGAATAATGTTCCCCCCGGTGCGGTGCGGGGGGACAATGCTCACGCACACGTGCGTATTCAAGTTACGATTGTGTCTGCTGCGGTGTGCTGTGGCCTGTGGCCTATGTCGTTCATACGTTACATACGTAGGTAGACTATACTTGCGCTCTAATTTATATTGACTCATTGGCTTGATTTTTGGATTTCAATATTATATTTTATATCTGTTTGACTTCGCACTGAAGTTTGGACTCCGTATTTGCGTTTGAAATTGTTATTGTTGCTTTGAGTGGACGCTGCATAAGTACGTGACATTGATTTGAATGATTGAAAAAGTTTTAAAAACCACATATTATAAACAATGGGTAGAAAAGTCATAATTTGGCGTCGTGACCGAGTCTTCAACACCGCGTCGCTGCCCGCGCCCGCTGCCGGCTGCAGTGTAAAATCATCGCGGCGGGATGCTATCGCGCAATGAATTTTCAACTCTCGATGTTGAAACCAATGATACCATTGTACACTTGTTTTTATAAACGTTTTTCCTGTACTTGTTATGAGGTGTACAATAAAGTATATAATAAATAAATAAACATAATTATAAGTTGAAACGGTGTCTTTTTTTGACGCGTTGTGATTAACTCTGCTGAGTGCTGGGTTCTCAACGCTCGGCTGAACGGAATATTTTTACGTCCGTGCGTACGGTGGCTAAGCGTTCTTACAATCGAGCGACATGACGCCGCCGTGCCACCGCCGCCGCACGCGTCTACGACAGGGACAACTGCACGCGTCGTTGGTGGTCGTTGAAGCGCCCGTCGACAGCCAACGACAAAGGTTGCCCTTGCCGGCCGCCAGCGGCAACGTGTCGCTCGTTTAGTTGAGTACCTAGGTAGCAGGTAGCGAAATCCAAAGTTCAAGCCAAGGTCAATGTAATGTTTGTTACTGGGTTCATTCTATTTGCTTTCAAAATAGTTTCTTGCAATTGACAAACCTAATTTTGTGTACGTAGGTACTTTTGCGGCGGACAAGACTTTTTTATGGATGGGAAACCAAATAACTGCTCCCGCTTTGGGCGAAGCAGAAGGGAGTGTCAGACTCTTCTTGACTAAAACCCATCCGTGTTCCTCCTAATGCCCTCTGCGTACCGTACTTACCAGGGCCGCGGTAACTCTTTCGAACAAATTCTGCAACATCATAGTTTACATAGCTCTCTGCCTAATAGGTACCTACTGTTATATTAACGTAGGTAGGTACTTACCTACAAGCAAAGATGCCATAAAACCAAACCGTTGGCGTCGTAGACACTAAAATTTTAACGTTAGGTAGGTAGGTATTTAGGAGCGAAGTAAACAATCTATAAGTGTCACTTGTCTGATAATAGCAATCTAATAATGAATGCAAATCTAAACACGTCTGTGTCAACCAAGAGGGGTAACTAAAATAGAAAACCGACCAAGTGCAATTCGGACTCACGCACCGAGGGTTCCGTACAAATATTATAATATAAGCAAAAGTTGTGGATTACGATTTATGACGTACCTACCTATTAAAAAAAACTCCTTACTAGATCTCGTTCGAACCAATTTTCGCTGGTAGTTTACATGGTAATTACATCATATTTTTTTTTAGTGTTATCATTCTCTTATTTTAGAAGTTACACCACACACACATATTTTACCACTTTGGAAGTGTCTCTCGCACAAACTATTCAGTTTAGAAAAAAATTATATTAGAAACCTCGATATCATTTTAGAACCCCTATCCATACTATACCGGCCTACAGGTTTAGGTAGGTAGTAAGTTCACAGAATACATCTACTTACCAAGTTTAGAGTTTTCGACAGCATAGTTCTTATAGTTTCGGAATAAAGTGGCTGTGACATACGGACGGACAGACAGACAGACAGACATGACGAATCTGTAAGGGTTCCGTTTTTTGCCATAATTTGGCTACGGAACCCTAAAAATTAAGAAGACAGGTAGGTAAGTAAGTAATTTTGATAACAATTTATAGGATGGTACTTAGGTAGAACTAATTTCATTATTAGGTACTAGCGACCCGCCCCGGCTTCGCACGGGTGCAATGCTGATACTAAATACACTACAGAAAAACCGTGAGAAAAACTATTACCAACCTACCTCGCGTATGAGCCGCGCGGGTACCTTACATAGATCTAACTAAACTCCCCTCCCGCACGCGCACCACCGCCTTGGTGACCGCCGCAACGGGCCGTGCAGCAGAAATCGTAATATTTTCATTTCGCCATAACTTCAAAACCAAACGTCCGATTTTAATCATTCAAAGACCAAATATGATCTACATAAACTGTACTTAGTGATGAAATATTTTAATTTGATAGGGATTAATGGCATGAGTAAAATAAACGCGTTTAAATGTAGTCCAAAAAAAAATCTAGATTTTTAAATAAAAAAATGGTTGTTGCGCCTCACTCGACATAGATAGGTATAGTGTGTCGCGGACTTTTTTGTAGATATTTATAAGATCTACAATTAATTAGAACAATTTATGGTTGTATCTTTTCTAGTTTAGGCAGCGTACGCAAAATAAGTAACTTTTCTGGTTGATTTTTACACCCTGTGTCCGAAAAACCCAAATATCTTACGGAACCCTATTTTTTTGCAAAAAAAATATAGCCTATGTTACTCGTGGATAATGCAGCTTTCGAATGGTGAAAGAATTTTTAAAATCGGCCAAGTAGTTTTTGAGCCTATTCATTACAATCAAACAAACAAACAAAGTTTTCCTCTTTATAATATTAGTGTAGATGTATCTAGTACTACGGACATAAACTGCGATGACTATTCAAGTAAGCATCTGTCGGTGGCGGCGTGGCGGCTGCATTACCACCAAGGAAAAACTAAACATAATAACAATAGAATAAGCAATCCATATTAGGTACCTATAGGGCCGTAGAGGTATAAAACGATAACACAGCGCCTACTATTTTTAGTAAGAGTTTTTAGGTAGGTAGTTGCTGATTTCTCGGCGAGCGTCGAGCGACTCTCAGTATATATATAGTAGTCTATGCGAGCGACTATGCGCAGCGGCGCGCGGTGGAGGTATGTGTGCATCGTGTAACTTCGATTTAGTTCGGAACGGTTCGGAACGATGTTTGTGTGCGTGCGAACTAGACGTGCATGAAGGCTAGCGTCTAACTGCTCATCACTGGTACTATCTCTGTCGGGCATGATGCGAGGTGAGACAGCGTGCTTTTCGGCCATACCTACCACTGAGTTCGAGCCCGCGACTAGAGCCACCTTAAGTGTAATAAACGATAAATGAATATATTTTCGTGTCCATCTCAATCGCATGTCAAAAATGTATGAAAATTAAGGCTATTTTTATAGCAATTGACATACGAATGTGAAAGTTGTTTAAAAAATAGTATAATTGGCCCTCTAGGCAACGTTTTTTCTATTGATAGTATCGATGATATCTATAATGTCAAAATGTATTTTTTTTTGGGATTACTCACGAAATATTTCGAACCGCTTTTCGGATATTTAAATAACAGTGATAACAGAATCGAATTATAAAAATAGAACTATTTGGGTTTCATAATTTTAATTGTAGATTCACCCCTTTTGCGAAAACGTTTTATATGGCAGCTGTAAGGGAAACACGAGAAAAGCTTTATCGGACTATCTTTTTAATTACTTTAAAGCTTTTTTAACCGACTTTTTAACTCCGCTGATGAAAAGGAACATTAAAAACTCCTCCATTTATCGAAAAGGGGAGGTTCTAATGTTGTATACTCTAGCGTATTTAGGAAATCAAATATGACATGCATATCCAATCCATATTGCGAAACGCATTCAAATGAGTCAGTAATAGAAAATATTATAATGATAAATTGCTAATTTATTCCAACTCATAAATCGAGAATAATAAACCTACAAACAAGCATAATGAATGACATGAATAGTGCTATTATAAATAATAATAATATAAAACTGAAGAGTTTGTTTGTTTGCTTGAACGCGCTTATCTCTGAAATGGTTGTTCCAGAAATTAGCGCGTCGGATTAAAAATGAATGAATGAAGTTTCACTCATGAGGAATGTTATAGGCTATACAGGAACGAGGAAAAAACGGGATATGCACGTACAAAGTCGCGGGCTTAAGCTAGTGTTATATATATCGTCGACTTTTCCTTGTCATCTATAACCTAGCCTAGAGTACAGAGCAAACCCATTAAATAAACAAAAAAATAAAAAAACTGCTAAGTTCCTTACACACTTGATGCAGTCTGGTCGATGGCCAAGTTGAATTGATCGAATAAAATTTATTATAATAGTAGATTTGAGTAAAAATGTCAGTGGAGTTATATTCATGTTTTCTTCTAGGGATCAATGCTTTGGAAAGTTTTCACTTTCTAACGGGCTTGGCAGTGTATATTTTAGGGTTCTGTACTCAAAGGGTACCCAACGGAACCTTATCATAGCCTCCGCTCCGTCTGTCTGTCAGCGGGCTTAGTCTTGAACCAAAATAGTTAGATAGTTGAAATTATGACAAAGTGTGTATTACTATTGCTGCTATAAGAAAAATATGATTAAAATGTAATTAAATTAAAATTGAAAGGGGCTCCCCAGCTATAACCGTATCTTTTTCGGTTTATGGTAAGCACCTTTCGTACAATGCATGGTCCGACTCCCACGTGGCCGGTTTTATATACAACTAGTTTCTGCCAGCGGCTTCGCCCGCGTGATCCCTAGGGAACATGTTCCCGGGATTAAAAGTAGCTTATGTGCTATTACAGACTATAATCTATCTATATTCTAAATTTCATTAAGATCCGGTAAGCCGTTCTGGCGTGATTGAATAACAAACAACCAAACTTTTACATTTTCTTTTTTCATTTTTTCTATTGATTGTAGCGTGATGAAAAGTATACTATAACCAGCTCAGGAGTATGAAAAATAATTATACCAAGTTTCGTTAAAATCCGTCGAGTAGTTTTTGTTTCTATAACGGTTATACAGACAGACAGACAGACAGACAGACAGACAGACAGACAAAAAATTTACTGATTGCATTTTTGGCATCAGTATCGATCCCTAATCACCCCCTGATAGTTATTTTGGAAATATATTTCATGTACAGAATTGACCTCTCTACAGATTTATTATAAGTATAGAAGATAGATAGAAGATAGAAGATAGATATAGATAGAAGATAGATATAGATAATAAGTATTATTTTACTTTCAAAGTCTGTTGATGAGTATTGTTTGCATAAATTCATACATTGACTTGAATAATTCTCAAAAATAAAAAAATACTTTCAGTGTATTTTTTTTAATAAATCAAAATAAAATATGCACAAAGTTTTCAGTTAATCATTATAGGAGAAAAACTATCGACCTCACCGATCAGCAGAATGAAACAAGTGTATAGGCACCTTAAGACTAGAATTTACATGTAAATAAAAACCAACAATATTAATCTCCTTCAGTTCATTCCTGATACCCGACCAAGTGTGTGGCCAAAATGGTGTCAGTGCTCAAAGATACGATCCTAGATTTCCATCCAGACACCCTGGAATTTGTGAGGAAGGATGTGAATTTGGAGAAGGAAGGCAGGATCGACGAAGCCGTGGATATTCTCGATGATTGGGTTAAGAAACAGCAACATTTTATCAAGAAGGATTTTTGTAAGTTTTTTTATTTATTTTTTATTAATGTTTCAATCGTTACAGGAGCTCGTGGCTAAATAATAACTAGTTTTGATATAGTTTTTGGGGGCCGAGTCACCCGCGTCCGTAGGAGAATACCCTTCAGCGAATCCCTACACGTGGTCCCCGGGTGGTGCTAAACAGGTGACACTAACCGCCTCCGTGGTCTAGTTGTTATACCACCTGATTCAGACCCAGAGGTCCCGGGTTCGATTCCCAGCGGAGGCAAATTTTTTGCTCGGTTTGGTTGGTGGTAGGACTTTTCTAAGTTCGCCTGGCAAGCTACCACCATCTTGTCTAAGTCTGTCGCCATAACAACAATGTTAACAGCATTGTTGTGTTCCGGCAGTTAGAGGTATGATAGCCAGTTCCTCTGTTTAAGAGGATTCCGGGTGAAACTCGCTTCCATCTTCGGCCTAATCATCACTTTCCATCAGGTGAGATTTGGGCCAAGAGATTCCCCGTTTCGAATAAAAAAAAAAAAAATAGTTTCTTATTTTATATCATCATCTGCCTAGCCTTTTCCTAACTATTTTGGGGTCGGCTTCCAGTCAAACCGGATTTAGCTGAGTACCAGTATTTTACGCGGAGTGGCTGCCTACCAGACCTGCACAACCCATTAACCGGGTAACACGGTACTTCATGGCAAGACTGGTGTCAGATTAACTAGCTTCTGACTATCCGTAACGACTGCCAAAGATGTACAAATGACAGCCGGGACCAACGGCTTAACGTTCTTTCCGAGGTACGGAAGAAACTCGGTATGTTAAGATGGTCACCCATCCACAGACCAACCTTGGCAAGCGTTGCTTAACCTTGAAGATCGACCCGTGCGGCTTGTATTATTTAGCCACGAGATCCTCTCCTCTTATTTTATGTATAAAATCAATTTAAATATAAAAAATCGCATAATTATATAAAAACGTATAATCAATAGTCAGATAACGTTTATTGTTTATAATAATAAATACGTCATATTGACCTATATTTCATACAAAAGCTGTCAGGGGCTTGTGACTAAATAATAACAGCCGCAGAGGTCGACCGTCAAGGTTAAGCAACGCTTACCGAGGTTAGTCTGTGGATGGTGTGGATGGATGTCCGAGTTTCTAAACCTAGGGCCTTTGAAATGGTACTATTTGACGCCCGCCATTCGTCGGCTGGGACCACCGGCATAAACGTGCCTTCCGAAGCACGGAATGATTTTTTTTATCAGAAAATCGGGTGATTCAAGCTTGTAATGACCTAGCCAAACTGGAAAACAAATTTAAAACGTATACTTTCCGGGGGAATCGAACCCACGATCACCGGGGTCACAAGGCAAATGCTGAAACCACTCGGCCACGGAGGTAGGTTTGTATTCATAAACATTAGATAAACTGAAATTAAAAAAACTTTTTACAAAAAAATACAACCGACTTCCAAAAAAAAAAACTACAAAGTAAAAAATAACTTTAATTTCGGAAGTCAGTGTTTTTGTTACTTTCTTCGTATTTTGACACCGACTTCCGAAATTAAAGTTATTTTTTACTTGGTAGTTTTTTTTTTTGGAAGTCGGTTGTATTTTTTTGTAAAAAGTTTTTTATTTTTCACTTTTTAGTGGTGCCCCACACCTAACAACACCACTGCAAAATCGCAGAAAAGCAAAATACGCAACTTCGATTATCAAAGAATCATATAAATAGTCAAATTCCAAGTATTTCGATATAAAATCCAAAGTTCGTAACCGATTTTGATATGATTTAAATGGGACTAATCTGCATGTATATACTTTTAGATAAAACAAGAATTTTTCAAATCGGTTCATAATTGTCGGAGTTATGAGGTAACAAACATAAAAAAAAAAAACATACCACCGAATTGATAACCTCCTCCTTTTTGGGAAGTCGGTTACAAAAAAAAAACAAAAGTCATTTATTCAAATTAGGCGAGAGCCAGCACTTTTTGAACGTCAAGTTCTACAAAAGACAGTCCCCCAAAACGCCCGCCCGTCACCACTTCCTAGTGTTTTAGCTGTGGAGAAGAAGTGGCCAACAAACTCTCCAGCAACACATCTGTCTGTTACGTTTTGAAAATTGTGTTACGTTCTAAAATTATCATAGTTCAAAACCGTCCGTTTTATAAAACGGTCATTTCATAATGTAAACACCCATTATAAAGAAGTTTTATGTACATTTATCAATGTTATGAAAACAAAACAAAACGCAGGTTATCTTAATATTATTGAGATAAGAAGAAAGAATACACAACAAGATGTGAGTGACCCCTTTTAGTAACATTTCAGGCAGTACGATTTTATAAATATGATTATCGAAGTGAAGGTATGGTTGAAGTGAATAGGAAGTGAGCTGTCATCCCATGTAATCAAGATGGAATGACTACTGTCATTGTCAATTCGATCTCACTTCACGTGAGTTTTATTAGTGAGGTATAAAGAATCGACCAGCTATTTGTGTTCTGCACTGCGATTCTGTCGACATCTCACCGTGTAAGTGAAGTGAAGTGTAGGTGAAGTGAAGATGAAGTGAACTGTCGATTCAGGCAAACATATGGAGTGACATTTCATTTCATTGTGACATGCTCACTCCATCTAAGTTCACATGGTGAGATGTTGTCAGAATTGACCGACTGTACTGTTCTGAGTCACTTCACATGTGAAAAGTAAGTCGACTGCCCTACACATTTAGATATGTGCAAATATTAAATACACTAAACTTACAATAAATTAACAAATATACTAAAGTAACAAAAGACTAAAGTATAGCATCAAAAAATTCGTCCTCAACGCTGTCAGCTGGTAATGTAAAGACTGGCGGCATTGCCACGTTGAATGGCATTGCTTAATCTCTGCCCAAAGTTAAATCCAGCTCTTGGGTCATGGGAAGTGGCAACCAGCCGTTTCGAAATTTCTTTAAAAAGGCTGTGAGCACTAGGGTCAGGCCCTAGGGTTTCAACCCCAAACGGCACGAATATAACATATAGTTACCAAAAAGTTAACACAAAGGTAAAAGGCATGAAGGAAAATGGATGGGTTTTAGTCCGTAGAAGTCTGACACTACCTCCCGCTCCGCCCAGAGCGGGGGAAGTCATTTGATGATTTCCCATCCCTAAAAAAAAAGGACCCATTAGTTAATTGGAGCAAAATTCCTATGCCTCTAGGCATTTTATGCCCGTTCAAAGTTTGGGTTTCTGCTATGTAGTGTGCAAATGCAAATACACCCTAACATTAATTATTATAATTAATTTCTATATAGATGTCAGTTTCTACTAAATAGATTTATACCTCCACTTCACGGCACGCCATGTACCACTATTGTGCATAAAGTTTAAATAAATAAATAAAGATCTGATAATCATAGGTTAAACTTAGCACTGAGTTAAAAAGTTTTACATTTAAAATTTCATGGATTGCGGCAATCGCAAGCAAGTTTTCATCTCCTTGAACCGATGCCTTAGAAGAGGTTTGAGTCCCAGTAGTTGGAGCTAAATCGTGATTTGGACTTGCCCTACACGCCCGACCCAAATGGCAAGTTGTAACGCCAACATTGCAATGCGAGGGCTTCATTGACAGATAATCAGCAGAGCTTGGAGATGGAACTGTGTCGCACGCTATGCTCCACGTTCAACCAAGCCTCTGTCACAGTATAAATATGGACAGTACGGAAACTAAGCCTAGTTGAGAATATAAATACCTACGCTCCATTGGCACAATAGGGTTGTCACTTTTAATGTTTTTATTTATTAAATTTTTGTCCTGTAGTGATCAAGTACAATTTAAATAGGTAATCTCATGGCGTTGATTAATCTCGACAAAAGACGATAGTTTAAACACGGAAAACAATTTAATATTAACACGTACCACAACTTGTCGCACTAACTTTGTCATTACGGCGTAACCTTTTACAAGTTTTGGCGGGAGCGTACGCGAGCCGCTGTTGGACGAAAACGTTTCGGGCGCTCGGTACCTTTGCAGCCGCCATCTTGGATTTCGGTTTGACAGCACTATCGGCTTCAAAGCGCTCGTAAACCATGAAAACGACACCCATATCGAAAAAATTGATACCTATTGCAGCCTCCATCTTGGATTCACGTTTTGACATGACTATCAGCTTCAACACCCGAAAGCCATGGAAACGACACCCATGACAAAAAAATTGGTACCTATTGCAGCCGCCATCTTGGATTCACGTTTCGACATCACTATCGGCTTCAACACCCTTGAAAACCATGAAAATGACACCTATGACGAAAAAATTGGTACCTATTGCAGCCGCCATCTTGGATTCACGTTTTGACATCACTATCAGCTTCAACACCCTCGAAAACCATGAGAACGACACCTATGATGAAAAAATTGATATCTATTGCAGCCGCCATCTTGGATTCACGTTTTGACATCACTATCGGCTTCAACACCCTTGAAAACCATGAAAATGACACCTATGACGAAAAAATTGGTACCTACTGCTGCCGCCATTTTGGATTCACGTTTTGACATCACTATCAGCTTCAACACCCTCGAAAACCATGAAAACGACACCCATGATGAAAAAATTGATACCTATTGCAGCCGCCATCTTGGATTTACGTTTTGACATCACTATCGGCTTCAACACCCTCGAAAACCGTGAAGATGACACCCATGACGAAAAAAATGGTACCTATTGCAGCCGCCATCTTGGACTCACGTTTTGACAGCGCTATCGGCTTCAACACCCTCGAAAACCATGAAAATGATACCCATGACAAAAAAAAAACACCTACAGCAGGCGCCATCTTGGATTTACAAGAAGTAGTTAAGCTACCTGATAGTTTTGAAGTTCACGAATTCATTTTGACCGATCACACGGACTTATACTTCGATAACGATTAAATAACTATATCATTAATGATTCTCACCTTTCAAAATCAGCAGGAAGTTTATAATACGTTAGCTCCGGTTGTGATGAAGCCGAGTTCAAACAGCCGTATACTACGCAATACGTTCGTGGCATTTTTAAAAAGATCGCGGGACTAAACTCGTCTTGACGCGGCCAGCGGCACTCACTACTGAGAGTACCGCGACGGGCACCGAAAAGTCTCGTCGGTGCGCATGTTTGTGTGAGTGTGCCGTTTCGAGCGTTTGTAGATAGTTTTCGTACTGTCCATATTTCGTTCCCGTAGAGCGAAAAGTCACTAAGTCGAGATATGGCGAAAATGAGTTATGAATGCCACTAGAACTACATTTTTTTCTCTAAATATCTGTCTAATCGTCAACTTTGTAGGTGCATTTGTTTCCGAGTTACGAAGTGTGAGAAGTAACTAAATCCACTTTTACTCACCATAGGATAATTATAGAAATCATTAACTTTGTTACCTTTGTTAATGATTTTATGTTTATTAAAAAGTTATTTAGCTAGAAACTAAAACGATTTAATTACTTTTTCTGTTAATGTTTTTCTGCATTCATCGATCCTTTGGTAGATTAAAATCACTACAACGACTTAGTGAGTTTTTAAATCTAGTAGTTTGCCAAAACTTTTCAAAGCGAAAATTAATTAACTTGACATAGTGACTACTCACTCTATATTTTAAATGATTTTGTCAAGACCTACCAAAGCGAGAAATCATCATATCAATATAATTACTTCTTCTATAATAAAAACGTATCAAAAGATTGAATGTGTATAGTACTTAAAATCTTTTAGTTATTATTTTTATAACTTCGACGTGCAAAGTTACATTTAGGTACATATCGCTCGCGAGTTAGTGATTTTGTCGCGGCAAGAGCGACGAGCGCGGCACGTGGTGACTTTTATTCGCTGCACTGACGTCGGCCATCACTCTCGTGTTTCTAGTTGTATACTGTGACTAGTGTAAAAATGAGTCGTGCAAAGTATATTATTGATTTAATCAATCAAAACGCAAAAGCTGTTGTAGAGGTAAGTGTTTTTTTTATTTAAATATTGCTTTATTTAGTTTTATGTCTAGTTGTTTATAAGTGAAAATGATTATGCGTGCGTTATTGAAGAATGCAGATAAATACCTAATGATATTATTTTATAGGAATCGGCTCAGTTGACGACTTCGCAAGGTTTAGTATAGAAAATAATTATTTGATTAATCCATTAGTTCAATGCACTTTAATCTCCTTACTGCCAGTTATACCCTTAATTTGATTCAGAGTTATATACATAATCGCATAATTATGCACGCGCTAAATTAGTATTTTAGTATTCCGTGTTAATCATGCATAATTTTTCATTTCAGGAAAGTGCTCGGCTCGACGAAAAAGAATTTAATTTAGATTTATTTCAAAATAGTACATTCATCTAAAAAAATCGAAAAATTCTCTCTTGAAAAAAGAACGGTGCCAAAATTCTGGAAGCTTGCAAATGTGCAACCGGTGCCCAAAAAGGGTAACCGTGCAGACCCTGCTCATTACAGACCAATCGCCATTACCTCCATCCTTTGCAAGGTTATGGAAAGGGTATTGAACAGTAAGTTTGCTGACGTACCTTGAAGACAATGATCTCCTCAGTGACCGTCAATATGGTTTTTGCTGGGGACGGTCTAATGGCGATCTTCTGCTTGGGCGAAGCCATCGAGAGACACAGCGAAGCACTTGCTGTGTCTCTCGATATCTCGAAGGCTTTTGACAGGGTCTGGCACGCAAGTCTGCTCAGCAAGCTTCCTGCAGCTGGATGTCGGACTTTCTTAGAGAACGGTCGATCCGAGTAGTTGTTGACGGCTGCTCCTCTGACCTCATGGCTATTGATGCAGGGGTCTATTCTCTCTGCAACTCTTTTCCTGCTGCTCATCAATGACCTACTTCAGCCTGGTCTTGTTGGGTACCCAGATGACAGTACGATTACAGAGAGATACGGTTCGGCGCCACTATCGGCGGGGATGAAGTTCGTTCCTTGAGAGAGGCCATGGTAGAGCGGACAAATTTTACCTTAAGCCTTGTCTACCAGTGGGGTGACGACAATCTGGTCTCTTTTAACGCCACCAAAACACAGGCGTGTCTTTTTACCGCAAAAAGGAGATGTTTCAACCAAACTCCTACTTTTCGGGGTGCATCTGTTCCAGTGAGTGATCGGCTCGAGCTCCTAGGCATGGAGCTGTCATCCAGTCTCAACTTCGGTGCCACCATTGAGTGCAAAGCCCAAACTGCGGTCAAAAAGCTTGGCATCCTAAATAGGGTGAAACGATACTTCAAGCCTGAGCAGCTTTTAACTCTTTATGAAGCACAAATTCGATCCTGCATGGAGTATTGCAGCCACCTTTGGGATGGCTCTGCTAAGTATCAGCTTGCCGCGCTTGACTCGGTGGAACGCAGAGCTAAGAGGCTCATTGACGACGTAAAACTGGTGGATGCCAAGCTACACAGCTTGGCTCTTCGCCGCCAGGTTGCCTGCTTGTCGGTCTTCTACAGATTGTACTTCGGAGAGTGTGCCCAGGAACTCCACGAACTCATCCCATCAGCCCCCTTCTACCATCGGACATCCAGACGCACTACAACTTGCCATCCCTACCTTGTTGCTATTCCACCAACTCGCACTAAGCGCTTCCAAGCGTTTTTCATAATGCGCACAGCAAAGGAGTGGAACTCATTGCCTGCGTCTGTGTTTCCGAATGCTTACAACCCTAATCTTTTCAAAGTTAGAGTGAACAGGCTACTTTTGGGTAAGCTCGCTCCATTGTAGACTTTGTCTCTGTCATCTCTGACCAAGACAAGAGTCAAGAGCAAACCCATACCAAGTAAAAAAAAGAAAAGAAATAAACAGCAAACAAAAATTAAATGGCTAAAAATTAAATGTCTCGTATTCGAGAGAAAAAGTCCGGGTTTGGTTAAATTTCGATATGAACATAATGGTCCGTATGTTGAGATTAATAAATTAGAAGTTTAGAACAACACTACATTAGTAACAAGAAAGAGGAGAAAGCAAGTAGAGCAAACAAATGAACCAATGATAGAAGAACTAATACAAGATTTGAAAACCTAAAAAATACTCAAGCGTACTCCTCGCCACTGCCTATTTCAGAGGCAAAAAGAAAGATCTTAATAATTTATGTGTGAAAGGGATAATTCCACAAGAGCTTCACTTGTGGCATCAGTCTTTACCGACAGGTAACGAGGTAATTGACAGAATTATGGAGCCAGATATCACGGAGGATATAGAAGAAGAGGAGTGAACTTCTTTTTATTTTATTGCATTGTCTTTAAAGTTGAGTTCTACACGTGTTTTTTAATACTGTTGATCGTTTGTCTTTATAATTATTATGTTTAAATAAACGTGTTACATTTTGTTGAGTTTGACACATACTTTGATAAAATTTATTATTGTCATGTTTAATCATGCGTAGAGAATATCACTGAGTTTACACGTACTTTAATACAACTGATTTGATTTAAAAAATTGTTTCATTTCATATTATATACATAATTTATTTTATTTTATTTATAAAAGTACTTTCATCGGCTTCTGATTACCATAATACAGGCTCTGTCTAGTTTGGGATCAGATGGCCGTATGTAAAACGTCGCAAGATATTTATTTATTTATATTAACTTACCATATAACACATATCTTAAGAAAGGAAGGCTGGGTTCCTTCGAATCATAAGATAGGTATTATTTACAAAACACATTTCGTACATGTAGTAGTTAGTGATAAATTACCTTACTCGAGTTATTTTTCATAAAAATAATTTAGGACTGAGTGAAAAATCACTAACTAAGAGCGAAAATTAACTAACTCAAAACTAACAGACACATTTCATAGAGAAAAAATAATTAAGTTGCATTTTCCAAGTTTTCTCGTAAACTGTTTGATTTATTCGTGGTATTTCTAGTATGAAATAAAACTGACTAAATCTCCTTTAAAATAAAACTATGGCATACTAAAGTTATGATTTTTTTCATTTTTTAAAACTTTAGACCTCAATATCTCAAAACAGGTTTTTTGGACTTAGTGAGTTTTCGCTCTACGGGGACGATTTATACTGTGCCTATGTGCCCTAAAACCGGTAGTCAAAGCGACCTCTATGCTGCCACCGACGATACCATGGTGGCAGTGAAGACCAACGGAATTTCAACTATTGTCATGCCAGAGACTATCATGGGCTTCATCAGAAGTCTTAAAGTCACTCAAAGGGCAACGGAGAAGGCAATGCTTGGATTTTCCTTTGGAATGATGATATCTGCAAGAGAACCAAGGTTACTGACATAGCCTGAAGGATCGCCAAACTAAAGTGGCAGTGGGCAGGGCACTTTGCTCGCAGAACAGATGATCAATGAGGCCGAGAAGTTCTGGAGTGGCAACCGCGTACCGGAAGACGCAACGTTGGAAGGCCTCTCATAAGGTAGACTGATGGCCTGGCAAAGGTCAGGGTAGCCGATGGATGCGAGTGGCAACGCTTGGGGGAAGGATTATTTCGAGCAGTGGACGTCTTTCGTCTAATATGATTATTGTGAAGACCTCTTTTTTTTTCCTTTTTTTGTTTTTTAGGTATGGGCAATCAACCAATGACTCCTCCCGCTCTGGGTGTAGCGGGAGGGAGTGTCAGACTTCTACTGACTAAAACCCATCCATGTTCCTTCATTGCCCTTTGTGTTCCGGAGCCACGGTGTCTCTTGCGAATAATCCCGCGACTCCGGCAGGCGTCGGCCCTTTCGGGCCCCTCTGTGTGCTGACTCTCTTTGAGGCGCGCGTGGAACACTAACGCGCCGTCGACACGGCCTGTCGTCACTAGACGGACGGACGGCGAGCCACCCATAGCTCGCCGTCCACAGGCCCGCGCCTACGCTGGCCGGAGGTCACCAGGTGGTGGCCCCCGAGGCCCGCATTGTGAAGACCTCTGCATTTGCAATTCTGCATACTAACTATTAGTTTATCTATTTACAGTCCAATAAGGAAATCCCATTATTATTCACCTGGCATAATCTTTTACGATTGTGATCTTTAACCCAACACGATCTTGTGAGTATTCGATTGTTGGACATCAATTAATATATTGTGTGGAAAAATATTGTTGTTATTGTATGCTTGCCGAGATTGGTCTGTAGGTGGGTGTGACCTCTGCGTCCCGGATGGTATAACAAAAAGTTATGTTTGCCGGCTGTCTGTGTAGACCTTTGTCAGTCGGTAGTCAGAAGCCTTAAAATCTGAAACCAGTAAAGTAGTATTGCCAAAGGGTGCCCAAGTACTGGGATCTTTAGACAGGTCAGATGGGTGGTATTTTATGAAAAGTACTGGTATTCACCTGTATCTGGTTAGAACCTACTCAAAAATAGTTGGAAAAAGGTTCAATTAATTTTTTAGCAGCCAGCCATGTTGCAACCCATAGAGTTCAATATTTATATTTTTGTTAATATAAGGAGAATCGCTTTAGAATTCTATCCCACCTGAAGATTGATCGTGAAGTGTGGAAATACATACGTTTAATAAGCCTCTGGCAATTTAATCCTGTCAAAACAGGAGTTTTATGTGTGTTTATAACACTTTACCAATACCTTAAATTGCCTTTTCAGCTCGAGACTACCTTGAGAGGACACTCATCAACGCTAAAGGAATGGTGGAACGAGCCAAACAAAGAATCGACAAACTGTGTACCTTCAAGACTTTGATGCCCGAGTTGTATCCTGGTCCAGTATCCAGTAAACAGTTTGAAACCTTGGACAATTATGTGTAAGTACCATTTTATTAACCGTAGAACCGATGGCCGTTGGGTTAGACGAGTTCTTGAAGTTCGCGAGTCCGCGAACGTAAGGTAGGACTCTCAAGCTAGGTGGAGCGACGATTTTCGCCGGGTGGCTGGTAGCAGCTGGATAAGAGTTGCCGGTGATCGAGCGAAATTTCTTGCACTTGGAGCGGCCTATGTGTCCAGCAGTGGACTGCAGTTATAGACTGATGATGATGATAAATACTTCAGTGATAAAAAAAATGTTAATAAAATTAGCGTGAGATGCTTAAACAATAGGTGGAAACTAAATATTCGTTAAAAGCTTAATTGCAAAAAAATTATGCACGATGACCTTGGACGATCTTGGCAGGGTGGCTGGTAGCAGTTGAATAAGAGTTACCGGAAATTAAGATCAATGGCTTGCACTAAGAAAGACCTTTCTCCAGTAGTAGACTGACTAGACAGAGCTACAGGCTGATGATGATGATGATGATGGCCTTTTTAGGGTTCCGTAGCCAAATGGCAAAAACGGAACCCTTATAGATTCGTCATGTATGTCTGTCTGTCTTTCTGTCCGTCCATATGTCACAGCCATTTTTCTCCGAAACTATAAGAACTACGCTGTTGAAATTTGGTAATTAGATGTATTTTGTGAACCGCATAAAGATTTTCACATAAAATAATAAAAAAAAAACAATAAATTTTGGGGGTCCCCATACTTAGAACTGAATCTCAAAAATTTTTTTTTCATCGTACCCATACGTGTGGGGTATCTATGGATAGGTCTTTAAAAATGATATTGAGGTTTCTCATATGTTTTTTTTTCTAAACTGAACAGTTTGCGAGAGAGACACTTACAAAGTGGTAAAATGTTTGTATCCCTCCCCGTAACTTCTAAAAAAAGAGAATGATAATTCAAAAAAAAATATATGATGTACATTATTATGTAAACTACCAGCGAAAATTGGTTTGAACGCGATCTAGTAAGTAGTTTTTTTTTAATACGTCATAAATCGTAAATCGCAACTTCTGCTTACGGAACCATCAGTGCGCGAGTCCGACTCGCACTTGGCCGGTTTTTTTATACGCATTACGAAAGACGCAGCATGCCTCCCAGGTGATGGACCGATAGCTTCGCTAAGGCTTCGAAAACCAGCTGGATGTGAGACACACAGGAGTCGTCAATGTGGCGAAACTAGGGGAAGGCCCGACTTTCCCTCTAGTAGTGCAAATGTTTAATTTTTATCGTTCGATTTTTCAGACGCTATGGCCTTCTACCCAAAATGACGAAGGAACACTACAGGGTTTCTCTGTTTAACGTGAAATCAGACGATTACCAATCTTCGGATATTCATAGTTTTTACAGATATATTACCGTGGTAAGTGTTAGGTAGATAATAGGTATTCATTAGTAACCTGCCTTCGGAGATGTGCATAATAAGATTATTCGCCACTGTTGATTCTGGCTTTCAGGAGTTGCAGTGGTTGGGAATGTGTGGCGGGCTTGTCCCATAAAAAAAAAAAAATAAGATTATTAAAGAAATGTTTTACTTTCATTTTTCATAGTACTAAACTTTGGTGACAAAATAAGAAGGTAAACATAATCCCTATCGGAGTTTATATATAATACCTTTGCTCTAGAGTGCCGCATGGACCGTACGATCTCCACATCTATACTAATATTATAAAGCAGAAGAGTTTGTTTGTTTGTTTGGTTGAACGCGCTAATCTCAGGAACTACTGGTCCGATTTGGAAAATTATTTCAGTGTTAGATAGCCCATTTATCGGGGAAGGCTATAGACTAGGATATATCATCACGCTAAGACAAATAGGAGCGGAGTAGTAATGGAAAATGTGACGCTGACGAAGTTGCGCGGGTCAGCTATAGTAGATATTTAACCACACAGGTTTGGTCGGAAAACCTGACGGATACTAACGTTGAAAGCCTGCTTTAATGTTACAGAGAGATAAGTTTAAATAAGGCCAGTTGAAATATCAATATCAAAATACTCTTGCCATTTAGATACGAAAATTGATTGCAACAAACAAAATGGTTTTAGTGGCCATAGATTTTCTTGCGCTTCCTTCTCCATGGAAGCCTATATCCATCATCTTTTTAACTCAGCCACTCTTTCACAAATCATAAGTCCCTGCAAATAGTTACAATATAAATTATAATCTATACTATATAATATTATAAAGCAGAACAGTTTGTTTCTTTGTTTGGTTGAACGCGCTAATCTCAGGAAGTACTGGTCCGATTAGAAAAATTCTTTCAGTGTTAGATTGCCCATTTATCGAGGAAGGCTATAAGCTTTAATTATATCATCACGCTAATGCCAATAGGAGCGGAGCAGTAATGAAAAAGGTTACGCAGACGAATTTCCGCGGTTCAGCTAGTAAGTTATAAAATGGTTTGAGTTAGAGTAATTACATGTGCCAACAATATTCTTACCTATAATATAATGTTTTATTTTTTCAGATATGCGAATATATTAGAATAAATGATTACAACAATGGTCTCGTAGTTGTATTGGATTTTAGAAATGCCAACATCATGACTTTTGTTACCAAATGTACACCTATGGATCTTAGACAAATTATTACATTGATGACCGTGAGTAACAACATAATTATATTTCTTTCTTAATTTTAAAATAAGTGACTTTCTCGAACCTAATGGCCCCAAAACTGGCGAGTCTCATTTTATAAATTTGAATAGAAAATGTAATGTGGCAAATTATATTAGCGCTATGGTTCATATTTACGTAATGGACGATTTATGTTCCTTTATTATGTCCTTAGCGTCCCAGGGCCGTGATAACTCTTTCCAACCAATTTCGAACAAAAAATGGAACCTGTCTATCCGTCTGTCACAACCAGTTTTCTCCGGATCTTCTGCATCGATTTTATTGAAATTTGGTACACATTTGGAGTTGTGTTGGGATGTAGGATGGAAGTGTATAAAAGTCACTTTTGGGAGTCAAAGAGAAAATTATAAAAAAAAGTATTTCAAGCTGCATCGTGCGATATATCAAATGAAAGGGCTTACTATGAGGATTTTAACCATATTTTTTAAATAATTTCAAAATCAATAGCTATTTAAGAAATAACTAACAAATTATCGTTCCCTCTCCTTTATCTCCGAAACCCCACCGACCCCCTTACTGAGCCTCAATTTTTCTTCATACCATTCCACACACTCATCTTCTGCGCCACTTCGAACCAGCATTCGTGGTGACCGTCCAGATCATTGAATCATTGAACTAATACTTAACCTTTTGAAATTCCAGGAAGGCTACGGCATGAGAATAAAGCAGATACACTTAATAACAGCATCCAAAATGGTCGACGTACTTGTCGGCTTTCTCAAACAAGTTTTAAGCTCAAAACTGGCTTCCAGAATTCATCTGCATAAAACATTAGACACATTTTACGACTTTGTGCCAACAGAAATACTGCCAGAAGAGTACGGAGGAAAGGAACGGTCTTTGCAGACATTGAGTGGTACGTATTCAGTAGTTGTGTAGTATGTTGAAAATCCAAGTCAATTTATAAACATCAATTAATTACCACAACAGTAAACATTCAAATGAATATTGTGTATTTTTTTATATCTAGCTGACCCGCGCAACTTCGTTTGCGTCACATTTTCCGTTAATGCTCCGCTCCTATTTGTCTTAGCGTGATGATATATAGCCTATAACCTTCCTCGATAAATGGGCTATCTAACACTGAAATAATTTTTCAAATCGGACCAGTAGTTCCTGAGATTACCCCCTACATACAAACTTACAAACAAATGTTACCTCTTTATAATATTAGTATAGATTCTACTTTTTTTTTGTTTGGGGTAGTGTACATAGACCTGGGACATTTTGAAACATCTACTTTGAGCGATAGGCGAATCACACTCACACAGCTAATCCCGATCGCAATCAACGGATTAGATCATTATAATTACATTGCAAATTAAACCGTAGCTTTTCCGCTTTTATGCATATGTTTCGCTGTTTCCAGATGCTTGGCGAGAAAGAGTGACTTCCAAAGACTTTTTGGCGTACTTCGATGAGATGTACCGGGCGAAGACAGATGAATCATGCAGACAAGCCAACAATTTTAATGAACAATATGTTGGAATGCCTGGTTCGTTTAGGGCTTTAAGCGTAGATTAAGTTTTTTTTTGTGAATACTACCGCAAAAATTATAAGTGTAAATATTTTAAACACCAAATCTCACATATATATTAAGTTCAAGAATACCTAACGAACTCGGAAAGTCGAATTCCAGTGCACTTACATAAAATACTAAACACTATGGTAGGTGCCAGATAAACGTGCAATAACGGCCATTGACCCATACATTTATTGACTTTCTTAATATCAAAAGCAGAAATAATGACATACAGCTTTCCTGAATCGACTTCGATTCTTCACTTTATCTAGTAATAAAAAACGGTTTATAATTTGTTGTTCGAATATCTTCAAGGGGATATTAGGGAAAGGTCAATGTACTCCATTGCACGTTTATCTGGCGCCTACCATAGAGGCCAATAAGATGGAGCGCTACCATACCGATATATCTTTTGAAGTCTACAACCTAGCAAACTCATCGCGGAATTAACGAAATGTAGTCCAAGGAGATTTATTATGCGATAAAGTATATTTTTTTGTACTTTTTATGTTTACTTTGCTCAAAACTTACCCACAGCAGAAAAAAGTGTAACCCAGAAGGTGTGGTTGATTTGAACACACTCCTTGAGGTGCTATAGTAAATTTAGAGGGTAGATAAAATGAGGGAAAAGTGCAATTTTATTAAACAAGTACCATTCTAATACTACAATTACAGTTTATTAGGAAGCATTATGCAGGTATACACAGGTTTATCAGTATTTTTAAACTTAGTCTCTAACCCTGAAAGCACGGTTTTATCTGTCAAGTGTCACGTCCCCGTTCCGTGACATTGTTCAGAGAAAACATATGCATGAGAAAAGTATACAACTCAGGATCGCTTGTTAGGATCCGTGAGGAACGTACCAGACAGTTGTGTTGCTTGGGAGTTTGATGGCCACTTCTTCTCCACAGCTAAAACACTAGGAAGTGGTGACGGGCGGGCGTTTTGGGGGACTGTCTTTTGTAAAACTTGACGTTCAAAAAGTGCTGGCCCTCAGCCTAATTTTAATGAATGACTTTTGAATATTTTTTTTAACCGTTAGGACGTTGACCACTCAAAATACAGATATCTGCGGGAACGGATATAGATCACAGGAACAAACAAATGAAAGACATCTGTACGGAGCAATGGTTCATCGGGGGATGTGGCGATTCATGTGGGATTCAACTTGAGACGGTCTCACTGCCTGTGCCTGCACGCCGCTGTCAATGTCCAGTATGCATCAGCGCACGATGCAACGACCTTCAGCATCCGTTTGTAGGCTAGCTAAAAGGGCCAGACCGGCACAATCCGGGTATGAAGCTTGCGGTTAATTGGCGGCTACTCTAACCGTCTATGCCTGTTGCGAACAACGGGTTCATGATGTGGCTAAACTGGAGCACCAGCCCCGTGCACTGCCCGAGCTGAATTCTCAGTATATATATAGTAGTCTATGAGCTGAATTGGCCTACCGGCTTGCTTGTCGGAATCCATCAAATCGCATCGCTCAAAATGTCATACCCTCAATCTACGCTTTCCGGATACCTATAGACTACAGTCTCTGCGCCGGGGCAAATCGACTAAACTGAGCTTCGGTTCTTACCATTTCCGTCCAAAGCAAAATGAAACCATGGAATATTTTCCTGTTATTGTTCTAATAAAAACTCTTTTTCGATTGCGACTGAGACGCCATCTCTAAACTCTTTGCGGAACCAACGATTTATCAATGACGATAATCACGTCTACCAAGAGATGTCTCTGTCAATCACATAATCTTAAATGCTTAGAATAATAACGCATAGAAACCTAGTACGAGTGCAAAAAGTGAGGCAACTAAAACTTAGCCTAATCCGTCAAACTTAGCCATCAGGCCGTCAGTACTCAATGTCACGTTCCGTCGAACACAGCTCGCGAGTAAATAATTGAAAATGACAGTTTGTTGCGTGAAAGGATGATATAGCACATCAGGAAAACAAAACAAAATGTGATAAAATAACATTTCACAAATAAGTACTCACATTCTATGCACTATTTTTACGTAAATCGATAAATAAAACAAAATTCTAATAACCTAACTTGTCATAACACAGTGTTGCTATTTGTGAGGAAGAAATACCCACATTGCTTTCATTCATGTTTTACATTTTTGTAATTTTAAAATACAATACTTACTGTTAATTCATATTAAACCCGATGTTTTAACATTGTTTATAGTTATAACCCATCAAGCATTCTAAACGCATTGAACAATATCTCATTCTTTATGCGATTTATTTCATTTTATTTTGAAATAAATTGAATTATACCTTCCGAAAAAATATGTCATATTACATGAAAAATCATGTTTACCTTTTCCAGTTCCCAACAACATAAAATACTTGCCTTGATAGCAAAATAGTAATGCGTCTTCCCATATTTTGTGGGTAACGGCTTAGTAATGGTATCACTGAAAGCTATATCTGTGTGCGTTAGAGAAACGTAGACACATTCGGCTCACGCACACAAAGAAAATGAAGTGGACACACGATTTTGCTCGGGGTTTGTTCTAGACGCGGCTTCTATGCGTTATTATTCTAAGCTTAAATGATGCAACGTCATAATACTAACAACAAATAACTTTTTGCTATCGGATATTGCCCACTAACACTTGGAAAGGTTGCTCAATATTCACAGAGTGTTTTTTTCTATTGCTTGTTAAAGCCTTGTTTTGAACAGACCTTCTTTATGTAAATAAACATAATTATAATTTAAGTGAACGTCCGTTCACTTAAATTATAATTATGTTACCTGTATTCTCTATGTACCTAGTATTCTCGTTTAATCCGAGATTAAACGTCAAAATTTCAAATCAATCACAATAAATTGCATTAATGATTCAAGTTGTTTTCTTTGGATACAATATTATTAAATGAATAGACTGAATATGATGAGACTGCTAACGAGTGAGACTCCATAGTGTTTTGTTAGAATCTAAATAAAACTCCTTAATTTCAATACTTGAAGTAATCTGAGTTGGTATAGGTTTATTTACTAAAAATAATACTGATAAAATCAAATTATATTTTAAAATAAAACTAAACAACACACAGTTTTATGCTTATTTTTGGATTTAACAGCATAATGGATTATAATAATGGCGGTGATACGGAACCCTTCATGCACGAGTGTGACTCGCACTTGGCCGGTTTCATACTGTTAGTAGGTATGTTCTTTTGGTGTGGCAAACACTTTTATTTAAAGGACAACTATATACACTTAAAATAGAAAACAAAACTCTTATCTAAAATACGGCGTCAAAAAATTCGTCCCCATCGCTATCGACTGGAAGTGAACCAAAAAGACTGGCTTCATTGCCACGTTGTATGGCAATGCTTATCCTCTGTCAAAGGTAAAAGCCAGCCCTTGGGTCAAGCGAAGCGTCAACTAAGCGTTTTGCTAGATCTTTAAATAGGACGTGAGCACTCGGACCCCATAGTCCAAGATTTCAAACCCCAAACGGTTCAAAAATGTAGTTGCCAATAAGGCCACTAAATTTCCGCCGTTTGAGGTTTTCAGCAGCCGAAACGGCAGAACCAGCACAGCACGACGAGCTAGGAAGATGAGATGGCGCAAGAGTATCGACACAAGAAGCGTCCCACAATAAAGCCCTACCCATCTTCCATGGAAATAAAGACATACCGTCCGGTCTTTTGCCATCGTCACGTGCCAGGCCAATGGGTTCTAATACGGCTGGTACGCTGACGGCGACATGAGCGCGTCGGATAGTGTCTTTGATGTTTGCGTGCCGTGCTATGCGACCCGTACTTCGACTGCATGACAGACCGTGGTGCCCGGGGCTGTTGACAGCTTCGCCACAGTGGCAGCGATGAGAAGAACAACAGGATGCGCCTAAGCGAAGGGAAGCAGCGAGGTGGAAAGTAGTATCATCGAACAAGTGCCTACGTTCGATGACGGTAGTGCGTGAAGCCAGAGGCCCGACTCCCACTCACCCACAGCCAGCAGGCGTGCACGCTCCGCAGAAGTGGCAGCAGAGGCAATTAGGTTATTCTGATCTTATCTGCAGAGCAGCTCATCCCACCGTCTCTGGTATTATGGGTTGTCGGGTAAATTTTGATTCGGGCAAGCGAGTCTCCAGGCATTTAAAGCTTCGGTAAAGTACGGCACATCAAAATCAGTCAGTGTAGAAGCTAGGATATTCCTGACTAAATTTTCAGTGTCGTGAACCGAGGATATAAAAGCCGGTAAACTAATACTGGTAATTTTGCGGACGCCAAGGCCTCCCATGCGGATGGGAAGAGTGGCTTGAGCCCAAACTCGGTCGTCCATGGCCATATTTAAAACTGAAGATAGTGTTTGCTTTATAATTTCGTGCTTTATGGTAAACTATGCACATATTTTCATACGAGCACAGCAGAAGTAAGTTATTTTATAAATTTACGTGGTGTCCTGCGTGAGCGACGAACGCTACGCGACGCGACGCTGCACCGCGTTAAATATGCTCGTAAAAGTTTAAAGCAGATTGCTTTGAACTTTTAGCAAAAACTGCATACATATCTACCTATTTATATATATTATATATATCTAGTTAAATTTATAAAAATAACAGTCTCACTAATTTTTAGTATTAATAAGTTTTTTGTTCACTTGCGTCAATATGACAATGGTGCGAAAAATTAAAAACTGCTATAATAATAATTATTATTTTGATAGTAATCAGGAGACGGACATTTGCACAGGATAATATCTTAGCCTTCCACTTTAAGGCAAGTCTGTATCTATCATTTTGGATTTCCTGATATCGTGCTATTAAGTGCAGTTGCTGGCCCACTTGACCCGTATGGGGTCTCGGATTCGATTCCTTTCATCAAATTCGATCAAAAATGACTCCTTCAGCTTTAGGTGGAGCGGAAGGGAGTGTCAGACTTTTTAACCGACTTCCAAAAAAGGAGGAGGTTCTCAATTCCGAAGGTATTTTTTTATGCATGTAGGTACACCAAATACTCCGAGGTCTCTGATCCGATTTGTGCGATTCTTTTTTAGTTCGATGCGGCATAGGTATTTTTTGGCCCCGTAAAAATTTTATTCAGTTTGAGTCAGTAGTTTTTATTTTATGAGCATTTTTACTTATTTCAATTTCCTCGTAGACGAAGACGTAGTCCACATATCACCACTTAGAAGTGGAAAATAACAAAAAATATTACAAAAAAACATAACCGACTTCCAAACAAAACACTACAAAGTATTTAATAACTTTTATTTCGGAAGTCAGTGTTAAAAAAAAAGATATAAAACCGAAAACACCGACTTCTAAAACCCATCCATGTTCCTCGAAATGCCCTTCGCGATCCAGGGCCGCTGCAGCTTTTTCAATCATTTTCACAACCCTGGCGGGCGCTGCTCCTATTGGACCCAGTCGATTATGCTGACAGTTCGATGAGGCGCGTGTGGAACATAACGCGCTGTTGATCTAGGCCTGGTCTTTATCGGACAGCGAGTTATTTATCGTTCGCCATCGACAGCGTCTAAGGCGGTCAGGAATCGCCATGCGACTCCCGACGTTGGCGATCCCTGGGCATCTTCTTTTGAAGCGGCGTCTGGGGCTTGAGTTTTACCTCTCCATCATACGTCTCCACCTCCACCTTCACTTGCGTTACTGCTTTGTGGAAGGAGGTGATTGCTTCCCATGTCCTCTCACTCGGGGATAAGGATTGAATTAGGGCCGAACGCGAGAGGTCGCTGCCATCGTACGCCACTATGATGACACGGTGGTGCTCTGCCCAAGCAGAGTAGACCTACACCGTATGCTCCACCAGGATCTGATGTACATAGTGGTTACACCAGGGCCTACCTTCCCGCTGAATCCAAAACATGTACTTCCCGAAAAATACGTGTCCAGCGAGTACCTGTGCAGGTGAAAAGGGAGAACGCCGTGGCACCTCTCCAGCCACTTCTCAAAGGGAAGAGTTATCGCCACAATAGTGGCGTGTCCACGGATGCTTAGGAATCGCATCCGTGGTCACGTCGGGCATAATTTTAGTGTTCTTTTCGATTAGGACCTGCATAGTTCTTAATGGAAAACCCATGAACACTTTGCACCTCAGTAGGAACACCATTCGTGTGGTGTAAAAAAAAACCCAGCCAAGTGCGAGTCGAACTCTCACACGAAAGGTTCTGTACCATTATCTATAAAAACGGCAAAAAAACATGTCTCTTGTATGGGGAACCCCCCTTAAATATGTTTTATTTTGATTTAACTATTAATTTTTTAAACTGAATATACAAATAAGTATTTCACCGATTTGAGCTTTGGCTGATCTACGGATACCTGGCGATAATGATCGTCCGCCGATCTATGACATCAATCGACGTTGATCGATTGATGTGGTAGCTATAAGTTCAAAATTTTGTCTTCTATTTTTGAAGGATAGGAAATCATCAAATGACTCCTCCCACTCTGGGTGGAGCAGAAGGGAGTTTCACACTCTTATTGACTAAATCAATTCGTGTTTCTCCTAATTTTCTTTGTGTTCCAAAGACAAGATGACTATTTTTAACAAATTCCACAACCCTGGCAGGACTATTGAGTATTGCTATTTGCTCATAAACAAGAATATTTTACGGAATGATACGGAACCCTTCGTACGCAAATGCAGTTTGACAACTTTTTTCTTTTATTGAAGCAGGCATTCTAAAATTAAGTTTTTAAGATTATGTCTTTGACGTTTATTTTTAGCCCACTCGATAAATCTGACATAGGTATCGATTCGATTGACATTGCCAATCTACCTAAACATAGACTGGTCAATAATCGCAAGCCCGTCAAGGACAAGAATAAAGCCTCATTAAAGTAAAGTAGCTCCTGCCCACGACTTTGTCTGCGTGAACTTTAGTCCTGGCTGCAAAGAAAAAATGAAAATGTGTTATAGTACATCGGTTATGGTATCTCAGCAGCTCGCCGGCACACCACATAGTGAACGTGTTCTTGGCGTCGATGCTACTCCTGCTGCTTTGTTTCCGTAGGTATCTTAATATTTCTCCATGTTTCTCGTCTCCTGGTACTCGTAAATCTTGACCAATCACAAAACCACCAGGCAATTTTTTTTTACTACGAGATTAATAGGCGTACGTTTGACCGCTATCTCACCTGATGTTAAGCAATGATGCGGTCTAAGGTGGAGCACGCTTGCCTGGAAGTAACCTATTCACTCTTGACTTAAAGATTCCCAGGTTGTAGCTATCAGGAAACACAGACTCAGGCAGGAAATTCCACTCCTTAGTGTACGCACAATGAATGTATTCCCAAAACGTTTTGTGTATAGGTGGCATTTGACCATATAGCCATATATACAAAAATCTTTTAACAAAAAAAACAACCGACTTCTAAATAAAAAATAAAAAAAATCTCTACCTGCAATTATCATGAACTAACTTATCCGGATGGATTTGCTTGCGTAGGGCGAGGTAGCACTCAGAGATTACGATAGTTTTTGATCACTGTAATTGTCGTCGAAATTGGATTAGTACTTCCAGAAAATACGTGCCGCAATCGAAGAACTTTTTTTTTGTTTTTGTTTTAGCGTAAGAATAACTATTATCTATCTGTCCTTCCGTCTAACTCAAACTATTTTATTCGAATTAACTGGATTGATTTAGTTCAAAGGAATACGAACTTATTTCTATTGGAGCCCGCACAGGACAAGGCGACTTTACCTCGAAATATCTCTGCAATGTAACACTTTTGGGCACCATGATCCATTTACGATAAATTTTATTTATTTATTTATTAAAACTTTATGTACAAGTAAAGACACTGTACAAAGGCGGACAAAATGTCATAGATATTTTCTACCAGTCGAAGTTGTTTGTTGAAGCGTCCTCTACGCATATGTGTATGTTAGATCGTACGCAACAACATTGAAAAAGCAAAAATATGGCGGCCGGAGCTATGCAGCACTGTTTCTATGCGTGCGAGTGTGTTGTTGTTTGGTATTCTATTCTATTCGACACATCTGAACTTCTGTGAACCAGACACGAACGTAAGGACGACGGAGCTCTTATTATTGTAAGTGTACCTTAAAACAATTATTTTCATGAGAATGTCAGAGGTTTCAAAAAAATGATTGTCTGTTATGAAGGATATGTAATACTTACATTGAATTCCATCTCCTATGAGTAATCTTATATCGAAATGTGATTACCTACAAACATAATAAGATTTATATAACTTCTGCAGCTTTGATTTCTTTATATTTTTCTTTATTTATCTACACACGTTTTCCAAGGTTCGGCAGTAGGTATTTTAAAAATACAGTGTGAGTCTTTATAATGTGCACAAACAAAAATGAAGGAAACTATACCATATTTCGACGTAAAATGTTTAAAAATATAGTTTTTTTAATACATTTTCCGTCGATCGTCGAGGTCACTGTTGTGAACAATTTTTTTTTAAGTTTGTTCACATCAGTGACCCCAGCGCAAAAGAAACTGTAACTTTTAAACTAAATGATCTTTTGCGATGAAACAAACTCCATAGTGATCGGAAGTTATTCACAACACAACACTGTTTCTATTTTTGTGCACGTTACAAAGATCCACACTTTATAAGCATTCCTAAAAATATAAATAAGAATTAAATAAATAACAAGAAATGAAAAAGTAAGAAACAAGCTACTTGACTGGCCCGTAGATCGTGAGACTGTGAATCGAGTGTCGTATTTCCATTCCAGAGAGCCAATTTTACAAATTTTCACATTCACATCGATTTTCATCTCAATCGCAAACTGTCAAAAATGTATGAAAATTAAGGCTTTCTTGACAGTTTGCGATTGACATGCGAATGCAGTTGTTTAAAAATTTGTGGAATTGGCCCTCAGGTTTCTGTTTAATATTAACTCAGGTGAGCGATTATAAATTCAACAAGATTTCGATGAAAAATTAACAAGTTTTCTTGCTAATAAAATTATTAATTTCGATTCTCGACCAGTTCCTGTGACATTTCGGTATCTCGTTAACGGTGATACTTGTACTCTTCATAGGCTCGAGATGTCATGGCGAAGACTATTAGAGTAGAGTAGAAAGGACTCCATTCACCGCATATGGACTCATTTGGTCCGTTGCGTGTGGTTGTCCTGGCTGCGTTAGCCAGCCTAGCTCCGCCTAGAAGCACTGTAGACGTTTCCTAAGAGCTTCACAGGCTTCGCGGAGCATCTCACCATTCCGAGGATTTGTTGACGTTGGGTAGCCACGGCCTCGTATCCTAGGATGACGTGGGTGGCTGATTCTTTGGCGTCAAAGTAGCCTGCACAGTAAGCTGTCTATGGTGCCTATGCTAAAGAGATGTTTGTTTAGGGCCAATGCCCTTGATTGTCCCTATAATTATTCTGAGATCATTTCTACTTAGGCTGAGTAGTCGTTTTGTTAGTTGCAGATGTAGATTTGGCACTGCCATCTTTGACTGTCTGCAATCTGTATCCCATGACCATTTATTACTATGAAGTTCAATAGATCTCTGGCGGATCCGTGAACGAAACTGCGAGAAAGGTAGGGCGAGGAGTGGGAACGGCCTGCCGGAGTTGCGGGACTCCTGCCGGAGTCGCGGGACTATTCGAAAGATATACCGCGGCTCCGGAACACAAAGGGAACATGAAGGAACATGGATGGGTTTTAGTTAGTAGAAGTCTGACACTCCCTCCCGCTCCACCCAGACCGGGAGAAGTCATTGAATGATGTCCCATCCCTAAAATAAAAAAGGAGTGGGTACGGGACCTAGCACTGCCATCTCGAAACCTCTCTTTGCAAGTTCGTCTGCGGCATCGTTGCCTAAGCATCCACTGTGCCCTTTAATTCGCTGGAGGGTGATTTTGTTAGACACTGATACACTCTCTAGAGCGAGGCATCGTTGCCTAAGGATCCACTGTGCCCTTTAATTCGCTGGAGGGTGATTCTGTTAGACACTGATACACTCTCTAGAGCGAGGCATCGTTGCCTAAGGATCCACTGTGCCCTTTAATTCGCTGGAGGGTGATTCTGTTAGACACTGATACACTCTCTAGAGCGAGGCATCGTTGCCTAAGGATCCACTGTGCCCTATAATTCGCTGGAGGGTGATTCTGTTAGACACTGATACACTCTCTAGAGCGAGGCATCGTTGCCTAAGGATCCACTGTGCCCTTTAATTCGCTGGAGGGTGATTCAGTTAGACACTGATACACTCTCTAGAGCGAGGCATCGTTGCCTAAGGATCCACTGTGCCCTTTAATTCGCTGGAGGGTGATTCTGTTAGACACTGATACACTCTCTAGAGCGAGGCATCGTTGCCTAAGGATCCACTGTGCCCTTTAATTCGCTGGAGGGTGATTCAGTTAGACACTGATACACTCTCTAGAGCGAGGTGACATTCAAATATTAATTTACTGTTGGCTTGTTAGTTTTCTAGGGCTTTGAGCACAGCTAGGCGGGCAGATGTGAATCTTTTTGCGTGCCTGTCCATTACAGGCGGAGCGTGGCAGCGGAGCGCAGAAACTGAGAAATATGATTGAATGTTTACCTTTATTTAACTTCCCACACCTTTCTTAAGAATCGTATAGGAATTACGAAAGTTTAAGCAGAATTACATGACGCTACACGTAAATGTATCGACCCTGGGCTGTAACCGAGAAATTGCAAGAACACAGCATTTAATTGCATTTAATGTCGAATAATTAAGTCAAGTTATTAATTATTTTGAAAATCATTGTGAACCATGATCATGTCAGGAGGTTAATTACTGGATATGAGAAAGGAGGAGTGTTGTTGTTTCCTTGTATCTTAACAATGTTTTAATTATTCTTTTTATAACAAGGTTGCGCTGTAATTATGTAAGAATAAAACAGTTTCTCATAGAAAAAAAAAAACCGGCCAATTGCGAGTCGGACTCGCGCACAGAGGGTTCCGTACAAACCTCTAGGTATTATATTAATAATAAAATTAATAGTAATATACATCTATACTTATATTATAAAACAGAAGAGTTTGTATGTTTGATTGTTTGTTTGTTTGGTTGAACGCGCTAATCTCAAGAACTACTGGTCCGATTTGAAAAATTCTTTCAGTGTTAGATAGCCCATTTATCGAGGAAGGCTATATATCATCACGCTAAGACCAATAGGAGCGGAGCAGTGATGAAAAATGTTACGCAGACGACGTTGCACGGGTCAGCTAGTCATATATATTTTTTAGTTTTATCATTCTCTTATTTTAGAAGTTACAGGGAGGGGGACACATTTTACCACTTTGGAAGTGTCTCTCGCGCACACTAATGGGTTTGATAAAAAAAAAAATGAGTTTCAGTTCTAAGTATGGTTCAAAATTTATTGTTCTTTTTTTCTATTTTTGTGTGAAAATTTTAATGCAGTTCGCAGAATACATCTAGGTACTTACCAAGTTTCAACAGCACAGTTCTTATAGTTTCGGAGAAAAGTGGCTGTGACATACGGACGGACAGACAGACAGACATGACGAATCTATAACGGTTCCATTTTTGCCATTTGGCTACGGAACCCTAAAAAGGCTATCCTACCATCATTTGCGGAATCGGTTCGAAAAGTCGCTGGCGCCGTGGCCCTGGAACGCAAAGGACATTAGGACTAGGAGGAACACTGATGGGTTTTTTATCAGCAAGTCTGACACTCCCCTCCGTTTCGCCCAGATAACAGCGGAAATAATTATTTGATGATTCCCACCCTTACGAAAAAAAAACAACCATCGTATGTTCTACTAATTTATCTGCCTAGCCTTTTCGTAGCTATATAATTATATTGGGGTCGGCCGGCTTCCAGTGTAATCGGGTGCAGTTATGTACCAGTATTAGGGGTCCGTACCAAAATATTAAAATGGAACCCTTATGGTGTGACTAAGTCTGCCGTCTATCACAGCTGAATATCTCAAGAACTACAATGCTATCATCTTGAAATTTGGATTAGTTTTAGATGACGTTTGCTCAACTATATTATGCAAATTAAAATTATTGTTTTTTTTTTATTTGCAACAGCCACTGAAGGTTCAAAGTGGGGCTATTAGGGTATGTGGGATACCCTATTTGGTTACACATTCTCAAACTTGTTACCTGTTTTTTTTTTTTAGGTTCACGAAAAAAAACAATGACCATTCCCCCCCTTATCTCCGAAGTTTGCATAGAGAAAAGTCTGATATTATTCTGTGATAGAAGTTTATGTAAAGAATACAGGAACGATAAAACAATTTTACTAAATAACACATTTTTTTTAATATTTAACTAAAAATACATTAGTTCCACTATCGGCCCAGAGATAGCGCTGACCTAAAACTGCAATTTACACCGCAGTGTTAAAATATCTGACGAATATTGGCCTCGCTGATGAAACATTTCACGTTTTAAATGATGGTATGGAACCCTCGGTGCGCGAGTCCGACTCGCTCTTAACCGTTTTTTTCTTTTTCTATATAGAGCTGCAAAGATTTAGAACTTTTTTCTACTTAATAGTTCGATTGAAAGGTTTTTTTTTGTTGCCACACAAAAAAACATTCTGTATTTAGTGCTATCTTGGCCAAACTGTCAAATGTGAAATTGATTTTTTGTTATAAAAATATCTATCAACTCAAGTTTAAAACAACCTGTTTTACGTCAGCTAGTTAGTAATAAAATAGAAAAATGTGTTCACACGGTTTTTATTTTTTAATTTGATTTCATCACAAAAATGACTTAAAAAGACAATTTGTTAAATACAAGTTCTAAATATAAGCGTGTAATAAGTTAATGACAAGTCAGATTAGATTGAATTACTGCACTCATTTTGCTCTTCCGTTGAATTAATTAGGATAAGAACAAAAATAAATTAAAATAAACTTTCACTTGTACCATTTTTATTCCTCAACCTACCTCAACTAGTTATAGGTTGTCAATTCCATATTCATACGAGATACAAATCATAATTCTTATTTATTAAAAAAATTAAAAATACTGCCAATTGTTAAACTTTTTTTGAGAAAATACGAGTAGGTCTACTTCTTATTAAATTAATAATTATTATTTCCTTTGTAAATTTTCATACACATATAAATTAATTAAAAAACACATAATTAATTATTATTATCAATACAGTGTGACACTGTTTTCAAAACTTTGCATATAAGTTACATTTTATAATCATTTTCTGACAGTCACTTCGCCATTGAATGCCTGAACTGGACAATGTAATAAATTATGAAAAATAAATTGCCTTGAATTTAAATTCTAATATCAAAAATAAATAGTCTTTTTCTTACTGTTCCAGTATAAATCTCTGCGTGAAGTTTTATTCTAGTTTTAATTGGACTTACCAATTAAAGTAATCATCACAATCTGCCAATCAATCCTTTACTACAAGTATGTTGGGGTCGGCTACTAGTCAAACCGGATTCAGCTATATACTAGCATTTTATGTGGGGCAGCAATGTTAAGAAAAATAATTATATTAAATTTTTGTTATGCATTTCTGAACTAAAAATGATTGTGATTGTACAAGTTAATACCTTTCACTGAGTCATGTTTATCTACGCAAGTTTCTAATAAAGCAGATGCAGAATCCCTTGACTTGTTAGACGTTGTGATTGATTTAATTGCTTTCTATTACTGTTTGGAGTTTTTGCCAGCGGTTAATACTATATTAACGTTAAATAGTGTTACAATCACCGGCACGGATCTTGAGCGCTGACCTTCACCTGCGCAAAAGTGAGTTATTGGGTCCCTTTGGTGGTATGAAGTGAGGCGCGGAGGCGCGGGGGTGGGGAAAGTGCAGTGACTGGCCCGTAGCGCATCGCGCGTCATAGCCGTCACTCGGGATTCGTTCTTTACTCTTACAGTACGACGTTTTATTTGTCATAAGGTGTACGATGCGCAAAGCGATCCCCACTCTTCCGCCGAGCGCTCAAGAACCGTGCCGGTATCTGTATCTTTTTATTTTTAACCGACTTCCCAAAAAGGAGGAGGTTCTCAATTCGGTTGTATGTTTTTTTTTTATGTTTGTTACCTCATAACTCCGTCAATTATGAACCGATTTGAAAAATTCTTATTTTATCTGAAATGATATACTTGCAGATTGGTCCCATTTAAATTTTATCATAATCGGTTACGAACTTTGTATTTTAAATCGAAATAGCTGGAATTCGTCTGATAGTTTTATGTCATCCAAGTAATCGAAATTGCGTATTTTGCTTTTCTGAGATTTTGCAGAGGTGTCGTTAGGTGTGGGGTACAACTAAAAAGTTTTTATTACTTCCATTATACTTTTTTTACCAGTGTTAGTCATACTATCTCTTCGAATATTTGTTTGACCGCTACTGTTAACCTGCAGTTTTGTTGTAAATATTGATGAAATTATTTATTCTCTCCGTAAGTTGCAAACATGTAAATCGGCAGGGCCATCCCAATTTATTGTACGGTGTGCGTCTTCGACAGCGCAACATATTTTGCTTTTATAAAGAAAATCTTTGAAAACACTTTGTATTGTACCGCAAATAAGGAAATTTAATATAAGGCATAATGCGAGAATTTCGACTGCTTTCTGTTATTAAAAACCGGTCAAGTGCGAGTCGGACTCGCGCACCGAGGGTTCCGTACAAACCAGTTTTTTTCTATTTTTGTGTGAAAATCTTTATGCGGTTCACGGAATACATCTAGGGTGCGTTTTTGAACAGTGAATCACCCTTTTTTCTAAGTTGTATAACTTGCTAGAAAACAAAGCTAAGATTTTGGTTTTGGCGCCATTGTTTAGGTAATTTTATAAGGTTTCTCAGTTTTAAGTTACAGAAAGCCAGAGAAACAAATTAGGACCGTTAAAGAAGGTTTAAAAAAAAATGAAATTTCGCTCACTGTGTACTATGAATTCACGCAACTATTGATAAACTTAAAAAAAAAAATACAATGTTTCTTTTATAAAATACACTTAAAGTTGTCATATAAACCTTTTTACATTATTAACAACCAGCCTTTTCGACGGTTTTATGAACAGCCGTCATTTACAGAACCACGGAATACAAAAAATAAACAGAACATAATAATTAACAATAATAATAATTTGGTGACAGAGACCCGAGAAAGATAACAAAGTAATAATAATTTGAACTAAAAATTAAGATATTTTTATAGTTTGATTCTCGGTAGTTACCTAGGTACAGTCGCCAGCACATCAAGGTACCCGAAACTGTCAAATTTTCCCAATCAACTTTGGACCTTATAACTTTTTAATGTAAAGTTGAGAATCTAGGTATTGAAGAAATTTGACAGATTGTTGTAGCTTGATGTGCTGGCGTCTGTACCTACCTACTTAATATAATTAAAGTTTTCTCTTTGGATAATCAATAATACGGGATTTAACAGGTTTTTGCCGCCGTCCTAATGGAGTTACCATTTTGTACCATTTGTAAAGCTGACATCATGTCCTCTTTTGTGTGTTTTCCTATTTTCCGTTTCTTGTTTTTTGGTCTTGGCATTCTAGAATAAAAAATGTATGATTGATTTTCAACATGGCACTATTAAGGAACAGTGATCCAGGTTCGTTAGGTACACAGTGAACCGGTTCACTGTGAACTATGCAGACGTGGTTCACTGATCAATACACACACTATTCAACAAATAAAAATAACAAAAAATTGCTTATACACTGAATTATCACAACGCAACATGCTCATAAAAAGACTAAAACTACAACCATTTTGACACCATACTGCTTTTGTTCCTATCATTAATAACAAAATATACAAAAACCGAGATACTTACGTAAAAATATCACGTTTTTTTGGCGAGAAACAAACAAACCGCTGTCACACGTCACGCTCAAGCCGAGGTCGCCGGCTTACTGTGGGAGAGGGGAAGGGTGCCCACGAGGCATATAATAACAATCTCGGTCACAGTGGCAACGTCGTAGTTTTGCCAATATGGCGGTGGTTCAGTGTATCTGGTTGGTTCACTGTTCAACATCCAACCCTACTTACCAAATTTCAACAGCATAGTTCTTATAGTTTCAGAGAAAAGTGGCTGTGACATACGGACGGACAGACATACGTACGGACAGACAGACTGATAGACAGACAGACAGACAATCGGACAGACATGACGAATCAATAAGGGTTCCGTTTTGGCCATTTGGCTACGGAACACTAAAACTTAAACTTTGTTAAAATAATATTATTATGCAGTGCGAGCAACATTGCGTAGTGAGTATTAGTTACTCAGTAATTTGGTGTGTAAGTATGTCCATCCATACAACATGTGCTTCCCATTTGTGTATTTTATACGTGGAGACTTGTAATTGACTGGAAGTAATGACAAGCAAGACAAGAGTCAAGAGCAAACCCATCACAAATAAAAAAAAAAGTATAATTTATTGATCATGGCCTGTTTGTTTGAATAAACAAAAAATGGTAAAGCTATTCGGTCGTAATTTCGAGAACATCCTAAATTTTAATATTTAGTTAAACTGATGTCTATGTATTTTGCTAATACCTCGTAACCTTGACATTAGATACTTAATATATGAATGTTAACGTCTACAAGTACAGTCAAATGCATGAATCAAAGAAAAAACTTCGTATCGTTGACAACAACCGACGTTCAGGTTAACTTATCACGTATGAAATATCTCAAGCGTCCCACCTACCCAGATTCATCACAATCGGTTTAGCGATTAAGACTTGGAGGCTTTACAAACATAATAAGAATGTTTGGATGGATGGACGTTTGTTACTCAATCACGTCAGAACGGCTCAAGGATCTGGATCTGGATGAAATTTGTCACAAATATAGATTATGGTCTGGAACAACACATATGCTACTTTTTATTTCGGTAGTACGTTCCTTAAAAATAATTTACGAGAAACGCCGGGTAAGCCGCAGACAGAAGCTAGTATTAAAATAAGGCGCCACAACCATGGCAAAAATCGACCCGTGCGGCTTTTATAAGTCTCAAGCTAGCTATTAAAATAGTATCAAAACAGTTTTGATGCTAATTGTACCTAAGCATAATAAAATGATTAAAAGCAATAGAAACAGGTTATAAATACGGGGGACTTAAGATAATCGTATCCAGTTAGAAATACGATATCTATGTATGCAGTGACTTAATATTTTTTTTTATAACTAGCCAGTTATAAAAAGTATATATTTTAATATATTTTTACTGACACGTGCATTAATTTTTTTTTTAATATAAGTTTTTTTTTTTCAATAACAAAAAAAGTGTTGTGAAATAAAAATGGGGCCCGTACCGGAAAATCGTTTCATTGAACTACCTCCTGGTACTAAGGAGAATATAAGGAAAATCCATAATTTGGATAAACCGGGCAGAATTGAAGAGGCCATCAAGATTTTGGAGGAGTGGATTCAGAAACAGGACCATATTATCAAAAAAGATTTTAGTAAGTATACCGAACGTGTTAAGGCTACCTGCATGAGAATACTTATTTGAGTACGAAAGCCGTATCATCGACGCCTTGTTAAATCGCAGTAACAAGACGTCGATTTAACAGGGCATCACAGTATCAAGATGTCGTTGAAAGGTTTTCGAAGGAACAAAATTCGATGATACGGCTTTCGCACTCAAGTACGTATTCCCCTGTATGTGGGTAATACTGTTTTGATTTTTTTTTTAACGCAACTATGCCCCCAAGATATAGGCGCTGCCTAGTTTGGAGACCACTGTTTAGTTGACCACGTTAATTTAACTGTTACTATAAGCATATGTTGTAAGTTTTCCACTTGCCTTTATTTTTTTTTGTAACAATTGGATCAATCAATATTACTTATTATTCTTACCTCTGACAGTCACGCTAAGCTATATCATACATACCATTTTATATAGAGACTAGCTGATCTGGCAAACATCGTTTTTCCATTTAATTTTGAAAAAAAAAAGAAACCTACCAAATATACGCAAAAAAATAATAAAAATCGATCAAGCCGTTTCGGAGGAGTTCCATAACAAACAGATTTTATAGATTAAATCCACGCCTAAAATATCCGTTTAAATATGTTTATAGAAACGAGTTTTCTCATATCTCTCTATGGTTTCCTAAAGAGGCCTACAGATGATAGCATTGTCATGTACGATTCGTGTATATTTCCGACTTTTAATAAGGGCTGGTCGCGTGAGGGAGAGGAAAACCTCACGGCCCAGCCACCGCAGCAGAAAAAAAAAGACACCCAGGGCATCGGGAGTCACAGAGCGATTCCCGCTTAGAGCGAAAGGAGTCATTTGATGATTTCCCATCCAAAAGAACTAAAAAAATGCGCGAAAACGGAAAAACCAATAGACACACCGACCAAATTACTTTTTAACCGACTTCAAAAAAGGTTTTTGTGAACCGATTTAAAACATTCTTGTTTAATCTGAACCAATCAACCAATCCAATCTGCAAGTATCCCATTTAAATTTTATCAAAATCGGTTTCGAACTTTGAATTTTAAATCGAAATAGTTGGAATTCGTCTACTTGGATGATGGTTTTATGTCATCCAAGTAATCGACATTGCGTATTTCGCTTTTCTGCGATTTTTACTAAAAAGTGAAAAATAAAAAAGTTTTTACAAAAAAATACAACCGACTTCCAAGAAGTGAAAAATAACTTTAATTTCGGAAGTCGGTGTCAAATTACGAAGAAACTAACAAAAACACCGACTTCCGAAGTTATTTTTTACTTTGTAGTGTTTTTTTTTGGAAGTCGGTAGTTTTTTTTTAGCTTTTTTAGTATGTTAGAATAAAATAAACGGATTGCAAACTATTCTAGAGAGTACCTAAAGATGAAACTGAATGGTCGCATCTGGGCCTTTTTTATACTACCCGCGACTTCGTACGCAAATATCCCGATATTCCCGTTCCCGAAGAAATTTCAGGAAATCCTCTTTTAGTGCTTCCGTATACTCCCCAAGGATCTACATGCCATTAGGGAATATGCATGCAATTTTTTTATTTGCAAAATAAAGTACTTATTAACTCTAGTAAACAATCATGAAATTATTTTTTAAATACCTTCATCATTTATTAAGTTATAAAGCTTCAAAGACTACAGTTAGAAAGAGAAGTCCGATACGTAATGTGACGTCAAATTACATGATGACTATACAGCTGCCATAGAAAACAGCGTTTTCGCGAGAGGGACAGATATATTTGTTTAAAATAATTGTATCACGTTCGTTTTTCGGGCAATTTAGATTCTAATTTCACAGTTAGTATTATATTTTCGAATACTTTTAGATAAACTGTTCAGATCATTAATACTTTTTTCATGCATATTCCCTATTGTCAGTTTTCTAGGACCAGTATTTTGGCTGTGCGTTTTCTGTCAGGATTTCAGTCACTAATCCGTAACGTAATACCCTAAATCCTACACAAATAATATTCTGACAGACAACGCACAGCCGAAACTGCTGGTCTTAAAAAGCTCAAATTTGGCTTGTAGCTTATCTACACACCGTAGAGGACCACAACGTGAGGATTTCCAGAAATTCTCACGGGAACAGGAAAAAACGGGATGCGCGTACGAAGTCGCGTGCAAAAGCTAGTTTAAATTTATATGACAGAAGAAATACATATAACCGTTATATTATTAATAACTAGCTGTCCCCCGCGGCTTCGCTCCTTTTTTACCCGCACAGTTGCCGTTCCCGAGGGATTTCCGGGATAAAAACTATCCTGTCCTTCCTCGGGTCTCAAACTATATTTGTACACAATTTCATCCAAGTCGGTCCAGTACTTTCGGAGCCTGTTCAAATCAATCAAACAAACAAATATTTCCTCTTTATAATATTATAATTGTAGATGATAATTCGAGTTCTAATGCTTTCAGGTAAGGACTACTTGGAGAAGACTTTGATATCATGCAAAGGCTCCGTAGAAAAGGCTAAGAAGCAGATAGACAGATTGTGCACAATGAAGACGTTGTTACCAAAGTTTTTTTCAAAAAGCAATATCAAGACAGAGCTACCAAGGGTTCCGGAGTTATCGTAAGTAAATGTAGAACTGAAAAAAGCTTGTCAAGTAAGATGAGCCTAAAGGAACAAAAAAAAAAACGTTAATTTCGAGAAACCTTAACTCAACACACAAATACAGACAAAATACAGAAAACAAAACCACAAAAAATAAATACAATAAAAGTACAATTACGATCTTGGCGACCGCGACGCATGACCCCGACCAGCGACAGTGACGTGCGAACGCTACCCACTAGAGATGGGTCGTCGACGTTTTTATCGTCAACGAAACTAGACCGTCCATTTTCGTTCATAGACTAGTCGATCAACTTGTCAAATTCGTCGACTAGTTCATAACGTAAACTTCGTTAACTTTGCGACGAAGCGACGTCTACACGCGACGGCTCGACAATTCAACATAATTTGTAGGTAGACCAGAGTAGCGTAGCGTCTCGTTACTTTCTTTAAATGTGGTTTAGTACCTCTGGTTTAGAAACTTATTTTTCGGTAAATATAACTTTTACAGTTAAAATTTGAACTTCCTTTCATACTTTACCAGGCTTAGATACTAACGTAAACGAGTAGATACAAACCGGTTTACTTCGCCCCATAGATATAATAATATCAACTCTTTGCAACTGGACTTAGTTAAAGACAAATTAAAATTGCTCGCTGTTTGTCTGTTGTTGTTATTTTTCGAGCGAATGAACTTGTACTACTTGACTTAGTTCACGCGTCGGTTGTCGTTAAAAGTCGACATGAACGTTGTGGAGTCTTGGTTTATCCGTCTACGAATTCAACTAGTCTGTTGACAATCGGTGAACCGTCGAACAGTTCAATGGTCGTAGACCGTTTAATTAACTAGTTCGTTAATTCAACACCCATCTCTACTACCCACTGCTTAATATAGAACACTTACGGGTTTTGTCGGCCGCGTGCACCCGTAAAGTATTCTATCGTCGTCGCAGACGAAATAATCGGAGTTGTCCCTTAAGATGAAGGGTTGTACAATAGTTCGAAAAAGCTACCGTTGCCCTGTAACGGCCTTTTAATGATAATGATAATAATGATAATTTGTAATAATGAAAATAATGTCCCTACCGCAGTATCTCTACATTGACTTCGTGGTGGGGCTTGCGCGTCCCGATGGACCTTAGGTCATACCTAGGGTGAGAGGCCAAAAAATGATATTTGCACATAATTTTTTGATATCCATTTAATTTAGTTTAAGTACGAAAATTTTGGCCCAAACGTCATCGTGTCTTGGCACCACTAATAAGTAAAGGAATTCTACGTAAATATAAAAAATGCGACATATTTTATACTTTTCAGTGTATTTTACCGGCAAAAAATACGCTAAAAAGTAAAAAATATCCCGCAATTTTATCTTTGTTACTTAAATCTTTTATTTATGTTGCAGGATGATGGTCACTCTCCCAACATTAATAGATTATTGCAGGGTAATAATTGTAAAATTAAAACCCCAGAACTTGACAACTGAAATTTTCATGCAATATTTCCAGTACAGTATTATTGTAAGTAGGTATCAACATTATTTTTCTTTACTAATATTTAATTTTCAACCTTTTGTCAGTGGCTTCAGCCGTATGATCCCTACGGAACGCACACCCGGTATAAAAAGAAGCCAATGTATTATTCCAGACTAAAATCTACCTCCGTGCCAAATTTCATGAAGATCCGAAAGAGTAACTAACATCCATCCACAAAATTTCGCATTTATATATATTAGTAGGATGTTATATAATATTAGTAGAAAGAAGGATAGTAGGATTAATAGGTTGTTGAACTGTATATTTAACAATAATCCGTCTTATTACAAAACACGATCTAACTTTATTACTGGGACCAAGAGTAGGTTTAAGCCATGACTAAATGTAACGCTATCATAAAGTTAAATTTATCACTCGTTACTGAACTATCGATGGTACTAAAGTTAGTCCGCCGAGACCCCTAGTTTAACTTCAGTAGTATCTAACTTATTTTAGGTTGGCATTGATTAATATTGTGTGTCTTTCTATGTAAAATTCGTAAAAAATATGAATTGACTTGATTTAAGAATTTCGGTGTATTTTGATGTGTCTCAGACTTCGTCATCGTGTAACTAAATCCTTTTGAATTCAGAGGCGTTCATCTATCTTCTATCTATCTATATCTATCTATACTTATAATAAATCTGTAGAGAGGTCAATTCTGTACATGAAATATATTTCCAAAATAACTATCAGGGGGTGATTAGGGATCGATACTGATGCCACAAATGCAATCAGTACAATTTTTGTCTGTCGGTCTGTCTGTCTGTCTGTCTGTATAACCGTTATAGAAACAAAAACTACTCGACGGATTTTAATGAAACTTGGTACAATTATTTTTCATACTCCTGAGCAGGTTAAAGTATACTTTTCATCACGCTACAATCAATGGGAGCAGAGCAGTGAAGGGAAATGTTGGGAAAACGGGAGAAGTTACTCCATTTTTTAAGCTTCCGTCGCGTGTGCACCCTTAATGGTTAAAGCTACACAGAAATCATGTACGACGGAAATGTTCTCCATAAAATTATATTAAAAATATCCAACGACAGCATATGTCTATCTTTTATGATTGACGAACAATAACACGTGTAACTCCCGATAGCTTAGCAGTTCGAAGCTTTCTGATTGTATTTGTCTACTCTTACGTTTATAAAAGTCTCAGTCGTCCCAAAAGTTAAAATTATTAACTATTCCATAAAAAAAGAATCATAGAAATCGGTATAGAAACACCAAAGTTATACATGAAAAACGCTAATAATAAGCCATCGCGCGTGAATACTGAATCATGCTATAAGGATTATTTTTGTGGTCGCGAACGCACAGGCAGGCGACTAGCTTGGCGCCTAGAGGCTAGCGAGTAGCTTTGGAAAACGGCTTACGACAGATTGCAATATCCTTTAATAATTATAATGTCGAGGGGAAGATGGTTATAATTTCGCTTTACACCAAACGAGTAATATTATAAATGTGAAAGTTTGGTTGTTTGTTACTCAATCACGCCAGAACGGCTTAACGGATCTTAATGAAATTTAGAACAAAGATAGATTATAGTCTGGAATAGCACATTAGCTGCTTTTCATCCCGGGAATATGTTCCCTAGGGATCACGTGGGCGAAGCCGCTGGCAGAAGCTAGTTTCAAATATAAGTATAGATTCACAAAACGTTTTGGAATTATTTTATGTGATATTTTATCCCAAACAAACTACGTGAAAGTATGAACAATGAATAAAAATAAGAAGATTAATTTATTTATTAAAAAGGACGCAACATGACTAGGTATGTAAACATTAGTCTCGTGCGTCCTCGTCGTCACTCTACTTAACGCAAGAGGTGTTAAAAATAATATGACAAATTTATTATAAAAGTGCGTCAAAAGTATAAGTTGTGCTTGTTCAATATTTATTTATTTTATTTACTTACAAGAACATGTACAACATTACAGATCTATAGTGTTATCCAAAGCATTGTACAGTACAAAAAAAAAAAGGAACATAATAGAAAGTTTTGTAAAAAAAAAAATGGTAACAAATCAGTGAAATCAAAAGCTATATATTTTGCAAATATATTGTAACATAAACAAAGAACAATTTATGACATATATTTACATTCCAACTGTTATTATAACAAAATCATTTTGAGAAACGGAATGTTGTTTCAACTAAAGATTGTATGAACGAATGAAAGAATGCCATTTTTGTTTATTATCTGTGAATATTGTTTTAACCATGGACTTTCTTTAGTACTAACTGATCCTCGAATAGTTTAAGTTTTGTAATTGGAACACATTTTAAACCTGGTACTAGCATTAATACCATAGCAAACCTATTAGTCATGGTATAAACCTAGAACTAATCCCAATACTAAAGTTAGATCGTGGGTTTTTAATAAGACAAAAGAAATCGTGATTTGAATAAAATTGTGAAATTTACTTTAGTAAAACCAACCTAATACGATCACGTTCAATACGATTTCCTGTACAATTCGCAATTTTTCGTAAATTTGAGGTATATGTTCATACATTTTAACACGATTCGTCATCCCGTTTAATACCAAGTTAATTGAGATAAAATGTTGGATGAAATTGTGAAATAATCAAAAGGAGAATGGGTACTTCTAAATGCTTTCCATCCTTGAGCGTGAGAATTTGATACCTGAAAAATATTTATTGATTAGATTCGACAGTGTTCCAAAACTTCAATGACTTAGTATTGAGCTAAGGCTAAAGTAATTTCTGTATTGATATTTACTGTTTTTTTATTTTTCAGTTGGTTGATTACATAAAATTGCACGATTACGTCAATGGTTTTATAGTTATACACGATTACAGCGACCTTAATATGTTTGATGTTATATCTAAACTGAACACAACGGAGGTGCAACAGTTTTTGTCTATTTTAATAGTAAGTATCTATAGTTTTTATTCCGATATATATGTTAACCGTGGAGTGTGAAGTGTTTATTAAAAATGATACAAAATAATTAAGAATATTCAATTTTAAAATCACTTTGTCTTCTTCGTTTGTAGTGGGTTTCTATTTGGCATTTGTAATGCAATACAAATTAAGTTAATTCCATTCAGCTCTTAAAATGAAAAATAAAATAATTTGCGTTACATATTTACCCTCAAATAACGTTAAAGCATTTTTTTTTCCAGGATGGCTACGGCGCAAGATTGAAGACTTTACAAATCCTAACAGATTCAAAAGCTATAGAACTGTTCATTAAGATTTTGAAGCAATTAGTAAGTGCAAAGATAGGAAGCAGGATACAGGTTCAATCAACTGTAGAAGGTTTACATAAAGTAGTTCCGAAAGAAATTTTGCCAGTTGAATACGGAGGGAACGAGAGATCTATTGAAAAATTGCATGGTAAGAAAGTCATCCTGATACTAATATTTATGCGTAGTCTTTTTAACCGACTTCCCAAAAAGGAGCCTCCTCCTTTTTGAGAAGTCGGTTAAAAAGACAGAGATTGTCAATTCGGTTGTATGTTTTTTTTTTACGTTTGTTACCTCATAACTCCGACAATTATGAACCGATTTGAAAAATTCTTGTTTTATTTGAAAGGATATACAGATTGGTCCCATTTAAATTTTATGAAAATCGGTTACGACCTTTGGATTTTAAATCTAAATAGCTGGAATTCGTCTACTTGGATGATAGTTTGATGCCATCCAAGTAATCGAAATTGCGTATTTTGCTTTTCTGCGATTTTGCACTGGTGATTTTAGGTGTGGGGTAGGTACCACTAAAAAGTGAAAAATAAAAAACTTTTTACAAATAAAAAATAACTTTAATTTCGGAAGTCGGTGTTTTTTTTCGTATTTTGACACCGACTTCCGAAATTAAAGTTATTTTTTACTTTGTAGTGTTTTTGTTTTTGGAAGTCGGTTGTATTTTTTTCCCAACTACATTGGTGTCGGCTTCCAGTCAAACCGGATTCAGCTGAATGCTAGTATTTTACGTGGAGCGGCTGCCTACCAGACCTCCACAACCCATGAACTGGGTAACACGGTATTTCTTGGCAAGACTGGAGTCAGATTTACTGGCTTGGATTTACAATCCGTAACGACTGCCAAGATACAAGGAAGGAACTCGGAGGAAACTCGATATGTTAAGATGGTCACCCATCCACAAACCAACCTTGGCAAGCGTTGCTTAACCTTGAAGATTGAACCGTGCAACTGTTGTTATTTAGCCACGAGTCATCCTTATACTAACAAATATAAATGCGGAAGTGAGTTCGCTGCTTATAACGCTTTTATACCTAAATCGCTAAATATGTTTTAATGAATTTTGAAGCAAAGATCGACGGGGCCCTGAAAACACAATATCTATTCTAGTTTAGTATACATAATAACAAGTTAAATTAAACATTAATTTACTGACAACCAAAGCACAACCGAAATTGTAGGGCTTTTGAAGGAACACAGATGGGTTTAAGAGTCTGAAGACGATAAGAGTCGTCCAAAAAAATGTTTTATGTATAACTAGCTTCTGCCAGCGGCTTCGCCCGCGTGATCCCTAGGGAACATGTTCCCGGGATTAAAATTAGCTTATGTGCTATTCCAGACTATAATCTATCTTTGTTCTAAATTTCATTAAGATCCGTTAAGCCGTTCTGGCGTGATTGAGTAACAAACAACCAAACTTTCACATTTTCAATTTTTTTTTTCATTTTTCTATTGATTGTAGCGTGATGAAAAGTATACTATAACCTGCTCAGGAGTATGAATAATAATTGTACCAAGTTTCGTTAAAATCCGTCGAGTAGCTTTTGTTTCTATAACGGTTATACAGACAGACAGACAAAAATTTTACTGATTGCATTTTTGGCATCAGTATTGATCCCTAATCACCCCCTGATAGTTATTTTGGAAATATATTTCATGTACAGAATTGACCTCTCTACAGATTTATTATAAGTATAGATAGATAGAAGAAGATTTACAAAACAATCGTTTTAATAAATATAACTTTCTCATTACAGCCGAAATTTTGGAAGAAGTAACTTTAGAAGAACACGTGGCGTATATGAAAATGATGAATAAAGCTTGTACGGATGAAACAAAACGAATAGAAGGGAAATTCAGTGAAGAATACATGGGCATGCCTGGATCATTTAGATGTTTAAGTGTAGATTAATCTGTACTTAACATATTTTTACAAAAAAAAAAATAATATACAATGTTTACAGTATCTACATTATGTACAAACGCATAAAAAAAAAACAAAATAAATCATTTATGTGGATTATTTTTTTGATGCCCAAAAAAAAAACAATGTATTTTAATTGTTTTAAACTTTCATGGTCACTAACATTAGAATAGTTAATATTGGGATTGCTACCATGTACTTTTTTATTTGTGAGTTGTAACTGTTGCAAGCGCCATGGCGTGGTGATCATGGCGCTTGCAACATTGCCGAAATATCGGAAACTCGCAATAAAAAGATACACGGTAGCAATTCCGATATTAACTATTCTAATGTATTTTAAGGTGCATCCACACCGCAGTCACTTTTTGTGGAGCAAAAAAATGCAACATGATAACATGACATTCTTCAGCATTTTGACCTTTTGGTAACCTTTTGCTATCGGATGTTGCCCACTAACACTTGGAAACGTTGCTCCACAAAATGTAACTGCGGTGTTGATACACCTTGACTAAAGAGAAAGAAAGGAAATTGGATAAAAGTATTTCTACATCTGATCAGGCCAACGGCTTGTGCTTGTATTTTGTTTTATTTAGTTAATTTATTTAGTAGGGACAAAAAACAGTTCTATGCTTCAAATAAATAATAAATCCTTAAAACTAAGATCACAAACATGTAACTCACATCAATGTCCACAAATTCACAAAAAATAATAGAAGTAAAGGAATGTGGTCCGTAGGGTGAGAGATCTGTGATAGCTTCAATTATATTAAAAACAATTTAATTTCATTCAATTTTGGTCACTCGCAGATAACATAATATATTTGTGACAGTCTCTTAAAATATAAATCAATTCAATTTAATTAAATGAAATTGAATTCTGCCCTAGTTAATAATATAATCCAATCAAAGTTAATTACATTTAAATCTTTCAATACTATCTTATTAAATAATTTGATTCAATTCAATTTTGTCTAATTTAATTTAATTCAAAGTTCTGATTTGATTCCATGTTGTTTTGAAAAATATCCAAAGCTCTTTTTTGAACAACTGGTTGGATAGACTTAATAGTGCCAAGGCGACGACAGACATGCAAGACCAATGCTGGAATAAGTGCACGTACTCTAGCGTTAGTCTTGCATAATTATGTCTGTGTGGAAAATTCGAGCCACGCGCACCCCCCGTTGGAGAACAGTTCTGGGCACCGGGTTGCATAATTGACTAGTAAGCTCGATGCAATGGTAATTATTGTAACATAAACCATATAGTGTCATTACACCCAGAAGTAGTCACCTAGACTCGAAACTAAGAACGCCGTATCGCTTCAGTAACTGCCAGTAAGGAAACTTTGAATTACAGCATTCGTTCATTGACCGTAAGAACTTCTTTTGTACTATTTCCAATCAAGAGCAGTATTTGTCGTAGAACGGGCTCCAGGTTTGGTTGACGTATTCTAACTGGGACCGTATCAATGTTTTGTAAAACTATAAGAACGTAGAGGGCCTCACAAAGTCACCTGAAGATCTCATGACGAAGCCATACATCCGAAACGCTTTGTTCACTATGTATATTATCCACATGTATGTCGAAATGCATGCGCAAATCTAAAGTGATACCCAGATCCCGGATCGATGTTACTTTACCCAAACAAGCGTCATAAATACTATCACTGAAATTTTAAATGAAATGTACATTAGAAATAAACTTTATCTTAGTCTGCCAAAATGTCATACCATTTCATTTAACATTCTAAATTTCCCTGTACGGTAAGAGGCCTATGTATGCACTTGTTTTGTTTTTGTCTTCTGCTTGTTACGAGCACTGAAGTGCAGTATGAATAAATAATCATTTGCGCATTGGTTCATAAGTTGTTTCGTTAACAATTCTAAATTTAAAATGTTTATGGACATGAACAGATACTAGAATATACTTGTCAACCACATTTTTTTTAGAAAAGCCTTGTGAGCAATGTCAAAAGAAAAAACAAATTCAAAAAATAATGTGACCGAAAAATTTCACAACTGTACGTAAATCAGTGTTTGAATATAATGAGTTTTTATCGTGGAATAACTTAACTTGTTTTAGTAAGTTGGTCTAATAACAAAAATGTAATATAAATAAACATTCATAATAATTATTATTTTTTATATCTTATTTTGATTTTAATCACCTTAATTGTCACTATTATAGCATCACTCTTGTACATTTGTTGTATTCTTTCTGTCTGTTTAATATTTGCGTAAATTATATTTGCTGTGATGGTAGTAAAAAATTGTTGTTTTGTAATTGTACTTTTTATTTTTAAGAATACCCTTTGAGACACCTTTCAGCGTTTTTCGGTATTGCTCATAGTTTTGGATATGGCCCTGAAGGCAAAACTTTAAAAATTCACCCTTTATTGTACAACTAGCTGACCCACGCAACTTCGTCTGCGTCACATTTTCCATTAATGCTCGCCTCCTTTTAGTCTTAGCGTGATGATAATTATGTAGTCTATAGCCTTCCTCGATAAATGGGCTATCTAATACTGAAAGAATTTTTCAAATCGGACCAGTAGTTCCTGAGATTACCCCCTACATACAAACTTACAAACAAATGTTACCTAATATTATAGTATAGATTTACAATAGGCTAGACTTTGTATATTCATTGAACATTGTTTGTCTACCTTTTTTTTGTAAACCTTACACTCCTTCTAGGTATTTCATCTGTATCGTGGGTGCTATTACATACATGCAAAAACAAACAGACCCGGAACAACTCAATTTGAACCTAACAGCTTTTATTTTCAAATCATCATCAATACATAAAAAAAAAACTAGGCACACCAAAACTTTTAACTTTGACTGTACATTAAGATACGCTCAAGTACGTAATATCTATAAACATAACCAATGTAGCGTTACCAAACGGGAGTGACCCAACAAAACATTATGAAGCTTTTAGAGACTGGCTAGTCTAAAAAAATATTTACAGATTTCAAATTCACAGATAAATCAATTCAGCTCAAATGGGTTTGCTCTTGACTTTTGTCTTGGTCAGAGATGACAGAAGGAGCCTGTTTACTTAAACTTTGAAGGGATTAGGGTTGTATGCGTTCGGAAAACACACAAACACAGAAATGATTATTTCATCCAACATTTATACCAATTTAAATTGGACTAGTACTTTTGCCGGTCACTTCGTACGTGCATTGTTATCTCGTCGTTTCTCGTTCTCGTAAGACGGTATTTATATTACGGTAAATTCTCTATTAATGCTCCTCCACGGTCGCCAAAAAATCTACATGCCAAATTTCGCCTTTCTATGACCTGTAGTTTTGGCGGTGCGTCGTTTGTCAGGCTGTCACTCAATCACTCTGAAACCAAAGAAGTTTTATGTAAACCGTGTTTTTATCCCTAAAATTTAGCAAAGGCTTCTATGATACAACGAATCAAATCAAACAAAAGAATTAGTAATTAAAAACGCTCGTTGCAAAGATATTAAGTACGAAAGGGTCTTAGTGCAATTAAAATATGAAAAATCTATCAAACGTTTTTTGAAATTCACTTGTTTTTCGTTGCAAATCGGATAAAAAGACATGCAAATCGGGTGATTTACGTCAAGGTATTAAGTTTTATGAAAAACATCAATATTGATAATACTATTGTGAGTATGGCAGTGGCTGGAGACGCCATTTTCTATAATATATCAGGTGGCAGCAATGAGTTGTCAGGTCCAGGTACCTGTAAATGGTAATGGTAAACATGAGAATCTATACAAATATTATAAAGCAGAAGAGTTTGTTTGTTTGTTTGGTTGAACGCGCTAATGTCAGGAGCTACTGGTCCAATTTGAAAAATTCTTTCAGTGTTAGATAGCCTATTTATCGAGGAAGTTTATAGGCTATATATCATTACGCTTAGACAAATAGGAGCGGAGCAGTAATAGAAAATGTGACGCAGACGAAGTTGCGCGGGTCAGCTAGTTGATTAATATGTCCATAATGAAAACTGCTTATTTCCATATTCTGAAAATCCAGTCGAAGTTTTTTTTTTTTTACTTGATATGGGTTTGCTCTTGACTCTAGTCTTAGTCAAAGATGACAGAGACAAAGTCTACGATGGAGCGAGCTTACCCAGAAGTAGACTGTTCACTCTAACTTTGAAAAGATTAGGGTTTTAAGCATTCGGAAACACAGACGCAGGCAAAGAGTTCCACTCCTTTGCTGTGCGCATTATGAAAGACGCTTGAAAGCGCTTAGTGTGGGTTGGTGGAATAGCAACAAGGTAGAGATAGCAACGCAGTGCGTCTGGATGTCCGACGGTAGAAAGGGGCTGGTGGGATGAGGTCGTAGAGTTCCTGGGCACACTCTCCGAATTACAATCTGTAGAAAACCGACAAGCAGGCAACCTTGCGGCGATGAGCCAAGCTGTGTAGCTTGGTATCCACCAGATTTACGTCGCCAATGAGCCTCTTAGCTCTGCGTTCCACCGAGTCAAGCGCGGCAAGCTGTTACTTAGCTGAGCCATCCTAAAGGTGGCTGCAATAATACCATTTAGAATCGGACTTGTGCTTTATACAGAGTACCCCTGGCGAGAGAAGCACTAGAGACTGAAAATACCCGTCAGCCATTCGTCCCTTCACGGTGCTCCCGCCACTTGGGATTCGGGGTATTTTTTATAGAGGTTTACTTTCTCGTGGTCCAGGCAGTTAAGCCAAGACCCTCGGTCCTATCAGTGCCACGAGGCATGTCCACAGCACTTCGATAGGGTTACGAGATCAGCGGTGACAGAGAAGGACCCAACAACTCTCTCTCTCTCGCTCACTCTGCTCGGAGGCAGGGTAAGTGCACACCGAGCCCGCTCTTGCTCCTCTGCTATGCCCTCTGCTACACAGAGGGTCACGCAAAGGAACGCCCCGTCGGTCCAATGGACCCCACCCGTGTCAGAAAATTAGCCGCGACAGTAACCCTCCCCGAAGCATAAGAGGAAATTCTCATTTCCCCTCATTCCCCGGAGAAAGTTACTGTCGCGCCCGGGGTGCACCGGCCCAGCAACTGTTCTTCCCTCCAGACGGATCGAAAGGGACCAGCAGCCGCCAAGCACGCGTGGAGGACTTCTGACTTCGCACCCCATCAATGAGGACGTGTGATGACACACAGATGAGGGTACCCTTTTGTTTTTGAGCCCTTATAAAGTACTGGCTGACCCGTGCAACGTCGTTTGCGTAACATTTTTCATTACTGCTCCGCTACTGTTAATCTTAGCGTGATGATATATAGCCTATAGCCTTCCTCGATAAATGAGCTATCTAACAGTGAAATAATTTTTCAAATCGGATCAGTAGTTCCTGAGATTAGCGCGTTCAACCAAACAAACAAGCAAACAAACAAACTCTTCTGCTTTATAATATTAGTATAGATTGAAAGAGAAAAACAATATACGGGAACTACCAAGGAAAAGCCCATAACCCAAAAGAAATATTAAGTAAGAAGCATAGTCTAGCTTGGAATATGTACCATGTGTCCCATATTTCCTATAAAGGGGTTCGGATTTCCATGGGAGCTGGCATAGCCTGCCAGCATAGGACACTTTATCTTGAAATATTTCAAGATAAAGAAATATTTCAGAATATTTTTATGGGCATTGTCTCCCGCAGCCATTTTTTTTTCAAAGTTGTCAGCAACGTAACACTTTAGGGCACCATTTTTTTAAATTTTTTGTTTGTTTAAGTGTGAGTTGGTGGAATAGCAGCAATTGACATTGTGCGCCGCAACTTTGAAAAAAAAAATGGCCGCGGGAGGCAATGCCGCAATGGTCCTATGGCTTTTTATGCGGAAGTGAGTTAAAACTCTAGATTTTGTTTTTATTATATGTTATGGATCTGTGTAATCTCTTTACTCTAAAATGCAGCGAGATGAGGAGAAAATATATGAAGCTGTTAAGATTCTATTATTCTCAAGTCTTCTGTCGTTTATGGTGCTTTTGAAATACCAAAATTCATAAAAATTACTTTGTAAAAAGGGGTTAAAATATTGCTTTTTGAGTTTAAAATGTGTTCTTCCTCTTTTCTAAGTCAATATAAAGATTATGCAAATGATATTCACTACTATACGAGTGTCAAAACTACTATACTTATAATCTTGTTGCTTGTTGTCCCTAATAAAATAAAATACAATAAAATCTTCACTACTAAAATCCTAGTGTTGTGTATGCCAAATTCGAATGGTTCACTAAGTTCTTATCACCGGAATCGTCACTACATTTTAAAAAACAGTAAGTTAAGTCCTCCGTCGCGTCAGTCTGTTTGTTTGTGATAAACTCAAAAACTACTGCACCAATTTTTAAACATGCACAAATTATACAAATATGTTATTACAAATTCTTCGATGAGCCCATTGATTTGATATAATATCACAAGGCACAGCTAGTGACATTATTTTCGCTCCGTGTTTGGCTCACAAAAGGTCAAATGTGTACCAGAACTGTTCTGATACACATTTGACCTTTTGTTGTATTAAAATTATCGTTATATATTATGAAAACTTCGGAGGCATGGCATGGATGGTATTATTTAATATATACTATGCATGTAAATGTCTACAAGTACAGGTAAGTGCAGGTGTCAATGAAAATATTTTTTATTTTTCTAATGGAATTGAAAAACACCAAAAACAAACAAATTACAAAGGAGATGAGGAGAAAATATATGAAGCTGTTAAGATTCTATTATTCTCAAGTCTTCTGTCGTCTATGCTGCTTTTGAAATACCAAAATTCATAAAAATTACTTTGTTAAAATATTGCTTTTTGAGTTTAAAATGTGTTCTTCCTCTTTTCTAAGTCAATATAAAGATTCTAGTGTCGTGTATGCCAAATTCGAATGGTTCACTAAGTTCTTATCACCGGAATCGTCACTACATTTTACAAAACAGTAAGTTAAGTCCTCCGTCGCGTCAGTCTGTTTGTTTGTTTGTGATAAACTCAAAAACTACTGCACCAATTTTTAAACATGCACAAATTATACAAAAATGCTATTACAAATTCTACAATGAGCCCATTTATTTGATATATCACAAGGTACAGTTAGTGACATTGTTTTCGCTCTGTATTTGGCTCACAAAAGGTCAAATGTGTACCACATCAGCCGGTCTATTCTGTTGACATCTCACGGTGTTCACTTATAGGTGGAGTGAACGACAAGTGAGCTGTCATTCCATCTTGTTTGTGCGGTTTGACAGCTTACTTGTCGTTCACTTCACCCTCGCCTTCACTTTGACATGTTTACTGCCGATCGATTCTATTGACATCTCAGCGTGTTCACTTAGGTGGAGTGAACGACAAGTGAGCTCGCATTCCATCTTATTTGTATGGTTTGACAGCTTACTTTGTGATCACTTCACCCTCGTCTTCACTTCGACATGTTACAGAATCGACCGGTAGAATCGCACTGCAGGTAGCCTCTAGGCGAGCGTGATCCATCTTAGACCGCATCATCGCTTACCATCAGGTGAGACAGTAGACAAGTGTGTGCTTTCCAGTTAGTCTATTCCATACATAAATATTTCAATATCGAGCTTCATCTGAGTTACAAAACTCAAAAATTGAACTTTATTAGACACAACATAAAGGCCTTATGTTTATACGAATTTGATACTCACCTCAGATTCCGCTGTCGATACACGAAAATGTTGGGACATAAATTGCACTTCAGGGCTGCAGAATTTGTACAAAAGAGTTATCGAACAAATTCTGCAACCTGGTAGGCTCGGTCAATTAAGGTGAATGTTCCAACCAACCCTCCGAGTTCATTAAGGCCTAGGAACAAAAAAAAACAGAAAAAGTAATTCCTAGAGCTTTATGAACTTAGAGCGTTGTGTTGATGATTTTGATGATTATAATTCTGTAACTACTTAATATGTCTTACAGCCGCGAATAATATTTTAATCATCATACAACCTAGCACTGGCCTGCAAATTGCAAAAAACGTAAGAAAATTTGAATTTCGCGGGTTGGTTGGAGCCATAGAGTATATAACCACTAGAGAGCGTATAGGCCGATATCTTCTAAGTACGCGGCTCACTACAGCCGGCCGGGGGACGAGGAACAACGCGCGGCTGCAATTGGTCCGTTCAAGGTCAAGTTGCATAGGTAGCCTATGGTTAGTGGTGGCACTACTTGATTAAAGGAAAATAGTCGATATCGATAAAATGGATTTTAACATTATAAAAATACTCAATCCAAACAAACAGCGCTATATCTTGTTTAAACAAAGTTTCCCTATTAACCTTATCTTTCCACTTTTATTTTAATTCTGAAATCTTCGAAAATCTAAAATGAAAACATGTATTCAAACACACAGATGAAAAATCTGAGACCTTCCTCCTTATTTTTAAAGTCGGTTAAAAGTAGTTACGTGTTTAATGTAAGTATGTGAATTGATTAAAAATTGTATTAGTTGTAATTTTATGATCATCGATAAATCGACTTCAATCATTAAACGTAACAGCACAGATTTTTACGATAAAAATACAAAGGGGAAGAAAGGGATAAAAATATAAGTATTTCCTAATGAAAGAAAGAGACTTTTCCAAAAGACATCAACGCGCGCTTCTCACAGTGTGCTCGTTCACCTAACCACCATTTTATATAGACCCCTGCAGTGGCTCAACATCTGATTGAAATCAAAAATATTTTGCGTAGTCTTTACTCTCCGATGAAAAGTTATGCCATCATTTTTGTAACAAAAGGTCTAGGAATGTTTCCCACACAAATTCACCGGGTATGAAGGCATTTTTATGCGTTATAAATTGCATAAAAATTAAAACGATTTGTAAAAACTTAGCATGCCCACAGGTCTAACAATTGGTCACAACTAAAATGGTTATTAGTGCCGCTGCCTGACATCTGAGCAAAAACACTAATAGTTTTCGTGCGTCGGGGCACTGTATGCGCAGTCAAGTGGTTTATTAGTCTTTGGTTGGAGCATTCACATTAAGCTGATAGGTAAGTAATTCTAACGCGCCGTCGATGCAGGCAAAGACTCTATTGAATAACGATGTAAACAAAACTTTGTAACATTTTATTTTTATTTTGAAAGGATGACCGTGGAGTTTCTTGCACGTTCTTCTCCATAGAGATCTACGCTTTCAATCGTGCAAATAGCTTTATCTATTGGACCGACTGACTTTGTCAATTCAAAAGTGCCTGTAAATAGTTTGGAATAAATGCTTGAGTTGAGACGAGCCGTCTAAACTGTTAAAAATCGTTACAAGCTTTCCGAGAGACACGGAGAAGTTTTAGTATGTTATTGATAGTCACCCAAAAAAAAAACAACCACGGCTAACCTTGTAGATTGACCTGTGTGGCTGTTACTAGCCTTGAGCTAGCTATTAAAATATTACTTAGCAGTTTTGATGCTGATTGTACGCATAATAAAATTATTGAATAACCTGTAGTTTTATACAAAGTTATAAATACAGAAGACTCAACATAATTGTATCCAGTTAGATTTCAGATATCTAAGTATGCAGTAACAATATATTAAGAGACTAGATTTTTTTAATATAGATTTACATATTTTATCCTAAAAAAAAAGTGTTCTTAAATAATATGGAGTCCATACAGGAAAACCGCCTTTTAAAACGACCTCCTGGTGCTATAGAGAATATCAGGAAAATCCATAATTTGGATAAACCAGGAAGACTTGAAGAAGCAATCAAGATTTTGGAGGAGTGGATTCAGAAACAGGACCATATCATCAAAAAAGATTTCAGTAAGTATACTAATGAATGTTTAAAGCCCCCCCGCAGACAGTCACAATGAATCTGGTGACAATGGCGCGACGACCAATTCACATACTTAGCTATTAATCTTACGTAATACTATTCAAAATGCAAAATTTGTTTGTTTCTCAATCACGCCAGAATAGCTGGATGGTTCTGGATGAAATTTGGGCCAGATAATAGTTGGGAATAGCACATAGGCTAGGACTTTATCCCGAGAGTAAGATCCCTTGGTATAATACCAACATTCACGCGGGAAAAACCACTTGCAGTAAGACTACACATAGTTTTTTAGGTAAGAATAAAAAAAAAAAATAACCATAACGGTCTGCAGGAACTTCGATTTAAAAAAAAGACAAAACAAAGAATTTTGAAAATAAAAAAACATTATAAAGTAAAAAATAACTTTAATTTCGGAAGTCGGTGTCAAAATACAAAGGAACTAACAAAAACGCCGACTTCCGATTTTGATAAAATTTAAATGGGACCAATCTGCAAGTATATCCATTTAGATAAAACAAGAATTTTTCAAATCGGTTCATTTATTGACGGAGTTATGAGGTACCAAAAAATACAACCGAATTGAGAACCTCCTCTTTTTCGGGAAGTCGGTTAAGAAGCAATGAATGAAATGAACACGGGTTAAATTTTACACGTATTATAAAAAACATGCTTTTTTAATTCATACTACATAATAATATATTGTTAATTGTACACTTTAAGAAATTATAATAAAAGTTGGAAAACCACAAAGTTCTCATTCATAATTTTTGGAACAACGGAATATAATCATGAATTTCTAATAGCTGGTACTAGTGGCGCACAAGCACGGCGTAACAAAATTTAATAACACACACACACATAATTATTGCCTTGTGTATCAAGTGCCTACTGTCTAGCCCGTTTCTCACTATCAAATTACTATGTTAATTTTATGTTAACACACAAACCTGGCAAGGTCACTTGTGACTTTGCCTCTATTTTGGGAGGACTAATAAATATTTACTTATCATTTTTTTTCGGTCGTTTGAAAGACAGAAATTATCCCTTGGGAACTTACTCCTTTAATAAATCTTTTTACTTCTTATTTGTTTTAAAAATTGTTCACAATAGGTAATATGCATGCGATTTTTTTATTTGCAAAACAAACTACTTATTAGCTCTAGTAGATAATCATGAAATTATTTTTTAAATACCTTCATAATTTATGAAGTTATAAAGCTTCAAAGGCTACAGTTAGAAAGAGAAGTCCGATACGAACTGTGACGTCAAATTACACGACGACAATACAGCTGCCATAGAAAACAGCGTTTTCGCGAGGGGGACAGATATATTTGTTTAACTAACTTCACTGTTAGTATTATATTTTCGAATACTTTTAGACAAACTATTCAGATCATAAATACTTTTTTCATGCATATTCCCTATTGGTTACGCATTTTACGTCTTCATTAGGTAAACAGTCAGTAGATCATTTGCCGGAGAACAAAAGTCACTTCTTGCGCGCACTCTTTGTTAGTACATAATATCCTTAAACTCAAGTTATAGGGTACCAGCTAATGGCCGCGGCTTCACCCTCTTGACAAATTATATACTAAATTGATCCTCAATAACCACTCTATTCATTTGTGAAAACAGCATGAAAATCGGTGAAGCAGTTTTTGAGTTTATTGAAAGCAGACATACGGACGCGGCGGAGGACTTTGTTTTATAATATTGTAGAGATATGCATGAAAGAGATATTTACTACTTATACCTACCGTTTATATAAAAACGTACAATAATAAAATACAAACAGTGAAAATAGAATTGCTCGAAAAACAAACGAGATTATTTTAACAAATATTCTCGTTATTTTAAATGGCAGCTGTATAGGCATCATAATTATTCGGACTTCTCTTTCTAATTGTAATCTTTGAAACTTCATCATTGATGAAGGAATTAAAAAAAAAAAAACGATTGTTTACTAGACCTAATAAGTATTTCATTTTGAAAATAAAAAAAATCGCATGCATATTCCCTATTACTAGGAAAAATAAAAACAGATTATTTTTTTATTTAATTTCCAATGCTTTCAGGTAAGGGTTACTTGGAGAAGACTTTGATATCATGCAAAGGCTCCGTAGAAAAGGCTAAGAAGCAGATAGAAAGATTGTGCACAATGAAGACGTTGTTACCAAAGTTCTTTTCGAAAACCAACGTTAAGGCGGAGCTACAGAGCATTCTGGACTTAGCGTAAGTAAAGTTTGAGGCTAAAATAACTCTACCAGGTTTGCGGAATTGTTCGAAAAAGTTAGCGCCCTGGAACGCATTTGGAGGAATACGGGGGGGAGGGGTTAATCAGTATCATTCTGACACTCCTTTCAGCTTCGAGAATTCATTTCATAGCAAAGAAGTGAGAGTGGGAAGTCCTTTGATGATTTCCCTTGCACGAAAAAAACTGAGATATCGTTGGATGTCTTGCGTGTCCAATACAATAATGTTTTCAGGATGCTTTTGAAACTGCCCCGTTCGTGTAGCGCATCAGAGATGTTTTTTTCAGAGCCGAACTGATGGGTTCCATGCAGTGCTACGCAAGAAGGCTGCATCACTGATGCTTAGAACGCGGGGCAGTGACAATAGCATCCTGCAAACAGTGGTAGAGAGTCCTTACTCCCCTATTCTGAGGCGTTAGAATGGTCAGGTAGCTTATTCCTTACCTGCTTTATCGATCTCTGCACATCCTGCCTCAGACACATATTTTATTGTTTTATTTTATTTTTATTCTTGTTTGTGTACTACTAACATTAGTCATAAGATATCTTTCAAACAAAATTGACTATGTTGTTGTCCGTAAATTAATTAAATTTTAATTAATTAATTATTAACTATAACAACAGTAAAAACGGCGTCATTAATAGGTTCAAAATATAGACGATCATAAGACAATAATAATTTAGCTTGTGACGAAATAATAACAGCAGCAAGGGTCGGAATTCAAGGTTAAGCTACGCTTGCCGAAGTCGATCTCCAGATGGGTGAAATAATGTAGTAGATTGACGAATAAACAAACAGTCACACAAATGATCCTAAAAGGGTTCCCGAAAATCAGGCAGAAATTACGATTGATTTTTAAACTGCCGATTGATAGCAGTCAAAGTGTATCTACATCTATACTAATATTATAAAGCAGAAGAGTTTGTTTGTTTGTTTGTTTGGTTGAACGCGCTAATCTCAGGAACTACTGGTCTGATTTGAAAAATTCTTTCAGTGTTAGATAGCCCATTTATCGAGGAAGGTTATAGGCTCTATAACATCACGCTAAGAAAAAAGGAGCGGAGCAATAATGGAAAATGTGATGCAGACGAAGTTGCGCGGGTCAGCTAGTCTAAAAATATAATATAATAGGTATATTATCTGTGAAAAAATATAAAATCTTTTAACGTAGGACAAAACTTCTGAAATCGCTAACATTTCTGCTGTCATAATAGATATCGGGGAGTTTATTTTAAAACACTCACTTCCTTTAGCAATTGGGTCATAGTAGGCTGCTCCTATCTCGGTGCTTTTTGAACCATCTGTATACAATTTATACCATTGCCCATAACTTTCACTAAGTTCTAAGATTACATCATTTCTTAACAAATTAATTTCATAAGATATTTTAGGTTTTACCACACTTTTTAAATTGATTTTAATAACACTATTAACATCAATGTAACTACACCAAATGTTTAGCTTATACATGTCTAAACGACACGTCGAATATATTTTTTCCTCTTTAATGGAATTGAATGTAGGTAGTCATTAGCAAAGGTTTCTTTTTAGTTAACCAATATCTATTTGTTGAAAGTGTACAAAGTCTATCCAGTAGCGTACCTTATGAAAAAAGTAAGTTCACCCAATTGCGAGGTTTGTGGTAAAAGAGAAGATGTACAACATCTCTTGATGGAATGCGTCAAGAACGAATCTGAGAGAAATCAAGTTATTAGGAAGTTAGGTATAAATAGGTTAGATTTAGGCATATTTTATAGTTTTTTATCTCGACCTTTGTCCCGAGAAGCTAAATTGATTTACTCGTTAGTTAATATTTAAAATTTTTGTATAGCTTAGTTTTTTTTGTTTGTTATGCAAGAAAAGTTTATGATGGGGCTGACATGAACTGAGTTCAAAAGTCCCTTAAAATAATTTAGATTAAAAAAAAAAAAAAAAAAGAAATCAAGGTAAATTGGTTTTGTATCTTCGTTTTTTAATACCGACTTCCGAATTTAAGATTATTTAATACTCTGTAGTGTTCGTTTTGGAAGTCGGTATCTAATGTTTATTTGTAAAAAAGTTTTTTACAACTTCGTCTACGCAGAAATTTTAATAAGCAAAATGCTCATAAAATATAAAGCAATGAGCCAAACTGAAATTAATTTTTGGAGGACCAAATGGCAAGTACGCCACATCGAACTAAAAAAGAATCACATAAATCGAAACAGAAACCTCGGAGTAACTTTCGATGGACATACATTAGAAAAAACACCCACCGTGTTGAGAACCTCCTCCTTTTTGGAATTTAATAAATTATTATAAATCGTATTTTCTTCTGTAGTCGGGTTTCCGGGAACATTTAGGTATAGATTACACGCTGACAGAGCAAACGTAGTCTTGCCATTAAAAAAATAGCCTACGACCTATTTTCAGACCTAACGAATAAACACAAAAAAAATATGCGATCTTTCAAGCCGTTTTGGAGGAGTCGATAACAAGTACCGTAACACGAAATTTTTATAAATATGAAGATTACAAAACTTTAAATAATGTCCAGCATTTTTTTTCTTTTTTTGATAAAATATAATATTCTAAATAAATAATATAATACATTTACTCGCAGGTGGCTGATCCCTCTCCCAACACTTACAGCGGACTATTACAGGGTACTAGTAATTAAAATAAGTAACCATGACTTCACAACTGAAAGTTTCTTACAGTATTATCAGTACAATGTCATTGTAAGTACATTATTTTTATTTTTTTAAACTAATTAACAGGAATGGCAACTAACAGGTTAAATGGCCTATACAAGATTAGATTTTGTTTGCAATTTCGTGCGCGCATTTCCCATTCTTCTTCGTTCCCGTAGGAATTTCGGAAAATCCTCTCCTACCTATGGAAACGGCTAATCCGATGTACATAAATTAAGAGAAATATTGAATGAAAGAAGAATAGGCACTTTTAAGAGCTCTCCGTCCCAGAGCGATATCAAACTTGACTATATATTTAGAACTAGCTTGTTTTTTTTTTTTTTTTTAGGGATGGGAAATCATCCAATGACTCCTCCCGCTCTGGGTGTAGTGGGAGGGAGTGTCAGACTTCTACTGACTAAAACCCATCCATGTTCCTTCATTGCCCTTTGTGTTCCGGAGCCACGGTGTCTCTTGCGAATAATCCCGCGACTCCGGCAGGCGTCGGCCCTTTCGGGCCCCTCTGTGTGCTGACTCTCTTTGAGGCGCGCGTGGAACACTAACGCGCCGTCGACACGGCCTGTCGTTACTAGACGGACGGACGGCGAGCCACCCATAGCTCGCCGTCCACAGGCCCGCGCCTACGGTGGCCCCCGACGCCCGCGGCGTCCACCACGGTGGCCGGGACGAGAGGGTCTCCTCTCCCGCTCCGCCACCTCCTTCGCCTTCGCAGAAGGAGGCAACGGCGTCCCATTCCGTCTCGCTCCGGACCATGGCTTGGACCAGGGCCGGACGCGAGAGGTCGCCGCCAATCGCCGTTTCGAGGACACGGCGGTGCGCCGCCCAAGTGGGGCACACCTGCAAAAGGTGATGGCCCTAAGGATGGCCCGAGGGTACCGCACGATCTCGCGCGAAGCGGTGTGTCTCCTTGCCGGATTGCCGCCATGGGACCTGGAGGCGATAGTCCTCGCGCGCCTGCATGATTGGCGCGTGGAGGTACTACGCCGGGGGGAAACTCCGCTGACGCGGCAAATTGTCGCGCAGCGGACTGACCTCCGGCGCGATCTCATGGCGTCATGGAGACGACGACTGTCGCAACCCAGTGCAGGGCACGCCACGATAGTTGCGATAAGTCCCCTCTTTGAGGAGTGGCTAGAGAGGCGCCACGGCGTCCTCACCTTCCGCCTGACGCTCGCCGTCCGTCCGCCTAGTGACGACAGGCCGTGTCGACGGCGCGTTAGTGTTCCACGCGCGCCTCAAAGAGAGTCAGCAACACAGAGGGGCCCGAAAGGGCCGACGCCTGCCAGAGTCGCGGGATTATTCGCAAGAGACACCGTGGCTCCGGAACACAAAGGGCAATGAAGGAACATGGATGGGTTTTAGTCAGTAGAAGTCTGACACTCCCTCCCGCTACACCCAGAGGGGGAGGAGTCATTGGATGATTTCCCATCCCTAAAAAAAAAAAAAAGGGCCATCACCTTTTGGGGCGCGTTCAGATAATTGGCAGCACGCTGCCGCAAGGAACGCGCCCACACCGGAGCCCCGTTGAGGGCCATGGACCGCACGACCCCCGCGTAGAGCCTCCGGCAGGAGGCGTTTGGTCCCCCCAGGTTGGGCAGGAGCCGCCTGAAAGCAGCCCCGGCCCGCTCCAGTTTGGGTGCCAAATGTCGGAAGTGTTCCCCGAAGTTTCACCGGCTGTCGAGGACGAGCCCTAGGTACTTCAGCGTCAACTCGACGCCAATGGAAACTCCTCCTACCGTCAGCAAGGATCCCGGCGGTGGCGCATTGCCTCGGCCATGAAAACACATGGCCTCGGACTTGTGCAGCGCCACCTCTAGACCCAATTGCCGGATCCTCTCTACGACTGTCGCAACCCCGCGTGTCATAAGGTCGGCCGCCTCCGCGTACGACCCCCCTTGTGCCAGCACCAGCGTGTCGTCAGCGTAACAGACCACGCTGACGCCGCATTTAGAACTAGATGACCCGCGCAACTTCGTCTGCGTCACATTTTCCATTACTGCTCCGCTCCTATTTGTCTAAGCGTGATGGTATATAGCCTATAATCTTCCTCGATAAATGGGCTATCTAACATTGAAAGAATTTTTGAAATCGGACCAATAGTTCCTGAGATTACCGCGTTCAACCAAACAAACAAACAAACAAACTCTTCTGCTTTATAATATTAGTATAGATAGTATAGATATATAGTCAAGTTTGATATCGCTCTGGGACGGAGAGCTCTTAAAAGTGCCTATTCCCTTTCATTCAACATTTATCTTAGTTTATGTATATCGGATTAGCTTTTATACTTAACTTCGTTCGTGAAAACCCCTTTTCCATAGGTAGCAGAGGATTTCCCAAAATTCCTACAAGAACGAAAAAAAATGGGAAATGCGCGCACGAAATTGCGGACAAGATCTAATCTAGTATAGCCATTTAACCTGTTAGCTGGAAATATTCCTTGTTTTATAAGTCTACAAGCTATCCCTCACGGATTCGCTCCCGTCCTCTGCAACTTTCCTATTGTTTTCTTTCATGAGAATCTTCTCCTGACACAAACAAACACAACAAATAAACGAAATCGGCCCAGCAATTCACGCGTGATGCGATGACCAAGGGAAAAGGGATTCATTTTTTATATGAGTCTATATCCAAAAGCTTCACAGCGTTGTGTTTTGAGCTTACGAAAACGTATATCATGTTAAAAATATAAATTATTTTTTATTGAAAGTTTTTGTTTTTTTTTCAGCTGACTGAATACATAAAAGCACACGATTACGTCAACGGTTTCATAATCATAGACGATTACACCCAGCTCAATTTGTTTGATCTTCTCTCTAAAATGAACACAGCGGAGCTTCAGCAGTTTATTTCTATTTTAATAGTAAGTATCTATAATTTTGATATGCAGGTAAACCGGAAGGGGGATGTTTGATAAACAAAATTATTATAATATCCTTGGACATTTCACACAACGCCATATAGTCCCAAGCTTAGCAACAAAAGCAAGCAAAGCTTATGTTACGGTAACGAGATGGCTGATAATCTAATTATATACATTTTTTTTTTTGTAAATACATACATATTACAGATAGAAAAACACCCAGACTCGGAACAAATACTTGTAGGTCGTACAAATATTTGTTCCGTGCGGAAATCGAACCCGCGACATGCGCCAACCGTGTCGTCATTATAAACAATAGGAAAACGTTAGACCTTACTGCCCACACGATACGACAAAGAATAAGAACATGATAATCTAACACTACAGACTTTTTATAGGTTTTCCTGTAATCTTTAGGTATAGAACTTTTACCTGCATTAAATTCAAAATTTTGGGCTCAACTGTTTCGGAGATAAGGGGGGGGGGGGAGGGAATGGTAATTTTTGTTTTAATTTCTTGAATAACTTCCCAACTATTTATTTTAAAATTATGATAAAAATATTATTAAAACCCTCACAGTATGCCCTTTCATTAAATATGTCACACGATAGAGTTTGAAAAGTATTTATTTTAATATTCAAGTTTGTCCCCCAAAACTGACCTCTTATTCAAATTTTATTTACTTACGTGACGCGTCTGTGTTTAGGTCACAGAAGTTATATCTAAACCGAATTTCAACAGATTCAGTACTGTAGATTCGAAGAAAACGAGCTGAGTCAGACGGACAGAAGACAGCCAGACAGGCAAACGGACAGACAGACAGTCAGACAGACAGACGGACAGACAGTCAGACAAACAGACACCCGAGTGAGCCTATAAAGTGAGCCTATAAGGGGTCCGTTTTTCACAGATTTTCGGAACCCTAATGTCTTGTCATGTCAGTTTACAAAAAACTTCAATTTTTTCTTCGTTTCTTCATTTACGTTCTTATAGTGATTTTAAATATTATTTAAGACATAAAAATATTAAAATGGATTTCGTTAGCTATTTGTGTATAGTACATCTCAACATAATAATATCAATCGTATTTATAAACGATGCACTAAAAGCATTATTACTATTAATTAATAAATAAATAAATTTGATTTTTTTTTCTTTCAGGATGGCTACGGTGCAAGATTGAAAAGTTTACACGTTCTAACAGATTCTAAAGCCATAGATTTGCTCATAACGAGTCTGAGGCAGTTCGTAAGCGAGAAGATTGGAAACAGAGTAAAGGTTCAAGCAACCATTGAAGATTTACATAAAGTAGTGCCAAAAGAAATTTTGCCGGTTGAATACGGAGGAAACGAGAGATCTATTGAAAAATTGCATGGTAAGATCCAAATCCCAAGTGATAATACATATAAATGTAACAATGAGATTGTTAGTTTATCAGGATTTTACGCCTAAAGCGCTTATTACACTACACGAGGACCCTAAGTCCCGATTCAGTGTGGAGTAATAACACTGTGAGGATTGCCCGGAGACCACGGTGGAACATACGGTGGAGGTCTGCCCTTCACGGGCGGAGCACCGCCGCCGGGTCTTTATCGAGGCGATAGGCGGCGGCAACCTCACACGACCGGCCCTGATTCAATCTATCTTCCGGAGCGAGGAGGCATGGGCAGCGGTCATCTCCTTCTGCGAAGCAGAAATGCAATGAAGGAGAAGGCCAAACGCGTGAAAAAGTGGGAAACCTCACGCCCCAGCCACCGCAACAGCAGAAGACGCCCCGAGCGTCGGGAGTCGCAGAGCGATTCCCAGCCACCGTAGGAGCGGGCCTGCGGACGGGGAGCGTTAGGTACTTAGGTGGCTCGCTGTGCAATCAGAACCAGGCCCGGGTCGACGGCGCGTAGTGTTCCATGCGCGCCTCAAAGAGATGTCAGCGTAGTAAACGGGGCCCGCTAGGGCCAGTGCCTGCCAGGGTTGCGGAAATGGTTCGAAAGAGTCACCGCGGCCCTGGAACGCAAAGGGCACTAGGAGCAACACGTATGGGTTTTAGTCAGTAAGACTCTGACTGAATGCTGTGTAGTGTAATAAACACTTAAGTAACTGAAACTATTTGGAAGAATTTTGGTATAGATGTAGATGAGCCACAGGGACGCTTTTTTTTTTTTTTAGGGATGTGAAATCATCCAATGACTCCTCCCGCTCTGGGTGTAGCGGGAGGGAGTGTCAGACTTCTACTGACTAAAACCCATCCATGTTCCTTCATTGCCCTTTGTGTTCCGGAGCCACGGTGTCTCTTGCGAATAATCCCGCGACTCCGGCAGGCGTCGGCCCTTTCGGGAACAGCCACAGGGACGCTAAATGCTACTTTTTGAGAAGATCCCCGGCAAAAAGATAGTCTACCTAATATTAAGTTACTGTGTAGTTGTGTTGTGTAGTCTATACGAATTTAGTTCTAATAAAAATAACTTTCTTACTACAGAGGAATGGGTGGAAGAATTAAGTTCAGAAAAACATGTCGAGTATATGAAAATGATGAACAAAGCTTGCTCAGATGAAACGAAACGACATGAAGGACAATTCAATGAAGAATATATGGGCATGCCTGGATCATTTAGATGTTTAAGTGTAGATTAATCCATAATCACATATTTTAACGAAATAATATTCTATTCGACCATGGTAAAGAAAATGAAAGGAAATTAGGCAAAAGAATTAGTAATTTACATTATAAAAATCTGAAATTCACAGACAGATGATGAGTCTTGGATTGCGTAAGAGTTCCTTTATAATGAAAGTTAGCACTAACACTATATTATTTTCAAAACGCATAGGGACAAAATTAAGGTCTTAACTTTTTTTTAAATCTTTTAACATTGTATTATATTTTATCTAACTTGTTGAAGGTTTATGTAAAACGTTGACATTACAAAATCTGTACTGGCCAATGGTTTGTGCGTATTTTGTATTGTTCATCTCATTATATTTCTATTTTTGTTCAGTCCATCCAAAGGTTGTCTGTAACAAGTTGTTGACATCATTTTCTTGTGCTTGTTTAGATAAACAATGAAGTAGATTAAATAATTATGTACCTACTCAATTGCTCATAATAAATTAGCTTTGTTAAACATTCTTCACTGAAAATGTCTATGAACAAGAATAGATACTAGATACTTCCAGGCAATTTATTTGTATAAGACCTTGTGAGCAATGTCAAGAAGAAAAATTTTAATATTGTGATTTTTTGGTTTATTATTTCCGCAACTGTGTTTGTCATAATGAACTTCCTTATCTAGTTTTAGTTTAGATACTTGAATGCATTACTTTATTAAATATTTGTTAGTAAACAAATATTGCATTCATAAGAATTCATAATTATGATTATTCTTAGATACTTGGATTTTAACAGCCGTATATTGTTTTTCGCTATTATTGCGTCATTATTGTACATAGGTATTTTTTTTTTTTTATATGTGAGTAAACTACATTTGCTGTGATGGTAGAAAACAGAGAATAAAGGAATAACAAAAAAAACCATTGAGGGTTTTAATATTTTATTTTACCAAGGTTCTTTGCCTCTTCGAAGTATATCGCAATAGGGAATATGCATAATAAAATATTTAATCTATATATTTTATATAAAAATAGACAACAATGTAATACTAACAGTGAAAATAGAATCAAAATTACTCGAAAAACAAACGAGATATAATTATTTTTAAACAAATATATAAACACTTTTTTCTATGGCAGCTGCATATACTTCATGGACTTTGACGACAAAGTCCATATCGGACTTCTTTTTCTAATTGAAAGCTTTGAAGTTTTATAACTTCGTCGCCGATGAAGTTATTTATAAAATAATTTCATGATTGTTAACTAGAGCTAATAAGTATTTCATTTTGCATATAAAAAAATCGCATGCATCGCATATATATTTTTTTTTCAAATTGACTTCCTGCGCAACCAATAGGGAATATATTGGTTGCGCAGGAAGTCAATTTGAAAAAAAATATAAAACAGTGCGGGTAGGTCGCATAAGATGGCAGGTATATGGCGTCTTAGTCGCCCTTATACGTTCGATGCATACTTTTAAATTATTTATTTTGATTATTTCTTACTGTTTGATTTGTGTGTTTTTGTGGTGAATATGTTTGTTGTATTATTTAGTGACCTTGTTGATTACTGGTTGTGTTTCTTGATACAATACGTCAAATCGTAAAAATATTCTACGAATGTAACACTTGCTTACGAAATTGCACCTGTGCAGTCGTCACTAAAACCTCACTTCCGAGCGGCAAAGAACCGTGGTTTGAAAAATGTCCCTAAATAAATAAAGAAAAAACAAAAGATGGTTTGACAGCTCATATTTTGTCGTTCACTCCACCTACGTGCACGTGGTGAAATGTCGACAGAATCGACCAGCTGATATGTCCAAAAACTGATATGTCAACGTTCATCATCAAAACCCACCCACATATTTACCTCGCCAGCGTTGCTTTACTCTGAAAACGTACTTGTTTGGCTGCTACGGTTCAGCCACGAGCAAACAATCTACCAAACCTTCCCAACTTAGTTGGGGTTGGCTGGAGTGTACAAGGATGCTGCTAAATATAATTTTACAATACGGGAGATATTTCTAGTGTGGGGAAAATTAAAAAAATATATATATTGACCATTACTATACATAAAAAATTCAGTACTAAGACGTTTCAGAAGTTCAAGTTATGAATATGTTAAGTGTTTTAAATGCAGCTTAAGACTCTGCCTTGTCATTGAGCATTGCATCCTCTTAGATAAATTGACTTATGTGAAGAAAAGAACAGATACTTAGCAATGTTTCTCATGAGAAACATAGAATATCTCAAAAGAGTGAACAGCCTGTTTATTTTATTTTTCTCAATCATCAATACTAACTTGACCATTCTACTTTGAAAAGAAAAAGATTCAGGTCATTCGCGAACGGCCAATGAGTTTGTACTACAATAAAAACAGAGAATAATATCACTTGCGTAGTCTAAAATACGATTATTTTGTGGGTAACTACGATTACAATAACAATTAAGATTGAAACGAAATGTAAAGAATATTATCGTTTTATTAAGTTCTTGAAGTTTTCAGCGATTGCAAATTGCGGACCGCTCGACTGGGTTACGGAACTACAGTCCCTAAATTTTTTTTGCTCTATATTGCGTCATAGGAACTACAGTCCCTATTTTTAAAATAACGACCTGGCAACAAATTATGTCCATTTCTGTCTTACCAACGATATTTTGTATCATTTTGCTCTTTTCCACTCGAATCTTTATACATTTCTACATGCTTAAAATACGAAACACGCAACGGGCGAGTCCATTTTTAGAAAGAAATTAAATGTTTTATTCAGTCTGTGGTATGACGCGAGTTGCGCGATGACGTAGTGTCGAATAAACTGGTTTATTATGTTGTTTGTGAGTGAATTAGTGTTAATTAATGTTTTATTGGTGCATTGTGATGTGATTAATGTGTGTGCAAAAGGATTTCAACATGTGGGTAAGTTTTAACACGTATTATATTCATTTTCATAACCCTTGATACACAAGGTGTCCATGTTGTCAGAACGCTTTCGTAATTTGTTAATTATTATGTCTAGCTACTTGTTCTGACTAAAAAGTAATTATTATCGCATTTTATGTTTACTGGGCAATAGATTTCAGCCAAAACATAAACAAAACAAACGAAATTTACGTTATGATTAGAATTTTTGTTCCGTGGGTCGGAAGGTAAACAATGCAAAAATGGCGGGAAATGGCTAATGTTTGGTGGTAGTTTTTTTTTTTTATATATGTTTTTGTACGGTGGAGTATGTTGTTTGTTATTTATCGTTTTTAGATATAACCCAGCTACACATACAAGTCATAAAATATATATGTTATCGATTTACTTTTTAAATTATTCCTGTTTAAAGTTCACATAATGTGTTTTTTTCACCAATATTCAATGTTTACAAATTAATTAAAAAATATAGAAACTAACCGTTATCATACACTTAACGTAAGTTTAAAGGGCTGTTTATCAGCTTTCGAACAAACAAAATAGTTAAGTGGGCCTTGAACTAAGAGGCGACGATAAAAAATGTTTACATAACGGGGACAGCTGGCGTGCAGCTGGCGCGTTTTTTTATCTAGTCGAGCGCAGTTGACGTCATAACGTGACTCATGCCGCGCGCAGTCAAGCGGAGTATTAAAATCTTCACCAGAACGAACACGCAATAGACAACACCGTTAAAGTGAAAGAAGCCACTAATTAACTTCCTTCTCATGAAATTTGTTTAAAAATTGGCGTTCCGATTACTCTGCTCCAAAATTTAAGACCACCACAACTTTGCAATGGAACTCGGCTAAAAGTAACCCAGTTGCAACAAAATATAATCGAGGCTCAAATTTTAACAGGTTGCGGTGCAGGAGAAACCTTCTTTATTCCCAGAATTCCCAAAATACCAAATAATATTCCATTCCAATTTAAAAGAACGCAATTCCCAGTATCGGTGTGTTATGCAATGACAATAAATAAGGCTCAAGGGCAGACTTTTCGTGTTGCTGGAGTAGATCTCGGTGTCAGTTGTTTCTCGCATGGTCAGTTGTACGTCGCTTTTTCCCGGGTTACCAGTTCTAGAAATCTTTATGCTCACGTGCCGGACGGGTCAACTTTCAACATAGTTTACCCGGAAGCTGAAGTATTTTCGTTCTATAGGTAGGTATTAGCGTCATGTGAACGTGATCTAAACAATATTACCAATACATTAACTATATAACACACAAGGAGTTACACGCTGACGGAGTCGCGGGCACAGCTATTAACAATAATATTGTGCGATTCCGTATTGCGATATTTTTCAACAGTATAGTAGATTGACATATTATATTTCCCTACTAAAATACGAAAGTTAATCTGTCTGTTACATCAAAACCACTGAACCGTGAGGAAGGACATAGGCTACTTTTTTTTGAGAGAGGACTTCCCAAAATTCGTAACAGAATAAAATAATAACTTTTCATAATTTCGTAAATACGTCTTTATATCAAAATCTGGAAAAATTGAGTTGATATATTTTGACCCAAACAATGACATTACGAATATGAATTAACATCAAAACCGCCGCAAAGGCACTTACGCGTTTATTCTGCGGGGCCGGCGTTGTGTTCTACTCTTCTGAGGAATGAATAGATGAAACATTTTAGTATATAAAACCGGCCAAGTGCGAGTCGGACTCGCGCACCATATTCTATATATTATAAGCAAAAGTTGCGGTTTACGATTTATGACGTATTAAAAAAAACTACTTACTAGATCTCGTTCAAACCAATTTTCGGTGGAAGTCTACATGGTAATGTACATCACATATTTTTTTAGTTTTATCATCCTCTTATTTTAGAAGTTACAGGGGGGGCGACACAGCTTACCATTTCGGTAGTCTCTCGCGCAAACTATTCAGTTTAGAAAAAAATTATTGAATCCATAAATACCCCACACGTACGTATGTGTTTGATGGAAAAAAAAATTGAGTTTCAATTCTAAGTATGGGGGGAGCCCTCAAAATTTATTGTTTTTTTTATTATATTTTTGTGTGAAAATCTTAATGCGGTTCACAGAATATAATATTATCTACTTATCAAATTTCAAGAGCATAGTTCTTATAGTTTAGGAAAAAGTTGCTGTGACATACGGACGGACAGACAGACAGACAGACAGACATGACGAATCTATAAGGGTTCCATTTTTTGCCATTTGGCTACGGAACCCTAAAAATGAAGAACAAGGCTTGCTCAGAAGAAATAAAAATGCATGCAGGAAAATTCCATGAGTGCATAATATTTTGATGAGTTATTGGAGTCGCCGATTTAATAATACAAAATAATCATAACTTTAATAGTGAACGTAATTTTTTTTATTTAAATTATTAGACAACCTTATAAATACAGGTCCGATGATAATCTAATTCAGTTGGTGTCCGACCTTCATAGAGTTTATACATTTTTTTAAATAGATGGTGCAATAGTTTTTTTTTTATTATTTTAAAGTTAATTTTGGAGCTGTGAAAAGTTTTGTGAAAAATTGCCTGTAATTCAAAATGGACACAATACACAATCACCAGTTTTTAAAAGGACCTCCAGATGGTATTGAAGGAGTAAGAAAAACCTGCAACATGGACAAACCAGAAAGACGTGAAGAAGCCATTAAAATTTTACATGACTGGATTCAGAAACAGGATCATATCATCAAAAAAGATTTCAGTAAGTAGCTTTAGCAGTAGTTGCTTTTTATGGGTGAAATCTATACTTATCATATTAAAAAGCTGAAGAGTTTTTTTGTTTGAACGCGCTAATCTCAGGAACTAGGTAAAGGGGGGTACTCTCTAAGTCCGAAGTCCGTAGTTTCGGGCTTAGTTACGGGCGTATTCTACTTCATATCACCTTATCACTAAGAATTAACGAAAACACGATTTGACAGTTACTATTAAATCGTGTTGTAGTTCATTATTAGTTCGAGTTTGGGACTTAAATTTGTAGGTAATACAGAGTAGAATACGCCCGCAACTAAGTTCGAAACTACGGACGTCGGGCTTAGAGAGTAACCCCCTGGTCCGATTTGAGTGTTAGGTAGCCCATTTATCGAGGATGGCTATAGGCTATAGGCTACATATTTCACGTACAATGGTCCAACATTAGGACTAAGTGCGGAAACCAAACCCCCTAATAGAAGGCTACATATTATCATCACGCTAAGACTAATAGGAGCCGAGCATTAATGGAAAATGTGACGCAGACGAAGTTGCGTGGGCCAGCTAGTAAAATATAAAAATGAATCACATACCGAAGTCCATTGCCGGACATATGCCTCCCCCAAGCATCGCCACAATAACCGGTCCATCGCTTCTCATATTCATTGGCTGCCCACAGCCCCCACAACGGTCATCGGTATACCTTTTGGGAGGCCTTCCTATCTGCGTCTTTCGGTATGCAGGCGCCGCCGGTACTAGAACTTTTCAGCCCCATCGACCATCTGCTTTGCGAGCAATGTGCCACCCACTGGCCTTTTTTAATAAAAAAACGTTGCCCCAAATAAGGAATTCTCCTGTATCGCGGGTGTGTAGTCAAACATACAAGCTCACATACACAAACAGCCATTGCCCCTTTAATTTGGCGATCCTTGGTTCTCTTGCGGTTTTATCATTTTTGATTCGATCACGCAAGAAAACTCCAAGCATTGCCCTGTGACTGACTTTAAGTCTTCTGATGAGGCCTTTGAACTATCTTGCATGGTCGTATGGTGCGCGATATTGTTGTGCTATGAGCTATATACTATATGCTATTATATTATAGCGTAGTCTGAAAGCAGCTTTAGTCACTCAGTAATAGAAGAGTTTCATAATTATGCTGAGCTAATTTCTCCTCCGGGACTTCTTTCGCCCATATCTCGTTTTATTCCGTTCCCTTGCAAATTTTGGGAATCTTCTATTAATGCTGCTCCTCTTTGCCTCCCAAGGACACCACGTGCCAAATCTCAACTTTCTTCGACCAGTATTTTCGGCAGTGCATTGTGTTTCAGTCTCACTTAGGAACGGAATAGTTCTATATATATTGACTAGCTGTCCCCCGCGGCTTCGCTCCCATCAACTGGCTACCCTACTTACCCATTTTTTTTTGCTTTTAAACCTTCCCAGTATTCTGCTGAACTAAACAAAAAAAGAACTACCGAAATCGGCACAGCCCTTCTCGAGTTTTAGCGAGACTAACGAACAACAATTCATTTTTATATACATAGATAGATATCAGTATATTAGCGTTAGACACGTCCGCCAAGGTTAATTGGATACATTAAAACCAGTAACCTTTATGTTCATTTTAGTATATTTTTAGAACTCACTCTAACGCACAAGATTGAGTGTTTAAATGAGTATTTAAATAAAAGATAAAGTTATTTGTATATTTGTTGGTATGAAGTAATTAATCTCTGAAAGAACTGTTTCGGTTTTGAAGTCACTGATAGAATGGCAAATTGCTGAGTGCCATAGGCTACATTAACTATCTATGTAATGTATTTATGTATGTAAATCGGGCTGATTTCCGCAATTCCACGACTAAGCGCGTATTTTACGTGTAGGTGGGACAAATTTGTCATTCGATCCACCCCAGCTCCCCAAGGAAGGCCAGCAACGCTTTGGTGTTACCAACTATCTCACATGGGGTACCAGGGATACCAAAGTACTTGGCCCTGCAATTCGCGACTACCGGGCAGCTTAGAAGCAGGTGTGCTGCTGTCTCATCCTCCTCCATACAGGATCTGCATAGTGGGCTGTCAGTGAATCCTGTAGCATAGAAGTGTTTATTAAAAGACCCGTGGCCAGTTGTTACGGCTGTGACTGAACGCAACTATTGATTAGTCAGTCTTAGGGCTTATTTTGTGAATCGGCCATCAGTGGAGGGAAGTGCCTCTTTGGCCTGCCTACACTCATTTTTTATCCATATAGCCTATTTCTTCCCACTGATGAGTAAAAACCTCTATTTGCTGTGTCAGGAGTAGCCGGGAAGGCTTAAGCTCGTCCCACTATCTTCAAATCAGTCTACCGCGGTTTCGTCTGGCATTTAACAGTTCTAGAACCCATGTGGTGGTTCTCCTTGCTCATTTCTCGTTTCAATTGCGGAAGACATGTCTGCGCTAATCCCATTTAAGCTTATCAGCTTCTTTAGGTCACAAAAGCGTTTATTTTTTTTAGGTCACAAAAGCGTTTATTTTGCCAATTTATATCAGCCAGTAACGACACAGGAGAAATTCCTAGTGTGGGGCAATGTTTCGAATCTGGCTCTCAGGTGTGGCAATGGCAGGGAATAGTGTGGTGGCCTCCTTAAAAACTGGTCAAGTGCGAGTCGTACTCGCATATGAAGGGTTCCGTACCATAACATCTTAAGTTTGATTATTTTTTGTTGTAGCGGCAATAAAATAAAGCAATCTGTGATAATAGGCTTGTGTCCTGAAAAAAATCTAATAAGTCCGTCAGTTAGATTTTCAAAAAATAATTGACCCGTGTCTTTTCTTATGTTACGGGAACCAAAATTGACGAAGTTACGACGCTTTTAAAATTGTCAATACGTCACACCTTCGCATAATTTTTAGTAAGTCGTGACGTCACGAGCCCCCACTCCCGAGTTTTGATGCGTTTTATCGTTGTCAATATTCATTGATTTACATAAACAAAAAATACGTGTCCATTATTTTTCAATACTCTAACTGACGGACTAAATAGTTTTGCAATTTGTGGATGATGGAATCTAGCCAACTGTCACCTCACAGTGACAGTTGTCGACACAATTGTGGACAACTGTCCACCTCACAGTGACAGTTGTCGACACAATTGTGGACAACTGTCCACCTATTACGGTTCTTGAGCTATAGCGCCTACTGACAGAGAGACGGACAGACGCATAGACTCACGGACAGATAGCGGAGTCTTAGTAATAAGGTTCAGTTGGTTACCCATTTAGAACAAAACCCTTAAAAATTACTATAGTCCCCGACACGACACGCTATAAATTTTGTAAACATACATAGTACGTTACGTAGAGACACCAAACAATCCCAAATGCAATCGATTTAAAGTAAGCTACGTGCAATGCAAAACTAATGGGAAAATATTTCACTTGGTGGGGTTCTCTTTACTATTATTTTAAAGCTGAAGAGTTTGTTTGTTTGAACGCGCTAATCTCAGGAACTACTGGTCCGATTTGAAATTTTCTTTTCAGTGTTAGATGTTTTATTTATTTATTTAACAATTTATGTACACACACGTAAATATAAAAAAAAAAGGAAACAGAAAAGTAGGTACAAAGGTGGTGGTGGTTTTGTGCTACTGGAATGCGTCTCATTCACGGAACTAATGTGAAACAATTGAATCTGTGTTTATACAATTTATTACTTTTCGTAGTTGACCATCTTAACATACATACCGAGTTTCCTCCCTGCCTCGGAAAGCACGTTAAGCTGTTGGTGCCGGCTGTCATTCGGAGATTTTTGGCAGTCGTAACTGGTGTCAGATTTTCTGGCTTCTGACTATCCAGAAGCCAGAAAATCTGACACCAGTCTTGCCAAGAAGTACGGTATTACCCCGTCAATGGGTTGTGGAGGTCTGGTAGGCAGCCGCTCCACGTAAAATACTGATATTCAGCTGAATCCGGTTTGACTGGAACCGGACCCCAATATAGTTGGGAAAAGGCTAGGCAGATGATGATAGCTTTTCGTGGCATGGACTGTAGTCTTGTTACTTCTTTTTTGCAAATACTTGGCGCATTTACCGGCAGTTATTAGTATTAATATCAATTTGTATATCTACTTTCCAGGCAATGATTACTTAGAGAGAACGATCATATCATGCAAAGGTTCCGTAGAGAAGGCAAAGCAGCAGATAGACAGATTGTGCACAATGAAGACGTTGATGCCGAAGTTCTTTACAAAGACTAATGTCAAGATGGAGCTGCAAAAACTAAAAAATATGGGGTAAGGTATTACAAATTAAACGAGATAATTTCTATAGAGAAGATGCTGTGAGGCTGAAAAATAATGAAAAGATTTTTTTTTAAAAAGGCAGTATTTGTGTTTTATCACTTTTTCATAAGTATGTACGTACATTTTTCTAATCTTAATAAACGGCAAGATGAAATAGAAAAAAACTGTTTCAAAATACTCGCATAATTTTAGAGTTGTATGATGTGTGTTATCTGTCAGCACCCGCAAATTAATAGAACACTAGTTAGACAATGTAAGTTTGTCCTGATAGGGCCAGATTTATGTAAAAAATCTACTACAAACAGACACAGCACCAATTGAGTGTGACGTCACCGGCAATGACAGCATATTTGCATCAAGCGACAATTTTGCATGACAAACATAAAATAATAACTTCCAAGGCGAATAATTTCTCTATTTTTCAACAAACTAAAGTTATTTATTCAAAATTTATTCTAGTAGCATCTTTGTAATGAATATTTATTCATGTTAATTTTTGATAGAGGTCAATTTGAAACTAACAAAGATTTGTTGATATACTTGACACTTGTCTCATCGACAGCGAGTAAAGCTTGAAACTCAAAACGCGTTGGTCAACAGCGAGAGAAATGTTTCGATAGTTTTAACGCTCGGCTTAAAGCGAGTGCTTTTGTGCGACTGGCTTTTATTCTCAATACTCGTTCCGGTTCTATAGGTAGAAATTACCGCTGAGCGAGTACAGTCTCTGATAGCTCTTGTCACTTCGATCAACTAGAGATAAGAGCCACTCACCGGAAGTGTGAACAGCCAGCTATCGACTATGAATGTATGTGTCTCTTTTGTTCACACGAGATCTATATCTTTTGTCCCTTTCCTCAGCGAGCAAATATTCGAAAGCTAACCGCTTCCTCGCCGCTGAATGTGTTCCCAAAACGTTTTGTGGTATGTCCACCATATACCGGTGGCGCATCGCCGTAAGTCTTGTGGTTTGATGATGGAAAGTGCTTGGTGGAATTAAATTAGCAAATCCGGTGCACACTCCCCTAAATGCAACCGATAGAAAACCGACAGGCCATCAACTCGGCGTCGATGTTCGAGACTTTGGAACTTCAATTCGACGAACCTATCATTGCATTTATGATCCTCTTGGCTCGTTTTTCAATTGAGTCAAGGGCATCAAGCTCTTCACTGTTTTGTACTGTTCTCATCTTTGGGACGGATCTCCCAGATACCACTGGGAGATCCGTCCCAAAGATGAGAACAGTACAACATACACGATCAAACTTGCGCTTGATACAGTTTAACCAGCTGTTCCGGCGTGAAGTACCGTCTCACCTTTGCTAGGATCTCCAACTTTCTAGCAGCCACTTGAGTCTTGAGGATACATGTTAACATAACACCAAGAAGCTCAAGTCAGTCAATTATCGGCACAGTTACACCTCCGATGGATGGAGCTTGGTAGAATTTGCTCTTCTAAGCAGAAAAGAGACACGCTTGGGTCTTAGCAGCATTGAACTTGACCAGATTGGTATCGGCCTATTCAGAGATAGTCTGGAAGAACACGTTCAAGCGTGAGCGCTTGACCAAGGTGAGACCATGTCTGTGACCCGCCGCTTGTGCGTCGGACTATCTCTTTTTATTGAGTCCATGCAAAAATTGTCTGTTATAGTGAATCTATACGTATATTGGTGTTTGATGGTACCTACGCTTATTTTTATAAATGTACTAGCTGACTTGACAAACGATGCTTTGCCATAATTATAAAAAAATTGCCTACGACCTATTATTCTCAGACCTACCAAATATCCTCAAAAAAATTCATATAATTCTGTCGAGCCGTTTCAGAGGACTTCGACAACAAACACCGTGACACGAGATTTTTATACAATAGAAGATTAAATTAGATGTGTCTTGTGCCTATATTGAGATGAAACACAATATTACATTACAATGCCTATATTGAGATGAAACACCACATTAAATTACAATTATTGATTTTTAAAGTCTGTTTGTTTGCATACGTAATGAGTTGGTAATATTATTTCAGATGGGTGGTTCCGCTCCCCAAATTAACGGATGACAATTACAGAATAATCTTGATCAAATTCGGAGAGTTAAAAAATTTGACTAGTGATATCTTCCTGCTTTACTTCCAGTTCAATATAATCGTAAGTCAAACGAATAATGTTTAGTTTACAACAGCCTCCGTGAATGAGTGGTTTAGGCGCTTGCCTTGAGACCTGGTGGTCGTGGGTTCGATTCCCATGCGAAGCATACTTTGTAAAGTTGTTTCCAGGTTGGCTAAGACATTCATCTGCCTAGCCTTGTCCCAACTATATTGGGGTCAGCTTCCAGTAAAACCGGATTCAGCTGAATAACAGTATTTTACGTGGAGCGGCTGCCTGCCAGACCTCCACAACCCATTAACTGGGTAACACTGTACTCCTTGGCAAGACTGGTGTCAGATTTTCTGGCTTCTGACAATCCTTAACGACTGCCAAAGATCTCCAAATGACAGCCGGGACCAACAGCTTAACGTGCTTTCCAGTGCACGGAGGAAACACGGTATGTTAAGATGGTCACCCGTCCACAGACCAACCTCGGCAAGCGTTGCTTAACCTTGAAGATCGACCTGTGCGGCCGTTATTATTTAGCCACGAACTCCATGAGGTTGGTTAAGACATTGCAGACTTGAATAACCTGATTGTCTGATAAAAACTTGATTCTGTGCTTCGGAAGGCACGTATAAGCCGGTGGTCCCGGCCGCCAAATGGCGGTCGTTAAACCATGTCAGGGGCCCTTGAGGCGAATTAGAAACTCTGACACTAGGGTGTGTGGGGTCGTTAGACCTTACTGCCCATACGATAAGAAGATGAACAGTTCATGAACCATTATTGTTCCTAAAATCTATACTTATCTATACTAATATTATAAAGCAGAAGAGTTTGTTTGTTTGGTTGAACGCGCTAATCTCAGGAACTACTAGTCCGATTTGAAAAATTTTTTCAGTGTTAGATAGCCCATTTATCGAGGAAGGCTATAGGCTATATATCATCACGCTGAGACCAATAAGAGCGGAGCAGTAATGAAAAATGTTACGCAGACGACGTTGCACGGGTCAGCTAGTAATATATAATAGGTTTGCACCAAAAAGGTTCCTTTCAGCTGTAATAATTATGACAGATGGCTCCAAATTTGATATCGCAGCACATGCTGATTTTTCTTCTTAGCTTTTACAAATCCATAATTTAGAAGGGTGAAAGGTTATTTTTGTTTGTAGCGACATTTTGTGAACTTTACAAGAGAACCATTACAATAAGACGAGTCTTATTGTATTTGGCTGACGGAAAATTGGTTGATGGGACATTGCAGTGTTAGTTTTTTATTTCTGCGAATAAACATTCATCCTGTCTTTATTTCTATTGATAAGGATATTTAATTTCCAGCTAGCTGAATACATAAAGGCAAATGATTACGTTACTGGTTTTATATTAGTAGAAGATTTCAGAGAAGCAAATTTAATTGAAGTTGTGACTAAATTGAACACTGTGGAATTACAACAGTTTGTCAGCATTTTAACCGTAAGTATTGGTTTTAATTACCTATTTGTAAAAAGAGGAAAAGTATGAGTCGGATATATAACCGAAGAATTCTGTCCCTTAAACCTTACCAAAAAAAACACGTGGCTTGTACGACTAAAGGAACCCGATTTATTTAATTTTCAGTATTCGTTTATCTTCTTTATTATATTTACTTTATTAATCTTTTCAAAGTTAGAGTGAACAGGCTACTTCTGGGTAAGCTCGCTCCATCGTAGACTTTGTGTCTGTCATCATTGACTTGGACTAGAGTCAAGAGCAAACCCATCTCAAATAAAAAACCGGCCAAGTGCGAGTCGGACTCGCGCACTGAGGGTTCCGTAAGCAGAAGTTGCGATTTACGATTTATGACGTATTCAAAAAAAACTACTTACTAGATCTCGTTCAAACCAATTTTCGCTCGTAGTTTACATGGTAATGTACATCATATATTTTTTTAGTTTTATCATTCTCTTATTTTAGAACTTAAGGGGGGGGAGGACACATTTTACCACTTTGGAAGTGTCTGTCGCGCAAACTATTCAGTTTTGAAAAAAATGATCTTAGAAACCTCAATATAATTTTAAGGACCTATCCATAGATACCCCACACGTATGGGTACGATGAAAAAAAATTGTTGAGTTTCAGTTCTAAGTATGGGGACCCCCAAAATTTATTGTTTTTTTTTCTATTTTTGTGTAAAAATCTATATGCGGTTCACGGAATACATCTACTTACCAAATTTCAACAGCATAGTTGTTATAGTTTCGGAGAAAACTGGCTGTGACATACGGACGGACGGACAGACAGACAGACAGACAGACAGACAGACAGACAGACAGACAGACAGACAGACAGACAGACAGACAGACAGACAGACAGACAGACAGACAGACAGACGGACAGACCAGACGAATCTATAACGTTTCCATTTTTGCCATTTGGCTACGGAACCCTAAAATGGGAGGCAGTGACAATAGCATCCTGAAAACAGTGGTGCAAAATCCTAACTCCATTCCGCTTATTCAAATTTTTCATCGTTCTCTGCACATTCTGCCTTTGTGAGGCCTGCGGTATTGTTTGTTTGCTGTCTTAAGAGTCCTATTACGAATCGTAAATGCTCGTTTGCAATAGACGAAGTTAGGTTGGTCTGCGTTGGGAGTACATCTATAGTCCGCGAAACTATTTTGATACTTACTAGTCTGAATAGGATTATAGTTTATTTGGGCACTCGCGCGAGACTGAGGAGCGCGCGCGCTAAATTGACGCAGAATATATAGTACTATAATTTTATTTATTGTAATTTTGTTTAATTATATTAACAAACGAAAACTAATGAAACGTATTAATTGTAGATTGAAATTTTATATCATATTAATTTATTTGATAAAAAAAATTTTATTTGGAATATAATGGACGCTGAATCAAGTCATTTCTGGCTTAAATTAGGCTTTCTTTAAGTTTTTTTCCGTGAAAACTCAAGGAATTTATAGAAATTCTAGAACTCCAATAAACAAGTAAAACATTAATCTTACCTTTTAGTAATTTTAGCTTTTAAAAGAATTGATTGTAACAATGTGAATTAGACCGTCAAAGTTCCATCGCCGACATTTTTTCTTGCAAACTGAGTTCGTAAAATATTTATAGTAAATTACACGAAAAAAAAAATTAAAATGTGTAACTCTAACTTACAAGAAAGAGACTGGCACTATCGTTATTCAGGATCAAATAATTAAAATATCTTACTGCTGCTGATAATTACAGCGTCAAAAATCATGAATTTCCGTAAAAAATGTAATAGGACTCTTAAGTCTATAAATTAAATTAAAAATTCTTCATTTTACTTTCAGGATGGCTACGGTGGTAGAACGAAGGCTTTGTACTATTTAACAGATTCAAGAGCAGTTGAACTGTTGGTGAAGCTCGTGAAGCAATTTCTTAGTGAGAAAATTAGTAGCAGAGTGCAAGTAATTCGAACCCTAGAAGATTTACATAGAGCAGTCCCTAAAAACATAATGCCAGAAGAGTACGGAGGGAGTGAGAAATCTATCGTAAAATTACATGGTAGGAACTCAGTAATATGCACCGTGCAATTTCAGTCATCTTACAATAGCAGCACACTTACTACAACACTACATCATCATCTGCCTTGCCTTTTCCCAACTATACTGGGGTCGACTTCCAGTTAAACCGGATTCAGCTGAATACCCGTGTTTTACGTAGGGCGGCTGTCTACTAAAACTCCACAACCCATTAACTGGGTCTGGGTAACACGGTACTTCTTGGCATCTGACCATCCGTAAGGACTGCATTATTGTTAGTTAGTTGATTCCCGTGGCTTTGCCAGCTTGACAAATCACTACATATTATAAAAATATGTCCTCCGCCGCGACTGACTGTCTGTTTGTACGCGATAAAGTCAAAAACTACTGCACCGATGTTCATGCTATTTTCACCACAACACACAACCACAGTCGGGGCCAACAGCTTAGCGTACTTTACTTGGCACGAAAAACACCTTTTATATTAAGATGGTCACCCATCCAAAGACCAACCTTGGGAAGCATTGCTTTACCTTAAAGATCGAACCATGTGGCTGTTATTCTCTAGTCACGAGATTTCGATGTACATTCTTTACTACTTTTTTTTTTTTTTTTTTTTAGGGATGGCAAATCATCCAATGACTCCTCCCGCTCTGGGTGTAGCGGGAGGAAGTGTCAGACTTCTACTGACTAAAACCCATCCATGTTCCTTCATTGCCCTTTGTGTTCCGGAGCCACGGTGTCTCTTGCGAATAATCCCGCGACTCTGACAGGCGTCGGCCCTTTCGGGCCTCTCTGTGTGCTGACTCTCTTTGAGGCGTGCGTGGAACACTAACGCGCCGTCGACACGGCCTGTCGTCTCTAGACGGACGGACGGCGAGTCACCCATAGCTCGCCGTCCACAGGCCCGCGCCTACGGTGGCCGGAGGTCACCAGGTGGCCACCGACGCCCGCGGCGTCCACCACGGCGGCTGGACGAGAGGTTCTCTTCTCCCTCTCCACCTCCTTTGCTAGCATGACTGCTTCGCAGAAGGAGGCAACGGCGTCCCATTCCGTCTCGCTCCGGACCATAGCTTGGACCAGGGCCGGACGCGAGAGGTCACCGCCGATCGCCACATTCTTATCTAACAAGATTAACAGAACTCTAATTGTATTAATTTTTCAATTGCAGATGAACTGGTAGATGAACTTAGTTCAGAAAAACATGTGGAGTATATGAAAATGATGAACAAAGCTTGCTCAGATGAAACGAAAAGACATGCAGGAAAATTTAATGAAGAATGCATGGGCATGCCTGGATCCTTCAGATGTCTGAGTGTAGACTAATAAGTTATTTAAAAGAGATATTCCAAAATGGGCCAGGTCCATGTACACTACCTAACTATTTAACGACTGAATTATTTAAATGTATGATTTTAAATGTTTATTCATCATTTTTATCGATTTTCAACATGACGTCTCATTAACTCACTGTTTCTCTTCACATTGTTTTTAAGCATAGAGTAACTAAATCACCTGGCGTCGATTTAGTTAATCTACGCTTAAAAACAATGACAGATAATTACTATCAGCTATCACAGCAGTGTCACTTCGGTCACTGTCAAAAAGTAAAGTAACTATTGTCAACCTTCAACTTCCCCAAAAGTAAACATATCAAACGTTATTAATCAATCTAAATGACAGCTTACCGCCATGACGGGTTTTATGTTGTGTGTTGCAAGTGTAATTTATTGGTTTTTACAAACAATCAAAGCCGTTTTAAGAAATTGGAAAATGGGGATATGTTTTAAATGTACTTCCCTATTTTTAAATATACTGTACATGTACCTGGCCTAGGTTCCATACATTTTGGAACATAACCTACATCAAAAGACGTCTATTACGTCTAAAAAATACCGGACAAGAGCAGGTCAGACTCGAGCACTGAGGGTTCCTTACCATCCTATAAAACGTCAAATGTTTTTTTTATTTTTTATCGGCGAGGCCTGTTATCGTCAGAGAAATTTAATACTGCCACTGCCAGACCAACACCATCTTTTGACCGATACTGGAACTAATGTAATTTTGATTGATGACTTCTGAAAACCAGTGCTATGTAGAATATAAATTATAAATACATTGAATAATTTATGATTTTCAAAGCTAACTTCAGAGATAGAGGAAGGGTGGTTGGTCTTTTGTTTTTCATTTTTTGTCCTAAGTCAAAAGCCGTCGAAAAAAAGAAAACATGTTTCAGAAAGCAAATAGCGCTATTTTAATGCCCTAATAGCCCCACTTCAAATTATTCAGAATTTTCTTCTGTTTAAACAAACGGTTCACCGTAGTATGAACAAGTACGTCCGGCCGCCGTCTTCTGTTTAAACAAACGGTCGGCCATAGTGTGAACAAGCACGTCCGGCCGCCGTCTTCTGTTTAAACAAACGGTCGGCCATAGTGTGAACAAGCACGTCCGACCGCCGTTTTCTGTTTAAACAAACGGTCGGCCATAGTGTGAACAAGAACGTCCGGCCACCGTCTTCCGTCTAAACAAACGGTCCGCCATAGTGTGAACAAACACGTTCGGTTGCCGTCCTTTGTTTAAACAGACAGACTGTCTGAGTGGAATCGCGCCCATAGAATCTATAATATTTTAAAATGTTACTCAGATGTTTAATTTTTATATTATTATATTCTTGTATTTTACAGTTTTTTTCGTTCTCTTGTGGAGTAGCTGCATTAGAGCTGTACAATTTTTATCTCACGAGTTATTTTGCATAGAATATAAGCTAGGGATGTTATCAGGACTCATAATCTCTGTATTTTTTTATTTTAATGTTCAGTTTCAAATATCTGTACCTAAACGTTATATTTTCACGGAATAAAATTAGTGTGTTATGTTGGTAAGCGCCTGTAAACTCTGATAGCTACTATGCTGTTATTAAATAAGTAAAAGAATAATAAAATATTGTGAATCTAAAAGTGTTTTTATTTTTTATATAACATAATTTCATGTCACTTTATAATCATTAACTGACACTACTTGATCAATAATTAACATGATTGGAATATATCATATTATTTGTGTCATACTGTCAGTCAAAGATCACGACACAGTAATTGAGATTATACCTATCAGTAATTAATTATAATGATAGGTAATGATGATAAAGTCAGATATGTACACAGGCTATAGGTATAAGTACAATAAAAAGGTAATTTAAAAAAATACATAATATAAACTTGATAATTATGTCAATGCAGGTTACGTAATTAATTAAAATACGAACAGTGGGCCAATTCTACTAATTTTGAACAACTTTCGCATTCGCATATCAATCGCAAACTGTCAAAAAAACCCGCCTAGCCTATAACCTTCCTCGATAAATGGGCTATCTAACACTGAAAGAATTTTTCAAATCGGACCAGTAGTTCCTGAGATTAGCGCGTTCAACCAAACAAACAAACTCTTCTGCTTTATAATATTAGTATAGATATATAGATTACTGATGAAGTTATTTAAAAAAATATTTCATGATTGTTTACTCACTACACTTACACTAGAGCTGCTAATAAGTAAGTATTAGTGCTTTATTATTGATAACATAATTATTTGAGTGATTTGAAGACTTTCATTTTTTCGTACATGTTTAAAGCATACTTCATAATTATATTAATATTATAAAGCTTATTAAATACCATATATTATATGACTTTTTGTTAGTAATTTTTTTTTAGTACTTAGAAAAAAATACTTCCTGAGAATACTCAGGAAGTAATTGTTCCAATTTAACGACGAATGTTTTTAACCGACGCCTTCAAAAATGAGAAGGTTCTGTGTTCGTGTATGTATTTTTGTGTGAAAAATTAAAAAAAAGAAACTTTTTTACAAAATTAATACAACCAAATTCCAAAAACAAAACACTACAATGTATAACATAACTTTAATTTCGGAAGTCGGTGTCAAAAATCGAAAAAATAACCAAAAACACCGACTTCCGAAATTAAAGTAATTTTATACTTTGTAATTGTTTTGTTTTTGGAAGTCAGTTGTATTTTAAGTGTTTGTTTGCCCGTTTATCGAGGTAGGCTATAATTATAACATCACGCAACGACCAATAGAAGCAGGGTATTAATTAAAAATGTGACGCAGACGAAGTTCCGCTGGCCAATTAGAACGTACCATAATAAAGTTATGATTTATAAATCATTTTAATAACATATTTAAATCCTAATAATTGATGCTATGACGTAGGTTAAAATAAATACACGATGTCAAACGATCAGTCCATTAACCGGTTCCCTTTGAACATTGCTTCTTTACAAAAAAAAGGCAACATTTTTAATCCGTCCTGTATGCCAAATCCGTAGCAATAAATGGGTAAGTTACGTTTTATCATCAATGATGATTAATAGCCGATAATTACACTGGGATTATCGGTGATGCTCAATCAATAGTAGCGAATTGCACTATTGATCATCAGTGATGCTCAATCAATAGTAGCGAATTGCACTATTGATCATCAGTGATGCTCAATCAATAGTAGCGAATTGCACTATTGATCATCAGTGATGCTCAATCAATAGTAGCGAATTACACTATTGATCATCAGTGATGCTCAATCAATAGTAGCGAATTACACTATTGTTCATCAGTGATGCTTAATCAATAGTAGCAAATTACACTACTGATCATCCGTGACGATCAGCAGTGAGATTCCAGAAACATGTCGAAGTGAATACTTAGGCGAAGTGAACGACAAGTGAGCTGTCAAGCCATACAAACAAGATAGCATGACAGCTCACTTATCGTTCACTCCACCTAAGTGATCACGGTGGGATGTCAACAGAATCGACCGGCAGCATTCATCAGAATACCGTGTTGCCCAGTTACTGGGTTTTGGAGGTCAGATAGGCAGTCGGTTCACGTAGATACTAGTTCTCATCTGCATCTCAGCTTATTAGACTGGGAGCCATTCCCTTCACAGTTGGGAAAAGGCTACGCAGATTTTTTGTTCATCAGAATTTTGATGCATCACTAGCTAGCACGCGCAACTTCGTTTGCGTCACAGTTTTCAATAATGCTCCGCTCGTATTGGTCGTAGCGTGAATTTTGTTTTTTTGAATTCTGATATTATAATAGCGCGTTCAACCAAACGAACAAACAAACTTAGTTGCATAATACAGCACTTGTTTTACCGCCGGCGAGAAAGCGATGTAAATTCAAGAGACGCATATATTCATAGTTGATAGCTCACTGCTGCTCATACAGCTCTTACCTCAAGTTGATTGCAACGACAGCTATCAAAGATTTACTAGCTCAGCAACACTCGCTCGGCGATGATCGCGGGATAGTCAGAACTCACCAACGAGTGCTAATTTCTACCTATAGTGCAGGCCGGAGTTGGTATTGCGAGTAAAAGCCCGTCGTATAAAAGCACTCGCTTGAAGCCGAGCGTCAAAACTATAGAAACTTTTCTCTCGCTACTCGCTCCTCGTCAATTCGTTTTGAGTTTGAAGCTTTACTCGCTACTCGCTGATCGCCGGCGGTGAGACTAGTGCCTAAGGTTTGAATACTCGACGAAGAATGTGTCACAAAACTACAACATGCTGCCATGCAACCAAAACTTTGTTAAAATAAAACAAAAAAATTCGGACCGGAATATCGAGACCGAATAAAAAATAAAAGTAACCATGCATCGTGTTTTTTTGGTTTGATTTCACGAAGGGCAAACCAAAAATAAACTTTTTGATTGTTTTTGAAAAAAACCCAAGACCAAAATATGTTAATGGTTCGCAATAATTTTGGTGATTCTTATTTTATAACTTTGAGATTTTATTACAAACCATGCGCCCGGTGGAATTTTACATTGGTAAAACTGAGAAATCTTTCTAATATATAAAAGCCGCCAAGTGCGAGTCATACTCGCCTATGAAGGGTTCCGTAGCAGCAAGTAAGATAATATAAAAGTTCGTTATATAGTTCGTTGTAACTTTGATCGATGTTTTTTTTTTATATAATTGAGTTGATTAAATGAAAGGTAAATAGGCTTGTGTTCTGAAACAATCTAATTAGTCCGTCAGTTAGGTTATCAAAAAATATTTGACCCGTATATTTTCTGTTGTTTAGGGAACCAAAATTGACGAAGTTACGACGCTTTTAAAATTCTCAGTACGTCACGCGCTTTCTTCTTTTTTTTTAGGGATGGGAAATCATCCAATGACTCCTCCCGCTCTGAGTGTAGCGGGAGGGAGTGTCAGACTTCTACTGACTAAAACCCATCCATGTTCCTTCATTGCCCTTTGTGTTCCGGAGCCACGGTGTCTCTTGCGAATAATCCCGCGACTCCGGCAGGCGTCGGCCCTTTCGGGCCCCTCTGAATACGTCACGCCTTGGCATAATTTTTAGCAGGTTGTGACGTCACGAGTTTTGATGTGTTTTAACTTTGACAATATCATTCATTATTGATTTACAAAAACAAAAAATACGTGTCCATTACTTTTCAATACTCTAACTGACGGACAAAATTTAAATAGCAATATTTTAATAGCCTATTGTGGTTTACGATTGATGACGTATTAAAAAAAAAAACTACTTACTAGATCTCGTTCAAATCAATTTTCGGTGAAAGTTTACAAGGTAATGTACATCATAATTATAGTTTTTTTTGTTGTGTCATTCTCTTATTTTAGAAGTTACAGGGGGGACACAGTTTACCACTTTGGAAGTGTATCTCGCGCAATCTATTCAGTTTAGAAAAAATGGTATTAGAAACCTCAATATCATTTTTTAAGACCTATCCTATAAGATATAAGATATAAGAGGTTTTGATGAAAACAAAAATGAGTTTCAGTTCTAAGTATGGGGAACCCCCAAAATTTATAATTTACTAGCTGACCCGCGCAACTTATTCTGTGTCACATCGCTTCTAAATAATATTGCGACTTTAAATTGAGATGTAAGCTACCCTATCTTTTAAGTTGGATCAAACTGCACACGGTGTGCAAATTTGATTAAAATCGGTTAAGTAGTTTAGGAGTCCATCGCGGACAAACAACGTGACACGAAGATAAGTGCTGCCACCAATGCTGTGGAAGTGGAAATATCTTGGACAACACTAATTTAATAAATTCTCCGAAAATGCACCTCAATTTCCCCAATTTGGGGACAGAAAATCACGCAAATTCGATGTTTTGAATTATATCAGAAGAATAAAATCAATATTTAAGATCCTCGCATTTTTCTCACGTCTTGCCAATCCCCAATTGATCCCTAATCAACTTGAGATTCCCCGCAGTTTGGGGAATTCCCCTCACGTTGGCAACGCTGGTCTTGGGCCACCCAAATTTAAAATACTGTCGTACCAGCGACACGAACAAGAAGACAGAATTTATTTCTACAGCATTATAAGTAAAGGAGAGTGCTCATAAAGATTTTCGTGACAACAGTATACCGTTTGGCTACTCTTTGCGTCGCGGGCCTGTGGACGGTGAGCTATGACGACAGGCCGTGTCGGCGGCGCGTTCGTAATCAACGCGCGCCTCAAAGAGAGTCAGAATTAGGAAGGGCCCGAAAGGGCTGACGCGTGCCGGAGTCGCAGGACTATTCGAAAGAGATACCGTGGCTCCGGAACCCAAAGGGCACTGAAAGAACATTGATGGGTTTTAGTCAGTAGAAGTCTGACACTCCCTCTCGCTCCGCCCAGAGCGGAAGAAGTAATTTGATGATTTCCGATCCCTAAAAAAAAAAGGCTTCTCTTTGCGCGGCCAGAGGGCTAGCTTTTTCTTACTAAAATAACAGCATTGCAATGTTACCATTATCCTGGTTACTTTTCCCATTGAAAGCGATGTAGACAAATTTTCTGATACCCAGTGTTTTTTTTTTCTGACCCATTTCAATACGCTTGTACGCATAATCTAGCTATTAATATTTTAGTAAGCAGACACTTTTAGGCACAATATTTCTTGCTTGAATCAATTGCAGTGCGATTCTGTAAACATGTAGAAGTGAAAACTTAGACGAAGTGAGCTGTCAAACCATACAAACAAGATGGAATGACAGCTCACTGGTCCTTCACTCCACCACATGTGTAAACGCTGCAATGTCGACCAAAAAGCTCGGCTGATCTATACTGATCTATAAGTGCTAATATTATAAAGCACAACAGTTTGTTTGTTTGGTTGAACGCGCTAATCTCAGGAACTACTGGTCCGATTTGAAAAATTATTTCAGTGTTAGATAGCCCATTTATCGAGGAAGGCTATAGGCTATATATCATCACGCTAAGACCAATAGAAGCGGAGCAGTAATGAAAAATGTTACGCAGACGACGTTGCACGGGTCAGCTAGTAATATTATAAAGCAGAAGAGTTTCTTTGTTTGTTTGGTTGAACGCGCTAATCTCAGGAACTACTGGTCCGATTTGAAACATTATTTCAGTGTTAGATAGCACATTTGTCGAGGAAGGCTATAGGCTATACATCATCACGCTAAGACCAATAGGAGCGGAGCAGTAATGAAAAATGTTACGCAGACGACGTTGCACGGGTCAGCTAGTGTACTTATCTATACTAATATTATAAAGCAGAAAAGTTTGTTTGTTTGTTTGTTTGGTTGAACGCGCTAATCTCAGGAACTACTGGTCCGATTTGAAACATTATTTCAGTGTTAGATAGCACATTTGTCGAGGAAGGCTATAGGCTATACATCATCACGCTAAGACCAATAGGAGCGGAGCAGTAATGAAAAATGTTACGCAGACGACGTTGCACGGGTCAGCTAGTGTACTTATCTATACTAATATTATAAAGCAGAAAAGTTTGTTTGTTTGTTTGTTTGGTTGAACGCGCTAATCTCAGGAACTACTGGTCCGATTTGAAAAATTCTTTCAGTGTTAGATAGCCCATTTATCGAGGAAGGCTAGAGGCTATATATCATCACGCTAAGACCAATAGGAGCGGAGCATTAAAGGAAAATGTGACGCAGACGAAGTTGCGCGGGTTAGCTAGTTGTCTGTATAAGCTGGTGGTCCCTTCTGCCAAATGACTTATGTCAGAGGCCCTTGAGGCGGTTTAGATACTCTGACACTTGGATGTGTGGGTCGTTAAACCTTACTGTAAGAAAAAACCGGCCAAGTACGAATCGGACTCGCGCACCGAGGGTTCCGTGCTTACCAGTAGGTATTAAATTATTAGCAGAAGTTGCGTTTTACGGTCTATGACGTATTAAAAAAAAACTACTAACTAGATCTCGTTTAAAACAATTTTCGCTGGTAGTTTACATGGTAATGTACATCACGTATTTTTTTTAGTTTTATCATTCTTTATTTTAGAAGTTAAGGGGGGGGGCACCTTTTACCACTTTTGAAGTGTATCTCGCGCAAACTGTTCAGTTTAGATAAAAATGATATTAGCAACCTCAATATCATTTTTGAAGACCTATCCATAGGGATAGGTCTTCAAAAATGATATTGAGGGTTCTATCTCTATAGGTGTGGGGTTTCTCTCTCTATATCTTTACCTTTTGTGATAAAAAAAAAAATTGAGTTTCAGTTCTAAGTATGGGGACCCCCAAAAATTAATCGTTTTTTTTTTCTATTCTTGTGTGAAAATCTTTATCTTTATGCGGTTCACTGAATACATCTACTTACCAAATTTCAACAGCATAGTTCTTATAGTTTCGGGGAAAAGTGCCTGTGACATACGGACAGACAGACAGACAGATAGACAGACATGACGAATCTATAAGGGTTCCGTTTTTGCCATTTGGCTACGGAACCCTAAAAAAGAAAAAAAAAGAGTTTATTTGCGGCCAGTACTGCCACACAATAAGAAGAGAAGAAGGCACAATTTTACTAATTATAAATTCAACCGGTGATCAAAGTCATAACTTGTTATTAATTCATAAAACAATATTAATTTATGAGAAGTGCTTCGAATTTTACGACGCCCTTCTGATCACCTACCTACCTATTTAATAAGTTCAGTTTTCTATACATTTTATTCATCCGTTGATCAGTTTTTTTCGCCCAAAGCACAAATGACGCACGAAGCAAATTAGTGTCTAATGGTCTGCACATAGTGATATTATATCAAATTTTCCAGATGACATTTAACAAGCGGGACAGAAATGTCAATGGTTTGGTGACAGAAGCAGTTGACCGTCGTTTAAACTTATCTTTTTCTTACCGTGTCCTTCCCTACGAACATATTCCTCTCCAAAACTGGTTGTGGCGCTGATGATTTTCATACGCCACAATAATATTAAACTGTGTAGATCCAAATCATTTTCTGTGTAGATGTGGCATATAAATTAATTTTAATCTATAACAATTTTATTATATTATTAATGTATACCTATTTTTTGTTCATGTCAGTCCCATACTAACCTAGCAAATATTTTACTGTAACGATCAGTCGAGGAATCTGGCTTATAACTACAGCTCATTGTTTTTCTTACTAGGTGTGGTCTAGTGGTAATACCACCTGATTCAGACCCAGAGGTCCCGGGTTCGATTCCCAGCGGGGGCAAAGTTTTTGCTCGGTTTGGTTGGTGGTAGGACTTGTTCTAAGTCCGCCTGGCAAGCTACCACCATCATGTCTAAGACTGTCGCCATAACAACAATGTTAACAGCATTGTTGTGTTCTGGCAGTTAGAGGTATGATAGCCAGTTCCTCTGTGTAAGAGGATTCCGGGTGAAACTCGCTTCCATCTTCGGCCTAATCATCACTTTCCATCAGGTGAGAATTGGGCCAAGAGTACACCCGTTTAGTATTAAAAAAAAAAAAAAATACACACTTGCATGTTCTTGTACTTTGGGCATTGGCAGAATAGTCAACATCGGCATTGTTTGCCATTTAAAAATATAGAATAGAATTTATTAACGTGTAGAGTTTGTCTCTGTCATGTCTGACTATGACTAGAGTCAAGAGCAAACCCATCTAAAATAAAAATAAAACTAGATTTTATGTTTGGCCCAGTATTCAGCACACTATTCGCTGACACAGCCATAAGGCCCTCACATGTACAGGTGATATGCAGTCCAGGACGAAAGATGGATCATGGACTTTGGTTTTTAGTGTTTGTGTCCATCAGAGAACCCCTACTTGAAGAACCCCCTCTTAAGACAAATTTCCAATTTCTTTGTTTAGTTGATAACTAAATTTAAACTTGCAACTTGCTACTACATTGTGCGTTTACATGTGCTAGGGCAGTTTGATAAATTAGTAATGTTTGTATAAAATACTTTTTTTTTCGGCAAAAAACCTATTGTTCTTCAACATTATCTTCTTAACTCAATATATTTAGTCCAGCGTTTTTCCAATTTTTGTATTCCTTTAAAAAAATAGGTTTCTTCGACGCTCTCAAAATATGTGTTTTCGTTCCGGTGATGACCTCTTCGTTCGGTCCAAATCACTTACCACCTAGCCATTTCTTCGGGTTTGGAAAGAGGAAATAGTCGCTGGAGGATATATCTGTAGAATTTGCTAGATGAGGTAGCAGTTCGAACCCCAATTTATGATTTTTTCATGTTGTCATGGTGACTACACACGCAAAATGCACGTGTGCACACGTGTGTAGTCACCATGACTACACACGTGTGCACACGTGCATTTTTGTCATAAAACAACACATTTTACTTCGCCAAATGCGGTCGTTTCTGCTTCAAATCAATATCAAATCTGTCGCAAACCTCTAAATAATATTAGCAAGTGACCGTTTTACCCTTTCCAAGGTAATTGATATGAATCCTGTGTATCCCATAAAATTGTGGCCATGACTTTGTTGGTCGACAAACAAATTGTGTTTTTCGACCAACAAAGTCATCCGACGGCCTTCTTTGGTGTACGTTCACTTCGAGAAATCCACTGTTTTGGTTGTTCCTAGGTATCTGGTGTATTGTGATGTAATCCATGTTTCATTAACGGTTAAGAAACGGCGCAAAAACTCGTTCGGCTTACGGCTGAACATCGCCAAACAACCTTTTCAAGAGGTCACACGGTTTCGCTTATGATCGAGTGTAAGCAATCGCGGCAGCCATCTCGCGGATATTTTTGCATAAATCCAAATATTCATGTAAAATGTTATGCACTCGGTCAGTTGAGATGTTAGGCATCTCAATTGACCGGGTGCATAACATTTTAGCCTCAGCCACCTCACACACTTTCGATCTCCGATCGTCCAATATTATTCTATGGATTTTATGGATCCACCACTACCAATATCCAATTTTGCTGTGCCCGTCAGGGTCCACAATGATCCAAAGCAATGTATTGTAATATATTATAAGTACCTACCACCTAAGCTCACATTGTGGAATGCAATAAATATATTGAGTATTGAGTATTGATTTCTGGTATGACGACCTAATTTGGGCAACCTGAACGTTCGGCATCACTTCAAGTGCTGATACAACCACAACGAAACTCAGTAAAACACTTCTTAACCATTAAATCCCCATAGTATTTATCTAGCCTTTGCTTTGTGTCTTAATGGCGGCGCGCGCCAGCGGTCATTAAGTTTAGAGCGTATTGTAGTAAGCCGGCACGTTATGCATGTTCTGCTCGAGACTCCCACAATGGGTTTTTACGCAAAAAATTAAGTCTATTAAGCTCACGAAATTCACTTTTTTCCATTTTTGTTAAAATTCGAGAGGTTATCTGCTTTCAATGGCAGTCAAACATAAAATAAATGACGCAGCTTGCTAAAAAAATGTCAGCAGCCTATTAATAGATGGCAGTTGACAGCAGTACCTACCTACTGATGTATTATTTTAAAGTTATTGCGCGAGAAATTTAAAAAGTTACCGACTTATAAAACCACCCTCGTGGTAAGTTACTTAAAATTAACTTAAAATTTGATTACCAACTTATCAACTTAATACGTGTAATGCCTATCACTGCGGTCGACCCGAGTACGGAGTTTATTAAGAGTATTCCAGATCCACCACGGCAAGATGGTGCCCAGGGGCCCGAGTCTGCTATTTTTATAAATTTGTCATTCCGACACGATCCCATTGTCATGCCATTGTCATTTTGCTAAAAGTTCGTAATCTGCTAAATTCATAATGGCACGGTCACTGGCACGTCAGTGTCCTGTCAGTGGCACGTCAATGGTCTCGTAATAGAATTGCGGTAGGAATGCCGTATTGCTATTATTATAAAAACGAGCTAAATTTGAGCATTTATTCATGCCAGATTTTATTAAATTTAGTTTTACATATTATTTATTAGTGTTATAAGCAATCTGAATTAGTGAGAAGTTCGTAAATACTAAATCTGTCATTATGTACGAGATTACCATTCATATGGCTTTCTTTCAATGGCGTGTCAGTGGTTGATCATTGGAATGTCATAATGACGCCATTATGATACCATTATGTTAGTAGATTACCAAACTTGTCAAAATCAACCATTTTGAAATCAGTGATCGACCATTCTGACACTATTGTAATAGCAGACTCGGGCCCCTGCTAGTCTATTCTGTAAATAACTATTTCGAAAACGAGCTTCACCTGAGTGACAAAGCTAACAAAGTGAGCTTTATTAACTACAACATAAAGGTCTTATGTTTATACGAATTTGATACTCACCTCGGATTCCGCTGTCGAGACACGAAAATGTTGTTACAGAATAGCACTACTGGTCGCGTGCAGCCGATGGATGTAACTGCACAGATGGATGTAACCGTCAGGTTGGTGAAGCGACACGACTATGTCCAGGGGGGCTACTCTGGAAGCCCGCAGTCCGTCGTTTCGGGCTTAGTTGCGGCGGTATTCTACTCCGTATCAACTACAGACTAATGATTAGTCCCGAACCCGAACTAAGAATTAATGACAACACGATTTGACCTAACTGTCAAATCGTGTTGTCATTAATTCTTGGTGGTTAGGAGATACGGACTAAAATACACCCGCAACTAAGCCCGAAACTATGAACATCAGTCAGTACATATTCTAAAAGTACCTACAGAATTAGAATACGTGTCGTGTTTAGATTGAACACGGCGTCCAATGAGACCTCAATGTGAAAAGAGCTTTAGATTAAAAAAAAATACACGTAAGTACAGTCAACTGGAAATTCTTTTGAATCTTTCGATGCATTGTTGGTGTGAAAAAAAATGTTGTGCTGTAGTTTTATATGGTAGAAAGTGGCAATGTCTTTATTTGATCCTGGCTTTGAAGAATTTATTAATAATAATAATAATATACAGTCTTTTAACAGGCGGAAACAAGGTGCGTGCCTTCAACGGTTGGGTCATGCCGGTGTTGATGTACTCTTTCGGCATACTTAAATGGACTCAGACAGAACTTGACGCCCTGGATAGAAGGGTACCACTATATACTACTACTATACTGGATAGGGGATCACCCACGGTCATCGGTGATGAGGCTGTATATCCCGCGGAAGTGCGGGGGTCGTGGCTTCTTAAATGCTAAGACCCTGCACAACCGCGAGGTATGCAGCCTTAGGGAATACTTCCTAGAGGCCGACGTGGGTATGCATCGAGATGTGGTAGCGGTGGACAAAGGCCTTACCGCGCTCTCCTTGGCTAACGAGAACTGGCGCAAACCTGTGGTATTAGATACTAACGACCGCAGGGAGGTATGGCAGAGCAAGGAGCTTCACGGACGCTTTTATCGGGTCCTACATGGGCCCGATGTAGACTTTTTAGCGTCCGTAGCCTGGCTGCGTTTTGGTGACCTCTTTGGGGAAACCGAAGGTTTTGTCTGTGCGATCATGGACGAAGTTATGATGACGAACAACTACCGGAAATACATTGTGAAGGACGGTACGGTTGACATATGTCGGGCATGTCACCGACCCGGGGAATCCATCCGCCACATTATTTCCGGTTGTTCTAGTCTGGCTAACGGAGACTATTTGCACAGGCACAACCTTGTAGCCAGGATCATCCACCAGCAACTTGCTCTGAGATACAATCTTGTGGAATCGGAAGTACCGTACTATAGGTATGTGCCCGACCCAGTTCTCGAAAATGGCAATTGTACGTTGTACTGGGATCGGTCTATCATCACTGACAGGAGTATTGTTGCCAATAAGCCTGACATAGTGGTGATAGACCGACTAGAGCGTCGCGCAATGATTGTTGATATAGCAGTCCCTCATGACGAGAACCTCGTGAAGTCTGAGAAAGAGAAACAAAGTAAGTATCTCGACTTGGCTCGCGAGGTTGTCGACATGTGGGATGTGAACACAGCAGTCATCGTGCCGATAGTCGTGACGGCCACTGGCATTATTGCCAAGAGCCTCGACCAACACCTCAAGAGGCTCACGTTCGGCAGCTGGATCAAGGGCTTGATCCAGAAAGCAGTACTCCTGGACACGGCGCGTATTGTGAGGAGGTTCCTCTCTCGGGAGCCCTGACCACCGGTAGCTTGGACCCTGTTCCCGATACCGGTGGGCTACTATTTTTTATATTTTTAATTTATTTTTTTTAAATTAATTTAATAGAAATATTTAAAAATGTAAATAATATGTATATACACTGAATAAATGGAATAATAATATGATTATTTCTTAAGGTGTTGTAATTTTGTATTAATAACTAAGAAAAGACATGTCCACTCTTGTTTGTTTAAATTCGTAAGTCATAGGTAACCTGATAACGTAGAAAGATGAGAAGAATGTTGAATACTTAAGGACAATAGAAAAGCTAGCATTAAAATATAATAAATGGTATAATAATATTACCATCACAATCTAAGAGAAGCGAAGTTAAATTGAATTTGCGCCACATTCTGTGAATATAACAATGTCTAGGTTAATAACTTTGCGACTCTAGTTTTACTTAATTTTGTATGATAATTTCGTAGGTACTCAAACAGTTAATAAAAATGCAAGTATGCCTCAACAAAAAAGAGTTGTCCCTCCAATCTGAACACACCAGAGTACCCATTCTATTTTTTTTATTTAGAAAGGATCGCATTTGCATCTCAGTCGTAGAGGCTTTTTTGGACGGTTTCAGACTATTGTTAATTTTGACACATAATATGTTGTTACTTGATCGGTACCCAAAAGAAAACCTTTTTTAAGGATTTATAGGCAGAACAGAGGTGGCGTCAGATTTTTACTGACTAAAACCCATCCGTGTTCCTCCCTTTGCGTTTCGCGGTGACTCTTTCGAACAAAAGTATCCTCAACACAAACAAGTAGGTACCTATGAGTATGTTATGATCATTGACAGTCTTCGTTTGCAAATACCTTGCGATCCGTTGCATAATTTTGCCAATGACTGTACATTAACAGTGATATAACAGAGTTTCAACAGGTTATAAGCGTAAGAGCGGTTATGTTCTGATTCAGTTAGACATTGAGCATCAACGACTGTTAACACTTTTTATATTAAAATTGATAATAAATAAAAACTTGTAGAGTGTTCTAAAAAAGTCAGATCAATAAAATAGAAAAAAAAAAATAAAAAGAGATTTTTTCAAAAATGGAATCGATACCAGAGAATATTCTATTGAAAGTGCCACCAGGTGCCCTTTATGAAATTAGAAAGATCCATAATTTGGAAACACCTGGACGGATTGGGCAGGCTGTCAACATTTTGGAGTCATGGATATGGAAGCAGGATCATATTGTTAAGAAGGATTTTAGTAAGTACTTAATGAATTTTTTTTTTGCAAAATATTTGTAGGTTTTCTATTAATGCATAATTAATTGGATGTTAAGGATTCTTAAAGTAACAAAATTATGGTAATGGTTTATTTTGAAAAACATACATTACAATCATAGTGAAGTCCTGACTCCAGAGCCAGTATGTGGTTTTTTCGTTTAATAATTAGAAACTTTTGCTAAGAATATTTAAGAATTAGAAGCCCAAAGCTATCCCAACTTATGGTTCAAAAAAAGCTTATTATTTTTAGCCCTTATTTTTATGTTTGTTTGGGAGTCTAAAAAGGCCACTTTAGCAGAATCGGAAAGCACAACACGCTACCCGTCACTGTCAAATTTTCCCAATCAACCTTGAACCTAATGCATTAGCGATAAAGATGAAAATGAAATTTGACAGATTGTTTTGTAGTTAATATTATGATACCAATATGATTCTGCTAAAGTGGCCTTTTTAGACTCCCAAACAAATTCTGTACGCAGGTCTCAAAAATTCTGGCTTCTGAGCTTGATATGACATGGTTTATAAAATAAGAACTTAACGTTTTTTTGTAACATTATGCAATCGTCTCTGTTACACTACTATGTCATAACAGTAAAAGAGATAGTTGTCTGACAAGCACATGTAACATAGACAATTAACAGACATTATTACGTATTACGAGTTTTAGGGTTCCGTGACAACAACAAATGGATTAATTGTTTATTTAAACAATTTTATTAAACCCTCTTGATCTTGCTTTCCGCCGCGGCATGACTTGCTTTAATGTCGATTTCTTCAAAAAACCGGCCAAGTGCGAGTCGGACTCGCGCACCGAGGGTTCCGTACAAACCTGTAGGTTTTATACTTTATATATCCAAAAGTTATGCTTTACGATTTATGACGTATTAAAAAAACTGCTTACCTACGAGATCTCGTTCAAACCAATTTCCGGTGGAAGTTTACAGGGTAATGTATATCAAATATTTTTTCAGTTTTATTATTCTCTTATTCTAGAAGTTACAGGGGGGGGGACACATTTTACCACTTTGGAAGTGTCTCTCGATCAAACTATTCAGTTGAGAAAAAAAATATATTAGAAACCTCAATATCACTTTTGAAGACCTTTCCATAAATACCCCACACGTCTTTGCTCCGGACCATGGATTGAACTAGCAGTTAGCCAGCAGGATAGCCATGACTCTCTGGGACGCGTTGAGGTAACGGCCAGCTCGCTTTAATAATGTAGGCGACCACATCGCCGCCTCTTAAAGGGCCATGGACCACAAACCCGTAAAGCCTCCGGCAGGAATACCTACGAGACACTAACACCTACAGATCATTTACATTTCGCCAATTATGTTTGAGTCCTATGGCCCTGGAATGCCATGAGCATGAGGAAGAACACAGGTAGACTTTAGGCTGCCTTAGATCCATTGAAGTGGAGCGGAGCAGCGGAAAAACGTGACGTGGGTACTCACGTTATGCGGAGATTTTATGCTATTCCATTGGTTAAAATTTCTCCGTTTCTCCGCTCCGATGGCTCGTTCCTCTTCAATTGACACGCAGCCTTACTCAGTACAAGACTAACACTCCTTTTTACTCCACCCAGAGCGGAACGCGTATTTCCCTTTCCGTGTTCAACTGGCGACACCGGTCTCGCGAAATCGACACGCTTTTGTTTTACTACGGAATTCTACGAGCCCGTGTTCAATTCGCGTCAACTGAGCACGCTTTTGCGATCAAGCAACGTTAAAAGAAGTTTTACAAAATAGTGTGCAATTGACTTGAACACGGTTTTATAACCCGTCTATTCGAAACAAATCCGTACTGATTTAGCGCGGTCGTAAATGTTCGAGATAAATCGTGCGGGCCGAAGCAGGCGAGAGCGCCCGAAGTTGGATTCGCGCGCCTCTCATTGCATTGTTATTTGTTTGTTACTGGTTACTTTTGTTATAATATTTTTATATATTCACTTACTTAAAGTATGTAATAAATGTGAACCAAGTGAAGTACCATTGGATGCAAGAGCGAGCGAAGCGCACTCTGGACTTGTGGGCACCCCGACTCGGACAGGTTAGGTTAGAAGGGAATGGCGGGGTCGAGTGAGCGAGCGAAGCGAGCGAATAGACCCCGCCACTCCCTTCGTGGTTATTTTTTATAAACCACTCAGATGTAGGCTGGGCCTCCCTTAACTGTGCAATGTTGAGCGAATATAAAACGTTTTGAGGTTAGGTTACTACAATTAGTTTTTCTCAAGAAGAACGGTTTGTCGCCTTTACATGGGAGTGGTGCTAGGGCACAGGGGGCCCTCCCCTTCCCTCTTCCTGCTAAACGATTCTCGATTTTACCTCTTTTTCTAACTCAAATGCTATTCTAACCTCAAAACTTTAACCATACATGGGAGTGGTGCTAGGGCACAGGGGGCACCTCCCCTTCCCTCCTCCTGCTAACCGATACTCAATTTTACCTCTTTTTCTAACTCAAATGCTATTCTAACCTCAAAACTTTAACCATGGATATCTCCATCGCTGATTCAACACGCTTTTGAAGACTCAAACAGTCTAAGAGTCAAGTCAAAAAAGTGTTTAGTTCAACTGTACACGATTTTGTTAAACCTTACCCAGCGCCACTTGATCACAAAGGCGTGCTCAATTGACGCGAATTGAACACGGACTCGTAGGATTCCGTAGTAAAACAAAAGCGTGAGGATTTCGCGAGTCCGATGTCGCCAGTTGAACACGGAAAGGGAAATACGCGAGCGGAACGAGGCATTCGATGATTATCCATCCTCAAAAAAGGAAGTTAAGAGCGCTTTGACAAAATCGAATTGCTCAGGTTGACTAAAGTTGAATACCGCGCGTCACAAGATTTAAATTGATTTTTGCATTGCATGCAACAATTTTTTAAAAATATTTTCTTTACTTTATTTAAATCAATTTTTTTTCAAGCAATATAGCAACGCCACCTTAATTATTAAATATTTTTTATTTTAATTTGGATTTTAATTTCATAGATAAAAATTATAGTTTCGTACGGAAAATTGTCAATTACTCTCAGTTGTACAGAATTATTTTTGGTGTATTACTGTATGAATCGTAATAAATTGATTTGAACATTCTAAAGTAGAAGATACAGTTGTACCGTGGACATTTTTATAAATGATTAAATTATAATTTCTTCGGTGTACCAAGGCATCAAAAGATTCCCTAAAGCAACGTTTTGTGAATTATCCTTTGCGGAGTCAAGGATTTTACTGATGTACGTGAACAAATTGAAATATTTATTTAGAACACTCCCAAGATAAATGATTAAACCGTCTTAGGGATATTTTCGGTTTTTTTTTAAGGCTATATCTAAAGCAAAATCACACATCAAAACTCAAATAAAACGCTAAAATTCAAGAAAAATTGTGAAAGCCCTCTTAACATAAGTACTGTCATCAACAAAGCACAATCTACTCTACCACTGCGAAAACCGAGATGGAAAACCCAAACACTTTACCCAACCCGGGAATCGAACCCAGGAACTCGTGTTCGTTAGCAGTGCTGGTGACTGTTAGACGTAAGAGACAGATTTAAACACCTATATTTTGACACACTACACTAAAAATATAGCCTATTAAGCAATGATGAAGATATATTGACCCAAACGCCTACTTTCAATCACCTTGGTTGGAAAGAGATATTAACATTTTATTGCAAAACCGTTGACTGTTGTGAAGTTGTTGGCATAATGACGTCACTATAGCTAGATGCCAATACTCCCATCAACCAGAAGTTTAAAAATAATACATTCTTTATTGCGAATAACAATGAGACTCACGGTAACAATAAATTAGATTGACATGTATTACATCCACATTGTAATGCAAACTATGTAAAGTGATGTTATAAGAAAACATTTAAGACTTAACTTAAAGGATCATTAGCGTCTTTTCTGGATTCTGAAAAAAAATAAAACACTAGGTATATAATCATTTGCCTAGCCTAGTTCCCAACAACATTCCAACATTGGGGTCGGCTTCCAGTCAAACTGGATTCAGCTGAATAACAGTATTTTATGTGGCGCGGCTGCCTACCAGACCTCCACAACCCATTTACTGGTTAACGCGATAATTCATGGTAAGACTGGAGTCAGATTTACTGGCTTCTGATAATCTGTAACGATTGCCAAACATCTACAAATGGCAGCCGGCAGCAATCCCATTATATAATACTAGCTGACCCGTGTAACGTCGTCTGCGTAACATTTTTCATTACTGCTCCGCTCCTATTGGTCTTAGCGTAATGATATATAGCCTATAGCCTTCCTCAATAAAAGGGCTATCTAACACTGAAATAATTTTTCAAATCGGACCAGTAGTTCCTGAGATTAGCGCGTTCAACCAAACAAACAAACAATCAAACAAACTCTTCTGCTTTATAATATTATAATATAATAATATATAATATTAAATAGTATAGATGAAGGTAAAAAGTAAAATAAAAAATATACCAATAAATCACTGTTTCTCAATGACTGCAGTACATAAATAAAATTTACCTAATACTACAAAAAAGTAATCAGTGGATTTATTTCTCACTAGCTGACCCACGCAACTTCGTCTGCGTCACATTTTCCATTTATAGCCTATGTCCTTCCTCGATACATGGGATAGCCCAATACTGAAAGAATTTTTCAAATCGGACCAGCAGTTCCTGAGATTACCCCCCACATACAAACTTACAAACAAATGTTACCTCTTTATAATATTAGTATAGATAAATCATAGTTAAGTTTTTGCATACATGGGATTTTAAAATGAATACAACAAAAATAGTACAATGAACTTAATCGCCGGATAAAATATGATTTATCCAGATTTCATTGTTACCTACCTAAGTTTAATTCTGTGGGTCAAGGGACCCGAAAAAAAAAATATTTTTAAAAATCTTACTTTACTTAGTGATTCACAGACAATGCACAGCCAAACTACTGGTCGCAGAAAGCTAAATTCGCAAGTAGCTTCCTTAGACTCTAAGAGAGAATTTCCCGCACGTAAAAAACGGGATATAGGTGTACTAAGTCGCGGGTAAAAAAGTAACACTATATTACAATGCACAAGAAAGACTGTCGGTCTAACTGGAAGCGTTCACCTCCTTCCGCGAAATAGCAGTGTGATTCTGCCGGTCGATTCTGTTGACATCTCACCGTGATCACTTAGGTGGAGTGAACGACAAGTGAGCTGTCATGCCATCTTGTTTGTATGGTTTTACAGCACACTTGTCGTTCACTTCGCCTTTTTTTTTTTTTTAGGGATGGGAAATCATCCAATGACTCCTCCCGCTCTGGGTGTAGCGGGAGGGTGTGTCAGACTTCTACTGACTAAAACCCATCCATGTTCCTTCATTGCCCTTTGTGTTCCGGAGCCACGGTGTCTCTTGCGAATAATCCCGCGACTCTGGCAGGCGTCGGCCCTTTCGGGCCCCTCTGTGTTGCTGACTCTCTTTGAGGCGCGCGTGGAACACTAACGCGCCGTCGACACGGCCTGTCGTCACTAGACGGACGGACGGCGAGCCACCCATAGCTCGCCGTCCTCAGGCCCGCACCTACGGTGGCCGGAGATCACCAGGTGGTGGCCCTCGTTCACTTCGCCTAAGTGTTCACTTCGACATGTTTACAGAATCACATTGCTGTTAACATATCGAAGTGAATACATAAGTGAAGTAGACGACAAGTGAGCTGTCAAACCATACAAACAAGAAAAGAATGACAGCTCATTTGTCGTTCACTCGACCTGGTGATCACGGTGAGATGTCAACAGAATCGACCGGCAGTAATGCTAGCGATGGAGGAGGCCGAACGCGTGAGAGAGAGGGAAACCCCACGCCCCAGCCGTCGCAACACAAGAAGACAACTGGGGGTTGGGAGTCGCAGAGCGATTTCCAGCCACACATAACGACAAAATATCAAGTTTGTTGTATGGGCCCATACAACAAACTTGATATTTTTGTTTTGATATCTTTTCTGAGAGCAATGTGTGCCCACGTCACTTTTACGTATCTAATAATCATAAATCAACTACTAAACACAACATTTGTCTCTACAACATAATATGTTACAGAAAAAAAAATGAGTAGGTACTACAAAAAATACATGTCACGGTATAATATAAAACCCATGCATATTCGACAAAAGTAGTCAGAATACACCTAAATAAAATCTTCCGCGGCTCGGACACGTAACATTTAATTTATTGATCATACAGTAACAAAAACTTAATTATATACATATAGTATAGAGTCAAGTTTTAGTTCTCTAATTTTTTCAGAGCAGGTCACCAAAGGGCCAATTTCCTCTTAGTTGCAATCTGTTACAATAGCGTCAAATCCCATTCATTTTTTCTCTCTGTTCAAACATAAATATACGTTCTAAAAGTATGAACGGCTTGCGTTTACGTAACTCGTGTTAGTCTGGTGGTTTGACTGGTTCGGCAAAACCCACAAGCTCTTGCAAAAACCATGACTGTCATGTCATCTAATCCAAGTGTCATTAGGTTCACAATAGTTTGATTAAGTGGATAAATAATCATTTATCAGTATTTCCTACAAGTATGTAGCTAGTTTTTTGCATGAAATAACATAACAAAACTTGTTTTATTGAGCCAACAAAAGTTACGTAGTTCCGAGTGTTCGTCAAGGTAAAAATTGTTATTGTTTGGGTTTCTGGCTATTTTTACAATTAAAGTAAGCATATTGTAACGATTTATAGTTAACAATGCGTTAATGAATATATAGGTAGTATTCTACAAGCTTTTCCAATTGGAATCTGTTTGATATAACTCTGATAATCGTTATCAAAATAGCGCATTGAATTACGCAATAAAAAACAACAAATGGCGCCGCGCTTTATGAAGTTTGAGCTTGAATATTGCTATAATCGGCTATAGAACTCATATAAAAGATCATTGTCATTAGATTACTTGTCTTTTCATAAGCTAGATCCCAAAAATTGGTGTAAATTGATGCAATAGTTTTGTCAGAAATAACATAAACAGCAACATAACTACATTCAGCAAGTTCTCTCATTTCAATAGGATATATTTATTTCTCGAGTACTAATAAGAGTTTTGTTTATACTTAATTTCATGACGACATAATTAAAGAACCCGAAACCGTTTCAAGTGCTCGGATACAAGCTACAGAAACGCTGCGATAACGTTTTTTGTTGGCCGGGTTAGATTACACTTACGGTAAGCGGCCGCCCGCGGCGCTGCCTACCGTCACGGATTGGGTGACGTAATAACGTCTGATATCGAAAGGTTAATTAGGTATTAGATATTGTATTCAGTAGGTATGCTTACCTTTAAAAAAAGTTGTCCTAGCAAACTTGTTTATTATTTATTTCGTAATATGTACATATTATTATCTTCGCTCAAATGTCAGCGCCCGAAAATTATAAAAACAATAGTCAGACAATACAAATTGGCTCTCTCTATATTAAGGCGTTGAAAGGTCAAGTTTTAACACCGCAAAACTATTTTTTTTAGCGAAAAACGTTCAGATTCAGATTCAGATTCATTTATTTGTAAACATAGGTTACAGGTACACAGGTGTGTGAGATGTTACATTTTTTGTAAGTGCTCTATGCATGTTTCGTATGTCATTCGATAGAAAATTGCAGAACGCATCGAATGTCAGTTTTATGAAGAAAACCATAATGACAGAGTGTAACTCAGTTTTATTTCCATAGCAAAGGCGCGTAACTCAGTTTTATTTCCATAGCTACAGCGCGTAACTCAGTTTTATTTCCAAAGCAACAGCGCGTAACTCAGTTTTATGTCCGTAGCAACGTTGCGTAACTCAGTTTTATTTCCATAGCAACAAATACAAAATCCCTTATTTCAAATAGACAAGTTACAGGCACTTTTGAATAGTCAAGTTCTGTCAGTCAAATAAATGAAGCTAATCCTGCCGCGCTAGCGACAAGCGCAGCGGGTTGGTCTGCAATATAACACACCCACCGACCCCGTCTCCAGCGCGGCAGCAACAGCGCGTAACTCAGTTTTATTTCCATAGCAGCAGCGCGTAACCCAGTTTTATTTCCACAGCAAAAGCGCATAACTCAGTTTTATTTCCATGGCAACAGCGCATAACTCAGTTTTATTTCCATAGCAACAGCGCGTAACTCAGTTTTATTTCCATAGCAACAGCGCGTAACTCAGTTTTATTTCCATAGCAACAGCGCAACTCAGTTTTATTTAATAGCGGCTGTTTTAATCACGGTAGAACTTTTAAGTACGACCAGCCTGCGACTTCGTAGCGTATATTCCGTTTTTCCCGTTTCTGTAGAAATTTCGAGAAATCCTCTCCCAATCACTCCCCAAGGAACCTACACGACAAAATTTTAGAAGATGTCTGTCACTCACTCAATAATCAGTCAGGAACGGAATAATCTATAATATAAAAATAAATCGCTGAATGTGTTGCTAAGCGAAAATCTCGAGAACAGCTGAACCGATTTCGCTAATTATTTTACCGCTTTTGTTGAGTTTGTTATTATCAGGAGAAGTTTTTAATGTAAAAAAATAAGAGAGTTGCCAGTTGACGGGAGTGAAGACGCGGGGGACAGCTAGTTTTATATAAAATATATTGATACAGATCTATTTTTTACAATTTGACGAGCAAATCCACTTGCAAAAGCTAGGTATTCAATTTTATGAATAAACAAGAATTAATTTCACCTTTTCAGGCAAGGAATACTTGGAGAAAACGCTGGTATGTTGCAAAGGTTCCGTTGAAAAGTCAAAGCAGCAGATAGACCGATTGTGCACAATGAAGACATTGATACCAAAGTTCTTTTCGAAGATCAATGTCAAGACCGATCTCCCAGAAATGTTGAGAATTGGGTGAGTGATTATTTCGCTGGCACTGCTCTGCTTAGCACTGGGCTAAGGCTTTTTTTAAGGATTGGATATTATCAAATGACTCCTCCCACTGTGGGAAAAGCAGGAGGGAGAGTCAGACTCGTACTGACTAAAACCCATCCGTGTTCCTCCTAATGGCGTTTGCGTTCCAGGGCCGCGGTGACTCTTTCGGAAAAAGCGAGAGTTTTTGAGCGCGGTGACTCTTTCGAAAAAAGCGAGAACTAAAAACATAGTTTGAGCCAGAGACTCCAGCCAAGCACGACGTTTGCACTAAGCGTGTCCAAACGTCTGTGTTTCCGAACGCTTACAACTCTCGCTTCGTTCGAAAAAGTCACCGCGGCCCAAGAACAAAAAGGGCATTACGATGAACACGGATGGGTTTTAGTCAGTAAAAGTCTGACACTCCCGCTTTGCGTGGAGCGCACGGAGTCATTTGATGATTTTCTATCCTTAAAAGAAAAAAAATAGCTGATTTGACGACAAAAGGGCCCTTATTATTATACTGTAATATGCTTGCTTTTAGATCTAGCTGAAATAAATGAATTGACTTTGACTGTGTTTGACAACAAGTTAATTTACTAGTACTACACTTTAAAAAAATAAATGTGTTTTTCAGAAAGCTGGTCGCACTGCCCAATTTAACGGATGATTATTACAGAATAATAATGATTCAACTTAACAACAAGGAATTATCGAATTACAGCTTAAGGCAGTATTTCCAGTACTGCACAGTAGTAAGTTTTTTTACAACTATGGAATGTGCTTATTTTGTGTTACAAGATTGTCGCCATTTCTCAACTATATCGGGGTCAGCTTGAAGTCAAACCGAATTCAGCTGAATATTTTACAAGAAGCGGCTCTGTATCAAACCTCCACAATCTATTAACTGGGTAACAAAGTACTTCTAGGCGATACTGGAGTCAGATTTTCTGGCACTAATCTTAAAGTGACAGCGTATTCTTAGAGTGTGTTTCCTGTCTTAGAAAAGTGTAACAACGAATAAGTCCCCATAAGTTAACTTATACGAAACACTTAACAATGAATGCACGCCTCGAAAAACTTAACACCGTAGCCATGCGATCTGAATAACCAAATCTCTAATTTCACCAATTCGAATCACTTAACAACGAATGCGCGCTACCACGAAAAACTTACCGCTAATTACATTACCTACTGATATATCTACTAATGTAAACTTGTATGTTTGTTAAATATCATCATCATCTGCCTAGCCTTTTCCCAACTATATTGGGGTCGACTTCCAGTCAAACCGGATTCAGCTGAATACCAGTATTTTACGTGGAGCGGCTGCCTACCAGACCTCCACAACCCATTAACTGGGTAACACGGTACTCCTTGGCAAGACTGGTGTCAGATTTTCTGGCTTTTGACTATCCGTAACGACTGCCAAAGATCTCGAAATGACAGCCGGGACCAACAACTTAACGTGCTTTCCAAGGCACGGAGGAAACTCGGTATGTTGAGATGGTCACCCATCCACAGACCAACCTCGGCAAGCGTTGCTTAACCTTAAAGATCGACCTGTGCGGCTGTTATTATTTAGCCACGAGCTCCACGAGTTTGTTAAATATCATTATTAGAAAACCCCACTACTATGACGTGACATTGTCATTACCAAAACGGGGTGCAAAGTCCCGCAATCCTCCACTGAAAAGGGAGGGTCCTTCGACCGGATGGTTGTTGTGTCCAGTGGCCATTTCTTCTCTCTCTCCACCCGTCTCTCTCTCCCGGTGAAATTAAGCATTATCAGGTCCTGGTAGGGAAGCTGGATAAAAAAGAAGTGTTCTTTTGTCACTGATAGAAAGCGCTACAATATAAATTTTCAAGTGAAATAAAATACATCTTGCCCGAAAAATCCCACAAAAGTGAATTGACTCCTAGCTGTCATTTAAGCAAAGCAGTGCGACAGAGCTGAACTGTTTTTTTTTTAATATTTTTTTGTTTGTTTTCAGTTTGCGGAGTACCTAAAATTACATGATTATTTGAATGGTGTAATAATCATATATGACTGCAGGCAGATGAATTTGTTTGATGTGATGACGAAAATTGACACCGTTGAACTGCAACAGTTTATTACATTGTTAATTGTAAGTATTAGATGTCTGTGTATCTACTTCATCATTTATTTATTTATTTAGTTTATTTATTTATTTATCACTATGGATGACTTACAGCTAATACAAACAGAATACATAATGGCATGTGAGACTGGAAGCCAATTAAAAATTATCACTTCTAAAAAGCAGAGTAGAAAGAGGGTGTGAACAACAAAACAGTCTCCAAAATAAGGAAAACAAAAAATTGGTTAACAATTCAAACTTAAGCTAAATTCACATTTCGAATAAAAACCTGAGCACACAAAATCTTAATTAAAAAAACTAAGGCTCAAGCACTTTCTGGCCGAAGCCAAGAAGAAAGCTTACAGACTAATTACAAACATACATAACATGCTTAGGTAATATAATTTGCTAATTACAAGCTTCCACATATATATGACTACTTAGTTATATGGTGCTTGCGTTGACCAATTATAGCGTAGGTAAGTAAACATATTGAATGTATCTAAGGTATGTAGATACATTTGTTTTGTCAAGTCGTGCAGTACCAAAATCAAAAGTTAGTTAATGCAGTCACCAAAATACTCCCTGCTCAAAATCTTTTTTATTTTATGTGCGCTGGTGCAAAACAAGACGACATCCAGGTGTGATGGTAAACTATTGAAGGCTTTAGCACTTCGTATGCAGAAGGACTTGCGCCTGTACTTTGTCGATGCGAATGGTACTTGGAGTAGCGGTCGTTTTCTAAGGTTATTTAAATTAGTGCGAATAAGTATTTCTTATATCATCATCATCATTTTAGCCGAAAGACGTAGACTGCTGGATCTAAGCCTCCCCCAAGTGTCACCTCAACAACCGGTTCTGTGCGTTCCGCATCCATCGGCTACCCGTGACCCTCACAAGGCCAATTCTACTAATTTTTTTAAAAACAAATTTTGTGTTCGCATCGTCATCTGCCTAGCCTTATCTCAACTATATTGGGGTCGGCTTCCAGTCAAACCGGATTCAGCTGAATACCAGTATTTTACGTGGAGCGGCTGCCTACCGGACCCTCACAACCCATTAACTGGGTAACACGGTACTCCCTGGAAAGACTGGTGTCAGATTTTCTGGCTTCTGACTATCCGTAACGACTGCCAAAGATCTCCAAATGACAGCCGGGACCAACAGCTTAACGTACTTTCCGAGGCACGGAGGAAACTCGGTATGTTAAGATGGTTACCCATCCACAGACCAACCTCGGCAAGCGTTGCTTTACCTGCCAGCCGTTATTATTTAGCCACGAGCTGAAATTTTGTATTCGCATGTGAATCGCAAACTGTCAAAAAAGCCTTAATTTTTACACAGTTTGCGATTGAGTTGAGAATGTGAAAATTAGTAGAATAAAATTATTGGCCCTTAGATCATCGGTCAGATAATCGTCGTCCAATGTTGTGTATTCCGTTACGCGGTCGCCACTCCAGGGGGGCTACTCTCTAAGCCCGAAGCCCGTAGTTTCGGGCTTAGTTACGGCCGTATTCTCCTCCGTATCACCAAACCACTAAGAATTAATGACAACAAGATTTGGACAGTTACTATTAAATCGTGTTGTCGTTCATTATTACTTCGAGTTTGGGACTAATCGTAAATTCGTAGGTAATACAGAGCTGAATACGCCCGCAACTAAGTCCGAAACTTCGGACGTCAGGCTTAGAGAGTAGCCCCCTAGAACTGTATCCATCTATTTTGTCTCACTTCTGAGATCTTCCTTATCCGTTTCCACACAACTTGGTCCTTTGCTAGTTCGGGCCAATATTTTCAGTAGAACTCGCCGCCATCGTCAGCATGGTCTGTCGCGATGTTTTCTCGCTTCTTTGCATTCAATGGAACCAGAGGTGTCTCTGTAGCTTTCGTACTCTTTTTCTTTCTTTCTTTCTTTCTTTCTAAAAGGGGAGTAGGCCCCCCCCCTCCCCTTTTACGAAAGCTAAGAACCCCCGTTCTGAGGGGCCAATAATGTGCAAAGATCCTGATTTTAGCCCGAGCTTCACGCACCATTTGGAACTTCAATCTCATTCGACAGTGCCAGTAATTATGAATGTTGGATAATTCGAAGAGATTTTTTGACGCATGCTTCGGGAGTCCGAAACGGATATCAGACCCCCTAAAAACTTACTTTAATTTTAAATAACCCATTAATGGCCGTGTATAAGGGGTTATACACGGCCCCACGTATTTTAAAGTTTTTACGGTCAGAATGTTCATCATTATTTTGATTTGTAATGGTCTCCTAACACTTGCAAAGTTAGTTGAAACTTTCATATGAACTTAAAAAAATAAAAATTTACAAACCTTTTTACAGGAAGGCTACGGAGCGAGAATGAAAAGCATCCACATGCTGACGGAATCAAAAGCTATAGAATTAATTATAAATGTCGTTAAACAGTTTGTTAGCCAAAAGATTGGTAACAGAATGCACGTCCAAGGATCCTTAGAAGATTTACATAAAGTAATACCAAGAGAACTACTGCCAGTTGATTACGGTGGAAAACAGAAATCTATTGACGAATTGCACGGTAAGTTAAAACACGCATTAAAAAATTTATCCACTTGAAAAGCAGTAACAGAGTTGTGGAGATCCTTCAGTTAAAGCCAGGTAGACCGAGCGAAGTACGTATCTAACGTTTCTATACTTTAAGCGAAGCTCACGTAAAGCCGCTGTTTTGTGTAATCATTTATTATTAAAGGAATTAAGCTTTTATACAAAATTTTACCATAAATTATTATTCTTCTATATGTTAACTTTTCTTGACTTGAGCTCGTGGCTAAATAATAACAGCCGCGCAGGTTGATCACCAAGGTTAAGCAACGATTGCCGAGGTTGGTCTGTGGATGGCTGACCATCTTAACATACCGATTTTCCTCCGTGCCTCGGAAAGCACGTTAAGCTGTTGGTCCCGGCTGTCATTTGGATATCGTTGGCAGTCGTTACGGATAGTCAGAGGCCAGAAAATCTGACACCAGTCCACCAAGGAGTACCGTGTTACCGAGTTAATGGGTTGTGGAGGTCTGGTAGGCAGCCGCTCCACGTAAAATACTGGTATTCAGTTGAATCCGGTTTGACTGGAAGCTGACCCCAATATAGTTGGGAAAAGGCGAGACAGATGATGATGATGTTATTGACTTTTCTTAGATATTGTTTTCAGAAGTATAACTTTCATAAGCTTCAAGAACAATAAGAAAAGCATAAAAATAATCGAATTTAGCCTCCTCATCGGTTTTTTTTTGATCGACTGAGGTTTTAGATATTCTGTTTTGAAACATAAATTGTCGAATGACATAAACTTCAATATAGTTTTTTGGCTTTAATCAATCACTGCTTGTTCACTAATTATTTATAGAAAGTCATGCAATATTGGGCAAATTGGGATCACCTGGCCTTAAAATCCTTTGTGACCGTAACTTTTTACAGTTTAAGATTGTCGTAGGTACTGTACGTATTTTAAATTTGGTGTACAATAAAGTATCTATAAATAAATAAATATTTAGGAAAAGATCAGGCAGATTTATGTGTTTAAATATAGTGTTAAAATAATAATAGAAAAACGATATTACGTAAATGATGTTTTAATAATATATCTATCTCAATTTCTCCTAATTTTTAGAAGCAACGCGTAAATTCGCATCTCAGTCGCTCGTCTCAGTCCATACCATTTTTCCAAATACCGACTGACAAGCTGACTGCAATTCTGTAAACAAGTCGAAGTGAACACGTAGGCGTAGTGAACGACAAGTGAGCTGTCAAACCATACAAAAAAGGTTGAAATGACTGCTCACTTGTCGTTCACTCCACCATAGTGTACACGGTGAGATGACGCAGAATAGATCGTCTGGGGGGCCTATTGATAAAACTAACTGGTGACAAGTGACAGGTGACAATCTGATAATAGGCTAGATTCCATCATCCACAAATTGCAAAACTATTTAGTCCGTCAGTTAGAGTATTGAAAAATAATGGACACGTATTTTTTGTTTTTGTAAATCAATGAATATTGACAAAGATAAAACGCATCAAAACTCGGGAGTGGAGGCTCGTGACGTCACGACTCACTTTTAAATTATGCGAAGGTGTGACGTATTGAGAATTTTAAAAGCGTCGTAACTTCTTCAATTTTGGTTCCCGTAATAAAAGAAAAAACACGGGTCAAATATTTTTTGATAATATATCTGACGGACTAATTAGATTTTTTCAGGACACAAGCCCATTCTAGAATTTTGTACGTATATTTCATACATTATCTGCTTTATTGATTTTTTTAAACATTGCCCCACACTAGGAAGTTCTCCTGTATTGTGGGTGCGTTTACAAACATACAAAGTCACATCGAAAACAGCCAGACCCGGAACAACTATCTGTAAGCCATACAAATATTTGTTCCGTGCGGTAATCGAACCCACGACTCGCGACGCAGCACTCGATCGCTCAACTACTGCGCCAACCGTGCCGTCTTGAACAACACTTGTCGCAAAAATGTGGGCCTATCTGCCTAGCCTCTTTCCCACCATTTTGAGGTTGGTTTCCAGTCTATCCGATCCGCAGCTAAATTGCAGTGTTTATTAACTAACAAATTTATCTTTAATTACAGCGGATACACTGCAAGAGTTAAGTTCTCCAAAACATGTGGAGTATGTGAAAATGATGTTCAAAGCTTGCTCAGATGAAACTAAAAGAAATGTTGGAAAATTCAATGAAGAATACATGGGCATGCCTGGATCCTTCAGATGTCTGAGTGTGGACTAATCTGTTGTTTTTTACGATACAATTTGTTATAAGAAACCAGTTAATTACGATAAGAACGAAAATATTTGATGTTAAAGTATTTTCGCAATAAAATAATGTCTATATAATTACATTTGAATTAACTTTGCTTAGTTAAACATGCTGTAATCATTTGGACTTCATTTTTTTTACTCCATTTTGAACAAAATATATTACATAGTTTCTTATATTTTAGTTTTTTTTATTATTATTTTTTATTAGTGACTACTACATGTTGGAAGTAAAATAAAGTTTTGAATATTTTCAAGTTTTTCAATACGATAAACTGATATTGATCATGGACGAAGAAATGCCAGGTAACACCGAGGCGGTATCAAAGAACTACCTATTCAAAGATTTTTAAATATAAAACTCCGAGAATTCAACCCGTAGCCCGTTCCATATGGAGATGAACCATATCCAGAGGACTGTTGTTTGCAGAGCGTGCATGCCAAAGGCAGTGGCCATATTGCAACCAGCTTATATTATACCACGTACGATTGATATCTGCATGGAGTAAGGCAAGTTTTAGAATACTTAGTGCTCTATTTAACTTCTCAGACTCCTTTCGTCTTGGTTTTTTTAGGTTTAAGTATATAATCTAGGCACCTTATCAGTGAACAACGTGAACCTTTAAGCATTTTAATAGGCGCTTTATGAGTTAACTTCACGTTATCATATTATCTAAACTATGTCTATCAAAATTATAAATAAAAAAATGGAAAATAATTTAAATTAGGCTTTGAATGAGCAGTATTGTATGTCAAAATGTCAAAACAGTCCTCCCAAAACTTCCACCAGGCACCACTTCCTAATGGCGCAAAATGCTAACATAGAACACGTCATTTTTTATTTATTTATTTAGGTCAGCCTACAATTGTTTATACATTACATTTTAATTAAGAGCACAAGGTATACATTTATAAGTGCAACAATTATTTACAGGCTAACACCACATGTACAATCATCACCGTATTTCTATGATTTCATATTAAAGACACGCGTAGTCATGTAGGTTGTTGCTTATTAAAATGCATAAGGCGTCAAAGATACAAATGTCGTGATACAAAGACATAGTAGCAATGTTCTCTTAAAAAAATATTAATTTTAAATTATAAGCAGCTTCGCTATCATCACTACATAATTATTATAAAACAAAGTCCTCCGCCACGTCTATCTGTCTGTTCGTGAGAAACTCAAAAACCACTGCACCGATTTTCATGTTGTTTTCACCAATGGTAGAGTAGTTCTCGAGGAAAGTCTTAATATATAATTTGTCAAGTTTTTGTATACATTGGCTAAAATAATCCGCTTCTGAAGCCGCGGGTTGATACCCGCGGCTTCGAATGCGGATTATTTTTCTGGAACTATTATCCAGTATTAACATTATTAAATGGGACAAATATTGTTAATTATAATACCCAAGCAAAACAAAAAGTTACGAGAAGTATGAAGAATTTTAGTTTCCACACTTAAACACCTCACTAATGAGTATCACTCTAACTAATTATTGCCTTTCAAAAATCATGAGGCGTGTAGCAATATGCCTATAAATCATTTACTTTAATTGTTAGCAAAATAGTAAATAATTTTGTCTGTCTCTACCAAAATGTAACTAACTTTGCATCTCCATTACTCTGTCTGTATTCACCTAAGGAGCTGAACGATTTACAAAAAATTCAATTTACGTGGAACATTACAGGTCCTTTTATTTATAAAAAGGAATATTTGAATACTTTAGACTTAATTAAATTGCTTGCTTATTAAAGGCTGATGCATTTCTTGATTTTGTATTCGATTTAAAATTTAGATTCGTTTCAAAATTGAACTCAGATTAGACTACATAGAATTAATATTTTTTTCAATCATTTATTTAACCCCGGTGACAAATGCAATTGATGGCGTTAGTTATCACAGTAACTGGTCTGGCTATTGTTGGAATATGTCCTTATTGTGTTAAAAATAAATACAGTATTACTTGTTGCTGCAACCCATTGGCATTCAAACAATATATTTTAATAATTCATAACGATCAAGTTATTATATTGTTAGACTTTAATTACTTTTCTAAGAAAAATATAGCTTCCATTACACACTTAATTGTTTTGTTTTGAAGAACAAAACGAGGCAACTGGTAATGTTATATTCTTCATCATTTCGAGTCGATGGTTAACGCTATAGAAAGTATAGGCAAAATAAAACACGGTATCTAGACTGATGCTCCTGCGCTTGCTGTCTCGCTGCGGTCGGTTAGAATGGCCGACTATGAGAGGGATACAAAAGAGATTGCACCCGTCTATGCGCACACACTTAGGCACATATTTCACAGCCACGCGCCGGCGAGGAAGCGATTAGCTTTTGGCTATTTGCTCGCAGAGGAAAGGGAAAAAAGTTATGGGTCTCATGTGAATAACAGAGACATACATTTATAGTTGATAGCTGGCTGTTCACACTGCCAGCGAGCGGCTCGTACCTCTAGTTGATCGCAGCCACAAGAGCTATCAAAGACTGTACCCGCTCAACGACATTTACTCGGCGAAGCTAGCTTGTAAATTCTACCTATAGTGCAAACCAGGGCGAGTATTGCGAATAAAAGCCCGTCGCACAAAAGCGTCAAAACTATTATAACTTTTCACTCGATCACTCGCAAAACAGGGTCTGAATTGACGATAGGTTATCTATCTTAATATTTTAAGCAGAAGAGTTTGTTTATTTGTTTGGTTGAACGCGCTAATCAGGAACTACTGGTCCGATTTGAAAAAATATTTCAGTGTTAGATAGCCCATTGATATCATACATCGTACATCGAGGAAGGTTATAGGCTATATTTCATCACGCTAAGACAAATAAGAGCGGAGCGTTGTTGACAATGACAACAATTTGAGAAAGGCAGTGTTCAAAAGAGTGTCCATGGAGTTTTTTGCACGTTCTTCTCCATAGGATCTACTCTTTCGAACGTGCAACTGCCACGCTGGAGATAGGGTCGGTTAGTTTGTTTTGTTGCAGAATATCTTGCTACTCTTGCCGCTAGCGCGGCAGAATTAGCTTCATCTATTTGACTGACATACCTTGACTATTCAAAAGTGCCTGTAAACTGGCCTATTTGAAATAAAGGATTTTGTATTTGTATTTCGAAAATGTGACGCAGACGAATTTGCGCGGGTCGGCTTTTCTACAATAAAGTAGGCCGCTATAACATAGGCCTACCGCTCGATTCTGTAAACATTTCGAAGTGCAGGCGTGGATGAAGTGATCATGAAGTGAGCTGTCAAACCATACAAACTAGATGGAATGACAGCTCACTTGTCGTTCAGTCAACCTAAGTGAACACGGTGAGACGTCGATAGAAGAAACCAGCTGTACAGTATAAAAGACAAAAGTGGGTGAACTAAACATTGAACATCTGTTCGTCTCTACACACGCGTGATATTCCGTAATGTGTGTCATTAAGACATTTAGTTCCTCGACCGCAATTACCAAGACTCTGTACCGTGGTGTTTGACCCTAATGTTAAGGTCACAATACACACGTGACATAGTCAAATGGTTTCACGTGTCTCTAGACACAATTTAAATATAAGAAGCAAAAGAAATATTCTATGTCTTCAACAGTTTGAAATTTTTTGATGTATTTTGTGATAATGTGGGTAATTTAATTTAATCATGTTTCAAACTCCTTAATTAATTGCATTTTTAAACTAATGATAAGACCTCCGGGATGTAATCTAGAGGCAAGCTCAGTGAAGACCAAGTTTCATGCCAAGGTTAATAGCACAACTATTAGTAATCTTTTTCCATTGTATTGTGTCTCAGTGCGACTCTGTAAACATGTCGCAGTAAAGGCTTGGGTGAAGTGAACGACAAGTGAGCTGTCAAACCATACAAACAAGATGTCATGACAGCTCACTTGTCGTTCACTTCACCTAAGTTTACATGGTGAGATGTCGACAGAATCGACCAGCTGTTTGTTTTGTTCTATTGAATTTTATTTTTACTGTTAATAGTAGTTTTATATTCCATCAAGTACATAATGTTAATTACTTGTTAATTTTAATTGTTATAATAGTTTTATGCTTGTGGGTCACCTATTTATGTTTATGGGGTATGAGGTGTTAACCTGTAAGAATTTTTTACACCTTAGATTTTAGTCATTATCTACATTTTAAACAATTGTTGATTGGCAAATGAAGGAGAAAAATTAAATAAATAAGACGGGTTCTGAATCAAATATATTTCGACAACGTCCTTGTGAAAAGAAAATCTGCATAGCATGACTGGTATGATGTGTCCGGAAAGATGAAATTGCAGTAGTGTAGGACGTCCAACACGGAAATAGATAGAAAGCATTATTTCAATAGCAAAATAAGAGAAGTTAAACCTGGTAAGGTTGGCACGTGAGCTTGGAGGTTATAGCACAGCATTGGGTGAAGTCATCAGTATATGATGGTACATTTTTTTTTAATTTTCACATACCGCGTGTATCTGATATCGACGCACAAACGATTTCCATGGGTCCAGGGCATGATTCTGGACACACCAGAATTTTTCGTCGGCTTATTGCTGATTTTTTCATTTTTTTCAAGGGTATTTTTACTTTAGACTGCTCATAATCGTTATTCTGACCTAACCCAATGAGATTTTTAATAAAAAAATAAAATAATTATCTACTTTCACTAAAAAGAGAAATCTGAATAAAACCACAAATAGATATCAGCTCAGCTGAGCTGATACCTATTTGTGGTACTCTTGAAAAAAATGAAAAAATGAGAAAAGAACCGACGAAAAATTCCAACACTGGGGTGTCCAGAATCATGCCCTGGACCCATGGAAATCGTTTGTGCGTCGATGGCAGATACACGCGGTATTAGAAGTGTAGTGTGTGAAGGTGGCAACACCTGTTTTCCACTTTAAAACCACATATAAAGTGACGTTCAAGTCTAGTTTTATGCATTAAATGAAGGCAAACGATTGTTAAGTTCACTTTATTGCAACCCCATTTTCAACCCCATGTCCAAGCTGTCTCCATCTATTCCAGGCCTGCCTGGAAGAGATCGCGGTTTGCGATAAGCAACATTTCGTCAGTAAACTTCTAACAGTGAGTAAGTCAAAAGGAAAGCAATACAACTATAAAATATTTGTAAGCAACCCTTGATGGATATTATAATATTTGGAAAAAGGATTTAAAATCAATCGGCTCACCTTTCTGATTGGTGCAATGACAGCGCGTGAACTATCTTCATCGAATGGCATTCAAATGTAAAAACCCGCCAAAACTGACTCACGTTCTGTTAGAACTGTTGCAGATTTTTTAGGCTAAGCTTTTCTTTTTTTACTTTAGGTAAGTTAATTAATACTTTTGCATCTATATCTCGTTTCTTTCTACATAAATCAATAGCATTGAGTGCTACAAGATATTTTTGCGCGAGGCTGCGGAAGCTGTATCGTGGGTCAAACTATCAATCATATTATTGTTGGGTAGTAGTATTTAGGCTATATAGCTCGTGGCTAAATAACAGCAGCTGCATGGGTCGATGTTAAAGGTTAAGCAACGCCTGCCATGGTTGGTCTGTAGATGGGTTACCATCTTTACATCCAGAGTTTCCACCGTGCTTCGGAAAGCACGTTAAGCCGTTGGTCCCGGCTGTCATTGCCCGGATTGTCAGAAGCCAATAAATCTGACTCCCAAGAAGTACCGTGCTACCCAGTTAATGGGTTTTGGAGGTCTGGTAGGCGGCCGCTCCACGTAAAATACTGGTATTCAGCTGAATCCGGTTTGACTGGAAGCCCAATATAGTTACGAAAGGGCTAGGCAGATGATGAGTATAGACTATCAATTATAAAAATGGTCGTGCAAAAGTAACCAAGCCATGTTCAATTTAATTTTAAATGGCGATGATCATTCTATCCATGTTATGGCAAATAATATTACCACGCCACCTTGTCTCTAAGTAACATAAATACTTGTGCTAGTTACACTTGCAGCTAATTTGGCTGTCCACCTTGAGATTCTAGTTTATTTTCCTGTGCCGACAAAAAGTTAAACTAAGAAAAAACATATTTTAAGCACCAGCTTTGTTTTTTATTCTAACCAAAAACTTAATAACCTCGTTTATATACGTTATCGGTAGTGAGATCAAAATGACAAATTTTAGTCAGGACTGTGCCTAATTTAGCTTCCATTTAAACGAGTATTAGGTACCTATTTCTGTAAGACATAAAGCCTGCCCATCCACTGTCGCGGAGCGAGGCAGCGGAAGAGAGAAACGCAGTAAGGCTCACTGTCCACTGGAGCTGGACAGTAGAAGAGCGGAGAAATAGCAACAAATAGAATTGCAAAAAAATGCCAGTGACGGACGTGGAGCGGAGATTTTATGCAATCCCATTGGTTAATATTGTTTCGGTCCCCTCCTCTCTGCCCCAGTGGACAGTCAGCCTATTGCGGAGTGGAGTTATGGACTGTGTTTGTCCATTGATACGGAGCGAGGGAGTGCGGAGCGCTCCGCTTCGCATCACCTCGCTCCGCTTCCCGACAACTTTCCCGTTTCACTTCTCCAATTGGACTTCTTCACTCCGCTTTCCCACTCCGCTGCTTTGTTCCGCTTCCCGGTATTGTACTTTTTAGACTGGTCCCTAACCTCTGAAACTGAGCAAAAATTTTAAGCACTTCCATTAGTTACTATCTCTTCGCTCTTCTCCTCTCCACTGCAATGAACAGTAAGCCCAATGTCCGGGCTAATAAATCATTTAATTTTTAATTTCACCTAGGTATTTAAAGATACCCGCATTGTTGCAGACAGATCCTATGGAAAAGACTGTCTTCTTCGTATTATAGGACATCCACTTTTCTCATTAACCTTGTCATAATTTCCTGGCGACAACTTATGATGAAAACTCATTTGTCTTAACTGGCAATTACATAGTTTATTACTAGATAATCATGCAATTATTTAGTTGATAATTGAAGCGCTGTAAGGGAAGTCTAGGATTCCGTGCTTCAAAGGTGTGAGTGAACACTGAACTATAACAAGATTTGGATTGAACTATTGGGGAAGGTCGCGGGTGGCCGATGGATGCGAGACGCACAGGACCGGTTGTAGTGGCGATTCCTGGGGAAATTGAAATAAATGCTTGAATTTTGAATATGTAGACCACATATTCAAAATTCAAGCATTTATTTCAAAAACCATTTATAGACACTTTTGAATTGTCAAGGTCGGTCGGTCCAAAAATTTGAAGCTATTTGCACGTTCCAAAGCGTAGATCTCTATGGAAGAGAACGTGCAAGAAACTCCACGGACACTCTTTTAAAAATAATACATTTTTACAAAGATTTATTTACATCGGGTTGAAATTATACATACATGTGAGAACGATGTAAAAGACGAGCAGGATAAAAGCGTCCGGAATAAAAGAGGAACAATTCAAAGAATAATTAAAATCAACCATGGCAGCTCAGAAATTACCAGTCCCGACTGACGGCGCCTGTTCACGATCATGACGCATGCGCCAGCACCATTCGGCTCAACCATTTTGAAGGGAGCCAAATGATCAAACGCATACGCCACCATCAGCTAGACTTTTAAGTGAGTATGACACTCCCAACCGCTAGGGTAAATTCAAGTCAAAAACGTACCTAAACCTGATAGTTAAAGTTTAAGTTAAAGGTACACAGTACTCACACATGTGGTGTTAATGGCTGAAATTATACAATGCTATGTAGATTGATTCTAAACAATGCAATTTTTTCTTACAATCTTCAGCCGGTCCAACAATGTCTCCGAAATATTTACAGATTAGTTTGTGCTCCCTAGTGGCTGTGGAGCAGGACCAACATTCAGCAAAGCATAATTATGTCCTGCAGTGGACGTCATTCCGCTAAAATGTTGACGATGATAGTTGGGGAAGCCGAAAAATAATGTATTGTAACTTTTTTAAGTTAGTAAGGTACTTAGTTATAAGCTTAGCTGTCTTAGATTTATGCTACGGAGTGGATTCATCATCGTTTACTTCGATGCTATGAGCGTGTACGTGAGAGCCCAATAAACACCTATTCAATCTTGCTTTGAAGACTGAAGGATCATGCCTGCTGGAGTCGCGGGATTATTCGCAAGAGACACCGTGGCTCCGGAACATAAAGGGCAATGAAGGAACATGGATGGATTTTAGTCAGTAGAAGTCTGACAGTCCCTCCCGCTACACCCAGAGCGGGAGGAGTTATTGGATGATTTCCCATACCTAAAACAAAAAAAGATCATACGTTTCTGTTGTAGGGAACTACTTGAAATCCCAGGGACATCTACAACTTTTTCGATACTCAGTGTGAATGCGGAGCATCCTGTTCTGAACATGAGATACACGTCGAAAAGCCCCAAGTGCCTTTATACCTGCAAATTGGAGTATTTTAACACTGCCATCGACGCTGCAATTAATGGGTTACTAAGCCCAAAATAATTGAGATCGAAAGAGTTCTTCCTTTTTTTTTCTGTCACAGTACTCTATACTGTACGCCCCTAATAAATGTGGTTCTAGAAACTCTCGTTGCTATATCTGAATTAAATATTAAAGTTAATATGTAATGAAGCCTTGCAAATGTGCAATAAACATTGCTTTTAGCATTGATCCACGATCATTGCAGCCGCAGAAAGCGATATAAATAGTTTGACCTTGAACTTATACAAGTTTATAACCCAAATTTTTTCAAAGTTAGAGTGAACAGACTACTTCTGGGTAAGCTCGCTCCATCGTAAACTTTGTCTCAGTCATCTCCGACCTAGACTAAAGTCAAGAATAAACTCATCTCAAGTAATAAAAAATAAAAATAAACTTTAAATAAAATAAGCCAGTTCAGACCTACGAGTATAGGACAGGTGCAAAATGATCTTTTAGAAATGATGCAATCAATACTTTATTTAGAAGTATTGATTGCATCATTTCTGATAGATGATAAACGCAAAACACTGACTATAAAAGCATAAGACTCACAATATTTTCCAATCTTTGCCTTATCAGTTTACCAGATAAGCAGATGTGTAGACAATACAGCATCATTTATCAATATGATCAATATTACTGTTGTACTGATTTCTTATTTAATAATTTGCCTACTAGACTTTTTAGCACTATCATATAAATGACTCCATCTGCTCTGGGCGCAGTAGAAGGGAAAGTGACTCTTTCGAACAAATTCCGTAACCCCGACAGTGTCTACTGGGCCATTCCTTAGCCCTTAGGCCATTTCTAAACTATATTGAGGTCACCTCCAGTCAAACCTGATTCGGCTTAAAAGTATTTCTATCTACATAAATATCTTGCCTGTTCTGTTGTTGAGTTAAATCCTCCATTGCCCTTTTCCACATGTCATAATAATTATGTACCTCTGTACTTTGCTAGTTCGAAATGAGACGTTTTGCTTATTTCTAACAGAACTTTGGATTTTCTGACAATATCATCGCTACTAGAATTTTTTTTAGGTTGGGAAATCATCAAATAACTCCTTCTGCTCTGGAAGGGAGTGTCAGACTCTTTCTGACTAAGACCCATCCGTGTTCCTACCAATGCCCTTTGCATTTCTGGGTCGAGGTAACACTTTCAAACAAGTTCCACCACCCTGGCAGGCATTGGCCCTATCAGTCCCCGTGAAATCGCTGATAAGATGACGCTTCCCATTAGTTTTGTTTGCGGCTCTAGGTACAGAATCCACTACCCAGACCTATGTCACACTTGTTCACTTACAATATGTATATTAACGCCGTAGTAAGAAGTACCTTCCTAATAGCTACATTCATTCTAAAGAACGCCTGTCGCGATATTACCTAAGTTAGTTAATTTAAATTAAATAGGTATCTATCTTGTAACTAAGTTTCCTTGTTGCTTCTTACAATGTTGTGTATTACAACCAAGTTACATTTTTCGTGGTTATCCGATATGAATCTTTTGTCAGATGACATCGATTATTAATTTCTCTTCGGCCTTTAGACGCGATTGGTTCAATTCGCAATTGGTCAAATTCGCAGTTGTTCCAATTTGCATTTCTTCTAATTCGCAGTTGGTCCAATTTGCAGTTGTTCTAATTCGCGTCTAACTCGACAAAATGTACTGAACAGCAGATTTTTTTCGAAGTCCATTCGAAGCATAAGAAAGCTCATTCTTTTTCTTTTGCTTCTTATGAGAAATAAAAAATGTTAAAATTGAACGCTCTAAATGTTATGAAGTCTATGGACTTCATAACATTTAGAGCGTTCAATTTTATCATTTTTTATTTTTGTATGAAAATATGATGAATTTTTTAATTAATTAATTAATGCATGCAAACTGTTTTGATGTTTATTTTTTCTATTTTATTTTCTTCTTTTGAATTGTAAACCTATATTTAACCTATATTTGTAACAAGAAATAAAAGGCTTTTTATTTTATTTATTTATTTATTTATGATGAATTTTTTTAAAGTCATAAGACAAAAGATGTAGTAGATTATGATAGTAGTAACATAGTCCTGAGAGGTTGTCGGTTATTTACGAATACCACTGAATATATTTTTAATTTTTGTTTTCGTTGCTAGGTTTATTTATTTCATTTTTGTTTATTTCAAGCATTTTTTTGTATGACTGATGAGCCCCATTTTCAGGCTAAAGTAGAGTTTGAGATATAATTTAATACAAATAAATACTTATAATCTCAAATCAAAGAATCTGGGTTTATAATACAGGGATATACATAATATCCTAAATCAGCAACCCAACATCGACCTTATGACCAGGCACTTCTATTTTTTTTTTAAAACTTTGCCCCACACTAGGAATTTCTCCTGTATCGTGGGTGCGTTGACAAACATACAAAGTCACATACACAAACAGCCAGACCCGGAACAAGTATCTGTAGGCATTACAAATATTTGTTCCGTGCGGGAATCGAACCCACGACACGCGACGCAGCAGCCGATCGCGAACCACTGCGCCAACCGTGCCGTCGCCACTTCTGGAACTTAAGCACATACAGGGTTGTATGTACTTACAAAAATAAGTCCAGCGGGTCTAAAAAGGCCACTTTAGCAGAATCAGAAAGCAAATCACGCTACCCGTCACTGTCAAGTTTTCCCAATCAACCTTGAACCTAATGTGTAAGCGATAGAGATGAAAATTGAATTTGACGTATGTTATGTGATTAATATTATGATTCTCCTAAAGTGACCTTTTTATCCCCCAGATTTTTTCAGTTCCATCATAATGACGTGCAACTTCATTTGTTCATGATACTACTATGTATGTATATCTTGGACATCTTCGTAGCCCTGTCTTATTCTTATCTGATAAGACGCGAGATAACGACATTTCCAGTATTTTAGTGTAGTCACAGCTGTTCTTTGTTGAATATTCTAATATTTTAGTGAACAGTAAACTTCTAACTTAAAGATTTTATTCAGTGAGTGGCCATTTAATATGTTCTAAAAAAAAGTGCAGTGACATTTAACAAAGGTTTGTAATTTTTATTTTAGTTATGTGCATGAAGTTTATAGGCTTTGATTGCGTGGAAGTCGAAACCCCTAAGACGACCCACTAACCAAAATCTCTCAGAGTGCAAAGTATCCCCTGTCTTTTTCCAAGGCATATTCTGCCGGTATTTCAAAAACGTTCATTGATGAACATCTTAACATGCGGTCTTTCATAAAATGTATTTTAAATTGGCAATTTAACGTAACTTTAACCGCTCAAACTCATTGGACGCACTTAGAATTTCAATGCAAATTGGATTAGAAAGATTTTTCCTGTTTATTCCGCCAGAATGACGCACAAAATTAAAAAGAAAATTATGAATGTTGATTAGTAATGTAAAAGATAAATTACTAATCAACATTAGTAATTTTCTTTTTAATTTTGTGTGTTAGTTTAATAAACTACTATAATATAGATGTAACTAAAAATCAAACTATGTCCCTGTAGATTCAGTATTATACACTGGGCAAATGTGAGTCGGTCTCGCGTGCTAAGAGTTCTGAATGCATAGTATTTTTATCATGTTAGTCACTTTAGTTTCAGAGATAAGGGAATGGTATATTTTCTTTAATTATTTCGGAATACTTTAAAAAAAAATACTTTTAAGACCCTGATGAAAAGCTCCTTGACTTGATATGTCATACGGTATTGTTGGTTTTATTTTGTTAATTATGTTGGTTATTGATGACTCCATTTTCAAAAATTATTTATTTTCGTTACACTTTCATACCACACAAAAGTTTATAGGTGAACCAAATATCAACTGAATCGGTCCAGTAGATTTGGAGAAAATTGGCTGTGTCTATTACAGCCAATTTTCTCCAAATCTACTGGACAGACAGACAGGCAGACCGACCGATACACAGACAACCGAGTGATTTTATAAGGTTTCCTTTGTTCTACAGAGGGTTGTAAATCTACAAAATACTGACCTTATACAAATAAATTACTAAAACAAGACGTCATTAGTCTATGGTCATTATAAAATCAAATCATAAATGCAACAAAAAAAACAACACTGCGCCAAGGAAGTAAAATATTATGCAATCCGAAAACAAGCTTATTTGAAAAATTAAAACTGGCTGAGGTCAAAATGACAGATGTGCTTGTTTTATCTACACTTCTACACTAATATTATAAAGAGGAAAACTTTGTTTGTTTGTTTGTTTGATTGTAATGAATAGGCTCAAAAACTACTGGACCGATTTTAAAAATTCTTTCACCATTCGAAAGCTACATTATCCACGAGTAACATAGGCTATATTTTATTTTGGAAAAAAATAGGGTTCCGTAAGATATTTGGGTTTTTCGGACACAAGGTGTAAAAATCAACCAGAAAAGTTACTTATTTTGCGTACGCTGCCTAAACTATAAAAGATAGAACCATGAATTGTTCTAATTAATTGTAGATCTTATAAATATCTACAAAAAAGTCCGCAACACACTATACCTATCTATGTCGAGTGAGGCACAACAACCACTTTTATATTTTTAAATCTTGATTTTTTTTTTTACTATATTTAAACGCGTTTATTTTACTCATGCTATTCATCCTTATCAAAATAAAGTATTTCATCACTAATTACAGTTTATGTAGATAATATTTGGTCTTTGAATGATTAAAATCGGACGTTTGGTTTTGAAGTTATGGCGAAATTAAAATATTACGATTTCTGCTGCACGGCCCGTTGCGAAGTGGACGTCACCAAGGCCCCCGGGTGCGCGTGCGGGAGGGGAGTTTAGATCTATGAGTAATAAAGTGTCCTCCACACTATTCCGAAGTTGCACGAGGCGAAGTGCTCTCCGAAGTTGACCGAATTCCGAAGTAGGTGTCCACACACTCGAGCAACTTCGCGAAGAGCTCAGTCGCCCGTTCCCCCGTTCCCCTCACGATAGGCATAATGGATAATGTTCATGTGGCAACTGCCGTTGCAATGTGTACTCTCGCATAATACAATTCCTGCGTATTTACTATGGCTGACGTGAACCGAAGTGAGCCGAGTAGTGTGGACAGACGCTTCGTGTTCGAACTTCGAGTCCTTTGACTCGGGCGCAAAAACCGACAACAACTGGAAGTCGCCCGGGGCGAAGCGAAGTTGCACGAGGCGAAGCGAAGTGCCCTTCTACACTATCGTATTCGCTCAACTTCGATCAACTTCGGGAATAGTGTGGAGGCTACATAAGGTACACGCGTGGCTCAGAAGACGCGAGGTCGGCTCCCTACGCAGCGGTCGTGCGCGAAGTCTAATAATATTCGTGCGATTTTTTTTAGATTTCGTTCTTAGAACTATACCTACGCAAAAGTTCTTCTCAGAGCTAAACAACAGTTCTTCTCAGAGCCAAACAACAGTTCTTTTCAGGGCTAACCAACAGTTCTTTTCAGAGCTAGAATATTACACGCTATTAACATTTTCTTAAACATTTGAAAATGCCTAAGAGAGCCAGGTCTCAACTTACTAAACATAGTTCTCAAGCACGGGCAGCAAGAATACGCCGTATGGGAGAATCTTCACCTGAACGTACACAACGCCTTGCTGAACAAAATCAGAGACACTCTCTGGTACGCGCTCGAGAATCGAGTGTCGAACGTTCGCAACGCCTTGCACAACAAAATCTGAGAACCTCTGAGTTATAATATTATAAAGCAGAAGAGTTTGTTTGTTTGTTTGGTTGAGTACGCTAATCTCAGGAAATACTGGTCCGATTTGAAAAATTCTTTCAGTGTTAGATAGCCCATTTATCGAGGAAGGCTATAAGCTATAATAATATGTATATCATTAGGCTAAGTCAAAACGGAGCGCAGAATTAATGGAAAATGTGACGCAGACGAAGTTGCGCGGGTCAGCTAGTCTTTATAATATTTTAGTAGAAAAACTTTAATAGCTGTTAGTATTTTAGTATAAGTGCGGTTTAATCTATACTTAATATTATAAAGCAGAAGAGTTTGTTTGTTTGTTTGGTTGAACGCGCTAATCTCAAGAACTGCTGGTCCGATTTGAAAAATTCTTTCAGTGTTAGATAGCCCATTTATCGAGAAAGGTTATAGGTTATATATCATCACGCTTAGACAAATAGGAGCGGAGCAGTAATGGAAAATGTGACGCAGACGAAGTTGCGCGGGTCAGCTAGTAGATGTATAAGGGCGGAAGTCATCAATGAAAGTGAACGCGATCAGCAAATTATGAACCAAGTTTAAGAGCTGTTAGTGTCATTATTTTCTATGGAATATTGACACTGACAACTGTTGAACGCAGTATAAAAGATGTATTGATCGCGATCAGTTCATTGGTGAAATCCGCTCTTAATGTAACCGGTGTTCAAAAGACTCGTAAGGGATCACTACTTGTTTTTATATATTTAAATTGATAAAAATATATGTTTATCTGTGTATATGTCACGGGAAAATGGCAAAAACCGTAAGATTGTAAAATATTGCGTGAAATTGTAAACTATTTTTTCTAAATAAGACACGGATGTATTGGAAATGATTGAATTTGGAATAATAATACATCGAAAAATTATAATCTTATCTAGATTTACTACAATCTTACGGAGTGTGCCTTTCTGGTGATGTAGGTATATAATTATAATATACTCGTATTATGATTAAAGTAGTGTCGTACTGATGACAAGCCCTTTTTATGTCCAGGCAACTACTGTCCATTCCAGGTTGCCTGGAATAGATCGCGGATTGCGAAAAGGCCGCCCATTGTACATAGGTATATTATGTGTTTTAGTTTGTAGTTTTCTTTTTCTTTTTTTAACGGTGTACATTTAAATACCTACATAATAAATAAATAGTAAATTTGACCGCGACTTCATACGCGTATATTTTGGTCCTGTACGAATTTCGGGAAATCCTCTCTTAATATTACCCTACGGAGTTTTTTATGGATGGGAAATCATCAAATGACTTCTTCCGCTGTGGCCAAAGCAGAGGAGTGTCAGTCTCTTACTGACTAAAACCCATCCGTGTTCTTTCTAGTGCCCTTTGCGTTCCAGGGCCGCGGTGACTCTTTCAAACAAATTCCGCAACCCTAACAGGCTGAGGCCCTAGCGGGCCCCGTCTACTATGCTGACATCATTGCAGGCTTGAATCACTTGATTGTCTGATAAAAGGTTATTCCGTACTACGGAAGACGGTGCCGCCAAATGGCGTTCGTTAAACCATGTCAGAGGCCCTTGAGGCGGTTTAGAAACTATGACACTAGGGCGTGTGGGGTCGTTACACCTTTTTGCTCTCACTGTAAATAGAAGGTACAATTAATTTTCCAAAATTTCTCAACTTACGCTGCATCTTTGAAATAGAGAATTGCCTGATTTTTCTCAATATCCAATGATTCCAATCCATTGCTGCATATATTACTCACAGAACAAACTACTCTCTACTCATACACACACAGAACAAAATTAAATGGCACAATGAATACTGTTAAATTGTCACAATGATACACTTAAGGATATTTCTATGATATTATTACGCCCTCTCCTTCAATTTCTCTCTTTGTTTGACTTTTTTGCACCGATTCACTTAAAAGCCATCCAAGGCACCCCTTCAAGAAATAGGAGGAGGCTTTTGCCTAAAAGCAGGGCAGTGCATGCTGAAAAAAAACCGGCCAAGTGCGAGTCGGACTCGCGCACCGAGTGTTCCGTACAAACCTGTAGGTATTACGTTATTAGCAAAAGATGCGATTTACGATTTATGACGTATTAAACAAACTACTTACTAGATCTCGTTCAAACCAATTTTCGCTGTTAGTTTACATGGTATAATATACATCATACATATTTTTTAAGTTTTATCAGTCTCTTGTTTTAGAAGTTACAGGACGGGGGACATACATTTTACCGCTTTTGAAGTGTCTCTCGCGCAAACTATTCAGTTTAGAAAAAAATGATATTAGAAATCTCCATATATCATTTTCGAAGACCTCTCCATAGATACCCCACACGAATATAATGTATATGTATGGGATTGATGAAAAAAAAAAAAAGTTTGAGTTTCTGTTCTAAGTATGGGGACCCCCAAAAATTTATTGTATTGTTTTCTATTTTTGAGTAAAAATCTTAATGCGATTCACAGAATACATCTACTTACCGAGTTTCAACAGCATAGTTCTTATAGCTCCGGTGAAAAGTGGCTGTAACGTACGGACAGACAGACAGACATGACGAATCTATAAGGGCTCCGTTTTTGTCATTTGACTACGGAACCCTAAAAAGCCAGATCTCATACAGTTTATTCACTATGTTTAAAGTAGTGGTAATGAAACAGATTGGTCTCTTGTCTAGGTCAAGCCGACCTCCGTTAGCAACTGAGTCGAGAGTCAGGGCCTGTGTTATTAGATCAGTCAGCCATTGTCACCGCATGATAATATTTTATAGGCACTAAGACGTAATGTATCACAGTGGTAATTTTGTGATCATAAAAGATAGATAGTGTTTTTTTTTATATTCAGGCAAAATGCACAGGAAGCTTAGAAGGATCAATACATATTATGTATTTACTAGCTGACCCGTGCAACGTCGTCTGCGTAATATTTTTCATTACTGCTCCGCTCCTATTGGTCTTAGCGTGATGGTATATAGCCTATAGCCTTCCTCGATAAATGGGCTATCTAACACTGAAAGAATTTTTCAAATCGGACCAGTAGTTCCTGAGATTAGCGCGTTCAACCAAACAAACAAACTCTTCTGCTTTATAATATTAGTATAGATTTAAACTTTATGCAAAATAGTGTTACATGGGCGTACTTAATGCACCATAAACCTCATTTTTGATTATTTTTTGTTAGTGTCACTAGAAATACACAATCTATGAAAATTTCAGCTGTCTACCTATTGCGGTTCTTGAGATACAGCCCGCTGACAGACAGACGGACGGACAGCGGAGGCTTAGTAATTAGGTTCCGTTGGATACCCTCTGGGTACGGAACCCTAAAAACTTTTATTTATTTTTTTAACTTATGTGCGTTTGCTCTTGACTTTAGTCTAGGTCAGAGAAGAGAGAGACAAAGTCAATGATAGAGTGAGCTAGAGATAATAACTTGTTGTGCGTCTTGATATCTTATGGTAGAAGGGGGCCGTCAAAAACTCATAAAAACCCTATTTAAAAGTTCTTATAATATTAAAATCTGCCTTACTAGTTTTGTGGTCCTGCAGAAGCCCCCTTATCAAAACGTCTTATTCTACAAACGATCCATTAGCAAATTATTTCTCCTATTCGCAGAAAATCCTTATGTCAAAGTACAGTTATGTTGAAAAAGTACTATCCGTTTCGCATTATTTTGTTTATTTAAAAAAAAAATTCAAACAAAGCACATCTGACGTGGACAGAACCTGTTTATACAAATACTTCTTTTTTATTAGGGTTTCGAACATCCGTGAAAAATGGAACCCTTACAGGATCATTTGGGGTGTCTATCTGTCTGTCAGTCCGTCTGTCACAGTCAGTTTTCTCGGGATGGACCGATTCTGTTGAAATCTGCCACACTTTTGAAGGCGAAACTAGAAAATTGAAAAAAAGTTTTTTAAACCGTAGGTACCTATCGTGTGACATATCAAATGAAAGGATTAATTTTGTGGGTTTAAATATACATTTTTTTTATAATTTTAAAATAAACAGTTTTATAGAAAGAAATTAGACGAATGACCTCCAAATTAGTCTCCAAGTTCAAAAAAAAGGAGATAATAGTTGTATATCTAAAGATTACAGGAATACTTATTAAAAGTCTGTAGTACTGAGTTGGCTCGGGACCCTTTTCACGCGAGTTTAACTTGCACATGGCCAGTTTTTTATCATAATCCCGTAGTGTCTCACTGCAAAACAAAGGCCATTCTTCCTTCTTTCCTACTAAATTTGTCTTGAGCAATCTGAGTCCATGATGTAGACATTGTGTGTAAAAGTTATAAATATTTAAAATGAAAAGAATAAATTTTAAATATATCGTATAATACATAAATAACATACTAATAAATACTAAATAATATTAAAATATAAATAATAATATATACTTACTAATGGAGACTATTTGCACCGGCATAACCTTGTAGCCAGGATTATCCACCAGCAACTTGCTCTGAAATACAATCTTGTGGAATGAGAAGTACCGTACTATAGGTATGTGCCCGACCCAGTTCTCGAAAATGGCAATTGCACGTTGTACTGGGATCGGTTTATCATCGCTGACACGACTATTGTTGCCAATAAGCCTGACATAGTTGTGATAGACCGATTAGAGCGTCGCCCAATGATTGTGGATATAGTGCCAGTCCCTCATGACGAGAACCTCGTGAAGTCTGAGAAAGAGAAATAAAGTAAGTATCTTGACTTGGCTTGCGAGGTTGTCGGCATGTGGGATGAACACAGCAGTCATTGTGCCGATATTCGTGACGGCCAATGGCATAATTGCCAAGGACCTCGACCAACACCTGAAGAGGCTCTCGTTGGGCAGCTGGATCAAGGGCTTGATCCAGAAAGCAGTACTCCTGGACACGACGTGTATAGTTAGGAGGTTCCTTTGTCGGGAGCCCTGACCACCGGTAGCTTGGACCCGGTTCCCGATACCGGTCGGCTACAATTTTTTATATTTTTAAATGTTTTTGATTAGTTTTATAAAAATATTTAAAATGTCAAATATATGTACTAAAAAAATACTTATATGAAACTACAACGAGAAGGAAATATGTGTTCTTTCACTCTTCTTTTAAAAACTGAAAGAGTTTGGCACTCCCTATAGTCAGGCTGTAGCGAATTCCACAACCGTACCGCATGCACAGTGAAGGAGTTCAATACCCAAACGAAGATAGCAAGACAAGCACGACTCCTGTCTAGCTCGTTTTGCCATCTTCATTTAGATCACAGAGTAGGTACTTTTTCTATATGGGCAGTTTAGGTCTACTGCGTTGTCGGTTCCTAATACTCGGGATCCAATACATGGTTATTTTCGCCAAGTTTAACATTTGATTAAAACGTTTTTATATTTACTACTATTATGCTGTCCTGAACATAATGACCAACTCATTAGGAAAAAAATTACAATGTTTATTAACGCTCTCAGCGCATTTTCTCAAAACAACGTCCTCTCAAAATCTTATTTAATTAAAATAATTTCAGAGGAAGTGTCGTTCATCCTCCCAAAGATTAATTTTGTCCGCTCAAGCGATAAATTAATCAAATAATTTGAATCACAAGTGAAAAGGTTGACAAATCTAATCTCCTGTTAATTTCCTTACTAAATCTGTCTTTGAAATTGAGCATTTTATTTATAGACCCTTTTGTCTTTGGGAGAAATAATAAAGATCCAATTATTATTATTATATTTAGTTATTTTATTTTGTACGAGTGCGGAAGTGATATAGACGCGGACTTTTACCAGTCTCATTTTAATTTATTATATCAAAAAACTTTTTACATAATTATATTTAACTTTTAAGTGGTGATACTTGGAGGATGTCTTAGTCTACGCAGAAATTGAAATAAGCAAAAATTCTCATAAAATAAAAACTACTCAGTCAAACTGAATTAACTTAAGAATTTTTACGGGGCTAAATGGCAAGTATGCAACATCGAATATATTTAAAAAACCGGTCAAGTGCGAGTCGGACTCGCGCACCGAGGGTTCCGTACAAACCTGTAGGTATAATTATATTCTTTTCCTGCTGCACATTAATGACCTACTTCAGCCTGGTCTTGCTGGGTACGCAGATGACAGTACGGTTACAGAGAGATACTTGTCCGGCGCCACAACCGGCATGGATGATGTTCGTTTCTTGAGAGAGGCCATGGTAGAGCGGACAATTTTGACCTTAAGCCTTGTCTCCCAGTGGGGTGACGACAATCTGGTCTCTTTTAACGCCACCAAAACACAGGCGTGTCTCTTTACCACAAAAAGGAGATGTTTCAACCAAACTCCTACTTTTCGGGGTGCATCTGTTCCAGTGACTGATCGGCTCGAGCTCCTAGGCATGGAGCTGTCAACCAGTCTCAACTTCGGCGCCACCATTGAGTGCAAAGCCCAAACTGCGGCCAAAAAGCTGGGCATCCTAAATAGGGTGAAGCGATACTTCTAGCCTGAGCAGCTTTTAACTCTTTATAAAGCACAAGTCCGATCCTGCATGGAGTATTGCAGCCACCTTTGGAATGGCTCAGCTAAGTATCAGCTTGCCGCGCTTGATTCGGTGGAACGCAGAGCTATGAGGCTCATTGGCGACGTAAGACTGGTGGATGCCAAGCTACACAGCTTGGCTCATCGCCGCAAGGTTGCCTGCTTGTCGGTCTTCAACAGATTGTACTTCGGAGAGTGTGCTCAGGAACTCCACGACCTCATCCCACCAGTTACAGGGGGGGGGCACATTTTACCACTTTGGAAGTGTCTCTCGCGCAAACCATTCAGTTTAGAAAAAAAAAAAATTAGAAATCTCAATATCCTTTTTGAACACCTATCCATTGATACCTCACACGTATGGGTTTGAGGAAAAAATCAATTTTTCAGTTTCAGTTCTAAGTACTACTGGGGAAACCCCATAATTTTTTTTTTTTTTTTCTATTTTTGTGTGAAAATATTAATGCGGTTCACAGAATACATCTACTTACCAAGTTTCAACAGCATAGTTCTTATAGTTTTGGAAAAAAGTGGCTGTGAAATGCGGACGGACAGACAGACAGACAGACAGACTGACATGACGAATCTATAAGGGTTTCTTTTTTTGCCATTTGACTCCCGAATACTAAAAAGTAACAAAACCAAATCGTTTTCTTTTGTCTTGCAAAGCTGTAGCTGTATTATGTTTACAATACTGTTTTGATAAAAATTAAGGAATATAATGTTTTTATCTCAACGATTTGGAGGTGATATTATGGTGTTTTTTTTTTCTTAAGTAATGCTGATGGAAATATATCTCAGTAAAATGTGTTCAATGCATCTGGGTAATATGCAAAAGCATTATATTAACCAGATGCTGCCTTGGCGATACTGGATAATAATATGTTCATTTTATCGTGGGGTATTTAGGGTGGAAATATTAGTAAAACTGAAAAAAAAAAACAAACTCTTTAACTGCTTGACCTATGAAATTGAAATTTGTAACAAAGGTAGGTTATAAGTAGGAAACATTTTTCCTACTCCTCCGCTGTACTCTTCTGATTAATTTCGTTGCGGGATCCAAGACAGTTGAATCGTTTCTCCGGGACTCGTCGGGTTTCATTAACTCGGCGTTTTTTCTGGTGGTCGCCACTGTTGATTCTGGTTTTCAGGAGTTGCAGTGGTTGGGAATGTGTGGCGGGCTTGTCCCAACTTAAAAAGTAGGAAACATTAGTTAAAAATAGGATTTTTGGAAACTTCCCCAGTTAAGGGGCGAAATAGGGGTTGGAAGTTTTTAAATGAAGAAGTATATTTTCAGCCTCTACATAATGCAGGCATATGATAGAAAATTAATAATTTTATTATCTTAAAGCGTAATTAATGGGTATAAACAACCTATAAACTTGACGCTGTGCGAATACATAATAATCACGCAATCATAAGTAGAGACCTGTAATAACCCCTTAGTTAATGTTTCGACATCAAAGGCCGGAAACCAGACGTATTACGTAAAATATTTTTTTAATTTATTAATTTTTTCATTTAATTTATTGACGTTTTTAAATTTGAAGTTTAATTTCTAAAGTTTTTTAATTGTTTAATTTATTCTAACAAATTGTATTTTACTTTTTATGTTTATGTTTAAAATTAGTTATGACACTTGTGAATTCAAGGCATCAAGCAATTTTGTTCAGCGCTATACAAATACAAATCAATACAAATCATTTATTTGCCCATAATGTAGGTAAACAGATGATATGATGGTTATTTTGTGATAATTGTCATGTGCATCAGATATTTTATTACGGAGTTTTTTTAAGTGTTTGATTTATGTGATGTGGCGGTATTTTAAATAAATAAAAAGAATCTCCGTCTTTTTTGACGTGAAGTGAGCTTTCAATCTCTAGCATCAGTGGCGTTTAGTGGCTTTAGTGCGTTTTTAGGGTGTTTTTTTTTTACCCAAAGGGTAAGCTCGCTACATCGTAGACTTTCTCTCTGTCATCTCTGACCACGACTAGAGTCAAGAGAAAAACCGTCACAAATAATAAAACTTTTTACAAAAAAATACAACCGACTTCCAAAAAAAAAACATTGTAAAGTAAAAAATTATCTTTAATTTCGGAAGTCGGTGTTTTTGTTAGTTTCTTCGTATTTTGACACCGACTTCCGAACTTAAAGTTATTTTTTACATTGTAGTGTTTTTTTTTTGGAAGTCGGTTGTATTTTTTTGTAAAAAGTGTTTTATTTTTCACTCTTTAGTGGTACCCCACACCTAACAACACCACTGCAAATCGCAGAAAAGCAAAATACGCAATTTCGATTACTTGTTTTAAACGTTTATTTTTTAAACAAAAGTGCAAACTTACTTTAATTTTGGAAGCCAGTGTCAAAAACCCCAAAAAAAAACACTGCATCAAGTGTTTTATTTTTCACCTTTTAGTTCTGGCAAAAAATACAACCAGTCCGTATCTATTTAACTGTCTTTATCCGAAACAATTCAACTGGATCTAGTATTGATCTAGTATCCGAAACAATTCAACTGGATCTGAGTATTGGATCTTTAAAAACTTTGACCATTTCAGAATAAGCCTCTATCAAACAAAAACAAATTTGCAAATCCGTAGTATAATAATTATACCACGGATTTGCAAATTAATGTAATAGTAATAATAATGTTCGGGCATGACTTTGTCATCATTATTATGATAGTCATGCCCAAACATTATTATTACTAGCTTGTACTGTCCCACAGCTGGGCAAAGGCCTCCATCCATTATTTCCACTGCTCACAGTGTTGTTCCTCTTCCTTCCATTTTGTTAGGATGACATTCAGGTCCTCCCGTCATCTCCTTCGTGGTCTGCTGCCACCTGTCTCTGTTTCAAGCTTCCTGATGGTGACGATAGCTCGCGGTGAGTTAAATGAAAGCAAAAGTGGACTGTATAACAAGAGTATAATGAGACACTTAGAAATTACATCGGTACGGTTGGTTTACGTTACTAAGTTATTGAAATCTAAAATGCTGTGTTGAGATCTATGGTCTCAACAGTTCCAATCCTGTATTTTACAGGCTCAAAGCTTGTGAGACATGTCCTGCCCAGTCCCATTTCAGTTGGGCAAAAACAACATAGTATTTAGTTTAATTAGTGAACATCCGAATTTATAACTTCCTCCTTTTTTGAAGTTGAATAAAAATAGAACGACGATGACATTGTAACTCAATGTCAAGTGGAAAATTTTAGATTAAATCGACGGGCACCCGATTAGCAAACCAAAGCTGAATGCAAAAAGTCACATTTAAAAAATAAGAAGTCTTAATAATAATAAAATGCTTTTTATGTAATGTAACAAGTTTAATGACAAATGAGCTATGTTGATAAGAGCAGCATGTGCGTACTCGCGAAAAAATGTAAAACAAATAAGTTTATTCAAGTTCAATCTTCTAGTTTCTGTGTTTCGGAATGCTTACATCCCTGATCTCTTCAAAGTTTGAGTAAACAATCTTCTTCTGAGTAAGCTCGCCTCATCGTCAACTTTGTCTCTGTCATCTCTGACCCAGATTAAAGACAAAAGCAAACCCAACACAAAAAAAAACTCAGATTTGATGGCACTAACTGCATCTGACTGCTCATCAGATTTCACCGTTGACTTCATCCATTGCTTACCATCAGAGTGCCAATAATAAATAATAATAAATAATAAATAAATAAATATCCTTGGACATTTCACACAACGCCATATAGTCCCAAGCTAAGCAACCTAATGCTTGTGTTATGGTAACGAGATGGCTGATAAACTACTTATATACATTTTTTTTTTTGTAAAGTGCAAAGTTCTCACAGTTCGTCAACTTTTTATTCTGAGCATACTGCTTAAGCAACATGGTCATCTCACTTACGACACAAATACTCTTCTCAAACGAAGAAAACATGCAGTGTGTAAACGGACACACGTTACCAAAACATTCTTCATTAGGAGATTCTTCATTTTCCTTGGTCCATATTTATACGACAAAATCAATGCAATTATAGACATATATCCACTAACAAAGTTACACTGTAAAAAGAGAATTCAGGACTACCTACAAAAACTCTGTTATGATGAAACAGAAGCAATTTTAGACATACCTAAATAGATTAATAAAGACTACACACAATACACCGTCACACTTATTTAACGGGCGTCCTATTCTAGTTAAACATAACACACACACACACACACACACCCTCACACACACACACACACACTTACACACTAAACACCAAATAGGAACATTTGATCTCATTTTTTCTTCCACGTACCTACTCAATGGCTACTATAGGTGCACATCTTGTATGAGGGGATGAAATGCAATCCGAGATACAGGCAACCGCCTAGTTCGGATGCAAATAGTCCCAAACCATGTATGTATTACAAACCCTAAGCCAATGTTTAGTTGTCCAATGTCAATTTTGAAATGTTTGTAATATGTGTGTATTATTTTGGTGAATAAATATTTGTTAAAAAAAAAAAAAAAAACTACTTATATACATTTTTTTTTTTGTAAATACATACATATTATAGATAGAAAAACACCCAGACTCGGAACAAATACATAATAATAATTGTACAAATTTTCACATTCGCATCTCAATCGCAAACTGTCAAAAATGTATGAAAATTAAGCCTTTTTTGACAGTTTGCGATTGACATGCGAATGCCAAAGTTGTTTAAAAATTAGTACAACCGGCCCTCTGGTGAGATCAAGGTGAAAAACGGACTCATTGTGAAAAATGAAGTAACAAAAGAAAAGCAGGTATGCCAATTCCGTTGAGTCCGTGGCGTTTCTTAAGGCGCGTCCCCGAGCAAAACGCAGCGCTAGCCGTTTTTTGTGCCGTTTTTTGGAGCTATCTACTCTTTATCCAAAAGAAATATCAACTAATAAAAATATATTAAATTTCTATATAATCTTTGCTTCAAAATGGTAGATTTTATTTTTTATTAGTAATAAATAATAAAATCTACCATTTTGAAGAGCATAATGTTTAAGAAATCTCCTCACAACGAAACCACAGAAATGAGAAAAAATTACTGAAAACATGCATCTTCTCGAAAACTAACGATTATTTTGATTTTGTACTTACACTAATGGATAGGCAATTTAATTATGAACATTTTGTTAGTAGTATTTTTTTCAAACGACCTAAATTAGATTTTATAACGATTTTATTCAACATTCTTAGCGTATTCGCTATTGTATCTCTTGCGCTGTTATTGAGGGAAAAAATGCTCAAGGTTATTTGCTCAGGGTACGGCCTTCCATAACTATCTAAGCATTGGAATGTTCAAGTAGCTGCATATTTTTGATATTGTTTTCTCTTATTTTAGAGGATGGGAATTCATCAAATAATTTAACTCCTCCCGCTGTAGGTGGCGCAGGTTGTCAGACTCTTACTGACTAAAACCCATCCGTGATCCTCCTAGTACTCTTTGTGTTCCAGGGCCACGGTGACTCTTTCGAACAACATCCACAATCTTTGGACAGAACGATCTTAGCAATTTCAAAGTGCCTTGTCTCCAACCAGCCCGCGAAATTCGAATTTTCTTACGTATTTTGCAATTTGCAGGCCAGTGCTAGGTTGTATGTTGATTAAAATATTATTTGCGGCTGTAAGACATAATTATGTAGTTACAGAATTATAATCATCAAAATCATCAATACAACGCTCTTAGTTCATAAAGCTGTAGGAATGACTTTTTCTGTTTTTTTTTTTTTGTTCCTAGGCCTTTATGAACTTGGAGGGTTGTATTGGTGATTTTGATGATTTTATTTCTGTAACTACATATTATGTCTTACAGCCGTGAATAAATAAATTAAATTGCAAAAAACGCAAGAAATTTTGAATTTCACGGGCTGGTTGGACCATTCATCTTATTCGAAATAATTTGCTTTGAGATCTGAGTTGGTGAGTTTAGAGTCAGCTGTTAATCCCTCAGTGCTCAGCCCTTATATTGTGTTTACTACTAAGGAAATTATAATAACCGGGACGAGTCGTGAGCGCACTCTCCATTGGTCGGTTTGACTCTGATGCTTCACGTTATTGGATCGACTGTCAATGCTCATCGACTATTATGCCTGCAAGCTTCGTTCACCTACCCCACATTGGCGAGATCACCCTGCTGCATTAATTTGTGCTTACGATCCGTGCTGGCTACATCTAGGCAAGCGCGCTCCAACGATCACATCAACGCATACCTTCACGTGAAATAGTGGTCAAACAACATTTCGAGGCCTTATGAACAGGAAAAAAGCTTGTTAATGTTGGTTGCAATCGTGATAAACAGAAAAGTACTAGAAACTAAATATAACTTGCATGAATCAAATTTCGAGGTTAAGCTGCAATTGTCAAGGTTGGTCCGTGGATGGGTAACCATTAATTATACAACGAGTTTCTTCCATGCCGTTGGTAAAAATATCAAATGACACCTCTCGTCCTGGAGCAAATGGAAGTGTGGCTTCATGATTTCTACTTTTTTTTCTTCTTTTTTATGTTTGAGAAATCATCAAATCCTTACTTTTTCGGCAATTGGAATGGAGTGTCAGACTCTTACTGACTAAAACCCATCCGTGTTCCTCCTAGTGCTCTTTGCGTTCCAGGGCCGCGGTGACTTTTTCAAACAAATTCCACAACGCAATCGGACCGCTGGATGCGAGACGCATAAGAATGGTAGAAGTGCCGACACTTAGGGGGCCTATGTCCGTCAGCGGACGTCTTTCGGCTGAATAAATTTTTTGAAATAAATTATTTATTTAAATGGCGCGCGTTATTTAAATTACTTTTATTTTTCCCACTTCTCCGCTGTACTCTTCTGATTAATTTCGTTGCGGGATCCAAGACAGTTGAATCGTTTCTCCGGGACTCGTCGGGCTTCATTAGCTCGGCGTTTTTTTGATGGTCGCCACTGTTGATTCTGGCTTTCAGGAGTTGCAGTGGTTGAGAATGGCGCGCGTGGAACACAACGCGCCATCGTCCCGGGCCTAGTTCTGATCAGACGGTGAGCCAACGAACGTTCGCCGCCCGCGCCTATGGTGAAATATATCGCAAAACCCTTCTTCTATCTTTCCCAACTATCACTCAACTTGCCAGATGCAGCTTCGATTGAGTTCTCATCAAATTTTAACGGTGACGGCGGAATTAACACTGTTTCCATTATTGTAATTTATTTGTTTGCACAACAAAACAAAATGATGACGAAACAGGATTTAAAGCAGGCATTCTTAAATGTTCACAAATCGGGAAAGAATGTATGAAGATCAAAATCGTGACGAAACACCACTCGCGTTCAGTTGTTTTTTAAAGTTGGTGACAAAACGGAAAGTATCCTGATTAGACGGATGAAATTATAATCGTATGTAATCCTCCTAAAACATGTCATCGCTTTGACACCGGATTCATAGGTATTGTATAACAATGTAAACTCGTGCACTTATGCTATTAAAAAGATCACCGCGTAAATAATAATTAAAGTGGATTATTTTGCAAAATAAATAGTTACGTCATACTGTCAAGTGGCTTGGGCAACTTTGATTTTGTTGACTCGGGTTGCGAGGTATACAGAGGTGGCAACTGGGCGCAACTTATTGTGGCACTGATCATACACATTTTCAAGACCAAAGTTTTGTGTTATAATGTTGTAAGATTTTTATATGTAGCCTGCCTGCTTGAGTTTAAACGAGAAACGTGATTTTTAAGTTTTTAAAAATACATTATTATCCAACCCTGGTTGTGAAAATTTACAAAAGTCATTTTTTGGATGGGAAATTACTCTGGACGTAGCGGTACGGAGTGTCAGACTCTTACTGACTAAAACTTATCTGTGTTCTCCCTCTGCGTGTGACTGGCAGGTATTATCCTTAGCGGGCCCCAAGTAAAAATGTTATGCTGACATCTATTTGAGGCACGTGTGGATCACAACGCACCGTTGTCTTCGACTCGGGACTGGTTCTTAACGGATGGCGAGTTACCCAACGCTCGTCGTCCGAAGTCCCGCGTCTACAGTGACCGAGGATCGCTTTGCGACTCCAAATGCCTTGGACGTCTCCTTCTGTTAGGGCAGCTAGGGCGTACAAATAATTTGACCTCCACCCAAGCAGGGCACACCTCCATCTTGTGTTCCTCCGTTTCCTCATAAAGGCACCTACCTACTATAATGAGAGACCACTTTGAAAGAGTAACGGAGCTATACAGTACGAATACTATCCCTTTTTCACATCGGAATCTCGATAGCAGTTTCTATCAACACGATAAAATATCTAAAGTTTAGCTTTCTCTTTCTCTCTAAATTGATTTAATAGAAAATCTCAAGTAAGTTTTAGAAATAGTGTTAATTTGTAAGGTGTGTGTTTTTTTATGAAATACCGTATCGCGTTCCGCGACGTTCCTAACCTCATAACGTCTTCCACTTATCATTGATCTTCAAATTTACAACTACAATAATATCGTGAGCCCAGACATTCAATTACTTTGACAAATGTTTGCCTAAATGATTACTGTGTCTGTTATTACTGTGAACTGTTTACAAAAGCCTGCACAAGTGGCGATGTTTGAGATGTAGGTCTAAATTACTTTTAACGTAAAACGGACAGTTTTAGACAAAGCACTTTTCTATCGGTGATGTACGATTTTTTTTTTATGGATGTCCTTCCGCGCTGAGCGTATCGGATGGGAGGGTCAGACTAAAACCCATCCGTGTTCCTCCTAAAGTCCTTATGCCTTTTGCATTCCACGGACGCGGTGACTCTTTTGAACAAACTCTGAAAACCTGGCAGTCACTGACTCTAGCGGGCTCTGTCTTCTAAGCTGACATCTTTTTGAGATGCGCGTGGAACACAGAGCGCTGTCGACCCAAGCCTGGTCCTGATTGGACGGCGAGCCACCCAATGCTCACAGTCCGCAGGCCCGTGCCTACGGTCCCCGGGAATTGGGATTCCCGGGTAAGTACCGTAGGCACAGACCAAACGCCATGGGTGCCTTCTTCTGTTGCGGCGGCTGGTGCGTGAGGTTTACCTCTCCCTCACGACGCACGCCTTCTCCTTCGCTAGTATTACTGCTTTACAGAAAGTGGTGAGAGCTTCCCATGCCTCCTCGCGCTAGACCATCGATCGCAAGAAATTAAACAGTGCTGCTGTTCTCAAGCAATTTTCTGAGCCTTTCGTAATAACAAGTGGAGTAAAAAATTATATCTAGTTATATTATAATTAACAGTCAGAAATTAAAATGCAATTAAAATTATACAGGCAATTATTACTTTATCACCCATTGATACTGCTTGCTTCACCAAAGAGGCTTCTTATTACACTGAGCTGAATTTGAGTCAACTCCGTATCTTATTTTGTTACTTAAGACAATGGCACGTACTTTGATATCGTCAACAAGGTAAGCATCGTCTTTCTGTTTCAAAATCCAGAAAATTGCTAGTATCAAAGTGACGGTAATATGAATAATGTAGTGTTAAATTACATAATAAGTGCAGTTGTTTGCCAAAATTAAAAAAGGCAGGAAAAGTACAGACAAAATACACTCAAAAAACAAATTAACCTGTTCCTAGTGCAGTCGGAAAAACACACAAAAACATAAACGACGAAGAAAGTGAATGATTTTTTCGAAGTTCGTCAACAAATCAAAATGTTTTTTTTTTTTATCTGCCTATCTATATTAAGGAAACAATGGAGTTAAACCGTAAAATTGCTCTGGTTTGTGGTAGCTGACGTAGCCAACGTGGTTTAGTTGGTATCACAATCAAATGGAGGCTGTGACACTCTTAGTGCTGCCCAACACTCTTCAAGGTACCTACATATTGTCAAACTGCAGCTTTCCACAACGAGTAGTTTCGGCTGTGTGTTGTCTGTCAGTTACATAGTCGGAAACAAAAGAATTTTACACACATTGATTATAATAGTCTCACAGATTTACTTGCTAACAATAAAGAATGCCATTCAAAACTTACATTTCTTTGTCAGTTGTGAATCGTCTAAGCAAATAGCTTCCTTTAATCAGTCTTTGTTCTATGAGATTATGTAGTTTCTTCGGTTTTGTTAACAATATCTTCAAGAGTAGTGGTGAAGCCGTTATGGAAATGCTAATGTCAATTGTTATGAATTGCTCAAGGCTACACTGTGTGACAAAAAGCGTTGCAAATCCGTTTCTTTTAATTACTTCTTGTTAAAGTGTGTGTTAAACATTCGTTTTTGCTGTAATAACTATGTAAGAATAAGCCTAATTAATTTAATTTGGCATAAAAAAATATGATTTATCATGAGATTATTTTTTAATTGAGTTTTCATGTCGTTCTTTTTTTGACGTATTTTGAATTGTAAATTTTGGCAGAAAAAAATTACAGATACTCTCAACTGCATCCGGTTGGATTCGAAACCGACCCTAATACAGATGAAAAAAAGGCTAGACGATTCTGACGGAAAATATTTTAAACTATATCTTATTATTATAATTATATGCTTATTCCTACTTCTTTAAAGATTATTATTAAGTCACAATAATATTGCGTCTGCAAATTTAGTTGTTGTTAGTAGATTGTATAATATTCAAACAGTAATGCTTCAAAGATTGAATAGACTCAAATATTTAAGATACTTGATGGGCTAGACTAGTTTTTGAGGGCCGAGTCACCCGCGTCCGTAGGAGAATACCCTTCAGCAAATCCCTACACGTGGTCCCCGGGTGGTAATAAACAGGTGACACTAACCGCCTCCGTGGTCTAGTGGTTAAACCATCTGATTCAGACCCAGAGGTCCCGGGTTCGATTCCCAGCGGGGGCAAATTTTTTGCTGGGTATGGTTGGTGGTAGGACTTGTTCTAAGTCCGCCTGGCAAGCTACCACCATCATGTCTAAGTCTGTCGCCATAACAACAATGTTAAAAGCATTGTTTGTGTTCCGGCAGTTAGAGGTATGATAGCCAGTTCCTCTATGTTAGAGGATTCCGGGTGAAACTCGCTTCCATCTTCGGCCTAATCATCACTTTCGATCAGGTGAGATTTGGGCCAAGAGTTTTCCCGTGTAGCATAAAAAAAAAGTATATATCATGATACTTTTATCCTAAAAACATATTTCTTAGGGATATATAATGTTTTTTACATGGGTGAGAAGCATTTATTCAACTTCAATACCTATCTGGAAAAATAACGTGATCACTTTAATATGTTTCATCTGTCAAATAAAAAATAAACATGCGCAACTAAGGACGATATAAAGTTGCATCAGAGTCGCCCAGTCTGTAGATAGCCTATTTTTATTTAATAATAGTGGTAATGTATCGTTTTACGTTAGTAAGTCTAGTGCTGAGCCAGTTGTTTAGTAGGACTGACAACGTTGCAAAGTTGGTATATTTGCTGTCAATTATTTTATAATTTAGTTATTTTTTTATACGGTGTAAAATAAAGTGTGATAAATGTGATTATTCAAGAGATGGGTTAATTAAGGTTACTGTTTTAAATAGTACTATACGAAGTGTTTCTAAGAAATATTAATCTTTATTTATTTAGCTTAGCTATAAACCTTGTCAATTGACATTGCGCAGAGCTATCATTTGTGTAAGTGCAACATGTGAATAAGTTGTATTTTGAAATAAAGTTGGAGTCTCTTATTATTTTATATCTGTATTAGTATAGATATAGTACGTAGTAGACCGGGAAAAGTTTAATGTAATGTTTTTTTTATAAAAAAATGCTCTCGAGCCAGTTGTAAATCAAAATCATTTAGCTTATAGTCAAAAAACAAATGTTTTGAATAGGTAGATATTATTATGTGTATCTTTTGCTTAGAATTAAAAATATAATTCTGATCTTTGAAGATTTCATTAGGCATCGATGTTTTTCTAAAGAACATTATGTTTTGATTGGTTTGTTTCTAATTCTTTAGTTGTGATTTTAATTATGAGTGTTTCCTCTTTTCAGTATGTTTAAAATAGATTTAATCAAACAAAAAATCTGAAACGAATAATTTATTAATTTTCACTGATTTTATTGCATTTTTAATCATTTATTTTTTCGTTTATTTCAGCTCAGGTGGAGACATCGTAATTTAATAATTTTGTACAGAAGAATTATTTTGGCAGTGGAAAAATAAAGAATTTAAAAATGGATTTAATATTAGAACCAGAGAATAAACTTATCAAATTCGGACCAGAAGTAGTTGAAGAAATAAGAAAAGAATATAATTTTGAAAATAAAGCAAATAGAGAACAAGCTATCGCTGTTGTAGACAAATGGCTGAAAACGCAGGAGCACTTAGTGAAAAGAGATTATAGTAAGTATTTTTGTTTATATAAAACTAGCTGTCCCCCGCGGCTTCGCTCCCGTCAATTAAGTATTCATTGCACATATCGAGTTTTCAATGTTTTTAAGATGTATTCTGCTATTTGGGTCGGAGACAAATCCAACGAATCAATAACCACGAAAATTGGTTCAGCAGATCTCGAGTTATAAGTGTTGTAACAAACCCGTCTTGGTTTTATTTATATATAGACAAAAGAGATTATAGTAAGTATTTTTGTCATATAAAATACTAGCTTTCGAACGCGATTTCGTACGCGCATATCCAGTTTTTTCTCGTCCCCGTAGGAATTTTGGGAAATTTTCTCTTAATGCACCCTCTATTTTATGGTTGGGAAATCATCGAGCCCTACGGAGTGTTAGAAACTTCTAATCGTTGTTTTGCTCCAAAAAGTTGATAATGACCACCTCAAAATATCTCGACCACGTGACACGTTTCTGTGTGCAGTAGCTTTGAAAAAAAAATGGAGAGGGAGGGATGGGAGGGGAGGGGGCTGTTCCACTATGGTTCTGGGCCCTTTGATATTTTTTCACCCTAGACAAAGGCCTCCCCTTTCTCCTTCGAAACCTGTTTCTGTTGTAAATATTGTTGTTAAATATATTATAACAAAGTTGTTGAAATAGTTAAATTTATTCATAACTAGCTGACCCGGCGAACTTCGTTCCATCTAACAGTCGATTCCTTATTTATTTTTTTCTGAAATAAACGTAGCCTAAGTTACTCCTTATAACATCAGCTATCTGCCAATAAAAGTCCCGTCAAAATCGGTCCCGCCATTTCAGAGATTAGCCAGAACAAACAGACAGACAAAATTTGTAAAAAAATAATTTTGGTGTATGTACCGTATATATATTCATATACATGTAGTAAAAAACGGTTATTTCAATATTACAAACAGACAATCCAATTTTATTTATACATATGTATAGATAGTGAGTAATAACCTTTTATGAGGTGTTGCGGTTACTGTGTTACACGTTGTATATGTCACGGGAAAAGGCAAACACCGTAAGATTGTAAAATATCGCGTGAAATTGTAAACATTTTTTTCAAAATCACGCGGATGTATTGGAAAGTATTGAATTTGGATGAGACATATTATATACAAAACATTATGTTGTGATAACAAAAAATCACTAACATAGTGACGACTGACGACACGGTTGGCGCAGTGGTTGAGCGATTGACTGCTGCGCAGCATGTCGCGGGTTCGATTCCCGCACGGAACAAATATTTGTACGACCTACAAGTATTTGTTCCGAGTCTGGGTGTTTTTCTATCTATAATATGTATGTATTTACAAAAAAAAAAAAATAGTTTTAAATTTTACTAAGAACATTAATATTATGACTAGGAATATTTTGTGTTCGAAATAAATAAATAATAATTTTATCGTTTTTATGATACACTACAATAATATTATAAAGAGGAAAGATTTGTTTGCTTGTTTGTTTGATTTGAATAGGCTCCAAAACTACTGGATCGATTTGGATAAAATTTTGTACAAAGATAGTTTGAGACCCGAGGAAGGAAATAGGATAATTTTATCCCGTAAATCCCACGGGAACGGGAACTGTGCGGGTAAAACGGGAGCGAGGCCGCGGGGGACAGTTAGTAAATAATAAGTCTATCGTTTTTTATTATTATTTATTTATTAATTAGATTTTTTTTTTTAAGTATCTAGAAATTATAATCCGAACAAGATTTAATACAATCTTACGGAGTCTGTCATTTTCCAGTGACATATACGTATTTTTCCTTTAATCACTTGCATAACAACTATGTGCCTATATAGGTACTAAAACTGCTCAGCAACGCGTAATACGTTACGCTTACTGTGTTCGCGACAGCATTTTGCAAGGCATGTGATTATGGAACTTAACGACGACGATAGTTAACGTTTATACGGACCAAAGTGCGTTTACAACTACACTACCATTTACAAGCCAATTAAGTCCTTATTATAGTCATAATAGACATAAGTACAGAATAATTTATTTCTTTTAGGATTAGTTAGTAGGATTTGAAAAACAAGGTTTATTATTTTAATTTGGTTAAAAGAAGTAAAATAGTTTCCGCAACCCTGGCAAATAGTCATCAAGAAGTGTCAGTTTGTCAATTTTTGTGGGTTGACTTGTTATTGCGTTCTACTTGGAGTTAACTGGTTTATAATTTTTTGCTAAGTTTGCCTAATTAGTACCATCAAGTTTATAAAATGTAACTTGTGACAGCTTGATTAGTTAAACTGGGTGTAAATAACCTTGTTAATTCAAGGTTGATAAAAATATTTAGCAGTCCAAAGAAGCAGTATCTACGTACCTGGAGTTTTTTTTTTTTCAATACTTATTCTAAAAAATATGTTTTTTTTTAATAAGTAATAAAATTTTGTTAATAAAACAAAAACTTCTAAAGTGTTTTTTTTTCTTTTAAAAAGTAGTACTTAGTATTAGTTTATAAAAATAATTTTGTTCATTTTTTAAGGTATTTTTTATTGTTTTCTCTATTGACATTTTAGTACTATCGAGTTTCAAGCCAAAACTCGATACATATAATGTGGTAATTTTTCTTATTTTGCGTTAGGCATTTTTTATAATTTGTTAGTCATCATGCTAATTACGTTTAAGCCCGTTGGTCCAAAGCTACGAAAGAACTATCGGTCGATTCGAAGTGACGACGAAGGATGCTGTCTTTTTAATATTGATGCTTACTTCACCCAAATCATCACGATGACTTTGTTGTGCCAGTCTATTCTGCCAAAATCTCAGCATGTAATCTTATTGTCCGTTTTTAAATCCCAGAGACTAAGTTGACATTACAAGTGACTGTTCTTTCTTTTTTGAATTTGGAGTTTGACATTGACACCTGTCATATTAGTCTCTGGGATTAAAAAACGAACTTTAGGTGAAGTGACCATGAAGTAAAGTGTCATTCCATCTTGTTTGTATGGATCGGTAGCTCATGTTATGTTTACTTCACCTAAGCTTACACGATGAAGTGTTTCCAGAATTACACTGCAGATGAACATCAAATCACACTTACATAGACTGCAAATCATATAACCCTCCCTAAATTCGAGTATAAAAACATTGAATAGCCTTAAAATTAAAACATAACCTTCTACTGGACCTAGACCTATCATGAAACACCACTACAAAACCACTTCAGCGATACACGTGGCGTACTTATGGTATTATTAAAAAAAAATAGCGAAATAATTTTTATGGGACCAATTATTTTCCTGGCTTTTAACCTTTCTGGTTTTCTAAGAACATTACAACGATTTACTTACGAGATTCTAAAGTTTTTCCTTATGTCAATTCCAGGTAAAGCTTACATAGAAAAATCCATAATAACTAGCAAGGGGTCCTTGGAAAGAGCGAAGAAACAAATTGACAAATTGTGCACCTTGAGGACTTTGATGCCGAAATATTTTGAAATTACGAACGTTCTAGAAGGTGAAATGGGACAAATGTTGGAGAGAGGGTAAGTACATGAGTTTATAATTAAGAAATTGTTATTGATATTTTCTTAGGACTAGCACTTCACCTGCGACTTTGTCCGTGCGAGATTAGTAAATAAAGTGTTGTTGAAGTTTGTGAAGTACCTTTCGAACCGTACGGTTCTTTCAGGGTAGCCATTTGAAGAGTAGTTTCGGAAAATTAATAACAACGTTTTATATATCTTGCCATTGTTGCTGCTGAGACTACAGTATTAACTGTTGGGCCCTTTACCTATTTGAGGGTTGTAAAAAAATCGTTAGATCCATTGTTTTAAACTTCCATACATGGTCACTAACACTAGAATAGTTAATAACAGAATTGCTACCATGTACCTTTTTATTTGCGAGTTTCCGATATTTCGGCACTGTTGCAAGCGCCATGATCATGGAGTAACTGAAGATCTTACGGGTGGGATGTTATTGGCAGACATATCGGTCTACCCTCTTTCGTAGTCTTTTATTACGACCATCTTTACATGGTAGCAATCCCATTATTAACTATTCTAATCGTTAGATCCGTTTCAATTAATATCACTTTCACATAAATTGAAAGAAGCAGTATATCTTCCCCTAAAAACTTCATCACAACTTGTGCATGTCAGGGATGATTTTATAAAAGACTTTTTTTTTCATTTTATTTTCATTCAATCACGATTAATCAGGGAGTGAATGAAAATATGGGTGTGAAGGGTGGGTCAAAAGTGGTATATTTCTTTGAACTAGACACTTAGACAGCGCAGGCGACATCCTTTTTTTTTTTTTTGGTTGGAAAATCATCAAATGACTCCTCCCGCTCTGGGTAAAGCAGGAGGGAGTGTCAGACTCCTACTGACTAAAACCCATCCGTGTTCCTTCTAATGCCCTTTGCGTTCCAGGGCCGTGGTGAATCTTTCGATCAAATTCCGCAACCCCGGCAGGGGCGCAGGCGACATCCTTAGACTGTTGATTTAATAGCCGATGTCCTCTAGTGTAGTGTACTCAAGTTATTCTTTTATTTTCCAGGCTCTTCGGTCTAGTACCAACACTTACCGACGAATACCACAGAGTCGTCATCATCAAGGTCAGATCCAGTTCGGACGTCAAACTAAACGACTACATTTTACTCTTCAAATACTTTGTCGTGGTGAGTCTCTAGGCCAGGTATTCCCAAGTTTCCGAATATTCCATCACTTTGAATCAAACAAATAGTGATCGTATAAAGCCAAAAAATAAAACATGTTGAAGTTTACTTTATGTACTTTGACAATTTCTGGTTCAAAACATAATAGCGAAAACTTCACTTGATCAAAAAAAAATCCGAATAGGAGGCTAAATTCGCCTATTTTTTCATGTTTTTCTTATTATACTTGAAGCTTATGAAAGTTTTACTTCTAAAAACCATATCTAATAGAAGTTAATTACATTCAGAAGAATAATTTGTGGTTAAGTTTTGCAAAATAATTCAATTCTTTTAATAATGAATGATTATAATATATAATACAGCGGCTTCACGCCGCGCCGCCGCGGTTCGTTGCGCGTAAAGTACCTATGTAAACGTTAGACACGTTTCCATACTTTACGCGCAATGAACCGTGCACCTACTTCGCTCGGTATACCTGACCTTAACATGTTAAATGCCGAAGTTAACCATCAAATCACAATCAGTAGCCACAATACAAAAAATAGCCTACCAATATAGAGATGGATGCCGAGGTACGAACCTAATATTGCGAAGTTGCGTAGTTGCCATTCAACGTGTTAATAGTAAGCTAATACGTATTTTTACCAATTAAATTTTAAAAAATGGGGTCGACAAATATCTTCGCATTGCTGGCGACTGGAAATGTGCCCAAAGTGCTAGCAGCATTGCCAGGTTATATGGCAATGCTTGTCCTTTGTCTGAGATAAAAGCCAGCCCAAGGGTCACGCAAAGTTTCCACGCGCGCCTCAAAGAGAGTCAGCACACAGAGGGGCCTGAAAGGGCCGACGCCTGCCGGAGTTGCCGGACTATTCGTAAGAGATACCGCGGCCCCGTAATACAAAGGGCACATGAAACAACATGGATGGGATTTAGTCAGTAGAAGTCTGACACTCCCTCCCGCTCCGCCCAGAGCGGGAGAAGTCATTCGGTGATTTCCCATACATGAAAAAAAACGAGTCACGCAAAGTATCAACAGAGCGTCTTCACTAATCTTTAGGCGATTCGCACACTGCACCGCATTACGCAGCTTGAAAATGTTTATCTTTGCATTAAAAACAGGCCTAGGGCAACACACAAAACACATTCACACGTGGAGCGATGCATTCATCGCCACGCCCGCAACATGTAGCGGTGTAGTGTGTGATAATCTATATATACTAATATTATAAAGTAGAAGAGTTTGTTTGTTTGGTTGAACGCGTTATTCTCAGGAACTCCTGGTCCGATTTGAAAAATTCTTTCAGTGTTAGATAGCCCATTTATTGAGGAAGGTTATAGGCTATATAATTATCATCACGCCAAGACCAATAGGAGCGGAGCAGTAATGGAAAATGTGACGCAGACGAAGTTGCGCGGGTAATCTAGTCGCCTTATATAAGTTATGAGCACTTGGCCTCTACGAATCGATAGTTTCAAACCCAAACGGCTCGAAAAATATCCACCAAGCAAACAACCACCAAGGTTTTGTAACGTTGAATTTAATACTCTTATCACCCTGATATTATTGTATTAAATGGCGCATTCGTAAGTATCAGTTAAAGTTCTGCTTCGATAAATATCAATGGCCGTTTAATACTTTTATTTAAGGATGGGAAATCATCAATGACTCCTCCCACTTCGGGCGAAGTGGAAAGGAGTGTCAGACTCTTACTGACCAAAACCCATCCGTGTTCTTCCGATTGCCCTTTGCATTCCAGGACCGCGGTGACTCTTTTGAACAAATTCCGCAGCCCCGGCAGGGCCGTTTAACTGGGGATACAGCTCTAAAACAAATGGTATACTAGCGGCAATAGCGATTTTGACCTCAGTAAGGCTGCCTTTCTACCAGAGAGGCGTGAAAATGCGTAGCGAGGGATTGTGTTTGCTAAAAAATAAAAAAAAGTATTTTAGTTTTCATTTTTAAGTGGTGATACTTGGACGACATCTTCGTCTAAACAGAAATTTAAAATGTAAAAACTAACGTTAAAAAAACTACTGGCACCGGCAGAAGTGAAATCTTGAACATTAACGCTGTGCATTTTTGAATCATCCGTCTTACGAATTTTCGATCAGGTCACGTGTTCTGACGCGAGTTTGATATTTTATAGCTATCCCAAGAAAAGTGCTCAACGCCGCTAAAGAAGTTTTCACTTCAAAAACCCACCTAATTGAGAACCTCTTCCTTTTAGGAAGTCGATTAAAAATCAATAGAATCGCTTCATTTACGTTACTTCGCTAAGCGCAAGAAATTATACAAGAGCAATAGGGAATATGCATGAAAAAAATATTTAGTGTCTATACAGTTTGTCTAAAAATATACAAAAATATGATACTAACAGTGAAAATAGGATCAAAATTGCTCAAAAAACAAACGAGATATAACTATTTTAAACAAATGTATCTGTCCCTCTCGCGAAAACGCTGTTTTATATGGCAGCTCTATAGACGTGATGGAATTTGACGTCATAGTTCACATCGGACTTCTCTTTCTAATTGTAATCTTTGAAGCTTTATAACTTCATCGCTGTTGAAGGTATTTAAAAAATAATTTCAAGATTATTTACTAGAGCTAATAATTATTTGATTTTGCAAATAAAAAAATCGCATGCATATTCCCTATTATATACAGACTAGGTCGATCTTCAAGGTTAAACAACGCTTGCCGAAGTTGGTCTGTAGATGGGTGACCATCTTAACATGCCGAGTTTCCTCCGTGCCTCGGAAAACACGTTAAGCTGTTGGTCCCGGCTGTCATTTGGAGATCTATGGCAATCGTTACGGATTGTCAGAAGCCAAAAAATCTGACACCAGTCTTGCCAAGGAGAACCGTGTTACCCAGTTAATGGGTTGTGGAGGTCTAGTAGGCATACGCTCTACGTAAAGAACTGGTTTTCAGCTAAATCCGGTTTGACTGGAAGCCGACCCCAATTTAGTTGGGAAAAGGCTAGGCAGATGAGCAGACTAGATTTTGCTCGCGACTTTATACGCGTAGGTATATCCCGTTTTTTTAAAGTTACAGAAAAAATAGATGAAGAAAACATTACATAGGGTGACACAATGGGTGCAATAACACTATAAGAGCGGTCTTTTCAAGACAACCTTTGGATGGATTTTAAAGAAAAAGGAAATGCAGTACTGTAGTCGTGTAAGAGAAAGGTAGCGATGCTTGATCATTGTTTTAAAAGTGGACAAAGATTGCCTCTCGTCTGACACGGGTAATGCATTCCATAGCCACACCGCTTCAACCGTAAAAGATTTGTCGTAGAAGCTGGGTGGATCTCTGATAAATTTATGAGAATTATTCCGAAGCCTAGTTTACTAAAATCAACTAGGAAGTTGTAGTGGAACCTTTTAGAGATTTCGTCTCGTTTACAACTAACAAATATCTCAAATGTCTGTTTCAGGTGGCAGAATACTTAAAAAACACGGACTTCTGCAGAGGTTTCACGCTTATCAGTGATATATACGACACCAGCGCAGCAGATGTCTTATCAAAATTAAACCTAGTTGAATTGCAGCAGTTTTTGCCTATTATCACGGTAAGCGGAGTTTTTTTAATAGGTACTATTAAGGGAGTAAACACATTTATTCAGCTCCATTCAACTTTTGACCATAGAAAACAACGATTTTGTAACGCGTACGTGTCCGTTCAGCTTTCCGCATCTATTCAGCTTTCGCGGAAAACAAGTGTAAAATGAGGACAAATGTGTTATTATCATGCGAGTACTATAGCCGCGTACAGCGCTGTTCAGCCGCGCACAGCTCTGTTCCGCCACATTCAGCGTCGTACGCAGTAACTATAGATAGAAGCGTTTCAGCGGAGGTAGCACTATGACGGCTTTTCTCATTCTTACGACGCTGTACGCGGCTGATAGAAGCAGAGCTGTATGTGTGACCAAAACCGTTCAGCAAAACGCGAATAGAGCTGAATAAATGTGTTTAGTCCCTAATAGGCTCGTGTTAGACCACAATCTCACTTGATGGAAAGCAATGATGTGGTCGGTTATAAGGCTCTCTTACTTAGAAGAAAAGTTCCCTCTTGGCTTCAAGGTATGAAGTTGTCAGGAAACACAATCTGCGACATAGAATTCCATATTCCATTCCATCCGTAATAGAAGTGTTCCTAAAACGTTTTGTGAGTATGGGTGGGATGTCCACCATGTACCAGTGGTGCATTGCCGTACTTATGACCCGAAGATGGAACCGGCTTGGCATGTTAAGCATGTAACCGGCTTGATTCGCTTGAGTTAATACCTCTCACAAAGACCGGGAACTGGATTAGATAATATGTTACAGTCATAACTCATAACCGTTCAAAACCAATTTTGATTGCAAAAATCAAGCAAAAGTAGTTTTGACCGATGACCTTATTTAAAAATAATTTTAACTGAATTTCGCAGTCGAAAGTGGTTTTAACTACGGGCGTTGGTCAAAACTACTTTTAACTGCAAAATATTGGGTAATAGTGTATGTGACCAAATTGTATGGTATAAAAAACCTAACCTAACCCCACCTTAACTTTTTATGAATTTTGACTGATAGTCTAAATTTTAAATCAGGCAAAACCAGTTTTGACTACAAAAATCAGTCAAAACTGTTTTGAACTGAAGGCATCGGTCAAAACCACTTTTGCCTGATTTTTGTAGTCAAAAGTGGTTTTGACCGGTTATGAGTTTTGACTGTAGCATATACACCATATAAGTTACAGAATAGATACGTGAAGAAAATATTACATTATAGTTACACAATGGGCAGCCTTATCGTTCAAACTTTTTTTTGTAAGTAGCATTGGTTACAAACTTTTCTAAATGCATTAGATACGATCGACTCAAAGGAAATTTTTATTTCTGTCTCTGACATCATTTTTTTTTACCTTTACAGGAGGGTTACGGCACAAAAATAAAAGGCATAATATTCCTAACCGGTTCAAAATTTATTGATGGCTTCGTCAAGATCGTGAAACCATTCTTCTCTGTAAAGATAGGCAGCAGAATTCATGTGGCTTCTTCTGTTGAAGGTTTAAAAGAGTTTCTGCCGGTACATATCTTACCGAAAGAGTATGGTGGGAAAGAACAGTCGATTGAGACTTTACATGGTAAGTTATTTTTGAGAAGAGAGATGAAACGCATGCGCCTAAAAGAGTCAAAAATTGTAATTGAGGCTGAATTGAGAAGGAGAAATAAAAAATGCATGGATCATGTGAGGAAGTATCAGCAAAACGATTGAAGGAACGGAATGTTAGAAGAACAGATATTGAAAAGCAGGGGAAGAATGAAGATTGTTTATTTATTTATTTCTTTATTAATAACGCCCACAAATGTACAGAGGTGGATTTAAGGCACTTTCTACAAGTCAACCTTTGGGTGATATCTTCTATACTAATATTAGAAAGAGGTAACATTAATTTGTTTGTAAGTTTGTATGTAGGGGGTAAACTCAGGAAGTACTGGTCCGATTTGAAAAATTATTTCAGTGTTAGATAGCCCATTTATTGAGGAAGGTTATAGGCTCTATATCATCACGCTAAGACAAATAGTAGCGGAGCATTAACGGATAATGTGACGCAATCGAAGTTGCGCGGGTCAGCTAGTAGAAAACAAGTTGAATTGTTTAATAGTTTACATAATTTTAAATTATGACATGGTCAAAAAAAAAAACAAAAAACACGAGTAGAGAGACTAGAGTGTACGTATGTACAAGGGAGACTGTTTCTCAGAAATAGGAAGGGAAAAAATTATCTTTAAAGCTAATTCCAGCAAAAGGTCCGAGTTGGCCAATTTATTATTGTTAATAGCAACGAGTTACTTATTAGTGTTCATTATTAGCTGGAGCTATTATAAAAATGGCAGAGGAAAAATAGGTGGATGGATTGTTTAAAAGAAGTTGGAAAACAATTTACTCGTATGTTTGAATGCGTGTGCTTGATTTTGACCATTTTTCAGAAATAGGAAGGGAAAAAATTATCTTTAAAGCTAATTCCAGCAAAAGGTCCGAGTTGGCCAATTTATTAAGGTTAAGCAACGCTTGCCGAGGTTGGTCTGTGGATGGGTGACCATCTTAACATACCGAGTTTCCTCCGTGCCTCGGAAAGCACGTTAAGCTGTTGAGCACGTTAATCTGATACCAGTCTTGCCAAGGAGCACCGTGTTACCCAGTTAATAGGTTTTGGAGGTCTGGTAACCAGCCACTCTACGTAAAATACTGAAATTCAGCTGAATCCGGTTATATTTGAGTTATATTTGGAGCCCAATATAGTTGGGAAGAGGCTAGGCAGATGAAGTGCGTACAATCACTAGCGGTTGAATACAAAAACTGTAAAAGTTGCCAGCCGCGCTGTCAATCGCTATGAGGTTCAATCTCTAGCGCGTAGGAGGGCTAAGGGCAAGAGGTTTTTGATGACTAATTATAAAATACGTCTTATTAATTTTCAGCGAATCTAGTCAAGACGTTAGCTACAGAGTCGCATCAAGAGCTCATGAAAGAGATGAACAGAGCTCGCACGGACGAGTCTAAGCGGCAATTGGATAAATTCAACGAACAATACATGGGAATGCCGGGAAGTTTTCGAACCTTAAGCTTGGATTAAATGGGTTAGAATAATTTTTATCATGATGTTTTATTAATTTACCATCCTTTTATCCCAACGGAAAACCCTGGCTTGTTAGAAGTTGCAGGCATATCGTGTGTTACATTAGAAGACCTTCCTTGATGACACGTTTGACGCAGTGGTTGAGCGATCGGCTGCTGCGCTGCGTGTCGCGGGTTCGATTCCCGCACGAAACAAATATGTACAGAAATACTTTTTCCGAATCTTGCTGTTTGTGTACAGTCTCTGACTTTAATTGATGAGACACTTTCAAACTTTCCGATTTTGCAGTTTTATACATTCACGAGATTACACGATTTAACACCAACTTAAACTGAATGCTCGTAAACAAGATGACAAATTACTAATAATCGGAAATGACCATCTTAACATATCGAGACTCCTCCATGCCTCAGAAAGCACGTTAGGCCGTTGATCCCGGCTGTCATTTGTAGATCTTTGGCAGTCGTTACAGAAGCTAGACAATCTGACACCGGTCTTACCAAGAAGTACCGTGTTACCCAATAAATGTATTGTGGAGGTTTGGTAAGCAACCGCTTTAAGTAAAGTACTGGTATGCAACAAAATCTAGCTTGATTGGAAATCGACCCCAATGCAGTTGGGAACAAAACACACATATAATATGCGCACAGCTAAAGTGTGGAACTCTCTGCCAACGCGCAGATGATTTCAATATCCTTAAACAGCCGGCTGGCAAAAGTGGAAGTCGCGTTATTTGTAGCTCCAGTACGTGTTGTGGGTTCGATTACTGTTTTTTTGTCCCACTGGTGCGCAAGTCTCCAAAAATTTTCTGCTTCTTTTTTCTCCTGTCAATTTGTTACGAAAGAATCAGCCAAATCAAGCTCACTTCAGGCACCCAGTGAATGCAATTCCAGTGAAAATTAAGAAAATTTAGCTCTGCTCGTCTTTTTGAGGGTTCCGTACCCGAAAGGTGACCAACATAACTCTATTACTAAGTATCTACTGTCCGCTCGTCTGTCTGTCGGTCAGCGGGCTGTATCTTGAGAACAACAGAGAGCTATGTAGATTGTTAAAACTTTTACAGAGAGTGTGTTTCAATTGCCTCTCTAACAACAAACAATAACATAAAATTAATTCAAAAATTATGGGGCTTCCACACACAATACATGATATTTTCAGATTTTCATACGGAAACCTTTGTGTGAGCGTCCGACTCGCTCTTGGCCGTTTTTTCTTGCACAACTAACAATTTTGAACGCATTTAATAAGATGACCAGATAAAAGTATGCCCTTAGTATAGCGTTTTACTATGTCTGATGCAAATGGTCTAGAAAATAGCAACATGTCTTGACTTTACAATATTAATAAAATGTAAAGTAAGGTGCTAAGTCGAATGGTGTAGGCGCTTGCCTTGTGACTCGGTGGTCGTGGGTTCGATTCCCACGGGACGCATACTCTGTTGTTTCCAGTTTGGTTAAGAACATTACAGGCTAGAATTACCTGAATCTATACTAATATTATAAAGCAGGAGAGTTTGTTTGATTGTTTGTTTGTTTGGTTGAACGCGCTAATCTCAGGAACTACTGGTACGATTTGAATGTTCTTTCAGTGTTTGATAGCCCATTTATCGAAGAAGGCTATAGGCTATATATCATCACGCTATGACCAATAGGAGCGGAGCAGTAATGAAAAATGTTATGCAGACGACGTTGCACGGGTCAGCTAGTGTATGATAAAAAGATGATGAATTCCGTACTTCAGAAGGCATGTATAAGCTGGTGGTCCCGGCCTCCAAATGGCGGTCGTTAAACCATGTCAGAGGACCTTGAGGCGGTTTAGAAACTCTGACACCAGGGTGTGTAGGTTGGTTAGATCTTAAAAAACACGATAAGAAGAAGAAGAATGCCTTTTACTTGATTTTTGTGAGTAACACTGTAAAACTGTAAAATACGCATTCAAAATACGAACAATATATCGAGTGACAATTCGAAATTCAGTCTACCAAGATTATTAAAATCATAACCTTATCGATGCTAAGGTCATCAATTTATTGTTTATACTTAATTAAATAAAAAAAAACTGATGTAACAAGGCAGTTTAATATTATATTTGCAGTGGAAAACCTGCCAATAAAATACCTTCATATTATTCTAGGTATCTACACTAACATTATAAATAGGAAAGATTTGTTTGTTTGTTTGAATTGAATAGGCTCCGAAACTACTGGACCGATTTGAAAAAATATTTCAGTGTTAGATAGCCCATTTATCGAGGAAGGTTATAGGTTATATATCATCACGCTAAGACAAATAAGAGCGGAGCAATAATGGAAAATGTGGTTCAGACGAAGTTGCGCGGATCAGCTAGTCATAAAATAATATGCTTGCATGTGCTTGGACTATTGTATTTTAATTGATGTAGTCACGTGACATGAAAAGGTTTTTTTAAATTCTAATCAACTAGCTGACCCACGCAACTTCGTCTGCGTCACATTTTCCATTAATGCTCGGCTCCTTTTAGTCTTAGCGTGATGATATTATGTAGCCTATATCCTTCCTCGATACATGGGCTATATATTACTGAAAGAATTTTTAAAATCGGACCAGTAGTTCCTGAGATTACCCACTACACACAAACTTACAAACATACAAACTTACAAACAAATGTTACCTCTTTATAATATTAGTATAGAAGTATAGATAACTAATTTTTACTCGCAAGCTCGTACGGGTATATCCCGTTATTCTCGTTCCCGTGTGGATCCAGACACTGCCCAAGAAATCTAAACGCCAAATTTCAGTTTTCTACGACCAATAGTTTCGGCTGTTCGTTGTCTGCCAGTCATACAGTCACTCAATCACTTAGTCATCTAGGTTCAGCTGGTCGATTCTGTTGACAACTCACCGTGTTCACTTAGGTGGAGTGAACGACAAGTGAGCTGAGACAGTCCATCTTATTTGTATAACTAGCTTCTGCCCGCGACTTCGTTCGCGTGAAGTTTTGATATCGCAACGCATCGCCTGCTCGTGCTATACCTTTTTTCTACTTGCTAAACTTTAATTGTGATAGCTCGGCTAATATGCATAGGATTAATACCATGTTAATAAAAACTTCCTCGCAAATAATGCATTATTTTAGAACAAATTTGATTTCCATAAAAAGGGTTATAGTGAGTTAACCTTAACGGATAGACATAATTATGCTGTCGAGGACTTATTTTTTATAAATTTTAAAGAGGAATAATTTCGTAATACTTGATTTTTGAGTAACTTATACCGTTTACACAGCGCACGCAACGGAAACTTTTTTCCCGCTTGCAACATTTCTTATTGCTGCTCCGCTTCTACTGGTAATAGCGTGATGTTATATAGCCTATAGTCTTCCTCGATAAATGGGCTATCTAACATTGGAAGAATTTTCCAAATCGGTTCAGTAGTTCCTGAGATTAGCGCGTTCAACCAAACAAACAAACAGACTCTTCTGCTTTATATTATAGTGTTACGCGCCAGAATTAATGCACGTACTACTAACGCCATCTAGTATCGAGTAGTGGAACTAATTGGGTCACGATCTTTCTAGAATTTTCGATGCTAGAACATTCTCGATGTTTCGACACCTAGTCAGTCGGGACCGGTATGTTCCCGAACTTTCTAGATATATCCATTCTCGAAGGTTCTGGAAATTACTGTCGGACTATATAAGGTGCGAATCGCTCGCGACTGAGTCAGTATTGAATTGGCGTTACAAGCGATACATCGGAAGCGAACTTCAACTGCGAGTTAAGTGAAGTGAAGTGTTTAATAGTGCGATTGTGTGTTATAATTAGTGCGTTTAAAGTGATAATTAGTGTTGATTATTAAAGTGACATTTTTGGTTAATTAATCGGCTGTTTTTATTGTCACGAACCCCAAGCTCGTAACAATTGGTGTCAGAAGTAAGGATTATCATGCCGATTCTGCCAAAGGACGACACGGAGGGTATCCGTACCCGTAGTCAACGCCAGCAGGAGACGGATCAGAGGCGTTTTGGTGGTGCAACGCCGCAGACGTCGGAAAGTCAGCTACCGACAACGCGACTGGGACAAGCATATACAACCGTTTTTGCTGTCATACAGAAGTGCTGTTCACGAAAGCACATCGGTAACACCAGCTTTCGCAAACTTTGGTAGAGAATTACGGCTGCCTGCAGACCTGATCACCGGAATACCACCTGATGCCCCACACAGTATAACCGATTATGCGAATGACTTGCGGAACAAAATGAACGACATTTATGAGCACATCAGACAATCGGGCCAGCAAATGTCAGAAAAGATGAAAACCCGTTATGACCGCAAAATGAACAATAAAGGTTTCGACGAAGGCTCACTAGTGTGGTTGCACAATCCAGTTCGCAGTAAAGGGAAATCTTCTAAGCTTCAAGCTAAATGGGACGGGCCGTACCGGATTGTCACAAAAATCAATGACGTGACCTACCGTATCCAGAAAGGTACGAGAAGTGCACCTAAGATCGTTCATGTGGATCGACTGGCGCGTTATTATGGGACCGATGCTCGGGACGAGCATGTCTTAGGAGGGGGCAGTGTTACGCGCCAGAATTAATGCCGGGTTCACAACGTACTACTAACGCCATCTAGTATCGAGTAGTGGAACTAATTGGGTCACGATCTTTCTAGAATTTTCGATGCTAGAACATTCTCGATGTTTCGACACCTAGTCAGTCGGGACCGGTATGTTCCCGAACTTTCTAGATATTTCCATTCTCGAAGGTTCTGGAAATTACTGTCGGACTATATAAGGTGCGAATCGCTCGCGACTGAGTCAGTATTGAATTGGCGTTACAAGCGATACATCGGAAGCGAACTTCAACTGCGAGTTAAGTGAAGTGAAGTGTTTAATAGTGCGATTGTGTGTTATAATTAGTGCGTTTAAAGTGATAATAGTGTTGATTATTAAAGTGACATTTTTGGTTAATTAATCGGCTGTTTTTATTGTCACGAACCCCAAGCTCGTAACAATTGGTGTCAGAAGTAAGGATTATCATGCCGATTCTGCCAAAGGACGACACGGAGGGTATCCGTACCCGTAGTCAACGCCAGCAGGAGACGGATCAGAGGCGTTTTGGTTGTGCAACGCCGCAGACGTCGGAAAGTCAGCTACCGACAACGCGACTGGGACAAGCATATACAACCGTTTTTGCTGTCATACAGAAGTGCTGTTCACGAAAGCACATCGGTAACACCAGCTTTCGCAAACTTTGGTAGAGAATTACGGCTGCCTGCAGACCTGATCACCGGAATACCACCTGATGCCCCACACAGTATAACCGATTATGCGAATGACTTGCGGAACAAAATGAACGACATTTATGAGCACATCAGACAATCGGGCCAGCAAATGTCAGAAAAGATGAAAACCCGTTATGACCGCAAAATGAACAATAAAGGTTTCGACGAAGGCTCACTAGTGTGGTTGCACAATCCAGTTCGCAGTAAAGGGAAATCTTCTAAGCTTCAAGCTAAATGGGACGGGCCGTACCGGATTGTCACAAAAATCAATGACGTGACCTACCGTATCCAGAAAGGTACGAGAAGTGCACCTAAGATCGTTCATGTGGATCGACTGGCGCGTTATTATGGGACCGATGCTCGGGACGAGCATGTCTTAGGAGGGGGCAGTGTTACGCGCCAGAATTAATGCCGGGTTCACAACGTACTACTAACGCCATCTAGTATCGAGTAGTGGAACTAATTGGGTCACGATCTTTCTAGAATTTTCGATGCTAGAACATTCTCGATGTTTCGACACCTAGTCAGTCGGGACCGGTATGTTCCCGAACTTTCTAGATATTTCCATTCTCGAAGGTTCTGGAAATTACTGTCGGACTATATAAGGTGCGAATCGCTCGCGACTGAGTCAGTATTGAATTGGCGTTACAAGCGATACATCGGAAGCGAACTTCAACTGCGAGTTAAGTGAAGTGAAGTGTTTAATAGTGCGATTGTGTGTTATAATTAGTGCGTTTAAAGTGATAATAGTGTTGATTATTAAAGTGACATTTTTGGTTAATTAATCGGCTGTTTTTATTGTCACGAACCCCAAGCTCGTAACAATTGGTGTCAGAAGTAAGGATTATCATGCCGATTCTGCCAAAGGACGACACGGAGGGTATCCGTACCCGTAGTCAACGCCAGCAGGAGACGGATCAGAGGCGTTTTGGTTGTGCAACGCCGCAGACGTCGGAAAGTCAGCTACCGACAACGCGACTGGGACAAGCATATACAACCGTTTTTGCTGTCATACAGAAGTGCTGTTCACGAAAGCACATCGGTAACACCAGCTTTCGCAAACTTTGGTAGAGAATTACGGCTGCCTGCAGACCTGATCACCGGAATACCACCTGATGCCCCACACAGTATAACCGATTATGCGAATGACTTGCGGAACAAAATGAACGACATTTATGAGCACATCAGACAATCGGGCCAGCAAATGTCAGAAAAGATGAAAACCCGTTATGACCGCAAAATGAACAATAAAGGTTTCGACGAAGGCTCACTAGTGTGGTTGCACAATCCAGTTCGCAGTAAAGGGAAATCTTCTAAGCTTCAAGCTAAATGGGACGGGCCGTACCGGATTGTCACAAAAATCAATGACGTGACCTACCGTATCCAGAAAGGTACGAGAAGTGCACCTAAGATCGTTCATGTGGATCGACTGGCGCGTTATTATGGGACCGATGCTCGGGACGAGCATGTCTTAGGAGGGGGCAGTGTTACGCGCCAGAATTAATGCCGGGTTCACAACGTACTACTAACGCCATCTAGTATCGAGTAGTGGAACTAATTGGGTCACGATCTTTCTAGAATTTTCGATGCTAGAACATTCTCGATGTTTCGACACCTAGTCAGTCGGGACCGGTATGTTCCCGAACTTTCTAGATATTTCCATTCTCGAAGGTTCTGGAAATTACTCTCGGACTAGGTATATAAGGTGCGCAAAGCTCGCGACTCAGGCAGTATTGAATTGGCGATACAAGCGATATATCGGAAGCGATCTTCAACTGCGAATTAAGTGAAGTGAAGTGTTTAATAGTGCGATTGTGTGTTATAATTAGTGCGTTTAAAGTGTTAATTAGTGTTGATTATTAAAGTGTCATTTTTGGTAAATTAATCGGCTGTTTTTATTGTCACGAACCCCAAGCTCGTAACAATAGTATAGATTTGACAGCTCACTGCGTGATCACTTCACCCACGCCTTCACATCGAAATGTTTACAGAATCGACCGGCTGGAATCGTTCGCCGGGTGAGACAAAGTGGCAATTAGTTTTTTAGAGTTCCGTAACCAAAGGGTAACCAACGGAACCCTATTACTAAACTTCCGCTGTCTGTCCATTCGTCCGTTTGTCTCTCAGTAGGCTATATCTGATGAACTATAATAGGTGGACAGTCGAAATTATCACAGCGTGTGTATTTCAGTTGCCGCTATAAAAATACGATGTTACGGAACCCTTTATACGCGAGTCCAACTCGCACTTGGCCGGTTTTCTGGTCCTCACCAGGAACATCTCAGCTGCAGCCCGGAGTCAAGTTATTAGGCACACCCTATCCTGAGCTTCATCCTGAGCTAGGATTTAAACAACACAAGAACAAGGTCTACAACGTTTGTGTGCGCGTCCGTCTCGCGATCGGCCAGTTTTTTTAAGTCGAAAAAATGACATCAGCTAAATGGCCGCCACCAGCTTTTTTTTTAAGGATGGAAAATCATCTCTCTGGGTAAAGCAGGAGGGAGTGTCAGACTCCTACTGACTAAAGCCCATCCGTGTTCCTCCTAATGCCCTTTGCGTTCCAGGGCCGCGGATACTCTTTCGAACAAATTCCGCAACTCCAACAACCCACCACTGCCACCAGCTAAAGTGACGTTAGGCATTTCCCAACACCTTTTCAGTACCTCCGGGCGATAGGTCCTTGAGCTTCAAGCGTTTGAGGCTTGTTGACATTGAAAAGTGACTTCAAAACCCTTCTCGGATTAGACGAGATGGAAACAATTATTCTACGTTCTTATTTCGTCATTCTTTTAGTATTAGAAACATGTACATTATTAACCGACTTTCCAAAAAGGAGGAGGTTCTCAATTCGGATGTTTGTATTTTTTTTTTTTTATGTTTGTTCGTGCATAACTCCGTCGCTTACCAACCGATTTTAAAAATGATTTTTTTGATGGACAGGGAATACTTCCCAAATGGTCCCATGATAAGGAAACCAGGATCTGATGATGGCATCCCAGAGAAGTCGATTTTCGAAAGTTCCCCACTTTCGAAAATCGTATGGGCAACTAGTGTGTTTGTATTTTGTTTTTTGCGATTATGCAGTGGTGTTGCTAGATGTGGGGTACCACAAAAAAGTGAAAAATAAAAAACTTTTTACAAAAAAATACAACCGACTTCCAAAAAAAAAACACTACAAAGTAAAAAGCCTATGGCATTAAGTCCGCCTTTGTACATTACTTGTGCATAAAGTTTTAATAAATAAAATAAATAAATAAAAAATAACTTTAATTTCGAAAGTCGGTGTCAAAAACGAACAAATTAACAGAAACACCGAGTTCCGAAATTAAAGTTATTTATTACTTTGTAGTGTTTTTTTTTGGAAGTCGGTTGTATTTTTTTGTAAAGTTTTTTTATAATTTAAATACTTATCTCACTGTATACACTTAAAATAAAAATAAAATATGTCCTCAAAAAAACTCGTCCGCATTGCTGTCGACTGGAAATGAGACCCAAAACACTGGAGACATTTTTTTTTACTGTTGGTAGTCATTCGTTTGACCACTGTCTCATATTATAATGGTAAGCACTGATGCGGTTAAAGATGGAACTGTAACCCAGTAACTCTTGACTTAAAGACTCCCAGGTTGTTACGTTAAAGATTGCCAGATTAAATGCAAATGCTTATATAATCCGCGCGCGATCAGAAAGGGAGGGAACCTTATCAAAGTAAATAGAAAATGACAGTTCTCAAGACAAGTAGCGTTAGCGAAAAAACTCTGAATTAATTATAAATTAGTTATTTCTACGATCTATCATAGGGTTGTGAAAATATACAGAAGTGTTTCATGGTTGTAATCCTATTAATAATAATGTTTAGATATACGAGTAGGTATATTATTTAAAAATCGAATTTGAATCGATTTGTAAATAATTATTTACAAAATTATAACTGGCAACACTGAAGGACGAGTAATGTAAATATGTCGAAGAATAAAACAATTTAATTATTTATTAAATACACATCGTAGGCGCAAGTTGATACAAAAGTATTGAATAAATATGCGATAAAAACAAAACATGATTTTTTATTTATTTGTATCTTTTCGAGCATCGTGTCCACGTGAAGCCGAGAATAGACAAATCCTTTGATAGTTTCGGGTAGTATGAATTGCTGGTTGATTCTGCTAAGTGGCCTTTTAATTAAACCAACTTTTGCCGACGCTACGGCTGGCCGGCGGACCGCGCGCGTCTCAGTTCCAAAAGGTCGCATCCCATTCTGATCGCGCGCGAGTTATACTCTGAGGTAGGTTCATGTTGAGTATTTTTTTACTTTACAACTGCGAAAGTAGAGTTGATATGTAAAATACCTACATTTGCACATAAAATAAATAATTATAGGTATTGATAATAAGTTATAATTATACCTTCCGAATGAGTAATGACTTTTGCGCTTCTAGTAATTTCTGTTATTGATATTATGTCATTTGAATATTGTTTTGGACTTTGTACACATTTAGTTACGTGACATTGTAACAAGCTAATTTTAATAATTTATGGACAAATAATACCAAGTGTTTTTGCGAAATTATCGTTGCAAATAATATGAAAAATTATATCTCAGTCTTTTGTCTAAATGCATCTCCAGACAAGCCAGTGTCTGTAGATGTAATCAGACAAAAATAAACTATTCTTACAATTTAACACTGGTTGCATTGCTAATTGGATTGTTATGAATAATAATACACGTAACTTTTTAATCTGTGTCATCGGAAAATGGAAAACACCGTAAGATTGTAAAACTATCGCGTGAAATTATTGTAATCTTATTTTTTCTAAATTATCATCTGCTTAGCCTTTTCCCAACTATATTGGGGTCGGCTTCCTGTCAAACCGGATTCAGCTGAGTACCAGTATTTTACATGGAGCGGCTGCCTACCAGACCTCCACAACCCATTGACTGGTACACGGTACTTCTTGCAAGTCTGGAGTCAGATTTACTGCCTTCTGTCAATCCGTAACGACTGCCAAAGATCTACAAATGACAGCCGGGACCAACGGCTTAACGTGCTTTCCGAGGCACGGAGGAAACTCGGTATGTTAAGATGGTCACCCATCCACAGACCAACCTTGGCAAGCATTGCTTAACCTTAAAGATCGACCCATGGATGTATTGGAAACTATTGAATTTGGAAGGGATTTATTATTTAAAACGTATAACGAGAAATTATAATATAATCAAGATTTATTACAATTTTACGGAGCCATTTTCCGGTGACATAATAATATAGATACAATGTAAAGTGCCTATTGGCCTAGCTCTATTCTGTCTCCTGCTTGATAAAGAGGGAAGTGGAAGTTATATTTAATTTTTCCTACTCCTCCGCTGTACTCTTCTGACTAATTTTGTTGCGGGATTCAAGACAGTTGAATCTTTTCTCCGGGACTCTTCGGGCTTCAATAGCTCGGCCTTTTTCTGGTGATCGCCACTGTTGATTCTGGCTTTCAGGAGTTGCAGTGGTTGGAAATGTGTGGCGGGCTTGGCCCCAAATTGTCTTTAGATGGACAGACGGACGATGGAGCAGTCATATGTTAGAGTGGAGACCGCATATGGGCAAACGTATTGTATATGGATGCCCTGCGACACGATATGGTTCGATGATTTCAAGAAGGTGGCTGGCAGCGAATGGATGCGAACTGGTCAGAACCGGGATGGTTGGCGTTCTTTGGGGGAGGCTTACGATCAGCAGTGGACGAAAATTGGCTCATATCACGATTGGCCCCTGTAGCGGCATCAATGCCACCACAAGAAAAATCAACGAAACAAATCTGCATCGTAGCAAAAAGAACCGCGGCGCCTTTGCAATCCAACTGGCGGCGAACTAAAAAGTCCTAAATCGCGCAAGCAGAGTTTACCATGCGATTTGAACATATACATCCACCTGAATATGAACTATCGGGCAGTAGCCCCCCAGGCACAACAACCACCTGGGTGGAGGATCCTCCTTTTCAATGGGGATTTGCGGGACTTTACTCTCTGTACCGCATACCCCCCAAACTGGTGACCCCGACGTGATATAGATACCCCCCAAAGCCCGAAATTGTTTAAAAGTTAAGCATCGACTTGAGCGACCTGGTGTGGGTCATGGGTAGCCGATGGATGCGAGACGCACAGGACCAGTGGTTGTGGTAATACTTGCGGGTGGCCTATGTTCAGCTGTGGCTGTTTTTGGCTATTTTTTTTTTTAAAGAAAACATTAACACTAGGAATTTCTCCTGTATCGTGGGTGCGTTTACAAACATACAAAGTCACGTACACAAACAGCCAGACCCGGAACAACTATCTGTAGGCCATACGAATATTTGTTTCGTACGAGCATCGAACCCACGACACGTGGCGCAGCAGTCGATAGCTCAACCACTGCGCCAACCGTGCCGTCAAATACGATATGATGATGATGTTTAAGCATAGACTGAACAAAAAAAAATAATTCAGAAACACGCCTGCCATACAATAAAAAAGTTTTGATTATGTATGTTTTCTTTTAAAAAAAATATTTTCAGTTCACACTTTTTGGTGGTAAAACAACATTGTTACTCCTATAAAAAAAATTATTCAGAAACACGCCTGCCATACAATAAAAAAGTTTTGATTATGTATGTTTTTTTAAAAAAAAAATATTTTCAGTTCACACTTTTTGGTGGTAAAACAACATTGTTACTCCTATAAACTAAAAAAAAATCATGAACTAAAGCTCCCCATTTCAATTTTTACTTTTTTTACTAGCCTATGTTATACGGGATAACGCAATGCTTCTAGCAGTACCAAATACATCGAAATCGGTTAAGCCGTTTAGAAGTTACGGTGAAATAAATAAACTCACAAACATACATACATGAACCCTAAAAACAACACTTTTTTGGGCAGTCGTGAAAAAATAACATTACTTGTGAGCATCATTTTTTTTTTATTAACGATTTAAATATTCAGAAAACAAGTGGTTTTGAAATATTTTTTGCCAATGACTTTATTTTAAATGCGTCATTGTTACGGTTTTCGAATAGATAAGCATTAGGCCAGTTAAATACAATTTTCGTGAAAAATAACGAAACAGAAAAATAAGCAAAAAAGGCCAAAAGGCGTATTTTTTCATAAAATAAAAATTGAGCGACAGAACATTGGCTGAGAACTTTTCACCTTTTTATCACCTTGTATAAATCATTAATGAAGAGGTACATAGGCGCACTAACCTCATTATATGATGCCTTTTCAAAAGGCCAAGGGCGTTGTACACGCAACGTTAGCAATAGTATTAAAGCAAAATGAGTTGTATGAAAAGTGGCGTATGGAATCAATTAAGTGGCAGGGGCCAGGTCACCCTACCGGAGTTGCGGGACTATTCGAAAGAGATACCGCGGCTCCGGAACACAAAGAACAATGAAGGAACATGGATGTGTTTTAGTCAGTAAAAGTCTGACACTCCCTCCCGATCCGCCCAAAGCGGGAGAAGTTATTTGATGATTTCCGATCCCTAAAAAGAAAGGGTCAGGTCACATTGCTAGCACAATGGATGGTTTACGAGACTAAGGGCCAGTTTCACAGTCGGTTACTTATCTGATGGATAACTAACCGACACTTATAAAACTATACTCAAATACTTAATAAATCTGCCAGATATCGCTATCCGACACCTGTGAAACCAAAAGTTTTAGTTCATCTGCCAGATAAGTTCCTAATAGGCTAACCGACACTTTATCCGTAACCGGTGAAACTGGCCCTAAAACGTTTTGTAGTGGCAACCGCTTACCAAAACACTGCGTTGGAGGGAACAAGAGGAGAAATAACCTGGTGGAAGCACCGGAAATCTTTTGGTTGACAGAAGCACATAACCAGTAATTTTTGGCAACGATTTAAAAAGGCTTTTGTCCGACAGTCGCTTTATTTCGACTGAAATGAGGATGGCGATGATGATGTGTAGCATATGTCGATCACTAGAATTTTATCGATGCGTGATATCTTTGAATCGTCGATCCAACAATCTCTTAAAAGCAGGGTCTATAACCAGTGCGTCCTGCCCGTCGCCGAAACGTTGACAATTACCATAGGCCTGGCCCGCAAATTCAAGGTTACTCAGCGTGCATTCACCCACAGCCAGCAGGCGGGGCGTGGTTGTATTTAAGAGGTTAATCCATCCATACCAACCTGCAGAGCGACTCATCCCATTCCGAACAAACTTCAATTTTGTAACATGTTATTTCATCACTATAGACTTCTCATAGTTTTTCCTGTAATTTGTAGATTATCTGCATTTTTTTTTTCAACATTTTAGAATTAGCAGTTTTGGAGATAATGCAGGAAATGAATAAGGTATCATATAGCCATAAAAGTCATTCTTTAGCGTGTGCTAAAACTGTAGACAATACTCGTACATATTTTTACCTGTGAAAATCTGAGGCGAGTTTCTAGTATGTGTTAAAGTACCTAAAGCTTAAAATATTCAGCACAAGTGTTTGTCGGGTACAGTAGCACTGTGTTCTCATAAAAAAAAATATAAATCTAATCAACAGATGGTTTAACAATCGTTGCGATGATGGCAATATTTCCTTATCAGACATAAAAGTCAATGTTACTAGGGGAGATTTTTTAATCATCAATTATCAAGATTCTTAACACAAAGAGGAGCAACAGGATAGTCTCATATTAATTATATCAGTAAACAATTAAAATACAGTGATTGTTTCTCAATTTAATTGTGGAGAAGCATGAAAACTATTATAATTAATTACTTAATTGGGAAATAATTGTCTGTTTATGTAGTCTTGCCAAGTGGTTAAGAAAACGGAGTCGAAAGGTGTAGAAATAGAAATAAAACAGTTTGTTGGACACAAACACAACCAAAAATATGGATGAGAACAGTAAAAAATAAAGTTATGATAAAAATAAGATTGCTTGAAGTGCCTATACAGAAAGGACAAGCCCGTGGCAAACCTCACGCTTCAGCCGCTGCTGCAGAAAAAGAAGCTCCAGGCGTAACATTCTCAAAAGTGTTAAAGCAAAATATGTAGTTGTATAAAAAGTGGCGTATAGCATATAAACTCTCGCGACTGGCCCTATTTCAATCTATGGTCCGGTGTGAGGAAGCAGAAGCGATACAATCCTTCTGCGAAGCAGTAATGCTAGCAAAGGAGGATGCCGAACGCATGAGAGAGAGAGGGAAATCTCACGCCCCAGCCGCAGCAACAGAAGAAGACGCCCCGGGCGTAGGGAGTCGCAGGGCGATTTCCGGCCACCGGCCTGCGAACGGCGAGCGTCGGGTGGCAATTCTGTAAACATCTTACGATGACAACTTAGATGCCCGTGAAGTGAGCTGTCGGTACATACAAACAAGACGGAATGACGGTAACTAACTTCGTACTCAATCTGCCTAAGTTTTCACGCGGAGATATCAGAATAAACCGACTGGGCCGGGTTGAGAGCGCGTTGTGCGCGCTTCAAAGAGATGTCTCATAATTGATGGGGCCCGCTAGGCCACAGCAAAAAAAAAACTGCCGCAACCCTGGAGCGCAAAGGGCATTTGGAGTAATACGGATGAGTTCTACGCAGTAAGAGTCTGACACTCTCTTCCGCGAAAATTGAGTCATCTAATGCCTTCCCATCCAAAAACAAGGGCCCATGGCAAAATGTGATACGGAGCAGTACAGAATTATACATCCCTTTTCACGACAAAATAAAATTTAAAAGTTTTGAAAATTACTGTACGAATCATGTTAAATAACATAGCATGTATGGATTTTGTGAAAAATTACATGGCTAGAACAGGGTAAAGAGGTATATAGTATAGAGGATAGAGCAATATTTTTTTTTGGGACAAGCCCGCCACAGATTCCCAACCACTGCAACTCCTAAAAGCCAGAATCAACAGTGGCGACCACCAGAAAAACGCCGGCTAATGAAGCCCGACGAGTCCCAGAGAAACGATTCAACTGTCTTGGATCCCGCATCGAAATTAATCAGAAGAGAACAGCGGAGGAGTAGAAAAAAATAAATATAACTTCCACTTCTCTCCTTATCAAGCAGGAGTCAGATTTGAGTTAGGCCAATATGCACCAAGGGACATATACAACAAACAAAACAATAGAGCAGTATGATAAAAGCATACAAAATGCTATGACGTGTTGCGGATTTATGAAATATACGCTGGTCCAAAATTTACGACATAAAAAAATATATTCCTCCCCCCCAGTTGTCTCCGAAAATACTTTTATTATACCTCGATTCTTAATAGATTTTAAGTTAAAATACATATTTTTAATATTTTAAGGGAACTGCTAAAAGAAAAAAAAAACTTCTTATTTTATTTCAGTCGGCTTTTTCACGTTAATTTTTTTCTATAATTGTAATAGAATAATATGCTGTTAGATTTCAGACAAATAATCATCTTATAGCATTGATTCAAATATAAAAATATTTTAAAGAAAAGGAGATATTTTATTTTCAGAGATGCTGAGTCGATTTTTTTTACGCTTCTGGTGCTTCGGTTGATAAATTTTGGCTTCAAGTTACAGTCCAGGATTATGAGGCCTGCATTGCATGGAATCCCGAAGGGCTTCTTGAGCACATAAAATGTCACTGCCATGTTCAAGGTTCTTAAAATATTTGAGAAACCTAATATTCTTCTAATTCTTTGGATCATCTTTTTTATCCGCAAAAGGACAATGACTGAGAGGATGAAGACTCATTCGGAATGACCTCGTTACCCGCCTTTTAATTAAGTTTACCTGATACCTACTATTCGAGTAAACAATGATCATTCATTTTCTTTTTTCATAATCTTAATATTGCATTGCACCTGCAAACAATATTCATTAAATTAAATGATTTGACTAAATTATAAACAACATACGAATCATGTGAAAAATATTGTGTACAGAATGATTTTTATTTGCGTCTATTGTTTTGATTTTCGGTTAAATTAAATCATAATAATCGTAATAAATATGTGAATGCAGTTTTTATTAATTTTATTTGTAATTTATAAATGAAATCTTGTAGTAGGCAATAACGGTCAATTAGCTGTACGCAATTAATTTTCTAATTGATTTAGTTGGATTCGGTGCCTGAACACACATTCTACAGTAATCAACTGCCTAGCCTTGATATCATATAATTTTGGCACGTGTAAAAAAACCAGCCAAGTGCGAGTCGAAATCGCACGCAAAAGGTTTTGAACAATTTTTAATATACACATTAAACACATTTCTTGTAAATATTTACATGACGAGTGGAGACTTAAAAAAAATACATAAATGATAATGATAAATGATATTTATTCTGTAAGTAGGTTGTAAATTACACGACAATCTTTTTTAGTCATTTTAAACTAGATGAGGCCGGCATTTCCTAGCTGACTGCTCTGAGAAGAAACGCCGAAACAAACTCAGAGGTCAAATATATAGAGGTCATAATTTACTATATTAGCCCTTTACTTATAGATTATGGAAAAACCTAGAAGTTCATGGTTTTAAAGATACCCTTTGCGCGCGAGTCCGATTCGCACTTGCCTTGATTTAATTTGACGTCGTTTGAATACTTTTTCATAAAGTTATCTATATGTTATGGCAACCAATTTCCGGTGTCACATAGTTCATAATAATATACCTTCTCAATAACTTTTAAGGCCTACTAGCTACATTATCAACTTATTTACGTTAACTAATTTCCAAAAAAAACATGTTTAAGGAAAAGCAACTGTAAGACAACTGTATACATAAATAATAAATAAAAATAAAATAAAATAAAATAAAAAGCCTTTTATTTCTTGTTACAAATATAGGTTAAATATAGGTTTACAATTCAAAAGAAGAAAATAAAAAAGAAAAAATAAACATCAAAACAGTTTGCATGCATTAATTAATTAGGTACTTTATTCTTTTAGGTTCTTTTATATTTTATGGGTACAAGAACCCCTCTCAACGGAGGGTAAAGGCCTCCTCCAAAGATGACCATTTTTCTCTGTCTTCAGCTTCTCGCATCCAGTGTGTGCCTGCTATTTTTATGACATCGTCTATCCAGCGCGTATTTGGCCTACCTCTTTTCCTCTGGCCCGATGGTCCTAGCCATGACGTTGTAGTTTTGGTCCAGCGATTATCTTTGAGTCTGGCTATGTGTCCAGCCCATCGCCATTTTAGCTTCTGTGAGTAACTGAGTGCGTCGATAACTTTAGTTTTCTGTCTTATGGCGGTATGGCGGATTTTTTGTATCTTTTTGATTTTCAGGATGCTTCTCTCCATACTTCTTTGACTGGTTATGATCTTGTTTTTTAGTTTGCTTGTGAATTTCCACGTTTGACAAGCGTAAGTTAGTGATGGGAGTAGGCAGGTGTTCATGACTCTACTTTTCAAATTTATGGACATGTCGCTTTTTAGGATTTCTTTGAGGTTCCAAAATTTCTTCCAGGTGATGTTGGCCCTTCTCTCTACTTCTAGGTCGTTGTTGCGTGGGTTAAATGACATTTGTTTTCCCAGGTAAATGAAAGTATCAGCATACGATAGCGGTCGATTTCTGAGATAAATAGGTATTTTAGTATGATTCGTCATGACGTTTGTTTTATCTAAATTGATTTCCAAGCCTACTTTACGACTTTCTTCATGTAAAGAGTTTATCATCAGTTGTAGTTGGGTTGTGCTTTCTGATAGCAGAACTATATCATCCGCAAATCTGAGATGGCTCAGGTAACGTCCGTTTATGTTTATGCCCACTTTTTCCCAGTTTAGTTTGCCGATGATAGACTCCAGCACCGCTATGAAGATTGTTGGAGAGATTGGGTCTCCTTGCCTCACACCTCTTTTTATTTGTATGGGTGGTCCAGTGGTTTCCAACTTCACTCTGCTGGTATTATTGTCGTAGATGTTTTTGAGGACTTGTATGTATTCCAAAGGTACTTCATGTGATATTAGAGCTTCCCAGATCGATGAGTGGAGTAAAGTATCGAAAGCTTTTTGGTAGTCAATAAAAACTATATAGAGTGGTTTGTTGAACTCTAGAAATTTTTCTATAAGCATCTCTAGCGAGTGTATGTGATCGACTGTGGAGAAGCCTCGACGAAAGCCCGCCTGTTCGATAGGTTGAAATTTTTCTGTTGTTACTTTTAACCTTTTTTCTAGTAATGACGAGAAAAGTTTATATAATGATGGTAGTAGGCTTATCGGTCTGTAATTACTTATGTTATCTGGATCTCCTTTTTTGTAGAGCAGAATGATTTCCGATTCAGACCATTGGCGTGGAGAGTTTGTACTGGTCAGTATCATGTTGAACAGTCGTGTGAGAGGTGTAACAAGACACGTCAATCCTGCTTTTATGACTTCGTTGGTGATCCTGTCAGGCCCTGGGCTTTTGTCTGATTTCAGTGTTTTAATTCCTTTGGCTACTTCCTCTTCGGTGAAGGTAACCATCGCTCTTTCTGTGTTACGACTCGGTAGCTTGTATGTTGACTTATTTGGTGAGCTGTATAGGTCTTTGTAAAAATCTGTTGCTATTTTGAGTATTTCCGATCTATTTTGTGTAATTTTAGTTCTGTTTTTTAACTCTTCAATCCATGATTTATGTGTTTTTAATTCTTTGTATGCTTTCTTGGCACTGCCTGAGGCTTGAAGATGTTTTTTGATCGTTTGTGTGCGATGTACCTTATAGTCGTGGTTGATTCGTTTACTTATGAGTTTGTAAAGCGCTTTTAGCTCATTTTTCATAGCCCTCGATTTCGGTTTAGTCTTATGTATTTCATGTCTTCTGCTGATTAGTGCCTTAGTGCGTGCTGATATAATTTGCTTTGTCTCTGTGTTTGTGTTACTTGTTAGCCCTTGTATTCTTTTTAGGCCGATGTCGATTGCATTAGTTATTTTATCGTAGTAAGCCTGAACGGTGTCTCTATCATTCCCGTGGTCTAGCATGTCTGCTGACAAGCTGTTCAACGATTCAATATAGGTTTGAACTTCTTTTTCGTTCTTTATCTGAGGCTTGGGGCATCGACCGAACTTATTGCGATTTTTTGATTTTGGAAGTATATTGAAAGCTGCCCTCACGGGTCTGTGGTCCGAAGGGTATGTGATATTCAGAACCTGTATATTGTATACGTTTCTCGATAGGTTTGTTAGGATGTAATCTAATTCGTTTTTTGTATTGCCGTCAGGTGCTTTCCAAGTCCATCTCTGCTTGTTGTTCTTTTTAAAAAAAGTGTTCATTATGGCCAGGTTGTTCTCATATGCAAAGTCAATGAGTCTGTTTCCTCTACAAATTCTGTTACCGTAGCCGTAGTTTCCAGTGATGGTTTCATTTGGTTTGGGTTGACCAATTTTGGCGTTAAAATCGCCCACGACGACTATGTTGTTTCCTGAGAGTCTTATGGCTTTGTCAACAGTACTGTAGAAAAGCTCTAGTTCTTCTTCTTTCGCGTTTTCTGTTGGGGCGTATACTTGAATGATGCTTAAGTCTAAACTGTTGATTTGTAATCTGAGTAGCGCTACTCTTTCCGACAATCCGTTGAAACATTTTATGTAATTTTTTAGGTGTTTTTTAATAATAAAGCCCACTCCATATAATCCTGGCGTTTCGCCAATGTAGTACAAAATGAACTCCTCGTGTTCCTCTATTTCGTTGCCGTGTTTTCTAACTTCTGAGAGACCGATAATATCGTACTTTATGTTCCTTAAGGATTCTGTTAGTTCCAATAGACGTGAGTAAGTAGAAAGAGTTCTAACATTATAAGTCGCTATGTATAAAGTGTTATGGAAATTGTTGTATATGGTATTTGAAAAGAGTCTTGTTTCCTTTGGAGGGTTTTGGTCTTGATCTTCCACGGAGACCAACCGGCTTGGAAGATGTGGTTTGGTAGTGTTCGTTTCTAATATGTTTTCCGTGAGAGAGGGCGGTAATTGCTATTGTTTATTATTTTCATTTGTTTGGTCGTTTGGTTGGTTTTTGTGGTTTTTAGTAGTTAAGAATCCGAGTATTCCTGGTTTAATAACTCCCTCTGACAGGCTCGATGATCTTTGTAAACCTGATTGAGTTTGGGTTTTGTTCTTTTTATGTGCTTGTGGTTTTGGCTCTGAATGCGTTTGATCTTTGTCGCTTGGTGATGTTGGTAGAGTTCTTTTCTAGTTGCCTATTGTTGTATTATTTTTCGACTGTATACATAAAGGTACAGTTTGTGCTACAACTACTTCTACTTTGTGTTTGTGCAGCTGTGTTTGTGTGTGTATTATGTATACGCGTTGTGGGTGTTATTATAGCCAACAAGAGGCTCCACAAAAAAAAATCATACATATGAATGATTTAAAATAAAATCTATTCCAATTGTCTTCATGTACAATATTTTTTCCTGTCTATACCAATTTGCGATCATTATTTATCTTGGTCTGTCTGTATAAAGGTAGTTTAAAAGTGGCGCCAGTGACGGAACAGATAAAAGGGAATCGCTTGTCTTGGTATGGTCATTTAAAGAGGAGGTAGGAAACGCATTGAACTAAAAGAGTAATGAACATAAATGTGGATGGGATGGAGAGGGAGAGGGAGGCCAAAGAAAAGATGGATGGATTGTGTGAGGATTGATATGAAAGAAAAGGGAGTTAGTGAAAGTTTGACGGCTGATAGGGCAGAGTGGAAGAGTCTTTAGGTCAAGAGTGAATAGGTTACTTCTAGGCAAGCGTGATCCACCTTAGACCGCAATAAGTATATCAATAGTAAAAAAAAAAAAACGTGTTGCGCCGACCCCAAGTAACATGGGATAAGGGCAGAAAGATGATGATAGTCTTTATAACACAATCCTGCGAGTTCTTCCAAATAATGTTGTAGAAACCAACATAGCAAACTAAAAAACTAAATATCAATATTTTAAATACGAGTACCTACCTACTTTATTTACCAGGGTGCTCTTATAAACAATACGGGCTCATGCGAGGGTGAGATAAGGTGGCGTATCGGTATGGCCAAAAGCGCAATGTTCCAGCTACAGAAAATATGGAGGGACCGCAATATTTGCAAGACAAAAATGAAGCTTATAACATCTTTAACAATCGCCATATTTAGCTACGGTTCAGAAATATGGACATAAAAAAGGCCAACCGCATTGACGCCTTCGAGATGTTGTGTTGGAGAAAGATGCATCGATGAGTAAATCCTTCGTCAGTTTAATATAATACCTCAGACTAGGCTTTCCACTACCCGACTGCGAGGGATCCTGGATTTCTTTTGTAAATAGCCCAAAAAGATGGTCATAACCTCGAACAAGTCATGGTGACAGGCAAAATAGACGGCAGACATTCGAGAGGAGACAAAAAAATAAATATAATTTTCACTTCCCTCCTTATCAAGCAGGAGACAGATTTGAGTTAGGCCAATAAGCACCAAGGGACATATACAACTGGGTTAAGCCCAGTTACCAAGCACCACGGATTATAAATTAACACTGAAATTAAATGGTTCCTAAATTGTGAGCTACTTTTGATTCCAGTAATGGGTAGGCCAAAATCGCCTGAACGCACGGAAATTTGTTCTGGTTTCTGCAAGGTCCGTATAGTAAATTACCCAAGATGTAACCTGAATACTATTTAAAATAATATTACGTTCAGTCTGCCAAAGAATACACTCCCATAAGACGTGATGTGCAGATTGTTCGTATTCAAGTTCAGCTGTAGAACATTGACATAAAGGTGAAGCCACAAGCCTAAAGGAAAATAATTTACTCTTAAAGTTGCCATGACCTGTGAGAAATTGGGCAACACAGTGATCTACCTCCAGCCATGTCCTATCCAGTCGCTCACGAACGGATGGAAAAAACTGGTGGAGGTGTCGGCCTTTGATGGAATTTTCCCACCTACATTGCCATTCGGATAAAAGTTCCTCCCAAACATAGCCATATAATAATAAAATCAGAAAACTATACATTTGTGACTTTAGTTAAAACTAGAGGCCGCCCGCGACTTCGTCCGCGTATAAATTTTCGTTATTCCCGTGTAAATCCCGATCCCTCGGGAACTCCGGGATAAAAAGTAGCCTTTGTGTTATTCTGGGTCTTCAGCTACCTACATACCACCAATTTCATCGTAATCGGTTCAGTAGTTTTTGCGTGAAAGAGTAACAAACATCCATTCATACTCACTCACAAACTTTCGCATTTATAATATTAGTAGGATATTGTACCAATAAATTTGTATGAAATAGATTATTATTATTAAATTAATTAAATTTTTATTATTTAACATTACGGTGGAAAAAGAAATACACTATTTATGTTCCGATAAGTTGTCAATTTTACAAACAGAGTGCCGCGTCGACGGTAGTATTTCCAGTAGTAAAACCGAATTGATTATTATGAATCTTTGGTCCATTCGGTAGCAAGCGCGGAACGATCAGTCGATCTAAAAGTTTTACAAGTGTAGTGTTATGAGCCGGTACGACTTACAGTCGTCCGGGGGCTTGTCGTTACTCTTCGGAATAATGCGTACATATAAAGCCTTGTCACTATATTCAATGAAAAATACCTTCCACAATGAATCGGTGATATACTGATAACATTGCGCTGCCTATTGTTTTGCACGCTTCTATAATCATTCTATATAATTTATCTTCACCGGATGATTCGTTGAGAGGTAGACAACGTTTATAAATTCGTCAGTGGACGGAAGTTCTGACTCTGGTGATAGATAGACTGTCAGATGGACAGATAAAGCTTAGTTACACAGTTCCTTCTTTCAGGGACGGAACTCTAAAATACTCATAATCATGACTACTTTCCCCTTCACCCTGTATAATCGGGATATACGTGCAAAATTGGTCTTCACAAAATAATTTGAATTTTGTGCTTAAGAGTGTGTATTCCGTCCACTAGCGCCGCCAATCGTTTTTTATTAATTGTGGTAAATTTAAGACACGTAGATAAAAAACCGCTCTGTAGTGCACTACAGAAATGTATCTATTATTTTTTGACAGCTATTTTTAATACATAACTCATGGTTAAATAGCCAAAACGGCAAATATTGCTAAAAGTGGCCACTTTTAGCAAAAATATCGACTTTGGCAACTATTTATGTTCTAAAGTACAAAACATAACTCTCAAAACATAATAAATACATTTCTTCAGTGCACTACAGAGCGGTTTTTTATCTACGTGTCTTAAATTTACCACAATTAATAAAAAACGATTGGCGGCGCTAGTGGACGGAATACACACCCTTAAGTCAACTAACTGTACAGCCGAAAGTGTTGGTCGTAGGAAGCTGAAATTTGGCACGTAGGTTTCATGGAAGAGTGTTAGGGAGCACTTACAGAGAATTGCCCGAAATTCCTTCGGGAGCGGGAATACACGGGATGCGCGCGTACAAAGTCGCGGGCAAAAGCTAGTGATTATTAGAATGCTTAGATATATATTTAACAAGTAATATTTTAATATCCAACCATCAAAATTACACACGAGTGCATGGCCATTTTCAGTATGAGCAGACCCCTCATTGTATGGGATTATCGACCAATGAGATGTCAAATAGATCTGTAAAAATTAGTTTGTTAATATCTAAACCTACCTTAATCCTCCAGAGATACAATTAGAAAATGAAATTGACATAACACTAAAGAAAAGTAATATATACAAAATAATGATAGATAAAGATAAACGTAGTAAATTTTTGGACTTTTGTTTAAATATAATGCAAAAAGTAATAAAAAGAAACAAATCGTAGCATAAGAAAGTAAGACAGTAAATATAGTGACCTATATTATACTTGTGTTACAGCATAAAGAAAGTATGAATTAAAAATACCAATAGAAATAAACAAACATAAGACAAAATAATAGTAAAAAATTAAAGCTCTAAACACATTTTAAAAGTCAATAATATAAAAACAATAACTTCTATTAAGAAAAGAAAGAAACATAAAAAACCACATTGAACTACAAACCTCCGACCGCAACATCGGGGAAAAAACAACGAAAAATATAAAAATAAAAAAAAATAAAAAATCCTCCAGAGAACAATGTGCCCAGTTCACTGCCACTTCATTTCGATCACCAAATACGCTACAATCGTACAACAAATCTCCAAGCGTCGTCAAGGAAATCTACTAGTATTGTAAAAACTCGTACTTTTGTATACATAATTTCAATATGAATATTCTTACTATAAAACTCGTTGGCCATTTTCCTTCATTTCATACAGTGAAGAAACTTCTGAGCGATAGTACATATAAAAGAAAAATATGGAGGAAATAAAACCGTGTCCAATTTTTGAGTTTAATGAAAATCAGTTGATGACAGTTAGAAAATGTTTCGGTTATGACGATTTGAATAAATTAAAGCAGGACATTGATCAGTTTCAAGATTGGATAAGTAAACAGCCACATTTTCGCCGAAAGGAATTTGGTAAGTTTTTTAATTATTTGCGTATATTTGACACTTCCTGCCAAGGTTGCGAAATTTATTCGAAAGAGTCACCGCAGCCCTGGAACGCAAAGATCTTTAATAGGAACACGGATAGGTTTTATTCTAAAAGAGTCTGATACTCCTTGCTGCTCCGTCCAGAACAGGAAGAGCCATTTAATGATTTCCCATCCTTAAAAAAAATGAGATTGAGAATGTTTTTTTTTTTAGAAATATTTAAAAATGACAATTTTATGTATATAAAAATAAATAAATGAAATCAGTATCCTAATATATACAATTCTTCCGTTTATGAGTGACTAACAGAAAACGCACAGCCGAAAGTACTGATCGTAGACAGTTGATAATTGGCATATATAGGTCTACGCACTTTTAGAAAACCCTATGATATTTTTTCCCTTTATATTTTTCTCTATCATACGCAATTCATCGCTGAATAACAGCAAATGTGCAGCTCCAATTAATTTAATCGCATTAGGCTCGGAGTTTTTCTAATTGCATTTATTTTCGATCTAACCGGACTATCAGGTCATGCGCAACTTGTCTAACCTGTCCACAAAACTAACCCTGACATACTTTACTACTTTACAAGGGAAAACGGGCAGATGTAAATTATTATAAAGGTTGTTTAATATTGCGGAAATCTGTAGGGCAATTCTAATAATTTTTTAAACAACTTTTGGATTCGCATCGCAATCGCAAACTATCAAAAAAGCCTTAGTTTTCATACATTTTTGACAGCTCGCAATTGAGATGCAAAAGCGATGTGAATTAGCACTCTGATATCGGATCATTCGTCATCTCAGTCATGGAGTTTAAATAACTTATGATAAGTCGCATTAATTCTTGGATTTTTGTGTGTTTGGATGGGCGAAAGTTAAATTTTCGGTGATTTTTAGGATTTCGATGAGTAAAAATCAAAAATTTGAGTGAGACAGTGGTTACAGAGATGTTGTTAAGTTATGTTAGTGTGAAACACCACCAACACATAACATTTTCTGTAAGGACAATATTTTTTATACCAGGGGTCCGTGCTTCATACAGGTATGTATTTAAGCCGGTGGTCCCGCCCGTGAAGTGGCAGTCATCAAGCAAACCATGTCACAGGCCCTATAGGCGATTTAGAAACTCTGACACTAGGGCGTGTGGGGTCCTCCGGCCACCGTAAGCGCGGGCCTGTGGACGACGAGCTGTGGGTGGCTCGCTGTCCGTCCGTCTAGTGACGACAGGCCGTGTCAACGGCGCATTAGTGTTCCACGCGCGCCTCAAAGAGAGTCAGCACACAGAGGGGCCCGAAAGGGCCGACGCCTGCCGGAGTCGCGGGACTATTCGAAAGAGATACCGTGGCTCCGGAACACAAAGGGCAGTGAAGGAACATGGATGGGTTTTAGTCAGTTGAAGTCTGACACTCCCTCCCGCTACACCTAGAGCAGGAGGAGTCATTGGATAATTTCCCATCCCTAAATAAAAAACCGGCCAAGTGCGAGTCGGACTCGGACACTGAGGGTTCCGTAAGCAGAAGTTGCGATTTACGATTTATGACGTATTAACCCTTAATTTGATAACGTGCAATATACTGAACATCAACTTAAAAAAAATATACAATCATTTTTTAAAACTATATTTTATTCATTTCAATTCCATTAGTTTATTTGCAAAGTAATATAATGTATATAAAATTACGCGTAAGGTGCGCGTGCGCATTGCTGGTTAGTCGCCGCCGAAATGTTTGGAAGGTAGCACGTGCCGCGACCGCTCTCGGTAAGTCCCGATTTATTTGTTATTTTACTTTGCAATGATTACTCATCTTTTCTCAATATATTTTATAAAACCTATATATATGTGTACACAAACTGAAATTATAATAGCTGTTATGGATTTATCGTAATTTTCTATGAAATTAGCATGTCCAGTATATTTCCCATTGCCAATTAGGTGCTGTTTTAGTGCGATTTTGGGATGTGTAGTATATTGGACACTGCCAGTTAGTTAGAAAAGTAACTTATTTGCAGGTCTTCAAACAAACATCACGTGCATCAAAGTTATTTGCTCTAGTGCCGCCAATTAACGCTTCATCAGACGTAGAAAATCAAACAAGTTCGGATGAAGAGGTAACACAATATGTCGCCAAGACAGTGACGAGTTGTCCTCTGAAGCACCATCTATACCGTCGTCATTAGAAAACCAGAATATTTCCGAAGACGATGAAGATAGGAATTATAGTTCTGGTGATGAGATACCCAATAGTGAGCCAGAAGATCAAGAACTAGCAGTGCCTCTTACACCAATTATCAACCAAGTGTTGACCAGTCAGGTAAATTTTGATAATATTCCAACTTTGTCGTCCATTCAGTCTATACCGTCTGTTCAAGATATATCACCGATAGACCCAATGCCGTGATTACCAGGTCTAAGAGAAGGCGCTATGTCAACACCCACTCTCGTGTTCATAATCTCAGGCTCAAGAAACGTAAACACACAAACTACAAATGGAAAAAAGGCACATTCCTGCACAATGCCGAAATAACTAATTGTGAATTTAAAAATAACTTACATGCCGATTTCACGCCTATAGATTATTTTTGGAAATACTTTTCTTTGGATATTTTACAAGATACTTATAGTACATAATACCAACCTTTATGCAGTTCAAGTTACCGGCCGATCCTTCAATATCTCTGAGGACGAAATGAAAGATTTTATTGCCATTTTGTAACTAATGGGTGTTGTAAATTTGCCATCATGTAGATTATTGGTCAAAAGAATAGCGCTACCCAGCTATTGCTGAAATCATGTCACTGAAAAAATTTGAAACCATACGCAGGTACATCCATTTTGCTGATAACTCTTGTCCAGATTCAGATCGCTACTTCAAAGTAAGACCTCTTGTAGAGAAGGTGAGGAAAAACTGCTTGGCCACCGAAGAGGAAATGAGATATAGTATTGACGAGATGACCATACCGTATATAGGCAAAAAGGCGGGTAACAGGAGACAGTACGATCCCATGAAACCCAATAAATGGGGTTTCAAAAACTTTGTCCGAGCAGGCATGTCGGGAATTGTATGACTTCCTGCTTTCGCTGCAACTTATGTATCAAAAATAAGACTGATGTTTATTGTGTAAAGTGCAACCAAAGGCTGTGTTTAGTACGTAAAAGAAATTTTTTTTGATTATCATAGTAAGTGAAAGTTTCTAAGTATGTTGATTGATTATATTAGGTACAGTTGTTTAATTTTATCTGAAATTCAGGACAATAATTGTTACGTATCTTTTCATTCAGAATGATTATATTGTTGATCTCACTTAGAATAAGTAAAATGTTCCTCATTATATTCATAAAAAATAAAGATTTTGTAATACAATACAAAACATGTCATTGTTTTTGCGTTTTATTATATTTTATTTTATCACTTGCACAAAATAGAAATAAGTCCTAGAAAGTAATAATTCGGCAATGTGTATTATACAGTACATCAAAATTATCGACAACTTTATGGCAAACCTGGCAAGGTCCAGTATACTGGACATGCATTTTCAGGAAATGAGGTAATACCAGATTTTTTAAATTATTTTTTCATGTCCTAACAACTCCTAGTGAAGCCGAAAATGTGAAAAGAAACAAAAGTTTTTTAAATTTTTCCTCTTGCCAAATTAAGGGTTAAAAAAAAACTACTTACTAGATCTGGTTCAAACCAATTTTCGCTGGTAGTTTACATGGTAATGTACATCATATATTTTTTTTAGTTTTATCATTTTCGTAATTTAGAAGTTAAGGCGCGACAGACACTTCCAAAGTATTCAGTTTAGAAAAAAATGATCTGAGAAACCTCAATATCATTTTCAAAGACCTATCCATAGATACCCCACACGTATGGGTACGATGAAAAAAAATTTGTAGAGTTTCAGTTCTAAGTATGGGGACCCCCAAAATGTATTGTTTTTTTTTCTATTTTGTGTGAAAACCTTTATACGGTTCACGAAATACATCTACTTACCAAATTTCAACAGCATAGTTCTTATAGTTTCGGAGAAAAGTGGCTGTGACGTACGGACGGACGGACAGACAGACAGACAGACGGACAGACATGACGAATCTATAAGGGTTCCGTTTTGGCTACGGAACCCTAAAAATGGGTGTGTGGAGTCTTTAGACCTTACTGTCCACGCGATGAGGAGAAGACCAGGGGTCAAAAACGAGATAAATGTTACCAAACAACGTTCGCATTCGCATCTCAGTATAAATAATGTATGGAAGTTGAGACTTTTTGACAGATTGCGACAAATATGAATCCAAACGTTGTTTAAAAATTTGTACAATTGACACTAAGAGGGGCTAGCACGAATATTTTGACGTAGAGTAACGTTAAAGTAAGTGAATTTTGAATGTGAAAAACTGCAACCCGATAGTAAATTTTGGTTAAATTTTATGGGACATACACAATAACAATCATTTAAAAATATGAATATAATACCTTATTCAAATAAAAATTATGTGCAAAACGAGTTTTGTAGCCATGGTAACGTGGTTTACGTAACGTTACTATAATGTACGTCAAAAATATGCGTGCTAGGCCTTCAAATCTTGAGTCAATTCAAGCCCCATGACGCCCGACTCTTCAATGCCATGTTAAATAAATATTACTTTGTCAAATTTCGGCACTTAATTGTGCTTATGCGGGTACTAATCTATTATAATGATACTATTCATCAACACTATAAAAGTAGACATTTATGCTATTATTAATGACATTAAGATGCGTCTAGGAACAATAATTGCGTCATATTTATTTTTCATTATTAGAATTACTTTGTTTTGTTTTATTGTAGCTGTAACACGTTAGTTAAAAAAACTTTTTTCAAAAAAAATACAACCACCTTCCAAATAAAAAAATTAACTTTAATTTCGGAAGTCGGTGTTTTTTTAGTTTCTTCGTATTTTGACACCGACTTCCGAAATTAAAGTTATTTTTTACTTTGTAGTGTTTTTTTTTTTGGAAGGCGGTTATATTTTTTTTTTAAAGTTTTTTATTTTTCACTTTTTAGTGGTACCCCACACCTAACAACACCACTGCAAAATCGCAGAAAAGCAAAATACGCAATTTCGATTACTTGGATGACATAAAACTATCATCTAAGTAGACGAATTCCAGCTATTTCGATTTAAAATCCAAAGTTCGTAACCGATTTTGATAAAATTTAAATGGGACCAATCTGCAAGTATATACTTTCAGATAAAAGAAGAATTTTTCAAATCGGTTCATAATTGTCGGAGTTATGAGGAAACATACATAAGGGAAAAAAAAAAACATGCAACCGAATTGATAACCTCCTCCTTTTTGAGAAGTCAGTTAAAAATGTAGATGTTTACCATCCAGCGGTTTGAAGGATAACTGAGATTTTTACCACAACGGTTCCAAACATGATCACTCCATTTATCTTTTACTAGCTGACCCGCGCAACTTCGTTTGCGTCACATTTTCCATGAATGCTCCGCTCCTATTTGTCTTAGCGTGATGATATATAGCCTCTAACCTTCCTCGATAAATGGGCTATCTAACACTGAATGAAAGAATTTTTCAAATCGAACCAGTAGTTCCTGAGATTACCCCCTACATACAAACTTACAAACATACAAACTTACAAACAAATGTTACCTCTTTATAATATTAGTATAGCAGACACTGGCTGACTGATCGATCAACGCACAGCCAAAACTACTGGACGTAGAAAGTTGAAATTTGGCATGTAGCTTCCTTGCACTGTGTAGGGGAAGTTTTCCTGAAATTCCTACGGGAATGGGAAAACGGGATATGAGAGTACGAAGTCGCGGGCGAAAGCTAGTTGCTTAAATACAACTAAAAGATGTACTAGACATATTAAACATTCTAGATTCATCCATTCTAGAGACGATAGACATTGTCGATAACCAAAATATAGAGAGTTGACAACGAAATACCAACAAGTTATTTTTTACTTTGTAGTGTTTTTTTTTTTGGAAGTCGGCATTTGCATTTTTTTGTAAAAACTTTTTATTTTTCACTTTTTAGTGGTACCACACCTAACAACACCACTGCAAAATCGCAGAAAAGCAAAATACGCAATTTCGATTACTAGGATGACATAAAACAAGCCCAAGTAGACGAATTCCAGCTATTTCGATTTAAAATCCAAAGTAACCAAATTTCATAAAATTTAAATGGGACCAATTTGCAAGTATATCTTTTCAGATAAAACAAGAATTTTTCAAATCGGTTCATAATTGTCGGAGTTGTGAGGTAACAAACATAAAAAAAACATACAACCGAATTGATAACCTCCTCGTTTTTGGGAAGTCAGTTAAAAATAAGCTGAATGGGCACTTTAAGAGGGGATTTCACAAATTAAAATGAACGCGATCAGTACATCTAAACTGCGATCAAGAGCTGTCAGTGTCAATATTCATCAATTTGAGATGTCGATTAAAGCTAAAGTAAAATCTAACCTCTGTTCGAAGGCACACTATTCTGTTAATGATAATTTTGATGATAACAATAGTTGGTCGCTGTGTTGAACGCAAGACATATTATCATGTTCTTTATCTTTAAGTAGTTAGTTTATGACAGATATGTTTTCATATAGGTAATATTGTTTTTATTTTTATCTTTTATATTTTTTTTAACTGACTATGTAGGTCAATCTTTCTACAAACATCAACACTTGCTTGAGTGTGTATTTTGTTTTATAGTATCATAGTGTGCTAGCTTTTAATTATTTGTTTTGTGTATGTATTAATTAGGTACTTTGCATTCTACTCATTGTATAAAAGTTCCTTAAACGTAACAGACAGATGTGTTGATGGGGAGTTTGTTGGCCACTTCTTCTCCACAGCTAAAACACTAGGAAGTGGTGACGGGTGGGCGTTTTGGGGGACTGTCTTTTGTAGAACTTGACGTTCAAAAAGTGCTAGCTCTCAGCCTAATTTGATTAAATGACTTTTGAATTTTGGTTTTTTTTTTAATGCGTTCAGCTTCATTGATGAAATCCGCCCTTAGGCTGCGTTTCCACCAGAGATGTGCGATGATGCGTAGCGAGGGATGTGTTTGTTAAGAACCAATATAATCGCTTGCGATGAGCGAGGCTAGGTAAATTAAGCGATTCTATTGGATCTTAACCGACACATCCGTCGCTACGCATCCTTGCACATCTCTGGTGGAAACGCAGCCTTATTGTAGTTACTTATTAAATGTCACTTGTCTAGACAGTCAAAGGCACTTAACTAGCAACATTCTGTCAATGTCAAAAAGGCAACTTTTTGTAGAATCATATAAGGATCATTATAATAATTATTACTCATAACCCATCTTTAAAATTTCATTTTTATATTTATTGCTAAAGTATTAGGTTCAGTTTTGATTGGGAAAACCGTTTCGGGTAGCTTGATGAACAGGCTGAATCTACTAAAGATGGCCTTTTTAAATCCATACTACAGTACAGGATTCTGTCACCAGTACTAGTAGTACCAGTAGCGTGTCGAATGTATACCAAAAAAATGTAAGGGTTTTTTTTATATTGTGACACTAGCTGATGCCCGCGGCTTCGCCCGCTCCACAAATTATATACTATAACCTTCCTCGAGAACCACTCTATCCATTGGTGAAAACCGCATGGAAATTGATGCAGTACTTTATGAGTTTATCGCGAACAGACAGACAGACGCGGTGAAGGACTTTGTTTTATAATCTGTAGTTATTTTATTTTTAACAGTGAAAGCATGAAGCTGCTTTCAGACTATGCTATAATATATAGTATATAGCTCATAGCGCAACAATATCGCGAACCATACATCTATCTATACTTATAATAAATCTGTAGAGAGGTCAATTCTGTACATGAAATATATTTCCAAAATAACTATCAGGGGGTGATTAGGGATCGATTCTGATGCCAAAAATGCAATCAGTTGAAGCAGAAGCTAGTTGTAAATAATATAATAGTACAGTACAGTGTGAACGTGTCCATAACAATGTATGGTGCGCGATATTGGTGTGCTATGAGCTCTATACTATATGCTATTATATTATAGCGTAGTCTGAAAGCAACTTTACGAGCTTTCAAGTCTTGGCAACCAATTTACATGAAACGTTTTTGGTGGGATAATTTATATCGAATTTCCTATACAAATACCAGTATTTTAAAACTGTTTATTTGGCCACTATAACCTAAATGTGTTTGCACACACAATTTTGCATTAAAATCGTTTCCGCGTTGATGTCTTCTCTATGAACCACTTTGACCAAAATTCGGTGAGAAGAACACTTACTTAATGAACCATTGTTGGGGTTTAGATGCCTGTCCATCAGCTCGGAGTGAGGCGTGTTAGTGTAGTGCGGAGATTCTAAGCAATATTGCATTGGTGAAAACGCGAAGTGCATTAGGAGTGCACGGATGGGTTTTAAATAGTAAGAGACTTTCACCCTTTCTATTCTGCCCAGAGCGGGAGGAGTCATTCGAAGAATTCCCCCCATTTAAAAAAACTTCTTTAAGGAGTCATCATCATCAGCCTACAGCAGTCCACTGCTTTACCACGCCAGCTACCCTCAACTTTCATTCAGATACTAAAATAAAGGTATTCGGAATAGACTGGAAATTGTTTAGTCTCAATTGAAAAGTCCAGAATCTTCTTTATTTATGAAATTTAAAAACGTTCTCTTTGATAATTCCAGAGTATCGGCGATTTTTGCGCTCTAACTTTTGTGCAAACTATCCCGTATATGTGATAGTTGCTTTATCGGTATAAATTAAATATAGGATTAATGCCCTGTCGAGTAAAAGGACTATTATCCCGCAAAAACTTTGATCGCATCTTGCCTTCCCTTGCAATCGCACAAACACATGCAACGTGGTCAACTTAGTGGTAGTTGTAGAGCCTCTCGATTGATAAAAGGCAACCTGGACAATTATTCTTGTTTTACCCTATAAGAACTAGCAAATGGAAACTTAAGTTGAAAAAAAATATTATTATATGTTATTTTTATTAATTATTATTATAAAATTGTTTATAATAATAATAAATTATTATAATAGTAATAATAGCACATTTCAATTATTATAATAATAATAAATTATATTATTATAATAATTGAAATGTGCCGACACAAAATTACCTGTGCCATCGAATTAATTCACGATTTTCTCGTTTCATTTTACAGATCGAGACTTTTTGGAGCGTTACCTCATCTACAGTAAAGGATCTATCGAAAGAGCAAAACAGCGCTTCGACAAACTATGTACCTTCACCAGTTTGATGCCCGAGTTCTTGCAGAACTATGATATTAGGAATGAGTTCAAACCTTTGTTTAATATTTGGTAAGTATTGTAAAAGTTCTGCGAATCAAGTGTGTTTCACTGGGTTCATCTCAACCTCTTCTCATTGTCATTTTTTTAAGGATGGGAAATCATCAAATGACTCCTCCCGCTCTGGGCGGAGCAGTAGAGAGTGTCAGACTCTTACTAACTAAAACCCATCCATGTTTCTTCTAGTGCCCTTTGCGTTCCAGGGCCGCGGAAACTCTTTCGAACAAATTCCGCAACCCTGGCAGGTACTGCTCCTAGTGGGCTCCATCTACTATGCTGATATCTCTTTGAGGCGCGCGCGGAACACAACGCGCCGTCGACCCGGACCTAGCTCTGATTGAATGGCGAAGTACCCTTTGCTCGCTATCCACAGGCCCGCGCCTACGGTGGCCGGGAATCGCCCTGCGACTCCCGACGCCCGGGGCGTCTTTTTCTGTTGTGGCGGCTGGGGCGTGAGGTTTCCCTCTTTGTTACAGAAAAGGCACAGCCGTAACTATTGGACGTAGAAAGCTTAAATTTGGCAAGTAGGTTTCTTGGGGAGATTATACATAGGAAATTCATTAGGAGAAGATGTCCCTGAATTCCTACCGGTACGAGAAAAGCGGGATATGGGGTACGAAGTCGTGCGTGGGCAACAGCTAGTTTTTCATAGAAGACATGCTTGGATATATTGTAAAATAAAAAGATTTTTTTTTAACATGCGATTATTATCAGTAACTAATCTGTATTTGTTTCCAATTCTCCAGTAACACATGCGTCCTACCAAAGCCGTCTTCAGACAACTACAGAGTGGTGGTTACAACGCTGACGGGAATAGACGACAGCAAATTTGAACTTGTCTCCTATTACAGATATTTAATTTTGGTAAGTACAAAACTAATTGAGGAATATATATAGGAGAATTATGTATTCGTTCAGCGCTCGCAAATAAAAAGAACAATAGTAAGACAATACAACTTTGGCCCATTATGGTCTTACGGGCCGCATATTATCCTTGGAGAAAATTGCTAATGCCTTATTTGCTTTGACAGGTTTGATAAGCAACTATTCTAGGCGACAGAAAAATTACAATAACGTTCATTGACTCAACCCACACGCAAAATTGACTTTCTTAAATCAAAAACAGAAATAAAGATAGAAAGCTGTCCTGAATCGACTTCTATAGTAATCCTTTACGTTTTTTAGTAATGAAAAACGGTTTTATAATATCTTATTGTTTGGGTAGGTATCCACGAAAGGATATTAGGGAAAGGACAATGTATTTTATTGCAAGTTTATCTTGCGCCTGCCCTGCAACCTAAATCAAGTCCCCTGGTGGGGCTTTTGGCCTCACACGCACTTTTTGCATTCACGAATTGTCTACAGTCGATAAATTTATATTTATATTTTAAAGAGGTAAAGTTTATGAGGTTGTAGAGGTAACTCCTGGATCTACTTAACTGATTTTGAAAATTCTTTTACCATTACAAAGCCTCGTTATTTGTGAGTGTCATTGGCTATAAATTATTTTAGACCAAGAAATACCACCTAAGGAAGTGGCCACGGATCAGTTAATTTTGTTATAATTTATAAATTTAGTTCATTGAACTATCTTTTTTAGCAAGAAAATAGAGTCACTGTAGATATTAATTCAGGACTCAGCCTTGCGGACTAGGCTGTCTTGAATTTATTAATCTGTACCTACTGATTTTTTTTTTTGAAATTAAGAATTTTGTTAACATTATGCTTTTCTATAATATGCAATGCACCTCATCATGTAATTGCTATAGCAAATAATAAGGCGCTTACTAAAGCGTATTTCAGTGTGGCTGATTTTATATGAAACCATTCAATTAAAGCGCTTTTTATACTACACTTTATTCAGAGCCCTAAATCCCGATTTAGACTCTTATTACACAAGAGTTAAAGTTTTAAACTGCCCTTTAGTAAGGGAGTTAGGGATTAAGTAGATCAGGCCGCTCCAGTCACTCTAATTAGCGTCCCAAACCCTTATTACACCACCCTAAATCGGGACTTAGGGCCCTGAATACCATGTAGTGTCATCATCTGCCTAGTATTTTCCCAACTATATTGGAGTCGGCTTCTAGTCAAACCGGATTTAGCTCAATACCAGTATTTTACGTGAAGTGGCTGCCTACTAGACCTCCAAAACCCATTAACTGGGTAACTTGGTACTCCTTCGCAAGACTGGTGTCAGATTTTCTGGCTTCTGACTATCCGTAACGACTGACTAACAGCTTAACATGCTTTCCAAAGAACCGAGGGAACTCGGTATATTAATGGCCACCCTCGGCAATCGTTGCTTAACCTTGAAGATCGACCTGCGCGCCTGTTATTATTTAGCCACGAGCTGTACACGAACCGTGTAGCTGAAATTGAATTGTTTCTAAAAAATATCAGGACTGAAATACGCTTCAGTGAGCGCCTTATTATTTTCTATAGCAGTCGCTTTAATTTTTATAACAGTGTTTGATTGCATTTCATAATTTTCGACTCTCACTCGAGCAATGCCACGGGCAAAACCTATAGTGAAATTAACTATTTCTTTGTTTCCTAGCTGGGCCAGTATATGCTACAACATGACTACTGCAACGGGTATGAACTTGTGGGTGACAGCAGGAACATTACAATGGGTACAGTGAAGAAACTCAATCCTGTCATAATACACAAGGCTCTAACTTTGATTGTTGTAAGTATTACTTTTAACGGTCACTGGATGTGCTACTTACTTGTAATCACTTTTAACAGTAAGAGGGCCCTTCCCGATTGGTCTATCGTCAACGCGAGCATGGTTGAAAAGCTTGTTGTTTCATCTAGCGCAGTGTATGAAAACTAACAAGCAAGTGAGAACGCGATAACATTAAACAAAAAATAGTATTCGAAAATTTCATAAAACTTATTCCAGGTTATTCGTTTTTTTGGATAAGCTTAACAAGTTTGTGAAATAAATATTAGTCATGTAGAATCTCCATTACATTTGCAATGTTTCTATTACGATCTTTTCTTTACTTTTACAACTAATGAGTATATTAAGAGCGGCTTAAGTTCAGGTAAAATTTGTGCAAAATAGCCGATTTTCGGAGACTTATACTGAACTTGTTTCTCTGAATTTTTATTTTTTGCTTTGATAGAAACCTACATATAGTGCACAAGATACGTATTTACTTAAAAAAATAAATTATAGATAATGATTCAACGGCATAATCACGTACGAGCGTTTGTATGAAAGGTATTACGGGTTGGCCGCTCTTAAGAGCGGAAACACCAATGAAACTGATCGTGATCAAGCTGCGTTTAAAATTTGTCAGTGTCAATATTCCATAGATAATAATGACACTGACAAATCGTAAAGATGGTTCATATGTGATCGCGTTCAGCAGTGCAATTCTGTAAACATGTCGAAGTTAACACTTCGGCGAAGTGAACGACAAGTGAGCTGTTAAACAATACATACAAGATAGTATGACAGCACGCTTGTCATTCACTCCACCTAAATGACCACAGTGAGATGAAATCCGCCCTAAAAATACTTAGCGGGCAAATATACATTATACAGCGGTTTTCCAGAAACCGTGAAGAAAAACTATAGGCGTCAAAAAAAAAACACAAAAAAAAAACAACTTAATTTTTTCAACACGGTATTGTAACACTTCGGACTCCTTAAAGGTTTTCCTGTACTTTTTTGGTACATCTATCTATATATACCAAAAAAGTACAGGAAATCCTATCTATCTATATATACAGGGAAATTGAAAAAATACCCGAAACCTCTTAGGCAGTGAAAGTACACATGATTATAAGCAACTTTTGTTTTGGTAAAACTCCGAAATCTCGAAAAAAATATCAGCTGTTTCATATTTTTCAATTTCCCTGTATAATATACTAGCTGACCCGCGCAACTTCGTCTGCGTCATATTTTCCATTAATTCTGCGCTCCTTTTTGACTTAGCTTAATCATATATAGCCTATAGCCTTCCTCGATAAATGGGCTATCTAAAACTGAAATAATTTTTCAAATCGGACCAGTTGTTCCTGAGATTAGCGTGCTCAACCAAACAAACTCTTCTGCTTTATAATATTATAACTCAGAGTCAGAGGTTCTCAGATTTTGTTGTGCAAGGCGTTGCGAACGTTCGACACTCGACTCTCGTGCGCGTATTACCTGAGATTTTCTCTGATTTTGTTCAGCAAGGCGTTGTGAACGTTCCGGTGAAGATTCTCCCATACGGTGTATTCTTGCTGCCCGTGCTTGAGAACTATGTTTAGTAAGTTGAGACCTGGCTCTCTTAGGCATTTTCAAATGTTTAAGAAAATGTTAAAAGCGTGTAAGTGTAAAATAAACACAAAAGTGTAAAATATTCTAGCTCTGAAAAGAACTGTTGTGTAGCCCTGAAAAGAACTGTTGGTTAGCCCTGAAAAGAACTGTTGGTTAGCCCTGAAAAGAACTGTTGTTTGGCTCTGAGAAGAACTGTTGTTTAGCTCTGAGAAGAACTTTTGCGTAGGTGTAGTTTTCTAAAAAAAATCGCACGAAAATTATTAGACTTTGCGCACGACCGCTGCGTAGGGAGCCGACCTCGCGTCTGAGCCGTGCGTGTACCTTAAGTAGCCTCCACGCTATTCCCGAAGTTGATCGAAGTTGAGCGAATACGATAGTGTAGAAGGGCACTTCGCTTCGCCTCGTGCAACTTCGCTTCGCCCCGGGCGACTTCCAGTTGTTGTCGGTTTTTGCGCCCGAGTCAAAGGACTCGAAGTTCGAACACGAAGCGTCTGTCCACACTACTCGGCTCACTTCGGTTCGTGTCAGCCATAGTAAATACGCACGTATTTTTATTATGCGAGAGTACACATTGCAACGGCAGTTGCCACATGAACGTTATCCTATCGTATCCTACGTTGTCTATCGTGAGGGGAACAGGGGGAACGGGCGACTGAGCTCCTCGCGATGTTGCTCGAGTGTGTGGACACCTTCGGACTTCGGTCAACTTCGGAGAGCACTTCGCCTCGTGCAACTTCGGAATAGTGTGGAGGACACTTTACATTACTCATAGATCTAAACTCCCCTCCCGCACGCGCACCCCCGCCTTGGTGACGTCCACTTCGCAACGGGCCGTGCAGCAGAAATCGTATTATTTTAATTTCGCCATTACTTCAAAACCAAATGTCCGATTTTAATCATTCAAAGACCAAATATCGTCTAAATAAACTGTACTTAGTGATGAAATACTTTATTTTGATAAGGATTAATAGCATGAGTAAAATAAACGCGTTTAAATTTAGTCCAAAAAAAAATCAAGAGTTTTAAATAAAAAAGTGGTTGTTGTGCCTTACTCGACATAGATAGGTATAGTGTGTCGCGGACTTTTTTGAAGATATTAATAAGATCTACAATTAATTAGAACAATTTATGGTTCTATATTTTATAGTTTAGGTAGCGTACGCAAAATAAGTAACTTTTCTGGTTGATTTTTACACCTTGTGTCCGAAAAACCCAAATATCTTACGGAACCCTATTTTTTTCCAAAATAAAATATAGCCTATGTTACTCGTGGATAATTTAGCTTTCGAATGGTGAAAGAATTTTTAAAATCGGTCCAGTAGTTTTTGAGCCTATTCATTACAATCAAACAAACAAACAAACAAAGTTTTCCTCTTTATAATATTAGTGTAGATATAGATCTATTAATTATCTGCATTTATTTCAAAAGTTTAGGCTCTGTAGTTTTGATGATAAGCGTGGGGATGGTCATTTTTGGTCTGATTTTTTGAATATAACCCAAAACATTTATTTTAAATTTATGAAAAATATATAAATAAAACCTTCACAGTAAGCCCTTTCATTAGATATGTCACACGATAGAGTTTGAAAATGTTTTTTTATTTTCTAGTTTGACCCCCAAAAGTCACCCCCGTGCTCAACATTTATTTATTTACATAACTTGTCTCTGTTCGGGTCACAAAAGTCCATATGCTTACCAAATTTCAATTGAATCAGTCCAGTAGATCCGGAGAAAGCTGGCTGTGACAGAAGGAGACAGACAGACAGACAAACACCCGATATATCCTATTAGGGTTCCGTTTTTAACGAATGTTCGGAGCCCCTAAAAATCCTGTTTTACACCGGACTTTTTGTCACCCACAAATAACTGCAAATGTAAAAATAACTACAATATTTGAATTGCAAAAATAAATACAAACACACAAATACAGTTTATTGCTCTAAGCAGATGAGAAGGATATTGCTTCTGTGTCTTCAACGTTTTTAAAGATTTCCTTTTTATTTTTACTTTTAAGTGGTGATACTTAGACGACGTCTTCGTCTACGCAGAAATTGAAATAAGCAATAATGCTCATAAAATAAAACCTTCTGATCCAAACTGAATTAAATTTTACGGGGCCAAATGGAAGGTATGCCGCATCGAACTGAAATCACACAAATCGGATCATAATCCTCGGAGTAATCGGTGTAGATAAATAAAAATAAAAAAATAACCACCGAATTGAGAACCTCCTCCTTTTAACCGACTTCCCAAAAAGGAGGAGGTTATCAATTCCGCTGGTATTTTTTTTTTTTGTTTGTTACCTCATAACTCCGACAATTATGAACCGATTTAAAAATTCTTGTTTTGTCTGAAAGGATATACTTGCAGATTGGTCCCATTTAAATTTTATCAAAATCAGTTACGAACTTTGGATTTTAAATCGAAATAGCTGGAATTCGTCTACTTGGATGATGGTTTTATGTCATCCAAGTAATCGAAATTGCGTATTTTGCTGTTCTGCGATTTTGCAGTGGTGTTGTTAGATGTGGGATAACTACCACTAAAAAGTGAAAAATAAAAAACTTTTTACAAAAAAATGCAACCGACAACCGTTATTCTTTACTTTGTAGTGTTTATTTTTGGAAGACGGATGTATTTTTTTGTAAAAAGTTTTTTTTTGGAAGTCGATTAAAAAATGTCGTGTTAACGTGTTTGTTATCGAACTATCGATTTTTATGAATTTTTTTTTGTGGAAGTACATTTGGTAGGTCTGAGAATAAGACGCATGCAATTTATTTTTTAAATGGCAAAACAACGTTTGCCGAGTCAGCCACTCTTCTGTATGTTTATAAAAGCAGCAACTGACTGACTGATCGCTCAAATTCGAAAGCAGAAATTTGGCATTTTGCTTCCTTACACTGCGTACAAGTGTAGGTACTAAGATAAAATTTCTCAAAATGCCAACGGGAACGGGAAAAAACGGGATACGGGAAAAACGGGATACGGGAAAGCTGTAAAGTATTACCGGTAACTTATTTTCAAACCATTTAACTTTCTGTTTACTTTTCAGGAAGCCTTAGGCCAGAGGATGAAGAAGTTACATTTAATAAGTGGTTCAAAGTTCTTCGACACGATTCTCCTGATCTTCAAGCAAGCTCTTAGCGCGAAACTGGCTAAAAGATTAGTTGTCCACGACAGCGTTGAGTCGTTATATGACCATATACCTAAGGAGCATCTCCCGAAAGACCTGGGTGGCAATGAGAAATCTATGAAAGAGTTGGCTGGTGAGACTTTTCTTTATTATTAGTATATGGGTATCCGGTTTGATTGGAAGCCGACCCCAATGTATTTGGGAAAAGGCTAGGCAGATGATGATGATGGTGCATCCCCAAAAGAATATTGAAAAAAATCTGGCATTATTATCTTGCTAGGAAACATGCCTTGATAGTTGATTGATTTTTAACATGACGTTCATCATCTTCCTGCCCATAACCCATGTTACTTGGGGTCGGCGCAACACGTTTTTTTCTTCCAGTCTGCCCTATCAACCGTCAAACTTTCACTAACTCCTTTTTCTTTCATATCGCTTCTTACACAATCCATCCATCTTTTCTTTGGCCTTCCTCTCCCTCTCCATCCATCCACATGGTTTTTTAACATGACGTTATGACTACATAAAGGGTTGCGGTAAGTAGTAGTAATTTTATAGTTTTCTTCATGTATTTTTCATTTGGTGTACAATAAAGTATCCTAACTATATCTTAATATTATAAACCACTGAACGGATTTAGTGAAATTTTGTACAAAGATAGTTTGAGACCCGAGAAAGGACAAAGGATTTTTATCCCGGAAATACAGTTCCTCTGTGTAAGAGGATTCCGGGTGAAACTCACTTCCATCTTCGGCCTAATCAACACTTTCCATCAGGTGAGATTTGGGCCAAGAATTTCCCCGTTTTGTATAAAAAAAAAAAAAAATACCATGGAAACGGGAACTATGAGGGTAAATAGGTTTTATAAATTCCGGGAGTATGTTTTCTAGGGATTACGCGGGCGAAGCCGCGGGCACAAGCTACTTTATAAATAAATAAATAATGGAAGCAAGTAACCAGCGCTAATCGGTACTGGTTCGTGCAGGAAACTGCCACATGATACGCAAAAATACGCTTTGTTCTCTTGCAAATACAGCAACAAATAACGGCCTACCAGTGCTTTCCGATAAGTGTTATTTCGCATAAGTGTTATTTTGCAGACCGTACCCAGCACTGGTTCTCCATACAATAATAGAGATGGTAAATCGCACATTTTCTACGTGTATACGCGCTTATCCAAGCCTAATTAGTGTCCCACTGCTGGGCAAAGCCGAGAAGCTTGTGGCTAAATAATAACAGCAGCACGAGTCGATCTTCATGGTTAAGCAACGCATGCCAAGGTTTGTCTGTGGATGGGTGATCTTAACATACCGAGTTTCCTCCATGCCTCGGAAAGCACGTTAAGCCGTTGGTCCTGGCTGTCATTTGCAGATCTTTGGCAGTCGTTACGGATTGTTAGAAGGCAGTAAATCTGACTCCAGTCTTACCAAGAAGTACCGTGTTACCCAGGTAAATGGGTTGTGGAGGTCTGGTAGGCAGCCGCTCCAAGTAAAACACTGGTATTCAGCTGAATCCGGTTTGACTGGAAGCCGACCCCAATATAGTTGGAAAAAGGCTAGGCAGATGATGATGCTGGGCAAAGGGTTTTCATTTCTCTTTCCAAAACTAGGCTCTCTGGGCAAGTTTGAAATACGCAGAAACAATAAATTGCCATTACAAATACGAAAGGCGCTGTTGCATGAGCGAAATATATTTTAGTAACGACTAGCTGACCCACAACTTCGTCTGCGTCACATTTTCCATTAATGCTCGGTTCCTTTTAGTCTTAGCGTGATACTGAAAGATTTTTTCAAATCATACTAGTAGTTCCTGAGATTACCCCTACATACCAACCTTACAAACAAAATGTTACCTCTTATAACATTAGTAGGTCACAAAATGCTGTTCAAAAGAGCTGTTGCAGTTCAAAAAATTCAGAGTCCGTTAGTGATTTTTAGGGTTCCGTAACCAGAGGGTGAATCGGGACACTATTACTAAGACTCCGCTGTCCGGCCGTCTGGCCGTCAGTCACCAAGCTGTATCTCTTGAACCGTGATGGTTAGACAGTTGAAATTTTCACAGCTGATAATGTACTTCTGCTGCCGCTGTAACAAAAAATATTTAAAATAAAGATTAAAATAAATATATGAGGGGGCTCCCATACGGCAAATTCAGCAATTAAAACCTTAATATTTTTTTTAGTTTATCGCTAACAGACAGACAGACAGACGTGGCAGAGGGCTTTGTTTTTAATCGACTTCCCAAAAAGGAGGAGGTTATCAATTTTTTATGTTATACCTCATAACTCCGATTTGAAAAATTCTTGTTTTATCTGAAAGGTCTAATACTTAAGGTATAATATACTTGCGGATTGGTCCCATTAAAATTTTATGAAAATCTGTTACGAACTTTGGATGTTAAATCGAAATAGCTGGAATACGTCTACTTGGATGATAGTTTTATGTCATCCAAGTAATCGAAATTGCGTATTTTGCTTTTCTGCGATTTTGCAGTTGTTAGGTGTGGGATACCACTAAAAAGTGAAAAATAAAAAACTTTTTACAAAAAAATACAACCGACTTCCAAAAAAAAATCACTACAAACTAAAAAAGAAGTCGGTTGTATTTTTTTATAATATGTTGTGATGGTATGGAACCCTTTGTTCGCGAGTCCGACTCGCACTTGGCTGTTTTTCTAGGTATTCAATGTGATCCTTTCGTTCGGTACAGCAAAGGTAGTCTGTAAAAGATAAACCTATGCGATTAGACTGCTCATAATGTACAATTTCTTTAATGTCAAAGTATGTTCTGTACTTACTATGACGAGATATACAGTCAATACAATATTCATTCATTTTATCTAGGTATTTTTTTGTTTTCCACCAAGATAAAACATATGTGACGACACGGTTGGCGCAGTGGTTGAGCGATTGACTGCTGCGTAGCATGTCGCGGGTTCGATTCCCGCAAGGAACAAATATTTGTACGACCTACAAGTATTTGTTCCGAGTCTGGGTGTTTTTCTATCTATAATATGTATGTATTTACAAAAAAAAAAAAGTATATAAGTAGTTTATCAGCCATCTCGTTACCATAACACAAGCATTAGGTTGCTTAGCTTGGGACTATAATGGCGTTGTGTGAAATGTCCAAGGATGTTATATTATATACCTATTAATATTATATTAATATATTATAATAAATTATGGTAGATGGTTCAGTTTATAACAGTTAGGTACTATACTATTTTATTATAGAAGATCATCAAGAATATTATCGGTAATGACAGGTTCGTGGAGTCGAAGCTCCAAAGGATTGAGCATCGACGCCGATTTGCTGGCCTGTCGGTTTTCTACCGGTTGCATTTTGGGCAATGTGCGACGGAATTGCATAATTTAATTCCGCCAAGCCCGTTCCTCATCGGACCACAAGACGAATGGCGATGTGCCACCGGTACATGGTGGATATCCCACCCACATGCCATGCACAAAACGTTTCGGGAACACATTCATAGTGCGTACAGCCAAGGAGTGGAAATCCCTGCTGAAGTCTGTGTTTCCTGATAGCCACAACCTGGAATTCTTTAAGTCAAAAGTGAATAGGTTATTTATAAGCAAGTGTGCTCCATCTCTAAGACCACATCATCGCTTACCATCAGGTGAGATAGTGGTCAAACACGTGTCTATCAAAAGTAACAAAAAAAAAAACTATTTAAGTGCCTGAAGTTAATAGACGAGCAATCTGTAAACTTATCGCGTTTTTCTTTTACCAGATATGGACTTCAAAGCAGTGAGCACTGATGAAAACATAGCCAGCGTCAAGAACATGGAAAACGCTTCCACAGATGAGTCCTGTAGACAATCCTGCAAGTTCAATGAGGATTACTCAGGCATGCCTGGGTCTTTTAAAACTTTATGTGTAGATTAGATTCGTCTCTGTTTTTTTGCAATGCAATATCAGTCATTGCCAAACTAATAGAGTATCTTTTAAAATAAAACCGGCTTTCAAAAAAACCACTACAAAGTACAAAATAAGTTTTATTTTGGAAGTTGGTCGTTCTGTTGTCGTTTTTTTCCGTTTTTTGACACCAACTTTCAACATTTTGGCAGGACCGCATCGAACTAAAGAATCGGAATTGGATCAAAAACCTCGAAGTAATCGGTGTACATACTTACATAAAATGGTAGGGATTCATCAGTTAGTATTTTTTTTAAGTCGTTGAACAATGAAATAAAACATTCCTACATCAACAAAACTATCGTGATCGCTGACATTTTAAGCACTAAATTCTATGTTCAGTACTGTGTATTGTTTAATAATGTAGTTCGTAATTCCGTGGTTCCATTTCATACGAAATGATATCATGAAAATGGTAACGACTGCTATAGCGATGGCAAAAAAAAATTTGGTAGGGACATGACAATGGAAGAAAACTTGAACTGAACATGTAAGGTTTAATCAAGGGGTTAAAGGAATATTTATTTATTTATTTGTAGCAATTGTAATTTCACTGTAATTATCGTATAGTGGTTGAAAAATCTCAGTGCCCGATGTGACTTTATGTACAGTGACTGTCAAATTTTCCCAACCAAAATTGAACTTAATCACTTTAGACGTAAAGTTGAAAGTCTAATACAGAAATTTGACAGATTGTTGTAGCTTGATGTGCGGGCAACTGTAACTTATGCATTTTAAAAAATGTGAACATTATCTTTATATATATAATTCTTCTGTACGTGTGTATGTCACTGAACTCCTCCTAAACGGCTGAACCGATTTGAATTTTTTTTTTTGTATGTGTTTGGGTGGCGCCCTGGATGGTTTAGATTCACAAATCAGCCTGGGAGATGGCGCTGCAGTCGGTATCTAGGTTATTTATCTATACTGCAACTAAACGGGACAGCGTCTGTCGGGTCCGCCAGTAAGTTATATATTAAGATATTCTAAAGGTTATTAGAATTTGTTTTTTATTTTTATTTTAATAATTATTTGGAGTCTGAAAAGAGGAAAAGTATACCAGTAATGTATAAATAAGTTTATTTAAATAATACTATGTTGTTTTATTTACCCTATTCATAAATTAACTTGTGATTTTATTAATTTAAAATATTTCTAAAAGACCACTTTGAAAACACGAAAATAAAGTCAGCTGTTCCCAATTTTATAGTTTAAAGAGAGATTTTTCACGTTCTGTATAAAACTTAAAATGGTTACGTCTCTCTTATTTCTTTTTGCGAGATTGTACAAAATACCCTGATTAGTAAACGCTCCTAAACGAACATAATTGTACTGAGCAGCTATTTTTACTTTATAAATGTCACCTGGAAATTACAAATGAGTCGTAGAATTGTAAAATATCGCATGAAACTGCTAAATTATTTTTCTTTAATAAGCCACGGGCATAATAGGAAATTATTGAATTTGGTTGGGATTTATTGGATAGAAAACGATAATTCCTTAAAATATTAAGAAATCATAATCTTATAAAGATTTTTCTTATGATCTTACGGAGGCTACAACTGTCCAGTGACATTTTATTTATGAGTAGGTACTTTCACACACTGAAAAGAGGGGCCCGTGGTTAAATAATAACAGCTGCACAGGTCGATTTTCAAGGTTACCCGAGGTCAAGTCAAGGTCAAGGTCTAAGGATGGGTGACCAGTGACCACATTAACATACCGAAAGTCCTTCGGCTGTCATTTGAACGACTTTGAGGCCGCGGACACGAACTTAGCGGCGGCGGTTAGGGCGGCGCAGGCAGTTCCATATAAATCTATGCATTTAACCAGTGGCTATAATTGATGTGATGTGGCAGATTGACTTGTAAAAGTGTTATTTATTTATGTTCCTGCAAGAAACATGAAAAAAAAAAAGAAAACAATATTCAGAGAAAATAGCACAAAGGTACTGCTTATTTCATATGAAATTTCTTCCAGCAGACCTGCAACTAACTGGAGAGTGGAAAAAAAAACATAGACACAGTGGTAGAAACAAAAAAGGAAACTAAAAATAGACTAAACTAAATTAACATAATCATATTATTATCTACTAATAAATACATCAAAATACAAACAAATATACAGAAATATATTTACATAAATACGTAGGTAATTATAAAAAAATGATACATACCTTTAATATATTATATTAGCATATAGGTACATTGGCACGGTTGGCGCAGTTGTTTAGCGATCGGCTGCTGCGTCGCGTGTCAAGGGTTCGATTCCCGCACGGAACAACATAATTATTGTATGACCTACAAATAGTTGCTCCGGGTCTGGCTGTTTGTGTATGGGACTATGTATGTTTGTAAACGCACCCACGACTCAGTAGAAATTCCTAGTGTGGGGCTACGTTTAAAAAAAAAAAAAAATATAGTATAGAAGATAAATCTATACTAATCTATACTTCTACCTCTACTAATATTATAAAGAGGCAACATTTGTTTAAGTTTGTATGTTCGTAAGTTTGTGTGTAGGGAGTAATCTCAGGAACTACTGGTCCGATTTGAAAAATTCTACAGTATTAGATAGCCCATGTATCGAGGAAGGATATAGGCTACATATCATCACGCTAAGACTAAAAGGAGCCGAGCATTAATGAAAAATGTGACGCAGACGAAATTGCGTGGGTCAGCTAGTACGAAATAAATATAATTTATCAAAAGCATACATTTATATGGAACTGCCCGCGCCGCTGCCGCTGCCGCTCCTAGACCTTCCAACGTTGCTTGTCCTCCAGTACACGGTCGCCACTCCAGAACTATTTGCCCCATCGACCATCTGTTCTACGATCAAAGTGCCCTGCCCACTGCCACTTCAGTTTGGCGATCCTTCGGGCTACAACGATAACCTTGGTTCTCTTGAGGATTTCGTCATTTTTGATTCGATCACGTAAGGAAACTCCAAGTATTGTCCTCCCCTGCCCGGGTTGCGGCATTTGTTAGAAAGAATCGCCATGGCCCTTTTTTATACAAAACGCGGAAACTCTTGGCCCAAATCTCACCTGATCGAAAGTGATGATTAGGCCGACACAGAGGAACTGCCTATCATACCTCTAACTGCCGGAACACAATAATGCTGTTAACATAGTTGTTATGGCGACTGAGTTAGAAATGATGGTGGCAGCTTGCCAGGCGGACTTAGAACAAGTCCTACCACCAACCAAACCGAGCAAAAAATTTGCCTCCGCTGGGAATCGAACCCGGGACCTCTAGGTCTGAATCAGGTGGTATAACCACTAGACCACGGAGGCGGTTAGTGTCACCTGTTTAGCACCACCCGGGGACCACGTGTAGGGATTCGCTGAAGGGTATTCTCCTACGGACGCGGGTGACTCGGTCCCCAAAACCCCTGGAACGCAAAGGGCATTAGGAGAAACACGGATGGGTTTTAGTCAGTAAGAGTCGGACACTTCTTTCTGCTTTACCCAGAGCGGGAAGAGTCATTTGATGATTTCCCATGCTTTAAAAAAAACCAGTGGAATTGGAGAGGCAATTACCAAACTTTCGCATTTACAAAATAAGTATAATTTTTTTTCGAAACAGGGAAATAGAAAAGGAATATATAAAGGAAAGAAAGAATTAATTTGAAACATTTTCCTTAAGAATAATAATTTACCTCTGGGAAATAAAGATAGCATTGTTTAGTTTTTATTGATATAATTATTTCATACAAGATTCCATCATCCAACATTATTTTTAATCTAATATATTATGAAACTACTTTAAATAAATATCTGTCAGAAAACTCAAAGTCGATCTTGTGTAAAATTCTGTACAAGAGTGTCCGCGAACGAATTTTCAACTTTAAAATACTAAAATCTTAATTTTTCCGACTTCCAAAAAAATACAACCGATTCCAAAAAAAAAAAAACACTGCAAAGTCAGAAATAATGACATAAAGCTGTCCTGAATCGACTTCTATCGTGATCCTTTACGTTTTCTAATAATGAAAATCAGTTCTTAATTTATTGTTCTAGTATAATATCTACGAAGAGATATGGAAAGGTCAATGTACTTTATTCCACATTTATCGTTTAAACATATTGCATTTTAATATATAGTTGGGATAAGGCTAGGCAGATGATGATGAATCCTCAATCTGAAAGTGACAACCTGGGGGTCTTTAAATCACGGAATAGTAATTTCTAGGCAAGCGTGCTCCATCGTCAACCACATCATCGCTTGCCATCAGGTGAAATAGTAGCCAAACGTGAGTCTTCCTTGGCCGCGAGGACGAAATTCCTACGGGGTCGGGAAAAAACGTATGAAAACGTTTTTTCCCAGTTCCGTAGGAATTTCGTGAAGTCCTTGTAGCTCCTCCTCTACACTCCCCGAGGAACCTACATGCAAATTTCATCTTTCTACGATCAGTAGTTTCGGCTGTGCGTTGTCTGTCAGTCATTCAGTTATTTTTGGTTTTACAAATGTAGGTATAGCTTTCAAATGTTTCCCTTTTTTTCAGGCATGGGAAATCATTAAATGACTTCTCCCGCTCTGAGCGAAGTGAAAGGGAGTGTCAGACTTCTACTGACTAAAACCCATCCATGTTCTTTCTTTGCCCTTTGTGTTCCGGAGCCGCGGTATCTCTTTCGAATAGTCCCGCGACTCCAGCAAGATTCAAATGTTTCCCTATAGGTACTTGTAGTATTAGACGGTATTGCTTGCCAAATTTCATAGTTCTAAGTAAAGGGAAAATTCCCTATCAATTTTGAATTCCCTAGAGAGTGTCGAAATCACGAAATATAGGATTTTGCGGCATAACCGGTCGTATTCTTTATTACGTTAACTCAGAAGTTTTATTTTTTCACAGCTTCAAAGGACTGTAGACCTGCTAGTCTATTCTGTAAATAACCATTTCGATATCGACTTCACCTGAGTGACTAAGCTTACAAAGTGAACTTTATTTCACACATCATAAGGTCTTATATTTATCCGAATTTGAAACTCACCTCGGATTCCGCTGTCGAGACACGAAAATGTTGTTACAGAATAGCACTGCTGAGGTTTTAACTCGATATCGCCACGCGTACCTGAGATAAAAGGTTTTGACAGACAAACGGATAGGCGGTCGGACGAACAAAAAATTATCGTATAAGGGTTCCGTTTTTTTTTCCTTTTTGAGGGACGGAACCCTAAAAAGTTGTTCATAAAATAGGAAAAAAGATTTAAAACAAGAAGCAAAAATATAAAATAAATAAATGTGTCTGTAACTTTTTGCTACTTATGAGATCGCTTTTAGTGATAAAACCGCCCATTGTAACAAACAATATAATTGTTTAAAATCTTAATGTAATTCAATATGGTGCATAATTATAAAAAGTATAATAATAAGTATTAATATTTACTGGTTTAACAAACATACAACAAATTCAACAAAAAATACGGTTTCAAAGAGCTTTTCTTACAAAATTAAATCATATGTTGTAGTTTTATCCTTCGAACTGACAGATAGAATTTTTAAACTAATGTAGTTCTGAACAACATTCTTGTCAAGCACATACATAAACAAGTACAAATTCAACTAAATACCTGAAACACTAAACATAAACAAGAACATTTACACAACTCACAAGTTAAACCACATTAACTATTTATTTTGTATGTTATTGAATTTTTGGTTTTATATTTTCTTTTTTTTTTTCATTCCTTTGCTTACAACAACCAGCTACTTTATTAATGACCAACTCAAAATAAATGATATAATCACAACTTAAGACCCCAAGATACTTGATTGTTTCGGAACCTTGTGCACGCGAGTTCGACTCACACTTGGCCAGTTCTTTGTCAAACATGCGTCAGTAAGGGACTATCATTAGACTGTTTTGATGCTCAAAACTTTTTTGAATGCTGTGGATGCCTTTTCAAGTAATTAAGGTATTTTCAAAGGTTATTTTCAAACAAAAGCCTTTTTTAAGCTATTAAAAAAAAATGTTGTTGTCATATTACAATAGTTTCGCAATCATTACGCATATTAGTAAAAACTTAGGTTAATTATTGTTAAAATTGGTCAAGTGCGAATCGGACACCACAAGATGGGTTCCGTACCATAATCAGAAAAAAAACACGTTTCTTGTGTGGCAAAGATAATATGTTAATATACCCTTTAATTTTTATTATTTTCATAACTTGTGGCTATAGCAGCAATAGAAATACATACTTTGTGAAAATTATAACAGTCTACCTTCTACGGTTCTTGAGATATAGTCCGCTGACAGACAGACTGTCGCAGAACGGATAGCAAAGGCTTAGTATTAGGGTTCCATTAGTTATCCTTTGGGCACGGAATTGTTCGTCAGGTCGTTGAGCTCCTTAAAGTTCTAAGTTTGAGCTACACGATAACTGACAAATGCTTGCACTGTCTGGACAGGTCCACTCAAATCTGTGAAGTACTCTCCTCAAAATACCACTTCAGACATTAACCTACATGGTTCTCAATGATTTGACCAGTACGATTGTATGGACTTTGACCTCTGAGTTTGTTTCGGCGTTTCTTATCAGAGCAGTCAGCTAGGAAACGCCGGCCTCATCTAGTTTAAAATGACCAAAAAAGATTGACGTGTAAAAGAGTTATTTACAACCTACTTACAGAATAAATATAATTAACCATTAAAAAGTTAAATAGGAATGTAGTTAATATTTCCTTTTCAATAACAGTTACCCAATATTGTTTTTGTTACATGACGTTTTTGAACCGCCAACGAACGTAATAATTTGTGAAAACCAATGACGTATTATATAAAGACACGTCATAAAGCAACATCGCGGCGCTTAAAAACGGCGAAAATACTAGATAGCTACTAATACGCATGAAGAAAGGGAAAGAAAATATGTCACCGTGCGGCGGAATGCCTGTTGCTAGAGGGAGATAAATATACATCTTCAGGTACGTCACAGGATAAGTAAGAGTCAAATTGACATCAAAACAAACGTAGTGTCGCGCGACAGGTTGGTGCGTAACTAAGCGCGATGTGGCCAATTGGCTTCATTTCATGTTGTCATTTTAGAGTGCGGACAACGTATCTATAGTTTTATATATCATTGGTGAAAACATTATAATTATGGTGGCGTATGGTAAATAAATATAATGATAGAAACTATATAAAAAATTAAATAGGCAAGGTCAATGATGTATTTTGAAGCTATAAAGACATTGTGTGTATTTTTATCTTATTCTAAAACGCCAGTGCTATGCAAAATTTTAGGAAGTAGCTAAGGTAAACTTCTGAAATACCGGATATTGATTAATTCTATCTGTGGTATGTTGCGAAATATTACGACCAATTAAATTTTAAACCATAAGGTCGTTGACTCAAGGTTGGAAATGGCTATAAATTAGGATTAATTTACTTGGCCTTACACTAGAACTTGAATCTGAAATTAAGGTCAGTAGCACATCTTGTATTTTTCGGTTTTGTTTCTTACTGCGGAGGTCAGTAACCTGAATTTTACTATTTTGTTAATATTACATAAGATTCGCAATGAAAAAAAAAATACATTTTACAGGTTTCTAATTTGATTTCAAACGATTTTAGGAATAGTGTGATCATAAGAAGTAGATTACGATGAAAAATAAACTGAATATAAACTGTTCCATAAACTCAAATTTGAATTTATCCATTTCTGTAAAATGTCCTTTGCACAGAATGTTGTTTTATTAGATATCTTAATCAAGGACCGATGTCCGTAAATAACTCAACTGCGTTTCTGTAAGTAATTAAAGATTTATTGTTTTTTTACAAAAGATTGGGTTCTAAAGTGAGTACTTATACCACTGCTTTACAAAATATTACTTTACTTGTAAGTAATTAAAGAAACAACAAGAAACGATATAAAAAGAGACGATATTCGTGAAATGTATAGCTTTGAAGCTATACATTTCACGAATATCGTCTCTTTTATAATTACCCTTCAGCAATGACGTATTAAATATAGACACGTCATAAAACAACATCGCGGCGCTTAAAAACGGCGAAAATATTAAATAGCTACTAATACGCATGAAGAAAGGGAAAGAAAATATTTCACCGTACTGCGGGATGCCTGTTGCTAGAGCGAGATAAATATACATCTTCAGTTACGTCACAGGATAAGTAATAGTCAAATTGACAACCAAACAAACGTAGTGTCGCGCGACAGGTTGGTGCGTAACTAAGCGCGATGTGGCCAATTAGCTTCATTTCATGTTATCATTTTAGAGTGCGGACAACGTATCTATAGTTTTATATATCATTGCCCTTCAGGTATTTTATTGAACAATAAAGTTTTCAGTTTTCTTTAATAAAATCTTCAAATCACAATGACGTGCGCAATACTGTCAATGTCATTAGTGTCATTCTTTAACTTCAAATAAATGGAATGATAGGTTTGTAAGTAGGTTATCATTTCATTACATATGCATAAAATGTGTGACCTCTAATAAATTGGCGATGTCTAAAACCGTGTTTTTTTTAAAACAAAGTAACAAAATTTTTAAAAACAAACACTTTTTGTGATGTCCGTAATTGGCAACATTAACAAATCAATTTTACGTTTTATTTGCTTTAAACTTTTATTTTTACCTGTTATACCTGTTTGAGCAGAACCCAGAACTATCAAGTTTCAATGTTTGTTTTTAGGGTTCCGTACCCAAAGGGTAACCAACGAAACCCTTTTACTAAACCTCCGCTGCCCGTCCGTCTGTCTGTCAGCGAGCTATATATAATTATATATATCTTAAGAACCATAACAGACAGTTAATATTTTCACAGAGTGTATATTTTAATTGCCGCTATAACAACAAATATTAAATTAAAGGGGGCTCCTACTATACAAACGTTTTTTTTTTTCGGTTTACGGAACCCTTCGTAATTCCCTTCCGAATCGCACTTGGCCACTTTTTTTTCTTACAAGTGTAGTCTGAAAGGCGTCCTCCACCTAACAATACGAACCTTGTCTAGAAGCACTGCTTTCTGAATCAAGCCCTTGATCCAGCTGCCTAACGAGAGCCTCCTAAGGTGTTGATCAAGACTTGTGCCTAGTAAGCCATAGGTTGACACGACTATCGGTACAATGATTGCGGAGTCCACATCCCACATGTCAATAACATCGCGAGCCAAGTCAAGATAATTACAACCCTAATCTCTTCAAAGTTAGAATGAACAGGCTCCTTCTGGGAAAACTCGCTCCATCGTAGACTTTGTCTCTGTCATCTCTGAGACTAAAGTCAAGAGCAAACTCATCGGAAACAATAAAAAAAGATACGTTATTTGCTTGTCTATCTCAGTTTTATCGAGGTTCTCGTAATGCGGGACGGTTCTATCTACCATCTTGCACGCCTCTTGATTCGGTTCACCACTATATCAAGCTTATTGGCAATAACAGTCCTGTCAGTGATGATGGACCGATCCCAGTACAATGTGGCATTGCCACTATGAACTGGGTCGGGTGCATACCTGTGGTATGGTACTTTCGACTCCACAAGAGAGTATTTCAGAGCAAGTTGCTGATGGATAATCCTGGCTACACGGTTGCTCCTATGCAATTACTCTCTGTTAGCTACAGAACAACCAGAAATAATAAATGGTGAATTGATTCTCTCAATAATATTGTTATGAGGTACATAGGTAGCTGTCTCTCGCGGCTTCGCTCCCGTCAACTGGCAGCTTTTGTTTTTTTTTTATTCACATAAAAACCTCCTGATAATAATTTAATGTCGATTTTATTAGCTTTATTTTTATCCTTTGGCCTTTCATGTTGTATTTTAGAGTTTTGTAGTTGCTAACATAGTATTAAGTATTACTAACAGCTTCTGTGGACCAAAAGTTGTCTTATGAATGAATAAATGAATTGAATTGAAATTGAATAACAAACACATTAAAAAACGGTTTTTAGCGAAATCGGTTCAGTGATTCATTTTAATATTATGGTTTTTTTATGATGATACTATTGAAACAATGAAGAACAGTCTGTGCTAGTTTGTTTGATATGTTGGCTACTAATTATTTTTATTAAAAGAAGGATTTAATTAGTCTTTAACAAAAGATTGGTACAAAAGATTATAGTACATGTTATTAAGAATGCATTCTTACAAAACAAAAAAGTAAGTATAAATCAGTGCTTCTGTAATTTGAAGGGTGTTGGTACAAAAAACGCTAGGTACTATGACATTATAACCAAATTGTGTGAGTGATTTCAAAGTGATCTGTCAATCCATGTAAACAAGATGGAATGACAGGTCACGGTGAGATACTCTAAGCATTGAGAACTTCAAATAGACCAGCTGAACGCCTACCATAAGAGCATTTTTAACTGTCAAACTATTATTGATAATATTATCCTCATTGAGATAACATCTAAATTAATTAACATATTAATTGATTGCTGAAGAACATCAAAACTACTACTTTCGAAAAGAAGCGCGGGGAAGCTACTGCGCGAGCATGCGCGCTACTCCGCGCGTCCGTTTCTGGTCGTACACGTTTGTACCCTTGAAAAACTGAAGAAACGATGACGGTGAGCTGAGTAAGCCTAGTCTAGCGCATACTCGCGCATCAGCGAGCATTCTCGGGTATGAATTCACCTAATGTGTCAGGCGTTTAGAAAACATGACGGGTGTGCACTTCGCCATTTCCGCAAATGAGTGCCGCCTAAGGGCTGGTACAAGATGAACCCAAAATTAAAATCCTGGGAGAACTTAGAGGAAACCTTTGCCCAGTAGCAGGGCAGTATAGGCTAATATAAGAAAACCGGCCAAGTGCGAGTTGTACTCGTACACGAACGGTTTTGTACCATAAACTGAAAAAAACAAGTTTTATGTATGCGAGCCTCCTTAATTTTTAAATCTCATTTTATATTATTATAAATACACATTGTGTAAATTTCAACTAAAAAAAACCTGTGACAAGCGTGTCGTACAGACTGGCACAAACTAATACAAAGAAGATAATAATGATATATTTACTAAAAAAAAATAAAGATTCGGCAAAATTTAAAACATGGCTAAATTCTCAGGGGACGACCCATGTTCTTAAATATTGTCACTCATGTAGGCTCCTAAAATGTTTGCCAAAAAATCAACTGCAGTGTCATTTATCACAAATGTGTTAATTTTATCTGAACTGTGACGAAACCTTTAACCGGCTGCCATCATAAACATTCATACTAATATCGCTACATATTGTTAAACAAATTCCTACGCCGCGTCTGTCTGTCTGTTCGCGATAAACTCAAAAACTACTGCACCGTTTTTTATGGTGTTTTCGCCAATGGTTAGAGTGGTTTCCAGGGAAGGTTTTAGATAATAATTTGTCAAGTGGGCAATGACACGGGCATCAGCTAGTTATATTTAAAAAATGACTGTTTATCCGTCTGTTTGTTAACTTTTTTTGAATAGGATATCATCAAATGACTCCTCCCGCTCTGGGCAGTGCAGAAGGGAGTGTCAGACTCGAATTAACCCATCCGTGTTTTTCCTAAGGCCCTTTTTTTAGGGATGGGAAATCATCAAATAACTTCTCCCGCTCTGGGCGGAGCGAGAGAGAGTGTCAGACTTCTACTGACTAAAACCCATCCATGTTCCTTCAGTGCCCTTTGTGTTCCGGAGCCACGGTATCTCTTTCGAATAGTCCCGCGACTCCGGCAGGCGTCGGCCCTTTCGGACCCTCCCAATGCTGACTCTCTTTGAGGCGCGCGTGGAACACGAACGCGCCGTCGACACGGCCTGTCGTCAGATGACGGACGGACGGCGAGCTGCCCATAGCTCACCGTCCACAGGCCCGCGCCTACGGTGGCCGGAGGTCACCAGGTGGCCTCCGACGCCCGCGACGTCTACCACGGACTAATTGTGCAACCTTGGGCAAATTTTGCAATCCTGCAAAACTCCACAACCTCAAGACCTCTTCACTTCTTTACGGCTGACCGAAGTCAGTCAAAACTTCTTACAAAGGTCTTATCCTGGAATATAGGATAATTTTCGTCTCCGGAGTGAGCATGTATGAATTCATCATGAGGGAAGCCGCTTGGACAAGCTAGTTTTAAATAAATAATAAATAGTATAATGTTTTTAATACCTTCAAACATGACCAGCCTTGATGGTTTTGCAAGTGCTAAATCTTCAATTTTTTATTTAGCCTTGTCGATGCTTAAAATATCATGTTCTACGCCCTAAGGTACGTAACGGCATAGATAATTATCTTATTTATAGACTGTTATAAACTGTACTGTACCTATTAATAATTTAATTTTATTGTTTGGCCATAAATGGAGTTCCTCTAAATCTGATCATGCGAGGTCGGATCGATGAATAATTATCATACACACTAACACGTCTATCACTATTGCACGTGTGTAATTATGAGGAACCATGCTTGATTACTTGAACATGGTGGATGGGTGAAATGAGCTGGAAGTTAAGAATTTATCAAAAAAAAGTATAGATCCTTGACAAAATTGCAGCGCAAACGAAGTTGCGGACGAAGTGCTAGTAGATAATAAATAAAACTCATCATCTGCCTAGCCTTGTCTCAACTATATAGGGGTCGGCTTCCAGTCAAACCGGATTCAGCTGAATACCAGTATTTTACGTGTAGCGGCTGCCTACCAGACCTCCACAACCTATTAACTGGGTAACACGGTACTCCTTGGCAAGACTGGTGTCAGATTTTCTGACTTCTGACTATTCGTAACGACTGCCAAAGATCTCCAAATGACAACCGGGATCAACAGCTTAACGTGCTATCCGAGGCACGGAGGAAACTCGGGATGTTAAGATGGTCACCCATCCACAAATTGAAATTGGCTGTCGGCCAAAGTTGGTTGCCACCATACATTTGTCTATTTACGGATATATACGTATATGGCATCAGCGAAAAAAAAAGCTGCCAGGGTGCCGGTATGACGTATAAGTACGTATACGTATAAATAAGTAGATTCGGCATCCTTGGTACTTACCCACCCCGCACCCTTCCAAGACACCTCGTCCCCGCGAGTCACGCGCCGCGATCATAGCTTTTAGTACTGTGCAAGTGTGCAAGCGATCGAGGGAAAACCGCCTGTACACGCGCGTTCTCGCCGGTCAAAATGTCTCGTAATTTTCAACGGCGACGACGTCCTGTACGTGATGAGCAAATTTTGCATGTAATATCAGATTCAGATTCTTACAACGGTGATTTTTCTTCTGGTTCCGGCGAAGAATATTGCCCAGGACGTGAAGAACATAGAAATTTGTCACCTCTTCGTCAAGCTCTAGTGCCAATGAATCCTTGGTCGAAGCACTGTCATCGGAATTGGACCCAGAATATCAGTGGACGCAGGGATCTTCAAGACCGAGTCAGTTGGTTTTTACAGGTGAGCCAGGCCATTTTTTTTTTTTTTTTTTTTTGGGATGGGTAATAAAAAAACCCATCCATGTTCCTTCATTGCCCTTTGTGTTCCGGAGCCACGGTGTCTCTTGCGAATAATCCCGCGACTCCGGCAGGCGTCGGCCCTTTCGGGCCCCTCTGTGTTGCTGACTCTCTTTGAGGCGCGCGTGGAACACTAACGCGCCGTCTACACGGCCTGTCTAGATGGACGGACGGCGAGCCACCCATAGCTCGCCGTCCACAGGCCCGCGCCTACGGTGGCCGGAGGTCACCAGGTGGCCCCCGACGCCCGCGGCGTCCACCACGGCGGCCGGGACGAGAGGGTCTCCTCTCCCGCTCCGCCACCTCCTTCGCAGGCCATAAAAGTAAATACAAACTTCACAACGGCGTCATTAGCAGATTTATTCTTCTCAGAAGAGTTCGTCAAAACTTTAGTTGATGCTACTAATGACTATGCCAACCGAACGGCTCGACCTTTACAACAACAGACACGTTTCAAATATTGGAAAGACACCAATTCTCACGAAATGAGCTGGTTCATCGGGATGTTACTTCATATGGGCATTGTACAATTTACCAGTGAATTCTTACTACTGGCGATTGGATAAACTTAACAATTTGCCGTTATTTCGATCCCTCATGAGTAGAAACAGATTTCAGTTGTTGCTACGATATTTTCACTTTTCGAAAGATGATGATAAAGCTACGAATAATCGCCTTCATAAAATAAATCCTATCTTGGAAAGATTCAATACTTTGATGCCGGAAATATATTACCCTGAGAAAGATCTTAGCATAGAAAGCTGTATGAATTATTATGTGAGTCTTCTGGTTTAGTAATGAAAATTCGTGTCTATAGGGGCAAAAGTGAAAGACCACCACCCGGAACATTGCACAGTACCGAGGTTGTTCTTGATCTTCTTGATGGGTACTTAGACTAAGGCCTTACTTTTGCCCTGTATGCCCCGAAAAGCCGGCCTTATGCATTCTCGAATGCTTCAAAATATATCACACAGATCCTAGATTTATGTAGCATGATTTTATTAGTTCTTTTTTATGTATTAGAGTCCCAAAATATATCTTACGAGTATTACAAAAGGCTGATTAGACGTTACGATTATGATAAATATTTCTGAGTTACTAAACTGTAAGACTGATTTCGTTTTGTTCGGAAAAATAATTATGTAAGTTTTATTTTAATTAAGTGTTTGCGCCAATAATCAGCAATTATGCCAAGTCGTTCTTCGATTTTCAGAACAAAAATTGAGGTTCTAAATTACAAAAAAAAAGTATTACTATTAGCCTAAAAATTTCCAAAAAGGTTTTGAATTTTTGTGTCTTCTTCTTACTTATAGTCAATAAAGTTATTCTTTTATTAAAGCTTGTTTTATTTGAGATGCCATCCTAAATAAAAATACCTTATTGGTGAGGCCAGCTAGGTACTGTAGATTCTATTGAAACTCGTATACATATAGAAGTCCTACGTATCTATCCGTAGTCGGCGTCCTGCATAGAAACCGTATACGGATATATCCGTAGTCGGCATTCAATGTGTTAACATTGAAGATCAACCTATGCGTCTGTTATAATTTATCCACGAGCTAAATAAAACTGTTATCGCAAATTAATCTGCCTTCAGTGACATTCAGGAAAAGTATTGGATTTTCCTTATAACTGTCACATACGACGCATTATATCAGCCGAAAAACGTCCCCTGCTGGATATAGGCCTCTCCCAAGCGTCGCCACAACGACCGGTCCTGTGCGTCTCGCATTCATCGGCTACCTGCGACCTTCACCAAGACATTGATCCACCTTGTGGGAGGCCTTCCAATGTTACGTCTTCCAGTACGCAGTCGCCACTCCAGAACTTTTCGGCTCCATCGACCATTTGTTCTGCGAGCATTGTGCCCTGCCCACTGCCACTTTAGCTTGGCAATCCTTCGGGCTATGTCGGTAACCTTGGTTCTCTTGCGGATATCATCATTCCTGATTCGATCACGCAAGGAAACTCCAAGCATTGCCCTCTCCATTGCCCTTTGAGTGACTTTAAGCCTTCTGAGAAGGCCCATTGTGAGCGACCACGTTTCAGTTCCATAAGTTATCACTGGCATCACTTAAGTGCGTGTCACTAAATTGATTCAAATAATATGGTTATCATAGGAATAAAGCTAAAGGTCTGTCCTGCTTTTACTTCAGTCGCGTAGTTCTTTAGAAATAATAATGAGGCTCGTGGCCATTATTTTATTTTGTAATTACATCTTATTATTTTTATGTGTTCCGTATGTGTATCCGTGGCCTCACTTTCAGGCCTTGTCATAATACCAGCGCTGTGATATTTATTTATTTACATATAGCAGCATACGCTGAGACAGGGATCTTTTTGGCCTCGCACAGGTTTATTGTTAGTTTTTTAGGATTTTTCTACCTGTCTACATATTTTTGTTACAGTTAATTTTACTTATTTAACTTTATGTGTATTGTGCGAGACCCAAATAAAAACTTTTTCTTTCTTTCTTTCTTACATCATAACTGCCTCACAGGTCGCAACTACAAAAGCAATGCTTAAGGTGTGGTTATCCACTAAACTGCGCTCGATTTTGTCGATCAAATACGGCTACTCCGTACCTCAGAAAGTAAGTTACATTATTGACTCTTGATGTAATTTGAAGAACTTTGACAGTCAGAAAATCTTTAATAAAAATTACTTTTAAATTGAAAGTTCGTGAACACATTCGGAAGAGGTTGGCAGTAGTATCAGTACAGCGGCAGCGCTAATATTTTCCAGTTACCAATGTGTATTTATTGTTTAAGTATTTCGTTTACATATTCGTCTTGTTAATTTGAGCATTTATTATATACTAGCTGTGCCCCGCGGCTTTGCTCCCGTCAACTGGCTACCCTAACTATCCATTTTTGCTTTAAACCTTCCCTGTATTCTGGCGAACTAAACAAAAAAAAGAATTACCGTAATCGGCCCAGCCGTTCTCGAGTTTTAGCGAGACCAACGAACAGCAATTTATTTTTATATATAAAGATATAGATAGATTTATAATTTATATATGTACAGTTTGAACGTGTATATTAGTCATTTTTAATTGTAATTGAATAATAATCATTCGTTTTTAATTCTCCATATTGCACCTACCACTATTCTCTGCATCACCCAAAGGTTGGCTGGTAGAGAATGCCTATGGCATGAAGTCCCTCTGTATTTTTTTTGTGATGAAAGTGTTAAATAAATTAAAAAAAAATCTGCTCTTGCTTAGTGGTATCGTGTTACCAGTTATAAGGACAAGAAATCCTCAATTTCGTAGCAGGATCCAAGACAGATGAATCGTTTCTACGGGCCGTGTCGAGCTTCATCGATACGGTGTTTTTCTAGTGGTCACCTCTGTTGAATCTGGCTCTTAGAAGTTGTATTGTTGAGGTGGTGTGGTGTGCTTGTCCCATAAAAAGATTACATCCATGTAAAATACTGGTAATCAGCCACATTCGGTTAGACTTGATCTCATTGGGGTCAGCCAGTCAAGCCAGATTCAGCTGAATACCAGTATTTTACGCGGAGTGGCTGCCAACCTGACCACCACAACCCATTAACTCGGTAACACGGTACTTTTTTGCAAGACAGGTGTCAGAATTTCTTGCTTCTGACTGCCAAAGATGTACAAATGACAGCCGAGATCAACGCCTTAACGTGCTTTGCGATGCACGAAGGAGTCTCGATATATTAAGATGGCCACCCATCCACAGACTAACCTCGTCAAGCGTTGTTTAACTTTGAAAAGTTAAGTTAGGAAAAACTAGGCGAACTACTACAAAAATAATGCTTGCAGTAATCAAAGACTTGTGTAACATAACGCGTGGTTTTTCTTTCTAAATACTTCGCAACTCATTTGTAATACATAATTGCCAAGCAGGATGCGAAATTCTATCGCTCCACATTTTTTTTTAAATCCGTGTATCCAAGATGGCGTCACACGGAATGCGAAGCGCGGTATCGTTACGAAATCTATCGCCATCGCTTTGCGTGTTATGTGACATTGGATTTAAACTTATAAGTATCTAGATATTATTTAATATTGTGTTTTGTTGTTATTAAAATTAAAGTAAAGGTTTTTTTTTAATTTTTTGGTCGTTTTATATTCAGCGTGTTTTGATTCCAGTTTTTCTTCTTTTTTTGATCACATATCATGATTTAGCTATTTGAAAGTTTACAGTTTATTTGGTTAAATTGTCAATTTTGGTATATCCAATATTATCATTAAAATAACCCTTTGTAATAAATTCAAAGTAATATAAATTTATTTTTGTCATACAAAATATACATTATTGTCAACAATTATAGCTGTTTATTAATGACTTATTTATTCATTGATGTACTGATGTAGGTACAGCAATAAATGAATAAATTATTCATAACAAGTAACGTACAGTACTTGCTATTTCCCGCGGCTTCGACATTTTTAGTGTTCAATTCCATCGGTAACAGCATTTTTGTAATCGGGCCAGTACAGAGAAAATTGTAAAATTAAACACAGCAAATTGTCAAAATATATTCTGAAACCTTTCTCGAAGAACAACTCTATCCATTTGTGAAAATAGCATGAAAATCGGTGCACCAGTTTTTGAGTTTATCGCGAACAGACAGATAGACAGACAGTTTTATAATATGTAGTGATTAAATCATCGTTCCGGTTTGTGATTGCGAAAACTTTTTAATGTGTCATTAAATAAAAAATTTAAAAAAACGTGAATACGAATGCATTCCGAGTTAAAATGTGAAATGCAATTCAAAGTTATGTGTTTGCCGTGTTATTTTATAAAAAATATATTAACTTGTGTGAAAGTCCATTGTATTTATTTATTTATTTGAAAATGTATGCGTATTTCTTCTGAAATCTCTTCCAGCATATATGCGAAAGGAGACTACAGTAAAAAGACATAAATTGAAAAAATAATAATCAAATTACATCATTTATGCTTCAAATGCAAATCTTTTATGCTTTGAAAATTTTCCTTTTTTCTCAATATTAAAAAAAAAACATTAAAAATACTAAGTAAAGCAACATCCGTCATGTTGCTTTACTTAGTATTTTTAATGTTTTTTTTAGTCTTATTTTTTACAAAAACATAACGATGCTATTATTATGAACAAAAACCTTGGAACTAGATTTTTCGCACGCTTCATATTTATAAACATTGTCGAAGACGTGCCAAAACTCGATCGTATGTCCTTTGCATTGGACGTGTTACAGATAATAAAAAATAAATAATCGGTTCCGATTTTTAAATAATAATTATTATTAATTTAAAGTTCGGCGACAGTGGTTTTGAACTGTTTTAATATTTTTTAAATAAGTGTGGTGCGGAGTTTTCAGTGATTAATTAAATGTAAGTGGAATTATTTCGTTTTGATATTTTTATTATGAGCTTTTTTATAGTTTTTCTGTCAATAGCGCAAATGTGATTTTGTATGGTTAATTTAAAGTTAAGTAATTATTATTTTTGCACTTTATATTTTTTTAAATGTCAAGAAAACAAGAAACCAAGGAATATGGACATAACGCAACAATAAGTCGTGACATTAGAACAGCACTTTTGAATCGTTTTTCTTACTTTTTCTTATATCATTTGGTTTCGGGTAACGCGCTTCATTTTTATGTTTAAAAACTGTTGATAAACTCACCGAAATATAAGAAAATAAGTACTTAATTCGTTACGTTTCATAGTTTGTTTAATTAATTTAGGTTACCGGTATCCGCAGTTACAGCAAAAACAGAAAAGATAAAACTGAAGATCCGCACTTAAGTTGCGGATAAATGAGGGAAATCAGTCAGAGGTCAAATTAACCCGCATAGTTAGCTCAATGGATTAACACCGAATTCTAGTAGTACTTAATAAATTTTATTGACCAATATTACGAGCGACTCCGACTCACGTACATTAGAAACGCAAATTGCATTAATAGGAACACAGATGGGTTTTAATGTGATTGATGATAGAAGACGCTTGCCTAGAAGTAACCTTTGCACTCTTGACTTAAGGACAGAGGCTGTAGCTATCTGGAAACATGTATTCCTGCAGGTAATTCCACTCTTTAGATGTACGCACAAGAAAGAATGGAGAATATGCATTAAAAAAATATTTATTATCTAAACAGTTAATCTAAAAAGATACAAAAATATAATACTAACAGTGAAAATAGAACCAGAATTACTCGAAAAACAAACGAGGTATAATTATTTGAAACAAATATATCTGACCCTCTCGCGAAAACGCTGTTTCTATGGCAGCTGTGTAGACGTCAACTTTGACGTCAAAGTTTATTTCGGACTTCTCTTCCTAATTGTAATCTTTGAAGCTTTATAACTTCATAGCTGATAAAGTTATTTAAAAAATATTTTCAAGTTTGTTTACTAGAGCTAATCAGTATTTCATTTTGCAAATAAAAAAATCACATGAAAATTCCCTATTCTCAAAACGGTTCGTACATAATAATATGAATGCGATGCCGACATTTGCCGATTAGAACTATGTGTAGACCGAATTCCAGTCTAAATAAATTAGTTTTTCATGTAATTAACCGGTTATAATGAACACTAGCTTTTTTGGGCATAAATAAAAAGAAAAAGTTGGTCAACGTTTTTATATAAAAATAAAAAAGCATTAGCAACAGGTTCCCACTACAGAGTGGATCGCGAATAAAAAGAAAGTTTGCATTTGGTCATAAAATAAATTTAATGTTGTTGGCTTTTGCGCTGAAAGACTATAGATACCTACATAAGGTTGCCTGTCCATTTCAGCGGAGCGAGCCAGCGGAGCGAAGAAACGGAGTAATTTAACCAATGGAATTGCATAAAATCTCCGCACCACGTGAGTCACTGATAATTTGACTGACATGATTGGCTAAGAGGAAATGTGGGCTTGTAGACTTCGTACGTAAAAAGTTATATTTCGAGGTTTGGCTCTCGCCTGTTTCCTCCTCCAATATTCAATCGATTCAATAGATATTACACAAGCTGAATAAGAAGAATATAAACTGTGCTCCTATGTTTTTCTTTATTCATTAATAGTTGCCAAACTTGTTCAGTAAGGCTCTTTTGACAGCAGTTTATTGGACAATTTTGAGCATGTTTTGAGGGTCCTAGTGCTTTACGTTTAATTTATCATTAAAAAAGAAAACATAGCGACACAAAATATATTCTTCTTATTAAGTTCATGAAATATCTCTTAAATCTGTCCAATATTGAAGAAGGAAACAGGCGAGAGCCAAACCTCGAATTATGACTATTTACATACAAAGTCTCTCCGCCCGCGTTTCCTTTTAAGAGCGTGTATTCCGTCCACTACAGCCGCCAATCGTTTTTTATGATTTGTGGTAAATTTAAGACACGTAGATAAAAAACCGCTCTGTAGTGCACTGAAGAAATGTATTTATTATGTTTTGAGAGTTATGTTTTGTACTTTAGAACATAAATAGTTGCCAAAGTCGATATTTTTGCTAAAAGTGGCCACTTTTAGCAATAATTGCTGTTTTGGCTATTTAACCATGAGTTATGTAATAAAAATAGCTGTCACAAAATAATAGATACATTTCTTCAGTGCACTACAGAGCGGTTTTTTATCTACGTGTCTTAAATTTACCACAAATAATAAAAAACGATTGGCGGCGCTAGTGGACGGAATACACGATCTTAATATTTTTCCGTTTCTCCGTTCCGCTGCCTCGCTCCGCGCAAATGGACAGGGGCCCTAATTGTCATTGGGTCATACTGAATTGGTGAAGGGAGCGTCAAACTCTTACTGACTAAAACCCATGCATGACTCTTTCGAACAAAATTCGCAATGAATGCACTATAGCTAAAGGTATACATAATCCCCCCTTTTTTAGAGATGGCGGTAAATCATCAAATGACTTCTCCCGATTTGGGCGGAGCGGGAGAGAGTGTCAGATTTTTATTGGCTAAAACCCATCCATGTTCTTTCATTGCCCTTTGTGTTCCGGAGCCACGGTATCTCTTTCGAATAGTCCCGCGACTCCGGCAGGCGTCGCCGTCGGCCCCTCTTTATGCTGACTCCCTTTGAGGCACGCGTGGAACTCGTACGCGCCGTCGACACGGCCTGTCGTCATAAGACGGACGGACGGCGAGCTACTCACCGTCCACAGGCCCGCAATACAAATACCCCTGAACGTATGAACGTTGACTAAGAATATTTAAAAGATTACATTTAAAAAATAAATAAATAATGAACTTGCACTAATCATTGTTAAACCTATTAAAATATTAGACAGAACAGGAAACACCTTGTTGAAAACCTTGACTAATTGATACTTTTTGGCAATGGACGTTAATCGTTAACTTTGGAATAAATTGTCTCTTGACATTGCTCTTGAGATGAGTAATTTGAAATGAAGATAACTTAAGGTATTATTGTAAAGGCTAAACTAAAATAAAAATACTTAAAGTCAATTTACTGCGTCATAATTATGATATTTATTTATTGCTAGATGTACCCCGCGACTTCGTTTCCGTCAACTATAACTTTCTTTTTGAAGTGAAAACCTCTTTAGCGACGTTGAGCACTATTCTTGGGATGGGTATAAAATGTAAAACTCGCGTCAGGACCCGTGACCTTATCGAAAATTTGTAAGACGGATGATTCAAAAATGCAAAACGTTATAATGTACAAGTTTTCACTTCTGCCGGCACTCAACTACACCGTTTTTTTTGGGTTCCGTTCCCAAAGGGTAAAAATGGGACCCTATTACTAAGACGCTGTCTGTCTGTCCGTCTGTCTGTCACCAGGCTGTATTTCAAGAACCGCGATAGTTTTACAGTTGATACTTTCACAGATAGTGTATTTCTGTTGCAATTGTAACAACAAATACTAAAAAAACAGAATAATATATAAATTTAAGGGGGCTCACATGCATAAAAAATTGCCGTTTGTATAGAAAATGGTACGGAACCCTTCGTGCGCGAGTCCGACTCGCACTTGGCCAGTTTTTTTCTTTCATAAGAACCATCTCCTGATACTAATAAACACACCAAAAAAAAGAATTAGCGAAATCGGCCCAGCCGTAGCAAGGGAAATAGGGGTTCATTTTTATAAATATAAATATATGTTAAGATTATTTATTTAGTACAGCAAATTAGCCTTTTATACTATTTTCAAACACAGAACACGAAGCTTTCTAGTTTTCTGAATTAATTAAAACCATTATTATAATATCATGGTTATGTCATCATTATGCATTTTTGTTTTTAGTATTTCACTAAAAATCAGTCCGTAGGTTTTAGGGGCAGACTAATTTCATACCTACACGTCGGTAGCAGGAGGGGTCACCTTGTACTTTTTGTACTCATTATTACTTTAAAAAGTCTTGTATTATTTATTTTATTTATTTATTTAAAGACTATGGAAGACTTACAGCTAAATACAATGGTGATAAGTAACAGTATAATAATTTGACAGCCAATTACAGGTCTTCACGTCTAGAGCTTGTCTGGTATGAATGTACTGTGGAACCAATTATACACACTGCCAAATAATGCCAAAAAAATTAGCAAAAAATGTAAAGCATTTCAAAATATGAGCAGAGGGCCAATTCTACCAATGTTCAAACAAATTTCGAATTCGAAATTCAATCTCAAACTGTCAAAAAAGCCTTAATTTTCGTAGATTTTTAATAGTTTGCGATTGGGACGCGAATGCAATGCGAGTGTGAAAATTAGTAGAATTGGCACTCTAATCATCACCTATATGTAATAATTGGGACTCCATTATCTATACTAATAGCTATTATAAAGCAGAAGAGTTTGTTTGTTTGTACTGGTTGGATTTGAAAAAATATTTCAGTGTTAGATAGCTTATCGAGGAAGACTATAAGCACATACATAACATCACGCTACGACCAAAAGGACCGGAGCATTTATAGAAAATGAGACGCAGACCAAGTTGCACGGGACAGCCAGTTCGTAATAAGCTAATAATTAACTAGCTTTCGCCCGCGACTTTGTTCGCGCATTCCCCGTTTTTAACCGACTTCTCAATTCGGTTGTATTTTTTATTTTTTTTATTTTATGTTTGTCACCTCATAACTCCGACAATTATGAACCGATTTGAACAATTCTTGTTTTATCTGAAAGGATATACTTGCATATTGGTCCCATTAAATTTTATCGAAATCGGTTACGAACTTTGGATTTTAAATCGAAATACTTGGATGATGGTTTTATGTCATCCGAGTAATCGAAATTGCGTATTTTGCTTTTCTGCGATTTTGCAGTGGTGTTGTTAGGTGTGGGGTACCACTAAAAAGTGAAAAATAAAAGCTCCATACAAAAAAAAATACAACCGACTTCCAAAAAAAAAAAAACACTACAAAATCTAAAATAACTTCAATTTCGTTTCAGTGTCAAAATACGAAGAAACTAACAAAATTACCAATTCCATAAGAATTTCGGGATATCCTCTCTTAGTGTTTCCCTAAACTCCCCAAGGACACACACACACCTACATGCCAAATTTCAGCTTTCTATCACGAGTAAATTCAGCTGTGCATTGTCTGTCAATCACACAGTAACGGAAGAGTCCATCTATCTATAATATAAAAATGACTCGTCTATAATATAAAAATGAATCGCTGAATGTGTTGCTAAGCGCAAATCTCGAGAACAGCTGAACCGATTTCGCTAATTCTTTTTTGTTGTGTCTGTTATTGTCTTCTTACGGAGAGAAAAAATATAAAAATTGCCTGAAAAAGACTAAAAACAACACTTTTCTGTACTTCCATACAAAAGATTCGTAATAATACTTAAAAGTCAATTTGAACTTTAATACCATTCCATAAAGTTTAAGTGTTAGTGGAGAGGTTTCGGGAAGGCAAAACAATTGAGTGACGATCGTATACATATTGACATTAGTCAAATACAAATTGAGAGTGAGTAAGAGAGTAGCGGGGTAGGTAGGTAGGTAGACAGGTAGCCAGTTGACGGGAGCAAAGCCGCGGGGTACAGCTAGTCTATACTTCTATGCTAATATTATAAAGAGGTAACATTTGTTTGTAAGTTTGTATGTAGGGGGTAATCTCAGGAACTACTGGTCTGACTTGAAAAATTCTTTCAGTATTAGATAGCCCATTTATCGACAAAGGCTACAGGCTACATAATCATCACGCGATGACTAAAAGGAGCCGAGCATTAATGGAAAATGTGACGCAGACGAAGTTGCGTGGGTCAGCTAGTTTTACATAAAAGGATTAGCAATTACAAAAACAGCTAGAATTTTTAAAGCCAATCCATTCTTCTTTGTGTCTTAATGATGACACACCTCGCTTGTGTCTCCTTTCTCAACACCTACAAGCTAAATGGGCTCCTCATCTTTATTCAAGCGTGCTTCGTCGTCAAATGCGATATTGTTACTCAATACGATCGGGTGAGGTGAGGTCGTGGTCGAATGAAAGACGCAATTTGTATCAGTTTAGTGCGAATTTTGTTAGTGCGAGAGTGTGTCTTTGAGGTGCATGTTTTTTACCTTAATCATTAGTAAACTTGATGAAAACTAGTGTGTTGATTAGTGTATGAGCTAAACTAGCTAGGAAATATATATATAAAAGACGGAGCGTGGTGTAACAGTTGTATTTGGAGCAGCAGAAACGGAAGCTACGAAAAGTACAGCGCACTATCTGACGTAATTTGACATAGACAAACTGTAGGATGCGATCACAGAATTTTTGAACTAAGTTGCACGGACTGCGTTCAGATTTCAACAAAACTCGGCAGTTTTTTTTTTTTGCTTAACTTGCTTCTGGAATACCTAGTGAATATTTTATTTCGGTTCTTGATATTGGTGTTACTTTACCTAGGCTTTATTTAGATGGGATAGTGTGTTTACCCATACAAGAAAAGATAACCTTATAAGTGTGTGATAGTGGTCTAATTTTCCAAAGCTGCTCAATTTGAAGGACGCCGTTTAGTTTCATATCAAGGTATGTGGTGTGAGGTGTGTAGTGAAATCTCTTGAATGTCTAATAGCCCATGTTGTTTGAATATTCAGGTTTGTGTCACTAAATATTCTGCCAGTGACTGGTGGAAAATCCCAAGTCCATTCTATTTTTATGTGGAAAATCATCAATATTAGTTTAGCGATTAAAACGTGAAATTGTAAAAACAAAAAGACAGACAAACTTTCGCATTTATAAAGAATATATTAAGAATAATGTCAAATGAATTTATTCTTAACTAGCTGACCCGCGCAACTTCGTCTGCGTCACATTTTCCATTACTGCTCCGCTCCTATTTGTCTTAGCGTGATTTATATATATATATATATATATAAACTGTAAATACTATAAACAGTGAAAGATTTTTTCAAATCAGACCTGAGATTAGCGCTTTCAACCAAACAAACAAACTCTTCTGCTTTATAATATTAAGTATAGATTGCATATACAAAATCTACGTTCAGTTACGTATCCTGATCTCTCTCTCGAATTAAGAATATAATTATGAAGAGGGTACCTAATGCAGGGCACTGTATCATCTCTATCGGTTGAAATGCCGACCAGCCCAGGTACCTAATCTCCTGGTACAAACTAATCTTGAATCAAAATCAACAAAACCAACTATGGAACGAATGGTGCTGAATCAAGTGGATTCTAAATTTCGTCCAGAACAGTCCAAAAAGAAACACATTTTCGCCGATTTTTACTGAAAATATTGCTGATTGTAGACCACTGATTAATTCAATTTGTTTTAACATTTTATAATATCAAAAAAGTTTTACTGGGTTCATAGAATCGATTTTTATTATAGATTCGTGGCTAAATTGAAACAGCCGCACGGGCCGATCTTCAAGGCTAAACTATAACAGACGAACGCATCGATCTTCAAGGTTAAGCAACGCTTGCGAAGGTTGGTCTGTGGATGGGTGACCATCTTGACATACCGAGTTTCCTTCGTGCCTCAGAAAGCACGTTAAGCCTTTGGTCCCGGCTGTCATTTGTAAGTCTTTGGCAGTCGTTACGGATAGTCAGAAGCCAGTAAAATCTGACTGAAATCTTGTATTGAATGAGTTGTGGAGGTCTGGTAGGCAGCAGCGCCACCCAAAATACCGGTATTCAGCTGAATCCGGTTTGTTTGGAAGCCGAGCCAATATAGTAAGGAAAAGGCTAGGTTGTTATAATGGTCACCCATTCAAAGACCGACCTCGGCAAGCGTTGCTTAACCTTGAAGATCGACGTGTTCGGCTGATATAGTTTAGCCACATTGAAACATAATACCAAATATTCACCTCTTCTGTCAGTAAAACAGTTTACTTATGGATACAGGTAACTCTCCGGAGGAGACTCTCCTGTCCACAGTCTCCTCCCAGTAAATCGACAAACAATCTAGTCATTCAATCAAATCCTTACTTCCATAGCTATATATATATATAATATAATAATAATAATAATTACAATATTAATTATACGACTTAAAGTTATTATACGACAACATAAAACATGGGGCTGACCTCATGCTACTGCGGAGAATCTTAACACCGCGATTCAGAAAAACGCGTCATAAGTACAACGCCATCTATCGATCTACAACGTAACTGAACTGTCTTTATACTCATAACTACTCATAAGTTCAAACTTAGAAACTTACACGTTACGATAAATAATGATAATATAATAAAATGTTCACTTTTATTGCTACATTTTCAGTTTAATTAAAAAATAACTCAAAAATACATTGTTTCGGGGTCTTTTCACACATTTTTTATTAAACAATTTCTCAATAGATGGCATTGCAAGTATCTGAAGTCTCAATGTTAACAACCTATTTAAGCGCTCGATGAAGTTTCTTCGTAAACTTTAAAATTCGATATCTTTTGATTTTGTGGGTCGATTTTGATGAAATAAACACTAAATGTTGCTCCGATTATCACTTAATATTTCGAAGTACCTAAATTTTGAATCCAATCAGTGGTTTATGCGTGATGCTCCTCCAAACGCACAGACAAACAGACGCACAGACAAACAGACAAACAGAAAAGAATTTCAAAAACTGCTTTTTTGTGTTCTATGTCATTTTTCTGACATGTCTATGTATTTTTTATGCGAAAATATTCAATGTACAGACACAGCAACTCTACGATTTTATTATATGTATAGATTTTAAAGACATTTGCAGTATGACGCATATTTTTTATTTAATACTTCACACAAATGTACGACATTTGACACTTAGTGCAATGTTCGTGCAATTTAAAAAAAATAATGAGGTTTATAATGTATACAACAAGCCAATCAGGCATAGGTATACTTTGTAGCTTTGTCTGTCATTTTTCCAAAATTCTTTGCGAATAATGTTGGAAAACTTTTTGTGAAGTTTTTCGTGATTTGCATCAAAAATGACAACACGATTTTGATGTTTTTTTTTCAGATTCACTAAACCTTTTTTTTATGCAGTTTTGTAAATGTAACACGTATAACATATTTTTTTTTAAATACTGTCGTAATTTTCGTTGTTCTAGAAACAGTAAGTTAGTTTCCACGAAACACAATAATCCATTGGCTTTGCCTAAACTACATTCCGCTTTAGTGTATAATGTCGGTCTCTTCTATATCCAGAACTTTGAAATTTTTTTTATTTTTATTTATTTTTTCATTGACTTAATATTATTAGGAACGAGATTTTAATATGATGGACAATACTATTTGCTGAATAAATAGATGGACAAGATTTAAATGGTAACGATACAAGACCCTAGTTTACTTAAGAAATGTAATTAATGACAGTAATAAATACATAGGCAATAGATCCGCCTAAAATTTCAGGTTATTTATCTAATCTTAGGCTACCTTTCCAAATGGTGCAATAGCGTTCACGTGTTTCAAACCAAAAGCAGGTTTGATTTTTGCATCATTGGAAAGATCAATGTCATAGACTTACATAACATATTTAACTAGCTGAGCGGGCAAATAATATATAACTTTCATTTCGGAAGTCGGTGTTTTTGTTAGTTTCTTCGTAATTTGACACCGACTTCCAAAATGAAAGTTGTTTTTTACTTTGTAGTGTTTTTTTTATATATTCGGTTGTATTTTTGGTAAAAAGTTTTTATTTTTCACTTTTTAGTAGTACCCCACACCTAACAACACCACTGAAAAATCGCAGAAAAGAAAAATACGCAATTTCAATTACTTGGATAGCAAAAAACCATCATCCAAATAAACGAATTCCAGCTATTTCGATTTAAAATCCAAACTTCGTAACCGATTCTGATAAAATTTAAATGGGACCAATCTGCAAGTATATCCTTTCAGATAAAACAAATCGGTTCATAATTGACGGAGTAATGAGGTAACAAACATAAAAAAAAATACAACCGACTTGAGAACCTTCTCCTTTTTGGGAAGTCGTTTAAAAAGACTATAGCCTCAGACTTACCAAGTATACACAAAATAAACATAAAAATCGGTCTAACCGTATTTTTTTTTTTTACTTGGTATGGGTTTGCTCTTGATTCTAGTCTTGGTCAGAGATGACAGAGACAAAGTCTACGATGGAGTGAGCTTACCCAAAAGTAGCCTGTTCACTCTAACTTTGAAAAGATTAGGGTTGTTGTAAGCATTCGGAGTTCGGTAACAAATACCGTGAACACGAGATTTTTATCTTCAGAAACTTCTTCACGTGACATCGATAGCGCATATCCCGTTTTTTCCTAATCCCGTAAAAAATTCGGGAAATCCTCTCTTAGTACTCCCTACACTCCCCAAGGAACCTACAAGCCAAATTTCAGCTTTCTGCGACCAGCAGTTTCGGCTGTGCGTCGTCTGTGTGTCAATTACTTACTCAGTAACAGAAGAAATTTATATACCGCGTGTATCTGACATCGACGCACAAACGATTTCCATGGGTCCAGGGCATGATTCTGGACACCCCAGTGTTGGAATTTTTCGTCGGTTCTTTTCTCTTTTTTTCAAGAGCACCACAAGTAGGTATCAGCTCAGCTGAGCTGATATCTATTTGTGGTCTTATTCAGATTGCTCTTTTTAGTGAAAGTAGTTAATTAATTATTTTTTTATTAAAAATCTCATTGGGTTAGGTCAGAATAACGATTATGAGCTGTCTAAAGTAAAAAAAACACTTGAAAAAAATGAAAAAATGAGAAAAAAGCCGACGAAAAATTCTATTTCCGGATGTCCGGGATAAAAACTATCCTATGTCCTTTCTCGGGTCTCAAACTATCTTTGTACAAAATACTTACTTTATTACTTTCGCATTTTTATTACTTTCGCATTTATAATATTAGTAGGGATTTGGGTGAAAATTTGCTGAAATTTGGCTTGCACAAAGGAAATATTTCCCGGAATTAAAAAAAAGGTAAAAGAGGGAGGTGATGAATATAGGAATCTAACAATTCTTTTTTAAATTACAGATGTCGGAAGACGGCATGCATCCGATGTTCCCATACACCAAAGAAGATGTGCAGGAGATCAGAAAAGAGTTAGGATTAAAGGAGAGTACCATACAAGAGGATGTCGACGCCATCGTCGATTGGTTTCATAAACAACCGCATTTGGTTGAAGCTGGAATAGGTAAGAATACAAAAAATACTAAAATCAATATTCTAAGGCTGAGTTGTACCATAGAAGAAGTTATAGTTAAAGTTTGCGTCAAATTTAACACTAACAGTAGCGCTGACTTTAACGGTTATAGTGAAATGTGTTGCACCAGCGAATTCATTAGCTTTGTTAAAGTTAAAGGGAAGAGTCAAGTCAAGAGATTATATTCAACGCGTTTGATAGTTGACGGATAATTTAACAAAAACAATAACACTAACCAGCGGAAAGTGAGCGGTTACAGTAACGGTTAAAGATATGACGTCATTTAACTATTTTTCAAATGGTGCTACTAATTTTTGGCCTAATCGATACTTTAAAGTTTCGATGTTTGTTATTGTTAAAGTAAGATGGTGCAACCCAGCCTAAGTAATTACATGCGAAACAAAAGAAAAACAAAAAGCTTTCTTTTGCTTCGCATAGACTTCTTAACATTAAATATATTTCATTTTTGAATGAAAACTTGATGAAATAAAATATGATGAATTTTTAAAAGTCATAGAACAGAAGTTGTTCATTATGATGTTAATAACATAGTCCTGAGAGGTGGTCGGTGTTTTACAAACAACCCTCTATAATTATAGTCTTTATTTTCGGACAATAATGATCATTAATCATTCATTCACTATGAAGGAAGGAAAATTCCATCACTCCATTTGAATTAGACGCTGACCCAACGGAAAAACACTGCGAATTTTTCGCACTTAGCGTTTCTAAACGTTTTCTATTATGCGCACAGCAAAAGAGAACTCTCGGCCTGGGTCTGTTTCCTCTCCCCGATCAACGTTAACCTCCTTAAATTTAGAGGAAACAAGCTTTTTCTGGATCAAACTCATTCTATCGTCGATTTTGTCTCTGACACCTAAAACCTAGACTAGAGTCAAGAGCAAACGCCGTGACGTCATTGACGCTATGGTTTTGATGTCTTCTGTCGCAGTGTGAATCAGCAGTTTATTTGGTGAACTCGATTGTGTCTGTGGCCTTATATTATTTAAAATATTGAAACAAAAGGTCGTAAAAATCCCATTCAAGGGCAACAACTGCACTCAAAGAGCAGGAAAAAGCATTGATCAGTGCCGTAATCGATCACTGTGCGTTGAAAATACGACAATACATCGTAAAATTGGTCAAGAAGATTTTTGGATATATTCTGAGTTCTGGCAGCTATGATTGGTAGGTCTTGCCATGGAAAATTTTATAATTGGTTTCTAGAACCCAGATAGACAGTAGCTAGAATAATCTTTATTTGCATAAGAGAGTTTACAAAAACATTGAAGTACCAGACTCCAACACAGGTTTATCATCTACTAGCTTCTGTCAGCGGCTTCGCCCGCGTGATCCCTAGGGAACATATTCCCGGGATGAAAAGTAACTTATGTGCTATTCCAGACTATAATCTATCTTTGTTCTAAATTTGATTAATATCCGTTAAGCCGTTCTGGCGTGATTGAGTAACAAACAACCAAACTTTCATATTTATAATATTACTCGTTTGGTGTAAAGCGAAATTATAACCATCTTCCCCTCGACAGTATATTAAAGGATATTGCAAACTGTCGTAAGCTGTTTTACGAAGCTACTCGCTAGCCTCTAGGCGCCAAGCAAGCTGCCTTGCCTGTGCGTTCGCGACCTTATACAAAAATAATCCTTAAAGCATGATTCAGTATATTCACGCGCGATGGCTTATTATTAGCGTATTTCATGTATAACTTTGGTGTTTCTATACCGATTTCTATGATTCTTTTTTATGGAATAGTTAATAATGTTAACTTTTTTAATTAGGGATGACTGAGAGTGTTATAAACGTAAGAGTAGACAAATATAATAAGAAAACTTCGAACTGCTAAGCTATCGGGAGTTACACGTGTTATTGTGCGTCAATCATAAAAGATAGGCATATGCTGTCGTGGGATATTTTTTATATAATTTTAAGGAGAACATTTCCGTGATACATGATATCTGTGTAGCTTTAACCATTAAGGTTGCACCCGCGACGGAAGCTTAAAAAATGGAGTAACTTCTCCCGTTTTCCCAACATTTCCCTTCACTGCTCTGCTCCTATTGATTGTAGCGTGATGAAAAGTATATTATAACCAGCTCAGGAGTATGAAAAATAATTGTACCTACCTAGTTTCGTTAAAATCCGTCCAGTAGTTTTTGTTTCTATAACGGTTATACAGACAGACAAACATAAATTTTACTGATTGCATTTTTGGCATCAGTATCTATCCCTAATCACCCCTTGGTAGTTATTTTGGAAATATATGTCATGTACAGAATTGGCCTCTCTACAGATTTATTATAAGTATAGATATAGATGATAAACCTGTGTTACAGGAGCCAGTGACTTCTCTAAAAAGAAGACTCAATTAGCTTTTATGAAAAGAAAAAAAAAGAGCAATAATTTTAATAAGAAAAATGTAACAGTATATAAAAATAAATAAAATACTGGCATACAACTACAACAGAAAAAGTTGCCACTATTTACTTCTTTGACTATAAATCAATCAGTAAGTCAAATTATATTTGGGCCCAAGTCCCAATATTAAAAACTAAATGAAAGCGTACATTATACAATAATAAACCTAAAATGATACAATTACAAAATTACAATTCAATTTAATAAAAAAATAAAAATAGATAGATTATCCACTAAATCATAATCTATACTAATATTATAAAGAGGTAAAATTTGTTTGTAAGTTTGTATGTTTGCAAGTTTGTATGTAGGGGGTAATCTCAGGAACTACTGGTCCGATTTCAAAAAATCTTTCAGTGTTAGATAGCCCACTTATCGAGAAAGGTTATAAGCTATATATCATCACGCTAAGACAAATAGGAGCGGAGCAGTTATGGAAAATGTGACGCAGACGAAGTTGCGCGGGTCAGCTAGTAATATTATAATTACCGTCAGTTGACACTCGAGTGGACTTTGAGCCAAGATCTTTGTATCGGACCACACCAATCCTGACTAACGACCCTCAGCAGTTGATTGGCCAATTTTTGTAACCTGCTCGAAAACGACGCAATCCGCGAATGAATTACATAAAAAAGAGATATTTCATAGATAAGTAATTATTTTTTTTTTTACTATCTCGGGCCCCTGGAGACCCGGTCCTTTGGTAGGCGTACGAGGGGCCGAAACCAACTCGCAGAGGCCCCGTTAGACTTTTCAAATGTAATGGGGCACCAACCGGCGATTATCCCTGTATGCACTGAAAGTATTCCCAAGGACAATCCCCGGTTGGAGCAGTACTATTGCAAAATATGGAAACAAAAAATGAAACGCTATGGGTTTGGGTGGCAATTATTTATTATTATTACTAGTCAGAAAAGGCGAAAACGAAGTTTCACTAGCAATAAAATTTGATTAGAATTCCATTTGCAGGCGCATAACGTTGCACATCTGCAGTTGTAATATTAAAATAGCAGCGAAGGTCGACGAAATCGAACTCTTCGTCATTACCATGTAGCGTGCATCATCATAACACGGTGTAAAAATGTTGTAAGTCACAATACACTTTGTCCATACCAAGTAGCTGGTACTTTGTATTTAGCAACACGATTTGAAACACAAATGAAAATATCTGGGTAAATAATATTATAGCATCGCCGCAAGGTTGCCTGCTTGTCGGTCTTCTACAGATTGTACTTCGGAGAGTGTGGCCATGAACTGCACGACCTCATCCCACCAGCCCCCTTCTACCATCGGGCATCCAGACGCACTGCAACTTGCCATCCTTACCTTGTTGCTATTCCACCAACTCGCACTGAGCGCTTCCAAGCGTCTTTCATAATGCGCACAGCAAAAGAGTGGAACTCTTTGCCTGCGTCTGTGTTTCCGAATGCTTACAACCCTAATCTTTTCAAAGTTAGAGTAAACAGGCTACTTCTGGGTAAGCTCGCTCCATCGTAGACTTTGTCTCTGTCATCTCTGACCAAGACTAGAGCAAGCCTATTTCCAGTAAAAAAAAAACCGTGCAACTGCTCGCTCTAGACAATGTGCCGTGTCATGAGTGGATGGAACTGCCGAAATGCCAAAATAAAAACGACGTGGCATTTCAATATCGTATCATTATCGTCATCATATCACCTAAAAAACATCACTGCTAGACATAGGCCTCCCCCAAATTTCGCCAACACAACCGGTCCTATGCTTCTTGCATTCATCGACTACCCACGACCCTCACCAGGGGCCCGAGTCTGCTATTTTTATAAATTTGTCATTCCGACACGATGTCACTGTCATGCCATTGTCATTTAGCTAAAAGTTTGTAATCTGCTAAATTCATAATAGCACGGTCACTGGTCTCGTAATAGAATTGCGGTAGGAATACCGTATTGCCATTATTATAAAACCGAGCTAAATTTGAGCATTTATTCATGCCAGATTTTATTTATGATTAGTTTTACATATTATATATTAGTGTTATAAGCAATCTGAAGTAGTGAGAAGTTCGTAAATATTAAATCTGTCATTATGTACGAGATTACCATTCATATGGCTTTCTTTCAATGGCGTGTCAGTGGTTGATCATTGGAATGTCATAATGACGCCATTATGATGCCATTATGTTAGTAGATTACCAAACTTGTCAAAATCAACCATTTTGAAATCAGTGATTCTGACACTATTGTAATAGCAGACTCGGGCCCCAGGTTATCTGTGCCTTTCGGTTTGCGGTCACCACTCCAGAACTTATCAGTTCCATCGACCATCTGTTCTGTGAGCACATTGCCACTTCAGTTGGGCTATCCTTTGGGTTATGTCGGAAACCACGTGACGGCTCTCTTGCGGATTCGATCATGCAAGAAAACTACGAGCAATGCCCTCTTCATTGCCTTTTGGATGACTCCATTGGTAGGATTTTGACTTTTATTTCTATAATTTAATAAGAGTGCATTGGAATGGGCTTGTGTCCTGAAAAAATCTAATTAGTCCGTTAGTTAGATTTTCAAAAAATATTTGACCCGTGTTTTTTCTTTTGTTACGGAAACCAAAATTGACGAAGTTAATTACAACGCTTTTAAAATTCTCAAAACGGCCTTAAGCCCCCACTCCCGAGTTTTGATGCGTTTTATCTTTGTCAATATTCATTGATTTACAAAACCAAAAAAATACGTGTTCATTATTTTTCAATACCTACTCTAATTGACGGACTAAATAGTTTTGCAATTTGTGGATGATGGAATCTAGCCTATTGTAAATTTATGTTTAATTTGATACTTCACCTTACAGTTACTTAGCTTCGCCGCTGCCATAAAATATTTGCTAAAATAAACCAACTTAACATAATAATGGCACTTGTTTGTAAGTAAAAAACCATGAGACATTTCTCATGAGCGTCCATTCAAATTTAAATTTGAATAGACAACATGGACAAAACGTGGTTTACAATTGCCAAAACAGATAAATCTGATTTTTATTAAAATTATTTTACTATATTAGGAACGAAAATATCCAATTAGTTAATTTTATATCGTCAGCATCATCAAAGTTATTTTTAGGTTTACGTCATTAAAGTTAATTGCTTACATTATACGTTTAAATTAGAGCCAAACACGTGTCACGTTTCTGATTGCATGTGTGTCGTTAGTTGGAAATGTTCATCAACTTATCAAAGGGTTGTGTTGTCATATAAGCAGGTTCATCTTTAATACAGTTGTCGATTACATTCCGCCAAGCCCGTTCCATCGGACTTCATAAGCACGACGGCGATGCACCAGCGGTACAAGTTGGACATCTTACTGCTAAGCACAAAACGTTTTAGAATTACGATCATTGTGCGCACAACTAAATAGAAAAATTCCCAGTGGGAATCAATGTCTCCTGATTGCTTTTATAGAGGGTCTTTAAATCAAGAGTGAAAAAGTTACTTCTAGGTAAGGTGTGTTCTATCGTCAACTTCCGTTTGAAGATAGTGGGTAAACGAGAGTTTCAAAATACTAAAATTCTGCTAAATCCAGTTACACTGGGTGTCAATCACAACATACTTTGAAGAAGAGTAATAATATGAAGAACGATAATGTAAGCTACACAATTTTAATGAAATTATATCTTAATTCCAGATAGAGACTATGTGGAACGAATGCTGATCGTAACAAAGGGGTCAATGGAGAAGGCGAAAAGGAGAATAGACAACTTCTACAAATACAGACTGCTGGCGCCAGAGATTATACAGAACAGAGAGAAAGTGCTGTCAGAGTCTGAGGATTTGTGGAGTTCATAGTAAGTAATGTTAATAAAAGATAATAAAGAGATATAGTACAATATGGCTTGGACAGATGGTCAATGGAGTAGACATGTGTTAGAGTGGAGACCGCGTACGGGCCAACGGGTAGTGTGAGACGCCCTGTGGCACGATGGATTGATGATTTAAAGAAGGTGGCTGGCAGTCGATGGATGCGGATTGCGCAAGACCGGGGTGGTTGGCTAGGGAAGGCTTTCGTTCAGCAGTGGACGGCAATTGGCTTAAACGATGTAAAACTAAAATAAATACGTTTTTTCACATTGCCGAAATGTAACGTAACGTGACACACGCACGCACGCACGTGTAATGTTTTTGTATGTTGTGTTGTTGTGTATATTTTAGTTACACCCAAAAGATCACGAGATATTGCTTTTGTGTACCTATGTCAATCCCACATGTCAAAAGTGACAAGCCAAGTATTTCTGTGCGGTCCTGTAGCACATTGCCGGTCTTTGATTACCATTGTCACACAGACTGTAGAGATCAAGGCACTCTTAGGCGAAAATAAGCTAATGTTTTGGATTGCCGGTCTTTGATTACCATTGTCACACAGACTGTAGAGATCAAGGCACTCTTAGGCGAAAATAAGCTAATGTTTTGGATTGAACACGAACAAATTTTTACCCAATAGCCGCTTTCTCCAATTGATTGAGTACTATCCATGAACTATCACCTATGTAAAGACGTACACTGTTGCATATATAAATTAGGTTGTGCAGTATGCTTATTGGTGATTATTTTTTTTTTATTATTATTGTTTTCTTCCTCGGGTCCCTGGAGACCCGGTCCTTTGGTAGGCGTACGAAACCAACTCGCAGAGATCCCGTTAGAAATTTTTAATGTAATGGGGCACCAACCGGCGATTATCCCTGTATGCACTGTGAAAGTATTCCCAAGGACAATTCCCGGTTCGAGCAAGACTATTGCAGAATATGGAAACAAATGAATCGTTATGGGTTTGGGCGGTTTAGTGGTCTGATAATCGTTTATTATAGAAGAACTATTGGCCCCTGCCTGACCACTAACAATATACACGGCTTTTAAATGGCAGGGGGTGACTTGCACACTCAATGAATGGGCCCCCGAAAAGTAAGTCGCTAGCACGATGTCAACGTAGAGATACTGCTGTAGGGTGATTATTATTATTTTGAGCCTGTTGAGTCACACTGCAGGGCTAAGGCCTACCTTCCTTCCGGCAACTTCTTTCTGTCCGTTGCTACACCCGGGCAATCCTTTAAGCAGGAGTTTAACTCGTCCAGCCATCTCATCCTGGGCCTACCGCGTCACCGGTTCCTGTTCCTCGGAATTCAATCTGTAGTTACTTTTGCCCAGTTCTGTTGCGACATGCGTTAGATGTGACCAGCTCAATTCCATTTTAGATTGGTGGCTGTGTTGCCTACGCCTGCGATTTGTTTTTTGGAACGAAGTATTCTGTTCCCAATGCGGTCTTATTGATCAACTTACTAATCAATGAAAGATACAAAACAAACCATACCGAGTAGTTGATTCTTTGTATGCTATAATTAAACAAGTTGCAATCGGAACTGCGTCACGCTTGGTGGACCATGATAGTTGGCAATATGTTCTACTAATACGACCTTAAGTAATACTGTAGTGTTTGAAAAGGCAAAGCTGTTCTAAAGGCACTAGACAAAGCAAGAGTTTATCAGATATTTTAATTTGTAATTTAATTTATTTGGAATCAATTTCTTAATATAAAATATTTACATTAAAATATAACAATAACAGTAATCAATAGCGTCATTCACGGAAAACAGGAAGAATATTAATTTCGTACTTCTAAGACAGCTTAAAAGTTACAATAAATAATAATTATATTCAAACTTATTAAATGATTGACCATTGTTATCGTTATGGTTTTAGCCTCAAAAGTTTTTTTAGATTCTTGGAATTTCGGTCACATTCGCTTATATAAAATAAGTTTAGGTGAGACAGGACATTATTTATTTAATACTAGGTCCTGTCACCGGCTTCGCCCGCGTGATTCCTAGGGAATATATATTCCCGGATAATAATTATAATTATTATGTATAAGCCTATGTATTATTAAATATTATAATCTACCTCTGTGTGTATAGCATAAAGATCCTTTCAGGCGTTCTAACGGGAAAGAGAAACAAACAAACTTCAATCCATCCGTCCATCCATCCTCACAAAACTGTCGCATTTATAATATTAAGTAGTAAATAGGACAATCAAAACGAGAGTATAGGAAATCACTGGAAAATGGCAAATTTCGTAAGATTATAAAATAACTTGAGAGATTGTGAACATGCATGAAAAAGATATTTATTATCTGTACAGTGTATCTAAAAATATACAAAAATATAATACTAACAGTGAAAATAGAATCAAAATTACTTAGCTCCCGTCATCCAATTCATGTTAGGTTATTTTAACCCTGCAGGTCGAAATAGGAACCTCGCGCAACGGGGCTCCGTCAAGTGTCCTGGTCACAACAATAATTTAAGCCGATTGTACATTCTTAATAAAGAGGAGCTCGTGGCTAAATTATATAAGCTGAACGGGTCGATCTTCCAGGTTAAGCAACGCTTGCCAAAGTTAGTCTGTGGATGGGTGACCATCTTAACATACCGAGTTTCCTCCGTGCCTCGGAAAGCACGTTAAGCGAATGGTCCCGGCTGTCATTTGGAGATCTTTGGCAGTCGTTACAATAGTCAGAAGCCAGTTAATCCGACGCCAGTCTTGACATGAAGTACCGTGTTACCCATTTAATGAGTTGTGGAGGTCTGGTAGGCAGCCGCTCTGCGTAAAATACTGGTACTCAGCTAAATCCGGTTTGACTAGAAGCCGACCCCATATAGTTGGGAAAAGTCTAGGCAGATGATGTACATTCTAAAGTTCTACCTAAAATTACACACCCGAAGCAAATTCAACCAACATCAGACAACGGGAAGTCTATTAAATTCGTAACTTAATGACGTACATGTGACGTCGCATCTGAACGAACCAATGAGAGCCTTGTTTCTTTTAGACTTATGCTCGGATTGGTTACCGTTTTATTTCTGTTCATAATATTCTCCAAATTAACTCGAGAAATTATAAACTATAAAATTTTGATGCGTATTATAAGATTCCAAATGTTCAGTTGACAGTTTATCGAGAGTTCACAATATCTCAAGATATTTTGTAAAATTACGTGTTTTGCAATTTATCCGGAGACATTCTTCACTCTCACAATAATTCGACACGACCAAAGAGAGATCAGACGCATAATTAAGACTTTACATGCTTTCCGAGTTAAGGGGGTGTCCACTACCAAGTCCCAAAATTCGGGCTGTCACAGAGAAGTATTGTAGCGGTATGTGTAACTGTGAAATGGTTGACTGTTTTATTGAAAGGTAATTAATATGGGAAGCGAAAGTAATAATAAATATAAAACAACTTTTACTTCTCGTAGTAAAAGTACAACTTCGGATTTAGGCAAAAAACGCTGCTGTTACATACAAAAAACTAAACATAGTCTTGACTTTGACTTTTAACGTAATGCAGAACTAGAACCCACCGTTCCAACATTCTTTATTTGAGTAACAATTTATTTTGTTTCAGTACCTATGCATTTTTACTGTGATTGCAGTGATTACAATAAATTAAAAAAATATTGAAATAACAAGTTTACAATAAAATTATTATACATAGAATCATCCAAATGCTTTACAAATAATCTCGAAAACATCTTGAAATACTTTTGTTACAAAAATATTTTGAGAGAAACTTTGATTTATTACTGTATTGTTCGAAATTAAAACAACAGTGACGACGTCAATGATTTTATTTTAATAAGAACATGAGTATTTAAAATTCCCAGAACTTTTCTAATACGTATTTTGGGGTCGACAAAAAATTGACGTCAGAATTATTTGACTTTAAGACTATAATTTGCGTATTTATAATACTATTTCGTTTACTTTGTGTGAGAGATGTGTTTTTTTTTATTTTGCAATTTTAATCGTAATCCGTTTTTTCGCTCCGCTGTTATTAGGCTTCCATTGTCAAAAGTTTCACCGCTACCTTGGAATTAGGAAGAACATGGATGGGTTTTAGTCAGTAAGAGTCTAACACTCGTTTCTGCTTCACCCAGGGCGGGAGGTGTTTGATGGTTACTCATCGTTAAAAAAAGGCTTTCAGTGTAGGATAATGCTGCTATATTTTGACCCCCGACCAAAAGAGTGGTGACCTGTGGGTCTGTCTGTGGCATTGTGCCTCCTAAACGGATGAACCCATTTTGATTTACATAGTTTTTTTTTTTGTTAGAAAGTTAATTTAATTGAGAGTGTTCGCAGCTATATTTCAAGCTAATTGGATTAGACGATTGAAAATTATCTGCTCTTTTCTAGTTTATGATTTTAAACTAAACAACTTTTAATTTGGGGCCAACCCGGAAATTGCAAAAACAAAATCTGATGTTCAGTTCGTTTTGTCGAGTTATGCGCGCATGATGCATGAATGTGTGTGTGGAATAGTCTATTTATTTTTTGCTATTTCAGTGTTGGTCCTATGGGTCCAACTTGTTCATGACTACGATGACGTTTTAAGAGGTATTGCGTTTGTTCCGTCACACGTTGTAGAGTTTTTTACCGGGGGTGTTTATATAGTACATTGTTATTCAGGTATGAAAGTTACTGATAAAATCCTGAGAGGACCAATAGTTCGAGGAGGTTTAAGGTTTCGTTTTAATTTATATAATGCCAAATAAACACAATTTTCTTTCTTTCTTTTTTCGAGGGACTAAATGAGTCTTTCACCCGAGGTGAACACTGTGCATTACGAATACAAGGAAAGTAAAAATAAAAACCCGAATCCGAATCTGAAACTCATCGTGTTAATACGTCATAATCTCTGCTATACGAAAGTATGAACAAACAAATGAAGATCCGAATGCCGCTTTCCCGACTAATTTGTTTTTTTTTTTTCTGTGACCGGCCAGCTATTCAGCCAGAACATTTTCATCATTGTTTTTTTATAATTTGACGGCTGTCAGTTGAAAACAATTCTCCCTAGGGCTGCAAAGTAATACTTTCAACCCGCTCCTCAGGCAACTTCAGGCCTACTTTCCGAGCATGATTAATGAAGAAGTAATTTATTTTAATTTCACCCTTTCGGAAATAGTAACCTTTGTTGCAATAGGTATCTAATTTTTTATTTTCACTTTTTTCCAGCATCGCGATTTCGACGCCCAAGATGTTCAAAGGACATAGAGTCAGTGTGATCAAATTCGTGAACCCCGATCCGAGCTCCTTTTCCTGTGAAGCCTTCCTTAGAAACACTTTTATGGTATGCTTTATTTAATTAACTAGCTGATACCGCTTGACAAATTATCTTCAAAATCTGAAAAATCGGTGCAGTTCGTTTTGAGTTTATCGCGAACATACAGACAGAGAAACGTGGCGGAGGACTTTTTATAAAATGTAGAGATGGGTATACAAGGTGTTCCAAAAACGCGTGTTCAAATTTTATGGTGATGTTGGGTAGTAGTATACATAAAGAAAACAATAGCAAAACAAAATTACCGCCCAAGTGAGAACCGATCTCTTACTGAAAGGGTTCCGTCTCATATACCGAAAAAAATACGGTACTTGTATGTCGTTATAGTAGCAATAGACACAATAATACACACAAAATTTCGACTTTCGATACGCATAATTTAATTTCGCCAAGCCCTTTCCATCATCGGACCACAAGACGAACAGCGATGCACCACCGGTACATGGTGAATATCCCACCTACACACACAAAACGATTTGGGAACACATTCATAGTGCGTACAGCAAAGGAGTGGAATTCCCTGCCGGAGTCTGTGTTTCCTGATAGCTACAACCTGGGAGTCCTTAAGTCAAGAGTAAATAGGTTACTTCTAGGCAAACGTGCTCCGTCTTAAACCGCATCATCGCTTACCATCAGGTGAGATAGTGGTCAAACGCGTGCCTGTAAAAAGTAAAAAAAAAAAGATATATGTAGACAGTTGTAGAGCCGTAATAGTACGGATCATGAGGAACAGCCCGGAACAGAGAGACTGACGGAAAGAGAACAGTAGAGGCTTAGTAATATTTGTATGGCCGAGTCACCCGCGTCCGTAGGAGAATACTCTTCAGCGAATCCCTACACGTGGTCCCCGGGTGGTGCTAAACAGGTGACACTAACCGCCTCCGTGGTCTACTGGTTATACCACCTGATTCAGACCCAGAGGTCCCGGGTTCGATTCCCAGCGGGGGCAAATTTTTTGCTCGGTTTGGTAGGACTTGTTCTAAGTCCGCCTGGCAAGCTACCACCATCATGTCTAAGTCTGTCGCCATAATAACAATGTTAACAGCATTGTTGTGTTCCGGCAATTAGAGGTATGATAGCCAGTTCCTCTGTGTAAGAGGATTCCGGGTAAAGCTCGCTTCCATCTTTGGCCTAATCATCACTTTCCATCAGGTGAGATTTGGGCCAAGAGTTTCCCCGTTTTGTATAAAAAAAGATAGTTGTGATCCGGCTCTGGCTGTTTGTGTATGTGAATTTAAATGTTTCATAACGCATCCGCGACACAGAAGAAATTCCTGGTGTGGGGCAATTTAAAAAAAAAATACCCTTTGGATACGGAATCATACTTTTTATTTTATTTCGGCCGCAGAAACCGGCTAAAAAGTTTCAAACTTATCACTTTTCAAGCAGACTGATGCAGTTGGTGACGTCAAATCTGTGATTGAACTTAAATAAATGCCTCTAATAATAACAAACTGCTTAAAAAGACATTTGCCTTGCCTAGCAACTATATTGAGGTCAACAATGTTGGTATTTTTTGGAAAAAGTAATTCTTTTTGGGTTTTCCGTTTTTGAGGATTTTGTACCCAAGGGGTAAAACGGAACCTTATTACTAAGACTCCGCTGTCCGGCCATCTGTTATCAAGCTGAATCTCACGAACCGTGGTAGCTAGAAAGTTGAAATTTTCTCAGTTGAGGTATTTCCGTTGCCGCTATAACAAAAAATATTAAATAAACAAAATAAAATAAATATTTAAGGGGGCTCCCATACAATAGACATGATATTTTTTTCCATTTATATAGATAACTAGCTGTCCCCCGCGGCTTCGCTTCCGCCAACTGGCAACTTTCTTATTTTTTTTTACTTTACCTTCTCTTGATAGTAAAAAATACGACAAAAAAAGAATACGCGAAATCGGTCCCTCGAGATTTGCGCTTTGCAACAGATTCGATTCATTTTTATATTATAGATGGTACGGATATGGATACGTATCAAAATCCCGAAAGGTCATAATACCTGTGATTTAAATACCGACGTCCAAACACCAAAATTCAAAATACCGAAAGTTTTAAATACCGATAGTCGCTGACCATCTTTTTCTGCGTCAGATTTTGTCATCAATGCTCCTCTTATTGGTCGTAGCGTGAAGTTAAATAGCCTTCCTCGATAAACGGGTTATCCAACACTAAAATTATTTACAATTCCAACCAGTAGGTAGTTGCTAGGATCGCGATCAAACCGACAATCAAACTCTTCAGCTTTACAATATTAGAAGAGATAAAATGCGAATCGAATATGAATCAGAATTTTCTCCATACGATATAAAAAGAATATCGAAAAAATCCCCATGAAGAAAAAAGTTTTACATGAGTGGTATCTCTAATATACTAGCTGACCCGTGCAACGTCGTCTGCGTAACATTTTTCATTACTGCTCCGCTTCTATTGGTCATAGCGTGATGATATTTAGCCATAGCGTAGCCACTAGTATCTAACACTGAAATAATTTTTCAAATCGGACCAGTAGTTCCTGAGATTCAACCAAACAAACAAACTCTTCTGCTTTATAATATTACATAGTATAGATTTAATTTTTATTATGACATTTCAGCTTGCCGACATCAGAATGAAACACGACTACTTCCTTGGTGACATCTGGGTGCTGGACATGAAGTGTGCCACGTTCGCACATCTTCTCAGACTAAACCCTACTCTAATGCAGAAGTCGGCCCATTTGTTCCATGTAAGTTTAGCTTCATTTGTTCCATGTAAGTTTAGCTTATTAAAAATGTAGTCCCAGGTGTTAAAATATCGTATTGCGTTGCCCAGCGCACCTTGGATAGCACTCGGTTACGCAAAGTCTAACTGACTTATCTTTTCACCACGATGGCGCCCACAAAACCGTAAATAATAATATTGTGAAAGCTATTATTTGTGAAGGTTCAACATTTTTTGCTAGTGACTGTCTTATTTGGAAACTATGCCAGAAAGAATTCAGTTAGAATGCTAGCTAGTATAAGTCTTTCGGCAGAAAACTTCTCTAGGACGATTAGAAACATATATGCTGACCAATCTAAGAGTCAATCAAATCAAAATCTTGGGATAGTATTTGAGCTTTTCGGTTACCAAGATTCAGACTGCGTCTAATCTGGAGATAGGGTCGGTGAGTTTGTTTTGTTGCAGAATAACTTGCTACTCTTGTCGCTAGCGCGGCAGAATTAGCTTCATCTATTTGACTGACAGACCTTGACTATTCAATAGTGCCTGTAAACTGGTCTATTTGAAATAAAGGATTTTGTATAAGTATTTGTATTTGGGGACATCAAAGCTACTGCCATTTTATATGGAAGTAGTTTTGGGTCCCCTGGAGTCACTCCAATTTCATAAAGAAGTAGCTTTGAGGTACAATCTACGTTGCTTTTGTACTTGCTGTGTTGCTTATATGAAAGAGACTCGAATTGGATTGTGAGCATTGGCATAGGAAGGTCTGTACAAAGCTATAGATATCTTCAAGGGGTCTAAAAAGGAGTCCACTTTAGCAGAATCAGAAAGCACATCACGTTACCCGTCATTGAAATTGGCCTAATCAACCTTGAACCTAATGCATTAGCGATAAAGATAATAATTAAATTTGATAAATTGTTGTGTGATTAATATTATGATTCTGGTAAAGTGGCCTTTTTAGACGCGCTGGCTCTGGATAGTGACAGTAAAAGTTTCTTTCAAGCTGGCTACCTATCTATCTAGTCCATTTCTTCTCTGCAGAGCAAAATTTTCCCTCTCTCTTTTCAATTCTAACCAGCACCATTATTTCCAATTCCAGGAAGGTCTTGGTCTTCGTATCCACTCCATCCACGTCCTCAACGCCACCAGCCTGCTGCAGCACGTCATCAGTTTCATGCGGCAGTTCTTCAGTCCGAAGATTATAGACCGCGTTGTGGTGCATGAAACCTTAGATGACCTTCACATGAGTGTTCCCAAGAGATATCTGCCGAAGGATTATGGAGGAGATGAACCGGCCATGGTTGAGTTTAAAGGTACGTTTAAGTACAAGTTTGTAACCTAGTTCTTAGAAGGGGATAACAAGCAAAATAGATACTAAAACATGGGGTCTCTAAGTCAGGAGTGAATTAATTACTTATAAGCAAGCGTGTTCCATCGTCGAAGACATCATCGCTTATCATAATGGGAGATAGTAGGTAGCTAAATGGGAGTCCCAGATAAGAAAAAAAAAGTTTTTAAAATAAAAGCTAATAACAGAATAAACTTTTAGTATGGGAGCGTCCCCGAAATCGCAAAAAATAAATCATCTGTTCAGTACATTTTGTCGAGTAAGCGTACAAAAATGTATGGGGCAGTCGATTTCTTTTTCGTGAATTCAGGATTGGTCCCATAGTAAAAGTTGTTCATCATGATGAGTTCAATGACCATTTAAGAGGTATTGCGTTTATTCTGTTACACGTTGTATAAAAATCTTTACAAATGGGTTGATTTCTTATGTCTAAATTTTTTGGGGTGTTACCAATTTATTTGTACACACTTCGCCCAACGTCCCGTTGCTGATTATTTTATGAATTGACATGCTTTCGCCCGCCCGATTTCGAACGCGCATTTTCCTTCTTTTCTGTTCCCGTAGGAATTTTGGGACATCCTCTCTTAGTGCACCCCTGTGGAGTGTAAGGCCCAATTTCAGCTTTCTACGTCCAGTAATTTTGGCTGTGCGTTGACCGATCAGTCAGCCAGTTTCTGCTTTTATATATGCAGAAGATAACATTGGTTTGAGTAGGTAGGTACCCTCAAATCAATCTTCTACACTTGTGCACTTAAAAAAGCCTTGATCTTGATTCTATTTGATATCCAAACTCCTGGGTTAAAAGCTAGCGGTAATCAGATACTTGATGAACACCAAAACGGGTTTTCTTCAAGTACCTTATATTTAGGTTATTCAAATCGATTGTAAAAACCCGGCTCATGATAGTCCTCGTGACCGATTTCGGCCAGTGCGGCCAATCTCAACCAAGACTAGCCATCGGCGCGGGACATATTAAAGTGCACAAGTTTCTGCGCAAACGCAGGTGCACTCCTTCCGTTACTGTCATATTCCGATGGGATGGCCACCCAACATAAGCGGAGAGAGATCTGCCGGTCAATTCTGTGAACATGCTGAAGTGAAGGCTTGGGCCAAGTGATCACGAAGTGTGTTGTCAATCTATCTAAATTACAGGGCATTGACAACTCACTTCTTTTTTTTTAACTTGAAATGGGTTTGCTCTTGACTCTAGTCTGGGTCAGAGATGACAGAGACAAACTCTACGATAGAGCGAGCTTACCCAGAAGTAGCCTGTTCACTCTAACTTTGAAAAGATTTGGGTTGTAAGCATTCGGAAGCACAAACGCAGGCAAGGAGTTCCACTCCTTTGCTGTGTGCATTACGAAAGACGCTTGGAAGCGCTTAGTGCGAGTTGGTGGAATAGCAAAAAGGTAGCCCAAGTTGCAGTGCGTCTGGATGTCCGAGGGTAGAAGGGGGTGGTAGTGATAGTTGGGTGAACTTCGTGACCATTTCACTCAACCCACATATTTACAGAATCGCACCGGCATGAGCCCGCAGCCATGAGCCTGCGCCAACAGTGCGGTTCTGTTAACATGATGCTTGAGTGAAATGGGTGAACTGGGTGATTCTGTAAACATTCAGTAAACATGAGTCGCATGTAACTATTTTTTATAATTTTATGCGACTCCAAAATTAACCTTCTTTGCAATATGTATGTACTTAAAACCCACATGTTTACAGAATCGCACCGGCATGAGCCCCCAGCCATGAGCCTGCGCCAACAGTGCGGTTCTGTTAACATGATGCTTGGGTGAAATGGGTGAACTGGGTGATTCTGTAAACATTCAGTAAACATGAGTCGCATATAACTAATTTTCATAATTTTATGCGACTCCAAAATGAACCTTCTTTGCAATATGTCTGTACTTAATAAACATGTTATGTCTTACTTTTCAGATAAATATGAAAAGGAAATAAGAAGCACGAATACAAAACAGTTCCTTATAAATGCTATGAAAATGGTGTCCAACGAGAAGAAGCGACCTAACGCTGACATCAATGAGGAGTTTTTGGCTGGATCCTTTAGGAAATTAGATTTTGACTAACCCTATTGTTGTTGGTGTTTAATTAAGATTAGGTGTTAAGTAATTAATTATATTGAATTTGTAAGCAATTGGCATTCTTTCTACAGATAAACACCTCCTTTACAGCAGAGTAAATATAAACTATAATATTGAATTTAGAGTAGTGTTAGCGTGACGGCTGACAACGACATATTGGAAAAAAAACCGGCCAAGTGCGAGTCGGACTCGCGCACCGAGGGTTCCGTACAAACTTGTAGGTATATTACGATTTCAGACGTATTAAAAAAAACTACTTACTAGATCTCGTTCAAACCAATTTTCGCTGGTAGTTTACATGGTAATATACATCATATATTTTTTTAGTTTAATCTTTTTCTTATTTTAGAAGGGGATAGGGGAGCTTATTTTTGGGGACCCCCAATATTTTTTGCTTTTTTTTTCTATTTTTCTGTGAAAATCTTAATGCGGTTCACAGAATACATCTACTTACCAACTATCAACAGCATAGTTCTTATAGTTTCGGAGAAAAGTGGCTGTGACATACGGACGGACAGACAGACAGACATGACGAATCTATAAGGGTTCCGTTTTTGCCATTTGGCTTCGGAACCCTATAAAGACGTGTTGCGCCGACCCCAAGGAACCCCAAAGAAGATGATGATTTTATTGAAAGTAAAGTAAATCTTCCCTACCGGATTTCTATCATCATCTACAAGAAATTTATTTACAGTGCACATAATGCACAAGTTTGTATGATGTACAAGTGCACTCTTTGATAATTAACTCAAAGGTAAAGGTACAATTTCGATATTGGCGACCGCAATCGGCGACAATGACGAGCGACCGCGACCCATTGTTTTTATGAATAACTATAGAACACTTACAGGTGCACGCGACCAAAACAACCCGTAAGTCTTATTATACTATAGTCATTCAAACAATCGGAATTGTACCTTAAGATTCCTATGGCAAGGGAACTTTTCGAGTCACAGGAGTGTCACATCACTGACTTCGAAACTTCGGGCTGCTGCTAAGAAATTCCTAATATAAAACCCAATAACTATTTAGCCCACCCTGAAAGTAGCACCTAGGCCCAGTACCTATACCTACTGCGCTTACGAGTTTCCTTTCCGTTCATCTCTATAAGAATCTACTTATGCGAATAGAACGAGAGGCACTTTAATATTCTATTTTAAAACTGTAAAGACGACCAGAAGTTCGATGGACAACACACAACATACCAGACATACATTTAAATAAAATTAGACTGATTCATTATTTCATAGACACACACATATCCCTGTAATTAATGCTGAAGACTTAAATCACTCAAGATGACTTAGTCAGGGTGCTTGAAATTTTGGTTTACATACCTCGCTCTTTTTTATTTGCGATGGGTTTACTCTTGACTCTAGGTCAGAGATGACAAAGACAGTTTCTACGATGGAGCAAGCTTACCCAGAAGGAGCCTGTTCACTCAAACTTTAAAGAGATTAGGGTTGTTAGCGGTCGGAAAAACAGACGCAGTCAGAGAGTTTCATGCATTCCTTTGCGCATTATAAATGACGCTTAGTGCGAATAAAAAACTATCCTTTTACAGTCGGTATGCTCTAATATTTCAGTACTTATTGGAGGCTCTGAGCGGAGCAGAAAGGAGTCTCAAACTCTAACTGAGTAAAATCCATCCGTGTTCCTCCTAATACCCTTTGCGTTCAAAGGCCTCGGTGACTCTTTGGGAACAAATTCCGCAACCCTGCCAGGCATAGACTCTAGCATGCCCATTAAATAGAAACACACAGGCATCACATAGGGCAAATAAGGCTTTACTTTGCATTAATCAGAGAAGCTAATAGCTATAAATCATGTTAGCTATACGAATACGAAGGGCTCGTGGCTAAATAATAACAGCCGCAAGGGTAGATTTTTACGCTTGCCAAGGCTGGTCTGTAGATGGCTAACCTTTACACACCGCGTTCCTTCAGTGTCTCGGAAAGCCGTTGGTTCCGGCTGTCATTTGTATAACTATTGCAGTCGCTTCGGATTGTTAGAAGCCAGAAAATCTGACGGGTTGTGAAGGTCTGGTAGGTAGCTGAATCCGGTTTGACTGGAAGCCGACCTCAATATAGTTATGAAAAGCTAAGCAATTGATGATGATGGTAGCCATGAATAAAAAACAAAACTGTAATCAAGCTTAATTTATTTCAAATATCACGCATAGGTACTTATGCTAACTTATTACTATTAACTTATTTTATAATTATACACGGTGTCCTTACAACGGCAGCCCACTTCATCTATTCATTGAATACTACGCATTCAATAAATAAAAAAATAATATTTATGTACACTTGAATTAGAAAAAAAAAATCATTATTCAGTATCATGACGCATGAAGTAGTTTGAATTTTTGAAACAACTAGAAGCGAGCGCAGTCCGAGCCTTGTGTTCTAAAGATGGCATGGAATGGAACGGCGAGAAAGTTTTGATAATGCATTATGTATTTTTATAGCCCTATTTTCATAATGGACTATTTAAAAAAAATCGCGCCTAGAAATAGTATAAGACGGGTACATTAAGTGGGACGCCTTTGTAACGACTGAAATGGTGTATACCTTTTATTAATTTTATTAAAGGGATTTTTTTCCCATTTAATTAAAATAGAAAAAAGCAAGAGATGCCTGACAAGATCTCTACTTAAAATAAATTGATGCTAAAATTTAAAAGCTGCTAATTCGGGTGTTATTAAAATATTTGAGCAAATCTTAGTTGGTTTAGCGAGTTTCTCTTTGGCTTAAGTACTAAGTAAAGGGAAAAGTTTGAAATCGGCAAGATCTGTCATTAATGGAATTATTTTAACCCTTCTAAACATTACTCAAATATTTAAGATTGAGTCAAATGATTTTGAGAAGTAATTAGTTTAATCCACCGTAGAACAAAATCTTGAATCGTCTGTACTAAACATATCGATTTAACGTATTTTTATTCGTGTCAATCTAAGAAATAGGATTTGACAGCAGGATACAACATTGCATTATTTCTAAGTAAGAAAGAGACGAAATCTTTTGCGTACTTAGTGGTAAAGCGATCTTCTATCCATTTCTATTCAGCTGTCAAATTCGACTTCGTAGATAGTCACGAATATACATAGAATCAATGATATTATAAGTAAAAAGGTGTAGATAGGTTATAGGCGCTCAGCAAGCGACACGTTAAAATGTGGCTAACTAGCCACACTTCACCTCAGTGTCGCGTTGCGCCGTCAACGGACACACGTCACGTAGGTTTCACGTTTTTGAAGATCGAATGTTGTATAGGTACCCTATCTACACCTTTTTACTTATAATAAATCATTGCATAAAATACACAATTTCTTAGTTTTTAAACAATAGTACATAATGCAATAATTTAGTGCACAAACAGCTCAGTTCTGCAATTTTCTTCTTTTATTAAAATTGTCGTTAAAATTATCAGTACTTATCACTATTTCTCAAGAAATTAAAACAGTCACACTGGGCTTATTGTTTTTCCACAAAAGGTCTCATTATCAATGTGGGCATGTCAACTAACTGCTAAGAACTAAAACTATATAGAAGTCTTTTCCAAAGGTATGCACACATGAGACTGTAAATATCTGCTTGAAACAATTTAATAAAAGTTCGAAATAGGTAGGCTTACATTAAAAATTAATTCATTCTATAGATTTTTATGGCTAGTATTTAATCCTACAACTGTAAATCCATTTTTTTCTATTCAAATATTCGAAGTTACCACCAAAAATAATGAATGGCACACTAAATTTGCTCAACAAATAAATCAAATCTAATACTGTTTGATCTATAAAGCTAAACTGTTTACTGAATGACTATCTGTTAACTAAAAATTATCTAACTCCCCATGACGTCGACCGTCTAGAGTTAGCGTTTCCGTCAGCAGGGGTCTATTTCTGTCTGCAGGGTTTAAAGGAACCTAACTAACCGAACCTTGAGGTACCCCTGACGTTGACCGTCATTATTTAGTGCCATCGTAATTTAGTGTACAAATCAGTATTTTTGTTATAGAGTGGGTAATTAGTTGGGAGATTTAGTTTGCTAGAATATTAAATAGAGGTGCAAATAAAAATTCCCCAATGCCATAAAAACTTTGCTCAGATTAAGTTGCTGTAGTTGCTACGGTGCAAGCAGACCCTCCATTATAAAGGTGACTATCCATTGCTACGCGGAATTACCACGGGGTTAGCTGCACGGGTCGAATTGTTTGCTAATCACGAATTTGTGCGTTGCGAGGTGGTGGGTCAGTGTACCTACCTATTGACAATCCCATCAACATTTTCAAATAACACAAAGTATAGCTTAGCACCGGGTTACAGTGGGGCAGTGGGTCTGATTTTATGCAATTAAAATTTTCCTCCATCTAATATCAGACTGTGCATACCTCAATCATCATTTAAACATTATAGTCAAGCATTTTCAGTTCTTAATAACTAATCTAGTTCCAATTTTCTGAAGGAACCTTCAACTCCAAACGTGTCAGTGATCTTTGATGATGAAGTCCTCTTTGATTCGTCAACGGTGAAGTTCTTGTCTTGATTCGCGTAGAACTCTTTCCAGGTGTCTGATTGGAGAGTTTCGTACCACATATCTGTAAAGGAAAGAGATTTCATGTTAGAATGAGAATAATCTGCCTTGCCTTTACCCAACTATATTTGAAACGACTTTCAGTCAAACCGGATTCAGCTGAATACCAGATTCTTGGCGCACCGTATTCTTGGCAAGATTGGTGTCAGATTTTCTGTCTTCTGACATTCCATAAAGACTGCTAAAAATCTATAAAAGACAGCCGGGATCAACGGCTTAACGTGCTTTCCGAGGCACGGAGGAAACTCGATATGTTAAGATGGTCACCCATCCACAGACCAACCGAAACGTGCAGCTGTTGTTAATTAGCCACAAGCTCCAGACCTCCACTAATGATTAATAGTAAGGAAAAAAGAAACTTACCAGATATATCCTGACAAGTTACTTCGGCAGTGCCACCGAGGTCTGAGGGGAATATTTCCTTAGGCAAAACTTTGAATATCTTGTCAAAATCGTCGTATAGGTGCAATCTCTCAACATGTTTTTGCTTCATGATCTTCTTGAAAAGGGCCAAGATTGAGTGTCCGAAGGAAGGCACGTTGACTAGATGTAGGCCTTTGATCTTGATGGCGTAGCATGACTGTAGATGAAAAATATTATAAATTTTATGTGTTAAAAATTTTTTGAATGTTAGCCAAGTCATTAAAAAACTGATTGTAACAACGAAAAGTATAAAAAAAATTGGTATTTGAAAATTATGTAATTTTTTGTCGAATATTATAATTATTTGAGCTGTTTGGGGTCAAACATTAGGCCTATTTGAGGGTTTGAGTTTTGTCTGTCTTTTAGGATATCAACGAATAGCTAGGCAACTCTTGACGTGACCAAAGGGCTGAGCTGTTCTTCGGCCAAAAAAATTGCATTACCATTCAACGTGCTCATTGGCAGATGTAGTTGCATATACAAGTCATTTTGTCAAGAGCCTAAAGTTATCTACCAATAGAGGGAAACAAGATTTAAAAAAGTTTAAAAAAAAACCTACCGTAATATGATAGTAAATCTTGCTTATCAAGATCGGTGTAAACTGCATAGCATGGCTGAGGGTAGCATTGCTGAAATCAAAGATCCAGTGGTCTCCTTGTGAGGTCTCGTTGAAGAGTCTATAGTCTCCCATCAGGAAGCCGAGCTTGGCCACGTCGAGGACTACCATGTCTGGGCTCAATATCCTGGAACAGAAGTTAGTGAAATTGAATATCGTGAAGTATTGAATTTTAGTTAAGTGGAATTGTGATTTGGATACTTCGTCGCGTCGTTAACTTGGATATTACAGGAATTATAAAATAATAATTATGAGTAGCTAAAAATTCAACCATGATTTTTTATTAATCTATTCCTTTGTGGAGTTGCAAGAATTCTTTAAGATTTGGGGGATTCTGTTTTAGAAATAATTTTGAGTACGGCATTATAAAGATATGAGCTACAAACGCGTAATGTCTATCATGAAACTAAACAAGTTCTGCATCGAGATAACTATTTATATAGTATGCGGAACAGAGTGTATAGTCCCACAAACCTCCTTTGAAAAGGGAGAATCCTCCAACCAGATGGTTGTTGTGTCCCGTGGTCAACTTCCCGATATTTGATATTTGGACTATGTTCAAATCGCACGAAAACTCTGATCCCGTGATACAGAATTTCTTTGATGTAGAGTGTTGCTGGCGGTATGATGTTGCAGCGTAATTTTTGTTGCGGTATAGATTGTTACTACGTTAGTTTTTTTGTGGCGCCTTTTGTGCCACTACTATGCGCAAAAATCATTTATCAACGACACACAATTATTCACACTCCATAACTCGCAAACAGCAACGTCCAACCAAGCTTTATTCACAGAAACAGTTACGGTTACCTAACTCCACAAACTCAAGATATAAAACACGACGTTCCTCGTAAGTCTGTTCAAATTTTCACGAGTCGACTCCTGACAACGTTGGCAGCATATAAACGGCTTTGCCGGGCACTTGTGAATATTTGAACGCTCTCACGGTGCACGGGTTCCGTTACAAATTGAAAGTGCATTGTCATTCTGACTGTTATTTTTTTGAATTTGGAATTAAAGGATTTTTGATGCATAATAATTTATGGATGTTGATCATTTTCTAGGTTAGTAAAAGTTATATGCGTATTTTTAGTTAGTTAAAAGTAAGATCGAGGAGGACCTAGACAAATTTGAGCTACTAGTGACAAATTGGCCGGAGGAGGCAGTACACCAGGAAGAGTGAGAGGCTATGGGGAACACTTTCACGCAGTAGTGAGAATATATAAATTGATGAAAAGTATGATGTTCAGTTACTGTTCCCAAAATCTGCATAAAATTAGAATTCTAGACAAATTTGAGCTACTAGTGACAAATTGGCCGGAGGAGGCAGTACACCAGGAAGAGTGAGAGGCTATGGGGAACACTTTCACGCAGTAGTGAGAATATATAAATTGATGAAAAGTATGATGTTCAGTTACTGTTACCAAAATCTGCATAAAATTAGAAGTAAAGGGGAAATTTATACAAAGAGGATAATAGCAAAGACAATGGTAGTTTGCATTTTGTTTTACGAAGAACGCCTACCACTTTTTGTCCGCAATTTTTGGGGGATCGATGTAACCGAATAAAAATAATAATATTAAAATAAAAATCTGCCAGATATGACTATTTTCTGTCAAACCAACAATGGCAGAAATTCGAAGATCTTGACTACACAAAATCCTATTTGTAACATCAAGCCTGCTACAGAGAGACATGGCCAGGCAATAATTATTTTTCCAACATGTGGATCGCTTTTCGTCGACTTAGAGTGTAAACCTGCTAACTACATAAATCAGGTAAATTTTCAGGAGAGACAAAAAAACATTCCTAAAAAAATTTGAACATTAATTATTTGTACGCGTATGTGTTGCGGATTACATGGAGTTAGCAGCGAACTTTTGAAGTTATGGATTTGACAGTTTTACTCATCACACGTTTTTGTCAATTTTCAAAGAAAACTGACTGTAGCTGCTATTCTAGGTTGTGTATTTTTGGTTAAACTTTGGAATGGTACAAAAAACGTCAAATGCCAAAAAATGGATTTAGCAGGCTTACACGTTAAGCCGACGTTTTGTGAACCTAAAGAGTCCAGTACTATTGTTTGGTTTAACCACAGTCAACGCTGTGACTGATAGATAACCTGTAGTGTAATGCAGTGACTGATGTTGTTGATTGACGAAAATCTGGATATTTTACATAGCAGCACGACTTTTAAATTAATGGGTCTAATGGAATGTGTAATAGTTCAGTCTTTGTCTTTTTCCGAAGCCAGTCCAATGATATAATAATATGGTATCTGGGTGGTTCTGTGTAGTGTACTGTAAAAAACATCAAAATAAAAAAAAAATACATGACTTTTCCCACAAAGCCCAAACGCCTAAAACGAATGAATGAGCTGTCTGATGCAGAACTGGTATTTATTTAAGTTCAATACCAGATTCAATGACGACTTGAAAAGTGTTTCTTTTTCATCGTTTTGTTGTTTTTCGAGGCCGGGTTTTTTAAGTATTTATTTTATTTCGATACTGTTTCTTTACTCTATAGCTGCTACAGAACACTACCCTTGCATATCACCGCACCATTTTGGAACAACCTGTATAGTGATCCAATGTTCCGATTCCAATATTTTTTTGCTTACCTGAACATAAGAATCCGATGATTTTCCTTAGTCCTCATCGGAGGAACGACCCAGTATCCCTCCTTCAGATATTTATCCATGAGAGGAGAAAGCGGTGACCTCCCCAGTAAGAGGTCAGGCATTTTCACCCTGGCGGAGAAGTAGTTGTCAATCTTCTCTTTAGTCTGCTCCACGCTGAAACCCCTCGTCTTTAGATGACCGAGGATCATTTGGTCATCTGGAAAAGAGAAAGAGATCATAATGAACCTGTAGAAATAACAAGGTTGAACTTTTGAGCCTATTAAAGTAGGAACATTTATGCTTTGGTTTAGGACACAACCATCAATAGGCATTCATTTGCAATCAAGGTCTTGGTCAGAGATGGAGACAAAGCCAACGATGGAGCGACCTAACCCAGAAGGAGCCTGTTTACTCTAACTTTGAAGAAATTACGTATAGGGTTAGAAGCGTTAAACATTAGGATATCATGACGTTTTAGAACTAGTTACACATTCTCAATAAGAATTCAAGCAAAGGAGCGGACCTCTCTGCCGGCGTCTGTGTTTCCGAACGCTTACAACCCTAACCTCTTCAAAGTTACAGTGAACGTTCTGAGAAAGCTCGCTCCATCGTAGACTTTGTCTCTGTCATCTTTGACCTAGACTAGAGTCAAGAACAAAGCCATCACAAAAGAAACCTCTTTGTTTTGCTACAATAAAATGATTCCACCTACTTTTTGTATTCGCTCTGTGCTGTAGAAGAAATAAGAATGGAACTAGGACAGACTTCAATAATTCAAGCTCGCATCATAAGATAAACATTCTACTTTTTTCTCTTGACGGCCGCTATCCATTTCTTGCATTGTTCAAGTTTCCAAGTAGCTCTTGGGATTCGGTTAAACTTGCATTTACTATTACTGCCAGTATTCAGTATATGTGTGTGTGTTATGTGTGTGTGTGTATATGTGTTTTGTGTGTGTGTATATGTGTTTTGTGTGTGTGTGTGTGTGTGTGTGTGTGTGTGTTGTGTTGTGTTCGTGTGCGTGTGTATTCAGTTTTGTTTCTTTTGTTTTCTTGTTTTTGTGTTTTCTGTTTTTGTTTACTTAATTTATTTTTTCCGTAACTTATATGGTGTACATAATAAAGAGTATTCTATTCTATTCTATTCTTGCAGTTTACAACACAACAACTACTGTGGCTCATTTTTGTTTGCGGATTAATGCGATTATTAAAATTATGTAGTAGAATTACTTTGCCATTGACAGTTATAACAGATGACAGAGCTAACATTATTTCTACTTTTGCCCACCATGAGTGCTGCGATAGTTTATGTTACCCCCACCTAGTACTTCGCATCCAGCGAATAAGCGTCATAGTCATATTAAAATCATTAAATATCTCTGAATAAAGAAGTTTTATTTTAATTAAAAATACCCACAGCGGGTTTTTCCCTTGTTATTGTGATAGTTAACTGACCACAAGATTAAATGCAAAACTGACTCAACCTAGACCCGGAACTATAATAAATATGAACTATGAATATCTACTTATTATCTTTATTTTTAATGTTGATTTAAGTATTTAAATCTTAAATGCGAAAGTAACCGACCGCCTGTTCATTTGTTACCTCTTCGCGTCTCAATAGCTGAATGGATTGAGATGGAGTTTGGCACACATGCTTAACATAATATGCTGGATTTATCCGTAATCATCCCAAGGGAGTATGTTCCCTTGGGATGATTACGGACCTTCTAGTGAGCGAAGCCAGTAGAAGTAGAAGATAGTTATTTTTATTTGACTATCACTACAATATATTATTATAAAACAAAGTCCTCTGCCGCGTCTGTCTTTCTGTCTGTTCACAATAGGTAAACTGAAAAACTGCTGCAACGATTTTCATGCTGTTTTTGCCATTGGATATAGTGTTTCTCGAAAAAGATTTCAATACATATTATAAAACAAAGTCCTTCGCTGCGTCTGTCTGTCTGTTCGCGATAAACTGAAAAACTGCTGTACCGATTTTCATGCTGTTTTCACCATTGAATATAGTGGTTCTCCAGAAAGGTTTTGGTATATAATTTTTTAAGCAGACGACGCCGCGGACATCAGCTAGTACGTAATAAAGGTATAATATACATCCAGAAAAGGTCACTACAGTTTATTGGTCATTAACCTTCTTGATTGAATGCATGATAGGTTTAGTAGGTAAGTTTCAATCAAGTAGGTGTGTCATAATTATTAACACCTATTTCTAAGGATGTATTTCACCAATAAAACTGATCGCGATCAAGCTGCGTTCAAGAGTTGTCAATGTCAATATTCCATTGAAAATTACAGTGACAGCTCGTAAATGTGGTTCATATAATATGTTGTTCGCGTTCAGTTTCAGATTTATGGAATCCACCCTTAGTCATATTAAAAAATACATCTGCTTTTCTTATCTTTTTGGAATGGAGGAAGTTTATTTTTCAAAAAGAAGAGTGTTACATAATTAGTTTATTAGTAGTATTATTAGTACGTAATTTACAATATTGTAAATTACGTACTAATAATAAGACTTATAATAATTATAAGTCTAATATTATTAGTACGTAATTTAAAGTTTAGTACATAACATAGACTAAGTCTATGTTATGTACTATACCCGAAATATATTTTAAATTAGAAAAAATATTAAAGTTGTTTTATTTCAATAATTATGACGATAGTGGTATTTCCTCTTGCCCTTTCGCTAGAGTTACAAACTACTTTTTTCCAAGATAAATAAAAACTAGTGTGGAAAAAGGTCAACAATATTTAAAACCACATAACTTGCTTTTCAAGTAATTCCACGTGCATTTGCGGTTACGTCAACCATTACGAATTAATTGGAAAAACTTCATTCGATATAAGTACTTAGCTATTGGCAACCAATGACAAAGGTATGACGAAATCGAACCAATTTCAACATAATAATGACAGTGGTCCGCATTGTTGATATTGCGTGCAAAATATACTGATCATAACTGGAGGTCGTTTGTGACTAGATTTTTAATGGTTACCAAGAAAAAGAATAATATTTTGTACCCATATTCTTAAGGATTAGATGCTCTCAGTTCTTTTTTTTATGAAAACCTACAGTGAAAAAAAGTATCATTTTTTTTTAAAACAGTATTTTTTTAAATGAATAAATGTGTAACTTTTTTCCAAATAATAATAAAATAATTTTATGGAAGTAAATAATTCGTATTATTATTTTTTGTAGACTACAAATAATACAAAAATACTATATAAAAATAATCACTAAATTGTAAATTTTGCAAACTGATTTGATGAAAAATATGAATACTAAAATTATTAAGTTTAAATTTGAAATAAAATACAAACTTTGCAATAAAGAGTCTGACGCTTAACTTATGTGCGTCATCGTTGTTGTTGTTTTGAAGCATTTATAGTGCATCACCTCATAAAATTTTATTCTAACACAGGTATAAATAATATTTTTCCATTCACTTTAAATGTTAGGGTAAACATAATTTGTCGGAGTCGCGGGATTATTCGCAAGAGACACCGCGGCTCCGGAACACAAAGGGCAATGAAGGAACATGGATGGGTTTTAGTCAGTATTTTATGTTAACTTAATGTGTATAAGTACTCGTATTATTTGATAAACGGAACCCTTATAGGATCACTCGAGTGTCTGTCTTTCTGTCCGTTTGTCACTGCCAGTTTTCTCCGGGTCTACTGGACCGATTCTGTTGAACTTTGCAATAATTATGTATAAATGGACTTCTGTGACCCTAACATGGACGCGTTGCGTAAATAAATAATTTTGACTGTGGAGATAGCTTTTGGGGTCAAACTAGAATATTAATAATTAAAGTCTTTAAAACTGTATTGTGTGATATATCAAATGGATGGGCTGGTTGTGAGGGTTTTAAATATTTTTTATTTACATAATTTTAAACAAATACTTCTGTAGTTATTCAAGAATTAAGACCAAAAACGACTATAGGGTCCCTTATCTCCGAAACTACTGAACCTAAAATTTTGAAAACAAGATGTAGATTATAGTTCTATAGGTACTTAATTTACAAGTCTTCAGAGTTAAAATAACATGTGACTGTTACAAAAAAAAAATATTTCGGAATCCTTTGCGACTCACACTTGACCACCTTTTTTTATAAAACATACAATAAAATATTATTTTTAAAATATTTTAAAATCATTTCAATGTCATCCATTTAAAATGGGAGGGAAACAAAGTAATTAAAAACTGACAAAAGGTTCTGAGTTATTGCGAGTTAGGCTAATAGTTAAACGATTTACGCAATGCCAGTTGCCAGTATCTATCTCTGAAACTACCAGTTGGATAGAGAAAATTTATATTTGTATATGTTAGCCACATTCATGAGGAAGGCTTAGGCCTACAGTACGGGAACGAAAAAAAACGGGGGTACAAAGTCCCGGAAACAATCTAGTCCATCACAAACCAAGATTTCTCTGTGTCACGGTATGAACATAGTCCCGGCTGTCATTTCTAGATCTTTGACATTGACATTTTCTCGTTACACTTGTCAGGAACCCAAAAGACTGGAGGCTAAATCCAACATAGTTGTGCAAACTAAATCAGATGAATGAATTATGAGACTGATTATGAAGTTTCCTAGTTCTTCGTAATGAAAAAACAAGAATCACAAATTCATTTGTGAGAATTATCCAAGCGTTTAATGCTAATCACAAATGATTCTAGCCTTGGTATTACTGGAGGATATTTACTTGCTTATTGCACTAACTAGATATTAATTATTGTATAATTGCGAGTTTCCTGCCGTGTCATGTTGGAAATAGAATAGATCATTGTTTCAGTTATTTTTAAACGGGGTTTAGAGTTCCACTATGTTGTCTTGTTATTAGTAAGGTGGTAATGTTATCGCTTTTAAAATCTAACTTCCTTTTATTGTGTGGCCGACTCTTTTGCCAGACCAAACTCAGTTTCAAAAGTGCCTGTTTTTTTACTATAAAAAATGATTAATTTACAGTATATTTTAGTGTTCTTCAGCAAAGGAAAAAAACATTTACAATAACAAGTGTACAACGGGCGATTGTTTTCGTGTTTTAATGTATTTTGATGTTTGATAAATTGACATTATTTTTTTATTCCTGTCACTTTATTATTATGATTATTTTTTGTTTCAATCAATCAATCAATCATTTATTTGTAAAACATTGTTTGTTTGGTATTTAAATTATTTTTTATGTCTATAGTTTTATTTTTTAATTTTTAGTTATATCTGTTGTGTTTTTTTTATATGTAATGTAACTTACATTACTATAATTTAATTGTTACCTACTTCAATTAGACATTGAATAATAATATGCGTATGCAATATAAGAATATCTTATTTACAATAAGATTATGACGCTGTGCACGTGTTGGTACTTTTTGTAAGTGCAGAGAGCAATTGCAATTTAATAAATGAATGAATAAATAAATGATAACAATATCTATACTAATATTATAAAGCAGAAGCGTTTGTTTGTTTGTTTGGTTGAGCGCGCTAATCTCAGGAACTACTGGTCCAATTTGAAAAATTCGTTCAGTGTTATATAGCCCATTTATCGAGGAAGGCTATTATTATTATATTATAATTATTATTTATCATCACGCTAAGACAGATAGAAGCGGAGCAGTAATGGAAAATGTGACGCAGACGATGTTGCGCGGGTCAGCTAGTCTTATATGAAGAAACCATTTGAATGGGCTGAATGAAAGGTAGTGGATCTTCCAATCGTTTGGGCAGTAAGGTCTAAAGACCCCACACACCTTAGTTTCAGAATTTCTAAATCGCCTCAAGGGCCTCTGACATAAAAAGTAGCCTATTCCAGACTATAATCTATCTCTGTTCCAAATTTCATCCCGATCCGTTCAGCCCATCTGGCGTGATTGAGTAACGATCATCCAGACTTAAATACACCGGTACATGGTAGACATCCCACCTATACGCACAAAACGTTTTGGGAATACATTCATTGTGCGTACAGCTAAGGAGTGGAATTCCCTGCCTGAGTCTGTGTTTCCTGATAGCTACAACCTGGGAGTCTTTAAGTCAAGAGTGAATAGGTTACTTCTAGGCAAGCGTGTTCCACCTTAGACCGCATCATCGCTTAACATCAGGTGAGATAGCGGTCAAACGTACGCCTATAATAATAATAAAAAAAAATATATATATATACCTTCGCATTTTGGAGTTCGTCGGCACAGTTTGTAAATAATAGGTAGTATGATCTCATAATGGTAATAATAGGCCTTGGTTTTACCATAAAATAAATTGAGCTAAAAAGTTTTGTCATGAGTGTATTAAATGGAGTCGGTCATTCACCTGTTAGTTAAATATAAGTTTAATTTAGGTAGGTACAGTTTGTATTATAGGATTCTGATCTCATAATTATGATAATGATCTAAGGTTTTTCCACCGCATTAAGAATTTTAATTGACATCAGAGGGCTAATTATTCTATATTTAAGAAACGTTCGCATTCGCATCTCAATCGCAATCTGCCAAAAATACCTCCAATTTCTCTACATTTTAGAAAAATTGCGACCTGTGAAGCGAATGTGGACATTATCCTTCTGTTACATGGGGTCGGCGCAACACGTTTATTTCTTCTATTCTGCCCTAACAGTCGTCAAATTATCACTAACTCTTTTTTCAGCATAGTAGACGGTGCCTGCTAGGGTTGCGGATTTTGTTCGAAAGAGTCACCGCGGCCCAGGAACGCAAAGGGCACTAGGAGGAACACGGATGGGTTTTAGTCAGTAAGAGTCTGACACTCCCTTCTGCTTCGCCCAAAGTGGGAGGAGTCATTTGAAGTCATCAAATGACTCCTCCCACTTTTCCATCCATAAAAAAAAAATGCTTTGACCAGTACGATTGTATGGGCTTTAAAAGAGACTGCCCACTGAGTTTGTTTCGGTGTTTCTTCTCAGAGCAGTCAGCTAGGAAACACCGGCCTCATCTAGTTTAAAATAACCAAAAAATATTGACGTGTAAAAGTGTTATTACAACCTACTTACAAAATAAAAATCATTTATAATTAATAGATACTTGATAGATTTTAATTTGTAATGTATTATACGTCATAACGGAATATTTTTTCTTCCAAGTAACAGGTGTTGGAATGAGTCATTGATTCATTTTTGATCAAGTCAAATACTATTAATAACCTTCGTGACATAAAACTGGTTACTCGGTTAAAACCGATCTCCTTTGCAAAAGTCGAAGCTCCGAACGAAACAAATATTTTATAACTGTTTATTGATTAAATTATTTCGTACCTAAAAAACGGTGACGTATTGTAAAAACCGGACTTTTTGGGGATACAAGAAGTCAATGTCCTTAAAACGATGTATGGAAAGTTTGGTTTTTCTATTGTTTAGAATTGGGGGATTTAAACGTTGGACTAATTATTCTTACGGTGGGTTTTTGCGGTTTCTTATATTATCTCGCTTCAAAAGCTTTTTTATTCTAAACTACTTTGAGTGGGTTTTTTCTACTCAATTTATATCACTTTTATTAATAGCACTATTTTTTAACGAAAAAAATATCGCAACTTCGTACGTGCATATCTCGTTATTTCCCGTTCCCGTGGGAATTTCGGGAATTTCCATCTTAACGCTCCCCTACGGAGTGTAGAGATGCTACATGCCAAATATCAGCTTTCTATGACCTGTAGTTTCGCCAGTGCATTGTCTGTCAGTCTAACAGTAACGAAAGAGTTTTATATATTTACTAGCTGACCCACGCAACTTCGTCTGCGTCACATTTTCCCTGTATTTTGTTTGCTACAAACCTCACGGAGCCCGAGACCTTTCCAACGAATGGAAAACCGTGGAAATCGGTTCGTGCGTTCTGGAGTTATAGCGTCAGGAAGGAAAACCCGACTTATTTTTATATTATAGATTGATAGATGATAAATATGAATGCCAGTAATAATGTGCAATACTTTAAGGTAAAATGTATATTTTATTTACATCACAATATCACCTGATTGTAACCGCTGATGTGGTCAGCAACGGAGCACGCTTGCCTAGAAGTAACCAATTCTCTCTTTACTGAAAGACCTTCTTTTTTTTATTCAAAACGGGGAAACTCTTGGCCCAAATCTCACCTGATGGAAAGTGATGACTAGGCCGAAGATGGAAGCGAGCTTTACCCGGAATCCTCTAACATAGAGGAACCGGCTATCATACCTCTAATTGCCGGAACACAACAATGCTGTTAACATTGTTGTTATGGCGACAGACTTAGACATGATGGTGGTAGCTTGCCAGGCGGACTTAGAAGTCTTACCACCAACCAAACCGAGCAAAAAATTTTCCCCCGCTGGGAATCGAACCCGGGACCTCTGGGTCTGAATCGGGTGGTATAACCACTAGACCACGGAGGCCTGTCCGACCTGTAGACCTGTTGGGTACCTACCGAAGCAGTGTGGAATTCGTGCGACAGAATTTCCGCGGCCCAGGGGGGCTACTCTCTAAGCCCCAAGTTCGTAATTTCGGGCTTAGTTGCGGGCTTACTCTACTCCATATCTCCTAACCACCAAAAGCGGATTTCACCTATGAAACTGATCGCAATCAAGCTTTTTTTTTTTTTTAGGAATGGGAAATACCGCATAATTTGTTCAATTAGGTACATATTACAACGTACCAAACACGGATCGTAGATTAATACATACTAATCGACTCCAAGGTTAATTTCTGTCTATTAGCTATTCAAATTATGTAAATTAATATTGTTAGGGTTCCTTTTGAAGGAAAATTCCTCCACTTTCATCGAATCAGTTGCCATGACAATAACAAATACCCTCGATTAATGTCAGTAAATAACAAATTGTAAGGGGGCCTGTCCTGAGAATTTTTAACCTATGGGATTGCATAAATTCTCCGTACCACGTGAATTACTAACAGTGTGACGGACAATTTGCAGGCCAGTGCTAGGTTGTATGTTGATTAAAATATTATTCGCGGCTGAAAGACGTATGTAGTTACAGAATTATAATCATCAAAATTACTAATACAACCCTCCAAGTTCATAAAGGCCTAGGAACAAAAAAAAAACAGAAAAAGTCATTCCTACAGCTTTATGAACTTAAGGCGTTGTATTGATGATTTTGATGATTATAATTCTGTTACTACATATGTATGCACCAGTCCAACCTTTATAATACTATCTGACGCTTGTGAAATTATATACTAAAACCTTCCTCGAAAACCACTCTATCCATTGGTGAAAACAGCATGAAAATCGGTGCAGTAGTTTTTGAGTCTATCGCTGTTTTATATTTATGTAGGAATGATAATGGTGTTGAGGTTTATATTGACATTACTATCGCAGTTTTTAGCATAACTATTACTTATTAAAAATATTTTCTATGTGTTATGAAAGTTGGTTTTGAAAACAATCTCAAAAGGAATTCAATTTATTCTATTTTATATAAATTATATATTTAAGTGAATGGAAATAAACGTAGCAAAATATACTATACAGTGATAAAAATGTTAATTAACAATTTAAATGTGGATTTTCGAGTCTGTTTTTATCTCTGACTACTTATACAGGTGTTTCAAAAGTGCGTACCAAAAGTGCGTAGTCACATTTAGGGTAAAAAAACTTTTTTTAATTTTTTATTATTTTGACCGCTAGGATAGGGTTTTGTATCTGCTGTACAATTAGAAAAAAAAATAAAATAAAAAAAGACTTCATAAAACCCGACCGCAAACATCCACCAAAAAGTTCCAAATTAATTCATTTTCAAGCAGTATGATTTGCTTCGTTGCCTCGAATGTCGATTAATCTAATCAATTTAACTAAAATTTACACCACTAACTGCATAAAATTGTTTTCAAACCAATTCATTTGAATCTTATTGGGCAATTTTTAACGGTAAACTACGGCATACCCAATGGCAGTTCAAAAAACCCCGTAAAATATGACCACGCACTTCTAAAACACCATGTATAGATATATTTCTCAAACTAGTTCAGTCATGTACAGAAAGATCTTGTTATTCAACATTTATATGCGCTGTATAATTAACTTCTAATTCTATATTTAGTTTAAGTACCAAGCCGATGTAAACGCCTTAACTTTGTTCATTTCGCTACAACCTGGGGTCTTTACAATAAGTCTTGAGGTATTAAAGTGAGTTCTAGGCAAGCGTATTGTTTTCGACCTCGTGGTCAATACGTCAAACTGAACGTCAAACTATTCGGATAAAGACGGCAGAGCTCCAATAAAAAAATACTTATAGTGTCGATTTGAAAAGGTTTGCCGCTCTGGGTGGGTCAAATGTATTAGTCTCTTACTAACTTAACATATCCGTGTTTCTTCTATTGCCCTTTGCGTTCGAGTGCCGCGGTGAATCTTTCGAAAAATTCGCAGCTATGATAAGCGATGGTGTGGTTGGTGATGACGCACGCTTACTTAAAAGTACCCTATTCGCTTAGCAGTAGCTATCAGGAAACACAGAATTCACCGGAAAATTTTAATCTTATCTGATCTGTTTTAGAATTAAAATTTAATTTTAATTAAATTAGCCTGATACTCCGAATACGTGATGAGTAATGTTGATGACGTCATAAAAAAACCTAATTTTCAAATAAGTTCACTACCGGCTTCTGAATTCGTAGTAATAAATCAGTACAAAAAACTCAAGCTGAAATATTTATTTGTACACTAATCATCCTGTATTTTTTACGGTTACTACTTATATTGAACTTTTAAGGGTTCCGTAGCCAAATGGCAAAAACGGATCCCTTATAGATTCGTTATGTCCGTCTGTCCGCCCGTATGTCACAGCCACTTTTCTCCGAAACTATAAGAACTATATATGCCGTTGAAACTTGGTAAGTAGATGTATTCTGTGAACCGCATTAAGATTTTCACACAAAAATATAAAAAAAAAAAAAACGAAATTTTGGGGGTCCCCATACTTAGACTTTTTTTCTAAACTGAATAGTTTGCGCGAGAGATACTTCCAAAGTGGTAAAATGTGTCCCCCCCCCCCTTAACATCTAAAATAAGAGACTGATAAAACTGAAAAAAATATATGATTTATTACTTATAAACTACCAGCGAAACTTAGTTTCAACGAGATCTAGTAGGTAGTTTTTTTTTTATATGTCATAAATCGTAAACCGCAACTTTTGTTTATTATATTATTAGCCAACAGGTTTGTACGGAACCCTCGATGCGCGAGTCCAACTCGCACTTGGCCGGTTTTTTTAAGGATGGGAAATTTACAAATAACTTTTTCCACTCTGGGCGGAGCGGAAGGGAGTGTCAAACTCTTACTGACTAAAACCCATCCGTGTTCCTCATGCCCTTTGCGTTTCAGGGCCGCGGTGACTATTTCGAACAAATTCCGCAACTTGTTACTTGCAATATGTCAACATGAAAAAAAAAAATAACCCAGTCTTGTCGGTCAGGTAAAAAAGATAGTTGTCTGGCATTATGAACTGGATCTATACGTAAGACAAGCATGCCCTTTATGTCAGTTTTTAGTTATCTTTTTTTCCAACGTAATAAATGTATTTTGCTCGTAGTAAGTAGATCTTTGTGTTAAGAATTAAGTGTAAATCTGATCAGAATTCGAGTTTTGTTATAAAAAACTTGGTTAGGTTTTTTTTTTCGAGTTTTTACTTTTTTTTGGATTTTGTACTCTAGGGGTAACTAACGGAGAGAGTCAGCATTGAGAGGGGCCCGAAAGGACCGACGACGCCTGCCGGAGTCGCGGGACTATTCGAAAGAGACACCGTGGCTCCGGAAAACAAAGGGCACTAAAGGAACATGGATGGGTTTTAGTCAGTAGAAGTCTGACACTCCCTCCCGCTCCGCCCAGAGCGGGAGAAGTCATTTGATGATTTCCCATCCCTAGAAAAAAAAGGGTTACCAACGGAACCCTATTACTAAGCCTCTGATGTCCGTCAGCGGTCTAAAGTCTACGATGGAGCGAGGTTGCCCAGAAGGAGCCTGTTCACTCTAACTTCGAAGAGATTGGGATTGTAAACGATCGGAAACACAGACGCAGGCAGGGAGTTCCACTCCTTTGCTGTGCTCATTATAAAAGACGTTTTGAAAAGCTAAGTGCGTACGTTTTTGGTACACAGGTCAATTTTTTTTTTTTCTACTTCACTGCCTATATTTCTAATATCATTAACGTAACGACTGCCAAATATCTATTAATGACAGCCGGGACCAATGGCTTAACGTGCTTTCCGAGGCACGGAGGAAACTCAGAATGTTAAGATGGTCACCACATGACCCACATGATGGATCCACAGACCAACCTTGGCAAGCGTTGCTTAACCTGGAAGATCGACCCATGCGGCTATTATTATCAAGCCACGAGCTCCTCGAGTATAATGCACACAATACAAATAAAATATTGGCAGTGCAGTGGAAAAATTAATATTTTTGCTTACCAAACAGCTTTGTTAGCTGTTCAATTGAACATTGATTGTACACATTATGTAGTACCAACACCAGAGCGCAAGTATGGCGACACACAATGACAAGACGATGATAAAACAAACAAACATCGTCATCGCTTATTAAATAAAACATGATAGGTAAGTCAAAATGTAGACACATAAGTATATTATGTATTGTTTAAACGGCGTTTGCCTTGTTACCCGGTGGTCGTGGGTTCGATTCCCACGGGAAGCATTCTTTGTAAAGTTGTTTTCTACTTTGGCTAGTACATTGCAGGCTTGAATCACCTGATTGTCTAATAAAAAGATCGAGAAGTCGGTAGTACTGGCTGCCAAATGGCGGTCGTCAGTAAAACATGTCAGAGGCCCTTGAGGCGGTTTAAAAACTCTGACACTAGGATGTGTGGGGTCGTTAGACCTTTCTGCTCACACGGTGAGAAGAAGACTTATATTCAGTCTTAACTAAGTACTGGGTGTTTTTCTATCTATAATATGTATGTATTTACAAAAAAAAATGTATATAAGTAGTTTATCAGCCATATCGTTACCATAACACAAGCATTAGGTTGCTTAGCTTGGGACTATATGGCGTTGTGTGAAATGTCCAAGGATATTATTATTATTATTTATTCAATATCCGGTTGAAGTGGAAGCCGACTTCAACACAGTTGGGATATAACTCAGGAGATGATGACCTATCTACTCTATAGCGATGGTAATGTCATGGCATTTTACCAATGGACGGAAGTAGTCCATAAGATAAATTTTTATCTGTCTGATAGATATAAGAGGCTGTAGTTTTAGTTGTGTAAGACTCACGATTAAACACCATCTTGTATTAGCAAGGGTTAATTTGATCGTCGAGAAAGCAAGCTTGCCTAGAAGTAGCTTGCAGTGCGATTCTGTAAACATGTCGAAGTGAACACTTAGGCGAAGTGAACAACAAGTAAGGTGTTAATTCAAACAAACAAGATAGAATGACAGCTTACTTATCGTACACCCCCTTCCCCCTCTAAGTGTACACGGTGAGATATCGACAGAATAAACAGGCTATTTACTCTTGACATTAAGTACAGTTGAACAAAGAGATTGATATTCATATAGCCAACTAACAGGCAATATCATTTTAACAATGTTGTGAGCATCTTGAGAAGTCAAGTTCTGTTCATGACGTAGTCAAAAAAATCATCATATCAGCCGAAAAACGTCCACTGCTGGACATAAGCGTACCCCAAGTGTCGTCACAACAACCGGTCCTGTACGTCTCCTATCCATTGGTTACCCGTGATAAACAAAAAAAAATTTTATTTTTTACACTTTTTAAAGTGATCTAATGTGTAAGAAAGAAAATTGTCTTTCAAAATTCAAAAGTTATTTATTCAAATTAGGCTAAGAGCCAGCGCTTTTTGAACGTTAAGTTTTACAAAAGACAGTCCCCCAAAACGCCCGCCCGTCACCAGTTCCTAGTGTTTTAGCTGTTTAGATGGTGTGAAATCAACAAGTACTCACGTAATTGTCCTTGGGGCAGGTGTGGCTGCTTTTCGTACCACTCCCGAATACTTTTGATCATCTCCTCCAAAGCCTTTTGGCTGATGTTGTAGAGTTTAAGCAAGACCTCCAGGTCACCATCCCTGACGTTAAGCAGCTTGCTTGAGTTCAAGGAATAGTCGAAGTTTTGGTACTGTGGAAATAACAAGGAACTCGTTGTATATTTTAGGAAAAAACATTTGTTTTCGGACCGTAGTTTAGGCAAATAATTTTGGTTAAGAAATTGTGGCTTCAAACTGATTTCAAAATTAAAATTCATTGCACCAAATCCAATTCCCAATTCCAATTATTAAAGCCTATAGTTCGGCAACTTTATTCCTTCACCGATGGTAAATAATTTGGTGTATTATTTTTTTGTTATTTGCTAAGTAGAAATGTGTTATTGATAATTAAATCTAAATTAAATGATTAGAAGTCTTTCAGTTTGTTGACGAATACTTTTTGTTTGAAGTAAGTTTATAAATTAACAAATTGCTTTGTGACATTTTTCGTAAAGACATAAGAATCTACATTGGTACCACATACATCCCGTTGAACATTTTTAACTTTTTCTTCGAAGCCTGTGTAAGTATTTTTCAAACTAAAAGATGATTTATCTTTTTTTATAATTAGAACAAAACATAATTATTATTGTCAATGTAAAACACGCAACTACAATCATCCTTATCGTCTTTGAAAAATGTCATCATGTTTTTGTTGTTAAGTATTAAGACATTAATTATATAAATTGCTTCACAGTTGACAACACAGTGCATTAAAGTTTCATAAAAAAAAAAAATACTTTGATATCCATTAAATATTTACCAAGATCGTAGTTTATAAAGTATTTAGGTGATTGTAACATTATTATTATTATGTAAAAAATTAATAAATACTTACAACAGTCTCGTCTCCGATAGTCATTTTGCACTGATTTTCTCACAAACTCGCACTAAACACTTGGTTCTTGCTTCACAACCAGATAAAGTCTGTACCACTCGTCTGTCGCCAATTTATTATATTAGCGCTCTGCGTAGAAACCAAAACCTTTTTACGACGGATTCTATTTTAAGAATTACTACCTTTTGTTATTTATAAATAAATTAATCGTTTTGAGAACGTAACTTTTATAAACCTCTATTTTTAGAATCGCTACTCAACTTATATTAATATTGAATACCTGATTGTTTTGCAAACATTACTTTCATTTAAACTTCAAAATAATATCGCGACGAGTTCTATTTTTGAAATCACTAATTTTTGTCACACAATCTTTTGAAATAATTTTACTAAAATAATTCTAATTTTGAAGTAGGTTTAAATATTTTAATTTAAAATGTTATTTGTTTTATTATTCTAATGATCGGTTTCAAAACGATATCCTGCCTTCGTAGCTACACTAATTCTGTGCAGTTATAGGAAAACCTCACTCTATTTATTAAAATGGCTCTATTTATAGGCACTGGACTCACCGCCAGCGATTAGCGAGTAACGCTGAAACTCGAAACGAGTTGGCGAGTAGCGAGTGACAAGTTCCGATAGTTTTGTCGCTCGGATTTAAGAGATTGCTTTTGGGAGACGGGCGATTAATCGGAATACTCGCTCCGGTAGTTAGAAATACCGCTGGTATGTGTGTTTTGACTGCCAAACGTGCATCGCCGAGCAAATGTCGCTGAGCGAGTAGAATCTTTGATAGCTCTTGTCGCTGCGATCAACTAGTAGTAAGGGCCATCGCACACTAGAGACACGACAGTTTTAAGACAATTTTGTTTCACATAGACATGTCAGTTTTAAGATTATAGAGAAACAGTTGGGGTTTGTCTCCGACGACGTAACGCATACAATTGTCTATACTTATGCATAAATTCATCAGTAGCAGAATGGAGTTCACCGAAGCTGTTGTGAAAGCATCCTTGTTATACGTGCAAAACGGTGCAGGACGTAAATATTGGGTACACTCCATACACGCTCGGATCAGACTAGGTACATCGCTAGACAGTTTTGTCGTTGATGTGCGCGCTCGCGTACACTTCAAAGGGAAGCCGACAGTCGTTAGTCAGACTTGTCGCCGTGCAGTTCTTGTACGCATTAGACAACTTTGTCTATGAGACGTTTAGTTTTAAATGTGCGCGTCTAGTACTTTTTATTATGCAATAGTCTGTCTTGAGACTGTCGTGACTATAGTCTAGTCTAAGCTTAAGAGCCGCTCGCCGGCAGTGTGAGCAGCTATCAACTATGAATGTATGTATCTCTTTTACTCACACGGGATCTATATATTTTGTCCCTTTCCTCAGCGAGCAAATACTCGATAGCTAATCATTTTCCTCGCCGGCTGTGAGACAACTGCCTAAGGTACGTATAGACTGCGTCAGATTGATTTCTAGAATGGAAACATTAGCACTGTATATTTTAGCAATTCAATGGTAGTTTTAGATGGGATAATTTAAAATTATGTATAAAATATTTTGAGGAAAACATTGAAAATTTAATAATTTATGTAGTTACTTAAACGATTGTAATATTCCATACATATTCGTTTACCTTATTTAACATAAATATTTACCGAAAACGGTAAAAAAAACAATTTTATAAAAGACTAGTTATGAAAGTACTTCCTTGGGCGATATTTTTCGGGTTCATATATAGCCTATGACACTCCCAAATAACGTGGCTTTCTATTGGTAAAAGTGTTTTTAAAAATCGGTTCAATAGGTGCAGAGATTACCCCCTACAAATTCAAAAACTAACAAACTTTGGTTCACACCAGTAACATTTCAAACAAAAACCAGAAATTACCTGAGAAATATAAATTTATACACCATAATAAATGAATGAATCAACACAAGCCTTATCTTAAAACAAAGCTAGTTTAAACTACGATATATTTGAATAATAATATTCTAACATTTTTAATATAATCGGTGATATTTTACTTTCGAAACGTTCTGATTTTGACTTGATTTTTAGTACTAAAAGTGATCACAGTGTATATGTTCGAATTACCATATCAATCACAATCTCCAAAAAAATTACAACTGACATTTGCCCTTTGGTCTTCAATATACGACTACTCAAAACTTAGTCATAGACATCTCCTATTCTTTTAATTAATTCAGAATAATAAATATTTCTCTGTGAAGGAAGATAATCACATCCGGTACTTATAACAGCCACACGGGTCAATCTTCCAGGTTAAGCAATGCTTGCCAAGGTTGGTCTCGAGCTTCCTCCGTGCCTCGGAAACGGCTGTTGTTTGTAGATCTTTGGCAGTCGTAACGGATAGTCAGAAGCCAGTCAATCAGTACCCAGTTAATGGGGTAGTGGAGGTCTGGTTGGCAGCCGTTCCACGTAAAATACTGGTAATCAGCTAAATCCGGTTTGACTGGAAGCCAACCCCAATATAGTTGGAGTAAAGGCCTATCGTGACAGCCATGTTTTTCGTCGAAGTTGTAATTTTATTCAAACAAGTTTTTGACATTTCGTAGTTTTTTTTAAAGCGTAGATAGGTTACGATAATTATTATTTCCTTATGACTGATTAACACATTTGTACGCTTAAGTTATTGTTGGATAACGTATTTCTACTTAACTTGAGGTCATCATCTGCCTAGCCTTTTCCCAACTATACTGGGGTCGGCTTCCAGTCAAACCGGATTCACCGGAATATTATCATAACCTATCAACATTAAAAAAAAAAAACAAAATGTCAAAAAATGGTTTGAATGAAATTAGAACTGTATACTAAGAAGTCGACGAAAAAAATGGTTGTCTCATTAGGTAATTACAATACTACATTAAAAAAAAAACAGTAAGGTTACACAGACTGTGGTTTTCCTATTAGGTAAATATCGTCATCTACCTAGGCTATTCCCAACTATATTGGTCGGCTTCCAGTCAAACCAGATTTAGCTGAGTATTTTACGTGGAGCGGCTGCCTACCAGACCTCCACCATCCATTAACTGAGTAACACGGTACTTCTTGGTAAGACTGGAGTCAGATTTAATGGCTTCTGACAATCCGTAACGACTACCAAAGATCTACAAATGACATCCGGGACCAACGGCTTTAACGTGCTTTCCGAGGCATGGAGGACACCTGGTATACTAAGATGGTCACCCATCCACAGACCAACCTTGGCAAGCGTTGCTTAACCTTAAATATTGACCCGTGCGGCGCCACGAGCTCCTTGAGGTCACCATCATAATTTTTCTGCCCAGCCATTTCTCATTTATTTTCACAGTATTTTTTTTACATGGAACGATTTCCTCTTTGTGCTTCACAATCCATCAGCATCAGTCAGTCAAACGATTTCTCTACTTGGATATAGGCCTGCCCCAAGTGTCACCGCATTGACTGTTCCTGTGTGTTTACTGCGGATTCTCGAGGTTTTCACCAGGTCATTGGTCCACCTTGCCAGCCTTTTTCAATCGCATTTCTGAGGGCCAATTCTATTAATTTTTTAACAACCTACGCATTCGCTTGTCAATCGCAAACTGTCAATTTTTTTCATGCTTTTTTGACGGATTGCAATTGAGATGCGAATGTGAAAGTTAGTAGAATTGGCTCTCTGTCTCTGCATCGCCCATAGGTTGACTGTAAGAGAACGCATATGCCATTAAGTCCGCTATTGTACATAAATTGTGTGCTTAAAGAGTTAAGTAAAAAAAACTAAACATTGGCATCATTTTTAGGGTTCTGTACTCAAAGGATAACCAACAGAACCCTATTAATAAGCCTCCGCTGTTCATCCGTTTGTCCATTCTTTAGTCCGTCATTCCGTCTGTCTGTAAGCGGGCTGTATCTCAAGAACCATAATAGGTACACTGTTGAAATTTTCACAGATGATGTATTTCTACTGTCACTATAACCATAACTAATAAAAATTAAGATTTATGGTACGGAACCCTTAGTAAGCGAGCAAAAATAAAAACAAATTTTAATGAGCATGCCATTTGATAACAAGTACATGAACTCAAACCAAACAAAATTTACATTTAACGTTAATCAGTACTAATTGAAATAATTATGATTAAACTAACCAATTGTTGCATCTTACAAGCATTTTATTTACTTGCTTTCGTATGTCTGTCGTGTTGTGTTTTAGTGATGCATGTTTTGAGAACTTCCTGATATTCTGATTGAAACTTTAATTGTGTCTATGGTTGGCGCCAAATAAAGTTGCAACAAAGTTCATTGACCTTTTTCCGGTTATCCCTTCGTAGACATCCGGACAATAAATCATGAACCATTTTTCATTAGTAGAGACCGTATTGGATCTCGTTAGAAGTCAATTCAGGACAGCTTTATGTCATTATTTCTGTTTTTGATATGAAAGCCATGTGGGTCAATGACCGTTATTCCACATTTATCGGGCACCTACCATACTTACGTAAAAACCAAGCATTTGTGTTTGTAAATCAGCTTTCAGTATAAGATTAATTGTAGAACAAGTTTTAAGTAAGAAGTTTCTAGTCTCATATCCAGTCAAACTTTTTTTTTGTTCAAGGTATTTTAGACCAAAAAAAAAAACAAACAAAGAGTAATTATCATTTCCGGAATGATGTTGTTAATGAACTTGTTGAGATTTTTATACGAGTTACTTTGTTTGTTGAAACACTAATTAGCTTTACGTGGATGTGAGGCCTTCTACAGCGACAGCAGTGTGGAAAATGAAAGAAAAGTCTAAGCAAAAATATATTATGCGTCTGAGACCAATTTTTAATTTGGGATCTTTTTAAATTTCTACTTATATTTTGATAGTAACAAGTAAAATTAATGTAACGAAATTTATTGAAAACACATCTCAGAAAAGATGTTGCTTTAAAAAAATATATTACATATATTTTTGGGAACATACAGAAGTTATTATTTTTTATTTAGATCTTATTTAACTTTTTTTTTAATTAATCGATTTTTAAGTAACAAAAAGTTATATTAAAAATAATAATATCTAATGTTCTTTTTTTAAAGAGAATCTGAAACAAAAAAAAACTAATTCTAGCTTTTGCCCGTGACTTGCCGCATTTTACAACATCTTGTTCTTTAATCAAAAACCACGGAAAAGTAATCGTTTAAGCCTAGAGTAATGCCATGTTTTTCTTTAAAAATACTGAGATTAGAGTAGAATTCTAGCTTTTTCATTCCCAGATTAAAATGATGGGTATATGAAAACAGTTGATAGTCAACTGTCAACCTAGTTATTGGGATTAAGGCTGCGTTCCCATCAGTGAAATGCGAGGCAGCGTAGCGAAGGCAATGTTTGTTAAAAACCGAGGAGCTCGTGGCTAAATAATAACAGCTACACGTGTCAATCTTTAAGGTTAAGCAACGCTTGCCAAGGTTGGTCTGTGGATGGGTGACCATCTTAACATACCGAGTTCCCTCCATGCCTCGGAAAGTACGTTAAATCGTTGGTCCCGGCTGTCATTTGTAGATCTTTGCCAGTCGTTACGGATTGTCAGAAGCCAGTAAATCTGACCCCAGTCTTACCAAGAACTACCGTGTTGCCCAGTTAAAGGGTTGTGGAGGTCTGGTAGGCAGCCGCTCCACGTAAAATAATGGTATTTAGATGAATCCGGTTTGACTGGAAGCCAACGTATAGTTGGGAAAAGGCTAGGCAGATGATAATGATGTTTGTAAAGAACCGATAGAATCTCCTCATTTAGGTAGCCTGGCTCAGAGCAAGCAAATAAGCTTGTCCATTGAAAAAATGTAATTAGTCCGTCAGATGGATTATCCAAAATAATTTGACGCGTATTTTTTATATTCTTACTTTAAATCAAAATTGACGAAGTTATGACGCTTTAAAAATTTTCAATACGTCATGCTATGGTATAATTTTTAGTTCGTTCTGACGTCAAGAGCCCCCACTCCCGTGTTGATTTGTTTTTGTTGATTCGTTTTATTTTATTCGTTGATCTTTTACAATATTCATTGATTTACAAAAACAAAAAATACGTGTCTACTATTTTTCAATACTTTATGTGACGGACTAAATAGATTTCAAACGTATTGATGGTTGAAACTAGCCTATTCTAAAATACATTTTTATGGGAGGCCATTCATTAATACTTGAATATTAGTTCTAATATCAACAGGGTTGCGGAATTTGATCATAACAATCACCACGGTCCTGGAACGTAAAGGGCTTTAGGAGGAACACGGATGGGTTTTAGTCAGTAAGAGTCTGACACTCCCTTCTACTCCGTCCGGAGTGGGAGGAGTCATTTTGATGATTTCCCATCCTTATAAACTAGCCAAGTGCGAGTCGGACTCGCCCACGACGGTTTCTGTACCATCACTACATAGTATAAAACAAAGTCGCTTTCTCTGTCCCTATATCCCTATGTATGCTTAAATCTCGAATTTTGATGCGGTTTTTTTAAATAGATAGAGTGATTGAAGTGGAAGGTTTGTATGTATAATAACATCACAGTTTTTCAGTAGTGTATTTAGTATCAGCATTGCACCCGTGCAGAGCCGGGGCGGGTCGCTATTTATTAAAAATGGCAAAGAAATCAAGTATGTTTTTTAGTATTTGTTGTTATAGCGGTAACAGAAATTAAATGTGTGAAAATGTCAACTGTCTAGCTATCGCGGTTCTTGAGATACAGCCTGGTGACAGATAGACAGACAGACAGCGAAGTCTTAGTAATAGGGTCCCGTTTTTACCCTTTGGGTACGGAACCCTAAAATAACAAATCAATTTCAATTAAAAAAAGTTATGTGATTTAATAAAATGAAATAATGCTGTAATTGCTTCTTTAATTTCCTGGTTTTATTTTTAACTAAAAATACTAAGGTATGTTGATTATTTCTGGAACAGTCTGAACGTTTTATTTCATTCATATGAAATAAAACCTATGTTAGGCTTCGTTCGTTTGAAATGTTATAATGTCTCATAAAATGAAGTAATTACCTATTATATTTATTCTAACGTTATATTTAGATTATAATGTAATGCAGATTTTTCGTCACGCCACAGTCACCATACCACATTGTTTTGTATAAATTATATGTTTGAATTTTTAGGTAAATGCTGCATCCTTTCCTCGCTCTCGTAAAAAATCGAACAAATCCTTTTCTCAGAATCTAACAGTAAAATCCTTGATCTAATGTCCTTGACCAAAAACTCTCCAGGATGTAAAAACCTTGTATCGCAAATGTCAAACTGCAAGGAAAGATAATAAAGATATGACATTTCCTGAACTAACTGTATTAAATGTTATATCCACACTTACATTATGAATGAAAAAGTAATTCTATCTGTCTGTTATAATATTATATTTGAGCTATTTGAGGTTGAAACGTTAAGCCCATGAGGTCCGAGTGCGCATCGAGTCAACAACTTGTCGACTGTTCACGTGACCAGAAGTCTGGGTTTTTCTTTGGCCAAAGAATCAGCATTGCCATTCAACGCGGCAATGCTGAAAGTGTTCTGGGCACTTTTGCCATTGACAGCGATGTGGATGAATTTTTGTAATGCCAATGATTTGTTTTGTTTTTGTACGCGTTTTTAAATAGTTTCGCTAATTTATTAGTCAGTAATATTTTGTAGTGACTTTAGGTTAACTGCACATAATACTTATATAAGTTATCGGTATATTTGTTAGTATTTCAAGTACGGCTGATAGCAGGACCAATTCTACTAATTTTAAAACAACTTTCGCAATCGCATTTCAATCGTAAACTGTCATAAAAGACTTTATTTTCATACATTTATGACAGATTGCGATGTGAATGTGAAAATTTGTAGAATTGGCCCTCTGATCTGTATGAAACCAGACATGTAGTTAGACTATGTTCTGGAATAGTCCTCAAGACACCAGAGGACTTTTCTAACCCGGGAGTATGTTTCCTACCTCTGGCGCCCCGTTGGTTCCAAATGTAACCAGTAATTCGAATCTGCGGTCGCGTCCCGCTGGTTCCATTTGGAACCAGCACACCGCGACTGATTTAAACTTTATTATTGGGTAAACTAAGGTTTAGAATCGTTTGTGAATGAATGTTCTCTGTGGCAGATAAAATTTGCCAACCATAAACACAAACAGACACTAAAAATATGACAGCCGCCATTACAATAAATATTGTCAAAAGTTTCTACGTCACGGTGACAGCGCGCGTAAGTGGTGCGGTGATCCTAGTATTTTTTCTGTGTTTTTATTGTGATATACTAGGGTAAGTTGTTAAGGCCGTACCCTGACCAAATAACCTTGAGCATTTTTTCCCTCAATAAACGCGCAAGAGATACAATAGTAAATATGCTCAAAATGTTGAATAAAATCGTTATCAAATCTAATTTTGGTCGTTTGAAAAAAATATTAATTCCAAAATGTTCATAATTAAATTGCCTATCCATTAGTGTAAGTACAAAATCAAAATAATCGTTAGTTTTCGAGAAGATGCGTGTTTTATATGTGTAATTTTTTCTCATTTCTATAGTTTCGTTGTGAGGAAATTAATTAAACATTATACAGAAATAAAAAATAAAAATCTACATAACATTTTGAAGCCAAGATTATTTAGAAATTTAATGTATTTTTTATAAGTTGATATTTCTTTTGGATAAAGAGTATATATAGCTCCAATAAACTGCACAAAAAACGGCTAGCGCTGCGTTTTGCACAGGACGCGCCTTGACATAATTTTAGACAAACGCGGGCGAAACCGCTGGCCCAAGCTTGTAAGGCTTGTTTTTATTTCCTTACTGTTCTTTGAAAGTCATGTGTCTTCGGGAAAACTAATAAGTATTATAATATTTTTGCTATTGAGGAAAATATGTAGGTAATAGTTTAGTCACCACAAGTCTACCTAGGACCACTAAAACGAATCAGCATTGACATTCAACGTGACAATACGACCTGTGTTCTTGTTACTTTTCTCGATGACAGCGATGTGGACGAATTTTTTATGTCCTGTTAGATATTCCTCTCCTTTTTTTTCTCTACTTGTGTATTTATATATATTTTCTATTCACTCATTTCGCTATTTTTTTCTCCTATATCCTCGTAAGGCCCAACTACCTAATTTAATGACAAAAAAATGTTGAGACTCCGGCCCAAGACACTTTTTAAAATCATTAAATTACGGCCCAGCGACCTAAAATTATGACATGATATTTAAACGTATTTTTTGGTTTAAATAATCCCGCCAATTTAAATCTGTCATCTACAAATTATTAACCTTGAACGCATCTCTAATTTTGACAATGTCAACTTGACATTTTTGAACCAATAATCTGTCTTTTTGACGTTTCATTTCGCGTGAATGGAAGCCTCGTGGAGATAGGTCAGAAAATCTATTCATATCTTTATAATCATTACATGGTGATGTCTGAAATGTATTGCAAACAGTTGCCGAAATGTCATATTTTGTTCCTACGCATTTTTTTCAATGTAAAGTCATTTTAATTCAGTAATATACGAACGATAAAAACTATGTCCCAAAATAAGGTCGGTGGGTTTTTATTGTAAAAGTTAGTCTAATTTCTATGTCATAATTTTAGGATTAATAGATAAGATTTAAATAAAAGGAGAAGAAATATTTTTTTTTCACAAAGTTTTTTTTTATTTCTGGTATAATTTGTAATTCCATGATAAATAACTGCAAAGATTTGATTTATTCAAACTAATTTTATATTTAAACGTATGGCCCAGTGACCTAAAAAAAGGACAAATAATTTCAAAAGGTTTTTTGCATGAAATAGTTAACTTTAGGTATAAGAAATACCCCTTAAAAGAATTTAGCCAAAAGCATTACATTTAAACACTTTTTTACTAAATCAAAGTTCTGGGCCGCAACTACTTGTACCTATTTTTAATACATTGGGTCGTAATGTATATCGACCTAAATTTAGGTTGGGCCTTACGAGGATATACTAGGAGACGAGTCTAACTGCCATAAACCGAGCACAATACAAAAATTACGAATTTTCTTATAAAAAATCCTAAAGCTATCCCATAAGTGGTACCTTTTATTCTTGAAATAGAAGCCGACCACGTCATGAATAGGACAAAATTTACAACAACAACTTGCATTATAATATAGAAACAATTTGGCTGTTGAATACAATTTTCAGGGCGTTTTGGTAACATTCTTAAAACGTGCACTCGCACATCTTATTTACAACAGTTTATTTATCAACCTGTGGAAATTACATTGATGTGGATGGATTTACATTTCCTTTGACACATTTCGGCATTCGTCGGAAGTTCCTTGAACATCTGTACCAAGTAACATTTTTTTGTTGGCTTAAACTAACAATCTATGAATAATTAGGCATCTGAGGGCCAATTCTACTAAGTTTTAAACAACTTTCGCATTCGCATGTTAATCGCACTCTGTCTTATAAGACTTCATTTGCATACATTTTTGACGGATTGCGATTAAGATGCGAATGTGAAAATTAGTAAAATTGACACTCTGTTATAAGTTGCGAATAAGGAATATCGTCACTTGTATTTCATTATAAAAAACTTTTTACAAAAAAATACAACCGACTTCCAAATAAAAAAAAAACTACAAAGTAAAAAATAACTTTAATTTCGGAAGTCGGTGTTTTTGTTACTTTCTTCGTATTTTGACAGCGACTTCCGAAATTAAAGTTATTTTTTACCCACACCTAACAACACTACTGCAAAATCGCAGAAAAGCAAAATAGGCAATTAGACGAATTCCAGCTATTTCGATTTAAAATTCAAAGTTCGAAACCGGTCCAATCAAAACAAGAATTTTTCAAATCGGTTCATAATTGTCGGAGTCAACAAACAAAAAAAAAATACAACCGAATTGAGAACCTCCTCCTTTTTGGATAGTCGGTTAAAAATCTTACCTATTTCTAACACAGAAGCAACGACATCTGGTTTACAAGACAAAAAAACCGGCCAAGATCGAGTCGGATATTTTTCGTGACCCAGGACCCTTCAATATATATATATATTTTTTTTATGGGACAAGCCCGCCACAAATTCCCAACCACTGCAACTCCTGAAAGCCAGAATCAACAGTGGCGACCACCAGAAAAACGCCGAGCTAATGAAGCCCGACGAGTCCCGGAGAAACGATTCAACTGTCTTGGATCCCGCATCGAATATAATTTCCACTTCCCTCCTTATCAAGCAGGAGACAGATTTAAGTTAGGCCAAAGGGTTAAGCCCAGTTGCCAAGCACCACGGATTATATATTAATATTTAAACTATTGGGTCCTAAATTGTGAGCTACTTTTGATTCCAGTAATAGGTATGGCAAAACCGCCTGAACGCACGGAAATTTGTTCTGGATTCTACAAGGTCCGTATAGTAAACTACTCCAGATGTAACCTGAATACTATCTAACATAATATTACGTTCAGTCTGCCAAAGAATACACTCCCACAAGATGTGATGTGCGGATTGTTCGTATTCAAGGTCAGCTGTAGAGCATTGACATAAAGGTGAAGCCACAAGCCTAAAGGAAAATAATTTACTCTTAAAGTTGCCATGACCTGTGAGAAATTGGGCAACACAGTGATCCACCTCCAGCCATGTCTTCTCCAGCCGCTCACGAACGGATGGAAAAAACTGGTGGAGGTGTCGGCCCTTGATGGAATTTTCCCACCTACATTGCCATTCGCATAAAAGTTCCTCCCAGACGTCAGTCTGGGGTTTTAGTAATCTAGAGATCTTAGCACGGTCGCGTTGCGGTAAAAACTCTTTATCATATTTATGCCGGAAGATGTTCACTGCTGGAAATAGGCCTTGTCCAAGTATCGCCACAACAACTGGTCCTGTGCGTCTGGCATCCATCGGCTACCCGTGACCTTCACCAGGTCATCGGTCCACCTTGTGGGAGGCCTTCCAACGTTGCGTCTTTCGGTACGCAATCACCACACCAGAATCCGTAAACCTTACGCTTATCATAATTACCATCATTTATTTAAAGCAGTGACTGACAAACAACGCACAGCTAAAACTACTAGTCGTGGAAAACCGAAATTAGGCTTGAAGGTTTCTTAGAAAGATTCGGGAAGCACTAAAAGAGAATTTCTCGAAATTACTACGGGAACGATTTAAATGTCAAGTAAAAACCCGTTCTCAGTTACAACGGGTTTTCTGTATTAAAAACTAGTTTTCACTAAATGCCTAAACAACTAGAATTTCATAGTTAGAACTGGAACGTACGGCTTTAAATATTTAAATTTTAGATAAAACTACTTCTAACTTTGGACCTTAGTTAGAACTAGTACCTATAACCGAGCTACCGGAGTCCGAGCGTAGAAGAGTGTAGTCCAGACCAAACCACGACTGTCGATGTGTTGTCGTCCACACCCGCGGCCAGCTCATTCCGTCTTGCTAATGTTACCAGTCCTGATCTGGGTATAACTGCGCATAATTCCGAGAATCCTTCTCGGGAAGCAATTTGAATTTGTCATAAATACGTGTCGTTTGAAAAGACCACCAAAATATGGTAATCGTTAAATAGGTACATATACCTAAGCAGGTTAGTCAATAAGTTAATTTATTATTTGCTTTATTTATTTATTTATTTATACTTTTTTGTACACCTCATAACAAATAGAGGAAACACGTTTGTAAAAACAAGTGTACAATGGGCGGTCTTATCGCACAGGGCAATCTCTTACAGACAACCTTTGGATGGATTAAACGAAAGAAGTTAGATTTAGTCAGTACAAGTCTGACACTCCCTCCCGCTACACCCAGAGCGGGAGGAGTGATTGGATGATTTCCCATCCCTAAAAAAAAAAGGGCGGTCAGTGTCCAAAACATCATTAATATTATTAATTAGACATAATAATCTATACTAATATTATAAAACAGAAGAGTTTGTTTGTTTGGTTGAACGCGCTAATCTCAGGAACTACTGGTCCGATTTGAAAAATTCTTTCAGTGTTAGATAGCCCATTTATCGAGAAAGGATATATCATCACGCTAAGACCAATAAGAGCGGCGCAATAATGAAAAATGTTACGCAGACGACGTGCACGGGTCAGCTAGTATAAAATAAACAATACAAATATATATACATATATTTATACAAACTAATTAATATCAAGTTTACAATTAGGAGAGGAGAAGAAAAATTATAGTGAGAGGTAATGCTCCTTAACCATTTTTTTAAACGTAAGTAGCGTTTGAGCACGTCTGGTATGGGTTAATTGTATGGTGTTACATTAATACATTGTATGGCAGGGTAATTTAGTTTGTTTCTTTGTATTAGTTTTCAGTATTCATGTTTAAAAATCTATAATTATTAATCTAATTATATAATTATATAAAAATGAATTGCTGTTCGTTAGTCTCGCTAAAACTCGAGAACGGCTGGGCCGATTTCGTTAATTCTTTTTTTGTTTATTTCGCCAGAATACAGAAACGGTTCAAAGCAAAAAAAATACTAAAAAAAATGCAATTGACGGGAGTGAAGCCATGGGGAACAACTAATATATATCTATAGGTACTTAATATTATAAAGCAGAAGAGTTTGTTTGTTTATTTGTTTGGTTGAACGCTCTAATCTCGGGAACTACTGGTCCGATTTGAAAAATTATTTCAGTGTTAGATAGCCCATTTATCGAGGAAGGCTATATATAGGCTATATATCATCACGCTAAGACGAATATGAGCGGAGCACTAATGAAAAATGTGACGCAGAACACGTTGCACGGGTCTGCTAGTATATGTAATATTTAGGGTGGAGATTTGTAATAATTCCTATCTAACCCAATGATATATAAAACTATAGATACGTTATCCGCACTCTAAAATGACTACATGAAATGAAGCCAATTGGCCACATCGCGCTTAGTTACGCACCAACATGTCGCGCGACACTACGTTTGTTTTGATGTCAATTTGACTATTACTTATCCTGTGACGTAACTGATCTCCCTCTAGCAACAGGCATCTCGCCGTACGGTGACATATTTTCTTTCCCTTTTTTTATGCTTAGTAGCTATTTAGTATTTTCGCTGTTTTTAAGCGCCGCGATGTTGGTTTATGACGTTTCTGTATTTAATACGTCATTGATCTAACCCAGCTATTTGAGCCACACTTGAAGTATGAAACATCATTTTATAATCACGCTCCAATAAACTTTAGAAATGTGTAAGAATACATGTTTAGCGCTAATTGTGTAACCATCACGGAACTGTTTTTGTCTGTAGATTAAACACTTTTGCACGTGATTATACTTTTTGTGTACAAAAAAATATACGTCTACCAAAAAAAGTAGGGACTCCCATATACCGGTAGATCAAAGGGAAATAAACAGTTAATACTGGGCTTATACGGTGATCTCATTTATTGTACTTGGGCAGTCATATATGCTACAACTTTTCTGACGGGCGAATTTCGATTACTTGTATGACAAAAAACCATCATCCAAGTAAACGAATTCCAGCTATTTCGATTTAAAATCCAAACCTCGTAACCGATTTTGATAAAATTTAAATAGGACTAATCTGCAAGTATATCCTTTCAGATAAAATAAAAAAAAATCAAATCGGTTAATAATTGATCAAATCGGTCCCATTTAAATTTTATGAAAATCGGTTACGAACTTTGGATTTTAAATCGAAATAGCTGGAATTCGTTTACTTGGATGATGGTTTTTTGTCATCCAAGTAATCGAAATTCGCCCGTCAGAAAAGTTGTAGCAGATTGGTCCTATATAAAATTTTATGAAAATCGGTTACGAACTTTGGATTTTAAATCGAAATAGCTGGAATTCGTCTACTTAGATGATAGTTTTATGTCATCCAAGTAATCGAAATTGCGTATTTTGCTTTTCTGCGATTTTGCAGTGGTGTTGTTAGGGGTTGGGTACCACTAAAAAGTGAAAAATAAAAAACTTTTGGAAGTCGGTTGTATTTTTTTGTAAAAAGTTTTTTTGTTTTCGTTTTAAAAGGGTATACCTTAACGGATCCGTATTTATAAATTTTATAGTGTAGCCTTAATATGCCCATTTTCAACATGTATTTTGTTGTATATTTTTTGTTGGTTGTCATAAATCACTACATTTCTGTCTGTCTGTTTGCGATAATCTCAAAAACTCCTGCATCGATTTTTATGTTTATTTCACCAATGGATAGAGCTGTTCTCGAAGAAGGTTTTAGTATACCGCGTGTATCTGACATCGACGCACAAACGATTTCCATGGGCCCAGGGCATGATTCTGGACACCCTAGACTTATTTGTTTAATTTGTCGTCGGCTTTTTTCTCATATTTTTTTTTTTTTAAGGGTTTTTTTACTTTAGACTGGTCATAATCGTTATTCTGACCTAACCCAATGAGATTTATAATAAAAAAATATTAATTAACTACTTTCACTAAAATGAGCAATCTGAATAAAACCACAAATAGATATCAGCTCAGCCGAGCTAGCTGATACCTATTTGTGGTACTCTTGAAAAAAAATAAAAATTAGAAAAGAACCGACGAAAAATTCCAACACTGGGGAATGTCCAGAATCATGCCCTGGACCCATGGAAATCGTTTGTGCGTCGATGTCAGATACACGCGGTATAATTTGTCAAGTGGGCGAAGTCGCAGACATCAGCTAGTAAATAAATAAATTAGTCTCACGCGGTTGGTAAAATGTGTCATCAGTTTTCGAAGTAAAAAATGATGGCCGAAAGGAAAATATATTTTATATCAGGTAAGAAAACCACAAATATCTATCTCAACTCGCGTTTGATTGGTTTTTGTCTGTGTTTTTGTGTTTTGAATCTTTGATCTTTTTACATTAATTTGGTTTTTCTCCGTGTCCGATTTTTGTTTTGTTCTTTGCTTGATTCCTGGAAATTCAAATCGAAGCTTAAGGGCCACATGAACGTAATTTTGTGAGTTGTTAGTTGCTTAAAATGAGTTGGCGAAATTATAATAAAGAATAGTAATAAATAACTTTATTGACATAAAAATGTAATAACCAAACATGTGAAGCCCCTACTGACTCCAAACCTTTTTTTTTTTTATTAGGGATGGGAAATCATCCAATGACTCCTCCCGCTCCGGGTGTAGCGGGAGGGAGTGTCAGACTTCTACTGACTAAAACCCATCCATGTTCCTTCATTTCCCTTAGTGTTCCGGAGCCACGGTGTCTCTTGCGAATAATCCCGCGACTCCGGCAGGCATCGGCCCTATCGGGCCCCTCTGTGTGCTGACTCTCTTTGAGGCGCGCGTGGAACACTTACTCGCCATCGACACGGCCTGTCGTCACTAGATGGATGGACGGCGAGCCACGCATAGCTCGCCGTCCACAGGCCCGCGCCTACGGTGGCCGGAGGTCACCAGGTGGTGGCCCCCGACGCCCGCGGCGTCTACCACGGCGGCCAGGACGAGAGGGTCTCCTCTCCCTCTCCGCCACCTCCTTCACTAGCATGACTGCTTCGCAGAAGGAGGCAACGGCGTCCCATTCCGTCTCGCTCCGGACCAGGGCCGAACGCGAGAGGTCGCCGCCGATCGCCGTTTCGAGGACACGGCGGTGCGCCGCCCAAGCGGGGCACACCTGCACAGTGTGCTCCACCGTGTCCTCCGGTCGATCCACGCAGTGGTGAAACCCGGGCGTTTCTTCCCGCCCAATTCGGTCCAGGAACCTCCCGAAACATCCATGTCCGGTGAGGACCTGCGTCAGGCGGAAGGTGAGGACGCCGTGGCCCCTCTCTAGCCACTCCTCAAAGAGGGGACTTATTGCCACTATCGTGGCGTGCCCTGCACCGGGTTGCGACAGTCGTCGTCTCCATGACGCCATGAGATCGCGCCGGAGGTCTGTCCGCTGCGCGACAATTGGCCGCGTCAGGGAGTTTCCCCCCGGCGTAGTACCTCCACGCGCCAATCATGCAGGCGCGCGAGGACTATCGCTTCCAGATCCCATGGCGGCAATCCGGCAAGGAGACACACCACTTAGCGCGAGATCGTGCGGTACCCTCGGGCCATCCTTAGGGCCATCACCTTTTGGGGCGCGTTCAGATAGTTGGCAGTACGCTGCCGCAAGGAACGCGCCCACACCGGGGCCCCGTCGAGGGCCATGGACCGCAGGACCCCCACGTAGAGCCTCCGGCAGGAGGCGTTTGGTCCCCACAGGTTGGGCAGGAGCCGCCTGAAAGCAGCCCCGGCCCGCTCCAGTTTGGGTGCCGAACGTCGGAAGTTTTCCACGAAGTTCCACCGGCTGTCGAGGACGTGCCCTAGGTACTTCAGCGTCAACTCGACGCAGATGGAAACCCCTCCTACCGTCAGCAAGGATCCCGACGGTGGCGGTGACGGTGTCCTCTCTACGACTGTCGCAACCCCGCGTGTCATGACGTCGGCCGCCTCCGCGTACGACCCCCCCTGTGCCAGCACCAGCGTGTCGTCAGTGTAACAGACCACGCTGACGCCGCTAGGGAGGTCGGCGCGCAGCACCCAGTCGTAACTAATGTTCCACAGGGGCGGCCCCAGAACCGATCCCTGTGGAACACCGCACGACATCTCTCGCCGCCGGTTCCACTCACCGCTGTGACTAGGGTAGATTACTGTTCGGTCGGACAGGTAGTCCCTAACCACGAAGGTAGATCGGCACCCGATGATACCGGAGTGCCTCCCCAATGCAGCTCCAGGTCATGGTGTTGAAGGCGTTGGCGATGTCGAGTGACACCGCCAAGACAACACCACCCCGGGAGACCGCATCCCCCGTCGTGAGGGCTCTAACGCGCATGACGGCGTTCACCGTAGAGCGCCCCTTGCGGAAACCGAGCTGGTTGTCCGCAAGATCCGGCCCCGTTCCCGCTAGGTGCCCGGCGAGGCGGTTTGCAATAACTCTTTCGAAGAGCTTGCCCACCTCGTGGAGCAACACTACGAGCCGGAGTGCAACACTACGGGCCGGACTGACTCCGAACCTGTGTTACAGAAATCAGTTTCCTCCGCCTTATAAATACATTTTTTTTTGTAAAAAAATAAAAGAAAAACAAACACTATCAAGTATTGAGACAGTAAAACTAAACAATAAAGAGAATCAAATCGAACGTGCAAGTGTTTGATTGCGTGAGTGATGGTGTGTGGGTGTTTGTGTAGGTATGTGTGATTGAAAGCGAACGCATGTTTGTATATGAGTGTGTGTGTGTGTTTGTGTGTGAGTATCTTATTACATATTTCATTTATGTTTCTGATAAATTTAACTTTTCAGTGTCGTCATAGCTTAAGGACTGAAGCCATGATCTTAAAATTTGTTTTACCTTATATAAGTAAGCTTATCAATTGAAATAGATTTATTAACCAGGTTGTAGATCTTTGCAGACTGGAAAACAAGTACGTCTACTTATTACATCTAAGCTAAGGTAACATAGTGTGTCTACGACAGTTCGGAGAATATATAATTGTCGAACTGTAAGGACTTGGGCTTCCGAGTACAACTGTCTAGTGGAATGTATTCGATGTCCGGGAAGATTGTAACTGTTTAAAAAAAATATGTAATTAAACAAATACATAAATATATGTAGGTATACATATTACATATACATTTTATCATTTTGTCTAACATAGATATTAAGAAAAATTGTCACTAACACTTATGGATTCTGTCCGAAATAAATAGTTAATAATAAAAATAATAATTACGTAATTTTATTAGATTCAAATAAAAATGCCTATGAATGGTTATTTTATCCGTTCACATCAACATTATTGATCTGTTTCTTTATAAGAAAATCTATTTTTAGAATTATTTAAGTGTCATGTTTTTTAATGACTCTATTAATATATTATTATGGTGGCTTTATGTAAGAAATACTACGTAGTGACTTGTAGGTAATTTTAGTCTTGTCTTACAATATGCCTAGCCTATTAAAAACTATTTTGGGGCCGACTTCCAGTCTAACCTAGTGGAGCTGAATACCAGTATTAAAAATATGGATTATGGGAATTTACGAGAGTTAAAAAAACAAAACAGGAAATTATTTGTTGTATTAACATCATAATTATAAGATTCACTGTCTTATTTCTTCATTTTTAGTGTTCCGTACCTAAAGGGTAAAAAACGAGACAGGTACTAAGACTTTGCTGTCTGTCTGTCTGTCACCAGGCTGTATCTCAAGAACTGCGATACCTAAACAGTTGAAATTTTCACATATGATGTATTTCTGTTGCCATTATAACAAAAAATACAAAAAAAATAGAATAAAATGAATATTTAAGGGGGCTCAAATACAAAATTGCCGTTCTTATAGATAATGGTACGGAATGCGGCCGCTAATTGTATGTTTTTTTGTTTTTAAATTTGGTGTACATTAAAGTACATATAAATAAAAAAATAAACCCTTCGTGCACGAGTCCGACTCGCACTTCGCCAGTTTTAAAAAAATACCCTTTAAGACTATTTTCCTATGCACCTACTGTTAAAAAACTATATCTATACTAATATTATAAAGCAGAAGAGTTTGTTTGTTTGTTTGGTTGAACGCGCTAATCTCAGGAACTACTAGTCCGATTTGAAAAATTCTTTCAGTGTTAGATAGCCCATTTATCGAGGAAGGCTATAGGCTATATATCATCACGCTAAGACCAACAGGAGCAGAGCAGTAATGAAAAATGTTACGCAGACGACGTTGCGCGGGTCAGCTAGTAATATATATAGTTTGTTACGAAACTAGTCCTAAGTATGTACGCTCATATCTCGTTTTTTCCCGCACTCCTTTGTGATAACATACACTTCCAAGAGAACCTACATGCCAGATTTCAGTTTTCTACGACCAGTAGGTTTTGGCAGTGCGTTGTCTGTCAGTCATTCAATCACTCAGTCAGTCAGTAACGGAAGAGTTTTATATATTAGGATACCTATATTTCCTTCAAATTGCAAGAAATTGTAATTCCGTTCACAATATTTTATTACATCAAAAAAAAAACCCATCAATCGCAGAAACTACGATGAATACAACAAAACAATAGAAGATATATAAACATAGATATTATAGACAGGATTCAGTACCAAGAATGACCCTTGCCGGTTGGGCGTGCCGTTCATGAGTTATGGCCAGACCAGAAGCCATAGACTAAGAAGCTTTAGAAGTGAATTGAGGTAAAAGTTTGAGCTGACTATAATTTCGCAGAGTTACCACAATTTTATTTTTAAATAAATTTTTGTCTGTCATGGAAATGTGCTTGCCATTACATTCAGAATCGGAAATCATCAAATGACTCCAGCCGCTTTGGGCAAAGCAGAAGGGAGTGTCAGACTCTTACTGACTAAAACCCATCCGTGTGCCTCCTAGTGCCCTTTGCGTTCCTAGGTCGCGGTGACTCTTTCGAACACATTCCGCAACCCTGGCAGGCACTGGCCCTAGCTCCGTCTACTATGCTGACATCTCTTTGAGGCATGCGTGGAACACAACGCGCCGTCGACGCGGGCCTGGTTCTGCAGTGCGATTCTGTAAACATATCGAAGTGAACACTTAGTCGAAGTAAACGACAAGTGAGCTGTCAAACCATTCAAACAAGATGGAATGAATGACAGCTCACTTGTCGTTCACTCCACCTAAATGTACGCGGTGAGATGTCAACAGAATCGACCGGCACACCTAAGGTGGCCGGGAATCGCAGCATAATGTGCCCTACATGCACTCCTGGGTAAAGGGCTCCATACAAGTCTGTACTTTTCTAGACATAGTTTGGTGCAGTCTATCGGCAGGAGTCAAGCTCGTGATACCATCTTCGCCTCGGTCTGCCACGAAGTCACATGGCATACGGTGATGATTTCAGTGGAAACCGTACTTTATTCAGTTTTAATTAGATCGAGTCTTGTATTATACTCCTTGGTCTTTACTTTACACAGGTACCAGGTAGACAAATTTTGAGTCGACAGAAACGATTTATAATTATTTTAAACTAATATAAGTCTCGCGAAAACGCTGTTTTCTATGGCAGCTGTATAGCTGCCATAGAAAACAGCGTTTTCGCGAGAGGGACAACGACGATGACGTCGGTCCATGACGTCTATACAGACGTCATGGACTTTGACGTCAAAGTTCATATCGGACTTCTCTTTCTAAGTGTAATCTTTTAAGCTTTATAATATTTCATCGCTGATGAAAAAAGATATTTAAAAAATTAATAAATTATTGTTGACTAAAGCTGATAAGTATTTTATTTTGCAAATAAAAAATCGCAGGCATGTTACCTAGTAATTTGATTACTATTTTTCACACCTACACTTTCGGTATCTTGTGATTAAAAATCTGCTTTCTTTTCTTAGCTGGAAGGCCGGTTATGCATACACAACAAATGATTTCAGAGCGTTATCGCTTCCGCAGCTCTATTCTTAGTCTACGGTTATGGCCCGAGCAGAGGTCAGAAACGGCCCTATTGTCCGGCGATTAGCAATTGATCCCACAAAGCTGCCATTGTATTCGATGAGTGCGGATGAACTTAGGGAATTATGTACCGTACTATTAATTTTGGGTGTCGATTCTGGAAGATTTTGGATCCAACAATAATTAAAACGCTTCAGCAAAGTTTTAAATAGTTTTCGGATTATGTTATATTGGACCTAGTTATGCCTAAATTATCGACCATGTGAGTAATTGAAATTAAATAAATCTATATCTATCTATACTTATAATAAATCTGTAGAGAGGTCAATTCTGTACATGAAATATATTTCCAAAATAACTATCAGGGGGTGATTAGGGATCGATACTGATGCCAAAAATGCAATCAGTACAATTTTTGTCTGTCTGTCTGTCGGTCTGTCTGTCTGTCTGTCTGTCTGTCTGTCTGTCTGTATAACCGTTATAGAAACAAAAACTACTCGACGGATTTTAATGAAACTTGGTACAATTATTATTCATACTCCTGAGCAGGTTATAGTATACTTTTCATCACGCTACAATCAATAAGAGCAGAGCAGTGAAGGGAAATGTTGGGAAAACGGGAGAAGTTACTCCATTTTTTAAGCTTCCGTCGCGTGTGCAACCTTAATGGTGAAAGCTACACAGAAACATGTATGACGGAAATGTTCTCCTTAAAATTATATAAAAAATATCCAACGACAGCATATGTCTATCTTTTATGATTGACGAACAATAACACGTGTAACTCCCGATAGCTTAGCAGTTCGAAGCTTTCTGATTGTATTTGTCTACTCTTACGTTTATAAAACTCTCAGTCGTCCCTATTTAACATTAATAAAAGTTAACATTATTAACTATTCCATAAAAAAAGAATCATTGAAATCGGTATAGAAACACCAAAAGTTATACATGAAAAACGCTAATAATAAGCCATCGCGCGTGAAAACTGAATCATGCTATAAGGATTATTTTTGTGGTCGCGATCGCACAGGCAGGCGGCTAGCTTGGCGCCTAGAGGCTAGCGAGTAGCTTCGGAAAACGGCTTACGACAGTTTGCAATATCCTTTAATAATTATAATGTCGAGGGGAAGATGGTTATAATTTCGCTTTACACCAAACGAGTAATATTATAATGTGAAAGTTTGGTTGTTTGTTACTCAATCACGCCAGAACGGCTAAACGGATCTTAATGAAATTTAGAACAAAGGTAGATTATAGTCTGGAATAGCACATAAGCTACTTTTCATCCCGGGAATATTCCCGGGATGAAAAGTAGCTTATAATGTGCTATTATATATTATTATTATTCGCCCGCGTGATCCCTAGGGAACAACAGCGGGCGAAGCCGCTGGCAGAAGCTAGTAGATAATAAATCTCGAAAAAATTCAAACAGAAACTTTCTGTTCATTTTTGCCGATGGGTGCAGTTGTTTATTGCTCAAAAAAAAACAAAAAAATAAATAAATGATTCTGATCATTTTTGTTTTTCATTGTCACATGTTTATTAAGTTTTTGATTACTATATGGTTTCTGTCGATCTTTTACTTATAAAAAATACTATATTTTCTCTGTTTGTAAGTACTTTTCCTGATGGATGCGAGACGCACAGGACCGGTCTTAGTGGCAGTGGACGACTTTCTATGATTGCTTTTTACATAACTAGGTCCTTACAGGACACAAAGTATATTTTTTTTCTGTTGATAGGCACGCGTTTGACCACTATCTCACCTGATGGTAAGCGATGATGCGGTCTAAGATGGAGCTCGCTTGCCTACAAGTAACCTATTCACTCTTGACTTAAAGACACCCAGGTTGGAGCTCTCAGGAAACACAGACTCCGGCAAGGAATTCCACTCCTATGCTGTACGCACTATGAAAGTGTTACCCAAAACGTTTTGTGCGTGTGAGTGGGATGTCCACCATGTACCAGAGGCGCATTGTTTGATTAAGTACGACGCATACAAAAAAAGAAAAAACTTTAACGGTAATTTAAATATCAAATAACAACAATCACCGCACACTCTGAATCACTTTTCACTTTCACAAATGTGTTGAAGGACAGTAATTACCACCGTCGTAGTGATGAATCACTCGTTCCTTTTTTAGAGTTTCGTCCCCAACTCGGCCTTCACCGTCCATCCATTCGTATGTCTGCCAGCGGGCTATATCTCAGAAACCCTAAGGACAGTTCAAATTTTAATGTGTTTCCGCTTGCCGTTGTTCCGAATCTACTAGACCGAACCAGTTGACATTGACATATAATCATTGCGACTCAAACACGGATGTGTAAAAAAAATATTTTTTTGAAATAGGGGTCATTTTTTTTATGGAAAAACTAGAGACCTAAAAACGAGTTTTTCCAAGCTTACCATATCTCGTATCAATTGAGAGGGTTTGGAATATTGTTAAGAAATTAGATGACAAATGACCATTCTCTTTTATCTCTAAAACTGCTGCACGCGAGTCCGACTAGCACTTCGTCAGTCTTTGATATTTAAGGCGAGGTTGCAGTACTGTGTGTTTTGACGAACAACAGCGACTGTCCGGCGAGCGAAATAATGCCTAAATTTTGATTGTTTTTTCTTCTTGGCGAAAACTGATAAAGAAATTATACAATATGGTTTCAACATTTACTTCAAAATAAAAAGCTCTATCTATTGATATAACTTTTACATATATTCGTGATGAAATCTCTTAGCAGTACACGTTTAAAATTGTAATTTAGTGTCATGTTTGATAAAAAAAAGTATCGAGCCAATCATTCTAAATCGCGTTTCTATCTTTACGATTTACTTGAGGGTATGTTCAATTTTTATGTAATGATTTTTATTTATTAAAAAACTCATAATTAATTAGATTTTCAGACGTTCTAAAATCTTAAAAAGTACTGCAACCCCGCCTTAAGTGTCGCCGGACGGAGAGCAGGATGGAGGGGAATCGTTTACATACAATTTGTACGAACTTGCTTCGTCTCTGTCCCGTTCTCTGTCCCGTCAGAGACGGACACCCGGATGTGTGTGAACGGTTATGGCTCCTTAATGTCGCTAAAATTATAAATTGCGACTTCAGTTTGAACGCTTTTTAAGTACGTACCAAAATAGGCCTTTGGTCATTTACTTCTTTTTTTTTGATAATGTTTGATCCAAATTGCCTTGAACCAAACAATCTAGCAGCATTCTTTTAGTTCAAAAAGGTTAAACTGGTGATATTAAAGCGTTCGAAATAAAATAATAGGTATTTATTTATTTATTTAAACTTTATGCCCAATAGTGTTACATGGGCAGACTTAATGCAACAATGCATTCTCTACCAGTCAACCTTTGGGTTAAAAAGACTACATCGTGGTAGGTGTACAACAACAAATAATAAAAAAATAAAACATTTAAATTGATTTTTTTCAATACTATACATAACACTGTAACTAGTGAAGCTAGCGAAGCTGTATATTTTTATGAACTATCTTATATTCTGAAAGTAGATGGAATAAGACCTCGTGAACGCAGCCCAATTCATTGTTCTGACCAGATCAGCACCGCCCTTGATTCTACAACCGGTCTATTCTATTGACGTTTCATCGTTTATACTTAGGTGAAGTGAACGACAAGTGAGCTGTCAATTTATCTTGTTTGTAAGGTTTGACAGGTCATTTTACTTAAGTTTTCACTTTGACATGTTTACAGAATAGGCTAGTTTCCATCATCCACAAATTGCAAAACTATTTAGTACGTCAGTTAGAATATTGAAAAATAATGGACACGTATTTTTGGTTTTTGTAAATCAATGAATATTGACAAAGATAAAACGCATCAAAACTCGGGAGTGGGGGCTCTCGTGACGTCACGACCCGCTAAAAATTATGCCAGGGCGAGACGTATTGAGAATAAGCATCGTAACTTCGTCAATTTTGGTAATACTTTTGGATAATATAACTGACGGACTAATTAGATTTTTTCAGGATACAAGCTTATTGTACTTCAGTTCACAACGCCCTCCACACCGCCAAGCAAAGAAACAGATGGAGAAATATCATTCGTGAAAAAGAAGGGAAGTCACAACCTTCAGAACTCAGAACTCTGGTTTATACCAGTAGCAAGAAATCGACCAAGTGCTTGTCGGACTCGCAACCAAAGAGTTCCGGACGAATGCTTTTTTTATTCTGTATTAATTTAAAACTATAATTCTAATACATTTTCCTCCAGTCTATTGGTAAAGACCTATTGTCAGTTTTTTTTTTTCAAATATCTATGCTGACTAGTTTCGGAGAAAAGGGGGGAATTGCCAATTTTCCTCTTTTTTCTTTAACAACTTCAGAATGGCGTTTATTAAAATTTTAAAAAGAAACTTTTGTGACCATGACAATTAGCCTTTTGATTTGATACGTAATAGTGTACCGTTGGAAAATCTTTTTTGTGCTAATTTTGCCCAGTTTCAAAATTAATGTATGATTGTCACGCGTCCAGGGTAGCGGCAGACAGACAGACAAATAACCGAGTGATCTGATTTCTCTTACTCCTTCCTTAAAAGATTAGATACTGCAGTTATTTGGGTCTTACTAAAAACTTCATAGTATTCAGGGCCTCTAGACAAACGTCCGAAATCGGCTTTTGCTAAATGCTACAATGGGCCTCATCAGAAAGCTTAAAGTCTCACAAACGGCATTGGACAGGGCTACGCTCTTTGTGACCGAATCAAAAATGAAGATATCTAGAGGAGAATCAAGATTATGAAGGATGTTGGGAAGCACATGGCTAGCGAGTTTCGTTTCGTATAAATAATGTACTGATATCAGTACATTTCCTTAATTTGACCTTGAGATACATTTCATTTTGTCGTCAGACAAAGAAGCAATATAAACACTTTTTTGTTTGTTTAAATAATAATTATTTTTCAAGTTTTTATTGAATTTTTTGAATAACACTTAACGATATTATGTGACGATTTTAGATTTTATTGTTGCAACACAATTTTTCATATTTTGATTGATTTACTCTAAGTATTAAGGATATTCACTTTTTATTTATTTTTTCAAAATCAAAAGTCATTTATTCAAATTGTTGAGTGCCAGCACTTTTTGAACGTCAACGTTTACAAGAAGACAGTCCCCCAAAAACGCCCGCCCCTCACCTTGCTGGACATAGGCCCGTTCAAGCGTGGCTACAACAACTTGTGTGTCTCGGATCCAGAGGATTACCATGGCCTCCATCATGGTCACTGGTCCAACTAGTGGGAGACGCTGCGATGCGTCTCTTGCTACTCGGTGGCCGCTACAGAACTTTATGATTCCATGGACTTTCGTTCTGCGAGCAATGTGCCTTGCTCATTGGCTCCTAAGTTTGACTGTTCATAATTCGAAATATAAGTGGAATAATCCGTTGTCCAGAATGTGCAGTCAATATGATTCAATTTGTTCTAAGTTAGACTTGATTTTTATCAATTTTAACGAATTTAGAAATTCTTTATTTAAACAATTGTAATTACAATACTGTAACTTAGTAACTTCTCCATATTATGAAACCTTCTATCTCTAGTGAAGCACATTAGATAATAATTGGACTCCAGATTTATGTACTGTATATTGTCATAACTCTTAAAATTTACTATAATTTTTTTTTTTGATATTTTCTTATCTATAGAACATTAAATAAGCTAGCGAAAATTCACCGAAGGGAACGTACTCTCCGAATAAAAAGTCAATTGCAGAAGTTTATGTGCAATTCAGACTATAATTATTTTAATCTTTGGCTCGTGTCTGTTTGTTGGACATCAGAATTTATGTGTTTTTAAACGCACCCGCGTAACAGAGAATTTCTGTCTTTTTTTAATGAAAAATCTATCACAACGCCAAATATACAGATTTCGTTCAGCAATTTTGGCGTGACTTAGTAACAAAAATCCATTCAAACTTTCTCAACTATACCTAATAGTAAGATTTAGTTACAATTGATCGTGAACGCTCCAGTTTAAAATATAGATAAAATATATTATTTGGAGGAGAAATAGTAAATCAACTTAAAAATAAGTAATTACCAAGCTTGATTTAGAATACCAGTCTGACTGGCTTGTCAAAAATATAAAACTATAAAAATACCTCCTTATTCAAATACACATAGATAGGTACTTCTTTGACATAACAGGACGGTTAATATGTACAGGCTGTAGACAGTTGATAGCAGATGTCATTATTACTTAACGAGATGAATATTCTAGAAATAATTTAAATAACTGTTAAGCCACTAGACCAGGCCCCTTATTCACAACCATTCGATTCGATTCCGTGTCGGTAGGGAACCGAATTCGATAATCTCATTTCTGAGTCGAAGAACTGTCAAAACGCTATTCACAGATCCGAGAGGATGCGTTTTTTTCTATCCGATAGACCATTGTGTTTATGGGGAACGCTAAAAAATGGTAGTAAATAGATGATCGTGGTAGAAAATTTAAAGTAGTAAATAAAATTGGTTTATTTGAATATTTTGTTCCGTTCAAATTTAAAATCCCGAAAGTTCATTTGCCCGAAAGTTTAAAATCCCGAAGTTGCCAAATTATTACTTATGGAATATACAGCTAGTTGCCTAATAGATAGCAAACGATACAAAATAATTTTATTATTAACCAAAATAAACTTTATTTCGAATAAATTAACCTGCTTTGTAAACAGCAGTGTCAAACTGGCAAAGCGGAAAAAATGTTAACTTTTAAAACTTTAGAACTAATTAGAACTATTTTCATCAACTAGCTAATAGGTACCCCCAAATTACCTTGTATTTCTACCTTTAGCTTACTCCCTGATCGTCAAAATTCTATAGAATGGACACACAAACTTCAAGTTTTGTATTCGAAAGAAAGGAAAAAGAGTATAGATAGAAATAAATATTACAGATACAGTCATTAAATAATGGCAGGTAACTTATTTTATTAGAAAACAATTTGATTTGACTTGGGTGTAACTGAGATCTCACAGGTACATTTTGCTATGAAAGGTTTGTGTAGCAGGATTTATACTTTTGTAAAAAAAACTGTCTGACTTGACGGCAATCTTCTCTTCGGCCAATAAAAGAGAAAGTGGATTCAGTCGTGTTGTTCGCGGCGCCTAGTAGTGATGCCAGTATTAATTATCAAGTCCTTTTACGGCAGATGAGTGCGTTTCAGGAAAATAGGCCCTGATTTCTTCAATGAGGCTAAGGGCCATGTCGGGTGTTAACCTATAAACGGACTGAAACCACGGGTCGGCAAAAGGATTCGTCATATCCTAGGCTCTATGAAGAGACAACGTCTCCTGCCTCTGTTGTTCTGCGGCACATCGACGGTCTCTGGCTCGCACAATCACATACTCCATCTACCAAAATACCAAATTACGAGTATGTTATCTAAAATCTTGAACGAATATCACATTTCCGTAAATACTTTGACTTTATGTAAATAAGTATAAATCGATGAAATACGGTCAATACATTAATAAAAAATCATTGACTTACTTCAGGCAGTGTTTAAAAAGTTTACAGTATTTTTATTTCACTGAAATAAGCTGGAAATATGGTTAATTTATTCGTTTTAATTTCTTTCGATATGACTCCCGACAGCAAACAGCTGTCGGAAAGATTCGAGTCTTCTTATCGAATTTGAACTGTCAAAATGTTTCGGTTTCGGATCTGTGAATTGCGTTTGGAGGACATCTTCGATAACTTAGACGTTCGATTCGATACGGAATCGAATCGAATGGTTGTGAATAAGGGTGCAGGTCAGCAAGTTCACTGGGATTCTCAAAATAAACAATGACATGATAGATGCATGGACTATAAATTCTGAAGTTTTGAAATGCTTTCCTATTTTTGATCTCACTACTTGTTTGGGCTAATTAATGGGGAGAGCACCTTGGCCTTTTTTCAAATTTTTTGTTTTTAGGGGGATAACTCTTTCACCTCAGAACGCCTGAAAGGATCTTCATGAAATTTAACACAGAAGTAGATTATAGCCTGGAATAGCACATGGACTTATTTTTTGACATTCACGTGATTGGAGCCGCCAGCTAATGTTAACATAATATAAACCGGAAAGCTAACTGTACTTGCATAGTATCTAAACTAACCTAATAAGATTAACGGTATCTATTAGTCAATCTATCATACTCGAACTAATTAGTGATGCTACGGTAACTGCAGTTTGTCAATTAATTCGTATATAATAGGTAATGAGTCTTCACATTAATTAGGTGACGGATAGCACGGATATTAGGTACTCTTAAACTCAAACTCTAGCATTTATTTAAACTTTATGCACAATATTAGTTCATGGGCGGTTATTCTCTACCAGTCAAACACTGTGGTAGATGTACAACAAACGAATAATAAAAATAAAACATTTAAATTGAATCTTTTCAATACATACAATATACAAACAATAGTAATATTATATACTAATAAAAATACATAATATATATTTGCTAAAAAAAATAAACTAGTAAGTATGATGTTTTATAATATTTTTTTCTAGAACTTGCAATAATTATTAATTTATTTCAATTAAACCATTAACAGGCACTTTGGAATTGTCAAGGTCAGTCGGTTTAAAAAGATGAAGCTATTTACACGTTCCAAAGCGATCTCTATGGAGAAGAACGTGCAAGAAACTCCACGGACACTATTGAAAAAGAGAAGACCTTTCAACTTGTGTGCGTTGGGGAAGTTGGGTGGTATCTTCTCGTCTCACATACCTACCACAGTGTCTTAAGACGAAAGTTATAGTATTTGCGTGACCTATCAGGAATGATAATGTCCGCAAGAAAACCAAGGTTACCGACGAAGCCTGAAGAATCTCAAAACTGAAGTGCCAGTGGGCAGAGCACGTTGCTCGTGTCGATGGGGCCGAAAATTTCTGGGGCCCGAGTCTGCTATTTTTATAAATTTGTCATTCCGACACGATCCCATTGTCATGCCATTGTCATTTTGCTAAAAGTTCGTAATCTGCTAAATTCATAATGGCACGGTCACTGCCACGTCAGTGGCCTGTCAGTGGCACGGCAATGGTCTCGTAACAGAATTGCGGTAGGAATGCCGTAATGCTATTATTTTAAAAACGAGCTAAATTTGAGCATTTATTCATGCCAGATTTTAAATTTAGTTTTACATATTATTTATTAGTGTTATAAGCAATCTGAAGTAGTGAGAAGTTCGTAAATACTAAATCTGTCATTATGTACGAGATTACCATTCATATGGCTTTTTTCAATGACGTCTCAGCGGTTGATCATTGGAATGTCATAATGACGCCATTATGATGCCATTATGTTAGTAGATTACCAAACTTGTCAAAATCAACCATTTTGAAATCAGTGATCGACCATTCTGACACTATTGTAATAGCAGACTCGGGCCCCAGGAGTGGCGACAGCGTACCGGTAGAGGCAGCGTTGGAAGGCCTCCACAAGGTGGACCGATGACCTCGTGAGGGTCGAAGATAGCCGATAGATGAGAGACGCACAGACTTTTAGAGAGTAGCCCCCCAAGTATGATATGATGATAGTTTAGTTTTGAACAGTTGATTTAAATATCAAGTTTAAATACATAATAATTACATAGAGTCGGATAATTATGCGGGCAAAGCTTCCTACTTCAAATTCCGTAAAAAAAAAAAAAACATTTTAAAATAAAAAATGTATTTAGAATCTTAACGAGACAGACGACTCCAGTAATTAATCCTAATTGGCATGCAAAACTGGTTATTAAAATAAAATATCTAAATAACTTATTAGAATTCATCTAATAAGTTATTTAGATATTTTGTTTTCAATTAATGCATATTAATATTATATAGGAGAAAAGTTACTTTGTTTGGTTGAATTTGCTACTTTCAGGAACTACTGGTGCTAATATAAGTAATGAATAGCACATTCATCGAAAAAAGATATTATGGGCCTTTTAACATCACGCTACATGGAGTTGTTCCAAAATACATTACACTACTTGTACATTTATAGTGTACAGTTTAGAACTGTTTTAAATGTATTTCCCTATTATTTAGTATACTAAACAGACAGCTTACTGTTTTAGTATACTAAAACAGTTCTCAACTGTCCAATTTTGTTTCCTGTTTTAAATGTATTTCCCCATTATTTAGTATACTAAACAGACAGCTTACTGTTTTAGTATATTAAAACAGTTATCAATTGTCCAATTTCTGTAAAAAACTGTCCAATTTTGTTTGCTGGTAAAACATAAGAAATTACACTTGAAATTGCAACAAACAACAACAACCCGTAATGGCGGTAAGCTTTAATTTTGATTGATGAATGACGTTTGACATTCATTTATTTCTCACATGTTTATTTACCGACACCGAGATGAAAATTACTGTCACCCCATCCAATCCTAACCTATCCGAGTCGGGGTGCCTCAAGTTTTCTGTGTCCTAAGTTCCCAAATGAGAACTGGAGACATGATTTAATGGCTCCGTTCTTTGAAAAGGCTAGGCTGCTAATTAATTGTCTGATTAAGCTAGTTGGCTGCGAATTTACATAAAATTAAGATAAAAAAAGGAACAAAAATATGATTATTTATTGGACAAGCTAAAAGAAGACTATCACCTACCTGGCCCGGCAATTGTTGCCGGAAAACAAACTGCATGACAACCAGAAATGCTGACATTCGAGTTGAATTAATTTATGCTAGGAATGTGAACTAATAAAAAGTACTTTATATGTAAAACAAGTTGACCTAAGCTGTCTAAAGCCGGGTCCAGACATGATCATTTGACCGATCCTATCACCGTATCCGATCACCGTATCTGTATCTGCGTATTGTATCAAGCCCCGTATCACGTTGTGGACGCCTCCGATTTGCTCCGTATCCGTATCTTCACAGTATTCATGATCGCGTATCAAATTGCCCAGTTCAGTTTCTGCTCTCGATCAAACATGTCGTCGCAGTTGGTTGAAATGTACGAGAATTTAGCAATTTCATGTGCCTGTTTTATTGTCATTCAAAACATTCTAACCTCAATACCAAAACAGAGACGATGGTGGCAAACGGAATTATTTAGAAACAGAAACCGACTTGGAGGAAGAGCTTTGATGAGAGACCTAAGATTTCAATACATAATGACTCGTCCAGACTGACCCACGCCACGTCCGTATCTGTATCACCTTTGATGATCGGACAAAAACCGACACGACATGGGACGGGCCGTATCATAACGGCGTATCGAGATCCCGTATCATGATACGTATATCATTACCCGTCCACATATGCGATCATGATACGCGTCGACGATACGGATACGGTGATCGGATCGGGCAAATGATACATGTCTGGACCCGGCTTTAAGTTGTTATTACTGGATCGGAAGTAACTACGGAAATATAATAGAATAGAATATAGAATTGAATATACTATAATACTAGTTCTTTACGATATAACGGAATGAAAGAAAAATGTTTATTCGGGACGCGCACAATTCACATAAAAGTAAAATAAGTAAAACTAACTATTATAAAAATAAGTTGGCACAGTTAAGTGACTTAAACTACATCCTGAAATACTAAAACTTAACCTGTGCGAAGCCAAAAAGGTCCCCGTCTCTAATATCACAACGCTGGTAATGGCAAAATAGCGTTTTTTTGGATGGGAAATCATCAAATGACTCCTTCCGCCTTGGGCAAAACAGAAGGGAGAGTTTGACTCGTACTGACTTAATCTTAATCGTGTTCTTCCTAATGCCCTGTGTTGCAGAGCCGCGGTGACTCGAACACATTCCGCAATGTCTTGTTTGTCTAGTGGTCAATAGTGGTCATCAACTGCAACTGCAAAGCGTGTGGTTCGGGGTACATTTCACGGGTCTTGCAAAGAGTTAAATAAATTTCTATTCTTTTAAAACTCACCGTGATTTCTTAGGTGAAGTGGGCTGTCCATGTCTATGAATAGCATTTAGATGAACATTGTAACACCTTCAACTCTCCTAAAGCTTAAAATTTCCTCTATTAAAACTATCAGCAGCAACTTTGTTAAACACAACATAACACCGATCTTCAAAAACGATATCCAAGCTAATTTTCATTGTAACTGACTGCAACAATATCAGCAACAAGATCCACAGTATTACACGTCAAAGCTTTTCCTTATCTGCTGCACAAGGCACGGTATTATCACCCTTATTACTTTCGCGTTAAAGTCCACTTCTGCCTCGATTGAATGAACAAAGTTAAAAATCCATTTTGCTTTCATCATGAACCCTAAAGTTGTAAGTTTAGAGTTCTTTCTTGCTTGGTGGAGGTGAATTAAAAATTGGTAAAGTTCTCAGTGACTCGAGCTAAACATTGCAATTGGATACCCATAGTGTAATGGACATTTGGATACCCATTGAGACTGGGAGCACTAATCTGATTGCTACTAGTGCCATACTGTGGCTAGGCTAAACAGGATCATTTGGCCTTCATGCTTCTATGCTTGCATATTATGATTATAAACCTGTTTGTTTCTGTAGGGGTGCTGATACGGGGATTTAAATTCTTGCCTCTGTTTTTATGCTATTGTTACCGTCTTGCTTAGATGTTAGATAAAGATATTGCTTACGAGCTTAAGGCTGCATTTCCACTAGAGATGTACAACGTAGCTGAGCGGTATGAGGTTGCGTATATAAGTTGTAAGATGATGTGAGCATTTCCACCAGTGTTGTTCTAGGCCGCTGTGCGGAGCGAGGATGCCAAACGTCGCTGTGAATCAGTGCGCATATGAGCGGTGTTTATATATGTAGCAGGCTCTTCCAGATGCAAGCCAGTGGGGTGTTTGTGCGTACCTCACACACATCTATCGCACAAATATTTTTTATTTGTGATGGGTTTGCTCTTGACTCTAATCTTGGTCAGAGATGACAGAGACAAAGTCTACGATGGAGTGAGCTTACCCAAAAGAAGCCTCTTCTCTATAAATTTGAAGAGATTAGGATTGTCAGCGTTCGGAAACACAGACGCAGGCAGAGAGTTCCACTCCTTTGCTGTGCGCATTATAAAAGACGTTTGGAAACGCTTAGTGCGAATTAGTGGAATAGCAACAAGGTAGGTATGGTAGGTTGTAGTGCGTCTAGATGTCCGATGGTAGAAGGGGCCGGTAGGATGAGGTCATGGAGTCCTTGGGCACACTTACCGAAGTACAATCTGTAGAAAACCGACGAGCAGCCGTTTCTGCAGGAGCTGCGCTGAGCGAGGCACATCCCTCGCTAGGCACCGTCGCATATCTTTGGTAGAAACACAGCCTACATGCAGCTGTACGTATGCCTTCTGAGTTCTGACAGACTAAACACTGTGAAACAATATAAAGCGACTCTAGGTACAGGACCATAATATTCTTTACATTCAGTATTTTCGCATCATCTTCATTGATTATCATTACCATCGCCCTTTTACTTACTTACTTTTACCAGACGTACTGCAGGGTACGAACCCATACTTGGTCGATATCCTGACTAGTTGTACCCAAAGCTTCTCCTACACATTTAGTATGCGCACAGCCAAGGTGTGGAACTCTCTGCCAACGTCAGTGTTCCCGTCCACATATAATCCATCTGCCTTCAAAGCACGAGTGAACAGGCATCTTCTGGGCAAGCTCGCATCAGCCTGTGGTCTAACTAGAGCAAGCCCATGAAATAATAAAAACAAAAAAAAAATTACCATCCCTTTTCGTCTGTCAGCAATATTTTTGAAATACGGTGAAATAATCTAAAACTCTCCCGTTATTGAGTGACTGACAGACAATGTACAGCCGAAACTGCTGGTCCGACAAAGCTGGGCATTTAAGTTTCTTGGGAATTGTAGGGAGCACTAAGAGAATTTCTTGAAATTCCTACGGGAACAGGAGAAAACAGGATATTTGCGTAAGAAGTCGCGGGCAACAGCTATTGAAATATATTCTATCTCCTCAAGTCGTGATGTCAGAAAAACACCTCCTAGCTACAACCTGAGAATCTTCAAGTCAAGACTGAAAAGGCTACTTCTAGGCAAGCGTGCTCCATCTTAGACCGCATCATCGCTTACCATTAGGTGAGATAGTGGTCAAACGTATGCCTATCAATAGTAATCATCTGCCTAGCCTTTTCCCAACTATATTGGGCTCGGCTTCTAGTCGAACCGGATTCAGCTGAATACCAGTATTTTACATGGAGCGGCTGCCTACCAGACCTCCACAACCCATTAACTTGGTAACACGGTACTCCTTGGCAAGACTGGTGTCAGATTTTCTGGCTTCTGACCATCCGTAACTGCCAAAGATCTTCAAATGACAGCTGGGACCAACAGCTTAACGTGCTTTCTGAGGCCGGAAACCCGGTATGTTAAGATGGTCACCCATCCATAGACCAACCTCGGCAAGCGTTGCTTAACCTTGAAGATCGATCTGTGTGGCTGTTATTATTTAGCCACAAGCTCCTCAATATACCTATCAATAGTAAAAAAAAAATATTTTCACACAAAACATTAAGCTTAGGAAAGATAAAACCTTTGTTTCAATTAATGAAATACTGAAACTCTCTTCAATCTCTCTTGAACAGAAACAAAAATTTTAAATGTTAAATTAAAGCTTTCTTTGAACAGTCGAATACTAAACTCTGGCCCCTCGTCGTGCCTCCAAAATTATTTAAAGGGATTTCCTCTTTGATTATTGTTACAAAAATAAAAATATTTCAATAGAACGCTCTAAATATTACGAAGTCTATGCGAAGCAAAATAAAGCTCTTTCACTCTTTTGCAAACCTGATGAACTAAAATATGATGAATTTTTCAAAGTCATAGAACATGAGTTGCTGGTTATGATGTTAGTAATATAGTCCTGATAGGTTGTCGATGTTTTACAAATAACCCTGTGTAATGATCTAAAATAAGACGTTCAACAAGAAACAGATTCAAGATTCCACGAAATTCTGCCACCATTTTGCGGCATACACCGAGAAACGAATAATTCACGCCCAAAATATATCTTTACGCTGAAATAAATTATTTACTACGGTCTGAGCCGCACAACAAGCTATAAACACTATTCTAATACGTATTTAACAGACCGTAGCGGTTACTGACCAAGGGAATTTCTAATTCGAGACGAAATTATCTATACTAGGGCTGTCCAAACCCTTAACAATCGCGGGCCAATAACCAAAAACGGAACCCAGATTCGTCATGTCTGTCTGTTTGTCTGTCTGTCCGTCCGTATGTCACAGCCACTTTTCTCCGAAACTATAAGAACTATGCTGTTGAAACTTGGTAAGTAGATGTATTCTGTGAACCGCATTAAGATTTTTAGACAAAAATTGCAAAAATAACAATAAATTTTGGGGGTCCCCATACTTTGAACTAAAACTCAAAAAATTTTTTTTCATCAAACCCATACGTGTATCTTTGGATAGGTCTTCGAAAATGATATTGAGGTTTCTAATATTATTTTTTCTAAACTGAACAATTTGCGAGAGAGACATATCCAAAGTGGTAAAATGTGTCCCCCCCCTGTAACTTCTAAAATAAGAGAATGATAAATCTAAAGAAAATATATTATATTATGATGTATAAATTACCATGTAAACTACCAGCGAAAATTGGTTTGAACGAGATCTAGTAAGTAGTTTTTTTTAATACGTCATAAATCGTAAATCGCAACTTTTGCTTATAATATAATACCTAACTGAGTTTTGTACGGAACCCTTGGTGCGCGAGTCCGACTCGTACTTGGCCGGTTTTTTTAAGAATGAGAAATCATCGAATGACTCCTCCCGCTCTGGGCGGAGCAAAAAGAAGTGTCAGAATCGTACTGACTAAAAACCCATCCGTGTTCCTCCTAATGTCCTTTGCGTTCCAGGGCCGCGGTGACTCTTTCGAACAAATTCCGCAATCCTGACAGACGAAGAAAAAACAGCTACGTTATGATCTTTTTGGAAAAATCCAAATCCGGCGATAATGTATAGCTTTATCATTTACCTTTCACAAATCTATGACTTACGGCACTAAAAACGATTCATTGTAGATATAAACACGGAATCTTTGTCTATTAAATAAACAGTGTGAAGTGTATTATTGTGCATTTATGCAATTATACCAAAAAAAAAAAAACAAAGTAAAATTGGTGTAGTCGCAGTACATCAGAAACATGTTGCTCGCAGTATAAATATTAGCCGGGGGTCACACGCGGCCTGCAAGCCGTGCTTTGGACAGCCCTGATCTAGACATTGGCATATTTAGTGATGGCTCCTAAAGCTACTGTAATGAACTTGCTTCAGCCGCTATTATCAAAATATTCTGGCAACACTGAATTGTTGTAAAGGACATTGCTACGCGTCCATACATCGTTCGCCTCAGAACCAACAGAGACGTGAATTTACTAGCTGTGTTTTAAATAATGCATGTGTTCGACTGAAACTAAATTAAAATCACGGACACTTTTCAGAATTGTAAAATATCCAAAATTATTTCGGATTTTGAGGTTATAAAAGATCCCAGAGCTGCTAGACCTCTCTTATTATCTCAGCAAAAAATGGTATAACTCGCGCGCGATCAGAATGGTTGCGACCTTTTGGAATTGAGACGCGCGCGGATCCGCCGGCCAGCCGTAGCGTCGGCAAAAGTTGCCAGCAGGTTTAAAAAGGCCACTTAGCAGAATCAACCAGCAATTCATACTACCCGAAACTATCAAAGGATTTGTCCATTCTCGGCTTCGCGTGGACGCGATGTTCGAAAAGATACAAATAAATAAAAAATCATGTTTTGTTTTTATCGCATATTTATTCAATACTTTTGTATCAACTTGCGCCTACGATGTGTATTTAATAAATAATTAAATTATTTTATTCTTCGACATATTATTTACATTACTCGTCCGAACCGACGAAGGTGGAGGTATCTGCCAGTCGAGTGAACGACAAGTGAGCTGACAGCTTGACATATCAGTTACAGCAGTGCGAATCAGCAGTGCGATTCTATTAACATGTCGAAGTGAACACTTGGGTGAAGTGATCACGAAGTGATCTGTCAATCCATATAATCAAGATGGAGTGACAGCACATTTCGTGATCACTTCACCCAAGTGTTCACTTCGACATGTTAATAGAATCGCACTGCTGATTCGCACTGCTGTAACTGATATGTTAGATTAGATAGATCGACCGGCTGTACACTTGTCGTTCACTTTGACATGTTTATAGAATCGCACAGCTGTAACCGATATTTGTAGAGAGTATTTTATTCCCTTCACTGGCTATGGAATGCTTAATGAGGTTAATTATCATTTTATCTCTTAAAATTACAATTTAAGACTTTTATGCTACCAAAGGTTGTGGAAAACTACCGAACAGTAAAACCAAAAATTACCGTGAAAACCAGTCTCTCAAAACCACAAAAGCCAAAGCCAATGAGCCACAATAAATACCTGTTTACGCTAACACATCGTTTTAAATTCCTATTTCTACTATATATTTTTATTTGCGAAAAGTGAAGTGTCGTCGTTTTCATCTCACCGACGGATAAATTGCGTTTGCTATCCAATTTCATACTGAAGTCTCGCGCGACGTGAAAAATTTTCAACGTTAGCTCTCGTGTGAGGTTTATTATGTTAGTAACACTTATCAGTACTGCATTAGTTGGTCCTTTTGAGGAAGCCATTTTAAATTTTGTACTCTTGCTTTTACAAGAAGTGCTAAGCTCGTTTAAATTTTAGTTTTTGAGTTTTCAGCATTTTGGCTAAGCTTATTAAAATCTGACAGTGTAAATGCTCGAAGCTAAATAATAAGAGTTGGACGGGTCGATCTTCTAGGATAAGTAACGCTTTTCGAGGTCGGTCTGTGGATGGTTTACCATCTTGACACACCGAGATTTCTCCTCGTCTCGGAAAGCACGTTAAACCGTTGGTCCCGGCGGTCATTTATCGGTGTGTGGCAGACGATTGTCAGAATACAAGAAAATCTGATACCGGTCTTGCCAGGAAGTACCATGATTTTTAGTAACAGGGTTATATAGATCAATACAGGCAGTTGATCAGGGTAAAATATTAGTATTCAGCTGAATTCGGTTTGACTGGAAGCCACCACAATATAGTTAGGAAAAAGACTAGATAAGATAAGATAAGTCTTTATTTGCCTTAAACATGATATACAGTTGGTCAGAAATTAATCTAAGGTCCACATGTTTAGCTATTTATCTATCTTCTATACTTATAATAAATCTGTAGAGAGGTCAATTCTGTACATGAAATATATTTCCAAAATAACTATCAGGGGGTGATTAGGGATCGATACTGATGCCAAAAATGCAATCTGCATTGGCCCATTGCAGCCTGGACCCATGGAAATCGTTTGTGCGTCGATGTCAGATACACGCGGTATTATTTTTGTATAAGGTCCCGAACGCACAGGCAGGCGGCTAGCTTGGCGCCTAGAGGCTAGCGAGTAGCTTCGGAAAACAGCTTACGACAGTTTGCAATATCTTTTCATCCCGGGAATATGTTCCCTAGGGATCACGCGGGCGAAGCCGCTGGCAGAAGCTAGTAATACATAAAAATTAAACATTACTTAATTAATAGGGTTCGGATCTCTTAAAATAGTAATAATTTCTTTCTTGAATTTAGCTTTGCTGAGAAACTTAATGTCAATTGAGCCAAAATGTATAATGTAGGTGTCAACCAATCGACGCAGCGGTGAGCGTATACCTGAGTTGGTTCTATTAAGAGTAGTTGCAAACAAGTGTCTTGAGCAAACTTCTCGACTATGTACGGTATCAATTTCATGCAAAATATTGATTAGTTAATTGTTGTTTTTAATATCACAAATATAAGGTCAATGCAATAATATAATAGTTAAACCTCAGACCTCAACATTATCCACAATGAAAAAATGTCCAAAAATTTACAGGTTATTGTTATTAAAAAAATCTTTAATGTCAAAAATCATATATTCTTTCAGCCATTTCAACAATATATAGTATACAATATACAGTATACAACAGTTTAGAGTTCCTCTGTGTAAGAGGATTCCGGGTGAAACTCGCTTCCATCTTCGGCCTAATTATCACTTTCCATCAGGTGAGATTTGGGCCAAGAGTTTCCCCGTTTTGTATATAAAAAAAATAAAATATACATGTTTTTAAATGAGTTAATATTATATAAAATTTTTATTTCTTTTGGAATTTTGTTATAAAATATGCGTATACAAATGACTAGGAAGCTTTTCGCATACTTGGTTGATTTAGGAGTATCCTGCACTACAAGTCTACATGGATTCTATTCCGAGAGTTCATTTGATAGACTTTTTTGAACAATCCCTTATTATTATAAACATAACTAGCTGTCCCCCGCGGCTTCGCTCCCGTCAACTGGCAACTTTTTTTTTATAAACCACATAAAAACCTTCTCCTGATGATAACAAACACAACAAAAAAAGAATTGGCCAAATTAGTCCAGGCGTTGTTGAGTTATGCGCTTACCAACACATTTAGCGATTCATTTTTATATTATAAGATTACAGATTTCGTAAATGTAGAGTGATGGAAGAGGTAATATACCTAGTTTTTTAAAGAAGCCGTTACATGACTCGTCAGGACGAATATCACAAATGGCTCTAATGCATTTCTTTTGCGCAATAAATGCTCTCTCTAGGCATATGAGTATCCAATTTAATACTAAGGTCTCGCGCGACGTGAAAATCTTCCACTTAAGCTCTCGTGTGAGGTTTACTATATTTGTAAAAGTTATCAGCAGTGGATTAGTTGGTCTTTTTTAGGAGGCTAATTTGTTTTCTAAACTCTAGTTTTCAAAAAGTGTCAAAAGTAGTGGGAATATTCAGGATTTTGTTAGACCGATTGTCAATGACAATGACGAGCCTTTGTACTTTTTTTTGTGCGAAAGGTTTAAATAAATAAGAGTGGTTTAGAGTAGCAGCCAGTTTTAAAGTTTACTGATCATGGGTTTTAGATAGATACTCATAGAAACCTGTAAAGCTATTTACTTAACCGTTTCACAGTCCAACAGACCACATGTGGTCTGCGCTGATTGTTTTACTATTGTACTGCTGTGCAGATAGTGAACCTATTAAATTGCTTATCATATTTTATACGAGTTTAAAAAAAATATGCAGACAATGGCATGAAATACTTAATGTTCAAAAAGTGCTGGCTCTCAGTAATTTAAATAAATAACTTTTGAATTTTGATTTGATTTAATTTTGAAAAAAGAACTCTGTTCACTTCGGCCCAATAGCCCATAACCAAAACCAACAAAAAACCATAACTTCAATGATTCATCGAATGGTGTTAAATTTCACATAGCACCAATACCTTTCTCCACTTTGCTATTACTTTAGCAGCAGGCACTATCTCCAAATTAAGGTTGCCTTTTGGCTCCCACACACTGGGTCCATTTCATTCTACCCAGTCTTGTGCGTGACCAATCTATCATTCAAAGGGAAAGATTCAAAGCAAGGAGCGAATAAATTATTCCCTGATTCTCCTAGATCATCTATACGAATAAATCTTATTATTTTGTTATTTGTGGTGGGTTTGCTCATGACTCTAGTATTGGTCAGAGATGACAGAGACAAAGTTTATGATGGAGTGAGCCAGAAGGAGCCTATTCACTATAAGTTTGAAGAGATTAGGGTGGTAAGCGTTCGGAAACCCAGACGCTGGCTGTGCACATTATAAAAGTGAGGAAAAGATAGTGTGAGTTCAAGTGTATTTTTATGAAACTAAAAGTGTAATGGCGGGTTATTAAACAGTTACCATCTTTTTATTATTGATTTGCTCGTTTTTCACCACAATTGCACCTGAATGAAGGCAAAGATATGGTAAAAAAAAGCAATGTACGAGTCGAAGGGTTCTGTAACATAATCATTATTATTTGTTTTTATAGCGGCATTAGAAATACACATGATCTTTTGCCTAGCTTTTCCCAACAACATTGGGGTCAGCTTCCAGCCAAACCGGATTCAGCTACATACCAGTATTTTACGTGGAGCGGCTGCCTACCAGACCTCCACAACCCATTAACTGGGTAATACGTAATTCTTGGCAAGATTGGAGTCAGATTTACTGGCTTCTGACAATCCATAACAACTGCCAAAGAACTACAAATGACAACTGGAACAAACAGCTTAACGTCGTAAACTGATGGTCACCCATCCACAGACCAACCTCAAAATTTGAAGTAAAACGTTCACAGATAATGAAAAATATAGGTAAAAGCAGAACGTGTGCCTGAAATTCATGCAAGAATATGCATTTTGAAAGGCAACGCTTTCTATGCAAATCTTGTTATTTTCGGTCGCTTTGTAGTGCCTCGTTGGTAATGGTTGTAATTTATATCCATGTGGACTTATGCAGTTGGTATTTCGTAAAGTGAATGTGAAAATTTTTAAGAGTACATGAAGCTATCTTTTGATAAGGTTATTTTTTGCATATTTAAAATATTGTTTATTTGTTGTACACCTTACAGTGTGGTCTCTTTAACCGATAGGTTGACTGGTAAAGAATGCCTTTTCGCATTAATTTCGCATTTGTAACAAAAAGTAGAGTTGAAATAAACAGTAAATTAATAGGTAGTCCATTAATCGAGGAAGGCTATAGGCTATATATCATCACGCTAAGACAAATAGGAGCGGAGCTTTAAAGGAAAATGTGACGCAGACGAAGTTGCGCGGGTCAGCTAGTGTTTGATAGAATGTCACTTTGTCCAGACCTTTAGGTCACACAATGGAATTTCTAGAACATCACGTACATTGAAAATTTTCTCAATCAAAATCATTTTAGACATTAACCAAGATACAAAAAAAAGAAACAAAAATTCTGGAGGCGGCTACGTCATACATACATACGAGTAACGCCCCAAGCCCCACTTTACATACAGATCATTTTCTAAGTTGACGCCGAAAAAAAAAATTCTGACATGATTCAATTTATTCCTGTACTGCAAAGACATGAGAAGCCGAGCTTGTAAAATATTTACGTGTCTTTTGCCCCTTTCAACCCCATAATATATTCAGAAGTTTTCAGGGGTTGTTGTGTGCAAAAATATTTAATACTGTATATATTTTTTGGGGCGCTTATTAGCATTGTTGCTTGGGGATATTTGTTATGATTTTTTTGAGTTTATGATTGTGATGATGGAAAAAATATAATGAGATTGGGGGATAAATCTTTATTAGGTTTAAGATTTTGGACAGCGATAGGTACTTTGTCGGTTTATTTTTTAACTGTTTATTAAATTAGTCTACCCACGTTGTATGTATGTAATGTCCCATCCGTGTTCCTACTAGTGCCCTTTGCGTTCCGGCCGCTGTGATTCTTTCGAACAAATTCCGTAACATCGGGAACAAGCCCGCAACACTATTCATAACTACTAGCTGACCCGCGCAACGTTGTCTGCGTCACATTTTCCATTACTGCTCCGCTCTTATTTGTCTTAGCGTGATGCTATATAGCCTACAGCCTTCCTCGATTAATGGGCTATCTAACACTGAAAGAATTTTTCGAATCGGACCAGTAGTTTCCGAGATTAGCGCGTTCAACCAAACAAACAAACAAACTCTTCTGCTTTATAATATTAGTATAGATTGCAATTCACCAGAATCAACAGTGGTAACTACCAGAAAAATGTTGAGCCTTCATAGGCTCATTTTCACTATCGAAGAGCAAGAAATCAGGTAGTTAGCAGGATAACCAAGAATTTCACAAGTCAAGACCTTTCGATATGGCGACAATTGGGGGGTCTTGAGCTTCAGAGATATACAGCAACAAACTTCTATTGACTGATGATAGTGAAGATAAATTAGAATAGTTAATACCGGGATTGCTACCATGTACCTTTAAAAAAAAGAATAATAAAGAAATACAGAGTAAATTAAGAGATTATTATTATTTAAGAGATTATTTTTGATTTAATTAAGAGTGGAAATACCTCATTAGATTTGGCTTCCAGTCAAACCGGATTCAGCTGAATACCAATATTTTACTTGGAGCGGCTGCCTACCAGAACTCCATATGGGTTATAGTACCGTGTTACCCAGTACTCCTTGGCAAGACTGGTGTCAGATTTTTTGCCTTCGGACTTTTCGTTACCACTGTCAAAGATCTAAAAGTGACAGCCGAGACCAACGGCATAACGTACTTTCAGAGGTATGGAGGAGTCCTGGTATGTTAAGATGGTCACCCATCTTCAGACTAACCTCGACAAGCGTTGTTAACCTCGGTGATAGATCTGTGCGGCTGTTATTATTAAACTACGAGTTCTTTTCCTGATTTTCTGTTCTTTTATCCATCTACGTCATTTTATTAAGTTTTGTAATTTTTCAAGCCAGTTTAAACAAAACTATTCAAGCCTCTGGCCTGGCGGGTGATCTTTAAAACCCCGCCAGGAATACGATAATTTTTCTTTTGTCCATTCACATAGCAATAGAACTAACTTTGTTGCCTTATGCAGAAAAGCTTGGCAACTAATGAAAACGGGTGCTTAGCCGAGCACGAGGGAGGTTGATGTACCATGCATCGGATTTGCTAGGTCTCTATTACCACGTTCCACTGGCCTTATATATATTTTTAAAGGACTTCCGAAAAGGAAGAGGTTTCGTTTTTTTTATGTATGTGCACTGTGCACCTCATTTATTATATTATCTAAAATGTGCACCGATTACTCCTAGGTTTCTGATCCGATGTCTGTGATTTCATTTAGTTTGGCTGATTCGTTTTTTTTTATAAGCATTTTTGATATCTAAATTTCTGCGTAGACGAAAATGTCGTCCAACGTACTTAAGTGTTTTTTTTTTTCTAAAATGGTTTTTTTTTCTTCATTTTTTCCTACGTATTATTCAAAGACAGGGAGGTGCAAGTTTACCCCTTGCATTCCCTAACGGCGCCCATGCCGTACAGCACATAAGACCTATGTTATAATTATATTCTTTTGGGGTATCCGTCCAGGCGTTTGCATGCACATCTGCTTTATAATAATTTTTTTTGCTCATTCAATCTACGTAACCAAACCATTTAAGTATGATCTTTCATCAACAATAAAGATTGTGATTTCCTAATTTATGCAAAATATTAAAAACAAATGGAAACTTTCCAACAACGTCGACATACAAAATTAACTCCTCCGAGAGATTGCCAGATGTAGGCACAAAGTGAGACACTTCAGTCATGAATAAACCATATTGTCGCGTCTGTTTTGAGGACACGTCTTAGTTCTACTGTGTTTTTTTTTTCACCGAAATTGAAGAGGCTTGAGTAGTTTTGTTTAAACTGGCTTGAAAAATTACAAAACTAAATAAAATCCAGTTGTTGGATAAAAGAAGAGAAAATCAGGAAAAGAACTCGTAGTTTAAAAATAACAGCCGCACAGATCTATCACCGAGGTTAACAACGCTTGTCGAGGTTAGTCTGAAGATGGGTGACCATCTTAACATACCAGGACTCCTCCATACCTCTGAAAGTACGTTATGCCGTTGGTCTCGGCTGTCACTTTTAGATCTTTGACAGTGGTAACGAAAAGTCCGAAGGCAGAAAATCTGACACCAGTCTTGCCAAGGAGTACCGGGTAACCTAACTGGGTTACACGGTACTATAGCCCATATGAAGTTCTGGTAGGCAGCCGCTCCACGTAAAATCCTGTATTCAGCTGAATCCGGTTTTACTGGAAGCCAAATCTAATGAGGTATTTCCACTCTTAATTAAATCAAAAATAATCTCTCTAATAATAATAATCTCTTAATTTACTCTGTATTTCTTTATTATTTGAGAGATTATTTTTTCTTTATTTTTGATGAAAGATCATACTTAAATGGTTTGGTCACGTAGATTGAATGAGCAAAAAAAAATAATTATAAAGCAGATGTGCATCCAGCCTGGACGGATACCCCAAAAGAATGTAATTATAACATAGGCGTTAATATGTGCTGTACGGCATGGGCACCGTGAGGGAATGCAAGGGGTAAACTTGCACCACCCTGTCTTTGAATAAAACGTAGGAAAACATGAAGAAAATAAAACCACTTTAGAAAAAAAAAAACACTTAAGTACGTTGGACGACATTGTCGTCTACGCAGAAATTTAGATATCAAAAATGCTCATAAAAAAAAAAACGAATCAGCCAAACTAAATGAAATCACAGACATCGGATCAGAAACCTAGGAGTAATCGGTGCACATTATAGATAATATATTATATGAGGTGCACAGTGCACATACATAAAAAAAAACGAAACCTCTTCCTTTTCGGAAGTCCTTTAAAAATATATATAAGGCCAGTGGAACGTGGTAATAGAGATCTAGCAAATCCGAAGCATGGTACATCAACCTCCCTCGTGCTCGGCTAAGCACCCGTTTTCATTAGTTGCCAAGCTTTTCTGCATAAGTCAACAAAGTTAGTTCTATTGCTATATGAATGGACAAAATAAAAATTATCGTATTCCTGGCGGGGTTTTAAAGATCACCCGCCAGGCCAGGCCTTAGTGTTTTTTTTTGCTGTTGTGTTGTGACTGTGTCGAATAAATGTTTTAAATATTCTTTTCTTTTTACCCCGAAAAATTTAGGTACTACTAAACAAGCCAGGGGAATAAATTCACGGCCTAAGCTTGTTTAGGAATTAAACTTTCAAGCCGTCTGAAGCCCTCGTCTTCACCCGCTTAACCAATTATATACTTCTAGCTGACCCCCGCAACATCGTCTGCGTTATATTTTCCATGAATGCTCCGCTCCTATTTGTCTTAGCGTGATATGATCGGACCAGTAGTTCCTGAGATAACCTTCCTCGAAAACCACTCTATCTTTTAATTAAAACAGCATGAAATCGGTTTAGTATTTTTTGAGAACTGTATGTACTACCATGTGTTTAATGTAAATTGTAAAACTTGATGCAAATAAATTATTATATTATGTTACAGTTTATTTGACATGACATTACTGATAGATCATTGTAAATGACTGGAATTGTATTAAATTTTATTTTATTAATTGCATAAAAACCTAAATTTAAATGATGAAATTGATACTTGTACTTTATTTTATTGCTAATTATTTATTAAATGTGTACCTACTGCATGTAAAATCGAGAAATAAAATCTAAATATTTGCACGGCAGAAATGCCGAATATAGTGGAACTCATAGATTTAAGAACTTATTTCAGCTACCTACCTATATTCTTGCAAATAAATGTATCATTCATTCATTCATTCACTCATCATTCATATCGCTAACAGATAGACGCGGCGGAGGACTTTGTTTTTTAATATGTAGTGACTTGCTTAAGCCAGCGACTTCGTACCTGCATATCCTGTTTTTAACCGACTTTCCAAAAAGGAGGAGGTTCTCAATTCGGATGTCTGTATTCTTTTTTTTTTATGTTTGTTCGGGCATAACTCCGTCGCTTGCCAACCGATTTTAAAAATGTTTTTTTTGTTTAAAGGGTATACTTCCCAAATGGTCCCATGATAAGGAAACCAGGATCTGATGATGGCATCCCAGAGAAGTCAAGGGGAACTTTCGAAAATCGTATGGTACATATTCTGCAGTGGTTTTGTTAGGTGTGGGGTACCACTGAAAAGTGAAAAATAAAAAACTTTATACAAAAAAATACAACCCACTTCCACAAAAAAACACTACAAAGTAAAAAATAACTTTAACTTCGGAAGTCGGTGTCAAAATACGAACAAACTAACAAAAACACCGAGTTCCGAAGTTAAAGTTATTTTTTACTTTGTAGTGTTTTTTTTTGTTTATTGTTCCGGTAGGAATTTTGAGAAATCCTGCTCCCACACATTCCCCAATATGTACATTTATATGCCTGTTGTGCGTTCGAGCGTGTGACACCCGTGGGCTGCAGCTGAAAATCAGCGTTAGGTGGTAATATCTTGTGTTGCCACCTGACATTATGCTGAGCTGAGGCCCTTTTGGCACATATTCAGACATTAATTTCATAATTGTGAGGTGTTTTTTAGTGTGTCAATAAATGCAATTTTCTTTCTTTCTTTCTTTCTTTCTTTCTTTACATGTCAAATTTCAGCTTTCTACGTTCAGTAGTTTCCGCTTTGCATTGTCTGTCATTCACTCACTCCTGTAAAATAAGTATTAACCAGTAAGGTAACAATTTGAGTATAAAATAATTTTATCATTATTTTTTTATTTTTTTATTTGGCTCACCAACAATTGAGTACACTCATACAATTATGGAATACATACAATCAAATTCGGGTCTAGTGTATCAATCTCTTACAGGTAAGCACATCATAGATTACATACTGGTTAAATTGAAATTGTATAAAGGCTACTTACAATTAGAGGGTATTTAAATATATAAAGAACAATCAGGCTCCTCAAGCCAAATTCAAAACTAAAAAATTGAAATAAAACAATAAAAAATCATATGCAGAAACAAAATTGAATCATAATGTCTTGACATCAATTATTAGTTTATCTCTTGTGTATTTTGTAATGAATTTTAAAATGATAATATGTAAATATTATGTAAATGCAATTAAATGTAATTTTATACCTACAAAATTTGTACGCCGTTATTGGCAAAACATTGACGCTCACAAAACACTATTCATTTAATAACTTGCATGTCTGATTAGTCAGTTTATGAAAACGCATGTTTGACAATAAATTATCTTTATCTTTATCTTGTCTTTGACATTCAGGATTTTCACACACATCAGATTTTTATGATATTCATGTGTAGAACCAAATAACTTTATAACCAGTCTCCTTCCCTTATAAAATTATCTGAAGGACAGATTTCTGTAGAAATATGATTATCCCTTTATAATAATAATAATAATAATAATAATAATAAATCTTTATTGACCAAACACCTTACAATTTTTTGCTTTAAATTTAGCTCGAGTTACATTTATGAAAGGCGTTACAATTTTATTAAACCCTGCCTCCTAAACTAGGATGCCCTGTGACTTAGGAGTCAGTGTTCTACTGTCGCTTGAACTTATTTTAAACCCTTATCCAGTAAGCAGTACAAACGCTAAATCGGCAGATTTATACGGTAAGTACACATACAATATTATATAACAAGAGGAAGAAAGAAAATATGTGAGTAAATGGTAAACTGTAAGTGCGAGTGTGAGTCTGTGTGTGTGTGTGTATGTGTGTGTGTGTATATGCGTGTGTGTATGTGTGTATGTATGTATGTGTGTGTATGTGTGTGTGTGCATGTGTGTGTCTGTACTTTTGCGAATTTAAATTAAGATATTAAGACATGGGCAACAGCAGTTTTTCGGTCTCTGCATAGTCAAGACTATACATCAGATCTTGTAATTTATTTTTAGCTTCGTGTTTGTTGAGTTTCGTGATAGATAGGGATCTATTTATGTTTCTATATATTATTGAACTCAACACGTACAATTGTCTTTTAGCAAAGGCGGTTTTATTTTGTGTATGAGCGTACCTGTAAATTCTTGAAGGCACGTAGGATGTAGGCATTTTACTTATTTATTATATCGCAGGCTATTCATAGCGGTTTGCGTAGGAGTTCGCAATTTGATACAATGTATGATTTTATGATTTTCCATTCTTAAGCTTGATGTATTCCTGTCTTATATGAAATTCAGGATGTTACATTATTTTGTTGCGGTAAACAGGTTCATTACATCTTTTAGTGTCTAAACACACCATACCGAAGGTACGCGACCGAAATTCAGCATGATTACGCCTGCAATGCTATTTGAACTACAGACGACATTACGACACATAATGCTAAAATTACGTTGCATTATAGCATACAGACTAACTTCTGTCGAGCGTAAGTTCAGCGGCAATTCCGCGGCAACGTATTCTGTAGAGCACATACATTCACACATACATATTAAACGCGACTGAAGTTCGGTTCGATTGCCGGTGAAATTCCGGGGCGAGGAGCGGCGGGAGGGAGGCATGTCCGCCCGTTGCACGCCGGTGCACCAAGTGTCTGCCCGTTGTGTTTATTTTGATTCTGTCTGCACACGACGCACGTGCTTTGTTGTTTCATTAAAACATGGGTTCTACACCGTGTTTGATTCAGAAAAAATAATTATCGCGGTTGAGTCGCGACCATTTTTAATGATCAATCATCTGTCTGTCTCAATTGTCTGTTTGTCTGGCTGTTTAGTTAGATAATACGAAAAGATGCTGCAGTGATCGAGATACTGAATCACAACAAAAACATTAAATGTAATAAAAAATGCCAAGTCTCTCTTTGCAATCTTTCCACCGTAAAAAGTTTTGAGATCTCATAGAAGCCAAGTCCTGTTCAACTTATTTTGTAGTTAAAATCAACATTTAGTGACTGTATCAATAGTTTTTTTATTTATATTATAATTATAGTGACTTGGCGATGAGCACAAGAAACAAATATAAAACGGCATATTTAGAGGAGTTGAAAGTAACAACAAATGACGCACGCTTAAAGTTATATATATCTAAACCCCTAGTTTTGTCCATATCGAAGATATAGGGGGGTGAAATAGCTGCTAATAGCAAGGATAGTACGGCCGTGCCTGGTGACTTGGCTAGGGCACTACCGTTCCCCCAGATACACACTAAGTTGCGCAACTGAATTTCTGTCGCGTAAGTTCGGCACTTATGGTGTGTCATATCAGCCGAATACGTTGGAACGTAAAATCAGCCGCTGAACTTCGGTCGCGTACCTTCGGCATAGTGTGTTTGCACTTTTAACTAATTTTCCGGGTCCAACAATGTATCGAACCAAAACATCTTCTGTCTGTACGACTGTCACAAACTCTTAACAGTGAATCTAGGAAACCAATAAAGTTTATATTATGCACAATTAATATCTACGAATTTCTGTGACCCAATGAGTAACACTAAAGAAGTGAGTTTGGGGAAAAAAAAACAAATAAACTGTGACATGTGACTTATCAAACTGAAGTATTATTTTATATCTTTTGTTTTTAATAAAACTGTTAAAATTATTAATAAGAAAATAAAAAGTAACTTGCGTATGCATTGCAATTTTTACAAAAAACGATTCATTCATTTCCAAATTAGGGACTGGGAAGTTCGTCTGAAAAACGTGGGGTTAACGCTTCTAACGGCATTTGTTAAAAAAAAAAAAAAAAAAAAAGTGTTTATTCACAGCAATACATTGTACAACAAAATCATTACCACTGCCAAACTGCAAAGCAGTTTGTTGGCAGGTGTAGCTCCTATATATCTCATATCAATGAACACAAGCAAAGAAAAATAAGTTTAGTTATGCCCAACAGTGAGGCTTTGACAAAACACATTGAAGAGGTATTTATGTATTTTCTTTTTAAATAATAATTAATTTATTATTTATTATTAATTTTGTTTTGTTAACGTATTTACTTCTTCTTTTTATAAGTTACCATCGAAGTACGTCATCATCTTTTAACCTCACATCGCTTCACAAAAAGTAGGTATTAATAGGTCTGTAATACTTACCCGGTTCAATAACACAACAAAATAATCTAACCCAACTAAATGATCCTCCCGCGGTTGAAACTTAGCAAAAATTCTAAAGTTCAAAAGTGTACCTACGGCCGGACTCTAAACTTGACCGTCCACTGTTGTATGGGTTTGGACGGATATGCCGCGTAACAAATGCTCATAGTCCGATTAGACTACTATAATAGAGTGGTGTATCAATGCCACCACAAGAAAAAACAACGAAAAATTCTGCATCGCAACAAAAAGAACCCCGACGCCATGCTACTGGCGGCGAACTACAAAAAATCCTAAATCGCGCAAACAAAGCTTACCAGGCGATTTGAACATATACATTCGCCCGAATAAGAACTATCGGGCAGTAGCCCCCTAGGCATAACAACCACTTGGGCGGAGGATCCTCCCGTTTCAATGGGGGTTTGCGGGACTCCCCCTAAAGTAGACTACTAGAACGCCAGAGATCTTAACGTGCTGTGGGCTATGATGCATCTGTGTACTAACCGACAAGAGTTGTGAACACACTCTCCATTGGTCGGTTTGACGATGACAGCTCTGAAGCTTCACGTTATTGGTTCGTCAGTTAATGCTCATCGACTATTGGGCTTGCAAATTTTGTCCGGCCAGAGTTCACTGGCGAGATCACCCTGCTGCATTCATCAGAGGGCCAATTCTACTAATTTTTAAACAACTTTCGCGATCGCATGTCAATCAAAAACTGTCAAAAAGCCTAAATTTTCATTAATTTTTGACAGATTGCGATTGAGATGCGAATGCAATGTGAATATGAAAATTAGTAGAATTGGAGTTCTGTACTCGTGGCGGCTACTATAACTGGTAAACTACGGGTGGTTAACGCATTTTTCTCTTTTTATCTTCAAGGCAAAGCAGCACTTGTCGAGGTCGTTGGTCCGTAGATGGGTGATCACCACCACATATCAAAACTCTTCCGCACCGGAAAGAACGTTAAGCTGTTGGTCCCGGCTGGTGTTTGCTACGTCTGATATAGCTGTAACGGAAGATCAGAAGATAGAAAATCCGGAACCAATCTTGCCAAAAGATATCGCATTAGCTACGTACAGGGATGAGTAATTCAAATGGCTAATCGATCCTGATATTAGGCTGCATCAGGATACGCGTTGGGAAAGTTCTTAAGTGGCGACTGCATATTGGAAGACGCAGCGTTTTAGGCCTCCCACAATATGGACAGATAACCTGATGAAGGTCGCGGGTAGCCGATGGATGCGACACGCACAGTAACGCTTACCTTAACACTTGGGGGAAGCTTATGTGCATTAGTAGACTTCTTTCGGACTATAATATAGTTGAAGAAAATACTATAATTCATTGAATTTGACGGACCTTAGTAATGTATCCTGGTCCCCAAACCTAACAGCGACGTGCAACTATTAAGCGAGAGACTTTTTTTTTAAGAATGGGAAATCAACGAATGACTGCTCCTGACATTCGGAACAGAGCGTAAGAGAGTATCGGACTTTTACTGACTAAACCCTTCCGTGTTCCTCCTAGTGTCCTTTGTTGTGCTCCTTATGTCGTTCCAGAGCCGCGATTTTTTTTTTTTATTCAAAACGGGGAAACTCTTGGCCCAAATCTCACCTGATGGAAAGTGATGATTAGGCCGAAGATGGAAGCAAGTTTCACCCGGAATCCTCTTAAACAGAGGAACTGGCCTACCTCTTACTGCCGGAACACAACAATGCTGTTAACATTGTTGTTATGGCGACAGACTCAGGGTGGTATTACACTTATCAAATATCTTTGTCCAATTATGATGTTCAATATTTGATCAAATTTGTAGTGTATGTCGTATGCACGTCGTATGTGAAGTCGTCCAATTTCTTTGATCAAATGTTCATTGGACCAAGATATTTGATAAGTGTAATACCACCCTTAGACATGATGGTGGTAGCTTGCCAGGCGGACTTAGAACAAGTCCTACCACCAACCAAACCGAGCAAAAAATTTGCCTCCGCTGGGAATCGAACCCGGGACCTCTGGGTCTGAATCAGGTGGTATAACCACTAGACCACGGAGGCGGTTAGTGTCACCTGTTTAGCACCACCCGGGGACCACGTGTAGGGATTCGCTGAAGGGTATTTTCCTACGGACGCGGGTGACTCGGCCCCCAAAAATGCGATGACTCTTTCGAACAAATTCCACAACAAGCAAGAGCCTTAGGAGTAGTTAGTTAGTGCTTTTAGCTTAGCCCTTAACTGTTGTGGAGCGAGAACTTAATGTTAGGTCTCAGAGGCCGCAGTAATCCTCTGTGTTCTGGCTAAGGCACGGACTTGGCTCAAATATGGAAAGGATTATCTTGGAATGGGGATAGCATACGGAAAGGCATTTTGTTTGGACCCGGTATTTGAAGTTGGCTAAATTAGGTGCACGGGTTACTATTTACGCTAAACGCTTCTAGCCACTGTCAGGTGGCTAGTTTCAGCTATATAGTACTTGCTTTTAATTTTATTTTATTTTAAGCATTGTCTTGGATTGTGATTGGATTTTAATATTGATTCTGATTTTAATGTTGTAAGTAATTCTTTCATTTAATCTTAATTTTTGTGTACCAATTTTTTATGTTGACATTTGTGTGATTTTTTTTAATGGGTTATGTTTATCTGAAATGAATAAATGAATTGAATTTGAATTATAAAACATACTAGCTTCTGCCAGCGGCTTCGCGCGTGTGATCCCTAGGGAACATATTCCCGGGATGAAAAGTAGCCTATGTACTCAATACTCAATATCTTTATTGCATTCCACATGTATTCTTAGGTGGTACAAAACAAAATTGGTTCATGTGGACCCTGTCGGGCACAGCAAGATAAGTAGGATAAGTAGGAGAGAGGAAGCTTTTTTTTAAATTATGTAAAATACAGAGACTTGGGTAGTTTTCGGTAATCGCGTTTCTATTATCTATCTTTGTTCCAAATTTCATCAAGATCCGTTTAGCAGTTCTGGCGTGATTGAGTAACAGACTTCCAGACCTTCGCATTTATAATATTAGCTAGATCATGAGAGAATATCCATTGTTTTTCGTACCATTAAGGCTAGTTTAAGCAGTGCGAGCTAGCGTGCGAGTCTGCCTGACGAGTCACTGCAGCACAATGATTCACATCGTACGGAGTGGCGTACGAGTTAGTTTTTTACTCAAAATCATCTCTATTCCTTTATTTATCCCTGACAATATAACATTATTCAATAAAAGCTTGGTCTACTTTTCGCAAACCGTGACTGCAATTCTGAGGTCCTGGGCTCGATTTCCGAGTCGGGCAAGTATTATTGGAATTTTGTGTAACAGTTTTTTGTTTTTTGCTACGTACATTCTTAAAAAAAAACACAAATTTTGACTTGTGTTTAATGATTGATTTAAAAAAAGAAGAAAATAAAATGTTTATTCGGGACTCGCACAATACACATAAAGTAAAATAAGTAAAACTAACTGTAACAAAAATAAGTAGGCACGTAGCACCATCCTAAAATACTAATACTAAATCTGTGCGACGCCAAAAAGGGTCCTGTCTCAGCGTATGCTGCAATATATAAATAAATAAAAATCACAGCGCTGAAAACATGACAGGGCCTGAAAGTGATATGATAACAAACACAAAAAACAAAATGACCTCATCATCGCTATCTACTAGGTTTGATTGTGGCCATACGCAAGCTAATCTACAATAATACATGTACTTTTCTACAATAATACAAAAGTACTTTTTTTCTAAGCGTAGACTGCGCCTTATGTAAAAATTGTTCAGCGTTCCACTCCTTGTCAAATCTCAACTAGGCAAAACTCGAGCAATAAAAATGTTTCCTACACGAGAACTGTATTATAAAGTTCAAATAGCTCTTAATTTTATTGCATTATTAATGGCATGTTTCCAGTTCTTTTTTCGCTTTTGTTGGATGAAAATAATATTACTTAAAAGAAAAGTGATAATCTTAGGCTAAAGGCGGAAACCCACCGCAACGCAGCGAGAGGCTGCGGAAGTGTGTTAGGCTGGCCTTGCATGAAAATGTATGAGATTGTTTCCACTGCAACCCACGGACACGCTACGCATCAATTGACGTCATTGTCACAAGCGCGGCTTGCTCGAATATGGAGCTAAACGCTCAAACGTGCGTAGCATCTCCGTGTGCCGCGGTAGGCTACGCTACAGTGCATAGTCGTGGGCGTGTAGCATGTACTGCAGTGAAACGTAGACCCACGTTGTCAAACAAATGAACCCACGCACCTAAAATGCGCCGCGTGACCGTGAAAAGCGTGCACCGCGGTGGGTTTGGCTCCTTTTTTACCCATGTTGAAAATAACAGTTGTTTTATTTTCTTTATTCTGAATCACTGGCTAATTAATTACGCGTGGGTCAGAGTAAAAAATAATATATAATAAATGTTGTTTTCAAACTAATCTTTTATTAGACGTTGTTAGATTGAGAATATCAAATCTTATTGAAAAGCTCATAAAATGTGTTTCATTAGTAGTCTGACTTTCAATTAAATTGTTTGTTGTTTTTTTTTCGTCAATTCAAGCTAAGGCTGCCTGGCCACTGGAGCATAGAGAAGTGGAGCGGAAAAATATTAACCAACTAGCTTCTGCCAGCAACTTCACCCGCGTGATCCCTAGGGAACACTTTCCCAAAATATATATAATTATATATATCCCTATAGTGTAAAAGAATTTATAGATAAAAAATGTTGAGTTTTTTTTTTTTTTAAGGAAAAAAACTTTTGTTGTTGCTAAACTTGTCTGTAAAATTTTGCATGCTATGTTTTATCCTAGCTAAACATGCTTGTGCCTCAATTTGTATTTAACACCCTTGTATACCATGTTTTACGCAAATAAATATTCATTCTATTCTATTCTATTCTATATATAGCGTATGTGTTATTCCAGGCTATAATCTACCACTGTACCAAATTTCATGAAGATCCTCTCAGGCGTTCTGACGTGAAAGAGAAGCAAACATCCATCCATCCTCACAAACTTTCGCATTTATAATATTAGTAGAATATTAAGATATCAGTAGGAAGTAGGATGGAATTGCATAAAATCTCCACATCACGTCAGCTTCTGAGATTCATCCATTGGTCCATTGGTTGGTTGGTTGGTTGGTTGGTTGGTTGGTGGTTCGTTGGTTTCTTCCATTGGTTAATATCTTCGCTCCTATCTCCTTCGGGTCGATGACGCGTTGTGTTCCACGCACGCCTCAAAGAGATGTCAGCATAGTAGACGGAGCCCGCTAGGGCCTGTGCCTGTTAGGGTTGCGGATTTTTTTCGAAAGAGTCACCGCGGCCCTGAAACGCAAAAAGCACTAGGAGGAACACGGATGGGTTTTAGTCAGTAAGAGTCTGACACTCCCTTCCGCTTCGCCTAAAGCGAGAGGAGACATTTGATGATTTCCCATCCATAAAATAAAAATATATATATATGAAACACGGGACATAATTATAAAATCCTTCTTTTAGGTAAGGATGTAAAAAGAGTAACATTTTATAAAAGGCAAACGTGGAAAGGACACCACAATCAGTTTGTTGGCTCCCATGTCATAATTAACAACGGTTTACTTAGGACCGCCTGTTATTGTGTTTGTTTGATGAAAAGCTGCGGATTTAAAGGGGAAAGTGTTTAAGTAAAATTATTTATTACTTGCGACCGCGATGTAGGTTGACTGATTTATTTTTTTCAGTATTTAAATATGTTTATATAGTGTTTTATGTTTTCTGTAGTGAGTTTTTATTTTATTTTATGAAAAATAAATTCCGTACTACCAAGATAATATGAGAGCAAATGTAGGTGTGGTGTGGTGTGTGCGTAGGTGTGGGTGTGTTCACTTTTATGCCAAGTTTGATCTTGAATCGTTAAGCATTTGAGGCGTTATCGATAAACATGCAGCAATGTCCAGACGTTCACATTATAATTTTAGTCCAACACGACGTAAACGTAACGTGTTGGCCTAATATAAGCAAAAAATATCCAGTGCTTTGATATCCATAAAAAGAAAAACCGAAGTGCGAGTCGGACTCGCCCACCGAGGGTTCCGTACAAATTTGTAGGTAAATATCGACAGATTTTTTTTATGATTTAATAACACGTGTATAGGTTTCTGATATTTCTCTATATTCATTTGTAATTTAAGACGGTATTACTTGACAAATTTCATAGTTCTAAGTCAACGGAAAATACCTTTTAAATTTTGATTCCTTGAAAGTGTCAAAATATAAGTCTTTTTTCGGGATAAATGGTCGTGTTTTTTTACGTTACATTAGAAGTTTGATTTTTTTCACATCTTCACGGGAATGTATACCTGATTACTTATAATTACGGTTCGACTCGATACCTCTACGCATTCTCGAAGTAAAGGGTCTTGACAAACAGACGGAAGGACGGACGGACATCAAAGTGATCTAATAACACACAGACACACAGTAACTAACCCTTCCGGATTTACAAAAGAAATATTAGTACTCGTAACTATTCGATTTTAGAACAGTAGGTATTCATAGTTCTTAATTAACGGTTGAAAACATTTATCTAATAAAATCTTATAAACCATTTATAGGATCCAAATCCTACCGTAATAGCTACTGCCAAGCTAACAAAAGGAATCACATTGGACTTCAGAATTTGAATTCCAAGTTCATTCTGCCGTCAAAGAAAAACAGTAAAACCTTGATAAAAATCTTCATAGCCTGGAAATATAAGGGCCTTGCACAGACCAAGACACTTTTTGCTGCCGGTATGAGAAACAACCTTTGTTGTAGGGTCGATTTGTAATTACAGGTGCAACCAGCTCCCAAGCAGTTTGCGCATTACAATACAGGATATCGACGTATAATATGTTGTTTTGCCAGTGACTTGCAATGTAATTAAAGTTGCACGCGAATTGCTTGCAGGTAAAATTCAGCCTTATTATAGTTTAGTGACCCATAAATCTGCGAACTTTTATCATTATTTAAATAAGAACGGGTTAAAAAAACACATACATAATTATGTCCGTATTACCCAAAGGCTCAATTTACACTGGCGCAGTGTCTAAGCGTCACGCGTCGCGACGCAAAATATTTCGCCCCGTTGATGCGCGAATGCGCGCATCCGCGTTGTCTCCACTCAGTTTGGCACAGTGCTTCATCCGATGTCGGCGCTGGCTGACGCGCATCTGCACGTGAATGCGCGCATCTGCACGCAAATGCGCGCAGTGACGCGCGAACCTGAGCGACCTTTGCAGGCGAAGATGCGCGCAGACGGGCGTCGTCGAGCGTTTTCAAATTTTTGCAACACAAATTCGTACTCGGTATTAATAAAGAAATAGAGATGAATTTATAACAGTTGAAAAACGTAACGCTTCGAGACGCTTCGACGATCTGCGCCAGTGTGAATGGAGCCAAAAGGTTCAAACAGATTTATGTAAGTACCTACCTGTAAAATACCTATGTTACAGGTAGGTACTTTACGTACGTAAACAGATTTTTTTATGTAAGTAAGTACCTGTAACATACCTATGTTACAGGTACTTACTTACATAAAAAAAGCTGTTTTCTGCAAATTTTACCTTCTTTTTGTGTTGAGTGATTTAACTGCCCAAACAGTATGTGGTCAATCGGAATGTTCTATCGTTGGCAAACCTTTATATCGGAAATCAAATCCTCCTCTTATATAACCTGTCAGTTGCTCTGATCCAAAACGAGCCACAATAGTACCTAGGTTTGCGCAAACCCTTAAGCGTGCACTGAAATATAGGCCATTTTTCAGTCTGTGTGGAAATAAAAAATGATACTAAAAAGAATAAAGAAACTCAAAGCTAGTGTCTGTATTGAGGATATTTTCATTGAAGTGTTACGAGAAGCGAAGAGAATTGGTAGAATTTTTGAATTGGAAATTCAGTCGCTATGATCCGGGCAAAAATGTAGTGATTTCACTTGGGTTTAGCTGAAAGAATGACGGTTCTCGAAATAGGGGTATTTTTAACGATGTGAACTTTTTCACTGCAATAGTTTTGAGGATTTGACGTTCATTTGACTGTACGATTGAATTTTGAGTGGTAAAATGGGCCAGAAATAGTCGAGATGGTCTTTATTGGAACTGTATTTGACTATTCTATTGAAATCGGTTCCATTTTTTTATTTGATTTGAGTTTGCTCTTGACTTTAGTCTTAGTCAGAGATGACAGAGACAAAGTCTACGATGGAGCGAGTTTACCCAGAAGTAGCCTGTTTACTCTATCTTTCAAGAGATTAGGGTTGTAAGCGTTTGGAAACGCAGACGCAGGCAGAGAATTTCACTCCTTTGTTGTGCGCATTATAAAAGACGTTTGGAAACGCTTAGTGTAATCCAATATTGAACAGTAGACAAGGACATACCACGACAATCTTGGTATAATAACCTTCACAAAATAAAAATTAACGAAACCACGTCATGTTTTTATAATTGACTAGATGATGCCCGAGGCTTCGCCTGCTTTACAAATTATATACTAAAACCTTCCCCGAGAACCACTCTATCTATTGGTGAAAACAGCATGAAAATCGATGCAATAGTTTTAGAGTTTATCGCGAACAGAGAGACAGACGCGGCGTAGAACTTTGTTTAAAAATTGAATGAAGAGGGAAATATCTTAATGTTTATTTCAAGTGCTACTATAAATTGAATAACGTGAATGCCCATTAAAGGGCACTAGTAGTGTTTTGCTCGAAATAGGTTCTGATTATTATTATTATTTATACGTCTTTAGCTTCGTCGTTTTTCCCTATTCAAAATAGCAAACGATTACGTTTGCAATTTTATTTTTATGCCTGTTTATTCGTTGATTTTTTTTTAGTGTGTAGTTGAACTTATAAGCCCCACTGACAGACAAACGGACTGACGAGGCTTAGTTAAGTAGTAGAGTAGTTGTTTATCAAATTTTAAAATAGAAACTGGTCAAGGAGGCCACAGGCGGAGTATTAAAAAAAAAACAAATTTACTTAAAAAAAATAAAAAAACATTTACGATAAATGATTATGACTAAGAATCTGCCAACGTTCGAGGTTGGAACCGAAGTGACCGTTTCCGCTGCCCAGGAAATGGTGGCGTGATGGTCGTCACGTTGAGCGAAGTCAGCAACTCTTGTCCGCCTCGTGTCTGTGGCTGATGCAATATGTTGCTAGGTGTAAATGGGGTGAACGCACGGTCAGCGATCTTCTTCTAGTACCGTAGTATAACAAGAGCAAATCTGCATTGCGATTCTGTAAACATGTCGAAGTGAACACTGAGGCGAAGTGAACGACAAGTTAGCTGTCAAACCATACAAACAAGATGGCATGACAGCTCACTTTTCGTTCACTCCATCTAAGTGATCACGGTGAGATGTCGACAGCATCGACCAACACTGATTCGCGTGCTAAGGGGGTTTCGAAACAATTTCATTTTTTTTTACAATTTATTTCAACATCAAGACATCTTACAGGTTTTCCTGTAGTCTTTAGGTATATAGAACGATTTTCTAATTTTCTTTTCAAATTTTCGGTTTTATTTTTAGAATAACTTCAATTAAACAATTAATTTTAAAATTTAGAAAAAAATATAATTTAAAACCTCACAGTAAACCCTTTTATTTGTTATATCACACGATACAGTTTGCAAATCTTTATTTTCCATTTTCTTGTGTGTGACCTCCAAAAGCGACCAAAAAAAAAAAATCGATAAAAGTCCGTGTCTGTGTGTGTGTGTCTGTGTGTGTGTCTGTGTGTGTGTGTGTTGTGTTATTTCAACAGAATCGGTCAAGTAGATCCGGAGAAAGCTGGCTATGACAGATGGACAGACAGAGAGATAGACAGGCATCCGAGTGATTTTATAGGGGTTCCATTTTTACGGATGTATTGTATGAACCCTTGTATTGTTGATGTATTTGAACCCTAAAAACAAAAATAATACACAAAAAAGTGACTTATAATAAAATTCAAGCATTGTTCCGAACTAAACTTCGCTAATTCAATTCTAATGGAACTTTTGTATCTCAGAAAGAAAAAAGTTTTATCGCGGCCCGCGCTGAAAAAAAAAAACAAAAGGATTGCGAGCGAAAATTATTATTGTTTCGAGTTTTTTCGTATAGCCAACAATAAGCGACTATGGGCCAGTAAGGCTGAATACATAAAGAGTTTTTATTCTGGTGAATAATCTAAAACAAGTGTTCTTGGGGTGCCTAGTGCCTAGCCATTACAGTAGAGCGAGGCACTGGAGCGGGGAATCGGAAAAAATTTAACCAATGATAAAATCTCCACACCACGTGGGTCACTGACATTTTGACTAACATGATTGGCTTTTATTTCTCTGTTTCTCCGCACCGCTGCCTCGCTCGGCGCAAATAGACAGGTACCCTTAGTAGCAGGTCAAGATTTGTGTTTAGTTGATGGCAGTAAGCCCCCCATTACATGCCGTCTAAACATAACCAGCCTTTATAAACATAATGTAAGTTTAACTAATTATCATATTTTTAATTTGAATCGTCAGCCGAAAGAAGGCCACTGCTGGAGATAGGCCTACCCCAAGTATCGCCACAATCATGTACCGTCCCGCATCCATCAGCCTCCCGCGACTAACCAAGTCATTGGTTCACCTTGTGGGAAGCCTTTCAACGTTGCGTCTTCCAGTACGCGGTCGCCACTACAGAATTTTTCGGCCCCATCGACCTTCTGTTCTGCGAGCAATGTGGTCTGTGTACTGCCACTTCAGTTTGGCGATCCTTCGGGCCATGTAAGTAACCTTGGTAATTCGAATTGAAGTAGCAGATACCAAAACGTTTTTTGGCAGCGAATGCCATACAGGTTTTCTCTTCCAATCAACACATGGGTTCTTTATTCACTGCATTCAACCAAGACGTACCTAATGGTGCGGTAAGCAATATCAACTACGTACTTGAATGATGAAAAATTCAACTAAATCAATGAATGGTCTGTTTCTAGAAAGAACATCCACAAAATTTTCCTCGGAAAGCACGTAAAGCCCAACGGCTTTACGTGCTTTCCGAGGAAAATTTTGTCCCGGCTGTCATTTGTAGATATTTGGCAGTCGTTAAGGATTGTCAGAAGCCAGTAAATCTCACACCAGTCTTGCCAAAAATTACCGTGATATCCAGTTAATGGGTTATGGAGGTCTCGTAGGCAGCCGCTCCACGTACTGGTATTGAGCTGAATCTGTCTTGACAAGAAGCCGACCCCAAATTACTTCGGAAAATGCTATGAAGAAAATCTTCCTCAAAATAACAGATTAATCCAAGTTTACTACAAAACAGTTTCTTAATATCTCACAATCTAAATCGCTTTTGAAATACCCTCACGACATTTTCCAACCTTCAAAATAACCACGAAGTCTAAAACATTATGAAAATCAATTTAATATCCAGTGAAAACTTGATCATTATAAAACAGCCTTAAGGCAAAATTTACACCTCTTAACTAATTAAGATTATGTTCTGTAATAAAGATTCGTTGGAAAACATTTCAGCAGGTACCCGAATAAAAAGGGTTTGAATTTGTGAAGAACAAAATTTATTATTGTTTGAAAATTTTTAGGGGCACTTTGATAGCTATCTTTGTGAGATGGGAGTCTTATTGTGCTTATTTTTTTATTGTTTTGATGTTCGTTTTTGCTATTATTTTTGGAAGATTTTAGTTTATAGGCATCTTAGATTTGAATAGTTTTATAGGGTTTAGGAGCCACCTATACGAGCGAGTGTCTCACGGTGATTCACTCGTTTGTGGAGATTGTGCCATAGATTTCAAATTGTTTACAGAAAGGAGATGTTCTAAATTGTATTTAGCCTAGGCCAGGACCTCGTACACTATACGAAAACATAGGGAAATACATTTAAAACTGTTTTCAACTGCCAATTTCTTTAAAATGCCTTTTTTTAATGGTAAAACACAAGAAGCACTTGAAACATATACATAGTACATTTCACACACTGTGAAATGTAAAAGGCTGTTTTCCCGCATCGAAATGATTTTGTCTTGGTAATACAATCCAATCCTGGTGAAGGTCGCGAGTAGCCGATGGATGCGGAACGTAGAGGACCGGTTGCTGTGGCAACGTTAGGGGACGGCCTATGTCCAGCTGTGGAGATACAATCGATGTATAAAAAAAAATGGAAGAAAAGTGCGTGCAGTTAGTGCCGTATCTATCGCAAGAGAGCTTATTTTGCTCCGAGGGCCAATTCACGTAATTTTATGACGCGCCAATTAAGTTTTAGTGCAGTTGTAGTTAAGTTCAAGTTTGAGTGATAAACGGTATTCTTGTAACTTTGAACTGCGCGTAAGCTGCGCCTTAGCCTTACTCTACCAAACTTACAAAAAACTTAGTTATGGTGTGGTCATATGAGAGAAAATATTACATTTCAATGAATATGACGTTGTATTGTGTATATTTATTTGTTAACATAGGTAAAAAAATACTAAAACTTAAACTTTTAAGCTGTCATTTAAATAGTAAATACCGACCATTTTGCGTTCCGAAGCACGCACCAAAGACGCGCAGCAGTAGAATGCCGCTATTGCGCTCGCGTGACGCGAACTTGACGCGAGCGTGTTTGACAGCGGTTGGAATACGAAAAGCGTTGTTTTCATCAAAACTTAACTTCATCTGCACTGCACTGTTGCACTTATTTTTTTACGTGAATTAGCCTGCACATTTATGAATCGCTTTTAACTTATTAGCAGCGTGTGCGTTTTGACTAGTTACCTATGTCACTAGTATTGTTAACTCACGTTTACGAGTTTTTTTTTCAAATTATTTGTAAACAGTTTGGAACCACATTTATGTTTCGATACTACTGCTTAGGCTAGGCAAATTGTTCTGCCGCAGTAGAAAAACGGGTTGCACTCCGGGAGTGCCGGCAGAAGTGAAAGCGGCTCAACGCTGTTAAAGAAGTTTTCACTTCAATAACTATTAAAATATCACGGTGTATCCGTATGCAATATTTACAATATTTAATGAATATTACATTTTTATTGTCCTGGAAACATTCCTATGGTCCACTCACAAAAATAAGAAAAGAGGCAACGGTAAAATGGTCACGACAAGCAACTAAGTTAATGTTGGCAACATGTAACAAAGCAGTCATGACGTAAATTGGTCTGGCGATAAAATTAACGCCTCATCCCTTTCCTTAATTACCTACTAAAAGGTACATTTAATTGTTCCCATAATGAAATTACAACATTTTGTATATTTTATGTTCTGCACTGTAATATGAATTTCAAGTAATTTCAGTTGTTTAATTGACTTTTACCTCAACAGGATCGATTGTATTATTGTTTCCTTGAATTAATATGGAAGATTGAAAAAAATGTATTCGAAATCGAATCAGTTCGGAGCTACTCAGTTTGGAGTGAACATTTTTTTTAAAGAAATGGTTTCCAGCAGAAATTCGGTTTTTTCCATCATAATCAGGAAACACTTTTTTAAATGTAAAAATCGTTTCCAATTTCCCTGTCAGTTCCACTTTTACTTCAAATTCTAATTACAAAATATCAAACACATTTTTTTTTCACACACAAACAGCCAAATAAATTAGTTTTTTTTTTTTTTTTAAGCCAAATTTCTTAGTATGTCTGAGAAATGTGGCTTAGCTGTTATTTTTGAGAGAAAAGAAAAAAATATAAGCAAACATTTAAAGGATAAACGTTTTATGCTAATTACGACTCGAAACACCGTGAAGGGATATAAAATTGTAATAAATTCGCGTCTCAAGTGTTAAACGGTAGAAAAAAAAGATTACGAGTTACGACCGTATCTCCTCTTAAATGGAGGGGTGAGACCTATTAATTATTTTGTTTAAAGTATTTTAAGGTTTAATCGCCCGGTGGGCATGAAACAAGGTAATTTAATGTAATTTTGTGTTAAAATAAAATTGTTGTAGATACAAATAATTATGTATTTTTACTTTTTGAAATAATTGTAGATTGCTTTTTATTTATATGAAATTGTTGTAGATACAAACAATTGTGTTTTTATTTTATTTTTTAGGTATTGTGTGTATTCTGTTACACGTTGTATAGAATGCCGGAAAATTATTAACTCCGTAATGATTGAAGAGAAGAAAGGATCGCGTGAAAATGTAAAATATTTTTTCTTAATTATTCACAGATATATTGTAAACTATTGAATTTTGTGTGGGAATTACTATTTAAAAAACTATTAATTATTAATATTTTAAGAAAAAATAATCTCATCAAGATTTTTTACGATCTCACGGAGTTTGCAATTTTCCGGTGACATAATATACACTTTTTGAAATCAAGAATCTGTTATTTCAAAAGCATTTTCTCACTTTATCACTCTCTGATGTTTTAGCTACTGCACCGGGTGCTTATTTTAATACAGACTGACAACTTTGTATATTTGACACATTGTGTCGGCGACACTTGCATGTATGTTACAAGGGTCTAAGGACGTTTGAAATTGAAAAGACTTCATAGCCTTATTGTGAGTTTATTGTGCCAGTTGCTGGCAAATCTAGGTACCTTTTGTGGTCAGACAGAAAACCCAAAGCTGCTATCCTGCCATGTACACTGGCGTAGATCCGCTCGCCATCATAGTTGCGGTGCGCGTCAGCACTCGACTGTATCCGGATCAGTTTCACAAACCCTGAGCGACGGCACGGCAAAATGGACTTAGATTCTACAATCATCATCTTCCTGTCCTTATCAAATAATACTTGGATTCTACAATAAAATAAATAAATTGCTTCTATTTTAGGGTTCTCTACATGAAAGGTAACCAACGAAACTCTATTACTAAGCCTCTGCTGTCTCTCCGTCGGTCCATTTGTCTGCAAGCGGGCTATACCAAAGGGGGCTCCCATACAGTTGGTATGGTACGGAATCCTTTGTATGAGAGTTCGATACGCACTTGGGGAAAGTGGAGACTATGGAACGCCACCTGCCACGAGTCTTACACCAGTTAGATCTGTATACATCTTTCTATGACATCTTCTCCCGTTGTATCTGATCTGTCGCAGCCATGGCAAGCCGTTTTGATGAACGCAAATTGCTCAATAATTACGGTGTACTTTGTTTCAGCCGAATCGAAATCCAGCTGAAATAGTAGCCGCATTACATTGCAGCTTCGTTTTTCATTCGTTCCTTTACAATGTGTTTCAAATAAGAATAAAATCGACTTAGCGCCATATTGTGACATCATAGCTGTCAATTGCAAACAATTGGGTAGGGTGAGCAAAGCAAGATGATTATTTTATAATTATTATTAACAAATATTGAGTGAAATAAGTGTTATGGTATGGTTTAAAATAACTGATGATGACTTTAAATAATTACATATTTTAAACAAGGTAATTTATCACTATAGAACGTTTTTATTTAATTTTGATTTAAGACAAGACTTACTAAATCATAGCAAAATAAACCGTTATTGATATGCAACTAAGTTTTCTATGCAAACCGTACTTTTCAAGAGACATTTGATAGATAGAGGTCATTGACGAATCTATTTTTGTTTGAAACGCATTGTTTAATAATAAGTCGTGTTATACAATTTGGCTGCGACACGCACCACGATCCACTCGCGTCTGCCAAAAGCTGAAAAATGGTTCCTATTTTGATCCTTTAAAAACTTAGTGGAAAACCAAACAATGAAGTAAATGACACTGCAATAATATTTGAAACAACAAGACCGGGCTGTGTTCAGTAGGGATACTTTAAAACTATTGATTCATATCGATGCGCTCCGAACTTGTTCCAATGACGAAGTTTAAACTCTAAAGAGTTATTCTGAAAGGAATTCAATATCTTCAGTTTTGTTCGTTTTTGATATGGAAGGAGATAGTACTGAGATGATTGGTTTTGTTTAAAAGTTTCTTGTTTAGGTACTCGGTAACTGCAACCAACCGTGGTTACGTAATGTTTTTGTTTTATAAGAAGTGTTCGCTATGAGTGTGTTGAACTTTCTGCATGGCTTGATTTCTAGAAATCTTCATACCTAGTCGTTTCAAAATATTCCAGTATTAATCAATTAAGTGTTAATTGTTTAATACATCACCAGACGTTGCTAAGGTCTCTTTCATGAGCGTTTATTATATGAGTCTCGTAGAGAGTGTCAAAGGTTACAAATATGCCATAAATTTGCAGCTAAAAAGGGTTTCAAACACTTTTATTAACAAAAGTAACACGGTAACACTTGACAAAACTGGTGTCAAATTTTAGCTTCTGGCTATTTGCGAATGATCTACAACGGTTACGCTTTAAAATATTTTCAGAGGCACGGAAGAATCTTAATATACAGACAGATAGGTATACTTTTACTACAATTTTCATGGTAAATTAGCTCTAGAATCACTTTTAAACCGATCTATAATTACGAGCTTTCCACTGCTTAGTTTAAACCTCAATCTCTCAATTTCCTTCCATTCATCTTCAACCAATAGCAAATCTAAACAATACACCATCACAGCTTCTTCCCAAACACATCTCACCAAAAACCAAAATGGCTGCCGCTGCAATAATTTCAAACACCGAACGAAACAAGAAAACAGTGGCAGCAGTAAATTTTCCCGAGGAGGCAGACAAGTTACCGAGTGTGAAATTAATTTAAGACCAGAAACTTGAGAGTAAGTTTATCAGCATATTGAGTACGGTGTTCTAATAATAGCTGGCCAGCGCTTTGTCGTGAACTCTGGAGTTCTGATCAAAGAACAGGTGATACAAGTTTTGGTATGATGTTTCTGGAAATTGTTGGTGCATTATGCTGATGAATTTTGGTGTTTGTGAAATTATTATATTAGTTATTAACACTTTGTGCACGAGTAAAAACTACTGTACACAGGTGGACTTAGTGCTCGTTTACGGAGACGCGCGGCGTCGAGCGTCGCGTGTAGCGTGGTGGCCCGCACTTAATTCAAACATATGGCGATGTATGAGAGAGATCACGAGAAGCGATATTACAGGCGTTGCAAGCGGCGGTTGTCAACCCGCCACCGCAGACAAGCGTTGCCAACACAAATTTATCAAATTCTCCTAAAATTCAAGTCACATTCCCCAATTTAGGGACAAAACTTCTATTGATTCCCAGCTAATTCCCCTGATTACAAAAAATAAATAATTAATTAATTAAATACTTTATTTTGGAAATTGCCATAATTATATCAAGTTATTCAGGAAATAGTCTAATGTTACATATATTTTTCAAAAAATGACGATAAGCCGTTTAGACGTAATTCTCTTTTTAAATCAGCTACGAGTATTTGCGCCTTAAAACAAGTTTTAAGTTTAATTAGATTTCTTGAAAAAGTGTTCTAACTTGGCCCGGACTATCGATATTCAAATCTCCGCATTTTCTCCATATCTTGCCAATCCCTAATAAATCCGCAAACAACTTGAGATTCCCCGCAGTTTGGGGAATTTCCCAAATGTTGGCCGCCGCCGCGGTGCACGCGGCTCCGTAGACGGAATAAACGTCCAACGGCCGCTCGTTGCCACGCTGCACGTGACGCTCGACGCTCCGCGTCTCCATAATCGGGCTCTTAGACATTGTTTATAAATCGACCTTAGGGTGGTACAGAGACAATATGGCAGGTGCAAATTATAAGAAAGACAAAAGAGATAAAAAAAATCCCTACTAATCTCTAATTAATATTATAAATGCGAAAGTAACTCTGTCTGTCTCTTCTTCATGCCTAAACCACTGAACCGAATGGATGAAATTTTGTACAAAGATTGTTTGAGACCCGAGAAAGGACATAGGATAGTTTTTATTCCGGAAATCCCACGGAAACGGGAACTATGCAGGTAAATAAGTTAAATCTGGGAGTATATTGTGTCCTAGGGATCACGCGGGTGAAGCCACTGGCACACGCTAGTACTATCATAAATGCATAGAGACATACATACACAGATTAATAATTATCACAAAGTGATTAAGAGAGAACGAGAGAAGTATGACTGGTTGTAGTAAGACGCGGCTTCTAGGACTATTGATAACAATTACTGTAAAATGGATATGCAGAATAAATGTCATTGGTCACACCGTAAGAGGCATTGTTGAAAGTTCGCATAAGGTGAATCGCTGATCTGCTGAAACGTAATAGAATAGCGGAACCCCTTGAGTTTTGAATGAGAGACATATAGAACCGGTTAAAGTGGTGAAACTTGAGGCGAGACGTGTGTTTCCTGCGATGGAAATTAAAAAAAAAACCTAGTTTTCTACCCTCGCAAATTATTCCAGAAAATAATGTTTGACGGCTCGGTTGGCGTAGTTGTTGAGCGATTGATTGCTGAGCTGCGTGTCGTAGGAACAACACTGAACAAATATTTGTAAGGCCTACATCTACATACAGTTGTTCCGGGTCTGGCTGTTTGTATATTTATGTGTATTTATTATGTCTGTAAACGCACCCACGATACAGGAGAAATTCCTACAACGTCTGAATACTTCAGACAACCTAAAATTGGAAAATTATAATAATAAAATATATATTTTTAATAGTTTGCCCCTTACTAGAAATTTCTCCTGTATCGTGGGTGCGTTTACAAACATACAAAGTCACATACACAAACAGCCAGACCCGGAACAACTATCTGTAGGCCATACAAATATTTGTTCCGTGCGGGAATTGAACCCACGATACGCGGCGCAGCAGTCGATCTCTCAACCACTGCGCCAACCGAGCCGAAAAACGAAATACGAAGTGATAGCTAAATGGAAGACACAATAAAAAATCTGAAAACTACTAAATAATAATCTACGTGCTTTATTTCAAAAACACTTAATTACATCTAAGAACATAAGTAAGTGACTTGACCTAGTACTTTCCCAAAGTCACCTCTAACTAAAGGCGTGGAAGAAAATTGAAATCATTTTAAAGAAAAGTGAGCAAAACTGGAGTATCCAGTTACAAATCTTACAAATATTGTGCTCGTTAGTGAGAAAGTCTAGTTGATTGTATGTGTGTTATCTCTCAGCGGGCTGTATCTAATGAACCGTAATAGATAGAGTTGAAATTTTCACAGATCGTGTAATTATATTGCCGCTATTCTATTTATGATACGGAACCGCGAGCCCGACTAACACTTGGCCGATGTTTTTTCGTTTATTTATTTTAAAAAAAAAACGTTGTTTCGGGCTTAATTGCGGGCGTATTCTACTCTGTAATTCTGTATCACCTAACCACTAAGAATTAATGACAACACGATTTGATAGTTACTGTCAAGTCGTCATTAATTCTTAGTTCGGTTTTGGGACTAATCATAAGTTCGTAGGTGATACGGAGTAGAATACGCCCGCAACTAAGCCCGAAACTCCGGACTTTGGGCTTAGAGAGTAGCCTCCCAGGAAATATCTGTGCTTCTGGGCGGAGCTAGGCTGGCTAACTTAGACAGGACTGAGGACACAGTGGACCGAATGGGAACCTAAGTGCGAGAAATGGAGTCCTAGTCTGCTCTACTACACAATAGAATAGAATACAATGGAAATCTCTGAATTAACACGTAGAATATTTTTTAGTGGTAATAAGTAGAATATTTAAGATAACAAAATACTTATTCACAAGTAACGCCGAATGTAAGAGCTACTTCTTCATATTTCCTCAGCTCCAGCCATAATTAACGCTGATGTTTATTAGAAAATATAATTTTCTCACATCCCTCCGTATTCGAGCCACGTAATACAATTATATGACAATACACTCTAAATTACTTGGAGCGAGGAGGCCCAAGATGTGTCTCGCTGTATGAATATTAAAAATAGCTTCGTTTGTAAACAAAAATATACCTTAATTTAAAACAATAGGGTTGAATTTTTAATGGGGTGTTTAAGGGGTTGTATGTAAGGGAAGATGCTGAAGTGGGTTACATAAACTAAGCTTATTTGAGTGTTTAAAAGTGATATGTTTGCACGCTTATCTTGGGATGGAAGAAAAACTGGAATGTGTTGTGATTTGGAAGCACTTTGTTATATGCTCAACGTATTTTTTTATATTTGCTGTTAGTTTTACAATACAGGATGGCTTTTAATGTATCTATACTAATATTATTAAGAGGTAAAGTTTGTGAGTTGGACAGTTTTTTTTTCCACATTCGCATCGCGTCTCAATCACAAGCTGTCAAAAATGTATGAAAATTAAGGCTTCTTTGACAGGTTGCAATTGAAATGCGAATGCGAAAGGTTTCGTCGCAAGTTTGTCTAGTGACGACAGGCCGTGTCGACGGCGCGTTAGTGTTCCACGCGCGCCTCAAAGAGAGTCAGCAACACAGAGGGGCCCGAAAGGGCCGACTCCTGCCGGAGTCGCGGGATAATTCGCAAGAGACACCGTGGCTCCGGAACACAAAGGGCAATGAAGGAACATGGATGGGTTTTAGTCAGTAGAAGTCTGACACTCCCTCTCGAAAATAGCTTCGTTTGTTAACAAAAACCGACCTTAGGTGATGTTCTACCGCGAATTAACATGATTTTCATAATTACATGTTGCCAGAGTTTACCAGTCATTACAAAAAATCTTGCTAGATTTTAATAAAATTCTGAAGTTCCTACTTCTGAATTATCATTTACCAAATCTCATTTCTTTACAAATTGTTTCAAGTTGAAAATGTTTATTTCCACCCTAAACGTTTTCTAAACAATACCATTTACCCAAAGTACAGTCATGCACAAAAACACCTCGACGTACAACGATTTCAAATGTTTTTTCGACCCTTGACCCTCCTTGCAAGCAAGACTCTCATTATTCCGCGGAGAAGAACTCTTATCTTCGTACAACGGCAGTGCTTGGCAGTAATTATTATTTTTCAAGTGCTCCAGGTAGGGAACAAAACCTTTTTCTACGTCATTATACTTGGCGTGATTGAGTGCATGGTACACTTTGTCATGTCGGAGACTTACGCCTTTTTGGCGTGACACGCTTGTAATGAAGCTACAGGTTTTTAGGTACGGTTTTTAAATGTTTGCGTAGGAGTCTAAGTGTCTTTGAAAATATGTGAGATCTTTTCTTCGAAACGGAATATCAATTGTTAGTTTACTGTAGTAGTATTATCATGACTGTATTCTATAGGGGTGAAAAGACGTGTTTATTTCGTATAGGTAACGAAGATATACTTTTCACAAGCTTTTTATTAGATTTTATTTATCTTGCAGTAACTATTATTTTTTAAGTGCAGAATGTAGGAACAAAACCTTTTTCTACATTATTATACTTAGGGTGATTGAGTGTATGGTACATTTTGTCATGTCGGGGACTTACGCCCTTTTGCGCTTACGCTTGTAATGAAGCTATAGGTTAGGCGTCTACATATTTTTGTAAATCTGTTACGTTTTCTCTTTGAAACGAAATATTATCTATTTATATTTTACGACAAGTAACATGACTGTATTCTCTATAGGAGTAAAAAGACGTGTTTGTTTCGTAGAGAATTTAATAAGAGAGAGAATAATTAATAATAATAATAATCCCATTGGACATCAATACTGACGAGCTTTTTAAATTTAACTAATAGTATAATCAATGGTCATGTTTGTCAAATGTCATTGTTTACGAATTATAATGTTTGCATGTCACAATGTTATGACTAAGTGTTATGGATCTATAATAATTTATGTTAAGACCGAAATTGTACCAACACTTACTGCGAATAAATTGATTGATTGATTGATTGATTGATTGATTGATTGATTGATTGATAGAATGTACCTATATTTTTCATAAGCTTTTTATTAGATTTTATTTATTTTGCAGTAATTATTTTTAAAAACAAGGTAGAAACAAAACCTTTTTCCACGTCATTATACTTGGGGTGATTGAGTGCATGGTATGATGGTACACTTTGTCATGTCGGGGACTTTTTGGCGTGACACGCTTATAATGAAGCTACAGGTTTTTAGGTATGGTTTTTAAATGTTTCCGTAGAAGGGTATGTGTTGAAAATCAGTGAGATTTTATCTCTGAAACGGAAGATCAATCGTCATTTTACCCTATAGGAGTAGAAAGACGCTTTTGTTTCGTACCTATAATTTCACAAGCTTTTTTTTCGATTTTATTTAACTTGCAAAGTGTTTAGTTTATTTAAATCTTGCAAGTAGAATTTGAACTACGTCCTCATAGCCTATAGTGCTGTACCCAGTGGATTAGTTCCAGTGACAATTATTTTTTATGACAACTGTGACCTTATACATATAGGTTTGGCTCTTTCTGGACGAGGTCTCTAGGGTCTCGAGGTCGAGGTCTCTCTGCCTAGCCTTTTCCCAACTATATATAGGGGTTGGCTTCCAGTCAAACCGGATTCAGCTGAATACCAGTATTTTACGTGGAGCGGCTGCCTACCAGACCTACACAACCCATTAACTGGGTAACACGGTATTTCTTGGCAAGACTGGTGTCAGATTTTCTGGCTTCTGACTATCCGTAACGACTGCCAAAGATCTCCAAATGACAGCCGGGACCAACAGCTTAACGTGCTTTCCGAGGCACGGAAGAAACTCGGTATCTCAAGATGGTCACCCATCCACAGACCAACCTCGGCAAGCGTTGCTTAACCTTGAAGATCGACCTGTGTGGCTGTTATTATTAAGCCACGAGCTCCTCCTTAATCATGTTACTTAATACAACAAATGAAAATTAAACATCATCGGCACCAAAATTGTTTCATAAATATTAAATAAAGCAATTCAGCTGAAAATATTGTTGAAATCAACTCGGTTGCGACAGCACCCTATAAAACTTTTATCGTAGTTTCAGAACTTATTTAAAGAAGTATATTACTTATTACAAATATTTCGAGTACTGGAATAAGAAGTATTTGTTACTAGGGTTGCCACTTGTAATAAATGATGAAGTCTACTCCAGAAAATCCACTAGTATTAGTTTAAAATGACCATAAAATATTGACGTGTGTGTGTTATGTTTAACATACTTAGAAAATAAATATCATTTAGATACCAGTATTCAAATTAAATGTATACTAATCTGTTGACGTGTAAGTGTTATGTTTAATATATTTAGAAGACAAATATCATGTATCAATATTCAAATTAAATGAAAATTACTAATTTGAAATTATCTTTTTTCTGCCTATCTGTCTTGTGTCTGTTTATATCTATTAATTTCCAAATAAGCTGGACTGTTCTTTATGGATTGGTATTTGCGCTAAATTTTGAGTTTGACATAGGTGTATTTGAAAAGGAAACGCTCGTCTATCATGTGAAGAAAAGAAATAAAACGCATGTACCTAAAAGAGTAATAAATATAAATGTGGATGGATGGAGAGGGAGAGGAAGGTCAAAGAAAAGATGGATGGATCTGTGAGGAGCGATATGAAAGAGAAGGGAGTTAGTGATCATTTGACGGCTGATAGGGCCAAGTGGCAACAGTTAATTAAAAACTAAGTAACTATAATCAGCTTAGAAACTGGGAAGTAGTCTTATCAATACTTATACATCTATACTAATATTATAAAGCAGTAGAGTTTGTTTGTTTGTTTGTTTGGTTGAACGCGCTAATCTCAGGAACTGCTGGTCCGATTTGAAAAATTATTTCAATGTTAGATAGCCCATTTATCGAGGAAGGCTATAGGCTATATATCATCACGGTAAGACCAATAGGAGCGGAGCAGTAATGAAAAATGTTACGCAGACGACGTTGCACGGGTCAGCTAGTAATAATATAACTTAAGAGTCTTAAAGTCAAGAGTGAATAGGTTACCTCTTCACGTCTCAACGGCTAATTGAATTTGGATAAAACTTAGCACGAGAGTAGACCATGTCCTAAATCACTACAGTTTATAAACTAAAGTAAATCTGCCCCTAAGACGACCCACTGACCACTAAAGTCCTCCGCTGCGTCCGTCGGTTTGTCACTCTGTTCGCGATAATCTCAAAAACGACTGCACCGATTTTCATGTTGTTTTTACCAATAGATAAAGTGGTTTTTGAGGAAGAGTTTAACATTCAATACTTATCATCCCGGATATTGCATTTGGGATAATTTACAACATACAAGCAGGCGAAGCCGCTTGCAGAAACTAGCTAAAAAAAAAGATAAGTGATTAAACTTTTTAATCAGGTACCATTTTTTTACCCTTACAGGGGTGACAACCCTAATTCTAACTTTCCAGATCCCGTGTCAAACTGTCTACGAAGAAGGCGTTTTATTCAACCGGGAAGTTTTCACATATCTTATTTATAAAACTTCGCATCTGTCGATATAGTACACACATTATTTTGAAGGGAGATAAATACATAAACTTCTTATGTGCTTAAATTCTATATACTCGTACTTGCAATTCCTGTTTACTAGATAGAAAATATCAACGTAGATCCTAAAATATAAAATTCTTAGGTAACTGGTGACTGTCAGTCAATTTTTTTATAATTATAATTGTCTGTCAGTCACTCAGACTCTAAGTGACTGACAGACAAGACAACACAGACGAAACTACCTCCTTAAGGAGCGGAGTGGAGGAGGAGGCGAGCACTATGAGAGGATTTCCCGAAATTCCTACAGTAAAGGAAAAACGGGATGCGGGCCTTCAAATTAATTGATTCGATGGTGGAAAGTTACTTTGTCTAAGAGTATGACCTCTTAAGAAGTTTAAACAAAATACAATTTTAAATACAATAATATATTAGAATAGTTCATTATCTGGATTGCTACCATGTACCTTTTTATTTGCGATTTTCCGATATTTCGGCACTGTTGCAAGCGCCATGATCACGGAGTAACTGAAGATCTTGCGGGTGGGATGTTATTGGAAGACATATCGGTCTACCCTCTTTCGTAGTCTTTTATTACGACCATCTCCGGTACCAGTGTCCACAAACTCACTTTTTTCCCCGCAACTGTTCTCGACACACAACAGTTACCGTATCTGACCACGAAGTAACACTTTGTTGAAATTTCCGGTTTTTACACATTCGAATCACTGGATTCCAGACATTTGACAATTTAAACCCATCCTCACGATTGAAATTTTTGTACAATATAATATATATATATTGTTTTTAAAAAAATATACTATAATGTAGCCAGGACACAGAAATATAAAAGAGAATTGTTTCGTAATCAAAAAAGTGAGGGTTTTTTTTTTTTTCTATTGATAGCCATACGTTTGACCGCTATCTCACCTGATTTTAAGCGATGATGCGGTCTAAGGTGGCACGCTTGCCTAGAAGTAACCTAATCACTCTTGACTTAAAGACTCCCAAGTTGTAGCTATCAGGAAACACAGACTCAGGCAGGAAATTCCTTTCCTTAGCTGTATGCACAATAAATGTATGAAATGTTGCACATACCAAAATATGCTATTGATACCATAAATTGATTCATTGTCTTAGCCACCGTTTTATATTTAACGAAACGTCATTTATCTTACGTTACGCGGAGGATTCTTTTCTGAATTATAATCTTTTATAAACATTGTCGTAAGTTTCACTAACAGTTGAGTCATCGATACTCAAATTTTAATAAACTTCATTTGAAACTAAAGACGTCAAACACAAACAGTACAACTACCTTAGCTTTTAGAAAGCCCCAACCAAATATCTAAACATCAAACTCAGGTGGTTAGTTAAATCAATCTTGAAGTAAGGAAATATCCGTCTTAATTTTATTTGAATCTCAATTTTAAACCACGGTAGCTATATTATTAGATGCCCAGTATAATGCTCAAGTACTTAAATGTCTTTTTGCCAGTCTCTCCCAGCTGACGAAGTTAATATCTCGTTAAATGCACCAAGAGTTTGCAAGACAAGAGGCCAACTTTGAAAACTTCGTCCAATGTAAAATGACCCTGGAAACTCTAGCAGTTCTATTAAAAAAGTTCTGAATGTAAGGACTGAATAGGTCTCGGTTATTTGGCCGTTTAACCCGTCTAGGAATTTGAGGGGTTCATATTTGTCTTGCGCTGGAGAAAAAATTAATGTTTGTGCATTTCTCAGTCTTGGTGAATAAGTACATAATGGCAGTAAGTAAATTGATAATGGTTCGTAGGTGGTGTGGTAGTTTTTGCTTTAAATTTTAATTAAGTTGGGATTTGAATTTAACCGTTTTCATTTTGGTGTATTGATTATGACTGGTTTTGCTGACGATGAAGCCCTGTTTTCGATTCCTGTATCAGACAAAGTGTTACCAAGTATTTTGAAAACTTAACTCAACCGATAGGGGTATCATCTATAAGACAAAAGTGCTGCTTGAGATCTATATTTAATCTAAAAACTACCGATAGCTGTAAAGAATATTTCATTAAATATCATTAACATTACCCTACTACGACTACGCCATGAGAAATGGCAAACATGTCATGAGCCATTCTAATTAAAGATCTCGTATGCATTTATTATTTTAATTCTGTATGTACACCTACACATGTTTAAGCAAATACTTATTCTTTGATCAGGAGAGTTTTATCAGCTCGTGATCACAACCCGCTAACGATCTAACGAGTTGATGATGCAATGCCGTCGCGCGATGAAAATGATTTATTCGCTCGCACGATCAATTGTAAGCTTCAATTAGGACACTTTGAAGAAATGTGTGTGTTTAATCTCATCGTGCGACAAAATCAGTCAATAATGTAGAATGACACCTAATGGTTGAATTACATACACTCATTTACACACATGAAAAATGCTATAATTAGGTTGTGGCTAAATAATGACAGCCGCACGTGTTACAGATAAGCAACGCTTGCTAAGGTAGGTCTGTGGATGGGTAACTATCTCAAAATACCGAGTTTAGTTCGATAAGTAGTTGGTTCCGGCTGACATTTGTAGATTTTTGGCCGTCGTTATGGATTATCAGAAGTTAGTAAATCTGACTCCAGTCTTACCAAGAAGTACCGTGTTACCCAGTTAATGGGTTGTGGAGGTGAGGTAGACAGCCGCTCCACGTAAAACACTGGTATTCAGGTGAGTCTGGCTTAACTGGAAGCCAACCCCAATTTGGTTGGGAAAAGGCTAGGCAGATGATAATATACACACATGAAAAATAAACCTTACAGTTTTGTTAATGTATAGCTAGAAAAATAACTAGGTATCCGAAGAGTATCTCCAGATTGTATAATACTTCAATAGATTACCGAAACTAGTCGCTCTTTGTACGAAAGTTTATTATCGTTCAGTTTGTTTCTGTCATTTCTGATGTCTAACATTTGGCAGTCAGCTAGTTTATTTAGTTTATCCTTGAAAGTTGTAAAGCGAAGATGCTGAAACTATAAAATAAATCAATCTAGAATCTTTAATCTTTAAGTCAAGAGCGAATAGGTTACTTCTAGGCAAAGCGTGCTCCATCTTTGACCACATTATCAGGTGTGACAGTGGTTAAACGCTGCCTATTAATAGTAAAAAAAAACCGGCCAAGTGCGAGTCGGACTCGCGCACCGAGGGTTCCGTACAAATCTGTAGGTAAATATTATAAGCAAAAGTTGCGGTTTATGATTTATGTCGTATTAAAGGAAAACTACTTACTAGATCTCATTCAAACCAATTTTCGGTGAAATTTTACTTGGTCATGTTGCAGTGCATGATATATTTTTTTTAGTTTTATCATTCTCTTACTTTAGAAGTTACAGGGACACACAAACACATTTTACCACTTTGGAAGTGTCTTTCTCGCAAACTGTTAGTTTGGAAAAAAAAATGATATTAGAAACCTCAATATCTTTTTCGAAGAATTATCCATAGATACCCCACACGTATGGGCTTGATGAAAAAAAAATTTGAGTTTCAATTCTAAGTATGGGGACCCCCATAATTTATTGTTTTTTATTCTATTTTTGCGTGAAAATCGATGTGTGGTTCACGGAATACATCTACTTACCAAACAACAGCATAGTTCTTATAGTTTCGGAGAAAAGTGGCTGAGACACACGGACGGACGGACAGACAGACAGACATGGCAAATCTATAAGGGTTCGGTTTTTTGCCATTTGGCTACGGAACCCTAAAAACTATCTGGTCTTTTCCAGATTTCCAGGTCAGGTTCTAGTCTAACCGGTTGCAGCTATGCACACCTCCATGCAAAGATCTATCTGAAAATTTGGCACCTGTTTCGCCAAGAATGGCGAACGTAGTGCCAAATTTTCTGTCTTTTGACTATTTGTTACAAAAATAGTGTAAACGATTAAAACATTTGTTTAAATATTTTTAAGGTTTCACATCCAATTTGATATTTTAGGTAAGTATTTCCCTGCCTAGCCTTTTCCCGACTACCAACATAATGTTTTCATATAATAATATGTATTGACAAAGAACTGTCATGATAATATTAAATCCAAACAGTTTCCATAGGGAAGCGCCCCGTCGGAGAATAGAGATGGCTCTGATAGTTCTTTTCTGCAGAATAAATATAGACTCGATGTCTAAATAGTAGTATTTCGTTTTTGTTTATGGGAACAGTATATTTATATTTGTGGTGTTGTGTTACAGTATGGCGTTTTCAAGGTTGGAATAACATTACTAGCTTCTATTTCCGTCGACAAATTATTTTTTCCATTTAATCAATTTTTTAAAACACTGAAATAAATTATTTTCGTACCACATATTCGATTTTCTGTACATTCAGTGTGTCGTCAGATACAGAACACACAACAGTTTTCATAACACAGTGCGAATAACATTTTATAAAATGCCATTTCCAAAAGTATCCGATAAACTAGAGTCAGTTTTTACGTTCAAACCAATGATGTTGATCAGTCTGTTCTTTGGATTTTACTTCAAATGTAGTGAAACCGTTATTGTTAATTTATTAACAAAAGTTTACTGTATAGTCTGCGGTATCCTCAACATTGCATTTTATTTCTGCGTTCTAAATCACTTCGATCTTGAAACATTTGATTTCTATCTTAGCGCTGGTGCAAGCGTCATAGAATTATCTACAAATATAATTTTAACATTATCCATTGATGCAAAATTTCGGCAAAAGAAAGATTCTTCTTACGTATCATATTTTATGACATTTCTTTTAATAATCGTGTATATAATAAATATCTTCATTAACGACGGGTCAATTCCGCTACATCAATACTTCGTGTATTTATTCCCAGAATTCGCGTGTCATTTTCATCGACTGTTTGTGGTTTATATATCAGATAGTTATAGAAAAAATATAAAAGCACTTTGTTAAAGACTAAAAGATAATTTGAAATATATAGACATTAATGATGATATAAAAATTAAACATGTTCAAGACTTTATTGATACTTATATGCATTTTTCAAACAATTTGAATTCAACGGTCAAGATTATGCGTGTAAAGGTAATTAGAATTGAATCTAAAATACTATAACATTGAAACATGGATCTCGTATAGTTTAATCTTACTGTATTTTTTTAAACTTATCACAAATACTTTGCCATACTTTGTATTGGTAAAAAAAAAATCAATATCAATAACAAGCGAGGAAGCTTTGGAAAATTCAATAAAATAATGTTTGTATTTTTATTTTCAGATGATTGCAGCTTTTGGATGCAATATTGCAAAAATTATCTCCTTCGTATATTTTATTTGTATTAATAAATTACTGGTAAAAACCCTTGTAACTATTTGAAATATGTAACTCTGTCAACTTCTTTTTTGTGACTCGTTTACACACATATCGGTTCTGTTTTAGGACCCTGTATTGCTGTTGCCATGGTGGTTATGCGTGATTATTTCTTTATCACCGTCGTGTTTACCTGCAATCTTTATGGAATGCAGTAACAATGACTTGGACGACGTGAAATGTATACTCGCAAATGAGTTGTTATTATACAAAGGTATCGTGTTTATTAGCAAAAGAAGCTCAGTTCGATGAGTGTGTAGTATTCCTCAACAGCTGTGTAGTCAGAAGAGACTGTCAATTGTCCTGACAATTGCTCTTCTGACCACTCAACGCTCTCAGATGAGAACAACGGTACGATACTCTAGTGTCAGGGCGATAGCACGAAACGCCATGGAATGGCACAGTATTTAATTCCGAACGCAATCTCTGTTTTTCTATATATTTTTCAAGCTCAATTTCTTCTTTGTGGTGTTGTTCTGTACAATATGATACTTGCTGTTGTCCATGTCGTTAAATAAATTTGTACTTTTATGAATTATTTTTCTACTTTTTTTTTTTTCATATTTTTAATATATTTTTCAGATAAAAAACTGCGCGTTGTGATGTACGACGCACTGGGATATATTGACGTCTGTTCTTCTAGATACGCGATGTGGAACCAGTTCCCTCTAAACGTCAATTTAGTTTTGGGGTTCTTTAATCTTTGTGTTTCATACGTTGTCGTCTTATTACAGTTTTCATTTTAATGTTACAACAGAGCACCGAGTCACCTACGTTTGTGTAATTAATGTTATGAAAAAATAAACGATAAAAATATATCGAAGACCACCACTTAAGATGGCAATGTCAAAATGCCTGACGACGACCATGTCCATACAAATCACGCTTATGTCTGTGAGTGTGACTAACATTCTGTTAAAGCGGTAGTCACATTGTCAATGATTATTCTGACTATGGCTTTGATAGTCAAAACTTTTGCATAGCACAATTAGTTTGTCCACAAAATAATGTAAGTAATGGCAAAACTTTTCATCGAGCTTTTAAGTGTTATCCACTTTACGTAATAAGCATACGCATTACGCTAAGGTATATACCTTAGCGTACGCTATGTATGTAATCGATGCTTATAAGCATCGATTGTGTTTTCAGCATATTAGAATAATGAATATATTGAGTTGTATGTAAACCATTTTGTTTCTATTGGAATTAATAAAAAACTCTATTACTTATAAAAATAGCAACAAAAAATATCCATAGCATTTCTATACATCTACAGGACATTAAATAGGTACCAAAAAAAACTATTCTATCAAAATGACACCAACGAGGCTATAGTCGAGGAGCTCGTTGCTAAATACCATCAACCGCACGGGACGATCTGCAAGGTTAAACAACGCTTGCCAAGGTTGTTGTGTGGATGGGTGACAATCTTAACATATCGAGTTTCCTCCGTGAAAGCACGTTAAGCCGTTGGTCCCAGCTGTCATTTGTAGATCTTTGGCAGTCGTTACGGATTGTAAGAATCCAGTAAATCTGACTCCAGCAGTCTTGCCTAGAAATACCGTGTTACCCATGGGTTGTGGAAGTCTGGTAGGCAGCCGCTCCAAGTAAAATACTGGTATTCAGCTGACTCCGGTTCGACTGGAAGCCGAAACTAAGATAGTTGGGAAAAAGCTAGGTAGATGATGATGAACATGAATAAATTAATGTCTTGTTGGTGTACTGATCACAAGCGCTATTCCACTAAAGGTCTTGGGTTATATTTTTGGATAAGGAATTGCAAGGGCCCGTCTTCAAAGAGTTCTATACCCAAAAGGTAACCAACGGAACCCTATAACTAAGTTATTGAACCTATACGATTTTCACCAAACAATTACGCAAAAATCGAGGTAACGGGTATTAATCCAAGGACCGAAAGTTATGGTGAGGCGTGTAAATAGCCTGCACCTTTGTGAAGGTTTTAGAACCTTAGTTTTATGTGTAATGGCGGACCTCAAAATAATTCAATTTCCATAATGATGAATCCTCTACAACCAATCCCAGAGAATTATAAGCAGCAAAACATGCCCACGTACCTTGGCAATCCAGAGATCCCACTAAGACCCAGGGAGATGGGAACTACCTCGTTCATGCACCACTCGCAGGTATGGGTTGCCGGCCGGCGAGCAAAATCTTCTTAAATCCACCGGTGGGATAGTTTAGTGGTTATACCACCTGATTCAGACCCAGAGGTCCCGGGTTCGATTCCCAGCGGGGGCAAATTATTTGCTCGGTTTGGATGGTGGTAGGACTTGTTATAAGTCCGCTTGGCAAGCTACCACCATCATGTCTAAGTCTGTCGCCATAACAACAATGTTAACAGCATTGTTGTGTTCCGGCAGTTAGAGGTATGATAGCCAGTTCCTCTGTGTAAGAGGATTCCGGGTGAAACTCGCTTCCATCTTCGGCCTAATCATCACTTTCCATCAGGTGAGATTTGGGCCAAGAGTTTCCCCGTTTTGAATAAAAAAAAAAAAAACTCCAAGAATCAACACTGCCCTATAATTTTTCAATAAAGCACAGATACAGGTCCATTTATTTTACGAGTATTGTCAAGTTTTCACCAAAAAACGATTTTTTAAAGCGGAGTGCATAGGCGCGCTCAGACCAACATATTCGAACGGTTGCAGGAAACTGTCCTCACTCGCTAACGCCATCTATATGCCCTTGCGAGAAAACTCAAGAAAGTTTCAGATATATGGGCGCTGCATCAATAAAGGTAGTGCGAGGATTCATCAATTGAGAAGTTAAAATATTTCATTTGAAATACTAACATATTCTATTATATATTATGGAGAAATCCTAAATTATTGCTATTTTATTTTTAATATTGAAAAGGCATTGACGCTTCACCAGCCTCTTTGGCCGCTGCAGTAATGTACTTAAAAAATGCTTGAAAATAAACAACACATAATTATTTCAATCAAATGTTCAATAACGCTGTTTTATATGGCAAATGTATATATTATATAGGCGTTTTGACTTTGACGTCCAAGTCCATCGGACTTATCTTTTTAATTGTAATCTTTGAAGCTTTATAACTTCATCACTGATGATGGTATTTAAAATAATTTCATGATTGCTTACTAAAGTAAATAAGTATTTCATTTTATAAACAAAAAAAATGTTAGCATGTTCCCTATTGTCAAAGAAACAATAAAAAAAATTAACCGACTTCCAAACAAAAGACCACAAAGTAAAAATTACCTTAATTTCGGAAGTCAGTGTTATTAGTTTTGCATCTTTGTTTTTTAACACCGACTTCCGTTCCGTTTTGTTAAAAAGTTTTGTTTTTAGTTTTCATTCATACTTGGACAACCTTTTCGTCTACGCAGATATTGAAATAAGCAAAAATAAAAGTTTTACGGGACCAAATGGCCAGTATGCCTCATTGAACTCTACAAAAATCTGTCAAATTTCTTTGTTAGATTTTCAACTTTATTGTCAATATGATTGGGTTCAAATTTGGTTGAAAATTTGACAGTTATGGATAGCATGATATGTTGGCGACTGTACATTAAAAAAATAGCCGCCAAATTGAGAACCTCCTCTTTTTCTGCAAGTCGCTTGCCACCCAAATATAATTCTAACGAAACTTTTTATTCACCACCCTTCTTTCCCCGTTTGATGGTGATTTTTTTAACGAGAGCCTAATCTTTAACTTCAAAAGTTCGTTAAAAGAAATCCTCTGTAATAAGAACGGCTAAGCAAAAGATTCTGAAGAAATAATCTTTTAAAACATAATCTGTGCTTTTACTTACTTTAGCGAAGTTCAAAACGAAGTGCTAAGTAGCTGGAGAATTAAGTTTATTGATGTTATTCTCAAGTTTAACATCGGTATGATTTTTACCAAAAAATGTTATAGTATACTGAATTTTAAAGGTATTTTTCACCTTTTTTTTTTGTTTTGGCTGGGAAAAAATGCATTACGTATACCCTCCCACTCGGGGGAGTGGGGGGCTATGTGGGACTCCCCGGGCAAGTCCGGTATACCCACTAAAACAACCCAGCACGAAATGCCCGCATCGTCTGAGTGGGGGTGGACTGGGATATCGGCGTAGCCTTTGCGTCCAGTCCACCTCCGACGACCGCCCGCCTTCAAAGCGAGCCCTTCAAGCCCTCCCCGTTGGGGGAGGGCCGGGAACCTCCAACGATGGTGGTGATGCGTGTAATGCGGGCGGAGGCGCCCCCGCACCTGTCGCCCGCCCATGATCTCACCTTTTTCACCTTTTTTTTTTTTTGGTTTCCATACCCTCTCACTCGGGGGAGTGGGAGGGGTATGTGGGACTCCCCGGGCAAGCCCGGTATACCCACTGAAACAACCCAGCACTGAAATTCCCGCAACGTTTTAGTGGGGGTGGACTGGGAGATCGGCGTAGCTTTTGCGTCCAGTCCATCAGGTATTGTTCACCTACGCTCGTGGAAGAGCTCGTGGTTGAATAATAACCGATCTTCATGGTGGATCTGTTGGTCCCGGCTGTCATTTGAAGATCTTTGGCAGTCGTTACGGATAGTCAGAAGCTAGAAAATCTGACACCAGTCTTGCCAAGGAGTACCGTGTTACCCAGTTAATGGGTTGTGGAGGTTTGGTAGGCAGCCGCTCTACGTAAAATACTGTTTTCCAGCTGAATCCGGTTTGACTGGGAGCCGACCCCAATATATTTGGGAAAAAGGCTAGGCAGATGATGTTCACCTACCCGTTATTAACTAAATATTTTCCGGGATCGATAAGAGCAGTCAAAAAAGTTGGTTGTAAATTTGTATCTGCTCTCTAGGTAGTGAACCAATGGATGTCTAGGGTATCAAAGCGCATGATAGTACATATTGTCCATCAACGAGTCTTATCAGATTCACTAGACGCGAAATAATACCATAATTCCACCGAAAACAGATCCGAGCCTGATATGAGAAAACCTTACATAACACTAGTTTTTACACCTTGCAACTGCGAAAACTATTCAAATGACAACTACTAATGTTTTAGTTTTCGATCGCAAAAATTGTATTTTTTTGGACCCGAGTCCCTGATCTGAAATGGGTATGTATAATTATGTTTATAAATAATAATAATTCATTTATTTTGGATTAATCCATAAACATAATACAATCACAATGTAATAAAATACCGAATTAAGATGACGCAACAAACAACGACTTTGAATGTAACGTAACAAATTAATGTAATATAAAAACAAAGTTGCCGTGATATTTCTCAAAGAACTTGTTTTCACCAGTGTACGCATTGTCAACAGCAATGCGTTCCTGTAAACATGTCGAAGTGAACATTTAAGTGAAGTAAACAACAAGTGAGCTGTCAAACCATATAACCAAGATAAGAATGACAGCTCACTTGTCGTTCACTCCACCTAGTGATCACGGTGAGATGTCAACAGCCGGTCGATTCTGTTGACATCTCACCGTGATCACTTAGGTGGAGTGAACGACAAGTGAGCTGTCATGCCATCTTGTATATGTATGGTTTGACCGCTCACTTGTCGATCACTTCGCCTAAGTGTTCACTTCGACATGTTTACAGAATCGCACTGCTGAATCGACGAATAGTGAGTAGGGTAACCAAAATATTTAAGAAAAAAAAAATACGATAACCTACTGAAAAATCCGGCCAAGTCCATGTCGGACTCTCACATAAAGGGTACAGTATAGAACTAGTTTTTTTAGGGTTCCGTACCCGAAGAGTAACTGAACCCCATTACTGAGCCTCCGTTATTCATGCGTCCGCCCGTCCATCCATCCGTCTGTCCATATGTCTGTCAGCGGGCTATATTTCAAGAACCATAATAGATAGACATATTTTTTTAAACTTTCATGGTCACTAACATTAGAATAGACACAACCCACCCACAAGTTCTTCAGTTACTCCGTGATCATGGCGCTTGCAACAGTGCCGAAATATCGGAAACTCGCAAATACAAAAAGTACAGGGTAGCAATCCCGTTATAAACTACTAGCTGACCCACGCAACTTCGTCTGCGTCACATTTTCCATTAATGCTCGGCTCTTTTTAGCCTTAACGTGATGATATAGCCTATAGCCTTCCTCAATAAATGGGCTATCTAATACTGAAAGAATTTTTCAAATCGGACCAGTAGTTCCTGAGATTACCCCCCATATACAAACTTACAATCAAATTTTACCTCTTTATAATATACTAGCTGACCCGCGCAACTTCGTCTGCGCCACATTTACCATTATTGCTCCGCTCCTATTTGTCTTAGCGTGATGATATATAGCCTATAGCATTCCTCGATAAATGGGCTATCTAACACTGAAAGAATTTTTCAAATCGGACCAGTAGTTCCTGAGATTACCCCCTACATACAAACTTACAAACAAATTTTACCTCTTTATAATATTAGTATAGATTATTAGTATAGATTCTAATAGATAGACAGTTTCTATTATCGCTTTAACAACAAATAATAATAAATAAATTTAAATTAAAGGGTACGGAACCCTTCGTGTGAGATTCCGACTCGCACTTGGCCGGTTTTTTCCATTGTCATGGCAACTGAGACGGTTGGAGAACTTTCAAACTTGCAATATGGCCTTATTGGTAACCCTACAGTTGAGGGTGTTTTTACACCTCGAACCCTTATTGGATTTCTTTCATTGCCATTTATAAGTTGTAATAAACTCCGGGCAACGAATAAGGTGAACGCTTCTTGTCCTTGAGGACTTGTGTTTTTGGCTTGGCAACACTATTTAGCTTGTGATATTCTTTACTAATAGGTACCTGGTAGTGTTTTTAAAACAATTAAAATTTATTCAATAATATCTGACACTGAAATTGCAAGAGAGGAGCCTTGACGCAGCTAGAATAATACGCAAGTTTATTATCATTGCTTAATAATTATTTACAAAATATATCTTAAATAAATAAATGTAATAATGTAATAAAATATTTACCAATCCATTTTGCTCTTTATTAATTTTCTTAAATTTCAACATTATTTAGCACATTCATTTTAGTACAAGCAGTCTTCGTACCAGCGTCAACGCCCACTTAATACTCTAATATAAATACAACTAACTTTTAATACTGCACTAAACTACACTAAATAGACGCGCTGACAGTTAAACTGCACTAAACGCGACTAAGTTTAGTCACTTTTTAGTACTGAGAGGTGATTGTGTTCATAAAAGAGAACGGTTCTTAAACTTTTAGTGTACAATGTGCATTTTGTTCGTAGTTTTAATAAGAAGATAGTTCTGGCGCTGAATCCTACTATAAAGTATACTTCAAAGAGACTATTTCATTTTTCCAATATTTTTATGAAATGAATCTGTCAGATTACATTATCAAGATTTTAAATTAGAAAGTTATTTAAAAGATTTTTTTTCACCACGACATTTAGGTTGCTGTCCATCACAACAGAGCGAGGCAGCGGAGCGGAGATTAAAACCTCTTTTAAATTCATGTCAACCCTTTTTAATCACTAAAATATTATCACTACGTCTCGACAAAGTAAAAATCTATCAGCGACAAAAAAGTGACTGTCAATAAATAAAAAAATCGTAGGTGCCTTTAAGATTCTTAGGCCGCATCATCGCTTACCATTAGGTGAGTTAGTGGTCAAACGCATGCCAACCAAAGGAAAAAAAAATGGATCGACATGCCAAATGCTCCATACTTAACATTTTGTCATTTAGACAAGCACTATCGTCGAATACTGCTTTCTCTAGTTCCCAGATCTACTTAGAATATCCATAAGAAATAATTAAAATAATAACCAAAAAGCGGTCTATGATATCAAAACAGACCAGTAAACGTCATATATACATCTTTACATTCCATCATAAAAACAAGCTTCAAAAAAAGTTAAACAGAAACTCGAAACTATTAGTAGGACACACATCTTTACGTGGTAACGCCTGAGGCCGTTGTAATTTCCCAAGGGAGAGTCTAAGTCAGAGAAAAGATGGATATAGAAGGCTAACTACATTACCATCATTTCTGCCGAAGGAAGTCTACCACTGGACATAGGAATTCCCCTAGCGGATTATATGCATATAATTGTATTTAAGCTCTTCACATTAATCCTTTGATAATAAAACAACAATTACGTCATGCATTCTTATCATTAAGAATAAACTTTACTAAAGGACCGACTCCAGAATCACGAAAAAAAATCAGCTTACTATTCAGTACATTTTGTCGAGTTTTGTGGATATAAACATTCGGGGCGATTTTTTTCGATTACATAGTTGTTCATATTGATGAGTACAGTAACCCGTTTTCAGAAATTACGTGAATTCCTTTACACGTTTTATAGTGGTGACTACCAGAAAAACGCCGGGCACTGAAACCCAACGAGTTCTAGAGAAGCAATTCAAGTGTCTAGCCACTTAATTAATAAGAAACAGGCATAAAAACAGTACAGGGGTAAAAAAAACTTTAATTTCGGAAGTCGGTGTCAAAATACGAAGAAACTAACAAAAACACCGACTTCCGAAATTAAAGTTATTTTTTACTTTGTAGTGTTTTTTTTTTCGAAGTCGGTTGTATTTTTTTGTAAAAAGTTTTTTATTTTTCACTTTCTAGCGGTGCCCCACACCTAACAACACCACTGCAAAATCGCAGAAAAGCAAAATACGCAATTTCGATTATCAAAGAATCATCTAAATAGTCAAATTCCAGCTATTTCGATTTAAAATCCAAAGTTCGTAACCGATTTTGATATGATTTAAATGGGACCAATCTGCAAGTATATCCTTTCAGATAAAACAAAAATTTTTCAAATCGGTTCATAATTTGTCGAAGTAACGAGGTAACAAACATAAAAAAAACATACAACCGAATTGATAACCTCCTCCTTTTTGGGAAGTCGGTTAAAAAAACATAATAACTTTTTCCCTCCATATCAAGCAGAAGACAGAACTTCACTAGACCAATAAACATTCCTGTGCCTAGACTCGTTTTCATACAGGCGTGCGTTTTCGATAGTTGCATGGAGTTGATTTTCTGTACGTATTCGTTCTGTGGTCTAAGTCCCCCGATCCAGCAGGGCTGTTTAATCAACGCTCTGCTTATGTTCCGGTTTGAGATTACTATGTAACTTGATACCTGATGGCGTGTGGATCTATGTTGGTATGTATGTATAAGAGGTAATTAGAAATTGGTTTTGGATGTAGTAATGAAGATTTTGACCTGAATCATTTTGGAAGGAGTTTTTGTAAGAATTTAGTGTATCTTTTGCAAATTGCATGGCTGTAACGATGTAAATGTTTTTATCTGAATATATCTGCGGAAATCTAGTGCATGTAAAACACCTAAAAAGTCTAAAAACCTGTGACATATATTGTCATGACACTATAAGTAGCAATTTGGTACGAAATACTTTCGAGTAGGGGAGGGCGGGGCTGGTACTAACAAATTTTGTATTATAGTTTATATTTTCTTTGATAATGAACTTTTTAGTTTAATTTTTTATTGAAAACATGCTTTGGTTATTCAGCTATGATATTAGTAACAAAATACATCCGGTATGTAAGTGCTTTCAGAAAGAGAGCCATGAAAACCAAAAAAGTCATTTGTTAATACATGCCCCGCATTTGGGGCAAATATTAACGGAGCTGGGGTACGTATTAACGTAAGGGGCAATTATTAACAGAGACAAAAAAATTATGAAATACTTAAATAAAACATCATTTACACGAATACAAATGTTTTATTATAGATATATATAGTTATACATATATATATATTTTAAGCCTAAACAAGTTAACACATAATTTAAACTTAACGTTTGAAAGTTACTAAACTTTTCATAATCTACAATCTTTAAAGTGTTCATAAATCAATACTAATAAACCACCATATCTACTGAGTATTAGAGCTTTTAAGCCTTCAAACATTTGTTAAAATAGTTTAAACTTAACAATTAAGTATTACGTAATCAGTCACATAAAGTTTTTGGTATCAACAGTTTTAAAGAATCTTAATGAGTTACCTTAAACAATTAAGTATTTAAATCTACATTTATCAACAATTCTTACAGCGTTAATTAATACTTTTTAGTATCAGACTTCAAGTTATAATACAGTCTTTAAGTTATATTAGTTTAAAAGATCTTTATCTAATTTGTACTTAAAAGTAGACAGGAAATATGTACCTGTCTAGTTTGTTTTTGTCAAAAATTAATCAGAATACTCATCATCTGAGAAACAGTTGAGGCATATGTATTTTCTGATATCACCCTTGATACAGGTGATGTGAGCCCATCCTTTGCATAAAATACATTGTATCCAGTCAAGTCCAGATGTGTCGTCATTATAAGACTCGGCGCAAACTAAACAGCAGCAGGTATCTTCTTCACTGTCATCCTGAAGAATATGCTTCTTCACCTTTTCTACTTCTACTCTCCGGGTTGATTTATCTTTACCTTTCCCTTTACCTTTTTTTTTTTAGCAATGGGAAATCATCCAATGACTCCTCCCGCTCTGGGTGTAGCGGGAGGGAGTGCCAGACTTCTACTGACTAAAACCCATCCATGTTCCTTCATTGCCCTTTGTGTTCCGGAGCCACGGTGTCTCTTGCGAATAATCCCGCGACTCCGGCAGGCGTAGGCCCTTTCGGGCCCCTCTGTGTGCTGACTCACTTTGAGGCGCGCGTGGAACACTAACGCGCCGTCGACACGGCACACTTATTGCACAAAACAATCGTTTAATATCAAACACCTACATATGGGGTAAGTATTAAGTAACATGTTAATACTTACCCCGCTCAATCTGTTAATTTTAGCCCCAAGGTCACTTTTTATACTTCATCAATTACAGAAAATAATCTAGTAAAATTATTTACAAACAATTATAATAGTTTTAAAGTCAATAGAATAAAGATAAATTTAGGATAAACTTCGATTCAATTTAGCGAATAAATATATCTTAAATCAATTCATTACGAAGTACGAAAAGTTCGTTTACCTGTAAATCCGAGGGTCCTGTGCACAACTATTACCAGCGACGGCCGGTCGACCACTGACCGGTCAGGACACATTCGGCTGTGTATAAAGGGTATTCTAAACCGAGTCTCATACTTTTGACACTTCGCGTTTGGTGGGAATAAGCTTGTTAATACCTACCTCCGTTAAAACCAGCCCCGCGCTCCCCTACTTTTTTTTTCAGTCGAAAGGCTCTAAACAATGTTATAACTTATTTATTGCATATCGAAATGCCAAAATATTTAGGGTTGACGAAATCGTATTCTGAAAGCACGTAACCACGTTGTCTAAGCAGTAAATTTTTGAGTTTACAAGAAAACGTGTGTAGATCGAAAAACTGTAAAGGAAGGTTGTGACTAAATAACAACAGCCGCGCGGGTCGATCTTCAAGGTTAAGCAACGCTTGCCAAGGTTGGTCTGTGGATGGGTGACCTTCTTATGTCGAGTTTCCTCCTTGCCTCGGAAAGCACGTTAAGCCATTGGTCCTGTTAAACACTTCTATTTTCCTTGTAAATTTAAACACTGTTCTTTGTAATATATATCTTTATTGTACACACGAAATACTGATTATGATATCAACCGTCTTGCTTCGTGGCTCGATGATAACTGACTCTGCACTGCCTTTACAATTTGTAAAAATGACTTTCGCCCCACCCGGAAATAACGAGAATGTTCAAACCGTCATTTCGAAGTGTTGCCAAAGTAAAAATATTACATGAAACTGCTATGACCAAAATACATTAAAAAAGTGTATTAAATTGTATGCATTAAATTTGAATCCATACTTCCGTAGTATACAATGAGTTTGAGTCGAATTCATAAATTATTTTCAATGATTGACGTAAATCTTTCTAGAAAATGTGCAACATTTATTTAAAATTAAACGCGACTTTAAAACAAGCTAACAGTCCCGGTTGTCATTTGTAGATTTTTGGTAGTGTTACGGATAGTCAGAAGCCAGATCTGACTCCAGTCTTGTCACCGTGTTACCCAATCAATGGGTTGTGAAGGTCTGGTAGGCGGCCGCTCCACGTAAGATACCAGTATTCAGCTGAATCCGGTTCGACTGGAAGCCGAAACCAAGACCAAGATAGTTGGGAAAAGGCTAGGCAGATGATGATGAAGCGCTATTCCACTCAAGGTCTTGGGTTAGATTTCTGGATTAAGAATTGCAAGGGCCCGTCTTCAAAGAGTTCTATACCCAAAAGGTAACCAACGGAACCCTATAACTAAGTCTCCGCTGTCCATCCGTTCGATCGTTGTCAGAAACATAACATCTCAAGAATCGTAATAGGTTGAAATTTTCACAGAGTATGTCTGTTGCCGGTATAACAACAAATAAAAATTAAAGGGACGTGTACAAGAAACGTTTTCAGTGTTGGTTCTTGTTCATCTGAGTGTATGGTACGGAACTCTATGTGTGAGAGTCCAACTCGCACTTTTTGCAACAAGCTTTTTGCTACAAGATTTCAACACCTTCATGGATAGAAATGATAGTAACTGAATAACTTTGTGTGTTTATTTTTGAAAGAAGATTAATTCACCGCTTCAATGGATATAAAAGGCTGTCATGTAATGGTTTTTATTTTTGTAATATAAATCAATGATGCTTAACATGTTTTATTGATTCTACTTCCTTCTTTATCTTGTATTTGTTGAGCCTGACTTTAACTTTGACAAGCACTTCGAGGCGTTTCAGAAGTTGCCCTATTTCATCATGTTCATTAGATTCTGAGCTATCTGAGTCATCTTTGTCTCCTTCTCCTTCTTCAGAGCCCTCTGGTGGTCTTGGTTCATTTTCTCCATCTTCAGAAGAAGCATCATCCGGTTCCTGTGTCTGAGTATCATCTGGTCGAGAAGTAGTGCTCAGGTCCTGTTCCTCAGAATCATCTGGTTTTACACTAACGTCTGGTGTCTGTTCATTTGAGTCATCAGGTTGTGCAGTTGTGCTCAGATCTGGTTTTTCAGAGTCATCTGGTTTTACAGTAGCGTCTGGTTCCTGTTCATTTGAGTCTTCCGGTTGTGGAGTTGTGCTCAGGTCCTGTTCTTCAGAATCATCTGGTTTAACACTAACATCTGGTTCCTGTTCATTTGAGTCATCTGGTTGGGCAGTTGTGCTTAGATCCTGTTCCTCAGAATTATCTGGTTTTATTGTAGCGTCTGGTTCCTGTTCATTTGAGTCTTCCGGTTGTGGAGTTGTGCTCAGATCCTGTTCTTCAGAATCATCTGGTTTAACACTAACATCTGGTTCCTCTTCATTTGAGTCTTCCGGTTGTGGAGTTGTGCTCAGATCCTGTTCTTCAGAATCATCTGGTTTAACACTAACATCTGGTTCCTGTTCATTTGAGTCATCTGGTTGGGCAGTTGTGCTTAGATCCTGTTCCTCAGAATCATCTGGTTTTACACTAACATCTGGTTCCTGTTCATTTGAGTCTTCCGGTTGTGGAGTTGTGCTCAGATCCTGTTCTTCAGAATCATCTGGTTTTACACTAACATCTGGTTCCTGTTCATTTGAGTCTTCTGGTTGTGGAGTTGTGCTCAGATCCTGTTCTTCAGAATTATCTGGTTTTACACTAACATCTGGTTCCTGTTCATTTGAGTCTTCCGGTTGTTGAGTTGTGCTCAGATCCTGTTCTTCAGAATCATCTGGTTTAACACTAACATCTGGTTCCTGTTCATTTGAGTCTTCCGGTTGTGGAGTTGTGCTCAGATCTTGTTCTTCAGAATCATCTGGTTTAACACTAACATCTGGTTCCTGTTCATTTGAGTCTTCCGGTTGTGGAGTTGTGCTCAGATCCTGTTCTTCAGAATCATCTGGTTTAACACTAACATCTGGTTCCTGTTCATTTGAGTCTTCCGGTTGTGGAGTTGTGCTCAGATCCTGTTCTTCAGAATCATCTGGTTTAACACTAACATCTGGTTCCTGTTCATTTGAGTCTTCCGGTTGTTGAGTTGTGCTCAGATCCTGTTCTTCAGAATCATCTGGTTTTACACTAACATCTGGTTCCTGTTCATTTGAGTCTTCTGGTTGTGGAGTTGTGCTCAGATCCTGTTCTTCAGAATTATCTGGTTTTACACTAACATCTGGTTCCTGTTCATTTGAGTCTTCCGGTTGTTGAGTTGTGCTCAGATCCTGTTCTTCAGAATCATCTGGTTTAACACTAACATCTGGTTCCTGTTCATTTGAGTCTTCCGGTTGTGGAGTTGTGCTCAGATCTTGTTCTTCAGAATCATCTGGTTTAACACTAACATCTGGTTCCTGTTCATTTGAGTCTTCCGGTTGTGGAGTTGTGCTCAGATCCTGTTCTTCAGAATCATCTGGTTTAACACTAACATCTGGTTCCTGTTCATTTGAGTCTTCCGGTTGTGCAGTTGTGCTCAGATCCTGTTCTTCAGAATCATCTGGATTAACACTAACATCTGGTTCCTGTTCATCTGAGTCTTCCGGTTGTGCAGTAGTAGTCGTTGAAGTTGTTGTAATTGTACCTGCTGTAGGAATTGGTTGAGTACTAGTGGTTATGGTGGTGGTAGTAGGATGCGTAATACTTTCTTCTTCTTCTTGCAGATTTTCGAAATCAACGCCCGTCACGTCTTGGATCCATGATAAGTAAGGTCCCGGACGAGTGAAACCTGATAAAAATACTTTATTACAATCTTGCTTCTTCCTTTAAAACGCTGCATTAGTGTACATTCTATCAATAAATTTAGTATTTGTAATGGAACTGTTCATACAGTCAGATTTTTTTATTCCAACACACAAAAACACTTTTTCTGTTTACCGTATTATACTTCAGATAACAAATCGAAACTATTTAATAATATTTATGAAAGAAACACATTAAATAATCTTACCACTAGGCTGGTTATAACTACAGGTGTTTGACCAGAAAGAGCCGATGCCGATGAGGGTTGGAATGCCGTCCGTCGGAACATGAACAAGAGGGGCACCACCATCACCCTGTTACCAAGAAATACACCTAGAAGTACCTTATAGCAAAATTAACAAACGCTTACGAGATTATTAAAGGAACCAATGAATTTAGTACATTTATTTATTTGACGAGTGTGCGATACCGAAATATTAATTTCACAGAATACCCTAAACATTAAGAACGTTCATTGATCCTGATTAGTCTAATCAAATCTCACAATTTTGATTTATCTTCAAATTTACAGAGTTGTGCTCTAAAGTGCACGTCGGGATATAACGGGACACTTTTTGTGTGTGTATTAATTCTTGTCCCTTAACAGTGTGTTGCGGCGCAACTTTCAAAATAAATCAACTTGGTAAAGATCTAAGCCCTTTCAAAATCATGAGATTGCACAACATTTGCATCTTGTAGGTACTGTTTAGTTTTTAACTTTATCTAAAGGCCAGCCTAATACAGCCTCTTGTTGTAAGAAATACAAAACAGGCCAATGAAGGTTTTGTATTTGAAAGAATATGGATTCTGTGCGTCGTGGTGCCCTGGCAGGGTACAACAGACTGTCATTAAGAAGAAACATAAGCTTATCAAGTATGTGGCTAAAGTGGGTTACTTATGTTTCATCGAAAAGAAATTGACAAATTATCACTTCCCAAAAAATTATCCGCATAATTTCATTTGCCAAATTATTACTTAGCAAAAAATTTTTTCACAAATAATTATAACGCAAACCTAATGTTTGGCAAGTTAACGTTTAGACAATAACTTGTTTACCAACTAGTACTTTTACCAATTTTTATATAGTCAAATATTGCAATTGGAATAACATACATATTTTACGCAAAATTAAACATGGCAAATATTTAGTATTGTCAGTTTTCAATTTACCATTTCTATTCGTCTTTTTTTTCCAAATTTCTTTCTATATAATCTAGTCGTTTTTGGCACTCGCCGGCCGCTGCCGCGGCACCGCTCGCTTCGCTCGCTCGGCTCGAGCGTAGGAGGTCACAGTTCTAACCTAACCTAATCCAAACATTTTAATAACTAGCTGACCCGCGCAACTTCGTCTGCGTCACATTTTCTTTTAATGCTCCGCTCCTAATTGTCTTAGCGTGATGATATATAGCCTATAGCCTTCCTCGATAAATGGTCTATCTAACACTGAAATAATTTTTCAAATCGGATCAGTAGTTCTTGATATTAGCGCGTTCAACCAAACAAACGAACAAACAAACAATCAAACAAACAAACTCTTCCACTTTATAATATTAGTATAGATTAACCCTTTTCCCTTTATATTTTTAAATCTTTCCCTTATTTTTGCCTTTATATTTTTTTGTCATAGCAAATCATTTGACCTGAAGTTTAATGTCTAAAGATTTTTTGCTGTAATAAATAATTTGATTGAAGACTAAATGCCATAATAACATTATCTTTGGTAATATTCTGCCAAATAAAAATTTGACCAAATGAAAAAGGGCGTACTAAAATCATTCCTAATCTTGCATTGGTATAAAAAGGGTTTCTAAAATTTGTTTGGGTAGTTAAATTTTGTCAAAATCTTTTCGGCAAAATGGCAGGCTCCCTATAGTACACGTTTGATTACTTGGTAACGTTATTGGAAGACATACTTTGCCAAAATCTGCTGCAATGTATTAAATCTGTCTTAATTTTGATTCGTAAAGTTCTTAAAAAAAGTAATGTATTATAATTGTGCTGTTCGTTTTATATGGAAATTATCATCGTCTAGTATGTTTCAGTTGTAAAAATTCAATAAATAAATAAATAAATAAATACATCTTTAATTTGAACCCTTACTCTGCAAGTAGACTGTGAGGTGACGTTGAACCATTGTGCACAGATGGTGGTGCTTACGATGATGTTAGACCACCAGTATGCCCACCAGCACGAATCGTTGGACATTGCCCTTAGATATACCCATCTCAGCCACTCGGCCACCCCACCTAAAACATAACGAAAACGTTACAACGCTGAGCGCAAAAGGTCTTTTTTATTTTAATGAATAATTATCAATTAAATTCTCCCACTCTGGGCGGAGATAAAAAGCGGGAGGAACTGACATATTCTTACTAAATATAACCCACACGTGTTTCTTCAAAATTGACTTTGCGTTCCAGGACTGCGGTAACCTTTTCGAACGATTTTGCAGCCCTGGGAGGAAAACTGTGATGCGTTTCATAAAGCGAAAGTGATTAGTATATTTTAAAACGGTATTTAGGAGCCGATGACCATATTGTTAAAATGTGCCTCTCCATAGATTCACAAAAGTTAAAGATTTATTACACGCTATTGAAAGCGATTTATCATTAAAAACATTAAAAGTAATCAGAATTTTAGTAGACATCTTGATAAAGTTGTTCTAATAGGCTTATGAAATTATCTTTGCTAAGTATTCACTCATGGCCGAACTGATTTCGGTTATTACCCTTAACGATATCTTGATGACACAGCAATCTGTTTGCAATACCTACATTTTTTTTTCTGTTTATTTTAGATTTTTCTTTTCACTCTCAATTTTTTAATTATTTTTCTTTTACGTTGTACTTTGATAATAGACAATTTGTAGTTAAATTAATTATTATTCTTTGACATTTTCTAGTTGATTATATGTAAAAAAGTTTAGATTTAGTACCTACTGATTTTCGGCATGAGAATTATTATTTTTTTGAATTAATAGTATTATTACAAAAAAAAAAACATGCCGAATTAAGTTGACGGTAATACCATATTTTAGGCAAACAAATGTATCTATCTATTTTAAGTTTAAAATAAAACAAAAACATGGAAAGCGATGACTTAATCGACAGTGGAGTAACCTGAAAGTAGAAAGAAAAAGAGGGAAATACTGACCTGAGGACCCTGTCATGCCATGACCGCTAGCGGATACTTGTATGCCGTGATAGTTAGCGTTGGCATTAGCACGCGACTGCACCCGAATTGGTTGCAAAAACCCTGTTAATATGAAACGAAAAACAATAAAGTCTTTTAATAAATAATAATCTAACATAAAATTTTCTTGGGTTACAGAGTGAGTGACTTATAGACAACGCACAGCCAAAAAACCTGGTCGTGGAAAGTTGAAATTTTGCATGTTCATGTATTGGGGAGTGTTATAGGAGAGCGTCGTTATGGGAGGATTTTTGGAAAATCCTACTGAAACGGGAAAAAAACTGAATATTTGGATGGATGATTGTTTCTCAATCACGCCAGAACTGCAGAACAGATCTGAATGAAATTTGCCACAGAGATAGATTATGGCCTAATTTTTATCTCAGGGTCATGATCCCTTGGGATTAATTTCGGCATTTTTACACTGACAGAAGCTAGTTAGAAATATTATTTCGGGATTAAACTTTGACTAGTTTTAAAATTTAATAAGTTTACTCACTAGAATAAACAACAGGGCGCTGTAGCTTTATAAGTGAGATGTCATTCGGCTGCACACTTGTGCTACGTTCGTTGAACCTAGGATGGATGTACCATTCAGTGGTCTCAAAAATGTTCTCCGGATTCGGATCGCTAAGGGTCAATACACCCGCGCGCACTACTACCGCTGCCCTCCTGAATAAGAAATAAGGGTATTTTAGAATGCAAAGACCATTGAACTCTTTAAAATAAGCCATTCGATCTCTACGGGTGACTTACCGGGCTGTACAGCTTGCTGCTGAAAAGACCCATTCTCTGGACACGATGGATCCTCCACATGTACCGATACCTCCATTGGCATTCACCAAACGAAGAGATGCATGGTGAGGGAATTGACCAGGCTGTGCTTCCCACCCTGATACTATACGCGATGACGACGATGTCAAGTATTCTAGAAGAACAAGATACAATTTAAATAGTAACAGATTCGACAAGTGGTTTAAGTTTCTTTTACTTTAATAATTCATTAATATACTTCGACATCAATTTAGTCCATTGTTTTGTTAAAATACATTATGATTAGTGTTGGTAGTATACAACAAAGGATAAAACATAGTACAATGAAGTAGGTGTTGGAGCAGGATGCGCAGAGAACGACAAAGCAAAGTATAAGCAAATCAAATCAAAGCATTTATTTCAAATAAACCATTTACAGGCACTTTTCAACTGTCAAGTCTGGTCAGTCAAAAGCATGAAGCTATTTGCACGTTAGAAGACCGTGCAAGAAACTCCACGGAAACTCTTTTAAATCATATGATGTACAACAAAAAGCTTGGTAACAATTAAATATTTTTGTTTGTGAGTACAAAGTATGTAGATAAAATTATTCGAAATATAAAATTTAAAATAAGCCAGTGGCAGGTTGGAGATGACCAGTCCCAACTGACGGCACCCGTTCACGAACAAGACGATCATCACTTCAAAATGGTTGAGCTGGATGGTGCCGATGCACCATTCGGCCAATCATTTGTGAACATGACATGCTCTCAACGGCCATGATTGTTCATATCAAACAGATAATCTATAACGAATTAATCACATTACCTAAAATGAACCTACTTGATCAGTTTCTCTACATAGTGCTCTAAGTTTCATTGCACACTAGTGAATTGGGATAACGTTTAACTTACCTGGGTTGATTTCATTTGCGGATGCTGCGCTTTGTAGCTCGTGTTTTTGTAACGCAGATATCTGCAAAGTATAGGTGATAGTTACACAAAATAGTTCTGATCTGGAAACCTTTAATAAAAAGTATAGTTACAATTATTGTAGTCAAGGCCTGCAATTATTTTCACAAAACATTTTAGTCAGGAATTGACTGAAAATTGAATCCGGAATCGAAACCGGTGAAGACGGATCGTTTGCTACAGATGCAACCCTGATGCTCACGCACGGTCTTCAAACATGAGGGATAGACTCGGGGATTAAGTTGGCCAATTATGTCGTAACTTGGATGGGTTATGAACTAAGATTAACAAATTGAGTCTGCACGACAAAAACAAAAATAAAGCAGACTCAGGCATTAATGGCCAAACAAGATTACAGTTGAATGTAAAAAGGGTAGTGAACTATGACACAGACTGAATTGGAAACTCATTATCATCGGATTAAAAAACGTACGGCTATGTGATACCGTTACTTGGTAGAGATTTCATCCATAGGACAACTTTTTTGGAATAGTTTGCATTGCGAACAGATAAGGAGTGAAATTCCCTGCCAGAGTCTGTGTTTTCTGATAGTTTTGTAGCTATGATCATCCCCAGGTCATCCTAGTACATTATACTCCAATAGCCGATCGCTTTTCATCACGTGGTATTGTGGTCAAACGCAAACGTTTCATGAATAAAAAAAAACAGCTATAAATGTGCTCATGGCTCGTGCCGGCCTGTACGAGTAATGAGTACAGATCATTGGCGAACCTAGGGGTATTTTCCGGGTGGGGGGCTGGCTCCCAACCGGAGATTCGACGCCCAATATGAAAAATCTTTGCTCTATTGGGCGTTGCATCTCAGGTTTGGAGCCAGGCCCCCGCTGGAAAAAAGCCCTAGATAATGATCTGTCTTCATGACTCGTGCCGACTACTATACGGCTATTACACTATAAAAATAAAAAATACCTGAAGTACAGTCAGCAGGAACAGAAATAAGCCCGTTTTCGTTAACATCTTCTATGCCACTGGCAATTCCATTAGCATTAGAAGATCTAAATGCTGTTATTTATTGTAATTAATATCAACAAAAATACGATAAGATACGATAAAAATTAATGTTATATTTTTAAGCAGCCGATCAATTGCACTTTTGATAACATCCGGGATTGTTATCTTTTTTTTCATGAGTGATTTGAAAATGCACTCATCAATAAAAAATAAAAAGTACGTTATCATAGAAGTAAAATTCCATTTAACTTGATCACTGCTTGACTCTCCCAAGTGTCCGCAACTGGACTTATGTCCAGCTGTGGACACTTGGGAGAGTCCCCCCCAGTATCCAATGCTGGACTATAGTCTCCTCCAAGGTTAGCAACACAATAAAAGCACTATAATATCCCGTACGCGTTGGGGGTCCCCATACTTAGAACTGAAACTCAAAAAAAAAAATTTCATTAAACCCATACGTGTGGGGTATCTATGGATAGGTCTCCAAAAATGATATTGAGGTTTCTAATATATTTTTTTTCTAAACTGAATAGTTAGCGAGAGAGATACTTCCAAAGTGGTAAAATGTGTCCCCCCCCCCCTGTAACTTCTAAAATAAGAGAACGATAAAACCAAAAAAAAAAATGATGTATGTAAACTACCATAAATACCATGTAAACTACCAGCGAGCTGGTTTGAACGAGATCTAGTAAGTAGTTTTTTTTTAATACGTCATAAATCGGAAATCGCAACTTTTGCTTAAAATATAATACCTACAGGTTTGTACGGAAACCTCGGTGCGCGAGTCCAACTCGCACTTGGCCATTTTTTATCATCTTGGTTATGGCCTCCAGATCATTATCTAATGCGACAGCCTTAGTGATAACAAGACGCACATAGGTTTATTTTCAAGAAATATTAAGATTTTTTATTCAATTCTGCAATAGCTTCCAGGAAACCAGAATGGACAATAATATAATATAGATGGAGCTGTTTGAAATAGTAATAATAGACCGCCGACTAGAGCGTTTCGCAACGATTGTTGGCATAGTAATCCCTCATGACGAGAACCTCTCGTCATGAGGTATTACTATGACAATGTCTCGTCTGAGAGACTTGACTCGCGAGATTTTCGACATATTGTAGGATTTGAACACAGCAGTCAGCTGAGATAGTGGACAAGTAAAAAAAAAATCGTAGTCATGGTGAAACCGTCGGTTGGAGGTCCTTCATACTGACTTGGATGTAGCTTAGTCACCCTACAGTTTAGCGTGGATCTAATTGGATATAAGAAGAAAGAAAGAAAGAAAATTGTGTTTATTGGTATTATATAAATAAAAACACCTCAAAATTAAAAAAAAAACAGATAATTAATACTATTTATCCCAAAATGGCCTCAGCTAAGCATAATTCCAGCTGGTAACACGAGGTATACCACCTGACGCTGATTTTCAGCTGCACATAATATTATAAAAGCATGAATATTTAATGAAATGCGAAACTTTATTTAAAAACAAAAGATTTATCTATGTGCTCATTCACAGAAAAGAACAAATACAGACAGGGCTAAAATAAATTAAATAAAAATTTATAGATTTATTTTAAAAGATTTCTTTCATTATTTTAATTTTATTATAAGTGGTTCAAATAAGTGTGAACGCGGACGTCCGGCCGCCGCCGTCTTTCGTTTAAGCAGAGGGTCCTTCTAAATGTGTACGTCCATGTTCGGTCGCCGCGCCGTCTTCCGTTTAGACAGAGAGTTCAGTCTTAGTGGGAACGAGCCTTTATTGGTCTTTTCTAAGAAAAAACTCAAAATGGACAGACCAATGAAAATAGGCTTGTCCACTGTAAGATGTAATTAGTTCGTCAGTCAGATTATCAAAAAAACATTTGACCCGTTTTTTTTCTGTATTACATAAACCAATTGACGAAGATTAGTATCTTCGTCAATTTTGGTTTATGTAATACACGCTTTTGAAAATTCTCAATACGTGACGCCGTGTGGTATAATTTTTAGTGCGTACTGACGTCACGAGCCCCCACTCTAGAGTTTTGATGTGTTTTATTTTTGTCAATATTAATTTCTAAAAACAAAAAATACGTCATGTCCATTATTTTTCAATACTCTAACTGACGGACTAAATAGATTTGCAATTTATTGATGTGGAAACTAGCCTATTATTATTTTTTCTCTAATAAAATACCCTATTCATAGATTGGCAAGAAATATCTTTGATAAGTGATTTAATTTCAGTGATTTTTTTTAATTTTCATCGAGCATTGGACAAGACTACATATGTACGGGTGGAGCGGTCCTGATCCAATGTTTCTATTGTTTTGTGTTTTTGCGTTGTTGTAATTTATGTTTTGTATATTTTATGGATGGTTGCAATTGCTAAATGCTGAAATAAAATAAATTGAATTGAATTTGCTCTCGGACCCCATGACCCATGTTTCAGTCATTCATATACAGCTTTTTTTTTGTCAAACACTATGTGAAGGGATTATGGTTTCAAGATCCCAAGATAATATTTCTCTTTACGCTGTGACTTTGCTACTATGGTGGGCTATTCCATCGGACCCATGCTAATGCATTAATTACTATTCTAGGAAAAATATTTGCTCATAACTATACTCTGTTTATTATAACATTAGAAAAAAGAGGCGCGCAGAAGCAGGAGTACGAAACCTTTTATTTCAAGTTAAGTTCAAACAATTTTAATAAATAATGTGAGTTTCTTTGTAACAATGTTTTTGGGGGCCGAGTCACCCACGTCCGTAGGAGAATACGCTTCAGCGAATCCCTACACGTGGTCCCCGGGTGGTGCTAAACAGGTGACACTAACCGCCTCCGTGGTCTAGTGGTTATACCACCTGATTCAGACTCAGAGGTTTGATTCCCAGCGGAGGCAAATTTTTTGCTCGGTTTGGTTGGTGGTAGGACTTGTTCTAAGTCCGCCTGGCAAGCTACCACCATCATGTCTAAGTCTGTCGCCATAACAACTATGTTACCAGCATTGTTGTGTTCCGGCAGTGAGAGGTATGACAGCCAGTTCCTCTGTGTAAGAGGATTCCGGGTGAAACTCGCTTCCATCTTCGGCCTAATCATCACTTTCCATCAGGTGAGATTAGGGCCAAGAGTTTCCCCGTTTTGTATAAAAAAAAAATACAATGTGTGGCATGCATGTAAAATAAAGTATTTACTATCGATTTACTCGTCACAAGGCTTGGAAAGGTACATGAAATGAAACAATTTTTAGTAATAGTAGTAATTTTTAGTAGTAGTAGTATTAATCATCGTCTTGTGTACAATAAAAGAGAATACAAGAAACAAGAAGAACCAATTTAAAAGCAACAATATATTTATACCAATACAATTATGGTCACCATGATATAATATAATTACTGTACCTGTTATTTTTTGCAAGAAGATTTCAACGCCTCAACGCATGTAAAAGACAGTAGGTTTAGTTTTATAAGAATTTTATTCTCATAAGAACTTAAATAACAGCTCACTTAAAATGAGATGATTGATGATTTTGATAATTTTGATGATTAATTTTTTTTATTGTACTGTTGAATCAATGATGCTTAACATGTTTTATTGCTTCCAATTCCTTCTTTATCTTATATTTGTTGAGCCTGACTTTAACTTTGACAAATACTTCGAGGCGTTTCAGAAGCTGCCCTATTTCATCATCTTCATTGGATTCTGAGCTATCTGAGTCATCATCTTCTCCTTCTCCTTCTTCAGAGTCCTCTGGTGGTCTTGGTTTATTATCTTCATCTTCAGGGGAAGCATCATCTGGTTCCTGTGTCTGACTATCATCTGGTCGTGCAGTAGTGCTCAGACCCTGTTCCTCAGAATCATCCGGTATTACAGTAGCGTCTGGATTTTGTTCACCTGAGTCATCTGGTTGTGCAGTTGTGCTTGGAACCTGATCTTCGGAATCATCTGGATTTACAGTAGCGTCTGGTTCCTGTTCGTCTGAATCTTCCGGTTGAGCAGTTGTACTTGAATCTTGTTCTTCGGAATCATCTGGATTAAGAGTAGCGTCTGGTTCCTGTTCATCTGAGTCTTCCGGTTGAGCAGTTGTACTTGAATCTTGTTCTTCGGAATCATCTGGATTTACAGTAGCGTCTGGTTCCTGTTCATTTGAGTCTTCCGGTTGAGCAGTTGTGCTGAAATCTTGTTCTTCAGAATCATCTGGATTTACAGTAGCGTCTGGTTCCTGTTCATCTGAGTCTTCCGGTAGTGCAGTTGTGCTCAGATCTAGTTCTCCAGAATCATCTGGATTTACAGTAGCGTCTGGTTTCTGTTCATCTGAGTCTTCCGGTTGAGCAGTTGTGCTGAAATCTTGTTCTTCAGAATCATCTGGATTTACAGTAGCGTCTGGTTCCTGTTCGTCTGAGTCTTCCGGTTGTGCAGTTGTGCTTAGATCTTGTTCTTCCGAATCATCTGGATTAACAGTAGCTTCTGGTTCTTGTTCATCTGAGTCTTCAGGTTCTGCAGTTGTACTCAGATCTTGTTCTTTAGAATCATCTGGTTTTGCAGTAACGTCTGGTTCCTGTTCATCTGAGTCTTCCGGTTGTGCAGTTGTGCTTAAATAGTGTTCTTCAGAATCATCTGGATTAAGAGTAGCGTCTGGTTCCTGTTCATCTGAGTCTTCCGGTTGAGCAGTTGTACTTGAATCTTGTTCTTCGGAATCATCTGGATTAACAGTAGCTTCTGGTTCTTGTTCATCTGAGTCTTCAGGTTCTGCAGTTGTACTCAGATCTTGTTCTTTAGAATCATCTGGTTTTGCAGTAACGTCTGGTTCCTGTTCATCTGAGTCTTCCGGTTGAGCAGTTGTACTTGAATCTTGTTCTTCGGAATCATCTGGATTTACAGTAGCGTCTGGTTCCTGTTCATTTGAGTCTTCCGGTTGTGCAGTTGTGCTTAAACCTTGTTCTTTAGAATCATCTGGATTTACAGTAACGTCTGGTTCCTGTTCATCTGAGTCTTCCGGTTGAGCAGTTGTACTTGTATCTTGTTCTTCAGAATTATCTGGTTCTACAGGAGCGTCTGGTTCCTGTTCATTTGAGTCTTCCGGTTGTGCAGTTGTGCTTAAATCTTTTTCTTCAGAATCATCTGGATTTACAGTAGCATCTGGTTCCTGTTCATTTGATTCACCTGGTTGTGCAGTAGTGCTTAGATCCTGTTCTTTGGAATCATCTGGTTCTACAGGGGCGTCAGGTTCCTGTTCATTTGAGTCTTCCGGTTGTGCAGTTGTGCTTAAATCTTTTTCTTCAGAATCATCTGGATTTACAGTAGCATCTGGTTCCTGTTCATTTGATTCACCTGGATGTGCAGTAGTGCTTAGATCCTGTTCTTTGGAATCATCTGGTTTTACAGTGGCCTCTGGTTCTTGTTCTTCAGAATCATCTGGTTGTGCAGTTGCGCTTGGATCCTGTTCCTCAGAATCATCTGGTTTTGCAGTAGCTTCTGGTTCCTCTTCACTTGAGCCGTCCGGTTGTGCAGTAGTAGTAGTTGAAGTTGTTGTACTTGTATCCACTGTAGGAATCGGTTGAATAGTGGTGGTGATGGTGGTAGTGGTGGTAGTAGTTTCTTCTTCTTCTTGCAGATTTTCAAAATCAATCCCCGTTACGTCTTGGATCCATGATAAATAAGGCCCCGGACGAGTGAAACCTGATAAAAATACTTTATTACTATCTTGCCTTTTCCTATAGAATGCTGCGATGATGTAGTTTCTATTAATTTAAAATGAAATAATTAATAAATCATTAAACAAATAAATAATACTTTTACTTTACAAGGATTTCTGTGCCAACAAAAAAAAAACAAAATTTTACTCTTTATCACAAATATTTTAGATACCAGTCGCAAATATATTAATAAATTTCAAGGGAGTTGCTGAGAATCTGGGGTTCATTCACATTATGAAATTACATTAAATAATATTACCACTAGGCGAGTTGGAAGTACAGGTACTTGACCAGAAAGAGCCGATGCCGATGAGGGTTGGAATGCCGTCCGTCGGAACATGAACAAGAGGGGCACCACCGTCACCCTGGTACCAAGGATAAAACATAAATCATAACAGCGAAAGGAACGACTGCCTTAATACATCAAAAATGAATGTTACTAAAAGGCCATAGAACCATTGTGGTATAGATTTAAATAATAAAATAAAAATAAAATTAAAAATAACTTTTAAACTTGAAAAACAAAAATGGTGGCTGTTAGTTTCAAATTTGCAGTGCGTCTAAAAAAATGTGGTTTCCTTTTTAACAAGCCCTTTTGTTGAATATGACAAACAAAACAGCTTGCAATTTTTTTTATTTTATTTTGATAATTTGCGCACCCCAATACTGACCCCATTTTTTTTTTCAATTGGCATTGGCAGTGTGTTCTGTTTAATTATCTACTTTTCGTGAAAATAGTGCGATCTTTAAGCTAGAACCTTACAGAGCAAGTAGACTGAGAGGTGACGTTGAAGAATCGTGCGCAGATGGTGGTGCTGACGATGAAGTTAGACGTCCAGTATGCCCACCAGCACGAATTGTTAGAGATTGCCCTTAGATATACCCATCTTAGCAACTCTGAAATTCCACCTAAAACATAAGGAAAATATTATTATCTTACTGAACTAAGATTTTTTTGAGTTATCATCAAACAACTTCTCCTGTAAGGAGTGATAGATTTTTACTTAGTTGAGCCCACCGTGTCCCTTGCAGATGCCCTTTGCGTTTTAGGGCTCTGGTAAATGTTTAGAACAATTCCAAAATCCCTGGCAGGAAAACTATGCTGAAATTGATGAAGTAGGTGTGAAGAGTATATTTGTTTGTTTAGAAATTTTTATGTTTACTTTTATTTTGAACCACTAGCTGACCTGAACTTTGCCTGAGTCACATTTTCCATTATTGCTCCGCTCCTATTTGTCTTAGTGTGGTGATTGATTGTGTGTGATTTTACCTTCCTCGATAAATGGGCTATCTAACACTGAAAGATTTTTTCAAATCAGTCCAGTAGTTTCGGAGCCTATTCAATTCAAACAAACAAATCTTTCCTCTTTATAATATTAGTGTAGAAAGCGTAGCCTGCAAATATTGTAAAAAGTACCGCTGCACGACTTCACAAAAGAGAAACAGGGAAGGCCACAGAAAAGTGGATGACAAAGGTCTAGAAGGACATGGCAAAAGCTGGCCTATCATTGACGATGCTAAAAAGAGAAATATGACACAGAGAGAAAAAATCATGGTGTTACAAGAGATCGGTTTTAACGACGTTGCGAAATAAGGCAAAGACATAGAAGTAGTATACAATGATATACGCTATTTTACGCGATTTGTTATTTAATACATTAATCCTATTAGTAGATAGACAATCACCTTGATTAAGCTCTTCTTATAGGCTTATGATTATGAATCACGAATCATGTAAGAACTTATCTTTGCTAAGTAGTAACTGATGCCTTTATTGATTTAGATTTTTATCCTGTACCTACGTCATATTGATGGCACAACAATCTGTTTGCCAAATCGTAACAGAATAAACACCTACACATATAAAATGAATGTTCTATTGTTTTTTTTCTGTTTATTTTACGTTCTTCAGTTTCTTAAGCTCGTGGCTTAATAATAACAGCCACACAAGCAATCGTCAAGTTTAAGCAATGCTTGCCGAGGTTGGTCTGTGAATGGGTGACTATCTTAACATACCGAGTTTTCTTCGTGCCTCGGAAAGCACGTTAAGCTGTTATTCCCAGCTGTCATTTGGAGATCTTTGGCAGTCGTTACGAATAGTCAGAAGCCAGAATATCTGACACCAGTCTTGCCATGGAATACCGTGTTACCCAGTAAATTGGTTGTGGAGGTCTTGTAGGCAGCCGCTCCACGTAAAATACTGGTATTTAGCTGAATCCAGCTTGACTGGAAGCCAACCCCAATATAGTTGGGAAAAGGCTAGGCTGATGATGATGAAGTTTCTGTCATTATAAAATTTTCATAGTTGATAGGTTCTTTAGACCACCATCTCACCTCATGAAAAGCAATTACATGGTCGATGATGGAGCACGCTAGCCTAGAATTTAACCTGTTTACTTGTCTTACTTTATTGTATCTCACGCTCTTAGCACTACTGACCTGAGGAACCGGTTACGCCATGACCGCTAGTGGAGACTTGTATGCCATCATAGTTAGCGTAAGCATTAGCACGCGATTGCACCCGAATCGGTTGCAGAAGCCCTGAGAACACAAGATGAAAAACAATGAGGTTTTTTTAGTAAATATTTCTTACTACCCTCTAATTCTATTTTATAAATGCTACAATAAATAGTTTGAATGAATGGCTAAACGGATATGAGTGGCAGTTCTACTATTTTTCAAATTCACATCGCTTAAAAATTAGTAAAATTGGCCTTTTTGATGAAATTTCACTCAATGATAAATTTTGGTCTACTTTTTATCCCTTGGGATTAATTTCAACAGAAATTAGTCAGTAAAATGATTTCGGAATTAAATTTTGATTAGTTGTGCATTAGAAATAATTAAAAATTGATTACATAATATAAGAATATACTTACTTGAATAAACGACAGGGCGCTGCAGCTTTATAAGTGAGATGTCGTTCGGCTGCACACTTGTAGTACGTTCGTTGAACCTAGGATGCATGTACCATTCAGTGGTCTCAAAAATGTTCTCCGGATTTGGATCGGTAAGGGACAATACACCCGCGCGCACTACTACAGATGTCCTCCTGAATGAGAAATAAGGGTATTTCAGAGCGCTAAGACATTTGAATTCTCCATTTAAAATAAGCTTTTGGTCTTTACTGGTGACTTACCGGGCTGTACAGCTCGCTGCAGAAAAGATCCATTCTCTTGATACGATGGATCCTCCACATGTACCGATACCTCCATTGGTGTTCACCAATCGAAGGGATGCATGGTGAGGAAATTGACCAGGCTGTGCTTCCCACCCTGATACTATACGCGATGACGACGATGCCAAGTATTCTAGAAGAACAAGTCATAATATAAATTGTAACATAAATTGATTGTTTAATTTATTAGTAAAATACAGCGCTGATAGTACACAAAAAAGGATAAAACATACAATGACGCAGGTGTCGGAGTCAGTATGCGTAGAAAACGACAAAGCAAGGAATAAACAAATCAAATCAAAGCATTTATTTCAAATATACCATTTAAAGGCAGAATTGGCAAATTTGGTCAGTCAAAAGTATGAAGCTATTTGCACGTTCCAAAGCGAAGATTTCTATGGAGAAGAACGTGCAAAAAATGCCAAGGACACTCTTTTAAATCATGTAATCTATAACAAAAATCTTGTATTTCTTTACTGCTTTTACATATGAAGACAATACATAAAACAAGAAAGAAAGTATATAAAACAATTCAAAATATTAAATCAAAATAAGCCAGTGATAAGTAAGCTTTGGTAAGAGCTGATAACCAGTCTCAAATGTCGACACTCGATCACGAACGTGACGCGTGTATTGACACCATCCAGCTCGACCATTTTGAAGAGATCCAAATGATCCAATATATGCACCACCATCAGCGAAACATTTATGTGAGCATGTCATGCTCTTAACACCCATGCTCGTTCGTGTCAGACTAATTAGTTACATCAACTTAGATTAAGCCTGATCATACATACTTATGAAATGGAATTCATTTAACTTACCTGGGGTGATTTCATTTTCAACGGATGCTGCGTTTTGTAGATCGTGTTTTAGTAAAGCAGATACCTGCAAAGTATGGGTGAGAGTGAGTGTGAGTGTACACATAATAGTTCTGATATGGAAACCTTTAATAAGTATAGTTACAATTATTTTCATCAAGGCCTGCAATTGAAAATGAATTTAAACCGGTGGATACGGGTCGTTTGCTACAGATGCAACCCTGATGCTCACCACGATCTTCAAAAATGAAGAATGGACTCGGGGCTTAAGTTGACCAAGTTTAACATAACTTGGATGGGCTATGTACTAAGATTAACAAATTGGGTCTACGAGGTTAACAAAAAATGCAAGCTCAGGCAAAAATGGCGATACAAGATAATCAATAATATGGCAGCGTTGCCTAGGGATATAGACAAATGCAGCTTATTAGTGACATTTGGGACTTTATTGAACCAATTTTATTGGAAACATGATGCAAAAAACGACTAACTAACTACAATCGTACTACGAGATGTACAGCGATACGTCACGTTATTGGAATACTTGCATTGTGCAAACAGCTAGATTATAAAACGCAGCATGGTACCCAGCTGATAGCTTTGTAGCTATCAGTTTCCCCAGGTTGTCCTAGGGATCTTTAAGTCAACAGTGTATAGGTTACTCCAGGAAAATATTCACGATTTTAGAGCATAAATAATTGCTTGCGCTTAATTTGCGCATAACATAATAACTTACGCTTAATGGATTATGCGCAGCATCAAGCGAAAGTTCAATCGTGTATGGAGTACTGCTCTCATATTTGGGACGGATCTGCCAGATACCAGCTTGATGCCCTTGAGTCAACTGATAAACTCGTCGAATCGAAGCTTGAAAGTCTTGAGCATCGACGCCGAGTTACAAGCCTGTCGGTTTTCTACCGGTAGCATTTTGGAGAATGTGCGACGGCCAAGCCCGTTCCATCATCGGACTACAAGACGAACGGCGATGTACCACCGGTACATGGTAGACATCCCACCCACACGCACAAAATGCTTTGGGAACACATTAATAGTGGTTACAGCTATGGAGTGGAATTCCCTGCCGGAGTCTGTGTTTCCTGATAGCTACAACCTGGGAGTCTTTAAGTCAAGAGTGATTAGGTTACTTCTAGGTAAGTGGGCTCCATCTCGGACCACATCATCGTTTACCATCAGGAGAGAAAGTGGTCAAATGCGTGCCTATCAAAAGTAATTTAAAAATTAACTGACCTATTCATTGTTGACTTAAAGATCTCTGATGTGGTGGATCACATCATCGCTTTTAATCTTGTGATTTTGTGGTAAAAGCAAACCTATCATAGCTAATAATAAAAACACCCTCAAACAATAAAAAAAATACCTGAAGTACAGTCAGCAGGAACAGCAACAAGCCCGTTTTCGTTAACATCTTCTATGCTACTGGCATTGCCATGAGCATTTGAAGATCTAAGTGCTGTAATTCGTTATAATTAACATCAAATACGATTAGATAAAAATAATGTTATTTCTTTAAGTAGTCGATCAATTGCTCTTATGATAACATTCGGGATTGATATCATTTTTATGAGTGATTTTAAATTGCTGTCATCAATAACATATAGTATCTAACTACAGAAGTAACACTGTTTTTATGTTGATTATCAATAATGAAGACATCCGTCATCATAGTCGTGCACTGTTGAAAATAGGTATTTTTTAACGGGGAAAATTGTCATGGATGTCCTCCGCCCTGGGGCGGGCGGCGGGGTCTATCATATTTTTACTGACACACTTAAGCCGGGGATCGCGGGAACGTACGCAACTTCCGTTGACCCCCCCGCGACGTCAAAGAGGGGCACGGCAATATCACGTGCCACTACCTCGGGTTCGGATGAATAGAGGGCGACGGGCATCCCCAAGTCCACCACCCATGGACCCAGATAAGGGGGCTGGAAGAGGGCACCGTATCCTCTGCCGCTCAGCGCGTCTACTGCGGGTCGAGATTTTCCTCTCCCTTTCCGCACCCGCTGGAAATTAACCTCCCCAAGGTTAACAACACAATAATAGCAGTAATCATTGTGCTCTTAAGTTGTTATTACTTCGTGTCCCTTTTTTGTCCAGACAAAATCAAAATCAAATTAAAATTAAATTAAAATTTTGATTCTAAATAAATTAATTAAGAATCAAAATTAAATCGCGTACTGGACCAATAAATACTACTGTCACTGACTTTGTCAGTGTGAGGCTACAGAGGGTGACAAGAATATTATTTTGTTTAACACAAAACTTTGTATTTGTCACCCCCTGTAGTTGTTACAATTGGAAATGGTAGTTTTTTTTTTAAATGTAGGTATGATGTCATTGTTGCATTGTCAGTTTTGCAGTATTATCATATTATTTTTGCCTGTGGCTCTGCCTTATTTTAATTTATTATCTTTTTTTTGGTCTCCAGATTAATATCACCTGCGACAGCCTTAGTGATAACTAGATGCATATAGGTTTATTAACAAAGAATATCAACCAAGTCTAAGTACTAAATAGCAGATTCTTTGTTCAATTCTGTAATCTCTTCCAGGCAAGCTGAAATGGACCATAATTATAAATGCGGCTGTTTGACATATTGGTGATAGACCGACTAGAGCGTTTGGAACGATTGTTGATATAGTTAGCCCTCATTACAAAAACCTTCTGAAGGCTGACAAAGATAAACAAAACGAAGTATCTTGACTTGGCTCGCGAGGTTGTCAACATGTGGGATGTATATGTATGATAATCGTGACGGCAAATAGCATATTTGCCAAGAGCCTCGACCAACATATTCTGAAGAGTCTCTGGGGCAACTGGATAAAGGGCTTGATCCAGAAAAGAGTATTCCTAGGCACAGCGCGTATAGTTTAGAGGTTACAATTTAAGGAAACCACCAGTAACTTGGACCCTGTTTCCGATACCTTTTTCAATGGAAATATGTAAAAATGTAAATTGCAGTGACAATACCATTTTTATCATATACCTACTCTTTTAACTCGTTGAAAAAAATACCTAAGGACTCGAACCCCATTTTTTATGATTTACGTAAAGGTTGATTACACACGTATTGGGGTCGAACCAGAGACGTAGCCAGGCCGACATCTATTCGGAGCTCAAAAAAATATGAGTTTGTACATTTTAAATGAACTCGTTCTTACGTCTGTGTCCGGGCCGTGACAGGCCACGGCCAGGACTTGTCCCGGTTCCGGCCCGGATAAGTGCGGAGCAACTATAAGAGTTACCTTCAGCATTTTTCAACAGAAACGATGAAGATTTTCGAATAATTCACACGAAAAATATATTCAGAGATTATGCATGTGATTTATTATTATCTAAATAAAATGTTAGCTGCAGTGAACACTTATAAACCAATTTTTAAAATGCGACAGAAAGACACTTTGAAAGAGAAGTCCGACATTCACCCTGAAGTCAAAGTTCATGATTTCCATGCAGCAGACAAGGGTTTTCGCGAGAAGGCAATATATTATTTGTGTAAAATTGTTATGTCTCGTACATTTTTCGATCAATTTTGGTTTTGTTTTCACTGGTAAGTATTATAATTAAACTGTTTAGAAATCAGATTAAATATATAATATTTTTCGTAGAAATTCACCATAGGCCTGGTCCACAATTAATTCAAGGTTGCTCAGCGTGCAATGGCTCTCTAGCAATGCTCGCGGTTTCTCTGGTGGATAGAATTCGTAACGAAATCATTCGCCAGAGAACTAAAGTCACTGAAATAGCACGTAGAATCAGCATGCTCAAGTGGAAGTGGGCCGGCCATGTCTGTAGACGGACATACGGACGATGGAGCAGACATGTGTTAGAGTGGAGACCGCGAGTGGGCAAACGTAGTGTGGGACGCCCTGCGGCACGATGATTTAAAGAAGGTGGGTGGCACTGGATGGATGCAGACTGCTCAAGACCGAGATGGTTGGCACTCTTTGGGGGAAGCTTACGTTCAGCTGTGAACGGCAATTGGCTGATATCATGATGATGATGATATTTTCATGCAAATTCCTTATTCGGTTGCAATTACTCTACCTCTTTAATACTAATTAAAGTAAATGACATGATAGTTATCTATCTAAAAGGAATTACAGGAAAATTTTATGTTTTGACATAATTTTAATTCTTAACATGTGCGATATGAGCACGTTGAACCGTAATCAGCTATTATCTGCCTACATGATAATAGGAAATCACTTTTTCATGTTTTGTTGTTACTATCAGATACTGATGGGGCTTCCTCCAGGGGCGATTACAGTTGTTAAAATATCTTGTTCATAAAAAAACACAAATAAATAAAATAATTTTCTTTATTAATGAAAGCGGTTACAATAATTCTCAAAATCTGCTTTTAAAACTGAAACTTTGACGAAGTGAAATTGCACTTGGAAAAGGCAATATCTGAAAAAAAGTACTGATTCGATTACAAAAGAACAACAGCTTTATTTCAAGCTTCAGAATTGCTGAGGGTTGTAGATATCTATTGACGGACGCGTACTGGAAGACGCATCGTTGAAAGGCCTCTCACAAGGTGGACCGATTATCTGATGAGGGTCGTGGGTGGCTAATGGATTTAAGGTGCACATTACCCGTTGCTGGGGTCGACACTTGGGAGGCCTATGTCCAGCAGTGAATGTTTTTGAACTGATTATGATGATGTTGAATGGATAACATAAACCATACTATGGCAGATAACAATAGCAAAAAATTGAAGAAATAAAGAATAAAAGTGAAGTACTTCTTCCACGCGTACATTACTCGCGGAAGAAGTCGTGGGTTATCAGGAAGCTAATAAATCATATAAATTATAAAACAAACAGATTTTCATCGCCATCCAAAATTTTTCCAGGTAATCAGGTAATTAATCGAAGACCTGATTTATGTAAAAAATAAATTTTGCAAAAGAATAAGTTCTTTAGTCATACCTTACACGCGTTTAAACGCTGTTGATTACTTTAAATTATTATTTTTTTACATTTTGGATGTTGAACCATCAAGCACTTCAATGTTTGTGATGACTAACTTCTAAGCCCGTTTCCTTCTTCACTTTATATTTGTTCATTGCGACTTTGACTCTGACATCCACTAAAAGACGTTTCAGCAGTTGCCCTATTTCATCATTTTCATTACAATCTGAGCCGTCTGTGTCATCTTCATTTTCTTCAGAATCTTCTGGCTTTGCAGTAGTAGTAGTTGTATCTTCGGTAGTTAAATCATCTGGCCCCTGTTCATTAGAGTCAGTAGTTGTAGAGGTGGGGAAGGTAATGTTAGTGGGGTAGGTGGTTGTTGTAGAAAACTCAGTTGTTGTGGTAGCAGATTCAGTTGTTGTTGTAGTTGCAGGCTCAGTGGTTATAGTAGCGGCCTCAGTGGTTGTAGTAGCGGCTTCAGTGGTTGTAGTAGCAGCCTCAGTGGTTGTAGTAGCGGCCTCAGTGGTTGTAGTAGCGGCCTCAGTGGATGTAGTTGAAGGCTCAGTGGTTGTAGTAGCGGCCTCAGTGGTTGTAGTAGCGGCCTCAGTGGTTGTAGTTGAAGGCTCAGTGGTTGTAGTAGCGGCCTCAGTGGTTGTAGTAGCGGCTTCAGTGGTTGTCATAGGCGGGATAGTAGTCGGGTCGCTGATAGTGGTAGAGATTTGGGTCGTAGTTGATGTGGTGGAGGTAGTGGTGGTGTCTTCTTTCTCATCATCTTCTTTTAAATTTCCGAAGTCTAAGCCCGTAATTTGTCTGAACCAAGGTAAGTACGGTCCTGGACGAGTGTAACCTGGTAAGAATGAACAAAGTTTATATTTAAAGACAAAGATCGCATGCCAATAACCAGTCAAGTGCGAGTCAAACTCGCACGAAAAGAGCTCCGAGCGATTCGGAAACATAAAAATGTTTGATCACAAGACGTCTAGTAGGTTTTTCTGTAATCTATAAGTAGGAAGAACTGTTGTCCGTATTGTTTTCAAAATAGTGGAATTATGAAACACATAAATGTTTATCTAATTTCTTAACTTCAAAATCATTTATTTAAGAAATAAATATTTGAGACCCCCTGTTACGTTGTTTTTCTTGAACCTAACATTTACCTTAGGTTTCCAAGTAAAATGATCATTGTAGTTTGTGCAACTGACTTTGGCTTGCGATTTATGAAAGGAGTTATTTGCTTCATTTTTACGGCGTCACTGGACCCTATTGATAACACTTTCTGTCGATAAATCACTTTTCTAAACCCTAAATAAACAGTTTTTCACAATAATATAAATACGTCATATCATAATGTTGTGACTGTAGACCTTGCAAATGTCATTCCGTTGAAACGTCAGTCTGTCAGTTGGAGGCGACCTCTAGCGGTTGCCGATTCAAAGTTGTAGTTTTAATCGATATTATTAGTTGATTTTGTCAGATTGCTTGGAAACTAATACTAATATCGTATAGACCAATCCTTAATAGTTTTCGGCTTTTGGTGAAAAGACACTTTGTCTTTTAACCATAGACGGAAATGTAATTATTTTTTCACTATAGACATTGTTCTAGAAATTTAGAAAATCATCATTGTCTATGGTTTGTCAGTGGTTTGGTGTGGCTAGGTTATACATTCTCAATTAGCCGATTTTATCGAAGAAAGAATTACCCCACTCAAGACAAACGATAGTGTTGGAAGTGGGAAATGATGAGTTCGTTAGCTTGGATCCTGATTATTATTATTATTCCAGGGTGTAAACGTCAAGTTAGACGGTTGTTAGGGATTTTTCCAGGAATTTAATATCTTGTTGTAGTGATTCAGTCACCCGAGTTCCCACATGTTTTACCTAGAAAAAGAGGAGTTTTTCTAAGTGGGCTGTCTTGTTCTGGTTGACATGCCTGACAGGACAATCGTTCATTTTTCCATCTACCACGCTCTGGACACACACAGCATTCTTGCCCTCGTGTCTTAAAGGTAGGAATTTTGTTGAAGGAGTGTTTGAAAGTGATCTTCGAGACCTTCCAAGGTCGTTAAAAAGGATATTGTTGTGATCCCTGGATATTTATTACAGGACTCCATGTTTTGAAAGGATTCGCTAAGGAAATTAGGCGGACCCGTCTCCAGCCGGTCGAAGCTTGCAGCCAAGTGTCTTCAGCCATAATCAACCGTAAGTTTTGCACCCCCGTGGGTTTCTTATTGTCCAACCATGCAGGGTTAGCGTTGAAAGTCGTAGCTCATTGTGTTGTGTTTGCAAAAGGCCACGTGGTCCGGCTATTGTCTTAGCCTTTAGATTTCCTAGCTCGGACCCCTTTATTCCTTCTCAGGGAAAGTACCGTAGCTTTCATATATATAATAGGCTCCCCGTGTTGTCAATTCCAGGTGAGGCAACTCGAGAGATTCGTCTCGCCGCCAGGATCTAGAGGCGCCTCTGGAGCCTGAACGTGAGACCCGTTCCTCGAGTCCACACAACGCCTCCTGTGGAGACGACCATGCAGTGGCAGAGTCCGCCTAGCGATATAGCGCAGGCGGGACGGTTTTTTTTTATATTTAACTTTACCTTTTATTTTCAACCGGTTCATTCTAGAACCAGTTTACTACCTACCCGGTTTTCAAAATTAGAAGCCGGTCTTTATCTACCTACCTTCAATTAATGGACCCCGGGTTCGACACCTACGCTTAACTGGAAGGACATTGAACATCTTAGTCGGCCCAGGGATCCGGGACTCTTCAAGTCCCTGGCGCCCATTTAGTTTAATTAATTTAGATTATAATTCTCATTCACTAAACTGGAAGGTTGTCCTTGTAGTTTACTAAGCACAAATAGTTAATTTAAATTTAGATAAATTCAACAGTACTGGGTTATCTTCAACCCCCCACTACCCAAGTTCTACCGACTGAACTTTATGCTGGCTGGCATTACCCTAACCTTTTTATAGTTTTAGTGGGTAGTTGCTAAAAGAATAAAATTATATTGTTTAAAACAATTCGTTGTTTCTTTGCATTACAACCTCAACCCACCTTGCATCTGGGCTTTTGTTCCTACTCACTAGAGGGACAAAATCTCATTATGTAACACCCCAAAATAAGCCCTTTTGATGAAATCGCAAAGTACAGTTTCAAAAGAAAAACATATTTTTCCTGTGTAGGTATTGTAAAGCAATTCGCTGTGACAGATTAACAGACAGTCACGCTAATCAGATTTTTCTGTCGAATGTAACAACATTGCAGCTACAGTAGAGAAAATTGAAGACCGAAAAATAGTTTGAAATAAAATTTGAATAAAATTACCTGTAGGCAAGCCACGAAGACAAGCGCCGTCTGTAGATGTTGTAAACACGAAGATACCAACGAGAGTTGGAATCCCATCGGAGCCAACATGCACCAGTGGGCCACCATAATCAGCCTGGTAACAAGAATGATACACAATAACAAATCATTTTAAGAACCTGGAGATCATATAGCATTTTTAAAAGAATTCAGAAGAGAAAAAAGGTTCTCAATTCGTCGAAAACTTTTTTTCTATATTTATGTTCCCCGATTATTTGGAGACACCTGGAGCGATTTGGCTAATTCTTTTTTTGTTTGAAAGAGTAGACTTCCCAGGTGGTTCATGGTCATCGGGTTTGGATCTGTGTATGGGATCTTACTCGGCAAGGAGTCTGTGCGGTGGCGTTGTAGTTTCGTGCGCAGATGATTGTGTTATCGACGTAGCCGTTCGGAAAAGACTGGACACAAGCTGTATTGGAGATCGCCCGAAGGTAAACCCATCTCAGCACATCAGAAACGGGAACTGGAAAAAATATAAATTCAGAATATTTGGAAATTGTATGCGACTAGCAATATTGATCAGAGTTGAGTTTTATTGATACTTTATACGCGCATATCTTGTTTTTCCGCCTTCTCGTAGAAGTTTAAGGAAATCTTCTCCTAAAGGAACCTCGGTCAGTAGTTTTGGCCTAGCGTTGTCTGTCAGTCACTCAGTTCGTCACCACTAACGGAAGAATTTTAAATACCTACTAGCTTCTGCCAGCGGCTTCGCCCGCGTGATCCCTAGGGAACATGTTCCCGGGATTAAAAGTAGCGTATGTGCTATTCCGGACTATAATCAATCTTTGTTCTAAATTTCATTAAGATCCGTTAAGCCGTTCTGGCGTGATTGAGTAACAAACAACCAAACTTTCACATTTTCATTTTTTTTTTTAATTTTTTCTTTTGATTGTAGCGTGATGATAAGTTAAACCTGCTCAGGAGTATGAATAATAATTGTACCAAGTTTCGTTAAAATCCGTCGAGTAGTTTTTGTTTCTATAACGGTTATACAGACAGACAGACAGACAGACAGACAGATAGACAGACAAAAATTTTACTGATTGCATTTTTGGCATCAGTATCGATTCCTAATCACCCCCTGATAGTTATTTTGGAAATATATTTCATGTACAGAATTGACCTCTCTACAGATCTAGTATAAGTATAGAAGATAGATAGATTAGGATAATGATTTGCTTTCAAATCTATTTCACAGTCATGTTCTTTTCGCTTTGAGGTCCACCTAGATAGCTTCATAGAAAGTGCAAAGGTCATAGAACACAAAAGGTGACAGACTCTGTGAAAGAGTTTCACGATAGCACTGGGTTTAAAATGAGTCGAATAAATAGTAAGCGACTACATAACTTGGATCCGCACTCGTTTAACAGATTTCTAGATTTGACATTGCAGTTCTTGTCTTCGTGGCCGATGTACTACTGTTATACCGAATGTGGTGGTGCTAGCGAAGGTGACATTTCATCTAACACAACAAATGTCAAAATGCTAATAAGTTAGAAAGCCTTTTTGTAAAGTGGATCTGAAAAAGAGACGCTCCTCTGTCTGTTTATGATATTGATGAATTACGAGTACTGACCTTGAGTGGAAACCCTGCCATGTCCAGTTATGTACATCTGCTCGCCATCATAGTCGCGGTATGCATCAGGATCCGGCTGGACGCGGATCCTTTGCACTAAATCTGAGAAAATAAAGGCAGAAAATTTTGATGTGTTAGGTTTTGTCAGAGCAATTGATTTTGTAGGAAACTTATCACTTCTGAGGCTCCAGTAGAGACTGAGTAAGTGACATTCTGCCAGTATGCCAAAAGGCGATTGTCAAAATGGGTGGATCTCTTAGATTTTGGCATTTCGATAATGACCAACGCTAACAGAGTGGTACTTTATCTAATGATCATGGTTCTGTCCATGGTCAGGAGAAAGAACGTACGAAACGCTGACTTCGTTGCCGTCGGCCCCATTGAACACCTGTTTAGCGACCATTGTGATGTGCCACTATAGTTTGGCAGTTCTTGGAATTGTATGCGTAACCAACTTGGTTTTCCTTTAAAAAATGAGTATCGTTAAAAGAAAAAAAAAAAATAATAAAAATAATATCAAATATAGTTTTTTTTTTTTTTCATAAATTATCATTATGTTACTTATCTCGTATGAGTGAATACTTTACTTTGTATTTTTTGTTTCGAAGCATGGTATAACAAAAATTCGAATCTATTTATCATAATTTTAATGATGTTACTATTTATTATTATTACTTTTTTTCGAGTGTAGGTCAGAGATCGGCTGTACAATTTCAAAACCTAGTAAGGGAGTCGAGACGAATTTTATAGGAGAGCCAAAAACGACGACTCTCACTTTGAGACCTTGCCGCGTCGAGACTAGAAGAGCGACAGAGATGAGAGTTAGATCAAAAGATGCGGTTTATTCTTAGCTTTGCACAGAGTTTAACTATTTTCGCGTTTAAATAATAGATCACGTTTTATAGCACTTACTAAAGATTACATTGTTTTTTAAATTTAGAGTAGACCTGTTTAACAATTTCATCACATAGTAAGTGCCGTTACTAGGTTTTTATTATTGTTGAATAAGTTCACCTGTCGCCACGATGACCATTTAAAGCTAGTAAGTGCGAATTTTAAATGATACTCAGTTATTTTTACAATAATTATTTATTTATGTTATGAAGTGGGACAATTTATGAAACGTTAAAAATCCACTTTGTAAAACATTTTTCGACTGCCACTTACAAATTTAACATCCACTACTGAGTTCAATGTAAATGTATTAGGTACCTATGTCTTTACAATTATTGCGTCTCGAGGTCCTTTTCTTTTTAATCCACTGGTTTTTTTTCTGGACTTCTACAATATCAAGATTTTGTCTGCAGCTTTGCACTGCATCTTTGTAATCATCGTAATCGTAAACGGCTTCTCGACGCTTGATTCGAGTTTCTATGTTTCCATGCACACCGTCCGCAGTCGTATGGGTATGTCCTTTAGTTAAATATTTCAGATTTATGGTTTCAATAGTGGAAAGACCCGAATTGACAAGGGTCACAAGTGCAGTGTACATAATCCAGTTTTTATTCTGACTAAAGCATCTACAATGTTATTGGCATCTCTGCCTGCCCAAGCTTCATGCCAAAGTACACAAATGCTGTTAACGCGTACCATTTTTTGAATGGGGAAAATGTCAAATTGAAAGATATGAGACGACTCAGAAAGAAGGAATCTTTCACTTTTGGCATGTCGGGCAGTAACATCACCTTTTGCAGATCTATAGAATAGTATCTAATACTAGTAGTATTTTCCTTAGAACCGTCTTCCTGATATTTTTGAACGGCTCTATAAGCTTTGAGTTTGTGGCATTCATATGAGGCTTTCAATGTTTCAGGCACATTACCATCTTCGCATTCTGCCATTTCCTGCTCAAACGATTCACAATCAGTGCATTTGTCTCCTTTAGGAATTTTAAATGAAATATGCATCCGTTTAATGGTCTGACGGTACACTTCTTTGGACCACGTTGAATTTGGAAATTTCCATTTGTAATCATTTTACATTAACTGTAAGGTTAGTGTTCTGGGTAAATATCGAGCAAGTGGAGCGTTGCTTCTTCTGTAGTGACTGACGGTTGGATTAAAAGACAAAGTATGGTTCGATATGGGATCTCTGTCCAATCTTCTTTTTTTTTCCTCCCCGCTTTTCTGTCACTTCACCATAAAGCATTATGTATTTGCTTTGCTTAGTTCAGTAATTACAGCATCTGTTTTATTACCGAGACAACCACGGAAAATCCTGAAAAAGCCAAAAGTAGAAAGACAATCACGCAACCAATAAAAGCTTGAAATTCACTGTTAGAAATCACTTAGATATTTTAGAGTTTATTAACAAATTGTGTCAAACTTACTACAAACAAAACTTCATTTTACTTACAGATCTGCATTTTCTAGGGCACTCAATATTTACTTTGATCTATAAAACTGGTTTTTAGACATGTTTCACTATATAAATTAAACAAAAACAAACGAACGATGCGGAGGCACGACGGTTTGTCACTTACTGACGTTAGCTTGCGAAATTCAACCGCCGTCGACAGCTTCAAAAACCTAGCAAGACACCCGACAACTTTTAAAACCTAGCAAGGGACATCCCTTGCTAGGTTTTAAAAATGTCTATGTCACATGTTAGGTTTTTAAAATGGTATTTTGCGTTCGCTTGCATAACGGCTGTGTACTTGCTAGGTTTTTCAATTATCAAAATCCTATTTCTAGGGTCATTTTAGACTTTTTGGCAATATGAATCGTTGCTTTATGGCATATTAAGCTGCAAAATGCAAAGACCCCTTTTTTCATGGAGGTGTCCCTTACTAGGTTTTGAAATTGTACAGCCGAGATGACAGAGGCAAAGCATGCGATGGAGCCGGCTTACCCAGAAGTAGCCTATTCACTCTAACTTTGAAAAGATTAGGTTTATAAGCGTTCGGAAACAGAGACGCAGGTAAGGAATTCCACTCCTTTGCTGTGCGCTCTATAAAAGACGTTTGGAAACGCTTAGTGCAAATTTGTGGAATAGCAACAAGGTAGGGATGGTAAGTTGTAGTGCGTCTGGATGTCCGATGGTAGAACGGGGCCGGTGGGATGAAGTCGTGGAGTTGTTGGGCACACTCTTCAAAGTACAATCAGCAGAAGTCCGACAAGCAGGCAACTCTATTTAGCTTGGCATCCACCAAGTTTACGTCGCCAATGACCCTCTTAGATCTGCGTTCCACCGGCTTAAGTGCGGTACTTAGCTGAGCCATCCCAAATTAATAGTATAAACTTACTAAAATTTGCGCAGTCTCAAAAGTAACCCTGTATTTTTAAGTACTCACTGGAATATACAACACGTCGCTGCAATCTCACAAGAGTGATGTCGTTTGGCTGCACAGGAGTTGGTCTTGAGTCATCAAATGTAGGGAAGTTATACCATTCCGTGGTCTCAAATATGTTCTCTGGATTTTTGTCAGTGATGGACAACACACCAACGCGAACCACTAAGGTTGCACGGCTGAAGACGAAATGGAAAGGGTCATTTTAAATTAGGCTTTTCAAATGGCATTACTATGAACAGTTGGAACACGCTACTGCAAAATTGGCTCCCCGTTTTTGTTTGTTAAATTTTGTCTATCTCTATTATAGCTTGAAAATATGATACAATGCCTTACCCTTTTTTAACTTGAAATCCTGTCAAAAATTGGCATATTTCAAAACAAATTCAATATTTAGAAACAAGGTATAACTAACTCACTGCGAGGTTCTGAAAGTCTACACAAAATGACATCGTCATTGTGAAAATAGTTCGCAAAGGGTAATGATTGTTATTTTGATATCGGGTCTTTACTTTATAGCAGCTACATGACACCACAATTAAATATGACCGCGCAATTCCTTAACATCCAATTTTTTTAAGAATGAGAAATTATCAAATGCTTCCTCCCGCACTGGATGGAGCAGAAAAGAGTGTCAGACTCTTACTACAACCCATCCGTGTTCCTCCTAATGCTCTTTGTGTTTCTGGGTCGCGATGACTCTTTTGAACAAATCCTGCAACCTGACAGGCACTGGCCAGCGGGTCCCGTCTGCTATGCTGACATCTCTTTGAGGCATAGAACACAACGCGCTGTCAACCCGGGCCTGGTTCTGATCAGACGGCAAGCTATAGCTTTGCTAAGGAGTTGACGGCTTCCCATGTCTCTTTGTTCTGGTAGTCCGGACCTGGATCGAACCAGGGCCAGACGCAAGAGGTCACCGCCGCCAATCGCTTTGACTATTGGAACACCATGGGTAAACTTTTTTGCAAATTTGAAAAAAAAGCAAGTGCTAATTAATTAAATCTGAATTAAAATCGTATAACATTTTTCGAAGATAAAGAGAGAGTTGTATTTTTGTTCGAAGAAATAAAAATCAAACTTTAAGGTGTTTAACTTACCCAGCAGTACACTGCGCAGCGGTGAGAATCCATTGCCTGGTCACGATGGCTCCTCCACAGGTGCCAAAGGTACCATTGGTTCTGAACATACGAATGGCAGCATGATGAGGAAATTGACCCAGTTGAGCCTCCCACCCTCCTGCTATACGCGACGATTCTGGGAAAACAAGGCGTCATAGTGACATTTGAAATCAACAAGGATGCCTAATACAATAATTGTTTGAAAATAATCTATGTATTTCCAAATTTCCTGGACCCTTCGAATTTCATATTTTTATGACCTGAAAAATATGTTTTAGGATAATTATGTCCCATACCTATCCTGAAAATTATTCTTCAGAAATGTGATTTTTGAAACCTAGTTTTTAACTGATTTAAAAAAAGGACCTGGATCTCAATTCGTCAGAGTTTTTAAAAAAATACGTTTGAAATTTCTAGTAAAATTTTGTAGGTGAGTATGTTTTGAAAAGTTATTTCTTTTATGTCGGACAATTAATTTAATTTAACTATAAGTATATAGGTATTCCAAATACCAAAGTATATACAATCATGTTGAAAAAATAATTGCAAGCGGGATTAAGGAGAGGTAGCAGAAGGTCAAATAGCTGTAGTAGCAAAATAATGGAAAAGAGCCAAACACTGGTTGTATCGCAAATTGATTTCAATGCTAGTTATTTTGCAAGCCTGTTACCCATGATATAAGGCTATATTAAAATATGATATGGGCAAATTTTAACACAGCGTAAGGTACATCTAACCAAATATATCCAATGAAAAAAACTGGCTGAAGTCATTTTAGTTTTACGTATTTCATATATTTTTACTTTTAGCCTTATTTTGGTGATGCGAATGATTTCTAAAAGTTTGTTTATCTATTTTAATGGAATTTTGTTAAAGAGATTACGTTTTGAAACATAATCTCTTTAACAAAATGTGTCAGTCCAGATCCAGTTCTGTGAAAAAACGTCATCTCTAGTTTTTACTCACTAGTGTCGATTTCATTTTCGATGGCATCTTGTACCACGTTCTTGTATCGTGCCGATACCTGCAAAAAATGTATATTTATGTCTTAATGTTCTTAATTTAAAGGCAAAACTTTCTTCAAAACTACATTGGCATCGATACTAATATACAGGCTGTAAGGCGCAATATTGGCGCAAAAACGAATACCTTGGTTTCAGTACATAAACTCCTCAGTATTGGAATTAATTGTAAAAACGAAAATAGCTCTTACTATCGTCATTTCTTCATTTGGTTTTATAAATACGACATGAAAGTATTTTTCGTACTTTCAAGGCCCACACATGCCTGAAACTTAACTCAAAATCAGTGACTAAATAGAGTTTTAAAAAATATCTTAAAAAATACTATTATAATAGTTGGATGGTTGGATGCTACAAAATTATATTAGTTTAAATATTTTAAAAATAAAAACAAATTAATAAGTAAGTAATAAAAACGATTATAAAAATATATTTACCTGAAAAACAGCCAGCAGTAACAAAAACAATCCCGATTTCCCTAACATTTTGTTTGCGAATGACAATTTCTATAGACAAGGCTACTTTAAACCCTTTAACACCTTTTAAAATTTATAAGAAACTGTCATTATGTTTTTTTATCTGTGTTTGTATCAAATATTTATCAAGATAATGTAACAGAGTCAACCCGTCGGTGCCAAAAGTGACATAAAAGATTGTGGGTTATTTAACTAGATTGGGGTAAAAAGTACCACATTTTTTTCAATGTGCGTTTCAAAGACGCACAGTGATTAATTTATAAAAATAACTTGGCCCAAAGGTGAGTTGTGTTTTTCGATCACTATTTAGCTTATGAAATAATTTATAGTAATAATTTGTCGAAAAATACATACTAAATTAACTCACCCAGTGATTTAAATGACTACGGAACTACTTGCCCTTACTGATACTGTTGTGTTATTGTCTGCCTTTAAATATCACACACAATAATATGCACAGAAACATTTAAGCAAATATATCATTGAGATGTGACTGCGATTGTAACCCCTTTCAGTTACTAACTAGATCGTTTGTCTCAGATGCACCTGTTTGTCCCATGTGTACCCATTTGTCCCAGGTTTACCTGTTTATCCCAGGTGTACCCATTTGTCCCAGGTGTACCCATTTGTCCCAGGTGTACCCATTTGTCCCAGGTGTACCCATTTGTCCCAGGTGTACCCATTTGTCCCAGGTGTGTTTTGTCCTAGATTTACATGTTTGTCCTTGATGTACCCGTTGGCCCAGGTGTAAATGTCATCATCTACAACTTCAAGAGTATAGTCTCCGATTTTGATATTTATTTAGAATAACCGTATTTTGTCCATGTACTTGTTAGTATCAACTTCAAAAAGCTTTATTGAGAGTTGTTCTGTGGTGCTCCAAAATATAGGTAAGTTAATCCTGTAAAACTATTAGCCAATCTTAGCCACGTCACGTCGAATTTGGGATTGCTCGGAAGAGTTACTGCGGTCCTGGACTCCCTCTCAGAAGTCATTTATTTCCCACCCATCGAAACAGAAAAAGGTAATTATTACCCAAAATTTTGTGTAATGGTTAGAGATCATTGTCTTGTTAATCTATTCTATACATATAATAAAATCGTAGTTGCCGTGTCTGTACATTGAATATTTTCGCAAATAAAATACATAGAAATGTCAGAAAAAAGACAAAAAACACAAAAATGCAATTTTTGAATTTTTGTCTGTATGTTTGTCTGTGCGCTTGGAGGAGCATCACAAAACCACGGATTGTATTGAAAATTTAGGTACTTAAAAATTTTAAGTGATAACCGGAGTAACATTTAGCGTTTATTTCATCAAAATCGGCACACAAATCAAAAGATACCGAATTTTAAAGTTTACGAAGAAACTTGATCGAGCGCTAAAGTAGGTGGTTTTCATTGATACTCCAGATACTTGCAATGCCATCTATTAAGAAAATTTGTAGTAACAAACGTGTGAAAAGACCCCAAAACAATATATTTTTGAGTTATTTTTTGATTAATATGTGGCAAAAGAAAAAGTGAAATATAATTTTCTTATCATTATTTATCGTAACGTGTGAGCTTCTAAGTTCGAACTTACGAGTACCTACATGACAGTTAAATTAGAGATTATTAGAGATTAGAGCGAACTAATGGTTTTTAAAGCTGGCAGTGTAACATACTCGTGTATTCCAAATGTAGCACTTTGTGGAGAACCACTACGAAGGGTGGACAAGTTTAAATATCTAGGTCATTGGATCACGGAAGATCTAAAGGATAATTGTGACATTGAAAGGGAACGTAGGTCGCTTGCTGTCCGTTGTAACATGTTGGCCCGCAGGTTTGGACGTTGTACGAAGCCAGTTAAAGTGACGCTTTTCAAAGCTTACTGTCTTTCTACACGTGCAGCCTGTGGGTCGACTTCACTCAGCGGACATACAGCAACCTACGCGTTCAATATAATAATGCACTGAGAGTGCTGCTGCGGCTGCCGTGGCGGTGTAGTGCGTCAGGGATATTTTCAGATAATAATATTGATGGTTTTGCCGCGATTATTAGAAAAAGATGTGCATCCCTGATGTCTCGTGTTCGCGGCAGCACCAACAGTATTCTCAGTGTATTCGCAGATCGGTGGGATTCCCCGATGTTGCGGAGGTGGATGCGGCTCCACACCGAAATTTAATTGTATATTTTATGTGTCTGTTACCTACTAACAATTTTATGTGTCTGTTACCTACTAACAATAGAATTTAATAAAAATTGTTACTAACCCTATGGACCCCGGTCTGAAATAAAATTATTCTATTCTATTCTATTACAATGTCGATAGATGGCGTTGTACTTATGACGCGTTTTTCTGAATCGCGGTGTTAAGATTCTCCGCAGTAGTATGACCTCAGCCCCATGTTTTTTTGTTGTTTATTTTGAAGTTTTATTATATAGCTGACCCGCGCAACTTCGTCTGCGTCATATTTTCCATTACTGCTCCGCTCTTATTTGTCTTACCTTCCTCGATAAATGGGCTATCTAACACTGAAAGAATTTTTCAAATCGGACCAGTAGTTCCAGAGATTAGCGCGTTCAACTTAACAAACAAACTCTTCTGCTTCATAATATTAGTATAGATATTTTGTATAGTTTTGGAAATGAATTATTGAATTAACTTGGAGGAGTGTGTTGTTAACTGTGCATCCATAGGTAGTGTTGTACTAACACAAGTCGTGTATTTTTGATATTACGGTTCAAAGTGGCTTAACTATAAAAGCCGAACGTATCGATCATCAAGGTTAAGCAACGCTTGCCGAGGTCGGTCTGGGGATGGGTGACCATCATAACTATTGGCTCGGCTTCCTGACAAACCGGATTCAGCTGAATACCGGTATTTAACGTGGAGCGGCTGCCTACCAGACCTCCACAACCCGTTAACTGGGTAACGCGGTACTCCTTGGCAAGACTGGTGTTAGATTTTCTGGCGTCCGACTATCCGTAACGACTGCTAAAGAACTCTAAATGATAGCTGGGACAAACAGCTTAACGTGCTTTCCGAGGCACGGAGGAAACTTGGTATGTTAAGATGGTCACCCATCAACAGACCAACCTCGGCAAGCGTGCTTAACCTTGAAGATCGACCTGTGCGGCTATTATTATTTAGCCACGAGCTCCTCCTTTTGGACTATGCTGGACGAAATTAAGAATCAACTTGATTAACCACCATTCGTTCGATAGTCGGTTTTGTTGATTTTGATTCAAGATAGGTTTGTACCAGGAGACTACCTGGGCTGGTTGGCATTTTAACCGGTAGAGATGATACAGTGCCCTGCATTAGGTACCCTCTTCCTATATTCTTTTAATTCTGAGAGAGATCAGGATACGTAACTGAACGTAGATTTTGTAAATGCAAAACAGCACATCATTTTCCGACGTCCACGCGAACGAAGTCGCGGGCACAGCTAGTGTAGAAATAAATGAATGATTGAGCTATCTTTGTACCAATGTTCAATACATGTCTACACTCTCAAATACAGGAAAAATACTAGGAAAATCATGAATCAATTCTTAAAATAAATAAGATATAAATCAATACAGTTGAAATTTATGTAACTTGATATTTAGCATTGATAATTTTTATTTTTTACGGATTTATCCTGCTCATCAATGCCTACTATGTTATGGATGATTTTCATTAAAATGCAGCAACGTTTAAGAATAGTGTTTATAAAAACACGTCTCATCTTTGGGATGGGACTGCCAGATACAAGTTTGACGCCCTTGAGTCAATTGAGAAACGAGCCAAGTGGATCATCGGCAATGGTAGGCTCTTCGAACGAAGCTCCAAAGTCTTGAGCATCGACGCCCGAGTCGCTAGCCTGTCGGTTTTCTATCGGTTGCATTTTGGGGAGTGTGCGGTTGAATCGAGCATATAGATTAATTCCGCCAAGCTATCATCGGACCATAAGAAGTATGGCAACACGCCACCGGTACTTGGTGGACATCCCATCCACACGTACAAAACCTTCTGGGAACACATTCATTGTACGTACTGGAGGTGTGTACAGGAGTATTTTTCTCTGCGGGAGCTTGTGTTTTTTGATAGCTTAAACCTGAAAATCTTTAAGTAAAGAGTGAATAAGTTATTTTGGCAAGCGTGCTTCATATTTGACCACAATCATCGCTTACCATCAGGTGAGTTAGTGGTTTAATAGTACTGGAATCAAAATATCGAAAATATGGACACGTATCAATCCCCATTTAGTTCTCCAAAGAGGATCAGATTATTATGCAAATGTTACTTTTAATAATGTTCCTACAACTAGCTACCTTTATCGGGAAAGTAGGTAAGGCTTACGATAAAAAAAAAAACATAGCAGGTGTAATTTTTGAGTGTGTTGATTGGAATAAAAATTTTACGATTATTAAGTAACAATGCGGATCGAAAGCAAAACAACACGGATCGACATTGTTACAGAAAAATAAATAGTTAAATTGATAGATACATTTTGTTTCTCGTTTGCTTTTAGCAGCTGTTTTTGTGAGTTTTTATTAGACTATGGTGTCTGCTGGGCAAAAATCTCCCTCTTGCGCCACCTCAAACCAGACTTCATAGAACGTGTTCAGATCATCTGGCCTCAGAGAACAGCCCTGAAGGCGATCAGGGCTAGTCTCGACAATGCCGTCCATCCTCTGGCACTAATTCTGTGGAAAACTGAAGAGTTTTTGAAGGCCCTGCGCCCATCGAGCATGTGACTGACTGCCGTTTTCCTTTGTTTGTTATTCCTATTTTACATCGCAGTGAGGCTTTCTGGAATCCAATTTTTGTTTCAAACCCTAGTACACTTCGTTCTAATCTTTTTCGGCATACCCCAAGGTGGTACATGGCGTTTTGGAAGCACAGACATTGTGCGTTTCCCATGTTACTTGGGATCGGCACAACACGTTTTTTGTTCCATTCTGTCCTATCAGCCGTCACTTTATCACAAACTCCCTAGTCTGTCATATCGCTCCTCATACAATCCATTCCTCTTTTCTGTTAAACAACTAACGCGGTGTCCTGCGTGAGCGACGAATACGACGCGACGCGACGCTGCGAACGCGAAGAACGCGATCACCTCAACGGCATACCCTACATGCGGCCTATGTGACAGTCTGCGGCGAGACGTGACGTAACGCGGCAACGTCTTTTTAACTTTCAAGCAAAATTGTACTGTACTTCTCCATGATTCGAGAAGTAATAATGACCAAAATCACGTAGGACATTTGTCGCGTATAGCATCGCGTCGCATTACGTCGCATCGTGTTGCGTTGCGTCGCGTCGTATTCGTCGCTCACGCAGGACACAGCGTGAGGAATGGTATTCTTTACCAGAGTTTATGCTTCCTGATAGCTACAACCAGACAGTTAGCTAATGTTAGTAAACTTGGAACTAGTAACTATGGCTGAGTGTTTCCAAAACTAGCGTCACTTCTGCATAGTCTTATAAGCTAACGTAGCTAAATACAACGAGGCTCTAGTTTTTGGGCTGGTAACAGCCCCCCCATTGCTTTAGCTATCCTGGATTGTGTACGTGTTTCCTGTGACCGCCGAAGCTAGTACATATTCGATTGGTTACGAAGCATTTATTTTAGTTGAACGCTGCGTTGACCATAGTCACTGAAATGGTACTGGTTAAAGTTATCTTAAGACTTCATGTCAACAGCACTAGCTTATTCCGATATACAACACAATGAAAATCTAGCCCCATGTATCCCGAGCATTGTGATTGTCTTACAATTATGTTTAACCCAACAAATCAAAGATCATAAACTTTTATATCACAGCCACTTAGGCCGCTAATTATATCAATAAAACAGCTAGGCTGCCAATTGAACGGCTGACTTAGCCAGTTGGCTAAGATATATCAATCAGCATATAGAACTCTTGTGCAACTAAGTGATTCACTGACAATGCAGAGCCTAAACTAATGGTCGTAGAAAACTAAAATTTGGCCAGCGAAATTGCGAATGGAGTGAATAAAAACCGGTCAAGTGCAAGTCGGACTCCCGCACTGACTTGCGCACCTTGACTTTGACGTCCACTTGAAGACATTTCAGGAGTTGCGCCATTTCATCATTTTCATTAGACTCTGAGTCTTCTTCCTCTTCCTTTTCTTCAGAGTCGTCTGGAGGAGCAGTAGTATGATCTTCAGGAGTAAAATCTTCTGGTCCCTGGTCTGAGTCAGTGGTGTAGCTGGGGATGGTTGAAGGGGTGGAAGTGGGAGTTGTAGTAGTAGGAGTGAGAACAGTAGTAGAACTGGGTATGGGAGTAGTAGTTAAGGAAGTAGGAGTATTAGTAGTAGTTGGGATAGTTTTAGAAGTGGTAGTGGGAGTAGAAGTTATTGTAGTGGGAGTAGTAGAAGTAGTAGTAGAAGTGGTCGTAGTGGTGGTAGTAGTATCAAAGTCAATACCGGTTACTTCTCTAAACCATGGTATATAAGCTCCGGGACGATAAAAACCTGGTAGAAATACAATAATAATATAATGGATTATAATAATAATATATGTGCGATTCAATGAGACTTACTATATGTTGAGAATAGGGAATATGCACGCGATTTTTTTATTTATAAAATGAATTACTTATAAGCTCCAGTAAACACTCTAGAAAATATTTTTAACTTCAACATGTTTCTGTTCTCCTGGTATGTTTTAAATCTTAAGTGTTCACCATTACAGAGTCAGAAATACTTCGATATGTTTTTGGTAACCTGGTGCCTTTGAATCCAAACCGCTTGCAATTAAAGCCCCGGAAATACTTTGATGTGTCTCCTGGTACTTGTGAAACTTTAGCGCTCACAATACCAGCCCCAAAACTATTTGGATATGTTTCTTCTCTCCTGGTACTTGTGAGTCTAATAGTGTTCACAATTCCAGCACAGTAAAAACATCGACATGTTTCTGTACTCCTGGTAAAAAAAATCTTGCTCAAAAATACTTAAACATGTGTCTGGTCTCCTGGTACTTATGCATCTTTAGCGCTCATATTTCCAGCCTCAGAAATACTCCAACATGTTGTTTTTATCCTGGTACTTTTGAAAAAAAAAACTACCCTAAATACTATGACATGTTTCAGCTCTGCTGGTACTCGAGAATCTTTGGCACTCACATATTCAGCCCCGAAAATACTTTGACATGTTTCTGCTCTCCTGTTACTTGTGAATCGTTAGCGCTCTTAATTCCAGCTTCGAAAGTACTTGGACTGTTTTTTTTTAATAATATTAGTAGGATTGTGGTGAGAAAAATCTCATCTTATCTCATCTCATCTCACCTCATCTCACCTCATCTCACCTCATCTCACCTTATCTCACCTCATCTCATCTCATCTCATCTCATCTCGTCTTATCTCAATTTCAAGAAAAACTGGACTACTCTTAAAGTCCTACTATCCTACTAATTACTTATTAGTACATGTAAATCTTTAGCGCTCACAATTCCGGCACCGAAAATATCTCGAAATGTTTCTGCGTTCCTGGTACTTGTGAATCTAAAGCATTTACAATTTCCAGCCCTGAAAAAACTTCGTTCGTCATGTTTCTGGTACTTGTGAATATATAGCGCTCCTAATTCCAGCAACTTAAAAACTTTCAGATATTTCTCCCCTGGTATTTTAATCTATCTGTAGCGCTTGTAATTTTCTGGCGAAATACCTCGACATGTTTCTGCTCTCCTGGTACTTGTGATTGTATAGCGTTGCTTCGCCATATTTCTGATCTCCTGGTACTTGTGAATCTAAAACGGCACGGTTGGCGCAGTGGTTGAGCGATCGACTGCTGCGTCGCGTGTCGTGGGTTCGATTCCCGCACGGAACAAATATTTTTATGGCCTACAGATAGTTGTTCCGGGTCTGGCTGTTTGTGTATGTGACTTTGTATTGTTTGTAAAAGCACCCACGATACAGGAGAAATTCCTAGTGTGGGGCAATGTTTCTAAAAAACAAAAAAAGTGCTCATTTCAAGCCCCAAAAAAACTTCCGAAATATTACTGCTCTCCTGGTACTTGTGAATCTGTAGCGCTCGTAATTCCGGCCCCGGAATACCTCGATATGTTTCTGCTCTCCTGGTGAATCTGTAGCGCTCGGAATTCCAGTCCCGAAAATACTTCGAAAAGTTTCTGCTCTGCTAATAAAAAAAAACTTGCCCAAAAATAATTTGACATGTTGCTGGTCTCGTGGTTCTTGTGAATCTTTTAGCATTCGTAATAAATTCTAGCCTGGTAAAAAAAAATTGACATGTTTCTGTTCTCCTGGTACTTTTGGATCTGAAGTACTAAGGCAGCAGCAACTTTGGACTTCCACTTCTTCCTCTGTCTCCATTAAGTCATGTATGTTACCGGGATAAAAAGTAGCCTATGTGATATTTCAAGATGTGACCTACATTATGTGCCAAATTTCATCTAAATCACTTCAGCCGTTTTTGCGTGATTGATGGACAAACATCCAAACATACAAACATGAACGCTTGCAATGAAAGCCAATCTATTTTCCAGCAAAAAAAAAACCTGACCAAAAATACTTTGACATATTATGTCTGCTCTCCTGGTACTCGAGAATCTTTGGCGCTCACAAATTCAGACTCGAAAATATTTCGACATGTTTATGCTCTCTTGGTACTTGTGAATCTGAAGTACTAAGGCAGCAGAAACGTCTGATTTCCACTTCCTCCTCCGCCGCCATTAAGTTATGCCTTTTATCGGGATAAAAAGTAGCCTATGTGAGTTATTCCAGGATGTGAACTATATGTGTGCAAAATTTCATTCAAATCCCATTAGCCATTTTTGCGTGATTGACGGACAAACATACAAACTTACACATCCTACTAATATTATAAATTTTAATGTGAAAGTTTGTATGTTTGGATGTTTGTCCGTCAAATCGGGCAGTAGCCCCCCAGGTACAACAACCGCCTGGGCAGAGGATCCTCCTTTTCAATGGGGATTTGCGGGAATTTACTCTCTGTACCGCATACTCCCCAAAGGACGTATGACATCACCGAGTATCTTATAAAACACTTATTGTGATACAGTGATCTCATAGTTCTATAAAATAAATATTGGCATTTAATGCAGTTATCTAGTTTATTTAATCTAAGTTCCTAATTTATAATACGTTGTATGCTTGTCACTGAACAAATAAATTGTGATTTCTTTTTATGTTATCTAGTAATACTATAACTATAGAATTCTGCATATTGTACTTAATAACTTGTTAATGCATTGGAATCCTTCAAGCTTCCCGCGGGACAGGCCTAGCCTAGTGCAGGAAGTCTTTGAAAATTCTTTTTTTGCTAAATTTGTAAAGAAACTAAACATTTTTGTATAACACAATTTGTAACCTTTGTTTTCTTTTAATAAATTTATTCTATTTTTAGTCTTCTTAATTTTGTTTCTTTTGGTGTATAATCAACGATAATGTGGATAAGTAGTCGTACAAGTAGTTATTACAGTTTTACACAATGTATTTACCATTTTACTACATAATTTGACTTGTTTGCCAAAGAAATGTACCGTGAAAAAACGTTATTTTTTCCTCACACTCTATACGTTTTTTTAGGTGAATTCAGAGGTTTGTATCTTTGTTTTTTTCCATCAAAGTGAGTAAGTATTTATAGTTATATAGCTGACCCGCGCAACTTCGTTTGCGTCACATTTTCCATTACTGCTCCGCTCCTATTTGATATATAGCCTAAACCTTCCTCAGTAAATGGGCTATCTAACACTGAAAGAATTTTTCAAATCGGACCAGTAGTTCCTGAGATTACCCCCTACATACAAACTTACAAACATACAAACTTACAAACAAATTTTACCTCTTTATAATATTAGTATAGATGAAATAGCTCAATGTTGTGTAGGTTTGATAAATATTCCAATTCTGAAACCTAACATACTATGTGAAATTAGCTAATACAAAAAACATTGCCGATTAGTTTCCTCTTCAAGGAAATCTTATCATTGTACAATTATAGTGGCATATTCTTACGACATATAGCTAGATATCAATCAATAATGGATTATGTAGTATCCTAGTAACATTTTTTTATTAGAAACTTCTCGATATAACTAGGATGAGCGTTTACAAAGTCAAGCATTTTATTACGCAACTAGCTGACCCGCGCAACTTCGTTTGCGTCACATTTTCCACTAAGGCTCCGCTCCTATTTGTCTTAGCGTGATGATATATAGCCTATAACCTTCCTCGATAAATGGGCTATCTAACACTGAAAGAATTTTTCAAATCGGACCCATAGTTCCTGAGATTACCCCCTACATACAAACTTACAAACTTACAAACATACAAACTTACAAACTTACAAACAAATTTTACCTCTTTATAATATTAGTATAGATTTCATAAAAACGGCTCGACGGACGATGAAGTTTGATTATGAATATTATGAAAATTTTACAAAGTACTGTCAAAAAAACGCTATTATTAGATTATATGTTTATTCATAATGGAACTTGCAAAATTTCGTATGGATTGATACAGTAGTTTTATAAGAAATCAATAGAACACGGGAAAAAACCATATTTGAGCCAGTTCTCCGTTATCATCATTTGTTTATAAATACCACTCTCATAATACAAGTATTGTTTACATTCTATATTATGGTCAGTTTATTCAAGAACCAAAACAGTTTACAGTATATGATTAGAGCCAATAGAAACGTCAGCAGACCATTTTTTGTGACAAGATTCGTAGCGTGTCAAATTGCGACAAAATGCGCCGGCGTTGATAGATGTTGACGTTTGACACACTAGATTCGAAAGGATTCTAGTACTTTTGCTTTTGTTTTTGTTTTACACTCAATTTTCTTAGTGTATGTGTGTAGCTCGCCTAACTTTATATTTGTAACTGCACAGCCACACACTAAAATTATTGGCATTAATACATGAATCATTGAATTGAACAGTTTTCTTTTATTTTGCCACGATCACTCTAATGCAATTTTAACAAATGACAGGGGTATACTATACAAGTGAACGGATAGTCCCAATTAAGCTTCATTTGTTTATTTATTTAAAAATTTATGTACACACACATAAATATAAAAAAGGAAACAGAAAACTTCATAATTAAGGTTCGAGAGCACATTCGTAAGAAGTTTGCTGTAGAAACGGCACAGCGCTAATTTTTGTTTTTATAAACTGTTTAATTATATTCGTGTAGTAGTTTATTGATTTGAGTATATATTATAGTATTTTATTGTATGTATAGCTTATATGAATACATTTATTTTTGTACCGCATCACCGAAAGGTTGACTGGTAGAAAATATTTAAGGCATTAAGTCTGCCTCTGTACATCAGTCTGAGCGCGTAGTGTTAAATAAATAAATAATGAATAATAGAAAGGAAAGGAAAAGGGTAGAAAAAAGGAGACGATGGAGATGGTAATAAATGTTTAATAAACTTTGCTTTAATATCTACACAATATAATAAAATGTATGAAATAATTATGTTTAATTTCTTGGAAAAAGCTAGGCATATTATAATGATGTTTTTGTACAAAATCAATGATACAAAACACTTGTATCGTTCATCTTCATCAATTTATACTTGTTGTATGCCACCTTGACTTTGACGTCCACTTGAAGACGTTTCAGGAGTGGCGCCATATCGTCATTTTCATTAGACTCTGAGTCTTCTTCTTCTTCCTTTTCTTCAGAGTCGTCTGGAGGAGCAGTGGTATGATCTTCGGGAGTAAAATCTTCTGGTCCCAGGTCTGAGTCAGTAGTGAAACTGGGAATAGTTGAAGTTGTGGAAGTAGGAGTCGTATTAGTAGGAGTGAGAAAGGTAGTAGAACTGTGTATGGGAGTAGTCGTTGTGGGAGTAGTTGTAGTAGTGGAAGTGGTAGTGGGAGTAGTGGTGGGAGTTGTAGTAGTAGTAGTGGGAGTAGTGGTGGGAGTAGTGGTGGGAGTTGTAGTAGTAGTAGTGGGAGTAGTGGTGGGAGTAGTGGTGGGAGTTGTAGTAGTAGTAGTAGTGGGAGTTGTAGTAGTTGTAGTAGTGGGAGTAGTAGAAGTAGTAGTGGATGTGGTAGTTGTGGTGGTAGTAGTATCAAAGTTAATACCGGTTACTTCTCTAAACCATGGTAGGAAAGCACCTGGACGGTAGAAACCTGTTAACAATAAATTATAGATTTTAATAATTTGTGTGATTCAATGTGACTTACAGTATTTTGAGAGTTTATTGTAGAGTTTTGTCCATTTTGAATAAATACTTTCGTTTATTTCCTTTTCTTAAAATATTGATAGCAAAAGGAGACTACATTTTATTATTAATATTACCTGTAGGAAAGCCAGCTGCGCAGTTTACATGAAAAAAGTAGGAGACACCTATGAGAGTTGGAACGCCGTCTAAGCCGACATGCACCAGTGGGCCACCAAGGTCGTCCTGGAATGAGGTTTAGTTAAATATAGGTAACTTAAAAAAGGATACAACACTAACACTTTTCCAAGTAGAACCGAAAAGTTACATTGCAAAAAATGTACAAATGAGGACCTTAATCCTCAAACCTTACAAAGCAAGGAGTCTGTGATGTGACGTTGAAGTATCGCGCGCAGATGATGGTGTCAAAGACGGTGTTTTCATGTGGATATATTCTGCGACACTCATTGTTGCTGATTGCCCGTAAATATACCCATCTCAGCATGTTAGAATTGGAACCTAAAACATAATGTGAAAAGAACTGTGATCACGAAGATATATTTATTTAACAGTTTATGGACGAGTGTTTGACTGCAAAATCAGTAAAGATACAAAATAATGTTGCACTTTCTCTACTTATTGACACATTTAATAAATAGTATGTACATCCTGGTTCATGGGAGATGGATTGATGGATGTGGTTTTTAATATTTAATTTAATTTGGCACAGAGATAGATTAAAATCTAGAAATACAAAATACAAAATCCTTTATTTCAAATAGACCAGTTACAGGCACTTTTGAATAGTCAAGGTCTGTCAGTCAAATAGATGAAGCTAATCCTGCCGCGCTAATGACAAAAGCAGCAGGTTATTCTCCAACATAACACACCCACCGACCCCGCCTCCAGCGCGACAGTTGCACGTTCCAAAGAGTAGATCCTGTGGAGAAGAACGTGCAAGAAACTCCAAGGACACTCTTTTAAACCAGTTGCCATTGTTTACAAAATCATGTTTACATTCGGTGCGAAATAATTAATGAGTAAAACTATACAATGCAAAAAGAATGAGTCTACACAATACAAATATAGTCTTACAATCTTCAGCAGGTCCAACAATGTTTTCACATGTTCATCAAAGTTTGGGCACTTTAGTCGCTGTGGAGCGGACCAGCATTAAGCCAAGCATTTTTATCATCAATGTATTCCCCAAATTTATAATATGCTTGTTTGCATAGTGTGCGTTTTATACAATTTTTAAATTTCGTTTCAGTTAGTTCTAATATATGTGGCGGTATTTTGTTATAACACTTTAAACAGTATCCCATAAAAGATGTTGCTACTTTAGCAAGTCTGAAACCTGGTTGAATTAATTCGTTCCTATTTCTAGTAACATAGTTATGTCTGTCGCCTCGTTTACTGAAAAGATGTAGATTCTTTCTAACGTACATGATATTTTCATAAATATATTGACAAGGGACCGTCATGATGTTAATTTGTTTAAACAGTTCCCTTAGAGAATCTCGCCGGCGGAGATGGTAAATGGCTCTGATGGCTCTTTTCTGCAAAATGAAAATAGACTCGATGTCAGCAGCCCATCCCCATAGTAAAATACCGTAAGACATTAAACTATGAAAATAGCTAAAATAGACTAGTCTCGCGGTTTCAACATCTGTAAACTGGCGAATTTTTCTTATAGCATATGCTGCTGAACTTAACCTTCCATAAAGCACATACAAGCTATTTTTTATCCTGGGAGTATGATCTCTTTGGATATTTTCCAACATTCGCGCGGGCGAAGCCGTCGGTTTCCTCCATTCGCCGATAACCTAGTTTAATATGTAAGAAATTACAAACCTGGAACAGTTGTCCTGCCATGCCCACTAGTGTACACTTGCTCGCCATCATAGTTGCGGTACGCCTCAGCACTCGACTGAATCCGGATCGGTTTCACCAACCCTGAGCGACAGTATGGCAAAATATATTTAGAATCTACAATTTCTTATATAAAAAATTATATACTTAAAATATATTTTTGGGGTTTCCCTACCCGTAAGGTAACCAAAGGATCCCAATAACGAAGCCTCAGCTGCTCGTTCGTCCGTCTGTCTGTCAGCGAGCTGTATCTCAAAAACCATGATAGATTGACAGTTGAAACATTTTAGAGTGTGTATTTCTATTACCGGTATGACAACACATAATAAACTAAACTTAAGTTAAAGGGCTCCCATCCAAAAAAAGTTTATTTTTGTTGATGGTACTGAACCGCTTTGTAAGCTTTGCACTTGGCTAGTTTTTCCTTATTTAGGGGAACCGATCAATTTCCGTTTTTTTTTTTCGAATTTCATTTTACCGAAAACTATTGACCGACGCAACGTCTTGTTTGCTATATGCATTATTTGACATATTTTTAGATCATTGAAGTATCATGTGTCATTTTGTTACGTTATTTGACAGAAATGTATTTAGCCGATTTACATTTTAAAAAAAATTGCTTTTGGCCGAAGCTTCTTTTATTTTTTTTTTCATCAGCCAAGTGATTTTTTTGCTCATTTTCACCACACCAAAACAACATTTTACGAAGTATTATCTGATCATATATAACGGGTGTAAGGGACAGCCCTCCTCAAACTGATAGGGTGATTTCAGTATATCGTACTAAGTTGACAGGTACATGAAATTATTTCAGGAACTTTATGGGAATCCAATAAAACTGATTTGTTTAATTACCTCACTCGCAATGTATCGCCACCTCTGCAAAACGCACGCAGCGAACGGCAGCGCAGCGAGCTTTCGAAAGGATAGCTGCGCCCGCGCTACGTTTTAACAGCTGATTTCATGCGTCGTTCATGATTTTTAGGGTTCCGTACCTCAAAAGGTAAAAACGGAACCCTTATAGGATCACTTTGTTGTCCGTCTGTCTGTCTGTCTGTCTGTCTGTCTGTCAAGACCTTTTTTCTCAGGAACGCGTGGAGGTATCAAGCTGAAATTCATATCAAATACTCAAGTCTATGGTCTCTTGGAGCTGTGAAAAAATCAAACTTCTAAGTCAACGCGATCAAAAGATACTCCCGTTTATGCCGCAAATTTTCGACACTCGCAAGGGAATCAAAACCTACAGGGTACTTCCCGTGAACTCAGAATCTTGAAATTTGGTACGAAGCAACGTCTTATAACACAGATAAAGGAAAAATTGCGAAAAGCATAAATTTTTAGTTACATCATATAATAAAAATATTTTTAATAATTTTAAACTTATTACCCCTTTACTCATGAACGCGTAGTGGTATTATATTGAAATTCTTAACAAATACTTAAGTCTATAATATCTTTAAGCTGTAACAAAATCAAACTTCTACGTCAACGCAATCAAAAGATACAGCAATTAAAGCCGCATATTTTGAAACTCGCAACTACTCGCAAGGGAATCAAAACCTAAAGGATACTTCCAGACGACCTGGAATCTTGAAATTTGTCATGAAGCAACGTTATAAAGTACACATATAGGAAAAATTCCGAAAATCTTAAATTTTTAGTTACATCACATAGTATATTTTTTTAATACGTCATAAATCGTAAATCGCAACTTTTGCTTATACTATTGTATACCTACAGGTTTGTACGGAACCCTCGGTGCGCGAGTCCGACTCGCACTTGGCCGGTTTTTTTTTTATTTTTTCAATTTAACTGTGTTATTTACATTAATGGAGTTCTGCATACAGATAATGTAACTTTACATTGAAATAAAGCAAAAAAAATGAACTATAGAAAAAAAAAAACCTGAGGAAATTTCCACTGGAATATGATTCAAAATAAGGAGCTGATTGCACCCTGTTAATTAGTGGAAGGCTGTCCCTTACACCCTGTATATAAAAAGTCAATATGCTGTGCTACAAGATTTTGTGACAGAAACGAATCGCTGCAAAGCCGACTTTACGCAATCCTGTCTGCCCCTACCCCTAGAGGGTAATTTTAAGCCCTCATAGGCTCGGAGGGGTGGGGCAGTCCGTAAGCTGAGGAACAGGTGATGCGAAGACCCGCCGACGCCGCAGTGGTGACATATTGAATGTTCGGAAACATAATACTGAGATCAAATGTTATTTCGGCAAAGTGTCACTTCGGTAAAACGTTTTTCGACCAAATAAAACGTCGGAGTAACGAAAAAAATTGAATTGATAATATTTTCACTTACAGGTATAAACAACAGGGCGCGGCAGTTTTAAAAGTGTTACACCGTGCGACTGCAAAGCGGTAGAACCGTTGTTGTAATTAGGATGAATGTACCATTCTGTGGTCTCGAAAATATTGCTCGGGTTGCCGTCATTGATGTTCACAACACCAACGCGAACAATTGCACGGACGCGGCTGAAAAGGATTCTTTAATTATTTAACACCAAAAACTTAATCCCAGGGGTAGTAACTATCCTGCCGGAGTCGCGGGATTATTCGCAAGAGACACCGTGGCTCCGGAACACAAAGGGCAATGAAGGAACATGGATGGGTTTTAGTCAGTAGAAGTCTGACAGTCCCTCCCGCTACACCCAGAGCGGGAGGAGTCATTGGATGATTTCCCATCCCAAAAAAAATAAAAAAGGGGTAGTAACTATACGAAAAACACTGATACATTTCAAGCGAAAAGGTTGCTCTTGTCACAATACATTTATAAAATGCGTCAGTATTGGGCCATCTTGCTGTTCAGCTAGGGCTTTCAGAATGATGTTGAAACTGTCACGCACTCTTGTAGGTAAAACAACAAACAAATATAGCGGAAACATTACAGTACCGAGGCAGCCCCAGCAGCATCCTTAAAGCATTTTTATACTGTATTCGTAGGAGGTCTACAGTTTTACGCGTGTAGTTGACCCATAGGCTATTACGGAGGACATTTTTCTTTAACGATTTTATTTGTAGTATAAGCATCACTGACTCATCTTTTTGTTACTCGTGACTTTTATCAACTTACTTTTAATTATGTTTTCAGAGAAAAAAAATTCTTAATGATTTTTTTTTTACTTCTCGGGTCCCTGTAGACCCGGTCCTTTGGTAGGCGTACGAGGGGCCGAAACCAACTCGCAGACGCCCCGTTAGACATTTCAAATGTAATGGGGCACCAACCGGCGATTATCCCTGTATGCACTGAAAGTATTCCCAAGGACAATCCCCGGTTGGAGCAGTACTATTGCAGAATATGGAAACAAAAAACGAAACCATGGGTTTGGGTGGTTTAGTGGACTGATAATCGTTTATTATAGAAGAACTACTTAATGATTTATTATTATTGATTTTACTTTACATAAAATTTGACAAACGCTGTATTCGGACTAAAAAGCCAATTAACTTGATTGATTTTGGTAATATAGATATGCCTTAAGATTCTTGGAACTATTTTTCTGAATTTCGACGTATTGAATGAAGTTAAACTGTTTAAGAAATCACGTGTAAGCACGATAACATATCAAACAACTCATTTCCGGTATAAGCTGGTCTCACACGATGTTTTTTTCCATATTACTTACTGGTCACAGGATCTAAAAGGCATTTTCATGTTTTGAACACCGATGATAAGTTAGTTACCTGATAGTACAATGCGCAGCTGTGAGGACCCATACGTTGGATATAATTGAGCCACCACAAGTTCGCATAGCACCATTAGGGGTCACCATACGAAGGGCAGCATGGTGAGGGTGCTGGCCCGGCTTTGCCTCCCATCCTGATATTATACGCGACGATGATAATGATGAGGGTCCTGGGTGAACGGCATCATAGAAATAATTATAACTATTGTTTTTACGGGCACTAATTTTAGAATCCTTTGTTAATTCCATTTTAACTTACCGGTGTTAATTTCATCGACATTAAGGTCTGGTACTGCATTTTTGTAGTCTGCAGATACCTGTAAAATATTAATTTTGGTGAAATTTTTGTTTGTTAACGATGACAGTCATCTCGTCTGATGATTTCTTCCTCCTCAAACCTTTTTAACTACTCTTCATAAAACTTGTTATGTAATCTCTTTCATGCCTAATTATTACAATACTCGCTTGTCATTCGTACGTCTTTGACGTTACTGAAGTCAGAAGCTAGATAATCGGACACTAGTCTTGCCAAGAGTACTACCTTTCCTAGGCACTGGGTTGTGGGAGTCAGATTGGCGGTCGCTCCATGTAAAAACCGGTTCTCAGTTGCATCAAGTTAGAATGGAAGCCGACTCTGATACAGTTGGAAATTTAGGGGACCTAAAAGCAACTTGAAGCTTGGAGTGCGGATGGCGTACCGGAACACATGGAAAAATGACCTGGTGAGTGGCGCATGTAGCCGTTGAATGCGAGACGAACAGAACCGGTTGTTGTGACGACACTTGGGGGAGGTTTATGTCCAGTAGTGGAAGTCATTTGGTCGATATAATGATAAGGCATCGTGGTCTTTGAAAACGTAAAGCGACATCTCATCAGGCCCATGAAGTTGAAAGCTCGAGTTTGAAGCTTAATGACAAGAATTTAGGAAATACTTGAGTTCAAAGAGAAAAGTATATTTGATTGTAGTGGAACCATGCAAACTTTATTAAGAGTATCTTACAAAATAAGCAAAGCCCAAAAATATTTCTTAAAATAGTATTAAAGATATTTACCTGAAGAATAATCAACACGAAAAGAAACAAGCCCGATTTGTTGAACATCTTGATTGAAAATGAAAACGTTTGTTAACGGAGCTACTTTATAACGGAATTCATTAGAATTTATAAGAAACTGTAATCATGAATATTGTTGAGATTTATATCAAATTAATGTTAATATAATGCACTCAAACTTAAACATGATAATATGGATAGTTTAGTAATTGGTTAAAACTGTCGCTATTAGATATTGAAATCAAGATGAAGGAAAACATCAAAGAATTTCTACTTTGATGTTATCCTTCACTTTGATTTTAATATATCTAGCATGTACTGAACAATATTATCGGAAACATTTCAAACCGTATTGGGCCTATCACAGAAAGGTGAGCTGTTAACCAGCTGTGGGAACATTATAAGATGTTTAATAGAGGAACATCACCAAACGTCATTCATGTGACGTATGAAAAGAGTAACTGTAGAGTCTTTCTTGTCCGTTCTTGTTTATAAGAATCTTCCTTCCTGAATGGACAGTAGAGTCACTTTAAGATTTTTACAAATTACTTATAATGTACATAGTGACGTCATTAGTGTCATTTAATGTCTTTATTGAAATAAACGTTTTGACTTTATTTTTTAACTGACTCCCCAAAAAGGAGGAGGTTCTCAATTCGGTTGTGTTTGTTGTCTTTATAAGCTGTGGTATCGGCTTGCGATGTCGGGAACGTGAGGTGCGTTTTTTTTGGTAACACATATTTTATTTAAATTTTGAGAATTACTAAAGGTTTACAATAATTGAATATTAATGTGAATGTCTTGGTAAAAAATACTTCATTATTTAAATATCTAACCCGATATGGATTATTGTTTTTGGGGTCCAATCTTTGCAAATCAGCTTTAGTTCAAACCATTTCATGACACAAAGTCAATTATCAGTCAATCTTTAAGTACAGCGTAGTCGTGTACATTGTGAAGAACAAGTTTTTGAATCGTTATAACTCAGAAATGATGTTTCTTGGGAATAGGTGTTCAACAATTTACTATAATAGAAAACTGCATGACCTACAGTTGAATGATAAATCTTACCGTTTGGCTGAAACGAGTGCAAAATAATAATAATTGCAAACTTTGACATTGAATTATTTTTTTTGTGCGTATTGGGGATCGATCGATTTAACACTCCATTTACAATAATGTCTCCAACCTTTGTACCAATTTGAGCCTTATGCGATTGTTTGTACCTTTACCAATTAAATAAGCTAATTTGACCGCATTCATTAAATTAGCTAAGACTAAATGAATAAATATATTGTGTAACTTTTTAGTAAAGTTAAAGTATATCAATTTTTACTTTGTAACAATGTATTTGTCTTTTGCCTTTGTTTTTATTTCACAGTCTATTTTCTTAGTGTATTGTATAGTGTGTAGCTCGTGTAACCTTAAATTTGTAACTTCAAACACAAATTATTGTCATTAATACCTACATGAATTTTAGAATAAAACAGTAGCAATAGTAACAAATAGCGTAGGTATGCAAGCAAATAAACTCTTTTTCTTTCAAGTGGACGGATAATCCCATTAACCGTCAAAGTTCGAGAGCACATTCGTAAGAAGTTTGCAGTAGAATCGTCATAGCGCTAATTTTTGTTTTTTTAAACTGTTCAAGTATATTCGTGTATTAGTTTATAAATTCGAGTACATTATAGTATAGTATTGTATTGTATTGTATGTACATTTTATATTTATTTTTGTACTCATTTTAATATTAATCGTACTTCTGGTTCTGTCAATATTATTCTCCGCATCAACAAAAGGCTGACTGGTAGAAAATGCCTAAGGCATTAAGTCTGCTTCTGTACATCTGAGTGCGTAAAGTGTTAAATAAACAATGAATAATAAAGGAAAGGAAAAGGTTAGAAAGAAGAAGACAATGTTGATAGTAATAAAAGTTTAATAATATCTACTACTACTATAATATAATAATATATGTATGAAATAATTATGTTTAATTTCAAACACTTTGTTTTCGGAAAAAGCTAGGCATTTATGATAATGATGTTTTTTTTATATAAAATCAATGATTCAAAACACTTGTATCGTTTATTTTTATCAATTTATACTTGTTGTATGCCACCTTGACTTTGACGTCCACTTGAAGACGTTTCAGGAGTTGCGCCATATCATCATTTTCATTAGACTCTGAGTCTTCTTCCTCTTCCTTTTCTTCAGAGTCGTCTGGAGGAGCAGTAGTATTATTTTCGGTAGTAAAATCTTCTGGTCCCTGATCTGAGTCAGTGGCGATGCTGGGAATGGTTGTAGGGGTAGGAGTGGAAGTGGTAGTAATGGGAGGAGTTGTAGTAGTAGTGGGGATAGTCATAGTAGTGTAAGTGGTCATAGAATCAAAGTCAATACCAGTTACTTCTTTAAACCATGGTACGAAAGCTCCTGGACGGTAGAAACCTGGTAGAAATACATAATAGATTTTAATAATATGTGCAATTCAATGTGACTTACTATATCTTGAGAATTGTTGGTACGTGTTTACTTCGTTGATTTCCTTGTTTTTAAATATTTATTTGAAAAATAACTCCAATTAATTATGAGTATTACCTGTAGGCCGGCCAGTCACGCAGGTTGAATGAAAAAAATAGGACACACCGATGAGAGTTGGAACGCCGTCGAAGCCAACATGCACCAGTGGGCCACCAATGTCATCCTGGAATGAAGCTTAGCTAAATGTTGGTAACTAAAGAGGATACAACATTAACACTTTTCCAAGTGGAAACAAAATGTAACATTCCAAACAATGTACAAATGAGGACCTTAATCCTCAAAACTTACCGAACAAACAGACTGTGTTGTGACGTTGAAGTATCCCGCGCAGATGGTGGTGTTGAAGACGATGCTGCTTGGATATGTCCTGAGACACTCATTGTTGCTGATTGCCCGTAAATATACCCATCTCAGCATGTTAGAATTGGAACCTAGAACATTATGAAAAAAGGACTGTGATCACAAAGATTCATTGTGCTAAATCAGTAAAGACTAAATAATGTTGCACTTTATTTACTTGTTTACATTTTAGAGGGATGCGGATAGTTGATATCTGAGCTGGTATAAAAATTCTGATTGCGCGATGCAGGATTTTAGTTCGCTGGTCATTGGACAGATGGGGTCGCGGTTGTTTTTTGTATTGATGTAGATTTGCTCCGTTGGTTTTTTTTATGTGGTGGAATTGATGCCGCTACAACATAATATTTTATAAATAGTACACGTCCTCGTTCATTGGAGATGGATCGTCGATGTTTGATGCTCATTCAAGCCAGAACGGTTATTATGCATTAACTTTATATTGGCACAGAGATAAATCACAATCTAAAAAAACACATAAGCATCTTTTTATTCTGGAAGTGTGATCCTTTAGAATAATATTTAAAAAATTCACGCGGCGAAATCGCTGGTGGAAGCTAGTTTACTTTGTAAGAAAATACGAACCCAAAGATGATACCCTGCCGTGTCCCATAGCGTATACTTGCTCGCCATCATAGTTGCGGTGCGCGTCAGCACTCGACTGTATCCGGATCGGTTTCACCAACCCTGAGCGACGGCATGGAAAAATGGCATTAGAATCTACAAATCGTTTTATGAAAAGCTATATACTGTAAATATTTTCTATTTTAGCATTCCGTACCCGAAGGTAACCAATGGACTCCTACGGAACCCTATGACAAAGCGTCCACTGTCCGTCCGTCTGTCTGTCAGTGAGCTGTATCCCAATGGCCGTAATCGGTAGATAGTTGAATTTTAACAGAGTGTACGCCACTTGCAAACACTCTGTAATAAAAATAAAAAAATAATAATTTGCAAGTACTGAGCAACTAAATAAATTTAAAGATGACTTCACTATCATAGGATGACAAGTAGCAATAAATGGCGACAGATTATTATGAATTAATAAAAATAACATCAAAGGAAATAACCATTTTAAGTTTGTTTTTTTTTTTTTCAAAATTCCCTGAACATTTATTATACTAAGCCATGATATGGAATAAAATATAATAACTTACAGGTGTAAACAACTGGGCGCGGCAGTTTTAGAAGTGAGACAGCTTGCAACTGAAAAGCGTTAGAAAGGTTGTTGTAACTAGGATGGTTGTACCATTCCGTGGTCTCCAAAATGTTGCTTGGGTTTTTGTCATTGATGTCCAGAACGCCAACGCGAACAATCGCACGAATGCGGCTGTAAAGAAAGGCATGGTTTTTGAACGCTCAAATACTGGGTTATTACGTAGGCACGGCTCTTGTGTTAATAACGATTTTCTTGTAGAATCAGCATCATTCATTAACAACCCGTTATTGAGGATCGAGAAAAGTTATTAGAATTACCTTACTTTTTAATTATTGTTTAAAAAAATGGTTAAGCAAAAAATTCGTAATAGGCTAGATTCCATCATCCACAAATAGCAAAACTATTTAGTCCGTCAGTTAGAGTATTGAAAAATAATGGATACGTAATTTTTTGTTTTTGTAAATATAAAACGCATCAAAACTCGGGAGTGGGGGCTCGTGACGTCACGACTCACTAAAACTTATGCGAAGGTGTGTTGAGAATTTTAAAAGCGTCGTAACTTCGTCAATTTTGGTTCCCGTAACAAAAGAAAAAACACGGGTCAAACATTTTTTGATTATCTTACTGACGGACTAATTAGATTGTTTCAGGATACAAGCCTATTATTTATTTTTGTTGATCTTGCTTTTCATATAATGTAAGCACTCTACTCTCTCCAAAGTAACGCTCAGGTGACGTCATCATACCTAGCCCAGCAGCCGCAGGTACACAGCAGGTTTCTTATCAGCTGACGGCTACTACGGACCGCCATGCGGCCGGTCGATAGTAGACAAACCCATGACAAACGTCGATTGATTTGATTTGTGAGTAAGTCATAGAATAGCTAAGGGCTTAGATGGCAGCTGAGAAGAAAATTCCGATGTTTATCACGAATGTACATAGTTCGACTAAGGAGTGCGATATACTGCCGGAGTTGCGGGACTGTTCGAAAGAGATACCGCGGCTCCGAAACACAAAGGGTACATGAAGGAACATGGATGGGTTTTAGTCAGTAGAAGTCTGACACTCCCTCCCGCTCCGCCCAGAGCGGGAGAAGTCATTGGATGATTTCCTATCCCTAAATAAAAAAGGAGTGCGATATAGTCCAGATATACAAAAAGGAACTTAGGGAACTGAATCTGTTGAAGTAATAAAAATGCGAGTGCTGCGAGAGTATAAAGCCTTAAAGTTTTAAATATTGGAATATAATCTAACTGTGACCGGCTGGTGTCATATTTCCACGGTAACGAAGAGATAAAAATCAGGAGAATATTCTTGTTATGAACATCCCGAATGTTGATCTCAATGGTGTTCCAATATACCGAGTTGACTAATTTTAGTATCTAGGGCATCTTCTCACCGAGGACCTTAGAGACTATGCTGACATGGACCGGGAGCGGAGGGCACTGTCGGTGCGAGCCAACATGATAGCCAGCAGGTTTTCGCGTTGTACTACTGGTGTGAAGGTCACGCTCTTTAGAGCGTTTTTGTGGGCCGAGTCACCCGCGTCCTTAAGAGAATACCCTTCAGCGAATCCCTACACGTGGTCCCCGGGTAGTGCTAAAAAGGTGACACTAACCGCCTCCGTGGTCTAGTGGTTATGCCACCTGATTTAGACCCAGAGGTCCCGGGTTCGATTACCAGTGGGGGCCAATTTTTTGCTCGATTTGGTTGGTGGTAGGACTTTTAAGTCCGCCTGGCAAGCTACCAACATCATGTCTAAGTCTGTCGCCATAACAACAATGTTAACAGCATTGTTGTGTTCCGGCAGTCAGAGGTATGTCTAATAATCACTTTCCATCAGGTGAGATTTGAGCCAAGAGCTTCCCCGTTTTGTATAAAAAAAAGAGCGTACTGCACATCTGCACCCCTATACACGTGTAGCCTGTGGGCTGACTATAGCGAAAGGGCATTCAGTGGCCTCCGTGTCCAGTACAACAATGCGTTCCGGGTGGTGTTGGGGCTGCCTTGTTTCTGTAGCGCATCAGGGATGTTCGCGATGACACGCACTGATTGTTTCCACGCTTATACGCGTAAAGGCGGATACAGGGATACATGCGCTGCGCACGCCTCGCAACTCACACGCTTTGATGTAAATCTGGGCAGTCATGCATCATCACGAATATAAACGTCCACACATGGCGATGCATGCGATGAGCACCCGTTCGCTGTGCATGCCTCGTAATGTCTGTATCCACTTTAAGAGGTGCGTGTCCCTGGAGTGCCGGGTGCGGGCCAGTCCCAATGCTATACTGGCAATGATCACCAACAGGCTGGACTGCCCTGATGTACGGCATTGCTGTGACAGACAAGTTGCTGTTGCAGTGCCGGTTAGGGAATTGTAATTATAGTCTTTTTTATTTGATTTAATTTTGTGATCAGTAATGTATTTATTTATGAATGAAAGTTTTTTGTATATCTTGTATGTTGTCCATTGAAATTATAATTTATTGCATTGACAAGTAATGAGTCTTATGTAGCTTGATTATGAATAAATAATAATAATAATTTCCAGTATATGCTGGTCCCGTACGGTATTGTTTGCCATATTTCCTACTGGTCACGGGATTCAGCAGGCATATTCATGTTAAGATAAGGGTCATCAAACGCCGGGAATAGCACTACCTATGACTGACCACTGATGATTACTTACTTACCTGACAGTACAAAACGCAGCTGTGAGGACCCATTCGTTGGATATAATTGAGCCACCACAAGTGTTCATATCACCAGCAGAGGCCACCAAACGAAGGGCAGCATGGTGAGGATGCTGGCCTGGCTGTGCCAACCATCCTGATACTATGCGAGACGATGACAATGATGCGGGTCCTGGGTGAACAAGGCATGATAGTGGGTCATATAATTGTTATTCATTCCTTGTTTTTTAGTTTCCTGTAAAAATTATATATTTACTTACCGGGATTAATTTCATCGTCAATAAGGTCTGTTACCACATTTTTGTATCGCGCGGATACCTGTAAAGTGTTATAGTTTGGTGAAAGTTTTGAACATACAAGCTTAACTATGACAGACATTGACTTGGATTATTTCTTCCTCCACGAATCGCTTTGTTACTATTTTAATCGTTTACATGCAGTTGTTTTGTAGTTAGGCATTACTCTCGTCTTTCATTTGTAGATTTTTGACGTTATTGCAGTCAGAAGCCATAGAATCGTACACTAGTCTTTCCAAGAGTTACCACGTACCGGTCGCTCCATGAAAAGAACTGGTTTTCAGTTGCATCAAGTGAGAATGAAAACCGACGCGGATATAGTTGGAAAAATACGTAATGAATGATAATGATAATATAGTAGATTAAAATTATGGAAACTTAAAGGTACTTAAAGCTTGAAGTGGCGACCGCGTACCAGAATACGCAGTGTTAGAAACCCAACCTTAATATGGACCAGTGACCTAGTGAGGGTCGCAGGTAGTTGATGGATGCGAGACGAACAGGACCGGTTCTTGTAGGTAACCGGTCCTGTGCGGATCGACACTTGGGGCGGTTTATGTCCAATGGTGGACGTCGTTCGTCCGATACGACGATGAGGCATTGTGATCTTTGTAAACGTATAGCCACCAGCCATTAGCCCTATTGAAGTTGAAAGGACGAGTTTGAAGTTAACAAATAACAGCCAATAATTTAGGAAATGGTTGATTGATAAATGATAAATTATGTTTATTCTGTAAGTAGGTTGTAAATAACACTTTTACACGAATCATTTTTGGTCATTTTAAACTAGATGAGGCCGGTTTAAAAAATTAAAAGGGGCTATGACTGCAGTTGAACCAAACAACCCCAGGAGTTGCGGGACTATTTGAAACAGATACCGCGGCTCCGGAACACAAAGGGCAATGAAAAAACATGGATGGGTTTTAGTCAGTAAAAGTCTGACACTCCCTCCCGCTCCGCTCAGAGCGGGAAAAGTCATATGACGATTTCCCATCCCCAAAAAAAGAAAAATGTAAAACCATACAAACTATATTTAAAGTATCTTACAAAATAAGCAACGCCCTAGAATACTTCATAAAACAGAAATAAAAACATTTACCTGAAGAATAATCAACACGAAAAGAAACAAGCCCAATTTGTTGAACATCCTGATTGAAAATGAAAACGTTTGTTAACGGAGCTACTTTATAACGGAACTAATAAGAATTTATAGGAAACTGTTATCATGAATATTGTTGAGATTTATATCAAATGTATGTAAATATAATGCACTCAAACTTAAACATGACATGGATAGTTTAGTAATTAGTTAAAACTGTCGCTATTAGATATTGAAATAAAGATGAAGGAAAGATCAAAGAAATTCTACTTTGATGTTATCCTTCATTTTGATTCTAATATAATCTAGCATGTACTGAACAAAATAATCGAAAACATTTCAAACCGCATTGGGCCTCTCACAGAAAAGTGAGCTGTTAACCAGCTGTGGGAACATTATAAGATGTTTAATGGAGGAACATCACCAGACGTTACTCATGTGACGTATGAAAAGAGTAACTATAGAGTATTTCTTGTCCGTTCTTGTTTATAAGAATCTTCCTTCCCAAATGGACAGTAGAGTCATTAGTGTCATTTAATGTCTTTATTGAAATAAACGTTTTGACTTTATTTTTTAACTGACTCCCCCCAAAAAGGAGGAGGTTCTCAATTCGGTTGTGTTTGTTGTCTTTATAAGCTATATCTTTATATCGGCTTGATATGTCGTGAACATGAGGTGCATTTTTTTTGTTACACACATTTATTTAAATTTTGAGAATTAATAAAGGTTTACAATAATTGAGTAATAATGTGAATGTCTTGATAAAAATACTTCATTATTTAAATAACCCGATATGTATTATTGTTTTTGGGGTCCAATCGTTGCAAATCAGCTTTAGTTCAACCCATTTCATGACACAAAGACAATTATCAGTCAATCTGTATGTACAGCGTAGTCGTGTATATTGTGAAGAACAAGTTTTTGAATCGTTATAACTCAGAAATGATGTTTCTTGGGAATAGGTGTTCAACAATTTAGTATAGAAAACTGCATGACCTACAGTTGAATGATAAATCTTACCGTTTGGCTGAAACGAGTGCAAAATAATAATAATTGCAAACTTTGACCTTGAATTTTTTTTTGTGCGTATTGGGGATCGATCGATTTACAATAATTTCTCCAACCTTTGTACCAATTTAAGCCCTATGCGATTGTTTGTACCTTTACCAATTAAATAAGCTAATTTGACCGCATTCATTAAATTAGGTATGAAAAAATGAATAAATATATTGTGTAACTTTTTAGTAAAGTTAAAGTAGGTATATCATTACATACTTTGTAACAATGTATTTGTCTTTTGCCTTTGTTTTTGTTTTACAGTCAATTTTCTTAGTGTATTGTTTAATGTGTAGCTCGCCTTATCTTTTATTTGTAACTTCACAAACAAATTATTGGCATTATTACATGAATTGTTGAATTGAACAGTAGCAACAGTAACAAATAGGGTATGCAAGTGGACGGATAGTCTCAATTTACCTTCAAAGTTCGAGAGCACATTCGTAGGAAGTTTTCAGTAGAATCGTCACAGCGCTAATTTTTGTTTTTATAAACTGTTGGTGTATAATTCATGTATCTACATATTAGATATATAAAAATGAATCGCTGAATGTGTTGCTAAGCGCAAATCTTGAGAACAGCTGAACCGATTTCGCTAATTCTTTTTTGTTGTGTTTGTTACTATCAGGAGAAGGTTCTTATTTAAAAAAAAACGTGACGGGAGCAAAGCCGCGGGGCACAGCTAGTTAGTTTATAAATTCGAGTATTATAGTATTGTATTGTATGTACATTTTATATTTATTTTTGTAGTAATTTTAATATTAATGGTACTTTTGGTTCTGTCAATATTATTCTCCGCATCAACAAAAGGCTGACTGGTAAAAATTGCCTAAGGCATTAAGTCTGCGTCTGTACATCTGAGTGCGTAAAGTGTTAAATAAATAATGAATAATAAAGGAAAGGAAAAGGTTAGAAAGAAGAAGACAATGTTGATAGTAATAAATGTTTAATAAAATTTGCTTTAATAATATCTACTACTACTATAATATAATAATATATGTATGAAATAATTATGTTTAATTTCAAACACTATGTTTAATCGGAAAAAGCTAGGCATATGATAATGCTGTTTTTAAATAAAATCAATGATTTAAAACACTTGTATCGTTTATCTTCATCAATTTATACTTGTTGTATGCCACCTTGACTTTGACGTCCACTTGAAGACGTTTCAGGAGTTGCGCCATTTCATTATTTTCATTAGACTCTGAGTCTTCTTCCTCTTCCTTTTCTTCAGAGTCGTCTGGAGGAGCAGTAGTGTTATCTTCGGGATCATCAGAGTCAGTTGTGATGCTGGGGATCGTCGTAGGGGGGGAAGTCGGAGTTGTAGTAGTAGGAGTGAGAGCTGTAGTAGAAGTGGGTGTGGGAGTAGTAGTGGAAGTGGATATGGGAGTAGTAGTGGGAGTAGTAGTAGTAGTGGGAGTAGTAGTGGGAGTAGGAGTAGTAGTAGGAGTAGTAGTTGTAGTAGTGGGGGAAGGAGTAGTAGTAGTAGTGGGAGTAGGAGTAGTAGTAGGAGTAGTAATTGTAGTAGTGGGAGAAGGAGTAGTAGTAGTAGTGGGAGTAGTAGTAGTAGTGGGAGTAGTAGTGGGAGTAGGAGTAGTAGTAGTAGCGGGAGTAGTCGTAGTAGTAGGAGTAGTAGTTGTAGTAGTGGGAGTAGGGGTAGTAGTGGTAGTGGTAGTGGTAGTGGGAGTACTAGTAGTAGTTGTAGTGGAAGTAGTAGTAGTCGTAGTAGTATCAAAGTCAATACCGGTTACTTCTCTAATCCATGGTAAGAAAGCTCCTGGACGGTAGAAAGCTGGTAGGAATAAATTATAGATATTAATTATATAATTATGCAATTCAATGTGACTAACCATATCTTAAGATTTATTGTTGGGTGTTGTCCGTATTGAATAAATACTTTCTATTTTTTTCCTTTTCCTTAAAAAATTGATTACAAAAGGGGACTTAAATTAATTATTAGTATTACCTGTAGGAAAGCCAGCCGCGCAGTTTACATGAAAAAATTGGGAGACACCTATGAGTGTTGGAACGCCGTCTAAGCCTACATGCACCAATGGACCACCAAGGTCATCCTGTAATGAGGTTTAGTGAAATGTTGGTGACTATAGAGGATACAACACTAATACTTTCCCACGTGAAACCGAACGTTACATTGCAAACAAAATAAAAATGAGGATATTCATCCTCAAACCTTACATAGCAAGTAGCCTGTGATGTGACGTTGAAATGTCGCGCGCAGATGGTGGTCTCATGTACGAGACTCGAATAAACACCCCTGCACTCAATGTTGCTGATTGCCCGTAAATATACCCATCTCAGCATGTTAGAATTTTGACCTAGAACATTAGTAGAAATTAATTGTGATCAGAAAGATTCATTTTTGCAAAATCAGTAAGATACAAAATTATGTTGGGCTTTCTCTTCTCATTTGCACTGTTATTATTAAATAGTGCACGTCCTGGGTCATGGGACATGGATCAAAGGATATTCTTTAACTCATTTATGCCAGAACGGGTTTCTTACATTGAAACTTATTTTGGCATCAAGATAGATTATAATCTGGATTGGCACATTTAAGATAAGTTTTTATTCCGGGAGTGTGATCCCTTAGGATATTACACAAAATTCACGTGGGCGAAGACGCCAGTTGAAGCTAGATTTATATGTAAGAAATTACAAACCCGGAAAAGTTGTCCTGCCATGTCCACTGGCGTACACCTGCTCACCATTGTAGTTGCGGAACGCGTCAGCACTCGACTGTATCCGGATCGGTTTCACCAACCCTGAGTGTATAGCAAAATAGAATTAGATTCTACAATTTCTTGTATAATTGTGAAAATAGTACATTTATCCAAGGGCTGAAAATAACTTACTTAGTCCCGAGACGGCGCCAATAGTTCGAGGGACTATAGTCTGTAACCCCAGTTAAATACTGTGCTTTTCATTACACAAGGAATGTAAAAATAAAACTAGAATTAGGTAAAGAAAAATCCAATTCTGAATCTGATAAATTCTTCGTGTTTATATAAATCTCTGCTAAAACAAAAAAATATCCGGGTGTCGTTTTCCCGTCTGCTTTGTGCGACCGGCCAGTTTATACAGCTATCATTAATACATTTTCATCATTGAAATATTGGTAAATTTTTACCATAATCTATGTTATTGTAAAGAAATATTTGAAAGTAAAAAATTATAAAGCCATTTAACATTAAATTTAAACTAAAACTCATCTTTATATTACATATATTTTACTTTGAGCTGTAATTGTGGTTGTATAGACAGTTGGGACATGGTTTAATAGAAATTTGAAAATAATACAAGTTTTTTTAATCATTTAGCGAATTGCAGTAAATTGTTTGGGCTGAAAAGTAATACTTTTAACTCGCTCCTCAGGCAATTTCAGGCCTAATTTTTGAGTATGATTAATGAAAAAATAAACACCGTAAATGTATTATATTTTCAGGGTTCCGTATCCGATGGGTTACTAAAAGAACCCTATTACCAAGCCACCGCTGCACGTCCGCCCGTTCGTTGCCCGTTTGTCTGTACGCACGAAACGTTTTGGGAACACATTCATAGTAGGTACCTGCAGTTAAAGAGTGAAATTTTATGCTGGAATTCTTATTTCCTGAGAGCTCTGGACCTGGGAGTCTTTAAGTCAACAGTGAATAGATTACTTCTAGGCAAGCGTGCATCAGGTAAGGTAGTGGTCAAACGCATGCCTTTAAATAATCAAAAAAAAATGTTATATACTTGATACTTTTCAGAGTGCGTATTTCCATCGTCGCTATAACAATAACTTACAAGAAACGTGTTTTATTTTTGGTTTATGGTATAGAATCCTTCGTTTGAGAGCCCGACTCGTACTTGGCTGGTTTTTCCTTATTCCTAAGAAATAATTAATTATAATTGCTTATGAACAACATACCTATGTAGTGAAATATAATAGCCGTTTTTACAGCTCTATTTTTTTCAAACATCACTAAGTAAGCCCGAAAAGATTGCCAAGCATGGCATGGAATAAAAAACTTACAGGTATAAACAACAGGGCGCGGTAGTTTCAACAGTGCGACACTATCTGACTGTATAGCTGTAGAACCGTCGTTGAAATTTGGATGGGTGTACCATTCCCTGGTCTCGAAAATACTGCTTGGGTTGTTGTCATTGATGTCCAGTACGCCAACGCGAACAATAACACGGACGCGGCTGAAATTTTTTTTTTGTTATTATTTTACATCAAAATACTTAATACAAGGGGTAGTAACTTCTAACCGGAGTCGCGGGACCATTCGAAAGAGATACCGTGGCTCCGGAACACAAAGGGCAGTGAAGGAACATGGATGGGTTTTAGTCAGTAGAAGTCTGACACTCCCTCCCGCTCCGCCCAGAGCGGTGGAAGTCTGTTGATGATTTCCCATCCCTTAAAAAAAGGGGGTAGTAACTTTATCTAAAAACACGCCAACGCGAACAATCGCACGAATGCGGCTGAGAACGAAACGATGGTTTCAAACGGATTTTTACGATTTTTTTTAAACTCAACTCATCTCGTTGTCTAGTATCGAAAAAAGGGACTATAATTACTTTTCTTTTGATTTTTTTGCGAAAAATTAGTTAAACAAAAAATAATGACGTAAAATTCGAGCACTCTCTCCAAAGGAACGCTGTTTTCGCATTACAAATTAAATAAACTTGTGATTGTTTATGTTGATGAAAATGTTAAATATAGTACATCTCGAGATGCCCCGAGATTCCCGGGACTATTTTTATGAATTTCAATTTATTATGAATGAAGTTAAATTGTTTAAGATATCACGAGTACGCACAAAAACATATTAAACTACTACCCCGGTATAAGCTGGACCCGTGTGGTATTGTTTGCCGCATTATTTATTGGCCACGGGATTCAGAAGGCATATCCGTGTTAAGATATCGGACACTAAATCCCGGGAATAACACCTTTGCCGTCCACTAATAAACAAACAATTTTGTTAACAATAATGTATTTATATATGAATGAATGAATAAGTTTAATTGTATATCTTGTATGTTGTCCATTGAAATTATTTTATTGCATTGACAAGTAATGAGTCTTATTTTGCTTGATTATGAAGAAATAATAATAACAATTTCCAGTAAGTATATGCTGGTCCCGTACGGTATTGTTTGCCATAATTATGTCCTACTGGTCACGGAATTCAGCAGGCATATCCATGTTAAGACAAGGGTCACTAAATTCCGGGAATAGCACGATCTACGACCAACCACTGCTGATTACTTAGTTACCTGACTGTACAAACCGCATCTGTGAGGACCCATACGTTGGATATAATTGAGCCACCACAAGTTCCCATACCACCATTAGAAGCCACCATACGAAGGCCAGCATGGTGAGGGTGCTGGCCACGCTGTGCCAACCATCCTGATATTATCCGAGACGATGACAATGATGTGGGTCCTGGGTGAACAAGACATCATAGTGATTATTATTAAAATTGATATTCGTATTACTTATTTTAGAATCCTTTGCGCATGACATTTTAACTTACCGGGGTTTATTTCATCGTCAATAAGGTCTATCATCGTTATCACATTTTTGTATCGCGCGGATACCTGTAAAGTTTTAAGATTGGTGAAAGTACTGTCCTTACAGGCTTAACGAGCATTTGTCATCAAGTTGCTTCTCAGCAAAGTGTTAATTCAATCAAATGCTCAGTCACATTTACGCGAATATCATCTTATACGATTAAAACACGGTGTCACCCAGCGGCGCTGTACAACTGACGCTGATGTAACGTTATCAAAACATATTTTGAGTTGTATAATTGCATGTATATTATTTTAAAACAAATATAACCATGTTTTTGTAAACACTGATTTAAAAGTATGTCCATGAAGTTTCTTGCACGTTCATCTCCAAAGGATCTACTCTTTGGAAAGTGCCGCGTTGGAGATTGGGTTGGTGAATGTGTTTGGCTACAGAACAAATTGCTGCTCTTGCTACTAGCGGGGCAGAATAAGTTTCATCTGTTTAACCACCAGTTTCAATTGACAATTTAAAAGTGCCTGTAACTGGTCTATTTGAAATAAAGGTTTTGTGTTTGAATTTTCTATTTTATGCTCCTCAAACATCTTTGCAACCTCTATCTAAAAACTTGTAATGAAATATTATTTTTACATATTGTTTTGTAGACAGTCACTACTCTCGCCTGTCATTTGTAGAGTTTTAACATTACTGTAGTCAAAACCAGAAAATCTGAAACCAGTCTTGCCAAGAGTCACCACGTTTCCTAACTACTGGTTTGTGGAGGTTAGACAGGTGGTGGCTCCATGTAAACCACTGGCACTTAGTTATAGCCCAATTATAATGGCAGCTGACCGTAATATATATATATATATATTTTTTTAACAACACATGATGATGATTATTTTATAGATTACACCTAGAGAATTTAAAAATAATCGACGAATTCGCACTGGGGTTTTCGGAAACGTATAGCGTCATCACATAAGACCCATTCGAGTTGAAACTTGAAGGGATGACTTGAAAGCATACTGAGGAAATAGTTGATTGGAAAAAAGGTTTTGACTGCAATAAAACCCTATACACTGTATTAACACTAATAACCACGCACTATACGTATGGATTTCCCAACTACAGTGCCAGGCCCATGCAGGTGCGGGATAATAATCACATGCTTTTAATTTTTTTTAAACCTTACAACTGAAGTGTAAGCAGCTAATTTATAAAAACAAAAAATTATTTCGGCATTAGGCACTCGACCCTCACAATCTGGCTGACAACTAACTCAATAAATAAGCAAAGGTCAAGCATATTACTTGGAATAGTAAAAAATAACTTTACCTGAAGTATAGTCAACACGAAAAATAACAAGCCCAACTTGTTGAACATCTTGATTGAAAATGAATTTTTTTGTCAACGAAGCTACTTTATATGGAAATTCATTAGAATTTATAAGAAACTGTAATCATGGATAATCTTGAGATTAATATCAAATTCATGTAAAGATAATGCATTTAGTTAACCCAGATTAAGGCGCTTAGTACTAAGGCTGCTATAAAAAAAAAATGGTATGGGTAATTTGCTCCCGTCATCATTGGTTAAAAAAGCGTCGAACAAAGCAGGAAAAATTCATGTTTCTTTCCAAATCCATTATTTTTTCAATGTTACTTTGAAGAAGATTGGCCAGGATATGTATTATGTGTTTTTCTAATAAAACCGAAAAATAACGGGAAATAAATTAAAGAAACGGGACACCATTCTTGTTTTGGCGATGGCGAAGCGGGAGGGAGTTCTACTGACTGTCAAGAACTCCCTTCCGCTTCGCCCCGAGCGGGAGAAGTCATTGAATGTTTTCCCATGCCTAAAAAAAAGGACTTCTTCGTTATGTCAGACAGTATCATATTTCTCATTATTACTTAGTATGATACTAATACCACAGATTAACTGGGACTAAATCTTATCTTAAATTTTTACAATTAACGAAAAATTAATGAAATGCACAGGGGTCTACAATAAAACATTTGCCCAAGCTAACCTGGGGGTTAGCTTGGGCAAATGTTTTATTTTAGCAGTTTAGTGTAGTGACGACAAATTGCAGCAGGGTCGACAGAGCTCCGGCATTATATCCAAGCAATCTGGAGAAAGTGACTGTCGTAAGGGTGCCTTTCCACCAAAGATGTGCTATGCAGCAAAGCTGCGAGAATCTAAAAGCTAAGCAACGAAACCATTTGACTGTTTCCACCGATGCTAAGCTATGTAGCGAGGCGATTGAAATGTGCTATGAAAATTCGCCGCCGCAAGGTAGCTGTGCCAGGAAGATGCGCAGCTCGAGCTATGCGACGTTTTGCCAACAGGGAAGGCACGCACTACTCTGCATATAGCTACACAACTCGCGACGGTCCATAGCTTGTATCCATAGCATGCATCCATAGCACGCATCCATAGCACACATCCATTGCACGCATCCTTCCATATAAAAAAATATCTTAGTTGAATCCGTGTGTATCCGGTGCTAAGCTATGTGTATCAATGAATACGATTGGTGGATATCAAACGCATCCATTGCAACGTAGCATAGCACATCTCTGGTGGAAAAGTACCCTAACCCAGCGCTGGACACGTCACTATTGTGTGATAATAAGGAGTCCCCTCTTCGAGTAGTGGCTAGAGAGTCTAGACGGCGTCCACCAGGCCAGGGACGACGGCGTCGTGTTCCAGGTACTCCCTCAAAAATATGCCACTGCCAGCTAGTTTTGTAGAGTTGTTCGAAAGAGTTACCGCGGCGATGGAACGCAAAAAGCATTTGGAGGAATACTCGTGCTTTTTAGTTAGTAAAAGCCAAACACTCCCTTCCAGTCCAACCAGAGAAGCAGAAGTCATTTGATGATTGCCCAGCCAAAAAAAGCAGTGGGCAAAATGTTTATTATTTTTGTAAAATATAAAGAAAGAACTAATGTGTACGTCAGTTTTCCATAACACCTTATTTCAGTGCAATTAGAAAAAAAAGGAAAAATATTCAATACGTTTTCATGATTTTTTGGAATTTTAATGAATTGTTTATAGGGTTCCGTAGCCAAATACCAAAAAACGGAACCCTTATAGATTCGTCATGTCTGTCTGTCTATCTGTCTGTCCGTATGTCACAGCCACTTTTTCCGAAACTATAAGAACTATACTGTTGAAACTTGGTAAATAGATATTCTGTGAACCGCATTAAGATTTTCATACAAAAATAGAAAAAAAAAACAATAAATTTTGGGGGTTCCCACTCAACAATTTTTTTTTTCATCAATCCCATACGTGTAGGTTTTCAAAAATGATATTTAGGTTTCTTATATAATTTTTTTCTAAACTGAATAGTTTGCGCGAGAAACACTTCCAAAGTGGTGAAATGTGTATCCCAAATTGCGTATTTTGCTTTTCTTTTTAGTGGTACCCCACCTAAAAACACCACTGCAAAAAGAAAAGCAAAATACGCAATTTCGAATACTTGGATGACATAAAATCACCATCCAAGTAGACGAATTCCAGCAATTTCGATTTAAAATCTTTTCAACCTTAAATGGAAGTCGGTGACCAGACATGCGCATGCACACTATGACAGACAATCTGTTTGAATGAAAGACGGTAGCCGGAAGTGCATGTTCACACTAGACGGGCCGTTCTTTTAAATGGAAGATGTTGGTCTTCAATCGGCTGTTTTTAAAGTGGAAATTATTTAAAGGTATTTGTTTTTCCTACACCTCCGCTGTACTTTTTTTAACCGTCTTTTGAATCATTTCTGCGGGACTCGTCGGGCTTCTTTGGTTCGGCGTTTTTTTGGTGATCAAATACAGGACACTGTTGATTCTGGCTTTTAGAAGTTGCAGGTGGTTGGGAATGTGTGGCGGTTTTGTCTCAAAAAAAAAAAATAAGAAAATCGGCTGATTCATTCCTAATACATCCGATTTGTGTGTTTCCTCGCAGTGGTAAAACGTCAGTCTAAGAACCAGGATCCTTTCTTTTTTTCGGATCCTAGAGGGATCCGAATGTGAAGAGTTTCATTTAATTAAATTGTACTGCCACTGGTATACCCATCTCTTTAGACGACCTAGAATATAGACAAGACAGTGCGTCTAAGTGGAAATGGTTCTTTAGAAGCGTTCACATTCATATCAAAGTTATTAATAGTCTAAAAAAAAGATTGGTTAACCTGTCATTCAACAGTGACACGATTTCATATCATTGAAATTGGTCGTCAGCGGAAGTTGAAGCCCAATAGCATCCCCGTATGTCATACCAAATCACGCGGTTTAAACCATTTTTTTAATAAACGCAGTGTTTTATATCCTGTCACCCCCTAGTGTGTCAACAAACTCGGGGATGACATTCTCTTTCAATTAATTTATTCAATTGTTATGACGTCGCGACGGCTGTTTGCGCCTGGTCGATAAACTGCGATGCGAATGGGACCTTTTCTTAAAAAAATGCAGATTCAGGTTCATTATGGCTTAATGACTTTATTCTGAAACTTGTCAATATAATAATCCAGGGACACAGATTGAAGATAGCTTTATCGTATTTTTCAAGACATAATTCATCAAAATATTTCACTGATATGATAATACAACAAGGAAGAGCATTGGAATCAGTGATACACATAATTAAAATTATTTCTTTTAATCAAATCACTTGATATTTATCTTTTCTAATCATTATGTAGTTATTCAATTAGATCAATTTAGATAAGTAATGTTTATCATTTTGATTTTTTTACACGAGTTGAATACGTGTGAGCGAGAGAGACTCAGAGAAGATTTACTGAGAGAGATTTTTACCTTTTTCTTCTTCTTCTATATTTCTTCTTCTTCTTTTTTAGGATGGGAAATCATCAAATAACTCCTTCCACTTCAAGCGAAGCAGAAGAGAGTTTCAAACTTTTACTGAGTAAAGCCCACCCGTGTTCCTCCTAACACCCATTGCGTTCGTTTGGAACAAACTATGCAAACCAGGCAAGGATCTTTTCAAAGTAATTCATAAGAACATTTTGACTTCTGACTGCTCATTATAATAAATAACAAACATGGTTCAACTTAAGAAGCATTGGTCATTTTGTAAACGCTTAAATAACTCTGTATGTCTATAAAATTTTTGCGTATAAACAGCTGGACCAATGTTGACGAATTTTGGTATATTGGATACTTTTATCCCGAAAATTTTCTCTTGTAAAAATTTCGAATTTCATGCAAGCGCCGCTAATCTTTCGCAAAATCAAAATCAGATGACAATCTATATCGAAGGTTTACGTAAAATTATCTTCTGAATGTTTACATTAACATTTTTATTTTATCTCATCATGTTAATTATAATTGCTAGATATATTAATATAGATTGCGATATTAATATCTATAACAACTGCAGTTATTGCTTTTAATTCTTATGAAAGTTGTCAAAAATTATCAGTGTCGTATAAGATGTTAATGAAATCGGGTTTGTTTTTGTTCCTGCTGACTATACTTCAGGTATTTTGCCATATTTTTTTTTGTGTCCAATCTAATATTTTTTGCAAATTTAAGGGTGCATTGTGACGAAGCGCAGTGCGTTATTGATAACATTATTATTCGTCATACTTGCAGGTATCCGCGCGTTACAAAAGCGTGGAGCCAGACTTCATTGAAAATGATATCAGCCATGGTAAGTACTACTTACTACTTTTCGTGTGGGTAATAAGGTCTAACGACCCCACATACCCCAGTGTCAGAGTTTCTGAACTGCCTCAAGGGCCTCTGACATGGATTATCGATCGCCATTTGGCGGACGGGACCACCGGCTTATACGTGCCTTCCGAAGCACGGAAGCATCTTTTTATCAGACAATCAGGTGATTCAAGCCTGCAATGTCCTAGCCAAACTGGAAAAAACTATACAAAATATGCTTCCCGTGGGAATCGAACACACGACCACTGGGTTACAAGGCAAGGGCCTATACTACTCGAGCATGGAGCCATGGTAAGTAAAAGAGTTTCATTTTCATAAACCAAAACGAAAACTTAAGTTATCAGCCATACAGTATGTTTTTCTGAGTCATCCTCGGCACACAGTGCGGCTGCCTACCAGACCTCCGCAACCCGTTAACTGGGTAACACGGTACTTCTTGGCAAGACTGGAGTCAGATTTACTGGCTTCCGACTATCCGTAACGACTGCCAAAGTCCAAAAATCCGTAAAATCTATAAGTGACAGCCGGGACCAACGGCTTAGCGTGCTTTCCAAGGCACGGAGGAAACTCGATATGTTAAGATTGTCACCCATCCACAGACTAACCTTGACAAGCGTTGCTTAACCTGAAAGGTCGACCTGTGCGGCTGTTAATTTTTAGCTCGAAACTAACCTTACAAAATCACAACCATTCGATCGAATGGTTTTGGACTGTTATACGGAATGAGATAGAATCGTTTTCAACTGCTATACTCAAAATAATAGGTAATTATAATTTTTATAGTCTGATGGCTATTGCCCTATTCATACAGCTTATACGGCGGTGTCATCATCGTCACGTACTAAACGTAACGATCACGCATAAGCACTATACAAAATATTAAACATTTGTATTTTTTTTTTGCTGAGGTGTTGGTCGGGCCTTGTGCCTATTTAGCCATTGGCTGACACGACTATCGATATTGGTTCAATGATTGCTGAGTCCACATTCCACATGTTGACAACTTTGCCACTACTATTATATGAGACTAATTGGCAACAAAAATTACATTTATTATTATTGTTCACCCAGATCCTCCATCGCTATCATCGGCGTCACGTATAGTATCGGGATGGGAAGCACAGCCAGGTCAACTTCCTTATCATGCTGCCCTTCGTATGGTGAACCCCACTGGTGATATCCGCCAATGCGGTGGCTCCATTGTGTCCAAGGAATGGGTCATCACGTCTGGGTTTTGCACTGTCACGTAAGTAACGATTTTTTCTAGAATATAATGTTTCTATTTCAGAGCGGAGTCCATAGGGTTTTTGCGAATGTGCCAATTTTGAATACCAACTTTTGAGCTTTTGAGCTTATTAACCTTTCCTTTCTTGTACAGTCGCATCCTAGCAGTGGTTCGCGCAGGATTGGTGTCCCTCACCAATCCAGAGTACATCTTCGAGACCACAGAATGGTACAACCATCCAAAGTTTGACCCTTCTTTAACTTTGCAACCACACGACATCTCGCTTGTGAAGTTACAGCGGCCCGTGGTTTATACTAGTAAGTATAATTCATGTTACATAAAAAATACTGTTGACTATTGCTACATAGGGAGAACTCTTTATTTAAAGGATAGAAAATCTTCAAATGACTCCTTTCGCTCTGGGCGAAGCGGAAGGGAGTGTCAGACTCTTACTGACTAAAACTTATCCGTGTTCCTCCTAATGCCTGACTCTTTCAAACAAACTCTGCAAACGTAGGGAGATTCCAACACAGTAAAAAAGCAACAGTATTTTTATCTACTCTCCAAAAACATTATAAACAGACATCAGTATTTTGTAGATGTGTTTCTTCAGCGGATGCTGGTTCTATCATCTTCAAAATACGTTATGCACAAAATGATCTTCTGGGTACCTACCCAGAAGTTCATTTTCCCTTAGGGCTTTAAAATTTTTATTTTGCTCAGGGTTGGTGAGGCCGATCCGGGTTCAGTCCAGTGCTGATGCGTATCGCGACTATGATGGCGAGCAAGTGTACGCTAGTGGACACGGCAGGACAGAGACCTTCGGTTGGTATTTTTTTAAACTGATATTTATTGCGGCTATTGTTGTTTCTGTTGTTGATTGTTGTTGTCGTGTGTTTTTGCTGTTGTTTTTGTGTTTGTTTGTGTGTTTTCTTTATGTTTACAGTCTATTAGTTAATGTAATATAAGTCCAATCCATTTAATATCTTGAAAATTAAATAAAAAGTGGTTCGTTCTTTATTACAGTATTTTGTTGATATGATGTATATCGTGTGAAGGAGAGTAAAGAAAACTGAACATTTCTTCATGCATCAAAGAAAATTATAGTTTTTTTTTTTCATAAAAAATCTCGCCTTTAATAAAGCCTCTGATATCAGATGGCGAAACCAGCTTCCCAGCAACATGAAATTTAATAAAAAAGGTACAATTCCAGGTCCCGACTCTGATGTGCTAAGATGGGTATACCTAAGGGCGATCTCTAACGAAAAGTGTGCTGCAATATGGCCTGGCGTTTATGACACCACCATCTGCGCTCGATATTTTAACGTCACCTCGCAGAATACTTGCTTTGTAAGGGTTTTGGATTATTTTATTTTCTAGAAGAAAACTTTGTTTGTTTGAATTGAATAGGCTCCCACACTACAGGACCGATTTGAAAAAATGAGAGGTATAGAAGATGAAGTTTGTGAAAAACTTACTAAACCCGCGCGAACGAAGTTGGAGGTGAAGTGCTGCTAATTACAAGGCATGCTTACTTTTCCAATACATATTAAATTATGTAATGAAGGGCAATTTCTAGTGGTCACTTGTATACAGGGAAATTGAAAAAATACCCGAAACCTCTTAGGCAGTGAAAGTACACATGATTATAAGCAACTTTTGTTTTGGTAAAACTCCGAAATCTCGAAAAAAATATCAGCTGTTTCATACATTTTCATTGGCTAAATACTGCATTTTGTATGAAACAGCTGATATTTTTTTCGAGATTTCGGAGTTTTACCAAAACAAAAGTTGCTTATAATCATGTGTACTTTCACTGCCTAAGAGGTTTCTGGTGTTTTACAAATAACCCTGTATAACATAAACAAACACCGGCCTCATCTAGTTTAAAATGACCAAAAAAGTTTGACGTGTAAAGTGTTATTTACAACCTACTTACAAAAAAAATATCATTTATCATTTAACAAAATCAACTGTAGGTACTGACTCATTAAAAATGCACATCTTTTGGATGTGCATAATATAAAACAAAATAGCATAAAAATAACAAATAAAATAGTCATCTTAAGGACTGTTTGGTTTCCTAGATTAGGTATTAGCTATATATTTAGCTTGCAAGTGGAAATATTTTAAAAATAATAACTAAAAATAGTTGATCCACACCTAATATATAGGCCATACCTGGAACATGAATGTGTGTGATCGAAGTTTGTGCTCCTGACAAATCACGGTCCATTCACGTCCCATATAAGCAAAATCTACCAATTGATTTTTTAATGATTCTTCTGATTGATCGTTACACTCCCAGAAATTCTACAAAATCTAATAATTGAGTTTGAAGCAACCGAACAGAGTACAAGAGGAACGGAGTACGGGGCTCGGGGCACTCTGACTCGGACTGGTTAGGTTAGTGGTTATTTAAACCCATACAGAAATAGGAACCTTTCAAAGTGGTGCTTCGTCGAACGGGTCCGAAATACCACCTTCAGAGTTGCAATTTTGGTGTCAAATCCACCAGAGAGTTTAAAAACAATTCTTTGCGTTTACAAACATACAAAGTGAAGCTTGTTTGAAACTCAATTGGTGGAATTTGTAAAAAAAGTTTGCTATGGGACTTTAAAATAGCAATCAGAAGCCACATTACAAATTACAGTTGGTGGACTTTAGTCCCGGGTACAGACTGAATATGTGATTTAACGTTTAGTCACCATTTTGGACGTAATTTTTTTATTTTATTTTTTACTTTTGATAGGCACGCCTTTGACCACTATCTCGCCTGATGGTAACCGATGATGCGGTCTACGATAGAGCATGCTTGCCTAGAAGTAGCCTATTCACTGTTGAATTAAAGATTCCCATATTGCAGTTATCAGAAAACACAGACTCCGGCAGGGAATAGGGAAAATGCATGCAATTTTTTTATTTGCAAAATAAAATACTTATTCACTCTAGTAAACAATCATGAAATTATTTTTCATATACTTTCATCATTTATTAAGTTATAAAGCTTCAAAGACTATAGTTAGAAAGAGAAGTCCGATACGTAATGTGACGTCAAATTACACGATGACTATACAGCTGCCATAGAAAACAGCATTTCGCGAGAGGGACAGATACATTTGTTTAAAATAATTGTATCTCGTTCGTTTTTCGAGCAATTTAGATTCTAATTTCACAGTTAGTATAATATTTTCGAATACTTTTAGATAAACTGTTCAGATTATAAATACTTTTTCCAATTCCCTATTCCATTCCTTTGCTGTACGCATTATGAAGGTGTTCCCAAAACGTTTTGTGCGTGTGTGTGGGATATCCACCATGCACCAGTGACCATCGTTCGTCAAATGATTTTGCGATAGTTTCCGTTCGAGAAACTGAAGCTTTTATTGATTTTTTTTGCCTGCCTAAACTAAGCTTCATTCCAGGGTGACAATGGAGGACCACTTGTGCATGTTGGATCCGATGGCGTTCCGACACTCATAGGAGTCTCCTACTTTTTTCCTGCTGAAATCTTTGGCTGCAATTCTGGATTACCGTCCGGTAATATCTTCGTTACTTATAAAAAAAACATTGGTAATTTCAGTCCACTTTTAATGAATGCAGCTCTAATTCATTGTTTTCAACAGGTTTCACTCGTACGGGACCATTTCTACCATGGTTTGAAGAAGTTACGGGTATCGACTTTGAAAATCTACAAGAAGACGATGGAGATTTAGATGAAACCACTGTGGCTGATACCACTACGACCTCCACCACTTCTGATGCAAACTTCACTTCAACCACCTCAGTTCCTACCGCACCCGATGCTAACTTCACTTCAACCACTTCAATTCCTACCGCACCCGATGCTAACTTCACTTCAACCACTTCAATTCCTACCGCACCCGATGCTAACTTCACTTCAACTACCTCAGTTCCTACCGCACCCGATGCTAACTTCACTTCAACCACCTCAATTCCTACCTCACCTGATGCAAACTTCACTTCAACCACTGTAGTTCCTACCGTACCCGATGCTAACGTCACTTCTACTACCTCTGTTCCTACCATACCCGATGCAAATATCACTTCAACCACCTCAATTCCTACATCACCTGATGCAAACTTCACTTCAACCACCTCAGTTCCTACCGTACCTGATGCTAACATCACTTCAACCACTTCCATCTCTACCGCACCCGATGCTAACTTCACTTCAACCACCTCAGTTCCTACCGCTCCTGAAGCAACTTATCCTGCTTTAACGACACCCATTCCTACCGCACCCGATGCAAGCTTCACTTCAACCACCGCGGTTCCTACCGCACCCGATGCTAACTTCACTTCAACCACTTCCATCCCTACCGCACCCGATGCAAATTTCACTTCAACAACCTCAGTTCCTACCGCTCCCGAAGCAACCTATCCTACTTTAACGATACCCATTCTTACCACACCCGATGCAAACTTCACTTCAACCACTTCAGTTCCTACCGCACCCGATGCTAACTTCACTTCAACCACCTCAGTTCCTACCGCACCCGATGCTAACTTCACTTCAACCACCTCAGTTCCTACCGCACCCGATGCTAACTTTACTTCAACCACTTCAATTCCTACCACACCCGATGCAAACTTCACTTCAACCACCTCAGTTCCTACCGCACCCGATGCTAACTTTACTTCAACCACCTCAATTCCTACCGCACCCGATGCAAACTTCACTACAACCACCTCAATTCCTACCGTACCCGATGCTAACGTCACTTCTACTACCTCTGTTCCTACCACACCCGATGCAAACATCACTTCAACCACCTCAATTCCTACCGCACCCGATGCAAACTTCACTACAACCACCTCAATTCCTACCGTACCAGATGCTAACGTCACTTCTACTACCTCTGTTCCTACCACACCCGATGCAAACTTCACTTCAACCACCTCAGTTCCTATCACACCCGATGAAAACTTCACATCAACCACTTCCAATTCTACCAACCCTGATACAACTTCCCCTGCTTCAACGACTCTTGATGCATCGTCCCCCTCCTCAACCACGTCCATTCCTAGTACCCCAGAAACAACAACCCCCCCTTCTACGATGCCTGATTCAACCTCCCCTTCATTAACCACACCCATTCTTAGTACCCCTGATGCCACCTCCCCCACTTCAACCACTTCTTCTTACACTACTACCTCCACTGACTCTGAGGATTTAACTCCCGAAGAAACTACTACTGAAAAACCAGAAGATTCTGAAGAAAAGGATGAAGAAGATGAAGAAGAAGAAGATGAAGAAGAAGAAGACTCAGATTGCTCAGATTTTAATGAAGATGATGAAATAGGGCAACTTCTGAAACGCCTTTTAGTAGATGTCAGAGTCAAGGTCAGATTAAGCAAATATAATGCGACCAAAGCAGTAGAAAATGAAATAGGTCTTTGGAAACAATAATTATATTTATGCGAAAAACAGTGGTAAAGAAATGAATGGCCACTAAAAAAAAAAATTGTGAATGCATTATCTTGTATCAGCCCTTATCCTATTCTTCAAAGTCCGCCTAAAATGATTACTTTCCATTAAACCTTGTTTTATTACCATAATAATTAAATAAATCGTTAAATCATTTCTCTAAGTGTTTTATTTATAAAAAAACCGTTTTTCATCGGGTACGCAACCATGCAACGTCGCTTGGCCAAAATATTCGATTGAATTGAACTAAAACGATCACCATATCTATATTATTTTAACTTTTTAGAGTTTTCAGTCATTGTTTTTATAGTTAATACGAGTAAACCAACAACCTGCTTTTGTGAGTTTTTTGTCTGCCTATGGTGTTAGACTACTACTGGAAAAAAGCTTCCCCCATATTTTCTGAGCGCCATCTTAAACCAGACTTCGTGATACTTGTTCAAGTCATCTCGCTTCTGCTATCAGCGCCGGTTTGGCGCTGTCCATCCTCCGGCACACATTGCGTTGAGAACTTGAGGCTTTTGCCCAGCGATCATCGTATGCGTCGACGTGATACACCCAATTTAATTTGTACCTAATAGCTTTTTTGTCATTGTATTTAATTCCTGTTTATGATCGCAACGAGACATTTTGGGACCATTTTTTCATTCATAAAATTGTCCCAAAAATGTGACCTTAATCTGTAATACATGAAAGGCAAACCTGACTTATATATCAACGCACAGGCAAAACGACTGGTTGTAGAAAGCTGGAATTTGGCATGTAGCTTCCTTACAATCCTTAGGGGTGCAATAAAAGAGGATTTCCCAAAATTCTTACGGGAACGAAAAAAAACGGGAAATGCACATTCGAAGTCGCGGGCGAAAGCTAGTTCATTCATTAAAATATAGAATCTTTTCGTGTACATTAATTTTAATTACTTATATCTATCTTTTTCTTTTTTGTAGATATCGACTTCCTGAAGCAGAAGGTGTATGCATAGACAAATCGTAATCGTAGGTACAAGCGGCGAGTGAAACGGTACACTCAGAATCACACATTCCAAAGTAATGAGAGGTGGGTGTATAGGGCTTGGGAGCGACCGGACCAAGGTGTGACTGATAGCTTGCCGGATGATGACGAAATGTGTTCATTGTGCCGCAGCATCTGGTCGGTACCGAAGGTGAATGGACTCGGGAGGTCGAGCGTGTGTGTGATCTGATACCAGAAATGGGGGCAATTAACATCAGCCCCCAAGATGTAGCCTGTGCAGTTCGTCCTTTGCGTAACTGGAATTCTCCAGGGCCGGACGGGCTGCACAATTTTTTTATAAAATGGTTCAAAAGATCGCACGCTCGCTTGGCATTTCAATGCCAGTCTGCCTTAGAGTCACCCATCCACCTGCTCCATAAATCAGGTAGTGCCGCGGAGCCTAAAAATTATTGACCGATCACGTGTTTACCGACGCGGACGGTCTATAAAGTTGTTACATCTATTTTGAGAGCAAAGATTACGCATTATATTAATGGTAATTCAATTATGTCTGCCTCTCAGAATTGATGTAGGAACAGGTCCCGCGGTACTAAGGAGCTGCTCCTCATTGACATTGCCATTAGCCAACAGGTTCGTCGTTCCCGAAGGGATCTGTCGACATGCTGGATAGATTATAAGGAGGCCTATGACTCGGTGCCACATACATGGCTCATGAGGGTGCTGGAGCTGTAAAAAGTTGATGCAGTTCTACGCACTTTCCTGATGTCGTGTATGGGGCAGTGGAGGACGGTCCTTCACTATCCAGGGTGTTAACAGACTCAGGTGAACAGCGACAGTCTCAGTCCACTGTGGTTTTGTCTAGCCCTCAACCCTCTCAGTACATTGCTGGAGGGTTCGGGGCAAGGCTTCCGGTTGAGAAGATGTGGCCAGGTCATATCGCACCTCCTTTGCATGGATGACTTGAAACTATTTGCTCCTAACAACTTGCAACTGATGAAGCTACTGAAGGTAACAGAAAACTTCAGTTGCGCCTTCAGGAAAGAATTTGGATAAATGTGCGGTCATGCATGTAAAGCGAGGGGAGATTATGGAATCCGTGGGAACACAACTCTCGAATTCTATACACCTTAGGTCTCTCTCCGCAACCGAAACTTACAAGTATTTGGGTATGTCGGAAGCGTTAGGCATCAATGCTGTTGATATGAAACAATAGTTGAAGTAGCGTTTCTTTAGCCGCCTGAATAAAGTACTTAACAGTCTTTTATCAGGCGGAAATAAGGTGCGCGCCTTCAACGTTTGGGTCATGCCAGTTTTGATGTACTCTTTCGGCATACTCAAATGGACTCAGACAGAACTTGACGCCCTAGATAGAAGGGTACGCTCACTGTTTACCGCAAATCGGATGCATCACCCACGGTCATCGGTAATGAGGCTATATATCCCGCGGAAGTGCGGGGGTCTTGGCTTCTTAAATGCTAAGACCCTGCACAACAGCGAAGTATGCAGCATTAGGCAATACTTCCTAGAGGACGACGTGGGTATGCATCGAGATGTGGTAGCGGTGGACAAAAGCCTTACCGCGCTCTCCTTGGCTAACGAGAACTGGCGCAAACCTGTGGTATTAGATACTAACGACCACAGGGAGGTATGGCAGAGCAAGGAACTTTACGGACGTTTTTATCGGGTCCTACATGGGCCCGATGTAGACTTTTTAGTGTGCGTAGCCTGACTGCGTTTTGGTTACCTCTTTAGGGAAATCGAAGGTTTTGTCTGTGCGATCATGGACGATGGTATGATGACAAACAACTACCGGAAATACTTTGTAAAGGACGGTACGGTTGAGATATGTCGGGCATGTCACCGACCCGGGGAATCCATCTGCCACATTATTTCTGGTTGTTCTAGTCTGGCTAACGGAGACATGTTTATGCAAAGTGGCAGAGGACCGGACGTAGGTACTTAGCGTAGACTGTCCAGTGCTTATCATATCGTGCGCAGTTGCACGTCCATTGTTGGTCTATTATTGTGTCACCTGCTTTAACAGCTGTGTTTATAGTGCATAAAATCCCTAAGTGGACTGACATCTTGAACTTGGCCATTCAATTCAATGGACGGAAAACTTATTAAACACATTTATTTTTATTTTTCATGGACGTTTTAAAAATTGAAAAGAAAACAGATTATTGCTAAAAACAGGCACAACCTTGTAGCAGCAACTTGCTCTGAAATACATCCTTGTGGAATCGGAAGTCCCGTACTACAGGTATGTGCCCGACCCAGTTCTCGAAAGCCTGACATAGTGGTGATAGATCGACTAGAGCATCGCGCAATGATTGTTGATATAGCAGTCCCTCATGACGAGAACCTCGTGAAGTCTGAGAAAGAGAAACAAACGAAGTATCTTAACTTGGCTCGCGAGGTTACGGACAAGTAGGATGTGAACACTGCTGTCATTGTGCTGATAGTCGTGACGGCTACTGGCATAATTGCCAAGAGCTTCGATCAACACCTGAAGAGGCTTTCGTTGGCCAGCTGGTTCAAGGGTTTGTTCCAGAAAGCAGTATATACTCCTGGACACGCCGTGTATAGTGAGGAGGTTACTCTCTCGGGAGCCTTAACCACCGGTAGCTTGGACCCTGTTCCCGATACCGGTGGGCTACTATTTTTTTATATTTTTAAATGTTTTTTTTTTATTATTTATATAGAAATATTTAAAAATGTAAAATATGTGTACATAAAATAAATTAATGAAATAATATTTATCAAAAATATTAACAATCCTGGGTCATTATGACCCAGTGACTATAGTCAGGTGGAAGATAACGTTATCTTGTTTTTACTTTATAAACAACACGAGAGTGACACCGTTTGTTTACAATCTTTTCAACAACTACACCGATTTGTGTGTATTCTAAACCAGACTTAACAAAAGGACATAGGATATTTTTTATTATGGAAAATATTTCACGAAATGATTATTGACTATAAACGCAGGCGAAGCTTATCATTCTCAAAACAAAATGAGATAACAATCCACTATCGAAGGATAAAACTAATTGTCTTCAAAATTTTTACATTTTTATTTTATCTCATCATGTTTATATTAATTGCTAGAGATATTAATTTAGATTGTGATATAAATAATGCAGTTTATGCTTCTAATTTTAATGTCAGTTGATAAAAACTATCAGTTTCGTTTAAGATGTTGATGAAATCGTGCTTGTTTTATTGCTGCTAACTATACTTCAGTTCTTTTTGTTTATTTTTATTTGTTGTGATGTAGGTATATCAGTTAACTAATTTGACTCTTAAATGTGACCAAGCGCTTCTGGAACACCCTTTATAATAAGTCATTAAATTCCGTCAGTATGATCGGCGTCGCGCCAGGATGGGAGGCACAGCCGGGCCAGCACCCTCATCATGCTGAACCTTCGTATGCTGAACTCTATAGGTGTAATACTCCAATTTAGTGACGTCATAGTGTCCAAGGAATGGGTCCTCACATCTGCGGCTTGTACTGCTACGTAAGTTATGAATCTATGGACAGATCAGCCAAAAAGGCATTTTCCTGAAAAAAAAAATCAATTAGTCCGTAAGACAGATTTAAGAAACCAGCGGCCAAGTGCGAGTCGGACTCGCGCAAGTGTTCCGTAACATTATCTATAAAAACGGCAAAAAAAACAAGTTTGTTGTATGGGAGCTCCCTTAAATATTTATTTTATTCTGTTTTTTAGTATTTTTTGTTATAGCGGCAACAGAAATGCATCATCTGTGAAAATTTTAACTGTCTAGCTATCGCGGTTCTTGAGATACAGCCTGGTGACAGACAGACAGATAGCGAAGTCTTAGTAATAGGGTCCCGTTTTTACCCTTTGAGTACGGAACCCTAAAAAAGGTTGGATTCAAGATATTTCTTTTTTCACGAAAAAAGATCAGCCAAGTGCGAATCTGTCTGGCAACCCTCGGAACCCTTCGTATGAGAGATAGAGTCGCTCCTGGCCAGTTTTATAAATAAAACTAGCTTTCACCCGCGACTTCGTGTGCGCATATCCCGGTTTCTCTCGTTTCTATAGAAATTTCCAGAAATCCTCTCTTATTCATAAATCATAAATCATAAATAAATCATAAATATTTATTGTCACAAATTATACAAACAGTTTTTATGGATTCCCTAGCTCCTGCGCTAGTGTACACTGTATTACAGGAGCTAGTGTCTTCCCCTAATAATGTTACATGTTTTTTATGACATTCAAACATTACAAGGACACAAGAATAGTAAAAATAAAAAATAAATTCAAAGTAAAATAACATGCATAATTTCTTTAGTGTGTGTGTGTACGTGTTAGTTGTGGTGTATATGGGTGTGAATGGGTGTGAATGTGTAGGGAATAAGAGAAGGGAAGGGAAAGGGTTTTAGTGTGAGGAGGGGAGGGGGGAGTATGAATTTTTCTCTTCATAACATCTTAATTAAGTTTTCTGTGGCATCATAGTCCAAACTTTTTAGCCAAGGCAGAATAACTTTTTTAAGCTGATTTGACTTAAGTTTCCTGATTTTGAATTTTTTATTTATAATGTTATAAATTCGAGGAGCCAGTACAATAAAGTGCCTTTGTGCAACTGATGTTTTATGACGGGGCACAGGGCACCATTCTACTCTCTTGGACAGTACAGGAAGAGAAGGAACGATTCTTTTGTGGTATCTATTAATGAGTTCGTAAACATAAACTTTTCTAACCGATAGCACATTAGCCCTCTCGTACACCGACGTGGTTGCGTGCCGGAATGGCAGATACATGAGCACTTTGAGAACTGCCCGTTGAGCCCGTTCGGCAGCAATAAGAAAAGATTTAGCAGCACCACCCCAAGCACATATACAATACCTAACTATGCATTCACACAGCGCCCTGTAAGTCTGGATTAGAAGTTTATGATTAGCCACTTTACGTAGCTTCTTAAATATGTAAATCATTTTTCTGATCCTTGCCACCAGGGACGCTATGTGGACATTCCAATTAAGTTTATCGTCTAGTGTAACTCCTAAATATCTTATAGTGGTAATGCGACACAGTGTTGCGCAGTTACAATTTTGGTGGTCGGTTTTTCGGTTACATGGAAACGTGTGTATCCTAAGCCTAAGTTCAGAATCGGCACTCCCAACAGTGGATTTGGTAAAACAGACGTATTTTGTTTTACTTGAATTCAGGGACAGAAGACTGTTTTCAAGCCATGTGGTCACCCTAGCCAAACCAGATTCAGCCAATTGGAAAACTCGTTCCCAGTTGTTTTCATGAAATACAAGAACAGTATCATCCGCAAACATAAATATGTCCTCTCCCGGCGCAGCCAAACCACACAAATCGTTGATGTATAGAAGGAACAACGTGGGTCCAAGGGTGCTGCCTTGTGGTACACCGTATTTGCATATGTCGTCATCATATTGCACCCCTACGTAGTATTAGGAAGCTACATGCCAAATTTCAGCTTTCTGCGACCAGAAGTTTCGGCTGTGCGTTGATCGATCAGATAGTCAGTTTCTGCTTTAATATTTATATATGAAAGGCGTAAGCGACAGCTGAGCGTTAGGGCCATCATCGTTTGATTTCGGTGGTATCGGGATCATTGTAAAATAAAAACACTCAATACAGTACTAAGCTTACTTTATTAACTGTGGCTGAGTGCTGTACTTTTGAACCTCAAAACTTACAAATAGACAGTCCACCAAAACGCCCGCCCGTTACCACTTCCTAGTATTTTAGCTGAGGAGAAGAAGTGGCCAAAAAACTCCCCAGCAATGCATCTGTCTTTTGAGTTAGAAGATCTCGCATTTATAACATGATTAAAGAAGTCTGTTTTAATATCATTGGTATAGGTAAACCGACAGTTTCGTTCTGGACGAGTGTCCTAGTTGGTGTCTTGAGCCAAAGTGCGCTCGGCAAAGTCCCCACTCTCCAATACGACGCGCCACCATCAGTCAGTTGTAATGGCGCCGCGTCCACGTGTCGCTACTACAACTGACAACTGACGTCACGGCGTTTACCACTACCAGCTACAACAATTTTTTTTTGTTTTTGTAAATCAATGAATATTGACAAAAGATAAAACGCATCAAAACTCGGGAGTGGGGGCTCGTGACTTCACTAACCGCTAAAAATTATGACACGGCGTGACATTTTGAGAATTTTAAGTGTCGTAACTTCGTTAATTTTGGTTCCCGTAACAAAAGAAAAAATAAGGGTCAAATATTTTTTGATAATCTAACTGACGGACTAATTAATTTTTATTATTAAACAAGCCTATTCGTGGAATAGCAACAAGGTAGGGATTGTAAGTTGCAGTGTCTGGATGTCCGACGGTAGAACGGGCCGGTGGATGAGGTCGTGGAGTTCTTACGCACACAATAAACAATACACAAATCAGCAATTAATAAATAAATTATAGGTATATTTATCCATGACATAATGATATGTCGATAAAATGTTAAGAATGCTATGGCGATCTATCCACAAACACTTTATGATTGGTTCCTGGGAAAACTTATTTATACGCGGTCATTATTATCTATCGTGTTTGGATCAGCGATTTGAGTGAATCCTTACTAAAATTTCTAATCAAAATACTTAAATAATTTCGATTTCTATCAAAACAATTCGATTTCTATCTTTTTCATTTATCTTTGTGTACACTCAATTATATCTATTTTGTTTGATAAGCTATGTTTGTAAACTAATTCATTACTTTTTACGACTTAAGCGAAGTGTACAGGTATTTTTTTAATCATAGATTTTGTAGATAATCACTAGATATCACAAAACAAGTCCTCCGCCGCGTCTGTCTGTATGTTCGCAATAAACTCAAAACTGACTGCACCGATTTTCACACTGTTTTGTTTACATACCAATGGATAGAGTGGTTTTCGAGGAAGGTTTTAGTATTTAATTTGTCAAGCGGGTGAAGTCGCGGACATCATCTAGTCTATCTAATACATAAAAATCTAGTATCACGGTGTTTGTTATGAAGCCACTCCAAAACGAGTTAGCCGATTTTTTTTATTTTTTTTTGTGTATATTTGACAAGTCTGAGAATAGGTTACTACCTCATCTATATTGTCTTAAGGCAACGCTTTTTTTAAAGAAGAAAAAGATTTTTTTTCTTAAATTAAATAATAACAGCCGCACAGATCTGCCTTTATGGTTAGGCAACGCAAGCCGAGGCTAGCTGGTGAACGAAACCGCGTGACCATCGTGACATTATCATAATGTACTCGTAGATACCTGCGTAACTCAACCAGAAGGACTAGCACTAATATTTTGACGTATAGTAACGAAATATGATCGTACATTGTTTTTTTTTGTGCAAAACGGGAAAGCTCTTGGCCCAAATCTCACCTGATGGAAAGTGATGACTAGGCCGAAGATGGAAGCGAGTTTCACCCGAAATCCTCTAACACAGAGGAACTGGCTATCATACCTCTAACTGCCGGAACACAACAATGTTGTTAACATTGTTGTTATGGCGACAGACTTAGACATGATGGAGGTAGCTTGCCAGGTGGACTAAGAACAAGTCCTACCACCAACCAAACCGAGCAAAATATTTGCCCCCGCTGGTAATCGAACCCGGGACCTCTGGGTCTGAATCAGGTGGTCTAACCACTAGACCACTGAGACGGTTAGTGTCACCGGTTCAGCACCACCCGGGGACCACGTGTAGGGATTCGCTGAAGGATATTCTCCTACGGACGCGGGTGACTCGGCCCCCCGAAAGTTGTTTCGGGTAGTAAGGGCATTTTCTTATCTTGCGTATTTTTACCCGCACGCGGATCAGCGGTGCGCTTCTGTAAACATGTCGAAGTGAAGGCGTGGGTGAAGTGATCACGAAGTGAGCTGTCAAACCATACAAACAAGATGAAATGACAGCTCACTTGTTATTCACTCCACCTAAGTGAACACGGTAAGATGAATAGACCGGCTGGTCCGTATGCGGGTGATAGCACGCTCCTGGCCACACGCAGGACAAAGATTTCACTTGTCGCTGCAGTATCGTGCTTGTCGCCAGTGACTTAACACGTGACGCTTGTCGCACGCATAGCCTTAGTCTATGACCATGCGTGCGACCCACGTCACAGTAAACACCCACACTGAAGACATAAGAACGCCGCCCGCATCCGGATAACACGCACGCGGGCTGTGCGCCCGCAGTCAATTCACATTCAGAAAAACATGTATGAAATGATAGGATGCGGGCAATCCGTATGCGGACCAGAACCGCGCGCGGGCGAAAACACGCATGACAAGAAAATGGCACTATTCTTTTTTCTTTATCCATGTTACTTCATTGCCCTTTGTGTTCCGGACCCACGACGTGTCTCTTGCGAATAATCCCGGGACTCCGGCAGGCGTAAGAAAATGGCTCTAAGAATCCAGATAATCTGACACCAGTCTTGTCATGTGGCAAAGGAGGATATGGTGGTCTATGTATCACAGGTACTAGTACTCAGCTAATGAATTAACAGTGCAGGTACTGGTAATATAATACAATGCCTGGTAATTTAAGGCGCGTCCCCGAGCAAAACGCAGCGCCAGCCGTTTTTTGTGCAGTTTTTTGGAGCTATCTACTCGTTATCTAAAAGAAATATCAACTTATAAAAATTACATTAAATTTCTAAATAATCTTGGCTTCAAAATGGTAGATTTTTATTTTTTATTACTAAGTATAATGTTTAAGTAATCTACTCACAACGAAACCAAAGAAATGAGAAAAAAATACTGAAAACATGCATTTTCGTATTCGCTATTGTATCTCTTGCGCTGTTATTGAGGGAAAAAATGCTCAAGGTTATTTGGTCAGGGTACGGCCTTAAGTAAATTCCCTACCAGAGTCTGTGTTTCCTGATAGCTACAACCTGGGAGTCTTCAAGTCAAGAGTGAATAGGTTATTTATAGTAAAGGGTGCTCCAGCTTCGACCGCATCATCGCTTACCATCAGGTGAGATAGTGGTCAAAAGTGTTCTTATCAATAGTAAAATAAAAAATTCGGTTCATAATAATTAATTGTCGGAGTTATGAGGTAACAAACATAAAAAATACTACCGAATTGAGAACCTCCTCCTTTTTGGGAAGTCGTAAAATCATCATCCCAGTAGACGAATTCCAGCTATTTCGACTTTAAATTCAAAGTTCAAACCGATTATAATTTAGATTATTAGACTTAGGGCTGATTTTTCCAACGCCAGATAACCTTATCGGAGGAATAATTTTGAATTTTTGACAGTTCTTCCATACAAAAACTGTCAAACGCTAAAGGCGAACGGCAGGCTTGTATGGGAGTTTCGTACAGCTAGTAAATTTTCGAGTTTTGGGATCATGTTTGTTTTAATAGGTAGTTCATACGATAGAAAAGCCCTATTTAAAGTCTTAGATTTTTAGAACTTGGGACATAAAAGCTATACCCAGTTTTATTTTTTTAGGTTATGTACTAGTGTAGAAATGTAGGTTGTAATTACAGGTAGGTACATTAACATTACTATGATGATAAAATAAATGTTCTAGATAACTTGTCCTCATCTTTGTTGTGTCTTACTTACTACTAAGTAGGTAGATTGAGATGAGGATCGTACCTACTCAGAGGGAGGGAGGGGTGCATTAGGAGATACCTATTGCCTAGCAGCGGACAGAAACAGTTTGATAATAATGAAGTTCTGATGGACACTAGACAGATTTTCTTTACAGGTCAATAAATAATTGCCAGAACAAAAAAAAAATTGATGAATTCATTCCAATCATTACCTACATCGTTTACTATTAAGATTTTATGCAACAATTATGGGTTTTACTATTAAATCTATTTCTAAATATTTAATTGTCATTCCGAAGTTTGTGATATTTTACTTATGGCGACTTCGAAAAACATCTGCGTTTAGTTTACCTACTGGTTTGTTTGGTATAATTATTTAAATCTTTTAATTGATCGTTTTAATGAATCCCATGTTCTAAAAGTTGTTTACTTACATGAAAATAAATGGCTGAGTTGCCTTTTAATAAGTGGTACAAATTCTATAACCAAACAACAACAAAAAGTTTGCTGTACGAATTTTGCCGTTTGCCTTTATTCCACGAATAAAAGTTATCTGGCGGTGGAAAAATCAGCCCTTAACCGATTATTCTTCTTTACTTCTTATTAACTGATTTTCATAAAATTAAAGTAGGACCAATCTGCAAAGTATAACCTTTCAGATAAAACAATTTTTTTTCAAATCGTTTCATATCTGTCGGAGTTATGAGATAACAAACATCTTCTATACTTATAATAAATCTGTAGAGAGGTCGATTCTGTACATGAAATATATTTCCAATATAACTATCAGGGGGTGATTAGGGATCGATACTGATGCCAAAAATGCAATCAGTACAATTTTTGTCTGTCTGTCTGTCTGTCTGTCTGTCTGTCTGTCTGTCTGTCTGTCTGTATAACCGTTATAGAAACAAAAACTACTCGACGGATTTTAATGAAACTTAGTACAATTATTACTCATACTCCTGAGCAGGTTATAGTATACTTTTCATCACGCTACAATCAATAGGAGCAGAGCAGTGAAGGGAAATGTTGGGAAAACGGGAGAAGTTACTCAATTTTTTAAGCTTCCGTCGCGTGTGCCACCTTAATGGTGAAAGCTACACAGAAATCATGTATGACGGAAATTTTCTCCATAAAATTATATAAAAAATATCCAACGACAGCATAATTATTATGTCTATCTTTTATGATTGACGAACAATAACACGTGTAACTCCCGATAGCTTAGCAGTTCGAAGCTTTCTGATTGTATTTGTCTACTCTTACGTTTATAAAACTCTCAGTCGTCCCTAATTAACATTAAAAAAAGTTAACATTATTAACTATTCCATAAAAGAAGAATCATAGAAATCGGTATAGAAACACCAAAGTTATACATGAAAAACGCTAATTATAAGCCATCGCGCCGTCGGCGTCGCGCGTGAATAATCATGCTACAAGGATTATTTTTGTGGTCGCGAACGCACAGGCAGGCGGCTAGCTTGGCGCCTAGAGGCTAGCGAGTAGCTTCGGAAAACGGCTTACGACAGTTTGCAATATCCTTTAATAATTATAATGTCGAGGGGAAGATGGTTATAATTTCGCTTTACACCAAACGAGTAATATTTTAAATGTGAAAGTTTGGTTGTTTGTTACTCAATCACGCCAGAGCGGCTCAACGGATCTTAATGAAATTTAGAATAAAGATAGATTATAGTCTGGAATAGCACATAAGCTACTTTTCATCCCGGGAATATGTTCCCTATGGATCACGCGGGCGAAGCCGCTGGCAGAAGCTAGTAAAAAATATAACCGAATTGAGAACCTCCTCCTTTTTGGGAAGTCGGTTAAAAAGTGGAAATTAAATTTAGATTTTTCTACTCCTCCGCTGTACTATTCTGATTAATTTGATCCAAGACAGTTGAATCGTTTCTCCGGGACTCATCGGGCTTCATTAGCTCGGCGTTTTTCTGGTGGTCGCCACTGTTGATTCTGAATTTCAGGAGTTGCAGTAGTTGGAAATGTGTGGCGGGCTTGTCCTAAAAAAATAGTGTGAGTACATTCACTAATCGTGTAATAAAATCAGAATCAGATAAACAATCTAGAAATTATAATCGATTGTTAACACTCATGTGTATTTTGTCTTATCGTGTTGAAACCTTATCGATTTTGATATTAATCTCTATAAAAGTAAAACAAGTGCAAGTACGGCTTCTAACTCAAATGCAAGTTGTACAAAATTGTCAGTGGCATTGAAGATGTTGATCAAATCAGGCTTGTTTCTGTTCTTGCTGACTGCATTTCAGGTAAACTTATCATTTGAAAGTATTTTATAATCATTGGAGAATTGAGGTAATCCTAATGTTGAGCTTTTAGGATTCTGTACTAGATGGATTATATCAACGGAACCATAATACTGAGCCTGCGCTGTTAATCCTTCCATACGTCCTACCACCCGTCCGTCCGTCCATCCTTTCATCTGTTTGTCAGCGGGTTGTATCTCAAGAACCTCAGCAGGAAGAAAATTCCATCCATCCAAAAAAAATTCAATTCAAAATTCAATTTCATCCATCCTAAGGTTGTCTGTAAGAGATTGCCCTGTGCGATAAGACCGCCCATTGTACACTTGTTTTTATAAACGTTATTCCTGTAGGTACTTGTTATGAGGTGTACAATAAAGTATATAATAAATAATAATAAATTAAAGTCAGATTTTCACAGAGTGTGTATTTCTATTGCCGCTGTAACAACAATTAATAAAAAAAAAAACAAGTAAAATATTAAAGAGGGGCTCCCATACAAAAAACGTGGTTTTTCGGTTTATGGTACGTAACCTTTTGTATGAGAGTCGAACTCACACTTGACCGGTTTTTGGCTATTATAAAGCATATTGGAAAACGAAAGGACGTCCTCAGGCTAGGTGGAGCGACGATTTTTGAAGATAAGAGTTGCCGGACTCGAGCTGAATGACGTGCACTAGGAGAGGCCTATGTGCATCAGTGGACTGCTGCAGACTTATGATGATAGTGAAAGTATGTTGTAACTAACATCTTTGTATTAAATTTTCTACACATTGCAGGTATCCGCGCGATACAACATTGTGGACCCAGACTTCATTGACACTGAAATCAGCCCTGGTAAGTGAAAAACGCTACCTATATCACAATGAAGAACATGGTTATTTTCAATTATTAAGGTGCCTGTCGGTAACAGAGGAGCGAGGCAGCGAATGAACATGACTGGTTCATATTTCTTCATTTTTAATATTTACTAATTATGTCAGTTAACATGTCAGTGAATGATGTGGTGCGGAGGTTTTATGGAACTCCATTGGTTAAAATTTCTCTGTTTCTCTGCTCGGCTGCTTCGCTCCGCGCAATTAGCTAGGCAGCTTCAGTCTGAAGTTCTTTAACTTAGCTAGTTAGAGAGAACAGGCTCCTTCATGGTTAGCTCGCTCCATCGTAGACTTTGTCTCTGTCATCTCTGAACAAGACTAGAGTCAGGAGCAAACACCTCACAAACAAAAGAAAAAAAAATACTACTGACAAGATAAGGAACCGCAATTTAGCATAACTAATACAATCACTCAATCTGTCTTGGTTTTTCTTGACAATGTTTAGTTGACCTTTGTGTTAATAGTAATACAACTCATAAAATTATTTGCACTCATGTGCATAAAAGTGTTTACCTACGTCTTTGGCATCTGTTCGAATTGTCAGAAGTCAGTAGGTAAGTCAAACTCTAGTCTTGCCAGGAACAACCGCGCTATCCAGTTAATAGGTTGAAGAGGTTTGTTAGGCAGCCACTCCACGTCAAAATTCAGCTGAATCCGGTTCAACTAGAAGCCGACCCCAATATATGTGGGAAAAGGCTAGATTGATGCCGATAAATATTTTACATTGACCGACTGATCTGACCTCTACAATCCTGTAATTTTTGTATTCTTTTTTTTCTTCCAGAACCAGTAGCGGAGTCATCTGTGGCGTCTCGCATAGTATCAGGATGGGAGGCACAGCCGGGCCAGCACCCTCATCATGCTGCCCTTCGTATGGTGAACCCCACTGGTGGTATCCGCCAATGCGGTGGCTCCATTGTGTCAAAGGAATGGGTCCTCACGTCTGCGTTTTGTACTGTCACGTAAGTTACCTACCAATCATAAAAAAAACTTTTAAAAAAAAAATACAACCGACTTCTAAAAAAAAACACTACAAAGTAAAAAATAACTTTAAACTCGGAAGTCGGTGTTTTTGTTAGTTTCTTCGTATTTTGACACCGACTTCCGAGTTTAAAGTTATTTTTTACTTTGTAGTGTTTTTTTTTAGAAGTCGGTTGTATTTTTTTGTAAAAAGTTTTTTATTTTTCACTTTTTAGTGGTGCCCCACACCTAACAACACCACTGCAAAATCGCAGAAAAGCAAAATAAGCAATTTCGATTATCAAAGAATCATCTAAATAGTCAAATTCCAGCTATTTCGATTTATAATCCAAAGTTCGTAACCGATTTTGATATGATTTAAATGGGACCAATCTGCAAGTATATCCTTTCAGATAAAACAAGAATTTTTCAAATCGGTTCATAATTGTTGGAGATATGAGGTAACAGACATAAAAAAAAAAAAAAAACATACAACCGAATTGATAACCTCCTCCTTTTTGGGAAGTCGGTTAAAAACATACAACCGAATTGATAACCTCCTCCTTTTTGGGAAGTCGGTTAAAAATGAAAGCTAGAGTTAATTTTATTTTTTTTAAATGGAGCAAAGGAGTAGAACTCTCTACCTGCGTCTGTGTTTCTGAACGCATTCAATCCTTATCTCTTCAAAGTTAGAGTGAGCTGGCTTCTTCTGTCACCTAACCTTGAATAAAATCAAGACCAAACCTATTACTATTCAAAAAATTTCTTCCTTAACCTTTTTTTCTTCTGCAGACGAGTTCTAGCAGTGGTGCGCGCAGGCGTGGTGGCTCTAACCAACCCAGAATACATTTTTGAGACCACGGAATGGTACAACCATCCTAAATACAATAACCAATCTTCAAGTTTGCAGCCGTACGACATCTCAATTATGAAGCTGCAGCGTCCTGTGGTTTATAGTGGTAAGAAAATTCTTCTAAATAATTATGTAAAAAATGATTTTACACATTACGACGTGAAGGAGAAGCGGTGAGGTCTGTAATAATATCCTTGGACATATCCTTGGACATTTCACAAAACGCCAATAGTCCCAAGCTAAGCAACCTAATGCTTGTGTTATGGTAACGAGATGGCTGATAAACTACTTATATACATTTTATTTTTGTAAATACATACATATTATAGATAGAAAAACACCCAGACTCGGAACAAATACTTGTAGGTCGTACAAATATTTCTTCCGTGCGGGAATCGAACCCGCGACATGCTGCGCAGCAGTCAATCGCTCAACCACTGCGCCAACCGTGTCCAAAAAAACCGTGTCTGAAAAATTATGTTTCATATTTGACTTTGTTGAGGATTATTTAGAAATAAAAAAAGGATGAGCGAATTCTGTATTCGCCATCATTTTTAACACGATCCAAGAAGAGAGATGAAGGAACGATAATTTTGATTCGAACCAATCACGATCGAAAGCTTACGATGACGTAGCATATAGTGTCGTTCTTAGCCTCGAGATGTCGCTATCAGTCGCTTCGTGAATTTATGGAGTACGAATTCACGACACTATGCATTAGATCCATACATAGTGCTCATTACCTACAGTCCAAATGTCACCAGGCATGCTAATTGATCCTTTACTCTTACCTTGACGCTAGAACGCATGGAGGTTTTAAAAGAACACGGAAGGGTTTGAGACAGTAAAAGCTGGCACTCAAAGCCATAAAAAACATGGAAAATGATGGAAGAACGTATTTTTTATATATTTATCATATTCCTTCAATATAGCTGTGACAATCATCTGTTCTAATAGGTCTCGGAAGTATAACTGCAGTGCATTGGACCTGGTTCCGTCTTTATTTATTGAGTTTTTCTATAGAAATTTGAAAAGTGGTAGCCCGGAGTATTACTGAGTTTGGTGGTGTGATACTCCTATATCTAGGGAAGTACATTAAAGCATTGATCCTGTTCCAGTTATTTCAGATTGTCGCCCCAGTTTACTGTGAGAATGAAGGCAGACAGTGTCAATCTGTATTTGTGGAAAAAATTTCTGCTCTGTGATGACTTCTGCATCAACATCTACTCTCCATGTAATTTGTGCCGATAATCTCGTGCGATTTTTACTCTGGCTTAATCTGTTTTGTTATTTCACTTAGGGCTTGTGAAACCGATCCGGATACAGTCGAGTGCCGACGCACACCGCGACTATGGTGGCGAGCCGGTGTACGTTAGCGGGCATGGCAGGACAGAGACTTTCGGTGAGTATTTTCCTAAACTTCCATTAATTACTGATAATTTATTTATGTCTTTAAATTGATTATTTGAAGTGAGTCATCTGAAAACAAATAAAAAAAAATACTTAACTTGATTGTACAATTTTAAAGTGAATCATTGCACTTTCTTGGAAATTGGCAGAGAAAGAAATGAATAAGTAAACTCTATTTAGTAATGAAAGTACCATTTTTGTTATCAAAATCCGACTGCAAAAAACGACTAAAAAGTTTCAAACAACTCACTTTTTAAACAGTTTCATACAGTTGGTGGCTGATGTATTTCAGTTCACTCAGAGATTTAATGCTACTTACTATGCATATAAATATTGAAGTAACACTAAACAAACCAAAAAATGCCAGTCCTCCCAAAATGTTTTGTGTTTCAGTTGAAACTTAATACTAATTCAATAAATGCCAAAACATTACAGGTCCTAATTCTGATGTGCTGAGATGGGTGTACCTTCGGGCAATCTCCGACGAGGCTTGTCAACGAAGATATGCCATGATCGTAATTGAGAACACCGTTTGCGCACAGTATTATAACGTTACGTCACAGAATGCTTGCTTTGTAAGTACCTAATTTTACAGAGAAAAAGTGTCCAGTTTGAAATCTTTTCCTAAAATAATTATTATACTAAAAGGGAGAATTTTGATTCAGCAACGTTGATATTTTTTTTTTTTGGTCAAGCCTTATGTTACTGTTGATTCTAGCTTTCAGGAGTTGTAGTGGCCCAACAGTGACTGGGCCACTGCAGCTCCTGAAATCCAATAAACAGTGGCGACTACCAAAAAACGCCGAGTCTATGAAACTCGACGAGTTCCGGAGAAACAATTCAACTAACTTAGATCCCGCAACGAAATAAATCAGAAAAATCTGCATTTTTTTGATTAATTTATTCCGTTGCTTCGGAGAAGGAAAAAATCTAATTTCTACTTCCCTTCTTATCAAGGAAGGAACAGAGCTAATCTAGGGCAATAAACGTGCTTGTTTTCATTCCAGGGTGACAATGGTGGTCCACTAGTACATGTAGACTCTGATGGCATTCCAATCCTCATCGGCGTAGCCTATTTCTTTCCTGGAACAAGCAACCGCTGTGAATCAGGCTTGCCTTCTGGTAATATTTATATTTATGAGTGTATGAGGATATTATTATCAAATTACTAATTATTTCAAATTTTTAGGTTTCATCCGTCCTGGTATATTTTTACCATGGTTCGAAGAAATGACGGGTATCGACTTTGAAAATCTGCAAGAAGTTGATGTGGATGTAGATAATAGCACTGCCGCTGACACCACTACAGCTTCCAACAACCCCACTTTCACGACACCTATTTCGACTAACCCGATATCTACATCCACTTCTTCCAACCCAAGCTCTACTGAGTCTGAGGATTTTACTCCTGAAGTTGGTACTACTTCTACTACACTACCAGAGGACTCAGAAGAGAAAGAGGAAGAAGAAGACTCAGATAGTGCAGAATCTACTGAAGATGATGATGTGGCGCAACTCTTAAAACGCCTTCTTGTGGATGTCAGAGTCAAAGTAAAATTTAACAAATACAATGTGACGAAGGATGTAGGAAATAAATAAGGGGTTTGAAACAATAAATCTAAATTATTATAGTAACTGCTTAAATCTTTTTACATGGCACATCATTCCATTATGTATTTGGAAAAGGGCGTTGTTAGCTGCGCTACAGTTTATACATTTGCAGTTACCATCGTTTTACTTGTTGTACTTATCTTGTATTATTGTTCCGAAATAAACTGTATTTTTTTTTTTTAATAATTTATATGAAATACCTACTATATTAAACCAATGATTTGTTAAATTAAAGAATTTTATTGTTTAAAACTTGATTTACGTATAAGAAAGATGTTTCACGCATGAAGCATTTAACACAATAGTGATAAAAGTGTCAAACTTATGATTTCTTTAGTGTCTTTTTCTTCTTCTCTTCTTACATATAAAAATGAATTGCTGTTCGTTAGTCTCGCTAAAACTCGAGAACGGCTGAGCCAATTTCGGTTTTTCTTCTTTTGTTTAGTTTGCCAGAATACAGAAAAGGCTTAAAAGCAAAAAAAAGGGTAGGTAGGGTAGCCAGTTGACGGAAGCGAAGCCGCGGGGGACAGCAGCAGCTAGTGTTCAATATAAACTTGTTTTTAAAAAGTAAAGTTTTGAAGTATTTGTTCGATCATAGCTCTTTCGCCACTAGTTTTGCTGGGGAATTTGTTGGCCACTTCTTCTCCACAGCTAAAACACTAGGAAGTGGTGACGGGCAGTTTTGGGGGACTGTCTTATGTAAAACTTGACGTTCAAAAAGTGCTGGCCCTCAGCCTGATTTTATTTTTTATGTTTTTATCTATACCAAATTTTGATAAAAAAGTGTGAGCGTTTTTGAACCAGAGTTGTATCAATTTTGGAAAAAGTCTTCAACCTAGCTTACAAGAACAAAGAATTTTCAGAGATAAAAAAATTCTATTGTCTATGGTCTCTACTCAGAAAGAGTGTAGCTTCTTATCAGTACAAGAATTTTCGTGACTGAATTGATCTAGCTAAAGATAATCTTCGACAAACTGTTTGCCTGTTTGAAATATTACTGAAGATAAACTATAGATAGTAACAGTTTAGACATGTTCCTAACGATTTTATCTAATACATTCTGTTTGTAACTGTAGATTTAATTGCTTTTGCTTGTAGTTTGAATTTCAACTGATACAAAGTTGCAAGTGATTTCTCAAATAGAATGTGACATTGGGTCGTTGAAATTCACCGTAACTTAAGTTTTTGAGTTTTTTGACAATCTCGGGAGTCTGGGGTCCCGTTCCTTTGGTAGACAAAGGAAGCGTAAGACAGGCTGAAGCCAACCGCAGATGCCTCGTTGGACATTTAAACTTTAATTTTGATTATCTTTATAGTTTATAGAGCTACTGAAATCTCAAATTGTTTATTGCAATCCATAATGTACACATACAGATGATAAAATGAATAAATACAATCAATTATGGACACTGTCGGGCACAGCAAAACTTTAAATAATTAGAAGAGAGGTAGAGCGCTTTAAATAACTTTTCTCGTTAAGAAAATGTTTTTCATTTCCTAACTAGCTTGTACCTATAAATACTAACTGTTGCCCGCGACTTCGTTCGCGTGTATGTATGTCGGAAAGTAAGATGTTGTCGTTAGGTAAGATCTCTAAGATAAGATATACGAACAGTCAATATCTAGCATTGCTTGACTTCTCTTAGCATTAGGAACTTGGAAGAGTGTTAGCTGACTGTTTCGCCTCTTCTGTTCAAAATGCCGACCAGCCCCAATAATTTTTCGTTATGAAAAACATTTAGATGATGATAACGTTTCTCTGTACATGTTGTTAAAGAAAAGGTGCTAGGGTTTTTAACACGCGATAGAGCTACGTTCATTTTTATAGGAATACCTACTTAGTATGTACACCACTATTTTTTAATTAGTACAAAAAAAAATGGGGCTGTTTCCGTACCCGTTACTGATCATAATTTTGCAGTCAAAAAAAACGAAATCCCAAAATTGTTTATTTTGATTTATTTTTACTTGAGTGTTTTAATTGTTTTCTCAAAAATTACTAAATTGTAAAATGTTGATAATTTTGTTGGTCCTAAGCCCAATTAAAATACGAAGGAAAAGTTTGAATTGCTTATTTTTTCGTTTACCATAAATTGAGTGACATTTTGGGATGTAAACTTTGCTGTTTATCAATATTATTTATTGAGACTTTACATATATAATAGCAAGACCTTTTCTAATAAGCCCTTTAAGTATTTGTACTAATTAAAAATTAGTGGTGTATATATTGTTTATTTGTTTTTTTTTTATTATAAGTATAGTACCTGTACTACTCTTTACCACTATCCCACAAATCATTTAACATTCCCGCAACACGGACTAAATGGAATCCCCCAACAATTCCCCTCTACTTTAACATTCATAGAACATATTTATAGGAAAACATTCAATCCGAAATTCTTACATTGGCACGACTCCCCCGATTTTGTCTTCGATATTTCCACCCTACCTTTGGGAAAATAGGGGTAAATATGGGGTAGATAGTGACCGGAATCATCTGAGTAGAAAAGTGGGTTTCGTATAATAAGTGGCACGAGTGAACTGAAGAAGTGAAAATATATTTAATGTACCTGTATATTTATATAAGAAATTTATTTCGATTGAGGCTTAAACGAGAAATGTTAAAGAACTATAAATACAGCTGATTACCAGTAGTAGTTTGATTGTCTAACTGAACTCCACCATAAAGTAAATTCGCGTTACTCACCTCTTGGCAAGACTGTTTTCACAACTTTTGGCTTATATCCGGACCGACTTAAAATCTAAAAATTATAGCCATGACCAGCGGCATAGCATGCTTCCCGTGTCGCGTCGCGGCATGTAAGGGATGCTTACCCATCCACGGACTGACTCCAGCAGGTGTTGCTTATCCTTGAAAATTTAACTGTGTGGCAGGTACTGTACAACATGTAATAGAATAAATTTTAATGCAATACTTCTTAATAGTTATTGGATTTGTCACTATGATCATTTTTAGGGTTCCGTAGCCAAATGGCAAAAACAGAACCCTTATAGATTCATCATGTCTGTCCGTCTGTCTGTCTGTCTGTCTGTCTGTCTGTCCGTCCGTCCGTATGTCACAGCCACTTTTCTCCGAAACCTTAAGAGCTATGCTGTTGAAATTTGGTAAGTAGATGTATTTTGTGAACCGCATAAAGATTTTCACACAAAAATAGGAAAAAATAATAAATTTTGGGGGTCCCCATACTTAGAACTAAAACTCAAAAAAAAATTTTTCATCGTACCCATACGTGTGGGGTATCTATGGAAAGGTCTTCAGAGATGATATTGAGGTTTCTAAAATCATTTTTTTCTAAACTGAATAGTTTGCGCGACAGACACTTCCAAAGTGGTAAAATGTGTCCCCCCCTCCCCCTTAACTTCTAAACTAAAAAAAATATATGATGTAAATTACCATGTAAACTACCAGCGAAAATTGGTTTGAACGAGATCTAGTAAGTAGTTTTTTTTAATACGTCTACAACTAGAAACTTTAGGGCACCATTTTTCAAAGATTTTTTGTTTATTGAAGAGTCATCTACTAGTTGCTAAATAACAACAGCCGCACGGGTCGATTTTCAAGGTTAAGCAACGCTTGCCAAGGTTGGTCTGTGGATGGTTGATCATCTTAACATAATAATCGAGTTTCTTCCATGCCTCAGAAAGTACGTTAAGCCGTAATTGGTCCCGGATTGTCAGAAGCCAGTAAATCCGACTCCAGTCTTGCCAAGAAATACCGTGTTACTCAGTTAATGGGTTGTGGAGGTCTGGTAAGCAGCCGCTCCACGTAAAATACTGGTATTCAGCTGAATCCAGTTTGACTGAAAGCTGACCCCAATGTAGTTGGGAAAAGGCTAGGCAGATGATGATGATGAAGTCAACAGATTTTTTATAGCGATTTATTTGGTTGGTCCCATAGTAAAAAATGTTCATAGTGATGAATACAATTATCCTATAACAGGTATTGCGTTTATTCTGATACTTGTAGTACAGCTAGGAACTCCTCTTTACATCATCAGTACGTTATCAAAAAAAAAATTCTATTCTATTCTATTCTATTCTATCAACTGACCCTAGTCGAAAGCGATCTTCGGTTATTAAGTTTGGCCCTCAGCCCCGGATTCTGCGAAGATTTTCCTCATATTGTCTCTTATGCGGTAATAAACTTAGTTGTTATGTGCCCTTGATCGACTTTAGTTACTTTTAGTAGTTCAACTTTAGTATACAGTATCGGTTGGTGGTCTCTTGGCGAGTTTTTTTCCATTATTATTCAGTGGGGATTTGTTTTTTTTGCCTCAATCAATTATTTATTTATTGCTAACATGGGTATTTGGTGCATTGATGTTCTTTTTTACGTACTTTATAACGTACCTTATTACGTATGGGCATGCAAATAATATTCAATTGCAAAATTAAGATTAAAGTTAAAATAAAAACAATACGAATAAAGATCTTAAAAATTATAAATGTCAAAGTAAAGAATTGTCATGTTTAGATTACAATAAAATAATCTGAAATCTTTGTAAGCATTGTAGGGCTGATTACTCTAATAAAATAATTAAAATAACAAATCATAAAATAATCTAAAGGTCAATTTAAATGTTTTGTTTAAGTTACAATAAAATATCAGGCTGGTAACAGTAGTAAAACTTACCAAAATTATACAATGTCAAATCATAAAATCAAATCATAAAAATTATAAATGTCAAAGTTAGGTAATTAAAACACTACTCTTGATTTATATTCATAAAATTGTAATTTTTTGTTTCCTTATAAACACAGTCAAATGAATTAAGCAGCAGAACTCCGTGATTGGTACCTATGCAATTCTATTATCATTTTTTTTAAAAACAGTAGTATTGCTTGAATATATTCTATAGTAATAAATGTCATAGTCGATTTGTTAAGAGTACTGTACGCACCGACCATTTCATCTTCTAGCTGGATTTGATAAAATGATCAAGATCATCTCATCAAACCCAGTTATTGCGTTAAAGGTGTTCTACCCTATTATTTTGAAGTCCATTGTAGTTTTTATATGCTGCTCAATATAAAGTACGAATATATCCATGTGGACGTACTCGTACTTTATATTAAGCAGCATATCAAATTACAATGGTCTTAAAAATATTACAAAAACAGTGCCCGAAAAATTGTCCACCTTGTAAATTTTTGGGTTGCTTTTTTTTGTATTTCAAGGAAATTAAAACAATAGCAACCCAATAGTAGTAGCTTAATGTCTAAGTCCGATCGGTTTTACTATAGCTATTTATGACCATAGATCATATTTTGATCTTCAAGCTGGAGTTTATAAAATGAACAAGATCATCTCAAAAATCCAGTCATCGACCTTATTGAGCCCTTATAGAAATTTTAAATATGGTTACCTAGATAGAAAATTTTTGGGTCACTTTTTTTTTTATTCATGGAAATTAAAACCATTGTCACCCATCCACAAAATAACCTAATAATAAAGCCCTGCTTAACCTCAAAGTCCAATCGATTTCACCATAGCTTTTTATAACCATAAACCCTTATGAAAGTACCCTACAAAATTTTCCGATAAATAATAATGATACCCTCCACTATTTCGCCATATACATTCAAACAAAGATTGCCCGTAAATATTTTATTTTCTAATATACAATAGCTCTTTACCCGACTCTGCCGGGTATGCCGTAATAATTTTCAATCGGCCCAGAATATGTTCCACAGGATACTTTCATGAATAAATATGAGCATTTTATATTTAACAACGTGTTAAAGGCAAAAGGTTTTTCTTATAGTTTTTATAGCAATTGGTTTTATGTCTCAGTTTCAGGATAGGTGTTATAATAATGCAAGGTTTACGATTTATGTGGTAGTAAATAATGTAGAATATAATATTATTATCTATTGAGTATTGATTATGTTTTTTGTAGAATTAATGTTATCTTAGATAGTATTCAGGTTACATCTGGGGTAGTTTACTATGCGGACCTTGTAGAAACCAGAACAAATTTCCGTGCGTTCAGATTTTGCCATACCTATTCATGGAATCAAAACTAGCTCACAATTTAGGACCCATTAATTTCAGTGTTAATATATATAATCCGTGGTCCTTAGCAACTGGGCTTAACCCAGTTGTATATGTCCCTTGGGGCCTATTGGTCTAACTCAAATCTGTCTCCTGCTTGATAAGGAGGGAAGTGGAAATTATATTAATTTTTTCCTACTCCTCCGCTGTACTCTTTTGATTATTTTCGATGCGGGATCCAAGACAGTTGAATCGTTTTTCTGGGACTCGTCGGGCTTCATTAGCTCGGCGTTTTTCTGGTGGTCGCCACTGTTGATACTGGCTTTCAGGAGTTGCAGTGACTGGAAATGTGTGGCGGGCTTGTCCCAAAAAAAAAAGCTTGCGGTTTTGCTCGTGTGCTAGTGGATAACTATCCTATCGGAAAGTATTTCTAGTTACAAGCTTTAAAACTTATTATTCTATTCTTGTCACACAAAACATCGTTTGTACCAGAAAGTGAAAATTTATTATGGTTTTATTAATGATGGTGAATCATCAAATGACTCCTCCCGCTCTGGATGGAAAGGAATGGACTGTCAGTCTCAACGATTAAAACTTTTTTACAAAATAAAATAATAATCAATTTCCTAAAAAAAAAACACTTCACTCTAAAAAATAACTATAATTTCGGAAGTCGGTGTATGCCTATAAAATTTGAGGGTTTCCCTCGATTTTTATGGGATCCAATCATCTGATTCTGACTTGGTGAGAATCAGGACTACTTCAGGAGAATAGGCTTTCGAATACAAAATAATTTTTAAAATCGGTCCACAATTGGCGGAGATATCAGTGAACATACCCACCCAAACAAAAAAAAAATACATACAGCCGAACATAGAAACTCCTCCTTTTAGAAGAAGTCGGTTAATAACCCACCCTCGTAGGAACATGAGGAGGACCTCATGCCCTTTGCGTTCCAGGGCCACGGGAACTCTTTCGAAACAAATTCTCAACCCTGGCAGGCACTGGCCTTAGCGAGCCCCATCTGGTAATTTCTTTCTAAATTTTTTTGGTAAAATTCACTATGGTATGATTACAATATTGACACGCAATTAGTGTTGTCTCTGTTTAAATTCTCAACTTTGTCATTTTTTGAGATTTCTCAACTACTGTTTTACTGCGTCTGGTCTTGTCTTTAGATTTTGAAAAATTATATTAAACAACTATTCAAATACTTTTTTTTACTTTAAGTATTCTACATCTAAATCTCATATGTATGTTTCATATGTATGTTTGTAAAAAAAGAAATTCATATGATAAAGCTGAGTTTGTTTTGTTGAATACGCTAATTTCAGGAACTACTGGTGCGAAATTGAAAATTTCAATAAGTGTTCAATGGCTCATTTATCAAGGAAGGTATATGACATCACGCTACAACCAAAAGGAGCGGTGCATTCATAAAAAATGTGACCTTGATGAATGTGAATTTAATACGATCTTTATATTATAAAATACTGCAGACCAAAAATCACAAACTATTATACTTCGCTTGATATTATGCATACCATTTCTTTTCAATGTTGCCTATCTGCCTATCAAAAACAAAATAACATCGATAAAGTACCCTTTTGAACAAATAACAGCCCTCTTCAATATAACGGGTATGTAGTCAAAGAGATCGCATCTTAGTCCAGGAGCTGATATCTATTATGATTACAATATGCACGCTTCAGCACACTTTGGGTCTAACAAAATGCCTTTTCAATATTCCTCTGTAATCTTACATTTATTTTATTAGAGGTAGGATCGAAATATATTGGTCATATTTCGTTGGTTAAAGAGAAAATTATTGTGTGTTTATTTTGTACATTGGTTTTATTACAGACCAATTTATGTATAGTTAAAGACAAGGAATTATTAGTCATCGCAATAATAATATTGCCACTTAAAAGCCGTGTGTTATTAGTGGTCAGGCAAGGGCCAATAGTTCTTCTATAATAAACGATTATCAATCCACTAAACCACCCAAACCCCATTTCATATTTTTGTTTCCATATTCTGCAGTAGTCCTGCTCCAACTGGGGATTGTCCTTGGGTATACTTTCACAATGCATACAGGGATAATCGTCGGTTGGTGCCCCATTACATTTGAAATGTCTAACAGGGCCTCTGCGAGTTGGCTTTCGCCCCTCGCACACCTACCAAAGGACCGGGTCCCAGGGACCCGAAAAAGTATAAAAAACAAATTAAGATTAAAAATATTGTATAAGTATTGCGTACTCGAATTTCCATAACATTGGTCAAGCAGGCCTATATTCCTATATGATTGTATAAGGTACCCGCTAAAACGTGTTCCTTTTAATATCCCATAAATCTAGGGTATCAGTGACAGCATGTCAAAGAATCACCTGGCACATGAATTATTTTGACCTTTTACTTCGATTTCATTTTTAATTTAGTATACAAATATTATAAAGAGGTACAGTTTGCTAGTGAGTGAGGTTGTCGGTCTACTGAACCCTGAACCGATTGAAAATTCTTTTACCATTATAAAGCCACGCATTAACCCGAAAAATAATAAAATGGGGGTCCCATACAAGAAATGTGCTTTTTTTCAGTTTGGGATTTCACATCTGCCCGGTTTTTACCTTTTCACAAGACAGAACTTAATACATTGCTAAAAAAATCTTAAATCACCATCCTCAACAATAATAATGGCACTCGATGGCAAATTCTATGTATTATACTCAGACGGCTGATACGTCATGATCAAACAACTCACGTTCAATCCACATTATATACCATCTAACGAGTGCTTAAATCATAAAAATATCCTTTCAAGCCTTTTGACGACAGTTTTGATCCGGCAAACTGTTCATAAATACCATAAAATGCCTCCATTGTATACTATTAATGGTTAATTTATACCCAAACTTGAAAACAATAGCTATTTGATTTTCATTATTCGCAATTCTGGCTTAAGTTTATTGTTTCATAGTCATAAATACGGGCTATTGTTGAAAATACCTTCCTTTAATGGATAGATAGTATTGTACTAGAATGTGGATGAGTCGTTTGTCTGGTATTGTGAAGCTCTCTAGATATGTCTAGATGGGTTTCGATAAACATGGCTAGTAATGTACAGATCCCCTACCAGTACGCATAGGCGAAGATATGGTCAAGCGGCAATACTGACCAGTTTAAATAATAATATCTGGGATTTGTACTCCACGTGTCCGGGGACATTGATTTCGACATCAAAGCTCGCAAAACATTTGCGTGGAAAAAATGGCGTGAGGTGTATCATTTGTGAAAAATGATGGGTTGAAGGGACAGGTCTATAAATACATCATTAGACCTGTCCTTTTATATGGAAGTGAAGCGTGGCCTGTACTTCAGCGGCAAAAGGGGGAACTGTGGGTCACGGAGATGAATGTTTCGCGCTGGATGTGTGGAGTTTCGCGAAAAGACCGCGTGAGAAACTCCCGAATTCGCGGCAGCCTCCATGTCCGTGACATAGCAGACAAACTGCAGGAGAACTGCCTACGCTGGTACGGCCACGGCTTGCGTAAACCGGAAAACTACATAAGAAACAAGTGTCAGGCTTTGCCCCTCCACAGAAGGCAGAAGGGGAAAACCCAAGAAGTGCTGGCTTAATGTTGTCCAGGATGATATGCGTGCCAATAGACTCTCAACTAAGGACGTCAAAAATCGTGCGAATTGGAGAAGAAAAAGCTGGAAAGCAGACTCCGGGCTCCGAAGCAAACCAGCTGAAGATGCAACCGGGAACACGCTCAAATGAGAGAGAGAGGTTTCGATAAACACAGTCTTTATGACAATGGCTAAGTCAAAAGGAAGAGTTATTAGCTGACAATGTACGTATCAAAACCTGCAAGTAATAACATAATAACTCACTTTTAGGCAGTTTTGAGCTACAATCATGTTCGGGCTATTAAAAAAAAATACGCTCACCTTTGTGTATAAACTCCTTTGCGTAAAGATTTATACAAAGTAAAAAAACAAAACCCTACCCTGGCAGTCTCGTAAAAAACATTTTAAGTGAGATACAACTAAAACTAAAATTTTATTACAATATACAGAATAAACAGCAGTTAGTTAAAATGGGTATTTTTAGTTAGGGACACAATTTTTTTTGGATTTAGTTCATGTAACGATTATTTTGTAATACATCACATGATTTAAAACAGTGTCCGTGGAGTTTCTTGCACGTTCTTATACATAGAGATCTACGCTTTAGAATGTGCAACTAACTTCATGTTTTTAACTGACCGACCTTGACATGATAGTTTAAAAGTATCTATCATCATAGTACTTATCCAATTTAGAAAAAAAAAAACAATAGTTTGAGTCGGACTCGCCCACCGAGAGTTCCGTACCAATTTATGATTTTATTACAAATGTATAGTTTGCAGAATGTTCTCTATGTTTGTAGTATAATGACAAGATTACTTGCAAAATTTCATAGTTCAACGGAAAATACCCTATAAATGTTGACTCCCTGGAGAGTTTCAAAATTTAGGTTTTTTGTAGGATAAACGCTTGTATCTTTTTATTCATTAACTTAGAAGTTTAATTTTTTCACAGCTTCAAGGGACTGTAAAAGATTTGAGTATATCGTTTTAAATTCAACTCGATGCCTTCACGCGTTACCGAGATAAAGGGTCCTGAAAGACAGATGGACGGACAACAAAGTGATCCTATAGGGTTTGGAGGTATGCGGTAGAGAGAGTGACATCCCGAAAACCTCCATTGAAAAGGGAGGATCTTCCGACCAGGTAGTGTGCCTGGCGGGCAACAGCCCGATAGTTGATATTCGGACTGTTGTATAAGTTAAAATCACACGGTCAAAACTGATACCGCGATGCAGGATACCGTTAAAGTAGCTCGGTACTGGTTGGATAGTTGGTGTTGCAGTTCTTTTTGTTGCGATGTAGATTTGCTCCTGTTTCTTGTGGCATGTATGCCACTACAAGGATTCCGTTGTTAGGGTTCCGTACCCAAAGGGAAAAACGGGACCCTATTACTAAGACTTCACTGTCTGTCTCTCTGTCTGTCTGTCACCAGGCTGTATCTCAAGAACCGCGATAGCTAGACAGTTGAAATTTTCACAGATGATGTAAAAACAGAATAAAATAAATATTTAAGGGCAATAAAATCAAGTTTGTTGTATGGGAGCCCCATACAACAAACTTGATTTTTTTGCCGACGAAGAGTCCCAAACCCTTATCTATAAAATATAAGTGTTCGAAACTCTTCGTGCGCGAGTCCGACTCGCACTTGGCAGTTTTTTACTTTTAAGGAACATTACACTTAAAAAACCAAAAGTTTATCAAACCAATAAAATCGTTGTAAAAATAAATTAAACGGAAAATTACTTAAAATACAAAACTCCCCATCCCAATTTAACACTCCGTATAAAGCTAAAATATTAAATTACACACATAAATAAATCCCATTGTTTGGTTCCAGCCATTACATTAAATTATCACTTGAAAACTAATTAAAAAGACAAAGGGAAACTTTGCGAATAACAGAACTCTATCGCCAGCTTTATTTAAGCAACAGTAATTTGTTCCTTTAATGGGACGAGTTTTAAAATAATAATATTGAATAAAAAAAACATTTTTTGCTTTCGTTTTTCCGTCCCCAAAGTCTTTTTAACAGAAATCGTGCATTTTGGAATGGAATGTAGTTGTAAAAGGGAATTTCTGTAATTACCTACCTTTTCATCATCATCATCCACAGCCCGACTTTGTTTACTGCTGAGGATTTTCTTTTCTTTTCTTGAGCAAAGTCCAGCACTCCCCCGCTGACCCGCAGAGGCGAGCACCAGCCGGGGATTACGGAAGTCGCATTAGTTCCCGCAATCCTCGGCGTAGGTGATGAAACACCGTGTGGTTTTCGTCAGTAAGAGCCTGACAGACCCCTCCGCCCACCCCAGGATGGAGGACATGCCGTGTCGACGGCGCGTTAGTAATCCACGCGCGCCTCAAAGAGAGTCAGCACACAGAGGGGCCCGAAAGGGCCGACGCCTGCCGGAGTCACGGGATTATTCGAAAGAGATACCGTGGCTCCGGAACACATAGGGCAATGAAGGAACATGGATGGGTTTTAGTCAGTAGAAGTCTGACACTCCCTCCCGCTCCACCCACAGCGGGAGGAGTCATTGGATGATTTCCCATCCCTAAAAAAAAAAAGGATGGAGGAAATGCATGAGGATTTTCCCCCTTAAAAAACTGTCCTATCTGCCGCCCTTGCCGCCCCCGGCCGACCAACAATTGTTCTTCCAATCTTTGGTCGCCACTTGGTGCACTGCCTTATCTCCACCTATCATCACAGCGCCTTGCCAGGTGTCCCGCCCATTTCCATTTTAGCTCCACAATTCGTTTTCTGATGTTGAAAACAATGTCGACTTTATAGAATTGAATAGAATAGAAACCATTTTTTCGACAAAGACACAATACTACCTACAGCAAACATAAACACATTACAAAAAAAGAGTAACAAGAACATGAAATAAAAAAACAATAGGTACAAAAAAATGTGCTGAGCGTGCCCATGCCGACATGGTTACCATCTCAGCATATGCTGGGCGTCAGACACCCAGCCCTGGTTTTCAGTTGGCACCATGCAATGACACATGGACGAGGGTAAGTAAAATAAATATGGATACTGTGAAGTTATCATAAATATCTATAAACTTTTTTATTGGGAAGTCCTTCCTGACCAAGAAACAAAATATTTTCAGGCCCTGAGGCGTGTTCAATAGCATTCATCTAAACACATACTATACTTTTATTGTATCTAAAATTATAAAAAAAAACACTTTTTATTAGGATTACTTCAAAAACTGATGATTACTTATCAGAAAATTCAATCAAATATTCATTAAAATCTTCCAATCAGCCAATCAGGTAGATGCTATTTATAAGGTAAGCTGTTTTTTTAATAAATAAAGCTGACATACTATGACATTCCTAATAACACAAGAAAGAAGAATTTTCAAACTCAATCATAGACACAAGTACCGAACAACCTGCTCCCCAAAAATCCTCGATCCAAATCAGAGCCAGCAAGAAATATCAGCGGAATATGAAAAACAAATATATCACCGAGCTGTTGTCGACATATGGGGCTGACAGGGATAAAAACAAACTGTCTAGACAATATTCAACGTCAGGTAGTCGCGAAAAATAGCCATGTTTATTCATAATGGAAGGGTCTCGTCGAAGGGAAGGTGTTTTTCTGTGGAGTTTTTTGGCAGGAAGTAGAGCGAATTAGCGTTTCGGATAAGTAACGATGTTGGAATGAAAAACAAAAAGTAACGGGTATTAATACTAGGCTGATGAAAAAGTTATGTAATCGGTTCACATCTTCTATAATACATATAATAAAACTGAAGGCATTTTTGTATGTTTGAACGTGCTAATCTCTGAAAGCACGAGTCAGATTTGAAAAAAAAATGCATTTGATAGCCCAATTCTTGAGAAAAGCTAAAATCAGCTTGATAAGTGTTATGAAAATAAAATGGGATTCATTAGCTGTGCGGTAGTTTGGATTTTTTATCGAAAAAAAAAACCTTAGAGCTCTAGAGAGACGGACCGCATTTCAACTGCAATCCAACCGCAAATTGCAGTTCGGATGCAGTTTGAATGCAGTTGACACGACTGCAATAGAACTGAAAACCAACCGTGCCGTTCTATTGCAGTTGGTGTGCAGTTCACACGATCGATTGCACGCCGACTGCTATTGAACTGCAATCGGACTGCACGTTTGGTTTGCATTTCTATTGCAGTCGTGTCAACTGCATTCAAACTGCATCCGAACTGCAATTTGCGGTTGGATTGCAGTTGAAATGCGGTCCGTCTGTCTAGAGCCTTACTTATGGAAGAAGCTCTTGAACAAGTGATTATGCTTCTAAGCCTCAATGATTTGTTACAGGCGTCGTCTGTGAAAAGCCGATATACCTGCATTTCACCGGAAAATGGCAAACTCCGTAAGATTATAAAATAACTTGAGAGATTGTAAACTTTCGATAAGTTGTCAACTGAACCTTTGGAATACTTTTTAACACATCAATATTTAATCATCACATACCTAATAGTTTATAATTTATCGACGTCATTCCTAGAAAAGGCTCTGATTGGTCTTTTCAGATATGACGCCATATGTATGCTATATAGTTAGAGGAGCTCGTGGCTAAATAACAACAGCCGCACAGGTCGATCTTCAAGGTAAAGCAACGCTTGCCTAGGTTGGTCTGTGGATGGGTGACCATCTTAACATAGCGAGTTTCCTCCGTGCCTCGGAAAGCACGTTAAACCGTTGGTCCCGGCTGTCATTTGTAGACCTTCGGAAGTCGTTACGGATTGTCAGTAGCCAGTAAATCTGACTCCAGTCTTGCCAAGAAATACCGTGTTACCCAGTTAATGGGTTGTGGAGGTCTGGTAGGCAGCCACTCCACGTAAAATACTGGTACTCAGCTGAATCCGGTTTGACTGGAAGCCGACCCCAATTTAGTTGGGAAAAGGCTAGGCAGATGATGATTATGTATGCTATAGAGTTACCTACGAATTAAATGGACCTCCCGTTGTCCGATGTTGGTTCGGTATATTTTGGCTGTGAAATGTTAGATATAGGTACCTATATTCGGTTTCAATTCCGGTTGTGACCATCGTAAGTTGACGGAACCCCGCTGAGCAGGGCTCCTATTTCTGCCTGCATTTGAACGTAACCTATCTGTGTCGAGATGCCTTAAGTTCCCGACCTGCCGCGGTCGCTCTTTGTTCAGCTGTAAGATCAAGTGTCAATTGTACAAGTTGATAATTAGATCTTTTGATCTAATTATTACTTGTTTATTGACATTATGCTGAACAAGAATATACCTACTAAACGAAAAATAAATTCCCATTTTTTGTCAATGGTATTTTTTTTTTTTTTTTTTCGCGAGATCTTAACTCTATGGCGTACACGTGAGCTCACACCTGCAAAGACCAATGAGGGGCCATGTTTTTAATGTAATTATCACACCAGAATAGATAAATTGTAAACTTTTGCTCTGATTGGTCACCATTTTATGTCAGTTCACAATTTCTCGGAATAACTTCGAGAGACTTATAAACTTTCAAATTTTGATGCGTAAAAAAGTATTCCAAATTTTCAGTTGACCATTTATCGAGAGTTTACAATGTCTTATGTATTTGTAGACTTCGCGTATTTTGCAATTATCCGTACCGAAATCTAAGACGAACAAATTTACAAAGCACGAGTTTTATTTTTATTAGTACAATCACATGTAGTGGTTGAACAAAATAAATTAAGTTCTTTTGTGTGATCTGTGGGTGTGTTGTATGTAGATATACTTATGATTTGTCTCAAGCACATACGTCACAAGGTGCAGGTTGAGTGGGGGTCAGTCTGTGTTCAACCGCCAGTCAAGCAGCACTTGGTGATGTGTAGACGTCAATATGTTGCGTAAATACTACAGTGGGTGTGGCAGAAACTACCATAAAGATTGAGAATTCATACTTGACCTCTATCAGCGATAGCGATTATCACACACATTAACACTAAAATTGTTGGCCAAAAAATTCGTTACTACACGTCAATTGTAGAAGTTTATTTTAAAAACAACTCCCCACACATTCCCAACCACTGCAACTCCTGCAACCCAGAATAAATAGTTGCAACCACCAGAAAAACGCCGAGCTAATGAAGCCCGACGAGTCCCGGAGAAACAATTCAACTGTCTTGGATCCCGCCACGAAATTATCAGAAAAATACAGCGGAACTCCTCCGGAAAATATAATATTCACTTCCCTCCTTATCAAGCGGGAGACAGAATAAAGCTAGGACAATTGTTGAAAAAATAAGACATACAACCACCGCAATCGCTTATAGAATATGACTCTACTTACAGCCGATAGTACTTCCTAAAACCCAGTCTCAAGGTACCACTGACGATACATAAACAATCGATTAACCTAACCCCTCGTTTAGCTACAAACAACGTTGGCTACACTGACACCGGCTGTCTAATCGATCCTAGCCGTTGGCTTCAAAGCAAACCCTTTAGATATTATTGTAGCCTCCAGGTGTTTGTACAACCCGGTAACTGACACTCTGTTAAATAATGTTTACTTTTATAGTAAGGAAGGCTGTTTTTCTTTTTCAATGTACGTTTTAAGGCAACTATACCATGATTTTTGTATTAAGTACATCAATTGATTTAAAAGAGTATCCGTGGAGTTTCTTGCACGTTCTTCTCCAAAGAGATCTACGCTTTGGAACGTGCAAATAGCTTCATCATCTTTTTTTTGGACCGACCGACCTTGACAATTTTATTCAAAAGTAAATGTCTAATTGAAATAAATGATTGAGTTTTTTCTCACACACCGCCGCCGCACAGCTTTTTCGTGTGGCTCTGTAGCCTAGAAAATTTATTAAATTGATAAGGTTGAGTACGGCTGTTTTAAGGGTTGAAAGTTATGGAAATGACAGCGTTTAAATACTCGTACGTAACTTACCTACCTACGTAACTGGTGAAGTTCAATGGTAGGCGATGGATGCGACGCATAATACTGGTTGTGGTGGAGATACTGGGGAGACCTGTCCAGCAGTAGCTGATCAGATCATGATGTGTCGAAAATACATAATTTGGGATCATATTCATTATGCCACACGTAAGGAGCTTACTCCCCATAAGTTGTCCAGATGGTCTTTAAAGGGCACTTTAGCAGAATCTAGAATCATCATATTATTAACCACACAACAATCTCTCAAATTTAATTTTCATGTTTATCGCTAACGCATTAGGTTTAAAGTTGATTGGGAAAATTAGACACTGACGGGTAGCGTAATGTGCTTTGTGATTCTTGTAAAGTGGCCGTTTAAGACCCCTTGATAGCAATACAACCTGCCATTCTTTAAGACAAACGTACTCACCTACACCGACGCTTACCATCAGGTGGACAGTAGTTAAACACGAATCTATCGATACAAAAATGTACACAGCCGAACGTAGAACCTCATTCTTTTTGAAGTCAGTTGAAAAATGAAATATCAACAATAACTTCGGTAACTAGCCCTCTAAGCACCATAGCATAATTATTTTATCTTCCTCCCGTTATTCGATGTAATACAATGTAAAAAAAAATATATATATCTTTATTCATCCAAACATTAGTTCAAAGTAAATACACATAAAAGGTACATCAGTAGTCTTGAAACAAAAAACAACATATCTCTGGGCCCCACACTAGGATTCCATGTGTCGTGGGGTCCCTTCCGTAAGTATAAAAAAAGTATTTACATAAAAAATATTGCATTTAATGTGTATATTGTACTATAACTAATTGTGTCTTGGAACACAACTTGGAAAATAACGTATAGTTTCTCTCATTTTTGTATGTGCACATTATAAAGACTCACACTGTATGCGGATTTGTATCGCTGTCAACGATTTCATATTATTATTTTATTTAAAATAAACAGTAATCTGTATGGGCTCCTAAAAATATATTGTTAACGTATCTCCACACTGGAAACCTTTACAAACGACTCCACTATTTCCCATTTGTAAACCCACCAACCTCATAGGAAATCCAACGAAAAGCACTCAATTACAAAGCTGCCCTCGTAACAGCAAATGCAGTAATCGACATTTTAACGATTTTCCGTTTTTATCAAAAATGACATTAGGAGAGTTCAAGCTATACGTGGTTTTTTTTTATTTTTTTTTCTATGGTTGGAACATGGTGAAATAATAAGAAAAAATGCAGCATTTCGTGAGAAATTATCTGATATTGTTAGCATAAATACAGCAATGATCATATACCAGATTAAAGTGCAGTAATCACTTAATTGGTACCAAGTTAGAATGTACTATTCATCTAAATACTAGTAAGAAACGCAGTACTCCCATTTTGGCTGCGTTTTAATTTTGTACATTCGTATATTAGTTTATTACTATGTTGTCTAAGGTGAAATGCAGTAACGGTTTACACTGCGATTGACCCTAGTATCATGAAATAAAATATGTAAAACATGATGTGATGTGTTATAGCGCATGCTGCGTTTTACATAAGTGCCGATTAGTTTCTGGGGGCCGAGTCACCCGCGTCCGTAGGAGAATACCCTTCAGCGAATCCCTACACTTGGTTCCTTGGGTGGTGCTAAACAGGCGACACTAACCGCCTCCGTGGTCTAGTGGTTAAACCACCTGATTCAGACCCAGATGGTTCGATTCCTAGCAGGGGCAATTTTTTTGCTCGGTTTGGTTGGTGGTAGGACTTGTTCTAAGTCCGCCTGACAAGCTACCACCATCATGTCTAAGTCTGTCGCCATAACAACAATGTTAACAGCATTGCTGTGTTCCGGCAGTTAGAGGTATGATAGCCAGTTCCTCTGTGTAAGAGGATTCCGGGTGAAACTCGCATACATCTTCGGCCTAATCATCACTTTCCATCCGATGAGATTTGGGCAAAGAGTTTCCCCGTTTTGCATAAAAAAAGGTTTTAGTTTCTTATGGAAGCAGTGTTCCGTTTATATAATTTTAGTTAAGAGGAAATGTGGGCTTGTAGACTTCGTATGTAAAAAGTTACATTTCGAGGTTTGGCTCTCGCCTGTTTCCTCCTCCAATATTAAATCGATTCAATAGATATTACACAAGCTGAATAAGAAGGATACAAACTGTGCCCCTATGTTTTTCTCTATTCATTTAATAGTTGCCAAACTTGTTCAGTAAGGCTCTTTTGACAGCAGTTTATTGGACAATTTTGAGCATCTTTTGAGGGTCCTAGTACTTTTACGTTTAATTTATCATCAAAAAAGAAAACATAGCGACACAAAATATATTCTTCTTATATAGTTCATGAAATATCTCTTAAATCTGTCCAATATTGAAGAAGAAAACAGGCGAGAGCCAAACCTCGAATTATGACTATTTACATACAAAGTCTCTCCGTCCGCGTTTCCTCTTAAGCACCGTACCCAGTACAATATAATTTATTACTATATGTGCCAAAAGACTGTTTAAATTATAAAATAAAAAGATTTTAATTATTAATCATGTTTTTCCTTTTTTTGTATTTAAATGTTTAACAACTCATTGTTACACTGCATTATGCCTTTTATTCTACATATATTCAGTAATTAACTTTGCTAGTGCATAATGCATTCAATATATTTCCTTGATACAAATGCAGTAACAAACACATGTACTGCATTTCACTTTACTTCTTTTATTTATTACTATTAGAGACACAAGGATTAAGGGCAGTATTCGAGTTTTTAAAGACCTACATAAGAAAAATTAACATTAAAACTAAACTGAATAATACTTTGTATTTTTATATACCTTTTCCGTAACAAAACTTATGAGATTTATATCAGTGAAAGTAGAGATTTAATTAAAACGCTTAGACGCGTTTTTCTCGAAACCGCCATTTTGCAAGTACTGCATTTGCTGTTACGAGGGCAGAAAGTCCCAAGCAGGTGCCATAAACAGAGAAACTTCATCAACCACCTTAAATATTTCGCCTAACTCATCCCTAGGGATAAAAGACAGTCTGTATTCATCCATTCTATTAAGTCTCTAAGTAATGTGATGAACAAATCCCAACATATTTCGAGTGGAACTAAGGTGCTTATAAAAAAACTAAAAAAAATAGATAAAAAATAACAATAACGCCAATGAAAAATATAAAGTCAAAATAATTCAATTCACTCATGCAGAAAACGATAATCCGTATTTAAAATTCGCACATGTCAACCTAAAAATAAAAAAAATATATTAAATCATATAAAAGAATTTCACCATTAAAATAAAATAAAAAATAACTTTTAAATCAATTATATTAAAATAAAATAAAATTAAAATCAAAGTTAAAAATCAAGAATAAAATTAGAATGCTAAATTAAAGCGTAAAACAAATCTGACAAATTGAGTTGGTTTCTACATAATGAATGATTTTCCGAAAATCACAGCACATACAAATTTTACTGATTAACCATTATATAGGCATATTATAAATGCAAAAGTTTTTGTGTTTGGATGGATTGATGTTTGTTACTCTTTCACGTAAGAACAGCTAAACGGATCGGGGTGAAATTTGAAACAGAGGTAGATGAAGGTCTGGGATAGGCAACGTTTTATCCTGGGACTATGCTCTCTAGGGATCACGTGCGCAAAGCCAAAAATTTGCTGAGATCTGCCTGTGCAGATCTCAGCAATAAAAATAATCATTGAATTAATAAAATAAATGCCATCAAACAACATACTTATGTTCTTTGGAAATTTTTGGTCGCTTTTTGAGATCCTGATTTTTGATACAAAATATTTTTTTATTTCCTTCTTTGTAATTATTTCGTAACAGTCACCACGCATTTCTGTAACAGCCTGTGTACATTACATTACATTTTTAGCACTTTGCTTTCATTACTAGTTACTACCGTGGTTCACTCACAATTTTGGGTAGATAATACCGTCTTCTTCTTATACTGTGAGCAGTAAGGGCTAACGACACAATTTCTAAACCACCTCAAGGGCTTCTGAGAGAGATTTGATATACTTTATTTGACGAACGCTATTTAGTGGCTAGGACCATCGGCTAATACGTGCCTTCCAAGCACGGACTCATTTTTTTTATCAGAAATTCAGCTGGTGTTTCAATCCTGCAATGTCTTAGCCAAACTGGAAAACAACTTTACGAAGTATGCTTTCGAACGAATCGAACTCACGACCACCAGAGGGCAAGTTTTAAACAACTTTTCATTCGCATGTCAATCTCAAACTGTCAAAAAAGCCTTAATTTTCATACATTTTTGACAAATGCGAATTGAGTAATTTTAACACCTCTTTCTCTTGATTTTGTAAATATATGTACAGTATATGTTTTATAAGTTTATAACTTATTTATGTACTGTGTACCCATTCTATTTATCATTATGATATCTATACTTATAATAAATCTGTAGAGAGGTCAATTCTGTACATGACATATATTTCCAAATTATCTATCAGGGGGTGATTAGGGATCGATACTGATGCCAAAAATGCAATCAGTACAATTTTTGTCGGTCTGTCTGTCTGTCTGTCTGTATAACCGTTATAGAAACAAAAACTACTCGACGGATTTTAATGAAACTTGGTACAATTATTATTCATACTCCTGAGCAGGTTATAGTATACTTTTCATTAAGCTACAATCAATAGAAAAAATGAAAAAAAAAAAAAAAATGTGAAAGTTTGGTTGTTTGTTACTAAATCACGCCAGAACGGCTTAACGGATCTTAATGAAATTTAGAACAAAGATAGATTATAGTCTGGAATAGCACATAAGCTACTTTTAATCCCGGGAACATGTTCCCTAGGGATCACGCGGGCGAAGCCGCTGGCAGAAGCTAGTATTTAAATAAAAACAAATATCATTGTTTCTCTCAAAGAGAGCACCTGCCATCTAAGCTCTTCACAACCCTTGGTTGACTGGTAGAGAATGCCTAAGGCATTAAGTCTGCCATTATACCTTTTTTGTGTGTTTTGTTAGTGCTTTCATAATGCGCACAGCAAAGGAGTGGAACTCTTTGCCTGGCTCTGTGTTTCCGAATGCTTACAACCCTAATCTTTTCAAAGTTGGAGTGAACAGGCTACTTCTGGGTAAGCTCGCTCCATCGTAGACTTTGTCTTTGCATCTCTGACCAAGACTTAAGTTAAGAGCAAACTTATATGATGTAAAAAAATATAAATAAAAAATGAATGCGATGCGAATGTGAAAAAAGCAAACGCCTGTTTTAAACCACTCAACTACGAAGGCACACCTTAAAGAGGATTTATACATTACTTTACTATTTATTATTATTTATTTTTTTTGGGGCCGAGTCACCCGCGTCCGTAGGAGAATACCCTTCAGCGAATCCCTACATGTGGTCCCCGGGTGGTGCTAAACAGGTGACACTAACCGCCTCCGTGGTCTAGTGGTTATACCACCTGATTCAGACCCAGAGGTCCCGGATTCGATTCCCAGCGGGGGCAAATTTTTTGCTCTGCTCGGTTTGGTTGGTGGTAGGACTTGTTCTAAGTCCGCCTGGCAAGCTACCAGCATCATGTCTAAGTCTGTCGCCATAACAACAATGTTAACAGCATTGTTGTGTTCCGGCAGTTAGAGGTATGATAGCCAGTTCCTCTGTGCAAGAGGATTCCGGGTGAAACTCGCTTCCATCTTCGGCCTAATCATCACTTTCCCTCAGGTGAGATTTGGGCCAAGAGTTTCCCCGTTTTGTATATAAAAAAAAAATTACGCCGTCAAATAAATACTGTATCCTTAATTTATCACTACCAACTTTCAGATCTTCTATCATTTTTTTTTGCGACAGTAGTTACGTGAACTTTTCGACTGATGACGTCAAGAAAAAATGGCGTTGCTCGAGAATTTCTTGTTAAATTAATATTGTTAAAGAGTAAAGGTAAAAAGAAATGTGATATTTACGTAATATAATGAAGAAATTGGTGTGTGAGAAAAACTTGAATTATATTTGGATCCTGTGTCACATATTATAGTCATTTCTTCTTAATAATCATGAACCAATTTCGGTTTGAACCAATATTATCGTAGCTATCTTTTCTTATAAGATCGAAAAATGGAAAATTGGCTTATCTTACGAAAGCCTGTTATTCTGTAATAACATTTAGGCATATAGGTACCTACATCGTAATATAGCCTCCAGTGTTTTGATAGGACTTGTTACTAAAACCTACATAGGCAAAATAATCTTTTGATCAAATTCATAAATTAGGAGGCAACTGTGTGGTCTGAACAGTTTTTTATCACGAATCTCTATACAAAACTGTCAAAAAAAATTAATTGTGTGATATGAATTGTACGCAGGTAATATGTATGATTCTAGTTATGATTCAAATTATGATTCTACTAAAATGGTCTTTTTAGACCCGCTGCTCAAATTAACTGATTGGTTTCTTTCAAAATAAATTATTTTGAAATAATTTGGTTTGAAGAAAGAAGAAGAAAGAAGAAAGAATCGTGTTGTCATTCATTCTTAGTTCGGGTTCGTCACCTAAAAAAAAGGCTGCACCCTGTGTCAAAGTTTTGGGGAACCTAAATATAGATACGCATAACTATGGGAAGCAAAAAAGTGAAATTAAAAAAAAAAAAAAAATTACTTGTGCAAACATCGCAAAAAATGAACCGCGACGAATAGCAGCGAACTATCCAAATAGCAGCGAACTTCAAATCCTGCATCGCGCAAGCAAAGTTTACCGTGCGATTGGAACATACACATCAGCCAAACCATCGAACAGCTGTTGCCCACCAGGCACAACAAACGCCTGGTCGGAGGATTCACCCTTTTCAATGGAGGTTTGCGAGACTTACTCTCTGTACCGCATACAATAATGTATTTGACGCTCACAAAATACCTTGCTTAATATTATCATGTTGCAAGATACAATATGAATAAATTTTCTTTATGGTTTTTCCACAAAAGGGACCTAATATTTTTCTAAATTTATTTATGTATGTTTCTCTGCTGTATTTTGTTCGATGAGGTTCTGTAAGTGTAACAAATAAGTCTAGAATAAAATCGGTCTTGGAGACTTTGAGCAAATTGGCTGTGGAAGACGCAAAGGAGTGATCATACAAAGAACCTTTACTTTATTCAGACATACGAAATCCTGAAAAAAAAAAACAACAACAAAACCGAAATCATGAAACAAATAACCCAGATCTTTTTCAACCAGACATAAATTACTTGACAACAACCCAGAAAAACGCTAACACTAAAAAAATACAAAAAAAGACGACCTAGCCAGAAAAGGGGCTAACGAGAAAAATCTACACTTATGTAAAATATCCCAGAATGTACCGCTCTACAAGACTCCGCGGGCTAGATTCAATCTTTACCAAACATATTGAATCTGTTCGGTTAGCAGACTGAAACAAAATGGCTGTGCCAAGTGTATACTAGAAAATGTAAGCAAAATACTCGTACCGAGAGAGTTTCTTGAAGAAAATCTACGTATATTTCTTCGGGTTTTTCTCTTATTTTATTAAGATTTTCGATATCGTATGCAAGTTTTGCGGTGATGTGGTACCGTCAGGTGTGGTAGAAAGGTATAGTCTCATTTCTAATAATTCATTGTTCCGTTAGGTAAAATTAGTCTGCTCATAAGGGAATATTACTAGCTTTTATTTAACTTGCAATATTCTTATCATGGGAGAAGTAAGGTGTAACGACCCCCACAGCCTTTTTTTGTTCATGGAAATTCATCAAAGGTTCCTCCCACTTTGGGCGAAGCATAAGGGAGTGTCAGACTCTTACTGACTAAAACCCTTCCGTGTTTCTCCTGATGCCCTTTGCTTTCCAACGAATGTGATTACGCTGTGGTTGAGATTGGGTCGGGTGTCATTGCTAGAGGGAATTTATAATTATGCTTTTTGTCTAAGTAACCATTTTTAAAGTATGCGACATCATCAGTAGTGCGATTCACTAAGGCAGAACATCTTTACAACCAAGAAATCATCGTTGAAAGATCTTAGTGATTCGCGCTACAGATGACTCCTTCCGCTACGAAAACTTATCCATGTTCCTCCTAACGCCATTTGCGTTCCAAGGCCGCGGTGACTCTTTCAAACAAATTCCGCAACCCTGGCAGGATCCCACACACCCTAGTGTCAAAGTTTATAAACCGCTTCAAGAGCCTCTGACAAGGTTTAACGACCGCCATTTGGTGGCCGGAACCACCAGCTTATACGTGCCTTCCGAAGCACGGAATCATCTTTTTTTTAGTCAACCAGGTGATTCAAGCCTGCAATGTCCAAGCCAAACTGAAAACAACTTTACAAAGTATGCTTCCCGTGGGAAACGAACCCACAAGGCAATTGCCTTGTGACCCGCGCCGCGGTGAGGCTTTCCCGTTCCCGTTGGAATTTTACGTTCCCGTGGGAATCGAACCCACAAGGCGCTTGCTTGGTGACCCGCGCCGCGGTGAGGCTTTCCCGTTCCCGTTGGAATTTTACGTTCCCATGGGAATCGAACCCACAAGGCGCTTGCTTTGTGACCCGCGCCGCGGTGAGGCTTTCCCGTTCCCGTTGGAATTTTACGTTCCCGTAGGAATCGAACCCACAAGGCGCTTGCTTTGTGACCCGCGCCGCGGTGAGGCTTTCACGTTCCCGTTGGAATTTTACGAAATCCTCTCTTAGTGCCAGCTCCCCTACACGCCTCAAGGAACTTAAACGCCTAGCTTTCTACGACCAGTAGTTTCGGCTGTGCCTTGTCTATGAGTCACTCAATAAAGGAAGAAATTTAAATGTTTTCACCAGTATCATATTAGCCGAAAAACGTCCACTGCTGGATATCGGCCCAAGTGTCGCTATAACAACCAGTCTTGTGCTTCTTCCATTCATCAGCTACCCCCATTGATAGTCGGAAAACCAAAAACTGCCACTCCAAAAATCTATCTTCTTAATATAATGTCGTGAATAACGATATTGTTTTAATAAAAGTTGCTCAATTGATTATTGTAGTAGTGGGTAGTGGTAAACGCCGTGACGTCAGTTGACAGTTGTAATGGCGGCACGTGGACAGAGGCGTATTGGAGAGTGGGGATTTTTCCGAGCGCACTTTGGTTCGAGACACCGACTAGGACACTCGGCCAGAACGAAGCTATCGGTTTATCTATTTCAATTATAGTAAACAGACTTCTTTAATCTATACATATAATAAAATCGTAGAGTCGCCGTGTCTGTACATTGAATATTTTCGAATAAAAAATACATAGAAATGTCAGAAAAATGACATACAACACAAAAAAGCAGTTTTTGAAATTCTTTTCTGTTTGTCTGTTTGTCTGTGCGTCTGTTTGTCTGTGCGTTTGGAGGAGCATCACGCATAAACCACTGATTGGATTCAAAATTTAGGTACTTCAAAATATTATGTGATAAACTGAGTAACATTTAGTGTTTATTTCATCAAAATCGACCCACAAAATCAAAAGATATCGAATATTAAAGTTTACGAAGAAGCTTCATCGAGCGCTAAAATAGGTTGTTTTCATTATGACTCCAGATACTTGCAATGCCATCTATTGAGAAAAGTTGTAGTTACAAATCGAGCGCTAAAAGAGGTTGTTTGTTCTTTTCATTGTGACTACAGATACTTGCAAGGCCATCTGTTGAGAAAAGTTTTAGTGTGTGAACAATTTGTGAAGAATCAAACCAATGTTTTTTGAGTTATCTTTTAATTAAATAAAATTTATTATGTAGCAAAAGTAAAATAAACATGTCATTATCTTCATTTATCGTAACGTGTGAGCTTTGACAGTTCAATTACGTTGTTATAAAATGATAAAACAAATTTTATTATAATTCGTTCGATAGTCGTTTTTGTTTTTGTTGATTTTGATTCACGGTAGGTAGGTTTGATCAAAATCGATCTACAAAATCAAAAGATATTGTTTTTTTTTTAGTTTAGTTGGAAACTGCCTACTATATTCTGATCAATTACAGCGCCATCTATTGAGTAAAATAAAATGCACGAAAGCATGAAAATAACATTGATGAGTTATTTATGAAACTTAATACCTACGCGACAAAATAATAGTGAACATTTTAATACCTTACGTTATTTATCGTTAAATCTTAATTAACGTCTTCCGCAGCCAAATATTTTTTCAGTTTACTTTACGACATGGTCGATAGATGGCGTTGCTCATGTGACGCGTTTTTCTGAATCGCGGTGTTAAGATTTTCCACTGGGGAACGACCCTCACACGATTTTTGAACATCGTTGGAGTTAGGTAGTGGTCTAGGTTCGGAATTAAAAATAAAAAGGTTTGAACCATAGAGTATGTAAATTTTTCGGTTTGAACAGTCTCAGCTACGGTCGAATTTCTCAAAACTTATTGTGGTCCGTCCGTCCGTTATAGTAGGTTTGTAGTTCTGTACCCCTAGCACAAGTTTCTTGCGAAATAGTAACTTTGTCGTGACGTTTTTACCAGACATTTACGCACTCGCTACAGCGAGATGGTGTTTTGGTAGCACGAGTTTTATAAACGTCCAGCGAGATGGTGTTTTGGTAGCACGAGTTCTATAAACGTCTAGCGTCTACTCGATAGTAATAATTGAACGATGGTTAATTTAGGCAGAGAACCCAATAGCGATTGGAACGATTTGAACTGAATGGTGCGTTCTGAAAATGAACACAAAAAATCGGTAATTCTATTTTGAACAATTAAGAGCCTGGAAATAATAACAATTAAAAAAGTATTTTATTTTATACACAAATGTTAAAACATATTTATCATTTTTTAAAATTCTTTACTGTTGATATTTTCAGTTTATTGATGTCGTGATTTATGAAAAATTATTTGGTTTTGATCGGTTCCGCATGTGACGTTTGACACCTTTCATTTCACGATTGACGGTTTCCTTCAAATTACAAAAATTATAAAACCGTTAGCACACTGATGCAAACGCGTGTAGCTGTAAATTATTTGCGATATACGAATGGCAAACCTAATAATAAATGGACAAAAGCACTAAAACTTTTCACGTTCACCTTAATAGGTGCCTACGTCCTTTGGACCGTGATTGTTATATCGGTTAAATGAAAAGTACAAAGTATAGAATAAAAACCTAAATAACTCATAAGAGGCCACTCATCATTACCGCGAAAAACATCGACCCACTGCTGATTTATGTGCGCATTACTCGACATAATGTAGGTACTGAACAGCTGATTTTTTTTCGCATATTTACGTATATTATTTGTACTCTGGATCCTACCTTCTACGCTGATCTCTCTTTATCACTCAAAGGCTTGCTGAAGAAAACTCGACTTTGAGTTACGTTCGCTTTTGTAGTTGAACTTTATTATTTGTCTTTATCTAATACTTATAAGCTGTTTTAATGTACAACAAAGAATTAAGAATTTAAACCATGGTAAGAGTTGTTCATAATGATGAGAACAATGAGCTCTTGAGATGTCTTGCGTTTATTCTTTATCACTTTGTATATCTACATTATTGTTCGCTAACATTTTCTACTTAATCATTCGGTTAGTCGTAATAACAATTACATATTTTGCAAGATTAAGTCACTTTTAAATCTATACTAATAATATTATAAAGAGGTAACATTTGTTTGTAAGTTTGTATGTTTGTAAGTTTGTATGTAGGGGGTAATCTCAGGAACTACGGGTCCGATTTGAAAAATTCTTTCAGTGTTAGATAGCCCATTTATCGAGGAAGGTTATAGGCTATATATCATCACGCTAAGACAAATAGGAGCGGAGCATTAATGGAAAATGTGACGCAAACGAAGTTGCGCGGGTCAGCTAGTATAAAAATAAGTCGGGTTTTTCTTCCTGACGCTGTAACTCCAGAACGCAGGAACCGATTTCCACGGTTTTGCATTCGTTGGAAAGGTCTCGGGCTCCGTGAGGTTTGTAGTAAACGAAATTCAGGGAAAATGTGACGCAGACGAAGTTGCGTGGGTCAGCTAGTAATGTAATAAATGCGAGTTCTTCTAACTCAACAGACAGATGTGTTGCTGTTGAGTTTGTTGGCCACTTCTTCTCCACAGCTAAAACACTTAGGAAGTCTAATTTGTAAATGTTGACGTTCAAAAGTACTATCACTCAGCCACAGTTAATAAAGAAAGCTGAGTACTGTATTGAGTGTTTTATTCTACAATGATCCCGCTACCACCGAACCCAAACGATGATGGCGCTATCGCTCAGCCGTCGCTGACGCCTTCATAAATATAATAAAATTATGTAAAAGAAAGTCGTTTTAGTTACACTATTTATAACTCAAGAACGGCTGAATCGATTTAGCTGAAAATTGGTGGGGAGGTAGCTTAGAACGAGGAGACGGAAATTGGCCAGTTTTTAACCCGGAAATCCTATGGGAACGGGAACTATGCGGGTTAAACGGGAGCGAAGCCACGGTGGACAGCTAGTCATCATATAAACAATAAACAAAATGGACCATATACAAAAAGGAGCAATCTTTTTCAATTTACTTCGTTATTCGTCTTCCTCACTTTCAACCCTTCTGCGACGGTCTTATGTAATGTTACCGTTTATTTTTGTTACTCCCCAACTATCGATTCGGGTAGGGTTGCTAGGTCTTCAAACCGAAAAGCCGAACAGACCAGCAAGTTCCGCCGGACATTTGGGTAAAAAAGCCAGACACTCTTTCTCATTCTTAGTTTAAAACGATTTATTTTTAAACTAGCTTCTGCCAGCGGCTTCGCCCGCGTGATCCCTAGGGAACATGTTCCCGGGATTAAAAGTAGCTTATGTGCTATTCCAGACAATAATTTATCTTTGTTCTAAATTTCATTAAGATCCGTTAAGCCGTTCTGGCGTGATTGAGTAACAAACAACCAAACTTTCACATTTTTTTTTTTCATTTTTTCTATTGATTGCAGCGTGATGAAAAGTATACTATAACCAGCTCAGGAGTATGAAAAATATTTATACCAAGTTTCTTTAAAATCCGTCGAGTAGTTTTTGTTTCTATAACGGTTATACAGACAGACAGACAGACAGACAGACAAAAATTTTACTGATTGCATTTTTGGCATCAGTATCGATCCCTAATCACCCCCTGATAGTTATTTTGGAAATATATTTCATGTACAGAATTGACCTCTCTACAGATTTATTATAAGTATAGATAGATAGATATAGATTAACCGGTCGGGTCCTTGTGGTTCCAAATGGTTCCCTTACAAGGCTTTAAAACACTACAAAGTAAAAAATAACTTTAATTTCGGAAGTCGATGTTAAAATACGAAGAAACTAACAAAAACACCGAATATAACCTACTAGCTGTCCCCCGCGGCTTCGCTCCCATCAATTAAGTATTCATTGCACATATCGAGTTTTCATTGTTTCTAAGATGTATTCTGCTATTCGGGTCGGAGACAAATCCAACGAATTGGTTCAGCAGATCTCGAGTTATAAGTGTTGTAACAAACCCGTCTTTGTTTTATATATATAGATTTGGAAGTCGGTTGTATTTTTTTGTAAAAAGTTTTTTATTTTTCACTTTTTAGTGGTACCCCACACCTAACAACACCACTGCAAAATCGCAGAAAAGCAAAATACGCAATTTCGATTGCTTGGATGACAAAAAACAACTTCGTAACCGATTTTGACAAGATTAAAATGGGACCAATCTGCAAGTATATCCCTTCAGATAAAACAAGAATTTTTCAAATCGGTTCATAATAAAATTGACGGAGTTATGAGGTAACAAAAATTAAAAAAAAAATACAACCGAATTGAGAACCTCCTCGTTTTTGGGAAGTCGGTTAAAAAACTCAAATCAATAAGTCTTACAAAAACCGGACAGGCCAGATTCACTACCAAAAAGCCTATCTGTGTCCGGCTTTATCCGGACGCCTGGCAACGCTATATGGGTGCTAAGGTTCCGTGCCAAGAAAGTACGACCATTTATGATCCACCTGCGTTGGTTGTAGCTATTGACTCCCTTGCCAAATGTTTCAGTAATCTGCAAAGGTCGCTTGTTAATTCAGGAAGCCATTATTTGAAATCATTGTGCCATTATTTGACTTTTAAAGTAATTTAGTGTCAACAATTGACAAGAATTATACTACCTAAATCCTGTGATTAATTAATTATCATTAATAACCTGCGGGTCTAAAGCCACTTTAGTATTATCATTTTGGACTTTTATTATATGGTGTACATAATTAAGAGTATTCTATTCTATTGGAATCATAACATTAACCATACAACAATTTGACAAATTTAATTTTCATCTTTAGTGTTTAAATTCAAGATTGGTAGGTTAGCGTAATGTGCTTTCCGATTCTGCTAAAGTGGCCTTTTTAGACCCGCTGATATTGTCATAAATATGACTCATCTTTGGGTCAAAAGAACTGTCGGCAGTTCGACTAAAATTTATGTTTTGCATGTCATGCTTTTTAAATAGTGCGTGCCACTTTGAGGTGACACAATATCTTGGTAGGATATATTTTTGGGATCGGGCTTTGATTTGGTTTTGATGAGAGGACAATTTTCGCTCGCTATGCTTGCTCACTCTAGCTCCCGTCATAGGTACCGTTCGAACCCTAAGTTCCCTGAGTCCTATGTTCCGCTCCTTGGCTAGGCAAGTCATTAAACGATATTGAATCAAGTTATTTGCTTAACTGTTCAATTGAACGCTAGAATGTCACTCAGACCGCAGATTAAGCTTGTTACCTGCGACATTACTGTTTCTGATATAACCATCATAATTATTTTGATCCGAAAGACGTAGACTGCTGGACATACATATACTTCCTCCAAATATCGCCACATGTACCATGAGGAACGAATTTTTGTTTGAGACCAACAGTATATTTTAATTAATTTATTGATGATAATGTTGGTTTAACTAATGCTTGCATACTTAATTTGGCGATGCTTACTTCTTCATTTGACACTGGATACCTACCAGTTGTTTTATCAATGATGCTCTGGAACCGCCAAGAATCCTTCTATTTAGGGACGTAAGAGCCTATACACACGGCGTATTTTAACGCGACGATGCGCTACTCTCTAAGCCCGAAGTCCGTAGTTTCGGGCTTAGTTGCGGGCGAATTATACTCCGTATCACCTACGGACTTGCGATTAATCCTGAACCTCAACTAAGAATGACTTACAACACGATCGACGACTGGCAAATCTTGTTTTCACTAATTCTGAGTAGTTACGTGATACGGAGTTGAATACGCCCCGCAACTAAGCCCAAAACTACGGATTTCGGGCTTAGACAGTGGCCCCCCAGTACTGTCTGCATCTGAAGCGCATTGCCGCACGTCATCTGCACATCTTGGTTCCTTTAAAAAATCGCCGTGTCCAAAAGTCACACATAACATACGCATTGAGCTTGATGACATTTTAACTTTATTGTCACAATTATTAAGGTCGGTTTCAACAATGAAACAATGAAAAATGATCGCGATCAAGCTGCATCCAAGAGTTGTTAATGTCAATATTCCATAGAAAATAATAACACTGACTACTCGTAAATGTGTTGGGGAGTTTGTTGGCCACTTTCTTCCCAGCTAAAACACTAGAAAGTGGTGACGGGCGGGCGTTTTTGAGGGACTCCCTTCTTGTAAACGTTAACGTTCAAAAAGTGCTGGCACTCAGCCTAATTTGAATAAATGACTTTTTAACGTGGTTCATATGATAAAGATGTTGATCGCGTTCAGTTTCAGATTGATGAAATCCACCCTAAGTATGTAGGTATGGTTTATATCCTTTGTATCATTAGTCTTTGTATCAATCAAATAAGGATCGCATTGATGTCCAAATAAAGACTATATTTTAATAGCGCTTAACAATCACTGGCTGTGGCTATAGACCTCTTCTAAAGTTTTATAGAAAATAAGTATATACTTCAGTACCCGCAATAAAGTATATAATTTTTTTTTTTATATTCTAGTTAAATTAAAATTTTATATTCTAGTTTACATATTGTGATATTGTGAAGGTAAAGTAAAATAAAAATCAACAAAACAGTTTTCCATTTTTTTATTAAACTCATATTTTTTACAAAGAAACTATTCACATGAAAATCATTACAATTACCTTGATATTAACAGTTGACAAATAGATCCGATAAAAGATGTCAGACATCAGTTTCTATGACTAGCTTATTACAATATTTACAACATTATTTACATAATTACAGTTGAGAAAAGTAAATTCGACAAAGACCATTATGATATTTCATAAAATTGTATAAACTAAGAATTATTATTCACAGCCGGAAAAAAAGAATAGAAAATTAAATGAATCAAAATTCTCAAGTCTTTTTAGATTATGTGTTAACATGTTCCAACATTTCTGGTAACGCATTGTACGCTACCATATTACCAAAACCTTTAGGCTCTTTCTTGGTTACTATAGCAACGATTTCTTCTTCTGGAGGCGGTGGTGGGAACTCAGCATTAGGGTCCACGGCCGCCGATATATCATCTACGCTAAGTACTACTTCTCTATTGTCAATTTCGATTCTGTTACGCTCTAAAGAACTATCTTCCATAATGCTGTACAGATTTTCAGACTTACTCTTACTATACATTTGTCAGGAATTCATGTAAAATGGATCATTGATGTTGACTCCATCATTGACTGTGTTACCCTTTTGGGACCACTGCTTCTGTTGATGCTTTATCCTGTAAATAATTTCGTCGTGTATTACTCCGAAACACATGGCCGTTAGAGCCAGACCCGTAAGGGTATATGCAGAACAAAACCACAGAGTAGTAGATTTAATGGTGTAGTACCTAACACCGTTCATTGTTGTATAAGTCATACCAGGAACAATATTACCAAACCCAATAGTGCTTAATGCCATGAAACAGAAATAGAAACCGTCTATGATACCCAAATTGTCTATTTTGAACAGAACTACTGCTCCAATAACTATGTATATAAATATTGCTGCTAGACATAAAAGAACGGGAGCTAGTATGCTGAGACCATGCATAGATAGCTTGGAGTCCGTGTCTGGCCAGCTGATGACGTCATCTTTGGCTGTACTCGTGGTTGGTCTTTCTGATAAAGACAAGTCTTTCTGACTATCAGGTTTTAACACGTAGCATTCTTCTGTGGGTGTTTTGCTCGTGTTTTGACTGTTAAGCATTTCTTCTTGTTGCCTTTTCAACTTCATTCTGCGTTCCTTCTCTGCCATTCTTCGTTCGTCGTAGCAGCAGTAGCCGCAGTTGGAGCAGAGACAGCAGCAGAGGGCGCGGCTGAAGACGCTGCGCGCCATCTTGGATAGGAGGGAACCGACGCTCGACAGGTAGACCAAGGTTAGTGGTATACCGATCAGAGCGTAGATGATAGTAACGCCCTTACCAAGGATTGTTCTTGGCGCGATGTTGCCGTAACCTGTAGAAGAAAATGGAGCTATTAATATTTATTTTCATGCCATCAAACTATGGTTGATGATGCAATTACTTTTTAACGGCACCAGTGACAAGTCTCGTAAAAAAAATTAAAATTGGGAAGACTTTTTTTAATTCCTTTTGATTATATTAATTTATTTTGTGAAATAAATTGATGTAAGCAAATGTTACATGAGTGTTATTTGTTTTAAGTTAGATAATGTCAAACTTAACAAAGTAGTTTTAGATTATGTCAAACATTTTTAGTAAGGCAGGGATATGGCCATGGTTAGTTTACAAAAATAGTGTTACAAATACTTTTCCCTGACCATTTTCAGCCTCAGGAAATTACACTAACCCAGAATTACTTCTACAATTTTAAAACAATGTGCGAAATATTCTCACCTATAGTTGTTAAAACAGTGAGCGAGTAGAAAAACGCAAGCGCCAAATTCCATTCGTGTTCTTCGTAATGGTTGGTGAGGTCACTCCCAAATTCACCAAGAGCCATCTCTCGGTAACTGACGCCATACTGTGACGCCATTTCGATAGTAACCCTTTGTACAAGCTCATTTTGAAACTTCAGAATCTCCTGTGCAGCCAACCGCGTCCAATTTTCTCTATACAAAATATTTAGAGACACTGTTATCTCCCAAATATTTTCAACAGCTCTGCTCCTCGCGTCCCAAAAGTAATTTGCTGACAATGTTAGATTCCCATAATCATTTTCCTCGTCTGTCTTTTTGTGTGTACTATTTGTATCTTTATGGCTAAGTTTCTGTCTATCAGGAAGTATCCTGGGCCTGGCTGGGACTTCTGCGCCACCTTCTATGGCAAGAAAAATGAATGATCCCAGAAATGTATAAGCTAATAGTACGACGAATATTACAACGTTAGTGAGGGATCCGATAATGAATTGTTTTCTTCTGTACTTAGTAGTTTTGAGACAAAAGCAGCAAACAACTTTTTGACGTGATGTTTGTGCTCTTTTTCTGCTGTTAGATACCATGGAGTCGGCATCTTGGCAGCGGTCCAAAGGGATCCCTCCGTTTAGCGAGGGCTTTGCCAACGTGTACTGTTCGAACCGACTGATTGCTTCTTTGTCCAATACTACATGATCTATATCCATTTTGGTGTGTTACGTTCTAGCTTCGTGTGACGTCATTACATCGGCTCATCTGTAACAAGAGAGAAAATGCAATTATGTATCAAATATAAGGTGTATGTAAAGATAGGTGTAGGTAGGTGTATTTCGTCTGAACTCTTTCGTCAGGAAATCTTCAAATTTGTAGGAATATAATGGGTCATTTAAATACATTTAGCAAAGTCGGGTTAGTCAAGAATGGCTAGACCAATTTTGAAGTTCATGGGTTAGTTGGATTTGTTCCTAAAGCATTGTTATTGCATGTAGGTATACAAAAATCATTTGAATAAATACGATAAATAACAACAACATTTCTGATACATAACAATAACAAAACACAGCATAAATTAATTCTGAGGCGTTACGGAGTTCGCCGGCACCACTAGTCTATACTAATATTATAAAGAGGTGAAGTTTGGGAAGTTGTAGTGGGTAATCTCTAGATTAGATTAGATTAGAATACTCTTTATTATGTACACCATATAAGTTACAGAAAAAAAAACATGAGGAAAACATTACATAGGGTGACACAATGGGCGGCCTTATCGCTAAGAGCGATGTTTTCAAGACAACCTTTAGATCTATTGAACAGATTTTGAACATTCTTTTACCAATAGAAAGCCACGTTATTGGTGAGTATCAAATATTAATTCGAAAAGTACGGCCCTACAACGTAGGTATGGGTCAGCTAGTTACGAATAACAAGACAACACGATACCTATTATAACAGAAAAAGACCAATCGGCTATCAAGCCATGGACAGTGTTAAAAATTACATAAAATTAATAAGAAAATATCCTATGCCTCGCAAATAAAACTATAATTAAAAGATACCTCGTACCAACCTCTGCAGTACCTACTTAGGGATCGGTAAGGTTAGAAGAGGTACAAAAAATAAATTGTATTTATATTCAAAATGTACCCTTTCTCCCTTATCCCGGTACCTTTCTTTCTAATCAAAATCGGCTTAGTTACTTTATCCGTGGAAATCTTTGAAATTGAAAGAGAGATACAGTTTCGAATTTATTGTACATTTAAAATTGGCACGTGAATCTACCAATATTATAAAGCTCAAGAGTTTGTTTGTTTGATCGCGCTCATCTCAGGAACTACTGGTCTGAACTGAAACATTATTTTAGTCTTGGATAGCCCGTTTAGCAAGGAAGGCTTTATAACATCATGCCACATGGACCAATAGGAGCGGAGCATTAAAAAAAATGTGACGCAGACGAAGTTGCACGTCTTTTTTAGGGTTCCGTACCCAAAGAGTAACCAAAGGAACCCTATTTCTAAGCCTCCGCTGTCCGTCCGTACGTCCCTCCAACCATATATCTGTTAGAGAGCTGTATCTCTGAAACCGTAATAGAATCTTCTTATATATAAAATTCTCGTGTCACAATGTTGGTTACCTTACTCCTCCGAAACGGCTTTACCGATTTTTACCAAATTTTATATGCATATTCAGTAGGTCTGAGAATCGGCTACTATCTATTTTCCATACCCCTAAGTTATAAGGGTTGTCCACCCCTAACATTTTTTTTTTTTGGACATTTTTTTTTTTTTTCTATAATGTGGCAATAAAAAATACATACCACCCTAAATTTTCAACCTTCTTCCATCATCCCCAATTTTTAATAGCGATATTATTAATGAATAATGTGACGCAGACGAAGTTGCGCAAGCCAGCTAAAATTTTCACAAATTGTGAATGCCATTGTCGATATAATAGAAAAAATATAAAAATTAAGGTTAATGGAACGGAACCCTTTTTGTACGATTCCGACTCGCACTTGGCCGGTTTTTAATAATACTGATGCCCTGTTTTTTGGACGCAAACAATATTAATTGAACGTCAATCAAAATCGAATGCTGATTGGCGTTGATTGGCGTTGACATTGGTCCTGTCTACTGGTATCAAGGCACCGCCAATGTACACTAACATTGCTTGTTAGTAAGTACCTATATACGCGATATGCTAAAATTGCTGCTGGGCAAAGGCCTCTCCCAAGCCTTTTCCCAAACAATATTAAAACTATTAAATTTCATAATTATATACACCGTGTAAAAGAATAAATGCAATACTTGAAGAATTTAGGTTTGACATTATAATATTATGAAAAAAAAAGAAAGAGAAATTATTTAAAATTTACATTGTACTCACTACTATGAACAACTTTTCATCATGACACAAAAGCTGATATCGCGAAAAAAAAAATCGACTGCCCTTATTATTTATTGTGCGAATAACTCGACAAAAATAATTGAACAGGTGATTCATTTTTGCGATTTCTGTGTTGGTCCCTTAGTAACAGTGATTAAAGTGTCGATTACAGTGTTTGACCTTAAGCAGAGATATGCCGAAAATTACCTATTTATTAAATATGAATACCTACCATACATTTTTTATTTTGGTGAACAAATATTTTTAGTTGGAAAACGCCACAAAAATGGTTAATGCTGTCTCAGAAACACCATTTATTTTTTAAAATCAATACTATAATAATTATATAAAGCAAAGAAACCTACTTATAATATTGTATGTTTAATATCACCACAAAACATTGACGGTATAAAATTTCTTTGAAACCGACTTGATTTAATTTTTATCTGAACAGACTAGCTCTGAAATTGATTATTCTATGAAAAGGAGCCTAATACCAACCTAATATTCTAGTGAGAAATGTTTTTTGAAAAATACTTCAATAAAACATAGTCTCGCTCTGCTGAAAATAAATTATTAACTCATTCTCTACAAACTCAATTACTTATATGAATAAAATTCCTAGAATGAAAACCACCATCAATATGAATTTATTATTTACACAAATCTATTTCTTCTTCCCGTAACTTTTCTATTTAATACTTGGTACCGCAATACGGGACATTTAAGCCGATAACCACCCCTACTACTTAAGTGGGTAGTCATTTTTCAAAGTCTCTCAGACGTAGGGTTGCCACCTTTATCTATACTAGCTTTACTAATATTATAAATAGGTAAAGTTTGTGTGTTTGTAAGTTTGTGAGGTTCTAAGGGATAATCTCTGCCAGTGCATGCTAGGGTAGCGGAATTCGTTCGAAAGAGTCACCGCGGCCTAGGAACGCTAAGGGCATTAGGAGGAACACGGATGGGTTTTAGTTAGTAAGAGTCTGACACTCCCTCCCACTCCGCCCAGAGAGAAGTCATTTGATGATTTCCGATCCCTAAAAAAAGGGGTGCCAACTGAAAACCAGCGCAGGGTGTCTGACGCCCTTGCGGATTTTTTTCGAAAGAGTCACCGCGGCCCTGGAACGCAAAGGGCATTAGGAGGAACACGGATGGGTTTTAGTCTGTAGGAGTCTGATACTCCCTCCTACTTTACCCAGAGCTGGAGGAGTCATTTGATGATTTAATATCCCTAAAAAAAAGGATACGGAATTAGGAGACGTAGGGTTGCCACCTTTATCTATACTTCTACATTTGTATACTAATATTATAGATAGGTAAAGTTTGTGTGTTTGTAAGTTTGTGAGGTTCTAAGGGGTAATCTCTGCCAGTGCATGCTAGGGTAGCAGAATTTGATCGAAAGAGTCACCGCGGCCTAGGAACGCAAAGGGCATTAGGAGGAACATGTATCGGTTTTAGTCAGTAAGAGTCTGACACTCCCATAAGCTTCACCATCCATAAAAAAGGGTGTATCTCTGGATTTACTGATCTGATTTTGTAAATTGTTTTACCAATAGCCACTTTATTTGTGAGTGTCATAGGCTATATATTAACCTGAAAAATACTGCCCAACGAAATGGGCCAGGATCTGCTAGCTATTATATAAAGTAATACTCAATTAATATTTTTATCAGGCATTAGTGTCAAAGACAAAATTTATGGGTAAGCCAACTTTTAAGAAATATATTTCTTACGTTTTCATAGCTAATATTCAAGTGATGCGCTTTTTTAAATCACATCATGGACAATTTCAAAACACAAACCGATTTTTGAAGTTAAAGTAAAGTTTGAACGAGTTAATTTGCTAACTGAAAGTACCTAATTCGAATAAAACAAATATAGGAGAGAAGCCTGAAATATATGTCGAATACAATAATTTATCATAGTGTGTTTCATTTCTCAAAATTACATAACATAACATCACGCCTATATTCGCTGATGGTTAGGTTATTTATTATTCGCAATAAAAAAGGTGGCAACCCTAGTATCTGAGGGGAGAGGGGGAGTAGGTGACAAATGAAGAGGTATAGACTTAAAGGCATGATTAATGACCGCTCGATGCCTCTTGTGAGGGTATCTCGAAACAACTTATCTGATGTAATACGATGAATTTTACCGTAAGAAATTGAAGATATTGATTTCGATTTGTTTTTCATAGATTTATTACGACTGTTTGTTTTGAAATTTAACGCCGATTTTTGACCAATCCGGTAATCAAGTGATTCGCCCGCTTGGCAAATGATGTACAACCTAAAAACCTTCCTCGAGAATCACTCTATCTATTGGTAAAACAGCATAAAAATCGGTGCAATACTTTTTGACTTTATCGCGAACAGACAGACCTGTGAAGGTTTACCTTTCTAACTACTCATTCATTTTTTTAGTGATAGTGTTTTTATAGTGAGAGATAGAGGTCAAATGTACCTACTTATATCAATAAGTAAAAAATTGTATAGTTCGAAAGCAACGCCTGAATCAAAACTTATGGCGTCGTTTTTGCAGTTCTTTTACTTTTCTCATGAACTGTTAATATCTAAACACACTATGCCGAAGGTACGCGACCAAAGTTTGGCATAATTACGCCTGCAGTGATATTTGGATAACTGACGACAAATTATTCCGAAATTACGTTGCGTTATAACGTACGCCGAACTTCGGTCAGGCGTAAGTTCAGCGGCCATTCGGCGGCAACGTAATCTGTAGAGCACATATTATACGCAACCAAAGTTCGGTTCGATTGCCGACGGAGATCCGGGGCCGGAAGCAGCGGGAGGCAGGCATGCCCGCGCACCACGTGTCCATCCCGTTGTGTATAATTATTTCGCCTCTGTCTACGCACGACGCTTTGTTGTGTCATTAAAACTTAGGTACCTTTTTTTTAAGGATGGGAAATCATCAAATTACTCCTCCCGCTCTGGGTAAAGCAGGAGGCAGTGTCAGACTCCTACGGACTAAAACCCATCCGTGTTCCTCCTAATGCTGTTTGCGTTCCAGTGCCGCGGTGACTCTTTCGAACAAATTCCGCAACCCCGGCAGGCGCTGGCCCTAGCGGGCCCACAAAATTTAGGTACCCGCACCATGTTTTATTCAGGAAAAAATAATTATCGCGGTTGAGTCGCGACCGTGCTTGGATCAATCATCTGTTTGTTGCAATGAGCGTCTGTCTGTACAGCTGTTTAGATAACACGACAGCGCTCGAGACACAGAATACTCACAAAGTTGCGCAATTGTTTTTTTTTTTTTTAATACAAAACGGGGAAACTCTTGGCCCAAATCTCACTTGATGGAAAGTGATGACCGAAGATGGAAGCGAGCTTTACCCGGAATCCTCTAACACAGAGGAACTGGCTAACATACCTCTAACTGCCGGAACACAACAATGCTCTTAACATTGCTGTTATGGCGACAGACTTAGAAAAGATGGTGGTAGCTTGCCAGGCGGACTTAGAACAAGTCCTACCACCAACCAAACCGAGCAAAAAATTTGCCCCCGCTGGGAATCGAACCCGGGACCTCTGGGTCTGAATCAGGTGGTATAACCACTAGACCACGGAGGTGGTTAGTGTCACCTGTTTAGCACCACCCGGGGATCACGTGCAGGGATTCGCTGAAGAGTATTCTCCTACGGACGCGGGTGACACGGCCCCCAAAAAAAATTCTGTCGCGCAAGTCGGCATTTATGCTGTATCATAGCCAACGTTGGAACGTAAAATCAGTCTCGGAACTTCGGTCGCGTACCTTTGGCATAGTGTGTTTAATAGACACTTAGTTTTGCTCACGCACTAATCAATCACTGCACCCAAGTTTACATCAAGAATATACTTCCATGTCTGCAATTTCCCATCAAAAACCATTGTTTAGCTTATAAAAAGAGCCCATCTTAAGGCTGCCTTTCCACAAGAGATGTCATTGTGTGAAAAAAGAAATGAATTCGTTAAGAACCACTAGAATCGCATCATTTTCCTAGCCTCGCTCAGCGCAAGCAATTTTTTTGACTCTTAACAAACGCATCCTCGCACATCTCTAGTGGAAACGCAGCCTTATGGCTCAGCTACAAAGATGTGGAGATCCCCATAATAGGTCTCACAACCATGGTCTTTTAACGACGGTTTACGCAAAGATCATAAAAATAATTTTCTGTCCAGTCAAAAGTCAGACGATAAAGTAAATTAGACCAATTTGGGATACTTTAATCCGGTAAGGACTTTGGAATTTTATGTCGAGTTTTAAAATTTACTTTTTTATTTGGTTAGTTATTCAAGGATGCCAATTTTTTCTCTTTAGGGTTTTAGTGAAAAGGGTATGATAACAAAAAAAAAATACGTTTTTCTTGTACTTGTTATGAGGTTTACAATAAAGTATAATATACATTAATTAATTAAATATTATAAAGCAGAAGAGTTTGTTTGTTTGTTTGGTTGAACGCGCTAATCTCAGAAACTACTGGTCCGATTTGAAAAATTCTTTCAGTGTTAGATAGCCCATTTATTGAGGAAGGTTATAGGCTATATTATCACGCAAAGACTAATACGAGCGGAGCAATAATGAAAAATGTGACGCAGACGAAGTTGCGCGGGTCAGCTATAAAATATATAAATTAATAAATAATAAAATGTAAGTAGTCCGTCCGACAGATTAAAAAGAAAATTGGACACGTATTTTTTATTTTTTCAAGACGATACAATGCGTTGAATTTTTTTTTTTCAATTTCCAATATTAATTTGGTGTGTTCTTATAAACTTTGGATCGTACTTAGGTTATATCTGGTGTAGTTTACCTTACGGACCTTGTAGAAATCAGAACAAATTCCCTGCCTTCAAGCGATTTTGCCATACCATACTGGAATCAAAAGTTGCTCACAATTTAGGACCCATTAGTTACTTACTGTGACATGTTAATATTATAATCCGTGGTGCTTGGCAACTGGACAATAGACACCAATAGACACCAAGGGACATACCCTTGGTGTCTATTGGCCTAGCTCTATTCTGAAACCTGCTTGATAAGGAGGAAAGTGGAAATTATATTTATTTGTTTTCCTACTCGTCCGCTGTACTTTTCTGACTAATTCAGTTGCGGGATCCAATATACAGCTAAATCGTTTCTCCGGGACTCGTCGGGCTTCATTAGCTCGGCGTTTTTCTGGTAATCGCCACTGTTGATTCTGGCTTTCAAGAGTTGCAGTGGTTGGGAATGTGTGGCGGGCTTGTCCCAATAAAAAATCTCCAATACCTAATGTTTTTTTTTTTTTAATTTGGATTGGATTTATTATATACAAAACGATTTTTTCATAATATATCGATAAATTATAATCTTATTCAGATTTATTTCAATCTTACGGTGTCTGCCATTTTTCGATGACATAATTATGTATGCAAAACGTAATTCTATAGATATATTTTGTACGTGTAAATGGGATTTAGTTTTTAGTTATTTAGTTATAGTAAAATTAATGGTGCAGACGACTCGTTATTTGGTTTGATTTGAAAACATAATAAAACATGACGTCTATAAGAAAGCAAAATGCGAAATGGATTTGAACAGTCAAACTTTAATATTGGACGATATTTTAAAAGTAAAGTTCCCTTTTCTGCCGTGGTATAACAAAAATGCCGTTATCTGCCACAGCCGTTGTTTTGAATAACATACAAAAACCGCGGTAAAAATGTAAATCGATGTAACTTTTCAATGACAACACCTATTTCAGACTTGGAGGTACCAAAACATAGATCAAGCTGCACACTTTCGAATTGTGCACCCTGTCATATCGTAAATATAATTTAATTTCATGAAAAAGCGTTTTTTGCGTTTTAGTTTATCATCGGTGGAACCGAAATCTTATGGGTCATCGACTAAAAAGCCGCTACGTATAGCGTAACGGCATTTTAGTGTATCTATTTCATAGCGAAATATTGTCCGTTAAAATGCAAAAAAAAATATCTTCAATGCGTAACTAAAACGGCGTTATAACACATAACGTCGATTTAGCTTAAAATTATGTAATATGGAACTGACTTATGTTAGACTTTAGTGCGTTTAACGGTACTTTACTGCTTTTAAGTCTGGTAACTTTTAGATGCATTTAAATTAAAAGGAAAATCTTGAATTATTGTTAAGCTAAATCGCGGTTAAACTAAAAACCTTATAGTTTAACGGCATTATAGCGCAACAGTATAAAAAAATAGTGAACTATAATATTGGCCAAAATAAAATAAAGTTATTAAAAATAAAGACATTTTTTAAATAAAAGTCATTGTTTTATCAATCACTAGTCAATATTTCTTTAATGGTTTTCAAAGATAAATATATTTTTGGTTAAACCTATAACTTTAATAATTCTTCACTTATAACCAGATTTCTTAGGAACTTTATAATAATACAAATATCACATCAGTCTCTTTCAATCAATATTAATTAGGTAATACTTTTACTTTAAAATAAGATAACTTAAAACAAATTTTAATAAAATGAAATTTACATACAGACCACTTTAATGAAATTTGAGATAATAAACAATCAAAACTAAGTTTAATCTTTTCCTTGAACTCAAAACTTAAAATTACCAATGTCATTTAAAAACAATCATCCATTATTAAAAACAAAAAGATAAAAATTCTTCCTTAGTTGAATTTTAGTTCTAACGTTTTTCCTACATTTATTAAAGAGTTCTTGATGATATTTATTATTCTGAAAAACATGGTATTCAAAATCGTATCACAGTTACATTTAAACAGAAAATTAAAATTATTATTTATTTAATATCAGTCTCAATAAACTTACATTAGTCTATATTATTATTATTATTCTAATCAGAACTTGGACCGAAATGTTCATTTTCTTTTGTTGGTAAGTTTTTCCAAAATATTTGAGGGGGAATTATGTTTGATAGGTTTTTAAGTATGTCAGCTTTTCTTTTAGGTTCGATACATTTCGGTTCAGTCCTGAATTGAAATACCATTGTACGTGGGTTTTTCAAATATTTATCATTCATATAACGTAGAGTAGTATAAATGATGCATCATCGAAATTATTTCTATACATGAGGTCATAGCTTTTACGATTGAAGCATACCTCAACCATATTTTTTAAATATGCTCTTGGATTTGACATTTGGATTCTTCTTTGTGAGACGTAATTTGGAATATTTATGAAGTTTTCTGGCGACATAGATTGTACGATAACTTTAGATTTATTAATAGAAGATACACACTCTTCAAAATCTGTAAAATCGTAAAGTTTACCTTTTTTCTTCATGGCTAACTCTACTTGGTGATGCACTTGATCACTGCTCATAAAAGTGTGGCCGGGTTCAAAATAATACAGAGTTATTTTTTCTGTGGCAATATCTTCACTATTAATCATGTGAGGGAGCATCGAATACAATAGCCAATTTTTGTTTTGTGAGCTGCAATTATCGAGCCAGATGTGTACTTGCCCAACATCTCTATTACGCAAAAGAAAATGATAAAATGCTGACATTATATCCTCTTGTCTTCTCCCTGCAATGCCATCATGCCAGATAACTGTAAGGGGTTTGGATTCTGCGGTAATCTTCCCAAGTGGTGCAAAGGTTTGATTGTATGCTGTAAGGCGCAGAGAGAAAATTGCAGCTTTAAACATCTCCAATCTGGGTAGCATAATCACTTTTTCGAGGTCAGAGCTATAGAATATTTGTGAATTATTTTGTGGTTCCTCTTTATGTTTTGTATACAGATCTCGTGCTTTTGTGTATCGTTGGTGATGTTTACCCCAATCCACACAAACTGTACACTCTTCAAGTATCTGGACGGTGGCATCATGTGATGTTTCCCTTTTGTGAAAATTATAAGCCTCGCACAATTCACACTCCTCGTTGCCGAGGTCGGTAAAGGATATGTTCATTTTTTTTACATGTGATCTGTATAAGCTGTACGAAATATTTTTATCGGGGTATGTCTCACAAAAATGTTTATGCATTTGGGTTATGTTTATGTCACTTGGTAGATATCGACGCAGAGGTGCATGTTCACGCCTATAGTGTGGTTCTAAAGGGTTAAACGATTCAACATGCTGATTCAGTAAATCGCGATCAAATGCCGGTGTTTTCTGGTGTTTACCACGTTTATCTATTGAAGGATCAGTAAAAGTTGTATGTAGTATCCTGTCATTATTTTTCAAATATCCTAGAGTGGTAAGGAAAAATATTTTGCACACCTCTTTTTTGGTGCCATCTTGTTTTTTCAATACAAAATTTCTTTTTGGCTTCCTTTTGGGTTGGCTTGTAATTTTTCTTTTTGGCACTGCTACATAAGTGTGTGCTTCAACAAATGCATGTTGTTCCTGCCATGACATATCCCAGTATGATTTATTAATAGCTTCTCTATCTTCTTGGTTCAGCAGGGTCATACATTTCCTTAGACACTTTTCATTGCACCCAGGTTTGACACTATGTTCCCTCTTTTTTTTATTTTTGGCATCCAATCTCCGCTGTTGTAAGGGGGTGTTATATTTCCTTCTTTTGCGTGGTGGTTTTAGTAGTTCTGGTAATGTGGAACAATAATTGCCATCAACGGTATTGCTGCGCTTGCGAAGGCATGGTCGCTCGGGCGTAGTTTCCTTACGATAAGTGGCACCAATTGAGTTTCTACGTCTTCGCTCCGAATTAAAATTCTTTAAAATTCCATAATCCACAGGTAATATGGAACGGTAATTGTCATCATCAGTAATTCTATGTTCGCGGTGGCGTGATCGATCGGGCGTAGTTTTCTCACAACAAGTAGCACCAGTTGACTCTCGACGTCTTTGCTCCAAAGTTTGCATTTTTCTTTTAGAAGGAGTTAAAGTCTTTGTGACATTATCATCATCGGTTTGCAGCCTATACTTCTTAGTTTTTCTTTTCCTTTCAGACAGATCAGACATGGGGCTTTCTGAGAAATCGGATGGACAGTAATCTTTGTCAATGACGGAGTCGTCTGAATCAAAATCAGGTGGACTATTTTCACACAGTCCTTTCGTATTCAATTGGATTTCTTTATCAAGCGGAGAATCATTTGATGGCATTAATTCGTTGCATGTTAAATCTACTTCGATGGGGGTGTTGACGACGTGCGTTGTAATAATTTGATTGAGTGTGCTTTCGTTGAATAGAGACTGTTCTAATGTACTTAAACTCAAAAAATTATGCGAATTGTATGTAGTTTGTGTCTCGCAGCTAAATGTGTCAAAAATGCTTCCGGGCATTGAATAAGGCTCCGCATACATATTGTCAACAAAGTCAGTCACACCAGGCTCAGGTTTATTACTATTGCTTTTCTCTAAGTGTTTATTTTGTGATAGCTCAATTACAGAAGGAGTTGCTGGTTTTTCTTTATCCTCATCTAAAATGCTTTTGACTCGTTTGGAAAGTTCAGGCTCAGAATGACTAATATTTTTTGTCTCTAAATTTTTGTTTGGTGATAGCTCTTTAGAAGTATTCAAAGGTTTTTCCTTAACCATATCTAAAATACTTTTGGCTCTGCTGGATATACCAGAGTTTCTGTAACAAGAAAATAACATGCTGAGTGTGTAGGTATAGGTAAATGTTAACTGCGCTCCGCGGTTTAACCCTCGTATTCTTTAATCGTACGTAAAGATATCGTGATAAAAAGTAGCGTGTATGTTAATTCAGGTCTTCAGCTATCAACATGCCAAGTTTCATCGCAATCGATGTATTAGTTTTTGCGTGAAACAAAAACAAACTATTTCATTTATAATATTATTAGAATTTACTGGCAAGCAAATTATTTTGTATATTAATTTCAATAAAAAGCGCACATGTAAAGTAGGTACCTATTTATAATGAGCACAAAATCATTCCGAGATAATGTAAATAAAAACTAACTTACCTAAAGTGACGGTTCGCCATAGCGTTGCGAAATTGGCGGGAACAAACCCGGAGCGACACGCGTCCTCACCCACAAGCGCCTGGCAGTGCACTAGTTTCACCCCCGACCCCTCTGATTTCGGAACAGGATCGTTACGTAGCTGGCCCCCCGCCCCGCGCGAGATCAGTTAACGGCTATGTTGTGTATTAGTGTAAGATAACGTCATTTTAGTCTAATAATGATGGAAAGTAAATTTTTGTTTAGTTTTGGAAATGCCGCTACTGTCTTGTAACATACGTTAAGTTAAAATATAAGTATGTCATAATATTAACCTATAATGCCGTTAAACGTCGTTAATCACATTTAAGTCTAGCATTTTCATTTAACGACATTTTAGTTTACCAAAAGTAAACTTCTTTTTTTTTAAAAAGAATAACAATAAAACAGTTAAGGAACCTTTACCGCTTTAAAGTGTACAAAATACTGTTAACGGCAATCCAGAGAATCAACCATATGAAAATTTTGAAATAAAATATGAGTTACTGAACCTTAGCGGCTATTAAGACTCACAAAGTTACTTAATGACATTTTTGATAATTTAACACGAGAAAAATATGTACTTAACGGCATTTTTAAAGTGATTATTTTCAAAACTATTCAAGGTATTGAAAATTCGCAAACACAGATCGATAGATTTTTTTTTTCTCATTAATATAGCATCAAAAGTTAAAAATCGACCAGATGTCGGATAACGGCATTTTAGTTATACCACGGCAGTTTTATAAAATAATCCTACTAATATTATGAATTTCAATAGGTGGGTATGTCTTAATATTACCATACACGCCTAAGGAGCTGAACGAATTTTAGAACTCTGATCCAAATTCGAACTTAAATTCGATTTTTAAAGAGCGCAAAGGGCGTATGGAGGAATACAGATGGGTTTTAGTCAGTAAGAGTCTGAAAAGGCCACTTTAACTTTATAATATTAAAAACACAATTTTCATCTTTATCGCTAACGCATTAAGTTCAAGATTGATTGGGAAGATTTGACAGTGACCGGTAGCGTGATGTGCTTTCTGATTCTGCTAAAGTGGCCTCTTTGGCCCCCTGGTCCAGTACATTAATGACTTTTGACGCGGGCGAAGCCACAGTAAAAGCTAGTAAAGTTATAGTCTTTGTAGTAGCAAATCTGAAAAGTACTGTAACTTTTTCACTTATAAAGGGCCGGAGTACAAAATCTTTTGAAAACTTTTGGCTTTCGTTTTTTATACAATGCTCAACTTTTTGCTGCAGAGATTGATTTTCATTATTACGGTTTAACTTAATTTTAGAAACTGTAATTGTTTGTCAAAACAATGATTAAATAATTGGATTTGGTTTGTCAAGTCATATGCCTAGCGTTTTTCCAACTACATTGGGGTTGGCTTCCAGTCAAACCGGATTCAGCTGAATACCAGTATTTTAAGTGAAGAGGCTGCCTACCAGACCTCCACAACCCATTAACTGGTTAACACGGTATTTCTTGGCAAGACTAGAGTCAAATTTACTGGCTTCTGACAATCCGTAACGACTGCCAATGATCTACAAATGACAGTCGGGACCAACGGCTTAACGTGCTTTTCGAGGCACGGAGGAAACTCGATATGTTAAAATGATCACCCATCCACAGACCAACCTTGGCAAGCGTTACTTAATTTTGAATATCGTGCGGCTGTTATTATTTAGCTATTTGTTATGTCAAGGAACAAATAAAAATAATTATATTTTTTTGACATTTTTTGTTTCGATTCAGTAAGCACATTGTTTCATATTTTAAATGAATTATTCTTGTTTTAATTAATTTTTTTTATTACTTATTAGTTTTTACCGTCGACTTCAGATGCGTATATAAATTTTTTCCCGTTCCTTTTCGAATTTCGGGAAATCCCCTTTTAGTTCTCCCCTCCACCCCCCAAGGAACCTACATTCCTAAGCTTTTACGAACCTATTCCTAAGCTTTTAACTGTGCATTTTCAGTAAGTCACTCACGCAGTCAGTAAAGTTAGTTATAATAATAAATAAAGGAATAAAATCAATAAATATACATATAATTATGTAAACATTTATTTGACAAGAACCCCAGGTTGTAGCTATCAGGAAACAGACTCTGGCAGGAAATTCTACTCATTAGCGGTATATAAATGCGCATTTAAACATATAATATATGTACATACAGTATTTTTTGCTTTAAATTCCTTTGCAAGGTAGCAAAGGGCTTTTTTTCTGTTTTAATTTAAAAAAACATATTTTTTTCCGAGTATCGAAGAAATAACTGTTAAGAGAATATTTTTAAAACTCGGAGTTCGTATTTAAACTGTTCTTGGCTTGTAATCAACGTTGCTGAATAATTAATTAAGTTTTATCAGAGTTGGTACAAAAATACTTGTAATAAAAATAAATCATAAAGGTTTAGCTCACAAACAGTTGATAATAATAAAATTCGAAGCTGGCTAGTTACTTGTGGTAATTTGATATTATTTTCTTTCATATTAGCTCAAATAGTAAAAAAAAACTTACGGAAAGAAAGTAATTATATCATTTAATTATTTTTGTAGTGAAAACTTCTTTAGCACTTTTCTTGAGATGGGTATAAAATGTTATCACGTGACCTGATCGAAATTTGTAATGAAAGAAAGAAAGAAAAATGTTTATTCAGGACTCGCACAGTACACATAAAAGTGAAAATATGTAAAACTAACTGTTATAAAAATAAGTTGACACATATAACCTGACGACTTAATAATTCAGGATGTAGCATCCTGAATTATTAAGACGTCAGGACACGTGACCCGTTCGAAAATTCGTAAGACGAATGATTCAAAAATGCACAACGTTGATGTTCAAGTTTTCACTACGATTTTAATTTTATAAGATTGATTTGCTGAGCCTATTCAATCACATTGCTAGCTGAAGTCCTACTTTTTTATTGTTAACTAGCTGTGCCCCGCGGCTTCGCTCCCGTCAACTGACTACCTTTTTTTTGCTTTTGAACCTTCCCTGTATTCTGGCTAACTAAACAAAAAAAGAATTACCGAAATCGGCCCAGCCGTTCTCGAGTTTTAGCGAGACTAACGAACAGCATTTCGTTTTTATATACACAGAAAGGCACGCGTTCGACTACTATCTCACCTGATGGTAAGTGATGATGCGGTCTTAATTGGAGCACGCTTGCCTAGAAGTAACCTCTTGACTTACATCCTTCCAGGAATTCTTGTCCCAAGCAATCTCGAGACCTTGTGGAAGGTTCTTAAGTCGTCTTGCCACCAAAGTAGACCAATGAAGACAAGGCAACAGATATCACACCCTCAAACCCATCTTAGCCTGGCGGCTTTATTTTATTACATACGATTTGAGGAACCCAAAGGTTGAGTGTTAGCGAAAGCCTTTTACCACCATGTTGGTACATATGTTGTCAATAGAGGTTTTTCGTGCAGTTTATTTAAACTGCACAAAAGACGTCTTAACAAAAATAACTTAATGTGCGAAAGATGAAGCAAACATTATATATCAATAAATTAAAATTTGCTTTGTATTTCGCACGCCCGACAAGAACACAATAATTATAATCTATACTATAATATTATAAAGCAGAAGAGTTTGTTTGTTTGGTTGGACGCGCTAATCTCAGGAACTGCTGGTCCGATTTGAAAAATTCTTTCAGTGGTAGATAGCCCATTTAACGAGGAAGGCTTTAGGCTATATTATTATATCATCACGCTAAGACAAATAGGAGCTGAGCATTAATGGAAAATGTGACGCAGACGGAGTTGCGCGGGTCAGCTAGTCAAAATTAAGTCTCTCACATGTTATGTGTAAAATAGGTGTTATATCAGTCCGGCCTCATCAGTATGCACCCACTTAAATGAAAAGGACAATACCCTAAAAAGAATATAAATTGCTCATATAAATAAAAATGTCTAGTTCTTCAAGTAAAGGAGTCTGTCCAAAACTACCCAAACCGAATAAACCAAAAATATAAATAATAAAACATTCGATATTTTCGATCTCCATATATTTGATCCGAAGGTAAACATATGCACATAATTCACATAAGTTTCAAACGTTTCGGTACTGATAGATGAAAACCTCAAGTTTTTGTTTATAATAAATTCGCTTTCAGATCACGTACATTCCATTGGTCGAGGGATGTAAAGCCACGGTCAGGGTGAGGAGCTAGAACGGTTGCGACGGCGGGCGCGTGATAAACTAAATTATTGAAAAAGCGACTATGACGGGCGAACCTGTGAGAACGGCCTTGCTTGCAAGCGATCATCTTTTTACTTTTTTTATATTTGTGAGGGGTTTGCTCTTGACTCTAGTCTTGGCCAGAGAAGACAGAGACAAGGTCTACGATTGAGCGAGCTTACCCAGAAGGAGCCTGAAAGAACCGTTCTAGCCTCTACTGCACGCTGCAACAACTCGCAACGCACTATTGCTACCTAATCACGCCCTCTGTTTTCATAGTCACTGCGTGTTCCTTCTGGACCAGGTCTATTTCTTCGAGACTGGCGAGCGGGCGCAGTGTCCGTCGCAACATAAGACATTCTACACGTCATTTTTCTGGGAAAACGATTGTCCAATCCAAAATAATTGGCATTTACCACGTAAAATTTCAGTAACGCATGTCGTTCTGGATTTTTAACAATCTTATAATATTACGAAAATCGTATTAACTCAAAAATCCACTCAGTTTTTGTTATAAAAGGCAAAAAATGGAATAAATTGCGTTAGTGATACTCGCTCCCGCCTTATCACTATACACGTAGCCTATTTTTTGCGTGAATTGGAACGGTTTCGCAAATAATACTCACATGTGCGAGTGAGATGGATTGTGTTTCGCGACTTGACTTCAAATGTTTATGTTTGTATGTGTGCTAAGGTTTTGTTTTTTTTTTTTGGTGCCATATACGGCACCAAAACGACGCGACGCGACTGCGACGTAAATGCGCGCTGTTGATGCACTACTACTTATTGCTGAACAATAACTGTGCACTGTTCGCTCCGGACCGACAGCGGGTGTCGCGCGCCGGTGCCTCGCGGTGCCTGTTCGCGGCTCCACCATCACGTACCCTTACGGCTCGATATACCCCAACGGCCCAAGCGATTAGCTTGATCAACGGCCTAATTGCTCAGGAATCAGAAGTAGATGTATTTGCGTGTACTCGCAGATCGATGATCAAAATATGTATCAAGTTTTTTTTAGTTTGTAAGACAAATTCTATGTTGTTGGCTTCCTATACGCCTTGGTGCAAACTGTTAGTTTATAAAAATAGTTTAGTTAAAAAAAGGTTAGTGTAGGAAGGTTAATGTAGGAAGCAATTGTGTTAATAAATAAATAATAAATAAATAATACCCATGACCATGATGAAGCTGTTAGAATGATTTTCCAATAAATGTACCTAAGTCATCATCATCTGCCTAGCCTTTTTCCCAACTACATTGGGGTTTGCTTCCAGTCAAACTGGATTCAGCTGAATACCAGTATTTTACGTGGAGCGGCTGCCTACCAGACGTCCAGAAATCATAAACTAGGTAACACGGTATTTCTTGGCAAGACTGGAGTCAGATTTTCTGGGTTCTGACAATCCGTAACGACTGCCAAAGATCTACAAATGACAGCCGGGACCAACGGCTTAGGGTGCTTTTTGAGGCACGGAAGAAACTCGATATGTTAAGATGGTCACCCATCCACAGACCAACCTTGGCAGGATATTAATGGGGATACTCGTTCTTGCTGAGTATCAGAGTCCTTACTTAGTCCTTGATATTACTCATTTTTAAGCAAAAGTGTGACGTTTGCATTCGCATATGAGTATAGAATTGGCCCCCAGGAACGTTCGCTTAAGCACACGTCAATGGTGTCCGTGCTATCGTCAGACTATAGAAATCTATCAGATTTAACTCTGTTTGGTGATGCTGTTCGAAGATTTATTACAATCGAAAGTCTCATCTATACTAATATTACAAAGCAGTTTTTTTGTTTGTTTGCTTGAACGCGCTAATCTCAGGAACTCCGTATCCAATTTGAAAAATTTTTACAGTGTTAGATAGCCCATTTATATAGCCCGGATATATAGCCTATAGAGGAAGGCTATAGGCTATTATTATTAATTACTAAATTATTTATTTCAAGTAACAATGACTCATATAGTGTTAGTAACAATAAACAAACTTAAAACTATGTTAGTGACACAGTTAAAATAACTAAATAAACACACACAACAAAATATTCACTGCTGCAGCATCCCAGGTGTGATGCTGGAGCAACGACTCACAATACAGCAGTCCAGCCTGTCAGCAATCATGCCCAGGATGCTATTCGAACTGGCTCGCACCCTGCGCACCAAGGACGCTAAAAGCAATCAATACGCATTTCCGCAAACATCCCTGATGCGCTACAGAAGCGAGGCAGCCCCATCAACACCCTGAAAGCATTGTTAATTATACTGTACGCGAAGGGCACTGTACGATCTTTGCGTAAAATGTACCCACAGGCTACAGGTATAAAATGAGGAAATATATCATCACGCTAAGACAAATTGGAGCGAAGCATTAATGGAAAATGAGACGCAGACGAAGTTGCGTGGTACAGCTAGTTTTAACATAATCTGGAAACCAAACTTACCTAATTATGTAGGTATAAGTTATCTCTATTGTTTACTAATCCATATGGATGTTGCTTACCCGAATTAAAGATTTTTATTTTATAACGATGGATTTAGATCGAGACGCACAAGACCGATTGTTGTGGCGGCAATCGGGGTATGCCTTTTTTTTTTTTTTTTCGGGATGGGATATCATCCAATGATTTCCCGCTCTGGGCGGAGCGAGAGGGAGGGTCAGACTTCTACTGACTAAAACCCATCCATGTTCCTTCAGTGCCCTTTGTGTTCCTGAGCCACGGTATCTCTTTCGAATAGTCCCGCGACTCCGGAATGGGGGTAGGCCAATGTCTAGCAATGGACGCCAGACTTCCAGTTTCCGATTTCGTTTACTTGGATGACCAAAAACCATCGTCCAAGTAAACGAATTCCAGCTATTTCGATTTAAAATCAAAACTTCTTATCCGATTTTGAAATAAGTTAAATGGGACCAATCGACAAGTATATCCTTTTAGATAAAACACGACTTTTTCAAATCGGATCATAAATGACGGAGTTATGAGGTAACAAATATAAAAAAAATACAATCGAATTGAGAACCTCTTCCTTTTTGGGAAGTCGGTTAAAAACAGGTTTATTTATTTTAATATCAAACATCTATGTATGCATGCAATCAAGAAACCGATTTTCCACACCGTACTGTTTCGTCGAACGCCAGCCATAATACACATACAAACATAAATGTTTAGATATCTTCCCCCTCCAGCTGTTTCTCACATCCTCACCTCATAGACGAAGGCTAAAATATTGGTGTATCGATGGGCTATTTTCACACCTTATGGGAAATATCGAGTGAGCGGAAAATATTACTGGCTTTATATATTGGTGTAGTTAGGGCTGAATTTGCTTGTGATTTGAGAAAAGCTACTCAAAATGGAAAATGTAGTCTATCTAATTTTTGTGGGACAGAAAACTAATTCTTTTCGTTTATAAAATTGTATCTGAAAACTTTGGGCGAATGTTTTTGTACATTGAATTAATGTTATAATTAATTTATACCTGAAAGCTATAGTATATACTTCTAAAGGGAAAATTGCTAAACTCAGACGAAGGAAGTCACGGTCGCCAGTTAGTAGTAGAGTAGTACTATATTTTGCAGGCATTAATTTAGTTTCTGTATGTAGTCTTAGTAGTAACCTAATTTTTTTAAAAGTTAAAAAATCGTTCACTGCCGGAGATATGCTTTCCTTAAGAGTAGCCACGCAACCACCACCTTTGAAACACATCAATTATTCAATCTACGAGCAATGTAGAGTCACATTCCATGTACGTTTAGCAATTTTTGGGGCTACGTCAGAAACCACCCTTCTAAGATATCTTCATTTTTTATTCGATCACGCAAGAAAACTCCGAGCATAGCTTTTTTAACTTAACTAGCTGACCCGTGCAACGTCGTCTGCGTAAAATTTTTCATTACTGTTCCGCTCTTATTGGTCTTAGCGTGATGATATATAGCCTATAGCCTTCCTCGATAAATGGGCTATCTAACACTGAAAGAATTTTTCAAATCGGACCAGTAGTTCCTGAGATTAGCGCGTTCAACCAAACAAATAAACAAACAATCAAACAAACAAACAAACTCTTCTGCTTTATAATATTATATATAATATATATATATATATATATATTAAAGATTTACAATCAAACTGAAAAAAAAAAATTCAGTATGCAACTTTCAAAACTAGAACTATTAAAACAGCAATTCAAACGTAACGGAAACTTCGAATTTCCAAATTGACCATAAAGATACGCAGGTGTAAAACTAGTTAAAACCAGTTTTAACTGTTGAAAACCTGTGAAATCCGGCGCGAACTGGTATTTTAACGACTGGCCGCGAGTGTGCACTCAATTGGAGACTGGGAACAATATGTGTGGCTCATTAAAGGCCAATATACGCTAACGATATGTTGGCACGAAAGCCGAATGGACTGGGTTGCTGAAAATATTTAAGTTGGGAATTTGATGGGTTATATTGCCTCATAACTTTAATTCAAAAACGTTACATCATCAACATATTCCACGATACACATCTTTTTTTTATTATTGACTAGCTGACCCGTGCAACGTCGTCTGTGTAACATTTTTCATTACTACTCCGCTCCTATTGGTCTTAGCGTGATGATATATAGCATATAGCCTTCCTCGATAAATGAGCTATCTAATACAGAAATAATTTTTCAAATCGGACCAGTAGTTCCTGAGATTAGCGCGTTCAACCAAACAAACAAACAAACTCTTCTGATTTATAATATTAGTATAGATGAGCTCGTTTGACCTCTATCACATGTGATGGTAAGCGAAGATGATCGATGATGAAACACGCTTGACTAGAAGTAAACTTGACTTCAAGACCTTCGTAGTTAGCTATCAGGAAGCTCAGATTTTAGCAAGAAATTCCACTTCTTAGCTATAGGCACAATGTAAGTATAAACAATATAATATACGAATTAAAGTTGGTATTAAATTAATCCTGGAATACCAAACTTATATTATATTTACTTATGTATACAGGGTTATTTGTAAAACACCAGAAACCTCTTAGGCAGTGAAAGTACACATGATTATAAGCAACTTTTGTTTTGGTAAAACTCCGAAATCTCGAAAAAAATATCAGCTGTTTCATACAAAATGCAGTATTTAGCCAATGAAAATGTATGAAACAGCTGATATTTTGAAGTATTCCCGTTAGAGCACCAATTTTAAGAGCACCAATGTTTAGAGCACCAAAACTATTCCCATGAGAGCACCAATCAATATTTTTGCTTGGTGCTATATCGGGAATACAATAAAAAAACGTATTTTATTCCCATTAGAGCACCAGCGGTTCATTTTAGTGGTGTGCCCACACCACTAAACTAAGATATATTTTAAAACATGTCGATTAACCATCTAAAAGGTTCACACGAAACAGACTATTGTCTGCACAGACCAAGTTGCGAAGAAAAATTGTAATCTATACTCTATACTAATATTATAAAGCAGAAGAGTTTGTTTGTTTGTTTGGTTGAACGCGCTAATCTCAGGAACTACTTGTCCGATTTGAAAAATTCTTCCAGTGTTAGATAGCCCATTTATCGAGGAAGGCTATAGGCTATATATCATCACGCTAAGACTAATAGGAGCGGATCAGTAATGGAAAATGTGACGCAGACGAAGTTGCGCGGGTCATCTAGTGAAGTTTATAAAAGTCTGTATCGTGTGAACGGTCCATAAATCACAACTGAAAATATTTTTTTTCAACTACGGCACTTACAAAATTTAACTGACTCAGACAAAAATCACACATAGGTATCTAAGTTTCTTTGTCGTCTTGGGTGAACTGATTACGTAGTGAGCTGTCAGTCCTTGTAATCAAGATGGAATTTTATTTCCAGTAACTAAGTAAATCTATTATAAAATAAGAAAATTAAAAAAAACCCCTACACAAAAAATAAACTCTAAAAACTAACAAATAATATTTATATATTTATTTTGAGGGCCGAGTCACTCGCGTCCATAGGAGAATACCCTTCAGCGAATCCCTACACGTGGTCCCCGGGTGGTGCTAAATAGATGACACTAACCGACTCCGTGGTCTAGTGGTTATACCTCCTGATTCAGACGCAGAGGTCCCGGGTTCGATTCCCAGCGGGGGCAAATTTTTTGCTCGGTTTGGTTGGTCGTAGGACTTGTTCTAAGTCCGCCATGTAAGCTACCACCATCATGTCTAAGTCTGTCGCCATAACAACACTGTTAACAGCATTGTTGTGTTCCGGCAGTAAGAGGTATGATATAGCCAGTTCCTCTATGTAAGAGGATTCCGGGTGAAACTAGCTTCCATCTTCAGCTTCTTCGTGTGAACCTTTGATGGAAACGGGGTGTCAGACTCTTACTGAGTAAAACCCAACCCTGTTCCTCCGAATGGCCTTTTTTCCTGGGCTGCGCTGACTCTTTCAAACGAATTTGCAAGCCTGGCAGGCACTGGCCCTAGCGGGCCCCGTCTACAATGCATCGTCGGACGCAAGAAGAAGATTTTGTTATGTAATGTATTAGATGAATGAGAAGATAGATAATTTAAGATTATAGACTTATTTAATGTTAAGTACTTTAATATTTTTATTATTACTCGTTATGCCATTTACCCCCAAAATTCCTGGCAAATTAAAAAGTCGGACAAAGTCGAAGTCTGGACATGGCCGGACAAAATTCCGCCACATCCACGTACATCACCGTGTAAGCTTTAAGTGAAGTATACGCGAAGTTAAACTGTAAACTTAGGTGAGCTGAGCAGCGGGACCTCCTGGCCGACTACTTGGAGGACCGAGAGGTCCTCCTTGTAGACAAAACGGCCAGGTTGCGGCGGTACGGCGCAGAGTGCGGTGTTCCACAGGGGTCGGTACTTGGGCCCCCCCTGTGGAACATCGGGTTCGATTGGCTCCTGCGGGGAGCCCTCCTCCGTGGCACGAGTGTCATCTGCTACGCGGATGACACTCTCCTCACTGCCCGGGGGAGGAACTTTGGGGAGGCGGCCTGTCTGGCCTCGGCTGGCGGATCCTTGGTCGCAGGAAGGATCCGCCGCCTGGGGTTGAGGGTGGCGCTGAACAAGACCGAGGCCGTGTTCTTTCGCGGGCCTCGGCAGCGCTGCCCTCCAGATGCCCACATCAATGTGGAGGGCATCAGGGTGGGGGTCCAGGCCCAGATGAAGTATCTGGGCCTGGTACTGGACAGCAGGTGGCGCTTCGGCCCGCACTTCAGCGGGCTGTCGACGCGCCTGCTGAAGGCCGCCGGCGCCCTGTCGTGGCTCCTCCCGAACCTGGGTGGGCCCAGCGCGCGATGCCGGCGCTTGTATGCCGGCATCCTGCGGAGCATGGCCCTATACGGGGCCCCAATCTGGGCGGACTCCCTCCACAGGAGGGAGAATGCGACGGCGATCCGCAGGCCCCAAAGGGCCATCGCGCAGCGGGTAGCGAGGGCCTACCGCTCTGTGGGCTTCTCGGCAGCGTGCGCTCTGGCCAGCACCCCTCCTTGGGAGTTGGAGGCATGGGTGCTCGCCAGAGTGTACGAGTGGACGGCGCGCCGAAAAGCGCTCGGGGAGCGCCCCGTCGCTGAGGAGCGGGAAGCCGTGCGGAGGGAGGCGAGGGACGCCATCATCGTCCATTGGACAGAGGACCTCGCCTCCGCCACCTTTGGCCGTCGAACGCTGGACGCGCTCGGTCCAGTCTTGCGAGACTGGCTCGAGCGGCCGCACGGCTTCCTCTCCTTCCGTCTGGTGCAGGTGTTGTCTGGCCACGGCTGTTTCGGCACGCACCTGCACCGGATCGGGAGGGAGGAGACACCGGCGTGTCACGACTGCGGCGCGGCGGAGGACACGGCGCAGCACACACTGGAGGTGTGCCCAGCTTGGTCCGAGCCGCGTCGCAGTCTCACTGCGGAGATCGGACAGGACCTCTCCCTTCCCAGCGTGGTCAGATGCATGCTGGGGAGTGAGGAGTCCTGGGCCGCGGTCGCCTCCTTTTGCGAGGATGTCATCTCGCAGAAGGAGGCGGCGGAGCGCGCGCGGGAGGACGATCCTCTCGCTGCGCCGCTCCGCAGACGAAGGCGAGGTCGGAGAAGACGTCCTCTTCTCCCTCCTCGCGGTGGTGATGGGCGGGCGACAGGCGCGGGGGCGCCTCCGCCCGCATTGCACGCATCACCACCATCATCGTCGGAGGTTCCCGGCCCTCCCCCAATGGGGGGGGCGTGAAGGGCCCGCTAAGGCGGGCGGTCGTCGGAGGTGGACTGGACGTAAAGGCTACGCCGATCTCCCAGTCCACCCCCACTATGACGTTGCGGGAATTTCGTTGCTGGGTTGTTTTAGTGGGTATACCGGGCTTGCCCGGGGAGTCCCACATACCCCTCCCACTCCCCCGAGTGAGAGGGTATGCGTAACGCATTTTTTCCCAGCCGAAACAAAAAAAAAAAAAAAAAGGTGAGCTGAGCATAAGTCCACCTAATTTTACTCAATGATAATGTTCACATAATGTACGGATCAATTGCGAATTCGTCAAAAAAGCACATCTTCATTTTTGCTGCTTTACTACCTATGTTCTTAAAAAAGATGAAAAATTGGTGAAGTGCGAGTATGGCTCGTATACGAAAGGATCCGTAGAATTTCGCAAAATATTGTGAAACATGATTCTAAGGCAACGGCAAGTAGATTATACCATTATGCGGTAAACCAACTCACACTTAACCGATTTAAGTTATAATCTTCTTAACCTTTAGCATTAAGACTAAGTAATACAAGTAAAGTATGCTAAGTAGTAAATACTTCAACAAGTGCATCATGTTGAAGTATTTATGTAAAACGCCAAAGAACACTCTTTATGATTTGGGATACATTTTTTATATTTTTGTTAATTTCGACAGATTATTTTAATACTTGCTTTGTGTTTCTCTCTACTAGCCTTAATTAGTTGGTGACACGATATATATCTCTCTACTGAACTTCACAATTACGATAGAGAGACATGTACTGTCACGCGGACAAAAAGTCACCAGTGAGCGCGTAGCCTTATACAAAAAGTCACCAGTGCTCGCGTAGCCTTATACATTTAAGCACTATGTTGGTTTTCAAAAAGTTTGTAGTAATATTGTCAGCATGTCTTTTATTTTTATTAACAATGGGTTAGCTCTTGACTATAATAAAATTTTATATTGTTAGTACTGTCATAGTTCTATGCTGCTTCGCCTTCATATACCTCTAATGTTCTTGAATTATTTACTGACGTATGTATCTGAACAAAAATGCCATTGGTCTGGGTGAAATAAATATGTTTTTCTTTTGACTTATATTCTTATCGATATTTATATATAAACCCCATCACTAGAACCTAATGAACCGCTGGTGCTCTAATGGGAATAAAATCAATTTTTAGAGGTATTCCCGATATAGCACCAAGCAAAAATATTGATTGGTGCTCTCATGGGAATAGTTTTGGTGCTCTAAATTTTGGTGCTCTTAATTTTGGTGCTATAACGGGAATACTTCGATATTTTTTTCGAGATTTCGGAGTTTTACCAAAACAAAAGTTGCTTATAATCATGTGTACTTTCACTGCCTAAGAGGTTTCGGGTATTTTTTCAATTTCCCTGTATAATTAATATTACAAAATATAAAATATCTATATAAAATTGGTATTAGGCATTTTGTCTGCCTTTCTACAGTGTTTATCACCGGTGCATAAAGTTTTAAGTCTAATCAGCTATTCATTATTATTTTTTTACTATCCCTGGAGACCCGGTCCTAACTCGCAGAGGCCCCGTAAAACATTTCAAATGTAATGGGGCACCAACCGGCGATTATCCCTGTATGCAGTGTGAAAGTATTCCCAAGGACAATCCCTGGTTGGAGCAGTACTATTGCAGAATATGGTCAGGCAGGGGCCAATGATTCTTCTATAATAAACGATTATCACTCCACTAAACCACCCAAACCTATAGCGTTATATTGTTTATTATTATATTGGAAGTAATTGTCACACAAAAATATTTTTGTAAAGCATATTAGTTATAGAAATCTCACACATAATAAACCTGTAAAACAACTGAAAATAACTTAATTGTTTTACATTAAACTTTAACAATAACACAAAGACATTTTCAACAATTCCAACAATTTCAACTTTACAAAAAGACCTTACAACTTAGATATTTTTATCACAAAAAATCGTTGATATGTTGATATTTTTTGCTAGTGTTATTTCCTTTCAACTGCTGTCGAAACCTTGAGTAGGGTACACTCTTATTACATTATTTACTATCGCAGCTTCTGGTAGTAATAAGTGGTAAATGGTATCAACGCAGCTAAGAAATAAAATATTTGTATTTATTTAGGAATAAAAGGCTTTTCTAGAGGTTTTTGTATTTTTTGTACTTTTTATAGAGTTTGGTAGGTGAAGATTTATTGTTATTTAGTTGTTTTTTTTTCAGACGTTTCATTTTTTTTTTAACTTTGCCCCGTCACTAGGAATTTCTCCTGTATCCTGGGTGCGTTTACAAACATACAAAGTCACATACACAAACAGCCAGACTCGGAACAACTATCTGTAGGCCATACAAATATTTGTTCCGTGCGGGAATCGAACCCACGACACGCGACGCAGCAGCCGATCGCTCAACCACTGCGCCAACCGTGCCGTCAATGGAATTCTGAAACCAGAATAGAAAAAAACTTACGCCTTGAGGGTATTAAACCGGGCCTTAGTCTAATACCATTAAGGCATTTGGCGTTATGGCGTGGATTCATAAAATGTATTTTACATTATACTAGCAAATGCCTGCGGCTTTGCTAGCTTGGCAATTGCATACTAAAACCTTCCTCGAGAACCACTCTATCCGTTTATGAAAACAACATGAAAATCGGTGAAGTAGTTTTTGAGTTTCTCGCGAATAGACGAACACACGTGGCGGAGGACTTTGTTTTATAATATGTAGGGGCTTTTTTATAAAGAAAAATCCACATTGTGCTTATCAATCGATATACTTTTATTTTAAATAGCTTGCCAAAACATTTATGAAAATAGGTCAAGGATCTAATTTGTTTTCATTTCGAAAAGTTAATTATGGAAACAGTTGTTGAAGAGAAATTAATTTTAATTTTATTTCGAAACTCATCAACAAATATAACTTAAAATTATATCAAAACTTAAATTATATTATTTCACTATTTAGGTATGTATATCGATTTTTGTATATTCATACACAAGTTGATGATGTTTTGTTACTAAATCACATACAATCAAAATCCATGATAATACATTACTAACCATGAGAACACTAATCATCAATACTATGTCCTTGGTTAGAATACTCGTCTAAATCACTGTTGGCTAGTTTACACAGAGCGAGTTAGTGAGCGAGTCAGACTGCAGAGAAACTGCATTGCAAAAACTCGCATTGTATGGACGTGTCTTACGAGTTTCTTGCGACATGCGAATTCGATGGTCGCATCCGAGTTACATCAACATTTTTACTTTTCATTCGCCTGCTCGCCAGACAGTAACTCATATGGCGGACATCACTCGCATCATGTGGACGTATTTGGCAGAAGCTAGCAAGTGTCAGCCTAAGCTAACAGTTGGGAGCGGAACCTATATTTCTGGCGCGCTACACCGCTTTTATAAAATTCATAATGGATGGTCTTCTGAGATTGATATATTTTATTTGTGAACTATTGACTCGACATCGTGACAACTCGCAAGAGACTAGCTGTCCAAGCTACTGTCATCGTGGAGACAGCTAAAGCGAGCCGAGCTTCTGGCATATGAGTAGGCAATCCGAGTATCTATCTACTGTCTAAACAGTAGCTCGCATTGTGTAAACTAGCTGAAACTAGTGTTCTTCTCGGATAGGTAGTATATGTGCAAACACTAACATCATCTGCCTAGCCTTTTTCCTATTATATTGGAGTCGGCTTCCAGTCAAACCGGATTCAGCTGGATACCCGTGTTTTAAGTGGAGCGACTGCCTACCAGGCCTCCACAACCCATTAACTGGGTAACACGGTACTTCTTGGCAAGACTGGAGTCAGATTTATTGGCTTCTGACAATCCGTAACGGCTGCCAAAGATCTACAAATGACAGCCGGGACCAACGGCTTAACGGCACGGAGGAAACTCGGTATGTAAAGATCGTTCCACAGACCAACCTTGGCAAGCGTTGCTTAACCTTTAAGATCGACCCGTGCGGCTGTTATTATTTAGCCACTAGATATGTTACAAACACTAACAAAACGTAAATTAATTTCAACACAATACGTAGATATAATCCTGTTGTGTTAGTGACAAATATGTTACATTAACCGTTCCGCTGAGTTATCATCTTTTTGCTAACAAAAGGGATCCATTTCGAGACACATTTTGGTCTCCTTTGTAAACCAGTCTTAGGTTTGAAGCGGTTGTAGCAAAATGTTCGTCAGTTTCTGTTGTTATTTTGTTTGGTAAGCATAGGGTAAAACCAGGATAGTTGCCCCAGGAGTACAGTTGCCTCGATTTTAATTACTCTAGTTTCGTGAATATTGTCATGTTATTTTTTATCAATCGAGAGTTTCTAGAACTGCCCCTAAGTTGCCACGTTGCATATGTTTGTGTGATTGCAGGGGAAGGCAATTTGCAATCAAAGTTTTTGTGGAATAAAAGTCCATTTTCTCGACGGGCCATCCATCCTATAATATGTAATTAATATAGATCTAATAATTAATTAATATAGTTGCTTTCAACTATCCCATATACGAAATAGTTGGCGCAAAATTTAGAGGTCTAAATCGCCAATACTCTAGAATTATCAAAGAGAACGTTTTTTAATTTCACAATTTTGTAAGATAATCAACAAGCACTTGCCCAATGTAAAAAATAAAGTATTTTACTTTTTGTACTGAGAGATATAAAGTAGTTTCAAAATGTGTGGCAACTATCCGGCTTTTACCCTAGCTAATAATATTTAACGGTCTGGTTTTGGGGTGAAAATAGAGCAAACACCCCGGCCAAGTGAGAGTCGATCTATTTTTCTATGTGTTTATTATTTACGTAATTTGTAATGAGAGATATAAAGTAGTTTCAAAATGTGTGGGAACTATCCGGCTTTTACCCTAGATAATAATATTTGACAGTCTGGTTTTGGGGTGAAAATAGAGCAAACACCCCGGCCAAGTGAGAGTCGATCTATTTTTCTATGTGTTTATTATTTACGTAATGCATCTACAAAAGATCAAAAAAGTCTTCACTTCGGAATAACCGCGGATCAGGGAATTAGGAGGAACCAAATGGGTTTTATTCAGTAAGAGTCTGAGACTGCTTTCTGCTCCGGCCAGAGCAAAAGGAGGCATTTGATGATTTCCTATCCAAAAAACGGTGACCAACAATCCAACACACGAAAGATCCTATAAGGGTTCGTCTCGGGACTATTTGAAATAGATACCGCGGCTCCGAAACACAAAGGGCAATGAAGGAACATGGATGAGTTTTAGTCAGTAAAAGTCTGACACTCCCTCCCACTCCGCCCAGAGCGGGGGAAGTCATTGTATGATTTCCCACAACTAAAAAAAAAAGGGTTTCGTTTTTTCATTAAGTTGTATGGAGTTTCCATAAGCAGGCAAGACCAATATTAAGTCAAAATATAAGTGGATCAGGAGTGATCAAGATAAATATCTAAACCTATCCTCATCAGGCGTATGTAAACGGAGAAGCAACCAAACCAAAATTTTGAGAAGATATCTCTTGTAATTTTCTTTGTTTGGGTTTAATGGATCTATGCTTAATTTCATTCTGAGCCATCTGCCGTTGCGGTTACTAAATTAAAAAAATCATGTTACTGATGGATTTTTGGTAGGTATAACAAACATCCATACATCCGTCCAAATAGTAGTATGATTATTATTTATTAAACAGGAGAAGCAAAAGACCGGCCAAGTGCGAGACGACTCGCACACGAAGGAATCCGTATCATAAACCTTAATTTTTATTATTTGTATTTAAAGCGGCTATAGAAATACACAATTTCCAGCGTTCTGCCTATTATTTCAACTGTCAACCTGTTACGGTTCTCGAGATACAGCCCGCTGACATACGGCTTAGTAAAAGGGTTTCGTTGGTTATACTTTGGTTACGGAACCCAAAAAAGACAGCACTTAGTTTAGTATAGTTTATCAAAAATCTCATTACTTCAAATTAATTACGATGTAAAAACCATTTTCCATCTTAACAACTCACCAAAACCGAAAACACCCTATTAAATTACACATTAATGCCAAGCAAAGTCAGGTGTCTCCCTAAACAAAGTTAAATTAATTCAATACCAGCGCGCCGCCAGGCGTCTCTCGCCATTTATCAAATGCGTGCAGTATTACATGTCATCTAATTTTATGCTAATTATTCGTATAAACTTGCAAGCTTAATTAGCAAGTTGGAGGTTTTTCGAAGAATGAAGGTTTTATGCGAGTTCGTTTAATTTTTGGGTAATTTTGACAAGGGTCTTTGTTGGGTGTCTTTTGGAAGATACCTTTGTAAGGCTGCCACGGAGTGAGGCAGGTACGAAACGGACAGTTTTTAACCAATGGAATTGCTTAAAAGTTCAGTCACTGACATTTTCTACTATTCTATTGGTTAATATTTCTCCGTTTCTCCGCTCTGCTGCCTCGATGTCAATGGACAGGCAGCCTAAACGAGGCTGTATGTACGTTACGTTGGGTTTCTAGATAGTTACCAAGTAATCCTAAATTATAGACAATATTATATTATGGAATGTGTCTTAAGAGTTCGCTCTCTAATTTCGTTTTTTTTTCCTGCGCACTTGGTGACATTTTTTCCTTGATTTTCATTATGTCTTTTTTTTCTTCTACCTAAACTAAACAAGTATTCGTAAGACGTAAAAAGCAACTAAGGACATCGATAACAAAGAAGCGTCCTCTTGAATAAAAAGATCTGCTAAGCAAGATCACCCATTTTTCTCCGAAGCTGGATAATTCTTTGTTTTTCTAATTAAAAGAATAAAATTTAATTAAAACAAAATAATAATCGAGAAAAGAACATTAAACTCGAATGATAAAATAATTATTAACTCTACCTTTTCTGGACTAGCTTTGGCTCGGATTTCGAACTAACATAATGTTTCTGAGAACCAACAAGTATTGTGCAAGAAGAAATTGCCTATCACACCTCAAGATCCCAGAACTGAGGTTGGCAAGACTGATGTCAGAATATTATTTTATTATGACGCTTTAAGTAAAATATAATATATTTTACTTTGTTTTCGTGAAGTGACGACCTGGTAATCTGTAATACAGGTTTATACCTATGATAGATACCAGCTTCGCACATATGTATACTTGATTGAAATTGTGTTAGTTAATTTGTATCGTATAAAGTCTTGTTATTTGTGGGAAAAATAAATAAAAATATTAATTAAAATTATATTTTTGTTAAATCTTAACTTCACTGATTCCTCACTATGTTGCATTTACATTGAAATCCTTACATTTTTGCTGCTTACCAAGCGAAAGAAACTCGACCAATCACCTAAACATGAACATTTTCAAACCAGCGCAAACAAAGCGAGAACCCCAATCTCCAATCTCCCATTTTCCAAATGGCGGACAAAATGGCGGTAACAGGAAACCGGAAACGCCGCCATTGTATTGAAACGAAAATATATCGAGAATGATTGATGGACCAACAAATGGACTGTGGTTAATTATACGTAATTCGTTAAAATGGAGTCTTTGTGCGAAAATGGTGGTCGTATATCATAGGCGGACAATGTGGCATGTGGATGGGTATAGCCCTTCATATTACGGATTGTTTAAGCTCATGTTACTAGTTTTTTTTACCGTGCCTTCTCTCTAGTGGCCTGTCCTTTATAAGAACCTGCATTTTATTCCGGTACCTATACAGCACTATTCTTTAATTAGTACAAAAAAAATGGGGCTGTTCCCGTACCCATTACTTATCATAATTTTGCAGTCAAAAGTAAAAAAAAACGAAATCCCAAAATTGTTTAATTTGATTTATTTTTACTTGAGTATCTTAAATGATTTCTTAATAAAAAACTTTTTACAAAAAAATACAACCGACTTCCAAAAAAAAACACTACAAAGTAAAAAATAACTTTAATTTCGGAAGTCGATGTTTTTGTTAGTTTCTTCGTATTTAGACACCGACTTCCGAAATTAAAGTTATTTTTTACTTTGTAGTGTTTTTTTTTGGAAGTCGGTTGTATTTTTTTGTAAAAAGTTTTTTATTTTTCACTTTTTAGTGGTGCCCCACACCTAACAACACCACTGCAAAATCGCAGAAAAGCAAAATACGCAATTTCGATTATCAAAGAATCATCTAAATAATCAAATTCCAGGTATTTCGATATAAAATCCAAAGTTCGTAACCGATTTTGATATGATTTAAATGGGACCAATCTGCAAGTATATCCTTTCAGATAAAACAAGAATTTTTCAAATCGGTTCATAATTGTCGGAGTTATGAGGTAACAAACATAAAAAAAAAAAAAAAAAAAAAAAAAATACAACCGAATTGATAACCTCCTCCTTTTTGGGAAGTCGGTTAAAAATTACTTAATTGTAAAAAGTTGATAATTTTGTTGGTCCTAAGCCCAATTAAAGTGCGAACGAAAAGTTTGGATTGCTTATTTTTTCGTTTACCATAAATTGAGTGACATTTTGGGATATAAACAAACGTTAATAACTTTGCTGTTTATGAATATTATTTAATGAGACTTTACATATATAATAACAAGACCTTTTCTAATAAGCACTTTAAGTATTTGTACTAATTAAAAATTAGTGGTATATAAAGTTTCAGGCCGAATACTTCTCTAGTGACAGGTAAAGTAAATGCTCTCAATTTAATGCTCGTAGTCTGCCACTGCACCATTGCGATTCGCCTGGAGTGTATACGGGCCTAACTTTGACATCGGTAATCGCACAAGTATTTTCTATCAACAAACAAGATGATTTGCCATGCAAACCAAACCAAATTTGCGTTATTCTAACCCACGAGCAGCTCCCGTCGGTCTCCGCTGCAGCGAACGCAGTCAAAATGGGGTTCCAAATTCAAATCACATTATTGCCCGGCGGGTTATAACGAAATTCAGTATACTACACTGTATAGCCACCGGGACTGGAACTTCGGACGCCCAACCTGCTCTTTGCGGTAGCGGCCGACGCGCCCCATCTGTTTTCATGACTTGAGCACAGTTTTCTAGCAGTAGGTGTAACAAGTAGAGTATGTTCCTCAGAGTAAAAGGTGTCTTTGCTTTGGGCTAGCTTAAATCCCTCGCTACATTCAGGATTCTTTTATTAACTTCTACTCGCCTTGCTCGTGAGTTAAACTCTCGACTCATAGTTGTGTTCGGGATTCAATATGACGCAAGTGTCATAAGGCACTGATTTATCCCCTCGTTTCATAATCTACTATAGTTTAATACTCTTATTTAAAAGAAAAACTTTCAATTTCAAGACACAATATCTAAAATAAATAATTCAAAGTCAAAAAATGTGTAAAATTTACAGGAGAGAGTAAAATTACATAGGTGTTCTTGACAGTTTGCGACTGCTAAGGGGATTTCCCCGTAGTTCAATGAAATGTTATCAACTTCGATGTTTCAAGTTATCACTCCTATCGGGTACCATAAGCGCCGAACTTACGCGGCAGAAATTCAGTTGCGCAACTTTGCGTGTATTCAGCATTCAGTGTCTCAAGCGCTGTCGTGGCGTCATGTCTTGTTATCTAAACAGCCGGACTGATAGACGCTCATAGAGACAGAAAGATGATTGATCCAGAAACACGGTCGCGACTCAACCGTGATAGTTAATTTTTCTGAATCAAACATGGTGTAGGTAACTATGTTTTAATGACAACAAAGCACGTGCGTCGTGCGCAGACAGAGGCGAAATAAACACAATGGGCGGACACGCGCTGCACGCGCAATGCCTGCTTCCCGCTGCACCACGCCCCGGATCTTCGTCGGCAATCGAACCGAACTTCGGTCGCGTAGAATGAGTGCTCTACAGAATACGTTGCCACCGAATTGCCGCTGAACTTACGCCCGACCAAGTTCGGCTGTACACTCTAATGCAACGTTATTTCGGTATGATGTGTCGTCTGTAATAGGCTTGTGTCCGAAAGAAATCTAATTTGATGAAGTTACGACGCTTTTAAAATTCTCAATACGTCACACCTTCGCATAATTTTTAGTGAGTCGTGACGTCACGAGCCCCCACTCCCGAGTTTTGAACGTTTTATCTTTGTCTATATTTATTGATTTACAAAAACAAAAAATACGTGTCCATTATTTTTCAATACTCTAACTGACGGACTAAATAGTTTTGCCATTTGTGGATGATGGAATCTAGCCTATTCAAATAGCGATCATGTTGAACTTCGGTCGTGTACCTAATTTCAGTATAGTGTGGATAGACTTATATTTCTGTGGGATAGACACTAAGCCGATGATATTTCAGCCAATCACAGCAGCAGTTTCACTTTGATCAAAGGGCAACAGGGTTCTTGAAACTAAAGTACCTACGAACAGTCAAAGTAACGAGATACGAACGCAGTTACTGTGTAAAACTAAACCATAATGGTACCTGAGATACATACCATACGTCCCTAGTTGACATTCAGCGAAAACCTTTGTTTTATGTTTGACATTCGGGAAAATCTTTGTTCTGTTTATTGGGTCTTTATTTGAAATAGATGTTTTATTCACACTTTTTTGGCTAGTTGTATACCGTGTTGTGTAGTAGAAGTCACTGTTGGACTGCACAGTTTTTAGTTATTTCAACAATATCCTGTACAGAAAGCTACAAAGTCAAGTACAAAAAACTGCAGTAATGATTAAGCAACACCCAACCTAAGCTTACCCGGAGTGACTCATAAAGCTGGGGACTATCGTAAAAGCACGTCTTTATAGCTATTAAGTAAACTGTTATACCTTGGTGTACCTAAATTTTATTGTTACCCCGTCCTGAGACAACATCGTAAAACGACCAGCGAGTTGTGCTGTTAAATGTTTGGATTCTTGGGGCTTTTTAAGGAAGTTAATTATTTTACTATTCTCCATCAATAATGTGTCAGCCAGCAGCCAACAGTGTCCTGCCAGGGTTGCGGAATTTGTTCGAAAGAGTCACCACGGTCCTGGAATACAAAGGGCACTAGGAGGAACACGGATGGGTTTTAGTCAGTAAGTGTCTGACACTTCTTCTGCTTCGCCCAAAGTGGGAGGAGTCATTTGATGATTTCCCTTCCGTTACAAAAAGTATAGCTAACAGTGTATTTTACCCACTACGGGACAAAATATACTTAAAATTGATACTAGTGTAATCTTATTAGCCCCATCAAAATCATTCAATGTAGGCAAAATTTATGACAATTCTTGCGTTAGTATTTTTGTAAAAATCCGCTGAAATTAAATAAAAAGGACATCAAGCCAAAAAGGAAAAAAAAAAAAACGAAACAAAATATAATAATAGGACAGGTAGTACTAGCAAAAACAGTTTTTGTCGAGTAAAAAAAATCTTAAGTTTTGTCAAATAAGGTGACATAAAACCGTTTATTTTTTTTATTTATTATATTATTACTTACAATACTCTTATTTGATAACTTCTAATATTACATAAAACAGATATATACGTTATTTACGTAAACAAGAGCAAACTGTGGCGCTGTAAAATTTAACCCCTTATTCCGAAACTAGATAAACCTGTACTATACGAATCAGTGATTCCTCCGATTATAGCAAAAGCTCAAAAATGATTTAATTAATGTTTAAATTTTGATTTCATTGCAGAAAAGTTTCATATTCACAAGTACTTAACCACCTGCAATATAAAGTCTGACTCAAAATTCTCTCTTAAATGTATTGTCTTTGTTCTAACTCCTACCTTACGTTTCTCACCTCAAAACTTTAGCAAAACCCTAACCAGAAAACCACACACATCTATACATCATATTTTCCAGCACAATGACCCCTTTTTGCACCACATAACCACTTCATACTTCACATAGGTACATTTACTTACTAAATTTCAGTGTGTAAGGTCCATGAAAAGGCAAATTTTCTTCAAAACTTTGTCACACGTAGAAAATTTGCGGAATCCCAGAGTGTTGCGGTTGAAGTGCCAGAACTTGTGAATTGTTGGAGTAGAAATGTTAGGCTTTTACTAAATTTTAGGAGGTCTAGCGTTTATGTTAGCTTCAGTAGAGTTAAGTGCCGGTTTGAGGAGTAAAAAACCGGCCAAGTGCGAGTCGGACTCGCGCACTGAGGGTTCCAACCAATTTTCGCTGGTAGTTTACATGGTAATGTACATCATATATTTTTTTCAGTTTTATCATTCTTTTATTTTAGAAGTTAAGGGGGGGGGGGAGACACATTTTACCACTTTGGAAGTGTCTCTCGCGCAAACTATTCAGTTTAGAAAAAAATGATCTTAGAAACCTCAATATCATTTTTGAAGACCTATCCATAAATACCCCACACGTACGATGAAAAAAATTTTTTGAGTTTCAGTTCTAAGTATGGGGACCCCCAAAATTTTTTGTTTTTTTTCTGTTTTTGTGTGAAAATCTTTATGCGGTTCACGGAATTCACCTACTTACCAAATTTCAACAGCATAGTTCTTATAGTTTCGGAGAAAAGTAGCTGTGACATACGGACGGATGGACAGACGGACAGACATGACGAATCTATAAGGGTTCCGTTTTTGCCATTTGGCTACGGAACCCTAAAAACTGATATACTAATATTCAGTTATAACTTTCTCTTCCAACTACAAAATAATAACATCATAACTAGCCTAAATAGTGAGAACATTGCAGCACTTTATTGCATCAGAGTAAAACAGTGCAGTGAAGTATGTATGGAAATCCACTGCCGCACTGCTTTTGCTTTAAAAAAGTGCAATAAATTTGTATGAAAATCCCTTATGGCATTGTTTTCGCTCTAAAGCCACAAATCTCAAGTGACAGTCGCAGGCTTCATCTTTACAATCATGGGCAACTAGATTTATAGCAGCCAATCAGCGCTATTCTGTCCACACAACAGGCCAATCGCAGGCTACAAGCATGACCAACTAGTTTTCTATCGGCCAATTAGCGCTATTTAGTTCCCGGGAAAATTGTATTTTCTTTATATGGTAGTTGAAAGAAAAGCTGATTATGAATGTTATTACACACTCGTGTTTTAATGCCCTCGCTAAAGCTCGGACTCCAAACTAACACTCGGTGCAACTATAACTCACTTTCTGCTCGATACAATAATTTAATATTACTACAGGTTAGCCCATGTGAATGTTGAAAATTATGCCTAGGGGAAATCTTGACAAAAACAATATCCCATGTCTTATTCCAAGACTTGATATACATGTTTCATCCAAAAACGTTCAGCCGGTGAGATATCAAGAAATAAGAAACAGACTAACAAAGAACTGACATACGGAGTTCTACAGTGTGAGTCTTCATAATGTGCAATACGAAAATGAGGGAAACTATACCTATTTTTATAGCCCGTTTATCGATGAAGGCTAAAGGCAAAAAACATGACGCAGATTAATTTTTTATTGTAGGATTAGTACCTATCTCAAGAGATTACATTTACAAATCTCTTCCTATCTAAACTAATATTACTATAAAGAGGGAACATTTATTTGTAAGTGTGTATAGGAGCGGAGCAGTAATGAAAAATGATACGCAGACGATGTTGCACGGGTCAGCTAATCTATACTAATAATTATAAAGCAGAAGAGTTTGTTTGTTTGTTTGTTTGGTTGAACGCGCTAATCTCAGGAACTACTGGTCCGATTTGAAAAATTCTTTCAGTGTTAGATAGCCCATTTATCGAGGAAGGCTATAGGTTATATATCATCACGCTAATACCAATAAGAGCGGAGCAGTAATGAAAAAGGTTACGCAGACGACGTTGCACGGGTCAGCTAGTGAAAAATATATATAATAGCTGACCCACGCAACTTCGTCTGCGTCACATTTTCCATTAATGCTCGGCTCCTTTTAGTCTTAGCGTGATAATATGTAGCCTATATCCTTCCTTCCTCGATACATGGGCTGTCTAATACTGAAAGAATTTCTCAAATCGGACCAGTAGTTCCTGAGATTAGCGCGTTCAACCAAACAAACAAACAATTAAACAAAATATTAGTATTTTTCATTAAAAATTCTGTTAATCACCATTTTTTTTAATCTTTACCAACTTCTTATGATTTAAAACAGTAATATTAGAGACCATTGTTTTTAAAATCGCTCGATTATCAAATGAGCACAAACTTTCCATGTAGCATTCGGTTGAGCGCATACTTGCTCAAGTGATATTTTGTGGAAGACAGTTTAAATATTACCCGGCCACGAGGTGAGGTTCCACTAACAGCTTCTTCTCCAAAAGGAGAGAAAATAATTATCTTGGTTTTATTTATTAAAAACTTCAAAAGCACTAACGTAGGTCATCGCTAAAATTAGATATGGATGATTTTTTATATCCTATTATAATTTTTGAGGTGCTTAGTACTGCTACAGTTACTGGTGCTTGGTGCTACTACTAACAAAATAAAACGATATTTCTAGAAAGACAAGACAATTTGTATTGAACAAATTAGTAGGACCTACTAGTACTAGTACGCTGGGTCCTTATGAGAACTAATTTTTCCTATGTTTACATAATTGTTTTGATCAGGGGTTTTAAAAAGGCCACTTTAGCAGTATCAGAAAGCACATTACGCTACCCGTCAATGTCTAATTTTTTCAATTAACCTTGAACCTAATTTGTTGGCGATAAAGATGAAAATGACGTTTGACAGATTGTTGTGGGATTAATATTATGATTCTTAAATAATTCTCCTAAAGAGGCCACTCTTTTGGTAACCAGGTTAATTAGACGGTAGACAAGTAGATACCTATCGCTAGGGCCAGTGCCTGCCAAGGTTGTAGAATTTGTTCAAAAGAGTCACCACGGTCCTGGAACGCAAATGGCGTTAGGAGGATAAGAACACGGATAAGTTTTCGTAGCATCAGAAGGTTTTAGTTTAAGGTTTTCTTTATGTTTTAACATATTTTGGTGTACAATAAAGCATATATAAATCTACATCTACACTAATCTACTCTAATATAATAAAGAGGAAATATTTGTTTCTTTGTTTGTTTGAATTGAATAGGCTCCGAAACTACTGGACTTATTTGAAAAATTCTTTCAGTGTTAGATAGCCCATTTATCGAGGAAGGTTATAGGCTTCATCATCACGCTAAGACAAATAGGAGCGGAGCAATAATGGAAAATGTAACGCAGACAAAGTTGTGCGGGTCAGCTAGTAAATATATAAATAAGGAGTCATCTGATGACGTCACATCCATTAAAAAGGCTTACCTAGACAAAAAGCTAAACATTATAAATTCCCTCTAGCAGTGACACCCGACCCAACCTCCACCACAGCGGAATCACATTAGTTAATTAAATCCTTATTTATTTGTTACATTTTATGCAGTCCACTGTGGTTTTATTTTAGTTGGGGAAGAAGATAAATAACGGAAGGAAAGGTTGAATTTAAAATACGAGATGAGTTATCTCCTTGTGCTTTTAGAAATAAAAGTAAAAACCGGCTATTTAATCATCACGCTACAACCAATAGGAATGGAGTATTAGGCTAAGAACTCACGGAGCGATTTTCACCCGTGACTGCCGCGGTTGCGGGCCCGCAGCTTCTGTAAAACCGCGGGCGTAGATCGCGTCGCGCTTTAATTTTTAACATATATATCTGCATTCTACAGAAGCTGCGGGCCCGCAAACGCGGCGGTCGCGGGTGAAAATCGCTCCGTGAGTTCTTAGCCTTAATGAACAACGTGACGCCGACGAAGTTGACGGCTTGGTCGGCGCAGTGGTTGAGCGATCGGCTGCTGCGCCGCGTGTCGTGGGTTCGATTCCCGCACGGAGCAAATATTTGTATGGCCTACAGATAGTTGTTCCAGTTCTGGCTGTTTGTGTCTGTGAGTTTGTATGTTTGTAAACGCACCCACGATACAGGAGAAATTCCTAGTTTGGGACGAAAATCTTTAATAGCAAAAAGCTAGTATAAGATAACCTTAATTTCGGAAGTCGATGTTTTTGATTTGTATCTTTGTTTTTGAACACCGACTTCCTAAATTAAGGTTATTTTATACTTTGTTGTGTTTTGTTTGGAAGTCGGCTATATATTTGTGTAAAAAAGTTTTTTTTCCGGGACCAAAATGGCAAGTATTGAACTAAAAAAAAAACTAAAAGATGTACCCACCGAAGTAAGAACCTCCTCCTTTTTGGAAGTCGGTTAATAAATAGCAACGTTATTTGTCACGGAAAGCGAAGCGATATTTTCATAAAACCAATCTATCTATATAAATAAAATGTACCCTATTTTATTACTGTTGATAGGCATACGTTTGACCACTATTTCACCTGATGGAATACCATCAGGTGAAGGGGAATACCCCTTGGTCACGGTATCACGCATGACCGGTTGGAACGATTTCGCAACACCATTTAAGTACCATAACACAATGGTCTAACCCAGTGAAAGAAGCTACGTCCTCGTGTAAATTCCAGCAGGTGGTCTTTGAACTGGAATCGGTGGAGACAGATTGTTCGTTTGAAGGGGTCCAGTGACCACGATCCTCGGTAATGAGGGACCAACTGAAGAAAATAATATCTATCTATCTACCTAGCCATCTATCTATCTATCTATGTGTCTACCAATTTATCTATCTATGTATCTATCTATCTATCTACCAATGTATCTATCTATGTATCTACCTACGTATCTATCTACAAATCTATTTATCTATGTATCTACCAACGTATCTATCGATGTATCTATAACCTACTCATCTATATATCTATGATAAAGATGCTTAGATAGGTACACAGGTAAATATAATATACATATTTTTTTAAAAATGCTGGTGTATGCTGTTTGCTGATGACATTGTGCTGGTTGCCGAAAGCGGCCTTGAGGTCCAGAGCAGATTGGAGACGTGGTGGCAAAGGCTGGCGAGTGTTGGCCTGAAGTTGAGCAGAACCAAAACAGAATACCTGTTCTGCGATTTCGGTGGTCTCTCCAGTCCTATACCTATAGCTCTCACCGGAACGCCTATACCGATCTGCTCCGACTTTCGGTACCTCGGGTCGCTTGTTCAGGGGGATGGCGATATAGAAGGAGACGTAACGCACCGGATCAACTCGGGATGGATGAAATGGCGACAGTTCACTGGGACAACTTGCGACCCACGGATGCCCCTCAAGTTGAAAGGCAAAATCTACAAGACCGTCATAAGACCTGTCGTAATGTATGGATCAGAATGTTGGGCTGTGAAAAAGACGGATGAAAATAGATTGCATGTGGCGGAGATGAGAATGTTGAGATGGATGTGTGGTGCAACAAGAATGGATAAAGTGAGAAATGACTACATTAGAGGTAGTTTAAAAGTGGCGCCAGTGACTGAAAAGTTAAAAGGGAATCGCTTGTCTTGGTATGGTCATGTGAAGAGGGGAGAGGAAACGCATTTAACTAAAAGAGTAATGAACATAAATGTGGATGGATGGAGAGGGAGAGGAAGGCCAAAGAAAAGATGGATGGATTGTGTAAGAAGCGATATGAAAGAAAAGGGTTAGTGAATGTTTGACGGCTGATAGGGCATACTGGAAGAAAAAAACGCGTTGCGCCGACCCTAAGTAACATGGGATAAGAGCAGGAAGATGATGAATTTTTTAGAAATGCAAACTGCTAACTAACGCAGCAATGCACGCAATGCCATTGTTTTAGGCATATTGTCAGTCGACATCGATGCGAAGATATTTATTTGATGCCATCATGGTGTACTTAGTAACAATAGCTTCTATATTAAGAGAAGGTGAGATTCATCATTTGTAATACTTCATCTCTATACAGGATGGCCAGAACATAGACGTCCAAAAATAAAGTTTAGGTCTCGTATCGATTTTCTGTGTTTTTGAGAATTGACCTGACCGACATAAAAATAAATCTAAAAATTAAAGGAAAAGACTTTGTCGAGATTTCTTTATTGCATTTGAATTTTCATGAGTTTTACTTTTATGCATAACATTATAAGCTTCGTAACTGTGTTGAAAGTTGTAAAAATGTTGATCTAAATTGAAAAATTGACATTCAGTAAATAAGACCTAAATTGTCAACATTAAATTAAAAATCTATACAGATGACTTCATGATTCTTAAGTAATTCTCCAAAATGCGCCAGATAGCTTTCATAAACATTTAAAAAAATAGCACTTTTTAGAGCTACTTGTACTGAAATTGGCATCGAAAGAAAGCGAGTTTAAAAAAAAAATATGTGGCCATTTTGCCATAACAGACTTAACTTTCTGTATAACAGACTCGCCTCCTCTGAAGATATCGGCTTGATACAGCGCGTTTGACGTCGAAGATTACACAGCTGCAGTCTGAGATAAGAAATAATCCTGTATACTGGCTCCGAGTCTATGTGTCTTCTATGACCATATAGACGTTAAGACAGTTGTGCTATGTATTTTGATTTTAGGTTAACTGATTTTTTTATAGATACGAGGTATTATAGATTAGGAAATATTGAAATTGACAGGTTTTTTTTTGAGATTTTCTTCTATTTGGCTGCATTTTTGTTAAGCTTACTGCTGCTAAAAATGGCTTGTTTTTTTTGCGCAAAATTAAACTTACGCAGAACCGCCAGCAAAACATAGAATAAACCGTTAAATGTATAAGAAGTAGAGCGCACTGCCCTTTTTAAAGTTATTTCAGTCTATCCAAAAGTTGTCTGGTAGATTTCGCTGTCAGACAGCTCTTTGTAATTGTGAAACAGGCAACTATTTTGGTGTTCATTAAAGTATATTATTATTCTACTATTCTGCCTTAGTAAATAACTAGCTTTCACCCGCTACTCCGTACGCGCATATCACGCATATTAGAGACTCAATGAACCGTAGAAATGTAAAGTGCAAGCTGAAACAACACTACATCGACTTAATTGCACCTTAGATGACTTTAGGTGACCTTAAGTTTTATACTAATAGCGCGTTGATCAAATTCCAGATCATGGCATGCTAAGACAGACCAGGGGTCTAATGGTGTGCCATGTTTAATCATTAAGGCTAACAATTTGTGTTTTATAAATTAATAAATAATATACCTTTTATTCACTCAAAAGTATCCTCGCTTCGTGCACCCCCCTACGGAATGTAAGGAAGCTACATGTCCAATTTCAAATTGTCTACGACTAGTAGATTCCACTGTGCGTTGATGGATCAGTCAGCCTGTTTCTGCTATTATAGATAAAAACTAGCAAATGCCACGGCTTTGCCCGCTTAAAAAATTATATACTAAATCCTTCCTCAAGAACCACTCTATCCATTGGTGAAAACAGCTTGAAAAGTCGGAGTTTATCGCGAACATACAGATACGCAGACAGACTCGGCGGAGGACTTTATTTTATAATATAATAGCTGTCCCGCGCAACTTCGTCTGCGTCACATTTTCCGCTCCTAAATAATATTGCAACAAAAAATTGAGATTCAAACTATCCTATCTCTCAAGTTGGATCGAGCTGCACATGGTGTGCGAATTTTATTATAATCGGTTAAGTGGTTTAGGAGTCCATTGAGGACAAACATTGTGACACGAGATTTATATATATTAAGATGTAGTAATAGTGATAGAAGGTATATAATATAATATGTAGATAGCATAGATACGGTATCATCATCGCGTTCGACGCTCGCCCGTGACGGTCGTGCTGCTCCGCTGCTCGCCTGCCACCGTGATCCCCGTGCGCCCGCCTACGTCTCGCTTGTCGTGACGTCATCACTCTGGTCCGAGGTTGCCTTTTTCAAGGCTAACTGACGACATCTATTTCTTTGAGAGTTTCTCTCAAAAAACGTACGTGCCCCTTCTGGGAAAATCCACATTTCTTGTGGTACCTGGAAGGAAACCAAACGGTGCTAACGACTCCAGGTGGTGAGGACCCGACTCACCTACCTAGTCCCTTCAGGACTCGGTAAAAGTCGGAAGGGTGTTGGATCCGCGGCCTTGGGGGATCTCCTAGTCGCGCCCAACACTTAACCCCGTTCTTTTACAGCCTCTTCGGTCGGTCGAAAGACTCTCTCGGGGGTCTTTCGATCCATAGGAACCCGCTGCACATTGAGATTGGCAGCGGGATTACAAGCTTAGGGCTCACCCTAGGTACACATCCTCCCTGTCTTTACCCGACAGGGAGGGATTCACTCACCCCCGGGCACTCCCACCCGGGGACGTAGGGATATTAGGGCCGTTAGGCTTTTAGGACAGATAGGTCCCCCCCTCTCCCCCCCCCACCCAATGTTCTCCCCAACATGGGTTTAGACGAGATTCTGCTGAGCCTCGTCATCGAGCTCCTGAAGGGTCACCCCGACCAGGAGCTCGTCTCTCGGGTTAGGGACAGGCTAAACAGCCTGCCCAAACCCTCCTCTTCCTCCCGACCCGAGCCCCCTCAGGGCACTAGGACCTCCCTGGACTCCACGGAGTCCATTAGAAACATCCTCCGGAGCATAAGCTCCCAGCCCCCTCAGAACCCTCCCCCCGCCCCCTCTCAGGACATCACAGACTTCTGTGATGCCTTAGACCCCACAAGCCCTCCCGCTCCAGAGCAGGCCTCGGCTTCCCCCCCGCCCCCCATGGACTATGAGTCTGATCCGGGCTCGATCTCCTCCTCTTCCTCTTCTTCCTCCTCTTCGGACGAACCGGGCTTCACCACAGTAGCCCACAAGAGGAGGAAGAAGAACGCGGTAGAGTCCGCCCCGAAAACCAGGAAGACAGTTGGCTCAACTGTCTCTCCAGTCCCCCCCACTTCAGTCACTGAAAAACCCTCAGCTGGCACCCCCCAGCAGTCCAGCCGCCCCCCTAGCCCGATGGCTACCACCTCCGCGGCCGCCCCTGTCCCTCCCCCGTTCAAGACCCCTCCCCCCCTCTTCATACACGAAGCGGACCAGTGGGACGAGATCTCCAAGGCGTGCAATGCACGCCTGATCCGCTTCACTCACGCCCGGGCCATCAACCAGGGCGTGAAAGTCCAAGTCCCCACCCCCAACGATTACAGGGAGTTGCACAAACTCCTTGTAGCCAGGAAGGTCCCCTTCCACTCTTACGCATTCCAAGAAGAGCGCCAAATCCGGGTAGTCGTGAGGAATATTCCTCTCGGCATCCGCGTTAGCGAGGTCACAGAGGACCTTAAATCGCAAAACATCCCGGTCGCTGCGGTCTACCGCATGCACCGCCGTGGTGGAGCACCATACAACATGGTGCTCATAGTTTGCGACCCCACCCCCGATAAATTTCACCCAATTTTTAATGTCTCCAGAATCTGCTCCTTGGAGGGATTAAAAATTGAAAAACCCCGCCGTAGTGGAATCATTGGTCAGTGTCACAACTGCCAGCTCTACGGCCATTCTCAGCGCAATTGCTTCGGCAAACCGCGCTGCGTCAAGTGCTTGGGCGACCACGGCACCTCTGACTGCACCCGTCCCAAGGACCGTTCCCAATGCTCAGAGCCCCCGAGCTGCGTCCTCTGCGGTGAAACTGGGCACCCGGCTAACTACCGCGGTTGTCCCAAGGCACCAAAATCCTCCATCCCCAAACTGGCGAAGCGTGACAACGCCCGCCAGCAAAGGGAAGCCCCCTCTCAGCCCCCAGTGGCCTTATGCCCACAGCGTCCCAGCCCTTGGAACGCACTCAATCACCTGGCCCATTTTCCGGCCTTGCGACCCTCTCCCCCTCAAGGCACCCAGGCCCCAGTGACCACCCCGGTCCCTGTGGCCTCGGAGCCCTCCCCGGTCATTCCGGCCCTCATGGACGTAGCCGTTCCACCTTTCTCCCGGCCTACTACGACCACCAAGGCACCTGCCCCTCAGGCAATTGCCCCTCCCCCCCGTCCCATGGCTGCTCCGGAAGCTAATGCGTCAGGTATGACCATTAGCATCTCCAGAGCCTACTACAGGGCCTACTGCTCCCCCAGAGCTCTGGAGTTCGACCGAGCTCTGAAGGCCGCCCCCTTCTCCGAATCTGGTGCCGTGTGCAGTACCAGTATCCGGACATTATCGAATACATTGCCTTATTCGAACATCTCCATGGATAAGACAATGTATACGAGTAGAACCAAACCGAAAGCCCTCCGGATAGGGTATTTCAACGCCAATGGCCTCCCTGGCCAACGTGATGAGATCGCCACTTTCCTCCGCGACCATCACTTAGATGTCCTTCTAGTCCAAGAGACCTTCCTTAAACCCTATCATCGGGATCCTAAAATTGCCAACTATCGCTTAGTTCGCAATGATAGGACCCGTTGTCATAAGGGAGGCACTCTCATCTATTATAAAACGTCCCTCTACTGCATCCCTATGGATCCCCCCCCTCTTACCGAGTTTGAGGTCTCTGTCTGTCGGCTAGGCATGACAGGCCACCAACCCATCACGGTCATCTCGGCTTATGTCCCACCCCACTCTGATCCTGACCCCACACCCGTGAGAAATGACCTCTCAATCCTCCTCGGCCTGAGTGGCTCTGTCCTCCTGGCAGGCGATCTCAATGCCAAACACCCCTCCTGGAATAGCTACACGACCAACGCCAGAGGCAAGGCCGTGTTTGAGCTATGCAGTCCCCTCAACTTTGATGTCATCGCACCGATGCATCCTACCCACTTCCCTCATGTCCCTAACCACCGACCCGACGTACTCGACATCGCTCTCCTCAAGAATGTCAACTTACGTTTGCATTCTGTGGAGGCGTTGGACGAGCTCAACTCGGACCATCGGCCCGTAATCCTGGAGCTCGCTCTCAGATACGGGCCCATGGACCCCGCCCAACCTCCTCCCTCCCGAGTGGTCACTGACTGGCGCAAAGTAAGCGAAAAACTGAAATGCACCACGTCAGCCCACTTGGACAAGATCCCTGACCACATCGAGTCAGTTGCCGACACGACGGCCGCGATCGACTCATTCACGGATCACGTCCAATCCGTCCTGAACGAATGTTCAAGGGAGGTTCCGGCGATGAATGATCATCGCTGGAAACTCCCGGACGATGTGCGTGAACTGTTGACTGAGAAGAACGCGGCCGTCCGTGCCTACAGCGCCTTTCCCTGTGCTAGTAACAAAGCTTTCATGCGCTACTTACAGCGTAAAGTAAGTAAACGCATCAAAAAGCTGCGTGACAAGAGATGGGAAGAGATGCTAGGCGACCTCGAACCCAACCATCACGCATTCTGGGAGCTTCAGAGGAAGTTGCGCGCTTCTGAGGTCACCACCGTGCCTCCCCTCACCCGCCCCGATAACTCCGTCGCTTTTGACGACGATGAGAAAGCCGAATGCCTGGCCGACAGTCTAGAGTCCCAGTGTTCCCCGAGCTCGAACCCAGTCGATCCGGCTCACCTCGCTGAGGTCGATGCCGAGGTCGAACGTAGGACCTCCCTCCCTCCTGTTGAGGACCCCGATGACCCTCTCCCCCCCATCACTCCTGATGAGGTGGAGGAGATCATTGGGAATCTCAAACCCAGGAAAGCTCCTGGGGCTGACGGAATCCACAACAGGGTATTCTCTCTCTTCCCCGAAACCCTCATCATGTTGATGACCGCCATCTTCAATGGCGCTCTGTCCAACAACATGTTCCCGCAACAGTGGAAAGAGGCCACCGTTATCGGTATTCCCAAACCGGGCAAGCCCAAGTCCTCCCCGTCCTCCTACCGCCCCATCAGTCTGCTCAGCGCTCTCGGCAAAATCTACGAGAGGCTTATTTACAAGCGTCTCAAAGACTATGCCGAACGCAAGAGCCTCATTCCCAACGAGCAGTTTGGCTTTAGAGCCAATCACTCGTGCGTCCAACAGGTTTACCGCATCGTTGAGCACATTAGTGGAAAATTCCAACGTGGTCAAATGACGGGAGCCCTGTTCTTCGATATAGCGAAAGCATTCGACAAGGTCTGGCACAACGGTCTGCTATACAAGTTATACCAGCTCGGTGTGCCAGATCGTCTCGTGCTCATCTTACGAGACTATATGTCGAATCGCACCTTTCGGTATCGCATCGAAGGGGCGCTCTCCTCCCCCCACCCTGTCCGAGCAGGCGTACCGCAAGGCGGCGTGCTCTCCCCCCTTATTTTCACGCTATTCACTAGCGATATTCCCACCAATCAAAAGTCGCAGTTAGCACTTTTCGCGGATGACACGGCCATTTACTATTCTGGAAAGAATAGTAAAGCCATAGCTCGTATCCTTCAAAAGTCCGCCAACGCCCTAGGCGAATGGTTTCGGAAATGGAGATTCGAGGTCAACCCTGAAAAAAGCCAGGCGGTCTTGTTCTTCAAGCCGCATAAAAAGACCCCCCCGACCCCCAGTCCGATCACGATGTTCGGTAAGCCGATCCCTTGGGAGAAGCGAGCCAAATATCTAGGTGTGATCCTCGACCAAAGACTATCGTTCCGTGAGCACATAAAGTCGGTACGTTCGCGTGCCGCTTTCGCTCTCGGTAGGCTCCACTCTATGCTGAATGCACGCAGCAAACTTTCCCTCAAATGCAAACTGCGCATTTACACCACGTGCATTCGCCCGATCATGACCTATGCGTGTGCCACTTTCGCGCACGCAAAGTCGCATCATATCCATAGGATGCAAACCCTCCAGAATCGTTTTCTCCGAAAGATCACGGGTGCCCCCTGGTTCGTTCGGAACGATCGTCTCCACATTGACCTTAAAATCCCGACTATTCAGCAATTCATGAAACGCCTTACAAAGCGTTTCATCGAAACTGCTGAAAAGCACTCCAACCCCTTTATCGCATCGGCCGTCCGATACGCTCCCTCCTCTATCAGTAGGATTCGCCGCCCCCGCCACACCCTAGTCGAACCAGACGACCCCATCACCCTGTTTCAAGAGAGCTGTAGGGACACCAGTACTCTTCGCAAACACACACACAGACCGCCGCGGACCGCCATTTTCCGGCCTCGCCGTCGAGGCCCATCGCGACGACCCAGTAATGATGTTACTCCCCGTCTTTTGCAAAACGAGCCAGCCCGCGAAGCTGAGCCAGTAGTTGTAAACTCCCCAAATAATGGAATCATGACCCAGCCTGTCCCTTGCTGTCCTCCCCAGAACGATGCCGCTGAGCCGAGGCCCGTACCCCACAGGGGGTGCCCCCAGCGAGCGGAGTTGTAGTTTGTAGTTTTTTGTTGCCTTGGCTGGGGGCCTTAAATTCATTTGAGGCCACCACAGGATAGACCGGTTCAGCAGTCTCCGTCCCTCAGATGGGGTGAACTGCGAGTGGCCCGACCGAAAAAAAAAAAAAAAAAAGCATAGATACTACAATCCATTTTACTAACTTTACCCATATCTAAGAAACACAAAACACCCGTAACAAAACCGTTTATCACTGCAACATAGTTTCCTCCAATCCGATGATTTACAAGCACGTACCAATACAAACGATGCACTATAAATTCTGCTCACCACCCAACACCAACGTCGTGAAGTTTTATTACCAGTAAACTAGCAATACCTGTGAGAAAAATGAATTTGCCTTTGTTTTACTTTGTCGGATGCATGCGGGAGAATAAAACGTGGCGATTATTTTTTTTCTAAGGGAATGAGAAAAGTGGCGTGGTTAGGTTAAAGGCTTTATTGGTTTTCTTTCATGATAGTTCTTGGTGGTTACGGCTTAGGAGATTTATTTTAATTTCAGTTTCAAAGCCTCAATAAACACAATATGATTTCATTTTTTATTTTATTTTTTTTTTGAGATGGGTTTGCTCTTGACTTTCGTCTTAATAATTTTTACATTTCATATATAACATGCAGTGAAATGTATTTACATAACAATATTAAAACATTACGTATAACATCCTGGATTGTCATTAACATTGGATTCGTACATAGATACAATTACTATACTTTACGCCAGATAAACGTGGAATAAAGTACATTGACCCATATACATTTATTGACTTTCTTAAGATCAAAATCAGAAATAATGACACAAAGCTGTCCTGAATCGACTTCTATCGTGATCCTTTACTTTTTCTAATAATGAAAATCAGTTCTTAATTTATTGTTCTAGTATCTACGAAGAGATATTAGAGGAAGGTCAATGTACTTTATAAAATTTTAATTCACATTTTTTTATTATTCATAATTACAACTATTATTAAATATTCTATTAAGGTGATTTATATATTGGGTTTGAAACCTTGCCGTCATTTCTTATAGGAATTAGTACGAAGGGATTGTTAGAGTAATTGAGAAATGTAGTTTTTTAAGGTTCCGTACCTAAAGGGAAGCAACCTAACCTTTTACTAAGCATCCACTTTCCGTCCGTCCGTCGAAATTTATATTGAAATTTTCACAGAGTGTTTCTATTGCCGCTGTAACAACACAACATAATAGGTACATTACTGCAGCGGCCTGCAAAAGAGGCATTGATGGTCGAACGTAAATGTGGGCATGGATGGGTTTTTTTCATCCCTAAAAAAAAAAAAAAAAGGCGTAGCCGAGGCACAAATACGTAAGTCCATCAATGCCTAGTCGTTGCAAAGGCTTGTATAGTAACTTTTCTCAAATAATGGGTGGAAATTAAAATACAATTACTTTTCAAAATCAATGATGAACTACCAACAACAATAAATTCCCGCGAAAATTTATCATTTTTTATTACAGTAAACAGCTTTCTATTTGCAAGCCAGTTCGAAATTTAAATAAAACCTTTGATAAGTTACCTCATTGGTTGATACATTTCGGAATATATAAGATCGTCCATTTTTAAATTACACGATATACATATTATATTACATACTATAGTATATCTATATATAGAAAAACTCTTATATGAGTTTAGTATGTAATTTATTTAGCCGCGAAACACGATAGATATTGGTCTCGGCACGTACTTTAAAATGTAAAAATACTGCTAACAAAACATTATATTATCTAATCTTAAGCTAACAAGTTTTATTCAAATTTTTTATCATTTTTCAAACACGAAATAATAAAAATATGATCATCATTTACACTTCAACTTTGCAATTTTTCACAATTTTTCAGTTTCAATACAAAAACATTTTCTATAAAAACAAACAAATCACGCAAACTCACTTTTCAACCATTGTCACTCACAGATCCCTCAACAAATCATCTAGAGAGCCTTCATTCAAATCTAGTTCAACAAGAAAGAAAAAGCTTCTAAACGTTATCCTCAGTCATTTATAAAAGAAATAAACTACAATAGAAAAGAAATAAGTTATGCCTTAACTAGATATAAATACGTCCTTTGTGAAAAGATATATCCTGCGACAGTTAGTAATTTAAAATTGTCGGAGGTTGAAAAAAGTATTAATTTGAAGATGAATGAATACTTTCGTTTCTTTGCGACAAAGAGTTAGACAATTTTTTTTTTCTCTTGATCTTTGAAAGCTGGATAGTAAAAATTGTTCTAAATAAAAATCGGACCAGTGCGAGTCGGACTCGCCCACCGAGGGTTCCGTACAAATAACTTTAAATAAAGACTATATTTTTAACCGACTTCCCAAAAAGGAGGAGGTTATCAATTCGGTTGTGTTTTTTTTTATGTTTGTTACCTCATAACTCCGACAATTATGAACCGATTTGAAAAATTCTTGTTTCATCTGAAAGGATATACTTGCAGATTGGTCCCACTTAAATTTTATCAAAATCGGTTACGAACTTTGGATTTTAAATCGAAATAGCTGGAAATCGTCTACTTATATGATAGTTTTATGTCATCCAAGTAATCGAAATTGCGTATTTTGCTTTTCTGCGATTTTGCAGTGGTGTTGTTAGGTGTGGGGTACCACTAAAAAGTGAAAAATAAAGTTATTTTATTTTTCACTTTTTAGTGGATTTTAATAAGTTTTTTTTTATGATTTAACTAGCTTTCGAATGCGTTTTCGTCCGCGCATATACCGTTTTTTCCCCGTTTCCGTAGTTACATGCCAAATTTCAGTTTCCTACGACCAGAAGTTTCAGCTGTGCGTTGATTGATCAGTCAGTCAGTTTCTGCTTTTATGCATAAAGATGTCACCGGAAAGTGTCAGACACATTGTAACAAATCTTGATTAGATTACAATTTTTGGGGGCCGAGTCACCTGCGTCCGTAGGAGAATACCCTTCAGCGAATCCCTACACGTGGTCCCTGGGTCTAAACAGGTGACACTAACCGCCTCCGTGGTCTCGTGGTTATACCACCTGATTCAGACCCAGAGGTCCCGGGTTCGATTCCCAGCGGGGGAAAATTTTTTGATCGGTTTGGTTGGTGGTAGGACTTGTTCCAAGTCCGCCTGGCAAGCTACCACCATCATGTCTAAGTCTGTCGCCATAACAACAATGTTAACAGCATTGTTGTGTTCCGGCAGTTAAAGGTATGATAGCCAGTTCCTCGGTGTAAGAGGATTCCGGGTGAAACTCGCTTCCATCTTCGGCCTAATCATCACTTTCCATCAGGTGAGATTTAGGCCAAGAGTTTCCCCGTTTTGGTTAAAAAAAAAAAAAAAAAATACTATGAAAAAAAAAAACGTTTTGTATATAACTAGCTGACCCGCGCAACTTCGTCTGTGTCACATTTTCCATTATGTTCAGCTCCTTTTTGTCTTAGCTTGATGACATATAGCCTATAGCCTTCCTCGTTAAATGGGCTATCTACCACTGAAAGATTTTTTTAAATCGGACCAGCAGTTCCTGAGATTAGCGCGTTCAACCAAGCAAACAAACTGTTCTGCTTTGTAATATTAGTATAGTTATATCCTATACAAATTCAAAAGTTTCCAATACATCCGTGTCTTATTTAGAAAAAAAAGTTTACAAAGTTTAGTTTTGGCTGAGCGTTGTCTGTCAGTCACTTAACTTAAGGCGAGGTTGCAGTACTGTGTGTTTTGACGAACAACAGCGACTGTCTGGCGAGCGAAATAATGCCTAAATTTTGATTGTTTTTTCTTCTTGGCGAAAACTGATAAAGAAATAATACAATATGGTTTCAACATTTACTTCAAAATAAAAAGCTCTATCTATTGATATAACTTTTATATATATTCGTGATAAAATCTCTTAGCAGTACACGTTTAAAATTGTAATTTAGTGTCATGTTTGATAAAAAAAGTATCGAGCAAATCATTCTAAATCGCGTTTCTATCTTTACGATTTACTTGAAGGTATGTTAAATTTTTATGTAATAATTTTTATTTATTAAAAAACTCATAAGTAATTAGATTTTCAGACGTTCAAAAATCTTAAAAAGTACTGCAACCCCGCCTTAAGAATTTTATACATTACGATAAAGTTACATGATAATGACATCGCCATTAATAATAATGACATCTTTAATACTTCCTTAAAAAATTATTATATTTCAAAAAAAAGATAAACAAGGAAAGTTAAAAGCATAAGTACGAAATATATATTTTCCAGGGCTGAAGACTTCACCGAATCGTTTATAATTCAATGCCAGTCAAGTATGATTTACGACTGGCAGACAGTTACTAGAATGGCAGATGTTTGAGGAAAGATAGACTCGCGAATTAAAATTACTAGCAATGCATGATTATATAAAAAGCGATTGCTTTAGATGTTTTTACGAAATCGAAATCAATCAAAGTTTTATCCGTACTTCAGTCACGTTCCGTTGTAAGTTTTTTTTTTAACATCAACTGCTTTTATAGTGAGCATGATATCAACGAATGCCCAGGAATGCGCGCACAGCAAAGGAGTGGAACTCTATACCTGCGTCTGTGTTTCTAGATGCATTTAACCCTAACCTCTTCAAGTTTAGAGTGAATAGCCGGTCGATTTTGCAAACATGTCGAAGTAAAAACTAAGGAGAAGTAAACGATAAGTGAGGTATCAAACCATACAAACATGATTAAATGACAGCTGCTACTTTGTATTTTTCTTATCTGGCCTAGACTAGAATCAAGAAAACAACCATCTCAAAAAAATGCTAATATGCCTTAGACGGACCGATCGATCATAAGTTTTTTTTTTTTTTTATTGGGAAAAATCCGCTAGAACCTAACCACGGCAATTCTTGAAAGACAATAAAAAATGTAGCAACCTTTTAATAAACCATTCATTAGGAAATTATTAAATTACTTATATTTTTTTTTTATTTAGAAAATACTAGCGCATGAGTAAGTGAAAACATAATTTTTCTTTGAAAGTGTGTGTGTTTTTTATGGTATTGCTTTATTTTTCCCTATAACTTTTACTACATCACATTTTTCGGCTCTTTTTTCTCAGGTATGCAGGAAGAGATTTCTGTTGAAATCAGCATCACCTTTGAAGCAATTTTCTGTTCCTACTATCTAAATGTTTTTACATAAATTGATAAATAAATTTATAACAAAATAATAAAGCTGAAGGCTGTGTTACACTACACAACGACCATAACAGGCGTGAAATAATAAAATGAAAAAATAAAGTATCACTTCTCGTGATGTCAAGCAACGAACAGAATAGAGCTATACAACTGAACAAAGCAATAACTCCATGTAATACTGAATTTAGACAGAGCTCCAAAACCCAGAACAATAATTATAACTCACGGTACGTAGATTCTCCGTATTTTATTCCAAAAATAAACATTTCTAATCAAAACAAAACAGGCTGGAATCGTAAAAAGCGGCTTGCGGGGAACATTATTGAATTAAGTCGAGAATAATGCGTTACTCAACGAAAGATAAACAATGAAAACGTAAAAACAGGCTGTTTGAGATTAAAGCAGTTTTGGGATTTTTCAGTGACTACATTGTAAAGAGAGACACAGCACTGATTGAAGTGGCGACATTTGAGGAAGGCCTATGTGCAGGTTAGGACATAATTTGTCACTAATATGAAATGATGGAGACTCCGGCATGGTCTTCTTTTCGCTGGCACCAGTTGGTGCGAGAGTATAGTTTTTGTCAATGTAAAATAATAGCCAGCTAGTAAAGTAAGCACCTGCACTGACTACACGAAGTGTGTTGAAGATACAGGTACAGGAGATAGGTTCAACAGAATGGTGACAGACAACATAAACTTTTAACTCTGCTTCTGCGATATTCGAAAAATAAAATAAATAAATAAAATAGCTTTATTGTGTTAGTAATAATATTTTCTTAATTTATCTATGTATAGTTATTTCTAAAATTTTGTACAAGGACCGCTAGCAGTAGCGGTGAAAGTCTCCTTCATTCGTTTCCATGCTATTCTGTCTCTCGCTACTCTGCTCCAGGTTTTACCTACTATTTTTGTAATATCGTCGCACCATCTCTTTTGTGGTCGACCTTGTCTGCGCTTTTTGTTCAATGGGTACCAGTTTGTGGTGAGTTTCGTCCACCTTTCATCTGGTACTTTTTGCAAGTGTCCAGTCCGTTTGCAGTTTCAAAACATACAAATAAAGTTGCAGTGTCTATGAATGGCAATAACTTGATTCCAACTATTGGAATTCTATTAACTGGTTCACCAAAAAAAACTGCCCCAAAAACCATAATTCATATATTTTATTCAACACATCATTTTACGCACTCAAAAAATGGTTCCGAAAATATCGCTCCATATTTTTACGCAGCAAAAAGAGTATGACAAAGCAGAACAAGTCAGTCCAAAAATATTTGGGCGACAAAAGCAGGTGTAGCTCATACCAGACGACCATTGTTTGGTTACCGCGATAAATTTGTACCAACCTAACTGTCGCGACCAAGACATACATTTTTTCATTGTCCTTTACACGACCGACCAATGTAATTAATCGTTTTATTCTGTTGTGTACTGTTTTATTGTCAAGCTGTGCTTTTTGCGGTTTGTGTTCTTTGTTTTCTATTTTTCTGGTGTGAATAATAGGAAGCTCCTATTTTATGAATGGTTGTTGCAGCATTGCGTTTTATTATCTTGTGTGTTTTTCAATATATGCATGGCAAATTTTATTTACGTGACAATATTGCTGCAGTTTATGGCTGAGATATTTCTTGTCGAGTATTATTCAGTATTTATAGCATACTAGATCTATGCCTGTACTTCTAATCTGAATTTATAGCAGCTGTCGGCACATTGACCGTTGTGTCTACATCATCTTAAAGCTTCATCTACATCTTCATGTGCTTAGTTAATATTCCTTGATTTTACTTTCTTTCAACTAATGTTTTCTATGACGGCCAGTGATACTCTATCCTATTCCTACTAAATTTATGAATGTGGAAGTATGTATGTTTGTTTATCAATCATGCCTCAACGGGTAAACCAATGCCTTGATTAAGACTGACACAAACTTCTATGTAATCATGCTCCAGTATCGACCACAATATAGCTAACCACCAGGTTTCAAGTGTAAGGAGAACCCATCGTGCATCTGTGAGCCGGACATGCCCGAATCAGTCCCGCAAATTTTACTCCAGTGTCCAGTTTTTGAAAGAGAGAGACGCGACCTAGACCAGGAGCTGGAAACAGAAATGAACATCGATAATGTCAGCGAACTATTAAAAAAGAGTAAAACCAGAGAAAAACTACTGGAGTTCTGCAAAAAAGTAGCAAATATTGTAATTAAAAGAAACAGAATATTGTAAACTATGCTTTCCTTATAATATGAAATAATATAACGCTATAAGCATAGAATTTAAGGATTTAATTAGAATTTAAATAATAGTCAAAAGTAAAGTAAAGTAGCAAAAATATACACTTGTTTAAAAAAAGTAAAAAATAATCAATAGAAAGTTAAACATAAAATATGCTAGCAAGGTCTCTGACCATGTCAGGGGACACTCAGAAAGGCCGGAGTGGCTTTTAGCCGGTAAGAGTCCGGCACTGTCTCGGTCGTCTCACAGAGTGGGCGGCCGATTCGTCCATGAGGATTTCACACTCCTGCCAAACCAAAAAAAAAAAACCACCAGGTGAGCTTGGAGTTTTCGTGCGGGATCGAATCAGAAATTTAATGATGATATCCGCAAGAGAACCGAAGTTACCGACCTAGCCCGAAGAATCGCCAAACTGATGTAGCAGTGGATGGTCGATGGGACTGAAAAGTAACATTTATTTATGACCAACAACATTAAGATTCCTTAGCTAAAGAAAAATATATAGATGAATAAGTATCAAGATATAAAAGTGTTACAGTTGAATGGGCATCTTCTCATAGCGCTGGGTAAAGGCCAATCGTAAAATGAAAATGTAGCTGTTACGATGTTCCCTTGTAAACTGTTTATCTTCGATAAAAACTTCCGAATGCCGTTTCTAGTATTTATAAGGGGCTTTGGAATAGTTTGCTGTTTATTCCGTTCGGTTTATTTTGTCGTGATTTTGGTAATGGATTGTTTATGGTTCTCGGTGAAGAATTAGTTTGGCTACTTTAAAATAGTGGTCTATGCAACGTGTAAGAGAGAGAACGTGTAAATATGAAACGCAATACTTCTTATAGGTTAATTTTATATATCATTATGAACTTTTGCTATGGGGACAAACCCGAAATCGCGAAAAAAATATCTGCTGTTCAGTAATTTTTGTCGAGTTATCCGCCCATAAATGTATACGGCGTGTATCTGACATCGACGCACAAACGATTTCCATGGGTCCAGGACATGATTCTGGACACCCCGGTGTTGGAATTTTTCGTCGGTTCTTTTCTCATTTTTTTCAAGAGCACCACAAATAGGTATCAGCTCAGCTGAGCTGATATCTATTTGTGCTTTTATTCAGATTGCTCTTTTTAGTGAAAAAAAGGTAATTTAATAAAAAAAAAAAAATATTAAAAATCTTATTGGGTTAGGTCAGAATAACGATTATGAGCAGTCTAAAGTAAAAAAACCCTTGAAAAAAATGAAAAATGAGAAAAAAGCCGACGAAAAATTCTAAGTCTAGGGTGTCCAGAATCATGCCCCGTACCCATGGAAATCGTTTGTGCGTCGATGTCAGATACACGCGGTATAGCCGTCGATTTTTTTTTTTTTTGCAATTTCTGCGTTGGCCAGTAGTGAAACTTGTTCAATGACCACATAAGTGATATAGACGTTTATTCTGTTACAGGTTTTATATCGTTTCTTTATACTTTTGACTATATGATCAACTTTAAAGTATCTTATTCCTCCATGCAATGACGACAATTATTTAAGATGATAGATAACGGTGTTATTGTAATTTTCTCCACTTAGAAATATTGCATGAATTGTATAATATAGCCATATTATGTACATTAAATTTGGACATGCAGTTTATGGCATGCCATTACAACATTGCTCGTCTAGCACTTTATACTAAAAATTACATTACTAAATTTGATTACGTAAAATTAGAGTCTCCTGAACGTCATATTTCAACGTGGCACATGACGAATGGACTACAAATTTCCTTCCATTTAACAGTAACGTTCTTTTGGCTATATTCCAGAATCTAGACACATGGAATAAGACTGTTATTAACGGGCACTTACTATTAAACTTAATATCTTTAGCTTTATGTCCGAGGAATAGTAAAAATATTTAATAGAAGTGTGATAAACCGTTCATAATAACATTCGAAATAATATGCTTTATGATGAGTCATCAGAGGCATTAGCTATAAAATTCTTTGTGAAAAGGCGAACGGCAAAATTCGTACAGCAAACTTTTTTGTTGTTTGGTTATAGAATTTGTACCACTTATTAAGGCAAGTCAGCCATTTATTTTCACGTAAGTGAACTATTTTTAGAACATGAGATTAATTAATACGATCAATAAAAAGATTTCAATAATTGTACCAAACAAAACAGTAAACTAAACGCAGTTATGTTTTTCGAAGTTGCCATACGTAAGATATCACAGACACCAAAATGACAATTAATTATTTAGATAGGTTTAATAGTAAATATCATTATACACTTATAATAGTATACCTATAAACCCATAATTGTTACATAAAATCATAATAGTAAACGATGTAGGATATCATTGAATTAATTCATCAATATTTTTTTGTTGTTCTGGCAATTATTTATTGATCAGTAAAGAAAATCTGTCTAGTGTCCATCAGAACTTCATTTTTATCAAACTTTTTCTGTCCGCTGTTAGGCAATAGGTATATGCACCCCACTGAGTAAGTACGATCCTCATCACAATCTACCTACTTAATAATAAGTAAAATACAACAAAGATAGCGACAAGCAATCTAGAACATTTATTTTATCATCATAACAATGTTAATGTACCTGTCATTTACAACCTACGTTGGTATACTAGTACATAACCACAAAAAATAAAATTGGGTATAGCTTTTACGTCCCAACATCTAAAAATCTAAGATTTTAAATAAGTCTTTTCTATCGTACTACCTATTAAAACAAACAAGATCCCAAAACTCGAAAATTTATTAGCTGTACGAAACTCCCATACAAGCCTGCCGTTCGCCTTTTACTTGGTTTTCTCGGATAGTTCTGGCGAGCTAATAAGGCCAATTTAGGAGAACCAAAACATTGATCACACTTAAATCTGTCTTTACTTTTCATCTTTATCGCTAATGCATTAGGTTCAAGGTTGATTGGGAAAATTGGACAGTGACGGGTAGCTTGATGTGCTTTTTGATTCTGCTAAAGTGGCCTTTTTAGTCCCCTGGACTGTAATAATACTGACACTTGACGGTTCAATAGTGTCTGACACTTTGAACAAAAACCCCACTTTTCTTTTTCCCATACAAACTGCGTCTAAACTGTCACAGTCAGCTTTTGACAGTACGATGTCTGTTGGGTCTGCTAGTGTTAAATACGTTGAATTAAATATTGGATTTTGATTGGCATTTTGAATCAATTGCTTCAAATATTTTAAAAATGTGTGAATAATAAATAACGCAATCAATGTTCTGGAATCATCAATATGAAATACATAGATTTTGTGCTACGCAATTAATCGGCCATTTTATTTGAAACAATAAAATCAACGTTCAATTTATAAATCACAATCACAAATCCTCTTGAATTTGTTCCAAAAATACCGTCGGTTTTCAAATAAAAACAGTGCTGTTATTTTTGAGAATTTTAAGCCGGCTCTTTGATCTATTTGCGATCTCATTTCAAGACCGTAATCTCTCTTTACATATTCATAAAACCGATCAGAGCGAATTTCATGCTGGCTGAATTAGGTACTTTGCAACATACTTGTACACACAAAATCTACAATTTTAATTAACGGTATAGAAACCCACCTGACCATGGCAAGTAGTAAGTTTTTTCATGTCAACATGATCGTTTGAGTTAAAAGACATTCCTTGTTTGATATGCTACTCCGATTGATGTCATCCAGTCAACGCCGGCTGTAGTTGAAAATCAGCATCGCTCTGTTCCCCTCATGAGTCCCAGCATCATGCGAAGCCATTGCCGTTTTGCTATACATATTTTTTCTTGGTGTTGACAAATTTAACGACAGCAAAAACTTATACAGTTTTTTGTCGTTTTTTATTTATTTCGTTTCGTTTCTCATACGACACACATCATGCTTGGTGCATAAGAACTTTTATTTTTGCCAGTTCGTCAGTCCACATTCTGTAGGACTTGTAATCAATCTGCTAAGAATTTTGCCAATATCTGGCTTCCGTAACCCAGCGATTAGAATGGCATACTCATCGGCAGGACTGGTTTTTCGATATTTCGTGAGATTTGTCGGAAATATTGCATATGTCAAAAAAGTTAATTATTTTCATATTGTGAAGTATGTATGTGACCAATGACGATTTTAAAAAACAACCACACCACAACAAAACAGTCGTTTAACCATAAATCCAGGCCATTTTACGCAAAACGCAACATTTATTACATATCCGATAGCGAAACGATAAAAAATTTAAAGCGTTGCTGTGAGGGACTCGTATAAAGTCGAACATTAAAAATATTATGTTGGCAACATTGTAAGGGGTAGCGTAGAAGGCTGATTTGCATTGCGATAGGAAAATGAACTTTAAATCTGAGATACAAAGTTGTTAATAGTGACATTGTTGGAAGTATGTAGTTGTTGAATCCATACAATATTGAAACTGCTTTAATTAAATTTTTTTATGGCCTTTTCAGATCTTAAAAGTAAAATGCATGGCTTTTGAGATAGAAAAAGTCACTCCTATTCCAATTTTGCAGCTTCTGTTCATTCACAGCCCATGTCTTTAAGCCTAAAGGGGCATTACAATGAACTATTATTAAAATTAGCTGCAACATTAGACACGGTTGGCGCAGTGGTTGAGCGTTTGACTGCTGCGCTGAACAAATATGTGTATAATGGCCTACATATAGTTGTTCCGGGTGTGGTTGTTTGTGTGTGTGGGTGCGTTTTTTTGTAAACGCATTTACCTGCGATACAGGAGAAATTCCTAGTGTGGGGAAACGTTTAAAAAAAAAGCAGTTTTTTTTTTTTTTTTTTTTATTTTTTTTTTTTATACAAAACGGGGAAACTCTTGGCCCAAATCTCACCTGATGGAAAGTGATGATTAGGCCGAAGATGGAAGCGAATAAAAAGAAAAAAGCTTATTTTGTTGAGGGTTTTGATGTACCTAGACTCGGGTCTCGAAGTCAGCTACTAATGCAACCTGATGCATTACTAGATGAGTATCAGATTTACATAGAGCAACTAAATAGGTAGTAACCAGTTTGGTACTTAAATACCCATCCCCGGCCCCTCCTCGGCCAACGTTATCTTGAAGATCGTCCCATATGGATGTTACTACCTGGAGCCCGAGTCTGCTATTTTTATAAATTTGTCATTCCGACACGATCCCATTGTCATGCCATTGTCATTTTGCTAAAAGTTCGTAATCTGCTAAATTCATAATGGCACGGTCACTGCCACGTCAGTGTCCTGTCAGTGGCACGTCAGTGGTCTCGTAATAGAATTGCGGTAGGAATGCCGTATTGCTATTATTATAAAAACGAGCTAAATTTGAGCATTTATTCATTCCAGATTTTATTAAATTTAGTTTTACATATTATTTATTAGTGTTATAAGCAATCTGAAGTAGTGAGAAGTTCGTAAATACTAAATCTGTCATTATGTACGAGATTACCATTCAAATGGCTTTCTTTCAATGGCGTATCAGTGGTTGATCATTGGAATGTCATAATGACGCCATTATGATGCCATTATGTTAGTAGATTACCAAACTTGTCAAAATCAACCATTTTGAAATCAGTGATCGAACATTCTGACACTATTGTAATAGCAGACTCGGGCCCCTGGTCACGGGTTGTTCTTGAACATAGATGGCAAGCCTATGGCACGCGTGCCAGTCGCGGCACGCAGCAAAATAATTTGGGCATGCCTACACAACATTACTTAGCATCTTCACGAAAGTAAAAGTTCAGTGAGGTTGGTTGCTGCTAATAATACAACTGATTTTTACTTTTACTTGAAGAAACATAAAACTTATAACATTAAAATTGGCTATGTTACATAAAACATTTAAATTTAACCTTATGTTAATTTTTGTCCATTAAATCACAAAGTCAAGATTTTTGGCGGCAAGTCATGGCTACATAATTATTAGTTTAATTAAAATGACAAGAGCACCAAAGGTTCGCCATCCCTGCTCTAGAACTTGTACCTACTGTTTATTTTTCCTCTGTATGGTTTTAAGTCGATGAATTTCCTCGGGTACGGAGTGTAAATATAGATAAAAATATTTTTGAACCACTCTATGTAAATAAGTAAATATGACCGATAGAAGTTATGTACTGCGTTTTACCCAGGCGCTGAAGTAGGATCATAAATAAAGACTGATTTACTACATATATCACACGTTAAGCTAAATCCTCGTATTGTCAGCAACAATTGACGCGCAACACGTAAAGTCAACATGTATGGCAACATTGCATAATTTCGCGTGACATTGACAGATGGAACGCAACATGGCGGCCAATCACATTGATGGACAGATGACTTTGCAAACCTTCTTATTGATTTGATGATTTTGATTATTGTGAATAACATTAAATCATTTGTATTTAAACCTTATTTATTTATTGTCTAACTGTTTAAAATCGTCAACAGGGATTTTATCGCCAAATGTTAACAAATGTTTTTAGTTTTTTGGTCTAACAAGAAATCAGACATTGACAAATTGTCCTCATCGACACCATTACCTAAAATATAATTGAATAGAAAAGACTTTTCTAAACAAATTGAATTGTTCGAAACATAATATAAAATTGCAAGATGAAAATGTTGCAACAGGTGATTAAATAAAATGTCGTAAAAAAGACAAAGTAATAATTATAATACGTAAAAATTAAATTTTTCAACATACCTACCATAAAATATGTTTTTGTTTGGAAATACGTACACATAGTAGAGTAAAAATATATGTTTACAATTTCTCGGGCTCTTAAACCTTACTTCTCAAATATGAAAAAATAAAACATTTTTTATTTGAGATAGGTTTGCTCTCGACTTTAATAGTAGACCAAGTCAAAGGTGACAAAGACAAAGTCGATAGAATGAGCTTACCCAGAAGAACCCTTTTTTTTAGGGATGGGAAATCATCCAATGACTTCTCTCGCTCTGGGCGGAGCGAGAGGGAGTGTCAGACTTCTACTGACTAAAACTTTGTGGATGTAAGTAAACCAAACAAACGCACAATATTTTAATTCCACTGTCGACAAGTAAAACTCAACGTAATCCCTGGGCAAAAATCAACAGAAACCAGTTAATACTGAATACATTATCCGGTACGGATTTGACAACCGTTCCGTACATCAAACGTTTTGATGTTGACGGAATATCGATAAAAAAGGTTGACAAATAAACGAGTGAATTCAACAAAAAAATTGCTTTTTAACTGGATTTTTTGTTTTGGTGTTATGTGAACATTGTGTTTTTTTTTTATGTGAGAAGCTCGTGGCTAAACATTAACAGCCGCACAGGTCGATCTTCTAGGTTAAGCAATGCTTGCCAAGGTTGATCTGTGGATGGATGACCATCTTAACATACCGAGTTTCCTCCGTGCCTCGACAAGCACGTTAAGCCATTGGTCCTGGCTGTCATTTGTAGATCTATGGCTGTCGTTACGGATTGTCAGAAGCCAGTAAATCTGACTCTAGTCTTCCCAAGAAGTACCGTGTTACCCAGTTAACGGGTTGTGGAGGTCTGGTAGGCAACCACTCTACGTAAAATACTGGTATTCAGCTAAATTCGGTTTGGCTGGAAGCCGACCCCAATACAGTTGGGAAAAGGCTGGACAGATTATGGTTTTCTATCTTGCTTTTAGCAATCATAGTTATTATGACTACAATGCTGAAATTTGCGTGAAGCTATTAAGTGTGATTCAGTGAATGCATGAATTGACAGTAATCGTTCACCAACAACCATTTACCCGTTCCCCAATTCGGCATACAATACCAAAGAAAAGACATTTGAGCAGGTCGCATAAATTACTCAAACTACACTGTACATTTTATCCAGTTATTTTATAAACTGCACAGTTGTTTTAATTCTCACTATACGTCCAACTATGTGTGTTTGTTTGCGACCAAGTCCACATTACCGGCAGAAAAATCGCAAATACCAAAAGTTCTTCGCTTTTAACTTTTTCATTGCGATTTAAAAAAATGCTGTAGCAAAATAAAATAGGACAAAAACGTACAAGTTTTGAAGCGCCTGGGTACAACTTTGTCTGTGCATTGGTGACATACAGCTTGTAGAGAATGGCGATGCAGACAGTGCTTTGTTATTATGTTGCAAGATAGAATAAAGACCAATTTAAGAAATCTCCAACAGCAAGGCGCCAAAGACAAATATTTGATGGAAAAATAAATATTATTATAGAATTAGTACCAGTTGTCTTCAAATATCGTAGTTAACTATACAGAAACTAGCTCGCATAGGTCGTTACTTAAGAGGAAACACGGGCGGAGAGACTTTGTATGTAAATAGTCATAATTCGAGGTTTAGCTCTCGCCTGTTTCCTTCTTCAATATTGGAAAGATTTATGAGATATTTCATGAACTGAATAAGAAGAATATATTTTGTGTCACTATGTTTTCTTTTTTGATGATAAATTAAACGTAAAAGCAATAGGACCCTCAAAACATGCTCAAAATTGACCAATAAACTGCTGTCAATAGAGCCTTACTTAACAAGATTTTCAACTATTAATGAATAGAGAAAAACATAGGCGCACAGTTTGTATCCTTCTTTTTCAGCTTGTGTAATATCTATTGAATCGATTAAATATTGGAGGAGGAAACAGGCGAGAGCCAAACCTCGAAATATAACTTTTTACATACGAAGTCTACAAGCCTACATTTCCTCTTAACTATTGACAAAGAGAAAATTACCTTCCTTCTGTGGCATTTGAGTAAAGAAAGTGATTTACATAACCGTATTTAGGAACAAAACATATTAATAATACACATAGAACAATAAGTTTTAATCTTTTTGTGGTCAGTATTACTATTTTGAGAGAAAACATTGAAAACAAAATGCGAGGTTGGAAAATTTTGAAAAATGTTCAGAAGTTGATTAGAGTAATATGAACACTAACGTACAGGATCTTAACATACCAATCCTCCTTACCCCGAAAAGCACGTTGATCCCGGCTGTAATATGTTGATCTTTGGCAGTCGGTACGGACTGTCAGAAGTCAGAAAATCTGACACCAGTCTTGCCAAGAAGTACCGTATTACCCAGATACTGGATTTTAGAGGACAGACACAGACAGACAGGCATTCGGTCCCCATAAAATACTGGTATTCAGCTGAATCTGATGTGACTGGTATTCGACATCAAAATAGATGGTAAAAAGGCAGCAGATTTATAAGAGATCGATAATTTATTTATTTTATTTTCAAGAAAGCTAGCACACTAATTACAAACTAAAATAACATGCTAAGGTAGTGTGGTGTGTGTGTAGGTGGTGGTTGCTAAGGTGGTTTGAGTTTGTGTTTAGGTAGTGTCAACTGCTAGAATAATTTATAAATTAGTTAATTTAGGAATTAAGCGTAGATTATAAGTTTTTTTTTAATGTAAAGTTTTCCTATGAGGTGACATGTTCGCTATGTGAACAAACCCTCCCTAATAAATAAAGATTTAAAAAAAAAAGCTTCCATATAATATAAGCCGACTTAGTTGTAAGGTGCTTGCTTTGACCACTTATAGCTTTGGTAAGGTAAACATATAAAAATGTATGTAAGGTATGTCGAGACATGAGGTTTGTCATGTCTTGCAATAACAAAACTAAAAGTAATTAACGGCTGTCAACAAAACTCCCTGCTCAAAATCGTTTTTGATAAAATTGACGACACGGTTGGCGCAGTGGTTGAGCGATTGACTGCTGCGCAGCATGTCGCGGGTTCGATTCCCGCACGGAACAAATATTTGTACGACCTACAAGTATTTGTTCCGAGTCTGGGTGTTTTTCTATCTATAATATGTATGTATTTACAAAAAAAAAATGTATTTAAGTAGTTTATCAGCCATCTCGTTACCATAACACAAGCATTAGGTTGCTTAGCTTGGGACTAGATGGCGTTGTGTGAAATGTCCAAGGATATTATTATTATTATTATTTTATGTGCGCTGGTGCAAAACAAGTCGATATCTAGGTGTGATGGTAAACTATTGAAGGCTGCAGCACTTCCTAAGCAGAAGGCATTGCACCTGTACTTTGTCGATGCAAATGGTACTTGTCGACATCCAGGTGTGATATTGAAGGCTACAGCACTTCGTATGCAGAAGGCGTTGCTCCTGTTTTTGTCGATGCAAATGGTACTTGGAGCAGCGGTTGTTTTCTTAAATTATCAATTAATTAGAGATCATTATAAGGAATGAAGTAAACAGATATTACTCATACCTCTACGTTGAAATGTATTTATTCAAAATCGTCGTAGCACCATGCTGCGTTCTAAAAACAGGCTCGATTCGTCACGTCCATTGAAATCACATGAAATGATAGATGCGGAGTCACGTTACCTACGTCCGATGGTAGTCTGTGAGCAGACTAACTAAAACGATTTGTTGCAGTCTCTGGACGCAGCTCAAAGCCAAAGCAGCCTTTGGACGTGTTAAGATCTGTTTACACTGGGAACTGGTGTTTGATGCGACTGTGTCTGATGTACGGCTTTGGTAAGCTGTCGGGCAATGCAATCATTTGTGTGTACATAATGAGCTATGATAGTGGATTTTGTTTACGTATTTGTGTAATGCATTTAGAAATTGTAGAGGAGCTAGTGGCTAAATAACAACAGCCGCACAGGTCGATCTTCAATGTTAAGCAACGCTTGCCAAGGTTGGTCTGTGGATGGGTGACCATCTTAACATATCGAGTTTCTTCTGAGCCTCGGAAAGCACGTTAAGCTGTTGGTCCCGGCTGTCATTTGTGGATCTTTGGCAGTCGTTACAGATTGTCAGAAGCCAGTAAATCTGACTCCAGTCTTGCCAAGAAATACCGTGTTACCCAGTTAATAGGTTGTGGAGGTCTGGTAGGCAGCTGCTCCACGTAAAATACCGGTATTCAGCTGAATCCAGTTTGACTGGAAGCCGACCCCAATGTAGTTTGGAAAAGGCTAGGCAGATGAAGAACTGTGATTGTAGATATAATAGTGATTACGATATGTGAGTAGAAACGCATAGACCTTATTGGTGATGGCCTTTAAAAAATTATATGACTAATATTTAGAACCGGTATGAAAAAAGTGTCTTTAAACCAAGGATTGCAAGCATTGACAGGTTAAATATGGTGTAAAAACATTCAGCATAAGCATTACTAATCAATGATTATGCCAAAATTTTCCTAATCGACCCCATCATCGGCTTATAGTCTAAACAGAAAGAAATAATATTTTTCGCATAAGGTGACTGCCTATTAATAGATTACAATCAAGTAAATGGGAAACACGATAGCTCCGGCAGGACTGGATGTTGGATTTTTAGTCTTCTGACTACGCGTAATGGCTGTAAATGATGCTAATACTAATAGTTTAACGTGCTTTATTTACGACTAGCTGACCCGTGCAACGTCGTCTGCGTAACATTTTTCATTACTGCTCCGCTTCTATTGGTTATCTTAAACTGAAAGATTTTTTCAAATCGGACCAGTAGTTCCTGAGATTAGCGCGTTCAACCAAACAAACAAACAAACAGACTCTTCTGCTTTATAATATTAGTAAAGATAGGTTAGCAAACGCTTCCTCTCAAGTTATTTTGACTATGTCTAAAGTGGTTCGAAAAAAAAACTATTTAATTCTTTGTAACTTTGCACTGTGAGTTTAAGTCACCTAAGTTTGGTTAATCACCTAAAGTGCAAAAGTGATACATATAACTTGAAGGTCTCAAAAATATAATGAAGTTTGAGTGAATAGGATACTTCTAGGCAAGCGTTCTCCATCATCGACCGCATCATCGCTTTGCATCGGGTGAGATTGTGCTTAAAGGTGAACCTACTAAACAGCCCACCAAAGTAAAAACCGCCAAAATTTGTCTTGAGAGGTATTGTTCGTTTAAGCGACAATATGAAGCTTAGATATAAACGTAACCATCACCATCTGCCTAGACTAAGCCTAGGCTTTTAGTCAAACCGGCTTCAGCTGAATACCGGTGTTTAATGTGGAGCGGCTGCCTACCAGACCTCTACAACCCATTAACTGGGTAACACGGTACTTCTTGGTAACACTAGAGTCAGATTTACTGGCTTCTGCCAATCCGTAACGACTGCCAAAGGTCTACAAAACACAGCCGGGACCAACGGCTTAACGTGCTTTCCGAGTCATGGAGGAAACTCGGTATATTAAGATCGTCACCAATCCACAAACCAACCTTGGCAAGCATTGCTTAACCGTAAAGATCGACCCGTGTGGCTGTTATTATTAAGCCATAAACTTAACAAATAAAAAAAAATCCAATCTTCGGAGCAGTATGTCCCTCGCCATAAACGTATCGTCACAAAGAACCGTTGGACCGAGTCCGTCTGATTGGTGGCTAAGTGGAAAACTTGCCCGATGGCACAGAGCAGTCGCGTTCAAACGAGTTCAGTACGACCATGTATTGTGCAGCTGTTATCTGCGACATTTTTGCGATTTGATTGGAACTTATTTTAGTCTGTGTCTTTTTTTTGAGGAACTTCAATTACTTGAAGAAATTTAATCGCAGCTAGTTTGTTGGAGATAAAAAAGTACTTGGCTATAAAACCAGCACTTAAATGTTGAGTATCGGTAACACTTGATTTTTTTTTGTGAACTGGCGTATTAAGTGCAGAACATTATGGAGGGACGAGTTGGACATAACAAGCTACCATTGTTCCACATTACCCTTTTTTTTAGGATGGTAAATAATCAAATAACTCCTGCCGCTCTGGGCGGGGCAGGAGGGAGTGTCAGACTTTTACTGACTAAAATCCATCCGTGTTCGGCCTAATGCCTTTTGTGTTCCAGGGCCGCGGCAATTCTTTCGGACAAATTCCGCAACCCCGGCAGGTCCACAATACCCCTTGATTCAAAAGTTGAAAGTTATGGTTAGTAAGTTGATGCCCAGCAGTGGGATTATTTAATATGATGTAGCATAACATTACTCAATTATTTAGGCCATGTGATTTTCCATACATAAAAGGAAACTACATGAAAGAACATTATTGAACGCAAAGGATTATAAACCATTGATAAAAAATTCCCATCACTATCATGATCTGCGGTTATATCATTCAATTTGAAAAATAAATACAGTCCAAAGAAATCTGCCTAACATAAAACAGTTAAAAAAGAATACCTTTTAAAAATAAAATCCCACTGAATTCATTCTACTAAATAAAATAATGGTACATTAATTTGACGTGAAATACTGCCGAGCAGCGTTGTTTCAGAGAGTACTACAAATAAGACTAAAGTTTATTTCAGTGATATTTCTTATACCTTAATTGAATACTTTATTTGTTATTTCTACAATCATTGTCTGAATAAATATAGTTTATGGGACACTAAACCTCGTATTCATCATGTGGAAGCTTAGAATAATAACGCATAGAAACCTAGTACGAGTGCAAAAAGTGAGGCAACTAAAACTTAGCTTAATCCGTCAAACTTAGCCGTCAGGCCGTCAGTACTCAAGGTCACGTTCCGTCGAACGCAGCTCGCGAGTAAATAATTGAAAATGACAGTTTGTTGCGTGAAAGGATGTTATAGCACATCAGGAAAACAAAAAAATGTGATAAAATAACATTTCACAAATAAGTACTCACATTCTAGATGCAGTATTTTTACGTAAATCGATAAATAAAACAAAATTCTAATAACCTAACTTGTCATAACACAGTGTTGCTATTTGTGAGGAAAAAATACCCACATTGCCTTCATTCATGTTTTTCATTTTTGTAATTTTAAAATACAATACTTACTGTTAATTCATATCAAACCCGATGTTTTAACATTGTTTATAATTATAACCCATCAAGCATTCTAAACGCATTGAACAATATCTCATTCTTTATGCGATTTATGTCCTTTTAATTTGAAATAAATTGAATTATACCTTCCGAAAAAATATGTCATATTACATGAAAAATCATATTTACCTTTTCCAGTTCCCAACAACATAAAATACTTGCCTTGATAGCAAAATAGTAATGCGTCTTCCCATATTTTGTGGGTAACGGCTTAGTAATGGTATCACTGAAAGCGATATCTGTGTGCGTTAGAGGAACGTAGACACATTCGGCTCACGCACACAAAGAAAATGAAGTGGACACACGATTTTGCTCGGGTTTTGTTCTAGACGCGGCTTCTATGCGTTATTATTCTAAGTGTGGAAGTCTCTTTATATATTTGTTTTTGATTTGGTACATCGTCATCTTTATGTTTAAAGACCACTAATTCTTTGACACTGACTATATCTGATTATTATACTGTAAATCTTAATAAATATGTACACTGCAATGTTCCTGTAGGATAGGCAACGATAACGAAGGAAGTTATAAATGCTAGTTATCAATATTTTGAACATGAAATCCGATAATTATCATTTTTGGAAGCGCACCAAAACTCTCTATAAAAGTCGCAGTTGACCTGAATCGACAATTTGTTAACTTTTGAAACGTCACTCCAAAAGTCAAAGCTGATTTCTAACTCGAAGCTGTAAACAACCACAACCAAATTGTAATAGAAAAAGTACGAACACCAAACAAAACGGTGCCTCATCTACCACCATTTCTTTCCACCCATACCAATGTTTCACGTCACATATTAAATGTTGCGACTAACGAAACATCTCGAATGTTTCGTAGCCATCGCTCAGAGAGCCTTTGTACTTGTAATACAACAGTGAAAAAGAGTAATGACTCGGGAAATGGAGTTGCAAAACTGTTTCACCAATTTCCACCCTATTACTTTAAAGCCAAGGGATAGTTTCCCCCGAAACGTAAAGGCGTTAAATAAACTTATAGCGGGAAGGGTGTACATTTGTTGGCGATCTTCTAGATATATCGTGGGGCTTATTGCAATTTTTATTCATGTTCTAATATATGATTTTGAAGGCTTTTTCGTTATTAAACTGTGGCGTTTTATGTGAATTTATTGAGGTTTGAAATTACTGCAGCGTCTGGTTCCAAACTGCAATATGTTTGAACGTATTTCGTTGTCGTATAAAATTAAACGACTTTGGTGGGTGCTTTTAGGATAATATCTCATGTTTCTATAAAGTTGAAAAAAGCCTCAAATTAAATTAAATAATATTTATTTCGACCAACAAGGGGTCATAGCACACACATTACACCATAGTAAAGTAAAAAAAAAATACACAAACGATGATAAATGGATGCTGATAAGCAATAATGTGTTAACCCTCATAAACATGGTTTTGAGAAAATGGCGTCCTAAGATGTTAAACTAATTCTTATAAAGTTTGCTTGACAAAATATGTGCCAACTATTCTTTTCTTTGTTTAATAAAAATAATAATAGATTAGAAATAGATTACTATTACAAAAAGACAACAATGTAGTATATTTTTCAAAAGAAATGAGGTAATTGCATATTGCAAAATATGGAACACACTGTAATATTTGAAAAATCGAATTAAGGAACATAACACTGTTTTTCTAAATGCCAGTACCAGGATTGAATGACAGTGAATGCATATTGAGGAACATAAATGGTTATTGATAAATGCATGTTATCACATAAAGTTTGGCAAATTGTTCTTAGTAAAACTCTTAAGATATTAAGTTAAACTTTTATTAATATGAAAAATACAAGAATAAAAACTTTTTAAACAAGTCATCCTTCAAATGTAATAAGAAACAGAATTGAATATTATATATTTTTCTTCTTCTTTCCAAAAAAATTTTTTTTTCCTCAGAATCATCTGTTTTTCAACGAAATATTATATTATATTATATGTATTTTACAATAACGCTACCCTGTAATATCGCGCACCTAGCTTCATAAGAACCAGAACTCCAGAATTTTTCAAATTCCTTTTTGATCTATTGATATTTTCTCTGTGCACTTCAAAGGACATCTACAATCGCTACTGTTAAACTCTTTCGCACAAACCTTTTTTCCTTTCGCACTAAAGTAATCCTCATTGTTATTTGCTTTCTTTTTTCTTATACTGCTGGTCTAGTCGACCAATTTTCTCTTGCGTCCTTTTTTGAGTCTTCCATTATATGATGATGACGGCTGTTCAGAATCATCGTCGTTGATTTCGGGTATATAATCAGGATCTTCAGTGTTGATAATTATTCTCATTAGTGGAATTTATAACATTAACAGTGGCTTCTACATGTTCTTCATCAATAGTTGGGCGAGGGTGACTTTCTTCAATAGGACTAGAAGTATTTTCATCCATATTCTTATCATCAATTGCATTTGTACTATTTTCATAATTTGTATCAGCCAATATCTCAAGTGTGTCATTTTTATCTTCTTCACTAAATTTTGATTTATTTTTCTCTGTAAAAATCTGTAACTACTTCGGTTTGGTCGTTATTATTTAGTTCATCGTTTACAAACTGCAGTCTTCTTTCATCAATGGGCGAGAATAATAGGTTGATTGCATCTGATGAGGTTGAGGGAATTATTTCAGTATCATAAGGCACAGGTAAGATTTTTATGTTTGAATGATCCAGGAATTCAATAATTACTGGTGAAATGCTCTCCAATGAAAAATTATCTGGAAGTTCGTCATAAGTTATCGGACTTATTACACCTAGTCTTTTGTAATCCGACAGAATTGTGTAAGTCTAAATCAGTACTTCTATCAAGTGCAGGGATATCTTGAGGTTTATTTGAGCCGGCAGGTTCATCATTTTCATTAAAAACTTCTTTTGTACCAGATTTCGCAAGATTGACCAGTAATTTTCCCCTTGATCTTGGCGGTGACATCTCTCTACAACAAAATAGAAACACACTTTTTGATTGGGATTATCAAATCTACGAATAAGAAAGGATTTTTGAATACAATGTCAAGATACTTAACATATAAACTTTATCTCATAAAAAGCTAACCAAAATTCAGTAATAACATGTCAAGCACTTTAAACTGTACTGTAAGCATTGTTAAATGCCCTTTCATTGTTTAGCAACAATGAGTTAAGTGATTTATCGTATTTATTGTGACCAAAAGTTACAGTAAATCAATCTGATTGGACCAAATTATATTATTTTAGCATAAAAAAGAACTTTAAAGTTGACATATACCTACACAATTATTTAATTAATCATTCCTTGTCTAATTTAAACCGGCAACATAACCTATAAACGAATTACTCATGAAAATCTTAATATAACAATAATTACAGACTTACCTTGATGACTCCAACATGGATTGCTTACAGTTCACTAAAACATGGGTTTATTGAAGTAATTTAGTACTTAAAATGGGGATATAACTTTAGAAATTCATTATTTATGAAGAATTCGTTGTTTGGCGCGGCGCGAAAGCGCTGACTGACATTTAGCAACACTGTGTCAAGCCTCATAACATATTTTTCGTGACGACAAATGTCACTATTTTGAATTTCGACGATGTTATGGAACTTAAAGGATTATTGATAAATATTGTATTTGTTATTTCAGATTTGTTTTATGATATAAATCAATTTTTTATGTACTTTTAAGTTTTAAATGACTTGAAACACTTTTGTAAAATGTTAAACACGTGATGCATTATAAAAATATATCAAAACCTTTGAATTTGACTTTTTGTGGGTTGACACATTATTGCTTATCAGCATCCAAATATTATAAACTCAATTTCATTGATAGAACAGCGAAAATTTTTTGCCAGTTATGGTAGTACCATTTAATCAGTTGGTCAAAATTAATAAAGAATTACATTTTTTACCTGAGATGGGGACAGGAATTTCCGTAAACAGAAATAGGCGAATTAATATACTCGTCAATAATTTAAACGATATCCATCGCTATTAAGTAGCAGCAAGTGTCAATTATTAAGTGGAACTAAACGAAAAGATCGTCTAGATAAACAGATAAACTAGATAAAATAGACAACAAGATGTAACACTTGTTGCAGTAGAGAAGCAGTTTGCGCTATATATCTCACTGTCACGGTATCCAGCAATAATTTACAGTCGACACACTCGTGTAGGTACAATGTACACACAACTGGGACTATCCATTTTCTCGCTAATATCTGGTGATATCCATTACTTAAGTCCATTCATCTTGGACAAGGGTCTTGAGTTCAATACCTCAATTGAACATCTTTCACATACTAATAACCTACCTTTCTGCTTAATTTCATCATTCCTTCAGGCGTTCTGACGTGAAAGAATAACAACCATCCATGCATCCATCTTTCTATCTTCACAAACTTTCGCATTTATAATATTATAGTAAGTTTGGGCTGGTGTCTGAAATTCCACTTCGCTTGAGTATCTAATGTACCAGTGTTCTCAATGTTTCAGTTAATTTTAACTATTACAATCTAGTCTAGACTCTTCTATTCTAGCTTCGACTTTGTTGCAAAATTCATCCAAATATCATCAGCCCAAACTTATTTTTGACAGTAATTGAATTTTCAACGGTAATATTCCGTCTTAATTAAAGGTCGCCTGAAAGTTGTGAAAAATATTTCTTAGCATCATATAAATCTTTATTTCAATCTAGATCAAATCAGTCGATACCTAACACACCAAAGCATAATCGAAAGGCTAAAATTTTTCCATGAATATTTTACTTTTCCTTTTCGGGTCGACATATTCAATATTTAGATTTATATCGCGGGAAGCATTGAGATTACCTATTTGATTTATGGTAATAAATCCTGGTTTAACCCTTTATTTTTAGGGTCATGGTCAATTGTTGGGTAGGAGCGGAATGGTATTAAAATTGGCAGTAACGTGTTGGATTTGGATATTATAATAAATTATTGCTCCGGTGTGTTTTAATAAATTTTGAGTTCTCCTTAACGTATTGAATTGAACATAACATTATCTGCTCTGATTTGGGTTCTAATTAGGGTTGGCAATATTAATGCAATCGTCCTATTTCTGTTTTTACCTACTTAAGAAATATTGAATATAGGTCAACCTGCATTCATATTGCTTATCTCTATCGACTGTACTTATACATTTTTAGACGTTAAATTTATGTTGTTATCTGGATAGATTCACAGACGTAACTTTTAGCTCCATCATGTAAATAATGATATTCAAACCAGAAGCACAAGACAAGTAATTGTTTGTAAGACCACACAGCACTAGGACCGTGAGTGGTTCTACCCTAGTTTTAGACAATGAAAACGCCAAGAAGGAAAACTTTCGTTCCCAAACTGAACTCGGAGTTTACACAGGCGACAGTCGGAGAAAAATCGACTTCAAAAGAAACCTCATGCAATGCAAATACGTAAACTGAATTCACAGTGTTCACAACTTATTCAGTACATTAGGATCCTAGCAATACTGAACAAAGGTACGAACTCTGAAACATCCCGACTGGAGCAAACTAAGTCTTTCTTCCACATAATTGGTTTTCAAACTCAGTACAAAATTGATGGATTGGCACCGAAGTTGGTCTTGCAAATTGTTAATTGTGAAAATTCTCGCGTCCTCAATTTAATGGCAGCTGAAGAAAAGTTACCTGTTCGGAACAAATTTGTTTTGTGGCGTTTTTAAAGTTGTTTAACAAGATTTAAGGAATGGCCTTTTAGAATTTGGTTCTGTGAATAATGTTTTTTGATTATTTGCTGTTGGCGGGTGAGGAGTTTTATAATGAATTCGCAGCGGGTTTATTAATGGCGGAGTTTTTGAATTTGTTGGGACTGAAGTTTGTTTGGTGTTGAAAAATATTCAAGGATTTTTCGTTTCGCAGTGTATGTCCTGATAATAATTTGTGCTTGTAAAAAAATCTGTTAATTTTTGTGCCTGCTATAAAATTACTTTTCTAAGTTCGAGAGCAACAAATTACTCAACAAACAAAAACTTTTTCCTTCATCTGACAAAATAAATCATAATCATTATCCCTGAAAAACATTTCGTGTCTATAATCATTATAATTCCTATTTACAACATCGTTTCCATTCCGACGAACAGGTAAAAGCCTCATGATTACTTTATGATAACAAATGCTCAACTTTTTTATCGTTTAAGGCTACTTCTGTATTCTGAACAATTTCTTTCATGAACGATTACAATATAAATAAAATATTACTCAATTTATGAATGTAAAGAACTGGAAGTGCTACAGTTTTATTTATCTATACTAATATTATAAAGAGGTAAAAATGTTTGTAAGTTTGTATGTAGGGGGTAATCTCAGAAACTACTGGTCCGATTTGAAAAATTCTTTCAGTGTTAGATAGCCCATTTATCGAGGAAGGCTATAGGCTACATATGATCATGCTAAGACAAATAGGAGCGGAGCATTAATGGAAAATGTGACGCAAACGAAGCTGCGCGGGTCAGCTAGTTTATTAGAAACAAAAAGGTGCGTTTAAGAGTGTGTATTCCGTCCACTAGCGCCGCCAATCGTTTTTTATTAATTGTGGTAAATTTAAGACACGTAGATAAAAAACCGCTCTGTAGTGCACTAAAGAAATGTATCTATTATTTTTTGACAGCTATTTTTAATACATAACTCATGGCTAAATAGCCAAAACGGCAATTATTGCTAAAAGTGGCCACTTTTAGCAAAAATATCGACTTTGGCAACTATTTATGTTCTAAAGTACAAAACATAACTCTCAAAACATAATAAATACATTTCTTCAGTGCAGTACAGAGCGGGTTTTTATCTACGTGTCTTAAATTTACCACAAATAATAAAAAACGATTGGCGGCGCTAGTGGACGGAATACACGCTCTTAACGGTTTGGTATAAAAAATTAAATATAGACGTATAGCCAAGTAATCATTCCATTCTTTCATCGTTTCATGCAGTGAGTAAATTTGCCAAACAACTAATTACCTTTAACTTTTAAATTATTTTTATATTTGAACTAAGTGCAACCCAATTTCGTGACTAAGCTATCATTTTCCATTCCAGGTTACCTGGAAGAGATCACGGAATGCGTTAAGGCAGTAAATAATGTATGTTTTTAAAGATTTTCTGTACGTATATTAAATTTAGTGTCTAGTAAAGTATACCTATATCTATATATAAATAAATACTTCGATTTTAAATTCAATCTCAAGAATAGTGAACTTGCCTATGTAGGCGAAAGAGGAGCCCAAAGAATAGATTAATAATTATTGTATGAGGAATGACTAAAAGTGCGGAATAGAATAAGGAAACATGTTGTGCCGAACCCATGAATCACGGTACAAGGGCATTATCGTACGTTTGTCTACTGCTTAAACTATATAAAGGGATGTCTACAATTAGCCAGGCGCCACGGAGGGTCTAAAGCATGCTTTTCTGAAAAAATAACACGGGAACCCTTTGTAACTTGGGATAAAAGCAGGAAGATGATGACTATTCAAAACAACTACAAAATCACAGGTAAAATGTTTATCTTACTGAAGTGGTATCAAATTCAATATACATGATGATGAAATTGAAACACTTTCAATCCGCAATATACTACCATACTCTATTAGTAATCATCTCAATCGCAACATACAAATACCATTCACAACAAATACCATCATTCACACTGCTCATCCATTATTTCTTTGGATTTTTATACTACCATACTACGCTGATAGTCGTCATCTCGATCACAATATCCACTCCTTATCTACAAATACCATCATTCACACTGCTCATCCATTGTTTCTTTGGACTTTTATACTATCATACTACGCTGTTAGTCGTCATCTCGATCACAATATCCACTCCTTATCTACAAATACCATCATTCTACTGCTCATCCATTGTTTCTTTGGATTTTTATACTACCATACTACGCTGATAGTCGTCATCTCGATCACAATATCCACTCCTTATCTACAAATACCATCATTCACACTGCTCATCCATTATTTCTTTGGATTTTTATACTACCATACTACGCTGATAGTCGTCATCTCGATCACAATATCCACTCCTTATCTACAAATACCATCATTCACACTGCTCATCCATTATTTCTTTGGATTTTTATACTATCATACTACGCTGTTAGTCGTCATCTCGATCACAATATCCACTCCTTATCTACAAATACCATCATTCTACTGCTCATCCATTGTTTCTTTGGATTTTTATACTACTATACTACGATGTTAGTCGTCATCTCGATCGCAATATCGACTCCTTATCTACAAATACCATCATTCACACTGCTCATCCATTGTTGCTTTGGTTTTTTAAACTACCATACTACGCTGTTGGTCGTCATCTCGATCACAATATCCACTCCTTATCTACAAATACCATCATTCACACTGCTCATCCATTGTTTCTTTGGATTTTTATACTACTATACTACGATGTTAGTCGTCATCTCGATCACAATATCCACTCCTTATCTACAAATACCATCATTCACACTGCTCATCCATTGTTTCTTTGGTTTTTTCGTCTTTCGGCTGATGATTTTGGTAATGATGATGATGACCTCCATCATCAGAATTATATCAGCCGAAAGACCTCTACTGCTGGTCAAAGGTCTCTCTCAAGTGTCGCCTCAACAACTGATCCCGCGCATCTCACATCCATCGGCTTATTTGACCAGTCTACCCCTATCCATCCTACAATCATAATAAAAAAGCGAAAATTATAAGCAAAAGTAAATAAAATCAACTCAACGTCACTTCCAGAATCCTTACATCTAGAGCAGGCAGTAAATAAGAGTACCCCGTCCCGATAAGACTAGGGAGACGCCAGATATTAATCATCCCCTTAGCATTGGATTTATTATTTTTTTCTTACCCTTTGCACGAGTATCATTGAATTTAATCGCGAAGGCTTTTTTTTTTCTTTTGCTGTTTATTCTTATTGCTTATTGATTGCTTTGATGTCCACTGGAGTCGTAAGGTCGTAAGTTTAATTTTGATTTTGTTCTGTTGTATTAATGAATTAAATTCAGTGTTTCTTTGTTACAGGGACTTGTATCTTAGCTCCCTTTGCTCATCTAAGATGGTACACGTATGAATATCAAGATATATATTCATACGAGTACCATTTATGCCATAAACTATGATTTAGTTTATACCAACTGATGCCTGCGGTCAAGTGCCCGCGGCTTCGCTGGCTTGACAAATTATTTATACTAAACCTTCCTCAAGAACCACTCTATCCATTGATAAAAATAGCATGAAAATCGGTGCTATATTTTTTGAATTTATCGCGAACAGACAGACAGATAGACGCGGCGGAGGAATTTGTTTTGTTTCTTTGTTTGTTTAGGTGTCTTAAAATGGGACTTAAAACTAACACTTAAAATGGGACTTAAATCGAAAGTAATCATTCAATCACTGTTATCAATTTGTCCATAAAAGACTTATTTGGATAGTAGTAACTTGAGTACTTTCTATACTCACAGAAAATATTTATAAATTTACCACAACATTTGTAGCGATGATAAAAATTACTGCCTATTCATATCTTTCGTCATTACAATAACCTACGCATTTCCACAAATAACGACTACTAAATAAATATTAAAAAAAAAAACTCAAACAAAATAATAACACAAAAAAAATACTCTCACATTTTTCAGCAAGGAAAAATCTCAAAACTTGAAATACTCAGGTAAGAATATCTGTCTCTAAATCTCAACTGTTAGCGATTCTCAATAGGAAGGTATAATTTACTGTCGCAGAAAGCAGTTTGTTATAGGAAAATAAAGTTTCTGCCATTAATAATAAGTTCCAAGTTTGTTGAAACTGTTTCCGTTGTTGAAACCCATTTAGGTTGTGATAAAAACTTTGGATTCCCTTCACACCTTTTCGTGTATATTTATTGTGGGAGGTTTCAGCTTTTTTGTGGTTTTGGTTTTATTGTAAGATAAAATATTGAAAACGTGGCTTCTTGTAATATTTAATATATTTAGTTAGGTAGATATAGAATAGCTTAACTTTCTTTTTTAAGGATGGGTTATAATATAACCTCAAATACTCTTTCCTCTCTGGGTGGAGTGGAAGAGAGTGCCAGACTCTTACTGATAAAATTTTATACGCTTTCCTCCTAATGCCTCCTTTACCTTCCAGGGACGCGGTGACTCTTTCAAACAAATTGCATAACCCTGACAGGTGTATTTCTATTGCTACTATAACAACAAATAATTAAAATTAAAGGCTCATTAGTTTTAATTCACTCAGAAACTCAAAAAACTGGCCAAGTGCGATGCGGATTTTTACACGAAAGGTTCTGTACCGTAAGCCAAAAGCTCGTGAGTTTTCAGTTTTTGACTACCGGAAAGTTACATTGGAGCTTAAATCGCGCTGGCTCTCAGCCTAATTTGAATAAATGACTTTTGAATTGAATTGAATTAAAAAAAAATACCAAATTATATAAAATAATGTTCATATATATGTTATAGAATATTCATGTTTTAAAAAATAAATTGTTCCAATTTTTGTTGGAAAAGTGTTCCTATTCTGTTGCTGAAATTTTATCAACTTGAAGTTTTTAAATGTTTCATGTCCGCTTGACGATAATTTATTTATTTATTTGATTGTCTTGTGTCTGTCATGGGTGTCCTATTGTAGTATTTAATAATAGAATTTAAATTTATTACATACCAATTGAATTGAATAATTGTACTATATGGGAGAGTCGGAGGTATTGTACCGCAGGATGAATCGTACCACCTCCAAATAGCAGTATTTTTTTACACTGGCAATGTAGACCTATATTTTAGACTAGCTGACCCGCGCGATGTTATATAGCCTATGATATATAGGCTTTATAATCATCACGCTAAGACAAACTTGGAGGTGGAAACATGGTATCGAAATTTGGAGGTGGTACGATTCATCCTGCGGTACAATACCTCCGTCTCTCCCCTAATAACTCATAGTTTTAATTTATAATTTGTATGCCTAAGTGGCTGATCATGAATGAACACAATTAACTATAAAATTATGTAATGAACACCTGTATGTAACCCATGTATCAAAAATAAAAAAATAACGACTGACAAAAATCTAAAAATGACAACGCATTTTTCGAGGCACAAAATTTGAGGGGCGAGGTCCCGTGAAAATATGTTTTTTTCTGAATTAAAGACAAAATTTCAGAAGATATGAAACAGAATATTAAAAGTTTTTACAAATCACCTTAATATAAGAAAAAAGTACCTAGTTTTATAACAAAAACAGTTAACAGTACATTACTTATAGTTATAACTGATATTAGACGAACTGTTCTAACTGATATTAGACGAACTATTTTCTGGCAAAATGCCAGCTTTCGTACTGTAAATTTAATTTGAGTTATAAAAGTGAAGGTACATTATTATTTCGAATGGTTACTGTTTATTTTGTAAACTAGCTCATGCCCGCGGCTTCAAACGCTTGACAAATTTCATACTAAAACCTTCCTCGAGAACCACTCTACCCATTGGTGATAACAGCATGAAAATTGGTGCAGTAGTTTTTGTGTTTATCGCGAACAGACAGACATACGCGGCGAAGGACTTTGTTTTATAATATAAGAAAAAGCTGTTCAGTACATTTTGTGGAGTTATGCGCACAAAAATGTATGGGGCAGTCGATTTTTTTTTTTCGCGATTTCCGTATTCGTCCCATAGTAAAAGTTGTTGATAATGATGAGTTCAATGACCCCTTAAGAGGAATTGCGTATATTCTGTTACACGTTGTAGATAAAAATGAATCCCTATTTCCCTTAGTAATCGCATCACGCGTGAAAGGCTCAGCCGTTTCGTAAAAAAAAATTGATGTATATTTGTTACTGCCAGGAGACGGTTCTTATGAAAGAAATAAAAGAAAGTTGCAGTTAACGGGAGCAAAGCGGCGGGGCACAGCTAGTTATCTATAAAAACGGCACAAAAATCACGTTTGCTGTATGGAAGCCCCCTTGAAAATTAATTTAATTCCGTTTTCTATATATTTTTTGTTATAGCGGCAACAGAAATACGTAGGTAGACTGTCTAGCTATCGCGGTTCTTGAGAAACAGCCTGATGACGGACAGATGGACGGACAGACAGCGAAGTCTTAGTAGTAGGGTCCCGTTGTTACCTTTTGGGTACGGAACCCTAAAAAAGAGTTAATTACAGAAATATATAAGAAGAAAAAATAATTATTGATGAAAGAGAGACGAACAAATGGGAAATATTGTTTCGGCTCATATGTTTAACATTTTAAATACCTAACACTATTGATAGGTATAATTTAAACATAAGAGATGTTTAACTTTTTTTAAAATTTTACCATATTTAATGGTGAAGTTCTGTCACATATATATATTACATACATAACACCACGCTAAAATATAAGGAAACAATAGAAAAAAATATCGGCTTTATTGCAAAAACCAAATCGCAAAAAATATTAAAAACTTACCTATATTATACTATATTTCATCGAAAAAATTATTGAAACGGAAGGAAGTTTCGTCTCGCATACGAGATAGATACAGGAAATTAATTCCTTTGTGATCAAAGCAACGTTTACATACAGCATAGATAAAAGAGACGCGCTGGACAGACACCAGTGGAGACATGTCATCCACTATAATATGGCTAACCATGTAATAGGCTTGTGTCCTGAAAAAATCTAATTAGTCCGTCAGTTAGATTATCAAAAAATATTTGACCCGTGTTTTTTCTTTTTTTACGGGAACCAAAATTGACAAAGTTACGCTTTTAAAATTCTCAATACGTCACACCTTTTTTTTTTTTTTTTTTTTTTTTTTTTTAGGGATGGGAAATCATCCAATGACTCCTCCCGCTCTGGGTGTAGCGGGAGGGAGTGTCAGACTTCTACTGACTAAAACCCATCCATGTTCCTTCATTGCCCTTTGTGTTCCGGAGCCACGGTGTCTCTTGCGAATAATCCCGCGACTCCGGCAGGCGTCGGCCCTTTCGGGCCCCTCTGTGTTGCTGACTCTCTTTGAGGCGCGCGTGGAACACTAACGCGCCGTCGACACGGCCTGTCTAGATGGACGGACGGCGAGCCACCCATAGCTCGCCGTCCACAGGCCTGCGCCTACGGTGGCCGGAGGTCACCAGGTGGCCCCCGACGCCCGCGGCGTCCACCACGGCGGCCGGGACGAGAGGGTCTCCTCTCCCGCTCCGCCACCTCCTTCGCTAGCATGACTGCTTCGCAGAAGGAGGCAACGGCGTCCCATTCCGTCTCGCTCCGGACCATGGCTTGGACCAGGGCCGGACGCGAGAGGTCGCCGCCAATCGCCGTTTCGAGGACACGGCGGTGCGCCGCCCAAGCGGGGCACACCTGCACAGTGTGCTCTACCGTGTCCTCCGGTCGATCCTCGCAGTGGTGACACCCGGGCGTTTCCTCCCGCCGAATTCGGTGCAGGAACCTCCCGAAACATCCATGTCCGGTGAGGACCTGCGTCAGGCGGAAGGTGAGGACGCCGTGGCGCCTCTCAAGCCACTCCTCAAAGAGGGGACTTATCGCCGCTATTGTGGCGTGCCCTGCGCTGGGTTGCGATAGTCGTCGTCTCCATGACGCCATGAGATCGCGCCGGAAGTCCGTCCGCTGCGCGACAATTTGCCGCGTCAGCGGAGTTTCCCCCCGGCTTAGTACCTCCGCGCGCCAATCATGCAGGCGCGCGAGGACCACCGCCTCCAGATCCCATGGCGGCAATCCGGCAAGGAGACCCGCCGCTTCGCGCGAGATCGTGCGGTACCCTCGGGTCATCCTGAGGGCCACCACCTTTTGGGGCGCGTTCAAGTGGTTCGCAGCACGCTGCCTCAATGAACGCGCCCACACCGGGGCCCCGTAAAGGGCCATGGACCGCACGACCCCCGCGTATAGCCTACGGCAGGAGGCGTTCGGTCCCCCCAGGTTGGGCAGGAGCCGCCTGAAAGCAGCCCCGGCCCGCTCCAGTTTGGGGACCAAACGTCGGAAATGCTCCACGAAGTTCCATCGGCTGTCTAGGACGAGCCCCAGGTATTTCAGCGTCGATTCGACGCCGATGGAAACCCCTCCTACCGTCAGCAAGGATCCCGACGGTGGCGCAATGCCTCGGCCATGAAAACACATGGCTTCGGACTTGTGCAGCGCCACCTCGAGACCCAGTTGCCGGATCCTCTCCACGACTATCGCAACCCCGCGTGTCATTACGTCGGCCGCCTCCGCGTACGACCCCCCTTGTGCCAGCACCAGCGTGTCGTCAGCGTAACAAATGACGTTGACGCCGCTAGGGAGGTCGGCTCGCAGCACCCAGTCGTAACCGATGTTCCACAGGGGCGGCCCCAGAACCGAACCCTGTGGGACACCGCACGACATCTCTCGCCGGTTCCACTCACCGCTGTGACTTGGGTAGATTACTGCCCGGTCGGACAGGTAGTCCCCGACCACACGACGAAGGTAGGTCGGCACCCGATGATACCGGAGTGCCTCCCCAATGCAGCTCCAGGGCATGGTGTTGAAGGCGTTGGCGATGTCAAGAGACACCGCCAAGACAACACCACCCCGGGAGACCGCATCCCCCGTCGTGAGGGCTCTGACGCGCATGACGGCGTCCACCGTAGAGCGCCCCTTGCGGAAACCGAACTGGTTGTCCGCAAGATCCGGCCCCGTTCCCGCTAGGTGCCCGGCGAGGCGGTTCGCAATGACTCTCTCGAAGAGCTTGCCCACCTCGTCGAGCAACACCACGGGCCGGAATGCGGACGGAGAGTCCGCAGGGCGCCCAGGCTTCGGGATGAGTACCAGCTTCCCGGTCCTCCAAGAAAGCGGGAACTGGCCTCTCTCCAAGCATGCGCTAAAGAGCCCCTCCAGTCGAGGCCCGAGAGCCTCCAATGCCAGGGCCCAGGCTTTGCCAGGCAAGCCGTCGGGCCCTGGGGCGGTATTCTTGGCCTTGAGCCTCCGTACCGCCGCTCTCAGGTCTACCCCAGTCACAGCAGGGATGTCGTCGTCGTCGTCCTCTTGGTCCTCTTCCGGCACCGCAGGCGGCGGAGCCATAGGCGGGGGAGGATGTTCCCCTCGCGCAGGGAACAGAGCGCTCACCGCGTCCTCCACGAGCTGAGGCCGGAGACTCTGCGTCAGTGGAGGGGCCCAGGTGCGGAGCTTGTTCCGCACCATGAGGTAGGGGCGCCCCCACGGATCTCTGTCGAGAGTCGCCAGCATTTCCTCGCGGGCCAGATCTCTAGCCCGCAGGACAGCGTCGCGGAGAGCGGTCTTCGCGGCTCTGTATCCCTCGTATAGCTCCGCCTCGATGGCGTCCGCATCCGGAGGACGGATGCGGCGCCTGCGATGCCTGGCGTACCGGCGGCGCGCAGAAATGCACGCCTCGCGCAGAGACGCTAGCTCTCGCGACCACCAGTACACCTGGCGCCGGGCTCTTCCTGGCCGGACTCGGGGCATTGCCACGTCACAAATGTCGGACATGGCCTCCTGGAACCACCCTGCCTCACTGTTGACGTCGGCAGGCCTGTCCGGTGATGTCACCCAGGCCTGCACGATCGAGGCTTCCAGGAGGAGCTCCCGGTCCAGCTGCTTCAGAGCCCAACGCGGACCAATCGGGGTCTGTACGACCGGCGCGCTTGAGGTCTGGGTGGAGACGTCAAACTGGATATACCGGTGATCGGAATAGGTCTCCACCTCCTCCATGACACGCCAGTCAATGACCCGCGGTGACAGAGCGGGACTGGCGAACGAGATGTCCACCACCGACTCGCCCCGCATCCGCACGCACGTGGGGACAGAACCCCGATTGAGGACGACTAGGCCTGTCTCCAGAGCCCAGTCTTCTACCATCCTTCCCCGCACGTCTGTCAGACGAGAACCCCAAGCCAAGTTCTTGGCGTTGAAGTCCCCGAGGACAAGCACGGGTAGGGAATAGTGTCCGACGACGACACCCAACTCTACCAGAGAGTTGTGGAACTCGGCGAGAGTTCGGCTCGGGGAGAAGTAGACGCCTACCACGACGATTTCCCCGAACCGTGCTGCTACGCACCCCTGTCCCCTCCTGACATTTTCAAGGGACGGGGTACCGGCGGCGGCCGACGATATGATGGTCACTGAGCCGTTAAGGTCCGCAACCCAGTCATCCCTGGGTGGGACAAAATACGGCTCAGAGACCACCGCAATGTTGATCGACCACTGCGCCATGCTCTGCATCAGCAAGTGCTGAGCGCAGGCGCAGTGGTTGATATTCGCCTGGAGGAAGCTGAGAGGGGCCGTTACTGGCATTCCATTTCAGCTTCCTCCTGCGAGGGCCCCTCTGTGGCGGCAATAGCGGCAGTGGCGGCGGTTGCGACCGCGGCGGTTGCGGCTACGGCGGTTGCGGCTGCGGCGGTTGCGGCTGCGGCAGTTACGGCTGCTGCGGCGGAGACGGTGGCAGTGGCGGTGGAGGGCCTCCCCCTAGCTCCGGATCTGGCTTTGGTGGGCGGAGCGCAGGCCTTGCTCCCAGCCCGGTGATCGCCCGACTTGCCCGCCGACGCACATGCGACGCAGTGCGGCTTGGCGGAGCAAGCTACGGCCACGTGACCGGGCTGACCGCAGCGGAAACAGAGGCCGCTGCGATCGACCTCCGAGGCGCACTTGACTGACACGTGGTGCCCCACGTGGCAGCGATAGCACCTCAGAGGCCTGGGTTCCAGCAGCTTGACTTGCGCTGACACCCAGCCCACTAGTAGCCTACGGCCCTCCACAATAGTTTTGGCCGCCGTCACAGGGCAGCAAACCGTTACTGTTCGCATGCCCGAGAGGTCCGGACGTATGGCGCCTGCCTTGACTTGTTCGGCAGGACACCTTCCGGACCTGGCGACGGCGGCCACGATCTCCTCCTCAGTGACAGAATCGTCCAGGCCCAGGATACGCAGGTCTGCGCACCTAACGGGCCTGGACACTCTGGCCTCATCCGCGTTAAGGGACGCTCTGAGCTTTTCAGCCAGAGCGTCAGCGGACGAGCCGCTGGCCTCCCCGGGGATCTCAAGCATCCGCGCTCCAGTCGCAGTGACTTTTAGCCGGAGGCCCCCGGTGATAATACGTCACACCTTCGCATAATTTTTAGTGAGTCGTGACGTCACGAACCCCACTCCCGAGTTTTCTTTGTCAATATTCATTGATTTACGAAAACAAAAAAATACATGTCCATTATTTTTCAATACTCTAACGGACTTAATAGTTTTGCAATTTGTGGATGATGGAAATTAGCCTATTGTCATAATTTTATTGATTTTAGTGAAGGCACTTCCTCTTATCAACATCATAATTATCAGCCGAAGGACGAACACTTCTGGACAAAGGCCTCTCCCAAGTGACGCCACAAAAACCGGTCCTGTACGTCTTGCAACCATCGGCTACCTGCGACCCTCACCAGGTCATTGGTACACCTTGTGGGAGGCCAACGTCGCATATTCCGGTACGCGGTCGCCACTCCAGAACTTTTTGGCCCCATCGACCATCCGTTCTGCGAGCAATCTGCCCTGCCACTGTCACTTCAGTTTGGGGATCCTTCGGTCTATTTCGGTAACTTTGGTTCTCTTGCGGATTATCATCATTTCACTCTGAACTTAAGTAAATCTCAAGTTGATGAATGCTTGTGACATAAATACCAAAGTCACTGCTGAGTTGCTGGCCTGCCGGTTTTCTATCGGTAACATTTTGGGGAGTGTGCGACGGAATTGCGTAATTTAATTCCACCTAGCCCGTTCCACCATCGGACCACAAGACGTACGGCGTTGCGCCACCGGTATATGGTGGACATCCCACCTATACGCACAAAATGTTCTGGGAATACAATCATTGTGCACAGCTAAGGAGTGGAATTCCCTGCCGGAATCTGTGTTTCCTGATAGCTACAACCTGGGAGTCTTTAAGTCAAGAGTGAATAGGTTAATTCTAGGCAAGCGTGCTCCACCTTAGACCGCATCATCGCTTAATATCAGGTGCGATAGCGGTCAAACGTATGCCTATCAATAGTAAAAAAAAGGTCACAAATAAGTACCCATACCTCATCTAATAAAATTTGCGCCATCACGTGACTGAAGCTTACGAAGTACAAAATTGAAATATTTTATTATGTATATGTTATCAGTGTCACGTACTGTATCATTTTCAGGAAATTAATTTAACATACTCGAAAAATTGAGATGATTTTTCTCTGAATTTCATAAGCTTATGACGTAAGGTATTTGATGAGAAGTGTGTACTGAAGTGTCTACTCGTATTTTTCAAAGCTTTATTTTGTCAGAGATTTTTATTCAAATTCTACTGAATATTTTGACAATAATGACAGTCATATTTGAGGTAGTTTAAAGCACCATTTTTCTGGCTGTTTATCAGTTTTGGAAATTTACTGTCAGTAAAAGAATTTGGTGTAATAAGGAGCTAGCACGAATATTTTGACATATAGTCACGTAACGATGCGAAAAACAACAACCCCATAATATTTTGGTTTAATTTTATGGGACATACACAATTTATGTCATTTTAAAATATGAAATAGTATCCATCATCTGCCTAGCCTTTTCCCAACTGTATTGTTGTCGGCTTCCAGTCAAACTATACGTAGAGCGGTTTATTTTACGTAGAGCGGCTGCCTACCTGACCTCCACAACCCGTTAACTGGGGAACACGGTACTTCTTGGCAAGACTGGAGTCAGATTTACTGGCTTCTGACTATCCGTAACAACTGCCAAAGATCTACAAATGGCAGCCGGAACCAACGGCTTAACGTGCTTTCCGAGGCACGGAGGAAACTCGGTATTTTAACATCGTCACCCATCCACAGACCAACCTTGGCAAGCGTTGCTTAACCTGGTAGATCGACCAGTGCGGCTGTTAATGTTTAGCCACGAGCTCCTCCTACATATGAAATAGTATCCAATTCAAATAAATATTATGTGCGAAATGAATATTGTAGCTATGGTAAAATTTTACGTTACGTTATTATACGTCATAAATTTCATTCTAGTATTTAACTTCGCAGATTTGGTAGGCAGCAGAAAAGCATTTTTTTTTTTTTGTTTTTTAAAAGTAGTGTTTTTTTTTTCTTTGGTTTAAGGATTCATGCAATTAAAATCGCATGCTTTGCAAAGACCACTTAATTGCATTTCGTGGAAAAGGTTGTTAGTCACACATTTGATCACATTCTTTTGTATTTTTTTCTATAAAATGTGATATTATGTGTCACTGTTTGATTTCCCTAATAAATAAATAAAAAATATTTAAAATTCATTCACTCCATTCAATTAAGTCGCCATAAACCAATGGTAAAAATTTCAAGCCAAATAGAATGTCAATAAATAAAAAGCTGTTACTCTCAGTTTTATCGAGTGGAGGAAAATACTTTAAAATTTATGTACAGGTATGTTATTTTCGTATTTTGTCAAAACCACCTCTAATCGACAGGTATTTGAGATTGACTGGCGCTGAGATGATTATAGTAACTTGAATTTATCGCATTGACGTCCACTGCTGGACATGGAGCTGCCCAAGGTTCGCCACAGCAATCGGCCCTCGCATCCATCGGCTAACCGTGACCCTACCCATTTAATCGCTAATCTTATACTAGCTGACCCGCGCAACTTCGTCTGCGTCACGTTTTCCATTACTGCTCCGCTCCTATTTGTCTTAGCGTGATGATATATAGCCTATAACCTTCTTCAATAAATGGGCTATCTAACACTGTAAGAATTTTTCAAATCGGACCAGTAGTTCCTGAGATTAGCGCGTTCAACCAAACAAACAAACAAACTCTTCTGCATTATAATATTATAGTATAGATATAAGAAAGAAAGAAAGAAAAAGTTTTTATTTGGGACTCGCACAATACACATAATGTAAAATAAAGTAAAAGTGACTGTATCAACAATATGTAAGTAGAGAGGTACAAAAATCCTAAAAGACTAACACTAAACCTGTGCGAGGCCAAAAAGGTCCCTGTCTGTGTGTATATCTAATCACTATAACTTCATCATTACATATTATAAAACAAAGTATTACGCCGCGTCTGTCTGTCTGTTCGTGATAAACTCAAAAACTACTACACTGATTTCACGAGGAAGGTTTTAATATTATACTCTTTGTCAAGCTGGCGAAGCCGCGGTCATCTGAAACCATAGCCTACTATACCGCGTGTATCTGACATCGACGCACAAACGATTTCCATGGTTCCAGGGCATGATTCTGGACACCCTAGACTTATAATTTTTCGTCGGCTTTTTTCTCATTTTTTAATTTTTTTTTCAAGCGGTTTTTTTACTTTAGACTTCTCATAATCGTTATTCTGACCTAACGCAATGAGATTAAAAAAAAAAAAAATAACTACTTTCACTAAAAAGAGCAATCTGGATAAAAATGAGAAAAGAACCGACGAAAAATTCCAACTCTGGGGTGTCCAGAATCATGCCCTGGACCCATGGAAATCGTTTGTGCGTCGATGTCAGGTACACGCGGTATATATACTGAGATCTGAAACTGACTGACTGATTGATAAACACACAGCCAAACTACTGGTCATAGAAAGAAATTTGGCATGTAGCTTGCTTACATTCCGTAGGGGTGCACTGATGTTTTCACGAAATTCTTACTGGAACGAAGTCACGGGCGAAAGCTAGTTAAGAACAAAAATTCTTTTTCTAGACGCGCTTTATTTGCGGACAGTAACTAGCAAACCAAATTAAAATTCCGAAAAAGTATGTCAACTTTATCAACACATATATAAATATCAACAACCACTTCGAAATCGACGATGGAAAAACATCTCAACAGCCGTCAATCTGATGGGTAGGAAAGGATTCGATTAGCTTGTCAATAACATAAGTGGGCATATATTTGAACGCCTGTCGCCATCTTGGATTCCCGCTTTTTATTATGACAGGTTCTGCCTGATTTCTGAGAAAAACATAAATTGATTTTAGAATGGAACGTACACACCTTTTGTTTTTATTCAATTTGAAAACGGAATTGAAAAGAAAGTCTGTAAATCCGCTGAGAAAAAAAAAGTCTGTAAATTGTTTTTGCTTTAAGCGAGGATGCTAAAAGACTGGATTTTGGCGTATTTGGGATTGGTTACTAAAGTAAGGCTGTATAGAAATTACCGAGAAATGAAACAGTAATCCAAGCCAATTACAATTTGATTTATTTAAAAATCAGTTAAGTAAGAGTTGAACGTATTTTTTTTTTCTAAATTGGCTGATACATTTCTTAGACAAGGTGGGGAAATATACCTAAGTATTATCTTGGTTAGGTTAGGTCAGTTTGCAGTACCTTAGCAAGTCAAACAACCGTCATTCATCATCTGCCTAGCCTTTTCTCAACTATATTGGGGTCGGCTTCCAGTCAAACCGGATTCAGCTGAATACCAGTATTTTACGTGGAGCAGCTGCCTACCAGACCTCCACAACCCATTAACTGGGTAACACGGTACTCCTTGGCAAGACTGGTGTCAGATTTTCTGGCTTCAAAAACAAACACTAATGACAGAACACAATCGCAAACAAAAACCACTCATCAAGAGTTAAAACAAAAGCAAAAATGTCATTGAATTCCAACACACATACCGACATAGAACACATAAATTCACGACATTCTTCTATGGAAATTAAATCCCTTAAATTAAATCCTTAATCTCCCTTCTAACGTACCTTTCTCAACCCTTGTCAAGGAGAGAAATGTCCGCAGGAACTCAGCCATTGCATTCTTGCAGTGGTTTAATGTATTATTATTCAAAGATATTAAATGAATTAGGTATTGGAGTGATATTATAGGAAATGTATTTTTATTATGACTTTTAATTGAATTATCAGCTTAGCCTTTTCCCAACTACACAGGGGTCGGCATCCAGTAAAACAGGATTTAGCTGAATATTTACGTGCAGTATTTTACGTGGAGCTGCTGCCTACCAGACCTTCACAACCCATTAACTGGATAAAAAGTACAGTGAAGCAAGTAAATTTTACTGAATTTACTGGCTTCTGACAATCCGTAACGACTATCAAAGATTTATAAATGACAGCTGGGACCAAAGGCTTAACGTGCTTGCCGAGGCACGGAATCGAACCGGTTGATTATGAAAATTTAATTGATTGATGAGATTGAAATTGATTATAAAAAATGAGATCTTTCCTTTAGTTTCTAATGTGTTATTACTTCCCAGAATTTGATCCATATTAGCTACACTTTTGAATGGTGTAATAATACAGTGTATGTGTGTGCTTTTTAAATAAACCGGTTCGATTCACAGGTAGGAACAACGATTTTTAAAAAATTCCATTATGGAGTTTTACTTTTCATCAAAATCCGGCTCGAGACTCTTTTCGGTGTTTTTCGATATTCCGCATAGTTTTGGATCTGGCCCTAAAGGCACACTTTAAAAATTCACCCTGTATTTAACGCTTCGACCAATAGCAGCGAGGGATGAATGAAAAATATGACGCAGGCAACGCACATATAACTTATGTAGTTATGTGTGCTTCGTAGCAACATGGCATAGCATATAACTAAACACGTACAAATGTGTCGTGGAAGCAAATAGTCCCTAACACTAGGCAAGCTTTCCCAACAGCTAACTAAATACAATTAGCACTAAACGTACTTATTTGAAACGTTATAGACCAAGATCCCACAGCTTCCTGACCTTACTTATTTTCTGAGTGAAAATGTGAGAGATCTTCTTTTTTTCGAGTCGATAGTTAACTCCTTAGATTTTTTGGGTTCTAAGTTAATGCAGCGTTGCTCGGTGTCATTAATTAAAGTTTCTTAGACGAGTCGGATTCTCAATATCAGTGCGGTGTTCTAGTTCAGAACAGGAGCCTACTCGTTGGAGTGCCCCAAGCGTCCATGCACCCGTACTTTTGGGTGATGTGTGGGATAGAATAGTGTTAGAATGTAATTTGAACTTACGTATTCCTTCTAGCTTGGGCCGATGGAAAATTTACATGTATTTAGTATATAGGGTGCTAAAGCTTCAAAACTTTTAGCTCTTTCTTTTTAGGGTAATTTTCTTAAATTTCAGTATTAAAATAATATTTCAACGTCTATTATTCATGATTTAATAGTCTAAGAGCCACCTCGAGTGAGATTCTGTTCACAAAGCTAACATTTGGGAATAGTTTATTTACTATGATAAAGGAAACTAAAGTCTGTGACCATTTAGGAGTGTACATGCAAAACTACCTCCACCTCTTTTAAATTACGTTTTTTCATCATTTAAAAATGAATTAGTGGCCGTCGTTGCAAAAAGTATACAAGAACTCAGAGGAATTTCAGAACGGATAGCACTTCTCAATATTAAATTACCTGTAGATGGAGAGAAAGAACAATTATGGTCTATAATCCAGGCGTATTCGCCTACCGAATCAAACAGAAAAGAAGATATAACAAAAATCGAAAAATTCTATGAAGAACTACAATGCACCACTGCAAATGCACACAAAAACATAATAGTTATGGGCGACTTTAACGGACAGATTGGTAAACAAAAAAGTGGAGAAGAATATACCATAGGAAGTCATGGATTTGGCAATAGAAGTAAAAACGGCTCTCGGGTAGTATCCTTTGCTATTGAAAATAAATTAAGCATCCTAAATAGTTTTTACAAAAAGAAACCATCAAAGAAATGGACTTGGATCTCTCCTAATGGCCGGTATAAAAACGAGATTGACTATATAATGTCTAACAATGTTAGAGTTTTTGAAGATTTGTCTATTTTAAACAATTTTAATTTTAACTCAGACCATAGAATAGTTCGAGCCAAACTATCAGGGACACGTGTTAAAAGAGCACGACAATTTCACAACAGTATGAAAGCCATTGAATGCACCGGTAATACTGATTTACTTCTGAAAAACCTCGAAATATTCATGCAAAGTTCGGGAAAAGAAAAATAATGTATATCGACTCAAGAAAAATACATCAGTCTACTCCAAAAATTAAAGACAGAAACTAAAAAAGTAAATATGAGTAGTAAAACAGAGATATCATTTAAAAGTAAGCAATTATTACAAGAACGGAAAGAACTTATACAACAAGGAAAAAATAATAATAATTCCCAAAAGATAGCAGACATAAGCAAGGAAATTAGTGAACAACTCAGGAAAGAACGAAAAACAAAAAGGTTATCAACATTAAGAAAACATATAGAAAAAACAGGAGGGATAAGGAAGGCAATAAAAGAATTGAACTACAAAAAGGAATGGATTCCAAATATGAAAAATAAAGACAGTGGAAAGACCAGCAAACGATCAGAAATACTAGGAATTGCAACGGAATATTACAAAAAATTATACCAAAGTCGTAAAGGGGAACAAGTAATAGAGGAATGTAACTCAGTAAATAAAGAGGAGATTAAACCAATTTTAAAGGAAGAAACAATAAAATCTGTCGAATCCCAAAAACTAGATAAGGCACCTGGATCAGATTTAATCACAAATGAACTATTAAAAACTACATTACCAGTGATGGCCCCAAGACTTACAGATTTGTTCAATGAAATCCTCGAAACGGAAACCATCCCGGAAGATTGGACAAAATCGACAATCATACTGCTGCATAAGAAGGGAGACAAGGGCGATATAGGAAATTACAGGCCGATCAGTTTAATGTCCAATATTTACAAAATATTTTCAAAGATCATACTAAACAGAATCACCAATACACTGGATGAAAACCAACCTAAGGAACAAGCTGGTTTCCGAAGCAAATTCTCTACTATAGACCACATACACACTCTCAGACAAATTCTACAAAAATATAGTGAATACAATAAAACGTATTACATAGGGTTTGTAGACTTCAACAAAGCGTTCGATACATTGGAACATGAGTATATATGGGACGCTCTGAAAAGACAAGGGGTCCAAGAGAAATACATACGAATAATTAAAAACGTATACACAGCGAGTACCGCAAAAGTTAAACTTGAATATACGGGTAGCGAATTTCCTATTAAAAGAGGAGTACGCCAAGGGGATCCTATATCACCTAAAATATTTTCAGCGGTGCTAGAGATGATATTCAGAAATCTGAATTGGACAAAAAATGGCCTCAATATAAATGGCGAAAATCTCAGCCACTTACGCTTCGCGGATGATTTGATTTTATTCTCAGAGGATACAAGAACTCTGGAAATAATGTTGCAGCAACTATCCGACGAAAGCGTAAAGGCCGGCTTGACAATGAACCTAACTAAAACCAAAATTATGACGAATTCCCAACAAACAGTAACCAACAAACTGATTATAGTAAACAACGAACAAATAGAATATGTAAATGAATATATATATTTGGGCCAACTTATATCTGCAGATGGTAGTATGAATAAAGAAATAGAACGAAGAATAACTAATACTTGGAAAAAGTTTTGGTCTCTTAAGGAAGTAATGAAGAATAAAGATATGCCAATGACAGCAAAAAAGAAAGTATACGAAATATGCATTATGCCATGCTTACTGTACGGGTGCCAGACATGGGCGTTAACAGAGCTACAAGAAAATAAATTAAAAGTCTGCCAAAATTCAATAGAAAGGAGCATCTTAGGTATAAAAAGAAGAGATAGAGTAAAATTACAAACAATTAAGAAGAAAACCAAATTAAAAAATGCACACACAGCCTACAGACAGCTCAAATGGCGTTGGACGGGACATATGATGAGAGAAAATAAAGAAAAATGGAGTAAGTTAGTAAGCGAATGGTATCCAAGAGATGGGAAAAGAAATAAAGGCAGACAACGCAAAAGATGGGAAGATGACTTGAAGAAAATAGCTGGCCCGGTATGGAGCCGGTTAGCAAGAGACAGGAATACGTGGAAATCCTTAGAGGAGGCCTTTGTCGACAGACAAGCTGTTCAACAAAAGCAACCAGTTGCCGATCGCTCTAATAGAAATTAGAATTAGATGTATAAATTTAGTTTTAGCAAGTAGGCATGTATTAATTAACCTATTGTAAGGCAAGAAACAGCAATAAAGGCTATTTTATTTTTATTTTATTAGTGGCCGTCGGCCCAAGCTGACAGGATGTTTATGTTGTAAGTACATGATCAAACAACTTTATCCAACACACTTTGTTTTTACTAGGAAAATAAGTAACGTCTGAAAACTGTGGGATCTTGGACTATTTAGGTATTTTATTTATTTTTTCCATCTAAATTTATTTAATTGGTAATGAAATTTTGCGCTAAAGCCAGCAAAAAGGTTAATTGGTGTAAATCCGAAAACTAATAAGTGATAATAATACACGAGTTAAAATATCATTGAAGCGTGTAAATTATTTGTAGGGAACATACATCTAAAATACTATAAAACAATAAATATAAATGTAGTTTCTTAGGAGCAGGAGAATGTTCTGATCCGATATGTACTGATCCGGAAACTAATTTTCACTAAAAAAAATTGAGTGTCATGGTTACTTTTTAAATGAAACCAAATTTCATGAAAATGTACACGCATTTTAACTAACGCACGCTAACTAGGTCCAAAAATGTTTTTAAGAAAATGTTCGAAAAAGTTTGCTAGTACTGTCTCTCAGGGTAAGGACTTGAGAGTTTTTAAGCACTAGAAAAGTACCTTGAATAGAACAAAAAAGCATAATATAGAAAAAAAAATATTGTTAAGGAACAATGCCTATTAGTTTTATCACAGATTTGAATCTCATTAATTAATTGTAGTTTTAACTGTATTAATTGAATGAGAGTTCTTTTTAAATCCCTAATGAGCTCTAATGATATATTTGGAACAACCTTCTAAATATTCTTAAAAAATAAATATAATTTTTGAGGAAAACTTCAGATATTTTTGTAGCTATAAATTATGGAATACTTTGTCGATATTGGAACATTTTTCACTAATTGGTACTATGTTTGGATAAGGAAAATTGAAAATGAAGGGAAAATTCCATGTTTGCTCGTGTGGTCACATCACGTGTCACGTTCATGGAGCAAACATGGAATTTTCCCTTCATAAGTAAGGCGTTGGAGGGGTCAGGTCGTAGTCAATAATAATATTTGTGCAATTATAAATACTGTTCCTTTTTTTCTACTGTTGATAAGTTGATATTTAATCAATTAAAGCTTTCCTACATCAGTAGTAAGCATCAGATCAAAGAAAAAACCGGCCAAGTGCGAGTCGAACTCGTGCAACGAGGGTTCCGTACAAACCTGTAGGTAAATTATTGCGACAAAAAATGCAGTTTACGATTTATGACGTATTAAAAAAAAAAGCTACTTACTAGATCTCGTTCAAACCAATTTTCGGTGGAAGTTTAGCATAGTTCTTATAGTTTCTAGTTTTTTTGTAATCAGATTACAACGTCTAGAAATGAAGTAATTCTCCCAAATAAAATACAAAATCCATTATTTCGACTTTTGAATAGTCAAGTTCTGTCAGTCAAATAGATGAAGCTAATCCTGCCGCGCTAGCAACAAGAGCAGCAAGTTGTTCTGCAACATAACACACCTACCGACCCCGTCTCCAGCGCGGCAGTTGCACATTCCAAAGAGTAGATCATGTGGAGAAGAATGTGCAAGAAACTCCATGGACACTCTTTTAAACCAGTTGTCATTGTTTACAAAATCATGGTTACATTCGTTACGAAATAATTCAAAAAAACAATATCTCTTTGCGATATTGTGTTTTCTATTTCATTAGTAGTCAGAAATACTTTTACAAAACCATCTTAATTTTTTGAACTCTCAGAAATATAAATATTCCATTTTAACTTTTTCTTGGAAATAATCCTTATGTACTTATTGATTTTTCCTAATCTTTTGACGATCAGACTTTAAATTCATCATTCATCTACTTCTATATCTCTATATCTTTATATTTTTACCTCAATATTCATGAAAATGAAACTACTTGTGTATCAAAACATTGAAGTACGGAAATTCAGGGGCTTGGGGGCCGAGTCACCCGCGTCCGTAGGAGAATAACCTTCAGCGAATCCCTACACGTGGTCCCCGGGTGGTGCTAAACAGGTGACACTAACCGCCTCCGTGGTCTAGTGGTTATACCACCTGATTCAGACCCAGAGATCCCGGGTTCGATTCCCAGCGGAGGCAAATTTTTTGCTCGGTTTGATTGGTGGTAGGATTTGTTCCAAGTCTGCCTGGCAAGCTACCACCATCTTGTCTGGGTCTGTCGCCATAACAACAATGTTAACAGTATTGTTGTGTTCCAGCAGTTAGAGGTATGATAACCAGTTCCTCTGTGTTAGAGGATTCCGGGTGAAGCTCGCTTCCATCTTCGGCCTAATCATCATTTTCCATCAGGTGAGATTTGGGCAAAGAGTTTCCCGGTTCGTATAAAAAAAAAAAACAATTCTCGCAATTGACTAACGAATACCTAGAATAACCGATCCATTTCATTCATCTATATTAAATGTACCTTCAATAAGAGAACCTTTCATTCATTGGTTCATATTTCGATGTTGGCCGGTATTGAATTCGTTCCCCAGTGAGCTTGTTAGCAATTTCAACAATTCTTGAACAAAAGCTTTCATTTATTAACTATTGACATCTATATTTTAGTAGGAGCTAGCTGAGAGATCTTTGGTAAACATTCAATCGCCATTAATGTTTTTATGACAAGTAGCATTGAGTTCAGGGGTGTCTATTTTGACTGACAGAAAACGCACAGCTAAAACTCTTGATTTATACTATCTATACTACTAAACTTATCTATACTTCTATACTAATACTAATATACTAATTAATATAAGATAAGAGATAAGAGGTATATTTGTTTGTAAGTTTGTATGTAGGGGGTAATCTCAGGAACTACTGGTCCGATTTGAAAAATTATTTCAGTGTTAGATAGTCCATTTATCGAGGAATGCTATAGGCTATATATTATCACGCTAAGACAAATAGGAGCGGAGCAATAATGGAAAATGTGGCGCAGACGAAGTTGCGCGGGTCAGCTAGTAATATTATAAAGAGGAAACATTTGTTTGTAAGTTTGTACCTATGTAGGGGGTAATCTCAGAAACCAATAGTCTGAAATTAGAAGAATTCTTTCAGTGTTAGATAGCCCATGTATCGAGGAAGGATATAGGCTACATATCATCACGCTAAGGCTAAAAGGAGACGAGCATTAATGGAAAATGTGACGCAGACGAAGTTGCGCGGGTCAGCTAGGCGTTACATAAAGCTAGCATAATTATTAAATGTTTAAGCTTTTTGCCGAGAATTCGTACGCGCATTTCCCGTTTTTCTCGTTCCACCAGGAATTTTGGGAAAACTCTCAATGCACCTTTTCACTTACCTACATACCTAATTTCAGCATTCAACAACCAGTAGTTTTGGCTGTGCTTTATCTGTCGGCCTGTTTCTCAGACACAGTCATTCAGTAACTGAAGAGTTTTATATATAATTGATATTATTAATGAATAATCTAATTGGTCTTTATAATTAATATCTGGTGCTTTCGCCAGGCACCAAGATCAATTATCTAGAAATACAAACTACTGCACATGGGAAAATTGATTATTTCTTTTAGAAGGCAATTCTCTAAATAGCAGCAGGTCAGCGCGATCAAAGGTAGGTTAGCTTTGCACACAGATTTGTAATAACAGTGTGTTGAGGATAATATCGCTTACTTTTTTAAAAGTTCTTCAATTTTACGTTTGTTATTACGTTTATTACTATGTATAATTGTTCCTTTTTATTAAAAACTAGCTGTACCCCGCGGCTTCGCTCCCGTCAACTGTCTACCTGTCTACCTACCTACCCCAGTACTCTCTTACTCTTACTCACAGACAATTTGTATTTGACTAATGTCAATATTTATACGATACAAACGTCACTCAATTGTTTTGCCTTCCCGAAATCTCTCCACTATCACTTAAACTTTATGGAATGGTAATAAAGTTCAAATTGACTTTTAAGTATTATTACGAATCTTTTGTATGGGAGTATAGAAAAGTGTTGTTTTTAGTCTTTAAGTAAGAACCATCCTCGTACTTCAAGGAATATTCTAAAAAAAGAATTGGCCAAATTGGTCCAGGCGTTGTTGAGTTATGCGCTTACCAACATATTTAGCGATTCATTTTTATATTATATATAGATAGAAGGAACAATCATAAAAGGTAAAAAAATAAAAAATTGTATCACTTAATTTATCTTAGGCCTGTCCACATTTGTTCGTTTCTATAAATGGGCACATAAATAAATATTTTGTTTTAGTTGTTTTAAAATAAAGTGTCGCAATATTTTATTTAAGTTGATTTTGTACAAAATATTCATGCTTTTATAATATTATATTATGTTCATGTTTTCGAGCGTATCGTACTCGTGGGTTGCAGCTGAAAATCAGCGTCAGGTAGAATACCTTGTGTTTCCAGCTGGCATTATGCTGAGCTGACGCCTTTTTGGTATTTTTATTTAATTATCGGTTTCGTAAAATTTTTAGGTGTTTTTATTTGTATAATGCCAATAAACACAATTTTCTTTCTTTTCTTTCTTACTTGACATTTGTTACAAAATCTCCGGAACATGGATTGGTCATACTTGAAAAAAAAAAAACGGGTTGCACTCCGGGAGTGCCCGCAGAAGTGAAAACTTGAACATTAACGTTGTGCATTTTTGAATCATCCGTCTTACGAATTTTCGAACAGGTCACGTGTCCTGACGTCTTACGAATTTTCAATCAGGTCACGTGTCCTGATGCGAGTTTAACATTTTATACCCATCCCAAGAACAGTGCTCAACGCCGCTAAAGAAGATTTCACTTCAAAAAAAATGTACACCAATTTCATTGGTAAGACATAGGAGCTCTACTAAAATATTAACAAAAGATCTTTATTGTAATACCTGTGTTCACAAATAAAGATTGTTAGGATTGATATTTTTTGGTTTCATGGCCCCGTTGACTCTTTCAAACATTCCGCAACACTGGAGCATCTGGATAATACAATAGCAGCACTAGCGGCTAGCGTAGGATTTTTTACCTTTTGGCCTACTCATAATGTCTGTTGACTGTGTTTAAAAGAGTTACCATGGAGTTTCTTGCACTTTCTTCTCTATGGTATCTACTCCTTGGAACGTGCAACTGCCGCGCTGAAGGGTCGGTGAGTGTGTTTTGCTGCAGAACAACTTGCTGCTCTTGTCGCTAGCGTGGCAGAATTAGCTTCATCTATTCGACTGACAGACCTTGATTATTCAAAAGTGCCTGTTAGAACTGGTCACCCATCTACCGACAGCCCTCGAAAAATATTGCTTAACCTTGATACTCGACGCGTGCGGCAGTTTTTAGTATGTATGATCCACGTTATGTTAATGCATCAAGGTTCATAGTTCAAATGTTATAACGTGTCACTGATTACATTGACGTAATAGCTTCAAGCATTTGACGACAAACATCTGCCGAGGCAGCTTGATTGCCAAATATTAATATCTGTGAACTAGATAGTAGGTAGGTATGAGGTGTAATGGGGTTAGCAGAGGTCAAAGGTCACGGGAGATAAGGTTTTAGTGCTAATCGATCTGTGTGAATGACAGTTCAGTTGTCATCGCAAACTATGGTAGGTCGTTACTGTATAAATAGTAGGAGCCAGATAAATGTACAATACCGGTAACTAACCCAGATACATAAAAATCCACTTCCTACTAATACTACAAATGCGAAAGTTTGTGAGGATCATAGATATTATAGTAAACAAAGTTTTATATATTTCTGTTGTGAGGATGGATGTTTGTTACTCTTTCACGACAGAACGCCTAAAAGCAAGCGCGCTAGGCAAGCGTGTTCCTCCTTAGACCGCATCATCGCTTAACATCAGGCTGGTGAGATAGTGGTCAAACGTATGCCTATCAATAGTAAAAGGATCTTCATCAAATTTGGCACATAGGTAGATTATGCTCTGGACTACTGTTTGATCCCGGGAAAATGTTCCCAAGGGATCACGCGGGCTAAGCGTGGCAGGAGCTAGTAAATACATAAAGCTGTCAGAACCAATATCTATAACGATAAGAATTTTAAAAAATGACCCTGAGCCTCTAGAAAAGAGTACTCAGTCAATGGTAGATTTGTTTATCCCATACATTATTTACCAGAACGTCAAAAATTACAAAGTTTGGACAAACGCTATCAAAATTTAACGTGATCTGATCCACCCCTTATGTTTTATCTCTTCTATAACCACTTTTTTTGTTTTTGATTTGTGATGGGTTTTGCTCTTGACCTTAGTCTTGGTTAGAAATGACAGACAAAGTCTACGATGGAGCGAGCTTACCCAGAAGGAGCCTGTTTACTCTAACTTTGAAGAGATTAGGGTTGTAAGCGTTAGGAAACACAGACGCAGGCAGAGAATTCCACTCCTTTGCTGTCCGCATTATAAAAGACGTTAAATTTGCTTACAGAATATTATACTTTTTCCAGATCTTCAGATTTGGTCAAATCTAAAACTTTTTTTCTAAAAGTTTAAAACACTTTAACTTCTAAATTCACTTCCGCTCACGCAGAAAGCGTAATATTAATGCATTTGTGCTCACAACCCGACAATCCGACCTTATGATTTTATATGCAAATCCGGATTTTTATTGGAGAAGCAATCATTGAACGGGATGAAGCCAAACGGTTAAAATCACAGAACTCATGTTAAAATGTTAGAAAACATTTCAGATTTTTTGTAACATGTTTTTTTACATTTCGTATTTTTTTATTATGTATGTACCTATGTTAACTGATTCTTATTGTTTTAATTGTAAACCAAATTGTTAATCAGATATAAGATGTTGTTTTTGGATGTTGGTTGTCTCTCGTTTGAGCCCTATAAGTGTGCCTGCAAGTGTGTATGCTTAGAAGAGTATTTTTAAAATTTTATAAATGTTTGTACCATAGAGCCATTACATATTATGTGATTAGTTGTAGTTTTACTCTAATGCTCACTCAAATATTTCACTGGTGGTGGCGCGTATCATTCACTTCCCTTCAAAATGGTTGAGCTGAATGGTGCCAATACATGCGTCATGTTCATGAATGGGCATTGTCAGTTGAGACTGGTCACCCCTTAACCACCACTGGCAGCCAAAGCAATGAAAACACACAGCAAAAATTCCAACTGTCTACCTATTTAGATTCATGAGATACTGCCCATTGACAGACAGACGGACAGTCGGACGAAGAGCGGAGGTTTAGTAATAGGAGTCCGTTGGTTACCTTTCGGTTACAGAACCCTAAAAACCCGTATAATCCCACCCAGTTCCCCCAAAAAACCAGTCAGTTTACCACTTCACCGGAAACAACCTAATTTCCCTATAAATTTATCTTCCATAATTAATCACTAGACAAACAAAACCTTACCTCAAAAAACTAAAAAATGTCTCCCCCTAAATCTGTTTACGGATAACTTCATCCAAGCTGAAATATAAATCTTCTCAGCCCGTATTTCATATCCAAATCATCGTTTAAAAGGAAAAACGGTTTGAAAATTCAGTAAAACACATATATCTTGTTGGAAAAGCATTTTCCGGATTAAAGAAGTGTATTTGGGTGTATTTTTACGACTTTCTACGTAGTTAAAATGGATCGAAATGAAAGATCTATTATGGAACGATAAAAATTCGATTGGAAAGCAAAAAATGCAATCCGGTTTTTATGAGATGTTGAAATAAAACGGTTTTTATATGAAATGGTTTTTTCTGGATAAATTGTTTGGGCTAAATTTGCTGTTTGTCATGTTTTAGTAGTGTTCACAAAAAAAAAACTTCCTTACCATGCTGTGTATTTTTTTTTGTTACATGCTGTTTTTTTTTCGTACGAGTTGCATCACAAGTTTATGCGCCTTTTGCCTGATACAGACGCACGGGGCAGTTTTCAAGGTTAAGCAATGCTTGGCGCGGTTTGATCGTCGATGGGTAACCACCTTGTCATGTAACATAATAGACTGAAATTTATCCGTGCCTAGGAACCAACATGTAATACTGGTAATCATATGCATCCGTTTAGACCGGAAGATAATTACAAAAAGTTTGGGAAAAGACGTGGCCGATTGTGTGACACTTGAGTGCCAAATTTCAATTAAAAAATATGATGACTGTCGCAATCTATCAAAAAATTCCCTACATTTAAGACAGATTGAAAATGAGACTTAAAAGCGAAAGTTGCTGAATTTGCCCGCTGAAATAAATGGGTACATAACAACTTGAAGATTTAACAACGAAATGTATTTCATACAAATCCTTATCAACAAAACGCCCTCCTCAAATTAAATAATCACCGAGCATTATCCAATCAGAATCAATTCAGCGGTTCCCAAGCTCACTCTACACACAAATAACATAGGCATGTTCAATCTGTTAGCTCTTCAGAACAATGTTTGCATACAAGGTTTGCACAATTTCGTGGTTTCATTTCGGTATCCTTTTGATCTCAATCTTCAAGGATTAATAAAGGGATTTTAACTTGAAATTGTACTTTGAGCGTGAGGATATACGTTAAATTGTAGTAGCTTTGTCTGTTGTATTTTCTTATAATGGTTGTTTGAATTATTGTATTGTTTCTTTTCTTGCGATTATGAGGTAAGAATTGTCTTGTATAAAAACCTTTTTACTATTGATGGGCACGCTTTTGTCCACTATCTCACCTGATGTTATCAGGGAATACAGACTTCGGCTGGGAATACCAATACTTAGCTGTACGCAGTATGAATGTGGTTCCAAAACGTTTTGTGCGTGCGGGTGGAATGTTTATTTCCTTTTTATGCAACCAACAGAATTAGACTGCTTGAAATGTGACTTGTCTTGTTTTTTGTACGCAAAATATTTTTTTATTTCGTAAATTTTAGGTAGTGTAGTATTATAAATAAAATATTTTGGAGTTCATAGAAATGTTTGTGAGAACTTTTATATTTTTCTTGTTGATCACTTACGTAAAAGCTTTTTTAAAAATAAAATAAAATATTACTTTACATCTTGAACGGTGATATAAAGTAATGTTTAAAAGGCACTACTCACGCATTTAAATAACTAACTAACGCATTTAACTCTGTCTGTCTGTTTGTCTGTCTCTTCTTCATGCCTCAATCACTGAACCGATTTAGATGAAATTTTGCACATAGATAGTTTGAGACCCGGGAAACGACACAGGATAGTTTTTATTTTGGCAAACCCACGGGAATATGCGGGCAAAAGGGAGCAAAGCCGCGGGGGACAGCTAGTAAATATATAACCTAAAGGCGTAATGATATATTCACATTTCATGCACAAGTTGCACTCCTACACTAATCTGTATCTGCAAAGATATTATGTTAGAAAATTGTAGCAACAGTATAAATTCAAAATTAAGATACTATATTCTCTACACAATATTCATGCTGACCCTTCATAATACATGCATAAAGTGTAAATATTTATAGATATTAATGGTGGAGTTAATTCATTTAACACATCCGTGTACGAGAATATTAGTCTCGTGCGCCAGAAAGCCCCTGGCTATTTTCATAACGCATAGAGTTAGGAACGGCTGGAGATGGCAACCTATAGGTATTCACCTCGGACTTAGGATAAGCATTTCCATACAACAATCAAATGGCAATGCCGCCAGTCTTTTGGACTCACCTTCAATCGACAGCGACGCGGTCGAATTTTTTGAAGTCATATTTTTTTTAAAGTTTTTTTTTACAGTTTTCAGGGTTTTTGAACTAAATTTGTGCCAGGCATTAAGTATCAATCGATGAAAATTTTATCCAAAAACACACCTCCGGAAGATAAAATAGTCAGCTGTTCCCTTCTTTTTCAGAAACATCGTGTCTTTCGTTTGTAAATAATGTCTGGAAAATACAAGTACCCTCCTGCCTTTTACTCTCATTGTCATCATCTCACTGATGGGACGGCAATGCCACACGATTAAAAATAGATCAGATGCAGGACCGGCTTTTCGTTCATTCCGAGGTTTGTGTTTGACCACAAACTGATCATAAGCATTCTTATCGTCGAGGGTGGAATAATAATAAACATATTCATTATTGACTCTCCCAGTTTTAGTTATCAGGAAAAGCCGACTCCAGCATTGAATTCCAAGAATTTTTTTTGACATGGAAAAGCCCTTCTACAAAACCCCGGTATCACAATCTCATAATTCCCCTGTCCATATGTATACCCTGTCTATTCGCCAGTAAGGCTACCGTCCGGCTATCAGGGTAGCAATTTGCCAGCGGCGGCCGCGGTCCGCCCTTTGACAAGTAAATTGGGACTCAGACTTGCAGATTAAACGCAGATTACATTTTGTTGGCTAGATATTAACTGGTCGTTTTCAGTTTTTAGGAAATAGCGTTTTTTAAGGTGTTATTTTTAGGGTGCGATGGAATCTGGTCTAGTCTAGCCTAAAAGAAACCTTTTAGGTTTCTGTACTAAAGTGTAACCAACGGAACCGTACTAAGGATCCGCCATCTGTCAGTAAGCAGGCTTTATCTCAAGAACCGTAAGTACACTGTTAAAATTTTCACAGAGAGACAACAAATTCTAAAAATTAATTTTAATAAAAATTCAGAAAAGGTACGCGTTTTTTTTGCGTTTCCTGATATGGAACCTTCGTCTGGGAAACCAAATCACACTTAGCCGGTTTTTTAAATTGACCAACATGTATTATGTATGTTATGAAGACCTCAACTACCGGGCATGTCCATCTAAAGGGAATGAGGTACATGAAAAATGTTTGTGATGATAGTATGAGTGTAGGGTAATTTAGTCAGTAAGAGTCTGACACTCCCATCCGCTCCACCCAGAGCAGGAGGAATCATTTGATGATTAACTATACCTCCCTAAAAAAAAAGCAATGCTACAAAGGGTTTCGTTTTGCATTTGACGTAAGTAACCCTGAAAAACTGGTTTATTGATTGCAAAAACACAAAGTCATTATGAGTCGACGTTTTTGTCCGCCCTTTAATATCCTGGTCTTAATATCTCGGCCCGGGGCCGGGTTTTTATGAAAGACTTCGCTAATCGAGTATTTGTATATCGTTATACTGGTTTTCTTTGTATTGAAGGACGGTTTTAAATGGAATCGTCTTTTGTTTGTGCTTTCATTGAAACTGAATGCCAATCCTAACCTTCATCATCATCTGCCTTTTCCCAACTATATTGGGGTCGGCTTCCAGTCAAACCGGATTTAGCTGAAAACTAGTATTTTACGTGAAGCGGCTGCCTACCAGATCTCCACAACCCATTATCTGGGTAACAGGGTTCTCCTTGGCAAGGCTGGTGTCAGATTTTCTGGCTTCTGACTATCACGACTGCCAAAGATCTCCAAATGACAGCCGGGACCAACAGCTTAACGTGCTTTCCGAGGCACGGAGGAAACTCGGTATGTTAAGATGGTCTGTGGATAGACCTATCCACAGACCGACCTCGGCAAGCGTTATTAATCTTGAAGACCGATCTGTGCGGCTATTATTATTTAGCCACGAGCTCTTAATCTTAATCTTCATCAATATGTTTAACATTCTACCGTTACTGGTGTTTGATTGTGTGACTGACAGACAACGCACAGCTGAAACTACTGGTCGCAGGAAGCTGAAATTTGGCATGTAGGTACCTTGGGGTCGCAGTATCATCTCGATGACAATCATTGTCAGAAACTTGTCAAATTGAGGGAAATTAGGGGTGCATTTGGTGAGATAGAGACTTTGTTAGCCTCACACATGTAAATTTCATTCGTTATTGGTTAGATATTAATATATTTTACTTTTTGTGGAAGTTTTCCTGTCTTTCTAATTTTAGTGCCTGGTGGTTAGTGTTTAACTAGGTCTACGGCCATAGATAATATTCTTGTGACAAGTCTGGCATTTGTGACATTTACGAATGATATTGGAGCATTGGAACTTTGAGCGTTGGTCGATATTTATCTTATTTCATTGTATGTAAACATGTAAATTTCATGTTATTAGTTGTTAGTTATTAATATTTTTTTACTTTTTGAGTCTCTTGTGGAAGTTTTCCTGTCATTCTTATTTTAGTGCATTGTGGTAAGTGTTTAACTCGGTCTACGGTCATAGATAATATTCTTGTGACAAGTCTGGCATTACAAATGATATTGGAGCATTGGAACTTTGACCGTTGGTCGATATCGTCCTGTCTTTCTTATTTTAGTGCATTGTGGTAAGTGTTTAACTCGGTCTACGGCCATAGATAATATTCTTGTGACAAGTCTGGCATTTGTGACATTTACAATAATGATATTGGAGCATTGGGACTTTGAGCGTTGATCGATGTTTATCTTATTTTATTGTATGTAAACATGTAAATTTTATGTTATTAGTTGTTGGTTATTAATATATTTTACTTTTTGATTCTCTTGTGGAAGTTTTCCTGTCTTTCTTATTTTAGTGCATTGTGGTAAGTGTTTAACTCGGTCTACGGCCATGGATAGAGTGATTCTCGAGGAAGGTTTTAGTAAATAAATTATCAAGTGGGCGAAGCCGCGGGTATCAGATAGTTTTTTTTTATAAAAACGTGATTATCTTGTATTTGTTTCTTCTATATGTGAGACTCATCATCTGCCTAGCCTTTTCTCAACTATATTGGGGTCGGGTTCCAGTCAAATCAGATTCAGCTAAATACCAGTATTTTGCGTGGAACGGCTGCCTACCAGACCTCCACAACCCATCAAATGGGTAACACGGTACTCCTTGGCAAGACTGTGTCAGATTTTTTGGCTTCTGACTATCCGTATCGAATTATAAAGAACTCCAAATGACAGCCGGGACCAACGGCGTAACGTGCTTTCCAAGGCACGGAGGAAACTCAGTATGTGAAGATGGTCACCCATCCACTGACCAACCTCGGCAAGACTAATGTAAATAAATAAAATAAAAACATCCTTTATTTCTTTGGCCTTCCACTACTCAAGTAGCCATACATGTTGTGAAATTGTTCGAAAGAGTTACCGCGGCCCTGGAACTCCAACATTTGAAGGAATACAGATGAGTTTTAGGCAGTAAGAGGCTGGTAGCCAGCTCAATTTCTCCCGGATCTAGAATATATTTGAAGATTTCCCTTTCACAGAAAATCTAACCATACATAAGTTTTAGGTAACCCATCACTTTTTGCTGAAGGCACACAAAATCAAACCATTTTAAACTACAAAACTTTCCTCATATCTAACAACGCCATACTTATATAAGAAGACCACAACTAAGACAATATAGATAGATAAATATAACCAAACACACAACGAAAACGAAAACCAACTTCCAAGGAACGACCATCGAAGGACAAGCTTCTTCATATCAGACACAGCATTATTGTGTGTCCCAGATGTTGGCCGCATTATCGCGGTTATGAGTTAAATGTACCGACCCGAGACACAGTGCCACCTAATTGGAAAACTTGAAAAGGTGCGAGCTGCCGCGAACAATTGAATTTTCCCTTTCGTCGAGTTTGTTGTGTTTGTGTAAATGTTTTCGGAAGGTACTTTTGAGTTTGTTGCGTGATTTGGAGCTGATAATATTAGAAGCTTAGAATAATAACGCATAGAAGCCGCGTCTAGAACAAAACCCGACCAAAATCGTGTGTCCACTTCATTTTCTTTGTGTGCGTGAGCCGAATGTGTCTACGTTCCTCTAACGCACACAGATATAGCTTTCAGTGATACCATTCCTAAGCCGTTATCCACAAAATATGGGAAGACGCATTACTGTTTTGCTATCAAGGCAAGTATTTTATGTTGTTGGGAACTGGAAAAGGTAAACATGATTTTTCATGTAATATGACATATTTTTTCGGAAGCTATAATTCAATTTATTTCAAAATAAAAGGAAATAAATCGCATAAAGAATGAGATATTGTTCAATGCGTTTAGAATGCTTGATGGGTTATAATTATAAACAATGTTAAAACATCGGGTTTGATATGAATTAACAGTAAGTATTGTATTTTAAAATTACAAAAATGAAAAACATGAATGAAAGCAATGTGGGTATTTTTTCCTCACAAATAGCAACACTGTGTTATGACAAGTTAGGTTATTAGAATTTTGTTTTATTTATCGATTTACGTAAAAATAGTGCATAGAATGTGAGTACTTATTTGTGAAATGTTATTTTATCACATTTTTTTTGTTTTCCTGATGTGCTATAACATCCTTTCACGCAACAAACTGTCATTTTCAATTATTTACTCGCGAGCTGTGTTCGACGGAACGTGACATTGAGTACTGACGGCCTGGTGGCTAAGTTTGACGGATTAGGCTAAGTTTTAGTTGCCTCACTTTTTGCACTCGTTCTAGGTTTCTATGCGTTATTATTCTAAGATTAGAAGTATCGTATTTGGGTGTTAAAAGGAGATAGCAGACTTTAAAAAGATTTAATTGCAAGGATATGAGTGACATTGGCCCTTTTTGAAGTGAAAACTTCTTCAGCGGCGTTGAACACTATTCTTGGGATGGGTATAAAATGTTAAACTCGCGTCAGAACACGTGACCTGATCGAAAATTCGAAACGGATGATTTAAATATGCACAACCTTAATGTTCACGTTTTCACTTCTGCCACCCGTTGTTTTTTTTTAACTAGCTGACCCGCGCAACTTTGCCCTACCGCCTATTGTTCGTAGTGTGATGTTATAAAGCTCTTGGGCACATTACCAGCTGACAGCGATAAGGGTTTGTGAAGGGTTTTAGGGCGTTTTCTTTTTTAATCACTTTAGTTTATTTTATTGGTTTGTTAACTGAAGTGAAGTTATGTGATTTATAATCTTCAGTGCGATTCTGTAAACGTGTCGAAGTGAACACGTAAAAGACAAGTGAGCTGTGAAACCATACATACAGGATAAGAATGACAACTCACTTGTCGTTCAGTCCACCTAAGTTATCACAGTGCTTTAGTTTATTTTATTGGTTTGTTAACTGAAGTGAAGTGATGTGATTTATAATCTTCAGTGCGATTCTGTAAACATGTCGAAGTGAACACTTAAAAGACAAGTGAGCTGTGAAACCATACAAACAGGATAAGAATGACAACTCACTTGTCGTTCACTCCACCTAAGTTATCACATTGCTTTAGTTTATTTTATTGGTTTGTTAACTGAAGTGAAGTGATGTGATTTATAAACTTCAGTGCGATTCTGTAAACATTTCAAAGTGAACGCGTAAAAGACAAGTGATCTGTGAAACCATACAAACAGGATAAGAATGACAACTCACTTGTCGTTAACTCCACCTAAGTTATCACAGTGCTTTAGTTTATTTTTATTGGTTTGTTAACTGAAGTGAAGTGATGTGATTTATAATCTTCAGTGCGATTCTGTAAACATGTAAAAGTGAACGCGTAAAAGACAAGTGAGCTGTGAAACCATACAAACAGGATAAGAATGACAACTCACTTGTCGTTCACTCCACCTAAGTTATCACAGTGCTTTAGTTTATTTTATTGGTTTGTTAACTGAAGTGAAGTGATGTGATTTATAATCTTCAGTGCAATTCTGTAAACATGTCGAAGTGAACACGTAAAAGACAAGTGAGCTGTGAAACCATACAAACAGGATAAGAATGACAACTCACTTGTCGTTCACTCCACCTAAGTTATCACGGTGAGATGTCAACAGAATCGACCGGCTGTTCTAAGCACACCTCGTTGATTTCAACAAAAAATATCCTTCCTTCTCAAACTTACTGGTACTCATGGCCTGTGGAATAGATTACTATACAAACAAAACTTCAAGATTCATACAAAAGCCGAGACTGCAATCATGCTTTACAAAAACTCAGCCCAACTCTGCATACTCTCTGAGACGCTGCACTAAGTTTCCGAATAATTTATTTTTATACCAAAGTCTGGTCTGAACTTGGCGACTTTATTGAAGTCGACCATTCACTCCAAAAACTTTCGGTCAAATGGGGTATGATAAACAAACAAAAAATAGACTATTTCTTGAACTACTTGGTTCTTGTTTGTCTTTGGATTTCAAAGAAATAAAATATGCAGAAGTTGAAGATTTAATGGCAAACTTGAGACCTGGCTCATTAACTTTTTGCACTAGTTTTTTGTTATTTATTTAGTGCTATATTTACGTGTTAATTTAGGGAAGTATTCAAGGCAGCCTCTGCTTCACAATGTTTTTGATTGTTGAATTTGTGACCCATTTTGAAATACCAAGATATTTCTTTTTTACTTGGCAATAAATAAAACTAAAGGAGCTTTTTTAAATACAACGTGTAACAGAGTAAGTGCAATACCTCTCAAGGGGTCACTGTACACATTATTATGGACTTTCACTGTATCACCAACACAGAAATCGCGAAAAAAAAAACATGCGTGACGTCACGTTGTTGGTAAAAAATTTACCTTCGTAGTGACTTCAGCCGTGAAAAAATTAAAAAATGTGTCAAAGTCTATCTAACGGAATAATTAGATATTTTTCAGTAAATTACCGAATTACATTATTTACTTTTTATCGTATCTGCATAACTATGTTTAATGTTCAAGCTTTGCTTATGTTTTGTTTTTTTACAAAATCGTCTTTACCAGCAGTGAAAACATAGACGAAGTGAACAAGTGAGTTTTCAAACCATACAAACACGATGGAATGACAACTCACTAGTCGTTCACTCCACTTGAGTGTACATGGTGAGATGTCGACAGAATTGACCAGCAGGACCTATGCAACCCGCCTCAAAGAGATGCCAGGCCTGCGAAATTTGTTCGAAAGAGTCACCGCGGTTCTGGAATGCAAAGGGTACTACGAGGAACACGGATGGGTTTTATTTTATTTTATTTTATTTTATTTATTCAGGGACAACAAACAGCTACAATATTTGTGTTGGAACAAAGAAAAACATTTAAAGAAATTTACAATACTGCAGCCCACTACATTATCCGCAAATTGACAGAAAAAAAAAATATGATAATGAGTGCCACTAGAAAGGTAGGTAATACAAAACAATAAAATCACATTAATAATAATTGTTTAGGTACATCATGCAAAATGTTGATAACCGATTTCTTGGCAAGAGAACAATAATTAAAACTAAAATTAATAATAAAAAATAAATAATAAAATTTAGACCAGCTTACATTTCTAATTGCTTTATGATAATCTTCATAACATTACATTTAAATTTTGATTTTGAGCATAGGAAAATATCAATACCAATAAAATTACAATTATAAAATTCAACCATTCGTCGAATAGGGCAGCGCAAACCAGAATTAGTCCGACAGGTGTTGACAGCAAATAGGGCACCTGCACGGATACTGCGTAAATTAGCAGTGCGTGGAACTACATAACATAGTTTGCTCGTGAGATCAATACAATCAAAAGCTCCACGAACAATTCCATACAGAACAGTAGCCTCTAGATAATTTCGTCTAGATTCTAGTTTGACCTGCCCATACCTATTCAGCAATTGTGGGTTGGCAATGGTGGGTTTTAGTCAGTAAGTACAAATTTTAATACAAATACAAAACCCTTTATTTCAAATAGACCAGTTACAAGCACTTTTGAATAGTCAAGGTCTGTCAGTCAAATACATAGATGCAGGTTGTTCTGCAACAAAACACACTCACCGACTCTGTCTCCAGCATGGCAATTGCACGTTCCAAAGAGTAGATCCTATGGAGGAGAACGTGCAAGAAACTCCATGGACACTGTTTTAAACCAATTGTCAAGAGTCTGACACTCCCTTCCGCTTTGCCCAAAGTGGGTGGAGTAATTTGATGATTTCACATCCTTTAAAAAAATGAGCTATGCGACCCACCGTTTAACACAACTTCATTAATCAAAGTACCACTTAAGTCTCGAAAAACCGCCCCAACACTATTGATTTCAAAAAACGAATCTATAAATCAACTCGATTAAAAACAGGGTTCGAATGGAATGAAGAAATCTCCGATAAGATTGATGTCCAGATTCCAAATGGTTCATTATCGTGACTGGGTGGGTGACGTACCTAACTGATGGCGTCTTTCCTTCGGAATCTTCCAGGTATCTTGATTGTTAAATACGATGTTAGTTGCTAGGTTCTGCTCGCCGTTTTGCCTGCGCGAAGTCGAGAATTATCGCACAGGCCTGTTCCTTTGCAATTATTCTCGACTATATTCAATAAAAAATCTTAATGGATGTAGTCTTTACATAATTATGCAAAGTCTCTCTCTCATCTGACCGTGTTCCCGGTTGCATCCTCAGCTGGTTTGCTTCGGAGCCCAGAGTCCGCTTTCATATGCTAAGTATTGTGCATAAAACACAAGTTTTATATCCTTTAATTGTACCTACACTGTGTGAATCAGTGTGTGCCAAATAAATAAGTTCTCTTTCTTTCTTTCTGTAAGTGTTTTATGAGAATGACTAAAAACCGGCCAAGTGCGAGTCAGACTCGCACACAAAGGGTTACGTACCATAAAACTTAATTTTTATTATTGTTTGTTATAGCAGCAATAGAAATACACAATCTGTGAAAATTTCAACTGTCTACCTATTGCGGTTCTTGAGATACAGCCTGCTGACAGACAGACGGACGGACGGACGGAGAGCGGAGACTTAATAGTAAGTGTTTCGTTGGTTACCCTTTGGGTACGGAACCCTAGAAATTATGGGAGTAAAATTGGTTTTCTAGATTACAAATACGTTGATTAATTGAAATAGGTAAATGCATTGATTTTGATTTTGATTTCATAAGAATTAAGACAGCCGCAACACGAAGACATAACAACACTTTTTAAAGAAATTATTCTATGAAAATAAATTGCCGTGTTTGTCTTTAACCACCAAAAAGTGGTAAAAACAGAATTCATTCCTCAGTGCGTTGTTTTTAACGTGAATCAACGGTTCAATCACAGTTTTCCGTTGTTTTAAGGCCAGACACATTCGATTTATGAACACTACAACGTGATTGGAGAACGTGCAAAACTGAGATTTTTTTTACGTAAAAACTTTTTCGTTTGTGTTTTTTAGGGTTCCGTAGCCAAATGGCAAAACAGAACCCTTATAGATTTGTCATGTCTGTCTGTCTGTCCGTCCATAAGTCACAGCCACTTTTCTCCGAAACAATAAGAACTATGGCGTTGAAACTTGGCAAGTAGATGTATTCTGTGAACCGCACATAACCGCAGATTTTCATACAAAAATAGAAAAAAAAAACAATAAATTTTGGTGGTGTTACTTAGAACTGAAACTCAAAATAAAAATGTTTTCATCAAACCCATACGTGTGGGGTATCTATGGATAGGTCTTCGAAAATGATACAGAGGTTTCTAAAATCACTTTTTTCTAAACTGAATACTTTTCGCGAGAGACACTTCCAAAGTCGTAAAATGTGTCCCCCCCCTATAACTTCTAAAATAAGAGAATGATAAAACTAAAAAAAATATTACCATGTAAACTACACGCGAAAATTGGTTTGAACGAGATCTAGTAGGTAGTTTTTTTTAATACGTCATAAATCGTAAATCGCAACTTTTGCTTATAATATAATACCTACAGGTTTATACGGAACCCTCGGTGCGCGAGTCCGACTCGCATTTGGCCGGTTTTTCCTGCTGCTTTGGAATGTTGGCTTTTGGGGTTCATATACAAAAGGAAAATATGGGCCATATAAGTAAGCCTTAACTGTCTGTGTGTTTTTCTGCCTGCTTTAAGGCTGTATTTTTAAAACATTTAAGTTATTAACATTATACGAGTGTGCTTACTCTAAGAAATGTGTGAAAAAGCTTAGCGAGGCATGTGTGGGATTCCCATCTAAAGTATTTACTTTATTTAGGGTTTCGAACGCCTATATGTCAAAATGGAACTCTTTTAGTACTACTCGTTTTTACGTCTGTCCGCCGTCGTCTTCCTTCCGATTTAGTCTGAAATCCACAAGACTAATTCAGTTTCAATTTCGTACACATTCATAAATGTATACGAAAATCTTTAAGAAGTTCACGCGTGAAGCAACGTGTTAAAAAATTAAGATTCGTTCGGAACCCTTTGCATGTGAGTACCACTCGCACTTTGCTGATGTCATTGATGGCAGGTTTTTGTTATCACTTGTTGACATACGGGCGTGGAGTTCATTGAATTAAAGTATTCATAGTTTACAAGCAATAAACTGGTCGAGAGCAGTTTAATGGACTTCTGATATATTGGTGAAAATTGAATTTTTAGTTTCTATAGTTGATGGAATTTTAGGTGCGTGTTTTTTATCATTTAGAATAAATAAGTGGAAAAATATTTTTTGTTTTTCTTTAAGATTTCAAAATCGATTCATTTCTGACTTTAAAGTACCTGCAATACTTTTTTTTACCAAATCATCTTAATCATCATTTACGAGGTATTTATTAAATAAACTAGCCCGCTCCAGGCTCCACCCGCTTGAAAAATAATATACCAAAACCTTCCTCGAGATCCACTCCATACATCAATTGATTTAAAAGAGTGTCCGTGGAGTTATTGCACGTTCTTCTCCATAGAGATATACTTTGGAACGTGCAAATAGCTTCATCCTTTTTTTTTTGACCGACCGACCTTGTCAATTCAAAAGTGCCTGTATAATAAATGAAATAAATGATTGAGTATTGAGTTTTTACTTGTGCATAAAGTTTAAATAAATAATAAACCATTGAAATTATTTTCACATTACTTAAAACAAATCGAATTTATCCTGATAAAACTCCAAAATAATGGTAAAATAAACCCAAAATCGTACCCTAACATAATTATATTTAATTTCTCCTTCCTAAATATTTAAGAAACGCTCGACGATACGACGTTCTCTTAAGTGACCCAATTTATTCGACATCATTAAGAATAAATAGCTCATTAATAATCCCCAAGAAATCTATTAAATAAATTACTAAGACAATTTGTTTGCGCGAACAGATTTCGTTTTACAATAGACATTAATTTTACTGTTTACAGTGTTTATAAAACCAATAAAACTGTTTCTGTTGGATATGATTATGGTTTTAGTTCGCCATTTTGTTTTATTACGGTGGCTATTTTACGTAATTTTAGTATATTGGTTAGTATATTGGTTTTTATAGCTATTGGCAATAGCAGAGGACAGACATGTGTGGAAAAGAGAGACGGAGGTCTTTCCCCATCCTGTTCCATCATCGGACCACAATTAACGTACGGTGACGCGCCACCGGTACATGGTGGACATCCCACCTTTAAGCACAAAACGATTTGGGAATACATTTATTGTGCGTATAGCAAAGGAGTGGAATTCCCTGCCTGAGTCTGTGTTTCCTGATATCTGCAACCTGGGAGTCTTTAAGTCAAGAGTGAATAGGCAATACTTCTAGGCAAGTGTGCTTCATCTTAGACCGCATCGTCGCTTAACATTAGGTGAGATAGTGGTCAAACTTATGCCTATCATTAGTTAAAAAAAGCTGCTTAGCTTTCTGGGCTACATCAATGATTATTTATTGGTTGTGATTTTAAATATTTTTATTTATTAATTAATTAATACTTATTCCACATCCCAAATAAAATTTAAAACACCATTAATTTCCAAGTATCTTTTCATTACCTAAATTCACTAGTACAACAACACGGAAACAACTCTTACCATTCACAAAATTATGTTAAAAATCAGCCAACTTTTCGAGGCCAAAGTTAAAAAGTATTGCTCTCCGTAATGACAGGATTATATACGAAATATTGAAAATACCGTTGAAAAAAAGTTTCGAAGTTGCGAGTGCTAAAGCCGAGATCTTTGCTCACTTCGCCGAGAGTTTGTCTCTGATTTGAATAACAAGGGAAACCTTTTTTCTTTCATCCCCCTTGCTACCCTGCTTAAGGTTTTATTATGAGGTACATAGTAAGTTTACGGTCTACATTTCGTTGCAGTGCATTTTTCTTTTCTCGAGGGTATGGTGACTATCAAACACTTTTTGCCCAGCAGTCAGATATAAGAGCATCTGTGCATTCATTAAGTCTTCACAGTTGAAAGGGACCCAATCAGTAGAGTTTTTAGCTCATAGCTTGTCTTAAGTTTTAAAGCTGCATCGACGCCGAGTTGCTGGCCTGTCAGTTTTTTATCGGATACACCTTTCCAAGTGTACGACTTCATTGCATAATTTAATTCCGCCAAGCCCATTTCATCATCGGACCACAAGACGAACGGCGATGCGCCACCGGTACATGGTGGACATCCCACCTATACGCACAAAACGATTTGGGAATACATTTATTGTGCGTACAGCTAAGGAGTGGAATTCCCTGCCAGAGTCTGTGTTTCCTGATAGCTACAACCTAGGAGTCATCAATTCAAGAGTGAAAAGGTTACTTCTAGGCAAACGTGCTCCATCTTCGACCACATAATCGCTTATCATCAGGTGAGATAGTGGTCAAACGCGTGTGATAGATTATTGAAATAAATTTAGTTTATTTATTGCAATAACTCACGCCTTTTCTTTAATTGGACACAAATAAAAACAACCCTATGATAATTATAACCTTGTTCACATGTGATACACAACATTCAACAGTTTCTCATCTAAATTTTATCAATACTATTACGAAATACTGTTCTTTCATTGTTGTTTTGTATAATGCCATATTTAACCGTTATTTACAAAAAGAAAAATATATTAACGGGACTTGTTTACTAATTATGTCGTTGTAAGACCAAATATGTAATTAGGCTAAGCAATTCCAACATGTTTACAGTATTTTATATAATTTAATCATAGTTTTATGAAAAAAATACAAATATTAACAAATATGCAATAGAATCGTACGATGTGACGTCACTTGTTTACCACTGCTTATAAAAGCCACCGCTCCGCCGTACTCGGCACATTCGCTCCGGAGCAGTCACACCGAACGGACCTAAGTTAAGTAACCTTATTTCGTTAAAAACTTTTATTTATCTTTTAGAAATTATTCTCTAAATTTGTAATATATTTTCTTGATGTAGTATTTATGTGTATATGTAATTTTTTGTATATAATATTTCTACAACAATAAACTGTTATTTTAAATGTCTCTTAATAAGAACTTGTGTACTTTCTTTATAAATAAATGCCTATAAGAAAAATAGCTAAATAAATTATCTATTTCAAATATAAAAAAATTAAATAAATAATCTCTTTGTGCCTATGTATGTCTATTATTTTTAGTTATTTTATGTATTAATCTCACATCAGAAGTGGGATCGGAACCTGCTTTATACACTTTTTCGAAAAACTTTTACAGATGGATCCTGCTGTGTTGGAGAGTCTTCTGAAAGCCATCCGTGATGCTGTAGCTGGTAACCGCAGTGAAGATGATGTGGTGTTGCCGCCATTTGATCCGGAAAAAAACGATAACGGTGCGGAAAGCTGGTGCAACAACATCGACACCATAGCCAAGGACCGTGGATGGAGCGGCATTACCACTGTCAGCAAAGCAGGTAAAGCCCTTAAGGGTTCTGCTCTTTTATGGTTCGAGACCTGGGACCCAGATGAGGGTAGGACTTGGGGGAACTTTAAGACGTGTGTCAAAGATTTATACCCTGAGAAAAAGAACCTGTCGGAAAAACTTTCAAAAGCTGTACTTTACACCTCGGACGTAGCAGAAACCTATTGTGAATACGCTAGGGAAAAGCTAAGATTATTACGTAATACTAAAGTAGTATTTTCTGAAGGACAGCTGGTCGAGCTTGTTTGTGGAGGCATATCAGATATTAATATTAGGATGGCATCGTTTAACAGTCGTGTTAACAGTACATCGGAACTCATTTCTCTTTTTACAACATATATTAAAAACCCTAGAAAACGACCATCCGAAACGAGTACTGTGCCTCACTATTCAACTACTAAGCGTCTTAAGCCTGAAAATTCAAACTCTTCTAAGCCGCCTACTTGTTTTCTATGTAATAAAACAGGTCATGTTAAATCACAGTGCTTCAAAAATAAAAACCAAGATACCCCAAATTCCGAAACGCCTAAACTTCAATGTTCTTACTGCAAAAAGGTTGGTCATGATGAGTCGATTTGCTTTTTCAAGAAAAGAGACGTGACAAAAAATAACTCTAATAACGTCAATTGTTCCACAAATGGTAACCTATCGCTTACTGATATAGAAATTTGTGAAAGACCCATTAAAGCCCTAATAGATTCGGGTGCTAGTTGCAGTATTTTGAAAGAATCAATTGCAAATAGTTTTGGTCGTAGTTTAGAACCCTGTTCGACATCATTAAAAGGAATAGGAAATGGAATGATTAGCATCTCTTCAAAGATTAATTTACCCGTCAAATTTAGTAACGACAATTTAGAAATCGAATTCTGTGTAGCTAACGATTCAGATTGCTATAATGATTGTTTGATAGGCAGAAATGCGGTTCAAAATCCAAACGTAACTATTGTTTTAGATTCCAGTGGTTGTAGATTAGAACGAGTTAACTATACAGAATCGGTTAATTCTATAAATACTCTTAACGCTATAGATAATCATATTCAGGATTTAGTGGCGTTAACAAGTCATCTTGATTTAAGCCTACAGCATAAAATAAGAAATATTTTTGATAAATTTCCAAAGGTGATGCCAAATTCTAACTATATCAGTACAGTTAAAACGGGTGAAATGACCATTAGGTTAAAAAGGGATGAAGTTGTCTATTATAGACCATATAGGTTAGCATCTACAGAAAAAGAAAAAGTTCAAGAAATTATTTCTGATTTACTTAAGAAGAATATAATTAGAGAAAGTCAGAGTCCTTTCGCTAGCCCAGTCCTTTTAGTAAAGAAAAAGGATGGCAGCGATCGTCTTTGTATTGACTATAGGGCTCTTAATAAAATTATTGAAAAAGATAGATACCCTCTGCCGTTAATTGAAGACCAAATTGATAAACTAGGAAAGGCTAAATATTTTATCTCTATAGACATGAAAAATGGCTTCCACCAAATCCCTATAAAGGAAGAATGTATCAAATATACTGCTTTTGTTACCCCTGATGGGCATTTTGAATTTCTTAAAATGCCATTTGGTATCTGCAACGGCCCCTCTGTTTTTCAGCGGGCCATTAATAAGGCAGTCAAAAACCTGAAATTTTTGTTAGTATATATCGATGACTTGTTAATTCCATTTTCAGAAATAGCAGAAGGTTTAGAATACCTTGAAAAAACCATTGAGGCTCTATGTTTGTCAGGATTTACCATTAATTTAAAAAAATGTAAGTTCTTCGTTCAAGAAATAGACTATTTAGGTAGACATATTTCTAGTGACGGTGTTAGGCCGGGAAACGATAAAGTTAACGCTTTAACCAACTCTCCAGTCCCTGGTACAGTGAAAGAAGTCCGCCAATTCATGGGACTGGCGAGCTATTTCCGAAAATTTATACCCGAATTTGCATATCGTACGGCTTGTATAACTAAACTCACTAAAAAAGACCAAAAATGGCAATGGGGGCCCGAACAAGATGCGGCTCGAGAATACGTTATAAAACATTTAGTTTCCAAACCACTGTTGAATATATTTGACCCTAAGCTGAGAACTGAGCTGCACACAGATGCAAGTAGTATCGGATATGGTGCTATACTTTTACAAAAAGAGGATAGCCAATGCCGCGTCATAGCATATTTTAGCAAACGTACTTCTCCCGCCGAATCTAAATACCCCTCGTACGAATTAGAAACATTAGCCATTTTTAATGCTCTTAAACAATTTCGGATTTATTTACTAGGTTTAAATTTTACTATTGTTACGGATTGTAATTCCATCAAATCGACCATGAACAAAAGAGATATTTCTCCTCGTGTAGCAAGATGGTGGACGTATATGCAAGATTTTACATTTAATATTGTATATAAGAAGGGTAAATTCGTTACTCACGTTGATTATCTCAGTCGTAATCCGGTAATCACACCTGCAGAATCGAGAGGGGTAATTAATATTATTAATGAACCAGATGCGCCACCATCTTGGCTACATTCCGCACAAAGTAACGATCCTGAGACACAAAATCTTTTAGAGAAGGTTAGGGCGGGTGATATAGATACAAATCGATACATGATCAGAAATAGCTTGTTGCTTTATAAGAATGAGGATGGGGATTCACCTAAATTTTTCATACCAAAAGGATATAGGCTCAGTTTATTGCGGTTGTTCCATGACGAAAATTGTCACGTTGGTTATAACAAAACTCTAAACAAAATATCTGAAAACTTTTGGTTTCCAAGTCTTGCTGCTTTTGCAAAGAAATATATAAGTCATTGCTTAGTATGTGTAGAGGGTAAAGGTCATTCGGGGCCAAAACAAGGCCTCCTTCACCCTATAGAAAAAACTACACCATTTCACACGTTACATTTAGATTGTACAGGACCTTTTCGTGTGTCTTCCGAAGGTTATAAACATGTTTTAATAATAGTGGATGGCTTTACCAAATACTGTATACTTAAACCACTTAAAACGCTTAACGGTCAAGAATTAGTCTCCATCTTACGAGAAAACTTAACTTTGTTCGGTACACCTACCATGATAGTAACTGACAGAGGCACAAATTTTACTTCCGATCATGTACGATCATTACTTAGAAGTATGCAAATAAATCATCATATGATAGCCACGGGTACTCCCAGAAGCAACGGCCAAGTTGAAAAATATGTTGGTACTATAATTAATATGTTAACCACTACTGTTAACGATTCTTCAGAATGGCCAAGCGTTTTGTGGAAAATACAACTATCTTTGAATACTACCATACAAAAAACAACAGGTTTTGCACCAACAAGGTTATTAGTCGGTTGCAACGGAAATATACCTCCAATACAGGCTCGGCTAGACGAATTACAGGATAATGATTCCGTTCAAGGCATTGATGCTGAAGCTGATAGGGACTTAGCTAGGCAACGTCTTAGAGAGGCTGCAGAAAAGTATAAAAAACGATTTGATAATACTCGTAGAAATAATATGGTGTTCAATATAGGTGATATAGTCTATGTAAATCAAGACCACAGAAGACATGACAAATTAAGTCCTAAATTCAAAGGTCCTTACGAAATAATTGATATTTTAGAGCATGATAGAATTTCTTTGAAGGGGCTTAACACATTAAGGAATCTTACTGTGGCAAAAGAAAAATTAAGGCTTTGGCCAGGAGAATGGGTTGAACAAAATTCTTCCTTTGAGGAGTCCCCATAGCTCCAGCATCATTAGCCGTGATAGATTAATATCCCTTTGTTATACTATTGTTGTTAGATTTTCTTTTATGCGATTATTCAAGTATGTTATTATTTTAATGATTGTTTTGATTATTGTCCTTTTGTGAAAATTAGTAAGTAATGTGATTTCATAAATATACTTAATGGTTAATTCATTATTTAAAATGTATTTTGAATTAAAATAATTATATTGTTATTTTTTATTTAATAATTTGTGTTCAATTAGCATTAGATGTTTGAAATGATTAAAATTATATAAGTTTATAAAAATAGTTTTTACATTACTGCTGGTCGGTCACTGCCCTGATATCAGTCTGAAATTCATTCGCAGCAGGTGATAGGACTGGTATGTCAAGGCCAGAGGCTATTGTATGAATTGCTGTCAAGTCACTGCCCTGATATTAGTTTGAAATTCATGTGCAGCAAATGATAGAACTAATATGCCAAGGCCAGAGACTTCTTGAGAATAAATATAATTAGTTAGGTACTTCGAGAGCGAAGTACATGTCAGTCTGGCCGTGATAGATTATTGAAATAAATTTAGTTTATTTATTGCAATAACTCACGCCTTTTCTTTAATTGGACACAAATAAAAACAACCCTATGATAATTATAACCTTGTTCACATGTGATACACAACATTCAACAGTTTCTCATCTAAATTTTATCAATACTATTACGAAATACTGTTCTTTCATTGTTGTTTTGTATAATGCCATATTTAACCGTTATTTACAAAAAGAAAAATATATTAACGGGACTTGTTTACTAATTATGTCGTTGTAAGACCAAATATGTAATTAGGCTAAGCAATTCCAACATGTTTACAGTATTTTATATAATTTAATCATAGTTTTATGAAAAAAATACAAATATTAACAAATATGCAATAGAATCGTACGATGTGACGTCACTTGTTTACCACTGCTTATAAAAGCCACCGCTCCGCCGTACTCGGCACATTCGCTCCGGAGCAGTCACACCGAACGGACCTAAGTTAAGTAACCTTATTTCGTTAAAAACTTTTATTTATCTTTTAGAAATTATTCTCTAAATTTGTAATATATTTTCTTGATGTAGTATTTATGTGTATATGTAATTTTTTGTATATAATATTTCTACAACAATAAACTGTTATTTTAAATGTCTCTTAATAAGAACTTGTGTACTTTCTTTATAAATAAATGCCTATAAGAAAAATAGCTAAATAAATTATCTATTTCAAATATAAAAAAATTAAATAAATAATCTCTTTGTGCCTATGTATGTCTATTATTTTTAGTTATTTTATGTATTAATCTCACACGTGCCTATAAGTAGCAAAAAAAAACAACAATAAAACAAATAAATTTGGATGATGAGATGCTTTAGATTTTATAGCTAACTTTTTAATATGAATTTATCTTTTCGGACAACAAAGTAGCCAATTTTGTCAGTTAGGTTAAAATATATTTTAAACCTCTTGACAATCTGACCTTATCTTATTCCCCCTATCCCGGAAATTAAAATCATTCACCAACTGAGATCCGCCACTAAGAATCATTAATTCCCTTCAGTCAAACCGAATCCACAATCCAAAATTAAACCAAAAAAGGGGTCCTTTTATCCGCAAGAGACCTTAAAGTTGATCAACCACCGAACCCTTTATAAGTTGCTCGAAAAAAAAAATGGTCGCCAATCGTCCTTGAATGGTGTTGGCATTGATATGGAGAATGGATTGAGCCTTCTAACCCTCAAAATTTTTCAAGAAAAATATTATTTCTAGTGAGAGCCAAAACGACTACCCGGCCTATTCTTTTTTTAAATCATAATGACGAAGTTGACTGTCACTGGTGAAAAGGACAAAAACTGAGACTCTAAAAAGAAAATTTAAATTAAATCAGCGAAATTAATGGTCGAACAATCAAAATGTAAAGCTTTGAAGGAAATTAATTTTTCTAGGCAGTATTGATACCTCTCTCACACTTTTCAACACATTTGGTTCACTTTAAACCAGAGGTACTACAAACGTGACATTCTATCAGCGGTAGCGTAGCCAAGGCGATTGTCACAACGTCAAAAATTATTTATGGGATTTTTTTTTTTTTATGGTTTTTTTTTTTTTTTTTTTTTTTCATTTTCTTTCAAAAACACAGTCGGAACATCACGTGATCAATTCCTTACTTTTGGCATTACGATAATCGTCATCGATAATAGAATGGTACTTTATCAAGAGCCTCTGAATAGGGTAAGCTCATTTCATTCTCCATGTGTATGAGTGACGGCAGTGGGTGTAAGATAAGGATACTGCAATCGATACTGTTATTTTTGGGACGAGACAAAAGGGACGAAAGTTTTCCTTACCCCTCTGAAGGTCCGTTCTCGACCTGAAACAAATATAACACAAATTTTAGTATAAGACCGTTAGGACAGGGTTTAAATAGGTACCTATGGGTTGAAGGTCAAGTTAATATTTCATTAATTTGAATGCACATAGCCTTTGACTTGCAGAATCTTTAAGTCAAGTGTGAATAAGTTACTTCTAGGCAAGCGTGTTCCGTCTTAGACCGCATCATCGCTAACCATCAGGAAAGATAGTGGTCAAACGCGTGACAGTCAAAAGTAAAAAAAAAAACTTATTACTGTTGTGTGGAATTACTGTCAATTTACTTGAAAAGAGGTATAACTAGATTGCAATTAGCAAGATGATTTAATGTACTGTAACATTATTAGGTACGTCCTATTTTGTATGAAAAAAAAAAATAACATCGTCAACCAAATATGCGTTCATCGACATGTAACAGTAGACTAAATTATCAAAAATTAAAAATACATTACTTATTGCAAAGAAATGGAAGGAAATCTGAATTTAGTGGGCTACCTTATGCTTTCGCCATTAAAATAAAGTTGAAAAGACATTTCAGATTCATTCTTAATGAAATTGACACTTCAAAAGAAATTAAACTATAACAATCTGCTTTTTATTCCATGAGTATTCGCATACACCTATATTTATGATTACAATTTGGCGTAGAAGCCTAATTTCGAAGCAACTAATAAAATGGTTAAAAATGACATAGTCATGATGGTTTCAAAGACATTTTCGGTAGGTACTTAACAAGTTTCAACATTACTAAACAAAAAACCGGGCAAGTTCGAGTCGGACTTTCATAGGAAGATTTCCGTAAGTACCATCATCATCACCATTAAATCAGCCAAGAGCTGTCCACTGCTGGACTTGGGCGTCCCCCAAATGTCGCCACAACAATCGATCCTGCGTAAAACTGAAAAAAAAACACGTATTTTCTATGGGATCCTCCTTTCTTTATTTTTTATTTTTAACCGACTTCGCAAAAAGGAGGAGGTTCTCAATGCGGTTGTATGTTTGTTTTTTTTATGTTTGTTACCTCATAACTCCAACATTAATGAACCGATTTGAAAAATTCTATTTTATCTGACAGGATACACTTGCAGATTGGTCCCATTTAAATTTTATCAAAATCGGTTATGAACTTTGGATTTTAAATCGAAATAGCTAGCGTCTACTTAAATGATGGTTTTATGTCATCCAAGTAATCGAAATTGCGTATTTTGCTTTCTGCGATTTTGCAGTGGTGTTGTTAGGTATGGGGTACCACTAAAAAGTGAAAAATAAAAAAAAACTTTTTACTGTTGTTATAACAGCAATAGAAATACATACTCTGTGAAAAATTGAATTGTCTACTTATTTCGGTTTTTGAGACACAACCCGCTGACAGACAGACGGACGGACAGCTGAGTAGGGAACCCTTTAAATGGTCAGGATGGTTTCAAAGACATGTTTAATATTTTAACTATTTTTGAACAGCTTTAAGCATTACTAAACCATCATCATCTGCCTAGCCTATTCCATACTATATTGGGGTCGGCTTCCAGTCAAACCGGATTCAGCTGATTACCGGTGTTTTACGTGGAGCAGCTGCCTACCAGACCTCCACAACCCATTAACGGCGTAACACGGTACTCCTTGGCAAGACTGGTGTCAGATTTTCTGGCTTCTGACTATCCGTAACGACTGTCTTCAAATAACAGCCGGGATCAACAGCTTAACGTGCTTTCCGAGGCACGGAGGGAACCAGGTATATTCAGATGGTTACCGATCCACAGAAACCTCGGCAAGCGTTGCTTAAGAGTGTGTATTCCGTCCACTAGCGCCGCCAATCGTTTTTTATTAATTGTGGTAAATTTAAGACACGTAGATAAAAAACCGCTCTGTAGTGCACTGAAGAAATGTATCCATTATTTTTTGACAGCTATTTTTAATACATAACTCATGGCTAAATAGCCAAAACGGCAATTATTGCTAAAAGTGGCCACTTTTAGCAAAAAAATCGACTTTGGCAACTATTTATGTTCTAAAGTACAAAACATAACTCTCAAAACATAATAAATACATTTCTTCAGTGCACTACAGAGCGGTTTTTTATCTACGTGTCTTAAATTTACCACAAATAATAGAAAACGATTGGCGGCGCTAGTGGACGGAATACACGCTCTTAACCTTGAAGATCGAACTGTGTGGCTGTTATCATTTAGCCGCGAGCTCCTCTTAAGCATTACTAAACCAAAATACAAATGTCTTGCAACTTTCTATCACTGTTTGGCTATAAAAAATTCCAACTGAAACAGCATACCCTCTAATGCTTACCCAAACATCTGTACCACGCCTTCAAAACCAACCGTCCGCAAAATAATTCCCTGTTCGATTATTTTTATTTCCCTCGTTTCCATACCGCATTGAGAATACAATAACAATTTGCTACGATCCATCTGCTTTATTGTGTGGGTTTCAGACGTTTTCTGAGATTTCTAAATAATACACTCGTTGAAATGGAGTGAGCCGTGAAGTCTGGGCTTGGTCCCTTTTTTGTGACTGCCCTTTGTCGACAAGTATGTGTTTACACTGTCTACTGTTTTTTTGGCTGACTGTATTATTATTTCGGTGAATTTTAAGCCGCGAGTTATGTGGTATATTTAAATTCAGTTTCAAAATTAATTTCAGAGTATTCTTTACTGTGTTTTTACGTCATATATTCCTAAAATGTAAACCGTGTTCTCAAACCTGAGTCTGAAAGGCCTGTGACATTTAATGTCATTTAATTTTTTATTTAAACCTTTTTGCAAACGTCTTCGGTTAGTTTCATCTTGACGTAACAGTCCTCAGAAAATATACGACATAATTTATATTTACAAAACCTGAAAATATGATTCAGGGCAAACAATCAGTCATCATTTAGTCGCTCAAAAGCTAAAGGTCGAGACGATATAACAAGCATGTAAATTCTTGGGTTTTTATACAGTTATGAAATAGGATTTATAAGGTTAAAAATAGTTTTGAGTATAGGTACTAAAAATAGTGTTAGATTGGGCATGAACATATAACATAATACAATTTACAATGAGCTTTCACAAAAATACCCAAACGTAAAAATATGTCAAAGAAACATAAGTAACTTAAAGGACACAAATAATTTACCATCAATTTATTGAGTTAATACTTTCCCTTGAATGTCAAAGGAAGTTACAACCGCGAGAAATATTAATAAAAAAGGGGGAAAATACAAAAGAACAAAATTTTAAAGTTCCGCGTTCTAAGCTCGCCACTAGATGAGGACGGGGAAGTTTGATCGCTAGCATATCTTACTACGTAGGAAGGTTTTTTTATGAAAAAATTATAACGTGGAAAGGCGAGAAAAATGTACAAAAAATGTTGCTGGAAATAGTCTATCTCTAAGCTACAAAAGGCCAGCTTCTGCCCGCGAATCCAACTTCATGGACGTCAAATCGGGATATAAAGTACTAGCTGACCCGTGCAACGTCGTCTGCGTAACATTTTTCATTTCTGCTCCGCTCCTATTGGTCTTAGTGTGATAATATATAACCTATAGCCTTCCTCGATAAATGGGCTATCTAACACTGAAAGAATTTATCAAATCGGACCAGTAGTTCCTGAGTTTAGCGCGTTCAACCAAACAAACAAACATACAAACAGACAAACTCTTCTGCTTTATAATATTAGTATAGATTAATATATGAAGCTAATTATTACTTTGTATATGACTGTCAATATTCCTGCTAACAATTTTAACAATTGTTTCTGACATTGAGTTTAAAATTTTTAAAAGTTAATTTTGTCTCCGTATGGATATATTGCCTGAAATAAATGAATTTTATTTTATTTTTTATTAATCGTATTAATCTTCGTTAAAAACTGTAAAAATCATAATTCTTGAATGTTTTTTTGATTGAAAGAGTAACACAAAACATCTGTCCATACATCCAATTTTGACAAACTTTCACTTTTATTATTTTTTATTTATTTTTCTTAAGTGTATCAATCAAGTAACTATGACAATACTATTTACTTAAATAAAATCTCTTAACTAACCAAAACTAAAATTATTAAATAGAGTAAGTAGGAAGGAAAGTATTACAGGATTCGATGTAAATTACTTGTTAATAATAAAAGATAATAATTTCTGGTTGTGCTGATGTAATTTTCACTGCGGAACGGGCACACACTGGAGAAATTTTGCCAATGTGGGACAGGGTAAATGTAAAGCTGCGAGAATATCTATGGTTTACGCCAGATGAACGTGGAATAAAGTACATTGACCTTTCCCTAATATCTCTTCGTAGTACTAGAACAATAAATTAAAAACTATTTTTCATTACTAGAGAACGTAAAGGATCACGATAGAAGTCGATTCAGGACAGCTTTATGTCATTATTTCTGATTTTGATCTAAAGAATTTCAATAAATGTATGTGGGTCAATGTACTTTATTCCACGTTTATCTGGCGTAAACCGTAGTAGATATCGTTAAAAACCATTTGGCTACTCAGCTAGGGCTTACAACTATTGTTGCGGAATTTGTCCGAAAAGCCACCGCGGCCCTAGAACGCAAAGGGCATTACGTGAAAAACGAATGAGTTTTAGTCAGTAAGAGACTGACACTCCCCTCCCCTTCGCCCAGAGTGGAATGAGCCATTTGGCTAATACCCAAAGACCACACCATACCGAAAATCTCTTGAAAAGTCTTTTGTTTTTCTTTAATATCACGCGCACACGACATTATTATGTACATTGACTTGTATGCACTTGTATACAGCATGAATCAAAACCTACACACACACACAAAAATATATCATATCATATCACATATACACACACACATACATAAATACACAAATACACCATCACAAACTTGCACTATCTACACTATCTACACTAATATTATAAAGAGGAAAACTTTGTTTGTTTGTTTGTTTGATTGTAATGAATAGGCTCAAAAACTACTGGACCGATTTTAAAAATTCTTTCACCATTCGAAAGCTACATTATCCACGAGTAACATAGGCTATATTTTATTTTGGAAAAAAATAGGGTTCCGTAAGATATTTGGGTTTTTCGGACACAAGGTGTAAAAATCAACCAGAAAAGTTACTTATTTTGCGTACGCTGCCTAAACTATAAAAGATAGAACCATGAATTGTTCTAATTAATTGTAGATCTTATAAATATCTACAAAAAAGTCCGCGACACACTATACCTATCTATGTCGAGTGAGGTACAACAACCACTTTTATATTTAAAAATCTTGATTTTCTTTTAGGACTACATTTAAACGTTTATTTTACTCATGCTATTAAGCCTTATCAAAATAAAGTATTTCATCACTAAGTACAGTTTATGTAGATAGTATTTGGTCTTTGAATGATTAAAATCGGACGTTTGGTTTTGAAGTTATGGCGAAATTAAAATATTACGATTTCTGCTGCACGGCCCGTTGCGAAGTGGACGTCACCAAGGCGGGGGTGGGCGTGCGGGAGGGGAGTTTAGATCTGTCTACACTATCTACACTAATATTATAAAGAGGAAAACTTTGTTTGTTTGTTTGTTTGATTGTAATGAATAGGCTCAAAAACTACTGGACCGATTTTAAAAATTCTTTCACCATTCGAAAGCTACATTATCCACGAGTAACATAGGCTATATTTTATTTTGGAAAAAAATAGGGTTCCGTAAGATATTTGGGTTTTTCGGACACAAGGTGTAAAAATCAACCAGAAAAGTTACTTATTTTGCGTACGCTGCAGAACCATGAATTGTTCTAATTAATTGTAGATCTTATAAATATCTACAAAAAAGTCCGCGACACACTATACCTATCTATGTCGAGTGAGGCACAACAACCACTTTTATATTTAAAAATCTTGATTTTCTTTTAGGACTACATTTAAACGTTTATTTTACTCATGCTATTAATCCTTATCAAAATAAAGTATTTCATCACTAAGTACAGTTTATGTAGATAGTATTTGGTCTTTGAATGATTAAAATCGGACGTTTGGTTTTGAAGTTATGGCGAAATTAAAATATTACGATTTCTGCTGCACGGCCCGTTGCGAAGTGGACGTCACCAAGGCGGGGGTGCGCGTGCGGGAGGGGAGTTTAGATCTATGAGTAATATAAAGTGTCCTCCACACTATTCCGAAGTTGCACGAGGCGAAGTGCTCTCCGAAGTTGCCGAATTCCGAAGTAGGTGTCCACACACTCGAGCAACTTCGCGAGGAGCTCAGTCGCCCGTTCCCCCCGTTCCCCTCACGATAGGCATAATGGATAACGTTCATGTGGCAACTGCCGTTGCAATGTGTACTCTCGCATAATAAAATTCCTGCGTATTTACTATGCCTGACGCGAACCGAAGTGAGCCGAGTAGTGTGGACAGACGCTTCGTGTTCGAACTTCGAGTCCTTTGACTCGGGCGCAAAAACCGACAACAACTGGAAGTCGCCCGGGGCGAAGCGAAGTTGCACGAGGCGAAGCGAAGTGCTCTTCTACACTATCGTATTCGCTCAACTTCGATCAATTTCGGGAATAGTGTGAAGGCTACTTAAGGTACACGCGTGGCTCAGACGCGAGGTCGGCTCCCTACGCAGCGGTCGTGCGCGAAGTCTAATAATTTTCATGCGATTTTTTTTAGATTTCGTTCTTAAAACTATACCTAGCAAAAGTTCTTCTCAGAGCTAAACAACAGTTCTTCTCAGAGCCAAACAACAGTTCTTTTCAGGGCTAACCAACAGTTCTTTTCAGGGCTAACCAACAGTTCTTTTCAGAGCTAGAATATTACACGCTATTAACATTTTCTTAAACATTTGAAAATGCCTAAGAGAGCCAGGTCTCAACTTACTAAACATAGTTCTCAAGCACGGGCAGCAAGAATACGTGGGAGAATCTTCACCTGAACGTTCACAACGCCTTGCTGAACAAAATCAGAGAAACTCTCTGGTACGCGCACGAGAGTCGAGTGTCGAACGTTCGCAACGCCTTGCACAACAAAATCTGAGTTATAATATTATAAAGCAGAAGAGTTTGTTTGTTTGTTTGGTTGAGTACGCTAATCTCAGGAAATACTGGTCCGATTTGAAAAATTCTTTCAGTGTTAGATAGCCCATTTATCGAGGAAGGCTATAGGCTATATGTATATCATTAGGCTAAGTAAAAAAGGAGCGCAGAATTAATGGAAAATGTGACGCAGACGAAGTTGCGCGGGTCAGCTAGTTTTATATATTTTAATAGACTCTTATTTAATTTTTTGTATATTTTTCGAGTCTTCTTTTTAAGTTGTGTTCCAGAGACAATCGTAAACACATTAAATGCATTATTTTTATGTAAAAACATTTGTAAAACTTACGGAAGGGACTGGACCCCACGACACAGGGAATCCTGGTGTATGGACCCAGAGATATGTTGTTTTTTTTTGTATCAAGTCTACTGATGTACCTAATATGCGTATACGTTTTGTACTTATGTTTGAATGAATAAAGATCAAGATTATTTGATAATTTCCCATCAAAAGAAGGGTATACTAGTCTTCTCTCTCTAAAAGACCAAACTATATAGTTTTACAGCTAAGTTGACCTAACCAAACCAAAAAGGTACGCGCCTCTCGGGCAGTGTAATATCTTGTAAGAACTATAAGAGAAATGAAAAACAATTTGCGAAAATTAATCTGAGGAAAAAGACTTTGTAAAAAATATGCAGCTATAACACGGGTGTTTAAGTTATAAGATTTTAGCGATTACAATATTGTATTTGCATTCTATTTTAGTAATCGTAATTTTTATTTGCCCGGTTTTACAGCAAAAAGTGATTCGATGTTGTAACTACATATTTTCATTTCATAGAATAGTACTTTTCTCAGAATGAAACAAATAATAAGTTTGTGTATCACTGTTGGAAAGCTGTAATGAATTGATACTAAGCTTCTTTTATTTCGGGGAAATTGACAAATCCTCTGAGTGTAGGTGCGCATGGGTGTGAAACGACGGGAAATACATTATTATCTAGAAAAACATTGATCTGAGGCCCAATTTTAACTTCAGAAGCCTCAATTTAAAGCACAAGTCCGATCTTGCATGGAGTATTGCAGCCACCTATGGGATGGCTTAGCTAAGTATCTGCTTGCCGCGCTTGACTCGGTAGAACACAGAGCTAAGAGGCGCATTGGTGACATAAAACTGGTGGATGCCAAGCTACATCGCTTGGCTCATCGCCGTAAGGTTGCCTGCATGTCGGTCTTCTACAGATTGTACGTCGAAGAGTGTGCCCAAGAACTCCACATCCCAGCAGCCCCCTTCTACCATCGGATATCCAGACGCGCTGCACCTTACCATCCCTACCTTGTTGCTATTCCACCACTCGCACTAAGCGCTTCCAAGCGTCTTTCATAATGCGCACAGCAAAGGAGTGGAACTCTCTGCCTGTGTCTGTGTTTCCGAACGCTTGCAACTCTAATCTTTTCAATGTTAGAGTGAACTGGCTACTTCCGGGTTAGTTCGCTCTATCGTGGACTTTGGCTCTGTCATCCTTGAACTAGAGTCAAGAGCAAACCCATTCCAAGTAAAAAAAAAAACATGTTTCTGACAAATTGCGTCTGAAGTGCGAATGTGAACGTTGCTAAAAAATTAAAAGAATTGCTACTTAAGCTATTGAAAATTCAAAAGTCATTTATTCAAATCAGGCTGAGAGTCAGCACTTTTTGAACTTCAAGTTTAACAAAAGACAGTCCCCCAAATCGCCCGCCCGCCACCACTTCCTAGTGTTTTAGCTGTGGAGAAGAAGTGGCCAACAAACTCCCCAGCAACACGCTATATAAAACTGACATATTTAGTTGCAATCATATTTCCTGAATGCAAAGTATCCTATGTCCTATTCCAAGACATAGCCTAGATGTGTTTAAAGCTTCATTCAAATCTAAGCAGTCGTTAAGATGTGAAGATGTCACCGGAGAATGGCAAACACCGTAAGTTTGTAAAATATCGCGTGAAATCGTGAACTATTTTTTCGAAATCAGACACGGATATATTGGAGACTATTGAATTTGGATGGGATATATTATAAACAAAACGGTTTTTCATTATTTACCGATAAATTATAATCTTATCAAGATTTATAACATTCTTACGGACTCTGTCATTTTCCGGTGACAAAGAGGTAACAAACAAACTCACATTCGCATCTGTAATATTAGTCACAATTTCTTCTTAATCAGCTTATAACTTACGCCGCCAACCCTCTCCAGATTTTCCGGAACACGAAATCCGGAGCGAGACGGCTTGTCAACACGCTCGTCCGTCCGTCCGTCGGAACTAAGAATTCTTAAATTATACCAAAAATAAATGTTACATCTAAAATTGTTCCATTCTGCCGAGTTTTTATTTGATGTTCTTACAGAAGCGTAAGATGTTGGACCTTATTATTTTTACTTCAAATTTAGAACGAGGTTTATAACAAAAATGGATTTTCGGGTCATTGGCTTCTGGTACTAAGCCTACGAGCTACGTCTGGTAGGTTCTAGAAAGAATAATTAATTATTTTCTGAAAATATTATAAGCACCTTAGTAATCCACTTTGTTCTCAGGTACGGTCTAACAATTTTCATAAAACTCAAGTACTTTTGGAAACTATTACCAAAGCACCTATTTTGTTTGGGGATTACAAGAAAAACTAGGCGTTTAGGCTTGTAAACGTTACATACTTTGGCACTTAAACTTTTCAGCCGAAATATTTGGGGGAGAATCGACTTGAAATAATTTATTATCAAGATTAAAAATGGAACAACTTAATGCTTTTACAAAAAAAGGTTTTTATTTTCAGTATTTTATTTTTATACGAAATCTTATGCGAGTATTATCTTAGAATTTTTAATTGGTAGGTACTTAGTATTATTTTTGATGATGTCAGCAACTAATATTTAATTTATTTTTTAGTATTTGGATTTGTCAGTCGATTTAGGGGGCATATCATAAATATATTTTTACTTGTATGGCAACTAAAGGTACCTGTCAACTTGCGTGGAGCGAGGCAGCAGAGCAGAGAAACGGAGAAATATTGACCAATCATGTCTTTCAAATTGTCAGTGACTCACGTGGTGCGGCGATTTTATGCAATTTTATTGGGTACTCCTTTTCCCCACTTCGCTGCCTCGCTCTCCTGAAATGGACTGGACCCTTAAAATGACTGTCCATTATTGCTGAGCGAGGCAGCGGAGCGGAGATACGGAGAAATATTAACCAATCATGTAAATCAAAATATCAGTGACTCACCTGTTAAGGAGATTTTATGCAAGTCCATTGGTTAAAATTTATCATGGCACCCTTAGTTGATATCGATTATTCTGCCAGCATCATTTGACGTATGAATCAAGCATCATTATTGACAACTGTCTATTTTACAGCGTCAAATAAGAACTTCGGTTTGGATCATCACTACATATTATTAAATAAAGTCCTCCGCGTCTGTCTGTCTGTCTGTTTTCACCAATGGATAGAGTGGTTCTCGAGGAAGGTTTAAATATATAATTTGTCACGCAGAGCGAAGCCGCGAGCATGAGCTAGTCCAAAATAATGCCAAAAAGCCATCATCTATTCGGTCTTATAATAAGTGCCTTAACATAATCCAAACACATGCTACAAAACGGAAATTACTTCAATATTAATTTCCCATACATATACATTTTCCTTTTATGTGATTTAAAATCGGATATTCATTTCTTCGAGACTGTTTTTTACGCATGAGTTGAACTTCAAATTAGAAGATGGGAAGTAAAAACTTCACACATTTTGAAGTAGGAGTGAACTGAACTTTATGCACTAGTATTAAGTACTAATCTTTCCGGTGAGGCCAAAACGTTCTGGCGTGGCAACAGAGTATCAGAAGAAGCCGCGTTGGAAGGCTTTCCACAAGGTGCGGTCGCGGATAGCCGATGTATGCAAAAATACGGAACCCTAAAAAACAGTACAAAATCTTTTATTTCATATAGACCAGTAACTGGTCTATCTCTATATCTAGACCGATTATTCAAAAGTGCCTGTAACTGTTACAGGCACTTTTGAATAATCGGTCTATCAGTCAAATAGATGAAGCTAGTCCTGCCGCGCTAGCGACAAGAACAGCAAGTTGTTTGCAACAAAACACATTCACTACCCCATCTCCAGCACGGCAGTTACACGTTCCAAAGAGAAGATTCTACGGAGAAAAACGTGCAAAAAACTCCATGGACACACTTTTAAATCAGTGTTTACAAAATCATGGTTGTTATCGTTATGAAATAACGTAAATAATGCGAATCGTACAGGACCGTTTGTGCAGGAGTTTGTGGCTAAATAATAACAGCCGCACAGGTCGATTTTCAAGGTTAAGCAACGCTTGCTAAGGTTAGTCTGTGGATGGATATCGAGTTTCCTCCGTGCCTCGGAAAGCACGTTAAACCGTTGGTCTCGGCTGTCATTTGCAGATCTTTGGCAGTCGTTACAGATTGTCAGAAGCCACAAAATCTGACACCAGTCTTGCCAAGGAGTACCAAGTTACCCAGTTAATGGGTTGTGGAGGTCTGGTAGGCAGCCGCTCCACGTAAAATACTGGTATTCAGCTGAATCCAGTTTGACTGGAAGTCGACCCCAATATCATTGGGAAAAGGCTAGGCAGACGACGACAGGACCGTTTGTTGTGCGGTACGCGCGGTAAGGTCTACATAATATCCAGCAAAGGACGTCTTTCGGCTGATTTGATGATTATGTTTTTTTTTTTTTTTATACAAAACGGGGAAACTCTTGGCCCAAATCTCACCTGATGGTAAGTGATGATTAGGCTGAAGATGGAAGCGAGCTTTACCCGGAATTTGATCTGATAAATTCACTTTAGTGTTAAGATCGAGTATCTATGTTGCTGAGTCATTTGAACTGTGTGGTCGTGAAGGTGGCGAGAAGCTCGTGGCTAAATAACAACAGCCGCACGGAGCGATCTTCAAGGTTAAGCAACGCTTGTCAAGGTTGGTCTGTGGATGGGTAACCATCTAAACATATCGAGTTTCCTCCGTGCCTCGGAAAGCATGTTAAGCCGTTGGTCCCGGCTGTCATTTGTAGATCTTTGGCAGTCGTTACGGATTGTCAGAAGACAGTAAATCTGACTCCAGTCATATCAAGAAGTACTGTGTTACCCCGTTAATGGGTTGTGGAGGTCTGGTAGGCTGCCGCTCCGCGTAAAACGCTGGTATTCAGCTGAATCCGGTTTGACTGGAAGCCGACCCCATTATGGTTGTGCAAAAGGCTAGGCAGATGATATTCGCAAACCCATCTCACATAAAATAAAACCAGCTGCCAAATGCGAGCCGGAATCGCGCACGAAGGGTTCCGTATCATTATCTATAAAAACGGCAATAAAATCAGGTTTGTTGTATGGAAGTCCCCTTAAATATTGATTTTGCTCTGTTTTTTAGTATTTGTTGTTATAGCGGCAACAGAAATACATCATCTGTGAAAATTTCAACTGTCTAGCTGTCGCAGTTCTTGAGATACAGCATACAGGGTGACAGACAGACAGACAGATAGACAGTGAAGTCTTAATAATAGGGTCCCGTTCTTACAATTTGGGTACGGAACCCTAAAAAGGATACACGCGAACAAAATCGTGGGTAAAACCTTGTAGAATTAATAAACATTTAGTTTGTTTTTCATAGAAAATACATTAAAGATAACCATAACAAGGACTTCTAGACACAAAAGTATAAAACCCTTGAAACGAAAGAAATCTCTAGAAAGTTAACAGTTTTAAACAAATAATTAAATAAATTGAAATTGAATTCAATCATCAGATAATAATCCACCTGTCTATTCCAGTAAATAATGTTTTAAATTAAAATATTTCAGAAAGGGCACGCCTGAAATCTAATTTCCTCGCCGAAGATGAGGTACTTAATAATCGTTCTCTGTATTATCGAATTTCTGTGATCGGGAGTTCGATGTTCACATAGAAACAAATGCGAAGCAAGTAGAGATTGTGTGCTTAAGAATTTGTCCCTTAAAATCTGTTCTTAAATCAGCATGATTAACGATTTGATCGGATTGTAAGTATGAATTATTGAAAAGCACTCTGATTTTGAGCTTAATGAGTTTTAGATCATCACTAGATTTTTCCCGCGATTTCGTGCGCGTTGATTGTTTTTTCTTATCCCTATAAAAATTTCGGGAAATCTTCTCTTAATCCTCTCTCCTACGGAGTGTAAGAAAGCTACATGTCAATAATATGATTTCTAAAATCATTAGTTTCAATTTCAAAATCACGTCAACGCTTGCTTGAGTGTGCATTTTGTTTTATAGTATCATAGTGTGCTAGCTGTTATTTTTTTTGTTTTGTGTCATGTATTAATTACTTTGCATTCTTCTCATTGTATAAATTCTAGTGTCTAAAATTTAACAGACAGATGTGTTGCTGAGGAGTTGGTTGGCCACTTCTTCTCCACGGCTAAAACACTAGAAAGTGGTGACGGGCGGGCGTTTTGGGGGACTGTCTTTTGTATAACTTGACGTTCATAAAGTGCTGGCTCTCAGCCTTTTTTTTTTTAGGGATGGGAAATCATCCAATGACTCCTCCCGCTCTGGGTGTAGCGGGAGGGAGTGTCAGACTTCTACTGACTAAAACCCATCCATGTTCCTTCATTGCCCTTTGTGTTCCGGAGCCACGGTGTCTCTTGCGAATAATCCCGCGACTCCGGCAGGCGTCGGCCCTTTCGGGCCCCTCTGTGTTGCTGACTCTCTTTGAGGCGCGCGTGGAACACTAACGCGCCGTCGACACGGCCTGTCTCAGCCTAATTTGAAGAGTTGACTTTTGAATTTTCGGCTGTGCGTTGTCTGTAAGTCAGTCACTCAGTCTCTCTAACAGAACAATTTTATATTTTAGGATTGATTCACTTGCCCTTATTGTCACAAGCCTCCGCCAGGGTTCGTTTCATCGAAAGGTCCTAGCTTCTCGTATTCTGCGGGCATCATCAGTTCTTCTGTCTTCCTTGTGGAAGACAGATGACGCAGAGCTAAAAGGCTCATCGAAGACGAAAAACTGATAGATGCCAATCTACACAGGTGGCTCATCGCCACAAGATTGCCTGCTTGTCGGTCTTCTACAGATTGTACTTCGGTACTTCTACCATCGGACATCTAGACGCACTGCAACTTATCATCCCTACCTTGTTTCTATTTCACCAATTCGCACTAAGCGTTTCCAAACGTTTTAGGGTTCCGTGTCCAAAGGGTAAAAATGGTACGCTATTACTAAGACTTTGCTGTTTGTCTGTTTATCACCAGGCTGTATCTCAAGAACTAATAGCTAGATAGTTGACATTTTCTTCTGTTGCCGCTATAACAACAAATACATAAAAACAAAATAAATATTTAAGGGGGCTCCCATACAAAACAAACTTGATTATTTGCCGTTTTCATACATAATGGTACGGAACCCTTCGTGCGCGCGTCCGACTTGAACTTGTTATAATGCGCACAGCAAAGGAGTGGAACTCTCTGCCTACGTCTGTGTTTCCGAACGCTTACAACCCTAATATTTTCAAAGTTAGAGTGGACAGGCTCTATCTGGGTAAGCTCGCTCCATTGTAGACTTTGTCTCTATCATCTCTGACATTAGAGTAAAGAGCAAACCCATCGCAAATAAAAAATCTTCCAACGTTTCCTTGTTGGTACGGGGTCACCCCTCTAGAACCTTTCAGCCCCATCAATAATTATTTCTTTGAAAAATGTGTTTGTAGAGCTTAGGAAGGACATTAGTTACAAATAAGCTACACACGACTTAGCTACAGACCTGTGATACTTGCAACCTGATGGTTGTTAAGGCAAGAATTAATAGATTATAACTTATAGACAACCGTGCTACTTGAGACCACATCATCGCTTTCCGTCAGGTGCAATTGTTGTCAAATGCCAGCCCAAGAATAACTGTGTAACATAAATGTATCCTGCCTACTACCACTTCTGTTCATATTCAGTTATAAGCGTGTGTGACGCGTGTAACTTTATCTGCGTCACAATTTTCGTTAGTGCTCCGCTCCTATTGGTCTTACCGTGATGTTATATAGCCTATTGCCTTCCTCGATGAATTGGTTGTCCAACACACATTGTTTGTATTTTCTTTTGTTAAGTTACTGTGCTTTTGTGTGTTGTGTTTCTTTCTTTGTACCAAATAAACGTTCTATCTATCTCTATCTATCTATCTAACACTAAAGCATTTTTTCAACTCGAACCAGAATTTCTTGAGACTAGCGTTTCACTAAACTAACAAAATCTTTAGCTTTATAATATTACTAGCTGTCCCCCGCGGCTTCGCTCCCGTTTTACCCGCACAGTTCCCGTTCCCATGGGATTTCCGAGATAAAAAATCTTATGATCATCATCGGGTCTCAAACTATCATTGTACAAAATTTCATCCAAATCGGTCCAGTAGTTTCGGAGTCATTTCAAACAAACAAATATTTCCTCTTTATAATATTATTATAATGTAGATAGTAAAGAAGTTTAGATGAGTACGTACCTATTTAGTACTTTACATTAAACTATAAATCCATTTAAAATAATTAAAATAACAGTCTAGTATTCACACAAGCTACAACTTCGTTAACAGTACTTGCTACGTTAGAGCACAAAAAACTCGTTCAGTCTCGCTTAGGTACTTTACAGATTTTCAGCGGACTTGAATTTAAACTCTTAAACGTCGTAAATTTTCTGAATGAGCGCTTAAACGGTTTATATGTTAGCTTCATGTCATTTTGCTGGAGTATAAGCAGAGGACACCAGAAATCAGAAGTTCAGCATTTTAATATTGGTCATGTCTGCTATCATCGCGATAAAGGAATTTAATTAAGCGCCAAAAATCAGCCATTTTAACTTTATGATTTTGAAAAACCCACACTCTCACAATTAAGACAAATCTAACGACACTACTCAAACTTAATCCATTAAGCCATTTTGACTATGTATAAAGAAATTATATTATTTCAAAGAAGTTATTATCAAAAAGAGATGATAAAAGTTTTGTAGGCTAAATACAACTGCATTTCAATATCTCAGTAAATTATTCACGTCATTATTTTTGCAATATTCAATAGCCATGAAAAGAATTGTCCTGAATTCAATAAATAAATTCAGCTTTTCCACTGCTCAACTTTTCACATAATTAATCATTGTATTAAAATATCATAAACAGACGGACAAATAGCCGGAGAGACTTTTATATAAAGCTCGTTTTGTTTACAACCGATCAATAATTGTGAAGCTCAAAATGTCTGACTTTTCACAATAAATATTCTGTATTTCTGATGATTTTATTTTTGTGTCACTTTCTGTTGCAGTTTGTGCAAATTTAAGTCTTTTATCTATACTTATAATATTATAAAGCTGAAGAATTTGTTTGTTTGCTTGAATGCGCTAATCTCAGGAACTACTGGTCCGATTTAAAAAAATATTTCAGTTTTAGATAGAAGCAAGGCTATAGGCTAAATATCATTACGGTAAGGCCAATTGGAGCGGAGCATAAATAGAACATGTGACACAGACGAAGTTGCGCGGATCAGCTAGTATTGTAATAAAGTAATGCTTGCAGAGGAATTGTGACAGAAATATTGAACTGTTCAATTAACGATAAATGTGTCTTTGTGCCTTCGGCAAAGTGTCATTTTTTCAGCGATGACGACACAATCCATAATATAATTGATTCTATCGCCTTCTGTGGCAATTTTTGGAAGAGAAACTGGAGTTTGCGAAACTGCAGGTGTCTAATTAGGTATAGAATATAATAATTAGAAAATATGTAAAATTTAGGATTGTTGTATGAAGCCTAATATTATTATTTATTTATTTACTAGCCTACCCACAGTTTTAACACTGTTTATACTAGTAACACAAGCAATATAATACAAGCATAGTGTATAAAATCATGCGATAAACAGTGCGTGCAAAAACAAAATTATAAGGCCAAAAAAAAAAAAAAACAGTGCAGAAATGTGTGCACTTTTATAGTGTACTTTTATATAAAAACTTGTGGATAGCTTCAGAAACAAAGTAATAAAAATAAAAAAACGGTCAAGTGCGAGTCGGACTCACACACGAAGGGTTCCGTAACATGAACCTACATTTGTATTGTAGCGGCAATAGAAATGCACAATCTACGAAAATTTCAATTTTCTACCTATTACAGCTGTTCTTGAGATACAGTCTGCTGGCAGACGGACGGACGGACAGTGGAGGCTTAGTAATAGGGTTCTGTTGATAACCCTTTAGGTACGGAACTCAATAAATGAAAAAGGAAAAAAAAAAGGTCAGTATGGTGGCTAAGGTCAGTCTTAAAATGGACATGGCGCTTGAATTTTTGAAGTGATGTAGTATAATTTTTTATCTCTAGCGATGGACGTTTTCCAGTTGAAATCATGATGACCGTGGAACGACTACTGAAATTTCTACAAACTAATTAAGTGTTTCGTAAGTTGTTTAACTTTTGTTTAAGTAAGTTAAGTTAAGGTGGCACTAGTCGCGGGCTCGAACTCAGTGGTAGGCATGGCCAAAAAGCACGCTGTCTCACCTCGCATCATGCCCGACAGAGATAGTACCAGTGATGAACAGTTAGACGCTAGCCTTCATGCACGTCTAGTTCGCACGCACACAAACATCGTTCCGAACCGTTCCGAACTAAATCGAAGTTACACGATGCACACATACCGCCACCGCGCGCCGCTGCGCATAGTCGCTCGACGCTCGCCGAGAAATCAGCAACTACCTACCTAAAAACCTATATTTAAAAGTACTCTGTGCTAAAAACTCTTACTAAAAATAGTAGGCGCTGTGTTATCGTTTTATACCTCTACGGCCCTATAGGTACCTAATATGGATTGCTTATTCTATTGTTATTATGTTTAGTTTTTTCTTGGTGGTAATGCAGCCGCCACGCCGCCACCGACAGATCTGATGCTTACTTGAATAGTCATCGCTGTTTATGTCCGTAGGTACTAGATACATCCGGCCACCGTAGGCCCGGGCCTGTGGACGGCGAGCTATGGGTGGCTCGCCGTCCGTCCGTCTAGTGACGACAGGCCGTATCGACGGTGCGTTAGTGTTCCACGCGCGCCTCAAAGAGAGTCAGCACACAGAGGGGCCCGAAAGGGCCGACGCCTACCGGAGTCGCGGGATTATTCGCAAGAGACACCGTGGCTCCGGAACACAAAGGGCAATGAAGGAACATGGATGGGTTTTAGTCAGTAGAAGTCTGACACTCCCTCCCGCTACACCCAGAGCAGGAGGAGTCATTGGATGATTTCCCATACCTAAAAAAAAAAAAAAAAAAAAAGGTACTAGATACATCTACACTAATATTATAAAGAGGAAAACTTTGTTTGTTTGTTTGATTGTAATGAATAGGCTCAAAAACTACTTGACCGATTTCAAAGATTCTTTCACCATTCGAAAGTTATATTATCCACGAGTAACATGGGCTATATTTTATTTTGCAAAAAAATAGGGTTCCGTAAGATATTTGGGTTTTTCGGACAGAAGGTGTAAAAATCAACCAGAAAAGTTACTTATTTTGCGTACGCTGCCTAAACTATAAAAGATACAACCATAAATTGTTCTAATTAATTGTAGATCTTATAAATATCTACAAAAAAGTCCGCGACACACTATACCTATCTATGTCGAGTGAGGCACAACAACCATTTTTTTATTTAAAAATCTAGATTTTTTATAACTACATTTAAACGCGTTTATTTTACTCATGCTATTAATCCTTATCAAAATAAAGTATTTCATCACTAAGTACAGTTTATGTAGATCATATTTGGTCTTTGAATGATTAAAATCTTTGTAAAGTTTTGAAGTTATGGCGAAATTAAAATATTACGATTTCTGCTACGGCCCGTTGCGGCGGTCACCAAGGCGGGGGTGCGCGTGCGGGAGGGGAGTTTAGATCTATGTAAGGTACCCACCCGCGCGGCTCAGACGTGAGGTAGGTAGGTAACAGTTTTTCTCACGGTTTTTCTGTAGTGTATTTAGTATCAGCATTGCACCCGTGCGAAGCCGGGGCGGGTCGCTAGTACCTAATAATGAAATTAGTTCTAAGTACCATCCTATAAATTGTTATCAAAATTACTTACTTACCTACCTGTCTTCTTAATTTTTAGGGTTCCGTAGCCAAATGGCAAAAAACGGAACCCTTATAGATTCGTCATGTCTGTCTGTCTGTCCGTCCGTATGTCACAGCCACTTTATTCCGAAACTATAAGAACTATGCTGTCGAAAACTCTAAACTTGGTAAGTAGATGTATTCTGTGAACTTATTACCTACCTAAACCTGTAGGCCGGTATAGTATGGATTGGGGTTCTAAAATGATATCGAGGTTTCTAATATCATTTTTTTATAAACTGAATAGTTTGTGCGAGAGACACTTCCAGAGTGGTAAAATGTGTGTGTGTCGTGTAACTTCTAAAATAAGAGAATGATAACACTAAAAAATATATGATGTACATTGTACCATGTAAACTACCAGCGAAAATTGGTTCGAACGAGATCTAGTAAGGAGTTTTTTTAATAGGTACGTCATAAATCGTAATCCACAACTTTTGCTTATATTATAATATTTGTACGGAACCCTCGGTGCGTGAGTCCGACTCGCACTTGGCCGGTTTTCTATTTTTAGTTACCCCTATTGGTTGACACAGACGTGTTTAGATTTGCATTCATTATTTTAGTGTCTACGACGCCAACGGTTTGTTTTATGGCATCTTTGCTTGTAGGTAAGTACCTACCTACGTTAATATAACAGTAGGTACCTATTAGGCAGAGAGCTATGTAAACTATGATGTTGCAGAATTTGTTCGAAAGAGTTACCGCGGCCCTGGTAAGTACGGTACGCAGATGGCATTAGGAGGAACACGGATGGGTTTTAGTCAAGAAGAGTCTGACACTCCCTTCTGCTTCGCCCAAAGCGGGAGCAGTTATTTGGTTTCCCATCCATAAAAAAGTCTTGTCCGCCGCAAAATTATCTACGAACACAAAATTAGGTTTGTCAATTTCAAGAAACTATTTTGAAAGCAAATAGAATGAACCCAGTAACAAACATTACATTGACCCTGGCTTGAACTTTGGATTTCGCTACCTGCTACCTAGGTACTCAACTAAACGAGCGACACGTTGCCGTTGGCGGCCGGCAACCTTTGTCGTTGGCTGTCGACGGGCTCTTCAACGACCACCAACGACGCGTGCAGTTGTCCCTGTCGTAGACGCGTGCGGCGGCGGTGGCACGGCGGCGTCATGTCGCTCGATTGTAAGAACGCTTAGCCACCGTACGCACGGACGTAAAAATATTCCATTCAGCCGAGCCTTGAGAACCCAGCACTCAGCAGAGTTAATCCCAACGCGTCAAAAAAAGACACCGTTTCAACTTATAATTATATCATTGGTTTCAACATCGAGAGTTGAAAATTCATTGCGCGATAGCATCCCGCCGCGATGATTTTACACTGCAGCAGGCGCGGGCGGCGACGCGGTGTCGAAGACCCGGTCACGACGCCAAATTATGACTTTTCTACCCATTGTTTATAATATGTGGTTTTTTAAACTTTTTCAATGATTCAAAACAATGTCACGTACTTATGCAGCGTCCACTCAAAGCAACAATAACAATTTGAAACGCAAATACGGAGTCCAAACTACAGTGCGAAGTCAAACAGATATAAAATATAATGTTGAAATCCAAAAATCAAGCCAATGAGTCAATATAAATTAGAGCGCAAGTATAGTCTACCTACGTATGTAACGTATGAACGACATAGGCCACAGGCCACAGCACACCGCAGCAGACACAGTCGTAACTTGAATACGCACGTGTGCGTGAGCATTGTCCCCCCGCACCGCACCGGGGGGAACATTATTCAGTGAGAGGCACGATAATTCATAGTAAAACGCGCGCGTAAAAAAATATGAGAAGGCCTTTCGTAAATCGAGTTTTATGAAAAAACTACTGCATATATCGATTAAAAATAAAAGTTATTGAATTCTTCGATAGTTGAGCTTTGTCGGTACCGACTTGGTTTTAAAGATTTTACATTGTGTTTATTACTTATTTACGCCCAAAGATGCGTTAAAATTGGCAAGAAAAACGAAACTTTGGTGGCTCATAACTTTTTAATGGCGTTTTATTTTACCATTCTGTTTCCATACAGACAAAACTAATAATGTGACAAAACGATATTATGTTTAACTTTTGATGTACTCTGTCAAACAGCGGAGTAATACCCTCCCGAAGTTTCTATGGAAAAAATATCGACTAGAGCCACCTTAAGGCTTTAAACGTATGAATTAATTTATATTGTCCTACTCTTAAATAAAAAAAAAAACAAAATTTAATTAGAACGCCTAATTATTTTTAGATACTGTAACGTGACACGTTAAGAGAGTATTAGTTTAAGAGCCAGTCACTCTGATCTAAAGCCACAGGATTATGCGGTTTAGCTGCGACCTAGTTTAGGAGCTCGAGGTCAAAAATGCGACGGTAAAAGACGGTTTTGGGATCCGTTAACAAAAAAGAAAAATTAGGATGTGGATGAATTAAAAAAAAAGGATGATATCTAACACCTTTGGGTGTTAGATATCATCCTTTTTTGACTAAGTATATATTTTTTATGTATTACTTTTCACAAAATATTATTTTTACTTTTAAAGATAGCAGATCATGATCTTGGGACTTAAAGGACTTTATTAACATAGGCTTACTATGACAGACGCCAGATAAATGTGTATTTTGATTTATAGTATCATAGTGTGCTAGCTGTAATTTTTTGTTTTTTTTTTTGTTTTGTGTCATGTATTAATTACTTTGCATTCTACTCAATGTATAAATTCTATTTCCTAAAATGTAACAGACAGATTTGGCTAAAACGAAGTGGAAGTGGTGACGGGCGGGCGTTTTGGGAGACTGTCTTTTGTAAAACTTGACGTTCAAAAAGTGCTGGCACTCAGCCTAATTTGAATAAATGACTTTTGAATTTTGAATTTTGAAATGTGCAATAACGGTCCTTGACCTACATTACATTTATTGATTTTCTAAATATCAAAAACATAATAATAATAATAAGAATAAGAAACAAAGCTGTGCTGAATCGACTTCTAACGTGATCCTTTACTTCTCTGGTAACGAAAAAGGTTTATCATAAGAATAGTTAATTACGGGATTGCTACCATGTACCTTTTAATTTTCGAGTTTTTTTTTTGTTTTCTTTTTATTTTGGGTTTATAATAGGCTAGTGTCCTGAAAAAATTTAATTAGTCCGTCAGTTAGATTATCAAAAAATATTTGACCCGTATTTTTTCTTTTGTTACGGCAACCAAAATTGACGAAGTTACGACGCTTTTAAAATTCTCAATACGTCACGCCGTGGCATAATTTTTAGCGGGTTGTGACGTCACGAGCCCCCCTTCCGAGTTTTGATGCGTTTTCTCTTTGTCAATATTCACTGATTTACAAAAACAAAAAATACGTATCCATTATTTTTCAATAATCTAACTGACGGACTAAATAATAATATAATATCCTTGGACATTTCACACAACGCCATATAGTCCCAAGCTAAGCAACCTAGGTAATGCTTGTGTTATAAATAGTTTTGCAATTAGTGGATGATGGAAACTAGCTTTTTAATTGTTCGGGTGTAAGGGAAAGGTCAATTGCAAGTTTTTCTATCATCGGACATCCAGATGCATTGCAACTTGCCATCCCTACCATGTTGCTAATCCACCAATTCGTACTAAGCGTTTCCAAGCGTTTTTCGTAATGCGCATAGCAAAGGAGTGGGACTCTCTGCCTGCGTCTGTGTTTCTGAACGCTAACAACCCTTATCTTTTCAATGTTAGAGTGAACAGGCTACTTCTGGATAAGCTCGCTCCATCGTAGAATTTTGTCTCTGTCATCTCTGACATAGACTAGAGTCAAGGGCAAACCCATCTCAAATAAAAATAAAAAATTAGGTTTATACTTCTGATGGACCCAGGAAACTCCATCAACGTATGACAGTTACAGTTTTCTTTCAAACAACTTTTGGGATACAAACGTAAACTTTTCGGGCTGTCATTTCCATCTTGCCATTATTAATGATTTCAGTATTCGAGTTGAAAAAGGAATGCAAAAAAACCTTTTTCTGCTGAACAGTTTGTGGAGAAGAATTTTGTATATTTGTGGTATTCAAAACGTCACACTGGCCGCAAATAAACTATTTTCTTTATCTTTTTTTCGAAAACCATGATATAACTTTCACCGTCATCATCGTTACTGTGAGAGGAAATTGTGGCAATATAATAACAGCCGAGAGATCTTCAAAGTTGAGCAGTGCTTGCCAAGTTTGGTCTGTGGATGGGTGACCACACCCATCCACAGACCAACATAACCAAGTTTCTTCCGTGACTAGTTGCTACGAATAGTCAGAAGCCAGCAAATAAAAAAAACAAGGCTTAGCTTAGCCTTGAGAATCGACCCGTCCAGCTGTTATTATTAAGCCAAAAGCTCTCCAACCCAGTGTTATAATAATGAATGACAGGTAAAATTGGCATAAGAGGACAGTATTAACCAAAATACATAAACTTTTAAACTACATGTACATAACTCTATAACGATTTTCCACCTATACCCTTTTATTCTACGTGGACGTGTAACACATCCCTCATTATAAAGCTTCATTCCCGCGCAAGCACCGAGCACATAAAATCAAATCACCAATCCAATTTGTATCTTATATCCTCGTAATAAGATTTATTATTATACGCTCAAGAACATTGTTGCAAGTAGTAACAAAGATTGTGGAAAATGTACATAAGAGACTTTGTTTCACCCAATAAATATTGTGTCTTAAGACTGGGTTTTAAAGTACTTTTTGGATTGACGAAGTTTTAATGCAAGCGGAAGGGAAGATTTTCCAAGTATACTGAAGGGTTTAGGAAAGTTTACGGATTAAATGTTGTTGCTTATTATTTTAGAAGCGCGGTGAGATCAAAGATTATCTGATATTTTATCTTGAAGTTGTTTATGTTTGATTAAGCGGTTTGGTTTAATTTTAGTCACATCCTGAAGTTATTAAATGTCAGTACTGATGTATAAGGATAACTTTGACCAACTTGTGGTCCTTACAATTTTGTTTCCGGAAACTTAAACTGTCCTTTGCCTTTCAAGTTATTTGGATGCCCGAATTTCTGGTACGAACATCGTAAAGTTATAATTCACAAGCCACGTGCTCGAGGGACTGCTCAATTTTCAAAAAAATCATACTCCTTCCTGTGTTTATCCCATTTTTGGGGTCGCGGTCGGTTTCCTGCGCCAAGTCAAGTTATCTTGGGTAGTCGTTTCGTGCAATTGGGCTTTCTGGAGGTCCACCATGACAATGGCGGAAGGCTTCTCCCTCTCTTTCGATCTGGGAGCTTCAATGCAGCTTGAACCAGGTCTTCGCTTCGTCTTCTGACATGGCCATACCAGCGAAGGCTGTTTTCAGTAATTTTGTCTGCGATTGGTGCAACTTTAAAGCTTCCTCGTATGTACATATTACTAATCTTATCCAGCTGCGTTATACTTCCCGCCCACCTGGGTATCTTCATTTCGCTAGTATGTATCTTTTGCTCATGTGCCTTCTTTCTGGTCCAGCACTCAGACCCGTACAACAGCGCCGGTCAGACTATCGTTTTGTACACACTTTTAGTTTTTACGGGTATACGTGGTCACATAGCACGCCAGTAAATAAGCGCCATTTTTTGTTAAAAAATCCTTGTTAAAATTTTCGTTACTTTTATAACATTTGATTTGAAGGCTGGGTCTAGAAGCATTGTCTTTTTAACGATGGGAAATCATCAAATGAATCGAAAGAAACTGATTGTCAGACTCTTACTGACTAAACCCCATCCGTGTTTCTCCTAATGCCCTTTGCGTTCCAGGGCCGCGGTGACTCTTTCGAACACTTCCGCATCCCTGGCGGGGGTCTATAAGCATGAGGTATATTTTGCAGTATTAGTGGGTAAAGTTGTAGAAGGTGGCAGTGGGAAGGTACTATAGTAAGTTGTAGAATTAGGTAACTGGTGCCATACCTTAATTTGCTTGAAAACATTTTTTTTTACAAAAAAATTCAACCGGCTTCCAAAATAAAAAACTTTTTACAAAAAAATACAACCGACTTCCAAAAAAAAACACTACAAAGTAAAAAATAACTTTAATTTCGGAAATCGGTGTTTTTGTTCGTTTCTTCGTATTTTGACACCGACTTCCGAAATTAAAGTTATTTTTTACTTTGTAGTGTTTTTTTTTGGAAGTCGGTTGTATTTTTTTGTAAAAAGTTTTTTATTTTTCACTTTTTAGTGGTGCCCCACACCTACCACACCACTGCCAAATCGCAGAAAAGCAAAATACGCAATTTCGATTATCAAAGAATCATCTAAATAGTCAAATTCCAGCTATTTCGATTTAAAATCCAAAGTTCGTAACCGATTTCGATATAATTTAAATGGGACCAATCTGCAAGCATATCCTTTCAGATGAAACAAAAATTTTTCAAATCGGTTCATAATTGTCGGAGTTATGAGGTAACAAACATAAAAAAAAAATAAAAAAAAATAAAAAAAAAAAAAAACATACAACCGAATTGATAACCTCCTCCTTTTTGGGAAGTCGGTTAAAAAGTAAAAATTACTTCAATTTCGGAAGTGTTAGTTTCTTTCTAGGACTTCTGAAATTAAAGTTATTTTTTTCTTTGTAGTTTTTTTTTTGGTAAGTCGGTTGTATTTTTTTGTAATTTTATTATTTTATTTTTCACTTTTGAGTGTTACTCCTGGATACCCCACACCTAACAACACCACTGCAAAATCGCAGAAAAGCAAAATACGCAATGTCGATTACTTGGATGACATGAAACCATCATCCAAGTAGACGAATTCCAACTATTTCCATTTTAAATCCAAAGTTCGAAACCGATTTTGATAAAATTTTAATGTGACCAATCTGCAAGTATATCCTTTCAGATAAAACGAACGAAAAAGTACTGTAGTACTGTTCATTCATCATTTTTAACCGACACCCCAAAAAGGAGGAGATTCTCAATTCGGTTGTACTTTTTATATGTTTGGTTACCTCATAACTCTGTCATTTATGAACTGCTTCGAAAATTTTCTTGTTTTATCTGAAAGGATATAATTATGCATCTCGATTATCGATTAGGGATTTTGGCTTTTAAATCGAAAGAGCTGGAATTCGTTTACATGGATGATAGTTTTTTGTCATCCAAGTAAACGAATGCGTATTTTGCTTTCTTGCGGTTTTGCAGTGATGTTGTTAGGTGGGGTGCCACGAAAATGTGAAAAATAAAAAACTTTTTAACAAAAGTAAAAATTACTTTAATTTCGGTCGGTTCAGTCGGTGTTTTTGTTAGTTTCTTCGTATTTTGACACTAACTTCTTTCTTTTTTTTATTTATTTGCAAGTCGATTGTATATAACTCAGATTGAATGCATTTTAGTTAGGAGTTTTTTTTTTTTCTATTTTAAGTGTATGCAAAATAATTTCAAAATAATAAAAACTGCTTTTTAGAACATTCTACGGTCTTTACATATATATAAATTCTTATCACGCCCAAGAGAAAACCACCAATAACAAGCAAATTAGCCGCTTATAAAACCCGTGGATCGTTAAGAAACAAAATTATCCACTTGACTAGAGGCATAGTATAAACCTTTAACAAATATACATTAATGCACAAACATGGCTCCTGTTAACTTCGAAACCCAACAATTAAAATGTAATTTTCATTTAAATTCGACGACATTTTAATCCCTACTGATTTTGAGCGGATTATAACTGTTTAAATTCATATCCTATTTTATAGGAAACTGTGCAAACAATTTGAGTTTAAATTACCTCGGTTTTGCAGTTTCTTTCTGAACTGCTTGAACTTCAGAATAATAAATAAAAGGTTTTGTGAATCTAAATGCTAAACATTCATAGATATAGTAATTATTGCAATAGGGAATGATTTTTTTATTTATAAAATGAATTACTTATAAGCTCCAGTAAACACTCTAGAAGATATTTTTTAAATATCTTCATCAGCGATGAGGTCATAACGCTTCAAAGATTACTTTTAGAACGAGAAGTCCGACATGGAATTTGACGTCACATTAAGTGACGTCTATACATCTGCCATAGAAAACAGCGTTTTCGCGAGAGGGACAGATATATTTGTTTAAAATAATTATATCTCGTTTGTTTTTCGAGCAATTTTGATTCTATTTCCACTGTTAGTAATATATTTTTGTATATTTTTAGATAAAGTGTTTAGATAATAATTTTTTTTTTATGCATATTCCTTATTGTTAAACTGGACCTTACATGATATTACTGTAGCGAATGTCAATCCAATACCTTTTTGATTTTCAGACAATTATTAACATTTTTCAAATACTAATGGGGTCGAGATGCTCTTGACCATGGTATGGGGCTGCTAGTAATTGTGGTGTATATCGATTCCCTTTCATTTCAGTCAGAAATTCTCTGGCAAGCTAATATGCTTGGCTTACACCTGGAGCGTTCCTCCCTTGTAGCTCTTTCCGCTCAGGGCGATGTGAAAGTGAGTGTCAATCTCTAACTGACTAAAACCCATCCTTTGCGTTGCAGCGTCTCCCAAAATGCCTTTGCGTTCCAGGGCCGCGATTGGCAGTGGTCCCTCTTTCCAACTAAATCTTCAACCAAATCGTCGTTCCTTAGTCCCCACAATAATTCCCGCGTGAACAATACTGGTTCAAGAGCTACCAAACCCCACGACTAACGGTCTTCCTGTAAGACTAGAAATTATTTTAAAGATGAATCTTATCATGCTAAGAACAATGACTATGACCTGGCAGGTTTTTATTCCTTCACATCATCAGTTATAAATGATACCTGATGAAACATGCGCAGGTTCCTAAACTCAAAAAAGCCCAGTAACAGAATAAACGCGATACTTCTTAAGGGACTTCTTAAGGGACGCGATACTTCATTGTAACCATAATTATGAGTAACTTTCAATTATGAAGCTAACACTAAAAGTGCGAAAAAAAATCGATGACCCCATACATTTACGTGCGCATATCTCGACAAAATTAAATGATTGATTGATTTTTGTTTTCGCGATTTTGGGGTTGGTGTTCCTAATACCAAACCCGTTCGGAAACCCTTATGAGGTATTGCGTTAATTCTATTTAACTTTGGTTTTATATGACATCGGAAAGTGGAAAACTTCGTAAGATTATAATTATATAATTTTAATTAATATAATTGGTTATACGTAAAATTACACACCCAAAGTAAACTCAAACAACATCGGACAACGGGAGGTCCATTCAATTCGTAACTTTATGGCGAACATGTGACGACAAACGACTGAAAGCCTGTTTCGTGTAGACTTGTGCTCTGATTGGTCGCCAATTTATTTCAGTTCACAATTTCTCGGAATGAAATCAAGAAATTATAAATTATCAAAATAAATGCGTAAAAAATATTAAATAAATTGTCAACTGTCCAGTTGACAATTTATTTAGTTTACAAACTCTCTAGTTATTTTATAATCTTACGAAGTTTGCCACTTTTCAGTGATATTATACCTTAAAACGAGTATCAATAAACATCATTAAGTGGCCCCATTGTCTGTGGTATAGCACATTAGCTCCTTAGACCCTCAAATCTCCATAAAAGCAAACGCTGCATTTCCTCTAACGTCTTCTAAAATAGCCACAAGTAGCCCCAATATTACCTAGTCAGTACACGATCACGATTTAATCGTTAGGTACGTACCACCCTCATCGTTTGCGAGTTTAATTGCTAATTGACTGAAAGCGATAGAATACCGGATTAGGTTATATCTTCGTGTATATTATGAGGCTTGGGAACCACATTTCAGTGGGGAAATAGTCTGTGCTGGGATTATTATTAATTCATTTATTTCGGAATAGGCCAGATAGGTACATTAAACATCATTAAAATACAAATCAACAGATTTAATTAATTAAAAACCAAAATGAACAAGAGAACAATACAAAATAACAACTACACATTTGGTCATTATTATATTATTTTATTATTCTACTAGCTGACCCGCGCAACTTCGTCTGCCGTCTATTTGTCTTAGCGTGATTATAACCTATAACCTTAGTCCCAACCTGAATAGCCTATAACCTTCCTCGTTAAATGGGCTATCTAAGACTGAAATAATTTTTCAAATCGGACCAGTAGTTCCTGAGATTAGCGCGTTCAACCAAACAAACAAATAAACAAACATGTCATTTGGAGAAACACGGATGGGTTTTAGTCAGTAAGAGTCTGACACTCCCTTCTGCTTTACCCAGGGCGGGAGGAGTCATTTAATGATTTCCCATCCTTACAAAAGGGAACTTTCGAAGTTTTTTGCAACCCTGGCAGAAATATGACCCATATTATGCCACTTTTATAATGCCTGTCCATTACAACGGAGCGAGGCAGCGGAACGGAGAAACGGGGAAATATTAACCAATCATCTCAGTCAAAATGTCAATGACTTAGTGGTGCGGAGATTTTATGCAATTCCATTGGTTATTTCTCCGTTTCCCCGCTTCACTGCCTCACTCCGCTGTAATGGACAGGCATCCTTAATGTTGCTATGTTGTTTGTATGTGCTTGTTGTTTTGGATGTAAGTGTAATGCTTTAATTTTCACTGTACGACAAACATGTTTGTTGATGCGTGTATTGTTTTACTGAGTCTTGTAAATATTTTTTTTAATTACCTGAAAGCCGTTCTTTTATTTATTGCGGTATTATTCAACAACAATAAAATCCACGCATCGAAAATTGACTGCACAGCGAAAATTCAAACTTTATTGAATAGCCCTGCCTGTTCGTTAAAAATTTCACTTTTTATTAAATTGATTAACTTCGTGAAAAGTGGATATTTTTTTCAGATTTAATTTTTTTTACCGATAGGTACAGACTTCGATGGGATTTTTCAGTCCTTAGCTACACGTACAATGAAAGTTTTCCCAAAACGCTTTGCGCGTGTAGTATGTATGGAATACCCCCGTACCTATATTATGCTCCGTAAATATGAGGGTTAATCGAACTGCATGTCGCAGTAGTGTATCAATTAGTGCATGACTGTTTCTAAGAGGTTTATTTATTATTTATTTATTTATTATACACTTAATTGTACACCGATAAAAACATTCAAGAGAACTACAAACTAAAACACATAATTATGTACAATGGGCGGCCTTATCGCATTCCGCGATCTCAGGAGGTTCGAGGTTCATTACTTGTAGAGATTTTCTTCCACCATTCCCCCCCTTTTCATGAGAAAAAGGTTTTTACAATTACCTCTATTTTTGTTCTCCCAAGATACATTCTAAGATAAATTCTGCATTACTTTTTCTCTAGAATAAGTAAAGGGAAAGTTTTCCACATTTATGATTTTAAACTATGCATGCAGTGACAGAGATTGCAACTGCGAAGCTTGTACGTTTCATGCTGCATTTAAATAGATTTATTTTCAAGAAGCATTCCTCGTAATGTTCTACGGCGAGGGAAATAGGCACTGAAATATAAATATTATAATGTAATGTTATCGCAGTGTCTTTTTAGAATAACGTTATGTTTACAGAAACATGAAAATTGTACTATCTCGAAGGATAAAATACTCACAATATCATGATCATTTTTCAGCCTGAACACGTTCGGTTCTCCAATAGATCACCAATGCGTCATAACTTTTTTTTAAACTTTTGATAGGCACGCGTTTGACCACATCTCACCTGATGTTAGGTGATGTACGCTTGCCTAGAAGTAACTTGTTCACTCTTGACGTAACAACTCCCAGGTTGTAGCTATCAGGAAACACAGACTCCGGCAGGGAATTCCACTCCTTTGCTGTACGCACTATGAATGTGTTTTATTTATTTATTTATTTACTAGCTTCTGCCAGCGGCTTCGCCCGCGTGATCCCTAGGGAACATATTCCCGGGATGAAAAGTAGCTTATGTGCTATTCCAGACTATAATCTATCATTGTTTTAAATTTCATTAAGATCCGATAAGCCGTTCTGGCGTGACTGAGTAACAAACAACCAAACTTTCACCTTTATAATATTACTGGTTTGGTGTAAAGCGAAATTATAACCATCTTCCCCTCGACATTATAATTATTAAAGGATATTGCAAACTGTCGTAAGCCGTTTTTCGAAGCTACTCGCTAGCCTCTAGGCGCCAAGCTAGCCGCCTGCCTGTGCGTTCGCGACCTTATACAAAAATAATCCTTATAGCATGATTCAGTATTCACGCACGCGCGATGGCTTATTATTACCGTATTTCATGTATAACTTTGGTGTTTCTATACTGATTTCTATAATTATTTTTTTTTGGAATAGTTCATAATGTTAACTTTTATTCATGTTAATTAGGGACGACTGAGAGTTTTATAAACGTAAGAGTAGACAAATATAATCAGAAAGCTTCGAACTGCTAAGCTATCGGGAGTTACACGTGTTATTGTTCGTCAATAATAAGAGATAGACATATGCTGTCGTGGGATATTTTTTATATAATTTTAAGGAGAACATTTCCGTCATACATGATTTATGTGTAGCTTTCACCATTAAGGTTGCACACGCGACGGAAGCTTAAAAAATGGAGTAACTTCTCCCGTTTTCCCAACATTTCCCTTCACTGCTCTGCTCCTATTGATTGTAGCGTGATGAAAAGTATACTATAACCTGCTCAGGAGTATGAATAATAATTGTACCAAGTTTCATTAAAATCCGTCGAGTAGTTTTTGTTTCTATAACGGTTATACAGACAGACAGACAGACAGACCGACAGACAGACAGACAAAAATTGTACTACTAATCACCCCCTGATAGTTATTTTGGAAATAAATTTCATGTACAGAATTGACCTCTCTACAGATTTATTATAAGTATAGATATAGATGTGTTCCCAGAACTTCCACCAGTCCTGTGCTTCTAGTATCATCATTTCTGCTGAATGGCAGCAGATGAGGCCTATGTCTAGCAGTAGACCTGCTGGCCTCATCAAGGGTCGTCCCATCGACTGTTCTTGTTCATCACGCATCAAGTTCATTCCTGAGACTTTCACCAGATCAATGTTTCACCTTGTGGGAGGCCTTTTAGCGCTGCGTCTTACGTTACGTGGTTACCATTCCAGAAATGAACTCCAGAACTTTTTGGCAAAAACATTCTTCATTGCAAGTAAATAAAACACTATTTTGCACTTCACTGAAAACCAATTCGGAGTATAATAATAACACAAGAATTCCTTATTAAAACTATCCGAAAATAGACTTCTGGCAGCATTGACTAGCAGGTAATAAACAAAACTTTTTTGGACGCGAACCCAATGACGTCACTACGTAGCGATGACGTAGTACTCACAAGTTTTTAATGATAAAAACTTCGCCGACGTCATGTTTTCATTTCTTTGTCAAAGGCTCGGTTCAAGGTTCTCTTATTATTTTAATTTTGTGTTGACGTAAAATATGGCAAGATACACCTTGGAATTTGGTGCAGACAGTTGTGGGCTACATTTTTTTTTCAAAAATAAAGCTTGAGCACGAGCGATCCGAAGAGAAGAAAGTGTTCAAGGTCAAGTTCAAGTTCAAGCATTTATTTCAATAAAACCATTTACAGCCACTTTTGAACTTTCAAAAAAGATGAAGAACGTGCAAGAAACTCCACGGACACTCTTCTAAAAACAATAAAATGTTACAAAGTTTGGTTTACATAGTGTTGAAATTATACATACATGTGTAAATGAAGTAAGCATGAAATAAATGTGGTCAATAAGTTTCAGACAAGAAATATAGCAACAAGACGTAGCATTGGAAGGCCTTCCACAAGGTGAACTGATAGATAACCTAGAAAGGGCACTATTAGGCTGCATTTCTACCAGAGATGTGCGAGGATGCGTCGCAATTGTTTAGAACCAGTAGAATAGCGTGCACTGAGCGAGGCTAGATAAATGAAGCGATTCTATTGCGATTCTTCTCACATCTCTGATGGAAGCAGCCTTAGTCATCTGGTTAAACAAAACAGAACCGGTCAACGTGATCACGTGGATCTACAACGCGTGAACGTGATCTCAATCGCAATCTGTCAAAAATGTATGAAAATTATGGCTAATTTGACAGTTTGCGATTGACATGCGAATGCGAATGCTCTTTAAAAATTAGTAGAATTGGCCCCGATGTGGACAGTTTTCAGTTGAAAAATGATGATGACACCTTTGCTTATGAGGAACTGTTTGGGCGAAGGCGTTTTTTTGTTGTTTTTAATATTACCTTTTTAATTTAATTTTGTGTGAGGACTGCCGACAAATAAATGTTTTTCTTTCTTTCATACCTACTTTCGGAGCCGTGAATTAAGGTGCGTATCCACCATATGCGAGGATGTGTAGCGGGGATGTGTTTGTTTTTTTCATCGAGTGTGTATTTGTATTGCCGAGCTATAATCTATACTAATATTATAAAGCAGAAGAGTTTGTTTGTTTGTTTGTTTGAGAGCCAAAAATCTTTTTAACAAACAAGGTTATTTTATACTTTGTAGTGTTTGTTTGGAAGTCGGTTTTTTTTTTGTTAAAATGTTTCTTTTATTTTTCACTTTTAAGTGGTAATAATTGAAATAAGCAAAAATGCTCCTATAATAAAATCTACTAAGCCAAATTGAATAAAATTTTACCGGGACCAAATGGCAAGTATTATCGAACTATATAAGAATCACACAAATCGGATCAGAAACCTCGGAGTAATCAGTATACATACATAAAACAAAAAAAAAGAAAATAACCGCCGAATTGAGAACATCCTCTTTTTTAAGAAGTCGGTTAAAAAGCGCTTATCGGTTCTTAACAAACACATCCCTCGCATAGCATCTAAACACATCTCTGATGGAAACGCAACCTCATTACGATCTTCTTCGTAGCTATTAACTTACACCGGCCAGTCTCTTTTATCCAACATGCCTTTTTAGGGTTCCGTAGCCAAATGGCAAAAAACGGAAGCCTTATAGATTCGTCAGGTCTGTCTGTCGGTCTGTCTGTCTGTCCGTCCGTATGTCACAGCCACTTTTTTCCGAAACTTTAAGAACTATGCTGTTGAAACTTGGTAAGTAGATGTTTTCTGTGAGCCGCATTAAGATTTTCACACAAAAATGGAAAAAAAAAAAAAATTTTGGGGGTTCCCCATACTTAGAACTGAAACTCATTTTTTTTTTATTATTCATGAAACCCATCCGTGTGGGGTATCTATGGATAGGTCTTCAAAAATGTACTTTATCTAAAAATGTATGTAAAATTAAATAAACTAATACCAATGCAGGAGCTCCAAGCAAATAAAAACTAAAATGTAACTTAATCCAAAAATAAATATGTTGGTAATAATGATAATATTATACAATGGTTACAAACTAGTCAGGAAATGATAAACATTTACTTTATAATAAAAGTTATTTAAAGCGCTCTTCCTCTCTCCAAATTATTTAATGTTTTGCTGTGCCCGACAGGGTCCATAATTGTTTCTTTTTATTATTTTTACCATCTGAATGTGTACATTATGGATTGCAATAAACATTTTGAGATTTGAGATTTGAAAATTATATTGAGGTTTCAAAAATCATTTTTTTTCTAAACTCAATAGAGACACTTCCAAAGTGGTAAAATATGTCCCCCCCCTCCTGTAACTTCTAAAATAAGAGAATAATAAAACTAAAAAAAATATATGACGTACATTACCATGTAAATTTCCACCGAAAATTGGTTTGAACATTTCTAGTAAGTAGTTTTTTTTAATACGTAGTAAATCGTAAACCGCAACTTTTGCTTATAATATATACCTACAGGTTTGTACGGAACCCTCGGTGCGCGAGTCCGACTCGCACTTGGCCGGTTTTTTAGAAGACCGTGATTCAAAACCTTGCCAATACAATACAGCTTGGAAATGATATTCAGCCATAAGTAATAAAGTTTAAAGATAACAATATTCCTGCCGTACATATAACGGCGGTTCGAAGCTAAACTGGCGAAAAAGGAACAAAATATATAATGCAAGCTCACCCTTGCCATTCGATTTGGCATACACCCAATATACATTAGTGGCACTATATTCAGTTAAATTTAAAATTTTCGAAGGAAGATAGCATGAATAGTAGCTTAGCACATGGTTTTCCATTTCCATTAAAGTTTGATCAATCGTTATTCATTTTAATGTCATGTCGGGATTATTTTAGGAAGTTGGTCTTAAGGGAACGTTCTAAGATAAAATTGGAACAAGAACAAATGATAAAGAAGTGTCAGAACCTGTTTTATAGAGTAATAACCACTATTTTAAACACGTTCATGGAAAATTAGATTTTTATTTGTTGTCAATCCAAATTCAAATATCATAAATTATTTGGCTGGAAATCACTACATTTTGCGTCATCGTTATATCTTTGAAGAAAAACTGGGACAAAAAAAGTCCCTACAAACACATCTATCTGCAATGAAAGTATACGACGGATAAGTTTTCCGAAAATAATAAAACAGTCTTCACACTAAATAAAATTAATGTTCCAAAATTATTTTATTAATATCATCATTTTCATTTAATTATTTCGAAGGCAATAATAAAATAAAATACTTCTCTCCGTATTCCTGAAAATAATCTATTTTGGTAAATCTGCTGGAAAATTGTTCCCAATTCTTATTAATCCGATTAATTATTATTTTAACATCGGGATTAAGTTAAATTTACTGTTAATGTATTGTTTAAGCTATTTTCAGTGATTTTTATAGTAGGCAGTTGTTATATTTATTCTGAATATTTTTTTAGTTGGAGTTAGAAAACACTTTCCTGACGACTTACAGGCGTTCATGATGGACTAGTCAGACAGAACAGCACTCCAGGAAGAGTGAAAGGCTATGGGAGAGACCTTTGTCTAGCAGTGGGATATCATAAATGTTTTTAGTTTATATTGTTTGATCTTCAAAGTTAGAGAAAACAGGCTCCTACTGGGCAAGCTCGCTCCATCGTAGACTTTGTCTCTGTCATATCTTACCAAGACTAAAGTCAAGAGCAAACCCATCTCAAATAAAAAAAAAATCTACTATATTGTGTTGTATGTACAATAGTGTATTATGTGTTTCATTTTATATGTCTTACTCTTTACATAAAATCAAGTCTGTCTTGCATAGGCATTATCATAATGACGAAAAACGAATATTGTAAGTATTTTTTTGTCTTTTTCCAACGTAAAGATTGAGAAAATTATTGTATTTTTTGCTTTTTTATAATGCTATAACGTCGAACTAAATTGATTGATTTGATTAATCCAACCTATCTAAGTTAAATATATATAAGTTAAATCTATTTTGTAACTTCACTACATTTCCTAATCCTATGTTTAATGCATGCCGTGGCAGCCTACAATTAAGGCTACACTATAAAATGTATAGATACGCGTACTTCAACATGTATTTTGGTGTATGCTTTGTTGTCCTTAAATAAATAAATATTTTGATATAAGATATCTAGTAACACAAATTCTGCACCCTGAGCAGACAGTTAATACATACATTTGTTGAAGAGAGTATGAGAAGAAAGCAATACAGAATACTGCAGTGACTCATTTTTTGGAGTTTATATGGAGATTATATATACATGTCTTATCTTTCTACAACCTAGATAAGTATTTATATATTTTATTGTAATATTACTTCCAAGATTTAGTTCCCACGGTTCATCTTTTGCGACATGTGGTTGATTTAATGTAACCATTACGTTTTAACCTAGATTACATAAAACTAAATCAATCTGCCTTGTGGTTTCCCAACTATTATGGGGTCAGCTGTACAGTCTTAACCGGATGCAGCTCTATTATTTTACATGGCCTAAAATGTGGATCTAAAAAGATCACTTTAACAGAATCAGAAAGCACGTTACACTACCCGTTACTGTCATATTTTCCCAATCAACCTGGAACCTCTTAAGCGTCAGCGATAAAGATAAAAATGAAATTTAATAGATTGTTGTGTGATTAATTTTATGATTCTACTAAAGCTACTACTACCACCTGGGCTTTTAAAGTTTATAAAACTCTAAAAATACTTAGAAATTTCAAGATTTACAGCACAGTTAAAATACAGACATACCGCGTGTATCTGACATCGACGCACAAACGATTTCCAGGGCTCCAGGGCATGATTCTGGACACCCCAGAGTTGGAACATTACGTCGGCTTTTTCCTACTATTTTCATTTTTTTCAAGAGTTTTTTTACTTTAGACTGCTCATAATCGTTATTCTGGCCTAACCCAATGAGATTTTTAATAAAAAAATAATTAATTAAGTAACTACTTTCAATAAAAAGAGCAATCTAAATAAAAACACAAATAGGTATCAGCTCAGCTATTACCTACAATTGGTACTCTTAAAAAAAATTAGAAAAGAGCCGACCAAAAATTCCAACTCTGGGGTGTCCAGAATCATGCCCTGGTCCCATGGAAATCGTTTGTGCGTCCATGTCAGATACACGCGGTATTACCAACAAAAGCTATACCTACCACTCTTTAATCTTAAGATGTTAAACCAAGATTTAAAAACACGGCTTCGACTAAGTAATACTTCTAAACCGATGTCTTCAAGACGTTAGATTAAAAGGCGTTTCACTTTTAACTGCCACGACGAAAGAGATTACATTTGGTTTTATTTCTCTTTCGCTCGTAATGCCCATTCTGTTAATGGTTTTGTATTAACTAAGGATTTTGGGGAAAACTGTGTTACAGAATTTGTGGTTTCAATGAGAATTCGAAGGTTGTTGCAACGACAAGGAAATTACTGTTTTGTTTTTCAGTTGTTTTGTAAATTAAATATAACTAGTTGTAATTTAAGCGAATGGGCTATCTGACAGTGAAAGAATTCAAATCGGACCAGTAGTTCCTGAGATTAGCGCGCTCTATCGGCGGGCGTCAGGCGCCCTCCCCTCACTATAAAATTATAAAATTTTGATGCGGAGTTATTTTTAAACTGTGATATCTCTCAAGATAGTCATTGAAATTAAATAATGTCAATGGCAATTTTGTTCAAAATTAAATACTTATGATGATTAACGTTTTTATTTGGATAAGGATTAATACCATGTTAATAAAAACTGCCTCGCAAATAATGCATTAAAAAAACAAATCTGATTTCCTTATAAAGGGTTATAGTGAGTTAACCTTAAGGGATAGACATAATGCTGTCGAGGACTTTTTTTAGAACTTTTAAAGAGGAATAATTTCGTAATACTTGATTTTTGCGTAACTTAACCCGTTTACGCAGCGCACGCAACGGAAGCTTTTTTCCCGCTTGCAACATTTCTTATGCTGCTCCGCTCCTATTGGTCATAGCGTGATGTTTTATAGCCTATAGCTTTCCTCGATAAATGGACTATCCAACGCAAAAATATTTTTTCAATTCGAGCCGGTAGTTCCTGAGATTAGCGCGTTCAACCAAACAAACAAACTCTTCTGCTTTATAATATTAGTATAGATAGTATAGATTGATTGATTGATATCTCAGTCAGAATCAAGTTCTCTTGGCCTAGAATCTCTGGCCAAAAATAAAACGGTTCTCCACGACTTCACATTTCATGCAATATTTGTCTTATAAAGCGGCTGTCCTTTTTTTTAAATCAGAAATCATTAAATGCCGCCTGACGCTCTGGGCGGAGCGGTAAGGATTGGGATCAGACTTGTTGTTGAAATTTGTGATAATTCTGCTACCCTGGAGCACCTACGAGCGCCCTGGGCACCGCTCCGTACACCCAAAACTTTATAGAACTTTGACATTTTACCCCTAAAAAAATAGCCTACCAAAAACAGTTACCAACAACAAAAGGGCATAACCTACAAAAACCTCCCATTAACCGTCACGCGATTCTCGCCTTTACGAACTACACAATGATGCACATATTTGTAACAAGGGAACATCTGTAAGTTGTGTGAATGGTTTTGTACAAAAGAAACGGGTATTCGTATTCAGGTGTATAAGGCATTCTGTTTTGTAAACCAGGGCAACGCATTGTTACTAGACAATGGTAGTTTAACAGAATGCTGGTTTGTTTCTTTATTTAATTTTGTTGCGTGGCAGGGCGTTGTTTTACGGACTTGGTTTCAGTTGGTAGGTTTATATCAGAAGGTCAATTCTTGTTGTTGCGACTTGAAAGCAAACAATTAAATTGCAAAATCAATTCGGCGAATGAATGTCAAAAAAATCGGTCAAGAGCGAATCAGACTCGCGCACCGAGGGTTCCGTACTATCATATAAAACGTAATATGTTTTTAAATTTTCATCGGTGAGGCCTATTTTAGTCGGGGAATTTTAACATTGCGGTGTAAATTGCAGTTTTAGATCAGCACCATCTTCTGACCGCTAGTGGATCTAATTTGATTTTTATTGATGATTTCTATAAAACTGTGCTATTTAGAGATATCGGTTTATTTTTCCTGTAATCTTTACATAAACTTCTATCACATACAATAGTTTCAGAGTTTTCTCTATGCAAACTTTGGAGATAAGAGAAGAGAAGGAAAGGTAGTTTTTTACATTTTTAGCCATATAGGCTTATATGGCTAAAAATGTAAAAAACTACCTTATCGCCATAAGTTCGGCCAATACTTGAGAATGTGCAAATAGCGTTCTTTCAAATGATACCCCACATACTCTAGTCCTCCTTTCAGTCACTGTTGCAAAAAAATACAAACATTTTATTACTCTCTTATTTGAAAAATAGTTGAGCAAACGACATCTTAAATTATTCCAAAATTCAAGTTGACCGACAGACTTAGTCACACCATAGGGGTTGCTTTTTACCATTTTGTTACGGAACTCTAAAAGTTGTATTATTAGTTGTTATTAACAACATATTAAAACAGGCTCACAACAAGGTTTCACACCATAAGTGTTACTTTTTACCATTTTGGTACGGAACCCTGAAAATTACTATGTCCCTGCATTTCTCGGTTTCAACTATCTGTCACAAAAATCTCCCCTTCAGTTGGTTGGTTTGGTGTTTGTTGGACCGAAGACCTGGTGAAGGTCGCGGGTAGCCGATGGATGCGAGACGCACAGGACCGATTGTTGTGGCGACGCTTGATTCGAGGAAGCATGTCCAGCAGGGGACGTTTTTCTGCTGATATGATGTAAGTTGATGATGTTTAAAATTGGTTTTTGTAACAGATTGACAGTGACTAAACTGCAAGTCCTTAAAAAATTGGTTTATGTAACAGGTTGACAGTGATTAAATTGCAAGTCCTTAAAAAATTGGTTTTTGTAAAAGATTGACAGTGATGAAACTGCAAGTCCTTAAAAAAAACGATTTTGTAACAGATCGACAGTGATTAAACTGCAAGTCTTTAAAAAATTGGTTTATGTAACAGATTGACAGTGATTAAACTGCAAGTCCTTAAAAAAATGGTTTCGGTTTAAAGATATTTATTTTTTTTCTCAAAGAACAAATACAGTTCACTGAAAGAGAAACTTAACTATAGTAACAATAGGTTTTAGTTTACATTACGACGTTCAAGCCATCCAAGAAACCGAACACCATAGTTTCATCAACCATAAATGAAAAACAAAACATTTGAAGCTAACTCATCATCATAGTGTCTAATATAACGGGTGTAAGGGACAGCCCTCCTCAAACTGATAGGGTGATTTCAGTATATCGTACTAAGTTGACCGGTACATGAAGTTATTTCAGGAACTTTATGGGAATCCAATAAAACTGATTTGTTTAATTACCTCACTCGCAATGTATCGCTACCTCTGCAAAACGCACGCAGCGAACGGCAGCGCAGCGAGCTTTCGAAAGGATAGCTGCGCCCGCGCTACGTTTTAACAGCTGATTTCATGCGTCTTTCATGTGATTTTTTTTTATTTTTTTTTTATTTTTTCATTTTAGCTGTGTTATTTACATTAATAGAGTTCTGCATACGGATAATGTAACTTTACATTGAAATAAAGCAAAAAAAATGAAAAATCGAAAAAAAAGTAAAAAAAAAACCTGAGGAAATTTCCACTGGAATATGATTCAAAATAAGGAGCTGATTGCACCCTGTTAATTTGTGGAAGGCTGTCCCTTACACCCTGTATAATTCCTTAGGCCTTTTTTAAATACTGGCATGCTTGTACACTCTCTGACTATTTTAGGTAATTTATTGTATAGCCGAACACCCTCATACTGTATTATGTAACAGATTGACAGTGATTTAACTGCCAGACTTTAAACATTTTATCTTAGCTTTTGCCTACGACTTTGTACGAGAATATTCCGTTTCTTCCCAATCCTGTAAAATTTTAAGAAACTTCTCACTTTTTGCACACACCGCAATAAACCTACAAGCCGAGTTTCAGCTTTCTAGGAGCAGCAGTTCTGGCTGTGCGCTGTGCGTTGTTTGTCAGTCACTCAGACAACGCACAGCTTGTATAATATTGATGTGTTATAATATTGATTGATAATTGACCTGGAAACCGAACCCTACCAACGCTCAGCAGTAGCATTTGCAATGCTGTACTAACGAGGCAAACAAGTCAAATATACCTACTGTATTTTTTAAAACAACTTCATCGACAAATTTTCAATTCGACCGTCTACATATTTTTGTTTTTCTACCAAACATAACGTTTCGTACCAAAGCTTTCAGTTTTAATTTCACAAAAAAAAATATCCTGAAAATATTGTGTTTCTGAAGGCTATTTACAGATGATACTCGTACGAATACACATTTACTGTCTGTGGATTAATTAATCGAGTTGCAATCATCGCGAGTATTTGGCATTTAATTCGTCACTGATTCGTTGGTCGAGCTTCAGGAAAAAGATTTTTCAATTAAGGACATTTAATGGATACTTAAAACAACAATACAATATTGCATAGCGCGTGCATCCCACAAGGTGGACCGATGACCTGTGAGGGTTGTGGGTAGCCGATGGATGTGAGATGCTCAGAACGGGCTGTTGTGGTGGCGACACTTGGGGGAGGCCAATGTCCAGGATTGGACGCCTTTCGGCTGATGTGATGACGATGGTATCGTACAAAAAGTGATGTGAATGAGTGTAGTTGGCAAAATAATCGATTTGCTCGCTTATTCGGATCGACTTTTAGTTTAACTTAGTATAATACTAGTATTTTATTTGATCCGCAATACAGTAACCGGGTAACGTATACTACCTCTAAGCAACACTTATGTCAGATTTTCTGGCTTCGGAATATTCGTAATGACTGTCAAAGTTGATGTGTCCAAATCATAGCCCGAAACAATAGCTTACCGTGTTTTCTGAAGCATTGATGAGTTTCAGTATGTCATAAATGATTATCCATCAACGAATCGACCTTGGTAAGCAGTACTTAACCTGAAGGTCAGCCCAATAACTGGTATTATTCAGCAACAAATAAAACACTAATTTAAAAAAAAGTCAGAGACATCTTCTACGAATGCGTAGTGCACAACCTTCTACGTAAATTTACGTGCTACGGCGTAGCTTGATTCGTAGTTCGTAGATGCATTATAGCATCTTGATCGTCTGATTGTGAAAAATCACCGTGAAATTTGTAATTGATATTATATATATATAACCCAATAATATGTATCGAAATGCCAATTGTAATTGAAATAAACTTTTTTTATATATCACTTAATTTCCTTGTTCTTCATATTTTTACAGACGGCCAAAAGTACTAACAACTTTCAAAAATCAAAAGTTATCTTTAACGAAAAAATAAAAAATAAAATCAAAAGCTTTTACCGACTTTGGTTGACATGTAAAACTAAAACAAGCACTTGGGGGACTAAAGTTCCAAACAGTTTTTATTTGAATAGTTCCCTGTGTGCTTCATAACACTTATGTTAGTCGTTAAAAGAGACATTAAGATGGTACTTCAGTGTTTTAGTGGGACTAAAGATTGTGGCGCTGACTGTACTGATAGGAATGTTTATGTGAAGTTTGTTTGGCTTTTCTGAGGTTATACTCGTTTTAAGATACTTGAATTTATAATAGCTTTCTCCCGTGACTTTAATAGCTTTATTACATTTACCAAAGAAGTAGCCTATATTCATGTCCACGGCCTCAACTATCTTCGCATCAAAATTGGTTCAGCGATTTACTCCCGAAAGCGCAACCAACAAAGAAACTTGCTGTCGCCTTTATAATATTAGTTAGAATAGAAATTTCTGGACATAGTTAATTTTAATGTTGAGTGATGCAGTGTTCCAAAGCTGGTGCAGTGTTCCAAAGAAAGTGATTCAGTGTCCCAAAGAAAGTGATTAAGTGTTCCAATGAAACAGATGCTGTGTTCCAAAATGACAGATGCTGTGTTCCAAAGAAACTGATACAGTGTTCCAAAGAAACAGATTAGGTTTTCCAAAGAAACTGATGCTGTGTTCCAAAAAAACTGATGCTGTTTTCCAAAGAAATTGTTACAGTTTTCCAAAGAAATTAATAAGGTTTTCCAAAAAAACTCATGCCATTTTCCAGAGAAAGTGATTCTGTGTTCCAAATAAATTGAAGGTTTTCTAGCAGTAAGCCAAAAATTTGAATTTTAAGAGTCAAATCATAATCATCAAGAATTGCTACATGATTTGGGTGAAACGAGGTTCAGGGATGAAGCAAGGTTTACTAGGTGGGATATCTTAATAGGCTTATATATAATATTTGCACGTACTTATCATCTTAACTAATATTATAAATGCAAAAATGAGTTTGTTCGTTTGTTACCTCTTCACGTCTTAACAATTACACTGATTCGGATGAACCTTGGCAAGCTGGTAAACCAATTCCTGGGTAACTGGGTAATAGGATACTTTAAATCCCAAAAGTATGTACAATTCGAATAATTTACGTTCTTCCGGGCGGAGCCCCAGGCAGCAGCTAGTATAACAAACGAATAAACAGAATCATACTAAATGACTTATTAAACTTATGACAGTGAAATGATAGTTTTTCCTTCAATGGCTATTCGGGCCACGTATTTCAAGTTTCAGTAAAAAGTACTTATGAGAACCTTTTTTAATAAGCAAAAACGATTACGTCTTTATCTTACCACAAAATTCAACTTCATCATAAACCTCCAAAATGGTTAAAAAAACTAACGGTCGTTTAATAAATCCCTCGATACTCCAGTAAACAAATCGGGCAGTTAATCTCTGGTTAAATGTATCGTTGCGATCAGTGAATGGGTTCGAACAAATGGCACGGAAAAGGGTTCGGCCGATGGTAACAAATAACAGACAAATGGTGTCGCCTAAGCGGTTGGTGGTAGACTGGCAACTTATTGTGTCATGTTTGTTGAACGCAACGCCTTGACAACTTCCGGTATGCAATGGTCTTCCAGAACAAGTAAAACATATATTGTCTTGTTATTATTCCAATAAGCTAGTTTCCACCAGCAAATCTATTTAATCCGTCAATTAGAGTACAGAAAAATAATGGGCACGTATTTTTGTTCTTGTAAATCAATGAATATTGGCAAAGATAAAACGCATCAAACTCGAGAGTGGGGTTTCGTGACGTCAAAACGCACAAAAATTATACCATGGCGTGACGAATCGAGCATTTTAAAGCGTCGTTTCTTCGTCAATTTAGATTTACGTAATAAAAGAAAAAATCAGGTCAAATATTTTTTGATAAGCTGACTGACGGACTAATTTATTTTTTTCAGAGGACAAACGTAGTTTTCATTTGATTCTCTTAACGATAACGTGCCAATAATTTCAAAAATTTCGTTGTGGCAGTGAGACGGAGCTTTACCAGACAAATAGCACTAAACCTTTTTCATAACAGAATCATGGCACGTTGCAGTTGAAACGCAGGATTTTTGCATGTACTTTAGCAAGTTATATAATATAAGTGAGATAAAGTTGTTCAGAGGTCATTATAGAACGAACTTTTCAAATATATTCCCTTTTATATGCATTTTTAACTACTGTTTTCAGAGAGAACTACGCTGCTGGACATTCCATCGTTTCTATTTACAATCATTTTAAAACATTTAAATCAATAGAAACCTTAATCTCATCTTAATATGCAACTACAGTCCGTGGCATAGGTGTTTTAAGAAACGACATATTTTTTATTTTAACTTTGCCCCACACTAGGAATTTCTCCTGTATCGTGGGTGTGTTTACAAACATACAAAGTTACAAACACAAACAGCCAGCCCCGTGTTACGATGCCAAGATGCTGGCTCAGCACACTTGCAAACAAGCGCGAGGCATCAAATTCCATGAGTAGCGCTTCCCACGGTAACGACGAGTCCCTGGGCTTTTTCCAACCTAACATCGGTGGGAACAGACACTCGCGCTCATCGCGTATAGTTTTACTACTTATATTCTACTTTTAATTTTGATAATTTTTAAGAACTTTTATGAACTTTTGTGAACATTTATTAAACTTTTTATTATATGAAACGGACTTTAATCTAAAAGTTTCCCGACACGCCCCACTCACGTATCTGGCGCAGTCGGAAGTCGTCAAGGACTTTGAAAGTGTTGTCGTTGTGTGAATCACCCAAAAATCGGGCATCGCCTCGTCGACCGTCCTGACGAAGAACCTACGGAGGCCAGTCGGGAAAGCTGCTGCTGCGGACTTCGAGACTTCCAAAAATCGATGGATCGACGCTCGCCAGCAATAGTACAAATGTACCTATTACTGCTGCCAATTTTCGTAGTTGGTGCTCAAGAAATACGCCTCGATAGGCTTGATAATGGACCGGGTATACTACCCTTTAATCTGGGTGCTACCAAAATTATATCCCATTTTCATATATTTTTACAAGACATTAACCTTCAAGAAATCGAGCTACATGTGAACGCTATAAAATCCCAACTTACAGATACTTCTTATAAATTATCCCAGACAGACAGCTCCCTCTTTACGTATCAAACTAGGCACCTATATGCGAAGTTAGATAAAGTTATAATGCAATTAGATACCTTTAGGCCGTTTAGAACTAAAAGAGGTCTGATCAATCCTTTAGGCACACTTATCAAAAGTATTTCCGGTAATTTGGACAATGAAGACGCCCTGAAATTTGAAAATGCATTACGAACTTTAAATAAAAATGATCAAATTTTGTCGCAATCATTGAACAAGCATATTACTTTATATAAAGAGATGACGATACAGCAGAATCAAATTATCCGAAACATTTCATTAAATCAGGTTAAATTGGAAAGGGCTCTTACTTTTGTCATGAATATGACTAATGATAATGAGCGAATTATTCACTACGCTCACCTTGTACAACTTTTTGCAATATTAAGCGAAAATGTTCAAGAACTATTGAGCGAAATTGACAGAATAGAGAATATATTGGCTTTTAGTAAAAATAAATCAGTTCATCATTCCGTACTTTCCATTAAAAATTTAAGAAATATCATAAACAAATTAAAACGCACTTATAGATCTGATCAAATAATTGACATATACATCAGAGATTATTACGAAGTTCTTAGCCTAGCTTCATACTTTACAGAGTCGACAGTTGTAATAGTCCTAAAGTTCCCCATTATGTTTAGCACAGACTATCAATTATATGAATTATGTCCCGTTCCAAATAAGGACAGCCTAATTATAGTACCAACTGCACCTTATATAGCGTCCAATTCTCAGGAATATGTGTATATAGAGGCAGAATGCCCGAAGGTCAATTCCTGGCACATATGCGAGCAGAAGATTGTCCACCGGATCTCATCAAGGTCAGACTGTATTCAAAAACTTATACAATCTCAGGAGATAGATGGAACGTGCAAACCCACGCCTATCTCTCTGACTAAGGAGGCCCTGATTGAGTTGGATAGCTATCATTACATAATTACCTTCCCCAATAGTACGAAGGTTCAACTATCCTGCGGTAAAGAGCGATTTGTAATGTTACAAGGCAGTTTTTTGGTCAGCGTCCCTCAAGGCTGCAAGATTAAAACACCCGAACTTAGTATAATAAACCTGGACAATAAATTAGTCGGAAAACCATTAGAACTCATGGCTCTTCCACACTATGAAACACCAGTAAAGACACGGAGCTTCACCTTGAAGACTACGGATTTAACCAGCCTTCGAAAAATACAGAACCAAATCACTTCACAAGATGAAATTAAAGTTGAAACACCGGACACTATCGGAATCTACCATACGACAATTCCATTCTACATACTTATATTATTTGGCACATGTGCACTAAGCATCATCTATGTCATTCGCCGCCGTCGAGCTGGGAGAATTAACATTACCACACAAACTAACACCGAATTATCGGAAGATGAAAGAAGAGCCGCAACTTTTGGCGTCAAGGTCACCAAATAGTTGCTCATCTGGCAGGGGAGGTGTTACGATGCCAAGATGCTGGCTCAGCACACTTGCAAACAAGCGCGAGGCATCAAATTCCATGAGTAGCGCTTCCCACGGTAACGACGAGTCCCTGGGCTTTTTCCAACCTAACATCGGTGGGAACAGACACTCGCGCTCATCGCGTATAGTTTTACTACTTATATTCTACTTTTAATTTTGATAATTTTTAAGAACTTTTATGAACTTTTGTGAACATTTATTAAACTTTTTATTATATGAAACGGACTTTAATCTAAAAGTTTCCCGACACGCCCCACTCACGTATCTCCCGGAACAACTATCTGTAGGCCATACAAATATTTGTTCCGTGTGGGAATCAAACCCACGACACGGGGCGCAGCAGCCGATCGCTCAACCACTGCGCCTACCGTGCCGTCAATTTTGACCAGCAACTTTCTGCAGCCGGTCTGCATAAAACCTTTTTGTGAAAATTCTAATTACGAACGCAGAACGGCATCTAGGCACCTAAACTGTAATAAATAAGACCATCTAAATAGGCCTCAGGTCCTATGTTTCTATTTGTTCCGAGATATTTATGGAGGCTACTTTCAGAATTAGGTCCTCTTCTTAATCCTGCCCTTTTTTCCTTATTACGTTCCGTTTTGCTTAAGGATTCTTTTGGGACGGTGTTTAGTGATATTAATATAAACAGTTTTTTGTTCTTATGTTTAAGTATTTTCTAGAATAATGTTTTCGATGTGACATATAATGCTCTTGGGCACATTACCAGGTGACAGTGTTGAGGACGAATTTTTTAATGCTATATTTAGTTTTGTAGTAAGTTTAGTGTAAAGGTGAATTAATAATAATATACATAATTTTAAATTAAAAACCAGTTCAAATATAAATATATTTGAGGAGTGATTTTACACATATAATGAATGATTTAAAAGGAAAGCATTCGGTGCAGTTGCAGTGTCGAAAATAGTCGAAACTAGAGAATTTTATTTTCGATTTTCATTATTTTCATTAATTCATTAGTATCTTAAAAATATTGTAAGTTGTTGAAGATACAAATAGTTGAATTCATATGACCTTGTCATAAGTTGGTGACCCGAGAAATGACATTTGAATTGTTTTGTTTCACTTACTCAATTTTATTTAAACGCTGACAAACTAGGAATTTCTTCGGTACTGTGGATGCGTTCACTACAAACATACAAACTCACATAATTAAATAGCCAGAACTGAAACCACTATCTGTAAACCATACAATTATTTGTTCCGTGTGGGAATGGAATCGCTCAACCAATGCTAGTCTATTCTGTAAATAACCACTTCGATATCGACTTCACCTGAGTGACTAAGCTTACAAAGTGAACTTTATTTCACACATCATAAGGTCTTATATTTATACGAATTTGAAACTCACCTCGGATTCCGCTGTCGAGACACGAAAATGTTGTTACAGAATAGCACTGCTGCGCCAACTATAAAAATGATATTTGTCTTTCCAAATGATATGTATCGGTGGACTATTTTTCGCATGACTAGGGTCATTGTGAGTGCATAATTGCAAATCTTTGATTTCAAGCTTTTCATTGAGACAGATAACAAACAAACAACCAAGAGAAAGTGGCTCCCGTAATAACTGTGAAACAGAAAACAATCGGCAACACCATTACCGATCCCTTAGAATTACTCCGAACCCACTTTTACGATACCATGGTAAATAATAGGGTAGCTCTATTCGGTGGCGACCGCAGATTGTAACGAGTCATTAATTCTAACTGTGGCTTGTGATACTGACTCCGACTTGACAGTTTTGAAGAGTTTCGTATTACTGGGTTTAGATTGTTTGCTGGTTGAAATTTATGGTTATCTTAAAATGTTTTAAAGTTTTTCGCTTAGGTACATGCAAATTAGTGAAGCAAAGCCATTGATACATACGTTAATATTGTGTGGTGTTCTCTTCAAATACCAGAATAGATAATCACCTAAATGAGTCTGTACCATATAATCTGATATCTGCATTAACTGTATTTTTATAGAGACTTCGACTTTTTGGACTAGTTAGCTAATGAGCTAACTTCTCCAAAAAGTCAAAGTCTTTAAGAAGTCAGTCAGTCTTTTTGATGAAGATGAGGCTTTGCTCTTCTAGTTTAAATTGCCAAAAAAGAGTAACCCATGCAAATTGATAAAATAAGATCAATTTTAGGTTGTTAACTAGCAAATTCTAGCTTAAGATTGGGAGCCATAAACCACGGCAACATGATGATATAATATATATGACATAAGATAGATAGAGACCAAGATATTTATCCTTAAACTGCCTTAAAGGAAACCCAAACCCAATATGCACGATCTCCAATTCCGAGAAGGGAGTTATATCAAATTGAAGTTCGATATAATTTATCGAACTTGGCGAAACTTCGCGTGTACAATAATGGCATATGTTTGATAAATCATTCACATATATACATTTACAAACTTCTAAAGGGAAGGGTAGTAATCGGAATGTTTATGAAGGTCGGATGACCTTTTCAATGTGAATATCGGTCTATTCTAGTTTGAGTGATCGTTCATTTATTTTTATATAGACGCGATTATCCTTTCTTTGGTGAAGTGTTTTGGCGTATGCTGAGGATTTTTGCTTGTTAATAAACATCTATTTTTCTTTGTACAAAAAAGTAAAAATCTAAACTATAATGTGGGCGCCAAATAAATGTGCATAAATGGTCATTAACCCACATAACATACATTGATAGTGACGTTCTCAATACTGAAAACAGAAGTAAAACCATAAAGCTGTCCTGAATCGACATCTGTCGTGATCCTAAACGTTTTCAAGTAATGAAATTTGGTTCATAATTCATTGTTGGGATATAATCTGACTCACTCTAAGGGTTTTAAAATATATATATTTTTTTTAATTTTAAACGAAACAGTTTTCGGGATGATTTCAAAAGATTGATCATTTCATAATGATTGATAAATAACACAATTTCAGGACTTTCGAAGCACATCTGTTTTTTCCTCAAAAAAAAAAAAAAATATCCAATTACTGCAGAATTATTTGAATAAATACTCAATTTATGCTGACAGGCTTTCAGGCTTAAGAAGAGAAAAGTTTTAGAAAAACTCAACTATTTCTCAAAATATTTTTCAGCCTGTCAAGATTTGGCATTCACGAAGACTTTTAAAAGGTTATTTATTATTTATTTAAATTTTACGTACTACACTTACAGCTTACTGTACTTCATGAAAAAATGTTCGTGAACGGGCGCCGTCAGTCGGGACTGGTCATTTCTTAGCTGCAATGGTTAATTTTAATTATTTCTTTGAATTGTTCCTCTTTTATTCCGGACGCTTTTATCCTGCTCGTCTTTTACATCGTTCTCACATGTATGTATAATTTCAACCCGATGTAAATAAATCTTTGTAAAAAAATATTATTTTTAAAAGAGTGTCCGTGGAGTTTCTTGCACGTTCTTCTCCATAGAGATCTACGCTTTGAAACGTGCAAATAGCTTCAACTTTTTGGACCGACCGACCTTGACAATTCAAAAGTGCCTGTAAATGGTTTAATTGAAATAAATGCTTGAATTTTGAATTTTGAAAAAGTTCAACTTAACTCAAAATACTTACACCCGTCCATATTATAGGTCAATAGTAGCGTGCGTTTTATTCCAAACAATGATGGTTATGATTCCGGTATCCGGAAACTCTTAAGTATCAATTACCGGTCAAGTGTGAATCGGACCCGCGCATGAAGGGTTCCGTACCATCGCCATTATTATAATCTACTAAAATTATGCCGTTAAAATCAACCCTTATCTTGTCAAAGTCTGAGTGAATAGGCTACTTCTGGGTAAGCTCGCTCCATCGTAGAATTTGTTTCCGTCATCTCTGACCTAGACTATAGTCAAGAGCAAACCCGTCACAAAAAAAAGCTTAAAATAAAAAAATAAACTTCTCTTGAATTTAATTAATTTTTTGGGTTCCGTACCCAAAGGATAAAACGGGACCCTATTACTAAGACTTCGCTATCTGTATGTCCGTCTGTCTGTCACCAGGCTGTATCTCAAGAACCGCGATAGCTAGACAGTTGAAATTTTCACAGATGATGTATTTCTGTTGCCGCTGTAACAAAAAAAAAACAGAATAAAATAAATATTTAAGGGGGCATACACAACAAACTTGATTTTTTTTGCCGTTTTTATAGATAATGGTACGGGACCCTCCTTGCGCGAGTCCGACTCGCACTTGTTAAATAAACCCCCTTTAATTTTTAAGGTAAACTGTGGCCAGCCAAACCCCGTTTAATCTATACTTAATATTATAAAGCAGAAGAGTTTGTTTGTTTGTTTGTTTGGTTGAACGCGCTAATCTTAGGAACTACTGGTCCGATTTGAAAAAACTTGAAAAATTCTTTCAGTTTTAGATAGCCCATTTATCGAGGTTAAAGGCTAATAAATCATCACGCTAAAACAAATAGGAGCAGAGCAGTAATGGAAAATGTGACGCAGACGAAGTTGCGCGGGTCAGCTAGTTTTTAAATATGATTGTATTTTATATCTATATACATGCTAAATTTCAGCTTTCTACGTCCAGCAGTGCTATTCTGTAACAACATTTTCGTGTCTCGACAGCGGAATCCGAGGTGAGTTTCAAATTCGTATAAATATAAGACCTTATGATGTGTGAAATAAAGTTCACTTTGTAAGCTTAGTCACTCAGGTGAAGTCGATTTCGAAATGGTTATTTACAGAATAGACTAGCAGAAGTTTGGGCTGTGCGTTCTCTTTCAGTCACTCAGTAACGGAAGAATTTTATTAATCAGGATTTTATTTTATACTCTTCAAATGTATTTTATTTATGTAGCGAATATAGCAATACAAACTCTGTGAGAAATTCAAATGCCTACCTTTTACCATTGATTATTAAGATTGAGCAAAACACTCACAAAAATTTAATGCATTTTAATGAATTTTATTATTTGTTGTAATAGCGGCAACAAAAATACACATTCTATAACAATTTAAACTGTCTACTTGTTAAGGTTCATGAGATACAGCGGACAGTCAGACGGACGGACTGTAATGAGGTCCCGTTGGTTCGGTTGCTTAGGGTGCGGAACCCTGACTAGGATATAACTTCCCGATCCAATTGCGTCGGTCCTTATACCGCCACCCTTTATCTGCGAGACCAATACGATTAAATTCAGGACCGCTGGCACAAAGAGATGACGCGGTTTTATGCGACTTTTTTTAGATTCTGTCTGTTTAAACCGTTTCAGCGTATGAGATGGATATAGATTGGATTTTTTTCAAGGTTGGCGTCTGCTCCGAGCCTTGAACCTTTGTTTCTTGTATGTAGATAGTTAAGTAATAGCAGCACGGTTTGATGTTCCTAGTTAAGCAACGTTTGCCGAGGTTGATTCGTGGATTGGTGACTAGTCATTACATACCAAGGACGCGGAAAGCAAGTTAAACCTTTGGGTCTGGCTCTCATTTTTAAATGTTTGACTGTTGTTACGGGTAGCCAGGAGCCAGAATATCTGGTACCTACTAATCCAAATGCTAAAGGGTATTGTGTACTCAGCTGCTGAGTTGTACATGTCAGACAAGCAGTGGAAAATACGATTGACAACCAGGACCACGGCTCAACGTGCATTCCGAGGCACGAAGCAGTCTCGGTACATAATGGATCACCCATCTATTTGCACCTAAAAATCAACTAAGGCAAACTATAAAGCCTAAAAATCGCACAGGACGCAGAATACATCATTTTATTATCTGAAAAATATTTAAGTGGGTTCTTTTTTTTTCAATGAAGAATGCATTCTGCTGCATATTGTGACTACTAATAGTCAAAGTAATTGTAGTCAACTGAAAATAAAACAAAGTTTAACTATCTCATTATGCCCAAAAATTCAACATCTCTCTTAAGGCGAGGTTGCAGTACTGTGTGTTTTGACGAACAACAGCGACTGTCCGGCGAGCGAAATAATGCCTAAATTTTGATTGTTTTTTCTTCTTGGCGAAAACTGATAAAAAAATAAGACAATATGGTTTCAACTTTTTACTTCAAAAGAAAAAGCTCTATCTATTGATATAACTTTTATACATATTCGTGATAAAATCGTTTAGCAGTACACGTTTAAAATAGTAATTTAGTGTCATGTTTGGTAAAAAAAAGTATCGAGCCAATCATTCTAAATCGCGTTTCTATCTTTACGATTTACTTGAGGGTATGTTAAATTTTTATGTAATGATTTTTATTTATTAAAAAACTCATAATTAATTAGATTTTCAGACGTTCAAAAATCTTGAAAAGTATTGCAACCCCGCCTTAAGGGTGTGTATTCCGTCCACTAGCGCCGCCAATCGTTTTTTATTAATTATGGTAAATTTAAGACACGTCGATAAAAAACCGCTCTGTAGTGTTCTGAAGAAATGTATCTATTATTTTTTGAGAGCTATTTTTAATATCTAACTCATGGTTAAATAGCCAAAACGGCAATTATTGCTAAAAGTGGCCACTTTTAGCAAAAATATCGACTTTGGCAACTATTTATGTACTAAAGTACAAAACATAACTCTCAAAAAATAATAAATACATTTCTTTATAACACTACAGAGCGTTTTTTTATCTACGTGTCTTAAATTTACCACGATTAATAAAAAAACAATTGGCGGACGGAATGCGCCCTCTTAAAACCACAGCTAGTAACTTAAATACATTCAAACATCATCCCTTAAACAAATAAAGGCAACTCCATCTTACATATAAATGGAAATTCATTTATTTAATACAGAAACACATTGTTTTCAATTCAATTCAACTGTCTTCGAAGTAAGACAGCTATGCAAATTCCAGTTCAGTTAGTCAGATTACACTTTGTGTCATTTCGCTCTGTCGCAAGTAACGTTTTGTAGGGAGCTTGGTATAGTAACAAGTTTTCCATTGTGTGCTGTCAAAATGAGTTTTATATTGTGAGGTATTAGTTTATTTCTTGGTTAAGTGTTGGCCGCAATTTGTTGGAGATTTTGCACTAAGTTTGTGTATGTTATATTGTTAGGTTAAGTTTTTCTTTTAGTTTTTGGCTTTTGTTTTGTTTAGCAGAATCCGTATTCGTAGTTCCGTATTAGAGAGCTATCAACCAAATTATATTGACATTATATAGGTACTTAAGAGTAATTTTTTTTAATACGATTTCACTGCAATAGTGTGAATATTCATTATTCTCTTGACTAATTATCACTAACAAACAAACATAACAAACTTGACATTCAATTAGTTGTTAATTAAATTGTGCCTAGTTAGACTTTACTTAAATTGAAATTGAAATTTTGATATTTTTGTTTATTAGTATTTTTTAATTTATTTATTTATTTGAATGGTTTTATTATTTGAATTAACATTTTTGCAATTTTTATAAATAAAAATGCAGATTAGTACAAATTACAATCAATTTAATTTTGTTAATATGTGTTCCTTCTTGCGAGACATTGTTGGGACTTTATAATTTTTTTGTTCTAAAATTATAACATCTTTTACCATGTTCAAAAACAATTTTTTTTGACTTTGAATTTTAAATTCACTATTAAAACTATATTCCTAAATAGCAGTGTTATTCTGGAAACATTCAACCTGAAAAAATCCGGTAAAGTGCTGTGAATCCTTAGCATTAGGTGGAATGACAGTTCAATTAATTCTCAATTTAACTAGGTTTTCACATTGCCACTCGAACACAATGATGGGAAATCTACAAATGACTTCTCCCGCTCTGGGTGTAGCGGGAGGGAGTGTCAGACTTCTACTGACTAAAACCCATCCATGTTTCTTCATAGCCAGCTCAGTGTTCCGGAGCCGCGGTATCTCTTTCGAATAGTCCCGCAACTCCGGCAGAGGTCACGTGTCCTGACGCAAGTTTTTCCTACGAATTTTCTATCAGATCACGTGTCCTGACGGGAGTTTAACATTTTTGTACCCATCCCAAGAAAAAAGCTCAACGCCGCTAAAGAAGTTTTCACTTCAATAATGCTAGATAGTGGTTTTCAGGGTAAGGGTTAAGGATGTCCGATACTATAGTCAGTTTTGAAAATCTGTGAACTGCCATGATGAAACCTATTTTATTGTTTGTAGGAGTGAGCTTGTCCATAGAATGAAGAGTATGTTGAATGAATTCCAGAACATTTCACTGATTTTACTCCCAGATTTTTCCAATTACACATAAAAATGAAATAACGGGTCCCACACAAATCAGAGTACTATTGTGTGATAAAAACAAAATATTGTCCTATAAAACTGACAATGTCAGAACGCGTGAATGATTTCCACAAGCGCAATGAAAGACAATAAAATTTAATCTGAAAAAATCCAATATGAAATATTTTTTAGGCCACAGAGGGTGATGTTGAAAGGGAAACGCCCATTTCAGGCCAAGTTTCACCCATCTATGTAAAAATGACTAAAAAGATACTAATTTACTTACTTAAATATTGCTATTATCAGTGTGTAATGAATACACCGGAATCAAAAGCCAAATAATTTTTTTAAGATACTCAATCGTTCATTGCATGTATGTAGGTAGGTAATGGTGGCTATTCCTGTCAGTGTCAAAGTAGGGATTGCAATTCTTAATAAAATGGCGATTCACTAAATACCGGTTACCAAAATCGGTATAAGGCATTTTTTTTTTAAATGTTTACATTAGTTATTTTATTTCTTACGGGATAAACAATAATGTTTATCAATTTATGGACTTCTATATACGATTCATACGATCCATTGAAGCAATTCCGCGTCTCCGGTTATTGCAAGAATATAGATTTTTCCATAAACTGATTACAGCTACATCCCTACATGTCAATAATTGATTGACATTGGAAAAACATAGTTCGATATTTTGGTACTGTTTTAAAGCGATTTGTGTTCTTGCGTTTTACATCGGATTTTTCGAGCGACTTGTGTTTTTTCTTGCGTTTTACATCCGATTTTTCGACGACTTTGCTTACGATTATGGACCCTGATGACGACCTTGGCTTTACATTGGATTCAGTACCCGCTTCTCACGACGACACCGGCTTGCCAATGGATACCGTACATGTTTCTTACGAAAGACCCGGCACTAACAATAACATGGAACCTGATTTACATGAACGCTTAACACGGAGCGATCTCTGTGTCAATGTGGTGTAAATACCTACACGAAGACTTAAGAGATTGACCGTAACCAATGTGGAGGTGCGATCTATAATTCAGCAATGGATTGCACCACTACAATTAAGTTATTTACCTATTTACTTTCTGTAAGAACACATAATTATAGAGTCACCAACATCGTTTCATTAGTCGTTCATCGTTTCGTTTATATTTGTGATTTATGAAGTTCCACCGAGTTCTATGTTAAAAATAGCGGTTGTTTCCTTATCTATGATGTCAATCCTAATGCCTATCATTTATTTCTTCCATGGGCATAACTTGGCCAAAACTTCCTAAGCAAATGGGCATTTCCCTTTGTGTTGTGGACTTTTGAAGGTCAATCAACGCTGGATATCTGCTTTAAATCTCGAATCGTGTGTCCACATTTGTGTTTTGTTCTTTCACCATAAGTGAGACGCATTGTACACCATAGGACATCAGAGGGCCTAGCACGAATATTTTGACGTATAGTAACGTTAACGTAAGTGAATTTTGAATAAACCACAAGCCTATTACAGTATTTTGGTTTAATTTTATCGGACATACAAAATTTTATATCATTTCAAATTATGAATATAGTATCCAATACAAAGAAATGTTATGTGCAAAATGAGTATTGTAGCTATGGTAAAATTTTACGTAACGTTACTATACGTCAAAAATATTCGTGCTAGGGCCTCTGGCCAAGTGTGGGGATAATAAGTAATATAAAGCTTTTTTTAAGAATATGCAATCATAAAATTACTTCTTCGGCTCTGGGTGGAGTGGAAGGGAGTGTTAGATGTTACTGATTATGACCTCTCCGTGTTTCTCCTAACGCCCTTTGAGTTTCTGGGAATTAAGGCTAGGATAGTGATGTCCGAGGACTGGAAAAAGAAGTATTTGTCATCTGCTGGCAAGATGGGCAGACGACATTGTTGCCATCACGGGTAGAATCTGGATTTATTTGAAAAAAAAAGAGAGGCCTGTGTTCAAACAGCGAGCGAAGTCTCTGGATAGTGCGTAATGATAATTAATATTCAATCTACATGCAACAAAAATTAAAAATTATTTTTGTTTTTTCCAGCACCAGAGATATGCCAAGAAGCGTAGCGAGGAATGTGTGTTTCTCATGCAATGCATCGTTTAAAACACAAAACAATTAAAAATAAGCTTGAGTGACAGTAAAAAATCAAAATCCATTGTTTACTTGGCTACTCAAAATGCACGCACACATTTTATGAACAACGCACTTTCGCATTATCCGCTGAGCAAACAAAACAAAATGGTGGAAGCCGGGAAACGTTTGAAAAAAATTACGTAAGCATCGTAAAGTCTGGTTTACACGCTGTGCGGATTTAAGCATTATATTTAGTAGATGGCATGCATATTAAACGATTTTCTGCTTCACAAAAACGTTTATGTAAAAAAAAAGGTTTTTTTTTCCGAATTCGTTATATAAATTTAAAGGCTAAACAGCGTCTTAAAATTCACGCCATATAGCGAATTTTGCGGACGATGACTAGATGACGAAAATGAAAGATCACGAATCTACTAATCAAATAAGCTAAGATAAATTACGTAAACGATGTTACACCACGCATTTGGGAAATGAGCAACAAGCATCCACAAACTCTCACTGTATACTCTTTTAATTTTTATCTCGATTCTTCAAATATATACCGTTTTGTTTCTTCATCGATATTAACACACTGTTTTGACTAATAAGCGGGAATCAAAAGAAGACAGATGTCAATTTGGCGTAACACCAAAGTGGTGGTATTACGTCAAATTGACATCTGTCAGTCTCTTAATTCAAATTCCTAAATCTTTTCGTCTCTCAATCATAGAGGACGTCATACCCATAAAGACTTTCAAATATCTACAAATGACAGGCTTGGCCTAGCTCCGTATTTACCGAGGCACGGCAAAGTCTTCGTATGAGATGAATGGTGGTGGTCACCCATCCACAGGCTGACCTCGACAAACAGTTTTTTTTTTATATACAAAACGGGTAAACTCTTGGCCCAAATCTCACCTGATGGAAAGTGATGATTAGGCCGAAGATGGAAGCGAGCTTTACCCGGAATCCTCTAACACAGAGGAACCGGCTATCATATACCTCTAACTGCCGGAATACAACGACGCTGTTAACATTATGGCTATGGCGACAGACTTAGACATGATGGTGGTAGCTTGCCAGGCGGACTGAGAACAAGTCCTACCACCAACCAAACCGAGCAAAGAATTTGCCCCCGCTGGGAATCGAACCCGGGACCTCTGGGTCTGAATCAGGTGGTATAACCACTAGACCACGGATGCGGTTAGTGTCACCTGTTTAGCACCACCCGGGGACCACGTGTAGGGATTCACTGAAGGGTATTCTCCTACGAACGCGGGTGACTCGGCCCCCAAAGAAGTTGAAGATTGAAAAACTTTTTTTAAAGAAAATATAAATGACTACCAATGAAAAAACACTATATATACGAAGTATAAAGTCGGTGTTTTTGTTTTTTAACAGCGAGTTCCGAAATTAAAGTATTTTTTTTTATTTTGTAGTTTTATTTTTCACTTTTAAGTGATACTTTGACGTCATCGTCTAATCAGAAATGAAAAAAAGCAAAAATGCTCATAAAATAAAAAAAAACTGAGCCGAAATAAATTAAATTTTTACGGGACCAAATGGCAAGCAAGTATGCCGCACCGAACTAAAAAAGATCAGAAAGCTCGGTGTAATCGGTGTACATCTATAAAAATTACTCATAATTGAAAACCTCCTCATTTTTGGAGGTCTGTTAAAAAGAAGAATCATTGTACACGTACCACATACACTAACCATCGTTAAACATAACAATTCGTTATCGGACACACTCAACAGAGCATTTTCCTCTGAAATTACACTTAACCACCCCATATCCTACGTACATTTGTCGCACCGTGAGAATACAGGCATACCGCCACATACAACGTTAAAAGGTCCATTTGTCACACGGGTGTAAAAAGCCCTAAGTCGTTACAGCACTTTGTGGGTGTCGATAAATATGTTTGTGTCTCGCTTACCTATGTATTACAGGGTGGAAGGGGAGGGGGACATCCGTTTTTTATCCTGTTTTGTACAAGTGGCCATGAAGTATTTTTGCTCTTTGCGGGTATTGGTTTTAAGGGCGTTTTGTAAGAAAAACAATGTTTAATAATGAATCTTGCAGACCATAATAACTATCCAGGGTTTCGAATTGTGTTCAAAAGAGTCTCGCGGCCCTGGAACGGCAACACTAGGTATCAGATATTCGCTATTATATAACGCCGTGTCGACGGCACGTTAGTGTTCCACGCGTGTCTCAAAGAGAGGCAGCACACAGAGGGGCCCGAAAGGGCCGACGCCTGCTGGAGTCGTGGGATTATTCGCAAGAGACACCGTGGCTCCGGAACACAAAGGGCAATGAAGGAACATGGATGGGTTTTGGATGATTTCCCATACCTAAAAAAAAAGAAGGTATCAGATATTCGCACTTCTGACTATCCATAATGATGGAGTCAACAGCTTCACGTGCTGTCTCAGGCAGTGTCACAGTTTATCATAATTCTCATCCACGGACAGGGCTCGGTAACCTTTTGAGTCAGAAGAGTCAAAATTACAATTCACAAAATGTTAAGAGCCACAAAAAAAAATCTTGTCTACATTAAATAGTATTTACTCGTTACTCGAGACGGACTGACGCTAGTGACGACATGTGTCACGGGGGAGGGGTGCGGTGTAAAGCAAATACAACTGAGGTATAGAAAAGGTGTCTAATCCTTGTTAATCGATTCAGAATATTTTTTAATATTTTCTTTTTTTATATAAAATAAATAATATTTGCGTTTGGAACTAAAGTGCCGCAGCTGCACATCCAAATGAGCCGCAGGTTGCCTACCCCTGTCCATGGGGGAACCTAAACAAGTGTTGCTTTGTGTTGTTAATAAAGAGTATTCTGTTTTCATTTAGCCAGAATATAACAGCTAATACAAAAATAATTTAGTTAATAGGAACAGAAACATGATTTTAAAATACGGATTTTCTAGATTACCTTTTTGGTCATAAATAAATCAAATCAAATCAAATCAAATCAAAATGTTTATTTGCAAGAAAGAAATACATTGTTTACAAGGAAAGTTCTTATAACCTAAAAGTCACTGTATTCTGCCTGCAAGCAAGCGTGCAAATTATTTATATTTATGTCATTCTCCATGCAATTATATTATTATTATTATAATTATACAGCTTTCATAAATTCGATTATCTTAATTATTGTATACAAATTTATCGTCAACATTCCTTTTTATTATTAAAATATTACATTTTATTACCTACTTCCATAAATTCCCTAATACTGTAGAAATAGTTGTTTTGTAACCACTCTGTCAATTTTGTTTTAAATATATTACCCTGTAAAAATTTCAGTTCATTTGGGATGTTATTATAAATCAAAACACACATATTGTATACATTTTTCTTATAAATATCTTTGTGACTGGGTGGTTGATACAATAAGTAGTTGAATTTAGCCCTTTTTTGCCTTGGCAAAACCTCACTACGTTGCTTAAAGTAATGCATGTGCTTCTTTGTAAAAATGCAGATGTCTTTTATATACATACAGGGCAATGGAAGAATTTTATATTTTTGAAATAAAGGTTTACAGCTGTCTAAAAACCACGCCTTGTTTATAACTCGTATGCACCGTTTTTGAAGTTTAAAAACTCTGTCGGCGTCGGTCGAGTTGCCCCACATTATTACTCCATAGCTTACCACAGATGACACATAACCATGGTAAACTGACAGAGCAGCTTCTACAGATACATTTTGTCTGAGCTTTTTTAAAGCAAACACAAACCTGTCTAGTTTCTGACAAATATGTTCCACATGGCTTTTCCAGTTAAGATGGTTACAATAAGTCCTAAAAAATTTTGTTCATTTACTTGTTGTACTTTTCCATTTTTACAAATAATGTCTAAAGGCAATGTTTTGGAATTATAAGAGTTAAATTGAATTACTTTCGTTTTATTTACGTTTATATTTAAATTATTATCTTCTATCCAACTTATGATGTCTGAAAAGGACTTTTCTATAACTGATTTGTATTCATTTTTATCTTGACATTTTATAATAAGTGTAGTATCATCTGCAAATAGGACACATTTCTGCAAAGTAGTTTCTGGAAGATCATCATAAAGTAAGAAAAGTAATGGGCCGAGAATGCTACCTTGAGGCACACCACAGTTATTTGTTAATGCAGTAGATGTGAACTTTTCCTTGGAATATGATTTGTCATTACTTTTTACGACTTTGGAAATTTCTGTACACTATTTTCTGTTTTTCAGAAAACTAGATATCCATTCATATGCTTTGCCCCTAATGCCATAGAACTCTAAATTGTTTAAAAGCTTCGAATGATTTACAAAATCAAAAGCTTTGCTCATATCCAAAAATAGAGACACCACTGGATTGCCATTATTTATGCTTTCTGTCAGAAGTTTAAATAGGTCGAAAACTGCAAGAGCAGTTGAACTACCTTTACGAAAGCCAAACTGCTCTTTGCAAAAAACGTTATGTGTACTAAGAAAATTATTAAATTTGGTAAGCATTGCCTTCTCAAAATTTTTTGATAAAATGGGTACTATGGTGATCGGCCGATAGTTATTGGGGTCTGACTTATTTCCCTTTTTAAATAGCGGTTTCACAATAGACATTTTTAGCTAACCAGGAAAAACACCTTCTACAAAAGATAAATTTATAACGTGTGCTAATGGATGGCATATCCAACCAGCACAAGCCTTCAAAACTTGTGTGGCAATACCGTCATATCCACTAGTCTTGGTATTATTTAAAGACATTTAAAGGTTTTTTAATCTTGCAGGTACCTCTTGAAAAGCGAATGAACTTGTTTGGTCAAACCAACACTACATCTATACATCTTTACATACATACATATAAATAAAATTGAAGTGTCTGTTTGTAATACTAAAATAACTGTTTTTTACTACATGCAAATGAATATATATATACGGTACATACACCAAAATGACATTTCTTTAATTTTTGTCCGTCAGTCTGTCTGTTTGTTCCGGATAATCTCTGAAATGGCTGGACCGATTTTGATGGGACTTTTATTGGCAGGTAGCTGATGTAAGAAGGAGCAACTTTGGCAACGTTTATTTTAGAAAAAAAAAACTAAAAATTAAAGAATCGACTGTTAGGCGGAACGAAGTTTGCCGGCCCAACAAAGTGGGCACGAGTCAGCTAGTATATTATAAAGGCCTGATATTCTAATAGTAAAGTACATATGAGGCTAAAAACCAGTGTTTAACAGCTTCCTGTGTGTGTAGTAAATATCTCAATACGGCAGCTTTATACTTCGTAAAAGTTTTTTGGATTATTATCTGACTCTCTCAACTTCGTTTGCACATTTTTCATTAAAGCTCCACTCTTATTGGTCGTAGCGTGATGTTATATAGCCTTGCACGATAAAAAGGCTATCGAACACTAGAACTATTTTGCAATTCGAAGCTTTTTCCGTTTTTTGCCATTTGGCTAAGGAACCCTAAAAAGTCATGAAAATCATTGCAGCCGTTTAGGCGAGAAAAAGTTACAATTAGACAGAGTTCTTTCGCATTAAAAATAGTTGTGTGGTCATCATCACCATTATATCAGCCAAAAGACTTACACTGATGGACATAGGTCTCCCCCAAGTGTCACCACAACAACCGGTCCTTTTTAGGGTTCCGTAGCCAAATGGCAAAACGGAACCCTTACAGATTCGTCATGTCTGTCAGTCTGTCCGTCCGTATGTCCCAGCCACTTTTCTCCGAAACTATAAGGACTATACTGTTGAAACATGGAAAGTAGATGTTTTCTGTGAACCACATTAAAACAATTTTATATAAAAGAAAAAAAAAAACAATAAATTGTGGGGGTCCCCCATACTTAGAACTGCAACTCAAAAAAAAATGTTTTTTTTTCAAACCCATACGTGTGGGGTATCAATGGATAGGTCTTCAAAAATGATATTGAAGTTTCTAATATAATTTTTTTTCTAAGTTGAAAAGTTTGCAAAAGAGACACTTCCAAAGTGGTAAAATATGTCCCCCCCCTGTAACTTCTAAATAAGAGAATGATAAAACTAAAAAAAAGTATAAATGAGGTATATTACCATGTAAACGACCAGCGAAAATTGGTTTGAACGAGATCTAGTGAGTAGTTTTTTTTATAATCGCAACTTTTGCTTATAATTATAATACCTACAGGTTTGTACGGAACCCTCGGTGCGCGAGTCCAACTCGCACTTGGCTGGTTTTTGTTTTTTTACCGTAGTTAGGCACGCGGTTGACACCTCCGACCTGATGATGGCCCTGTACTTCGCGTGGTTATATGTAAGTCATATCAACTCGATAGCTTCAAGTAAGTAATCTCATACAAAACGTGGTACATAGACACGTTATTAATGTACCTACTCCAAAACATCGTCCTACGTACATAATATACTTCCTAAACCCATTCGTCTTAAGTAAAACATGTACCTTTGTCTACGGAACACTTTGCTGGCAAAAACACTGACACTTTAGGATAATGGTATCTAACTGACAGACACTATTAATTCTCTTTTGGGATGAAAAACAATGGTATCTACGTTCTGATGGCGCAATTTTTATGCAAAAATAATACGGGTGGGGCAATCTATAATAATAATATTATATTTAGGGGGCCGAGTCACCCGCGTCCGTAGGAGAATACCCTTCAGCGAATCCCTACACGTGGTCCCCGGGTGGTGCTAAACAGGTGACACTAACCGCCTCCGTGGTCTAGTGGTTATATCACCTGATTCAGACCCAGAGGTCCCGGGTTCGATTCCCAGCGGGGGCAATTTTTTTTTGCTCGGTTTGGTTGGTGGTAGGACTTCTTCTAAGTCCGCCTGGCAAGCTACCACCATCATGTCTAAGTCTGTCGCCATAACAACAATGTTAACAGCATTGTTGTGTTCCGGCAGTTAGAGGTATGATAGCCAGTTCCTCTGTGTAAGAGGATTCCGGGTGAAACTCGCTTCCATCTTCGGCCTAATCATCACTTTCCATCAGGTGAGATTTGGGCCAAGAGCTTCCCCGTTTTGTATAAAAAAAAAAAAAAAAAAAATATTAGCCAAAAAAAAAAATGATTAAATTAAACTTATATTAAATTTTTACGCCCTCTGGCATAACTAGCGCTCTCTTTATTAACAACTAGCTGTCCCGCGCGGCTTCGCTCCCGTCAATTAAGTATTCATTGCACATATCGAGTTTTCATTGTTTTTAAGATGTATTCTGCTATTCGGGTCGGAGACAAATACAACGAATCAATAACCATGAAAATTGGTTCAGCAGATCTCGAGTTATAAGTGTTGTAACAAACCCGTCTTTGTTTTATATAATATATAGATTTACAACTTTAACTGTACCTATGTTAAACAAATGAATAAATGAGTTATGAATTATAACTTATAGCTGAAAGGTTTTCGTTTTTTTGTTCGAGCTCGTGGCTAAATAATAACAGCAGCACGGGTAGATCTTCAAGGTTAAGCAACGCTTGCCGAGGTTGGTCTGTGGATGGATGACCATCATAACATACCGAGTTTCCTCCGTGCCTCGGAAAGCACGTTAAGCTGCTGGTCCCGGCTGTCATTTGGAGATCTTTGGCAGTCGTTACGGATAGTCAAAGCCAAAAATTCTGACACCAGTCTTGCCAAAAAGTACCGTGTAACCCAGTTAATGGGTTGTGGAGGTCTGGTAGGCAGCCGCTCCACGTAAAATATTGGTATTTAGCTGAATCCGGTTTGACTGGAAAAAGCTAGGCAGATGATTAGGTTCAAGGTTGATTTGAAAAAATTGACAGTGACGCTTCCTGCGTGATGTGTATTTTGATTCTGCTAAAGTGGCCATTTTAGACCCACAGATAACATACTTGTCCTTAAACAAAGAAAATTACATTTAACAAAATACCTTAAGACAATTTTCTCATGAAAACGCTCTCAACAACACATGTTATGTCGTTTAATTTGCAAGAAAGTTGTGTCCAAGCTGTTTAATAACGTGACCGCTCCGCTCGTTGAATTCACTTTAAGATTCCGTTGTTCTGCGTTTAAGACGTCGCGATTTTGTGAAATCAGAAATTATTTATTATTTGCAAACATGGGTACTTTGATGTTTTCTTTTTAAAAGAGTAATAATGTTCTCCATGTTTAACCATCACATGGGTATGCAAATATTGTAATGTAATTATTAAATACAAAATAAAATATGTCAGTCTTGTTAGTCATAGTTATGAAATAATAATACATTAATATGTCAAACTAAATTAAAATGAAAATAGTCAACAAATTAAGTAACAAACAAATATAAATGACCAAAAAATAAATAAATTATAAAATATTAATTAAAGAATAATACATTACAGTCAAATTTAAAATGAATAACAAATCTTCAATTTTCTTGGTGATTAGAGGACCACTATCGTTTTTTATACGGTTCCGCTGCCGTGGATTTTTCTAAATTATATTAGTTTAACATGTACCTATTTACCCATGACTTCGTATGCTCATATCCTATTTTTTCCCATTCCAAAAAAGATCTCAAAGTACGAGTAATCTGTGTCCATCAAATCGTCATCACCCACATTCTGATTTTGTCCACTGCTGAGCATAGGTATCTCCCTACTGATGGCGCCTTGTGTTCCACGCGAGCCTTATAGAGATGTCAGCATTGTGGACGGAGCCCGCAAGGGCTAGTGCCTGCCAGGGTTGCGAAATTTGTTTGAAAGAGTCACCACAGCCCATCGCAAAGGCCACTAAGAGGAACACGGATGGGTTTTAGTCAGTAAGAGTCTGACACTCCCTTCTGCTTCGCCTAAAGTGGGAGAAGTCATTTGATGGTTTCCTATCCATAAAAAAGGCCTATTTCTAAGTCTTGTGCCAATCTTCACGTAGCTGTACTTAATAAGTTCAGCTGGTAAGGCTGCTATAAGCAGACATAATTACTTTCACATTTACAATACTATTAATAGCATGGATAGTGTTTAAAAAAAATGGGTTAAAAGAGTGTCCGTGGAGTTTCTTGCACGTTCTTCTCCATAGAGATCTACGATTTGGAACGTGCAAATAGCTTCATATTTTTGGACCAACCGACGTTGACAATTCAAAAGTGCCTGTAAAATGGTCAATTGAAATAAATGCTTGAGTTTCGAGTTTTTGACTTTTTTGAGAGTTTTTGAGAGGGTGTACTCCGAGAAAATACTCTTCCCAACACTACCCAAATCGTTTCAAATGTGCCTATAAATTTTGATGAGTTTCCTCTATTTCCCGTGGACCACATCATCAGATCCTGACCTGATGATCATGGGATCATTTGGAAAGTTTACCCTTTTAAATAAAAGAACGTTCCAAATCGGTACTGGCATCTTCGAGTAATCGAAGAAAATAAATACCTACGTAACAAAAAATTAAAAGATGAATTTAGAACCTGAAATCAAACCAAGGCACGTTTAAATTGTCAAAGTCGGTCGATTCAAAAAGATGAAGCTATTTGCACGATCCAAAGCGTAAATCTCTAAGGAAAAGAACGTGCAAGAAACTCGACGGACTTTAAAAATTATACATTTTAACTAAGTTTTGTTTAGATCGGGTTGAAATTAAAATGGATAGAACAACTCCAAATATAATAAAAATAAAACTAACAGTCTAAAAATGGCCGCTGAATAGAGATTAGTTTGCAAAGTAATATAATTATTCTAACCAAACCAGACAGAAGGTACACAGACTAAAAAGTAATAAAACACAAGCATAAACTCGTCCGTCTGTCCAAAGACTTAATTATGTCATTCAAAATTTTTAATGCGTAATTGATGCAAATTTTAAAGGGTCTAGCGTTATAAAGGTTTGAGCAGGTAAAATATTTAGTCGTAGGCAACGGTTCTCAACCTTTATTTAACGAGGGACCTCTTTGATCTCGTTGTTGCAGAAACAAGAGTGCCAATTTGACTGGTAATCAGCAACGTTCACATTCGCATCTTAGTCGCAGTCTGCCAAAAATGTAGGAAACATTAGGTGATTTTGTTAGATTGCGATTGACATGCAGATGCGAAAAGAACGTTGTTTAAAAATAAGTAGAGTTGGCTATCAAAAATCAAGAATAAAATTAAACTGTACTATGTGAAAATTAAAAATAAAATCTTATATTATGTAATCTTCTAAACTTGTAGCATAATTATTCTTTTAAATCAAAAGTGAAAAAAATACATAAAAAAACAACACTGATAGGAACTTAAAATCAGTTAGCATCAATGAATGAAAGAGTGAACTTTTTGCGGATTTATTTTGGGGTAACACCCCTAGAGGTTGGAAACCACAGGTCTAAAGTCTGTTCTCCAAAGTTTGGCTGATATTATAAATTCTGTAAGTTCGTATGAGTTTGAGAGTATTTCGTTAGGCACGGCGTAATGAAGTGTGAGGCGAGGAGCCTTCCTGTGTGTGAAGTACTTTTGGTTAATGTACTTAGCTGGTTTTGGACGCCACATATAAGGCCAGGTGTTCACAGCGATATGGCTTATTAGGCTGCGTGTATATTTGCTCAATTCTACTTTTTACGTTAGAACCTTTTTTTTCTTCTTCTTGCTGGCACGACAGTAATTTAAATTTGGCATTGCATGTTGGCACGGAGAGCAAGATTGGAGCATGGTTTGTGACTCGAAATATGTCTTTAGATATGTGTGTGTTTGACAGACAGTCACGCCATATCGGCCATCAGCCAAATGGAAGGAACTTGCTTGACATTTATTTATTATATTTATTTTATTCAGGTTAACCAACAACTTTTTACACCAGTACATTAGCAGCTTATTATTTATAGTAGGATACAATTGCGAGTGCAAAAATTAATTACAGGTTAACATCGCTAGCACAAATAACAACAGTGGTAAAATCATTAATTATTAAATTACAACCGATTCATAAAAATACAAGTGACTAAGATGTGAAAATTGAATTAATATAATACTACACTTTGGTAGATTAGTTTGACAATCTTAGTGACACTGTTTTTTTTCTCTCATTCTTCAACTCGGCCGAAAACGATTTATTTCGCAGTTATTCGGCCAGGAATAATTTTCCTCCAATTTTATTTATTTTATGTAAATCGGATTATTTCAATAAGATCATTCATTCATCTACATTTTTGTTAGTGGTCAAATAGCCTCGTGGCTACTCTAGCCGTTAAGCTGCTATAATAGCATATAGTATAAAGCTCATAGCACAAAAATATCGCGCATCATACATTGTTATGGACACGTTCACACTGTACTGTGCTATATATTATTGACAATGTATGGCGCGCTATATTTTTATGCTATGAGCTATATTATACTCTATGCTATATATTATAGCGTAGTCTGTAAGCAGCTTCTGGGTAGATGGCCTTATATTGTGTCACTGGATGGCAATACAAAGAGCGTCATTGCGATGACAGAAATGCGAGATGACCTGCAGTGTTATTCTGTAAAGTTGTCGAAGTGAACACGTAGGCGACATGAACGACAAGTGAGCTGCCAAACCATACAAACAAGATGGAATGATAGCTCACTTGTTGTTTACTCCACCTAAGTGAACACGGTGAGATGTCGACAGAATCGACTGGCAGTTTATTGGACGTGTTTTATTTGTAAGTACCAAATTGTTTTGTTTTAATCGTTTTTCTTATGGATCTCTGGTATGATAATAAAGATTTTTATTTATTTATTTTAAAAACCCATTACAGCATTACAACTGAAAGAGTTGCCCAATGTGTCACTTACCATATTTCCGAAGAAAATCAAACAAAATGTAAATAAAAATTGTAAGCCTTTTTGAATTTTTGCAGGTTATTTTGTAGCTTAATATTGTTGTTTTATCCTTTTGGTGCAGTAGTTAAAATTAAAATAATTTAATCTTTACTTTCATTTTAAATGCAACACAATAGGGAATATCATGCACGCGATTTTTATATTTATAAAATGAATTACTTATAAGCTCCAGTAAACACTCTAGAAAATATTTTTTATATATCTTCATCAGCGATGAAGTTATAACGCTTCAAAGATTACTTTTAGAACGAGAAGTCCGACATAGAATTTGACGTTACATTACGTGACGTCTATACAGCTGCCATAGAAAACAGCGTTTTCGCGAGAGGGATAGATATATTTGTTTAAAATAATTATATCTCGTTTGTTTTTCGAGCAATTTTGATTCTATTTTCACTGTTAGTAATATTTTTTTGTATATTTTTAGATCCAAGTGTTTAGAATATAAATATATTTTTTATGCATATTCCCTATAATACCTTACCTACCTTTTCTGTCACTTATATGGAGTTTAAATAAACAGTATTATATTCTATTTTATTTGATAGGAATCCTTCTGGTATCTGGTATCTGAATCTGGTAGTACATTTATGAGTAACATTTTTTTAAATTTTAATGCATATATAGTCGCGGGCAGAAGCTTGTTAAAAATGAAAGGATAAAGTGCTAGACGCGCACTGGTGACTTTTTTCACCGTGACAGCATAATATATCTCTCTCTGTTGCACTTCACAATTACAAAGAGAGAAATGTACTGTCACGTGGACAAAAACAATCAAAAGTGCACCCTATGTAATGTATTCTTCGTCTATTTTTTCTGTATCTTATATGGTGTACATAATAAAGAGTATTCTATTCTATTCTATAGCCAAGTGTATCTATTAATAAGTCACCAAAACCTTTTTGCTACTTTTGTTCTCTTCATATTACCCACACATACTAGAAAAAAAAACAAAACACTATCGTTTGATTTCTTAAACGTTCCACAAACTAAACCAAACAGCCTGCTTACTGCTTTAAAAGCTATAAACGAGCTTGAAGATACCGTTTAGAAACTGCACATCCCAAAATTGGGTACGCGGCTACGTGTACCGGGGCTAGCTGAAAATTTGGCCACCACATAATCTTTTATTTACCGCCCAAGTACTTGAATACGGTGCAGGTAATACAGGTATACGAATACGATATGTGGTGTGGCTTCAGAGAAAATTACGCGGAAAAATATGTTGAAAGCAACTTATGTTTATGCAAGTGGTTTCCTGCGGCGTTTAGGCAAGACTCGGTTTTAAGATAGTCGCATTTTCAGTGTATCTTTGGTATTAAGAGGGTGTTTATTGAGAACCAGTAGAGCCCATTTTGCTTTAAAACAATACAGCGTTGATACAGGTTTTATAAAACAGTGGATCGAGTGGCGTTCCATGGGCAGACAATACGCCATAGCCATCTGCCATCGTCTGCCATCGCGGGTAAAGCCTGGATGAGGGTGCCACAGGAGCTTGGGTATTGGCACAAGAAAAGATAAAATAGTCCTCAGCAGTAGGCGCAATAAGGCTCTAGATTGTGATGATGAGAAGGTTTTTTTCTGGTCCCTTGAAAATATTTGGAAATCCTCTCTATGTGCTTTCTTACACATCTCAAGGTACCTACATGCTAAATTAAAAAAAAAATATAATAATATAATAATAAAAATAATAATATAACACTAGGCAGTGCAGGATTGAGCGGCGTATCGATGAGGCAAGGGCACTCATCGGCAAACTATACTGCTTCAGGGAGGGCAACACACGACCACGCGTGATGCGCTTTGTGAGACGGGCGTTTTCGGGGACTGGTATCAGCCCTCGAGATTACACGTCCCGTGTCACAGAGCGCATCGACTTCCTGAGGCAGAAAGTTTGTGCATGGGCAAACCGTATTCGGCGGTATAAGCGGCGGGTTGATCGATACTCGCAGAATCGCATGTTCCAGAGCGACGAGAGGTGGGTATACAGAGCTTGGGAGCGACCTGAACAAAGTGTGTCAGACGTGTGCCGCCCGGATGATGTCGCCACGAGTACTTTCTGGCGCAGCATTTGGTCGGTGCCCGTTTGTCACACCGAGGGTGACTGGATGCACGATGTCGAGAGTGTGTGTGAAGCTATACCACAAATGGAAAAAGTTACAATATCTACATTAGATATAGCCAAAGCAGTTCGTCCGTTACCGAATTGGAAATCTCCGGGACCGGACGGACTGCACAACTTCTGGCTTAAGTGGTATAGCAGCTCGCACGCGCTCTTGGCATCTCAATTCCAGTCATGCTTAGAGTCTGGGTCGCTACCACAGTTTCTAACAACTGGCGTTACCCACTTGCTCCATAAGACAGGTAGTCCCGCGGAACCCAAGAATTATAGACCGATTACTTGTTTGTCGACGGTCTATAAGCTTCTTACATCCATCCTGAGAGTGAAAATTAATGATCACATTGAGATTAACTCAATTATGTCTGCCTCTCAGAATGGATGTAGGAAGGGGTCCCGCGGCACTAAGGAGCTACTCCTCATAGACATGGCCATAAGCCAACAGGTTCGTCGATCTCGCAAGGATCTGTCGACATGTTGGATAGATTACAAGAAGGCCTATGATTCTGTGCCACATACATGGCTCACGAAGGTGTTGGAGTTGTATAAAATAGATGCAACTCTACGCACCTTCCTTGAGTCATGTATGAGGCAATGGAAAACAGTCCTTCGCTATCCAGGATGTCGACCAATTCAGGGGAATGACGAGCCTGTATGGATTAAACGGGGAATATTTCAGGGCGACAGTTTGAGTCCGCTTTGGTTTTGCTTAGCTCTGAATCCTCTAAGCACATTGCTGGAGGATTCAGGTCTAGGCTATCGGTTGAGAAGAGGTGGTCAGACCATATCCCACCTTCTTTACATGGATGATTTGAAACTCTTTGCCCCCAACAATTCGCGACTGATGGAGCTACTGAAGGTCTCTGAAACCTTCAGTAGTGCCATCAGGATGGAATTTGGTGTGGACAAATGTGCAGTCATGCATGTTAAAAAAGGGGAGATTATGGAATCTGAGGGAATTCAACTCTCGGATTCCATACAGGTTAGATCCCTCAGCTCAACCGAAACGTACAAGTATTTGGGTATGTCGGAAGCGTTGGGCATTGATGTTGCCAGCATGAAGCAATCGTTGAAGGAGCGCTTCTTTGGCCGCCTGAAGAAGGTTTTGAATAGCCTTTTGTCGGGCGGAAATAAGGTGCGCGCCTTCAACGGTTGGGTCATACCGGTATTAATGTACTCTTTCGGCGTACTCAAATGGAATCAAACTGAACTCGACGCCCTGGATAGGAGGGTCCGTACACTGCTGACCGCAAACCGGATGCATCACCCACGATCGTCGGTGATGAGACTGTACATCCCACGGAAGTGTGGAGGTCGAGGCTTTTTAAACGCCAAAACTCTCCACAACCGCGAGATGTGCAGTCTCAGAGAATATTTTCTTAAAGCTGATGTGGGTATGCACCGAGATGTGGTCGCAGTGGACAAAGGACTCACCCCGTTGTCCATGGCTAAAGAGAACTGGCGCAAACCTGTGATACTTACCACAGATGACCGCAAGGAGGTATGGAAAGGCAAGGAGCTTCACGGGCGCTTCTATCGGGCTCTTCATGGGTCCGATGTAGATTTTGCAGCGTCCGTGGCTTGGCTACGCTTCAGTGATCTCTTCGGAGAAACTGAAGGTTTTGTCTGTGCGATTATGGACGAAGTTATCTTGACGAATAACTACCGGAGACATATTATGAAGGATGGGACGGTGGACGTGTGTCGGGCATGCCACCGTCCGGGTGAGTCCATCAGACATATTATCTCTGGTTGTTCTCGTCTGGCTAACGGCGAGTACTTGCACCGACATAACCAAGTGGCCAGGATCATCCATCAGCAACTTGCTTTGAAATACAAGCTTGTGGACTCTGAGGTACCGTATTACAAGTATGTGCCCGACCCAGTTCTTGAAAATGACCATGTCACGTTGTACTGGGATCGGTCTATCATCACTGACAGGACTATTGTTGCCAATAAGCCTGACATAGTGGTGATAGACCGATTAGCGCGCCGCACAATGATTATCGATGTTACCATCCCACATGACGAGAATCTCGTGAAAGCTGAGAAAGAGAAACAGATAAAGTATCTCGACTTAGCACACGAGGTTGTCGACATGTGGAATGTGGACTCGGCAGTCATTGTGCCGATTGTCGTTACGGCTAATGGCCTGATGGCCAAAAGCTTCGACGACCACCTGTCGAAGCTGGGATTACACAGTTGGGTAAAGGGCCTGATACAGAAGGCAGTACTCCTCGATACGGCTCGTATTGTGAGGAGGTTCCTTTCTCTGGAGCCCTAACCACCGGTAGCTTGGACCCTGCTCCCGACACCGGCGGACTACTATTTTTTGTATTTTTAAATGTATTTTTTAATGTTTTTTAAAGATATATTTAGAAATGTAATCAATAAGTATTTTAAAAATGAATAAACGAAATAATAATATTATTATTTTTTATTATTATTGGTGCCCCATTACATTTGAAATTTCTAACGGGGCCTCTGCGAGTTGGTTTCGGTCCCTCGTACGCCTACCAAAGGACCGGGTCTCCAGAGACCGAGAAAGAAAACATAATAATATTTAATTGTTATTTTTTTTTTATTATTTTTTCATTTTATAAATAAATAAATAAATTTTAGCTTTCTATGATCGGTACTTTCAGCTGTGCATTGTCTGTTAGTCACTCACTCATTTTTGTTTTCTGAATAATTTTATCTATTACAGTGAGTTAGGTATGCCAATGTGGAAACTACTTTGATATGAAGGCGCGCTCACGGCCCTGTGGAAGCAGTACTGCCGGTCAATTCTGTAAACATGTCGAATTGAAAGCGTGGTTGAAGTGACCACGAAGTGAGCTGCCAAACCATACCAACAAAATGGAATGACAGCTCACATGTCGTTCATTCCACCTAAGTGATCACGGTGAGATGTCGACAGAATCGACCGGCTATTTGTAGCTCGCGTCGTCGGAACGTTAACAAAACGCCGTGTGCAAAGACTCTTATGCCATATCTTTGTTTTTAAATATTTTAATAAACGTCACAGCAATATCCAGTTTTAAAGTGATACTCTAAAACTCGTGTCTCAATAGCTAGACGGTACACAATGGACCACTGTATGCAAATTTCAAACTGCCAAGAAGGCGACGTTGGTCGTTGTTATATTTTATTTACAACGTGAACACCTGAATGCTTTCTGCTAGCAATATCAGCGGATATGTGAAAGTGGAACATGACTAAGCTGGCCAGCATTATGATAACCTAGAAAAATATACCCACACGGTTCTCCTGACTTTCTGTTTTCAGTCATGGAGTCTGTAGATCAGCTGAAAACGTCTAAGGGATTATGCTAAGCTAGCCTCGGGGCCGGCCGGTAAAGGTTTTCAAAGAAAATATTATCTTGTTGAATACTTAACAGTAAAAGCAAATAACATTCCGAATGTTGGGACTCAAAATGAGAGCCATCGATACGGAAAGAAGAAAAAAAACAATCTGTTAATTGGAATTGAGTCAGTTTTCTTTCGTATTAAATGTTTAAAGTTAGTAAAATAGGCTTTTTTACTGTCGAGGTAATTGAAACAAAATATGGTTAGTTGACTAAAAAAATAATTAAGACGACACAGTGCATTGAAAACTCGTGTGACTTCACATTTCAGTGCATTTCTTAGCGAAAAATGACGTCACGAGCCCCAGAGTGCCAATTCTACTAATTTTCACATTCGCATCTCAAATGCAATCTGTCAAAAATATATGATAATAAAGGCTTTTTTGACAGTTTGCGATGGACATGCGAATGCGAAAATTGTTTAAAAATTTCTAGAATTGGCCTCTGATCTTTGATGCGTTTATCTTTGTCAATTTTTATTGAGTTGAAAAAGCAAAAAATACGTGTCAAATATGTTTGCAAATCTGTTTGACGGACTTATTAGAATGTTTTACTCATTTAATTTATTGGAGTGGAGGCAGTTTTCTTCGAAAGAAGTTATGGAGGTTTCTGATGTAGGTACTTTATCGCTCGTTTATCTGCCCGTTAATACTATGTTTCGTAGGTAACGCCATTGGTTGTTTGGTGGTGGCAGAAACAGGCATGGGTCTATTAAATGTACTAAATAATTTATTTTAATAAATTTGACTCTCATCAGTCACACCTTACGCATTGCAACTTGCCATCCCTACCTTGTTGCTATCCCACCAATTCGCACTAAGCGTTTCCAAGCGTCTTTCATAATGCGCACAGCAAAGTAACTCTCTGCCTGCATCTGTATTTCCGAACGCTTACCACCGTAACCAACCCTAATCTTATCAAAGTTAGAGTGAAGAAGCTACTTCTGGGTAAGCTCGCTCCATCGTAGACTTTGTCTCCGTCATCTCGGACCCAGATTAGAGTCAAAAGCAAACCCATCACGAATAAAAAAAAATGTCCTGAGGTCATTGAAATAATAATTGTAAAACCTTTCAGAATCGATACAAAACAAGCACCCAACTCACAAGCACTAACTTGCAAACTATTTGGTCAACTAAGTGCCCAAAATGGCGCCACCTCTATGCAAATTCGAAATAGCCAAGGCGACGGTGGTCGACGTAATCTTTTATATACTACACCTGTATGCATGTAGGTTGCGATATTGTAGCATATGTGCTCTTGTGCAGATACATAGAAAGATATTCTCAGCTTGGTAGTATATGGATACAATTTATAGTGATGGCTGCTTTGAGGAAGTGTGGCAATAAAGCGAGAAAATTTTAGTGGAATTTTATGGTTACTGTATAAGTTGACTGATAATAATTTTGATTAAGTGGCTTGTCTCCGCTGTCCGGACGTTTCAATTATTACTTTAAAAAAAAAACGTATTATGCCTGTATAACCTGTATATACATACTAGGTTATTCTCAACTTGTTAGTATATAAATACAATTTATAGTGATGGCTCTTTTGAGGAGTGTGGCAATGAAGTGAGAGAATTTTAGGGGAATTTAATTCGAACTGTATTTAGTTGATTGTTAGATTTTGGTTAAGTGGCTTGTCTCCGCTGTCCGAACATTTCAATGATTACTTTGAAAAAAAAAAAAATCTTATATGCCTGTATGTGTGTACATATAGGTGGTAATATTGAAGCATAATATGTGCTCTTGTGCATTAATCACTATCAATCACTACATATTACAAAACAACGTCCTCCACCGCGTCTGTCTGTCTCTCCGCAACAAACTCAAAAACTGCACCGATTTTCATGCTGTTTTCACCAATGTATAGAGTGGTTCTCGAGAAAGCTTTTAGTATGTGATTTGTCAAGCAGGCAAAGCTGCGGGCGTCAGCTATCACAAGATATACCACTAACTTGCCTTCGAATTCCTTTGAATTTACCTTTTATATTATATCAACATAGAAGGTAAATTCTCAGCTTGCTAGTGTGTGAATAGAATTTATAGAACATTTTAGTGGAATATAATGCTTGCTGTATGAAATAATAATTTTGAGTAAATTACTTGTCTATTTAAAGGGGTAACCAATGGAACCCTAAACCCCCGCTATCCGAACGTCTCTCTATCAATGGGCTATATCTCAAGAATGTAGTAAGTAGTATTTTATTGATAACTTCACTTCTCTCTACACCTATATGCATCTTGGTGGTAATGTTGAAGCACATGTGCTCTTGTGCAGATACATACTAGGGTATTTTCAGCTTGGTACAACAATTTATAGTGATGGCTATTATGGGGAGTGTGGCAAGAAAGTGAGAACATTTTAGTGGAATTTAATGCTTACTGTGTATGAGTTGATTTATTGTACTCATGTACAGATCAATAGAAGGATATTCTCAGCTTGGTAGTATATGGATACAATTTATAGTGATGGCTCTTTTGAGGAGTGTGGCAATAAAGTGAGAACATTTTAGTGGAATTTAATGCTTACTGTAGGCTCGTCTGTATTTAGTGATAACCAATGGAGCCCAAAATCTCAGCTGTTCATACGTTTCTCTATCAAGGCGCTATATCTCACGAACGTAGTACCAAGTAGCATTTGAATAATAACTTCTAAAAACCTGACTTCTTACTTCACCTGTATGCATGCTGATGGTAATGTTGAAGTATGAAGGCAAAACTCAGCTTGATAGCGTATGCACAAAATGTAAAGTGATGGCTCCTTTGAGAGTAAACTCAGGACATTTTAGTAGAATTTAATACAAACTGTATAAGTGGATTGATATTAGTTTTGTGAACATATAAAGAAACAAAGTTGTTTGTCTATGTATTTGCTTCGCTTAAAATTCACAAAAAAACTTTTGTAGTTTGCATTATTATTCTGTTCCTTATTGCCTTTATATTTTTGAGGGTGTATTCGCTTGGCAGATTTAAAATTTTTTAAAGAAGATTTTGTGGGTTTTACCTTAGCTTAGTGAATTTCTTGAGGGTGTTCATGGTGACCCAAGGATATTCATAATGAACCAACATAAATCAAAACTTGTTAATAAATTGCACCCGTGCAAAATCCGGGTAAGTTGTTGGCACGGTGTAAAAGATACATGGTTTTCATAAAAGAGGATTAAAGAAGCCACTTTATAACGCTTACAGTGTTCACATTAATTTTGTTGATAATAGAGGAATATATAAACTTGTCGATTTGTTAAGTGAATGATAAGATGTGGCTCCAATTCTTGTTTATTCTTCATCAATTTGTAAAGGGTTCTTTGAAATGCACGAGCGATTTTATTTAGTTCACAGGCGAATTTGAGTGATCTCGTGAACTGTACTGTTAATAATTCAAACTCAAGCATTTATTTCAATTAGACTATTTACAGGCACTTTTGATTTTCAAGGTCGGTCGGTCAAAAAAAAAAAGATGAAGCTATTTGCACGTTCTAAAGCGTAGATCTCTATGGAAAAGAACGTGCAAGAAACTCCACGGATACTCTTTTAAATAAATTGATTTAATACAAAAATCATGGTTACATTATCTTTGATTACTTCTATACAACGTGTAACAGAATAAACGGACATACCTCTTAAGGGGTCATTGAACTCATCAGTATGAACAACTTTTACTATGGGAAAAATGCTAAAATCGCGAAAAAAATAATCGACTGCCCCATACATTTTTGTACGCATAACTTGACAAAATGTACTGAACAGCTGATTTTTTTTTCGCGATTTCGAGGTTGGTCCCATAGTAAAAGTTGTTCATAATGATGAGTTCAATGACCCCTTAAGAGGTATTGCGTTTATTCTGTTACAGGTTGTAGGTATGTGAGGACAATGCAAAGAACAAGAATATATATAAAACGATTCAAAACCTACAGATTTAAAAAAGAAAGCCAGTGGCAGGTAAGAGATGACCAGTCTCAACTGACGGCGCCCGTTCACGAACATGACGCGTGTATCAGCACCATCTAGCTCAACCATTTTGAAGGGAACCAAATGATCCAACACACGCGCCACCACCAGCGAAACAATAGTGTGAGCATGACAAGCTCTCAAGTGACACGCTCGTTCATGTCAAACAAGTTTAATAACAAAATCTTTAACTAATTACATATTATGCAAGTGCTGCAAGAAAATAGGAGAAACGGGAAATAAATCTGCCTATATTTTCTAACTCGGTTTGGTTCAGCTTCCAGTCTAACCGTATAGCCAAGACCATTTTTTTAAAATTAGGCCACTGTTGTCTGTCCTCCACAACTCAATAACTTTGTAACATGACACCTTTTGGCAAGACAGGAGTCACATTTTGTGGCCGCTCTTTGCCGCTATATCCACTAATTGCATCGACTTTCAGAGACCTAGGTAGGTACATTAGTACCGCCTCAAAGAGCCATCAGCATAGTAGACGAGGCCCGCTAGGGTCAGTGCCTGCCAGGGCTGCGGAATATGTTCGAAAGAGTCACCGCGGCTCAGGAAAGCAAATGGAACAGGAACCCACCCATGTTCTTCTTAATGAGGAGGAACACGGATGGGTTTTAGTCAGTAAGAGTCTGACACTCCCTTCTGCTCCGCCCAGAGGAGTTATTTGATGATTTACAATCCTTAAAAGAAATAGGTACATTAGTGACTTTCTTTACTTTTTTAAATAAAACGTTGCCCCACACCAGAAATTCCTCCTGTATCGAGGGTGCGTTTACAAACATACAAAGTCACATACTCAAACAGCCAGACCCGGAGCAACTATCTGTAGGCCATACAAATATTTGTTCCGTGCGGGAATCGAACCCACGACACGCGACGCAGCAGTCGATCGCTCAACCACTGCGCTAACCGATCCGTCAAACTCACCGACTCATTGGTGGGTTTTTATACATAAATTAATTTAACGAAAATCAACCCATGCAGCAGCCAAACACTTCTTAGACCAAACAAGAAATATCTCTAATTAACAGTCTAGCATCAAATCATTTTTCGTGCAAAACTCAAGTTACATTTCCTTACAATACTTGAAACTTGCCAACTAGTTAAGCATTCCGAAATAATCAAAATGGCCAGGCCAAGCTAAGCACGGCTCGAATCTACCGTTAATTTTCACGGTCTACCTCTTTGTAGTTAATCTGTACTTCAGGTTTGTATTCTTCTGTTTTAGGCAGCCAATGCTCACTTGTTTTATTAACAAACTAGTTTCAGTATATAATTAGATTGAGGTTTGAGTTTGTAAGGATTTTTTGTTTCATGTTTGTACCTGAATTTGTTTTTAAGTCGGATTAAAGGAACGAGAATTATGGGTTGAAGAATTGGCTATGGAACATATAAACAAGATGGAATGACAGCTCACGTGTCGTTCTTTCCGCCTAAGTGATCACGGTGAGATGTCGACAGTATAGACCGGCTGTTCTTATTTCTGTCAGTGAGCTGTACCTCGTAAACCGTAACAGATAGACACTTAATTATTTTCAGTATATTATCGGACTAAAGGAACGAGAATTATGGGTTGAATAAATGGCTATCGAACAACTGCTAATTAATCTTGTTTGGGTGAGGAATCTCAATGTGAATAGAATTTTAGATCTCATTTACTTCACAACCAGACTTCGGTCATTACTGGGCATAAGACTTTCTATTGTTGCGCTAATTCTAACACTCTTGGGTTAGCCATAACCAGGATCTTTTTGGTCCTACCTTTGGAATTTGGCCACGTAACGAAAGCCCCCTTTTTCAGACTTTATTGGTATCTTTGTATCCAGTTCTTTAAATTTCACCAAAGAACGTCAGCACGCCAATAAAGTTCTATAGTTAATTCTTATACACAATATACATATTTCTTACGATACTTATACACTCACTAGTTTCAGCTCGCTGCTTGTCCTGCATGAACTTCGAAAATGACGCTATGCGAACATCTTCTTAGGATGACAAGTATTCCTGTCCTATTCCAGACAAGGTCTACCCGGTATTTCGTTCCCCCGTTACTATGGCAACAGATAACAAACAAAGAAAAATTGATTTGGTCATTTATTTGTATGTGGCTGTCAATATTCCTGCTAACAGTTTAGATTTTATTTTATTTATTCTTACTTGTGGAATTTGTAATTTGAAATCTTTCTCCGTATGGGTTTTCAATACACATCATACAATTGAATCGTTAGTAACACCAATTGCTACTAAGCTGACCATCGAATACAATCCTAATATGATAACAATTGGCATTTCAGAGTGAAACGCAGGTCCATCGGACAATTTATAGATCACAATGTCCGACATCCCGAATATCGTAAAACGGTTGACTAGGCAAGACTGTCCCACTTGAGTATTAATTCGACAAACTGGTGTTTTTTTTTTACTATTGATAGGCATACGTTTGACCACTATCTCACCTGATGATACGGTCTAAGATGGAGCACTTTTGCCTAGAAGTAACCTATTCACTCTTGTTTATTATGATGATTATATTCAACAGATGAAAGATGTTACAGTGTGAACGCAAAACGAAAAAAAAAAAGTGTTTATGACTCATCAAAAAAATTACAAGTACAGGAACTCTTGACTTCCAAACTTAGTAAGACTTGTATTATAAAAGTTAAGGCGCATAATAGTTTCATTGTGATGAGAACCCCTTATCAGGGTTTGAGTTTTGTATATTGCAAGCTGTATTTATGTCTCTATGAGCTTGAAAGCGGTAGACTGATGTTACTGACTGTTTTTTTTGCTGATTTTGGTTTTCAATATATGAGTTACATGAGTTGTGCCCTGAAATATGTTTCAGTATAAATTATTTAGCAGATTTTTAACTAAAATTTGTGACTTTAGTCGAAAATGTTGGATTTTTGCACAGGCACCCCTTTTTGGTTGCAGATTACTTCTCCTCCATCCCTTTTAAGAATTGCCAACAAACTTCCAATAACCCTGTATAATAAATACTGCAAAATGTATGCATGATCTACACGACATAAAATCCGCAGCGAAATATCAGAAAATCTCAGCGAGCAATTTGTCTGATCCATACGCAGACGTTTGATGTACGGCCGAGACGTTTGCAGGAAATGGCGGCCAGCGTAGGAAATGGACGGACGGACGAGCCCAATAATGTTTTGTAAAACTTATATTACAGTGGGTCGTTTCAGAACAAGTTTTTTTGGAGTGATATTTGGTACATAATAGAAAGCCAGATATATAGTATAAAGTTTTCGTACATTAAAAACAGCAACACCACTGAAGAAAAAAATACGGAAATTAAAAGGAGAATACAAAGAACTAAAAAGAATAGTACAGTAGTATTACAGACTGGGCAAAGTAAATAAATAAATAATAAAAATAAATAAATTGTTTATCGGACTAAAAATGTTGTACAATCAAACACTAACGAACAACTATTATGCGACAAGAACAAAGATATTATAGAGAAACAATCGTGTCAGTAGTATTTTTATTGAATTCTGGTACCCAAGGAAAGATTTGACTTGTGTTATACCTTGGGTACCAGGATTCTAGATTTTACCATCAAAATTTACATCAGAAGGTTTAAAAGTTGAACAAGTGATATTTTAAGAAGTAGCCTGTTAAATGTGTGGGTGTTGTGAATAGGAAGTTGTGCCTTGGTGAGGTTGTATTTTGGATTTTGCACTGATATTATTATGTAAAAGGATATTACTGATAAGAATTCATGTGTAAGTCGTGTATTAAAGAATTATATCTTAAAATAAAAAAGAAATTATGAAAGCAATTTTTTTTTATGACGTATCGTAATATGAAAGTATCTTTTGAAATCGGTGCCTTTATAGATCGAGAATCATGATAAAGAATCCTTCGAATAGGCTTGTTTCCACCATCAATAAGTTATAAATATATTAAGACCATCAGTTAGAGTATTAAAAAAATAATGGACACGTATTTTTTTAATTTTGTATATCAATGAATATTGACAAAAATAAAACTCGGGAGTGGGGGCTCGTGACGTCATAAAGCACTAAAAATTATACCACGGCGTGTCGTATTGAGAATTTTAAAAGCGTCGTTACTTTGTCAATTTAAAAAAATAAAAAAAAAACTAATTAGATTTTTTCAGTGGACAAGCCTGTTGAATGGTCCATATGTTTTTTATTTTCCTTTGATAGGATCGCGTTTGACCGTTATCTCACCTGATGGTCAACGATGATGCGGTCTAAGATGGCGCACGCTTGACTAGAAGTAACCTGTTTACTCTTGACTTAAAGACTCCCAGGTTGTAGCCATCAGGAAACACAGAGAGCAGAGAATTTCACACCTTTGCTGTACGCACTATGATTGTGTTCCCAAAACGTTTTGTGCGTGTGGGTGGGATGTCCACCATGGCGTATCGCCGATCGTCTTGTGGTCCGATGATATAAACGTGATAACAAAATAATTTGCAGTCGACTATCACGTGACTTAAAGTAGATTGTTAGCTCTCAGCAATAGTGGAAGGAACTTTGCTTCAATTTTTTTTTCGTAATCCTGTTTACCAACCATTGGTTTTGTTCCAGAGCGCTTACCTGTAACAAACAACAAACACATCGTTAGTTATTATAGTATTAGTGAAAATGTAGGTGTCTGAATTGAGTATTTTCAGTTCAAAACGTGTCAAACCTTGCTATAATATAAAATTGTAACAGACTTTCAAGCCAAAATAGAGTATGACAAATCTTTCTCTCATCTGTAGGCTAATTCACGTAACTAAATAAGTTTTGTTGCTGTGCAGTTGAAGTTAAGTTTCGATCAAAACGACGCTTTTCGTATTCTCTACTGCTGTCAGACACGCTCGCGTCAAGTTCACGTCACGCGAGCGCAACAACGGCATTCTAACTGTTGCGCGGCTTTGGTGCGTGTTTCGGAACGCAATGCAACGTATTCTACTATTTGTTTGACGTCCCAAAAGGACAGCTTATAAGTTTAATTTTAAGTTTTAATAATAAAATAACGTCATTTTTATTGAAATGTAATCGATTCTATTCGATTATTTAGTGAGTAATAATTTTTCTCTCCACCATAAGTAACTGGCTGTCGTGCAGTTGACGTGCAGTTCACGCGCAGTTCACAGATTATAAGAATACCGTTTATCACTCAAACTTAAACTTAACTGCAACTGCACCAAAACTTAATCGGTGCGTCATAAAATTACGTGAATAAGCCCTCTGAGCGTTTTCCCGGTTACATCCTCAGCTGGTACTATAACCAGCGGGCAAAGTCTACTAATTTTCACATTCGCAGCGCATTCGCATCTCAATCACAATCTGTCAAAAATGTATGAAAATGATGGCTTATTTGACAGTTTGCGATTGACGGTATCACAGTGAAGAGTTAATTACGGTTAATAAGTAAAATATAACGAGAAAACAGTTGAAACAGTAACATTCATTCAGAGCTTCATAAAGTATCTAAACTAGCATTTTCAAAGCAAAAGTAACTGTGGAAACAAAAGATAGAATTTTCATTCAATTCAGAAACTCAAACACGGTTCAAAGCTTCATTTATGATTCCTAGAACAAACTATCACTACCTTTTTAATGGGAAGTAAAGTATAAAAGCTGGGCTATTATAAAATAGTAAATCGTAGGGTGTTTGTTTCCAATTGGGGAGAAAACTACTGAACCGATTCTGTTCAAATTTTGCATAAATAATTATTAAAGGTGCGGTCAACATATAGGCTATATATTATCATGCTATCGCAAAGCATACGCTTTGGAGGATGAACAATCTATACTTCTATACAAATATTATACCTAAAGCAGAAGAGTTTGTTTGTTCGTTTGGTTGAACGGGCTAATCTCAGGAACTACTGGTCTGATTTGAAAATGTATTTCAGTGTTAGATAGCCCATTTATCGAGGAAGGCATAATATATCATCACGCTAAGACAAATAGGAGCCGAGCAATAATGGAAAATGTGACGCAGACGAAGTTGCGCGGGTCAGCTAGTAATATTATAAAAGCGAAAATTTGTGCGGATGGATGGATTTTTGTTACTCTTTCACATTAGAACGCCTGAAAGTATCTTCATGAAATTTCACACAGAGGTTGATTATATTCTGGAATAACACGTACTATACTTTTTATCCCGAGTATATGTTTCCTAGGAAAGCTAGTTTTAAGTAAAAAGATTAACAAGAAGCCTGTACAAAAACTTGGCTTTAATAAAATAAAAAGGACCCAAGTACCAACACATTTTAGACAGACTCATATACCTCCAAGCCACATCAATCATAATATAACTACCAAAAACCATCAAACAGAATATCTACACACAAACTCCAAACATTAACGTTACCAAGAAATCTAGAATTTTCTTTATCAGAATAAATTACTTCTTCCAAATACATCAAAGTTTTCTTCTTAGTCTATATTCCGAGAAATACAGTTTCGAATCTTACTAATCAGAGAAATGAGTGAGACGGGAAAGTGGGGAAATCCTAATACACTTCGGGCCATTGTTCCGATGAAGAATTGATCTTATGTCCTACAAGTCAATTTCGTGTTTTAATCAAGACGGGAGGCTGGGCAAAAATGGCTACGTCTCGTTAACCCGGCCTTTTGGCGGTATTCCGATTAGACGGGGTTGTAGTGCGTGTGTGTACAGACTTGGGGAGAGTGGGGAGGATAGTGTTTAAGTTTCGGGGGTGGATTCTCTTGATAGTGTTTGTAGGAGACTGATGAAAGATGATGAATGTTTTAGGCATATGAAACTGCTGGGGCTTCCAATCTTCCTGTCGTTTTGTAATGTTTAACTTTACACGAAATATATATATCACCTGAATATGGAAGACTCCGTAAGATTGTAATAAATCTTGATTAGATTATATTTTTCGATATATTATGAAAAAAATCGTTTTGAATATTATAAATCTCATCCAAAATCAATAGTTTCCAATCTATCTGTGTCTTATTTAGAAGAAAAAAAAAACAATTTCACGCGGTATTTTACTACTTTACGGCAATCTTACGGCGTTTGCCACTTTCCGGTGACATAAATATATGTAAAGTACCCCTGCTGTCTGTCTGTTACCTTTTCACGTCATCATGACATATGATTTTTTATCTCAGGAGCAAATTTTCTAGGTGTAATAAAATTCGACTTTGATGCGAGTGGATCCGCTAGCAGAAGTCTATATAATCTAAATATAATATAAAAGAAAGTGTTAGTTACACTATTTATAACTCAAGAACGGCTAAATCGAATTAGCTGAAAACTGGTGAGGAGGTAGCTCAGAACCAGGAGATATACATAGAATATTTTTATCCCGGAAATCCCACGGGAACGGGAATTATGCGGTTTAACGGGAGCGAAGCCGCGGGGGACAGCTAGTTATATACAGGGTGTAAGGGACAGCCTTCCACAAATTAACAGGGTGCAATCAGCTCCTTATTTTGAATCATATTCCAGTGGAAATTTCCTCAGGTTTTTTTTTTTCGATTTTTCATTTTTTTTTGCTTTATTTCAATGTAAAGTTACATTATCTGTATGCAGAACTCCATTAATGTAAATAACACTGCTAAAATGAAAAAATAAAAAAAAAATAAAAAAAAATCTCATGAACGACGCATGAAATCAGCTGTTAAAACGTAGCGCGGGCGCAGCTATCCTTTCGAAAGCTCGCTGTGCTGCCGTTCGCTGCGTGCGTTTTGCAGAGGTAGCGATACATTGCGAGTGAGGTAATTAAACAAATCAGTTTTATTGGATTCCCATAAAGTTCCTGAAATAATTTCATGTACCGGTCAACTTAGTACGATATACTGAAATCACCCTATCAGTTTTAGGAGGGCTGTCCCTTACACCCGTTTTAAAAGCAGAAACTGACTCACTGATCGATCAACGCACGGCCGAAACCACTTTTCGTAGAAAGTTGAAATTTGGCATGTACATCTTTACACTCCGTGGAGGTGCACAAAGAGGATTTCCCGAAATTCCTACGGGAACTGGATATGAAAGCTAGTTAGTAAATAAACAACCAAAAATGTACTCCAACTCCGTACACACACGGCCCACTTTCAGACGTAGGTACATTAATCCTTGCAGCTAATAGTTTAGGAAGGCGGGACACTGCGATTAACTCCTGCGACTCACAAACGATGACTTACTGTAGGAACTAAACTCTAATTAGAGAGATAATGCAGGAGACTGTACCCACGAACTCCACGACCTCACACCACCGGCCCCATTCTACCATCGGACATCCAGACGCAATGCAACTTACCATCCCTACCTTTTTGCTATTCCACCATGATTTCTAGCGTCTTTCATAATGCGCACAGCGAACTTACGTCTGTGTTTCCGAACGCTTACAACCCTAATCTTTTCAAAGTTTGACTGAAAACGCTACTTCTGGATAAGCTTGCTCCATCGTAGACGTTGTCTCTATTGTCCCTGACCTAGACTAGAGTCAAGAAAAAAAGCCATTACAAATAAAAAAAAGACTTGATCAAGGTCACTAAGTTAAAACCTTTGTCAATGGTTGAGGATAGGATGTGTAGTTTTTTTTTTGTGGTGGTTCAGGCCGTCTCAGCGACTTTTACGGCCACTTATTTTTTATGCAGATTCCTTCACAGATAAACACAGACTACTAATTTACTTGGGGAGCTCGTGGCTAAATAATAACTAAATTTTCAAAGTTAAGCAATGCTTGCCGAGGTTGGTCTGTAGATGGGTGACCATCTCAAAATACCGAGTTTCCTCCGTGCCTCGGAAAGCATGTTAAGCCGTTGGTCCCGGCTGTCATTTGGAGATCTTTGGCAGTCGTTACGGATAGTCAGAAGCCAGAAAATCTGACACCAGTCTTGCCAAGGAGTACCGTGTTACCCACTTAATGGGTTGTGGAGGTCTGGTAGGCAGCCGCTCCACGTAAAATACTGGTATTCAGTTGAATCCGGTTTGACTGGAAGCCGACACCAATATAGTTGGGAAAAGGCTAGGCAGATGATGATAAAATTACTTGATACTAGCTGACCCGTGGCCACTTCGTGGGGTGGTATTTTTCGGGTTATTATATAGGTAGCCAGCCTATGAAACTCACAAATAACGTGACTTTCTTTTGGTAAAAGAGTTGACAAAATCGGTTGATATTCCAGCAATGCTTGCCAAGGGTGGTCTGTGGATGGGTGACCATCTTAACATAGCAAGTTTTTTCTGTGATTCGAAAAGCACGTTAAGCATTTGGTCTCGGCTGCCATTAGATTTTTGGAAGTCGTTACGGATTGTCAGAAGCCAGTAAATCTGACTCTAGTCTTGCCGAGAAGTACCATGTTACCAAGGTTACGGTTTGTGGAGGTCTGGTAGGTTCGTACGTAAAATACTGGTATTAAGCTAAATCCGGTTTGACTGGAAGCCAACCCCAACACAGTTGGGCAGCCTAATTGCCTATTCAATATGTACGTGTTGAATAATGTTTATTTAAACCTTTTAAGTAGGTTCTATTAAAACTAAACAAGAAAACATTGAATAAAACAAGTCAATGTAAATTCCATCCAAAATATTATGTTTTGCTACGACCGCGTAATAAGCGTAGCGCTACGAAGCTACGGCGTAGCAACCACGTGGTTCCTATTTACTACATATTTATTTGGGTAAAACGTATATTTTATGGTAGTAACGTTTTAGGATACAATATGAATATGCAAATGCATCTTAAGAATGTATCACGTGACTCACCATTTTTAGGGTTCCGCACCTCAAAATGAAAATACGGAACGCGATAGTCTTTCTGTTGTCTAGCTGAAAACCTTTAGTTTCTAGTTTTTTCCTAATACATTTATTAGGGTCCCGTACCCAAAGGGTAACCAACGCCTTAAAAAGCCTTTTACTAAGCCTCCGCTGTCCATCCGTCTGTCTGTCAGCGGGCTGTTTATCAAGAACCGTAATAAGTAGATGGTTGAAATTTTCATAGCGTACCTCTTTAGGTATTATTTTTTTATTCCCGCTTAACAAACAATAATAAAAATTAAATTAATTGGGAAACCCCATACCAGAAACGTGTTTTATTCTGTTTCTGGTACAGAAACTATTGAGTGAGATTCCGACTCGCACTTGGCTGGTTTTTTATTTTCGTAAACTAGTTGGCTTCCAAGCTACATAAATAAATGCTGCATGAGAACTGACAAGTAAATCATAATTAATATCTTAATCTTCAATTAATGAAAATACCATAAATTTTAATTTCGTATACATAATCTACTCAAATTATATTTAGTTCATTAACCTTTTCCTCGGTTGGAATAAATTAATTTGTAAAACCGTTCCTTAAACGGGCTTAAACAGTTTGACCAAAAGTTAATGATAAACTTTCTATAAGTTATTAATACTGCCTTACTAATTCTATTATTTCAATGTTTACCTAAAGGAGTTTTTAACGGCTGTTGCTTTTATAACAAAACGGTTTTGATTTTGAAAAGTTACTAAAAACAGATTTTAATAAGAGTAGTTCAACACAATTTTACAAGTGGGACCTACTTATACCCGCAGACCAAGGAATCGCCACTCTGGCAACGAAGAGCTCGTAAGGCTTCAAATTCATGTCAATGACCTTATGCATGTGGACGAGTGTGGAGGTGATATAGACGCGGACTTTAACCGGTCTTAAATACGTTTTTTTAAAAAGTGACAAAACCGTTTGTTTTTTTTTGCAAAGCTGCAGATATTTTTTTAAAACTCCATTGATAAAAATTATGAAATAAAATGGTTTCATCTCAACGATTTGGAGGTAATTTTGTATTTTATTTTTCTTATTATGTTAGTAATACAGATAGAAAAAGTATTTTATGGTTAAAACATGCTTCAAGTACCGAGGAATGACTTTAAGTGACATGTCTTTATGCAATTTGGTTTAAAAAAAATACAATAATTCATATTAAATACATGCCTCTATTTTTATAGCCTTTCTACAGAAAACAATCAAGTAAAGATCAGAAAGAACTTATAGTAATTTACTGCAGCGGCCAGCAAAAGAGGCATAAATGGACGAACGTCTAAAAGTGAGGCCCACATACGCAAGTTCATCAATGCCTAGTTGTGGCAATTCCAAGGCTTGCTTAGTACTTTTCTCAAATATTGCGCATAAAATAAAATACAATTCCTTTTCAAAATCAATGACAAACAACAAGATTTTTTCCAGCGTTCATTTTTTTCTTTTTTTACAAGTTTCTATTTGCAGGCCAATTCGAAATTTAAATAAAACCTTTAATAACTTACCTACTTGGTATGTTTCGGAGTAAAAGATCTTTCCTTTTTTAACTTACTCGACAGATATAAGTTTACTATGTAATTTATTTGGCCAATAAACCAAGACAGACATGGATTTTCAATACAAATTTTGCTGGCCGCTGCTTGCATTTAATTGACCAGTACAGCAATTTCGATTTATCTCGAAGAAGGTTGTCAAAAAAATACTTAAATTTCCAAGCAAGTTTTCATATTAAAATTTTTTTACAAAAAAAAATACAACCGACTTCCAAAAAAAAAAACTACAAATGAAAAAATAACTGTAATTTCGGAAGTCGGTGTTTTTGTTAGTTTCTTCGTATTTTGACACCGACTTCCGAAGTATTTTTTAAAGTATTTAAAAATACTTCGGAAAGTTATTTTTCACTTTTTATTGGTACCCCACACCTAACAACACCACTGCAAAATCGCAGAAAAGCAAAATACGCAATTTCGATTACTTTGATGACATAAAACTATCATCTAAGTAGACGAATTCCAGCTATTTCGATTTAAAATCCAAAGTTCGTAACCGATTTTCATAAAATTTAAATGGGACCAATCTGCAAGTATATATCCTTTCAGATAAAACAAGAATTTTTCAAATCGGTTCATAATTGTCGGAGTTATGAGGTAACAAACATAAAAAAACATACAACCGAATTGATAACCTCCTCCTTTTTGGGAAGTCGGTTAAAAACTAAGTTTTAAAATAGTACGAAATCGATCTTTTAACTGATATTTTCAAACAAACTCCAGCTAATTTGAAATGAAATTAATACCGACTAAATTAATTTCTTTGTGAGAGATAACTAACTATAATTTAAGTAATTAATATTACTTCTAGGACGTTAAATATCGTGTTTCTATTGTGATTAATATCAGACTTAAAAGGTATTGTTTAGAATTTTATTAGTTATTCGTACTCATGCTCGTGGCTAAATAATAACAGTCACACGAGTCGATCTATAAGGTTAAGCAACGCTTGCTGAGGTTTTTCTACGGATAGGTGACCGTCTTAACATAACGAGTTTCCTAATCACCTCAAAAATCCGTTAAGCTGTTGGTCCTGGCTGTCATTTGGAGATCTAAGTCGTTATGGATTGTCAGAAGCCAATACAATCTGACTCTGGTCTTGCCAAGAAGTACCGTGTTACCTAGTTAATAGGTTGTGGAGGAAGGCAGCCGCTCCACATAAAGACCAAGAAGAGCCAGTTTGGAAACAGGCTAGGCAGATGATGATTCGAAGTAAAACTCGATCGCAGATCGTCGATGTGGCTTAAAAGGCTGCCCAACTTAAATGGGCCTGGGAAGGACGCATGTCAGGCTACACAGTAAGATGATGCAGTGTAGGCGATGCGAGTGTATCGTCATGTTTTAATGTATTCTGCTTCTGTCTGTTTTGTGCGAGTATAGTCATTCTCTTTTGAATTGTATAATTTTACTCAAAAATTATTTCGTAACGAATGTAACCATGATTTTGTAAACAATGACAACAACAATGAAAATTGGTTTGAACGAGATCTAGTAAGTAGTTTTTTTTAATACGTCATAAATCGTAAACCGCAACTTTGGCTTATACCTACAGGTTTGTACGGAATCCTCGGTACGCGAGTCCGACTCGCACTTGGCTGCTGGTTTTTATTTCATTACCAAATAAGACTTTTACTTATATTGCGCGTTAAACTCATTTCGAGTTTATTGCGCGTTAAAGACGCCTACCTCTAGGGGAAATCTAACTCTGTATCAAAAGTCATCAACGTTCGCATTTATAAGGTATTGACAAAAAATAAATGTCCCTAGTTCGAGTTGGGCGTTTACTTTGGTGCAAACCTAAAATGCATTTAAGACTTCTCCAAACTTTTTGGAAATTCATACAGGATATTAAAAAAACTTGTACTTGTAGAACTGTTCTGAAGGACAGGACAGTTTTTATTAATTTCCTCATCTTATGCTTCAAGTCTTTTTCCAAATATGTTGGTGCGGCTTCCAAGTTGACAAGGTTCAGCAGCTGTATACCAGAATTTTGCACGTAGCGTCCGCTGAGTGTTCTTTTACGGAGAAGCGGGGCGTTGCGCGTGGTGTGACGCCGCCCGCACTAAATTCAAACATGGCGTTGTATGAGAGCGGTTACGGTGAAACGACTGAGGCACGCAACACTCCGCGTTTCCGTAAACGAGCAGTTAGGTATCTGTCCTCAAAAACGGACAAAGGACAATCGAATGCGGTAGCTACAAAGAAATTATTGACGTATCACAAATTTAACATGAAAATTGTTTCAAGCAAGTAAGCGTCTAACGCGCGTCTTACATAATTTATTTAAACTTTTCGCACAAATAGGTAAAAAGGCAGAATTAATTTGGATATTGTTTTGAAACAGTCCACTTCTATGATAGTCATCAACATACTAAGTTTCCTACGTGGCTCGGAAAGCACAATAAACTGTGTGTTCCGACTGTCATTTGGAGATCTTTGACAGTCGTTACGGATAATCAGAAGCCAGAAAATCTGACACCAGTCTTGCTAAGGAGTACCGTGTTAACCAGTAAGGTTGTTGAGGTCTGGTTGGTAGCCGCTCTTCATAAAATACTGGTATTCAGCTGAACCCGGTTTGACTGGAAGCTGATCTCAATATAGTTGGGAAACGGCTAGGCAAATGATGACTTCTGTGATAGTCAAATTTGTTAAAAAGATAGTGCTAAATTATCCCTCGTAGCTCCATCAGTGAAAAACTTAGATGTTAAATACCCAATGTTTTACTTAGCACACCCGTAAAATAGTGTTGTACCTTTAACCTCTTCTACTACTCGAATACTACAAGTCCTCTACAGAATTCGAATCGATAGACCTCCCCAAATTGATTCGAACAATCGAGAACTGTTAATTGGATTAAACATACCCTTTGTTAGTTCATTCGTTACTTTACTGTAATTCAGTTAGTGCTGTGTGGTGTCGGAGTTTAATACGTTCTAGTATTGAACGGTTCTCGAGGAATGTGTACGAGGGAACCGTGTTCGGGAATTTGAGTAAGAAGACCTATATGGACTAAGATCCTAGAGCCGGCAGACCTTATTTATTTTGTCACTTACAAAGTTTGTAAGGTAAACTAGTGTTTGCAGAATGAGGAGCTCGTGGCTAAAAATTAACAGCTGCACAAGTCGATCTTCCAGGTTAAGTAACGCTTGCTAAGGTTGGTCTGTGGATGAATGAACATCATAACATACCGAGTTTCCTCCGTGCCTCGGAAAGCACGTTAAGCCGTTGGTCCCGGCTGTCATTTGTAGATCTTTGGCAGTCGTTACGGATTGTCAGAAGCCAGTAAATCTGACTCCAGTCTTGCCAAGGAGTACCGTGTTACCCAGTTAACGGGTTGTGGAGGTCTGGTAGGCAGCCGCTCTACGTAAAATACTGGTATTCAGCTAAATCCGGTTTGACTGGAAGCCGACCCCAATACAGTTGGGTAAAGGCTAGGCAGATGAGTAGTGTTGCAGAATTCGTTCGAAAGAGTCACCGCGGACCTGAAACGCAAAGGGGCAGTAGGAGGGCAGTAGGAGGAAAACGGATGGGTTTTAGTCAGTTAGAGACTGACACTCCCTCCTGCTCGGCCCAGAGTGGGAGGAGTCATTTGATGATTACCCATTCAACCCACTTTTTAAGTCTTGAGTGCTGATTTTGAATAATTATATTGTTCAATTTTTAACAATTAAATCATATTAAAATGGCTGATTGAAATGCTCATTGTAGTAGACTCTTCGAGTACGATTTTATTCACGAGGCTGTTTGGGCTTAGTTCATTTTGTAGGTGTAAATATTGAAAACTAGCCGCTGCTAAGGTTTACATAGTGGAATGCAATAAAGAATTGAGTAGGTACTGAGGATGCAAAACAACCCCCTTGCATATTGAAATACGTAATAACAATTTAAATTACCAAAAATTAAATTGGCCGTCCCAAGCAAGAATGTTAAAAGCATATACTAACACCACTATATCCCACATAATATTAAGTTAGTGATAAAATAAATAAGATCTGCCGGCTCTAGGATCTTAGTCCATAGAACAGCCTAGAAGTGAATAGCAATTTCGAGTAAGGAATTGTGCCTAGCCGTACGGTGTATTGGAGTGTTCGGGTGAAGTGTTTATTTGTAGGTTGGTAGTGAATTTAGGTCTTGGATGTTGGTGTTTTGAACTCTGAAGGCAGTAGGTAAAACGTAGGTGTATATTGATGTATTGGGAACTTGGTTTAGTGAGAGGTTCAATATGGCTGGTCATAATTATTATTTACTAGCTTGTTCCCTAGGAAACATTCTCCCGGGAAAAAAGTAGCTTATGTGTTATTCATGACTATAATCTATCACTGTGTCAAATGTCATGAAGATTCTTTCAGGCGTTCTGACGTGAAAGAGTAACAAACATCCTTCCTCACAAACTTTGCATTTTAAATATTATAGTAGGATTAAGGTGTAGACGTCAAATAATAATCTTAGGCGTTTTAATTACAATGTATTAAAAATGCCTGATGATCTATATAATATAGTATACGTAGGAAGATTATTATTTAGTTTAAACGAACATTTGAACACAATTTAATTAGGTTTTTCGACAACTATTCAGTTTTTTAAATCAACCAAGGCAAAGGTCTTTCCGACAGCCTTCTACTCTTCTCGCTGTTATGCTTTCCTTGGCGAATCAAATGTATCGACATTTGTATGAATATTTCTCATTTTTCGAGATTCGAGATATGTCAAAATAATCAACTTTAAATCGGTTTTAGAAATTTAATATTAACAAAACATCAAACGAAACAAATCCAAGTCAAATACACTTTTACAAAGCCATTATCTCACAACAAAAGAAAAGCTTAAAATCCACAATTTTGCGTCGAAACCAACAATTTGCAGTCGTAAGCATTTACCCGAAAATGTTCGCTCGCAACGGATTTCGGCGAAAAAAAATAACGAAATTTTTGCCCATCCACGACGTGAAACCGCACAATTTGGAAACGATGGTTTTAAAAAGCACAGCTTAATTTAAGCTGAATTTTGGACCGATTGAATAGAGTCGTAATTCTAAAGGAAACTATCGGTTCTAGATATCAGGTATAGTTCGTGGGCGGTGATGAATTCGCATTAAGGGTTTCCCAGTATCTTTCATAATGCGCACAGCAAAAGAGTGGAACTCTGTGCCTGCGTCTGTGTTTCCGAACGCTTACAACCCTAATCTTTTCAAAGATAGAGTGAACAGGCTCCTTCTGTGTAAGCTCGCTCCATCGTAGACTTTGCTCTGTCATCACTGACCTTGACTAAAGTCAAGAGCCAAACCATCAGAAATTAAAAAAAAATAGTTAGAGTAGAGTAAGGGATTTTTTGCTGGGCGTAAGTTACAGCCAATCCCCATACAAAAAATGTGATGTTCAGAAATGTACTACGAATAAATAAACATCTAACTGTTTATCACCATCAGGTCAGTCCACTGCTGGACATAGGCCTCCTCCAAGTGTCGCCATAACAACCGGTCCTGTTTTATTTTATTTTATTTTATTTTATTTTAGTCGTAGTTGTTCGTCTCACATCCATCGGCTACCTGCGACCCTAACCAGGTTATTGGTCTATCTTGTGGAAAGCCTTCCAAACGCTCCGTACGCGGGCGCCGAACTTCACATAGCAGCGTAACTGTGTTATAATATTAGTAAAATGATAATTCGTCACTCATCAAATTAAAACTGTTTAAAATTTAACATGTAAATTAATGTTACAAATTACAAATAAACCAGCGAATTATGTCAGTGAATGCCTCAATCCTTCAGTTGAAATTAATTACTAATAAAATTAACAGCACTGTCGAGTTAATAAACCGAAGCGTAAACTTAAGTAAGTAATGTTTATGTGGTATTTCGAGTAATTTGTTGCTGGTATTTAAAATACCGCTTTTTATTACTTTCTCCGTCTGTTTTGAAGATTTTCTTGGGGTTCATTTGTTTTCTATAGTAGTGATTTTTGTGGTCTATAACCGCTTATAAAAATTATTTGACAACTCTTTTTTTTATTTTTTTTATACAAAATGGGGAAACTCTTGGCCCAAATCTCACCTGATGGAAAGTGATGATTAGGCCGAAGATGGAAGCGAGTTTCACCCGGAATCCTCTCACTCATCATCTATCATCAATACGTTTATACAATTTTATATTTATAAGTGGTTTTTTCCCGTGATTTCGTACGACGTGTTTATCTCGTTTTTTCCCGTTCCCGTAAGAATTTCGGGAAATCCTGTATTAGTGCTCCCTAAGCAACCTACACACCTTTCTACGACCAGTTAGTTCGGCTTTGCAATGTCTGTCAATCAGTCACTCAGTAACCAAAGAGTTTTACGATTGTGTTTTTATAAGTTTACATAATTTTATTTACCCCGTACTCGCTAACAGAGTGACAATAGGCTCAGAGGGGCCCGAAAGGGCCGACGCCTGCCGGAGTCGCGGGATTATTCGCAAGAGACACCGTGGCTCCGGAACACAAAGGGCAATGAAGGAACATGGATGGGTTTTAGTCAGTAGAAGTCTGACACTCCAGAGCGGGAGGAGTCATTGGATGATTTCCCATCCCTAAAAAAAAAAAAAAAAGAGTGACAATAGGCTAGTTTCCACCATCAATAAATTGCAAGTCTATTTATCCGTCAGACAGAGTATTGAAAAATAATGGAACGTATTTATTGTTTTTATAAATCAATGAATATTGACAAAGATGAAACGCGTCAAAATTCGGTAGTGGGGGCTCGTGACGTCAGAACGCACTAAAAGTATACCACGGCGTGACGTATTTAGAATTTTAAAAGCGTCGTATCGACGTCAATTTTGGTTTACGTAACAAAAGAAAAAACACGTGTCAAATATTTTAACTGACAGACTAATTAGATTTTTCGGTGGACAAACCTATTCTATTTATTTTTAAGCAACGTTCACATTTGGATCTTAGTCGCAATCTATAAAAAAGCCACCATTTCTATATTTTTTGACAGATTGCGACGGATATCTAAATGCGAATGTTGTTTAAAAATTAGAGGAACTTTATAATATAGTATATATCTTAGGAAGATTATAATATTATCACGTATAATATAATAAAATATTATGTCGTTAATTTAAATAAAAAGGGCACATTTACAGTAAAATATATCTTATACTTTATGCTTTAGTTCTGAGGAGCTAACGTTTTCCCACAGCTTAATTTATTCCTTACTTAGTTTAACCGATACAAGAGAAAACAAGTATGCAAACTTTACCGGAACTCTCCGTAGTTCTTGTAAAAATAAATATAAAACTAAGCGCATATCCACAGCATGTAAAACTATATGCAAACTTAGCTTCCCACATGAGGCTTAAACTGTTATTCTATAAAATTTTCAATTTGCTATCACACTATCGACACTGCACCTACTTTATTATGTCGTTTATACAGCTTTTGTCTAAAATATGGGCTGGGAATGGCCGTATTTTAAAAAGCGACTTAGTTTAACATTTAAGATAGTTTATAGTTGCGTTAGTAGCGATATTTTAGCTCTGAATTTTGGGGCAGAAAGTTAGAGAATAGATTTATATGTTTAAACGAAATTAGGTTATCACCAGTTATTTCCCTTGTTTATTTAAACTTTTGTAAAATAGTGTCAGTAGAATTATATAAATATGTCACCGAAAAACTCCGTAAGATTGTAAAACGCATGAAATTGAAAAATCTTTTTTTTTTTTATATAAGACACGGATATATTGGAAATGATTAAATTTGCGTATAATAAAATCATAGGGTTTACAAAACGATTTTACATAATATACTAGCTGACCCGCGCAACGTCGTCTGTTTCACATTTTCCATTACTGCTTCGCTCCTATTTGTCTTAGCGTGATCATATATAGCCTATAGCCTTCCTCGATTAATGGGCTATCTAACACTGAAAGAATTTTTCAAATCGGACCAGTACTTCCCGAGATTAGCGCGTTCAATCAAACAAACAAACAAACTCTTCTGCTTTATAATATTAGTATAGATAGAGAAGTTACAATCCTACGAAGTCTGCCATTTTACAGTGACAGTTACACCCATATTTGACAATATTTACATCACCGAAAGATATAAGTTGAAATTACCCAAATAACTCACTGGAAAACCAAATCCAATATTTCCATTAAAAAAATAAATTTTCATAAAAATCTCAAAAGCATAACCTTAAGTTCAACAATAATACAAACATACACACCTGACCTAAAAGCATTTTGTCCTAAATAAACATCCAAAAATAGTTAGATCAAGCACAAACATTTAGAAAAAAAAGTAAAATTTAATCGCTTTAAACATGGGTTAGACCACTTTTCATAAGTCAACACTGACACATCAGCTAGCATGAAATTTAATTTCCTTCGTAGGGTGTCATAGCACAGAAATGAAGCAGAAGATAAATGCTACTGCATATTAGTTCATGCAGCATTTCATGGTATTTCGACTGCACTTATCACAGTACATTATGGGTTGCGCACCCAGGTAGGCAGCTGCAGACATAACCAAGCGAAATGGGGTGTCATAGACCCGTAAGATATTTAATGTGAAAACTGTGCTCCTGTTGAGAATATATGACCCCAACTTTGGAGTACTTCAAGTGCCAATGCATTCTTTGGGGAATTTGGTCAATGCCACCGACGCTGTAATAGGGAATATGCATGAAAAAAATATTTAAAACCTATTGTAGCGAAATAAAATGCTGACTTCGCCAACGTACACGTAATTTTTTTATTTAAAAGTAACATCAAAAACGTAAAAAAAAAAAAACTGTTGTAGCGCTAAATGAATGTAAAAAATAAAACAGAATTTAATTAAAAAAGAAAGGAAACCTAGGCACGGTTCTTTAAATTTAATGGGTAAAAGAATAAGCCTGAAGATGTGGTTGCAACCAAAAATTGGCCTAGGAGCGACTCCTCAAATTGCCTAGAGAATGCGGCGCTAGGTAGGCTTTATAACTCCTAGACAATGTGGTTAATGGAAAAAATGGGAAACAGGTACTTAAACTAAATATAAAACAACCGTAGAATAATAATCTATCTTCGACGAATTAATTTAGGAGCACGACGAGTACGGAACCAAACGGCTCTGGTCTATCCTGGGACCGATATCGTCGTCTGATCGATATCGGTACACTGTAGATATTAAATATACACTATAGGTATAATTAATTTATTTATAATCCATATTAATCAAAAAACTCCACACCAAAATTATCAACAGATCTGCATACTATGCTTTCACTAGCATTTTAAATAAATTATCACATTATCAGGTGCAGTCGTCGTCTATCAAAACTTCACCAGCCACTCACAAACCATAGCTATCAAATTTTTCAAAAAATTTTTCATTTGTCTAAATTTAAATTAGATCTCAAAAAAAGAAACAATTCAGCACAAAGGTAGAATTCGAAAAGGTTGAATGACGCCAAAACTTTAAGCTGCATCTACAATGCTGCACTATGCAGTTCATCTAAAAATATACAAAAATATAATACTAACAGTGAAAATAGAATCAAAATTGCTCGAAAAACAAACAAGATATAATTATTTTATACAAATATATCTGTCTCTCTCGCGAAAACGGTGTTTTCTATGGCAGCTGTATAGGCATCATGTAATTTGACGTCAGAGTTCATATCGGACTTTTCTTTCTAATTGTAATCTTTGAAGCTTTATAACTTCATGATTGTTTATTAGAGCTAATAAATATTTCATTTAGCAAATAAAAATATCGCACGCATATTCCCTATTAACGTGGCTATCTACTGGGTCCAAAAAATCTCGGAAACCTTTGTAGGTGTCCTAGATTTATTGGACCCAGGAGGTCTGATCGAACCATTGACTCGAAAAGAAGAAGGATTTGCGTACTTGACAGAGTAGAGAGTTGAATTTGGTGAAATGATGATGGTGTTGTATAGGTCTCCCACATTGGCTAGCCCTTTGCATTTCGTGGATTCCCGCAGCTTTCACCAGGTCATCGGTGCACTTTGTGGGAAACCGCGCTAACGGTACGTCTTCCGGTACATGTTTTGCATTAGATTTTTTTTTTTGCATCTGATTTTTTTTTTTTTTTTTTTTTATTTGAGATGGGTTTGCTCTTGACCTTAGTCTTGGTCAGAAATGACATAGATAAAGTCTACGATGGAGCGAGCTTACCCAGAAGGAGCCTGTTTACCCTAACTATGAAGAGATTAAGATTGTAAGAGTTGGGAAACATAGACGCAGGCAGAGCATTCCACTCTTTTGCTGTCCGAATTATAAATGACGTTTGGAGGGTAGGGATGGTATGATTTTAAAGCAAACTAAAACAAAAGCAGAGTGGGTGGGTCGCTGCGCAGCGAGATGAGCAGACGACATTGTTGCCATTGCGGGTAGAACCTGGATGAAGCTGGCAAGAACATGGGGTTTGGCAGAAGAAAAGAGAGGCCTATGCTCGTGATCGAGATCGGGCTGTGGATGATGATGATGAAATTAAAAGCTATCTAAATTAATATAAACCAAATTATTGAGAACAATGACATAAATAATGACAATTTAACAGTAGAAGTACATAGCCTACCTGTTAAATGCAATTTTCAAAACTGACTGTCTATGCACCTACGTCTAATTTTTTTTGGTTGATTATTATAAAGAGTTTTTACAAATGGATGACTGTGTGGAAGAAGTACTTCATCGTCGGTTTAAAAATGGCACCAGTGACGGCAAAGTTGAAAGGGAACCGATTGTCATGGTATAGACACAATTGTTATTGCATTTTTTTAATTTGTTTGTTTGTATTCTTTTTAACCCAAAGGTTGACTGGTCGAAAATGCCTTGTTGCATTAAGTCCGCCCATGTACCACTATTGTGCATAAAGTCTAAATAAATAAATATAGTCATGTGAAGAGGGAGGATGAAACGCATGTTACTAAATGAGTTATGAATATAAATGTGGATGGATGGAGAGGGAGAGAGAGACCTAAGAAAAGACGGATGGATTGTGAGAGGAGTGATGCGAATGAAAAGGGAGTTAGAGGTAGCTTGATTGCGGACAGGACAGAAAGGAAAAAAAATCGTGTTGCACCGATCCCAAGTAACATGGGATAAAGGAGACTACAGCGAAGAGGAGAGGAGCAGAGAAATATCAACCAATGGAAGCGATTTCAGTTATTTGATGATTTCCCGGCCTTAAAGCGTCCTCTCTGCGTCAGTCACTGAGATTTTATGCAATTCCATTGGTTAAATTATTCCGTACCTCCGCTCCACTGCCTCGTTCTCGAGTCTATGAACAGGTAGCCTAAGAGCTAAGCAGGTACATGATGATGATGAAGGATTTTTTACAAGCTAAGCAAAGTGTGGACTTTCTGCAATCATAACTTTACAATATTCCCGTTACCTAAAGGCGACTGTTGATTTTTGCACCTAATTAACCACTTTTCAGTTTCAACAGTTTCACATTTGGTTTTCAACACCTACAGTTAAGGTAGCTGGTCAAGTTAAACAGAGCGTGGTTAAATGCTAGGTTTAATAAAACGTTAAAGTTTTGTAGAGCTAATAGGGTAATTAAAAGGATTATTATTTCATTTTCCATATTCAGGAACTGTTTCGGCTTTATTTTTATCACTCTGATAGGATTAACAAAAACTGCTTTAAAGCTCGATTTCGGATGTTCTTTTCGATCAAGGAAACTGTGTTATATTTTTAAGAGAGTTTTATTTTTTAAATGGTCGTCATTGGATCGTCGCCAGTGGATGGAAGTCGTCGCCGAGGAAGACCTAGGAAATGCTGGCGTGATGACTTGGAGGCCTTCATGACGTATTGGTCAGAGAAGGCAATACACCGGGAATAGTGGAAGGCTATGGGGCAGACCTTTGACCAGCAGTGGGATAATATAGGTAAAAAAAAAGTCGTCATTGGAAACATTTGAAGTATTTTGATTTTGCATTATGAACTTTGAAATAAAGATGATACAGTGCGTTAGAAAAATGCGTGACGTCACTTCGCTTGTAAAAATTGTACTATCCTAGTGACGTGATTTCAATTATTATTATATTCTATTCTAATTTTGACTAATACTGAAATACCTATTGCTGGAAATAGTAAATTTTATCATCATCAGCCTAGCCTTTTCCCTATTATATGCAATTATGCATATTAGAGGCAACTTTGAGTCAAACCGAAATCTGCTGAACAACCATTAACTGGGTAACACAGTACTCCTTGGCAAGACAGGTGTCAGATTTTTTGGCTTCTGACTATCCGTAACGAGTGCTAAAGATCAACAAATGACTGTTGGATTCAAAGTATAAACGTGCTTTCCAAGGCATGGAGGAGTCTCGGTATGTTTAGATGGTCACCCATCCACAGACCTACCTCGGCAAGCGTTGCTTAACCAATTGCAATTGTTATTGTTTAGTTAAGGGCTAGTAAATTTTATTATTATATTTAATATTTAAGTGTATCATGAAAACCCCATCTCATCATTTTTATCGCCATTATGTCCAACTTTGTTCGTGTTCGTACCAGTGAAATATGTCCAAAACATACGCGTGAAATGATTCGCAATAATTTTATCTGTTATTGAAATAATACATATTTAGTTGATGAGCTCATGGCAAAATAATACCAGCCGCACAGGTCGATCTACAAGGTTAAGCAACGCTTGCCGAGGTTGGTCTGTGGATGGGTGATCATCTTAAAATGCCGAGTTTCCTCCGTGCCTCGGAAAGCACGTTAAGCTGTTGGTCCCGGCTGTCATTTGGAGATCCTTGCCAGTCGTTACACGGATAGTCAGAAGCCAGAAAATCTGACTCCAGTCTTGCCAAGGAGTACCGTGTTACCCAGTTAATGGGTTGTGGAGGTCTGGTATGCAGCCGCTCAACGTAAAAAACTGGTATTCAGCTGAATCCCGTTTGACTGGAAGCCGACCCCAATGTAGTTGGGAAAAGGCAGGCAGATGATAACTAAAATAATACATGAGGAGCTCATGGCAATATAATAACAGCTACACGGGTCGATCTTCGTGGTTAAACAACGCTTGCCGAGGTCATTTCGAGGAAGGGTGACCAGTCATTCGTGCCGTGGTTTATTTTTTATGCTTTCACGCCTAATGCGTTATGCTGATAAATTAAGGAACCTATGGCAAATTGAACCCTATGGCATAGGCAAGAAGATTTAATAAAAAATAAAAAAAAAACTAACGTGAACTTAGTCGGAGGCTAAATCTATCATCGAGCAGACAGACGCACTGCAAGTTGCCATACCTACCTTTTTGATATTCCACTAATTCGCACTAAGCCTTTCCGATTGTCTTGTAAAATCAGCAAAGGTGTGGAACGCTCTGCCTGCGCTTGTTTCCGAACGCTTGCAATCATGATCAAATTATAGTGAACAGGCTCCTTTTCTCTGTCATCTTTGACCTAGACTAGAGTCGAGAGCAAACCCATCTCAAATTAAAAACAAATCTATACTAATATTATAAAGCTGGAGAGTTTGTTTGTTTGCTTGAACGCGCTAATCTCAGGAACTCCTGGTCCGATTTGAAATAACTTTCAGTGTGAGGCAGCTCATTTATCGAGCTATATATCATTATGCTCAGACAAATAGGAGCGAAGCATTAATGGAAAATGTGACGCAGACGAAGTTGCGTGGGTCAGCTAGTCTATACTAATATTATAAAGAGGTAACATTCGTTTGTAAGTTTTTATGTTTGTAAGTTTGTATGTAGGGGGTAATCTCAGGAACTACGGGTCTGATTTGAAAAATTCTTTCAGTGTTAGATAGCCCATTTATCGAGGAAGGTTATAGGCTATATATCACCACGCTAAGACAAATAGGAGCGGAGCATTAATGGAAAATGTGACGCAAACGAAGTTGCGCGGGTCAGCTAGTAGTTTATATTATCACAAATATTATGTAAAATAAATTCGACAGACGTAGACATCTAAGAGCCAAAGATTTACACTAAACGCAAGTCATCACAATAAACCACTTTTAATCAGGTACACTTACCAACCCTACTCACCGCCAACCAATAGCAAAAAGATGAAATTTATTAACCAGCCTTTAATATAAGTTAATTAGTTGCCTCGTGTGGATCATTGGGTCTAAAAAGGCCACTTGAGTAACAGCCAGCACATCACGCTACCCATAACTGTCAAATTTTCCCAATCAATCTTGAACCTAATGCTTTAGCGTTAAAGATGAAAATGAAATTTGACAGATTGTTGTGTGATTATGATCCTAAAATGATTCTCCTTATAATCAACCATTAATCATTTATTTGTAAAACATAGGTGTGGTTACAGACGGTATGGAGTTAAAATATGTGCACTTTTGTATAATTTTGTACGCCATCTACTGGCAAAACATATTGCAAGTAGATGGCGTACAAAATTAACAAAAACAAGCAAATAAAATCAAGTGGCATGTCAATAAATAAAATTTAGAAATATTAATAATAATTTAGTTTAAAAAATATGTCAGGTATGACAGCAAATAAAAATAAAGTGGCATGTCAATAGATTAACTGCAATAAAAAATAATAGTAGGTAATTGAATTTACTTAAGTGGCCTTTTTAGACTTGTGATTTATCTAACTTGTAACAGTATAAACGCTGTACCTGTAAGGGGTCATTGTACTCATCTCATTATCAACTTTAACCATGGGATTAACCCTACACCACAAAAAATATCCACTGTTCCGAACATCTGGTTGATATACTGTGCGAATTATGCGCACATAAATGTGTGATGCAGACGATTTTTCTTTCGCGGTTTCGGAGTTTTCTAATAATTAAAAGATGTTTTTAAGGGTTTTGTACCCAAAAAGTATTCAACAGGTCCTATTACGTACTAAGCCTCCGCTATTCGTCCGTCCGTCTGTCAGCGGGCTGTATCTCAAGACCCGTAATTGGTAGATAGTGAAAACGCCGCTAAAACAACAAACAATAAAATCAAAATAAAAGGGGGCTCTACCGTTCAAGAAACGTGTTGTTTTTTTGTTCTATGGTGCGGAACCGTGTGAGAGTCCGACTCGCTCTTGACCGGTTTTTCCTGATGAGTACATAGACACCGTTTCAGGTAAGTATTGCGTTTATCTTTAGCTATACAAGGTTATTTGTAAAACACCGACAACCTCTCAGGACTATGCTTCGCATACACTTCGTAACATTTAGAGCGTTAAATTATATTTTGTATTTCTGTATGACATCCTGATGAACTAAAATATGATGAATTTTTAAAAGTCATAGAACAAAAGTTGTTGTTTATGATGTTAGCAACATAGTCTTGAGAGGTTTTCGGTGTTTCAAAATGCAATATTTAGCCAGTGAAAATGTATGAAACAGCTGATATTTTTTTCGAGATTTCGGAGTTTTGCCAAAACAAAAAATGCTTATAATCATGTGTACTTTCACTGCCTAAGAGGTTGCTGGTGTTTTACAAATAACCCTGTATAATAAAAGGCAAAATTGACTGACTCGTGCATCAACACACAGCCAAAACTGGTCGTAGGATGCTGAAATTGGGCATGTAGCTTTCTGACATTCCGTAGGGGTGCACTAAGAGAGGATTTTCCGAAATAGGCTAGATTACATTATCCACAAATTGCAAAACTATTTAGTCCGTCAGTTGGAGTATCGAAAAATAAACGACACGTGTTTTTTGATTTTGTAAATCAATGAATATTGACAAAGATAAAACGCATCAAAACTCGGGAGTGGGGGCTCGTGACGTCACGACTCACTAAAAAATATGCGAAGGTGTGACGTATTGAGAATTTTAAAAGCGTCGTAACTTTTTCAATTTTGGTTCCCGTAACAAAAGAAAAAACACGGGTCAAATATTTTTTGATAATCTAACGGATTAATTAGATTTTTTCAGGACACAAGCCCATTCCTAAGGGAACGATAAAAACTGGGATATGCGCGACCGAAGTCACGGGCGAAAGCTAGTTTTGTAATTAGTTGCTTCGTGTGGATCAGCTCATAAACTTGTGATTAATATTACTACAGTAAGGTGGTCTCCACATGGGACTTAGAATAGCTCAGCGTCGGATTTTCTGCTATTTTATGAAGGTACCTTGTGTTAGGCATTGAGTTCTGACTTTATGTGGTGTATTTTAGGCTGGCTGTTTAGAAATTTTAGTACAAATGGAATACCTACTTCAGTGCGAAAGCCGTATCATCTAATTTTGTTCCTTCAAACACCTTTCAACGACATCTCTATACTGCGACGCCTAGTTAAATCGAAGTCTTGTCACTGCGATATTTCGTTACATCGAAAAACTGTACTGCGAACGATTTCACTACATAAATATCATACTGCGAAGCCTTATTCAATCTATGTCTCATTACTGTGATGTTACTTAGGTAAACTTACTTCGGAAGACCTTGCAGCGATAACCAAGTACACCGATTTTCTTGTCATGACACATGAATACATTTTAAACATTTCTTTAAAAGCAGAGATCGTCTGTCATGAATCACACAATAGGCCTGCACTGTGATTAGATATACAGAACGTATTTGGATATGAGAGGAAGAGTGAAAAAAACGTGCGCGCGCACTACTTTCTCTTGCTTATATCCCCCACTCAACTCCCGTTTGCCTCGCCTGATCACACTTTTTGTAACGCTTACGTCACGCGTTCGCTAGTTTACTCCCCAAGTCAAGCGTGCGTAAAGAAGTTTCATTTCAAAAAGAAATCAAATACATTCACAAGAACCCATTCAAAATCTCCCATTTAAAAACGAATCAAATTACTTCTCCAAACTGCCACATAAAAATCCCACACAGACCACAGCTGTAAAACTTCATACTAAAAACTCCATTAAAACTATCAGGCACATAATAAAAGGAATTCTTTCATTCATTCTTTCTTTCTCTCTTAAGATTTATGAACGAATGAATTTTCCCTCTTGTTAGGCTTTCCGATGTAACATCTTAACACTTCGCGCTATCTTGGGTGTCAATGGTTTGGAATGAGGTCTAGGCCGTACATCATGTGAGAATATCTCGTTAGTTTTATTGGATTTTATCGTGTTTTTCTAGATTTTTTAACCTGGCAGATTGTAAAATAAAATGGTGATTTATTCTGATTAATTTTCGAATAATTTGTTGTTAATTGTATTTGAGTACCATAAATTGACAATCAATTGTAAGGAACACCAATCGTTTTAATGCATACTCAAATTAAAAACTGTTACATTAAATGAACAATCAGTAGATAAACAAGAGATATAATTTGGAACTTCACTCGCGAACAGTCTACCTGTAGCGGTCCCCTCTCAAATACCCATTCTGTCCAAGCAGCATGAACAAAGAGACATCACAAATTTATATTAGCATGTTAATCTTCTATAATATAAAAATGAATCGCTAAATGTGTTGGTAAGCGCATAACTCAACAACGCCTGGACCAATTTGGCCAATTCTTTTTTTAGAATATTCCTTGAAGTACGAGGATGGTTCTTACGGAGAGAAAAAATATAAAAATTGCCTGAAAAAGACTAAAAACAACACTTCTATGCTCCCATACAAAAGATTCGTAATAATACTTTAAAGTCAATTTGAATTTTAATACCATTCCATAAAGTTTAAGTTTTAGTGGAGAGGTTTCGGGAAGGCAAAATAATTGAGTGACGTTTGTATCGTATAAATATTGACATTAGTCAAATACAAATTGTCTGTGAGTAAGAGTAAGAGAGTAGCGGGGTAGGTAGGTAGGTAGACAGGTAGCCAGTTGACGGGAGCGAAGCCGCGGGGTACAGCTAGTAAACTCTAAATAAAGCTTTCAAAACGTTTTACTCATGTAAGTAACGTTGCCTAAAAGATTTATATTAGTAATAAAAAATGAATAGTAAACTTAGTTTTGCTTTTGAAGTTATACGGTTATATTCGAAATCAGTGGGTTATAGGTTCAGTTAATTAAATATTCACATAAGTCTGCTTTTTTAACATGCAACCAATTGCATCACTTAGCTTAGTGATGTTTGATAGGGGTAGACAGAGCTCGGTTTTTAAACACAAGAAGCGCCAAGAGCTATTTGTGAAAGACTTATCTGAGTGTGAGAAATGTGTGCTCGTAGCAGATAAGATGAGTCCGTTACACATCTTCTCATCGTCTCGCTACCTCGCTCAGCTTGGATGGAAACACTCATCCATCTTCACTGCGACACTACACAAGGTAGCGCCAAGTGCCGTCGCTGCCTAGCACATCTTTGGTGGTAAAGCACGTAAGTCTAAGTGCTCGTTTACAGAGACGCGGGGCGCGAAGCGATTTTACAGGCGTTTGTTTGAAATACGGGCGGAGCACGCGGTGACGCACGCGGTGGAGCCCGCGGCATTCCATGTAGCCTCGAACGCGGCGGCCGCCAACCTGCCACTGCACACAAGCATTGTTAACACCAATCAATCAAATTCTCCGAAAAACTAGTCCAACGGAATTCAACTAAATACCAAAATCGTCGAGTGATTATCAATTTGGCATGTAGACCCATTAACTGAGTAACACGGTACTTCTTACTAGGAGTCTTGTCTGGTGTCCGATTTTCTGGCCTCTGGTGTAAAACTAAAGAGGAAGCTTATGTCCAGTGGTGATATAGTGCCACCAAGAGGATCATTATAATATATATATATATATCTTTGGACATTTCACACAACGCCATATAGTCCCAAGCTAAGCAACCTAATGCTTGTGTTATGGTAACGTCGAGATGGCTGATAAACTACTTATATACATTTTTTTTTTTTGTAGATACATACATATTCTAGATAGAAAAACACCCAGACTCGGATCAAATACTTGTAGGTCGTACAAATATTTGTTCCGTGCGGGAATCGAACCCGCGACATGCTGCGCAGCAGTCAATCGCTCAACCACTGCGCCAACCGTGTCGTCATCATTGGCAACGATAGGCTTGTCGAATCGAAGCTCCAAAATCTTGAGCATCGACGCCGAGTTGCTGGCCTGTCAGTTTTCTATCGGTTGCATTTTTGGGAATTGCATAATTTAATTCCGCTAAGCCCGTTCCACCATCGGACCACAAGAGGTACGGCGATGCGCCAACGGTACATGGTGGACATATCACCTATACGCACAAAACGTTTTGGGTAAACATTCATTGCACGTACAGCTAAGGAGTGGAATTCCCTGCCTGAGTCTGTATTACCTGATAGCTACAACCTTTTTTTTTTTTTTTTTTTAGGGAGTGTCAGACTCCTACTGACTAAAACCCATCCATGTTCCTTCATTGCCCTTTGTGTTCTGGAGCCACGGTGTCTCTTGCGAATAATCCCGCGACTCCGGTGACTATTTAAATCAAGAGTGAATAGGTTACTTCTAGGCAAGCGTGCTCTACCATAGACCGCATCATCGCTTTACATCAGTAAAAAAAAAAACAACGGGTTGCACTCCGGGAGTGCCGGCAGAAGTGAAAACTTGAACATTAACGTTGTGCATCTTTGAATCATCCGTCTTACGAACTTTTTACTCTTTTCGATCAGCTAGTCTATTCTGTAAATAACCATCTCGATATCGACTTCACCTGAATGACTAAGCTAACAAAGTGAACTTTATTTCACACATCATAAGGTCTTATATTTATACGAATTTGAAACTCACCTCGGATTCCGCTGTCGAGACACGAAAATGTTGTTACAGAATAGCACTGCTGGTCACTTTTCCTGACGCGAGTTTAACATTTTATACCCATCCCAAGAAAAGTGTTCAAAGCCGCCAAAGAAGTTTTCACTTAAAAAAAAATCCAATTCATTTGCATAGCAATTTAAATATACTCAACAGCTGCTGTTGAAAAGAGGCCAGTCTAAAAATACTTCAAAACGAAACGAACCGAAATAATTTAAAAAATAAAGCAACAACTTTACAATACAGGACTGCTGACACTGTTCAGCCTCTGACCTCAAATGTCACGGAGCAAAAAGCTGTCCATGTTAGGGACTACACACATTTGTACGCAGTTAACTGATAGACGGCGTGACGGGACTGTAGTGACTATGGTACAGAAATATAGCACTCATAATAATTATATCGTACAGAAGCACTTTAAGAGAATAGTCACACTTATTCAGCTTATGCCCGTAGTAAACAACCATTTTGTATGGAGACCTGTTCAACTTTCCGCGTCTATTCAGCTTTCGCGGCAAACAAGTATAAAATGAGGACAAATATCATGCGAGTGCTATAGATTGAGTTCATCACTGTTCTGTCGGTGCCTTTTTCTCATCCTTACGACTCTGTACGCAGCTGATAGAAGCAGAACTGTATAATTGTGAACAAAATCGTTCAGTGAAATGCGAATGGATCTGAATAAGTAGTCCCAAAACCGTCAAAACCGGTTGTTGTTTGAAGATCCTTGACAGTCAGCGCTTGATAAGGAGTGAAGTGTAAAATGTAGTTTTTTCCTACTCCTCCGTTGTTATTTTCTGATTAATTTCGTAGCGAGATCCAAGACAGATAAATATTTTCATGACGCTTGCTACAATATGAGGCTGCTTCTGGACATTTTACAACTATTATAAACGTGAAAGTTTGGATGTATGGGTGTTTTTTACCCAATCACGCCAGACCGGCTGAATGGATCTGGAAGAAATTCGGCACGGAAATAGATTGTCCAAAAAAACACACAGGCTTTTTATGCCAACAGTATGTTTCCTTAGGATGATTTTAGATATTCACACGAGCGAAGTCATTGGTAGAAGTGAGTTTATAATCATTTAGATCGCACCGTACAAATCTGTTCAGTCCTTAGCACAGCAAAAACAGTTCCGGGCCTCATTGTGTGTCCCCAGTAAAGCCAATGTCGTGAAACTGACATTTTATTTCCTGTAGCCTCCAGAAATGGTTTTCGGACATTGAAATAGAACAGATAATGTTTTGTTCTAAATATAACACGATAAAAAATATTGCTCTGTTTTCTAGATTCTAGAATTTTAACGAATTATGGCGTAAGAAGAAGTGGGTGTTTTTGTTTGGCAGTTTGACGCTGTAAAACTACGGGAGGTTTTAAAGGATATTTAAGATTGATCTTATCGTTGATGTCGTACATGAAAGTCACGATGTTGGGTTTCGTGCCTGAAGAGTAAACGGACAGTGGAGACTCAGTAATAGGGTCCCGTTGGCTTTTGGACACAGAACACTAAAAATCGGTCAATTACGAGTCGGACTCGCGCAACAAGATATTGCGAATGTCTTTTGCACGACTCCCAAAATATATCTAGGTTACTTTTACTGTTGACCTAAAATCTTGAAATTTCGCAAGAAGACTTCTCGTGTGGGTAGTAAGGTCTAATTACCCCACACAACTTAGTGTCAGAGTTACTAAGCCGCCTCAAAGGCTTCTGACATGGTTTAACGACCGCATTTGGCGCCCGGGATCGGCTTATACGTGCTTCCCGAAGGTCGAAATCATCTATTTATCAGACAATCAGGCGATTCAAGCCTGCAATGTCCTAGACAAACTAGAAAAAACTTTACAAAGTATGCTTCCCGTGGGAATCGAACCCTCGACCACCGGAACACAAGACAAGCGCCTAAACCTCTTGAACACGCAGGCAGTTAAGAAGCAACGTCTGTTAATGATACGTAACTTCGTATGTCTATTCGACACGCTCATTGCCATTTTTAACCGACTTCCCAAAAAGGAGGATGTTCTCAATTCGATTGTATTTTTTTTATGTTTTTTACCTCATAACTCCAACAATTATGAACCGATTTGAAAAATTATTGTTTTATCTGAAAGGATATACTTGCAGATTGGTCCCATTGAAACTTTATCAAAATCGGTTTCGAACTTTGGATTTTAAATCGAAATAGCTGGATTTTGTCTACTTGGATGATGGTTTTATGTCATCCAAGTAATCGAAATTGCGTATTTTGCTTTTCTGCGATTTTGCAGTGGTGTTGTTAGGTGTGGGGTACCACTAAAAAGTGTAAAATAAAAAACTTTTTACAAAAAAATACAACCGACTTCCAAAAATAAAACACTACAAAGTAAAAAATTACTTTGATTTCGGAAGTAGGTATCAAAATACGAAGAAACTAACAAAAACAGCGATTTCCGAAATTGAAAGAATTTTTTACTTTGTAGTGCTTTTTATTTTGGAAGTCGGTTGTATTTTTTTGTAAAAAGTTTTTTACGTCTGCTTAACCCCATCGAAATACTCGTGATGCTATGCTACCTACATACATTTATATAGACACTTCTGTTGACGAAGATTGCAATACTGTTTCAAAATAAAATTAAAACCAAACCCCATTTCGTTCAGCTATGAAATGTTCTTCTTAGGAGTTATGTTTTCAGTATAAAGATAAGGCAGCGATTTCACGATCTTACAAAGACATTTTTATACTTAACCCAAATAATAATTGAAGAAAAACAAGGCACAAACAAAAGAATACCGTTAACTTTCAAATAAAGAATCGAATAGATTCGGAGACACTTTCTGTCTCCCTCTTTTTGTAAACAATAAAAGGAGACAGCCAACAGAATTCGTTGCTCATTTAAAAACGGGAGGCAAATGTTTGCAAATCAAAAGCCAATATCAGGCGATCGATACAAACGGCTTTGACGTATTTGCATAATAGGATTTGCAAGCGAAGTCACTAAAATTTTGGAGCTGACTTTTTTTAAAGAAGTTTTTTTTAAGGATTAAAGTAAGAGTGTTAGTTTTTATTGGTTGCTTCATTAATTACACGGAGCTCGCTAATAGCATTCATTGTTCATTACGTCCGTGAAGTGACCAAAACTATTTTATCTTTAGAGGAAAACTTAACAACCAAAGGTACACACATTGACATAAATATTTTTTTAACCAATGTTTAAAGTGTCTAAAAATGTATGAAGCCTGGCCATTTTAGGAAATGTCTGGCAACTTCATGAAAAGGCAACTTTAAACGGCGCGGGCTTCCTATAACTGTCTGCTGCAGTCTTCTCAAAACTTACTCGGCAATATCAAGAACTAACTTCTATTATAACTAATATTATAAATGCAAAAGTTTGGGTGTTTGTTACTCAACAATCACACCAGAACGGCTAAACGGATCTTGATGAAATTTGGAACAGGGATAGAGTATGTAGTCTGGAATAGCACATAGGCTTTTCATCCCGGGAATATGACTGTTTCCTAAGGATCACGCGGGCGACGACGCTGGCAAAAGCTAGCACTCGTATAATTATTATGTTACTTTAAACCTTTCAGACAGAAAGTCTGAGGCGGGCATTTCTTGATTTCTTAAACACTGCATAAATTGGCCAAATTCTATAAAATAATCCTAAAATATTTATAGCTACCTTTTGTCCGCGACTTCGTTCGCGCATATCCCGTTTTTCACCGTTCCCGTAGGAATTTCGGGAAAACGTCTCTTAGTACGAAAAGTAGGGACACGTCTTTCAGATTTCTACGATCAGTAGTTTCACCTGTCCGTTGTCAGTCAGTCACTCCGGAATGGAAGAATTTTATTTAGTAGACTAGCTGACCCGCCCAACTTCGTCTGCGTCACATTTTCCATTACTGCTCAGCTCCTATTTGTCTTAGCGTTATGATATAGCCTAAAACCATCCTCGATAAATGGGCTATCTAACACTGAAAGAATTTTTCAAATCAGACCAGTAGTTCCTGAGATTAGCGCGTTCAACCAAACAAACAAACAAACAAACTCTTCTGCTTTATGATATTAGTGTAGATTTATTTAGTAGATTTCTGAGTGCAAATTCTACAAATTTTTATATTCGCATCGCATTCGCGCATTTAGTTCAGAGGCTTCAAACAAGAATTTGTAATCTATTGTGTCAATAAAGAAATTTATTTATTTATTCGCGTCTCAATCGCAATCTGTCACAAATTTATGAAAATTAAGGCTTTTTTCACAGTTTGCGATCGATCTGCGAATGCGAATGTTGTTTAATTAAAAATTAGTAGAATTGGCCTTCTGATGTCTGGAATAAAATTCTTTAATTTTTTTTAAATATTTGTTTCATTTATCACCAAATAACAAAGGCCGATCCAAAAAATAGCACCACGGATCCTTGCAACCTATTGTCTAATAAAAAAACGGGTAAGCTCCGACTAAGCCAGAACTTTGCATAGAGGTCCTATTAGACCCTAGTCAAGGTCCCGACAACGGCAAATAAATGCCTAGAAATTGTCAGCAAATATGCGAAGAGAGAAATAAAAATAGCTTTAGAAGATCCCGGATGGAAGTTAGGATGGGATTGTGTAAACAAAGGCGGGGGTATTACTGGAATAAGCAGCAATTTTAGATTTTTCTATATGTGCGTCAGTGATAGGTATAGGCTCATGCTCATGGCTAAATTATAACAGCCACATAGGTCGACCTTCAAGGTTAAGCAACGCTTGCCGAGGTTGATCTGTGGATGGGTGACTATCTTAACATACCGGGTTTCCTCCGTGCCTCGGAAAGCACGTTAAGCTGTTGGTCTCGGCTGTTATTTAAAGATCTTTGGCAGTAGTTACAGGTAGTCAGAAGCCAGAAATCCAAAACAATGATGAAAGCCAGCTTTCACGCAAAAAAACATATTCAGCAGAGCCCTGCAACATTATGCTAAAATATAAAATACATTAGAGAGCTAGATTTGATTGAACATAAGAAGAAATTTAAAGAATTTTCTTGTCATAAATGCTACTTTAGTTAATTTGAATTCAAGAAGCATACTCTAATACTTTGACTTATTAATATCATTCAATTATTATTTAAATCATTTTTATTAACATTTTTAACTATAACTATAATTACGCGGGAGAAGTCTCAGCCAAAGTATTTACATAATTCGCTCAAATGTAAAAATCTGCTGCCTTGGCCTACGTACGGAATAGCGATCTGCCGCAGGAGAGATCAACCACGCGGTTCCAGTTAAATATGCAACTGCTTGTTATATAATGGCAGTTAAGTGCGTACAATCACTAGCGGTTGCATATCTCCACAAAAGAAATGCTAGGCGGTTGAAGAAATAGTGCGTAGACTTCACTACATATTATAAAACAATGTCCTCCACCGCGTCTGTCTGTCTGTCTGATCGTGATAAATTCAAAAACTACTGCACCAATTTTCATGTTGTTTTCACCAATGGGTAGAGTGGTTCTCGAGGAAGGTTTTAGTATAGAATTTTTTTAAGCGGTCGAAGCCGCGAGCATCAGCCATTACTATTTAAATGTTAACATTTCACCCGGTTTACCTTGAACAAATTACAACATTAAATTAAAATATTACACTAACAATTCCCGATTTCAAAACCCTAGATTCCACACCGAAAACAAAATGGCTGCCTGTAATAATTCTAACCTTAATAATTTAGCCCAATTTCACAGGTCAACAAATAAAACTGAATGGTGCGTATAATTATTCGGTACCAGGCGCACATAAATCTTCAAGAGGTTCCCGATAGAGGGCGCCACTATCAATCACTGACCTTACCGGGTATACTTCATCTTTAGATTGGCTTCATGCCTTCGTATCGTGGCGTCCCAAGTGTAAAGGAAATTGATAACTGTAGAATGGTAAGTTTTTGTAGGATTTTAGCTTTTGGAAAGGGGTAAGGGAAGTGTTTTGACTTGTAATAATAGGGAATATGCATGCGATTTTATTATTTGCAAAATAAGATATTTATTAGCTCTAGTAAACAATCATGAAATTATTTTTTAAATACCTTCATCATTTATTAAGTTATAAAGCTTCAAAGACTACAGTTAGAAAGAGAAATCCGATACGTAATGTGACGTCAAATTACACGACGACTATACAGCTGCCATAGAAAACAGCGTTTTCGCGAGAGGGACAGATATATTTGTTTAAAATAATTGTATCTCGTTCGTTTTTCGAACAATTTAGATTCTAATTTCACAGTTCGTATTATATTTTCCAATACTTTTAGATAAACTGTTCAGATCATAAATACTTTTTTCATGCATATTCCCTATTGTAATGTTTGTTAATGTTTTGATTTTAGTAGTCTTCGTATCGTTGAATGAACATGATCACGAACCGTAAAAGGTAGAAAGTTGAAATTTTCACAGACTATGTTAGTATTCCTGTTGCTGCTATAACAAAAAATAAAAAAAATACGATAGTACGGAACCCTTCATGCGTGAGTCCGATTCGCACCATACTAACTTCACTTATTAACCACAAAAACTCATAGTTTCCTATGTTATTTCGGGATATCTTTCATCAAAATCCGTTCAGCCGTTAGGACATGAAGAAGTAACAAAAACATATACACTTTCGCAGTCATAACATCAGTTAGAAGGTTAGGATGCATTACGTATCTATAGTAAATTGTGTTTTTTGTTCCAAAATCACTCAAACTAAACGCACCGTCATCAGCGTTTCAGCCTGAAGAATCCTACTTCAAAATGGTCCAATATGTATTTACATTGTAAAAATATAGGTATGTATGTACAGTTTTACATGAATGTTTATAAATATAAATGTTTCTTTTATGTTCATAAAAACTAATGTAAATACATATTTTATACGCATACACACACAGACACACACACTCACACTCTACACGACACTACTAATTTTAAACAGCTTTTGCATTCGCATGTCAATCGCAAACTGTTTTAAAACCCTTAATTTTCATACATTTTTGACAGATTGCGATTAAAATGCGAATGCGGTGCGAATGTGAAAATTAGTACCTAGAATTGGCACTCAGATCTCCCAAAAATTAAAATTGTTTTGCCAAACTGTCTGTCAACTTAAGAGTGTGTATTCCGTCCACTAGCGCCGCCAATCGTTTTTTATTAATTGTGTTAAATTTAAGACACGTAGATAAAAAACCGCTCTGTAGTGCACTGAAGAAATGTATCTATTATTTTTTGACAGCTATTTTTAATACATAACTCATGGCTAAATAGCCAAAACGGCAATTATTGCTAAAAGTGGCCACTTTTAGCAAAAATATCGACTTTGGCAACTATTTATGTTCTAAAGTACAAAACATAACTCTCAAAACATAATAAATACATTTCTTCAGTGCACTACAGAGCGGTTTTTTATCTACGTGTCATAAATTTACCACAAATAATAAAAAACGATTGGCGGCGCTAGTGGACGGAATACACGCTCTTAAATAGTTATTTGGCGATGTTGTGGAGATAAATCAACATTTATTTGATTAATGCGACATAGTCCCCACTATACCGTCACTGCATCGATGAGTCTACACTACTTTACATTCGGTCACATGCCATACTTTAAAACATTGAAAAGAAAGAAAAGAAAATTATGTTTATTCAGCCAGAAATGACGGACAAACACAAAATGAACCATATTTTTATGTAAACAAAGCCGATGTCGAATTTTCATATAGGTAATTTATTTGACACTATGTCAGGATTGGGCATAACCTACGTCTCTCGTCACACCACAGACAAAACGGAACTTAGTTCAGCAATTGTATATGGCGTGACATCCGGCACTGACAAATTGTCAAAAATGACAACATAAAAACAAAATTAACAGTACTTAATACTACAAAGAACGAGGTTAAAAAAAATATATAAAAATTAAAATTGTACGCCGCATCCGAGCGAAAATCGGACATTGCTCAGCATATATGCTGCGACTCCGGACAAGTCCAACAATCAACAGCCAGACCCAAAGTTTCCCAACCGGAGAAAATCTAACAAAACAAAGATATAAATAAAACCACAAGATAGTTCTATGTCTTTCCTGTGTTAGATTTTCCTCGTTTCCTTTTATTCTAAACTAGCTGACCCGTGCAACTTCGTCTGCGTCACATTTTCTATTACTGCTCCGCTCCTGTTTGTCTTAGCGTGATGATGGTGCGTATTTACCTTCCTCGATAAATGGGCTATCTAACACTGAAAGAATTTATCAAATCGGACCAGTAGTTCCTGAGATTAGCGCGTTCAACCAAACAAACAAACAAACTCTTCTGCTTTATAATATTATAGTATAGATAGTATAGATTACTAAAACAAGGAAGAACTTATTTGGAGCAGCAAAGCCGGTAGTCGGAGAGCTAGCAGATTTAAACTCAGATTGTTTCAACCACAGACATAGGGATATGGACTGAGCTTTTCTTTAACTAGACGGGAAGTCGCTGTGTTTTAAAGAGTCCATATACTCTACTCATCTAAGTCAGTAACATCTCTTAATTAACGGGTGTTCTTAAGAGTAACTCTCAAGAACATTCGTTATTATCCGAACAACTAATATTATAAATGCTAAATTGTGTCAGTTTCTTCGTTACGCTTTCACATCTAAATCACTGAACCGATTACTAGACAAGCAATTTCGTCAAGTCAAATATTTTTGTTACCTACATTTTTAGTGAAAAAAAAAAACACAAACAAACTTTCGTCCACGGTTTTGCTCGTCAAATACGAGCAAAACCGTTGACAAAAGTTTGTTTTGAATAAACATAAAATTATAAATTAAATATTACATATTTAATTTATTTAATATAAAATATTAATTATAAATACTAAATGTCAGGAAGTAGATACTGAACTGGTTGAAATAACGACATTTGAAAGCGGCTGATTAGTGAAATAAAAGAAGAAACAAAAATATTTATTTGGGACTCACACAAAACCGACAGAATCAAAATACTTTAAACAAAATACAATTGTTTGTATCTATAACTATAAGATGCCAGAGCCTTCACCCACTTGACAAATTACATACTAAAACCTTCCTCGAGAACCTCTCTATCCATTGGTGAAAACAGCATGAAAATCGAAAACTTTTGAGTTTAATGCGAACAAAAAGACGTCTACAGCCGCGACGAAGGACTTTGTTTTACATAAGTTACACACGTTTTCTTGTAAGTACCTTTTAAATTTCTTTCTTACACACCAGTAAGGAAAATAACATCCAATTATCTTGTTTACAATTTTGTATCGCGTTACGCAAAATAAGTAAACAAAAGTCTTAACAAGGATTAACCTGAAGGAAAAAAAGTAATCTTCATGAACGCCGTTGAAAATAGGCTGATTTAAAATAGGTATTGTATGTTCACACACAGAAACACAGATGACAGAACAGAAACATCAATGACAGTATTATTAAGAAAAAAGGTCCAAAGCCCAAATAGAGTTTGCAGTCTAGGCCAAACACGTTCCCACGTATAAATGACTAGCTGACCCGCGCAACTTTGTCGGCGTCATATTTTCCATGAATGCTCCGCACCTATTTGTCTTAGCGTGATGATATATAGTATAGGCCTTACTCGATAAATGGGCTATCTAACACTGAAATAATTTTTCAAATTGGACCAGTTCCTGAGATTAGCGCGTTCAACCAAACAAACAAACAAACTCTTCTGCTTTATAATATTAGTATAGAAGAGCTCAAAACTAAATCATAACAGCGGAACGGAACGATCTTCTAGGTAAAGCAACGTTTGTCAAGGTCAGTTCGTGGATTGGTGACCGTCAATGAAATACCAAGATACCATCATAATTATCCCTGAAAGCACATTAAGCCGGTATCAATGGTTCAACGTACTTTCAGGGGAATGACAGAGTCTTGGTGTTTTGAAGGCTGAGAAAAGAACACATTTGTAAATTTTTTATTTTAGAATAATTAATATCGGGCCACCATGTACGTTTTTATTTGCGAGTTTCCGATATTTCGGCACTGTTGCAAGCGCCATGATCACGGAGTAACTGAAGATCTTGCGGGTGGGATGTTATTGGCAGACATATCGGTACCGGTATCGGTAGACATATGGGATGTTATTGGCAGACATATCGGTACCGGTATCGGTAGACATATGGGATGTCATTGGCAGACATATCGGTACCGGTATCGGTAGACATATGGGATGTTATTGGCAGACATATCGGTACCGGTATCGGTAGACATATGGGATGTTATTGGCAGACATATCGGTACCGGTATCGGTAGACATATGGGATGTTATTGGCAGACATATCGGTACCGGTATCGGTAGACATATGGGATGTCATTGGCAGACATATCGGTACCGGTATCGGTAGACATATGGGATGTTATTGGCAGACATATCGGTACCGGTATCGGTAGACATATGGGATGTTATTGGCAGACATATCGGTACCGGTATCGGTAGACATATGGGATGTTATTGGCAGACACAATTTGATAGTAACTGTCAAATCGTGTTGTCATTCATTTGTAGTTTGGGTTTGGTACTAATCGTAAGTCCGTAGGTACTTGATACTTGATACGGAGTAGAATACGCCCGCAACTAAGCCCGAAACTACGGACTTTGGGCTTAGAGAGTAGCCCCCTGCTTTTGAAAAGACTTGGTCGATTCATTGTGCCTGCCTAGGTGCGATCCTACGGCCTTCAACTCAGAACAGCCATTGGGCCACAATTGCTCCCGTGACATTATAATTTCTAATACACTGTGACTCTTCAGTACAACCTACCAACTTAACAGTTCACAAAACAAGAAACCTTTCAAAAAGCGCCCTTATTTGCATGAAACTTCCATACACAAAACTTTAGTTACATGTTTCATGTGTTCTAACCGTCGCGGTTAGGCCCGGAGTCCGGGGTTTTTGTCCACATTTTGCTTGAGTTAATACGGAGTTAGAATTCATTGTTGAGCTCTCAGAGTTTTTATGCTGGCGTAGTAAATAAAGTGGAGTACGCCAGCTTGTTGTTAATCTTCTTGAGGGCTTAAAGTTATTTTGCATTTAACTCAAATATTTGACGCCACGCATGAACCAACTCTGCAATACGTGGTATGTAAATACAAACCTTAATTTTTTCTTAATCTTTAGAAATGAAATGAATTTCCCTTGGTCATCGCAGCACGCGTGAATGGTTGGACCGATTTCGATAATTCTTTTTGTTGTTGTGTTTGTTACTGTTAGGAGAAGATAGCTAGACAGTTGAAATTTTCACAGATAATATATATTTCTATTGCCGCTATTACAAACAAATACTAAAAAACAGAATAAAATAAATATTTAAAGGGGGCTCCCACTTACAAAAAACTTGATATTTTTGCCGTTTTTATAGATAATGGTACGGAACCCTTCGTGCGCGAGTTCGACTCGCACTTGGCCACTGTTTTTTATTAATCCTGTTTGAATTTCCAATAAGCACAATACATATTCTTTTTTTACTTTCCTTTTTCCGAAAATAAATTGTCAGACAATCTTGCTCTGTTATGTGGTACTTTCATCAAAATACTACCTCAGACATCCACCTACATGGTTCTCTCTTTTAGTATATCATTTGTCAAGGGCATCAACCGCTTGACTGGGTCAGCCGCGCCAAATATGAGTCACGTTATGACGTAGATTGCGCGCGGCTCGACTAAAAAACGCGGGATCTGCGCGCCAGCTGTTGACATATCGTATACATTTTTTGTCGTCGCCTCCTATTACAGAGGCCACTTAACTATTTCGATTGTTCGAAAGCTGATAATCGGCTCTTTAAACTTACGTTAAGTGTATGATAACGGTTAGTTTCTATATTTTTTAATTAATTTGTAAACATTGATAAGTGGTGAAAAAAACACATTATGTGAACTTTGAACAGGAATAATTTAAAAAGTAGATCGATAACATATATATTTTATGACTTGTATGGGTAGCTGGGTTATATCTAAAAACGATAAATAACAAACAACATACTCCACCGTACAAAAACATATATAAAAAAAAAAAATCTACCACCAAACATTAGCAATTTCCCGCCATTTTTGCATTGTTTACTTCCGACCCACGGAACAAAAATTCTAATCATAACGTAAATTTCGTTTGTTTTGTTTATGTTTTGGCTGAAATCTATTGCCCAGTAAACATAAAATGCGATAATAATTACTTTTTAGTCAGAACAAGTAGCTAGACTTAATAATTAACAAATTACGAAAGCGTTCTGACAACATGGACGCCTTGTGTATCAAGGGTTATGAAAATGAATATAATACGTGCTAAAACTTACCCACATGTTGAAATCCTTTTGCACACACATTAATCACATCACAATGCACCAATAAAACATTAATTAACACTAATTCACTCACAAACAACATAATAAACAAGTTTATTCGACACTACGTCATCGCGCAACTCGCGTCATACCACAGACTGAATAAAACATTTAATTTCTTTCTAAAAATGGACTCGCCCGTTGCGTGTTTCGTATTTTAAGCATGTAGAAATGTATAAAGATTCGAGTGGAAAAGAGCAAAATGATACAAAATATCGTTGGTAAGACAGAAATGGACATAATTTGTTGCCAGGTCGTTATTTTAAAAATAGGGACTGTAGTTCCTATGACGCAATCTAGAGCAAAAAAAATTTAGGGACTGTAGTTCCGTAACCCAATCGAGCAATACAAAATAAATATCATGTATCAACCAAGAAACCAATATAAAAAAATGGTTAAATTATCACTCCCAAAAATAGCTTAATAACTTCCTATTGATAAATTAAACGGTCCCATTCATAATTACCTATATGTAGAAGGTGACGATGACCCGTCAAAAGGCAGAAAATCCATGTAAGTATTCCATGCGTAGGTAGTACCAACATGGCCGCGCTCAGACAAGGGACAAAGGTTTTTGTGTCAACGGTCCTAACATTTTGTTGGAATGAATCCTAAATTTGATTATATTGTTGAATTTATATTTTGTTTTCAGGACAAGGGATCTGTTGAAGCTCGCGTACGTTGTCAAAAAGTATGATTACTTTAGCTAGGGTAAATATAAGGGTGTAAGGTTGTAATTTATGCTGGATATCGCTTAATCGTATGTGAAAAGGAATGAAAAGTGTTTTGTAGTTTCATAGGGACGTTTGAATTATGGATCACATAGTAATAAATAATATAGTATATATAAACATTTACTGTTGTATTTATTGGTGTGTGGTCTTTTTTTTAATTGATCTCCTATCAAACTTTCAGGCAAAAGACATTTGGTTTATCAATCCAATTGTTTTTATCTTCATTTAATCTTTTTTTTAATGAATCCTGATTATTAAATGTAAAATTTTCAAGCTATTTTAAATTTTGACATACTATATTTGAATATAGACGTAGATAAATTCTTAAATTGACATAATTATTTATATCAATCGCTTATATTTTTATTTTATTTTAAAGTTACGTTTTATTTCCAGTCGGAATGTGCAAGTTGAGGGTGATTACCTGAAATTGAGTATGCATCACACGAAATCGTATTTCGTAACAAGTTTGTATTTTTAGAGGTTTTTGTAGTGTAAAGTCTTTTTTTTTATGGATGGGAAATCATCCAATGACTTCCCACGCTCTGGGCGGAGCGGGAGGGAGTGTCAGACTTCTACTGACTTAAACCCATCCATGTCCCTTCATTGTATTCTTCCCTTTGTGTTCCGTAGCCACGGTATCTCTTTCGAATAGTCCCGCGACTCCGGCAGGCGTCGGCCCTCTCAGGCCCCTCTGTGGTAGAGTACAGTCTGAACTGTCAAATTTTCCCAATCAACCTTGAATCTAATGCTTCAGCGATAAAGTTGAAAATCTGTTAAATCAATTTGACAGATTGTTGTAGCTTCACGTGCTGGCTTGTACTTACTCTTAAGTAATCCTTTATTAATTAAATAAACATTTAGACAAACGGAATACAAATTAAGAGGAGAAAAGTAATTGGGCATGAAAAAATTAATACGCGTCGCTGTTAAAGGGAAATGTATTCAAAACACTGGCAGCAAAAACTGGAATGTAAAAAATCGCTCTCTCTTTCTTTCCAAACTCATTTTGAAAAAGTTACACCAGTGTATCTTGCGAATTTGTACCAAGTATCACTGAAGTCGGTTATTATTTTCCAAAAATGAAAACTCGAAAGTTTGTTTGAAACATATCGAGGAGGAAATGCGTAGCCTTTATAAGATAGTATCCAGAGACCGAAAACCTCAAATCAATAAAATACTTTTTTTATATTGCTTCCAGTCAAATCGAATTCAGCTGAATACCAGTATTTTACGTGGAGCGGCGGCCTACCAGACCTCCATAACTCATTAACTGGGTTACACGGTACTCTTTGGCAAGACTAGTGTCAGATTTTCTGGCTTCTGAAAATCCGTAACGACAACCAGAGATCTACAAGTGACAGCTGAGACCAACGGCTTAAAGCACAGAGGAATCGCGATATGTTAAGATCAGCCATCCACAGAGCGACCATGCAAGCGTTGATTAACCTTAAGTTCCACCCCTCCATTCCCCTGCGGCTGTTATACTTTAGTCACGAGACACGTAACAGATCACAACATACAACATAAGGATCGTGAACCTCGAGGTACACAAACGAGAATCCAGCGATCTGAAATGCAAACAAACAACTTGTATCATCGTTAGCGCGCATAGCAACTGGAACGATTTGTAAATCGTAGAGATGTATCGCGGTGGGTTAAGGAGTGGGTATTTTTATGCGATACGTTTTCACTATAAGATTTTCAACTTATGTCGTAGTTTTACAACTTTAAGTAGGCCAGCCCTACCTTTTTGCTATACCTCCAACTCGCACTAAGCGCTTCCAAGTGTCTTTCATAATGCGCACAGCAAAGAAGTGGAATTCTCTGCCCGCGTTTGTGTTTCCGAACGCTTACAACCCTAATCTTTTCAAAGTTAGAGTGAACAGGCTACTTTTGGGTAAGCTCGCTCCATCGTAGACTTGGTCTTTGTCATCTCTGACCACGACTAGAGTCATTTCGTATGGCTATGCGCGCACAAGTGACGTTTTGTCTTCGTGACAGTACATTTCTCTCTTTCCCAGTTGTGAAGTGCAACAGAGAGAGAGTGCAGTGCCTGTCTAGCTTAAGAGCGGATTTCACCAATGAAACTACATTCAAGACAACTAATTAAACTTCATTCAAGAAATGTCAGTGTCAATATTCCACAGAAAATAATGACACTGACAGCTCGTAAACGTGGTTTATAATGCTGATCGCGTTCAATTTAATTGATGAAATACGCCATAAGACGGTTTTTGTTTTAACATTTCGTAAACAAACGTGTCCATTAAGCTTATGGCCGCTATCCCACTGGCGTTTTACGAGCGTTGGCGTTTCTCCAACGTCTATGCAGCGTCAACGCTGCGCAGACGTTGGCGTTTCTCCAACGTCTATGCAGCGTCAACGCTGCGCAGATGCGACGTTGACGTTGCGGTTTATGGCAACAGGTACAATCACGCCGTCCCGTCCGCGCCCACACGGAAAGAGCGAGGTGGCGTGATTGTAACTGTTGGCAAAAACGCAAGGTTAACGTGACTTTGACGCGACGTTAACGTTTGCCACTACAGACTTGGACGTTAGAGAAACGCCAACGCTCGTAAAACGCCAATGGGATAGCGGCCTAAGCTATTTCAAGGTCAAACCACTTGAAGTTTCCTCTTTGACTAAGACCTGTTCCATTTTTAACCCTATTTACCCTTTGTGAAGACCTAAAGATAAATTGAGGCACTGAGCAAATTAAATAGTATAGACTTCTCCAAAGATTTGTTACTAGTTAAATTACTTGGTTTATTAGTACTTAAACATTTTCAAAGTTAGCGTAATCTTGAAAGCTATTTCGACATTATTAATGTTCCCTGAAGCTTTTGTTAAATATTCGAGAATTTCGTATAGAAGTGGGTCGAAACTACCGAATCTTGAAAGCGGTATGCTTTTATATTGCTTGAAGCTTTTACGAAATTATGCCAAGACATGTCTATTTTGGAGAGTATTGTGAGGTTGACGTCAGTGAATTTTGTGAATATTCATTTGAATTTAATGTTGCCTTCAAGGAGACATCTGGCCTTGAGGCAAAGACTGAGCTCTTTGGTTATAATTGAGTGTAAAACAATCGAATGCTGAGGACGCAGTCTGAGGCGTAGAACCAAGGTGTTTAGTTATCTAATGTTGTGATTTTGATTAAGAAAGCGCTATGTCATGCAAACTAAACACTTCTGTTTGGATATGTACATTTATTATTAACATATCAGTCGAAAATAGTTCACTGCTGGACAAAGGCCTTCCCCAAATGTCGCCATAACAACCTATTCGAGCGGATGCCCGCGAACCTTTGGGATGGCTCAGCTAAGTATCAGCTTGCCGCGTTTGACTCGGTGGAACGCAGAGTTAAGAGGCTCATTGGCGACGTAAAACTGGTGGATGCCAAGCTACACAGCTTGGCCCATCGCCGCAAGGTTGCCTGCTTGTCGGTCTTCTACAGATTGTACTTCGGAGAGTGTGCCCAGGAACTCCACGACCTCATCCCACCAGCCCCCTTCTACCATCGGACATCCAGAGGCACTGCAACTTGCCATCCCTACCTAGTTGCTATTCCACCAACTCGCACTAAGCGCTTCCAAGCGTCTTTCATAGTGCGCACAGCAAAGGAGCGGAACTCTTTGCCTGCGTCTGTGTTTCCGAACGCGTACAACCCTAATCTTTTCAAAGTTAGAGTGAACAGGCTCCTTCTGGGTAAGCTCGCTCCATCGTAGACTTTGCCTCTGTCATCTTTGACCAAGACTAGAATCAAGAGCAAACACATTATGTAAAAAAAAAAACCTCACCAGCAGTGCGATTCTGTAAACATATCGAAGGGAACACTTCGGCGAAGTGAACGAAAAGTGAGCTGCCAAACTAAACAAACAAGAGTGACAGCTTGCTTGTTGTTTACTCCACCTAAGTTTACAGGGTGAGATGTCGACAGAATCGACCGGCAGGTCGTCAGTTCTTGTGTGAGATTGAAAATGTCAGTTGTAAATGTGAGTACCATGGGGCCATTTACATAATATAAATGTGATTAGTTATAATTTTACTTGTTTGACGTGAGCGAACATGGTGATTGAGAGCATGTCATACTAACTCAAATGTTTCGCTGATGGCGGTGCGAATGTTGGATCGTTCGGTTCCCTTTAAATTGGTTGAGTTGAATTGTGCCGAAACATGCGTCAGGTACGTGAACGGGCGCCGTCAGTTGAGACTGGTCGTCTCTTAACCACCACTGTCTTATTTTGATCTTTATATTTTAAGTTCTTGTAATAAGTTTTATTTTTTTTTGCATTGTCCTCATATGAAGAAACAAGTAAATACATGTAACTAAGATTTTTGTAAAACATCACATGATTTAAAAGAGTGTCCGTGGAGTTTCTTGCACGTTCTTCTCCATAGAGATCTGCGCTTTGGAACGTGCAAGTAGCCTCATCTTTTTGACTGAACGACCTTGACATTTTAAAAGTGCCTGTAAATGGTTTTATTTGAAATAAATGCTTTGAATCTTTGAGATCTCCCAACGTTGCGTTTTCTGCTACGTGGTTGCCACTCAAGATAAATTTTCGGCTCCATCGACCAGCTATTCACAGTAATTCAGTCTATTATTTTGAATGTAATGACGCTACTTAGCACGACCAGATCCAATATAGCGACTTGAATTGGAACGCTTTTCAAGTGAGAGGATCGATAGTCTTATCAGTATAACTCTTTCTTATTAAGGCCGTACCCTGACCAAATAACCTTGAGCAGTTTTTCCCTCAATAACAGCGCAAGAGATACAATAGCGAATACGCTCAGAATGTTGAATAAAATCGTTATAAAATCTAATTTTGATCGTTTAAAAAAATATTTCTACCAAAATGTTCATTATTAAATTGCCTATCCAATAGTGTAAGTACAAAATCAAAATAATCATTAGTTTTCGAGAAGATGCATGTTTTCAGTAATTTTTTCTCATGTCTGCAGTTTCTTTGTGAGAAGATTAATTATTAATAGTACTTAGTATTAAAAAATAAAAAACTACCATTTTGAAGTCAAGATTATATAGAAATTGAATGAATTTTTTTAAGTTGATATTTTCTTTTGTATAAAGAGTATATAGTTCCAAAAAACTGCACAATAAACGGCTAGCGCTGCGTTTTGCACGGGGACGCGCCTTAACATTAAAAACCCTCCTAAAGGAAATCAAGAATCCATCCAATTTCCAACCCCAAACTGTACCACTAAGGACCAATTTTGCAGCCCAATAAAAAGAGAACGATATTGAAAGACAAAACTACGCCTATTCCTCTACGAATTCAATACTTTAGGTGCGTCGAATCCAATATGTGTCTTAGACTTTCCATTATTCATCCCACTACATATGTACCGTTGGGGTCGTAATAAAATTGCGCCCTGAAATTTATATAAAACTAAGGCACCTGTCCCACTGAAGACGAGGAAGCGGCTAGATGTCGACTATTTTTAACCGACTTGCAAATAAGGAGGAGGTTCTCAATTTGGCGGGTATTTTTTAAGGGTTCCGTACCTCGAAAGGAAAAAATGGAACCCTTATAGGATCACTTTGTGGTCCGTCCGTCCGACCGTCTGTCTGTCAAGACCCTTTTTCTCAGGAACGCGTGGAGGTATCAAGCTGAAATTCATATCAAATACTTAGGTCTACTGTTCCTTAAAGCTGTGAAAAAATTCTAACTTCTAAGCGAACGCAATCAAAAGATACTGCCGTTTACGCCGCAAAATTTCCGCAAATCTTCGACACTCGCAAGGGAATCACAACCTACAGGGTACTTTCCGTGAACTCAGAATCTTGAAATTTGATACGAAGCAACGTCTGTTCGCACAGATAATGGAAAAATAGCGTAAACCGTAATTTTTTTGTTAAATTTTACAATAAAAATATTTTAAATCATTTTAAACTTACTACCCTTTTCCTCATGAACGCGTAGAGGTATTAAATTGAAATTCATATCAAATACTCAAGTTTATAATACCTCTAAGCTGTATCAAAATCAAACTTCTATGTCTACGCAATCAAAAGAAACAGCAATTTAATCCGCATATTTTCAAACTCGCAACTACTCGCAAGGGAATCAAAACCTAAAGGGAACATTTAGCATGAAGCAATGTTTTATAGCACATATTATAAAGAAAAAATTCCGAAATCCTTAAATTTTTAGTTACTCGTTTGTCGTGATGGATGAACTTTTACTTAGATACCTACAGGTTTGTACAGAACCCTCGGTGCGCAAGTCCGACTCGCACTTGGCTGGTTTTTAGGTTTCTTGAGCAAGAAAAGTATGAATAATCTTCATTTCGGAAGTCAGTAAGTAAGTAATACGAAGGGTTCCAAACCATAAACCGTAAAAACACGTTTGTTGTATGGGATATAGAATATCCTTTAATTTTTAATACTTGTTGTTATAGCGGCAATAGAAATAAACAGTCTGGTCCTGATGATAAACTAATGTGATCTTCGATTGAGCTCGTTGACCTAGAAGTAACAGAGTCACTCTTACTAAAATACCTCTAGATTCTAGCTATCAGGAAACGCAGATAGACCGGCAGAAAATTTTATTCTTTAACTGTATACTGTAACAATGGGAGTGTTCCTAAACCCATAGCGTTTCATCTTTTGTTTCCATATTCTGAAATAGTACTGCTCCAACCGGGGATTGTCCTTGGGAATACTTTCACAGTAAATACAGGGATAATCGCCGATTGGTGCCCCACTACGTTTTAAATGTCTAACGGGGCTTCTGCGAGTTGGTTTCGGCCCCTCGTACGCCTACCAAAGGACCGGGTTTCCAGGGACCCAAAAAAGTAATAAAAGAGTGTTCCCAAAAACGTTTAGTTAGTTTTAGTCCATACAGGTTGTATTCCACCGAGTACCGGTGGCGCATCGCTGAATGTCTTGTAATTCGATGATAGATCGTGTTAGACAGAATTAACTGTACACATTAATGAAAGTAGGTAGGTATGTCTCTACCGGGATCCAGCAGAATACCAGCGTCTTGTATATTTGCCTGGCACATGCTGAGTTGGACTCCCATTTGGTGCAGCTTAGAGACACACACCGCACATTTGAGTGTCTATGACAAATGTTCATTTTTTTTTGTAGGTTGGCAATCTGGCAAATTATTCCGTTCCGATGAATTGTCATACATTTGTATTTTCTAGTGTCATGTAACTGTGCTTTTGTGCGTGTTGTTTATTTCCTTGTTCCAAATAAACGATCTATCTAAAGTGTTTCCTAAACGTTCTGTGTGCATATGGGTCTGTCTGTTCTCCTTATAGAATAGGGTGGCGCAATTTCATAGGGCGTACCTACGGAATAGCGGAACGTGTTAGAAGGAATTACTCGTAGATTATTCAATCTGCTTCTCCGACAGGGAAACATATTTTATTGACTTCTTCTTCATACCGTGTGGGCAGTAAGGTCTAACGACCCCACACACCTTGGTGTCAGAGTATCTAAACCCGGCGGAATGGGAGAGGGAGAGAACCTCTCGTCCCGGCCGCCGCGAGAGACGCCCCGGGCGTCGGAGGCCACCTGGTGGCCTCCGGTCACCGTAGGCGCGGTCCTGTGGACGGTGAGCTATGGGTAGCTCGCCGTCCGTCCGTCTTATGATGACAGGCCATGTCCACGGCGCGTTCGAGTTCCACGCGCGCCTCAAAGAGAGTCAGCACATAGAGGGGACCGAAAGGGCCTACGCCTGCCAGAGTTGCGGGACTATTCGAAAGAGATACCCATGGATGGGTTTTAGTCAGTAAAAGTCTGACACTCCCTCCCGCTCCGCCCAAAGCAGGAGAAGTCATTTCATTATTTCCAATCCCCAAAAAAAAGAGTATCTAAACCGCCTTAAGGGCCTCTGACATGGTTTAACGACCTCCATTTGGCAGCCGGGACCACCGGCTTATACGTGCCTTCCGAAGCACATAATCATCTTTTTATTAGACAATCAGGTGATTCAAGCCTGCAATGTCCTAGCCAAACTGGAAACAACGTTACAATGCATGCTTCCCGTGGGTATCGAACCCACGAACACCGAGTCACAAGGAAAGCTCCCAAACCACTCAACCAGGGAGGTTTATTGACTTAACTAGCTGTTTCCCGCGATTTCGTTCGCGTGTATATCGAATAGTACAATTATATCACTATGTAAGATTGCTAAGATAAAATATACAAACAGTCAATATCTGGCAATACTTGTAGACTTAATTAAACACATCATAACACGCAGAGAACAAAATAATAAGTTGGATTTCACAATGTAGCGAGTTCCTCCCGCTTCTCGCTAATCGTCGACGCTGGGACAGTACCTGAGGTACGGGTGCTAGGTGAAGCGAGAACGCGCGTGGAAACTTGATGGGCAGAGTTGAAAGAGTGTTGTTTTATGCAAACATTGATAGAGGTTATTCTGGTGAGCGAGTTTACAAAGTCACTGTCCCTTTGTAATATAACTAAACTACTTACCAATTATTATTTGATCATGTTATTACAGATAAAACGCAATACCTACGTGAAAAGAGTTTAATAGGGGTAACAATTATGAGAGGAAAAAGTATTTCGAAAAATGAGAAATACAGAAAAAATCCAGCCAAGTGCGAGTCGGACTTGTAGAGGAAGGGTTCCGTATATTGTTATAACGGCAATAGAAGTACAAAATTTGTGAAAATTTTAACTGCTTACCTATTACGGTTCTTGAGATACAGCCCGCTGACAGACAGACAGACGGACAGTAATAGGGTTCCGTTGGTTACCCTTTGGGTAAGGAATCCTAAAAACAAACTCTTTCTGGTTTTGAGTACGTGCATTATATGTATAACTCATGGAGACAACAAGATGTATAAGAACAACAAATTATACTGAGAAAAGTAGAAAAAAAAAACATATTTGATGATGGGAAAATATAGATTTTTTTATTAAACTTTAAGTACAGTGTACAGGTAAGTAGGCGAATTTAATGCCACAAGGCGTTCTCTACAGGTCTAAGGGTCCATTACTGCGAAGCGAGGCAGTTGAAGCGGAGAAACGGAGAAATTTTAACCAATGGAATTACATAAAATCTCCGCACCACGTGAGTCACTGACATTTTGACTGAAAATAAAGATATGAACAATGATATTATAAGTAAAAAGGTGTAGATAGGTTACCTATACAGCATTCGATCTTCAAAAACGTGAAACCTACGTGACGTGTGTCCGTTGACGGCGCAACGCGACACTGAGTTCAAGTGTGGCTAGTTAGCCACATTTTAACGTGTCGCTTGCTGAGCGCTTATAACCTATCTACACCTTTTTACTTATAATATCATTGGATATGAAAAAATTAACTAGTCGTGCGTTCCAATAAAAAAAATAAAAAAAAATAAAAAAAACACGTGGTAAGTATATTTCTCTGAGGAATAAAATATTTTACATATTACAAGTCTGAAGTTTGATTCCATTTGTCATGCGTAATAATATACAATAAAATCCAGATCCCTTATGTACAAGACCGACAGAATATTCTCTGTAATCATTTTAATCTATTTCTTTATGTCTGCAAGGCTTGGAACATATTTAACTAATATTCTATAGCGGTAGAACTGTTTATATCTTTTTTTATAGGTGATGTTTGTTAACCTAACCTAAAAACTGACCAAGTGCGAATCGGGCTCGCGTGTAAAGGGTTCCGAATCAATTTAATTTTTTTAACTATTTTAAAATTACATACTTCTTGTAGGTTTCCCTGTAACATTTGCATTTTTTTCAAAATTCTCGGCTCTTTAGTTTCGGAGATAAAGGGAGGAATGGTAATTTTTTATCTATTTTCTTGAATAACTTCAAAACTGTTTATTTTAAAATTATGAAAAAGACATTTTTAAATTATGACACAGAACACAGCCTGATAAACTTTATTTTTAATTTTCTAGTTTGACCCTCATAAGTAGATCCATACAAAAAAAAATATTATTAATATTTTTATTTAGATTAATAACGTAACGTGTCCGTGTTTGAGTTACAGAAGTCTTTATACCAAATTTCAGCAGAATCGGTCCAGTAGATCTGGAAAAAACTGGTTGTAATAGACAGACAGACGCCCGAATGATCCTACAAGGCTTCCGTTTTTTGTTTGGAACCCTAAAAGTATGAAATGTCATTGCCATATCGATTCTGTTGTGAATAAGAGATAGTGATATCAATGGTAGCAATGCTGTTCCATTATTGATAGACCTCTCAAGGAAGCAAAGATCCCTTTTATTTAGTACTAGCAGTAACAAACGCAACAAAAGAAGAAGAAGAATTAGCGAATCGAAACCAAGGGAAATAGGGATTCATTTTTATACGTATAACATTTATATAATAATTTCGTAAATAACTCGTAAACGATGGCCCATTTAATAAAAAAATCTTGACATAAATAGTCTACATATTATTTTTTTACAAAAGAGATTCTGTTCAATTTTGTTACGATTAATATTAAATGAGGTAATTATGGAGAGAAAATGATAGACTAAAACAAAAATATGATATATTTAATTTTGGTACGGAACCCTCTGTGCGCGAGTCCAACTCGCTTATGACCGGTTATTTTTTCTAGAAAAGCTCGTTTGACAAGAGGTATAATAATTCTGTAAAACAAATATCATTGATCATGAAATACACCCTGTATTTTATGATCAATGATATTTGTTATGGAATTTCATGAAAACGTTACCTACAATATAGAGGTACTTAGTTCAGTCTCTCTGATAGTCCTTTTGCTCGCTATTCATTAGTACCTATAGCTATTCAATCAGGCTCGCTTCGACTATTCAGTCTTTCAGGCTTTTCTCGGAACTACTACCTTGTATAAACGTAGTTCAGAAATCTTCAACATTCCGACCAACTATATTGAAACTTATGAATACCTATTAATAATTTCAATTTAAAGGAAAACTGAAGTTCTGGGGTCGTTAAAAATCAGAGGGTTAATTCTACTAATTTTTAAATAACTTTTGCATTCGCATGTCAATCGCAAACTGTCAAAAAAGCCTTAGTTTTAATACAGTGAATATGAAAATTTGTAGAATTGGCACTCTGTTCTTGGAATGGCATTTTCTGGCTATGAACTTGAAAATATCGATGCATTTTATTTATTTTTTATTACCCTTTGAACTTACAATAACTCCTACCAACAATTCTATAAAAACACAGTTATTAAATATTAAACAAAAAAATATAAATATAATATAAATATTTTGTATATTTATACTATTTTTATACTACTACTAGCTGTGCCCTGCGGCTTCAATTCTTCGTCAACTGTCTCTTTCTTATTTTTTTATTTATTTTATAAGAACCTTTTCGTGGCAATAACAAACACAACAAAACAAGAATTAACCAAATCGGCCCAGCCGTTCACGCGTGATGCGATGATCAAGGCAAATAGCGATTCATTTTATCTATAAGATTATTTGGTTTTATAGATTGACATCTAAAAAACTGAAATAATTATATTATAAAAATTATTAAAAATAATAATAATCAAATAGTCTTTAAAAAAAAAAGAAAAAGAAAGGCAAGGAGGTCAAAATTCATAGAGGTTTGAAAAGAGTTTCTTGTAAAAAAAATATTTGCGATTCATGTTAGTTGTTGGTTTATTTATAAATTGGAAAAAAATCGGCAAAACTTTTCGAACAAATCGACAAATTAGGCGAATTTATACCTGAGAATGTGCGCGGAGTAGCGTGCATGCTCGCGCAGTCACGTTCCAGTACGCTACCTTTCGTAGGAATGAATTGTTTTGTTAATTGGTTCTAGACATTATTTCAATGACGACAATGTCGATAAAAGTTTGACAGCGAAAAATGTTCTGCACTGCGCTCCGCCATATAACGTGCGCCAGAGGTCTTAGTGTGAGTTTTTTCGACTCACGTTCGAACGCGTTCGATTGCGAGCGCGTTAGAATTTAGTATGAGCATTTAGTTATAGTGCCACCTGGTGGTCACTCGTAGAACCTAATTTCCCATACTAAATTCTAACGCGCTCACAATCGAACGCGTTCGAAAAAACTCACACTAAGGCCTCAGCTCTAAATAGGCCAGCGTTTGACCACTTTCTCACCGGATGGAACACGATTATTTGGTCGCCGAATGAGCATGTTTGCGTAGATGAATTCAATCTTGATAATATATACTATAATACCCTAGGTTGTAGCAATCAGAAAACACAGACTACAGAATCAATTTATATTATGGAGTTGGCCCGATATAAAAATATGTTCAGATTCATAAGCACTATAACCTTCTGAAATAAAGTCCTGTTGCAGTTTATAGAACTGTAGAAGGTTTTCAATAACAGAAAATTGATAGCTTTTCCTCCATCTACTTCAAATCCAAAATGGCCGGCACTCCCAGCTTGGACCAATAGATGTTTTGATCAGAATATCAAATGCATAGCCTGGGGGTCTAGACGGACATCGATACAATCGTATTGAATGCAGCCTGTCTGGTGATTTTTTATCCATCAGCCCGAGAAGGCGGGTTATAATATGTGTCTGTATGATATTTATCTCTAGACATCAAAAAATCTTTTTACAAAACAATTGTGGGGGTGGTACAAAAAAATAAATGTTTTTGTTAGTTTCTTCGTATTTTGACACCGACTTCTGAAATTAAAGTTATTGTTTTTATTTGGAAATAGTGTTTTTTTTTTTTTATATCGAAGTCTGTTATATTTTTTGTAAAAAGATTTTTAACTTTTCTCTTTTTAGTGGTACCCCACACCTAACAACACCACTGCAATATCGCAAGAAAACCAAACACGCAATTTCGTTTACTTGGATGACAAAAAACCATCATCCAAGTAAACGAATTCCAGCTATTGCGATTTAAAAGCCTAAGGGCCAGTTTCACCGGTTACGGATAAAGTGTCGATTAGCCTATTAGGAACTTATCTGGCAGATGAACTAAAACTTTTGGTTTCACAGGTGTCGGATAGCGATATCTGGCAGATTTATTAAGTATTTGAGTATTATAAAGTATTATAGTATTATAAGTGTCGGTTAGTTATCCATCACATAACTAACCGACACTTTATCCGTAACTGGTGAAACTGGCCCTAACTCTCCGAACCGATTTTGATAAAATTTAAATGGTCCTATCGAGAAGTATCCTTTCAGATAAAATAAGTTTTTTTTAAATCGGTTCATAAATGACGGAGTTATTGAGGTAACAAACATTTAAAAAATGTAACTCAAAATTGAAAAAATTCAAAATTAATTTATTGCTTGTTACAGGTGTATGGTCAGTTCTTATAATTATTTGTTATCTCTGTAACATACCAATGGGGTGTACAATGTTTTTAAAAAAAATAATAACTAAAATAAAATTAAATACATCACCAAATTGAGAACCTCCTCCTTTTTAGGAAGTCGTTTAAAAATAGTTGTATTTTACCAATCTAAGTGCTATCTTTATTAATAAACCGTGCTTATTCTTTTTTGCAGCGCTTTAGAGCACAGAAGTGCTCTAAGACATGTAGCCCTACTAGTGACCATGAGATCTCTTAGGTTTATCTACTGAGGACGAAGAATATTTGATTGGTAATTGTTTTCAATCTAAGATTCTCCAGTGGGTCGTTCTATTGTTCTACCGACAAATGGTTTGTCCTTCGTCTTATTATAATAATAATGGTGCCCCATTACATTTGAAATGTCTAATGGGGCCTCTGCGAGTTGGCTTCGGCCCTTCGTACGCCTACCAAAGGAGCGGGTCTGCAGGGACACGAGAAAAAAAAAAACAATTAAAAACACTTACAAGAATTATATATTTAGCTAACAGTAATACGTTAAATATACAAAATTATGGTATATCGTTGGAGTATTGATATTTACGGTTTATTAAATTGGTTGACATAAACGTCTTCTTTCCTCTTCTATTAAAATTATGTAATTTTTCATTTTCTCTAACCAGCATATTTTATACGTTTGTTTTCCGTAGAATGCCGTGACAGAGTGGTAAATCGAAATGCGGTCTCCACAGACAAAGGCCACTTTGTTACATAATTTTTTTGAAAACCAACATTAAAAATAATTAATATTAGCTGGAAAGGAAAATTTAAGTAGTCCTAGTGAAAACACGGATGCAATTTTTTTTTTAATCTCGCACAGAAACCACAATTATGTATAGTTAAAAACACAAAAAAAAGAAAACGTCGTTTCACTGTCGGTAGAAAAGAAGAAAGCCCCCAGTAACAAAATCTTTAGTAAATAAATAGTATTATCGCCATGCTAACAGGATTTCTATACTTTCATTTTGGCTACCTTTTATAATTGTATTAGTAAAGGATTCTATGCAAAACCTATGACATGTATTCCAACATGTTTATCTTCTATACTTATAATAAATCTGTAGAGAGGTCAATTCTGTACATGAAATATTTTTCCAAAATAACTATCAGGGGGTACTTATAATAAATCTGTAGAGAGGTCAATTCTGTACATGAAATATTTTTCCAAAATAACTATCAGGGGGTGATAAGGGATCGATACTGATGCCAAAAATGCAATCAGTACAATTTTTGTCTGTCTGTCTGTCTGTCTGTATAACCGTTATAGAAACAAAAACTACTCGACGGATATTGACGAAACTTGGTACAATTATTATTCATACTCTTGAGCAGGTTATAATATACTTTCATCACGCTACAATCAATAGGAGCAGAGCAGTGAAGGGAAATGTTGGGAAAACGGGAGAAGTTACTCCATTTTTTAAGCTTCCGTCGCGTGTGTAACGTTAATGGTGAAAGCTACACAGAAATCATGTATGACGGAAATTTTCTCCTTAAAATTATATAAAAAATATTCAACGACAGCATAAGTCTATCTTTTATGATTGACGCATAATAACACGTGTAACTCCCGATAGCTTAGCAGTTCGAAGCTTTCTGATTATTTTTGTCTACTCTTACGTTTATAACACTCTCAATCATCCCTAATTAAAAAAGTTAACATAATTAACTATTCCATAAAAAAAATCATAGAAATCGGTATAGAAACACCAAACTTATACATGCAATACGCTAATAATAAGCCATCGCGCGTGAATACAGAATCATGCTATATGGATTATTTTTGTGGTCGCGAACGCACAGGCAGGCGGCTAGCTTGGCGCCTAGAGGCTAGCGAGTAGCTTCGGAAAACGGCTTACGACAGTTTGCAATATCCTTTAATAATTATAATGTCGACGGGAAGATGGTTATAATTTCGCTTTACACCAAACTTAGTAATATTATAAATATGAAAGTTTGGCTGTTTGTTACTCAATCACGCCAGAACGGCTTAACGGATCTTTATGAAATTTAGAACAAAGATAGATTATAGTCTGGAATAGCACATACGCTACTTTTCATTCCGGGAATATGTTCCCTAGGGATCACGCGGGCGAAGCCGCTGGCAGAAGCTAGTTGTAAAAATAATGTAGTTTGTCTGTGTCACATTTTCATGAATGCTCCACTCCTATTGGTCATAGCGTGATATTTCATAGCTAGTATAGCTAGTACTTCCTCAGTAAATGAGCTATCCAACACTAAAATATATTTTCATTTTGAACCAGCACCTTCTGAGATTAGCGCAAGATTCGATTAGATTCAAACAAACAAACTCTTCAGCTTTATAATATTAGTATAAATTTTCACAGAACTACTAAAACTGGAACCTAGACATATAAAAACAAAATTATCTTTGTTTAGTGCTAAAAATATACGTCGTAAATGTTACATAACAGAGATACCATATTTTAGTAAATTTTGTTTCCTAAAAACCACTCTTCTTTATCAAACCTCACCAATAAAACAGAAAGATACATTCTAAATATTTAATCGCTCACACACGAACCATTCCTCGCAACGAAATAACGTAAAAAAGGAAATATAAATAAATGTAATATAAGACGTGTTTCTTTTTTTACCACTGCATTTTATTAAAGGAAAGAAAAAAGATAAATGGAAAACAATGGAAACGGTATACTGTACGAAATGTGTATGTCAATCAAAGTTTGTGTATGTGTCTGGAGTGAAACGGAACATGAAAATGATGTGTTGTTCGAAACGGTTTGTTTTGGTACAAAAGGTAATGTTATAGGCAATGAAAAATGCATGTTTTATTTTAATTAGAAAGTGAGTTTGTTGACACGTCAGCAGCAAAATTAAGTATTAACTATCTGACAGTGTTAAACAAGAGCATGTAGAATAACATACTCTTTATTATGTACAGCATTTAAGATACAGAAAAAATAGATGAAGAAAACATTACATAGGGTGACACAACGGGCAGCCTTATCGCTAAGAGCGATCTTTTCAAAACAACATGTAGCAGAAGTATCAAGCTGAAGTTTAAATGCGGCGAACATTTAAGCGAAAAGACCTTACAGATGTTTCCTACGTTTTAACATTGGGGTAGATGTGTTCTTAAGTAGAGATCGTTGATCAGCATGGTGATGCGTCAACTTCACAGTGGCGTGCAAACGAAGGAGACATGACCAGCAGTGGACTGCTATGATGTGCTCTGAAGGTGATGCGAACATAGACACTAATTCAATAATATTAATCTTGAATGCAAAAAACAAGAGCAGTTAATAATTATTTTCATTTTAATGTATGGTTCTTAATTAACAAAAATGTTGTTATTATTAAGCGCCTTTTCACTTAGCAGTAACAGCCACACAGGTCTATCTCCAAGGTTAAGCAACGCTTGCCGAGGTTGGTCTGTGGATGGGTGACCATCTAAACATACCATCTTTCATCTGTGCCTCGTAAAGCACGATATGCTGTTGGTTGGTCCCGGCTGTCATTTGTAGATCTTTGACAGTCGTTACGAATTGTCAGAAGCCAGTAAATCTGACTCCAGTCTTACCAAGAAATAATGGGTTGTGGAGGTCTGTTAGTGAACGGGCGGTGGAAAGGGTCCAGGCGGGCGCGTGGCAGGTTCCCCTTAGCTGGCGTCTGCGGCATGGCTCGCCGCCTCTTGCAAAGAGTGCAGCTCCGTTCTACCGCGCGCACTGTAGGCCGTAGATGTAGGCAGCCACTCCCCGTAAAACACTGGTATTCAGCTGAAACCGCTTTGACTGGCAGCCGACCCCAATGTAGTTGGAAAAAGGCTAGGCAGATGATGATGAGCTATAAATAAAAATAATGTTTGATAAATAGAGTTTACATGATTTAAATACAGATTCAAAATACATATTTTTTAACATTCGTGGCTTGGTGAGCCACTAGGTGGATGTTGAATATAAATAAATATGAATTCCCAACAAAATAACGTAATGTTTGCATTATGATATTGCTTTTTCAGAATGGTTCCCAAAGTATTATTAAATGTTGCAATGTGATTGCAGGCACACATGTCGGTAACATTTTATGTTATGAAATAAAATATTTTATTCAAAAGCTAATGTTAAACGCGATTACTTTAAATTTTAAGTATAACAGATTAATTGATATTGTTTTTATTTTACTGGTGGTTACTAAAAACCACTACTGTTAGTTAATTTTATTGTCCATTTGTAATAAAAAAACTTTTTACAAAAAAATACAACCGACTTCCAAAAAAGAAAACACTACAAAGTAAAAAATTACTTTAATTTTGGTACTCGGTGTTTTTGTTAATTTGTTCGTTTTTTGACACCGACTTCCGAAATTAAAGTAATTTTTTACTTTGTAGTGTTTTCTTTTTTGGAAGTCGGTTGTATTTTTTTGTAAAAAGTTTTTTATTTTTCACTTTTTAGTGGTACCCCTCACCTAACACCACCACTGCAAAATCGCAAAAAAGCAAAATACAAACGCACTAGTTGCCCATATGATTTTCGAAAGTTCCCCTCGACTTCTCTGGGATGCCATCATCAGATCCTGGTTTCCTTATCATGGGACCATTTGGGAAGTATTCCCTTTCCAACAAAAAAACATTTTTAAAATCGGTTGGCAAGCGACGGAGTTATGCCCGAACAAACATAAAAAAAATATATATATAAACATCCGAATTGAGAACCTCCTCTTTTTTGGGAAGTCGGTTAAAAAAGGCCAATCTACACTAATATTATAAAGAGGAAAACTTTGTTTGTTTGTTTGTTATAGGCTCAAAAACTACTGGACCGATTTTAAAAATTCTTTCACCATTCGAAAGCTACATTATCCACGAGTAACATAGGCTATATTTTATTTTGGAAAAAAATAGGGTTCCGTAAGATATTTGGGTTTTTCGGACACAAGGTGTAAAAATCAACCAGAAAAGTAACTTATTTTGTGTACGCTGCCTAAACTATAAAAGATAGAACCATACATTGTTCTAATTAATTGTAGATCTTATAAATATCTACAAAAAAGTCCGCGACACACTATACCTATCTATGTCGAGTGAGGCACAACAACCATTTTTTTTTTGGCAATTTTACTAATTTTTAAACAACTTACGCATTCGCATGTCAATCGCAAACTGTCAAAAAAGCCAAAAAGCTTTATTTTCATAAATTTTTGACAGATTGCGATTGAGATGCGAATGTCAAAATTAGTAATATTGGCACTCTGGTAAGATTTTGTTTCTCTATACACCGAATTTTGTGTATTTAACATTTTTATAAACGTGAATCGGTCGTGTCTGTGAGGTTTCAGTAGACATATTATTATTTCGTTCTCCAAGGAGTACGTGACCTGTATAATGTATAGTTTACGAACTACGATACACATTTCCACGGACGAAGACAATTTATTATCTATACTAATATTATAAAGCAGAAGAGTTTGTTTGTTCGTTTGTTTGTTTGTTTGATTGAACGCGCTAATCTCAGGAACTACTGGTCCGATTTGAAAAATTCTTTCAGTGTTAGATAGCCCATTTATCGAGGAAGGCTATAGGCTATATATTATCACGCTACGACCAATAGGAGCGGAGCAGTAATGAAAAATGTTACGCAGACGACGTTGCACGGGTCAGCTAGTAATATGTAAAACGGTTAACGAAAAAAATTTTGAGCGGATTTACCTTCTAATGCAGGTTTGAAGTTTCATTCCATGTGATGAGGAATTTGTTCCTGAAAAAAAAAAAATTCGTTAAAAAAATGCATTTGATGAAAAATTTACTATTAAACCTTAATCCAAGAATAGAAAGCAGATTTTTTTGTTGGAAAAACCAGTCATGTGCGAGTCACACTTGCATATGATTTCAAACCTTTGCAGGACCTTGTTTCCTGCGAAATCATGTTTCGTTCGTGACCTTTTTTATTTTACTAATAAATTTCGGTGCATGAGATACAGTCCGGTGACAGACGGACAGACAACGGGGACATATTAAAACTTCAAGCTTTCCACATTTTTAATAGGTAGAGTCGTAGCGTAGTAATTTGTAGGGCATAATTATCAGAACACACTGCTTAAGAAAATCGAAATCTTTCAATTATTAAAAGCTGCATAAGGCTAGGTTCACATTTTTTTTTTATCTCGGAAAATGTCTGGTTCCTGTCGACAACGAAAGCAAAGCCGTGGGTAAAATTTAGTCAAATATAAAAAAGGAACCAAGTTATAAGAACACACAATATCACACAAAATACCTGGCACACGTTAAATATTTTCTACGCCGTAACAATATTACCCATTTCTTTTTTCATGCGATGCCATAACTCAAGATTTTATTATAAAATCCAAGCAGTTTCACTTTATTTTCCGTCGCTTTAATAAAAACGGCCTCAGTTTAAAAAACAAAGGAAGCGCAAAATATGGCTAGAAGTTTATGGTAGGTTACAAAACCAGAAAAAATCCGGCGGCATCGCGGCAGACCCAGACAAAGATGGCGCGACGAGCTTGATGCCTATAGACAAGATTGGTCTACATTAGCCCAGAGCCGGAAGAATGGAAGGAAGAGAGCGAGGTCTATGCCCTGCAGTGGGACAAAATAGTCTTAAAATAAAGAAATAAAATAAATGAAAAACTTGCGTGAATACGTGTGAGGAGACATACGTAATACATACGTCGGTTGTGCAAACACTATAATGACTTTTGTTCAGAAACTACAGAATTAGACTTATTCTCAGTGTCAGCAAATAGATTTCGTTCTGCTTTGTTAAAGAAACTGAAGGAATCCAATATATAGTTATTTGATCAGTCTTGTAGTCTTACTCGCATAGATTGTTCATTAGTATAGTCATATGAATTGCATATGCTGTGGATAACGGTGTGAGTTTCACATTTGTAATATCTTTGTTTATATTATTTGCGCAGATATAATGTGTTACTGTTTGTTTGTCCCAAATAAATAAATAAATAAATAAATAAATAACAGGATGACTTTTAATTTTAAAGTAAATGTTTGTGCCATGACGCCAATCGTATTATTAAGGTTTATTTTAGCGTTCTACAAGACGTACGGTGATACGCCACCGGTACATGGAGGACATCCCAACAAACGCACACAAAACGTTTTGGGAACACATTGATCGTGCGTAAGGAGTGGAATTGGTAAGGCGGTCGTCAAATAACCCAGTGAGGGGCCCTTGAGGCGGTTGAGAAACTCTGACACTATAGGGGGTCGTTAGACCTTACTGCGTACACGTTAAGAGGCAGAAGAAGTAGAATTCCCTGCCGCAGTCTTCCTGATAGCTATAAACTAAGTATGAATAAAAAGGTTCATAAATTACCTTATCTAGTAAAAGTACCTGCCGCATGTTTTTGCCAAAGCTTGTCTCAATTAAGTAAATCATGTTGGAAATATAACAATTATTATCCACGCAACACACAGCACTTTGTTTACGAACAACGACCTTCGTGCAGCTGTGACGCATCACTGGCCAACACACTTTATTCTAAACTAGCTGACCCGCGCAGTTTCGTCTGCGTCCATTTTTACATTTTCCATTATTGCTCGGCTCCTTTTTGTCTTAGCGTGATGATGTATAGCCCATAACCTTCCTCGATAAATGGGCTATCTATCATTTCGATCTGATATATTTTTTTAAATCGGAAAAGTAGTTCCCGAGATCAGCGCGTTCAACCAAAAAAACTAACAAACTTTTCTGCTTTATAATATTAGTATAGATTCAAAGTAAAATTTGCATACCCAGTGTGCCCTAACCTCACATACCTCTACCAACCGTTGCAGTAAGCCATAAAATACAGGATTAAGGGTGTTGTCACCCAAACCGAGCTAGGGCTCATAATTCTGTCGCGCCAAAACACAGTGTTCCAAGCTTAAAAACTCTTGGACAAAAATATTATCACGTACTTTGCGCTAAAACAAATTTGTTTGTCTTTTCTCCGGCACGATTATGAAATCGTTTTGTTTTTTTTTTTCGTAGATTTTATTTTGTTTTTTAATATTGTTTACGCTCGTTGTTTGCTTTGAGGAAAGCTGCTTTTGAAGGCATTTTTAAATAATACGGTGGCTTGGTGGGTGTTATGATTTTCGGATTTTGTTTTGGTGTTGGTTTTCGTCTTGTACGTAATTGTTTTGACAAAATTTCAAGGGAATTTTATAAAAAGGTAGCACATTTTTGGTTTTCCAATGTGTAACAATAAGTATCTCTTATATTTAATAATAATTATTATAAACATTTATAATCAAGTAACAATATTCATAGTGTTAGTAATTATACTTACTAGATAATTAAAACATTAACAATCACACCACTAACACCGACACATTTCGCGACCCTGCAGCAGTGGTTCATAAACGCACAATCTAGCCTGCCAGCACCGTTTTCAAATCACAATGTAAAGTAGTGTAAAAAGGAGGACACGGCGTTCTAAAAAAAAACAGTGATAGAGTTAATTAAATATTATGGTTATCTTGTACAGACAAAAACCTAAATAGTAATTTCATCAGTAGTTTCTTTAAATTACGAGCCCATCCTCAATAGTAAATATTTTCTTGCCGTGTACAACAGCCGTGACCCAAATACATGAAATACATCACGAACCGAGACTTAAATTATTTCTATTAATTTTAATTGCAGCCCCAGTGTGTTCGCTCTACTTTTGTATGAAACAAACCGCGTAGAACGATGTATTAATATATAGCCATGTAAATTGTAAGTGAAACATTGTAGGCGATCTTCTAGAACAATAGGCTTGTGTCCACTAATTACAAATTGCTTGGTTTATAGTTTCTAATTATAAATGAAGAGACGTAGACAAGAAAAAACCAGTCTATTTCTCATATAAGTTTAAGATGATAATATTTTTAGAAAATAAATTCGACAAAAATAGGCATTCAGTCACGTGACAGCGAACACCAAACAGAAAGTGTTACGTCATGCCACGCAAAACATCACTGTTGTTGTTGACGTTTTCATAGAACAGAGCAGGTGTAAACAGTTTTGTTTCGCATACTGTGACGTCATTCAAGACGCCATGACACTAATCAGCGTTTTCGAGGGAAATCTAAATTTAAAAAAAAAAATATAAAATACGTAATGTACATATTGCTTTTTCGTCAAAATATAGGTTTTTTGGGATAAAATAGATATTGAATTATATAATTAACCAAGTTTTCAAATTTTGTCAACTAGCCTGTTAGGTTTGTAAGATTTTGACATAGAGTTACATAACATTACGCCTGTATCCAAAGATTTTTAGCTTTTACTGCACCCACTTTTAGGTGTGCTTATGTCGCATCTTGAGCCACTGCCAATCTGACCAAAACAAACCAGTAACTGGCTAACACCATGCCCAATGAAAAACTGGTGTCAGATACTTCCCATCACAACCTAAAGCAAAATAAAAACGCAAAATGTAAATAAATAAATTGTTTGCCTTTACAATTATTTAAAAAATCACAAATGTTAGTTGCTACCGAACATGTTTACTTATGTTTAAATAATGATGGTAAACCCTCGATATTGGTACATAAAATACGGGCTTACCTAGTTTGGGGCCAATGTAATATTTCTGATAATAAACATTTCTTTCTTTCGACTATCACCGCCGGTTACCTAACTTACTGATTTGTTTTTTTTTTCTACCTCGAAAATAACTACTGTTAAGTTAATCCTAATATACTAGACACTCTTTTCACTCTTATAATCGCATGCAAAAAAAAACCGTCCTTAAACCTCTAACTATCTTGAGATTGTGAGAGCTTAAGGACGTTGTTCTTTGATTGAACTTGAGTTCAGAAGGCCAATTCTACTAAATTTTATACAACTTTCGCATTCGCATATCAATCACAAACTCAAAATATAATAATAATTATATAAGTATACATTGATAATTCTAACATCTATGCATGTATCTGATTGTACGTCGTCCTCGACGGACAAACACTCCAGTAGATATTTACCCCACCCGTTAAGCCTACCCCCTTAACCTATTCCTAAACGGTTATATCCAATACACAACGATGTCTGGGCATATCGTCTTGAGGTCCCAAATTGCTAGCACTAACACAGTGGGCACTGATTGCTACCTGTAGCCCGGCAGAATTGCCCCATTGTACTGAACAGTGTCTGTTAAATTCAACGCTTCGTCTCAAGTAGTTTACCTAGATAGACTAAGTAAGGGTTTGTGCATGGTGAGGAGATAACGCGGATACGACAGCACTTCAACTAAATTAATCGTAAAGAATTGTTTTGTGCGTATTACTATACGTAAGTAGACGGTTAAACAATGCAATTTCACCATTTTCAGAAGGTTCTCTTGGAGATAACTCACTTTTAAATAACTATTTCGTTAAACTTGTTTGATTGTTTGTATATTCTGTTATAGATCTATTGCGACACAACTCAAACGCTAGACAATTGGTTTTCTGTATGCGGTAGCGTAGTGAATGGGATCGTCAAAACGTCAAAAATGTATGGGATTCACAAAGGCTATTGAAATTTCACGTGGTCAATCCTAATTTGAAAATCGTATTCGCTAGTGGAATTAAACTTTATCAAGAGATTCCGAAATAGTTATTTATGTATTACGTCATCGTAGAATTGGTAAAACGTATTCATTCCTTTGCAATTCCACTTTTCGATAATCGTTTATCGCGATCGCTGCCGCACCCGCTATCAAGCACGCTACCGCTACCGCGCCCACTACCAAGCTCGCTACCGCGCTTATACTCAGGACGAAGCCTAAGTGTTTGTGAAGGACTGACTGTTCATTTGTGAAATCGATTATCAGTTCCAATATTAACCTGTTTCTTTGTAAGATTTGTAATCTGTGTAACAGTTTATAATTTCCCGAATTAGAGGAATAGCCCCATATTTATGAAATGTCAAGAACTTGTAGCAGATGACTTTTATTTCATTTGAGAAATAATGTTAAGTGTGTTTGGGCGTGTAAGCAACTTGAACATGTTTTTTATGTTAACTTTGCGTACCTAGCTAAGTGAGAAAGCCATTTCGGATGGTGTATTACACGAGTATTAACTCGGTTAGCCATTAATTTCATTGCCAAGATACGCGTTTTTTTTTACTATTTATAGGCATATGTTTGACCACTATCTCACCTGATGGTAAGCGATGATGCGGTCGAAGATGTTGCACGCTTGCCTAGAAGTACACTCTTGACTGACTCCCAGGTTGTAGCTATCAGGAAACACAGACTCTGGCAGCGAATGCCACTGCTTAGCTGTACGCACAATGAATGAGTTCCCAAAATGTTTGGTGCGTGTGGGTGAGATTCCCTTTACCGTGTTACCTTTTTTTGATACGGGATGTTATCAATTGACTCCTCCAGCTCTGGGCGGAGAGGAAGGGAGTGTCAGACTCTTACCGATTTAAACCCATCCGTATTCTTCCAAATGCCCTTTGCATTTCAGGGCTGCGGTAAATCTTTCGTTCAGATTCCGTAACCCTGGCAGATGACCATGTCCTGCGGATACTGTTTTCCTAGAGTATCGTATCCTTTTTTTTTAATGACGGGAAATCATCAAATGACTCCTCCCGCTCTGGGTAAAGCAGGAGGGAGTGTCAGACTCCTACTGATTTAAACCCATCCGTGTTCCTCCTAATACCCTTTGCGTTCTAGGGCCGCGGTGACTCTTTCGAACAAATTGCGCAACAGAGTATCTTGTTCTAGGGTTTGTTTTAAGTCACAGTCCGAAGTGAGTACCTACTATTATAAACATGAAAGCTATGTAACACACCATGGCTTACCTGCACAATAAATTCCTCAAAAGTATCCACATAATCATTTTAACCGTCTTCAACCCCACTTTCATGGCTCGAAACACCCCCAAGTTCCCCGTTTTCAAAGTGCTTATTTGTTTTATGAACCAGCTCGGTTACAATGTATGTAATTACGGCAGTTCATTAAAATAATTCCGCGATAAAACTTCAAGTTTTCGTCCGGATCTTAATGTCTTCTCGTATTTGAACACGTCTTTGGGGTGGGATATACTGAGAGGAGTTTTGGAGATTTCGTTTTGAATAAGTTTTTTTAACCAACTTCTTAAAAGAAGGAGGTTCTCAAATCGGTTGGTATTTCAAAAAATGTATTTTAAGAATTGTGTTGTCATGCAGAAATCAAATCAATGATTAAACGAATTAATATTTTAAGTCCGATTCTTCTATTTTGTAAACAACATACACATTCGCATCTAAGTCGCAATGTCTCAAAAAACAACTATTTTTCATACATTTTTGCCCGACTGAGGGGCGAATGCGGATGTTGCTTGAAAATTAGTAGAACTGGTACTCTTATCTCAGTCTCAATCTGTCAAAGCACCTCTTCGTACAGTGTTTGATATTGTCTCGCTGAGATGAAATAAGATTTATATTAGCCGTCTTGTAAGGAGTTAAAAAATATTTTATGTGACTTAAAAAAGACAATTGTAAAAACTTAGGACACTAAATATATATATTTTTATTTATTTAGGGAACTTTTAACCAAATATCGCACGGATCTATCTAACCTTAACCAAAGAAGTTACCAATAATATAATAAATATAATATATAATATATATAATAATATAATATATATAATAAATAACCCAGAAAAAAAAGTTCTAATTTTTATTAAAAAAAAAATATTATATTTTTGTATAATGCCACTGATAGAACGTTTTCTTATGTCGTAGCTTACTTTTTGTCGAGTAACATGATATAGTGCCATTCACCTTACAATTTTCTTGACAACGAGCTCAAAGGGATCATTATACAATCATTACACTTTACCATTCCATTTAAAAGGTTGTTAGGTATAAAAGTTCCATTCCAATAGAAAAAAAGTTTTCAACTTGGCTTACAATACGAACGAATGTAATAATTGGGCTACTACCTCCTTTAACGCTGCCAACTTTCCACATTCTACATCAAATGGGCCGTGGTATAAATGTGTGTAATTCATGAAGCGAAGTCCTATAGTTTGTGATAGCGGCAATAGAAATACAAACTATGTGAAAATTTCAACTGTCTTTGTTTTACGGTTCTTGAGATAGAGCCCGCTGACAGAAAGATTGACGAATAGATAGAAAGTGGAGGATTAGTAACAGGTATGGGACCCTTTAAAGTATCCATATATCCCTTTTTTAGTTTTTTTTTTTACAGAAGGCCTCGCCTTGCCGGAGTTGCGGGACTATTCGAAAGAGATACCGCGGCTCCGGAACAAAAAGGGCAATGAAGGAACATGGAAAGTCTGACACTCCCTTCCGCTCCGCCCAGATCGGAAGAAGTCATTTGATGATTTCCCATACTTGATTAATAAAAAAATAAGATGGACTGATGACCTGGTGATCGCTGGATGTGAGAAGAATAAGACCGTAACAGCTAATCTATTCTGTAAATAACCATTTCGATATCGACTTCACCTGAGTGACTAAGCTTACAAAGTGAACTTTATTTCACACATCATAAGATCTTATATTTATACGAATTTGAAACTCACCTCAGATTCCGCTGTCGAGACACGAAAATGTTGTTAGAGAATAGCACTGCAGGTAGAAGTGGCGATATTTGAGGGAGCCTCTCTTCTAGCAGTGACCGTTTTTAGGCTAAAATTATTACAGAAAATTGATTGACTGATCTTATTGTAGGCAACAGCTGTACATGAGTTGATATGCATGATAACTGACTGGACGCTTGCACCGTCTGGACAGGTCCACTCAAACCTGCGTGGTAGTTTCCGCAAAAGGCTACCACAGACGTGGTTTTCATATATTATTCACGATTGTATGGACTTTAAAAGAGATCTTAAAGTTTGTTTCGGTGTTTCTTCTCAGGGTGTTTAGATAGTATAGATCAGCCTCATCTAGAATAATAAGACCAAACATAGTCACGTGTAAAAGAGTTACATGTAACTTATTTGCAAAATAAATATGATTTACGATTCAATGGTAGTTGATTCTTTGCCATTTCCAATTTTGCCTTCAGCTCATGTATATTAATAAAGTAAATAATTTTCCGTCTGATAAATTATATTTCTGTTGAGCAAGAGCCTCTATCATTTCTATTTTCAATTTACTGCCTCCATTAAAGGTCTCATTAGGTACAAAACGTAGTCTTCAAGGCGTAATTTTCTCAGCGGCGCGGCGGCGGGTGGGAAAGTGTCTTATACAATAGAATCGAAAATCATTGTATTGAACATGAGACTATAATAGTTACAAAGTAATAAGAGAAGATAACTCAAACAGAAAAGTGGATTTAGGAAAAGAAATAGGTGTTTAGAACAATTTGGAAAATATATGGTAGTAATAATATCTTTATTAAAACAACAAATATCTATAACAAAAAGTAATACATTATATTGTGGTTCTTAGGAAAAACTATGCATTGAAAACGGGCTTCAGACTATAATGGTATTAACAATACACATAATCAATAAACAAACTCGTATCTATATTAATATTATAAAGCTGAAGAGTTTGTTTGTTTGTTTGCTTGAACGCGTTAATCTCAGGTACTGCTGCTCCGATTCGAAATATTTTTCAGTATTAGATAGCCCATTTATTGAGGAAGGCTATAAACTATATATCATCACGCTAAGACAAATAGGAGTGGAACATTAATGGAAAATGTGACGCAGACGAAGTTGCGCGGGACAGCTAGTCTATACTTCTATACTAATATTATAAAGAGGTAACATTTGTTTGTAAGTTTGTATGTAGGGGGTAATCTCAGGAACTACTAGTCCGATTTGAAAAATTCTTTCAGTGTTAGATAGCCCATTTATCGAGAAAGCTATCGGCTATATATCATCACGCTAAGACAAATAGGAGCGGAGCATTAACGGAAAATGTGGCGCAGACGAAGTTGCGCGGGTCAGAGTATTGTATACTAGCTGACCCGCGCAACTTCGTGTTTGCGTCGCATTTGCTCCGCTTCTATTTGTCTTAGCGTGATGATAATTATATAGCCTATAACCTTCCTCGATAAATGGGCTATCTAACACTGAAAGAATTTTCAAATCGGACCAGTAGTTCCTGAGATTACCCCCTACATACAAACTTACAAACAAATGTTACCTCTTTATAATATTAGTATAGATAGTATAGAAAACTCTAGCATTACTGAGTGACTGACTAACTGAGTATCTGTCAGACAACACAGAGTCTACAGCTAGTCTATTCTGCCGGTCGATTCTGTTGACATCTCACCGTGATCACTAAGGTGGAGTGAACGACAAGTGAGCTGTCATTCCATCTTGTTTGTATGGTTTGACAGCTCACTTTTCGTTCACTTCGCCTAAGTGTTCACTTCGACATGTTTATAGAATCGCACTGCTGTAAATAACCATTTCGATATTCACTTCACCTGAGTGACTAAGCTTACAAAGTGAACTTTATTTCACACATCATAAGGTCTTAAATTTATACGAATTTGAAACTCACCTCGGATTCCGCTGTCGAGACACGAAAATGTTGTTACAGAATAGCACTGCTGGTCGTAGAAAGCTGAAATTAGAAATGGAAATTCCTTGGGGAGCGTAGGGGAGCACTAAGTGATTTCCCGAAATTCCTGCGGGAATTAAATAAAACGGGTAATGCGCGTACAAAGTCGTGAGCAAAAGGTAGTACATTCATACAATAGGAAACTCTAACAGAGTTCCAAGGAGAAACAAAATTGCTGTTGAGCTCAGTAGGCTAATTCACGTAACTAAATAAGTGATGTTGCAGTGCTGTTGAAGTTAAGTTTCGATCAAAACAACGCTTTTCGTATTCTCTACCGCTGTCAGACACGCTCGCGTCAAGTTCGCGTCACGCGAGCGCAATAACAGCATTCTACTGTTGCACGTCTTTGGTGCGTGCTTCGGAACGCAACATGATCGGTATTCTACTAAGTAGTAGAATATCAAATGTAAGTATACAAGTGTTTGACGTCCCAAAATGACAGCTTATAATACGTCATATTCATTGAAATGTCATTGATTCTATTTTATTATTTAGTGAGTAATATTTTTTCTCTACACCATGAGCAATTTTGGCTGTCGTGCAGCTGACGTGCAGTTCACGCGCAGCTTACGCGCAGTTCAAAGATTACAAGAATACCGTTTATCACTCAAACTTAAACTTAACTGCCATTGCAAAACTTAATCGGCGCGTCTTATAATTACGTGAATTAGCCCTATGACCATTTTTCCTTAATTCATATCCGCGCTCACTGTACCACGACCTTACCGATCAAGATTTTAACCCGTCGCCTCGACTGCCATTAAAAGCCAAGTGCATAAAGTCAGGAAGTTGAACAATTAAATCGGGGGCGGGTCGTTTGGACCCAAAGACAGTGTGTAGTTATATGTTAGTTAGCACAATGAGGGTTGAGCCTTGTTTTTGTGATCGCCCACTTGGGATTTGGAAGTCATACTTTTCAAAATCATATGATATATATTTACTATGTCATTTATTTGGCCGCTAAACTACGACAGATATGTATTTTAATGCAACTTTTGTCGCTGTTCGCATGTATTTCGATTTATCTCGGAGAAGATTGTCAAAATTTCCAAGTTTCTTAGAGAAAAAGTTCTTAAACAATATTATAGTGACACATAATAATATATAGACCACTTTGAATCTAGATGTGTGTACCGTTGACATTGGCTTGCCTCTCGTACATGCCTTTGGGTTCTCAGGCGTGATGTTAAGAAAAACCAACAAGCCAGTCAAATTCCAAGCAAAGTAAGTTATAATATAAGCAGAAGAATAAAAGAAAACACGTTTATTCTGCCCAAAGTGTAGCACAAAAAATAATATTATTAGTAGACCTCGTTTCTGGAAAGTTACTTCATTCAACTGAACTTGAGGCTTCTTCCTAAAGTGCAATTGGCAAAGGTGGTTCGACTCAAAGGTCAGACGTAAGTTATTGCATTTTGCTCTTAGGAAATTACTATTTTGGGAACCCTGAGTTTGATATTGGATTTACGTTTCAGTCAAAGTATTTGTCCATAATTACGGTGCGGTAGTTAATTGGATAGAGCTGAATTATGTCACTGACGGATGAACAAAAAACTATGCTTTGAATGATTTTATAGGGAGAAAGTGCAGGGCGTTGTCGGCGAGGAACAATTAAGATGCTTGCCCGCAGGTTCGCTAGTTGTACTACAGACGTCAAAGTAACCGTTTTTAATGCGTTCTGTCATTCCTTTAACACGAGTGGCCTGTGGGTATCATACACGCGCCGAGCCTACAATGTTCTGCATGTCCAATTTAATAATGCTTTTAGGATGCCTCTGGCACTGCCATGGCGTTATAGTGCTTCAGGAATGTTCGCGGAGGCTCGCACATATTGTTTTCATGCCATCATGCGAAAGAAAGCGGGATCCTTACTACAGCGCTAGCACAGTAGTGACAACAGCATTCTGAAAATGATGGCTGCCAGACCGGACTCTCCCTTTCAGGGTCACTAAGTGGTAAATAATAAATCAATAATATAAACTAACAATACTAACCCACTTACGTAAGCACCATTGTTACTAACAACAAAATACTAACTAAATTATGGACTGTAGTCTGAAATAAAGTTTTATTAATTTTAATTTTTACATTACCCCGCCTTTTGCTTTGGTTCTAAATTTTCAACAGAGTTGGACCAATCGGAGTTTGTCCCCGCGTGTACTAGTGCACATAACTATGAGAGATGGTTTGCTAGATAATCGTTGGTCAGTGCCTAATTCCATTTGAAATGTCTTACCAGGCGTCGTGGTTCCGGTCCCTCGAACGCCTTCCGAATATCAGAAAAGATATTGTCCAAGACAATGTAGAAAATTATTAAGATATCGCCTGTACCTACAAAAATTTGAGCAGCAGTCGGCATGGACACGTTGCTCTCAGAATAGATGGAAGATAGGGTTTAAAATTTTCTGTGTGTGGCGACCGCGTACTGAAAGACGCAGCTTTAGAAAGTTCCAAAAAGATAGAACGATAAGCTTGTGAAGGCTATAAGAGATTGCAAGATGCGACAAGCACAGTATAAGTCGATGATGCAATGCTCGGAGCAGACCTATGTCCAGTAATAGAGTTTTTATGACCTAAAATAATGATAACATAAGGCTGAAGACAGACGAGCGTAATTTTTTGAGTTGAGATTCGCGTAAAGTGAGTCGGCGAAATTTACGCTGCATTCGTTTTCATACTTAAGTCCTGTTTGTGCCACACTGCAACGCAATATGAGTTGGACTTCAGTATGAAACCGAATTCCACTGACTCATTTTAAGCGACTCACAACTCACAAAATTACGCTTGTCTGGCTTCACCCTAAATGGTTGATACCCGCTATTTCTGTATCAACATAATAATGGTACAAATTATCATAAAAGAATTGAATTTCAGATCTACAATAAAATATGAATACTCATTAAAAGAGGGTGTAGAAACTTAAATAATTACACTTTAAATTAATTAGCAAGGGTAATCTGAACCGGACCGGCTCATTAAGTGGGCAAATTGCGAGATTAGTTCGGTCGCAACGTGACAGCGGCCATTTTGATTTTAGTAGGTTAGCATTATTTAATTCTATCTACTGCTCCCAGCTTCTTTTTTTTACTTTTGATAGGCACGCGTTTGACCATTATCTCACCTGATGGTAAGCGATGATGCGGTCTAAGATGGAGTACGTTTGCCTAGAAGTAACCTATTCCTTAACTTAAAGACTCCCAAGGTTGTAGCTATCAGGAAACACAGACTCCGGCAGGGAATTCCACTCCTCTCTTTCGTAAATGTTACAAGGTCTATGCGTATTTGCTCAGTAAAGACCTGACCTGATCAATTTATATACCAATATTTGACACATGGAGTGACAGACACTGAATCCATTATAATATTATGTTGTAATACCATATCCGTTATGAGTGAGAGACATACGAATAGCACTATCCCGTTCTCTCAAACGATTTAAGGTGGCAATGGCTCGTCACAATAGAGGACTGTTGATGACTAAATGACTTCTCGAGCCTGACCCCAAGTACTGGTTTCTTACTAGCACACCGAACTGCTTCGTTTGAATGACTTTTACACCCTCAATAGTTGTTCATGTTAAACATTTTCACTTACACATCTCAGAAGGAACTGCAGAATTTGATCATCCCCATTTCCAAGCATATTGCGTCACAGTATTGCACTAAAGCAGTTCATTCAAAGAGGAGCCTCGGGGTCTATCTCGGACTGATCGCTCCGTCCATTTGTTACCTTATTTTGTTCTATTGTCCAAGACTCTTCAATTTTCCGATGGAGTTCCTTCCGAGTGTCTCAGTGTCTGTGCCCGTTTATCTTAGAGTGCTGTATTTTATGTTGTTTTCGAAAGTTCTGAAAGGAATTTTGCCAAGTGGTTAAAATAACAAATTAATAATTAACTAAATAATAACAGCCGCACGTGTCGATCTTTAATGTTAAGCAACGCTGGCCAAGGTTGATCTGTGGATGGGTGACCATCTTAACACACCGAGTTTCCTCCGTGCCTCGGCAAGCACGTTAAGCCGTTCGGCTAAAAGGCTAGGCTGATGAATAAATTATTATATCTTAACATAGTATCAATTCTAAAATATGAAAAGGGTAGCCAATCAGTGCATGAATACAGTTAGCACTTGTGTGGAATTAATAATACAGTTAATAAGAGCCTTTATTCGACTGCGTAAAATAGTTCTTACTTCTGTGTTGGTCTTGGGAACCCCCCGTACCGTACACGGGGGAATCGAACATAAATAACGGTTCATTTGAAATCTAAAATAGCTACTCTGAAAAACTTTTCACACCTTTGCAGTGTAATAGCAAACCCCCTCGCTACATTTTATAAAAAATGACGCAAAAAAACAAATAAATAAATATAATAACCGTCCTTCCGCAATACTGATTTTGTTGAAAATACGACCAACAAACTCAGCGTCCGTTTCCAAACGAAACCGCGACCAAATGCTAGTTTGCAATATCGTTTAAAAATGGAATACTGTAGCTCAATACATTTTGATTGCTCACTTTTAAACTCTGTATCTGTATCTGTTTCGTAGTTTTAAAACTTTATTCCAATTGTGAAACAGGAAGTAACTACTATCGGTTTTTTAGGGTTAAAAATATTTTATTGTATTTCTTTTGGTTTTATAAAAAAAATGTCACTATTGAATAAATACGTGTTTTATGTCGTAGAATTTTGTAGTTTGTATGTCCAATAAATTATTCTGTTTAATTGCAAATCCTACCTAATATTACAAAATGTGAAAATGAGCTTCCATTCAACACTTTAGGCCTTTTTTTTTTTTTTTTAAAAGGCCTAAAGTGTTGGATTGATTTAGATAAATTTTGGTGGAAAGATAGACGGAGACGGTTGCTATATTTTTTCTATCTATTTTAATACAGTTTTTTTTTCTGCTTGAGCTCTAGCATTTTCATTATACAAAGACTGTTTTCTGACGAAAATAATAATTTATACTTTATAAGAAAATTGCAAAATCAAATCCATCTTAAACCTGTTAGTATAACCCGTTAACTGGTTATTGAACCGGATAATTGAATTTTCAATTAAATGGAAAACGGATTTGTTGAAAATATCCGTTTTGCCTCTTAGTAAGGAGGGTGTTATGTTCAAGTGTATTATTGATAACATCCACGTTGAAATTAATTAGTAATTGGCATAATTCGATGTTAATTTGCATTGAATAATTTGAAACAACTTAAAGTTTAGAAAAGTACAATTATTAAATAGAATAGAAAAGAAAACATTTATTCAACACAGACACAGCAAAAAAAACATATTATAAAAAAACTGGCCAAGTGCGTGTCGTACTCGCGCACTGAGGGTTCCGTAAGCAGAAGTTGCGATGTACGATTTATGACGTATTAAAAAAAAACTACTTACTAGATCTCGTTCAAACCAATTTTCGCTGGTAGTTTACATGGTAATGTACGTCATATATTTTTTTTAGTTTTATCATTCTCTGATTTTAGAAGTTAAGGGGGGGGGGACACATTTTTCCACTTTGGAAGTGTCTGTCGCGCAAACTATTCAGTTTAGGAAAAAATTATCTGAGAAACTTCAATATCATTTTTGAAGACCTATCCATAGATACCCCACAGGTACGATGAAATTTTTTTTTTTAGTTTCAGTTCTAAGTATGGGGACCCCCAAAAATTATTGTTTTTTTTCCTTCCCGGCATGACTGCGCGCTGTGTTCCACGCGCGCCTCAAAGAGATGTCAGCATAGTAGACGGAGCCCGCTCGGTCAGTGCCTGCCAGGGTTGCGGATTTTTTTCGAAAGTCACCGAGACCCAGGAACGCAAAGGGCATTAGGAGGAACATGGATGGGTTTTAGTCAGTAAGAGTCTGACACTCCCTTTTGCTCCACCCAGAGCGGGAAGAGTCATTAGATGATTTTCCATCCTTAAAAAAAAAGAATGGTTCCTCGAGGAATGTAGTGGAGACGTCGTACGAAGTTGTAAGTAAAAGCTAGTCATTACATTAATTATAAAACCTAAAAATAATCACGACACTGTAACTGTTAAAATGATTATAATTTTTCTCGGTAACGAATGACCAAGGCTTTATTTAAGGTCTATAAAACTTGTAGTCGCAACTTTTTGCATTGTCGCATCATGCATGTACGTGGAAACCTTGTAGAGAGCTGAACCTAATTAGGCGACTGGAACCTATCAATAATGTTATAACGTGTTACTTGAAAACTTTACTCTTAACTAGATTTTGCTCGTAACTTCGTACAGGTACATCCCGTTTTTCCAGTTCCCGTAAGAATTTCGGAAAATCCTCTCTTAATACTCCCCACATGCCAAATTTTATACGAACAGGGGGCCTAAAAGGCTACTTTAGTAGAATCTGTAAGCTCATCGCGTTACCCGTCACTGTCAAATTTTCCCAATCAATCTTGAACCTAATTGAATTGAATTGAATAATGCTTTAGCAATAAAGATGAAAATGAAATTTTACAGATTGTTTTGCAGTTCATATTATGATTCTGCTAAAATTACCTTTTTAGACTCGCAGTAGTTCCGGCTGTTCATTGTATGGAAGTCACTGACTCAGTAATGGATTACTTTATATTATTAGGATAACGTGTCTTGATAACAGGAATTCATACCTATTATGTGTTCCAAATAACTGCTAATTGTTGATGTATACCAAATTTTGTCTAAATCCCCAGACCTGATTTGTCTAGTAAATTCAGGACCAGTGGGAAAATTGACTAGGGTCATCCTATAAGGGTTCTTTTTGTTTCATTCCGATGTTTAAAACCCAAACAACTGCTAAGGGAGCATTCAAATATTACGTAAAACAATTTTTAGAGATTTTAGATCACCCCTCCTCTCCCATATTTGACATTAAAAAAAAAAAAGTTTCAAAAAGTAAGAGAATCTGTTTACGCGGCCTTTCTGGAAAGTAAAAAAAAAACAATTTTACGTAAGGCGTAGTTCAAAAACCCCCTCCCGGCTCTGTAACGCATCATAACATATAAAAAAAACCCCTTCACCCCACAAATTCGTTACGTAATACTTGAACGGATTGGTAATGTATACCAAATTATCTCGAAATGTCTAAAGTGATTGATCCAGCAGATTCAAGACAAGCGACAAATAGAAACAGGAGTTATCCTTCAATGGTTCCGTTTTTATATTTTACAACAAACCAAGAACAATAAATTCAACGGGCTCCCAATAATCACAGCTTATTACAAAAAACCAAGCACTTTGCGTCCAAACCTTACATTCCCGATCTTTAAAAGTAGATTTGTTCACCATTTTCCCTCTGCCCAAAGAGGCACGTTAGCGACGTCATTATTTCAATGAGTCTTAGTTTTTCGGCTGACTTGATCAAGGGATGACCTCCGAATCTATCGTCTTTAAACTTCGAAACGAGAAAGATTCCCGACACATTTCTAACGGGTGTATTTGGTAAATTTTTTTGAGGATCGGTAAATATAATCGGTATGTCAACAGTTGATAACTAACGGTGTTGGAATGGATTGTAATTTAACTTCAGACCAAAAACATTTGACTATCATATTTATACTGCTAAGAGACATGCTAAAATCAAGGATGAATAGGTTAGTTATAGGTATAGAAGCCAGCACGAGCCGTGAGTACAGATGAATGCAGCTGGGTGATCTCGCCAATGTACGGTAGGCGAACGCAACTTGCAGGCCTGATAGCTTTGACTGATGAAGCAGTAACGTCAAGCGTCAGCTATCGTCGTCTAACCGACCAATGGAGAGTGTATAATAAGCATGCTCCGTCGTCGATCACATCATTGTTTACCGTCAGATGAGATACTGGTCGTTGGTAAGCCTGGCAGCAACATAAACCTTACTTTAGTGCGAGTCGGACTCCCGGAGTCGCGGGATTATTCGCAAGAGACACCGTGGCTCCGGAACACAAAGGGCAATGAAGGAACATGGATGGGTTTTAGTCAATAGAAGTCTGACACTCCCTCCCGCTACACCCAGAGTGGGAGGAGTCATTGGATGATTTCCCATCAATAAAAAAAAAGAAAAAAAAAGTGCGAGTCGCACTCACGCACGAAGGGATCCGTACCATCTCTACTTCTATACTAATATTATAAAGCAGAAGAGTTTGTTTGTCTGTTTGGTTGGTTGAACGCGCTAATCTCAGGAACTACTGGTCCGATTTGAAAAATTCTTTCAGTTTTAGATAGCCCATTTATTGAGGAAGGCTAAAGTTTTATATATATGTTATAGTCAAAGTCCGATACACAGTCTCTTCGCGGAAGGACTGGTTTATCCTAGGTTTGGCCAAAGCCATCAGGCAATCCCCGAAATACATTTCAATTTCGCCCTTTGCCTGAAGTATTTTTAGTCAAACCCAGGAGCTCCTAACTTTTCAGTCAAACGTCGAAAGTAAATTATTCTGTTTCGGTTTTGGCCTAGTCAATCCTAGAAGCGACTGCAAAACTCGGTCAAACGTTGATCTGAACATGTTTAAACAGGTTCATAATGTCTCTCGCGGTGTTCCGACCGATTGTTTTGTCATTTCATGTTCGTTCATTGAGTGTGCGGGCGTGTAATTGTGTAAAATTGAAGATGAGTGAATCAAACGGTGTTGTTGTTACTAAAAACGTGGATAAAGAAGCTTTAAAAGTAAAGTTTAAAACAATTAACATTAACATTAATGCCTCACCATGTCAGAAAAATGATTAATTTGCCACTTTAATTACCTAAGAAATTATTAAAACAATTAACATTAAAGTTAATGCCTCACCATGTCAGAAAAATGATTAATTTTCCATTTTAATTACTTAAGAAATTATTAAAACAATAAACATCAAAATTTTAAAAATGTTATTTTTTTATACCTAATCTTACAAACTAACCTCCGTATATTCCAAAGCATTTATTTATTTATTTTATACTTTATTGCACATCGTACAAAAGGCGGGCCTAATGCCACACGGCATTCTCTCAAAGCATCTCAAATATAAAAGTGAAAATCACGTAAGCTGACCAATCAGGTGTCAGAACTGGCAGAGTTAAGCGGTTCTTAAGACTTGAAAGCTGCTTAAATTATAAAATGCTTCCAAATATACGAAGATAAGATACTTCATACCTTTATCGGAGTTTGACTCGTCAAACCCCGATTTAATAAAATTGTGTTTTGACGTTTGCCTGACCAAATTAGTCTCTCCCAGGTTTGACGAAAATTGTTTAGTCAAAGGCCGAAAATTTACATTTGTTTGGGCTTTGACTAAGTCATTCAGTCTGACCTAAGGATTGACCAGTCCAACCTAGGAGCGCCGGAGCTTCGGAGTTTGCCTATAACATATATATCATCACGCTAAGACCAATAGGAGCGGAACACTTATGAAAAATGTTACGCAGACGACGTTGCACGGGTCAACTAGTTATCTATAAAAAACGGCAAAAAAATCTTAACGTTTGTTTTAAGGGGGCCTCCCATAAACATTTGTTTTATTTTAATTATTTATTTTTAAAGTTAATAGATAACTAAATATTCCGTGAATATTTCAAGCGTCTACCTGTTTTCGTTATCAATATCGAGCAAAAACGAGTAAACCACGTTTGTTGTAAATACGTGAACCCCTTTAAATATTTATTTAATTCTGTTTTTTAGTATTTGTTGTTATAGCGGCAACAGAAATACATCACCTGCGAAAATTTCAACTGCCTAACTATCAAGGTTCGTGAGATGAAGCCTGGTGATAGACGGACGGACAGCGGAGTCTTAGTAATAGTGTCCCGTTTTACTCTTTGGGTACGGAACCTTGAAAAGTATTACAACTATACCTATGTATGTTTCTTGTTGACCTCAACAAAAGTAAAAATAGGCAGTCGCTCTAACTGGTACATCGACATCCGCTGCTGGTAACCAATCTCAACATAGTTGAGTGAAGCCTAGGCAAATAATGTAGACCAGGCTAGTTTCCATCATCCACAATAATAATGGACACGTATTTTTTGTTTTTGTAAATCAATCATTATTGTCAAAGATAAAACGCATCAAAACTCGAGATTGGGGGCTCGTGACGTCACTACCCGCTAAAAATTATGCCGGAGAGTGACGTATTGAGAATTTCAAAAGCGTCGTAACTTCGTCAATTTTGGTTACCGTAACAAAAGAAAAAATACGGGTCAAATATTTTTTGATAATCTAACTGACGGACTAATTATATTTTTTCAGTAAACAAGCCTATTCGCTCTCTAGTTTAGAAACTTCAGACTACAACGGCTAGTATAGATTATTTCTTACCACTTGAAACTTTAGGCTGCCTCTTCCAGAATGCTGATCAAAAGGTTACCAAGTAACTTCGTCAAGAATCTTCCCAACGTATCGAGCCTGAACAAACAAAAACTCGGCAGTCTTGAAACTTCCCCAACCGAACAAAACCACTCAAGGTCAAAACACCCAATTAGACCTTTTCATATTAATATTGGCTAATCTGAACTTGGGTTTCGCAAGAAATGGGTAAGTGCGAGTCAAAATTTAGCAAAAAGGGAACGTGAGTTTTTTGAACAAGAGTTTAAGTGAACATGTGAAGTGAACATGAGTTTTGTTGAACAAGAGATTGAGTGAACATGTGAAGTGAACATGCGTTTTGTTGAACAAGATTTTAAGTGAACTTGTGAAGTGAACATGAGTTTTGTTGATCAAGCAACCAAAACTTTAAGTGAACTTGTGAAGTGAACATGAGTTTTGTTGAACAGGTGAACAAGAGTTAATTAATTTAAAGCGTTATGTTTGTTATTATTTTCTTTTAGATAGGTATGTAAGGATATATGAGTTATTTTTAAGTAGAGTGTTATTTCTAGCATTCATTAGTATTTAGATTATTTTATTTGTGTAAGTGAGCTGTCATTCCATCTTGTTTGTATGTTTTGAAAGCTCACTTCGTGATCACTTCACCTCATATTTACAGAATCGCACTGCAGGTTTATTATTTTTTCATAAAATGTTTCTGACTTTCCGTTGCATCATAAAAAACTGTGCCACAAACTGCATTCTTTTAAATTAAACAAATACAATAACACTGATTATGTTCGAGAAAGAAAACTTCAGTGCGATTCTGTAAACATGTCGAAGTGAACACTTAGGTGGAGTGAACGACAAGTGAGCTGTCAAATACAAACAAGATGGAATGTCAGCTCACTTGTCGTTCACTTCGCCTAAGTGATCACGGTGAGGTGTCGACAGAATCGACCGGCTGTACGAGCGCATCACCCGTAATTATTAAAAACAAAGAAAATATTAAGTTACTTTGAAACTTTGCATTTCAAAAACTCATCGAGAAACCTAGTCTGACGTTTTGTTGAGTCAAAAATCGAAGGGCTTCTTTGTTGAGCCACATCAGTTGAAAAACTAGATCTCGGGATGTTGAGCTGAACACTGCAAGGTTACATTTACGTATATGCAGTTAATGAGCTAAATGGTGTTCGTTTTGTTGTGGCTGGCTGGTTGACATGGATTTTAAGGACTAAGTACTTATTGGTCCAGGTCTGCAGAATTTGCCGTGTAGACGGCGCGTTTGTGTTCCACGCGCGCCTCAAAGAGAGTCAGCACACAGATGGGCCCGAAAGGGCCGACGCCTGCCGGAGTTGCAGGACTATTTGAAAGAGATACCGCGGCTCCGGAACACAAAGGGCAACGAAGGAACATGGATGGGTTTTAGTCAGTAAAAGTCTGACACTCCCTCTCACTCCGCCCAGAGTGGGAGAAGTAATTTGATGATTTCCCAAACCTAAAAAAAAAGTCTGCTGGGTTTTTGTCAGTAAGAGTCTGACACTCCCTTCTATTTCACCCATAACATGAGGAGTAATTTTGATTATGTCCTTTTAGGGCACGGCGGAGTCTCGATATTTAATTGAAGATAACCCATTCACAGACTTACCTTGGCAAGCGTTGCTTTATTTTGCGTTATTATTTAGCCAATAGTTCCTCTTGGTCTACCATTAAATATAACCATTTAATAGGTATAACATTTATTTCACCAGCTAAGTTCAATTACACTGAAATAAACAATTACTCTGACAGTACGTACAAATAGTTAATTTATCTTCATTCAGACCTTGTTTAGCTATAAATCACTTTTTGTAAGATTGATGCCTAGCCTGGATTTCGGGCTACAATTTTAGGATAAAGCTGAAAAAGTTGCCGACACGACTCTGTAGGGAATATTGTTCCGGCGAGGAATTTAATAGGAATACTGTTTTAATCTCGGTAAGGTCAGTGTTTTCCGGAGAAATTAAGTGTACGTAGACGTCTGATGGATTTACTTTTGATAGATTTATAGGAAACACACTCGGGGTTACATTACGTGAAGTAGAGAAAGAACCATGACTGTTAAAGCTTTTATAGAGAACTAGCTGATGCCCGTGAATTCACTCGCTTGACAAATTACATGCTAAAACCTTCCTCGAGAATCACGCTATCTTCTGGTGAAAACAGCATGAAAATCGGTGCATTCGTTTTTGAGTTTATCGTGAACAGATAGACAGAAGCATCGTAGGACTTCGTTTTATAATATGTAGTGAAGACACTTTCTTTCAGGAACAAACTGTGTGATAAGAGTAGTCTTACGTCTCAACGCGCGCCTCATAGAGAGTCAGCACACAGAGGGGAAAGGGCCGACGCCTGCCGGAGTTCCAGGACTATTCGAAAGATATACCGCAGCTCCGGAACACAAAGGGCACATGAAGGAACATGGATGGGTTTTAGTCAGTAGAAGTCTGACACTCCCTCGCGGTCCGCCCAGAGCGGGAGAAGTCATTGAACGATTTCCCATTAATAAGACAAAAAAAAGAGTAATTAATTTGAACGTACGCATATCTGGGAGCCAATTTTACTCATTTCCAAGCAACGTTTGCATTCGCATGTCAGTCACGATTTGTCAAGAAAACCTCATGTAGACTAATTTTATAAAGACTTAAAGTTTGTTCGGTAGTAGGGGGTAATCTCTGGATCAAATGAACCGACTTGGAAAATTCTTTTACCAATGGAAATTCACGTTATTTGTGAGCGTCATAAGCTATATTTATAACTAGAAAAAAATCGAGGTTCCTATGAAAATTACAATATTAGAACCGAACAAAAGAAGTCACGAGGTGCTACTTTTTCATACATTTTTCATCACTTTCCATCAGGTGAGATTTAGGCCAAGAGTTTCCCCGTTTTGTATAAAAAAAAAAAAGATTGCCTCTGAGAAGCTTATGCACATGTTGCATGAAAATTGGTAAAATAGGCACTTTGGTAGCTTAGGCCAATCAGGAGTTCAGGAGATTCTCCAGAGTTGAAGCTCTGCAACCACACCTACGTCTGTTGGGCCAGAATAGCTACTTAATGCTACATTTTAGTGGTAGAATTTAATGCATTCTAATATTATTAATGTGAAAAAATTTCTCTGTCTGTTTTTTACCGCTTCTCATCTCAACGGTTGCAACGAAACTGCAGAAACATGGCCCACATATCCATTAATTTTCATCATGGCGAATGGTTCATGGTGGGCGGTTTAATCAAGAATATATCTCTCTAAATATATCCTTGATTATGATAATACGCATAACTTGGTTATATTTTGTCATTTTTAAATGTTATCTAGTGTTGATTTACGTATTACACGCGGCCGTTTTCAGCTGTTAGTATTATATGTATAAATAGCTGACCCGTGCTTTGCCCATTACTACTCCGCTCCTATTGGTCTTAGCGTGATTATATATAAACCTATAGCCTTCCTCGATAAATGGGATATCTAACACTGAAAGAATTTTTCAAATCGGACCAGTTGTTCCTGAGATTAGCGCGTTCAACCAAACAAACAAACTCTTCTGCTATATAATACTACTAGTATAGATAGAACAGACATTTGCAACGAGTTCCAATTTTCACCAGTTCAAACACTGAACGTATTTCCGAAACATTTCATTTTACTTTCCCACTCAGACAAGCCTTTATTTCGTCCTACATTTGACCTAGGTAAAGCCTAGATGTTGAGTCTAGATCAGATGATCCCCAATTATACGCTGTCACGCTCACGTTGTTTACTAACTCCACGCTTGCTGATAATAGGACTAACAGAGGTTACAGAGATACGACGAAAATACGAAAATTGTAGGGCGAAAATTGTTAGCTTTTTAGGGTTCCGTAGCCAAATGGCAAAAAACGGAACCCTTATAGATTCGTGATGTCTGTCTGTCTGTCCGTCCGTATGTCACTATAAGAACTATGCTGTTAAACTGGGTAAGTAGATGTATTCTGTGAACCGCATTAAGATTTTCAAACAAAAATAGAAAAAAAAACAATAAATTTTGGGGGGGGGGGGTAAACTTAGAACCAGAACCCCATACCTAGAAGTAAAACTCAAATTGTTTTTTATCAAACCCATTCGTGTGGGTAGCTATAGATAGGTCTTCAAAAATGATATTGAGGTTTCTAATATCATTTTTTTACTAAACTGAATAGTTTGCGCGAGAGACACTTTCAAAGTGATAAAATGAGTCCCCCCCCCCCTTTTAACTTCTAAAATAAGAGACTGATAAAACTAAAAAAAATATTATGATGTACATTATTACCATGTAAACTTCCACCGAAAATTGGTTTGAACGAGATCTAGTAACCAGTTTTTTTTTACGTCATAAATCGTAAATCTACAGGATTGTACGGAACCCTCGGTGCGCGAGTCCGACTCACATTTGGCCGCTGGTTTAGTAAATAAAGTAGCGTATATATTAGGTAAAAGTCAAAACCAAATCATTTATTTAAATACGACTATTTACTGTTAAGTGGTACCTACTTTTGTATGTCATGATTTTACAAGCAAAGATCATTCATAACAGCAACATTATACACTTTGTTCACAGTAAACGTTTTGACTTTGACATCACGCATGTAACTTTTCCGGGAAAAAGCTTTCGTAATACATACTTTTGTATGTCATGGTTTTACAAGCTATGATCATTCATAACAGCAACATTATACACTAAGTTCGCATTAAACGTTTTGACTTTGACATCATGTATGTAAATTTTCCGGGAAAAAGCTTTTGTAATACTTACTTTTGTATGTCATGATTTTACAAGCTAAGATCATTCATAACAGCAACATTTTACACTTAGTTCGCAATAAACTTTTTGACTTTGATGATATTGATGATGAGAAGGAAAAGGCTTTTCCTTCTCATCATCAATATCATATCAGCCGAGAAATGTCCACTGTTGGACAGAAGCCTCCATCAAGTCTCGCCATAACAACCGGTCCTGTGCGTCTCACATCCATCGGCTACCCGCGATCCACACCAGCTCATCAGTCCACCTTATGGGAGGCCTTCCAACGTAGCGTCTTCCGGTACGCGATCGCCACTCCAGAACTTTACGGCCCCATCCAGCGTCCGTTCTGCGAGCAAAGTGCCCTGACCACTTCCACTCAGTTTTGTGATATATCTGGCTATGTAGGTTACTTTGGTTCTCTTGTGGATAAAATTTATCATTTCTGGTTCGATCACGCGCTTCTCGCCCTTTTCCGTTTAAAATCACAAAAAATAATCCACAACGTTTCTTGATAATCTACGCATGACACAAGTCTAAACTCGACTGGATATTGTGTTAATTGCATATCCTGAAAATTTTCTAGCCACACTTTCTGAAGATACTGGTTTTAGTCTTGTAACTTACAGTCTTATTGGGTATAAAAATGTAATAATTATATTATTATATATTATATTGGTATTTAAACTTTCCTAGTTTGCAAAGAAAATAATTATTTTCTTTAACAAGTAATCAAAAAAATAAAATTTAGATATAATAATATGTTTTAGCGGTTTAAGCTATCAACTAGATATAATATTGTACAACATACTCAAACACAATATGGACATCTAATCTCATATCAAAAAAGTGTTACCAATTCAAAATATATAAATGCGAAGCACGGATAACTGTTGATGATTTATGTTGCCATTAATAAAAACATACCATTATCCTTGTGCTCAGGGTTAAAAATGAAAAATGCCTACACATATACACGTATATTTGGTAAAGAAAAACGTCGCCACTTTGAGTAGGCAGTTGGGAAATATGGTTGAAGGGTCGTGTACATAATAGGCTATGCTGGAGATAGTTTCGTACATGGATAGTTTACTGCAACCAATGGTGTTTGGAGAAGTGTACTTAAGGTGGAAGCTCCAGGGTAGCCCGCGAAATTCAAATAATTTTATGTTTTTTTGCAATTTGCTGGTCAGTGTGAAGCTGTATGTTAAACAGAATACGGTTCGCAATCGTAAATAGCATTTATCTAAAGGATTATAACTATTATTTCGTGAAAAAGTCATTCAATCGAGTTGTATGAACTTAGAGGGTTATATTGATAATTAAAATGGGTATAATTCTTTAGATAAATATGCGTTACGACCGCGAATTATATTTTGTTTAACATACAGCTTCACACTGACCGGCAAATTGCAAAAAAAAAACATAAAAATATTTGAATTTCGCGGGCTACCCTGGCGCTTCCACCTTAAGCAAACGAAATTAGTCACGGATAATGACTTAAGAAATTTGAAGTTTGAAGAAGCCAGAAAACCCAGTGGAGACTTTGAGACGAACTCCAAATTCGAATTTGGAACCAGGGTGCTAATTCTAGTTATTTTCAAGCAATGTTTGCATTCCCATGTCAGTAGAAATCTATCAAAAATTCAGAGATTTAGAGTGTCTGACCATTTGCGACGAGTGAGGCAGCAGAGCGGAGAAACGGAGAAGAAAATAGTTCGAGGGACTAAATGAGTATTTCACCTGAGGCGAATACTGTGCTTTTAATTACGAATACAAGGAATTTAAAAATAAAACACGGATCTAAATCTAATGAACTCATCGTGTTATATAAATCTGCCAACTATTCAGCCATCACATTTTCATAATTGTTTTTTTTATGATTTGTAGGCTGTCAGTTGAAAACGATTCTCCCTAGGGCAGCAAAGTAATACTTTCAACCCGGTCCTCAGCCAACTTCAGGCTTACTTTCCGGGCATGAGTAGTGAAAATAAATTTTACACCGTTCCCATCCCAAGGTCCAGTTTCACACAATACACTCGTTCAAGCTCGTTCAGGTCCGTAATAAAAATTGTATAAAATTCCTATTGAAATACTGGACTCCGTAACAGGTTGCTCCGTCTACAATGGTTACTCATTTCCTTTTGATGACGTGTCATTTACTGAAAGAGTAAAATGTGTTGCTAGAGAGAAATATATCGTGTTTCTGTTGTTTAGTTAGTTGTAGAACAGAAATGGGAGCTTTTATTTATTTTCTTTAATTATCTGGGCAAGATAAAAATGAGAGATAATTAATAATATTATCTTCGATTGATGAATAAGAAAATGATAATGACTTTTTTATCATTTATAATACTAATAGTAGACTAGCTGTCCCCCGTGGCTTCGCTCCCGCAACGAATTTTTTTTACTAAGTGAAAGCTACACTATCGCATCGATGAAGTAGGTTAACTGAAATAGTTAACATCTAGTAATTATAACGATTGAAATTACAAATTCAATTAAGTATTTCAGATTCACTAAGCGCTTCCAAGCGTATTTCATAATGCGCACAGCAAAGGAGTGGAACTCTTCGCCTGCGTCTGTGTTTCCGAATGCTTACAACCCTAATCTTTTCAAAGTTAGAGTGAACAGGCTACTTCTGGGTAAGCTCGCACAATCGTAGACTGTGTCTCTGTCATTTCTGACCAAGACTAGAGTCAAGTACAAACCCATATCAAGTAAAAAAAATAATTCCATAATACCTGTCACCCAAATGTGTAACATTGTAGTTGTTTATTCTACCTCTTCAATAAAAATACAACCGACTTCCAAAAAAAACACTACAAAGTAAAAAATAACTTTAATTTCGGAAGTCGGTGTGTTTGTTACTTTCTTCGTATTTTGACACCGACTTCCGAAATTAAAGTTATTTTTTACTTTGTAGTGTTTTTTTTGGAAGTCGGTTGTATTTTTTTGTAAAAAGTTTTTTATTTTTCACTTTTTAGTGGTGCCCCACACCTAACAACACCACTGCAAAATCGCAGAAAAGCAAAATACGCAATTTCGATTATCAAAGAATCATCTAAATAGTCAAATTCCAGGTATTTGGATTTAAAATCCAAAGTTCGTAACCGATTTTGATATGATTTAAATGGGACCAATCTGCAAGTATATCCTTTCAGATAAAACAAGAATTTTTCAAATCGGTTCATTGTCGGAGTTACGAGGTAACAAACATAAAAAAAAAAAACATACAACCGAATTGATAACCTCCTCCTTTTTGGGAAGTCGGTTAAAAATAAAAAAAAAAACAAAAGAACAAATAATTGTTCTCCCATACATCATAATTATTATATTCTTCATACACAGGTTATGTGGAAAATATTAATGTCGTGCGGTGCCTTACGTTGTGGCATTGGCTCTGATTTAGTGATACCATTGATCAAATGGCTCGGGTTCACCTCAGCGGCTTATGAATTATACAGTGGTATTATTAAATAGGGACTTATGAGTAGTATGGATGGAATTGCCTTAATAATTATTAGGGGTTTACCAAAGAAGTTGGCGTTTTATTTCATGGCACATGTAAAGTGCGATGACTGCGCTGTGATTTGGAATTATTATCATCATTTTTCAGAGGAGTTCGTGGCTTTTTTTTTTACAAGCCCGCCACACATTCCCAACCACTGCAACTCCTGAAAGCCAGAATCAACAGTGGCGACCACCAGAAAAACGCCGAGTTAATGAAACCCGACGAGTCCCGGAGAAACGATTCAACTGTCTTGGATCCCGCAACGAAATTAATCAGAAGAGTACAGCGGAGGAGTAGGAAAAATAAATATAATTTCCACTTCCCTCCATATCAAGCAGGAGACAGATTAGAGCTAGGCCAATAGGCACCAAGGGACATATACAACTGGGTTAGGCCCAGTTGCCAAGCACCACGGATTATATATTAACATTTAAACTAATGGGTCCTAAATTGTGAGCTACTTTTGATTCCAGTAATAGGTATGGCAAAATCGCCTGAACGCACGGAAATTTGTTCTGGTTTCTACAAGGTCCGTATAGTAAACTACTCCAGATTTGACCTGAATACTATCTAACATAACATTACGTTCAGTCTGCCAAAGAATACACTCCCACAAGATGTGATGTGCGGATTGTTCGTATTCAAGGTCAGCTGTAGAGCATTGACATAAAGGTGAGGCCACAAGCCTAAAGGAAAATAATTTACTCTTAAAGTTGCCATGACCTGTGAGAAATTGGGCAACACAGTGATCCACCTCCAGCCATGTCTTCTCCAGCCGCTCACGAACGGATGGAAAAAACTGGTGGAGGTGTCGGCCCTTGATGGAATCTTCCCACCTACATTGCCATTCGCATAAAAGTGCCTCCCAGACGTCAGTCTGGGGTTTTAATAATCTAGAGATCTTAGCACGGTCGCGTTGCGGTAAAAACTCTGGGTCCGTGATCTTTCTAGCGTAGAAGTACATTGCAGCACGCCGCTGCACCTCAAGATCGACTGGGAGAACACCCGTGGAGGAGTTCGTGGCTAAGTAATAACAGCCACACAGGTCGATCTTCAAGGTTAAGCAACGCTTGCCGAGGTTGGACTGTGGATGGGTGACCATCTTAATATACCGAGTTTCCTCCGTGCCTCGGAAAGCACGTTACGCTGTTGGTCTCGGCTGTCATTTGGAGATCTTTGGCAGTCGTTACGTATAGTCAGAAGCCCAAAAATTAGGTACTCATCAACGCAGACGTATGCGTCGTTTTAAGAAATTCAACTGTTAACGGGAGAAACGGGTTGGAATTAAAGCAAAAATTTTAAAAAAAAACATCAAAAACTGCTCAATCCATGAACTTGAAAACTAATAAACTACAAACTGATAGCTGTGGTCACCCATCCACAAACCGACCTTTGACAAATGTTGCTTAACCTTATAGAAACGAACTCGTATTATTATCACAAATCTATATAAACTATCACAGTTCATACACTTAATACAGGAATCATGTGGATTACCACGCGGTTCCTTTATTTTTAACCAAATACCGTTGTATAAATAGTAACAAATAAACAATAACGATAACTAAAAATTAATCAATACCTACACCAAACTTACACCATCCCAAAAATATAGCATCAATTTTGTCCTCAACGTTGTCAGCTGGTTATGCCTATTATGATTACGAACCGTCGTAATCATAATAAGCATAACCAGCACAATCATTTAACAGTCAGAATATTTTTTTAAATATTACTCTGCTGGAACTTATGTGTGTTAGCTTTATAGGGAATGGAACGTTTATCTAAAATGGCGCGTTAACTCGATACGCCGGAATCGAAAAACAACTATTTAAGTTTAAATACTTTTTCTGAAGTTGTACTAAAGTGTAAATACTTTAAAAAAATGTATTTCTATTTTAATTTATTTGTAATTAGGCGTATATTAATGTATACGCCACTGAGTGTAACTAGGCTGAAACTGGCCATGTCATTTGATTGACCCTGTCCAGTCAGTGCAAACATCTATCAATAGTCGTGTAGCTCAACTCTTTTCTACTAAGGAGCTCACTCGCTGTCAGCTAGTAATGCGCCCAAGAGACTGGTGGCATTGCCACGTTGAATGGCAATAGAAATAATTTAGCAAAATTCTCATACTACTATCAACATTTATATGACTAACTTCCATCCAGTCTAACCAACCACGACCCACGTAAAACTAATGAATGATGATAAATAAAAGCCCGAAGTCATTGTACCTTCAAGCGCTATACATAATTCATGACCGTTAGGGCAGCACAGGTATTTTTAGGAACAAAGGAACTCTCTCGCTACTGAAAAGAGGATGTTTTTTTGTTGATGTCTCATGTTTGTATTAGTTTAGATTTTAGTCAACAGACGGTTTTTTGATCTTATTGATGAAAACGATGTACAATCTATAGGAACCTAATATTATAAAAAGGTAACGTTTGTGAGTTTTTGTTGTTGTAAAGTTGTAGAGGGCAATCTCTGGATCTTCTGAACTAATTTTAAAATAATTTTACCAAGTCTCGTTACTTTTGAGTGTCATAGGATGTAATATATTAACTTGAAAAATACCGTCAGCTAGTTCAGAATAACTTTCTATAGTAACAATAAATCTGCCTTGTCTATTCCCAATTTATTTTGGCGTTGGCTTGCACTCGAACCGGATGCAATTGCATAACCATTCAAAATTTCATTCATCAGGGCCTCATCTACAGACGTATTCCTTGCATTCTTGGAATTTACTAGTCGGAGACCATCTCTAACGTAGAACTGTTGAAGAACTCCTACGACAGCCCGATCGACAGACAGAAGTGGAGTTAGATCCCTCACATACTCTGGAGGGATTCCAATCACATTTCTAAACAAGCCATGGGTTTATATCCTCAAAGAAAAAGGTAGCATGGCCGTCCCCGTAAAACCCAGGGTCGTACCGTGTTGGCAGAAGCAACAGTCATCAGATTGAGGTAGAGCCAATGATATATAAAACTATAGATACGTTGTCCGCACTCTAAAATGACTACATGAAATGAAGCCAATTGGCCACATCGCGCTTAGTTACGCACCAACCTGCCGCGCGACACTACGTTTGTTTTGATATCAATTTGACTATTACTTATCCTGTGACGTAACTGAAGATGTATATTCATCTCCCTCTAGCAACAGGCATCCCGCCGTACGGTGACATATTTTCTTTAGCTTTCTTCATGCGTATTAGTAGCTATCTAGTATTTTCGCCGTTTATAAGCGCCGCGATGTTGGTTTATGACGTGTCTATATATAATACGTCATTGGGTAGAGCGAGATGAAGCGTAAAGCTCCAGACCGCGATGGAGAACTACTGTAAAGGCTTTACACAGCTTAGGAACATAGAATCTGAGGTCAAGACTGCCTGTTTAATATCTACAACTTACTTGATAATAAAATACCCCTCGGCAACATTAAATTCTAAAGACAACAAGTTCGAATACCTAATAGCAATATTATCATGAACTATGACCGCAATTCAAACCCTTGATAGGGGTCGGATTCTGCTCGAAAATTCTAGGCTCAAAGCTTAATAGGTACTTGTTTATTAATGTGACCAAAACCGAATCAGGGCCCATTGTAGTCCTCCTTAGCATATTTCAATAAAGACGGTAAATCTCAGCGTAGGCCAACCAATGGTGCAAGTGATATTATAGTGTACAAGTATGCGTTTACACTGGTGTCTCTTCACTTAATTTCGCACTCCGATGAGACAGCATTCTAAAACGACCAGAGAGAGATCAGGCGCAGGACCCACGGTTTTGGGAGGCATCCCCACACCAGCAAGTTCCAAACTTCAGACTGCCACTGTAAAAATCCTCATCTTTTGAGTACTTTTCAAGGCACAGGAGAGCCACAACAGCGACAACCAACGTCCGGACTACCACTGAATAATATGCTAGATTCCATCATCCAAAAATTGCAAAACTGTTTAGTCCGTTAGTTAGAGTATTGAAAAATAATGGACACGTATTTTATCAATGAATATTGACAAAGATAAAACGCATCAAAACTCGGGAGTGGGGGCTCGTGAGTCACGACTCAGTAAAAATTATGCGAAGGTGTGACGTATTGAGAATTTTAAAAGCGTTGTAACTTCGTCAATTTTGGTTCCCGTAGTTAAAGAAAAAACACGGGTCAAACATTTTTTGATAATCTAACTGACGGACTAATTAGATTTTTTCAGGACACAAGCCCATTCTTGATGATCCGAACACTGGCCGATCTGGAAATCCAGTAGCTCAGTAAGATTTCAGATTTCATGACCAACGGAGCACTCAAAACTAGTCCACTATAGATAGTTATAAAAAACATTCATTTATCAATTACAAAGGAAGAAGATCAAAGAACGTAAAAAACAAATACCAAAACAGACACAAAAGAAAACGCATTGCTTAAAGGCCATACACATTTAGACGTATTCGCTAAAAGTTTCACTCCACATTGTTTTGTACGTGCTGCCGTCCGTTTCAGCAAAAAGGGGTGAAATCTCAGCAAAATAAAAGTTTAGAGAACCGGTCCGGTTCGGACTTGGACCGGGCGCGTCACGTACGTATGCATTGACCCTTACGATTGATGTTCGGAGTTCAAATGGATGCTGCGTTGTACGAAATGTATAGATTGTGACGTGTTTTCTGTTTTCGTGTTGATTTTTGACGAGTAAGGTTATGTTGAGTTGCTTTGTATGATTCAGCTAGTTTTGAGTTTTGTTTTCTTGTTTTGTTCAATCCACATTTCGAGTTATTGCATTGTGTTCAATATATGTAGTATCATCAAACTGTTTTTGACAAATAAAACGTACAAATTCCCGATTAGTATTGGTCATTCTGCCCCGTAATTGTGTTTGCCTAACGATTTGCGATTTGTGTATAATTGAGCAATATCTGTGTTGTATAAAACTTTAAGCATGTTCCACACGGATGTTAGCGTCCCATCCAAGGTGACCTTGGTTGGAACTTTTGTTTCCATCCGCAAATTATGTTTGAATTTAGATTGCATCTGTCGTCTACATGAATGGCAACAAACAAGATCACCTTAAATTACATACGTCTGGATAATCACTACTTATTATAAAACAAAGTCCTTCATCGCGTCTATTTGTCTCTCTGTTCGCGACAAACGTAAAAACTACTGCACCGATTTTCATCTTGTTTTCATCAATGGATAGAGTGGTTTTTGAGGAAGGTTTCAGTATAAAAATTTACTTACTAATTTATTATATATTAAATTTTTAATATTATAGCTAGTGCTTTATAATATTGCAAGTCTTGCTTTTCGTGAAAGGCTTAAATTAACTATTTTATCAGAAATGTTTAGCTACTGTAACTACCATCTTTCTACTGGATTGTTACCAAAGATTTTTACCATTGTTACATGCTTTACTTTGTAGTTTACACAACTGTTAAAAATATTTTCAATATTTTACCGTTACTCCTAACAAGTCCATGTTGCAAATGAAACCTCAATGACACTACACTTTCTCACCAACAATTTATTTATCACACCATCGATTTACATCACTGGTTCCAACAAAACAACTTCAGCAACTTAAGCCTAGTTCGGTAAACAAAAAGTTTTAGGGACATGGGACCAAACTAGGGTCGTCCATCAATCAGTTGGACAGCTATTTGTACCTACCGACTCAGCTGGAGTATTGGTTGATAGAGATGTACGAGCTACTGCGGTGAGTGTAGGGATGGGAATGAGTATAGAAATTGTTCCGAAGTTGATACCGGTAGTAAATGAAAACATCAATTAGAGTAGAGTATCCGACTTGGTGATCTATATTACTATTATAGTTTAATTATTATTAATTATAAAGCTGTAGAGTATGTTTGTTTGCTTGAACGCGCTAATCTCGGGAACTACTGAACCGATTTGAGTGTTAGATAGCCCATTTATCGAGGAAGGCTATATGCTATATATCATCACGCTAAGATAAATATAAACAGAGCATTAATGGAAAATGTTACGCAAACGAAGTTGCGCGGGTCAGCTAGTTTTTTTTTTATATTATCAACAAATATTAGAGAAAACAAAACAAAGAATCGTTAGTTATAAAATCTCAAAAAAGTTCGGCGTATTGAACGTTTTAAAATGCAATTTATATAATAAAAACACAGACAGCGGTAATTGCGTGTGATTCTACTCACAAGTTAGTTGTAATTCAGTTGGTTTTAAAAGTTGATGAGTAAAAACTCTTTTACACGTCAATCTTATTTGACGACACGGACGACACGGTTAGCGCAGTGGTTGAGCGATTGACTGCTGCGCAGCATGTCGCGGGTTCGATTCCCGCACGGAACAAATATTTGTACGACCTACAAGTATTTGTTCCGAGTCTGGGTGTTTTTCTATCTATAATTTGTATGTATTTACAAAAAAAAAATGTATATAAGTAGTTTATCAGCCATCTCGTTACCATAACACAAGCATTAGATTGCTTAGCTTGGGACTATGTGGCGTTGTGTGAAATGTCCAAGGATATTATTATATTACTAGCTTCTGCCAGCGGCTTCGCCCGCGTGATCCCTAGGGAACATGTTCCCGGGATTAAAAGTAGCTTATGTGCTATTCCAGACTATAATCTATCTCTGTTCTAAATTTTATTAAGATCCGTTAAGCCGCTCTGGCGTGATTGAGTAACAAACAACCAAACTTTCACATTTTCATTTTTTTTTTTTTCATTTTTTCTATTGATTTTAGCGTGATGAAAAGTATACTATAACCTGCTCAGGAGTATGAATAATAATTGTACCAAGTTTCATTAAAATCCGTCGAGTAGTTTTTGTTTCTATAACGGTTATACAGACAGACAGACAGACAGACCGACAGACAGACAGACAAAAATTGTACTGATTGCATTTTTGGCATCAGTATCGATCCTTAATCACCCCCTGATAGTTATTTTGGAAATATATTTCATGTACAGAATTGACCTCTCTACAGATTTATTATAAGTATAGAAGATATAGATATAGAAGATAGATATAGATAGATATAGATAGATAGATAGATAGATAGATTAGGTCGTCCTGCTGTAGACCATAGATCTCACTCAATTTTAACGGACGGTGCCATTAATTCTTGGGCTCTGGGGGACTACTCTCTAAGCCCGAAGCCCGTAGTTTCGGGCTTAGTTCCGGGCCTATTGTTCTGCTAATCATCTACTGACTTACGATTAGTCCTGAACCTGAACGAAGAATGAATGACAACACGATTTGACAGACACTGACAAATCGTGTATTCATTAATTCTTAGTGCTAAGTGATACGGAATAGAATACGCTCGCAACTAAGCCCGAAACTAAGGACTTCGGGCTTAGAGAGTAGCACCCCAGACCATGTGAAAAATAACAGTTTTTGACAACTTTGTCTCATTGTCCATTTTAATAAACAGGGCCCTGGCTGAGTGAGAAAAAGCTCTGAAAATAAAGTCACTTATGACTTCCATACAGTTCGTACCGGTCAAATCATTATCATAAGGGCCATATAGATTAATATTCGAGGCGAATTTATGAGAAAAGTACCAAACAGACTTGTATATAAACTTGTCCAGACAATGCTAGTAGCATTTTTCAGCTATCAATATCTGCAATGATAAAAACTGACAAACTGATTATTATCTACCTATAATCGATACAAAATACTGATATATCAACTGATTTAAAAATCTGATTTGGCTAAAGCGCTATCCTACATACCACTTTATGGTTGAAAATTACTTCAAAATATCGTAAAAATTAAATATATTATTACTACATGCGAATTTGACGTGGCAGCATAGGAAATTAAAGTTCAAGATTTAGAAAGATTCTTGACGTAATATAAACAAAATATGAAATGAAACTTGTACGTTTTCTCAATCTTATAAAAATATAAGACGAAACCTTATTAGAAATTCAGCTTTGATCTAGTTTCATTATAATAACTTACTTATTAGGTTGGTTTCGAAACCAAATGTATTACTCAGTAAAACTGCGATAGAAACAGTTGAATTAGTTAAAGCTTTTCTTGTATCTAACTTATTCACGAGTTAGGTATTAATATTACTGTAAGTAATTGTATAGTACTTACACTAAGTGCAACTGAAAAATCACTCGGTCATCGTCTGCCTGTCTAGACTGCCAGCCAAACCGTATTCAGCTGAATACCAATATTTTACACTTTACGAGAAGTGGCAGCATACCAGACCTCCACAACCAATAAACTGGGTAACACGGTACTCCTTGGCAAGAATGAAGTCAGATTTTCTGGCTTCTGACAATCCGTAATGACTGCTGCAGATCAGCAAATGACAGCTGAGACCAACGACTTAACGTGCTTTTCGAAGCACGAAAGAATCTTGGTATTTCAAGATGGTCACGCATCCGCAGACCAACCTCGGCCAGCGTTGTTTAAGGAAATCAATCCATGTTGCTGTCACACTTTCGCCATGAGCTCGTTTACATACACTCGGTGTCAAATGAAAATGCTTGCTAAGCCTGGAGCAAAGAAGTACTTTCTAGGCTTACCATCATAGACTATATCAAAATGTCCCGTCAGTCCCTTATATTTTGACTTTCTAACCACCATTATTATTTTTTACTTTTGATAGGCACGCATTTGACCACTATCTCAAGTGATGGTAAGCGATGATGCGGTCTAAGATGGAGCACGCTTGCCTAGAAGTAACCTATTCACTCTTGACTTAAAGACCAGGTTATAGCTTTCAGGAGACACAGACTCCAGCAGGGAATTCACTCATTTGCTGTACGCACAATGAATGTGTTCCCTACACGTTTTGTGCGTGTGCGTGGGATGTCGTCTTGTGGTCCGATGATGGAACGGGCTTGGCGCAGTTAAATTATGCAGTTCCGTCACACATTCCCCAGAATGCAACCGAAAACGGACAGGCTAGCAACTCGGAGTCGATGCTCAAGACTTTGGAGCTTCGACTCTACGAGCCTATGATCCTCTTGGCTCGTTTTTCAATTGACTCAAGGGCATCAAGCTGGTACCATCATTATCGTAGAAATAATGTCACTTTTTTCAGGCTTTCTCGTCTAAAGCCTCAAGTTACGACTACTGAGAATTCAAGCGCGAGCTAAACTTGGTGGTCATTATTTGGGTAGTTAGCTTCAGACCCAGCAAGCGAGAGAGGAGAGTATCCATAAGTGTCGTGTATACAGTTTCTGTTTTTGGATACGCTTATATTACCTACTAGCTTCTGCCAGCGGCTTCGCCCGTGTGATCCCTAGGGAACATGTTCCCGGGATTAAAAGTAGCGTATGTGCTATTCCAGACTATAAACTATCTTTGTTCTAAATTTCATTAAGATCCGTTAAGCCGTTCTGGCGTGATTGAGTAACAAACTTTCACATTTTTTTTTTTCATTTTTTCTATTGGTTGTAGCGTGTTGAAAAGTATACTATAACCAGCTCAGGAGTATGAAAAATAATTATACCAAGTTTCTTTAAAATCCGTCGAGTAGTTTTTGTTTCTATAACGGTTATACAGACAGACAGACAGACAGACAAAAATTTTACTGATTGCATTTTTGGCATCAGTATCAATCCCTAATCACCCCCTGATAGTTATTTTGGAAATATATTTCATGTACAAAATTGACCTCTCTACAGATTTATTATAAGTACTAGCTTCTGCCAGCGGCTTCGCCCGCGTGATCCTTAGGGAACATATTCCCGGGATGAAAAGTAGCTCATGTGCTATTCCAGACTATAATCTATCTTTGTTCTAAATTTCATAAAGATCCGTTAAGCCGTTCTGGCGTGATTGAGTAACAAACAACCAAACTTTCACATTTATAATATTACTCGTTTGGTGTAAAGCGAAATTATAGCAATCTTCCCCTCGACATTATAATTATTAAAGGATAATATTGCAAACTGTCGTAAGCCGTTTTCCGAAGCTACTCGCTAGCCTCTAGGCGCCAAGCTAGCCGCCTGCCTGTGCGTTCGCGACCACAAAAATAATCCTTATAGCATGATTCAGTATTCACGCGCGATGGCTTATTATTAGCGTTTTTCATGTATAACTTTGGTGTTTCTATACCGATTTCTATGATTCTTTTTTTATGGAATAGTTAATAATGTTAACTTTTATTAATGTTAATTAGGGACGACTGAGAGTTTTATAAACGTAAGAGTAGACAAATACAATCAGAAAGCTTCGAACTGCTAAGCTATCGGGAGTTACACGTGTTATTGTTCGTCAATCATAAAAGATAGACATATGCTGTCGTTGGATATTTTTTATATAATTTTTAAGGAAAACATTTCCGTCATACATGATTTCTGTGTAGCTTTCACCATTAAGGTTGCACACGCGACGGAAGCTTAAAAAATGGAGTAACTTCTCCCGTTTTCCCAACATTTCCCTTCAATGCTCTGCTCCTATTGATTGTAGCGTGATGAAAGTATACTATAACCTGCTCAGGAGTATGAATAATAATTGTACCAAGTTTCATTAAAATCTGTCGAGTAGTTTTTGTTTCTATAACGGTTATACAGACAGACAGACAGACAGACAGACGGACAAAAATTGTACTGATTGCATTTTTGGCATCAGTATCGATCCCTAATCACCCCCTGATAGTTATTTTCGAAATACATTTCATGTACAGAATTGACCTCTCTACAGATTTATTATAAGTATAGATAGATAGAATAGATATTCTGCAGATAGGTAAAAGAGTGCGCTTTTTGACAAGAATGATCAATTAGAAGAAAGGGATTATGATATTCATGCTCCATAGCTACGTCTCTTTCACAATGGAAATACGATGGGATGGACGCGTGTCCATTCTATTATGTTCTTTGACGTCAAAGAAGGGTTGCAGGACTCCAGTTGCATGATTTCCATTAGTCGGGAATGATCAATCCAAATTGTATCTTGCTGTTCTGGCAAGCTTGTCTATGATTTCTTCATTTCATTTCCAGCCTAGTCTGTTGAAGCGTAGCGTGGGTACAAAATAAAATATCCCTACAAAGATTATTTTTATTTTCAGTAACCTATTTTAATAACAACCCAGATTCTTGTTTACACAACATCAAATATTCACTTCAAATATTTATTCTTAAGCAATAATATACGGAATGAATAACTAATATTTCAAAGGATGAAAATGGTATTTCAAATTTAATCTTGAATGAAATAAACTTGTATAACTTGTTTATCATTCGGAGAGTGTAGAGGATAGATTTATTGATGCTGTGAAAATAAGGCTACTAGCAATGACGTAGCGGGCAAAAGCAGGAGCCGCGTAAGGCTGGCTATCGTTTGATGCGGAGCGAGGCAGCAAAAATGTGGACTGTGCGGAGCAAGACCGAGTTCACGTGACAGTATTTTGAGTGGACTGGCACTCTTCGCTTCTCCGATTTGGTTTATTAACGTAGAGCGAGGCAGCAGAGCGTATTTGCGGAATGTGCGGAGCTAGTCCAAGTTCACGCTACGAGTATTTTGAGTGGCCCGGCTGCCAGATTTTTTGCTGCCTCGCTCCGCTTTCCAGTTTTATATGAATTTTTAAGTTCGTTCGCAAATCCCTGTTCACTGAAAGCGAAACGATTATTTTATGCAATAAGCTAGTTTTCATCATCTACAAATTGCAAAACTATTTAGTCCGTCAGTTAGAGTATTGAAAAATAAAGGACACGTATTTTTTGTTTTTGTAAATCAATGAATATTGACTAAGATAAAACGCATCAAAACTCGGGAGTGGGGGCTCGTGACGTCACAACCCGCTAAAAATTATGCCACAGCGTGACATATTAAGAATTTTAAAAGTGTCGTTACTTCGTCAATTTTTGATAATCTAACTGACGGACTAATTAGATTTTTTCAGTAAACAAGCCTATTCCATTGGTAAATATTGGCACAGCTCCGCTTTGCCCTTCTCTTCTCTGCTTCAGAAGCAAATAAAAGTGCAGTGACAATGTAATATTCTACCGGCAATAACGATTGTCAGAAATACCTGACAAATATTGGTACGACGTGACATTTTTTAGCGCAGCTCAATGAGGGACACACATTTGTACACTCGATCCTACCCTCTATGATGAACTTTCTCTATCACTCAAAGGTTTGCTGGGAGAAAACTCAACTTTGAGTTAAGCTCGCCACTGTACGTCATGTACTTTATTATGGCTGTATCATAGAAGTTGTTTTGGTGTACAATAAAGAATTAAAAATAGGGTTTTCAGGAAATTCCTCTTTAATAATGTAACGTTTGTTGAAGTTGACGTCAATTTATATTTCGGAAAACTAGTCTTTTTGACAGGCCCATGGAATAGATGCCTAGTACTGCTGCTGTAGTGACGTTATATCCAAAAACTTTCATTCCATCCGTTGATCCATTCCGGGAATAGCTATTGCTGATAGGTTATTTACAAACAGTACAATTTAAAAATGTGTGAATGCTTCTTCTATCTATACTAATATTATAAAGAGGTAACATTTGTTTGTAAGTTTGTATGTAGTCTAAACTAATATTATAAAGAGGTAACATTTGTTTGTGAGTTTGTATGTAGGGGTTAATCTCAGGAACTACTGTTCCAATTTCAAAAATTCTTTCAGTATTAGATAGCCCATGTATCGAGGAAGGATATAGGCTACATATCATCACGCTAAGACTAAAAGGAGGCGATCATTAATGGAAAATGTGACGCAGACGAAGTTGCGCGGGTCAGCTAGTCAAAGATAAAACGAATTGCCAGTCTACCTCTTTATCTCACGTATCTTTCCATTTGCATAGATTGGACTAAATTTAATAATCCTAATATATGAAATTCTTCCGCTATTGACTGACAGACAATGCACAGCTTTAACAACTGATCGTAGATTAAATGAAATTTGGCATGTAGGTACAGCCAGTATAGGGTAACACTAAGAGAGAATTTCCTGAAATTCCTACGGGAACGAACAACGGAAAAAACGGAATTTGCGCGTACGAAGTCGCGGGAATGCTAGTCTTTATGTAAAGGGTAAACTGAAAGGCATATCAACACAGCCGAAACCGCTGGGACTAGTAACATGTAATTTGCTGTATTTGCAAAAGGCTTCTGACATTTTAATCAGATAAAGTCGCAGGCGAAGTGTGTGTGGTAAATATACCTACCGATTTTTATACATAACTGGGACTTGAGTTTGGACAATTTCAATAAAATACCATTTAAAAATAAAATCTAAATTACAAATCAGTTAAAAAAAAATCCATTAAAATACATAAAATTCAATATACAAATAATACGATTACACTCAAAAATTATAAATACATTTCAAAATCATTAAAAACTTTCCAAAAAAGCAGCAAGAGTCTGACATTCCCTTCTGCTTCACCCAGAACAGCAGTCATTTATTGAAAAGGTATACTATATTGCTCGAAACATACACATGTACATATTTTTACAGATTTATTCGCAAGAACCTCGTTAACTGCAACGCGCTGTTAATTTCGTTGGAACATTAATTTCTTTGCACACAATTAATATGTAATTCTGTGTGTCACCATTTTGTAATTACGTTTTTGTTTCATGTCTGTTGTTTCTGTTTAATCAGTTACATTGAAACGAATCTAATTTGCATATTTTATTACTTTTCGGCTTTTGGTTTCACTTTGTGATTTTCATTTGCCTATGGCCTCCTTTTCATCCTACTTTTACTTTTTTTTGAGTATGATTACATCCTAGTAAATATCCTAATATTCTATTACTAGCTGACCCACGCAACTTCGTCTGCGTCAAATTTTCCATGAATGCTCGGCTCCTATTAGTCTTTGCGTGATGATATATAGCCGATAGCTTTCTCGACAAATGGGCTATCTAACACTGAAATAATATTTCATATCGGACCAGTAGGAAGTTCATGGGATTAGCGCGTTCAAGCAAACAAAATCGTCAGCTTTATAATATTAGTATAGATACGAGTATTATGTTTTTTTTTTTTTTTATACGAAGCGGGGAAACTCTTGGCCCAAATCTCACCTGATGGAAAGTGATGATTAGGCCGAAGATGGAAGCGAGTTTCACCCGGAATCCTCTTACACAGAGGAACTGGCTATCATACCTTTAGCTGCCGGAACACAACAATGCTGTTAACATTGTTGTTATGACGACAGACTTAGACATGATGGTGGTAGCTTGCCAGGCGGACTTAGAACAAGTCCTACCACCAACCAAACCGAGCAAAAAATTTGCCCCCGCTGGGAATCGAACCCGGGACTTCTGGGTCTGAATCAGGTGGTACTTTTTGTTGGAGTTACTTGTTATTTTAATTTTTAATTTTCTTTCGATAAATGGGCTATCTAACACTGAAATAATTTTTCAAATCGGACCCGTAGTTCCTGAGATTAGCGCGTTCAAACAAACAAACTCTTCAGCTTTATAATATTAACTATTAAAATATAGTATAGATATAAAATTATTCCGTAACTGAGTGACGGACAACGCACAGCCAAAACTACTGGTCATAGAAAACTGAAATTTGGCATGTAGGTACCCTACACTCCGTAGGGGAGCACTAAGAGAGGAATTCCTGAAATTCCTACGGGAACGGGAAATAACGAGATATACGCGTACAAAGTCGCGGGAAAAAGCTAGTGAGTCTCTAAAATGGTCCCCTCTGTCATTTGGACATGTTTAGCAGTCGTTACGGATAGTCTTGCCAAGGAGTAGCGTGTTACCCAGTTAATGGGTTGTGGAGCTCTGGTAGACAGCCGCTACACGTAAAATACTGGTATTCAGCTAATCCAGTTTGAATGGAAGCCGACCCCAATATAGTTGGGAAAAGGCTATTCATTGAGGACCTGATGAGTGCCACTAAGCTGATACCGAAGTGAACGTGGTCACCTACTGGACACAAACTACTTAAGGGTCACCTTTTTATTATCGTCTCAAATATTTCCATCTTCAACTAAGAACAATCCTTGTTATACCCAATGATATATAAAACTATAGACACGTTGTCCGCACTCTAAAATGACAACATGAAATGAAGCCAATTGGCCACATCGCGCTTAGTTACGCACCAACCTGTCGCGCGACACTACGTTTGTTTTGATGTCAATTTGACTATTACTTATCCTGTGACGTAACTGAAGATGTATATTTATCTCCCTCTAGCAACAGGCATCCCGCCGTACGGTGACATATTTTCTTTCCCTTTCTTCATGCGTATTAGTAGCTATCTAGTATTTTCGCCGTTTTTAAGCGCCGCGATGTTGGTTTATGACGTGTCTATATAATACGTCATTGGTTATACCTAATTCTTTGGTAAAGACTGAAGACATCAGCGATTAATCCCATAAGTTTCGAAGTGTTGAAGTGGCGATCTCCCAACTATTCACTGAAGCAAGATGGATCCCCCCATCCCATTATTCTATGTGCTTAATCAATTTAATGGTGAATGGATCACCGAAGTTTGTTGCCGCAGACGTATTAGTATATTGATCCCGAATGGCCTACTTTGATGTTTGGGTGCTCAAGTTTTTCGATAAATAGAGCAAGAGGGAAAATATTTTGATAGGTTTTTAGGAAGTCTCGTTGTTTTGATTTTAAAATTGTTTTCTATTTTGTTAAAAAAAATACACAACACACTTAATTTGTTGAGTATTTTTTCATGGGGCACTATTCATTTGTATGTATGACATTGAGAACTGACTGCCTTTTCAAAATTTTACGGAGAATTTATATTATAAAAGAATATTTATGGTTATACATTAAAATCCTATAAGTAAATTATTCTGATGTTTTTAAATGACTGATAAGCTTCATCAAAATCGATACAATAGTTATGCCATCAAGAGGGAGGATACATCTAACCTCACAAACGTTTTACGTATAGGTACAGGGTGTTCCAGAAGTGTGTACTCGTATTTAAGGGTGATGTTGGATAGATAATAATGATTAAGGAAAGAATTGATAAACATTTAGAAAAAAATATGAAAATAAATAAACAAGTAGGTACAAAAACAACAAAAAAGATCTGCATCAAAAACAAATAATCTTTCAAGGCTTGAAAATTTTTGTTTTTAGTTGTTACATTGTGGTCAATTTGGATTTTTACTTGGAGCTCGTAGCTAAATAATAACAGCCGCACAAGTCGGTCTTCAAGGTAAAGCAACGCTTGCCGAGATTGGTCTGTGGATGGGTGACCATCTTAACATACTGAGTGTACTCCGTGCCTCGGACCGCACGTTAAGCTGTTGGTCCCAACTGTCATTTGGAGATCTTTGGCGGTCGTTACGGACAGTCAGAAGCAAGAAAATCTGACACCAGTCTTGCCAAGGAGAATCCTGTTACCCAGTTTTTTTTTTTGTTTTTGTTCTCTATTTTTAACCTACTTCTTGAAAAAGGAGGAGGTTCTATGTTTTTTTTTCGTACGTTCACCGATATCCGCCAATTGTGGTACCGATATCTGCCAAATAAAATAACTTTAATTTCGGAGTCGGTGTCAAAAAACGAAAAAATAACTAAAACACCGACTTCCGAAATAGTTTAGTTTAGTATAGTGTGATAGTTTAGTTTAATAGTTTTTTTTAGTTTGATTAAAGTTATTTTACATTTTGTAGTGTTTTATTTTTGGAAATCGACTGTATTTTTTTGGAAAAAAATATTAGCTACCCAATCGATTCAGGACCCTGCATAATAATAGTAGGACAAAATCGTAGTTTAAGGGCTCAATCAGTCTCCTAATACCTCTAAAAGCCCCAAAGGACCCCAGTGATACCAAACTAAGGCCGACCGAATAACAAACGACGCGAAAATTTAATTTCAACAAACTTCAGACTTTTATTGGTCGAATAACTCGAGAAATAGAAACTTTGTAACAAGTTTGTCAACTGTCTTATTAAAGCGGGTTCTTAATTAATATAGCGCGTTACCAATTAATGTTACAGCCTTAACTATTTTATACGCTTTGTGAAGAGGGATGGGGAGTTGAAAAGTTTCCTTACTGCAGCTTATTTTCAGGTTTTTTTTTTATTATTGTGTTCTAGCTTTTTCTCGCGACTTTGTACATGCATCTCCCGATTATTCCCGTTCCCGTAGGAATTTCGGGAAATCTTCTCTTAGACCTCCCCTAAACTCTCCAAGGACCCTGCGTGCAGCTGCCTGCAACCAGTAGTTTTCGCCGTGCGTTGTCTGTCAGTTATTCACTCAATAACGGAAGAATTTTATATTCATATTAGGATAGTTTCCCGACCCGGCTCCGCCCAGATGTACCTATTTCACCAAACCTTGCCCTGACAATTACGTACACATCCGTAATAGAATTATCCAATTTGGATCAGTCGTTACAAAGTTATGCGCGTACATACATTCTGGCGATTCATTTATATATCTACACTAATATTATAAAGAGGAAATATTTGTTTGTTCGTTTGTTTGAACTGAATAGGCTCCGAAACTCCTAGGCCGATTTGAAAAATTCTTTCAGTGTTAGATAGCCCATTTATAGAGGAAGATTATAAGCTATATATCATCACGTTAATACAAATAGGAGCGGATCAATAATGGAAAGTGTGACGCAGACGAAGTTGCGCGGGTCAGTTAGTGTATATATAATAATAATAAAAAAAAAAATAAAAAAAAAATATATATATATAGGACATTTCACACAACGCCATATAGTCCCAAGCTAAGCAACCTAATGCTTGTGGTATGGTAACGAGATGGCTGATAAACTACTTATAATTTTTTTTTTTTTGTATCTACGTACATATTATAGATAGAAAAACACCCAGATTCGGAACAAATACTTGTTGTGTATATATATAGAAGATAGATAGATTAGATTAAAAATATCATGAGGAGCTCATGGCTAAGTAACAGCAGCACGAGTCGATCTGAAAGGTTAAGTATCACTTGCCATGGTTGGTCCGTGGATGGGTGACCATCTTAACATAGGTACGAAGATTCCTTACATTGCTCGCAGAACAGATGGTGAGGGTCGTGAGTAGCTGATGGATGCGAGACGCTCCTGACCAGTTGTTGTGGCGACACCTGAAGGAGGCCTATGTCCAACAGTGAACGTCTTTCTGCTGATATTATGTTTTATTTGTTTATTTATTTATTCATTTATTTATTTATTTATTTATTTATTTATTTATTTATTTATCTTTTTATTTATAGGATCGCCAACAGAGGCTACACAATCACATGCATTATAATAAAGACAGGGACAAATACAATAGTGCGCTTCCAATTATAGGCGACCACATCATTCACTTAATATCTAGGTAGGTACATAAAGTTTGACAAGGACGACACAATAAAATAAAAAAACAAAACATTACAAAACTGAAAGGGAAAATTATGATGATGATGATGAATTAACTTCACTCAGTTAGACTGGAATCCGACCTCAACATAGTTGTGATAAGGGAAGACAAACAGATATTTGAAATGTCACTGTATTTCAGTCATGAAGCAGTTTCAATGCTTATTGACATTTAGAAATAGCTTGTTTATATAACAAGGTTTCTTTTCTCTCAGAATCATGTTTTAGATTGTGAAATGTCTATTTATAACGAAACGTATATTAACTATAAATTATACCTTTATATACCGTCGTCTTCTATGCATGCCTTTAAGATAAAGGTTATCCTGTTACTTTGGATCCTGATACTTTACATACTTAGTACTGGTACTTCTGTAAAACTTGAATATTCTCAGTTTATTGCTTGCTATTGTCATAATTATGTATTATTTGAATAAATAAATAAACTCTCGATTTAAATACTTACAGGTTGTAGCTGTCAGGAAACGGGACCCCTATGCTGTTTGATGATGTTGACACCGAATTTGCTGATTTTATTTAATTACTGCTTAAATATTTTTCTGTACACTTTATGACTAAATAAATCGAAATCACAAGCATTCGAGCGTATGAGGCAGTGAAAATGTTTTTCACTGCCTCTTTCGTGCCACAGCGTCTTTCGCGACTACTTCATTCGAGCCCATGAGCTTTCGAACCTGTGAGGCAGTGGAAAAATAATTCGCAACAGCGTGTCGCAACAGCGGCGTTCGAAACAACATAGGGGACCCCAGAGACTCTAGCAGGACATTTATATTTATGCTTATAAGATTGCCGATGCCTTTAAAAAAGATAACAGCAAAAGTTAATTACCCAATAAGTCTTACTACTAAAATTTTGGAGTTTGTCAAATGTTAATATAGATTAACATTTGACAAACTCCAAAATTTTCCAATAAAAACATCTTACAGGTACCCACACGAATTAGAGCAAGCGATAAATTGATCGCACACCTAACTGCCTTTAAACAATCCAGACCAGTTAAGCCTTATTTTCCCTGGGCCTATTTTTATTTTCAAATTTCATCACAATTTATGTTTTCCGAGATCCCGGTCCGCAATGAGGGGTTCAAACTTTGTTAATTTTGCTAAAAGTTGTACACTCGGGGGGGTTATTACGTAGTCGCGAGCTAGGAAAGCGTCAGGGGATTATTCTAAACGGGAATGGCAATCGACTGTGATTATAAATTGAACTGAGGGAATCGTAGATGTCTTTGAGATTCAAGATCTGTGTACGTCTAAGAAGGCTTATCACGAGGGAGCGAGATAGCAGTATTATGTATGTTTCAAGCTTTCTAAGTTTCACGCATGATATCATCTGAGCCAATTAGCATTGCATGTGTGTTCCTAATACCTTTGAACATTGCATTTCTGGTCAATTAGTGGTTCAATTCCAGACCGTGTATCTGTGTAGTTAATTGTACGTAATCCGATTCTCCTAGTCTTATTGGAGTAAGGAAGTGATATACTCTGTTTTTCTTCCATTCACAAAGTTAGTTTCCAAGTTTCAATTAAAATGGACGTGAAACTTCGTTTTAACTCTTTAGATTTACTTGCAGCAATTTTGCTACCATTAAGTTTTTATGTACCTAGTGGAGTTACTTCATATGAAACGGAGATTATTTTTTGTTATATTCCTTACGTTTGACTTCATTAAAGACCGATGAAGATTGACTTTTTTAAACAGTTTAGTTTCTCAAACTCACAATTCTGAATTTTAGAAACATGCTGTTAGAAATAAATCATCCAAGTAAACAAAACGAGTTGCAGTCAAATGTGTATTCTGTTTCTACTGTATTTTGATTTTGTTGAATTTTCTTACACAAGAAAATTATTATTTTTGAGATGTTAACCTTCTCCACATTTATACAAGCCTTCTATTATAATCGCAACATTTCAAATTTCACATTAATACTTGCTGATACCCTCTTTCTACATCTAATATTCGAATTATGTAGTTCGTACTCGCTACAAAATAACGTCGTATTTTACATTTTTTAAACATTCCACTGTGAATTGAATAACTTGTAAATAGAATAGTTTGCTTCAATAAAATTCTTACTTTTAAAGTCGAACATCGAAGTCGGCACTTTTTGCGTTATCTCCGATAGTTTCCTCAAGATAACGTTGCTATTAGCATACAGAGTGTAGTTTTAAAGCTTTGAATGCGCGTGACTATATCCATTCTGTTATCCCTTATTTTTATTTTCAAGTGAACAAAAGTTTTTGATTCTTCATTGTCAACGTTACAGTTATTTAGTGCTTTGTTTGTTACTTCAAATCGTGTTGATGTTGAATTGTTTATTTCTGTCTCTCACTCGGGGATTTTGTTACTAGTTCCGTTTTTTGAACGAGGATAGTGGAACGCTCAATAATTTATAAAGTGTTTCTTTTCTTATAGTAAGGAAAGGTTTTTGAGTTCACGCTTAGAAACTGTCAGGGTTTTTTGGTTGTTATGTAATAGATGTTTTCTTTCATTCTGTTTCTATTGGTACTGCTGGCAAAAAGGCAGTCTGGTTTAAATAAAATTACGCGTCTATATCACCCGCAAGCATAATAATGATAATGTGTGCTACAGGATAGCCAACGTCACCGAGAGCCATTTAGGAAGCGCTGGCGAGATGATTTGGATACACATCACTAAGGCTGGTTTGAGTAAACGCAAGAAAAGTATGTCGGGAATGACATCGGGGATGCTTTTGCCCATTACTAATTGTATAACCTATCCTAACTTAACCTAAACTCAACCCCAAAGGTGTACCAAATATGACCCACCTCCCAATATTTACCCAACAACGCAACAACTAAATCTATTTACCTAATCCACAACTTACATCAGTTCTAGCAAAGTGTAATCAAGTCTAAAATTACTGTATATTATCACGAACACTCGCCGAAGTTGGTTTAGTTTTAATCCCATTAAATCTGGTCCCTCAATCATAAGGGCAGTAGAAAAGGCCGGAATCTTCGTCGGCGTTACGTGTTGTCATCGACATGTGTGAGGAATTGTGCACGTGACTGTACTGTGGGTAGATTAACAAGATGTGGGGGTATTTAAGTGTGGTGTGTTATCAGTTTGGTCATGTGTGGTTAGGTTATATTGTTAACTAATATATTTTGTTAGAAGCATGATCAACGTTTTTCGAAAATTCATTTTTGCACGTTTATGGTCTTCTTCGATTTGGTTTTGTGCGGCTTTAATGATCATCATCATCATGTCAGCATCATGACAACAACTGGTCCTGTGTGTTTTGCATCCATCGGCTACCCGCGACCCACGTTGTGATAGGCTTTCCAACGCTGCGTCTTCCGGTACGCCGGCGACACTCCATAATTTTTCGGCCGGATCGACTATCTGTTCTGCGAGCACTTTAATCTTAAGGTTTTTATTTTAATTCAAAGTAGCATTTTCTTTGCACGCATTATTATCATCCGTGACACACACAGGATTTTCTTTTAGGGGTTGGCAATCTTAGTTCACGAAATCTCAAGAAGTTTACGCTAGTTCCTCGTACCTCAGTTAGAATCGAGGATACTCGTTAAATACGAGAAGAAAAGAAAGCTACGGCAACATATGAAACATGGAAAGAGCTAGCTTAAGAATGGTGAAATCTTACGTTAAGGTGTTGCACAACTTATTTCACAAACTTATCATTTCAAAAAATTCTAACGCAACTCTTTTGCCCATCATTGTAACACCAACATCAAAAGCAAGTTGGCTTGGCTTTTTGAAAACAGTTTATCCCATATCTCACCCAATTATCCCAACCGTCCAAAAAACTCCACACCTGAAATTCCCCCATGAATTTAAATCACGATTATCCCTACATCCTTACTGTACAACCCGGTGACCTATTTACCGTAAAATGATTTAGTTTCCAGTCATGGCCGAGGGTCAAAGTGGAGCGAGTGACTATTCAAAGTGTTGGTCTAACGATTTCCGACACATTAGTATTCTACCTTCGTGTCTTGGCGGCCGGATAACCGTTGTGCATCTCATATCTCTACAGAGATAGGTTTTATAATTTTGATGGATTTGACACCTGGATTTGAATGTTTTGTGAGGTTATAGATGCATAAAATTGTACTTTGGTCTCTCAAATGGAAGTTCAAATCTGTAGGGGTAAACACAGTACATTCAAATACATTTCTACATTTTTGGTGAATGGGAAGTTTACTTAGTGATGCAAACATAGACTCACGGCTTTTCCCATAGCGATGGGTAGAAACTACAGAACACGTGCACAACCACAAACACCACGATAACAACATTCTCATTTTGCTTAATTTACGTTCATACAATTATAGCCTTTTGAAAAACATCACCAATGCAATCTGTTTTTAACCGACTTCCAAAAAAGGAGGAGGTTCTCAATTCGGCGTGTTTATACATATTTTTTGTTTTATTACACCGATTAGTCCGAGGTTTTTTATCCGATTTCAGTGATTATTTTTTTAGTTCGATGCGGCATACCATTTGCCATTTGGTTCGGCTTGGTAGTATTTATTTTATGAGCATTTTAACGTATTTCAATTTCTGAATAGATGAACACGTTGTCCAAGTATTACCACTTAAAAGTGAAAAATAAAAAAACATTGTTACAAAAAAAATACAACCGACTTCCAAAAAAAAAAATACTTAGTATAAAATAATCTTAATTTCGGAAGTCGGTGTTTTTGGTGTTGTGTCTTCATTTTTAAAGTTTTTTTATACTCTACCTAGGCCGGCCACGACCACTCAATAAGGCTCCGATCAACCTCATATTCAGAATAATTCCTTAATAGTTTAAGACGGTAAACAGCTGCGATTTCTAAACTCTAAAATGCGGTTGTATGTAGGAAAACTCTCACAGGTCTGAATGATCAGCTTTGTTTATTTGCTGGCGGTCGGAAATTTAGGTTATCAAAAAGGGAAACTAGTCAAAGTAACAGCAATGCTATGCAGACTTTCTAAACATTTAATTATTATTATGTTTTATTTATTTAATCTATATGCGGTCAAACGTATGCCTATCAAGTTATACGTTTGACCGCGATCTCACCTGATGTTAAGCGATGATGCTGTCTAAGGTGGAGCATGCTTGCCTAGAAGTAACCTATTCAGTCTTGACTTAAAGACTCCCAGGTTGTAGCTCGGAAACACAGACTCAGGCAGGGAATTCCACTCCTTAGCTGTACGCACAATGAATGTATTCCCAAAACATTTTGTGCGTATAGGTGGGATCTCCACCATGTACCGGTGGCACATCGCCGTACGTCTTGTGGTCCGATGGTGAAACGGGCTTGGCGGAATTAAGTTATGCAATTCCGTCGCACACTCCCCAAATTGTAACCGATAGAAAACCGAGAGGCCAGCAACTCGGCGTCGATGCTCAAGACTTTGGAGCTTCGATTCGACGAGCTTATCATCGCCGATGATCCTCTTGGCTCGTTTTTCAATTGACTCGAGGGCATCAAGCTGGTATCTGGCAGATTCGTCCCAAAGATGATTATTGTTTGTTAAGAACTGCAGATGAGTTTTGTAAACCTTTTTATCATCCGGCTTAAAACATTTTTAATTTGTATCTTAGCAGTGATGTACAGGGCGAGATCACAACCTTTTGACACTCAGAAAAATGTCTCATAAATATTTAGTCCCACCAGAACTTTTACTTGAAAACCGAGATATAATTATCAAAAGTTAATTAATGTGACTTGACTTAGACGCAAAGATACCACAGATTAAGCGGTAATTGAAAACGAATTTAAGACGAAAATGAAATATTTCATTTGTATATGATATATTTTCTGGAGAGTACTTATGTAAGGAGAGTTTTGTGTCTTAGATGATTTATGAGGAGTATGAATAAGATTAATTAGTTTATTCGGAGGGTATTGAACTTCAAGACAATGGATTTGCCTTTCATTATTTTTGGCACTTATCTCTGAGGCTTGATGTATGCTTGGATTGATGTGTTCTCAATTTCGACTTCAATTTTAGTGTGTGTATTAGTTATTAAAAATTACACTTAAACTTTTTATGTTTCAATTCATATTATTTTAAATATTTTTGAATATTTGTAATAACTTTTCATCGTGGAAAGGAAGGAGACTTTTCAGGCTAGTTAGAATAATATTTAACATTTTTATTATTAAGATTTCGTCTAGTTTAATCAAATATTTTTCGAGTGGTTTTTACCTATTTGTAGTTCAAAAATTATTAGTCTAGTCGACAACTTGAAAATGGTACCTTTTTAGGGTTCCGTACCCGAATGATAACCGACGGAACCCTATAACTAGGCTTCTGCTATCCTTTTGTCAGTCCATCTGCCCGTCCGTCAGTCCGGCCCTCCGTCTGTTTGTCAGCGGGCTATATCTCAAGAATCATAATAGGTACACAGTTTAAATTTTCACAGATAGTGTATTTCTATTGCTACAGCAAATAATAATAATTAAAGTTTACAAAACGGAACCTTTCAAATGCGAGTCCGACTCGCACTTGGCCGGTTTTTATATTTATTTATCATATACTTTATTGTACACCTCATAACAAGTACAGGAAAAACATTTATAAAAACAAGTGTACAATGGGCGGTCTTATCGCATAGGGCAATCTCTTACAGACAACCTTAGGATGGATTGAACGAAAGAAGTTAGATTTAGGGGTTTTCTTATTCTTCGTCATTTTAGTTTATCCTATACTAGCTGATCCAAGCAATTTCGTCTGCGTCCCCTTTTTCATTAATGCACCGCTTCTATTTGTCTTAGCGTAATGATATAGAACCTATAGCCTTGCTCGATAAATGGGCTATCTAACACTGAAATAATATTTCAAATCCGACCAGTATTTACGGAGATTAGTGCGTTCAACCAAACAAACAAACAAACAAACTCTTCTGCTTTATAATATTAGTATAGATTATTTTTGTGAAAGAGTTTTTTTTTTATTAAGGAAGATTTGGTTTCTCAGGAATAAACAGCACCACCACATACCAAGCTATGTGGTATTGACTGATGACTTCAATTTGTTATGCAAAACCACTTACGAACTAGTAGTACGAGCCTGAATGCATACTGATGATTGAATGTACCGCAAGTATCTGGCCCATATACATACTGGTTATAAGTGGTGCTGGTTTCATTAGGTACTTGGTCAGGGATTGTGGTTAGAGCTGGGTAACCTTCTAGATAATATAGATACAAGTACTATGATGCAAGATAACCAAGAACCTTCAGTTGCTCTTTCATGAGTCCTGTGTGATATTTCAAAAAGATAAGTAGACATAAAAAAAAACAACATTTATTTCAATTACAAATGACATTTCGATACATATTACTCGACAGATATTACTATTGTTTTTTTTTTTTTTTTACTTTCTCGGGTCCCTGGAGACCCGGTCCTTTGGTAGGCATACGAGGGGCCGAAACCAACTCACAGGGGCCCCGTTAGACATTTCAAATGTTTATTATTATTAGACTTGAAAAAGTATTCTTGAATTCATTTTTTAAGATTTTTTGTAGTCCATCAAGATCAACTCAAGAGTTCACGTTACTCGTGCATTTTTGATTCACAAAAGTTCATTCCCCCCACTCCCCACCTTTCAATAGAAACGGTCCAGATGATTTGGAGAATATGGACTGTGTCAGACAAACACACGCGTTATTCTACAAGGGCTCTGAGTTTTATATTTGGAATTATGTTAACTTAAAAATAAGTAAGTTCATCTACATTTTTACAACCAAACAAAAAACCATCATCCACAAAAGCAAAAAGCCACCTCGTTACTCTCAAATCGCAAAAACCGTCCATTAATGCACTTTAAATTTTTACATTATTCCCCCTAGAATAAAAACCATCCAATCCCGCCTTCGAATACCAATTCCGTTCGAAAACCGAATAAAACCAACCGCAACCAGGTACAATGCGATCTGAACAACCAATTAACATGTCCCGCAATCTTGACTCCCGCGGGACAGTCGCGCACAATTGAAACATGTATCAATTACTGCGAAGTACTTATGTGTTGACGTGTACTTCAGTGTACGAAGCGATGTTTAGGAGTTTTGGAGATTGTTTTTTGTTCGTGATTTTGTGTTCTTCTCAATTCTTATGTTCGTTCTTGATGTTACATTCAGGAGATTTTTAATTTCGTTGGCTATCTTAGGCCCACTTGCACATACCTGAGTTATTTTTTACTTCTAGTTAATTTAAGCCTGGTATCAGTATGGATGCAATATTTGTTATTTAACCTTGTGTTAGCAACTAACTCTGGTGAAATGCACTTGTAACTATAGTTTGTGCAAATGAGCTTTACTAAGGGTGAATGTCCAAATTTTGCATATAACCTCTTTTTTCATATTAAGTGACAGTGACATCTTTCACTTTCTATTGAAAACAAAACTTGCTTTGTCCTTCCCTTTGAGCTCTTATTCGATAAACTAACTTTTAGACCTACCCATTTTACATATGCGTACCAAGTTTCATTAAAATATAAATTCATAAATTCCCAAGTAGGACTTTCCGGAACACCGTGAGTAAGAATAACATGAAAAATCGCTTTAGAATTGATATTATTATTTTGATAAACATTTCATAACTACTAGCTGACCCGCGCAACTTCGTCTGCGTCATATTTTCGTCTTAGCGTGATGATATATAAGCCTATATCCTTCCTAGATAAATGGGCTATCTAACACTGAAAGAACTTTTCAAATCGGACCAGTGTAGTTCCTGAGATTAGCGCGTTCAACCAAACAAACAAACAAACTCTTCTGCTTTATAATATTAGTATAGATAAATACGGCATTATCCGTTATTCCAACAAAAACATACCCTGAATCCAACGATATTATAATTAAAACTCACTGTGTATTTTATGGCTGTGCAAAGATCAAAGAGCTATAAACGCCTCACGGACAAACAGCTTTCAAAAACTCATCAAACTCAAACATCACTTACAATCAATAAAACGATCAAAATGAAAATCGTTTTCAAACCAATTAAATCAATTACTTCCCATTACGGAGGTGCAATAACTTTTGGGTTTCAATTAATATCGTTTTCGAAATTCGAACAATTTTGAATCGATCAAAAGGAGTTCGAACGTATTCAAATTAACTTTTGTGCCGGTTCTACGCGATCGGATACTGGCACAATAGCTTGGCTGTGAAAAACTGAAATCAGGTAAAACGCAGTTTTTATCAATTTTAGTATTGTCGTTTTTTTTTTTTTCAAAACATTGAATGCTAAATTCATATTCTACTAGCTTTTACCCGCCTTTTTTTTTTTAGGGATGGGAAATCATCCAATGACTCCTCCCGCTCTGGGTGTAGCGGGAGGGAGTGTCAGACTTCTACTGACTAAAACCCATCCATGTTCCTTCATTGCCCTTTGCGTTCCGGAGCCACGGTGTCTCTTGCGAATAATCCCGCGACTCCGGCAGGCGTCGGCCCTTTCGGGCCCCTCTGTGTTGCTGACTCTCTTTGAGGCGCGCGTGGAACACTAACGCGCCGTCGACACGGCCTGTCGTCACTAGACGGACGGACGGCGAGTCACCCATAGCTCGCCGTCCACAGGCCCGAGCTTTTACCCGCCTTGCGCTTGCGTTGCAAAAGACTAAAACTTTTACAGATTTTTGCAATGATACCTCTAACAACTATTCAGCAAACTCGATTCCGTTATTTAATATTTTTGGTATGAGAATATTTTTTTTTCTTTAAATGAAATAGATAATTTTTATAGAATAAATCAAAGTTAATTTACTAAAAAACACATTTCTGTTGAACTTCCTCATTATAATAAACTAGTATAACTTTCACAGTGCATACAGGGATAATCGCCGGTTGGTGCCCCATTACATTTGAAATGTCTAACGGGGCCTCTGCGAGTTGGTTTCGGCCCCTCGTACGCCTACCAAAGGAACGGGTCTCCAGAGACACGATATAGTAAAAAAACAAAAACTAGCATAAATTCACTAGTAATATTTCAATAACTATAATAAATACCGCATCATATAAAATTTAAAATTAGCACTTACCCAGAAAAAAAAAAACAAAAGCCAGACAGTTATTATAATTAATTAAAACTGCTGCAGCATAAAAGAAACAGCATTTTCCCAACTAGATTGAGGTCGCCTTCCAGTCAAATTGGATTCCGCTGAAAAAAAAAAACACACTCTCCTAAAAATCACTTAGGTTATTCTAACCCAGAGCAGTCATAGTATTGTTTTACTTTTTAAGCTATTCAATGCTCACGTGGCTGCATGGTCAGTGGGCACATAGAATATGCAGCGGTTAGGATTGCCAATTGACCAGCCCTGGCTTTAAATAGAGCGGATCACAACGGCACACTAAAGTTCAGTTGAGTTTTAGTGAGTTGAATTCGAATACGGTACCTACAGTGTTAGAAAGCTAACAGGCTAGATTCCATCATCCACAAATTGCAAAACTATTTAGTCCGTCAGTTAGGGTATTGAAAAATAATGGACACGTATTTTTTTTGTTTTTATAAATCAATCATGGGGGCTCGTGACGTCACGACTCACTAAAAATTATGCGAAGAAGTATTGAGAATTTTAAAAGCGTCGTAACTTCGTCAATGTTGGTTCCCGTAACAAAAGAAAAAACACGGGTCAAATATTTTTTGATAATCTAACTGACGGACTTATAAGATTTTTTCAGGACACAAGCCTATTGTTGACGTTTTTTTTGAAATTCTACATAATTGTGCCAATTCTACCAATTTTCACATTCGCATCTCAATCGCAAGCTGTCAAAAATTAAGGCTTTTTTGATAGTTTGCAATTGACATGCGAATGCGAAAGTTTTTTAAAAGTAGAATTAGCTCTAATATTTACCAAAATTATAATATGTATGATTTTTAAATACCGGTTAGTGGATCGTACGTTCCAATTCTTTATAGAAAAATTGAATAAAGGAGAAGTTGAAAGAAGGTTATTTTATTTTATGAATAAGACTAAGATTTTTTTATGTTGCCTGGAATCAGCTTCTAACAATCAAATTGAAAGGTGTAGCAAATTATAACTTTATTGAAAGTACTGTCCTCGACTGAGAGCTTCTTCCGTTGTCACGGTAAGTAACTCAAATGGATTGGGAGATTTTTTCTTCAATATCTACCGCATCGCTAGCATCGGGTATTGTGCCCAAAAGGCTGGCAGCATTGCCCTTGGGACACGCGAAGTGTCAACTAATCGTCTTGACAGGTCTTTAAACATCGCTGATACACCGTAACATATCTACAACCTCAGATGTGCAAATATATTCAAGATAAGGTAACACACACTACATCCTAAAGGTGTCGATGCATAAAGTACTTGACAATGAAAACACAATATTTACTCATAACAAACTCAGCAAAAACACGTTTCCAATCAGCACAACTTTGCCGAGTACAGTCGATATTAATAGGAGCTTTATCAATACATATTTAACTCTATGACCAGAAACAAAACGCTCATGTTCGCGAGTGTACAAACTTGCAAAATGAAACAGTTGCAATTATGTTCCATGCTTTATGTATTGTGTTGGTTTGCAGCCGTATTGTGTTGATAGGTATTGATTTGTGTGTGTATTGGTTGTAGGGAAAGTTTGAGATGGGTTTAAAAATTATGTTTCGGGAGTAGGAGGGTTGGAATCGATTGTGGAATTTAAAAAATGTGAGTTTAATTTTGAATCCAAACCAATTTGTGATTTTTGTTTAATTTATTTAACACAGTATTTATTTATTTATGTAATACTTTACGCACACACGTGTACAAAGGCGGACTTAATACCTTACGAATTTTTTGCCAGTCAACCTTTGGGTACAGTACTTCTTAGCGATTTCGATTTACTGGCATCTAACAATTCGTAACGACTGTCAAAGATCTAAAATGGTATCATGAATTTACTGAATGTAAAATATAATTCCTATTCTATGAAACTAAAGGCAACCAAAACATGAATTCCCTACCTCGCATGCTTCCATTTCCCAGCGCAAAATTCTCTGCTAGAAACTAATACGTAATGTAACTTACGAGTACTTTAAGCACTCTGATCTTTAAACTTAACACCTGAATGTCTGCAAGTAGTGCTATGCACCTGCTGCGAACTTTACTAAGTTTTGTTTAAGTTAGAACTTGGATGTATGAGTGTATGGACTGTGAAAAGTAGGGCTTATGAAATTTAGTCCCTTAAGGTGGAAGCTCCAGGGTAATCCGCGAAATTCAAATATTTTTATGTTTTTTTGCAATTTGTCAGTCAGTGTGAAGCTGTTTGTTGAACAGAATACGGTTAGCGATTGTAAATACCCTTTATCTAAAGGATTATAACCATTTGAATCATCAATATGACCCTCTAAGTTCATAGAACTCGATTGAATGTTATTGCGTGAAAAAGTCATTCAATCGAGTTGTATGAACTTAGAGGGTTATATTGATAATTAAAATGGGTATAATTCTTTATATAAATATGCGCTACGGCCGCGAATTGTATTTTGTTCAACATACAGCTTCACACTGACCGGCAAATGGCAAAAAAACATTTAATTAATTAATTTCGCGGGCTACCCTGGCGCTTCCACCTTACGTTAGAACTTTAATGTATGAGTGTATGGAATGTGAAAAGTAGGGCTTATGAAATTTAGTCGCTTAACCGCCACAAAATTTCAAGAGTGGTTGGCCGGTCAAACGAATCGCTAAGCGATTAAAGACTGATTTTTCCAACGCCATATAACTTTTATTCGTGGAATAAATTTAACGTTTGACAGTTTTTGTATGGAAGAACTGTCAAAAATTCAAAATTATTCCTCCGATAAAGTCTGGCGTTGAAAAATCAGCCCTTAACCGCTACTGCGTGGGATGGTTTAAGTTCAGAGTTTCTGTTTGTTACTTTTTATTATTGAAGAAAGCCTACACAACCTTGAGCGGCGCGTTGTACTAAAACAATATGAACAAAATTTACAGCAACATAAAGTAACAAAATTGTTATTTACACAAAGACCTAATAACATATTTATCTAGATTAGACATTAATTACTAGATTTTGGCAACTTTATCACCCTTTTTTCCCTTCCATAATTAATTAGTTAAACCAATCATTTTTAACCTAACGAGCCAAATTTTTCCTCTTAACTCATCTTTATAATATTCTAAAATTCCGGGTTTTAGTGCAAGAGTTATGGGCAGATATTTACTATGCATGATACTGTCATTTATATTATGAAACTTGCTTAGTCTCAGCTGCCAAGTTTTTACAGGATTAATTTTGTAGTCCGCCGCCATTTTGAATTGGGACAAGTATGAAGGTTGAGATATAGAGGGGATGTTTTTACGAAGAGATGTAAAAAGTGACGTTGAGCATCTGGTGGAATGTCAAAGTTAGATGTTAGCCTTTTCTTATTGTAGGTTTTAGGCGGTTTTCTTAAGAAATTTCGCTTCTTTTTAGTTTGATTGGTGTTCGTTAATTTTTGATGGTTTTGTAGGAATTGTCTGTTGACACATTAACTTATAAATTCTTTTTTAAAATAAATATTATTATTCCGTTTATTCAGTTTTTTTTTTACATCTTAAAATGTCCCGATAAATAAAGTTATACCTACCGAAAAGCCCGGAGGTTACGTCTATCAAATGTTTTCTTTTGTTTACATAATCTATAACTGTGAAATACACGTACAACGGCAGACCACTTCATCTACTCAACGACTACTACACACTCATTAAAAAAAAAAAAAAAAACTTTAAATTATCAACAAATGAAAATAATATTATTCGTTACATGACGTAGTTTGAAACATCCAGAAATGAGCGCAGTCCGAGTTTCAAGGACGGCGCGGAATGAAACGGTGGCATTGTTTTGATACGTAAACATTTTTAACTAAAGGTTTCATAATTCTAATGCTATTAAAATTTGATATTATTAGAATTATTAAAAAAAAAATCGCTCCTAAATGTAGTTTTTTTGACGACACGGTTGGCGCAGTGGTTGAGCGATTGACTGCTGCGCAGCATGTCGCGGGTTCGATTCCCGCACGGAACAAATATTTGTACGACCTACATGTATTTGTTCTGAGTCTGGGTGTTTTTCTATCTATAATATGTATTTACAAAAAAAAAACAAAATGTATATAAGTAGTTTATCAGCCATATCGTTACCATAACACAAGCATTAGGTTGCTTAGCTTGGGATTATATGGCGTTGTGTGAAATGTCCAAGGATATTATATTATATTATATTATATATATATAGTTTAAATGTTGGGTACATTGAGTGGGCCGCTTTTGTAAAATGGCACCGTGAATACGAACTAAAAACAAGTCCTGATGTTCAACCTCCAAGATGAACAATTAAAACAACTAGTCTTTAAAAACTTGAACTAACCTAGTAAACCAACCGAGCATTAATCAGCAAAGTTCACTGACCTCGTTTACAAAGTAGGTAAATAAAAAAAGGAAATCCAATTTTTCAGACTTTCCCCTTGAATATAAATCGCGTCTAATTTAATAAGGAACACAAGTCTGAACAGGTTCATCATATTAATTACGAAGTTAATTAGTAAGGAAGTTTATCTCTTAAGCCTTTGGAAAAATAAATCTTGCTAATAGTCTGACGTTGTATGAAGATATTTTATTGCAAGGTGAAGTTCGCTAAAGGGGTCAGCTTTAGGGTAAAAGCTGGATACTTGCCACACTTTTTTAAATTGCTTTATATCTGTCAGTACAAAACGCAAAATACTTTATTTTTAAGACGGGTTAAGTACTTTGGTTTATAATCTTCAAATTAGTAAAAGTGAAGATCATTATCTTCAATAATTCCAGAGTATATAAGCGATTTTTGGAGACCTCTGAATTTTGTGACAATTGCCTGTATAGGGGATAGTAATTGCTATTATCTTAAGAGGGCGTATTTCGTCCACTAGCGCAGCCAATAGTTTTTTATTAATTGTAGTAAATTTAAGACACGTAGATAAAAAACCGCTCTGTAGTGTTCTGAAGAAATGTATTTATTATTTCTTGAGAGTTATGTTTTGTACTTTAGAACATAAATAAATGCCAAAGTCGATATTTTTGCTAAAAGTGGCCACTTTTAGCAATAATTGCCGTTTTGGCTATTTAGCCATGAGTTATGTATTAAAAATAGCTGTAAAAAAATAATAGATACATTTCTTTTTTATCTAGTGCGGTTTTTTATCTACGTGTCTTAAATTTACCACAATTAGTAAAAAACTATTGGCGGCGCTAGTGGACGGAATACACACTCTTAATATACATAAATCACGTCGTGTCACGTTTTTTGTCCGCGATGGACTCCTAAACTACTTAACCGATTTTAATCAAATTTGCACACCGTGTGCAGTATGATCCAACTTGAAAGATAGGGTAGCTTACATCTTAATTTTTTGTTGCAATATTATTTAGGAGCGGAAAATGTGACATTTATATATTACAAATTGGATTGATGCCCCGCCGAGTAAAAGGACTTCTATCCCGCAAAAACTTTGATCGCACCTTGCCATCCCCTGCAATCGCACAGACACATGCAACGTGGTCAACTTAGTGGTAGTTGCAGTATCTCTCGATTGGTAAATTAAATTACATGTAATTAATTCGTCAAACTAGAGGGTAATTAAAATCGAGGCAACCATACCCATGGGGCAATTATCCTAGTTTTTGGTACTCTAAGCATTTATTCAGAATCTAAGGTAATTTTCATTATTAATCAATATTAATAATGAAAATTACCTTAGATTCTGAATAAATGCTTGCAATTTACTAAGATCCTGTTTACCTTTCTTTTTTAATTTGGGACAAGCCCGTCACACATTCCAATCCCAACCACTGCAACTTTTTAAAGCCGAATCAACAGTGGCGACCACCAGAAAAACGCTAAGCCGAAACGAAATTAATCAGAAGTGTACAACGGAGGAGTAGGAAAAAAATTATATAATTTCCACTTCCCTCCTCATCAAGCAATAGACAGATTAGAGCTAGGCCAATAGGCACCAATGGACATACAACTGGGTTAAGCCCAGTTGCCAAGCACCACGGATTATATATTAACACTGAAACTAATATGGGTCTTAAATTTTGAGCTAATTCTGATTCCAGTAAAATCAGTATGGTAAAATCGCTTGAACGCACGGAAATTTGTTCTAATTTCTACAAACTCAGTATAGTAAACTACTCCAGATGTAACCTGAAGACTATCTAACATAATATTACGTTCATTCTGCCAAAGAATGCACTCCCATAAGATGTGATTTGCGCATTGTTCGTATTCAAGGTCAGCTGTAGAACATTGACATAAAGGTGAGGCCATAAGCCAAAAGGAAAATAATTTACTCTTAAAGTTGCCATGACCTGTGATAAATTGGGCAACACCTCCCTTTTCCATCCGTTCGTGAGCGGCTGGACAGTGATCCACCTCCAGCCATATCCTATCCAGCCGCTCACGAACGGATGGAAAAAAACTGGTGGAGGTGTCGGCCTTTGATGGAATTTTCCCACCTACATTGCCTGTCCTACCTGTTGGAAATTAATGAAGTATTCGACGCTGGAGGACACTTCGTCAAGGAGTACCAGTGGGTATTAAAACCTGATTAAATGTGGCCCTGCTAGGAAATAAAGTATTCCATGCTACAAAAAAACCGACCAAGTGCGAGTTGGACTCGAACTTGAAGGGTTCCGTACCATAAACCTCAATTTTATTATTTGTTCTTATAGCGGCAATAGAAATACACAATCTGGTTCTTGGTCTTTTAGTAAACACTAGTTGAACCGCGCAACTTCGTCTGCGTCACATTTTCCATTAATGCTCCGCTCCTGGTTTGTCTTAACGTGATGATAATATAGCTTATAGCCTTCCTCGATAAATGGGCTATCTAACACTGAAATAATTTTTCAAATCGAACCAGTAGTTCCTCAGATTAGCGCGTTCAAGCAAACAAACTCTTCAGCTTTATAATATTAGTATAGATTGTAGAGAAATGTTTATTGTAGCTTTTTAGGGTTCCATACCCTAAAAAAGATTATTTATTATTTATTCCTTATTTTTTCAGTAACCAATGGAACCCTATTTTTATTCCCCCGTTGTCCGTTCGTCCTTCCGTCTGTCTGTCAGCGAGTTGTATCTCAAGAACCGTAACATGTAGGTAGACGAATAAAATTTTCAGGGTGTTTAATTTTACTGTCGCTATAACAACAAATAATGAAAATTAAATTAAAAATTAAACGAGTTCCTATTCATCATAAATCCTATAAAAAAAATAGTTTTTTTTTTTCGGTTTATGGATTTTCACTTGCACTGGGCCGGTTTTCGTTGTACGTCAGTTTTACGTAAAGACAGTCCTGCAAAACGCGCCCGTCTCCACTTCCTAGTGTTTCAGCTGCGAAGAAGAAGTAGCTTAGTAGTTTAAGATCCTATTGACACTGTTTCCATATGGTTGCTTTAAAAACGGCTATATTTCTGAACGCTTACAACCCTAATCTCTTCAAAGTTAGTGTGAAGAGGCTCCTTTTGAGTAAGCTTACTCCATCGTAGAATTTGTCATCTCTGACCAAGGTTAGAGTAGACAGCAAACCTATCACAAATAAAAAAAAAATCGATCAGCTATGTTTCAACAAAGCTTCTAAAATGCACCTATTTATTTCTTCGTATTTGTTAACAATTGAACCCGTGTGTCGCTAAGTTGAAACACCCTGCTTCTGCTTTCGTGAGAGGGATAAAGTCCGGATTTAAGTTGCAGCTGCAGCAAAATAAGTTCGGTTTAAGCAATACCTTACAATTTTAGTGAAGTCACCGTTAACTATGATTTGTGAGTTCAAAAGAAAATACAGTTCATGAAACAGTTAAGTACTTTTGGCCAAATTGAAATAGTTAGCGAAACTTAGAGGTAATGGATATCACGTTGAAGATGTAAGAATGGGCGACTCACACTCGTATGAGTGTGAGTTCTTAGAATACCTCTATATTAATAGTATGAGTATTCGGGATCCCTTCTTTATTTATTTATTTATTTATTTTACACTTTAAGCACAAATGTACAGGGGCGGACTGACTGGCTTTACTGACTGATTTTGGCACAATTTGTTTTGGCTTAATTTTTTTAGGCATTCATTTTATGTTGGCATAATCATCTTAAAGACTAATTTGTTTTGGCATAAATTTGATTCGCATAACGTTAGTAGGCCTAATAACTATTAGCACATGCCATAACATCATTTGCCATAAACATTGGGTATGTAACGGTTGTTAAATCGGAGATGGCGAAGTCGTGCTTCGCTCGCTCACACGACCCCGCCATCCCCTTCTAACCTAACCTATCCGAGTCGGAGTGCCCTAAAGTCCCGATTGCAAACAGTTTCTAAATAAATAAATCATAAATTGTTCATTGTTAAATGTTCATAAATCTCATGCAAATGGATAGGGAACCTGAGTATTCATACTAGGTAATTTAAATTAAAAAAGAATATACATAATTATCATCAATAGAAATATATAAATAAACTTAATATCATCAATATAAATACAACCAAGTCAAGGGGAAGATTAATTTGGCAATAGTTTCGACTTACTTATCAATACAACTTAACGCGCAAACCCCCGCTTGCAGCACAGTACGTGTCTTCAATATAAACTGCAGTATTACCAGTGTTTAATTTCGGTTAAATATATAACAATAAATCCTGGTTACGTATTGGTTTCCAATACCGTTGCCGTCTCATTTAAGGACGATTTGTGTACAATGCAGTTTATGTGGTCCACGGGGAATGAAGCAAATTAAAGAACAAAGCTGCAGCTGTCTTTTGTTTTAATTGGTTCTCACAGATTTATATACCTCTCTTAGGCTGACTGTCCACTGGAGCGGACAGGAGAAGACTGGCTGACTGACAGGCTGTGCCAATATTAAGGCCGTACCCTGACCAAATAACCTTCAGCATTTTTTCCAAATATAACAGCGCAAGAGATACAATAGCGAATACGCTCAGAATATTGAATAAAATCGTTATAAAATCTAATTTTGGTCGTTTGATAAAAATATTTCTACCAAAATGCTCATAATTAAATTGCCTATCCATGACTGTAAGTTCAAAATCAAAATAATTGTTAATTTTCGAGAAGATGCATGTTTTCATTATTTTTTTCGTTGTGAGAAGATTAATTAAACATTATAATTAGTAATAAAAAATCTACCACTTTAAAGCCAAGATTATGTAAGTAGATTAATGTATTTTTTATAAGTTGATATTTCTTTTGGATAACGAGTACATAGCTCCAAAAAACTGCACAAAAAACGGATAGCGCTGCATTTTGCACGGGGACGCGCCGTAACTAATGAAATTGCATAAAATCTCAGCTCCGCTTCAGTAGACAAGGATCTGAGGATCTACCTAATTTCATACAGCCTAAACTGACAATGTCGTTAAACATGCCTCAAGAGTGCAATCGGTAAATTTGTTCAATAAATTGCCTGTACAATTTAAAAATGTCTATGAATCCAAATGAATTCAAGAGTAAATTAAAGTCATTGTTATTGAGGAAATTTTATTAGAGCATAGAAGAGTTTCTAAAAGATAAATGTAGATCGGACTAATTTTGTGATTATATTTTAATTAATTTAAGTATCAAGTACCTATATCCCAAAATCGAATCTTGACATAACATCTAAATTAATTATATTGACATCAATTTATTGAATTTGATTTGTATTTATTTTTGAATGAATATCAATTCAAATTGTTAGGTTTAATTAGTTTTAAGAATAAATAGTTATCTAACATTGTATTATGACATTAAGAATGAATTTTATTGACATACATTTATTTAATTGAATGTATGTTTATTTTGAATTAATATCAAGTTAATTTATTAGGTTTTGCGTTAAACTAAAAGAGTAATGAACATAAATGTGGATGGATGGAGAGAGAGAGGAAGGCCTAAGAAAAGATTGATGGATCATGTGAGGAGCGATATGAAAGAAAAGGGAGTTAGTGAAATTTTGACGGCTGATAGGGCAGAGTGGAAGAAAAATACGTGTTGCGCCGACCCCAAGTAACATGGGATAAGGGCAGGAAGATGATGATGATAAGACTTTTGTGATAAATCCATTGTTAAAACCATGTTCGACACAAGTGTAGTTTTTTTGATGAATAAATAAATAAATGAGAACTAGTTTAAAAACTCATATAATACTGAAACGCGGAAAAAACTGTCTGCCTGGTAAAATAGTTCGTGTGAAATCGGCCTCGCTCCGCAATTCCATTCCGCAGTAGCGAGGCAGTAGAGCGGAGCAAAGGATTAGATCCTTTGCTCCGCTCTACTGCCTCGCTCCGCTTCAATGGACTCTGGACAGGCAGCTTTCGGCCGCGACTTCGTACGCGCATATCCCGTTTATTTCCATTCCCGTAGGAATTTCGGGAAATCCTCTCTTAGTGCACCCTTATGGAGTGTAAGAAAGCTACATGCACAATTTCAGCTTTCTAAGAACTGCAGTTTCGGCTGTGCGTTGAAATATAAGTCAATGAGACAGGTTTGCCTTTTATATATTATATATACAGAATAGACATAATTAAAACCCTCACAGTAAGATTTTGATTTGATACGTCGCACGATACAGTTTGTAAATCTTCTTCTTTAATTTTCTACTTTGACCCCTAAACGTGACCTCCATACTCAACAATTATTTATTTATGTAAATAAATAATTGTTGAGTATGGAGGTCACTTGTGTCCATGTTTGGGTCACAGAAGTCCATATATGTGTACCAAATTTCAACAGAATCGGTCCAGTAGATCCAGACAAAAACTGGATGTAACAGACAGAAAGACAGACAGACACCCGAGTAATCCTTTAAGGGTTCCGTGTTTTGTTTGGATCCTAAAAAAGACGTTCTACTACGTTGCCAGATGTAGGATACCTGCCAGGGTTGCGGAATTTCTTCGAAAGAATTCCTTAATCCCATGGCTCTGGAAAGGGGCATTAGGACGACACTCCAGGGATTCATATGATGATAGGATACGGACACCTAAATGCACGGGTCAAACTGAGAATACCCCTCTTTGGTCAGAGATTATAAACTATGGAAAACCTGTAGCGGCATCAAGAAATAAAACCCAAGGTGGCAAAATGTACATCACAACTAAAATAACCGTTACTCCATACTTATATTGGCAGCAGCGAACTACTACTCCTGCATCACTGTATCAGAGTTTGCCGTGCTATATGAAAGTACTCAATAGTCCGAATACCATCTATTGGGCAGTTGCCCGCCAGACATTATAACCGTTAAGTTGAAGGATGCTGCCTTTTCAGTGGAGGTTTACTGGTCTCTAGTTAGTCTCTGTTTCGCATACCTGTTTAATCTTTGGTGAAAAAGGTTACATAAATAGAAACAAAATACTTAGGTATTTTATCAGGCAATACAAATGCCCAGTAAAACTTAATTGAAAGCATTAAATAGCTTTAATGACAAATCCATGTTTAATAACCTAATTGAAATACCATTTAATCATCGCAACTAGATATCAAATGAAATTTAAATCGAACTAAACTTACCGCTATTTCGAAACCCACAATACTGATTAACATTCGATGAAAACCAGTTTATGGTTTGTAATTTGAGTCGAGTGCTATTTGAATTTCGAATGGAATGGAATCATTCGGTGGAAACAGGTGCATTCATACCTCTTGAGGTCATTGAAGTTCAAACCGAACTACTCTTCCATATAAGTTCGGTCGTGGTTGCTATGTTTGCAGGATTGTACCAAAAAAAAAAACTTTTTACAAAAAAATACAACCGACTTCCAAAAAAAAAAACACTACAAAGTAAAAAATAAATTTTAATTTCGGAACTCGGTGTTTTTGTTAATTTGTTCGTTTTTGACACCGACTTCCGAAATTAAAGTTTATTTTTTACTTTGGAGTGTTTTTTTTTTTGGAAGTCTGTTGTATTTTTAACCGACTTTCCAAAAAGGAGGAGGTTCTCAATTCGGATGTTTGTATTTTTTTTTGTAAAAAGTTTTTTATTTTTCACTTTTTAGTGGTACCCCACACCTAACAACACCACTGCAAAATCGCAGAAAAGCAAAATACAAACGCACTAGTTGCCCATACGATTTTCGAAAGTTCCCCTCGACTTCTCTGGGATGCCATCATCAGATCCTGGTTTCCTTATCATGGGACCATTTGGGAAGTATTCCCTTTCCAACAAAAAAATCATTTTTAAAATCGGTTGGCAACGAAGTTACGCCCGAACAAACATCCGAATTGAGAACCTCCTCCTTTTTGGAAAGTAGGTTAAAAATAAGGCTTTTTGAGTTGACTTACCGTTTTTAATTAATGAGTGGTGTACCGATATTTTTGCAGCCTAGCTCACTACGGCTAAGCGCGCACTGGTGACTTTTGTCACCATGACAGTATATTATAATAATAAAAATATAATAATAATAATAATAAAATATGTTTATTTCTCACCACAATATTTACAGTAGGTACATGAATTAAATGTTATGAGTATAATTTATCATTGTGGGAGACTGGTGCCTGAGCTAAGCTGCAAGCCTGTGTTTCAGGACACCAGGAAATTATATCACTTTGTTGCACTTCACGATTGCGAAAAGGAGTCGGTGCGATGAGGTCGTGGTGTTCTTGGGCACTCTCTCCGAATTACTATCTGTAGAAAACCGACAATTGGACAACCTTACGGCGATGAGCGCGTTATAAAAGACGCTTGGAAACGCTTAGTGCAAATTGGTGGAATAGCAACAAGGTAGGGATGGTAAGTTGCAGGTACAAACTTTTTTAAGGATGGGAAATCATCAAATGACTCCTCCCGCCCTTGGTGAAGCAGAAGGGAGTGTCAGACTCTTACTGACTAAAACTCAACTCCGTTCCTCCTAATGCCCTTTGCTTTCTAGAGCCGCGGTGACTCTTTCGAATAAATTCCGCAACCCTGGCAGGCACCGACCCCGTCTTCTATGCTGACAGGCCTGGTTCTGACTGGACGGCGAGCCACCCAATGCTCGCCGTTCGCAGACCCGCGCCTACGGTGGCTGAGAATCGCCCTGCGACTCCCGAAGCCCGGGGCGTCTTCTTCTGTTTTGCCTCTCTCTCACGCGTTGGGCCTCCTCCATCGCTAATTGTAATTAAAGACCTACTACTTTAATTAACAATCAAAATCACCAAAAAACCAACCCAATTATTTCAAGACATAAAAATGAAAATACCTATAATTACTTCTACATTTTCGTTTTCAGAAACTTCAGACTACCTCATACTATCGCTCTCGTTTCGGCCCTGAAAAGTTTTCCATACTTCTGATTCCTAGAATGGAAGCACCTGAAATGAGTCCAACTTTTCTAATTTTCTGCAATTTATAAATTCCAATTGCGAGCAGGAATGTGTCGATAATTAAATCTCAAGGTTCGAGTTTGGATTGAAGAAATGTGATATTGGAAAATGCTGTTTGAAGTGACTAGTTTTTACTTTTGAAGTTTTAGTAAATGAATGTTGCTGTTTTGAATTGGTTAAGGGTTGATTTCATACTATGGCGTGCCATCAAAAACCGGCCAAGTGCGAGTCGGACTCTCACTAAATCGTTAATTGCATTGTAATATTTTTATTATTTGTTATTAGTTCGGCAATATAAATAAACACTGTGAAAATTTCAACTAATAATAGTTTAATAACAATAGTTTATTATCTCAAATAAAATGTGTTACAATATTTAGGTGTGACACTGGATCCCGCACTAGGATACCCTGTGTCGCAGGATCCAGTCTCTTTCAACAAATGGTATGATTATGAAATATTTGAGGACTGAAAGGTAACCAAAAGTATGTAGGTATGCATGTGATGCGTATAGGAACATGAAGAGTCTGTGTGAAAAGAGTGTGTATGTAAGTAAATATGAGTAGTAAGTAAACTAAAAAGTACAATAAGGATAAGCAATATTTTGATATTTAATAGAACAAAAAAAAACATTATTTTACCGACTTCTGAAATTAAAGTTATTTTTTACTTTGTTTTTTTTTTTTACTTTTTGTGGTACCTCAAACCTAACAACACCACTACAAAATCGCAGGAAAACAAAATAGGTACGCAATTTCGTTAATTTGGATGACCGAAAACCATCATTAATAAACTAATTCCAGCTATTTCGATTTAAAATCCAAACTTCCAAACCAATTTTGATCAAACATAAATGGGACCAATCGACTAGTCGACCAATATCCTTTCAGGACAAACAAAAAAAAATTCAAATCGGTACATAAATGATGGAGTTATGAGGTAACAAACATAAAAATAACTAAATACAACCGAATTGAGAACCACCTCCTTTTTAGGAAGTAGGTTAAAATGAAGTATTCAATTTTTTTTTTAAAGATTGGGTGAAACCCTAGGTGATTTCGTATAGATTTTTTTTCATTTAACTTCGTGAGAGCACCTTAGTTTGAGTTAAAGAGAACTCTTTGTACGCAATTGTGCCTAACTGGTCAGTATCTTTCTTAAGTATTATATACTTAGGAATAGTTTTCGATGAATTTGATTGGCAATTGTTTCACAACTTTTTTAAACGCCAAAGCAGTGGATGTTATGAAACAGCGGCCCTTCTACGGTGCTCAACGTGCACGAAGTATTAAAAAAAATATAGTATTAAAATACATTGTATATCGGTATGAAGATGAACCACAGCAAAAATAACACCCCCATCCGTACATTAAACAAAAGAATAAGGTGTTTGCTTAGAACTGAAGCATAAAAACATTACAAGCCAAAGAACTCCATTTAAAAGCAGAACATCCAGTGCCAACAAAACCGCGCTAATACTAACAAACTACAAAACTAAGTAAGACACATTAAACAAAATTAAAAGCACAAACGTAACACCTCAGCACCGGATTCTCTACGTCTCCCATTTTAGCGGAAAACTAGTTTAATTGGTTAATCCCATTTAGGTGTATCGCATTAGATACCGTCTGAGGTTTCAATTAGACGTGTGGAACTGTACTGGCATGGAATAGATAGATACCAAAAGGCTAGCTTTATTATCATCTGCTTAGCCTTTTCCCAAGTATGTTTGGGATGGCTTTTAGATTATCTGTTTGTAGCTGAATACCACTATTTTATATGGGGCGACTGTCTCTGAACTCCAAAAGCAAATAATTCAGCAATACGGTACCCCTCGACAAGACTGGTTTTCAGAATTTCAAACTTCTTGTTACGACTGTCAAAGATTTTCAAATGACTATCGGGATCAATAGCTTATAAGCTTAACGAGGGTCTCAGTATGTAATGGGTCTTCCGGTGACCCCAACCAAGCTTGTCATGCTTCTTTGCGCATCTACTCGTTCATGCAGCTGTTATTATTGAACCATGAGCTGAGCAGAAGATCATCTGCTGTGCAGGAATATGTAAGTAGAAGCACAGAAGACAACTTACGACTGAGGATGCTAATGCATGTCACAAGTTTCTTGGATAAATATTTTACTGTATAGGCTGCCCGTCTGTGGAATGCTTTGCCAGTTCCAGTAAGACGCGCTCAGTCGTTACCTGCTTTTAAAAAACTTGTCAAAGAACATTGCCTGCCACTGGGATTATGTCGATAGCCGTAATTTATTTTTCTACCTTTTATTTAGTGTTTCTGTATCTGTGTATAAATACTGTCCATCCCAGGTTACCTGGAAGAGATCGCAAAATGCGATAATGCCACCCATTGTATGTGTATTACTTTTAAGTTTCCTTTTGTGTTTAATTTTTGTTGTACAATAAAGTATATAAATAAATAAATAAGCACATTAACACTTCTAAATTTCTATAGTTTAAGGTTATTTTTATAAAAAAATAGGTAAAAGTTTCGAATTCAAACCGTACATCTTCCCTGTACAAAGAACAACAGACATGCATATACATTTATGTAGCTGGTGTGGTGTAGCGTAGCCCATATTAAGTGTAAAAAAGAATGTCATAATTATGTAATTTCAATGAAAGAGTTTTTTTCAATAATTGCAACCCCTTATCGCTTCACATATAATATGTATATGTACAGCGATCTCAAACAAATGCCGGTCGCGAGCACTCGCCGTACGTGAAACTTGTCTATGTGTGCGTGCGTTATCGATCTTTGCATCGAGCCGGCCTTCTGTGTCTATCTATTCTGTGGTTCTAATGTGGAATCTAGGTTTCTTAATTATTACAAGATTTCAGTGTGTCGTGCCATTGAGTTTGGTCGTGTGGTTAGAGTTTGGTGATATCATGTTCAATGGTTGTAGGTACTTATGGTGAGGTTGAGAATAGTATTGGATTAAAACATTGGTAGTTAGCGTTGGTATCTTCCTTATTCAGGCATATCGACACTGTACTAATATTATAAAATCCATTTTCGGGTAAAGCATTGGTTATATAAAATCACGCTACGACCAAAAGGAACAGGCGGTCGATTCTGTTGACAACTCATCGTGATCATTTAGTTATGGTGAGGTTGAGAATAGTATTGGATTAAAACATTGGTAGTTAGCGTTGGTATCTTCCTTATTCAGGCTTATCTACACTGTACTAATATTATAAAATCCATTTTCGAGTAAAGCATTGGTTATATAAAATCACGCTACGACCAAAAGGAACAGGCGGTCGATTCTGTTGACAACTCATCGTGATCGTTTAGGTGGAGTGAACGACAACTGAGCTGTCATTCTATCTTGTTTGTATAGTTTGACAGCTCACTTGTTGTTCACTTCGCCTAAGTGTTTCACTTCGACATGTTTACAGAATCACACTGCTGAGCATTAATGAGAAATGTGACTCAGAGAAAGTTACGCAGGTCAGCTAGTTGATTGATAACTACAGGACATATCTATACAAATATTATAAAGCAGAAGAGTTTGTTTGTTTGTTTGGTTGAACGCGCTACTCTCAGGAACTACTGGTCTGATTTGAAAAATTATTTCAGTGTTACATAGCCCATTGATCGAGGAAGGCTATAGGCTCTAATTATATCATCACGCCAAGACCGATAGGAGCGGAGCAGTAATGAAAAATGTTACGCAGACGACGTTGCACGGGTCAGCTAGTCAGAAATAATGCAAAACTTGGAAAAACGTCATTGTACTCATAATATACAAACTTTTACAATAGGACTAACCTTGAGATCGCGAAAGTAATAACTACACCGTGTTTGCTTCATTTTTTTAGTTCCTTTTTTGTTTGTTTTCATTATAATTTTTTACGTTAGTATTTTAAATCTAAAAAAGTCCTCCGCCGCGTCTGTCTGTCTGTCTGTTCGCGATAAACTCAAAAACTACTGCACCGATATGAAAATCATCAGGCTCTTTTAACACCGAAAATACAACAAAGCAACAAAGCAAAAGGTGCTTCGAAAACCTAAACACACAACAAGATAAGATCTGAACAAACTTTGTTACGAAAGTTTAACATTAAACATAACAATTTAAGTCTTAGTATTAACATTCATTTGCACGTTGGGAGTAATTGAAACCTCTTATTGGAGTCCTAAATTGCTTTAATTTGACTAAGTTTTTGGATGTAATGACATCTCTTGTGAGTTCTTTTTTGAGGATGGGAAATCATCAAATGACTCCACCCGCTTTGGGTGAAGCGGAAAGCTGTGTCAGACTCATACTGACTTAAATCCATCAGTGTTTCTCCTAATGCCTTTTGTATCCCAGGGCCGTGGTGACTCTTTTGAAAAAAAAAAACCGCATTTTACTCTGGGTGGATAAAAAAGCAACTTTAGGAGAATCATAATATTAATCACACAACAATCTGCCAACTTTACTTTTCATCTCTATCGCTAAAGAATTGGGTTCAAATTTGATTGGGAAAATTTGACAGTGACATGTAGCGTGAACTGCTATCTTCTACCTTTTTAGACACGCATATCTCTTGTTAACAAATTGCCCTGGATTTCTTACCAGCCTGGGAATCGTGAAAGATTTCTGGTTTTTATAAAGAGGATTGTTATTTCTGCTCAATCTCCCTAGCCTTTTTCCAACCCATAGTAGAGTTTGTTTCTAGTGTAACCGGATGTAGCTAAATACCAGTATTTTACATGGAGCGAGTGCCTGTCTGAGCTTCAAAACCTTGGTTTTGGTAGACAGGCCCTCGCATCTAGAATCGCCTTGTTACTTGTATCAAGGCGATACTAGACACCTTGGCAAGACTGACGTCAGATTGGCTGGTAAAAAAATTCAAAGATTCAGAAATGACTTTCGAGACACAGACTAGATAGGTAGATACAAAAAAAAACACTATAAAGTAAAAAATAACTTTAATTTCGGAAGTCGGTGTTTTTGTTAGTTTGTTCGAAGTCTGAGACCGACTTTCGAAACTAAAGTTATTTTTTAATTTGCAGTGTTTTTTTTGGAAGTCGTTTGTATTTTTTTGTAAAAAGTTTTTCATTTTTCACTTTTTAGTGGTAGGTACCTAAAAACGCCACTGCAAAATCGCAGAAAAGCAAAATACCTAGGCAATTTCGATTACTTGGATGACATGACATAAAACAATCATCCAAGTAGACGAATTCCAGCTATTTCGATTTAAAATCGAAAGTTCGTAACCGATTTTCATAAAATTTAAATGGGACCAATCTGCAAATATAAATCCTTTCAGATAAAACAAGATTTTTTCAAATCAGTTCATAATTGTCGGAGTTATGAGGTAACAAACATAAAAAAAAACGATTTGAGAACCCCCTCCTTTTTGGGAAGTCGGTTAAAAATAGACAACTGTCTTCGCTGCTGCCACAAAATTTATCAGAAATGGTTAGCAAACGCTGCGTCTTCCGGTCAGGTGGACCGAAGACTTGATAATAGTTGTGGGTAGCCGATGACCGATTGTTGTCGTGACATTTAGGGAAGGCCTATATCCAGCAGTTTACGCTTTTCGGCTGATATGATGATGATGATGATGGTGGTGGTTAGAAGAGGAGTAAAAAAATATTGCAACTGAATAGAGAACCTGGAGAACCTCCTTCTTTATTGGAAGTCGGTTAAAAATAAAACAATTTCTAGTTCCTTCCATAATAAGCAGTTGACAGAACAGTCTTGTATATGATACCGGTTTAGACACCGGCTGGAATAAAAACGAAAGTCTTTAAACTTCACCTTGCAAAATCCTTGTTAATGAATTATAGTCAAGGAGCTTTATTACAACTAAGCAAAAAAAATCATGTTTTTACTACATTATACCGATACAAAAAACGTTCTAAAAGTACTGCCTCAAGCTCGGTTTTCACTTAAGAAGGAAAAAATCCTGAGCGGTAGAATACTGTAATACATTTGCTTTCATCCTGTTTTTTTTTTTCTATTCCTTTTTCAAACTGTTTACATAACGTGTTAACTCGGATTGTGAATCTTATATTTTCAGCGATTTTAGTTTGTGTTTCCTTTAATGTTTTCTATTTAATAGTTCTGATGGGGTATAGAAGCTTTATATTGCGGCTTGAATGGCCTGTGGTTTAATGATTAGTGATTGGTGTGCAGATTTATGTCAATACAAAGGTTATAAATCGGATGATCGACCTTTGCAAGTAAGTATTACAGGCACGTCGAGTTGAAGGTCCAAAGTCTTGAGCACGACGATGACAACGACGACAACAAGCGACGCCAATTTGCTGGCCTGTCGGTTTTCTATCGGTTGCATGCGTCGGCATGGAAGCAGTAAAAATGAGACCATGTGGATATACAGTATACACAATATTATTATAAGATATATTGTCACAAGCTTGAAGGTATTCTTCAAGTAGTTGTGAAGACTGGCAGGTCCGTAGACAGAGGAGGACAATCTCTTCAGCATGAAACAATTGGCTTAAAGATAACCCCACTATGGAAAAAGCCACCATGCTCTGATAATTATGAGGTAGGTACAATTAAGAAGCAAAGTGTTATTACACTTTTGTTCCGCATAATTACACTTCCCAAAAATGTTCTTACATTAATGTAAGCTATATTTGACTCCTAATAAAGTATTCTTGTTGCGACCTTGTTTTTGCCAGAAGCGTTGGTGGCAACAGCTGCCATTTTTAAATGCCTTGTAAGAGCTTGTAGAGGCTACAAAGTCTTGTAATTTAATCTTTGTTCCTTCATTCAGTTTTTTAATTATTTTATTTTTTCAGTATCGCTGTTGGATTAAGTCGGTGAGGCGCGCTGGGAATCTGAGAATTGCATTCGAGTTCTTTTTTTTCGTATTTGCAGAACTGGGACAAAAGCTTCTTTTAGTTGGTTGACTTTTTTTAAAAGAATGCTAGGATATTGTCTTGCATCCGGCGGATTCTTTCTGACTTCACCAGGTTACTATTCACCTTTAAAGAAGCTTTCACAGGCTCCATTTATCGTGGCAACATAACCTCTCAGACCCATCGAGCATATTATGTCACTGTCATTTCTTTAATGGTGCGTACAGCTAAGGAGTGGAATTCTCTGCCGGAGTATTTTTTTTTATTATAGGTACAAACCGGGGAAACTCTTGGCCCAAATCTCACCTGATGGAAAGTGATGATTAGGCCGAAGATGGAAGCGAGTTTCACCCGGAATCCTCTTACACAGAGGAACTGGCTATCATACCTCTAACTGCCGGAACACAACAATTCTGTTAACGTTGTTGTTATGGCGACAGACTTAGACATAATGGTGGTAGCTTGCTAGGCGGACTTAGAACAAGTCCTACCACCAACCAAACCGAGCAAAAAATTTGCCTCCGCTGGGAATCGAACCCGGGACCTCTGGGTCTGAATCGGATGGTATAACCACTAGATCACGGAGGCGGTTAGTGTCACCTGTTTAGCACCACCTGGGGACCACGTGTAGAGATTCGCTGAAGGGTATTCTCCTAGGGACGCGGGTGACTCGGCCCCCAAGAGTTCACAAACGCGAGCATATAAAAAAAAAGTTAGGCAATTCTTTGGGCTGTGTCGGTAAAATTCTATTCATAGCGTTTGTGCTAGGCACCACTTATCCAAATTACAACCCAAACACTTATTACTAATATACTTCAAGGAAAAAATGTTATTACTGCTTAATTGAACATACACTCTCCCAAGAGAACGAATGAAAACAAAATTGGTCGAGGGCACTACAATAACGTAATGTATTTAAAAGGTATTCGTTAATATAAGTAATCGTGTTAGCTGGGCCTCTATTTTGGGCCTCAAGTGTAGTAATGCTTAGTGTCGGCTCACCTTTGTTGTTACCGCGTTAAGTTTACTAATCGTGGTAAGTCGGGATTTCGGTATTTGTTGTAGGTTTGGTGTAAAAATGAGCGCTTTCCGTAAGTTTGCCTACAATTCTAAAGACAGACACATCATTATCTGCCTGGCCTTTTCCCAACTAAATTGTCGGCTTTCAGTCAAACCGGATTCAGCTGTATTTCAGTATTTTACGTGGAGCTGCTGCCTAACAGACCTCCACAACCCATTAACTGGGTAACACGCTATTTCTTGGCAAGTCTGGAGTCAGATTTACTGGCTTCTGACAATCCGGAACGACTGCCAAAGTTCACAAATGACAGCCGGGACCAACGGCTTAACGTGCTTTCCGAAACACGGAGGAAACTCGATATGTTAAGATGGTCACCCATCCACAGACCAACCTTGGCAAGCGTTCTTTAACCTTGAAGATCGACCCGTGCGGCTGTTCTTATTTAGCCACGAGCTCCTCTAAAGACAGACACAACGTTTAATAGTTTAAGTACTCATTCAAAACCTACCAAACGCCTTACTCTGCTACTGCGAACTAATGCTTTCAACCTAGGTTCCCAACAATTTACACCAGAACAATAAGGTGCAGACGCTATATTGCCCAATCCGATAGTAAACCTCGAGCAATACGTTCGTCCATTAATTATTCAGTTCCCAGGATGTTGTTCAGTTCTAACGTTAAATTAGATTAAGTGCATGTTTCCAGTTTGCACGGGCTTAAGCTATGGGTCTTATTGTGTAATAAAAGCATCAAGAACTTAAGTGCGGGTGTGCACCTTGTGTGAAATGTGGCTTTGCGGGATGGGTAATCTTTTTTGTAAAATGTGCCGCTCAATTTTCGCAAAAAAGATTGTCCATCCACGGCTGTTGTTGTGATTGAACGATTTTGATGAGATCCATGAGTGCTTAGGACTAATTCATTTTAATATTTATTAATTTACTAGCTTCTGCCAGCGGCTTCGCCCGCGTGATCCCTAGGGAACATATTCCCGGGATGAAAAGTAGCTTATGTGCTATTCCAAACTATAATCTATCTTTGTTCTAAATTTAATTTAGATCCGTTAAGCCGTTCTGGCGTGATTGAGTAACAAACAACCAAACTTTCACTTTTATAATATTACTCGTTTGGTGTAAAGCGAAATTATAACCATCTTCCCCTCGACATTATAATTATTAAAGGATATTGCAAACTGTCGTAAGCCGTTTTCCGAAGCTACTCGCTAGCCTCTAGGCGCCAATCTAGCCGCCTGCCTGTGCGTTCGCGACCACAAAAATAATCCTTATAGCATGATTCAGTATTCGCGCGCGATGGCTTATTATTAGCGTTTTTCATGTATAACTTTGGTGTTTCTATACCGATTTCTATGATTCTTTTTTTATGGAATAGTTAATAATGTTAACTTTTATTAATGTTCAATTAGGGACGACTGAGAGTTTTATAAACGTAAGAGTAGACAAATACAATCACAAAGCTTCGAACTGCTAAGCTATCGGGAGTTACACGTGTTATTGTTCGTCAATCATAAAAGATAGACATGTGCTGTCGTTGAATTTTTTTATATAATTTTAAGGAGAACATTTCCGTCATACATGATTTCTGTGTAGCTTTCACCATTAAGGTTGCACACGCGACGGAAGCTTAAAAAATGGAGTAACTTCTCCCGTTTTCCCAACATTTCCCTTCACTGCTCTGCTCCTATTGATTGTAGCGTGATGAAAAGTATACTATAACCTGCTCAGGAGTATGAATAATAATTGTACCAAGTTTCATTAAAATCCGTCGAGTAGTTTTTGTTTCTATAACGGTTATACAGACAGACAGACAGACAGACAGACAGACAGACAGACCGACAGACAGACAGACAGACAGACAAAAATTGTACTTATTGCATTTTTGGCATCAGTATCGATCCCTAATCACCCCCTGATAGTTATTTTGGAAATATATTTCATGTACAGAATTGACCTCTCTACAGATTTATTATAAGTATATATAAAGATAGATTTTATTATTCATGTACACACAAAAAATAGTCAAAGTCAACATTAAACATCACGTTAGATGAAAGACGTTCAAGTATAAAAAGGCCAAGTGCGAGTTGGACTTGTGCACTTGGCCTTCAAATCATGTCTGTTGTATGGGAGCGTCCTTAAAATTTATTTTATTCAACGAAAATAAATCAATTGTGAAAATTTTGACTATCTTACTATTGCGTTCATGAATTACGTTTAGTCTGTATGTAACACTTTGTGAATGTCTAGCTCAAATAAATATGGCACCCATCAGTGGATACTGAGCAGTGCGATATGAAATTTTTGCCACTGAATTAATTTAGGTATAAGAATAAATTTTAATATACTAAGGTATCTATTAAATACCAGAAGATCAATACTACTAATGTTTATACAACTTTCGCATTCGCATATCAATCGCAAAATGTAAAAAAAATCTTAATTTTCATACATTTTTGACAGATTGCGATTGAAATGCAAATGAGATGCGTATGTGAAAATCAGTAGAATTTGCATTCTGGTTATCGTTATAAACAAAATGTCATTCGTTTACAGTTGCGTGCAAAAACATGAGGCCGTTTAAAAGTAAGTAAATATTTAATTTTCATTAACTAATCTAATAAAAAGTGTGTGTTATAATCTATACCAGTCAATAAAAGTACACATCGCAAAATAACACAATAATGAAGTAGAGAACCGGCTGAAGTATCTATTATAATAAGTATACAAACACCAATATGCTAAAACACTTAAAGCCACACTCACCGCACACCAAAATGTACTCATAAACTGGGTAGCAGTGATAAAGTCGGTCACTTATTAAACGTAGAACGTTGGCCCCTCGCCAATGTACCTGTAACAAGTAAATATTGGCTCAATAAAGAGTTCCTTTGCTAAGTTTCATATTTAAACTGTAAGCGCCATTGAATACGGGAATGTATTTTCTTGCGCAAATTCTCTGTAGTTGTTTGTTTTCAATCTTATTCTATTATGGGTAGAGTTTTGGTTTATTGAATTTTGTGGGTTTATGTGTGTAATACGTAACCGTTATGGAATAACTAACACAATGAAAATAACAAAGTTAGCTACCATTAAAACCATAACGAAGCTACGGAATATGATCCAAAAAGCACCACAACGTCAGAGCCCCTAGCTTTAAACCACGAGACCCATAACAGTAAATTCCACGTCGCACACAGGCACATTTGGCCAAAAAAACAGTACACTGCACTAAAAACAAAAGCGAAACATTTACAAAGTAAAATATGAGAGAAATATACAAGTTGGGACATCGAGCCATTGTCACGCGTCCAATTCCCAAGTTTCAGCCAAGATCTCGAACAGCGTGGCCCATTTTGTGTGGCGGTATGTGTATTTGTGTATGTGAGTTGTTTTGGCTCGCGAGTTTGCTTGTTGAAATATTATTTGAGGTACGGTGAGTAATCTTCTTCTAATCTATTTTCTACTAAATTGACAAAAGTGAACATCTAAATGTTTTTTCATCAAACTCGGATCAACGACAGAATAGATTGGTAACTACGAGTATCTTGTTACTTGGACGTTATTTTGAATCAAAGTAATGGGTTGCATTCATTTTAAAATGATTAAGAGGAAATGTGGGCTTTTGAGTTATATTTCGAGGTTTGGCTCTCGCCTGTTTCCTCCTCCAATATTAAATCGATTTAATAGATATTACACAAGCTGAATAAGAAGTATATAAACGGTGCCCCTATGTTTTTCTGTATTCATTAATAGTTGCCAAACTGGTTGAGTAAGGCTCTTTTGACAGCAGTTTATTGGACAATTTTGAGCATGTTTTGAGGGACCTAGTGCTTTTACGTTTAATATATCATCAAAAAATAAAACAGCGAAACAAAATATAATCTTCTTATTCAGTTCATGAAATATCTCTTAAATCTGTCCAATATTGAAGAAGGAAACAGGCGAGAGCCAAACCTCGAATTATGAATATTTACATACAAATTCCCTCCGCCCGCGTTTCCTCTTAATGCGAACGATTAAGCAGAAATGTGTTAGAATGGAGACCGCGTATGAGCAAACGTAGTGTGGGGCGCCCTGCGACGCGACGGTTCGATGATCTAAAGAAGGTGGCTGACAGCGGATGGACGCAGACTGCTCAAGACTGGGAAGGTTGGCGCTCTTTGGGGGAGGCTTACGGTCAGCAGTGGACGGCAACTGACTGATCTGATGATGATGAATGTATTAAATTAAACAAATCTGCAAAGAAACTGACTCTATACGAAGCAAAGATACTAATTTTGGCTCTATTTATTATTACTAGTTGACCCGAAAACTTCGTCTGCGTCACATTTTCCATAAATGCTCCACTCCTATTTGTCTTAGCGTAATGATTATAATAATCTATAGCCTTCCTCGATAAATAGGATATCTAACACTAAAATACTTTTTCAAATCCGACTAGCAGTTCCTGAGATTAGCGCGTTCAAACAAACAACCTCTTCAGCTTTATAATATTATTAGCTGACCCGCGCAACTTCGTTTGCGTCACATTTTCCATTAATGCTCCGCTCCTATTTGTCTTAGCGTGATGATATATAGCCTATAACCTTCCTCGATAAATGGGCTATCTAACACTGAAAGAATTTTTCAAATCGGTCCAGTAGTTTCGGAGCCTATGTAATTCAAACAAACAAACAAATCTGTCCTCTTTATAATATTAGTGTAGATTATATAGCATAGATTTATTCCAACCAGGCGAATAATACCTACGTTAACCACAAATAGAGTACACTTTCAAGTAATACATTGAACTTCTTCAACACGAATTGTAAACAGACTAAAAAACTTTGGCAGCGTTGCTTATTCATTTAAGTTTGCATAGTTACGTGTACGTGGTGTACGTTGGGAGAGAGGTTATTGAACTCGTTGTCAAAAGGAAGAATAGTCTATTTAGATGTTTTTATTATTTAATAGACTTATTAAACTAATTATATAATGTTAGCAATCAGTGACAAAGTAGATAGTTATAGATTTAATCGTATAAACGTTAAGAAAAAATGTGTTATCTAATTAGTAATTTTATTAATTTTTGTTATCATCCTGGCAACACTGACTTGCTCGCCACCCCGTTGCGCCTTACCACCAAGCAGTGGAAGGGGAAGCGTGGGCACAGCGGGCAAGCGAGGCCAGTCAGTCTTGCTGCGAAAGCTGAGTCGAGTAGACGAAATTCAGTCGTAGTTACACGAGTATCTAAATTGGTAATTTAGGTATATGTAAATGGCCTGTGGACGGCGAGCTATGGGTGGTCGCCGTCCGTCCGTCTAGTGACGACAGGCCGTGTCGACGGCGCGTTAGTGTTCTACGCGCGCCTCAAAGAGAGTCAGCAACACAGAGGGGCCCGAAAGGGCCGACGCCTGCCGGGGTCGCGGGATTATTCGCAAGAGACACCGTGGCTCCGGAACACAAAGGGCAATGAAGGAACATGGATGGGTTTTAGTCAGTAGAAGTCTGACACTCCCTCCCGCTACACCCAGTAGTTAGTGCGAAGCCGGGGTGGGTCACTAGTTCTTTACTAGTGACCCACCCAGTGACCCAGTTTTTTTTTTTTTTTATTCGAAAATAAATGTCTGAGGATCAATGTGGAGTTCCCTTTCAATAGTATACACAGTGGCAATGGGTAAGGCACATTGCTCGCAAATCAGAGGGTACATGGGAAAGAAAGGTTTTGAAGAGGCGACTGCGTATCGAAAGACACAGATTTGGAAGGTCACTTGAAAAAACAACCTGAAGGATGTTCAGCAGTGAAGCTAAAACAATGATAATGATGACGAAATTATAACGTCCTCCACACAGTTCCCGAAGTTACTTCGACGAAGTACTCTCCGAAGTTGACCGAAGTCCGAAGTACGTGTCCACACACTCGAGTAATTTCGCGAGGAGCTCAGTCGCCCGTTCCCCTCGCGATGGGCATCGGATAACGTTAATGTGGCAACTGCCGTTTCAATGTGTACTCTCGTTTAATAAAAATACGTGCGTATTTAACATGGCTCGATTCGAACCGAAGTGAGCCGAGTAGTGTGTTCAGACGCTTTGTGTTCGAACTTCGTGACAACGACTGGAAGTAGCCCGAAGCGAGGCGAAGTTGAACGAAGCGAAGCGAAGTGACCCTCTACACTATTGTATTTGCTCAACTTCGATCAACTTCGGGAATAGTGTGGAGGACGTATAAGGGAATACTAGCTATTAAATAATTTTCACTTATTCAAGTATTAAATACTTAATCTGCGAATACTAAGATCATAATAGCCAGTTAATCTTTGCTGAATCTTTCTGTGTCAACTTTACCGCTCAGTAAAAAATAAGACGCACGACCCCTTATCGCTTCCCCAGCAATAAAGCCTAAACGCCTTTTACTCCAAAATAAGAAAAAAAACAAAAGACAACGAAAGCGATTATGACAGCGGACATCTACGATTAGAGAAAACCCAACAAAAAGAATCCGATAAATTTAAAAAAAGAACATCGCCTTGGGCGACTCTGTTAGCTCCTAGCTGGACTGACAAAACACTATCTATCTCTATTGTACTACCGAAAAAATTGTTTAGAAGAAAAGAGATAGTATTTTTGCAAAAATCACAGCGCAAAGGTCATTAAGTAGCATCAGATAGATGCGTCTACTTTGTCATGTTATGATTGATGGTCGCTGGCGACGGCTGACGTCACTTCCTTTCTCGCGTTCGGATATGTCAAATTGATTTTAGTCGGAGTAAATGTGATAGGGCGCTTGGGAAATGGTGTTAAGGTGCATGAAAAATGGTGGGAGATAATTCTTTTTTGGTTCAGTGTACTATTGTTAAGAAAAATTGACATCAGATAAATAAGAGTGCTATTGATTGGAAGGATGGGTTCTTTACCTCATACATCTAAATATTTTTTTTTTTTTAAGATTTTTCAGTGGAAATGGGGCCAAGGCGCAAAGGAACACCGCTTAAGTAGGCGTGTTCGTCTTGTGTTGTTCATCTTGCTCGAAATTTTGTCTGAAACCTTATGATGTGAAAGGTGTGGTGGGTAATTTTCTAGATTCGCAATAATGATGATTTTCTGGAATATACACAAAAACCCTACCTATCGTTAAAGTCGAACCCCTCAATTTATCCAAACATTCTAATCTATGTCTCTAAGATACCAAACTAGAAAGAAAATATTTGTTATACGTGTAAAAGTGTGGGAAAAAGTAATCACTGGGGCTTATTTAATAAACTGACTAGTGACATGTGATATGGGACAATCTGACAACAATAAAAACACGTAATTTCATACATTCTGTGCTTTATTAAACAACGCCTGTCGAGAAAATGCTGACAATTACTACGTCAGTTTTTGAGTCGTATTGTCACTTATATTAAGGAGGCCATGGCAGATGTCCTTGAGGCGGTTAAGAAACTCTGACACTAGGGTGTGTGGGCTCCGGGCCTGTGGACGGCGAGCTATGGGTGGCTCGCCGTCCGTCCGTCCGTCTAGTGACGACAGGCCGTGTCGACGGGGCGTTAGTGTTCCACGCGCGCCTCAAAGAGAGTCAGCACACAGAGGGGCCCGAAAGGGCCGACGCCTGCCGGAGTCGCGGAATTATTCGCAAGAGACACCATGGCTCCGGAACACAAAGGGCAATGAAGGAACATGGATGGGTTTTAGTCAGTAGAAGTCTGATACTCCCTCCCGCTACGCCCAGAGCGGGAGGAGTCATTGGATGATTTCCCATCCCTAAAAAAAAAAAGGTTGTGTGGGCTCGTTTGACCTTACTGCCCACACAATAAGAAGGAAGTTATATTAAACAGGGCCCAGGGCCCATTTGACTAATATTTAAGAAAATTTTGTATGCGAATACGAAAGATATTTAGATGAATATCTAAACACTTTCGACAGTTAGCAATTGCGATGCTAATGCACACAAAAGTTGATTAAAAGGGGCAAAATTGCCCTCAGAATTAATATTTATTAAGAAACCGCAACAAATAATACTCAAACACGAAAATTCAAAGCCCACACATATACCAACAAAACAAATTCATCGACATCAAACCTACAGGACTTTTTTTCGTGAAAAACAATTTTCCCAACACCTTAGGGATGTGCCAACAAAATCCTAATTGTTTCATAATTAACCGGGACATTGGGCGTCTCGGGGGTGACACAACTGGCGCGTATCAGCCCCAACAGCCGTCAGACATGGCCTGGATATAATATGGATGGATCGAGGGTAGCGTCCCATGGTATCGCTTTTGAGTAGCAGAGTTCGTCGGTTGTATGATTATTTTTACTTCCGTATTGGTACTTTTTTCGTTCAACTCAGAATAGTACTCCTTGTGTTAATACTTAAAACTGTTAGCGTTTTAAAAGCTGTGATAATAAGGGGGCTAAAAAAGGCTACTTTAGGAGTATCAGATTAGAATCATTTCTTAGCCCCCTTGTGATCAATTTAGACAACGCTACAGTCGTCTAATTTCACACGGCTGTAACGCCATGTTAGATTCGCACCAATCAGAGGGCCAATTCTGCAAATGTTTAATAATTTTCATATTCGCATGTCAATCTCAAATTGTCAATAAAGCCTTAATTTTCATACATTTTTGAAACATTTCGAATGCAAAAATTAGTAGAATTGCAAACTTCATTTAGCTTGACCAAACGGAAGCAAAACTTAAAAAGCGTAGTATCTTATGATTTTCAATTCAGTAGACTATGATGAGAGTTGCGATCTGTGTTTAAATTGAAACAAAATACTTTTGACTCAATCTAAAGTCAACGCAGAATAAGCCACAGGAAAGAGCTTCTAGTTCTTGATAAAATAATATCAACACCAAAAACATGATAGATAGACTCAAATACAGTAAAATCTCAATGAATTACATTCAAAGCAACCGAATAACATTCAAAACACAATCATAACCGCTAATCTTTCCAACACGCTGCAGCTGAATATGCCATGCACTGCCATAAAAGTTGAAAAGAAAAAAAAGTTACCCTTATCGGCCATAAACATTCACGACATTCGAATGATGAATGCGTATAAAATTCCTTGCCAAATAAAAAAAAAACCGTTGATTGATACCTGTGTCGGAATGGCTGTCGGAAATACGTCATGAATGTCGGATTATTGTACGTGTTCCAAAAATGGTTTGGGATGCTCGTATCTTTTTAATTTTGTTCCTTCATCGGTTAAGAGGGCTTTTGGGGCGTATACTTATATAATACAAATAAGTTAAGAGTGTGTATTCCGTCCACTAGCGCCGCCAATCGTTTTTTATTAATTGTGGTAAATTTAAGACACGTAGATAAAAAACCGCTCTGTAGTGCACTAAAGAAATGTATCTATTATTTTTTGACAGCTACTTTTAATACATAACTCATGGCTAAATAGCCAAAACGGCAATTATTGCTAAAAATGGCCACTTTTAGCAAAAATATCGACTTTGGCAACTATTCATGTTCTAAAGTACAAAACATAACTCTCAAAACATAATAAATATATTTCTTCAGTGCACTACAGAGCGGTTTTTTATCTACGTGTCTTAAATTTACCACAAATAATAAAAAACGATTGGCGGCGCTAGTGGACGGAATACACGCTCTTAATTACATTTTTAAGACCAACCAAAAATGCAAATAACTTTAACACTAAATGTATTTTACCTCCTGCACCTGTGTGACCTGTACGCTCAATAAAATTATTTGACCAATATTCTACACTACTTACTAAAATTCCTCATCATTCTACCCATAACCAATAAATTGTTCATAAACAGCAAAACTTCATTAGAACTCGTTACCACTCCATCTTTAATAGAAATATTCTATAACAAAATTTACAAAGTCCGACTTCCATTCAACACCGGCTTTCAAACTAACAATTGCATTACGAACAAAGTTTTAAACGACTTCCGAACTTCAATATTTTCTCTATTGTTTCCCGAACTAACGATATTGTGTTACTAGTATTTAAACGGTAAGTAAAGGTGCGTTTACACGGTCAATTGACCCGGCAACACATATGGATCTATCTGGGGCAATTATTGGAGCAACACGCAGCAAATATTGTTTACATAATTGCTCTATATAATATTCCATATTGCGCTATCTGTGTTTTGTTATTTTGTAACCAACTTTAAAAAAAGGAGGAGTTTCTCAAATCAGAAGGTATAATTTTTTTGTTTTATGTATGCACATCGATTACTTCGAGGTTTCTGATCTTATAAGTGTGATCCTTTTTTAGTTCAATAGTTTTTTAGCAGCTTACTTGAAATTTGATCCCGGTAAAATTTAATTCAGTCTGGCTTAGTTGTTATTTTTACGAGCAATTTTGCTTATTTCAATGTCGTCCAAGTCTCACCACTGAAAAGTGAAAAATAAAAAACTTTATTCAAAAAAATATAACCGACTTTCAAAAAACACTAAATAGTATAACAAAAACTTAATTTGTATGTTATATTTTGTAGTGTTTTTTTGGAAATCGGTTATATTTTTTGTTCAACTAAATCAGTCGGGTTTGAAACTATTGCCTATTTGTTGAAGTTTCTCCATACCGCTCAATGTATTCATTTTTTATAAAACATATCGCCAAATAGACACTTATTGCCGTTGTCGTAATCTGCTTGATATTTTGTGACATCATAATTGAACAGTATTGCTTATTATTAATTATTTTCATTGTTCGTGTAAGCGCACCTTTACAAACAGTATGTCCGAAAACATTGCCGCATTTTAATTAAGTAGCTGCGCATTGCTCCGTTTATTGATCCAGATTGATGTAAACGTGTTGCCGAGCAATAATTGCTCAAAAATTTGCTAGTGTGAACGAATCTTTATAATAATGGTAGAAACTAGAAACTGTTTGAGAGTATGGACAATGGACAAAAGTTCTAGTGGGAATGTTGGGATGTCAGATTTATAGGACTAGTGGACATAGTTGTTCGAATTAGGTCAATAGTTGGGGATGATAAAGGAGTAGGTCTGTTTTTGTATAGAATCTGTATCAACTACGGGCCTCTGCACACCACGTTTTGTAAACGCGCCGTCGACGCGCGTCGAGGGCGCGCTTTTATCCTACAGAGCAGTGTGTTGTCGTTTGTATCGATACAAACGCGATACTAACGCGCATGTGTATCGCGTTTGAATCGATACAAACGCGATGCTAACGCGCGTTTGTATGGATTCAAACGCGCGACACCGATACGACCGCTAGCGCGCGCCTTCCCTACGGGCGGGTTTCCCCCGCAACGAGGGAAGTGTGAATCTACGCTAGTAGCACAGGGGTTACAGTCTGAAGAAAACATTAGACCAGTATCACGTGACCACAAACTGTTATATTCGATAAATTAACAATAGATGGCACTATTCTTCCTTTTCTAAAATTAATAACAAAACGCATGCAATCAATGCAGTCTCGACCGACGCCATCTTGCAACTATTGACGATGTTCTGCTTAAAAACGCAAAATGCCAGCGCGTTTGTATCGATACACACGCGCGTTTGCAACGCGTATATATCGCTATCACGCGCGTCTGTATCGATTCAAACGCGTATTTGAATATATACAGGGTGTGCAAAGGTCTACAGGCTGCGTCTGACTTGCGTGCGTATCGCGTCTGTATCGCTACAAACGCGCGTCAACAGCGCGTTTAAAAAACGTGGTGTGCACAGGCTCTAAGCAGTATATAACTTTTAATATCACTTTATTTCGCCGGTCCCTCCATATCTGACTTCACAAACTCAATTCCTTGGCTCTACCTACTGTGAAAATCTCCGCTTCACGAATAATTTTATTGTATTCTACGATGTTCCTCGCAATGCTTTGGGTTTATCCACTCCTCTTTCTTTGTCCAGGCGATCTCCCTTTGGAATGAATCAGGTCGGCAATAATTAAATCTAGAACTACCAGTTACCAATAAAGTCCTTTTATGTATAAACGATGTGTAAAAAACAAGCAAAGTTATTCGATGTATTTAACAGCCAGGTACCAAGGAAGCATGACTCAATAAGAGTCAAACGGCCGCCACAGGTTGTAAAAATTGTTTACGGTGTATTAAATACAAAGCATTGAAAATACCTCCACATTTATTTAAAACATTATCTGAAGTCGCAGGTACCAATATTATATGACTTATTCCTATCAAACAAGTAAAATGATTCGACGTAATCGCCAGGTACCAGGAAAGCATGGCTCTATAAGAGTTAAGCGACCGCCAAAGGTCGGAAAATTGGTTACGGTATATTAAAGTCAATCATTTACAATTTCCCGCACATTTTATAACAACATTGCCCTTCGTAAGTCCCAGTACGTTGGTTCGTTAGTACGTCCTGCGAGGAACCACTTCAAAGGGGACATTAGTATGAAAATTGAATTACGTCCAGAGTACACAATATTATATTGTAGGGAAACGCTGGTAGTTATAGGCATTCTGCAGAGGTATTTATGTTGTTCAAATATTACATTGAGGGTCTTGTTTACGTAATGGTCCAATGGCATAAAACTGCGGAAGAATTCTAAAGTAATGTAAATATCGTAGCACAATTCCATTCGTAGCAGATGTGCTGCAAGCTGCAAGAGCGTAAGTGCGTCAACATCTTGTCATTGCTAGTAAAAAACGCTGTAGTAAAAAACTCCGCTAAGCTGCCTGTTCAAGGACGCAGAGCAAAGCAGCGAAGCGGAGAAACGAAGAAATTTAAACCAATAGAATTGTATAAAATGACAGTCACTGACTTTCTATGCAATTCCATAAAATCTCCGTAGCACGTGAGTCACTGACATTTTTACTGACATGATTGGTTAAACATTCCGCTTCTGACAGACACCCTAAGGCTGCCTGTCCATCGCGAGCGGAATGGAGAAACGGAGAAATATTAAGTCACCCTAAAAGTTTGTAAGTACACACAAGTTTTACTTTTTTTTTAATACTGATGCCCTACCTCTGTATTACTCTCTCTCATTTCCTTTAGGCCCCATCAAACGGCAAAACATCACTGATTAGACAATTTAACAGGCTATGTTCAAAGATTTTTTGCGTGATCGAATCAAAATATTACGACAGAAGCTCTCTTACAAGGTGGACCGATGATTCAGAAAGGACTCCGGTTGATCGGGCCTGTGGACGGTGAGCTATGGACCGGTCGCCGTCCGTCCGTCTTATGACGACAGGCCGTGTCGACGGCGCGTTCATGTTCCACGCGCGCCTCAAAGAGAGTCAGCATTGGAAGGGGCCCGAAAGGGCCGACGCCTGTCGGAGTCGCGGGACTATTCGAAAGAGATACCGTGGCTCCGGAACACATAATGAAGGGACATGGATGGGTTTTAGTCAGTAGAAGTCCCTAAAAAAAGGGGGCTCAGGTTGATGTGCTCGTTCTTTGGCTGAAATTATGATGTGAAATAGATACTTCAGCATCATTTCAGCCAAGAGACGTCCATTGACCGGTCCTATGCGTCTCATAAGACGCGCTGCCTTTACCAGCAGTGGGATTCTGTAAACATGACGAAATGAACACTGGATGGAGTGACCTGTCAATCCATGTTACCAAGATGGAATGTCAGCTCACTTCGTGATTACTGTACCCAAGCCTTCACTTCAATATTTTTACAGAATCGACCAGCTGGACATCGATTGACCTTGTGGGGAGGCCTCTTAATGCTGCGTCTTTCAGTACGTGGTCGCCATTTCAGAACCTGAGGTTCTTCGTTAGTTTTGAAACAAAATCAAAACTTTTTCAATGTTTTTATTTCCATCTTATATTACCCCATCGTACTTTAATATCAATCTAAAATCTAATTTAAACGTTCTAAAAATATCTAAAATAATCCTTCACTCCTTACTCAAACTGATTTTTGAGGGCCTAACACGAATGTTTTGACGTATAGTGACGTTACCGTAAGTTACATCGTGAACACACCGGGTACACCGTGTTTTAAGCAAATAAAAAATTTAATGATTGATTGATTGGTTAATTTCGAATGTGAAAAACTACTACCCCATAGTATTTTATTTTATTTTATTTTATTTGGGAAACAAACAGATGCAATAACACACTTATGTAAACAATTAGTTCAACACAATCCAGAAATAGTTTCCACAGATTACTATACACGTAAATCAACCTTAACGTAACAACAACCAGAAGTTCAGTTAGTATTATGGTTTAATTTTATGGGACATTCAATCAAATAAATATTATGTGCGAAACGAGTATTGTAGCCATGGTCAAATTTTACGTTACTGTACAAAAATATTAGTGCCAGGACTTCAGATGAAACTGTACTCTGTACTCAGAAATTCGACAATAATCAAAATAGTCCAACATAAGGTTGGTAAGTTGGTAACTTTATTAATAGGTAATTTACCAGTAGTTCGAAATTTAAATGTTACATTCAGCGGTTGATCCCATCTGTATAATGCGGACTGTTGCAAAAACAACTCAACTACTTGACGATAGGGTTAGCTATCTCTGTCGAGTTTTGCTCGTTATCTGCAGTCGAAAATAAATAAATCTCGAATAATTTTAACAACTCACGATGTTATTTCATCGTAATATTTTTTTTTTACTTTTCATTAGATAACTCTAATTTTGATTTTGATTTCGGGCACTTTTTTGGTAAGACTTTGGTGCCAATAAAAGTGTTTGTTTTCTATAACCCATAATATTTCGCTCATTTTATCTATTAGAAATTAATTAGAAATTAACTAGTTAAAAAGTACATTGGTACACATTTTTTTCGCTAATTACGCTTGAGTAACGTAAACGTGGGGCGATTTAGTTGCCATTCTATATAATTTCCGATTGAAAATCCCAATAATATTTCACTCAACCTGGGAATCTAAACTCAGCAACTCGAGCTCAGCAGTAACGCTTGCCACTGGCACGGCGTGACAATCCTGGCCCATTTTTTTGGTTGCATCTTACAAGTGGAACCCGACCACCGCCAAGCCCGTTCCATTATCGGACCACAAGACGTACAGCGATGCGCTACCGGTACATTGTGGCGCATCGCCGTACGTAAATGTATCAAGCGCAAGTTCGATCGTGAATGGAGTACTGCTCTCATATTTGAGACGGATCTGCCAGATACCAGCTTGATGCCTTTGAGTCAATTGAGAAACGAGCCAAGAAACGTTTTGGGGACAAATTCATTGTGCGTACAGCTAAGGAGTGGAATTCCCTGCCTGAGTCTGTGATTCCTGATAGCTACAACCAGGGAGTCTTTAAGGTGGAAGCTTCATGGTAGCCCGCGAAATCGTAGAAGTAAGAAGTAAGAATCGTATTTTGTTCAACATACAGCTTCACACTGACCGGTAAATTGCAAAAAAACATAAAAATATTTGTATTTCGCGGGCTACGGTTGGCGCTTCCACCTTAAGTCAAGAGACTCTTGACTGAAAGAATGCCAGGTTATAGCTTACTTCATTTTATAGGTTACTTCTAGGCAAGCGTGCTCCATCTTAAATCGCATCATCGCTTACCATCAGGTGAGATAGTAGTCAAACGTATGCCTATCAATAGGTAAAAAAAAAACAAAACCAGTCCAACTTTACTCGAAGCTCTGCAGACTCGGCTACATCGGTGTTACCTGTCTAGGATCGTATTATAGTGTAATGAATTCGATCAATGAGTTTAATTTTTAATATACTACGCTACATTTCTCTTGGAAAAATCCTGGGTTTTTGAGTTTCGCTAAAAGCCTAAACAATAAGAAAGGCAGGATATACACATCGAAGATTGCGATCGCTTTTAATAATAATAATAATAATAAAAATGTTTATTCATCTCCATAAATTACACATTATATACGAGGACAATCTTAAAGTTATATGTACAGGTTGACAGTTACATAAATGTAATTTGTAGGAGATCTGGAGTCTAAACTAAGCCTAGGCCTGTACTATAGAACTCCAGGCCCCCCATCACATAATATTTTATGCAAATTATAAGTCAGCGAGTAGGTACATGTTAAATGTGAATGTGTGCTTTTGGTAATAGGATGTTTATCCATCATCAGTGTCATCATGGATGGATGGCTCTTATACTTTACTATCTCAAAAATAAGTCAAGAAACTATCGCTCATTTTATAATAATGTTGACTAACTCTTCGAGCTAAGAGTTTACACAGCTAGTTCGCGGTCGGATTCTTGTGTTATCAGATGCGGCTTTATATCATTTTACTTGGAACCTCCACAATTCAATTACAACATAATACCGGTATTCTGAGAACTGGATAGTTTTTCGACTTTCAGGAATCTGTAAAACTGTATTGAATGAATCAAACGAAATAACTACATTATTACAAAACAAAATCCTCCGCGGCGTCGGTCTGTCAGTCGGTTCGCGGTGAACTCAAAAACTACTGCACCGATTTTCATGCTGTTTTTACTAATGCACAGAGTGGTTCTTAAAATTTGTCAAGCGCGCAAAGCCACGGGCATCAGCTAGTCTTATATAAACTTTCATTTTGTTTAGAAAGGATTAAGTGTAAGACTGTCCTTTGCAACAAACAAAAATATAAAAATAAACCGGCCAAGTGTAAGTCGGGCTCGCATGCAAAGGATTCCGAACGGATGGTTTAAAACCATAGACTTCTTATAGGTTTTTCTGTAATTTATAGGCAAAGAACTATCATTTGTATACCGCAAGTATATAAAGTTTAACTATTATCCTCCATAACTCCGAAACTAGTAGTCAAAAATTAAAAAAATATATATATACCGCGTGTATCTGACATCGACGCACAAACTATTTCCATGGGTCCAGGGCATGATTCTGGACACCCTAGACTTAGAATTTTTCGTCGCCTTTTTTCTCATCAGTAACCTACTTGCAAAAGATACTCGTAATTTGTAGACAAACATCATTTTACAGGTTTCGCAGTTCAACAAAAATGATGTCAAATTTTAATTCAACCAAAATGAATCACAAGCCCATCTACAGTTGGACCTAGTTATGCAAACAGGAACCAATCCACACACATGCCAAAATCGAGATAAGGACACAGAAGCTTTCAAAATTGAACCTTCTATCGACCCCGTAAATATCAAAATGATCTGACAATTTTCACAGAATAAAACATTTATATGACAATTTCTTGTATGTATACAATATAAATATAACAAATTATTTGGTACAATGTATTAAATTAACTTTATTCAAAGTAACAAACAATATAACAGTATACAACATTTTGACAAAAATCGCTTTATCACAAAACTGTCATTGTATGGGTTGATTCTGTTTTGCATAACTAGGTCCAGTTGACAACCTTGTCCCTTCAAACAAGCGTATATAACAGATGTAGAGATAATCTACCAGGGTTGTCACGCGGCTGGAAAAATGAGGAAGGGACGAGCCAATGACGCAGAAATGTGTCGGGCAGTCATATACATGTGCTATTGTCTGTACGGCTTTATGCCGTCGACCCCTGGACGGTTAGGGTGCGTTCGTATTTAGAGCTCAAACGCACCGCTAGTAAACGCTTGGAGAAAAAAATAAAAGAAGTCTAAAAATTACGAAAAAAGAAAATATTTCTGACAGGAATCAAAACCTGTACAAAACTGGCCAAGTTTGAGTCAGAGATAACCGAGACAAATCTACGATAGAATGAGCTTACCCACAAGCAGCCTGTTAACTCCAACTTTGAAAAGATTATGGTTGTAAGCGTTCGGAAACACAGACGCCACTCGAATCCTTTGCTCAGCATGTAAATTTCTACTACAATTTCTATCGCAGGTGTAGAGTTAGTATCAAAACGTACTATTTGCTGAACACATTGGTTCTCCACAAAAATACGTACATTCGGCGTTTTAACGCACACCCTAACATAGGACACCAGTACTAATAAAGAACATCGTACATACATTTTTAGGCCTCGCTGGTTCCAAAAAACGGTTGGCTCAAATTAATTCTCGTTACCCAGGTATGAAGGGAATATTAATGAATGAATAAGGTCGATGCTTGGGTTTGGGTGTTAATAGTAGCCTCAGGCAGGCCGGTAAAATACTGTCTGTATTTTCTTTTTATCATTCGTTTTTAAGAGAAACGTTTACTTGTTCTAAGTAGAAGAAATCTAAACGGGCAAGTCTTGTAAGGACAGCTTTACCTTTCAAATAAATTAGTAAAATTAGAACTTAGCCACTGCAATATTCTTAAGTATTCCTAATTTTTTCTAGTAATAAATATAGCCTATAATTACTCAAGGATAATGTAGCATTCTAATGGTAAAAGATATTTTCAAATCGGTTCTGTAGTTTTCGAGTTTATTCGTTACAAATATACAAAATTACTAATCGTTCCTCTCTATAATGTTTGTTTAAATAAGACATTATCTAATACAAAAATAAACATGTTATTATATTAATAGAAGATACTCATTAAATCTCAAAATTATAAGAAGTATTTTGTTTAACATATCTTACACATTCGACCAAAAAAATATAAAATCTAAAAAGATCCCGATACAAAAATCTTTTCACCAAAATAGAAAACGATACTCCTAACTCGATTGGTCAAACCGCTAGTTTAGCCTCCTGTGTCTGTTTGTTTTACCCCCAATATCGAGTAGAGCTTGAACAAACATCGTTACAAAAATGAAGGAAGCCAAAAACACGTACAGCCCGGTCAATCTGCAAATAGTCCAGCTATCTTGGTCTCCCTGCCCCCTCTCATCGCCTTTTATTCTTTATGATAGAGGAGGCTTTAGTAAGGATCTCAGAAGTCTATGTTAGCTGGTCGCCTGTCGAGGACAGAGTAGCCAAATTGATTACACAAGATGGTTACGGATGACCAGATCTGTCACTGGGAACAAACAAATGCTGGGGCCCGCAGCTGCGACTAATCCTGATATTAACTACACTTATTTTTAGAGATATGTTGGCAGTTTATTGGAACGATGGTGTGCCGATACTAGGGCTGTCTTTTCTTCGAAATTTGGAAAACATGTTATCTAAACGGATGTAGAACACTTAAGGAACAGGCGAACAGCCAGTTGATTCTGTAAAAAAATATGGCGTGAAAATTTAGGTGAAGTGAGCTGCGAGTTTGTTACAGAATTACATTAATTTATTTATTATTAATTTTTTACTTCGGACAACAACATAGTCCATTTTGTTAGTATGATATCTTATGACTTATGTTAGTAGTACAAAGTATGTGTCTGAGGCAGGATGGGCAGAGAACGATAGAGTAGGTAAGGAATAAGCTACCCGAGCATTTTCCCCACATAATGCCTCAGAATAGGAGAGTACTCTTCACCACTGTTTGCAGGATGCTATTGTCACTGCTCCGGGTTCTACGCTGTGATGCAGCCTCCTTGCGCATCACTGCATGGAACCCATCAGTTTGGTTCTGGACAAACACCTCTGATGCACTAGAGAAACGGGGCAGTTTCAACAGCATTCTGAAAATATTATTTTACTGAACACGCAAAACATCTAAAGACCTTTTGGTGTAGCTGATACTAGCGCTTCCCTGTGTTATTAAAATATCACAAGGTAATTGAAAAAAACATAGAAAATGTATTTATTCCGCAAGAAGCGACACACAAAATTAAAAGAAAATAAATAAAATTTAAAAGAAAACATGTTATCAACTAAAAGACTAAATTAAACCCAGAAACATTTATATTGCTTAGTAATCAAATTTAATAAAATAGCATCCAAGAGATAGTTCTCTTGAAGGTTTTTATCTATCATTAAATAAGAAAGCAGAACTTACAAAACCATTTTAATGGTAATTATTTGTTTACTAGTTTGCATGTATGTTTATTACTCAAAATACGACAGCTAAACTCATCTTGATAAAAAAATCATCGTAACTTAAAAAAAAAACATGACAAATTTAACGCAAGGATCCCTAAACCCCAGCAAACGAAGTCACATCACAAGCAACCCACTTAACAAAAAACCACACGTATGATAAAATTCACATGAAATTAAATTTATTTTCGCTTCCCGCGTAAGCTTTTATATAAATTTAAACTTCCCACAAGCTTTCATTTCGCCATGGAAGCGGGGAGGCTTTCGAGGTACCGCAAACCGCATTGCTAACAGGCTTTTCCACTTGATTGAGCATACGTGACAAATGCCACTCAATTCGGTGCTACCAATCTTAATATGGGCACGTTGGAACGTTTTGAGAATTTGGTAATGGTTTGGGGTTGGAGGCGTTTTCTTTTGGGGGTGGAAAGTTATTTTACTGGGTTATTCTTTTTGACTTGTTTGGTGTGGTTGTCTAGCTGGTAGAATTGTGTGACAAGCAGTCTGTTGGCTTCTTTAAACTCTGAGTGAGTGAGTGACAACACTAACTGACTCACTTCTTAGTCTGTATCGTCAGTTGCTTCACGTCGATTTAAATATTTATTAAGTACTCCCCGCATCTCAAAGATATTAATACGATTTATCCAACTACAACTCTACTACTACTACCTGCAACACTAGCAACCACGTGAAATCATTTCATAGCGTGTTCCCTAAGATAGTCATCTTAAGGCTACCAAATTGAATATGGGTCACCAACTAAATGTGGTAGTGTTATGTTTAAGACGTTTTCTTTTGGGGATGTTGGATATACATGGCAATAGTAGCAGTAACAGGAATAATATAAAATCTCCTTAAATTTCTTTGCTGCAAAACTGCACTATAGTGCAAAATTATTGGCCATCTCTTTTTAAAAGCATTCATTTTCTTTCGAGTACTAAAGTAACTATCCTACTTCCACTGGGAAGCAAATACATAAGTCAGTACCAAGAAAAACTTTAAAAATCAGCCAAGTGCGACTCGGACTCGCGCACAAAGGGTTCCGTACTATTATCTATAAAAACGGCAAATAAATCACGTTTGCTGTATGGGAGCCCCCTTAAATATTTATTTTATTTGTTTAATAGTATTTGTTGTTATAGCGGCACCAGAAATACATCATCTGCCTAGCCTTTTCCCAGCTACATTGGGGTCGGCTTCCAGTCAAACCGGATTCAGCTGAATACCAGTATTTTACGTGGAGCGGCTGCCTACCAGACGTCCACAACCAATTAACTGGGTAACACGGTTTCCTGGCAAGACTGGAGTCAGATTTAGCTCGTGGCTAAACATTAACAGCCGCACAGGTCGATCTTCGAGGTTAAGCAACGCTTGTCGAGGTTGGTCTGTGGATGGGTGACCATGTTAACATACCGAGTTTCCTCCGTGCCTCGGAAAGCACGTTAAGCTGTTGGTCCCGGTTGTCATTTGGAGATCTTTGGCAGTCGTTACGGATAGTCAGAAGCCAGAAAATCACTTATCCGCAGACCAACCTTGGCAAGCGTTACTTAACCTTGAAGATTGACCCGTGTGGCTGTTGTTATTTGGCCACGAGCTCCTCGGCAGTAGAAATACATTATCTGTGAAAATTTCAACCGGCTAACTATTACAATTTTTGAGATACAGCCTGGTGACAAACGGACGGACAGCGGAGGCTTAGTAATAGGGTTCCGTTGGTTAGACTGTATCTAACGGTACAGTGACAAACATTTTCAGCTAACGGTAAACCGAGACTACTTGTCTTATTTATTAGGGAAAGTGACTCATAACATTTTACAGAAAAAAAAACTACAAAACAATGTGATCAAATGTGTGACCCACAACAATTTTCACGATATACAATTAAAAGATCTTTGCAAAGCATGCGATTTTAATTCACTAGCTACCACTGTCCGCCTAGCAGTCAGCGTGCTGTATTTTATTAACCGTAACGGGTAGACAGTTGAAATTTACACAGCGTGTTTATTTGTATGGCTAAGGATTTGTATGTATAATGAAATACCACGTATGGGCTACAGAAACGTGTTTCAATCGCACTTGACCGATTTTTTTTAATAACGGACCTAAATCACTCGAGCCCGTAGGGGCTTTTTCCTGTCATGCTTGTTTTCACTCGCATGCGGATATAGGCCGCATGCGGGCTGCCCGCATCCTATCATTTCATACATTTTTTCCTATCATGCAGGCAGCACGCTCGCGGAAATCGGATTGGCTGCGGGCCTAAACCCACCAGCGTGCTATCCGGATGCGGGCAGCGTTTTTCTGTCATAAGTGTTGTGTTTACTGTGTCAAGTCACGTGTTTAGTCACTGGCGGCCCGCACGACACTGCAGCGGCTAAATAAATATTTGTCCTGCGTGCAGCCAGGAGCGTGCTATGCGTAATTTCACCCGCATGCGGACCAGATCCGCGCGCGGGTGAAAATATGCATGACAGGAAAGGGGCCCTAAGGTTAAGTGACCATAAAGTAAACTATCTTTCGATCTTATTTGTATGGATTGACCGCTCAATTCATGCCCACTTCACCTTTTATTACAAAAAAGTAACCCCTAGTCTGGATTTGTGCTAGGTCGCCATGTCGACTCTTGGATGAGGGCTTTGTTTTTCAGCAGTAGACCTGTTTGGGCTGTAATTGACAGTGATATTTACAGCTAATTGTAATAGGCTTGCCCGAAATATGGGACTGATAAAAGGATGGGAAGTCATCAAATGCCCCTCCCGCTCTGGGCGGAGCACCCGTGTTCCTCCTAATGCCCTTTGCGTTCCAGGGGCACGATGACTCTTGCCTAACCCTTTAGGGAATCTTAACGTGATGTTGGATAAATCATACTCATTCATAAACTCTAGGTTTTAAGCCTAAAAAGTAGCAGTCATAAACAAAAAGAGGAAAATAAAAAAGGTACATAATGAAAATAATAAAATATTTAATGACAAAACCTGGTTATTTAACTTCCCTTTTACGAGTTGTCGTTAGACATTAAATTATATTTTTTATACACCATTAAGCCATGTACCTATATTTTTACTTCCATGAATAACCGCTCAGGTCGAACTTTGAGGATAGGCAACGCTTGCCGGCCACGTCAGTCTGTGGATGGGTGGCCATAATCTAATCTAATCTAACTAATAAATGAATGCGAAAGTATGGGTGTTTTTACTTAGTCATGACAGAACGGCTGAACGGATCTGAAAGAAATTTGGAACAGAGACAGATTTAAATCTGGAATATCACGCGGGCAAATCCGATGGCAAAAGCTAGTGAAACACACTGACACTCTTCCACGGAAAATACGTTAAGCCTTTGGCCCTAGTTCTTATTTTTTAGATATTTTGAATTTGTTACGGAAAAGAATAGTTAATGCCGGGATTGCTACCATGTACGTTTTTATTTTAGGTTTTTTTTAGTTTAAAACAATTTATATTGCTACGGATTTTTAGGAACCCGAAAAACTGACACCAGTCTTGCAAAGAGGTACCCGTATTACCCAGTTACTGAGTTGTGAAGGTCTGGTAGGCAGCCGCTCCACGTAAAATACTGGTATTTAGCCGAATCCGGTTTTAATGGTAGCCGACCCCAAGCTAGTACAGAAGGATGATGATGAAGCCACTTTCATAAATGGTAGAAGATATTATTGTTTTCCAATTGCCAGTATTGCCAAAGACCCATCTATACTAATATTATAAAGCTGAAGAGTTTGTTTGAACGCGCTAATCTCGGGAACTGCTGGTTCGATTTGAAAAATTCTTTCAGTGTTAGATAGCACATTTATCGAGAAAGGCTATAGGCTATATATCATCACGCTTATCAAATAGGAGCGTAGCATTAATGGAAAATGTGATGCAGACGAAGTTGCGCGGATCTACTAGTCTTACAGAACCGTCAGAAACGAAAACTATTGATATAAATCTATCTTTTTTTTTTTTTTTTAGGGATGGGAAATCATCCAATGACTCCTCCCGCTCTGGGTGTAGCGGGAGGGAGTGTCAGACTTCTACTGACTAAAACCCATCCATGTTCTTTCATTGCCCTTTGTGTTCCGGAGCCACGGTGTCTCTTGCGAATAATCCCGCGACTCCGGCAGGCGTCGGCCCTTTCGGGCCCCTCTGTGTTGCTGACTCTCTTTGAGGCGCGCGTGGAACACTAACGCGCCGTCGACACGGCCTGTCGTCACTAGACGGACGGACGGCGAGCCACCCATAGCTCGCCGTCCACAGGCCCGCGCCTACGGTGGCCGGAGGTCACCAGGTGGCCCCCGACGCCCGCGGCTGCTATCACGGCGGCCGGGACGAGAGTGACTCCTCTCCCGCTCCGCCACCTCCTTCGCTAGCATGACTGCTTCGCAGAAGGAGGCAACGGCGTCCCATTCCGTCTCGCTCCGGACCATGGCTTGGACCAGGGCCGGACGCGAGAGGTCGCCGCCAATCGCCGTTTCGAGGACACGGCGGTGCGCCGCCCAAGCGGGGCACACCTGCACAGTGTGCTCTACCGTGTCCTCCGGTCGATCCTCGCAGTGGTGACACCCGGGCGTTTCCTCCCGCCGAATCCGGTGCAGGAACCTCCCGAAACATCCATGTCCGGTGAGGACCTGCGTCAGGCGAAAGGTGAGGACGCCGTGGCGCCTCTCAAGCCACTCCTCAAAGAGGGGACTTATCGCCGCTATTGTGGCGTGCCCTGCGCTGGGTTGCGATAGTCGTCGTATATATAAATCTATCTCAACTTCATCTTTCGCACTTGACCCATGTGGTATGACCCACTCGGGGTTGCCAAAACACGTTTTTTTCTTCAATTCTCCCATGTCAGCCATCACGACAAGACAAGACAAGAAAAGTCGTGGCTGAGGACCCGAAAGCTCTTGTGCTGAGGCATTTCATGTGAAGTGCCTCGTCAGTACATGACTCACTACATTTTTTTTAACTTTTTTACTAACCCTACTGTGTAAGTTGTACTAACAAAATTGGTTCGTAAGTTGTTCCTTAGTTCTGGACTCGTTTATTACCGACCACGCCCCATTGATAGTATCTTACGACTCCCGAATTAAAGTACCAAAATCTACAACATTTACTCGTCGGGTGGACCTTGCAGCATGCGTCGAAGCACTTGAAAAAACTGATTTCTCATCCGTCCTACAATGTTACGACGCATCACAAGCTGCTGATGCACTAGTTAATATTATATCTATTGTTGTCAGTAATAATACACGCAGTGATCGCATCTCAAGTAAGAAACGCATACTTAAGCCCTGGATCACTCCCGGGATCCTAAAATGCATACGTAACCGGGATAAATTATATCAGAAAACCAAGAAAGAACCCAATAACGAAATTTCCCGGGTGATCTACTTGCGTTATAAAAACTTCTGCAACAATTTATTAAAAAAAATAAAACGTGAATATGAGCGAGCTGAATTCCAAAAACATAAAAATAACCCGAAGGCAACTTGGAATCTCATAAAAACAATTGCAAATCTTCACACTAACAAATCGAACGCTAATGAGCTGCTGTCTTTGATAGATGACCCCGCGCACGCTGTTGATGTTGTTAATGACTTCTTTGTGAATGTAGGCAAGAATCTAGCATCCAAAATTGATTCGAATAATACTAGCACTGCATACGTCTTGGGCTCCCATGTTACAAGTACCAATCCAAATTCAATGGCTATTTTCGAAACTGATAACGAGGAAATTGAACGAATTATTGTCAGTCTAAGCTCTACGAGTGCGGTTGGATGTGATGGTATTTCTACCATACTGGTCAAAAATGCAAGACACATTCTCATCCCAATTATGTGCCATGTCTTTAATCTTGTTTTCGCTACAGGAGTTTTTCCCTCAGTGTTCAAGACAGGTTTGGTGCATCCTATATATAAGAGTGGAGCTAGAGACAGTGTCGATAACTATAGGCCAATTTCTGTACTAACTACCTTATCCAAAATATTAGAAAAAATCATAAATAGTAGGCTTCTCAGTTACCTAAAAGTCCAAAATATAATCGCTGACAACCAATATGGTTTTAGATCTGGGAAAAGTACTGAAGATGCAGTTTTGGAACTAACTAATACCATTGCTAAAAACCTAAAAAATAATTTAAAAACATTGGCAATTTTCCTAGATCTCTCTAAAGCCTTTGACACTGTCTCCATTCCACTCTTACTAAACAAACTAGAACGACTTGGAATCAGAGGTTTGCCCCTAAATATTTTTACAACTTACTTGACAGGTCGTTCTCAGACTACCAGAATAGGAAATAACACAAGCGGACCCAAATATATCAGTCATGGCGTGCCACAGGGTAGCGTACTTGGACCAACCTTATTTCTTATTTATATTAATGACCTCTGCAGTCTACCTTTGCCTAACTGCAAAATTATAACATACGCAGACGATACTGCAATAGTAGTACATGGAAGTGATTGGTGCGATACGCTCCTTCATGCTGAATCTGCTCTACAGACTACTATGACCTGGCTAAAAAACAATCTGCTGACCCTTAACTTAGATAAAACCAAATTTATGACCTTTTCCCCGCGTAGAACATCACAGCCGACCTCTACCTACACATTAACAGCTCACAAATGTAACCCTAGTACTAACCAGGACTGTAATTGTACTCAAATCGTCCGTACTCATTGCATGAAGTATCTTGGTGTCTTTATTGATAGTACTCTTTCATGGAAGGATCACATACAGTCACTGGTGGGTAGAGTCAGGAAACTAATATACGTGTTTAAGAACCTGAGGGCTTCTGCTGACTTCCCTACATTAAAAACTGTATACTATGCTCTAGCTCACTCAATCATAACTTATTGTATAACAGCCTGGGGCAATTCTGCTAAATCCTCATTACTACGAGTGGAAAGGGCGCAGAGGGCAGTTTTAAAAGTTATGGTTCACAAACCAATCCGCTTCCCAACAAATGAACTCTATGCACTATGTGGGGTCCCAAGAGTGAGACACTCTTTTGTACTTAGCACCGTACTACGCAAGCACTCTGAACTGACATTCGATGCTGACTTCATCAAGCATAGACGAAGATCTACTAGAGTCTGTTCAATCGAACCAGTCAGCACCGAAGTAGTCAGACGCCAATATAGATACCTGAGCTCTATTTTGTACAATCGGGTAAATAGTATGTGTAACATATTCTCACTTAATGTGAGAGAGTGTCGAGTCAAAGTTGACAAATGGCTTCATACTCTTACTTATGAAGATCTTGAAAACCTGGTCAAAACGTGACATACACTTAAACACACAAGCTCAAAACACTACACAACACACACACACACATACAACTCAACACAACACATAACATGCACAACACATGACAAGCACACCACATCACACACACACTCCAAACATTTTTTTTTTTTATTGTTTGTCATACCTTTTCGTTTTAATATTATTTTCTTTTATTATTATTTTCTTTATAAGTTAATTTATTTTTATTTTTATTTTCTTTACGTTGGAGCACTGACGCTTAACCTTTTTTGTATGGGCGTTAATGGCTGCGACACAGTTATTACTAATGCAGTCATTTTCGTACATAGTTTTTATTGTAATTTGTGTTTTAGTTTCCAATAAATATTATCTTATCTTATCTTATCTTATCCTACATACAAACATTTTGTATTTGTATTTTGAATTCTGTATCACGTTTTCACTAACTCCCTTTTCTTTCATATCACTTCTTACAAAATCCATCAATATTATGATTGATGATTATGATAGATGTATAATCTTCCTCATTTCTTTGGAAACCTGCTTCTCATTCCCTGACTTGTTTTCCAAGTCTGTTTGGCTACGTTGCAAAGCCCACGGGAAGACATTCGATATTGACGACGGTATCGAATTCTTAATGGTGTTGGAGCAAAATACTATTGTTTTCTAAACTAAGTTTATCTTTTGTTTACTGAAGATCATCTTGAATATTTTTCCATCACAGATATGTTTCCTTCATAAATCACGGTAACTTGAAACAAAATTAAATGTTGATTTGTGGTGAAATCAAATCACACGACTGTTGTTTTCTTATAGGGACTTTCAGGTTTGCTGTTGCTTTGCGATTAGCAGTAGGCATGATAACCCTATTGCTCACGAAGTGGATGGTCGATGAAAATATGCCCCATGGGTTTAACATTTTTGCACAAAACCCTGATCCTTTTGCTAAGATAAAAGTTGCCTAAGGCACTCCTTTTAATAAAAGCTGTTTCGCAGATTTACCGAAACTAACAGACAGACATCATCTGCCTAGCCTTTTTCCAAATATACTGGGGTTGGCTTCCAGTCAAACCAGATTCAGCTGAATACCAGTATTTTACGTGGAGTGGCTGCCTACCAGACCTCCACAACCCATTAATTGGGTAATACGGTACTTTTTGGTAAGACTGAAGTCAGATTTACTGGCTTCTGACAATCCGTGACGACTGCCAAAGATCTACAAATGACAGCCGGGACCAACGGCCTAACGTGCTTTCCGAGGCACGGATGAAACTCGGTATGTTAAGATGGTCACTCATCCACAAACCAACCTTGACCAGCGTTGCTTAACCTTAAAGATCGACTCATGCGGCTGTTATTATTTAGCCACGAGCTATTTATCAACAAACAGACAAACATACTACAGTATTTTTTTTATAAATATTGTAAACAGACATTTCAATTTTAATTATTTCTGAAGAAGTACGTCAAATTACCATGACACTGTATTCATCAATCTCTTAATATGCAATCAAAATACCCCACGAACTATACTAAACCCTCTCAAGATTATTCCTCGGTTCAAACCAACAAGATTACATACACTGTAGCGTCAAGCGACAATATATCACCCAACTTGTTATATAAGCAAGAAACAGGAATTTAATTTACCCGGTATAACGGTAAATGTAGTTACGGTTACCGGTAACTTATCCGGGTAATGACTTTCGAGAGTCTTTATGGAGCAAAGGGAAGGTGAAATTGCAAGGGGTGAGTTGGATATGTCGTATTGCAGGGTCGGAGATGAGTTGTGGTTTTGAGACCATAGTGAGTAGTTTTGGGGAAATTTTGTATTTCATGTTTGTTACTGTTAAACATTTGTATAGGGCTTTTGCGGCTTTTCTTAGGTTCAATTAGCCTATAAGCGTTTGTTTAGAGAGACCCTTCCATCTCTATTCCAAAATTAATTAAAATCGATTCGGCGATTTAGGCGTGAAAGGCTAACTTACTTTTGCATTTATAATATTTTTTCGACCCAAAAAGGAGGAGGTTCTCAATTCGGTTGTATTTTTTTTTTTTTTTTTTATGTTGGTTACCTCATAACTCCGACAATTATGAACAGATTTGAAAAATTATTGTTTTATCTGAAAGGATTTATAATACTTGCAGACTGGTCCATTTAAATTCTATCAATATCGGTTACGAACTTTGGATTTTAAATCGAAATAGCTGGAAAATCGTCTACTTGGATGATGGTTTTATGCCAACAAGTAATCGAAATTGCGTATTTTGCTTTTCTGCGATTTTGCAATGGTGTTGTTGGGTGTGGGGGTAGGTACCACTAAAAAGTGAAAAATAAGAACTACAAAGTAAAAGTGTCAAGATACGAAGAAACTAACAAAAACACCGACTCGCGAAATTAAAGTTATTTTTTACTTTGTAGTGTTTTTTTTTTGGAAGTCGGTTGTATTTTTTTGGAAAAAGTTTATTTTATATTTAAGAGTGTTATGAGTATGTTATGGTCACTCAAATATCTCGCTGATTATGGCGTGAGTTGAATAATTCAGTTTACTTCAAAATGTAGACAAAGGGCGGATTTATAAATGAAACTGAACGCGATCAGCATATTAATTATGTGTACGAGCTATCAATGTCATTATTTTTTTTAGAACATTGACACTGACATGTCTTAAACGTTTAGATGTACTAATCGCGATTAATTTCATTTGTGAAATCTGCTCTTAATGATGCTGGTTTACGCGTTATGTTCGTGAACGGGAAACGTCCATTGCCGTCAAAATAGATCGCAACAATGATGCTTCAACATCTTCTTCATACTCCCTTCGATTACATCGATAAGATGTTATTTTTATTGTAATAGATTTTTATTAACTAATTGTAATTTTTGTTCCCTCCTGTCCCATTTTACCCCTTCACAAGTCATTTTCTTTACTAAAACCCAACCACTATTCAAGATTCATGCTTAAAACTATTCTTGTCACAGAAATTCGGAGCACTAAATAGTTATAGTGGTAATACGACCCCGGATTAACTCTTTCACAAGCAGTATTACTACCACTTAAATGTTTATGTTTCCAAACTTTAAAGGAAATTTATCACCCACTTGACTTGAAATGCAGGTCTCGTAAGAAATACTTAAAGAGTGTGTATTCCGTCCACTAGCGCCGCCAATCGTTTTTTATTAATTGTGGTAAATTTAAGACACGTAGATAAAAACCGCTCTGTAGTGCACTGAAGAAATGTATCTATTATTTTTAGACAGCTATTTTTAATACATAACTCATGGTTAAATAGCCAAAACGGCAATTATTGCTAAAAGTGGCCACTTTTAGCAAAAATGTCGACTTTGGCAACTATTTATGTTCTAAAGTACAAAACATAACTCTCAAAACATAATAAATACATTTCTTCAGTGCACTACAGAGCGGTTTTTATCTACGTGTCTTAAATTTACCACAAATAATAAAAAAAAGATTGGCGGCGCTAGACACCTTTTCTTGAGAAGAATGATCGGATGTGTGGTCAGTAAATCTTATTTTACTGATCGATCGGCTGAAATAAAAACGACCAATCACAAAAGCTGATATTAGATTGAATCTGTTCAATATCTTAATAATATTATATAAAATTTGTTTTGTGTGTGTTCATTAAACGTTTATGGAAGTTTGAACAGAAGCTGGCCAGCTTCCATTTTTCAGGAAAAATGCCAGCGCTGAGAGATTTGTTAAAAATCAAGCATAGGGGGGTTGCTAGTTGGTCAACACAAGTTGCGATAAAATTAGGGGGAATTTCATCGCTGCCGGAGCCTTTTGATATGATTATGATATGACTATGACTTAGGTTAGCACATAATATACTTTTTGTCCTGGAATAACGTTCTTACAATAGGCCTCATCAGGAGGATTCCACGCAGGCATGGAGTGGAACTCTCTGCCTGCGTCTGTGTTTCCGAACGCTTACAACCTTAGTATTTTCATAGTTTGAGTGGACAGGCTACTTCCGGGTAATTTCAATCCAGCGTAGACTTTGTCTCTGTCATAGGTATCCAACATAGACTAGAATCAAAAGAATAGCAATCTCAAATAAAAATAAATCACTCAAAAGGCAATGGAGAGGGCAATGTAGAGAATTTCCTTGCGTGATCAAAATCAGGATGATGATATCTGCAAGGGAACCAAAGTTACCGACAAAGGCCGAGGGATCGTCAAACTGAAGTGGCAAAGGGTTAGGCACATTGCTCGCAGAACAGATGGTCGATGGGGCCGAAAAGTTTTGAAGTGACGATCGCGTACTGGAAGACGCAACGTTGGAAGGCCTTCCACAACATGGACCGATAGCCTGGTGAGGTTCGAAGGTAGCCGATGGGTGGGAGACAAACAGGAACGGTTGTTGTGGCACTTGGGGGAAACCATGTCCAGCTAGTCTATTCTGTAAATAACCATTTCGTTATTGACTTCACCTGAGTGACTAAGCTTACAAAGTGAACTTTATTTCACACATTAAAAGGTCTTATATTTATACGAATTTGAAACTCACCTCGAATTCCGCTGTCGAGACACGAAAATTTTGTTACAAAATAGCACTGCAGCAGTGAATGTCTTTGGCTAATATGATAATGATGATGATTAAGGTGGAAGCGCCAGGATAGCCCGCGAAATCCAATTTTTTTTATGTTTTTTGCAATTTTCCGGTCAGTGTGAAGCTGTATGTTAAACAAAATACAATTCGCGGCCGTATCGCATATTTATCTAAAGGATTATACCCATTTTAATTATCAATACAACCCTCTAAGTTCATACAACTCGATTGAATGACTTTTTCCGGTAATAACATTCAATCGAGTTTTATGAACTTAGAGGGTTATATTGATTATTCAAATAGTTATGATCCTTTAGATAAATGCTCTGTACGATCGCGAACCGTATTCTGTTCAACATACAGCTTCAGCGGGCTACCCTGGAGCTTCCACCTTAAGTTCTACTATGCTAATTTTCGTCACAAGTAACACCAGACAAAGCCCCTGGCTGGAGCTAGTTTAAATATGCTTTCAGAGACCGTTAAGTAAATAATAATTTCAACAAATTAAATCTTTACTTACTTAGCAATTAAATAAAAACGTCGGTAATGGGGCCAAATCTAAATAACTCGCTTAATGGTCTTCAAAGAGGAATATGAAAGTAACATTTCAAATAGTCCGCGGATCATCAAAGTTTTACTGAACTCAATAAAGACTTTTCCCACAAAGGCCAAAGTAGACTGTTATTTGGAAGCTGGTAGGACGAAATTGTTATTATGATTGGTACCCATTAATGGACTAGCAACTGCCCTGGTGCCACCCAGGTTATTAAGGCGAGGTTGCAGTACTGTGTGTTTTGACGAACAACAGCAACTGTCCGGCGAGCGAAATAATGCCTAAATTTTGATTCTTTTTTCTTCTTGGCGAAAACTGATAAAGATTTATTACAATATGGTTTCAACATTTACTTCAAAATAAAAAGCTCTATCTATTGATATAACTTTTATATATATTCGTGATAAAATCTCTTAGCAGTACATGTTTAAAATTGTAATTTAGTGTCATGTTTGATAAAAAAAGTATCGAGCCAATAATTCTAAATCGCGTTTCTATCTTTACGATTTACTTGAGGGTATGTTCAATTTTTATGTAATGATTTTTATTTATTAAAAATACTCATAATTAATTAGATTTTCAGACGTTCAAAAATCTTAAAAAGTACTGAACCCCGCCTTAATGTGTGTTTTTTTTTACAACGTAATCATTAAACATTGGCTCGTTATGGACGGCTTGAATCTTAAGGGTGGATTTCATCAATGAACGCGATCTCCTGATCGCGTTCTGTTACCCACGTTTACGGGCTGTCAGTGTCATTCTTTTTTGTGAAATATTGACGCTGACAACTCTTTTACGCAGTTTAGATGTATTGATCGCGATCAATTTCATTGGTGAAATCCGCTCTGTGTCACACAAAGGCAAATGTTTTTCTCAAACTTAAAACTGTTATCCGTGGAGTATTTTTCTTGTTCTATTCTTTAGAGCTTCACTTTGATTGTGCAACTAGTATCATCTCTTTGACTTACTGACATTGACAATGCAAAAGAAAGAAAGAAAAAGCATTTATAACTAAAAATAAATGAAAATAAATTATCAACTAAAAACAAAATATAATCATTAAGAAAACTTGTCAATAAAAAATTAAAATTAAATAAGACCTTTGTTGTCAAAAGTCCTGACATCATCTGCCTAGCCTTTTTCCAGGTATATTAGTGTTGGCTTCCAGTCAAACCTGATTCAGCTGAATATCAGTTTATGTGGAGTAACTGCCTGTTTTACCTCCGCAGCCAGAAACTGGATAACGAGAAATTTCTTGGCAAGGCCGGTGTCAGATTGTCGGCCTTCTGTAATGACCGTCAAAGATCTACAAATGTCAGACGGGACCAACGATCTCACACGTTTTCCAAGCCACAAGCCACACAAGAGACTCGGTGTGTTAAGATGATCACCCATCCACAGAACGACCTCAGATAGTGTTGATTAACCTTGAAGATTGACCCATGCGGCTGTTATTATTTAGCCACGAGCTCTTTCTCCACAATATAATGTAAAAGCGGATAAAAAAAAATAAAAATCATAAACAATTCAATACAAAAAATAACTTCAGAGATAAGCCGTGAACACATGATCACATGTTTCACACAGACATACCCAACAAACTGTGTGTGCATACCACATACATGAAGGTACTCGTACGTGTTAGCAATGTGTGTTCAACCTAGGATTACAGTAAGCCTTATTTAATTTATTTTTATCTACAATCCGCTGAGTTTTTCTGTGGTCGGGAGAGAGCACGTATGTAAGTGTAATTTGTTTAGGTATATGTCTTAGTTATATTTTTGGTGGGTTGTCTTTTAGGGTACGGTGGGAAATGAAATTGGAAAGATACTGTTTATCACCAGTATAATTATATTGTGTATCAGAATAAACAAAACGAACAGAAAAGGGGTCATTGTACTTATTATGAACACACACAATACAGCCGGGGATAACGGAAGTCGCATATACGTTCCCGCGATCCCTGGTGTAGGTGAGAGATGGAACACCGGGTTGGTTTTACTCAGTAAGAGCCTGACAGACCCCACCGTGACATCCACGAGGTTTTCCTCCAGTTTAAAAAAAGATTAGGTTAATTTCTCCTGGTACCTTTGAATCCTAATTCAAAAGTACAAACTTGTAATATCATTTTATAAATTCTCTACCACCTTAAGAGCGTGTATTCCGTCCACTAGCGCCGCCAATCGTTTTTTAATAATTGTGGTAAATTTAAGACACGTAGATAAAAAAACCGCTCTGTAGTGCACTGAAGAAATGTATCTATTATTTTTTGACAGCTATTTTTAATACATAACTCATGGCTAAATAGCCAAAACGGCAATTATTGCTAAAAGTGGCCACTTTTAGCAAAAATATCGACTTTGGCAACTATTTATGTTCTAAAGTACAAAAAATAACTCTCAAAACATAATAAATACATTTCTTCAGTGCACTACAGAGCGGTTTTTTATCTACGTGTCTTAAATTTACCACAAATAATAAAAAACGATTGGCGGCGCTAGTGGACGGAATACACGCTTTAAGTCACCTTAAGTTAAGACAGAACTATCCTTAATCACAAGGAAGAAACACCCAAATACCAGAACACAATTCCTCTCGACATAAATTACAAAATTCCAGCTAGTAGGTACATTGACGTCGTTCACCTATGCGCTTTAATTTTCAACCCTCGGGCCATTCCTTCTAATTATACTACAGAGCTCAGAGACGCTTCGTCGGTCACCTTTAGAAACGACATAGCCAAAATTGTTCTCCGTAACAATTTTGGCTATGTCGTTTCTAAAGGTGTTATAGTGATAACAAGCAAACAACAAGAAATACCAGATGTTGCACAAATCCTACATCGCACTATTAAGTTCTCTACGCAATTTGTACAGATACAACAATCCGCCAACCACTATCGGGCAGTTGCCTAGCAGACTTTTTACATTGTTCCGCAAAATACTATAAAGTTTCCGTACGGACCAACATCGGCAAGACTTATTTTATCTTGAAGACCAACTTGTGCAACTGATTTAACCCAGCCAAGAGCTTCACATGGCGACAGCGGGATAGACAGATGACATTGTTGCCATTTCAGGTAGAACCTGGATAAGGCTGGTACAGAAACGTGGAGATTGGCACAAGAAAAGAGAGGTCTAAGCTTTAGTAGTGGGTAAAGTCGGGCTGTGGATGATAATGAAGAGCTTCACAATAAACAGCTCAATCTTCACAAATCTATACTAATATTATAAAGCAGAAGAGTTTGTTTGTTTGGTTGAACGCGCTAATCTCAAGAACTAGTGGTCCGATTTGAATTTTTTTTTTCAGTGTACGATTTCCCATTTATCGAGGAAGGCTATAGGCTATATATCATCACGCTAAGACAAATATAAGCGGAGCAATAATGGAAAATGTGACGCAGACGAAGTTGCGCAGGTCAGCTAGTGTTATATAATCGGGAAAATCATTTAGCAATCAACAACTACTACAAGTACCAGGGAGGCACAACTCTATTGGAGTCATGATATCAGTCAAGCTTGAAAAATTAATTACGGCACTGGCTGTTTGAGTTCGTCACTATGGGTGGATTTCATCACTTAAACTGAACGCGATCAACATGAACCACGTTTAAGAGCTTTCAGTTTCGTTATTTGCTGAAGAATATTGACACTGGCAGCTCTTGAACGCAAAAAGGAGAAGGTTATCAATTCAGTTATATGTTTTTTTATGTTTGTTACCTCATAACTCCGACAATTATGAACCGATTTGAAAAATTCTTGTTTTATCTGAAAGGATATACTTGCAGATTTGTCATACTAAAATTTTATGAAAATCTGTTGCGAACTTAGGATTTTAAATCGAAATAGCTGGAATTCGTCTACTTGGATGATAGTTTTATGTCATCCAAGTAATCGAAATTGCGTATTTTGCTTTTCTGCGATTTTGCAGTGGTGTTGTTAGGTGTGGGGTACCACTAAAAAGTGAAAAAAACTTTTTACAAAAAAATACAACCGACTTCCAAAAAAAAAACACTACAAAGTAAAAAATAACTTTAATTTCGGAAATTAAAGTAATTTTTTACTTTGTAGTGTTTTTTTTGGAAGTCGGTTGTATTTTTTTTTTTCATTGTTAAAATCCGCTTTAAGTCTATGAGTTTCTTCTGCCGACGCGTCAGCTCCATACTCTGTAGATTATACCCACCTTTAATTAAATCGGGGTAGATAAATTCCCGGCTCACTAAGTGTAAGGCAGTTCGGTTAGTGTACGCTTATGGTTTAATTTGATGTTGCGAGTGTTGGATTGTCGTGTCGTTTCTTAGAAGAGGTTTGTGCTGTCTGAGTTTCTTATTGTTGTTGTGTCTTCTGTTATATAGGTAACTAGCTTCTGCCCGCGACTACGTACGAGCATATCCCGTTTTTTCATTTTGCGTAGAAATTTCGAGAAATCCTCATTTAATACTTCCCTACGATGTATAGGGAAGCTGCCAACTTTTGAAACTTTGAACTGTGTGAAAGAATAATCTGTGATATAGATATAATCGGGTGACACTAAAATGACGACTAGCAGAGAAGTATGGAAAAATAAGACATGTTGCGCCCGACTCAAAGTAAATTTGAATAAGAACAAGAGAATGTAATATAATATCCTTGGACATTTCACACAACGCCATATAGTCCCAAGCTAAGCAACCCAATGCTTGTGTTATGGTAACGAGATGGCTGATAAACTACTTATATACATTTTTTTTTGTAAATACATACATATTATAGATAGAAAAACACCCAGACTCGGAACAAATACACGTAGGTCGTACAAATATTTGTTCCGTGCGGGAATCGAACCCGCGACATGCCGCGCAGCAGTCAGAATGATGATACTGACGAGAATAATATATAATGTACTAGCTTCTTCCCGCGACTTCGTCTGCGTAGACTTTAGAACTGCCGCGCAGCTTTTTTGCCTCATTGTCTCATCCTTGGAACTGCATCTTCATGATTCAGGTATCCAGATATTGTGAGACTTTGCGGTGCGACTGAAAGTAATATTTCAGCTCCGAAATTACATCGACATGTTTGTGATCTCCTGATACTTGTGGAACTGTAGCGCTCGGAATTCCAGTCCCGAAAATACTTCGACAAGTTTCTGCTCTGCTAATAAAAAAAATCTTGCCCAAAAATAATTTGACATGTTGCTGGTCTCCTGGTACTTGTGAATCTTTTAGCACTCGTAATAAAATACTAGCCTGAATCGGAAGTACTAAGGTAGCAGAAACTTTGGACTTCCACTTTTTCTTCTGTCTCCATTAAGTCATGTATGTTACCGAGATGAAAAGTAGCCTATGTGAGATTCCAGGATGTGACCTACATATGTGCCAAATTTCATCCAAATTCCTTCAGCCGTTTTTGCGTGACTGGCGGACAAACATACAAACTTTCACATTAATTTTAGTAGGATTTTAGAATCAGTTCAATTAATGTGATTGGTACAATCTAAACATGGTTTACTTAAAAATGTGCTACAAAACCACTCCAAAAACTGTAATAAGATGTAAAAAACATATTATTCTCAAACAGACTAAAACATGGCAACTGGCAAGTTAAAACTTCCAAACCGCTTACTTAAAAAGTCACGTCCTCAAGTAAAAGGTTCCGTATGTGTTACGACTCTGTAAAATTAACATGCACAAGGCAAAACTTGTCTGCAGATAAGCTTTAACTAATTAAGTTGAGGGCGGACCCTTTTAAAGCTCATTAAAATTAAATGTTGGCTGGCAACACTGATGCTCGATTGTTGGCAACATTGAGAGGTATATGAGACTGAGGTTACTTTGAGGTTGGTTTAATTAATGTCACGTTTACCTGGAAAATGGTGAGATGGCTTAGTGGTTAAAGCCTTGCCTCTTATGCATGGACAAGTACCTACCTAGAGTGACCTTTTTCCATTTTTTAAACCTAGTTTATTTTCTAAGTTAATCTTGGAATTCACTAACCATACCCATGCCACCATGATTAGATCATGATAGAGCTATAAATCCTCGGTAAATCTATTTCTTCAATACAACGGAAACATGATGGCGTTAGCAGAGTTAAAGTATACTGCAGTGCGATTCTGTGAACATGTCGAAGTGAACACTAAGGCGTAGTTAACAAAAAGTGAGCTGGCTAACAATATGGCATGACAGCTCACTTGTCGTTTATTCCACCTAAGTAATCACGGTGAGATGTCGACAGAATTGACCGGCTGAACTGACAGTGAATATGAGTCAGCAATCGTCAACCCGTTTTGAGCAAGCGTTGTGGTTGATGCTCTGCATATGTACGAGAAGAGGCTTTTGCCCAGCTACGGGACAGTAACAGGCTAGCATTATAACTTGTAACCTAGGATTTCTTCACATTCAGCACGAATATTTCAGCCATCTAAGTCAGTCGTTAGGCTTTTTATGGATGGGAAATCATCAAATGACTCCTCCTGCTTTGGGTGAAGCAGAAAGGAGTGTCAGATTCTTATTAATTAAAACCCATCCGTGATCCTCCTGATGTCATTTGCGTTCCAGGTCCGCGGTAACTCTTTCGAACAAATTCCGCAACTCTGGCATGCACTGGCCCTAGTGGGCCCCGTCTACCATGCTGACATCTTTTTGAGGCGCGCGTGGAACACAACGCGCCATCGATTCGGGCCTATTTCCGGTCGGAAAGCGAGCAACCCAGCGCTCGTCGATCGCAGGCCAGTCGTGAGGCCTACACGCATATTTCATATGTCAGTTGTGTGTTCAGAATTTATTTTCGTGACATACTATCGCTTTAGTCTTCAGCTTTCTTTAGCCTCTTATCTGGAGATTTGTCACAAGATGTTATCTTTTTCTGTTGGCGAATATGTTATCATTATTTACTTCTAACTTATTCGTCTCTCAATGCTATCCATGCATGACCTTCCTTATCTTCATCGTCTCTTAGTTTTTATTGGCCTAGGCCGTTTTGTCGTGTCTGTTCTTTCCTGTTTTTTATCGATGTGGCATCCAATGCCACTTGATCGTTCCTCCGGAACTCGTCAAAATTCTTTGTCTTTGCGCTTTTCTGGTAGTCACCACAGTTGGTACTGACACCAGTCTTGCCAAAGAGAACCGTGTTACCCAGTTAATGGGTGGTGGAGGTATGGCAGGCAGCCGCTCCACGTAAAATACTGGTTTTCAGCTAAATCCGGTTTGACTGGAAGCCGACCCCAATATAGTTGGGAAAAGGCTAGGCAGATGATGACCACAGTTGATATTGGCTTTTTGGATTTCCTTTGGTTGTAAATATGTTGTGTAGTGGATTCTCCTAATCCACTCATAATATAAACACGTTAAATTTGACTTTATTGACAACCAATTATTTAGAATTCTGAGCAACTGCTGAAAATTTCTTAAGGTGGAAGCTCCAGGGTAGCCCGCGAAATTCTAATATTTTTATGTCGGCCGCGAATCTTATTTTGTTTAACATACAGCTTCACACTGACCGGCAAATTGCAAAAAACTTAAAAATATTTGAATTTCGCGGGCTACCCTGGCGCTTCCACCTTAATACCAGAGTTTTCAATAGGTACCACATATTGCAATCTAGTAACACTTGCCATAAAACCCTATATCTTTACTTCCTCGTCTTTATCTCAATAAAAGCGGTTACTTCTAAGCATAAGAATCTTCTATATAAACATACGTCTATGTACCATCTTAATGGGTACTTAAACCAAAGATGTGAATGAGAACAACATTGTGTAGCATAAAATGGCTCATTAACACTTGTAGGTGGTGAAATCCTTAATTTTAATTACGTAATGGAGACGGTAATGGTAGGGGTTATAGTCATATCTGTATTTGAATGAGTTTCAGGTTAAAATGTGCTTCTATATTTGGATTCTATAAGTGTAGATTCTAGAAGTGGAACTCTCTGCATGCTTCTGTGCTTCCAAACGCTTACAACCCTAATCTCTTCAAAGTTAGAGTGAACAGGCTCCTTCTGAGTAAGCTTGCTCTATCGTAGACTTTATCTCTATCATTTCTGACCAAGACTAGATTCGAGAGCATACCTATCATAAATAAAAAAATTAAGTTCATGGCGTGGTTGTAGACTACTTCATTACAATGTAATTTGTGTTGAGGATTTTCCGAAATTACTGCAAGAACTAGTAAAAACGCAATATTGGCGAACGAAGTAGCTGCAAAAGCGTTGTTTATAAAACTTTAGGCGGATCACAATGCCCTTTTCTAAAATACGCAACTCATGTTATTAATCCTATCCACGACCTGTTTGCAGATCATCAAAAGAGACCTAACAAACTCGGATTAACTGAAACTTTTATACCTTTCAACCTATTTAACCGAATCAACATCGGAATAGGGACGAGCCTGGTTAATCCAATAAGTAGATACGAATACCTACCTTCGTAGAAAACTACACACCAAAAAATATTTTCGTATCCAGGTGAAATAAATTCATGAAAAACATTGAACAAATCTGACAAAAACACGCGGATCAAATTGAGCGAGAAAATATTCTGAAATACTTTTTACAACAGACTTGGTGTAAGAAAGTTGTCTGAAATCCAAGTTTGTCATCATTTGGAGGCTGTTTTTTAGGGTTCCGTACCCGACGAAACCCAATTACTAAAAAAAAAAAACATTTATAATCTCAACATTAGCTAGTTTTACATAACATGGTAACTGAAGACCGATTTAAATGCAAGAGTTGCACTTGCTATAACCTCAGAAACTTATCTTAGTCGATCATGCCACTCATGTTAAATATATTTAAACGCAGACCGCAAAGCTGTCAAATATGTTACTTGAAATTCAAGCAAAATATTATTTTACTCGAGAAAACTGCTCGGGATTTCATTAATACGACTGATAGGTATGCATCAGTCATATGAAATTGGCTCTAAAGTTAATTTCTATTCTTTCAACTTTAAGTAATAAAGTCACAATTATGAGAGATATTTTCCCTAGTGTATTGAATGGTTAACCCCAAATGACTTACGTTTTTAATGTAATCGAATCTTCTGTTATATATCTCTAGCTGCCGCCCTCGGCTGCGCCCGCGTGTATGTCGAAATTTATCCCAACGGAACATATATTATGTACTCCCCAACTCCACGTCGTGGAATAGGTTCCAGGAAATGGTCCACCGTCTTTAAAGCATGAGGATTCATCAAATGACTCTCCACTCTGGGTGGAGCAGAAGGGAGTGTCTGTCTCTATCTGACTAAACCCATCCGTGTTCCTCCTAATGCCCTTTTTTCCAGGGTTGCGGTGACTCTATCGAACAAGTTAGAACAACTCTGGCAGGCACTGGCCCTAGCCCGGTGTTTGAGGCGTCCGTAGAACACAACGTGTCACTGACTCGGGCCTGGTACTGAAAGAAATGGACATGGCTACCTGCATTTAATCCAAATCCACTTTCGCATTTGTACTAGTTGTTAGATGTCTGAGCAAAGGCCTCCCTCCCACTTTTCTCTAATATGGTCTGCTGTCATTATGGGTCAGTTTAACAGTAAGAGCCAAGTCTGTCTTTTAGTCATTTAGATCTGCCATGACGTCGCTTATCGTTTAATGTCACCGAATAAAGGTGTCTGTCCATTACAGCTGAGCGAAGCAGCGGAACAGAGAAACGGAGAAATGTTAACCAATGGAATTGCATAAAATCCCCACACCACGTAAGTCATTATCATTTTTGACTGACATGATTGGCTAATATTACTCCGCCTCGCTGCTTCGCTCCGCGCAAATGAACAGGCTCCCTAAGTGCTAATCTACGTTTGTCAATAAACTATTGACACATTACCATCTAATCCCCAGATTAACACGCCATAATAAGGTCAGTATATTAACCCAAATTATATCAATACCTTGATCCCCTCCCTTCCCTTTTGGACCATCTCCAGGACAGTATTAACGTATGCAAATAGCAGCAGTAATTCCACCCGTGTGTCTACCGGTTATTATCATGAGGTGGAGTTCCCCTTTTTATGGAGCTATCAAAATCTTAAATTTAATCAAGTTCGGATGGCTCAACCGTTTCTACGGGTGAGGATCTCGCTGAAGAATTTGTTTGACGGTACCGGTGAAGGATTTTTGTTTTTGTTTTTTGCTTTTTCTGTTATCCTAGGTGGTTATGTGGATGAAATTAATGGTGGGCAAAGTTGATGTTTTCCTAGTAAAGCAAAAGAAAAATAAAACATACCCAACTTTCAACCATTTTCGAGGATATAAAAACTATAAATTGTTATCATTAGTAGAATACTAAATAAAGATTCTTGATTTAATAGAGTATTCTACTAAATTAAGAATCGATGCTAAATCTAGCCAAGAACCCCAAAGAAATACATTAGACCCACACAGACATCACTCAATAATCACCAACGCGTTATAACAATACCTTATTCTGGTAACATTTTGATTAAACAAAACTTTACCGTAACTTCTCCTGGTGTGATCCCTCAGTCGTCTCTTAAGACACTCTAGAGAATAGACGAGAATATTTCATAAAAACAGTAGAGAACTGAAGCTTGGAATACTGACACTGTTTTTCCCAGAGGTTTTTACTCTAGGGAGGCGGGAAAGACACCCTTACTAATAATTTGATTAGTCTCGTCGCTGATGTACATGTTATAAGCAAAGTAGTAACTTCGTTACAATATTCTGATATCAGAAATTTCTCGTGAATGTTCAATCTATTTTGATCTAAATATTTTATAAGCGATGAGAATTTCTTATGACTTGATTTGTTATAAGTAAAATTCTTTCCCATTCGGGATTTGTATTAAGAATTTTTATTGAAGTGAATACAACGGTTTTCACTTAAAAAAAAAAACAGTTTTCTAAGAATTGAAAACTGAAACTCATCATTCTTTTGGATTTATTAGCAACACGTACTTCTTAACCTTTGCAGTTATTCAACTACATTTTTATTGAAATCTATTTAAATATGCTATCTTTAAGTACTAATTTTTGAATTTTTAACCATACTTTTAATAAAGGCTGTACTTTTTTCAAGGGCTGTGCCTTGATACAAAAAAAAGGTTTTGTTTTTTTTACAATACAAATAATTTTATTAATGCTTCAGTTTACATAGGGGTTTAGTGTTTGGAGCCTCTTTTTAAGCAAATAATGCCTGTGTTATGAAACTCCGCTCTTTCATAACATCGCAAATATAACTAGAATTACAAATATTAGGAAATAATTATAAAAGTTTGAAAGTATTTCCCATGTGTGTGTGTGTGTGTGTGTGCTAGGGTGGATGTGAGAGTCTTAGTTATAATAGAAACTTTGGATTACAATTTTTTAATTACTTACGAACTACGATTTTAACTCGTGTGACCATGTCCAAAACAAAGACCTTTTTGTATAAAAAACTGATTTACAATTCTAGACAACCAGAACCCATTATTTAGATAGCAAACGAATAAAGCTTAGAAACAACGCGTTACTGACACACAAGCAGGAAATAAATACGGAGGCCTGTAAAACGATTTCAATGAGTAAATTTGTATTTTAATCTGGGGCGAGATGGGGAAGTGGAAACGGTTTTCGGCCTCGATTCCGTTGTTTTCGAGAGCGATTATCTATCCTTCTCTTACAAACCCCAAAATAGTCCACACGACAAAGACAGCAAACGTATATTCCAGGATTAGGAGTTAAATTTGTTGCTCTGTACACGGCCCTCATGTATTTATAAGTATTATTCAGTTTGACATGCTGATGATCGAGATTATTGTACTGTTATAAAGGAGATTGGGCATTTATAGTTTCACTTTTTGACGCGTAAAGGCCATTTGAGTTAATGTAAAATTCATTTTATTAATATTATCGATTTTTGACTTAAATTCATTGAAATAATTTGTGGGGTTTCTATTTTCATTTTAATTAGTATTTAATACGATACAATTTCATTTCTTCCATTATAGTGAAGCGACTCCTTTTTCAATTATAATCGATCGATTGAACATTAACATAAGTCGTGGAACAACAAAACAATCTACATTTGAAACTAAAAATATTAAAAGTTGTCATTATTATTCTTTAATAATATTACCTACTATTTTTTCGTTAAAAAGCAATTTCAAGACAAAAATAAAACAATTAAGTTAAAATAGATAATGTTACGACGCCGTAGTCTATTGTTGTGTCACAACACTATTCGATGAAATGTCAAACAAATTGGTATTTTCTGTTTACCGTGTTAACTGCCGGTAAACCGAGAAAATTGTTTTCAGCTTTTCTCTGCTAACAAACATAAATTCGTGTCGAGTTGAGTTTTAGGAATCCTCCACGTCTATCTACTACATCGAGCAATTTGACTGTTTTTGTGCGTGTGCTGCGAAGTGAATTATTATTGTTAGAACATTTTCACGTCCACGGTGATTTGTTCTGTGAAAACATGTTGCGCTGTATGAATTGTTCTCTTTTATTAGCACACCCGCTGCCTAGACGCCAAATCAGAGAAGCAACGGATTCCATGGTAAAAATCTTACGTACATTGATTTCTCCTACCGTTTTTCTGAGAAGATTTCTAGATTAATGTTTTTAAATATAATAAATAATGATGAACATAGGTAAAACTCAATTAATATGTACCAAAATAATGCAAAATATTTGCCAGTTAATAGGGTTTCAAAACGAATTGTTTTGAGTTATGTAACATAACCTCAATAGGTACTCAACTTATGTTTTTCTTCAGAAACCCCACAACATTTAATCTTGAATTTAACCTTGTATTAAAGTATAACACAACCCTTTTTTTGTGTCTAATTTTCATTACTTTACTGTGTCAAAAGTTGCGCAACCAAGTGCCATAGTACCTTGCTCAATTTCCTTTCAATTTAATGTTTCCGTTTTCAATTTTGGTAAGTGGTAATGTTTTCTGGATCATTGGTTGCTTCTATTAATGGTACTAATAAACCGAACTGGTGTTTATAAGGAAGTGAATATATTATGGACGAACCATATTAGACTGTGATAGTAAATGACACTTAATTTATTGTGAGAGCAGAATATGGTTAAAAAGGTAAACCTATTTCCAAATTTAGAGTTAAAAGTAACTCTCTTCAAAGTAAGAGCGAACAGTTCGAACTCTGTATCTGTCGCCCCTGATCTTGACGAGAGTCAAGAGCCAATCCATCACAAATAAGAAAATAAAAAAATCATTATTTAATTTTAGCTTTACCCGTAGATGATAAAAGTATAAACCCAATTGCTCAAGTGATAATAAATTCTTGAGTAATATGGCAGTTTGGTCAATTGTTAGGCAAAGCCAGGATCACTTTACTCAGCGAAAAGATTCACCACACAGATGACCTATGAAAAGACCTTAAAATAATCTCTGCAAAGTGTCAGAGCCACTCATATCAGGTCATCAATTTCACTTTAGACCCACTTGAGATACGTGTTGGATAGAATATTTGATGTCGTCTATTAGAGTTTTTCAAACGTACCTACGTGAATCAAAATTGAAAAATATAACAAAGGTTGCATGTGAGACAATTTGGATGTTGCAACCGCTTTCTATCAAGTACCAATACCTCATTATGAACATGCGTAATGATTTACATAGGCTATGTAGGTTCATCTGTACAATTTATAATAATGTAACACACATCCATACTTCTATACAAATATTATAAAGAGGTAACATTTGTTTGTAAGTTTGTATGTAGGGGGTAATCTCAGGAACTACTGGTCCGATTTGAAAAATTCTTTCAGTGTTAGATAGCCCATTTATCGAGGAAGGTTATAGGCTCTATATCATCACGCTAAGACCAAAAGGAGCGAAGCATTAATCGAAAATGTATCGCAAACGAAGTTGCGCGGGTCAGCTAATATTTTAAAACACGCAAACCTTGAAATAGTTAATTTATTTCAACATAGGTACTTCCAAAAATAAAAACTCTTTTATCTGGATGATTTATTTTACAATGACTGTTGCATCCAAAAAATATTGCTGCATGATAAAACGCCATTATCGTACGCTGTTCTATAAAATACCACAACAATAAACAAACATAATTCCGAACATCAAATTTTCCCGTTTTATTTGACTCAGTGCACACCATTAAGCCGAAGATAATCAAAACATTTACCCTGCTTATAGAATTTTTCTTTTACACAAAAACCTAAACAAAATCAAATACTCTCTCGCTTCGTTCACCAATGGAATCACACCCTCGCCCAGTCGGCCTGGCACCGGTTTAAAGCCTTTTGAATATTTTAATTTAGCCGTTTTAACTGCGGCAATATTTCGTACGAAGGCATCCTTAATTATCTTTGAATCTAGTCATACGTCAAATGGATTTTATACTGTCGATATAGCATTATGTAATGCTCATTATTACAAAGATAGCAAATGGGGCCCGATTTGAATGAGATTTTATTTCAGCTATATCTTTGGGTTAATTTCGGGTTTTATCGGGCCAATTCAGGGAAGAATTTGAGGCATTATGTTCATATATTGGTTGGGATTACGTTTTTATGACAGTTTCGTGGAATTTGGAAATGTAGGAATATGTGCGGTTATTGAAAATATCCTTATAATGTTTGCCATTATCAATAAAGGGTCTCAGTTCTCTACCATGGGTTTCCATGGGTATCGTTATGGAATTTAATATGACAAGTATGACAAGTCCATCAGATGCTATGATAACTTTCTTAAGTCAACTAAGGTGTGTGGATTTCTTTTATCATTCAAATAATTAATTTCAGTAAAACGGAATCAAACCATTGGTTGTTGTACATTTCGTTCATATTATATCGCTGGTTGGTTTAACCTCATGATTCATGAACCAGTTACACCTTTTGAGAAGAAAAAAAAACTAAATCTTTAGCATTTTAATAGCATCGTCTAATGAGATTCAATATTAGAAGAGATTTAACATTCCCTACACGAGCAACCGCAGCTTCCCTAATACCTATTAGCAGATTTATTATCTCGAACAATGCTGATCTAACCCTCTAGCTTCCCATGAATATTAATGAATCAATTCGCACACATCTGAATGAAATCAATTTCAATCATAAAGACGTTAATAAGATTCCTCACACATTCAGCAAAGTGCTCCTAACTCGTACCTTTTGATGAGATAGATAAGGTCGACTGCTTTCACTTAAATTTAACATTGTAACGTATTAATTAACAACTATTTATAATATTTCAAGTAAATCATATGGGACGACAACAATTTCAAAATGTACATTATATAACAGTTACCAATTTCGACACAGTACAAAATGACATAAAAAAGTAAAAATTTCTGATTTTCTACTGATAATATTATAAATTTTAGTAGCAAAATTCAGGTAATGATGAAAACAATATTGTATATTAACTTTACTCACAACAAATAAACTTTTTATAAGAAGAACTTCCACAGCTGGACAGAATCAGTAAAAACCTCTACAGTCAATGGTAAATGAAAATTTAATTTTACTGAATGAACACAAAGAACATTCACACGCGTGTCATCTGTTCTGGTCTGTAAAGCAAATGTGAACAATTTTAATATTTATATTTTTCTGAAAGCCATTGCTTTAATTAATGTAATTTCACGTACAAAACATAATTTGTAAATATTGAAATTGAGTAGCACAGTTGTTCTTATCTACCTGAACTAGAAAATTAAATAAAATTACCTTTGTACTGTTGGTAATCCCACGCTGTCGATTGTTAGGTATATATTATTGTTCTGACCCTGAATGTAGAGTTTGTTTTTTCTTACCGTTTTGTTGTTCCAAACCAAAACCAATCTCTAATATGTAAAAGGAACTGGTGTTTTTTTTTTCTTTTTGATTTCTCTGTGACTTTTATTGTGTACAAAATAAAGAGTTTTCTACTTTTTGCTGGTATTAACTATTTCTAGATTTTCTATTTTGTTGAATTCGCTGTTTTTTGGCCCAACTCCTAATTAATGAAGGTCAGATTTTGTGTTCTGTTTTAGTCCACGACTCAAGCAAAGCGTTGTTTAATTTTTCCAGCATTTAATAGTCTTGTCCACTGTTAAAATCTAATTAGTCCGTCAGTAAGATTATGAAAAATACTTCACCCGTTTTTTTTTTCTTTTGTAACGTAAACCAAACCAAAATTTTATTGAAGAAGATACGACGCTTTTAAAATTTTCAATACCCTCACACTCCCGAGTTTTGATGCGTTTATCTTAGTCAATATTCATTGATTTACAAAAAACAACTGACGGACTAAATAGATTTGCAATTTATTGATGGTGGAAACTAGCCTATTGCCATTTCCTTGAAATATTTATTACAGGTGTGTTTCCCATGTTATTTAATTACCTACATAATTGGACATTGATAAACAGGAACATCAGCACATCTCTGCAACTCTTCGGGGAGCTACAAACGCGCTAACATAATAACAAATGTCATACAATGGTGTAACTACAACCCTCCTGGGTATCATTCTGTGAATATGAATACCAATATTAATGAATTGCGTATTTGTAAAACATGTTCCAAGTTTGTCACGAACTGTTTGTCATGCAAACTTAGGTTGGTTGTTGATTTTGGGGAATTGCTGGTTGCAAATCATTATTATTAGATACGTTTGGTTTGATATTGGTTGTATTAATCTCGTCTGTATTTTCCAAACAATTCATCAAAATTTTCTTTCTAGCACTCAACCGTCCGTAATGGCTATTTCTCTTGACATATCAGTTTTTCTAAAAGGTTAGTAAAAAAATCTATGTATATGAAGATTTTCCAAAGATAAGCGATCCAATTATACTTATTTATCAGTAACGTTGCCATTTGTATGTTAGTCGCAATCTAGGGCCAATTTTTTCACATTCGCATGTCAGTCGCAATTTCTCAAAAAGCTTCAATATTTCATACATTTTTAACAGATTGTGACTGAAATGCGGATGTGAACGTTGCATAAAAATAGTACTTGGTACTCACTAGAATTGGCCTTAAGGTCTAAACCAATCAATCATCGATCCATATTATACCTATCATCATGTCAGTCGAATTACATTGGTAACTATAATTTATTCCACAAAAGTTTTCATTCCCAAAACGACTACACAAGATAATTCACAATCAAAATCAAATCAAACATTTAGATTTTGAAGACAGTATTATTTTTACAGCGTATCTAGATTCAATCTAGATCAACCCTAATCGTAACTCACATCCCTAAAAAAGAAATACTTCCCAATCAACAGTAAAAAGAGAAAATGAAACAAACTTCAATAAAGTTTATTACATGAAACAAATTAAAGGCCCCCTCGAAAGCGGGGGTTCCGTAACCCTTGGGGTCCCACTTATCTTGATTACGCAGCGTTTTGTGAACCCCACAACACGTATTGGCAGTTAAACGGCCTTTGAAAACCTTTGAAAAGAGGTTAAAAGCAATTATGCCTGAATCCGCGGATATTCGTATGTATTGATCAGCATAATGTATTTCTTAAGTTACTTGTAGCTCTTTTTGAATATCATTCAGTATGGCGGAGTTTTTTTTCCTTGTCGCGAAAAACTTGGGGTATGTTTTCTTATTCGCAAGTGTAGTGTACTGAAATTCAAGTTACAATGTAAAAGTTACCTAGGTTGAATGTATTTCTGCGTGGTGAATTTCGTTTGCCTTGTTATTGGATTTCAGGATTTCAGAAGTGGCTACTTGTGCTATTGATAGCACAAGTAGCCACTTCAAAAATCTTAATACTTCTTTACTATTGTAGTAGGGGTACTTGGGTACCCGTATTAATATATAAAATTTCCATAGCGCTACTGTAAATTGTTCTATACCATGTTTTGTACAAACATACGAACAGCCAGGGGCCTCGCACTAATATTTTTGACGTATAGTAACGTAACGTAAAATTTTACCATAGCTACAATACTCGTTTCGCACATAATATTTATTGTAATCAGATATCATATTCATATTTTTAATTATATAAATTGTGTATGTTCCAAAAAATTAAACCAAAATACTATGGGGTTGTAGTTTTCCACATCCAATATTCACTTAAGTTAACGTTAATATAAGTCAAAATATTTGTGCTAGCCCCTTTGATAGTAAGTGCCTATGATTACCAATTTCCAACTTAACTTATTATTATTAATTGTTTTTGATTATTATTAAATTATTTTGATTATTTTTACCATTTTCTGTTATTGTTTTTTTTTTTACTTTTTTATTGATTTTGTTTACTCTCTGTACGTGTTGGTTTTTACTGCGAGTGCAGAGAGTAATTGAAATAAAATAAATAATAAATAAATAAATAAATGTACCCATCCTTGAAGGAGGTCTCAAAAATTTTAGTTTGATGCTACAAAATATACTTAAAATGACTTCTTCTAGCATCAAATTTTCACTAAACACTGATTGGCTTACATCGAATCATGATGCTACATGTTTTGATAGGACAATTTATAGTAGATAGTATTCATTTCACACTAACATTTACCGTCAAACCCTCGTGATATTTAACGTTACCTAAAACAACACCTTGTAAGAGCGGCAACCATGTTTGTTTGTGCTCCCATTTCAAGCTTACCATGTATGACTATGCACTTAAAAAATAAAATCGGCGCTCGAAAAAAAAACTACCAGCCATAAATCAGTTTCTCACAAAAAAAAAAACGACTGTATCTTTTTTGTGTATATTTGGTACGACACTATTTTTTGTGTATATTTGTTAGGGCTGAGAAAAGGTCGTAAGCTACTTAAAAAAAAATGTTTGCCGTATAATTAGAAAAAGGTCAGTTAGTGTTTTAAAGTAAAGGGTCAAAGCAGGTCTGCTGGAAGAAATTTCATTAGAAATAAGCAGTACCTTTGTACTTATATTTATAATGTTTTTTACTATTTTTCTGTGTGTACATAAATAATAAAATAAAATAAAAATAAATAAATAAACCTAAAATGCTGTAATGCCATGAAGATGACTACGAGAAAATGAAGAACGACACAATAAATTGGCATAATGTGATGATACCACTAACTAATCTTAAGGCGTTTTTTTTTACTATTGATAAATTATGCATTCGTTTGACCTCTATCTCACTAGATGTTAAGTGATGATTTGTTTATCTGATTATGTACCCGAAATTCAGATAATTCAATGATTGTGATTGTGAACATAAAGTCATTCTCACTGTCTGATTAAATTGATAAAAAAGTTGCGAAGGCAAAAGGCTATATTTAAGAAAATCCGACCTAATATTAGAAGAATGTCCATAGTCAAATAAGTTCAAAATTGATCATATCTATGTTTTGTTACTGCATCATTATCGTTGGATTTCAGCCTCAGAGCGACTGCATAAGTGATATTCACAACCCTTGCTACTGCATTAGAATCTATATCGATGACTAGCTGACCCGTGCAACTTCATCTCCGTCACTTTTTCCATTAATGCTCCGCTCCTGTTTGTCTTAGCATGATAATGTATAGCCTATAGCCTTCCTCGATAAATGGGCTATCAAACCCTGAAGACCAGTAGTTCCTGAGATTAGCCCGTTCAAGCAAACAAACAAACTCCGGCTTTATAATAATAATAAGAATAGATTTTAGTATTATAATTGTTTGTTTTGAATTTAGTATATGATTGCGCTAATCTCAGAAACTACTGGTTCGGTGCTGAATAGGTTATAGTCCAACTAATAGCATCACGTCAAGACCAATAGGAGTGCAACATTAATAAAAAATGTGACGCAGACGGAGTTGCGCAGATCAGCTAGTTTAAAATATTGCTAGCAACGGAATCAAAAATTCAATAATACATAGTTTCTGAGGTAAAATTTTCTAATTTATCAACAACATAGTGACACGAAATAAATTGAGTTCCCTGTAACAGGATCTTCTATTTATGCAAGGTGAAGTTTTAGTACCGAAACAGGCGACCACCGTGTTTGAATTAGTTTATGCTTATGTGATCCGATACTAGCAAAAAATATACTTATGTATTTGATTTTGTATTAAAAAATCTCGCTTTCAATGAAAATATCGTTGATTTTGAAATGCCTCTGCAAGTTAAAAATACGACTTGGACCAAATATATTTCTACGTAAGGCAAACGCGCGAATCCACTTCAACAAAAAGACACTTACAAGAAAAAACACTTGCATGAATGTATTTTGCCACGCAATTCACTTGTGCGATTATATTAGACACTATATTTGCCCGGAATAGAAATTTCTATTAAGGCTTAAAGAATAATTTCTTTATAAATAATTTTGAAGTTATATATCCCGTTTTCTCCCGTTTCCGTAGGAATTTCGGGAAATCCTCTCTTAGATCTCCCCTAAACTCCCCAAGGACTCTACGTGCAGCTTCATACGACCAGTCAGTAGTTTTGGTTGTGTTGTTGCGTTATCTGTCAGTCGTTCACTCAGTAACGGAAGAATTTTATATACTAAATGAAAATAAAGCTAAAACGTAAATGAAAATAAAACTAATATAAAAAAAGCTTTTTACAAAAAAATACAACCGACTTCCAAAAAAAAACACTACAAAGTAAAAAATAACTTTAATTTCGGAAGTCGGTGTTTTTGTTAGTTTCTTCGTATTTTGACACCGACTTCCGAAATTAAAGTTATTTTTTACTTTGTAGTGTTTTTTTTTGGAAGTCGGTTGTATTTTTTTGTAAAAAGCTTTTTATTTTTAACTTTTTAGTGGTGCCCCAGACCTAACAACACCACTGCAAAATCGCAGTAAAGCAAAATACGCAATTTCGATTATCAAAGAATCATCTAAATAGTCAAATTCCAGTTAATTCGATTTAAAATCCAAAGTTCGTAACCGATTTTGATATGATTTAAATGGGACCAATCTGCAAGTATATCCTTTCAGAAAAAACAAGAATTTTTCAAATCGGTTCATAATTGTCGGAGTTACAATTATGGTAACAAACATTAAAAAAAAAAAAAAAACATACAACCGAATTGAAAACCTCCTCCTTTTTGGGAAGTCGGTTAAAAAGTGAACGTAAATTAGCCAAAACCTACCTATCGGTATCTAAAAATCTATGCGTACCTACTACTACTTCACCTAAAAAGAAATAAAATGTAAACTATTAATAATTTGTAATTTGAACGAATATTTAAACACTACCAAAATAACTAATACCTTTTTTATAAAATAACAACAAAAGAAATCTAAAAATAAATTATCAAAGACTAAAAGTCGCGCTGATAAGCACGGTTAATAAGGTAGAACACTCTGAACGTCTATTCGCATCAATAGGCAAAATTTTGTATGAGGCTCGCGCTTTTTTTTTTATATGTAGCCTCTCAGCAGGTCAACCTGAGAAGATTGGCTTCTGCTCAACCGGACTTGCCTGTGAAGGCCTCCTCCAGCCAGGCTTCTCGGACACCCCGCCATTTTATACCTTCGGCCGCGAGACGCGTCGAGCGCGGCGACCACAAGCGGCGACCGATTCTCGAACGTTCGCGACCGGCCGCACTGCGCGCTTGGCGCCTAGCTGCTAGGCCGGTCGCGAACGTTCGAGAATGTTCGTTTTACGAAGCTACTCGCTAGGTGACTCGCTAGCCTCTAGGCGCCAAGCAAGCTGCCTGCCTGTGCGTTCGCGAGCTTATACAAAAATAATCCAAGCATGATTCAGTATTCACGCGCGATGGCTTATTATTAGCGTATTTCATTCATGTATAACTTTGGTGTTTCTATACCGATTTCTATGATTCTTTTATATGAAAAATAATGTTAACTTTTTTATTAGGGATGACTGAGAGTGTTATAAACGTAAGAGTAGACAAATATAATCAGAAAGCTTCGAACTGCTAAGCTATTGGGAGTTACACGTATTATTGTGAGACAATAATAAAAGATAGACATATATGCTATCGTGGGATATCTATACTTATATTATAAAGCAGAAGAGGTTGTTTGTTTGTTTGGTTGAACGCGCTAATCTCAGGAACTACTGGTCCGATTTGAAAAATTCATTCAGTGTTAGATAGCCCATTTATCGAAGAAGGATATAGGCTACATATCATCACGATAAGACAAATAGGAGCGGAGCAGTAATGGAAAATGTGACGCAGACGAAGTTGCGCGGATCATCTAGTTTTTTATATAATTTTAAGGAGAACATTTCCGTCATTCATGATTTCTGTGTAGCTTTAACCATTAAGGTTGCACACACGACGGAAGCTAAAAAAAAGGAGTAACTTCTCCCGTTTTCCCAACATTTCCCTCCACTGCTCTGCTCCCGTTGATTGTAGTGTGATGAAAAGTATACTATATCCAGCTCAGGAGTATGAAAAATAATTGTACCAAGTTTCGTTAAAATCCGTCGAGTAGTTTTTGTTTCTATAACGGTTATACAGACAGACAGACAGACAAAAATTTTACTGATTCCATTTTTGCTATCAGTATCGATCCCTAATCGACCCCTGATAATTATTTTGGAAATATATTTCATGTACAGAATTGACCTCTCTACAGATTTATTATAAATTCGCTTACCAATCAGTTATTTTATAGTAAATTTAGATGTAGAACTGGCCGTTGCATTTTAGTTTCTGTTACTACCTCTGTTCTTCATCCATTTTACAATTAATGTCTTCGATTGATCTTTGACCTTTTCCATCGTTAGGCACAAGCGACCAGGATTTCAAAAAAGATTAAATGTCACAACATTCTAGCTCTTCCTTTGATCTTTATGCTTTTGTAAGCCTTCAATTCCCAAGGCTCGTTTGATCTTCGAATTCCATAATCGCAATTTGATTGCGGGCTTTAGCTCATTAATTTGAAGGGCTGCTTGTAACAGGCTGAGCGATCGCGTCTGCTACGTGCCGAAAGTTTTACTAACTTGGAAAGCATATTCGCAATATATGCTAGCTCACCTGTCTTACCTCACATAAACGGGTGTGTTGTTCATAATCATCTTTCTGCCCTTAACCCAAGTTATATAGGATCGGCACAGCATGTTCTTTTTTTTTCTATTCTGTCCTATCAGCCGTCACGTTATCACTAACACCTTTTTCTTTCATATCACTCTTCACACAATAATTCATCCATCTGTTCTTTGTCTTCCCTCTCCATTCATCCACATTTATATTCATAACTCTTTTAGGACAAGCGGTTCCTTTTAAAGTTTTCAGTCACTGGCTCCACTTTTAAACTAACTCTAATAAACTACTCATTTTACCTATTCTCGTTACTCCACATGCACATCCATCTTAAATCTTATCCCCTTCTAAATTTAGTAAAGATTCGACTAGCACAGCGTCCGCCACTTCGTTCGCGAGAGTTTATTACGGCATATTTTCATACGGATCTCTATTTTTTCGAAAATAAATCAAAGCTTGTGTTACTTCCTGATATTTTTTTTTTTTTTTTTTTTTTTTTTTTTTTTTTTTTTTTTATAATATCCTTGGACATTTCACACAACGCCATATAGTCCCAAGCTAAGCAACCTAATGCTTGTGTTATGGTAACGATATGGCTGATAAACTACTTATATACATTTTTTTTTGTAAATACATACATATTATAGATAGAAAAACACCCAGACTCAGAACAAATACATGTAGGTCTTACAAATATTTGTTCCGTGCGGGAATCGAACCCGCGACACGCAGCGCAGCAGTCGGTCGCTCAACCACTGCGCCAACCGTGTCGTCAATTCAGCTTTCTATAGGTGAAAAAAACCGGCCAAGTGCGAGTCGGACTCGCGCACCGAGGGTTCCGTACAAACTTGTAGGTATCTATATCTATACCTATATATAAAACAAAGACGGGTTTGTTACAACACTTGTAACTCGAGATCTGCTGAACCAATTTTCATGGTTATTGATTCGTTGGATTTGTCTCCGACCCGAATAGCAGAATACATCTTAAAAACAATGAAAACTCGATATGTGCAATGAATACTTAATTGACGGGAGCGAAGCCGCGGGTGACAGCTAGTATATTATAAGCAAAAGTTGCGATTTACGAATTATGACATATTAAAAAAAAACTACTTACTACATCACGTTCAAACCAATTTTCGCTGGTAGTTTACATGGTACATACATCATGTATTTTTTTTAGATTTATCATTCTCTTATTTTAGAAGTTACGGGGGGGGGGGGGGGGGGTTACACACATTTTACCACTTTGGAAGTGTCTCTCTCGCAAACTGTTCAGTTTAGAAAAAAATCATATTAGAAACCTTAATATCATTTTGGAGACCTATCCATAGACACCCTACACGTATGGGTATGACGAAAAAAAATTTTTTTGAGTTTCAGTTCTAATTATGGGGACCCCCAAAATTTATTGATTTTTTTTTCTATTTTTGTGTGAAAATCTTAATGCGGTTCACAGAATACCTACTTCCTAAGTTTCAACAGCATAGCTCTTAGAGCCAGCGCGCACTAGCGATTTAAAAGTTGGCCGATAGTTTGATCGATCAGAGGATCAGTATAGAGTTTTTAATCGTCAAGTGCGCACACTGCCATATAACAGTTTCGGAGAAAAGTGGCTGTGACATACGGACGGACGGACATACAGACAGACATGGCGAATCTATAAGGATTCCGTCTTTGCCATTTGGCTACGGAACCCTAAAAATTGTTAAAATCGGTCGATTAGTTCCGGCGCCTATTCGGTACATAAAATATTTTCTTAGTATAAGACTAAACATTAAACTATTATGTTTATATTAAACATCTATACTAATATTATAAAGCAGAAGAGTTTGTTTGTTTGTTTGTTTGGCGCGCTAATCTCAGGAACTACTGGTCCGATTTGAAAAATTATTTCAGTGTTAGATAGCCCATTCATCGAGGAAGGCTATATATCATCACGCTAAGACCAATAGGAGCAGAGCAGTAATGAAAAATGTTACGCAGACGACGTTGCACGGGTCAGCTAGTGACATGTCACTAGCTGACCCGAAAAGCAAAGTATTCCTATAAAGAAAGATTATAAGTCTATCACTACTAATAACGTTCTTATAAAGGCATTGCGGTAGACTCCTTAAATTATAATAGCATTTGCCAAGCCTTAACATACTCAACTGCATTAGTTTTTATATCTCGGTCTTATAGTTTGCTACAAGACTGACCTCTCAATCATTTATAGGATTTATTTTCTAGTAATAGCATTTCACAAGCACAGATATCCTCAAGACTAATTGCCTTTATATCTCAGTCTTATAGTTAACTACAAGATTATCTATTAGGACACTTTTAGGAATAAGTCTTCTATAATTGTTTGCAGTAAGACTAAATAATCCTGAATAATATTTTGATCCAATAGTAGCATTTTCTGAGAGAAAAAGATATTGTAACATACTTGGCTAGACGACTATAAGTTTTTGTCGTCATAATCTTGCTTGAGACTTTTATCAATCTAATAGTACTTAAAAAGAGCGATATAAGATCAAAAAAGCTTATAAGTTAGTAGATTAAACACTTTATTAGTAAACGTCAGCCATTTTTTTGACATTCAGTTTAGAAAATATATTGTATTATACAGTCTTCGTCTTGAGAAAATATATTGTATTATACATATTTTATAAATAAACTGGGAATCCACACCCATTGCAGCTTTCGGATAACACAAAATGTGTTTTTGTCCAAGGCCATCTCATATTTTTAAGTAAAATCAATGATGATTTTTTCAAAAGCAGTCGAGATCCAGAAATGCAACCATCTTGTTAATTGAATCCTAAAAAAGAATGAAAATCAATCATTAGCTGGCAGACTTCAAGGGAACCCTAATTTATTTTAAAATGGAGGCGAGTTATTTGGACAGAGACTGCTATAAGTACTAATTTGCTTACAATGGTTCTATAAAGTACTTTATGAAGAGCAATTTTAAAACATGGCGAATATTCATTAGAATTAATGAAATAATTTATTTACAACAATATACTAATGTGCTATTTTTCGAAGGGCATCGTAAAAATAACTACATTGCGGTACACATTTACAGTAAATATGACTTCCCCAAGACTTCACACACTATATTTACCATACATTATTAGTTATGTTTTACAATAGTACAAAATAATATCTAGTAATAGCAATCTTACTTACGTTTTTATTAAATATTTATCAAAAAAACAACCGGCACCACAATCCGAAGCAACAACAAAGATAACCTTATATATAAAATATACTTATAACTCATTATTAAGTACATTACTAGTGCCATATAAACAAGTTTGCTTTAGTATGATACTTATGCCAGATACTAATAAGAGCGTTTGTACTTGTAATTGTGTAGTCTCATATCAATATAGAAGCTATTGCGCTTCGTCAAGTACATTATAGGGCTTAGTAACATTTTATAAGCTTTGTAGCATGCTACAAGTTTCTTATAAGTAAAAATAAAAGTAGTCTTGAGATCGTTATAAGCACTGATTTTGCTAGTTGGATATGGTTAGACAACCTAAAAGAAAATAAACAAGCATGATAGATCGTACCCATCAGCAAGCCATAGCGTAAGAAAATTCTTCAATAAAACTTTTACCACTTCACAGTATGACAACGATCTCATACACTAAGTTTTTCTTACACACCCAGATCAATGTGAAAACTACCTTCTAACTTTATAGTAGAAAAGGTTCAAGTTAGAAACGTAAATTTACTTTAAAAGTGTGATATCACTTTACATGAAATTTATCATAGAACTTAGTTGAAAAATGACTAGAAGCTTCAGCGCGGGTCTTTTAATATTGGAGTGAAAGTAAAACTTGGTGTGGAACGATTGATGGTTCTACTGTGGCTTGGTTGTAATGTTTTTGGTAAGTACCTTTTTAAATTATTTAATTTAAACTGACTTTACATGGTTCCATTTTAGTCGTTTTACAAAGGCGGCCCACTTAATGTACCCGACTTAAACTACCTCCAGTTGCGATTTTTTTTTAATAATAATTCATTCAGATATTAGGTAATTTTACAGTAGAATTATAAAACACCCTGTTAATCATTTTTACGTATGAAAACAATGATGCCGTTTCATATTGAGTTGTCTTTGGAACACAAGGCTCGGACTGTGCTGGCTATTGGATATTTGAAACCAAATCATACGTCATGATGATGAATAATATTTTAAGTTTTTAAAGTCGTTGGTCCCGGCTGTCATTTTTAGATCTTTGGACGTCGTTACGGATTGTCAGCAGCCAGTAAATCTGACTCCAGTCTTACCAAGAAGTACCGTGTTACCCAGTTAATGCGTTGAGGAGGTTTGTTAAGCAGCCGCTCCACGTTTTTAATCTCTTACACCTTATATAGTATCCTAAAATACAATTTACCATCACGAACAACAATAAAACACTACACTTAATCCGTCATACCACTGCACACTGCACTTCCCCCCTCCCCCACCATTTTCCAACACAATAAACTCAGACACTTTTTTATTACAACACTTAATACGAACACTCTATGAAGAGGTTAAAGTAAAGCCGAGTACACACAATACAGGCAGACGTGACAGAACGTGACAAGTGTCATGCTGAAGGTCATGGCGGTAATAAATCATTGGATAATAACTCTTCTTGTGACGTGCATAGCAAGGATAATATGTGGGTTTTCATGATTATATTCGGAATGTTGGAAAGGAGATATATGACTGTGTTTTAGAGTAGATGTTTATTTTTAGCAAGAAGGTTGTAAATAAGGAATAGGTTTTATTTGGGATTCCAGAGGTTAAATAGTGAGTAAAATACCAAATAAAATGCTACGAAAACTGTGATCCAAATGAGCGAGATTCACCATTACGCAGGAGATTTTATTTTGCAAAAGTGTGTACGCAAACACAGTTGCACTCTCTGCTCCCTTACTGTTATAGTCTAATGTGATGACAATCTGTCGGTCTATTCTGTTGACATCTCACCATGTTCACTTAGGTGGAGTGAACGACAAGTGAGCTGTCATTCCATCTTGTTTGTACGGTTTGCCATTTGTCGTTCACTTCGCCTAAGTTTTCACTTCAACATGATTATAGAATCACAGTGCTGACACAACCAGGGAGAGATCAGGCGCAGGTTTACGTGCTTTCCGAGGCACGAGTTTGTCATACCAGTAACTGCCGAACTACGAGCTGCTACTGAGACATTCTTAAGGCTTGTCAAGTATTTATATCAATGACCATGATGCATTAGGACAAGTACGGGAGTGATATAGACGTGGACTTTATTTTAATTTGTTATACTGCATTTTTTTCACAAAATCAAATCATTTTAGTACATATTTCCGTACCTACTCTCTTGATAAAAATTAAGGAATTAAATGGATTCATCTCAACAATTTGGAGGTGGTTTGGTGTTTTTTTTATCTTATTATGTAATACCGATGGAAAAATTATGGCTAAACCAAGTTACGTATCATAATTATCCTGTAGATTACTAACTATTTTCGATATAATTTCTCAGTAAGTTCCGACGAAAAGCACTCCACGCTTTATCTGCATGTTTTTTAAGCTATTTTTCGAGAGAGTAGCCTTAATCAAAAACGCTTTAAAATCTTTGCCTGACCTGTGGTCGAACTCAGGACACTTTCAACTACGCGGCCACCGGTGCTAAACAACTACAGCAAATCTTATAACTAACAGATAATTCTAAAACGATCGCCTATTGTTTATTTATTTAGGCAACTAAATACACATAAAAACAATCACGGCAAATTTCATTTACAATTAAATATTATTGCATGCGTCTAAATTAAAACTTAAGAGTGTGTATTCCGTCCACTAGCGCCGCCAATCGTTTTTTATTAATTGTGGTAAATTTAAGACACGTAAATAAAAAACCGCTCTGTAGTGCACTGTTGAAATGTATCTATTATTTTTTGACAGCTATTTTTAATACATAACTCATGGCTAAATAGCCAAAACGGCAATTATTGCTAAAAGTGGCCACTTTTAGCAAAAATATCGACTTTGGCAACTATTTATGTTCTAAAGTACAAAACATAACTCTCAAAACATAATAAATACATTTCTTCAGTGCACTACAGAGCGGTTTTTTATCTACGTGTCTTAAATTTACCACAAATAATAAAAAACTATTGGCGGCGCTAGTGGATATACACGCTCTTAACCCAGTTTTATATTTAAATCTCACTATACAAATCAATAAGATCGATAATGATAATAAAATTTGAATTAGTCATGTCATGGATATGTCAACTAACATTTATAATTAAAATTAACATGCATCAAATCAAATAAGATTGAAATAAATAACAATCTATAAAAATAAAAAAATAAAGTTTGATATAATGCAACCATAAACTAGCTGCTAGATTAATATTTCTCTTCAAGTTTAATAAAACTTACACTAAAAGGTTAGAAATTTATAATCAGCTAAAGTAAACCCGAGTACACAAAGGTGTTCTAGACGTGACATTGTCGCAGCCGTCATTTATTATCCTAATATGAAGTGTAATAATTCATCATGCCTCTTAAGTAAATGCTGTGCTTACGTGTTTTATTACAATTGTGTGCTCATACCTTTATAGTTTGTGATGGAATATTATGACGCTCTTGAGAATGATATTGTTTAATGTCAAACTTAAGACGTAATATTGTATTGAGGCAATGCTTTTTTTACTTGAAACGGCCAAGTGCAAAGCGAATTCTCGTGCAATACTTTCAGATCAAATCATTCATTTCTGCGAGTGTTGGGTGGCCTATTTGAGAAAGGCTATACGCAAAATAACATCACGCTACGACCAATAGGAGCGGAGCTATAATGAAACATGTGACGTCAACTATAATAATCATAATAAATGGGAATACATCCTGCTCGAAATCAGTTTAGCTATTTACATTACATCAGAATAACAACAATATCACGCTAGAGTTACTAAGGGGTAGTAGGTACGTAAATATTAATTACCTATTCTGTTTGATGTCATTCGTTTGGGAAGTGATATGCTTGCGGCCGGAAATGATGAGAAATTGCAATTATTATATGAGGAAGTAGAAATTATTATTGTTATGTAAGGAGTGTAACGAAGTTTAAGATTGTTTTCTTTCGTAAGATAAATAGGAATGCTGGTCTTCTACGTCATATTATTTTTTGAAAGGCAAATAAATATCTTTAAAGGAAATTGTAAAATTATAGGCAAGAAACCAAGTGCTTATTTACGATGAAAAAATGACTAACATCCTGGTAAGTCTTTTTAAGGTATATTTTTGTGAAATTGTAAATAATTAATGAGCATATAAAATTTCAAGCTTCTGGACAAAACTGCAAGCGATTTTGGCATAAAGCAGAGAATTTTCTATCGATTAAGCTATTTTGTTTAACCTCAAACTCATTCCGAGTTTTTTTTAGTAAGTACACCATTTTTTTTTTAATAATTTATTTAATATAAATATTACAACATGCAATACAGTATATTCAATTAAGAAACTTCGTCATACATATATTTTGCAAAGACTAATGGCAAGAAAAAATATGACTCTTTAAGTATTTTTAAGCAAGGCTTACACACGCATGTTCCAATTCCCATCCTATTTATAACCTAAAGGTAAAGCACTCACTCAGGAACAGTCGTAAAAAGAAACACTTCATTTTACAAGTGAACAATTATTGTCACACATCAAATTCGTTCCATTTGTACTCCCAAGGTTTATCTCAGTACAATCTCCGTACTTGACATTAAATTCTCCGTGAAAGCCTTTCGACGTATATTAGGGGATTTAAAAGCATGTAATTTTCTCATTGTAACGTCAAATAAATTGTTATACGACATCAAAGATTTACTCTCATTCGGCAAATTAGGCAGTAATATGTAGAATTGAAATAAATAGAAGAGGAATTTAGCTCTGGATGTTTGCTATGCTAAATGCCAATAATTTTTAAACTTCACATAGATTTATTGAATTTAATTTCTTAACATTCTGAAATATAACTTAGGACATTTTAGGTTTATTCTGATAACTTTTCCACCCACACAATTACATTTTTCGTATCAAAAGATCTTATATTTTTATTATTTTTTATACAGTGTTGTATACTATTTTTATACATTCTTGTATACAATTTCTGTTTATATACATTTTCAGCAGACGCAAGCAGATGGTCTATCCGCCTGCTTACGAACCATTCTCGCACGGAGAGAAATCTTTTGATCCAAGTCCCAGTAGTGGGGACATTTTGTATAGACTGATTTTATACAAATCGGGTGTTTTACGTCAAGGTGTTTAGTTGGTATGATAATTATAGAAAATAACAAAAATAAAATATAAGTATTGATTTATGTGTCCATAGTAAAAAATGATTATTTTATGAACTGAACATCCGGTCGCCGTTTATAAAGATCGTCCGGAACGCGGTGTATATGTCACCAGAAAGTAGCAGACTCCGTAAGATTGTAATAAATCTTGTGAAGATTATAATTTCTCAAAATATTACGAATAAATTGTTTTAAATATAATATATGCCTAAAAATTCAATAGTTTCTAATACGTTCGTGTCTTATTTAGAAAAAAATGTTTACAATTTCACGCGATATTTTACAATCTTACGGAGTCTTCGATTTTCCAGCGACATATACAGGGTTATTTTTGTAAAACTACGACACCATCTCAAGACTGTTACTAACATCATAATCAACAACTTTCGTTGTATGACTTTTAAAAATTCATCACATTTTAGTTCAGCAGGTTTTCATAAAAAATATTTAAAAAGAAAGAGCTTTCTTTTGCTTCGCATAGACTTACGTAACATTTAGAGAGTTCAATTAAAATATTTTTATACATAAGACAAAAGTTGTTGATTATGATGTGAGAGGTGGTCCGGGTTTTACAAATAACCCTGTATATCGGCGTATGTACAAAAGAGAAAACACGATTCTCACTTCACTATACAGTTTTATTATTCTCTGGCAGTAGGCACTTATTTTCGGAATAATGGGTGACGGAGCAAATTATTACGTTTATTGTAATAAAAGGTATATATACAGGGAAATTGAAAAAATACCCGAAACCTCTTAGGCAGTGAAAGTACACATGATTATAAGCAACTTTTGTTTTGGTAAAACTCCGAAATCTCGAAAAAAATATCAGCTGTTTCATACATTTTCATTGGCTAAATACTGCATTTTGTATGAAACAGCTGATATTTTTTTCGAGATTTCGGAGTTTTACCAAAACAAAAGTTGCTTATAATCATGTGTACTTTCACTGCCTAAGAGGTTTCGGGTATTTTTTCAATTTCCCTGTATACTTCCATTGTTTTGTTTGTTCGATAGCGTTTTCAGCATTGAAGCAGGTATAGAAACAAACCCTCTTGTACTTAAAATTTTAGTTTACATTCAATATTGTGTGTCTTTAAAAATATTGCGCAAAAATGTGGAAATTAGCAGAAATATGACGAAGATTTATGAAAATTTGGAGAAAAAAAACATAATGTCGACTAGGAATAGTAAATGTTCCTCAAGTGCGAAGCGTATATTGACAGTTAGGCAATGTTAGCTATCTAACGACGGAATATAAGGTTATTTTGGAATATTAAATAGACGGATAAATTTTAATACAACGTTCATTGCGTCTAATCAAAGATATCCAAGCAAAAGAAAACACTGATTATAGTGATTTTATTTTTACCCAGTTAATGTTTGTGGAGGTCTGGTAGGCAGCCGCTCTACGTAAAATACTAGTATTCAGCTGAATTCAGTTTGACTGGAAACCGACCCCAATATAGTTGGGAACTGGCTAGGCAGATGATGATGATGAATGCTTTACAAAAATGTGACCAGATATTTCAATGGGAGCTTAATATGTCTCATAGAACCAACATCATCATATCAGCCGAAAGTTGGCCACTGCTGGACCTAGGCCACCCCCAAGTTTTGCCACAACAACCTGTCCAGTGAGTCCTGCATTCATTGGCTACCTGCGACCTTGACCAGGTCATCGGTCCACCTTGTGGAAGACCTTCCGTCGTTACGCCTTCTGATACGTGGTCGCCACTCCAGAACTTTTCAGCCATAACGATCATCCATTCTGCGAGTAATGTGGCCTGCCTACGGCCACTTGATTTTGGTGATCCTTCGGGCTATGTCGGTAACCTTGGTTTGGTTGCGGATATCATCATTCCTGATTCGACCACACAAGGAAACACCAAGCATTACCCTCTCCTTGATGAGGCCCATTGTGAGCGACAACGTTTGGGTTCCACAAGTTCTAGTGGCAACACGCACTGGTCGCCCAAGACTAGTAGGTACGTGTTGCACGTTTCCTCTTAAGACTGAGAACTTTAGTATGAGAAGAGAAGATACCAGGTTGCATGCCGAACGCTGACCATAGACATGTATCTTATAAAATACAACCTACCTACAAACACTACAGCACACATGTCATGTCTCCTAAGCGGCAGTTCTGGCACTTAATTGAATCGTTCGAAGCCGTACCGGTTTGAGCGGCTTAAAGAATTCCCGTCCCGGCTCGGAACGGTTTATTACATAGCACCAAAGACGGAGTCGTGGCATTTATTGATGCGAAATGTCGGGCTTCAATGATCAATTGATTGGAAATTAAATGGAGTGAAGTTTTTAGTACGTAACTGCATGTTATACGAGATGTTGGGGGCAATTAGTGTCTACTATTATTGAATTTTTATTACGATTTATGTAAGTGGTTTGAAGAATATAGAAAGAATTGACTACATTAGTTCAATAATACCTGGGTTTATAATACCTGGAAGGGGTTCCAGGTATTATGAACCCATAAATAATTAAAATACTCAATTAAAATATAGTGATTAATGCCAATAAGCCTGGACAGAGTATGTTCATGAAGAGGAAAATTAAATTCTGTTATTTTTCTATATGAGAGAGCCCATGAAAAAAAAGCATAACTTCAGAAATATGAATTTTGCTGGCTTAGCAACTAAACCACGGATGAATCACAATATGACATGTTAATCACTTAAAATCACATTAAACAATGAACCCAAATAATATGTGTAATTAAATTGTTTGTATTGTGTATGTTTAATAAAATTGTAATTAGAATAAGTTAGTCTATAAGTACTTTTCTTATTTTATATTATTGTCTTTTGCTGTGCCCAACAGGGTCCATAATTGTGTCACAAAAATTATAACCTACCACCTAATCATGTACATTGTGAAATGCAATAAAGAATTGAGTATTGAGTAACTTAAAGAAAGACCTAATTCCTATAAACATTTAAAGAAATACTCGCGTCACGTTCCAAAATCGTAGCAATTCTAGTGACCATTAAATAAAAAGTGCCCAATAAAACATACATAAAAGAGGGGAGCTTTTTAACGGCACTAAAAAATATCGAAGACATTTCTACGCAGAATCTGGTGGAACATCTCTCGATTGAATGAGCCGGAAACTGAACGGCCATCTTTTTTTTCTTTCACACCTGTAAATCGAAGATGTAAGTGGTCGATTCGATTTGAGGCACAATAATTGTGTGTACTTGATATAGTGAGCTTAGGTTAACTATAAGCTTATGTTATAATAGCAACTAAAAAAATTTTTTTTTTTTTTAAATATTCAATTTCTGCGTAGACGAGGACGTCGTCCAAGTCAACCGCTTAAAAGTGATTTTTTTTTTATTTAATATAACCGACTTCCAAACGAAACATTACAAATTACAAACCATAAATAATTTCGGAAGTTGGTGTTGAAAAACAAAAGTTCAAAACCAAAAACACCGACTTCCGAGATTTGTTTTTTGTTCATACCTATATTATTATCACTAGCTAAAATTATCACAAAATTCATTACTTCCTAGATCATCATGTCAACCGAAAGACGTACACTCCTGGAGACAGGCATCCTCCAAGTATCGCCACAACAACTGATTCTGTACTTCCTAGATAAGGCCCTGGAATGCAAAGGGCATCAGGAGGAACATAATTATATGGGTTTTAGTCAGTAAGAGTCTGACACTCCCTTCTGATTCGCCCAAAGCGAGAGGAGTGATTTTTGATCATTTCCCATCCATAGAGGCATTATAATTATGACCTAGTTTAGAGCATGGTCTTCCCTGTGCTTAGTTTCCTCTTAATCCATCCAGCTGTTTGATTGAAAAGAGGTTACAAAGTAGCAGACGGAGTTATTATCGCATCATAATATTAAGTCGTATGTATCTGCCAACTGATGTTACTAAAATATATGTGAGTGCATAATATAGTTCTTCTTAATTAAACAAAATATTATTGGCATAATTTTACGAATTAATTCTAGAATTTTTATATGTGCAACACAGCTAATAACACATGTGGCAACCCCAGGCAATCCTAGCTCATTATTATATCTGTCTAAACGTTTATACCTAGACGTAATAAATTATTTGCCACTGAAGTCCTCGGGTGACCTCTCCCAACGTATCATTTGAGATCTCTCATTATTTACGAACTGTGAAACTAAAAGCGTAAATAAGAAAGTAGTTTGAACCCTTAGAGTGAGACGTGACAGCCAGTGACAAACGAATTCGCTGAATTAAACACTACTCGATCTTGAAACTGGGGTAGTCTTGCGGTAACGACCCTGATGTGTCGCTGGTTGTGTGTTCGAACATTGACAGGCGTTTACGACTATATTCTAGACGATAAAAGCCATTATTTAATTTAAATAAATTTTGAACTTTCAACTATCAATTTGACGTGAGCACGTGACATGTCGGCCATTCTCCACCCATTGTAAAGTTAAAATGTAACCATGTGACATGTCGGTCAGTTTTCACCCATTGTAAAGTCAAAATTTAACCATATTTATTTATTTATGTACACACACATAATATACTAAAAAAGAAAATTTTCAGAAAAAAGAGCACAAAGGAAAATGAAAGCAGGAACCATGTGACATGTCGGTCAGTTCCCACCGATCGCAAAGTCAAAATGTAAACGTCGGTAATTTCTTACTCATTGTAAAGTCAAACATGTGACAACAAACCAACCATGTAACATGTCGGTCATTCTACACTCACTATAAAATCAAAATCTAAGCACGTGATATTTCAGCCATTTTTACTCATTGTAAAGTCAATGGTACCCAATCCTGTGACATGTCGGCCATTGTCCACCCATTGTAAATTCAAAATGTAACCATGTGACATGTCGGTCATTTTCCACCGATTGTAAAGTCAAAATGTAACCACGTGATAGGTCAGCCATTTTAAACTCATAATAAAGTCAAAGTGTAACCATGTAACATATTATCGGCTAATCTCCACCCATTGTAGTCAAAGTGATACCACGTGACTAAATGACAAGTGAGCCATTTTCCACCCATTGTAAAGTCAAATGTCCATGCGTCGCGTCGGCCGTTTTCCACACATATTAATGCAAATATAACTCAGTCTTTCAGTTTCTAACCTTTTTGACGTTTTATCTACGATTATAAAATCTTGCAATAAAAACTTTCTGGGTAAGCTCGCTCCATCGTAGACTTTGTCTCTGTCATCTTTGATCAAGACTAAAGCCAAGAGCAAACCCATCCCAAATAAAACAATAAAAAAATTACCTGCCGTCACCATCACCTACAAATAACATAAACATACATGCTTTTTGAAAAGTCCTTCAGTCTTGCTAATCCCTTTACTTTACTCTAAAACAACAAACACTCATTGTCCCTCAAAGTAATGTTTGTACACAATAACTTCATATACACGTGAAGGTGGCACAAGTTTTGTCATCACAGCGTTTATAACTGTCTAGGGGCGTCAACGAAATGCCTATCTTGATATCTTACGTAGACTAGGCTTGTGTTGTGGTGTTACTTAAACTATAAGGAATCTAGAGCACTGTACAACGATCTAAAGCTGGTGATTTACTTGTATAGTCTGTAGTAGTTTGGTGTTGTACATAGTCTGCAGGAAGTACTGAGGGCCAATCAATCAATCGATCAAAATACCACAAATTTCTCAACGTTTTTTAGTAGATTGCGACTGAGATGCGAATGCGAAGGAATGCTTAGTAGAATTGGCTCTCTGACCGGATTAAGAAAAATATTTTCTTTGATAGCCCATAGCTTTGGTAGCTTTTAACAATAAAATGCGAAATTAGTCCAAATTCTGAAGTAATTTATGGTGTTTCTTTGACTTTTACAACCCATTAGATCACGGATAATTTCATCAGAAACTCATCCCATATAAAGTGCGTACCTTCACTCCGGTTTCCATCATAGAATTACATGGAAAACAGTAAACCTACCAATAAATAAAGTACTTGAATTAAACAGACAGACGGACGCACAATATCCAAGTATATAGTTGACAAAAGGTCGTATCAACACTGAGAGAAGTACCTATCTACCTTCCATATATTACCTCAAGAGTCCGTGACGTCATTTACCCTCTCAAACGAATTGATACCTTGGGACTCAAATATTAAAGTGCTTTTTTGTTCGGGGGCACAATTTGAGAAGAAAAGACCCGTTTTGACAAGTGAAATCGTTTTGGAATCAAAAAGTGTAGTTTATGTTAGGTTTAAAGATAGATAGAGCTTTACTCCCAGGTTTTTAAGATCACTTAATCAAACTAAAATGTTTTTACTGCTGGGGTACAGGTTTCCTGTCAGTGAAAGTGATTTTGACGAAAATCCACAAGTAGGGCCCAGTACGGAATGGTAGATTCCACATGTCTTCGAATTTTTGTTTCGAACACATGCTGATTTCTTCAAAAACAAGAGAAAACAAGCTCTGGAAGAAATGAATTATTTAAAATATCCTATGTCCAGGACATGACCAATTAGAATCCAAATCTGTTCAGTGGATACGTTTGACTAAAAAATTCTTAAGGTTTAACTGCCTTGTCTGAGTCTGATATTCGTTAGAGCATACTTTCGGGTTCAATGCCAAGGTCGAGTAAAATATTATCAGCAGCCTGATTGGTTTCCGGTTAAATAAGGGGTTGAAACTTTAGTAATAAGAATACGGAACCTTTATGGGTCCATCACTGCCAATTTTCCTCGAATCCACAGGACCTTTCTGTTGAAATATTGTATGCATATAAACTTCAGAGACCCAAAAATGCGTTCGTAATGAAAATGATCAAAAATTGCGTATGGAAACATTACAGGGAAATTTAAAAGAAGTCTATGGTTCGGAATCCTTAACGTACGAGTCCAGCATGCACTTACCATTTTTCTCCTCGAGAATTTTCTTAGTACAGCCCCAAAATCAGATTTACATCATCTGTCCCCAACAAGTTTCGATCGTTACTGCAACAGATTGCAAATCACTATGGCAGCTACATTCACCTAGGAAAAAGTTGATTGAGCGGCAATCAATGCGTTTGCATCGGGTCAGGCTGATTGGGCTCAGCCTGAACGCTCAGTATAAATAATCTTTTGAGCTGTGCGTTGGTGGGGTTAGAGAGATAAATATAGAATGAAAATTTCTGCCAGTGGCTTCACCTAAGTGAAAATTGTAAACGATTCCAATGAAATGTGATAAAAAAATATCTAATGTGTTATACTAAGGTATAGACTATACAATGTGTAAAATGACCCATCACATAGTAAAAAATTAAACAAAAACTTTCTTTACTTACACATTACAGGCAAACATATCTACGTATAAGAAGTCCATAGTTATCAATGATGAATATGATTCAACTCGTACTTGACGGGTTTTACCTTCGATAATAATTTTCTTGCTCAATCACGAAAATCAAATTCCGAATAATCAGTTCCCAACATGTTTCGATCATTACTACACTATGGCAGCTGCATTCAGCTCAGAAGTAGTTGATTGAGCGGCAATCAATGCGTTCGCGTCGGGTCAGGCTGATTGGGCTGAGCCTGAACGCTCAGTATACATACTTGTGAGTTGTGCGTTAAAGCAATGTTCGTGGGGTTGGAGAGATAAATTTTGAAAGTAAAAAACAGTTTTACAAAAAAAAAACAACCGACTTCTAAAAAAAACACTGTAAAGTATATCATACGGAAGCTGTTGGTGAACGTTTTTTAATAATATGTAACTTTAATTCCTGAAATCAGTGTTTAAAAATAATATATACCAAACAAATTCAGAACCACTTCCTTTTTTGGAAATCGGTTATAAGGTTTTTTTTATACAGTAACTTGAATCTGAATTGGTGCGCCATTGGTGGTAATAGGTTTACTCCCTACATCCTGTACCTGGAGTCTCAAGCTTTTGGGCCATGCCTGAACGCTCAATATACATACTTGTCAGCTGAGCGTTAAAGAAATGTGTGATTGATGGGGCTGGAGAGATAAATGTTAAATGTAAAAGTATTCTTTTTTGGATTCAATCTGAATTGATACACAGTTGTTGGCAACAGGTTTTTTCCCTATACCTGGGGTCTCAAGCTGCTTGGGCCGGGCCTAAACGCCCAGTATACATACTTGTGAGCTGTGCGTTAAAGCAATGCATGGTTGGTGGGGTTGGAAATAAAATGATTAATGTAATAGGGTTTATACTAGTAACTGGTGACTAGATTAGTGCGAAACAATAACGTCGCCCCATACCCTCTCATCCTCATTTGTCCTGTATTTTGGATGCGTTACTACACTACACTACACATTCTGTTTGACCCGAGACCACTATCTGTCGGTTATACAAATATTTGTTTACCTTGAGGAATTCAGGCGTGATGTTATGTTTCTACTTTACTGCTACCTATAACTGTTTTATTCAAAACTAGCTGACCCGCGCAACTTCGTCTGCATCACATTTTCCATTATTGCTCCGCTCCTGTTTGTCTTAGCGTGATAATATATTATAGCCTATAACCTATAACCTTTCTCGATAAATGGGCTATATAACACTGAAAGAATTGACCAAATCGGACCAGTAGTTCCTGAGATTAGCGCGTTCAACCAACCAAATAAACAAACTCTTCTGCTTTATATTATTATTAGTATAGATGAAAAATAAATAAATCAACTTGACTCAAATGCAGACATGGGCGAAGGTCATTCTTTCAAGGAACATCTTAACACCGCGATTCAGAAAATTGACGTCACACGCCAACGCCATCTATCGAATACTGCACGCAGTTGATCTCTAGGTATAGTCCAGTCTAAGTTTGATAGATGGCGCTATTTCAATATTTTACTTCGGAAAGACTATAATAATTATAATTTTATTAATTCACATTTTTCTATTATAAGGTATGAACTGATTACGATGAAACAAAAAACTTAATATTACTACAATTTACGCACAGTTTATTGTTATGTATAAAAGTTACGTGAAGTAATTAATTTATTATTATTGGATTTTTTTTTTCATGTACAAAAACCACTTTTCTACAGTTTTATTACATGTATATAAATCACTACATATTATAAAACAAAGTCCGTGTATAATAAAACAGACAGACAGACGCTGCGGACTGTCTGTTTGTCTGTTCGCGGTAAACTCAAAAATGCTTGACAAATTATATACTAAAACCTTCCTTGAGAACCACTCAACCCATTGGAGAAAACAACATGAAAATCGCTGCAGTAGTTCATCGCAAACAGACGCGGCTAAGGACTTCGTTTTATAATATGTAGTGAAAGTATTAGTGATAGTTCCAAGTGCCCTACAAAAATCTACGTCAAGCTCTATCTGAAATAATGAAAATATCAGAAGGTACACTTCAAATTAATACCCATTTTCCTCTCGTAACATAATAAAATATGGCACCCAACTCGATACAATACGGCGAGCGTCTTGAATAATAATCTTGATACATTCCCTCGCTTTCACTCCTACTTTCAGAAAGTGTACGCCGATCATTAATCTTGATCTGTATCGTAGCATATTATGGATATCATATACAAACTTTGTCAGTTACTTTTTGTTGTTTACACGTTTTTTTTTTATCTTTTTCTTTTTTTTTGTTTGGGATTTAATGTGAAGACTTTGCTTGGAATGGCAGTTTTGGAAACAAGGAGTAATGTTTAATGAATTGTTAAAGTTTTTTCATAACATGGCTATGATTAAATCATTATTATTATTTATATTTTGAGGCAGGTAAAAAGGAGGAAAACTTTTTCAATGTTGTTTTTTTCTGTTCTGATCATGTTATTATACCAAAATCTTTCTATGGAATTGCAAGAAAATACTAAATCACGTAGGGCTCCTAATTTTTTATTTACCTTTACCTAACCTAACCATTTTTCTTTTATTATTTATTAACCCCGCCTAACTAGTTCGATTCTCGCTAGCCTACTGAAAATAATCTCTTTTTTCTATATAATCTAGTCGTAATTGAGAGTCGTAATATTCAATACGATCTTTCGACTAAATCAAATTATTAGTCTAGTAAAACATTAGTTTAAATAAAATTAGTGCATTTGTAAATTCGGTCAAATAACATTATTTTAAAGAAATAAATATGCTAAATAAAAATGTACCAATTATAATTATTCGGTCAAATGAATAATTATACGAAATGACTTTATTGCAACTAAATTTAGCCGGAGCGATTTTCGACAAAACATTGTTATACCAAACAAGGGTGAACCTTCGGAAATACCTTTAAAATATTTTGTCAAATATTAAGATACAAAGTTGTTTGAGAAAAATAAATAAATGCACTCACCACCCACAAAAACCCACCAAAAAAGAATAGCCAAACAAACCTACCAAAATAAATTACCTTAACAAAAAGGTATAGGTAATTCTATTACCAATTGTAATATAAAACGCACTCAAATCTAACCACCAAATTAACTATTCTATAAATTAACTCAATCCAAATGTTTATTCAAAATATCAGCTTACCTACGTAAATTGGCTTACCACGTGTATAAACCCCACCCAAGTACACACTAACACAAGTACCTATAGGTACGTCAAGGGTACGTCATCCAATCAGCAGCTGAACCCAAGTTACTTCCGCTTGAACCACTCACCAAAGATCGGTGGCGTAACCCTTGAGGTGTGGTTATACGAGCAACTTTTTTGGACAACTGTTTCTGGAGTTAGTAGAGCAATCAATGAGAAAAGCATCCTGTCAAAGCCCGTAAGACACTTTTCGGCCAAAGTTGTATTGTCTTAATATTGTTCTTTTAATTTGCGGGTTCTGACATTGTGATCGGTTGTTTCATCCTTTTTTAAGTGGTTATATGGTGGTGTGAAGATTTTGAAGTTTCATGCCGAAAAGGTTTTGGCTTCGATTTTTTATTTTATATACTGAGAAATGTTTTTCGTTCATTTCATTATTTTTATTGTTCCCTGCTACTGGACACTCTGTTTTCTTCTCTTTCTGTCTAAGGCTGCTATTGTCAGTGCCGAATAAACGGTTTTATATTCTAGCTTTGAGCTAGTTAATACATCCATCTAGCCTATATTGTCCCAATGCTGGTCAACGAATTCTCCTTTTCTACACCATTCCAATCTTTTTTAATACGGACTTCAGCAGTGCTATTCTGTAACAACATTTTCGTGTCTCGACAGCGGAATCCGAGGTGAGTTTCAAATTCGTACAAATATAAGACCTTATGGTGTGTGAAATAAAGTTCACTTTGTAAGCTTAGTCACTCAGGTGAAGTCGATATCGAAGTGGTTATTTACAGAATAGACTAGCTGGCTTCAGTTTACACCGTAAACTTTCTTATCTTTACTTATCATAATGGTAATTTGATATTTACAGTAATACTTTAATAAATTGCCAAACAGTTGCCCGTGTGAACACTCCCTTAACAAAAGCGGCAACGTCGCAACTCGCGTACTAAACTGTCCTAAATTGGCATTGTCATATTTTCAATTCAATAATGCGATGTTGCCAATTTTCTATTTGTAGGTACAGTCTTTGATGTTCGTATTATGCTTTTTATGTGTTAAGAACAATGCGACCGACGTAGCCACTGATACTTTTTTTTTTAAGGTTAGATTATTTTAACATTAAAACGTTAAGGAAAGGGAAATGTTGCTAGAAAACCTTTTTGTTTCTCTTGGGAAAATCCTTAAAGGACCCATGTCTGTCTTTAACATCTAGGGAAAACGAAGAGATACACTACCTCCGAAAGGTATATAACCACCTAGAAAATAGTATTTTGTAAGTCTGCATAAATGAAACGAGCACGTAGTCATTTCAATTAAATTCTAAACTTACTTCTGTGTCCACCTCTTAATGCAGGTGGACAAATAATTTTGAACGGTAGTGCATGTCAAAAACTAAGTTATTCTTATAGAAAATAATACACAGAAAACTTATTTCAACTTGAGTTTGTCAACCTCAATTTTAATTATTTTGCCACAAAGTTAAAACAATTGCATAAAACATACATGCTTGAAACCGTAAACTCTCTGTGCACTTAAAAATCTTTGAAACCACTGGTCCTCCCGCAAAAACTCTGCACCCACAAAGGCTAATGTAACCCTCTCAGTTAAAAACCAGATTCCAGACAACGCGTCCTGTTTTCTTTTTAATTTAAAATCTACCTAAAAAGACAAAAAAAGAACAATATAAGCACAAACAAAGTACCAACTTCACAAGAGCTTAGGAACAATTAGGTAAATGAAAAAGTTTCGCGAATCTAGAGACATTTTGTTTTAATTTAATTATACCATTTTTATGAAAAACGGTTAAGATTGTATGGTGAAAATAAGAAATGTTTGTCTGAAAGGGTTTTCTTAAAGGTTCAACGACCACTTGTACAATATTCAGATTAAGGTAGGACAAAAGTAAGAAAAAGTGTAAATATGCATTTTTTTAAATCGCCTTTTAAAATCCTTCATTTTAATAACCTAATTTACGGATGCCATGGAATTTAAAACAAAATGCATGTCCAAAATGGCGGCCAAAATCTAGCAATCTGCCTTTTAATAAATCCAGTAAAACGCATGCAAAAAAAAGGCATTTAATTTAATAAAATGGGCTTCGCTGCTGTCTGGTTACAAACTGTAGTCTTTTAGATCAAGATCTATGTTAAGATTGGTGAATCATTTTAAAGACATAGTAAAACTAAAACTATACTATAATATCTGCCCTATTAAAATAATGATCACGCTTATTCAAGCATTGCTACGATTGGCTACGGCGTAGCAACATCAGTACTACGATTAGCTACGGCGTAGCAACGATAGACCTACGGTTGGCTACGGCGTAGCAACTCAGTAATACGATTGTTATGAGCGTAGCAGCATTAGGAAACGTAGTATTTTTCCAATCATTATCCCAATTTCAGTGAAACAGAGGACAATTTCTGCTTATTCACAACTTAAACTGCTTTTAAAGTGTCATAAACAATTATTGACTTGAAAACCAGTTCGAAATAGTAAGTCTATTCAAACCTGAGGGCCAATTCTACAGATTTTTAAACAACTTTCGCATTCGCATGTCCATTGCAAATTGTCAGAAAAGCCTTAATTTTCATACATTTTCATACAAGTTTGCGATTGAGATGCGAATGCGATGCGAATGTGAAAATGTGTAGGATTGGCATTCTGATCGAACGAAGTGTCCAATCTTAAACTGCTCAAACCAAATTAAAATTACCTAAGCATGTATGCATGCAATTATACTGCTACATAATAACTTAACAAGTAACATACCTCTACAATAACTACAAAATAAATACTTCTTTAAATTAAGCCCATTACTCCACCATTTATTCGCACCATTTACGAGATTGACACCTTAAAAACAAACACACATAAAAATATCTTCCCGGGATTCAAACACAGGAACAAACAAATTAGTTAGTGCGGACAAATCGCTCCAACTTCGTACTGGGGAAACAGGAACTGCGTTGTTTCGAACTTACGAGGTCGGAGTACGAGGCGGATGCCGTGCCGTGGATTTAGCAGATGGTGAACTATTGCTACTAGTTGTGAGTGTATTGTAGATCTCTATAGTTACAGGATGACCGAAGATTTTGCCATATATAATGAAGTACCTTAAATATTGTAGATATAAAAATGTACCTAAAGGAGATTTCGTTTTTATTTAAAAAAATACGAACTGCATTCAAAGAATTTTTAATAATTGCCGCGTTATAAACCAAACAAAACAGTATCTTCAGCTTTATAAGATTTTGTATACATGTGCCATTAAATTTCTAAATTTCTAAAAAAGAATCTATACATTCCGCCTGTAACAGTACTGACAGCAAGAGAAACGAGTATCATTTTATTGACTACACACTATCAGAGATGTCAACAATATTCAATTTTCCGGTCCGATACATACGTCTATGCTAAGACGCAAACGTTTGCAGAAAAAACATTCCCCTGTACGTAAATAATATTCAATTGCCAATAACAATATATAAGCGCCATACTGATCGCAGAAGTAATATGTTTTCCCCATCTTTTTGACGTTACATACAGTCACTGAACGCTAAAAAAACCTCTCTTTCCCTCAAACGTGAATTTCATAATGTTAAAAAGAGACATAGCTATGTTTGCGTCGCCTGATTCGTATTTTATACACAAACAAATTTTGAATTTGGAGCATTGGTCATCGAATGATATATTGGCTACCGGATTTTTGCAGTTCTTTTGTTCTTATTTTGCATTTTAAATGAAGTTGCGAATTGTGGCCAGTGTTAAACAAAGTAACCGTTTGTACAAAATAAAAAAAGTTATGTAAACTAGTTTTTAAATATATTTATAATAGGTATAATAGCATTTTTAAAGGAAAGTAGGGATTGGCACATGGAAAAGAAGCCTATGCTCAGCAGTGGGTGAAGTCGGGCTGTGGATGATGATGATGAACATTTTGATGATGATGAACAAATTACTTTCCCCTATATTCGAAGTTATTTACTCGACTCGAGTCAATTAAACTGACCCTGCTCTATACTAATATTATAAAGCTGAAGAGTTTGTTTGCTTTAACGCGCTAATCTCAGGAAGTACTAGTCCGATTAAAAAAAAAATTCAGTGTTAGCCAATTTATCGAGGAAGGCTAAATATTATCACGCTAAGACAAATAGGTACGGAGTATTAATGGAAAATGTGACGCATAAGAAGTTGCGCGAGTCAACTAGTATATTATTTTAATATGTATGGGAACTGACTTTGTTGATGCCATTGATTTGGATCGGAGGAAAATTCTTATAAATCTCTACGAAATTGGGATAAGTATAAGCTTCTATGAAAACTAATATTATCAATCCAAATGATTGCTGTAAACACCTTATTTTCTAGATTAAAAAACTCAAGGTTTCTCCACCACTAGTGATAAATTATATCCCCCATAAACACATTAGTCTACCTCCATAATCGACCGATACGATGTCATTTTTGTCCCATCCATTCATATATCAATAATCTTTGCAAAAGCATTTTGGTAGAAACGCAAAACCGCAAAGTGAAACGCGAATAAATAAAATAAATTATTCGAAATATAAATCGATTCTCAGTAAAAAGCATTTGGTATTAAATCGTATGGCTTTGACCGCGAATGTATGATAAAGTATTTTACTTTTAAAGCTGTTTAATTGCAACGTTTTATTTATACGGACTGTCTGAGTGGGCAATGGTTTTGTTTCCTTTCGTATTTATGAGCGTACCTCACTTTAAAATTAAGATATTTTGAGGGTTCCGTACCCAAAGGCTAAAACGGGACCCTATAACTAAGACCGGTCCGTCTGTCATCAGGCTATAGGCAGACAGTTGAAATTTTCGCAGATGATGCTGTATTTCTGTTGCCGCTATAACAAAAAACTTGGTACTGGGATTGGTGGAACCATGGAAACGGTTATTGGCTAATTTTAAACGATCATACCCACAATCTAGTTAAATATAAGTATTCATGCGAGGTTTATAAACCTACAACTTAAGACCAAAAAGTTGGTTCGACAACCTCAAAACAACTTCGACGTAAAGAATAAAATATATCCCGGAATAAAAATTTCATCCACTAAACTCGGAAAGTCGAAAAATTATGTACATACATACATATGTATAGAGGATTGCATCTCGCAGTGGAACAAAAATGTAAGATTTTTATTTTCGCGTCCCTTCAGCTCCTCCAAGCAGATAAAGGCGTAAGTGGACCAATTTATAAGGTTTTCTGCCTCATTCCTATAAGCTCATTCTCTCTTATCCGATGAGTGCGTACTTACTACTATAGGTACGTAATGTATTACGTTGATAAATTGCAATTATGTGATAGTGCTAAAATATTGGTTGGAATCTTGGTAGGTTAACTTAAAGGGTCTCTGAGGTCTACCCCGTTACTGTAGCGTTTGGAAAATGTTTGCGTAGGCGCGCGTAGATTGTTTTTATACAACAATGTACAAGCAAGGCACCTCCCTGGTTCAGTGAGTGCGGGGGAGCTCCAACAGCGGGTTGGCCGTGTTTGCGGATAGGGTCGATTGCGCCTATTTCAATCACTGCTGTGGGTTACACATTGAACGCAGGTAATGTAGCATTACCTACTGCAAGCGTCTTAAATAAAAATATTTTCACGTCTATCTGAGAATTTTCTGTTATTCCTTTATAATAAAGCGGAGAATGGATGCCTCAATAGCTCAATAGAATCTCTTTGAAAACACGACTTATCCCTTCACCGCTCGCCCATTGACATTTAGCTAATTACCACCCCTAAGTGCCATGTGTTGCCCAAAAACTTCCCTAAAGCCTGTTCCACGACATTAACCCCATAATCCCACCACCACATAACTTGCTGAACCACCTAATTATCTTCTGAAGCACCAAAACTTTGTCATCTAACTTCGTATCCTGGCTATTCGGGAGCAAATCTCAAAGTACAGTCGACAAAGGGGATACGTTTGCAGGTAAATATAACTGCTTTTAGACTAGGTACTTCTCGCATTTAGTTTGCTGGTCTGTATTCTGTTATCGCAATGTTAGAGTGGACAAGCTTCTTCTGGGTAAACTCATACCTTCATCGACTTTGTCTCTGCCACATCTGACCTAAACTAAAGTCAAGAGCAACCCATATCAAATAAAAAAGAAACAAAAATCGCTTGTGTGTCAGCAGGCTTCTCAATATTTATTTGACTGTGAATACGTACTGTAGCATATTTGTTTGTTATTTATTTCATAAGGCGAAAAAAAAATCTACAAACGCGTGTCATAATTTAACAGCATGGAGAGTTTCCGGTACACATCTTTAAACTTACTGTACTCTGCCCTGTAATTGTGTATTTATAGTCTGATTTCAGTTTTGTTTAAAGCACAGCTATATTTACAAGAGATATAGATGTGCTTTTACTAATTATAAAAAAGAGAAAATACATCTTTAAAAGTAACTTAAACATACTCACAGCTTGACGAGCCATGTCGTAGATTTAACTCGGCACACGCACAAAATGGGATAAAATTGAGCGAAAGAGTTGTAGGTAGTCGACAGCATCCATACTTATAACTTTTGTCGTCAGTACAAGGATCACAACAGTAATCCTCTTATAAATACAGCCGGCGACGCCTAAAGAGTGGAAAATCCAAGATAATCTCTTGATGACATGATTTCCAAATTAGGAGCCCAAGTTTTTACATTTAAATGAGTTTTTGTTTAGCCCTGATATTATTGTTGTAAAGACAGAATCGGCAGTTTTGTGTATGGATTTTTGGTCTTGTTTTGTTTACTCTGTATTTCTATAAAGTAGAGGATTTTGGCCTGTTGTAAAAAGGCGTTGTCTGTGGGTTTTGTTTGAGTGAAATGGATGACATTATAAAATTCAACATTCTGTTACTGGATTTCATCAATCTGAAACTGAACGCGATCAGCATAATGAACCCGAAGTCCTAATCATTATAAGAAATTTATTTCATTTATAGAAATACGAGCGTTCCAGGCCCAGGATAGGTCATAAGAACAAATCCGTGGAAAAGCTAGTTTAATTAGTTTTCTCAAACATGCTTAGAAATATGAGCATTATTTTGACAACCTTCTTCGAAATATATCGAAATTGTTGTACTGGCCAAATAGGTATATGCGAGCATCGGCCGGCAAATAATTCATAATTCTTTTTTTTAATTCTATTTTCGGGCATCGTCCGGCAAATAATGTATGAAAATCCATTACTGTCGTAATTAGCCGCCATAGTAAATTTATATCTGTCATGTGATGATTTAATAAAAATCTTTTACTCCGAAACATGAAAACCGAGGAGGCAACTTATCAAAGGTTTTATTTCAATTTCAAACTGGCTTGCAAATAGAAAGCATGTTTATTGAAACAAAAAAATCATAGGAACAGTTTAACGCGAGAAAAATAAGTAATTGTATGTCAAACAAAAAATACCATCTAGGTACTACTTTGTTTTAATTTTCGCGCATTTTTTGAAAAAAGAACTACACAAGCCTTAACCACAACTAAGCATTGATGGACTTACGTATTTTTTAATTTTTCGTAGGGTTTTGACAATTACTTCGAATTGTCTAAGTTCTATGAGTTCATTGCTAATGTCAAATGATTACGGCGAGTCTCGGCTTAGGACGATCGTATAAGCCTGAAGTTTTGTTGTATAGCGAAAATGGCGTACGCATACATGCTGGGCCTTATAGAACGTGAGCGGCGCATGAGACGCTCGCAGATGAGGAGAGCTCAACTCCGACAAGAGTCGGTCCCCTGGGATATCCCGGAGGGTGAATTTATTGCCAACTACAGGTTATCCCTAGGTTTATTTCAGAATCTAGTTGACGAACTCCGGCCCTTTATGGCGCCGAGGCAGAGATCTACAGGTATCTCTATTGAGAGTCCACTTTAGTAGACCGCCCACCCGTCCAAAAATGGACTGTCGTGGAAACAACGAGAGGAAAGTATAGTGTTCTTTGTTAAAAACTATTAGTGCTAAAAAAAATATAAAATTCTTTACGAACCACAACATCACAGACTACCAAGATGACAGATTTAATGTCAATCTTCGTCTTGTCACTTGTCCTCTTGACAGCCACAGAATATAAAAAGCTTGCAATTACAGCCCACTAACGCCACCTAGTGTCGAGTAGTACAAAACTTATGCCGCCACCTAGGGCCGAGTAGCCGAAGCTCTCTTTCATTCGTTCTTTTGCGTTTGGTTACTTGAGTTGCAACATTTGCATATACATATTTTTCATTATAATTCAATGTTTATAACAACCAAAAAGTTATTGTTGAGATGTAAATAAAAAAAAATGATAAAATAGAGGGTTCTTTCAAAATATTAGATATTATAATAATCATTAAAAATAAAGATTTTCTGAATGTTTTACATAATAAAACGCAATTTTATGATACGTTTGTATACGATCCAATACGATCGGTCACTCATTGGATGGACAGTTTTACACAATTCGAATTTGGTATTTACGATTAATGACTATCGTATTCATTAACCATCATGAACTAAAGTTAGACAATCGCACTGCTGTACTTCATAATTACACGTACATCCGTCAATGCCTCTTTTGCTGGCCGCTGCAGTAATTTACTATTACCCAGTCTACAAAAGACAACATAAATAAACACCTTTACAAAATTTAAATCACGTCCCAACATTAAAACCTCCTTTCTCCCACGATAATTCTATGCAAAGATAAAACTGGCACATCCCAGGCTTAGAAAAACTTACTAACATTTTCTGGCACACGTTGCCACCTTAAGCTTGTTATATAACTAACATGTTGTGTCGAGGGCTCCGGAACAGTTATTTAAGGACCAACCCACGCCACGCTCTAAAAAGGTCCAAAATCTATTTGTAAACTAATTTTAGTTGCTTTTGATGTTCAAAAGTGGAATGGCGCCTTTATTTTATGTTTAATTTAAATGTAAACGTTTTTAAACTTGGTGATTTTGTTGGTTGAAGTGTTTTGTTTTAGTCCAAAAAGGCACAATATCTAATTAGTCCATCAGTTAGATCATATTATCAAAAGAGGAGCTCGTGGCTTAATAATAACAGCCGCACAGGTTGATCTTCCAGGTTAAGCAATGTTTGCCAAGGATGGTCTGTGGATGGCTGACCATCTTAACATACCGAGTTTCCTCCATGCCTCGAAAAGCACGTTGAGCCGTTGGTCCCGGCTGTCATTTGGGGATCTTTGGGAGCCGTTACGGATAGTCAGAAGCCAGAAAATCTCACACCGGTCTACAATGTTACCCAGTTAAAGGGTTGTGGAAGACTGGTAGGCAGCCACTCGACGTAAAATACTGGTACTCAGCTGAATGCGGTTTGACTGGAAGCCGACCCCAATATAGTTGGGAAAAGATTAAGCAGATATATATTATTTCAATTACAAAAAAAAAGAAAATTCTACCAAACTGCTTTAACTTTTCCACTTTAAAAAAGTCAATTTATTCTAAAATACTTGACAATTTTATCACACAATCCCTTGATTGACACTTTTTAAATTGCTCTCTAAACTTTCAGCTGAAAAAAATATGTATAAAAGTTTAGTTGGCGCAATGCTTGAACAAACAGCCAGACAAGCTGTACTATTTGTTTTATTCGTAGAACATATAGACACAACGGTAAAAAAAATTTCATCGCTGTACCTATAGGGGTACGAACAAAAATAATATGAGGGTATTTGCATGATCTAAACTAATGTTTTTAGGGTTTTAATATTGTTATTATTTACTCGTAGGAAAACAAACAACTGAAAACGCAGGAAAAGAGAAATTGGTTAGCAAATCTCAACGAAATGTCCTAAACATTTTTTTTTGCAATAGTATATATTAATTTTTCGCATTGTAAAAATTGTTATAACAACAAGACCCCTTTTCAGTGTAACACCCTTGGTAATAAAGGCATATGCATAAAAGCAATCAACGTGCATTTCCTCAAATATCCCTGATGCTACAGAAGTAAGGCAGCCCCATAAACACCCTGAAAGCATTATTTTAATGAACGCGAAGGGCACTGAACGATCTTTGCGTAAAATGCACTAGAACATGACTATTTGACTTACAGTTTCTGACCCATGGCCTGAACTATTCTTGATTAGCTCGTAACCCGAGAAAAAATCAGCATTTCTTCACAGCATTCCAAGCATTTATTTTAGCTTTTAAAACAATATTATTATAGTCCAACACGGAAAAATCTTGTCTCGTCTCTATTTTCATAAAACTAGCATTTTCTTGCGAAACCTTAGTAAATGGTTAGTTGTTTTTTGAGAGGAACTAGCAAAAAGAGTGAAAAAATCGCGAGCGCTAAGATAAATGAGCGGTGTCCAGTGAGACGTGTTGGAAACGCGTATTGTGTTCAGTTCAGTTCAGTTACTGTCTTCGTGTAGAAAGGAGTTCATTTCATAGAAGGAGGTTTTGAATAGGACTTGTACAGATGAAAGTACGTTATACTGGGCAAGGTTTATCCTTTTCTTTGAGGATTGGATGTCTTCAAACGTCTCCTTCCGTGCTGGGCGTAGCTAGCAGAAGGGAGTGTCAGACTCTTATTGACTAAAGCTCATCCGTGTTTTCCTTTGCGATCCAGAGCCGCTGTGACTCTTTTGAACAATTTCCGCAACCCTGAAAAGTTTTATCCCAATAAGTTTTCGAAATATTTTCATCCATTTGACCTAATCAATTTGACAGTTATAGGAACATGGAATGAACATCATGTGCTTAGCCTTTCCCCAACTAAATTGGGGTTGGCTTCCAGTCAAACCGGATTCAGCTGAATACTAGTGTTTTACGAGGAGCGGCTGCACCAGACCTCCACGACCCATTAACTGGGTAACACGGTACTTCTTGGCAAGACTGGAGTCAGATTTACTGGCTTCTGACAATCCGTAACGACTGCCAAAGATCTACAAATGACAGCCGGGACCAATTACGGCTTCACGTACTTTCTGAAGCACGGAGCAAACTCGGTTATTTAAGATGGTCACCCATCCACAGACCAACCTTGGCAAGCGTTGCTTAACCTTGAAAATCGACTGCTGCTGTCATTATTTAGCAACGAGCTCCTCTCTAGGAACATGAACTCTATTACCAAAGTTATATGTTGTGTGATGTTGGGGGAAAAACAGTCAAGCTACAGTGGGAGTGGGCTAGCCACGTCACACGACTGCACCAGAGGTTAGCAAAAATCGTCACTCACTGGACACCTGAGGAAGGCCGTCGTCGTCGAGGTTGACCGCGGTGCAGGTGGTGTGACGATATAATCATGTTGGCGAGGCAAATTTGGTCCGAGTTTTTTTTTACTTTTGATAGGCACGCGTTTGACCACTATCTCACCTGGTGGTAAGCGATGATGCGGTCTAAGATCGAGCACGCTTGCCTAGAAGTAACCTATTCACGCTTGACTTCCTCTTTCATACTGCTCTTCTTTTACATCATTCTCACATGTATGTATAATTTCAACCGGATGTAAATAAATCTTTGTAAAAATTTATTATTTTTAAAAAAGTGTCCGTGGAATTTCTTGCATGTTCTTCTCCATAGAGATCTAACGCTTTGGAACGTGCAAATAGCTTCAACTTTTTGGACTGACCGACCTTGACAGTTCAAAAGTGCCTGTAAATGGTTTAATTGAAATAAATGCTTGAAAAAAAAAACTTACAAGACTCCCAGGTTGTAGCTATCAGGGAACACAGACTCCGGCAGGGAATTCTACTCCTTTGCTGTACGCACTATGAATGTGTCAGATTGCTCAGGATAGAGAGTAAAGGCCCTCCTTTACTACGTCCAAACCTTGCCCAGCAGTGGAACTCAAGTGCAGGCTAGCAAAAGAAAGGAATATGGACGGTATTGACATTAGTCGAGTGTGGTTTTCTTATGTTTGCTGTCGAGTTGATTTGAGGAACTTATTTATCTCAGTAAACTCATTAGCATTACCTCAAAATTATTGTGGACCTCAATGTAATTATTTTAAAAAGCTCATAATTTTTGCTGTATAATTTTTAGAATTAAATATTATATGTCAATTTCTAGGCTGATAGTGTGATAACAGTCAAATATACATTAAAAACATTTTGGTCAAACTCAAATCACGTAATTGCTTAGAGAGTTTTGAATAATTTTTTATTTTCTTACTTATATCTTCAATCTCCAGCACAACGTTTCAAAAGATTCAGACGTTTACCTGTAACAAAAAAAGATAAAATTAATTAACAAAAAAAATCAAACACTAAGTGCAAATGAAACTAATTTCTGAAAATAAATACAAAGTAAATTACTGCTCTTTATCGGTATTTAATAGACATTCTGAAATAATCAACCCAACATCCACATTAAGTGTCCGAACACTCTCGAATTAAATAAAACACTCCCTTATTCCCAAAAGGGTCCTTAGCCGAACCCCACTATCGCATACAGTAAAAGAGAGTTCCCTTAATAGCCGCTATTTTAATTATACGTGAGAAGGAAAAGGCTTTCACCTTTGGTCAAACCTCTTAGAGTTCCGTAACCAAAGGGTAACGCACGGAGCCCTATCCATCCGTCGGTCCGTCTGCCAGCGGGCTGTATCGCAAGGACCTTAATAGGTAGAAAGTTGTTTCAGAGTGTGTATTTTTACTGCCGCTATGTCAACAAACAACGACGTGTTTTTTTTTTATTATAGTACGGAGCCCTTTGTGTGAGAGTCCGAATTGCACTTGACCGGATTTTATGGATCCGCAGCAGAAGGAAACAGACCTTTAGGTATAGCCCAACTAACATCAAAGCGTTAAAATAACCTATAAAAGAATCGTATATCAGTTACATTTGAGTATAAAATTGCTAACGCATACCTCTACAACAGAGTTAGAGCATGCTCTAACTCACTTATAACCACGAAAGAGGCCCACAGTTTTACAGGTAAGTATTATAGAAAACCTATAGTACGGTGATACAAATGTGTCTGGGCAATTGCACAAGAGCGTTAATTAAGTGACAGCTATTACTTTAACCGGTATTACTGTTGTAATATCGGGTTGGTAAACACAACAGGTGGTAGGAAAGCATCGGATAAGAATGCTTTGCCGATAAAGCCTTTATTAGACCTATTAAGAATAGAATATTGATACCGTGACTCATATTAGTTATCTAAAATGGACTCAGGTAAGTGTATAGGTATAGCTTCTTGACTTCATTTTAAAACAACTGTATAACTTTTAGCCCACGTTAAGATTTAAAAAGCCTGTAACCTTAAAAAAATTAAATCTGTTCGTAGTGGAAGCGTATAATGTCTACCATCTTTCAACATAGCAGAATATAATATGGAATAAAACAGGAGCCATTTTAAGTATTATGTTATTTGAGTTTGTGAAGTGAAAAATGACTGCCCTTGTGATTTCACGGTATATTTATACCATGTTTCTCATCTCAATTTTAACGCGCCTAGGATTTATTAAAGATTTACAAGAAAAGTTATAACAATAACATAGACACCACAAGCAAATATTATTTTTTATTTCTGCTTCCTGAGCAGTGGCATGTAAAATTAAGTGGTATTCCAGGAACGCATCAAATGATATAAGAAATTTAGTATTTTGTTGTCAAATGTTGAATAACTCGAAATAATATTTATTGTTAGGTTACCAAAACAATGGCGAACTTACTTTAATTATTAAGTCTTCACTTAAATCATTTGTACCACTCTTTGAGCTACAACATCGTTAGTCACGAGTATGGTGCTGCCATTGGTGACCTAATATTGTCATAACAGACTTAGCTAAATACATTTGCCACAGTGAAGACAATACAGCCTCCTTAAAACTTTACAAACCGACTCGATTAGGGTTTTTCATCGAAATAATGAGAAGCTGCTACGACTTGACGTAATCCGTTTATGTATTTATATATGTTACAGTGAGTGATTATTCGGGATAAAATATATACATTATCCAGCCGCTATGTATAACATCAACTCAATTTGGACAAAGAGATTATAATTTTGATCAAAGAATTATTAAATTATATAGCCATTTTATACAATATAGTTAGCCCCGGTGGGATGTGGGCGTGGCAGTAGTAGGGTGGGGAACACCATAGAACACCTCAAAAATATTGACCTTGAACTCAGGTCTCGCGATTATAAGGAACGGTACCAGGTCAATATTCATGGTTAGTGAACTTGAGGTCAAGATCAAGTGACCTTTAGGTCGAAGACAAGTGACTTTGAATTCGAGGCCAAGTGATCCTGGAAGTCATGATAGCTTGGAGGTGAAGGTCGGGTGACCTTGGAAGTCAAGGTTGAGTGACCTTGGAGGTCATGGTCAAGTGGCCTTGGGGGTGCCTAAACTACCAACTCCTTGACTGGGACTGCAATAACTGTACTTTTTATTATTTTTTTCTATATTTACTTGTATCTCGAAAACGGCGTGTCATATCACAAAAATAATGAAAAATTTCCCCCCTTTAAAAGCCCCAATAACGCAATTCTCCACATGTAGGTAATAATCAATTATAAAAAAGCAACTTTTACATAATTTTTTACGTCACGTCGAACAAAAGTGAGGTTAGTGTTAATAACGACCCATACATGCGTTATTTGTCACCAATGCCTTTAGAACATCATTAAAGGGGTACCGCCTAACATAATAAGCTTTAGTTAAATCCTGTATTACAGGTTAAACCTAGATAGAGCAGTTTGTTTGACACTTTTTGTATTCGTGTTACTAAACTCTCGAAAATCTCTATTTTATAACATATGTCTGCAATAATAGTCAATATACTACCTCAAGGTGTATAAGACACTTCATTGCAATAACTAAGCAACACTAATAGTTAACAGGAATCAGCTAAAACTGTTATATAGACATGGGAGTTAAAGATAGCTTGAAGCTGTAACGTTTTAAGTATAGCTGCTGTCACTAGCACCATTTTAACTCTCAAACCTATACCGCGTGTATCTGACATCGACGCACAAACGATTTCCATGGGTCCAGGGCATGATTCTGGACACCCCAGTGTTGGAATTTTTCGTCGGTTCTTTTCTCATTTTTTTCAAGAGTACCACAAAGTATCAGCTCAGCTGAGCTGATATCTATTTGTGGCTTTATTCAGATTGCTCTTTTTAGTGAAAGTAGTTAATTAATATTTTTTTTATTAAAAATCGTATAGGGTTTGGTCAGAATAACGATTATGAGCAGTCTAAAGTAAAAAAAACCCTTGAAAAAAATGAAAAAATGAGAAAAAAGCCGACGAAAAATTCTAAGTCTAGGGTGTCCAGAATCATGCCCCGGACCCATGGAAATCGTTTGTGCGTCGATGTCAGATACACGCGGTATTACGTGTTTCATTAAAGATCTAGTGCCGCAATTGGAGTTAAAAATTGTGTGTTGCCTCCTCTTTATCGCATTTAGTTAGAACTGAGATAATTGTAACTCTTTAATATCACTTAAACTCATAAAAAAGCCTGTTACTGACACCAAAATGTTAGTTGGAAGGGCAACATGGTTTGTCAGGCTGTGACCAACTGCTACTTTAACAGGAACTATAAACTATACTATGCTATGAACTTGAAAGTTGGAATATTAAAGGTAAATAATAGTGATCACCAAGATGGGTTGATGTATTCGTAAATCTAGTTGACTTTTCTTTCGTTCTTTCTTTACAGACCTGTAGGTATGTAATACTAGCTTCGACAATGGCTTCGCCCGCGTAATTCCTGTGGAACATATTCTCGAAATTGTTCCAGACTATAATCTACCTTTGTGCCCAATTTCATGAAGATCCTTTTAGGCGTACTGACGTGAAAAAGTAACAAATACCCACCCTCACTACTTTCCCATTTACAATATTTGTAGGATAATAGGAAGGATATTATATAGTAGGATTACTAAAAACTAAAACTTAAAGTAAAACCCATTTACAATAAAGCAATAATTAGTTGCAAAAAAAAAAAACTTTGGGAATAGTAAAACTTTATTTTATTTCTTAAGTAAACTTACAGCTAGGATACAGATAGTTGACAGCTTTGAGAGAAAGCCAAAAAAAAAACAAGGTTAAAATACACACACAAAGGAGTAAATATAGATTGAATTAGACAGGAACTACTAGTTTGAATTAGTTGGAACTACTAGTTGGAATTAGACAGGAACTACTGGTTTGAATTAGAAAATTATTTTAGTGTTGGATAGCTAATTTATCGAAGAAAATTATGGCTATATAACTGTACTAGCTTTTGCCCGTTTTTTTCCATTCCCACGGAATTTCTTACAAATCTTCCTAAATGCTCCCTTACATTCCCCAAGGAACCTACATGCCAAACTTAGCTTTCTACGACCAGTAATTTCGGCTGCGCGTCGACTGCTGTCACTCACTCAGTAACGGAAAAATTGTATATGTCGTGGATAACGATATTTTTTTAATGAAAGTTGCTCAATTGATCGAGTAGTGGGTAGTGGTAAACGCCGTGACGTCAATTGTCAGTAAAGTTGTAATGGCGGTACGTGGACAGAGTCGTGTTGGAGAGTGGGGACTTTGCCGAGTGCACTTTGGCTCGAGACACCAACTAGGACACTCGTCCAGAACGAAACTCTCGGTTTACCAATTTCAATGATATTAAACAGACTTCTTTAATAATGTTTTATATGCGAGTTCTTCTAACTCAACAGACAGATGTGTTGCTGTGGAGTTTGTTGGCCACTTCTTCTCCACAGCTAAAACACTAGGAAGTGGTAACGGGCGGGCGTTTTGGGGGACTGTCTATTTGCAAGTTTGACGTTCAAAAAGTACTGCCACAGTTACTAAAGTAAAGTCAGTACTGTATTGAGTGTTATTACTCTACAATGAACCCGATACCACCGAAGCCAAACGATGATGGCGCTATCGCTCAGCCGTCGCTGACGCCGACATATATATGTCACTGGAAAATGGCAGACTCCGTAAGATTGTAATATATAATAATTTATTTATTCCCTCGGACTACAAATGAGGTCCACTGTGTTAGTAACAATATTACTAAGCCTATGTTAGTACTTAATAACTAAAACAGACCTTGTTCGTTCGGCCAATGCCCACAGAAGCGGGCTATCTGCCCGGGCAGCTATTGAGTGCAGAATGACGTTAGGACTGCCACGCACTCTGCGAAGTAGCGAGGCAGATTTCTTGCGCCATACTGCGTCAAAGCTGTCAGTGCGCGTATCAGCAAACACGAACTGCAGAAGCGTGGCAGTAAAAGTGGCCGCAACAACACCCTGAACATATACATCTTGATAATATTATGATTTCGCGAATATATTATGAACAATTCTTTTGTTTATAATATGTCTCATCCAAACTCAATAGTTTCAAATACATCCGTGTCTTATTTAGAAAAAATTGTTTACAAATTCACGCGATATTTTACAATCTTACGGTATTTGCCATTTTTCGGTGACATATATATTGGAATTATACTAGTACTGTATTATATTAGTAAAGTGTGTATGGATTTATTTATGTTCTAAAGGACGGATTGTTAGAGGCGACGACAAAGAGAATCCTAGATGAAGCTTGTTGAATCCACAAGTCTTAACGTATTTGAATTTGTCAAGCCAATCTGTCGCCCAGATTTGGGAGGATTCTGAAATCAACAGAACATGTTCTATGTCTGAATGCGTATCTAGATATATGTGTCAAGAGTATCATCATATGAAGTAGCAGTAAATATACATATTATGTATCATCTGTTGCTACCGTACTATTATTAATATGAACCTTATGTATATGCGTGTAACTTCTCTATTTTTCCTTCAATTTTAGTTATATTTTATTAACATCTTTTGAGGTGCTTTTCGTGGAAAAGAATGGAGAAACGGAGAAATATTAACCAATCATGTTAGTCAAAATGTCAGTGACTCACCAGGTGCGATTTTTTATATTTTTTATTTTACTTTTATGTTTATTGTGCGAGTCCCGAATTTTTTTTTTTTTTTTTCAAATTCTTTGGTTACAATTTTTTTTTGTTTCTCCGCTCCGCTGCCTCGTTCCGCTGTAATGGACAGGCACCCTTAAAATGACTGTAGATTTTGTCATCTATATTTTGATAGCAGTTATTTAAAGTGTTAATCGATTCATTTCCCAAACTTAACTTTACAAATTAAGAGTATGTAATATATACAGTACTTTGTACTCAAAGGATAATCAAAAGAGCCCTATAATTAAGCCTTTGCTGTTCGTGTGTCTGTCTATCCATCAGTGAGCTGTATTTCATGAACCGTAATAGGTAAGTAGACAGTTTTTATAATGAGTGTGATTTTGCAGTGACATAGCGGTAACCAGAAAATATATAAATAAAATGAATGCAATAAATAAAGGCAGCTCATGCAATAAACGTAATTTTTTCAGTGGTATATAAATCTTAGTGTGCAAATTCGAATCGAACTTGGGCATTTCTTTTTTAATTGTTTTTTTCTAACTTGTCATTATTTACTAACATTAATAAATACACATGCTACTAGGCAAACAATTAAATTTAATTAATTCACTGTAAATTAATTTTCAAACAACCCAACCCAATGCCATCAAAATTCCACTCAAGATCTCTCCAGAACTACAAAATCCGTACTAACACAGTCGGAGAGCCAGTAGATAATCTTGTTACCGCATCCCAAGAGGAAGTTTTAAGAGCTGCACGCACCATCACTTAACTTGTTAGCTTAGCTCCTGTACTATAAATTTCACTACACCTAACTTAATTTAGTGGCACTGGGACGCCGGTTGATGCTGAACTCTGAACTCGAAAGTTTAAGAACTTTGAGTTCGTTTTATTTATGGATTTGAAGTTGGTTGTGGCCTGGTTTAAGGGCTGGCCTAATTGGGTTGACTTTTGGAGTCTTTCATTGATTTTTGTACTGATTGATTAGAGGTTTTATTCTTTATACGTATATGACCTTAAAGCGTAGGGCTATGTAAATATTTTAACTTTAGCTGATCCACGCAACTTTGTCTGCGTCACATTTTTCATTAATGCTCCGCTCCTGTTGGCCGTAGCATTGTTACTTAAAGTCTTTAGCTTTCCTAGATAAATTAGCTATCTATCCCTAAAATATTTTTCAAATGGAAATAGTTCTTGAGATTAGCGCGTTCACGTACAGATGATAATTTATTTTTGTAGAAATATCGAAATATTTAAATTAAGAAAGAAAAGAAAAGAAACAAAAAGAGTATCGAGTTTGATTTCAACGAACGGTCATCAACTATTCGTATCTATTGGTATTCTGGAGTGCTGAACGTGTATCAGAAGTTGCTTCGTTAAAAGACCTCCCTCTTAGTGCATCAGTGAGCTGGTGATGGTTGAGAAAACCCACTGGGTCCGAAAAGTACAGGAGCAGTCGATGTGGACGGATCTTATGGCTCAAATGATAACGATAAAAATCATTTTTTTTTTTTTCAAAATTCAAATTAGGCTGAGAGCCAGCACTTTTTGAACGTCAAGTTCTACAAAAGACAGCCCCCCAAAACGCCCGCCCGTCACCACTTCCTAGTGTTTTAGCTGTGGAGAAGAAGTAGCCAACAAACTCCCCAGCAACGCATCTGTCTGTTACGTTTTAGGAACTATAATTTATACACTGAGAATAATGCTAATTAAATAAATAAAATAAATAAAATGTTTATTCATCAAAAAGTAATATACAGATTAGACATAAGGTGGTAGGTAGGTCATACTCTATAGAATTTCTTAAATAAAATCTATAACCAAGATATTATAAACCCTGCCTCTTAAACTAGGAGGGGACCTGTATCTTAAGAGACAGTGTTTGGCCAAACAGTTAATTTAGGTGTCTTTGAAGGAATGAACGCGTATTGATCTACCAATACAATTTAGCAATATTACTCGTAACATTAACAATATTTGAATTTAACAAGAAGCTGAGATTATAGTTTAATGGATTCTGAGTAGTTGTAAGGTGGTTAGGTGTGTGTGCATGCGTGTGCGTGTGTGTGTGTGGGGGTGTGTGTGTGGGTGTGTGTGTGGGTGTGTGTGTGTGTGTGTGTGCCTGCGTGACTATAATAATGATAATAGTGCGTGAATGTTAGTTAGGGATATTTTAAGTGATGTATACTAGTAAGGATTCTGTTTTAATATAGTCCTGCCGCATGAGCCAATCCGTAGTCACTGATTTAACTTTATATTTGTTTAAGTCAATTATGTCTAGTTCCTTCTGTAGTTTTTTATATATATGAATACTCAGGACATAGTATTGATGTTTTGCGAACGACGTGTTGTGGTGTACACCTGAGGGCACATATGTTTGCTTTCTAGGGTCAGAAGGTGGTAAGCAGCCATGTATTCTGAGAACAGAATGAAGAACAAAGAGCTGTCGAACTGTTAATACTTTGCAGTCAGTGTAAGGTTGCGTTGTTGGGTATCTATGTGGTTTTTTTGTCATGACTTTAAGTACAGCCCTCTGTGCCCTCTCCGCTCTCAGAAAACAAGTTTTCGCTGCTCCACCCCATGCAGTTATGCAATATCCAATGATGGATTGGCATAATGCGTAGTACACCATTTTGAGAGTGTCAAACCCAGCAGATTCACGTAGAGATTTGAAGATGTGAATAAGACGAAGTGTTCTATTGGATAGTGTATCAAGGTGTTTCTCCCATCTCAACCCATCATCAATATGCACACCTAGGTATTTCACACTATCAGCTTTAACAATGGTAGGGCATGAGCATAATACCGACTGATTCTGACAGGAGTGAGCTGTTATCGCGAAGGTATTTGTGGGTTTGGTGTTACGGCGGATAGCAAAGGGTATATACTGAGTTTTATTTAGATTAAGTGTCAGCAAGTTTCGGTCAAGCCAGTTCATTATTGCAGACAGTGCCAATTCCGACTTTGCTTTCACATCCTCCCAAGTACGACCTTGAATTAGAATCGCTGTGTCATCGGCATATGTATAAATCTTAGTAGATGGGATTGACATACTACAGAGATCATTTATGTAGATTAAGAAAAGTGTGGGACCCAGTATGCTTCCCTGGGGTATACCGTAAGACACAAACTCTTCATCACTATAGCCAAAGTCTATTTTAACTCGCTGGCTGCGAATTAATTAATACATGACACAAAACAAACATATGGATAAGCTACTGCTGGGTAAGTTCGCTTCATCGTAGACTTTGTCTCCGTCATCTCTAACCTAGACTAAAGTCAAAAGTAAACACATCACAAATTTAAAAAAAAAAACTGAAAATGTCTAAGCGAAATGATCAAAACTCCTTTGATCTAAAATGTATCCTTATTGACTAACTACGATCATCACAAAGCATCTAAACTCCTTTGACCAACATTTTGGTAGCTCCTACTACATTAAATACCACAGCCCGTAGCTCCAGTAAATCATAACACTTAGTTTGGAACCACAACTATTTGCGACAATATTCTAACAACTCGTGAACGTACGAATAAGATCACTATTGGCCCATTAACACATTTTTGAATATGTTATCGGTCATGGTTTAGAGATTATTGATTATAATAAACTAGCTGACCCACGCAACTTCGTCTGCGTCACATTTTCCATTAATGCTCGGCTCCTTTTAGTCTTAGCGTGATTATATGTAGCCTATATTCTTCCTCGATACATGGGCTATCTAATACTGAAAGAATTTTTCAAATCGGACCAGTACTTCCAGAGATTACCCCCTACATACAAACTTACAAACAAATGTTACCTCTTTATAATATTAGTATAGATTACAGTTCTAATTCTACTAATTTTTAAACAACTTTCACATTCGCATGTCAATCGCAACCTGTCAAAAAAACCTTAACTTTCATACATTTTTGACAGATTGACATTGAAATGCGAATGTGACGCAAATGTGAAAATTAGTAGAATTGCACATGCACTCTGCATATGAACCAGGCTTACGAGCTGTCAGTGTCATAATTTTCTATGGAATATTGACACTGACAACTCTTGAACGCAGTTTAGATGTACTGATCCGATCAGTTTCATTGGCGAAATCCACATTAAGGCTAAGAACTCACGGAGCGATTTTCACCCGCGACCGCCGCGGTTGCGGGCCCGCAGCTTCTATAGAAAGCAGTCGCTCCGTGAGTTCTTAGCCTAAGTCGGTTCGTGAATTACATACCGATACGCCTCCGAGCCTCGGAAAGTACGTTAAGCCATCGATTCCTGCTGTCGTTTGAAGATCTTTGACAGTCGAAGGTTGCCATCTTACTACGCGTAGATATTTTACTTACATAGCTTTAATAACAATATATTTATTTTTTAAATAGGTTAGACATAACACTTTCACACGTCAATCTTTTTTTTGTTCATTTTAAACTTGATGAGACCGATGTTTCCTAGCTGACTACCCTGAGAAGAAACACCGAAACAAACACAAAGGTCAATCAATGTCTCTTTTAAAATTAAATAATCGTACTGAACAAATCATTAAGAGAACTATGTAAGTCAATGTTTTAAGTAGTTTTTGAGGAAAGTTCCACACAGATTTGAGTGGACCTGTCCAGACAGTGAAAGTATTTGTCAGTTAACGAGAAGCTCCAACTTAGAACTTTAAGGAGCTCAACGATCTAACGTCTACAACGAAACGTCTTTTATAATGCGCACAGCCAAGGAATGGAACTCGCTGCCTGCGTCTGTGTTTCCGAACGCCTACAACCCTAATCTCTTCAAAGTTAGAGTAAACAGGGTCCTTCTGGGTAAGTTCGCTCCACCGTAGACTTTCTTGACTTTCAAAGTCAAGAGCAAACCCATCTCAAATAAAATAAAAAAAGATCTGACGAACAATACCAAAATAAGGATATTTGGGTAGGCCGCATAAAGAACTCAAACCGCCAGACTAACATGCAATGAAACCCTAATATTGCGATTCCCACATTTACAATACGTTATGTGAGGACCATGCAGATCAGTGTCTGAAGTGGTATTTTGAGGAAAGAACCACACAGATTTGAGTGGTCCTGTCCAGTCACTGCAAGCATTGGTCAGTAGTCGAGAAGATCAAATTAGAACCAATAAGGAGCTCAACGACTCGACGAAAAATGCCAATGAAAGGCATTTGGATAGGCCACATAAAGTAGTCAAACTGACAGACTTCGTTACAAAATACTTGAAGATGGATGTTTTTTACTCAATAACATCAGAACGGCTGAAACGAGCTGGATGACCACAGAGATAGATTATAGTCTGGAACAGCACATAGGCTAGGCTTTTTATTCAGAGGGTATGTATTTGAGGGTGAAACAGCTGGCTGAAACTAATATTACTCCGCTTTCGATTAATCCAATCAACATATCTCTTAATTCTATAATCCAAACCCAAAGGCACTCGTGCACTCGGCTTCGTGAATGATCGGAATTCCGACTAAGGCCGAGAGGGATTGGAATTCGGCATTTTTCACAATCCCCACACCGTGATGTACCTGTGATTCATTTAAGCAAGTATGTGGTTTATAAATAAAGAACCCTTTTATGTATTTCAGTTATTTAGGGTCGGATTAATTTTAGACTGAAAGGGATTAGATAAAAATCGTAGTCGGGTTTTTTTGAGCAGAGAAATGAGGGCTAAGGAATTTGTGTATTTTTACTTATTACATTTTAAATGAGTCTTATATGTGAAAAATTAAGCAATTTATATTTTATAACAAGTTGAACTGTATCGATTCAGTGTTATTTAGTGTCATTTTAATCTTAGAGAATGATTCTATTGTAAACTAGCTGACCCGCCGAACTTCGTTCCGCATAACAGTCGATTCTTTATTTTTTTTTAAACGTAGCCTAAGTTACTCCTTATTACATCAACTACCTGCCAATAAAAGTCCCGTCACAATCGGTCCAGCCATTTCAGAGATTAGCCGGAGCAAACAGACAGACAGACAGAAAAAATGTCATTGTGGTGTATGTACCGTATATATACACCACTAATTTTTAATTAGTACAAATACTTAAAGGGCTTATTAGAAAATGTCTTGTTATTATATCTGTAAAGTCTCAATAAATAATATTCATAAACAGCAAAGTTATTAACGTTTGTTTATATCCCAAAATGTCACTCAATTTATGGTAAACGAAAAAATAAGCAATCCAAACTTTTAATTAACTTTTAACAAAATTATCAACTTTTTACAATTAAGTAATTTTTAAGAAATCATTTAAGATACTCAAGTAAAAATAAATCAAATTAAACAATTTTGGGATTTCGTTTTTTTTACTTTTGACTGCATCATCATGATCAGTAATGGGTACGGGAACAGCCCCATTTTTTTTTGTACGAATTAAAAAATAGTGTTGTATATTCATTTACATGTAGTAAAAAACGGTTATTTCAATATCACAACAGACACTCCAATTATATTTATATGTATAGATGTATAGATAAACAGTAAAAACCGGTGATGTGCGTGACGGACTCGCACAAATAACGGGTTCCGTACCGCCGTACAAGATAAAATACTACGTTTTTTTTAATTATTATTATTTTACTGGTAACAGAAATACACACAATGTGAAAATTTCAACTGTCTACCTGTTACGGATCATGAAATACAAAAAGTATACAAAGCCTCCGCTGTCCGTCGGTCCGTCCGCCTGTCCGTCAGCGGGCTGTATATCATGAACCGTAAAAGGAAGATCGTAGACATTTTCCCACGAACAGTCACCAGCACATCAAGGTACCCGAAACTGTCAAATTTTCCCATTCAATTTTGAACCTTATGTGCTCAGCGATAAAGTTGAAATGTATTGAATAAATTTGACAGATTGCTGTAGCTAGATGTGATGGCGTCTGTACTTCAATTGTCACTATAACAACAAATTATAAAAATTAAAAAGCATGGGCTCTCCTGAATCCAAAAAGCTTTCATTCAAGAAACGTGTTTTCTGGTTTGTGGTACGGATCTCAGCGTTTGAGTCACCGACTCACACTAAAAATACTTTCGTCAAGCCCTTTAGGCAATAGTACGCGACAAAGAAATATACAAATACGTACACACATTCGAAAAGAGATAACCTTCCTTCTGGCGAAGTAGCGTAAAGAGTATTTCTATTCTATGACACTCTATTCTTAATCTCTCTTGATATATTACCAAAAATTCTATGTCACAATGACACCTATTCAAATTCCCATCCAATTAGCCAACTTAGACCTGGAAAAGCTAGTAAGTTCTAACCACACAAGACTGGTGTCACACGAAATTAGTATCACATTTCTATCGTGCCCTAATTCTAAACGAAGTTGAAGTGGTATTAGTTTAATGTGTGGCAAACGTTACTGAAAGTTGTGGAGAACGTTAAGTGTTAGACCACAAAAGGGTGACGTACTCTAGTTGTATGTTGTGTTAGGAATATCCATCTAATATCTTAATTTCAATTTCAATTTCAATCTTTATTGTTAAATACAGTACATAATTATACATTCTAGCTGTTGGGTGAATGCAGAGTTCACTGTATTTTACCAATATAGGCATGCAAAATTATTATAGATTTACATTATAAAATGTCACTAAATCATAACAGGTTTTAAATTAATATTCTTACAATTCCATCAACATCCAATGTCTCAAATTAAAAAAAAATCATCAATTACTAGAATCATGCATGTCATAAAATAAAATGAATATGTATACAATGTTATATGTTGAGATCAAAAAGTAATGTCAGATAATGTCATAATAATAAATAATCTCGTCTTACTAATTATAAGAAAGAAGAAAAGAAAAGAAAGAAAGAAAAAGAGTTTGTTTGTTTTTTGTTTTTTTTTTTGTGTTTTTTGTGTTCGTGTCAAAAATGCGAAAGTTGTGTGAGGATGGATGGATGTGACGTGAAAGTGTAACAACTCTTTCACGTCATAACGCCTGGAAGCATCTTCATGGGCAAAGAGATAGATTATAGTCTGGAATAACACATAGGGTATATTTATTTCGGGAAAATGTTCGGGAGTGTGTGTAAGTTCGTAAAATATCGCGTCAATTGGAAGCGATTGATATTGAATTTTTTATATACAAAACTATTTTTTCATAATATATCGAGAAATTATAATCTAATCAAGATTTATTACAATCTTACGGAGTCTGCCATTTTCCGGTGACACATAATATATATTCGGCTGAAACTAAATTAAAATCACGGACACTTTTGAGAATTGTAAAAACAGACCAAATGGACTAAGATCCCAGATCTGCCAGTCTTTTCTTATTTTCTCACTAACAAAATGTGTAGTATAGAGTATAATGTTCGTATGTTCTTAAATATATGTTAATATGTTCATACGCAAACTTGGTACCCATCTTTGGCCGAAAAGTTCATTTACTAGGGGCATATAGCGAAATCTAAGTTTGAATGGATCCTCCCAAAGGATGTAAAACTACCTCCTTGAATACTAAAATACCTTTGATACATCACAAAAAAATCTGGCCGTCAGTCCAAGATAGTAGGTATGCGTATGTTTAAAGAACATACTATGACTATTCTATGTCACATACTTTGTTAATGAGAAAATAAGGGAGGTCTCGCAGCAACCAAAGTGTCGTCAGTCAATTCATCGACTGTCACTGTCAATGTTGCTCGTGTCAAACAGCGTTTTAGTCACTTTATTTTTTTAACTTAAAATCTTATTCATACTTCTAACACTCAGAGTGCTTTGTTTCGATAGAATGATGAATTTTCACCGAAGTAAATTACTTTTAAAAATATTTTCGTAATCATAAAGTCTCCATTCCAAATTGTATCATTTAAAATGTAACAGGCTCTTTATAGGAAAGCTCGCTTCATCGTACACTTTAGTCTAGGTCATGACCTAGACTAAAGTTAAGAGAAAACACATCACAAAAAAAATGAACGTAATTGAAAAAAATAGGAATTATTGTAAAGGTTTCATTTATGTGATACAAAGGCTACTTTTTGAAATGTCCTTTCTATGGGAAAATTACCTCACAGACTTGTTATTTTAACATTTACCGGGAATCGGTCATCAACCACAGGGATTTGAAGAATAATATTGTATCATACCCTTCCGACATTTTTGAAACCTCGCTCCTAAATACTGTTTTAACGCACCCCTATAGCCGAGTATAATAAGGTGCAAAATAATAATAAAAACGAAAATCTCACTATAGTGTTAGGGTCATAAAAAGAATAGAAATAAAATGTGTAAGGAGCCACAATTTCCCTAGTATAACGCTGGACATATTAATTTTATGAGAGGCAATAACAGAAGATTTTATGTGCTATAATATGATCTACCGAGTTTTATTGACAACCTTTGTGGTTTTCTAGAGCGAGAGGTTACGGAAGAATATTTCGTTTTGGTCCTGTGTGAATTTGAAAATTGTTCAACGCTACACCTTATTCTAGGTAAGTCGCTACCTCCGGGAGCGAGTGAAGTGTCTCAGAGGAAATTGTTACATATAGGCAGCATGAAATAATTTCATGTACAGTATAATATCAACTTACCCGAAACTGTTAATGTTTTCCAATCAACCTTGAACCTAATGCTTTTGCGATAAAGTTGAAAATCTGTTAAAGAAATTTGACAGAATGTTGTAGCTTGTAGCTTGATGTACTAGCTATGTCCTAAAATATGTCGCAGTCAACTAGCTTGATCAGCCGTTTAATTTGTGGCCTAGCCTTTTCATTATCGGCACCGTTTAATCAGCGTTCGTCTAATACAACATTTAATGGACGGGCTTAGGCTGTTTATAGAATAGGGTATGGCAAAAATTAATGAAATATTTAATTTAAAGAATTCTTAACTCAAACACACACACAACATAAAATCGAGCTCCGCGAGGGATACGTTTGTAAGTAAAGAACCAATAAAATCAGTTCATATTACCTAGCTTCGCTCATCCTCTTACATCTTTAAGAAGTTTACTTTTTTAGAAAGTTTTTTTATGGTGTCGCTTACTCTAAATTTAATTTGTATCGGACAACACAGTCCATTTTAACCGACTTCCTAAAAAGGAGGAGGTTTTCAATTCGGTTGTTTTTTTTTTTGTTTGTTACCGTAATAACTCCGTAATTTATGAATCGATTTGAAAAATTCTTGTTTTACTTATCAGGATATACTTGTAGATTGGTCCCATTTAAATTTAATCAAAATCGGTGAAGAAGTTTGGATTATAAATCGAAATAGTTGGTATTAGTTTACTTGGATGATGGTTTTTTGTCATCCAAGTAACCGAAATTGCGTATTTTGCTTTCCAACGATTCTGCAGTGGTGTTGTTAGGTGTGGCGTACCACTAAAAAGTAAAAAATAAAATACCTACAAAAATACTACCGACTTCCGAAAAAAACACTACAAAGTGAAAAATAACTTTAATTTCTTTAAAGTCGGTGTCAAAACACGATGAACCTAACAAAAACACCGACTTCTGAAGTTACTTTTTACTTTGTATTGTTTTTTTCGTCAGATATCTTATGACTAACATTAGTTGTTAGTAGTACACAAAAAAGAATAAAAAATAAAATAAAATAAGGATATTTATGTCTAGTTGGTATATTATTCATTTTATTTGTATTTGAAAAATTATCAATCGCTTATAATTCTCCATATTGCAGCTTCCACTATTCTCTGCATCACCCAAAGGTTGACTGGTAGAGAATTTCTATGGTACTTTTTTTGTGCTGAAAGTGTTAAATAAATAAAAACAACAACAACAAAGTATGTGTCTGAGGCAGAATGTGCAGAGAACGATTAAGTAGGTAAGGAAAAAGCTACCTGAACATTCTCCCCACATAATGCCTCAGAATGGGAGAGTAAAGACTCTCCACCACTGTTTGCAGGATGCTATTGTCACACATTTTGTGTTAAGCGACACCACAAAAAGTTTTTTTCTAGTAAAAGGAAATGTCAATTTTTCCATAAGTGCGATCCAAAATGTTTCCATGACACTCAACAACTTTCCTTCACTATCGCTTTCAAACAGACGTAAAAACTTGTTCCTTCCGATGCGAGGTTTATAACGCTTCGCAAACTTTATCACTGTATGGCCCATAAAATGGAGCCTATATAATTTATAACTATATTAGAATTACACTCGCGTTGAGAATCGTGTGTAGTTTTGGAGTAACGGTGTTAGGAGTCAATATGTTTTGGTGTTTGTGATTACTTTTTTTCGAGGCTTTTTTTATTTGATAAGGGTTTGCTCTTGACTCAAGTCTAGGTCAGAGATGACGGAGATAAAGTTTACGATGGAGCGAGCTAAACAGAAGTAGCCTGTTCACTCTAAATTTGAACAGATTAGGGTTGGAAGTATTTTTTTTTTTGCTTTTAAACCTTCCCTGTATTCTGGCGAACTAAACAAAAAAAGAATTACCGAAATCGGCCCAGCCGTTCTCGAGTTTTAGCGAGACTAACGAACAGCCATTCATTTTTATATATAAGACTAGCTGTGCCCCGCGGCTTCGCTCCCGTCAACTACCCATTTTTTTTTGCTTTTAAACCTTCCCTGTATTCCGGCGGATTAAACAAAAAAAGAATGACCGAAATCGGCCTAGCCGTTCTTGAGTTTTAGCTAGACTAACGAACAGCAATTCATCTACACTAATATTATAAAGAGGAAAACTTTGTTTGTTTGTTTGTTTGATTGTAATGAATAGGCTCAAAAACTACTGGACCGATTTTAAAAATTCTTTCACCATTCGAAAGCTAAATTATCCACGAGTAACATAGGCTATATTTTATTTTGGAAAAAAATAGGGTTCCGTAAGATATTTGGGTTTTTCGGACACAAGGTGTAAAAATCAACCAGAAAAGTTTCTTATTTTGCGTACGCTGCCTAAACTATAAAAGATAGAACCATAAATTGTTCTAATTAATTGTAGATCTTATTAATATCTTCAAAAAAGTCCGCGACACACTATACCTATCTATGTCGAGTGGGGCACAACAACCACTTTTTTATTTAAAACTCTTGATTTTTTTTTTTGGACTAAATATAAACGCGTTTATTTTACTCATGCTATTAATCCTTATCAAAATAAAGTATTTCATCACTAAGTACAGTTTATGTAGACGATATTTGGTCTTGGAATGATTAAAATCGGACATTTGGTTTTGAAGTTATGGCGAAATTAAAATATTACGATTTCTGCTGCACGGCCCGTTGCGAAGTGGACGTCACCAAGGCGGGGCGGGGAGTGCGAGCGTGCGTGTGCGGGAGGGGAGTTTAGATCTATGAGTAATGTAAAGTGTCCTTCACACTATTCCGAAGTTGCACGAGGCGAAGTGCTCTCCGAAGTTGACCGAAGTCCGAAGGTGTCCACACACTCGAGCAACATCGCGAGGAGCTCAGTCGCCCGTTCCCCCTGTTCCCCTCACGATAGACAACGTAGGATACGATAGGATAACGTTCATGTGGCAACTGCCGTTGCAATGTGTACTCTCGCATAATAAAAATACGTGCGTATTTACTATGGCTGACACGAACCGAAGTGAGCCGAGTAGTGTGGACAGACGCTTCGTGTTCGAACTTCGAGTCCTTTGACTCGGGCGCAAAAACCGACAACAACTGGAAGTCGCCCGGGGCGAAGCGAAGTTGCACGAGGCGAAGCGAAGTGCCCTTCTACACTATCGTATTCGCTCAACTTCGATCAACTTCGGGAATAGCGTGGAGGTTACTTAAGGTACACGCACGGCTCAGACGCGAGGTCGGCTCCCTACGCAGCGGTCGTGCGCAAAGTCTAATAATTTTCGTGCGATTTTTTTTAGAAAACTACACCTACGCAAAAGTTCTTCTCAGAGCTAAACAACAGTTCTTCTCAGAGCCAAACAACAGTTCTTTTCAGGGCTATGTATGTAAATCGGGCTGGTTTCCGCAACTCCACGACTAGGCGCGTATTTTGCGTGTTTTCAGGGCTAACCAACAGTTCTTTTCAGGGCTAACCAACAGTTCTTTTCAGGGCTAACCAACAGTTCTTTTCAGGGCTACACAACAGTTCTTTTCAGAGCTAGAATATTTTACACTTTTGTGTTTATTTTACACTTACACGCTTTTAACATTTTCTTAAACATTTGAAAATGCCTAAGAGAGCCAGGTCTCAACTTACTAAACATAGTTCTCAAGCACGGGCAGCAAGAATACACCGTATGGGAGAATCTTCACCGGAACGTTCACAACGCCTTGCTGAACAAAATCAGAGAAAATCTCAGGTAATACGCGCACGAGAGTCGAGTGTCGAACGTTCGCAACGCCTTGCACAACAAAATCTGAGAACCTCTGACTCTGAGTTATAATATTATAAAGCAGAAGAGTTTGTTTGGTTGAGCACGCTAATCTCAGGAACAACGAAAAATTATTTCAGTTTTCGATAGCCCATTTATCGAGAAAGGCTATAGGCTATATATCATTAAGCTAAGTCAAAAAGGAGCGCAGAATTAATGGAAAATATGACGCAGACGAAGTTGCGCGGGTCAGCTAGTTTTTAAATATAGGAGAAGATAATATCTTCTCCTATATTTAAAAATAACATCAAAATAACATAAAATAATCTAAATAACATCTGAAATCGACATTTTAGTAACCATGCAAATAACAGGTAGAACAGGTGATTATCATTGTACTTAGTATGTTCCTGTGAGATAATCTTCTGATTTCACGCCGGTACAGCCCCTGTCAAAAGCTAGTAACAGAAAAATATTTATTCAGAAAAAACAACACACAAAAGAAGTAAAACAGAAACACAATCATATTGTGGCAACAACCAATAATATGATACACAAATCTGATATCCCGGGCGTAGATTAATCGAATGTCAATCATCGTGTATGCGAGGCACTTGACTACCCAGCCCGTCTAGAATTATTGCATGAATGTTGTACTGAGGCGTTGATCGAGGCGTGAGCTCGAATTATTGGTAAATACCTAATATGTATGGATTGACTGTTATCTAAGCTAATCCATACTAATATTATAAGGAGGTAAAGTTCGTGCGTTTGTGAGGTTGTAGGGTAGGTTTTTTAAGGATGGTCAATCATTAAATGACTCCTCCCGCTCTGGGTAAAGCAGAAGGGTGTATCAGACTCCTACTCAAACCCATCCATGTTCCTCTTAATGCCCTTTGCGTTCCAGGGCCGCGGTGACTGTCTAACCAATTCCGCAACCCTGGTAGGCACTGGCCCTAATGGGCCCCGTCTTCTTTGCTGATAACCCTTTAAGGCGCGCGTGGAACACAGCGCGCCGTCGACCTGGGCCTGGTTCTGATCAGACGGCGAGCCACCCAATGCTCGTTGTCCGCAGGCCCGCGCCTACGGTAGCCGGGAATCGCCCTGTACTGACTGACTGAAACCAACGAACCGATTTTGAAAATTCTTTTACCAATAGAAAGCCACATTATTTGTGAGGAGAATAGGCCATATGGGAATATAATAACCAGAAAAATATCGCCCAATGAAGTAAACACGTAACGTACGCTGACCCGTAAAAGTTACTCCGTTTTTTCTTACCTAAACTGCTGAAACAATTTTGATAATTCTAGCTAATCTAATCTTATCTAACTAATATTAAAAATGCGAAAGTTTGTGTGTTTGTTACTCAATCACGCTAGAACCGATCTGGATGATATTTGGAACAGAGATAGACTATAGTCTGGAATAACACATAGGCTTTTCCGGGAGTATGTTCCCAAGGGATCACGCAGGCGAAGTCGTTGGCAGAAGCTAGTTAGACATAATCGCGTATCACCTCGCACAGTTTCAAGGCGAGAAATATATGATGATTCAGTGTTATGTTTATTAGACTTGATCCATGTTGTGGAGCTCGTGGCAAAATAATATCAGCCGCACAGGTTGATCTTCAAGGTTAAGCAACGCTTGCCGAGGTTGGTCTGTGGATGGCTGACCATCTTATCATACCGAGTTTCTTCCGTGCCACGGAAAGCACGTTAAGCTGTTGGTCCCGGCTGTCATTTGGAGATCTTTGGCAGTCGTTACGGATAGTCGGAAGCTAGAAAATCTGACACCAGACTTGCCAAGGAGTACCGTGTTACCCAGTTAATGGATTGTGGAGGTCTGGTAGGCAGCCGCTCCGCGTAAAAAACTGATATACAGCTGAATCCGGTTTGATTGGAAGCCGACCCCAATATAGTTAGGAAAATTGCCTAATCTTATTAAGGCAAGTTTAAATAATTTCTATAAACCCTTTCTATATAGTACTTCAATATTATAATCCACTGAAATATTCCCAGATTCTTAAGCATCAACAAAAATATCTCTCTGTCTCTCTCTCTCTCTATTCTTGTCTCTTTCTTTCATCCTCAAAACAAAAATCTTCACTCATCATATTTTATTCCAAATCTCACTGACGGTTTTGAAGAACACTTGTCGGGTAATCCGGCTGACAACCGGCTGTACAGTAGTGGGGATTAACCGTCTTTCCGACACGGTTCCGACACGTTTCCCGGTCCGCTCGGATTAGTTACTGTGGGGATTCTTCATTCCCGTTTGGTACTTTTATTGCGGGCGCTGACTTGAACAAAATCTTGGACAAGATTGGCATATGGTAGGGGAGAGGGAAAAGGTCAAGTTTATTTAGTGGTGTTTCTTCAGTTCTTTTTACGAAGAAATCTTTGTAAGAAGTTCTGCAGAATAGAATAGAAAACTCATATTAGTTACAGAAAAAACAGATGAAGAAACATTACATAGCGTTAGAATAGTTAATTACGGGATTGCTACCATGTACCTTTTTATTTGCGAGTTTCCGATATTTCGGCACTCTTGCTAACTGAATCTTGCGGGTGGGATGTTATTGGCAGACATATCGGTCTACCCTCTTTCGTAGTAAACCGTAATTAAATAATCTAATGTTAGTGACCATGAAAGTTTAAAACAATATATTATATAGGGCGGCCTTATTGCTTAAAATAATATTTTCAAGACAACCTTTGGATGGATTTTGAAGGAATAGGAAAGAAAAAAAGAATACAGTGTGATTCTGTAAACATCTCTGTGTGTATACTCAGGTGAAGTGAATATAAATTCAGCTGTCTTTTATTTAATCCAGATAAAATGGTAGTTCACTTAATCCTCACTTCACCTCCGTTAACACAGTGAGATGTTGACAGAACAGACCTGCAGTAAAATTCGTATCCGGAATGTGAACAGAATATTCACATCACCTAAGTTGACGTCAATATAAAGTAAGCTGTTAATCCTTCCAATCATGTGGTCTGAGAGATCGCTTTAAGTTCACTCCACCTTCGTTTTAATGATAAGGTGTTTATAGAATACTAGTTTCCCCCGCGACTTTGTACACCAATACTCCGATACCCCGTTTATTCCCTTTCCCTTAGGAATTTCGGGAAATCCTACGACCAGTAGTTTCGGCATTGCGTTGATCGATCAATCACTGAATTTCTGCTTTTATATATAATACTAGCCGTACCTCACAACTTCGCTCCCGTCAACTGGCTACTGACTCCAGGGGCCAGCCAGGAAAATAATAGAAATGAAATGCAAATCTCTTCACTGAAAGATTAAGGGTTAAAAGCAAATTGGAACAGTCGTTTTGTAGAAAATCACGAACATACATACACACACAATTGAATGTAGAATGTAGGTTGAATGTAGAATCTCCATGTTTTGAAATAGGTTAAAAGTACTCAATCAGCCTCAGTAGTCCTCATCAATATTACAAATCACGAAAAATATTCCATAAAACCTTCTGCCTTCCCTCCATCATAACCTTGACCCCCAACACATTACACTGTGAGCCAGCTTAGCAGAAATTCGGACCTCAAAGCATAAGCAACCGCATAAATCTTAGTTACGTGACCTCCCGGAGGTTCCTTGGAGGTACGGAGGCAATTACACTGTGTAGCAGTCCCGCAGGAGTGAGATATGAGAGTTTAAGACTAACTTGTACGGAGCGTTGCGTTGTTTTGTAAATGTTAAGGTGTGATGTTTTTTTGGGCGGACGTGTAATGGATGTTTTAAAGTGGTTTTAAGTTAAGAGAGCACAATGGATTCAAATAAAAATAGGAACGTCAATGACCTCCATTTGTCAAATATCTCTTGAAAAGTATGGTTTGCAAAGAAAACTTAGTTGCATATGTATACTTAAACTATGTTTAATTAAATAAGTCTTAAATCAAATTTAAATAAGAACGTTCAAAAATAGTAAATTAACTAAATAACATATTTGATTTTTTTAAAGTCATTATTAGCTATTTTAAACCATACCAAAACACATTTGTCACTCAATATTTGTAAATAATAATTTAAAAAGAAACTTGCTTTGTACACCCTACCTACCTGGTTTAAATTGACAGCTATGACGTCACAATATGGCGCTAAGGTGATCCTATTCTTATTTGAGCCGCATTGTAAATTAATGTATTGATGAATTATGATTTTTGTGTTACATAACTACAATTTTTTTAATTAGTTACTAAGATTATAAAGAGGAAAAGTTTGTGAGGTTGTAGGGGGTAATCCTCTGGATCTTCTGAATGGAATTTGAAAATACTTTTACCAATAGAAAGCCATGTTTTTTGTGAGTATCATGTGGGTGTCACATTAATTTGCTATAATTATATTATCACTTCCCAGAATTTGATCCTCATTTTTTTTTTTTGAAATTACTTTTATTTTTGCGCCACATTAGGAATTTCTCCTGTATCGTCGGTGCATTTACAAACATACAAAGTCACACACAAACAGCCAGACCCGGAACAACTATCTGTAGGCCATACAAATATTTGTTCCGTGCGGGAATCGAACCCACGACACGCAACGCAGCAGCCGATCGCTCAACCACTGCGCCAACCGTGCCGTATTTATTACACTTTCAAAAAATGGTGTAGTAATACAGGCTGTGTTTTGTGTTCGCAAAATCAGCCGGTTCTTTTCCTGGGTAGGAATAACGACTTTTCCAAAATCCAATGATGTAGTTCTAATTTTCATCAACATCGGGCTCGAGACTCTTTTCAGTGTTTTTTTGATATTCTTCATTGTTTTAGATTTGGCCACGAAGGCACATTTTAAAAATTCATTCTGTATAGCCTATGATAGTCTATATATTTACCCGAAAAATACCGCCCAATGAAATGAGTATAGGTCAGCTTGTTTTTAAATATTCATACTTTCCTTATTTGCCAACTAATTAAGGTTCACGTGGAGCGACTGCGAAATTCTGTCCTCCATAACCCAGTAAATTGTTGTGATAATCCCAATCTCGGCGAGGGGGGCCGGGAGTCCATAGCACAGGGTATCCTAGTTTGGATTACTGACTCCCACAAACCTTTGTATCTTGAATATATTTTGTAGTCCTAAATATTGTTAGTTGTACTTTGTGGGAGAAATAATAAATCTTATTTTATCTTATCCCAAGTGGTTAACACTTTGGTACCTTAACGTAACCTCCGATGCACGGAGGAATCTCGGTATCTTAAGGTCACCCATCCACAGACCGACCTCGGAAAGCGTTGTTTAACCTTAAAAATTTACCCGTGCGGCTGATATTATTTACATACAAAATTAATAGCTAATGCGGGCCATACAACTTCCAATTTTAAATTGGCATAAATTTCTGTTTTATTGATCAAAAATCAGTCATCAAATGGTAGTAATTACGTTTCGTATTTTCGTTTGATCAAACGAACAAACCACTTGAAAGTGTGTCGCCCAATTCAATGCATCCATTAGCTACATAATTATTGAAAATACTGGCGTCATAATTTAATATTTAAAACATTCATCGTCGAAATACGATAACTTTGCATCTGATTGCCGAATGAAAAATATCCATTATAGCGATTATCTCAGCTGTCGATAATTTCTGATCGGATATGCATACCAATGCAATAAATTATTCACAAGTGTACAACGTCCCAAAAATATCTCGTATGAAAATTAAACACTAGCGTCCAGAGTACGACAATTTAATTCATAACAAGCCGAAGAGGTCATATTCTGCAGGAGAATCTTAACACCGCGATTTACAAAAGTGACGTCACGGCACAACGCCATCTGTTATTAGAAAGCGGTACTAAATTGACGTGTTACAAATGTTGACTTTCGCTTATAACTAATAATATTATGTATTATTTAAACAGATTAGACATTCCGCCCACCATGGACGGCTCTGTCCATCAACCTTAACATGACAATATAAACTTAAATTAATGATTGGTTGATTGGCTATCAATTATAATTTAAGTCCAATGGCCTTATGTCTCCAATACAAGTTCATGCCTTATGTAAATAAAAGTTAAACAAAAGTAAAAATACAAGTTCATTTTTGAGTAATTCACAAGTCTGTAAAATTAAATGAAAACCCAACATAAAATAAATCAATAAGATGGTAAACTATAACTAAGTGTTAACAGGTAAAATAATTAATTTAGATACAGGTCTTTTAATCTCATTATTTTTACAGCGTATGGTTACAACGCGAGTAATGTTGTCCAAACCTGGATGTTTATTTATTATAACTCCGTATAACCATCTAGCGGGTGGAAGACCGTCGTCCTTCACCAGAACCATGTCTCCAATCTCAGGTTCAGGCTTACCATCTGTCCATTTGTATCGATGCTGCAATTGAGTTAAGTACTCTAATGACCACCTACGCCAGAAATTTTGAAGCATTTTTTGCGTAAGGTGCCACCGCTTCAGATTACTAATGGATGAATTTTCATAGTTAGCATCAGGTACAGTAACCAGAGGTTCACCCACGAGGAAGTGTCCAGGCGTCAAAGGACATGAGTCCTCTGGATTGTTGGAAAGCTGAGAGATCGGCCTCGAGTTAAGGCAGGCCTCAATCTGAGCCAGCACAGTTGTCATTTCTTCAAATGTCAATGTGCTGGTGCCTATGATTCTTTTTAAATGGTGCTTCGTGGACTTGACACCAGCCTCCCACAATCCTCCAAAGTTTGGAGCATGGGGAGGTATGAAATGCCATGTCGTACCGTTAATAGCTAGGAAGTCCGCTATTTCCGAAGCTACCATGGACCTTTCCACGTTGAATAATTGTCGCAATTCTTTTGCACTACCAACAAATGTGGTCCCATTATCACTCCACAAGTCCAGTACTCGGCCACGTCTGGCTACGAAGCGCTTAAAAGCCGCAAGAAAACTCTGGGAAGTCATGTCACTGACAACCTCTAAATGAATAGCCCGAGTGGACATGCAAACAAACAAACATATATAACCATTTGTGGAGTGATGGCCACGCCCTTTAGAGGTTCGGATGCTAATTGGACCTGCGTAATCTACGCCACTGCACTGGAAGGGCTTCTGAGCAGACACCCTAGCCTTTGGTAATTGGCCCATCATTGGTTGGTGTGATTGTTTAGAATGTCGAATACAAGTTACACACTTATGAACATATTGCCTAACGAGAGTCTTAGCATTGAGTATCCAGTATTTGGATCTTAAATAATTGAGCATCAATTGCGGCCTGCCATGCAAAGTTCTCTCGTGAGCCTCCGCAATCAAAAGATTGGTGAAGTGTGATTTATGAGGAATTAAGATGGGGTGCTTCATATTCTCATCAATAGAAGCCCGGTGCAAGCGACCACCAACTCTCAAGATCCCGTCGTCGTCAAGAAAAGGACTCAACGAGGTAAGTCTACTCCCTTTATTTAGTTTACGGTTTCCTTTCACAGATTCTATTTCTTCAGTAAAAGACTGGAGTTGGCAGAGTTTGATACAGGTAAGTACAGCTTCATTTAATTCCTTTGTAGTTAACCAAGTAGTCATTTTGTTGTTATTACATTCAGATTCCTTCATTCGTAAAAATCTTCTACAGTATGCTATCACTCTTATTAACCTACTGAACTTAGAAAATCTAGTAAATAGACCATCATCACATTCTACCGCAGTTGCATGACATTTTGTTTTTATCTTTCTTTCTTCTAGCGTAGTAACTTGCAGATTTCCTCTATTATAGTCTATTTTTTCATTCCGTAACCATAGTGGGCCATTTTTCCAGAGATGTATATCATTACAATCAGAAGGGCTTGCTCCCCGAGATGCGCAATCTGCTGGATTTTCTGACGACGACACATGGAACCACTGACTTCTATCCATAATGATAAGAATCTCCGAAACACGATTTGCGATAAACGTTTTCCACCGACTGGGGTGGCTGCTTAACCACGCCAGTACTACGGATGAGTCGGTCCACGCAAATAAGTGCTGTTTGGAAACTTCTAGAGTTGAAGCGACTTCCTGAAGCAGTTTTGCTAGTAAGACTGCTCCACAAAGCTCTAATCGCGGTATTGATACCTGCTTAACAGGAGCAACCTTGGTTTTTGAAGTCACCAAGTTTGTGTGAATAAATCCATCTCTATCAATGATGCGGACGTAGACCACTGCGGAATATGCAACATTGGATGCATCTGAGAAGCCATGCAATTCTAGAACCTTGTTCTCCTTGCTAGAGTTGATCCAACGAGGCAGACGAAACTTAGTCAGATTACAAAGGCTTTTCCGGAAGTCAAGCCACTCTTGCAGCAATGATGCAGGTAGCTCTGCGTCCCATTCGATCCCAGTCATCCATATGCGTTGAATGAACACCTTCGCAGTGATGATTATCGGTGCTAACCACCCGAGAGGATCGAATAGCCGCGCTATGTCCGAAATAACCTTGCGCTTTGTCACTGGTAAATCTATATCCTTAAGCTGAATAGTGTAAACAAGCTCATCATTGTCCTTGTCCCACGATAATCCTAATATTTTTGAAGTTGCATCTGTTTTTAGTTCTATGTTCCCTTGTGTTTGTGATATTTGGTCATCCTCTTCAATCAATCTTAATAATTCTTTGTTGTTACTAGCCCACTTTTGAAGCTGGAAACCGCCGCGTTTAAGCAACTTCGATATCTGTTGATATATTTCTACTCCTTCTTCAATGGTTTGACATCCCGTCATGAGATCATCCATATAAAACCCGGAAACAACACGGTCCTTTGCTAAAGGAAAATCAGCGCCTTCATCCTGAGCTAGCTGTTGCAAAGATCTTACTGCTAGGTAAGGTGCCGATGATGTTCCAAACGTTACTCGCAAATGACGTAACACTTGAATTTCGTCATCTGGATTTTCACGCCATAATAAACGCATAAAATCTGTATGATCATCACATACCTTGATCTGTCGATACATCTTGACGATGTCCGCTACCAGACAGATAGGTTCACAACGCCAACGCATGATAATATGACGAAGCTCAGGTTGTAGAGAAGGCCCCACCATTAAGTCATGATTAAGAGATACCCCGTTGCTACCCACACACGATGCATCAAATACGATACGCAACTTCGTTGTGCTTTTATCGTTGCGGATGACGGCATGATGAGGTAAATATACAGAACCTTCTTTATCCCTATCCTGTACTATATCCATATGATTAAGCGTTATATATTCCTTTATAACCGCTGAATACTGAGCCTTGAATTCGGGATTCTTTAGAAATCGCTTTTCTAAGGTTAAAAAGCGTTTAAGAGCAATTTCCTTTGATCTACCATATTTGCAGGCAGGATCGCTTGACCTGAAAGGCATATGCACAATATAGCGGCCAGATTCATCTCGTTTAGTCGTGGCCTTAAATATCTCTTCGCACTTTTGTTCTTCCGGGGTCAAGTAAACCTTATCGTAATCGCCCTTGGGCTCAGATTCAAGTTCCCAGAACTGTTTAAGGAGTGTGTTCTCATCTGTATGAGTAGAATGCAATGTGACTACGACATTGTGGCATGTCTCGCTTTGGTTGATTTCACCTACTTGACCAGACAAGATCCATCCTAGTCTTGTGTTTTGTGCGATGAGTCGACCAGGTGGACCTCTGATTAAACCCTCTAGCATAATCTGGCCATAAACTTCGGCGCCTAAAAGCAAATCAATCTTGTTCGGAGTATCGAACGAGGGATCTGCTAAAGCCAAAGACGAGATTGTGGTCAAAACATTTGCCACAACTTTTCTTTCCGGTAAAATAGTTGTTAATTTCTTTAAAACATAAGCCTTAACAGTAATAACAAAACTAGGGTCGACGCGTGATTTAACCTTAATGAGAACCATCGAATTTAATGAAATCATTGATTGGCCTTGATCACAACCTATACCTGAAATCGATCCCTTAGCTGGTATTCTTTTAAGACCTAAGAGCTGGACTGCAGACTCCGTCACAAAGGAAGCCTGAGACCCCTGATCTAACAGGGATCTTAATACTATAGCAGTACCGCTCTTCGATTCCGCTGCAAGTAGCGCAGTGGCCAATAATATTTGACTATGACCTTTAGCAAAACAACTTACAACATTAGTGGAATTACTCTGGGTTGGAGTGGTATCAGCAGAAACGCTGCTTTCTGCAACTTGATCAGTTTTGCTACCATCACCAACAGCTGATTTGGAGACATTCTTGAGATGAAGAAGACTATGATGCTTCTTTTTACATATATGACATCTGGTGGACTGGCGGCATGCATATACGGAGTGATTTGCCCCTAGACAGTTATAGCATAATCCATTTGTTTGGACAAAATTACGACGCTTATCAATATCGAGACCGGCGAACCTTTTACAATTCGCCAGCTTGTGGTTATCTTGACAACAAATACAAGATGTAGTTGACACGTGAAGCGATTTCACTGGCACGTTACGATTGGACTGATGACGTTGACCTTTACTGTTGTCTAAAAATTCCAAAGACCGGAATCTTTGCTCAAGGAAAGACTTGAACTGATACATTGTAGGCAAGTCGTCTGAACAATCGCTAATTTTCATTTCCCACTGTTTACGTGACTCAGTGTCCAGTTTCAAACACAATACATAAATAATTATTATATCCCAATGCTCAACCATTATACCTAAATTTTGTAAAGCATGTAAACATTCGTTAGATGTATCTAATAATTCCTTAACTGCGCTGGAGGATTCGGTTGCAATATTTTTTTGACTCATGAAACGTTTAATTATGCAATTCGCTAAGTATTTTTTATTATTATAGCGATTCTCTAATTTAGTCCAACAGGTTGCATAATTACTGCTAGTAATAGGAATGTGGCGTAAAAGACCTTCAGCCTCTCCAGACAAATGTGATTTTAAATAATGCAGTTTCTGAACATCGTCTAGTAGGTTATTATCGTGAATTAACGATTTAAATAAGTCTCTAAAACTAATCCACTCAGAATAACTTCCGGTAAACATGGGCAACTCAATCTTTGGCAATTTTACAGAACAAATCTCTTTAGAACCCTTTGCTGATTCAGAAACTTTACCTAAACTATCTGAACATACAATTTTTTTCAATGCTTCCTTCAACTCCGCTTTATAATCAGTAAATAATTCTTCTGTGGTCTCATATACATTTTTTTTGTTATAATCCAATTTTTAAATTCTATAGACGTAACCGATGATACAATTTTTATATGAGTTTCAGAAAACGCTGACCAGTTAGCTTCTAAATTTTCTAATCTAGTTTCTATGTAGGAACTGGTTACTCGCTCCTTAGGTGATTTCTTAAAGTTAGACCTTGCTTTACTGATAGTAGAAAGTAAATTAGACTGCAAATTACTCAAAGCTTCCATATTGAATTAACCTGTTCTTGAACGATAAAATATGCTAAGTTCGCGGGGACAACACGTAAAAAATCACAAGTCTTTGAACACAATACACTTCGCTGCAAAATCGGACATAGGTTCCCCGTAGTTCACTTTTTCTTGAAATTATTCTAAGTCCATGCCACACGTTAAAGTTTCTAAGTCCAAATCGTAACTTAAAATGTTCCGAGTTAATAAGGTCCAAATTGCTTTTAATGGTTAAGTCTCAATTAATTAATTAATTACTGATATAATAAAGTACTCACACTATATCACTGTCACTCACTTGTACGTAGCTCGTCGCAATGATATGCGGGGTAGGTTCTCCCGCACCGCAGTTGCTGCTCACGCCAACACGAACTGGATTGCCAGCACCAGCGCTTACCGTTGTACCACTTGTACATATACGCTTAGGCGCCAATCTTGTACGGCCCGCCGATACTGCTCGCTTCTGACCACGTTGACGTAGCAGATTGACCATTCAACCTGACTCCACCACAAACAAAGACAATGCACACCAGTCCTTAATCCGGTTCCGAAGGACCACTTGTACAACGTCCCAAAAATATCTCGTATGAAAATTAAACACTAGCGTCCAGAGTAAGACAATTTAATTCATAACAAGCCGAAGAGGTCATATTCTGCAGGAGAATCTTAACACCGCGATTTACAAAAGTGACGTCACGGCACAACGCCATCTGTTATTAGAAAGCGGTACTAAATTGACGTGTTACAAATGTTGACTTTCGCTTATAACTAATAATATTATGTATTATTTAAACAGATTAGACAACAAGTGCAATACGACATTTAAATTTAACATCGCTGCTGCCTGCATTTTGATGTTTAATTATTTTTTACATTTTGAGAGCAAGATTCGGACGTTAAATATTTATGCAAGTAGGTCACTTGGAACCAGTATATTAATCTACTAGCTGACTCACGCAACTTCGTCTGCGTCACATTTTCCATGAATACTCCGCTCCTATTTGTTAAGACAAATAGGAGCGGAGCGGATATATCATCACGCTAAGGCGTGATGATATATAGCCTATAGCCTTCCTCGATAAATGGGCTATCGAACTCTGAAATAATTTTTCAAATCGGACCAGTAGTTCCTGAGATTAGCGCGTTCAAGCAAACAATCTCTTCAACTCTATAATATTACTAGGATAGATGATTGAAAGTAGAATTAGGTCTGGTAGGCAACCGCCCTATGTAAAAGACTTGTATTCAACTGAATCCGGTTTGACTAGAAGTCAACCTCAATATATTTGGGAAAAGACTAGGCAGATAATGAGGTCACTTGGAAAAATACGATGCCTCAATCCGATGTTATGGACAGGCACCCTTAAAAACGAGAAGAATTACCTTTCCTATCCGGCCACTTTTAGAATGCCTGTTTTTTACACTGCAACGAGGCAGCAAAGCGGAGAAACGGAGAATTTTTAAACAACGGAATAGCATAAAATCTCCGCACCGTATGAGTCATTGACAATTTTATGACATGATTGGTTAAAATTTCTCTGTTTCTCTGCTCCGCTGCCTCAATCTGCTGTTATGGACAGGTAACCTCAAAAAATTCTTTTCAAAAACCCCAAAACAAAAGAACAATAACTATTCGTCAATCCGACTTCCACAAAAACATATGATGGAGTCACATCCGTCGCGTTGAAATCGAAACAAGTTTTGTTCCAGTTAGTGCACGCGCCATTCTCTGGGGAGGCTCCCGTTGTTTTAAAATACATTTATATTCGTACAATACTGTGCAAAACTCGATGAGCTTTTCGAAATTGAGGAGTTAAGTAAACAAATGGGGGATATGTTCGCAATATATTATAAAATAGACAATTTCAGTCGTAAGTTCAAAAAAGACTCGTCATTGTTATTATTTGGAACTTTGTTGATTTTTTTTATTAACGATTCAGTGGTGATTCTCTACAACTAAATTGACATTCACATGTGCGTTCCCATTCACAGTATACTGGCGTGATGTTATGATAAGACTGGTAAACAATAAACAGACATGCAGTTTTAGCAATCCCCGTCAACTTGAGATCATTTATTAAAGAGTTCCGTTGCCTATCTCTGAAGCTACTCATCATATCTTCACCATTTTGAAATGGGATCACTCTAAGAAAACACTCTTCAGGTATGTCTTTAACATTTGAAGAGTTCCCTCTTTTTCGCCAGGATTCTATCATGAGAACTAGACTTGATGACTATGGACTATTAGCAGTACATCCTTTCAAACAAAAAAAAAAAACAAATCGAGCTGTATCTCGTGAACTGGGTAGACAGTTGAATTTTTCAGAGAGTGCATTTCTGTTGCCGCAATATCAACATATAATCAAAAATGTGCCTCCTCTAACTGTGAGGAATGTGATAAGGTGGAAGATGTTGTTCATCTCTTAAAACGGAATGTGGCCGATTTCAGGCTGAGAGAGTTAGATTGATGAATGAATTATGTTTAATTAAAAACAACATTATAGGATTATTCAATGAAATTTTATCTGCTCCTTTATCTGATGCGGCCAAATAGTTGTATAGCTTTGCAGGTCTTCGTTTTGTTAAATAGATATTAAGATTATTTTGTTTGTAGTTAGTTATAAGGTAAGTTTAAGATATAAGGTACAATGGGACTGCCATATATTTATGTACAGACGCCAGCACAACAAGCTATAACGATCTGTCAAATTTCTACAATAGATTTTCAGCTTTATCACATCAGTTTTAAGGTTCAAAGTTAATTGAGAAATTTGACAGTTTTGGGTAGCTTGACTGTACAAAAGTTCCTAATTAAATAAAGAGAGAGAAAAAAAAAATCAACAAAAATAATTGAAATTAAATATTAAAGGGGAAAAAACCGATTCTTTCCATACAAGATATTTTCGGTTTATGGTACGGAACTCTTCCTTTGAGAATCCGACTCACACTTCACCGGTTCATTTTCCAATTCCCTGCATCGCGTACCCTTTATATTTCACTCAATCAACCCACACATTAACACTATGTTTACTCAACACTCTGCCAACATATTACCGATTTAATTTATACAAAATACTCTTTACAGCTTTTTTTTTTGGGACAAGCCCGCCACACATTCCCAACCACTGCAACTCCTGAAAGCCAGAATCAACAGTGGCGACCACCAGAAAAACGCCGAGTTAATGAAACCCGACGAGTCCCGGAGAAACGATTCAACCGTCTTGGATCCCGCAACGAAATTAATCAGAAGAGTACAGCGGAGGAGTAGGAAAAATAAATATAATTTCCGCTTCCCTCCATATCAAGCAGGAGACAGATTAGAGCTAGGCCAATAGGCACCAAGGGACATATACAACTGGGTTAAGCCCATTTGCCAAGCACCACGGATTATATATTAACATTTAAACTAATGGGTCCTAAATTGTGAGCTACTTTTGATTCCAGTAATAGGTATGGCAAAATCGCCTGAACGCACGGAAATTTGTTCTGGTTTCTACAAGGTCCGTATAGTAAACTACTCCAGATGTAACCTGAATACTATCTAACACAATAGTATTCAGGTTACATCTGGAGTAGTATACTCTTTACAGCTATGGCCGACCGTTTCAAAGGACTATACGACAGTCTATGTAAAACACTTCGATTTTAAATTGTATGAAGTACTAGCTGACCCACGCCCGCCTCGTTGGGTGGTATTTTTCAAGTTATATAGCCTACTAGCTGACCCGTGCAATGTCGTCTGCGTAACATTTTTCATTACTGCTCCGCTCCTATTAGTCTTAGCGTGATGATATATAGCCTATAGCCTTCCTCGATAAATGCGCTATCTAATACTGAAAGAATTTTTCAAATCGGACCAGTAGTTCCTGAGATTAGCGCGTTCAACCAAACAAACAAACAAACTCTTCTGCTTAATAATATTAATATAATAATATAATATATAATATAGTATAAATGACACTCACAAATAAGGTGGCTTTCTATTGGTATGAGGTTTTTTTAGGATGGGAACTCATATTGTGGCTCCTCCTGCTCTGAGCAACAGACAGGAGTGTCAAACTCTTACTGACCCTGTGTGTTATCTCTATGCCCTTTGCATTCCAGGGCCGCGGTGACTCTTTTAAACAAATTCTGCAACCCTAGAATGGCCCTAACTATGCTGCCATCTCTTCGAGGCGCGAGTGGAACACAACGCGCCGACGACCTGGGGCCCGAGTCTGCTATTTTTATAAATTTGTCATTCCGACACGATGTCATTGTCATGCCGTTGTCATTTTGCTGAAAGTTCGTGATCTGCTAAATTCATAATGGCACGGTCACTGGCACGACAGTGGCCGGTCACTGGCACGTCAATGGTCTCGTAATAGAATTGCGGTAGGAATGCCGTATTGCCATTATTATAAAACCGAGCTAAATTTGAGCATTTATTCATGCCAGATTTTATTTATATTTAGTTTTACATATTATTTATTAGTGTTAAAAGCAACCTGAAGTAGTGAGAAGTTCGTAAATACTAAATCTGTCATTATGTACGAGATTACCATTCATATGGCTTTCTTTCAATGGCGTGTCAGTGGTTGATCATTGGAATGTCATACTGACGCCATTATTTTAGTAGATTACCAAACTTGTCAAAATTAACCATTTTGAAATCAGTGATCGACCATTCTGACACTATTGTAATAGCAGACTCGGGCCCCTGGGCCTGGAGGGCTACTCTCTAAGCACGAAGGCCGTAGTTACGGGCTTAGTTGCGGGCGTATTCTACTCCGTATCATCTAGACTAATGCTTAGTCCCGAACCCGAACTAAGAATTAATGACAATACGATTTGACAGTAAGTATCACATCGGATGTTATTAATTCTTAGCCCGAAACTGCCAGGCCCGGGTCGTTTCAGATTGTGTCACCATAATCATTATTACAGATTATGTATTTATGCTAAAAAAACAAATAATACAAATTACAAATTAAAAGGCACCATACAAAAATCCGTCCGACTTGCACTTAGCGCTCCAAGTCGATTTTTTCCTACGCTTCAAAATTAAGTCTCATAAAACAACGTGTCACTAAAACATTTTGTTCATAGTTGAAAGCCTTTTCACCAGATATTCGCACTAAATATATCATCCCGCATAGCAGTTCATTTTAAAAATCAAAGCTAAATACAAAGCGGCCGGCGCGACCCGATGACGCGCGACGATTGCCGATTCAACTCACGTCGGAGTTCGAACGTCAATTCCAGTGATACCAGCATTAGCCCGATCCATGACAGAGTTGCAATCCTATTCCATTTTGTTAGCCACCTATTGTTTTACGAATCGAGTCTGAATTTAGTGTCTGAAATAACTGAAATTTGGATGGATATTATTTGGCGCTTGGACAATAATGGATGGATTTAAGTGTACATTTGCAAGTTATGTTAAAAAAATGTGTAAACACATTTTTGGGTGAGCCTGTTCAGACAGTGCAAGCAATCCGCCCCTAAGACGACCCACTGACCGTGCAAGCATTTGTCAGTCATCATGCAGCTCAACTCATATCTTTATGGAGCTCAACGCTCTGACGAACAATACCAAAGTAAGGACATAATAATTATTATGTCCTTACTTTGGTATTGTATTTCACATAATTATGAACTTGTTGCCCATATATTTTTTTATACTTCGTATGAGACTCGACTCAATATTGAATTTTTCACTGTTTATATTTGTGGCAGGCAGAGCTGATCTTAAATATTTAACCAATGTCCAAAGTTAATTGAAAAGCATATGAATGTTATAAAACTGTTCTTAAAAATTTAAAATGACCAGAGTATGGACAGCGTCGCCGAGGCTTGTTCAGAAAGCGGTAACGAGACGATCTGGACGCACACAGGGAAGACTGGTTCTAGGTGGCGTAAGAAAAGAGTCAAAGAAGTAGAAAATAGTATAGGGGAGGCTTTTCCCAGCAGTGGAAAACATTAGCCTAAATAAATAAAGACCAGGACATCAACAGTAGACACGAAAAGGGCTTCGACTGGAAAGAAGTGCGAATTTATAAAGACTATCTTCTGCCAGCGGCTTCACCCACGTGAATGTTGTTAACTATCGCAAGGAAATATACTCTCGTGATAAAAAATGCCATTTCCTTTTCCAGACTATATCTACCATTGTGCCACCATATCCGTTCAGCCGTACTGGTGTTATTGAGTAACAAACTATTAAGAAACTTCCATCTATCCAACCATACAAGATTTTTTGCCAGCCACTTCCGCCAAATATTTGCATAAATATATTAGCAAGACGGCGTCAGCGACGGCTGAGCGATAGCGCTATCATCGTTTGGGTTCGGTGGTATTGGGATCGTTGCAGAAAACACTCAATACAGTACTAACCTTACTTAAATAACTGTGTGTGTGTTACAAAACTTACAAATAGGCAGTCCCCCAAAACGCCCGCCCGTTACCACTTCCTAGTGTTTTAGCTGTGGAGAAGAAGTGGCCAACAAACTCCCCAGCAAAACAATCTGTCTGATGAGTTAGAAGAACTCGCTCTTATAACATGACTAAAGAAGTCTTTTAAATATAATTGAAATAGGTAAACCGACAGTTTCGTTCTGGACGAGTGTTCTAATTGGTGTCTCGAGCCAAAGTGCGCTCTGCAAGCTCCCCACTCTCCAATACCAGTCTGTTCACGTGCCGCCATTACAACTGTCAACTGACGTCACGGGGTTTACCACTACCCACTACTATAATACTCAAATCAGCAACTAATTATTAAATGACTAGCTGGCCCGTGCAACGTCGTCTGCGTAACATTTTTCATTACTGCCTCGCTCCTATTGTTCTTAGCGTGATGATATATCCTATAGTCTATAGGCTTCTTAGATAAATGGGCTATCTAACACTGAAAGACTTTTTAAAATCGTACCAGTAGTTCCTGAGATTAGCGCGTTCAACCAATAAACAAGCTCTTCTGCTTTATAATATTAGTTTAAATATCGTTATCCACGACAAGCATAATACTTGTTCATCACACTGACATTTACGTAAAAGAAACAACATTTAACGATACCTACAACTAAATCTCCATATCCGATAAAACATCAAAAATCGCTAACATTTCAAGCATCAAAGTTATCGCGCTTACGAATCGCAAAATCCTATACCTACCTATATATTATAACTCACACATACATTTTTAAAGCCCGAACGAATAATCGCACAGAATAAGAATTCCCTGCACGGAATAGGGACGTAAGTCACTTGTCTCACCGCCGGCGATCAGCGAGTAGCGAGTAAACCTTGAACCTCAAAACAAGTTGGCGAGCAGCGAGTGAAAATTTTCGATAGTTTTATTGCTCGGCTTTACGAGCGTGCTTTTTGTGCGACAGGCGAATACTCTCAATACTCGGTCCGGCCTGCACTATAGGTAGAAATTACCGCTGATTGGTGAGTTCTGATAGCTTTTTGTGCTGCGATCAACTAGTAATTAAAACTGCTCACCGGCAGTGCGAACAGCTAGCCATCGAGTATGAATGTATGTGTCTCTTTTACTCACACGGATTAATATCTTTTGTCCCTTGTCTCAGCGAGTAAATAGTCGACAGCTAATCGCTTCCTCGCGCGGTGAGACCAGTGCCTTAGTTACCACTTATAGTAAGTATTGAATACGAATAATAATCCTATGGCTTTGTGAAGGCAATCGCTCAATATTCTGATGTTCTGATGATGTACTTGTGTAGTATTATTTCCGAGGAGGATGGCTCTTCAGTAAATGTCAATAGCCCATGTATTAGAGGAGGTTCTTTGGATATTTTTGTGTTAGTTATTATTAGATTTCATGATCAATTATTACGGAATTCAATTTCGTGTCGTAGCCTTTATGAATGATGATAAATACTTAATGCTGTTTTCTCTGGCACACCCTAAATCAAAATTTATAAAATTTCTAGCTGACCCGCGCAACTTCGTCTGCGTCACATTTTCCATGAATGCTCCGCTCCTAAATAATATTGCGACTATAAATTGAGATGTAGGCTACCCTATCTTTCAATTTGGATCAAACTGCACACGGTATGCAAAGGAGAAGGGGACTTCTGGGCCCAGCAGTTAACTAGTTGAAATGTACATTAAAAAAACCGTTATATTTTTCTAAACGAAATCACAAAATATCAGTCAAATACTGTCTCCATCCCAGGTTGCCTGGAAGAGATCGTGAAATGCGATAAGGCCGCCCATTGTATGTATTTTAGTTCTAAGTTTCCTATTGTATTTAATTTTTGGTGTACAATAAAGTATATAATAAATAAATAAATAAAATATGGAATTAAATTCTGAAATTAAAATCAGAATATGTATGAAGGTCGAGTGACATGTTTTTTTTTCGTGAAATCGATTCATAGCGAATTGAATTCTTTTAATTTTTCTTCCGGCCTAACACTTCTGCCTGACATCAGTCAATCACCGACTGGCAGATGTCACTCGTTCGTTTTCTTTCGTTCTGAGCACAGAGTACTTATGTTCCATATTTTGTTGTTAAGTTTGGTTGTAATATAGCCTCACTTTTACTATAGGTAGGTAGGTACTTCATATAACTTGATTCCTGGATAGCCAAATTTCACCAAATTTTCAGTGAGACCTTGTTATTATATAAATCCTCTTACAAATAAGGCTAGTTTGTTTCAGTTAACACCTGGGCCCAGGAATGTATGGAGTCATTCCCTTCTCCTTTGGTTAAAATCGGTTAAGTACACAATACCAACAAACAACAACTACCTACAGTTTGGAAACAAAATTGCAAGCTACTGGACTACACTAACATTCACTATGCATTTATTCGTTAAGTGAACAATGTATGTTCTTTTAGAATAAATAAAGAATCTTTAAACCGAAGTAGTTTAGGAGTCCATCGCGGACAAACAACGTGACACGTGATTTATATATATTATTATAAGATAAGATAAGATTTCGTTACCTACTAAGTGAGTTACTGACAGACAACGCACAGCTGAAACTACTCTAACTCTAATTCGACATGTAGCTACCTTACACGCAACAGGAGTGCACTAAGAGAGCATTTACCGAAATTCCTACGGGAACGGGAAAAATCGGGATATGCGCGTACGAAGTCGCGGGGAAAATCTAGTAACTATTTCTTTGCTTTGTATTGTTTTCCTATAACTGGTAGGTAGTTTGCCTAGAAGTCACCGAGAAGTTTCCCAGTAGAGACCTTCCCAAGTGGGGATTTCTCCAACTTGCTCCAGGGTTGTAGTAATCAGGGAACCATAGACTCCGGCAAGTAATTTTACTTCTTACATGAAGATACATGTTGAACGCCATTATTGATGCCTTAAAAATGCCGATAAAGTTTGTTTATTTATTTATATGTACTTTATTGTACACATCTAGAACAGCCAGATCTTCAAGGTTAAGTAACGTTTGCCAAGCTTGTCTGTGGATGGGTCCATCTTAACATATCAAGTTTCCTCTGTGTCTCGGAAAGCACGTTAAGCCGTTGGTCCCGACTGTCATTTGTAGATCTTTGGCAGTCGATACAGATTGTCCGAAGCCAGTGAATCTGACTCCAGTCTTGCCAAGAAATACCGTGTTACCCAGTTAATGGGTTGTGGAGGTCTGGTAGGCAGCCGCTCCATGTAAAATACTGGTATTCAGTAGAATCCAGTTTGACTGGAAGCCGACCCCAATGTAGTTGGAAAAAGGCTAGGCAGATATAAGATCTAGAAGAAATCCTAGCTTATAATACAGACAAAATTTACCAAGGGCCGATATCTCTTCTAAATTCAACCTTAAATCTCCAAAACATAGACCACAATTTCGCATAGCTTCCGCGCCCAGAAACCTGCTGAAATACCGTTCGCCCACAGTATTTTCGCTGCCCAGTTTTTCCGCAAACGTTTTTCATGCAAACTGTCCTATGGTACTCTGCATCAAAACCTGGGATTTTTTATTTTAGCGATTCGAATGGTGAAAGGTGACGCCTATGAAAAATTGATACGAAACTATTGATGTCAGAACCATGTTTTTTTTAGAAATAGATATTTTCATTTTGAATATTTGAAATGATACCAGTGAACGTAGTGAACGTGTAGTTTTGAATAGTGTTTTTATGTTTGGAGTGCTTCTGCTGTTAATTTCACTGGTAGGTTTTGTAGAAGCTCACAGTTTTATCTGTTCGTTTTCGCCAATTAAAAAAATGATGGAAGTCAACTTTGTAGCCGTTATCACAACTAATATGTAGAGTTAACATTAACAAAAAAAAATACAACCGACTTCCAAAAAAAAAACACTACAAAGTAAAAAATAACTTTAATTTCGGAATTCGGTGTTTTTGTTAGTTTCTTCGTATTTTGACACCGACTTTACTTTGTAGTGGTTTTTTTTTGGAAGTCGGGTGTATTGTTTTGTAAAAAGTTTTTTATTTTTCACTTTTTAGGGGTACCTCACACCGTCCTAACAACACCACTGCAAAATCGCAGAAAAGCAAAATACGGAATTTCGATTACTTGGATGTCATAAAACTATCATCCAAGTAGACGAGTGTCAGCTATTTCGATTTAAAATCCAAAGTTCGTAACCGATTTTGATAAAATTTAAATTTGACCAATCTGCAAGTATATCCTTTCAGATAAAACAAGATTTTTTCAAATCGGTTCATAATTGTCGGAGTTATGAGGTAACAAACATAAAAAAAAAACATACAACCGAATTGAGAACCTCCTCCTTTTTGGAAAGTCGGTTAAAAATACAAAGTCACAATGCATAGCATTTACTTCGCGATATATCTTTAGTCTAAGCAAGGCATGTGCTACTACTGAGAGCGGTTCGATCCCTTTTAGCACTTAATCTAATTATCAAATTTGTTCTATTAGTATATCAAATTTATCTGTTGAACAAATCAAGAAAAACAGGCGTATCGCTGAAAAAAAAATTTAAACACTATTCCAAGCTTCTTCTATCTTATATTATTTTTCTTTACTAAAGTTTTAAAGAGTAAAAAAAAAAACAATCATCATACCAGTAAGTAACTAAATCACGCCATCAAATTAAATGCCTTGTTCAAACTTGTTTGTTTGAAATAAAATAATAGGCTACATAAAAATAACTATGAACGGAAATACACAATTTATTTGAAAACCTTACGTAAGTGGGTGCCAAGGACACTCAAAATATCGGCTAAAAATTAATAACGAAAGACATTTTATTTATTATAAGTAATGACACCATTAGTAGCTCGTTTTGATATGTACTTATTGCTTATGAGATTTTCTGTTCTCGTGCCTCTAGAAAAAATTAAATAACTAAAGTTACAGCGATAGATTGACGAATGTCGGCGACATATGGGATGGTCGTGTGTGCACCATTGAATAGTGACGTGATGTTGCTATCGTCAATAAGAAGTCACATCTTGAGCCCAAGATAATGCCTAGTTGGTGTAATGACGGCAAACCAATATCGTCGCAATATCGTTTCGGCGAAAAGTAATGTCAAAAGTTGTCAAAGTATACGGAAATTATAAAAAGGAGGTGTCTTGACAGTTTGGGACTGTAGTGCGAATGATTGCATACACACCTTAAAAATACGAGGCCTATCCTTCTGAAGCCTTTTTGTTTTAGATTGGAAATCATAAAAACCTTCCGCTCTGGGTGAAGCGAAAAGGAGTGTCATACTCTTACTGACTAAAACCCACTCGTGTTTTTTCAGGGCCACTGTACCTCTTTTAAACAAATTCCGCAACCCTGGCAGGCACTGGCCCTGGCCGAAAAAAAAAAAAAAAAAAAACCTTGTGCTGCAGAATCGCCCTTCAACTCCCGACGCCTGGAGCATAAAAGCTGTACCTGACATGATTATCTTAAGACCAATATCTATATGCTTGGGATTGACCACGAGACATTTAAGTAGCGCATGTCATGTCATTTTCGTTAAAGTACCTATCGTTATCACTCATGATACATTGTAACTCTTTCATACCCTCAAAACTAAAAAACATTTAACTTTAAAAATAAATATGAAGCTTCTTAAATTAAATAGTTTTATTTAGACACATGTCACACACACACACACACACACACACAACTTTATCAAAATAGATAAGTTAAATACTCACCAACAAACTGTTATATTTTGAAAACATCTATCATTAAAAGCTGACTATACACTTTAATATTTTGTATAAATAGCCCAACCCAAAAGTTACCACTTAAAGTGATCAAAACTAAATTAATAATTATAAATTTTAAAGGGCATTCATATCCACGTTTTATTCAAATTAATTCTAAATTGGCAGAAAAGTGACTCTAAGGGCGATTAAAACTGTTGAACTTTTGGTCTAATGGATAATAATCTATTTGGTAACGAACTATCTTATATATATAAAATTAGAGTGTCTGTTTGTAATATTGAAATAACCGTTTTTTACTACATGTATATGAATATTCATATACATGTCGTAAAAAATGATTGTATACGGTAAATACACCAAAATATTTTTTTAAAATTTTTGTCTGTCTGTTTGTTCCGGCTAATCTCTGAAATGGCTGGACCAATTTTGACGGTACTTTTATTGGCAGGTAGCTGATATTATAAGGAGTAACTTAGGCTACGTTTATTTTAGAAAAAAATAAATAAAGAATCGACTGTTAGGCAGAACAAAGTTCGCCGGGTCAGCTAGTCTAAATAATAATATTATAAATGCGAAAGTTTGGATGGATGTTTGTTACTCAATCATGTCAGAGCGGCTGAACGGATCTGGATGAAATTTAGAACAGAAATAGATTATAGTCTGGAATAGCACAATGAGGAGCTCGTGGCTAGTTAATAACAGCCACACGGATCGATCTTCAAGGATAAGCAACGCTTGCCAAGGTTGGTCTGTGGATGGGTCTCTTAACATATCGAGTTTCCTTCAGTGCCTCGGAAAGCACGTTAAGCCGTTGGTCCCGGCTATCATTTATAGATCTTCGGCAGTCGTTACGGATTGTGAGAAGCCAGTAAATCTGACTCCAGTCTTGCAAAGAAGTACCGTGTTACCCATTTAATGGGTTGAGGAGGTCTGGCAAGCAGCCGCTCCACGTAAAATACTGGTATTCAGCTGAATCAGGTTTAACTGGAAGCCGACCCCAATGTAGTTGGGAAAAGGCTAGGCAGATGAGTCTGGAATACCACATTTTGTTATCCCGTCAGTATGTTCCCTAGGGATCATGGGCGAAGCCGCCGGAAGAAACTAGTGTATTTTATGGGTGTTTTTCTACCAAATATGCGAGGGGAGGCTTAAAGGTGGGAAGATGTGTGGCTGAGCTGGGTTTTCTGATGGCTACAACTTGGAGTACAAGTTAAGCGATTCTATTGATTCTTAACAAAAACATCAGTCACTACGTATTCTAGCCCATTTCTAGTGGCAGCCTTAGTCAAGAGTAAATAGATTAATTCTAGGCAAACGTGCTCCATCCCATGTACTGTGTGGCTCCATCTTCAGTGGTCAAACGCAAGACTACCAAAATTAAAAAAAATCCGATCGTTTCTACTAAGCAGTGCTAGGAGCTTGCATTGTGTGAGATAGCGCAGCGAAGCCGTGAAACGGTATGTGTTTGAGGGGTGCAAGACTGCATAGCAGAAAGGCTTATAGCGTCCCTCAAATAAATCAGCATTTCTGTAAGTAGAAATAAGTACCGGGCTCTGCTAGCTCTTTTCCACAAAATCTGTCAAACCCGGCTAGGAAAATGAACTAATTCCAATGGTGGATTTTTTTCTCGCACATCTCTGGCAATTTTCTGCCTAGCCTTTTCCCAACTATATTGAGGTCGGCTTCCAGTCAAACCGGATTCAGTTGAATACCAGAATTTTACGTGGAGACCTCCACAACCCATTAACTTGGTAACACGGTACTATACTTGGCAAGACTGGTGTCAGATTTTGTGGCTGCTGACTATCCGTAACGACTACCAAAGATCTTCAAAATCCAACAGCTTAACGTGCTTTCCAGGGAGGAGGCTGTGTGGCTGTTATTATTAAGCCACACAGCACACCCTTAAATATTTTTTGCTGTTTTTTTTTGTATTTGGTGTTATAACGGCAACAGAAATACATTATCTGTGAAAATGTCAACCGTCTATAAAAGATCATTTATTTGTCAAACATGCGGATTCTTATGATCCGGATTTTTATGATCGAAACAGTACTTCCAGAGATCCCAAAAAAATACGCAAATATTTTTACCTCATTTTAAAGTTCTAATTTGGTTTAGGTATAACCTAAGAGCATCACAAAACCATCTTATCTCTCAAAGGATATCTTAGAACTAAAAGTTACATCATACAAGCACATATCCGATAGCATCTACGATGTATCCTGGATTGAAAAGTATGCCTTCAAACAAAGGTTAGATTTAAATCTAGCTTTAAACGAGTTAAAATACAACTCAAAATAAGTTATTTTTTATTTTAATCTGTACTTTTTGAATTGTTTTATATACTTTCTAGTTCTTTGCATTGTCCTCACATATAGAAGCAATCAAAGATAATGTAACCATGATTTTTTTTAAACATCTAATGATTTAAAAGAGTTTCCGTGGAGTTATTTGCACGTTTTCCTTCATAAAAATATACGCTTTGGAACGTGCAAATAGCTTCATGTTTTGAAATAAATGCTTTGAACCTTGAAACTTGAAAGGGGTAGCTTATAGTACGGATACCGAGCCCCACAAATGAGCCTTGAATCATTCAAAGACGATGGGATGGTGCATGTAGTTTGTGCTTGTTTCTAGTGTTAAAGTAATGGATATCACTGGTTGTAGTATATAAATGTATATTTTGCTTAATACCGCGTGTATCTGACATCGACGCACAAATGATTTCCATGGGTCCAGGGCATGATTCTGGACACTCTAGTGTTGGAATTTTTCGTCGGTTCTTTTCTCATTTTTTTCAAGAGTACCACATATAGGTATCAGCTCAGCTGAGCTGATATCTATTTGTGGTTTTATTCAGATGGCTCTTTTTAGTGAAAGTAGTTAATTAATTATTTTTTTATTAAAAATCTCGTTGGGTTAGGTCAGAATAACGATTATGAGCAGTCTAAAGTAAAAAAACCCTTGAAAAAAATGAAGAAATGAGAACAAGCCGACGAAAAATTCTAAGTCTAGGGTGTCCAGAATCACGCCCTGGACCCATGGAAATCGTTTGTGCGTCGATGTCATATACACGCGGTATATAATACAAGTTTGTGCCAGCGGTTTCACCCGCGCAGTCCCTAGGGAACATACTCCCGGAATATATAATTATAACCTATTTATTCTCATACATCGCGTTCCCGTGAGATTTCCAGGATAAAAACTATCCGATGTCCTTTCTTAGGTTTAAAACTATCTTTGCCCAAAATTTCATCCAAATCAGTTCAGTGGTTTAGGCATGAAGAAGAGACAGACAGACAGAGTTACTTTCGCATTATAATATTCTAAGTTAGGAGTAGGATGTTTGAAAAAATATGATAAATCCAATATCTTGAAAATTTATCATTAAGAAATTCTTGATTCTTGATCGGAACAGTACTTCAAGAGATCATCTCCCGAAAAAAATACGCAAATATTTTACCTCATTTAGCAGTCTGACTTAGATTAGATATGACCTGAAAGCATCGCAAAACCATCTCCTCTCTCAAAGGATATTCAACTTAAAGTAACATCATACAAACTCATATCCGATAGCATCTCCGACGTCTCATCGATCATAACATCACGAGTTTAGTCGCAAGTCGCAACTTAAAGTCGTGTCTATAAATCATCTCGCTTTGACGTTTGTTTTGTAGTAAATAATATAATCGTGTTCATGAGAATGATATAATAATATTTTTGTAGTTATGATATTGGGATGAACTCAGAACTCAACATTTAAGCATGTTCGACATTAATGTTATACAGCGTCCCATCCAAGGTATTCTTCAACTTTTACTCTGTTGTCATTGATGTAGACGGCAGATGCAATCCAAATTCAAACACAATTCGCGGATGGAAACCAAGCTCCCACTAAAGACACATCGGATTGGTCGTTGGATTACATGCGTGTGAAAAATTCTTAATTTCAATTAAACCATGCACTTTTGAATTGTCAAGGTCGCACAGTCAAAAGAGAAAAAGCTGTTTGCACGTTCCAAAGCGTATTTCTCTACGGAGAAGAACGTGCAAGAAACTCCACGGACACTCTTTTAAGCCGGAGCTTGTGGCTAAAAAATAATAGCCTCTCGGATCGACTTCCAAGGTTAAGCAAGAAAATCTAAGGAACTGAATAAAGGGACAAAATATGTAAATCTCGTCTGAGTAAGAAAAGTACTCGCTCAGGCTCTTGGCGATGCTGGCTCACTCACCAACCAGCGGAAATTTCCAACTATACTGCGGGCTAGATCGAGTTATGCGAGTAAAAATTCCCGTCGCACAAAAACACTCGCTTAAAGCTGAGCGACAAAACTATCGAAACTTTTCACTCGCTTCTCGCTGCACGCCAACACGTTTCGAGTCTGAAGCTTTACTCGCTACTCGCTGATGGCCGGCGGTGAGACAATTGCCACATTATTTTACAACTCTTCCCTGAGCAAAACTGCTTGCTAAGGGGTGTCACGCGTCCGATCCTGGTCCAAGCCATGGTCCGGAGCGAGATGGAATGGGACGCCGTTGCCTCCTTCTGCGAAGCAGTCATGCTAGCGGAGGAGGTGGCGGGGAGGGAGCGGAGACCCTTTCGTCCCGGCCGTCGTGGTGGACGCCTCGGGAGTCGGGGGCCACCACCTGGTGACCTCCGGCCACCGTAGGCACGGGCCTGTGGACGGCGAGCTATGGGTGGCTCGCCGTCCGTCCGTCTAGTGACGACAGGCCGTGTCGACGGCGCGTTAGTGTTCCACGCGCGCCTCAAAGAGAGTCAGCACACAGAGAGGCCCGAAAGGGCCGACGCCTACCGGAGTCGCGGGATTATTCGCAAGAGACACCCTGGCTCCGGAACACAAAGGGCTATGAAGGAACATGGATGGGTTTTAGTCAGTAGAAGTCTGACACTCCCTCCCGCTACACCCAGAGCGGGAGGAGTCATTGGATGATTTCCCATCCCTAAAAAAAGAGAAAAAAAAGGGGTGTCATTAAAGCAACAAAGCTATAACTAACTACGGATTTCGGGCTTAGAGAGCAGCCCCGCGGGAACTCAGAGGGTATTCGGAGGAACACGGATTGGTTTCAGTTAGTCTGACACTCCCTTCCACTCTGACCAGACTGGAAGGAGTAATTTTATGATTTCCCATCCTTATAAAAAAACTATACATCTTCGCACTTCTTTTGAAGCTACCTAGCACATCTTTGATAGAAAAGCACTCTTATAGTTCGTTACCAAAAAGATTATCGTAAGACCTAGAGCGTAGGTAGGGCGTTGGCCGTGAGATGCAACATGCGGATTCGCAGATTTGCAAAGTGTGACAGAAATGTCAAAATATCTTTGTTTAGGGCGTACTGCCAATTATTTTACACATGCAGTTTGTGGACCAGATATACGCAGAAGGCGTACATCGCTCTGCGCATACAGTACAACAATGCTTTTAGGATGCTGTTGTCGCTGTCACGTTTTTGCAGCGCGTCAGAAATGTTCGCAGCAGCGCGTACTGACGTCTTTTTTGCAATTATGCGTAAAAGATCCGCATCATTGTTACGTCGGGTGCGAGACAGCGACAACAGTCTCCTGAGTATTGTTGCTAGCAAGACTTAGGGCCACTTGATGGGGCACCTGTGCGCTGTACACGTGTCGTTTCCAAGTGCGCCCAGACTATGGTAGTTGTGTGTTTTTTGTATTGTTTTGTAATGTTTTGTATTGTGTCTGAATCTATGTCTTAGTCAGTGTTTACTATATTAACATAGTTTAAGCAATTACTAACAAACCCTATGGGATATCAATTGTCCTGAATTAAATATTAATAAATAATAAATATTGTGTTGTTGAGGTTAGGCAGTGAAAGTGATTTAGCCGTGTCGACGGCGCGTTCGTGTTCCTCGCGCGCCTCAAAGCAAGTCAGCACACAGAGGGGCCCGAAAGGGCCGACGTCTGCCGGAGTCGCGGGATCATTCGCAAGAGACACCGTGGCTCCGAAACACAAAGGGCAATGACGGAACATGGATGGGTTTAGTCTGTAGAAGTCTGACACTCCCTCCCGCTACACCCAGAGCGGGAGGAGTCATTGGATGATTTCCCATCCCAAAACAAAAAAAACAAAAAAAAAAGGCAGTCACTTGTAAATTACTGGTATTCAGCTGCACCTGATTAGATTCTTCAGATGAAGAAATAAGGCTACATAGATGGAATGACCTATACTAACTATATACAAATTTCCAAAACCTTTTCCAGACCAAAGTCAGTCCAAACCCTAGTTAGACAAAGAGGCAACTTCAAAGGTATGACACCAATTAACAACTTTGTTCCAATAATCAAATGGGCCAATTAAAACTCGCAAGTAGGGTGACCATTTTGAAATGTAAAAAAGTGCTAACCAAAAGCTGGATAGTTCCTTCTTTTGACTGCTATATTGGCTTACTAGTGGGAATGAAGTCCGTCAAAAAGTGTTATTGGGTTTTATCGTTAGAAATCTCTGTGTGACAGCCTGGAGTTTGGAAATTAGTGGTACCGTATCTTGGAAAATACGTTAAACTGTTGTTGGTACTGCGCCAGATCTCTGATCGTTGGATTGCAGTCCAATAGGACTAGGGGAGTCCTATTCATTAGCAAACATAGATCAGTAGCATCCTACTGATCTATGTTTGCATACACACTTGTGGACTAAAATATATTTTTTTCTTTTTTTGAGATGGGTTTGCTCATATATAATAATATAATATATATAATATCCTTGGACATTTCACACAACGCCATATAGTCCCAAGCTAAGCAACCTAATGCTTGTGTTATGGTAACGAGATGGCTGATAAACTACTTATATACATTTTTTTTTGTAAATTCATACATATTATAGATAGAAAAACACCCAGACTCGGAACAAATACATGTAGGTCGTACAAATATTTGTTCCGTGCGGGAATCGAACCCGCGACATGCTGCGCAGCAGTCAGTCGCTCAACCACTGCGCCAACCGTGTCGTCTTGACTCTAGTCTAGGTCAGAGATGGTAGAAACGAAGTCTACGATAGAACGAGCTCACCCAGAAATAGCCTGTTCACTCTAACTTTGAGAAGATTAGGGTTATATAAGCGTTTGGAAACACAGACGCATATCTCGCTCAGATTGGCCGATATGTTGGGAGGTCTATTAGGCTGTGTTTCAAGCAGACACGTGCGGATGCATAGCGAGGGCTGCGTTTGTAGAATCGCTTCATTTACATACATCTTTTATAATGCGCATAGCAAAGAAAAGGAACTCTCTGCCTGCGTCTGCATTTCCGAACGCTTACAACCCTAATCTCTTCAAAGTTAGAGTGAACAGGCTCTTTCTGGGTAAGCTCGCTCCATTGTAGACTTTGTCTCTGTCATTTCTAACCAAGGCTAGAGTCAAGAGCAAACCCATCTCAAATAAAAAAAAACCCTAGCCTCGCTCGATTGAGAATGCAGCCATATTGGCTTAGTGATCGTGTGGTTTCTCCACTAACAGTACCAACATGTATAGACTGTTGTACATAGAACAAGTATTATCTGAGGGCCAATTCTACTAATTTTCACATTCACATATCAATCGCAATACCTGTATGTCAAAAATGTATGTAAATTAAGGCTTTTTTGACAGTTTGCGATTGACATGCGAATGCGAAAGCTATTTAAAAATTTGAGTAATTGGCCCTCAGGATATAAATCGAATTCCTTGACCGTATATTTTGACTTTGAGTCTTTTGAAAAACAAAGTAAATGAGCCAGACAAATAGAAAGTTCGAAACAAAAAGTCAGACAAATCCGAACGCTTGGTTACCCTACTCAAAGGATCGTAATTTTTGGGGTAGGGCCACGAGAACGGCGGCAATAGCGGTAGCGCAGTTGGGGACTATGACAGGCCAATTAGCGTGTCTTGATTTTCCTGTCGGTTTTATGAAGAGAAAAAACTTGGTGCTAATTGGGTATCGGTATTGGTACCGGTATCGGTGTTCGTTTGATGGAGAGTTTTTTGGTTTTGGTAATTATCGGTTATAATACTTAAAAGAGAGCTCAGTTCTGATTTATTGACTTTTGTGCATATCAAATAAGTCGTTACTTTGCGAACGCTACTTATTTTAAAACTTCTATATGGGTATTTTTATCAAAGAAACAATAGTTGTCTTAAAAACATAAATTATGTTTACAAAAAACACCTGTGTCATAGAAATATAACGTTTTTTTTTAAGCTCGATTGCAGAGCCACGGGCGGCAGCTAGTCTTCCATATATTATGATTCTAGCAACTTTCACGTCCCAACTTAGTACCTGGCTCTAAGTACAAGACACTGCAGTGGAACTTTGAACCACAACTTATAGGTAGATAGAGTTTAATATTAGTTGTGTGCCATTGTTAGACTTGGGACAGTATTATATCTCAGTATGGAATATGTTAGGACTTGCACCTATTATGAACGCTTGGTTAGGTTTAGTATTGTGCGCGGATTATTTTGTGGTGAAATCATATGTAGGGATATTATAAATGTGGAAATGTGTATGTTTGTGCAACGATCACGTGTAATCAGTTCAAGGGATTTAGATGAAAATTGGTACATCAGAGGGCCTAGCACGAATATTTTTGACGTATAGTAACGTTACGTAAAATTTTACCATAGCTACTAATACTCGTTTTGCACATAATATTTATTTGAATTAGATACAATATTCATATTTTTGAATGATATAAATTGTGTATGTCTCAGAAAATTCAACCAAAATATTATGGGGTTGTAGTTTTTCACGTTCAAAATTCACTTACGATAACGTCACTATACGTCAAAAAATACAACCGACTTCTAAAAACAAAACACTACAAAGTAAAAAATAACTTTAATTTCGAAAGTCGGTGTTTTTGTTAGTTTCTTCGTATTTTGACACCGACTTCCCAAAAAGGAGGAGGTTATCAATTCGGTTATGTTTTTTTTTTATTTTTTTTTTTATGTTTGTTACCTCATAACTCCGTCAATTATGAGCCGATTTGAAAAAATTTTGTTTTATCTGAAAGGATATACTTGCAGATTGGTCCCATTTAAATCATATCAAAATCGGTTACGAACTTTGGATTTTAAATCGAAATAGCTGGAATTTGACTATTTAGATGATATAAATATTCGTGCTAGGCCCTCTGTAGTTTATACCGTGGAATAACACATAGGCTACTTTTTATCCGGGTAAATGGCATGGTTATATTAGAGATAGGTTGTCTCGCCTTTAGAGTCACTTTATTATTTCATTAGCTGTCCCCCGCGGCTTCGCTCCCATTTTACCCGCACGGTTCCAGTTCCCGCGGGATTTCCGGGATAAAAACTATCCTATGTCTTTCCTCGGGTCACAAAATTTCATCCAAATTGGTCCAGTAGTTATGGAGCCTATTCAAATCAAACTTTCCTCTTTATAATATTAGTGTAGAAGTGTAGATTTTATCTGAAAATTGTTGACGTCTAAGAATGAAAAAAAAAAAACAATGAATGAATGAATGTTTATTCAAATGTTAGTGACCATGAAAGTTTAAAACAATATATCGTTTAAGAATGAGTTGTAAAGGTCAACGTTTTGACTTTTGAATTTACGGCTTGACGGGTTTAGATGCATTTCGGCATAAGGCTATCATACGTAGTACAGGACAGTACCAACGGGGGCGATATAGTTCGGTTTCTAAAAAAACTTCGTACAGATTGTAGTGCTGTAGTACCACATAGAGACCAAACAGCCTGAATCGGATAACCCAGTAAAACAAATACAGTTAACAATAAAATGTTTCCGAAAGGCTTTTTGTCTACTCTATAATTAATCTATTAATTCTCCTAGGTAATTAAACAATGTTCTCGATCAGCAGCTACTATTACTATTTCTCCTGCTAGGCCACCCCTGTGGACTATGCTGAAACATGCACTTCTTGATAACCGGGGTTGTAGTAAAATATTGCATCTTGCACTTGAACATCCGAAGCAGCCATAATCATATAGTGTGCTTTCAGTTTTAGAAGGATTATGGTACTTATTATGGACCGAAAATATCCAATTTAATCTTATTTCTTACTATTGATAGAACAATAATCTACAATAATTAACGTTTTTTTTCACATCCGTCGTATTCAAATCAAACATTGACTGACAGTAATGAAACCATGACAGTACTATGTGTCAATTTTGACAAGTTATTTTTTTTTTGGGGTTGTTCATGTTATTTATCCTAGATATTTAGAAAGCTTTATTCGTTTTAGGAGTAAATTCTCACTAAAATAAAAAGCTCTTTTTCTCAATATGAGGTGATTAAAAATGTATGACATAGTCTAATTACTAGTTTTTGGGATGACTATTCAAATATAATTATTTAATTTGTCCTGGTTGGAATTAGTGAATAATAAAAAAAACCATTTTCGGACATGTCCTTTACATTTTGTTGTTCCCGATCCCTCCAGGATGACCATCATCCTATCCTAACCTAACCAAAAGATTGAAACATAAAATTAAATGTATCTTATCTGGTATGTCTTTAATGACTTTTATATTTAATTTAACTAACACACAGATCCATTGCTGTTAATTAGATAAATCAATAGTACCAACATTTGTAAAAATGTGTGTGACTGCATTGTATAGACTCAAGTACCCTGGCGGTTGGGAGTGTCATGCTCACTCATAAGCCTAGCTGGTGGTGGCGTATGCGTTGGATTATTTGACTCCATTCAAAATGGTTGAGACGAATGGGGCTGGCGCATGTCATGGCGCCGTCGGTTGGGACTGGTCAATTCTCAGCTGCCATGGTTTATTTTAATTATTTCTTTGAATTGTTCTTTTTTTAGTCCGGACGGTTTTATCATGCTCGTCACATCGTTCTCACATTTATGTATAATTTCAAAATGATGTCAACAAAACTTTGTAATAATTTATTATTTTTAAAAGAGTGTCCGTGTAGTTTCTTGCACGTTCTTCTCCATAGAGATCTACGCTTTGGAACGTGCAAATAGCTTCATCTTTTTGGACCGACCAACCTTGAAAATTCAAAAGTGCCTGTAAATGGTTTAATTGAAATAAATGCTTGAATTTTGAATTTTGATCACATTAACACATTTTTCTTTCTTTTCATTCCTTTCAACCAAACAAATGTTTGAGTTTGAGGTAGTATACACATAATTATAGCCTTTACGCAGGCGCAACCACTAAAAACCTCAATGTACCTACCTACATTATAAATATACACAGCAGAGTATTACGATAAATTGAACACTAACAAAAAAATTATACATCCATCTTAGACAGAAGACAACCTCCTACGCCACAAAATTTGAAGTGCTCCTTTCTCATAATTTTAGCAATAAAAATTCGTGGGCGTCTATCAATATTAATTTAGGTTCAAAAACTCAATGACAAAATCCATTAAACTTAAGGAAAGTAACCTTGTCACTGATAATGTTTAAAATTGAAAACAACGTTACGCTTTAGATAAAATTACATTTTAAGTATTTCTCTCGAATATAGAAACATAACAATAATATTAAATTGGCTTCCAGTCTACCAACTGCCTCCGTAGTCGAGTGATTAAGGCGCTTGCCTTGTGACTCGGTGGTCGTAGCTTCGATTCCCACAGGAAGCATACTTCGTAAAGTTTTATTAACTTTATTTTCATTACTATAATGCTTATTATCGCATGAGAATCTCGAACGAGTCGCGTGGATGCCCTTCCTTCTCTACCGAGCGGGTCGCTGCGCTTCGCTGCACTTCGACGCTCTTTCGGTGTGAGTTGACCCTTAGCCGGTGGTCCCGGCCGCCAAATGGCGGTCGTTAAACCATGTCAGAGGCCCTTGAGGCGGGTTAGAAACTCTGACACTAGGGTGTGTGGGATCGTTCGACCTTACTGCTCACACATTAGAAGAAGAAGGGTCAAATCTGAAACTATGAGCAATATCGAAAAACACTGAAAGGCGTCTCGAGCCCGATTTTGATTAAGAGTAAAACTGCATCATTAGATTTTTTTTAAATCGTTGTTCTTACCCGGGAATCGAACCGGTTGCTTTTAAAAAAGCACATCCTGTATTATAACACCATTTGAAAGTGTAGCTACTATAGATCAAATTTTGAGAAGTATTATTACATGGCGAACTAAAGGAAAGCTCTCATTTTTAACAAACTAGTTTAAACATTCTGACGAAAGCTAAGTACTTAGATAAACCGTAAACGATATTTAAAAAAAAATCAATGACTCAGTTGTAGATTCTAAGGCCCGAAGTTGATGAAAACTGGAACTGCATCATTGATTTTTGAAAAAAAATTTTTTTTTTTTTAAATTTGAAAAGAATTTTGTTAAAAAGGAGACAGGAATTTTATGTATTAGGATTGATTACTATATCATTTGACAGCAAGAGATGATGTGGTCGACCACACTTGAGTAGAAATATCTATTCAGTCATGACTAAAAAAACCCCCAGGGCTATCAGGGAATTCGACGCAGCTGTACGCACAATCAAAGTATATTGGTGAAGTTTAGGATAGCGGCTTCGAAAGACCAATTTAGCGGGGATTTAAATTATGCGGGAGTGAATTTTGGCACTGGTTTATCTAAGGAACAAATAGGGACTTACTTGGAAATTTTAGATGATCGCCTGGGACGATGGCTGATGCGACTGGAGAGCGCCATGTTGAGGTCTTGCATGAGATTTCTTCCAGCACTATACTTGACGATTTTTAACTGTTCACCTTGTGTCGGCCAACACTCGCAGATTGTTTTTGGGTTTATGGTTGCGTCGCGGTACCGCCATTAGATGGACAGCCCATATAGCGCTACAGTAGCGGAATTTGAGCGGTTCATCAGCGTGTAGTTGCTGATGTGAATTATACGGAACAGTGTTCTAGTTTTTAAAGATGGCGTCGTTTCTATCCAATAAGAGGTAAGGAAGGGGGGTGGATAGATAAAACCAGAGTAGCCAACATGAAATATATAACGTGAGAAAAGTGTTTTTGAAAACATGGTAGTGGAACGTACCACGTTCGGATATGTTATAGTAGAAAAACGTATACTACAAAAAACTTGCGTAAGCATATCTCCAAAACGTTTTATAAACATTGGGCCGAACGGAACCCTCCTAAAAATGGTCACACACACACGACTTTTAGAACAAACAATATTTAGCAAATCAGCATACGCTTACTAAACTTACAAAAACCTTTTAAAACAAAACTAAAACCGATTACAATCTCCAAAACGACGACAAGCGTTATTAAAACAAACACAAAATCGAAAACTAGTCGATTTTCCCGATTAGCATTCGCACCACGTATCGAATATTGGAATATTCATGTATTTAATATTCAAAACTAGCTGGTCCAACGAAAAGTGGGGATTTTCACGATAGTAAGGGTGCTTTTCCACCAGAAATGAGCGAGGTAGCTAGCCGATGCAAGGGTGTTTAGCTGAGCTATGAATATGTGTATGAGGAGTTTCTGCGGGGTTTGAAAGCGTTGCATGTTTTGATAATAAAAAGTAAAGCTGTGTGCACATAGCCCTCGTACACATTACTCGCTCTTGCACATATTCAAGAATAAAATAGAATAAAAACCTCATTAGCAACATCGGCAAAATACACAGAGTATAAGAAATAATAGAAAATAATTATCGTGCCTATACCGAAAGGGTTACCATTTCAGCTGAGCATCAGTTAGAGCATCTGCAGTCACCCAACACTACGTTTCAGTTGGTATCCCGCAATGAAACATGGATACTAAGTTCAAGTCCTTTTTACAAGAAATGACAAATAAGAAAGAAAAAAAAATAGTCCTCCCTAATAGACCTACATTTCTGATTATAAAAAATATATTTATATTTAGAAAAATGTAAAAAATGAAATGAAAGGTAAAAAAATGCTTGCTGAGGAAGAACCCCATTCATGAAAGCCCCCGACAAAGCCCCGAAACACATTCAATGGGTGGATTTTTTCCTCACACACCGCTGAGCTACCTCGCACATCTTTGATGGAAAAGCACCCTTAAGGTCGGGGTCGCGACCCGAATTGTCACTTTTTGCTCGAGTTTTAATCGTATTTGTTTTAAGCTTGATAGCTTAGTTAAAAGGAGTTTTAGTACCGATCCTGTGTTTAACAGAATCACTGTAGTTTTGTTCAAAATTTTGATGGTTTTGGAAATATAGAGAGGCATTTGTTTTTTTTTTGTACGAAATGCTGCTTTGGTAACTGCTTTATTTACGTTTAATGGTTCCTGAGCTGTTACGCAGGTCGCTGTCGTTTCGGGGGACTGCTAAGTGAGAAAAACAGATGTATTCGATTGCAATTAGTAATATTGCTAAAAATTCACAAAAACGACGAACTTTAGCGGTACCCCGACGCGACGACGCTTGGAAAATAAAAATAATTAAACTGACATAATAATAAATGTGACGATATTAATTACAATAGGTTTAAAATATATTTTTTTTTTAGTTTTTAGAGTTTATATTTTGGGTCGGGGGTTTTTTTAATTTTAGAAGCCTTTTTTCCAACTCCTCTTATACAATATATTTTAATGTAAGCAATGGATTCAAGCCCTTAAATATCGTCGACAATTCACATACAGCCTTATTCATAAAGCACACACACACAGCTTGGCTCATCGCCGCAAGGTTGCCTGCCTGTCGGTCTTCTACAGATTGTACTTCGGCGAATGTGCCCAAGAACTCCACGACCTCATTCCACCAGCACCCTTCTACCATCGGACATCCAGACGCACTGCAGCTTACCATCCCTACCTTGTTGCTATTCCACGAATTCGCACTATGCGATTCCAAACGTCTTTTATAATACGGGCAGCAAAAGAGTGGAATTCTCTGCCTGCGTCTGTGTTTCCGAACGCTTACAACCCTAATCTCTTCAAAGTTAGAGTAAACAGGCTCCTTCTGGGTAAGCTCGCTCCATCATAGACTTTGTCTCTGTCATTTCTGACCAAGACTAAGGTCAAGAGCAAACCCATCACAAATAAAAAAAAAAAAATATTAATTTTAAAATACTTCCTAGAAAATACATAGATCAAACTCTGTTTAGAATAATTGAGTACCTTGCTATATTGCACTGTTTAGAATAATTGAGAATTTGCTATATAAACAAATCAGACTTTGTTATAAAATAGTTTTTGACCCGTTTTCACCTATTTCCGTATTGCTTATAATACCTATAGCCATCTCCATAAATGTGGCTGTCATTATAATTTCCCAAATCCAAATGGTAGTTTCAGAGATAAGCGCGTTCAAACAAACAAATTCTCCAGCTTTATAATAGTAAATAGTAATAATAAGGTTGAATGTTTTTGAATCTAATCAAATCAAAAGTACAACATAGGAAAAACAAGATAAGGTCGTAGTTTTTCAATAATATACAAGACCCTAGGCTAATTAATAATTTAATAAATAAATCACAAAACCAACCACCAATTAAGAAAAACCAACCCCAATTAACCAGAAAACACCCACACTCCATACATATTTAAAACATTGAACAGTCACGGTCAGAAATAACGAAGCCAACATAAATATTTATCAGGTCTCATGAAATGACACTGACACCTTTGGAACAGGAAGGTCAAACGTCAACCCTGACCCGAATCGATTCTCGCCTAATCGAATACTCGAATAAAACTGAATCGATGTCCCGTATCAAGTGGGATCGATGAAAGTCGGATGGACGACGCGATTTCGCGATGTTTAATTGATAAAGAGGGTCAGTTGTTGATGGGAAATCTGTTTTAACTTTTTTTGTAATTGATGATGTTAGATCGAGAATTGTTTTGTAGCTACTCAAGTCACATATCCACATACCTAGCTAAGTATATGTATATTTCATACCGTCTTTAAAAGCATGCCATATTATAGTATTGAGCCAGTCGCCAATATACTAGCATTCAAACAACACGTCATTTCATTCATCTGAACACAGCGAATCCCGAGGCAACGATGCAGCAGACGAGCTCGCCAGAAGGGGTTAGAGTATGGCAACGATTCGACCTGCCGGTCGATTCTGTTCACATCTCACCGTGATCACTTAGGTGGAGTGAACGACAAATGAGCTGTCATGCCATCTTGTTTGTATGGTTTGACAGCTCACTTGTCGTTCACTTCGACATGTTTACAGAATCGCGCTGAACCCATCGTGCCGCTGCCTTTTGGGTACATACGCAATCTGGCAAGGAAACACACCGTAGACAAACATCACAAGCTATAGGCTGACCATGGTGAGTGTAGGCAGGCCAAAGAGGCACTTCTCTCTATAGATGGCCGTTTCACAAAACAAGCCCTAAGACTGACTAAACAACAGTTGCGTTCAGTCACAGCCGTAACAACTGGCCACAGGTCTTTCAATTAACACCTCTATGCTATAGGAGCCACTGACAGCCTTCTATGCAGAGCCTGTATGGAGGAGGATGAAAAAGCAGCACACCTGCTTCTAAGCTGCCCGGCAGTCGCGGATTACAGGGCCAAGTACTTCGGTAACCCAGGTACCCTTCTGTGAGATAGTTGGTCAAAAAACACAAAGGCGTTGCTTACCTTCTTTGGGGGTTGGGATGGATCGAATGACACATTTTTCCCAAATACGCGCCTAGTCGTGAAGTTGAAGTCCGTGTCTAATTTAGAAAAAATTGTTACAATTTCACGGGATATTTTACAATCTTACAGAGTCTGCCACTTTCGTTCAAAAGTCACTTTTATAGACTAATTGAAATAAACCTTTTGAATTTGACTTTGGTTTCAATGTCTAAATTCTAGGAAAACTTAACGTTCTTTGTTGAACGAGGGCTTCTTAATGTGACCTTTAAAATCTTCACCTCTACCTAGATACTTTTTGAAGGTCGAATGAGATTACCTTGATTGAGTTACTTATAAAAATTCGTCTTGAACTTGAATGGACAAAATTATATTCATGTGACATGACAAAATGAGTATATCTTTTTTTAGGTTTTTCAAAATCCTTCAAGACATCTATTCTCTCGTGCCGATGTCCACAAATGCTCTAATGTCAACTTTGTTATAAAAAAACGTGTGAGAGTATAGAAAACCACTAAAAATATATATTTTTATTATTAGACGAATCAAATTCAGCTGAACGCACAATTTGCTGACTAGTTTACAAATGTTGTTATTTGTGTATGTTGTTAATATATAACATTATTTAACTAATAGAAGGTCTTTCTGTTTTTAAATGTCTGCGATAAATGCGTTTTTTTGTTCACTAAAACCTCACGTACATCGCATGGTATAATCCTATAAATATTTTTTTACAAACCATTCCAAATTGTGACCGCACTCACCGATCCCCCTACACCATGAATATCCCATACAGCCCATTGCAGCCAATATAAAGGGCTATCAAGATAACTGCACGTCAATACATTCAAAACAAATGGTCTGTAAACACGTAAGCGTTACCGCTGGTTGGACGCGCGTCGCACGCACGTCTGATGCGTCCCTAAGGCGGAGTTCACACCAGAAATATAGTCAACACGAACCCACACAGCCGTTCGATTTATCGATTCGATCATCTCACTGTGTCATGAAGTGAACTCCGTCTTGTTTTTATGGACCGAAGCGAACGTGAAGAGAGCTCTCTCTTCACGTTTGCTTCGCCTAAGTTTACTCGGTGAGTAGTTTACAGAATCGCACTGCAGTTTAGTGGTAGCTGTCGATCTGCCTTATGACTTTTCTGAGATAGCGGTAGTATTTGATACACTTATGTAAGTTTGCGGCAGGTATCTAACTGTCGGAGGCTTACTGTTTGTCATCCGACACATTTACTAAGCTCTTTCTCTTTCTCCAACTATATTGGGGTCGGCTTCTATTCTTGTAGCGTTATCAATGCTGTCACAAGAAGAAACAACGGAGCAAATTTACATCGCAGCAAAAAGAACCGCGACGCATCTATCCAACTAGCAGCGAATTAAAATCCTGAATCGCACAATCGGATTTTACTCTTGGGCAGTTGCCCACCAGCCACAATAACCTGTTCAGATGATCCTCCCTTTTAATGGAGGTTTGCAGGACTTTACTCTCTGTACCGCATACCCTCAACAATCCGCAATTAAATTTGTACCAGTATCAACAACGAAACGTCAACGTCGTATGAAGCGACTGTAAATCTGACCTCATTAACAGTTTCCTTTCTATTTTTTTTTTATGAATCAGATTTTTTATGTTTAGTCTTAGTTATAAGCTTATATTTCTGTAAATTCTTACTGCACTTTTTATTGTACTGTACAATACCAAAATTGAAGCATTCCCAAGGGGTGGAGACCTGGTGTCCTGAAATATAGACCTCAATTCTAGTTTAGGCACCAGTCTCCCACAGTATAATTGATTGTTGATACGTATTTTGTATTGCTACATCTCTAATGTACCTTTACTGTGGTGAGAGATAAATAAATATATCATATCATATATCAAATGGGAAAAAAAAAGAAAGAAAAACGACGTCAACCCTACCACAACCAACTCCCCTTGGCAGTACTGGTGCCAATTTTCTGGTTTCTGACTATCCGTAACGACTTTTAGGGCCAGTTTCACCGGTTACGGATAAAGTGTCGGTTAGCCTATTAGGAACTTATCTGGCAGATGAACTAAAACTTTTCGTTTCACAGGTGTCGGATAGCGATATCTGGCAGATTTATTAAGTATTTGAGTATTATAAAGTATTATAGTATTATAAATGTCGGTTAGTTATCCATCACATAACTAACCGACACTTTATCCGTAACCGGTGAAACTGGCCCTTAAAGTTTCAAATGACAGCCAAGACCCACGAATTAACGTGTTTTCTGAGGCATGGAGGAATCTCGGTATATTATGAATCGTCATTTATCCACGGACCGTACTTGTCAAGTCTTCTTTTACTTATCATGAAGTTGTAAGGTCTAACGACCCCACACACCTTAGTGTCAGAGTTTCTAAGCCCCGTCAAGGGCCTCTTGTCAAGTGTCGATGAGTGTTCCGCTTTGGGCGGAGCAGATGGGAGTGTCAGACACTTACTGACTGAACTAAATTTCATCTATGTTCCTCCAAATGCCCTTTGAGTTCCAAGGTCGCGGTGACTCTTTCGAACAAATTCCGCTGCAAAATCGACCTTCTTTTCTTCTTATCGTGTCAGTAGTAAGGTCTAACGACTCCACACATCTTAGTGTCAGAATTTCTATACCGCCTTTTTTTTTTTTAGGGATGGGAAATCATCCAATGACTCTTCCCGCTCTCGGCGGAGCGAGAGGGTGTGTCAGACTTCTACTGACTAAAACCCATCCATGTTCCTTCAGTGCCCTTTGTGTTCCGGAGCCACGGTATCTCTTTCGAGTAGTCCCGCGACTCCGGCAGGCGTCGGCCCTTTCGCCTCAAGGCAAGTTTCTACATCGACTTATGGAGCTAATATTTTTATCTCACTTAAATAACCATGTTTCTTTCTTACTTACCACTAAATACGGCTTGGTGTGAACGCTGCCTAACTCTGGCTAATGACACGTGAAGGACGCAGCCAGTTAAATAAAAGTTAATTGGGATTGTTTATCTTGATGATAAGGGAGGCTGTGATAGCATGGGGGTTAGGGATCCGGTTCTTGAACGTGAGGTTGCGGATTTGAAACTGAAAATGAGGTCAGACGAAATTTTCGATTTCATGTCGAGAATATTCTCATTGCAAAGCCATCCATATCACCAATAGAACAAAATGGCGAAGTAATTAAATAGTCCACGGTAAAATCTCTAGTTTTGTTTCTCAGGTGTCTACCAAATTTTGACATAATCACCCGATAGATTCATAGAAAATTGGCTGTGACAGACCGATAGACAGACAGACCACCGAGTAATTATATTAGGGCAGAACAGTTTTTCACGGATGATTGAAACCCTAAAAACTACAGCAGCTTAGTCATGATACGACAACTTTAAAAAATAAAAACAGAAATGTAAATCTGATGATGTCACGGGTCCGAAAATCTATGCTATACTACAAAATCCATTTTAAACTTTTCCATCCTAAAACTCTAAACTAAATAGAAAATATAAACAACCACATTGTATTTATGATGGCCGTCAAACGGCGACCTGAATAAAAGTTAATTGGAATACGAAATACCGGTCGTGTGGATGACAACTCAATGTTATCGGCACAGTTTAAATTATCCGGCTTTTGTTTCCAAATATTGCTCCAGAATTTTCTAAAATCATTTGAGAACAATTTAGAGGAAAAATGTTTTTTGTGATGTACAAGGTCGAGAGAGCTCGTTGCTAAATAATAATAGACGCACTGGTCGATTGTCAAGGTTAAACGACACTTGTCGAGCTTTAGCGTGGATGGGTGACCATCATCAAGGACAGAGATTGCCCCGTGCCTTAGAAAGCACGTTAAGTTCTTTCTCTTGGCCGTCATTTGTAGATCTTTGGCAGTCGTGATGGGTTGCCAGCAACCAGAAAATCTGATAACAGACTTGCCAAGTAGCACCATGTCACCCAGTTAATGGGTTGTGGAGGTCAAGTAGATTGTCGCATGTAAAGTATTGGTAATCTTCTAAAGGATTATAAACTTTATCTACCAACTTTATAAGTCTGTTTTAAACGATACTACTCTCAAGTTGATTTGATATTAACATGGGATGTAGCTCGGCTAAGTGCTACGTCGTAGCTCGTAGCATCTGCTACGACGTAGCAATCGCATACACTTAACAAATTAATTTTCAACACTGTTAAATTAAGCTAGACGAAGTATGTATCTAATTATCTGTGTCTTATTTATTAATACTTATTGCTTAAATCAAGTGTATTTCACATATTTTTTTAAATGAAAACCTTTTCCTGATAATAACAAACACAAAAAAAAAGAATTAGCGAAATCGGTTCAGCTGTTCTAGAGATTTGCGCAACACATTCAGCGAATCATTTTTATATGATAGACTAGCTTTGCCCCGCGGCTTCGCTCCCGTCAACTGGCTACTTAACCGGCTTCAGAAGTAGACAAAAGACAAACACTTCCCCAGAGACTAACAATTATAATTATAAGGAAGAAACATAACACAAGCATTTCCACTTCCCCAAAGTGTCTTATGCTTAATTAATTTAATAAACCAATTTCATTTTCGACCCTCCGAGGCGTTATTTGCATTTTAATTTTACGTTTACTTAAACTTTTTTGTTAGGAAAATTGCTATCGGAAAATGGTTTCAGAGCCGGTCATCTGTCTTCAAAATTGCTGTTATTAATTATGGACCTCATAGAAAATTTATATCATCATCATCATCATAAATAAAATTATTATTATTATTTATTACAGTCGAAAAACGTTCACTTCTGAACATAATCATCTCCGAGTGTCGCCATGTAGGCCTGATAGGTCCATTTCCTGGCAGGCCCTAGCATCATCTGCCTAGCCTTTTCCCAACTATATTGGGGTCGGCTTCCAGTCAAACCGGATTTAGCTGAGTACCAGTATTTTTCCCTAGCATTGTTCGAAATTATCAGGGAACTGTTCGAAAGTTACCGCGGCTTTGGAATGCAAAGAGCATTTTAAAGAACACGGTTAGGCTGGCGATATTATGAGTCTGGCACTCCCTCCTACTCCACCTAGAGCGAGGGAAGTCATTTGTAGAGCGTGAGATAAGTTCTCATTCACAAAAATAGGGCCACACATCGGTCGAATCTGTGCTTCATCATCTGCCTAGCCCTTTCCCAACTATATTGGGGTCGGCTCCCAATCAAACTGTATTCAGCTGAATACCAGTATTTACGTCTTTTCAAATGTTCGAGTGAACAGGCTACTTCTAGGTAAGCTCGCTCCATCGAAAACTTTGTCTGTGTCATCTCTGAACTATACTAGACTCAAGAGCAAACCCGTCTCAAATTAAAAAAAGAACCCAATAGTTGGGTAACACGGTAGTTCTTGACAAGACTAAATGTGATCGAAGTCTATTCGACTTGGTAAAAAACAATTAAGTAGACAGGCAGTAAATTAGATTTCAAAAATTTAATAGTATCACGTCCTTATCATAGAAAAAAGTCACACTCTATAAAAATTGCTCAAATAAAATGTCTAAAACCAAAATCGTGTTTCATTCCAAAATCTCTATGACGCATAGTAATCCTAAGGCCTCGAACAGAGTGAATGGCTATGGCGTGAAAAGGTGGTCATAATATAACCGCGAGTTTTTGAAGCGGGCAGTAGAGGTTAGTTAGTCTTGTTTCCTAAGGGTAAAACAAAAGACGATTGATCGTTAACGTGACCAAAAAAGATTGACGTGTATGAGTATCATGTCCACAGCCCGGCCACGACCCGGTAACGTTCCTGCCGTATGTATATGAATAGCAAACCCCTGAAAAGACACGGATGCACGGACCCTGTACGTTCATGGCCCTAACACTGCTAGCTATCTGTGGACAAACCTGAAATTTGTTATGTTTAAGCAAATTTAAAAAAAATACTACTTATCAGTTATTTTGCGTTAATTTACACACAGCACAACCACACTACAACCACGACACGTAGGCGGGCACTAATTTGTATGAAAAATAATAGTTTATTTCACACGGACGACATAATATACCAACCATGTGGTCAGAATAGGTACCACCAGCGACACCGCACACAAGCGGCCGGCAATCTCACTAACACGCATCCAAATCGGGGTTTTGCCGCAACTACAAGAAACTGAAGCGACTGATAGAACTACTGCTTGACCACTTTTTGTCAAGGGATGTCGTGTAGTTGTGGTACATTTTTATCATGGTTAAGCAGTCACTATTATACTATTAACGCAAACATTGGTTATATGTTATACTAGCTGACCCACGCAACTTTGTCTGCGTCACATTTTCCATTATTGCTCGGCTACTTTTAGTCTCAGCGTGATGATATGTAGCCTATAGCCTTCCTCGATAAATGGACTATCTAACACTGAAAGAATTTTTCAAACCGGATCAGTAGTTCCCGAGATTAGCGCGTTCAACCAAACAAATAAACAAACAAACTCTTCTGCTTTATAATATTATATATAATATATATATATGTAATATATATTAGTATAGATAATCCGCTCTCGCCTTAGCATTCACGCTTGCGCCTAGGCTCCACCCTGTCCGAAGCCTAAGTCAATGACCCAACCTCTTTTCTTAGCCAACACTTCTTTTTTACCCTGAATTGCTCAGCTTTAAGATAACAAGCTCCAAGCTATTCTGTCCATCGCCATAAATGGGGTCTTCTATAAAATCTACTTACATGGAAAAAATACTTTTTGAAGGTCAAGGTCATCGGGACCGTCCTCTGGGCTCGCTAAGCTTCTTTGTATGCAACCATCGAAGCAAAATGATTTGATAAAGATAACAGACAACGTTTCAAGAAAAAATTGTCTTCAATTTAATAAAAAATAGTCAAGTTTGCCTCCGTGTTGAGAGTTGGGTTCTGTAGTCGTAATTTATTGATTGAAATTTGGAAGTCCTGGCTAATATTATTTAAAGTAATGTTATTAAGAGGTAAAAGTGTGTATTTGTTTTAGTGTCATAGTGTGCTAGCTGACAAGTGATAAATAATATTTAATATTCCGGCCTCATCTAGTTTAAAATGACCACAAAAGATTGACTTTTAGAAGTGTTATTTACAACCTACTTACAAAATAAATATATCATTTATCATTTACTATATTAATCATATTTCAGAGCGTATGCAATCGGCGTATTTTTAACGCTTCGACGACGCAGGTTTCATTAGCGCGCGATCTCGGCGCTGTAGGTGACCAACAAAAAGCATTACTGACAGCTCGTCGTCAGAGCGTTAAAAAACGTTGCTAAAAATAAACGATGTTCGATGGTCTCCCATCGAGAGAGATCGGTGGTTAACCTTCTCTAAGGTTGAAGGAATAATGTTGCGAACAATACTCTCAAATGGCTTGCTAATTGAAAACAGATTCTATTGATTTTTAAAAGTGTACGTTGAGCCATATTTACATAAAAAATCAATTTTTAATTAACTGGTTGCAAGTCGATATTTTTAGGAACAGTCGTTTAAGGGTATAATGATGATATTTTTAAGCATAAGAAATGAAAACTCCATGAGTTCTGTGAAAACATGACCTAACATAATTAAGAACCCTTCCTATCTGGATACGGAACCCTAAAATAATATTCGGAGGTATCAACTTATTTTTATAACCTCCTTTTGGCCTTAAATGAGAAATGAATGTTTAATTCCATTCCCATTGTCTGTTTTATATACAGGGTGTTTCAGAAGTGCGTGATCATATATTATAAGGAAGCTGTTCTGTATCGGCTAGAGAGTAAAGGAACAAATTCAAAATAAAAAAAAACAATGTCTTTAAAAAAAACCTGATTGAAGGAAACGACAAAAAAAAGAAAATAAAGCTGTCTAATGCAATTTGTGGCGTTTACTTTAATCACAGATTCGATGCCACTAATCGAGGGTTCCGTACAAATTTGTGAGTAAATATTTTAAATAGTTTAGGAATCAGGATTTTCAATATAAGACGGTATTGCTTGCCCTAAGTCAACGGAAAATCCCTAAAAAAATTTGATTCCCTTGACAGTGTCGAAATATACATTTTTGCAGCATAAACGGCTGTATCTTTTTTTTAAGTTAACTTGGAAGTTTGATTTTTTCACAACTTAAAGGGACTATAAATTTGAGAATATGGATTTATTTTCAACTCGATACCTTTACGCATTCCCGAGATATAGGATCTTGACAGACAGACAGACGGACGGACGGATAACAAAGTGATCCTATACCTAAGGGTTCCATTTTTTTGTCCTTTTAAGGTACAGCACTCTAAAGGGCTTCTTATACTACACGATTTATCGGGCCCAATCGGCAGGGACAGCGTGGTACCAGAACCCAAATGGAGTCAATATAAATTTGTTTGTTTTTATATTGTTCCTGTATTGTAAAGCAAATACATAACACCATCTTTAAATATGACCACGCACTTCGGGGTCACCCTGTATATTTACGTAAAATAATGAACTTGCCATGAAACAAAATAATTATTTATTGAGCTTCCTCTTTCGTGACTTTCAAATTATATAGACTTTTGTATCGTTAATTTGTTTGGCATGTCTTTTGTTTTTGTCTATATGCCAGATTGGACGGTTGTTTTGCTTGTTTTCCTTGTTGATGTGATGTGAATGTTGAGAGGTATTTGTAATTAATTTAATATTGACTATTTACATTCTTTTTTTCTCGTTTGTTAGGGTTTCGTTCCCGAAGGGTAACAATGGCAACGGAATCTTATTGCTTATTTTATTCTTTTTATTTGAGACAAAAAACTGTTAAACGTTACAGCATTTACAAAAAAGTACTTATACTGTTAAAGTGGAGAAAACGTATAACCCACACTTTTGTCCACGAAGTGACATCGGAGTATGACGATAACGAACGCATGTCAAACGAGAAGAAAAAAAAATCTATAGAAAAAATAAACTACGCACGTACCGACGAATCAATGGCTTATGGGCGACTCGCAAGAAATTTTGAAACCAATCCTTTAATTTAAGTTGCGACAGCGCGAAAATGTCAAAAATGACAAAATATTGGAGAAAAGGCTTAGCCACCGCTCTCTGTCTTCGATAAATATAAAAGGCTGTTTAATTATTTAGGCAATGACAGCATTATATTTCAGACTAGCTTTTGCCCGCGACTTCGTCCGTGTTTCCGTCGTTTTTCGTAAAAAAAAGTAGCCTATGTCCTTCCTCACGGTTCAGTGGTTTTGATGTAACAGGTAGATTAACTTTCGTATTTTAGTAGGGAAATATAATATGTCAATCTACAATACTGTTTAAAAATATTGCAATACGGAACCGCACAATATTATTGTTAATAGCTGTGCCCGCGACTCCGTCAGCGTGTAACTCCTTGGGTGTTATTAAGTTCATGTATTGATAATATTGTTTAGATCACGTTCACATGAGGCTTAAGTACCTATAGAACGAAAATACTTCAGCGCAAAGCTTCCGGGTAAACTATGTTGAAAGTTGACCCGTCCGGCACGTGAACATAAGATTTCTAGAACTACGACCCGGGAAAGAGCGACGTACAACTGACACCGAGATCTACTCCAATAACACGAAAAGTCTGCCCTTGAGCCTTATTAATTGTCATTGCATAAGACACCGATACTGGGAATTGCGTTCTTTTAAATTGAAATCGAAAATTATTTGGTATTAATTATGGGAATTCTGGGAATAAAGACGGTTTCTCCTGCACCGCAACCTGTTAAAATTTGAGCCTCGATTATATTTTGTTGCAACTGGGTTAATTTTAGCCGAGTTCCATTGCAAAGTTGTGGTGGTCTTACATTTCGGAGCAGAATAATCGGATTTCCAATTTTTAAACAAATTTCATGAGAAGGAAGTCCGGGCGTATTTAAAGAAGTTAAAAATTCTATCGGGTAATTAGCGGATTCTTGTCCATCGACCAGCATGATTCAGTATTCACGCGCGATGGCTTATGATTAGCGTATTTCATGTATAACTTTGGTGTTTCTATACCGATTTCTATGATTCTTTTTTTATGGAATAGTTAATAATGTTAACTTTTATTAATGTTAATTAAGGACGACTGAGAGTTTTATAAACGTAAGAGTAAACAAATACAATCAGAAAGCTTCGAACTGCTAAGCTATCGGGAGTTACACGTGTTATTGTTCGTCAATCATAAAAGATAGACATATGCTGTCGTTGGATATTTTTTATATAATTTTAAGGAGAACATTTCCGTCATACATGATTTCTGTGTAGCTTTCACCATTAAGGTTGCACACGCGACGGAAGCTTAAAAAATGGAGTAACTTCTCCCGTTTTCCCAACATTTCCCTTCACTGCTCTGCTCCTATTGATTGTAGCGTGATGAAAAGTATACTATAACCTGCTCAGGAGTATGAATAATACCAAGTTTCATTAAAATCCGTCGAGTAGTTTTTGTTTCTATAACGGTTATACAGACAGACAGACAGACAGACAGACAGACCGACAGACAGACAGACAGACAAAAATTGTACTGATTGCATTTTTGGCATCAGTATCGATCCTTAATCACCCCCTGATTGTTATTTTGGAAATATATTTCATGTACAGAATTGACCTCTCTACAGATTTATTATAAGTACTAGCTTCTGCCAGCGGCTTCGCCCGCGTGATCCCTAGGGAACATGTTCCCGGGATTAAAAGTAGCTTATGTGTTATTTATCTTTGTTCTAAATTTCATTAAGATCCGTTAAGCCGTTCTGGCGTGATTGAGTAACAAACAACCAAACTTTCACATTTGCATTTTTTTTTTCTATTGACTGTAGCGTGATAAAAAGTATACTATAACCTGCTCAGGAGTATGAATAATAATTGTACCAAGTTTCGTTAAAATCCGTCGAGTAGTTTTTGTTTATATAAGGGTTATACAGACAGACAGACAGACAGACAGACAAAAAATTTACTGATTGCATTTTTGGCATCAGTATTGATCCCTAATCACCCCCTAATAGTTATTTTGGAAATATATTTCATGTACAGAATTGACCTCTCTACAGATTTATTATAAGTATAGATATAGATAGAAGATGAAGTCTACTTATAATACTAACACTAATTCTCATAAATAATTGAACATATTTTCAGAAGCGTTGACTCAGTCGCCATGACAGCGGGAAAAACGCGCGTTGAATACCATTTTAAATATTGAAATATAAACAGCCAAGTAGATGGTTCGAAGCAGACTGAGGACATTTGAGACAACATTTTATTTTTATTTATAATTTTATTTTATTATTATTTATTACGCCAAAAATAATACTGATCTAAAACTATTTGTAAAACTAGGTAATTCTAGTGTGGGGTCTAGTCACTTTCAGTACAGGAGACACTGAGAACATACAAATAACAATACAAAGTGCTCATGAATGTTACACAAAAACGTAAAAAGAACGTTGCACAAAAACGTAAAAATGTTTATTAAATCTTTATTTTTTTATTTAGGGGTTTTTGTCCAATAAGGGCATGCCTCATACCATCATCATAATCATCATAAAGGAAATTCGTAATGTAAAATAGTTGTAGTTGCAAAATTAGTTTAGAACAGAAATCAAAATAGAGTTATTTCTACTTGTGGTGGCGTGGAAGAGTGGAGTGCAAGTGTATAATAATATTATGTACAAATCTGTGGGGTGAGTGTGCGTATAAACCAAGTTCTAATTCGGTATTTGTAGAATTGTCTCAGTATGCGTATAGTCTATTAGTATTTTTAACAGACTTCCCAAAAAGGAGGAGGTTCTCAATTTGGTTGTATTTTTTTTTTATTGAAACAACGTCACCACCGTGCCTTTTCAGACTAATTTTAAATGCCCAATGTACCTTCATAATGAAAAACATACGATTACCCCATTTTCCAATCAATTCTGCCACCGTCCGATAATGTTATCTGGCAATCTGTTAATTGCTCTGGCTAAGCGAAACAAATTTATCGCTATCCCAGTATAAATGAAAGCTTAAATAAGAAATAAATATATTTAATCAAGATATACTTCTATTTATATGATTGATTCGATTTATTATGTATCTAAATCTAGCACATCGCCCGCGACTTCATCCGCGCTGCAGTTTTCTTTCTTAAGGATCCCTAAATTTTTCTAGCCTATACACATATTATAAAGCTGAAGAGTTTGTTTGTTTGTTTGCTTGAACGCGCTAATCTCAGGAACTACTGGTCCGATTTGGCACATTATTTCAGTGTTAAATAACCCATTTATCGAGGAAGGCTATAGGCCTTCGATATATATCATCACGCTAAGACAAATAGGAGCGGAGCATTAATGAACAACGTGACGCAGACGAAGTTGCGCGAGAAAGCTAGTTACAAATAACAGACATAAAAGTAAATATTCTTAACGCAAATCCCTTAACGTCTGCTTAATGCTCCTTAAAACAAATGACACAAAAACAAAAGGCTATATTATCAGGAACCTTCGGAACAAGTCCTTGGTTTCTTATCAACACTTATTGCTCCGAACAGCGCATATCGTCTTAGGAAATCCGTAGCCGGATTGCCCGTTCTAAGGCTGGTTGTACACTGGAGATCAGCAACTGGAAATTTACAACGGTTGTCAATTTTCCGGTTGCTTTTTTTATTGAAAAAATAAACTTTTTACGAAAAAATACAACCGACTTCCAAAACAAAAAAACACTACAAAGTAAAAAATAACTTTAATTTCGGAAGTCGGTGTTTCTGTTACTTTCTTCGTATTTTGACACATATTCACTTTTTAGTGGTACCCCACACCTAACAACACCACTGCAAATCTCAGAAAAGCAAAATACGCAATTTCGATTACTTGGATGACATAAAACTATCATCTAAGTAGACGAATTCCAGCTATTTCGATTTAAAATCCAAAGTTCGTAACCGATTTTGATAAAGTTTAAATGGGACCAATCTGCAAGTATATCCTTTCATATAAAGAATTTTTCAAATCGGTTCATAATTGTCGGAGTTATGAGGTAACAAACAAAAAAAAAATACAACCGAATTGAGAACCTCCTGCTTTTTGGGAAGTCGGTTAAAAATGTAAATAAGTATTCAGCTAAACGATGTACTTAGTTATATAATGAATAACATGTTGATTTATGATCGGGACAATCAGTGTTTCGGAAAGTAGGTTCCAATTTGACTGCAAATCACGCTCTTATACGCGGACGCGCTGATATTTTTTTATTTAAAATCGCAGCATACGCTGAGACAGGGACCTTTTTGGCCTCACAGAGATTAATTATTAGTATTCAGGATGTAGCTGAACTGTGTCAACTTATTTTATAACAGATTGATTTATTGGTTTAACTTTTATGTGTATTGTGCGAGTACCGATGAAACATTTTTCTTCTTCTTTCCTTCTTTCTTGGACATCGAATTGCGAACACCTGCACCACTATTATGTAACTCATAAAATTGCATATTCACTGAATTGTAAGAGACTCTAGATCCTACTTCATTGCTAAACCGGTTCACAGTGCCATGAACCACATTTTTATGGTCTTTTATGATTGTTTAACTAGTGTATCTGCTGTGCGGACAGTAAACCTGTAAAAGAAATTGCACTCAACAAATAAAAAAAAGCAATAAATGCAGTTTCAGTGATAAAATACACGCAATCGATAAAATTCACTTTTGTACTACGCAATTGTAATACACAAACTAATCTGAACCTATTAAGACTTTAAAACTGACAGAAACGAGTCAAAGTCGTATAAATAAGCAACAAAACCTTTTGCTGCAAAAAATCTTCACAAATTAAAAGTTGCCTTCAGTGGGTAAATCGCTTTATATTCCACTTCACGGAAGAAGGGAGCGATAGAGTCTTTTTTTATCGCTAAAATTGCAAGTCCGCCATTTTTTTCGAAATAAGATTACAGATGAACGGAAATAATAAATCTTTGAACGTTGAATTGTAAAAACAGGTGGGCATGACGTTTTATGAATATTTTTTTAGTTGCGATGGCAAAAAGAAATTGATGGTTTTATATTTCTGAAGTACTTTGTTTCGTTTGAAGTTAAGCAAGTCCATGCCAGTTTTGTAACTAACCAAAATACATGTTCAGAGTGCCAATTCTATTAATATTTAAGTAACGTTCGCATTCGCGTGTCAGTCGCGATATAAAAACCTTAATTTCCATACATACGCTTAGAACCCTAATCTTTTCAAAGGTAGAGAGAACAGGCTACTTCTGGGTAAGCCCACTCCATCATCGTAGATTTGGTCTCTGTCATACAAGACTAAGACTAGAAATAAAATAAAAACTTTTTTGACAGATTACAACTAAAGAAAGAAAGAAACCCAATTTATTTAGCACACATGGATTCGCACAATGTAGGAAAAATTAAAGGGTATAAAACTAAGTTTGGAAAACAATAACATTGTGACAACTGACATGCAAATGCGGAGCTGATATAACGAACTATTTTTACAATTTTGAAATTTCTTTTCCCTCTCTGCGATGTTGCTATTTTTGAATTCACAATTCGAGATAGTTGAAAAATCGGGGCAACAATCTCTATTTCATACAGGACACAAATTCCATTGTACTTATATATTAAACAATTTCCCTCGGTTATCGCATCACGCGTGAAGGGATGGACCGATTTTGCTAATTTTTTTTTTGTTGTGTTTGTTACTGTCAGGAGAAGGTTCTTATGAAAGAAAAAAAAAAGAAAGTTGCAGTTGACGGGAGCAAAACCGCGGGGAATAGCTAGTCAACTTATAAACTGTACTATAATAGGTACCTACACAATACAAAAGTCAAGACTTCACTTTGTGGATTAAAATATACCATAGTGACAATAGGCTAGATTCCATCATCCACAAATTGCAAAACTATTTAGTCTGTCAGTTAGAGTTTTGAAAAATAATGGACACGTCTATTTTGTTTTTGTAAATCAATGAATATTGAAAAAGATAAAACGCATCAAAACTCGGGAGTGGGGGCTAGTGACGTCACGACTCAGTAAAAATTATGCGAAGGTGTGACGTATTGAGATTTCGCATATGCATGTCAGTCCCAATCTGTCAGAAAAGCCTCTATTTTCCTTCATGCGAGGGTCCGACTCACACCGGGCTGGTTTTTTTTCTGTCTGCGATGTTGCTATAATTAAATTCAAATCGTGATTTTTGACAGATTTTGGAACAACTAACTTTATATCATAAATGATAAAGATCAAATTTCATTGCAACCTTTAATTTTTTTTAATTTTCATTCATTATATCTAATGCTTTTTAATTTAAATAGTACCTTTTCTTAACTTAAAACACAATGTAAAGACAAGACTTCACTTGGTGTATTAAAAATATACATAGTGATAATTTTATTAATTCTAAAGCAACGTTAACGTTCTTAAAATAGAAACGACTTAGGTGACCACCTCTTACTTAGCCATATACAGCCTTTTATAGAAACGATTGTTAGGGTTCCGTACCCAAAGGGTAACCAACGGAACCCTATTACTAAGGCTTCGGTGTTCGTCCGTCCGGCTGTCCGTCTGTCGGTCAGCGAGCGTCTCATAAACCGTAATAGGTAGACAGTTCAAATTTTCACAAATTTTCACAGAGTGTGAATTTCTGTTGCCGCTATAACAACAAAAATATATAAATACAATGGTTCTGTACCTTTTATGCGCGAGCCCGACTCGTACTTGGCCGGTTTTTAAGGTTCCATACCTAAAAGAGAAAAATGGGACCCTATTACTAAGCCTCCGCTGTCTTTCTGTCTGTTTGTCACCAGGCTGTATCTCAAGAACCGTACTAGTTCAAATTTACAAGAGTGTGTTTTTCTGTTATAAAAATACAATGGTTCAGTACCCTTCATGCGCGAGCCCGATTTGTACTTGGCTGGTTTTAAATATTACAGATTTCCACAGACCTAAATCTCTGCTTCCCAACAAAGAAAGAAACAGGCTGAATGGAAATAAATTCCTCATTCCAATACAAGGATATCGCAAAAGACATATTCGTACAGTCTTGATCCAAAGCCGGCTTAATGTACTCGGATGCCTGGATGGCTTCCAAAGATTTGTACCAAAGAAAAGTTAAAAGGTTTGGACTCTTTTTTTATCTCGGCTGCATGAAGAAAATTGAATTTGGAATAAAGTTGCGAAAAATGAGAATTGGAAGTTGTGTAGCTTAGTATGCTTTCATTGGGTGCGCCAAAGTTTACGTAAATAGATCCAAAAATGTTGTTCCTAACATTGTTCATCCTAACAATCACAATTCCTAACTACTCTGTCTCTAATGTTCATAATTCCGAAGCATTCAACTTCATTATGTCAGTAGCTAAATAAACATCTATTATACTTTTATTTGTTTCCCTATGATTTCTTAACCTAACCATCTTTTACACTATAAATCAAAGTCATATCTTTTTTTTTAGATGTCTTTTTATTTTATTTATAGCGGTGTGTATCAGCAAAGATATCCATAGTTTAGGGTAGGTTAGAACTGCGACCAACTACGCTACCTCGAAATTGATCGCGAAATTTTTCTATATGAGGGTAATTATGTTTAGATATAAAAGCGTTATGATAATAAACAGTAGGAGTTTAAATATATAAAACTTACTTATATATATAAATATATTAAAACTCCTACTGTTAATATTATTAATAGATATTAATTAAAATTTTCGGAAACATGAGTGTTATGAACATCGCCGGTAGCACTAAAAATACTATGAATGAAAACTTTAGGATGAAAAATTTTAGGAAGAGTGATCATTCGGATTACAAATCATTAGGAAGAACAATTTCGGGTAAAGAACTTTAGGTGAGCCAATTGTATGGACCCGGTTTCATTACCTAGTTCAGGCCTCCCATAAGGTGTACCGATAACCTTGTGAGGATCGCGGGTAGCCAGCCAATGTTTACAATGCGTTTCAAATAAGAATAGGATCAACTTAGCGCCATATTGTGACGTCATAGCTGTCAATTATTATATTTACATTGGACACGAAACTATATTTATGTATCGTTTATTACACTTAAGCATATTATAAATTTACCTATTTATTTAATACCCTACAAAACTGGTTGACGTCCGTACACTTCAACGTAAGGTGCAGTTGAAAACCAACGTCAGGCAGCACCTACCTCTCCACTCCTCTAGCACCTCAGGCTATATTGCCTCCTTGGCGCTACGTCAATTTGTGCTAGCGACCGTTTTCGAGGGCCCATTCATTGAGTGTGCAAGTCACCCCCTGCCATTTAAAAGCCGTGTATATTGTTAGTGGTCAGGCAGGGGCCAATAGTTCTTCTTTAATAAATTATTATCAGTCCACTAAACCACCCAAACCCATAGCGTTTCATTTTTTGTTTCCATATTCTGCAATAGTACTGCTCCAACCGGGGATTGTCCTTGGGAATACTTTCAGTGCATACAGGGATAATCGCCGGTTGGTGCCCCATTACATTTGAAATGTCTAACGGGGCCTCTGCGAGTTGGTTTTGGCCCCTCGTACGCCTACCAAAGGACCGGGTCTCCAGAGACGCGAGAAGGTAAAAAGAAAAAAAAGAAAATAAACAATGATGACTAAGTTCTAGGAACCAAACATTGTGTGTACAGCTAAAGAGTGTTCTGTTAACAATATCGTTCATCATTTGCCTAGACTTTTCCCAACTACATTGGGGTCGGCTTCCAGTCAAACCCGATTCAACTGAATACCAGTATTTTACGTGGAGCGGCTGCCTACCAGACCTCCACAACCCATTTACTGGGCAACACGGTACTTCTTGGTAAGACCAGTCAGATTTACTGGCTTCTGACAATCTGTAACGACTGCCAAAGATCTAAAAATGGCAGCCGACACCAACGGCTTAACGTGCTTTCCGAGGCACGGAGCAAATTCGATATGGTAAGATCCACAGACCAACCTTGGCAAGTGTTGCTTAACCTTGAAGATCGACCCGTGCGACTGTAATTATTTAGCCACGACCTCCTCATTCTATTAACAATATCCTAGGGGTTAATTAAGTTAAAAGTGAAATGGTTATCTCTAGACAAGCGAGTTCCATCGTCGACCGTATCATTGCTTACCATTTCGCGATATAGAAGTGCGCAACTTCGTCTCCGATACCCTTTTCATTGAAGCTCCTCTCCTACTGGTTGTAGCGTGATGTTATATAGCCTTCCTCGATACATGAGCTATGCAACACTAAAATAATTTTACAATTCGAACCAACAGCTCCTGAGAATAAAAGCGTTCAACCAAAAAAATAAACCCTTCAGCTTTAAAATATTGCTTTCGAACATAGGGAATCCCCATTATATTTTACCTAGTACCTAAGTAATGGTAATCAAACATAGCAACAAACCTAAGTACAATGAACAAAGAACTCTCTTATCTTGAACATACTCTGTATCGATTTTAAGACACAAAACAGAGGCATCTCCGTACGAACAAATTAAAAAGTATTCCATCAAGGGGACATTTTCAGGGTGTTGGTAACAGAGCCTGCTACTTAATAAATCCAATTAACTTCACTCCAGAGTACAAAACCGTTCAGTTTTTACTTAAGAAAGGATCCTCTGAAGGATCGGACGAGCGTAATTTACGTAACCGTAGCGCATAGTGAGCCACCGATTTGGTGTTGAGTTTTGTTAACTATCTAGTAATTTGTGCCATCTCCCAGAGAAAACTGAAAATCATTAAGATTTTAATAAAAATAAATTAATAAATTTTTTCTTTATTGAGGCATCAAGTCCCAATATTAAAACTAAAAATAAATAAAGACACAATAATAAATAGAAAATTACCAATTATGACTAACAATATAATAAAAGGTGAACAGAACAAAGTAAAACGAATAATATGGAGTCAAAAAATAAGCAAAACTGCCGCCATATGAAAAAGGTCCTATGTACACAAAACAAGGTAATTTATTTCCGACCTTAAGCAAACGGTTTTTAATGTCGGCAATCGGTTACTTCGTATTGTTAAGATACGACTTTTTTTCTTGTTTCCTTTATTCTTATAAATGTTATTCTATCCAGAGTACTTGTGTAGAATCACAGATATGCATATTGTTAGATTTATTCCTGCACGTGTAACGTGTAGGCGGGCACGGCCTTTTTTTTTAGGGATGGGAAATTAATCATCAAATAAGAGGGAGTGTCAGACTTCTATTGACTAAAACCCATCCATGTTCCTTCATTGCCCTTTGTGTTCCAGAGCCAGGGTATGTCTTTCGAATAGTCTCGCGACTCCGGCAGGCGTCGGCCCTTTCGGGCCCCTCCCAATGCTGACTCTCTTTGAGGCGCGCGTGGACCTCGGACGCGTCATAAGCGGACGGGCGAGCGGACTGCCCGTAGCTCACCGTCCACAGGCCCGCGCCTACGGTGGCCGGGGGCAGGCGGCGCAGGCCGTCTGCCGCGGCGGCCGGGACTAGAGGTTCTCTCCCTCTCCCATTCCGCCACCTCCTTCGTCAGCATGACCGCTTCGTTTAGTTTTTAGGTTGTATGTGTTACCCATATTTTATTATTTTTGTTTGTAATAATACTTTGCATAATTTTGTATAAAATGCAAGCCTTATAACGCAACAGCCAGATCTATGTGTTGCTGGGGAGTTTGTTGGCCACTTCTTCTTTCCAGCTAAAACACTAGGAAGTGGTAACGGGCGGGCGTTTTTGGGGGAATGTCTTCTTGTAAACGTTGAAGTTCAAAAAGTTCTGACACTAGGCCTAATTTGAATAAATGACTTTTGATTTTGATTTTATGACGTTTGGATAATTTTGAGAAGCGACATACGACCTTTTTTCTTATGACGGTAGACAACACGCAAAATGAGTGTGATCGAATAATTTGGATAATTTTGAGAAGCGACTGCGTTCGTAACATAGTCGCAAAATATCAATAACCGTTCTAATCTACCTAAATATTGACATTAACCGTTGCTGACATGGTATTGCGACTAAAATAAGGCATTTGACTGTTACGAAAAATATAAATGAATGGATTCTTTATTCATCATCTGCCTAGCCTTTTCCCAACTACATTGTGGTCGACTTTCAGTCAAACCGAATTCAGCTGAATACCAGTATTTTACGTGGAGCAGCTGCTTACCAGAGGGCCTAGCACGAATATTTTTGACGTATAGTAACGTTACGCAACATTTTACCATAGCTACAAAATTCGTTTCACACATAATATTTATTTGAATTAGATACCATATTCATATTTTCAAATGATATAAATTGTGTATTTCCCTTAAAATTAAACATGGTTCCCACAAAAAACTTAGGAGTTGTAGTTTTTTACGTTCAAAATTCACTAACGTTAACGTTACCATACGTCAAAATATTCGTGCTAGGCCCTCTGACCTCCACAATCGACTAACTGGCTAACACGGTATTTCTTTGCAAGACTGGACTCAGATTTACTGGCTTCTGACAATCCGTAATGAGTGCCAAAGATCTCCAAATGACAGCCGAGACCAACAGATAAAATTTTCGTTTTTCCTAAATTACCCTAATAGGTAAGGTAATTAGGGTAATACCCACTTATAACTATCGTCCTTTTAAAAGGACGGCGCATAAACAAAAATCTTGTGATTAATGTGGGTAAAGTAAACAAAAAATTTTGGTGACGTTTGAAAGTTGGATTGTGTGGCAGTACAATATAAGTATTGTGAGTGGTATAACGCATTATTATTAATCAGTTTTAAAGCTTTTATTTCACGTTAAATTTATCATGAGTGATATGAGGTGAGTTATTTTTATTATAATTAAAATTCAGTTTTTTCGACAATTAATAATAAAACCTTCACTTCTCTTCTAGGTGAATTGAATGAAATATAAGTACCAACTGCCATTTTTTATACTTTTTTTTTGGCAAAACTTTTGGTGGTCTTTTTAAAGCCCAATAGTAATATCTACTACTAGTTGATTCAAGAAATTTTTTTGTTTTGTCAGGAGAGTTTTTGGAAGAGGATGGGAGTCGCAACTGCATAACATCATGGAAGAATTGTAATTTGATGAGGAAGCTCCTATTCCTGACAGCATCACATTTTTTCCACCAGAAAATTGTAATGCTGATGTCACCGACAAAGATTCTGGGGACGAAAACCAAGTCCACATAAAGAAATTACCTGGAACTCAACTTAGGACTCCAGCTCAAGTTCATTATATGAATTTGACAGACGGTAGTGACAGTGAAGACGAAATAAGTCTAGCTCAAGTTGCCAAAAGAATGCGCATCAGAATTTCCAATCCTTCGATTGAAAATCAGTTACCTGACGACGAACCAACAACACCCTCAACTTCCACAAGCGTCACAATACCAAAAACTAAACAGTATAACTGGATTACAAGAGATATACGTCCAATGTTTAGACCATGGGCCAGAATGCAGCAAGTTGCAAGACAGCAACAAGAGCTGAAGAAATTATTGTGTGTAAGTGGAATGATAATAGTGTTGTAACAGTGGCTTCTAATGCTGCTAAAGTTTTACCACTGAGCAAAGTAAAACGCTTTTCACAACATGAGAAAAGATATGTACAAGTCGACCAGCCAGCCGTGATAAAGGTGTATAATGAAAACATGGGAGGTGTAGACAGGTCAGACCAAAATATTGGTTTATACCTAACATCAATACGAGGAAAAAATGGTATTTCCCATTGATATGTCACGCACTAGACATGCAGTTCAAAATGCTTGGCAACTATACCACATCGATGGCGGAGATTTCGATCATTTGCAATTTCAAAGAAATATTGCAACTTCCCTTCTAGAAACATATCGTAGAACAGAAAACAGAAAATCAGGTCGCACTTCACAAAATTATCACCAAAGTTCTCAGTATGATAACAAGAAGCATCTCGTAAAATAACACGAAAAGCAGTCGAGATGTGTGATTTGCCACAAAAAAGCCAATTTCTCGTGTAAAACGTGTGAAGTTCAAGTACATCCGAAAGAATGTTTTGAAACATACCATACGAAATTGCGTTGGATCATTTGGCTCCCTTCAAAATGGTTGAGCCGAATTGTGCTGGCGCATGCGTCATGTTCGTGAACGGGCGCCGTCAGTCGGGACTGGTCATTTCTTAGCTGCCATGGTTAATTTTAATTATTTCTTTGAATTGTTCCTCTTTTATTCCGGACGCTTTTATCCTGCTCGTCTTTTACATCGTTCTCACATGTATGTATAATGTCAACCCGATGTAAATAAATCTTTGTAAAAAAATATTATTTTTAAAAGAGTGTCCGTGGAGTTTCTTGCACGTTCTTCTCCATAGAGATCTACGCTTTGGAACGTGCAAATAGCTTCAACTTTTTGGACCGACCGACCTTGACAATTCAAAAGTGCCTGTAAATGGTTTAATTGAAATAAATGCTTGAATTTTGAATTTTGAATTTTGAAATATTTTTTTTTCAAGTATTTATTTAATATTTTCAATATCTTTACTTTTTTCATGATTTTAAGTAATAAATAAACGATACTAAAGACACTTCGTCATTTATTTTGATTTACTTGAACAAAGTAGTACATAATATTACTAAAGTCCTTTTAAAAGAACACCAATTTCCCGGTTTCCCAACAGGTTTTTTTTTTTTTTTTGCATTTTTCGTAGTTATCTGATTATATAAGGATACATATATCTGAATTTCATTGCAATCAGATACAAAAAGTCTATTCAGTAACAAGTGGGTTAACGCGCTTTCCGAGGAAACTCGGTATGCTAAGATGGCCCACCCACAAACCAACCTCGGCAAGCGTTGCTTAACCTTGAAGATAGACTTGTGCGGCTCTTATTATCTAGCCACGAGCTTAATGGGTTCTTATTTAATAGATGATATTAAAATAGTAGGAATGGCGAAAAAATAAATAAAGAAGTGGTGGAAAATAGAGGTCTAACGCTTTTCTAGTTATTCTTCTATCCTTGTCACACAAAATGACGTTTGTACTGGATTGCTTCAATTCAATATGGCAAGATTTGAGAGTGTCGTCACACACCATTAGTTCTGCCTCTGTTTATCACGGCCTTTAATTCGCTGATGACATAGCCATTTTTTTTAGATTTTCAAGCATTACTTTTAATTGCGGCTTGTCTGCTCTCATGGTTTTGAAAAATGTAACAAAAAAGAACGCGTATACTCTGACCTTCTGCTAGAGTAAAATCTTCGACTTATTTTTCGCATATCAAATCACACCATTTACCTCCCTTTCATTATAAAATTGCGCTGTTTGATCTCAAAACAAAACAAAACCCAATTATTTTACAAGCCAGTATTATTACCTGTTTAACTCCAAACTCAATACGACATATCAAAGGAGGTCGGAGTCTTTTCAACCTCTTTGAACGCTGTTGATTTCGTTCACGACTTATTGTCTTTGCTCACCACAGAGACACTGCTTCCATTTTTCAAAGGGACTCTGATTCAATATGGCTGACAATGGAGTCTGGATTTGAAATAGTGAAGCGGGAAAAGTCTGTGGGTGATATGGTGTGGGTTTTGATACAGTTCGAATTTAAGACTTATTTGGTTTGGTTTTTGTGGGTTAAATGTAAATAAAATAGAACCTAAGCTAATTTACTATTCACACCCTATTTAGGTTTGATTTCTTAGAAGGACATATACAACGTGTCTCCTCTTATAAAAACTTATACTATGGGACCAATTCGAAATCACGAAAAAATTTGTGTTTCGATTCACACAGGAATTTTTCTATGAAAATCTTAATGCGGTCCACAGAATATTTATTAACTTACCAAGTTTCAACAGCATAGCTCTGTAAGTTTCGGAAAAAAGTGGCTGTGACATACGGACAGACAGACAGACATGACGAATCGATAGGGTTCCGTTTTTTGCCAATTGGGTACGGAACCCTAAAACATCTCATTTTTTGGAAGTCGGTTAAAAATCGACATTACGTGCAAAGTTGGCTAGAAATTATTAAGCAGTGAAGAACAGGTGGCTCCAGAGGTTAAATTTGATGGTCCTTAATTTTTGTAATTGCATTTGTTAAATTTGATGGTTCTCAACAGCATTCAATAAGACTGGAAGCTGGCCCCAAAACAAGCAACGAATATGCAGTTTGATTGCATTTCACCTGTCCTTCACTGCTTAAAAAATGACAGTCGGGATGGGCCAATAGAGCTGTTACGTTAAATTAAATTTAACAAAACGTTACAGACGACACCTCACCTCTGGGGGGCTATTCCCTAAAGTCGAAGTCCGTAGTTACGGGTCTAGTTGCGAGAATATTCTTACTTTCTACTCCGTATCATCTAACGACTAAGAAAGAATGACAACACCATTCGACAGTTACTTTCAAAACGTGATTCTTAGTTCAGGTTCGCATGGCCGTAGATGGTAGCGGTGGGCGGTGAGCTACGGCTGACTCGCCGTCCGTCCAATAACGACAGGCCGTGTCGACGGCGCGTTCGTATTCCACGCACGCCTAAAAGAGAGTCAGCACACAGAGGGGCCCGAAAGGGCCGACGCCTGCCGGAGTTGCGGGACTATTCGAAAGAGATACCGCGTTTCCGGAACACAAAGGGCAATGAAGGAACATGGATGGGTTTTAGTCAGTAGAAGTCTGACACTCCCTCCCGCTCCGCCCAGAGCGGGAAATCATCAAATGACTTCATTTGATGATTTCCCATCCCCAAAAAAAAATTAAAAAAAGGCCGTAGGTGGTACTGAGTAGAATACGCCCGCAGCTAAGCCTAAAACAAAGGACTTTGGGCTTAGAGAATAGCCCCCAGAATTCGACGCCATTTTTAATCTTATAAAATAGACAGCTCTTCATATTTCGGCTTATTTATTGGTACTTTATTTTGCTTTTTAACAAATTATAGCAATCCCTTTTGTTGGCTTCAGTCGGTACCTACCAAACAATAAGTGTCAACAATCTTATTTTGTTAACATCTATAAAACTTACCATAAAATAACTAAGTACTCCTATTTCTTTGGCCAAAAACACAATAAAGCCTTTTGTTAGACACCCGTGTCTCGAAAATATTAAAGATCTAAACTAGTTTTCAATTTAAATTAATTTTCTTATACTTAATAAAATACGAACTCTTCGGAGACTGAAATTTAATTTCCTTTTTGTAACAATTTTAGAAGTAAAATAGTGGGTCGTAATTTCTAAAATGTATTGTAGCTATCTTAAATTTTTTTAGAGTCTTCTTTACATTCCACCTATACGCACAAAACATTTTGGAAATACATTCACTGTGCGTACAGCTAAGGAGTGGAATTCCCTGCCGGAGTCTGTGTATCCTGATAGCTACAACCTGGGAGTCTTTAAGTCAAGAGTGAATATAGGTTACTTCTAGGCAAGCGTGCTCCATCTTAGACCGCATCATCGCTTAACATCAGTTGAGATAGTGGTCAAACGAATCCCCATCAACAGGCAGTAAAAAAAATTGGTTTGGACGAAACTTAGCACAGCATCTCTTGTCTTTATGCTTCTCATCACCATCATTATATCAGCTGAAAGACGTCCACTGCTGCACATAGGGCTTCCCAAAGTGTCGCCACATCAACCGGCCCTGTGCATCTCGCGTCCTTCGACTACCCCCAACCCTCGCCAGTTCATTTGTTCACCTTCTAGGAGGCCTTCCAATGCTAATTTTATGCTTTTATTGCAAATATTTTTTTAAAGAGGAAAGACCAAAGCCAACCAATACAAAAAAGAAACGGATTGCACTCCGGGAGTGCCGGCAGAAGTGAAAACTTGAACATTAACGTTGTGCATTTTTTAATCATCCGTCTTACGAATTTTCGATCAGGTCACGTGTCCTGACGCGAGTTTAACATTTTATACCCATAAAGAAAAGAAAAGTGTTCAACGCCGCTAAAGAAGTTTTCACTTCAAAAACTAGAGAAATAACACAAGAAAACAATACCTATAGCTGTTAACAACTCGAATAGACCTCAGCTGCCGTGCTGTGTAACTTTGTATAGAAAATGGCGACGGGCAAGCGTTTTGACGGATTGTCTTTATATAAACGTTGACGTTCAAGAGGTGCTGGCACTCAGCCTAATTTCAATAAAAAACTTTTGAATTTGAATTTGGAACACAGCATTGCTGCGTGGAGACGGTAGCGAGTATTACAACTTTAGTGCAAGATCCCAGAGCCTCTAAACGCTAGTTATTTTAGAGTTGAGTAGTGTTATTATGCACTTTGAACGCACGCGTAGTTGCAAAATGGCACCTACGGTTACCTGGTGCTAAAGTAACATTACTTACTTTTATTAAAGCCTGAGTGTATATTGTTATGTATATATGTCATAGCCAACTAAATAGTTTATATATTTTCGTCACACGGCAACCTTGTATATACGGCTGAAACTTGGATCTAGATGAAACTGATCGCACCGGTGTCTTGGATCAGGATACTTTATAACCCGGGTGTATGTTCCCTTGATATAATAGGGGACTTGGCTAAAAAAAATAATTATTCAACCAAATAGATTTCTAAAAAATATCAGACAAGTATTTTAATTTTTTCACGTAAACAAAAAATTTTGACGATACAGTGCATTGAAGACTTGTGTGACTTCACACGATATTTGATTTCAGTACACTTTTTGAAATCTATATGACGGACTATGTAACTTTTTTTTAAACCGGTTCTTTTCGACTTCCTAGTACATTATCTACTAACACTACTCTTACCTACACATTTTGTAAAACGGACAAACAAGTATGGTTTGGGGTTCTTTGATCTTGGGCTATACAACTAGGTCTGGTTCCATTTTGTGGCAACGATTGTAACATTGTAACAGTTTGGCATATCTATTATTATCTTGCCTTTGCATGCAGAAAACAATAACGATTCGAGATTGTAGCTTGTGGCATAGCAATCACCCAATGCAATGGTTTTGGAGACGTTTGCTTTAATTTATTTATGTCGAATCTTTCATGACTCTGCAATTAAAACGTAAACACAAATGCCTTTGTTAACAGGCGTTGGGTGGAGTCTAGGATTAGGTATGGTGTCGAACATGGACCTAGGAGCGAGTGCGTTCGTTCGGACATAGACCGTGGCACATACTGGCCTAGGAACTGCTCGTGTTTCTTTTTACGTTCAGAATATTAGTTAGGATAGTCTTGGTTATAATTGACTGAGTAGGTAGGTACCAAATAAGCTGTGTAGATGTACATGAGTTATTTCTCATGTTGCCCGTCTCCCAGTTGCCCACAATAGGGAATATGCATTATTTTTTTTTATTTGCAAAATGAAATACTTTTTAGCTCTAAAAAACAATCATAAAATTGTTTTTAAATATCTTCATCACTGATGAAAAGCTTCAAAGATTACAATTAGAAAGAGACCTGATATGAAATTCGACGTCAGGTTCCATGACGCCTATACAGATGCCATACATTACAGCGTTTTCGCGAGAGGGACAGATATATTTGTTTAAAATAATGATAACTCGTTTGTTATTCGAGTGATTTTGATTCCATTTTCACTGTTAGTATTACAATTTTTTATATTTTTAGATAAACTGTGTATATATTAAATATTTTTTTCATGCATATTCCCTATTGTAATCTAACTCGTTATACGTCACTAGTATTTCTGACACGATCCTGTAATAACTGGATCTGACATAGGTTCCTTGAAGAGTGTGCCTTACACTTCCCAAGGAACCTACATGTCAAATTTCTAAGACTAGTAGTTTTGGCTGTGCGTTGTTTGTCAGTCACTCACTCAGTAATGGAAGAATTTTTAAATATGTGGATAATCCTTGATAACCCGTTTGGTTGTTATTACTTAATCACAAGCTCTCTCTATGTATATTAAGAAGAAAGTATATAAATATCCCATGAATATTCTGTTAAAATAGGTTACAAGATTTCTCGAACGTCTTTGGCCTTTACAATTCAAGTACTGGTTGATCGCCTAGGGACTATTTTAGGTTCTATTTTTAGAGCACAGGTGGACTATCTACCTTTACAACCCCCGAGAGTGGACCGTAGTCTATCCATAAATGGGGACCACACTTCATTAAAATTTAGGCGGAGACAAGAGACAAAAACTGCAAATAAACTTGTTTTTTTTTACTTGAGATGGGTTTGCTCTTGACTCTGGTCCAGGTCAGAGATGACAGAGACAAAGGCTTGATAGAGCGAGCTTAATATATGATGAGTCTATGATAGAGCGGCCTTGCCTGCCAGGGTTGAGGAATTTGTTCGAAAGAGTCACCGCGGCCCTGAAATGCAAAGGGCACTAGAAGGAACACGGATGGGTTTTAGTCAGTAAAAGTCTGACACTCCCTTCTGCTCCGCCCAGAACGGGAGGAGTCATGTGATTCCATCCTTTAAAAAAAGGATGGTGAGTTGGTTTGTAACCAATCCACTATTGCATTTATTATAATAATATTATAGGTAGGATTACTCAACTCAATATAGAGTAAATAGGTTTAAGCTTTTTTAAAACATTGATATATCACGAATCTCTTTTTCCATGCAGTCAACAATGACAGCGACCAAAGTCTTGTCACAACCTCAAGAAATGCAAATAAGTAAATATTCAACAAGAATATTTTATACGAAAACTTGTGTAGGAGTTCTATCAAAAGTTTCCAGACATTCTAGTAAAATGCATTTGGGTTTAAACACTTGGGTGCAAATGTTTTTACTTGTTGACGAATTCCATTAAACACTGGATATACAGCTATACTGTTTAACTTAATCAAAAAGTGTTTATGCTGAAACGTCGTCAGCATATTTACTCGGAGATATATGTAAGGGTTTAAAATAATAAGTTTTAGTTTATTCTTGGATAAAGCTAGATGTACTACGTTAAATTCTTCTGCGTTTATTCTATTGATACAAACACCAAATGATGAAAATAATTATATTTTCAGAAAGGTAAATAAATCTGACGACACGGTTGGCGCAGTGGTTCGATTCCCGCACGGAACAAATATTTGTACGTATTCCAGATAGTTGTTCCAGGTCTGGCTATTTGTGTATGTGAGTTTGTATGTTTGTGAACGCACCCACGATACAGGAGAAATTCCAAGTTTGGGTGGGGGGCAACATTAAAAAATAATGTTGACGTCTGTTTACTTAAATACTGACGTCTGAACATCAAAATTATGACGTCTTAATATCAAGATTTTGACGATTCTGAACTCGTTTAAAGTGAGGCTATTGCCATTTATCTAATAACTTTGCGAAATTTGATGTTCCCATCCTTGTGCGAGTTCTAATAGTGCGTATTGCCATATGGTACTTATACGTTGTTGCTCACAGTGAGCCTCATCAAAATGCTTAAAATAAAACACAACAAAGAACACTTAAAAGCGGTCAAAAACAATGACATACAGTAATCGGCAATCGCGGAACATTTGATCAACTCGGGTCCAAATCACTGGATTGAGTTTCACAACCCTTTGATCATTTCCACTGAATGCCACTACATACCTAGATTAGTCAGGGTAGGTACAAAGTACAAAAATTTCAATCATGAGGATGGGCTTAAATTGTAAATCATCTAGAATCCAGTGATTCGAATGTGTAAAAAACCGGCCAAGTGAGAGAGTCGGACTCGCGCACCGAGGGTTCCGTAAGCAGAAGTTGCGATTTACGATTTATGACGTATTAAAAAAAAACTACTAACTAGATCTCGTTCAAACCAATTTTTTCTGGTAGTTTACATGGCAATGTACATCATATATTTTTTTTAGTGTTATCATTCTCTTATTTTAGAAGTTACATTTTTATTATAGTTACACACATTTTTCCAATTTGGAAGTGTCTGTCGCGCAAACTATCCAGTTTAGAAAAAAAAGATCTTAGAAACCTCAATATAACTTTTGAAGACCTATCCATAGATACCCCCCACGTACGGGTACGATCAAAAAAAAATTTTTGAGATTCAGTTCTAAGTATGGGGACCCCCAAAATTTATTGTTTTTCTTTCTATTTTTATATGAAAATCTTTATGCGGTTTACAAAATACATCTACTTATCAAATTTGAACAGCGTAGTTCTTATAGTTTCGGAGAAAAATGGCTGTGACATACGGATGGACAGACAGACAGACAGACAGACGGACAGACATGACGAATCTATAAGGGTTCCGTTTTTGCCATTTGGCTACGGAACCCTAAAACCGGAGATTTCAACAAAGTGTTACTTCGCGGTCAGATACGGTTAGTGTTGTGTGTCGAGAACAGTTGCGGGAAAAAAGTGAGTTTGTGGACAGTGGTACCGGAGATGGTCGTAATAAAAGACTACGAAAGAGGGTAGACCGATATGTCTGCCAATAACATCCCACCCGCAGGATCTTCAGTTACTCCGTGATCATGGCGCTTGCAACAGTGCCGAAATATCGGAAACTCGCAAATAAAAAGGTACATGGTAGCGATCCCGATATGAACTATTCTAATGCTTAAAATCACCCAAGTGGCAGTGTTAAGGATATTTTTTTAAGTTTTCTTGTGTGATCGAATCAAGAATAAAGATACTCGCAGGAGGCAGTGGACAAGGCACATTCCTAGCAGGACAAATGGTCGACTGGTGTCAAAGGTTTTTAGAGTGGCGACCGCGTACTGGAAGACGCAGCGTTGGAAGGCCTCCTATATGGTGGACGTATCACTTGGTGAAGGCCATGGAATACGATGGGTGCACGACTTAAACTTAATGGCAATGAACACATATGATTTCTCGCAGAAAAAAAGTCGACGGGGACGAAAGTTTCTGGAGTTGCGACTCGTACTGATATATGCAGCGTTGAAAGGCCTCCCACAAGGTGGACCAATAATCTGGTGAAGACCATGGAGTCCGCTGGATGCAAGACTAACTGGACTGGTTGATGTAGTGACGCTTGACGCTTGTGCTTTTCGTCTAAAATGATGAAGTTGAATCATGGCTTTTTTTTGCGGTCGCTAATCATCGAATGACACCATCCGTTCTGAGCGAGCAGAAGAGTGTCAAACTCTGATGATACTGACTAACCCATCCATGTTCATCCCAATGCTCTTTGCGTTCCTGGGCCGCAGTGACTCTTTCACACAAAATTCACAAATGAATTTAATCATACCTACGTTTCTTATTTAACTAACCTATGTTATTCCATTACGAATGCTTCTCTATCCCCTTTCACACAAATTCTGTTTTCTGCTACTGCATTTGGCTCGCTCGTTTAATCCAATTTTCATCTGACATGGGGTAAACATTTCAGATCAAATCCCACATTTCGATTTTCTGGGTAGCGTCCATTTCGTGCAAGTTTTGAATAGAAGCCGGGAAATGATGTTGTACAGTTTCGAAATATTTTCACTATAATTATTATTTTTTATTTATTGTCATAAAACATGATCCGTTATGGTAAGTAAAAGCAGAAGCTTCACTACCACTACATATTATAAAACAGTCCTCTGCCGCGTCTGTCTGTCTGTCTGTCTGTCTACTCGCGAAAACCTATTTCTTTCTTTCTTTTTCTCTTTGCCCCACACTAGGAAATTGTCCTGTATCGTGGGTGCGTTAACAAACATACAAAGTCAAATACACAAACAGCCAAACCCGGAACAACTACCTTTAAGCCATACAAATATTTGTTCCGTCCGGGAATCGAACCCACGACACGTGACGCAGCAGCAGATCCCTCAACCAGGCGCAGTGGTGTGGCTGTTCCGGGTCTGGCTGTTTGGGTATGTAACTTTGGGCAACTGGCAACTGAAAAACTAATGTTCCGATTTTCATGCTATTTTCACCAATGGATGGAGTGGTTCTGTAGGATGGTTTTAATATATTATTTGTCAATTGAGCTGTAAACTTTATTAATAGGCACAGAATTTAAATTGAAATGTTGTGTCTGCAGCCGCATTTTCTGCCTACCATCAACAACGATTTCGAGTTGAAATTATTTTGCTTAAAGAAAAATTAAAGCATCGGACAATATTCCCTTCAGAAGAACATTTTTTTTCTAATTCAAACATTTATAAAAGCTTTTCCCATTCAAAGCCATTGAATGAACATAATCCATTGCGCTCTTGAATTGCAATCCTATAGAGATTCATCAACGAGAAATTAAAATTCAGGAATAAATATTATTCTTCAAAAGAAATTCTATAAATAAGCTGCTTAGTTTAATTTTCTTGGATGAGCAAAGAAAAAGAGTTACTTGGTATAGGGGTGTGCGGTACAGAGTGTAAAGCCCCGCAAACCTCCATTGAAAATGAAGGATCCTCGGACTGGACGGTAGTTGTGTCGGTTGGGCAACAGAATAAATAACTGCCCGCTAGTTAATATTCGGGCTGCTATACATGTTCAAATTGCACGGAAAACGCTCATACCGCGATGCAGGATTTTGTTAGTAGTTCCCTGCTGTTGAGATAGATGTCGTTGCGGTTCTTTTTGTTGCCGTAGACTACGTCAAAATTCGTATTGATAGTTTTTTGCTGAATTTTTCAAGCAAAATTCGATGACTTCGGAATTTATGAGGAATAGCGAAAATTACTATTAGAATTGTAGGGCCCGATTTTGATAGAAACTAAAACTGTTTCATCGTAGTTTTATAAAGCCAAGAATCGTACACAATCTTCACAATCGTTGCTAATAAGGATCAAAATAATGGAAAGTAAGGAATTAAAATAAAAAGATTGAAAAAATAACCCCGTAGAATGCATAGAAGGCATTCGTTTACTGCTTTTCACGCCTGGAGTCTGTGTGGAAAAAAAAGAGAGGGTCTTTTCTATTTAGCCTGTGCTGTCTCACTGCAGGGCAAAGGGCTTCCTTCCCTTCTCTCACCTTCACGGTCTTCTGCAAGCTAGACTAGAGTCAACAGCAAACCCATCTCAAATAAAAAAACTGGAGGTTTAAGTCAAGAGTGAACAGGTTACGTCTAGTCAAGAGTGCTCCATGGTCGACCACATCATCGATTACCATAATAGGGAATATGCATGCAATTTTTTTATTTGCAAAATGAAATACTCATTGGCTCTAGAAAACAAGAATAAAATTATTTTTTAAATACCATGACGCATAAAGAGCTACCATGTAAAACGGCGTTCTCGTGAGAGGGACAGATATATTTGTTTAAAATAGTTATATCTCGGTTATTTTTCGAGCAACTTTGATTCTATTTTCACTGTTAGTATTATATTTTTGCATATTTTTAGATAGAATGTTTAGATAATATTTTTTTTTTCATGCATATTCCCTAGCCTTTCAATATGAATTAGTTAAAAAACAAACATTACCCGTCAGTTTCATATATTTCGTGCCGTATTGAATTACCTGAAACAAAACAATAGAGTTATAATTAATTTTTATAAAGTTCATATTCAATTTTATTGAGATATTTAGCATAATACATCATTTAGCTAAACACAGCATTAGATTATTTAAATAATAACAGCCGCATGGGTTTAAGGTTATGCGACGCTTGCCAAGGTCGGTCTGTAGATTGGTGACCAATGACCATCTTAACACACCGAGTTTCCTCCGTGCCTCGGACAGCAAGTTAAGCTGTTGGTCCCGGCTGTCATTTGTAGATCTTCGGCAGTCGTTATGGATTGCCAGAAGCCAGTAAATCTGACTCCAGTCTTGCCAAGAAGTACCATATTACCCAGTTAATGGGTTGTGGAGGTCTGATACGCTGCCGCTCCACGTAAAATACTGGTATTCAGCTAAATGCAGTTTGACTGGAACCCGACCCCAATATAGTTAAAAAAAAGGCTACACAGATGATGATCACCTACCTACATAGAACTTTATTTCAGCACCATGTAGGTTGATTTGTAACCATTACCCAATCAACAGGTTGCCGCGAAGTATGATACATGGGATGCTCATAATTGAGACGGATTAGCTAAAGATAATGGGAACTATGCTGTGGTGTAAGGCACTGCAGGGAATAATGTAAGGGACAGGGTAAATAATTAGGGGTTTGTTCGCTATAGGGGCAGAAGATACAACAAAATCAGTCCAACCGTCAGAAAAAAATATTGAAGAGAAAACTTCTTTATCAGCGTTGAGCACTTTTATTGGGATGGGTATAACATATTAAACTCACGTCATGACAAGTGACCTGATCGAACATTCGTAAGACAAACTCGCGTCAAGTCACGTGACCAAATAAATTGTGAAGTGAAAACTTCGTTAGCGGCGTTGAGCACTTTTCTTGGGTATAACATATTAAACTCACGTCATGACAAGTGACCTGATCGAAAATTCGTAAGACAAACTCGCGTCAAGTCACGTGACCAAATAAATTGTGAAGTGAAAACTTCTTTAGCGGCGTTGAGCACTTTTCTTGGGTATAACATATTAAACTCACGTCAGGACACGTGAGCTGATCGAACATTTGTAAGACAAACTCGCGTCAGGACACGTGACCAAATAAATTGTGAAGTGAAAACTTCTTTAGCGGCGTTGAGCACTTTTCTTGGGTATAACATATTAAACTCACGTCAGGACACGTGAGCTGATCGAAAATTCGTAAGACAAACTCGCGTCAAGTCACGTGACCAAATAAATTGTGAAGTGAAAACTTCTTTAGCGGCGTTGAGCACTTTTCTTGGGTATAACATATTAAACTCACGTCAGGACACGTGAGCTGATCGAACATTTGTAAGACAAACTCGCGTCAGGACACGTGACCAAATAAATTGTGAAGTGAAAACTTCTTTAGCGGCGTTGAGCACTTTTCTTGGGTATAACATATTAAACTCACGTCAGGACACGTGACCTGATCGAACATTTGTAAGACAAACTCGCGTCAGGACACGTGACCAAATAAATTGTGAAGTGAAAACTTCGTTAGCGGCGTTGAGCACTTTTCTTGGGATGGGTATAAATATTAAACTCGCGTCAGGACACGTGACCTGATCGAAAATTCGTAAGACAAACTCGCGTCAAGTCACGTGACCAAATAAATTGTGAAGTGAAAACTTCTTTAGCGGCGTTGAGCACTTTTCTTGGGTATAACATATTAAACTCACGTCATGACAAGTGACCTGATCGAAAATTCGTAAGACAAACTCGCGTCAAGTCACGTGACCAAATAAATTGTGAAGTGAAAACTTCTTTAGCGGCGTTGAGCACTTTTCTTGGGTATAACATATTAAACTCACGTCATGACAAGTGACCTGATCGAAAATTCGTAAGACAAACTCGCGTCAAGTCACGTGACCAAATAAATTGTGAAGTGAAAACTTCTTTAGCGGCGTTGAGCACTTTTCTTGGGTATAACATATTAAACTCACGTCATGACAAGTGACCTGATCGAAAATTCGTAAGACAAACTCGCGTCAAGTCACGTGACCAAATAAATTGTGAAGTGAAAACTTCTTTAGCGGCGTTGAGCACTTTTCTTGGGTATAACATATTAAACTCACGTCATGACAAGTGACCTGATCGAAAATTCGTAAGACAAACTCGCGTCAAGTCACGTGACCAAATAAATTGTGAAGTGAAAACTTCTTTAGCGGCGTTGAGCACTTTTCTTGGGTATAACATATTAAACTCACGTCATGACAAGTGACCTGATCGAAAATTCGTAAGACAAACTCGCGTCAAGTCACGTGACCAAATAAATTGTGAAGTGAAAACTTCGTTAGCGGCGTTGAGCACTTTTCTTGGGATGGGTATAAAATGTTAAACTCGCGTCAGGACACGTGACTTGATCGAAAATTCTTGAGACGGATGATTCAAAAATGCAAAACGTTAATGTTTAAGTTTTCATTTCTGCCGGCACTCCTGGAGTGCAACCCATTGTTTATTTTTTCGCTGTTTTGAAAAAGATATATACTACGATACAAGAGTATGCACGCACATACAACATGTAACAAAATAAACGCAATACCTCTCAATACGAAAGTCTACCACCGGTGCATGTTGCCAGTAATGACATGGAACTGAAACGTGGTCGCTCACAATGGGCCTGATAAAAGGCCTAACGTCATTCAAAGAGCAATTGAGAGGGCAATGCTTTTTTTTATATATATACAAAACGGGGAAACTCTTGGCTCAAATCTCACCTGATGGAAAGTGATGATTAGGCCGAAGATGAAAGCGAGTATCACCCGAAATCTTCTTACACAGAGGAACTGGCTATCATACCTCTAACTGCTGGAACACAACAATGCTGCTAACATAGTTGTTATGGCGACAGATTTACACATGATGGTGGTAGCTTGCCAGGCGGACTTAGAACAAGTCCTACCACCAACCAAACCGAGCAAAAAATTTGCCTCGGCTGGGAATCGAAGCCGGGACCTCTGGGTCTGAATCAGGTGGTATAACCACTAGACCATGGAGGCGGTTAGTGTCACCTGTTTAGCACCACCCGGGCACCACGTGTAGGGATTCGCTGAAGGGTATTCTCCTACGGACGTGGGTCACTCGGCCCCCAAATGCTTGGAGTTTCCTTGCGTGATCGAATCAGAAATGAAGATATCCGCAAGAGAACCAAAGTTACCGACATAGCCTGAAGGATCGCCAAACTAAAGTGGCAATGAACAGGGCACATTGCTCGCAGAACCAATCGTGGATGGGGCTGAAAAGTTCTGGACCGCGTACTCGAAGACGTAACGGTGAAGGCCGATGGATGCAGGACGCACAGAACTGTTAGTTGTGGCGACACTTGGGGGAGGTCAGGATGTCCAGCATAGGACGTTTTTTCAGCTAATATGGTGATGATGACCTCGTAAAGAGTGATTGTACTCATAATAATTATGCACAGCTTTAATTATAGGGAACACCGAAATCGCGAAAAATAAATCAACTGTTCAGTACATTTTAGTTATGCGCACATATTTTTTTTTTTTAACTTTGCCCCACACTAGAAATTTCTTGGAAAACCGTGGGTGCATTTACACACATACAAAGTCACATACACAAAAAGCCAGACCCGGAACAACTATCTGTAGGCCATAGAAATATTTGTTCCGTGCGGGAATCGAATCCACGACACGCGACGCAGCAGCCGATCGCTCAACCACTGCGCCAACCGTGCCGTCAAAAATGCATGGAGCAGTCATTTTTCTTTTCGTGATTTCAGTTCCACAAGTTATTCATAACGATGAGTACAATGACCCCGTAAGAGGTATTGCGTTTATTGTAACTGTATAAAGTTGACGCAAACAAACTAGGTCACAGCGTACAACCACGCCACATGTGAAATGTGTCGAACATCTAACGAATACCCATGCTACAAATAAAAGGCAGCTCAGATACACAAACACTACCGATGTTTCTTCCTCTTAGGTTAGGAAAGGGTTTTGACACAACAAAAAGGAGACAGAAGATCAAAGTAGATATAACTCCATACACGGTGCCATTTTAGTCTTCATACAATGGCAGCCGATTTCATCAAGCCTATGAGTACTACAGATTCATTAAAAAAATAATAGTGGCGTTACATCAGTTGTAATCCATGGGAGTTGTAGCAGACCCTATCGAAAGGCATACAACCTTTGTGGCACATGGGGGATATGCCAGCCGCCATTTTCTTTATTTTTTATTAATGTGCACGATCTATCATGCATTTACACGCCTGCCGGAGTCGCAGGATTATTTGCAAGAGACACCGTGGCTCCGGAACACAAAGTCAGTAGAAGTCTGACACTCCCTCCCGCTACACCCAGAGCGGGAGGAGTCATTGGATGATATCCCATCCCTAAAAAAAATAAAAATGCATTTATGGGTAAGGGATACTTCAACAAACCAACAATGTAAGGAACATGGTGCCCTAAAGTGTTTCCGAGATATTTGCATGTGACTACTAAGTATTAGAAATAACTTAATTACGTGCTTTTAAGTTTTTGCTTTGAGTGGTACGGATATGTTATGCACAGGTCCGAGGATGTGGCGACGATGGGTACCAGCGAAGTGAATGGCGCCGAATTATTAAAAAAAGCCGATCCCGTGTAACAGAAAGAGGCAAAGAATAAGATTTTTTTGCTATAGGAGCTGGCATTGGCCACATGCTTTCAGAGGAAAAGAGAAGCATCAAAATTACTTTGCCCACCTTATTTTGCCAATAGGCATTTAGTAGTTAGAAAGAGAGGGAAGTAAACCTTCTATTTTCCTCGCATATTGACTTACATCAATCACGACTGATTGACGTTTCTCTCGTACATACATCACGGAATACATACAAACGTATACATAAACGTTTTGTTCACGCGTTTTCCTTGAGCGGATCAAATGATACATGTCGGTGGAAGTTCAATCCGATCTGAGTGTTGGATCAAATCTGAGCTGCTTGTTTGAAAGGGTCTTTGCAAAGGAATATGCGATTTATTAAACTTGAGTTGGTAAGTAAACTAGTTAAGCAGAAGATACCACATTAAGATAAGCCCACCTACGCACTAGCGGTTGGCCGCGGGGGCGGCTGAACGCGCGGCTGAACGCGCGGGTGGCCGTTTTTCCAGTTTAATATGCAACCGCTAGTGATTGTACTGACTTAACCACCATAAAACCTTTCTTAACCGCCACAAACCGCTTAGGGGGTTCAACCGTTAGTGCGTGGGAAGGCTAAGATTTAAATGGACCGTCCGGCACACACTGATTTTTTATTAATTTAAAGTAATATTTTTATTTTATTGTATGTACATGTGAGCTCCTGATGGATTGTCCTCAAATATTTTTTTAACTTGCTTCACATTATATTTTATATCAGTTTTTACAAAAATCAAGACATTCCTTTTCTTGATTTTAGTAAAAACTAACTTTTCGCAAACTTATAAATTATATAAAAAAATAGACATATTTATATAATTTCTAAGTAAACGAAATCAATAAAATTGCAAACCATTTGTTTCTCAGTAAGAAACGTATTGGCCTTAAAGTCTATTATTGACACTTGTCTATGACCGCAAGTCTTTTTGGACGATCATCATCATCATCATATCAGCCAATTGCCGTCCACTGCTGACCGTAAGCCTCCCCCAAAGAGCGCCAACCATCCCGGTCTTGAGCAGTCCGCATCCATCCGCTGCCAGCCACCTTCTTTAAATCATCGATCCATCGTGCCGCAGGGCGTCTCACATTACGTTTGCCCATTACGCGGCATCACTAAAATAACAAAATCCTAGAAAACTATTTACAACTGATTAAGTAAAACGTTTTTAGGGTTCCGTACCCAAAGGGTGAAAACGGGACCTTATTACTAAGACTTCGCTGTCTTTCTATCTGTCACCGCGCTGTATCTCAAGAATCGCGAATTTTCACAGATGATATATTTCTGTTGCCGCTATAAAAACAAATACTAAAAAAGAGAATAAAATGAATATTTAAGGGGTTTCCCAGACAACAAACTTGTTTTTTTTTTGCGTTTTATTAGATAATGGTAAGGAGGGTTCCTTACCATTATCTATTAAAACGCCGCGTGTACAATCGTGCGCGAGTCCGACTCGCACTTGGCCGCTGGTTTTAGTATAATGCACATAATATGTGTTCAGTATAAAGTGGCCCAAAAATGGGCAATTTTATAGGTACCGACCGATTGGATTGTAACTCATTGTCCATTAGCTCTATTTATAACATTAAAACTCACATAAAGAATTTTTCTCAACAATCTCACTAGCAATTTTTTCATATTTTAAATTATATTTTAAACCTAAATAGGTACTTAAGCTTCGCCCATTGTAAGCAGAAATAAGTATTTTCGCAGAAAAAAACACCACATTTTGTGCATAAAGATATTTCGCCTCCCTGACTAATGAATGCTTAATCAGTAACTTCCATCAAAACAGACCTTGGCAATAATCCCGGAAAATGGCGAAAACGTTGAAAAAAGGGAAAAAATTCATACAATTACTTCTTCCATACTTTTCACGTCAGCAGCATTTTTAATTTTCCCCAGACGATTCTCCCCTCGACTTCATTTCGAACGAAATTATTCAATTAGATACTTAAGCGTGGTATTTGAGATTAAATCAACCCTTTTTTTTTCATTTACGTAATCTTTCAGGTCAAAATTGATAAGAGGGTGTTAGAAAGTATGGGTAGACGAAGGTTTTTAGGGTACCGAACATCCGTGAAAAACAAAACCCTTACAGGATAAGTTGGGTGTCTATCTGTCTGTCTGTATGTCTGTCTATCTGTCATCTCAACGGTCACTTTTGGGGGTCAAATTAGAAAATTAAAAAAAAAAGTCTTTGAACTGTATCACGTGACTTATCAAATGAAAGGGCTTACTTTGATTGTTTCAATCAAATTTTATTCATAACTAGCTGACCCGCGCAACTTCGTCTGCGTCACATTTTCCATTAATGCGCAGCTCCTATTTGTATTAGCGTGATGATATATAGCCTATAACCTTCCGCGATAAATGGGCTATCTCACACTGAAAGAATTTTTCATATCGGACCAGTATTTCCTGAGATTAGCGCGTTCAACCAAACAAACAAACTCTTCTGCTTTATAATATTATATAGTATAGATTTAAAAATAAATAGTTTTTAAGTTATTCAAGAAATTTGAGTAAAAATGAAGATTACAGGAAAACCTCTACAAAGCCTGTAGTAAATAAAATAAAATGTAAAAAAAAAATAATTGGTTCGGAACTCTTTGCACGCGAGTCCAACTCGCACTTGGCCAGTTTTTATAGTGAAAAACTGCAGTATCGCTGAGTGCCATAGGCTCTTTTCTGTCCCGAAAAAAAAACACGGTTTCTATGGATCAGGACACAGGATCAAATACAAATACAAAATCCTTTATTTCAAAAAGACCAGTTACAGGCACTTTTGAATAGTCAAGTTCTGTCAGTCAAATAAATGAAGCTAATCCTGCCGCGCTAGCGACAAGAGCAGCGGGTTGTTCTGCAAAATAACACACCCACCGACCCCGCCTCCAGCGCGGCAGTTGCACGTTCCAAAGAGTAGATCCTGTGGAGAAGCACGTGCAAGTACTAATCCTGATTTTTCGACAAATCGTCGTTTCCCCGGATTGCCGAGAGCCAATTAAATTATAATTGACTTCTTAACAGTCAGCATCCAAATATTATAAAAAATTTATTTTATTTACTATCAAAGATTCGAAAGAGGAAGGAAAGATTTTTTAAAATTTCAGTAGACATTAATCGCTTAAGGAAGAAGATACTAATGACTTCTGATACATTTACAAAAATACTTATTATAACTTAAATCGGAAGTGACGTTGTTGTTGTAAATATGAGAAATATAAGAAAAATACGGGATGGCTTAGGCGTCAAGTTCTACGGCATTAAGTCCGCCATTGTACTGCAATTTTACTTGTGCATAAAGTTTTAATAAATAAATAAAAACACAGTGTTGCTACAGCTCTGCCATTTCTTCCCAGTTAAAACACTAGGACGTGGTGACGAACAGGGCGTTTTGGGGACTACCTTTATGCAAATTGTGACGGAATAAATGACTTCTGATTTGATTTGATTCGTCACTGCATATTGTGACGGAAAATATCCCCAGACATAAAGAACTAAGATAAAATGTAAACCCGCTGACCCCTAACCAAAGTAAATTAGTGTCAATTGTATCATAGGGACTAGTGTCTTCGCTTGATAACAGTGGAGACAATCTTCACCGTTATCTAAATCTAAATAAGAGCGAAAAACACATAAAGGGGGGGGGGGGGGGCTTGACCTGTTTAGAAAGCACTGAATCTATTGCCAATAACCTACGTAGGCTGTTACAAACATAATTTAAGCTAAAATTTTTTTTTTATATTTGGACAAGCCCGCCACACATTCCCAAATCCCAACCACTGCAACTCCTGAAAGTCAGAATCAACAGTGGCAACCACCAGAAAAGCGCCGAACTAATGAAGCCCGACGAGTCCCGGAGAAACGATTCAACTGTCTCGAATCCCGTAACGAAATTAACCAGAAAGTACAGCGGACTCCTCCGCTGTACTTTCTGGTTAATTTCGTCTGGTTAATTTTCGTCGGAAAAATCTATACTAATATTATAAAGCAGAAGAGTTTGTTTGTTTGGTTGAACGCGCTAATCTCAGGAACTCCTGGTCCGATTTGAAAAAATCTTTCAGTATTAGATAGCCCATTTATCGAGGAAGGCTATATATCATCACGCTAAGATCAACAGGAGCGGAGAAGTAATGAAAAATGTTACGCAGACGACGTTGCACGGGTCAGCTAGTTAAATATAATTTCTTCTAACATACCGTCTTCTTTTTTTTACGATGGGAAATCATCAAATGACTCCTTCCGCTCTTAGCGAAACGCAAAGAAATGTCAGACTCATAATGACTTAAACCCATCCGTGTTCCTCTATGCTCTTTGCGTTCCAGGGCCGCCGTGACTTCGAACAAATTCCGAAACTAGCACCCCGTCCGAGTGTGTTGCTCTTGATCTTAAGGCGCGTCCCCGAGCAAAACGCAGCGCTAGCCGTTTTTTGAGCAGTTTTTTGGAGCTATATACTCTTTATCCAAAAGAAATATCAACTTATAAAAAATACATTAAATTTCTGCATAATCTTGGCTTCAAAATGGTAGATTTTTTATTTTTATTACTAAGTATAAAGTTCAATTAATCTCCTCACAACGAAACTACAGAAATGAGAAATAATTATTGAAAACATGCATCTTCTCGAAAACTAACGATTGTTTTGATTTTGTACTTACACTAATGGATAGGCAATTTAATTATGAACATTTTGGTAGAAGTATTTTTTTCAAACGACCAAAATTAGATTTTATAACGATTTTATTCAACTTATTGAGCGTATTCGCTATTGTATCTCTTACGCTGTTATTGAGGGAACAAATGCTCAAGGTTATTTGGTCAGGGTACGGCCTTAAGTCGAAGTCCGTAGTTTCGGGCTTAATTACGGGCGTAGTCTACTCTATATTACCTAATCACTAAGAATTAATGACAACACGATTTGATAGTTAAGTACTGACAAATCGTAAGTTCGTAGTTGATATGGAGTAGAATACGCCCGCAACTAAGCCCGAAACTACAGACTTCGGGCTTAGAAAGTAGCCCCTCAGATTTTTTCGTCTCTACTACACAGCACAGTTTACCTTGACTAAACCGTATGGCAATGACCTTTATTTATTAAACTTACTACATAACGAATTTTTATTTTTAAATATTTCTTTAAAAAATCATATTTTAAAAAGTTTATATAATATAAAAAATTGTAGTCCGCCGGTGTCAGGAGCAGGGTCCAAGCCACCGGTTGTTAGGGCCAGTTGTTACCTCCTCACAATACGAGCCGTATCGAGGAGTACTGCCTTCTGTATCAGGCCCTTTATTCAACCGTGTAACACGAGCTCCGACAGATGGCAATGACCGTTATTATTAGGCTTCTTCAAGAGCTGAAAATCCTTTTCATAAAAAGCCTCTCATTCTCTCTCAACATACGCTAATAATTCTGATTAACTTTTTTGCTTTACACAATCCTCATATTTCTTTTTAACGAATTCTCGTAACAATCTTTATTTCCTTTCAAGTCAAAAGCATTTTCCTTGTCAAGAGTTTGAAAAGAAAGACGTATGTATATCGATTTTCTCATAAATTGTTGGAGTTCATTATGCTTGTTCTCGTGAATTCGCGTTCTTGAATTTATTAGAAGTGCTAAACGTGCTTAGTTTAATCCTAATATATAAAACTCTTCAGTTACTGAGTGAATGACAGACAACGCTCAGCCGAAACTGGTCGTATTAAGCTGAAATTTGGCATGTAGGTTCCTTGAGGAGTGTAAGGCAGCTCTAAGATAGGATTTCCCGAAATCCTACGGGAAAAACGGGATATTGCGCGAACGGAGTCACGGGCAAAAGCTATAGTCTACACTAATATTATTTGTTATTTTTTTTTATTTTTATATTATTTGTATACTTTGTTGTATCGATATGACTCAATTATATTTTATTTTTATTTGTTTGTTGTACACCTACCACAGTGTAGTCTTTTTAACCCAAAGGTTGACTGGTAGAGAATGCCTTGTTGCATTAAGTCCGCCCATGTACCACTATTGTGCATAAAGTCTAAATAAATAAATAAATAAATATTATAAAGAGGAAATATTTGTTTGTTTGAAATGAATAGGCTCCGAAACTACTGGACCATTTTGAAAAATGATTTCAGTGTTAGATAGCCTATTTGTCGAGGAAGGCTATAGGCTATATATCATCACGCTACGGCTAAAAGGAGCGGAGCATTAATGGAAAATGTGGCACAGACGAAGTTGCGCGGGTCAGCTAGTATACTTATAAACGGGTATTACTGATAAGATGGTATTTTGTTTGATCCACTATTAATCAAGGATTCGGAAGAAAACTTTTATAAAGAAATGGATTAGCAGTGAAACTGTGAACCGTGCCTTATTACAAAAGCTTAACATCCCATCCTGCAGTGCGTCTGTTCATTCCGTAAACATGTCGAAGTGAACACGTGAACGATAAGTGAGCTGTCAAACCATACAAACAAGATGGCATGACAGCTCACTTGTCAGACAATGTCCAGCATTGGACATCTTATTTATTTATCACTAAGGATGTCTTTCGACTGATATGACATAGCAAACCGATACTTAATCCAGACCACACGATTCGCCTGGATTAATGCACGATCCTGTTTGTACATATATCTATGACATAAAACCACATAAAAAAGCCCCTTCAAGTTTTTTTTTTATTTGAGATGGGTTGCTCTTGACTTTAGTCTTGGTCAGAGATGACAGAGACAAAGTCTACGATCGAGAGAGCTTACCCAGAAGGAGCCTGTTTACTCTAACAAAAATACAAAATCCTTTATTTCAAATAGACCAGTTACAGGCACTTTTGAATAGCTATAAGTTAAATAACTTTGAAGAGATTAGGGTTGTAGGCGTTCAGAAACAGACGCAGGCAGAGAAATCCACTCCTTTGCTGTGTGCAAAAGACGTTTAGAAACGCTTAGTGCGAATTCGTGGAATAGCAACAACAAGGTAGGGATGGTAAGTGCGTCTGGATGTCCGATAGTAGAAGGGGGCCAGTGGAATGAGGTCGTGGAGTTCATGGACACACTCACCGAAGTACAATCTGTAGAAGACCGACAAGCAGGCAACCTTGCAGTACGAGTCGGGCTCGCACACAAAGGGTTACGTGCCATAAATCTGAATTTACATTATCGATACTTATAATATTATAAAGCAGAAGAGTTTGTTTGTTTGTTTGGTTGAACGTGCTAATCTCAGGAACTACTGGTCCGATTTGAAAAATTCTTTCAGTGTTAGATAGCACATTTGTCGAGGAAGGCTATAGGCTATATATCATCACGCTAAGACCAATAGGAGCGGGGCAGTAATGAAAAATGTTACGCAGACGATGTTGCACGGGTCAGCTAGTTTGTTATTATAGCGGCAACATAAATACACAATATGTGAAAATTTCAAATGTTTACCTATTACGGTTCTTGAGATACAGTTCGCTGACAGACAGACGGACGGACGGACAGCGAACGCTTAGCAGTATGGTTCCGTTGGTTACCCTTTGGGTACGAAACCCTAAAAAGGAGTCCATATAATTCGGTACCCATAACGCAGTTTTTCCATTCTCTATTTCAAATCACCCACCCATTGTGCAACTTTGTTTTATTTTATTTTATTTTAAAGTTTTATAGTACGTTGTGATAAGACCCAGCAAAGAGACTGCACCTGTACAAAACAAACATGCCAATACCTTAAAGTCCACAGTCCTCTGTTGTGAACTTTAACTCCACACTTACAGAACTTACTTTACTTTTGAAACGTGTCCAACTCTTGTTGTGTTGTTCTCTCGAGAATAAACAACTTTGTGTTTTCTTGTACTTGTGTGCGGAAGTAAAAAACTGCGGCTTCTTTTGTTTGAGTTGCTATTTTGAGTGTCCCAAACAATGAACTCACTCTTGCAGTAATCAAACTTCAGGGAAACGTGGAATATGTATAATCCCATCCACTATCGTTGCGATAAGTCCCCTTTATGAGGAGTGGCTAGAGAGGCACCACGGCGTCCTCGCTTTCCGTCTGTTACTCCCCGGACATGGATGTTTCGGGAGCTACCTGTTTCAGAATGATACGGTAGAAGAACACGCCCGGGTGTTATCACTTTCGATGTCATCATTTCGAAGATCGCCCTGAAGACACGGTGTAGCATAGGTGGAGGTTTGCCCTGCTTGAGCGGAGCACCAACGCGTCCTCAACGAAGCTATTGGCGGCGGTACAGACATCCAAACGCACAGAATTTTAAAATATTTTTTTATTTTACTTTTTCGGGTCCCTGGAGACCCGGTCCTTTGGTAGGCGTACGAGGGGCCGAAACCAACTCGCAGAGGCCCCGTTAGACATTTCAAATGTAATGGGGCACCAACCGGCGATTATCCCTGTATGCACTGTGAAAGTATTCCCAAGGACAATCTCCGGTTGGAGCAGCACTATTGCAGAATATGGATACAAAAAATGAAACACTATGGGTTTGAGTGGTTTAGTGGACTGATAATCGTTTATTATAGAAGAACTATTGGCCCCTGCCTGACCACTAACAATATACACGGCTTTTAAATGGCAAGGGGTGACTTGCACACTCAATGAATGGGCCCCCGAAAACGGTCGCTAGCACAAAGGGACGTAGCGCCAAGGTAAATAAATTTATTATTAAGATAGAAACACTTAAGCGGAAAAAAATCCTTAGTAATATAAACAAAACCTAATCTATGGCCATTCTCAACTTAAAAATAAAAATCTAAGCTTTAAAACTAAAGAGTGGAAAATATTGTCCAAGCTAATGGATACTTTAAAACAAAGAGAAAGGCTTCTAATGAAGTATTCTTGAGTTGCCTCGTCCCCTAAATGACTCTCCGTTATAAGTATTAAAAAAAACTACAAGGCTTGAGGTTTTCCAGCGGTGTTGCATTAAAAATTTCATGGAATTTTTAAGGTGAAAAATTAATAATGTAATTTTATGCCTAGGTTTTACTCAACTATGCTGGAATTGGTTTTCAGTGTTATTAGAAGCAGCTGAGTTCTAGTTTTTACATGGTTTCATTGACTATCTGATCTTCACAAACCAGTTATTGGGAACACGGTACCCCTTGTTGAGTTTGGACAATTATGTTGTGTTATAGATGTGTACTATTGACAGAGTAACGCCTATTATGTATACTTTACGACTGATGTGTATACTTTTTTGTTGAACTTATCTTACAGTGGAAGTGTAGGATAAGTGTCGTACGTAATTTAAATTTTTATAATATACGTAGATTTTTAACTTTAAGTAAACATAATAATCAATACATTTTACAGTGCCCTAACGGGCTCTACTCCGGCTTGAAGCCTTTTGTGATTAACATCTTGTTTTCCAAAACCCATATTAAACGGAAATTTATATGAGTTTTGAAAAATCAAGTTAAAAACCATAGTAGTACGTTTACGAAGCTCTTCGACAAACACGCGGGAGAAGCCAATGGCAAAATCTAATAAAAATCCATATCTATAATATAAAAAATGAATCTTTGAATGTTTTGCTAAGCTCAAATCTCGAGAACAGCTGAACCGATTTCGCTAATTCTTTTTTTTGTTGTGTTTCTTATTGTCAGGAGAAGGTTTTTATGAAAGAAAAAGTAAGAAAGTTGCAGGGTAGCCAGTTGACGGGAGCGAAGCCGCGGGGGACAGCTAGTTTTCTATATAAATAAAAAAAGATTCTCCGAAATGTATGTACACGCATAACTTCGAAAGTACAGATCCAAATTGGATAATTATTTTATAGTTGTGTTCGTAATTGTAAGGGCGTGGTTTGCATCAATGAACAAAAATAAGAATGTTGCCAGTTGATGGGAGCGAAGCCGCGGGACACAACAACAGCTAGTTTATTATAAAATCTACGACCGCCAAATGATGATCGCCAGACAAACCATGACAGAGGTCCTTGCGGCGGTTTAGAAAGTCTGACACTATGGTGTGTGGGGTCGTTAAACCGGGTTAAATTTTCAACTCCGATAAATTGGAAATCCGAAAATGGCGTTCTTCCTAACATTTTTCATCCTAACAATCACAATTCCTAACTACTCTGTCTCTATAGTTCATAATTCCGAAGCATTCAACTTCATAATGTCAGTAGCAATAAACATCTGTTATATTTTTATTTGTTTTCCTATATTTTCTCAACATAACCATCTTTTACACTATTATTCAAAGTCATATCTTTTTTGTTTAGAATTATTTTTATGTTATTTATTGTGCCTGCAAAGATATCCATAGGTTAGGTTAGGTTAGAATTGTGACCAACTACGCGCGAGCCGAGCGAGGGAAGCGAGCGGTGCCGCGGGAGCGGCCGGCGAGCGCTACCTCGAAATTGGTCGCCAAATTTTTCTATATTAAGGTAATTATGTTTAGGGATAAAAGTGTTATGATAAAGAACAGTAGGAATTTAAATATATACATTAATGATTTATTATTAATTACAATTTTCGGAAACATGAGTGTTGTGAACATCGCCGGTAGCACTACAAATAGTATGAATGAAAACTTTAAAATGAAACATTTTAGGAAGAGTAATCATTCGGATTACAAATCATTAGGAAGAACAATAGGAAATATGCACGCGATTTTTTTATTTATAAAATGAATTACTTATAAGCTCCAGTAAACACTCTAGAAAATATTTTTTAAATATCTTCATCAGCGATGAAGTTATAACGCTTCAAAGATTACTTTTAGAACGAGAAGTCCGACATGGAATTTGACGTCACATTACGTGACGTCTATACATCTGCCATATAAAACAGCGTTTTCGCGAGAGGGACAGATATATTTGTTTAAAATAATTATATCTCGTTTGTTTTTCGAGCAATTTTGATTCTATTTCCACTGTTGGTAATATATTTTTGTATGTTTTTAGATAAAGTGTTTAGATAGTTAATATTTTTTTTATGCATATTCCCTATTTCGGGTAAAGAACTTTAGGTGAGCCAATATAGACACAGTTAAACCTTACTGCCAACGCGATTAAAAGATAATAAAATACGAAGCGAGTTCTGTCTGTACGTTTTTAGTTTACAACCGGACTTAAATGAAACTACTTGGCACACGTTTAGACCAGAAAATACATTTGGAATATTTTTTGAACTTCACGCTTGCAGAAGCTGTGCTTTCCCAGGCACGGAGGAAACTCGGTATGGATGGGTGATCTTAACATCCTCCGTGCCTCGGAAAGCATGTTAAGCTGTTGGTCCCAGCTGTCATTTGTAGATCTTTGGCAGTCGTTACGGATAGTCAGAAGCCAGAAAATCTGACACCAGTCTTGCCAAGGAGTACGGTGTTACCCAGTTAATGGGTTGTGGAGGTCTGGTAGGCAGCCGCTCCACGTAAAATACTGATATTCAGCTGAATCTGGTTTGACTGGAAGCCGACCCCAATACAGTTGGGAAAAGGCTAGGCAGATGATGACGCTTGCAGAAGCTAATATTTCTATTGATTTATTTCAAATAAAATTAGCATACCTGTTTATTAATTCAACGACGCAGATGTAGGTATGATCTTTTCAAAAATAGGCACAGTGAACTTTAGAGGGACTCGTTGACCCCTGCTAGTCTATTCTGTAAATAACCATTTCGATATCGACTTCACCTGAGTGACTAAGCTTACAAAGTGAACTTTATTTCACACATCATAAGGTCTTATATTTATACGAATTTGAAACTCACCTCGGATTCCGCTGTCGAGACACGAAAATGTTGTTACAGAATAGCACTGCTGAGCCGTGACAACTAATCGATTTCAGTTTGATTCGGATATCGGGTGCCATAGATGGTAGATTGGATATCCTCCGGACCCGCATTTGGTGATATGCCTATTGATGGACGCGCGATATTATTGCATTTCTTAATCGGTAATCTAGTTTTTCGTTATTTTAAGATAGCTGTTAATTTTGTGATTGTAGGGAATGAATCGGTTTCAAATAAACTTGTTACGCATCTGGCAAGAACTGTTTTAAAAAATTACAGGTAATTTGCAAAAAAGATTTGAGGAAATTCGCTCAAACGTTTATTTGAGCCAGTAGTTCGCGTAATAATCGCGTTAAACCATACAAGGAAATAAATTCTTAAGCTTTATAATATTTGCACAGAGAAACTAGCTGACTCGCCAAACGATCAAAATTCAAAATTTAAAAATTCAAGCATTTATTTTAAATAAACCATTTACAGGCACTTTTGAATTGTCAAGGTCGGTCGGTCCAAAAAGTTGAAGTTATTTGCACGTTCCAAAGCGTAGATCTCTATGGAGAAGAACGTGCAAGAAACTCCACGGACACTCTTTTACTTTTAGGGTTGAAATTATACATACATGTGATAACGATGTAAAAGGCGAGCAGGATAAAAGCGTCCGGAATAAAAGAGGAACAATTCAAAGAAATAATTAAAATCAACCATGGCAGCTGAGAAATGACCAGTCCCAACTGACGGCGCCCGTTCACGAAGATGACACATGCCAGCACCGTTCGGCTCAACCGCCACCATCAGCTAGACTTTTGAGTGAACATGACACTCCCAACCGCCAGGGTACATTCAAGTCAAAAACATCCCTAAAACTGATAGTTAAAGTTTAAGTTAAAGGTACACAATACTCACACAAATGTGCTGTTAATGGCTGAAATTATACAAAGCTAAGTAAATTGATTCTAAACAATGCAAATTTTTCTTACAATCTTCAGCCGGTCCAACAATGTCTCCAAAATATTTACAGATTAGTTTGTGCAAGAATGTGGAGCAGGACCAGCATTCAGCCAAGCATTTTTATCAAATCGATGTTTTGCCATGAAAAAAGAAAAAAATAGCCTACGACCTATTCTCAGACTTCCAATCCCGAAAAATTTCATTACGATCTGTCATACCGTTTCTGAAGTATTCGATGACGAACACTGTGCCACGAAATTTTTATAAATAGGAAGACTAGCTAATCCGGTAAACGTTGTTTTGCCATAAGAAAAAAATACCTGCGACCTATTCTCAGACGTCCCAAATTTCATTACGATCGGTCAAGCCGTTACGGAGGAGTTCAATGACAAACACCCTTTTTTTTAGGGATGGGAAATCATTCAATGACTTCCCCCGCTCTGGGCGGAGTGGGAGGGAGTGTCAGACTTCTGACTAAAACCCATCCATGTTCCTTCATGTGCCCTTTGTGTTCCGGAGCAACGGTATCTCTTTCGAATGGTCCCGCGACTCCGGCAGGCGTCGGCCCTTTCGGGCCCCTCTGTGTGCTGACTCTCTTTGAGGCGCGCGTGGAACACTAACGCGCCGTCGACATGCCATGACAAACACCCAGACACGAGAATTAAATATATTAGCAGAAGATTATAATAATAATAATATATCGTTTATTTATACAAGCGGCACATTACAATTAAAGATGACTTACAGTTATAAGAACACAATAGTTAATTTGCCTGAACTAGGATAAACCTGTGCTTCAGGCTAGATTAGATATAAGAAGAAGATACACAAGGTAGATACTGGCACAATGGAAGTCTCAAATACTGAGTGAGTGATCGGAACACAAAACATAAAAGGGAAAATGCTAACGATGCAGGTCAGATATTCCTAGCCGATTTCCCTGCAACTTTCCAAGCACTTTGTTTAGAAAGTAAGCTAGTGTTTTGGGCCGGGGTTGCTTATGTTTCCTGAACGTTGTTTAGTGAATGCTGTTGGGTTTAGCTTTGTAGTTTGTGGTAGAAAGTGTGGTTATAAGATGTACATAGAACGTTACATCAGGAGCTTGTGGTTTAAGTGAAAGTATCCTTTGTTTGTATATCTAAAACAAACGTGCTTAGTCTGTTGATATCTCACGAAGAACATATTATAGTCGTAGGTGAAGACAGCGTCTGACAGGGTTTTGAAATTTGTTTGAAAGAGTCATCGCGGTCTTGGAACACGAAAGGCATTTGGAGGAACACGGGTGGGAAGTGGGTTGACATTTATAATCCGCGCGCAATCAGAATAGTATGGAACTTTGTCAATGTAAATCGAAAATTACAGTTTTTCTTCAAGTAGCATGAGCAAAAATGTTCTGAATATTGATAATAAATTAGTTATTTCTACGATCTATCATGTAAAGTAATTTATTATCACAATACTGTTGTTTTCGATTTACTTTGACAAAGTTCCATACCATTCTGATGGTGTACGGATTATACCAGTGATTCTGCACTATACTGATCTCACTCTAAGCTCACTTCACTGGAGTTTTAAGGAAACATTTTAAGAGCATAGCTCTGCTTGATAGCTACTATGACGTGCCAAAGCCATCACAATTCTGCTTTGAGAGCGAAATCAACTTCGGCGTCACCATTGAGTATAAAGCCCAAACTGATACCCCTTTCAGTCGCTGTTGCAAATAAAAACTTTATATTTCTTTCTCAATTGCAAAATGTCAAACGTCATCTCAAACTATTCCAAATTTCACGTTGATAGCATTAGAAGTTCTTCAGATATCCAACTGTGACAGACGGACAGAATTAGTCACACCATAAGGTTCCTTTTAACCATTTTGGTACGGAACCCTAAATATACAAAGGTTAGTCAAACTGTGTCGTGTATCAACACATCAAATAGAGCATATAATAAGATTCTTCTTGGTAAGCAACCAAGAAGAATCTTAAAAATATGTAAAAAAAATCTGGAAATCATCCCCTTATTTCATCAAGCCCTTTTAATATTTTTTCTCCAAAACTAAAAAGAAAAAACACAAACATAAACATGGTAAAAAAAAAAAGCATTCGGAACTCTTTGCAGGCCAGTCCTATTTGCGCTTGGCCGGTTTTTACTAAAGCTAGCTAAAAGCTGTGACAAAGTAAATAAAATAATGACACAAACTCAAAGCCTTCACGTACCTTCAGTAAGCACGTATTTACAGAGACGTGACGAATCCTACTATTTTACAAGTCTATTTTTACTTTAAAAAGCAAATACATGAAACTAGCTTTTTTCCGCGGATTCGCTCCCAAGCCCTAACTCACAGGACGTTGGAACGTTGTTCTGGAATAAATATAAGCATGTTTTAGGGTTCCGTACCCAAAGGCTAAAAACGGGACCCTATTTCTAAGACTTTGTTGTCTGTTCGTCCGTCTGTCTAACACCAGGCTGTACCTCAAAAACCGCGATAGCTAATAAATAAAAGAAGCTAAGAAAGAAAAGAAGAAAGAAAGAAAACGAGTTTATTTGCGGCCAGTATGACGCATACCAAAAAAACACACAAAATACAATTATACACATGAAAAATTGGGAAAATATGATACATATTTATATATATATTATGTATTTCTGTTGCCGCTAAAACAACAAATACAAAAAAAAACAAACGTGATTTTTTGCTCATTTTTATACATAATAGTACGAAACCCTTCGTGCGCGAGTCCGACTCGCACTTAGCCGGTTTTTTTTTAAGGACTCCTCCAGCTCTGGGTAAAGCAGGAGGGAGTATCAGACTCCTACTGACTAAAACCCGTCCGCGTGTTCCTCCTAATGCCCTTTGCGTTCCAGGTCCGCGGATACTTATCGAACAAATTCCGCAACAAATAGTAGCTTATGACTAGTGATCGGTGTAGGTGACTAGTGCTATTTTGGGTCAATGAACCAGAATGATGATGTTAATATGGACATGCCCCAGGATTCCCGGGTACATCTTTCTGAATGTCAATGTATTAAGTGAAGTTGAACTGTTTAATATTAAAATATTTTGAATTGGAACGTTGCTACTAAATGGTAGTAATTTTGTGATCAGTATTGTCAGAGAATATCCTACAAATAGTCAAACAATGTTATCTCTTCATCTTATTTAAGTTTTTTTTTTTTTTTTTAATACACAATCACCTATTTTATTGGTAATCGTTAAAAAAAATAGTTTATGGTTATACAGGGAAATTGAAAAAATACCCGAAACCTCTTAGGCAGTGACAGTACACATGTTTCATACATTTTCATTGGCTAAATACTGCATTTTGTATGAAACAGCTGATATTTTTTTCGAGATTTCGGAGTTTTACCAAAACAAAAGTTGCTTATAATCATGTGTACTTTCACTGCCTAAGAGGTTTCGGGTATTTTTTCAATTTCCCTGTATAATAGAAAATATATATAACTATTTCAGATCGGAGTCCATAGGGTTAGTAACAGTAGTTAGTAGTTATATAACAGTTATCCCTATTAATAAATGCGAAAGTAACTCTGTATGTCTGTCTCTTCTTCATGCCTAAACCATAGATCCGATTTGAGGGCCGAGTCACCCGCGTCCGTAGGAGAATACCCTTCAGCGAATCCCTACACGTGGTCCCCGGGTGGTGCTAAACAGGTGACACTAACCGCCTCCGTGGTCTAGTGGTTATACCACCTGATTCAGACCCAGAGGACCCGGGTTCGATTCCCAGCGGAGGCAAGTTTTTTGCTCGGTTTGGTTGGTGGTAGGACTTGTTCTAAGTCCGCCTAACAAGCTACCACCATCATGTCTAAGTCTGTCGCCATAACAACTATGTTAACAGCATTATTGTGTTCCGGCAGTTAGAGGTATTGATAGCCAGTTCCTCTGTGTAAGAAGATATCGGGTGAAACTCGCTTCCATCTTCGGCCTAATCATCACTTTCCATCAGGTGAGATTTGGGTCAAGAGTTTCCCCGTTCTGTATAAAAAAAATAAAACGGTTTGGGTGAATTTTGTACAGAGATAGTTTGAGACCCGAGAAAGGACATAGCATAGTTTTTATCCCGAAAATCCCACGGGAAGGGAAACTATGAGGGTATTGGTATTCCGGGAGTATGATCACTTGGGCGAAGCCGCTGGAACACGCTATTTATAAATAAATACTTGTATTCAACATCACTATCGCTTGAATGTGTTCCTTCGTAGATTTTTTTAAAACCTTTTTTTATTTTTTCGGCAGCCGAGATTTTACAGCCAGCATGATATTTCCATTACGATTTTACGATATATCTTTTTTTTTCGGTTTATTGCACGGTACCTGCAAGTGAAAAGCAAATAATCAACGCTCAATGATGTATTTTGATGCGCCAGTAAACTTTTTACGTGACAAACGTAAAATGGAGAAATGATGAAGATAAAAAAGACATTTTTTAATAGTCTTGTGAAATTCGGTGGTATGAAAAATCGTGGCCGTAAAATCATATTGATCGAAACAAATTAGTAATATTCGTTTATAATGTGTCCGATTTCAACATAAGGCAATCAAATGATTTAGGATTGTATAAAAAGCTAAGACTTAACAACATTTATTTTGTATTTTATATTCACATATTTTTGAAAACTTACCTAAAAGTACGTTTTCAATTTATCCATCATTGAATGGCAGCTCATGCTTCCGCATCAACAAAAATAAATAAGCCAAAAATATCATTAGAAAACATTAAAGCATTACCACACAATTTCCATAGAGCCATACACAAACTATGATTACAGGGCTGTTTGAATTTGCCTACCCAACTTGACTGTACGCGTCGATTCCTTTGTTATCCAAAATGGCTGACACCTGTCAAAGCCATTGGCGCCATTTCAATTGATTACTAAAAGCAGGAAAATCACGTCGGACTCATTGTAATATTACAAAATGTTATTGGCAAATCAATTTACGTTAAACATCGTCCATTGTGGCGTAGTATTTTTGTGATTAATATTGTTATTTAAATTTTTTGAGAGCTTTCTGGAAGGTTCGAGTGTGGCAAAATGCGTGGATTGCATTTGTAAAAGGTTTTGCCTGAGGCTCCGCTTGTATTATAATCGACAGTTATCCCACGGAAATGACGGTTTGCACGTTTGGAGATTACAATGTGTTTCAAATAAGAATAGGGTCGACGTAGCGCCATATTGTGCCGTCACGTAAATTATTATATTTATCTCATTTACGAACGTTTTTATTTAAATTTGATTTAGGACTTATTTAAACAAAGTAAAATAAACCGTTATTGATTTGCATATCGGCTAAGTTTTCTTTGCAAACCGTACTTTTCAAGAGACATTTGACAGATAGAGGTCATGACGTTCCTATTCTCATTTGAAACGCATTGTAAAAAAATTGTCCCAGTATGAATCCATGTTGTGGTATACCACGTTGCCAAGTTCATCCAAAACCCGTTCAGCCGATGAAACGTTATAGACTCGCATCTAAATATATCCTAACTTCCCAACTAGGTATTATTCAATTTTCTAAAATAAAATAATCAGCCAAGGACCAACGGCTTTTAACGTGCTTTCCGAGGCACGGAGAAAACTCAATAAGTTAAGATGGTCACCCATCCACAGACAAACCTTGGCAAGCGTTGCTTAACCTTGAAGATCGACACGTGCGGCTTTTATTATTTAGCCATGAGCTTCTCCTTCTAAAATAAAATAATCAATAAACAAAATAAATAATTGCGAAAGTATTGACTCAGTTTTGCCAAACCGATTTGGATGGATTTTGGTACAGATATAAATGGGATCCTGGAACGTTTACACTTTAATACCAAAAGCTAGTTATCTGTTCATACGTAGGTAGGTAAAAAGGAAGTATAACGTGTTATTATAAATCGTAGTTAACGCTATAGGTAGATTTTTATATTCTTAGTTTTAATCACAATATTGGTAAGTCTAAAATGTAGAAATACTGATGCTAAGAAGCATTACCTCAGGTATTGCTAAAGCTACTGCATTTATAAGGCTTTTGCAATCGCTTTTTCGTGACAATCCATTTCCAGCTACATTTTTCTTTTAACTGAAGAACGAGCTGTACTTTTTCTAAAACATTACGGATTTTGCAAAGCATGTACATGTTTGCATTGGTCTAGCGGTGTACAGTGTTCGTGGTTGTGGGTTCGACATGGTAAAAAAAATAAATAAATAAATCTTTTTTCAAAATTCAAACTGCTATAATAGAATAATGAACCTTTTTTTTTATTTGTTATGGGTTATCTCTTGACTCTAGTCTTGGATAGAGATGACAGAGACAAAGTCTACGATAGAGCGAGCTTACCCAGAAGGGGCCTGTTCACTCTAACTTTAAAGAGATTAGGGTTTTAAGCGTTCAGAAACACGTTTGTACTTCGATGATACAATAGGTAAAATGATGCACTAGAAGGGTCCTGTATCACAGGTGGCAAGGGTTTAAACAGTGTACAAAGAATCGCCCGAGATTTTTTAACAATATTTACCTAATATTACAGTAGTTAATTGAATTAGTAGTTTGGTTTTCTAGTTTATTTTATATGCTTTTATTTATAAGAATCTCTCGATGTGGCTAAGCCTTGGTCTTACAGTAGACGTCTATCGGATATTAATAATTAATTAAGGAAACTGTCTTAAGGAAACCTACTACAAGCATCACCACAACGACCGGTCCTCAGCGTCTCGCATCCATCGGCTACCTGCAACCTTCACCAGATCATCGGTCCACCTACCTACTCTCGGGATAAAAAAGTTTCTTAATTCCAAATCTAGGACAGGACCTTCCTTGTTAAAAATTTCATCTATATCCATTACGAAGTGAAGAGGTTACAAATAAACGAAAAAACTAACTTCGCATCATATCAAGTTAGTGTCATTATAAACCCGAAATCTAGGCAGATGCCCAAGTTCATCTTATAAACTCTTCAGGACTTTAATTCCAGATGCCAATTCCATCGTTAATTCATTAACTTAAACATCGACATCAAATTCACCGCAAATACAAAACAGATTTACGATCACATTGCACTTCACGGCCCGAACTTACAAACATATTGCCCCCCGCACTACTTCAGCCTACATAGTAGCGATACATCAGTACATTCAGTTGAAAGCTAGACAAAAGAGCAAACAGGCAGTGACACCTTCACGCCGTGTCACTGACATAAACGGTGCTGGCAGACAGACAAGTCAGTGTACGCTAGTAGGTCACGAGTCACGGTTTTAGGGCTGTCGATTATTGGATTTTAGAAAAGGACTTGACATTGTTAATTTCCGACTCTAGTGATTCTATTTACCATCGTACCCGGGTTTATTGTTTAAAAAGGCAAAGCATTCCACAGACGGGCAGCCTGTACAGGAAAAGATTTATCCAAGAAACAATTATTTATTTGCCTAACTTTTTTTCAAGTACCTAAGTATTTTGCGGCCAGTTTCTAGTGTAACTGCATACAGCAGACTCTACACAGCAGCAACATACCCCAAGTATTTTACATACATGAAGCGACTGCATTTCTGATAACCTGGTGAGGGTTGCGGGTAGCCGCTGGAAGCGAGACGCATAGGACTGGTTGTCATGGTGATACTCGGGAGAGGCCTATGTCCAGCGATAGATGCCTTTCAGCTGATCATGATGCTAATGATGACAGCATTTCTTGCCTCCACAACCAAGTTAGTTACAAGATATACTCTCAAAGATCATTAAATTAATGATAGCCGGGACCAATGGCTTCATATGTGTATTGACACCGACCTCAGGACACGCTGCTCAACCTGGCAATTCGGCCCAAGCAACCATAAGAGCTCCAAAATACAATACGGTGTGGGTAACATCGCAAATAGCTCCAAATCAACGACAAAACTTTCTAAATCTTTTTTTTTAATCTTTTTATTTGAGATGGGTTTGCTCTTGACTCTAGTCTTGGTCACAGATGACGGAGACAAAGTCTACGATGGAGCGAGCTTACCCGGAAGGAGCCTGTTTACTCTAAATTTGAAGAGATTAGGGTTGTAAGCGTTCGGAAACACAGACGCAGGCAGAGAGTTCGAATCCTTTGCTGTGCGCATTATAAAAAAAACGTTTGGAAACGCTCGTTTGAAATCGGAATCTCAGTCCGCCATATTTGTTTACGAAATGGGACAAGTAAAGAAAAATACACTTTATAGGTTACGCTATGTTCTCTTTTATCGACGCTGTTGATAAATTATGTACATTTATCTCTGAGGAAGCGCCTTTCTTACATGCCCTACATCGTGGCTTCTAGCGGGTTTCTTCACGTTATTTATATTTTTAGCGACTTACAATAAGTTTTGCCTTGTAGCAGCCGTAGTATTATATTTGCTTGCTTCTGCATACGGGTAGCAAAGATGATGACTGAAGATTAAGCTTTTAAGTAACGTGTTAGATAAATGTAGACTTACGGATCTTCACATACATCGAATCATATTTTTAAGTATAGTAACAATGGGATTTTACAGTAACATTGGTGTGAAGGCGGTCATGCACCCATCCAAAATATGGCCAACTTGTTGGAGTACTAGAAATGCCCTTATACCGGCACAATTGAGGACCTAGAGAATGCCACTGGTACCGCTTAAAAGGGCTATTTTTTAAGCGGTACCAGTGGCATCTTCCGTTAATTTAAGGGTCTCTGTCCATAAAAGTGAAGCGAAACAACGGAGCGAAGAAACGGAGAAATTTTAACCAATAATCAGACAAAATGGCAGTGACTCACGTGGTGCGGAGAGCTTCACTCCGCTGTAATGAATAGGCACCCTAAGGTTCACCACCTGCTCGAAAAGAAGAAGGAATAACATTTTAGCGACATAGTGATGACTTATGGCATTGAAACGTGGTGGCTCACAATAGGCCTCATCAGAAGGCTTTAAGTCATTCAAAAGGCAATAGAGAGGGCAATGCTTGGAGTTTCCTTGCGTGATCAAATCAGGAATGATGACATCCGCAAGAGAACCAAGGTTACCGACATAGCCCGAAGGATCGCCAAACTAAAGTGGCAGTGGGCAGGGCACATTGCTCGCAGAACAAATGGTCGATGGAGCCGAAAAGTTCTGGAGTGGCGACTGCGTACTGGAAGACGCAACATTGGAAGGCCTCCCACAAGGTGGATCAATGACTTGGTGAAGGTCGCAGGTAACCGATGAATGCGAGACGCACATGACTGGTCGTTATGACGACGCTTGGCAGAGGCCTATGTCCAGCAGCGTAGGACGTCTTTCGGCTAACATGATGATTGATGATGAGAAACACTAGTTGCGAAAGCAAAAGTCAATAAAGGATTACCCAAAGCATTACAGAAAGGTTTTTATTACGTAGATAATTATTTATTTGTAGGTAATATCTCTGGAACCTTTTGCAAATCTATAGTAATATTTTAGGTATCTATACTAATATTGTAAAGCAGGAGAGTTTGTTTGGTTGAACGCGCTAATCTCAGGAACTACTGGTCCGATTTGAAAAATTATTTCAGTGTTAGATAGTCCATTTATTGAGGAAGGTTATAGGCTATATATCATCACGGTAAGACAAATAGGAGCGGAGCAGTAATTGAAAATGTGACGCAGACAAAGTTGCGCGGGTCAGCTAGTATGCTAATACGAAGGTAATTCAGTTTGTTGCAAAAGTTTTCACACCTAAGCCTACCAATATTTGAGTTTTTTTTAAGCAGCAAGCAGAAGCTACTAGACCAAATTTTTGCCTCATAGATAGAAAATGTGTAAAAAAGCAATTACCTACACGTGTCATCAAAATCTAATACATTTTCAGACTTAAAAATTAAAATTGCAATGTCTAACGTAACTGATGTGTTTCGAAGTCTGGCTTCAATTGTGCATGGTCAGAATGATCGGCCGACTTCAACGACGCAGAGTCACGATACGATACTAAAAGTCACCTTGGTCTGACAGATTGAAGCTTTAATATTAGCAACTAAATAATTAATGTGTAATTTGTGGCTAATTAGGTACATACTTTTGTACCTAATTGTTATAGTTGTGATAATTTTAGACTTATGAACCCAAATTTTTCTCTCGATTACTAAACCTCCGTTGTGCATGTCTTTCTGTCGATTCTCCAGGCCAGTATTGCCTGTATCTCATGAACCTTCGAAGGTAGACAATTGTAATTTTCACAAAGCGTGTATTTTTATAGTGAACATAACCAGGGCGTAAATTCTTCTAATATTTAAACAACTTTCGCATTCGCATGTCAATCGCAAACTGTCAAAAAATCGCAATTTTTGACAGATTGCGATTGAGATGCGAATGTGAAAATTAGTAGAATTGACACTCTGAAAACGGAACGGTACCTTTTATGTGCGAGTCCGACTAGCCCTTGATCTTTTTTAAGCCAACGTCAAGCTGAAGGGCCAGCCCATATTTTCGGCCAAAGAATAGGGAATATGCAAAAAAAAATATTTATTAGCTAAACACTTTATCTAAAAATATACAAAAATATATTACTAGCAGTGGAAATAGAATCAAAATCGCTCGAAAAACAAACGAGATATAATTATTTTAAACAAATATATCTGTCCCTCTCGCGAAAACGCTGTTTTCTATGGCAGATCTCGTTCTAAAAGTAATCTCTGAAGCGTTATAACTTCATCGCTGATGAAGATATAAAAAAAAATATTTTCTAGAGTGTTTACTGGAGCTTATAAGTAATTCATTTTATAAATAAAAAAATCGCGTGCATATTCCCTATTGCATAGGATTACTTCCAACGGGGCAATTTTTAATGCCCAATGAATTTAGCTCCCTAGCTTTACCAGAGTGTCAATTCAACTAATTTTCACATTCGCATCTCAATCTGTCAAATATGTATAAAAATTAAGGCTTTTTTGACAGTTTCCGATTGACATGCGAATGCGAAAATTGTTTAAAAATGAGTAGAATTGGACCTCTGCTTGTAATTAAATATTATTATCAGCATAAACAAAAACAACCCTACCAAAATTAATTTATACATGAACCATTTGAATATAACGTCAGCCCTATGTTATGTCGTCACTGTGACCCAACCGCGAATGGCGACGAGTCACGTAACAAAAGAGTAGCCCAAAGTTAAATCGATACTTTAATACTTATTGTCCTACATATTTTATGTTATTAAACTTGTAAAGAGCTCGTGGCTCACTTTTGGCCCTGGAACGTAAAGGCATTAGGACACGGATGGGTTTTAGTCAGTTAGAGTCTGGCACTCCCTTCTACTCCACCCAGAGCGGGAGGAGTCATTTGATGATTTCCCATCATTAAAATAAAACCGGCCAAGTGCGGGTCGGACTCGCGCACCGAGGGTTCCGTACAAACCTGTAGGCACATTTATTATAAGCAATAGTTGCGGTTTACGATTTATGAGAGAGGGCGCTCCTGTGCCAATGTTTACTTCGGCTCCGTAATAAAAGTGATCTCAAAATAAAAATAAGTGCATTTACTCAGTCGAAAAGACAAAAGTGAAGAAACAAACAAGTGACTTACAACATTTATTGTGGACAACGTCTTACATTGTGTGAAAGCTCTATAAGCAGTGAAAATAACTCGAATGTGAACTACCCGTATTACGTGTATAAACAGTTATATCTCCCATAGTTTAGACATCTGAAGTGAAGGACTAACAAAAACTGAAGTAAATCGTGAACTTTCATAATCCTGGAAATCGTTTTTCAAAATAAAAGTGATATAAATAACCCTACTTCATCAATACCGGGATGACTTGCACTCCTTGCACTAATTAGAAGCAAAGAGACTAGCGACATCTGTGGAAAGCTACTTGTATCATCAATACAAGTCCGAACCATCTTCGATCTATGATCGATCTGTCAAGAGAGTGGCACAATTGTACAAAGACAATAGCGACATCTGTGGAAATCTATTCGTACCACTAATCACAGGTCGAAACCATCTTCAATCTATGATCGATCTGTCAAGCGAGTAGAGAGATCAACAAAGACACTAGCGACACCTGTGATAATCTACCCGTATCACTAATACAAGTCAGAACCATCTTCGATCTACGAGCGATCCATCAACCTTAGCAAGTTGACACAGGAACTCAAGAGGGCGCTAGCATAAACAAATAATCATTTGAATAACTGTAGTACACTACATAGAACGAGCTAAGAGATGGAGGAAATTATGCACGAGCTTCGTAAAATTCGAAGAGATTTGGATGAACAGAAAACCGCAATAGAAAAAAGTGGAGAAAAAGTGACGGAAAAAGTTACACAAAATATAAACAGCATATTGGAAGATAAGTTTAAACTATTCAATGAAAAATACGAAGATCTAAAGGAAAAATGTGAAAACCAAGAAAAGCGACTGTATTTTCTGGAAAAACAGGCAAGAAAAAACAACATCGTCTTTTTCGGAATAAAAGAAATAGAAACGTCATATTTTAACCTTGAAATTCTCATATTGAACTTTATCAAAGAACATTTTTCTCAGGAACTGGATCGCAGAGATATTCAAGAAGTTAGAAGAATAGGCAAGAAAGGAGAAAGACCTCGACCAATAACTGTCACTTTTTGTACACTTGGCACAAAAATAAATCTATTTAAAAATAGAAATGCACTAAAAAATACCGGTTACTATATAACGGAAGATTTCCCACAAAATATTCTGGAGAAGAGGAAAGAGCTTCAAGAACAAGCAAGAATCGAAAGGGAAAAGGGAAACCTAGTAAAAATAAAATACGATAAGCTTGTCATAAGCGGAAAAAACAAAACAGCTGGAAATAACAAAAGAATGCTTTCAACTTCACCTGAAAACAAAACTACAAAAGGAGCTGAAACAATTACACAGGCTAATAAGAAGAATAAATCTCAAACGCAAATAAGAAGAACTTCAAGCCTATCGGAAAGCATTTTAAAACCGGGCATGCTGAATTACCTGGTCAACAGGAACACAAACAACTCATCAGATTCACAGCAAAATAACAAAGTTAATATATAGCAACGACCGCCCCCCTCTCGCAACGTCAACATAAAACAACAATTATCAGAAAACCAAACTCATCTTCCAAGCCGGCTGGTCACCGTGGAAGATCATGACCAAAACCCTCCAAACAACCCTCCAAAAAATGAAACCCCACAAAAAACGTTATACATTCTGACATATAACGTTAGAACACTTTCATCATATGAACGTTTGATAGAGCTAAATGAAGCTTTCAAAGAAATTAAATACGACGTTTTAGGTTTAGCAGAAACAAGAATGACTGGAAACAAGATCGAAGAGTACGAAAACTTCATTTTCTGCTACACTGGTCACACACCTGGAAGACATGGAATAGGTTTTATAGTTAAACACCACCTTAAAAATAATATAGAAAGCTACCTTGGCATTTCTGAAAGAGTAGCCATATTGAACTTGAAATTTGAAAGTACTAGCTTATCCATAATTCAAGTCTACGCCCCTACTGCACAAGCAAGCGAGAATGAGATCGATAACTTTTATGCGACAGTAAACAGGGCAATGGAACTAGCACATAAAGACTTCATACTGATGGGTGACCTAAATGCTAAAATTGGGATACCAAAAAAAGAGGAGTATTTAATCATGAAAGCACACGGATATGGAATTAGAAACGAGAGAGGACAAAGATTAATTGATTTCGCCAGTGAAAACAAACTGTCAATTTTGAACACCTTCTTCAAGAAAAAACCAAAAAACAAATGGACCTGGCGATCACCGGATGGAGCGAACAAAAACGAAATCGACTTTATGCTATCAAACCGACCACATTTATTCAAAAATATAGAAGTACTGAACATTAGCTACCCTTCAGATCACAGGCCAGTAAGAGCTACAATATCACATGATACACTTTTCAAAAAAAGTAGAACAAAGTTTGCTAACTGTCAACATAGTATAATAAAAAGTGAAGAAGAAATCTCCAAGTTCAAAGAATATCTAAATTCTTACATATCGAAAGACCAAATGTTCGCTCAGACTATTGTCCCAGTCCAGAAATATTACGACAATTTAATTAAAATCATCACCTCAAGCTTGCAAAATGCCCGAGCAGCACAAAACCCAAAGAAAGTCCACAAAATATTTTCAGAGCGTACATTAAAACTTTTTAAAAGAAGACAACACCTGCAAAAAAGTCCAAATAAAACTAGAGCTACAAAAAACGAAATCTCGGCGCTTTACAAGCTTGTAAACAAATACATAAAAAAAGACTACGCCAACTACAGATACAAAACAATTGAAAAACATCTACGCCAAACTGGAAGCACGAAAAAGGCATATAAAGAGCTGAAACCAAATAAAACTTGGATAGAAGAGCTAAAACGAGGTGAAATAGCCAAAAACAATCGTTGCGACATCATCAGCATAGCGACAGAGTTCTACAGAGATCTCTACAGCACAAAAGAACCAGAAGACACTAGCCACGAAAACCTAAATTACAACAGCGACGGTAACATACAATTCGTTGAAAATGACGTCATTGAAGCATTGAACAAACTGAAACTAGACAAAAGCCCGGGCTCGGACAACCTAGCAAACGAGACTCTAAAGATAGCCGCCCCAATACTAGCTACACCCTTTACAAATTTGTTTAACTCTATCCTAGAATCTGGTGAGACACCCACGCAATGGTCTGAATCTAACATAATTCTTTTATACAAAAAAGGAAACCCGAAAGATATAGGGAATTACAGACCAATAAGTTTGCTGCCGAGTACATATAAGCTATTTTCTACAATCCTGACCAAAAAAATTAGTTCTACATTGGAAACAAGTCAACCCGTCGAACAGGCAGGATTCAGAAAAGGCTTCTCCACCATCGACCACATCCACACACTCGAACTTATCATCGAGAAATATCAAGAGAGAAGTAGACCATTGTACTTGGCTTACATCGATTACAAAAAAGCATTCGATTCGGTGTCACACAGCTATATCTGGGAAACTCTAGCAACACAGAATGTGGAAAATGAGTATATAAGAGTTATCAAAAGCATATACGGGAAGAGCAAAAGTAGAGTTAAACTAGAGACAGCGGGTTCTTGGTTTCCTATAAAGAGAGGCGTGAGACAGGGTGACCCACTGTCACCCATACTATTTATAGCCACATTAGAGTCGATAATAAGCAAGCTTAACTGGAATAAATGTGGCATAAAAGTTAAATCAAAGCATTTAAGCCACCTACGTTTTGCCGACGACTTGGTACTGATATCAGAGACAGTAAAAGAACTACAACACATGGTAGAGTTACTAAACCAAGCGAGCAAGGTCGCCGGGCTAGAAATGAACCTCACCAAAACTATGGTAATGACCAACAACATCAAGGTACCAATTTACGTCGACAACGTGCCTCTCCCATATACGGAAAAATACATTTACCTAGGCAAACAAATAAGCTTCGACAGACTAAACAACTACCAGGAGATTGAGCGCAGAGCCCAGTTGACATGGAATAAGTACTGGAGCTTTAAAGAAATATTTAAGAGCAACATGCCAATCAAACTGAAGACTAAGGTTATGAATTCCTGCCTTATACCATGCCTAACCTATGCTTGCCAGACATGGAAGTTTAACAAAAATGTCAAAGAAAAAATTATAACGTGCCAACGAGGAATGGAGCGGAGTATGCTAAACATAAAGAGAATAAACAAAATAAGACATACAAAAATACGCAACATCACAAAAGCAACAGACGGTTTAGCACAAGCTCTGGCGTTGAAATGGAAGTGGGCCGGACACATGGCACGCCTGCAAGATCACAGATGGACAAGAAAAGTGTCAGAATGGAGGGGGCCAGTGGGCAAAAGAAAGAAAGGGAGACCTTGCACCAGATGGGAGGACGAGATAAAACGAATAGCGGGTCCAAACTGGATGCAAATAGCGCAATCCAGAGAAAATTGGCTACATTTGGAGGAGGCCTTTACCTGCAGAGGGGTTCCTACAGAATAATATACTTAATATTTAGTATTAAAAACTTGCATAAAATAACGGAAACTATTAACTTAAAAATTTATTAACTTATCTAACTTTTAAATTAAAACTTTCATTTGTATAATTAAAACTTTTGATACTAAAAAACAATTAATTTTTGTAAGCGTGAATTTTTCTGGAGGAAATAAAAGGCTTTTTTATTTTATTTTTATTTTATTTATTTTATTTAAGAAAACTCCTTACTAGATCTCATTCATACCAATTTTCGGTGGAAGTTTACATGGTAATGTACATCATATATATATTTTTTAGTTTCATTCTCCTATTTTAGAAGTTACAGGGGGGGGGGGCACATTTTACCACTTTAGAAGTGTCTCTCGCGCAAACTTTTCAGTTTAGAAAAAAATGATATTAGAAACCTCAATATCATTTTTGAACACCTATCCATAGATACCCCACAAGTATGGATTTGATGAAAAAAATTTATTTGAGTTTCAGTTCTAAGTACCCCTAAAATTTATAGTTTTTTTTTCTCTATTTTTGTGTGAAAATCTTAATGCGGTTCACAGAATAAAGCTGTTGTCTGTCATTTGAACTCACTCCAGTCTTGCCGTAGTTGCATCCGGTTAGGATTTAAGCCGAACCCGACCTGTTTGCAAAAGGTAAGGCAGATTGATTGAATCCTTTAGGAAAATTGTTTGTTGGAATTTAATATTTATATCCAGGAGTATCTAACAACGGAAAAACCATTCGCTAACGCAGCCATAAGGTCCTCACAAGTACAGGTGATACGCCACACAAACACTGAAGATCAAATCCATCCGAAAAACCCCACCTGAGTAGCCATCTTGAGATAATAAAACACTTTTCACGGGAAACCGTGTTCAGTATTCTATAGTTTATTCTACAACGTGTAACAGAATGAACGCTACATCACCAAAAGGGTTATTTTACTCATCATTATGAACAACAAACTCCAAAATCGCGAAAAACAAAAACAACTGTTCAGTTTTTTATTTATTGCGTTTATTCTGCTCCACGTGTATAGTTTTGATTACTATTTACATAACACATCAGTCTGTGTCTTAATAATAACATCCGCATGGGTCGATATTTAAGGTTAAGCAACGCTTAACAAGGTTGGTCTGTGGATGGGTGAACGTCTTAACATACCGAGTTTCCTCCGTGGCACGGAAAGCACGTTAAGTCTTTGGTCCCGGCTGTCATTTGTAGATCTTTGACAGTCGTTACGGATTGACAGCAGCCAGTAAATCTGACTCCAGTCTTACCAAGCAGTACCATGTTACCCAGTTAATAGGTTGAAGAGTTTTGGTAGGCAGCCGCTCCACGTAAAACTCTGGTATTCAGATGAAGCCGACCCCAGTATAGTTGAGAAAAGGCTACGCTGTTTACCGTTTATAGTTAAGATTACTATATACATCAGTCTGTTTCAGTCAATTTCAAATGGCCAATTTAGTATGATTGAAATAACTATAATTAGAACTGATTGTATTTAGTTAACTGTCTAAACAGGCAACCTGTAATAACAGTTATGTTTAGCAGTAATTGAACTTAGTGAGCTGTCTATCAACCTTCTAAATTAATATCATAGATCAAAGTGGCAAATAAAACTATTCCAGACAGTACGAAAAGTCGAAATTAACAGACACAGGATAGGACTGACAGACAGGTTGGACTCTCCACTGCTGCGCCAATGGATACGTTTGCATACTGCAGTTCCTCATGCTAATTTTTGTTCTGCGTCCTTAGCTGGTTTTTATTTTTTTGTGTTTTGTTTTTTTTTATGTTTTTATTTGAGATGGGTTTGCTCTCGACCCTAGTTTTGGTCAGAGATGACGGAGACAAAGTCTATGATGGAGCGAGCTTACCCAGAAGGAGCCTGTTCACTCTAACTTTGAAGAGGTTAGGGTTTTAAGCGACCGGAAACACAGACGCAGGCAGAGAGTTCCACTCCTTTGCTGTGCGCATTATAAAAATCGTTTGGAAATGCTTAAAAATGGAACTTTAACGAACTGTTAACGTTTTAATACTGTTTTGAGATAGTTATTTTTTAAACTGTGTATGTGTGCTGAAATATGGACATTACGTCTGAAGTAAATGCTTATCTATTCTATCTATCTATCTATCTAAAATGTATCAGAACGCCCACCATACCGTTCAAACAGAGCAATTAGTTGTATTAATTATTTTATTGATGGGCTCACGTTTGACCTCATAATCACCTAATGTAAGCGATGACCAAAGATGAAACACGCTGGCCTAGAATTACCCAATTACTCTTGACTCAAATAAAGTGCAATGACAATATTCTCAAAACGTATTGTTTGTGAGTCATTTAGCTCTGACAACTATATTGCATTTATTTATTTATTTAAACTTTATGCACAATAGTGTTACATGGGCGGACTTAATGCAACAATGCATTCTCTACCAGTCAACCTTTGGGTTAAAAAGACTACATTGCGGCAGGTGTACAACAACAAAAAATAAAAACATTTAGATTGAATCTTTTCACAATTACACAAATAATATAATAACATATATACTAATAAAATATATATGTTAAAATAATAAACTTATAAATATGATGTTTTATAATATTTTTTCTGATTTGCATTCAAAACAAAACAAACTCTATTAAAAAATGTACTTCGAATTATTTCTAATAGTTTCCTTCACAACATAGAACGTTTTAAATCCAGCGAATCACCCCTAGCGTTGCCGTGACCCGGACGACTTTGAACAGCACAGAGTCACGAAACTGTAAAGAATCGCCTTCAAATCGATATTCAAATAAAAATACACGACACTACTATCAAGTTTGAACTATTTTCTCATGCAGAGATTTTACAAAGTAGCAAAGTTCTTGTGTGCCTTTATCTCAGATAGCTGACCCACGCAACTTCGTCTGCGTCACATTTTACATGAATGCATTTGGCTCCTTTTAGTCTTAGCGTGATGATATGTAGGGAATATGTGTGGGTTTTTCCTGTATTTGTTATGAGGTGTACAATAAAGTATATAATAAATAATAAATAATAAATAAACCAGAACTCAGCATCGCTGCTGAGCTTGAGAATGTAAAAGCTATTGGCACATGGTTTGTGACTTTGTGTGAGACAGCGGTAACGCACCATGAAACCTCTAAGAGCTCTGTCGTTACAGAGAGAGAGGGTCTATAATAAACGACGGTCATTATGCTCCTTTAGTCAGGCTCTATGCTTGCACTCCAATAGGGGACCGCACTAAAAAAATCTAATTAGCTCGTGTTCACTTGTGGTTAAATAGTGTGCTAAGATTAAAATAAATCTAGATTTGATTGATTAAAATATAATTTCTCGTATTTTTTTATTATTTGTATGAATCTTTTATTTCTAGCATTAGCACCCATAACATTAAAATTGAAAACTTAAACTAAAAACCTTTTACTAAAACAAAACTTATACTACAAAACAGTTAATAAATAAAAAATGGTTAAAACACACCAAAGAAGCCAAAGCAAACGTACTCACCCCGTAAAATTAGTGAGTACATTTACTTTGTCTCCCTCAGTAAATTGACCATATAAAACACAGCTTTTACAATAGTTTTTTTGCTTGACACAACACGCGCAAGGAACGACGCCCTGACCTTCCCCATAAGCGCATAGAAGTCTGTAACTCTGTTCTCAGAAAACATCTCAGTCGCACTACACCGCAGGACAGGTTGAGCATGACCCGAAACGCATTATTGTATTGTTCACGAAGAGTGTTGTATGCACTCTTCGTGTACTTGTACCAAAGTTGACTGGTGTAGAACGACTGAGTTATTTTTTCTTGCTTCGAGCAATGGAAGAAACGTCTATTTAACATATTGCTTCGACATGATGACGATGATCTTGGGAGGCAAAGACGTAGCATTCTACGTCTTTTCCTCCCTAGATCATCGCCATCTTTTAGGATTTCCGTTGTAATGTGTCCGAGATACTTAAATTGTCAAACTATTACATACAATGACAAAATCTTTTTGTGTACAATAAATCCAATCCTAATTCAATAGTTCCCAATACATCTGTGTCTAATTTTGAAAAAATCTATACTAATATCATAAAGCTGAAGAGTTTGTTTGTTTGTTTGCTTGAACGCACTAATCTAAAGAATTACTGGTTCAATTTGTAAAAATTCAGGGTCACATAGACCATTTATCGAGGAAGGCTATAGGCTATATATCATCACGCTAAGACGAATAGGAGCAGAGCATTAAGGCGCGTCCCCGTGCAAAACGCAGCGCTAGCCGGTTTTTTTGCAGTTTTTTGGAGCTATATAGGTACTCTTTATCCAAAAGAAATATCAACTCATAAAAAATACATTAAATTTCTACATAATCTTGGCTTCAAAATGGTAGTTTTTTTTTTTCAATTACTAAATATAATGTGTTAATTAAGTAATCTCCTCACAACGAAACTACAGTATTGAGAAATAATTATTAAAAACATGCATCTTCTCGAAAACTAATGATTATTTTGATTTTGTACTTACACTAATGGATAGGCAATTTAATTATGAACATTTTGGTAGAAATATTTTTTTCAAACGACCAAAATAGACTTTATAACGATTTTATTCAACATTCTGAGCGTATTCGCTATTGTATCTCTTGCGCTGTTATTGAGGGTGCTCAAGGTTATTTGGTCAAGGTTATTTGGTCAGGGTACGGTCTTAATGGAAAATATGATGTGACGCACGAAGTTTCACGAGTCAGCTAGTAGTTTAGAATTATACGCGATATTTTACAATCTTACGGCGTTTTCCGTTTTCCGGTGAAATATCCATTTTTTATGTGAAAATGCATCTAATGAATTCCAACAGGTTCATCAATTGGGTATGTCCCTACCGATAGAGTTAGCAAAGGCAAAATTCTATATGGCCTGGGATAATTCCATTAGGTAAAAATGAACATTTATAGCCTAAAGTGCATGCCCCATTTTTAGTTATATTTCGCCAATAAGAGTGGTCCAGTTTATTGATAAGACCGTGTATCCATATAGACAAGTCTTCCTTATAGAGCATAATGTTTTACGGTCTGTCCCGTGCTTAAACTTTATGGTAGTTTTGTGACCTATTGCCCAGTGTCGTCAATTTATCATTATTATTATGGGCTATGTTATGATACGACATATGATGATATTATTTGTAATTTCATTGAAGATCTAGATAAGTGTAGGTCCAAGTTTTACAAATAAGGATTCTTAAGTCTAAGAAAATTGAATAAAGTTAGTTTGCACGCTCCCGTAACATCATCTGCCTAGCCTTTTCCCAAGTATATTGGGGTCGGCTTCCAGTCAAACCGGATTCAGCTGAATACCAGTATTTTACATGGTGCGGCTGCCTACCAGAACTCCACAACCCATTAGATGGGTAACACTAGTTCTTGGTAAGACTGGAGTCAGGTTTATTGGCTTCTGACAATCCGTAACGACTGCCAATGATTTACAAATGACAGCCGGGACCAACAGCTTGACGTGCTTTCCGAGGCACGGAGGAAGCTCGGTATGTTAAGATGGTCACCCTTCCACAGATCCACCTTGGCAAGCGTTGCTTAACCATAAGGATTGACCTGTGCGGCTGTTAACATTTAGCCATGAGCTCCTCACTCCTAAGTCTAAGAAAATTGAACACGGAAAAAATATTGTTTGCACGCTCTCGTAGCGAAATTTTAAATACCTACTGATCATAATATCTAAACGCCAGTTGCATTTTGCTCACAGGACTCTGAAGTATGTACTCATTAGGGACTGCTCACACTAACTCAGCTTTTGCCAATAGAAATCAACGATTTTGCATGGAGACCTACGCATCCGTTTAGCTTTCCGCGTCTATTCAACTTTCGCAGCAAAGTGTTTCGTTTTAGGGGGCCGAGTCACCCGCGTCCGTAGGAGAATACCCTTCAGCGAATCCCTACACGTGGTCCCCGGGTGGTGCTAAACAGGTGATACTAACCGCCACCGTGGTCTACTGGTTATACCACCTGATTCAGATCCAGCGGTCCCGGGTTCGATTCCCAGCGGGGGCAATTTTTTGCTCGGTTTGGTTGGTGCTAGGACTTGTTCTGAGTCCGCCTGGCAAGCTACCACCATCATGTCTAAGTCTGTCGCCATAACAACAATGTTTGTTCAACATTATACATAACAACAGCATTGTTGTGTTCCGGCAGTTAGAGGTATGATAGCCAGTTCCTCTGTGTAAGAGGATTCCGGGTGAAACTCGCTTCCATCTTCGGCCTAATCATCACTTTCCATCAGGTGAGATTTGGGCCAAGAGTTTCCCCGTTTTTTATAAAAAAAAAGCAAACAAGTATAAAATGCGGACAAATAAATGTGTTACTATCATGTGAGTGCTATAGTGGCGTGAGTTTGTAGTCCGAATTTGTATGCAGCTGATATAAGCAGAACTGTATAAGTGTGACAAAAATCATTAAGCGAAACGCGAATGGACCTAATTAAGTGTGAGTAGTCTCTTATTCATCTCTTACGTCACAACCAACGAGGGGAGTGACGACCAAAAATAATACAAGATAAAATCAAGTAATTTAAAAACAAACGACTCCTTTGAATACGGAACCCGAACCGGGATTAATCATAAAACTGCACTGAGTCGATAAATATTATGAAAAGAGTACTGATAATATTTGCCAAAGATTTAAGTTTACAGTAGGTGCTCGAGTTTTATTACATCGCCCTGATTCAGCATTCGCTCTGATTTCAGAAAATTCAGTATTTATTATTATAATTTGGGGAAAACTTGGCTCTTTTATCTTGAATTGGATCAAAAAGGAACAGTCAAACTAACTACATTTTCCGGCTAAAATAAAACGACGTTGCTTTTTCTTTAGGTGTCTTATACAGAATTACTAGAGTTGAAATATGTCATGATGATCGTAATGCGGACTCTTTTTTTTTTAGGGATGGGAAATCATCCAATGACTCCTCCCGCTCTGGGTGTAGCGGGAGGGAGTGTCAGACTTCAACTGACTAAAACCCATCCATGTTCCTTCATTGCCCTTTGACTTTTACTCCTTAGAAACACTTTTGTAATAAATAAAAAGCCGAAATTATTCCTTGCTTTATATTAAATTTATAGTGCAATATTTACTTAATGTCTTGCAGGTATGTGCTAGTGGAGGACGTTCACTGGTAGCCAATGGATTCGAGACGCACAAGACCAGCTTTTGAAGTTGAAGTTAAATTGTAAGTTATTTGACATTGTTTTTATTGAATTTTGACATTGTATTATTTGTATTTAAATTCCATAAATTTGTTATAGATATTTATTTAATTTTGACATAGTATTATCATCTTAACTCCATCCATTCGACATGGAAATTTTTAGTTTTGACATTGTAGTGTGGCTGCTGCCACTCAACTCAAAATTACCCATAGCATCTTATTTCAACCCTAATAGTATCCCTATAAACTTTACCAGCTCCAACTCAACCCTTAAAACTGAAACGTAAACCCAAAACGCAGACTTAAAACGTGAACGCAATAAAAAATAATCAGAAGCCAAATTCAAATGAATGAGAAGCCGAGGCGAGGTCTCACGGGCAGCGAGTAGAGGGAAGCATAATTGAATTATTTCGTTAACGTAATGAAACTGGATCCTGAGACGATTCCGAGGGTAGATGCATAAAGAATTTTATCGCAACCGACGCGCGCCCCGGATAAGTTTGAATCGTATTACTGGATGTGGCTCGCTGGAAAAGGGTTTAAATTTCGCAACATTATTTTTATAAAAACATTATTTTTCTAGTTTGTTTTTTTTTTATTTTACTTTTGTATATTTAGTATATTGAAAATGTCCTTTAGATCCACACATTTTATGATACATTATTAAAGGTATGTTAATATTTTTAACGCTTTTTTATTCAAGTGAAAATTCTTTCACCTCTTGAAAGGTTCATTTGAAAACCAGCGTCAGACATTCTGTCTGTCATGTCACTGAAATGGACCTTTTCAAAGACTGATTTTTTTGCATTTTTTTCAGGTTCCATTTTGTCTATACTAATATTAGAAAGAGGTTCCATTTTTTGTAAGTTTGTATGTAGGGGGTAATCTCGGGAACTACTGGTCCGATTTGAAAAATTCTTTCAGTATTAGATAGCCCATGTATCGAGAAAGGATACATATCATCACGCTTAGACTAAAAGGAGCCGAGCATTAATGGAAAATGTGTTGCAGACAAAGTTGCGTGGGTCAGCTAGTTTTTTATAGAAACATTATTTTTCCTGTATTTTTCTAGTGTTTTGTATTTTTATACTGAAAAATTTTCTTTAGATCCACACATTTTATGATAAATTATTAAAGGTATGTTAATATTTTTAATGTGCTTTTATCCAAGTGAAAGTTCTTTCACCTCTAGAAAGGTTCAGCGTCAGACAGCATCAGTCTGTCTGTCATGTCACTGAAATGGAATTTTTTAGAGCCTGATTTTTTTTGCATTTTTTTAAGTTACATTTTTGCGTTAGATAAATTACTTGCTGTCCCCACTTTTTCGCTATAAATACCTAACTAGATATCGTACGCGATTTCGTACGCGCATATCTCGATTTTTCCTGTTCCCTTAAACAAATCGGGAAATCCTCTCTTAGTGCACCCCTACTGAGTATAAGGAAGCTACATCCGAAATTTTAGCTTTCTACGACCAGTTGTTTCGGCTGTGCGTTGATGGATCAGTCAGTCAGTTTCTGCTTTTAAATATGCCATCGGAAAATGGCAAACTCCGTAAGATTGTAAAAAAACTTGATTAGATCACATTTTCTTGAAATAATATGACAAAATTGTTTTGTTTTTAATATATCCCATCCAAATTCAATCGTTTCCAATGCATCCGAGTCTTATCTAGAAAAAAAAATACAATTTCACGCGACTTTTTACAATCTTACGGCGTTTGCAATTTTCCGGTGGCATACATTAATTTAGAAGAATAGAACATAGTCAAAACCTAAAAGTCACTTGTATGTGTTTGCCTAGGACAAAAGAAACATCACATTAATGATAACATAACGAAGCCAATACATTAATGTCTAGTCTCAGATCCTTAGACATAAAAATCTATAGAAAACAGTCCATTAGCCACAGCTAAATAAATAAATTAATGACGTGTTGCGGTGAACAAACATCAAAATAGAGTAAATAGCAAAATTACTTTTACTTACTCTTGTTACATCAATTCTAAGGCTTAGAGTTGTAAACGACAAATACGATATGTACGATATTTACCGAGCCTGGCCTTTCTTCAGATAAACTTTACAAATACCGTTAATATATGTGTCGTCTACAATTTATTTGTCAAAACACCTTGGGTCGTATTGAAAGACCGTATTATGTTTGATCTAGTTTACATTTTCTTTAGGTCATGTCTGTATTTTGATTTGGATAAAATCAAGCCCAATAAAATAATGCGTTCAGGCTGTTGATATGGTTGCCGCGCTACTGTAATGCATCTGGCATGTTCGCGGAGGTGGAGATTGGTTTTCACGCCATCATGCGCACGCGATGCGCTGCCACCATGCGCCGGGTACGCGCCAGTCCCAACAGCATCCTGAGAGCTATAGCGGACAGGTGAGACAACCCCATACTGAGACATTGGATAGGCCTACATGTGACTGTGGCTCTCTACGCCACAGTCACATGTAGGCCTATCCCAATCCCATTTCATGTTTCTAGCATTTTCTAGATCTATTCAGCAGTTTTAGTAGAAGACTACGAGTTCTGGCAGTCATTTGAAATTTTTAAGTAGAAAATTAAGAAGACCATCAATTTATTCCCTAGCACTAATCTTACCAACGATAATTATCGATCATCTTCAGTTTTTAAATGTTTATTTCGTGTTAGCTTTATTTTTAATGCGTATAGTTTAAAAGTAATCATGCTCATGGCTAAATAATAAAAGCACGGGTTGATCTTCAAAGTACTGCTTGCCGAGGTCTATCTTAACATATCGAGGCTAAAGCTTATTTATGTTGGTATTTAACTATAGGTGCTCTAATAAAAACCACGTGAGTGTAGATTAATGAAGCAAACAGTATACTTCACCACTACCAAACAATATCACATGACAATACAAACATCAGAGCTTGATTTCAGCGTCAACAATTAAAATACCTTTGATTAACATTAATTACTAGAATCAAAGGTATCGGATACATCCTCAAATAATTAATTACGAGGCATATTGTTGCGGTTTCGAAATACAAAGGACAATTTAACTCCGCCATATTTGAGAGGAAACCGCAGCAAATACAATGTCGCTACATTTTATGATGTTAATTTCACTGTCACGTCTATTTATTTGAAAGCTGAAAATAAAGGGCAAAAAGTTGATTAAAACTGACGTGTTTATTTTCTCATAATATCGTAAGACAAAGGTTACGGTTGAACCCACACGATGTTTGAAAGCAATATCTGGTTACAGCTGACACGAGGATAAACCTAGGATATTACTTGGTTCAGCCTTGAATGCCTTGATACCTAATATGTTCGCTGGAACAATAAGGTGGTTTGGTTACTATTGAGTTGAAGTGAATAAAGACTGGCCTGTCTTTAAGTCAAGAGTGAATAGGTTACTTCTAGGCAAGCGTGCTCCACCTTAGACCGCATCATCGCTTAACATCAGGTGAGATAGCAGTCCAACGTATGCCTAACATATTAAAAAAACACGAAAAGAGGTCATTAAGATGATGTCCATTGTTTCAGCCTATGTAATGTTTTCTTCATCAATTTTTTCTGTAACTTATATGGTGTACATAATAAAGAGTCTCTCTATCATCTGAGCGAGTTCCCGGTTACATTTTCAGCTGGTCTGCTACGGAGCCTGAGGTCCGCTTTCCGGCTTTTTCTTCTCCACTTCATACAGAAAAAGTACATAACAAAGAGTATTCTATTCTAATAACGACTAACGACATCTATTATCTTTAAGTGACAGTCGGACGAATGAAATAAAAAAACGATTCTATACTTTGCACCCATATTCCTACCGGTCCATTAAATCGTATGGATGTCTCATTGGATTTATGCTACTCTAGTGGTCGGTATAGTATGACAGTGGTAGACTGACAGTAGCAAGCTGTCAAAGGAAAAACTTCGTTCCCCCTGTAAATCATTTACGACATTTGACGACACGGTTGGCGCAGTGGTTGAGCGATTGACTGCTGCGCAGCATGTCGCGGGTTCGATTCCCGCACGGAACAAGTATTTGTACGACCTACAAGTATTTGTTCCATGTCTAGGTGTTTTTCTATCTATAATATGTATGTATTTACAAAAAAAAAAAATGTAAATAAGTAGTTTATCAGCCATATCGTTACCATAACACAAGCATTAGGTTGCTTAGCTTGGAACTATATATGGCGTTGTGTGAAATGTCCAAGGATATTATTATTATCTATATAGAACTTCAGTGGCCAATCTGGAAATCTCTTAACCGACAACAGACCCAGGTTTGCTGCTGTAAAATCATCTGCCTAGCCTTTTTCCAACTATACTGTACAGTATGAGAGTATCCACAAGCTAGAATTGCCAATGACTGAGTCACTAATCAGGAATTCTCTAAGATGATGAAAACAGAACTAAAACTTCGTATGTTCCCTTAACTACTACGAGTATTAACTTAGGTGTACTTGATTCAGCAATATTTTCTTACCCCACATCTAGTATCTTTTGATCAGCACTTAATCTATACTAATATTATAAAGCAGAAGAGTTTGTTTGTTTGTTTGTTTGTTTGGTTGAACGCGCTAATCTCAGGAACTACTGGTCCGATTTGAAAAATTCTTTCAGTGTTAGATAGCCCATTTATCGAGGAAGGCTATAGGCTATATATCATCATGCTAAGACCAAAAGGAACGGAGCAGTAATGGAAAATGTGACGCAGACGAAGTTGCGCGGGTCATCTAGTGGGTTATATTATCTTATACAAAGTTAAATTGGTGTTATTAAAGTTCTTCATACATAGTTCTGACATACTTAGTTCAGTCTAAGTCAATTATAAGAAGCTTCAGCGGATTTTATCTACACAGAAGTTTTAGAAGTTTACGGACTATAAAATAGTTATTTAATTGTAATAAAATATGATTTACGGTAATTTTGTTACACGATATAGATAAAATTCGAGGTACTGTAGCCATAGGACGTCGAATTTTAGAAAAAATTGCGTAATTCACCGCAGTCGCTTTGTTTACTTGGGTGACAATACCGTCTACATTTTGAATATTTTTTTTTTCAGCATTGTCAGTGTTCTAAAAGCGTTAAAACTAACTTAAACAAGGCGTCTGACAGCAGACTCTGTCTAAAGATGTCAAAATGAAAATGTCACCTAAATGTCATACATTTCCCAAAAAAAAAAGGTTTTATTAAATTGGGCGACGCATAAAGGAAACAATAGGTATTTCTTATTAAATCTTTGGCTTTTGGGCTTAGTGCAATTTTTATCTCACAAACTGCCTTTTTTGGAGCAACGTGATAACATCAAAAACAAATTATGGTTGTACAACTATTCACGTTTACCCCTTGAGGATATATTCCTAACGATATATCCTACTGTGTACAGTATAATCAACATAAAATCAGTCTCCTGAACCGTAAACTGTAAAAATAACAACATCAAATACGAGCAGTGTGATTAAACCAGGTAAAACCATGGAACAGCATTGTGCAGTAGGCTAACTACATACAAAAGGTGAAAACAGACGCACGCACACATAGACACGTACGTACGGCAAGATCAAACAAATGCCGGTCGCGAGTGCACTTGCACTCGCTGTACGTGAAGCGTGTCTATGTGTGCGTGCGTTTTCGCTCTTCGCATGGAGTTTACTTTCTGTATCTATTCTATTTTGTGATGCCTTACGTACCTCAACTCGTGTAATTATAACTTGCAAACTACTAATGCGATCTATTTTAATAAATTATGGTTGTTAACGGGGATTCTGGGGACGCTCTGTGTACGGTTAATTGGATAGTTAGCAAATGGAATATTTGACTACATTTTAGCAGGTACGGCTATTTAAAATCTAGGCTAGACAAATGGAAGCATTAGTGTTTTAAGGCGTTATTGTTCTGTCTTTAAATCTGACAGTGAAATAAAATTATAAATAAAATAACCCTTCTCTTTGGCTTTGCCGCAGTCAGGCAAAAAGTCAATTAATTAAAGATTTCTTCACGTAGGTATTTCAAAAGATTGTGTCAACTGAAAAAAAAACTTGTTTTCTCTATTTTCTTGATCTGTCTAGGAAAACATTCAATCTCTTAATTCAAATTGCCAGCCCCAAAAATTCAACCCCAAAACCACGCTCAACCCCAACAAATCTCCAACCCCAACCACGCTCACCCCTTCCTGCCACATCCAGTAACTCTACCCGGTATAATTTTATCGCGGTAAGTATGGCGCTCAAATTACAAGACGAACGTTGCAAATTGAAATGAGTCGAGGAGGAATGCTTGAGAATTTCCACTTTCATATTTAGCTGGCCTACTATCTACTTAAGTGCATAGTGATTTTATTTATGAATCATATCTAGGGGGATTATTTTGAAGTTTTAAGCTGAGGTTTTAATTGGCTGATAATTTAAAGGGATGCGGTTCTTAAAACTATTTCTATGTAATTTTGTGAAGTACCACTTTTCTAAGTGGTTTCTTTTTTCCGTTCCCGGGATTCTTTAACATTCTGAAATCATTGATACTAGCAGTGCAATGCTGTATGTGTCTCTCCGTGTAAACTAAGGTGAAGTTAACATGAAGTGAGTTGTCAACCCATACAAACAATATGGAATGAAAGTTTACTTCACACTCGGTGGTTCAGCCGGTCGATACTGTAAACATGCAGTCGAAGTGAAGGCTTGAGTGAAGTGATCACGAAGAGCTCCATTCCATTTAGATTACATGGATTGATAGCTCTCTTTGTGATCACTTCACCCAAACCTTCACTTCGACATATTTACAGCCGGTCGATTCTATTGACATCTCACCGCGATCACTTAGTTGGAGTGATAAGTGAGCGACAAGTGAGCTGTTATGCCATCTTGTTTGTATGGTTTCACAGCTCACTTGTCGTGCACTTCGCCTAAGTGTTCACTTCGACATGTTTACAGAATCGCACTGCAGACTTGCACTGGCACCGGTCAAAACGCTTCTGTTATCCGACATTATTTAAATTGGTGTCAACTTTATGTTTACTTAAAAGTTACGTTTTAAAATAAAGAGCAATCCTGAAAACCCTGTATTTCCCTGAAAATCCTGATGTACAAACGCTGATCAACATCCTTTTTTTTTTTTTTGTATGTTTTATTCTCAACTCCTGTAACATATTCAACGTATATTTATTTTGGCACCAGTCTTTTTGCTGAAACTTTCCACTCGAATGGCTGCCATGGAAATCGCATTCAATTTACGTAAAAAAACACTCCGTTTTTCCCTCCAAAAAATAACAGTTCCCCGTTCCAAAGTTCTGGAAAATGGATCAATTTGAGGAATAAATTGGTCCTGACATTGAGCCCCCAATATCGGATTATTAGTCATCGCTTCGTAGAAGAAATGTAATAAATAAATATAGACTTTATTGATAACATTACTGGCGGGCCGGAGATAGGAAGAGCCTATAACCTAATAAGAGTGAGTAGTGTTACTAAAAGAGCCGAAAGGAATCGGAAATATTCGGAATCAAAGCGTTTTGGGCTGTTTTAGGGCGAACAAGATATAATATATCGTGACTTTTCCTGAAAGGATCGTTTTTATTTTCGTGTTCCGGAGTCGGAACTCACGTACGTACTTAGAAAACTACTCCATGGCATAACAATCACACTATCTAGTCTATTCCCAACGATATTGGCAGCTCAGCACTAGTATTTTACATGGACTCATCAACCCTGAAACTATGTAGGTAACATAATATCCCTTAGCCAGACTGGTATCCGATTTATCTGGCTTCTGGACCAACGGCTTTTTGGTGATGGTTTTGCTCTAGAATTTGTCTCTGTCATATCTAACCTAGAAGAGGTTAGATATGACAGAGACAAATTCTACGATGGGTCGAGCTTACCCCGAAGAACCTGTTTACTTTAACTTTGAAGAGATTAGGGTTGTAAGCGTTCGGAAAAATTGTATAAATGCTTGGTTCAATGCTGGTCCGCTCGACAGCGACTAAAGTGTCCAAACTTTAATGAAGATGTGAAAACATTGTTGGACCTGCTGCAGACTAAGATTATATTAGCATTGTATAGACTCATTCAACGAATGTAACCATGATTTCTTCAACACTGACAAGTGGTTTTAAAGAGTGTCCATGGAGTTTCTTGCACGTTCTTCTCCATAGAATCTACTCTTTGGAACGTGCAACTGCCACGCTGGAAATAGGGTCGGTGAGTGTATTTTGTAGCATAACAACTTGCTACTCACTTGTCGCTAGCGCAGCAGAACTAGCTTTATCTATTTGACTGATAGACCTTGACTATTCAAAAGTCCCTGGAAACTGGTCTATTTAAAAACACAGATGAAGGCAGAGTTTTCCACTCCTTTACTGTGCGCATTATGAAAGCCGCTTGGTGCGAATTGGTGGAATAGCAACAAGATAAGGTTGGTAAGTTGCAGTGCGTCTCGATGTCCCATGGTAGAAGGCATAACGTGCTATCGAAGATAAAGGGGAGTTTAGGCAATGGATGGTCACTTCTCTAAAGTTCCACCTCAGCAACCTCAAAGATCGATCTGTGCTGCTTAGTGCATCCAGCTAAAGATTGGAATTCCCTGGTATTTCCTGATACCACTTGGGAGTCTTTAAGCTAAGAGTGAACTGGTTACTCCTAAGCAAGCGTGCTCCATCATTGACCAAGTCGTTGCTTTCTTCAGATGAGATTGTGGTGAAATACGTGCCTATAAATTCTAATATATACAATTCTTCCGTTACTGAATGACTGACAGACAACGCACAACCAAAACGACTGGTCGTAATATCCTGAAGTTGGCATGTAATAAAGTGTGAAAATGCGCGCTTTTGATGCACTACTACTTATTGCTGAACAATAAGATCGACGACGCGACCACACTAGCTCGCTGTACACTGTTCGCTCCGGACCGACAGCGGGTGTCGCGCGCCGGTGCCTCGCGGTGCCTGCGAGCGGCTCCATCATCACGTACCCTTAGATACGGCTCGAGATGCCCCAACGGCCCAAGCAATTAGCTTGATGAACGCCCCAATTGCTCAGGAATCAGATCACGTGTACTCACAGATCGATGGTCAAAATATGGATCAAGTTTTTTTAGTTTATTAACAAATTTTATGTGGTTGGCTTGCTATACGTATTGGTGCAAACTGTAAGTGTATGAAGCAATTGTTATAAAAAAAAATACACCACGTAGGGGAGCACTGAGGGAGAATTTTCCGCAATTCCTATGGGAACGGAAAATACGGGTTATGCGTTTACGAAGTCGTGCTATTAATAACAAAAAATAAACTTCAGTCTTACTCGTGTTGTTCACAAATATCTTTATTAACTATCCCATTTCATTTTAGACGAATCATCATCTGCCTAGCCTTTTCCCAACTACATTAGGGTCGGATTCCAGTCAAACTGGATTCAGCTGAATACCAGTATTTTACGTGTAGCGGCTGCTTACCAGACCTTCAAAACCCATTAACCAACTAACACGGTATTTCTTGTCAAGACTGTAGTCAGATTTACTGGCTTCTGAAAATCCATAACGACTTCCAAAAATCTACAAATGACAGCCGAGACCAACGGCTTAACGTGCTTACCGAGGCACGGAGAAAACTCGATATGTTAAGATGGTCACCCATCCAAAGACCAACCTTGGCAAGCGATGCTTAACCTTAAAGATTGACCCGTGCGGCTGTTATCATTTAGCCACGAGCTCCTCAAACATCTTTATTCATCACTAGCTGACCCGTGCGACGTCATCTGCGTAACATTTTTCATTACTGCTCCGCTCTTATTGGTCTTTGCGTGATGATGTAATATAGCCTATAATTTTCCTCGATAAATGGGCTATTTAACACTGATTTTTTTTTAAAAACGGTTTAGTAGTTTCGGAGCCTATTCAATTCAAACAAACAAAGAAACAAATCTTTCCTCTTTATAATATTACTGCAGATATAACAAATACCTTTATTAACGGACCCATGTCATTTTAGATGAATGGGATATATTTATTGACATACCGAATTTCACAGCTTATGCTAATTTGTGCCGAAACCATGTGCCGACCATTTTGACGTAGCTTTCCCGGTTACCCACTTTCGGTTAACCGCTCCATTAGTCAAATGGTTAAGTGGGTTCGGTTTCCGGCTCTAAAAAATATTACGAGTATGATGTTTACATTTTTCTGATGGGTTTTTAACGCAAATTTGTTTTGAAGAAAGATAAAGACGAAACCAAAAATATGACATAGGTTTTTACATTGGCCCCAAACTCGGCAAGACTGTATCTTGGTTACCAATACCGAGGGTTTACCATCAAAATATAAACATAAGTTAACAAGTTCGGTAGTAACTAAAATTTGTGATTTTCTATATCTACTATCTACTAATATTATAATCTACTAATATTATAAAGAGGTAACATTTGTTTGTAAGTTTGTATGTAGGGGGTAATCTCAGGAACTACTGGTCCGATTTGAAAAATTCTTTCAGTGTTAGATAGCCCATGTATCCAAGAAGAATATAGGCTACAAATCATCACGCTAAGACTAAAAGGAGCTGAGCATTAATGGATAATATGACGCAGATGAAGTTGCGTGGGCCAGCTAGTATTCAATAATTTTAAAGGCAATCTATTATTTTTTTCTTAAACATATTATAATAAAATAATCAAAATAAAATAATCATAGTTGGTGACAAGCTTTTGCCCGCGACTTCGTACGCGCATACTTCGTTTATTTTCCGTTCCCGTTGGAATTTCGAGAAATCCCATCTCAGTGCTCCCCTATGGAATATAGGAAAGCTAGTTCCCAAGTTTCAGCTTCCTACGACCATTAGTTTCGGCTGTGCGTTGTCTGTCAGTCAATAGGTACTATATATTTTTAATAATATAAAGCTGAAGAGTTTGTTTCTTTGCCTGAACGCACTAATCTCAGGAACTTCTGGTCCGATTTGAAAAATTCTCTCAATTTTAGACAGCCCATTTATCGAGGAAGTCTATAAGCTATATGTCATCACGCTAAGACTAATAGGAGCGGAGCACTAATGAAAAAAGTGACGCAGGCGACATTGCACGGGTCAGCTAGTTTTACATATAAGGATGATTGGAGATTTGTATTATTATGGTAATGTGTTTCACCATACACTGACTTCCACGAGTGCACTAGTCATACTTACCTCGACTCCTCAGCCATGCCGCCTGTTCTAGGGCACAACCACTTCGTCACATTCTGTGTTGATCTGCGTCACGTTCTGTGCAGTTTTGCGTCACGTTCTGTGTTGATCTGCGTCACGTTCTGTGTAGATTTGCGTCACGTTCTGTGTTGAACTGCGTCACGTTCTGATTCCGTCGTGTGAGCGAACCCCGCTGTAGTATGTATAGTGCTATTCGTACCCTACGAATAGCACTATACATACTACAGCGGGTCTAAAAAGGCCACTTTAGCAGAATCTGTCTAATTTAATTTTCCTTTTTATCGCTAATGCATTAGGTTCAAGGTTGATTGGGAAAATTAGACAGTGACGGGTAACGTGATGTGCTTTCTGATTCTGCTAAAGTGGCCTTTTTAGAACCCCTGTTCTTTACATAAAGTGACTGCCTATCTGACCTTCTTAACCAAAAAAGGCCACTTTAGCAGAATCATACTATTAACCACAAAACAATCTGTCTATTAATTTTCCTTTTTTTAGGTTCAAGGTTGATTGGGAAAATAGGCTTGTTTAATGAAAAAATCTAATTAGTCCGTCAGTTAGATTATCAAAAAATATTTGACCCGTATTTTTTCTTTTGTACTCCGGCATTATTTTTAGCGGGTAGTGACGTCACGAGCCCCCAATCCCGAGTTTTGATGCGTTTTATCTTTGTCAATATTGATAGATTTACAAAAACAAAAAATATGTGTCCATTATTTTTCAATACTCTAACTGACGGACTAAATAGTTTTACAATTTGTGGATGATGGAAACTAGCCTATTTGACAGTGGCGGGTAGCGTGATGTGCTTCCTGATTCTACTAAATAGGCCTTTTTAGAACCCCTGTTCTTTACATGAAGTGACTGCTTATCCTGCTTGACCTCCTTTACCCAGTTACTGGGTAGCACACAATAACCTTGGCAAGACTAGTCACTTATCTAGCTAACTACCACAACAACAGCTGTCAAAAATCTTAAAATGACAACCGAAATCAACAGCTTAACATTCGTAGAACGGGAAAAATCTTGGTAAGTAATAAATGGTCACGCACACACAGATCAACCTCGGCAAGCGTTGCTTACCGTCAAAGATCGACCCGTGCGGCAGTTATTACTTAGTCGCAGCGGCACAAAGCTGTGTCGTGACCTAATTATGCCGCTAACATAACACGAGTACGAGCTAAACACTGCGAGTGTGAGACCGTTGAACTGTGACCCCGTGATGTGTAGACTCTACTTTATTTGTGACTAGGGGTGTGTATTGATGCGAGAATCTGTAGACGAAAGTCGAGAGTTTCACAGCGATTTGATACTATTTGCCGTATTAGGAAATGGGGATAATATCAACTTATTGTTACCTAATTTTTACGCTTTCCAAATATCGTTTTTTTTTTTTTTATTTATTTAAGATTTTCATGTAACTGTTTTTTATCCCTAACAAATAAAATTATATAATTTCAGTTTTTTTTTTACTTTTCATAGGCACGCGTTTGACCACTATCTTACATGAGGTAAGCGATTATGCGGTCTAAGATGGCGCGCTTGCCTAGAAGTAACCTATCCACTCTTGACTTAAAGACTCCCACCAAATTACGTCATTTTTTGTTGTTGTTGTATTGTAGTGCAGTTAGTTTAGCTGTTAGAAATCCAATTTCCTAACAGAAATATAAAATTGCATGGTCAACACAACAAGTTAGGGCCTAGGAACAGTGAACCTTGGCTGTTCGTCACTGGCAGTCATTGACGTGCCGGTGCCATTATGATTTACCTTGTAAAAAACACTTAAAAAAATAAAGTTATTTTTTACTTTGTAGTGTTTTTTTTTATTTGGAAAACGGTTGTTTTTTTTGTGAAAAGTATTTTATTTTTCAATTTTTTAGTGGTACACACCTGACAACACTGCTAAATCGCAGGAAAGCAAAATACGCAATTTCGTTTACTTAGATGACAAAAACCATCATCCAAGTAAACGAATTCCAGATTCCAAAATACAATCGAATTAAGAACCTCCTCCTTTTTGGGAAATCAGTTAAAAAGGGACAGTACCATACGTTTGGTATCCTCAGCACTTTTCCACACTAAATCATGATGGTTTTAAAACGACATATTTAGGGTACCTGTCCATTACAGCAGAGCGAGGCAGCGCAGCGGAGAAACGGAGAAACTTTAACCAATGGATCTGCATAAAATCTCCGCACCACGTCAGTCACTGACATTATGACTGACATGATTGGTTAATATTTCTTCGTTTCTCCACTCTGCTACCTCGCTCTACGTGAACAGGCACCCTTAGTCCCCAGAGTACTAGTAGAGAGTAGTAGAAATGTTTACTAATTTTCAAAATTCGTTCACATTCGCATGTCAGTCGCAATTTGTAAAAAATGTATGGCTTCCATTTAGCTTTTTTGATAGACTGCGAATAAGATGCGAATGTGAACGTAGCTTAAAAGTTAGTAGAATTGTTCCTCATCTCATCAGAACATCATAGGCAAATACGCAAAACGTATTAGTTTCTTGAAGTAATCGAACCCACTACCCGGATTACGTGTATAAGAGTAGCGACGACTGCGCTCTACAAAGGCACCATGACTTTATTATAAACTAGCTGACCCACGCAACTTCGTCTGCGTCACATTTTCCATTAATGCTCCTTTTAGTCTTAGCGTGATGATATGTAGCCTATCCTTCCTCGATACATGGGCTATCTAATACTGAAAGAAATGTTCAAATCGGACCAGCAGTTCCTGAGATTACCCCCTACATACAAACTTACAAACATACAAACATACAAACTTACAAACATACAAACTTATAAACAAATGTTACCTCTTTATAATATTAAGTATAGACTAGCTGACCCACGCAACTTCGTCTGCGTCACATTTTCCATTAATGCTCCTTTTAGTCTTAGCGCGATGATATGTAGCCTATATCCTTCCTCGATACATGGGCTATCTAATACTGAAAAAATTTTTCAAATCGGACCAGTAGTTCCTGAGATTACCCCCTACATACAAACTTACAAACAAATGTTACCTCTTTATTATAATATTAGTATATTAGTATTAGTATATTAGTATAGATATCATTGTTAGTCTAAAAACAAACATTTAATTAATAACATTAGATACTAACAGGAACTGAACAACCAAGGTATTAATTAACGTTGATAATTTAAACAATACCGAAGCTAAACAAACACGGTTATATTGTTACCAATCAAAGCTAACTGCTGATTAAAATGGCATGATATATTATAATTTAACATATAATTAATGTATAGTGCCAAAATTAATTAACACATTCCGGGAATAGGTAATTGTATACCAATAATTCGTAATTCCCTGCCGGAATTTGTGCTTCCTGATAGCCACAACCTGGACAAGAGTGAATAGGTCACTTTCTCTCAGAGGGCCAATTCTACTAATTTTTAGGGTTCCGTAGCCAAATGGCGAAAACGGAACCCTTATAGATTCGTCATGTCTGTCTGTCTGTCTGTCCGTCCGTCCGTCCGTATGTTACAGCCACTTTTCTCCGAAACTATAAGAACTATGATGTTGAAACTTGGTAAGTAGATGTATTCTGTAAACCGCATTAAGATTTTCACACAAAAATAGAAAAAAAAAACAATAAATTTTGGAGGTCCCCATACATAGAACTGAAACTCCAAAATTTTTTTTTCATCAAACCCATGCGTGTGGGGTATGGATAGGTCTTCGAAAATTATATTGAGGTTTTTAACATATTTTTTTTCTAAACTGAACAGTTTGCGAGAGAGACACTTCCAAAGTGGTAAAATGTGTCTGTACCCCCCGTAACTTCTAAATTAAGATAATGATAAATCTAAAAAAAATATTTATGATGTATATTACTATGTAAACTACCATCAAAAATTGGTTTGAACGAGATATAGTCAGTAGTTTTTTTTAAATACGTCATAAATCGTAAATCGCAACTTTTGCTTATAATAAATACCTACAGATTTGTACGGAACCCTCGGTGCGCGAGTCCGACTTGCACTTGGCCGGTTTTTTTTAACATTTAAACTACTTTCGCATTTGCATCTCAACAGCAAACCGTCAAAAATGTGTGAAAATTATGGATTTTTTGACGCTTGCGATTGCGATGTCACGGTCACTCCATAGACAAATGTAGAACTGTGTTCTGGTGTATTTGTATTTATTTCTCAGTATAATGGTACATTAAGATCTTACATTAAATATTGTTTCACACATACTACCATTGCTGGTGTAGAAATATAAAATAATTAAATAATATAAAACATGCAAATCAAAATAAAATAATAATAAGTTATGATTATGACCAAAAAAAAAAAAAAGAAAACAAAACAATGTCAAAATAAAAATTACAATGTCAGAATAAAAATTACTATGTCAAAATTAAAATTACAAATTAAAAATTACACTGTCAGTATTAAAAATTCAAATTTAAATGTCAAAATTAAAATTACACTGTCAAAGAATTCATAATAATGTCATAGTACAAATGTGTGTCTGTGGTGTGACCAGGGAGTCGTGGTAGGTTAATGTTCGGCCCTGACATTGACAACAAATGCATGTATCTGGTCTTATTTAGTTTAATTTTTTTTATTGACAAGTTTTCTTATATATTTTGTTTTTAGTTGATAATTTATTTTCTTTTATTTTTAAGTTTTGTGTGTCGCTTCTGGCGGAATGAATGCTTTTTCTTTTTTTCTTTTTTCTTTCGATGCGAATGTGAAAATTAGTATAATTGGCACATAGGTGTGTGGTGAACTGGTGAAACGTGAGCCTATCAATATCTGATGTACGCACGGACACACAGATGGACAGCAGAGGAGGGTCTGTTGGTAACCCTTTCGGTCATCATCATCATCATCATGTCCACTATTGAACGTAAGCCTAAAAAATTTTTAAGGGGCCGAGTAACCCGCGTCCGTAAGAGAATACCCTTCAGCGAATCCCTACACGTGGTCCCCGGGTGGTGCTAAACAGGTGACACTAACCGCCTCCGTGGTCTAGTGGTTATACCACCTGATTCAGACGCAGAGGTCCCGGGTTGGATTCCCAGCGTGGGCAAATTTTTTGCTCGGTTTGGTTGGTGGTAGGACTTGTTATAAGTCCGCCTGGCAAGCTACCACCATCATGTTTAAGTCTGTCGCCATAACAACAATGTTAACAGCATTGTTGTGTTCCGGCAGTTAAAGGTATGATAGCCAGTTCCTCTGTGTAAGAGAATTCCGGGTGAAACTCGCTTCCATCTTCGGCCTAATCATCATTTTCCATCAGGTGAGATTTGGGCCAAGAGTTTCCCCATTTTGAATTAAAAAAATTAAAAAAAGACATGGCCGGCCCACTTGCACTTCAGCATGCTGATTCTACGCGCAATATCAGTGACTTTAGTTGTCTGGCGAATGACTTCGTTGCGAATTCTATCCACCAAAGAAACCCCGATCATACTCTTTGGGTACGGATCCCTAAAAAAAGGTATCTACAAAGTTTCGATGCTGTCTGTACCATCAGTGTCGTTAGCATGTGAACTAACCCTTACGTGACATATGTCACATCGCTGTCGACATCACATGACAAGTCTCACATTTGTACGACATTCAGGCCACATTACGTGTCCAGATAACGCGTAATGTCACCCGCAGGTTCCATCGGTATCACTTTTTATTTACTCTACATTATGTTGTGAAAAAAAAAATTGTTTTATCAATTTGTGGGATAATTTACTCGCTCTCTCATGACGGCTAAATTTGAATTTTATGGTTGTTTAAATAGACAAAGTCAAATGTACAACAAAATGTGAGTATGTATTTATTTTACCCCTTTACTGCAGCGGCCAGCAAGACTTAATGACTTATAAATGTTACATTCGTGTAATTTAAAAATGGAAAGATCTTATATTCCGAAATATGGCAACCAGGGAAGAAACTTATCAAAGGTATTTTTTTAATTTCGAACTGGCTTGCAAATAGAAAGCTGTTTATTGAAATAAAAAATGTAAACTTTTACGCAGGAATTATTGTTGTTGTTGGTTGTTCGACATTGATTTTGAAAAGTAATTGCATTTTCATTTCCGCGCATTTTTCGAAAAAAGTACTATACAAGCCTTGGCCACAACTAGGAATTGATGGACTTACGTATGTGTGCCTCTGCTACGCCTTGGCTCACATTTACACGTCGCGTCGTCCATCAATGCCTCTTTTGCTGGCCGCTGCAGTAATGTGCTATTTTTCTTCGTTTTTAGTGTAACACCTGCCAAATTCGGTCTCTAAATTCAATAAATGTAATCCTATGTGCTGTTCGCCTAGCAGCCAGTATGAAGCAGATTTTTTCTGCGGTTTATGGGTAGTACAAACCCTCCTAGTAAACTCATGCCATAATGATAAGTATAATGACGTTGACCTTGACGTCAACGGTAGAGACTCGACATTGCATAATTTTTATTACAATTTTATCCCGTAAAACGGAGATTAGGTAACAAAAAAATGTAACCAAAGAAAATATTAATTAGCTAAAACATGACTGTCATACGTGGTTACATGGCCATTTAACCACGTATGACATGTTTTAGCTAATTAACTTTCTTTTTCTTAATGTCAGTCAATAATTAATGTATACTCAGCATCATTCCTTTGTTTGCGGTGCCCTAACAGGGTTCATGCACAAAAGTGACAATAAATGTAATTGTGAAGTATGTCGTCGTGTGCATGAGAGCAAAATTAAATCAATCCAAAAAAAAATAAGTTTAAAAGACCTGTTATCTCTTATTTTCACGTGTGAGGGATTTCAAAAAGGCTGTCTAGATAAAAATGGTACCTAAGTACCTGTAGAATAGGTATAAAAGGTTTGCTTGAATTCCTGATGCGGGCTTCATGGGTCCTAATAATAAAGGTTTTGTACTCCATCTGATTTATTGACAGTCGGTATATGAAAATGAAGTTTTTCATATTTATTTATCGGTTTATAGGAGTCTGTTTTTAAAGAAAAACTATGAAAGTATTTAAATTTAAAGACAGTTTTTATTCCATTTATTCAATTATAAAACTTATTTTCTAAATTTTATAATGTTTCTCATAAAATACAAATATAAAATGGTAGCCCGAGAACAGGGTCCAAGCTACTGGCGGTCAGGGCTCCAGAGAGGCAAACCTCCTAACGATGCGAGCCGTGTCCAGAAATACCGCTTTCTGAAACAAGCCCTTGATCCATCTACCTAACGAGAGCCTTCTAAGGTGTTAGTCGAGGCTCGTGGCTATTAATCCATTGGCCGACACTACTATCGGTACAATGATTGCGGAATCCACATCCCAAATGTCGACAACCTCGCGAGCCAAGTCAAGATATTTGATTTGTTTATCTTTCTCGGCTTTCACTCGTCATGCGGGACGATTATGTAAAGACATTATTTTTATAAACATAATGTATGCGTTTTTGATTGCTTACGCTGCCAGTTGCTATTATAAATGAATTACTTATAACTATTTACTATTTATATAACAACTATTTACTTTGACTTAACTCAGACATACCTGATCCAATTATTTTCTTAGATGAGACCTGTAAAAAAAGAAAGCTCTTTTAATATTTAATACTAGCTTCTGCCCGCGACTTCGTACGCGTTCCCGTGGGATAAAAAATAGCCTATGTGTTATTTCAGACCATAATCTATCCCTGTTCCAAATTTCACCCAGATCCCTTCAGCCGTTTTGACGTGATTGAGTAACAAAAATATACACAAACTCACTCACAAACTTGCATTTATTATCTATAGTAATATTATAAAGCAGAAGAGTTTGTTTGTTTGTTTGTTTGGTTGAACGCGCTAATCTCAGGAACTACTGGTCCGATTTGAAAAATTATTTCAGTGTTAGATAGCCCATTTATCTAGGAAGGCTATAGGCTATATATCATCACGCTAAGACCAATAGGAGCGGAGCAGTAATGAACAATGTTACGCAGACGACGTTGCACGGGTCAGCTAGTATTAAATAATATATAGCAGGAGTAGGATAACTTACTTAATGAAATAGTACGAATATAATATCAGAGATTATGAATGTCATTTTTAATCTTTCTCACACTTTTAAAAAAAGAAATATAAATCATAGCGGCCGCGGCTCCGCCCGCGTGGATGTCGGTTACCGCTGCAAAAAGCCTACCCAGGAAACATACGGTCAGAAAAATGATTCCCAGGTCAAATCACAGACACCGACACTAACATCGACGACGCAGTCATTATCCGCAGGCTGCACAGATTGTCTTTCTGTGGATGTTAAAGTTGTTAATGATGAAAATATTTATAATGAATACTAAGTTTTCACTTCTGCTGGCAGTCCAGGAGTGCAACCCTTTGTTTTAGGATAGATAACTAAAGCGATTATTGTAGAGCTTCTCTACAACATTAATTGACGTTAAATCATTCTTTTCGTAAATCAATTCCTACTAATTTGAATGTTTGGCCCTGGACTTTGTTTATCGTTAGTGCGAAAGAATATTTTTAATTTTTGTGTGTGATGTGGCAGTACCTACTAAATTAATCGTTACCATCATCTGCCTAGCCTTTTCCCAACTTTATTGAGGTCAGCTTCCAGTCAAATCAGATTCAGCTAAATACCAGTATTTTACGTGGAGCGGCTGCCTACTAGACCTCCACAACCCATTAACTGGGTAACACGGTACCTACTCCTTGGCAAGACTGGTGTCAGATTTTCTGGCTTCTGACTATACGTAACGACTGCCAAAGATCTCCATATGACAGCCGGGACTAACAGCTTAACATGCATTCCAAGGCACGGAGGAAACTCGGTATGTTAAGATGGTCACCCATCCACAGACCAACCTCGGCAAGCGTTGCTTAACCTTGAAGATGGGACCTGTGCGGCTGTTATTATTTAGCCACGAGCTCCTCCTCTAAATTAATCGTTACCACTTCCTGAAAACAGCTTTTACCGATGCTCCTTCCACGAAATTATCTTTAGACGAAGAGACGCGAGAAAATAATCAACGTGGGAGGCTATTTCACAGGTTTCGTAATTGCTATATTAATATTATTCTTGGAAAGTGATGAATTAATTTCATTAATCAGGGGTTCTATATTACTGCCGGAGTTGCGGGACTATTCGAAAGAGATACCGCGGCTCCGGAACACAAAGGGCAACGAAGGAACATGGATGGGTTTTAGTCAGTAAAAGTCTGACACTCCCTTCCGCTCCGCCCAGAGCGGGAGAAGTCATTTGATGATTTCCCATACCTAAAAAAAGGGGTTCTATATCAATCTTAAACATCATTCTATAGTGAATATTGAATTTTGTATAATACCTTTTGAACACAAGCTGCTGGTCGATTCTGTCGACATCTCACCGGGATCACTTGGGTGGAGTGAACGACAAGTGAGCTGTCATGCCATCTCGTTTGTATGGTTTGACAGATCACTTGTCTTCACTTCGCCCAAGTGTTTACTTCGACATGTTTACAGTAGTGCGATTCACTAAGGCAGAACATCTTTACAACCAAGAAATCATCGTTGAAACATCTGATAAATAGACGCCACATCAGATGTTTCAACGATGATTTCTTGGTTGTAAAGATGTTCTGCCTTAGTGAATCGCACTACTGAATCGCATTGCTGGTCAATTCTGCCAACACGAAGACGAAGTGAAGTGTCATACCACATTATGAGCGATTAACTGATTCATACGGTTTTCACCAATGGATAGAGTGATTTTCGAGGAAGGTTAATTTGTTATTTTTTTTATGATTTTTTCTTTTCTTTTCAATATTTGTACGCCTTCACGGCAAAACATAGCGCACTTATAATACCTAATCTAAGATCTTTTAAATGTATTATTTGTACTGTACTTATTTCTGTTTTTTTCTATTGACATTGTAATTTTTTTTTTCTCTGTTTCTGGACTGGTTGGTATTAAGTACTTATTTTTACATTGTTACTACCAATCTTATTTTATTTTTTAAATTGTTGATATTGTTATTACTAATTTTAATCTTGTGACATAGTTTGACATACTAGTTTTAAATTCTTGTTGAGTATTTTTTTTTGCCATTGTTGTCGTTATTTTCCATTGTTTTTCATTTTTATTTGTCATATTAGAAGCAAATTAATTATTAGTTTTATTGCATGTGTACCTTATTTGTTAAGCTTTAATATTCGCACACAATGGAAGTTGTTTATGAATAAATGAATTGAATTGAAAATTTGAATTAATAACCTATGTTTCACAAATGAACGCTGATTCTGATTCTGATTCTAATTTGTCAGGCGGGCGAAGTCGCGGCCATCAGCTAATTATTATTTTTTATTTTTACGCTGCGTGTCGCGGATTCGATTCCCGCACGGAGTAAGTATGGCCTACAGATAGTTGTTTCGGGTCTGGCCGTTTGTGTGTGTGAGTTTGTATGTTTTAAACGCACCCACGATACAGGAGAAGTTTGGGTTTTCTAGTTTGGGGTAGCGTTTATTTTTAAAGAAAAAAAAATTTGGCGTTCAACGTAAGCTTTCATTTGAGAGGTGATGTATACTATAGAACCAGCGAGAACAAAAGATGGCGTTCAAAACAAGACGGTTATTTGTAGAACCATGTGTATTACATAAAAGAATTGCAAGTTGTTCATAACAAAAAGATCAGTCATGTTCGGCCCTTGTGGCATACAAATATTGGTAAGAAGTCATTTAAAAATTAAAATTATCATTAAATTGTCATACATCCTAGAAACTAATAATTAATTATTAAATTTTAATAAGACTAAAATTATAATTTTATCTTATAGTCTAATTATAATTAATCAAATTATAAAATGTCACAAAATATTTTTCAAATAATAATACAATCTCAGATTTTGTCATTTGAGAATTCTAAAATACTGTAGTATGCATTCACAACTTGATATGATTTTAGCCGCTATATAGGTAGGTAGTTAACTTCAGCACAAAAATAATAATTACACTAAAATAAACTGTATTTTCATCACGAAAATTTCTGGCCCTATTAGCTAGCATACAAATTCCTAGACTTAAATATTTAACACTGTTACTATTACAAAATCAAATATAATTTTAAGAAAAACCTATAAAGAACAAGGTCGAGTTTTTAACATTTCAAATGTCAATTTTCCTTAAAACCTTAACTTGCACCTGAAACGATCATTTTCACAGCTGACACCAAAATCTCAACACTCATTAAAAGATCTTAATTAAGTACTCACTGTACCTAATTAAGTACGCAGCTTAATAAAAGTCAAGCATAATTACATCAATCAAAATATGCTTAAATAAAGACTCTTTAAGGTCGCAATCAAATTAGCGGCTTTGCGAGCGCTTAATCGTCGTCGTAAATCGGCCTATATAATCGAATGTTTGAAAAAAGCCTAACGACTTGTAGGAGGGACATTAGGAAGATGAGGATGAAAAAAGCGGGACATTTTTCTTCCTTTGAATGACTTGACCTGCCCATGTTTCATACAAATTGTAGATAAGGAGTAGGGTGACTTCTACAAAATTTTTAATGAGACTGCCTCAAATTTATTGTCCTGAAAGGAAAAATAATAAGCGGTTAATATTTACTAAAAACTAATGGTAAATTATTTAGTCGATCACGAACTCATATTTTCAGCTTAATCCTTTTTTAAAGCAGTAATACTAAATTTTAGTCTAAAATTTAATCAAAACCATCCATTTCGTCTCATGGCTTCAGATAATATAAAACATCATCAGAAACCCAAAATCTTTTTTTCGATCCGATCATAATGAATCGGCTAAATATCATAATAACCATTTATTTCTTTGATTCAATACTTCCAAACTAAACTCATTCTACCAACGTAACCACAAAAAAATATTTTATTACGCGAACTAAAAACTTTTCCACCCAAATTCATATTGTACGAGAAACACTCGAGTATTTCCTTATCGTATTTTTTCTTTTTTCGTTACCTTCGTAACTTAATGCTTTGGTCCACTAAACTTCTTATTTAATGTTTTGTAACATTTCTTACTAACAATATTCGTGAAACCAACTCTGAAGTGTTTCTGCTTGAAAATGCCTGAAAAATGTTATTGAAGCAAATATATTTTGACCACTACCAGTGACTTTGATCACGTGAATATCGAAAGTTATGACAAGGGATCACACCAGCGGGATGATAAGTACCTATCTGATGTCTTATTCCACACGGCAAGGTCTATCCGTTGGCTAAGTTTCATCCAAAAGCGTTCAGCCAATAAGACGTGATAAAGTAACAATAAAGACAGACAGAGTTTTTACTTTCGCATTAGAAATAGTAATAAAATACTCATATTGCTATATATTTGGAGTTTTATTTTAAGTTGATTTCAGTTTGATGTTGTTTGATTTAGTAATTTGAATGGAAATAGGTATTTGTGTTTGTAAGTAGAAGAAGAAATTAAGTTTTTATTCAAACAAGTCTCTGAAATGCTGATTGAAAAGTTTTTAATTTTATTTATTTTAGTGCCTACTGTCACTGTTTTATTTTATAACAGAGTTGGGTTTTCAAATTGAAAACGCAACCAGCTGAGCCGGCAGGTATTTAATTTAAAAAGTAATATATATATTATAAACAATCCTAAAACTAGAAGCAGAATATATTGCCAAAAGAGTCTTAGACAATTTGCAAATAAATCATAAGTTTAATTTATAAAAATATAAAACAAGTTGGCAAGATCGCATAAAATTACATGTTTTTATTCCTAACATGTTCGAAAGCTTCCAATAAATTGAATTTCATATTAGAAAACGTCAATTGAAAAATATGACCGAGGTCAGAGCAAGAAGTATTGATATAATAAAACAATTACGATACATTTTCTTTATTGCCGTCGTAAATATTATCATAAATAATTTGTTTTGTTTGGACACTTAATGGCTTACTTGTACTGGACGAAGTTTGACTTATAACGACCGACCGTGGGTGGATGAAACGAGAAAAAGTGGAAATGAAAACAGATTTCTGCAGCTGAAAATAATTTATAAAATTATTTTTTTACGTGGGAGGACTGTTTTATAACTTCATTGCAAAAACTTCACCTATAAACATATACACCCATCATATTTATTTTGGGTTCGAAACACTACTTCTGAAGTACAGTTTCAATGGAAGATGTTCCCACTAAACGACTAGTTTATGACTAATAATTTTTAAAGTTTGTCTCTAAATTCAGCAATAATAATAAGCCAATGATGACGGAGAACTGTCCACAGATATAACAGCCAGATTAAATTGAAGTCACTCCTCAATCAACACGAAAAGAAGAAAGAGACGCATTGGCACTTATTTGCTAACAAAAAGACTCTCTCAATCTCTTTTCGTTCAATCCACCCGAAAGTTATACTTGTCTTCACCCCCGACCAAGAAGAAGGTTATTTTTTTCATCAAATGACTCAAATGCTCTGGGCGGAGCGGAAGGGAGTGTCAGACTCTTACTGACATAAAACCCATCCGTGTTCCTGACGCTCTTTGCGTATCAGGGCCACGGTAACGGACGAGAGAGAAGAGAGAACGGAGAAGAGGATTGCAATAAGTTTGACGTGTGTAAAGAATCGACTTTGTTTTTTTTTTTGTAAATATTAGTGTCAATGCAAAGCACAGGAAAAATATTTGTTATACGCCTCATAAATACACAAATAAATAAATAATCGAAACTGTCCCTTAGACCATTGCAAGCATGGTCACCCTACAAAACCAGAGTATTGACATCACAACACAATGGCCAACGTGACTCCAACTTCCAAGCCAACGTTTGATGACAACTTCTACCCTCAATACTTTATACCTACGTCATTCTATTGTATGCAATGTCACAATATTTGTGTACAATGTCTATTGATAACGTACAAAAGAGAGGTCTTAAAAGGTCATGCAATTTTGACATTGTGACTCTGTGTTTCCGATTTTTGTGGGAATTGGATTGGGAAAGGTTCTGGAGTGTTATAAATAAGTTTAAAAGGGCTATCACAATTTTTCTTGAATTTTAGCGATTTATTTGAGTTTTGATGTGTGATTTTGCTTTAGATATAGCCTTAAAAAAAAAAAACAAAAATATGCCTAAGACAGTTTGATCATTTACCTTGGGAGTGTTCTAAATAAAAATTTCAATTCGTTCACGTACATCAGTAAAATCCTTGACTCCGCAAAGGATGTTTCACAAAATGTTGCTTTAGGGAATCTTTTGATGCCTTGGTACACCGAAAATTTATTCATTTATAAAAATGTCCACGGTGCAACTGTATCTTCTACTTTGGAATGTTCAAATCAATTTATTACGATTCATACAGTAATACACCAAAAATAATTCTGTAAAACTGAGAGTTATTGACAATTTTCCGTACGAAACTAAAATTTTTATCTATGAAATTATAATCCAAATTCAAATAAAAAATATTTAATAATAAAGGTGGCGTTGCTATATTGCTTGAAAGTAAATATTTTCTAATAATTGTTGTATGCAATGCAAAAATCAATATAAATCTTGTGACGCGCGGTATTCAACTTTAGTCAACCTGAGCAATTCGATTTTGTAAAAGCGCTCTTAAGGACCGAGGGTAGGAAGGCATTTATATATACTAACACTATAAGGGGAAATATTTTTTGGCTCTGAAACTACTGGATCGAATTATAGCATATTTTCACCAATAAAAAGCTATCAAGTGTTGTAAAATCACAACATATTATAAAACAAAGTCCTCCGACGCATCTGTCTGTCTTTCTGTTCGCGATAAACTCAAAAATTCCTGCACCGATTTTCATGCTGTTTTCACCAATCGATAGAGTGGTTCTCGAGGAAGGTTCTAGTATAAAAAAGCGGGCATTTATAATCAGCTAGAAGGCTATAATTTATTTTATTATTATATAAAACATATATTTTAAAACCGGAGACAGAGAAATGGCATCAAGTAGCCCAGGACAGAGAGAGATGGCAATCGAGGAAAGAGAGTGAAAGTGAATACAATTTAATTGTATTTAAACCAAAAACATTTTTTTTTTCCTTTATCTATCAATTAAACAAAACGGTACAGAATTAAACGTATTAAATAGCAACTAAAAACCACATAGGATGCAATGGCTGGAAGAACGTCATAATGCCCGTTTGTCTTAGCCCTGCTCCGCACTAGCGATTGAATGGCCTAGTGGCTGACCGCGCGGCTGGCCGCTTTCCAATCTAATAAGCAACCGCTAGTGATTGTACGCACTTAACCGCCATTAAATGTCGCGCGGTTGACCGCCCCCACGGCTAACCGCTAGTGCGTACGTAGGTTTAATGTTTAACCTTGTAAAATAATAACGGAAAAATTATGCCTACAGAGTTTTTGAATAACAATACCGTGAACTCCAAAACATCTGACAATCCCTCTGACTTTTATTATAAATATTTAAATCTAGAAACAGTAAATCTAATTTCTTCAAAGGCTCCTCCTGGTTAAGCTCGCTCCATCTCTGTCATCTCTGACCAAGACTAAAGTCAAGAGCAAACCAAGTAAGTAATAAAAAAAAAAACAAGACAATAACATATCCAAAACATTAGAAGCATAACCAAAAACTTTACAGGGCTTCAAACCTTACTCACGAGAACTAAGGTTAACTGGGATATTGTCACTCTGACGGAATCTTGGCTCCCCTGTACGCAATATATCCCGACTCTATCGGGCTACAATTCCTTTAAGACCGATAATAATCTTACTCAAAATGAGGGAGTTGTCGTTTATGTGAACGAAAACCTTATAGTCTCTGTGGAGGAATTAGTGCTTATGGAAGCAAATTGTCTTCAGGTACGGATCGATCACAGTACCATTTTGTTGGCAATATATCGTCCACCAGGGTATAGGGACGTAAATAATTTTATAAACTCTCTAGACGCTGCCCTTAATAAAATCGCGAACTATACAAATATTATAATTACTGGTGACATAAATATAAATATCCATGACCAGTGTCACGATCCAGCTAAGGACAGTTACCTGAATCTACTGGCCTCACATGGCCTTCTACCAGCACATGTATTACCCACACGACAATCCGCTTGCCTGGATCACTTTATTTTGAGGACAACCCTTCCTGCCTTTACACTAGTAGCCCACTCCTCACTCACAGACCATGATACTGTTCTATTATTTCTTGCAAAAACACCTCCGAAACAAGTGTCAACAAAATCAGTCGTCCGAATCAATCATGACCAGCTCGATGCGGACCTGAAACAACTTAATTTTGGAGCAATATACACGTCAACAGATCCACATGAGGCAGCTGAAATAATGATAACACTCATTACTCAGTCTATAGAGACGAATTCTGCAACAGTTAAGGTACCAAACCGTAAAAGGATTGTGAAACCATGGGTCACCACTGGTCTTCTACGATGCATACGACACAAAGATAACTTACACAAAAAGTTAAAAACGGACCCTGAAAATCAAATTTTAAAAACGTCGTTCACTAGATACAGAAATTTCTGTGATAAATTACTTAAACAAGCCAAAACCGAACACGAGAAAAAAGAAATAAAAGACGCTGGTAACAACACGAAACTGCTATGGACAGCTATAAATAGTATATCAAATAGGACCAAAAAGAAAGACCATCCGCGAGAATTACTATCCATATCACCGACACCAAAGCAATCCGTCAACGACGTAAATAGTTTCTTCGCAAATGTGGGTAGAAACCTTGCCGATAAAATGGGTAATCGGACATTGGTATCAACTAGTGACAATCTAAGTAGCGGCTCGCAATCCATGGTACTAATGCTAACTGATGAAGCTGAAGTCACGCAACTAATACTGTCTCTCCGAAATGAATGTGCCATGGGTTGGGACCGAATATCTTCCACCTTCCTCAAAAGACATCTGACGTCACTGGTTCAACCTATAACTTTCATCTGCAACCTTGCCATCAGGACTGGTAAATTTCCAAAGGTCTTCAAGAGGTCCATCATTCACCCGATCTACAAGGGTGGGGACAGAAAACGTGTCAATAATTACAGACCCATAGCTGTGCTACCAGTCATCTCCAAGATTCTAGAACGCATAATGAATAAACGCCTCGTGGATTATTTAGAAAAATACAATCTTCTCTCCCCATCACAGTACGGATTTAGGGCCGGCAAATCAACTGCAGATGCGGTTCATGATCTCACCAATCATATCGTAAATAACTTGGATGGTGGCCAAAAGGTATTGGGGATCTTTTTAGATCTTGCGAAAGCTTTTGACACGGTTTCTGTTCCCATCTTAATAAGGAAGATGGAACGACTCGGAATAAGAGGAATCCAACTCGAACTTTTTGAGGATTATCTGAGTGGGCGCACCCAGAGCGTCAAAATAGGAGGAAGTGTCAGTGACGAGTGCCAAGTTGATTACGGTGTGCCGCAAGGCAGCGTGCTCGGTCCGACCCTCTTTCTCATATATATAAACGAACTGGGTATGCTCACTCTCCCAAAAGGCAAAGTCATAACTTTCGCGGATGATACAGCTCTCATATTCACTGCAGACACCTGGAGTGAGGTCTTTGTGTGCGCCCAGTCAGGATTCAATATTGTATCGAAATGGCTGCGTGACAACGTTCTCACCCTAAATGCGGAGAAGACTAATTACGTCACCTTCTCCATTAAACAGAATACACCGTCTCCATCCATGACGCCGAACACTATCCTAGCCCACACGTGTGCATTTCCTCACTCCACTTCATGCGCGTGTATTCAAATAAACAAAGCCGATTGTATTAGATACCTGGGTTTAACTATAGACAGCACACTCAAATTCCAGGAACATATCAACACCTTAAGTAACCGACTGAGAAAACTGATATATGTTTTTAAGACCCTAAGAAACGTGACTGACGATAAAATAAAAAAAATGGTATACTATGCTCTTGCCCAGTCTTTAATAACATACTGCATCACTTCTTGGGGTGGTGCTCCAAAAAGTACCCTTTTGGAACTGGAAAGAGCACAGAGAGCCATTCTGAAGGTTTCTTTGTCCTTACCTTATCGCTACCCTACAGCACTGCTATACCAAAAAGCGAAAGTCTTGACGGTGCGTCAACTGTTTATACAACAAACCATCTTGAAACAACACAGACTACTAACCTACAATCCTTCTTTGCCTCGAGCTAAGAGAAGATTTAATCCTGTTGTCAACCACCATACTTCGCCTTCAACATCTTTTTCAAAACGTTTCTTTTATCACCTCGGTCGTTATCTCTACAATAAAGTAAATAGGATCATACCTATTTATGAACTCAATAAGATAAAGTGCAAAATGAAACTATATGGTTGGCTTCAAGAACTCAATTACGATGACACTGAAAATTTATTTACAGTTTTAACATAAACATCATTATGCAAATATACTACGACTAAAACAAAAAAATTACTCACAGTCACACACACACACACGACCCCCCACACACACAACCACCCCACACACACTCAACCACTGCACACACTTCTCTAATTAGACATACACGCAGTTCTCACTCAACCTCACTCACACCCTGATACTAACCATACTAACTAAATAAAAAAAAATAAAAAAACTACAACTATAATCATTAAACTCTGAGAGGCGAATGTTAACATGTCTTAACTGCATACCGTTTGTACGAGTACATAACATAACTTGTTAAATTTAAATGGAGGAGTCCTGGTGACCTGAAATACAGGCCTTGAGCCTAGTTTACGCACCAGTCTCCCACAATATAATGCCCCTCCTATATGTAACCGTAGATTTAAGGTAACAATTAAGAGAAATATTGTGGAGAAAATAAACAAATTTTTATCTTATCTTATCTATCTTATCTTATATTCGGTAAAAGAGATTATGCAATGGCAAAAGCCACCTAATCACATGAACGGTATGGTAGCTTTTAACTTAACCCAATAAACAATCCTTTAACACAAAACACGCTTCTGATTTTCTCAAAATAAAGCGGTAGAGTTTTACAGGCTGATTATAATTATCTAGAACGAATCTCCCACTAAAATGAAACGAGCTCTTTTAATACAGAATTTTCCACAAAATGAATACTTAATTAATACGGGAACCTGTATAAAATTGCTTCATGGGAGATGCTATCACAGCGAGTGCATTGATCCGGAAAATGAGGCTGTTTAACTACTAAATTATCCCGCGTGAAACAGGTTACCTGGAAAATTATGGTATAGCCTGGCTTATAAGCTGTTTTATAACTACGTGCATGATGTAGGTGATGATGTAATATGACAATGGAGGTGTACCAAAATATATATTAAAAAAAAATTACAAACAGTCGGTGTTTTTGTTGGTTTCTTCGTATTTTGACACCGACTTCCGAAATTAAAGTTATTTTTTACTTTGTAGTGTTTTTTTTTATTTGGAAGTCGGTTGTATTTTTTTTTATTTTTCACTTTTTAGTGTTACCCTACACCTAACAACACCATTGCAAAATCGCAGAAAAGCTAAATACGCAATTTCAATTACTTGGATGACATAAAACCATCATCCAAGTAAACGAATTCCAGCCATTTCGATTTAAAATCCAAAGTTCGTAATCGATTTTGATAAAATTTAAATGGGACTAATCTGCAAGTATATCCTTTCAGATAAAATAAGATTTTTCAAATCGGTTCATAATTGTCGGAGTTATGAGGTACAAACATAAAAAAAAAATAGAACCGAATTGAGAACCTCCTCCTTTTTGGGAAGTCGGTTACTCCAATCGTCGGTTACTGCCAAAGATCTCCAAATGACAGCCGGGACCAACAGCTTAACGTGCTTTCCGAGGCACGGAGGAAACTCGGTATGTTAAGATGGTCACCCATCTACAGACCGACCTCGGCAAGCGTTGCTTAACCTTGAAGATCGACCTGTGCGGCTGTTATTATTTAGCCACGAGCTCCTCAAAGAGGGCAAGCCTGTAAATTCTAATCTTAACTATGATGGCCAAAAAGCTTTAGCCCTGGTGGTATATTTTCCTTAGAGATTGCAACGAGCAAATATAGCTATGATTGGAAATTCCGTGAAATTCAGATGCCCGCTAAATAAAATTACACTCGAACCAGTGACATAATAATGTAATTTTAGTTTTTTTTTTCCTTAACCTTTATTTTCCCACTGGTGGGCAAAAAACACCCCCATGGGTTTCAATCTTTCCAGTGTCGCTATATCCAGCCAATAATGTGCTAATTTTGGAAAAATAAACAGTAAAACTCGACTGAAACAACGAATTGAAAAGCGAGAAACAAGTCCCGTCTGAAATCATAGCCTGAAATTATTCCCTAGACTCGGAATAAATTCAGTCAGTGTTGCGCAAAAGAATTGGGTCCGGAAACCTCTCAAACAGAACGGCTCCATCTAATTCATTACTGGGTATTTAGATAAAATAATTGGCATACTTATTCAAGAATATTATTACAATGGCTAGGAAAATAGACGCAGATGTATCCATCATTGTAATACCAACATTTGTCTTGGCCGTACTAATGGTCGCAATAAAAAATATTCAGTCTGTTTTTGTGCTAGCATTATTGACTGCCTGGAGGCTTTCACGAGGTTATTGAACTCTACCAGTCTCTGGTTCAGAAGTTTTTGGTAACGATTCGATTCCATAGCAAATCACTGGTGAGGTGATATATGGCGCGGTTTTCGGGCGATTTGTCGTCGAATTGAGAAAGATTACGCCGGCTAATATGAGTGACCCTGTGTAGTCAGCTGCTCGTAATCTTGCTGAGCATGTATTTTTTAGGGTGCCGTACCCAAAGGATAAAACGGGACTCTATTATTAAGACTCCGCTGCCCGTCCGTATGTCTGTCAGTCACTAGGCTGTATCTCATGAACCGTGATTCTGTTGCCGCTAGAACAACAATTACTTAAGTACTAAAAACTTTTTACAAAAAATACAAACGACCACCAAAAAAAAAAACTATAAAGTGAAAAATAACTTTAATTTCGGAAGTCGGTGTTTTTGTTAGTTTCTTCGTATTTTGACACCGACTTCCGAAATTAAAGTAATTTTTTACTTTGTAGTTTTTTGTTTTTTCGGAAGTCGGTGGCATTTTTTGAATTTTTTTTTTTATTTTTTACTTTTTAGTGGTACCCAACACCTAACAACGCCACTGCAAAATCGCAGAAATGCAAAATACGCAATTACGATTACTTGGATGACATAAAACCATCATCCAAGTAGACGAGTTCCAGCTATTTCGATTTAAAATCCAAAGTTCGTAACCGATTTTGATAAAATTTAAATGGGACCAATCTGAAAGTACATTCTTTCAGATAAAACAAGAATTTTTCAAATCAATTCATAATTGTCGGAGTTATGACGTTACAAACATGAAAAAAAAATACAACCGAATTGAGAACCTCCTCCTTTCGGTTAAAAAACAGAATAAATTAAATATTTAAGGGAGCTCCATACATCAGCTACCCGCGAGCCCCACCAGGTCATTGCTTTACTTTGTGGGAGACCTTCTGATACGCGGTCAGCACTCCAGAACCTTTCGGTCCCATCTACCAGCTGTTCTGTGAGCAATGTGCCCTGCCCGCCCGCTCTGCCATTTTAAAGTGGGCCTAGAGACAAATTTTAATAACATCCCCAATTTTCAAAACATCACAAACACTAGTTTTCTCCACACTAGTAGCCCATATTCAGTAGACATTTATCCACTGAAATACAGTCCAAGAACTAGGTTAAAACATTTACGCGGCACTATGAAAGTAATCTTCCAAAATATTCATACCTACATACATTACGGCAGTATATTCCAGTTTCTTATCTGCAGTTCTTTTTCCTTCCTAGTTGGCTACTATCCAACAAATATAAACGGTGGATGCATCAGCAGAAGAATATTTACCTTATAGAGCATAACTAGTTAGATTCTGTAAGTTGAAAAGTGGAAATTGTCTTGAGGAGCTCGTGGCTAAATAATAACAGCCGCACAGGTCGATCTTCAAGGTTAAGCAACGCTTGCCGAGGTTGGTCTGTGGATGGGTGACCATCTTAACATACCGAGTTTCCACCGTGCCTCGGAAAGCACGTTAAGCTCTTGGTCCTGGCTGTCATTTGGAGATCTCTGGCAGTCGTTACGGACAGTCAGAAGCCAGAAAATCTGACACCAGTCTTGCCAAGGAGTACCGTGTTACCCAGTTAATGAGTTGTGGAGGTCTGGTAGGCAGCCGCTCCACGTAAAATACTCGTAATCAGCTGAATCCGGTTTGACTGGAAGCCGACCCCAATATAGTTGGGAAAACGTTAGGCAGATGAAACGTGGAAATTATCTCTGAAGTTTGTATAATAGTTGGTGTGATCGTTTCTTCCTGCTCTTGGGTTTTAAACGAAGTATTATTCTATCAACTGTTGTGCATTGTCTAAATCGCGGGCAAATATTTTTATAATGCAAACATTATAATAAATATTTGCCCGCGACTTCCTACACGCATAATTCGTTTTGTCCCGATCTTAATTTCAATTTCACTCTTTATTGCAAAAGTAAAGTATATAGGTATACATTCTAGATGTTGGGTGAATGCGCAGTTCACTGTATTTTACCAATTTAGGCATTCAAAATTATTACAAATTTACATTCGGTACCTATATAAAAAACTTTTTACAAAAAAATACAACCGACTTCCAATTAAATAAAAAACACTACAAAGTAAAAAATTCACTTTAATTTCGGAAGGCAAAAACCTCCTTTTTGGAAAGTTCGTTGAAAATTATTATAAATTTACATTATAAAATGTCACTAAATTCGTTCGCAGGAATTTCGTTAAGTCCTCTCATAGTGATCCTCTACAATACCCAAGGTACCTTTTTATGTATGGGAAATCATCAAATGGCTCCTCCCGCTTTTGGCCAAGCAGAAAGAGTGGCAGACTCTTACTGACTTTGCGTTCAAGGGACGCGGTGACTCTTTCGAACAAATTACGCAACCCTGGAGCTAATTCTGCAACCCTCCCAAGGTGACATGACAAATTCTATCTTTCTACGACTATTAGTTTCGGCTGTGCGTTTTCTGTCACTCACGCAGTCAGTCAGTCAGTCACTCAGAATTTTTAACCGACTTCCCAAAAAGGAGGAGGTTATCAATTCGGTTGTATGTTTTCTTTTTTTTTTTTTAATGTTTGTGACCTCATAACTCCGACAATTATGAACCGATTTGAAAAATTTTTGTTTTATCTGAAAGGATATACTTGCAGATTGATCCCATTTAAATCATATTAAAATCGATTACGAACTTTGGATTTTAAATCGAAATCGGTGGAATTTGACTATTTAGATGATTCTTTGATAATCGAAATTGCGTATTTTGCTTTTCTGCGATTTTGTAGTGGTGTTGTTAGGTGTGGGGCACCACTAAAAAGTGAAAAATAAAAAACTTTTTACAAAAAAATACAACCGACTTCTAAAAAAAGACACTACAAAGTAAAAAAATAACTTTAAATTCGGAAGTCGGTGTCAAAATACTAAGAAAGTAACAAAAACACCGACTTCCGAATTTAAAGTTATTTTTTTACTTTGTAGTGTCTTTTTATGTATTAGGATTTATGACATTAAATAAAACAGTTGTCATTGTTGTTTTGAATCTTTTCTCAATCTAGCTAGGGCTAATTTTATTTTTCGATAGCTGACCCGGCGAACTTCATTCCGCCTAACAGTCGATTCTTTAGTTTTTTTATGTTTTTTTTTCTGAAATAAATTTCTAAGTTACTCCTTATTACATCGGCTACCTGTCAATAAAAGTCCCGTCAAAATCGGTCCCGCCATTTCAGAGATTAGCCGGAACAAACAGACAGACAAAACTTGTGAAAAATGTTATTTTGTTGCATTTACCGTATATATACCTACTCATATACATGTAGTAAAAAACGGTTATTTCAATAATATAAACAGACACTCCAATTTTATTTATATAAAAATAATAACAATATGTTTGTATGTACCTATGTATAGATGTATAGATTGGCATTTCACCTAAAAGTTTTTAGTCAAAATCCAAAAGTTAGTAGCAAATGCGTACCGAACTAAAACACAAGCGAATAGTGAAACTGTTACATAGTTGTTTTGTATAAAGATAGACAACAGAGCAAATATTTTACTTTGAACGACTGCAGACTGACCTCCAAATCCTATTACTCTGCAATGCTTTGAGATTTGGTTTGACCGCATGTCGGGATTCAGGCTTTTGAATCTCTAGAACACTTGCCATCTATACTATAATATTACATTATAAAGCAGAAGAGTTTGTTTGTTTGGTTGAACGCGCTAATCTCAAGAACTACTGGTCCGATTTGAAAAATTCTTTCAGTGTTAGATAGCCCATTTATCGAGGAAGGTTATAGGCTATATATCATCACGCTAAGACAAATAGGAGCGGAGCATTAAAGGAAAATGTGATGCAGACGAAGTTGCGCGGGTCAGCGTATTAAATCACTATGTATTCAAACACCCTATGGAGCACAAACCTGCGTGCCAATTCTGCAAATTTTCACATTCAGATTGCATTCGCATGTCAATCGCAATCTGTCAAAAATGTATGAATATTAAGGCTTTTTTGACAGTTTGCGATTGATATACGAATGCAAAAGTTCTTTAAAAAATTGTAGAATAGGCCCTCAGATTCACCATTCGCCAAAAGTCCGCACTTGGATTCAAATGAGAACCATTTACTCATTGAAGATAGATTAGGTTCATTTATTTGCTTGAAATATGGTATTTTACAGATTTTATCACATAAACATAATAGTTCTTCATATTTTGCCTATTAAAGGCATGCAAACTTTGTAATAATAATGCTTCTAATTCAATCAATTTAAACAAAATAATTAAATTACCATGTCCCTCCAACTCCCTTTTCTTTCATATCGCTCGTCCCACAATCCATCCATTTTTTCTTTGGCCTTCCTCTCACTCTCCATCCATCCACATTTATAAGTGGACCTGACTAAACAGTGCAATTATTTGTCAGTTGTATAAGTAACTCGACTCAAAACTCAACGATCTGACGAACTATAACAAAGTATCGCGTATTGATAACATCAAAATTCACTTTTTAGCGGCTCTAAAAAGTCAAATTTTGGGTACGCAAGTACCCACACTTCACAGGATAACCAATGGGACCCTGTTTCTAAATCTCCGCTATCAGTCTGTCCATCTGTCAACGGGCTGCATCTCAAGAACTAAAGAAAAGATGACATTTGAATCTTAAAAACAAACAACTTCCAAACAAAAGTGCAAAAGAACTTTAATTTGGAAAACGTGGTTTCTTCGTTTTTTGACACCGAAACCGTTTTTTAAACAATCCTGATAAACAACTACATCTCTCCTAGAAAATAACCAAGTACCTATTATAATCATGTTTCATAACAGAGTATCATAAAGAAGAGACTATTCCCGCTAACAAATTCCCCAGTGGGCATAGTGTTTCCACAGTAAGTCATCTCTGCCCATAATTTAGCTCCGCCTACGCAGTTGCGATGACCCTTACTGTCTTAACGATCCATGTCTATAATTTATATTTTCTACGTTTTAGTTTTGTTCAGCGAAATGGGGAATTATTATGTGGGTGGTTAGCGCTGAATTTTTGCATTATGATTGAAAAGATTTCTTTGTTTTCATTATTTTGTAACTAATTACTGGGGTGCTAAACATGCCTCTTTAGCAGAATCATAATTAACCACACAACAATCTGTAAAAGTTCATTTTCAACTTTATCGCTAATGCATTAGGTTCAAGGTTGATTGGGAAACTTTGACAATGACGGATAGCGTATTGTGCTTTCTGATTCTGCTAAAGTGGCCTTTAAAGACCACCTCATCTTAAAGAGTTTTCATGGAGTTCCTTGCACGTTTTTCTTCAAACATTTCGAACTTCGAACATGCTACTAGCTGTATATTTTCGACTGACCAATAGGAACACCTCAAATCAAAACTCTTTTTATTTTCATAATAAAAGAAAGTTTTAAAAGAACTGCTTCACTACAATCCCTACTAATACTATAAATGCGTAAGTGACTGTCTGTCTGTCTCCTCTTCATGCCTAAACCACTAAACCGATTTGGATGAAATTTATTTCAAAGATATTTAAAGCCCCGAGAAAAGACATAGGATATTTTTTATCCCGGAAATCCCATGGGAACGGGAACTATGCGGGTAAAACGGGAGCGAAGCCGCGGGGGACAACTAGTCTACACTAATATTATAAAGAGGAAAGATTTGTTTATTTGTTTTTTTTTAATGGAATAGGCTCCGAAACTACTGGACCGATTTGAAAAATTCTTTCAGTGTTAGATAGCCCATTTATCGAGAAAGGTTATAGACTATATATCATCACGCTAAGACAAATAGGAGCGGAGCAATAATGGAAAATGTGACTCAGACGAAGTTGCGCGGGTCAGCTAGTATTCTATAAAAAATCTTTATGCAAACACTTTTTATCCTTATTGAGAAAACAATTATGATACCGCGTGTATCTGACATCGACGCACAAACGATTTCCATGGGTCCAGGGCATGATTCTGGACACCCTAGACTTAGAATTTTTCGTCGGCTTTTTTCTCATTTTTTTCAAGGGTTTTTTTTACTTTTAAAGACTGCTCATAATTGTTATTTTGACCTAACCCAATGAGATTTTTAATAACAGAATAATTAATTAACTACTTTCACTAAAAATAGTTCTTGAAAAAAATGAAAAAATGAGAAAAGAACCGACGAAAAATTCCAACACTGGGGTGTCCAGAATCATGCCCTGGACCCATGGAAATTGTTTGTGCGTCGATGTCACACGCGATTTACACGCGGTATAGTACTGAGTATTGTTACTGTAAAACAATACAGATGTTTTATGTAGTAAGTGTAATGTAATAATCCTCAAACAAACCACTATAACTTCAGCTCAACGTAACCACAAATAAGATTGTCCTTTTAATACATTTGTACAATGCTCCATCACATGTCATATTGTCCTCAGCCTCAATCGAATATTATATTTCTAAATAAACGTTATGATATTATTTTCTCGATTTCGTTTATACAGACGACAATACTTAAGCTTGATTTCCAGTAGTTTTTCGAGGAAAAATCCATCAACGAGATTGATGTAATATATTTTTATTTTTGTACATTATATTTAGGCTATAATAGTGTCGAGTTTTTATCATTTTCCGGTCTTTTGACCTCAAAATTCTATAGTAATAAATATTACTATGTAATACACTGAAATAAAAAAAAACTAAAACTAAAAATATGGCTCCAAATTCCTCTGCGTCGCTAGCCACTGGTAATGTGCCCAAAAGGCTGGCAGCATTGCCACGTTGTATGGCAATGCTTATCCTTTGTCTAAATTAAAAGCCGGCTCTTGGGTTATGCGAAGCGTAAACCTCAAAAACGATAATATCCTGCCGGTCGATTCTGTCGACATCTCACCGTGAACACTTCTACCGATAGATAAGAAGGTCGATTATTTGATAAGCCTAGAAAACTATTTAAGTGATGAGTATAAAGTACCTGTTAAAAATAAATATAATACAAGAAGTGTAAGAGAGAAAAGACTAGTCCAACCGAAAGTAACAAATTATTATGGGGAAAGAACTTCAAAGTATTTTGTGCCAAAAGTATTTAATAAAATAGATATGTTAAGACAAAACCCTAAGTTAAGTAAAGGTACGTTAAAATCAAAATTAAGGAGTTTGTTTCTCGATAACGAGGATTCTGCCTTTACTGAGGAACAAGCTCAAACCGCAAAATTATAAGTATGTGTGAATCAGCTAATACATAATGGGAGTGGGTAGTTTTAAGGTTGGTTATTCATAAGAATATGTACAACAACAAGCGTTTCTCGCCATCAAACTTATAAGTTTGGCGAGTAAAATTGTAAAGACAGCAAATAGTGTACCTACCTGTTTGACAATAAAAAATAAAACTTAGGTGGAGTGAACGACAAGTGAACTGTCATTCCATCTTGTTTGTATGGTTTGACAGCTCACTTGTCGTTCACTTCGCCTGAGTGTTCACTTCGACATGTTTACAGAATTGACCGGCTGGTTCGAATTGAAAAAAACTTTTAACAAAAAAATACAACCGACTTCCAAAAAAAAACTACAAAGTAAAAAATTACTTTAATTTCGGAAGTCGGTGTTTATGTTAGTTTTTTCGTATTTTGACACCGACTTCCGAAATTAAAGTTATTATACAGTTTTTTTTTTTTTAAAGTCGGTCGCATTTTTTTGTAAAAAGTTTTTTTTTATTTTTTTTTCACTTTATTGTGGTACCCCACACCTAACAACACCACTGCAAAATCGCAGAAAAGCAAAAAACGCAATTTCGATTACTTGGATGACATAAAACCATCATCCAAGTAGACGAATTCCAGCTATTTCGATTTAAAATCCAAAGTTCGTAACCGATTTTGATAAAACTTAAATGGGACCAATCTGCAAGTATATTCTTTCAGATAAAAGATTTTTTAACTGACTTCTCAAAAAGGAGGAGGTTCTCAATTCGGTTGTATATTTTTTTTTATGTTTGTTACCTCATAACTCCGACAATTATGAACCGATTTGAAAAATTCTTGTTTTATCTGAAAGGATTTACTTGCAGATTGGTCCCATTTAAATTTTATCAAAATCGGTTATGAACTTTGGATTTGAATCGAAATAGCTGGAATTATTCTACTTGGATGATGGTTTTATGTCATCCTAGTAATCGAAATTGCGTAATTTGCTTTCTGCGATTTTGCAGTGGTGTTTTTAGGTGTGGGGTACCACTAAAAAGTGAAAAATAAAAAAAAACATTTTACAATTTTTTTTTTTTTTGTAAAAAGTTTTATATCATGTGATGTAATACAAAAATCATGGTAACATTATCTTTGATTGCTTCTATTTGTGAGGACAATGCAAAGAACAAGAAAGTATAAAAATCAATTCAAAAAGGTATATTATGAATAAAACGAGCGCATATATATATTTCTCGACGAGTGCATATAATTTGAAAACTGCCTCCTACAGATTTAAAAAAGCCAGTTTCAGGTAAGAGATGACCAATTGACGGCGCCCACTCACGAACATGAGGCGTGTATCAGCACCATTCAGCTCAACCATTTTGAAGGTAACCAAATGATCCAACACACGTGCCACCATCAGCGAAACAATAGTGTGAGCATGACAAGCTCTCAACTGCCACGTTCGTTCATGTGGTCAATCGTGTTCCTATTAACAGTAAAAAAGATAAGAAGGCTTTATAACATCACGATATTACCAAATAATATAACATTACGCTTCGAAAAATCATCTGCCTAGCCTTTTACCAACTATATTGGGGTCGGCTTCCAGTCAAACCGGATAAAGCTGAGTACGAGTATTTTACGTGGAGCGGCTGCCTACCAGACCTCCACAACTCAATAACTGGGTAACACGGTACTCCTTGGCAAGACTGGTGTCAGATTTTCTGGCTTCTGAATATCCGTAACGACTGCCAAAGATTCCAAATGACAGCCGGGACAAACAGCTTAACGTGCTTTCCGAGGCACGGAGGAAACTTGATATGTTAAGATGGTCACCCATCCACAGACCAACCGCAGCAGGCGTTGCTTAACCTTGAAGATCGACCTGTGTGAATGTTATTATTTAGCCATCAGCTCCTCAAAAAGTGAGCTTCGATGAAAAAGACGTAGGTACACGAATTTGCGCGAGTCTCCTAGTTGTTTCGATAAAAACAAAAACTCATACGGAACACATAAAACCACTGCGAATGAGCCAGTTACCCACCTAATTCATTTCCCAGTAAATAGGGCAAAGACCCTATAAATAAAACGACAAGGCCTCCAAATTAAATATTTAAAAACAACGAACCTTTTGATAAATGTGCGCAGAACATGAATATTTTAACTGAAAAATGTTTATTTCTCAATGACGTATTATATATAGACACGTCATAAACCTACATCGCGGCGCTTAAAAACGGCGAAATTACTAGATAGCTACTAATACGCATGAAGAAAGGGAAAGAAAATATGTCACCGTACGGCGGAATGCCTGTTGCTAGAGGGAGATAAATATACATCTTCAGTTACGTCACAGGATAAGTAATAGTCAAATTGACATCAAAACAAACGTAGTGTCGCGCGACAGGTTGGTGCGTAACTAAGCGCGATGTGGCCAATTGGCTCCATTTCATGTTGTCATTTTAGAGTGCGGACAACGTATCTATAGTTTTATATATCATTGTTATTTCTATGAAGGATATTTTCTAGTTATTGTATGCGTGTTCCCTATGACCCGTAACCCTTCGAAGCAAGAGTGAACAGAGGCTCTAAAAACGCCACTTTAGCAGAATCAGAAAACACATCACGCTACCCGTAAATGTCAAATTTCCCCAATCAATCTTGAACCTAATGCGCTAGCGTTAGAGATGAAAATGAAATTTTACAGATTGTTGTGTGATTAATATTATGATTCTAATAATTATGGTTTTGCTAAAGTGGCCTTTTTAGCCTTACTGAGGTTTTAAACAAGTGACATTATATCAGCGGTAGCGTAGCGAAGTCAAGAATGTATGGGATTGAAAAATACTGTCAAAATTTCACTTGATCAAACCCTTATATTTTACCATTTCTACAATCGCCATTGTTAATAAAATGGCACTTTGTCTATAGAGCTTTTGGTACCTTCCAGGTACAATCATTCCAAAGAATATATCATCCATTGTCGATCCTCAAGAAAGAGCAAGGTTAATTGACAGTAACTTACGCTCAATACTTGCTAATTCCACTATCTACGTTATAAAATACCTAAGAGGCAATACCAATTATTTCAGTCGTACTCGCTTACCATTTACCTACCATGGTCGTTTGAACTCGTCTTTATTCCAGTGCACAGACAGTAACTAACGTTTACTACTTCCGTAATACTATCATTGTATGAACACACCTTTAAATTCAAAGACACAACTACTATTTGCTCAAACAATATCCTCATCTAAACATTAACTTTAAATTTAAAGAGCGGGAACGATTAACATTAACCATCACTTAATTGGAACTCGCTTAGCTTCCTAACATAAATAACTTAATATTTAAACGGAATGCACCATCCACTTTTATTGGCAGTTACTAACCCTTCGTTTGAACACACCTTTAAATTTTAGACACAATCACCATTCCAGTCAATTGACACTAACTCACCCCTTCTCGCTTAAACACTATCCCCGTCTGAACATAACTTTATATTCGAAGAGCGAGAACAAACAGGCGCTGTTGTATTAAATTTCAGGGAAGATTTAAGATTAGTGCTGCAGTTTGTTGAATATATAGTAGTGTTCAGGCTGTGATAGTAGAGGAACTTGCTCTGTTGCTGAATATTGCAGAGTTAACTGTTAGGTATGTTTCCTTGCTGATAAAATGAGATCTTAAATGGCGTTGTGGAGTTAGTGATCTGTGAAATTGTGAACGTGAACGCATCGTTGGCGCAAGAGTGTTTTCTATCGTAGAACCATGTTTAAATAAAAATATCGGCAAAGGGCTAGTCGGTTGGGGTACAGGGTACAGCAACATGTGACCTTTATTTTAATCAAACTTTATTTGCCTAATCCTTCAAAGTTTTATACTAAAGGTTGCTTTACAAAAGAAAATATTTGAATAGGCTTGTCCACTGAAAAAATCTAATTAGTCCGTCGTTTCAGTCCAAAAAAAATACACGTTTTTTTCTTTCTTTTGTAACGTAAACCAAAATTGACGAAAATACCATGGTTTTAAAATTGTAAATACGTCACGCCATGGTTTAATTTTTAGTGCATTCAGACGTCACGAACCCCCATTCCCAGTTTTGATGCGTTTTATCTTTGTCATCATTCATTGATTTACAAAAACAAAAAATACGTGTCCATTATTTTTCTATACTCTAAATGACGGACTAAATAGATTTAGAATTTTTTTATAGTGGAAACAAGCCTATTATGTAAGTAACAATCAAACTATGTTAACAAGGTTTTACCGACTGGAACACGAAGGGCGCCATGCCAAAAAACGAAAAAAATTAACTAAAACTTTATTTTTGTTTGTCATTCCTTGATATAGCGGCCATAGAACTACACTAGAAAGAAAGAAAAAGAGTTTATTTGCGGCCAATATGACGCATAACAAAACTACACACAAAAATACAATTATATGAATGAAAAATTGGGAAGATATGCGTCAAATTCAAGCAAAACGGCCATCTCTCACTACACCTTTTGACGTTCAAGGTCTAAAATCAAAATGCCAAAGCAGCCACCTCAGCAGGTAAGTACCAAACCTATTACAAACTGAGTTTAACATAACATGATACAGCTAGCGCCAGATTAAACTTTCGTTAAGGAAGGTGCCGCGCCGGGCTAATAACTTGTATAGTTAGGACACGTCGTTAGGTTCGACCTTTTTGAAGTTGGAACCTCTTAGGAGTATCGATTTCCTGTAAGTTAGGACTGAAGTTTTTGGTAAAGATATTTTGTTGGGTTTTATTAAAACTAAGTAGGGACATTGTCTTTTTGTTTTTTGTAATTTATGCTTTGGGGTGAGGGAAGACTTACATATTTGTTATCTTGATAGGGCTTGACTATTATCAAAAAGTAAGGTATTTTTAGGGTTCCGTACGTCGCAATTTAACCAAAATCTACCGGATTTCGTGAATATTTGGTACACATATTAGTACTTACGTAAACATAGAAAGGGTATTTTTTTAAAAAGAATTATTTTTCTGGTCGACTAATATATTTTACTCCACGTAAAATACTGGTGCTTAGATGAATCCGGTTTGACTGAATACCGACCCCAGTACAGTAAAGTTGGAAAAAAACACTAGAAAGTATAAAATAACCTTAATTTCGGAAGTCTGTCTTAAAAACGAAGATACAAAACCAAGAACACCCACACTTACACTTTTTAAAATTAGAGTGAAAGAACATTACCTTTCTGTACCGTCATAGTTGCAAGTATGTATTATTATTTTTTTTTTATTTTTTTTTTTATTTTTTATATATTATTTAGTATATATTAGCGTCATATTTATATAGGCAATATTTATGTATTGTATGTTATATTTATAGTTTTATTGTTTTATTTTTAACTTTTACACACGATGTCTACATCTCTTTTATTTGGTTCTCCTTTCGCAGGTATGCTGGAAGAGATTTCTTAAGAAATAAGCATCACCTTTGTACCTACTTTTCTGTTTCCTTTTTTTTTACATTTACGTGTGTGTACATAAATTGTTAAATAAATAAATAAATAAACACCGAAGTTTGGAAGCTTTTTTTTGTTTTAGTATTTTATTCTTATCATTTTTAAGGGGTGATACTTGGACGACCTCTTCGTTTACGCAGAAATTGAAATACACAAAAATGCACGTAAATTAAAAACTACTGAGCCAAACTGAATTAAATAGTTACGGGACTATATGACAAGTATGCTGTATTGAAACTAAAATAGAATCACAGAAATCGGATCAAAAGCCTCAGAGTAATCGGTATATATACATAAAACAAAAAACATCCCAACCGAATTGAGAACCTCTTCCTTTTTTCCGTTAAAAAGACAGTTGATGATATTTTTATGTACTTTTTAATATTAAGCGTTATTGGCTAAATGGAGGATTTCTGTGAGAGAAACCTTAGATAGATAGAAATAATACTCCTTATCATGTACACCGTTTAAGTTACAGAAAAAATAGATGAAGAAAATATTACATACTTACTTAGTGTCACAATGGGCAGCCATATCGCTAAAAGGGATCTTTTCAAGACAACCTTTGGATGGATTTTAAATAGAAAGGAAATACAGTACTGTGGGTAGTCTTAGGTGTACGATTAATATGAATAAGTACATGATAAGGAGCTTAGCTTGTGAGCAATACCGCGGGGACAGGTCTACTCAAATCTGTGTGGTACTTTCCTCAAAATACCACTTCTGAAATTAACCTACATGGTTCTCATATGATTTGACCAATACGATTGTATGGACTTTAAAAGAGACTTTGACCTCTGAGTTTGTTTCGGTGTTTCTTCTGAGAGCAGTCAGCTAGGAAACGGCCTCATCTAGTTTAAAATGACCAAAAAAGATTGACGTGTACAAGTGTTATTTACAACCTACTTACAAAATAAATATCATTTGTCATTTATCATTAGAAGTCTAGTAGCACAATAAAATCAATAGTTTAGTACTCCTTGGGCTTAAAATCAATTGATGACGTAATACTATCGCAGCCGTTATCGGGTATTACTCGAACAAATGTATTGTTTCTATTGAGTAACATTAATAACGCAAATAATCTAGTTTTGGGCTATAAATCTTATTGTCTCAATGGAGCCTATGTGTATCGCACTGAAGGTTTAACTCGAGATTAATGACTGAGTTTTATTCTAGAATGTAAGCTATAGGCAGTTGTCTCAGCGAGTAACGAGTAAAGCTTGAAACTCGAAACGAGTTGGCGAGCAGCGAGTAGCGAGTGAAAAGTTTTGATAGTTTTGACGCTCGGCTTTAAGGCGTGTCCCCGAAAACGCACCGCTAGCCGTTTTTTGTGCAGTTTTTTGGAGCTATATACTCTTTATCCAAAAGAAATATCAACTAATCAAGAATACATTAAATTTCTACATAATCTTTGCTTCAAAATGGTAGATTTTTATTTTTTATTACTAAGTAACATGTTTAAGTAATCTCCTCACAACGAAACCACAAAATGAGAAAAATTACTGAAAACATGCATCTTCTCGAAAACTAACGATTATTTTGATTTAGTACTTGCACTAATGGATAGGCAATTTAATTATGAACATTTTGGTAGAAATATTTTTTTACGACCAAAATTAAATTTTATAACGATTTTATTCAACATTCTGAGCGTATTCGCTATTGTATCTCTTGCCCTGTTACTGAGGGAAAAAATGCTCAACGTTATTTGGTCAGGGTACGGCCTTAAGCGAGTGTTTTTATTCGACGGGCTTTTACTCGTAATACTCGCTCCGGCTTGCACTATAAGAAGAAATTATTGCTGGTTGGTGAGTTCTGACCGCCACACGAGCATCGCCGAGCGAGTGTCGCTGAGCAAGTAAAATCTTTTATAGCTCTTGTCGCTGCGATCAATTAGAGGTAAGAGCCGCTCGGCAGTGTGAACAGCCAGCTATCGACTATATGAATGTACTAGCTGACCCGTGCAACGTCGTCTGCGTAACATTTTTAATTACTGCTCCGCTCCTATTGGTCTTAGCGTGATGATATTTAGCCTATAGCCTTCCTCGATAAATGGGCTATCTAACACTGAAAGAATTTTTCAAATCGGACCAGCAGTTCCTGAGATTAGCGCGTTCAACCAAACAAACAAACAAACAAACAAACTCTTCTGCTTTATAATATTAGTATAGAAGATGTGTCTCTTTTACTTACACGAGATATATATCTTTTGTCCCTTTCCTCAGTATTATTATTGTTATTTTATTATTTTTAATTGTACTATTGTTAATGTGGGGACTATGCAATGACGTATTATATATAAAAACGTCATACACCAACATCGCGGCGCTTAAAAACGGCGAAAATACTAGATAGCTACTAATACGCATGAAGAAAGGGATAGAAAATATGTCACCGTACGGCGGGATGAATGTTGCTAGAGGGAGATAAATATACATCTTCAGTTACGACAGGTTGGTGCGTAACTAAGCGCAATGTGGCCAAATTGGCTTCATTTCATGTTGTCATTTTAGAGTGCGGACATCGTATCTATAGTTTTATATATCATTGGGACTATGTGGATTATTATTTTCTTTTAAATCTTAAAGTATTTTGAACGATATCTGGCAGTTTGAGTACTTTTGTGGCCTACTCAAATGTCCTTTCATCGGCATTGTTCGTCGAGTCATTAAGCTCCTTATTGGTTCTAAGTTGAGCTAATCGACTACTGACCAAGACTTGCATTGACTGGACAGGTCCACTCAAATCTGTGTGGTTCTTTCCTCAAAAGACCATTTCAGACACTGATCTGCGTGGTCCTCATAATTATAACGTATTGTGAATATGAGGACCATGTAGATTGCTATGTTATAATAATTATTATATTAGGGTTCATTTCATTTAATGTTAGTCTGGCGGTTTGAGTTCTTTATGCGGCCTACACAAATGTCCTTAGGTACTTTGGTATTGTTCGTCAGTTCGTTGAGCTCCTTTAAGTTATAAGTTTGAGCTACACGATAACTGGCAAATGCTTGCACTGTCTGGACAGGTCCACTCAAATCTGTGTGGTACTTTCCTCAAAATACCACATCAGACATTAACCTACATGGTTCTCATATGATTTAACCAGTACGATTGTATGGACTTTATAGAGACTTTGACCTCTGAGTTAGTTTCGGCGTTTCTTCTCAGAGCTGTCAGCTAGGAAATGCCGGCATCATCTAGTTTAAAATGATCAAAAAAGATTGACGTGTAAAAGTGTCATTTACAACCTACTTACAAAATAAATATCATTTAGCGAGCAAATAGTCGAAAGCTAACCGCTTCCTCGCCGACGGTCGACGGTCTATGTTTTTTTTTTATATATTATTTAAACAATTAAAAAAATATTGCTCGACAGCAGAAGCATTATGCATCTATGTTAAGGTGGAAGCTCCAGGGTAGCCCGCGAAATTCAAATATTTTTATGTTTTTTGTTAAGTTACGGTCGCGAATAGTATTTTGTTCAACATACAGCTTCACACTGGCCGGCAAATTGCAAAAAAACATAAAAATATTTGAATTTCGTGGGCTACCCTGGCCCCTCCATCTTAAGAGACATTTCGAGAGTGATCGCATCGCTCCAAAAGAGGACAAACGTTTTCTCATTAAATCGCATCGCATCATTGCACGAGCGATGGCAATGGATGGCGACTTATAGGATCATTCGAGTAGTGACTGTCTATCTGTGCCTTTTGCCTTTGCCCTGCAGTGGAACACTACGGGCATACAATAGAAATAAACCTATTATTCCAGAATAATGCCCACTTTAAAGTTACGTATGTTCCTCATCCTCCCAACATGTGGAATTTTGAGCATTTTCTCTTACACAAACAAAGCCAACTAAATGCATTTCACATTATTCTGTTTCGAGAATGTTCTGTAATACTTTGACCGAGTAATGGCATAGTTTTGCTTTTAATTTTGTGTTTCGAATTAGTTTTGAATTATTTTATGTTGGTTTTTATGTAACACATTCATTTCTTTGTTAGAATTTGGACTGAGTGTGGAGTTTGTTCCTCTTTCTAAAACTACTGACCGAACCGATCAGGGATGTTGTACTTCTTATTTTGTAATTCTCGTGACGAGCCAATATTACATAGGTACGTATACCACAAAAAGTCTTTGCAACAGAAAATCTGGGGAAAAATTGGGAAATCTCCCACTTCAGGGAAAAATAAATCCAAGTTACTTCAAACAAAAATGTTACGAACTTCAAACCCAATGGTGATTTGGGCAGTCAAGGTTAACAATGTCTTTAAAGTTTATGATGAGCCTGCTCTTAACAAGAGTGGTGATCCTACCTTTCTCCTAACCATCGGGCAGTTGCCGCCAGGGATAACAACCATGTGATCGAAGGATCCTACCTTTTCAATGGAGGTTTGCGTGACTTTACTCTCTGTTCCGCTTACCTCTAAAATTATCGCTTTAAACATAAAGGTGTATTCAAACAACGATCGTGTTTAAACGTGTATCAAGCGTTAGTTTCTGCCTCAGTAATTGTAATTTAAACTCACCTTGTTACGTTAATTGATAACTTCTGTTAAGTGTAGCGTTACTTCTCTCTAATTAAACATGAAACCTTCAGTTTATGTAACGATGTATTTAAAGCTCAGTAATCAATCCAAGCGGATCAGTTATTTTTTGCAGCGCAATTTTTACAAGCATCCATCCATTTTTACTGTTGATAGGCACGCGTCTGACCACTATCTCACCTGATGATAAGCGATGATGCGGTCTAAGATGGAGCACGCTTGCCTAGAAGTAACCTATTCACTCTTGACTTAAAGACTCCTAGGTTGAAGCTATCAGGAAACACAGAGTCCGGCAGGGAATTCCACTCCTTTGCTGCACGCACTATAAATGTGTTCCCATAATGTTTTGTGCATGTGGGTGGGATGTCCACCATGCACCGGTGGCGCTGGTGGCGCATTGCCGTTCGTCTTGTGGTCCGATGCAAAAAGCTCAGTCCATAGAGGGCGAATACGGCTGCCTTTAATTTTTTTAGCCTGTACTGTCCCACTGCTGGGCAAAGGCCTTTCCCAAGTCTTTCCAAGTATCCTTTTGCCTATATTATGACTTGGAAAATTAAGGTCGTGATAAATTCATTAACAACAAGTGTTCAAATAAAGGCCAAATTTTAATTCATGATATTATTTTATAATTACTTTTATGTATAAAAAACTGATTACTTTTCTATACCTACAACTCAGAATAAAAGCTATTTGAAGATTGAAAATTGGTTCCATATCTTTGTTTTTTGTTATTTCCAAGTACCAGGCGTAATTAACTTTATTATTTCTCATTTTTCTTTCTATGAGCTTCTTTTTAAATTTTATTTGTAAGCTTTTCAGAAAAGCTCTGCTCTTTCTAATTAGCTCAACAAAAGGGCGATTTTTTATTAAATTAGAAAATTACCTGGACTAGGTGCTTGAATATTATTTATATTATTTTCTACACAAAAGCTATTAAACTTCTATATAATATATTAAAACTTATAATAAAAGCTATTTGACGATTTAAAACCATAACTCACAAGTTCTTCTTGAATTTTTGCGAAAGAACGGATTGTTGGAAACTATACTAGCTAATATCGGGATTTTTGAGATAGCTTGGCATTATCTCGAACAACGATGATCTAATAAACACCCAATTGATTGATATGAAAGTCATAAACTGACAGATGTTTTAATTCAAAACGTTTTTCTGTAAAAAGTACCGAAGAAAATAGTGACAAAGAAAACACACTTTTTTGACGACATTCTCATCAAGTACACACACTAACAAAATTACAATAAAAAAAACAACGGGCTGCACTCCGGGAGTGCCGGCAGAAGTGAAAACTTGAACATTAACGTTGTGCATTTTTGAATCATCCGTCACGTGTCCTGACGAGAGTTTAATATTTTATACCCATCCCAACAAAAGTGCTCAACGCCGCTAAAGAAGTTTTCACTTCCAACAGATCACGTGTCCTGACGCGGGTTTGTCTTACGAATTTTCGATCAGGTCACGTGTCCTGACGCGGGTTTGTCTTACGAATTTTCGATCAGGTCACGTGTCCTGACGGGAGTTTACATTTTATACTCGTCCCAAGAAAAGTAAGATTTGGGCCAAGAGTTTCCCCGTTATGAATAAAAAAAAAAAAAAAAAAAAAAGTACTCAACGCCGCTAAAGAAGTTTTATTAAGAATAACCACACCGCTGAGCTAACAAGGTTAATTTCAGCAATATTGCCAGACAGATGCTGTCCGACGCTGATCTGCTATTGAACTTTGAATGATGAGAAACGGAGTCAACCGTTACAAACAGCAGAAACTACTCAAATTCTCAAAATTCCATTCAAAATTATTCAGCCGAGTCACCCGCGTCCGTAGGAGAATACCCTTCAGCGAATCCCTACACGTGGTCCCCGGGTGGTGCTAAACAGGTGACACTAACCGCCTCCGTGGTCTAGTGGTTAAACCACCTGATTCAGACCCAGAGGTCCCGGGTTCAATTCCCAGCGGGGGCAAAATTTTTGCTCGGTTTGGTTGGTGGTAGGACTTGTTCTAAGTCCGCCTGGCAAGCTACCACCATCATGTCTAAGTCTGTCGCCATAACAACAATGTTAACAGCATTGTTGTGTTCCGGCAGTTAGAGGTATGATAGCCAGTTCCTCTGTGTAAGAGGATTCCGGGTGAAACTCGCTTCCATCTTCGGCCTAATCATCACTTTCCATCAGGTGAGATTTGGGCCAAGAGTTTCCCCGTTTTGCATAAAAAAAAAAAAACTTAAACAAAACACTACGAACACATGTTATGGCTGACACTCCGTAACTTCCGACAGTCGAAACTAAAGTTCGGTTCAAACGGCGACAGTAATTTCGCGGCGGCGGATGTAACTTCATCTTGTCAATTGAGGTGAACATGTTACGTTAAACTTGCATCGTTTTATGGCTTATTAGTGGGTTTGGCATTGACTTCCGGTGTGGGAAAGGCGCTTGATTAAGGTTCTAAGCGACGAGTATTCGTTGATATTTCTCATCATCTTCTTAGCCTTTTCCCAACTATATTGGGGTCGGCTTCTAGTCAAAACGGATTCAGCTGAATACCAGTATTTTATGTGGAGCGGGTGCCTAACAGCTGCTGCATCGGCTGGGTAACACGGTACTCCTTGGCAAGACTGGTCTCAGATTTTCTGGCTTCTGACAATTCGTAACGACTGCCAAAGATCTCCGAATGACAGCCGGGACCAACAGCTTAACGTGCTTTCCGAGGCACGGAGGAATCTCGGCATGTTAAGATTGTCACCCATCCTCAGACCAACCTCGGCAAGCGTTGCTTAACCTCGAAGATCGACCTGTGCGGCTGTTATTATTTAGCCACGAGATATTTCTGAGACTTATAAAATTCATTATTATCATATCAGCCGAAAGATGTCCGCTGCTGGACAAAGGTCTGCCCCCAAGTGTCGCCTTAACAACCAGTCCTGTGCGTCTCGCTACTCACATAACACGCAATTCAAAAATCGCAAAATACGCAATTTCGATTACTTGGATGACATAAAACCATCATCCAAGTAGACGAATCCCAGCTATTTCAATTTAAAATCCAAAGTTCGAAACCGATTTTGATAAAATTTAAATGGGACCAATCTGCAAGTATATCCTTTCAGATAAAACAAGATTTTTTCAAATCAGTTCATAATTTGTCGGAGTTATGAGGTAACAAACATTAAAAAAAATACAACCGAATTGAGAACCTCCTCCTTTTTGGGAAATGGGTTAAAAACAAATTAATACGTAGATTGCGTAGGTCAAGATTTTTCATTGCATAATATGTAATGTCATTCATTGTGGGCGTGCGCATTGCATGGAATTTTTAGTTTTTGTTGTCTTTGGTGCGCAAAGATAATATACTATTACTGTTTTAGCTTTGTGCGCACCACTATTGGTCTTCCAAATTTCAACGTCTACGCCATCTCCTCAACATCCTGTATATTTTATCACCTATGTTTGTATTTAATTTTTTCTTATTATTTTTCGTTTATTTACTTCATTATTATTACTTTTTATGCTTCTCCGATCGACGTCAAACTGTCAACGCCGGATGTCACTGAAAACCAGTGCTGTAGCTCAGTCTCGCACACAAGTACCAGCATTATGCTGAGAGATGGCCGTTTTGCGCGCATTTGGCGTATATCTTCCCAATTTTTCATGTTTATATTTGTAATTTTGTGTATTTTTGGTATGCGTCAATACTAGCCGCAAATAAACTCTTTTTCTTTGCTGCGTCTGTCCGTACTTGGTCGCAACTCCAGAACTTGTCGATCCCATCTCCCAAATCACTCATTCATAGGAAGACCGTAGCCAAGATGAACGGAATCATCAAGTCAAAAGCCATCAAAATACGCTCATTACTAAGTAATGAGACATTTATCACAAATTCTTGATTCCACCACAAAAAACGTTGAAAAATCAGCACGATCATGCATTTTAGATCTGCCTTCAGAATTGTAAACCCAAGGCTTCCCTTATCTTGTTACAAAGGATCTTACGCAGAATTTGGTAACGCAATCGAAAAATTAAATTAAATTATCCGCCCTGTAGTCAAGGTTTCGCCCTCGTCACAAGGAAAATCGAATAATCTACACAAAATAAGTACCTACAGAAGATCCACTATCGACTAAAATTACCATCGACTATTCTATCATCATAGGAAAAAACGACGTACGATAGGTACGTCGTTTTTACACAAAATGAAGTAACCGATTATCACATAAAGTCGGACATCGATTACCTACCTTGTTTTGTTTTGATAAGTCATTTTTTTCTTATGGCGGCAGTATTTTAGTCTCTAGACGTCGCGCACAGGTCACATGCATATTACTGTGTCATGTTGTGTCGTATCGCGGTATAAACCATTCAAAAAAATCCATTCAGGCCCACCTCATTTGACGAACAGTTTTTTAATACACAATTATTATAATAATTAATGCAGGCTTCAAGGTGTTACTACACCAACCAATCAACGTCGATCGATGGCATTGATCGGCGGTCGATCAATTGTTTATCGCCCGGTATCCGTCGATCAGCCAAAGCTACCACAGCAGTCGATCAACGATCGATCGATTAGTGTAGCCTGTTTTTGCACCTGATATAGATCCAACCTTCTGCTGTTTATCTATTGTATGTCGAATAACGGGAAAAAATATAGTATGTTGTTATTTTTGAATGTGTTAACGTGGAGGGAGACATGTATCGAGCACGGTTCGTTGTTTTTTTATTATTCGCTGTTTGTATTGTGTGGGGCTTTGGTTTCGATTCCAGAAAGATTATTTTAAAGCTTACACGTGTAATTAATTAAGTGCCAAATCTTCCAATTTTCACATTCGTATCGAATACGCATCTCAATCCCAATCTGTCAAAAATGTTTGAAAATTAAGGCTTTTTTGGCAGTTTGCCATTGACATACGAATGCGAAAGTTGTTTAAAAAATAGTCAAATTGGCCCTCTGGTTGTCGTTATAATTAGTCATATTACCAGTTTGTCGGTTAAATATCGGAGAGTTTGAAATTGAATTCCACCAAGCCCTTTCAATCAGACTAAAAGATTTACGGCAAGGCACCACGGGCACATGGTGGACCTCTCACCTGTACGCCCAAAATGTTTTGGAAATGCTTTCATTGTGCGTAGAGCTAAGGCTTGGAACTCCCCCCCAACATTCGTGTTTCTTGATAGCTTCAACCTGGGGGTCTACAAGTATAAGTCAAGAGTGAACTAGGTTATCAGCAAGCGTGCTCCACCAACCAACGCATCAATGCTTTCTATCAGGAGACTTTTAAAAAATCAGCCAAGTGTTAGCCGGGCTCTCACGCGAAGGGTTCCATACCATATACCAAAAACAAAAACGTTTCTTGTATGAGATCCCCCTTTAATTTTTATTAGATTTTGTTTGTTTGATTTAGTTTCTGCCAGCGGCTTCACCCACGTGATCCCTAGGGTACATACTTCCGGGATAAAAAGTAGCCTTTTTCCTTTCTCAGGCTCTAGACTACCTTTGTACTAAATTTCATTTAAATCGGTTCAGTAGTTTAGGCATAATTGCGTAACATACAGACAGACACAGATATTATATTTAATATAATATATGGAAGTATGGATTTGTTGTTACAAACAACAACAACAACAGTCCAAACTCTCTGAAAATTTCGACTGTCTACCTATTGGTTCTTGAGATACAGCCCGCTGACAGACGGACAGACGGACAGCGAAGGCTTATTAATGGTATCGTTGGTCACTCACTATTTGGATGCGGAACCCTACCCTTTTTTTTGGGCATTCCTTGAAGAAAGCTGTTCAAGCTGTTTGAAGCAGTTTTTAAAATATGAATGCTTCTTTCCGTTACCCAATATATATAGCCTACTTTTAATTAAAGATTGAAATTTCCGTGAACTGTACCAGACGCTGTGCCTTAATAAACAGCTCGTGTTCATTAGAAGCGATGCCCATCGCGGCTCAGTGGGTCGTGAAGTGTTCCTACCTAAAAGAAAAATAGCTGCTAACAATTTATACTGCACACCATCAATTTATGTATAGTTCCTAAATATAATATTATTTAGTAGCACGAATAGTTTTGATTCGATTTTATACCTGTACTTTAGGGGATTTTATTTTAAGTTTTCTTTAGAGGGTAGTGGAATTTGTTTGAAAGATTCACCACAGCCCTGGAACGCAAAGTGCAGTAGGAGGAACGCGGATGGGTTTTATTCAGCAAGTGCCTGGCACTCCCTTCTACTGAGGAGCAGAAGAAAAGGGAAGATAATCATTAAATCTCTCCTCCCGCTGTGGGAGGCCACAGCATACATTTGATGATTTCCCATCCTTTGAAAAAGGTGATTTAATAAATGCCCTTTGAGCCCAAAGAATCTAAGGAATTAACCATTTGCACGGAAAGAAGAAGAATAAAAAGTATTGATTTTAGCATTAATTTCTCAACTAGGTATGCGGAACAGGATTCCAGTTTAACTGAATACAGCTAAACACCTAAAATTTACATGAAAAAATTGCTTGTCTGACCTCCTCAACCATAAATCGGACAATACGGTAATTCTTGAAAAGAATGGTGACAGATTTTTTGGCTTCTCACTATCCAGACGAATGCCAAAGATGTTCAAGAGACAGCCCGGACCAACAGCTTTTTCGAAGGATGTGTCTCTGAATGTAATAGATGGTCACCCATCTACAGAAGTACAAACCGACCGCGGTAAGCTTCGCTTAACTTTGAAAGTCAACCCATGCGACAATTAATATATAGCCACGAACTCCGCATCCTTTGGTAACTTACTTACAAAAACTAAACACAACTAAAGTAAGACACATAGAGGAAAGTAACATGGTCACCCATCCACCGACCGACCGGAGCAAGCGTTGCTTAACCTCGACGACCAACACGTGCGACAGTTAATTCTTAGCTCCGCATCCTCTTATAACTTTAGTTACAAAACTAAACACAACTAAAGAAAGACAATAATATAGTGGAAAGTAATATATAGTCACCCATCCACCGACAGACCTGAGCAAGCGTTGCTTAACCCTGACAACCGACCCGTGCGACAGTCATTCTTTAGTCACGACCTTCGCAACTTCTTGTAACTAACTAACAATAAAAAAAAAAACATACAACACCCGAACACACAAACAAACCGAATTGATAACCTCCTCCTTTTTGGGAAGTCGGTTAAAAACTTAACAACTAAAGGAAGATAAATAGTACCAACTAACAGGGCTTTAATAAGTCATTCGTCTTAGATAATGCGATATTAATACCGACAGGGGTTCGTCGCCTGCATAATAAGTTCTAGCGTGCTTATTAAGAAGCTGAGACTTGGCCGGTGGCCTAAAGGTTGTTAATCTGTGCTGATCGGAGAAAAAAATCGGTGTCAGGCCACTTTTTTGTAGAGGAGGATAATTGATTCTGTGCTTGATGTTTTTGGTGGGTTATAACGTTTGAATGGGTAGTAAAGAAGTGAGTAATCAATGTTCAAAAATAATACTGAAAGGATTTCGAAATTCGTTTTATCCTCACAGTATTTCAAATAAACACACAAGTCCCTTTTCTTGAAAATCAATTAACCGCATTTTAATGAAACGCATTAAGCAAGATACAACATGGTACCAAGGTCTAAAATGTAAGTTTAAAACTTTTTGAAAGAAAAACAGCTTAGACAGAAAGATACAGTCAGATTTAATATGAACTATTTTTTTTTTTTCATTTATTTTATTAATTTCGGAGATCAGTGATCCATGTTTATTAGTGAAATTAACACTTTTGTTAGTTAGGTATAAATACACAACGTAGTAAAATGACTACACATAATAAAACATAGTCCTCCGTCGCGTCTGTCTGTCTGTTCGCGATAAACTCAAAAACCACTGCACCGATTTTCATGCTGTTTTCACCATTAGATAGAGTGGTTCTCGACAAAGGTTTTAGTACATAATTTGTCAAACGGACGAATCCGCGAGCATCAGCTAGTCAATAATATAAATAACCACTGGGGTTCGTTGTTTGGATAATAAGTTCTAGCGTGCTTAATAAGAAGCTGAGACTTGGTCGGTGGCCTAAAGGTTGTTAATCTCTGCTGATCGGAGATAAAAATCGGTGTCAGACCACTTTTTTCTGCTGTTAAAAAGGGGTAATTGATTCCGTTAAGTTGATGAGCTGTTCTTTTGCGCTAAAATCGAAATAATTGTTGTTGGGAAGACTACTGAGAAATTTATTAAAATTGTTCCATTTTTAGCGGAATTCTTTGATGGATTTGATAGAATCCGTTTTGACACGGGCTAAGATGGAGCACGCTTGCCTAAAAGTAACCTATTCACTCTTGACTTAAACACAGGGTTTGGTCTCAGGTTATAGTTATCAGGAAACACAGATTTAGGAAGAGAGATTTTTTTTTTCTCATAACTATAGATAACAATAACGAATGGCAAAGGAGTGGAACTCTCTGCCTGCATCTGTTTCCGAACGCTTACAAACCTAATGTTTTCAAAGTTAGACTGATCAGGCTAATTCTGGGTTAGCTCGCTCTATTGTAGACTTTGTCTCTGTCATCTCTAACTAGACTGGAGTCAAGAGCAAACCCATATCAAATTGTAAAAAAAAAGGATCACTAGGTCCAGACATTTCATATTTATTAATACTCGAACACAATTATTCTTGAAGAACCCTGGCTAATGGCAATAAATATTACTGCCATTAATTACTGATTGTACATTAAAATAAGCAGGCCTAGTATACAGTCTTCTTGATTTATGAAAAGGGAAATAATATGAAAAAAAGTCCTTTCCCATCCCAATTATTGGCTTCTAATCTTTTCCCCAAGTCGTCCCTTAGAATTTCATTCAAATATAAGTAAACATTTCTATACATACGCGATTCCCTTTTTCAAATCGCCATGAAAAAGTCCTCGATTTTGTCTCGAAGTACCGTCGCTGGGGTACTAAAGACCTTCAGATCGCCCTGTTTTTACGATAATAAGACAGGGCAGATTGTGCCATCCCTAAGGTATAACCCGAACCATTTTTTATTCGCAATTACCTGCTTACTTGATGACCCTCATAAAATATAGGGTCGGCACGCAATTTTAAATGTGAAAGTGATATGTTTATTTCGTTAGATAAATAGTTATCATATTTATGTTGGCGATAAAGTTATAGAATTTCGGGTTTTATTTTGGTAAAGGTTTTATTAGGGCTTTCAGGTTTTTTAGAGGTCATGATTGAATAGAGAAGTCATGTTTTATTAGGGTAGACTTTATACGTAAAGTGTACTTGTGTTTTTTAAATTGTAACTTGGTGTTTGACTGTTCAACACTGTGTTAAGGTGCTCCCACATCGGTGTTAACATTTCTGAGGGGCAATTCTACTATTTTTTAAACAACTCTCGCAATTCATCAATCGCAAACTGTCAAAAAAGCCTTAATTTTCATTCATTTTTGACAGTTTGCGATTGAGATGCGAATGCTATGCGAATGTGAAAATTTGTGGAATTGGCACTCTGATGTGATTTTAAACATATTCTGATGAGAATTTGTTTGTAATGTCACACACATTCTTTAGGGTTCCGTACCCAAAGGCTAAAATGAGACCCTATTACTAAAACTCCGCTGCTTAGAAAGAATAGAAGTTATAAAGTATAAATTTATACAGATGATGAATTTCTGTTGGCCACTATAACAACAAATACTAAAAAACAGAATAAAATAAATTATTAATTGGGCTCCCATACAATAGACATGATTATTTTGCCATTTTCATAAATAATGTACGTAAGGAATCCTTCGTGCGCGATTCCGGTTCGCACTTGGGCGGTTTTTCTTTCTTCTTTACGAGTAGAGAGAAAACTTGAAAAGAGGTAGACTCCTCTCGCAATGCTATGCCTAGGTATAGACTCATCCATTATTCAAAACGTTCCTTAAAATTACCATAGTTATAGAAGAACTTTTGCAACAGATCAAAACCCTAAAACACTATGTAGGTACCTACAAATTAATTACAAAACACAAATAAGAAGGCTCTTAATTTGCATCCCAATAATTAGTACCCGGAGTTAAATTCGACATTCTACGTTTAAATAATAAATCATTCGGCTACCCTCGAATCTGCTTAAATTAGACAACCACATTGACATCTGATCGATTCCATTACTTCGTACATTCGTTCAAATATTCATTCGGTCTCGAACGAAGTTATTTCTCTGGGGTAAGTTTTTTTATGTGTCCGTTTTTAGGGTTCCGTTCCCAAAGGGTAACTAACGGAAACCTTTTACTAAGCTTTCGCTGTCTGTCTGTCCGTGCGTCCATCCGTCTGTCCGTCTGTCTACCAGCGGGCTATATCTTAAGAACCTTAATAGGTACACAGTTGAAATTTTCACAGACTGTGTATTTCTTTTGCCGCTATAACAATAAAAAATAAAAATAAAAAGAAAAAATCCGAAAAAAAACACGTTTCTTGTATGGGAGCCCCATTCAAGAAACGTGTTTTTTTTTCGGTTTTATGGTACGGAACTCTTTGTACGAGAGTCCGACTCGCATTTGCCCAGTTTTTTTTACCAATCATATGTTGGGATTTCACGCGAAGTGTCAATAAATGACAATAACTTTTTTAAATGACATCTGAAATACCATAATATCGTAAGAAAGCCTTAGGGAATTTAATTTATTGTTGTATTTCAGTATTTTCCCGGAATATTCTGATGCATATTGTCAATAGCAGTCGTTAGGTATGAAAACTGATTTCACCTTGATTTGTAATCGAGTTTTTTGTCAGTTGATGAAAAGCTTGATTTAAAGGTAAGACAAGTGAATTACTGATTTAAGGAATTCTGATCAATTCGATTGTTCGGACCACAAGTTTAGACAATGATCAATTATTTTTTGATGATCATCATCATAACCTAGCCTTTTCCCAACTAAATTGGGGTCGGCTTCCAGTCAAACCGGACTCAGCTGAATACCAGTGTTTTACGTGGTGCGGGTCCCTACCAGACCTCCACAACCCATAAACTGGGTAGCACGCAATATTTTGTGATGGTGATAATTTGTCGTAGGACATTGTTACCCAAGATATGACGCGTGAAAGTATTTAAGAAAACATGATGATAACAAGATTAAGATGATGATGATTTGTCGTAGGACATTGTTATCCAAAATATTATGACGCGTGAAAGTATTTTTTTCACTACGAGTATCTTCCGTTGGAATTTCAACACATGCCAAAAGCCATTGCTCATCGCCCATACATCGTTCGCCTCAGAAACAACAGAGACTTGAAATTACTATCTGTGTTTTAAATATTAATGCATATGTTCGACTGAAACTAAATTAAAATCACGGACACGGAGGTTATAAAACATACCAAACAATAGAAACATACCAAATGGACTAAGATCCCAGAGCTGCCAAATTTTTTATGTCACCAAAAAATGTATAGAGTAGCGTTACTATGTTCTCCTAACATACGAAAGCATGGTAAGTTAGGTCGACGGCCGATTCCCTGGTATCAGGTGCCACCGTGCCAAATACATTACATCAAAGTGTCAACTGTCAGTGTCGATAGTGTTCGTGACACACAGCGCTTTAATCGCTTTATTCTTTTTTAGGTAACTAAAAATCTTACAGCGCTGAGAGTGCTTTGTTTCATTTTAAAATAATGGCACCGGGTTATAAAACCCAAGTGAGTTACTTTTTAAAATAGTTTCGTAATCAAAAAGTGTCCGTTCTATTCTAATCATTAAAAAAACTTTTTACAAAAAAATACAACCGACTTCCAAAAAAAAAAACACTACAAAGTAAAAAATAACTTTAACTTCGGAACTCGGTGTTTTTGTTAGTTTGTTCGTATTTTGACACCGACTTCCGAAGTTAAAGTTATTTTTTACTTTTTAGTGGTACCCCACACCTAACAAAACCACTGCAAAATCGATACCATACGATTTTCGAAAGTTCCCCTCGACTTCTCTGGGATGCCATCATCAGATCCTGGTTTCCTTATCATGGGACCATTTGGGAAGTATACCCATTCCAACAAAAAAATAATTTTTAAAATCGGTTGGCAAGCGACGGAGTTATGCCCGAACAAACATTAAAAAAAAAAAAAAATACAAACATCCGAATTGAGGACCTCCTCCTTTTTGGAAAGTCGGTTAAAAATGTAATTAAAAAAAAAAAAAACTAGGAATAAAGGTAAAGGTTTCGCATGTGTTGATTCATAGGCCACTTTTCACCATGTCCTTTCAGCTTTCTACGACGAGTAGTTTTGGCTGTGCGTTGTCTATTAGTCACTTAGTCACTCAAGCAGTCAGTAACTGAAGAATTTTATACATATTGATAAATAATAACTGGCCAAGTGCGAGTCGCACTCTCGAGCAAAGGGTTCCCAAACAATTTTATGTTTTTAACATGTTATTTTAACACTACAGACTTCTAATACGTTTTCCTGTAGTTTTTAGTTATAGAACTATTATCGGCATTTTTTTAAATTTCAGTATCAGCAGTTTTGGAGATAGGGGGGGGGGGGGGTAATTTTTGGTCTATTTTCCTACAAACTCTCACAGTAAGTCCTTTTATTTGATATATTACAGGATATAGTTTGAAAAACTTTATATTTTTGTTATTTTCTAGATAACTTATTACTCCAAAAGTAATATCCCATACAAACTAAATGTTTATATAAGTAATGCGTCCGTGTTTGGGTCACAGAAGTCAATCTGTATACCAAATTTCAACAGAATTAGATCTGAAGAAAACTGGCTGTGACGGACGGACAGATAGACACACAGATGGACAGAGAGCCAGACACACGCGTGATGCTATAAGGGTTCCGTATTTTACGGATGTTGGAAACCCTAAAAGAATCTAACTTAAGCATTGAACTTTACAAAATATTGGTATATGGTACGGAAAATGTTACATTTATATAGAATTCGAACTAAGCGCTTCCAAGCGTGTTTCATAATGCGCACAGCAAAGAAGTGGAACTCTTTGCCTGCGTCTGTGTTTGCGAATGCTTACAACCCTTTTATTTAGTGATGGGAAATCATCCTATGACTCGGAGGGAGTATCAGACTTCTACTGACTAAAACCCATCCATGTTCCTTCATTGCCCTTTGCGTTCCGGAGCCACGGTATCTCTTTCGAATAGTTCCGCGACTCCGGCAGATGCTTACAACCCTAATCTTTTCAAAGTTAGAGTGAACAGGCTACTTCTGGGTAAGCTCGCTCCATCGTAAACTTCGTCTCTGTCATCTCTAATCAAGACTAGAGTCAAGAGCAAACCCATATAAAGAAAATAAAAAATAAAAAACAAATCTGCATACATGCCTTTACAGCAATAACTTTATCATTGATTACTACTACTCCAAAGTTTAGAGGTCTTGTCTACAAAATTATTTTGGATTATAATAGTTACGTAACATAATTAGTTAGTCCGCCTGGCAAGCTACCACCATCATGTCTAAGTCTGTCGCCATAACAACAATGTTATCAGCATTGTTGTGTTCCAGCAGTTAGAGGTATGATAGCCAGTTCCTCTGTGTAAGAGGATTCCGGGTGAAACTCGCTTCCATCTTCGGCCTAATCATCACTATCCATCAGGTGAGATTTAGGCCAAGAGTTTCCCCGTTTTGTATAAAAAAAAAATAAAAAATAAAAAGTTAGTTTTATATTTACTTTCTCCTTCCCTCCCTATTTCTCTGTTGTTTGCATGTCTATTTATATACCTGTAAAGTTCACTACTTACTACTTTTCTGTTTTAATAGCTTAGAATAGCGCACTGTTATATATTACTTTTAATATGTTGTGGAAAATGTCGTAGGTTGTACATTTGTCATTCTGATGTATTTGTAACTTTGTATAACATTAATGTATAACTGTTTATATTCCCGAACAAATAAAAAAAATAAATAAAAATTAATCAATCTACTAGCATTTCCCTATCTATGTATGTTGAGGTCTGCCTATCTGATCCGCAACCCAGTAAAAGGATTCTTTACATAATAATATAATATAATAATTCATTGAGTGTGCAAGTCACCCCCTGCCATTTAAAAGCCGTGTATATTGTTAGTGGTCAGGCAGGGGCCAATAGTTCTATAATAAACGATTATCATTCCACTAAGCCACCCAAACCCATAGCGTTTAATTTTTTGTTTCCATATTCTGCAATAGTACTGCTCCTACCGGGGATTGTCCTTGGGAATACTTTCAGTGCATACAGGGATAATCGCCGGTTGGTGCCCCATTACATTTGAAAAGTCTAACGGGGCCTCTGCGAGTTGGTTTCGGCCCCTCGTACGCCTACCAAAGGACCGGGTCTCCAGGGGCCCGAGAAAGTAAAAAAATAAAAAAAAATAAAAATAATATAATATAATATAGTTCTTTATTGACATAATGTATACAATTTAGTTTATAGGATACCCTAGCACCTGCGCTAGTAAAAACAGTGTTGCAGGTGTTAGTGTCTTCCCCTTAATAACGTGACAGTAATTTTAAGTCGTACAGAACAAATAAAACTAAAAAAAAAAATACCTATATATACATATATATTTTTTTTTTTTTTACCTAAAGCTAACAATCGAATATAAATAGACCTTGGCAAGATTTTCTGGTTACTGGTTCTCCGCAATGACTGTCAAAGATATACAAATGACCACTGGAACCAACGGCTTTATTATTATACTTTCCGATGCATGGTATAGTCTCGATATATTGTTTTAGGTATACCTTCATGGTCACTAACATTAGAATAGGGATTATATCGGGACTCCGTGATCATGGCGCTTGCATTACTGCCAAAATATCGAAAACTCGCAAATAAAAAAGTACATGGTAGCAATCCCGATATTAACTTCTAATGGCATAGTTTTGTTATGTAACTGACGGTTACCCATCCATGGACCAACTTCAGCAAGCGCTGCTTAACCTCGGAAGTCTAACTGTGCGGCTGTTATCATGTAGCCACAAGCTCCTATTTTTTTAATTTCTTTGACAGATTAATCAGTACAGTGACTCTTTATTTCTATTTTATCACATAATTTAGCCTCAACAAAAATCTTCGCAAATTCTGACTTTTTTGCCATAACCAGGGGCGTAGCTACCAACGTATCAGCCGGGTCCAAGATACGGGGCCCCCAAAATACAAGGGCCGCAAAGCTATACATTTAGTCCCGCCATCTCCGTGGCCTGCCAAGACGTTCCTTAGCTAGTAAGGCCTATTATGTTTAAAAAACATAACCCTTATAGAAGGGCCCCCAAAAATGTTTGATACCACCGCCCCCCCTCCCCTTCAGGGGTGGCTAAAGCATTCTATGCGTTTTAGACAGTAAAAGCCTGACACTAACTTCCGCTCCGTCCAGAGCGGAAGAAGTCGCGTCATGATTTCCCATACAACGTCTATAAATAATAAAATAAAATAAACTTTGAAAAAAAACTACAAAGTAAAAAATAACTTTAATTTTGAAAGTCGGTGTCAAAATACGAAAAAACTAACAAAAACACCGTTACTTGGAAGTCGTTTGTATTTTTTCGTAAAAAGTTTTTTTATTTTTATTTTAACTATTTAGTAGGGTACACCCCACTAAATAGTTAAAATAAAAATACCATACACACAACACCACTGCAAAATCGCAGAAAAGTTAAATACGCAATTTCGATTTCTTGGATGACAAAAAACCATCATCCAAGTAGACGAATTCCAGCAATTTCGATTTAAAATCCAAACTTCATAACCGATTTCGATAAAATTTTAATGGGACCAATCTGCAAGTATATCCTTTCAGATAAAGCAAGATTTTTCAAATTGGTTCATAATTGACGGAGTAATGAGGTAACAAACATAACAAACTAGCTAGTTTCAAGGGGCCCCCTTTGAAACTAGCTACGCCACTGACCCCAACTATAATATCCAACAGCAATTTAATAGCTCGAGCTAAAATCCTCACTTGCGGTTATTTTATGAGCTTAGTTTTTGCATAGAAATTACTTCACCGTATCGATAATTAAGCCCTGTTCTCTCCGAAGTATAGCTCCTGAACAAAAGAACGATTTTATAAAAGAAATCGATTCGTTTCGGATGAAAAGAATTTCTCTTGACGATCGCTGGTAGACTTATGAATAAGTTTTCGGCCTTTGGTGTAGGATGGGCATTTTGTTCTATTAGTTGGTCTTTGTGGTGTGGGAGAATGAATGGTCTCTAAGTTAAAAAATCTAGACAATAGGATATTCTGTCCCTGCCAGGGTTGCGAGATTTGTTTGAAAGAGTCACCGCGGCTCTGGAACGCAAATGGCATTAGTAGGAAAACGGATGTGTTTTAGTCAGTAAGAGCCTGAAACTAACTTCCACTCCGCCCAGAGCGGAAGAAGTCATTTCATGATTTCCCTTTAAAAATAAAAGGAAGTTCTTTCAGTGTTAACAACTGCCAAAAAGTTTAAAATATGGAACAAGCTTTCGCACGCGAGTTTTTCGCCTAATACTGTAGTAGGTAGTCATTTTTAAGTAGCCTATAACTGCCTAGAAATCCATCTATCTCTGTACCAAAATTCAATAAGGTTTGCATTAAAATTAGATCGGATTCGATCTCAATCAAACCTGATTATTAACAACTAGCTGACCCGCGCAACTTCGTTTGCGTCACATTTTCCATTATTGCTCCGCTCCTATTTGCCTTAGCGTGATGATATATAGCCTATAACCTTCCTCGATAAATGGGCTGTCTAACACTGAAAGAATTTTTAAAATCGGACCCGTAGTTCCTGAGATTACCCCCTACATACAAACTTACAAACATACAAACTTACAAACAAATGTTACCTCTTTATAATATTAGTATAGATGATTTGGTTGATGATGGAACATTGACTTAAAAAACATCCCCGGTTATTAGGGAGCTCGTGGGTAATTAATAAAAGCCGCACAAGTCGATCTTCAAGGTTAAGCAACGCTTGCCAAGGTTGGTCTGTGGATGAGTGACCATCTTAACATACCGAGTTTCCTCCATGCCTCTAAAAGCACGTTAAGCTCTATGCTCTTGGTCCCGACTGTCATTTGGAAATCTTTGACAGTCATTACGGATAGTCAGAAGCCAGAAAATCTGGCAACAGTCTTGCCAAGGAGTACCGTGGAGGTCTGGTAGGTAGCCGCTCCACGTAAAATACTGGTATTCAGCTGAATCCGGTTTGACTGGAAGCCGACCCCAATATAGTTGGGAATAGACTAGGCAGATGATGGTTATTAGGAAACAAAGACTCCAGCAGGGAATTAACAGAACTCAAATCCACAATCACTTAACATAAAAACGAACTTTTTATGTTTTAAAATGCACTTTTCTCTATTCCTGCCATCAAAGACATTGTAACTCTCAGTTATAAAGCATCGTTAAGGCGAGTTTAGCTGTTAACTGTTGAAAATAAACAATACAGTTGATTGCGACCGTTCGCTGCGGCTTTAAATGATCAAAGTTGTGAATAAGTTGGAAAGTCGAGACTTTTGCGTGTTTCTCTCATGTTTTTTATTCCCGTATTTTGATGAAATTGTATTTTTTGTGTTCGTACAGAGATATAGGAGGAGCTCGTGGCTTAATAATGACAGCCGCACAAGTCGATGGTTAAGCAACGCTTGCCAAGGTTAGTCTGTGGATGGATGACCATCTTAACATATCGAGTTCCTCCGTGCCTCGGAAAGCACGTTAAGCAGTTGGTCCCAGCTATCATTTGTAGATCTTTGGCAATCGTTACGGATTGTCAGCAGCCAGTAAATCTGACTCCAGTCTTACCAAGAAGTACTGTGTTACCCAGTTGATGGGTTGAGGAGGTCTGGTAGGCAGCCGCTCCACGTGAATACAGGTAATCAGCTGAATCCGGTTTGACTGGAAGCCGACCCCAAAGTATTTGGTAAAAAGCTAGGCATATGACAGAGATATACGTTATACGGAAGGTCTTTGCTAAATAATCCTAGCATACAATAGGCTAGTTTCCATCCACAAATTTCAAAACTATTTAGTCCGTCCGTTAGAGTATTGACAAATTATAATGGACACGTATTTTTTGTTTTTGTAAATCAATGAATATTGACAAAGATAAAACGCATCAAAACTCGGGAGTGGGGGCTCGTGACGTCACGACCCGCTAAAAATTGTGCCCGGGCGTGACGTATTGAGAATTTTAAAAGCGTCGTAACTTCGTCAGTTTTGGTTCCCGTAACAAAAGAAAAAAAAACGGGTCAAATATTTCTTGATAATCTGATTAACGGACTAATTAGATTTTTTCAGGACACAAGACTATTCTTCCCTTATTGTTGACTGGCTTAGAGCGGAATTCTCCAATGATTTTTTTTTTATACAGAACGGGGAAACTCTTGGCCCAAATCTCACCTGATGGAAAGTGATGATTAGGCCGAAGATGGAAGCGAGTTTCACCCGGAATCCTCTAACATAGAGGAACTGGCTATTATATCTCTAATTGCCGGAACACAACAATGCTGTTAACATTGTTGTTATGGCGACAGACTTAGACATAATGGTGGTAGCTTGCCAGGCGGACTTAGAAGTCCTACCACCAACCAAACCGAGCAAAAAATTTGCCCCCACTGGGAATTGAACCCGGGGACCTCTGGGTCTGAATCGAGTGGTATAACCACTAGACCACGGAGGCGGTTAGTGTCACCTGTTTAGCACCACCCGGGGACCACGTGTAGGGATTCGCTGAAGGGTATTCTCCTACGGACGCGGGTGACTCGGCCCCCAAAAAACTCATCGCGACCAAGCTGCGTTCAAGAGTTGCCAGTGTCAATATTCCATAGAAAATAATGACACAGACAGCTCATAATCGTGGTTCATTATGCTAATTGCGTTTAGTTTCATTGATGAAATCCGCCCTGAGTTATTGAGTGACAGACAGACAACGCACAGCCGAAAGTACAGCTCGCAAGAAGCTGAAATTTAGTATGTAGATTTCTTGAAGAGTGTAGAAGAGCTAAAATTTCTCGAAATCCCTTGATCTAAGTCCGCCTGGCAAGCTACCACCATCATGTCTAAGTCTGTTGCCATAACAACTATGTTAGCAGCATTGTTGTGTTCCGGCAGTTAGAGGTATGATAGCCAGTTCTTCTGTGTAAGAGGATTCCGGGTGAAACTCGCTTCCATCTTCGGCCTAATCATCACTTTCCATCAGGTGTGATTTGGGCCAAGAGTTTCCCCGTTTTGTATTAAAAAAAAGAATGGGTAAAAACGGGATATGCGCGCACGAAGTCGCGGGCGAAAGCTAGTCTATACTAATATTATAAATGCGAAAGTTTGGATGTTTCTTACTCAACCACGTCAGAACGGTTGAACGGATCAGGGAAATAAAATATAGGATACTTTTTAACCTATCCTATCCTACTAATAACATTTTAAATGCGAAAGTTTGTGAGTATTTATGGATGTTTGTTACTCTTTCACGCAAATATTACTGAACCGATTACGATGAAATTTGGTATGTAGGTAGCTGAAGACCCAGAATAACACATAGGCTTTTTATCCCGGAGTTCCCGAGGGATCGGGATTTACACGGGAATAACGAGAATTTATACGCGGGCGGTCTCTTGTAAAAGTTATAAATGCGATACTATTAGTAGTTTAAATAACATACAGGATCCTAATTCTTATGCTTATGTTGCTACAAATACCATCTTTTTTTATGGATTTTCTGTTGTTGCTACAAAAGGGGGCTTGCAATCCCCTGCTCCATGGTTTTCCTTGAGCCCTGATTACCATTCAAATATCACGATAGCGACAACAAGCCGCAACGATATTTATCGGTATCAAACGGTACTTTCAAATAGGGATGTTACGGAGGTGGTTTTAACGGAACCGAATCCAACGTCGGAGTTTCAGAATTTTGGTTGAATCAGAACTGAAATCGTAGTCGGAGGTGGTAAGAGACAGGATAAGTAAAAAACAGGCAACATTAATATAATAGAATAAAACTTTTCTAAGTTACGAGTGAACTAGCTACTTCTGGGTAAGCTGGCTTCATCGTAGATTTTGTCTCCGTCATCTCTGACCTAGACAAGAGTCAAGAGCAAACCCGACGGCACATGTAAAAAAAAAATACAAAATCACATCTATACTAATATTATAAAGCAGAAGAGTTTGTTTGTTTGTTTGTTTGGTTGAACGCGCTAATCTCAGGAACTACTGGTCCGATTTGAAAAATTATTTCAGTGTTAGATAGCCCATTTATCGAGGAAGGTTATAGGATATATATCATCACGCTAAGACAAATAAGAACGGAGCAGTAATGGAAAATGTGAGGCAGACGAAGTTGCGCGGGTCAGCTAGTATTCAATATAACAACATCTTAAGGATGCTGTTGCGTCTACCTCGAGACTTTAGTGCATCCAGAATGTTCGCAGAGGCGCGGACAGATGGATATCATGCGATAATACGCAAGAGGGTTGCCTCTATTTTCTACCGCGTTAGAGTTAGTAGCAACGGCATACTGAAGATGATTGCTGACCGCCTGGACTGTCCTATGCAGTATAGTTGGATGAGAACGACAATGGGCAATTAAATCTTAGTATACCAATGACCAATTGTCTATTTGTTATTTTGTATTGTTCTCTAGTTTATTTTAGTTTTTATTTAATTCTATCAGTTGACATTTTAATTTTTAATTATGTTTAATGTACCTATATGGATTATTCCGAAATAAATGAATTAATAATAATATTTCTAATAGACCAGTTACACGCAAATGAATTGTAAAGGTCTGTCAGTCAAATAGATGAAGCTAGTTCTGCCGCGCTAGCGACAAGAGCAGTAAGTTGTTCTGCAGTAAAACACACTCACCGACCCTATCTCCAGCGCGGCAGTTGCACGTTCCAAAGAGTAGATCCTATGGATATTAACGTGTATGAAACTCCATGGACACTCCTTTAAATCAGCGTTTTGTAAATACTGATTTAAAAGAGTCTCCATCATAATGACAATAATACAAATATTATTTTGTCAGCCTATTTAATTTCAGCTCTATAAAAGAGATACAATTAATTTACAGAAAGAGAGAGACAAAAAGAAGAAAGATACAAAATGATCAAGATAAAAAGTATCAGCCTACATAGGCGTAAAACCGCTATGTTTCGACCACCAACTAAAGCTTCCGATTTAAGGCGCGTCCCCAAGCAAAACGCAGCGCCAGCCGTTTTTTGTGCAGTTTTTTGGAGTTATCTACTCGTAATCCAAAACAAATAACATCTTATAAAAAATACATTAAATTTCTACATAATCTTGGCTTCAAAATGGTAGATTTTTATTTTTTAGTACTAAGGATAATGTTTGATTAATCTCTTCACAATGAAACTACAGAAAGGACAAAAAATTACTGAAAACATGCTTCTTCTCGAAAAGTAATGATTATTTTGATTTTGTACTTGCACTTATGGATAGGCAATTTAATTATGAGCATTTTGGTAGAAATATTTTTTTCAAACGACCAAAATTAGATTTTATAGCGATCTTATTCAACATTCTGAGCGTATTCGCTATTGTATCTCTTGAGCCGTTACTGAGGGGAAAATGCTCAAGGTTATTTGGCCAGGGTACGGCCTTAAAACTATCGACGCTGAAATCGGAACCAAAGATGTAATTTTAGTCGGAAGCTCCGACTTATCGGAGTCGGAGTCATAGCTTGTCACATCCCTATTCTCAAGTGCCGAAGCGAACGAGAAAAGTGAACGTTGCATACGATAGAGTGGTATCTACTTTTCATATTAAAATTCATGAAGAGATTTGAGCGAGAACAACAACAAGTAACGAATATAACTTCGCTAATCTTTTCCTGTTGCGGGGTAGGCAGGGCTGTTGTTATAAGTTTGATAATGTATCGATCGAGGTATCATGTTTTTACAAGAGGATTTTGTGCGTTGTTTGTAAGGGAGTAAAGCCTTACATTTTTAACTGAGTTCAAAGTTAAGACTAGTTAGGTTTTCCTTTCCGCTTTTGTTTTTAAGGTCCGCTGTCCGTCCGTCCGTCTGTCTGTCACCGGGTTGTTTCACCGGAATCGTAATAGGTACGCAGACGAAATTTTCAAAGAGTGTAAACGTCTATTGCCGCTATAATAATCTATGTAAAAGATAGTCGTGTTAGTTACACTTTTAAAAACTCAAGAATGGCTGAACCGCTTTGGCTGAAAATTGGTGGGGAGGTAGCTTAGAACCAGGAGACGGACAGGAAGAGGACTTTTTTTCCACGGGATCGGGTACTATGCTGGTAAAACGGGAGCGAAACCGCGGGGGACAGCTAGTAACAAATAATAAAAAATTGTTAAAACATTCGTTCGTTCCTTCGTTTTGTTCTGTTTGTGCGAGAGTTGGAGTTGCACTTGGCTGGTTTTTTTTTTTCACGATATTGTCACTTCTACCTGTAGAGGTAGATACTTGTAACAGATTTAACTCAAAAGCTGAAAAGTAAATTGGTAATGTACTCATCATTGTTAACATGTTTTACAACGAGAAGAAAGCTACCAGCCATCCATTTATGTTTTCAAAACTAGAATGTTTTTTTTTTATTCACGTTTAGTCTACTAAAGTCTTACATCTCTTGGTTTTAAGGATGGGACATCTTCAAATAACTCATCCCGCTCTGTGCGGCTAAGAAGGAATTATCAGACGCTTACTGACTTAAACCCATCCGTGTTACTCCTAATGCTCTTTGCGTGCCAGGGCCGTGGTGACTCTTTCGCACAAATTCCGCAACAAAATCTTACATCCTGTATTGGAAATTTTCGAAAACGGACTATTTTTTGTTGAAAAGGGCATAATACATTCTAATCGATACTTTATTATTTGCTAAAGATCTGGTAACATAACTTCAAAGATAGCCCAAAAACACAATCCGCTCAGATCATCCAACAAATCTATTTGATCTCAGTAAGGTAACTGTCCCAAAAACTGGCCTAGCGACAGAACAGTCGTATTACATCGCCATCCTAACACGTAGGGCAACTTCTCAGTTGACTTACTAGCCTCATTTCCTTAAGGAAGGAAGGACGGACGACTATTGTTCAGTTACCCTCAGCGGTACTTTGACGATTTGCTATAAGTCTTATTGATTGGTTTTTTTGTGAGCATTTTATTTTACAAGAAAATGGTAGCCTATTGTTGGGAGATTTTGTAAATTGTCTTTTTCGTTTCGCCTTTTCTTGTCATCTAGATACGGTTCAGTTGGCTCTTAGGAGAGAAGCAGTGGTTTATTAATAGTACATCCATTAGCTGCCAGTAAATTATTAGTCCCGTTTAATCGGGGCGAACTTATTGCTAAGCAGGCAGAAATCTGTAGGTAATCTAGGTCCTCGCTGTTAGGTTTCTTATTCTTGTGAGTTCTTTATATACATAATATTTACTTTGTGGATTTTGAATCGGCGTTTATACTTTATTTTAAATATTAAGGGTGGATTCCATAGTTAAATTTGGCATTTCATCCATTCTTCCATATTAATATTATTAATGTGAAAATAACTCTGTCCTTTTAACTGAACGGATTTAAATTAAACTTAGCACACAGGTAGCCTATGTCCTGGGAGCATGTTCCCTTAGGACAGACGTAAAAAAAACCCACTCGCCAATTTTATTCGTCATGTAAAAAATATCTAACTGTTGAAAAATCAGCCTTAAATAACATTTGTCCCTTACTAATAAGGTTTAAAGCGGAAGTGTGCCGAAGTCCCTAGAGCCATAAAAATTCACGATGAAAAAGGAACCAAGAAAAACAAAACACAATCTCAAAATGGCTATTTATTAAACAAGCGGGAACAAATACATTGACTTGAAGCTCATCCTTATTTGTGCTATAACTGATCCTAAACTTTGGGACCAGGAGACTCGTTAAGGCAATTTGTTCAAACATGCTCCCTCACAAGACTGGTAGAATAGGGCCCAATAGAGCTATCGAGGACATTAAAATTACTTATCTTTCAACTTGGGCTCTGAGGTAGGAGTCAAAGATCTTTTAATGGGTGGGCCAAGTTCCTAGATAGGATGTGCTTACTAAGTATGTTTTAGTGTGTAATTAGTTTTGGTCTAGTATGTTAATATTTTTTCGTAAATCGTGCTAAAAAAAACCTTTGTAGCATTAACAAAGAAATGCTTTTGGAAATCTAATAATTCTTATTTTGTATTTTTTTGTTTGTTTTCTCTTACAACAGTGTAGTCTTTTTTCATATTGAAAGGTACGCGTTTGACCACTATCTCACCTGTAAGCGATGGTGTGGTTGGAAATGGAGCACGCTTGCCTAGAAGTAACATATTCACTCCTGACTGGTAGGGAACGCTTTGTTGCATAGAGTCCGCTGTTGTAAATAAAGGTTGTAATAAATATATTCGTACAAAAGTAATTTACGTCACACGCAATTATTAGTGCTTCTGTTTATCATAGACTTTAGAGGTTGCTCAACTCAGTATGTATTGGGATTAAAAAAAAAACATTACTGTGTCTTTGCCCTATGTTTTGCGAAATGCTCTATTCTGTTCGCCCTAATCTATTGCTTGTTGCCACAACAAAGCATACATGCAATCTTTGGCTGCTTTTTTTGAAGGATGGGAAATCATCAAATGACTCCTCCCACTCTGGGCGGAGCAGAAGGGAGTGTCAGACTTTTACTGACTAAAGCCCATCCATGTTCCTGCTAGCGCCCTTTGCGTACCAGGGCCGCGGTGACTCTTACGAACAAATTCCGCAACCCTGGCAGGCACTGGCCGCTCTATCATTGACTTATCTTATATTAAGCTCTCTCTATCATAGACTTTGTCTCTGTCATCTCTGACCTGGACTTTTCCAACAACAGACAGGACCCTACCCTGGCTGGCACTGACCCTAGCGGCCCCGTTTTAGACTGCTACTGAGCATTTAAATAAAAGCAACCCATACCTACAATTACCCCACAAAAAAGTAAAAAATACGTATATAGTTTAAACGAACATTAATCCCAGACAGTCAACTGGCCTTCCATTCAGCGCTGCCAAGTCAAAGCAGTGCTCGACTACTGTGTAGGCTGTAGTTTCAGACTCCATTCATACGGGATCCAGTTTGAGAAGCTCATCTTTACTCAGTCAAGTTTAGTTATTTTTTGTTTAAAGTATAACCAGTAGCGGCTTTAAGGCCGGGCGACACAGGCGGCCGCCCGGGGCGCAACGGCAACTGGAGGGCGCCGGGACATACAGAGCGCTGTACGCAATTTAAGTAGCTACTTTATTTCGATACAAAGAAAAATTCAGATATTGATGGCGATTTGTAGTGCGATTAAATTTTAAGTCGGCAACACCTATCAAAACTTGAAAGTTTACTAGGAAGCACAACCTTCAAGAAGTATGTCCCTGGATATCGCTGCTAGCAATACCAGGGGCGGTTGCAGGTAGGGCAGTATTTATAAACGTAAATAATAGCCCCCCAAACGACACGAAAAGACAAAAACAGCAAAATAGGGAAAATTATTCGTACTGTGAATTCGCGTATAATTGAATTTTGGCATAGTTGTAAAAAATGTTGGAATGGTGTTTTAAACACAATAGTAAAAGTACAAATAGTATAATAGGTGGTGCTGAAGCTGTCGGGGTTGGGTATAAAGGTTTTTTTAAACAAGTTATTTAAATTATATTGAATTTGAAATATAGAAATGCCAAATGTATTTCGCCCAGGGCGCTTGGATGGTTAAGGCCGGCCCTGAGTATAAAAATGGCTGTTGGTTGTGAATAGAGCGTTTTTGTCATTTTTAGATCTTAAATCCTACTAATATTATAAATGTGAAAGTTTGTATGTTTTAATGTTTGCATGTTTGTTTATATGTTTGGATGTGTGCCCGGTAACTTACATGGCTTAATGGAAACAGAGGAGGAAGTGGAAATCCAGAGCCGCTACTGCCTTCGTAAGTACTTCAGATTCAAAAGTACCAGGAGAACAGAAACATGTCGAAGTATTTTCGAGGCTGGAAGTATGAGCGCTAAATATTCACAACATCAGAAACATGTCAAAGTATTTTTGACCAAGATTTTTTTTTACCCGGATAACAGAAATATGTCGAAGTTTTATCGGAATTGTGAACGCTATTAGATTCACAAGTTGAAAATTCATTCACTTACACTCTTAGAAAAAAAAAAAGAAAAAAAAAAAAACTCTCTCTCTTAGAAAATAAAGTTGAGATAAAAGTTCATATGACGATCATCTCTCACAACAGGATGCTATAACAGCCTTCTATCATAAATTATCACTAAAATGGGTACACAATGGTACATTGATAAACTCGCACGGCCATATCTTGGAAGTAAGCCAGGAAAAGTTTAGGAATATGTGACGGCTGCCAACAGGCTCTTTCTACTAGCAATTTTATGACACGCACGGAATAAGTAAACTGCATGCAAGTACAATGCGATTCGTGTGAGTACTGTGTAGTGTAATATAAACTTTAGCTATCAGTTTTAGGCTTGTTTTTTGAATGTACCCTGGCGGTTGGGAGTGTCATGCTCATTCAAAAGTCTAGCTGATGGTAGCCCATGCGTTTGATCATTTGGCTGTCATCTTCGTGAACGGGCGCCGTCAGTTGGGACTGGTCATTTCTCAGCTGATTTCAATTAATTCTTTTGCATTGTTCCTCTTTTAATCCGGACGCATTTATCTTTCTCATCTTTTACATCGTTCTCACGTGTATGTATAATTTCATCACGATGTAAACAAAACTTTTTAACAAAATGTCATGTTCTAAAAGAGTGTCCATGGAGTTTCTTGCACGTTCTTCTCGATAGAGATCTACGCTTTGGAACGTGCAAATAGCTTAATTTTTTTGGGACCGACCGACTTTGACAATTCAGAGGTGCCTGTAAATGTGTTTTAATTGAAATAAATGCTTGAGTTTTGAGTTTGAGATTTAAGTAAGAATAGAATCGACTTAACGCCATATTGTGACGTCACAGCTGTCAATTTAAACTAATTAGGTAGGGTGAGCAAAGCAAGATACAAAAATTGAGTAAAAAGAGTGTTAAGGTGTGGTTTAAAATAACTAATAATTTAGCTAATTTACTACTATTTAACGTTTTTATTTAAATTTGATTTAAGACTTATTTAAACACAGTAAAATAAAGGGTTATTGATATGTAACTAAATTTTCTCAGCAAACCGTACATTTCAAGAGACAATATTATGTCAGATAGAGGTCAGTGACGTTCCTATTCTTATTTGGAGCGCATTTTATACCAATGCATTTAAAAGGCCTATGAACATTATAATTTGACTGTTTTTTTGTATAAAATGGCCAATTTTGGCTTTCTTATTGTTAGAAACTAAAATATTTAGACAACTTCGGCTTATTGAGTAGTCGAGAATAGTTATTATTAAAGTTCGTAGCAGCCTAATTTTTTGTGTACATAGTTAATTAGCTGATATGATGTCCAGGGCTTTGCCTGCTTGACAATTTGAATTATATACTAAAACCTTCCTCAAGTACCACTCTATACATTGGCGAAAACAGTAATAAATTTGAGTTTATTGCATACAGACAGACAGACAGCGGTGTAGGACTTTGTTTATGTAGTGATTAGTTCATAGCGGCCTCAGAAATTTGAAATAAGAATTGAAAATCCGTTAAAAATTCCCATTCAAATCCATAAAAACGACTAAAAATGCTCAGAATGAACTGCAAATTTCTCTTTAGTACATTAATATTATTAAATTTTATAACAAAAGACCATAGTTTTTCAGAAACGAAAATTGTATAAACATTATTTAAATAAATTTTACTAAAACATTATAAATGTGACAGTTTGGATGTTTGTTACTCAGTCACGCCAGAACGGCTGACGTATCTTGATGAAATTTGTAAATGACATAGATTATAGTCTAGAATAGCACATAGTCTAATTTTTATCCCGAGAATGTTCCCGAGGGATCACGCAGCAGAATCTAGTTAATAATAAACCCTAAAATAAACGTAATTGCAACTGCCTGAATTCTACTTAATGCGATGAGTCAGCAGTTCTGTGAGTGAAAACGCAAGTATGTGATAGGGCTCTCAAACAAAAAGCGACTGTAAAACGTTATTGTATAGTTTTCGGCTGATAGGCCGAGACAATTAGATTTGAACTTTGAACTAAGTTTTTCTTCTCAAATCGATTTTTTAATAATTTTCAATAACTGCGTAATGGCTAAGAAACCAATACACCAGTTATTGTGGCGTCAGAATCGTTACAAATTAAGTCTAGATTCTAGAACTTATTTGCAGTGATTTAGGCCAAAGGTATGTTCTAGACTCTAGGACATACCATTTGGTAGAATGCACTCAATTATCAATCATTCACGTTTTCACTCATGATAGCTTCTCAATGTAGGTAAACAAAAATCTTATAACTGAAATAGTAACTTTATTAAACGTATCAAAGACAGGCATATTCATAAAAAAAACCTAAAGCTGACACGGCTATCATGGATTAACATTTTGTATTTCGAACACAATCCAGCCAGTATTTTTATTTCAGGTACAAAAAAGTTGAGTAAAAAAGGTCGTATTATTAAAAAAAAGACGGTGTATTCTTCAAAAGATTCTCGAACATTCGTTTGCAGAAACTCGTAGACTAGGGAGTTACATGAGCATCATCGCAGTGACTCTTTTGTGTTAGGAGGCCTATTCAGTGAAAAACGTGTGTTTTGCCTTACGTCTAGGTAAGGTTATGTTTACAGAGAATCTAAAAGTCGGGACATGTTAAAAGACTGTCAAAATGGGAGAGAATTGGTCCTGATGTTTGATAAACTGGAATTAATGTATAAAGCCTTGAGAAAAGTATTTGTTTCACAACATTTCAAATAATTTTAATCTTTGTCTGTACGTGTGTGTCAAATAAATCTCTTTTTTATTCTTTCAATCTTACTTTCTGACTCTATTTCTTTTTTTTTTTTCTAAACGAAAGGCAATATAAATCATCCATTTGGCCAGGTTCGTTAAAACTTAAGAAGCTGATATGAGGATACCGGTCGGCGGATATGGTCATATATGGTATGACGAGGCAAGGCAAGCTTAACGGTACACTAACAAGACTTTGAGCTGGTCCCAAGCATTTTCTGAAGCCTGAAACCAAGAACAAAAAATCTTATTCTTAACATTTCCGACACATTCGTTCCGGGTAGTCGGAAGCCTGATATTCTGACAACTGAATGTCTTTCTTCTTCTTTCTTTCTATTTAGGGATCCGTACCCGAAGGGTAACCTACAGAACCCTATTAACCTACTAAACCTCTGCTGCCCGTCCGTCTGTCCATCCGTCCATCTGTCTGTTTGTCAGCGGGCTGTATCTCAAGAACCGTAACAGGTAGACAGTTGAAATTTTCACAGATTGTGTATTTTTATTGCCGATATAACAACAAATGATAAAAATCACGGTTCGGAACCCTTCGTGCACGAGTCCGACTCGCACTTGGCCGGTTTTTCTGGGGTGGACCCTGTACCTTACAAATGTAGTATAATATATATAGCGGGACGCCCAAATACTTAATAGAGGTGACTCGTAAAAGAGTCGAACAATCACAGCTGGATGGAGTATCTCTTCTGTTGCACGGGAAGGTATGAATTTTCAAGATATGCGATGCAGCAGGTTTGCCTACAGATGTTTTACTGAAGCACACATATTTCGTCTTACTGGTATTTAATGACAGGAGATTGTTTTCCAGCCAGGAGGTCACCTTTGCCAAGCCCGCCTCTGCCAGTTTAAATACCATGTCCCAAGTTTGAGCATGGAAGATCAGCACCGTGTCATCAGCAAACATTAGAAGATCCAAGTACGGTAGGGTAGCAGCTATCTTGCATAGATTAATGTGGGTCCTAGCGTGCTACCCTGGGGAATGCAGCATTTACATATTGAGTCAGAGCTTTCATAGCCCGCAACTCTAACTCGCTGAGACCTTTCCGTTAAATAATTTTGAAACCAGTCTAGAGCCACCCCTCTTATACCAACGCACTCCAAGCGTGTTATTAGTATCTTAACGGATGCGGTATCAAACGCCTTTTGGAGGTCTAAAAAACCCCCAAGCACTTGTCCCCCTCATCCAGATAAGATACCAGAGTCAAAGTTAGAGCCAAAACTGCATCCTCAGTTAATTTTCTTTCTCTAAACCCGAATTGAAAGTGACTAAGCAGTTTGTTCTTCTCTAGATATTTCATAACTCTTTTGTTAACATTTTTATCTTCGATAACGTTGATAGAAGAGAGATAACGAATTCCAGCTATTTCGATTTAAAATCCAAAGTTTTTAACCGATTTTCAAAAAGATTATATGGGACCAATCTGCAAGTATATCCTTTCAGATAAAACACGATTTTTTCAAATCGGTTCATAATTTTCGGAGTTATGAGGTAATATACAACCGATTTGAAAACTTCCTCCTTTTTGGCAAGTCGGTTAAAAACACACACAAAACATCACTCGATCAAATAGACACATGGAGTGCCATCCAGTGTTTATGAAAAGGACCGTCAAGTCGGTCCGCCATTACTTTCAGTATAGATGGAGCGACTGTCTGTACCCTCCACAATCTAATAACGAGGTAAAAATATACTTTAAAGATTAGCTAATCAGTGATTTTTTTTTTGTTGTGTCATGAATAATTAATTTGCATACTATTGTATAAATTCAAGATCTTTAAATCGTAATAGACAGGTGTTGCTGGGGAGTTTGCTGGCCACTTTTTCTCCACAGCTAAAACTCTAGGAAGTGGTGACGGGCGGGTATTTTGGGGGACTGTCTTTTGTAAAAACTTGACGTTCAAAAAGTGCTTGCTCTCAGCCTAATTTGAATAAATGACTTTTGAATTTTTTATTTTGAAAAGTACTCTTTGATTTTCTTGCTTCTTACTGTCCACTAAATGTCAAAAATCTACTCTCTACCAGCGGCTTAACTTACTTTCCGAGGCACAGAGGAATCTCAGTATGTTGAAACAGTCGCCCATCTACAGACCAACCTCAGCAAGCGTTGCTTAACCTTGATGATCAATCCGCGTTTCTTTTATGATTTAGCCACGAGCATATTTCCTTTACTAAAACCAGTTTTTTAATTAAAACGAGTGTCATCTCTCTTTTCTGATAATGTACCAAGCTACCGCTCTGATAAACAAGGATACAGACGTATCTAAGAGGTACATTATCAGCTGTATAAGACAATGGCAGCACACTATCTCACTCCTGACGGAAACATCTCTTTGTGTTCGCTGTAATCAAACACTGTGTATCGACGTTTATGTCTTCGTGTCTGTGTACTATTTATGGATTTGTTAGACCAATACCTACTTTTAGGAAACTTATAAAGCTAGGGTAGGCTAGTTTCCACCATCAATAAATTGCAAATCCAATTAGTCCGGCAGTTAGAGTATTGAAAAAAATGGACACGTATTTTTTGTTCTTGTAAATCAATTATTATTGACACAGATAAAACGCATCTAAACTCGGGAGTGGGGGCTCGTGACGTCAGAACGCACTAAAATTTATTTAGAAATTTTTTAGAATTTTAATAGCGATTTTTTCGTTAATTTTGGTTTACGTAAGAAAAGAAAAAAAACGGGTCAAATTTTTTTTTATTTTCTTACTGACGAACTGATTAGATTTTTTCAGCGAACAAACCTAAACTCTGCATCTCAGTTCATTCCATTTTCACGCCCAAACCGCTGAAATTATTTTAGTGAATTTTGGTATAGAGGTTGACTGGACCGTGTAAAATGATATAGGATATTTTTAACTCGGTAAAACGTTCCCTTTACAATCTTTTATGTAATTTATTTACTTATCTAAAAATTGTTACAAGTTTGTACAGTATTGTAATAGAAATGTTGATATTTGCAAAAGAATAAAAATGAGCTGACTGCGCCTGAGCTAAGCCAAGCCTGTATTTCAGGACGCAGATAATAATTTCTTTAAAATTAGTGAATAATTACATATATATTATAATTACATAAATACATTCTTTACCCGTGCCTATTAGCTCTACGCACAATGGAAGAAGTATTCCCAAAACGTTTGTTTGATGATTTGTTCATTATGTATCGATAAATTACAATATATAGATTTATTACATTATTGTACCTATGCAGTTTGCAATTTTCTGATGACATACACATTTTCATGTTTCAGCATCGTTCTAAGAGCCGGGATGTAAGTTGTTATTGACGTTAATAAAGGCACCCTTACACCGTTAATCTTGATCGCAAACCGTTATCAAAATCAATTATCGCAATAATTGGATTGCAATCGAGATTAACCATGTAATAGGTGCCTAAGATGTTACCGTATCCTAATTTGGCTAACCCTTGTCAAATAAATAAATCCCAATTTGGTTGGTTGTATTTGCGTTGTTTGAGGTTTTCTGATCCCGTGGTCTTAGTACTGTGAACCTTCTTGGTTCTTCATAGTTCGTATTGGCCAGTCGATAAAGCTTTGTAAGGGTTAATGAAAAAGATAAGAATACGTTTAAAATTAGAAGGATAACAAATTGATTGTTTGGATAGGAGAGTCTTGTATGAGTTTTGATAATTATAAAACAATTATTAAAATTAATAGAACACTAGTAATTAAACAATGTAAGTGTTTGTCCTGATAGGGCCAGATTTATGTAAAAAATCTACTACGAACAGACACAGCACTAATTGAGAGTGACGTCACTGGCAATGACAGCATATTTGCATCAAGCGACAATTTTGCATGACAAACATAAAATAATAACTTCCAAGGCGAATAATTTCTCTATTTTTCAACAAACTAAAGTTTTATTTATTTATTGCATTTTCCGAAATTTGAAAAAGGAGTTAATCGACTCTACAAGTGAATAGGGTGGCTGCCCTTCAATTCGGCCAAAGAATCAGAGTTGCCATAGAATATAGAAAATCTCTTAAGTACTTTGCCAATGAGTTCACTCTTTTTTTCGGCTACATCAGGGAGGCTACTCTCTAAGCCCAAAGTCCGTAGTTTCGGGCTTAGTTGCGGGCGTATCTCCGTATCACCTACGGATTTATGATTAGTCCCGAACCCGAACTTGGAATGAATGACAACATGATTTGACAGTAACTGATAAATACTTTTGTCATTAATTCTTAATGGTTAGCTGATACGGACTATAATACGCCCACAACTTAACCCGAAACTATGGACTTCGGGCTTAGAGAGTAGCCCCCCTGGATAGACTGGAAAGACACCAAATAAAAAAAGCGACCCCAGATAATCTGGAAAAGGCTTGGCAGATTGATCAATTGAATAGAATAGAACACCACCACCAACACACACCAACAACACCTTTAACAAGTACACCATGTTACGGAAAAGATAGATTAATGGTCATGGCGCACTGCACCGCTCCAACGCAGCAATTTACTTGTCATTCAAATAAGAGCATTAAATCGTGTGTCGTAAAGTATTTTTCGTAATGTCAATATTAAAAAGCCAACGGCGGACAGTCAGCGCGCTTGCCGCTACCATACTACTCGACTCGTAGCCCGCGTGCTGTGAGCGAGCCGACCGCGTGCTTATAGCGCGCCGGCTACGTGCGTACACGCGCGTTAGTACGCGCGAGATTTTGAAGCTCCAAAATCTTGAGCATCGACGCCGAGTTGCTGGCCTGCCGGTTTTGTATCGGTTACGTTTTGGGGAGTGTGCGACGGAATTGCATAACTTAATTCCGCCAAGCCCGTTCCACCATCGGACTATAAGACGTACGGCGATGTGCCACCGGTACATGGTCGACATCCCACCTATACGCACAAAACCGTTTTGGGAATACATTTATTGTGCGTAGGTACAGCTAAGGAGTGGAATTCCCTGCCTGAGTCTGTGTTTCCTGATAGCTACAACCTGGGAGTCTCAAGAGTGAATAGGTTATTTCTAGGCAAGCGTGCTCCGCCTTAGACCACATCATCGCTTAACATCAGGTGAGATAGCGGTCCAACGTATCCCTATCAATATTTTTTTTAAAAAGTCGCCAGCGAAACAACGTCTGACTTTGAGCTTGCACCTCCTGGCCGGCGCGCGGACGGCAAGCTTGCACCTCGCGGCCAGCGCGCGGATTATAACCCTACCCAACATCCATAGCATATTTTAATAACCCGAAAACGACAACTCACTAAGGGCGGGTTGTTTCAAGTTCACTTAACGCATGCGTAAACGTTAAAAATGGTGCTAACCATCGTTAAATCAAAAAATTGGGTTGTTTCACTAAAGGTCAGCGTTAACGCAAGTAAAATAGAACGTTTACGTTAACAGATGGTCTGAGCACTGGATAACGTAACTTCAATTGCATCAAATAGAACAATATTGTGAAATTTCTTTTGAATTCCTCAATACCAGTTCTTCTGATGACACAAATAAGTGGTGGAATGCAAAAAAAGCTATTTAGGTAGGACCCGTGTCAATTACTTAGCTATTGGGATGAGCAGGAATTTATACCAGAATGTTTTGAAACAACGCTTCTTATTTAACGAACGTCAAACATAGTCCGTAATCGTAACTTTTTGACGTACGTATGTTACGTTAACCAACTGTTTGATACAACCCGCCCTAACAAAATAACCCCAACTCGCTGACGTATACCGACACTACAAAACAAATAGGAGTCTTGTTATTGGATCCACCTCGAATCTATCAATTACGAAACTAATTGACGTCTGGCAGACTGTACCTACTGATACTATTCTCTTATTTATATACATCCTTATAAGTTATAGGGTTGTAAAGTTGAGGAGGCGTATAAGGGTGGGTTTGGGTAAGTTTAGACTACAGTCCTGTCCATGAAGTCATATTGTATGTATATGTCACCGGAAAGTGGGAAACTTCGTAAGATTGTAAAAAAACTTGAGAGTTTGTAAAATCTCGATAAATTGTCAACTGAACATGCGGAATACTTGCCGCCTAGCAGGGCACTGACAACTTACCCTGGTCACAACCGTAGTTTAAGCGGAATTTACATTCGTATTAAAAATTTGTTTTACCTAAAATAACACACCAAAAGTAAACTCAACCTACATCGGAACCAACAACGGGAAGTCCATTTAATTCCTAACTCTATGGCGTACATGTGACGTCACATATGAACAAACCACTAAGAGCCTTTTGCTCTGCTTGGTCGCTATTTTATTTCAGCTCACAATTTCTCGGAACGAAATCGAGAAATTATAAGCTATCAAATGTTGAAGCGTAAAAAAAATTACAAATGTCCAGTTGACAATTTTATCGAAAGTCTCAAATCTATACTAATATTATAAAGCAGAAGAGTTTGTTTGTTTGTTTGTTTAGTTGGTTGAACGCGCCTTAATTTTCATACATTTTTGAAACATTGCAATTGAGATGTGAATGCGATGCGAACGTGAAAATTAGTAGAATTGCACTATTTGTCAGCCATGTTTCTTTTTTTAACATGACAGTAAACACGCGAATTTAGAAAGCTCTCCTTTTCAACGCCGATCCAAAAACATCTTAAAATACACCATAGACGAAAGGTCCCCTTAATAATTTATCGCAATCTTGCATAATCCCCAAGCTTTCCGTCTCAAAACGTGGCGCAACTTGGAGCACAAAAAGCGTCCATCCCTGAAACACTAAATTACGTTTTCCAATAATGTATTCTGGTAAACGCCTTGCCATCGCTGAGTGATATTTCAAACCGGGTCCATTTATCAATAAAAGTGTTCGGATTTAGTCAAACTTAAGGGGACACCGAAGAATGGTAAAGACAACATGCCATTACCCAGTTAATGGGTTATGGAGGTCTGGTAGGCTCCACGTAAATAAGTGTTTTTCAGCTAATTCCGGTTTGACTGAAAGCCGACCCCAATGTAGTTGGGAAAAGGCTAGGCAGATCGAAGGGGGAACCGAAGAAATTTTACGTAACAGGCGCTCGTTTGATCCCGTGCTACATCGTTATTACTTAACGTTTAGTTTTATAATTAATTAGCTGATGCCTGCGGCTTCACCAGCTTGACATTTTATACTAAAATCTTCCTCGAGAACCACTCTATCCATTGGTGAAAACAGCATAAAAATCAGTGCAGTAGTTTTTGAGTTTATCGCAAACAGACAGACGCGGCGGCGGACTTTGTTTTACAATATGTTGTGATACTGACTAGCTTTTTCTCGCGACTTCGTACGCGCATACTATATTTCGATAAATCATTTCTTAGAGCTTCCCCTATGGAGTGTATGAAAGCTACACGCCATATTTCTTTCTACAAACAGTACTATCGGCTGTGCGTTGTCTGTCAGTAACGGAAGTATTTTTTACATTAGAATATGTGAGATTGAAGGATTTACTCTATAAATCATACACACTTAATAAAAACAATTGCTTGTAGTTTCGTAGATAAAAATAAACCCTCAGTAAATACTTCAGGGCAGGTAATCAGTTTTTAAATTTAAATAAAACTACAAGCCTTGAATAACTTATACATTTCAGTTTTTCAAAATGAGTATTTGTTTTAAAAATATGAACGAAATACCTAAATAAGCTCGCGTTCGTACCTATTGTAGCTAGAGCCCCCTCACATCCCCGCTCCCCGCTACAGTCCTGCTTCAGCCGTCGGACATTGAACTCTGTGTCTTGCATTTACGTACAGTTTTCACTTGAGCTCATACATACACAGACCGCGTAGAATACCTGAACCAAAAACTCGGTGCTCCCTTAAAGGCAAGCCCTTTAACATGATAAGAGAAGACTCGGCAATAATGGGCTTTTTGTCGGCCATCGGTCGGATTAAATCGCGCAACTTTTCGGCTCAAATTACGTTAGGTCTGTTGTATGGGTGTATTTTTCCGGGTAGGTGTGTATTGGAAGATGATTTTGCACGTTGTGCCCACGTCTGTTCCAGGAAATTTTGATGTAAACAGCAGATTTCAACGTACGTTACTCTAAGTGAAATATTAGTGTCGATACTCTTGCGCCATCCCATTTTCTTAGTTCATCATGATGCGCTGGCACTGCCGCTGTGACTGCGGAAAACCTCAAGCGGCGTAAATATAGTAACCTTATTGGTAACTATATTTTCGACCCGTTTGGGGTCGAAACCCTGAGGCCGTGGGGCCCTTGTGTTCACAGCCTTTTCAAAGAAGTTTCTAAACGGCAAGTTGACACTTCCTGTGACCCAAGAGCTGGTTTTTACTTTGGGCAGAGATTTAGCATTGCCATTCAACGTGGCAATGCCGCCAGTCTCTTGGGTACATTACCAGCTAACAGCGTTGAGGACGAATTTTTTGACGCTATACTTGAGTATTTAGTTAGCTTAGTATTTGTTAATTTATTTTAAGTTTAGTGTATTTAATTAAAGTCTACTTACATACTTACATCTGTTTATGAATGGAGAATTTTACGTTGAGAACTGAGTGTCAATTTTACTAATGTTTACTACAACTTTCGCATTCGCATGTCAATCGAAAACTGTCAAAAAAGCCTTAATTTTCATGCAATTTTGCCAGATTGCGATTGTGATGCGATTACGTTGCAAATATGAAAATTAATGGAATTGGCACTCTGATCAAATTCTAAATACCAAAATCTGACACTTTTTCAAGCTAAAGTATTAGATTTTGTTTCATTGAGTCTTTAAAGCATTATTTGATATAAATAATATCTTTCAAATAAAAATAATATTATACTGGCAAATTATCAATTGCACCAATGCATCGCTTTACACTCTAAAGCAGGCTTCTATTAATTTATTTCTGGCCTATCAAACTCATCTTAAATCCAAGTCAAACAAAGCTTTCAAACATATTCAACCAGAAATGTCAACAAGCTCGTTTAATTTCCTCCCACCGCATGGCAAGCTATTCTGAGCTAATTACTGACATTCACGAAACCAATAGCCCTTTGTTCGTAAATCTTCTAGGTAACACACACAAGGTAGATCGATACAGAAGTACGACTCTAAACAACAAGCGAAAATAGGCTGACGCACACTTTTACTGCGATCGCAAATTATTTTCGAAACGTATTAACAAATACGTGATTTTGGAAAATAAAGAATGGTCTACGCTTAAAATTTAAGATGTTTATAACATTTCAGTTACAATCTTTAATACCATTATCTATAAAAACGGCAAAAAAAAACAAATTTGCTGTATGGGAGCCCCCTTAAATATTTATTTTATTCTGTTTTTTAGTATTAATTTTTGTTATAGCGGCAACAGAATACATCATCTGTGAAAATTTCAACTGTATAGCTATCGCGGTTCTTGAGATACAGCCTGGTGGCAGACAGACAGACAGCGAAGTCTTAGTAATAGGGTCCCGTTTTTACCCTTTGGGTCGGAACCCTAAAACTTCAATTTCATTTTTGACAGATTGAGACCGACTACTAGTACGAACCTTGCTTTAAAATTAGTAGAATTGTCACTCAGGTCATACTGCAATTAACGGTTGTAATATCATCAAAATGGAGACAAGCGAGTCTAGACCGAGTGACATTATGTCATGTCATAAAATAAACGAGGTATGACAAGTCGTACTTAAATGTCACGTAATCAATTCCAAGCGTATGTTCCTAAATAAAACCCATTGTATTGGCTCATGACGTCATGAAACTGAGGCTGTACTCTTGATTCCTTCCGAAATATACTGACTAGTGCGTTGACGTCATATATTGACGCCATATTGAGAATAGTGTTTGTGAAAGTTTACAACAATCATCAATAAAAAAATCCTCAAAGTCTGATGCACACACGCTCGTTTGTCATACTACTTTAAATGTCACATTTGTCTCACCGGTCCAATATGGCGTCGGAGTCGAACAAAATAAGACGTCATAAGCACTGGCCAGATTATACCGGGTAATATAATATTTCGGAACACACGCCAAATATTTTGAACGTTTGACATGCGTTATCGTCGACAGGTTGGCACTTTTTTCAGACCACATGCATTTGAACATAGAATTGAAGCATACGTACGGTGATTTTAAACTCTGACAAACAAATACCGGTCACGTGTGAGCTGACATTCTCTGTACTTCAAACGAGACTATGTTGCTCGTTGTAGGATATGGACCTTCTGTCACCATCCACTTTGTGGCACTATGTTCTTGTGTCAATAAAGCGCTCAATTCTCCATTATTTGACAAGACACCGCTCTTGCTTGGCATATATCTTCAAACAGGAATGTTTGACGTGGAAACCACTTTTACAATGTAAAATATAAGGTGTGGAAAATGTGTTTTGTATTTGAGTTTCTGAGATATATTTGGAGGTTTTATTGTGAGCTGGCAGGTATTCTGACAGCTAAGTCAGGGAGTGAAAAGTTACATGTTCAGAGCAAAGTCTCTTATAAATATATAACGCACGCGTTTTAGCAGAATCCGATAGAAATTAAAAAAAAATAATAAGAATAACTCGAATCGACGACACGGTTGGCGCAGTGGTTTAACGATCGGCTGCTGCGTTGCGTGTCGTGAGTTCTATTCCCGCACTGAACAAATATTTTCATGGCCTACAGATAGTTGTTCCGGGTCTGGCTGTTTGTGTATGTGACTTTGTATGTTTGTAAACGCACCCACGATACAGGAAAAATTCCTAGTAAGGGCGTTTAAAAAAATTTTTTTTCTTATTTATGCCCCATAAAGGACAATGGACTACACGAGCCCCACGTAGAGCCTCTGGGAGGAGGAATTTGGACTCCCTAGATAGGGCAGGGGCCACTTGAATTTTGTCCCGCTTATTGAATTAATCGTATTTAATCAATATCTCCACTATGTTAAACGATAATGCTGTCTTCGGTGGAAGGTACGCTTTTATTTATTTATTTATTTAAACTTTATGCACAATAGTGGTACATGAGCGGACTTAATGCAACAATGCATTCTCTACCAGTCAACCTTTAGGTTAAAAAGCCAACATGGCCATTTACAAATTTCCTCTAATTTATCAGCATTGCCATTCAACGTAGCGATGCGAATGATGAGTCTCTTCAAAGCACAGGTCCGTTCCTGTGTATTGTTCCTGGAGTATTGCAGCCTCTTATGGGAAGACTCAGCAAAATACCAGCTTGCTGCATTGGACTCGGTGGAACGCAGAGCAAAAAGGCTTATAAGTGACGAGACGTTGGTGGCTCAGTCACAGCCTAGCTCATCGGCGTAGTATTGGCCTGTCTGTCGGTCTTCTACAGATTGTACTTTGGTGAGTGTGCACAGGAACTCCACGACCTGATCCCAACATTGCCCTTTTTACCACCGGAATACCAGACTTACTGCAGGATACCACCCGTACTTGGTCTATATCCCGACTGGTCGTACCCTTCACTTCTCCTCATTTATAGAAACGCCAAAGTGTGGAACTCTCTACCAACTTCCGTGTTCCCGTCCACATATAACCCGTCTGCCTTCAAAGCAAGAGTGAACAGGCATCTCATCATAGACCTCAACCAACGCTTTCCATCAGGCGTGATTGTGATCAAGTGCAAGACCATTTAATAACATAATTTTAAAAAATGCTGCCAGTCTTCTGGGCGCATTTCCGGATGACATCTATGCTGAGGAATATTTCGAAGCTTAAGTGCACGAGTATTTTGTTTTTAAATGTACGTAGTAGGTTTAGAAGGTATAAGTTAAGTATATAGGTTTAAAAGTTAGTTATTTAAGTATATTTTGTTATTCACTTTTAAATAAATACAATAGGTAATATGGATAGATTTATACACTAAATCAGGCCACGAATCATGCAAATAAATTACTCAAAATATACTCCGAAGCCATAGCTATTGACAATTTAAAGGTAAATGATTTAACTGTTTATTATTCAAATGTAGACAATATATTTTTTGGGAAGCTCAAATCCCGAGCTGAATTTTTTTTTGTCTTTTTGAAAAATACAGGAAGTATTTAACAAATTGTCAACCATTTTCTATAACAAATTCTTCGAAATCGAAACTTCAAATCCCCATTCGATGACAGCCTTCAAAAATCGTCACAAGAACTTTGTACAGAATTAATTAAGAAGTGCCTTCGATTCTTCGATTCGAACGCGCCCTTCAGTAGAGGATTTAAAACTTGAGAACGGAAACAAGAGACATGCGAGCTGAAATAAAAATGCGACGGGCTTTTGTTTCGCTGGAGATTTATTGATACTTGGAAAATGGTTTGAATTGGCAGTGAAAAGGTGCTTGTATTTTGTAACTATTCTTTTAATATCTGTGCGCTAATACGGCCATTTTAAATTTCTCCATGTAGGTAAATCAATCAATATACAGGGAAATTGAAAAAATACCCGAAACCTCTTAGGCAGTGAAAGTACACATGATTATAAGCAACTTTTGTTTTGGTAAAACTCCGAAATCTCGAAAAAAATATCAGCTGTTTCATACAAAATGCAGTATTTAGCCAATGAAAATGTATGAAACAGCTGATATTTTTTTCGAGATTTCGGAGTGAGATTTTCGCGTTCAACCAACCAAACAAACAAACTCTTCTGCTTTATAATATTATAGTATAGATAAACCAGGCCAAGTGTAAGTCTTATACGTAAGGAACCGAAAGTACCATAAAACGAAAAATAATGTTTCTTGTATAGCAGCCTCTTTAATATTTTATTATTTGTTTTTAAAGCAGAATTAAATATAAACGCTATGTGAAAATTTCAATTGTCTGCCTATTACGGTTTTTGAGATACTGCCTGCTGACAGACAGACGGACGGGCATACGGACAGCGGAGGCTTAGTAATAGGGTTCCGTAAATTACCAATCGTGTACGGAACTTAAAAGGTCTCATTTATGCAATCAATTAACTTTGAGTGTGACACACAAATCAGGATTAACCTCACTCTTAAAGCCAAGGTTAAGCAAGTTTAAACCCAAAAAGGGTCCAATTAAACAAACCGTGTCTAACTAGCACTAAACGATTGTATAAATTAGAACTTTGCTCTTGTACCGCACCCAAAATAAGGTCAGGATATATTTTCTTCTTCCTTCCCATTTTACCGATATCGACTCTGATTTTTACCTTTTACGGCATTAATTTATTCGACTTCCTGTGCGGAGTATTTTTACAGAGATTTTCACTTAGAAGTTAAGTAGGTGTTTTTGGCTTTGATTTTTTAAGCTTTGGAGGTCAGAGTCAGTTTATTTTTATAATATTACCTATATATCATTATATTATCTATACTAATATTATAAAGCAGAAGAGTTTGTTTGTTTGTTTGTTTGGTTGAACGCGCTAATCTCGGGAAGTACTGGTCCGATTTGAAAAATTCTTTCAGTGTTAGATAGCCCATTAATCGAGGAAGGCTATAAGCTATATATTATCACGCTAAGATAAAAAGGAGAGGAGCAGTAATGGAAAATGTGACGCAGTCGACGTTGCGCGGGTCAGCTAGTCTATACTAATATTATAGCAGAAGAGTTTGTTTGATTGTTTGTTTGTTTGTTTGGTTGAACGCGCTAATCTCAGGAACTACTGGTCCGATTTGAAAAATTCTTTCAGTGTTAGATAGCCCATTTATCGAGGAAGGTTATAGGAAGAGAGAAGGCTATATATCATCACGCTAAGACAAATAGGAGCGGAGCAATAATGGAAAATGTGACGCAGACGAAGTTGCGCGGGTCAGCTAGTAATATTATAAAGCAGAAGAGTTTGTTTGGTTGAACGCGCTAATCTCAAGAACTACTAGTCCGATTTGAAAAATTATTTCTGTGTTAGATAGCCCATTTATCGAAGAAGGCTAAAGGCTATATATCATCACGCTAAGACAAATAGGAGTGGAGTAGTAATGGAAAATATGATGCAGACGAAGTTGCGCGGGTCAGCTAGTTTTTTATATATATCATATAATTAATTGAGGAGCTCGTGGCTAAATGATAACAGCCGCACACATCACATCTTCAAGGTTAAGCAACGCTTGCCGAGGTTGGTCTTTGTATGGGTGACCATCTTAACATACCGAGTTTCCTCCGTGCCTAGCAAAGCACGTTAAGCTGTTGAGACCAATAGGAGCGGAGCAGTAATGAAAAATGTTACGCAGATGACGTTGCACGGGTCAGCTAGTGTGTTATACATGGTCTCCCTGTTGTAGAAACCAGAACAAATTTCCGTGCGTTCTCACGATTTTGCCATACCTATTACTGGAATCAAAAGTAGCTAACAATTTAGGACCCATTAGTTTCAGTGTTGATATACAGGGTTATTTGTAAAACACCGGCAACCTCTCAGGACTATGTTACTAATATCATAACCAACAAAAAGTGCATCAGGATTTCATACAAAAATAAAAAATATTTAAATTGATCGCTCTTTCTACGAATCTTTCTTATGCTTCGCAAGAAAAAGAATGAGCTTTCTTATGATTCGCATAGACTTCGTAACATTTCTAAGAGCGTTCAATTTAAATATTTTTTATTTTTTTATGAAATCCTGATGAACTAAAATATGATGAATTTTTAAAAGTCATACAACAAAAGTTTTTGCTTATGATGTTAGTAAACATAGTCCTGAGAGGTTGCCGGTGTTTTACAAATAACCCTGTATGATCCGTGGTGCTTGGCCACTGGGCTTAACCCAGTTGTATATGTCCCTTGGTGCCTATTGACCTAGCTCTAATCTGTCTCCTGCTTGATGAGGAGGGAAGTGGAAATTATATTTATTTTTCCTACTCCTCCGCTGTACTCTTCTGATTAATTTCGATGCGGGATTCAAAACAGTTGAATCGTTTCTCTGGGACTCGTCGGGCTTCATTAGCCCGGCGTTTTTCTGGTGGTCGCCACTGTTGATTCTGGCTTTCAGAAGTTGCAGTGGTTGGGAATGTGTGGCGGGCTTGTCCAAAAAAAAAACGAATCTACTGTATTCTAAAATTCATCAGAAACTGGACATAATCTGTCTTTTTATAAAATGATATCCAAATCTTTATACCAGTGTAGTTATGATTGTAACAAACACCATTTCAAACCATCACGCCCATCAAACCTCCATAGCTGGGTAACACGGTAGTTCTTGGCAAGACTGCAGTGCTATTCTGTAACAACATTTTCGTGTCTCGACAGCGGGATCCGAGGTGAGTTTCAAATTCGTATAAATATAAGACCTTATGACGTGTGAAATAAAGTTCACTTTGTAAGCTTAGTCACTCAGGTGAAGTCGATATCGAAATGGTTATTTACAGAATAGACTAGCTGGAGTCAGATTTACTAGCTTCTGACAATCGATAATGACCGTCAAGATTTACAAATGACAGCAGAACGTGCTCTCCAAGGCACGAAGTAAACTCTCTATGTTGAGATGGTCATCCATCCACAGACTAACCTTGGCAAGCATTATTTAGTACTTAACCTTGAATATCGACGCGTGCGGCTATTATTCTTTAGCCAAGAGCTCCTTTCAGATCAGTAGATTCATCATTCTATCCCAATTTCGCTATCCGACTTCTATAGCCATCCACATTCATACTCAAAACTTTCTCCCGACTTTATTCCAAAAACTAATTAACAAACAATACCGACCAATGGACTTCACCTCCTGACCTTACAAGAAGAAATAAACCCATTAAACAAATAGAATACAACGTACAAGTCCCAATTCCCACACTCATAACACCATAACGTATCCATTTTTAGCCCGCATTCCTAATAGCGAACGACGGGTTAGGGTGAGCCCACACTGAGATGCAAAGCGACGCTAAGATGTTTGAAGAGGACAACAAAATGGACATTTCAGTAGCGATAATTGACAGCGACTGTCTGCCTACCTTTTTTTTGTGGGATAAGCCCGCCACACAATCTCAACCACTGCAACTCCTGAAAGCCAGAATCAATAGTGACCACCAGAAAAACGCCGAGCCATTGAAGTCCGAAGAGTCCCGTAGAAACGATTCAACTGTCTTGGATCCTGCAACGAAATTAATCAGAACAGTACCTACAGCGGAAGAGTGGAAAAAAAAAGGTAATTTCCTCCGTCTACCTGCCTGCCTAGGTTATTTCCAAATATTTTGGGTTTGTTTATCAACATTGGAGCTACTGAATAATAGTGTTAAACATGAAGTGACTGCCTTTCAGACCTCCACAACCCTGCAACTTGGTAACACGTGGTACCTCGTGGTGTCAGATTTTCTAGCTTCTGGCAATACGTTACGTCCGTTAGAAATCTATAAATGACAACAGTGATAGTCCAAATCAATTGGATTGACATACAAAGCTATCGTCACATGGTCAATCATTTACATTTTGGGAACTGCTGTCGCTGGTAGAACGCCATCTAACCTAGGAACCCAATTATTTCACTTTTCTTTTCTTTTGACCTCAGAAAATCTGCGCCGTGCTGTATAGATTGCTCAGCATCATCCTGACAAAGAGCAAAGAGTAACCAACGGAACCCTATTACTAAGCCTCCACTGTACGTTTGTCTGTCTGCCAGCGGGCTGTATCTCAAAAACCGTTACAGGTGGACAGTTGAAATTTTCACTGATGGTGTATTTCTGTTGCTGCTTTAACAAACAAACAATAAAAATTATGGGTTTGTGGTACGGAACCCTTCGTGTGGGAGTCTGACTCGAACTTAACCGGTTTTTTGTTTCATAAGCACATGTGTCAGCTTAGTTACTATTTCGTCATTTTATCTTCTACGTGCATAACCCACAAAAATAAATACTTTTTGTTTAATAAATAAAATTCCATGTTGTACCGCTATCTTACAAAATGCGCGTCGCTTCGCCTTTGGGTGTAACCTGACCCTAACATTCTGTAATAATTAAACAGACGGGGAGCGTAGTTGGATAAATAAGTAATGGCCGCGGTAGGCTTTTGTTTCTCTATGCCACAGGAGGATTTGTTGGTGTCTGTTGCAATTAATGATTCAAATATCGAACGTACTTAGAATTAGATAGGTTGGTAAGACAATGGATAAGAACGCAGTGAATTTGCTGATTGGGATTGCGTTTTAAGATTCATGTCTTGGATAGCCTTTTTTTTTAGGGATGGGAAATCATCAAATGACTTCTCCCGCTCTGGGCGAAGCGGAAGGGAGTGTCAAACTTTTACTGACTAAAACCCATCCATATTCCTTCATTGCCCTTTGTGTTCCGAAGCCGCGGTATCTCTTTCGAATAGTCCCGCAACTCCGACAGGATGACTTGGATAGCCCAAGGGTCACGTGGAAGAATAGTGACATCTTGCCATCTGTCACATGGCGAACTCCGTTATTCTTAAGCCTTCAATATTATTAGTTAACTTCATTTTGCGATGCATTGAAAAAGTCTTCTTAGGTGTCACACCAATGACGACCATATAAGCAGTGCGATTCAGTAGATATCTCACCGTAATCACTTAGGTGGAGTGAACGACAAGTAAGCTGACAAACCATCCCTACAGACGAGATAGAATGACATCTCACTTGTCGTTCACTCCACCTAAGATGCCGACAGAATATACCAGCTGTGAACAGCGATAAATCTGACTCCAGTCTTACCAAGAAGTACCGTGTTACCCAGTTAATGGGTTGTGGAGGTCTGGCAGGCAGCCGCTACACGTAAAACACTGGTATTCAGCTTAATCCGGTTTGACTGGAAGCTGGACTGGAGAAAACTGGACCCCAATATAGTTGGGAAAAGGCTAGGCAGATGAAACATATTACCGTGTATGCTTAGGTGAAGTAAACATGAACTGAGCTGTCAACTCCAACTACATCATCTGCCTAGCCTTTTCCCAACTATATTGGGTTCTGCTTCCAGTCAAACCGGACTTAGCTGAAAACCAGTATTTTACGTGGAGCGGCTGCCTACCAGACCTCCGTTACCCATTAACTGGGTAACACGGTTCTCCGTAATCCGTAACGACTGCCAAAGATCTCCAAATGACAGCCGGGACCAACAGCTTAACGTGCTTTCCGAGGCACGGAGGAAACTCGGTATGTCAACTCATACAAACAATCCAAAAAGATAGAATGACAGATCACTTCATTTTAAGGGGTTCCGAACATCATTCGGCTGTCTGGCTTACTGTCTATCTGACTTGCTGTCTATCTGTCTGTCCATCCGTCTGTCACAGCCAATTATGCTTAATTACTGGGTTTTGTATGTCACATAGGCAGTCCATGTAAAATACTGGTAAAACTGCATCCGATCAGACTGAAAACCGACCCCAACATAGTTTGGTGAAATCTGGTAAATTAAAAACGATCTTGTCTTGAACATTATCTACTAAAACTGCAAAAAATTAAGCTAAACCATCAAATCATGTACCTACTCTACCCGGATTTAAATAAGTACTTCACTTCATCATATTATAAAAAAGTCCTCCGAAACATCTGTCTGCCTGTTCGCGATAAACTGAAAGACTACTGCACCGATTTTCATGCTGTCTGCACCAATGGATAGAGTGATTCTCGAGGAACGTTTTAGCATATTATATTATTATCTGTTAAGCGAGTTAAGCCGCGGCTATCAGCGAGTTCACTATATAACGTTTATATCAATATAGTCGCCAACACTTATAAACGTAAACAACAAAAAGAATGTGTATTCTGAAATACAGCAGTAAGGCGTATCAAAGCAGATTCCAAAATCCTGCTTAAAACAGCATTCCGAATCGGATGCTAGATAAATGTTTGGGAATCGTAGGCGTGTATCTGCGCCTCACTTTGAGCACATAACATATTACATGCAGAAGGTTTAATTGTTTTTATTTTATTACCACACATGTCGATCTTCAAGGTTAAGCAACGCTTGCAGAGCTTGGTCTTTGGATGGGTGACCATCTTAACATACCTAGTTTCCTCCGTGCCTCGGAAAGCACGTAAAGCTGTTGGTCCTGGCTGTCATTTGGAGATCTTTGGCAGTCGTTACGGATACAGGAATTACGTGTTACCCAGATAGGTTGTGGAGGACCGGCAGGCAGCCGCTGCACGTAAAATACTGGTATTCAGCTGAAGCCGGTTTGACTGGAAGCCGACCCCAATATAGTTGGGAAAAGGCTAGGCAGATGATGATGCAGAAGGTTTAACTGGCTGACTTTGTTGGACCAGTGGCTAGAAGCATGACTGCTGCGGATGACTTGAAATGAGGTCTTGATTTGATGCTGCTTTGGGCAAATTGCAATTAGGTTATTCCGGATTGGCCTTAGTTTAAAGAGATTTTGTAGAAGGCAAGCTCTGGAAATCCAAATGTTTTCACTGATTGAAACCACCACTATCGTTGAATGTCATAGTCCATTTTATTCTGGAAACTACACGGTGATTTTGTCGGATACGGTTTGAGACCGAAACAGCACGAAAAAGCAAGTTGGGTTGCATAATTCCACAGCATGTTTCTTATGTATATTGAATTAGCACTTCGCCCGCGGTTTAATATTGCAATTTTTCGTAGGGATCTCTAATAATCTAATATTTGAAAATAAATTATCTATATGTGTAAAAGGCAACCCTGACTAGGTTTGTCTTTTAAACATATAGATAATTGACACTGACTTGTAAATCAACGCACAGCCGGAACTTCTGGTCGTAGAAAGCTGAATTTTGACATGTAGCTTTCTTACTCTCCATAGGGGTGCACTAAGAGAGTATTTCGGGAGAAAACGGGATATGCGCGTACGAAGTCGCGGGCGAAAACTAAAAGTCTATATTCTTACTATTGGTGAAAATATGGTTAAAATCGGTCCAGTAGTTTCGAAGCCTATTCGGTACAAACAAACAAGCAAACAAATATTTCCTCTTTATAATATTAGTGTCGACATTGGTACGAGTAGGCACTTATAAATTATGCATTATGTATCAGAGGCTCTAGACACGTAACTCTCTATCAGCGGTAGGGTAGCGTAGGCGTTTGTCAAAACGTGGCATTGACAAACGCTGTCGAAATGTCACGTGATCAATCCCTTATATTTTTTCATTTCGACACAATGGCGCTTCATCTAAAGCCTCACGTGTGAGACGTGATGTGAGATCGAGTTCAAGAGTTAGCTTATCGAGTCACGTTGTTTTCAAGTGCTAATTTTGCGTACTTGACCTTCTGTTTACTTCTCTCCTATCGGCTTTTAAGGACTTGTTTCGTAAGCAAACACTGGTAAGTTTTCCTCGGCATAGTTTAGTTACAAGAGACGGGAATTTCTAAGCCGCTTCGAACCCGTTATTTAGTAATGTCCGTTTGAACGGAGCGTCGTTAGTTATAGTACAATGTAGGCCAAAATTATTTGGAGAAGATGTCATTGCTCGTTTAGTGTTGTGACTTACTGAACTTCATTTTTAACCGACTTCAAAAAAAGGAGAGGCTTCTCAATTGAATTGTATGTTTTTTACTAACCGACTTCCCAAAAAAGGAGGAGGAGGTTCTCAATTCGGTTGCATTTTTTTTTATGCTTGTTACCTCAAAACTCCGTGATTAATTAATCGAATAGCAATGCTGGCACACTATTCCACATTTGCTGAACCTGCTCCTTTTGCCACACTTAAATACCTTACTATATGAGAAATCTTTATTTTATCTATACTAATATTGTAAAGCAGAAGAGTTTGTTTGTTTGGTTGAACTCGCTAATCTCAGGAACTACTAGTCCGATTTGAAACATTCTTTCAGCGTTAGATAGCTCGAGGAAGGCTATAGGCTATACATATATCATCACGCTAAGACAAACAGGAGCGGAGCAATAATGGAAAATGTGACGCAGACGAATTTGCGCGGGTCAGCCAGTTGTTCAATATTTTGATCGCAAAGAATTGGCACTAAATGTTTCTGTCCATATTTTTCTCCAAAACACATAACAATCACACTTAATTACTATTGCAAAGACATTACAATTATCCTCCCCAAGATTCTCGCTAGGGACGGAACTAAGAAATAACCACTCGTTGAGATTGCCCGCCTTAAGCATAAGCTACTGATAACAGTGCGCGATAAGGGAATTAAATTACTTTCACGTAACACCAATTACTATTGGGATAGTGGCTATAGTGCTGTGTTTGAGGATGTTTGAGTGTTGTTTATGTTTGATTTCTGGGGAAGTCTTTGGAATAAAGGCGAGATTGGATAGACTTTTAGGGGTCGGGTAATAATAATAGTTTGGTTTATATGTGTCACCGGAAAGTGATTAACGCCGTAAGATTGTAAAATATCGCGTGAAATTGTAAACTTTTTTTTTCTAAATAAGTCATGGATATATTGGAAAATATTGAATTTGGATGGGATTTGCTATAGACAAAACGATTTTTTCATAATATATCGACAAAATATATCTAATCAAGATTTATTACAATCTTACGGAGTTTGTTATTTTCCGGTGACATATTAATACTAGCTGTCTCCCGCGGCTTCGCTCCCGTCTACTGCTTCACCTGATAGTAACAAATACAACAAAAAAAGAATAAGCGAAATCGGTTCAGCCGTTCACGCCTTTTTTTTTAAGGATAGGAAATCATCAAATGACTCCTCTCGCTCTGGGTAAAGCAGGAGGGAGTGTCAGACTCCTACCGACTAAAACTCATGCGTGTTCCTCCTAATGCCCTTTGCGTTCCAGGGCCGCGGTGACTCTTTCGAACAGATTCCGCTACCCCGGCAGGAGCCGTTCACGCCTGGTGCGATGATCAAGGGAAATATGGATTCATTTTCATACATATGAAGGCGTCAGCAACGGCTGAGCGATAGCGCCATCATCGTTTGGGTTCGGTGGTATCAGGATTATTGTAGAATAAAACACTCAATACAGTACTAAGCTCTCTTTATTAACTGTGGCTGAGTGCTAGTACTTTACAAATAGACAGTCCCCCAACACGCCCGCCCGTTACCACTTCCTAGTGTTTTAGCTGTGGAGAAGACGTGGCCAACAAACTCCATAGCAACACATCTGTCTTTTGAGTTAAAAGATCTCGCATTTATAACATTATTAAAGAAGTCTGTTTAATTTAATTAAAATAGGTAAACCGACAGTTTCGTTCTGGACGAGTGTCCTAGTCGGTGTCTCGAGCCAAAGTGCGCTCGGCAAAGTCCCCACTGACGTCACGGCGTTTACCACTATCCACTACTACAACACTCAAATCAGCAACTAATTATTAAATGATATCTTTATCCACGACACATATAATAGATAGAAAGATAATATTACTAGCTTTTACCCGCAACTTCGTTCGCACATATCCCGTTTTGTGATCCCCTACGGAGTGTAAGGAACCTACATGCCAAATTTCAGCTTTTATACGGCCAGTAGTTTTGGCTGTGCGTTTTCTGTCAGTCACTTAGTAACGAAAGAATTTTATACATTAGGATAACCAAATATTAGTGGAACTCTGCAGTAATGACAAAATAAGTACTTCTACGTTATTTTTAAGACGAGCCTTGTATTTTTGAAGAACTTGTAAATGATGTAAGTATTGCCACTATTTGCCTTATTACCTCCGATTTTTTAAGTAAGAATTTGAAGTTGAGTATTTGGCAAACTCTACTGTCCTTTCAATTGAAATCAATATCTTGGGGATGTTTTAAAAATTAAATTATAGGTCCGTCATCTTTAGGAATCCATCATATTTCACTTAACTAAGCCTATACGCGCACTGGTGACTTTTGTCACAGTGATAGTACATTTCTCTCTTTCACAATTGTGAAGTGCAACAGAGAGATATATACTGTCACGGTAACAAAAGTCACCAGAGCGCGCCTAGCCTAAGAGTGTAGTGTCATCCAAACCAAGAGTGCACCCAAAATTCCTGCCAAAACCGGTAGAGGATAACTGTTTTAAAATTCACTAAAAAGTTAAAGAAAAAGCTTATAAAAAATACCTTTTTCTGAGCCAAATCGCTCCGCTAAAACATGTTCCACTCATAATTAAAGACAACTTATTCTGCTCGCTCCCTGAGAAAAAAAACGGCGTAAAGATATGTCTAGGAGCTGTTATGAACCAGGTAGAGGCAAACTGGCAGAGAGCCAATGCTTTGTACCACCGAGTACATTACGTACCAGGGGCCCAATTCTGCTAATTTTATTTAACTCACATGCTATTGATATTCAATTGAGAGTCAATCACGACTCCATTACGATTAGAACAAAATTGGTATTCTGCAAAAACTTGTATGTAAGCTCAATAGAGTCGTAATGGAATCGTAGTGTAATTGTAATTGACTCTCAGTTGAACAGTTGTAGGTGTTGCCATTCAAAATCTACCAAGAAAATGAATGAACTAGTTTGATTTAAATATACGATTTATCCATTTCTGTGATTCAATTACGAACTAAATTGTCTGCAATGAATCGCCTAGTCGATAAAACATGACTTTAACGATGTTAGAAAGAGTTTATTTCAAATACGGTGGCTAGGTACGAACTTTGGATTTTAAATCCAAATAGCTGGAATTCGTCTACTTGGATGATGGTTTTATGCCATCCAAATAATCGAAATTGCGTGTTTTGCTTTTCTGCGATTTTGCATGGTGTTGTTATGTGTGTGGTACCTACCACTAAAAAGTGAAAAATAAAAAACTTTTTACAAAAAAATACATCAGACTTCCAAAAAAAAACAGTACATACTAAAAATAACGTTAATTTCGTCGGTGTCAAAATACGAAGAAACTAACAAAAACACCGACTTCCGAAATTAAAGTTATTTTTTACTGTGTAGTGTTTTTTTGGAAGTCGGTTGTATTTTTTTGTAAAGTTTTATTGTATGAGTATTGTATACTGCGCTGTAATATTACAGCATATTAACTGTTTTCTTCTATATTTTAGGCTAATAATATGAGCGTCCAACAAATTGAAGCTCTGATAGAGTATTTAGAAGGGCAGCAGGAGCTAGCCCTTGGACGCTGCTCACGGTCCAAAGAAGGGCGCAGTCTGTCGAGAAGGCTTTGGCAAGAGTGCGCCGGAGTTCTTAACAGCATATCGTCAGACTGCGTCCAAAAGGCAGGAGAGCAATGGCCTCTCTCCTCTCTCCTTTCCATTCCATGCCTATAATAATTGTCAGGGCTCTCACTTCCACTTTTCCAACGCGGAATTCCGCATTGGGTAAATCTTCCACGGCATCCACCGTTGCCCTCATCGAGGCCCGCTTTTTACGGCGCTGAGCCAAAAGATGACTTGTAAAATCCTAAGATTATCTATTGTTGCACAATCGTACTTCAATCGTAAAATTGACACTCAGATTCAATTGAGTGTCCATTGATATAAATGTCAAATAAGAGTAGAATACCGATAAAGTCCACAATCGATTTACAATTGTAACACGATTGAAGAGCAGACTAGCAAATATTCCAATAGCAGTTCAATGGAATGTCAATGGAAAACCATTGGTCTTAAATTAGTAGCGGAATACCAAATTTAGTTAAAACTGCTACTGAGATCCAATTGATATTCAATTGAGCCATTCTTAAATTAGCAGAATTGGGGCCCAGTTTTCTATTGCTCCACAAACATACGTACGGACTTATTATGTAGGTTGCTAAGCGTTTTTAGATGTACTTAGTAGTTCTCATTTGTTTTATTTCTCGTTCATTTGTTTAGCTGTTGTAATTAAGGGAATGAGAATGGTGTATTTCTGTTGTATTGGTACAAACTACATACATTTATAAGTATAATAATAATACTGGAGTTTTTGTCTAAGTATACTTAATATTATAAAGAGGTAACATTTGTTTGTTAGTTTGTATGTAGCGGGTAATCTCAGGAACTACTGGTCCGATTTGAAAAATTCTTTCAGTATTAGATAGCCCATGTATCGTGGAAGGATATAGGCTATATCATCACGCTAAGACTAAAAGAAGCCGAGCATTAATGGAAAATGTGATGCAGACGAAGTTGCGTGGGTCAGCTAGTATAAATAAATAATCAATCAATGGCCACAAATCTCAGCCGCCATGGCTCACCATAACTTACCTGAAACATGGAATACTTTTAGGCTTCCTTACCGTTCCATAAGTCATTCACGTTATATTTGTAAGAACGCTGTCAGTGCTAGCGAGGTGGATGAAATGAATGGCTGATGGGGGAACTAGAGTGTGTCATTTGTATGGGAGAGCATTTGTTTGATGGCAAATATCTTGCTGTTTTGTTTATCTTCGTACGGAATATGTTCGAAATGTTCGAGCGATTTTTTTTTTCTTTTAGAGTGAGGTTCAAATTTTTATTACATACACGAAACATACAATAAATTTTCAAATATACTAAACCAAGAAAAGACTAAAGTATAGCATCAAAAAAACGGGTTGCACTCCGAAAGTGAAAACTTGAACATTATCGTTATGCAATTTCGAATCATCCGTCTGACGAATTTTCTAACAGGTCACATGTACTGACGTCTTACAAATTTTCAATCAGGTCACGTGTCCTGACGCGAGTTTAACATTTTATACACATCCCAAGAAAAGTGCTGAACGCCATTAAACAAGTTTTTACTTAAAAAAAAATACGAACAGAGTATCCTGAAAAATAAATGGTGCAACATTTTTTTTTCTTCAGGATACAGTGTGCGGAATCCAAGACTTGACATAAAGCCGATTATCCTTTTCATTTTACGGCTGAATACATGCTACATTAACTTCATCACTCACTAGCTTACCGCTATAACTAATGGCTCTCAAATTAGGTACATGCAGTATCGAGCTATATGATAGCTTCACGCTACCAGACTACCAACATCAAGTCATCTATATATTCTAGGTATATCTTATGAATAGCTGTCGAAATATTCCAATAATGCGGCGGAATGGCAAAATTTCCACGAACAGAGGTATAATATCTTGACAGTTCTGAGAACTGGCTTCGGTATGTTGCTGTCAAAAGTATTAGGTAACTACATCATTGTCTTTTGAGTAAAAATCATCTGATTCATGATCATCTATCTCCGTTAGGTATACAAACCTGGGTGGCTACTCTCTATGCCAGAAGTCTGTAGTTTCGGGCTTAGTTTTGCGGTCGTTTTTCAGCTGAAATAAGAACAATGAAACACCACTAGCAAAAAGGGTTCGAACTTTCATCTGTGGGAGCTGGCATGCGCATGATCTAACATACACATATGGGTATAAAACACTTAAACAAACAAAAATTGTTTGCAACATGCTGCCGTAAAGTGTATCGTTGCCGAGATTATTGAAGACTCGCTGACCCACGCAACTTCGTCTGCGTCACATTTTCCATTAATGCTGGGCTCCTTTTAGTCTTAGCGTGATGATATGTATCTTTCCTCGATACATGGGCTATCTAATACTGAAAGATTTTTTCAAATCGGACAAGTACTTCCTGAGATTACCCCCTACATACAAACTTACAAACAAATGTTACCTCTTTATAATATTAGTATAGAAGTATAGATTAGTATAGATAAAGTCGCCATGGGAGAGTGAAAATTTGAAAAAAAAAAAATAATGGCGGCATGGAGCTTTGCCACTATGATTCTATACCCCTTTCAATATAGGCTTGATATGAACCAAAAACACGAAAATAAACTTAATTCCCGTCCCCATACTGCATCTTATAAACTACTTAAGCACTTAGCAGTTGTTGGTCCATTACTTATGAATGCACATATACTTTTTCCTGCCCATGACAGCCAAACTCGACTAGAATTTATTACTGAATATTATGTTACTTTTACGAAATAACTCTCGCTTTTCCTTATGGCTTGTATACGCTCTCATATCCGTTACATGTGAGTACTTTTTAGGTTCCTATACGTTAACAGAGAGTTTTTTTTTACTCTTAGTTAGTGTGATTTTAAAAGCTGTGCTTAAATGTGGTACTAGTTTTCGCCCGCGACTTCGTACGCCCATATCCCGTTTTTTTCCCGTTCCGGAATTTCTGGAAATCCTCTCTTAGTGCACCCCTAAATTTCCGATTTCTACGACCAGCAGTTTCGGATATGCGTTGGTAGATCAGTCAGTCAACTTCTGCTTTTATGTATTTCTAGCTTTTGCCCGCGATTTCGTACGCACTTATACCGTTTTTTCTCGTTCCCGTTGTAATTTTGACATGAGACAAAACATGAGAAATTTCAGCTTTCTACGACCTGCAGTGCTATTCTGTAACAACATTTTCGTGTCTCGACAGCGGAATCCGAGGTGAGTTTCAAATTCGTATAAATATAAGACCTTATGACGTGTGAAATAAAGTTCACTTTGTAAGCTTAGTCACTCAGGTGAAGTCGATATCGAAATGGTTATTTACAGAATAGACTAGCTGTAGTTTCGGCTGAACATTGTCTGTCAGTCACTCAGTAACGGAAGAATTGCGATTCCTGAATAAACATTTTTCTTCTTCTCCTTTTTCTATATCCTAGGATTATAGATTGTCAATATTAAAAGGGTCATAAATGGTTTTTTATATTTTATTTTGAAGGTTTCTCGTTTGACCACTATTACACCTAAGGGCTCATATCGACGAGCGGCATTTGGCAGTAACGACTTAAGCCGTCGCCACCTGCCGTCAGTTGACAGCAGCCTTCGACAACCGGTGCTGCCTGCAGTGGTATAAAGAAAAAGAAAGAATGAAATAGAGTTTATTTGCGGCCAGCATGACGCATACTAAAAAAAAACACAAAATACAATTATACACATGAAAAGCCGGCGTTGATAGTTTGACGTCGATCGTATATCGATAGCATAAAAAGTAATAATAATGAAATAAGTAAACGAAAAACAATAATAAACAAATAAAATAAAAACATAGGTAACAAAATTGACAGACTGTTGCATAGGTCACGTTGGGTAAAGTAATAGTGGCGCGCACAAAGCTAAAATAGTAATAGTATAAATTTATTATCTGTGCGCACCAAAGACAACAAAAAACTAAAAATTGTCTCCGCCATTGGCAAGTGCCGCTTCTCTGTATGAGCCCTTAGGTGGGGTAGTCGATGGAACAGACTAGAAGTTACTTAATCACTCTGGAAGCTCAATGATCTGTACTGAATTTTGTGTCTGGTTAAAACTACACTATTGCTACGTAAGTTGCATGCGTTTTTTATCCCCGAACATTTTCGGTTAATGTGGAACAAATCGTGGAAGAAATTGCGGGATTGATAGTATCTTAATCTAGCTCAACCACGCAACTTCGTCTGCGTCACTTTTTTCATGAATGCTCCGCTCCTATTGGTCGTAGCGTTATGTTATGTAGCTTATAGCCTTCCCCGATAAATAGGCTGTCTAACACTGAGATATTTTTTTTTTCATTTCAAACCAGTAGTTCCTGAGATAGAGCGTTCAACCAAACAAACTTTCAGCTTTATAATAATAGTATAGATTTGAACCATGTTTTATTCTGGACTTAAAATAAAACGGCTCAATTGAAGAGCTTGGGCTTCCTTCCCGATCGATGGGTCTACATAGTTCGGGAACTTTTCCTCTTGAAGACTTGTATGAGTGGATTCTGAAGATCCCTAATCACCCGGTTCCAATATCTCCTGAATTTATCGAGAGAATGCCGAACCTATGTAATTTTGAATCGGAAGTTTTGTTCACTTATAAAGTGCCTAAAAGCTTCTCTGCGGCTTCGATCACGACAAAGTGGCAAATTTTCCCAACGGAAAATACTTTAAAGCCAGGATAAAAATTTAGTATCCTATTTTCCATTCTAGGACTACCCTTGTGACAAGTTTGATCCAAACTTGTTAAGCCGTTAATACGCGACTTTCGCATTTAAAATATCTTAGTTTCATTTTTTGTTAAGTTTTTTTAAGATAGTTAGTTTTCATTGATCAGTACAGTCGAATTGTAAACTTACTAACTAATTGTACCCATTATAAGGAAAGAAGAATCCAATAAGGAGACCAATCTCATGTTAACTTGATTGACAAATATGTATATACCAATGACGTATTATATATAGACACGTCATAAACCAACATCGCGGCGCTTAAAAACGCTAAATACCAGATAGCTACTAATACGCATGAAGAAAGGGAAAGAAAATATGTCACCGTACGGTGGAATGCCTGTTGCTAAAGGGAGATAAATATACATGTTCAGTTACGTCACAGGATAAGTAATATTCAAATTGACATCAAAACAAACGTAGTGTCGCGCGAGAGGTTGTTGCGTAACTAAGCGCGATGTGGCCGATTGGCTTCATTTCATGTTGTCATTTTAGAGTGCGGACAACGTATCTATAGTTTTATATATCATTGGTATATACTAGCTTTCTCGCGCAACTTCGTCTGCGTCACGTAGTTCATTAATGCTCCGCGCCTATTAGTCGTAGCGTGATGTTATATAGCCTTCCACGGTAAATGGGCTATCTAACACTGAAATAATTTTTCAAATCGGACCGTAAGTTCCTGAGATTAGCGCGTTCAAGCAAGCAAAAAAACAAACAAACTCTTCAGTTTTATAATATTAGTGCCTATAGATTTAGCAACGAAATCAATTGGTAATTGGTAATCAGTAATGTTTTTTATTCGGCTACATCCGAATAGAATGGAAACCGATCCCAACAAAGTTGAGAAAAAGCTGGACAACTTTTTTCATTACCAGCCATGAAACAGTGAAAGCCAGTCAAAAGGCTGAATTCTAAATATACATACTATGGTTCAGCAGCACTCCCTCAAAAACTTCCTTATTCTACAAAGGCTGTCTAAAATCGATAGTTTAGCCAGACCAGCATGGGCCATCGTGTAGCCGGGATCTATCGGGTCCGTCAGTCATTTCAAGTATTCCAATAGAACGGAACATAAACCAATTCGTCGGTTCGGAATACAAATTTGAATTTGCAACGAACGCTTTGTACCGTTAGAAAGTTTTTCGTTCAAAAATATTGATGGCCGTGTTCTAAATTCAAATATGTTTGACGTATGTAGGTACAGTCGATACGTTTATAGTTTCGTTAATGTTGAAATTATTTTATATAACAAGGCCATAAACAACGGCAATGAGCGTTTTACGTCATAATAAACCATAGTTAATTTGTTCGAACGATTGATTTAAAAAAAAAAATATACGTCGATAACATGAAGCTAAACCTTTTCAAGCGCTTTCTAGGCCTTTTATGAAAAAATAATCCAAACTGCTTTATTTACTTGTCAGTATCATATTTTAAATAACAGTTGAGTCGTTCTGAAGTATTATAATGACTCGATAAAGCAGTTAAGCAGAATCTATGCTACATGAAACAAACAAAAATAGACCTTAAGGAGACGAAGCTCTTTCTAATGCGACTGTACCTACATTAAAATCATACATTGTATTTTATTTTCTGTTATAAAGTTTGTATGTCCGTATGTTGGTAGTTTTATAGTATTTGACAGTTAACTGTTAGCATTGAAGACAACAATAAGCCCAACTAGGAGATGGTTGCGACTTTGTTTCTCATAAAAACTTTAAAAGTCATGTGCACTGGTTGGAAGTTCCGTTACGAATCTTTTCTTCTTTGCACTTCTCTTCTATAACTTCGTTTCATGATTTCTTCTTTATCTAGTCAAAATAATATGCTGTGCTTTCTTGGCAGTCAGAAATCTGTCACCCAGTTCACTTGTCAGAAATGTTGCCAAAATTTGCTAAAATTTAAATAAAGCTTGGTGTTTTGCAATATATAGGCATCTGCCAATAAATAATCTGCACATAGAATAGTCACTCAGCATTATGTCCAGCTTTTCCAATGTCAAATCTTTAATAGAGCACATTAAGGAACAATGAAAACGCTTTTTAAAGTTTCTCGCTCCATATTTTATTTTATGCAAGTAAATAGAAATACCAAAATACTATATCAAACAGAATCGAATAATCGATTTACAACCGAAAGCCAATCTAAAAAGGAAAGAAGCCATTTTGAAATCCACAAAAGCTAATCCACGCGCAAAAATATTACATTCAATAAACGGTAAATTTTAAATTTCGAATTTTAGAATTTGAATCTCGACTGGGAAGCGTTTAACTCATTGGTTCCGTTTCCAAACGGTTTCGTTTATGACCTAGGAGGTTTATCTTTATGGTCTGTTATTTTTAAAAGGTCAGCAGAATTTCTGCCCATATCAAATTGATGAAATGTTGTCGTTGTAAAATTGAACCGTTGAAAGGACTTTAAAACAAAAAAAAACGCAGTTAACTACAGAACAGCTCATAGATATGCCAACAAGGTCAACCGGCCATGGGCAGATACTTGAAATTTAAAAAAAAATACGTCCGAGTACTATCCATCCTGTTCCATCTCTCATCACGTCTACAAAGATTTGCTTATTAATTATTATTTATTTCTGCATAGAAAATTAAAAACCTGGTGAATATTTCCGCTACAAAATACTAAGCCCAATTGCAAACGTCATCCCTCCTATCCGTGGTTTAAATCGTCAGTTTTCGGTTTTCTCCCTTTGACAGTCAAAAATACCGGCGGACCAATGATCGAGCGGGAAACAAAAAAGTCGGTTACGTTTTGAACTTGGAACCTCTGAACGATCGGGTTCGAATAGAGGGGTTTTTAATCGAAATGTGATTGGTGTGCGAGTATCAACCATAGAGTATGGAATTGCCTAACCAACTAGACACTACATTGTTTTATTTCGATTTTTGAAAGAGTGTCCATGGAGTTTCTGTATACAGGTCCCAATACTAATCTACAAAAAAAAATTGGAAAATTTTATTTACAAAATTAGTTATTTATAGCGCTCTTCCTAATTACTTAAAGTTTCGCTGTGCCCGACAGGGTCGAAAATTATTTCAATTTATTATTTTTACCACCTGTATGTGTACAATTTGGATATCAATAAACGATTTGAGATTCGCTTTGAGATTTGACACTTAAGAATTTGAAATTAGCTCGTAGATTTCTTTAGATTTTGGAATGACCGATTCCTTGCGAATTCAAAAGTGTACACACACGTATAAGCTCTCGTTAATGAAAAACCTTTTTTTTTTACTTTATATGGGTTTGCTCTTGACTCTAGTGTAGGTCAGAGATGACAGAGACAAAGTCTACGATGGAACGAGCTTATCCAGAAGGAGCCTGTTCACTCTAACTTAGAAAAGATTAGGAATGTAAGCGTTCGGAAACACAGACGCAGGCAGAGAGTTCCTTCTTCTTCCAGGAAATCACTTAGTGTATGCCTGTTCGCTTTAAGAAATCCAAATTAGAGACGTCTTATACATCTTTGACAATGCAATCTCTAGCAGTGGCCACCGAGATATTTCCTTGCTCTGTGGTACTCGTAGGTACCTTCGGATTTGCGGGTAGTTGCCAAGAATTATTCGTTTCGGGATTAATAGAGTCTCGTGTTTTGAGCTGAAAATGTTCAACGATTTTTACTTTGAGTGGGATATTGGTTGAAGTGTGGTATTTTTAGTAGGAGCCTTAGTGCGAGTTTGTAAAGGTGGACTCAATAAAGTAAACGTGTATTTATGTCAATATATAAAAAACTAGCTGACCCGCGCAACTTCGTCTGCGTCACATTTTCCATTATTGCTGCGCTCCTTTTTGTCTTAGCGTGATAGCCTATAACCTTCCTCGATAAATGGGCTATCTAGCACTGAAAGAATTTTTCAAATCGGACGGAGATGTAGTTCCTGAGATTAGCGCGTTCAACCAAACAAACAAACTCTTCTGCTTTAATAATAATAAATCCTTGGACAGGATAAATATTATTATTAAGAGGTTGTTGATAATCCAAACAATGTATTTTTCTGATAATATAATCTGCATGGTCCTAAAACAATGTAAATTATGCGATTTGAAAGCAAACCCGGAACAAAATGATTTGTTTAGATGTCTGTAAAAGATAATTCCTGGAAACAAATAAAACCGTGTGAGCAAAAGTTTCTTGTATCAACAAGGTACAAAAATCTTTTGCTTCTAGTATGCTACGTTATTCCCGTGTGCCTTTGGATATTATTTGATGTTGAAAATCCGCAAATCTTTCGGACTTTCACACAACGGGTTCCGTACCATAACGCCAAAAAACCTATTTATTGTATGCCCCCCTTTTGTTTATTTTTTTATTTTATTTTTTTGTAATTTAACAGAAATACTCTGTCAAAATTTCAACTTTCTATCTATTACGGTTCAAGAGATACAGCCCATTGACAGACAGACGGACGGACGTACAGACAGTGGAGGCTTGGTCATAGAGTTCCGTTGGTTACCCTTTGGGTACGGAACCCACAGTATCTAAATATCCTAACTAATAAAAAAACGAAAATGAGTTTGTTTGATATGCTTACACACATAAATCGCTGATCCGATTTTAATGAATTTTTGTTAAAAGATAAGTGTGACCCTGCAGACGGTTAAAGGCTACTTTTTTCCGAAAGTCTATAATTAATGGTTTTATTTCTTATAGTTACATTTGCTTTTTTTATTATAATGATTGTAATTTATATTAATTTAATTGAGATGGTGATTATTATTGATTTTATTTTTTTTACACAATAGGGAATATGCTTAAAAAAAAATTGTTATCTAAACCCTTTATCTAAAAATATACAAAAATATATTACTAACAGTGGAAATAGAATCAAAATTGCTCGAAAAACAAACGAGATATAATTATTTTAAACAAATATATCTGTCCCTCTCGCGAAAACGCTGTTTTCTATGTATAGACGTCAATTACAGTAATCAGATGTATAGACGTCAAGTAATGTGACTTCAAATTCCATGTCGGACTTCTCGTTCTAAAAGTAATCTTTGAAGCTGATTCATCGCTGATGAAGATATTTAAAAAATATTTTCTAGAGTGTTTACTGGAGCTTATAAGTAATTCATTTAATAAATAAAAAATCGCGTGCATTCCTTGAGTTATCTGCATTTTGTTTACCTAACTATTTTTCTTTTTTGTGTAACACATTGAAACACAATGTAAATTGTTATTGAATAAATGAATGAAATGAAATAACGTGTGTAGCCGCGGACAAAAGATAGTAAAATATTTTTCGCAAATTCAAACTTTTACACCAACACTCGTTTTATTTTGTTTATGTCAGTTTACAACCGCACTTCTTTGTCACAGCGTACAATTTTTAACAAGCGCCTCAACATTTCTCCTTGTCTTCGCGTCACTGCACCGACTGATGGTTTCTCGATACTTCGCTAGAAATATGACGGAACTCCGACCAACTGACGTGCTTTGTTCCTGGATAGAAACAAAGTATTATAATGCACTGGTGTTCGAAGAATCTGCACTAACATCTAACAAAGAAAGTTTACGAAGATTGTTAGACTAACGTGCTTTGATATTTTGTAACCCAGTTTCATTGTTCGTATCTACATCGAACAATGATTACTGAAAGTACAACTTACTTGTTTATTTTTTTACTATTGTAGTTATACGTTTGACCACTATCTCACCTGATGGTAAGCGATGATGCAGTCTAAGATGGAGCACGCTTGCCTAGAAGTAACCTATTCACTCTTGACTTAAAGACTCTCAGGTTGTAGCTATCAGGAAACATAGACTCAAGCAGGGAATTGCACTCCTTAGCTGTACTGCTGTAGTACTCGTATTTAGATAAATTCTATAATTTAACTTGAGAAACGTGAGGCCCTCCAGTGTATATGTATTAGTTTCCTTTTTATGTTTAACTAGCTGATTCTCGTGGCTTCGCCCGCTTGACAAATTACATACTATTACCTTCCCCGTGAACCACTCTATCCATTGGTGAAAACAGCATGAAAATCGGTGCAGTAGATTTTGAGTTTATGGCGAATAGACAGACGCGGCGGAGGACTTTATTTTATAATATTTAGTGATATATATTTGAACTTTTACCACTTCACAAATGGCATTAAGTCCAGGCTTGGACCTTTTCGTAAACAGGTATAAAAGCCACCATATTCCCGACTCCGGATACGAACTCAGGACACAACAGGATCAGTCACTATCTGCCTTTAAGTCCATCCAAAAGTTGTCTAGTAGATATCGCTGTCCCTACCAGGGTTGCGTAATGTGTTCGAAAGAGACACTGCGACCCTGGAACGCAACAGACAAAAGGGATTAGGAGGAACAGGGATGGGTTTTGGTCAGCGATAAGACCTTCACTGTACCCATGGATTAAGAGCGTGTATTCCGTCCACTAGCGCCGCCAATCGTTTTTTATTATTTGTGGTAAATTTAAAACACATAGATAAAAAACCGCTCTGTAGTGCACTGAAGAAATGTATTTATTATGTTTTGAGAGTTATGTTTTGTACTTTAGAACATAAATAGTTGCCAAAGTCGATATTTTTGCTAAAATGGCCACTTTTAGCAATAATTGCCGTTTTGGCTATTTAGCCATGAGTTATGTATTAAAAATAGCTGTCAAAAAATAATAGATACATTTCTTCAGTGCACTACAGAGCGGTTTTTTATCTACGTGTCTTAAATTTACCACAATTAATAAAAAAAGATTGGCGGCGCTAGTGGACGGTATACACGCTCTTAAGATTGCATAAAACTTATGTGAAAATATTTTGGCGTAGAAAATTAAATACTATTTCTCCATGTATTTATTTACATTTCAAACTATTAAAATCACTTAGAATGTAATACTATGTGTTAGCCAACATACCAGGCGTTCAATGTCAAACAACAATTTTTCCATCCTGTATACGCCGCATATTCCATGACCTACTTACCTAAGTTCAGTGGCGTAACTATATTTACCACTAAGGGGATTAGGAAGTATACTTTATGTTATCTAATGGAATGCCATATCGGTTATATTAAAAGCAAGCCAGGGTAAGAGCTTCTACACATAAACTTGGATTGTTCCATTGATTCGTTTAGTCTCGAATGCACAAGATATACAAGTTGGATTTGTTTTCAGATTGCATTAAAAGTAATACATACAGTACCATGTAGTAAATAAAATAGTAATAACAACTTATATGATGAATTTTAGATAATTCCCAATAAAACGCAGTATAAAATTAACCGCACCACGAACTAAAATATCAATATTCGGGTTACTATCGTAATACCCAGAACAGTGTATCTCTCCCTCTACCTATTTATTATACGTGTGAGAACATAATTTTCATTTACCTCTACACCGTAGTTAATCCTAACGCCACAAACAGGGTGAGAAGCATAGGCGAGCGCGATTTATCAAAAAACTTTTTACAAAAAACGGAACTCGGAACTCGGTGTTTTTGTTAATTTGTTCGTTTTTTGACACCGACTTCCGAAATTAAAGTTATTTTTTAGTGTTTTTTTTTTGGAAGTCGGTTGTATTTTTTTGTAAAAAGTTTTTTATTTTTCACTTTTTAGTGGTACCCGACACCTAACAACACCACTGCAAAATCGCAGAAAAGCAAAATACAAACGCACTAGTTGCCCAAATGATTTTCGAAAGTTCCCCTCGACTTCTCTGGGATGCAATCATCAGATCCTGATTTCCTTATCATGGGACCATTTGGGAAGTATTCCCTTTCCAACAAAAAAAAAACATTTTTAAAATCGGTTGGCAAGCGACGGAGTTATGCCCGAACAAACATTAAAAAAAAAATACAAACATCCGAATTAAGAACCTCCTCCTTTTTGGGAAGTCGGTTAAAAATCATGCGGTCTTAGCGGTTTTCGTCGATTCCATAGAGTTTTCGTCCAATGGAACTACGGACTTTCTACCAGCGATAGCGTCAAAAATGATAACTATGAGATTGTTAAACGCTGTCAAAATGTCACGTGATGTTTCTCTTACATTTTGGCATTTCGATTGTCATAGCGTGGCAGTTTGTCTTAAGCCTCTGAACACACACACTTGTCTATTGTGAGCACTTACCGTGACGTGACGGAGCGACTTCGCTAACAAGAGAACGTCTATGGTGTTGCCTTGTGGAAACACGTATAACTATATACCTTTTAAATAATATAAATATGGCCGAGCATTTGCTTATACTTGTTCCCTATACAAGACCACATTGCTAGTGCTCTCTATTTTTATATAACCTATGAATCACCAAATAATAGCGCCAGAAAAACGTGAAGTCCCCCTTTTTTACAATGTAAGTCAAACAGGAGTGCTATTCTGTAAATATCTAACTGGTGAAGTGACTATGGAGTGAGTTGTCAACCATCTTGCAACGTCACTATTGAATGCCAGCTGACTACAGCTATGTGTTAACGGTGAGATATAAACAGAATAGATTGGCAGCTCGCAATGCACTGAGGCCTCAAAATCGCGCTCGCCATCGCTCCCGCATCCGCTTTAGACACTGCGCGACACTCTGAACGAACCCTATGTAGGTGGAATGAGAGGCGCGGTTAGGTTATTTTAATAATACTAGATGTGCCTCAGGCTTCGCTGGAGTGTCGTATGTTTAATTATTATTTTCAGGTATTAAAGCTTATACACAAGTGATAAATAATGTATATTTTTATTTTTGTGTCATGTAAATTTTAGAAGGAATTTTTAATTTTGGATTACTTTGCATAATAAAACAATGGTCAAACATCACTACCTTTCTCTATGATCGTTTTTACTTGGGTTCTATGCTTTTTGATTCATAATTTTAATTGTATTTATTTATCTATCATGTATTTATTCATTTAAGTCGTACACCTAAGACTACCTACAGTACTGTATTTCCTTTCTCTTTAAAATCCATCCAAAGGTTGTCTTGAAAAGATCGCTCTTAGCGATAAGGCCGCCCATTGTGTCACCTTAAGTAATGTTTACTTAATTTATTTTTTCTGTAACTTATATGGTGTACATAATAAAGAGTATTCTATTCTATTCTATTCTAATTATTGTAAAATTCTAGTTCCTAAAACGTAACAGACAGTTGTGTTGCTGGGGAGTTTGTTGGCCACTTCTTCTCCACAGCTAAAACACTAGGAAGTGGTGACGGGCGGGCGTTTTGGGGGACTGTCTTTTGTAAAACTTGACGTTCAAAAAGTGCTGACCCTCAGCCTAATTTGAATAAATGACTTTTGAATTTTGTTTTTTTTTTTGAATTTATAACGTGATTTTTTTTAAGTCGCTCGTGGAAATGGTGCTTTTAGATTAGCGTGTATCATTGATCTAACTCATCCTCTATCCATCATATCGATTGTGTCTCATGGAAAGCGACTGGTGAGATCTACGATGGGAAAAGCATACCAGGAGGTTCTCTCCGAAATTAAGGCAGAAATGTATGCTGTAACTACAAAGTCTCAGATAACATAATAATTGTAAAAAAAGTTCACTAACTGGAATGTTTTTTTTACAGGACCAGAGTATTCAAATCAGCCACCTCGGAGCAATCTGTGTACATACATTTAAAAAATATATACTTACTGAATTGGGAACCTCCTCCTTTTCTGGAAATTGGTTTAAAACAGCACCTACCACTATTCTCTGCATCACCCAAAGGTTGACTGGTAGAGAATGCCTATGTCATTAAGTCTGCCTCTGTACTTTTTTTGTGCTGAAAGTGTTAAATAAATAAATAAATAAATAATTGCACGAATAACAGATCCAAGCCAGGGACTTAAATCTAAACAGTTTAAATCAATGTGAGAAAAATAATGGGATTAGTGATTTAATCTATCGGGCGCTGAGAGATTATGAAAACGGAGATTTGATCAAACCGCGGGGAGAAGGGATTTGATAAAGATATTTAGGATTTTTACAGTTAATCTAAAAATGTAATACTCGAAGTATATCTAATTGTAATCTTTGAAGCTTTATAACTTCATCGCTAATGAAGGTTATAATAAGGGAGTTAATAAGAATTTCATTTTGCAAATATAAAAATCCCTTGAAAATCTATACAAATAAAAACCGGCCAAGTGCGAGTCGGACTCGCGCACCGAGGGTTCCGTACAAACCTGTAGGTATTATATTTTAAAACTAGATCTCGTTCAAAACTTTCGATGGTAGTTTACATGGTACTGTACATCATTTATTTATTGTTTATCATATTTATTTTTTAGTTTTATCATTCTCTTATTTTAGAAGTTAAGGGGGGGGGACACATTTTACCACTTTAGAAGTGTCTCTCGCGCAAACTATTCAGTTTAGAAAAAAATTATATTAGAAACCTCAATAATTATTTTTGAAGAACTATCTATAGGTACCCCACACGTACGGGTTTGATGAAAAAAGAAATTTGAGTTTCAGTTCTAAGTATGAGGACCCCCAAAATTTATTGTTTTTTTTTCTATTTTTGTGTGAAAATCTTAATGCGGTTCACGGAATACATCGACTTACCCAACAGCATAGATCTTATAATTTCGGAGAAAAGTGGCTGTGACATACGGAAGGACAGACAAACAGACAGACATGACGAATCTATAAGGGTTCCGTTTTTGCCATTTGGCTACGGAACCCTAAAAATGAATCTCCGAAATGTATGTACGCGCATAACTTCGTAACGACTGATCCAAATTAGATAATTCTTTTATAGTTGTGTTCGTAATTGTCAGGGCGGTTTTCATTAAAGAAAAAAATAACAATGTTCATGTCAAATGTCACACTACACAGTAAGTAAATACAAAGGTATATATAATAGTACAGCGTATTATTAATATTGATGTTTATGTCACTCTTTATGGTAATGTTTGTATTATATGTTTATTTTATGTCTGTGCGGTTATTAAACCGGTGCCTGTGACGTTATCAGACCGAAATTGTTGATCATAGTACGTTTTGTTTCATAGAGGACGTTTTTGGTGTTTTTACACTAAAATATTGTACGTGCCAACGTATTTATGTCTTTATTATTGGTCTAAAGAGGTATGCTCCAGACGCACTGCAACTTACCATCCCTACCTTGTTGCTATTCCACCAATTTCAACTAAGCTTCTTCAAGCGTCTTTCATAATGCGCACAGCAAAGGAGTGGAACTCTCTGCCTGTTCTGTGTTTCCGAGCGCTTCCAACCCTAATCTTTTCAAAGTTACAGTGAACAGGCTACTTCTGGGTAAGTTCGCTCCATCGTAGACTATGTCTCTGTCATCTCGGACCTAAACTAGATTCAAGAGCAAACCCATCTCAAATAATAAAAAATCAGGTTGCACTCCGGCAGAAGTGAAAACTTGAACATTAACATTGTGCATTTTTTAATCATCCGCCTTACGAATTTTCGAACAGGTCACGTGTCCTGACGTCTTACAAATAAACGTCGCTAAAGAAGTTTTCATTTAAAAAAAAGAGCAGTGCAGAGAGTAACGTCCCGCAAACCTCCATTGAAAAGTGAGGATCCTATGACCGGGCGGTTGTTGTGTCCGCTGGGCAACTTCCCGGTTGACTGTTGGATATGTTCAAATCGAACAGAGAACTTTGATATCACAATGCAGGATATTGTTACCAGTTCGCCGCTGGAGGTGATGCAGTTTTTTTCAAATCGAACAGAGAACTTTGATATCACAATGCAGGATATTGTTACCAGTTCGCCGCTGGAGGTGTAGATGGTGATGCAGTTTTTTTAGTTGCCATGTAGGTTTTTGTTACGTTGATTTATCTTGTGGCAGCATTGATGCCACTACAAGTCTATAAGCCTGCTTTAATTGAAATAAATACAACTTATTGAACGTTTTAAAAACTAAATAAATCTAAAAACGAGTAGGACAATAAATAATACAATATATAATTAAAGACAATATATAAAATAAATCTAAATGCTCGTTTACGGAGTGCCGATAATCTCCCAGTATTATAATGTACTAGTTGATGCTTGCGACTTCGCCAACTTGAAAAATTATGTACTAAAACTTTCCTCGAGAACCACTCTATCCATTGGTGAAAATATCATGAAAATCGGTGTAGTAATGTTTGAGTGTATCGCGAACAGATAAACAGACAGACGCAGCGGAGGGCTTATAATGTTATGTAGTGATAATCTATGGCAAGCCCCGCCGCGCGCGTAAAGCGCTTCTCCGTAAACGCTCTCACACAACGCCATACCTTTGAATGTAGTGCGACCTGGTGCAGCAGTGCTATTCTGTAAACATATCGAAGTGAACACTTAGGCGAATTGAACGACCAGTGAGCTGTCAAACCATACAAACAAGATGGCATGACAGCTCACTTGTCGTTTACTCCACCTAAGTGCTCACGGTGTGATGTCAACAGAATGGGCTTGTGTCCTGAAAAAAACTAATTAGTCCGTCAGTTAGATTATCAAAAAATAATTGACCCGTTTTTTTTTTTTTTTTGTTACGGGAACTGAAATTGACGAAGTTACGACGCTTTTAAAATTCTCAATATGTCACACCTTCGCATAATTTTTACTCAGTCGTGACGTCACCAGCCCCCATTCGCGAGTTTTGATACGTTTTATCTATGTCAATATTCATTAATTTACAAAAACCAAAAATACGTATCCATTATTTTTCAATACTCTAACTGACGGGCTAAATAGTTTTGCAATTTGTGGATGATGGAATCTAGCCTATTGACCGGCAGACCACATCGACGGCGGATGCAAGCGGGGTGCATCTCCCGACGTCTCAGTAAACGAAGACTTAGACTTATTTAATATCTTTTTTTTTCTAAACGAGCACTAAGTGTTATTCGTTCTTCAAAAAATAAAAGCCCAACAAAATCAAACAAATTAAAATATTAATTGCACAAATGGCACAGTCTTGTACTTGAGAACTATCTCCTTCTCTGCGAACTGTTACCAGCAACATCGTGTACCGTCAGCATACCAACTAGTGCATCAGTAACAGTGTCACGTTCCCAGCAATATTGTGAATTAGTTGTTTTTGTGTGACGCGGACGAGAAGTGGGCCAGATGCTTATTAAAGCTATGACAAGACTTGATAATATGAGCTGTAAGTAGGGAAATAAAGTGGTGTTGTAGTTGGTAATAATTTAGGAATTAAAAATAAAACAGTGTGCTTGTTGCTTATTTCGCTGGATTTATTTGTTTCTTTATGTTGGGCTTTTTGAGTACGTACCTATCCCTTATGGGTATCGCCGACGCAGTTCGGGGTTTACACACCACGTGGACCCATTGCGTGTTGCGGGATGTCATGTCTTCGAATTGTTGGTTCTAGGACCTGAGCGCATGTCAGAATACGCTCACTTTATTGAGAGTTGTGGTGATGAAATCTTTTGACAAACCCACCATCTACAACAATTCGTAACTCTAGTTTTTACCACTGATAGGCATACTTTTGACCACTTTGTCACCCAATGGTAAGCGATGATGCGGTCGAAGATGAAGCACACCTGCCTAGAAGTAATTTATCCACTCTTGACTTAAAGACTGGGTCATAAAAGCACGGTATAGTAGACCTACTATTATAAACGTATATTTAAAAAAATGAAACGTTTTTATTCTTATACATATAATGCTGCTTCTTAAACTTTGCTACGTTTAGTGATTTTTAATAAGATACTTGCTCTTGTCAACAGGCCTTACGTAAAAATTAGTATGCGAATTGCATGAGTTAGCCTTTAACTGCAGTAGATCTTTTTTCTTTCATGTTGAACAAGTACAACAAGTAGTGACAAGTACACTAACTGCAACAACTGCGGACATCATCTGCATCGTTAAGTCTCTTCCCAACTATATTGGGGTCAGTTTCCAACCTAACCGATTGCAGTTGAGTACCAATGCGTTACATGATGTGGGTAATTTGATCTTATTCACCCAGTCCGGGAAAAGCAACTTAAATTCGTGACAAACACCGCGGCTTTAATTTGGGGATCTTTAGTCAAAAGTAAAGAGGATACCTACTGCTACTATACATAACTATATAATATCATCCCAGCGACACCGTCAACATTTTTTTATGAAGTGATAACTTCTTTAGCGGCGTTTAAAACTTTTCTTAGGATGGGTATAAAATGTTAAACTCGCGTCAGGACACGTGACCTGATTGAAAATTCGTAAGACGTCAGGACAATTGACCTGATCGAAAATTCGTAAGACGGATGATTCAAAAATGCACAACGTTAATGTTCAAGTTTTCACTTTTGCCGGCAACCCGTTATTTTTTTAAGTAGTAGAAGCGAATGCAAACGTTCCGTGAAATTACCTGAATTGTGTCTGTGGTGAAAAAGTGGTCAAATGCATCATATCTATATATATCTTCCTATATATAAAAATGAATTGCTGTTCGTTAGTCTCGCTAAAACTCGAGAACGGCTGGGCCGATTTCGATAATTCTTTTTTTGTTTAGTTCGCCAGAACACAGGGAAGGGTTAAAAACAAAAAAAAATGGGTCGGTGAGGTAGCCAGTTGACGGGAGCGAAGCACAGCTAGTCAGTAATAATACAAAACCAACAAATTTAATCGTGTAGCCTTAAACTCTAGTCTACTAGGTATTTAATCAACTAAACATAAATACTTAACAAGCTCAAACTACCCTACTTTCGGCAACATTTATTCAGACTTATCACACCGAAGGCTGCATTCCAAGAAATTCTCAACTAAAAGCTAAAACTATTCGCTAAAATAAATTAGCAGAAACACGAGTGCGATAACAGAAAGATAAAAGTGACGTTTTAAAAGATACAAAGAATTAATTAACACATTCTGTAATGTCGACTGGATCATTTGGCACAGTTTTAAGACTTGGTTTGGGTCAGGGAGTGAATTTATTACGGGTTATACAAGGTTGTTGCAGGCTATTTCAATTATATTATTTTAAATGGAGTAAGATTACTTCGTTTTAGGGTTCCGTAGCCAAATAGCAAAAACGGAACCCTTATAGATTCGTCATGTCTGTCCGTCTGTCTGTCTGTCTGTCCGTCCGTCCGTATGTCACAGCCACTTTTCTCCGAAACCTGAAGAGCTATGCTGTTGAAATTTGGTAAGTAGATGCATTTCGTGAACCGCATAAAGATTTTCACACAAAAATAGGAAAAAAACAATAAATTTTGGGGGTCCCCGTACATAGAACTGAAAGTCAAAATAAAATTTTCATCGTACCCATACGTATGGGGTATCTATAGATAGGTCTTTAAAAATGATATTGAGGTTTCTAAGATCATTTTTTTCTAAACTGAATAGATTGCGCGACAGACACTTCAAAAGTGGTAAAACGTGTGTCCCCCCCCCCTTAACTTCTAAAATAAGAGAAAAATAAAACTAAAAAAAAATATATGATGTACATTACCATGTAAACTACCAGCGAATATTGGTTTGAACGAGATCTAGTAAGTAGTTTTTTTTTAATACGTCATAAATCAAAATCGCAACTTCTGCTTACGGAACCCTCAGTGCGCGAGTACGACTCGCACTTGGCCCGTTTTTGGTTTTTTTTGGTACCGAACTGAGAAATTGACTTTAAAATAACTTTTTTCTAATAGCGTTAATTTGCTGACGCTACCATTGTATAAGTACAGTGAAGTGACAAACGCGGCGGTTTTCAGCCGCAACTTGCACGCTTCTGCTCAGTTATCTGTGAAACTCTTATTCGCTAGTATTATAATATAAATGTTATGTTATTCTTTAACTTGATAAAATACTTTGTTTTTGTAGGAGTAGTAAAATTACTCAGACTACCACAAACCAAACTACATATAGGTAATCATAACATAGAGTGCTATTCTATAAAAAGCGATAATATTCTATTGGCAATCAGAGGGCCGATTCTACAATTTTTTTAGGAACTTTCACATTCGCATCACAGGCGCAATTTGTTAAAAAAGCCTCAATTTCAACGCATATTTGTCAGATTATGACAGCAGGCGAATGTGATATGTGCTTAAAAATTTGTAGAATTAGCACATTTTGGGGGGCATCTTACCAAAAAGTTATTATTGATTACATAAATTCCCGTAGCAGTTGTCAAACTCGCACATTTTGAATTTTTAGTAAATCGTCTTCGCTGGGCAGTTTTCTGAAGAAATTGGAGTTTAGAAAATGTAGTACCTACATGTTCTCAGGCTTAACTTAAAATTCTAAGTTCGGAACAGGGGCTTGCTTAGAGCCACTTCAAACCTCACTCAAATCACCACTTAGGTAATCCGAATGCAAACTCATTTGTTTTAAAAGTAAATCATCACAGATTTTCCTCTCGACACCTTTCTAATTACAAACTTTTGTTTTGAAAAGAGCAAAAAGAAAAAGTTACCAGGAATATGGACATTATTTCGTAGAAAATTATTTCAAGAATTCTCACCAAAACGTCAAAAGCTCTTTCTTCAACTTTCCGTGTGATTATGTTGTACAAAAAAATGCTATTAGTTAGTCTTTGACCCGTTGATTAATCTTTTGTCCCAATTTTTCTTTAACTCTTTTATAACTCTGAAATAATTAAAAAAACTGCCGTGTTACGTCTGAAAAGCAGTAAGATTTTTTTCTTGAAGTGTTAATTAAAAGTGGTCTACTAAAATTTTTGTCTAAAAACTTCTATTTCTGAGATGAAAATTAAAAATTGGTAAAAATTAATTTATGTTGGTGCAGAAAAATTAAATAACGATCATAACTTGTAGATATCGTTTGTGAATTCATTTACACTTCATTTGCATTAAATAATTCATACTTAAAAGGCTTTTCAATAATACATAAATTATATTTACGAAATGTTTCACATGAAATTCAGATGTCACTCAGGCTGTTATTATTGAATCAATCTCATTTAAAAGCAGACTCAAGGCCCCTCTTTAATGTCATTTGATATCTCCTAGGAGACTGACTTCAAAATAAACATAAAAACGTAATTTGAGACCGTCAATTGAATAAAATTCAAATGATATTTACAATTCTGACAGCTGATTTCGCGCGCAGACGCCATTTTGAGAACCATAGACATCGATTTGTTTCTTTCTCTTACCAAGTGTTACAAACTTACAACCAGCCTTATTGAGCCACTCAGCCACTAATCTTATCATTAACGAAGCAAACAAAACTGTGGTATTAGCCAGAAAGTTGGGGAGAAACTCATTAGTACAAGAGTTTAATCTTTCACCACGTCGATACATTGGGCTGATCTCTTATTGAGACTATTTATTTCTTTACAAATCATTGATTGAAAACCAATAAATAGGGTCGGATAAAATTGCTAAACAATCTAAGAAGGGGTTTAATGAATAGGTTGAAAAGTATTTTTTGTATTTCCAATACTTAGGGCCTTTTAGAAGTAGCCCTGTCTTGCCCTGTTATATCAGTATTCAATATATCTGTCGAAATAAAAGTGTATTGCATTTCTTGTGTAGCAATTTTTCAGTTTTTTTTTTACTCGCTTGCAACCTACACTAGTACTTCAAAGAGATAAATCTGTTAGTTTGTAGGAAGAAATCTCTTGATGCACTTAAGATCATTTATTCCTCGTGGAATTGCATGCAAAGTCCTTGTTCGTGGAACTGAATGAACCGATTAATAAATCTTGATACCAAGGATTGAAAAGTTAGTTAAGAACTATTTCGAATAAGAGTTTAAAAAGAAAAAAACTGTTTAGAACTTTAAGTCTTCCATGGAAGAAAGTGAAAATTCACTCTCTTCCTGTAAATTCTTGAACAAATTTAAAAATATATCTTTCGATACAAAGCCACACTATTGCTGAGTGTTATGCTAGTTTTCTCGAAAAAAATGCACAATTCTTGTGGCATAAGTCGCGGGCCGACACAACGAGATCATACTACAAAAATGTGCGATTTACGCGCTTCACGAAAGAAATCCTGAAAGAGCTCGTGGCTAAATAATAACAGCCGCTAGCAGGGTCTATCTTTAAGGTTAAGCAAAGCTTGCCAAGGTTGCTCTGTGGATGGGTGGCCATCTTCACATACCGAGTTTCCTCCTTGCCTCGGAAAGCACGATAAGCCGTTGGTCCCGGCTGTCATTTGTAGATCTTTGGCAGTCGTTACGGATAGTCAGAAGCCAGAAAATCTGACACCAGTCTTGCCAAGGAGTACCGTGTTACCCAGTTAATGGGTTGTGGAGGTCTGGTAGGCAGCCGCTCCACGTAAAATACTGGTATTCAGCTGAATCCGGTTTGACTGGAAGCCGACCCCAGTATAGTTGGGAAAAGGCTAGGCAGATGATGATGACGAAAGAAATCTTGGCTACCTATACACTACATAACTGTTTGGAATAATATAAATAGGTACATCAATAAATAACATCGGTATGTACTAGAACGATCGTTAATTGAATTATCCGACGCTTGATATACGTTACTTTCATTTATCTCTACGCACACTCGTGGACGATATTACTTAGGAACATGATATAATTATATAACAGTTACATATGTATAGGTGTTTTGTACGTAATAAGTAAGCCGTGGTATTAATAGTGTAAGAGTTACAGCTGTCGAGGTCAAACTTCGAATGAATTACTGTATCATAATATTATGACCGTTTGTGGGTCAAACTTGGCCAAAGATCACTAAGTATGGAAAGTAAAAAGGCGTTTGCCCAGGAGTAGAGCATAAAGGCTAAAAGAGAAAATATCTATCTCAAACTAGTTTTTTCCCGCGTTAAAACGATTTTCGAAACCGTTTCCAGGGTAGCAAAATTCATCAATATCATTATTTATTCGTATTAGTGTAATAAACAAATAATTATACTCACTTTCGTATTTCTAATATTAGTTAGTATAGAATTTGTAATCGATTTTTTTTTTTTTTTTATACAAAACGGGGAAACTCTTGGCCCAAATCTCACCTGATGGAAAGTGATGATTAGGCCGAAGATGGAAGCGAGTTTCACCCGGAATCCTCTTACACAGAGGAACTGGGAATTTTATGAATATAAAAGTCTGTAGGTACGTTTTGCTGTTTGTCACTCAACGGCTGAACAGATTTCATCAATCTGTAACTGAACGCGATCAGCATATAAACCACGCGTAAGGACTGTCAGTGTCATTATTTTTTATGGAATATTGACACTGACAACTCTTGAACGCAACTTGATTGCGATAAGTTCCATTGGTGAAATCCGCTCTTAGTTGAAACATAGGTGCACCATTCCGTGTATCGCTAGCATGATCCTGTGGGATAATGTTGGACTTTCACGTGTATTTCGTTTAAACGTTTTGGGAATACAATAATTGTGCGTACAGCTAAGGAGTGGAATTCCCTGCCTGAGTCTGTGTTTCCTGATATCTACAACCTGGGAGTCTTTAAGTCAAGAGTGAATAGGTTACTTCTAGGCAAGCGTGCTCCACCTTAGACCGCATCATCGCTTAACATCAGGTGAGATAGCGGTCAAACGTACGCCTATAAATATTAAAAAAAAAACTATTGCAAATCTAGGTAGGGTTGACAACATAATTTGCTATAGACTATTGCTAAGAGCATATTTATCAAAATAAACACACAGTAACAAATCTCTCTACAGAAACAAAGACAGAACAACAACCTCACCTAACTCGTATTAAAAACTCAACCCAACCGTTCACAATTCCTGCAAAATATCACCCTAGAAGTTGTAACGAGAGACTCACACATGGGACCAGGGGTTGTCAACTCTGCCGCAAAATGTTGAAGTTTCAACTTCACAGACTTCAAGAGACAATTTAGTTTTAGTTTTAAGTAATCTGCCGCTTGCGTGACAGTACCTGTTGACATTATGGGGTCATTGTACCGCTAGTGTTTGCTAAGGGGATATATAAAGTATAGTGTGTGGCTGAGTAGGTGTGATGTATGTTGGTGGGCTCATTTTGGGTTTAAGTTGCCTTTTATGAGAGTTGTGAAGGATGACGCGTGTTCATTAAGCTAGGAATTATGGCTGAGAGAGTGGATATGAAACTTTTATTCTATGTATACCGAATCCCTTTTTAGTTCGTCCTCATGTGAATTGTTGACGAGTTCAGGATAAAAATTATGAATCAAAAATTGATTTTAAATAATTAGCAATCCACCCTGGCTCTGCGTGGTTACTGCAATTATATACACACAACTTACTCGCTTATTGTTCTTTCTTTCACTAATAAAAACTGGATCAAAATCCGTTGCGTGGTTTAAAAGAAGTAAGCGGAGACAGAGAGCGATTTTGATTTATTTACAATAGAGACTATCGACAAACATTTCGCTTAGTTAAAAATATATCTATACTACTTTCTGCCCCGACCTCATACACGCATTCATTGCCTACGTTCGACTGTGCGTAGTCTGTGGGTCACTCATTCGATAACGGAAGAATTGTATATATATATATAGATTGAATAATGTTTGAATTTTGCTGCCACCAACCATTATAAATTATCTTTTTTGCAACGAAACCTTCAAAGTATTACGATATTTAATTACCTACCTTAAAGTACAACTCAGTGACAGACTACTAGTCATGTAAAACTTATAATGCTTGAAGAAAATAACCTCATTAAAATGGTATTACTTTCAAACAAAACATTTCAGACATTAATTTCTTTGTCGCAGTTACACATAATAATAAGCCGTATTCTGTGCACGCAAGGAGTATTGTTACAACATAACCTAATTATACGAAAAACAAAGACTTGTGTGTTTCTGTTTTAAACGAGACCAAACAAGATGGCGATTCATAAATTAGTACGACACGGGCAAACTTAAATGTGATAAAAGAAAATGTAGAAGTTGACCCACGGTTTTAAGGAAAGTATTTTACAAGTTCATGAATACTTAATTAGAGTAGTGTCGGAATATTTTTGAGAAACTAGAGTGAGACACTAACTTTTTTTTATTTGAGTTGGGTTTGCTCTTGACTCTTGTCTGGGTCAGAGATGACAATGACAGAGACAAAGTCTACGAAGGAGCGAGCGTACCCATGTAGCCTGTTCACTCTAAATTTGAAAAGATTAGGGTTGTAAGCGTTCAGAAACACAGACGCAGGCAGAGAGTTCCACTCCTTTGCTGTGTGCATTATGAAAGAGTTAGTTTGACAACACAAGTTCTCATTGCAAAGCTAGTCTATTATTAACTTGTTTTTTCACACGGCTTTAGTAGCCGCCACAGAAACTAAATATTAGACTTTGACAAACAGCGATAGTACAGCTCTTGTACATGTAACACACCCCACACTAGTAATTTCTCCTGTATCGTGGGTGCGTTTACAAACGTACAAAGTCACATACACAAACAGCCAGATCCGGTACAACTATCTGTAGGCCAAACAAATATTTGTTCCGTGCGGGAATCGAACCCACGACACGCGACGCAGCAGCCGATCGCTCAACCACTGCGCCAACAGTGTCGTGAAATAGTATTTTATTTCACTTAATACAATGCTTCTATCATGTTTCCTCTTCTCTATCCTTTGTTGACTGGTAGAGATTGACTAAGGCATTAAAACCGCCTTATCATGAAGTTTAAATAAATCAAAATACGGAAAAATGTATTTACGTTACATATTTATCCTCGAGGTCACAGACCACTATATTAACTCTAAGCAGTGATGTGACAGAACGGAGCCTAGAAGGCTCCGTTCTGTATACAGGCATTGTTTGATTAACTGGAAATTTTCTATTGCCACAATAAATTATTTGTATTTGTAAATTATTTTTGTTGCACTCAAAGTTCCATAGACGTTTCAACCAATCGATAACGTAACCTTTTCCCAAGCATATTGTGGTCTGTTCCCATATAATCAGAGGCCACTGAATACCAGTATTCGACATAGAATGACTGCTTATCTGACTTCCATAATCCATTAACGACCTTAAACGTCCATTGGTGCTGCAAATTTGTTCGAAAGTTATCGCGCCCTGAAGGACATTTGAAGGAACACGGTTGGAGACTGACACTCCCTTCCATTCCACCCAGAGTGCGTGGCGAAGATTTCCCATCCACAAAAAATACGTCTATTTGCGAATACAAATTCAAGACCGTATTCAAAACCATCTTCTTTCCATTCTCTGACAGAAAATAAATCAAAACTTGAAAAATTCAATATTAAAAGTGTCATTCATCATTTGTGATCTGTCTAAAAATACTCCGATTTATTTAGCTTCAGACATTATTTAAATAATGATAAATAATGAGCTGTTGGAGCATCAATTAATCAAGTGGTTTCGGTAACGTTACAGGTGTGTTCGTGCATTAGGTATGCAAAGTGTGATTTATTATTTTAAACGTGTACTTGGCTCAAGATGCTTGAGGGATGTTAAAAATGTATATGGAGGTTAATAAAAAAGAATCAATTTTTAGGCACGCGTTTGACTACTATCTCACCTGATGGTAAGCGAAATTTTTAATAGATCGCTATACGTCCTTTAATTTTAAAATTTTAATCGTAAAGTAAAGGAAGTGAGAGGAAGTAGAGGAAAAAAGGGTAAAATTATATCTTTACCTTCGCGTACGTTATCTCATTATGTATTAAATGCACTTTTTTTCGTTTTCTGTTTGCATTTTCAATGAAGTTCTGGCTCTGTACCAGTAAATACCCAAAGCATTAAGTCCACCTTTATAAATATTTTTTTACTCAAGCATAAAGTTTAAGTATTTTTTTTTATTCAGATAGAGGGTTCGTGAAACAGAAGCTACCTGCAGGTATTCATACACCCCAATTTTATCAAACGTATGCATATCAATATTAAAATAGTATGCCACCTTGAGATCAAGTTTGGCAATCCATAAAAAATACTGGTGACTTTATTTTTAAACCAAAAATAATATTCTTGTACACAATTATGAATTCAGTACTTGAATTCTGAATAAATAACCACATTAAAAACGTTATTATATTAGTCACGATACTTAATTACTTTTCACATAAAAGCATAATATACAGAATGTATTTACAGAAGGATCTGTGAATTTATGTAAGTATTCACAAGATAGTGTGTACAGGTAACCTCAAGAGTTACCTTAACAAACTACTAAATACTATTAAACAACTAGTACTACGCACTACTAAACAACTAATGAATTCGCAAATTTATATAAAAACGCGTATAAAACAAAATCATTGGGCATAAAAAACAAAACACTTTTTGATGCAAAAACTCAAGTGAAAATATAATAAAGTCATCATTGTAACTCAAATATAACTCTGCCTACCCCGTAATACCCACAAGCGTGATAGTATATATCTTCACAAACGCCTAATAGGCATATACCACTGAACTAATAGCCCTTTCCTTGCTCCGAGCGATTATAATCCACAGCCGCTACGAAATGACCCCTCGTAGCACTTTCGTAGACGTGCTACGAAAGCGTAGCGCTACGTTATCGCTACGTCAATTTAGTAGGCAAGTGATTGCTAAGAGATTTGAGAATCGGTTGGCCAATTTTTGGCTGTGATAAATTGTATTTCTTTAAGACGTTTATGTTTTTGAGATTAGATTAAACTAAATATATTTTTTAGTATCTCCATAAATGTAGGTACGTTAAAATGGCTTAAATTATAAAATAATTATGACAAAATATATACTTATACATAAGAGCTTGTGATGTTGATCAGAATCTAATCGAAATAATGTACTGCTGTAGTTTTTTTTAAGTTGGAACGTATAGGTATGGAAAAGCATCAGTTAGTTTATTTAACACTAGCTCTTTCCCGTGGTCTATCCTTCAGGATAAGACTATAAATAGGTTTCTACAAGTGAACGAATTTCATAATCGGAACAGTAATTTAAGAGATTGATTCCTCTTACAAATCTACATTCTGTATAATATTACTTTAGACGAGGTTTTGTTTAAAAACAAGTTATCCTTTACACGCACAACCCATTTCCCAATTTATCACAAAAACATTACAATTATACTTTGTAAGCACATCTTACCCGACTTAACAAAGACAAATGATGTGTTAATGTATTCACCGCACTGACTGCTTCACATTAATTCACGTTTGACTCCCATAGGCTAGCATGGCGGTTATTAATTACGAAAACTCGTTATCTTCTGGCTTCAGGACTTCAGATAATATATTTTAAAAGAAAGAGACAGATTTTTCATGAATATTTAATAACTGGATGGTAAAAACTGCAAATATTTTCAGTTTGACTTTCTTAAGATCAAAATCAGAAATAATGACATAAAGCTGTCCTGAATCGACTTCTGTCGTGATCCTTTACGTTCTCTAGTAATGAAAAACAGTTCTTAATTTATTGTTCTAGTATCTACGAAGAGATATTAGGGAAAGGTCAATGTACTTTATTCCACGTTTATCTGGCGTAAACTATAGCTGTAACTATAGCCGTAGCTGGTTGAACGACACTTTTTCAAGGACATTTCGAAAATCAATGTCAATCCCATAGATGACCATTGTTTTTCGGAATTTCACGAGATCATCTCCTGGATTTCAAAATTAAGAATTTGAAATTGAATATTTGTCAAAATCTACTTTGATTTTGAAAACTGTCATTTGGACATTAAAGAACGGTTTTGAGATACAACCAACTCCAAATTGTGACTTCGATTATGTATTAGGAACTAACACAAGCTTCTAATTCATAAACTAACTAAGAACCTGGTTGCGACATGTACAATGACTACGAAACCAATTTCAATGTCCTAAGGTTTTTTAGATCAAAGTGCCATTGCTATTCATTTTTAAGCTTCAAATTATTTGCAGCTCAATCTCAATTAACACATCATTTTTGACAGCGAATGCGAACTTTGCTTAAAAATTAGTAGAATTTGGCACTGAAATTACTTGATTTTGCAGTGAGTTAATACATCATTATTATTTTGACTCAATTCAATAAGCTGTTTTTTTACTATTGATCATAAGTTTGACTGTTTCTCCTAATGGTAAGCTGCACTTAGTTAGCCCCCATTTCGATAGGGGAATATAGCCAAATGGATGGATGATGACATTAATATTAAAGCAGGATACTTCTCCCCATTCTTTACATTAGTAAACAGCTCCTTAGATACCACGTCAGATGTTTTATAATACACGTTTAGCCGTATATAACTTTTTTTTTAAGGATGGGAAATCATCAAATGACTCCTCCCGCTCTGGGTAAAGCAGGAAGGAGTGTCAGACTCCTACTGACTAAAACCCATCCGTGTTCCTCCTAATGCCCTTTGCGTTCCAGGGCCGCGGTGACTCTTTCGAACAGATTCCGCAACCAAATAATATCCTACCTACTTTACTAATATTAAAAATGCGATAGTTGGTGAAGATATAGCCGTATATACCTATGTATGTGTATATGTCACCGGAAAGTGGCAAACGCCGTAAGATTGTAAAATATCGCGTGAAATTGTAAACAGTTTTTTTTTTTTTTCAAATAAAGCACTGGTAGATTGGAAACTACTAAATTTGGATGGGATTTATCTATAATCAAAACGATTTTTTCATAATAGGTATATCGTGAAAACATAATGTAATCAAAATGTGTCACAATTTGCCAGAGTCTGCCATTTTCCAGTGACATATATTCAGAACCAGCTGACCCGTGCAACGTCGTCTGCGTAACATTTTTCATTACTGCTCCGCTCCTATTGGTCTTAGGGTGATGATATATAGCCTCGATAAATGGGCTATCTAACACTGAAAGAATTTTTCAAATTGGACCAGTAGTTCCTGAGATTAGCGCGTTGAACCAAACAAACAAACTCTTCTGCTTTATAATATTAGTATAGATAATAATAACACACAGCTTTGCCATTCAACGGGGCTGCCAGTGTTCTCGGCACGTTTTCCATCGACAACACTAAATTTTTTCGATGCACTGTAAATTCTTCCTCTCTCTTTTTTTATCTCGCTAGTTCTTTTATTAATTACTAGCTTTTGCTCGTCGTAATGTATGGATCAGAATGTTGGGCTGTGAAAAAGACGGATGAAAATAGATTGCATGTGGCGGAGATGAGAATGTTGAGATGGATGTGTGGAGTAACATGAATGGATAAAGTGAGAAATGACTACATTAGAGGTAGTTTAAAAGTGGCGCCAGTGACTGAAAAGTTAAAAGGGAATCGCTTGTCTTGGTATGGTCATGTGAAGAGGAGGGAGGAAACGTATTTAACTAAAAGAGACTAAATGAACATAAATGTGGATGGATGGAGAGGGAGAGGAAGGCTAAAAAAAAGATGGATGGATTGTGTAAGAAGCGATATGAAAGAAAAGGGAGTTAGTGAAAGTTTGACGGCTGATAGGGCAGAGTGGAATAAAAAAACGTGTTGCGCCGACCGCAAGTAACATGGGATAAGGGTAGAAAGATGATGACTAGCTTTTGCCCGTGACTTCATAAGCCCATATCTCGTTTTTTCCCGTTCCCGAAGAAATTATAAGAAATCCTCTCAACATTCCCCTACACTCCCGAATCACCTATAATTATGCCAAATCTCAATTTTCTACGGTCAATAGTTTCGGCTGTGCGTTGTCGGTCAGTGACGCAATCACTCAGTCGCTTAGAAACAGAAGAATTTAATGTATTACTAGCTGATACCCGCGGCTTCACCCACTTGATAAATTATATACTAAAACCTTCCTCGAGAACCAGTCTATCCATTGGTGAAAACGGTATGAAAATCGGTGCAGTAGTTTTTTAGTTTATCGCGAACAGACAGATGTGGTGGAGATCTTTGTTTTATAATATGTAGTGAAGATATATGTATTGTGTTTTATTTTTATGGGCTTTAGTTGCCTGAAATAAAGGATAAATAAATAGAATATTTGAGGGTACAACTACCGCGCTAGGAATAGGGTTAGTGAGGTTGTTTTGTTGCAGAACAACTTGCTGCTCTTATCGCTAGCGCAGCTGGATTAGCTTCGTCTAATTAACTGACAGACCTGAGGGCCATCTCTTTTAATTTTTGAACAATTTTAGCATTCGCATGTCAATTAAAAACTGTCAAAAAAACCTTAGTTTTCATACATGACAGACAGTTTGCGATCGAGATGCGATTGCGATGCTAGTATGAAAATTAGTAGGAATTGGCACACTTGACTAAAGTGTACGTAACTGGTCTATTTGAAATAAAAGATTTTGTATATAATGAGTCGAGTTGAGGAAATGACTCAGAGTATACAAACACAAAATAAGCATGTAATAGCGAATCTTATCACACTGTAATACTGGTATACAAGGTAACGTGCGGTCACAGGGGAGGCGCCATATATATCGGGAGATTAATCTTCATTTGTACTGTCATGTGTGTACCTACTGCGTGAGTAAGCAGAGTACATGCTCTTGTGATGTAGGGATGTTAGGTGATGTATTGCGCAGATCATTTCAAATTCTATATTCTATTTTGGGGGCCGAGTCACCCGCGTCCGTAGGAGAAGACCCTTCAGCGAATCCCTACACGTGGTCCCCGGGTGGTGCTAAACAGGTGACACTAACCGCCTCCGTGGTCTAGTGGTTATACCACCTGGTTCAGACCCAGAGGTCCCGGGTTCGATTCCCAGCGGAGGCAAATTTTTTGCTCGGTTTGGTTGGTGGTAGGACTTGTTCTAAGTCCGCCTGGCAAGCTACCACCATCATGTCTAAGTCTGTCGCCATAACAACAATGTTAACAGCATTGTTGTATTCCGGCAGTTAGAGGTATGATAGCCAGTTCCTCTGTGTATGAGGATTCCGGGTGAAACTCGCTTCCATCTTCGGCCTAATCATCACTTTCCATCAGGTGAGATTTAGGCCAAGAGTTTCCCCGTTTTGAATAAAAAAAAAAAAAAATAAAAAAAAATTACAGATATAAGAACTGAACGGCGTTTAGTATCAAAATTGAACTCGAACGCTGGATCCCCTTTTCTGAATATATTAGTTTTTGTTGCTTCCATATACTTTTCAATAAATGATATTTATTTTCTGAGTATGACGTAAATCTGGGGGCCGCCAAGTCGAGCTAACTTTTAGAAGTCAACATTTTTAAGTTTTTTTAAACTAGATGAGGCCAATTTAAAGGTAAATTGAGGTCGTCTATTAACTAGACGAACAAAATATCAACGGCTTCTAAGATTATAATCTTAAAAGCCGCTGAAGTAGAGGTAACAAATACTAAAAAACAGAATAAAATAAATATTTTAGGGGGCTCTCGTAGGTACTACAAACGTATTTTTTTTTGCCGTTTTTATAGATAATGGTACGGAACCTTTCGTGCGCGAGTCCGACTCGCACTGGGCTGGTTTTTTATTTATTTATTAATATGTAATGTAGGCGATAATGTACACTATTATAAAATGTCCCCATTGATTATATGACATATAATCAATGGGGACATTTTATAATAGTGACATTTTATAATATATAACACATTGTGTACAAAACAGATATTTGGTCTACGGCGGTGTATTAAAGAGATCTGGCAGATCCGTCCCAAAGATCAGAGCAGTATTCCAAACACGATTGAACTTCCGCTTGATACAATTTAATGAATGAAGACAACATTTACTTAAAACGAAAACCAATCACTTAACTATACCTCTTCTATGCACAAACGAATGAAACGTTCTATTTATATAAGGCAACCAACAAAACGTATACAAACTTATGTATCTACGTATATAATGCCTACAAAACGGTGGAGGTTCCGGCCAAAGAAATTGTTAAATATAATGTTGGTACAACTGAAACTGTGACCCCGTTATGAAGAAAATAATTGTACTCATCAAAATACACGGGTTCCGTGATATTACTTCGTTGAAGCTTGCCTTCGTTACGTTTTCGTCTGAACATGTGTAGGAGGCAACAAAATCTATCTTTTATTATAGGAAGTTTAGTGTATTTCATGCGTGTTTCATGCGTCAGATAATTTTTAACTGAAGAATAAATATGGCTGTTTGACATTTTTTCTATGCAAATGCTATCAAACCGGAATTTTTATTCCTCTGATGAAATTTATCTGACTATTGAAAAATCGGCCCTTAGTAATATGGAGAAGTTAGCCTTTGTATAGAACTTTTCATTGGATTAAATTAAGTAGGTATTACAATTTTTCACTCGTGGCTTCGCTCGCGTGAAAAGTGAAATTAATTATAGTCTATTACCTCCTGATAATTTAGCAATTTTTTTTCTATGGGTAAAAAAATGGTTAATATCGTTCCAGTAGTTTCGGAACCTATTCGGAATAAACAAAAAAAAGTCTTACCTCTTTATAATATTAGCATAGAAGTGTGCTATAAAAAAATATAAGGATTCTATTTTCAAAATACACGTTTTATGTAAGTAATGTATTTTTCAGTGGCGTATGTATCTAATTTGCGCATCATCATCAGCCAAGCTAATTTTTTTTACTAAAGTAAAGCAATTTTCTGTGGCGTGTTTTCGACTCTGATCATCGTTAGCGGCCAACCGATAAGCATCCCCTTTATGATAAAACAAGGTCTAGCAAAAACTACAATCAAATAGGTTCGGCGACATTTAAACTTTAGCTATCAAATTATGCTGTTAATCAGCAAACAGCATAATCTTAGGCTGTAGTTTTCCACACCAAATACGAACTTACACCATGAATACTTGTATACTACTTTTTTAACGAAAAGTTTTGTTTCTAGAACGAGACCTGAATGCCAACTGCTACTTTTCATAAGCAACTCGCCTATGTCTAAAACACTTCAATCTCCCTACATTTTTGACAGATTTATACTGAATACGAATAATTGGTCCACTAATTATACGACTATCTTTAACAAGAACACCAACTCAGATCAGATCAAAAGCTCATAATTTCTAAACAAAAACCCTAAAGTATGTTGTTGAATACTTAATTTTAGCTTATTTTTTCTCTTCTAAATTTTTTTTCAAACATTATCAACATCCTGTTTTTCGAATTTACAATTTTCAAATTCAAAGTAGTTTGTAATCAATTAAGTCCTTTAAAAAGGTGCATTAGCACTGGCCATTGACGCCGAAAAAGGAAAAATGTTTGCTTTCTTTTAAATTTTCTATCTGTGATGAATGAAAGTTTCATTCAAATTAATTAATCAAATTATTGAGTTTTACTATAGAGTAAGATAAAATTCATTTGTTAGAGACAGACGTTGTCCTAATAACTAAGTTCGTATAAAAATCCCATTTGTACTTGCTACGGATTTACCAATATTCGCATAAAGATGTTGACCGTTTTCCCTTATAAGTAAAACCTTATTTAGTCTACTATAAGATATAATTTAAAATAAGTGTTAGCCAAATCTTTCTCCGGCAATCAAATATTGTTTTAAATAATAGTAAGACTTTCCTAATTAATTCTTAATTAATATATTAATAACAAAACGTAATTTTCTCACGAGAACTTGCCCCTAATTTCAAGATAACGCCTTAATCGTCGAGGAACATCGCTCAGGCATCGCAGATAGCCAGTCATCGTACTTGACACATACTATTAATTACTTTGCCGCACATAAAAAAAACCTTTTATTTTTCTTTTTTTTCCTTTTTCACCAGCCTTTGGAAAGCGCGAAGGTTTTAATCAAAGTGCTCTTTTATATTTTTATGCAAATGAATTAAAAGGTTATTCTCTTGTTTTTATCGTTGGTTTTTAAAAGTTATTGTTAATGTTATTGGAGTGTAAAATATTTTTGAATGGGAGCTAAATGTTTTTGTTAAAATACATAATTGTTATAAACCAGGTCTTGATTATATATAATCGTATCATCATTTTGATAAAAGCTTGTTATTTTGTAAGACAGTTTAATATCATTTTTTAGATTTAAATGCTCATATTCATCTTTTACGTCTACCGCAAAATTTTAAAAACAGCGACAAGCCTTACTCGTTTTTAAATCCAGAAACCATTTTTATAAAACAAAAATCAGCTTCACACAAAAAAATAGTAAAAGACCTAACAATGTCGTTTAGAGACATTCATGTCGACCTTTCGTGCTATATTTAAATCACACGGAACCTTAACATTCCTAACATAACTAAACGTTAAAAGCGAGCCTTACCTGCTAAAAGCCGTAACAACACGATTCTACCACACACCAAACTTTACACAAAAAAAAAGTTAAACACCAAAAAGTATACACTAAGAAGTATATACACGGATTTAAAAAGTGTAAATACAATCACAACCACTTTTTAATTTTTTAATCAGTACACTGTACACACACAAGCACTTCGATTTCGAAATAGTCGGGATTTTAAATCGCGTCGCGGCACGCGTTCGCACATACAGCCAGAAGGCGGCACACTGGCTGAAATTCACGAAGTTTCCCGACAGACAGAGGTGTTTGCTGTCTCTGTCTACAGCGAAGGAACTCGGGGGGGTTGAAGAATTTCGCAATTAAAAATCGTTAATAAACACGATTATATGACGTAGTGATAAAGTGAGAAGCGAGAATGTGTTACATACAGATAGGGGATGAGTTAGCGGGGGCTGCTTGCTGTTTACTTAATTCATTTGTACGTTTTTCAGTGTAGAAATATATTCGTTTGTAGGTACGGAGCGCGGATAGTTTGATGTTTGCTTTTTGGAAGTGTGTTGTGTTTGTTTGGTTAATATAGCAAGCGGGTTTCAATTAGTAAAAATATAGTTATTGAAGTATTGAAGCAACTTGTGATACTGTTTTCCGGGGCAATATCTATACTAATTTTATAAAGCTGAACAGTTTGTTTGTTTGAACGCGTTAATCTCAAAGACTTCTGGTCCGATTTGAAAAATTGTTTAAAGTTTGTTTGTGTGATGTTTCTTCTCTTTGAGATTGACCATACATCCACTTAATATTGTTACCAAATACCATAATTGTTTATAATCGCGCTCTAAGCAATCGTTTTGTTTGCATTGTTACTATGGTAGATTTAGAAGGTAAAATTTTAACTTTGTATTCGCTTTCGTGGCCCACCCGGAGCGCTTTTTCACCTGGTCGCGATTCAAATATTAAATTGTTTAATACATATGTCTGCCTAGTCTTTTCCAACTATGTTGGGGTCGAATTTTACATGAACCGTCTGCCTATCTAACTTCTACAATCCAGTTACTGGGTACTTCCCCTTCCTGGTGTGTTCCTGGGTACGTTCCCTTCCATGATGATTCTCTTACCTAGACTAGAGTCAAAGCAAACTCATATCAAATAATAAAAAAAGTTACTACTGTTAAAGATCTACTGTTGTAAACTTCTTTCGTTCAATCCATCCTAAGCCCTGTGCGATAAGACCGCCCATTGTGCACTTGTTTTTATAAACGTTTTTCCTGTACTTGTTATGAGGTGTACAATAAAGTAGATAATAAATAACTGTTTTTATTCCATCAGTCAAAAATTACTCGCAACTGGATTAATATTCCAGAGAATAAACACAACATACAGACTAGTTTACTTCTTTTTGCATACATTTTCAGAAATCCTCTAACTACATGACGTTCATTGAACTTATCTTTAGTACATCCATCAAACAAGTAAATGTTTCTCCAGCGCGACTCGTAAACCAAGTTGACACATAACTTACAATGCCTTTGACTTTCATGTAAACTCAACATGTCGACGACTTTCAACTTGGGCATAAATAGAGATGGACCGATTATATCGCCCACTAGTCGGGAAAGCCGACTATTCCTTAAGCCGATTGTCCGAGTCGGCATTAATTAACGACAAAATAGTGGAATAAAAGATATAAATCGCCTCTACTTATTTTATCTTAATACTATTATAAATGCGCGAGTTTGGATGTTTTGTTACTAAATCTTATTATTATTCTTCACAGTCTAGTTACATTTTATCCCGGGAATAAGTTCCCTAGCTATAATTTCTGACATTCATTTGAGCGAAGCCGCTGACAGAAGCAAGCGTTTTGATTATTTAAGAGTTAAATCAGTCTCACTTCTTCTTTCCGTCATTATTGACTATTCAATTACTTCCAAATTGTGTCGCTACTATCAAACTATTCAAAATAAATATACTGAATAGTGATGGACCGCAAAACCGCCGACTAGTCGGAAAAGCCGACTACCTTTGCCGAATCTAAAAAATTGACACATTTATAGTCGGCGAACATTCAGCTAGTTGGGCATAGAGCGCCGACTAGTCGGTTTGTCAGCCTAGTCCATAGTAATCCCATCTCTTTTATTAAGTTAAGCAATATATCTTCTTATTAGTTTACTTGAGTATAAAAATGAAGCACATATCGACAGCTTTAAGTGTAATGTAATTTGTTAAAGTGCTTACACTAATCTTTTGTTAAGTAAAACGTTGTACAAAATAAAATTAATTTCTACTTAATTTTTGAGACTGTTTGCACATTAAGGCATTCAGACAAAAACTTGGCAATTGATTACGTATAGGTGCGACAGATCGATTTTATAAGGCTAGTGAATTAAGTTATCATGGCGGCTATCGCACTTAAGAGGAAACGCGGGTGGAGAGACTTTGTATGTAAATAGTCATAATTCGAGGTTTGGCTCTCGCCTGTTTCCTTCTTCAATATTGGACAGATTTAAGATATATTTCATGAACTGAATAAGAAGAATATATTTTGTGCCGCTATGTTTTCTTTTCTGATGATATATTAAACGTAAAAGCACTAGGACCCTCAAAACATGCTCAAAATTGTCCAATAAACTGCTGTCAAAAGAGCCTTACTGAACAAGTTTGGCAACTATTAATTAATAGAAAAAAACATAGGGGCACAGTTTATATCCTTCTTATTCAGCTTGTGTAATATCTATTGAATCGATTTAATATTGGAGGAGGAAACAGGCGAGAGCCAAACCTCGAAATATAACTTATTACATACAAAGTCTACAAGCCCACATTTCCTCTTAATGGTAGGTAATTGTAGATTATGTTTTTCTTTTAAAAAAGTAGTCATAGACCTACCTACTTATGACGAAAATCTTGTACTTATCACCTGCCAGGGAGGGCTTTAAAGAGTCAACGCGGCCCTGGAACGCCAAGGGCATTAGAAGGAGTACGAATGGGTTTTAGTCAGTAAGAGTCCTTTGCGCACAGCAAAAGAATGGAACTCTCTACCTGCGTCTGTGTTTCCGAACGCTTACAACCCAAATTTCTTCGAAGTTTGAGTGAACAGGCAATCCTTCTGGGTAAGCTCACTCTTTCGTAGACTTTATGTATTTATTTATTTAGACTTTATGCACAATGGTGGTACATGGGCGGACTTAATGCAACAAGGCATTCTCTACCAGTCAACCTTTGAGTTAAAAAGACTACACTGTGGTAGGTGTACAACAAACAAATAAAAATAAAATAAAATTGAGTCTTATTCTTTCAATCTTTGTCTCTGTTATCTTTGACAAAGACTAGAGTCAAGAGTAAACCCATCACAAATAAAAAAAAAGTCTTCCACTCAGCCTTTCCGCTTTGAGCGGAAGGAGTCATTTAATGATTACCCATCCTTAAAAAAAGGAAGCAAAACTTTAAATGAAATTAAAACAAAAAAAAATGTACTCTAATTTAATATAGTTATAGCATAGATTATAAAAGATAGCATTCGATAAATTCTAAAATTCACTCCTAGGCCAGCATACGCCATTGTATAAGCAGTCTAACCACGTGAGGTCGTCCCAGCGAGAGTGTTGCCCGTTCGGAAACGCATGTGATTTGAATAATCCGCGGCGACAAGCTAAGTTACTTAAAAATTTGAGTGCTCACACTTGATGTTTATTTTTTTTGTTCATTCTGTTTGTTTGTCGTACAAATGTGGGTGTTTTATTGGTATTTAGGGCTTTAGCGTTCATTGTGTTGTGTACAGACGCCAGTAAAGCAAGCTACATTAATCTGTCAAAGATAGATTTTCAACTTTATCGCTGAAGTATTAGGTTTAAGGTTGATTGGGAATATTTGACAGTTTTGGATAGCTTAATGTGCTTAATTTGGTTAAACAAGATTGCAGATATAAAAATAATATTGTAAAAGTAACTTATTTTGTATGGTTTCAACGGGACCTCATGGCTTCACTGTCCGTCCGTCCGAACCGTCAGTCTGTCAGCGGGCTGTATCTCAAAAACTGTAATAGGAAGACAGTAGAAATTATCACAAAGTGTGTATTTTCTACACTAATATTATAAAGAGGATAGATTTGTTTGTTTGTTTGATATGAATAGGCTCCGAAACTACTGGACCGATTTGGATGAAATTTTGTACAAAGATATTTTGAGACCCCAGGAAGGACATAGTTTTTATCCCGGAAATCCTACGGGAACGGGAACTGTGCGGGTAAAACGGGAGCGAAGCGAACATATAATATAAATTAAATTAAATTAAAAATTAAGTATGGGAGGCTCCCTTACAAGAAAAGTGTTTTTTATTTGTTTATGGCAAGGAACCTTTCGCGTGAGAATACGACTTGGATTTGGCCGGTTTTTTTTTCTTAAATTTTTTCATAAAATAAATGAATAATAACAGCCGTACAGGTCGATCTTCAAGGTTAAGCAACGCTTGCCGAGGTTGGATGGGTGGGTCTGTGGATGGGTGACCATCTTAACATACTGAGTTTCCTCCGTGCCTTGGAAAGCACGTTAAGCTTTTGGTCACGGCTGTCATTTGGAGATCTTTGGCAGTCGTTACGGATAGTCAGAAGCCAGAAAATCTGACACCAGTCTTGCCAAGGAGTACCGTTTGACCCAGTTAATGAGTTGTGGAGGTCTGGTAGGCAGCCGCTCCACGTAAAAAAACTGGTATTCAGCTGAATCCGGTTTGACTGGAAGCCGACCCCAATATAGTTGGGAAAAGGCTAGGCAGATGATGAAGATTTTCATAAAAAAGTGTGCCATATTTAATTTGTTAACAATGTTGAAAACCTGTGTAGATGTAAACTTCATGTCTCTTTTTGTCCGATTTTTAAATCAAGACCATCAAAAGTTGCCTCAATGACCGGTTATACCATGTAAAGCAAAATATATCTTACGATAGATACAGTTACTCTTTCCGGAACACGTGTTCCATCAAACATAACACCGAAGGCTTCGCGAACTTCTTTTCCACCTACAAAAATAACATAGATTTTACTATGATTGGCACGTTCAACATTTCGCGTCTACATACCAAATCGACGGTAATTTTATCTATCCAGCAATTTCTCAGCTAACTTTCACTAAATTGCTGTCTTTTGACGTCCAAATGTCATCGATAAAAGTGACATTTGGAATCGAAATGGTAGTTAAGGCGCAGATCCACCGCGGCGCATGCTGTGCACGGGCACGTGGCGGATTTAAGCTGCCTGGATTAATTTGTTTGCAAACGTGGGTCTAAATTTCCACTAGTACACACTACACCCCCACAACTAATCATCATATGGCCCATCTCGGGGCACTGTGGTGCGATACAGCAGTGCAATTCTGTAAACATGTCGAAGTGAACACTTAGCTTAACTGAGCTGTCAAACCATACAAACAAGATGGCATGACAGCTCACTTGTCGTTCACTCCACCTAAGTGATCACGGTGAGATGTCGACAGAATCGACCGCCTGTTGTACATAGTCGTAGATGGCACGCGCATGACGTTGACAGCGTTGAGCTATGTGAGCGCCATATTCAAGCAAGACACGCATGTACTAATGACATCAATTGATGACATGTGGTTTGCAGAGGACACAATCACATTTATTTTTTTGCAAAGTGAAGCTTAACACACGAACGTGACCTCTTCGTGCGCCGCGGTGGGTCTATGCCTTTATAAAAGTGGAATTTATTCTAGGCGGTGACACGTATTGAGCGACTAATAAAAGTTTGAAATGACAATAGTTTTCAGCGTCCTTCTTCTAGTTGGACGTGAATGAATAAGCTGAACTTCTTATTCATCTATTCCTTTTAGATTTTATTTTGATACAAGTATCAAATTGTGATAGCACCCTGAATATTTATTAATTTTATGTTATGTGAAGTATTTTCTCATATTGAAAACTATTTTCCACACTAAGTTATCTTGATTTCTTTGAGTAATTAATGCAATAGATAATCGGGATTCAATCAAGTTTTCAAATATTAATTTTCTCTCAAACTCAGTTGCCATATGACAACGGAAAAAAAAGAACCGTATGATAATATCAATATCTATCAATGACAATTTAAACTATTTTCAGGACTTAAAATACATACAGAGCTTAGTCAGCCATTTGTGTGCAATATAAGAAAGCCAAGAAAAATATACTTTACTGAAAAACATTGTGTGAAAAACCGGCCAAGTGCTAATCGTACTCGCACACGAAGAGTTCCGTACCATAAACCTTAATTTGTTTTATTTGTTACTAGCTGTCCCCCGCGGCTTCGCTCACGTCAAATGACTACTTCCTTTTTTTTTCTTGCATAAAACCTTCTCCTAACAATAACAAATACAACAAAAAAGAATTAGCGAAATCGGTCCAGCCGTTCACGCGTGATGCGATGGTCTACCTATGAGGGAAATAGGGATTATTTTTTATATAAATACCAGCATAGTTTCCGTTCCCGTGGAAAAATAAAAATAAAACTCTCCTTTGTCCGTCTCCTGATTCTAAGCTACCTCCCACCAATTTTCAGCCAAATCGGTTTAGTCGTTCTTGAGTTATAAATAGTGTAAGTAACACGACTTCCTTTTTTAACCGACTTCCCAAAAAGGAGGAGGTTATCGATTCGGTTGTATGTTTTTTTTTATGTTTGTTACCTCACAACTCCGACAATTACGAACCGATTTGAAAGATTCTTGTTTTATCTGAAAGGATATACTTGCAGATTGGTCCCATTTAAATTTTATGAAAATCGGTTACGAATTTTGGATTTTAAATCGAAACAGCTGGAATTCGTCTACTTGGATGATAGTTACTCAATACTCAATACTCAATATCTTTATTGCATTCCACATGTATTCTTAGGTGGTAAAAACAAAATTGGTTCATGTGGACCCTGTCGGGCACAGCAAGATAAGTAGAAGAGAGGAAGCTTTTTTCTTTAAATTATGTAAAACACAGAGACTTGGGTAGTTTGCGGTACGTAATTATTATGATTTTATTAGTTTATCACTTAGATATTCGTTTACCGAGTAGTAGCTTTTATTTAGCATAAATTGTTTGAGTTTTCTTAAAAATATATTAATTATTATCTTCATTTTTTCATTAATTATTATATTATTTATTATTATTTTTATTTTATTTTATATTATTTATTATTTTTTTTTATTATATTTTGTATTTTTTTTTATTTATTATTATTATTATTTTAGTTTTATGTCATCCAAGTAATCGAAATTGCGTATTTTGCTTTTCTGCGATTTTGCAGTGGTGTTGTTAGGTGTGGGGTACCACTAAAAAGTGAAAAATAAAAAAACTCGGAAGTCGGTGTCAAAATACGAAAAAACTAACAAAAACACCGACTTCCGAATTTAAAGTTATTTTTTACTTTGTAGTGTTTTTTTTTGGAAGTCGGTTGTATTTTTTTTTTGTAAAAAGTTTTTATATATAACTATAGATTACAGCGGCAATAGAAATATACGACCTGTGAAGATTTCAACTGACTACCTATTATGGTTCTTGAGAAACAGACAGACGGACGGAAGGACGAACGAATGGGCGGACAGCGAAGGCTTATTATTAGGTTTCCGTTCGTTACCTTTTCGATACGGAACCCTAAAAATTACCACAGTCATCTTCTAAATTGGTTTTCGCATTTTGTTTTATTTAACACTTTTGGCAGACAAACGCTGTAATACAAGCTCTCTTCAACATAAACATCGTTTTATGTTATAGGATTAAATATGCAACATGTTTTTGATGCAAACGCACGGACCAACGCACAAACAGTGTTTACAACATGTTTTTATGTTGATGTTTTGTCAGTGTAAAACAACAGTTAGTTGAGTTTTACGACACATGTAAGGGAGGAGGATGTTATATTAATTAAATTGTTTATTTGATGTGGAAAAACAAACCTGCAATTTTGGTGGCCGTGGTTTCTGTGATACCACATGGCTTTCAGTCAAACCGGATTCAGCCGAATATCAATATTTTACGCGGAGCGGCTGCCTACCAGACCTCCACAACCCATTAACTGGGTAACAAGGTACTCCTTGGCAAGACTGGTGTCAGATTTTCTGGCTTCTGATAATCCGTAACGACTGCCAAAGATCTCCGAATGACAGCCGGGACCAACAGCATAACGTGCTTTCCAAGTCACGGACGAAACTCGGCATGCTAAGATGGCCACCCATCCACATACAATCCTCGGCAAGCGTTATTTAACCTCAAAGATCGCACTGTGCGGCTGTTATTATTTAGCCACGAGCTCCTCTGTAGTATACTTCTCTTAATGAAGAATTTAAAAGTCTATTAAAAATCGTACCTAGAGGAAGTAGATGTCGGGTACATTAAGTGTTGTTTTGTACTCATAATACAATAATTTAATATTTTTTTTCTTTATAATAATGCTGTTTTATAGTAATTGAACTGTTTGTTATACATCTTTCATTACTTGGTCATTGACAACCATAGTTTTATGTAAAGTAGAAGCATTTTTTCAAATTTTGTAAATGTGAGTACCATGGGGCCATTTACATAATATTTATGTGATTAGTTTACTTGTTTGACATGAACGAGCATGGTGATCGAGAGCATGTCATGCTCACTCAAATGTTTTGCTGATGGCGGCGTGTGTGTTGGATCATTCGGTTCCCTTCAAAATGGTTGAGCTGAATGGTGCCGATACATACGTCAGGTTCGTGAACGGACGCCGTCAGTTGAGACTGGTCATCTCTTAACCACCACTGGCTTATTTTCATCTTTATATTTAAGTTGTTGTTTTAAGTTTTTTTTTATTTTGCATTGTCCTCACATGAAGAAGCAAGTACATGTAACTAATATTTTTGTAAAACATCACATGATTTAAAAGAGTGTCCATGGAGTTTCTTGCACGTTCTTCTCCATAGAGATCTACGCTTTGGAACGTGCAAATAGCCTCATGTTTTTGACTGACCGACCTTGACATTTCAAAAGTGCCTGTAAATGGTTTATTTGAAATAAATGCTTTGAATTTGAACTTGAATTTGAGTGGGCCACCTTTGTAAGATGATTAAAAAGGCACAGTACATATTGATTGAGTTGAACAGGCCCACTACTGTCACCAAAAAATGAACACTACTGTCTATTTCCTAGTTTTCTTAGAGTTTCACACTATGTTGTGTCAAGAAATTAATTTTGCACAAGTGCATACAGCAAATTTGATGAGACGAATGGCCATGCATTTCACCGGTAGCGTTTTGTAAACCGGAGGTCACACTGCTTAGTAAAAGAAATTCTTCAAACGAAACCGGATTTAATACCTCAAAAATTTCTACCTGCAAGGCGTTTGTTCGAAAGAGTCACCATGGCCCTGGAACGCAAAGGGCAGTAGCAGTAGCAGTAGGAATACGGATGGGTTAAGTCAAATTAAAGGGTGATGTTAGGTAGCTGATAAACATTAATAAATAAATAAAATAAAATACCAGACTGCAAATAGTTCAGAATAGAATTAATAGACGTTATTCTATCCAAAACATGACAGTGATTTTCTCAACCGTTCGTCCGTTATCTTCTAGCATTTTTCCAACAATATGAGGTCGGCTCCCAGCCCAAGTGGAACTTCCTTTCTTTAACCATTATTTAACCACAAACTGGATTGTGGTGCGCAAACGACAACGTTGAGAATTAATTTAAAATATATTCTCAGTGCATTTTAAAGTCTTCACGTACTTAAGTAAAAGCATTACTTTTTTAGCGAATGAAAAGAGAGAGAAAAGAGCACTGAAAGAGTTAAGCACCACTAAGCTGCAAGAGCTTCCGAAGACACTATAAGTATTTAGATCACCGTAAAACACTTCACACAGATCTCCACAACTGGGTACTTTCCAATATAGAAAATAATGATTCTATTTAGCGCGTCCATATATTAAAAAAACATTTTGGACAAGTTCTTGTCATTTCAAATCGATAACAATTGATCAAGATAAAGCGCATTTAAGTTCAAGAGTGGGGCTGGTGACGTCACATTTAGATAAAAGTGTTCTAAAATCTGACGTCACACGGGTTTTCAAAGCACTGTATCCTCTTCAATTTTTTACGTACGTACGTAGTGCATCATTTACGTGAAAAAAAGAAAAATATGTTTCCAACATTTTTTGAAAATCTGTCGAGAAGGAAATCCAAAAATGTTGGAAACATATTTTTGTCAAACTAATTAGTTTTTTATGGAAAAGCACCCAATTCCTATCCTTTCGTATGCTTAACATTACATAAGTTGAAAATGAAAAAAAAATACATGTAGGAGTGTTATTTTAAAGCAATAACAAAAAATCCAATCATCGCATCCAAGTGAAGCCACAGCCTGCAAGGAAAGTAATCAATAATCAATTCATATAAAATTATTCCGTTACTCACTTGTAACTCAGTCAGGTATCACTGAGTGACTGACAGACAACGTACAGAAAGTAGAAAGAGGGTTGAAAATAAAGAAGAACACACTAAACAATCTAAAGTAATCATCTCATCTGCTTAGCCTTTTCCCAACTATATTGGGGTCGACTTATACCGTGTTACCCAGTTAATGGGTTGTGGAGGTCTGGTAGGCAGCCGCTCCACGTAAAATACTGGTATTCAGCTGAGTCCGGTTTGACTTGAAGCCGACCCCAATATAGTTGGGAAATGGCTAGGCAGATGATGATTGGGGTCGACTTCTAGTCAAACCGGATTTAGTTGCCGGCTGCCTACCAGACCTCCACGACCTATTAACTGGGTAAACAAGGTACTTTATAGAAAAACTGGAGTCAGTTTAACTGGCTTCGGACTATCCGTAACGACTGCCAAAGAAAAATGCAAATGACAGCCGGGAACAACGGTTTAACGTGCTTTCCGAGGCACGGAGGAAACTCGATGTGTTAAGATGGTGCCATCCACAGACCAACCTTGGAAAGCGTTGCTTAACCTTGAAGATCGATCCATGCGCAAGTTATAGGTTATGTGGAAAGAAAAATAAACGATATCGCTAGAATTACGCCTAATTTTCATCGAAAGTCATGTCATTACATAAACACAAATGTATTTCTTCAATCAGTGCACAATAACTATTAACATTTGCATACTTACGAGTGAAAAGTAACATTCTCATCTTCCTTTCTTTCTGTGCGGCTTCTGCAGCCTAAAATACTGCACCATCCCATTATATAGCACACAAAATGCACAAAACACTTAACTATTGGAGTCTATTTCTCATAAATGCACTAAAACTATTACTTTAATTGCCGAAATTATCTAAAAACATAAAAAACTGACTCGAGTCGACCTCTCAGTGACAGTGACAGGCCTTTGTTTGGCTACCTTTCCTAAGTTCGCCAAGCAAAAAACCGGCACGCCGTATGAGACAGAGCATGTTATGTTTTGTCTCAATTTTCTCACATGTTTCGTATACATGCTTCTCACTTCCACACTTCCCTACAGTCTCATGGCTACATCTAGAGGTATATAATCTAAGCTGTGAGTACATTATATACTCACATACATACTCCACTCTGTTCAAAAACTCCTCTATACGAACATACGTTTGTTTAATTAAAGTGCTGCACTTAACACACGGCGGTAATTATAAGGACATATTTATGCGCTTATAATTGACATGCGGTTTGTCTGGTTTGTCGTATGTAAAATATTGAGGCAAACTTTTAAATTCAGGCTTTTATTTAATGTGCCTGTCATTTGCATTGTCATAATCATAAATCTTTAATCATAAATCTATATTGTCCCAATTGTAACTTACATTGAAAAATATCTGAGTACCTGAAAGATGGAAAGAGTATGAAAATGTGAGGAAAATGCGACTTTTTTTATAGATTACGATTGAAGCATAACTCAAGCACATACCTACCCATACCCAAATCTTTAAATTTTATTTTATAGGATTTGTTCATTTTTTTTTACATATTTCAATAGATAACTAGATAATTATAAGTAAGTTTGCGCAATTTTATATAATTAATAAAAAAAATACAACCGACTTGCAAGTAAAAAAAAACCACTGCAAAGTAAAATATAACTTTAATTTCGGAAGTCGGTGTTTTTGTTAGTTTCTTCGTATTTTGACAGTGCAGTATTAACTTGTATTTTTTTGTAAAAAGTTTTTTATTTTTCACTTTTTAAATTGAACAATAACACACCTAACAATAACACCACTTCAAAATCGCAGAAAAACAAAATACGCAATTTCGATTACTTGGATGACAAAAAACCATCAGCCAAGTAAACGAATTCCAGCTATTTCGATTTAAACCCAAACTTCGTAACCGATTTTGATAAAATTTCAATGGACCAATCTGCAAGTATAGGTACTTTCAGATAAATTTTTCAAATCGGTTCATAATTGACGGAGTTATGAGGTAACAAATATAAGAAAGAAAAAAAAACCTAGTACCGAATTGAGAACCTCCTCCTTTTTGGGAAGTCGGTTAAAAAGCAAATGCCGATCTAAAAATACCACAGTAAATAACTCAGTATGACACGACATTTTACTGTAGGTATCATAAATATCACAACATGATATATAAAGCATAAGCATATATAAATATAATATTACGACATAATATAATGACGCGAACTTGGCCCATTTTGCGTCGCATCCATGAAGTGCGGGAGTCATCATATTTATCATTTGGTGCAGGGATTGTAAACCTTTTACGTTCGAGTTTTTTTTTTAGAATAACCTATACTTCTATACTTAATATTATAAAGCAGAAGAGTTTGTTTGTTTGGTTGAACGCGCTAATCTCGGAAACTACTGATCCGATTTGAAAAATTCTTTCAGTGTTAGATAGCCCATTAATCGAGGAAGGCTATAGGCTATATATCATCACGCTACAACGAACAGGAGCGGAGCAGTAATGGAAAATGTGACGCAGACGACGTTGCGCGGGTCAGCTAGTCCTACATAAAGTTACTAGCTAGCAATAAACTAGTTTATTTAAATTATCTACACTAATAATTATAAAGCTGAAGAGTTGTTTACTTGTTTGGTTGAACGCTCTCTCCTTTTTTTAAGGATGGGAAATCGTCAAATGACTCCTCCCGCTCTGGGTAAAGCAAGAGAGAGTGTCAGACTCCCACTGACTAAAACCCATCTGTGTTCCCTCTACCTGCGTCTGTATTTCCGAACGCTAACAACCCTAATATTTTCAAAAACAGGCTACTTCTGGGTAAGCTCGTTCCATCGTAGACTTTGTCTCTGTCATCGCTGACCTAGACTAGAGTCAAAAAAAATCCCATCTCAAATAAAAAAAGAAACCACCGGTTCAAATATTTTAGTGTTGGATAGACCATTTATCGAGGAAGGCTATTAGAGTATACAACACCACGCTACGAAAAATAGGAGCGGAGCATTAACGAAAAATGTGACGCAGACGAAGTAGCGCCAGTATTTAGTAAAATATGTAATAACGACTCCTTCGAATAAATGGAAATTTTAATTTTCCCCTGACATTCCTATAGATTTCTAGATTAATTTCTAGAGTAGGTACATATTTTTTCAGCATTCTAAATTACTTTAAGCATTAGGTAAATATGTTTTAAATCAATTTCCATTAGGGTTCTTTATTGTATACATAAATGAAAAAATGAGAAAAAAGCTGACGAAAAATCCAACTCCGGGGTGTCCAGAATCATGCCCTGGACCCATGGAAATCGTTTATGCGTCGATGTCAGATACACGCGGTATAATACCAACTGACTCACGCAACTTTGTCTGCGTCACATTTTTTAATAATGCTCGGCTCTTATTAGTCTTAGCGTGATGATATGTAGTCATAGCCTTCCTCGATAAATGTGCTATCTAAAACTGAAAGAATTTTTCAAACCGGACCAGCAGTTCCTGAGATTAGCGCGTTCAACCAAACAAACAAAGTCTTCTGCTTTATAATATTAGTATAGAATATAAGTATAGATATAGTGATGAAAGTTCATGTACAAAGGTGAGCTTAACTCAGAATGTGTTTCGATAGAGTTGAGAGGGTTGATAATTTAGCTAGCTTTTCCAATATTAGGCACATAGGAATCGTTAGTATTTCTGGGGTAAGTGACACTCTTTACACTATATCGGTTCAATCATTCCAGAGAATAGCTATCAAAATAAAAATATAAAACAATTTTACTTCCTTATTATATTTGTTTAGATTACGTTGAGTGTATTCTTAACCCGAAAATGCTGTGCAAACAACTCTGGTCGCATCCCACTGGTTCGCAATCCCTGGAGTAGTGGGTAGATTATATATGTTTTATTTCTCTCCGTACGACGTCTGTCGTAGAGAGGATAATGCATAAAATATTATTGCTATCGCTTCCATTTCGGCCGGAGTCGGGATATACGGCGTGTCCGTATCTATTGATATTGTTGTAGTGTCTGGAGCGGCTCAGAGATTAGGCGACTTATTTCGGTCGATAGGTGTGGTAAGTACCGATTAAGGTATTGGTATTCGGAAATAAACGTCTTGTTCTTGTCGTACAGATGTTAGTACCAGTTATTATACCATCATTCATATCGTTTTCCTTTGGGTTGGTGGAAACCAGGGCCCGGAGGAGCTCGTGGCTAAATAATGACAGCTGAACGGTTCGATCTTCTTTCCAAAAGGTACTCTCCGTCTGATCAGAACCAGGGGGGGGCTAATCTCTTTGTGGTGATGGGCGGGCGACAGGCGCGGGGGCGCCTCCGTCCGCATTGCACGCATCACCACTATCGTTGGAGGTTCCCGGCCCTCCCCCAACGGGGACGGCGTGAAGGGCCCGCTGTGAAGGCGGGCGGTCGTCGGAGGTGGACTGGACGCAAAGGCTACGCCGATCTCCCAGTCCACCCCCACTAAGACGCTGCGGGAATTTCGTGCTGGGTTGTTTTAATATACCGGGCTTGCCCGGGGAGTCCCACATACCCCTCCCACTCCCCCGAGTGAGAGGGTATGCGTAACGCATTTTTTCCCAGCCTTAAAAAAAAAAAAAATAGGGGGGCTAATCTCTAAGCCTGAAGTCCGTAGTTTCGGGCTTAATTGCGAGCGTATTTTACTCCGTATGGCCATACCACTAAGGGCGGGTTGTATCAAACAGTTGGTTAACGTAACATACGTACGTCAAAAAGTTACGATTACGTACGATGTTTGACGTTCGTTAAATAAGAAGCGTTGTTTCAAAACATTCTGGTATAAATTCCTGCTCATCCCAATAGCTAAGTTATTATCACGGGTCCTACCTAAATATCTTTTTTGCATTCCACCACTTATTTGTGTCATCAGAAGAACTGGTATTGAGGAATTCAAAAGAAATTTCACATTATTGTTTAATTTGACGCAATTAAAGTAACGTTAACCAGTGCTCAGACCATTTGTTAACGTAAACGTTATATTTGACATGCGTTAACGCTCACATTTTGTGAAACAACCCATTTTTTTGATTTAACGATAGTTAGCGCCATATTTGACGTTTACGCGTGCGTAAAGTGTACGTGAAACAACCCGCCCTAAGAATTAATTACAATACGATTTGACAGTTACTCGTGTTGTCATTCATTCTTAGTTCGGGTTCTGGACTAATCGCAAGTCCGTAGGTGATACGGAAAAGACTACGCCCCCAACTAATCCCGAAACTACGGGGTTCGGGCTTAGAGAGTAGTCCCCCAGGCCCGGGTCGACGGCGCGTTGTATTCCACGTGCGCCTCAAAGAGATGTTAGGGTAGGGATGCCTGCTAGGGCCAGTGCCTGTCAGAGTTGCGGTATTTGTTCGAAAGAGTCACCGCGGCCCTGGAATGCAAATAGCATTTGGAGGAACACGGATAGGTTTAATCAGTAAGAGACACTCCCTTTCGCTCCGCCCAGAGTAGAAGGAGTCATTTGATGATTTCCCATCCAGAAAATTTAGTAAAAATAAAAAACTTTTTACACAAAAAATACAACCGACTACTTAAAGTTATTTTTTACTTCGTAGTGTTTTTTTTTTTTTGGAAGTCGGTTGTATTTTTTTGTAAAAAGAGTTTTATTTTTAACTTTTTGGTGGTACCCCACACCTAACAACACCACTGCAAAATCGCAGAAAAGCAAAATACGCAATTTCGATTACTTGGATGACATAGAACCATCATCCAAGTAGACGAATTCCAGCTATTTCGATTTAAAATCCAAAATTTTTCACCGATTTTGGTAAAATTTAAATGGGAACAATCTGCAAGTAGGTGTTATCCTTTCAGATAAAACAAGAATTTTTCAAATCGGTTCATAATTGTCGGAGTTATATGAGGTACCAAACATAAAAAAATACAACCGAATTGAGAAACTACTCCTTTTTGGGAAGTCGGTTAAAAAAGGGGTCGTTTCCGTGTTACCAAAAGCGTATAGAGATACTACTGAGCTGCTGAAAAAGTTAGCAGCTCGTAAGGGCCACGAGTTAGTAACAAATTTGGGTGCCCATGCTTGTATACATATTTATATGGTACGTATAATATAAATTCTTATTCTTCTTTGTATTCTTATTATATTAAACTTGCCAGTAAAAATACAAAAAAAAAATATGTTTACCAAATCTCGGGTTCGACAACCTCGTACGTTCATTGCGCCCTTAACCGTTTAACCAGCCAGGCCTTCTGCTCATAATTCCCTTTTTAATATATTTATAAGGGATAGCTTCAGCCGCAATCTGTTTCCAGAAATTGGAATATTATAAATTTTATCCCAAACGCTGCGTGCTGACCAACATAATGATGCGATCACGAAAAAACAAACTGCATCTTTTGTGTGCATTTAAGGTTCATTTCTCTTTGTGTTGACTGTTTTGGTGATGTTGTAAGGTTGAAAAGGAATGTATGCTGCGTTATATAACAGATGCCGATAGGGTATATACTCGAATGTATTGTGTGTTTTATTTATGGTGCGTTTGTTTACTTTTTCCGGGGTTAGTGTGTCAATGACCGTACTTGGCTTGGAATGTTTCCGCATTTGGACCGCCGTGGTGGTAGAGGTAACATAAAATATAGAAATGCTTATTTGCTTTCAGGGGGGCTTGATTGGCGTAGCGAATGGTCTACTTCTGCACTCGTATATTGTGTCTCAAATAACAAAATTACAAGCCTGTTTTCCGCAAAGTGTTTGACAGAGGTGTACCAATACAATACCCATATATTTGTCCATATATGTTTCAGTCCCTAACTACATACCTACATCCACACTTAACCCATTTTACTTCTGGTCTACACATGCGATCCAGTGAGTGTGTTGCGTTGTGTGGCCACTGCCGCCATTGTTGATCTGCAATACCAGCCATTCTTAGAACCTGAATCAGCGTGCTGTGTGTTACAGATTGGGGGACAATCCGGTGAGTGTATTCAATCTTGTCCGACATGTTAGTACACAAAGAACTCTATTATTGCCAAACTATGTCGGTATTCTCCAACATTTTGACTTGATTGATAGATAGAACATACTTTATTGTACACCAGAAATTTGTTACACAACTCTTTTACACGAACTTAATTCTATAATCTGCTGGACAGACACCGGTGGAGGCATATTGTCAACTGCAGATGCAACCCTGATGCTGACCACGATCCTCAGGCATGAAGGACTGACTCCAAGAGAGAGAATTCTATAATGGATAAAATTTGCTCATTAGAATAGTTAATATCGGGATTGCTACCATGTACCTTTTTATTTGCGAGTTTCCGATGTTTCGGCACTGTTGCAATTACTCCGTGATCATGGTAGCAATCCCGATATTAACTATTCTAATGTTAGTGACCATGAAAGTTTAAAATAATTTGCTCATTCTTATTCTTTTGCAAATATCAGCATTCGATTACAATACTGTACAACTTGTAACAATTTTAAGATGAATAAATACATTATTATTAAATTGCGCTCCTATCACATACTGTAATTCAATATAATATTTATGTACCAGGTAACATAATTAAAAGGGGGTCTGTTAGGCAGCCGCTCCACGTAAAACACTGGTGTTCAGCCAAATCCGGTTTGACTGAAAGCCGACCCCAATAAAGTTGGGAAAAGGCTAGGCAGATGTTGATGTGGACTAACAAAATATAATATAATTTATTTTTATTTATAACTCAACTTCACTAACACCACACAACAAACACACACACACACACACTCACACACATACACACACTCACTCACACACACACACACACACACACACACATAGACTCACCACAATCACAAATTCACACCTAAGCATTAACACATACACACACACCGCACAAGAGCACGCTGCATTATTTTAATTGTTATTTTTCTTTTTTAATTTCTGATGCAAAATGATATGAACCCCAGTACCAAATAACGGGTGAAGACACTGACTTCTGTAACACAGGTCTAACCTAGCACAGGAGTCAGGGTTTCAAATGAAAATGTATAACTTTTCTTTGTGTCAATAAAAAATGTTTTTTTTTATTACTGGTTAACTACCAAATTGGCATATGAAAATTGCAATATGGTTAAAACATAACACTACTAAAGTCCTAGATAGCTGTCCATCTGTCACACTCTGACCTAAGGCTTAAATAACATCGCCATCATAAAGAGTATTCTATTCTATGAAGAGGAAGAATTGATCATCATCATTACATCAGCCGAAAGTCGTCCACTGCTGGAAATAGGGTTCCCCAAGTGTCTCCACAACAACCGGTCCTGTGCGTCTCGCATCCATCAGCTACCCTACCAGGTCATCATCGGTCCACCTAATGGGAGACCTTTCAACGCTGTGACTTCCGGTACGCGGTCGCCACTCTAGAACTTTTCGTCCCCATCGACCATCCGTTCTGCGAGCAATGTGCCCTGCCCACTGCCACTTCAGTTTGGCGATCCTTAAATTACATACTGAAATTACATACCTGGCCCAACAAATAGAAAATACAATTAAGAATACAGTTTTTATTTACCGAACTGTTCCAACAATACGTTATTTGGCGGAGCAGCCCCCAGACGTAGCGTAACGATACGGCTTCTTTAATCTAATAAGTTCGGAAACAATACGTACCTACCTACGAATTTAATATAATTTCGAATGCCGTGGGACTAGAAATAAAACATAATAATGCTGTAGAACTCAGCGTAACGAATAATTTGTTTTTGAAATACCTTACCTGCCTTTTGTAATTTTATTGATGTTTTTAAGGTTGAATGGTTTTTTATACCTACTTCTTTTTAGTTCGACTCGAGTAATATTCTTTTTTCATCTATCTATGTATAGTATAATATATATAAGGCAAACCTGATTCACTGACTTATATATCAACGTACAGCCTAAAGTACTGGTCGTAGAAAGCTGAATTCTTCGGAGAGTGTGCCCAAGAACTCCACGACCTCATCCCCCCTTCTACCATCGAACATCCAGACCCACTGCAACTTACCATCCCTACCTTGTCGCTATTCCACCAATTCGCACCAAGCGTTTTCAAGCGTCTTTCATAATGCGCACAGCAAAGGAGTCGAACTCTCTGCCTTCGTCTGTGTTTCTGAACGCTTATAACCCTAATCTCTTCAAAGTTAGAGTGAACAGGCTCCTTCTGGGTAAGTTCGCTCCATCATAGACTTTGTCTCTGTCATCTCTAACCAAGACTAGAGTCAAAAGCAAACAAAAAAAAAAAAAAATACTTCTGTTTTGTTTTTTGCAATCGCTATCGCTAACACAATGTCAAAAGGAACTAAAAGTCAAAATATTACTGCAAAACTTCCCAAAAATCGTATAACAAGCTAATATCTTCATTCCCCAATGTATCCCAACACTTATATTTAGAAACCTCTTTTTGCTTCACTCGTCTGGCGCTAATCACATCGAGAGTCAGGAAATTCCAGCCATTTTTTTAAGTTGGCTCGCACCGGCAACGCGGAACGATTGCCAATTAACAGGTACAATTAGGGCGAGCTCTTGGGATTGATTTTTTTGGCGTTTCAACCACCCTGTGAGTGTGGAAATCTCCGTCCACGCTTAAATCTTTATTTAATACGTTTGTTTTATTTATAACTAGCTTCTGCCAGCGGCTTCGCCTGCGTGATCCCTAGGGCACATACTTTTGGGATAAAATATTTCTTATCCTATGTGTTGTTTTTTTTTTAATTTTTTTTTTTTTTTATATACAAAACGGGGAAACTCTTGGCCCAAATCTCACCTGATGGAAAGTGATGATTAGGCCGAAGATGGAAGCGAGTTTCACCCGGAATCCTCTTACACAGAGGAACTGGCTATCATACCTCTAACTGCCGGAACACAACAATGCTGTTAACATTGTTGTTATGGCGACAGACTTAGACATGATGGTGGTAGCTTGCCAGGCGGACTTAGAACAAGTCCTACCACCAACCAAACCGAGCAAAAAATTTGCCCCCGCTGGGAATCGAACCCGGGACCTCTGGGTCTGAATCTGGTGGTATAACCACTAGACCACGGAGGCGGTTAGTGTCACCTGTTTAGCACCACCCGGGGACCACGTGTAGGGATTCGCTGAAGGGTATTCTCCTACGGACGCGGGTGACTCGGCCCCCAAACCACCCTGTGAGTGTGGAAATCTGCGTCCACACTTAAATCTTTATTTAATACGTTTGTTTTATTTGTAACTAGCTTCTGCCAGCGGCTTCGCTTGCGTGATCCCTAGGGCACATACTTTTGGGATAAAAAGTAGCCTATGTGTTATTCTAGATCTACCTCTGTGCCAAATTTTATGAAGATCCTTTCAGGCATTCTTGCAAACGTTCGCATTTTATAATATTAGTAGGATGTTTGTCAAAAAGCTAATTAAGCAACCTGTTTAATAAAAATGTTGCGCTACACTAGGAATTTCTCCTAAATCGTGTGTCACTCACTTATAAGGCGAACAAATATTTCAAGAATATTTAAGTACTAAACTTACGAGAGGGCAAATCCAAATCAAAATCCTCTTCACTTTAGGCATACTTCTTTTTTGTATATTATTCGCCGACTTCAAAACATCATGTTTAGGAATATTTAGAAAAAATAAGGAATTCGCCTTAACATGCCAAAAAATGGGACATTTACCTTATATGGGACTAGCTGACCCGTGCAACGTCGTCTGCGTAACATTTTTCATTACTGCTCCGCTCCTATTGGTCTAAGCGTGATGATAATATAGCCTATAGCCTTCCTCGATAAATGGGCTATCTAACACTGAAAGAATTTTTGAAATCGGACCAGTAGTTCCTGAGATTAGCGCGTTCAACCAAACAAACAAACATAAAAACAAACAAACTCTTCTGCTTTATAATATTAGTATAGATTGACACAAGCTATCGAAATGTCACAATCTATAAAACAACGACTCTAGTAGAATGTCTATATATTTCTGCAACAACACAACTCCCTAAATTGATTCTCAAAACCCGCTGGTAACAAGGTACTTACAAGACGTGGTTTCACAGAAAGCTTAGCCATGATTTATTTATCGAAAATATAAGTTAGATTTCTGCTCATTATTTTATATTGATGCAGTGTCAACTTTGTTTTTATTAATGCATGACCTAAACCAGTCTTACCAAGGAGTATTGTAATACCAAGCAAAAGTGTTGTAAAAGACAAATGGTTCAAATATTGGCATTCGGTATTTATTTGGTTAGACTAGAAGTTGCAACTGCAACTCCACAAAGTTGGTAGCTGCTTAGGCAGACGGCATATAACCAGCAAAATAGGTAATTTTATTTTGTACCATATAGAGTTAGTTAAGGTAACCTATGACCACCTAACTGGTGGTCCCTGTCGCCAAATGGCGGGCGTCAAATTAACCATGTCAGAGTCCCTTTTTTCATTTTTTTTCAGCTTGCCGCGCTTGACTCGGTGGAACGCAGAGCTAAGAGGCTCATTGGTGACGTAAAACTGTTGGATACCAAGCTACACAGCTTGGCTCATCGCCGCAAGGTTGCCTGTTTGTCGGTCTTCTACAGATTGTACTTCGGAGAGTGTACCCAGGAACTTCATGACCTCATCCCACCAGCCCCCTTCTACCATCGGACATCCAGACGCACTGTAACTTGCCATCCCTACCTTGTTGCTATTCCACCAACTCGCACTAAGCGCTTCCAAGCGTCTTTCATAATGCGCACAGCAAAGGAGTGGAACTCTTTGCCTGCGTTTGTGTTTCCGAATGCTTACAACCCTAATCTTTTCAAAGTTAGAGTGAACAGGCTACTTCTGGGTAAGCTCGCTCCATCGTAGACTTTGTCTCTGTCATCTCTAACCAAGACTAGAGTCAAAAGCAAACAAAAAAAAAAAAATACTTCTGTTTTGTTTTTTGCAATCGCTATCGCTAACACAATGTCAAAAGGAACTAAAAGTCAAAATATTACTGCAAAACTTCCCAAAAATCGTATAACAAGCTAATATCTTCATTCCCCAATGTATCCCAACACTTATATTTAGAAACCTCTTTTTGCTTCACTCGTCTGGCGCTAATCACATCGAGAGTCAGGAAATTCCAGCCATTTTTTTAAGTTGGCTCGCACCGGCTAGACTAGAGTCAAGAGCAAACCGATAACAAGTAAAAAAAAAAGATGGGAAATCATCCAATGACTTCTCCCGCTCTGGGCGGAGCAAGAGGGAGTGTCAGACTTTTACAGACTAAAACCCATCCATGTTCCTTCATTGTCCTTTGTGTTCCGGAGCCACGGTATCTCTTTCGAATAGTCCGGCGACTCCGGCAGGAATAGTCCCGCGACTCCGGCAGGATGTCAGAGGCCCTTGAGGCGGTTTAGAAACTGACACTAGGATGTGTGGGGTCATTAGACCTTACTGCCCACACGGTAAGCCTACCTAGCTTGAAAATTTAGTTGTGGCTTAGCAAAGTAACAGAGGTTATGCAATAGGAACACCTTTACAACTATTTTAATAGACAACATCTTTGTTCTACTACCTATTTTTCATGGATGGAGGGATTTTAAGGATGGGGAATCATCAAATGACTCCTTCCGCTCTGGGTGGAATGGAAGTAAGTTTCAGACTGTTACTGACAATAAACCGTCCTCCACATTTGCAAAAACTGTGTTCCCGTCCACATATAACCCGTCTGACTTCAAAGCAAGAGTGAACAGCATCTTTTGGGCAAGCTCGCTCCAACATAGACCTCATCCATCGCTTTCCATCAGGCGTGATTGTGGTCACGAGCATGCCCATTACATAATAAATAAATATTTAAAAAAAACATCCGTGTTCGTCCTATTGCCCTTTGCGTTCCAGAGCCGCGGTGACTCTTTTAAACAAATTCTGCAACCAACTTACTTCTCCTAGGTATTGGAACTAATCAGCCAACATACACTGCAAATACAATATTCCAACAGGCAATTTAGCAAGGTTTTCCTTAGCCCACTCAATTAATCGTAAAGATTGGGGCGTAGGCTGTGAGGGGCTCGAGTGGCTCGAGATGGCTCGAAGGGGCTCGAGGGGACTCGACGCGGCCTGAACCTCTCCAAACGTATGGATAATCTGGCGATGCATCTTTAGTTTATAGGTTCCTGTTGTGAGTGGGGGTGTTGGTGACTGGATTGTGTAATCGGTAATCTTAATGTATGATGACCACATATAGAAATATACTGTTATAAGTTTTCTTCAGTGCTTATAAAATAAATAAAGTAAGTAAGTAAAGTAAGTAGTATAGTTCTCTTAATCAGAAAAATATTATAAAACATCATATTTATTAGTTTATTATTTTAGCATATGTATATATGTATGTTATTAGTATATATGTTATTATATTATTTGTGTAATGTATTGTATTGAAAAGATTCAATTTAAATGTTTGTGTTTTTTATTGTTTGTTGTTGTACACCTACCACAATGTAGTCTTTTTAACCCAAAGGTTGAGAATGCATTGTTGCATTAAGTCCGCCCATGTAACACTGTTGTACATAAAGTTTAAATAAATAAATAAATAAATAAATAAATAAATAATAACATAATTTTTTAGTTATTTGTTTATAATTGAACAAATACTGCGATAAATAAGAGCCTTACTATACTAAAAGGCCCTGTGTCGTGGGGTCCAGTCTCTTCCCAAGTAAGGCAGTCTAAATTAATTACATGAAAGCAAAGTTTATTTCACCGATTATAATTCAATCTACCTAGCTTTCCAGTCATATTGGAATCCGGATCGACTGAAAGCTGATCTCGATGTTGTTTGAATTAGGCAGGAAGACGATATGAAAGAAAAGGGAGTTAGTGATAGTTTGATGGCTGATAGGGCAGAGTGGAACAAAACAACATGTTGCGCTGACCCCAAGTAACTTGAGATAGGCGCAGGATGATTCAAGATTTAAAGCATTATTTCAAATAAACCATTTACAGGCACTTTTGAAATGTTAAGGTCGGTCAGTTAAAAACATGAGGCTATTTGCACGTTCTAAAGCGTAGATCTCTATGGAGAAGAACGTGCAAGAAGCTGCACGGACACTCTTTTAAATCATGTGATGTTTTACAAAAATCTTAGTTACATGTACTTGCTCCTTCATGTGAGGACAATGCAAAAAAAAAAATTAAAAAACTTTAAACAACAGCTTAAAATATAATGATCAAAATAAGCCGGTAGTGGTTAAGAGATGACCAGTCCCAACTGATGGCGCCCGTTCACGAACCTGACGTATGTATCGGCACCATTCAGCTCAACCATTTTGAAGGGAATCGAATGATCAAACACACACACCGCCATCAGCAAAACATTTAACTGAGCATGACATGCTCTCAATCACCATGCTCGTTCATGTCAGACAAGTAAAATTATAACTAATCACATATATATTACGTAAAAGGGCCCATGGTACTCACATTTACAAAATTTTAAAAAATGCTTCTACTTTACACAAAACTATGTTTGTCAATTGATGATGATGGAGACTAGGCAGACGATGATGAATAACTGCTTTTGCCAGAATGCCCTTATAGGATCACTCGGGTGTCTGCCTGTCCGTCTGTCACAGTCAGTTTTCTTCGTTTCCACTAAACCGATTCTGTTAAAATCTGGTACACATATGGTCTTCTAGTTTGGCCCAAACACGGACGCGTACCGTAAATTATTAAATGTTTTAGTATGGGGATCACTTTTGGGGGTCAAACTAGAAATTTTAAAAAAAGTTTTTTTGTGACATATCAAATGAAAGGTCAATGACAAATTACACAAACATTTAAAAAAAATTCTCATAATTTCAAAATAACTGGTTTTTTTAAGTTTTTAAGAAATAAGACGAAAATGACCATTATTAGATCTTTACCTATAGGGAACAGGAAAACCTATACGAAGTGTATAATGTTATAATAGCATGTTAAAAAAAATCGTTCGGAATCCTTTGCATGCGAGTCCGACTCGCACTTGCCAGTTTTTTTTAAATCACTTTACAGTGCTTATTTTGCCTGCAAAAAGAGGGTTGCAGAAGAAATACTATGTATCAATGAATGTTTAGGTTTCTTCATGACACACATTCTAAATACTTGAGATCATCGGAGAATTTGAAACTAATGCGTTCTTTTTCTATAAAGTTCAATGGTGCACCGGTTTATTTGGACGGGTGTGTTTATTATTATTTATTTTATTTTATTACTAACATTAGATTCATTCATACATCTTCCAACATTATATGGATTGTAAAAATCTGAATTAATGATTGAATTGAATTAAATAAGTTACAGGCTACTTCTGGGTAAGCTCGCTCCATCGTAGACTTTGTTTCTGTCATCTCTGACATAGACTAGTCAAGAGCAGTCCCATCTTAAATAAAAAAAAAAAGATACAAAGTCAGACTTGTATATAGTTTCGGGCCTGTGGACGGCAAGCTATGGGTGGCTCGCCGTCCGTCCGTCTAGTGACGACAGGCCGTGTCGACGGCGCGTTAGTGTTCCACGCGCGCCTCAAAGAGAGTCAGCACACAGAGGGGCCGACGCCTGCCGGAGTCGCGGGATTATTCGCAAGAGACACCGTGGCTCCGGAACACAAAGGGCAATGAAGGAACATGGATGGGTTTTAGTCAGTAAAAGTCTGACACTCCCTCCTGCTACACCCAGAGCGGGAGGAGTCATTGGATGATTTCCCATCACTAAAAAAAAAAAAAATACTTGTAGTTTTGTCTGTTGACCATAAACGAGAGACCGAGATATTTTAACATCACTGTCAATTTCACTTTTCACACGATTACATTCCCTTATGCATGTGTATACTATAACGATCGATTCTCCTACAAATAACAGTGCCCTTATCTGCTAATCTAAAATAAATATCCCTTCGGTACCCTCTTCAACGGGGTTGCTTTTATTAAAGACCATATACTGTGGATATAGTACGGTGAGGACACCGAAAAAAGAACTCGCATAAGTAAAGAGCTATGTCCATAATCTTATAATATATTTTAGGAAAACATATTTACTGGCACAGAACTGACTTCATCATCTGCCTAGCCATTTCCCAACTATATTGGGGTCGGCTTCCAGTCAAACCGGATTCAGCTGAATACCATATTTTACGTGGAGCGGCTGCCTACCAGACCTCCACAACCCATTAACTGGGTAACACGATGCTCATTGGCAAGACTGGTGTCAGATTTTCTGGCTTCTGACTATCCGTGACGACTGCCAAAGATCTCCAAATAACAGCCAGGACCAACAGCTTAACGTGCTTTCCGAGGCACGGAGGAAACTCGGTATGTTAAGATGGTCACCCATCCACAGACCAACCTCGGCAAGCGTTGCTTAACCTTGAAGATCGACCTGTGCGGCTGTTATTATTTAGCCACGAGCTTCCGGCACAGAACTGACTTGCATATCCTAATATATATAATTCTTCCGTTACTGGTGACGAACTGAGTGAATGACTAACAAACAACACACCGCTGAAACTACTGGTCGTAGAAAAGTGGAATTTGACTTGTAGGTTCCTTTTTTTTTTTTTTAGGGATGGGAAATCATCCAATGACTCCTCCCGCTCTGGGTGTAGCGGGAGGGAGTGTCACACTTCTACTGACTAAAACCCATCCATGTTCCTTCATTGCCCTTTGTGTTCCGGAGCCACGGTGTCTCTTGCGAATAATCCCGCGACCCCGGCAGGCGTCGGCCCTTTCGGGCCCCTCTGTGTTGCGGCTTGCAGGTTCCTTGTGGAGGGTAGGGCGCATTAAGCGAGATTTCCTGAAATTCCTGCGGGAAAGGAAAAAATGGGATACGCGGGAAAAAGCTACCGAATCCCTACACGTGGTCCCCGGGTGGTGCTAAACAGGTGACACTAACCGCTTCCGTGCTCTAGTGGTTATACTACCTGAGTCAGACCCAGAGATCCCGGGTTCGATTCCCAGCGGAGGCAAATTTTTTGCTCGGTTTGGTTGGTGGTGGGACTTGTTGTAAGTCCGCCTGACAAGCTACCACTATGATGTCTAAGTCTGTCGCCATAACAACTATGTTAACAGCATTGTTGTGTTCCGGCAGTTAGAGGTATGATGACACTATACTTACATTTTCTCGAAGATTTTTTATTTTGTCTGAGTACAACAAAACAGAGTCACCCCCATTTCTGAATAAAATGTTTGGAAATAGATTATTTTTCAGATTTTCCAGAAAACCTGTCAGATTTTGACATAACAATAGGATTGTACCTACACGTCCAATGTATGAACCTTAATTAAATTTTACGATTTTTTCAAGATTTGTTTCTTTGTGCTTCTTTCTATGTTTAACTCAAATCTTCTTCAAACATCTAATCACTTCCTAAGTCCTTCAGTGAAGTCAATCCCTTGCAGTACTAGCAGCTCAAGACAATGTCTGGAGGACATCTAAACGGCGCTTAGCCCCAGTTTATCGCCGTGACGTGCTAATGGCCGCCCCTGACGTTTATTTAGTACATATTTCATTCGCCTCAGCTACAGCGCGAGTCCGGGATATTTAGTGCAGTTATAATTAAATGGTTTTTGTTTTTAAAAGGCTGTTGGATTAAGGACAAAGAACAGACGCTTTTGATTTTAGCTATTTGCATATTGTTTGTTGCGAGACCAAAAATGACAAAAAAAACTCGTTTTGCAAACCTCAGTATTAAATGATGGAAAGAATAGAATGCATTTATTTGTCTGAATATAGCTAGTAAAATTATGGGTCAACATTACATTAAAATACCTACAATTATAAATCATTACAATAATAATTACAAAATAATTTAAATAAAATAAATATTTGTGAAAGAGATTATGTAACTCAAAATTCAATGAAGTCAAGGAGCTATTGATTTATAGGCATTAATTTCAATTATTTAGGTTTTCTTTGAAACAGATAAATATAATCATCTGCCTAGCCTTTTCCCAACTACATTGGGGTCGGCTTCCAGTCAAACCGGATTCAGCTGAATACCAGTATTTTACGTGGAGCGGCTGCCTACCAGACCTCAACAACCCATTAACTGGGTAACACGTATTTCTTGGCAAGACTGGAGTCAGATTTACTGGCTTCTGAAAATCCGTAACGACTGCCAAAGATCTACAGGGATCAACGGCTTAACGTGCTTTCCGAGGCACGGAGAAAACTCGATATGTTAAGATGGTCACCCATCCACAGACCAACTTTGGCAAGCGTTGCTTAACCTTGAAGACCGACCCGTGCGGCATCATAACCAAAATAGTAAGATGTGGTGTATTACATGAAGCATTGAAGCGACTGCCAGTCTGATCTCCACAACCGTTTCTGATCAATACAATAATTACATACGTATTCCGGCCCCAGTTAAGATAAAATATTAAGATTAAAAAAACTTTTTACAAAAAAATACAACCGACTTCCAAAAAATAATATAAATAAAAAATATCCTATTTAGTATAAAGTTATTTTTTACTTTGTAGTGTTTTTTTTTTTTGGAAGTCGGTTGTATTTTTTTGTAAAAAGTTTTTTATTTTTCACTTTTTAGTGGTACCCCATACCTAACAAAACAACACCACTGCAAAATCGCAGAAAAGTAAAATACGCAATTTCGATTACTTGGATGACATAAAACTATCATCCAAGTAGACGAATTCCAACTATTTCGATTTAAAACCCAAAGTTCGTAACCGATTTTCATAAAATTTAAGATAAAACATGAATTTTTCAAATCGGTTCATAATTGTCAGAGTTATGAGGTAACAAACATAAAAAAAACATACAACCGAATTGATAACCAACCTCCTTCTTTTTGGGAAGTCGATTAAAAATACGAAATACTTAACTCATTGATTTTAACTGATTTTTGTACAAATAACTAATAGGGAAGACACCTTTTAAATTAATTGTGCGAATGGCTGGTGAAAGCAGCTCCATATTTACAATAGATTAAAGGCAGCCATAAATACATGTACAGGAGCTGCCTCGCTTTTCCACTCATTAAACACTGACGGCGTAGAATTATAAACAGCTGAATGTTGCATCCTTGCATCTCTAGAGCGACCAAAATAAAACATTAGTGTTTTGTTTTAGGTAGGTCCCAAGTTTAAAAAGTTTTTTTTTTTTACTTTTGTTAAGCATGCGTTTGACCACTATCTCACCTGATGGGAAGTGATGATGCGGTCTTAGATGGAGCACGCTTGCCTATAAGTAACCTATTCACTCTTGACTTAGACTCCCAATTTGTAGCTATCAGGAAACACAGACTCCGGCAGGGAATTCCATTCCTTTGCTGTACGCACTATGAATTTGTTCCCAAAACGTTTTGTGCGTGTAGGTGGGATGTCCACCATGTACCGGTGGCGCAACGCCGTTCGTCTTGTGGTCCGATAATGGAACGGGCTTGGCGGAGTTAAATTATGCAATTCCGTTCGCACATTCCCCAAAATGCAACCGATAGAAAACCGTTAGGCTAGCAACTCGGCGTCGATGTTCAAGACTTTGGAGCTTCGACTCGACGAACTTATCATTACCGATGATCCTCTTGGCTCGTTTCTCAATTGATGCAAGTAATCATCTTTTGGATATTTGAGAGACAATCCGACAAGCCTAGTAGGTATTATAAAGAGCGTTAGCATACGCATCGCAGACGCAATTCGTCAGAAGCAGTCCTTTTAACCCGACTGCATTTTTTATGTTTGTTACCTCATAACTCCGACAATTATGAACCGATTTGAAAAATTCTTGTTTTATCTGAAAGGATATACTTGCACATTGGTCCCATTTAAATTTTGTGAAAATCGGTTAAGAACTTTGGATTTTAAATCGAAATAGCTGGAATTCGTCTACTTGGATGATAGTTTTATGTCATCCAAGTAATCGAAATTGCGTATTTTGCTTTTCTGCGATTTTGCAGTGGTGTTGTTAGGTGTGGGGTAACATTAAAAAGTGAAAAATAAAAAACTTTTACAAAAAAATACAACCGACTTCCAAGAAAAAAACACTACAAAGTAAAAAATAACTTTAATTTCGGAAGTCGGTGTTTTTGTTAGTTTCTTCGTATTTTGACACCGACTTCCGAAATAGTTATTTTTTTCTTTGTAGTGTATATTTTTTTGTAAAAAGTTTTTTCCTTTTAAGTTCATTAATTTTAAGCAGTTGGGTTTTTTGTTTTAATAATTTTAGGGTTCCGTACCCAAAGGGTAAAACGGGACCCTATTACTAAGACTCCGCTGTCTGTCCATCTGTCTGTCCGTCTATCACCAGACTATCTCATGAACCGTGATAGTGAGAGAGTTGAAATTTTCACAGATTACGTATTTCTGTTGCCGCTTACACAACAAACAAAAAAAAAGAATAAATTTAATATTTATGGGGGCTCCCATATAGCAAACGTGATTTTTTTGCCGTTTTTGTAGATATCGCCAGGAACCCTTCGTGCGCGAGTCTAACTCGCACTTGGCCGGTTTTTTTAAGGATGGGAAATCATCAAATAAATTTTCCTGCATTTCAAAAGATTTAGATATTGATTCTGGCGTTATTACCCGCATTTTTCAGTATTGTAATCAGCTTTCATTTCAACTTTCTGTAGTTTCTCTCAATTTAAATCTTTATTGATTCCTATTTTGATACAACCTACAATATACCTACCATTCAAGCCGTAACAGAGGAGGTGCTTGTCTCAAGTGAGTTCTATGAAATAATACTTTTAAAAGCTGCCTCTAAAAGCACTTCAGCCTAGACTGTAAACACTAGAAACTCTAACAATTTTAGCTCAACAGCAATAGGCTTGTGTCAAAAAATCTAATTAGTCCATCAGTTCGATTATCAAAAAATATTTGACCCTTATTTTACGGGAACCAAAATTGACGAAATAACGACGCTTTTAAAATTCTCAATACGTTACGCCATGCCATAATTTTTAGCGGGTTGTGTCGTCACGAGCCCTCACTCCCGAGTTTGATGCGTTTTATCTTTGTCAATATTCATTGATTTTCAAAAACAAAAAAATAGGTACGTGTCCATTATTTTTCAATACTCTAACTGACGGACTAAATAGTTTTGCAATTTGTGGATGATGGAAACTAGCCTATTCTTTACAATCCGCCATGGGCGAAATTGAAACGTCGGTTCTACCTTACAATCGTCGCAAGCTAACAATGAACAATGTCATAGGTACCATAAACCTTTTGATTGCTTCACTCCGGCTCCCGTAAATTTTATGTCCAGCTTGAAATACCTACACGGTATTACACATGCAGTATTGATTAGAGAAGCTATAGAAGAAGAAAGTCAAATAATATCGTAAGTAGGTACCAGAGAATATCCGCATCAAATCTAACATAGGAATTAGTACTTAAAAAGGCTTCGTCATAAAGATATTTATCATTTCATTAAATTGAGCTATGCAGTATGAAAGGGTCTTAGTGCAATTAAAATAAAAACCCTATCAAATGCTATTTGAATTTGATTTGTTTTTCGTTGACAGTTCGGATAAAGAGACATGCATATCAGGTGATTTATCAAGGTATTTAGTTTGAATGAAAATTAACAAAAAATAAGACTTGATCAATGTATCCAGAATTAAAAATGCTTATTTCCATGTTCCGGTCGAAGATTATATAATATCGTCCGGAACACGGTGTCTAACCTACTTAAAATATTTCTAAAAGAAATAATTTTAAAGTTATTTTAGAAACAAAAACTATAATTATCTTTTATAACAACAAAATTTTTTTTCATTACGCATGTTCGGAAAGTAGGCCTGAAGTTGTCTGAGGAGCGGGTTGAAATTATCACTTTGCAACCCTAGGGAGAATCGTTTTCAACTGACAGCCGTCAAATCATAAACAACAATGCTGAAAATGTTGTGGCTGCATAGCTGGCCGGTCACAGAAAAAAATAACAAAATAGTCGGGAAAGTGGCAATCCGAACTTCATTTGTTTTTTCGAGCTTTCTTCATACTTTCGTAAAGTAGAGATTTTTATTGACACAATGAGTTCATCAGATTCAGATTCGTGTTTTTATTTATAAATCAGTTACTTTCACCCCTAGTTGACTACTAGGTATTTAAAATGTCGAAAAATTACTATCCACTGATAATGTGCTTAACCTTTGACCAAGATAAAAGCCAGCCTCCGAGTCACTCGAAGTGACAAATAGGCATGTGAACACTCGACACCACTGTTCCGAAAGTATTATGTATATATATATATATCTTTAAACAACACATTGAACCTATTTTATTAGTATTAAATATATTTTTTTGCATATTGTGTTGTAAACCGATTTGAAAAATTCTTGTTTTATCTGAAAGGATATACATGCAGATTGGGCCTATTTAAATTTTATCAAAATCGGTTACGAAGATTTAATTTTAAATCGAAATTGCTGGAATTCGTATAATTGGATGATGGTTTTTTGTTATCCAAGTAATCGAAATTGCGTATTTTGCTTTCCTGCGATTTTGCAATGTGTTATAAGGTACCACTAAAAAGTGAAAAATAAAAAACTTTTACAAAAAATACAACCGACTTCCAAATAAAAAAAAAACACTATAAAGTAAAAATAACTTTAATTTCAGAAGTCGGTGTTTTTGTTAGTTTCTTCGTATTTTGACATCGACTTCCGAAATTAATTAATTTAACCCAAAGGTTGACTGGTAGAGAATGCCTTGTTGCATTAGGTCCGCCCATGTACCACTACTGTGCATAAAGTCTAAATAAATAAACCCATGGGGTTCATATTTACGGAACATTGGAGTCGGTTCGAAATTAAACTACCAACGTCGTTATTAGATACCTCTATAATTCGGACTACTCCGTTGATCTCGCGGTCGTAAGCGCTACTGCCCAGCGTGGAGTCCTGAGTTCGATTCCCAGGTCGGCAAAAAGTGATAAAAAATCATAAAATGATTTTTATTTTGTACAGTTAAACATAACACTTTTACACGTCAATCCTTTTTTGGTTATTTTAAAATAGATGAGGCCGGTGTTACCTAGCTGACTTTGAGAAGAAACACCGAAACAAACTCAGAGGTCAGTGTTATTGGGAATTTTTCTGTGACAGCCTTTTTTTTTTTTTTTTTAGGGATGGGAAATCATCCAATGACTCCTCCCGCTCTGGGTGTAGCGGGAGGGAGTGTCAGACTTCTACTGACTAAAACCCATCCATGTTCCTTCATTGCCCTTTGTGTTCCGGAGCCACGGTGTCTCTTGCGAATAATCCCGCGACTCCGGCAGGCGTCGGCCCTTTCGGGCCCCTCTGTGTTGCTGACTCTCTTTGAGGCGCGCGTGGAACACTAACGCGCCGTCGACACGGCCTGTCGTCACTAGACGGACGGACGGCGAGCCACCCATAGCTCGCCGTCCACAGGCCCGCGCCTACGGTGGCCGGAGGTCACCAGGTGGCCCCCGACGCCCGCGGCGTCCACCACGGCGGCTTCTGTGACAGCCTTGAGTTTGGATTTCGGTGGTGTGAAACGGACACCACGCCTCGGAAAGCACGTTAAGCCGTTGGTCCAGAACTCTCTACTGTTGTAACGGGTTTCTGTCCCATTGGAATATGACAGTAATGGAAGAGGCGGTGCACCTGTGTTAGCGCACACACGCCTGCACTATAATATGTCTCGCGCCGATTGCTAGTCTCCGTTGAGATCGGCCGCCATTGCCGTAATCGGTCAGTGGGGCTAAAAAGGCCACTTTAGGAGAATCATAATATTAGGGCGGGTTGTTTCAAACGGTTGTTTAACGTAACGCACCTACGTAAAAAAGTAACGATTAAGGAATACGAAGACGTTGTTTCAAAACATTTTGGTATAAATTCCTGCTCATCCCAATAGCTTAAGTTACTGAAATCCCTTTTTTGTGTCATCAGAAGAACTGCTATTGAGGAATCTTCTTTATATCTAAAAATGAATTGCTGTTCGTTAGTCTCGCTAAGACTCGAGAATGGCTGGGCTGGCTTTTGTTTCGTTTGCCAGAATACAGGGAAGGTTTAAAAGCAAAAAAAAATGGGTAGGTAGGGTAGCCACTTGACGGGAGTGAAGCCGCGGGGGACAGCCAGTTCAAAATAAATTGCACAATACTGTTATATTAGAGCTATATACTTATATAGACGGAATGGCGCCAGAGTATCGACATAGCTCTCTTGAAATTGCACAAAATGCAAGCTATTAAACAATAAAACAACCAAAAATTTTATTAAATCCAAAAATAAATATGTAGGTAATAATAATAATATGCATAAAAAATTTGAAAATTTATAAAACATTTATATTGCAAGGAAAGTTATTTAAAGCGCTCTTCCTCTCTCCTAATTATTTAAAGTTTTGCTGTGCCCGACAGGGTCCATAATTTGTTCTATTTATTCTTTTACCACCTGTATGTGTACATTATGGATTGCAATAAACAATTTGAGATTTGAGATTTGAAATAGTAGTTCAGATCAAAAAAGCATGTGGCTATCACTCAATGTCTAATCCATACGCAATGTTATAACCTAAAGTTAGATCTTAAAGTTGGATCAAAAGTGAATAGAACACTCACAGTTAACGATGCTGAGTTAATAAAGTTTTGCTGTAAGCTTATTGACGAGTTTTACTAGAGTGCAGATGGATATGTTTATGTTGGGACCTTGCTAATGTTCTTTTGTCTTTTTTGTTTGTTTTGTGCGTCTTGTAGTTTATAGTTTTGAACAAATGTAAATGTAGTAATTTATTTATAGTTATTGTTTTATGTTCATGTATTGTATTGTAGGAGGAGCTCGTGGCTAAATAATAACGACTGCACAGGTTGATTTTCACGGTTAAACAACGCTGACCGAGGTTGGTCTGTGGATAGGTGACCATCTTAACATACCGAGTTTCTTCCGTGGCTCGGAAAGCACGTTAAGCTGTTGGTCACGGCTGTCAGTTGGAGATCTTTGGCAGTCGTTACGGATAGTCAGAAGCCAGAAAATCTGACACCAGTCTTGCCTGAGAACCGTGTTACCCAGTTAACTGGTTGTGGAGATCTAGCAGGCAGCCGCTCCACGTAAAATACTGGTATTCAGCTGAATTCGGTTTGACTGGAAGCCGACCGGAAAAGGGAAAAGTCAAGTTTGGGAAAAGTCTAGGCAGATGGTGTTTTGTATTGTAAATTAAAGTAAATTTTGTTTGAGTCTTCGCCCCGGTGTTGATCGACTCGACCTTTATGGGGATAGAGGATTGCGAAAGTCTTTAAAGTTGCACCTTTAGGTAAGGAACAACATCTTCCAAGCTTACATTTTTAGGGTTCCGTAACAATGGGTAACCAATGGAACCCTACCTATTACTGAGGAGAGTGAGAGACAGTCAAAACAGCATCCTGAAAACTGTAGCCGAGAGCTTTGTTTCTCCGATTGTACCTACAGCAGTTTGTGAAGAGGTTGGTTTTTTAATAACACTAGGTAGTAAGTTATTTTTGTATGTTTATTAACACTATATGGATGTTTGTGTGTCCGAAATAAAGACATTTAATTAATTAATTTCATTAATTAAAAAGATTACCTAAGTAATTAATGAAATTAATTAATTAATTAATTACTAATACCTACATTTTTTTTTTCATAATGTGTTTTTGCTGTTGTGTTGTGTCTGTGTCGAATAAATGTTTTCTATTCTATTCTAAGCTTCCGCTATCCGTACGTCAGTCCGTCTGTCTGTCAGCGGGCTATATCTCAAGAAACGTAATAGGTAGTTAGTTGAAATGTTCACATATTGTGTATTTCTGTTGCCGCTACACCAAAAAATTATAATTAAGGTTCATGGTACCGAACCCTTCGTGTACTAGTGCGACTCGCACTTGGCCGGTTTTTTTTTAATTAATTAGTCTAACCTTAAAGTGAATGAGCTGCCATTTTTTTGCCAAAGACATACTTATAAAGGAACTGCGTGCACTCATCCACGGAAACGGCAAACACAGCTTAAGGCGAGGTTGCAGTACTGTGTGTTTTGACGAACAACAGCGACTGTCTGGCGAGCGAAATAGGTAATGCCTAAATTTTTATTGTTTTTTCTTCTTGGCGAAAACTGATAAAGAAATAATACAATATGATTTCAACATTTACTTCAAAATAAAAAGCTCTATCTATTGATATAACTTTTACATATATTTGTGATAAAATCTCTTAGCAGTACACGTTTAAAATTGTAATTTAGTGTCATGTTTGATAAAATGTTTGATGAAAAAAAGTATCGAGCCAATCATTCTAAATCGCGTTTCTATCTTTACGATTTACTTGAGGGTATGTTCAATTTTTATGTAATGATTTTTATTTATTAAAAAACTAATAAAAAAATAAAAAAAATAAAAAATAACTAATTAATTAGATTTTCAGACGTTCAAAAATCTTAAAAAGTACTGCAACCCGGCCCTAACTACGAAGGACCATCCGTACAGCTGTTCAGCCACTAAGTATATTAGTTTAGATAGAGGATAATATCATAGTACTGCGACAAGCTTTTTTAGCAGCACATAAAACCTATTGAAATCATTTCAAGAAACATATAAATAATAATAAATAATAAATTTATTCAATTAAAAACATTTACAAAAAGTATACCTACATTTAGCTAACAGTAATTCGTTAAACATACAATTATAGCGCCTAAAAATAACTAAAACTAAGATATTATTATTATAGGTGCAAAGCGATGGTTGTTCGGAATTGCAATGTTCGGTAGCGACCAGCCCGATCTAGGTTGATTTAAACCTGTGTTTCAAGCAATCACTTTACAATCAACTACTTTGGTCTATTACAATAATTTTAAAGTTAAAATATATAAAAATTAAAGAATCCCTTAACAAATATGAGAAAAAGCTTAATGGTACCTACCTTAATAATTATCTAAAAACTAAGTCTATGTCATAATACAAAAATAAACACTTACGAGGGGAACAAATATCATCATTCCAAAATTTCTAGAAGTTGTTCTGTGTCTGTGTAATGCAGTGTCACTAAATATTCTGATAACATTTTACTACATTTTTTATACCTTACACTAAAGAAACTTAGTAACTTTTTAAGGCTATTACATAGAAAAGGTCCCAAAAACAGAAAAAAACGATGAGCAAACGCATGTCTAGTTTGAGGTTTTATGCAAACCAAGTCTTTCCTTCTCTTGTCAGAAGGTACAGGGTCAAAAGGAAGTGCATTAGTGCAGTGTGCTGGAGTAGTACCTGCTATGTTTAAAATAAATAATTGCCGTACTGTAAGCACATTACATTCAGTGTAGAGCTGGTGCGAGGAAATCTAAAAGGGCGAAATGTAGCAACCTTATGAGTTGCTCTTTGAGCACGCTATAATGGGAATAAAATTGTTTTAAACGCACCACCCCAAGAAGTTACGCAATATGTGAGAATGGATTGACACAAAGCAAAATAGACCTGTTTAATAAATTATGTTAAAGTCGGCTATTTCCCGTAAATTCTTGAAAACATTTAATTTACGAACTCTCGTACACAGTAAATCGATATGTTTACGGAAATTTAGATTTGTGTCAATGGTGACACCTAGATATTTTAAATGGTCAGCTTTGGCTAAAGTGGGGCAAGAACATGCGGTGTCAGCATACGTGCAACAATTATCATGTGCGCGAATGTTTAGGTATCCAAGCTTCATCATTACCTCTGATTTATAACCAGCTCATGCCCGCGGCTTCAAAAACTAAAACCTTCCTCGAGAACCACTCTAACCATTGTTGAAAGCAGCATGAAAATGAGCGCAGTCGTTTCTGAGTTTATCGTGAACAGACAGACAGACTGACGCGGCGGAGGACTTTGTTTTATAATATGTGTGTGTGATAGTGTGTGTGTAGTGAGTGATGATACTGAAGACACCATCTAAACACAAACCCCTACAAATCCCTGAGCGCCCCGACGGCGCGTAAACGCCAAAGTATTGACTTCCTACCTACCTCAAGGAAACAGTTCGCATACTGCCAGCGGCGGATTCAGGATTGTCGTTTGGTGGGGGACTTTAACCCGCCGAGGGTAGGTTTCACTTTATTTTTTTATTTTTTTTCAGATGAAATCTCAATGTAAGATTGTCAGTGAAGCTTAAAACTATGCTAGTACCTTATATCCACGTATTCAAATTATACATTTACCTGGTTAACATTAAAAGGACAACAGAACTGTGTGCTTTAATTGTGCACCTCACTCCAGTGCCCCACAATAGGACACTCAGCCCTTTCTGTTATGGTATTTAGAAACTCGTTGGTGCTACCCCGCACACGACTCATCAAAGAGGCCACTCTCTGCTTTATTGCTATTGCTCTGCATACATTCCTGACATACTATACGCTATAAAAGCTCAAAAAAATTGTAACTTAACGCATGAGTAACAAGCCTGCTTGGATTACTTTTTGTAAAATCCTCAAAGACTTCGTTAGGACCAGAGGGGGGCTAATCTCTAAGCCCGAAGTCCGTTGTTTCGGGCTTAGTTGCGGGCGTATTCTGCTCCGTATTACCTAACCAATAAGAATTAATGTCAACACTGTTGGAAGCCGCCGAAAAATCGTGTTCTCATTCATTTTTGGTTCGGGTTTGGAACTAATCGTAAGTCCGTTGTTAATACGGAGTAGAATAAGCCCGCAACTAAGCCCGAAACTACGACATCGGGCTTGGAGAGTAGCCCCCCAGGGGCGTAGCTACCGCCGTATCAGCCGTATCAAAGATACATCCCCCCCCCCCCCAGGCTACAAGGGCCCCGATATGTGGACGCTAAGCTATGAATTTAGTCCCGCCGTCTCCTTCGTGGCCTGCCAAGACAGTCCTTAGCTAGAATTTTAAATTTTAAATATCCCCTATTAAAAAAAAACAATTCTCCTAAAAACTGGCCCCCCAAAAGTGTTTTATACAGGACCCCTTTGAGAATAGCTACACCACTAGTTAGGATATAGACAACCAAAGACATGTCGATCTTTTATAGGGAGGGCTTGAGCCCCTTAACCCCACCCTCCTAGATCCGCCAATGCATACGGCCGCTATTATTAATTCAGAGCGCTTCCTACATCCAATAAGCAGCGCTATAACTCAGCTAGACAAAATTAAATTTGCAAGCAACCGGTCTTGAAAAGCTAAAGCTGCTTTCAGTCTACGCTATAATATATAGCATAGAGTATATAGCTCATAGCACAACAATAACGCGCACCATACATTGTCAATAATACATATATATAGTACAGTACAGTGTGAACGTGTCCATAACAATGTATGGTACGCGATATTGTTGTGCTATGAGCTATATACTATAATGCAGATGCTATTACATTATAGCGTAGTCTGAACGCAGCTTAAGGCGAGGTTGCAGTACTGTGTGTTTTGATGAACAACAGCGACTGTCCGGCGAGCAAAATAATGCCTAAATTTTGATTGTTTTTTCTTCTTGGCGAAAACTTATAAAGAAATAATACAATAGATATGGTTTCAACATTTACTTCAAAATAAAAAGCTCCATCTATTGATATTAACTTTTATACCGGGTGTAAGGGACAGCCTTCCACAAATTAACAGGGTGCAATCAGCTCCTTATTTTGAATCATATTCCAGTGGAAATTTCCTCAGGATTTTTTTTTATTTTTTTTTCGATTTTTCATTTTTTTTGCTTTATTTCAATGTAAAGTTACATTATCTGTGTGCAGAACTCCATTAATGTAAATAAAACAGCTAAAATAAAAAAAAATAAAAAAAAACTCATGAACGACGCATGAAATCAGCTGTTAAAACGTAGCGCGGGCGCAGCTATCCTTTCGAAAGCTCGCTGCGCTGCCGTTCGCTGCGTGCGTTTTGCAGAGGTAGCAATACATTGCGAGTGAGGTAATTAAACAAATCAGTTTTATTGGATTCCCATAAAGTTCCTGAAATAATTTCATGTACCGGTCAACTTAGTACGATATACTGAAATCACCCTATCAGTTTGAGGAGGGCTGTCCCTTACACCCGTTATATATTCGTGATAAAATCTCTTAGCAGTACACGTTTAAGGTGGAAGCGCCAGGGTAGCCCGCGATATTCAAATATGTTTATGTTTTTGGAATTTGCCGGTCAGTGTGAAGCTGTATGTTGAACGAAATACGATTCACGGATTCCCTGGAGCTTCCACCTTAAAATTGTAATTTAGTGTCATGTTTGATAAAAAAAAAGTATCGAGCCAATCATTCTAAATCGCGTTTCTATCTTTACGATTTACTTTAGGGTATGTTCAATCTTTATGTAATGATTTTTATTTATTAAAAAACTCATAATTAATTAGATTTTCAGACGTTCAAAAATCTTAAAAAGTACTGTGCTGGCGGAGTCTCGGTATAATTGGTAGTGTTACACTGTCAGTAAGTTTTAAAGTTTTAGTAAGGAGGTAGTGAGGTACATATGTCGGTATGCTTTTATTATGCGACAGGTAAAGTTATAGGTATTACTTACAAGCTTTTACCCGCGACTTTGTTCGCGCATTCCCCGTTTTTCCAGTTCCCGTAGGAATTTGGGGAAATCCTCTTTTAATGCTCCTTCACACTCTCCAAGGAACCTACACGCTAAATTTCAGCGTTCTACGAGCGGCAGTTTCGGCTGCGTGGAGTGCGTGGTCTGTTGTTACTCAGTAACGGAAGCATTTTATATACTAGCTGACCCGCGCAACTTCGTCTGCGTCACATTATCCATGAATGCTCCGCTCCTAAATAATATTGAGACTATAAATTGAGATGTAAGCTACCCTATTTCAAGTTGGATCAAACTGCCGTGTGCAGTTTGATCCAACTGTGTGCGAATTTGATTAAAATCGGTTAAGTAAATGATATTTATTCAGTAGGTTGTAAATAACAGTTTTACACGTCAATCTTTTTTGGTCATTTTTAAACTAGATGAGGCCGGTGTTTCCTAGCTGACTGCTCTGACAAGAAACACCGAAAGTTACTCAGAAGTCAACATTCGTACTGATCAAATCACACGAGAACCATGTAGGTTAATGTATAAAGTGGTATTTTGAGGAAAGTACCACACAGATTTGAGTGGACCTGTCCAGACAGTGCAAGCATTTGCCAGTTATCGCGTAGCTAAAACTTAGAACTTTAAGGCGCTCAACGACCTGACGAACAATACCAAAGTAAGGACATTTGAGTAGGCCGCAAAAAGAACTCAAACCACCAGACTAACATTAAATGAAATGAGTGAGAGAGTAGTTTAGGATTCCTTCGCGGACAGACAACGTGACGCGTAATTTATATATATTAAGATTACCTACACTATTTCAAGTGTATCTTTGGAATAGCAAATGGCTTTTGGTACGGCTCTGAGATTTCCGAACCATGTTCATGAGCATGGAGACAAAGGGCAATAACGCAAAAGGCAATAACGCAAAAGGGCAATAACGCAAAGGGCAATTCCTCATAATAGGGATGAGTTTAGGTAGCCAGTAAGAGTCTGACACTTCCTTCCGGACCCCCAGAACGAAAGTCTCTCAACGATATCCCATCCTTTAAATTAACTACCACAACAGTAAACATTTAAATGAATTATCTGTATTTTTCCCGAATTCTACGGGTTTTTCTCTATTTTTTGAGGTAGTGTACATAGACCTAGCCTATTTTGAAACATCTCCTCACCTCCTTTTAAAACCAGTATGAACCCCACTGCGAACTGCACGACCAATCTTAGGATAATGGTCTATTTCGCACACTATCAACACCAAGTAAAATCTCAAATAGACTCAGCCATTACTATAGTTTTATTCGTCCATAAAATAAAATGTCAAAGGCAGGAATAAAGTTGGGCGTCATTGAGCTTCATTTAATTTTAATTGGGCTCTTAAACTTTATTTTAAGGGAGGTCAGGTCTTCGGGATGACCTAGTAAATAGTATTTGGAGAGATTGATAAAGTCAGGACTGGTTTTAGAAAGAAGGGATTGTTCCAAGTTCAAATGTGAGAGCTATGTAGGTTATTTTTTGGGTTGATTTCGTGAATGTCTATCAGTCTATCCAAATGCCACTGTCAAGCTCCCTAAAATTCTGAGTTGAGATAATGTAGGTACATGGTAACTGAAAAATGCTTGCACTGACTGGACACTGGACAGGTCCATTCAATTATGTAAGGTGCTTTAACGGTTGCTTGCACGGTTCTCTTAATCAACCCACAATCGATGTTAACGACTGCGAAAATGAACTAGTTGTTCTGTTTGTAGGTAGGTACGTTCATTATGTTGCGGAATTTGTTCGAAAGCGTCACCGCGACCCTGGAACGCAAAGCGCATTTAAAAGGAACACGGATGGGTTTTAGTCATTAAGACCCGGACTCCATCAAAGCGGAGACGAGATGCTTTTCAGCTAGGGTGTATCCACCAAAATTGTGCGGGGATGTGTACTGGCTAAATTGTAGAGGAGATGTGTGTTGGCTAGAGTGAAGATGTGCGCTCTGACTACCTACACTGCACGCCGTACACATCTGGGGGGCTACTCTCTAAGCCCAAAGTCCGTTATTTCGGGCTTAGTTGCGGCCGTATTCGACTCCATATCACCTACGAACTTACTATTAGTCCCGAACCCGAACTAGAATGAAAGACAACACGATTTTACAGTAGATAACTGTCCAATCGTTTTGTCATTAATTCTTAGTGGCTATGTGAAACCCGAAACTACGGACTTCGGGCTTAAAGAGTAGCCGCCCTGGTCTCCGCTGCGCGCCATCGTCAGCTTGCGAGGCATAGCTCTCATCTCCACCTTGTACCATGACCCAGCTCAATTTCAGCGAGGAACAGCTCACATCTCTGCTTCCATCGTGCCATACAAATATGATACATCTCCGCTCAGTGGTATCCACGCTGAGGTGTGCGTTCGCCCAGCGGAATGTTGTTGAATTAAAAGATTTTAATTATGCAGATATTTAGTGTATGACGTCGTATAATTGTGTATGGTATAAAAAAATTTGTGCACGCAGCCATTGTGGAGAAATTCACCAAAAACTGATTCCGCTGGGCGAACGTTGTCCTGGCGGAACTTTTTTTAATCCATAGACTTTAGAAGAAAAGAGATGTGTCCAAAAATTAGTGTGTATTTGTGTGTAATTGTGTATGTATGAATAAAATTAGTGCATGCATAAACTTCGGAGAAATTCAAGTTTCCGCTACGCGAACGTTTGGCCATTACCTAGTTTTCATATAAAGCGCTTACATAGAGAGCTGTAGATTTTTACATAAGTTGTTTTGAATTTGTTTATATTTGTTTAAAAAACAGATTTAGAAAAAATCGTAGGGCTTATAAGATAAAAATATAAACGTAAAATACGCTTATTAGGTCTTAGTTCTCTAAGTATGCACTTTGGGGTCTAGATTTTCACGTTTATACAAACCTTGTAAGTGTCTGCAACATGTTGCCAAGTATCAATGATGTTCCGTTAGTAATTAAAGAGTTATAGGACAATTTACCATGAATTGATCACTGTTTACAAAGCAGTCAAATATCACGACGTTCTAAAGGAATTGCATGGTAAAATGTATGCCAATAATTAGTGTATTCATTCAACTATTCACATGCAAAATTTCATGTCATTAAATTCAGTAATTAAAGAAAAACAATTATAATACTGACGAAGCATCGAAAACCTACATAACCCGACCAAGTTCAAATAGCTACAAAAAAGCGGCCGTGCAATATATTTAGGTAACATCCCAAAATTTACAGTATAATATCGGTATTGAATTGGTATAGGTGATAACACAATTGTTGTTTCGATATAATAATGTCATTTATTTTTGTACACTTACTTTTTTAAATGTATTTGACTATGACAGAAAGTAGGTACTATTTACGTAGGTACTTTATTTAAGTATGCTTTTGAGACTTTAGATATAATCTAGATATACCTATTATTTAAGACAAATAAAATTCATACAGCTAATTTCTATTGAAGATTTCACGGATCAGGATTCTAACTAAGTATAGACAGACCCCTTAGGGAAATTAAATAATTACCACATGTAAGTACCTACTACTGTTTATTTATTATGAATACAAAACGAGTAGATAATTAGTAGATAGCTGTTGAATGGAATTTGTAATTAAATATTTGAGTAAGCTAAGCGAGCTAAGAGACATTTTATAAACCACTAGAGGCCGCCCGCGACTTCGTCCGCGTATAAATTCTCGTTATTCCCGTGTAAATCCCGATTCCTCGGGAACTCCGGGATAAAAAGTAGCCTATGTGTTATTCTGGGTCTTCAGCTAGGTACAAAATATGTGACAAATATTTTATAGTGTTAATGACGGAATGAGTACTTTTTTTTTCAAGTAGGTACATACTTAAGTGGGTGATAGATGGTTTTTAAGATCGCGAACTTACTCGGCTCGACGTCGGTGACACACATGAAAGCTTGCCTAAGTATGTACCTACTTCAAAAAAAGGGTAGTTTACTGAAAAAAAATTTTGAATAAAAAAACTGTCACGTAACCAACCACCCACTTTAAATACATGCAATTCCAAATGCACTTGTTTCATTATCCTCTTTGATTTATTGAATGAAAAACTTACAAACATAGACTAATAATAGTATTAAATGTATGCTTACATACCTAAGTATCATTATTCAGTTTTTGCTACATAAAATGCCTTTTTTCAGCCTAATGCTGTCCACACAATTGACATAGTAACTTAATAAGTATTGAGTACACAAACTTAAGGCTGTGTGATGCTGAATCACTTTTAGAACGAGTAGCTTTATGCCAATTTCAATTTCTTATTACCTAAAATACACAACTTAAACAGCCATTTTAGATTATATGTTATTGAGTCCTAAAAACATCCAAGGCAAATAAGAAAATACATATTACGTAAAGAATTTAGCTGCCAGATCTTCTTCAAATAACTTTGAAATATAGAAAATGATTTCTTAAAGTATTTATACCAGTATTTATAATAGTAAGTATTGTTTCCATAGAATATATAATAAGATGAAACATAGACACATGAGCAAAGTCCTGAGTGCATATACATAGTTTTATATAATTATGCCATTATATGCCAATTAGACCATAACTATTTGGCTTTAGGACCACTTGGCCCTGCTGAATCGATAATAGACTAAACAAACTCTACATTTTAATCCAAAGTTAGTAATTATTAAGTAAAGATTCTATATTTTTATGCCTACTATTCTGCCAATATCAACAGTTAATTGGTAAATTATGTACATTCATATTATTATTAATACCGCGTGTATCTGACATCGACGCACAAACGATTTCCATGGGTCCAGGGCATGATTCTGGACACCCCAGTGTTGGAATTTTTCGTCGGTTCTTTTCTCATTTTTTTCAAGAGTACCACAAAGTATCAGCTCAGCTGAGCTGATATCTTTTTGTGGCTTTATTCAGATTGCTCTTTTTAGTGAAAGTAGTTAATCAATTATTTTTTATTAAAAATCTCATTCAGTTAGGTCAGAATAACGATTATGAGCAGTCTAAAGTAAAAAAATCCCTTGAAAAAAATAAAAAAATGAGAAATAGCCGACGAAAAATTCTAAGTCTAGGGTGTCCAGAATCATGCCCCGGACCCATGGAAATCGTTTGTGCGTCGATGTCAGATACACGCGGTATTGATAAAAACATTAAAAAAAAATTCTGACAATATTATTATGTAAGATTGTCAAATTGCAGTTTTTTTTAGACATATGGAATAAATTGACAACCTCCTTTTTTCGGAAGTCCCTTAGAAAAGGACGGGAAGATTGCGCCTCAGCATCTCAACATCATACTTTTCTTATTTCTTTGTTTTTTTTTAACAGTAAGTAGTTAAAATGACATATCAAATTATGAAAATTCCATCATTTAAAATCAATTCATGGGCCTTCATATTCTTTGATGTGTTACAACTTTTGCTATCCAATCCTTTAGGTCTAGCTTAACTTTTAAAAATAAATCATTGGCTGATATTAGGACACCTGTTTCTTCTACAAATTCATTTTACACTAGTAATAATTTTTTTTACAAGATTTATGATCTTGAATTTTTAAAATGCCAAGTATCTGATTGGTAGATCCAAACTCATATTTCTATAGAATAATCCATTCATTCCCACTCTCGGTGTATAATATCTACGTAGTACTTCTCTGACTTCAGCGACTGTTATGGCTGATACGCCTTCATACCCCGACTTGATGTACACCGCATTATTCAAGCTGACCGGGTTACAGAAATGCCCCCCTTCAAACTTGCTGAATGGGTCTCCGCTCTTCTTCTTAGCATCCTGTCGTACTAAGAAGACTCCATCAACTATCTCCGCAACAGTTTCGTAAGCAATGAAACACAACACTTCTAATGCTGCTTGGGTAATCTTGAATTCTTTCACGGGGTTTAACCAGCGTTCAAGCTTTACAAAGCCCTTGCCAATAGCGTAACTAGAACGGAAAGAAGCACATCTAGCTTTATGATATGCTTCGTACTTCTCAAATGTCATTGATTCTGTAATTTTAGCGGCTCGAACTTTGCGTATATAGTCTATGGAATCGAACTTAATTTGACTTACTTCATCATACTCATCAAATTCCTTGATGCAGTCAATGTGGGTCCTTCGCTTCCTGATTGTAGGATCTTTTTCATCTTCTATGATTCCTGAGATCAATGACTCGGTAGCTGTACTGAATTTTATGACACACTTTTTGTCGATTTGATCCAATTTTAACTGATAATCGTGCAGACGTTTTAGTTTTTGGATATTCTTTCTCATTAAGAAAATGATATCGTAGTTAGTTATACCTCTGCCACCTCTTGAGATGCAGTTCTGATGGGCCTCTTGTATCATGAACTTTAATTGTTGTTGAACAATGCTTTCGACCAAAACAACGGTGGCCGCATTTGGGTTCGGGTTATCTCCAAAACCGTGCATCATGCCAGATATCTCCTTCTGAAAGTTTGTTGACTCTGCGCCCTCCATGTTGAAGTAATTCACCATGGTTAAAGCTTTCTACCCTCACGAAATGAAAATTAAAATAATACACCCGAAAAACCAAAGCAAAAAGAATTAAAAGCCAAGGTAATAAATAATATATCGATCGGTAAAAGCAAAGCTGTTTACTACCAACTGTCAATTTGACAGACGGCAGAATTTCGTTTTTTTTTTTTCCTTTTGTTCCCTCTGGAACAGGCTAAGGTCGGAGACCATGCTGCCTAGTCATCAGTAAATTCGTATTTTTTTGTAAAGTCAGAGTCAGTCATTAGTTATATATTTTTCCTTAGTTAAGAAGGCAGAATTTCGTTTTCTGTAGAAACTTTTTTTTCTTCATGAAAGTGTAAATAATTGAAATCTAAGGTAGGCTGATAAATGAACTATTTTATTTATGACTATTGTCCCCCACGGCTTCGCTCCCGACAACTGGTAAGTTTGTTATTTTTTACATAAAAACCTCGCGCACCGTCAAAAATCAATGCTTGTATTTTGTTTTCAGATTTGTATTTCCTATCAACAAAATCCCCACTTGCTCAGTACCTGTCAGTACCACAGCTCGCAACTAAACGTTAAAATCAGCTGATTACCAACTGTCAGTGTCAAATTGTTAACGAAAAGAAACAGTGTGATCGATCGAAGATAATAATATTAAGTTGACAGAAAAATTGGCAAAAATCAATTGACTAAAGCGGCTGTGTACCTGTGTACATATCGTGACCTCACTGAATGCTTCACATTATTACCATTAGCACTTCTAGGCCTTCGAAATACGTAAAAACGAATTAACCTCAAAATTATGAGTGTAAGAAGTTTATTTATAAACCATACGATAAAACAAACTTTATTTCGCCAATTTCGTCTTGCATCATGTTGGTCTTGCGGCAAAGATGTTCAGAGAAAGGAGCCTGGTTTATTTTGTGGAAGCTGCAATGCCCTACAGCAACCCACCAAAGGAGATAACTATTTCAAAATCATGGGAGTCAGTGAGTCCTACGACTTGGATGAAACGGAACTAGCAAAGAAGTATAAGGAATTACAGAAGTACTTACATCCTGATAAGTTTGCTAACAGGTGAATATTCATTTCTTTAATACTGACCAACCTTTGACATTTCACAACAGAATAAATATATTGTATTAATCCAATAAGCAAAAACAATGGAAATTTCCAGTTGCCAAACCCATACCCATACTGAAATTTTGTGATAATATGCTTCAATTCTTGTTTGATTCAATACAAATTCATTATTTCAAATGTTTCAGAGAAAAGATGGAACAAGAAATCTCAGAGAAATACTCATCACTAGTGAATGAGGCATATAAAACATTGTTGGAACCATTGACCAGAGGTGAGAAACCAGAAATTATGTCATGCCAACAAATCTACTATAATCCATGTTTACAAGTGTTATGATAATTATAAGCTATCTTACGGGTAGTACAAATTAGGTAACATAGATGTCATGGGAAAATGACAGACTCTGTAAAATTGTAAAAAGTCTCAATATATTATGAAAAAATTGTTTTGTAAATAACATATCTCATCCAAATTCATAAGTTTCCAAAACATCCATGTCTTATTTAGAAAAAATAGTTCGCAATTTTAAGTGATATTTTATTACAATCTTATGGTGATTGTCATTTTCCTGTGACATGGACACTATGAGTTGGCCAACATAGGTAATATACATAATATACACCCACCCATAGGCCTTTGGCTCTGTGAAACAGACAGCCAACAGCAACATGTTCAAGAACTGACTAGAAATTGTAGACCACTTACTCAAAACATAAAAAAAAACTTAATAACCCTGAATGATCATACAAGTCATCAGAGGCCCTTGAGTCAGTTTAGAAACTGTAACACCAGGGTATGTGGGGTTAGTCGTGGGATTATTCGCAAGAGACACCGTGGCCCCGGAAAAAAAAAAAAGGTCTGTGGGGTTAAAAACCTCATTGCCCACATGATAAGAACAGACAGGTTTTAATAATTATTGTCAAGAAAGAGTAGCCCATCAGTAAGATGTTAGAATATTGAAAATATGTTTCTTTTGTTTATCTTAATTAATTAGTTAATTCATATTTTGTAAATCTTAGTGTACCTTTTTTATCTGTAATAAACGTTCTTATAAAATAAATACCTAAGTACTAGTGTAAGCAAGGCGTTAGCAAGTCCATATTCAAATATGACACTTTATATAATTTTTTATTTGTTTCACCCTTCTCCCAGTTTGTGCCTTTATGGTGGAAGCTCCAGGGTTGCCCTCGAAATTCAAATATTTTTATGTTTTTTCAAATCAATTTGCTGGTCAGTGTGAAGCTGTATGTTGAACAAAATACAGTTCGCGATCGTAAAGAGCATTTATCTAAAGGATTAAAACCATTTGAATCATCAATATAACCCTCAAAGTTCATAGAACTCGATTGAATATTATTTCGTGAAAAAGTCATTCAATCGAGTTGTATGAACTTAGAGGGTTATATTGATAATTAAAACGGGTATAATTGTTTAGGTAAATATGCGTTACGGCCGCGAATCGTATTTTATTTAACATACAGCTTCACACTGACCGGCAAATTGCAAAAAACATCAAAATATTTGAATTTCGCGGGCTACCCTGGCGCTTCCACCTTAAAGCTTTTATCCAATATACATACTAGGCTGGCTCCTTCTGACTCAATGACTATCCTACTCAGCTCAAAATAAAGACAACAAAAGTGCATCAAACTCCCTGCTGCTACGCTAGCGCCATTCTGGAAGGTTTTTGAACTGTCACTTACAACTGGACATTTTTTCAAATTGTTATCTATACAAAATCGTTCTCCTTGTCTCTATACTCCATGAGGGACTGAGATAAAAAAACAACAACTATATTTTCAGGAATTTACATGCTGCAACTACGAGGCAAAGATATTCCAGAAAAAACAGAAGTAGACCAAGAGTTCCTGATGAAAATAATGGAGAAGAATGAAGAAGTCGAAAATGCAGAAACAGAAAAAGAAATAATGGAACTAAATTCCGAGAATAAGGCACACATCAAAAGTTTACAGAAGCAAGTTTCTAGAGCATTTTTCGATGGGGACATGAAGAGAGTGATAAAATTATTAGGCATCATGAAATATTATACAAGCATAGATACTCAAATACAGTCGTCAATACGAAGCAAAGGAATCATACGATAAGGTACAGTTTGCCCAGTATATCTTGATCTATCGGGATGGCGCTGCCTCCAAAGAAAAATGTCATCTAAATGTCAAATGCAAAATCAAGATATAATGGATGTAAAACACTGTAGGTTTTCATAGTGATAGTATGCTTGTTTGTATATATAGTTTTGGTTATTAGCACAGAGTACTTTTATATACCTATAAGTAGGTTATTAGGTACCCAAATTAATGTAATTAATTTGGTATTTATAGTATAAGATTTGAAAAAATTATACAATTTGTTGTCGTAATCTTTATAATTGTTTTATTTCTCAGTAGGTACATTACTTACATAAGAATAACTTCCCTCTTTTTCTCTTGAAGAGTTTGGCACTGGTGAACCTATTTACTAGTAATCTATACTTAGCATAACCACATTTGGCTTTTGCTTTACGTAAGTACCTTTTTATTATGGATGGGAAATCATCAAAAATGACTCCTCCCGCTTTGGGCAAAGCAGAAGGGAATTTCAGACTATACTGACTAAAACCCATCCGTGTTCCACCTAATGCCCTTTGAGTTTCAGGCGTCCGCGGTAACTCTTTCGAACAAATTCCGCAACCCTGGCACTGGCCCTAGCGGGTAGAGATGGGTAATCTCAACTCCGGGGAGTGATAAGAATCACTAAATCCGGCTCCGCTGTCGGTATTGACTCCGCGTATCGGCTCTTCCGACTCCTTTGAAACCCTCGAAACCAAATCACTCCGAACTCGCTTGTTTCAATACAAATCCAGTGATCTGAAAATTTTACGCTAAAACGAACTCTATAAGAGCTGTTTTTACCGTCGGGAGTCACAGGCCGGGAATCGGCCTGTGACTCCCGACGCCCGGGGCGTCTTCATCTGTTACGGCGGCTAAGGCGTAAGGTGTCCCCTTCTATCACGCGTTCGGCCTCCTCCTTTGCTAGCATTACTGCTTCGCAGAAGGAGGTGACCGCTTCCCATGCCTCCTCGCTCCGGACCATAGACTAAACCAGGGCCGGACCGAGAGGTCGCCGCCACTGATTGCCTCGACAAGGACCCGGTGGTGCTCCGCCCACGCAGGGAAGCTTCGTACCTACAAGTAGGGGTACATAGGCAGACTTAGGGCACCTTGGCCGCAAAGTACCGCGTAACAGCGTCTCCAGTTTCTCCTTACCAAACGGCAACAATTAAACATGCACTTCAGTAAAAGCAATAGATACCTACGCAGTGGCGCACACTCCCGCACTTCTTGAAAACAGAAAGTAATACACAATCAATTATAAACCTTATCCTATCAAATAGCGTGTATTTACCGTGCACCGTACAACTCACGCACACCAAAACAGCGGTCGCTATCGTTGTGTTTAGAAAAAGCACATTTTTTTACAATTTACGCTAGTGATTGACTAAATCGGAAAGTTATCAAATGTTCCATTTATTTTTGTACAAAAAAAGTGCGGTCCTAAACATAACATACTTTATTAAAAAACGGCATGACCACCTTATATTAACCTAAATTTTAATTTTATTTTACGAAAGTTACTACGCACGCAATAAAATAAATAAGTAAAAAATTTTTTTTTTTTTTATCTTTTAAACGGTTGACAAGAAATAAACTACTTAAGTAATAGAGCAAAATTTCATTCGTCAATCGACATTATTGTCGATAGCCTACGTAAGTGAATCTGTAGGAGCACATGCACATCTCTAACCTCGTCGCAATAAGCAGCGGCCGTACCACGCGTTGTATCCGCGCCATAAAGTATCGTTTTGTGATTTTACATTGCTTGTCCAGTTAGTTAGTGACAAACTTATGTAGTGGTTAAGAAGCAATGTATTTAAAATAATGTTTGAAAACAAGAATATTGTAAAAGCTAGACATATTTTCGATTTGTTGTTTTTCATTCATGATTCTAAAGGCAAAATATATAGTACAATACTACACCGTGATTTACAAACTTTGGTTTAGGCTTCGGTTTTTACAAGAAAGCACTGAATAACACGGAATTCTCATAATATTTGTCACGATCGCAGTCGAAAACGCACTAGTTCGCCGAGACGACCATTTGCCTATGACAAAGAGTAAAATAATAGATAATGGCCTACTATGACATAGTCAACGTGAGCATGTCGCGCGGACACCGACACGCCCCCTTGCCACTTCTCCTGTTTTTTTACATTTTTGTGTCCATAGTCCTTTAACTAAGTAACACAGTACTTCTTTGCAAGACTGGAGTCAGATTAACTGGCGTCTCTCTCTCATCTGAGCGTGTTCCCGGTTACATCCTCAGCTGGTTTGCTTCGGAGCCCGGGGTCAGCTCGAGTCAGATTTACTGGCGTCTGACAATCCGTAATGACGACGACGTGCTTTCCGAGAGACGGAGGAAACTCGGTAGGCATGTTAAGATGGTCACCCATCCACAGACCATCCTTTACAATCGTTGCTTAACCTTGAAGATTGACCTATGTGGCTATTATTCTTTAACCACGAGCTCCTCTTACATACTTACTTACTTATTTTTCGAGTGCGAAATGCATACCTACCTACTTATTTTTTTACGCAAACTCAAGTCAAGCATTGTACCTATTTTACTATGCGAAACATACGTTTCACAGAAACCCAATTGCTTATTTAACAAACATATCCTAAAAATTTGCCGTATAAAAAGCCAGCACCCACCTCCTCAACTCATTACAAACACATTTGGACAAAAAAAAACACCGTTAAGTTTAACTACCATTTAAAAATCAATTAACGAAGATATAATAACGTGTTCGTATCACTTTTTGCTACGATCCACTATGGTCTATCTTAAAGAGACTACAACAAATTGTTCAATGATTAATTTTCTTGTAGAGTTTCTACCGACTACTCTCCAAATGATTGATGGACATAATATACTGCGAGACACTATTTGCATTTCACATGTAATGCGAAACGATTTTGATACTTGGCTTACTTTTCAGAACTTGTGTATGTAGGTACCAATACTGCTAGATGTAATACTGGGTTTATTTTGTTATGGTATATTTGTTATCTTTCGTCGCACAAATAAACTCGTTTTTTTCATACCGTTTGAAATCTGAACATCCCCGGATCCGGTCTATACAGACAATGTAGGAAAATCTTATGGGCTCAGGCGCTACATAAGGGTCCTGGGGCCCGTGAAAAATAATTGAGTGTGCTATAATTTTTTTAATTTGAAATTTTCACTTTTCAAAGGTTTATGGTGTAAAATTTGCTACGGGCCCCACGATGACTTAATCCGCCACTGATTCTGCAGGTTCGTATTTGTGAATTTTAAACTGAGGCAAGTTGCAGCGTTAGAAGGCGTCCCACTTTGCGAACTGATGACCTAGTGAGGAAGAAGCACTGTACAGACGCAAGTACTCGAAACTGTCAAATTTTTTCAATCAACCTTGAACCTAATGCTTTGGCATTAAAATTGAAAATCTACAAAAGCACTATGTGCTGGCGTCCGTACCAATCGATGTGGTGAAGCTTGACTTTTGTCCACCAATGGACATCTTTATGTTGAACTTTATGTCTAAAAAGCCCCAAAATATCTAGGCCATGTACCTACTATACTGTCCATATACTTAATTAACGCAGCTCGTATCAGATAAAAATCCCTGGGGGCTAAAGATACCACTTTAGGAATCATAATATTAATCACAGAACAATCTATCAAATTTCATTTTCGTCTTTATCACTAACGCATTAGGTTCAAGGTTGATTGGGAAAGTTTACAGTGACGGGTAGCGTGATTTGCTTTCTGATTCTGCTAAAGTGGCCTTTTAGACCCGCTGACTTTGTCGGTAGGTGGAAAGTTTGGAATTTCTTTTTACTCAAGTATCAAGATCACTGATCGTAGTATACAATAAGCTCGCCATAATTCGTGTTCAGTGTCCCAGAGAGTATCACTTCAGTTCGTGTTTGCTTCGGATCAGCATCTTAATAGTGCCTGTGAGCTAAGTGACACTGTGTCTAAAGTATCAAAATTTTGCGATGATGCGCCGTTGTATCGTCATATTAGTGGGCCTGTGCTTTTTACAAGGTAAGTAAGGAATACTTTATTTTACAATGCGATATGTGCTTTTGTTTTTATTTGACTCTGACCGCTGTTGAGCTAGCCAGGACTTTAATAAAAATATTCAAGTAAAGCTAAGTCCAATTTGGTAACTAAGGCTTACTGCAAACCTATTTTCTGGCCATCTAACATAAGTTTCAACTATTTTTATTCAGGCTGTTTGCGTTGGAAACAAATATTAAAAACTAGCTTCTGCCAGCGGCTTCGCCCGCGTGATCCCTAGGGAGCATGTTCCCGGGAGTAAAAGTAGCTTATGTGCTATTCCAGACTATAATCTGTCTTTGTTCTAAATTTCATTAAGATCTGGCGTGATTGAGTAACAAACAACCAAACTTTCACATTTTCATTTTTTTTTTTTTTCATTTTTTCTATTGATTGTAGCGTGATGAAAAGTATACTATAACCTGCTCAGGAGTATGAATAATAATTGTACCAAGTTTCGTTAAAATCCGTCGAGTAGTTTTTGTTTCTATAACGGTTATACAGACAGACAGACAGACAGACAGACAGACAGACAGACAAAAATTTTACTGATTGCATTTTTGGCATCAGTATTGATCCCTAATCACCCCCTGATAGTTATTTTGGAAATATATTTCATGTACAGAATTGACCTCTCTACAGATTTATTATAAGTATAGATATAGATATAGATAGATATAGATTAAATTAAATAAAAATTCGGATTGTGGTACTGAACCCATCATGCGCGAGTCAGACTCTCAAAAGGCCGGTTTGTTTCTCTTCGCAAAGTAAATAGTAAAAAGTGGAATTAGGTAGGTAGTTACTTCTGTATTGATTGGTAAAAATAACAAAACGGGTTGACCATGGAATCAAACTCGGATACATGATGGCAGATAGAGAAAGACTGCCAGGGTTGCAGAATTTGTTCGAAAGAGTCACGGAGGCCCTGGAACGCAAATGTCATTAGGAAGAACACGGAAAGTTTTTGTCAGTAAGAGTCTGGCACTCCCTTCCGCACCGTCTAAACGAGGAGAGGAACCTGTGTCCAGCTGCCAGGTATGATCTATGAAGAACAGCTGTGAATTATGAAACTAAGTTTTATAACGGTAACGATCGCTCGGATACTACAGTTGTATGCGAATAGTGAAACTGGGAAAGAAAAGTTTTATTGCACTTTATCATAACGATCAAGTCGGTTCAGTGGTTGTGCGGACTTGCACGCTAGGCATTGCGAGGTAGGATCAATTCCTGAAAAACTATTTTCTAGGGACAAGATGAACCTGTAAGTACAAGTGATGTGTAGAGGGCTGGTCGATTGTTGACATCTCACCGTGATCACTAAGGTGGACTAAACGACAAGTTGCTGCCAAGCTGTCATGCCATCTTGTTTGTATGGTTTGACACTCACTTGTCGTTCACTTCTCCTCAGTGTTCACTTCGACCTGTTTAGGTATACAGAATCGCACTGCTAGTGTTCTATTCAGAACACTAGCGGATCCAGAGGGAGGGTTATAGGCTGAAGCCCCCTTCAAAAGACGAGATATCCTTGGCAGTCACTTAGCCCTAATTTATGAAAAGTAATCCAAGGAAGCTGCAAATTAAAAATATATTGTTTTAAACTTTCATGGTCACTTACATTCATCCCACCCGCAAGATCTTCCGTTACTCCGTGATCATGGCGCTTGCAACAGTGCTGAAATATCGGAAACTCGCAAATAAAAGGGTACCTACATGGTAGCAGTCCCGTTATTAACTATTCTAATGCAAATTAAAAGAAATAATGCTTTTTATTTTGCGAAAACCTAACCTCAGCGGGGTCCACGGGTCGGGCCTGTGGACGGCGAGCTATAAGTGGCTCGCCGTCCGTCCGTCTAGTGACGGCAGGCCGTGTCGACGGCGCGTTAGTGTTCCACGCGCGCCTCAAAGAGAGTCGGCACACAGAGGGGCCCGAAAGGGCCGACGCCTGCCGGAGTCGCGGGATTATTCGCAAGAGACACCGTGGCTCCGGAACACAGGAACATGGATGGGTTTTAGTCAGTAGAAGTCTGACACTCCCTCCCGCTACACCCAGAGCGGGAGGAGTCATTGGATGACTTCCCACCACTAAAAAAAAAAAAAAAAGCGGGGACGCCGTGTCGTGCCGGGTCCACGCGTGGACCCCGCGGGTTCAGACTCATTTCTACTAAGGTCGATTTAGGTCTTTTTTCGTGTCGCTGGTACGACAGTAAGTATTTTGGATGTCCCAAGACATTGCCCCTTCCACAGCATCGTTGGTGGCAGCACATAGCTCACAAGGTATAGATAAAACTCGCATTTCTTTTTTTCAAAAAGTAAATACAATTACAACCCAGATTGCAAGAATATATTTTTGAAAAATATTTTCTTACTAGCTGACCCGTGCAACGTCGTTTGCGTAACATGTTTCATTACTGCTCCGCTCCTATTGGTCTTAGCGTGATGATATATAGCCTATAGCCTTCCTCGATAAATGGGCTATCTAACACTGAAATAATTTTTCAAATCGGACCAGTAATTCCTGAGATTAGCGCGTTCAACCAAACAAACAAACAAACAAACAAACAAACTCTTCTGCTTTATAATATTAGTATTCTGCTTTATAATATTAGTATAGATTAGTATAGATTGCATATTATATACAAAATTTACGTTCAGTTACGTATCCTGATCTCTCTCTCGAATAAAGAATATAATTATGAAGAGGGTACCTAATGCAGGGCACTGTATCATCTCTATCGGTTGAAATGCCGACCAGCCCAGGTACCTAATCTCCTGGTACAGACTAATCTTGAACCAAAATCAACAAAACCGACTATCGAACGAATGGTGGTAAATCAAGTGGATTCTTAATTTCGTCCAGCACAGTCCAAAAAGAAACACATTTTCTCCGATTTTTACTGACGATATTGCTGATTGTAGACCACTGATTAATTTAATTTGTTTTAAACCTTTTTTATCAAAAAAGTTTTACTGGCTTCATAGAATTGCTTTATTATAGAGGAGCTCGTGGCTAAATTAAAACAGCCGCACGGGCCGATCTTCAAGGCTTTACTATAATAGAGATATATACTTTAACAGACGAACGCATCGATCTTCAAGGTAAGCAACGCTTGCGAAGGTTGATCTGTGGATGGGTGACCATCTTAACATACCGAGTTTCCTTCGTGCCTCAGAAAGCACGTTAAGCCTTTGGTCCCGGCTGTCATTTGTAGATCTTTGGCAGTCGTTACGGATAGTCAGAAGCCAGTAAAATCTGTCTGAAGTCTTGCATTGAATGAGTTGTGGAGGTCTGGTAGGAGGCAGCTGCTCCACGTAAAATACCGTACCTATTCATCTGAATCCGGTTTGTCTGGAAGCCGAGCCAATATAGTAAGGAAAAGGCTAGGTTGTTATAATGGTCACCCATTCACAGACCGACCTCGGCAAGCGTTGCTTAACCTTGAAGATCGACGCGTTCTGCTTTTATAGTTTAGTCACATTGAAGCATAATACCAAAAATTCACCACTTCTGTTAGTAAAACAGTTTATTTATGGATACAGGTAACAACTGTCCTCTAGGCTAGGTACGTATTTACGCGACCAGGTTTGTACACCAGGTATTTGCTTCCAAGTACGTACACCAGGTACTACCTATACGGCTACTTGAACTCGCTCCTTCGGGGGCATTCGGGGCTCGACGCTCGCCCGAGTCTCGCCGAATCGTGAATTGTGACGTGGCTTCGGCCGTCGCGCGCGCGTCGACTCGCTTCCGCCGCGTTCTGGTCTCGAGCAGCGCGCGCTCTTTCCAATAATACCTACATCGTTCTTACTCGTCCCGTGGCTCCGGAACACAAAGGGCAATGAAGGAACATGGATGGGTTTTAGTCAGTAGAAGTCTGACACTCCCTCCCGCTACACCCAGAGCGGGAGGAGTCATTGGACGATTTCCCATACCTAAAAAAAAAAAATGCTTTCCACAGCCTGCTGTAAAGATGACTCGCTTGGAAAGTTAGGTATAAATATACGTAAGTAAGGAACAAATACATATTATGCAATTTGATACTGAAATTGATGGTAGGTAGGTACTGTAAAAACTGTGTATAACAATCGTAAAATGAATTGAAACCTTTTAACTACGCCAGCTACTAAAATCATTGAATAATCATAATAGGAAGGAATGGTTTCGTTCATTTTTAATTTAATACTATGCTACTTACCTAGCGGTATTTAATTTACAAAATTCATTAATTCTACGTAGTTTTTCAATACATTCTTCAATAGTTCAATAACTGCGTTAGTTTTCGCAAATGCGATCATGTTCAATTTGTGTACGCGATTGTGATCCTTATTTGTAACGAACTACGGAACAATTTCGTATGCAAGTATTTTTACCTTAATGGTTTGTCTTTGCAAGTATTTAGTTGTAAACGCGATTGTACTCCTTTTTAATAAATAGGTCAGGGTTAAAATTCCCATGCAAGTATTTTTTCTTCCAACAGGGCTTTTGGATGAAAATTAAATAGAAGTAGAAACTTGAATCGTCGTAAGAAGGTATTTATTTGAAAACGCGATTGTGATTGTGCTCTTTATTCTTAGAAAGTTATGGGTCAATTTCCTATCCACATAGAAAATACTTCCCGAGCCCAGGTTTGTGAAGGTAGACGTACTGGAAGCCTTGGTACTCGATTTTGCAAGTACGACCCAAGTCTACTCACTCATCCCATTAGTTCGAGAAAAATCTAGTAATTCAATCCTATACTTCCATAGCTGCCATTGCCATAGCTATACCAAATAAACATGGGCCTGACAACATGCTTTTGCGGAGAATCTTAACACCGCGATTCAGAAAAACGCGTCATAAGTACAACGCCATCTATCGATCTACAACGTAACTGAACTGTCTCTATACTCATAAGTTCGAACTTAGAAGCTTACACGTTACGATAAATAATGATAATATAATAAAATGTTTACTTTTTTTTTGCTATATTTTAAGTTTAATTAAAAAATAACTCAAAAATACATTGTTTCGGGGTCTTTTCACACATTACTTATTACAAATTTTCTCAATAGATGGCATTGCAAGTATCTGGAGTCTCAATGAAAACAACCTATTTTAGCGCTCGATGTAGTTTCTTCGAAAACTTTAAAATTCGATATCTTTTGAATTTGTGGGTCGATTTTGATGAAATAAACACTAAATGTTACTCCTATTATCACTTAATATTTTGAAGTACTTATATTTTGAATCCAATCCGTGGTTTATGCGTGATGCTCCTCCAAACGCACAGACAAACAGAATTACAGACAAACAGACAAACAGAAAAGAATTTCAAAAACTGCTTTTTTGTGTTCTATGTCATTTTTCGGACATTTCTATGTATTTTTTATGCGAAAATATTCAATGTACAGACACGGCAACTCTACGATTTTATTATATGTATAGAATAGAAGACTAGCTGACCCGCGCAACTTCGTCTGCGTCACATTTTCCATTATTGCTCCGCTCCTTAGAATAATAACGCATAGAAACCTAGTACGAGTGCAAAAAGTGAGGCAACTGAAACTTAGCCTAATCCGTCAAACTTAGCCATCAGGCCGTCAGTACTCAATGTCACGTTCCGTCGAACACAGCTCGCGAGTAAATAATTGAAAATGACAGTTTGTTGCGTGAAAGGATGTTATAGCACATCAGGAAAACAAAAAAAATGTGATAAAATAACATTTCACAAATAAGTACTCACATTCTATGCACTATTTTTACGTAAATCGATAAATAAAACAAAATTCTAATAACCTAGCTTGTCATAACACAGTGTTGCTATTTGTGAGGAAAAAATACCCACATTGCTTTCATTCATGTTTTTCATTTTTGTAATTTTAAAATACAATACTTACTGTTAATTCATATCAAACCCGATGTTTTAACATTGTTTATAATTATAACCCATCAAGCATTCTAAACGCATTGAACAATATCTCATTCTTTATGCGATTTATTTCCTTTTATTTTGAAATAAATTGAATTATACCTTCCGAAAAAATATGTTATATTACATGAAAAATCATGTTTACCTTTTCCAGTTCCCAACAACATAAAATACTTGCCTTGATAGCAAAATAGTAATGCGTCTTCCCATATTTTGTGGGTAACGGCTTAGTAATGGTATCACTGAAAGCTATATCTGTGTGCGTTAGAGGAACGTAGACACATTCGGCTCACGCACACAAAGAAAAAAAGTGGACACACGATTTTGCTCGGGTTTTGTTCTAGACGCGGCTTCTATGCGTTATTATTCTAAGCTCCGCTCCCTATTTGTCTTAACGTGTTGATATAATAATATAGCCTTTAAACTTCCTCGACAAATGGGCTATCTAACACTGAAAGAATTTTTCAATTCGGTCCAGTAGACAGTAGTTTCGGAACCTATTCAATTCAAACAAACAAATCATTCCTCTTTATAATATTAGTGTAGGTAGATGTAAGTAGACAATCTGGTCCTCGTCCGCTATTTAGTATTTCACGCTTAGCGATTTCAAGTCTCTAGCACACGCAGATAATCTCAAAGACTTTTACTTCCAGAAGTAAGCTTACGGCGTTCTCGATTTACTGCTAAAGCAAACTGAAATTAACGATCTTCCATATTATTAACGACTTGTAAAACTTGTGCGTGTGTGTGTCTTTATCACCTAAGTAATGGCTTAGAAATAGTTGTAAGCTCATTGGCCTTGGTAGTAGGCCACTTTCCTCGTCATAGTTTTCCCTCTTTAGCGAGGTACCATTAGGCTTGTGTCCTGAAAAAATCTTATTAGTTCGTCAGTTAGATTATCAAAAAATATTTGACCCGTATTTTTTCTTTTGTTACGGGAACCAAAATTGACGAAGTTACGACGCTTTTAAAATTCTCTATACGTCACGCCCTGGCATAATTTTTAGCGGGTCGTGACGTCACGAGCCCCCACTCCCGAGTTTTGATGCGTTTTATCTTTGTCAATATTCACTGATTTACAAAAACGAAAAATACGTGTCCATTATTTTTCAGTAGGTACTCTAACTGACGGACTAAATAGTTTTTCAATTTGTAGAATGAAAACTAGCCTATTATTTGATGTCTGGTACCAAATAGTACAGTCCCTAGCACATTAAGCTTCCCGTAACAATCAACATTGAACCTTATTGCTTTATAGATAAAGTTGAAATCCATTGAAAAAATTTGACAGAATGTTGCAGCTTGATGTAATGGTATCTGTACCAAATAGGTACTAAAACTTGGTATTGCTCAAACTTCCAAAATCTCTCCTGGTCCAGTCATCTTGACGCAGACCAGTCATCCTGACGCAGACCTTATTATCAAATGAAATTATCTAACTCCACAAAACTTTTGATAAGTAGGTACTTAGTCAGATAAACTTATATGAACTTTAGTACCTAAATGTTATAATTAGGAAATGCGTTACTATAGCGTCTCTTTTACTCAATGCCAACTGCTGAAGAACAACTTTTACTATGAGTGATTAAGTCAAAAAGTGCACTCTACAACTACAAGTACTTAACTAACCATTCTCTTTAATTATCCCTTTTTTCAGCTTGTTTGTATAAAAACCGGCCAAGGGCGAGTCAGACTATCACACAAATGGTTTCGTAGTTACCTACCGAAAAAAACACGTATCTTGTATGGCAGCCCCCTTTAATTTTCTATTTCATTTAATTTTAATTATTTGTTGTTATAGCGGGAATAAAAATACACACTGTGAGAAAATTTCAACCATCTAACTATTACGGTTATTGAGATTCAGCCCGCTGCCAGACAGATGGACGGACGGACGGACAAAGAGCTCCATTGGCTACCTTTCGGATACGGAACCCTTAAAAGCGCCTTCTTAAACTCCTCAACTTTTTTCAGCAACCGCCCAATACTACAACTACAACATACTAACACGAGTGATCCAAGGCATTCCGACGAACATAGACCGCTACCCCATACTTGCTCAACTCCTGCTGGATGCATGGGGGACCCAGGACTTCGTACAGCATTGTGCAGGAATCATTCTGACGTCACGACATGTGCTCTCAGCGGCGCACTGCTATCAATACAATGAAAACACTGGCAAGAAGTATGATATTGTTCTTGAGCTTTTGATTCAACTAATAATGTGTCAAATTAACAAATTAAGTTTAGTCAAATTAACAAAATATACTTAAAGTAACAATAAAATAAAGTATAGCATCAAAAAATTCGTCCTCAACGCTGTTAGCTGGTAATGTAGGTACCCAAGAGACTGGCGGCATTGCCACGTTTAATGGCAATGCTTTAATCTCTGCCCAAAGTAAAAGCCAGCTCGTGGGTCACGGAAAGTGTCAACCAGCCGTTTCGTTTGAAACATTATATTCTATTGGCGCGCTTTGGCATTAAAACTAATGCCGTTTCGGAAATGACGCTCTCATGTCGTGATGCCCCTACTATGAAACGAATGTATAAGATTTTTTCGCATATAACATAAATGTTTCATACCTGCCAGGCGTCCCGTGACGGCTATTTTTTTTCCTACCATTACTTAGGTATTACATAAAATTACCAAAGTGAGGCTGATTTAAAGCAAAGATGCAAAGAAAAGTTTATAATATTATGCAAAGACCAAGAGTTGCAAAAAGCACTTTATGCATACTGACTTAGAGTTTTAAATAGCCACTCCCTGTTGTCTCCAACTATAATTTTCTGTCACACTCCCAATCAGGATAATCGCCGATTGAAAAAGCTAATACCTTACAAAATCCGGTCAGGGGGTCGTCTTAGGTTTCCAAACGCTTAGGTACCCCAAACCAAGCATCTTTTGTCTTAGAAATAAGTATATGTTGGACCTACTTTTAAATCTTTCGTTTTTCAAAGAATTCGCATTTGTTTCACAGTTACACTCACCCAAAATACTGGAAGATTCGAGTTGGTTCAACATACCGCAGTGGGGGAGGAGTGCTCCACAATATAAAAACTTTAATACCGCATAAAGGCTTCGACAATTACTTCTACACGCATGACATAGCCATTGTCGTGGTTTCAAGACAGTTTTCCTTTAACAGCAATGTGAGGCAAGGGACGATTATCAAGCAAGGTGTAGAGATCAGGACTGATTCTCTTTGTACTCTGGTTGGATGGGGAGTATTGGAGGTTAGTATATTTTTGTACCATTCATAATAGACAACAGTGATGGGGCAATGCTAAAATTGTATGTGGATAAGAATGCCTTTCCACCAAAGATGTGCTATGCAGCTATGCTGCGAGAATGTAAAAGCTAAGCTACGAATATTTGACCGTTTCCACCGATGCTAAGCTATGTAGCGGGGCGAGTAAGATGTGCTATGAAAATTCGCCGCCGCAAGGTAGCTATGCAAGGAAGACGCGCAGCTCGAGCTATGCGACGTTTTGACAATAGGGAAGGCACGCACTGCTCTGCATTTAACTACACAACTCGCGACAATTTATAGCTTGCATCCACAGCACGCATCCATAGCACGCATCCATAGCACACATCCATAGCACACATCCATAGCACGCATCCATAGCACGCATCATAGCACACATCCATAGCACGCATCCATAGCACGCATCCATAGCACACATCCATAGCACGCATCCATAGCACGCAATGCACGCATCCTTCCATATAAAAACATATCTTAGTTGAATCCGTTTCCACCAGTGCTAAGCTATGTGTGTGCTGTGTATGTTGTGTGTCGCTTCTGGCGGACTAAATGCTTTTTCTTTTTTCTTTCTATGTGCATCAATGAATATGATTGGTGAATATCAAACGCATCCATAGCAACGTAGCATAGCACATCTCTGGTGGAAAAGCACCCTAAGATTGGCATTTTGCGAGGCCCTCCAGGTACAGTCACCAGCACAACAGGCTACCCGAAAGGCCGAAACTGTCAAATTTTCCCAATCAACCTTAAACCTAATGCTTAAGCGATAAAGTTGAAAATCTATTAAAGAAATTTGACAGATTGTTGTAGCTTGAGTGCTGGCATTTGTACTACCTTTTTTTTTGGTATGGGAAATCATCCAATGACTCCTCCCGCTCTGGGCGGAGCGAGAGGGAGTGTCAGACTTCTACTGACTAAAACCCATCCATGTTCCTTCAGTGCCCTTTATGTTCCGGAGCCACGGTATCTCTTTCAAATAGCCCCGAGACTCCGGCAGGCGTCGGCCCTTTCGGGCGCGTTTGTACTACCTAAGAATAGTGTTTTTTTTGAGGCTTTCAGAGGTTGGATTCTACAGTACGATTATTTTTTCTTTGCCGCTCCGAAGTTAGCTTTTAATGACTACCGTGCAGGTCCCATCGCGTAAAAAAGTGTTACGTTCGTAGAATATTTTTCTGATTTATACGTTTTGTATTAACAAGTACCTAAGTAATAAACACAACCAGTAACAATAAAAAGGTCACAAAGTAACACAATAGACATATACACCACAAAAACACACAAAACACAAATGAAACGGTAAGAAAAACCAAAATAAATAATTTCAAACAATAACACTTTTCGTATCAATAATCGTATTGCATTGAGTAAGCGGGACACAAGTATGCATCGAACGTATACGAGGGACTGAGACTGCACGCGACCTACCCGCGCATGCGCTGTTCTATGTTTCTTGTCAAATTGACATCCTGCGCAATCGATTGCGACGTACTTCGCATAGGCAAAGAAAAAATAGTCATACTGTACAATTGAGGGTGAGATGCGGCGTACTCAATCGCATCCCGCTTAGTTTTGATTTTCTTTTGATTTTTTTACGAGTAAATCAACAGTTACGTTAATTTTTTTTGTGTTGAAAAAAGCCAAAACTGCGAGGCCTTTTGGACCGTGAAACCGTAGGCGGTGGCCACCTCGCCCACGCCTTACGCCGCCTCTGTACCTCTACCATGAGTTTACGCAGCCAAAACTCGCTAGCGTCTCCGTAAATTATTTGTATGTTAGTGTGAGTTTTTTCGACTCACGTTCGAACGCGTTCGATTGCGAGCGCGTTAGAATTTAGTATGAGAAATTAGGTTCTACGAGTGACCACCAGGTGGCACTATAACTAAATTCCCATACTAAATTCTAACGCGTTCGAACGTGAGTCGAAAAAACTCACACTAAGGCCTCTGTACAGTGCCCCTAGCGGTCACTAAAAGAATTAAAATTCGTACCATGAGCAGATTTCGATAGGTTAAAAACCTCACGTAATCTATTCGACAGTCAGTAACGTTTTTGAGCTGTCGCCATACAAAACGGTACCATGAGTCACCAATTCGACAGACGCTATCGAACAATAGGTACGCTTACGATATTAGTAACGTAGCTCACTAGCATTTTGACGAGTGAAACATATCTTTACATTAAAATTATGTACCTACGGTTTTGAGTTTAACATAGTAAAAAAATATCTGCTTGTAATATAAAAGCACTGTTTGGATTTGGATGTAAAAGGTTTATTAAAAGTTCTTCAAAGCTAATGTTAAATGTTATGTTAAAATGTTATCGTTAAAATGTTATGAATGCACCCGGTCCGTTTGACGTATGGAAATGCACTGACATTAAAGTATACATAAAATTGTTACCTAAATACAAGTACAATTGTTGTGAATTGCTGCGTTAACAAGTGTTCGGTTGCTTAGACCGAACATTTAGCATTTATTATTTTATTATACACCTACTTAAATCTATTTTAATTAAGTAGGCAAGCTGTGCCTTTCATTTATATTTAGTTAAATCATAACCAATTTTTGTTTATTTGCATTCTTCACAAAAGTTTCAAGTGGCTGGGTCTATGTAGGTACCTGGGTTGAGGGGCAAGACACTGGTCCTCACTGTTTAAAATAATCCAAATAATAATCTATTGCAACCTTTCAAACCACACATCACAACATCAAAACGCAGCTCTGTGACACAACGTCAACAATGGAACAGAACTGTTTTTTCTGTTCCGTGACGTCAACAAACAATTTTATAATTGAATAGACGACAATGTCATTATATTTATCTATACTAATCTATACTTATAATATTATAAAGCAGAAGAGTTTGTTTGTTTGTTTGTTTGTTTGGTTGAACGCGCTAATCTCAGGAACTACTAGTCCGATTTGAAAAATTCTTTCAGTATTAGATAGCCCATTTATCGAGGAAGGCTATAAGCTATATATCATCACGCTAAGACCAATAGGAGCGGAGCAGTAATGAAAAATGTTACGCAGACGACGTTGCACGGGTCAGCTAGTTACTTATAAACTTTATTGTACACCTCATAACAAGTAGGTACAGGAAAAACGTTTATAAAACAAGTGTACAATGGAAGGTTATGAGTAAAAATTCAAAAATCACTAAATTACTTATGTTGTCCACTAACCGTAAACTTTTCATAGCGATAACACTACATTTTGAGCTTACAAGCCGTCCTTTCTTCTTATTATTGAGAAAGAAAAAAACAAAACATAAGTAGGGAAGCATTCTAGTGAGTAGTGTGAAGTTAGCTAGACGACGCGATCTATCGAGCTTACGTTAGCGCCTGCGTAAGACTCCGTAAAACTCATGGTACGAGCATTATCGAATACTATTCGATCCACGTTAGTACGCTAGCGAGTTTAACGCTAGTGAGTAAGTTTTCGATGACATCTCATGGTAGAGGTACTGATAGACAATTATAGTCTTGAAGAACGCTTCGTGGAAGTAAAATCCCCTTTAATTTACTAAGTAAGCTGTCCCCCGCGGCTTCGCGTCAACTTATGAAGAACCGCTCGACCGATTTTGTGCAAACTTCACATAAACCATCTACTAAATAGTCCGAACAAAGCCTGAACATTTGGTTTGGTTATAAACTTCGTGAGTTACAACGAAAAGTGGCATTGATTTTTATATAATTAATTATATTGATTACAAGCCCCATGCTGGAAGCGATCGTAATTTTTATTAATTACTTAAACACTCGTCTTCACAACCACATAGACTCACACAAGAGGAACCGGACAATTTTACTTGGAGCTCATCCCTCAACAGAATAGGCAGACTGCATAAAACATTATTAAATTATTATTTCTACTATAGGGAACTAGCTTAACGCAGCCGGAGAGCAGCAACGGTACTGCCAATGCCGGAGTGGGCCCGGGGCGTCAGGTGTGTTAAAACCAGGTCAACTACGCCTAAGCTTTGCAGCCAGGCTTTGTTCGACCATGCTACTTAGTCAGAAAATAATGCTTTAGCATATTCAAGCATCTTGGACTCATGAAAATATAGTACACTGATGCCCGCGGCTTCGCCTGCTTGACAAAAAATTATATACTAGAACCTTAATCGAAAACCACTCTATCCATCGGTGAACACAGCATGAAAATCGGTGCAGTAGTTTTTAGGTTTATCGCGAACAGACAGACGCGATGGAGGACTTTGTTTTATAATAGGCTAAGTAGTGATGAGAAGTACCTAATAAACTCTAAAAAAAACTGTGTTACATCGCCCACAATTTGGCTCACATCATTCAATCATGTCAAGCGCCTAGAAGTCTAAGCATCCTTTTACAAATGAGTAGTTTTCATAATTAAAAATATTTGTTACAGCCTGACGGCCCACAGCCCGAACAACTACAACACACAAATCTGTACACAATAGACCAAAAGATATGTGCCATGCGATACAACACGATTGGGGCCGTCATACAAGACTCCATGATGTGCGCGGGTCGCGTCGATGCCGGGGGCCCTGATGGATGCTTCGGAGATTCTGGGGGACCTCTGTTATACAAAGGCCTGGTAGTAGGAATCGTTTCTTTCGGGTATTCGTGCGGACATCGCTACTTTCCCGGTGTGTACACAAAAGTGTCGCATTACACAAACTGGGTTTTAAAAACTGTTCAAACTAATAAATAAGTATTTTCAACTTTGACTTGTGTGTTTATAATTTGAACACTTTCCTTTTCCTTTCACTTTACTTTATTATGGACCTTTTTTAAGGATGGGAAATCATCAAATGACTCCTCCCGCCCTAGGTGAAGCAGAATGGAGTGTCAGACTCTTACTGACTAAAACTATCACAATCTTCAAAATTATAAAGTCTAGGTTTTTTAAAGCACCATTTTCTTCGATTATTTAACAACTAAAAGCAACACTTTTTTTTAAGTATATACATATGTTCTCTAGAAATTGCGAAAGACATAAAGGAGCCTCTCAAACATTGAACGTCTTCGTGTTGCTGTTTTTTTTTCAACTGGACGTACAGTACGAATAATCTAAGTTTACCCATGCGAAGTACGTCGCAATCGATTGCGCAGGATGTCAATTTGACAAGAAACATAGAAAAGCACATGCGCGGGTACGTCGCGTATGCCGTCTCAGTCACTCGTATACGTTTGATGCATACTTGTGCCTCGCTTCCTCAATGCAATACGACTGTTGGTGCGAAAAGTGTTAAACGTTGTTATTTTTTTTATTAATTATTCTGGTTTTTTCTTACTGTTTGACTTGTATTTTGTGTTTTCTTGTAGTGTATGTGTTTGTTGTGTTACTTTGTGATCGTGTTATTGTTATTGCATGCATTTTTTCAAAATTCAAACATAACACGTACACAAAAAAAACATAATCTACGAACGTAACACTTTTTTACGCGATGGACCCTGCGCGGTCGTCACTAACAACCAACTTCGCATGGGTAAAGTTAGAATATTCGTACTGTACTGTAAAGTAACTGCTACCGTTCCTGCTACCTGTCGTTTGAACATTGCAACACCGCAACCAGCTGTCACTGTCATGTCATAATATTGTTTTCAGTCATCCGACATCCGACGCTATCGATTTTCCCGTCATTGAATAAAATTCAACGTAAATACGTTGAGTTTCAGCGAATCATCAGTCTAAAAAAATATAATGGGCAAAAAAGGTGTTGTATCATTTGTGAAAGACTTTTACTACGATCCTTTCAAGTGGTGAGTAAAATTAACAGAGTGTATAACCTCTTTTGAAAATGTGGTATTCCGCGCTGTTTTGCTATAAAACAATTAAAATTACGTACATTCCGTTAATTACTTAGTTAAAAAGAAGATTGTATTTATCTGTACGTACTTTACGTGAGTATAAATCTGATCATTCGTTTCTATCGACCTAAATGTGTATTTGGAAATGCTTTTAATCAACAGCTATTTTATCTTTATGTTACGATAAAAATAAAAGATATAGTTATTCGTTATTCACTATTTAGCAGTTGTAATAATACTATAGGTTGTTTTAATTGAGAAAGTCACCCAAGTCAATAGTGATCATTTGTTTTGCAAGGTCAAAAGAATATTTTGATGTTGCTTGTAATAAAAATTTAAGATGTCACATGCTTGCATTCAAGAAGATGGAAGTAACTCTACAATTACAACTCTTATTACCACATTTTTTGCAAATAAAAAACTTACTTAAAGTACCTTGGTCAGGAAAGAATTCCAACATTCATGTACTTTCAACTGCCTTTTATGACTGGCTACTGTTGAACACTCACCACTTTCAACACATTCAAGTTGTGATATATTATTGGAAGAATGTGCCTGAAGTATTGTGAGAAGTCTACCTTATTTATTTATTATATACTTAATTGTACACTGAAGAGCTCATAGCTAAATAGCAACAGCCGCATAGGTTGATCTTCAAGGTGAAGCAATGCTTGCTAAGGTTGGTCTGTGAATGGGTGACTATCTTAACATATTGAGTTTATTCCGTGTCTCGGAAAGCACATTTAACCGTTGATTCCAGCTGTCATTTGTAGATCTTTGGTAGTCATTATGGATTGTCAGAAGCCAGTAAATCTGACTTGTCTTGCCAAGAAATACCATGTTGCTGCTCCACGTAAAATACTGGTATTCAACTGAATATAGTTTGACTGGAAGCCGACCCCATTGTAGTTGAGAAAAGGCTAGGCATATGATGATGATGACTTAATTGTACACTGTTAAAATCATAAAAAGAAAACCCTTTTTAGAGTTTCTTTTTAGATGCCTTTTCGCATTCCGCTATCTCTTCTAGGCAACCTGGACACATTTACATAGTTGGTTTTTGGGGTTTCGTACCCACATGGTAATTAAGTGAACCCTATAAGCCTCCGTTGTCCATCCGTCGGACACTGGATTAACTTGCACACAAGTCCTTTGAGTCTAGTTGATATTATGAAATGAATGACATGAAGTCTTCTGTATTCAAGACAATTTTTTTTACCGACGTAAGGCATGTGATTTTTTTAAACGTAACCTGCATTTTGTAGGTAACTTGCTGACCTGCGCAACTTCGTCTGCGTCACATGTTCCATAATTGCTCTGCTCCTATTTGTCTTAGCGTGATGATATAAAGCCTATAACCTTCCTCAATAAATGGGCTATATAACACTGAAAGAAATTTTCAAATTGGACCAGTAGTTCCTGAGATAAGCGCATTCAACCAAACAAACAAACTCTTCTGCTTTATAATATTAGTATAGATATCAATTATGTAAAGTAGATTTGGAGTCACAGGAGGATGTTATCTGTAGCTAGAGTCTTATTTGGTTTGTTGTGCCTATGCAAATAAATTATTAATTGTAATTAGCCAATATTTTAGATATCTGTTGCAGTTAGATATTATTGTCTGTCACCAGAAAATGGCATAGGTACTTCGTAAGCTTGTAAAATATTGTGCAAAATTGTTAACTTTTTTTTTTCAAAATAAGCCATAAGTATTGGAAACTATTGAATGGATGAGATATATTATATACCTACTTAAAAAAAAAATCAATTGAGAATTTAAAATCTGATCAATGATTATTACAATCTTACAGTATTCCGTTTTTTGGTGACATATTCACTAAATGGTTGCTTCCACAACTTAAAAATAAAAGTTATACACAAAATACTTTGTTAAATAACATTAATATAGTTAGTTAAATTACATTAATATAGGTAGTTAGTTAATCTATATGAAGTCCAACCAGCATAGTTTATCATTATTTTATTGACACATGTATCTGAAAGTGTTATGTAAACATAAAACATGCAAAAATGTAGGGATAGCAAAACCAATTCAATATCTTTATTTGAATAGCGTATTTATTTGAGCCAAGATTATTAGATTAATAAAATACTTGAATATTAAAATAGATGTGGAATTCCCTGCTGGAGTCTTGTGTTTCTTGATAGCTACTACCTGGGAGTCTTTAAGTTAAGAGTGAAGAGGTTACTTACTTCTAGGCAAGAAGAGTGAATAGGTTACTTACTTCTAGGCAAGCATGCTCCATCTTCAACCATATCATCAAATCGCTTACCATCAGATGAGATAGTGGTCAAACAAAAAGATAAGGAGACATGAAAAAGACTTATAATATTGTCAGAAAAAAAAGAATATTTTATTCAATCAATAAGACAACACCAATGGCCCCTTCCTAAAAAAGCTAATAAAAGAAGTTTCAAAGTTACAAACACCAAAGGACACTGACCACAACCCAAAAAAAAAACAACCAACTTATGGTAACTTTATTTTTTATCTGTACCTAATGTTTACTTTTTTTATCTACAGGTCACTGGTGAAGAGCGTGGGTATATTCGCAGTCGGCGTAGTGATCGCAAGCGAATGCTCCGGACTAGAGATAATGCCCGCGATGCCGCAATAATCCATTCAATATTTCAGTAAAATCTATTCGCATAAGTTAAAACATGTTAAATTATTTATTGTTCTTGTCGCTCTTCGGAGTCAGTGTTTGTCAACAAAAGAAGCCGAATATCGTGTTGGTACTGACAGATGATCAAGATGTTACGCTGGGCGGAATGGTTAGTACAGTGATAGAGATGTGAAAATAAATGAATTATGAATACAGTGTTGTTTTATTACGTTTTTCATTTCAGACGCCAATGAAGAATGTTCAACGGTTTATTGGGAATGAAGGCGTGACTTTCATTAATTCGGTAAGTTTGTGATGATGAACTACGTAGCACCTAGGTACAGTCGCCAGCACATAAAGGTACCCGAAACTGTCAAATTGTCCCAATCAACCTTGAACCTTACTCCTTCTGAAGTAAAGTTGAAAATCTATTGAGGAAATTTGACAGATTGTTGTAACTTGATGTGCTGGCGTCTGTACATACACAAACACGCGTATTTTTCTTTTGAAGATCGTTGCGATGTTTGCACTCTCCTTCCATCGTTTACGTTCATACATCTCCATAAAATAGTATAATTCGGTAACTAATATCTTAGTCACAAAGTACAAGTTCGAGACCGTAATGTAGTATACGAACTCTGAACAATAGATCGTTATTATGTAGCTCATTATTACACAGTACATACGCCAGCACATCAAGCTACAAAAATCTGTCAAAATTCTTCAATAGATTTTCAACTTTATTTTCTGAAGCATTAGGTTCAAGGTTGATTGGGAAAATTTGACAGTTTCGGGTACCTTGATGTGATGGCGACTGTACCTACACAGTTTACAGGAAAACTGCTATTTTATTGGCCACAGTTATCCTGTAAATACACACCATGTAGGTTATAAGTTACCTAAGATAACAGTTGTTTATTCAAATTCAGCTGAGAGCCAGCACTTTTTGAATGTCAAGTTTTTACAACAGACAGTCCCCCAAAACGCCGTCACCACTTCCTAGTGTTTTAGCTGTGGAGAAGAAGTGGCCAACAAACTCCCCAGCAACACATAGCTGTTTGTTAGGTACCTACGTCTTATGAACTTGAATTTATACAATAGTATGCAAAGTAATGAATACACGAAACAATATAATATATATAATTTATCACTTTATATCACAAATTACATGAGGACTACAGATACCTACCTTATTCAGATAGTAGACTGGCGTAGACAGACACCACCCACCACCTAAACATCATCTGCCTAGCCTTTTCCCAACTATATTGGGGTCGGCTTCCAGTCAAACCGGATTCAACCGAATACCAGTAGGTATTTTACGTGGAGCGGCTGCCTACCAGACCTCCACAACCCCTTAACTGGGTAACACGGTAGGTACTCCTTGGCAAGACTGGTGAATTAGGTAAAACATGCAGGTACTGTACACTGGTATAACATGTGTGTTTATATTATAATATTTATTAAATACACAATATGTGTGGGTACGCTACCTGCGATGATTCTCTTTTCATCCCATGGTAAAACCAGATCGCACACACCTAGGGTTACCATATCTCAGGATTTGTCCTGAGATTTCAGGATTTTTCGACTCTTCTCAGGATTCCGGCCGGATTTAGCAAATCTAGTGATAGCTCAGGATTTTTAATAAAAAACAGGTTACTAAAGATCTCTCTTATTAAACTACTAAAAATAATCTTCTTTTGGTAACAATTGCAGTTAAAATCAATACTTATGTATTAATTTAAAACAAACTTAAAATAATCTTCTTTTGGTAACAATTGCAGTTAAAATCAATACTTATTTATCGAAGTAAAACGAACTAAAACAATCTTCTTTTGGTAACAATTGCAAAAGTGTATACAACGATAATAATACGTTTTTGAGAGAAAATTCTCATCTGTAGAAAATCTCAGGACTTTTCCATGGAAATCAGTCCTTTTCTCCGGACTTTTGATTTTTTCATCTGGTAACCCTACACACACCGCACTAAGCGTTTCCAAACGTATTTTATAATGCGCACAGCAAAGGAGTGGAACTCTCTGCCTGCGTCTGTTTTTCCGAAAGCTTACAGTTACAACCCTAATCTCTTTAGAGTTAGAGTGAACAAGCACCTTCTGGGCAAGCTCGCTCCATCGTAGACTTTGTCTCTGTCATCTCTGACCAAGACTGTAAGAAACAAACCCATCTCAAGAAAAAAACCGGTTGAGCAGTAATATCCATCCTCAGCAGGAAGAACTGTGAGTAATTCCGTCCAAAAAAAAACAGATCTATTACATGTCTTTACCGTGAAATCATATAATTGGCATGTTCCGGCAAAGCATAACTTTATAAAACTTTATAAAAAAAAAACTGATTCATCGGAAAGTCGTTCTAGTCTTTAAAAAGGTAGGTACTGGTACGTTTCAATTCTGTAGTCAAGGTCGAGCCTTGATTTCGCGTGAAATCATATAATTGGCATATTATTATCTTGGCTAGGTGTGTAGGTTAAAGGTCTACCTATATCCGGGCATATTTTCGGAAATCACGAGTGTAGAAAGAGCCCACCATCATTCGTAGAAACCATTTTTACCTATTCAGTTTTCTGGTACATCAAGCTACCCGAAACTGTCAAATTTTCCCAGTCAACCTTGAACCTTATTATTTCTCTGATAAAGTTGAAAATCTATTGAAGAAGTTTGACAGATTGCTGATGTGCTGGCGTCAGTACCTAACAGACTGCTGTCTATGAACATTAGTGATGTTACGAAAATGTTGGATCTTTCACATTCTAAAACGCAAATGTTAATTACCTACTATCCTAATTAATTACCTAAAAGAATGCGCGCAAATTGTTAAAGAGAGAGGTTTGACTGGGTTTGACCATGGGTAATAAATTGACATTTCGTGTCGGCCCTCACTGTCTAAACCGTACCGAAACGATACTGATAGTGAATGAACGCAGGTAGGTAGTCAAACATTTTGGATTGTAGAAGTTTAGTTTTTTGAATTGTTTTCTATTCTGTTACCTCAAACCAAAAATGGTCTGAGTCTGTTACAAGCAATTGGTAAAAATTATTTAAAAACAGTAGGTAGTTATAATCGCTTGAATTAGTAGTAAATAAGTATATACCTACCTACCTAAGTAGGTACGTCAGCACGTAGATCTATATATTTTATGCGCCAGCACATAAACCTAACCTACCATAATCTGCCAAACTTAAATAGATTTTAAACCTTATCTCTGAAAGTTAAGGTTCAAGGTTGATTGGGAAAATTTGACAGTTTCGGGTAAGTACCTACCTTGTTGTGTTGGCGTCTGTAGAAATCTACATGACAAGACTCATTAGAACTAAATTATGTATTAAAGTTAATACATTTTTATAATTTAGAATAAATGAAAGGAAAAACATTGTTTTTTACCCGACTGCGCCAGGAGGAGAGTAATGATTTTTTTTAGTTTACTTGTGATTTTGTTAATATTTTCATAAGATTTAAGTATGAGAACAAAAGATAAAGTCTTAACTCATTTAGATAGTTGCATAGGCATGTTCGCATGCATTCGTTTCTTGCGAATGCAAATATAGAAAAATATGCGAATATTCGTTACATCACTAGTAGGTATGGAAAACTGATCGCTGCTTAACCGGCTCTGGGCTTGGTCTTCTCGTTCCGAATATTACGTTTAGTTCTAAAATAAACAGGTTACCCCTATTCTAATCATTACGAAAAATGGATAGATGCAACGGGTAGAGCTGATTGGATGCCAAGCAAAACAAGCACGATATGCTCCGAGCATTTTTTTAAAGCGATTTTTTAATTTAAAAAAAAGGATATAGATACACGAATCCTATAGCGCTTCCAACTTTGAAAATCGACAAATTTATTATTGAAGTAAATAAGAATTTTATTTTTTTATGATTATTTGAATAATATATGATTGTGTACCCAACTAAGACAGTAATAAAATACTATCTAAAGCCACTTGCATAGAGAGTTCTCGAACTGAAGTGTAAACAAATTTTTGTCGGCAGCCGAGTAAGCTACCAGAGTCATGATTTTGTGGTGTGAAAAAAATATTGGCCAAGTGCGAGTTGGACGCGTGCAAAGGATTCCGAACGAATTTCATTTTTGTTATAAGTCATTTTAACACTAGAGACTTTTTATAGGTTTTCCTGCTATCTGTAAGTTAGGACTATTATCTGCATTTTTTCAAAATTTTACGCTCAGTAGTTTCGGAGATAAGGGGCCGGTCGGAATGGTAATAATTTGGTCTATATAATTTCTTGAATAAGTTCTACACTATTTTCTTTTTTTTTAATCCTTCACAATAAGTCCTTTCATTTGATATGTCACACGATACAGTTAAAAAAAACTAGTAGTGCTAGTGTACATTTCTAGTTTGACCCACAAAAGTTACCCCCCTACTCTAATTTTATTATATTCGTAACGCATCCGTGTTTGGGTCACAGAAATCTATTCGTCTACCAAATTTGAACAGAATCGGTCCTGAGATCCGGAAAAAACTGGATGTGACAGACTGGCAGACAGATACCAGAGTGATCCTATAAGGGTTTCTTCGCTTCTTACGGATGTCGGAACCCTAAAAATTGTATGATGTGTGTTATTTTTATTATAAGGTATAGTGGTATAAATAAAACAAAACGTTTTGATTAAATGGTTTGTATTTTTGTTTCTATCTATTTTTATACAGTAAACTGGGAATGTTTCGCTCACGCTGATTTCAAAGTAGAATTAACTTAAATTACAAGGCAAAACTAGACTAATTAATTTTAAATGCGATAGCTTATTTGATAACGATTCCAACAACATAAGTTTCATACATAGCTCCCATACATAACTGCAACTCCAAATGAATCACATTTTATGTTATCCTATTTATCGATTTCGACATAGGTTCATGTGCCACAGCCCTGATCGAGTGGCAACTTTTAGTATCCCACATAGACTAATTTAGCGAATCTCAGCCTTATTTCCAAAGGATATAAGTTTATAGTTGCAACTATTGATAATACCGCCATCTATGGTCAAGTAGCGGAATTAACTCGTAAATTCAACTTGTAATGATTTCAGATAATGAAACGCCGTAAGTACTTTTTGCCTTTAAGCAAAATAAATCGTAGATGTAAGACCGAAGGTGTATTTTAAAATATAGGTTCTGTGACTTATGCTTGTTTATTATTATTCTGAACATGACCCTCCATTTAGTGGCTCCTAGATATCTTTACCGTGTTGCCATGGACCGCAATGGCGGCAAAAGCGTAAAATGACACATTTCAGTCACCAAAAAACTGGATACCGCTATTCCATCTGAACATGATCCTCCATTTCAGTACGTTACTTCCCCAATATGCTGTACAAAGTGGCAAAAGTTGAAGAATGAAACGTGTAGGTCTCCAAATAACCGGTTGCCTCCACTGCATCTGAACGAGATCCTCCATTTCAGTACAACCACTACACATCAACAATAGCCAGCGAGGTGGCTGCTACGGACCGCAATGGCGGCAAACGTTGCAGAATAAAACGTTTAGGTCTCAAAATAACCGGTTGCCGCATTCCATCTGAACATGACCCTCCATTAGTGGCTGCTAGATATCTTTACCGTGTTGCCACGGACCGCAATGGCGGCAAAAGCTGCGAAATGACACATTTCAGTCACCACAAAACTGGATACCGCTACTCCATCTGAACATGATTCTCCATTTCATTACGTTACTTTACCCCAATATGCTGTCCAAAGTGGCAAAAGTTGCAGAATAAAACGTTTAGGTCTCCAAATAACCGGTTGCCTCCACTCTATCTGAACGAGATCCTCCATTTCAGTACGTAACCTCCCCAATTTGCTGTCCAAGCCGCGCGAGCCTCCTCACGGGTCTGTACCAACACAACCACTACACCATCAACAATAGCCAGCGAGGTGGCTGCTACGGACCGCACTGGCGGCAAACGTTGGAGAATAACACCTTCGCGACCGCGTTGAAGGACTCTGGGTACAAGACTTTCTATGCTGGCAAGTATTTGAATGAGGTGAGTGTTTACAGCTGTTTTCTATGTATAGTGCAGGGACCTGCATAGCCAGTAGACTACACATTTAGACAGTCCAACTGGCCCCGTTTTGGTCTCATAGTTTGCTGGGCGTATTCCAACCGTGGGGTTCTGGGTGCGATTCCCAGGTCTGCCAAACTTTGTTATTGGAATATTCCACTACGAATTTCCTAGTAGCAAACAGGAGTTAGGAAGTTGGGGGTGTGACACCCCCGTGCCTCAGAATAGACTTGAAGCAGGAGCCCAAGCCCAAGGAAAGGTCGCTATGGATATAATGACAAATGCTCACGTACAAATTTTTTCCACATACTTGAAAAATATTTTATTAGTAAAAAAAGTAACAAGTGCTATTAAGTGCTGCCAGGGTTGCGGAATTTGTTCGAAAAAGTGTGGCCTGGAACGCGGCCCTGGAACGCAAAGGGCATTAGGAGGAACACGGATGTATTTTAGTCGCTTCCTTTTGCTTCGCCCAAGGCAGAGTCAAGGAGTCATTTGATGATTTCCATCATCATCATCAGCAGCCTATAACAGTCCACTGCTGGACATAGGCCTCTTCAAGTGCACGCCATTTGGCTCGATCACCGGCAACTCTCATCCAGCTGCTGCCAGCCACCCTGCGAAGATCGTCGCTCCACCTAGCCTTACCCTTTGATGATTTTACCATCCATAAAATAAAAAAACTATTAAGTAACCTGCCAAATATTGTAAATACATAAATTTATTTAAAAAAATCAAAAGTCATTTATTCAAATTAGGCTGAGGAGACCACTTTTTGAACGTCAAGTTTTTACAAAAGACAGTCCCCCAAAACGTGTTTTAGCTGTGGAGAAGAAGTGGCGCAACCAACTCCCCAGCAACTCATCTTCAATCAATATCAGGTTGACCAGCGCAATTTCCTCACTATGGCGAAAAATACTTCATCGCTTGCCTAAAAGCGGTAGGATAGTTAGTAGCTTATTTTAGAGTGTGTTTCTATAAATTATTTTTTTGACTTTCCAGTACGGAGCCAAAGACGCGGGTGGTCCCGAGGTAGTGCCCCCTGGCTGGACGGAGTGGCACGGTCTGGTCGGCAACTCTGTCTACTACAACTACATCATATCTAACAACGGAGTACCCACCGCTTCCGCTGACCAGTACCTTACTGATGTTATTGTAAGTATATACCCCCGAAAAACAAAAATGTGAAAAAGGCCAAGCTCCTCTCCCCAAAACTTCGGCCTATAAAACTAGTGAGATAAATAATAAGCCAAGCATTTCAGAACTTCAGTTCATAAATCTAACATTTGTCTTTTGAGAATACCAGTGAACAGAGCTTGAATATTTCCTGACCGTATAAAATGATGAAACCCTCGAAAAATCGCTTTCTTAAAAATGAGATTCCTTGTTATCAACTCGGCTCTACCGTGCGTCTAGATTTTCTTGGCGCGTTGTTTTTCACACGCGTCTCAAAGAGATGCGACGGGACTCGCTAGGGCCAGTGCCTGCCAGAGTTGCGGAATGCAGGGCATTTGGGAGAATACGGGTGGGTTTTAGTCCGACACATCCTCATACGAACGAAAAGTATTTATTTTCGATCTCTTTATACTATACAACTAGCTGACCCGCGCAACTTCGTCTGCAACACATTTTCCATTAATGCTCCGCTCCTATTTGTCTTAGCGTCATGATATATAGGCTATCTAACACTGAAAGACTAAGATTAGCGCGTTCAAGCAAACAAACAAACAAACTCTTCAGCTTTATAATACTAAAGTATAGATATTGAAAGTAAATCATAATCTGCCTAATCTTTTCCCAACTATATTGGGGTCGGCTTCCAGTCAAACCGGATTCAGCTGAATAACAGTATTTTATGTGGAGCGGCTGCCTACCAGACCTCCACAACCCATTAACTTGGTAACACGTTACTCCTTGGCAAGACTGGTGTCAGATTTTCTGGCTTCTGACTATCCATAACGACTGCCAAAGATCTTCAAATAACAGCCGGGACCAATAGCTTAACGTGCTTTCCGAGGCACGGAGGAAACCCGGTATGTTAAGGTGGTCACCCATCCACAGACCAACCTCGGCAAGCGTTGCTTAACCTTGAAGATCGACCTGTGTGACTGTTGTTATTTAGCCACGAGCTAAGTAATACAAAAACTATACAAAAATACACATACTTAATATTATATTCTGTTGTTTGTGATAATGATAACCTTTATCTACACGCTCCGGTTTTAAAAATGTAAGTTTATTCAACTTTTAAATTCAGAAATGTTTTCTATATAGTTTGAACTTTAGCTGCGTAGAAATAGAGCTTAAAACAAAATTACGTAACAAGCCATTAAATAACGTATATACTTATATCTCAGTGTCGATTACAAGGAGTCATTATTGTTTGTTACAAAGCTCAGGATCAGCGCTAGCCGTTCATTCAACATTGTACCTTACCGGCTTAGTAATAATGTATAAAATATTTGTAACGAAGACCTATTCTAATCGCCAAACGATAATAAACCGAATTTACATATCTATAAAGTCTTGTTTCTTTCCAGCGCGAGCTCGGGGTGAGTTACATAGAGAACCAGACCGAAGAAGAGCCATTCCTGATGGTGTTAGCTCCGCCGGCTCCGCATCAGCCCTTCACTCCAGCGCCAAGACATGAGGGAACATTTAGTAACGTGACGGCTGTCAGGGATCCTAACTTTAATATTGCTGCTGAGGTGAGGCCTGCCTTTTGTTTTCTGTTTGTAATGCCGTTCAAGTGTTAGGTAAGCACCAACGGGGTCTTCACTATGCTTAATTTGATGAAATGGGGGACGGGGAGATTAAATGGTGATTACGTCAGCAATTTTTACTTTTTTTTTGTTTGCTTATATTAATAAATTTTATTTGATATAGTTATGGCTAGTTAGTTGGTTTTACTCTCGCGCTATATTTGATAGTTAAGTAAGAAATAACAAAAGTGGGGAAGTAAATTCTGCGCGAGTAAATACTATACCAATGCTTACGTAAGCATAGGATAAAATCTATCTATCTATCTATACTTATAATAAATCTGTAGAGAGGTCAATTCTGTACATGAAATATATTTCCAAAATAACTATCAGGGGGTGATTAGGGATCGATACTGATGCCAAAAATGCAATCAGTACAATTTTTGTCTGTCTGTCTGTCGGTCTGTCTGTCTGTCTGTCTGTCTGTCTGTCTGTATAACCGTTATAGAAACAAAAACTACTCGACGGATTTTAATGAAACTTGGTACAATTATTATTCATACTCCTGAGCAGGTTATAGTATACTTTTCATCACGCTACAATCAATAGGAGCAGAGCAGTGAAGGGAAATGTTGGGAAAACGGGAGAAGTTACTCCATTTTTTAAGCTTCCGTCGCGTGTGCAACCTTAATGGTGAAAGCTACACAGAAATCATGTATGACGGTAATGTTCTCCTTAAAATTATATAAAAAATATCCAACGACAGCATATGTCTATCTTTTATGATTGGCGAAGAATAATACGTGTAACTCCCGATAGCTTAGCAGTTCGAAGCTTTCTGATTGTATTTGTCTACTCTTACGTTTATAAAACTCTCAGTCGTCCCTAATTAATAAAAGTTAACATTATTAACTATTCCATAAAAAAAGAATCATAGAAATCGGTATAGAAACACCAAAGTTATACATGAAATACGCTAATAATAAGCCATCGCGCGTGAATACTGAATCATGCTATAAGGATTATTTTGTATGAGGTTGCGAACGCACAGGAGCTTGGCGCCTAGAGGCTAGCGAGCAGCTTCGGAAAACGGCTTACGACAGTTTGCAATATCCTTTAATAATTATAATGTCGAGGGGAAAATGGTTATAATTTCGCTTTACACCAAACGAGTAATATTATAAATGTGAAAGTTTGGTTGTTTGTTACTCAATCACGCCAGAACGGCTTAACAGATCTTAATTAAATTTAGAACAAAGATAGATTGTAGTCTGGAATAGCACATAAGCTACTTTTCATCCCGGGAATATGTTCCCTAGGGATCACGCGGGCGAAGCCGCTGGCAGAAGCTAGTAATAAAATAAAATTGTTTATTTCTCACCACTCTTTAGTGTCTTTAATAAATTTACAACTTACTGTAGTCAGATAACTTTTATTGGACTATTGAAAAATCAGCCCTTAGACTGCTAACTGTAATTAACTGTCTGTAATTAACTGCAGTCAAGGGGGAAGGGGGTTAAAAATGACAAAATTCTGCTTACATAATACTTGAACGGACTCTTTCTAACGGGCGCTTTCACGCCTAAATGACTGCACCGATTTTGATAAATTTTGGTACAGAAATACATAGATGGGATTCTGAATTAAAAAGCTACTTCTTTGTGCGAAGTTAAATCGTAAACATGAACATAGCTACGGCAAAAGCTGGTGAAAATATAGTTTTCTACTTGCTTGTGTCAAAAGTTAGGTTTATTATCATTTTAATTACCAATTCTTAATCAGGTAGTAGGTAAAGAATCCTGGCATGTTGCCATATATCGTCACGTTATAGCCCTCACAAATCACGAGCGGTACTTTACACCCTAAGGCTGCGTTTCCACCAGAGATGTGCAAGGATGCGTAGCGACGGATTTGTCGGTTAAGAACCAATTGAATCGCTTAATTTACCTAGCCTCGCTCAGCGCAAGTGATTCTATTGGTTCTTAATAAACACATCCCTCGGTACGCATCCTGGCACATCTCTGGTGGAAACGCAGCCTAAACATGGGGCTTTTCTTCGTCTTACCGTGTGGGCAGTAAGGTCTAACGACCCCAGACACCCTTTTTTTTTTTTTTTTTGTTTCGGCTGGGAAAAAATGCATTACGCATACCCTCTCACTCGGGGGAGTGGGAGGGGTATGTGGGACTCCCCGGGCAAGCCCGGTATACCCACTAAAACAACCCAGCAACGAAATTCCCGCAACGTCTTAGTGGGGGTGGACTGGGAGATCGGCGTAGCCTTTACGTCCAGTCCACCTCCGACGACCGCCCGCCTTAGCGGGCCCTTCACGCCCCCCCCGTTGGGGGAGGGCCGGGAACCTCCGACGATGGTGGTGACGTGTGCAATGCGGGCGGAGGCGCCCCCGCGCCTGTCGCCCGCCCATCACCACCGCGAGGACGGAGAAGAGGGCGTCTTCTCCGACCTCGCCTTCGTCTGCGGAGCGGCGCAGCGAGAGGGTCGTCCTCCCGCGCGCGCTCCGCCGCCTCCTTCTGCGAGATGACATCCTCGCAAAAGGAGGCGACCGCGGCCCAGGACTCCTCACTCCCCAGCATGCATCTGACCACGCTGGGAAGGGAGAGGTCCTGTCCGATCTCCGCAGTGAGACTGCGACGCGGCTCGGACCAAGCTGGGCACACCTCCAGTGTGTGCTGCGCCGTGTCCTCCGCCGCGCCGCAGTCGTGACACGCCGGTGTCTCCTCCCTCCCGATCCGGTGCAGGTGCGTGCCGAAACAGCCGTGGCCTGACAACACCTGCACCAGACGGAAGGAGAGGAAGCCGTGCGGGCGCTCGAGCCAGTCTCGCAAGACTGGACCGAGCGCGTCCAGGGTCCGACGACCAAAGGTGGCGGAGGCGAGGTCCTCTGTCCAATGGACGATGATGGCGTCCCTCGCCTCCCTCCGCACGGCTTCCCGCTCCTCAGCGACGGGGCGCTCCCCGAGCGCTTTTCGGCGCGCCGTCCATTCGTACACTCTGGCGAGCACCCACGCCTCCAACTCCCAAGGAGGGGTGCTGGCCAGAGCGCACGCCGCCGAGAAGCCCACAGAGCGGTAGGCCCTCGCTACCCGCTGCGCGATGGCCCTTTGGGGCCTGCGGATCGCCGTCGCATTCTCCCTCCTATGGAGGGAGTCCGCCCAGATTGGGGCCCCGTATAGGGCCATGCTCCGCAGGATGCCGGCATACAAGCGCCGGCATCGCGCACTGGGCCCACCCAGGTTCGGGAGGAGCCAGGACAGGGCGCCGGCGGCCTTCAGCAGGCGCGTCGACAGCCCGCTGAAATGCGGGCCGAAGCGCCACCTGCTGTCCAGTACCAGGCCCAGATACTTCATCTGGGCCTGGACCCCCACCCTGATGCCCTCCACATTGATGTGGGCATCTGGAGGGCAGCGCTGCCGAGGCCCGCGAAAGAACACGGCCTCGGTCTTGTTCAACGCCACCCTCAACCCCAGGCGGCGGATCCTCCCTGCGACCAAGGATCCGCCAGCCGAGGCCAGACAGGCCGCCTCCCCAAATGTCCTCCCCCGGGCAGTGAGCAGAGTGTCATCCGCGTAGCAGATGACACTCGTGCCACGGAGGAGGGCTCCCCGCAGGAGCCAATCGAACCCGATGTTCCACAGGGGGGGCCCAAGTACCGACCCCTGTGGAACACCGCACTCTGCGCCGTACCGCCGCAACCTGGCCGTTTTGTCTACGAGGAGGACCTCCCGGTCCTCCAAGTAGTCGGCCAGGAGAGCCCGCAAGTATTGGGGCACTCCATGATAGCGGAGTGCCTCCAATATCGTCGAGTGGGGGACGGAGTTGAAGGCGTTGGCTATGTCGAACGACACTGCCATAACTCCGTCCCCAGCCTCGACCGCCCCCTTCACCTGCCCCTTCAGTAGGGCCAGTGCGTCGATGGTCGAACGCCCCTGTCGGAAACCAAACTGGGCGTCCGACAGGTCTGGCCCTACCCCCCGCAGATGGCTGTTGAGCCGGCAGGCGATGATCCCCTCGAACGACCCCAGACACCCTAGTGTCAGAGTTTCCAAACCGCCTCAAGGACCTCTGACATGGTTTATTTGACGAACGCCATTTGGCGGCCGGGACCACCGGCTGATCATGCCTACTGAAGCACGGACAGCATCTTTTTATCAGACAATCAGGTGATTCAAGTCTGCAATGTCCTAGCCAAACTGAAAACAACTTTACAAACTATGCTTCCCGTAGGAAAAAAAGGCCAAAAACGTTAGGACCTTTATCCCCATGTGTTATTGTTCTTAAAAAGTAGAAGTATTTTAATAAGGTATAAATTACAAAGAAAACCGGAAGAAGCAACGTTGGAAGGCCTCCCACAAAGTGGACCGATAAATGGTGAGGATCGCGGGGAAGCCGATGAATGAGACACGCACGGGACCGATTGTTGTGGCGACACTTGGGGGAGGCCTATGTCCAGCAGTTAACGTCTCTCGGCTGATATGATGATGGAATTACAAAGATTGACACGAACTCATTAGACCAAAGTACTAAAATATCTCACCAGCTGGTCTAAAATAGCCACTTTAGCACAATCATTTTAGAATCTCTCATAACTTAATTCCGCCAAGCCCGTTCCGCCATCGGACCACAAGACGTACGGCGATGTGCCACCGGTACATGGTGGACATCCCACCTATACGCACAAAACTTTTTGGAAATACTTACATTCATTGTGCGAACAGTTAAGGAGTGGAATTCCCTGCCTGAGTCTGTGTTTCCTGATAGCTACAACCTGGGAGTCTTTAAGTCAAGAGTGAATAGGTTACTTCTAGGCAAGCGTGCTCCACCTTAGACCGCATCATCGCTTAACATCAGGTGAGATAGCGGTCAAACGTATGCCTATCAATATATATATATATATATAAAAAAAAAAGAATCAGGACTCAAACATTTATTTCAATAAAATTACAGGCACTTTTCAATTGGCAAGGTCGGTCGGTCCAAAAAGATGAAGCTATTTGCACGTTCCAAAGCGTAGATCTCTAAGGAGGAGAACGTGCAAGTAACTCCACGGACACTCTTTTAAAAATAATAAATTGATACTAAGTTTTGTTGACATAGTGTTGAATTTATACATACATGTGAGAACGATGTGACGAGCATGATAAAAACGTCCGAAATGAAAAAGGAACAATTCAAAGATATAATTATAATAAACCATGGCTGCTGAGAAATGACCAGTCCAAACCGACGGTGCCATGACATGCGCCAGGCCCATTCGTCAATCATGATATAATATAATTAAATCACACAACCTAACGCATTAGGTTCAAGGTTGATTGGAAAAAATTGACCGTGATGAGTAGCGTGATTTGCTTTCTGATTCTGCTAAAGTGGCCTATTTAGACCCCAGATTATTGCAAGCACCATAGGATTCAGATTACAAAAAGACGGCATAATAGACTTTATGTATTAATCTAACACTACCCAATAAAAAGTCAAACATTTTAGATCAAGAATTCTAAAGAACACCTAAAATTCGAAACAGTTCAACTGTCCGATTTACAAAATAAAAATATCGTTAATTGGTGTAACAATAGACGAAATTGAATGAACTTAAATAATGTACTTTTTTTATTTTTTCGTAAAATAATAGGATAAACACTACCTATTATTAAAATTAAATAATTAATATTAATTAATTAAATTATCACTTATAATTTTTTCATACTATCCTTTCAGAACAAACACTGGCTAATGCGCATGCCTCCCTCCCCGCTCCCCGAATCCATGCTACCGGAACTAGATCGCGTGTACCGCTCGCGATGGGAGACGCTACTAGCGGTCGACGAGATGGTGGCCGACATACTGGAGACGCTAGAAAGACACAACTTTTCGGACAACACTTATATCTTGTTCACGTCCGACAACGGGTATCATGTAGGTAAGTTATCAGACAAATGTAATCTAGTTGAGATGATGGCCGACAAAGTGGGATCGCTAGATAGACAGGCGTTGTTGGGCAACACCTATATCTTGTTCACGTCCGACAACGGGTATCATGTCGGTAAGTTATCAGACAAAGGTAATGTAGTGTGGCCGACATAGTGGGGTCTCTAGATGGACAGGCGTTGTTGGACAACAACTATATCTTGTTCACGTCTGACAACGGGTATCATGTCGGTAAGTTATCAGACAAAGGTAATGTAGTGTGGTCGACATAGTGGGGTCGCTAAAGAGACATGCGTTGTTGGACAACACCTTTATGTTCACGTCCGACAACGGATATCATGTCGGTAAGTTATCAGACAAAGTGTAGATGAGATAGTGGCCAACAAAGTGGGGTCGCTAGAGAGATAGGCGTTGTTGGACAACACCTTTATATTCACGTCTGACAACGGATATCATGTTGGTAAAATATCAGACAAATGTCTCTAACTAAAAAATCCTCTATATCGTTCCCAGGTCAGTTCTCGCAAGTGTACGACAAGCGCCAGCCCTACGAGTCCGACATTAAGGTGCCCCTGCTGGTCAAGGGGCCCGGCATCAAGCCCAACTCGAGCAGCTCGCAGCCCGTACTCAACATAGACCTGGCGCCCACCATCATGCGCCTGGCGGGCTTGCAGCCCCCCGAGGGTATGGATGGGAGGGCGCTGGATCTGCTGAAAGAAGACGAGAATTATGGCGAAATTGAGAAGGATGAAGAAAGGTACGGTTTGCACGTTTTTTGTTATTATTTAAGCACTAGCTTTTGCCCGTGACTGTACGTACCCAAAGGGTTACCAAAAGAACCCCCCTTTTACTTAACCTCCACTGTCCGTCCGTCTGTCTGCCAGCGGGCTATATCTCAAGAACCGTAATAAGTAGACAGTTGAAATTGCCGCTATAACAATAAAACTGGCCAAGTGCGAATCGAACTCGCCTGCAAAGGGTTCCGAAGCAATTACATTTTTCTAACATGTTATGTTAACACTACAGACTTCTTACAGATTTTCTTATAATCTATAGGTATTCTTGTAATATATTAATCTCTAGTTCAGAAAGTCACATCAAGATTGTTTACTATTATAAACCTTTCTAGTATATATGTTACAGTCAGAACTCATAACCGGTCAAAACCAATTTTTACTGCAAAAATCAGGTAAAAGTAGTTTTGACCGATGACCTTAGTTAAAAACAATTTTGACTGATTTTCACAGTCGAAAGTGGTTTTAACTAAGGGCGTTGGCCAACACTACTTTTGTAAGTTCGTTCTGGATTTTATTATTAATCAACATTCGTCCTAAGTTTAGCTACTTTTTCTTACTCAAATTCATACCGCTCAAGTTATTACAACAGTATCTCATTTTATATTCGATCGTTTTATAATTCCCCTAAAAGTGATGGAATTATAAAGCTTCAAAGATCACAATTGGAAAGAGAAGTCCTATATACATAGTTTATCTAAAAATATTTAAAAATGTAATACCTACTTACAATAAAAATTGAATCAAAATTGCTCGAAAAACAAAGTTATAATAATTTCAAACAAATGTATCCGTCCCTCTCGCGAAAACGCTGTTTTCTATGGCAGCTGTATAGGCGTCATGGATTTAGACGTCAAAGCTCATATGTTTAATACTTAGGTATTAAATCTTTTTTTCTACATATTCCCTATTATTTAGACTGAGGAGCTCGTGGCTAAATAATAACAGCCGCACAGGTCGATCTCCAAGGTTAAGCAACGCTTGCAGAGGTTGGTCTGTGGATGTGTGACCATCTTAACATACCGAGTTTCCTCAGTGCCTCGGAAAGCACGTTAAGCTGTTGGTCCCGGCTATCATTAAGAGATCTTTGGCAGTCGTTACGGAGAGTCAGAAGCCAGAAAATCTGACATTAGTCTTGCCAAGTAGTACCGTGTTACCCAGTTAACGGGTTGTGGAGGTCTGGTAGGCAGCCGCTCTACGCAAAATACTGGTATTCAGCTAACTCCGGTTTGATTGGAAGCCGACCCCAATACAGTTGGGAAAAGGCTAGGCAGATGATGATGAGTTCCGAATTCACAATACTAGATAGCAGTGTTCACCGTGTACGTTCGCTATACCGCGTGTATCTGACATCGACGCACAAACGATTTCCATGGGTCCAGGGCATGATTCTGGACACCCTAGACTTAGAAATTTTCGTCGGCTTTTTTCTCATTTTTTCATTTTTTTCAAGGGTTTTTTTACTTTAGACTGCTCATAATCGTTATTCTGACCTAAACCAATGAGATTTTTAATAAAAAAATAATTAATTAACTACTTTCACTAAAATGAGCAATCTGAATAAAACCACAAATAGATATCAGCTCAGCTGAGCTGATACCTATTTGTGGTACTCTTGAAAAAAATGAGAAAAGAACCGACGAAAAATTCCAACTCTGGGGTGTCCAGAATCATGACCTGGACCCATGGAAATCGTTTGTGCGTCGATGTCAGATACACGCGGTAGTAACGTTGTCTGACAATGTTGTGTCCAGGTATATGCTGGTGGAGTACCACGGGGAAGGTCGCGACGCTTCCGTGGACCACAAGTGTCCGTGGAAGTACGACGGCCAGGAGCTCGCTGTGAGTATACACATATTACAATTTTATTTTATTTCATAGGAAATAATGCAGGTGGACATAATAGCTTGGGGTAAACTTATTCGAGTTTGATGATAAAGTGATGAAAAATATTTCAAACTAGCTGACCCGTGCAACGTCGTCTGCGAAACATTTCGTCATTACTGCTCGGCTCCTTTTAGTCTTAGCGTGATGATTAGTCTGAGCCTGTAACCTTCCTGGATAAATGGGCTATCTAATACTGAAAGAATTTTTCAAATCGGACCAGTAGTACCTGAGATTACCCCCTACTTACAAACTTACAAACAAATGGTACCTCTTTATAATATTAGTATAGACTAGCTGACCCACGCAACTTCGTCTGCGTCACATTTTCCATTAATGCTCGGCTCCTTTTAGTCTTAGCGTGATGATATGTTTTTCTTTGTTGCTCTAAGATAAGGTACCTTAATTTTTAAATCAGGAAACCCTCTATTCTAATAAATACATATACATATAAGACCATGAGACAATGTATAAAATACTATCTGACCCGCGCAACTTCGTCTGCGTTACATTTTCCACTGTTGCCCCGCTCCTATTTGTCTTAGCGTGATGATATGTAGCCTATATCCTTCCTCGATACATGGGCTATCTAATACTGAAAGAATTTTTCAAATCGGACCAGTAGTACCTGAGATTACCCCCTACATACAAACTTACAAACAAATGTTACCTCTTTATAATATTAAGTATAGACTAGCTGACCCACGCAACTTCGTCCGCGTCAGATTTTCCATTAATGCTCGGCTCCTTTTAGTCTTAGCGTGATGATATGTATCCTATATCCTTCCTCGATACATGGGCTATCTAATACTGAAAGAATTTTTCAAATCGGACTAGTAGTACCTGAGATTACCCCCTACATACAAACTTACAAACAAATGTTACCTCTTTATAATATTAGTATAGATAAGAATAGAACTGTTTAAGAGCGTGTATTCCGTCCACTAGCGCCGCCAATCGTTTTTTATTATTTGTGGTAAATTTAAGACACGTAGATAAAAAACCGCTCTGTAGTGCACAAAAGAAATGTATCTATTATTTTTTGACAGCTATTTTAATACATAACTCATGGCTAAATAGCCAAAACGGCAATTATTGCTAAAAGTGGCCACTTTTAGCAAAAATATCGACTTTGGCAACTATTTATGTTCTAAAGTACAAAACATAACTCTCAAAACATAATAAATACATTTCTTCAGTGCACTACAGAGCGGTTTTTTATCTACGTGTCTTAAATTTACCACAAATAATAAAAAACGATTGGCGGCGCTAGTGGACGGAATACACGCTCTTAACAGGAAGTTAAATAGTTGTTTCCCCCTTCTTCTTACCGTGTGGTCAGTAAGGTCTAACGATCCCACACACCCTAGTGTCAGAGTTTCTAACCCGCCTCATGGGCCTCTGACATGGTTTAGCGACCGCCATTTGGCGGCCGGGACCACCGGCTTATACGTGCCTTCTGAAGCACGTAATCATCGTTTTATCAGACATTCAAGTGATTCAAGTCTGCAATGTCATAGCTAAACTGTAGACAACTTTATAAAGTATGCTTCCCGTGGGAATCGAACCCACGACCATCGGGTCACAAGGTAAGCGTCTAAACCACTCGACCATGGGCTGGTTTTACCAATGTCATAATATCATCTTTTATGTGCAAAATAAAATTGGCGTCTGATTTGAAATAAAACTGGACAAAGATGCAGCTTTAAAAACTTAAACAAAGCTGTAAAGATTTTAAACCACCATAGTCGAGTAAAATCTATACTTAATAATAATATTATATTTGACCGCACTTCCGGGATTGTCCTGATAGTCGTGGTATACCTCTCCACTCCTCTAGCACCTCAGGCTATGTTGCCTCCTTGGCGCTACGTCACTTTGTGCTAGCGACCGTTTTCGGCGGCCCATTCATTGAGTGTGCAAGTCACCCCCTGCCATTTAAAAGCCGTGTATATTGTTAGTGGTCAGGCAGGGTTCAATAGTTCTTCTATAATAAACGATTATTAGTCCACTAAAAACCAACAAAACCCATAGCTTTTCATCTTTGATTTCCATATTCTGCAATAGTACTGCTCCAACCGGGGATTGTCCTTGGGAATACTTTCACAGTGCATACAGTGATAATCGCCGGTTGGGCCCCAATAGCTTATAAAACACCAAGATACTATATCTTTTACTAGCTGACCCGCGCAACTTCGTCTGCTTCACATTTTCCTTTACTGCTCCGCTCCTATTGGTCTTAGCGTGATGATATATATATATGGGCTATCTAACACTGAAAGAATTTTTCAAATCGGACCAGTAGTTCCTGAGATTAGCGCGTTCAACCAAACAAACAAACAAACTCTTCTGCCTCATAATATTAGTATAGATAGCCTTCCTCGATAAATGGGTTGTCCAACACTAAAAGTGATTTTTTCAATTCGAACCAGCATTTTCTGAGATTCGCGCGATCAAACAAAAAACAAACTAATAGTTATTAAACAAAAATCTTGGTATTCCAGGAGTGCTACCCACAATACGACTGCAAGTGTCAGGACTCTCGCAACAACACGTACGCGTGTCTGCGGTACTTCGCCCCCCGGACCAACATGAAGTACTGCGAGTTTACTGACAAAGAGGTATTATATCGCCCGCTTGCCAAATTATACCGCGTGTATCTGACATCGACGCACAAACGATTTCCATGGGTCCAGGGCATGATTCTGGACACCCCAGTGTTGGAATTTTTCGTCGGTTCTTTTCTCATTTTTTTTCAAGAGTACCTACCACAAATAGGTATCAGCTCAGCTGAGCTGATATCTATTTGTGGTTTTATTCAGATTGCTCTTTTTAGTGAAAGTAGTTAATTAATATTTTTTTATTAGAAATCTCATTGGGCTAGGTCAGAATAACGATTATGAGCAGTCTAAAGTAAAAAAACCCGTGAAAAAAATGAAAAAATGAGAAAAAAGCCGACGAAAAATTCTATGTCTAGGGTGTCCAGAATTATGCCCCGGACCCATGGAAATCGTTTGTGCGTCGATGTCAGATACACGCGGTATACTAATTAAAACCTTCCTCGAGAACCACCCTCTCTATCTATTGGTGAAAACAGCATGAATATCGTTGCAGTAGTTTTTGAGTTATCGCGAACAGACGCAGTGCTGGACTTTGTTTTATAATATGTATATTGATAGTGATTTCACCGGGTTATTACAAAATTGTACAATATATTTATTAGAATAATAACTCTGGATATTTTGTGAACAGATAATTTTAAGCACACTAAATTCCATCCAAGTTCAATAGTTCCATATATATCCCTGTCATATTGAGAAGAAAGAGTTTGCGATGTTATATAGAAAAAAATTATGAAGGGTTCCAATTTTTAAATCAAATATTGAGTTTTAAAGATTGACACGTTTTTAGAACCAAATAATGTAAAATATAATAATGTAATGTGTGTAATAATGTTGGCATTCAAGTGAAAATACCATTCTAAGTTCTGTTTCTCTTTACCCCTGCGTTTCTATTTACCCCGTTTTACTGATATTGCAGTGCATTAATTCTTTCCTGAACTTTTTTGCACGCTTGACGCTGCCCGCCCACGTCACACTTTTTGTAGAAACTGTTTTCGAGCCAATAAAATACGCAATTTCGATTACGTGGATAACATAAAACCATGATCAAAATAAACGAATTCCAGCTATTTCGATTTAAAATCCAAAACTCGTAACCGATTTTGATAAAATTGAAATGGGACCAATGTGCAAGATTTATCCTTTCAGACAAAAAAATAATTTTTCAAATCGGTTCATAAATGACGGAGTTATGAGGTTACAAACATAAAAAAATCATACAACCGAATTGAGAACCTCCTCCTTTTTGGGAAGTCGGTTAACAAAAAAATCGGTCGCTAATGATCGGACGTGGGCCGGCCTCAACGTTTTTTGCCATCAACGTTGTGGTAGCTAAAATTATTACGAAACTCCCGAAAGTCTCCATCGCAGGCTTGTTTACTGAAAAAATCTAATAAGTCCGTCAGTTAGATTATCAAAAAATATTTGACCCGTATTTTTTCTTTTGTTACGGGAACCAAAATTGACGAAGTTACGACGCTTTTAAAATTCTCAATACGTCACTCTCCGGCATAAATATTAGCGGGTAGTGACGTCACGAGCCTCCACTCCCGAGTTTTGATGCGTTTTATCATCAATATTGATTGATTTACAAAAACAAAAAATACGTGTCCATTATTTTTCAATACTCTAACTGACGGACTAAATAGTTTTGCAATTTGTGGATGATGGAAACTAGCCTATTATCTTCTTTGCAGGACTTTGTGGAAGCGTACAATTTAGCTCGTGACCCGTACGAGCTGAGGAACACAGTGGCCACCATGATGCCCGCCATGAAGCACTGGTACAGCTTGCTGCTGGCGCGCATGCGCGGCTGTATCGGCGCCGAGAGCTGCGACCATCCGCTCGACAAAGACACGATTGAGTAGACGATGAACTTTAAGGGGTCTTTACTGACTTGTGGGATACACTGGGAGACCCCTATTGGAGCACTGCCTCGTCTGGTGGTGGAGGTTACTATGGTTTACGCCAGATAAACGTGGAGTTAAGTACATTGACCTTTCCCTAATATCTCTTCGTAGATACTAGAACAATAAATTAAGAACTGTTTTTCATTACTAGAGAACGTAAAAGATCACGATAGAAGTCGATTCAGGACAGCATTATGTCACTATTTCTGATTTTGATCTTATGAAAGTCAATAAATGTATGTGGGTCAATGTACTTTATTCCACGTTTATCTGGCGTAAACCATAGTGCTACGGAATTAAAGTCACCTTTTGTAGGTTATGAGTAATCACGTTTATTGCCCGCAACTAATCGAGACAACCTTCCACTCGGACCAATGCGCAGTAACTGGCCCGCTGTTCATACTTCTCGCTCGCGTGCATTTCTACCATTCACGCTTACATTGTGTCCCTACAAAATTATACGCAGGGTATAACGTAACGGGGTTGTCATATTTAAAAAAAAAACCAGCCAAGTGCGAATCTGGATCGCACAGAAAGGGTACCGTAACACAAATCACCACCACCATCAGTTACCAACCATATTTTATTTTAATTAATTGTTGTTGTAGCTGCAGTAGAAATACACACTGGAAAATCATTTCCACAGTGTGTATTCATTGTGTTAATTTATATTACAGTTCAAGAGGTAACGGTAGGATGGAGACCAACAACAAGCGGATTACCTAGGTATAGGGTTAAGTTGGTACACTCCAGTTATACCACTTCAGGGAACCCAAAAAGCTGCTGTATGACCACGTCTTTCCGTTGTACCTTGTTGATAAATGCTATTTCATTACAACAGAATTATTGATGCCCACTAAAACAATATCTGGTAGCAATTTATTTAATCTCAAATTCGATTTTCGTGTTGCATTATTGTTCAAGATTTAATTCTTGCAATACCAAGGCAAAATTTTAGTAGCATTATTAACTTGTAAGTGAATTATTGAATTAAAAATAAAAATGCCCCTTTTGTTAATTTAAATTGAGGTTTAATTTTATAAAACATACACGTGTGTGTATTAGGTTTAAGAAATTGTTATTTTTGACGATTTGTTTGTAGTTTTAAACTAAAATATGTCATGAATGAATAAAGCTCAAAATTAATGATTCATCGTCATTGGTTGTTTTGTTTTTATAACCTAACTGGCTGACCCGTGCCCACACTTCGTTGGGCGGTATACTTCGGGTTAATGCCACTCACAAATAACGTGACTTTCTATTGGTAAAAGAATTTTCGAAATCGGTTCAGTAAATCCAGAGATTACCCCCTACAACCACACAAACTTTACCTCTTATAGCTGACCCGTGCAACATCGTCTGCGTAACATTTTTCATTACTGCTCCGCTCCTATTGGTCTTAGCGTGATGATATAGGTATAGCCTATAGCCTTCCTCGATAAATGGGCTATCTAACACTGAAAGAAATTCAAATCGGACCAGTATTTCCTGAGATTAGCGCGTTCAACCAAACAAACAATCAAACAAACTCTTCTGCTTTATAATATTAGTATAGATTAACAAATAAACTAACACTAAACTAAAATACAGCACCATAAAATTCGTTTCCATTGCTGATGTGGCCAAGAGACTGGCATCGTTGCTACGTTGTATGGCAATACTTAGCCACAGCACCATTGACTTCATTCAGACCTCCATTGACTTCAGATCTTATGTAAAATGTACCAAACAATCACACTAAAAAATGAATCTCGAGTATGGCCAGAAGGCCATAGTAAAAGCTCACCCACCCAGTCAGTCAATGGTTCTTTTGTGATCTATATACGAGGACAACCCCAACTACTAACAGTAATAGAGATATAGCCCTTCAATTAATTAACTATAATATAATATAATAATTTATTTTCTTACCACAAATTACAGAAAAAGTTATCAAATCTACAGACACAATTTTATAATTAATTTGTGGAAGACTGGTGCCTAAACTAAGTTTTTTAGAAAACCTGTATGTTAGGTCACCAGGCCCGCTTAACAATTACATATTACACTTTTTGGACTGGAGACGGTGAGATTTTTTTTTAATTTATTATTCAATAACGATTTTTACATCGTGTCTGAATTTAAAAATACATTTATATTGACCAACATCCCAAATCCATATTAAATTAAAATCGTACAATAATAAAATCAATCTAAAAAATTTAAAAAATTAATGTCAAGTCAATTCATTATTTATACAATAAAATTTCCATGTCAAGTCATTACAATTTATAAGTCATCAATAGCATAGAGACATTTGTCCAACAAGAACCGCTTAAGCTTACTCTGAAACTCACTCCTCTAAAGTAGGCTTTTTATTTCTGTAGGCAGTTTATTGAAAATTTTTACTGACTTATGGTAGGCGCTATGCTTTACAACGTTCAGGTGGGGCACTTGCTTTGAGTGTACGACTAAACGCCGACAGACACTACGCCGACAGACTGAACGCCGACAAGACTTTACTTCGACGGGACTCTTCGCCGACAGGACACTTCGCCGACAGGACTCTTCGCCGACAGGGCTCACCAGCGACGCAACTTATCTCCGATGATCAGATACTTAATTTGGAAATCGATTATGCATTTCTTGTAATTGTTCAATTCAGAAAAAATCAAGATATTGCGTTAATTTTTAGTAAAGGTACATAAGTGTATAATATCTATAAGTATATACCCATAAAAATGCATGGAACAAAACAACAAAACTAATTTATTATAGGATAAACCTTTTAAAAAAGCGATCACATCTAAATTGTTTTTGTTGTTCAAATGTACCATCAACCTTTCGTTGATTAGGTATATTAATTTTCTTCTTCTGTGGTTTTAGTATGCCCGCTGATAGTCTCTCAATTTCGCATTTTGTATTTTTTTGTTCCTTTTTAATTTCAACTATAGTTTTATATATATTCCATTTTTTTCTATTTAGCAATATGTTCCTCCTATTGTGCCAACTTTCGACAGCGTTTTATGTGGTTGGTGTGCCTGCTTCAATGGAATCTGATATTGACCATGTCTCGGAATCGAACGTGCGTGGCACTTTTGTAATCAATACTTTTAATGAGTCCGTATTAATACTAAAAATTAACGCAATATCTTTATTTTTTCTGAATTGAACAATTACAAGAAATGCATAATCGATTTCCAAATTAAGTATCTGATCATCGGAGATAAGTTGCGTCGCTGGTGAGCCCTGTCGGCGAAGAGTCCTGTCGGCGAAGTGTCCTGTCGGCGAAGAGTCCCGTCGAAGTAAAGTCTTGTCGGCGTTCAGTCTGTCGGCGAAGTGTCTGTCGGCGTTTAGTCGTACACTCACTTGCTTTATCTGGAGATCTTTTCTTCTCGTACTCTCCCTTTTTTTCCTTTCATCTTCAGTCTCATATTCAAAGATATATTTTGATAAGTGACTAAGTAGGACCAAAATGTACAAGCTTGGGACTGTCAATATCTTTAAATCATTAAAATGAGGCTTACATGATTCTTGCTGTTGAAGTCTAGCTATGGTTCTGACTGCTCTTTTCTGGATCACAAAAGCTTTTTGGGTATTGTAATCATAGCTTCCTCCCCAGAAAAGTATGCTATATCGCAATAGACCATTTTTAAATGTTTTACGGTTACCTCGTTTCTTAAACTCCTAAGAACGTAACAGGCAGAGCTGATTGCTTTCTTCAGGTATGCTAGCTCTTGTTTCCACTTTAACTGGTTGTCGATATGAACTCCCAGAAACTTAACTACCTGGACCACGTTCACTGGTTCTCCATTTATGACGCAGTTAATGTTGTCTTTATTATTGGAAGTGGAACGAAAAAGCATGGCATTGGTTTTGCTGGCATTAACTTTAAGCCCGTTTACAGCAAACCAGCTGTGAAAGATATCTTTCTTTTAAAAGTTGTTTTGTTTAGGGTATGGATTGAGAGTAAATTATTTAGTTTATTATATAGAAATGGGCCAAGAAATGAGAAGAAATTTCGGGCAAATTTGGTTCTTACTGATTTAGGTTGACATACATTCCTTCTTCTGCTTCTTGTGTCAGAATTATGATGGGTATTTATAAAAGGAATAAGAGATCGTTGCTTCAAAGCAACGTGGAGAATAAAAAGCTGCCGAATGGAGAGGACTTTGGAGGTCTTATAAACTTCTATAGTGGGATGCCAGAAAGGAAGGAATAGTGCAACTTTAAGGACAGCCCTTTGAACCCTTTCAAGTGCACCCCATGAAGTGATACAATATGTCAGAAGCGATTGGCATAAGGCACAATAAACAGATAGTAGTTGCTTGAAGTTAAGGATAGATCGAAGATTTTTAACCACAAAGATAAATTTCCGTATTCTGCTAGTGAGGCAATCTATATGTGCGGCAAAGCTTAGTTTAGAATCTAAGGTCACCCCTAAGTACTTAATATTGTCAACTCTGCAATTTGTAACAAAAACAATCACCGTTAACAGGGAATAAGCAGGTGTGAGCGATAATGGAGAATGGTTGGAGAGACGACTGAGGGCTGTTCCTTAAATTAAAAGCTATATACTTAGTTTTGCTGGAATTTAAGGTGAGTAAGTTAGTTTTCAGCCAGCCATTTACGGTGTCAAACCCGACTTGAGCATAGTTATACCGCGTGTATCTGACATCGACGCATAAACGATTTCCATGGGTCCAACTCCAGGGCATGATTCTGGACACCCCAGTGTTGGAATTTTTCGTCGGTTCTTTTCTCATTTTTTTCAAGAGTACCACAAATAGGTATCAGCTCAGCTGAGCTGATATCTATTTGTGGTCTTATTCAGATTGCTCTTTTTAGTGAAAATAGTTAATTAATTATTTTTCAATTAAAAATCTCATTGGGTTAGGTCAGAATAACGATTATGAGCAGTCTAAAGTAAAAAGTCTAGGGTGTCCAGAATCATACCCTGGACCCATGGAAATCGTTTGTGCGTCGATGTCAGATACACGCGGTATACCTCTTCCCATGAGTCTGCCTCAAAAAGAACCACAGTGAAGATTTGAAGAGAGAGATTGCAGAGGTCGTTAATATAGAAAAGAAATAATGTAGGCCCAAGGATGCTTCCCTGAGGAACTGAATAACTTATATGAGGAACTTCAAAAACTGTAGTAACTTATATGAGGAGGCTTTAAGTAAGGTTAGGAGTCTAGAAGATGAATTGGTACATGCTCATAGTCATAATCTTAAGTTACAGAATGAATTGAAATGTTCCCAGGTTAGGGAAACAAACCATTTATATAATGAATTATTACATTCAAATTGTAACCCTCAGGCTATACCTACTATTGACTTAACTGAAGATTCCCTTTTAAAACAAAATAATAGCTATGAAGTTAGTCATAAGATAATAAAAAAATATGCAAAGCTTAATAGAATAATAAAAAAATGTGATCGGTACAGAAAGCAACATAAACACTTTTCCAAAAATATTCCACTGAGGAAAGAACGTGTTCACCTTATTAATAAATTAAATAATTATCAGATTAAATTGGAGGATAGTAAAAAAATCTATGAAATTGATACACAGCGCCTTCAAACTGAAATACAGGTACTTGAGGACCGACTTAATTCTCTTTATAATAAATATGTGAGTTCTCAATTACAAATTAAAGAACACATCCTAGCTGCAAATAAGTTGGTGATGTGTCAGTGTACCTGTCAGACAGTACCAAAATTAAGTTCTGACCAGCCTGAGGTTACGGAGGACCCGGCCCAAGCTGACTGTGTGATAGCGGATGTTAAACAAGGTTTGTGTCAAGTGGACCAGCCTGAGACTTCTAGCATTCCATTTTTTATTAGTAATGATAGTGTTCATTCAGTTATGTTCTCAGATAGTATAGGAAGAGGTTTAGGTAAATTATTGAATAACAATCTCAGCTATTGTACTCATAATTATTGTATACCTGGGTCAAACTTCAAACAAATAATGGAATCAGTGACAAGATATGTATATAAACCAGAAATCAATATTACTGTGTTTATAGGTAACAGTTCAAATTTAAAAAAAGAACAAATAACTGACTCTGTAACTGAGATGTTAAAGTTAAACTGCAACAAAATAATACTGTGTGCTTTCCCATATTTTGAAAAATTGTCAAATAGACAAAATAATTATATTCACATGCTTAACAAGCATTTACATTTCTTAGTTAGTCATTACAGTGACAAACTTGTTTTTCTGGACATTAACTTATATGTTGATAAGTTAAAGTCGACTAGGGATACAGTGTATCTGCCTATTAGGTTTAGACATCAAATAGCTAGCCTATTAGCATATTATATAAACTCAGACATAAGTAGTATGTCGACGTCTTCTACTATAATTAACACTGCAAATATTAGTAATAATACTAATGTACAGGTGGACATTGTTAACTGTAGCACTAATGCTATAACTATTTACAATAATTGTACGAAGGAGAATCCATGTGTCACTATGGACAATTCTTTTAATGTGGAGTCTGCAAGTAGCAAGATCTTGGTGCCTAGTGATGGCATGGGAGATGTGGGGCTCTCTCCGGATGTTCCTTTAAACTAGTTTGTACGACAACAGAGGATACCAATAACAGTATAGTTACATCTACCCTAAACCAGGTATCTTCTTGCTCTCACATAGCTAATTGCAATAAAGGGGCTAAGCAGAAATCCTTGAAATTATTTCATCAGAACATTCAAGGTTTTTCTTCAAAACAGCTGGAAATTGAGTTATTTTTAGAAAAAACAATGTTTGACATAGTTTGTTTCACTGAGCATTGGTTAAAGGATTTTGAAATGTTGATTAATTACGAGAATTATAGTGTGGGAAGTTCTTTTAACCGAAAGTCAATGTTACGTGGGGGCTCACTAATTTTAATCAAAAAGTGTATTCAATTTAAAACTCGTAAAGACATAGTTAACTTGTCTGTTGAACATAACATTGAACTATCCTGTGTTGAGCTAGATAAGCATGTCATAGTGTGCGTTTACAGACCCCCTAATTATCTGAACTACTCTATATTTGAGTCAGTGATGGAAGATGTATTGGCAAAACTTGCGACTGGTAATAAATTAGTAATTATCTGTGGAGACTTTAATATAAATATTTTAGAAAACAATTCAGATAGCTGTAGATTATTAAATCTTTTTAAATCGTTCAATTTGTCTAATGTGTTCATAGAACCAACCCGTACAACTACAACTACTGCTACATGTATTGATAATGTTTTTTGTTCTGGCGACTACTTACAGAAAGCCATTGTAAATTACCTCCCTTCTGATCACAGCGGGCTACTGGTATCTTTTGAGTCCAAAATACCAATTCAAAAAGTGCAAATACAAACCAGACCAATAACATCCGGTAATTTAAATAAATTTAACCGTACTTTAATTGGGAAGTTAAGTGATTGGAACTGTACAGTGAACAGTGCTAATATTTTATATACAGATTTTTTTTCTTTAGTCCAAACAGAATTCAATAATACTTTTAAAAATAAAACTAAAACTATCTGCCCTAAGTTTTTATTTAGTGACTGGGCAACTAAAGGACTCAGAAAAAGTAGGGATAGACTTTATGAGTTGTATGGCCTTAAGCCTTTTATTAACACTGAAACTTTTAATAAGTATGTATCTACCTACTCCAAAATTTATAAAAATACTTGTAAGGTAGCTAAGGCTTTATACATAAGCAATAAGGTAAAAACAGCAGACAATAAAATAAAAACGGTTTGGAAAATTATAAATAATGAAACAAATAGGAACAAAAAACAACACTGATTACAGATTGCAGACGCCTCACGGACTTATTAGCGATAACAAAGAAGTTGCTCAAGAATTTGTAAATTTCTTTACAAGTATCCCTGTTAAAACTACTGAAGCCTTAAATTCCTCGCCTTCGCTTGCTTTTGATTTATTACAGGCAAACGTATCAGCCTGCGCGACTGAATTTAATTTTAAACATATAAACCCCATAGTAGTAATAAAAGCTTTTAAACAAATCAAAATTAAATTGACCGTAGATCTATGGGGATTGTCTATCAAGGTTTGTACCTCAATTATCGAGACTGTAGCGCCGTACTTAGCTTTAATATTTAATTTGTGTGTCGATCAAGGAGTCTTTCCGGACCTAATGAAATTCAGTAAAGTGATACCACTTTTTAAATCTGGGGATAGTAAAGACACCAATAATTATAGACCAGTGTCCGTGTTGCCAGTGTTTAGTAAGGTATTTGAAAAAGTAATGCTAAATCAGATGCTCAGTCATTTTAACACGAATAACATCTTACATGATAAACAGTATGGTTTCACCAAAGGACGTTGTACAACGGACGCTGGTGTCACCTTACTAAAGCATATCTTTAATGCGTGGGAGGACGCACAGGATGCCATAGGTGTCTTTTGTGATCTCTCTAAGGCGTTTGATTGTGTTGATCACGATACATTACTCCTGAAGCTCGGGCATTACGGACTAGGCAAAACAGCGTTAAACTTAGTCAAATCTTATTTGAATGATAGACAGCAATTAGTTCACATAAACGGTGTCAATTCGTCGGGATTAAACGTAAAAATGGGCGTCCCCCAAGGCTCTATTTTGGGTCCTTTCTTATTTTTGGTTTATATTAATGATTTACCTTATTTATTGCAACAAAATCTTGATATGGTGTTGTTTGCTGACGATACCTCTTTAATTTTTAAGATAAATAGAAGGACGAACAATGTTAATGACATAAATAATGCCCTAATGCAAGTCCAAAATTGGTTCACGGCGAATAATTTAGTTCTAAATGAAAAGAAAACAAAGTGCATAAGATTTGCCTTACCTAATGTCAAAAGCAGTGATTGTGACATATTATTGAACAAGGAAAAACTAGAATTCGTCGATAAAACGGTTTTCCTGGGAATTACGCTTGACCCCAGGCTACAATGGGGCCCTCATATAACATCTCTTTCCGGACGGCTAAGTTCAGCAGCATATGCTGTTAGAAAAATCCGCCAACTAACGGATGTCGATACCGCGAGACTGGTATATTTTAGTTACTTTCACAGTATCATGTCTTACGGTATTTTACTATGGGGACGGGCTGCAGACATCGAGTCTATTTTTATTCTGCAGAAAAGAGCCATCAAAGCGATATATAATCTCCGCCGGCGCGATTCTCTCAGGGAACTGTTTAAGAATATTAACATCATGACGGTACCTTGTCAATACATTTACGAAAACATCATGTATGTCAGAAAGAATTTACATCTTTTTAGTAAAAGAGGCGAGAGACATAATTATAGTACTAGAAATAGGGACCAGTTAGTTCAACCAGGCTTCAGACTGGCTAAAGTAGCCTCATCTTTCATGGGGTACTGTTTAAAATGTTATAATAAGATACCTCCCCATATATTAGAACTAAATGAGACGAAATTCAAGTCTTGTATTAAACGCACACTATGCAGGCAAGCATATTATAAGTTGGGGGATTATATTGAAGATAAAAATGCTTGGCTGAATGCTGGTCCTGCTCCACAGCCACTAGAGAGCCCAAACTAATCTGTAAATAGTTCGGAAACATTGTTGGACCGGCTGAAGATTGTAAGAAAAATTTGCATTGTTAGAATCAACTTACTAAGCATTGTATAATTTCAGCCATTAACAGCACATGTGTGAGTACTGTGTACCTTTAACTTTAATAATCAGTTTTAGGTATGTTTTTGACTTGAATGTACCCTGGCGGTTGGGAGTGTCATGCTCACTCAAAAGTCTAGCTGATGGTGGCGTATGCGTTGGATCATTTGGCTCCCTTCAAAATGGTTGAGCCGAATGGTGCTGGCGCATGCGTCATGTTCGTGAACGGGCGCCGTCAGTCGGGACTGGTCATTTCTTAGCTGCCATGGTTAATTTTAATTATTTCTTTGAATTGTTCCTCTTTTATTCCGGACGCTTTTATCCTGCTCGTTTTTTACATCGTTCTCACATGTATGTATAATGTCAACCCGATGTAAATACATCTTTGTAAAAAAATATTATTTTTAAAAGAGTGTCCGTGGAGTTTCTTGCACGTTCTTCTCCATAGAGATCTACGCTTTGGAACGTGCAAATAGCTTCAACTTTTTGGACCGACCGACCTTGACAATTCAAAAGTGCCTGTAAATGGTTTAATTGAAATAAATGCTTGAATTTTTGAATTTTAACTCCGAAAGCTATGGGAAGAGTCTCACTAAAGTGATTACCAATTTTAACAAATTGTGTGCGGTCAGTTAGATAATCTTTGAAGAGTGCCAACTGATTTCCACGTATTCCGAGGTGTTCAAGCTTGCGTAGCAAGATTGGAACCGACACTGTATCAAAGGCCTTAGCTAGGTCTAAAAAGATAGCCAAACACTTCTTTGTATCGTCAATGTTAGACACAATGACATTAAGTCAGTACGTGCACCGCCATGGCCGTGGATTTCTTTGCACGAAAACCGAACTGATTCTGGGACAACAGGTTATTTGATTCTAGATATTTCACTAATCTGTTGTTTAATAGTCGTTCCAGAATTTTTGAAGTGCAACTCCATTTGACTTTTACATATTATAGCACAGGAGGCGAAACTAGGAGCTATCAGGCTTTTGCACTTAGGCCTTATTTATTTTTTGACCCACATGGTTATTCGGAAGTCGTTGTTTTTGTTAGTTTCTATGTATTTTGACACCGACTTTTTTGTAAAAAGTTTTTTATTTTTCACTTTTTAGTGGTACCCCACACCTAACAACACCACTGCAAAATCGCAGAAAAGCAAAATATGCAATTTCAATTACTTGGATGACATAAAACTATCATCTAAGTAGACGAATTCCAGCTATTTCGATTTAAAATCCAAAGTACGTAACCGATTTTCATAAAATTTAAATGGGACCAATCTGCAAGTATATCCTTTCAGATAAAACAAGAATTTTTGAAATCGGTTCATAGTTGTCGGAGTTATGAGGTAACAAACATAAAAAAAAAAACATACAACCGAATTGATAACCTCCTCCTTTTTGGGAAGTCGGTTAAAAAGCATACTAGTCCACACCGGTAGGTCCCATTTGTTCTATGGAACATGACGTAATAGAACAAATTGGGAAAATAATTGTCCCTATTTGTACTATAGAACTACATACTAGCTTTTGCTCCTGTTTTTATTTGTCTGTGAATGCACATAACTAAATGGGAATCGCTTTTCCCAAAATAATTCTTCCATGATGAGATTTATATAAAACGTGAATGACATTAATCAATACCAGGTACAGTTCACTATAAAAAAATGAAACTACTCGCTAGGTACAGAATATTTTTATTTTGAAAAATAAAAGCACGTGTTTCTGTAACTACAAACTAAAAACAAAGTGATGAGGGAGAAAATGAAATACGCATCTATCTATACAGATATAGGCTCAAAAAGATTCAGGGGCTGGCATACACTCCGTGGACCTCTACATTAACTTTCACCTACCCCTAGGCGAACACAGCTCGATATTCCAACGCGAGTGTCACCCTAACATAAACCCCAACAGCCGTAAAGCCTAGGGACATACAACTATGCAATTCAATTCGTATCTAACAGCCTGGCGTGCTCAAAGCCCTAGGAAACAAACGAAAAGCAAATGAATCTTTGAGTGTCTCTCGCCCTGGAGAGTATCGAACAGATTTACCTCCAATGGATCAAGAGGTACAGTGGATCCATGGGCAGTCATGCCGCAGACGAACTTGATAGGGTTCCGAGATTCCAGTGCTAAGCCCGTACCCACTCCTTCCCTTACCTTTCTCACAGTTTCGTACATGATTCGCCAGAGATAACTGAACTTCATTATAAAAATGGCGCGTGCGTAAGGATTAAAATGGGGGGACGCTTAATAGCCCTATTACGAATCGTAAATGCTCGTTTGCAATAAACGAAGTTGCGTTGGTCTGCGTTGGGAGTACATCTATAGTCCGCGAAACAATTTTGATACCTACTAGTCTGAATAGGATTAAAGTTTATTTGGGCGCTCGCGCGAGACTGAGGAGCGCGCGCGCTGAATTGACGCAGAATATATAGTACTTTAATTTTATTTATTGTAATTTTGTTTAATTATATTGACAAACGAAAACTAATGAAACGTATTCATTGTACATTGAAATTTTATATCACATTAATTTATTTGATAAAATTGTTTTTATTTTGAATATAATGGACGCTGAATCAAGACATTTCTGGCTAAAATTAGGCTTTCTTTACGTTTTTTTTCGTGAAAACTCAAGGAATTTAAAGAAATTCTAGAACTCCAATAAACAAGTAAAAAATTCAACTTAACTTTTAGTAATTTTAGCTTTTAAAAGAATTGATTGTAACAATGTGAATTAGACCGTCAAAGTTCCATCGCCGACATTTTTTTTTGCAAACTGAGTTCGTAAAATATTTATAGTAAATTACACGAAAAGAAAAATGAAAATGTGTAACTCTAACTTACAAGAAAGAGACTGGCACTATTCATGATCAAATAATTAAAATATCTTACTGCTGCTGATGATAATTACAGCGTCAAAAATCATGAATTTCCGTAAAAAATGTAATAGGACTCTTAAATTGAAAAGATTTAGCAATGCCAAGTCTTCACCCGAGACTAACAAAACGGCTACTCAGCCTATGTAGAAATAATCTCAGAACAATAATAGGAAAAATTACAGGCCATTGCCCCTTAAACAAACGTCTCTTTAACATAGGCGCCACGGAAATCCCACTCTGCAAGGGCTATAACAGCCACCCACGTTTTTTTTTTTTTTTTTTATTTTTTTTATACAAAACGGGGAAACTCTTGGCCTAAATCTCACCTGATGGAAAGTGATGATTAGGCCGAAGATGGAAGCGAGTTTCACCCGGAATCCTCTTACACAGAGGAACTGGCTATCATACCTCTAACTGCCGGAACACAACAATGCTGATAACATTGTTGTTATGGCGACAGACTTAGACATGATGGTGGTAGCTTGCCAGGCGGACTTAGAACAAGTCCTACCACCAACCAAACCGAGCAAAAAATTTGCCCCCGCTGGGAATCGAACCCGGGACCTCTGGGTCTGAATCAGGTGGTATAACCACTAGACCACGGAGGCGGTTAGTGTCACCTGTTTAGCACCACCCGGGGACCACGTGTAGGGATTCGCTGAAGGGTATTCTCCTACGGACGCGGGTGACTCGGCCCCCAAAAATTATATGTAAGTTGGAGAAAGACATGGATACTTTTTATCCAGGGAATAGGAATAATTATTTCATAATAGGACACTCAAGCGAGCAAAGTTGCTGGCAGAATCTAATATATAAAAATGAAATGCTGTTCGTTAGTCTACCTAAAACTCGAGAACGGCTGGGCTATATTTCGGTAAATCTTTTTTTGTTTAGTTCGCCATAATATGCCTTTAAACCTTCCCTGGTTTAAAAGCAAAAAAAAATGGGTAGGTAGGGGTAGCCAGTTGACGGGAGCGAAGCCGCGGGGGACAGCTAGTTTGTAATAAAATCACCAAGTTTCAATAATATTTTAATAGAAATCAATCAACGTTTTATAAATAATACCTAGTATACAATAATATCATATCAAAAATCACAGACTGGTGAAGTAAATGGCAGCTTACTGTAAATATCATCAAACGAGGAACAACATCACATCTGAAACGAAAAAAATAAAAATGTTTATTCAGGACAACACAATACACCTTAAATTAAAATAACTAAAACTAACTGTTATAAAAAATAAGTTGACACCGTTTAGCATCATCTAAAAAAAGATGAAGAAATTAGAAGAAGAAGAGGAGAAGAGATTTAGGGCCAGTTTCACCGGTTACGGATAAAGTGTCGGTTACTTATCTGATGGATAACTAACCGACACTTAGGGCCAGTTTCACCGGTTACGGATAAAGTGTCGGTTAGCCTATTAGGAACTTATCTGGCAGATGAACTAAAACTTTTGGTTTCACAGGTGTCGGATAGCGATATCTGGCAGATTTATTAAGTATTTGAGTATTATAAAGTATTATAGTATTATAAGTGTCTGTTAGTTATCCATCAGATAACTAACCGACACTTTATCAGTAACCGGTGAAACTGGCCCTTAGTGTGTCTATACGAAAAGGGGTTCTAACTTTTTTCTATGGGAGCTGGTAAAGCCCCTCGCCGTCATTTTGATGTTTTCTCAAAGATTCATTTGCAGAGCCGTTTGTATAATTTTAAGTTAGCCCTCATTTTGGCTTATTAGTTTTAAAACTGACTAAAGCTACCAATCTACATCGTAACTTGTATTTGTTTTTCAAATATCCGATGACGCAGATGTAGATTCTCGGGCCCAATGTTGATGAAAACTACAACAATGATATTTGAAAAAAAAAAAAAAATCATTTGGTATTTTTTATTTACTTAGTTCAAAAAATTATTTTGTTAAAACTGAGCGGTGTCTTTTAGTTTCCATGTGTTATTACTTTGTAGAATTTGATCGTGATTAGCTCCAGTCTTTCGAATTATGTAATAATACAGGATATGTTTTTTTTCCAAAATCAACCGATTTGGTTTAAAAATCCAATGATTCAGTTTTAGTTGTCATCAAAATCGGGCTCGAGACTCGTTCCAGTGTTTTTCGTATTCCTCATGGTTTCGGATTTGGCCATGAAGGTAAACCTTAAAAATTCACCAAATTCTCCTATATAAGTTTATGCGAACCAAAAGAAAAAGAAAAATAGTAAGCTTTCTTATACTTCGCATAGACTTCGTAACATTTAGAGCGTTTATATATATATATTATTTTTTAAGGATAGAAAATCATCTTATTACTCTTCCCAGTATCTGGGCGGAGCAGGAGGAAGTGTCAGACTCTTAAACCCGTGTTCCTCCTAGTGCCCTTGGCGTTCTAGAGCCGCGGTGACTCTTTCGAACAAAAACCGCAACCTTGAAAAAAAATTAACATACGTACATTTACAAAACTTCAATTTTCTCGAAACTCTTCCACTGAGATACCACTGGTGCCGTCATAACGGCAGTGTGTGACAGCGGACGTCACTTCAGGTGACGGCCGGCACTTGCTGTTGGTTCTGTATGCTGAAGAAGTCCGTCACTTTGCTCTGACACTGCAGCTCCTCCTTGTGTACCAGCGGACACGGAAAGTATTGCTGTAAGACAACAATCCTAACATATAAACTTCTTCCGTTACTGAGCGAGTGAGTGAGTGATGATATGAATTATGAAATATTAGTGTGGTTCTTTCCTCAAAAGACCACTTCAGACACTGATCTGCATAGTCCTCACATAACGTATTGTGAATGTGAGAACCATGTAGATCGCAATATTAGGGTTTCATTGCATATTAGTCTGGCGGTTTGAGTTCTTTATGCGGCCTACCCAAATGTCCTTATTTTGGTATTGTTCGTCAGGTTTTTAAAGTTCTAAGTTTGAGCTTTAGCTCGTATCGTTTACGATACCTGACAAATGATTGCACTGTCTGGACAGGTCCACTCAAATCTGTGTGGTTCTTTCTTCAAAAGACCACTCTGACTGTAGACCACATTGACCTACATGGTTCTCATAATAATTTGACCAGTACGATTGTATGGACTCCTCTCAGCAACCGATGGCACGCCCGCGTGCCATGAACTGTTTCATCCGTTAACACCCTACGCGATGTCATCGTTACGTAGAAACTTTTTTGTTGTGATTTTGATGTTGGTATAATATTTTTAATTTCTGTTTTAGTGGGTGTGCCATAGGGTATTAACGGTTGAAACATTCATGGCACGCGGGCGTGCCACCCGTACGTGACAGGTTAAAAAGAGACTTTGTCCTCTGAGTTTATTTCGGTGTTTCTTCTCAGGGCAGTCAGCTAGAAAACACCGGCCTCATGTACGTGTAAAAGTGTTATGTTAACAAAATAAATATCATTTATCATTAAATTCAGGTTTGAACTATGCACTGAATAGAGAGTGCATAGCCCATCAAATATTATATACCTGCACAGACCGCACTCCGCCGGTGATTTCGACGGTGGGTATGACCTGCTTGGGCTTCAGATACTTCACGAAGCGGATCAGCTCGGAGAAGCTCGAGTGCTCACTGTATGGTATGCCTGAAATCAATGGATGTATAGCTGTGAATATAGGTATAAAGCAAGATGTGACTGCAAGAAAGAAATAATGAAACGAGTATTTTAATTTGATAGTTTGTGAGAATGGATGTTTGTTACTCTTTCACGCAAAAACTTCACCGATTTTTTTTAAACGATATTTAAAAAAAAGCCAAGTGCGTGTGAAATCAAAAAATTAAGGGCGTTTCGCGTATTTCCCATGTCACTAAATTGTAATGCATCATAAACATGATCACGTATTGGTTAGACGACAAAAAAAAATCTAATTAGTCCGTCAGAGATTTCCAAAAAATATTGGAGTCGTATTTTTTTTTCTTTTTTCACGTGAACATAAAAATTAAGACTATACAGGTTGAATTTTTTAAGTGTGCCTTCAGGGGGAAATCTGAAACTTTTAGGAATATCAAAAAACACTGAAAGGAGTCTAGAGCCCGGTTTGATGAAAAGCAAAACTATATTATTGAATTTTTGAAAAATCGTTGTTCCTTCCCAGGAATCGAACCGGGTGATTTTGAAAAAAAAACAGCCTGTATCATCCGAAAGAGTAGCTAATAAGAATAAAATTCTGGGAAGTAATAAAACATTGCAAACTAAAGAAAAGACGACATTTTTAACAAAATATTTTCTAATTTCCAAAAGAAAAGAAAACTACAATTTTTTTTTTTTCAAAAACTTATGGCGCAGATTCGCCCGAGAATCAACAACTGCATCATTGGAGTCTTGAAAAAATATCAGTTACGAACGATTTAGATAGGTAGCTTTAGTCACTTGATTTTTTAAATCAACCCGTTCGATTCCTACGTACGAACAACGATTTTCAAAACTCCAATGATGCAGTTTTTATTTTTCATCAAAATCGGGCTCGAGACTCCTTTCAGTGGTTTTTCAATATTCCTCATACACGAATTGGGCATGAAAGCACACTTTAAAAAGTTACCTGGTGCGTTGAAAACGTCTTGTAAGACGTCATGTTTCAGTAGACTTTTTATGGTGTAGTGACGGCACAAGCCACCACCCCTGGTTCTTTGACGCGTTTTATCTTCGTCAGTTTTCATTAAAAATACGTGTTCGATATTTTTCGATAATCTAATTGACGGACTAATTAGATTTTTTTAGTCGTCTACCCAATTATGATTTAGTTACCGTGTATGGTGACCATGTCTCGCTCGACGCAGGAGGACTTCCCGTTCTCCCAGCCGCTCGGCTTGAACGCCACGATCTCAGAGAACGAGCCCTTCAGACTGTCCAGGTAGCAGCGCAGTTTCTGACGACACAAGATTTTAATTTTCACTGTTAGTATTATATTTTTTTCATGCATATTCCCTATTGCCGAGTACAGGTTGCTGAATACTAAAGGTTGGTCGGGAAGATGTAATATTTGGAAAACTATAAAAGTTAAAAAGAAATTAGGTTCTACCAGTGCGAGTTAAGTTGGCACCTGGCTCGAACGACTTTTGAGCAAAGTAAAGTGTGCTAAAAAATTTAGTTTCCATTCGTATTCTTTTATTATATTTCAATTGTTTTCTTTTTTTTTAATATCTCAGTAACTTTCAAACTTCGGGACACCATGTTCATAATTTTTATTTTTTTATTTAAATCCATCCAAAGGTTGTCTTGAAAAGATCGCTCTTAGCGATAAGGCCGCCCATTGTGTCACCCCATGTAATGTTTTCTTCATCTATTTTTCTGTAACTTATATAGTACCTATTCTATCCTCAACACACATATATATGTTTCATAGTGCGCCGTCATAATAAAAAAAAAACTAAAATGTGACGAGTGCGGTCACAGCTGGCACGAGTGCGGCGGCAAGCTGCGGCCCTCCACGGCCTGCACTGTATAGTGTGACGTACCTCGTGCGTGCGGTCACAGCTGGCACGAGTGCGGCGGCAAGCTGCGCCCCTCCACGGCCTGCACTGTATAGTGTGACGTACCTCGTGCGTGAGGTCACAGCTGGCACGAGTGCGGCGGCAAGCTGCGCCCCTCCACGGCCTGCACTGTATAGTGTGACGTACCTCGTGCGTGAGGTCACAGCTGGCACGAGTGCGGCGGCAAGCTGCGCCCCTCCACGGCCTGCACTGTATAGTGTGACGTACCTCGTGCGTGAGGTCACAGCTGGCACGAGTGCGGCGGCAAGCTGCGCCCCTCCACGGCCTGCACTGTATAGTGTGACGTACCTCGTGCGTGAGGTCGCGCATGGGCACGACGTGCAGCTGGCACGAGTGCGGCGGCGCGTGCCCGAAGCTGCGCCCCTCCACGGCCTGCAGCACGCGGTCCTTCTCGGGGCACGCCCACACCGTGCAGCCCACGCGCCGAGACATGCCCAGGAAGAACTTCTCTTTACCTGACGACAGAAATTATATATGTAAGAAACTGAAATCGCTGAGAAAAAGTAGTAGTGGTTCTCAAGCGCCATTTTGTTCTGTCGCAGTATACAGCATGTATCCAACATGTCGCAGTACATCTATACTATGTAGTGTATCTATAGTACCTACACTCTCACCGAACACGATGAGGACTGAAGGGAAATTCGAATGCCACTTCCTTCTGTCTGTAGTGTGTGTATGGTACACACTCACCGATAGTATAAGTGCCGCACACGATGAGAACTGACGAGAACTTCTTGCCGACCTTTTCGAGTGCCAATTTCTTCTGTCGCAGTATGAAGAGTGCCATTTCTAAACTTTGTTCTTGAGTCGGGAAGTCATACCGTGGGTTGCAATATCTAAGGGAAATGATATAAAATGTGTTTGAAGATCAAATTAAGGAATATAAATCACAACATCTGCGCTAAAATTGCGATAAATAAGGCCAAGGTCATATTGAATATTAATTTTTTAATATTTCTTCTATGATTTACACTTGACATTTCTAAACGAATAGGGACAGGTTTGACTTTTGACGATCGAGAAATCACCAGAAGTAATATTCGATAAGTTAATATTTAAAAATAAATATAACTCACGTGGTATCCAAGTAAATGGTGTGAATGTCCTTGTTCCAGAATATAGGGTAGGACTCCATGATGGGTGAGGCCCGAAAGTCTCCGGTGTGCAGCATCGTCTTGCCATTGGGCAGTGTGAACACCAGCATTATGGCGCCGGGACAGCTACGAGTTAGAAACATTGTGAAGACTAAGACACAATCCTTAAGGTGGAAAGCTCCAGGGTAGCCCGCGAAATTCAAATATTTTTATGTTTTTTGCAATTTGCCGGTCAGTGTGAAGCTGTACGTTGAACAGAATACGGTTCGCGATCGTAAAAAGCATTTATCTGAAGGATTATAACCATTTGAATCATCAATATAACTCTCTAAGTTCATAGAACTCGATTGAATGTTATTTCGTGATTCAATCGAGTTGTATGAACTTAGAGGGTTATATTGATAATTAAAATGGGTATAATTATTTACATAAATATGCGTTACGGCCGCGAATCGTATTTTGTTCAACATACAGCTTCACACTGACCGGCAAATTGCTAAAAACATAAAAATATTTGAATTTCGCGGGCTACCCTGGTGCTTCCTTCCACCTTAACAGCGCACCGAACTTTCGTAAATTAGGTATTCTATGCTTCCCGTGTGTTCACACAGTTTGCTGATCTAGCTATCCAATTCCGCCGCACTTAGTGGCCACAGAGTCAGTGCATATTCGGACAGCAAACCGGGTGCATTCGCCAGCCTATCATTTTAGCGTAGCTTAAAGTACTCTTAAAAGCTTAAAGGCTCTAATGGTTTGCGACCCATATTTTGACAAATACAGCGGGTCTAAAAAGGTCACTTTAGCAGAATCAGAAAGCACATCACGCTACCCGACACTGTCAAATTTTTCCAATCAACCTTGAACCTAATGCGTTAGCGATAAAGGTGAAAATTAAATTTGACAGATTGTTGTGTGGTTAATATTATGATTCTGCTAAAGTGGCCTTTTTAGATCCCCTGGTCTACAGTCTACACTTACTGGTTGGCCTCCACAGCTGTGACCTCGACGTTGTCAATCTTGACGGTCTCGTCTACCTTAATCACGTGGATGCACTTTGAAGTCACACCGAGACGCGATATGCACAAATCCCCTGCAAGACGACAGGAGCATTTGAAAGGTTCTTAACTTTTGGGAAATATGTAGAGACCGACCAAAGGTTCGGTATCGGCCCAAAAAACTAGTTTCGCCAAGTTTCGGTTTCGGCCAGAAATGTACCGAACCTTCGGCCCCGCCGAAAATCAATGTTCTTCTTTGTTGCATTTTATTCTAATCTTTTTTGAGAGTGATCTTTTCTCATATTTTAGTAATAGTAGCCAGAACCCGTCTTCAGGGACCCAGCTATCTCTGTACCAAAATTCGTCAAAATCGGTTCAGAGATTAGCCGTGAGAGCATAACTAACAAACAAACAAACTTTTTCTATAGTAATATTATTAAGCTAAAGAGTTTGTTTGGCTAAACGCGCTAATCTCATGAACTACTTGGTTCGAATTGAAAAATTCTATAATGAATAGGAGCGGAGCATTACTAAATAAAAAACCGGCCAAGTGCGAGTTGGACTCGCGCACTGAGGGTTCCGCAAGCAGAAGTTGCGATTTACGATTTATGACGTATTAAAAAAAAATACTCACTAGATCTCGTTCAAACCAATTTTCGCTGGTAGTTTACATAATAATGTACATATATATTTTTTTTAGTTTTATCATTCTCTTATTTTAGAAGTTAAGAAGGGTCTCTCGCGCAAACTGTCACGCAAAACTTCAGTTTAGAAAAAAATGATATTAGAAACCTCAATATCATTTTCGAAGACCTATCCATAGACAGACACCCCACACGTATGGGGGGTCTGATAATTCCAATCCCCCAAAATTTATTGTTTTTTTTTTTCTGTTTGTTTAAAAATCTTAATGCGGGTCACAGAATACATCTGCTTACCAAGTTTCAACAGCATAGTTCTTATAGTTTCGGAAAAAAGTGGCTGTGACATACGGACGGACAGACAGACAGACAGACAGACAGACATGACGAATCTATAAGGGTTCCGTTTTTGCCATTTGGCTACGGAACCCTAAAAATGTGATGTAGAAGAAGTTGCGCGGGTCTGATAATTTTACAATACTAGTTAGGATTTGGAGAGATTTTATTGGCTATTAAATTTATCCATCCTAAAACAGCCACCCCTGTACTCGGAATAAGACAAAATTTTAACAGTTTATAACTACACTAGCTGACCCGCGCAACTTCGTCTGCGTCACATTTTCCATTACTGCTCCGCTCCTATTTGTCTTAGCGTGATGATATTTATAGCCTATAACCTTCCTCGATTAATGAGCTCCCTAACCCTGAAAGATTTTTTCAAATCGGACCAGTAGTTCCTGAGATTAGCGCGTTCAACCAAACAAACAAACTCTTCTGCTTTATAATATTAGTATAGATTTTATAAGTTGGTCGACTATTACGGGTTAACTTGTAAAACCTAGTTAGCTGTGATAATCCTTTTATAATCTTTTCCAAGAATCCACCTTAGGGTGGGTTGTGTGTCCGGAGTTGCGAGACTATTCGAAAGAGATACCACGGCTCCGGAACAAAGAGCAATGACGGAACACGGATGGGTTTTAGTCAGTAAAAGTCTGACACTCGGGAGAAGTCATTTGATGATTTCCCATCCTAAAAAAAAGGGCTGGGTTGAAAAAAAGGGTGGGTTGTGTGTCTTCTAGGCTCGTTAAACGGAATAAGCCAGTTTATTGATTGCAAGGACAGTTTCTTGATTGCGCCGAATGTTTGGAATTTGGAGACAATACTGCACAAGACAGTTTTGCGTTAAAAAATAATACTTACGGTGCGACCACAGAAACATAAAAAATTATTACTTATTATATCTATGGGTTGCGACCGTATTTGGGGGGATGCCCATGGATTTTGGCACAATGTTAAAGCTCTAACCTGCTACCAGGCCTGAATCACATTTAAATCAGAAATGTTTTTGCAGTATTTATTGAAAAAAAAATGTTCACTAGCCTATCACGGAATAACGCAACGCTTCTAACGATACCACATACATCGAAATCGGTTAAGGCATTTAGAAGTCATGTTGGAATAAAGGAACAAACTAACAAACATACATACATGAACCCTAAAAACATAACACACCATTTTTTAGGCCATCGTGTTAATAGCTATGTATTTTGTATTAAGATGCGTTCCGCATCGAAAATGAAAATTGTAAGTAATAATAATATAATAATATCCTTGGACATTTCACACAACGCCATATAGTCCCAAGCTAAGCAACCTAATGCTTGTGTTATGGTAACGATATGGCTGATAAACTACTTATATACATTTTTTTTTTGTAAGTACATACATATTATAGAAAAACACCCAGACTCGGAACAAATACATGTAGGTCGTACAAATATTTGTTCCATGCGGGAATCGAACCCGCGACATGCTGCGCAGTAGTCAATCGCTCAACCACTGCGCCAACCGTGTCGTCATAAGTACACATCTTATTCCTGTTTTGTAGCTAGTACGACCACCTTTTAAAATAATATTATTCCTTAAAAACATTTTATGAACAAAGAAACGATAGCAAACAGAAAAGTGAACAGGCTCCTTCTGGGTAAGCTCGTTCCATCGTCGACTTTGTCTCTGTCATCTCTGACCTAGACTACAGACTCTCGGTTAAAAACCCAGCAAAGTGCAACTCGGACTCGCATAAGAAGGGTTCCGTACCATAATTTTTATTATTTGTTGTTATAGCGGCACTAGAAATACACACATCTGTGAAAATTTCAACTGTCTAACTGTTACGGTACTTAGATACCGACCGCTGACAGACAGAGGGGCGGACACACGGACATAACGGACGGACTGACAGCGCAGCCTTAGTAATAGGGTTCCGTTGGTTACCCTTCCGGTACGGAACCCTAAAAAGAATCAATAACAAAACACTCACCAGTAATTTTCGAACAAAACAACAATTTATTGAAGCCCTTTTTCAACCCCGAATAATGGTCCGAGTGGAAATGTGTGAGGAAGTAATGTTTCACATTGGGTAGCTCTCCGTATGAAAACGCGTCAACTGCGAAGTGGGTGCCTGCAAAGAAATATTGAGATTCCAAATGCTTCTAGGATACCAGAAGGTCAACGCTTTCCGGTCTATTCTGTTGAAATCTCACCGTGTTCACTTATGGTGGAGTGAACGACAAGCGAGCTGTCATTTCATCTTGTTTGTATGTACCATACCCAAGGCTTCACTTCGACATGTTTACAGAATCGTACTGCAGGTCTATATTGGTCATGAATGTAACTCAGTACCGGATTAAGACAACGCAGGCCCAGTGTAGCAAATTTTACTAAGGGTCCCTATAAACCTAAAACCTTCGTAAAATGAAAACGAAAGTATCCAATTAAAACAATGATAGCCTTCCTCTATTATTTCTCACGGGCCACGGGGCCCTTATGTAGCGAGCCCATAGGTATTGCCTACAGAGGAGTGTGAGTATGTGTGAGTATGTGTGCGACGTTTACTAAGTTAGTGACTGCATTCACGAAAAACTGATATCGCAGTATGGTAGGGGAGTTAGGACTCGTAGATCCAAGGCGCTGATTTAAGCGACATGTTTTTGTGAGTCCAAGTGCGGGGCCCCAATGCGCTGGGCCAGTAGCATTTGCTACGTAGGTGTAATAGGGAATATGCACGCGATTTTTTTATTTGCAAAATAAAATACTTATTAGCTCTAGTAAACAGTCATAAAATTATTTTTTAAATACCTTCATCATTTATGAAGTTATAAAGCTTCTGAGACTACAGTTAGAAAGAGAATTCCGATACGAACTGTGACGTCAAATTACACGACGGCTATACAGCTGCCATAGAAAACAGCGTTTTCGCGAGGGGGACAGATATATTTGTTTAAAATTAGTATTTCGTTCGTCTTTCGACCAATTTAGATTCTAATTTCACTGTTAGTATATTTTCGATTACTTTTAGATAAACTGTTTAGATCATAAATACTTTTTTCATGCATATTCCCTATTCGTATGCGAATTTTACGCATTTTAGTTTGATCAGTGTTATTATGTTTATGATTGAATGAAACCACCATGCCAGAAGTATCGTATGCAATTATTATTCAGCTGTTATTTGGCAAGAATAATTATAAGCACTGAACTAAACATTTAATGGAAGTTTTATAAGAAATTAAGTATTTAAATAAGCAATAAATATTGCTTGTTTAAAATAAATTATATAAGGTCCTTCTGTAAACACTACTCGACAATTGAAAATCAAAATCTCACACAGGACAAGAATTCACAACAAAAAGCATGCATAACATACCTGCGACGATCTTATGGTGCGGTATATTTTTGGCAGAGACAGATCTCTTTGTGGACACAGATTTGGGCGGCATATTGAACTGTATCGAGTCTCCCGTCTTCCTCGGACTGTGGCAGCTAGGACAGTCTGCCTTCCCGCGAGGCGATGAGCACGAAGTCTTGACCTCCGGGGTGCGACACCCTTCCTTCCTTGGGGAGTGTAACCTCCCCGATCGATTTGACGAGTCATTGTCCACCCTAGACGTCCCTTTGTGGGACAACTTACGATTTCTTTCGCATTTAATCGCATCAGTAATACCCGAATTTCTACTCATGACCTCCTCATCACCATCTTCTTTCACTCGAGCCTTCACGTCAGACACAGGGTCGGCTAGACTTCTTCCTTCCGAAACTTTAAGGTTTAAAACATTAGTACGTTTTGGGAAAAAATTGTCAATAGATTTTTGCCTCAGGCTGCCGCGCACAATTCCATTGTTGACTTTTAAACCTACCACTGAGTTTCTCTTACTATCGCTTTTGAATTTACTCTTGTCCAAAATTTTCCCTTTCACTAATTTGTAATTTGGTGGTTGAACGATGACATGGGAAATCTTCTCGATGGCACTTGTGTTTAAAATTAGAACTTTGTCTTCTGCTGTCTCTGTGGATGACGGTTTTTTCTTTTTAATTTCTAAGTTGACAGTTACAGCGGACCTCTTCAGTGAATTGGGAGTTTCGGGACTAAGGAGTTCGTTCATGTTTTCGTCGTGTTCGCTTTCTTCCGTGCTCGCTTGAGAACCTTCGACGATTTCACAGTCGACCAACGTGTTGTTGCCGTTTTGTGAGACTTTTAATCTTTGGAAGGCACTCTTTTTGGAACTAATATCTACACTTTGGCAGTTGTCGATGCCGAAGGACACCGAGAGTGAAGCTCTACCGGTAACATTATAAATTACTGTTGTTTCACTCTTCGAGTCTACATTATGGTCTAATTCGGTGTGAGAGGACACAGAAATCAGTGGTGTGGCTCTTTTAGGATGCTTGCTTGTCGTAGGTACAGCGTCAACCCCACTGAGAGAGCAAGAATCTAAGTTATTTGCTTCACTCTGAAGATCTGCGATAGCTGAGAAACCTAGACTGTCTCTGTCAACGTCTGGGCTTTTTTTTGGTATCTTTTTGGTCAAAGTATGCTGAGAAATCAAGTTTTGTACATTTTGTGAGTTTTCCTTGTTTAATGGGTGAATCTGAAATAAGAATAGGAAATAGATTTTTGTTTTATTTTTTACCTACTGATTGACTTTTATACTGGTGCGTTGCCAGTCATTTGGCGTATTTCGAAACGTTCTGTTTGAGGCTGAGAATTTATGCTTGATAATTAGTGCATAACTTAATCGTGGCAAATGCCACAGCATACCACTTTCCAACTGCAGTTAGGTGACTACATATCGATTTAATTATTCCACTGACTAATTACATTACTATGAACTTACCCGTTGTTTTGGCTTCAGCTTCAAACCATTGCTTCTTCTCAATGATAGCGAAGAGCGGCTCACGAAGGAGTTCTGTGAACAATTTGAAAAATTTACTCTCTGTTTACCTACAATATGGCCGATGGATCACCATCACGGTGAGCCCGAACATCGCGCAAAAAGTTGCGCAGTAACGTTTATTAGCTACATTGATCGTTTCATCAATAAAATCTCATAGTCAATTCGTTGTATTTAGAATTCATTGATTTTTGTTTACCTATCGCGTGTATCTGACATCGACGCACAAACGATTTCCATGGGTCCAGGGCATGATTCTGGACACCCCAGTGTTGGAATTTTTCGTCGGTTCTTTTCTCATTTTTTCATTTTTTTCAAGAGTAAGTACCACAAATAGGTATCAGCTTATTCAGATTGCTCTTTTTAGTGAAAGTTGTTAATTTTTTTATTAAAAATCTCATTGGGTTAGGTCAGAATAACGATTATGAGCAGTCTAAAGTAAAAAACCCCTTGAAAAAATGAGAAAAAGCCGACGAAAAATTCTAAATCTAGGGTGTCCAGAATCATGCCCTGGACCCATGGAAATCGTTTGTGCATCGATGTCAGATACACGCGGTATAAAAGATACTAAACGAAATAGATTTATTTATTGACGTTGAAGACCCTATCCGCTGTGTTATTGTTCAACTGGGATAATTTTTCCCAAGATAATGATCCCCTTTCGCGCCGGTGAAGCCTCTTAGTTATAAATAAAAAGTTGCTGTTGGCAGAATGAAACATCAATGTCAATGCTGCAATAATTCTGATTTCACATCTATACTATCTATACTAATATTATAAAGCAGAAGAGTTTGTTTGTTTGGTTGAACGCGCTAATCTCAGGAACTCCTGGTCCGATTTGAAAAATTCTTTCAGTGTTAGATAGCCCATTTATCGAGGAAGGCTATATGCTATATATCATCGCGCTAAGACAAATAGGAGCAGAGCAGTAATGGAAAATGTGACGCAGACGAAGTTGCGCGTGTCAGCTAGTTATTTTAATGTGAAGATAATGTGGCTGTATAAAAGAGCTGTGTCAAAGAAAATTACTAACATTTCTGGTTTTGAATAATAATACTTAATATTATAAAGCAGAAGAGTTTGTTTGTTTGGTTGGACGCGCTAATCTCAGGAAGTACTGGTCCGATTTGAAATATTTTTTCAGTGTTAGATAGCCCATTTATCGAGGAAGGTTATAGGCTATAGTAGTCAAGTGCATCATATTCAAATTAAAATTACAGAAGACTATTTTACATTGATTCAAAAAGCTTCTCTGATCTCAATAGAATAAGAGTTATTTTTGCTTACCCCATCATTTGATTGATGCTAATGATGAGAAGTTAGAATCAGATGAAACTATCTACTGTAGACTTTTCAGAGAAAAATGTATACCTGCCTGCATCATCCAGAGCATGCTGGGGGTGAAAGCTTCACAATAAAGGATGCACCTGCTTTCTTTAGCTTTTTGTTCCGATTCGCGGATCACAATGGTCAACAAAAGGTTTAAAATTTCAATTTGGTCACTTCAAAAATGTTATTGTAACCAACTGATATTAAGTTCTTAAAAGTAGCCTTTTTAAACCCACTGAGGTTTAAAAAGGCTACTTTACAAGAATCAGCCAGAACATCAAGCTACCTGTCACTGTCAAAAGTTTCCATTCAATCTTGAACCTAACTAATGCTTTAGCAATAAAGATGAAAATTAAATTTGACAGATTTTTGTATGATTAATATTATAATTTTATACTGTCATGCTCTTTACTATTAATTACAAAGAATAGTTAAGTATGCTACAAGTTTTTGAATATCTATTAGATAGAAAGTTATTATTAATTTAACCGGTTGGGCCTGGCGGTGGAACCATTGAGGCCACCTGGTGCGATTGATTTTATACTTCATTTTTATCACATTACGATTTATATCAGTGACGTCAAGTGGAACCAATGGTTTCACTCCGGGCGCAACTGAATAAACAAATAGATCAAAGTGGTCCAAGGTCAAATTATGATAAGAAACCAGTGAATCACATTGAAATTGTAGGTAAGTATGGCATGTTTATGAAAATTATGTAATGTTCTTACGATGTGGACAAAACTGTATTACTATTACTAGGCATTATAGTTGTATAGATTAGAAAAAATTATTGCCCTATTTTTGCTTATGGTGCCGTTCACACACATCCAGGTTCTTGTCCCTGATGGGTCAGAGAAAGGGTACGAGAGAAATCGGTTACATACGATTTGGACTAGCTTGCTGTATCTCCGTCTCATTAGGGACAGCAACCGCGATGTGTGGATGGCCCTTTAGGCATATGAGAAATCGAACTATTACTGTAACACATCTGGGGATTCCCCTACTTACATGATGTCATAATTTAGGTCTTTCAAATACAATTAGGTATCTATAATTTACCCGTTTTTTTCGTCTTCGCCGCAAAATAATAACCAAAGCAAGCATTGCTAATAATTCGGACTCCTTATCCATCATGACAATATTTGTCTGATGTGGTAACTCGATCGATGTAAAAATGGACCCACTTTCTCACACGTCTTTCGTGAGTTGAGAGTTCAGGCCATGAACTCTCAACTATTTATAACGTAAACCAATATTAGGAAAAGTTCCAAATAAGAGCTTTTCTTCAGTTTCATCGACAACTTTTTCTATCAATCTAAAAGTTAAAAAAAAGTGCAAACATTACCTGCGTTAGAGAGATATCACCATCACCTTTTCTCACAACCCTTGGATTCAAAAGAGAAGGAATATAATCGTTAATATCATCTCCATTCATCTTCCATTTCAGTGCAAAAAATTAGCTTGTTAACGACAATTTTATTTTAGTTTGCAAAACACGTCAGTACGTCACACGACAAATAGGTTTCGTGTTTTTATTTACTGCAAAAGTGCATGCAAACTTGACATGTCTCGACTTGTTGTCATTGCATGTTATTGTCAAACGCAAACAAAAGTCAATGTCAAACTCGTGTGTCACATAGGGGTGGGCAATTTAAACTACTTGGCTATTAATAATCATCTACACTCTCTAATTAATAATGCCAGGCCTACACGGGCGACATCAAAATTAAGGTAGCTTGACCATTTTTAAAACAATTGGTTAATGCCACAGACATATAAATAGTAGGTTAATGCATTGTTTTGCCTTTGGTCAAGGTAATATTAATTCAAGTTTAGGTTTTTACATAGTAGGTAAGACGTTCAAATGACCGCAAACAAACTGACTGACAGTAGGTACGTGATAGAATTGGGTATATTGGTATATTATGCTGTATTCACGCTAAATTAAAAGAAGTCCATTTGAAAAGTAATGTTTCCCATTTTAATTAATAAGTGTATGAATAAACAAACTTGATAAAATTACAATATGACTAGACAAAAGGAAACTAATTAGATTTGAGGCGAGATGTTAAAATTCTTTCTTGTATTCTACATTCTCTTCGTTCCTTTTTTGCTTTATCTAACAATGTGAATCTTAATTTCGTTGTTACAAAACGAAACTATATCGTCGCAGGGTATTCGCTACTTGCTACTTTCTCAGAGCATCACTAATATTATCTATGAAAACAAACACACGTCAGTGCTTAGAATAGTATTACCATGTAGAATATATTTTATTGTTAACTTGGTAAAGGATGAATATTCTAAAAAGATTTGTTAAAAAATAAAATAAAGTAAGTAACGAAATTGAATATTTTTGTGAAATAATAGAAGCGTTAATCTTTATTTTTAGTAATACAATTATTGGTTGTAAAGCTTCAGTTGAGTTTTACTAGTGGGGAACAAACTCCCACTATCGGAAATTATTGAAATTGTACCACAGCGTGATAAAGGGAGTTTTTCTTTAGTAGTGGCAACAATTTTCTAAACTTCAACATTTTGCTTTTCACGGGAAGATATTGTGTGAGAAAAATATTGTTTTTACTGTAATAAATACAAATTGAATGAAATAAGGACTAGGAATTGTAAACTGAAGTGTTCTTGATTTACTACGAATGTGAGTATATTTTGAGTACAATTTTTATAATGTTATGTTAGGTTAGATGTTACCTATAATTTCCGCTGACTGTCCCAAAATATTTTTCCGATATTTTAAAATTTACGCTTAATTTCTTAGGGGCTGACAATGGCTTTTTTATTTTTGATATGCTAGAAAATGCCCTCAGTGTATGGAATGAATCTTTCTCAACATACGATTATGTTACGCTCGAGTGAACATAAATAATCAATAAGATTGTGACGAGGGTAATTTTCGCCGTTTCATGCAAATATTTACATGCAAACCTACCATCAATTTGATTTTAATTAACAACGCAGTGCGTTCTCACAATCAAATCGTACTTACCTTTATTTTTTGTTTTAAAAAATTATTATCTCTAGTTTCAACTGATACTCTAATTACTATAGAAATATGGGATATCTTATCATTTCATTAAATATAATCTTCATTTTAATACATAACATTTTCTGGGACCATTCATGTTGAAGTTCAAAGTCAGCAATATTATTCTATGTATTTATTTCCATTTCTTATAACTTTTCATCTTCATAATTTATTTCGTATTTATTTCTCTTTGGAAACCCAAATTATTTATCGTGTTTAAATTTACATAATGTTTTATATTATTAGTAGTTATTTTAATATTTATATGTACCTAAATATTAATACAGTGTAATATTAATAATTTATGAGTGATTTATTATATATATTTACAATACAACATGTATTTATTACATCAACAATTTCTCCACAATTCTGAAAGGCAAGAAGACAAGGGATAACATTAAAGTGTAGAAGACACAACACAAAATATAATTAAACAGGAATCATAAAAATATATTGAATATGGCGGGTACCCGGCGCGCTCGTAATAACGCCAATTCAGTGGTCATACCCCGTCAGAACTCAGTGTCTGACAATGGAAGGACCCGTCAGAACCTTAGTCCTGAGGCATTAGCGGCTATGAATAAGGAACAGCTCCGGGCCGAATGCAGGAAACGGGGGCAGCGGGCTACAGGCAACAAAAATGAGCTGGTATAAAGCTGTTTGCGTTTGTGTCTGTGCTTCATTTTACTTTTTTTGCCGGTTGTTATGTGATGCTTTAATTTTTTAATTTTAGTAGATTAATAGTGATGTGATCAATTTTTTGCTCTTAAACTCGATTTTTATAAATGTTATTGCACTAATTTATTTACGATAGTTGTAAATATATATAATAAAATTAGTAACAATTTAAGTTGTTGCATCATTTATGTTGCTTTGCAGTTTTTTATTTTGCGTTATAGTATTTTTTTGCACATTTATTTCATTGCTAGATTTTGATATTTGTAGGTAGCATTTAATTTTTATTTCACATTTTGATTAAATCCTCGTCTAGAACAGTTTCTGTTTCAACAAGAAAACATGATAATGTTGCATGCTCATGTCAAAAAAAAATTGTGCTACAATAACTTAACTCCTCTTATGATAATATGGTAAGGCCATAATTTAACACCTATTGTCTGTCTTTGTCGCTAAGGGCGATGACACATGGCACGAGAACTGCGCTACCCACGTGGCGCCGAACAAATAATCCGTAGTTCCGGCATTTGTTTACGATTGTATGTCGTGTAAAAATAATACTGAACAGGAAAATTTTAATAAAGTGTTGGGCTGTTATCACTCGGGAAAGTCCCTAAGGCCATTGTCAGACGCGCTAGTTCAAATGATAATGACTGTGAATTAGGTACCTACATGTTTATATTTTGATCCTTTAGAAAATAGTGCACCATTTGCAAGACAGCTTTTGACACCGTCACATTATGTAAAAGTTTTTTCTAAGTGGAATAAATCTTAGCAACAAAAAGCATTACAAAAAACCTTTTGACGATTGTACCCAGTGGTGTACTATCGTTGACTATCGTACATCGTTTATGGTGTGGTGTACAAGTACCTACACACTACGTGCAAAAATTTGAATATCGTAGGTACCATAAACCATTGTATTTTACAATTAGCTAACAGCTAAATAGATAGCAACAGCTGACACTTTGGCGAGACTCCTCTGGCACGCAAAACAATAAACATAGTCGTCAATATTGTTAATGAGACTTATAAAATAATTTCTCATCTTACTACAGTGCACTCGCGTCATTTTATTTCCGAGTTTGAAAGTAAACACTAGTCAGTCACTCCAACCTATTAAATTGCCTTTCGCAAGAATTTATTCAATTAAAGCAATGACGTATTATGTATTGAATTAAAGTAGGTACCTAACCATTAACTGTAATGTTCATAATCAAATATTGTGGGCAGGAATTCTCATATCCTTATTAGCTAGTAAAACTAGATTAAAACCCTTGATATATTTTCGAAATTTAATAAAAGTTTCAAGACAAGCTTTTTTTTGTAAATATTCTACTCAGCAAACTCTTTCATTTGGTACCCATAACATGGAGGTGCTTGAAAATCCACCATCAACCGTTTTCATCCAGACGAAACGTGTATTAGCATTTTATATAAAATTTTAGCTCAATCAGTTGGGGGCAACTGTTCATACTAACACAAAAATTACCTAAATAACAAGGCACGTTATATAAAACCTGCAAAAAAAAGAAAGGGAAGATTGTCTGATTAAAAAACAACACACACGCTGACAAGACTCGTACCTACTTTATGGTTCGTCTCAGTCATTAAAAAAGAAACTAAACAGAATGAATAACTAACGGCGTGTTTATGGATAGATGATAAGTATCGTATATTCTCAATTTAAATACCACTTAAAAATAGCGATCGATTACCAGTACCAAAATAAATCGTTTGATGTTGGTAACACGTAAATTTTCCCGCGTAACGTAACACGCGAGAGATAGGTAACAGATTTCCGTATCTTCTGCCAAGATATTATAGTATTATGTCTACTTTGAACTGTTTAAAAACAAACTAATTACAAAGAAATTCATGTTGAAGACCTCTAATCTATGCTTTAGCTATTTACAAATAGTTATTAAAACTTTCATTAGCTGGAAACGCCCATTCAAAGAATTTAATTAAGCGTCAGACTGGGAATTCTTGCTTTTTTCTTTAGAAACAAATCTTTTCTCTTTACCCTGAAAATAATGTCTACTTTATATTAAGTTACAACCTCCATTCTTCTTTAACTTGAAACCAAATGCTTAATGGAAGTCGTTATAAGTTCTTGCCACTCTCAGGTTGTAGCCAGGGACCGTACAACCCCGCTTATGGGTTAAGTCTTTCGAAGGGGTAAGCCGCTGATGAGGTTACACTATCAAGATGTAACTCCTTGAAAGGGTTTTAGCCTTGAAACCCAATGAAAGAGTTAAGCAATCGTTATGCTAACAACTTGTAGCTATCACGAATTGTTACCATCAAGAATTTTTTTGAGCCCACCCATTGTGTCATTTTTCGACTCGAGGGCCTCACGGCTTAGGAACCATGTAGAGAAAATCTGCCCTGATTTTTTTGGATTATTCTCTTCACTATTCTGACCTACAGATACAATCTTCTTCTAAAACTAGTGACTAAAAGGATACTTCGAAAGCGTTAATCCATCATTACTCACCAAATAGAAAAGACAAGTCAAAAGAAACAGAATGTCAATGACGAAATAATTAGCTGGTATCAACGTAGGGTTTACCACACAGCCTTGTTATCTCCAATATAATCGAATTTGACGAGAGCGTGTGGCGCTAAGGAATAAAGAAGTCGTGGAGTCTGTCTGCCTTTTTTCGTGTGGCAATACAAAGGCTGGGCATAGTACACACCAATGGTTTCGGCATTAGAGGCGTGCCTTTAGTCGTCTTGTTTTCGTGTCTATTGATTCAAATTGAAAGCTTGACCAGCATAAAGCAAGATGGACATGGTGTACTGTTTTATCATTGGCTTCATTGAGATACTGGGAGGTGTGATGGATGGGACTATTCGAAAGAGATACCGCGGCTCCGGAACACAAAGGGCAATGAAGGAACATGGATGGGTTTAGTCAGTAGAAGTCTGACACTCCCTCCCGCTCCGCCCAGGGCGGGAGAAGTCATTTGATGACTTCCCATACCTAAAAAAAGGGGGTAGAAAACTAAAACAAACACCGACTTAGCTAAAATTAGACATGGCTGGTCTCTTCCGGTGAACATCCGATTGAGCGGCATCCTGTCTTGATAAAATCGTTCTCTCGTGTTATGATTATTATAAATCTCTGTTGCCAAGCAGATGGTTCGAGGTCAGATAGCAATGTCAATTATGTAGGTACCTATTGCCAGCACTAGTGTCACTCGTTTTTACAAAAATCTATTAGTCATGGCTATCGTATAGCGTAGGTATACAAAAGCGACGTGTGTTTTTCTCACTAACTGGTATAATGTGTGTTACGTAACCGCGGTTACTGCCACAGTACCTAAGGCTGCGTACATTTAGCGGTGGGTAATATCACGAATCTATGAATCAGTCGGAAAAAAGCATTTAAGTAATCCTGTAGCATAGCAAAAATGGAATTATTTGATGTAGGAAGTTGCTTCCACAATTCCACATCCAAATGCTGATCACTATGGTGTTCTCGAAAAAACTTTTTTGCGCAGTAGCCATAAGAACCACGTCTCCAAAAACATATCTCAATATCTGGAAAAATAATTTTTCCTGCCTGATTCAATGTTGGAATGGTCATATTGTGGTGAGACGTGATGAAGAACACGTTGTAAGGAAAGCCCCAGCCATCCCAGATAAGAAGAGAGGCAAAGGACGACCACGTGGTGGACAACCGCTACCAAAGACATGGAACGAGCTCAGGCAGAGGTACACACAACCCAAGACCGACTGTCTTGGATTAAAACGAGGAGAGCCGACCCCAAATGATAAGGGAAAAGGCATAGCCGAAGAAGATTCAATGTTTCAAACACTCGTATTTGACGTCGTACGCTTCAGTAAAAAATAACTTTGTTTCATTTTTTCGAAGTTGCTCTGGAAATAATACTTTGGAATGATTTGGTTTAAGCCTTTACCCAGTGGGACAGTATAGGCTGATAAATAATTAAAAAACTTATCAAGTGCGAGTAGGACTCGCGAGCAAAAGGGTTCCGAACCTATTTAATTTTTTTACATGTTTTTTAACACTACAGACTTGTTATAGGTTTTTCTGTAATCTTTAGGTATAGAACTATTATCTGCATTTTTTTATTAATTTTAGGCTCGGTTTCGGAGATGTTGGAATGTTAATTTTTTGTCAAATTTCTTAAATTACTTAAAAACCATTTATTTTAAAATTATGGAAAGAAAACCCTCTCTTTAAGCGCTTTCCTTTGATATGTAACACTATACAATATCAAAAACTTTTTCTTTTTAATTTTTAGTTTGACCCCCAAAAGTGATAGTGAAAAAATATTTATTTACGTAACGCGTCCGTGTTTGGTCAACATTTCCACAGAATCGGTCTTGTAGATCCGGAGAAAACAGACAGACACCCGAATGATCCTATTTAATTAGGTTACCGGTTTTCACGGATGTTGGGAACCCTAAAAACTACACATAGCAACGCATGTTAAACGAGAGTGCTTGTCTGTACTAAGCCTAAGCTCCAGTTATTCAATTGATGGCTAAATTGACGACGGAAACAAAACGTAGAGCAAATTGTTGGACTCGGTTACGACACTGGGAAAGTTTTTTGTTGATTCGGTTGTTGAAATGTAGTAAAAATGCATACCTACTCATTAATATTATTAGCAAAAATAAATATCGATAAAAGGAAGTGTGAAGACTATGTGATTTAACATCATTTTTAGCTATTTTTTTTAGGGTTCCGTAGCCAAATGGCAAAAAACGGAACCCTTATTGATTCGCCATGTCTGTCTGTCTGTCCGTCCGTCCGTAAGTCACAGCCACTTTTTTTGCGAAACTATAAGAACTGTGCTGCTGATACAAGTATCAAGATTAACCGCATTAAGATTTTCTAGCGAGTCCGACTCGCACTTGACTGGTTTTTTATTGTTACGTGACGCACTAGTAAAAAAAAAAAACAAGTTTTGCCTTTGCCATTTTCTACGACTCGACTTTGGGGTGACATAATTTAAATTCTGACATACAGACCTAAAGCCTCTTTGATCTATGTCTTGTGTGATCTATGGTCATTTTTACTTCCTTCCAATATAGTACCTAAAATAAAACATCACCTCTCGAAAATAAACAGAATATCTACCTATACATCTTACATCTATACATACCATACAAACATACTTACATACATACATACCGGTTAATCTCTGAAATGGCTGGACTGATTTTGACGGGACTTTTATAGGCAGGTAGCTGATGTATTAAGGAGTAACTTAGGCTACGTTTATTTTAGAAAAAAATAATTAAAGAATCGACTGTTAGCCGGAACGAAGTTCAGCTAATTTAACATAATTCCGTTATTTTTAATTTCATAGTTATTCGTTCATGTTCGAATCGATAGTTAAAAATGCTGATACAAAGCTACAACATACTTTGAATAGAAATTAAACAAATCGAATTGCTCATAACAACGTAACTAAGTCAGCGAAATAAAATATGTACTTACGTATATACGTACCTACTTATCTGACATAGCAATACGAATAAATAGGTACTTACTATGTACTGATATTGACTAACCGGTCAAAGACAGTATGCAAAAAGGCTAGTTTATAGATTTTCTAGCGAGTCCGACTCGCACTTGACTGGTTTTTTATTGTTACGTGACGCACTAGTAAAAAAAAAAAACAAGTTTTGCCTTTTTCAAAATTATAACATGGAACGCCAACGGACTAGTTGCACGTAGACTAGAGCTAGAAATCTTTTTGAACATGAAAAGAATTGATGTGGCACTCATTTCCGAGACCAGATTTACAAGCAAGAGCTTTATCTCATTAAAGGGATATACTATGTACACAACTAACCATCCATCGGGAAAAGCTCATGGAGGAACTGCAATACTCATTAAATCTAACATAAGACACCACCCGCTTGAACCCTACTCAACCGACAAGCTACAAGCCACAGTAATTAATGTCAGTGACAAAAATTCAGACATTACACTTGCTGCAATATACTGCCCTCCGAAACATCAAATATCAAGAGGAGACTATGAAGTTTTCTTCTCTAGGCTTGGGCGTTGCTTTATAAGTGGAGGCGATTGGAATGCAAAGCATTCTTTTTGGGGTTCTAGACGTGTGCGTTCGCCCAGCGGAATGTTGTTGAATTAAAAGATTTTAATTATGCAGATATTTAGTGTATGACGTCGTATAATTGTGTATGGTATAAAAAAATTTGTGCACGCAGCCATTGTGGAGAAATTCACCAAAAACTGATTCCGCTGGGCGAACGTTGTCCTGGCGGAACTTTTTTTAATCCATAGACTTTAGAAGAAAAGAGATGTGTCCAAAAATTAGTGTGTATTTGTGTGTAATTGTGTATGTATGAATAAAATTAGTGCATGCATAAACTTCGGAGAAATTCAAGTTTCCGCTACGCGAACGTTTGGCCATTACCTAGTTTTCATATAAAGCGCTTACATAGAGAGCTGTAGATTTTTACATAAGTTGTTTTGAATTTGTTTATATTTGTTTAAAAAACAGGTTTAGAAAAAATCGTAGGGCTTAAAAGATAAAAATATAAACGTAAAATACGCTTATTAGGTCTTAGTTCTTAAAGTATGCACTTTGGGGTCTAGATTTTCACGTTTATACAAACCTTGTAAGTGTCTGCAACATGTTGCCAAGTATCAATGATGTTCCGTTAGTAATTAAAGAGTTATAGGACAATTTACCATGAATTGATCACTGTTTACAAAGCAGTCAAATATCACGCCGTTCTAAACGAATTGCATGGTAATATGTATGCCAATAATTAGTGTATTCATTCAACTATTCACATGCAAAATTTCATGTCATTAAATTCAGTAATTAAAGAAAAACAATTATAATACTGACGAAGCATCGAAAACCTACATAACCCGACCAAGTTCGAATAGCTACAAAAAAGCGGCCGTGCAATATATTTAGGTAACATCCCAAAATTTACAGTATAATATCGGTATTGAATTGGTATAGGTGATAACACAATTGTTGTTTCGATATAATAATGTCATTTATTTTTGTACACCTACTTTTTAAATGTATTTGACTATGACAGAAAGTAGGTACTATTTACGTAGGTACTTTATTTAAGTATGCTTTTGAGACTTTAGATATAATCTAGATATACCTATTATTTAAGACAAATAAAATTCATACAGCTAATTTCTATTGAAGATTTCACGGATCAGGATTCTAACTATAGACCCCTTAGGGAAATTAAATAATTACCTACCACATGTAAGTACCTACTACTGTTTAGGTAAATATTTATCATATTGTAGCTTATTACACTATTTAACCAATGGACTAGGCATGCACGAGCGTTCCCCTTTGCAACTTTAGTGGATCAAACAATCTAATAAGTTAAAAAAAACTACTTCTTGAATCGATTTTTTAATTGATGTATACCGTTGTACTGGTAGTGACTTATGTATGTTGAGGTTATTTACTGTATTTGCTACTCATTTAAGAATATTTTCTTGAAAATACCTTTTTTATACCAATCTTTTAGTTTATAAGCACTTTTTTAATGTTGATCTAATCTAAACAACTGAATAGTCTAGTTATGTGATGTGATTTAATTTTTATTGAAGCTCGAAATATTACACTTACCCTTATATTCATAATCGTTTATTAAACCTATTTTAGTTAAAACACATTTAAGTCTATTGCTGTCGTTGCAAGCGTTTGTTAACGTTATCATAATTACCTACTTACATAATTAAGTATTATATGTAATTAAAAATATTTTTGTACTCGAATATTTAAATAGAGAAGTACTTGTTAATTGAAGATTTATTTTTATCGTAGATAGTGGCGTTATTATTAAAAAAATAATTTTCATTCAAGAAATGCAATTGTTTTATTTTTTCATTCAAGAAATGCAACTGTTTTATTTTTTCCTAACGCTTGTGTACGTAACTGTACCATATTAATAAATACTATATTGCAAGGTTAAGAACGTTTCTAAGATATATGGCACGGCCGCTTTTTTGTAGCCATCCGAACTTGGTCGGGTTATGTAGGTTTTCGATGCTTCGTCAGTATTATAATTGTTTTTCTTTAATTACTGAATTTAATGACATGAAATTTTGCATGTGAATAGTTGAATGAATACACTAATTATTGGCATACATTTTACCATGCAATTCGTTTAGAACGGCGTGATATTTGACTGCTTTGTAAACAGTGATCAATTCATGGTAAATTGTCCTATAACTCTTTAATTACTAACGGAACATCATTGATACTTGGCAACATGTTGCAGACACTTACAAGGTTTGTATAAACGTGAAAATCTAGACCCCAAAGTGCATACTTTAAGAACTAAGACCTAATAAGCGTATTTTACGTTTATATTTTTATCTTTTAAGCCCTACGATTTTTTCTAAATCCATTTTTTAAACAAATATAAACAAATTCAAAACATTTTATGTAAAAATCTACAGCTCTCTATGTAAGCGCTTTATATGAAAACTAGGTAATGGCCAAACGTTCGCGTAGCGGAAACTTGAATTTCTCCGAAGTTTATGCATGCACTAATTTTATTCATACATACACAATTACACACAAATACACACTAATTTTTGGACACATCTCTTTTCTTCTAAAATCTATGGATTAAAAAAAGTTCCGCCAGGACAACGTTCGCCCAGCGGAATCAGTTTTTGGTGAATTTCTCCACAATGGCTGCGTGCACAAATTTTTTTATACCATACACAATTATACGACGTCATACACTAAATATCTGCATAATTAAAATCTTTTAATTCAACAACATTCCGCTGGGCGAACGCACACGTTCTAGACTTATAACTACTAGAGGCAGACAGCTTTACCAAGCTGTGAGAGATCTTAATCTTGATTGTTTATCCACTGGCGAACCTACCTACTGGCCGACTGACCCACAAAAAACTCCTGACCTATTAGATTTCTTCATATCAAAAAACGTATCAATTAATAATATCAAAATGGAATCAGACTTAGATCTAACCTCAGACCACTCTGCAGTTATTATTAATTTGAATAATAAGATAATACTTACAGAAAGACTACCCAAAATCCACAATAAGAAAACCAACTGGAGAAAGTATCAGGATATCATCACAGCGGAGAGTCAGCTTACAATCTCTCTGAAAACCACAGAAGAGGTAGAACAGGCTATAGAAGGATTAAATAAATTGATTCATGACGCGGCAAACAGGTCCACACCTCAAAACAGAGCGGGAAGTGCAAAAGAACATGTGTACCCAGCATCAATCAAAGACTGTATAACGGAAAGACGTAGACTTCGCTCTGTATGGCAAAACACCCATTATCCTAGAGACAAGGCTGCCTTTAATAAAGCCTCACAGCAACTAAAGGCACTAATAAAGGAATGGAAAAATGAGAACCTGCAATCATATCTGGCAAAACTAACACATACTAGTGCCACAAACTATTCCTTGTGGAAGGCTACAAAAATCCTAAAGCGCCCTCAACAACAAGTGACACCATTAAAAACACAATCGGGGACCTGGGCCCGCTCTGACAGTGAAAAAGCTAACACGTATGCCAATCATCTACATAAAGTTTTTGAACCACTTCCTAGCAGCAATCAACAGCTAGACAATGAAATACACAAATACCTCACTTCTCCTAATCAAATGTCACTGCCTTTGAAGCATGTTACACCACAAGAACTAAGGCGCGAAATCCTAAAACTCAAGGAAGGCAAGTGCCCCGGTTACGATCTTATTGACGCTACTTTGTTGAAGCAACTTCCAAAAAAGGGGCTACTGCTTATACTAATTATCTTCAACGCGTGTCTGAGATTGTCCTTCTACCCAAGCCAGTGGAAGATTGCCCAAGTAATAATGATATTGAAACCAGGCAAAGCACCACAAGAGGTAGCATCATATAGACCCATTAGTCTCCTTCCGGTAATTGGAAAACTTCTGGAAAAGGTCATATTGAATAGAATGAGAGAACATCTAGCAGAGATAATACCAACTCACCAGTTTGGCTTTAGGGAGGGCCACGGTACAATCGAGCAAGTGCATCGGCTAGTTGATGTTATTGGTAGAGCGCTGGAAGATAAACAATATTGTAGCGCAGTCTTCCTAGACATTAGCCAAGCATTCGACAAAGTTTGGCATAATGGGCTACTCTTCAAAATCAAAAGAACGCTTCCACATTCCTTCTTCCCATTATTAAAATCTTACCTCGAAAATAGATGCTACGAAGTAAAATATAATTCCGACGCATCTCAAATGCATGAAATTAAGTCTGGAGTGCCACAGGGTAGCATACTGGGACCAGTTCTCTATCTTATATTCACAGCAGATTTACCCACTCATGCTTCGACCACTACCGCGACATACGCAGATGACACTGCAATCCTATCAACACATGAGAATCACGAGGCTGCATCCGAAATGCTCCAACAACACCTGACTCTGATCGAAACATGGCTGCAGCAGTGGCGTATTAAAGCCAATACAGATAAGTCGGTTCAAGTAACCTTCACACTCAGAAGGAAAACCTGTCCACCTGTAAAACTTGGCAATACTGAAATCCCACATTCAGATGACGCCAAGTACTTAGGTATGCACCTTGATCGACGCCTAACCTGGCGCAAACACATATGGACCAAAAGGAAACAATTAGACTGCAAACTTCGAAGCATGTATTGGCTCACTGGTCGTAAGTCACAACTGACAGAAGCCAGTAAAATGGCTATCTATAAGGCTATACTGAAGCCTGTATGGACTTATGGCATACAGTTATGGGGAACAGCAAGTCACAGTAACGTTGAAATACTGGAAAGGTTTCAAAGTAAAACAATGAGAGCCATGTTTAATATTCCACCGTACATAAACAATCGATATGTAAACCTAGATTTGAATCTGCGAACAGTGAAAGAAGAAATAGAGTCATACAGCAACAATTATCAAAATAGACTAGACCAACATGTTAATCAACTGGCTGCTGAATTGAGGGGAGAGGGCAGTGTGAGATTCTCTCGACTGAAGAGAAATAGTATACCAGATTTAGCTATGAGATTTGCACACAGAAGATGAGTATGGCATCAATGGGTGTTTAGCTCGGCTGAAGATAATAATCCCGATGAAAATCTGACACCACATTAGATTATTGTTCCTTGGAAACAGATTGCTAAGTAGCAGGATACATTAAAAAAAAAAAAAAAAAAAAAAAGTTTTGCCTTTGCCATTTTCTACGACTCGACTTTGGGGTGACATAATTTAAATTCTGACATACAGACCTAAAGCCTCTTTGATCTATGTCTTGTGTGATCTATGGTCATTTTTACTTCCTTCCAATATAGTAAAAAAAAAAAACATCACCTCTCGAAAATAAACAGAATATCTATACATCTTACATCTATATATACCATACAAACATACATACATACCGGTTAATCTCTGAAATGGCTGGACTGATTTTGACGGGACTTTTATAGGCAGGTAGCTGATGTAATAAGGAGTAACTTAGGCTACGTTTATTTTAGAAAAAATAATTAAATAATCGACTGTTAGGCGGAACGAAGTTCAGCTAATTTAACATAATTCCGTTATTTTTAATTTCATAGTTATTCGTTCATGTTCGAATCGATAGTTAAAAATGCTGATACAAAGCTACAACATACTTTGAATAGAAATTAAACAAATCGAATTGCTCATAACAACGTACTTAACCAAGTCAGCGAAATAAAATAATATATGTACTTACGTAAATACGTAAGTACCTACTTATCTGACATAGCAATACGAATAAATAGATACTTTGATATTGACTAACCGGTCAAAGACAGTATGCAAAAAGGCTAGTTCATATCTTTTTACACAGTAGCTCACATAGATGATGGACACATTTTTTTAAGGATGAGAAATAATCAAATACTCCTCCCGCTCTGGGCGGGGAGCAGAAGTGAGTGCCATACTCTTACTGACTAAAACCCATCCATGTTCCTCCTAATGCCCTTTGCGTTCCAGGGCCGCGGTGACTCTTTCCAAAAAATTCAATAGACAAGCACAAGCATTATTTTTGACCACGTAATAGGCTTGTGTCCTGAAAAATTCTAATTAGTCCGTCAGTTAGATTATCAAAAAATATTTGACTCGTATTTTTTCTTTTGTTACGGGAACCAAAATTGACGAAGTTACGACGCTTTTGAAATTCTCAATACGTCACGCCGTGGCATAATTTTTAGCGGGTCGTGACGTCACGCACGAGCTTCACTCCCGAGTTCTGATGCGTTTTAACTTTGTCAATATTCATTGATTTACAAAAACAAAAAATACGTGTCCATTATTTTTCAATACTCTAACTGACGGACTAAATAGTTTTGCAATTTGTGGATGATGGAATCTAGCCTATTGCTGAAAAGGTACCCTTTCGGTGTTTCTTTTCTGTGTAATCCAATCTTCTTCGTATCTTGTCGTGTGGGTAGTAAGGTCTTACGATCTGACACACCCTAGTGTCATCTAGAGTTCCTTAACCCCCTCAAGGGCTTCTGACATGGTTTAACGACCGCCATTTGGCGCTATTAGTTCAATAGGAAATACGTAGCGCAATAGGGAATATGCATGCGATTTTTTTTAGTTGCAAAATAAAATACTTATTAGCTCTAGTAAACAATCATGAAATTATTTTTTAAATACCTTCATCATATATTAAGTTATAAAGCTACAGTTAGAAAGAGAAGTCCGATACGTACTGTGACGTCAAATTACACGACTACTATACAGCTGCCATAGAAAACAGCGTTTTCGCAAGAGGGACAGATATATTTGTTTAAAATAATTGTATCTCGTTCGTTTTTCGTATAGTAAGTGGTTCGTGGTTTCTAATATAATTTTTTTCTAAACTGAATAGTTTGCGCGAGAGGCACTTCCAAAGTGGTAAAGTGTGTGCCCCCCCCTTGTAACTTCTAAAATAAGAGAATGATAAACTAAAAAAAATATATAATGCACATTACTATGTAAACTTCCACCGAAAATTGGTTTGAACGAGATCTATTAAGTCGTTTTTTTAATATGTCATAAATCGTAAACCGCAACTTTTGCTTATAATAATATAATACCGGTTACACAGGTTTGTACGGAATCATCGGTGCGCGAGTCCGACTCGCACTTGGCTGGTTTTTTTTATTATTGAAACTATCAGGAAACACAGAATCCGGCAGGGAATTCCACTCCTTAACTGTACGCACTATGAATGTGTTCCCAAAACTTTTTGTGCGTGTCGGTGGGATGTCCACCTTGTACCGTCAATAGCTCTACGGAAAAACCGAAGCAGCAATTTGAAAAATAAATTATCTTGATAATTTTGCTGTTACTAAACTACATTAAAACTGGCACATCCATCTATCCATTGCCAGACGTCGCGTCGTCTCAAACGATGAAAGAAGAGAAACTGCTTTTTGTCACGCCAAGATCTATAAAAAAGTCCGACAAAGATTTAGTTAGACACTTAAGGCCAGGCCAGGCTTAATAATAATAACCGCACGGTTCGATACTCAAGGCTAAGCAACATTTCCGGAGGTCGGTCTGTGGATGGGTGACCATCTTAAAATGCCGAAATTCCGCCATGCCTCAGAAAGCACGTTAAGACGTTTGTCCCGGCTGTCATTTGTCGGCAGTCGTTACGAATTGACAAAAGCCAGAAAATCTGGCACCAATCTTGCCAAGAAGGACCGTGTTACCCAGTTACTGGGTTGTGGAGTTCAGACCTATCTGAACTCACAGTTATACCAGTATTTTACGTCGACCGACCGCCTTCGGTCGCTCCACGTAAAATACTGGCGTTATATGGACAACATGCTTTCGAGGGTATATAGGAAACTCTATGGTATGTAATGTGTGGTCACCCATCCATGGACGAACCTCGGCAAGTGTAGCTTAACTTCTTAAGTTCGACCCGTGCGCGTGCGGCTGATAATATTTAGTCAGGAGATCCACATCCACTCTAAGAATAATCCATAAAAAGTTACACAAAGATTTAAATATGTAATATTGTACGACACAATAAAAATGCATTATCATTGCCCAATGTATCAAACCAATAACAAAACAACGTTAAACGAATACGGGTCAGTGGACCTGCGCAAACGCACGCGTTCATCACGCCACCGCGCTTTATTTCCGGAAACTAATCAACTCACTTAATTCTAACTCCAATTTTCAAGGACAGAAGGCTCATTATCAATGTTACACGTTGTGTACTATATTTCAATGTAAAGACTTCTTTCTTTGTTAGAAATGAATGTCAATATTATTTTTGCTGGGTTTTAATTAGAGGTGCTATGGCGTTGGATTAAAGACGAATATTCGTTGGCTTTAATTTTTTGGAGGACAGCCATGAGAGCATAAAGACGGTCATATAGAAACGAAGCGACCAGACGCATATTAATTACTTTTTAAATGAATTTTAATTTTTTAAAAGGAAGTATACTTACCATAATCTACTTTCCTTGCAACTGTACCAAAACACTCATTATATTATTATTAATAGTTTCTTTGATTAATCAGCACTTACATATTGTATTATTGCTAAGCCTGTATGTAAATAAAACGATAAATTATTTATAACTGAGATTAAAATCCATTGTTTCAATCAGTCTCCCTTGTGCTGGCACAGCGACCGCACATCTTCCGGCATTAATAAAAAGTAAAAGTTCTTAATTTAAAATATCTCGCGGCGGGAAAAGTTTAACTCAGTGATTTTTCTCCTTTTTCTTTTTTTTATTAGTTAGTGTTGTAAGTGTTAAAATAAACTTGCTGACGATAATTATTTTGTACGCGTTCACAATTTAAATTACTTCTGTCCGACTTTGATTTAATGGAACTGTTACTCAAACGATAGTGAACTGAGAGAGAGTGCTCGTTGAAAGTGAAATTCGTTTTGGCGGTGGCGTGATGTCTGACATTTCACTCACGACGTCGTAATAAACCAGTTATCTTCACAGTTATACAATAAACATTTAAATAGTAGACGAATTTTTTATATATTTTCCGACAGCTACTGTTTGTGATTAAAAAAAATTGTTTATGGTACACGTGTGTGCGTTGTTCGAAGTTTGAATTTACAAAGGAGATTAAATAGTACGTGAGTATTTTTATTATTTATGTTAGGATGCGCTGTTTAAATATTGTTACATGTGTTATCTGTTCTACTGTTAGATAAAAGCGAATATTAATGAAAAAACGCTTTATCATTATGATTGACTCGAAGGGCACTCTGTTTCCGTGTACACATGCCAATAGAATGCTCGTAAACTCGGTTATGAAGTAGATGAAAGTTATACTTATTATAATAATTATTATTCTCTATGCGTGTTATTTCTTAAATTGTTCCATATTTAATTTTATATTTCGATTTTCCGTAGTTCCATCGACAAGACAGTTTTTTTTAAATTAAAATCTATTCGAAACGCAAAAAAGATACATATGTCAAAGCTGAAGAAACAAAGGCTGGTTAAAATCACAACAACTCTTACTTCCTTAATTAAAAAAATGAATCATCCACATTCCTTCCTACGTAGTGACTGCTTATAGGGGCTTCCTTAAAAAGGTCTACAAGGCTACTTACATAAAGTTTGTCGGAATTCAGAATCGAGACGCCACGTGTAGAATATCTATACTTCATCAATACAAATAAATAATAGTGTCTCTTCTTAGCATAGAGGTTCTTAGTATCACAAAACAGCTTTTTACTTAATGCATTATGGTAAATCCGAAATTTTAAATTTTTGTTACGGCTAATCTCCGAAACGGCTGGACCGATTTTGACGTTCTTTCGCAGAAAACTATGTTATAAGGGGTAATTTAGATTACGCTTTAAATTAGAAAAGGAATAAGGGATCCGCGCGAAAAAAAAAACATGCAATTTTAACAGACGCGGTCGTAGTGGCGTAGCAACAGCTAGTTATAAATACTACGCATTTTTTTATAATATAACGTAAGTACGCACATTTGCGTGGGATCGCCAATCCCAGACAGATCGGCAAAAATAAACACGAATAAAATCATTGTTATCTTACGTTTTCCCTGTCTGATAAATAGCAGTGATGATTTCTTCGAATGGGAAAATATTCTTTGTCGATTCGACACGAGTAAGAATTAAGTGCCGTAGCTAAAGCCAGAGACAATAATTTTATTGACAGAACTTTATGTCGATCCATAGACAACTCGTCCTCCTTCGTCCTTTTGCCCTTTATCATCATAATCTGCCGAAGGAGGAGCTCGTGGCTAAGTAATAACAGCCGCACGGGTCGATCTTTACGGTTAAGCAACGCTTGCCAAGGTTGGTCTGTGGATGGGTGACTATCTTAACATACCGAGTTTCCTCCGTGCCTTGGAAAGCACGTTAAGCCGTTGGTCCCGGCTATCATTTGTAGAAATTTGGCAGTCGGTACAGATAGTCGGAAGTTAGAAAATCTGACATCGGTCTTGCCAAGGCCGTGTTACCCAGTTAATGGGTTGTGGAGATCAGGTAGGCGGCCGCTCCACGTAAAATAATGTGATTCTGCTGAATCCAGTTTGACTGGAAGCCGACCCCAGTATAGTTGGGAAAGGCTAGGCAGATGATGATAAAAAGATTTCAAATACTGCTTAACTGATTGGGCACTAATCGCCACTATCGCGATAGCGCCACGTATCTGCATGCGTAAACGCATTCTACAAACGTTAATATACGTCACTAATTCCACTACCAAGAATCAACTTTACTTACTCAAATTGACTCAATATTGCGTATCTATTGCGCAAACGCAGCTGACGCTGTAAACACAGCTCTATCTTGATTATTATCTATGATAAAACATAAACAAGGTGTACGTATTTGAAAGTCTATTTATTTTGTTAAAACTGAATGGTGGTTTAGCTGTCTTATTAGGGTTCAGTATCCAAAGAGTAACCAACCCGGAACTCTATTACTAAGCCTATCGCTATCCGTCCGTCTGTTTGTCAGAGGGACGTATCTCAAGAACTGTAATAGGTAGACAGTCCAAATGTGCACAGATTGTGTCTTTCTATTCCAGCTATAACAAAAAATAATTAAAAGTAAGGTTTATGGTACGGAACTGTTTTTTTTTTTTAAAGTTGTCGAGTTCAATAGCTGTCATTGTCATCCATCATGGCATTCTACCGGCATCGCCCGCATGAATGTCGAAAATTAGCGCATGGGAACATACCCCCAGAATATATCTAAAATTCTATCCGAGGACATGGTCTACCCGTGTACCAAGTTTCATCCAAATACGTTCAGCCGTTACTGGTTATTTTTGCATTTCATTACATAATTATTACAAAACAAAGTCCACCGCCGCGTGTGTCGGTCTGTCTGTCTGTTCGCGATAAACTCAAAAATTGTCATGCTGTTTTCACCTATGGATAGAGTACCAAGGCCTTTGAATTTGAATTAGAAAAAAAACGATGTAGCCATATTTCCTTGATATTTGTTTTTTGAGGAAATATTCTACTAAGTAATAATTTTTTTAAATATCCAAAACAATAACACTTATTTTTAGATTGGCCAAATCTGTGTATCAATAATATCAATGGGGTTATACTTAACACGCAAATAAATCGATAAAAAAATATTTGTAATACAATCACAATATTAGCTTATCGTATTATCGGTACTAGAAATGTAGGTAGGTACAGTAATGCTACTTTATCTATTCTGTAGTACAGTCACCTACAAGTGTTGTCGTTGACCTACTGATAGATTGCTTTTGACTTTGATCCCGAGACCAAGTGGGAAAAATATGTTGTGGAATTTATTCGAAAGAGTCACCGCGGCCCCTGGGGGGCTACTCTCTAAGCCCGAAGCCCGTATTTTCGGGCTTAGTAGCGGGCGTATTCTACGCCATATCACATAACCACTAAAAAATAGTGACATCACGATTTTTTTAATTTTTTATTTGAGACTAGCTTCTGCCAGCGGCTTCGCCCGCGTGATCCCTAATGAACATGTTCCCGGGATTAAAAGTAGCTTATGTGCTATTCCAGACTATAATCTATCTTTGCTCTAAATTTCATTAAGATCCGTTAAGCCGTTCTGGCGTGATTGAGTAACAAACAACCAAACTTTCACATTTTCATTTTTTTTTTTTAATTTTTTCTATTGATTGTAGCGTGATGAAAAGTATACTATAACCTGATCAGGAGTATGAATAATAATTGTACCAAGTTTCGTTAAAATCCGTCGAGTAGTTTTTGTTTCTATAACGGTTATACAGACAGACAGACAGACAGACAGACAGACAAAAATTTTACTGATTGCATTTTTGGCATCAGTATTGATCCCTAATCACCCCCTGATAGTTATTTTGGAAATATATTTCATGTACAGAATTGACCTCTCTACAGATTTATTATAAGTATAGATATAGATAGATAGATAGATAGATAGATAGATAGAAGATGGGTTTGCCCTTGACTCTTGGTCTTGGTCAGAGATGACAGAGACAAAGTCTACGATGGAGCGAGCTTACCCAGAAGGAGTCTGAGAGAAAAAATATCTGATCTTCAAAGTTAGAGTGTTCACTCTAACTTTGAAGATATTTCATTTGATAGTTACTGTGAAATCATGTTGTCATTCATTCTTAGTTCGGGTTCGGGACTAATCGTAAGACCGTAAGCGATATGGCGGGCGTAGCAACTAAGCCCGAAACTACGGACTTCGGGCTTAGAGATTAGCCCCCCTTTTTTTTTTAGGGATTGGAAATCATCCAATGACTCCTCCCGCTCTGGGTGTAGCGGGAGGGCGTGTCAGACTTCTACTGACTAAACCCCATCCATGTTCCTTCATTGCCGTTTGTGTTCCGGAGCCACGTTGTCTCTTGCGAATAATCCCGCGACTCCGGCAGGCGTCGGCCCTTTCGGGCCCCTCTGTGTGCTGACTCTCTTTGAGGCGCGCGTGGAACACTAACGCGCCGTCGACACGGCCTGTCGTCACTAGACGGACGGACGGCGAGCCACCCATAGCTCGCCGTCCACAGGCCCGCGCCTACGGTGGCCGGAGGTCACCAGGTGGTGTCCCCCGACGCCCGCGGCGTCTACCACGGCGGCCGGGACGAGAGGGGAGATTAGCCCCCCTGGAACGCAAAGGGCATTAGGAGGAAAACGGGTGGGTTAAGTCAATCCAGAGAGGTAAGAGTCTTGATGACTTCCCATTCTTAAGAAAACCGGCCAAGTGCGAGTCGGACTCGCACACTGAGGGTTCCGTACAAACCTGTAGGTGTATATTATAAGCAAAAGTTGCGGTATATTCGATTTATGACGTACTAGCTGACCCACGCAACTTCGTCTGCGTCACATTTTCCATTAATGCTCGGCTCCTTTTAGTCTTAACGTGATGATAATAGCCTTCCTCGATAAATGAAAGAATTTTTCAAATCGGACCAGTAGTTCCTGAGATTACCCCCTACATACAAACTTACAAACAAATGTTACGTCTTTATAATATTATTATTATTATAGATAGATATAGATTAAAAAAGACTGCTTACTAGATCTCGTTCAAACCAATTTTCGGTGAGAGTTTACATGGTAATGTACATCATAATATATTTTTTTAGTTTTATTATTTTGTTATTTTAGAAGTTACGGGGAGGACACATTTTACCACTTTGGAAGTGTCTCTCGCGCAAACTAAATATTACAAACCTCAATATCATTTTTGAAGACCTATCCATAGATACCCCACACGTATGGGTTTGATGAACAAAAAAAGTTCTAAGTATGGAGAACCCCAAAAATTTTTTTTTTTGTGTGAATCTTAATGCGGTTCACAGAATACCTACATCTACTTACCAAGTTTCAACAGCATAGTTCTTATATGTTTCAGCAAAAAGTGGCTATGACATACGGACGGACAGACAGACATGACGAATCTATAAGGGTTCCGTTTTTTGCCATTTGGCTAGGGAACTTAATGCAACAAGGCATTCTTTACCAGTCAACCTTTGGGTTAAAAAGATTATACGTGGTGGTGGAGAGTGTCCAACAATCAAATCTATACTAATATTATAAAGCAGAAGAGTTTGTTTGTTTGTTTGTTTGTTTGTTTGGTTGAACGCGCTAATCTCAGGAACTACTGGTCCGATTTGAAAAATTATTTCAGTGTTAGATAGCCCATTTATCGAGGATGGTTTTAGGCTATATATCATCACGCTAAGGCAAATAGGAGCGGAGCAGTAATGGATAATGTGACGCAGACGAAGTTGCGCGGGTCAGCTAGTAAAAAATAAAACCTTTAATTTTAATCTTTTCAATACAATGCAATATACAAATTATATAAAAATATATACTAATACTAGTGATAAGTAGCCGCAAAAGAAATAAACACTGAAAATGTCAAGTGTCGAAATTATGAACCGTTTTAGGGTTCCGTACCCAAAGGGTAAAATCGGGACCCTATTACTAAGACTTCGCTGTCTGTCTCTCCGTCTGTTTGTCACCAGGCTGTATCTTAAGAACCGCGATAGCTAGACAGTTGATATTTTCACAGATGACTAGAAAAATAAGTCTGTGTTGCTTGATTATCAATAAGTAATAATAATAATTTTTATAAGAAATAAACACTGAAAATTTTAAGTGTCGACCTTTTTTTTACTTGAAATGGGTTCGCTCTTGACTCTCTCAGTCTTGGTCAGAGATGACAGAGACAAAGTCTACGATGGAGTGAGCTTACCAAGAAGTCAGTAGCCTGTGCACCCAAGAACGTTTCATGAGATACAGCTCGTTAACCGACAGCCGGACATCGCAGGCTTTATTTTAGGGTCCGCAACCTTAAAAACAACATGCTGTAGGCAACAAAAATAAAATCGTTAGAAAATTATTTCATCGCAATAAGTAATACATTATGTTGATGAAATAGCCGAAAATAAATAATAAAGCTGTTTTCTGGAATAAACATTACAACTTTTCCTTCTTCCAAATAAAGACTTATTGATACTTACTGGGAATTTAAGGAAAATTGGGAATTTCTTTGTGTATGCCAGTTATTTGAGGAAAAGAGCCAAAATAATGATGTTTATCGCAATAAACACGACGTCATGCGCGTGTCATTTTGAACTGTGAATTAAATAATGTTGAAAGTTGCCTTAGGAAGAAGTAGGTAAATGTATTTTTTCTTCATTTTATTTAAAATGGTTTAAATACGCAGTTGCGTAAGATTGGTGAAAGTGTCAAAATAACACTATGCTGCGTCTTAAGCCATTGCCAATGTCGTTTTCTTTTTTTATTCAATACTAGCTGCCCCCGCGGCTTCGCTCCCGTTTTATCCGCATAGTTCTCGTACCCGTGGGATTCCCGGGATAAAAACTGTCCTATGTCCTTCTTCGGGTCTCTAACTATCTTTGTACAAAATGTCATCCAAATCGGTTCAGTGGTTTAGGCATAAAGAAGAGACAAACCGAGTTACTTACGATTACTTCTTAGGATTATTTTAGTACAAGACTTACTTCTATTCTATTGTAGAATTCGGTTTAGAATCAGTATAGTTATTGACTGTAAACATAATGTCATTGCAGAATTTCGATATGCCAGATTACCGATTATGGTAGGCACAAGTTAAAATAAAGTACATTGACCTATCCCTATAATATCTCTTTGTAGATATCCGAACAATAAATTATGAACCTTTTAAATTACTAGAGAACGTAAAGGATTACGATAGAAGTTGATTCAGGACAGCTGTGTCTTCATTTCTATTTTTGATATTTGGAAATTGTTTTTGCATATTTATCTGGCGCCTACCATAGGAAATTTAAACTTCTATTTTCCTACAAATAACTACAGAAATCTGGCTTTTATTACCTTTTCAATATCATGTTTATGATTGCAAATTGCAAATGATCGTGCGACAAATGTGGCAATTCAAGGCCTTCTAGAGGGCCATTAGGCTAGGCCTAATCGCTTAATGTGCTTGTGGCGTCAATACTGTCTTAGACAGTAGATTTTTTCAGGACACAAGCCTATTCTGGCTTTCAGGAGTTGCAGTGGTTGGGAATGTGCGGAGGGCTTTACCAATAAAAAAAATTCCTTCTGCTGCCCAGAGCCATTTGATGATATAAAAGCCTTGTGCGAAGTTTCATCCGAATCTGTACAGTCGTTAAAGCCTAATTTCTTTCTTTATTTCTTCTTATAAACAAACAAACAGATCTTAACACCAACTGTGTTAGTATAATTGCAATCAACAGTAATTACAATTATCCTATTAGAATTTCCAATTATCTTTTCCGAAGATTTGGCATCGAACATACGCTGAACAACAAACAATTCATGCCAGATTCAGTGGTCTGTCTGGAAAACAAAAAAGAGATGGAGCCAGTCAATCAAATATGTTTATTACTGGATTCACAGTTCATAGATGAAGTGGTATCTGGGGCCCGAGTCTGCTATTTTTATAAATTTGTCATTCCGACACGATCCCATTGTCATGCCATTGTCATTTTGCTAAAAGTTCGTAATCTGCTAAATTCATAATCGCACGGTCACTGGCACGTCAGTGGCCGGTCACTGAAACGTCAATGGTCTCATAAAAGAATTGCGGTAGGAATGCCGTATTGCCATTATTATAAAACCGAGCTAATTTTGAGCAATTTATTCATGCCAGATTCTATTCATATTTAGTTTTACATATTATTTATTAGTGTTTTAAGCAATCTGAAGTAGTGAGAACTTCGTAAATACTAAATCTGTCATTATGTACGAGATTACCATTCATATGGCTTTCTTTCAATGGCGTGTCAGTGATTGATCATTGGAATGTCATAATGACGCCATTATGATGCCATTATGTTAGTAGATTAACAAACTTGTCAAAATCAACCATTTTGAAATCAGTGATCGACCATTCTGATACTATTGTAATAGCAGACTCTGTACTGCGAACCTAAAAAGGCGACTTTGGCAGAATCAGAAAGCAAATCACGCTACCCGTCAGAGTTATTTTTTCCCAATCAACCTTGAACCTAATGCGTTAGCTATAAAGATGAAAATGAAATTCGACAGATTGTTTAGAATAGAATAGAATATTAATTTTTCTCAGAATGGCTACATTCTTAATGTTATTGTAGCCACCTTATTGTTAATACCTATATTTTCCGACGACTACTTAGGCGCAGTAAACATGAAGTGACGCAAACGTCATCCATTTTTTTTAAATACTTGTTATGGGTTTGCTCTCTAGTCTTGGTCAGAAATGACAGAGACAAAGTCTACGATGGAGCGAGCTTACCCAGAAGTAGCCTGTTCACTCCAACTTTGAAAAGATTAGGGTTGTAAACATTCGGAAATACAGAGCCAGGCAAAGAGTTCCACTCCTTTGCTGTGCGCGTTACTCAGACCAATAAATTGGTCTGAGGCGCGTTATGATAGACGCTTGGAAGCGCTTAGTGCGAGTTGGTGGAATAGCTACAAGGTAGGTATGGCAAGTTGCAGTGCGTCTGGATGTCCGATGGTAGAAGGGGGCTGGTGGGATAGGCCGTGGATCAATCCCTATAATCAAACTATGACGTGCCAACGGGATCATGATTAAGCTCAGAAAAAGGGATAGTGTTATGCGTCTTGTATAACTCTGTCTCACTCCTACATGATCGTTTTATAACGTCATAGTAGACCAGCAGTTTACTTCAAGCTCACTTCACCGGCTGTTCCATACTAATAATGTCGCGATAATCACATGCCAATCTGCCAAACTGTGATCAAAGAGAATCTGTGATCTATAGGTAGTAAGGATAGGCTATACTTCTTCGTATTCTATTCCGTACGCGTTTGTAATTGCGTTCTGTAGCCTTTCAATAATTGCTATTGGCATTTATTCATTGGTTCTGGTTCGTCGGGAACGCTTCAGTAGTCAGGAGGGCAATCGCGCTAATAAAATTCGGTTGGAACGCAACTGAACTGTAGCCATTTCACAACTTTTTTAAACATTCCGTATCGCGCTAAACGTTTGACAGAAACTTGGAACGCAACTGCATCACAACTGTTACGTTACCGCTGTCAAACAAAAAGTTGAAACAGTGCTACTTTTTCGTGACTTTTTCTCAGTCGTTCGCGTTGTGTTGTTTGGATTTTGAAGGAAAATACGAAAATATTTGTAAAGGTTACGATGTAGTTTTGACGCAACTTTGGTTGAAGTTTAATTAAACTTTAACGCGATACCAAATTCCTTACAGGTGAATCGAAATTAGATCATAACTAAAACTGAATTGGAAACGAATTGCAAGCGGACCTAAACTTTTAAAATTAGCGCGATTGGCCTCCTGGACGTATAGCACCGGGATAGCGGTTTAATTGTAAGTGACCAAATTAAAAGTAAGTAAGTAAAGTTTATTTGTTTAAACATGGTGTACATGATACATGCAAGATAACAATGAAGTATAGCAAAAAGTTTAACATGTTCAGCCGCATATCGTGGCGTACAAATTGGTAGGAAGAGATGGTGCTTAAACCGTGATAATATTCATCAAAATTACATTTAAGACATTTTGTAGGTACTTATTAATTCACTTAAGACTCTGCCAGCTCAATAACTCAGCCAGCATTTATAGATAAAATGTCAAAGTTAAAAACTGTAAATAATAAATGTCAAAGTAGTAATTAAATAAATTATTATACAATTCCAAATTACAATTATTCCAATAAATACAATAGATTACCATAACATGTCAAAAATACAACATCGTCATCTCAAAAACGAAGAAAATTGTCCTCTGTCTGTAAAATATATATATATTTATTTAAATTAAATGCACAATGATTCGACCTAAGGGGGTAAGAGATAAAGTGTGAGATACAAAATGTCTAGATCTTTATAACTAAATAACTTTTATCCGCGACTTTGTATGCACAGGATATGCGCGTGCGTAGTCGCGTTTTTTTGGTTCCCGTAGGTATTTCAGGAATTCAGTTTCGGCTGTGCGTTATTTGTCATTCACTAATAACGGAAGAGTTTTATATATTACTTTGATTAATTTTCTGACACCGTTAACCGTAATTTTCGACGTTAGTAACTTGAAACAGATCTAAGATATTAGTTGTCATTGAGTAACAAAGTAAATAAGTACCTAGACTTAATTAAGAAAAATATAGACGAAATAATTAATAGCGGCCATTTTTAAATGTCTTTTTGTCATACGAGAATTATATTGTTTGTTTTTCTGAACTTATTATTGTGTTTTTAATTTTATTTTTGCTTCATTCAGCTTAGCATGCTCTTTGCACTAAAATCAGCCTTAAAATCACTGAAAACATCCTTATTCCAATTTTATAACAATTCATCATCCTTGTTGCATTCTATTTATGTGTATAAATGTATTTTCCAGCATCGTTTTAACATCGTAAAACCTTAAGAGCTTTTTTCACGGTGTTTATGTAACGCGCGCCGATAACGCGCAGATGTACTGCCGGTCGATTCTGCAGTGCGATTCTGTAAACATGTCGAAGTTAACACTTAGGCGAAGTGAACGACAAGTGAGCTGTCAAACCATACAAACAAGATGGCATGACAGCTCACTTGTCGTTCACTCCACCGAAGTGATCACGGTGAGATGTCAACAGAATTGACCGGCTGTAAACATGTCGAAGTGAACGTCAAGTGAGCTGTCAAACCATACAAACAAGATGGCATGACAGCTCACTTGTCGTTCACTCCACCGAAGTGATCACGGTGAGATGTCAACAGAGAATCGACCGACTGGTTTTTGGTCATCTACAGCGCCGTGAACGCGCGTTCATAAAACGTGTGTCGTCGTCGGCGCGTTAAAAATACGCCTTGTGCATGGGCTCTAAGGAATGTTTGTTTACTAATTCCCCGCCATCCTTCAATTGAATGTCAATTAAACTTTATGAGATTGCGTTGTGTTTTTGACGTTTATTCGTGAATGTGTGTGAATATCTCTATTTAGACTAAAATAATAGGTTTTAAATTGCATGTATGTTTTTTGTATCAGTTGTTTTTTATATTCGCAATACTTCAGGGCTCTACTTTTTAGTATTAAATGGGACAAATCATGAATCACAAAAAAATGCATCTGTGGACTTAGTGTGAGTTTTTTAAACGTCAATCCTTAAAATTCTTCCGTTACTTCTACTTTCCGGTACTGACCGAAACTTCGTCTGAAATTTGGCTCGTAGCTTCTCCACACTCCGTAGGGTCAGGAGGCCAATCGCGCTAATTTTAAAAGTTTAGGTCCGCTTGCAATTCGTTTCCAATTCAGTTTTAGTTATGATCTAATTTCGATTCACCTGTAAGGAATTTGGTATCGCGCTAAAGTTTAATTAAACTTCAACCAAACTTGCGTCAAAACTATATCGTAACCTTTACAAATATTTTCGTATTTTCCTTCAAAATCCAAACAACACAACGCGAACGATTGAGAAAAAGTCACGAAAAAGTAGCACTGTTTCAACATTTTGTTTGACAGCGGTAACGTTACAGTTGTGATGCAGTTGCGTTCCAAGTTTCTGTCAAACGTTTAGCGCGATACGGAATGTTTAAAAAAGTTGTGAAATGGCTACAGTTCAGTTGCGTTCCAACCGAATTTTATTAGCGCGATTGCCCTCCTGGAGAGCATTAAGAAAGGAATGCCCGAAATTCCTACATGGGAACGGGAAATACACGCATATCCCAAGCACGTACGAAGTTGCGGACCTCTTTTCTACACATTTTGTCAAAATATACGAAACTAGCTAACCCGCGCAACTTCGTCTGCGTCACATTTTCCATTGTTGCTCCGCTCCTATTTGTCTTAGCGTGATAATGTATAGCCTATAACCTTCCTCGATAAATGGGCTATCTAACACTGAAAGATTTTTTCAAATCGAACCAGTAGTTCCTGAGATTAGCGCGTTCAACCAACAAACAAACTCTTCTGCTTTATAATATTAGTATAGATTACGAACATGTACAATTTATTGCCAATTTTTAAGCCCAATATGTATTGAGCTGATTTTTTACGCATAATGCAAAGTACCTACTTAGTTTCCATCTGAAATATTGCCAATAGGGAATATGCATGCAATTTTTTTGTTTGCTAAATAAAATACTTATTAGCTCTAGTAAACAATCATGAAATTATTTTTTAAATACCTTCATCATTTATTAAGTTATAAAGCTTCAAAGACTACAATTAGAAAGAGAAGTCCGATACGTAATGTGACGTCAAATTACACGATGACTATACAACTGCCATAGAAAACAGCGTTTTCGCGAGAGGGACAGATATATTTGTTTAAAATAATTGTATCTCGTTCGTTTTTCGAGCAATTTAGATTCTAATTTCACAGTTAGTATTATATTTTCGAATACTTTAAGATAAACTGTTCAGATCATAAATACTTTTTTCATGCATATTCCCTATTGGTTAAAAATCACCCTGTATATTTTTCTGCAAATACTCTAGATAAGTTTAAATAGCATGCGAATAAATCCGTCGACCTACTTAGGTTGAACCGTTGTTTACGCACAAACCACGTTTTAGTTGACAAGTTCAATTTCATCCATGATCGCCTCACTGACGCGACGGGCTTAACGAACTAACTTATAAATAGATGTCCAACACCAAGGTCTATGTAGCCTTAAATAAATTTGTGTAGATGTAGACAGTCTTTACTAATGGAAATTGGTTATAAATAAAGCCTCAAATTTCATATAAATCTATGGTATAAAATCTTTTTTATAAACAAGCTTTTGTACATCTTCGATGTTCCCCCATATTTTGGATTTAATTAATGTGACTTTGTAAGTGTTCGCGATCTCCTCAGCAAGCCCTTTCATTTGATACCCGTACTGTGGTAGTGCAGAAAAAATAACTAGTCCACCATCTTGGATGATCCGCCATATTGGAATTAAAATGACGTCACATAGCTAAGCATGCATTTTCATCCAAAATAAGCGTGAATACCAAATTTCGGCTCAATCGGTTAAAGATAACTGATTTAAAATTGAGTTGCAAGATTCCACCCGGACAAACATACATACATTGCAAGTTAATAAAAAGCTTAACAAATACTTCCTCTTCGTGCCGATTGATTCTTACACAATTTTGTCAGACTAGTATTAAAAAATAAATGAAAGAATAATAGTGAAACTAGCATTTCAATTTATTGTAAAGCTTCTCCCAGATAGGTACGCCAGTCGCGTCGCCACGACAATTAAAAAACGATGTCATCACATCCTAAAAATTCCTTGAAGAAAAATCTTCATCGAATTTCTTTGAAAATTTATCATTATGCGTTTTCAAAGAAATTATTCTAAAACTAGCTTTCGCCCGCGACTTGGTACGCGCATATCCCGTTTTCCCCGTTCCCTTAGGAATTTCGGGAAAAACCCTCTTATTGCACCCCTACGGAGTGTAAGGAAGCTACATGCCAAATTTCAACTTTCTACGACCAGTAGTTTCGGCTGTGCGTTAATATAGATAAGCCAGTGAGTCAGGTTTGCCTTTTACATTTATATTATAAAGATATATTGATTTTCAGATTAAAAATTCCACAAAAAAGGCAATAAAAGTTCCAATCACACTCTTCAAGCAATAAAGTATTTTTTGCTTTTTTACTGTTATAACGTCGAACTAAGTTATTGTCAAACCTATCTAAATAATTCAAATCAATTTTGTAACAACCTTCAATTTCCTAATACTATGTTCAATGCATGCCGTGGCAGCCTATAATTAAGGCTATGCTACAGAATGAACATATACTTCATCACGGGTACTTTATCATGTATTTTGGTGTATGCTTTGTTGGTTGTCCTTACATAAATAAATAAATAAAGTGCCCTACTTAGGTACATTCAGGGCGTGCTAAAGAAATCAAAACACAAACGTACTACAGGTATCTACAATATACAAACACTCGAAAACTATAACCTCCTCCTTCTCGCCAGTCGGATAACAAGCGTGGTCGCATCATTGTCAGTAGTTATTGGGTAGACGCTCTTAAATATTCAATTGTTATGGCAAGATGTCCGCTAACAAATTCTATTGTGCGAGTCGACTTTCTCAAATTGTCTGTTTGCCAAGTTGATATAAATATTTGGTAAACTCTCAGGAAGGAGCTAAGAATGTTTTCACAATAGCTTTGTGTAGAGACTTGCTACAGGAAGTTAAAAAGAAAGAAAGAAAAATGTTAACTCGGCCCCTTTCTACCATCGCATCGGACATGCAGACGCACTGCAACTTAAATCCCTTCCTTGTTGCTATTCCACCAATAGGCTAGTTTCCATCATCCACAAATTGCAAAACTATTTAAGTCCGTCAGTTAGAGTATTGAAAAATACTTAATGGTCAAGTATTTTTTGTTTTTGTAAATTAATGAATGTTGACAAAGAAAAACGCATCAAAACTCGGGAGTGGGGGCTCGTGACGTCACTACCCGCTAAAAATTATGCCACGGCGCGGCGCAATTTTAAAAGTGTCGTAACTTCGTCAATTTTGGTTCCCGTAACAAAAAAAAAAATACGTGTCAAATATTTTTTGATAATCTAACTGACGGACGGACTAATTTGTTTTTTTCAGTAAACAAGCCTATTCGCACTAAGCGTTTCCAAGCGTCTTTCATAATGCGCACAGCAAAGGAGTGGAATCCTCTGCCTGCGTCTGTGTTTCCGAACGCTTACAACCCTAATCTTTTCAAAGTTAGAGTGAACAGGCTACTTCTGGGTAAGCTCGGTCCATCGTAGGCTTCTTCCACTGATGAGCATAGGCCTCTTCTTGTGCGTTCCCCACGTTCCCTAGCCAGCCTCATCCAGGTTCTACCCGCATGAACCGCCGGACGAACATTGATTGGTCCGATAGGCCTTGGTCCGATTCTTCTATTCCTAGCTATAATCTGCTTTCCCAAAACAAATAGTCATCATGACACGATAATTGATTCACGTATCGAATGATTCATGCTGATGCAACATTTTAACTCATTAGCAATCATTTTACACTTTTTTTTTTGTTACTTATGCGCTCGATCTGAATCTCTGCAGATAGACCTGAATGTCCTGTCGGGTCATAGGCAAGCGTGCTCCATCTTAGACAGCATCATCGCTTACCATAAGGTGAGATAGTGGTCAAACGTATGCCTATCAATTGTTTAAAAAAATAATGGATAATATGTTAATTTCAGGCAACCGTGCTCTATCACTAACCACATCACCGCTTGCCATCTGGTAGTGGGCAAGCGCGAGTCTATCACTAATTTTTATTAAAAAACTAAAGCCTAGGGTTCCGTACCCGAAGGGTAACCAACGGAACCCTACTATTAAGACTCCGTTGCCCGTCCGTCCGTTTGTCTGTTATCGGACTATATTTATCTCATGAATCGTAATTAAGTTGACATTTTCACTGTGTATCTCTTTTGCCACTTTAAAAACAATAAAATAATAAAAACTATGGTACGGAACCCTTCTAACGATAGTCCGCACTTGGCCGGTTTTTTAATGAAAGTATCTAACCAACATCACAATAAAAAAAACTCCAAATAAGATTACCTCAGCAACTGACCATTACTCAATAACTCCAATGAAATCACTTACAGACTATACAATGCGTACATGCGCACGCGCATGGTAACTGTGTTCATGTTATAAAGCGGTTTCCGTCATCTATTATGGCATGGCATGGCGATAATAACGATTTCAATGTGGATAAGAACTCAATCTGGCTCCATGTTGAAAGATTTTTCATTGAATAACTGAGTCTGTTTCCTGATAGCTGGGGTCAAGTCAAGAAAGAATAGGTACTTCTAGGCAAGCGTGCTCCATCACCAATCTCCTGACTTCCATGTTGAAGTATAAATCGCTAGCTGACCCGTGCCCGCTTCGTTGGTATTTTTCACTCACAAAAAACGTGGCTTTCTATTAGTAAAATAATTTTCAAAATCGGTTCAGTATCTCCAGAGATTACCTACCCCCTTTTTCTATGGATGGGAAATCATCAAATGACTTCTTCCACTTTGCGCGAAGCAGAAGGGAGTGTCAGACTCTTACTGACTAAAACCCACATCCGTGTTCCTCTTAGTGCCCCTTGCGTTCCAGGGCCGCGGTGACCCTTTCGAACAAATTCCACAACCAGAGCTTACCCCCTTCAACCTCACAAACTTTACCTTATTTATAATATTAGTAAGTATACATTTAATAAACGAGTCTGTGTTTCCTGATCACTGGGGTCAAGTTAAGAATGAATAGGTTACTTCTAGGCAAGCGAGCTCCATCGTCGAACATATTAGCGCTTTCCAACTGGCGAGATTGATTCAAAACACGTAAACATAGAGACACCATATTAGAGTATTGCATCAACCTAACAAATAGAATCATTAAAAGAAACAAGTAGTATAATCTGTGCTTCCCTTGTATACTTTTATATCACGCGATAAGCATAGAAATAATGTCATATAGGAAATTCTAAATTGTATATAAATATATCAGTATTTTTGAAACAAAGGTCTCTGACCATGTCAGGGGTTCACTTGAAAGGCAGGAGTGGGTTTTAGCCGGTAAAAGTCCGTCACTGTCTCGGTCGTCTCACAGAGTGGGCGGCGATTCGTCCATGAGGATTCCCCACTCCTGCCAAAATTAAAAAAAAAAAAAAAACTAGCGAGATTGTAGTCAAACGGGAGCCAGTCAATTATAACAAAAATCTTGTTTCAAATAATCGGTACAATAGGCTAAATTTCATCATCCACAAATTGAATTTTCCGTCAGTTAGAGTATTGAAAAATAATGTACACGTATTTTTTGTTTTTGTAAATCAATGAATATTGACAAAGATAAAACGCATCAAAAATCGGGAGTGGGGGCTCGTGACGTCACGACTCACTAAAACTTATGCGAAGGCGTGACGTATTGAGAATTTTAAAAGGCTCGTAACTTCGTCAATTTTGGTTCCCGTAATAAAAGAAAAAACACTGGTCAAATATTTTTTGATAGTCCAACTGACGGACTAATTAGATTTTTTCAAGACACAAGCCTATTGTACCTTTAGCCCCTCTCTTGTCAAGGCTTCTTGACTTCTCCGCCAGTGATTAGGGCGTGCAGGTCAGATTGATAGTGTGGGACCATGAAAGGTTGGTACTGGTGTTCAGTTGCATCAGGTTTTATAGGACCGACCCCCAACAGTTAGGAAAAGGCTGGCCAAATTGATTTTGATTTCTATTCTTCTCCTCGAAGTTATGTATAGTGGTTGGGAATAGAGACTTATCGATCAATACCCTTCTACAAGATAGGTACTAGTGTTTAGCGGCTGCAGGTTATATAGCAGACCGACCCCCATCAGTTGGGAAAAGGCTGGCCAAATTGAATTTAATTTCTATTCTTCTACTCGAAGTTATCTGTAGTGGTTTGGAATAGATAGTTTTGTCGAGCAATAGCCTACTACAATACTTCAACTGCTATTAATTAGACTTTGCTTGTTATTGTTATGTGAACGGTTGACAATCCTTATCTGAACTTCAGATTTGGTTTACCTAAACCGTATGTCTCTCGATTTGCATTCGTTTTAAAGCTGATTGCTGTATTTTTTTTAATATTGGTTATAAATACCGCTTTCTAAAACTGATCATTACAAGATGGCTAATCTAACTCATTTCATGTCCTGGCTGTCTCTTTCCATTCCTTGTTGCCTGGAAGAGATCGCGGAATGCGATAAAGCCGCCATTTGTATATTTTTTAGAGGTTTTCTTTAGTTTTTTTATATTTCGGTGTACAATAAAGCATAATTATATAAATCTATACTAATATTATAAAGCAGAAGAGTTTGTTTGTTTGTTTGTTTGGTTGAACGCGCTAATCTCAGGAACTACTGGTCCGATTTGAAAAAATCTTTCAGTGTTAGATAGCTCATTTATCGAGGAAGGTTATAAGCTATATATCATCACGCAAGACAAATAGGACCGGAGCAGTAATGGAAAATGTGAGGCAGACGAAGTTGCGCGGGTCAGCTAGTAAATAATAAATAACCCTAATCTTTTCTAAGTTAGAGTGAACAGGCTCCTTCTGGGTAAGGTGGCTCCATCGTAGACTTTGTCTGCGTCATCTCTGATCTAGACTTAAGTCAAGAGCAAACACATCTCAAATAAAAAAATAAATAAAAAAAGCCAATTTAATAGATCTAGTATAGACTGTAGGAACCAACAACTATATCAAATCGGCTTATTTAACCAATCAATTTTAAATCCTACAATTCTCACTATGTGTTTAGGTTTCTTTTCTATTTATATGATTAATTCCAAAACTGCCACCTTCCTATAAAATACAGGATGAAAGCGGAATCATTTTTCATTGCGAGAAAACGCATATTGCACGTTTAGAGTCATTCTTTCAGTTCAACAAGATTCATTGCATTTCTTAAGTCAAGAAGACAAACTGTTTATTGAAGCAAACGATTCAATGAACATTGTTGCACTGTTGTTCGTGAGAAATTATTTGACAGTCGAGTGTTTATTAATGCGATTGTACTGCTCACTGCAGCCCACAGACCACGGAAGCACCTATACTAGAAAGTTAGTAAACAATCTTGATGAGTCATTTTTATTTCAAAACTCACTCAAAAATAAAATGCAACTAAAACAAATGTACCTAAATACGAAAATAACGATTACCAAATCAATTAAGCCATTAGTTTTAAGCAGTAATTTATTTTTTAATATGACTAGCTGATGCCCGCGGCTTTGCCCGCTTGACAAATTATATACAAAAACTTTCTTCGAGAACCACTCTATCCATTGGTCAAAACAGCATGAAAATCTATTCAGTAGTTTTTGAGTTTATCGCGAACAGACAGACGCGGTGGAGGACTTTGCAGTGATAGTGATATTTGTGTATGTGAAACCTCACATCAAGATTGTTAACTTTTATTTACTTAACTAAATAAACTTTCCTAATATACTTATAAAAATTCGCGGCAAAGTGCGTTGAACGCCCACTTCTGTCACGGATTCCATACAAAGCTTCAGTTTCAATACGTCATTTGTGTCGTACTGTGATTACTATTTGCAGAGCGTTTATTCCTCACGGTGTTGCATACAAAGTTTCATGTCCTTATATTATTACATTATTCTTGGAAATATTCAGAACGAAAAAGAGTTTGATGGAAAGAGATAGCAGTGTCAAATTTTCCATAGAGGGTGAAGAATCACTCTTTCATCCCGTGAACTCTTTTTCGACCAAGTTCTTAACAAGTTTAATTAAATTAAGTTTCGTAGTGTTTTCCTCACTTCTTGGGCATTCCCAAGAAGTGAGGAAAACACCATGAAACACCGCTCTTAAGCTGTCACGCCACGCACTTTATGCCTGGTGCTAGCTGAGGAAAATTGCAAATTTTATCCACACTATTGATTTGTATGGAAACTGGAAGTATTGGCAATATCGCCTCTAAGCATCCGAGGCGTTTCCGCATTCTATGCTGCAGTGTCCAGATCATTTTCATCCTGTAAACTGCTCCAACTATGCCACGTAAAATACTGGTATTCAGCTGAATCCGCCTTGAGTGGAAGCCGACCCCAACATAGTTGGGAAATGGCTAGGCAGATGATGATGGATTGCTTCAACTATAATACTCATTAATGTGCGATCCTGTTGTCTCAGCTCGCCCGTCTCGGGTACTACAAGCTGGCGGCGGCGGTGCAGGCCGACTCTGAACAGCGCCCGCGCAACGGACTCCATCACCCACATCCTAAGGAGATCAGGTAAAATTGAAACGTTTTTATTTACTAATTCGGGAAAGATGGAAGGAAGAACGGGGAAGCCTTTATCCTATAGTGGGTCGGAAAACGCTAAAGATAAATAATTAATTCAGCCTATATTGTCATAGTGCTGGGCAAAGGAAATCTTTCCCGCACTCTTTGACGTCTGAGTTTGTTTCGGTGCGGTGTTTCTTCTCAGGGTAGTCAGCCAGGAAATACCGGCTTCATCTTGTTTTGATTGACCAAAAAAGATTGACGTGTAAGTAGGTAGGTTGTAAACCTACTTACAAAATAAATCGTTTACCTACTCATTTATTACTTATCCCCTTGTATTATAAAGCTCTAATCATTGTTTTTCTGGTATTGTGATTTGATAAACTGCTATTGTAGGATTTACTAGGATTGCCAACCAAAATCTAAAGTAGAGTATGGTACTCTATTGGATAGCAGTCGTGAGCAATTGAGCATACAGCCTAGTTCAATATAATTTATATTTATTTTGACCTAGGCTTGAATAAAATCCTGTTGGACTTTCAATTCTTCACCAAAGAATTAGAGAATCTGCTAATCAGTATTTAAACTATTTTTTTTAATATATAAATAAGGCTACAATAGAACAATCGCAAATCCGCTATCGCAATCAAGGAAACTTACTAAAACAATTATTTTATGATTGTGAGACCACCGATGGTAAATTAATTGGAACTTTATTATTCCACGGAAGGTTCTAGCAACGCACATAATAAAAGCAACGAGCACGTCGAAAAAATAATTACTAAGAGTATTATTATTATGCTTTAATACTCTACACGCGCTTAGCTACCTTCGCTTGCCAGCGGTGTGATCTATTTATAGGCATATATAGCACTATTCAAAATTAGATGCTTCAATAAGTACCCCCCGATATCCAACTCTAATAAATTAGAAGGCTCTAGAACAACAGAGAGGACATTAGAGAATTAGTTTTTAATCAATATTTTGTTTTGTCCTGCTACTAATTGAAAATGGGTCATATAGTCAGTTTGGCCAAGGAGTATCGTTTTACCCAGATATTGGATTACGGAGATCTGCGGAGGAACCCAGTGATCTGGTAACAAGATACTGTTACCAAATTATTGGGTTTCTGAAGTCAGAGGAAAAAAACCGGTCAAGTGCGAGTTGGACTCGCACACGCAGGGTTCTAGGCACTGAACTCCAATAACCTAATCAGTGCTGTAGGATGTCTATCACGTATCTTCCTTATTTCTCCCGTTATAAACAAGAATCTAACAGTTAAGGGTGTGATATACACAATTAAAGGTAGCATGTAGCCCGATGGCTACGTCGTAAGGCAGTCCTGAACTAGTCCTTTAGATGGCTAGACGGTCTCTTCGAGTTGCACACTACTTACAGTTAATTGAGTGGTTTTAATCTAAACCTCAAAAGTATATCAAGTGATTCTTGTGAACACCACAAAGGGCATAGAAAACGTAAATCAGACATCAAAATCAAATCAAATCAAAATCAAAAGTCATTTATTCAAATTAGGCTGAGTTCCAGCACTTTTTGAACGTCAACGTTTACAAGAAGACAGTCCCCCAAAAACGCCCGCCCGTCACCACTTCCTAGTGTTTTAGCTGTGGAGAAGAAGTGGCCAACAAACTCCCCAGCAACACATCTGTCTGTTGCGTTAGAAGAACTTGCATTTATAGAAAATTATGCAAAGTATTATTACAAACAAAAATAATAAAACATGGGTAACACATACAACCTAAAAAACTAAACTCATTTGACACTTGTAAGCTAGCACACTCCTCCATGGCATCGTAATCAAACAACTCAAGCATAAAAAAACAATTTAAACTAAACTTAATAAGCCTCCAGACACCAAGGGCGTGCCCGCCTACACGTGCAGGGATAAATCTAACAATATATCTGTAATTCTACACAAGTACTCTGGATAGAATAACAATTGTCACTAACAGTTGAATCACATGTTGCAATACACTCAAATAATAGACATTGTATTGAGAGTATTATGTAAATACATAAAAAAAGAAAAGAAACAAATAATTGCCCTCAGATCACTTTGCACTATTTGTAAACAATTTGAAAGGTTTCGAAGCATCCCTAGCTGTTTATTTATTAGAGCAGTCGTTTAATGTTGTTTAAGCTTTGTTCTATGCTTAGAGTTCATGGAAAATGTTAATATAGGATCGCAGAGAATAGATAGGTACCTGGTCTGGTCGCTGTTGGCGGAAATAACCAATTTACTGAAGTCCGTATATCGTGTGATGGGGCAGTTTATTCAGCTGTTGTTGAACAAACAGTGGATGTCGCCCGGTATATGAGATTTCGCGACTTGCTCTAATGTCTGTCTGTATTATAATATGCAAGTGTTATTTCATAACTTCAGATGATCTGCTTTGGTTCTGTCAATTACTCGAAAAAAAAAAATTGTGCCTAACTAATATTGCTTTTACCCGGGCTCGCGTTCAAATTTTGTCAAAAAATGCTTCCAACCGTCTCCAGGACCACTCTCCCAGGTCTCCTATATCCGTACTAAAATTAATCAAAATCGGTTCTGCGATTAATGCATAGGAGCGAACCAAACATATCACTTTTTCATTTATTACTTAGCATTTCTAAATACTAAATACCCTTTAAACCTACACATCTGCCCTCTTTAAAATGGGAGTGATATTATGACTACTGTATTTTGATTTAGTGTTGAATATTTTTGGGCCATCGTATTATAGTTCATACGTATTATAATTTTATATTTAATTGTTTATATTGGGAACAACATAACAATTTTGTTAGTACAACTTACACACTAAAGTTAGTAAAACAAGTTTAAAAAATTATTAATGAGTCATGTACTTACGAGGCACTTCATGCGGACAATGACTTCTCATGAAATGCCTCAGCACAGGAGCTTTTGGGTCCTCAGCCACGACTTTCAGGATGCCATTGCTACTCCCTCGAATTCTCCAAGCGATGCCACCTTTTTCCTGATGATGGCATGGAAGCCATCTGTACGCCATTGGGCAAACATCCCCGAGGCACTACAGAAACGAGGGAGTTTCAACATCATCCTGAAAACATTGTTGTATTGGACGCTCGCAAGGCATTTAGCGTCCCCCGTGAACAGCTGAACCACAGACTTCCCGTGTACAGGCCTTGACAGTACGCTTTAAACAAGTTTATTTTGACCTGCGGTATTGCATAGGACTAAAACAAAACTAACTTTAAACAGCAAGCGGTCTACCTCTGTGGCAACATTGCTCTATCTATGCTATTGATTTACCAGTGTTCAATAGTTCATAGTATTGGAAAAGTAAAGGTTACCGTGATCTTTGTCAACATTAGGTACCTACTAAGAAATGTCATTTTGAAACTGTACCTATTGAACCTAACCTAAAGCTTCAAATTGGTCAAGCTTTTAAGTGCTAGTGAGGTAAAATATGTCTTGGAGAAATCTATACATATAAAATAAAGTCGTGTTATTTACACTATTTAAAACCCAGGAACGGCTGAACCGATTTGGCTGGTGAGGCAGGTAGCTTAGAACCAGGAGACGGATATAGGATATTTGTTATCCCGGAAATCCCACGGGAACGGGATCTGTGCGGATAAAATGGGAGCGAAACCGCGGGGGACAGCTATCAGTAGAGCGTGGAGATTGGCACAAGATCAGATAGGCTTGTGCTCAGCAGTGAGCGAAATCGAACTGGCTGATGTGATGAGTCATGGACGTGTTAAAATTATTGGGAAATAGGGGACAGCCGCTCCTACACATAACACGACGTCACTAAAGTCACATGAAATTACTGGACGAGGGTCGCACAGAACTGGGAAATTTAGCAGAAAATAAAGCAGACCAGTACCCAATATTGAGTATTCCATGATTACGATGGAAGCCGATCCCACCCCCATTTGGTGATTGTAATAATAATAATACTGACGAGGAACAGAGCTCCCACCTCTCTCTTGCCTTAATTGGCCGGTCTGAGTGGAGATTCGCTAGAGCACACGTGCTCGGGAGAAGGATGTATAATCCAGTAAGATGCTGGTAGGGATCTTGACCGCACTTCCGGGATTGTCCTGATAGTCGTGGTATACCTCTCCACTCCTCTAGCACCTCAGGCTATGTTGCCTCCTTGGCGCTACGTCACTTTGTGCTAGCGACCGTTTTCGGGGGCCCATTCATTGAGTGTGCAAGTCACCCCCTGCCATTTAAAAGCCGTGTATATTGTTAGTGGTCAGGCAGGGGCCAATAGTTCTATAATACTTAAACGATTATCAGTCCACTAAACCGCCCAAACCCATAGCGTTTCATCTTTTTTTTTTCCATATTCTGCAATATTCTTGCTCCAACCGGGGATTGTCCTTGGGAATACTTTCACAGTGCATACAGGGATAATCGCCGGTTGGTGCCCCATTACATTTGAAATTTCTAACGGGGCCTCTGCGAGTTGGTTTCGGCCCCTCGTACGCCTACCAAAGGACCGGGTCTCCAGAGACCCGAGAAAGAAAACAAAAAAATAATAATAATAATATCCTTGGACATTTCACACAACGCCATATAGTCCCAAGCTAAGCAACCTAATGCTTGTGTTATGGTAACGATATGGCTGATAAACTACTTATATACATTTATTTATTGTGACTTGTGACATTGCTTGTGTTCGCGAAAAATTAGTCAGAACTTCAGCCTATTTTCAACTTCTCTTGTTTACGTGGAAATCAAAACTTCAGCCTATTTTCAGGCCCATTTCCATTTCATTATCAAAGCATTTTTCCGCTAAACAAAACAAAGAAGAACTAAAACAACTAGCCCATTTCATAACAACAGCTTACTAGCCTGACCAGGCAACTAAAAACTAGTTTCAAAATCCAGCCTTCTGATTTCGAATTCCTAGCGAGTACTTAGCCTAGTTACCAATTACGCGAGTGATTATAATAGTGAAAGTTCTACACTGTTTTAAGATTAGACGCGGATAGTGGCGACTAGCCAGTGTTGTAGTGGTGTGATGGCTACTGATGGGTCATATTCATGCTTTCTCCGAATTAGCGAGGACGGCGGCGCATGACAGGCAATTGATGAAAGCGTTGTTAGTCGGTAGGTAAATGGAGTAGGACTGTTGCTGGGGTGTTTGCAGTTTATTTGCGGTTGGCGGAGTCTTTAAAACCGGTCATATCAAACAGGTATCATCTCGTGGTCTATATTCTTCAACATTTTTTATTAAATTAACGTGTAACAGCCTCGTCGTTTATCCCATTACTAATCAGAATCACCATAATTATAGTTCGAACTCCAAAACTCCCAACACCAACGTTGTTTACTGAAATCTGACAATAACATTTTGTGATTCCTTCTGGGTTAAAAGTACTGTTTTATTGATCTGCCATAGGGATTCTGATACAAGCTACTTATTCCTTAGCTACATTTTGAAGGACCCCTCTTCAGATTTCGTAAAAAAATATGATGGGCCATCTTCATACTTTCTCCGAATTAGCGTGGACGGCGGCGCATGACAGGTGATTGATGAAAGCGTTGGCTATTGTTAGTCGGTCGGTAAATGGGGTAGACCTGTTGCTGGGGTGTTTGCAGTTTATTTGGGGTTGGCGGACTCTTTAAAACCGATCTTATCTAACAGGCATCTCTCTATATTCTTCTACATTTATTCTAACACTATGTTTTCATAGCGTAATCCTTTAACCGATCAGAAATGACCTCAAAGTTCGAACTTCCTCTTGAATATTCCCAACATGAACGTTGCTTTTAAAATCTGACAATAATATTTTGTGACTCTTCCTGACGCTTTTACAAGCACAGTTTTTCGGGTCTGTCATAGGGATCCTGGTTCAAGCTACTTATTCCATGACTACACTTTGAAGGACTTCCATTCAGGTTGTAACAAGATGGCCATCTTCATGCTTTCTCCGAACTAGCCGTGGACAGCGGGACATTATAGATGAAAGCGTTGGCTACCTAGTACGGTAGTCGGTAGGTAAATATGGAAGACCTGTTGCTGGGGAGTTTGGTGGGCCAGTTTATTTTGGGTTGGGGCAGTCTTTAACAGGCATCTCACAGTCTATTTTCTTCCACTGTCTTGTCATAGCCTCCTCGTTTCCCGTCAATAATTTCCAAAAAGTTCAATGTATCTCTTAAATATTCCCAAATAATACAAAATTCGCCCTCTATCACAACTTTTGACTTAAGCTGAATTATTTATGGTGCGTCATTATTTATTTCTAAAAAACGGTGATTTAAGGATATAACTTTTTTGTTTTACAATGTACAGCGTCTTTAAGGTATATCAGAATATTATGTCGCCAGAATAAATTATCTGGCTGTCTGAAAGTAGGTTTTTCACTAGAGTCACATTGTGTTGTGACAAATTGGTGTAACCTTTAAGTCCTAAAGGTCAGGTAGAATAGCCTTTTATGTAACCACCTTGGACGTGTATGTGTACTGTATAGTATCATGAAACTTGACATTTATTATTACGATGACCCAATCGATTATTTTATTTTTAGATCTTTTGTAGCTGGTTCTACCTTATCCCGTAAGATATAGGCTGATTTATTCCCGTACGTTCCGATATAGCTTAAACAATTTTAGACTCTGAGGCACTTATTTTTAAGATGGCATTTGTTTATCGTGATTTCATGACGTCCATTTGGATTTAAAAACTGTTGGGCATTTAAGAAACACGTTGCCCTTTGTCGTCCAAAGACTATATATATGTCATTAATAAATTCCATCGTCTTATTTAGAAAAAAAGTTTACAATTTCATGCGATATTTTACAATCTTACGGCGTTTGCCAGTTTTCGGTGACAACTACAATACATTCATAAAAAAAAATATGAACATTTTCATTAATTAAAAGAAACATCGTAACGCTTGCCGTTGTTTGAAACATATAATTTGCAATGGCGCCGTAGTATCTCAGTATACTCTGGACACCTAATTCATACCCTTTAATATTTCATAGTCATAATTTTGTTAAAAAAATGTATAATTTGGTTGCAGCAGGAGCAAAGCCACCCCAATGGACAGTGAAAGCCTGGTGCTATGGAGGCGGCCCCTCACCACTCTGGAATACTTCTTTAAAGAACTCATCATATTAATCAACACAGGATTACAGAGGTAGGACGCAATTTTTTATGTGTGTGTAAGGTGCGTCCACACCGCGAGCAATCACGTGTTTGAGCAAATAAGCAGCAAGAATGGTTGGAAACCAAGCCAGTGTGGATGCATCGGTTTTCTGTACCTGAGATTTTTCGACATGCATCGGACTATGCGATGTTTCCATTATTCAAACGCGAGCCCGCGAGTAGAAAAGGCCCTCAGTGTCATTTTATATCTACGTATTATATTTGATCCATAAAAAATGCATCAGCGTTGTGGCTCTTTCAGCATTCTGCTGAGCGATGGCTTTTTTGTGCGGATGTGACGCGTAACTTCCCAACTTGTATAAGTTTTTAGAGCTCCGTTCCCAATGGGTAACCAAAGGAACCCTATTAATAAGCTTCCGCTGTCGTCAGTCCGTCAGCAGGCTGTGTCTAGAACCGTAAGAGAGTTCCGTAGGTACCTAAAAGGTAAAAACGGGACCCTATTACCAAGCCTCCGCTGTCTGTCTGTCTGTCACCAGGCTGTATCTCATAAACCGTGATAGCTAGAAAGCTGAAATTTTCACAGATTGTGTATTTAATAATAAAAAAATAAGGTTCATGGTACGAAACCCTTCGTGTGCGAGCCCGACTAGCACTTGGCCGGTTTTCTTTTTTCGGTTTATGTTACGGAATCCTTCATGGGAGAGTCTGACTCGAACCTGGCTGGTTTTTTTTTTTCAGTATCTCAATCGATTATGTTATTTTAATGTTTTGCGTCATACTCAGCGCAAATAAATACTTTTCCTTTCTTTCTTTATTTCAGTAATGCACCTAAAATATTTCATTGTAAGTCAATAAAGTTGTGTCTTGTTCCAGGTTATTAGCGTACAGATTGTTGGCGCTGACGATATTTTTCGCTACTTTAAGCACAATTGTATCTTACTACGTTAGTGGCCCACATCAGCCTTATGTACAGGTAATACACTGTTTTCCTGTTTTCATTTATTTTAAACATTCTAATTTCGCTTGTTCCATCATTATCTTTCCTTTATCCTAATTTATTTGTGACCAGCGCAACATGTTTTCTTCCAATACGTACACAATATTTAATTAATTCAAGCATCTACCGAATTGAAGAGGTATAATGCTTTTGTAGTTAAACAAAAAAATAATAAAAGACCTGCAAACTTTCAGGACTATTATATTGTTCTTGTCTATTAGTTATGGTCTCAGAATGACAAAGCTACTGAATTCTCTTGATGGAGGCCTTCGTATGTATCCTTGTATTCAATAGCATTTTGTCCGTTTTCAGGACGTAATAGGCACGTTAGCATGGTGGGGTTGGTGGGTAGTACTCGGAGTGTGCAGTTCCGTGGGGCTGGGCACGGGGCTACACACGTTCTTGCTGTATCTCGGGCCACACATCGCGCGCGTCACGCTAGCCGCCTACGAGTGCGGTGCGCTTAACTTCCCTGAGCCGCCTTATCCTAACGAGTGAGTAAAAGTGTAGCCACGGTAGCATGGTGGGGTTGGTGGGCGCAGATCCGTGGGGCGAGAGACGGGTTAAATCCTTATTAAATTTCCTTGATATGTTATTTGTTAAACGATAAGTAGCAGACATTAGTCTGCAGCATAGTTAAGGTTTGTGTCTGTAAAACATAAACCAGAGTTGAGCATCATTATGTTTTAAACATTGACAAAAATTGAGCGTATAGTATCCAAATTATTATGTCTAAATGTTTTTACGCATAAGTAATGTTTTTATTTCCTATTCCAGCATAATATGTCCCGCAGAAATCGATCCAAACAACGTGGTGACGATATGGAATATAATGTCAAAGGTGCGCGTCGAATCCATGATGTGGGGCATAGGCACCGCCCTGGGCGAACTGCCGCCCTACTTCATGGCCCGGGCGGCTAGACTGTCGGGTGGGGGAGTGGCTGAGTTAGCTGTTAGCGATGATTCCAGGACTGGCAGGTGAGAAATGAGGAATAAATACACAATTACGTTTATAAAATATAGTTCAGATAATAGGGCGAACAGTTTACATGCTTTAACAGTTAATACGTGTATGCTCGCATATTTTAATAATATGTTCCGAACAGTGGATTTTAAGTCTTTTAGTAAAAGTTGTAACCTAAGTAAAGTAAGTGTATGTATAACTTTATTTATTCAAAGTTAAATATATAGGCAGGTAATCTATATAATCCCTAGGAATGTTATGCATTACCTAGGTAAAGTATATAATTGACAGCAATATTAATAACTAGCTGACCCTCGAACTAATGCACCGCTCCTATTTGTCTTAGCATATAATATACAGGGTGTAAGGGACAGCCTTCCACAAATTAACAGGGTGCAATCAGCTCCTTATTTTGAATCATATTCCAGTGGAAATTTCCTCAGGATTTTTTTTTATTTTTTTTTAGATTTTTCATTTTTTTTTGCTTTATTTCAATGTAAAGTAACATTATCTGTATGCAGAACTCCATTAATGTAAATAAAACAGCTAAAATGAAAAAAAAAAAAAAAAAAATCTCATGAACGACGCATGAAATCAGCTGTTAAAACGTAGCGCGGGCGCAGCTATCCTTTCAAAAGCTCGCTGCGCTGCCGTTCGCTGCGTGCGTTTTGCAGAGGTAGCGATACATTGCGAGTGAGGTAATTAAACAAATCAGTTTTATTGGATTCCCATAAAGTTCCTGAAATAATTTCATGTACCGGTCAACTTAGTACGATATACTGAAATCACCCTATCAGTTTGAGAAGGGCTGTCCCTTACACCCGTTATATATAACCTTCCTTGATAAATATGCTATCTACCACTGAACGAATTTTTCAAGTCGGACCCGTAGTACCTGAGATTAGCACGTTCAGGTATTCTACATTACCTAGGTATTGTATAGAATATCTGATACAGATTTCCAGCAACCTAAATAACGACTTCACTGTTTTAAAAGATATTCTTATAATAAAGAATCACAGATCTAAATAAAAAATACAGGTCTTTGAACTTATCAAAAAAGTTCAGAAGAACTTGTTCAATAACATCTTACAATTTTTTGCTATAAATTTTAACCATCTACTTTTTCATCTTGATCATTTATTTCAAATGTCATTATTAATAAGGAAGTTTTTGTTGCTTGAAGCTAAGATGTATGATTTGCGTAATGGATAGTCTTTAATATTTAATTTATCTTCAACGCTACGAGTATTGTGAGCCTTTTTTTGTATTCATAGAAAAATATTTTTGATTATCTAATTGGGAGTTATATATTTGAGCCTTTTGGCGTTGAAACACTAGGCCCATGGGGTCCGAGCGCACATAGAGTCTTTCGGGACATCAGTAAACAACTTGTCGACGGTTCTTTTTTTTTTTTTTTAATTTTATGGCCTCTCGCAGCTAACGACTCTAGAAAGCCTTAGCTACTTAACCGGACTTGCCTGTGGTGGCCTAGGTGAATTTAAGGCCCCCAGCCAAGGCTATATAAAATATACTAAATCTCCGCTCGCTGAGGGCACCCCCTGTGGGGTACGGACCTCGACTCAGCGGCATCGTTTGGGGGAGGGCAGCAAGGGACTGGCTGGGTCATGTTTCCATTATTTGGGGAGTTTAAAGCTAAAGGCTCAGCTTCGCGGGCTGGCTCATTTGGCAAAAGACGGGGGGGAGATTTACAGGGTCGTCGCGCTGGACCTCGGCGGCGAGGTCGGAATACGGATCGCGGTCTGTGCTTGTGTTTCTTTAAGGTACTCGTTTCCCTACAACTTTCCTGGAGGAGGGTGATGGGATCGTCAGGATCTTTGAGGGTGTGCCGTGGCCGGCGAATCCTACTAATCTGAGAGGGGGTGTATCGGGTAGCCGATGCAATAAGGAAGTTTGGATGTTTGTCCGCGGATTCAATGAAACGCTTAGTAAGTCGTTTCATGAATTGCTGGATAGTCGGAATTTTGAGATCGATATGAAGCCGATCGTTCCTAACGAACCACGGGGCACCCGTGGCCCGACGGAGAAAGCGGTTCTGAAGTGTCTGCATCCTATGGATATGACGTGACTTAGTGTGTGCGAAAGTGGCACACGCATAAGTCATAATCGGACGTATGCACGTAGTGTAAATGCGCAGTTTGCATTTGAGAGATAGTTTGCTGCGTGCATTCAGCATGGAATGGAGCCTACCGAGAGCGAAGGCGGCACGCGAGCGTACCGACCTTATGTGCTCTGCAAAACTCAGGCGTTGGTCTAGGATGACACCAAGATATTTAGCTCGCTTTTCCCAAGGGATCGGCTTACCAAACATGGTGATAGGGTCAGGATGATGGGAGATTTTCGTCCACGCTTTGCGGAACAAGACCGCCTGGCTTTTTTGCGGGTTTACCTCAATCCTCCACCTCCGAAACCACAGGGCTAAGTCAGTGGCGGATTTTTGGAGGTTTCGGGCAATGGCCGTAGGGCTCCTGCCGCTGCAGTAAATGGCCGTATCATCGGCAAATAGCGCTAACTGCGTCTTGGGGGACTTGGGAATGTCGCTGGTGAATAGCGTGAAGATTAGAGGCGAGAGCACGCCGCCTTGCGGTACGCCTGCTCGGATAGGACGAGGGGAAGAAAGCGCCCCTTCGATGCGATACCGAAAGGTGCGGTTCGACAAATAGTCTCGTAAGATGAGCACGAGACGATCTGGCACACCGAGGCGATACAACTTGTATATCAGACCGTTCTGCCAGACCTTGTCGAAGGCTTTCGCAATGTCAAAGAAAAGGCTTCCCGTCATCATGCCGCGCTGAAAACGGTCATTGATGTGCTCAGTGATGTGGTACACCTGTTGGACACAAGAGTGGTTGGATCTGAAGCCAAACTGCTCTTGAGGAATGAGACTCTTGCGTTCCGCATAATCTTTGAGACGCTTATAAATAAGCCTCTCGTAGATCTTGCCGAGCGCTTTGAGCAGACTGATAGGACGGTAGGAAGAAGGAGATGATTTGGGCTTGCCCGGCTTGGAAATACCGATGACAGTAGCCTCTTTCCACTCTTGTGGAAACATGTTGTTTGCTAGAGCGCCATTGAAGATGGCGGTCAGCAACAGGATAAGAGCGTCAGGAAAGAGACGGAACACCCTGTTGGTGATTCCGTCTGACCCAGGTGCTTTCCTGGGTTTGAGTCTGCCAATGATCTCCTTCACCTCGTCTGGAGTGACGGGGGGGAGAGGATCATCGGGGTCCTCGACAGGTGGAAGGGAAGTCCTACGTTCAACCTCAGCATCAACCTCAGCGAGGTGAGCCGGGTCTACTGGTTCGGTGCTGGGAGAGCACTGAGACTCCAGGCTGTCGGCCAGGCATTCGGCCTTCTCATCGTCATCAAAGGCGATGGTATTGTCAGGACGAATGAGCGGGGGCATGGAAGAAACCTCAGAAGTGCGCAACTTCCTCTGAAGTTCCCAGAATGCGAGATGTGTTGGCTCGAGTTCACCGAGCATCTTTTCCCATTGCTCGTTACGCAGCTCTTTGACGCGTTTACTTAGTTTACGCTGTAAGTAAAGCATAAAGCTTTTGTTATTAGCGCAGGGGAAAGATCTGTAGGCACGGACGGCCGCGTTCTTCTCAGTCACGAGCGCACGCACATCGTCAGGGAGTTTCCAGCGATGATCTCTCATCGACGGTGCCTCCCTTGAACAATTGTTCAGGACAGATTGAACGTGCTCCGTGGGAGAGCTGATCGCGGATTTCGTGTCATCCACAGTCTCGATGTTATCCGGAATGTTGTCCAAGTGCGATGACGTGGAGTTTTTCAGCATTTCGCTTACTCTCCTCCAGTCAGTGACCACTTGGGGAGGAAGGGGTTGACAGGGGTCCATAGGACCGTGTCTAGGAGCGAGCTCCAGAATAACTGGCCGATGGTCTGAGTTGAGCTCGTCAAACGCCTCCACAGCATGCAACCGTAGGTTAACATTCTTAAGGAGAGCGATGTCGAGTACATCGGGTCGAAGGTTCGGGTCGTGAGGGTAATGCGTCGGATGCATTGGAGCAATGACGTCGAAGTTCAAGGTATTGCACAGTTCGAAAACGGCTCTACCTTTAAGATTGGTTGAGTGGCTATTCCACGAGGGGTGTTTGGCATTGAGATCCCCCGCCAGAAGGATAGAGTCACTCATACCAAGGAGAGTTGTTAGGTCGTCCTTGACGGATGTAGCATCCGAGATGGAAGTCGACGGTTCACGTGACCAGAAGGCTGGGCTTTTCTTCGGCCAAAGAATCAGCATTGCCATTCAACGCGACAATGCTGCCAGTGTTCTGGGTAATTTTGCCATTGACAGCGATATGGACTGTTTATTTGATGCCCAATGATTTATTTTGTTTTTATGTGCGTTTGTACATAATGTACAGACAGTTTCTGTAGATTGCTCTTTAGTTTATATTTAAACTCTATTAAATATTTTTTTATGGTTATATTTATTAAAAATCATATACTATGTCCAACAAAACGAAAAGAAAGAGGGAAGAATAGTACATTATACACCGAGGGGATAAAGCAGTATCTTATGTCACGGGCAGCATATTGAATCTCGAACCTAATGAAGGATTCGAAAGTTAATTCACCAGCGAAACGAGGTAGTACCGGTGGCAGTTCCATGTACCGGTGGTGCATCGCCGTTCGTCTTTTAGTCCGATGATTGAACAGGCTTGGCGGAATTTAATTATGAATTCCACACTCCTCAAAATGCAACCGATAGAAAACCGACAAGCCAGCAACTTGGCATCGATGCTCTAGATTTTGGAGCTTCGATTCGACGAGCCTATGATTGCCGATGATTCTCTTGGCACGTTCCTCAACTGACTCAAGAGCAAGCTGGTATCTGGCAGATCCGTTCCAGGGAGCGTTCATGTATTACGTAACGCAATTTTTGGAAATTTTTGACCCCCCTCCCTCCATGTAACGCGCCGTAACGTTTTTCTGTATCCTCCCTCCCCCCTGATAAAATGTTACATAATGAAATTTTGAGAAAAAAAAAAACGTTTTAAAAAGTGCGTAAGAGAATCTCGCTACGCGGCCTTTCTGAAGGGTTAAAAAAAAAACAATGTTACGTAAAGCGTAGTTCAAAAACCCCCTCCTGCCCCCAAATTAGTTACGTAATACTTGAACACTCCCCCAAAGCATACTGGCACCTTGTTTTTTTAGTAGTTTTAGTAAATTGTACCATTTAATTGTACTTCTGTGTGTTGTGCTGCTTGTGCTATGTCTTATGTGTGCACTAAATAGATGATTTATCTATCTATCAAAGATGAGAGCAGTACTCCGTACATTATCGAACTAGCACGACTGACTTCCACAATTCCACTTCCAGAGCAAAACAAATGGTACAAAAGCTGGTGCAGAAAGTAGGCTTCGCGGGCATCCTGGCGTGCGCGTCGGTGCCCAACCCGCTGTTCGACCTGGCCGGCCTCACGTGCGGACACTTCCTCGTGCCCTTCTGGACGTTCTTCGGCGCCACCGTGCTGGGGAAGGCGGTCATCAAGATGCACATACAGAAGATGTTCGTCATCATAGCTTTCAATGAGACGCTGGTGGGGTGAGTTACTTGTGCACTTCTGGCTAACAGACTGTGTGGGCTCACGTGCGGCCCCTTTCCCGTGCGTGTTCTGTTCTGTACTGTACTACTTTTTAGGGTTCCGTAACTAACGGAACCCTATTACTAAATCTCCGCTGTCCGTCCGTCCGTCTGTCTGTCAGCGGCTTGTATCTCAAGAACCTTAATAGGTAGGCAGTTGAAATTTTCACAGATCGTGTTTTTTTTATCGCTATAATATAAAAATGAATCGCTGAATGTGATGCTAAGTGCAAATCTCGAGAACAGCTGACCCGATTTCGCAATTTTATTTTTTCTTGTGTTTGTTATTATCAGGAGGTTTTTATGTAAAGAAATAAATAAGAAACTTGCCAGTTAACGGGAGCGAAGCCGCGGGGGACAGCTAGTCAACAAATAATAATAAACAAGGTTTATAGTACGGAACTCTTCGTGTGTAAGTCAGACTCGCACTTGGCCGGATTTTAACAGACTGCGAGAGCGTAAGGACAAGATTTGGTGTTCAAACCTACTGTGACCGATAAAATTGTGAAATACTGGTACTCAGCCGTATCCGGTTGGGCTGGAAGCCAATCACAACGTGAACCGGGAAAAGGCTAGGTAGATGGATACCTACATTGATCATTCTCTATTATATGTGCTTAAACAGTTGGTCTACCTTCATGAGCAAACGAAATAAAAATTGCATCTTAAGAATCCTGGAGTATGTGGTCGAAAGCGGCAAACACATACCAAGGAAGAGTTTGGGTCAATAAGGCGTAAAATAAAAGAAATACAAGTACATCACCAGACTGACAATTATATTCTAGTCTGATATAGATTGTAAGGCATAAATATATACAAAAAAAAAACTGGTTTGTTTAAACTTGCCAAACAATCTTTATCCCTACTTGTTCTGGGCAAAGATGAGTTTATTTACCTAATTAGCTGACCCGCGCAACTTCGTCTGCGTCACATTTCCGATTATTGCTCCGCTCCTATTTGTCTTAGCGTGATGATATACCAGTAGTTCCTGAGATTAGCACGTTCAACCAACCAAACAAACAAACTCTTCTGCTTTATAATATTAGTATAGATTTATAATTTTTTGTTTCGAATTATCGCAATTGATACTTAATTAACAGAATTACGACGCTTCTCATGTCAATGTTTAAAGCATTTTCGAAATATCTATTATTCATTCCAATGTTCAACACAAATTGTAAAGTCCAACTAATATATTTTGTCCTTACAGCCAAGTCCTTTCCTGGGTCGAAAGGATACCATACATCGGTCCAAAGCTGGAGGCTCCCCTGCTAGAGTTCCTGCGCAACCAGAAGGCGCGGCTGCACGCGGGGGGTGCCGGGGGTGGTGGTGAGGGGGGCGCGGGGGGCGGCTCGGTGCTGGCGAGCGTGCTGGAGAAGTTCGTGCTGGCGATGGTGCTGTACTTCATCGTGTCCATCGTGCACGCGCTCGCGCACAACTACACCAAGCGGCTGGGGAAGAAGAAGGGCAAGAAACGGGAATAGGGGCTGCGTGCGCCGCCCGACGCGTTATGTGCTATCGGTATGTTTTTTCTTCTTACTTTTATTTCTAGAAAAACACTAAAACCCCTTTTTTTTATAAATGATATTTATTTTGTAAGTAGGTTTATAACACTTTTACACGTCAATCTTTTTTGGTCATTTTAAACTAGATGAAGTCGGCGTTTCCTAGCTGACTGCTCTGAGAAGAAACAACGAAACAAACTCAGAGGTCAAAGTTTCTTTTAAAGTCCATACAATCGTACTGGTCAAATCATATGAGAACCATGTAGGTTAATGTTTGAAGTGGTATTTTGAGGAAAGTATCGCACAGATTTGAGTCGACCTATCCAGACAGTGCAAGCATTTGCCAGTTATCGTGTAGCTTTTGAGATGGGTTTGCTCTTGACTCTAGTCTAAGTCAGAGATGACAGAGACAAAGTCTACGATGGAGCGAGCTTACCCAGAAGGAGCCTGTTCACTCTAACTTTGAAGAGATTAGGCTTGTAAGCGTTCGGAAACACAGACGCAGGCAGAGAGTTCCACTCCTTTGCTGTGCGCATTATAAAAGACGCTTATTACTTTCGGATGTCACTGAGCCTGATTATGTTTAAGAAAAACATAGACTACCGAAATTGAAGTTATTTTGTAAAAATAATACAACAAAATACAGACAATCGAACTGATATCTCTTCCTTTCTTTGAAGTTTGTTAACAAAATTAACCATAATTTGCGGCCCCTCCCATCTAAAATCCCACATTATAATTAAGAAAATATATTTTATTTAGATATATTAATAAAAAATAAAAAAATGGAACTTTCCAGCGCGGCGGCGGCCATCGGACCGCATGCGCCGACGTCGGTAGTAGCGACCCCTCGCGCGTGTTACACCGCACGTGATACAGTAACACGCTACACGTTGCACCACACGCTGCACCGTGCCACACTGATTAACATCTACCTACCGTTCTAATGGCGTCATATTATAAATAATGTATGTACATAGTAGATAAATGAACTTGAATGTTAAACAAAACGACTGGGCATTTTTTGGAATATCTAGGAAATATCGCTTTCATCTTTAAAAGAAATCTTTACAGAATATACCTGTGTAACCATAGACAATATTTGCTTCAAAAAAGTTTGTATGTTCTAGAGCCATAGACTAAAATCTGCAAAAAGGTTTCAATGCCTTACCAAAGAGTTTCGCCATTACAAAAAGAACGGTGGATACATAATTTGAAATAATTTAGCTGTACATACTAGGCTATGTAAAAAGGTGCGATAATATCTGGTTTTTTCTCTCAAAATCAATTTAAACTCAGTGTCATAGTTTGAACAGGATTTAAATTAGCAGAGTGTTGCTTGTATGGGCAATTTTAGTTTTAATTCAACGGTCAGGCAAAATTGTTATTTTGAGGATTTTGGAAACCTTTTGTATGGGGTCCCGGGCGTCGTCCTATTACAAAGCGATTATTGCGGGAATTCGCGATCTTCGCGTTCATTTTTTGGCAAAATCAGTTTGCAGCACAATAAACACGACGATCTGATCACATCACGATCGCTTTCTGTACGTATTCTAGAAAGATATTTAGTTTGGTTTATATTTAAAACTAACTTCTAGTAGAGATACTAATCAAATCTGAGCATGTTTTTGAATAGACAATGCAACTTAAAAGACACCATCATTACCCCATTGCTTCCAAAAGTTTCCAATACCCAAAAGATTAACATAAAACCAACTTCTTACATTCATAAGTAAATAAAAACAGCTATCGTTCGACCTGTAGCTCTTGCCTTTACAACAATAATGTACATACGTAGCGTTAATATATGAAATAACTAGCTAATATATAGTTGTAATACCACTGCACTGTGACTGCACTATCTCTGAATATTCAAAGCAAGTTACTGTCCCAAAGGTCAGCAAATGTATCTCAAACAACGTGACTACATGGTTATTTGTAAAACACCGGCAAGGACTATGTTAAGAACATCACAACCTACAACTTTTTGTCTATGACTTTTAAAAGTTCATCAGGATTTCATACAAAAATAAAAATATTAAAATTAGACGCTCTAAATGTTACGAAGTCTATGCGAAGTATAAGAAAGCTCATTATTTTTCTGTTGATTCGCATAAACTTCGTAACATTTAGAGCGTTCAATTTGAATATTTTTTATTTTTGTTTAAAATCCTGATGACAAAAATATGATGAATTTTTTAAAAGTCATAGAACAAAAGTTGTTGGTTGTGATGTTCGTAACATAGTCCTGAGAGGTTGCCGGTGTTTTACAAATAACCCTGTCAAAAGGCCACTTTATCCACACAACAATTTGACAAATTCAATTTCATCTTTATCGCTAAAGCATAAGGTTCAAGATTGATTGGGAAATTTTGAGTTACGGGTAGCGTGATTTGCTTTCTGATTCTGCTAAAGTGGCCTCTTTAGACCCTCAGAAGACTCAAGGAGGACTGCTCATACCAGACTTTTGAATATCTGTCACCTGATTATAGCAGACACAAAGTTTGTAATAAGTGTTGCGAGGATTATAAACTCTCGGAATTGGAACAGATAATTAAAAAATCCATTCAAATTTGATAGTCAATAATATATCTATGTCTTGAGGACATATTTTGGTATTAATTTGAGCCTCGCAGTATGAGCCTCATCAGAAGTTTTAAAGTCACTCAAAGGGGAATGGAGATGGCAAATTTCGAGTTTCCTTGCTTGATCGAATTAGGAATGATCATATCTGCAAGAGAACCAAGGTTACCGACATAGCCCGAAGAATCGCAGAACAGATGGTCGCTGGGGCTGAAACGGTCTGAGTGGCGCCCACGTACCGGTAGACGCTACGTTACGCGGCCGACACACTAAATGGGCCGATGACCTGGTGAAGGTCGCGGGTAAGATGCTTCACCACGACGTCTTCTATCATCAAAGTCGGTGATGTAAAAATTAAATAAAAATCTGGCCAAGTACGAGTCGGACTCGCGCACGAAGGGTTCCGTACCATTATCTATAAAAACGGCAAAAAAATCAAGTTTGTTGCATGGGAGCCCCCTTAAATATTTATTTTATTCTGTTTGTTATAGCGGCAACATAAATACATCATCTGTGAAAATTTAATCTGTCTAGGTATCGCGGTTCTTAAGAAACAGCCTGGTGACTGACAGACAGCGAAGTCTTAGTAATAGGGTCCCGTTTTTACCCTTTGGGTACGGAACCCTAAAAAGACGTTAAAAGTCTAATGTCTCAACAAAAATAAAACTCTCCTTAAACTTACAGAGATAGTATGATACTCAGCAATGGTAAGTTGTTTTTGAGTCTTCAGAGCATAGACAATTGAGTGACTAGGTTTAGATTAGGTGCTCAATATAGCCCGTGATATTGTTGGGCTAACAAGAATACTGGAAGAAATGTCTAACCATATTTTATTTGTTATTAGCTAGTTTTACACCAAGTTGTTAATTTGTAGGTGAATCTTAGTTAGTTTCAAACTATTCATCTTATTATTTGTAAAATATGATTTAAAAAATCCTTATGATTGTTATTATTGATCTATAGTACAGCGCACCCCCGTGCCTCGCCACCCCCCGCGATGGTCGGGTAGCCGCCCCTGAGGACTCTGAGAGTGAACAGAGAGTGCGTCTGCGTTAGCATACACACTTGTGTACTTTAGACCGGGTGCACTTGGCTAATCTCCGTTGAGGTTCGAGATCGAAATAGGCTTGTGTCCTGAAAAAATCGAATTAGTCTGTCAGTTAGATTATCAAAAAATATTTGACCCGTGTTTTTTATTGACGAAGTTACGACGCTTTTAAAATTCTCAATACGTCACACCCACACCTTCGCATAATTTTTAGTGAGTCGTGACGTCACGAGCCCCCACTCCCGAGTTTTGATGCGTTTTATCTTTGTAAATATTCATTGATTTACAAAAACAAAAAATACGTGTCCATTATTTTTCAATACTCTAACTGATGGACTAAATAGTTTTGCAATTTGTGGATGATGGAATCTAGCCTATTCGGGCGGTGGGATTACAGCTGGTCTATTTTGACAACACCGTGTACACTTTAAGTGAAGTGAACTTTAATTCCAGCTTCTTGATATGGATGGACAGCTCACTTTATGTTCACTTCACCTACAAAAGCTTATAATAATTGGCACGAGTCGTGAGCAAACTCTCCGTTGGTCGGTTTGACGACGACAGCTCTGACGCTTCATGTTATTGGTTCGTCAGTCTCATCGACTATTGGGCTTGCAAGTTTCGTTCGCCCACCATACATTGGCGAGATCACCCTGCTGCATTCAATCTGTGCTTACGTCTCGTGCCGGCTACTCTGCCGTCATATAAAAAGGACGTATCTACACAAAACGAAGTAATCGATTTCCAACCTTAATTCAATTACTTAATGTCAGAAATCGGTTACTTCGTTTTGTGTAGAGACGTCCTTTTTTCTTATGACGGCAGTACTATATACGGTGAAGTGTTTACATACACTGCTGTACAGTCGTCAAAATATTGGTTGATTTACCTACAGCAAAATGTTTGAGTTATTTATAATTTCATGTGATTATATCGATTCCAAAAAAATAACGTTTGGTGCTGTTCCTAATTTAATTCGATGTCTCCCGTTATTTTGAATAAGGTTTGTACCTAGTCCGCGGTAGATATTAGTTTATATTATTTATATTTATTTTTCACCTACACTATTATCTTTTATTGCTTTGTATTTACGCGTGGGGGGATAGCTAGGTCTTAGAGGAGTTTAGAGGTAAATTAATGTTGTTCAATTAATAAAAATATTCATGAGTTGGTATATTAACATACCAACTCTTGACATGTTTTCTCAAGTGTATTGTTGATGATAGTCATGGAAAAATAGTGCCTGATTCGAGTTAATGAAATGTCCCATAATACTAATTCGCACCTTGAGAATGGTATGGACTTAACTCAAAAAATCTAAGAAATCGAGTAGTGACCATTCTATGACCATATCTCAAATTCTTAGATTTTTTTGAGAAGTCCATACTATTCTAAAGGTGCACAATATTTATTAGGAATTCTTAGATGATATATGCAGTACGATGTGGCGTTTGATATTGTAACTCGTTCAGGCATTAAATTATAACCAAAACTCTTTTAAATCTTCAAAATGTGTAGACAAGTTATCCCCCAACTAATATTAAGTATTTACGATTGAAAGACATTTTTGTATCTCGTGTTTATAAAAAGATGATTAAAGATAAGTAGAAAAATGATGTCCAGTATTAAAATTAAGGATTTTTTAATTATAATAGGAATGAATTCATTATGTAAGGTTTCTGAGGTTGCATTCCTTATATGTAGACAGTTTTTAAATTACAGTTTGATATAAATGTTTTGAATTTTAAATAATATAGTTGATATTGGGTTTGTGAAATGCTTGTTATTGTGACTTTCTCCTTAGTCTTAGCAAATCTCATTTGGAAGTCAGGTTTTGTCCTTGAATCTTCTTATTGTTATTTTAACTTGATTTTTCTATAGAAATTGGTAGTAGATGAATCAATACTAAATACTCATCTAACGTTTCTTTATAAGCATGCTTTATTCAAAAAATGCGTTATTTAAAGACAATATATGAGGAAAACTTTCTCAGAATATTAACTTGAAATAATTTGCATTTCATTGAAACCTAGAGATAACATTGTGGGTAATTTTATGAATTAAACATAGCAGTGTGAAAATCTATCTATTGTCTATTCTATAACTGTAGTTATGTGGATTAGGTAAATGTAGGTCTCAAATTCTGCTAAGTTTTTTAATAGAGCTAAAAAAAATAATATGTTTTTGTTAGTTTTACTTTGTTAGTTCACACTGTGGTTCTAGAGTTCATAAAATGTTTGTTTCAAGTTTTATACACATTTTAGTATTCACGTTATTAAAAATATAGATCAACTAGCTGACTGGCAAAACGCTGTTTTGCCAAATAATAAAAAAATAGCCTACGACCTATTCTCAGAGAAAAATTTCATAAAAATCAGTCCAGCCGTTTCGGAGGAATTTGATAACAAACACCGTGACACGAGATTTTTATATATTAGAAGAAGAACATAACATTTTTGCCTTGCACAATGTGTCGCTTTACGCACAAGTTTCATAAAATCTATCAGTTATCAAATGATAGATCAGATAACAATGAATTAAAATAGGCAAAATACACATGCTTTGTATATTGAATTATCTAATCAACCATGGTGCCAAATAGAGTATTTACGTAGTTTGAGTAAATATTATCAACAAGCTAAAATTCGTTTCTTTGTAGGCAGAACTCAACGTCTTTCATAGTGATTTAAAATTAGGTTTTAGCAGAATTTGAACCTAAAACTAAACTCTAGTGACATTCATTTAAAATTGTTCATATTTTAATAGTTTATTTTAAAATATACATTCTGTCTAAGTATGCTACATTCCACATATTTGTAGTTCGGTTAACTTTGTTATTCAAACAAAATTTAATTTTGTATTCTTCCTGGCTGTCGTTCGAATAATTGGCTGAAAACAGGGTAGGCTTGCAAAGGCCGGTTTTAAAAATATAAAAGTTAAATAAAAAAAAATATTTGGAAAAAAACTCTGAATAAAATCTCCTTAGCCAGCCACTGCCATAGTTACACAAAATGTTGCAAGATTGCAAAATTGTTCGTAATTTGTCAGTGATTACAACAGGATTGTTTTTATTAATTTATTGTAATAAAGTTTAATTTGTCCTGAAAATGTAAATAAAGAGAATGTATTCGTATATTATCGTAGTTTGTACAGTCATGTTGAGTGGTACATTAGTACAAAATATTGCTTATTTTTTTTTTTGTAAGTTTGAGGTTTCATACTCACAAAGCAATAAATGAATGTTCACGAAATGCTGTGTTTTATTTAGGTGACCTTTTTTGCTTTCCATACTTTCATAAATGCGTAAATAACTGTCAGTCTGTTTATATGGTGACACGCCTAAAACGCAGAACCAATTTTGATTGAAGATATTTTGAATGAACATTTGTGATTGGTTTGCTCTTGACTCTAGTCTTGGATCTGATTGGATCTTAGAGAAGGACAAAGGATTTATCTCGGACTCCACAAGTTCTGCTGGCATAGTTTCTAAAGTTCAAACGGCCGGGGCCGCTGGCAGAAGCTAGTACTGATTGCGATATAATTATTGCTAACTTGCCGATTTAGGTTCGCGATTTTGTATGTTTAAAAAATCGGAATCATACTTTAATGTCGCCGGAGAATGGCAGACTCCGTAAGATTGTAATAAAACTTGTTTAGATTATATTTTCTCGATATATTATGAAAAATCGTTTTTTATTTATATATCTACTAAATGTCATCCAAATTAAATAGATTCCAATCTATCCGTGTCTTATTTAGAAAAAAAAATACAATTACACGCGGTATTTTACAATCTTTCGTCTGCCAATTTTCGGTGACATTTTAGTAGGTATACTAATATTATAAAGGTAAAGTTTGTGAGATTGTAGGGGGTAATCTCTGGATCCACTGAACCGATTTTGAAAATTCTTTAACGAGGAGGACTATCTCTGTGTATGAAGTGTCCGACGAAATGCGTTAAATTAGGGTGGCCATACAATCGCAACAGGGTAAATAAACACAGCGCCAAAAGTTTATTAGAGTAGGATAGAAAAATAAACAAGGAAATAACAACTTCCGCTTCGTTTTTATTTCTTTATGGCGTAAAAGAAAGTGAAATTCCCGATTTACTGACTCAGTTCCTTGACTATTCAAAAGTGCCTGGTCTATTTGAAGTAATGGATTTTGTATTGTATTTGTAGTCAGCAATTACTCGAGGAGTTGTGCCAGCAATTACATATTTGAGGTGTTGGGTCAGGTTCTACTAAAAAAAATCCAATATCACCCTGTTCCACGACGAAACCTAAATAGTCCATAGACATAATATTATCTGTATGAAAAAGTCACACACAGAATTAAAAAAAACAACTGTCAACAAATTGACAACTACTTTAGAGGTTAGGTAGTAATAAAAACATCTTATAATTTTAAGTTTTACATTAATATAGATTAAATTTAGTCGCAATGTTGCGGCGATTAGCAAACACAATAGTCCAATCTCGCGGTATCAAACATACTGTCAATGTAAAATGGGTAAGGCCAGATTACGTGCCAGCATACAAACCAGAGAAGTCCGGAGACTTGGAGGGCCTGCCTCCTATTCCTGAGAGCGCTATTGGAAAGGATTATGCTTTAACTGAGGAAATTAAAGAGTAAGTCATGTTATTTCTCTCATTCTGTTTTCAATAACTGTTTTTTTACTTTACTTCATTTGTTGATAGAGCAGTTGAAGCAAAAATTGTGTAGACTCTGATAAAGTAACAAAGGGTCAGTGGGTCGTCTTAGGGGCGGATAGATGTAATAAAATAGTAAAATAATTTTAGTGATGTTTCAAATACCTAAAAATATCCATTACTACAATGGGCTTCAAATGAGAATAGGAACATCAATGACCTCTACCTGTCCAATGTCTCTTGAAAAGTACGGTTTGCAGAGAAAACTTAGTTGCATAGCGATAACAGTTTATTTTAAATTTAAATAAAAACTTTCAATAGTACCTAGTAAATTAGCTTTTTTTTATGTGAAACGGGGAAACTCTTGGCCCAAATCTCACCTGATGGAAAGTGATGATTATAGCTAAATATAATATTGAATTGTTTAAAGTCATTATTAGTTAATTGAAACCATACCAAAACACTTTCTTCACTCTAATGTTTATAAATAATAATTTAAAAAAATAATCTTGCTTTGCTCACCTTACCAAATTGGTTAGAATTGACAGTTATGACGTCACAATATGGCGCTAAGTCAATCCTATTCTTATTTGAAACGCATTGTATTGTTTTAATTGTGTAGTGTGAAAATGTATTAAGTATAAAAAAAGTAACAGCTCTGCCTAACACTTTCTGGAATACAAAACTTACTATTAAGTGTAGGTATCTAAACTACCCCCAGTGAAACTATAACTGTTATTTTTAAAACAAGGTACCTTCTGTGAAATGGTTGGTAACACCAAGGCGTTGCTGGCCTTCCTTGGGAAGCTGGGGTGGATTTGATCGAATGACACATTTGCCCCACCTGCACGCAAATACATGCTTAGTCATGGAGTTGTGGGAACCATCCTGATTTACATACATAACTGTTATTTTTAATATTAATTCACCTTTCAGTGCATCAGAATCAGTGAAGAAGATATTCTCAGTGGGCCACCTTGGTCGCAAGGAGTACAACCGGCTAGTCAAGCAGGAGCTCATAGACAGGGTGCGGAGACATAAGTACGACCAGACCACTGCTGAAACTAAAAGTAAGATATAATACCTCACTTTTTTATAATTAAACATTACAATTAAACAAATAATTACAGAGATACCTTAGTTTTACTTTGTAAATAAAATATAATCCAATCTGTCCTTGGATGAATTTTCCACTTAACATCTTTATTATTAATTTAAAAACTATCAAAATATATATAGGTAACTAGCTGTCCCCCCCTGCCTCGCACCCGTTTTCACCGCACCGCACCTTTAAAATATTGAGTTTTAGGAAATTTAAGATAGAATTACACAAGTGGCTTAATCAATGTAATTTTTACAGTTTAAAAGATTTTATGGATGTGAGATGTTGATTCCTTTTGTCAAAATATAATTTTTTTGCATGCTATGTTATATCTTAGCGAAACATGTTGAGCTACTGTAATAATATTAATTAACATCAATGTATACCATGTTTTACGCAAATAAATGATTTACTTACTTTACTTACTTACTTACCGTTCCCACTACCGTGGGATTCCTGGATGAAAACTTGTCTATCCTATGTCCTTCCTCGGGTTTCAAACTATCTTTGTACAAAATTTCATCCAAATCGGTCCAGTAGTTTCGGAGCCTATTCAAATCAAACAAACAAATCTTTCCTCTTTATAGTATTAGTGTAGATTCTTCTGTTAGTTGAGTGACTAATTGACTTACAGACAATGCACAGCCTACAATACTAGTCTTAGAAAACCGGAATTTGGCATGTAGGTTCCTTAGGAAGTGTAGGGAAGGACTAAGATAGGATTTCCCGAAATTCTTATGGCAACGGGAAAAATCGGGATATGGGTGTACAAAGTCACGAGAAAAAGCTAGTTAACGATAAATTTATCAAAATACAAGCTGACCCGCGCAACTTCGTCTGCGTCGCATTTTCCATTATTGCTCCGCTCCTATTTGTGTTAGCGTGATGATATATAGCCTATAACCTTCCTCGATAAATGGGCTATCTAACACTGAAAGAATTTTTCAAATCGGGCCAGTAGTTCCTGAGATTAGCGCGTTCAACCAAACTCTTCTGCTTTATAATATTACTAGCTGACCCGCGCAACTTCGTCTGCGTCACATTTTCCATTATTGCTCCGCTCCTATTTGTCTGAGCGTAATGATATATAGCCTATAACCTTCCTCGATAAATGGGCTATCTAACACTGAAAGAACTTTTCAAATCGGACCAGTAGTTCCTGAGATTAGCGCGTTCAACCAAACAAACAAACTCTTCTGCTTTATAAAATTAGTATAGATTTTATATTCTCACTGAATAAGCCAGCCTAAAATAAGTTATTTACTGATCATGTCTTTTTTTGCAGTTGCTTTCCTCACTGGCCAGATTCGGTATCTTCAAGACACCATGGACAAGTTTCCCAGAAATAAGAAAATGAAGGTAAAGTAAACAGAATAAACATTTACCCATCATCATCATCATATCAGCCGAAAGACGTCCACTGATGGACATAGGCCTCCCCCAAGCATCCCCACAATGACCGGTCCTGTGCGTCTCGCATCCATCGGCTACCCGTGACTTTCACCAGGTCATTGGTCCACCTTGTGGGAGGCCTTCCAACGTTGCGTCTTCCGGTACGCGGGCGCCACTCCAGAACATCTTGGACCCATCTACCATCCGTGGAACTGAAACGTTTCACCAACAGTCGATTAGCCAATGAACCGTTGGTCAATATTATCTTTAATCCATTAACTTTTCATCCAAAGCACTTTTCATCCACGAACGTTTCGCCCACATAACTCTTCGTCATTGAATGCTTAACCAACAGAATGTTTTGACCAATAACTTCGGGCACGGATTGGTTAAGTAACTAACTAAACTACTAGGTTATTAACTTTCAAAAGCTCATTCTTTTTCTTTTTCTTATGCTTCGCATACACTTCGTAACATTTAGAACGTACAATTATTTTTTTTTTTTTTTTTAATTTCTGTATAAAATATTTAAGTTAATTTATAAATCTCATTTTAAGCGAACTATATTGTTCTTATGGGAAATAAAGTTCTATAAACCTAAATCCTCATGAACTAAAATATTTCTAAAAGTCATAAAACAAAAGCTGTTGGTTGTGGTGTGACATAGTCCTGAGAAGTTGCCGGTGTTTTACAAATAACCCTGTATGTAAAAATTTATCCCTATTTCCCTTGATCATCGCATCACGCGTGAACGGCTGGACCGATTTAAGCAATTCTTTTTTTGTTGTGTTTGTTATTGACAGGAGAAGGTTCATAAAAGAAAAAATAAGAAAGTTGCCAGTTGACGGGAGCGAAGCCGCGGGGACAGCTTGTGTAAAAAATAAATACTTAAACTCCATATCTCATTTTCAGCAACTGGTGCAAGAAAGGATTGACAGAAGGAAGAAATTACTCAAGTTCTTGAGACAATATGACTACAAGAAGTTTGAATGGCTGTTAGAAAAACTTAACATTGAATATAAAGGACATCCAGAGTAAGTATTTATTTATTTATCAACAACAACAAAAAACAACTCAAAAAAACAAACAACCACTAATTTATTTTAAGAAGCTGCCTCAAAAAGTTATGCTCATCTTTTATAATGTGACAGAACAAATGTAAAACAATTAACACATACTAGATCTTAATATGGGATTTTGAATTTGTACACGAATTTTATTTTAGTTTATAATTAAACTTGCAATTCATTTGTTCAAATTAGGCTGAAGACCACAATGAAACAACACCACTAAATACAAAATCATTGATGTAGCTAGCCACAAAGGGGCCCTGTATCAAACATTTTTGGAGGGCCCGTTTTTAGAAGTAATGTTTTTAAGAATAGTGAGCCCCACGTGGGGTCCCCGCATCTTTGTTAAGGCGATAGCTACGCCCCTGTACAAAATACAGTCTCCAATCGCCCACCAACAAGTTCAAAATATTTTATACCATTTTCCAGATCCTTCCACAAGCTATCCCGCAAGGAATCTCTCCGCAAGCTCACCGAGATGCACTGTGAAGACATTCGCAACAAAAAACTAGAAGACTACAGAAACTTGCTCGAAAGTCAACAGGGACCCTACCTACAGCAGAAACTTGATGCCCTCAAGTTAATCAGGAGTGAACAGATTGAACTAGAGCTGCCGATCACAGTTACTGAGCAAGATATAAAAAAAGTTGAGGAGCAGTTCAACAATTGGAAGATTAAGGATGATATCAAACAGCAAGCTAAGAAAAAGAAGAAGAATATTCTCCTAGAATTGGAATGATTTTGTTGTAATTTATTATTATAGTTAGTGGAAATATCCTTTTAGTTTTATTTTTTTACTTCTTCATCAAATCTCTTTAATTTTAGAAATGTAAAAACTTGTATGTTTGTGCGACTATCAGGCGAACATGCCTGAACTATAGATGAAATTTTACACACACAAACAGTTGTTTATAGATACTAAGAATGATCATAAACCCGCCATGGTATGCCCCAAATGTACGCGAACACCCAAACAAGGATGGAACAGGGGCCAGAAGTCTTAACTTAACAGATAGGCTACTTTTTATCCCAGTTAATGACATGGCTTATTAGAGGCCGAGGAGGAACTGGAAATTCAGAGCCAGGTCGGATGAGCGGTAAAGATTCTCATGTACCAGGAGATCTGAAACATGTTGAATGTATTAAGAGCGCTTTGACAAAATCGAATTGCTCAGGTTGACTAAAGTTGAATACCGCGTGTCACAAGATTTATATTGATTTTTGCATTGCATACAACAATTATTTAAAAATATTTACTTTACTTTTAATTAGACCAATTTTTTTTTTTCAAGCAATCTAGCAACGCCACCATAATTTTTCAATATTTTTTATTTGAATTTGGATTATAATTTCATAGATAAAAATTATAGTTTCGTACGGAAAATTGTCAATAACTCTGTTTTACAGAATTATTTTTGGTGTATTACTGTATGAATCGTAATAAATTGATTTGAACATTCCAAAGTAGAAGATACAGTTGTACCGTGGACATTTTTATAAATGATTAAATTATAATATCTTCGGTGTACCGAGGCATCAAAAGATTCCCTAAAGCAACGTTTTGTGAAACATCCTTTGCGGAGTCAAGGATTTTACTGATGTACATGTTGAAATATTTATTTAAAACACTCCCAAGATAAATGATCAAACTGTCGTAGACATTTTTTTTTTTTTTAAGGCTATATCTAAATCAAAATCACATCAAAACTCGAATAAAACGCTAAATTTCAAGAAAAATTGTGAAAGCCCTCTTAAACATTTATAATTTGTAGTATAAGTGAGTTTGGTCAAAAATAAAACAGTAAAAATTAGTTTAGAACCATTTTATTAATAAGTAATTAAGTACAAATTACATACAAATCTTATACTTAAAAATATTCATATAAAAGTATAAAGCGTATTGTCAAAATCAGTCGAATTTGGACGGAGTATAATTTACATAAACGTTGACATTTCGAGTATATATAGCGATTTAATATTAAAATAATGGAATGAAGTACTTAATATTAGGGAAGACGAAACTTATGATCTATCATTTACATAGAATATGGCTTTAGGCTAAGATTTAGGCGATGGACGACAATACAGGCAAATAGCAGAGTTGTAAATAGGGAATATGCATGCGATTTTTTTATTTCCCATATGAAATACTTATTAGCTTTAGTTAACAATCATGAACATATTTTTAAGTACCTTCATCAGTGATGAAGTTGTAAAGCTTCAAAGATTACAATTATTACAAAGAGAAAGTTCGATATGGACTTGGACGTCAAAGTCCATGATGTTTATTCAGCTGCCATAGAAATCAGCGTATTCGCGTGAGGGACAGATATACTTCTTGAAAATAATTCTATGTCGTTTGTTTTTCGAGTAATTTATATTATATTTTTTCATGCATATTCCCTATTCCAATAAAACATGGTGTTTTTTTTAGAATTTCACATGAATGTTAGTCTAATGATATGCGGCCAGTAATAAAATCTCAAAACATCTTTTTTTATATCGTCTAAAGAGCTTGATAATAGTATCTGCCTGTAATATAAATCGTGACGTCATTAGATTGAAAATCGTCATGAAGTTATCTGTGACTGTTAAACATTCAATTGTTTTATAAAACATTTTTGTGAGATTTTTCTGATCCCTTCCAGGATCAAACAATCAATAATAGACCGGCTATTATGATCGTTAATTGTAAAAAAATCGTACCGAAGCATTTTCGCCTGTTTGCATGTATTTGTGAACCTTAACTCCAAAACTTATGCCGTCCATAAGTTTTGGAGTTAAGACTTTTTTATTTGGCACAGGGTTTATGACACTCCTCAGAATGCGTTTGAAAATGAGATATCTACCAACAGAAAACTTCATGATACAATTGGCACTGTAGTTCTAAACCCCCACTGAAACTTTAACAGACAGACCACTTAACTGTGACGGTTAACTTCTTACACACTCATTAGTCAGGGCACGTCACCGGTTATGTTGCTTGGGGGAGACGGAAAGGCCCTCTTATGCATGCTGTCAATAACTTTTCAACAAACCAGTCAGTAGTTTGATGTAGTCTGTGTCATCACATCTGAGATTGAACTAAAATAAATGCCACCAAATGCATCAGACTACTTAAAAATTCACTTTCGGGTCAGCCACGGTCGGGTTTTTTTTATACAAATATATTTTTATGTGAGCGATAACAACGAGACAGCGACATGATTGATATGTATGGGAGGGTATGGTGTCGTTATACGAGTGCTTAGACCCTGTGAGTTGCATAAACAGCCTTCAATCACCATAGGGAACGTGCAGAAAATATAGGTGGCAGGACAGCAATGTCACTGACAAGTTTATTTTACCTAAAAAAAATTGAAATGGCAATGATAGATGTAACAGTCAGCTTCGCGCGTTCCTCTAACCAGAGTGTGCGGGAACTGCAGGTGGCTGCACAGAGGCGTCAATGTCAAGTATTCTGTCACTTAAAATTTGGAATATGACACTAAATGGCATGTTCAATGCAGTGCACGTTCCCTATACAGGTGAAGTTTGTGTTCCGTCTCAGTTAGTGGTTGGTCTGTAGCTCCTGTAAGCACGTCACAGCGAGGTGGTGTGCGGCGCGCGCGCGTAGGCGGTGGGGATGAACCCGGAGCGGCGGCACTTGGGAGCGTGCGCCCACAGCCAGCCCTCCACCGTCTGCTGCGTCAGGTCCGCGTACACCCACTCGCCGCGCTTCACCGACAGGTCGTCCGGGGCCTGCGCCTGCAACAGAAGGGACACGGGGGTAGTGCAAACATTGAGGGGCATGACACGCTCATTCAGAGAATACGTGGTTACGTCAGGTCCGCAGCAGGGGCGTCACTACCCACACTAGGCGATGATGTCACGCTCACAGTTCCCGGCAACCTCCCCCCCCCCCCCAGGAGTATATGTTCTCACAGAACAACAGGTCCATGGTCCGGGATGGCGGACTGCGAGTGACGTGTGGTTGAATAGCCCGATCGTGCTCACTGAGTCGCTTCCGACTATGAAAACGGTATATTGAATGAATAATGAAAAAAAAATATTCATAATAGGTTACAAGATTATATCAATTCTATAACTTTTATTTCCAAAAACCAATATGGCTTCCGACAGAAATCAAACACCCTATCCACAACTATCGACCTTATAACTAACATAAAAATTTACATTGACAAAAAGCAAATAGCTTTTGGGATCTTCATTGATTTAAAAAAAGCTTTTGACACTGTAAGTCACAAACTCCTTCTTAAAAACTGGAAAGTATTAGTATTACTGGATGGGCATTAAAAATATTAAATTCTTGTCTTACGAAAAGGTTCCAAGTAGTTGGTATTGGTGAACATAGAAATGAACCCAAACCCATTACCTGTGGAGTGCCACAAGGTTCTATATAAGGGCCTCTATTATATACTATCAATAATATTAATGAAATCGGACTTAAGGCCATTATTTCACTGTATGCCGACGATACTAGCCTTTTTTACTTTGGCAATAATATAGAAGGAATTGTTAAGGAAGCACGAAGTGATCTTAATAGACTTAGCCATCTGGTTTCAGTGCAATCTGCTTACTATAGATGCTAGTAAAACCAAATTGAATGAACCAACACGCTGAATTCAATATAAATGGTCAAATCTTACTAAGAACAAATACTGAGAAATATTGAGGTCTTACTCTTGGTGATAAACTTGCGATGAAACTTCACATTGAGAAAGTAAGAAAAAAGATATCATCACTGACTTAGAGGAATTGTCCGATGCCTCCCACTACGGGTCAGTTATATTATTTATAACTCGATGGTTAAACCAAGTCTCGATTACTTTTTCGAAATATGGGGAAGTGCTGCCAAAACTCACCTTAAAAAACTACAAAAATCTCAAAATAAACTTATTAAAGTCTTATTCAGATATGATTTAACATCTTCTCAAAAGGTTTTTAAAGAAACCAAATTATGAATATTAATTAAATTTATAAATCTAACACCTGAATACCTGTACGTAAAATAATTATCAGAGATATACACACACAAAATAACATTTACAAAAAGAATGCAAATTCAAAAGCGCATGACGAGGCAGGCTAACCATATATGTAATTCTAATAGCACCGAGGACAAACTACGGTAAAAAAAAACTTTCGTAATGAGGGGGCCTAATAAAGGAATCGAAATCACTTCCAACTTTTAAAAGCCTATTAAAGCACGACCTGAGTAATGAATTGGATCGTTACCGTTTTTATAACTTAATTTTTGTTTATTACTAAGAGAAACCGTCGCTTATCTTATTTTTTTTTCTCATAGAAGTGAACAATTGTATTCTTTTGAGCGAAGTAAATTTCTTGAACCGTATTGATGTGGCAAAAAGGTGAAACCTACGAAAACCTGTAGTTTTATTAAAAAAGGTTGGTACATGATAGTGCAAAGCTGTTGTTGAGCTTGTTGTTCATCAATGACTTGTTGTTGATAACAATTACCTTATAATCGTAGAGCATGACTAGTTCGGTGCCGTGGTATCGTCCGTCGTTGTCCTGTGGCTGCGGGTTGCTGTTGTTGAGCTTGTTGTTCATCAATGAGTTGTTGTTATTGTTAACAATTACCTTATAATCGTTCAGCATGATTAGTTCGGTGCCGTGGTATCGTCCGTCGCTGTTCTGTGGCTGCGGGTCACTGTTGTTGAGCTTGTTGTTCATCAATGAGTTGTTGTTATTGTTAACAATTACCTTATAATCGTAGAGCATGACTAGTTCGGTGCCGTGGTGTCGTCCGTCGTTGTTCTGTGGCTGCGGGTTGCTGTTGTTGAGCTTATTGTTCATCAATGAGTTGTTGTTATTGTTAACAATTACCTTATAATCGTAGAGCATGACTAGTTAGGTGCCGTGGTATCGTCCGTCGCTGTCCTGTGGCTGCGGGTTGCTGTTGTTGAGCTTGTTGTTCATCAATGAGTTGTTGTTATTGTTAACAATTACCTTATAATCGTAGAGCATGACTAGTTTGGTGCCGTGGTATCGTCCGTCGTTGTCCTGTGGCTGCGGGTTGCTGTTGTTGAGCTTGTTGTTCATAAATAAGTTGTTGATGTTGATAATAATTACCTTATAATCGTAGAGCATGACTAGTTCGGTGCCGTGGTATCGTCCGTCGCTGTCCTGTGGCTGCGGGTTGCTGTTGCTGAGCTTGTTGTTCATCAATGAGTTGTTGTTGTTGTTAACAATTACCTTATAATCGTAGAGCATGACTAGTTCGGTGCCGTGGTATCGTCCGTCGTTGTCTTGTGGCTGCGGGTTGCTGTTGTTGAGCTTGTTGTTCATAAATAAGTTGTTGATGTTGATAACAATTACCTTATAATCGTAGAGCATGACTAGTTCGGTGCCGTGGTATCGTCCGTCGCTGTCCTGTGGCTGCGGGTTGCTGTTGCTGAGCTTGTTGTTCATCAATGAGTTGTTGTTGTTGTTAACAATTACCTTATAATCGTAGAGCATGACTAGTTCGGTGCCGTGGTATCGTCCGTCGTTGTCTTGTGGCTGCGGGTTGCTGTTGTTGAGCTTGTTGTTCATCAATGAGTTGTTGTTGTTGTTGGGGTTCGTCGGTGGTGAAGATGGGATGGGCTGTGTGTTGTCTTGTTGAGTTGCTGGAAGAGATATGAGCAATTTGATTTAAAATGATTCTTCTATCCTGCTGTTAATTTACTGCTGTACATTTTGTCGAGCTATGAGCACTTAAATGTGATTTCTGAATTGTTGACACAGTAAAAGTTGTTCATGTTGAGGTTTTGCGTTGTTCTGTAACACATTGTAGATTATCGAACCACTAACATCAATAACAATGATGCTTTGAAGTAGGTGTGTGAATTTATAGTTCTTTGTTTATTTTTATCATGGCAACTATAAATGGGATGCTAATTATATACTGCACTTTATTTTAATGACATTTTGCAGCAAGATGGCCCGATAAAAATTTATTGCGATATACTAGATCTAAAACCGGTCATGTGCTAGTTGGACTCTCAAACGACGGGCCACGATAAACCGAAAAAAAGACACGTTTTTAATTTTGTTATTTTTATGTTAAAGCGGTTATAGAAATACACACTCTGTGAAAATTTCAACTGTCTTCCTAATACGGTTCTTGAGACACAGCTTGCTGTCACAACGGAGGCGATAATAACATTAAAGTAAAACTTGGAAACGATTTATGACCATTTGTTCCCAACGAGTAACACCCTCAAATGTCACACTGTTACTCGATGGGATTTTTTTCTGAAAAAATTCCCAACCGGTCACACTACCAGTCACACTGTTACTCGATGGGAATTTCTTCAGAAAAAAATCCACGATAATATAAGAAAAAAATCGCGACCAATTTCGAGGTAGCGCTCGCCGGCCGCTGCCGCGGCACCGCTCGCTTCGCTCGCTCGGCTCGCGCGTAGTTGGTCACAGTTCTAACCTAACCTAACCTAACCTATAATATTTTTGGTAGTAATATTAATCTTTTAGTTGGATAGAATTTGGTGACCGTTGCTCCATTTTGGTGACCGTCTAAATTATACCCCTTTAGTGTGACTGGTTGGGAAATTAGTAATAAAAAGTTCCCATCGAGTAACAGTGTGACTGGTTGGGAATTTTTTCTTAAAAACATTCCCATCGAGTAACAGTGTGACATTTGAGGGTGTTACTCGTTGGGAACAAACGTTTATGACGAACCGAGGTGTTCAATAAACTAATTTCATTGACATTGAAGTACCTTGAACAACAGCAGGATACACAAAGCCGGAGGGTATGAACCCTTCCTGTCCATCACTGCGCACGATCCAGTACCAGTCTGGGTCTTCTCTGTTTAGAACTGGAACACACATTTCATTTCATTTATTCAATTCAATAACAATTTACATTGTGTCTGAATATATTACACAAAAAAGAAAATAGTTGTAAACAAAAAGCAGATAAAACTATTACTTAAAAAATTTAAAAAGAAATAAAATAAATAATAAGTAATCATCATCTCAATTAAATTAATATACATTACAATCATTATAATAATAAAAAAAACAAATGTCAACACAATCTAAGGTATATATAAAAGAAAGTCGTGTTAGTTACACTATTTATAACTCAAGAACGGCTGAATCGATTTAGCTGAAAATTGGTGGGGAGGTAGATTAGAACCAGGAGACGGACATAGGATAGATTTTTATCCCGGAAATCCCACCGGAACGGGAAATTCCCACGGGAACGGGAACTATGCGGGTTAAACGGGAGCGAAGCCGCGGGGGGACAGCTAGTAAGAAATAAAACCATAGGTTACTTTTTATCAGCAGCTGGTAGAAGCTAGTAGAATCATAGTTTTTTAATCAGGAATCATTCCTATTCCTGTACCCTGGGAGCCGGGAGGCACTACCCTTCCTATGAACCAGTACTTCAAATGCTTGGCTCAATGCTGGTGCGCTCCAATACGACTAAAGCGCCCAATTTGATAAAGAAGTGTAAACATTGTTGGACCTGCAGAAGATTTTAAGTTTATCTTTGTGTGTAGACTCAATCTCTTTTGAATTGCGTAATTTCAGTCATTAATTATATCATAAGGATTGTAATAATGATTTTTGTAAACACTGATGGTTTAAAAGAGTATCCATGGAGTTTTTTGCATATTCTTTTCCAATGGATCTACTCTTTGGAACATGCAACAGCTGCGCTGGAGATAAGGTCGGTGAGTGTGTTTTGCTGCAGATCAAGTTGCTGCTCTTGACGCTAGCGCGGCAGAATTAGCGTCATCTATTTGAGTGACAGACCTAGACTATTGAAAATTGCCTGTAACTAGTCTATCATTATCACTATATATTATAAAACAAAGTCCTCCGCCGCGTCTGTCTGTCTGTTCGCGATAAACTCAAAAACTACTGCACCGATTTTCATGCGGTTTTCACCAGTGGACAGAGTGGTTCTCGAGGAAGGTTTTAGTATTACTTTGGCAAGCGGACGAAGCGAAATAAAGGATTTTGTATTAGTAGGTACACTGACCAGTGATAAACACGAAGCGCTCCACATCCCCATATGACCTTTGCTTTCTAATGCTGTATTATTTTTTTCGAACCCTATACCCTGGCAGGCACTGCGGCCAGGCCAGGGCCAGGGCGTGACGGACGCTGATGCTGCAGCACTCACCAGTAACGAACTTGCCGCGCTCCACATCCATATAACGACCTTTGCTTTCCAATGCTGTATTATTCTTTTCAAACCCTGTACCCTGGCAGGCACTGCGGCCAGGTCAGGGCCAGGGCCTGACGGATGCTCCAGCACTCACCAGTAACGAACTTGCCGCGCTCCACATCCATATAACGACCTTTGCTTTCCACTGCTGTATTATTTTTTTCGAACCCTGTACCCCAGCAGGCACTGCCCCCAGGTAGCCTGACGGTTGCTGCAACACTCACCAGTAACGAACTTGCCGCGCTCCACATCCATATAAAGACCTTTGCTTTCCAATACTGTATTATTTTTTTCGAACCCTGTACCCCAGCAGGCAGTGCCCCCAGGCAGCCTGACGGTTGCTGCAACACTCACCAGTAACGAACTTGCCGCGCTCCACATCCATATAAAGACCTTTGCTTTCTAATGCTGTATTATTTTTTTCGAACCCTGAACCCTGGCAGGCGCTGCGGCCAGGCCAGGGCCAGGGCGTGACGGACGCTGATGCTGCAGCACTCACCCGTGACGAACTCGCCGCGCTCGACGTCGACGTCGTTCTCGTCGCGCGCTCCGAAGGTGTAGAGCACGACGTAGCGGCCCGAGGGGTCCTTGCTGAAGGGGCACGCCTCGCCCTCGCTGCCCAACTCCGACTGCGCGTCCGTCGTGACGCCGTCCGACACCGACAGTCTGGCCACAGGGAGACTACTAACTTGACACTGACACAACTAATGACAAATGCGAACAACTCTCTAAGCCCGACGTCCGTAGTTTCGGGCTTAGTTGCGGGCGTATTCTACTCCGTGTTATCTAACCACTGAGAATTAATGACACCACAACTCGAAAGTTACTGTCAAATCGTGTTGTCATTCATTTTTAGTTCGGGTTCGGGATTAATCGTAAGTCCGTACATGACACGGAGTAGAATACAAGCCCGAAACTACGGAGTTCGGGCTTAGAGAGTGGCCCCCCCGGACAGGACGATGGTAACTAAAAAAAACTAGCCAAGTGCGAGGCGGACTCGCGTGCAAAGGGTTCCGATCCATTTTAATTTTTTTTAAGAGCGCTTTCACATTTTTTCTTGAATTTTAGCGTTTTATTCGAATTTTGATGTATGATTTTGCTTTAGATATAGCCTTAAAAAAAAAAAAATATGCCTAAGACAGTTTTGTCAAAGCGCTCTTACAAAATCGAATTGCTCAGGTTGACTAAAGTTGAATACCGCGCGTCACAAGATTATATTGATTTTCGACAATTATTTAAAAATATTTACTTTACTTTTAATTAGACCAATTTTTTTTTCAAGCAATACAGCAATGCCACCTTAATTATTAAATATTTTTTATTTGAATTTTGATTATAATTTCATAGATAAAAATTATAGTTTCGTACGGAAAATTGACAATAACTCTCAGTTTTACAGAATTATTTTTGGTGTATTACTGTATGAATCGTAATAAATTGATTTGAACATTCCAAAGTAGAAGATACAGTTGTACCGTGGACATTTTTATAAATGATTAAATTATAATATCTTCGGTGTACCAAGGTATCAAAAGATACCCTAAAGCAACGTTTTGTGAAACATCCTTTGCGGAGTCAAGGATTTTACTGATGTACGTGAACAAATTGAAATATTTATTTAGAACACTCCCAAGATAAATGATCAAACTATCTTAGGCATATTTTTGTTTTTTTTTTTTTAAGGCTATATCTAAAGCAAAATCACACATCAAAATTCGAATAAAACGCTAAAATTCAATAAAAAATGTGAAAGCCCTCTTAAAATGCTATGTTAACACTATAGACTTCATAATATGAAAGTTTTCCTGTATTCTGTAAGTTAAGAACTGTTGTATGCATTTTTTTATATTAGGGGTTAAAGTATGAAATTGCCGATTTGTACTGAAATATGAAAATTGGTTTTTCTTTAAATTCATCATATTTTTTAATCAAAATAATTACCATTATTATCTATACATTGCTGCCATCTAATAGGAAGGTCATTTGTGCCTTTGCTATAGAACTCTGGTGATCTAGATTCGACAAACTGTTTGAAAGCTTTTTGTACTGCCTCCTGAGAAGAAAACTTTTTATCACGTAAAAATGTTTCCAAAATTCCAAATCCCGAAAAAAATGGTAGTCCGTTGGAGCAAGGTCTGGCGAATACGGAGGGTGACGAATGGTTTCTAATTGCAGTTCCTGTAGAGTTAAAACGGTTTCTCGTGCTGTATGAGGTCTCGCGTTATCATGGAGCAATAATGGTGAAGATCGATTCATGAGTCGGGGCTGTTTCACTGCTAGTTTTGCTATCATTGTTCGGAGTTCGGCACATTATACATCTGCCGTTATTACTTGACCAGATCGGAGAAAGCTATAGTGAATAACACCATGCTGAGACCACCAAACAGTTACCATTACCTTTTTATTGGTAAGCTTTGCTTTAGGACACTGTTGCGGCGTTTGACCTGGGGTCAGCCATTGCATTTTTCGCTTACGGTTATCGTAAACAATCCCTTTTTCATCACATGTCACAATTCTATCCAATTCCTTCATTTCTGTAGATTCAACAAGGCAACACAAGTCTCAACACGCGTTTCTTTCTGCTGATCTGTCAAATCATTTTCCATTTTTAGTTATTTTATTGATTTGGCGCAAATGAGTCAATATTGTTGGTAAGGTAACGTTAAACCATGCCACTAATTCCTGGGTAGTTTGGCTCGGATTGACTTCCACCATCTCTTTCAATTCACTGTTAAGGCTTGACCGCACTTGGCGACGCTTCGCGGCAGCGGAGCGGTGCGACACGCAACGGCAAAATATTCTTTGTAAGAAATTGTATGAGGTTTAACGCACTACGCAGCAGCGTAACTACGCGCCGCGACACTTCAAGTGCGAACGTTGTTACGTGTCGCGTCGCTCCGCTGCCGCAAAGCGTCGCACAGTGTGGTCGAGCCTTTATTCACCTGTGTGGGCGGTCTTCCACGTGGTTCGTTCTTCAAATCAAAGTTTCCATCACGAAAGCGTTTAAAACCAAAATCGCACGCTGCGTTCACTAGCTAATCCCCTCTCCAAACGCAACATTGATATTACGAGCTGTTTCTGCCGCGTTACTTCCGCGTCGGAACTCGTATTAAAAATCACTCGAATTTTCGAAGTATCCATCTTTCTTGTCTAAGCTGAATAAAAAAACAACTGAAAGTCGATAATCGAATGTTGCATTTTTTTTTAAAGAAGTACTTCATAGGTACCATGTGAAAAACGTTTCACTCAAAAATCTCAAACCATGAAGGTTCTATGTCAATTCGAGGTACATACCTATTACAATAAAACGGCAATTTCATACTTTAACCCATATTATTAGGCTTAGTAGTTTCGGAGATAAATCGGAATGGTAATTTTTGGTCTAATTTAATTATTGACTTCAAAATTATTTATTTTGAAATTCAATCCAACGCTTCCGTGTTTGGGTCACAGGAATCCGTATGTGTACCAGTAAGCCCTCGCGCCGCCACTGCGCCACGATCACGTACAAACTGTGCTACTCACTGTGAAACATCTCGATGCGCCAGGTCGGTAGGGGAGCGACTCCGGGGCAGCTTCTTCTTGAGGTCGTGGTGTTCGCAGGGCGCGCAGTACGAGTGCGGGATGAAGCCCTCGCGCCGGGACTCCGCCACGATCACGTACACCCAGTCGTTTTCCCGGTACAGTACGTTTACTATTTGGCCGCGTTTTACCTGAAATATTGAATGCATACTTTACTCATATTAATCATTAAGCTGACCTGCGCAACTTCTTGCCTCACATTTCTCATTAATAATCCACTCGTAGTGTGATGTATATGCCTTCTTCGATAACTGGGCTATCCAAAACTAAAAGATTTTTTCAATTCGAACTATCTGAGATTGGCGCTTCACCAAACAAACTCTTCGAATCTATACTAATATTATAAAGCAGAAGAGTTTGTTTATTTGGTTGAACACGCTAATCTCAGGAACGACTGGTCCAATTTGAAAAATTCTTTCAGTGTTAGATAGCCCATTTATTGAGGAAGGCTATAGGCTATATATCATCACGCTAAGACCTAGGAGCGGAGCAGTAATGAAAAATGTTACGCAGACGAAGTTGAGCGGGTCAGCTAGTTTATAATATTAGTGTAGATCTTAAAGCTTGAAGCAAGCTGATGAGACCGTGAGATCATAATATAGGTATCTGTTTCTACAAAAACTATGGAAGGTTTAACAGTTCAGTAACTAGTGGGTTTGGATGTGAGGCTAGACCTTGTGTTATCTTTTGTATTGCTCGATTTCAGAGTTTACTGATGGCATTTGTAAATAGCCTACACGTTTTGACATTCTTTGTGACTTTTCTACTATTCGTATTTTTGCTTTTACTTTGTATCAACCATTAGTAAAGTTGTGACCTCAATGTGATTTCATCAAACATTCAGAAAACAAAAAATATTCTAACCTCTAATTCATCATCAACACAAGGAGCGAAGTCATGTAGCACCACCATCTTGGAGTCAGGACTGAGCCCATGCTCCTTCTCAATGCCAACCCTCACAAGGGTCTCTATGCTGGCTGAGCCAGTGATACGTCCCATGCCCGGACTTAGACCGGACCCAGGACGTGATAAGTCTTTGTCTGAGTCACCGCTGCTTGCTGGAAAAAATTTGATGATGTGGTAAGTACAGAATGGAAAATGATTGTAGTCAAATAGGTTTTTAGTGAAACAAGTTTGGCTGACTTAGTAGCAAAATAGATACGGGTCTAACGGTTTGGAACTTACTTCGGGTCGGTTGTGTGCTGCCTAGCAAAAACTAGACTTTAGTAGAGACATTATTACGTTTGAAACATACAAATATTCATTTTGAAAGTTCATTTCAATTGATAATGAATAGACAGTTGTAGTACTTTATCTGTTTAAACACAGGTCTAGTGTCTTTGAAGATCTAAATAATAAACTTTTATGAGAGTGTGAAACTTTAAACTTGCTATGACCAATTCATAATGTTGCAAAAAATGGGAGGAAGCGTTTGAGTCATAAAACCTCAATAATATTCTGTATGATCAATCTAGCATGTCTGGTAAATCAATTACTTGTTATTGAATGGTTTTATTGAATTTTAGGAGATTTAGACCAATATAAGTTACTCAACGTTTGAAACATTGAAAAAGATGTTGAATATTAAATTAAAACAGGTTGGGAAAGCTAAAACTAGAATACATTTAAATATCTAATACAAATAATAACTTTCAAGTAGTTATTCACTCAAAAGTTCTGATCTGATCATCTGAATCATATCAATCATACATTCAAAAACTTTTGCATCTATGGTTCATCAAGTTTTTTTTATTTAGACAACCATTTACAATACATAATTTGAGGTTCTCACGGTCAAGGGTATTGGGCATACAGGTTGTCAGGTGAAACAGGATGAAATTACTAGTTTTATATATTTATAATTATATAGAAAGTCTGAGGTCATTGACTTGAAAAGTTCCCAATGAAAGCTCGATACTTACATTTCTTCTTCTTCCCCCTTCTAATTCTAACTGGACACAGAAACGCCATACTGTCATAAACTTAAATTAACACATAACTAACAAAATAAGGTTAAATTCAACAAGTTATAGTCACTACTTTGAATAAAATACGATTTTCTCACGATTTCCTACATGTCAAAAAAGTTCACAAAACAACTTTTTTTCATACGTTTCGTTACTGCGTTCGAGTAATGCGTTTCGTTTTTCGCAAACATTAAACATAGTCTGATATAAGAAATTATTGTTCTATGGTTATGATATCGAAAAATAATAATTGTTTTATTGATTTAATTAATTGATTTACCTACGTTTTCAATATTCATAAAAGTATGCATGTGTTTATCCACTTGTGTTTTATTTTTTTTAAGTATCTGGGTACAGTCAGTCACGAAAACCTTCAGTCTACTAGTATATTTACAAAATCAAGAGAAAGAGGTGTTAAAATAACTCTACGATAATTATTTGTGAACTTAGATTATTAAATGAGATTATTTACTTTTATTTATATTATTTTTTTAAATGTTTCCACAAGGTAAGTATGCCAATATTTGGCATAGGTACCGTGAAATAGTTTTTACAAAATAAACAGCGAACTCTTTCGAAAAATGTTTATTTCACATTTCACAGTATTAGATAGGTACACAATATAAAGGCAGTCATCAGCTTAATTACTAAACTTCAAAGATACATTTGGCACATGCAAATTGGAACAGCAAAGTACAAAAATACACAGAAATGACTTTCAACAACTTTTAGTACTCTAACTTTAATATTCAAACTTAACTACCTAAGTAAATACATTATATCGTTAGTTTACATTGTTTTATATATTCATTGAGATTAAACTCTACATAACATTTAAACTTTTTATATTTTTTTCCGTTCAGAATGGATTACTTTAGTAATTTTATTTGAGAACAAGGAAGTCGATTTATATTTTTAACAATAACTTCGTTATTTCATTTCAATAAGTAAATAACTATATTTATTTGTCTTCATGAATATATCAATATAATCTTGTCTCTAGATATTCTTTAACAATTTTTACAGTCCTCATAAAAGTTATGGAAGCAAAAGAGCGCTAGATAGATAGATAGATAAATAAATACAACATTCGTCATCTGCCTAGCCTTTTCCCAAATTGGGGTCGGCTTCCAGTCAAATCGAATTCAGCTGAGTACCAGTACGTGGAGCGGCTGCCCACCAGACCTCCACAACCCATTAACTGGGTAACACGGTACTCCTTGGCAAGACTGGCGTCAGATTTTCTGGCTTCTGACTATCCGTGAAGACTGCCAAAGATATCCAAATGACAGCCGGGACCAAACAGCTACGTGCTTTCCGAGGCACGGAGGAAACTCGAGATGGTCATATATGTTAAGATGGTCAAATAAATACAACATTCAAGATGCAATTTTTTGTCATTGAATAGTGTTTTGTTCTAAATGTATTATTCAAATATTGTATAACTACAAGGTTATCCAGCACCCTTTTGCTTTGAAGCTCTCTTCATTTAAGTTTCACCCTAAACATACAATTTCATTCTCAGAAAATAATTTGATCAGTGAATAATATTTTTGGGCCTTTTTAGGTTTGTCTACTGTCCTATTTATATACAACAAATAAATAAAATAATGAACTACAGATGTTGCGTATCAGTTAAAGAATGCCACGACTCGTGACGATGGTCAGGAAACTTTATGCAGTCCATCCAATGTTTTAATCTCCTTCCTTTTGAACTTGCTCCTAAAACAAGGCTGCCTAAAAAGTCGTTTGGTTTGCCGTAATCCTTATCCCAAACTGTCAATGTCAGATTTTGGCGGGAAAGTTCGGTTGGGCGAGTCTCGAATAGGAACTCTTCGTTCCACACTGGGTTTAGGTTGCGCCATTTTATCGATGTTTTGTGCTTTTTGTGGTAAGGGTCTGGGTCCAAATGCCTGAAAAAAAAAACAGAATTAACTTTAATGAAAAAAAATCTAATATAATCTAATTATTTTTTTTGGTACGAAGATCAAAATACCTTATTAAAAGACATCCTAAAATATTGATTTAGCAAGTTTTTAGTCAAAGCGACAAGTTCGTAAGTTTCAATAAAGTTTTACAAAGTCAACGTTGGCCACATTTAAAGTTTCACCAGAAAATAAAAACAACTTTGACCAAGTGTAACTTCAAAGAATTTAAAAATAAAAAAGTCATAAGGCCTTCCCTCTAACTCACAATTTAACAAACGGATCCGAGAATCCATTACTATCCTGCGGCGGCAGGTCGGCTCCTCTGCAGATGGTGACGACTAGTGCCCGTCTCCTGGTGCTGTAGCACAGCGCTAGTAGCACCCTGGGGCCAGTGGGCTCAGAGCCCGAGGCCCCTGACAGCGCCAGGCGGAGTTGTGCTGGGGACTTCGTACATTCTCGTAGGGCAACTGTCGCTGAACCCATCTCGTCGCAGCCGTATCTGTTGATAATAATTAAAATTAAGGAAGATATTAAATAACACTTTTTTCAAAGTTCTACATTTATGTTTTATGCAATACTGAATACTGGGCTTTTGTCCTCTGCGCTTTTCATGTTTAATTTTGTTGTAGGCAAATTTCCAGTCTCGAAAATAAAAGATTATCTTAAAGTTAGAGTAACGAGTTAACGTTAAGTTTTACATTTATAAACTTCAATGTGTTGCATCTTTAGATAAGTTTAATAAAACCGCGCTGCAGGCAGATAGTTCTGAACTGCACACATGCTTTGCTTAATAAATATCCCAACTGAAAACTTATCTCCAACTAAAACCGACATGCTTCGCTTCGAGTGTTAGTGCAAGTCTGTAGCAGAAATTAATCTCAAGGAGGTAAATAAAGTTGTTCTGTTAAAAATAAATAGGTACCTAGCTTATATCAAAGTGGCATTCGAAAAAGTAATATTTCGTGTGTTAGAGCCTATGCACGGCGTATTTTCAACGCGCTGACGATACGCACGTTTCACGAACGCGCGCTCACGGCCGTCGCTGTAAATTACCAAGAAGTAGTACTGCCTTTTTTTTTTTTTTTTTTTTTTTTTTAGGGATGGGAAATCATCCAATGACTCCTCCCGCTCTGGGTGTAGCGGGAGGGAGTGTCAGACTTCTACTGACTAAAACCCATCCATGTTCCTTCATTGCCCTTTGTGTTCCGGAGCCACGGTGTCTCTTGCGAATAATCCCGCGACTCCGGCAGGCGTCGGCCCTTTCGGGCCCCTCTGTGTGCTGACTCTCTTTGAGGCGCGCGTGGAACACTAACGCGCCGTCGACACGGCCTGTCGTCACTAGACGAACGGACGGCGAGCCACCCATAGCTCGCCGTCCACAGGCCCGCGCCTACGGTGGCCGGAGGTCACCAGGTGGCCCCCGACGCCCGCGGCGTCCACCACGGCGGCCGGGACGAGAGGGTCTCCTCTCCCTCTCCGCCACCTCCTTCGCTAGCATGACTGCTTCGCAGAAGGAGGCAACGGCGTCCCATTCCGTCTCGCTCCGGACCATGACTTGGACCAGGGCCGGACGCGAGAGGTTGCCGCCGATCGCCGTTTCGAGGACACGGCGGTGCGCCGCCCAAGCGGGGCACACCTGCACAGTGTGCTCCACCGTGTCCTCCGGTCGATCCTCACAGTGGTGACACCCGGGCGTTTCCTCCCGCCCGATTCGATGCAGGTACCTCCCGAAACATCCGTGTCCGGTGAGGACCTGCGTCAGGCGGAAGGTGAGGACGCCGTGGCGCCTCTCTAGCCACTCCTCAAAGAGGGGACTTATCGCCACTATCGTGGCGTGCCCTAAGAAGTAGTACTGCCTGCGACTGAATTTCATTTGAAGCGCGTTAGCGCGTGTCAAATGTGCGTTTAAAAATGGGCGTGTGCAAAGGCCTTAAGAGTTAAAATCTATACCTAAAATATAAAGCCGAAGAGTTTGTTTTTTGCTTGAACGCGCTAAGCTCAGGAACTACTCGGTCCGATTTGAAAAATTATTTCAGTGTTAGATAGCCCATTTATCGAGGATATCTAAGCTAATATCATCACGCTAGGACTGGGTAAAAAAATATAAAGTTGCAAAAAAATTAAAACTTCGAATCTTTTCATCATTTTAAAAAGTTTTATTGTGTATCGTTGAAAAGGATCATAATTTTGATAGACATGTTAATAAATCACTAAATCCCTGAACATGATTGTGTTCAAGTTTCCCGGAGCGGAAAAGTTAAGTGTTCTGTTTGACCTACTTTTTGACGCATAGGACAATGTGCGAGAATTACCTAACATAATTATACAACAAAATATTCAGTTTGTGGACTTATCAGTGGATTAAATGAAAGTAACTTATTTAGTCTCGAGATGGCGTTTGGTCAATAGTTCGAGGTAGATACCAAAGAAGTCTTTCATCCGAGGTGAGCTCTGTGCTTTTCATTACGAATAAAAGGAAAAAAAAACACGAAACTCGAAAAAACAAATGAAGATCGGATTACCGCTTTAGTATTGTTTTTTTTTTCTGTGACCGGCAGCTATTCAGCCATAACATTTTGATCATTGTTTTTTTTTTTCACGATTTGACGGCTTTCAGATGAAAACGATTCTCCCTAGGGCTGCAAAGTAATACTATTACCCCGCTGCTCAGGCAACTTCAAGCCTACTTTCCGAGTACGAGTAATGAAAACTTCTTTTATGAACCATACAAGTAAATGGCATGTTTAACATACCTACCACCAGATATAGTAACAAATAGCAGACAAAAGTAGTAAATGATCACCAAAATGAAACTCGCATTTTAATGTAAAATTATAACTAAACTTTTAACACTTTGCTATCATTAAGTAAAATGACTCCAAGTAAATCATGAGTAACCCAAAAATAGTAAATGATCACCAAAATTAAACCAATCTGGCGCTAATGGTCATGGTTCTAACCTAACCTAACCCACATGTTTCACCAGCCATAGAGGGGATCTGACGCAGACACGTTACTATAGAATTTGAATATTATACTAACTGAATATTATAATTTGCTCGCTAAGATTTGGTGATCATTTACTAAAATTGGTGGTCGAATACAATTTAAAGTGGAGTCGTGACTATTTTTCTGGTGTTAAGTAGATATTTTTGGTTACAAAAATAAGGGTATCAAAGCATTTTATGGTGGTCATTATATTTATCCCCCAAGTAAATTACAAAAAAATAGTCTTAATTAGGAGTTAATGGTTAGGTATAATACTTATTTACCTACTTCAAATTTGAATTGTAATTTCTAAGACGTGTGGGGATGTCAATCAGAAGTGTGATGGTCATATAGGCTTGAAAACTGCTCCACTAAGGATGGCTAATAAACAAGCAACTACTTCATCTTAGTCATCTTAGTAACAGACAGTTGCTGGGGAGTTTGTTGACGGGCCGGCGTTTTGGGGGACTGTCTTTTGTAAAAACTTGACGTTCAAAAAGTGCTGGCTCTCAGCCTTATTTGAATAAATGACCTTTGAATTTTGAATTTTAAAGGATTTATTCTAAGGACTTTGTACATGGTACAAATTTATCCAACTTAAAAGTTCAACGACTACTTACTTATTACTACTAAACTAATAAAGTTATCTTAACCGCTATAATTTTCCTTTAAAGTTCATGATTTTTTGACCTTGGATACTTAGGTATATGAAGAAAATTTCAAGGCCCCGAAAAAGGATACAGGTATATCTGTATCCTTTTTCGGGGCCTTGAAATCGGATCTTCTATAGGCACGTGCTATTCCAGACACGTTCTAGTAACTTGTGCGAGCTAAACTTGTCAACTTAAAAGTTACGTCTGTCGTCTGTAGGCTGTACATAAAACCCACGCTGTATCTACCTTATTTTTATTTGGGCCACTTAACGTCTAGTCTATTTGAAGAAAGAATGTAGTTTTCCGCCAAAATTGAACCAGACTTTACTTGAAGTTGAAGGCTGTTGAGCTCGAGTGGAACACGTGTTTTGCGTCGCTATCTACGTTTGAAAGTTCTAGATAGTTCACAAATAAATCCGTTCCCGACAGAAAATTTAAGTGTTCATTCATTTTGCGAGGAGTCGAGGACTCATTGCGGAACGGTTTTGATGAGTAGGTACCTAGGTACTAGTTTTTTGGGACTTTTAAAACATGCCACTTACCTTTGGCTGACTGAGCGTCAATAATTCTGCTCTTTTGGTATCCCTAGAAGACTAATGTAGGTGACACAAGGTTCTACCAGCTGTGTTCTACCCATGAAAGTCGAAAATTTTCCAGTCGCCTAAGGTACCAAGAGGGGATAAAAAGTATTCTACACCAGAACATAGTTTAATGTTTGTAAACCTTCCATCGTTGAGGCGTGCTCGATTAAAGGACATCGATAAGGATGGGAAATCATCAAACAACTCCTTTGGCTCTGGGCGGAGCGGAAGGGATTATCAGACTCTTACTGAGTAAAACTCATCCATGTTCTTCCTAATGCCCTTTGCGTTCAAGGGCCACGGTGACTCTTTGAACAAATTCCGCAACAGACACACAAACTTTTTTGTACTAGTAGGAAGTGGGATAGGATTAATGTCCTACCTGTCATCATCAAACAGCACGATCTCCAGCGACTTGACGGCGAGGTCGGACTCCGTGATGCCAAAGAAGTGCAGCGTCTCGTTGAACTCCGGGTTCTTGGTCTTGTGGACTGTCTTCGTGCGCAGCCTGTTGGAGTAGGAGCCTTCTGGAATGTAACATAAGAGATTTGTTAGTGGAACGCTAGAATGAAGACCAAAAGCTGTCGTTGACGGAGTATTTAATTGAAGACCTATTCTTTAATATGTCCAGTATTCATGATAGGTTTGCTGAAAACGCCTTGTTTCTTTCTGACTGATCATGGATAGTGAAATTTGGATATAGATATAGTTTTGAGGAAAGTTCGATTATTTTTCTAGTGGATCCAAAATGAAGGCTAAATTCTTAATATTTCAACGCTCCATGCACTTGAGATATATATTATAGACAGGTGTAAGTATTTGCTTGTGTATAAATGATTATTTAACTAAGCCAATTAAAACAAAACTTACCTCTAGGCAAAACTTCTAATCTACAAAACGGATCCGACAGCCCCGTCATATCCATACCGATGAGACCCCTCGCTCTTAGCACCGTCACAGCCAGCGACGAGGTCGCGTTCTCATATGCCAGCTTTATCTCCAGGGTACCAAACCCTGCATCAGGTATCGTGGGAGGCCTCTCAACCTGTGTGGTTGCCTTCGTCATCTCTTTCCTCATGCTGCGGAGACTGTAGGCGCTGCCTTTGCTGCCAGTGCGTTTGAGGGCAGCTAATGGACGTTGGGTGAGGCTGTCTTGTCTGTGAAGGCTGAGGCCGCTGAAGCCGTGGGATAGGATGTCTGTTTCGCTCCATTCGTAGTGGGCATCCTGGAAAGAGAGGAGATGTTGATTAAAAAGTGGTTGTACGTAGGATAATGACTGAAAAAACGGAAAGCAAGATCGAGTAGGACTCACACTCTAAGGGTAAGTCCTAAGTATAACGAAAACCAAATTGTGGTCGATAGACGTAACACGGTTCCATTACCTCGGCAAGCCTAGAGTGTTGTAATGTTATTTCTAATCATTTTATCTTGGTTGCTGGGTAATTTGTTCCGTCACTTCTTTTCAGCAAAAAATATTTGAAAGTGGTGACGAGCGGGCTTTTCGTGGGACTGTCTGTACTTTATACTAGCTGACCCACGCAACTTTACCTGCGTCACATTTTCCATTAATGCTCGGCTCCTTTTAGTCTTAGCGTGATTATTTGTATTTGCCTATATCCTTTCTCGATACATGGGCTATCTAATACTGAAAGAATTTTTCAAATCGGACCAGTAGTTCCTGAGATTGCCCCCTACATACAAACTTACAAACAAATTTTACCTCTTTATAATATTAGTATAGATTATAGTATAGATAAAACTTTGCCCTTAAAAAAAAACGCTCTCAGCCTTATTTGAATAAATGAATTTGAATTTTTCGACGGTTCCCGTGACCAGAGAATATTACATCAAAAAAATGTTTTCCATTAATGCTCGGCTCCTTAAATTTTAGTCTTAGCGTGATGATATTTAGAGAAGCCTATAGCCTTCCTCGATAAATGGGCTATCTAATACTGAAATAATTTTTCAAATCGGACCAGTAGTTCCTGAGATTACCCCCTACATACAAATTTACAAACTTACAAAATAATTTTACCTCTTTATAATATTAGTATAGAGTAAGATATAGATTACGTGTCACGTTGTTTGTCCGCGATGAACTCCTATACTACTTAACCGATTTTAATCAAATTTGCACACCGTGTGCAGTTTGCACACGGTGTGCAAATTCAATTCTTTTGCACATCTAATTTTTTTGTTGCAATATTATTTAGCAGCGGAAAATGTGGCGTAGACGTAGTTGCGCGGGTCATCTAGTTAATTATAAAAATGAATAATTAGTACATTCTTGATGCTCACAATATAAGCTATCATCTTTCGCAATCAAGCAACAAAGTTTCTCCCAAAGAGCCAATCTAAAGGTTTTTCAACTCTGGACTTCAAAGCAGAAGCTCCATCCTTCATGAATAATGAAACGTCTTCAAATAAAGCTGAATGAGCGCTTCGATACAATTCCGCTTCGCTGCACAACGTGATTTGCATATAAAACGTACTGAGATACTTTACAGCCGCTTTCCTACTAGGTTAAGCGCTTTTTGAGCTGGTTTAGCATATTATATCGATAAGTTACGTGGGGGCGATATGGATGGTCGTAAATAACATGTGTTTTAGTGCTGGCTGGTTATAAGAATCGATTTTTAGTGACATGATAACTTAGATATCAACTGTTTTGCACGATTCAGGTAAGTTTTCAGTTTGAAGATCTATTTAGCACAAAGGTTTTATTTATTGATATATATATCCTTATAAAATTGTTGTCCTGGCCTGGTCTAGGACGTATCCGTAGATACCTTTTTTAAGGATGGGAAATCATCAAATGGCTCTTCTCGCTCTAGGCGGATAAAAAGGGACTGTCACACTCTTATTGACTAAAACCTATCCGTCTAACAGTTCCAGCGAGTTTTTTATAGGTACTCGAGTATGATAAATCGAAAGCCTTTCGGGTCGATGGTCTATTGCGCGTCGGGTGCAATGACGAAGTTTGCGCACTTGCTTCAAAATGTTCTAATTTACACCCGCTACCTACTTTGTCGACAAAGTTGTTATTCATTCTCAAGTAGCACTTAAGCATGTTATTTTATTTTAACGATTTCTCATAAAAAGTTACCTAGACGTCATAGAGCAGCGGGTCTAAAAAGGCCACTAGCAGAATCAGAAAGCACATTACGTTACCCGTCTCTGTCAATTTTTCCCAATCAACCTTGAACCTAAGGCGTTAGCGATAAAGATGATAATTCAATTTGACACATTGTTGTGTGGTTAATATTATGATTCTAATATGTATAATTCTCCTAAAGTGGCCTTTTTGCCCCCTGTACATTTTTGCTTAACTCTGTGGTGCTAAGCTGTATTTATACAAACGTTCTTGAATAAACCAATGGGCTTGTGTCCTGAAAAAATCTAATAAATGGGCTTTTAAAAGTCTCAATACGTCACACCTTCGCATAACTTTTACAGAGTGGTGACGTCACGAGCCCCCACTCCCGAGTTTTGATGCGTTTTATCGTTGTAATTTTTCATTGATTTACAAAAACAAAAAATACGTGTCCATTATTTTTCAATGCTCTAACTGACGGACTAAATAGTTTTGCAATTTGTGGATGATGGAATCTAGCCTATTGAAAACCGAGAAAGATGAAACAATAAGAAGAACAGAAAGATAGACCGTTATGAGGCAGCTTTAAGTACGCAATAACAATAAAATGCTGGCTGCATGTGGGCCATTACCGACATGAAGTCACGACGCGATACCAAGACCTCTTAACCGACACAGCACTGACGGACGCTTAATGTATCCGTTAAAATTATTGTGCAACCGGCTATAACCGCCCGTTAAGAACCCATTATTTTATGAGGCTTATCAAACTTGAGCTCTTAACGAACTCACTAAGGGTTTATGAAGATGGCGGGGACATCAATTTTATTGCGTCATTGGGAGGCTGGCTGTAAATCAATTAAGGATGAGGTGGACTTAATTGTAAGTGCACTTTTGTCGGGGGGTTTCAATCAATATTGATAGATTGATTTATAGATATTGTCATTGTTGGAAAATGTCATCAGAGGGCCTAGTACGAATATTTTTGACGTATAGTAACGTTACGTAAAATTTTACCATAGCTACAGTACTCATTTCGCACGTAGTATTTATTTGAATTAGATACTATAATCATATTATTTATGATATAAATTTTGTGTGTCTCCTATAAAATTAAACCAAAATACTATGGGTTTGTAGTTTTTCACATTCAAAATTCACTTACTTCAACGTTACTATAAGTCAAAATATTCGTGCTAGACTGCGTGCAGCGTGCTATTTGATACAGCGGAAGCTACGTCTCTGCATCCAGAACAGTAACAAATTAATTGTTATTCATAACCGAATACCCACACTGTTATGTTTAAGAAATATCTTAATTTTTTCTTAAATACACATTACTGTTTTCATTACAAGTACGATTGTATTTTTGCAAAGCTTTCATGGTCTTTTATTCGCACACGCTCAGCAGGTATACGATTGAAATGAAAACATTGGGGAATATGAAATATAGATATGGGTGAGGGATTTTAGACGATTGTCATGTGGAATTATTGTTATAATGAAGATGAAAATGATAGAACTCTTGATAACACGCGTTAGTAGATTATATAAATCATTTCTGCCAGCGGCTTCGCCTATCAGAACTAAGAGGGAAAGGAAGTAAAAAGTGTTAAAAGACAACGAAATATGACGGAGTTGTGTTTTAAAATCACTACATATTATAAAAAAAGTCCTCCGCCGCGTCTGTCTGTCTGTTCGCGATAAACTCAAAACCTGCACCGATTTTCAAACTCTTCACCTTTTTATATGAGTCTAAATAATTTTCCAAATTCAGCTGATATGTAGTTCCAGAGATTAGAGCGTACAAACAAACTCTACGGTTTTATTATTTTAGTCTAATGTTAAGCAACAACAGTCTGTGAATGATTAACATTGACAGGTCGTCGCGTCTCGCGCGTTGCCATAGCAACGCAGTTAATATCGTCTCGTCGCTAACTCACTGCTTGGTTACCAACCGAGTTATATCTATGAGAACTGAGAGCGGATTTCACCAATGAAACTGAACACAATGAGTAGATCTAAACTGCGTTCAAGAGCCAATATTAAATCATCATCTGCCTAACCTTTTCCCAAATAGATTGGGGTCGGCTTCCAGTCAAACCGGATTTAGCTGAGTACCAGTATTTTACGCGGAGCGCCTGCCTACTAGACCTACAAAGCCCATTAACTGGGTAAACACGGTACTTCGTGGTAAGACTGAAGTCAGATTAACTGGCTTCTCACTATCCGTAACGACTGCCAAAGATCTACAAATGACAGCCGGGACCAACTGCTTAACGTGCTTGCCGAGGCACGGAGGAAACTCGGTATGTTAAGATGGTCACCCATCCGCAGAGTAAGATCCAATTAATATTAAATGTAATAAGCAATGATATATAAAACTATAGATACGTTGTCCGCACTCTAAAATGACAACATGAAATGAAGCCAATTGGCCACATCGCGCTTAGTTACGCACCAACCTGTCGCGCGACACTACGTTTGTTTTGATGTCAATTTGACTATTACTTATCCTGTGACGTAACTGAAGATGTATATTTATCTCCCTCTAGCAACAGGCATCCCGCCGTACGGTGACATATTTTCTTTCCCTTTCTTCATGCGTATTAGTAGATAACTAGTATTTTCGCCGTTTTTAAGCGCCGCGATGTTGGTTTATGACGTGTAAAAAATTTTTAGATAAAATATTATAATAGTAAATTAGTATTGTAAAAGAATTTTACTTAGTTATTAAAATAAAATTATTTAGTCATGATAAACCTTCTACAATATTAGGAAATCAAAAGTGGAAAGGAGTTCTTCCTATTTTTCAAATATACTAAATATATTATATAAATAATTAGTTTCCTCATCAATAAATTGAAATATAAAGGAATAATCATCTATTTAAAATACGTCATTGGTAATAAGTAGTCTATATTCCACAGATACCTAGTAATGAATCTGACAGCTAGTAAACGTGGTTTATTTATGCTGATCGCGTTCAGTTTCATTGATGAAATCCGCCCTGAGTGCCAATTTGACTAATTTTTAAGCAACGCAACGTTGACATTCGCATCTCAGTCGCAAATTTATGGAAATGGAGGTTTTTTTGACAGATTGCGACTTAGGTGTGAATATGAACGTTGCTTAAAAATAAGTCGAATTTGCCTTCTGTTATTATCAACGACACTTTTAGAACTTATTTTTTTTTGTACTTGTTCTTTGAATGTTTTTTGGGGTCTGATTAAGGTAAAGCAACGAATTTGGAGTAGATTTCTTTTTACTGTAAAAGGGGTTTGCTCTTGACTCTATCAAAATATATAATAAATTACCGGAAAACATAAAGCAAGAAAACAAAACAAAACAAAACTAGTATATTTATAAATAAGTTAAAACAATTCTTAATTAAAAAAAGCTATTACACAGTGGATGAATACCTTACGGATAAATTTAAATAACAACAATTTAGATATGTTAAACTTAATAATTAGAAATCAATGAAATTCTATTCTATTATTAATGATAAATAAATGACATTCTATTCTATTAATGATGAATAAATAAATGAAATTATAATCTATTAACAATATTAAATAAATAATATAGGTAGTAATCTATTAGTAATAAATAAATAAATTACATGCTATTTTTATAAATAAATAATATAGGTACCTAGGTACTATTCTCATAATAAAAAAATAAAAAAAATATATCTAAAAATGAATGTAAAATTAAATAAATCAATGCAGAAATTCCAAGCGAATAATAAACTAAAATGTAACTTAATCCAAAAATAAATATGTTGGTATTAATAATAAGTATTACTGGGTACAAGCTGGTCAGGAAATGATAAAAATTTACTTTATAATAAAAGTTATTTAAAGCGCTCTTCCTCTCTCCTAATTATTTAATGTTTTGCTGTGCCCGACAGGGTCCATAATTGTTTCTTTTTGTTATTTTTACCATCTGTATGTGTACCTACGTTATGGATTGCAATAAACATTTTGAATAAGAATATTTTATTTGTATAAAACATGGTAAATATTAGCTCTTATTACGTATACGAAGATCTGACATCTGAGATTTGATTTGAGACTCTAGTCTAGTACCTAAGTACCTAGTTCTGTTTTTAAACTGTAAAATTTGATCGGGCAATCGTCTTTATTTCGAACTGGCTGAGCCGCGCAACTACGTCTGCAGCTTCCGCAACATTATTTTTCCCGCAGCTCCATTTTCGTGACCTTTATTACAGGAACCGTGTTTTGTTATGCGGTTAAACAATAAACAATCATTCTGCCATAAAGTCACTCTGCCCAGCTTTGTTAAATATTTTTGCATTTGGAGCCTACTTCTACTGATTACTTTTTTTTCTTACCACCAAACCATTATAATACGGCATCTGTTGGACAAAACAATTATTTCTAATCTTATTACAAGTACATTAATATCGAATCAATCAAGCCAACATTAAAGGCAGTCTCCACAAATTGCGTCGACCCCAATCAACGAGGAATCAATAAAAAAGTAGGATTGTCCGTCCATCCCATCCCTCCGAGATACTATGACGCAGCAGGCACTAGGGTTACCACCCTTATACTTTAATAAAAACGAACCAAGTGCGAGTCCAACTCGCCCATGAACATGAAGGAAATGCGGGTATGTGCATGACTGCGTATCTATTGCTTTCACAGAACTGCAGTTGTAGTTGTTCGCGTATGGAAGGGGAATACTGGAGACACAAGCAGCAACTTAAGGCGCGGTTGCAGTACTTTTTAAGATTTTTGAACGTCTGAAAATCTAATTAAATATGAGTTTTTTAATAAATAAAAATCATTACATAAAAATTGAACATACCCTCAAGTAAATCGTAAAGATAGAAACGCGATTTAGAATGATTGGCTCGATACTTTTTTTTATCAAACATGACACTAAATTACAATTTTAAACGTGTACTGCTAAGATATTTTATCACGAATATATATAAAAGTTATATCAATAGACAGAGCTTTTTATTTTGAAGTAAATGTTGAAACCATATTGTATTATTTATTTATCAGTTTTTGCCAAGAAGAAAAAACAATCAAAATTTAGGCATTATTTCGCTCGCCGGACAGTCGCTGTTGTTCGTCATAACACACAGTACTGCAACCTCGCCTTAAAGCACAAGCTGTAACTTCTAAAATAAGAGAATGATAAAACTAAGAAAATATATGATGTATATGCCATGTAAACTACCAGCGAAAATTGGTTTGAACGAGATCTAGTAAGTAGTTTTTTTAATACGTCGTAAATCGTAAATCGCAACTTTTGCTTATAATATAATACCTACAGGTTTGTGCGGAACCTTCGGTGCGCGAGTCCGACTCGCACTTGGCCGGTTTTTTTTATAATCGGACTTATCGGTAAAACAGGGTAAATAGAAACAAACCTTTTAATGTTACTTTCACTTTAATGCCATATTATTAGTTTGTAAAAAAATCTATCGCTTAAACTAATATTGCAAATGTTGCAAGCAGAATTTAAATAAATTGAAAATTCCCTTGAAATTGTTGTTTCTATTTACCCCCTTTTACTTCTCTATTTCAGTTAAGAAAGTTGGCAACCCTAGCAGTGACGCATCATGCGTCAGTGACTGGGAATTTTACTTGTATTGCAGATTCTTTCTCGACGGTTTGGTGATTTTATGGTGGTTTCGAAACAGATGGTTTACCTATGCTTCGTGTCTCGGCCAGACCGAGCCGGGCTGAATCGTTGTGTAGACGTCTAGTTAGGCAATAAATAAGTACTCAACCGAATTATTTAATGTGTGTTGTGTTTGAGCGCATGGCACTCGTGGGCTGCAGCTGAAAATCAGCGTCAGGTGGTCCTTGTGTTCCTTCTAGCATTATGCTGAGCTGAGACCCTTTTGGCATTAAATTTTTGGGTTTGCTCTGGACACTAGTCTAGTTCAGAGATGACAGAGACAAAGTCTACGATGGAGCGGCTTACCCAGAAGTAGTCTGTTCACTCTAACTTTGAAAATATTAGGGTTGTAAGCGTTCGGAAACACAGACGCAGGCAGAGATTGTTAATTTATTTTGCTTATTTTTAAGGTGTTCACTTAAACACAATTTTCTTTCTTTTCATTCCTTTCATCCAATAAATTAAAAATCTATAATATAAAATAGTAAATAATATTTATCCCACCAAAAACATTCTGTAAAAAACTAGCCAAGTCTCGATGGAGCTGCTTGTTTATCTCTAAAAAGTAATGAAATCTAGACAAAGTCGTGCCAAGTCTAAGGTTCCTTATTGCGATTTCTATATTATTATATAATGTTGTGTGACTTGGCCGTTGAACATTCTTTATACGTTAGTGGGTACAAGTCAATTTTGTTTAGACGTAATTTTATATCTGTTGTAGCTACCTATGTTTGTTAAGCGAGATAATAGCCCATACTGGTATTAGTAATTGGACTCTATATAGTGTCTCATTTTAGCCTGTTGTTGATTGTGCAATACATGCATTCAGCATTGACAATGCTGACTTCTGCTCTCTTCTTTTTGGAGCGTCAAATCGACCACCGATCTAACATAAAATAGATGTACAGACGGACTTCTATCAATGATTAGAAGTCCGTCTCTACTGGAAATTATAATATTTTTTTATACCTACTGTTTGTTTCAGGCTCGCCTATACATATAATAAGTATTATTGAAATACGCAGCTTTATCAAGCCTACAATTGACTGGTTATTAATCAACGTTTTCTAAGTGGCAAATTTTCATCGTCAATGGGTAGCGGTTCTGGCGACAGTTTGGTGCAATGATGTCATGGAGCACCTAGTTTTGTACCCTTGTGTGGGTTTCAACGGCCAAGTCACACAACATTAACAATAATAATAAAGAAATCGCAGTAAGGAACCTTAGACTTGGCACGACTTTGTCTAGATTTCATTACTTTTTAGAGATAAACAAGTAGCTCCATCGAGACTTGGCTAGTTTTTTACAAAATGTTTTTGGTGGGATAAAGTTTACACAAGGAAGGTAAAAAAGGAAGTCGGTGTTTTTGGTAGTTTCTTCATATTTTGAAACCGACTTCCGAAATTAAAGTTAGTTTTTACTTTGTTTTGTAAAAAGGTTTTTAATCAGAATGTCACAAGATTCTTTTCCCGCCATTAAAGTTTTGTATGGTCTATGTATTTATTATTGATTGTATTTTTTCTTCTCTTCCTCACGGTTTGTTTTTTCTTTCTGTTGCACCTACCATGCTGTCTCTGCACCACCCTAAGGTCGACTGGTAGAAAATGCCTATGGCATTTTAAGTCCGCCTTTGTACAGTTACTTGTGCATAAAGTTTTAATAAAATATAAATAAATAATAAGCTATAAAGGCTTCATCTTAATATATATAAATCTCGTGTCACAATGTTTGTCCTCAATGGACTCCTAAACCACTTAACCGATTATAATAAAATTCGCACACCATGTGCAGTTCGATCCAACTTGAGAGATAGGATAGTTTAAATCTCAAATTATAGTCGCAATTTTAATTTATTGCTAATTATTTGTCTGTTATTATTTGACAGTCACAATTATTTGTTAACTCCAAATGATTCTAACAGATGTCGATACCTTTCGACTGGGTTGAGTAAGTAATCAATAGATGGCGCTGCTATGGTAAATCTAACTCCTAAACCACTTAACCGATTATAGACGCAGACGAAGTTGGGCAGGTCAGCTAGTTATAATATAAGAAAGCTTTGGAAAGTAAGTACATCACTGGACTTTATTTCACCTTCTATCTTCTGTACTTTTCACAACGAAAAAATAGTTTTATCACCATAGCCGTATAAAAACGTGATATTTGTCCATAGCAACTTCTTAAAAGATAATTTGACGTTGGAATGACGCAGAGACGCGACGTCTCTGAGACTCAATTATATTATTGCAATGAAGATGATTTTATTATTTGTATGCGACGACTTGGAAGACTTTTTGTTAATAATAATTTATAGGTTTTTCACCAGCGAGTTTTAAAATCACTTTATTTCGGGAGTCGGTGTTTTTAGTTTTGATGCTTCGTTTTTTAACACAAAACTTTTTTACTAAAATACAACTAAAAAGATTACTCGGTGTAGATCGGTGTATACATAAATCTTTTTTTGGAAGTTGATTATAATTATGGGCAACAACATTTCGTTAATCTTAAAACAACCAGATTGAAACATATGCAAACATAACACATAACCGGGAATATGCATGCGATTTTTTTTTGCAAAATGAAATAGGTACCTACTTATCTCTAGTAAAAATCATGAAATTATTTTTTAAATGCCTTCATCAGCGACGAAGTTACAAAACTTCAAAGAGAATTCCGATATGGACTTTGACGTTATAGTCTATGACGTAACGTCTAAGTATACAGCTGTCATATAAAACAGCGTTTTCGTGAGGGAGAACCTGCTTTCAGACTACGGTGTGCGATATTGGTATGCTATGAGCTATAGGTACTCTATGCTTTTATATTATAGCGTAGTCTGAATATTTGTTATAGATCTGTATATTTGTTTGTGTTAAAACTATGTCTCGTTTGTTTTTAGAGTAGTTTTGGTTCTATTTTCACTGTTAGTATTATATTTTTTTAGATAAACTTACTGTATAGATAATAAACATTTTATTCATGCATGTTTCCCATTATGCCCTCAAGTGAATGTGATGTAGGTATAACAAATAGTCATTACAGTCATTAGAACAGCGGATGAGTAAGAAAAACGTAAGGGGAAAATAAGTTACCACATCATATTTCCATCATTCACAAGAAAATGAAATTTCAGGGGCCCAATAGGAAACATGCATAAAAAAAAAAAATTGTTATATTAAAATATAATACTAAAGCTGCTTTCAGACTACGCTATAATATACTTATAGCATAGATCATATAGCTTATAGCACAACAATATCGCGCACCATACATTGTCAATAATATATGTAGTACAGTACAGTGTGAACGTGTCCATAACAATGTTTGGTGCGCGGTATTGTTGAGCTATGAGCTATATACTATAGGCTATTATATTATAGCGTAATCTGAAAGCAGCTTTACAGTGAAAATAGAATCATGATTGCTCGAAAAACAAACGAGATATAATAATTTTAAAACAAATATATCTGTCCCGCTCGCCAACACGCTGTTTTATATGGTAGCCGTATAGGTGTTGTGGACTTTGACGTCAAAGTCCATATCGGACTTCTCTTAAAAATAATTTCATGATTGCTTACTAAAGCTAATAAGTATTTCATTTTGCAAATAAAAATTCCCTATTCTACAAATTTTTAAGCATTTGCATCTCAGTCGAAATCTGTCAAAAACACTTAAATGTATAATTTCCATACATTTTTGAGCGATCACTGAAAACGAACCAAGTCCCCATCCTCCAGGGTGTCCGTGAGGGGGGGGGGGGTGACAGATTTAGAACATTCCATGAATACTATTAGGGCGAAATTACTAAGTTAATACGATTTAGTGCGAGTGGGCGTTTGCTAGCTACGTTTATTTAGTTAAGCATACTCATATATTATATTATTTAGGCAGGATATACTTTATTGTATCCAAAATAGTAGTAGTAGTTAGTTAGTTAGTTGTCGTCAGTCTCCGGGTTTCTTTTTAAGGTGGAAGCGCCAGGGTAGCCCGCGAAATTCAAATATTTTTATGTTTTTTGCAATTTGCCGGTCAGTGTGAAGCTGTATGCTGAACAAAATATGATTCGCGGCCGTAACGTATATTTATCTAAAGAATTATACCCATTTCAATTACCAATATAACCTTCTAAGTTCATACAACTCGATTGAATGACTTTTTCACGAAATAACATTCAATCGAGTTCTATGAACTTACGACACAACATGGAGATCGAACAATGTTCTATTTATCATTTTTAGGGTTCGGTACCCAAAGGTAAAACGGGACCCTATTACTAAGACTCCGCTGTCCATCCGCCTGTCTGCCCGTCTGTTACCAGGCTGTATCTCATGAACCGTGATAGTTAGACAGTTGAAATTATAACAGATTTAGAGAATATTTTCAGAATATTACTGTTGCCGCTATAACAAAAATTACTAAAAACAGATTTAAATCAATATTTAAGGGGGCTCCCATGCAACAGACAGATTTTTTTTGCTGTTTTTATAGATAATGGTACGGAACGGTTCGTGCGCGAGTCCGACTCGCACTTGGCCGGTTATTCTGTTTCTTTTAGTTTTTCCCATGAAAACAGAATACAGCAGTTTGTACCTACATTTTTGTTTGGTTTCGGTCTTGCGGCCTATTCCACAGGAACTGCACATTTTTCCGGCACTCAAAAATAGTGCTGCTCTCATTTAGTGAAAGAATTTTCATGTTTTAATCGGTATTTTCCGAGATATCCTTTTACAAATTATTATTATTATTATTTTTTTTTACTTTCTCGGGCCCCTGGAGACCCGGTCCTTTGGTAGGCGTACGAGGGGCCGAAACCAACTCGCAGAGGCCCCGTTAGACATTTCAAATGTAATGGGGCACCAATTAATTATTATTATTATACAAAACTACAATCAAAAGTATCCTCCGTGCGAATTGACTTGATGTTTAGAGTTCCACATCTTAAAAAAATAAATGGAACCCCTATAGGATCACTTTGTTGTCCGTCCGTCTGTCTGCAAAGATCCTTTATCTTGGGAACGCTTTGCGGTATCGAGTTGAAATTAAAACCTTATACCTAGTATAAGGTTAGCCTTTAGACCTAAGTCTGAAGTCCCTTGAAGCTTTGAAAAATCAAACATAAAAAAGACACAACCGTTTTTGTCGCAAAAAACGTATATTTCGATACTCTCACGGGAAACAACATGATTGGGTATTTCCCGTTGACTAGAACTATGATATTTGGCAAGTAATACCGTCTTATAGGTACTAAAAGTAAAGGGAAACATTTGAAAAATAAACATTTGCAATTAAATCATAAGAAATTAGTTTTGATGTAAATTTATACAACCTGTAACAGAATAAAGGCAATACCTATTAAGGGGTCATTGAACTCATCATTATGAACAACTTTTACTATGGGACCAATACTGAAATCGCGAAAAAAAAATCAGCTGCTCAGTACATTTTGTCGAGTTATGCGTACAAAAAAACTTTTTACAAAAAATACAACCGACTTCCAAAAAAAAACACTGCAAAGTAAAAAATAACTTTAATTTCGGAAGTCGGTGTTTTTGTTAGTTTCTTCGTATTTTGACACCGACTACCGAAATTAAAGTTATTTTTTACTTTGTAGTGTTTTTTTTTGGAAGTCGGTTGTATTTTTTGTAAAAAGTTTTTTATTTTTCACTTTTTAGTGGTGCCCCACACCTAACAACACCACTGCAAAATCGCAGAAAAGCAAAATATGCAATTTCGATTATCAAAGAATCATCTAAATAGTCAAATTCCAGCTATTTCAATTTAAAATCCAAAGTTCGTAACCGATTTTGATATGATTTAAATGGGACCAATCTGCAAGTATATCCTTTCAGATAAAACAAGAATTTTTCAAATCGGTTCATAATTGTCGGAGTTATGAGGTAACAAACATAAAAAAAAAAAAAGCACAACCGAATTGACAACCTCCTCCTTTTTGGGAAGTCGGTTAAAAATGTAATAAGTACAGTAAGGGGTAGTAGAGTAGTAAGGGGTAGTCGACTATTCTGTTACTCGTTGTATTATGTACCTACAAATTTGTACGAAACCCACATTTCCGGTTATTTTAATGCTCTGTGCATTTTTATGCTCTCAGAGCTCTCTGAATTTCCTAAAAAAAGTTACCATTTTCTCAATAGAAATAAGTTTTCTATAAAAGTTAGTTGAATTGGATTTACACTCCCGTCGAATTGTTACCAAAAGTTTACAAACTTTTGAGAGAGTCGGTTTTGGGAAGCAAAACAATTCCTGTATATTTTTACTCATGAAAAAAAGAGAAGGTGCCTTAGACACAATGCAGGTACGTTGGTATAGTCAATTTATTATTTATTTTATTTTGAAATATGAGAAATAGTTATGCAGGGATTACATTCAAGGATAAAAGGAAGAAGGATAAGTATAGGATAAGGAAGGGTTAGGAAAGGATAGGATTCATTCTAAGTGCGTAAGAAAGTGGCGTCATTATTTCAAAGACTGCGCGGTAGCACCACCAGCATTCTGCAAATGATTGCATCCCGCTATGACTGTCCCATACAGGCCCACTGGGTGGGAATAGTTACGGGACAATTGTAAAGGAATGAAAAATATTTATCTGTCTATTATCATGCTATGTTCCTACTAAGATATGTAGATTGTAAGAAAAATTGTTACTAACACTTATGAATTCTGTCGGAAATAAGTAGTTAATAATAATAATAAGCTTTAATTGCCATACAGTGGCAAAGAATTGAAGACGAGCGGCATTGCCACGTCGTATGGCAATGCCGCTAATCTTTTGAACATAATTCCAGTAGATAGCGATGCGGATGAATTTTTGACGTCGTATTTTAGGGTTAAATTAGGTTTTTTTTTAGGGTTCCATACCTCAAAAGAAAAAAACGGAACCTTTATTATTACTTTCTTGTCCGTCCGTCCGACCGCCGTCCATCGGTCTGTCTGTCAAGACAGTCCCTTTATCTCAGGAACGCGTGGAAGTTCAAGTTGAAATTATTAAAACCATACACACAGATCTGTACCAGTCCCTTGAAGCTGTGAATATCAAACATATCAATTAACGTAAAAAAGTTATATTTCGACATCTCATCGGAATCAAAATTTATAGGGTAGGTATTTATCGTTGACCTAGAACTATGAAATTTGGCAAGTAATATCGTCTTAAACTGCAAGTTTAGGGAAAAGTCTGAAAACTACACATTCATAATTAGATAAAAAAAAATATAGTCTTTATTTAACGTAAAAAATGTACCTAAAAATTTGACGGAACCCTCGGTGGGCGAGTCCGACTCGCACTTGTCCGGTTTTTTTTTAATATATATAGTTAGTTAAGCATTTATTCAAACAGCTGTAAATATATATAAATAAAAAATACTGTAATCATTGTTTCTCTATTTATGTTGTGCCAAATTTCGTATAGAAACAAAAAAAATTACTTGGCACATACAATGAAACAACAAAAGTCTCTTCGGCCGGACGGCGCTAATTCACATGACGTCACACGCAATTAGTGTTGTCTCTGTTTATTGTATTAAGTCCCCGTTCGTTTTTCAACTAGTTTGTTTTTACTCTCTAAGCCTGAAGTTCGTAGTTTCGGGTTTAGTTGCGGGCTTATTCTACTCTGTATCACCTACATAATTAATGACAATACGATTTATCAGTTACTGTCAAATGGGGTAAAAAACTGCTCATTTCTCACACTAGATGTCGCTGCTGTTGAGTGTTCCCTGTCAACTGTCATTATACGTAAAGTTGTTGTAAACAAGTGTAATATTTTTGTTATATTTTCTGAATATGACAGTTTGTGCTGCTATTGATTGCAAAAATACAGGGATACATTTATTTCCTAAAGATGCCAAAAGAAGAAAACTGTGGGAAAACGCTGTTAGGAGAAAAAATTGGAAGCCTACAAAATGGTCGAGACAAATGGTCGAAAATTTGCTTTTTTGCCAGCTGTGGAAGCTTTTCTCTTTTTTAACTCTTCTTTTAACTTAACTACACTCCAAGTCGCGTACATTTTAGCAATTTAATTCATAAACAAACTAAGACAAACAAGTCGCATACAAACAATATGGCGGTTGGTTAGGAATACTCAACAGTGTCGCCACCTACATCATGTTTGTAGTTTATAACCCCATTGTGTTGTCATTTATTCTTAGTTCGGGTTCGGAACTAATCGTAAGTCCGTAGGTAATACGGAGTAGAAAACGCCCGAAAATAAGGCCGAAACTTCAGAGTCAGACCCCCAGGTATATACATGGGTCCGGGGTTGCGGAATTTGTTCGAAAGAGTCACCGCGGCCCTGGAACGCAAAGGGCATTAGAAGGAACACGGATGGGTTTTAGTCTGTAGGAGTCTGGCACTCCCTCCTGCTTTACCCAGAGCGGGAGGAGTCATTTGATGATTTCCCATCCTAAAAGAAAAAAGAGAAAAGGTTACATGGGTGTCCCAGAACTCAATGTCAAGCCGGTAACGGGTGATAGGACAATAGTTACCAGAAAAATATAAAAGAAAATCTTAGTCATGTATTTTTAAAATTACGGTAATTTCTTCTTTTTTTTTTTCGAAAAATGTACACCCTGTGATGATGGTTTTGAGCTCCTTTAGCTACAAATCTTATTATTTTTCGGTTTTTTTTTTGTAATCTTTAGTAGTGCTTGTGTAACCTGTTGTTTTAAATTCTTAGTTATTTTCATTTTTCTAAAAAAAAAATTACATGACTTACATTTTTTTTTTTTTCTGGAAACTACTACGATTTGTCCTATCACCCGATTCCGGCTTGACGTTGAGTTCTGGGACACCCTGTATATCTCTTGGTTTTGAGAAAATATAATATTTAAGGAAAAAACTCGAGTCTAACCATACCATATTACAAAGTAAAGTACACAATCCAAAAATACAGTCAGCGGCCGTAGGTACGTCTCTTGACATCTATTCGACTGATTAGGGCATAATAGGGAAATGCATGATAATAATATTTATCATCTTATACAGTTTACCCAAAAATATATAAAAATATAATACTTACAGTGAAAATAGAATCATAATGACTCGAAAAACAAAAACGAGATATAATTATTTAAAAAAATATAAGTATCCGTCCCTCTCGCGAAAACGCTGTTTTCTATGGCAGCTGTTTAGACGTCATTGACTTTGACTTCAAAGTCCATATCGGACTTCTCTTTCTAATTGTAATGTTTGAAGCCTTATAACTTCATCGCTGATGAAGGTATTTCAAAATGAATCATAATGACTCGAAAAACAAAAACGAGATATAAATAATTTAAATAAATATAAGTATCCGTCCCTCTCGCGAAAACGCTATTTTCTATGGCAGCTGTTTAGACGTCATGGACTTTGACGTCAAAGTCCATATCGGACTTCTCTTTCTAATTGTAATGTTTGAAGCCTTATAACTTCATCGCTGATGAAGGTATTTCAAAATGAATTTCATTATTGTTTAGTAGAGCATTTTAATAATAAATATTTCAATTTCAAATAAAAAATCGCATGCATATCCCCATTTATATTCTCATTTGGTTGGAGGAGATATAATAACTGCACGGTTTGATTTTTGGGGTTCCGTACCCAAAAGGTTCAACTTTTTAATTACTAAGACTTCGCTGTCCGTCCGTCTGTCCGTCAAATAGTAGCCTGCCTAATGTTAGTTTCCTTGTTACAAAACGAACAGACCACTTATACAACTCAAGGACAAAGGCGCCCCTGTCCTGTATATAGGTCAGTCTGTCCGCTAATCCCTTTGAGGACCACCGTCGGCCAGTAATTGTACCGGCGGATGGCAGACTCATTTCCTACAGCCTTCGTCTATTTGTGAGACAGCCTTGGCTAATTTGCAACTTGTATTTGTTATGGGATTTAGAACCCGCCCTGGCTTTGCACGGGTAGCAGAGTAGATTAGGTTCCCAGCGTACTGATTTTTGATATCTTAAACATATATTTACGACAATATTACATATATCTGTATCTATATAAAAATGAATCCACATTTCCCTTGGTCACGGCATCACGAAAACGGCTGGCCCAATTTCTCTAATCTTTTTTTTGTTCTGTTTGTTATTATCAGAAGAAGGTTCATATGACAGAAAAAAAAATGTTGCCGCGGGGGAAAGCTACTATGTATACCGCGTGTATCTGACATCGACGCACAAACGATTTCCACGGGTCCAGGGCATGATTCTGGACACCCAAGACTTAGAATTTTTTTCTCATTTTTTCATTTTTTTCAAGGGTTTTTTTATTTCCCTTGGTAATTGCATCACGCGTGAACGGCTGGGCCGTTTTCGCTAATTAATTTTTTGGTGCGTTTGTTACTGTCAGGAGAAGGTTCTTATGAAAGAAAAAAAATGAGAAAGGATAGCTAGTATTTTATATGAATGAATCGCCGAAATGTATGTACGCACATAACTTCGTAACGACTGAACCAAATTGGATAATTCTTTTATAGTTGTGTTCCTAATTGTCAGGGCGAGGTTTGCATGCAAGAAAATTTTCATTCAAAGAGTCATTTTTTAGAACCTTATCCCGGATTGGTTAGATTTTCCTTTTTATCATACAAATAGATGTTTTTCAGCTGACCCAAGAATGCTAGAGCGAGAGAAGCGAGCTTTGAAAATGTTTAGCATCCCGCCTGGGAATCTGGGTTTAAGATTAGTTATTTTTTACCAACTACAGATATTATAGAAGTTAAATTGTTCATTTAAACGAAAGTTTGTGAGCTAATAAGATGTAAAAACGTGCTCTTAAATGTTCACGGATAGGTAAGATACTCTCGTTACGCCCTACGTTTAAATCTATTTGGGTCGTCCTCAGTCACATGTTTATGGCTACCGGTAGGTACACCTAACCTTAATGAGCTCCCGTAAGTGATGGTGTACTCTATCGTGGATCGGAAATGTACCGAATTTTATGGCTTTGTAAAGCGGTAGGTAATGGGATGGTAGAGATATTATTATACGCCTCATTAATGACTGCCTACATTAAGGAGCCCGTTTTATTCGTTGGCTATTTTTGGGAGATGAAAGTAGATACCTAGTTTTTTTTTTATTTTTTTTTATTCAAAACGGGGAAACTCTTGGCCCAAATCTCACCTGACGGAAAGTGATGATTAGGCCGAAGATGGAAGCGAGTTTCACCCGGAATCCTCTAACATAGAGGAACTGGCTATCATATCTCTAATTGCCGGAACACAACAATGCTGTTAACATTGTTGTTATGGCGACAGACTTAGACATGATGGTGGTAGCTTGCCAGGCGGACTTAGAAGTCCTACCACCAACCAAACCGAGCAAAAAATTTGCCCCCACTGGGAATTGAACCCCATCGTCACCACCAAGCCACCGTGGTCGAGTGGTATAACCACTAGACCACGGAGGCGGTTAGTGTCACCTGTTTAGCACCACCCGGGGACCACGTGTAGGGATTCGCTGAAGGGTATTCTCCTACGGACGCGGGTGACTCGGCCCCCAAAACAACTTGGTAACAAAAATACAAGTAAAGTAAAAATGTTAAAGTCATAAAAATACAAACCCATAAATAGTAAAATCATTGAAAAGGTAAATAAAATGTAAAATGTGTCAATTAGAGCTCTGATGACACAAGTCGGAGGACACTAGCAGAGCAGGAGTGGTTTTTAGTCGGTTCGAGTCCGCCACTACACAACCTGAACTGTCTCACGACCTAACGAACCGTGAGACAGTTCATGTGTCCGTGGGGATTTTCCACTCCTGCCAAAACAAAAAAAAAAAAAAAAAAAAAACCTAACCTAACCTAACCGGCGGAGTACCCCCCCAGCTCTCGTGGCGGTCGGATCGTTTTTGGAGTCGCTCCGCGCTTAAAAATTATAAAAGTGGTAAAAAAGTGCTCCGATTTTAAAAACTACTTGAATGAACTAATTCTAAAATATCCTAACTCGTCACTAAAATTATAAACGTGATACGTACACGTTCAATTAATTGACAGCTGTTCCCCTATGAACAGCTGGTCCTTTTTCTACTTTGCTCGCAATCGAATTTCCAAGAATAAAAATTGCACATAGCTTCTATAAAACATGATAAAGTTATGCTAGCTTCTATAAAAGAGGAATTGCAAGATAAGCGGCTTATGCTCTTTACCTCGTTTAATTCCGTTAGCAGTAAAAAAATAAAAATCGAAAACTCCTTTCATATTTTATTCTATCTGTTAACTTCTATCTATGGGCTCCATGGCGATTCAGTTAGCGCGTTTTTTGCGGAATGTTCGCTGTTTACTGCGAAGATCATTGCCTGTTTAAACGAATGGAAATCTGTTCCATATTTAAATGTTGCTTTTTGTGATTGCTTGATTGGTAGCGTTTACTATCGACCAATTATGTTTTTTTTTTGCTAAAAGATGTTTTGTTTGTCTTTTGCAATACGGCAGCCCCAGCCATATAATTGATCGATGTCGGGACGATTGGGGGAGACCTATGTATGTCTGAAGGAGTGGACGTGGACCTTCTGGCTGATGTGACAAATTCCAAAATATTAAACTATAAATTAGTTGTCTCAATGTACCTAGTTAACTAAGAATGTTTGCACATAGCTTTTATAAAACATAAAGCCAGAACCCAGAGACGTTTGAGGACTTGAAAGATAAGCGGCTTACGCACTTCACCTCCTTTCATTCCGTTTGCAGATAAAATAGAACTCCTTTCATATTTTATTCCATTTGTTAACTTAATTATCTGTGGCGATTCAGTTGGCGCCTTTTTTGCGAAATGCTAGCTGTTTATTGAGCCGATCTTTGCCTGTTTGTGTGTAATTCAACGAACGGAAATCTGTTCGATATTTAAATGTCGCTTGTGGTTGTGGCTTGTTTGATTGGTTCATTATACAACATCATTTTGTCGATGGTGATGATGATCGACAAAATGATGTTGATTTTAAAATAAAAGTTTTTTAGAGTTTTGAATGCAAGACGGCAGGGATATTATTGGTCGATATGGGGACGATTGGGGAGATCTATGTCCAACAGTGCACCGGCTTTAGTGACTAATTCTAAAATATCAAATATTAAATTAGCTGACCAAAACATTAATTTGTCTTGAAATACATGACATAGTGGAACAGCTGTTCCTAATTTATAGGTACTTGAATTTCAATTTCCCAAGAATGATTGCACAACTTCTATAAGCTCCAGAGTAGCCCGCGAAATTGAAATATTCGTATATACACATACATACAAAGTCGCATTCTTTTATATTACTAGTACCACAGCTTACAACTGTATCAAAGTTAGGTAATAAGCAGGCACCTGGGATTTAAATTTAAGTTTAGTTTTTTTTTCTCTATAGAATAAATCAATTTGATACCAAAAGTATTTCGAGTTTCGGTAATTAATTTTATAGGTAATAATCGTTTAAATACGGGGCCATAAACTAACAAGACCGAATTTAGTCATTCAAAGTTGTTTATGAATAACATTACACTACATTTTCCATACAATCTTTCATTGTAAGTTTCTGAGAAATTTGTAAGCTGAATCTAAATATAAGTGGGTGTTACTGTAATCTCTCGATCGTCTGATACGCCCACGGCTTTGGCACTCCGCAGACGAAGCAACTTAGTTGTATCGGCAACAGGCAACTCGTAACTTAAAAGAACAATAGTAGTAGTAACTTTGACATTTAATTAATATTGTCATTTTTATATAATTTTGATTCTGTAATCGATTCTATAACATGCAGTTAGCGCGCCATAATATGTGGCAAACATGTCAGAACCTTTTCTTTCTTTGTTATCCTGCATGCACGTTTCTTTAGTCTTGTATGTGTACACATGTTTAGGCAAATAAATTTATCTTATCTTATCTTAAGACAATCTGTTGTAATATTGGCTGGAAGCTGTTGGGGGCCGAGTCACCCGCGTCCGTAGGAGAATACCCTTCAGCGAACCCCTACACGTGGTCCCCGGGTGGTGCTAAACAGGTGACACTAACCGCCTCCGTGGTCTAGTGGTTATACCCTCTGATTAAGACCCAGAGGTCCCGGGTTCGATTCCCAGCGCGGCAAATATTTTGCTCGGTTTGGTTGGTGGTAGGACTTGTTGTAAGTCCGCCTGGCAAGCTACCACCATCATGTCTAAGTCTGTCGCCGTAAAAAAATGTTAACAGCATTGTTGTGTTCCGGCAGTTAGAGGTGTGATAGCCAGTTCCTCTGTGTAAGAGGATTCCGGTTGGAACTCGCTTCCATCTTCGGCCTAATCAGCACTTTCCATCAGGTGAGATTTGGGCCAGGAGTTTAGTTAGTATTATAATAACCTCGTTGGAAGTTATATTTTAAGCTTAAGCTGTTGGTCCCGGTTGTCATTTAGAGATCTTCGGCAGTCGTTACGGATAGTTAGAAGCCAGAAAATCTGAAATCAGTCTTGCCAAGGGAAATCAGTCTTGCCAAGGAGTACCGTGTTACCGAGTTAATCTCTCCGAGTTAATAATAATAATTTATTAATCCGAGTTAATCTGGTAGGCAGCCGCTCCACGTAAAACACTGGTATTCAGCTGAATCCGGTTTGACTGGAAGCCGACCCCAATATAGTTGGGAAAAGTCTAGGCAGATGATGATGTTGGAAATTATATTTTCGAGTCGTTTGGGGTTGAAACTCTCGGCTCGTGGGGTCGAGTGCCCGCATAACTTGTATAAAGATCTGTCAAGATGTTTAGTTGACACTTCGCGTGACCCAAGGGCTGGCTTTTACCTCGGCCAAAGGATAAGCATTGCCATACAACTTGGCAATGCTGCCAGCCTTTTGGGCACATTACCCATGGCTAGCGATGTGGATGAATTTTTCTACGCCATATGTTAGATTATTAAATAATCTAACATAAAAAAATTAAATTAAAGAAAGCTTACCTAAATAAAACATTTTTTTTTTTTAGTTTCATTTAGTTTTTTTTTGGATATATATGTAGTTTAAATTGTTGGCTAACTATTGGCCCGATAGGGAATTACGGGCTTGACAGGTAAGCTGTCTAAGACGATTTTTAAATAATTTTGAGAATCTGCACGGACATGCCAACATATGGCTCATTTACATTAGGTCGATTCGACCGATTCGGTTACGGCCCGTGTTTGGCCACAGCCTAGTGTAGACAGGTTTTCGGTTAGCCGTTTTCATCCGCAGAACGTTTTCCGAATCCGGAAAATCGTTAGCTTGAATCCGGTCGCCGTATTCGGTGACAGACTTAACATAAACAGCCAATTTCGATGAATCTATTCGTATAAGCCGAATGCGGTCCGAATTAGGCTGCAAATTTCGGTGACGGACAGCGATTTTTGGTTGCTGTACTTGGTGATAAAAGGTTGTCTTGAAAAGATCGCTCTTAGCGATAAGGCCGCCCATTGTGTCACCCTATGTAATGTTTCCTTCGTCTATTTTTTCTGTAACTTATATGGTGTACATAATAAAGAGTATTCTATTCTATTCTATAAAAACAATTCCAAATTGCTGCAACTGACAACTGAGAAATTAGCTACCAATTCATTACTGATTTCTGCCACTGGCAACCAAAATGCGTCAAACGATTCCACCCCCTCTCCATCTCCTGCAACACCCTGTTCTTATAGACAGATTTGTTGCGCCATTTTTTTTCCTAACAAAAACACTAGGAAGTGGTGATTGGGCCGTTTTGGGAACTGCCTTTACCTCTATGTAAACGTTGAAATTCAAAAGGTGCTGGAACTCAGACTTATTTGAACAAATCTTCTAATTTTGAATTTTCTAGTTTTGAAAAAAAAAAACTTTTAATTTTGCGCCAATTTTGCTCAACGTCAATAGCGGCAAATATAAACTGCAGTGCGATTCTTTAAACATCTTACAGTGTAAACTTAGATGAAGTAAACATGAAGTGAGTTGTAAACCCATATAAATAAGATGGAATGACAGTGTACCCTTCACACTTACTCCACCTAACCTCCTAGTCCTTTTGTTTGCTTTCAACTAACGTTGCGTCAACTAAAGTTGCTCCGTCTGCGCAGAGCCTTAATCGAAGATTGGCATTCGTAAGCGAAGTCCTCCAATAAATACTAATAAACAACTCACAATGGGTATTTTTAAGTTTTTCGAAGAGCACGTACTTACTACATAACAGCAAAAAAAAATCTTGAAACCTTATGAAAATATAAAAATGTTTTAAAGAACTACTCACTAGAAAATAATCTTAAGACAAAAAACTGCAACTAAAAAGAAATGTTTTTAAAAAAATGTTTGAAACCTTCGTCTTTGTTTTTTATATTTTTTCACAAAGCTCTGCCCGAGGCATTATTCATTAAAAAAAACCTTTACTTTTCCGAGACTATTAGCAGCGTTCATGTCCGTCAGATGCTAAGGAATTTGTGAAAACTGTATTTACTCTAAACTTATTATAATTTATTAGCCCGCGACTTCGTACGCGCGTATGCCTTTATTTCTCATTCCCGTAGGAATTTCGGGAAATCCTCTCTTAGTGCTCCCTTACGGAGTGTAGGGAAGCTAAATGCCAAATTTCAGCTTCCTACGACCAGTAGTTTCGGCTGTGCGTTGTCTAGCTGTCAGTCACATACTTAATCACTCAGTACCTAACGGAAGAATTTTATATTTTAGGACTAGAGGCCGCCCGCGACTTCGTCCGCGTATAAATTCTCATTATTCCCGTGTAAATCCCGATCCGTCGTGAACTCCGATAAAAATAAGAACAAGGATAAAAATAAGCCTATGTGCTTCAGCTACCGACATACCAAATTTCATCGTAATCGGTTCAGTAGTATTTACGTGAAAGAGTAACAAACATACTCACAAACTTTCGCATTTATAATATTAAGTAGGATAGTAGGATAGGATTGATTTGTTAGTAAATCCTGCAGTAGGCTCGCGCTTTCAATCAGAATGTAGGATGTACTTCACTGTACATTTGCGGGTCTAAAAGGCCACTTTAGCAGAATCATGAAGCAAATTATGCTAACTGTCAATGTAATCAAGCCAATCAACCTTGTGAACCTAATGCGTTAGCGATAAAGTTGAAAATGTAATTTGACAGATTATTGTGTGATTAATATTATAATTCTTCTAAAGTGGCCTTTGTAGCCCCCTGTATAAGATAGCATTGTGTCGTCATAGCAGGGCTCTGCTCTCTTGGGAAAAGCATGAACTAATAGTTTTTTTTGATTATCAAATATTCAACGGTGTGTCTGTAAAATAGCTTTTACAGGCCCGCTAGTGATGATTCCCCTAAAGTGACTTTTAAACCCTTGTGCGTCTATTACGAATAAAGGCATGACATTTCATAACCAAGCCTTGATAATGTAGCCATGCGAGCAAAATTACGTTTTTTAGGGTTATTACTAAGCTTCCGCCGTCCTTCCGTCCGTCTGTTTGTCAACGGGTTGTATCTCAAGAAACGTCATAGTTAGACAGCTTTTTATACAGAGTATATATTTCTATTGCTACTATAACAACAAATAATAAAAATTAAAGGGGCTCCCATTCAAGGAATGTGTTTATTTCGGTTTGTGGAACGGAATCCTTCGCGTGAGAGTCGGACGAACTTGGCCGGTTTTCTCACAAAGGATATTATTTTATAACATCTTTCAAGTTACAGTTGTAACAGGCTCATTCTGGGTAAGCTCGTTCCATCGTAGACTTTGTTTCTGTCATCTCTAACCAAGACTAGAGTCAAGAGAAACCCACCACAAATAAAAAAAAATGTTAACATAAATCTACATGAACGAATCCTCAGTCATGTAGATTTATGATAACTTAGTCAAATAATCCTTTCATTCATCCTAATGGGCTTGTGTCCGGAAAAAATCTAATTAGTCCGTCAGTTAGATTATTAAAAATATTTGACCCGTGTTTTTTCTTTTGTTACGGGAACCAAAATTGACGAAGTTACGACGCTTTTAAAATTCTCAATACGTCACACCTTCGCATAATTTTTAGTGAGTCGTGACGTCACGAGCCCCCACTCCCGAGTTTTGATGCGTTTTATCTTTGTCAATATTCATTGATTTACAAAAACAAAAAATACGTGTCCATTATTTTTCAATACTCTAACTGACGGACTAAATAGTTTTGCAATTTGTGGATGATGGAATTTAGCCTATTGAAGCCCAAATAATGTAGGTATAACCTCGGACTTATGTAGGTATGTAAGTATAACATCTTAAACCTATTGGCGTGAACTGAGTTGGAAACAAAAGTGTGGGTAGGTACTCGCAAGCAAGAGCCCTAAAATGGTCAGTATTGAATGTAACAACATGCTTACTTAAGTATAACTTAACGTGCAAATAGCATTGACCTTTACTTAGCGCACACTTAAGAACACTCAACATCGGGCGTTCATTTAAATGGTATAAGTAAGTTGGACTTGTAAGTCCGCACAATGGATATCTTAAGTACATTAGGTAGATTAGGTAGGAGAGTACTGTAGGGACGAGACTATAAAATATAAATAAATAAAATAATTAAAAAAAAAGGGACGAGACTTCTTTCTTGGGTACTTCTTTCTGGGTTCGTATTGGTCAGTTGATATAGCTTTGTAAGGGCGAATGAAAAAGTTTAGAATAGGTTTAAAATTAGAAGGAAAATAAGTTGATTGTTTTGGATGGGAGACTCTTGTATTAGCTTTTAACATCAGCATCCCGAGAGTATCCATTGGAATAAGTTCCGAAATGCTTATGGGCGAAGCCCCTGGCTGAAGCTAGCATTTATTTATTTTATTTACTTTAGGCTAACACTAACTTTAACCCGCGACTTACATAGTTTACGTGGAAGGTGAATATTTACAAAGAATAATTTTAACCGGTTCACAGTCCAACAGACCACATGTGGTCTGCGCTGATTGTTTTACTATTGTGTCTGATTTGCGGACAGTGAACCTATTAAATAATACGTACGTTAAGGAAGTATTTTAGCATAAATGCGCGCGCAGTACTTGATCATTATTTTGCTGCGATATTATTTTAAAACTGCGATATCTCTTAAGAAATTAATTGAAATCGAATGATATGAGGGCAATTTTGTTTTTAAATAAATGCTTGTGATGTAGAACGTATTTATTTGGATAATATAGCCTATATATAGCCTACCTCAATAAATGGGCTATCTATCACTGAAAGATTTTTTCAAATCAGACCAGTAGTTCCTGAGATTAGCGCGTTCAAGCAAACAAACAAACTGTTCAGCTTTATACTATTACTAGCTGACCCGCGCAACTTCGTCTGCGCCACATTTTCCATTATTGCTCCGCTCCTATTTGACTTAGCGTGATGATATATAGCCTATAGCATTCCTCGATAAATGAGCTATGTAACACTGAAGAATTTTTCAAATCGGACCAGTAGTTCCTGAGATTACCCCCTACATATACAAACTTACAAAAAAAATTACCTCTTTATAATATTAGTATAGACTATTATTATAGTATAGATTATTCGTATCACAATTCAGTAATATCAATAAATGTGGGTATGTCAATTACCACTTATCATCTGCCTAGCCGTTTCCCAACTATATTGGGGTCGGTTACCAGTCAAACCGGATTCAGCTGAATACCAGTACCATACCAAAAAGTACCGTGTTACCCAGGTGTCAGATTATTCATCTTCTAAAAATCCGGTACGACTGCCAAATGACAGTCGGATCCAACGGCTTATCGTGCTTTTCGAGGCACGGAGGAATCTCGTGTCAATGACCGTTGTTGCAAGGTAAAGTGAAACATTTTTAACGATCCCGACTTCTGAAGAAATCTATACTAATATTATAAAGCAGAAGAGTTTGTTTGTTTGTTTGTTTGGTTGAACGCGCTAATCTCAGGAACTACTGGTCCGATTTGAAAAATTCTTTCAGTGTTAGATAGCCCATTTATCGAGGAAGGCTATAGGCTATATATCATCACGCTAAGATAAATAGGAGCGGAGCAGTAATGAAAAATGTTACGCAGACGACGTTGCACGGGTCAGCTAGTGATTGATAAAACTTTTACTTAACGTTAAAAAAATATCCTGCTGTGTCCGTCATTTTTCCAAGGGTCCGGAAGAACCCAATAAAACGAGGTCAGAGAACAAAGTAACTTGAAGTTTGATTTTTTTTTGTGATTCGCTTTCATTTTTATTCGACCTTCTTTTGATTTTGAATATTAATGATGACAAAAAAATATAGGTTATTACAGAATATCATAATTTTTAAGGAAACGGTTTTACTAGCCATTTTCCAACTAGGTGTGGCAGGTTCGGCTGTCAGTCTTATCACCAGACTTTTTGGGGTTCCGTACCAAAATGGTAAAAAAGTGTGACTAAGTCTGTCTGTCTATCACACTCAAGAATTACTAAGCTATCAACTTGAAATTTAGAACAGTTTTAGTTGACGTTTGTTCAACTATTTTGTAAAAAAGAAAAACATAAATATATATTTTTATTAACAGCGACTGAAAGGGGTTCTTAAAATTTTGAAGTGAGGGATTAATATATTTGATAGGCCACATGGATTTAGACTTTTGAAAGAAGGGTAAAAAAATTGACCATTCCACCGCCCCATTCTCTGAAGTTTGCATAAAGAAAAATGCCTAGCAGGCCCCGTCTACTCAAACCAGCAGACTAAGGGTGCGTTTCCAGCCTGTAACGAAGCTGGGTAAATTGAGCATCGATTCCGAGTTGCTGGCCTGTCGGTTTTCGATCGGTTACATTTTGGGGAGTGTGCGACGGAATTGCATAATTTAATTCCGGCAAGCCCGTTCCACCATCGGACCACAAGACGTACGGCGATGCGCCACCGGTACATGGTTGACATCCCACCTAAACGCACAAAACCGTTTTGGGAATACATTCATTGTGCGTACAACCAAGGAGTGGAATTCACTGACGGAGTCTGTGTTTCCTGATAGCTACAACCTGGGAGTCTTTAAGTCAAGAGTGAATAGGTTTCTTCTAGGCAAGCGTGCTCCACCTTAGACCGCATCATCGCTTAACATCAGGTGAGATAGCGGTCAAACGTACACCTATCAATAGTAAAAAAAAAAAAATTAAGCGATTCTATTTTTTCTGACAATTAAAGTCATCGCTACGCATCCTCGCATAACTCTGGTGGAAACGTAGCCTAATTGTGCTATCTTCTTCTTCTCTTGCGTTACACTCTTGACAGAGTGGTCGTGGTTGTTTCTCCAAGGGTAGTGGCTTGCTTCACAATCTTTCGCCACTCGTCTTGCATCGCCACATTTCTGGAACGTTCTTGGAGAGGGCCACAAAGCGCCTAATTTAATCTGGTCCGTCCACCTCGCGGGTGACCAGCCTCTGGCCCGTACACCATCAACTCGTCCCTGTACCTCCAGGCACTCAATTGATGTTTCGTTACGGCGCGATACGTGTCCGAAAAAGGTGAGTATACGAGATTGCACTGTATACTACACAATAGACGATAGACGCTGTTTGATGCCGAGTTCTTGGATTATGGATACGTTGGTACGGAACTCTGTCCACTGTACCTACTCCAAGCATTCTTCTCCAACACCACATCTCTAGAGCATCTATGCTCTTCTTCTCACTCTCTCGTAGGGTCCACGTCTCTGCAGCGTAGAGGAAAATCGGGAACACTAACGCTCGCACAAGCCGGGTTTTAGTGGCTTTGGTGATATTGCGATTTTCCAGATCGTTCTCATCTTATCCATGGTGAATTGTGCTATACAAACAAAAATTAATGTAATCAGCCGCAAATGCCTTCATTTTGCTAATTCAATCTTGTTAATTGCGTGTTTTGGGTTGTCTTGAAGACGTAAAAAGAAAGAACTAGCGTTTCATTCGATTGCGAATGATATTTATATTTTATTAGTAGCTGTATGTAATACTAGCTTCTGCCCTGGCTTCACCCGCGTGGTCACTGAGTAAGATATTTCCCAGATGAGAAGTAGCCTATGTCCTTTATTATTATTATTAACCAGGCAGGCATTATCAGGCTCTAGACTATCTCTGTACCAAATTTCATATAAATCGGTTCAGTAGTTTATGCGTGATTGCGTAAAAAACCCCGACAGATAGAGTTACTTTCGCATTTATAGTATAAATGTGGATGGAGCGACTGCCTAAAACTCAGTAACTGGGTTACTCGAAAAGTAAACCTGCAATGGTAACAATGTTTTTTGTTTGCAACAAAGTAACTAAATATTATTACGTATGTGATCAAAAGTGCCATAAATACATTTATGAACCCCTTGTGTCTGCGCCCTTACCAACAAAATATTATAACAGAAATAGCCCCGGGCTACTCTTTATACCGCAAACACAAGTAAGGAGTTTTTATTAAAGCCATTTTCATATTTTTCAAGAAATTTCTACAATTGTAAGTTAAAATTTTAACAAAGTATATTCTTAAGAATTTAAATTTAATTAATTATAGACGGCACTGACATATTGAATGATTTAATAAAATAATTTTAAAGTCAAAGGAGGAACGTTTGCTACGCCGCGCCGTAGCAGCTGCCGTAGCTACTTCGTAGACCATCTACGGATAATCGTAGCATAACTTTGTCGAGCATTACCTAATTTGATCACAATATTCCTTGAGAGTTTTGACAGCTTTCAGCATAATTATGCTAGTTTTTAACACTGACTATTAGATTAAAATAATTGTTAACAATTTTAAATACAATTACATTTCTACGTCAATTAGGCATTTATAGAACACTAGCTGATGCCCGCGGCTTCGCACGCTTGACAAATTATGAGTTTGACGAATGAATGAGTCAAACACTAAATTCCAACTCAAATCCGCAAGACTCTATTACAGTACAGTACAACTTCAAAGCTAATTAAACCCAAGACTCTATTACAGTTAAATAGAACAAAAACCAGTTATAAATAACCCATTCCATAAGCGACAATAGCTCTCAACCAGGGCTGCCAGATCATATATTTGGATACGAATATGTATAATCGGACGGTGTATTGTATCTATGATCAATCCGTATCATCATATCAGCCGAAGAACGACCACTGCTGGACATAGGTCTTCCTGTGGGTCTCGCATCCATCGGCTACCCGTGACCGTCACCAGCTCATCGGTCCACCTTGTGGGAGGCCTTCCAACGTAACGTTTTATGGTACAGGGTCGCCACTCCAGAACTTTTTGGCCCCATCGATCATCCTTTCTGCGAGCAATGTGCCCTGCCCACTTTAGTTTGGCGATCCTTCGGGCTATGTACCTTGGTTCTCTTGCACATAACATCATTCCTGATTCGATCACGCAACGAAACTCCAAGGATTTCCCTCTCTATTGCCCTTTCAGTGACTTAAAGCCTTTAATTACACTTACACACACAGACACCCCCCCACAGACACACACACACACTCACCATCTCATCCTCACACACAAATCTTCACACACACACACACACACACAAAAAATTGTTTGTAATTTAAGTTTAGTTTACCTTAATTTCTTATTTCTATTTGATTTGTAATGGTCCTAAACTCTTGCTTCTTGCTAATTTAGGTTACCTAGTATATTGTTTCTGAGGGGAAACGGCGCTGTTAGCTGAGATACAGGCTACGCCTAGTTCAGCTGCGGATGCTCATTCTCTTATTTATAATTAAACTGTAAGCCTAATATTTGTAAGAATGTACTGTACCTACCTACTGTTTTTGAGTAAATAAATATTTTATTATTTATTCTTTATTTATTCTGATGAAGCCCATTGTGAGCGACCACGTTTCAGTTCCATAAGTCATCACTGGCAACACACACGCACTGGTCATAGACGTTCGTTTTGAGACACTTTGGTATATGAGACGAGAAGATACCACGCAACTTCCCGAAGGCAGCCCAGCTGAGTCGGATTGACCTCTTTCTAGAAGTTAGCCCTACCTAACTGGACCATTTGTCCCAGGTAGACGTACTGTTCTACAACTTCGAGTGTAGAGTCTCCGATTTTGATAGGAGTGGGCGCTACATGGGTATTTACCATGATCTTGGTTTTTTCCGTGTTCATTTTGAGATCCATTCTTTCGGAGGCTCTACTGAGGTCATCGAGCAATGTACTGAGGCCTTCCGTAGTCTCAACCATGACGGCTATATCGTCGAAATATCGAAAATGATGAAATGATGTACTCGCCATTGACACTAATGTCTAGCCTTCTCCAGTCCAAAACCTTGAAGACATCCTCCATTGCATCATCCATTGAACAGTTTCGGAAAAATTACGTCTCCTTGCCTCACGCCTCGCTGCAGGAGGGTAGGTTTCGAGGTCTGATCCTGAAATCGAACTGACATGGTGGCGTTTTTGTACACACATTTCAGCACCTCAATGTAACGATAGTCAATCTGGTACCATTGGAGAGACTGCAGCACACTGCACAGCCCAAGTCTCGATCGAATCGAAGGCTTTCTCGTAGTCCATAAACGTTAAGCAGAGGGGCGGATTATACTCATTTTGTTATTTTTTTTTGTGTCGTATGGTCTTTCTTGCCGTTGGCACCTTCGCATTATAGAACGTATAAAAAAACAAATTTCGTATAATTGCCGATACTTAAACGTGTAGCCGCGATTTATTTGCTGGCAGCCCTGCTCTCAACATTACTTAACTGCGTTACAGTTACTATAAGCGCTCGCCACGATCGTGTTACCGAGCCTTTGAGCTCTTAATGATCTTACGTCACTCACTAATAGTGGCGGATGGAAAACCTGCCTCTAACTACTCAGATTTATAGGGAGAAGAAGGTTTGTTCTATCCCTATTATTCTTCATCATCTGCCTAGCTTTTTCCCAACTATATTGGGGTCGGCTTCCAGTCAAACCGGATTCAGCTGAATTACGTTTATTCATCTTCTTTTACTAGTTAGCTAGATTTATAAATATTTCTTAAAGAATACAAAACAAGTAGTCCACCGGTATCGGGAACAGGGTCCAAGCTACCGGCGGTCAGGGCTCCAGAGAGAGGAACCTCCTAACAATGCGAGCCGTGTCAAGAAGTACCGCTTTCTGAATCAAGCACTAGACCCAGCTGCCTTACGAGAGCCTCCTGAGGTGTTGGTCGAGGCACCTGGCTATTAAGCCACTGGCTGTCACAACTATCGGTACAATGATTGCAGAGTCCACATCCCACATGTTGACAACCTCGCGAGCCAAGTCAATATACTTGATTTGTTTATCCTTCTCGGCTTTCAGAGGTTCTCGTAATGCGGGACGGGTTATGTCTACAATCATTGCACGCCTCACTATTCGGGCCACCACCACTATATCAGACTTATTGGTAACAATAGTCCTGTCAGTGATGATGGCCCGATTCCAGTACAATGTGATATTGCCATTTTCGAGAACTGGGTCGGGCGCATATCTGTAGTACGCCACCTCCGACTACACAAGAGAGTATTTCAGAGCAAGTTGTTGATGGATAATCCTGGCTACAGGGTTGTGCCTATGTAAGTATTCTCCATTAGCTAGACGAGAACATCCTGAGATAATGTAGCGAATTGATTCTCCCGGACGGTGACATGCCCGACATATGTCGACGGTGCCGTCCTTCATAATAAATCTCCGGTAGTTATTCGTCATGATAACTTCGTCCACTACAAACAAAACTTTCCGAAAGGTCACACGTTCAAAAGGTCACCGAAACGCAGCCAGGCAACGGACGCTAGCGGATCTACGTCTGGCCCATGTAGGGCCCGGCGTCCGTGAAGCTCCTTACTCTGCCATACTGCAGTGCAATTTTGTAAACATGTCGAAGTGAAAACTTAGGCAAAGTGAACGACAAGTGAGCTGTCAAACCATACAAACAAGATGGCATGACAGCTCACTTGTCGGTCACTCCACCTAAGTGAACACGGTGAGATGTTGACAGAATCGACCGGCTGTATTCCAACGTAGGTACGGTATGATAATTTGACTAATGGCTCGTACTGCTTCGTCTATATACTTGGTGCAACCGTGATTAGTTAGTATAGAATTTTGGATTAATTCCGAAAAAGTCCTACCTCTAGTTGCTCAGTAACAAACTGAAAGCCAACAGCGTAGGTGACTAAAAAATCTTATTAGTCCCTCAGATAGATTTCCAAAAAATATTGGACACTTTTCACGTAAACAAAAAAAATTGTCGCTGGCCAGTGCAGGCAGTCAATACATACCTGTTTTACATGCCCCGTCAATATCGATATCCATCACTTCAAAAAGCCGTGTACAAAAAGGGAATAAACCACCCTTTTCAGTCTCTGCCAAAAAACGAATATGCAAACAGGAAAGTGAATCCGTCCAAAATAAACACACTGATATAGCATATAGACACGGTGACGTCATCCGCAGGTTACGCTTCCCCGAGCGAGTTGGTACTCGGATGATATACCTAGCGAGGGACACAGACAATGTAGCTGATTGAGTGACATTATATTAAATGTGAAATTATTTATTAAATATTTTGTTTGTTTAACAATAAAGCGATAACGGCTGAAAGAATTTGAATGGAAATTGGTTCACTACATGACCTGAAGGATCAACCCATAGAATACTTTAATCTTAGTTTTGTTTCGATTTATATTAAAACACTTTGCCCGCGACTTTAACTGTGCTGCAATTTTATTAAGGATCCTTATTTTTTCTTGTAATAAATTATAATATAGCCTTTGATTCAAAGATTCAAAAGCATTTATTTCAACTAAACCATTTACAGGCACTTTTGAAATGTCAAGGTCGGTCAGTCAAAAAAAAACATGTAGCTTTTTGCACGTTCCAAAGCGTAGATCTCTATGGAGAAGAACGTGCAAGAAACTTTGTTACTCAGGGATAATGTAGCATTCTAATGATGAAAGAATTTTTGGAATCGGTCCTGGATTTTTTTGAGTTAATTCGGTACAAACATGCAGAAATACAAATCTAGGACAGATTTGTATTTGTGCATGTTTGTACCTTTATAATATTAGAGTACATAAGCAAATCGGCTGGATATAACGGCCGGATGGACTTGAAAAATGTGTCTTGAATACTTTTAATACACAACGTGTGCGTAATATGAACTTGCGTTTTTCACGATTGCGGGGTTGGCCCCATCTTAAAAAAAAAAGACAGACAGACAGACGACGGAGTGATCCCTTAGGGGATTTTTTTCCATATTCAGGTTCAGAAAAGGATTGATATTAAGGTTCCTAAAAAAATCATCAGGAATTGCGTTTATCCTGTAACACGTTGTAAAGAATGTATGGTTGTATAGGTCTTGAACCTAAAGATACAATTCCAGTCTTGGCGACCGCGAGCCACTGCTTTGTATGATTTACTATAGAACACTTATGGGTGCACGCGACTGACAAGACCCATAGGTGTTCTATAGTAAATCATACAAGGTAGTTGATCGCGGTCGCACGTCATTGTCCCGGTCGCGGTCAGGCTGGATTCCATCATCCACAAATTGCAAAACTAGTTAGTCCGTAAGTTAGAGTATTGAAAAATAATGGACACATATTTTTTGTTTTTATGTATAAATTTTTTTGTCTAAATCAATGAACATTGACAAAGATAAAACGCATCAAAACTCGGGAGTGGGGGCTCGTGACGTCACCACTCACTAACAATTATGCGAAGGTGTGACGTATTGAGAATTTTAAAAGCGTCGTAACTTCGACAATTTTGGTTCCCGTAACAAAAGAAAAAACACGGGTCAAATATTTTTGATAATCTAACTGACGGACTAATTAGATTTTTTCAGGACACAAACCTATTCTATTTTATTCAAAGCAATGTCATACATTTTTGACAGATTGCGACTGACTTGTGAATGCAAAAATTGTTTAATAATTAGTAGGATTGGCACTCTGATTTGTCGACAGTACCTACATTGTATGGTGACTTGTGAAAATATTTGGTGAGTACTTACATGAGGAGATGTGATAGACTTCCTGCTTTCCGTGTTGCTGGCCTGTCTGGAGAAGGAGGGCGCGTGGATGCTGAGCGGGGAGCCTGGCTCTGAGTCTGTCTTGCCTTCATTGCTGCTATTACCAGCTTCCTGTTGAAGGATGGTATGTTTTGGTGTGAGGTTGGAAGATAAACGCATAGAGCCGCGTGATTAACAAACTATTTTTAAAAACTACAACCAATTTCCACTGAAACTTTAATTTCGGAAGTCGGTGTTTTTGGTAATTCTTTCGTTTTTTGACACCGACTTCCGAAAATAAAGTTATTTTATACTTTGTAGTGTTTTGTTTTTGGAAGTCGGTTGTACTTTTTGGTAAAAAAGTTTTTTATAAATCAAACAGTTTTTAAAAATCTCCTCTGAAATTGGCTTAAATAAAGTAGTAATACATGGGAAAACACATCGGGTACCTTGTCTTCTGTTATGAGATAGATAAGTTGAAAGCCATCATTTTAATATTCATGTAGTTGTAGCACTCTTGTGCTAAGACGTAGCATGCACTGTTCTACGGCGTAGCATGTAATGTACTACGGCGTAGCTTGCAGTGTGATACAATAAAGTCTTGACCTTTATCCTTGCACATTTTAACTTGAATGGCTAGTTTTGTTTATTCGTTTATTTCTGCTTACTATATTATAACTACAAATACAAAATAAAATAAAAAATGCTCAGTAAACGCTTAAACATGGCGTCAAAAATTCGTCCAAATGACTGCTGACTGGAAATGTGTTTAACAAACTGGCGGCATTTCCACATTGCTTGCTTGAAAAAGTTTTTTTTTGTTATTTGTGATGGGTTTGCTCTTGAGTCTATACTAGGTAAGAGAAGACAGAGACAATTTTCACGCAAACTGTCAAATTGGCGTAAAATTATATTAATTACACACATTCTTAAAATTAAATCATCTCATTCTTCGAAAAGTATTTTTTTTTTTTTAGAACAAACCCCTATCAATTACCGCCCTAAGTCATCCCCTATTCTCGAACTTAAACCTCAAACGTAATTATCAAAGGAGTCCCTCACAGCCTGATGATTAGAATTCCTTGTGTAGGTGCCAATGTACATACAAATCAAATAGTCAAACATCCTGGAGCGAACTAATATCCGTCGTAGAGCGAGTAAGGTCGAATGCTTGCTATAATGGTAGACGGCCCATACTTTAAGAGGATATAGACTTTAGTTTTTAAAGGATTCCAATATAATTTGACACTAATTCAAAAAAAAATTGAAACAAGACTCAATTATCTAGCAAAACGCTTAGTTGACGCTCCACGGAAATAAAGACATACCGTTCGGTGTTTTGCCATCGTCGCGTGCCAGGCTAATGGGTTCTAATACGGCTGTCACGCCGACGGCGACAAGAGCGCGTCGGATAGTGTCGTTGATGTTTGCGTGCCGTGCTATGCGACCCGCACTTCGACTGCATGACAGGCCGTGGTGCCCGAGGCCGTTTGGGGTTGAAACTCTTGGACAGTGGGGTCCGAGTGCTCACGTCCTATTTAAAGATCTAGCAAAACGCTTAGTTGACGCTTCGCGTGACCCAAGGCCTGGCTTTTACCTTGGACAGATGATAAGCATTGTCATACAACGTGGCAATGCCGCCAGTCTTTTGGGCTCACTTCCAGTCGATAGCGATGGGGACGTATTTTTTGACGACATATTTTAGTTAGGAGTTTCTTTTTTCTATTTTAAGGGTTATATAATAATAATATTCTTGGACATTTCACACAACGCCATGTAGTCCCAAGCTAAGCAACCTAATGCTTGTGTTATGGTAACGAGATGGCTGATAAACTACTTATATACATTTTTTTTTTTTGTAAATACATACATATTATAGATAGAAAAACACCCAGACTCGGAACAAATACATGTAGGTCGTACAAATATTTGTTCCGTGCGGGAATCGAACCCGCGACATGCTGCGCAGCAGTCAATCGCTCAACCACTGCGCCAACCGTGTCGTCAATATAGTTTGTCCTTTAAATAAATATGCAGAAACAATTTACAAAAGATTGCGTTCGTTAAAGTTAAAGTAAGAAATACTGTGTCGCGGTTATTAGCGCCCACCTCCAAGAGGGGAGACGACAGCGTTCCAGGCACGCTTATGTAAAAACAAAAAAAAGTGTTTTAGACTATCATCATCTGTCTAGCCTTTTCCCAACTACATTGGGGTCGGCTTCCAGCCAAACCGGATTCAGCTGAATACCAGTAGTTTACGTGGAGCAGCTGCCTACCAGACCTCCACAACCCACTAACTGGGTAACACAGTACTCCTTGTCAAGGACTGGTGTCAGATTTTCTGGCTTCTGACTATCCGTAATGACTTTCAAAGATTAGAATGGTTAATTATGGGATTGCTACCATGCACCTTTTTATTTGCGAGTTTCCGATATTTCGGCACTGTTGCAAGCGCTATGACTACGGAGTGACTGAAGATCTTGCGTGTGGGATGTTTCAAAGATCACCAAATGACAGCCGTGACCAACACCTTAAATCCGAAGCACGGAGGAAACTCGGTATGTTAAGATGGTCACCCATCCACAGACCAACCTCGGCAAGCGTTACTTAACCTTAAAGATCGACCTGTGCGGCTGTTATTCGTATATATATTCGAGAAGAACAAAATTTTTAAAAAGTAAAAATAAAATGGGTAAAGTTGTTTCTTCGTCATCCTCGTCTACATAGTCCTATACCACCTATATTGGGCTCCCATTCAATCCAGATTCAGCTGAATTACATCGGTATTTTACGATGAGTGGCTGCCTACCAGACCTCCGCAACCAATTAACTGGGTTATAGTCACATTCCGATACCCTTTTTGTCGTAGTGACGTCACGAGCCTCCACTCCGGATTTTTGATGCGGTTTATCTTAGTCAATTTTTATTCAGATACTTAATAAAGCAAAAAATACAACGAAGTAATAAGATTTTTTTTGTATAATTCCCTATTACAAAATAGTAAAGTAATAATTTCGTAGAGGCTTTATGTCCCTCTCAGTGTTAAACCTCCTCCTGTTTAACGTCGGTTAAAAACGTTGAGAATTATGACGAAGGTTGACTGCGAGGAACTGCCTGAAGCGATAAGCGCGCCCTTTGTTCGTTTCTGATTTTATTTTCAAGTACCTCTGGGCTAAGGCTTTCTGTTTCGTAAAACAAGATTTTATTTGTATCATACACAAGCCTATCCTGATTCTGCTGACGCTAACTACCTAATCCATGCGTAAGCAGAATGTTATTTTAGTGTTCCGGACGTTCGAATGAAATCACGAAACCCTTGTAGGATAATTCCTGAGTCTGTCTGTATGTCACAGCCAATTTTCTCCGACCCTACTGCTCCGATGCAGTTCGGTTCAGATACCTATTTATTTATGTGACCCAAATACGAACATCATCATCATCATCGTCAGCCTATAACAGTCCACTGCTGGACATAGGACTCTCCAAGTGCACGTCATTTGGTTCGATCACCGGCAACTCTCATCCAGCTGCTACCAGCTACTCTGCAAAGATCGTCGCTCCACCTAGCCTGAGGGCGCCCTACCTTACGTTTTCCGGTTTCCGGATTCGCGGTCTCCACTCAAAAATTCGTCTACCCCAACGGTCATCGATTCTACGGCTAGTATGGCCGGCCCATTGCCACTTCAGCTTGCTTATTCTGTGAGCTATGTCCACAACTTTGGTTCTCTGTCGGATCACTTCGTTGCAAATACAAACGCGTAACGTAAATACATGAAGAATATTGAGACCCTTTTGAGGGATAAATTAGAAACTTTATTTTTATATTTATTGCTATAGCGGCAAAAGAAATTAGGAAATTTCAACGGTCAGCCAATTACCTTTCATGAGATACAGCCCGCTGACAGACAAACTGACGATAAAGATTTAGTTACAGGGTTCCGTTGGTTAACCTTTGGATGCGGAATCCTAAAAATTTCTCCTTAATCGGAATGTCCGCCACGTACTCGGAAAAACAAGGATTTTCTGCTCAGCGGCAAAACATAATATATGTAATTATGTATGTAAATTAAGTCCACTTGTGATGCAACGCTGCTTTGAGGCTGGACTTGTAATTACCATAATCCCGTGCCTTTGATCCGCGAGGATCCAAGATGTACTGGATACGAAACTGTTGTGTCCAGCACATATTGTAGGTACGGAGCGAAAAGAACAAAATTTCAACTGTGTTTCGAAATAATTGGTTGTCTGTAAAGTCGGTTTACAGACGATAATTGTACGTGATAACGTATCATAAGGAAACATTGATGAATATTAAATAAGGGAAACCGCAACTTTTTACTTCACTTTATAAACAGCCGGTCTATTCTGTCGACATCTCACCGTGTTCAATGAGGTGGAGTGAACGACAAGTGAGCTGTCATTCCATCTTGTTTGTATGGTTTGACAGCTCACTTCTTGCTCATTTCACCCACGGAAGAATGAAGTTTTTGGACGCTCGGAGGTTAAGATTATGAAACTGCCCAACACTTTAAAATATTGTTTTAGATAATCAGGAACACAAGGATCATTTAAACAAGTGAAGAGCATGCAGAGGGATCTCCTTTGAAGGATAGGCAACCGATAAAGCTGAGAACGGAAGGAATAAATGTGATCATATTTCTCAGCGAGAAAATAGTCGATACCTAATCACTTCCTGGTGACACAAGTGCCCATAGATCGTCCCGTACAGCAATTGTTATTTAGCTGTGGGTTCAATAATTTATACTGACATTATAAAGCAGAAGAGTTTAATTGTTTGTATGGTTGAACGCGCTAATCTCAGGAACTACTGGTGCGATTTGAATTATTTCAGTGGTAGATAGCCCATTTAACGAGGAAGGCTTTAGGCTATATATCATCACGCTAAGACAAATAGGAGCAGAGCATTAATGGAAAATGTGACGCAGACGAAGTTGTGCGGGTTACCTAGTGTTTGTTATAAAATGGACCATTCACTTAAAACTATCCAACGGGAAATAGGTTCTACTATTCACGAAGGCCGAGTACCCATAATCTAAAAAGAAATCGGAACTATAACATGACCAGTTTAATCCTCTGCGGGATTACGCTGAATATAATATTCTGACTGAATTGTATTGCGAACCTCGCAATCATATTGAGGGCTTCCTTTCCAACTGGAGAGTGCAGGATACCAGTATTTTACATAGGCCGTCTGTTTATTTTTAACTCTACAATTCAATAATTGATCCTCTTGGCAAGACTGGTGTCAGATTTTCTGACTACCCGTGACGACTGTCAAATATGTTCAAAAGCTGGTACCAACTGCATAACGTGCTTCCATTGTCGCGCAGCGGTCAGACTTCCGGCGCGATCTCATGGCGTCATGGAGACGACGACTATCGCAACCCAGCGCAGGGCACGCTACGTTAGTGGCGATGAGTCCCCTCTTTAAGGAGTGGCTTGAGAGGCGCCACGGCGTCCTCACCTTCCGCCTGACGCAGGTCCTCACCGGACATGGATGTTTCGGGAGGTTCCTGCACCGAATCGGGCGGGAGGAAACGCCCGGGTGTCACCACTGCGAGGATCGACCGGAGGACACGGTGGAGCACACTGTGCAGGTGCATCGCCGTGTCCTCGAAGCGGCGATCGGCGGCGACCTCTCGCGTCCGGCCCTGGTCCAAGCCATGGTCCGGAGCGAGACGGAATGGCGAAGGAGGTGGCGGAGAGGGAGAGGAGAACGACAGACCGTGTCGACGGCGCGTTAGTGTTCCACGCGCGCCTCAAAGAGAGTCAGCACACAGAGGGGCCCGAAAGGGCTGACGCCTGCCGGAGTCGCGGGATTATTCGCAAGAGACACCGTGGCTCCGGAACACAAAGGGCAATGAAGGAACATGGATGGGTTTTAGTCAGTAGAAGTCTGACACTCCCTCCGGCTACACCCAGAGCGGGAGGAGTCATTGGATGATTTCCCATCCCTAAAAAAAAAATGGGTTGCGGAGGAGTCTCAGAATGCATGAAATGTTTACCCACCATCAGAACTACGTCATCTAGTGCTGATTAACCTTTAAGTTCAACCCGTGCAGCTTCATTTTTTATAGCAAAGGACGCCCATGTTGTTTTTTTTTCAAATGAGCGTTTAATTTATAAATCTCCAATGTGGAATAGGTTCTACTATTCACGAAAGCCAAGTACCTATATTAATCTAAAATGAAATCGGAACTATAACACGACCAGTTAGCTTTCAATTCTCTGCGGGATTACGCTGAATATAACATTGTCGCTGAATCGGATTACAAACTCTATTGGTACCTACATATTACAATTTGTTTTCATTGTGAATCCTATTTAAATGGAGTATCGAATGATTGATGGACGTAAATAGAAATTGAGCTTCTGCTCAAAATGACGTAGTTGAAATTGTTTCGGTTAAAAACAGATACCATATCATGATATCTTTTACGGTTCAAGCGGTGCGTCTATGGAATGCATTGCCCGAGTCAGTAAGACGTGCTCAATCTTTGTCCAGTTTTAAAACAATGGTCAAACATCACTACCTTTCTCTATGATCGTTTTTACTTGGGTTCTATGCTTTTTGATTCATAATTTTAATTGTATTTATTTATCTATCATGTATTTAGTCATTTAAGTCGTACACCTAAGACTACCTACAGTACTGTATTTCCTTTATCTTTAAAATCCATCCAAAGGTTGTCTTGAAAAGATCGCTCTTAGCGATAAGGCCGCCCATTGTGTCACCCTATGTAATGTTTACTTAATTTATTTTTTTCCGTAACTTATATGGTGTACATAATAAAGAGTATTCTATTCTATTCTATTCTATTCTATTCTACCTACACCATGTTTCTGTTTTTCAAAAATAGGAGGAGGTTCTCAATTCGGTTGTGTTTTTTGAATGTTTGTTACCTCATAACTCCGTCATTTATGAACCCATTTTAATTAAAATTCAATACGGTTTAGTAGTTAGGCTTTTGAAATCAATATATCTGGAATTCGTTTAATTTGCTGCCGTATTTGGTTTGTTATTCAAGTAAACGAAATTGTATATTTTGATTTCCTGCGACTTTTCAGTGGAGTTTGTTAGGTGTGGGGTACCAATCTATCTATACATATAATAAAACTGTAGAAAAGTGGTTTTTGTACATGAAAAAAAAATCCAAAAAAATAGCTAGGGTGTTAAAGAACAACCAATAGAACCCATTTCCAGCATTTTTAGAATTTGTGTCTGTTTGTCTGTTTGTCTGTTTATTTGTTCGGGCATCACGTAAAATCTGCGAAAGCAATGTAGATAACTTTTACACACAAGGATTGAGCGTAACTTTGAGTAACATTTAGTTTTTGTTTCATTGCCATTGGTTCAGTCTATCAAAAGATATTTGAATTTAAAGTTTTCCAGAAGTAAAATTAGGGTTATGTGCACTTAGTCTCATTATTACTTCACGTAACTTTTATACATTACAATAAACTGTGCGTAAATTGTAGTAATGTTAAGTTTTTTGTTTTATCGTAATCAGTTCATACCTTATAATAAAAAATGTGAATTAATAAAATTATAATTATTATAGTCTTTCCGAAGTAAAATATTGAAATAGCGCCATCTATCAAACTTGACTGGACTCACGCTAAGACAAACAGGAGCGGAGCAAAAATGGAAAATGTGACGCAGACGAAGTTGCGCGGGTCAGCTAGTAAAAAATAAAAAAGTTTTTCCATAAAAAATTGTTAGGTAAACAAATAATATGGCGGATTGTAATGATTACATTGAGAAAGTTGTTTATAAGTTACCAGCATTTGCCCACGGCTCCACTTGCGTTGAAGTAGCGTATAACCATCTCCACGGTCCCATCTATCTCTTTAATTAAATTTATCAACAGCGGCACGGCGATTTAGGCATGTGCCTAACACATAACCTCACTATTGTTATTAATTGGGATAAAATTACAAAAATAATGTCGCAAAATTAAGCTTGCCTCAACAACTGCGATTGACACCTGACATTCCACAAATCAAAACAGCTTTCGCGCCCTTGAAAATTTAGTAAGTGATAATTTATTTCGAGAAACGTCGATGCTCTTGCGCCATCCCATCTTCCTAGCTCGTATGGTTGTGCCGCTTCGCTGCTGAAAACCTCAAACGGCGGAAATATAATAGCCTTATTGGTAAATACATTTTTGAGCCGTTTGGGGTTGAAAGTCTTGAACCGTGGGGTCCGAGTGCTCACGTTCTATTTAAAGATCTAGCTTAGTTGACGCTTCGCGTGATCCAAGGGCTGGCTTTTACCTCAGACAGAAGATAAGCATTGTCATACAACGTGGCAATGCCGCCAGTCTTTTAGGCTCACTTCCAGTCGATAGCGACGGGGACGAATTTTTTGACGCCATATTTTAGTTAGGAGTTTTATTTCTATTTTATGTGTATATAGTTTTCCTTTTATTAAAATATTAATCATTTCGAGAAACTGACTTGCGTTTAGTGTTTGTTTACCACATACTTAAGTGAGGTACAAAGAAGGTACTATTTACTGGTACACATAATTCGATAGTGGCTGAATAATGTTTAACAATGCACATACATAACTAGGCGCGTTCAGTTGGAGAACTAATTAAATATCATGACAGGAAGCATTCAAATTGAGTGGTCCAAATCAAACGCAATGCTCTGCAAATGTATGAAATTTCACTGACGTGAATAATTCGTATAAATTCTGTGCATTTCGACAGCGAATTCGGACGACTGATTTGTTTGAACGTTTGACGGTTTGGTTTGAAACCTGATTTAGCGATGCATGGCTAATTCGTACCAATATAACTTAAGCATATGACGAATGTATGAATAAGTTTGGATAAAAAATATGATCTAAGCAACTAGATTGTGATCGAGCCTGGTATAACGCATCTAAAGAAATCCGTCTCCTTTCCAACAAAGGTTTTCTTCAAGAAACGATGTCAGCACTTGTTTTTGTAAATGTTTTTCCTGTGCTATAATGAGGTGTATATGTATGTCACCGGACAAAGGCAAACTCCGCAGAATTGTAAAATATCGCGTGATATTGTAAACTTTTTTTTCTAAAAAAGAGAGAAGAGGATATGTTGGTAACTATTCAAAATTCAAGCATTTATTTCAATTAAACCATTTACAGGCACTTTTGAGTTGTCAAGGTCGGTCGGTCCAAAAAGTTGAAGCTATTTGCACGTTCCAAAGCGTTGATCTCTATGGAGAAGAACGTGCAAGAAACTCCACGGACACTCTTTTAAAAATATTAAATTTTTACAAAGATTTATTTACATACATGTGAGAACGGTGTAGAAGACGAGCAGGATATTGAATTTGGATAACATTTATTTCATACAAAACGTTTTTTTACTAATAACCTAGAAATTATAATCTAATCAAGATTTATTACAATCTTACGGAGTCTACCATTTTCCGGTGACATATACATATATCTTTGACCAGTTAACTTCAACTCTTCAGCTGAGCGTCAATTCTACAAATTTTTAAGCAACTTAATTAATTTTTAGGGTCTTTTTTGACAGTTTGCGATTGACATGCGAATGCTAAAGTTGTTTAAAAATTAGTACAATTGGCACTCTGGTCGCAGTCAGCCGATCGCCTAAGAGCGGTTTTCACCAATGAATTTGATCGCGATCAGCAGTGCTATTCTGTAACAACATTTTCGTGTCTCGACAGCGGAATCCGAGGTGAGTTTCAAATTCGTATAAATATAAGACCTTATGATATGTGAAATAAAGCTCACTTTGTAAGCTTAGTCACTCAGGTGAAGTCGATATCGAAATGGTTATTTACAGAATAGACTAGCAGCACATCTAAACTGCGTTCAAGAGTTGTCAGTGTCAATATTTCATAGAAATGACAGTGACAGCTCGTAAACGTGATTTATGTTGATCGCGTTCAGTTTCATCGATCAAATCTATCTTTAGTTAAACCTCGGGCTCTAGACAAATTATCAGTGTCGAAAAGTCAAAATGTTGACCACATGACATTTCCAAAGTCCATTTCATCCCAAATTTTTTTGATATATTGACAATGTTATCGCTGATAGAACGCTAATTTGTCTATCTCTTATGAAATAGACTTAGTCTCTATCGTAGACTTTGTCATCTCTGACCTAGACTAGTGTCAAGGGCAAACCCATCTCAAGTAAAATAAAAAAATATATATATATATTTTTTTTTATTACAAAACGGGGAAACTCTTGGCCCAAATCTCACCTGATGGAAAGTGATGATTAGGCCGAAGATGGAAGTGAGTTTCACCCGGAATCCTCTTACACAGAGGAAATGGCTATCATACCTCTAACTGCCGGAACACAACAATGCTGTTAACATTGTTGTTATGGCGACAGACTTAGACATGATGGTGGTAGCTTGCCAGGCGGACTTAGAACAAGTCCTACCATCAACCAAATCGAGCATAAAAAATTGCCTCCGCTGGGAATCGAACCCAGGACCTCTGGGTCTGAATCAGGTGGTATAACCACTAGACCACGGAGGCGGTTAGTGTCACCTGTTTAGCACCATCCGGGGACCACGTGTAGGGATTCTCTGAAGGGTATTCTCCTACGGAAGCGGGTGACTCGGCCCCCAAAATATTTATAAATCTCTTAAACAGTCCTCACCTGCAGCGACCTGGCGAGTTCCGAGTCCAGGTACCTTCCCGTGGTCCTTCTGTCAGGCAGGATGTACTTAGGCAAGGACTTGAAGAACCAGGCACCTGACTTCTTCCACATTTCCCTGGTCTCCGCGCACAGGTTGCACATGTAGGCCTCCCTGGAGTAAAGTGGCGATCTGTAGGAAAACGGATATATCTTTACTAATATTATAAATCTTTACTAATATTATAAAGAGGTAACATTTGTTTGTAAGTTTGTATGTAGGGGGTAATCGCAGGAACTACTGGTCCGATTTGAAAAATTCTTTCAGTATTAGATAGCCCATTTATCGAGGAAGGCTAAAAATCAGCACGCTAAGACTAAAAGGAGCTGAGCATTAATGGAAAATATGACGTAGACGAAGTTGCGTGGGTCAGCTATGTATTATAAATTAAATTTATCTTGGAAATAGTTATCTCCTTAACACGTGTTTTGGTCATAACACCGAAATAAACTCAGAGGTCTAGAGGTTAGAAAGATATAAGCCGGACAGAATCAATTTCAATTCTTTTTCTTCATTTTAAGGGTTCCGTACCCAAAGGGTCATCAACGGAACCCTATTACTAAGCCTGCTGTCTGCCCATCAGTGCGTCCATCTGTCTGCGGGCTGTATCTCAAGATTCTTAATACAGTGTTTTCCAATAAGAGGTGTTATTTTGATATTCAAAGAAAAATGCCATTTATGTACCTATATAAATGATCGGATGTTTATTTCATTATAAAGAGGAAGGTATGCCGTTAATAGTGGAAAATAACATCAGGCAAATGACCACCACGACCACGCTTACAGGACCATATCCTTTTCATGAAATTTTCCATAACCAAATCGCAAAGTGGCTGCCCTATGTCCTCGATACCCTCACGAATTCCATCTTTGAGGTCTTGAATCGACGCTGGGCTGTTGGCGTAGACCTTCTCTTTCACGTGACCCCAAAGGAAGAAGTCGCAAGGTGTTAAATTACAAGATCTCGGTTGCCTGAATTTTTTCAACATCAAAATAACACCTCTTATTGGAAAACCCTTAGGTAGACAGTTGAAACTTTCACAGAGTGTATATTTCTATAGCTGCTATAACAAATAATAAAAATTAAAGGGGCCTCTCATACAACAAACGTGTTCTTATCGGTTTATAGGGACCCTTTGTGTTAGAGTCCGACTCGCACTTGACCGTTTTTTTTTTTACTGATTTGACTGTTTACAAATGCTGATTGGAAATTATAGTATTGCTATTCTTGTATCGAACATGTTTGCATGTCGTAATGTTAAATGTAAAGAGTCTCTACAAAAAAAAGGAATCTTATCTGCATACCTAAATTATTGGACCGACCGACCTTGACAATTCAAAAGTGCCTGTAAATGGTTTAATTGAAATAAATGCTTGAATTTTGAATTTTGATTGACAAATACATGATTTCTACACACACAAGCGACACCAAAATAATTTATTGTCTATCGGAAACTTTACCAAACGAACTCAAAACCTCCAGGTCCAGAGCGATCTTGAGGATTTGAGTTCGTTTTTCTTTTCAGAAAATTATAAAGTCGACAAACCGTTGTCAGAATTTACAAAGTTCAGCGTCCATTGTTCATGCCAACAATACTGAGAACAAAGCTACTTATAAGTTGGTTTTGTACTAAGTTACAATTCAGTGTGGTGAACTAAGTTTGTTTTAAGTTCGCCATTCGGTTCACTTTCATTTAAGTTTGTTTCTGTGGCTGATAATGAGAATTGGAGAAACAATCAACTTTGTAAGATCAACTTACCTTGGTTGAACCTTACAAAGTTGATTGTAAATGGATTATTTGGCAGTTTTGAGATACTATTATTGGTTACTCAGTGACCGACTTTTTGACAATATATGGGGATATGCAATGCATGTATTTTTTATCCGACTGCGAGACGCAAAACATTAATTGTGTTCATCGACCTATGCTAGTAGCAACACAATGTCTGTTTGTTCCGTTGTAGCACTCTCGAGACCGAACGCGCTTAAGTTGATGATACTTAAAATAATTAAAAAATATAACTTAGTAATGGTGATTTTAATTAATAAAGGTTAAGTAATAGTAAAAGACGCGACATTGATTGTTAATTACCTCTTGTGTTACTGACATCAATGATCAATTGTCAGTTTGCTACGTTGATAAGGCTTGAGCAAACTAATCTTGTTAACGATGCTCCTTTAAGCGGTTTATTTGGAAATCTTGATAATAATTTGTGGTTTTGTAGATTTCAACGCGTGTTTTTATTTTGCCACTCCCGCCGCCAAACTGGCGCCAATATCATTTTTTTGACATTCTCTTTTGCGTCACATTTTCCATTAATACTCCGCTCCTATTTGTCTTAGCGTGATAATAAATACCCTTCCTTGATAAATGGGCTATCTAACACTAAAATAATTTTCCAAATCGGACCAGTAGTTCCAGAGCAAGCAAACAAACAAACTCATCAGCTTTATAATATTAATATAGATCCCCCGGAATACAGAACAATTTCGCAGAAGCACAGCGAACAATATGAAATACAACGCTTAAACTTCAGCTGAAATCATTGAAATATGATTTCATGAAACAATGCAATTTGATGTGTATTCAGCTACCCCGCTGGTTAGTCTGAATAACCCGCACCTACAATTATAAATGTAACCCAAGAATGCTTTTGTTGGAATATATTTCAGATTCAGTGCAATATTTAGTTCTAGTCAGTCAAACAAATATTTAGTAGGTATATATATATGTCCTGCCGGAGTTGCGCGACTATGCGAAAGAGATACCGCGGCTCCGGAACACAAAGGGCAACGAAGGAACATGGATGGGTTTTAGTCAGTAAAAGTCTGACACTCCCTCCCGCTCCGCCCAGAGCGGGAGAAGTAATTTGATGATTTCCCATTCCTAAAAAAAGTAAGTATTTGAGCTCCTTAGTGCTCGTTTACGGAGACGCGACCTGCACGAAATTCAAAAATTGGCGTTGTATGAGAGCGTTTACGAAGAAGATATTTACGCACGCGGCGGGGCCCACAGCGTTGTACGCGGCGTTGTACGCGGCGTCGCACGAGGAGTTGCAAGCGGCGTCGCACGCCCTACGCCCTGCTCAACGTTAACGAGCACTTACAGAACTATGCTTAGCTTGTACCTATTATCTACTAAAGATTCACGATTAATTGAGTGAGTACATGATTCACAGTTGAGCACCTTAGAGTTCTGAGCGGAGCTAAACGATAACTGACAAATTCTGGCACTGTCTGGACAGGTACAACCAAATATGTATGATATTTTCTTAAAAAGACCACCACGGACATTAACCGACACGGTTCTCATATTAACCAATAAATTAATTGTATGGACTTTAAAAGAGATCTCTGAATTTGTTGCACTAAAAATTAAGTGTGCGTTATATGAAGACCGCGTTACTATGTAATGCAAATTCGTTCAATATTATGAAATGGTATGAAAATTTAATCCAATATCGAAAAACCTGGAATTGATTTCGTTAAAGTAATTGAAATGAAAGTGCAACAAGCAACGCAAAATCACCCCTTTTATGAGGTAATGAATTTTCAGGACGTTGTAAACTCATTTGTACTGGCCGGGGAGCGTACAGAGTAGGTATTTTACAAAGGTTCCCGATCGGAAAAAGATGGAATTACTTTTTTATATGTCTCGTCTATTGATTCGTTGCGTCATAGAACCCATTTTAGGCGATGGTTTTTTCGTACGACGAGAGTGACTGCATTACAGCTACTTGGCAGGCTAACTTGCACTGCCAGGCTTGCGGAATTTGTTTGAAAGAGTCACCGCAGCCCTGAGGTCTAATTTACGTAATTTTATGATGCACCGATTAAGTTTTAGTGCAGTTGCTGTAAAGTTTAAGTTTGAGTGATAAACGATATTCTTGTAATCTTTGAACTGCGCGTAAACTGCACGTCAACTGCACGACAGCCAAACTCTACCAAACTTACTAACGGTGCAGAGAAAAAGTATTACTCACTAAATAATCGAATAAAATAAATTAAATTTCAATAAATAGGACGTCATATAATATTAAAACTTAAACTTATAAGCTGTCATTTTGGGACGTCAAACAAATAACCAATCATGTTGCGTTCCGAAGTACGCACCAAAGACGCGCAACAGTAGAATGCCGTTATTGCGCTCGCGTGACGCAAACTTGACGCGAGCGTGTCTGACAGCGGTAGAGAATAAGAAAAGCGTTGTTTTGATCGAAACTTAACTTCAACTGCACTGCAACAGCACTTATTTAGTTACGTGAATAAGCCTACTGGAACTTTGCGTTCCAGACATTATGAGGAAGTTTTGGTTCGCCCAAAGTGGCAGAAGTAATTTGACGATTTCCCATCCATAAAAAAGGCTAACTTGCACACTATGATTTGTCCTCTCACCCGATTCCGGCTTGACGTTGAGTTCTGGGACACCCTGTATATATGAAGTTTACACAAAATGTTTGCATAAACATTGTAAACAAGGATTATTCCTCAACATTACATGTGCCCACCACGTCTGAAGGATTACATTAAGAGGATAAACAGGAATGGGGTTTAAATGAACACTCGGTAACTGAAAGCATAAATCTTTACGTTTCCAGCATTGTGGTTCGTTATTCACTAAACCCGCAGCTGGGTTTTTGCAGGAAATCCAGGCAAAGCTAAAAAGTTATGTAAATAAAAATATGGGCACTGATTTGTGTTTTCTAAATACAAGTCCAATGTTTGGTCATTTATTTCAAAATCAAAGGCGCTTTCTGCGATACTATAAATATTTGCTTAAATTGTGAATAAAAAATAAAAGAAGTTTTCCGCTACAGTCACAGAAGGCGCTTATACAGTCTAGTTACATATTGACGTTTAATTTATATTATATATTATTATTTTGGAAAGCACACATTCCCAACCACTGCAACTCCTGAAAGCCAGAATCAACAGTGGCGACCACCAGAAAAACGCCGAGCTAATGAAGCCCGACGAGTCCTGGAGAAACGAATAAACTGTCTTGGATCCCGCAACGAAATTAATCAGGAGAGTACAGCGGTGGAGTAGAAAAAATGAAATATAATTTCTACTTCCCACCTAGTCAAGCAGGAGACAGATTTGAGCTAGGCCAATTTCCACCCCTTAGCCGTACGCATAAATTAAATAATACCAAAACGTTTAGTGCGAATGGATGACATATCCACCATGATCTCGGTAGTACGACTACTACCGGAAGTACCGGGTTGCAGTATCTTGTTGGAACACGGATAGACCCGGGTGAGGCGTCATGGGTCAAGGATCATCAAAAATTACTTTCATTTTTATCTTCATTAAATAAAGGTACAGGAAGTTAGAGGAGCTCGTGGCTAAATAATAACAGCCGCACAGGCCGATCTTCAAGGTTAAGCAACGCTTGCCGAGGTTGGTCTGTGGATGGGTGACCATCTTAACATACCGAGTTTCTTCCGTGCCTCGGAAAGTACGTTAAACTGTTGGTCCCGGCTGTCATTTGGAGATCTCTGGCAGTCGTTACGGATAGTCGGAAGCCAGAAAATCTGAGACCAGTCTTGCCAAGGAGTACCGTGTTACCCAGTTAATGGGTTGCGGAGGTCTGGTAGGCAGCCGCTCCACGTAAAATACTAGTATTCAGCTGAATCCGGTTTGACTGGAAGCCAACCCCAATATAGTTGAGAAAAGGCCAGACAGATGAAAGGTACAGGAAGCTAACTTACCTATGTGTAAGGTTTTCTATGACGCACTTGGAGCAGGCCGTGTGCCTGCAGATGGAGCATGTTCTCAGCGGGGCCAGCAGTCGGGATGCCTCGCCGCAGAGCAGGCAGGTCCGCGGGGCGGGTCCTTGTGCAGAGCGACGCATTCCTACACAATATTAAATGAAATAGATTGCGGGACTAATTTCACATTAAAATGCACAATATTAAAGGAAATAAGGACTATTTTGACATCACAGAAAAAATATGACGGGTTTGCTCTTGACTCTGGTCTAGGTCAGAGGTAAATACTTAAGTAAATCATATTTTTTCCCTTCTGAATGTAAATTGACTCAGTCCACTCAGACATACCGCGTGTATCTGACATCGACGCATAAACGATTTCCATGGGTGTTGGAATTTTTCGTCGGTTCTTATCTCATTTTTTCATTTCTTTCAAGAGTACCACAAATAGGTATCAGCTCAGCTGAGCTGATATCTATTTGTGGTTTTATTCAGACTGCTCTTTTTAGTGAAAGTAGTTAATTAATTATTTTTTTATTAAAATCTCATTGGGTTAGGTCAGAATAACGATTATGAGCAGTCTAAAGTAAAAAAAAAACCCTTGAAAAAAATGAAAAAATGAGAAAAAATCCGACGAAAAATTGTAAGTCTAGGGTGTCCAGAATCATGCCCTGGACCCATGGAAATCGTTTGTACGTCGATGTCAGATACACGCGGTATAGCACTTAGAACCTCCTTGCGTAACACTGTCTCTCAAGATACAGATAAGTACCCTAGTTTGAGTGACAGAGTTTAATCTATTGTGTACAGATATCTGCAGCATTCAAATGTTCGTTAAGTCTAAAATAAGTTAAAAATTGTAAGTTAAAGTACGTGTATGTTTGGGGAAATAAAGAAATTTATTTAAAAAAAACTGGCCAATGTCGAGTCGGACTCCCGCAAGAAGGGTTCCGTACCATTATCGTTTTATTTATACGATTTATGACGTATTAAAAAAAACTACTTACTAGATCTCGTTCAAACCAATTTTCGATGGTAGTTTATATGGTAATATACATCATATATTTTTTTCAGTTTTATCATTCTCCTATTTTAGAAGTTACAGGGCTGGAAGGGGGCACATTTTACCACTTTGTATAGATACGTATGGGTATGATGAATTTTTTTTTTGTTTTCAATTCTAAGTAAACCCTCAAAATTTATTGTTTTTTTTTCTATTTTTGTGTGAAAATCTTAATGCGGTTCACAGAATACCTACATCTACTTACCAAGTTTCAACGGTATAGTTCTTATAGTTTCGGAGAAAAATGGCTGTGACATACGGACGGACAGACAGACATAACGAATCTATAAGGATTCCGTTTTTGCCATTTGGCTATGGAACCCTAAAAAAAGGAGGTGACAGAAACAAGTCGAAGATTGATTGAGCTTAGAAACCTGTCTACATAATACGATGTTTTTTTGTAGCCTATGTTATTTGTGTCCTACTGCAGGGCAGGTAACAAAATTTAGTAATACCAGCATTTGTTGACCATTGCTTAGCTCGCGATAAAGTTGACTTTCGCAAAAACAGTAACCTCAAGGGCATGTGAGAGACCTTCCAGCGCTGCATCTTTCGGTACGCGGTGGCCACTCCAGAATCTTTAGATTCCATCAACAATCTGAGGGCCAATTCTACAAATAAACAACTTTCGCATTAGCATGGCAATCGCAAACTGTCAAAAGAGCCTTAATTTTCATACATTTTTGACAGTTTTCTTGGACCAGATGCCATGAAGCACAAGCAACAAAAAACAAGTGCGAGTCGGACTCGCGCACTGAGGGTTCCGTGAGCAGAAGTTGCGATTTACGATTTATGACGTATTAAAAAAAAACCACTTACTAGATCTCGTTCAAACCAATTTTGCTGGTAGTTTACATGGTAATGTACATCATATATTTTTTTTAGTTTTATCATTCTCTTATCTTAGAAGTTAAGGGGGGGGGGGAACACACATTTTACCACTTTGGAAGTGTCTGTCGCGCAAACTGTTCAGTTTAGAAAAAAAAGAATTTAGAAACCTCAATATCATTTTTGAAGACCTATCCATAGATACCCCACACGTATGGGTACGATGAAAAAAAATGAGTTTCAGTTCTAAGTATGGAGACCCCCAAATTTTTTTTTTTCTATTTTTGTGTGAAAATCTTTATGCAGTTCACGAAATACATCTACTTACCAAATTTTGACAGCAAAGTTCTTATACTTTCGGAGAAAAGAGGCTGTGTCATACGGACGGACGGACAGACAGACAGACAGACAGACGGACAGACATGACGAATCTATAAGGGTTCCGTTTTTGCCATTTGGCTACGGAACCCTAAAAATTGACAATAAATTGAGGAGCTCACGCTCGTGGCTATTCCGCAACATGTTAAATACTGGTATCCCGCTGAATACAGTTAAACTGGAAGCCGACTCAATATAGTTGTAAAAGGCTAGGCAGATAGATTTACTATCATTATCTCCAATAGAATGTCACTATGCCGGACGGAGAGACAGACAGACGGACAGACATGACGAATGTATAAGGGTTCCGTTTTTGCCATTTGACTACGGAACCCTAAAAATTGACAATAAATTGAGGAGCTTACGCTCGTGGCTATTCCGCAACATGTTAAATACTGGTATCCCGCTGAATACAGTTAAACTGGAAGCCGACTCAATATAGTTGTAAAAGGCTAGGCAGATAGATTTACTATCATTATCTCCAATAGAATGTCACTATGCCGCGCCCCAGATCTTCGATAATGAATTAGATCATCCAGTTCTAATAAATTTTATAAATAATTCATAGAATATTCTCCTTCCAGTCATTTTCTGCTGAAGCCAGTGATTAATGAATGAACTGAATAGAGCGTCGCATGATTAATTAACTGTTTTATCCTTAATGGTCCGAGTTGGACGGTCTAATTGAGATCTGGTGCCTTAAGTGGTCTTTGGAGACTTTCATAAAATGTTAGGAATTTGTATGAAGTCCTATTTTAAGCTTCCTTGCCCAAAGGGTAGTCATTGGAACCCTATTACTAAGCCGTCCGTCTGTCAGTGGGCTGGATCTCAAGAACTGTAATAGGTAGACAGTTGAAATATCAGTTTGTGTATTTCTGCTACCGCTATTACAACAAATAAAAAGTTGAATTAAATTAAAAATTAAAGGCGGCTCTCATATAAGAAACTCGAGTTTTTTGCGACTTATAGCACCGAACCCTTCGTGTGAGACGGCGGCTCATACTTGGCCAGTTTTTTTTTTTTTATAATAAGCCTAATTAGCATTTTTTATGAACATTTTTGCGTATTTCAATTTCTGTGTAGAAGATGACGTCGTCCAAGTATCACCAATTGAAAGTGCAAAAAACTTTTTCACAAAAATATATAACCGACTTCCAACACTGCAAAGTATAAAATAACCTTTATGTTGGAAGTCGGTGTTAAAAAACAAAGATACAAAACCAATAATAACGACTTCAGCCTCAGGAAGCAACATCGTCTTATGCGATAGACAGAAGAGTTGAGGTGAATATTAAGTTCACATAGACTGAACTACGCTAACTAGCGGTTGCATATTAAAAAATCAAAACTTTCTCGAGCTAATTTCAAATATGCAACCTAACTAACTTATATGTCGTGCCTCTTGTATGAATACATAATTATATACAGCAGTTTTAATAGAACCACGGGCCGTAGCGCGCTACGCCATGCTACGCCGTAGCAAACACTGCTACGTCTCGCGTCTACGCTCACTGAAACTATCAGAGTTCCAATTCTACTAACTTTCACATTCGTATCAATCGCAAACTGTCTAAAATGTATGAAAATAAAGTCTTATTAGACAGTTTGCAAAACTGCAACATGGGTAGATTTTAGAAGGTCTAAAAATGGCGATGTTAATTCAGCGAAATTGAAAAAAAAAAATGAAATTTGTTGCTTTTTTGTTGCTATTTTTTTTTGTTGTTTTACTTGATATGTGTTTGCTTTTAAAGATAAAGATATATTTATTGCTTAACTGTGTACATTAAGATGTTATAAAAAAAAACATTACATTTTATTGTTACAACAGTCTACCCAAGTCGGATATGCAATAGTATAAGAGGACTCTAGTCTTGGTCAGAGATAACAGAGACAAAGTCTACGATGGAACGAGCTTACCCAGAAGTAGCCTGTTCACTCTAACTTTGAAAAGATACCCTTTTGTAATTAGTAGCTAAAAATTATTTTTTTTTGCTCCAACCGATCGCAAAAAATCGGCAATAACGCTAACTTTTCATTAAGATAGCGTGGAAATCACTGGATGTAGACTGATCGATCGAGCGAATAGGGGTCAATTTGTTGCCATTTTAGAAAGTAAGAGTCTTGTACTCTGCTCGGACCTTATGAGAAGTCATCTGAAGACATTCTTTCCATAAAAAAGGTACGGAGGGTTTACCTTCAAGTCTCGCCACCAGCCTGCCGACCCTCTTAGCCTCCACCTCATCTATCTTCTCCGCCCTCTTTACGACGGCTGCGATGGCTTCCCTCTCGCTCGGAGTCAGAGGAGGCTCGCTTCGCGCTGCACTCCATCCTGTGCGTAACCTGAGGGACACGAGAATGAAACTACTTAGTACCGAGAAATAAGATCTTAAAGATGTTAGAAGACTTTAAAACGATAGGTTGGTGACCTGTACTCTCACTCAACAGTAGCTTAATAATCATAGGTGCTCGCTCAGGTGTAAACGAGAAACTTTAAAAAAAAACTTTTTACAAAAAACACTACAAAATAAAAAATAACTTTAATTTCGGAAGTCGGTGTTTTTGTTAGTTTCCTCGTATTTTGACACCGACTTCCGAATTTAAAGTTATTTTTTACTTTGTAGTGTTTTTTTTTAGAAGTCGGTTGTATTTTTTTGTAAAAAGTTTTTTATTTTTTACTTTTTAGTGGTGCCCCACACCTAACAACACCACTACAAAATCGCAGAAAAGCAAAATACGCAATTTCGATTATGAAAGAATCATCTAAATAGTCAAATTCCAGCGATTTCGATTTAAAATCCAAAGTTCGTAATCGATTTTGATATGATTTAAATGGGACCAATCTGCAAGTATATCCTTTCAGACAAAACAAAAATTTTTGAAATCGGTTCATAATTGTCGGAGTTATGAGGTAACAAATATATAAAAAAAAAACATACAACCGAATTGATAACCTCCTCCTTTTTGGGAAGTCGGTTAAAAAGGGAAATCAACAGCTATTGAACAACAACTTTGGTTCAAATAGAACCTCGCAGGAGCCTTTACAAATTCGGATCTTCCGTAAAAAATGCTACAAAGAAAGATAAAGCAGTGACTTCCGTTACATATGTAATACCCACAATAGTTAAAGAAACTCATGGACACCTTGCCTGCACGTTACAGGAACTGACGGACACCTTGCCCGTACGTTACAGAAACTGACGGACGCATTGCCTGCACATTGCAGGAACTGATGAACACCTTGCCTGTACGTTACAGGAATCTACTTATAGCGATGCACTCTATGTAAACTCTTAAGAACAGCAGTTAACATTATCTGTTATATTTCCCAATATTAGTTCGTAAAAATTATGTATGAAGGCAAAAATATGCTAAACAAGTCAAAACAGGACCCAGTATCAACATAGCATACTGTAAAAGAAACATGTCACAACGCCAATTATCTGATAAGAGAAGAGACGTATCTATAGCAAGCCATCCATTACAAAAACGACACTTATAATTAAATAGATAAGACCTAAAGTTCCTTCACCTTGGTATTGTTTGTCAGATCGTTGAGCTCTTTTAAGTTCTAAGTTTTAGCTAAACGATTACTCACAAATGCTTGCACTGTATGAAGAGGTCAACTCAAATCTCTACTTTCCTCAAATAAATATATTATACTAGCTGTCCCCCGCGGCTTCGCTCCCGTCAACTACCTATTTTTTTTTTGCTTTTAAACCTTCCCTGTATTCTGGCGAACTAAACAAAAAAAGAATTACCGAAATCGACCCAGCCGCTCTCGAGTTTTAGCGAGACTAACGAACAGCAATTCATTTTTATATATAAGATTATAGCTACCTCAGACATCAACCTACATGGTTCTCCTATGGTTTGACCGGTACGATTGTATGGACTTCAAAAGAGACTTTGAATTCCGAGTTTGTTTATATGTTTCATCTCAAGATTGACAGCTAGGAAACACCGGCCTCATCATAATATCAACCGGAAGAAGTCCACTGCTGGAAATAGGACAAGTGTCGCCATAACTACCAGTCCTGTGCGTCTCACATCCATGGGCTACCGGCAACCCTCACCAGGTCTTCGGTTCACCTTGTGGGAGGCCTTCCAAAGTTATTGGCCTGTCGGTTTTCAATCGGTTACATTTTAGGGAGTGTGCGACGGAATTGCATAATTTAATTCCGCGAAGCCCGTTCCATCATCGGACCACAAGACGTACGGCGATGCACCGTATGCCGCCGCATGGTGGGCATCCCACCTATACGCACGAAACGTTTTGGGAATACATTCATTGTGCGTACAGCTAAGGCGTGGAATTCCCTGCCGGAGTCTGTGTTTCTTGATAGCTACAACCTTAATGTAAGTCAAGAGTGAATAGGTTACTTCTAGGCAAGCGTGCTCCACCTTAGACCGCATCATCGCTTAACATCAGGTGAGATAGTGGTCAAACGTGTGCCTATCAATAGTAAAAAAAAAAGTTCCGTGTTCTGGTACAGGGTCGCCACTCCAGAACTTTTCGACCCCATCGACCATCCGTTCTGCGAGCAATGTGCCCTGCCCACTGCCACTTTAGTTTGGCGATCCTTCGGGCTATGTCGGTAACCTTCGTTCTCTTGCGGATATCATCATTCCTGATTCGATCACACATGGAAACTCCAAGCATTGCCCTCTCAATTGCCCTTTGGATTACATTAAGCCTTCCGATGAGGCCCATTGTGAGCGACCACGTCACGCTAGTATAAAATGATCAAAAAAGATCGACATGTAAAATTGTTATTTACAAAATAAAAATATCATTTATCATCGTTTGTCTAGGTTGGTGACCTGTACTGTTATTCAAAACGTGCTTAATCATAGATGCAAAATCACCAAAAACCGATTAACTTAATACCTTTCATCTCATATCTGTAATGCTGGCACTATACTTTTGTCAAAATATACGCGTTACATTGTCAATACAAAATCACCGTAATCTCGAGAACATAAGGTATATTTTGTAGCACACAAGTGACGCGAAAATTTAGCTATAAGGCCGGCCACATACGTACCTACGGTCTCCTCATTAGGTTTTCCGATTAGGAATTCAGATTCGGAATTCGTTAAAACGTTCGACTATCTGCGGGTCTTAAAAGGCCACTTTACTCAAATTTTCCAAATCAACCTTGAACCTAATTCTGTAGCAATAAAGATGAAAATGAAATTTTAGAGATTGTTATATGATTTATATTATGATCCTAGTGTAATTCTACTGAAGTAGCATTTTAAGACCCGCAGCTCTTCTGACCTGAAGACGCGGCTGTTTTTCGAAAGGATCGTCAGCTTTTTTCCCATTCGGAAATAGTACATTACTGCAGCTGCCAGCAAAAGAGGCATTGATGGATGAATGTGTAAATGTGGGCCGAGACTTAGCCGAGGCACACATACGTTAGTCCATCAATGTCTAGTTGTGGCCAAGGCTTGTATAGTACTTTTCCCAAAAAATGCGGGGAAATTAAAATTAAGTAGTAATATCAATGCCAAACAACGAATAAAAATCATTTCTCCAGTGTTAAACTATTGTTACGCGCCAGAATTAATGCCGGGTACACAACGTACTACTAACGCCATCTAGTATCGAGTAGTGGAACTAATTGGGTCACGATCTTTCTAGACTTTTCGATGCTAGAACATCCTCGATGTTTCGACATCTAGTCAGTCGGGACCGGTATGTTCCCGAACTTTCTAGATATTTCCATTCTCGAAGGTTCTGGAAATTACTGTGGGACTATATAAGCTGCGCATCGCTCGCGACTCGGTCAGTATTGAATTGGCGATACTAAGCGATACATCGGAAGCGATCTTCAACTGCGAATTAAGTGAAGTGAAGTGTTTAATAGTGTGATTGTGTGTTATAATTAGTGCGTTTAAAGTGATAATTAGTCTTGATTATTAAAGTGTCATTGTTGGTTAAAAAATCGGCTGTTTTTATTGTCACGAACCCCAAGCTCGTAACACTATTCATTTGTTTTTTTTTTTTCAATAATTTCAAATTTATTCGAAACTAGCTTCTGCCCGCGACTTCGTCCGCGTGGAATAGTAACTTTGGGCTAGCGCTAACTTTAACCCACGACTTCGTTTACGTAGAAGGTGAAAATATTTTGAAATAATAAGTACGTTAAGGAGCTATTTTAGCATAAATGCGCGCGCAGTACTTGATCACTATTTTGCTGCGATGTTATTTTAAAACTGCGATATTAATTGAAATCGAATGAAAAACCCTGATGTTGAAACATTCTTCATTAGTGCTACGCTCCTACTTGTCTTAGCGTGATGATATAGGTATATATCCTCGATAAATGGGCTATATATCTAATACTGAAATAATTTTTCAAATCGGACCAATTGATAGTTCCTGAGATTAGCGCGTTCAAGCAAACAAACAAACTCTTCAGCTTTATAATATTAGTATAGATATACCTATATACTGTACCCAGTAAAAAGGTTTTTTTTAAACGAAGCTACTCGCTAGCCTCTAGGCGCCAAGCTAGCCGCCTGCCTGTGCGTTCGCGACCTTATACAAAAATAATCCTTATAGCATGATTCAGTATTAACGCGCGATGGCTTATTATTAGCGTATTTCATGTATAACTTTTGTGTTTCTATACCGATTTCTATGATTCTTTTTTATGGAATAGTTAATAATGTTAACTTTTTTAATTAGGGATGACTGAGAGTGTTATAAACGTAAGAGTAGACAAATATAATCAGAAAGCTTCGAACTGCTAAGCTATCGGGAGTTATACGTGTTATTGTGCGTCAATTATAAAAGATAGACATTATGCTGTCGTTGGATATTTTTTATATAATTTTAAGGAGAACATTTCCGTCATACATGATTTCTGTGTAGCTTTCACCATTAAGGTTGCACACGCGACGGAAGCTTAAAAAATGGAGTAATTTCTCCCGTTTTCCCAACATTTTCCTTCACTGCTCTGCTCCTATTGATTGTAGCGTGATGAAAAGTATACTATAACCTGCTCAGGAGTATAAATAATAATTGTACCAAGTTTCGTTAAAATCCGTCGAGTAGTTTTTGTTTCTATAACGGTTATACAGACAGACAGACAGACAGACAGACAGACAGACAGACAAAAATTGTACTGATTGCATTTTTGGCATCAGTATCGATCCCTAATCACCCCCTGATAGTTATTTTGGAAATATATTTCATGTACAGAATTGACCTCTCTACAGATTTATTATAAGTATAGATAGAAGATAGAAGATAGATAGATTTAAATCAAACATTTGAAAAGTTACCTCCTTGGTTGCCATGTTTCGGAGTAAAAGATCGTTCTATTTTTAAATTACACGACAGATATGAGTTTACTACGTAATTTGTATGGCCGCTAAACACGACAGAATATATGGATTTTCATACATGTTTTGCCAGCCGCTGCTCGCATGTATTTGGCCAGTACAAAAATTTCGATTTATCTCGAAGAAGGTTGTCAAAATAATGCTCACAAATCCAAGCATGTTTGAGAAAATAAACTAACTGGTACGCCTTTGAACATTTTGTATGGAAGGAAAGCATTCTGGTCGTCGAATTTGAATTTCAGGAAACCGTACGTATGCGGCCAGCCTAACATGAAACACGCACAGTTATCGGGCCACGGATTAGTGTATCTTGTGATCAATATTATGACATAAATAGCGGGGAACGCACGGTCGTGTGAGTTACGTCGATTGTGTGGGCGGTTTATTTTGCACGTATGTTTACAAGGGTACTTAGTGTTTTTTGATGTCCTTTGTTTTCCGAAGGTCTCGTCAATTTAATCTTCAATTCTTGTGTGTTTGATTGATGAAATCAATCATCAATATATACAAAAATCTTCCGTTACTGGCTGATTGAGTGAATGACTGACAAACCACCCACATCCGAATATACTGGTCGTAAAAAGCTGAAATTTGGCATGTAGGTTCCTTATTGGGGAGTGTTAAATTTGGCATGTAGGTTCCTTATTGGGGAGTGTTAAATTTGGCATGTAGGTTCCTTATTGGGGAGTGTTAAATTTGGCATGTAGGTTCCTTATTGGGGAGTGTTAAATTTGGCATGTAGGTTCCTTATTGGGGAGTGTTAAATTTGGCATGTAGGTTCCTTATTGGGGAGTGTTAAATTTGGCATGTAGGTTCCTTATTGGGGAGTGTTAAATTTGGCATGTAGGTTGCTTATTGGGGAGTTTTAATTTTTTTCCCTATGATGCTATCATCTGCTAAGCCTTTTCCCAATTACATAGGGGTCGGCTTCCAGTCAAACCGGATTCAGCTGAATACCAGTGTTTTACGTGAAGCGGCTGCCTACCAGATCTCCACAACCCATTAACTAGGTAACACTGTACTTCTTGGCAAGACTGGAGTCAGATTTATTGGCTTCTGACAATCAGTAAAGACTGCCAAAGATCTACAAATGACAGCCGGGACCAAAGGCTTAACGTGGTGAAAACTCGGTATGTTAAAATGGTCACCCATTCACAGGCCAACCTTATCAAGCGTTGCTTAACCTTAAAGATCGACCCGTACGGCTGTTTTATTTAGCCACGAGCTCCCCTATGATACCATAACTATTCAAATGTGTTTAGTCTACGGATCACAGAAGCTCACAATATTAACTATCAAACTGAACCAGTTCACTATTTTCGGAGCAAATTGCATGAGATAGTCGGATATATAGACGGCTACATAGACACACGAGTGATCCTATAATAGTTCCGTTTTGTCATTTAAGCTGCAATCAGACTACGCTATAATATAATTGCATATAGTATAGAGCTCTTAGCAAGGCAATATCGCGCACCATACATTATTATTAGTGTCCGACTGAGAGTTCGGTTTCGGTTTCGGCCGAGTTTCGGCCAAAAATCAAGTTACGGCGGCAGTTTCGGTTTCGGCCTAAATTGGCCGAAACTTTTGCCGAATCCGAAACTGAAATCGGAAGTAGTCGTGCACGCTCGCCTAACTTCGTTTCTCGCGGCAACACTGTGGCGGACGCTGGCGGCCCTGTTCGGGAATTGTCGTGCGCCGTTCGGATAGCTCCGTAGCAACAAAACTTAGTCTGTGTGTTATCGTCCGACGTAAACATTCTTTAAAGGTTATGTTTTGAATGTTTTGATGGAACTGATTACATGTAAGTTTTTTTTTAATACTAAACGGGGTTACTCTTGGCCCAAATCTCACCTGATGGAAAGTGAGGATTAGGCCGCTTAAGTTTTTGTTTCGTTTCTGTACTTGAATGATTTATATAGGTAAATATTGAGCCAGTAACTTTGTTTTTTTGTTATTTACAAATTAAGTCACATGTAAAAAAGAGTCACATGTAAAAGTTTCAGTATTTTAAGGAATTTTATACTTGACCACATGAGTTTTGGTTTCGGTTTCGGCCGAAACTGAAGCCAGGGCCGAATATTCGGTTTCGGTTTCGGCCGGAAAACCAGTTTCGGTTGGACTCTAATTATTATGGACACGTTCACACTGTACTATACTATACAGGGAAATTGAAAAAATACCCGAAACCTCTTAGGCAGTGAGAGTACACATGATTATAAGCAACTTTTGTTTTGGTAAAACTCCGAAATCTCGAAAAAAATATCAGCTGTTTCATACAAAATGCAGTATTTAGCCAATGAAAATGTATGAAACAGCTGATATTTTTTTCGAGATTTCGGAGTTTTACCAAAACAAAAGTTGCTTATAATCATGTGTACTTTCACTGCCTAAGAGGTTTCTGGTATTTTTTCAATTTCCCTGTATATTATTGACAATGTATGGTGCGCGATATTGTTGTGCTATGAGCTATATACTCTATGCTATATATTATAGCGTAGTTTGAAAGCAGCTTTAGACGCACCGAACCCTATAAATGAAAAACATGCTTATTACTTCGAATCTATCTACATAACCCTAAAATATAAAATTATTCCGTTACTGAGTGAATGACAGAAAACGCACAGCCGATACTACTGGTCATAGAGAGATGAAAATTGGCTTGTAGGTTCCTTGGGGAGTGTAGAGGCGTACTAAAAAAGGATATCTCGAAATTCCTACGGGATCAGGTAAAAAAGGATATCTCAAAATTCCTACGGGATCAGGTAAAAAGGATATCTCGAAATTCCTACGGGATCAGGTAAAAAAACGGGATATTCGCGTACGAAGTCGCGGGCAAAAGCTATGTTATGAACCAATGGAATCCCGAATCGATAGAAACATAGAATATAAAAGTCTATCTACATCGAATATAACTTAAATATATACTAATATATATACTTATATTATAAAGCAGAAGAGTTTGTTTGTTTGGTTGAACGCGCTAATCTCAGGAACTACTGATCCGATTTGAAAAATTATTTCAGTGTTAGATAGCACATTTATCGAGGAAGGCTATAGGCTATATATCATCACGCTAAGACAAATAGGAGCGGAGAATTAATGATAAATGTGACGCAGACGAAATTGCGCGGGTCAGCTAGTAATTAATGTTACGCGCCAGAATTAATGCCGGGTTCACAACGTACTACTAACGCCATCTAGTATCGAGTAGTGGAACTAATTGGGTCACGATCTTTCTAGAATTTTCGATGCTAGAACATTCTCGATGTTTCGACACCTAGTCAGTCGGGACCGGTATGTTCCCGAACTTTCTAGATATTTCCATTCTCGAAGGTTCTGGAAATTACTGTCGGACTATATATAAGGTGCGCAAAGCTCGCGACTCAGGCAGTATTGAATTGGCGATACAAGCGATAAATCGGAAGCGATCTTCAACTGCGAATTAAGTGAAGTGAAGTGTTTAATAGTGTGATTGTGTGTTATAATTAGTGCGTTTAAAGTGATAATTAGTGTTGATTATTAAAGTGTCATTTTTGGTTAAATAATCGGCTGTTTTTATTGTCACGAACCCCAAGCTCGTAACAATTGGTGTCAGAAGTAAGGATTATCATGCCGATTCTGCCAAAGGACGACACGGAGGGTATCCGTACCCGTAGTCAACGCCAGCAGGAGACGGATCAGAGGCGTTTTGGTGGTGCAACGCCGCAGCCGTCGGAAAGTCAGCTACCGACCATGGAAGCCGGTCCGTCCACAGTAGCTCCATCAGCAGCACCAGACTTTGCTGCTCTGATGATGATGCTGCAGGAACAGGCTCGCCGAGAGGAGGAACAGGCTCGGCGACAGGAGGAACAGGCTCGCCGACGGGAGGAACAGGCCCGTCGGTTGGAAGAACAGCTGCAGCACGACAAGGCGGAGCAAGCCCGACGACAGGAGGAACAGGCCCAGCGACAAGAGGAGCAGGCCCGACGCTTGGAAGAACAGCTCAAGCTTGACAAGGAGGAGCAGGCGCGCCGACAGGAAGAACAGATGTTCCTCATGAAAGAACTGCACGCGTCTTTTGGGAAAGGCATGAAGGAAGTGAAGGATAAGGTTGCTCAGTGTGACAACCGCCTGTCAGATGCTGAAACACAGATCAGCAAATTTTATGACGTTATTGCTGATGTGAAGAAGGAGTTGGGTAACCTTAAACTTGGAGATGGGATTGCAACTCCCGTTACTACTACACCTTCACTACGTGGATTCAAAGTGCCGCCGTTCGATGGGACGTCTTCTTGGTCGGCCTACAAAATTCAGTTTGAGGCCGTCATGAAGGCGAACGGTTGGAGTAAAAATCAAGCCATGACTGCCCTCACCTTAGGCCTGCGCGACCAGGCCTTAACTGTATTGGAAGCTCTCGGTAAAGAAGTAACTTACGAGCAGCTCCTTGAAGCACTGGAATCCCGGTATGGTGACGCCCATCTGGAGCACGTGTTTCGTGCGCAACTAAGGGATCGTGTACAGCGTAGTGGTGAAAACCTGCAGCAGTGGGCCCTTGAAGTGGAGAAGCTGGTGCGGAAGGCATACCAGTCTGTACCTGCGCTTATTGAAGGAAACCTGGTCCAGGCCTTCATTGACGGCATCCGCGACCTTGAAGTTAGGGCTGCAGTGAGGCTCGGGCACCACGGGACACTTAAGGACGCTTTGGCCCATGTATTGGAGGTGGAAGCTGTGCGGCAAGATCATCGTTCCCACCGCGTCAGGGAGGTCGCAGCGGCTACAGTTCGCGATCGATTTAAAGGATACAGCCCTAGGTGTTACGGCTGTGGTGAAAGGGGCCACCTTCGATCCAGTTGCCCTAAGCAAACTGCAGAAGGGGAAGGTAGCCAATCTTCAGAGGGTAGGGCGGCTAACAGCACCACTCAACAGCAGCAGGGAAACGAGTAAAAGCCAGGACTGCGGGGCGGGTACTGGCTGAGGTTCAAAGAGCCCCAAGGATTTCGATCTCACAAACCCATGACGGGAACAGCCTTATCATCAAGGGCGAGGTCAACGGAACACCATGTAAGCTGACGATAGATACTGGAGCTTCTCGCACGGTTGTCAGTTCACAACTTGCAGGTCGGTTCTTTGGGGACTCTGCATACTACCGAGAGCGCATAAATTTAGTGGCAGCCACCGGTCAGCGCATACCCGTCCAAGGAGAGAGAGAGATGGAGTTGAAGCTAGGCAACAGAATCTACCAGCATAACGTTGTTGTGGCCGATATAATGGACGATTGCATCCTGGGCTTAGACTTTATGAGGAAGAATCGTTGTGAGATCGACGTTAGTCAAGGAGTTATGAAATGTGGGCAAGAGGAACTTTTCATGGAAGGGGCGTTACCAGGAAATATATACAGCCTGAAGAAGATTGTTCTTCCTCCGAGATCGGAAACGATTGTGCCAGTTAGTCTTCCTCAGAATCCTGGGAAGACTCATCGTTGTGTACTCGTGGAAAGGATAGACAATGACCTTCCTTGGAAAGTTGCTCGAACTTTGGTCAGAGCTACCAACATCTCAAGGGTACGTGTGCTGAACCTTTGTGATAAGGAACAGGTGATAGATAAAGGCACACTGATGGGTACCTGTGAGGAAGTGGAGTGGTTGCGTCGATGCCAATATCCATCAACTGAGACCCTCAGCAAGAATGCCCAAACGAGAGTGATCGCACTTTTAGAAGACTGTCTCAGCGCTCTGTCTCAAAACGAAATGGTCAAGGCGAAGAGGATGTTACTCAAGTACGCCGATGTTTTCTCTTCGAACGATGCTGATATCGGGAAGACTGGCTTAGTTCAACACAAAATAAACACAGGAGAAGAGTTGCCTATCCGGCAGCGGCCAAGGAGATTACCGGTAGCACGTGAAAAGGAAGTGGAAACCATGATTGAGGGAATGGTGAAGGACGGTGTTATAGAACCTTCATCCAGTCCATGGTGTTCACCTGTAGTGCTGGTTAGAAAGAAGGACGGCAGCATGCGGTTTTGTGTTGACTATCGTCGTCTGAACGACGTTACGAAGAAGGACAGCTACCCTTTGCCAAGAATTGATGACACGCTGGACATGCTCACTGGAGTTAAGTGGTTTAGCACATTAGATCTAAAAAGTGGCTACTGGCAAGTAGAAATTGACCCAAAGGACAAGGAAAAAACTGCATTCTCGACGGGAAAGGGTCTGTGGCAATTTAAAGTTATGCCGTTTGGATTGTTTAACGCTCCGGCAACGTTTGAAAGGTTAATGGAACTTGTACTAACCGGGTTAATTGGCGATGCCTGCCTTGTCTATTTGGACGACATCATCATCGTAGGCCGTACGTTTGATGAACACCTTCAAAACCTGGAACGCGTGCTCATGAAGATCCAGAGTGCCAACCTCAAGTTGAGTCCGAAAAAGTGCTCTCTTTTCAAAAGGCAAGTTAACTTTTTGGGTTATGTCGTGTCGGAAGAAGGTACCCGCACTGATCCAGAGAAAATCGCCGCTGTCAAAGATTGGCCAATCCCAAAAGACAAGACGCAGGTCAGAGCATTTCTGGGTCTTTGCTCCTATTATCGGCGATTTGTCAAGAACTTTGCAGATGTAGCCAAACCCCTGCACAAACTAACCGAGGAGAAGCGACAGTTCTGTTGGGATGAAAGTTGCGACATCGCCTTCCGGGAGCTAAAGAACCGTCTGTGCAAAACACCGATTTTGGGGTATCCTAATGCCGACAAGGAATTTATAGTTGACACAGACGCAAGTGATATCGGACTTGGCGGTGTGTTGTCCCAACGGAATGGCGATCAAGAAGTTGTGATTGCGTACTTCAGCAAGTCGTTGTCGAAACCAGAGAGGAATTATTGTGTCACGAGAAGGGAATTGCTTGCTGTGGTAAAGTCAGTACAACATTTTAGCAAGTATCTACTGGGCCGGAAATTTCACTTACGAACTGACCATGCTGCACTGAAATGGCTATTGCAGTTTAAAAACCCAGAAGGACAAGTTGCGAGATGGATTGAACTCTTGCAGGAATACGACTTCGTGGTTGAACATCGCAGCGGGAAATCTCATGGCAACGCAGATGCATTGTCAAGAAGACCTTGCCCTGAAGACTGCAAGCATTGTACTAGGCAAGAGGGTAAAGAAGCCGTACCTGTGAGGATGTTCAAGACAGACTTCAGCAACGAGTGGAAGGAAAGCTTACTACGTGCACAGCAGGAAGATTCGGACGTCAAGCCGATTCTGGACTGGATAAGGACCAGTGCTCCTAAGCCTACGTGGAGCGACGTCTCAGCCATGAGTTCGATCACAAAAAGCTATTGGGCACAATGGGATAGCTTAGTGATTCAGGATGGAGTCCTGTGCCGTAAATGGGAGAATGCTAGGGGAGACAGCAGTCATTTGCAAATGGTTGTCCCTAAAGCGAAAGTACCGGATGCTCTACAGCTGTACCATGATGGATGTTCAGGAGGCCATATGGGAGTTAAACGAACTCTACTGAAGATACGGGAACGTTTTTACTGGGTTCACTGTCGTGACGATGTCGAGGATTGGTGTCGCAAATGTACAAGTTGTGCGGCTGTAAAAGGACCTCAGACTCGTAGCAGAGGTGCGTTGAAATTGTACAATGTTGGAGCACCTTGGGAAAGGATAGCCCTGGATGTTGCGGGACCGTTTCCGTTAAGTGACAGTGGTAACAAGTATTTCATGGTTGTAATGGATTACTTCACCAAGTGGCCGGAAGTCTTCGCCATTCCGAATCAAGAAGCTTCAACAGTTGCAGATAAACTTGTTCATGAAGTCTTCTGTCGTTTTGGAGTACCTTTGGAGATTCACAGCGATCAAGGACGGAATTTTGAGTCACAAATATTCCAGGAAACTTGTCGAGTTATGGGTACTCATAAAACGAGAACAACTTCTTACCACCCACAGTCGGATGGAATGGTGGAACGATTTAATCAGACATTGGAGAGATACCTGGCTAAAGTTGTGGAAAACCGGCAACGCGATTGGGACAAGCACATACAACCGTTTTTGCTGTCATACCGAAGTGCTGTTCACGAAAGCACATCGGTAACACCAGCTTTCGCAAACTTTGGTAGGGAATTACGGTTGCCCGCAGACCTGATCACCGGAATACCACCTGATGACGCAGTATAACCGATTATGCGAATGACTTGCGGAACAAAATGAACGACATTTATGAGCACATCAGACAATCGGGCCAGCGAATGTCAGAAAAGATGAAAACCCGTTATGACCGCAAAATGAACAATAAAGGTTTCGACGAAGGCTCACTAGTGTGGTTGCACAATCCAGTTCGCAGTAAAGGGAAATCTCCTAAGCTTCAAGCTAAATGGGACGGGCCGTACCGGATTGTCACAAAAATCAATGACGTGACCTACCGTATCCAGAAAGGTACGAGAAGTGCACCTAAGATCGTTCATGTGGATCGACTGGCGCGTTATTATGGGACCGATGCTCGGGACGAGCATGTCTTAGGAGGGGGCAGTGTTACGCGCCAGAATTAATGCCGGGTTCACAACGTACTACTAACGCCATCTAGTATCGAGTAGTGGAACTAATTGGGTCACGATCTTTCTAGAATTTTCGATGCTAGAACATTCTCGATGTTTCGACACATAGTCAGTCGGGACCGGTATGTTCCCGAACTTTCTAGATATTTCCATTCTCGAAGGTTCTGGAAATTACTGTCGGACTATATAAGGTGCGCAAAGCTCGCGACTCAGGCAGTATTGAATTGGCGATACAAGCGATAAATCGGAAGCGATCTTCAACTGCGAATTAAGTGAAGTGAAGTGTTTAATAGTGTGATTGTGTGTTATAATTAGTGCGTTTAGAGTGATAATTAGTGTTGATTATTAAAGTGTCATTTTTGGTTAAATAATCGGCTGTTTTTATTGTCACGAACCCCAAGCTCGTAACATTAATATACTTGAATTTTTTTTTTGTATTGGAATAATTTAATTTAATCTAATAATTTTATTCTAATTATAATTTTAATTTAATTTTGTGAATATTTTATTTTGTATGTAAACCTAGTTATATGTGCATGCTGTGGTCTCCTATAACTGAAGGAGCACACTTGTTTGAACCACTGTATCACTGTATTTTATTTATAGATGTATGTATCTGTTGTAGGAGATCTAAATAAATAAATAAACTTCTAACAAGAACTTCTGCCGTTGCGCTTTGCCTGTCATGCAAAGCGAAGCAATATTGCCATATCAAAGGCAATATTCCTGTAGTATCAACGGCACTCTGCGTCACACACAGCTTTGAGTCTGCCATTCAATAATGTGTGAGGGGTAGGTTTGATACTGGTATTTTCCAAGAAGAACTTCTAATATCGATGATAATTTACTTGTAATATTTCATCCTATCCTCTGCCAATGGCTTCGCCCGCATGAGCTCAGATTTTGTAGCAATATTTAGCGAAATACAAAGCGTTTTATATATGATCAAGTTAATAAATACCGAAATTGGATATCCCATTCAAACTAATCAGTAACTAGCTGACCCGCGCAACATCGTCTGCGTCACCTATTCTAACGTGATGATATAATAATATAGCCTATAGCTTTCCTCGATAAATGGGCTATCTAACACTAAAATAATTTTTCAAATCGGACCAGCAGTTCCTGAGATTAGCGCGTTCAAGCAAACAAACAAACAAACAAACAAACTCTGCTGCTTTATAATATCTTATTAATATAAATATAAATAACGTGTCACGTTGTTTGTCCGCGATGGACTCCTAAACTACTTAACCGATTTTAATCAAATTTGCACACCGTTTGCAGTTTGATCCAATTTGAAAGATAGGGTAGCTTACATCTCAATTTATAGTCGCAATATTATATTTTAGGAGCGGAAAATGTGACGCAGACGAAGTTGCGCGGGACAGCTAGTTATAGTATATAGTATAGATATGGAGTTAGTGATAGCGAGACGCCTGAAAGAACAGAATGGAAGAATGTCTAACTCGCTAACACTGTTACCTATAGATATTATAATTTGTGACTATGAAAAGCATTCGTTTTTATGTATGATGATTGACTCAATTCAGTTTCGACAACATTTTAAGATACGTCTATACGCCAGACGAGCGAGTATAATCCAAATTAATGCAAATAAAAATGTTTCACGTATTTCCTGAATTGATAATTTTCTTAGAAGTCCAAACGTTGTTAGCCAGTCTTTCAGTAACGATCTCATACATTTCTAAGTGGTTAATTTAGAATACTTCAAACACGCGAAATGTTCATAATCTACTGAATCGGCCCGAATAAATGTTTGTTTTCATTCGAACATAGCTATGTTCGTTATTTTACCATGTAAATTGTAAGGACTAGGTAAGTAACACTAAGTGCCATTTGCATTATCATTTCAGTACTTTTTTTTAACCGACTTCCCAAAAAGGAGGAGGTTATCAATTCGGTTGTATGTTTTTTTTTTCATGTTTGTTACCTCATAACTCCGACATTTATGAACCGATTTGAAAAAATCTTGAAAAATTATTGAAAAATTATTTTATCTGAAAGGATATACTTGCAGATTGGTCCCATTTAAATTTTATGAAAATCTGTTACGAACTTTGGATTTTAAATCGAAATAGCTGGAATTCGTCTACTTGGATGATAGTTTTATGTCATCCAAGTAATCGAAATTGCGTATTTTGCTTTTCTGCGATTTTGCAGTGGTGTTGTTAGGTGTGGGGTACCACTAAAAAGTGAAAAATAAAAAACTTTTTACAAAAAAATACAAAAAAAAAAAAACACTACAAAGTAAAAATTAATTTTAATTTCGGAAGTCGGTGTTTTTGTTAGTTTCTTCGTATTTTGACACTGACTTCCGAAATTAAAGTTATTTTTTACTTTGTAGTGTTTTTTTTTTTTGGAAGTCGGTTGTTGATATACTAATAACTAAAATTCTTCCGTTACTGTGGGAGTGACTGACTGATAGACTATTATTCGTAGGAAGCTGTTTGGCATGTAGGTTCCTTGGGTAGTGTTGGCCATAATATTGCAACTATAAATTGAGGTGTAAGCTACCCTATCTTTCAAGTTGGATCAAAGTGCACACGGTGTGCTAATTTGATTAAAATCGGTTAAGTAGTTTAGGAGTCTATCGCGGACAAACAACGTGACGTATAATTTATATATATTAAGACTAGCTGACCCACACAACTTCGTCCGCGTCACATTTTCCATTAATGCACGGAGCCATAATATTGCAACTATAAATTGAGGTGTAAGCTACCCTATCTTTCAAGTTGGATCAAAGTGCACACGGCGTGCTAATTTGATTAAAATCGGTTAAGTAGTTTAAGAGTCCATCGCGGACAAACAACGTGACGCGTAATATGTATATTAAGATTAGTGTAGATTATTAATTTGAACAAAGTGAACACAAAAAAATATCCTATAAAAACAATATTTTACAAATTCGTTCAAAAAGTAAAGTCAATCGAATTTGGAATAACTAACCTTTTCCCGCTTTTTTCCCCATAGCTTCGAGTAAACAATCTGTTGTACAACCACACCCCCGGTACATTCGAGCCCATTTCTTATCATCATGAGCACAGTGAACAAGTGACGCGTTCAAGGGCGGCTGCTATTGGCGATCACGTGACGTCACTCACGAGTGTAGCGACTGAGAAGTTGTAGGGTTGGCTGGGAGGACGTATTTGTATAAAACAAAGATAGAATGTTCTTTTTCCAAATTCATTCGATAAGTGCTAATCATTCGACGCCCCGGGTGACGGGAGTCGCAGGGCGATTTCCGGCCACCGAAGGCGCGGGTCTGCGGACGGCGAGCGTTGCGTTGTTCGCCGTTCGATGTTTTGAGCTTAGTTGCGGGCATATTCTACTCCGAATCACCTGTGGTCTTGAGATCAGTCCCAATCCCGAATAAATAAATAAATAAATAAATTGTTTATTGATAAAAATGTACAGATGGTAAGAAAATTAAGCTAGTTGCTAGCAAGATTTACAAAGCTAAGTAACTACATTTTATGGTAGAACATGTTGACGTGTAAGTACATGGTACATCTGTCGACAATTTACGTTACTCTGTCTCTTAAACTAGGTTATGCCTGTGTCTTAAGAGACAGTGGATGGCCATAAGGTTTTAATTTAATATTACCTATTAATTAATGTGTCGATGTCGATCTACCCACAATTTATACAATGATTTTAGAAAATGGTAATGGTAAGTAACATTTAATATAACATTAAAATAATAGGCTTAATTTTTTTGAAAAAAAATTTGAAATAAATGCGGGCGTATTCTACTCTGTAACGGCTAACCACTAAGAACAATACAACAATACGATTTGTCGGTTACCTACTGTCAAATCATGTTGTTATTTCGGGTTCGGGACTAATCGTAACTCCGTAAGTGACACGGAGTAGAAAACGCCTAAGGCCGAAACTACGGACTTCGGGCTTAGAGATTAGGTCCTCGGAATTCAACACCCGCGTGGGTGTCAAGGTTACCAGACGATTTCAATCACTATCCTGTTACTATGTTTGGTTTCGGACACTCCCGTTATATTATTAAATGTGTTGACTAAACTACCAAATATAACAAAGGTATGTCACTGTATGTGTGTGTGTGTGTCAAGTATTTCGGCCTCAACCCTTTCTTTTTCGAGCTTTTCAACATCTTGACGCTCCTTTTTCGATCTTATTAGCTTTGACTCGGTCATTTTCGAGTTTTTCGGCCTCGACCCGTTCATTTTCAAGCTTTTCAGTGTCTTGTCGCTCCTTCCCGAGATTTTCAGCCTCAACTAGTTTATTTTCGTGCTTTTCTGCTAAAATTCGCTCTATCTCAATTTTTTCAGTTTCAACTCGCTCTTTCTTGAGTTTGTCAGCCTCAGTTCGATCTTTTGAAACCTTTTCAGATTCAACTCACAGTGGACGTCTTTCGACTGATATGATGATGATACTGTGTGGACAACAAAACGCCAAGCTGGATCGGGATTGGGTCATACGGATACAGATGAGCAGAGTCGTTACGCTGTGGCTACTACCTAAGAAGTGTTCTGCTCCGTTGGCCTGTCGGTCGCAAGCGCCCCTGCCGAGCGTGGTGTCTTGAGTTCGATTCCCGGCCACCGTAGGCGTGGGTCTGCGGACGCTGAGCATTGGGCGACTCGCCATCTGATCAGAACCAGGACCGGGTCAACGGTGCGCTGTTCCACGCGCGCCTCAAAGAGATGTCAGCATAGTAGACGGGGCCCGCTAGGGTCAGTGCCTGCCAGGGTTGCGGAATTTGTTCGAAAGAGTCGCCGCGACCCTGGAACGCAAAGGACATTAGGAGGAACACATAATCTTAGTCAGTAAGAGTCTGATGCCCGTTTTCACCAATAGCCCCTAAAATTTAAGTGTCTCCTAAACAAATTTAAGGGACTCCTAACGCAAGTTTTGATTTCACCAACGGTTAAGTGACACCTAAAGCATTAAGGGGGCCTTATAATTTAGGGGATGAATTGACGACCCCGTAACACTTAAGTGACACATATTTTAAGGTTATTTTGTGAAGATTACTCTTAGTTAACGAGAAAAAATGGATAGTGACCACGATGTTTATGAAGCTTTGGAAGCAATTGAAAATATAGAATTATTAAGTAACTGAAGTTTGAAATTTCACGGTAAATACGAGGTCGCCTTAAAAAGGCGACCTCGTATTTACCGTGAAACTCGAACGATTGATACGTGAAAGATCGAAAGATTTTAACAAGTATGATGTAGAATTAAAAGAATTTGTGATGGCTATCTACGCACTGTTTTTCGCCTCATTTGTGGTCCCATCTGTCTTTTTATTAAGGCGCGTCCCCGAGCAAAACGTAGCGCTAGCCGTTTTTTGTGCAGTTTTTTGGAGCTATATACTCTTTATCCAAAAGAAATATCAACATATAAAAACTACATTAAATTTCTACATAATCTTGGCTTCAAAATGGTAGATTTATATTTTTTTGTACTAAGTTTAATGTTTAAGTAATCTCCTCACAACGAAACTACAGAAATGAGATATAATTACTGAAAACATGCATCTTCTCGAAAACTAACCATTATTTTGATTTTGTACTTACACTAATGGATAGGCAATTTAATTCTCAGCTGCCATGTTTGATTTTAATTATTTATTTGAATTGTTCCTCTTTTATTCCGGACGCTTTTATCCTGATCGTCTTTTACATCGTTCTCACATGTATGTATAATTTCAACCCGATGTAAATAAATCTTTGTAAAAATATAATTTTTAAAAGAGTGTCCTTGGAGTTTCTTGCGCGTTCTTCTCTATAGAGATCTACGCTTTGGAACGTGCAAATAGCTTCAATTTTTTGGACCGACCGACCTTGACAATTCAAAAGTGCCTGTAAATGGTTTAATTGAAATAAATGCTTGAACATTTTGGTAGAAATATTTTTTTCAATCGAACATAATTAGATTTTACAACGATTTTATTCAACATTCTGAGCGTATTCGCTACTGTTTCTCTTGCGCTGTTATTGAGGGAAAAAATGCTCAAGGTTATTTGGTCAGGTACGGCCTTAAGAATAGTTTCTTTGTGATGGAGCAGTAACTTAATCAACTTATCTTTATCTTCGAGTGAAAAATTTTGTCTACGTTTCCTTTAATTTCGGTAGTCGGTGTGTTTGTTAGTTTCTTCGTATTTTGACACCGAATTCCGAAATTTAAGTTATTTTTTACTTTGTAGTGTTTTTTTTTTGGAAGTCGGTTGTATTTTTTTGTAAAAAGTTGTTTATTTTTCACTTTTTAGTGGTACCCCACACCTTACTACACCACTGCAAAATCGCAGAAAAGCAAAATACGCAATTTCGATTACTTGGATGACATAAAACTATCATCTAAGTAGACGAATTCCAGCTATTTCGATTTAAAATCCAAAGTTCGTAACCGATTTTCATAAAATTTAAATGGGACCAATCTGCAAGTATATCCTTTCAGAATTTTTCATGTCGGTTCATAATTGTCGGAGTTATGAGGTAACAAACAAAAAAAAAAAAAAATGAAACGTACAATCGAATTGATAACCTCCTCCTTTTTGGGAAGTCGGTTAAAAATGCTTACACCAAAGAAAAAGAACACGCAATCACGCAACAAAATGTCACTCAACTCAGTTGACTTCAAAATGTCACTGCGACTTTATTAGGCAATGGCATTCGCCATACAGCCAAAAAAAGTAAATTTTTAACTTTTTTATTTATCTAATATTTAAAAGGTGCAGACCCTACTTTTTCCAAATAAACTTAGTGAAATTACGTGTTTTATCTTGTTTTTTAGGCTAAATGTCATGAAATCATTTACTCGAATAATTTATCGATAAACGTTTCCGCAGTACCTTCGCACTATACGTCACCTAACTAGGGGACTCTTACTTAAGTAGCCCTTAGGATGGTGAAACAGAATTTAGGTAAGGGGATGATTTAAAGGGTCCCCTAAGATAAGGGAACCTTACTTAGGTTACTGTTTAGGTGCTACTGGTGAAAACGGGCATGACACTCCCTTCTGCTCCGCCCAAATCGGGAGGAGTCATTTGATGATTTTCCATCTCTCAAAAAAAAGACGGGCTAATGCCCGTTTTCACCAGTAGCCCCTAAACAGTAACCTAAGTAAGGTTCCCTTATCTTAGGGGACCCTTTAAATCATCCCCTTACCTAAATTCTGTTTCACCATCCTAAGGGCTACTTAAGTAAGAGTCCCCTAGTTAGGTGACGTATAGTGCGGAGGTACTGCAGAAACGTTTATCGATACATTATTCGAGTAAATGATTTCATGACATTTAGCCTAAAAAACAAGATAAAACACATAATTTCACTCAGTTTATTTGGAAAAAGTAGAGTCTGCACCTTTTAAATATTAGATAAATAATAAAAAGTTAAAAATTTACTTTTTTTGGCTGTATGGCGAATGCCATTGCCTAATAAAGTCGCAGTGACATTTTGTTGCCTGATTGCGTGTACTTTTTCTTTGGTGTAAGCATTTTGTTACTTAAAATATTTAGTTAGTTATTAATGATTGCAAAGTGCTTAATGTTCGACAACACTTCATACTACAGACAGTTATTCTGCAGCACCACAGCACCCTATACCGAATAATAGAAAAAAAAAACGTCGAAAAGATGGGATATGCACCCTGCCACGTGTACGTTCAACTTTTGTCAAGAGATTTTTTCATTTTCTTGGTCCGTTTCTTTACAACAAAATAAACGGAGAGTGTCAAATCTACGGTCTACCGTATTACAAATGCAAAAAGACTGTACAATCGTACCTCCAAAGTAAGTCATGCGACGAAACTGAAAAGATCTTAACGTAGGTGATGTACATCGACAAGCACAAACACGCAAACAAACACCACACACTCAACCACATACACACACACATTCACCACACACACACACACACACACACACACACACACACACACACACACACACACACACACACACACATATATTCATCTTAATTTTTATTTTTTTATTTTAATTATAACAAAAAGTTCTTTTAAATGTCTAACTAGGTGATGTACATCGACAAGCACAAACACGCAAACAAACACCACACACTCAACCACATACACACACACATTCACCACACACACACACACACACATATATTCATCTTAATTTTTATTTTTAATTATAACAAAAAGTTCTTTTAAATGTCTAACTATATATAAATACTTAGAAATTGTAACAGTAATTTCAGAAGCACTATGTAAGTTTTACATCATTGTACCTTAGGGGACCGGACTGCTTCTCCTTAACACAGGTTTTCATAACCTAGCTAGGAGAGCAGTGCTCACCCACACGTTTGTAGAAATAGTACTTTTCATTTTGTAAAACTATATTTTAACGTGTACCACAATCCTATGTTTTTGAGTAAAATAAACAAATAAATAAATAAAATAAATAATGGCAGAAAAGAGGAGACGTGGACAAAATTTTTCACTCGAAGATAAAGATAAGTTGATTAAGTTACTGCTCCATCACAAAGAAACTATTCTTATTAAAAAGACAGATGGGACCACAAATGAGGCGTAAAACAGTGCGTGGATAGCCATCACAAATTCTTTTAATTCTACATCATACTTGTTAAAATCTTTCGATCTTTCACGGTAAATACGAGGTCGCCTTAAAAAACTTCGGTTACTCAATAATTCTATATCTTCAATTGCTTCCAAAGCTTCATAAACATCGTGATCACTATCCATTTTTTCTCGTTAGCTAAGAGTAATCTTCACAAAATAACCTAAAAATATGTGTCACTTAAGTGTTACGGGGTCGTCAATTCACCCCCTAAATTATAAGGCCCCCTTAATGCTTTAGGTGTCACTTAACCGTTGGTGAAATCAAAACTGGCGTTAGGAGTCCCTTAAATTTGTTTAGGAGACACTTAAATTTTAGGGGCTATTGGTGAAAACGGGCATAAAAGTGTTATTGGGTTTTCCATTAGGATTGTCTCTGCCCAGAGTTTGGAAGTTGGCAGTTTGACACCTCCGTGCCTCGGAAAGCACGTTAAGGTGGAAGCTCCAGGGTAGCCCGCGAAATTCAAATATTTTTATGTTTTTTGCAATTCGTCGGTCAGTGTGAAGCTGAATGTAGAACAAAATATAGTTCGCGATCGTAAAGAGCATTTATCTAAAGGATTATAACCATTTGAATCATCAATATAGCCCTCTAAGTTCATAGAACTCGATTGAATGTTATGTCGTGAAAAAGTCATTAAATCGAGTTGTATGAACTTGGATAGTTATATTGATAATTAAAATGGATATAATTCTTTAGATAAATATGCGTTACGGCCGCGAATCGTATTTTGTTCAACATACAGCTTCACATTGACCGGCAAATTGCAAGAAACATAAAAATATTTGAATTTCGCGGGCTACCCTGGCGCTTCCACCTTAAGTCGATGGTTCTGCGCCAGTTCTCGCTCCGGACGTGTCAGGTTTCCGTTCCATCATAATATGATATGGGAGAGGGAGTGCGCCTGTGTTTGCGCACAGATTTATGCACTATAATATGTCCCGTGTCGAAGGCTAGTCTCCGATGGCCGCCGTGGCCGACACCGGCCAGAAGAATATCTAGTCGTGAACCGTTTGTATCCTTTTCACTAGATGTTCGTGACCACTGTAATTTTGACAGGTTCTGGCAATGGTAAATGTCAGATGTTCAGAGAGGTTTGCACGAATATTTTAACGTACAGTAACGTTAACGTAAGTGAATTTTGAATGTGACTACAACTCTTAAAGTATTTTGGTTTAATTTTATGAGACATTCTTTTTACTGAAATTTTACTACAAAGTATAAAATAACGTTAACTTCGGAACACGGTGTTTTTGGTTTTGTATCTTTGTTTTTAACACCGACTTCCGAAATTAAAGTTATTTTATACTTTGTAGTGTTTTGCTTGGAAGTTGGTTTTATTTTTGTAAAAAGTTTTCTATTGTTCACCCTTAAATGGTAATACTTGGACGACGTCTTCGTCTATTCAGAAATTGAAATAAACAAAAATGCTCATAAAATAAAAGCTACTGAGCCATACTCAATTAAATTTGCCAAAAAAGTCCGGCATCGACCAAAAAAAGAATCACACAAATAGGATTAGAAACCTTGGAGTAATCAGTGCTCATAAATTTAAAAAAACCCGGAGGTAAAAGAACCTCCTCCAATTTTGGAAGTCGGTTAAAAACAATAACATTATTACCCTCTGAACTATGAGCGGTGCTCAAAGTCCCTCGAAATGGCATAGTAAGAAGAAAAGCTGCAAAGAATGATTGATTGAAAGCCTGTCATCTCATCGTGTTATCGTGAAAGGCAATTGAGGAGATGTTTCAGTGCGTCGTAACTCTTTGCCAAAGTGAGGAAGGCGGCGTTCTGTTTGTTGTAATCTTTGAGATTGCCGCCCCGACACGCGACGTTTAAAGACGGGGATAAACTATTCTGCTACGACTTTGGCCATTCCATCGTGAGTCGTGTCTTAAAATCGAAATCCGGTCAAGTGTGAGTCGGACTCACGCACGAAGGGTTCCGTACCATTATCATCGTTATAAAAACGGCAAAAAATCACGATTGTTGTATGGGAGCCCCCCTTTTAATTTCACATCACCTCGTTTAATGAAAATGCTGAATCTTTGGCCAGAGATTAGTGTCAATTCTACAAATTTTAAAACAATTTTCGCATACGCATCTCAGTCGAAATATGCCAAGTGCGAGTCGGATTCGCGCATGAAGGGTTCCGTAACATTATCTATAAAAGCGGCAAAAAATACATGTCAGTTGTAAAGGAAAATATTGTTGTCCCCTTAAATATTTGTTTTATTTAAATTTTATTTATTTATTTATAAAGTGAGATATAACTAAATATTCTGTTAATATTTCAACCGTCTACCTGTTGTCTTAATCAATATCGAGCAAAAACAAGTTCCTTAAATATTTATTTTATTCTGTTTTTTACTTTGTTGATATAGCGGCAACAGAAATACATCATGTAAAAACTACTAATTAATAATTTGCACGCCGAAATTAAAGGCAGAATAAGAGATATGTAATAATTTAATGTAAGAACTTTTTGTAGCTTACTTAAAAAAATAAAAGATTTTTTTTTATTTTGTATTTTGTATACATTTACGAATAAATTTAATTTAAAACGGGTGCCGTCAGTTGGGACTGGCCACTTCTCAACTGCCATGGTTTAATTGATTATTTCTTTGAATTGTTCCTTTTTTATTATGTACTAGCTGATGCCCGCGGCTTCGCCCGCTTTTTTTTTTTTAATAAAATGTTTCCTTTGTTCAAAGACTCAAACATTTATTTCAATTAAACCATTTACGTGCACTTTTGAATTGTCAAGGTCGGTTGGTCCAAAAAGATGAAGCTATTTGCACGTTCCAAAGCGCTCACTGTTCACTCTAACTTTGAAAAGATATGGGTTGTTAGCGTTCGGAAACACAGACGCAGGCAGAGAGTTCCACTCCTTTGCTGTGCGCATTATAAAAGACGTTTGGAAACGATTAATGAACGTAAGATACCATATTTCAATATTTAAAAAGTAGGTAACTGAAGTATTGTTCAGCAGTAGGTACACGATAGCTGGCTATCAACATAATGAGTACTTATCAGAAAGAGAAAAGACTAAGGACCACACGATCAAGAACCACCCATTCATGTTTTACAATAAAACTAAAGAAAGATTTAAAATACAAGCCTCAATTGAAAAAGCAATTGTTCCATCGAATGAAATCGGAAACATTTTCACTCGGAGCCGTTATAAGCCGTTCAATTGTGAAGTCTTGAAAGGGAAAATCTCGTCGGAAAAGGCTTTCAATATTTTTTAATGGTTGGAAATATTCCACTGTAATGTGCGATCCAAACATGGTATACAACTATATTAGCTGGCTTTTACCTCGAAGAAAGGTTTAGCATTGCCATACAATGTGGCAATAATTCTGCCAGCTTTTTGGGCATATTCCCAGTGGCCAGCAATGCGGAGGATTATATCGACGCCATATTTTAGTTTATCTTTAGTTAATAAATAAATTTCTTTATTGACACAATAGGTTACAAATTCTTGTTTGAAGCCTCTGACTCCTGAACTAGGTGTACCTGTATGTCAGGAGTCAGGAGTTCAGAGTCAGTAAGTTAAGAGTTTTTTAAAAATTGAACTTTAGTATCGGTAGAATAATAATTAAGTTACTTATAGCTATCGATATGTTATCTAATTTTATCGATTAAATTATTTGGTAATTATTAGGCTACATGTAGGTGAGTCGCGGGATTATTCGCAAGAAACACCGTGGCTCCTGAACACAAATGGCAATGAAGGAACATGGATGGGTTTTAGTCAGTAGAAGTCTGAAACTCCCTCCCGCTACACCCAGAGCGGGAGGAGTCATTGGATTCCCATCCCAAAAAAAAAAGGCTACATGTAGGTATATACAATTAATAAATTTAATTGTATTTATACTTAGGATAATTATTCTTACTAAGATATCGTTCTATTCTATACTTATCTATACTAATATTATAAAGCAGAAGAGTTTGTTTGTTTGTTTATTTGTTTGTTTGGTTGAACGCGCTAATCTCAGGAACTACTGGTCGGATTTGAAAAATTATTTCAGTGTAAGATAGCCCATTTATCGAGGAAGGCTATAGGCTATATATCATTACGCTACGACAAATAGGAGCAGAGCATTAATGAAAAATGTGACGCAAACGAAGTTGCGTGAGTCAGCTAGTATTATAAAAAGGTAATGTTTGTGAGTTTGTGAGGTTGTGGGGGGTAATATCTGGATCTACTGAACCGATTTTGAAAATTCTTTTACCAATGGAAAGCCGCGTTATTTGTGAGTGTCATAGGCTATATATTAACCCGAAAAGTACCGCCCAACGAAGTGGATACGGTTCAGCTAGTCTACACTAATATTATAAAGAGGAAAGATTTGTTTGTTTGAATTGAATAGGCTCCGAAACTACTGAACCGATTTGAAAAATTCTTTCAGTGTTAGATAGCCCATTTATCGAGGAAGGATATAGGCTATATATCATCACGCTAAGACTATAAGGAGCCGAGCATTAATGGAAAATGTGACGCAGACGAAGTTGCGCGGGTCAGCTAGTAATAAATAAAGTAACACTATTTTTGTTTCATTGAAACATTAAAAACACTTGTATGTTATTTTTGCTAGTTGCCAAAATGTAGCTCAAGCTCCACGCGTTTATAACATACTTAATTGCACTCTCAATATTTACACCATGCAGCTGTATGAGTGTAAGAGGACCTTGACTGAATGGCTCTTTACACTTAAGTACGAAGGCGTGGAGGATATTTTGGTTATTCCAGGTTGAACTTCATACACACACACAGACACAAAACAAATTTGTTGGTATATATGAGACCCATTTACAGGTATATACACACACACACACTCACACCCACCCTCACTCACTCTCACACACAACTCACAAACAAACTCACACACACACTCACACACAAACTCACACACACACTCACTCACAGAATACACGCATAAACTCACCCATAAACACACACTTGCAAGCACTAAACTCTAGTCTCACACACTTCCATTATAACTATTCACTTTTCTTTTCTTTATTGGTTTTTATATAAAATGTGTAACTTTTAACGATCTGTAAATCGAGGGAGAGCGAGGCTTGTCCCAACACAAGTCAACAACATCTTCGGATTACTTCCTGGGAAGCCCCAGTAATTTAATTGTATAGATCTTAAGTTAATAAACATATTTTTAATTTTTTTTAAATTTTAATTTTAATGTTTTGTACCACAACCTGTGATAGAATTCAGACGATTGGAACACAGGTTCATCTTTAATTGGATGAGGAATATGAGGATGTAGCATCTCCATCATATCAGCCGAAAGACGTCGATGCTGGGCATAGGCCTCCCCCAAGTGTCGACGGCGCGTTAGTGCTCCACGCGCGCCTCAAAGAGAGTCAGCACACAGAGGGGCCCGTAAGGGCCGACGCCTACCGGAGTCGCGGGATTATTCGAAAGAGATACCGTGACTCCGGAACACATAGGGCAATGAAGGAACATGGATGGGTTTTAGTCAGTAAAAGTCTGACACTCCCTCCCGCTCCACCCAAGCGGGAGGAGTCATTGAATGAATTCCCATCCCTAAAAAAAAATGAAAAAAGTATCGCCACAAAAACCGGTCATGTGCGTCTCGTATCCATGGGCTACGTACGAGCGTCAGATTTTTGCGGCCTTCGCAAGATTATCGGTTCACCTTGTGGAAGGCCTTCTAACGTTATGTCTTCCGGTACGCATTCGCTACTTCAGCTTTTCGGCCCCATCGACCATCTGTTCTGCGAGCAATGTGCCCTGTCCTGGTAGAACTTTATACAGGTGGGTAATGTTCTTGCGAGAGTAGTTCTTTCTTGGGGGCCGAGTCACCCGCGTCCGTAGGAGAATACCCTTCAGCGAATCCCTACACGTGGTCCCCGGGTGGTGCTAAACAGGTGACACTAACCGCCTCCGTGGTCTAGTGGTTAAACCACCTGATTCAGACCCAGAGGTCGGGGTTCGAATCCCAGCGGGGGAAAAATTTTTGCTCGGTTTGGTTGGTGGTAGGACTTTTTCTAAGTCCGCCTGGCAAGCTACCACCATCATGTCTTTAGTCTGTCGCCATAACAACAATGTTAACAGCATTGTTGTGTTCGGGCAGTTAGAGGTATGATAGCCAGTTCCTCTGTGCAAGAGGATTCCGGGTGAAACTCGCTTCCATCTTCGGCCTAATCATCACTTTCCATCAGGTGAGATATAGGCCAAGAGTTTTCCCGTTTTGCATAAAAAAAGAGTATGTAGGGAAGTATGTTTGTGTGTCTATTACTTTGACACGCCTGCGTAGATTTTCCGGTACCGGTTGCTACTCCAGCTGGTCTAAAATGACCACTTTAGCAGAATCATCAATCATTAGAATCATAATATTAACCACAACAATCGGTCAAATATAATTTTCATCTTTATCACTAACGCATTAGGTTCAAGATTGATTGGGTTGACAGAGACGGGTAGCGTGATGTGCTTTCTGATTCTGCTTAAGGCGAGGTTGCAGTACTGTGTGTTTTGACGAACAACAGCGACTGTCCGGCGAGCGAAATAATGCCTAAATTTTGATTGTTTTTTCTTCTTGGCGAAAACTGATAAAGAAATTACACAATATGGTTTCACCATTTACTTCAAAATAAAAAGCTCTATCTATTGATATAACTTTTATATATATTCGTGATGAAATCTCTTAGCAGTACACGTTTAAAATTGTAATTTAGTGTCATGTTTGATAAAAAAAGTATCGAGCCAATCATTCTAAATCGCGTTTCTATCTTTACGATTTACTTGAGGATATGTTCAATTTTTATGTAATGATTTTTATTTATTAAAAAACTCATAAGTAATTAGATTTTCAGACGTTCAAAAATCGTAAAAAGTACTGCAACCCCGCCTTAAATGGCCTCTTTAGACCCTCAGAATATTGATAGGTTGACTTCGAATCATATTAATAAAAAAATATAACCGACTTCCAAAAAAAAAACACTACAAAGTAAAGAATAACTTTAATTTCGGAACTCGGTGTTTTTGTTAATTTGTTCGTTTTTGACACCGACTTCCGAAATTAAAGTTATTCTTTACTTTGTAGTGTTTTTTTTTTTGGAAGTCGGTTATATTTTTTTGTAAAAAGTTTTTTATTTTTCACTTTTTAGTGGTACCCCACACCTAACAACACCACTGCAAAATCGCAGAAAAGTAAAATACAAACGCACTAGTTGCCCATACGATTTTCGAAAGTTCCCCTCGACTTCTCTGGGATGCCATCATCAGATCCTGGTTTCCTTATCATGGGACCATTTGGGAAGTATTCCCTTTCCAACAAAAAAATCATTTTTAAAATCGGTTGGCAAGCGACGGAGATATGCCCGAACAAACATAAAAAAAAAAGTCGGTTAAAAAAAAAAAAAAATACAAACATCCGAATTGAGAAACCTCCTCCTCCTTTTTGGAAAGTCGGTTAAAAATCAAATCATACAAATGAATGTGATTTTATATGGCTGGAAGTCAACTCAGAAAATAAGATAAATTTGGATACATAGGATCGTCTTTGTAACCCAATCAGTTTGTATCAGCTGATCAAAGACAGGAATTAGGAGCTGAAGGCGGAATTGTCGAGTTTTGTTTGGTTAAACGTTGGTACGTAGGATGTTTTTCTAGCCTTTCCCCAACAATATTGGGGTCGGCTTCCAGTCAAACCGGATCCAGTATTTTACGTGAAGTGGCTGCCTACCAGACCTCCACAACCCATTAACAGGGTAACACAGTACTTCTTGGCAAGACTTGGGTCAGATTTACAGGCTTCTGACATTCCGTAACGATTGCCAAATATCTACAAATGACAACCGGGACCAACGGCTTAACGTGCTTTCCGAGGCGCGGAAGAAACTTCATATCTTAAGATGGTCACCCATCCACAGACCAACCTTGGCAAGCGTTGTTTAACCTTGAAGATCGACCCGTATGGCTTTTATTATTTAGCCACGAGCTCCTCAGCGTTAATGCGTTATTTAAGAACCTACTTTGATCCATGGGCTGGAATTTACCTCAGGCAGAGGATAAGCATTGCCATACGGGCGTGGCAATGCCGCAATGTTTATTGCAACTTTCTGCAATTCCATTAACAGTGAAGGAACTTGATTTCTAAGCAAGGAGCCTCTAAGACACTGTGCCGCGGAAACGGCACTGGCAAAAGTTTTACCATCGCAGTGACGTCACGTGTGTTTTCAATGCATGTTGCCTCTTAATTATTTGCTAACAGCTAAGGAGTGGAATTTCCTGCTGGAGTCTGTGTTTCCTGATAGCTACAACCTGGGAGTCAAGAGTACTTAGGTTACTTCTAGGCAAGCGTCTTCAACCACATCATCGCTTACCATCAGGTGAGATAGTGGTCAAATATGTGCCTGTTAATAGAAAAAAAAACCTGCAAATTAGCGTCCCAATTTTGAGGAAGGGAAACTACTGAACTGATTTTTTTTGTCGTACAAGAACTTTTGTTTTTATTATTTACTAGCTTCTGCCAGCGGCTTCGCCCGCGTGATCCCTAGGGAACATGTTCCCGGGATTAAAAGTAGCTTATGTGCTATTCCAGACTTTAATTTATCTTTGTTCTAAATTTCATTAAGATCCGTTAAGCTATTCTGGCGTGATTGAGTAACAAACAACCAAACTTTTACATTTTCATTTTTTTTTTTCATTTTTTCTATTGATTGTAGCGTGATGAAAAGTATACTATAACCAGCTCAGGAGTATGAAAAATAATTATACCAAGTTTCGTTAAAATCCGTCGAGTACTTTTTGTTTCTATAACGGTTATACAGACAGACAGACAGACAGATAGACAGACAGACAGACAAAAAATTTACTGATTGCATTTTTGGCATCAGTATCGATCCCTAATCACCCCCTGATAGTTATTTTGGAAATATATTTCATGTACAGAATTGACCTCTCTACAGATTTATTATAAGTATAGATATAGATATAGATATAGATATAGATATAGATAGATACCCCAAATGAAATTTTATTTAGGATCAAAAAAATTTGGCAGTCACATAAATAGTGAAATACATGCCTGGTATGGCGGTGGTTAACTCATTCTGTATAGAATAAAATATAATACTCTTTATAATGTACACCATATAAGTAAAAAAAACACTACCAAAAAACACCCTTCCCTTAAATGTGTTGTATTGATGTTTCCGCCCCATACCAACAGAGCTTTGGTCCTTTGGGCGCAGGTTATAATTACCCCTATGGCGAGCTACGGGATGTAATTGCTCGGCAATTAAAATATAGGTTACACGGTAGATCCGCTAAATGGCAGGCCTTCGAAATATTGATTAATTGAATATAAATATTGAACAATGATGGAACAGGCACCTGATAACAGTTTGTTAAATGCACAATACCATATTGTTCTTATATACGCCTCCGGAAAATGGCAGACTCCGTAAGTTTATAAAATATCGCGTAAAATTGTTAACAAACAGAATAAGACAGGGATACATTGAAAACTATTGAATTTGGATGGGATTTATTATATAAAAAACTAGCTGATTTCCGAGGCTTCGCCCGCATGATATGTAATATATTCAAACCTACCTCGAGAACCACTCTATCCATTGGTAAAAACAGCTTGAGAATCGGTGCAGTAGTTTTTGAGTTTATCGCGAACAGACGGACAGACGCGGCCGAGGACTTTGTTTTATAATATGTAGTGATGCCGTGATTTTAATTCTAAGCTTTAACAACTTACTTACTTGAACCTCGCTAATTTTAATTAAGGAAAGTGAAATTATATTACTAAAGCGTTTGTTAAAAAGTTAAGACTTTCGACAATCTAAGCCGACTCAGTTTTTAATACACTTTTTTTTAAACTCACACATTCCATGACCTACATTAAAAGCCATAAGAAAACCATCTTCTTTAACTTTTGGTTTTTGGAAAACTAGGTTACCTGTATAGCCGCACCTGTATACCTGTAACTTGCATACCTGTGTAGGTACACTTTATAGGTATGCAAGTGTACAGGTATGCCTAAAGTACAATTTTCCGACACAATGCAAGATAAGCGGTGCAAGATTAGTTAGAAACAGTAGATACTTAGAAATGTGATGTAGGTAGGTACATATAGCAAGATAAGTTGATAAAACTTTGAATTTCTGAATTGTAATTATTGAGAAAAACAATTACTGACCTGCACAATATCGTTTGCGTCACATTTTTCACTAATGCTCCGCTCCAAATGGTCGTGGTGATAACCTTCCTCGATATTTTTTTTTTTTTTTTGCTTTTGATAGCACACGTTTGACCACTATCTCACCTGATTGTAAGCGATGATGCGGTCTAAGATGGAGCACGCTTGTCTAGAAGTAACCTATTCACTCTTGATTGTAGCTATCAGGAAACACAGACTCCGGCAGGGCCTTCCACTACTTTGCTGTAGGTAATGTGTTCCTAAAACGTTTGTGTGTGTGGGTGGGATGTCCACCATGCAGCTATCTAACACTAAAATTATTTTCAACAGTAGTTCCTGAGATCAGCAAGTACAATCAAAGAAAACAAACTCTTATGCTTCATAATATTACTTTAGATAATTGGTGTGGCGAGTATCGCCCCTCAGCTTCAAGTTGGCTGGGACATCACGGGGGTGTGTGTGGGCCCGGCTGAAGGCATGTATCGACAGCGTATATGGGACCGCCATTTTGAAGGAATCAGCGGCCATAACTTTAATACTGGCCATAATGTATTGAGACGTCTTAGTGCGCTGTCACCGTACGCACACGTCTCACCGCGTGTAAAAGAAAAAATCTTAAGACATCATCCCCGCAAGACCTTATAAATACAAGGTTTTATTAATAATCCCGCAAAACCGCGTCCGTGTGATTTAACAAAAGGAAGAGAAAAGGTGATCGGCGTGCAAGACCAGGCAGAGCGACAGGTGGTACCACCTGTGAAGATCTTCGAGGCTGCACAAGGAAGAATCAGGTACCGCCTTTCTTTACATGCTAGAGTTAGCCCACCATACGCCGTCTGCTGCCGCCACTCCCAACTTGAAAATTATACGGACAAGTATAGGCATTTGAATCTGCACGCAATCCAGGTGTTAGATTGTAACGAGTCCTCAAACCGCAGAGATACACGGCTATTTACACGCCTGTCCCTCCACAAAATGGTCCTTCGAGCCGGATAGGCACCAGTAAAATTAAGTACAAGTCATTACGTTAGGTACATAACTTCATTAGTGCCTCAAAATGGCTACCCGCAAGCAAGAAGCTAAATTAGCTCAGCTTACCGCTAAAAAGCAAATGATTTTCGAGCGAGTTAATCGCCTGTATAATGCTTCTAGAAGCATCTCGAACTTTGATTCTCGCTCAAATGAGTCTTTCCTAGCGCAGTCTGAAACAATTAGTGAACAATACAGCAAATTTGAAGAAATAATTGAACAGATCAATGACTTGCAGTTTGAGATTGACGAAACCGCTCCAGATTATTCGAGTCTAAATTCTATTGAAGACTTATATTCTCATATTAAATATAAACGTAATCTCATACTTTCGAGCAGCAAAACATCTGAGCCGAAAGGAGGTAGTCGCATAAAATTACCACCCATAGAATTGCCATCATTTGACGGTAAAACAGAAAATTGGCCCATATTTTATGAAATGTTCCGCAGCAATGTTCATTTAAATACTGATCTTAATGATTCGCAGCGTGTGCAGTACTTGGTCAGTAAATTGACTAATGATGCCTTAAAATTAACCGCAGGCATAGTTCCCACAGGTGAAACATACAGCGTTATGTGGAACAGTCTCATTAAAAGGTATCAAGATAAGCGTGGTCTAGGGATTCATTATCTCAATAATATACTGGACATTAAATGATGCGCCGGCAATGCTGCTAGCCTCAATACATTTGTGGAAAGATATTCGGCGTCGGTCACTGCCTTGAAACAGTTAGACATTCCAGACTTGCTAGATTTCGTGTTGTTACACTGCGGCTTAAGAAAGGTTGACGCGCAAACTGTTCAACAATTTGAAAGCCGTGTGAGTGGGGAAAAATTACCTTCATATACAGAGTTTGTAGCATTTATGCAAGACTATGTTAAGGTACTCCAGCGCTCACACGCCAATAATTCACAGATGGAACCGCACGTCAAGGCTAGTTTAGCTCACAGTCGCTCAAAGTCATTTGTTTCGCGCAGCGGACCGGTTTCAAACGGCAAATGTGTGCTGTGTAATAGTGATGACGTCGAACATCGGCTGTTTGATTGTCCGCGATTTAAAGATATAAGTACACCCCAAGCTCGTTTTGAATTTATTAAAAATAAACGTGGCTGTATAAATTGTTTAAGTTTATCTCATTCTTTTGCTAAATGCAAATCACGAAACGTTTGTAAAATTTGTAAAAAGACACACCATTCTCTGTTGCATTTCTCCGAAGTAAAAAGTGAGTCTTCGCTTGCGCAGCAGGTACCTGCTACCAATACTTCCGTATCACTCACAATTGCGGCCAAGACTTGTTTACCAAATGAGTCAACTATTTTGCTAGCGACCGCGCAATTATATGCATATTATAAGGACAGCAGAGATGGTTATCAGATGCTTGTTGGATAACGGATCGCAAAATAATTTAATTACTGCGGACTGTTGTAAACGTTTGAACTTACCCATAATTAAATTACGCAATTCATCTTTACAGGGTGTTGGTATGACATCAAAACCTGTACATGGCTTTGTTCATCTCAACATAGAATCTCGGATTGATTCTCACACTAAATATTATATAAAAGCGTTAGTCGTTGATTGCATTACAGATAAACTTCCCGCTAGATTTATAAGATTGAATGAAGATAATAACATGTCATATTTAAATAACTTACCACTAGCCGACCCTACCTGGTATGTACCAGGCGGAATCGACATTGTGCTTGGAGCACAGCTGTTTCCTTTTATTTACCTAGGAGATAGGGTTGACTCAGGCACCCGCGCACCCCCAGCTATATTGACTAGTTTCGGTTATGTACTGATGGGTGATATTGATTGTTACAATAGTGATATGACACACATTGCATCTTCGTTTACCGTGCTTTCTGACCTTGAACTCGAGTCAAATTTGCAAAGGTTTTTTGAGTTAGAGGAAATTCCAGCTCAACGTTTTATCAGTCCGGACGAATTAGAGTGTGAAAATAATTTTAATTCTTCAGTCTTATTTAAAGAAGGCAGATATTTTGTCGATTTGCCTTTCGCGCGATCCCCCTCCGAGTTAGGCAGCTTACGCGGTGTCGCTAACCGGCGGCTACTTGCGCTCGAGCGTAAATTCACGTTAGTGCCGACCCTACGCGAGAATTATAACAAAACTATCGCGGATTATATAACTCAGGGGTATTTATCAGAGGTACCCGACTCTGAATTGACAGAAGAGGGTTACTACATACCGCATCACGCCGTCGTTAGACCGGACAAAGACAGCATTCGAGTGGTTTTGGACGCTAGTGCCAAAACGCACTCGGGGTTGTCACTCAATGACATTCTGCATGTCGGACCTAATTTACAAGCCGACTTGTTTTTGTTATTAATTGATTTTCGTACGCTCCCAGTCGCGATAAGTGCTGATATAAAACAAATGTTTTTACGTATCGGTGTAAATGAACACCACCGCAAATATTTACGAATCTTGTATCGTTTCAACAGAAATGAGCCTATTCGCACCTTTCATTTTAACCGCGTTCCCTTTGGACTAAAGCCTAGTCCTTATTTAGCGATGCGCACACTGCGTTACTTGGCGTGTGAGCATAGCGACCGCTTTCCTGAGGCTTCTAAATTGGTGGAAACTCAGTTTTATATGGATGACTATGTCCATTCTGTTGCTGATGAACAGAGTGCTATGCGTATATCCCGCGATTTAATTGACTTAATGAAGGTAGGTTCTTTTGACTTAATAAAATGGGCTACTAATTCACCCGCTTTATTGGAGATTCTCCCAGAGTCTCACCGCTTACCAGTTAATTTTTCTGGCATGGATAATGATGTCCATAATTTCAAAGTTCTTGGACTAACCTGGGAACCCGCTGATGATCATTTTTCTTTGACAACAGTTGCCGTGGATAATAAATGCACGAAGCGCGCGATTCTATCGCTAGTTGCCCGCTTGTTTGACGTACTTGGTCTTGTAGCACCCGTTGTGCTGTACGCGAAAATATTAATTAAGGAACTTTGGTTAGCTAAAATAGGTTGGGATGAAGTTCCTCCGGACTCCATCACTAATCGGTTTTCGGCTTTTACGCGCGATTTTTCTTCGCTCTCTTCTCTAAAGGTTCCTCGCCACATTGGCGTCTTTAGAGAAGCTGTAGTGAATATCGTAGCCTTTTGCGACGCCAGCTTCAGTGGGTATGGCTGTTGTATTTATTTACACATTACCAATCCTACAGGCAATATCACCGTCCGGCTTCTATGTGCAAAGTCCAAAGTTTCCCCCGCCAAAATAACAACACTAGCTCGATTAGAACTTGTCGCCGCTTTACTTCTGTCTAAACTTGTTCGCGTTGTCAAAGACAAACTTTCCGCTCGTGTACCTATTGCAGGTGTCAACGCTTTCTCGGACTCCACCAGAGCTCTCTCGTGGATCCATTCATCTCCCCATAGATGGTCTATCTTTGTCAGCAATCGCATTGCTCAAATACAAGAAAATATACCTGCCGCTTGTTTCAGTCACGTGTCAGGGAAAGAAAATCCTAGCGATTGCCTGTCTCGCGGCATGCTGCCATCGGATTTAATAGAACACTCGTTGTGGTGGAACGGCCCTACATGGCTCCATCAGCCCATGAGCGAGTGGCCTTTAAAATTCTCCCCTAATCAATGTGAAACATTGCCGGAGTTTAAATCAAAGATTTTTCTTGTAGAAACATCCAATACTGAACCGCGTATTTTAGATGCTATAGCTGACCGTGTTTGCTCATGGAACAAATTGTTACGTGTATTTATGTGCATTCTTAAATTTACGAGCAGACTACATAGTCATAGCTCTGTCGAAAACCTTCAAACCGCCGAAAACTTCATTGTTCGAATAGTTCAAAGTGTACATTTTTCGAATGATTTAAATTTAATTAAAGAAGGCGAACTTCCTTCTAAGAAGTTGCGCTGTTTGTCTGTCTTCGTTGATAGCTTCGGAATCTTACGTATTGGAGGCAGATTGTCTAAATCTGACTTACCGTATGAAGCCAAGCATCCCGCGCTTTTACCTAAACGCGACCGCGTAGTCGATCTAATTATTGATCACTATCACAATACCTACTGCCATACGGGACCCGGGTTATTGCTATCCATTATAAGGCAGCGGTTTTGGATATTGGATGGCCGAACAGTCATACGTTCCCGCTGTCGGAAATGTAATACTTGTTTCCGTCTAAATCCTAAGCATCCAGTACCCAAAATGGCTGAACTTCCTGGATACCGCGTCCGTGATGCTAAGGCCTTTGTACATACCGGTGTAGATTTCGCCGGGCCGCTTGCTTACATACCTATTCGACGTAGAGGTCAACGTTCCCAGAAACTTTATTTATGCTTGTTCGTATGTATGGTGACTAAAGCCATACATATCGAGCTTGTATCGGACCTCACATCTGAGGCTTTCTTATCCGCATTTAAGAGATTCATTTCCCGCCGCGGTCCAGTGTCTGTCATGTACTCAGACAATGGTACCAATTTCGTTGGCGCTAAGGCGCAACTAGATGATATTTATTCTTTCTTATTAAATTCGACCGTTCAAACGGATATTAAAAATGAGCTTCTTAAATCACGCATCGAGTGGAAAAGAATACCGCCGCGAGCTCCGCACTTCGGAGGTATTTGGGAATCGAACATTAAGAGTATTAAAACTCACATGTTTAGAGGTAAAGGTAAACAGCTTCTCACTTACGAGGAGCTCTCGACCGTATTGGTGCAAATTGAGGGCCTTTTGAACTCTCGACCGCTTAGTGCTCTTTCATCAGACCCGCATCCTGAGGTTCTCACGCCCGCGCATTTTTTAATGTCTAGTCCACTCAAGTATTTGCCTTCTTCGGAATTGACAGAAGAAAACACAAATCTAACAAACCGCAAAAGGCTTTTGGATCAGCTTGTGTTATCCTACTGGAACAAATGGCGAGTTGAGTACTTGCACACGTTGCAAGTTCGCCAGAAGTGGTGTACTCCCGATCGCCCTATAGAGATCGGTACTGTCGTTCTCTTGGGTCAAGATAACGTACCTCCACTGACCTGGCCATTAGGTATCATAGCGGAAGTTTTCCCGGGATCAGATGGTGTAATTCGAGTCGCTTCAGTAAAAACCGCGTCGGGTACATATAAACGTCCTGTCACTAAGTTGTATCCTTTACCAACTCAATAAAGTAAGATTACTACGTTATTTAATTTAGTTTAGAGTTTATAGTAAACTGTATACGTTTCAATGGCACGCCATTATATAATTATAATTTAGATTAATTCCACTCATCTTAGTCAAATCAAACCGCAATTTCATTCTCATGAGTCAGGTAATAATTGATCCCGAGCACTATATCATTGTGATGGTGTTTCAGACTGCCACTTGATTTCCCTCAATACTCTCCAACAACCAAATATTTACATGTCATTCCCCGCTTCTTAAGCCGCACCCGCGCCGCTTAGATTAGCTGTTTTGAAAGCTCTGGACCTTTCAAGGCGGGGAGTATGGTGTGGCGAGTATCGCCCCTCAGCTTCAAGTTGGCTGGCGTGTAGTATCACGGGGGTGTGTGTGGGCCCGACTGAAGGCATGTATCGACAGCGTATATGGGACCGCCATTTTGAAGGAATCAGCGGCCATAACTTTAATACTGGCCATAATGTATTGAGACGTCTTAGTGCGCTGTCACCGTACGCACACGTCTCACCGCGTGTAAAAGAAAAAATCTTAAGACATCATCCCCGCAAGACCTTATAAATACAAGGTTTTATTAATAATCCCGCAAAACCGCGTCCGTGTGATTTAACAAAAGGAAGAGAAAAGGTGATCGGCGTGCAAGACCAGGCAGAGCGACAGGTGGTACCACCTGTGAAGATCTTCGAGGCTGCACAAGGAAGAATCAGGTACCGCCTTTCTTTACATGCTAGAGTTAGCCCACCATACGCCGTCTGCTGCCGCCACTCCCAACTTGAAAATTATACGGACAAGTATAGGCATTTGAATCTGCACGCAATCCAGGTGTTAGATTGTAACGAGTCCTCAAACCGCAGAGATACACGGCTATTTACACGGCTGTCCCTCCAATAATTTCATTGTAACCTTTTGGATTTGGAGAGGGAGTGACTTACAGACAACCCATCCGTGTTCCATGAAATTTGACTTTAATCCAAATCTATAGGGTGAAGCGATACTTCAAGGCTGGACAGCTTTTAACTCTATACAAAGCAAAAGTCCGATCCTGCATGGAGTATTGCAGCCACCTTTGGGATGGCTCAGATAAGTATCAGCTTGCCGCGCTTGACTTGGTGCAACGCAGAGCTAAGAGGCTCATTGGTGACGTAAAACTGGTGGTTGCCGCAAGGTTGCCTGCTTATCGGTCTTCTACAGATTGTACCTTGGGTGAGTGTGCCCAAGAACCGGCCCCTTTTACCATCGGACATCCAGACGCACTGCAACTTACCATCCCTACCTTGTTGCAATTCCACCAATTCGCATTATCCATTTCCAAGCGATTTTCATAATGCGCACAGCAAAGGAGTAGAAACCTCTGCCTGCGTCTGTGTTTCCGAACGCTTTAAACCCTAATCTTTTCAAAGTTAGAGTGAACAGGCTACTTCTGGGTAAGCTCGCTCCAGCCCAGATAGATATAAATAATCTAGTGATAACAAGCTTAAAAATCAATTTCTACGTAAATAACAATAAAAGTGGACGTGTTTCCTCAAACTTATTATCTCAAATATTGTTTCTTTGGTTCGAAGGAGCGAAAATCTTGCTCCCATAACCCCGTGGGAGCCTAACATTCTTAACCTTTTCATCGGCAGAATGTGGGCGTAAATACAAACTAGTGATGTTACGCAGCTTTGACTCTGATGTGTAATATATGAATCGGAAATCCGACTCCGATAAGTCGGATTTCCGATTCATTTATTCCAACTTCGGCTCCGACATTTTTAATAGGAGGTCGAAGCATGATTTCCTGCTTAAGGAACAATTTATTTTTCTATACGTACTACTATCATTAAACTTTTATTCTGATAATTTTAGTAAACAATCAAAACTAAAATAAGGCCCTGTCCGCACTGCGATTTTTATTCGCGCTGAAATAAATCCGCACCGCATCATCGCGTACATTTGCATCAAATCATGTGTTACAGAATTAAGAGAAAAAAAAACCACGCGGTGAAAAATCACAGTGCGGACAGGGCCTTAAAATTAGCAAATTAAATCAAATGAATTGATTCATCCTTTTCAAAGAAATTTCGAAAACGGCTAGTTGACACTCCCCGTGACCCAAGAGCTGGCATTAACTTTGGGCAGAGGCATTTGCCATTGAGCATTCCCATACAACGTGGCAATGCCCCCATGCTCTTGGGCAATTACCAGTTGAGGATGAATTTTTACTGCCATATTTTATTTTCTTGTTATTTTTATAGATGTTGACTCAGATTTGTTAAATTATATCCGCATAGACTTTTTCCAACTATTTTGGAGTCTAATAATGGGTAACGATACAGAATGCACTGGCGGTAAAAAATCCGCGCGAACAAAAATCGCAGTGCGGACAGGGCCTATGAAACCTTGACTGTTTTTATTTTTTAACGCCTATGTTATGGAGGTACCTAGGTTTATTAATTTTTCATTGAAATTAAAGAGGCCAGCTGAATAATAATTTCTCTACATTTTATCAGGCCTGCCCTTAACACACCTCTCTTCTGCCACCAATTCCGACTCCGACAAACCACGTTCAAATACTCCGACACTGACTTCGGTTCGGACAGAAGCACTTCCCTAACATCTCTGGTACATACACCAGCACATCAAGCTCCCCGAAACTGTCAAACATCCCCAATCAACCTTGAACCTAACGCTGTAGGGATAAAGCTGAAAATCTATTAAAGAAATTTGACAGATTGTTTCAGTTTGATATTCTGGCGTCTGTACAATTCTTGGAAACAATTCACTTTGCTATCTGATCAAATAATGCTACAATTTTCCAATACAAACATATTATTATGCCATGTTGTAACAATAAACAAATAATGTTAATAATATACAAGATATTGTAACATATTCCAGGATAAACTACAGTGGGTGGTTACTGGGTTGTACGTGTTACCGAAAAATCTCATACGCCCTAAGATTTTAAAATATCGCGTGAATTTGTAATTTTTTTTTCTAAATAAGACACGGATGTATTGCTATGGAAATAGGATGGGATATACAGGGTTATTTGTAAAACACCGGCAACCTCTCAGGACTATGTTAATCTATACTAATATTATAAAGCAGAAGAGTTTGTTTGTTTGGTTGAACGCGCTAATCTCAGAAACTACTGGTCCGATTTGAAAAATTATTTCAGTGTTAGATAGCCCATTTATCGATAGGCTATATATCATCACGCTAAGGCAAATAGGAGCGGAGCAATAATGGAAAATGTGACGCAGACGAAGTTGCGCGGGTCAGCTAGTTATACATATACTACAACCTTTTTCGAGAACCACTCTATTCATTGGTGAAAACAGCTTGAAAATCGGTTTATCGCGAACAGACAGACGCGGCAGAGGACTTTGATTTATAACATGTAGTGATAATAATTTATAAGTTATAGAATACTAGCTTCTGCCAGTGGCTTCGCCCATGTGAACCCTAGGGAACATACTCGCGGGATAAATAGGGAATAACCTATGTTATATTCTAGACCATAATCTATCTCTGTTCCAAATTTCATCCAGATCCGTTCAGCCGTTCTGGCGTAATTAAGTAACAAACATCCAAACTTTGGCATCTATATATATAAAACAAAGACGGGTTTGTTACAACACTTATAACTCGAGATCTACTGAACCAATTTTCATGGTTATTGATTCGTTGGATTTGTCTCCGACCCGAATAGCAGAATACATCTTAAAAACAATGAAAACTCGATATGTGCTATGAATACTTAATTGACGGGAGCGAAGCCGCGGGGGACAGCTAGTTTATAATATTAGTTAGAAGTTATTCTATACCATAATCTATCTCTGTGCTAAATTTCATCCAGATCCGTTCAGCCGTTCTGGCGTGATTAAGTAACAAACATCCAAACGTTCGCATTTATTTTATTAGTTAAAAGTTAGATAATAGCATAGAATAGAATACTCTTTGAAATCTATATAGCACTCGCATGTTAATATCATGAATATTGCCACTCCATTGTTAGGTAGGTACCTAGTTGGTACACGATTATATATGAGAGAACAAAAAAGAAAACCTCTCTTTATTATTTTCAACTAGCCGTGCCAGCCTTTGTGAAAAGTTTCCAATTTTCTGGGATAAAAATTTTAGGTTGTCGTTTTACAATGACAAAGCTGTCTCTCGTATCTCTTTCCTTGATTACATAACATATATGTACAATACATTTCGGTACTATGTCAGTCTGATTTTTTCCGTGAAAACAAAGCCAGCGGAACTTGCTTTTTTTATTCTGTCAGCGCTGATTTTCACTTAAATCCGTAACAGGCTGTTCTGAAAATTAATAACGATGCATTTTCTGTGAAATTTGGCTTTGTTTTTGTAGCCAATGTAACGGGAAATGTGTATTTTTTCGAGTTTAAGTTAGTCAATAGTAGGGAATTTGTATGGGATTTTTTATTTGCAAAATGATACTTATTAGCTCTAGTAAACAATCATGAAATTATTTATAATACCTATTATTATATATATACCTATTTATAATACCTACATGAAATTATTTAGGTATATATTTTTAATACCTTCATCAGCAGCGAAGTTATAATAAAGCTTCAAAGATTTCAATTAGAAAGAGAAGTTTGATATGGACTTTCAAAGTCCATGACATCTGCAGTGGTGATGATTTTTTATGCCCAATAAGTTTCTTTATAACTATAGAAAATATGTACTTACAAACGCGTATATTATTTATTATTCAACCTGTATTATACTTTAGTTAGATCGAGTTACAAAACACATAAATAGGTAATTTTTCAGATTTCTTCTGAATGAAGAACTTCTACAAACACGTGTACCTACGCCCGACAAAGACAAGACAAGTAGCGTACCCGTATATTTCCGAAACGTAAATCCGGCGCGTATATCAGCGTATTACATACTCGTATCATCGCGAAATTCACCATTATTACCGACAAGCCAACGAGGCGTAGGGTTACTGCCACAGACCACAGCGACGCGCGGCGTCTCGACGTCGGCTAAGGTACCTACGCGAAAATGTCAAAACCTTTTTTCCTATAATTTCATTTTGGTATTAAATAACTTATTTTTGCGACACTTATTTTTTTTTTAATAACGTAAGATGAGGTCGGTGTTACCTGGTAACACGTCGGTCGGAACCTCTTGGTAAGACTGGTGTCCGATTTCCTGGCTTATGACTGTACGTAATGACTGTCAAAGTTCTACAAATGACTCTCGGTATCATAACATAGGTAGCCATCTATGAACGTACTTAAGCAAGCGTTACTTAGCTTTGAAGATCGACCCGTCCGGCTAACAGTCAAGACAGGTTCTGGCTATCATTTTTGGATCTTTGACAGTCCTTGCGCTTTTAGCCAGAAGGCTGCCTCTAGTCCGACCTAACATAGTTGGTAAAACTTTTTGTCGACTCTAAACGCCACCGATTCCGTACTCTCTGGCTGCAGACATTCGATATGAAAGAGAAACGATTTATTGGAGAAAAATAAATCAAGAAGACTTGAGCGATATTGTGAAGAATGTTTATTGAATACCCACGCTTATGATAAAGATAAATTGAGTGTAATGTGATCGAGATCTTATAACAACGCCGTAATATGATTATCTAGCAAAAAGGTCTCCAGAGAAAACTGTTTAAATGATAACTTTGTTAGACTCGAGCACTGTTTTTTTATTAACCTATGCTATAAGGGGTACGTATCAAAATCCCGAAAGTTCATAATACCTATGATTGAAATACCGATGTCCAAAACACCGAAATTCAAAATACCAAAAGTTTTAAATGCAGATAGTCGTTACATCGAAACACAAAATACCGATGTTCCAATGCCCGATAGGACGAAATACCGATGGATGAAATCCCAAAGAGCGGCGACGTCGTTCACGCGATTACTCATAGATCGCATCAAGAACCGAACTAGTTAGACGGGGTTAATTATTAAAAGAAAAATGGTTAGATAAGGTTAGGTTAGAACTGTGACCTCCTACGTGCCAGAAATGACTAGATTATATAGAAAGTAATAATTTGGCAAATGAAATTATGCGGAAAATTGTTTGGGAAGTGATAATTTATCAATTTCTTTTCGATGAGACATAGGTAATCTATTTTGCTCCTTTTTTTGTCATTCTCTTATAGATTTTAGGCTTTGGGTCAGCGAGTGAAGCGAGCTCGGGACCTTAAAGACCCCGACACGGACAGGTTAGGTTAGAAGGGTGTGGCGGAGTCTAGTGAGCGAGCGAAGCGAGAGAACACAGACTACTCCACACCCATCGTGGTCATTTTTTTGTAAACCCTAGAGCCCTAGTACTTCAGTAGGCTCCGACTACGCTTTATAGGCAACTTTTAAGTGTTTTGAGGTCAGGTTTACAGAAAATCAGTTTTTCTCGGAAACGGTGGCATTTTTGGGATTTTGTACTTCGGGATTTTAAACTTTTGGGCAAATGAACTTTCGACCAAACAGCCATTCGGCGATTCAATTATCGGGATTTCGTCCATCGGTATTATAGAATTCGGTATTTTAAAATTCGGTCTTTTAAAATTCGGGATTTTGATACGCACCCGCTATAAGCTATGATCGACGGTATTTATATTATTTTTTGGTTTTAATATATTTAAGTTATTAACAATCGTCGAGGTAGTTCAAGATAAGTAAATTGACTTATCGATGTTTCATGTAGCATGTTGTAAAAAAATATGAATCGCTCTATTTGCTTCTCAGTTGTTATCTCATTATAGTACCGTGTGACGAATTAATAATCTTTCAATTTTAATTAAAACCTCAAAAAAAAAATTCGACTAATAAATTACTTTTTGAGGTTTTAAGAGTGTGTATTCCGTCCACTAGCGCCGCCAATCGTTTTTTATTAATTGTGGTAAATTTAAGACACGTAGATAAAAAACCGCTCTGTAGTGTACTGAAGAAATGTATCTATTATTTTTTGAGAGCTATTTTTAATACATAACTCATGGCTAAATAGCCAAAACGGCAATTATTGCTAAAAGTGGCCACTTTTAGCAAAAATATCGAATTTGGCAACTATTTATGTTCTAAAGTACAAAACATAACTCTCAAAAAATAATAGATACATTTCTTCAGTACACTACAGAGCGGTTTTATATCTACGTGTCTTAAATTTACCACAATTAACAAAAAAAAGTTGGCGGCGCTAGTGGACGGAATACGCCCTCTTAATTAAAATTGAACAAATCGATTTCGTCGAAAACAAAAAAATCGCGTTGGCATCACTGTTACCGTTGCTTTTATATTATTTTCATCTAAATCTATTTAAATTAAAACGTCAAAACGTAATTCGAGGTGCCAAATTAACGCGTACGGGTAGTACTTAGGTGCGCGATGTTGATCCTGTTTAGGCCAAAGTGCCATTCTCATAGAGATGGCGATTGTTGAAATACCGAAGAAAGCAGAAGGGAGTGTTTCTTACTGATTAAAACCCATCCGTGTTCCTCCTTTGCGCGGGGAATCTTTCGAACATATTCCGCGACCCTGGCAGGTATTACAACTGCAAAGATTGTTGATACCCCTGCTTTGACGTAAGCCTTTTCATGATCTCCGTTAAAACAAAAACTTGTATAGGTACTCTAAAGCTGCTTACAGACTACGCTATAGTATATAGCATAGAGTATATAGCTCATAGCACAACAATGTCGCGCACCATACATTGTCAATAATATATAGTTAGTACAGTACAGTGTGAACGTGTCCATATTCATAACAATGTATGATGCGCCATATTGTTGTGCTATGAGCTCTATACTATATGCTATTATATTATAGCGTAGTCTGAAAGCAGCATTAGTGTCATCCCCTGTAACTTGTCCTACAAAGCTACAAGTCAATCAATATATGTTATGTTACAAGAAAATGGCAAACTAAGTAAGATTGTAAAATATCGCGTGAAATTGTTAACTTTTTTTTTTCTAAATAAACTAAATGATTTTCCATTATATATCGAGAAATTATAATCTATCATGATATATTACAATCTTACGGAGTGTCGTTTTCCGGTGACATATACAAAGATAAAGATTCAAACTGACACATGCCTTCATTAACAGATGGGTGACGTTAAATCGACTGTAGGTAAACAAAGGAATCTATAAATAAATTAGTTCGAGTCGAACAGGAAGCGGATGTGACGAGAGATAGCGAGCAAGGACACCGGCATGAATTGATTATGCTGTCATCTTTGGTAAACGTGTAGTTACATGCATCTATTATATGTCCCAGCGACATAGATGCTTTCCAGAATCGATTATCGTATATTTTTTTTATTTTTTGGGACAAGCCCATTCACGCATTCCCAAACACTGAAACTCCTGAAACCCAGAATCAACAGTGGCGACCACCAGAAAAACGCCGAGCTAATGAAGCCCGACGAGTCCCGGAGAAAGGATTCAACTGTCTTGGATCCCGCAACGAAATTAATCAGAAGAGTGCAGCAGAGGAGTAGGAAAAAATAAATATAATTTCCACTTCCCTCTCAAGCAGGAGACAGATACAGCGACCTACGCGTTCAATATAATAATGCACTGAGAGTGCTGCTGCGGCTGCCGTGGCGGTGTAGTGCGTCAGGGATGTTTTCAGATAATAATATTGATGGTTTTGCCGCGATTAATAGAAAAAGATGTGCATCCCTGATGTCTCGTGTTCGCGGCAGCACCAACAGTATTCTCAGTGTATTCGCAGATCGGTGGGATTCCCCGATGTTGCGGAGGTGGATGCGGCTCCACACCGAAATTTAATTGTATATTTTATGTGTCTGTTACCTACTAACAATAGAATTTAAGTAAAAATTGTTACTATCCCTATGGACCCCGGTCTGAAATAAAATTATTCTATTCTATCCTATTCTTAGAGCTAGGCCAATAGGCACCAAGGGATCATCATATCAGCCAATTGCCATCGACTACAGAACGTAAGCGTTCTGACCTTGAGCAGTCCGTATCCATCATGGAATGTGTGTGTGTGTGTGTGTTGTGTTGTGTCTGTATCGAATAAATGTTTTCTATTCTATTCTATTCTAATGTCTAAGCATTTTCACCTCGCCTAGAGAATACGCTGGTTTGACTTATTACACTCAGCTTGTCTATTTTTTTTTCCTGCACTCTCTTACACCCCCCTCCCGCAGTGGCGTAGCTAGTCTAAAAGGGGCCCTGTATCAAACATTTTGGTGGGCCCCGTTCTTGTTTTTTTATTAAACAATTAGGGGCCTGTTTAATAAAAAAAAGGAACAACAGGATTGGTCCTTGTAGGGGTGTTTTCAGAATCGATCATCATATCAGCCAATTGCCATTCTCTTCAGAACGTAAGCGTCCGTAAATTTTGGGGTTCCCTGTACTTAAAACTGAAACACAATTTTTTTTTTCTCATTGAACCCATACGTGTGGGGTATCTATGGATAGGTCTTTGAAAATGATATTGAGGTTGTAACTTTTATAATAAGAGAATGATAAAACTAACAAAAAATATATGATATATATTACCATGTAAACTACCAGCGAAAATTGGTTTGAACGAGATCTAGTAAGTAGTTTTTTTTTAATACGTCATAAATCGTAAATCGCAACTTTTGCTTATTATTAACCTACAGGTTAGTCCGGAACCCTCGGTGCGTGAGTCTGACTCGCACTTGGCCGGTTTTTTTCCGTTTCTGTATAAATTTCGGGAAATCCTCTTAGGGCAACCCTAGACTCCCCAAGGAACCTACATGCTAAATTTCAGCTTTCTACGACAACTAGTTTCGGCTGTGCGTAGTGTAGTCTGTCAGCAAAGAGAATATTGTCTGCCAGTCACTCACTCATTCAGTAACGGAAGAATATATTATTAGGATTAGTTTAGAGATGACTGTTAGGGCGGACTTCATCAATATGAAACTGTACGCGATCAACATATAGTAGCCTCCACACTATTCCCGAAGTTGAGCGAATACGCTAGTGTGGAGGGGCACTTCGCTTCGCCTCGTGCAACTTCGCTTCGCCTCGGGCGACTTCCAGTTGTTGTCGGTTTTTGCGCCCGAGTCAAAGGACTCGAAGTTCGAACACGAAGCGTCTGTCCACACTACTCGGGTCACTTCGGTTCACTTCGGTTCGCGTCAGCCATAGTAAAGCACGTATTTTTATTTAGTGAGAGTACACATTGCAACGGCAGTTGCCACATGAACGTTATCCATTATGCCTATCGTGAGGGGAACGGGGGGAACGAGCGACTGAGCTCCTAGCGAAGTTGCTCGAGGTGTGTGGACGCCTACTTCGGACTTCGGTCAACTTCGGAGAGCACTTCGCCTCGTGCAACTTCGGAATAGTGTGGAGGAAGCATGAAACTGTACGCGATCAACATATAGTAGCCTCCACACTATTCCCGAAGTTGAGCGAATACGCTAGTGTGGAGGGGCACTTCGCTTCGCCTCGTGCAACTTCGCTTCGCCTCGGGCGACTTCCAGTTGTTCTCGGTTTTTGCGCCCGAGTCAAAGGACTCGAAGTTCGAACACGAAGTGTCTGTCCACACTACTCGGGTCACTTCGGTTCACTTCGGTTCGCGTCAGCCATAGTAAATACGCACGTATTTTTATTTAGTGAGAGTACACATTGCAACGGCAGTTGCCACATGAACGTTATCCATTATGCCTGTCGTGAGGGGAACGGGGGGAACGGGCGACTGAGCTTCTAGCGAAGTTGCTCGAGGTGTGTGGACACCTACTTCGGACTTCGGTCAACTTCGGAGAGCACTTCGCCTCGTGCAACTTCGGAATAGTGTGGAGGAAGCATGAAACTGTACGCGATCAACATATAGTAGCCTCCACACTATTCCCGAAGTTGAGCGAATACGCTAGTGTGGAGGGGCACTTCGCTTCGCCTCGGGCGACTTCCAGTTGTTCTCGGTTTTTGCGCCCGAGTCAAAGGACTCGAAGTTCGAACACGAAGTGTCTGTCCACACTACTCGGGTCACTTCGGTTCACTTCGGTTCGCGTCAGCCATAGTAAATACGCACGTATTTTTATTTAGTGAGAGTACACATTGCAACGGCAGTTGCCACATGAACGTTATCCATTATGCCTATCGTGAGGGGAACGGGGGGAACGGGCGACTGAGCTCCTCGCGAAGTTGCTCGAGGTGTGTGGACACCTACTTCGGACTTCGGTCAACTTCGAAGAGCACTTCGCCTCGTGCAACTTCGGAACAGTGTGGATAACGTTTACGAGCTGTCAGTGTCATTTATTTTCTATGGAATATTGACACTGACAACTCTTGAAAGCAGCTTGATCGCGATCAGTTTCATTGGTGAAATTCGCCCTTAAAATACTTACGTAGGTATTGTTAACCTATTTAAAAGATTGCTTCCAATGACGTATAATATATAGACACGTCATAAACCAACATCGCGGCACTTAAAAAACGGCGTAAATACTAGATAGCTACTAATACGCATGAAGAAAGGGAAAGAAAATATGTCACCGTACGACGGGATGCCTGTTGCTAGAGGGAGATAAATACACATCTTCAGTTACGTCACAGGATAAGTAATAGTCAAATTGACATCAAAACAAACGTAGTGCCGCGCGACAGGTTGGTGTGTAACTAAGCGCGATGTGGCCAATTGGCTTCATTTCATGTTGTCATTTTAGAGTGCGGAGAACGTATCTATAGTTTTATATACCATTGATTGCTTCTTAATTTGGTCAACCAATCACATTAGATTTGGCAGCAGATTTTCCGATCAGAGACTTGATTAGACATTCAGAAATCCTTCACCTTTATCCACTACCCACGGGTGGAGTGGGTAGCCAATTATTTGCTCGCAATCCACCCACACTTTAGCAAAAAAATATTTTAATTCAGAACTGTTTTTAATCATTATTTCATTTGCATACGTTACCGCTCAACCATTTAATTTACTCATCTCAAAAAGAAAAAAGTCTCAATTGGATTGTTTTTCTTTTTACTACAATATTTTCATTAGGAGAGTTTCTGAGACTGATTTTCGTTCAACGAATTTGCGAAAGCAGGATTTTGTTCTCATTTATGAGGAAAATGTGTATTTTATCGTTATGTAAGGAAAATCTTTCCAGAATTCGAATAACGCTCTTCATACGGTGAATAACTTTCCCAAACTGTTTGTAATACGACATTTTGATCCATAGCCCAAGGCATTCTGAAGAACCTCCATGGTTTGAAAAAAATACTGGCCAGGCCACACTACAGACTTCTTATAGTTCACTATTTCCTGCGTTTATTTAAAAATTTTAAGCTCAGTAGTTTCGGAGATAGGGGGAGGAAAGGTCATTTTTTGACAAATTTCTTGAATAACTTTTTATTTTAAAATTATTATACCCCCACAGTAAGCTCTTTCATTCGATACAGTTTGATTTTTTTATTTTGTAGTTTATGCCCCAAAAGATACTCAACATTTATTTATTTTCGTAACGCGTCCGTATTTGGGTCACAGAAGTCCGAGTATAAGAATATTTATACCGAACGGTACTTTCTCGAATAAAGGTAGGAAGGGCCAATATTCCAACAGCTCTACAATTTTATTTAAAATAGGTCAACGTCAAACGAGGCATCGCAGTTTGCAGTCCGAATTCCCGCGAATGTTAGCTGTCACGCCTGTCACTATTTAAACATCGAACGTTCTGTGAACTGCCAGTGTCCATATTTGTTGACAAACTCTTTGTAGGTAATTAGGTATGTTGCTAGAAAGTTAAATAATCGTGGCCAGTTAGCCACGATTATTTAACTTTGTTTTATTTGAAGTAATTGTTCTATTAATTCGAAAATATCAAATATCTGATATCAGGGACTGCAAAACTCTTACACTTTTTAAAATTAGAGTGAAAGAACATTACCTTTCTGTACCGTCATAGTTGCAAGTATGTATTATTATTTTATTTTAATATTTTTTTTTTTTTTTATATATATACTAGCTACTTCCCGCGACTTCGTCTGCGTAGACTTTAGAACTGCCCCTCATTGTCTCATCCTTGGAACTGCATTTTCATGATTCAGGTATCCAGATATTGTGAGACCTTGCGGTGCGGCTGAAAGTAAGATTTCAGCCCCGACACAACTTCGACATGTTTGTGATCTCCTGGTAGGTACTTGTGAATCTTAAGCGCTCACGACTCCTGTCGAAAAAAATACTTTGGCATGTTTCTGGTCTTCTGGTTTCTACTTGTGAATCTGCACCGTAAGTCTGCATCATAATTCCAGCTCCGGCAATACTTTGACATATTAAATTAAAAAATCGATGTGTGTCTGCTCTCCTGGTCATTTTCGGGAATCTATAGCGTTCAGTATTTCCAGCCCAGAAAACACTTCCAGATGTATGTTATTGCTCTCTTGGTACTTCTGAATCTATTCCAGCTCCGAAATGCCTCGACATGTTTTTGCTCTTCTGGTACTTGCGAATCTATAGCGCTCTTAATTTCCAGTCCTCAAAAACATCATGTTCCTACTCTCCTGGTATTTGTGAATCTGTAGCGCTCGTAATTATAGCCCCGGAATACCTCGGTATGTTTCTGCTCTCCTGGTACTTGTGAATCTTTAGAGTTCGTTAATTTTAGTCCGAAAATAAGCTTCGACATGTTTCTGTTCTCTTGGTATTTTTTAAACTTCACCGCTCACAACTACGGCGCCGAAAATAAATCGACGTGTGTCTGCTCTCCTGGTTACTTGCGGGAATCTATAGCGTTCACAATTTCAAGCCCAGAAAATACTTCGACATGTTTCTGCTCTCCTAGTACTTGTGAAAATATAGCGTTCACAATTCCAACGTGGAAAATGCTTTGACATATTACTGATCTAAAGAACTTGTGAAACATATAGCGCTTATAATTCAAACCCCAAAAAAACTTCCGAGATGTTTCTGCTCTCCTGGTACTTGTGAATCAATAGCGCCCATAATTCCAGCCCAGAAATACCTTGACATGTTCCTGTTTTCCTGGTATTTGTGAATCTGTAGCGCTCGTAATAATGGCCTCGGAATATCTCGACATGATTCTGCTCTCCTGGTACTTGAGAATCTATAGCGTTCACAATTTTCAGCCCGAAAATAAGCTTCGACATGTTTCTGTTCTCTTGGTATTTTTTAAACTTCACCGCTCACAACTCCGGCGCCGAAAATAAATCGACGTGCGTCTGCTCTCCTGGTTGCTTGCTGATCTATAGCGTTCACAATTTCCAGCCCAGAAAATACTTCGACAGTTTCTGCTCTCCTAGTACTTGTGAAAATATAGAGTTCACAATTCCAACGCGGAAAATGCTTCGACATATTTCTGATCTAAAGTACTTGTGAATCTAAAGCGCTCATAATTCAAGCCCATGTTTATATGCTTTCCTGGTACTTGCGAATCTATAGTGTTTTTAATGTCCAGCCCTGAAAATCTTTGTCATGATCCTGGTCTCCTGGTACTTGTGAATCAATATCGCTTATTCCAGCCTAAAAATACCTCGACATGTTCCTGCTCTCCTGGTATTTGTAAATCTGTAGCGCTCGTTATTCCGGCCCCGGAATATCTCAATATGATTCTGCTCTCCTGGTACACAATTTCAAGCCCCGAAAATACTTCGACAGGTTTCTGCTCTGATGTTACTTGTGAAGAATCTTTAGATTTCATTATTTTAGCCCGGAAATAAGCTTCGACATGTTTGTGTTCTCTTGGTATTTTTTAAACTTAACCGCTCACAACTCCGGCGTCGAAAATAATTCGACCTGTGTCTGCTCTTCTGGCTATTTTCGTGAATCTATGTATAGCGTTCAGAAAGTCCAGCCCAGAAAATACTTCGAGATGTTACTGCTCTCCTGGTACTTCTGAATCTGTAGCGCTCGTAATTCCGGCTCCGAAATGCCTTGACATGTTTTTGCTCTCCTGGTAGTTGCGAATCTATAGCGTTCACAATTTCCAGCCCAGAAAATACTTCGACATGTTTCTGCTCTCCTAGTACTTGTGAAAATATAGCGTTCACAATTCCAACGCGGAAAATGCTTCGACATATTTCTGATCTCTTGGTACTTGTAAATCTAAAGCGCTCATAATTCAAGCCCTGAAAAAACTTCCAAGATGTTTCTGCTCTCCTGGTACTTGTGAATCTGTAGCGCTCTGAATTCCAGACCCGAAAGTTTCTGCTCTGCTTAAAAAAAAATCTTGCCCAAAAATAATTTGACATGTTGCTGGTGTCCTGGTGGTTGTGAATCTCATATCACTCGTAATAAAATTCTAGCCCGGAAAAAAAATTTGACATGTTTCTGTTCTCCTGGTACTTTTTAATCTGAAGTACTAAGGTAGCAGAAACTTTGGACTTAAACTTCTTCCTCTTTCTCCATTAAGTCATGTATGTTACCTGGATAAAAAGTAGCCTATGTGTTATTCCAGGATGTGACCTATATATGTGCCAAATTTCATCCAAATCCCTTCAGCCGTTTTTGCGTGATTGACGGACAAACATCCAAACATACAAACATGAACGCTTGCAATGAAAGCCAATCTATTTTCCAGCAAAAAAAAACCTGACCAAAAATACTTTGACATTATGTGTGCTCTCCTGGTACTCGAAAATCTTTGGCGCTCACAAATTCAGACCCGAAAATATTTCGACATGTTTATGCTCTCCTGGTACTTGTGAATCTGATGTACTAAGGCAGCAGAAACGTCTGATTTCCACTTCCTCCTCCGCTGCCATTAAGCTATGCCTTTTATCGGGATAAAAAGTAGCCTATGTGTTATTCCAGGATGTGACCTACATATGTGCGAAATTTCATCCAAATCCCTTCAGCCGTTTTTGCGTGATTGACGGACAAACATCCAAACATACAAACATACAAACATACAAACATACAAACATACAAACATACAAACTTTCACATTTATAATATTAGTAGGATTATTTAGTATATATTAGCGTCATATTTATATAGGCAATATTTATGTATTGTATGTAATATTTATAGTTTTATTGTTTTATTTTTAACTTTTACACACGATGTCTACATCTCTTTTATTTGGTTCTCCTTTCGCAGGTATGCTGGAAGAGATTTCTTAAGAAATAAGCATCACCTTTGTACCTACTTTTCTGTTTCCTTTTTTTTTTTTACATTTACGTGTGTGTACATAAATTGTTAAATAATAATAAATAAATAAATATACATAGGTTTTATTAATGAACTAGCTGTGCCCGCGACTTCGTTGGCGTGGACGTCGGAAAATGATGCGATGTGTTGCATATACAAAATCTACTTTCAGTTACGTATCCTGACCTCTCTCAGAATTAAAAGAATATAGGAAGAGGGTACATAATGCAGGGCACTGTATCATCTGTACCGGTTAAAATGCCAACCAGCCCAGGTAGTCTTCGGATATTTCTATGTATTTTTTTTTTGCGAAAATATTCAATGTACAGACTCTACGATTTTATTATATGTATAGATCATCAAGAACGACTACACTATAGAAATTGGGAAAGCTTCCTGTCTAAACTTCGCAGCTATATGGATTTACATACAGAGCGAATGGGCAATCGGTACCTGATTTCCGCAACCCAGTAACTGGGTGATATGATAAACCTTGACAGTCAGAGTTACAGGCTTTAAACCGCCCGTACCGACTGTTATAAATCTGCCTACAGCCGGGACCAAGGGCTCAATCAGCTCAATGTGCTTTCCGAACAATAATTACAAAGCTATAGGTACTGTACTTCACAATAACCCATACCTATTATCAAAGCTTCTAAAATGTAGCGTAGAGACTTTTAGATCGAATGCATAATGTTATTGAAAAGGTGTGATTCCATACCGAACAGTGATCCTACGAACAATACCCAGTTTCCAATCTATGATTCGTTGAAGAGGTCATTTCAAAGCGGGGAAGGGATTATGTCGAGAGAATACATAGACGGACATTCTCTTGCGCCAGCTACAAACAGACTCTGCCTTGCAAAGTGATTGTTTATGGTACCCTTTGTTCTTCGGCACGGTCTTTGTGGAGGTCACGTTCTATTGTCTATGGTTATTGGCTGATATTGTATACGATATTAGGTATGGTTTGTGATTTCACTCGTTTCTGAAAGGAATAAATTCAAGAGGAAAAAAATGCCTAAAAGTTTTTGGGAGTGGCTTTTGCTCAGCGTTCATCGCTTTACATATAACCTGCGCAGGACTGGTATTACATTGGAGATTCGCTCTTATTGGTTGAAGAAGGCAGGAGATAAAGCTAGCTGGACAAATATGGAGAAGCCTTTTCCACCCGACTTTCTAGTTCCTCATTTATGGGTTTTCATATTGTCATCCCTTTGGGTTGACTTGGTTGACTTGCATTCAGTTTATGGTAAGATAAGCCTAATAACTATTAGGAAGATGCAGCATTCACATATGGACTGCAGTTTATTTTTTTACAATACTGCTCTGTAAGTGCTGTAAACGATAGGATATGGGAGAAATCATCAAATTACTCCTTCCGCTCTGGGTGGAGCGACAGGGACTGTCAGCTCTCTTACTGACCAAAACCCATCCGTGTTCCTCGAAGCGGCCGCAGCTCTAAAACCTCTAATGCACTACTCTCGACGTTACTTCGACGAAGTACTCTCCGAAGTTGACCGACGTCCGAAGTACGTGTCCACATACTCGAGCAAATTTGCGAGGAGCTCAACCGCCCGTTCCCCTCACGATAGGCATCATGGATAGCGTTAAGTGGCAGCTGCCATTGCAATGTGTACGTATTTACAATGAGTCGAAGTGAGCCGAGTAGTGTAGTAAGACGCTTCGTGTTCGAACTTTGGAATACTTCCAGTCCTTTGACTCGGGCACAAAAACCGATAACGACTGGAAGTCGCTCGAAGCGAGGCGAGTGCACGAAGCTAAGCGAAGTGTCCTTCTACACTATCGTATTCGCTCAACTTTGCGAGTAGTAGTGTAGAGGAGGCTTAAGGCCGCGGACACTTTTTCGAACAAACGCAACTCTAGAATACTAAAACTATAGAATAGCTACATAGATAATGCAGCGTCCATTGTTAAAAAAATGTTTTGTTTTTGCACCGTGTTCTCGTGTGTAACAGCGAAGTAGTGACAGCTGGATATTCTGTTACACTGCACAGATTATACAAGACCAGCCAGTCGCCCTCACAAAGGTGCAATTTATACAGGGTGTCACAGAATAATAGCAAAACCTGAAAGGGGTCAATGTACTCATCAGTACAGCTTTTATTATAGTGTAACTAGCGACCCGCCCCGGCTTTGCACGAGTGCAATGCTGATACTAAATACATGTTATTATACCTAAAAACCTTCCTCTTCAATAATTATATCTATTAAAAAAAAACACATCAAAATCCGTTGCGTAGTTTTAAAGATTTAATCATACATAGGGATATAGGGACAGAGAAAGCGACTTTGTTTTATACTATGTAGTGATAATGTACTCATTGTGAACAGCTTGTATTATAGGGGCCAACATAAAATTCATGAATCTTGTGGACCCCCTTTAATAATAAAAAATAGCCCGTTGGCTACTGAGTAGCAGGTATCTGTGTAACAAAGATAAGGTTAATCATCATTATCATCAGCCAACAGAATAAATAAATAAATAAATAACAATAAAAAAGTGTTTATTTCTCATCACATGCCAATAAATACAGACAACATTTTTCACAAAAGAAAAAGCTAATGATTTTTGGTTGTGGATCACTGGTGCCTGTGGTAGGTTATTAGGTTATTAGACCTGTAATACAGGTCTCCAGGTCCCCACCTATTCATAGTTATATTATTAGCTTAGATCTGATATCACAGCAGTACCAGAAGTTTTTAACAATAACTGAGCTTATTAAAACAACACAATAAATAATGAAATAAATAAACGATTATATATTAAGTTAAAAAAACATATATTGGGAGGTTTTGTTTATATATAAAGTTTGTGTGTAATACGTCAAAGAGAGCTTCTGTGGCGGTAGGTATATGTTTGGTTTTGTAACCATGATTGTAGAGCGATTTTAAAATTATGTTTGTTCAATGAGTGCAGGGAAAGAATTCCGTTTAATTTATTGTAGATTGTTTATCTACAATAGTTCACGGCTGGACAAGGACATAGCATACAGGCCTTTACAACTGTTCGACGTCGATCCTCGGTAGCTCTTATAAATCTCCTGCTAGACGCCCTTTTTTTCAAGGATGGGAAATCAGCAAATGACTTCTACCGCTCTGAGTGGAGCGGAAGGGAGTGTCAGACTCTTACTGACTAAAACCCATCCGTGTTCCTCCTAATGCCCTTTGCGTTCCAGAGCCACGGTGACTCTTTCAAACAAATTTCGCAACCCTGTCAGGTATTAGAACTGCAAAGTTGTTGATAGCCCCTGCTTTGACGTAAGTTTTTACATGGTCTCCATTGAATTAAAAACTTGTATAGGTTTTCTTTTTACTTTTGATAGGCACGCGTTTGACCACTATCTCGCCTGTAAGATCTAAGATGCTCTATAACCTATTCACTCTTGACTTAAATACTTTCAGGTTGTAGCTATCAGGAAACACAGACTCCGGCAGGGAATTCCATTCCTTTGCTGTACGCACTATGAATGTTTTCCCAAAACGTTATGTGCGTTTGAATGGGATGTCCACCAGGTACCTACTCCAAGTGTCATCTGATATAACTTTCCCAAAACCACCTACGTAATCGTTGTTTTAACCAAAAGTGCTGATCTACATCCGGTTAGAGTTGATGCCGATACCAAATCATATTCAACTAAAGGCTTAAAATCTATACTAATATAAAGCAGAAGAGTTTGTTTGTTTGTTTGTTTGTTTGGTTGAACGCGCTAATCTCAGGAACTACTGGTCCGATTTGAAAAATTCTTTCAGTGTTAGATAGCCCATTTATCGAGGAAGGCTATAGGCTATATATCATCCCGCTAAGACCAAGAGGAGCGGAGCAGTAATGGAAAATGTGACGCAGACGAAGTTGCGCGGGTCATCTAGTGATAAGATATGCCATGAGTGGTATATAGTGTTAACCCAGTAATAGGATTGTATAAGTCAGTAAGGCAGTCGCAATCCTCCTGCATCCAGTTTGACTGGAAGCAGCTCCAACATACCTGACCATACTCACTTTTCACACACGCGTCCCTTTTTCATGAAAGCTATGCACCTATTGGTCGTAGTTCCTCGATAAATGGGCTATCCAAAACTAAAAGATTTTTTCTATTCGAACCCCAGTTAGCGATGAGATTAGCATGTTAATTAAACCAAACAAACAAACTTTTTAGCTTTATAATATTAAAATATAGTACCAAGGTATCTAATATAGTATAGATTGGTCATCATAAAATAACGCTAAGTCGACGAGTTTTCGATCTGTAAAGCAATTATCGAACGATTTCTTCGAACATGCGTCGATGCATTGTCACACTGTTGCGTCGGAACTGTCTGTGGTATCTTTAAAGTTTGACATTATACGAGTATCAGAGGGTCAATTCTACTCATTTTTAAACAACTTTCGCATTCCTCGCATGTCAATCGCAAACTGTAAAAAAAGCTTTAATTTCCATACATTTTTGACAGTTTGCTATTGAGATGCGAATGTGAAAATTAGTAGTATTGGCCCTCAGGTGTTGTTACTTAGGTTCCAGTGAAAAATAATTTAACTCGTCTCGAAGTTGCGGCTTTTAATTGAGTAACTTGGCTTCACTTGGCCGACCGACTCGTTGCTAACTTCGGACCGTAATGAGCCAAGTTTCTTAATCAAAGTCTATAAATTAGATATTAGTTTGAAATCACGATTCTTGTTTGATCTTGTCCTGTGTGATCTACTAGGTTTATAGAATTTTCATTAGTGATCTAACGTACCTATGTATGTATGGTGTGTGAGTCATGTACCTACTGGAACTCATCGACTTGCCTATCTCCAAAAATGCTATTTTTAGCTCTACTAGGTACCTCATTACTCATCATTATGAAAAATGTTGTTCGGGGATCAACTCGACAAAGTCTTCATTTGACTTGCATTTCATTTATAACGACTCTACATGTTTGTTTCAGAAACCGGTTGTAGCTTTTTTTTTAACTGTTGGTAGGCACGCGTTTGACCACTATAGCGCCTGATGGTAAGCGATGCGGTCTAAGATGGAGCACGCTTGCCTAGATACTTCTAGGCAAGCGTGCTCCATCTTAGACCGCCAAAAAACTAAAACCACAAAAAAAAACTTAAAAAAAAGACTAAAGGTTAAAGACTTTCAGGTTGTAGCTATCAGGAAACACAGACTCCGGCAGGGAACTCCACTCCTTTGCTGTGCGTCGGACACGTATCTCTCGGCAACAGTGTTGTCGTCTGCATACCAAAAGGTACCGGATTTAAGCAGATCATTAATAATGCAGCAAGAATAGTGTTGCCGAAAGTACTGACCCCTGAGGAACCCCAGCATTAATATCCAGTAGTCCAGACGAGCAGCCATCTTTGACCACTCGGATACTCGGATAGACCGATCCCTCAGGAAATTTGCGATCCAATCACACAATCCGGCCGGCAGACCGAAAGAAGGAAGCATACCTATAAGGCTATTATAGTACCAGACCCTGTCGAAGGTCTTCGAGATGTCAAGGGAGACCGAAAGTGCTTCCCGTGTTTCTCTATGGCCTCACTCCAGATGTGAATGGCATAATATGCTAGAAGATCTCCAGTTGACCGATTTCGGCGGAACCCGTATTGTCAGTCACTAAGGTTATCGTTCGCTTCTTGGTATGCCGGGAGCTTACGATTCAGCACCCGACGTTACCGAGATGTATCTATAATTCGACGGGTCAGCTCGACTACCCTTCTTGGGCACAGGCTGCACGTTAGGAGGTTGCCGAGACGCCGATAGTAGATGTCGTCCTGGGCGTACCTGCATACATACCCACGCGTGATTAAAAGTGGTGCTCCAGGGTAAACCCTGGGTAGGAGAGGTACGACACGTCTGACGGACATCCGATCTGCGTCTCGGAAAGGAACAAGAGCGCTGGTTTTTCAGTCTCCAGGTGGTGATGGACTGCGGCGAGATTTGAGTGCAGACCTCGGATGTTGCTGAGGTGCACTTTGTGTGAGAGGGAGTGCTGCCGCTGTTTTTCTTTTTTTTTTCCTTTTCACTTACTCAGAGTGAAGGAAGGAGAGGCGAATGAAGTGAAATGAGGTTCCATGCTGCTAACTTTCATGCACGCTCTGACAGGCAGGACGGCATCATTAAGGGACTAGTCTGGAGACTGCGGGAACGCCCAAGCCCCCCTGGGAATGTCGATCGGGCCCTCTACTCTGGTCGCCAACCAGCACTGTGGTGCATTCCGGATTTTTTCGAAAGTTGGCGGGGCAGCCTAACATGTGTGGCTAGCACACTACTTGGGCCACCAACTACCTGCGGACGGCCAGCGGCGCACCGTGCCCTTGGATACCCACCGTGACTAGTCTCCCGGTACGCCCTTGTCAGCGCAACCCTGGTTAGTCTGCTGCATGACAGCCCATGTAAAGCTTAATCACTAATCAGTAGGTAGTTATCTATCTTATTTTCGTACAATATCTGTCAGTTGATGACGTCACGTGTTATCCCACGTGTTATGTTACTCATAGTCTTTCGTCATAATTTAACCAAACAATGCAATAAGGTTCACAATCGCATGTCTATAATACAAACCTGAAACTGTCCCACCCAATGCTGGGCAAAGGCTGTGTGGGAAAAAGCTTTTCAGAACGGTTTTCAGGCCAAAGTGGAGCTTGAGGAATACCTAATGAATCTCAAATGCTTAATTCGGAAATCGAGGGTACTTTCTATCAGTGCAGTTTTCCCAAAAGCAAAATTTAAATTATTAAATAAGGTTTCGACTCCGAAACTGATCGACTTCCAGATAATGAGCACCAAAAAACAAACAAAGTTAGTTAGTCTATGGGAACCACTACCGAAGTAGGTACCCGTTAGATAAATAAATCATTATTGTAACAAAAATAATAGCAAGTCCACCAATAAAAATAATACAACTTGACATTTCATGAGAAACAAATGAACACTACATTGAATACACACAAGCAAATAAGATTCGCAGAAAATATAAACCTTTATCATTGTGGCTTTCAGGAATCCTAACTCCACATAGAGAATTTTTAATAAAACCTCAAAGGGATCAACTTCAGCTGAACTAACGAACCTATGTACCTATTTTCTTTGTAGGAAAATTTCCATTTTTCAAATATTTATTTGTTTATTTTTACTCCTGCCAGTATTCCACCTGAAGTCCTTGGATCAAAGGAAAAAGTATTTTTAGCTATCCACCAAAATAATGTAGTCAATTTAAAACTTATCAAACAACCCAACTTTTAATCAAGGAAAATCCTCGTACATTTTTAGCGTCAAGGCGAAACGATTTTGTAAGTATTCAGCCTATTTTTAACAAGCACGAATAAATAGTTAGAAATCATATTCGTCGCGCTTTAAAATATTAATTAACATCAAAGGGACGCCAAAAGTCCAAAATATAAACAAAACACTTCTGACAGCTGTGCTAAGCCATAAAAGTTTGAAAATTACTTACTTGGCTCTCAGGGACAGTTGGCGATCGTTCGGACACACATACTTGTTGGCTTTACTTTGAAAATTCATGGCACCAATTTAAAAAAAAACACAACGTTAAAAATAATATTTTAAAATGTTCGGGAGGCGCGGGAAAGTGGCGCCGCGCGTTCGCGCCTGTTGTTTCCGTTCAACTGTTGCTTCGCGCGTGGCGGCCCGTAATAATCGATATTTTAACAACGCTCTTGAAAACTAACAATATGTTGCGAGCAGCGACATCCTTTATCAGTGTGATAAACATGACCATGTAAATATAATGCATGTGAGCATATAAGTTATTTTTATCGTTAAAAATAGTTTTTGTGCAGATATTTGGGAAAAATTGCTATCTAATACAGTATTTTCCCTTTAAAAGTAATGTTAATGCATTAAAGTTGGAGTTCAGCCTACTGAAATATCTCTCGTAAGTAATAAGACTTCATAAAAGTATTTTAATACAATACAACAACCGTACCGACGATAACATTTATCAAACCATTTTGAAATTTGAACAAAGTTACGGATATGACGTCAATATAAAGGGAGTTCACACACTACACAGTGATACAAGTATAATAAATATATATTATAACAAGAACTATCGTCGCCATCATTTATTTGTTGTATAAATATTTTATAAATAATTAAAAAAAAATCCCAACCAGATCAGTCAAAAATTCAAACGGATTGTTATTCTTAAACTAGAAGAGCCCGAAAAACGATTTGGTCAGTGTATCCAAACGTAGAAAGAGCAATGTATATAGCTCTGTCTCGTTCTCCCTTATGACACTAGTGATGTGCAAATGAAAAAGTAGCTAGGTATTTAATAACGATTAAAATGAAACGAATATAATTTGAAAATTTAGTTTTCTAACTGTTGTTTTAAAAAGAGTTTTATTCTTGTATACGGATTAGTTGTTTTGGTGTTGATAGAAAGAAAAAAAAATAACGTATTGATTTCATCCCTAGTTCCATGTTTCTTGGGGTGGGCAAACAGCTAAAGTTCCTAACTGTTACTGATCAAAAGTGTATAATAACCGTTTTTTAACATACCGTTTTGGACGTTGTTTCGACATATCAATTTATTGTTTAGCTGAAAAAACTCCTTCTGGCATAAAATTATAAAATTCATATTTAAGAATAGCGATTCTTTTTATTATTATTTAATGGGCTTGCTCTTGACCGAAATGACGCCTGATGGAAAGCGATGGATGAGATCTATGATGGAGTGAGCTTGCCCAGAAGATGCCTGTTCACTCTTGCTTTGAAGGCAGACAAGTTATATGTAGACGGGAACACATATGTTGCCAGAAAGTTCCACATTTTGGCTGTGCGCATAATTAATGTAGAGGCGAAGCGCTGGGTACGACTAGTTGGGATATCGACACTGCACGGGTGGTACCCTGCAGTACGTTTGGTATTCCAGTAATAAAAGAGCGATGTTGGGATCAGGTCGTGGAGTTCCTGTGCACACTCACCAAAGCACAATCTGTAGAAGACCGACAGACAGGCAACACTACGCCGATGAGTTAGGCTGTGAAGCTGAGCAACCAACGTCTCGTCACTTATGAGCCTTTTTGCTCTGCGTTCCACTGACTCCAATGCAGCAAGCTGGTATTTTGCTGAGCCATCCCATAAGTGGCTGTAAAACTCCATACAGGAACGAACCTGTGCTTTGTACAGACTCAGAAGCTGTCCAGATGTAAAGTATTGCCTTACCCTATTCAGGATGCTCAATTTCTTGGCTGCAGTACCTCTGAATGTAGGAGATAACTGTAAATTTCAAATATGTTAGTATCATCTTATAAACTGGACAAAACAAAGAAAAAATAATGAAAATATCGGTAAATAACCGTTTACGGTATCCAGTTCATAGCATAACGATAACGTTAATAAATAAGGCAGAACTAAAACCGTTAGTAACTTGTTGCGCCGCCCTACACTAGTCAACAATTTGACATTTCACTTTTTCAGTAATGATGGCGCACTTGCGAGAGGTGTTTAGTTTACTGTAACTTTTATTTTTATGTAGTGCCGTGAAGTGAAAACCAAGTGATTTTAATGCCGTACCGCAGGCGCTTCTCCGCCAAGATGCCAGATTTCGACGACGAAGTCACCGTCGTCGATGTTTACGACCTGGCATCGGACATTGGCAAAGAATGCGAGATAATTATCGAAAAATACGGCCCTGACGCCGTTACAGCGTTGCTGCCGAAGGTGATTAACGCGCTAGAGCTGCTGGAGAATCTCGCGGTGAGGAATGAGAAGGAGAATCAAGCGCTGCAGGAGTTGACGGCGAAGATTTCTCAGTTGGAAAACGACAAGATTGAGAAGGCTGAATACAGGCAGCGATTCGAGAAGGTAGGTGGTAGAGGTCACTGTTAGGCAAATAGGTGTTATTAGTTGCTTTAGTGCGTGTTGTGCACCGAATACACGAAACATTGATGTTTCGTCACCTGCGAGTGCATCGGTATCGTTGCAACAGAACCGTTCGGGCAATGGTATTGCGCGACCGTGTCCACTGCGAAGCCGCCGTTCACGTCTAAACGATAATTGGCCTCTATTAAACCCATTTTTTTGTGAGTACACATAGTTTTAAATTTCTTTTCATATTTAGAACCTCACTTGGTATTTGACTGGCTTCTCACTGGCCAGTCTTGTTTCTTTTTTATATAATTGATTTAAAAAGTTGTTAGGCATCCTATTTTTTGGTTCACTGGGTAAAACCTCTTTCAAAGAAGAAAGAATTAGCGATGACCGTAGTGATGTAATACTCACCTTCTTTCTATTCAAATCGTGTAATGTTATCATTATGCAAATAAATTACACGTTATGTATATTTTTACTCTAATCTTGCTCTTAAAAATTCTTACATACTTTTTTTCTGCACAAACTCAATTGGTGAGCGAGTCAAATCAAGTCTTGTGCACCTAAGATGACTCACGTAGTGTCTTACTATTGTTAATATATTTACTAGACTATAAAAGTAAATTGAACATAATAACAAAAAAATACAGCAATACCATGTGGTATTTTATACCACGGGTATTTCTTGCAACAAGCCCAGTCGCAGTGTACCAAACAAGTTACTAAGAATTCCTTAGCAGAGAGATAGATTACCAAATCCTTTTTTTATTTTCTTTTCTTTTAAAAAAAACGTTGCCACACACTAGGAATTTCTCCTGTATTGTGAGTGTGTTCACAAACATACAAAGTTACATACACAAACAGCCAGACCCGGAACAACTATCTGTAGGCCATACAAATATTTGTTCCGTGCGGGAATCGAACCCACAACATGCGACGCAGCAGTCGATCGCTCAACCACTGCACCAACCGTGCGGTCTATATTATTACTTGAAATTGTAACTTGTGTATTTTTACTATATTTCTTATTTTATTATTTAATGGAGGACTTATAGAAACTGGATATTGCTGTATTTACCATATATAAAATACTGCTTAGATCTGAAAAACTAGATTCCCACAGACGAGCCTTGTAGCCTATCCTATCTACCTCATCCTACTAGACTAAGCTATAGGCTTAGATTCTTAGCCTAATTTTTTTTTGAGAACCTGTGACTATTGGGAACCAAAAAAAAACCTAACATTACTAAATATGACCTGACTTGAGATGGGTTTGCTCTTGACCATGTCAGAAATGACAGAGGCGAAGTCAACTATAGAATGAGCTCACCCAGAAGAAGCTTGTTTGTTCACTGTAACTTTGAAGAGATTAGGGTTGCCTGCGTTCAGCACTTGTGCACATTATGAACAGCTACTTGATGCCTGACAAATTATATACTAAAACCTTCCTCAAGAACCACTCTATCCATTGGTGAAAACAGCATGAAAATCAGTGCAGTAATTTTTGAGTTTATTGCAAAAAAACACAGACACTTCTCGGGACAAAACACAGCATGTTTGGCTTACCTTTTTTTTTTTCCGGCTGGGAAAAAGTGCGTTACGCATACCCTCTCACTCGGGGGAGTGGGAGGGGTAAGTGGGACTCCCCGGGCAAGCCCGGTATACCCACTAAAACAACCCAGCACTGAAATTCCCGCAGCGTCTTAGTGGGGGTGGACTGGGAGATCGGCGTAGCCTTTACGTCCAGTCCAATGTTTGGCTTACCTGCTCTAAAGCCCAATAACGTCATCTTAAATGTGAACGAAGTCGCAGGCAAAAGTTAGTACATGAAAAAATACCTTCCCATGCATTTAAAAGCTACAAAAAAAATTTTGGAAATTGAAATTATAACTTGTTTACACACCAAAAAAACCCAATAGAAAATACTAACAAAAAATAACTTTGCCATCAACTTCCTGAGTCCAATCAGAGGGTAATAATCAATAAATCAATCTATAATAATTACATAAGGTGTAACTGGACAAGTTAGTAGATAATTGTATTTCAAATACATAGTTATTAAATAAGTGAAAGTTAACTGTGAAGCTCAAGCTAGTGAAAGCTTTGATGGCAGGTGATTTGAAGTAAAAGTATTTGCAAGCTTCTTTCTTAAAGCCTCGTCCACACTGTGGTAATAGTTGCGACTCGCGAGACTAACATTCGCCTGCGCAGACTAGCACACTGGACGTCAGAGAATTTTCAATTAGCAATTGAATTTAATAGTTATCCAATCAAAATAAGGTATATATTTCAATGTTAGGTTTTCATTCGCAAACTGCATTGCGATGTTCCGAGGCCAACCGAGCATTGAAATATGTACCTTATTTCGACTGTATACCTAAACTCAATTGATAAATTAAAAATCATCTGCCGTCTCGTACCCCAGTTTATGCAGGCCATATCTCGCTATTTGCGGCACAAGCATAAATATATTCAAAGGCAATGCTGTTCAGCAGAACGCATTGAGTTTTTTTTTTATTTGTGTTGGATTTGCTCTTGTTAATCTTGGTCAGAGACAAAGTCTGCGATGGAGCGAGCTTACCCAGGACCCAGAACTTCAATGCGCTATTGTAACGCAATAAAAAGTACAAAGAAATTTTCGAGAGGGGGGGGGGGAGCAGTGTTATAGAATTGTCTATAAAAAAGGTACTTGTAGAATATAAGTTTTTTTTTTGTACTGCAAGACAACGTGCTAACATAAGAAAAAAATGCGCTTGGGAAAATTTATAGCTTGATGTGCTGGCTTACTGTACATTTGTAACTATTAACATTTTCTAATTACGATACTTAACCTAATGCTTTCGGTTAAGCACTTAGCGCTAATAGATGTTATTCACTTAGGTACCTTCTTAATGACTTAGTACATTGTACAGCGAGGTTTCCAACTAAGGTGCAGTTAAGTGGAATTGCAACCAATCACATTATTGCGGGTGACGCTTATTTGTAAGACCGCTTTCGCGGCTTGGAATTATTGACTTTACACAAATTTTACAAGCTTTAAGCATTGGATAATAGAGTAGATGATATCATCTGCCTAGCCTTTTCCCAATTGTATTGGGGTTGGCTTCCAGTCAAACCGGATTTAGCTGAGTATCAGTATTTTACGTGGAGCGAACTTACTAGACCTCCAATACCCATTAACTGGGTAACACGGCACTCATAGCGCGACTGGAGTCAAATTTACTGCCTTCTGACAATCCGTAACGACTGCCAAAGATCTACAAATGACAGCCGGGACCAACGGCTAGATGGTCACCCATCCGCAGACCAACCTTGGCAAGCGTTGCTGAACCTGGAAGATCGACCAGTGTGGCTATTAAAAAAAAAAGTAGTCCGTCAGATAGATTTTCAAAAATGATTGAAAACGTGATTTCCTGTTTTCACAGGGCGTTGAAAACGTATGTGATGTTAAAGTACACATTTTATAGAATAGTGACTTCACTCGCTACCCCACTCCTCCATTTGAGTGATTTGATAAAGCAAAAAATAATTTTAATCTAAGTATCACTAATTACTATCACTACAAAAAATAATTTTAATCTATCTATACTAATATTATAAAGCAGAAGAGTTTGTTTGTTTGTTTGGTTGAATGCGGTAATCTCAGGAACTACTGGTCGGATTTGAAAAAATTTTTCAGTGTTAGATAGCCCATTTATCGAGGAAGGTTATAGGCTATATATCATCACGCTAAGACAAATAGGAGCGGAGCAATAATGGAAAATGTGACGCAGACGAAGTTGCGCGGGTCAGCTAGTCACTAATAAAAAAAAGATTCCGCCGCGTCTGTCTGTCTGTCTGTCGCGATAACCTCAAAAAACTACTGCTCCGATGTTCATGCTGTTTTCGCTAATTTATACTTTGGTTCTCGAGGAAGGTTTAAGTATACCGCGTGTATCTGACATCGACGCACAAACGATTTCCATGGGTCTAGGGCATGATTCTGGACACCCCGGTGTTGGAATTTTTCGGCGGTTCTTTTCTCATTTTTTCATTTTTTTCAAGAGTACCATTAATAGGTATCAGCTCAGCTAAGCTGATATCTATTTGTGGTTTTATTCAGATTGCTCTTTTTAGTGAAAGTAGTTAATTAATTATTTTTTCATTGGGTTAGGTCAGAATAGATGTGGGCGCCGCCTTAAAAATTCTCGGCGGCGGCGCGCTGACCAATTTCAATCGGCGGCGGCGTGGCGCCGGCGGCGTAGTTTTCTACTACCTCCAACTTACGCAATCTACTCCCTATCTTCTTTAAGCCGGCGGGCTTCTTAATATCGTTTTAGGCGGCCGACAGGAAAATGTCAGTCCTATAAAGTACGGTAAATACCTTGTCCAGATCAGGTCATCAGGTACAAAAAAAACAGTTTTCCAAAAGGACACTTTAATAGCCTCGTAAACAATTTTTTAACATAAACACAGATAATAATAATTATGAAATATGTAAGATTGATAATCAATCTTACATCTTACATATCTTATAATTATCATGAATAAATATGATTTTATTAACCCGAATCGAGCTCAAGCGAGATCTTTTGGTTGTAACTGTTACCTCAGCTACCGAGAATACCCTCTCACTCGGAGTGCTAGTGGCAGGTAAACAGAGTAAAGCTCTAGCAAAGGCAGCAAGATGAGGAAATGCTTCTTTTTTGTTATTCCAATAGGATAATAAATCACCATCTTTTGGTTCTGTAGGATCAGCACCAGCAATGTCTTGCTCTAGTGGATCACCTTGAATGCCTTGGTATGAACTCATACTGTGTCCTTGACAGTTTGTGCAATAATGATGTGTCAATTACATTGCTGGTGCTTGTACTTGCTGCGTTTTCGGCTAAAGCTTCTGGCTCGTTATTAATATTTATGATTTCCCTGATGTACGAGGAAAGGAATGACGTTCTGGTCATATTCCGGTTTTCAAGATATTAATCTATTTCTGACAGACTCATGAAGCGGTTATCCAATAGTGCTGCTGCGACAATGGGATTTGTTACTGGAAATCTTTTATTTATTTTTGCCATCATGTTGCGTTTTAAGCGTAACATTATAAGCGCTTCATCATCTTGATTGATCCTTAATACGTCTTTAATCTCCGAGAGAAACACCAGAGCAACATTCATCGTGCATGCTTTCTGAGACGACAAGATTTCGACGATTTCGCGAAAGCTTCTCAAAAATTTTACCAGATCCTCTAAAAGGACCCACTCACTCTTAGTTATTCTGAGTTCTTCTTGGCCATTCATTGGTTAAATTTCCAGTGCTTACTTTTTTATTGTAGTTTTTATCTTTACGCTGCAAAAAAGCAAAAGCATGGCGAGTAGGTAAACCGTAAACCGTATTAATGAATGAAAGAATAAAGTGTAGCACAAAATTAATAATTTGGAAAAATAAGTCGCGAGCATTCAAATAGTTAATAGATAAATATATTTTAGGTTATATTCCAAGGTGCCACGTACAAAATGACGATAAGCAAGTAGGTTTATGTACTACGATCCAAATGTTACATCTTCACTCTCGTTTTTCACAGCAGTCAGGCATGCAGAACAATAAACGTGGTCGGAGTTAAGAATTCTTTTTTTGTTACCTTCAATCAATATTAGGTGCCCAAAATATTTCCAACAAAAGCTGCTTCTAGTTTTCGCATCGAAAAAAACGTCAATGGAAAGTTTATTTACTGTAGTTTTTGATAATTCAGACATTTTGGATGAGTCAATAACGATAAAAAATACACGTCTTTACGCCACTCACGCCGCGTGGTGAATGTCGGCGGCGGCGGCGGCGTGCGGGGTGCACACGGCGGCGCCGCGCCGGCGCGGCGCCCATATCTAGGTCAGAATAACGATTAAGAGCAGTCTAAAGTAAAAAAACCCTTGAAAAAAATGAAAAAGTGAGAAAAAAGCCGACGAAAAATTCTAAGTCTAGGGTGTCCAGAATCATGCCCTGGACCCATGGAAATCGTTTGTGCGTCGACGTCAGATACACGCGGTATAATTTGTCAAGCGGACGAAGTCGCGGGCATCAGCTAGTCTACTATAAAACTTGAGTCCTCATAATCCCCAAAGAATACTGTAGTAGATACACTCTAATTAGCTAATGATGAGGAATAGGTTCATTATAACAGTACTGAAGTCCATTAACAAAATTACATACCTACCTAATTGGTAGCTTCCACAGAATTTGTTCAAGCGTTGAATGTTTGAATCAATTTGTGACGTTTTGGCGAATGAACTCTGCAACCTGAAACTTCCTTTGTGCTGTCAAATGAGCTCAATGGCCAAACAATTGAGCCTGAATGTTTGATGTTACGTTCCGTAATCCCCAGAACTCGTGTCACGACGAGGATCACCCACATCCTTTTAAGAAGGCCTCCAATATCAGCCGGTCGATTCTATAAACTTGTTGAAGTGAAAGCTTAGGTGAAGTGATCACGAAGTTAACTGTCATTCCAACTGATTACTTCACTCAAGCCTTTACTTATATTTCCAGACAAGCGCCGCCTTTAAGGCACCAATGTCTTCCGCCAATATACGATACTTCCCTGGTTTGTGGCTTTGTACCTAAATTCACGAGTCGATCGGTACCAAGTCGTCTTCATAACAGCTACCTACACTACAAAAACATAAACGCTTTGCAATTCTTTACCGCGTGCGGCGTGTTTAAATAAGGCAACGAAACTAACTTGCACATCAACATAATCAAGCTTTGGTTTGTGAATATTGTACCGTGCAGACCTGTACTGTTGTAGTCTAGTCTTACCTTTGAGCCTTTGCTGTACTGTATCTTGCTTGATATGGATGGAACTAAAGGTTATTTATTTCCTTCCTCCTCTGTTCTTTTCCAATTTATTATATTTACTGCGGGATCCAAGTCAGATGTCACGGCAATTTTCTGCTGCAGTGATAAGTCACCATTGTTGATTCTGGTCTTGCATTCAAGAGTTGCTGTGTTTGGAATAGTCTAGCGAGCTTGTTCCTTTCGAATCCTTGCAATGCTCCTGCCAGCTCCAAAACTTCGCCGACAGTATCGAAAATAAATTAATTTTCTATCGCAACTACAAACGCCCATATCTAGTAAATTTATCATGGCCATATGCTAATGAAATCGAGTGAGATGTGCGTATGCAAGCATGTCGTGTATGTAATCTATGTAATTTGTTCAAGGATTCGTATTACGTGTTTGTTTATTACTGTAATGTCTGTTAATCGTTTTGTTCATCTTTGTTTAGTAATCTTTTGGTTTTGTGATTTCGTGTATTTGATCTACAAGAGGCAGACCACTCAAATTTGAAGAAGTTCTTTTCTGTTCATTACAACTATTTTTATGTTGGTAAGTTACGTTCCAAATACGTTCACTGCTGGCTGAGCAATCCAAAACCAGTACGAGATTAAGCCAGTTTTTGATGTCAATGCTTTTATCACTGCTCGTTGCTGCTGGATATAGGGCTCCCTAAACTGCAGCGAGATTAAGCCACTGTGGTTTTTAATCGTATATGTTTTTAATCGTATATGGTAAGTTCTAAGTTACTTTTGCTTTCAGAGCTATGCTCTTAGGCCTTATTAGGTCGACGGATATAGGGCTCCCTAAACTGCAGCGATATATTGCCACAATGGTATTAGATTTTAGTAAGAACTAAGTCACTCCTTTTATTTTTGTTTGTGATAAGCTTGCTCTTGTTGCAAAATGCCAAGTCTTGGTCAGAGATGACTTAAACTTTGCTTTAAGAGCAAAGCATAGCACTGGACCGGCCACCGGTACTGGTAGTCTATTCTGTAAATAACCATTTCGATATCGACTTCACCTGAGTGACTAAGCTTACAAAGTGAACTTTATTTCACACATCATAAGGTCTTATATTTATACGAATTTGAAACTCACCTCGGATTCCGCTGTAGAGACACGAAAATGTTGTTACAGAATAGCACTGCTGATATGTGCGGACTGCGGATGTCACCAATAAAATTGATCGCGATCAAGCTGCGGTCAAGAGTTGTCAAGGTCGTTATTCCAGAGAAAAAAATTGACACTGACAGCTCGTAACCTTGGTTCATATGCTGATCGCGTTCAGTTTCAGATTGATGAAATCCGCCCTAAAAATATCACAGTGCCAATCAATCAATGCTTTCACTTGATAATTCCGATGCTGCGTGAAAATGCACTTTAATTTGGTCACATTTAGTTCGCTTTTGTCACGGCTGTAACTATCTTCCACTGGATTACGCCGTCACGGTTAATGTGATACCGCTATTGTCCTTTCCTAGATTATTTTTCTGTATTCTCTCCCGCTGAATTCTGTATGCCGTCAATCGACTGGAAATCATTAATTAGCACATTCCCTGAAATCAGGTTTTTCAATGACTCATGAATGAACTTTTTGTAACCCTAAGTACCGGAAACATGCATTTTGTTTTTTTACGGTGTTGCATTTCAAAAAAAGCGCATTCATCATGTACTGAATATTCGAATTGAACCTTTTTTTACGCCTTTGTATGAATGAGAAGTCGAGGAACCGGTTGGTACGGCTTGGTCTGCGACTGTGATGCACTGAAATAAAAACAAAAGAGATCGGTTGCTATGCGAATGGAGCCACAAGGGATGACATCTACATTCTACATGTATCAAATAGGAGCTAGAAATATGCAGCTTCATACAACCTAGTTACTCATAACAAAAATTATATTGAAGTAAAAAGTTTGTTTGTAGAATTTGTTTATAAAAAGTAATCTCTGTAAGTACAGATCCGATAGCGAAATTTCTGAAACTAACTTAAACTACTGACTACTTTTTATCCCGGAAAATTGCCTGTTTCAGCTGTATACGCCACGATGCCTCGATTATATTTGTCAAGATAGCGATTAATAAATAGTCATAAATCACTTACGGCAGAAAAATTAGGCCACTGAGCCATCGTAGTGTTAACAACCCTACAACCCTAATCTTTTCAAAGTTAGAGTGAACAGGCTAGACGAGCTCGTGGCTAATAACAACAGCCGCACGGGTCGATCTTCAAGGTTATGCAACGCTTGCCAAGGTTGGTCTGTGGACGGGTGACCATCTTAACATGTCGAGTTTCCTCCGTGCCTCTGATTGCACGTTAAGGCGTTGGTCGCGGCTGTCATTTTATAACTTTGACAGTCGTTACCGATTGTCAGAAGCCAGTAAATCTGACTCGTCTTGCCAAGAAATACCGTGTTACCCAGTTAAGGTGGAAGCGCTAGGGTAGCCCGCGAAATTCAAATATTTTCATGTTTTTTGCAATTTGCCGATCAATCAGTGTGAAGCTGTATGTTGAACAAAATACGATTCGCGGCCGTAACGCATATTTATCTAAAGAATTATACCCATTTTTAATCATCAATATAACCCTCTAAGTTCATACAACTCGATTGAATGACTTTTTCACGAAATAACATTCAATCGAGTTCTATGAACTTAGAGGGTTATATTGATGATTCAAATGGTTATAATCCTTTAGATAAATGCTCTTTACAATCGCTACTTTGTTCAACATACAGCTTCACACTGACCGGCAAATTGCAAAAAATGTAAAAATATTTGAATTTCGCGGGCTACCCTGGAGCATCCACCTTAATGGGTTGTGGAGGTCTGGTAGGCAGCCGCTCCACGTAAGATATACTGGTATTCAGCTGAATCTGGTTTGACTGGAAGCCGACCCCAATGTAGTTAGGTAAAGGCTAGGCAGATGATGAGAGTGAACAGGCTACATCTGGGTGAGCTCGCTCCATCGTAGACTTTGTCTCTGTCATCTCTGACCAAGACTAGAGTCAAGAGAAAACCCATATAAAATAAAAAAAACTGTATCGTCGCCTTTGATTGATCGTAATCTGAACGTGAGGTCATTGGCGACCGCAATAAATAAATAAATAAATATCCTTGGACATTTCACACAACGCCATATAGTCCCAAGCTAAGCAATCTAATGCTTGTGTTATGGTAACGAGGTGGCTGATAAACTACTTATATACATTTTTTTTTTTTGTAAATACATACATATTATAGATAGAAAAACACCCAGACTCGGAACAAATACCTGTAGGTCGTACAAATATTTGTTCCGTGCGGGAATCGAACCCGCGACATGCTGCGCAGCAGTCAATCGCTCAACCACTGCGCCAACCGTGTCGTCAATATCCGCTACATCGTTTTGAACTTGGCTCCAAAAAACTTATTAGGTTTGGAAGCATAACTAGTGTACACTCATGGAAACCTTAAGGATTATATCAGCTCGAATGTAACACTCAATGCAGCACCATAATCATTTCAGTCGAAAGTCGTCCCGTACTGGACAAGGCCCCCCCAAGTTTCGTCACATCGACCGGTCTTACGCTTCTCCTATCCAGCTCATTCTCGCGGCCTTCACCAGGTCATCGCTCTACCTTGTGGGAGGCATCCCAACCTTTGATTTCCGGTACGCAGTCGCCGCTCCAGAACCTTTTGGCCCCATCAACTTTCTGTACTGCCAGCAGTGTGCACTGCCTACTGCTACGTAATGTTGACGATTCTTACACAAAGCAAGTTTGGCGTTATTGGACTCGTTTTTGTTTCGCCATTGGCTCTACTCAGCCTCAATCGTCAAGCCGACAGACATATAGGTGAGGCTTCTGCCGCAGGTAGGTCCCGACCGACCGACGCGCGACGGTGTATTTATAGTCTATAACCAAAATATTTGCCTACGTAACTATGCAGGTTTAAAGAGTCGAATAAAATCTTCTCTGAAATAGCAATTGGAGAACCCGCTGCGAAGACGTATTTGTAAAATCCGTGAGGTTTCTTTTTATATTTATAAACAGGTTTAATAGGCAGTAACGTACGTAAACAACTTTAACAATGCATCTGCAATGCAGAATTTACTAACCAGGTGTAGTATTGTGTTGAATTGAATTGAATAATTACCTATTTAGTTTCCGGCGGGCATGCGTGACTGGGTGTTTATTGCATTCTATGTTGCACTAGAGGCTGAAGATGACGATTTTATTGAGTACATAAATCATTGTTGGCAGGTTTAGATTATTCTGTCATGGTCTTGTTGAGCTGGTCGTATCGATTGGTAGAACATACATTGTTTTTGTTAGAGATATATGCCCTATATTGCTAAAGCATAAATTATACAGTTACGGGAAACCTATGTCTATCAGTGTTTGTTTTCTGGTTGACGACTTGCTTGCGGCACTGGGTATTTTTCTTTTTTGTAACATCGTGACGTGTGCCATGCAGATGAGGCTATATCGAATTTGAACTGATTCTGTGCGTTTTTTTTTCTCAACACTGCATCTTCCTCTATTTACCTTTGCATCACCCAAAGGTTGTAGGTAAAAAATGGCGTTAAGTTCGCTTCTGTAAATTTGTGTGCGCAACCTATTCAATAAATAAACTGAAGCAAAGGGGCCCATATTTGACCGATCAATACGGTCGCAGTAGGCCTACGTAAGTGTGGTTAGTGGGTTTGGATTTCATTGCAAGTTTTGGAAAAGAAGCCTATTTCATTGGTAAGCATTGGCCATGCTTATTTATACAGACTTGATATGTAATATGAGAATGCAGAATATGCTCAAAGTTAAATTAAAAGTATTGTTTTAAAACTAAAAAACCGCATGGCATTTTCTCGAACAAACGGATGCGGCTTCAAACCTAGCAGTATGCAGAGATTTGGAGCTAAAAACTTCTTTTACATATTCAGTTTCTCGTTTAACGCCAGCTTAGCACATTAAATTATTCTTTTGTCACGTAATTATACTATCTGTTGATCTAAAATGAAGTTCAGAAATATTTTTGAATAAGAAATGTGTCTAAAATGTTCTCATCGTATTTCAAATTCAGGTATTTATTGCGAAATCATAATTATGAGCTGATTCTAGCTAGCATCATTTAGCTATCGTTTGATTTTAAGTTTTGTCCGTATAATTTGTGCAGAAATAAACAATTTTTCTTTCTCATGAATTTCTACTGCTGAAGATGAATCTCCTTTTGACTGACATTTGATCATTGCCTCCTAGCAGACTATCGAAAACTGAAGGTCGTTCTTAGCGTTCCTTGCCCGAACCACGGCACCCTATGACCAAGTCTGCGCTCTGCATGCGTCGGTGTGTCACACACACTTGTTTCTGTTATCTCTGACCAAGACTAGAGTCAAGAGCAAACACATCCCAAATAAAAATAATAAAATGATTGCCTCATGAATCGTCAAAGGTAGCCAGTAAATTTTCATAGACTTTTTTTTTTTATTTTTTTTATTCAAAACGGGGAAACTCTTGGCCCAAATCTCACCTGATGGAAAGTGATGATTAGGCCGAAGATGGAAGCGAGTTTCACCCGGAATCCTCTAACATAGAGGAACTGGCTATCATATCTCTAATTGCCGGAACACAACAATGCTGTTAACATTGTTGTTATGGCGACAGACTTAGACATGATGGTGGTAGCTTGCCAGGCGGACTTAGAAGTCCTACCACCAAGCAAACCGAGCAAAAAATTTGCCCCCACTGGGAATTGAACCCGGGACCTCTGGGTCTGAATCGAGTGGTATAACCACTAGACCACGGAGGCGGTTAGTGTCACATGTTTAGCACCACCCGGGGACCACGTGTAGGGATTTGCTGAAGGGTATTCTCCTACGGACGCGGGTGACTCGGCCCCCAAAAAGACTGCCGCTTCAACAACATGTACTTAAGTAGAACTGTGTAAGTGTATTGTTTTATCTGGTGTAGGAACCCTTCGTGTGCGACCGGTTCTTGAACTTGACCGGTTTTTTTCTCTCTGTCTGCCTATCTGTTTCATTAACCGACTTACCAAAAAATATAACCGCATTGAGAACCTCCTCCAGGTTCTCAATTCGGTTGTATATTTTTTAATGTATGTTACTATTTTTTTTTAATGTTTGTCTATGAACCGATTTGAAAAAAAAAATGTTTTATCTGAAAGGATGTACCTACTTCTCGATTGGTCCTATTTAAATTTAATCAAAATCGGTTAGATAGTTTGGATTTTAAATCAAAATAGCTGGAATTCTTTACTTGGATTATGGTTTTTGTCACCCATGTTGACGAAATTGCGTATTTTGCTTTCCTGCGATTTTGCAGTGGTGTTGTTAGGTGTGACTGTGAGGTACCACTTAAAAGTGAAAGATAAAAAAAAAGACTTAATATTGGAAGTCGGTTTTTTTGTTAGTTTCTTCGTATTTTGACACCGACTTCCGAAATTAAAGTTATTTTTTACTTTGTATTGTATTGTTTTTTTTTTTTGTAATTTGAAAGTCGGTTTTTGTAAAAAACTATTTTCTATTTTCTAAGCATTGTTGCTTCTGTGGTAGAACCGTAATAGTAAGTACCTAAGTACCTAAGTACTGTAGGTTAGGTTTCGACTACTTATTACCTCTTGAGGTCTTGTCATCAACCACGTCACTCCCGCACCTACTTTAAGTGTCCCCAGGCGTAACGAAACATTATGTAAAAACATTGCTAAACATTTTATTGTACTTACTATAATGAAATGAAAAGTAAAATGGTGGCCTTCGATATCGTTACTGCCTACACGTTGAACGTGTTACAGCAGTCATTTTTGGTGTAACGGTTTCATTAATGTACGAGTATCTCCGTAATACGGTGCTGTTTACTGGCCCTTCGCTAACTGCCACTTAACCTCTAACTAGATGGGTGTGCGTGGTTAATTAACTTTATTAGTGGTGTTGATGAGGATTTGAACACCCTGAAATTATATGCATAACTAGCTGACCCGCGCAACTTCGTCTGCGTCACATTATTGCTCCGCTCCTATATTGTCTTAGCGTGATGATAATTATATAGCTTCTTTCAAATCGGTCCAGTAGTTTCGGAGCCTATTCAATTCAAACAAACAAACAAATCTTTCCTCTTTATAATAGTAGTTTAGATGATAAATATAGGTAGCTAGTTGCTGCTCGCGGTTTCGCTTGCGTTTGTACAGATTTTGGAAATAAAGTAGCCTGTCACCGTTTCCAGGGCATCTATCTCTGTACCAAAATTCACCAAAATTCAAAAGTCATTTATTCAAATTAGGCTTAGAGCCAGCACTTTTTGAACGTCATGTTTTTACTAAATAGGTTGGTACAGTCCACCAAAACGCCCGCCCGTCAACACTTCCTAGTGTTTTGGCTGTGGAGAAGAAGTGGCCAACAAACTCCCCAGCAACACATCTGTCTGTACGTTTTAAGAACTTGAATTTATATTATAGTATGCAAATTAATGAATGCACAAAAAAAATTTAGGTAGCAAAACTGTGAGACTATAAAAAATGCACACTCAAGCATAAATAAGTAGCCGAGCTAAATAAGCCTCCAGGAATAAATAATGTGCCTGCCTAGTGCCTACAATGGTAGAATTTAAAAACAGAACTTTATGTAACTCGAACCACACGTGATAAACTAGGGCCGGCAGAGTAAATTAATAATCATTTAGGGCTGATTTTTCCAACGCCAGATAACTTTTATTCGTGAAATAAAATTTAACGTTTGACAGTTTTTGTGTGGAAGAACTGTCAAAAATTCAAAATTATTCCTCCGATAAACTTATCTGGCGTTGGAAAAATCAGCCCTTAGTCGTTAAAACAATTGATTAAAAGACATTGTTGATGTATATTAGTAAAAAAAAAAAACAAAATCATTTTGCGATTTTGGTGTGAAAGAGTAACAAACATACTTTCACATTAGACTGCCTTGACGCTTAGAGCGGATTTCACCAATTAAACTGAACGCGATCAGTACCTCTAAACTGCGTTCAAGAGCTGTCATCGTCAATATTCCACAGAAAATAATGACACTGACAGCTCTAAACGTGGTTCTTATGCTGATCGCGTTCAGTGTCATTGATGAAATCCGCCCCTAGCCTCTAGACTTAGGTAAGTGTCTTCTGCCGTGTTTAAGTCGTTAAATTTCTTTCCAAGGAGTATTGTATGGACTCATTCTTCAAAGATTCAAAGCATTTATTTCAAACTAGCTGACCCGCGCAACTTCGTCTGCGTCACATTTTCCATTAATGCTCCGCTCCTATTTGTCGTGATGATAATTATATAGCCTATATAGCCTTCCTCGATAAATGGGCTATCTAATACTGAAAGAATTTTTCAAATCGGGTCCGGAGTTCCTGAGATTAGCGCGTTCAACCAACCAAACAAACAAACTCTTCTGCTTTATAATATTAGTATAGATAAACCATTTACAGACACTTTTGAAATGATTGTCAAGGTAGGTCAGTCAAAAATATGAAGCTATTTGCACGTTCCAAAGCGTAGATCTCTATGAAGAAGAACGTGCAAGAAACTCCACGGACACTCAAATCATGTTATGTTTTCCTTTTCAAATAAATGTATCGGCATGATGACCTACAAATATTGTCTGGTCGTTGTAAAAAGATTACGAGGAATAAAGATAATGAACTTTTTTGTATCGCCAGCATTTGAAACTGCTAGTCTTTTATTGCACCTCAAAAAGAAACGCAACAACTTGAACAATTGGAAGAATCTATAAGGCCAGGCTGGAACTTTCTCGTGCCAAGAGACACGTGTAAATACAAATAAGAAATTGAGTAGTGGAAAAAGCGGTTTGGTGTGGCGAGTATCGCCCCTCAGCTTCAAGTTGGCTGGCGTGTAGTATCACGGGGGTGTGTGTGGGCCCGGCTGAAGGCATGTATCGACAGCGTATATGGGGCCGCCGTTTTGGAAGGAATCAGCGGCCATAACTTTAATACTGGCCATAATGAATTGAGACGTCTTAGTGCGCTGTCACCGTACGCACACGTCTCACCGCGTGTAAAAGAAAAATCTTAAGACATCATTCCCGCAAGACCTTATAAATACAAGGTTTATTAATAATCCCGTATAACCGCGTCCGCGTAATTCAACAAAAGAAGAAAAAAGGTGATCGGCGTGCAAGACCAGGCAGAGAGACAGGTGGTACCACCTGTGAAGATCTTCGAGGCTGCACAAGGAAGAATCAGGTACCGCCTTTCTTTACATGCTAGAGTTAGCCCACCATACGCCGTCTGCTGCCGCCACTCCCAACTTGAAAATTATACGGACAAATATAGGCATTTGAATCTGCACGCAATCCAGGTGTTAGATTGTAACGAGTCCTCATACCATCAGGCGGTACCTGATTCTTCCTTGTGCAGCCTCGAAGATCTTCACAGGTGGTACCACCTGTCTCTCTGCCTGGTCTTGCACGCCGATCACCTTTTTTCTTCTTTTGTTGAATTACGCGGACGCGGTTATACGGGATTATTAATAAACCTTGTATTTATAAGGTCTTGCGGGAATGATGTCTTAAGATTTTTCTTTTACACGCGGTGAGACGTGTGCGTACGGTGACAGCGCACTAAGACGTCTCAATTCATTATGGCCAGTATTAAAGTTATGGCCGCTGATTCCTTCCAAAATGGCGGTCCCATATACGCTGTCGATACATGCCTTCAGCCGGGCCCACACACACCCCCGTGATACTACACGCCAGCCAACTTGAAGCTGAGGGGCGATACTCGCCACACCACGGTTCATCAACTAAAAAAGCCCTTGACCATGGTTAGTAGCAGCATCACTTAAGCTAAAAATATGCAGCGCATGAATATTGAAAAATAGGCTGCAACTTCCAACATCAAGCTTGATCAAGTTTATAAAAGAAATAGGCTTGTGGGGGGCAGCCATTTTGCTCCAAGGATATTTGTGTTCAGATAATGTATTGTATCAACTTGTATCTAATGTTTATTTACATTTTATTGTACTGCGATATCAGTGACTGGCCGGTATGTTGTCATTTTTATCTCCAGTACCTATCATTGATAAAAATTCTAATCATGCTCTGTTTTGTGCTGAAATGTATAGAAAATTGCCATATATATTACATTTTTCATAATATAACATGATGCCTGTATTCCCCGAAAGCACAGGCCACAGAGGATGACCACTAGACCCCATCTCTCTCATCTGAGCATGTTCCCGGTTGCATCCTCAGCTGGTTTGCTTCGGAGCCCAGGGTCCGCTTTCCGGCTTTTTCTTCTCCTCTTTGCACGGTCTTCGGCATCCTTGGTTGAGAGTCCATTGGCACGCATATCATCCTGAACAACATCAAGCCAGTACTTTTTGGGGTTTCCCCTTCTGCCAGGGCCCGGCGGAGGTAGCATAGCCAGACACTTGTTTCCTACGTAGTTTGCCGGTTTACGCAAGACGTGGCCGTACCAGCGTAGGCGGCTCTTCTGAAGTTTGTCTGCTATGTCACGGACATGGACCAAACCAGACCTAAGAGGCTGTAATATCGTTTTCAATATAATAGAATTATGCCTAGCAACAAAATGAGATGATGTAGCAGATTCAGTAAGATGTGATTAACTAACTAATTTTGAGCTGATCTAATTTGTTCGAGAGCGCTCTCGCCCTAATTGGCGCCTACGTTGCTACCTAAATACTAAAGCACTTTAGGTCGATCTTTCTTGAAGGAAGGAAGATTATTATAGAATAAATGCGAAGTTTATTCATAACTGGATTCTGGTATAGCTCTTTAAGTATTGGGGAAACTTGGGCTGTTGTAAATTACCATAAACTAACCAGTGTGAGTTAGTTCCTTCCGATTTCACGCTTAAATTGCTAAGCAGATTTTGATAAATATTGGTACAACGGTAGTAGGAACTTTGGGGCCGTTATAGGCTACTTTTGCCAATGTAAAACTTGAACACGATACGGCCGGCAAGAGGTAGACTACTGAAGTGGAATTTCAGAGGGTCAATTCTACTCATTTTTAAACAATTTTCGCATTCGCATGTAGATCGCAAACGGTAAAAAAACCTTAACTTTCATACATTTTTGACAGTTTGCGAATGCGAACCGAATGTGAAAATTAATAGAATTGGCTCTCTGAGACTACTAACAGTATATCAGATCAGATTCATATGAAAATAAAATGCCTACATTAATATTATTCAACGATGGCATGAACCGGTATTTTTAATCCCAAACTACTCGATAAAGAGACGAACCCCAGATTAAATTCATTCCTTTTTTTATTTAAATAAAAATCGACTCATTACATCGACCGTATCTCTGAGGGTTTCTGCAAAATCTGCAGATCCACAAAAACGTTCGTAAGTTCGCAGCATCAAGTGGTCTCATCATAACTTATATTACTTCTGTTGGTTCGTCCACGTATACAGATTCATCTATACTAATATTATAAAGCTGAAGAGTTTGTTTGTTTGCTTGAACGCGCTAATCTCAGGAACAGTCCGATTTGAAAAATTCTTTCAGTGTTAGATACCCCATTTATCGAGGAAGGCTATAGGCTATATATATCATTACGCTAAGACCAATAGTAGCGGAGCACTCATGGAAAATGTGGCGCAGACGACGTTGCACGGGTCAGCTAGTCTTGAATACACGTGAGTCGCTCGGACGGAGTCCCGTCGCTTCCACTGACGTCCCCTTTTTTACATCCATTCATTGCAACGTGACCAGACAGATCTGTAATATTCTTTACGTCGAAGTTTTAACCGCGGCGATTAAATTATATAGCGTGTGTAAAATAAAAAAAAAGATGCTCATAAACTAAAAACTACTGAGCAAAACTGAATAAAATTTTTACGGGACCAAATGGCCAGTATGCCGCATCGAACTAAAAAAGAATCACACAAATCGGATCAGAAACCTTGGGAGTAATCGGTGTACATAAATAAAATAAAAAATACCCGCCGAATTGAAATAAAATTAAAAAAATACCCTCCTTTTTGGGAGTTGGTTAAAAATAGAAAACGGAAAAATTATAAAATACACTAATTTCACAGCTGAATTTTCTACAGTTCTTTGCTAGCCACAATAAAATCAGTGCGATTCTAACCGAATCCGTCCGAATCAATAACAAAGCGGATATCAGAGTGATTCTGTTGGCTCGCCCGTCGGCTCCGTCCGATGATTGATGTACTTAACTGAAATACGATTAAAATTGATCACCTTGGTGCCTGTGTTCCGCTGTATTTGCTGACGAGGAAAATATTATTGGGAATTTGAGATGATATTGAGATTATGGAAAAGAGAAGGTAAAATGGCGTACTCGCGTTAGGGCATTTCACAAAAAGTAAGGCTAAGCTTTTGCTGTTCGGCGAGCGTTGGATGGCTCGCTGTCCGATCCAGGCCCGATTGACGGTGCGTTGTGTTCCACGCGCGCTTTCAAAGAGATGTCAGCATAGTAGAGTCCAGCAGTCCTTAAAAAAATTAGCATTAATATGTCATCCTAAATACTTACAAAAGCAGATGACTAAGGTGCGTTATAACGGAGGGCAGTCAGACCCAAACCCGCGCTAGGAATTAACCTGTGTTACAAGCCCTAGGCACTTCTTCCAGCGACAGCGCGCTGTGTTCCACGCGTGCCTCAAAGAACTGTCAGCATTAAAGATGGGGCTAGTGCATGCCGGGGGTGCGGAATTGTTCGAAAGAGTCACCGCGGCCCTGGAACGCAAAGGACACTATGAGGAACATGGATGGGTTTTAGTCAGTAAGAGTCTGACACTCCCTTCTGCTCCGCCCAGAGCGGGAGGAGCCATTTGATGATATCCCATACAAAAAAAAAAGTAACGCTAGAATCTTCTCAGGACCGTTCTAGGAAGTAAACATTTCACCGTGCAAACTTAAGTGAAGTGAGCTTGTCAGAAGCTGTCACTCCACCACGATGGTATAGCTTGACAGCTTATTTCTTGTTCAATTAACCTTAGTTTTAGAGTTATGAATATAAATGTGGATGGATGGATAGAGAGAAGGGGGCTAAAGAATAGATAGATAGATTGTGTGTAGAGTGATATCATAATCATAATCATTTTATTATCAGGCAACTGAGACCCATAGATAAATACATAAAATTAAAATTTACAAAAAACTGATAAAATAGAGGAAGAAGTATCTTACGTAGAATGTGAATTAGTATCTTGGGATAAACTCTTAAGAGTTTCCACGGCGAGATTCTAAGTGAATATCTACTGGAACGATTTCACATCGAATACAGCAGTGCGATTCTGTAAAGATGTCGAAGTAAACACTTAGGCGAAGCACACGACAAGTGAGCTGTCAAAACATACAAACAAGATGGCATGACAGCTCACTTGTCGCTTACTCCACCCAAGTGATCACGGGGAGATTCGTATGAAGGCCACATAGTTGACATTTTCGCTAAAGATCAAAATGTGTGACATGACATAATACAGGCTTAGCAACTGCCTATGCTGTGAAATATTCGCCAAAACTCAGGCCAATGTATCATTCAGTTTTGTCCTACTGAGCTCAGACACTTGTTTGTAGAGTTTGATTTGTTTCCCAAAGTGCTCCCACAAATTGTTTGCAAAGTATTTTTATAAATTGATAAGAAATTCCTTGTAAGAATACTCATAATGAGGCTTAATTCTGTCCGATTCAGAAACTTATTGGGATATGAGTAGAATATATACCTAATAAAACAATTACTATGCAGAAGTCTTCAACTACCCATCTCAAACCGCCTCCTATTGCCTGAAGAATGTTTTATGCCTTTCGATATCCGTCGTCGGACCTCGGCGAAATTCGTAAATTAAAAAGAGAAGGTCGAACCTTCCATACCTTCCAACATATTTGTCGAAAAAAAAATGTCGCTACCCACCCATTTGCTAAAGAGAGCAGATCATTGCGGTACGTTGCGATAGTATGACAGTTTAGTACAGTAAAATTATACATACTTGACAAAGCAGTTACTACATTTTATGTATTTTACGTAATGACTGATTGCAATCACATTGCGGTAATTTTTAAGAGCTGTGTAAGAAATAAATGTCTGCTTGCCAGTTTGAATAAAAAATATTAACATTAATATGCGCGTTTAGTGTTGTAATTGGCTGGTCAATATGTGTAATGATTAGTCATTGTGATGATCGCTGGGTCGCAGCCTTACTTATGTCATTTTTAATGTTAAGTTCTGTGGCATCATCATTATCATATCAGCAGAAAGATATCCACTGCTGGACTTAGATCTCCCCCAAGCGTCGCCACAACGGTCGGTCCTGTGTGTCTCGCATCCATCGGCTACCTGCGTCCTTCACCAGTTCATTGGTCCACCTTGTGGGAGGCCTACCAATAAATAGTAAAGATCTGTGTATTTTCTAGTAAAATACCTAATATTAAAAAAGTAGCCAATGATATTTAGCGTTACTAATTTGCTATAAGTAAAATAATTTTCAAAAACTGATCATTACTTTCCGAGTTTACTTGACAAACAGGCCTATTAGATTACTTAGGTCTTGAATTAGGTATTCAATTCACAGATTGTGGGTAGTCAGTAGACCGTCACGTCTTGTCCAGTCCCTTCGAAACAACTATCTCAGTCCTTGGACATAACCGCTCTTAAATATTGCAAATTACAAAGATTATTCAATTTCGTATTCAGTGGTATTTATGTAACATCAAGATAAACACATTTGCCGGTAAATGCCGTAAGTGCGTGCTCAACAGCTCAGTACAAGTGCAACCATTGTAAAGCATTGTAAAGGAAATACTTCAGCAGTATCGACCTTGACCAGTGATATTGCAAGCTAGTGCTTGACGTTTGAAAATAAAATGTCAGGGTTTGGTTTAGTCAAGAAATTGGTCATTGTATTTATTCAATATATGGGGAGGTAGAGAAAGCCAGCCAAGTGCGAGTTGGATTTGCGCGCTAAGTAAGACTCTCATTACAAGGTCTTTCATTTTATATGTCGCATGACATAGTTTAAAAGCTTTTTAAAACTAACTTTCCCTTACCAAACTGATTATACTTTTACTGTAGTAACTTACGCGTCCGTGGTTGCGTCAAGAAAGTTCATTACACAGTGTTCAACTGAATCGGTCCATTAGGCTTGGAGAAATACACCTGCGACAGACGGACAGACAGACACGAATGATCCTACAGAGGTGCCGCTACGTGTACGGATGTTTGGAACGTTAAAAATAACCACTCCGTATCGTTACTGCAGGACCCTTTAGCTGGTTTGTTTAAGACTATGTTTCCAGCAGAGATGTGCGAGGATGCATCATCGTTTACCAAGCGTCGCTCAGGGTAAGCAATTCTATTGGTTCTTAATATCAATAAAACCAAAAACAAACTAAACTAAAATAAGTAAACTGGTGGATGACAAGCTACACAGTTTCGCTCAACGACGCAAGGTTGCCTGCTTGTCGGTTTTCTACAGATTGTACTTCGGAGTGTGTGCCCAAGAACTTCACGACCTCATCCTACCGGCCCCCTTCTACCATTGGACATCCCGACGCACTGCAACTTACCATCCCTACCTTGTTGCTATTACACCAATTATTGCTAATTTTTTATTGCTAGTTATTGCAAAGTTTTTAATTGTTGCTAATCGCACTAAGCATTTCCAAGCGTCTTTCATCCGTATGGTCCTTAGGCTTTTCTCTTTCTAAAATAAATAAATATATTGATAGCCTGCTATCGTGTACTGCTGAACAATACTTCAATTACTCGTTCTGAAAATTGAAAATGACAAATATAGTTCACTAAGGGTTCCCAAGCGTCTTTCATAATGCGCACAGCAAAGAAGTGGAACTCTCTGCCTGCGTCTGTGTTTCCGAACGCTTACAATCCTAATCTTTTCAAAGTTAGAGTGAACAGGCTACTTCCGGGTAAGCTCGCTCCGTCGTCGTAGACTTCGTCTCTGTCATCTCTGACCGAGACTAGATTCAAGAGCAAACCCATCTCAAATCATATCATTCGCTACGCATCCTGGCACATCTCTGGTGGAAACGCACCCGAAGTCTTGCTTAGCCAGCAGACTCGATGATAGAGTCGTCTTGTATAATGTCTTGTTCATAAATCTCTACAGTTTTCATCTCATTGTTCATACTTCCTCCCTAGTCATTATAACTGCATTTCATATACAGTCACTTGGACATTAATTTGCTCGGAATCTTTACTTTCACAATAAATACCATTGTTTTCACATTCTTCTCTTTACACAGCATCATCATCAACCAACACACAAATAGCAATATGAACGTCCATTGTTTGTGGAGTAATCAGGAAAACAAGACAAAAATAAACAACTTCTCAAACTTGTTTATTTTTTCTACCATCTCTTCATGTGCCAGCTTTTTCCTAACTAAATACGTCACTGTAAAGGCAAAATTACTTAACCCCCATTGCCCAGTATGGCGGTTAAGTCATTTTGCCTTTCGTGTTTGCATTACATTCAGACCGAATGCATTCTACTGGCTATGTCGCGATTTTTAACGAAGAGCATAAACCATAACGGGAAAAAATAAATAGCTAAAACCCAGCACGTGCCAACGAATATTCACGTTAGCTCTAATCGGCTTTCCCGTGCACATTGGTCATTGAATATGGATTTCCAACGAATATAGGACAAAGGAATTGAATTTTCCATACGTTTTCACTGTGATAATTTATTCAGATTGATCCCTCCTGTGGTCGGCTATGAATAGAAGTCCCTATTCTTCGGGCGTGCTCTAAGAGTTGACTAACTTCAGTGGCGTAGCGAGTCTCAAGGGGGGCCTGTTTCAAACATGGGGGGGGGGGGAGTTTTTAGGCGTAATATTTTTTTAAACAAAATAGGCCCTATTAACTGAGAACTGTCTTGGCAGGCCACGAAGGACTGCGGGACTAGATCCTTCGTCATTAACGTTTTGGACCCTTTTGTGTCTAAAGACAAAAAATTGTATGATTCTCATAAAAGACCACAGTCACTTACATGAGAATTACAATGCTATAGTGCTTTTAGTCCGGGGGCTCCCTTTTGTGTCTAAATACAAAATATTGTATGATTCTCATAAAAGACTACAGTCACATGAAAAATACAATGCAATAGTGCTTTTAGACCGGGGGCCCCGTCTTCGATACAGCGGTAGCTACGTCCCTGACCAAATTGTTCTATGAAGATGGACAGGGGTTATAACTTTGTAATAATATTATTCAGCGGTTGCTAACTGTTTGTTGAGGTCGGAGGGGAACGATGTTCTATGGACTGTGCTCGTAATAATTGTGGTTGTATGAGCAAACTCCGAATGAATAGAAGCCGAAGTATCAAATCACTTGCTGACCCACGCAACTTCGTCTGCGTCACATTTTCCATTAATGCTCGGCTCCTTTTAGTCTTAGCGTGATGATAGCCTATATCCTTCCTCGATACATGGGCTATCTAATACTGAAAGAATTTTTCAAATCGGACCAGTAGTTTTCGAGATTACCCCCTACATACAAACTTACAAACTTAGAAACAAATATTGTTACATCTTTATAGTGTATTATAGTATAGATGAATCTGGGTAGGTATTTGAAATAGTGGTTCCCACAAGGTGGGCCGATGACCTAGTAGTGTTTTCTGCGGTAATCCGCTGGCTGCAAGACACTGAGGTCGATGTGGCGGTGTTTGGGGGAGACCTACGCCCAGCATAGGTCGTCATTCGGCTGAAGAAATGGTTGGAAAAATTAACAGATCTCTCCTTAATGACAACCATCATTCTCTTGCCTTTAACCCAATTTATTTTTAGGGCCGGCGCGTCTTCTTTACAAAAAAAAAAACACTACAAAGTAAAAAACAACTTTTTTTTAATGTTTGTTACCTCATAACTCCGACAATTATGAACCGATTTGAAAAATTCTTGTTTTATCTGAAAGGGTATAATATACTTGCAGATTGGTCCCATTTAAATTTTATCAAAATCGGTTACGAAGTTTGGATTTTAAATCGAAATAGCTGGAATTCGTCTACTTGGATGATGGTTTTATGTCATCCAAGTAATCGAAATTGCGTATTCTGCTTTTCTGCGATTTTGCAGTGGTGTTGTTAGGTTAGGTTAGGTTACAACTAAAAAGTGAAAAATAAAAACTTTTTACAAAAAATACAACCGACTTCCAAAAAAAAAACACTACAAAGTAAAAAAAAAACTTTGATTTCGGAAGTCGGTGTCAAAATACGAAGAAACTAACAAAAACACCGAGTTATGAGGTAACAAACATAAAAAAAAATACAACCGAATTGAGAACCTCCTCCCAGTCGGTTAAAAATACGTTCGATACGCAGTAAAAAAAGTTTATCATCGGCCACAGTTCCCCGCTTCAAAACACGTTTAAAAAATCAATCCAAGTAACCGATTGCTGTGAACCAATCTGGAAAAAGGGCAAGTCAGCATTTGCACAACTTTTTTCATTACGTCATTTTTCCTGAGACTTTGTCCCGGAAATGTCCCAAAAATTAAGCCAACCGAATATTTATGTTGCTACTCCAATCGGTTGCCTGAACTTAATGAGAAGTGACGTCATTTAGATTTGTGAGCCTCGAGGGAGGGTCTGTCTGGAACAACATAGCTATGCTTAGAGTCGTTTTATTATGACTGACATTTCGTTCATATTTTATGAAATTTACGCGAATTTGCTATCGCTTGAATTTGCTGAGCGTTCTGGGAATTCTAGTTCAGATCGTGATGTCTGTTGTGTTTTCGGCCACTGAGAAGGTAGTGCCTTTATATCTTAAAATTACTTTCTTTTAATCTTCGGTGAAACACTTTGTGAAGTAAGTAGATAAAATGTTCTTATTGTTCACCAAAAATGTTACTTAACGCGATATTGACGTTATTTAATACTTTTCTACGTCCCCTTAAAAGACCTTTAAATGAGAAACTTTATTGGAGCTTCCTCTCAATTCAAAAATTCCTTCCGATTAAAAAAAAAAGTTGTTCAAACTCTTAATTACTGGTTTCAATGAAATAATGAAGAAGAAACAACGGTGTCAAGCCAACCAAATACTAAAGAAAACTTATTAATAATACAGATCCGATTAAATAAGTATTTCAGTGATAGAAAACTGCATTATCGCTAAGTGCCAACTACTTTGTATTCCGAAAAAAAGCCCACAAAAATCTAAATTAAAATGAACACATACACATCAATGACATCTACAACACCATACGTCAAATCCGCCATGTTGTTAGCACAGTAAGGGCCTCTTTCACCATCTCCAAGTAAAGCGTTGATTAGTTACTTCCCAATTAAAGTTAATCGGCAAGTAAAACTTACGAGTATCTTCTGTCAATTTCACAAGCGAAAATAAAGCTTCGAGTAACAACTTACCGGTTAAGTGAATGACTTAACAAATCATACGTTGCATTCGTTCAATATTACGTCAACGTTACTCGTCAAATGTCATTGTTAGGTTAGCTGTCATTTGTCATTTCATTTTGTGTATTGTTTGTTGTGTTTTTGGTTAGGAAATTATTGCGTGTGGTTTTTTTTTTATAAATTATCATGGATAAAGTTAAAAGAGATAGAAGTGCAAACTTTTCACTTGTACAGAAATACCAAACTGTGTTAGTGTCGGCGATAAGACCCCGTCCGCGTCCATAGGCGCAAGTAATAGTGGACGCGACCGTATCAAACAAGGAAATTGTAAGGAAAACTAATTAAAACTATAATTGAATCAGATTAGATTAGGTTTAGCATTCTCTAATTAGTATTATAAGGATATTTTCGCATCAAAGGTTTAGTTAGATTCTAGTTTAAATGCGAATTTAGATGTAAGGTTTTTGTATTGTGAATAATTACGTAGATTGAAAATGTGATTTTTTGTTTTAAGTGATAGGGTTTCGAAACTAGTTTTAAAATAAAGGTTTTGACCCAAAACCACTTTTACAAAAAGAATTGAGTTGATAGGACTTATGGTTTTCGAGATATTTCCAAAAATGTATAGTGAAAATTTGTTAACCGTCAAGTAAACACGCTAATTGGCAGACGATGTGGAAAGTAAGTTACTGGTCAGTTTAATCATTGATTAGTGCTACTCGAACGTCGTGAAATTGACACGTGCAGTTACGTATGACTTTAACTGGCGATTAGTCTACTCGATACTTTACTCAAGGGTGGTGAAAGAGGCCCTAAACCTATTCAAACAAGCTAGATAGTTAATTAACGGTCTATGGTACTACATCCAGTTGTAAACAGACTGTTATGTATTTGATTATGTATTCATTCATCAATCAGCACGCTCTGTTGGGCCATGACTAATTAACTGTAGTATTGTTTCGTCTTAAGGTTTCCGCAGACAGATGTGACTCGACAATAAAGCAACGATGCAACGGTGAATTATGACTAGCTTCTGCCAGCGGCTTCGCCTGCGTGATCCCTAGGGAACATAATCTCGGGATATAGCCTATGTGTTATTCCAGACTCTAATCTACCACTGTGCCAAATTTCTTGAAGATCCTTTCAGGCGTTCTGACGTGAGAGTAAGTTACATCCATCCTCACAAACTTTTTTATTTATAATAATTATAATATTGTAAGTAGGAAGTAGGATAGTAGCTGAACTTTATTCTAACAGCTGAACTTTATTCTAACAGCTGAATACGAGGTCACTGGCCGCTGGTAGTGAAGTTAAAAGTTTTTGTTTTCTGGTCATTCGATACCGGTATGAATTGTACTCATTAAGTATGAAAATTTTTACTGTGAGACCAAAATAAATCGAAAAATCTGTGGATCGGTTGAGTTATGTAAACATAAACGTACCAATAAATCTATACTGATATTATAAAGAGGTATTTTTTATTTATATTTTAGATAAATTATTTTACCAATAGAAAGCCACGTTATTTCTGAGTGTCATAGGCTATAATATTAACCCGAAAAATAACTCCCCACGAAGGGGACAGTATTAGCTAGTGTACCAATAAATAGGAGAGACATTTTTACACTTTGTAAAAGAATGGGTTGTTACATAGTCGCGTCACGTCTATCTGCGGGGTGCCGTTATGCACAATGCATATCGTGAGTGAAACTGAGCATCTGTCACGAATGCATATTTTATTGTGTTTTTCTTAGAAGCAAGTATGTAAGAAATGATTCATTTGTAGTCATGATTCGCTAAGTATGATAGAACAAGTATAGGTATAGTGAGTCTTATACTTGTTGGCAATCTACTACTGTAAGGGCCTCTTTCACCACCCTTGAGTAAAGTATCGAGTAGACTAATCGCCAGTTAAAGTCATACGTAACTGCACGTGTCAATTTCACGACGTTCGAGTAGCACTAATCAATGATTAAACTGACCAGTAACTTACTTTCCACATCGTCTGCCAATTAGCGTGTTTACTTGACGGTTAACAAATTTTCACTATACATTTTTGGAAATATCTCGAAAACCATAAGTCCTATCAACTCAATTCTTTTTTAAAAGTGGTTTTGGGTCAAGACCTTTATTTTAAAACTAATTTCAAAACCCTATCACTTAAAACAAAAAATCACATTTTCAATCTACGTAATTATTCACAATACAAAAACCTTACATCTAAATTCGCATTTAAACTAGAATCTAACTAAACCTTTGATGCGAAAATATCCTTATAATACTAATTAGAGAATGCTAAACCTAATCTAATCTGATTCAATTATAATTTTAATTAGTTTTCCTTACAATTTCCTTGTTTGATACGGTCGCGTCCACTATTACTTGCGCCTATGGACGCGGACGGGGTCTTATCGCCGACACTAACACAGTTTGGTATTTCTGTACAAGTGAAAAGTTTGCATTTCTATCTCTTTTAACTTTATCCATGATAATTTATAAAAAAAAAATCCACACGCAATAATTTCCTAACCAAAAACACAACAAACAATACACAAAATGAAATGACAAATGACAGCTAACCTAACAATGACATTTGACGAGTAACGTTGACGTAATATTGAACGAATGCAACGTATGATTTGTTAAGTCATTCACTTAACCGGTAAGTTGTTACTCGAAGCTTTATTTTCGCTTGTGAAATTGACAGAAGATACTCGTAAGTTTTACTTGCCGATTAATTTTATTTGGGAAGTAACTAATCAACGCTTTACTTGGAGATGGTGAAAGAGGCCCTTAACGTTTTAGTTTTTCAACACCCATACGCACAAAACGTTTTGGGAATACTTTTACTGTGCGTACAGCTGCTGGAGTTCCCTGCGTTTCCTGATAGCTACAACCTAGTAGAGGTCTTTAAGGCCGTACCCTGATCAAATAACCTTGAGCATTTTTTCCCTCAATAACAGCGCAAGAGAAACAGCAGTGTGATTCTGTAAACATGTCGAAGTGAACACTTAGGCGAAGTGAACGACAAGTGAGCTGTCACACCATACAAACAAGATGGCATGACAGCTCACTTGTCGTTCACTCCACCTAAGTGATCACGGTAAGATGTCAACAGAATCGACCGGCTGTAGCGAATACGCTCAGAATGTTGAATAAAATCGTTATAAAACCTAATTTTGGTTGTTTGAAAAAAATACTTCTACCAAAATGTTCATAATTAAATTGCCTATCCATTAGTGTAAGTACAAAATCAAAATAATCGTTAGTTTTCGAGAAGATGCACGTTTTCAGTAATTATTTCTCGTTTCTGTAGTTTCGTTGTGAGGAGATTATTATAAAAATAAAAATCTACCATTTTGAAGCCAAGATTTTGGATAAAGAGTATATAGCTCCAAAAAACTGCACAAAAAACGGCTAGCGCTGCGTTTTGCTCGGGGACGCGCCTTAAGTCAAGAGTGAATAGATTATTAATTGTAGGCAGGCGTGTTCCATCGATCGTCGACCAAATTATCCAAATAAACAATTAATCTTTTTATATAAAAGAGAAGCCCTATTTGCCTTGGTCATGGTATTAGGTACGTGTAAACGGCTGGACCGATTTTGCTAATTATTTTTATTTTGTTTGTGATTATCAGTGGAATGTTCTTATGAAAGAAAAAAATAAGAAAGTTGCAGTTCATGGGAGCGAAGCTGCGGGGGACAGCTAGTATCCTAAAAACCCATACAACCTAACAAAACTTTTCGCCATTGCAGGAAGCCCAATAACCGTTCAATGAAATTGCAACGTTCGTGTCGCAATATTTGCTAAGTAAGCACAAACGAATAGGGGTTTATTTTTTAACGTACAGTCTAGTTAACCTTAGTTTGTTGGTTGACCGGCCAGTGTGGAGTGTAGCCGGTTTGATTAAACTCGGTAATATTTAGGGGTACTAGAAGCGGTGAATTTGAGGGTAGATGGAAATGGGGCTTGTTTGTTTAGGGAATTTGAATGTTTAGGGATGACGGAGGATATGACTGATGTCCTGGTTTTTAAATTAAACATTCAATCTATTATTAAGTAGTGTACTCGCATGAATGGTGTCCTCAAATTTTTATTTAGGCCGATATGAATATTCCAATCGAAATATCCATATCGACCTATTTCAATTCATTCCGATCAGTTGAATTTTCTGAAAATTCGGCTGACCGGAATGAACTCACACTTTCAAAAGTCAATGATCCCAAAACTGCTAGAACAGTAAATGATATATTTTTGTCACAGTGGGCCCGAAAGGGCCGACGCCAGCCGGAGTCGCGGGACTATTCGAAATGGACTATAAAAAATGAGGCCCGATAGGGCTAGTGCTAGGCTGCGGAGATTCTTCGAAAGAGTCACCGTGGCTCCAGAACACAAAAGGCACTGAAGGAACATGGATGGGCTTTAGTCAGTAAGAGTCTGACACTCCCTCCCGCACCGCCCAGAGCGGGGGAAATCATTTGATGATCTCCATCCCTAAAAAAAAAAAAAATTTTTTGTCTCACTAGCCTTTAAGACAAATGAGTAACTCTCCCCATTTTATTTCACAGGAAATAGAAGCGATCGAAGAGCAATGGCGGACGGAGTCAGCAGAGCTTGTGACGGCTGTTGCGCGGCTACAGGACGAGAACAAACGTCTACGAAGGACTATCAATGCGCCTGCAGACGGTGAGGACTTTCGTACTACATTTTTTATCATAATCCTCATCATCTGCTCTTGTTTCATGGCCGTCATAATAAGCCTTGTAATGTTCAGACAGTGTAATTGTATAAAATGGTTATATGTAGGTACAATATTTTCGTTCTGCTGATGTGAACGAATGTCATCCGAGTATCAGACCGATGAGCGCTGGGTGGGCTATATTTATGGCATTCGATGTATAACATCTGTAGTTCCTACATACTTCTTCTTTGAAAAGCTACTTTGATGATGGTACAGCAACATGTAGCTCTATCTGTTGGGGTCAGCTCTATAGCCTATTAATATAGATATACAGAAGCATGTATTAAGAAGAAGAAACTGACTTCTGAAATACAGGTATACATATCTAGCTCAGGAGTCAGGGCTTCACAATGATTGTAATGTATATTTTTAAAATAAACTAAACACGTCCGAGACTAAATCGTTAAAATTCCTTAAAAAAAATGAGCATAATATATCATCCTAAATACTTACACAAAAGCAGATGACAAAGGTGCGTTACAAAGGACGGCAGTCAGACCCAAATCCGCGCTAGGAATTAACCTGTGCTACAAGCCCTAGGCACTTCTCTTTCGATGACGCGCTGTGTTCCACGCGCGCCTCATAGAGCTGTCAGCATAGAAGATGGGGCCCGATAGGGCTAGTGCCTACCGGGGCTGCGGAGATTCTTCGAAAGAGTCACCGCGGACCTGGAACGCAAAGGGCATTAGGAGGAACACGGATGGGTTTTAGTTAGTAAGAGTCGGACACTCCCTCCTACTTTGCCCAGAGCGGGAGGAGTCATTTGATGATTACCCTTCTTTTAAAAAAAAAGGAACACTTCTTCCACCATTACACTTGTAACACGTTTAAACATAGCCGAGTAACTTATAATTAAGTGTATCGGTCCAATGATATCGATCGACACCAACTTGCAGCTTCGAGTCCTCATACACCTTATTTCAGCGGTTTCGTTCTAAATATAGAGGAAAAAGAAGTGGTAATATTTCCCTCGCCCTCATCGTTGTTGATTAGTTTCGGTCTGGTTTTGGGCCTAGTACTTCCCTAGAGATTGGCGTGCAGTCAACCAGATGTTTTTGATAATAGTTTGACTTTGACAAGAACTTTAATTCTTAGCCAGGTCTTTTTGGTTTATGCGTTTAATTTTGCAATTTACTGTACTTTCTTGTTCTCAATTTCTCAAGGATTGTCTCGTGCAAACAGTGCGGGTGCTTGTGCCTGTCGTATAATGTGAAGTTTATGAGCTATTGGAGAATTACCAATTGATTTGAGAAACATTTATTACAGTAGAGATAACAGACATCAATAAAATTTTATGCGTTGTCAGGCAGTACCGTTAACTGTTGAGAATTTGATTCGTCTAGAGCCAATGGCTGATGAAATGCCACTTTAGCAGAATCATAATTTAGAATCATAATATTAACCACACAGCAATCTGTCATATTAATTTTCATCTTTATCGCTAAGGCAATAGGTTCAAGGTTGATTGGGAAAATTTGACGGATAGCATGATGTGCTTTCTGATTCTGCTAAAGTGACCTTTTTAGATCCCCACGTCATAATTAAAACTTTACCATGTCCGATGTCAATGTATTTAAACTCGGTAAAAGAGGAAGTGGTTTTAGAGGTAAATTATTAGACCTAGATAAACTAACAAACATTGATAGTAAATCAAAGCTATTAAACAGAATATTATTAATAAAGCACATCAACTATTCTATCGGCACAAAACCTAGAGATAGCTATAACCTGGGAGTCTTTAAGTCAAGAGTGAATAGGTTACTTCTAGGCAAGCGCGTGCTCCATCTTAGACTGCATCGTCGCTTACCATCAGGTGAGAAAGTGGTCATTCGGATTAATATATTTTACTCGTAGTCCGTGTTCCCTTTAAATAATTTTAATTTCCCATTAAAATTCATATGGTTGTACCTATCTGTTTTGATCATCCAATCATAAAAGCTCACATGAGATTTAGATATCAACCGATTAGTGGCTTGATAAAATTCAGAAATCGGGCGGATTTGTATTTGTTTTGTGCGTTGTTTCAATTTTTAACCAAAATGTACAAACGTTTCAACCATATGGGTCGAGCTCTTATACAAATCGAGTATCGACCCATGCTTTTCGCATATATTATGCGTTTCGAGCTAAACGTTTTTTTAAACAAAGAAGTAGAATTTCCGGACGGATTCTCTATAACTCGATAGCTACAACCTGAGGGTCTTAAAGTCAAGAGTGAATGGTTACTTCTAGGCAACCGTGCTTTATTGTCGACCACGTCATGGCTTTGCATCAGGTGAGATTGTATTCAAACGTGAGCCTATCATCAAAAACATGCCATGTTAAACCAGAGAGGGATACTCCACAGGGAAGTCACAATGAAAAACAAAAAAGTGGACCAACAAGTATTTCCTCGTACATCGGTTCTGATTAGCTTTGCGTCCGTGTTTCCCAAGAGGCTTCCGAGCTTCATATGTCGGACTCGAAGTCACAATGATTGACCCAAATCAAAGTATAGTAGACGGAAATAAAATTATATATTTTACTATAAAAATTTTAGGGTTGCGTAGTCAACAAGGAAACTTTATCTATAGTTTCGCCAAGTCCGCCTGTCTGTCCGCGGTTTTGCTCAGAGACGCTTAGTACTAGAAAGTTGGGATTTGGTATATTTATCGGTATTAATCACGCCGACATGGCGACAAAGTCAAAATAAAATATTGAAAAAATAATAAAAAAATGTTTGTGGTAAGTACCCCCTAGGCCCCTACACGGAAAGTAGCAATGCTTTTTTTTAAATCGTCTGTGCCCATGGTGTGTGGTGTCGTTAGATAGGTCGTGAACCCATCAGACAGACATTCTTAGAGGAGTAACGCTTCTGAAACATTATTTGTGTTTCTCTTCCAAATCGCTTATTGGAAACTTTGTTAGTGTTCTATTCTTGGAATAATGAATAGAACCAAGATAGCGAATCATAATAGGGAATATGCATGATGTTTTTTTATTTTTTTATTTTAAGAGTCCTATTACATTTTTTACGAAAATTCATGATTTTTGACGCTGTAATTATCAGCAGCAGTAAGATATTTTAATTGTTTGATCATGAATAACGATAGTGCCAGTCTCTTTCTTGTAAGTTAGAATTACACATTTTCATTTTTCTTTTCGTGTAATTTACTATAAATATTTTACGAACTCAGTTTGCAAGAAAAAATGTCGGCGATGGAACTTTGACGGTCTAATTCACATTGTTACAATCAATTCTTTTAATAGCTAAAATTACTAAAAGGTAAGTTGAATGTTTTACTTGTTTATTGGAGTTCTAGAATTTCTTTAAATTACTTGAGTTTCCACGGAAAAAAACGTAAAGAAAGCCTAATTTAAGCCAGAAATGTCTTGATTCAGCGTCCATTATATTCCAAATAAAAACAATTTTATCAAATAAATTAATATGATATAAAATTTCAATCTACAATGAATACGTTTCATTAGTTTTCGTTTGTCAATATAATAAAACAAAATTACAATAAATAAAATTAAAGTACTATAAATTCTGCGTCAATTCAGCGCGCGCGCTCCTCAGTCTCGCGCGAGTGCCCAAATAAACTATAATCCTATTCAGACTAGTAAGTATCAAAATTGTTTCGCGGACTACAGATGTACTCCCAACGCAGACCAACCTAACTTCGTCTATTGCAAACGAGCATTTACGATTCGTAATAGGACTCTTAAGTCTTTTCATCTTTATAACGCAGGAAAAAATATAAATAGTCTTGGAAATGTCTTAATTTTTTTTTTTTAAATATTAAAAATGCTGAATAAAATTTTGCAGTTCAAACGCCGCCATTTTTCGCGGGCTTTGGATGACGTCACACAACAGGTCGTCGTTACGTCGCGCGCTTCGCGTGTTTGTTTGTTTACCTTTTTGAACTTTAGGCGTTTCAGTTTTAAGCTCGATTCTCGTTTTATTCGCCATACAGACCATGGAAGAAGCTGAGAAACCTTCTTACAAAGTATTGTAAGTGAGAAACACTATAAGAACTGCACAAACAATATAAGAACTACACCTGATAATCTATTCTAGGTAAATTGTCTGATTGCGCTTTAACAAAACCACTGTCAGACATCGTCCTAGATTAATTACAAATCTAGATTAACTAGAAATCACCGCAGGAACACATTTTTTAACGGTTAACAAAATTTTTCACTCGAAAATGAAGACGGGAGCCGATAAATAAGTCAATCCAATGTCAGTCATGTCATTGTCATGTCAATGTCGTCGTGCCGTCGTGTTGTGTGACGTCTCACACGCGCGTCACCATTGGTCGCGACCCGCGACCAATGGTGACGCGTTTCGCAAGTTTAAATTACCCGCGCTGATTTTGTATTTTTATACATATTTATTTTCGGTTTACTTAAATAAGAACTAAATTAAAAAAATATCTTTTAGATGTAATGTGACGAAAATAAAGAACTAGAAAAAAAATATTCCAGACAAATTTAATCTTCATGCATATTCCCTATTGGCGGAGAGTCTATTTGTTTGATTTTATAAGCTAAGTTTAAAATATCAAATCAATATACACACAGCTAGTTTGAGCTTTTGTTTTGGCTTCATTACCATCTTTAACTGAAATTCATCCTTAACCGTGCTGAAGTGTACCCCGCGTTATACAATTCTTATAAAAAATATTAGTCTCTTAATGTGTAGACGTCGTTACGATGGAGATATTTACAGACTGGTATATTTTTATATCAAAATACACAGCGATCCTTTGCTGGGCATAGACTTCTGTTTCCTGTGCTAATCCACACACTCCTGCGCCACTCTCATCCGAATTCTATTCGCGATTTCAACAATGTTTTCTGCCTATCAAACTCAAACTCTCAAACTCAAACTCAATCATTTATTTCAATTAGACCATTTACAGGCACTTTTGAATTGTCAAGGTCGGTCGGTCCAAAAAAAGATGAAGCTATTTGCACGTTCCAAAGCGTAGATCTCTATGGAGAAGAACGTGCAAGAAACTCCACGGACACTCTTTTAAATCAATTGATGTACTTAATACAAAAATCATGGTAACATTATCTTTGATCGCTTCTATATGTGAGGACAATGCAAAGAACAAGAAAGTATATAAAACAATTCAAAAAGTACAGATTATAAAATAAACCAGTGGCAGGTAAGAGATGACCAGTCTCAACTGACGGCGCCCGTTCACGAACATGACGCGTGTATCAGCACCATCTAGCTCAACCATTTTGAAGGGAACCAAATGATCCAACACACGCGCCACCATCAGCGAGACGTTTGTGTGAGCATGACAAGCTCTCAACTGCCACGCTCGTTCATGTCAAACAAGTTTAATAAACAAAATCTTAAATTAATTACATATGCAAATGGTTCCATAGTACTCACATTTACAAACATTTGAAAAAATGAATCTACTTTACTACAAAACTATGGTTTTCAATGGCCAAGTACCTAAAAAACGAAAAATAAAAACAAAATGAAACTGCATGAATGCGTAACTTACTTCTTAGCAATTCAATATTGCAAAGAAAGAATAAATAAGTACATTATACTATAGGAGAACAAAAAAAGGGTAAGCATTACTTCCAAATTTTATAAATATAAAAAAAAAAAACAAAAAAACTAAAAAACTATATAGTGGATCCATGCGGCTATGGCTGTGGAGCAAGACCAGCATTTAACCAAGCATTTTTATCATGGATATAATCTTCCAATTTATAATATGCTTGTCTACATAGTGTGCGTTTTATGCATGTTTTAAATTTACTCTCATTTAGTTCGAGAATAGCGAGTGGTATTTTATTATAAAATTTAACACAATATCCCATAAAAGAAGTGTGTACTTTAGCTAATCTGAATCGGGGTTGATCTAATTTGTTCCGATTTCTAGTATTAAAATTATGCCTATCACTAATTTTGCTAAAAAGATGAAGATTTTTCCGAACATACATTATGTTTTCATATATGTATTGACAAGGTACTGTCATGATATTAATATCCTTAAACAGTTCCCTTAGGGAATCTCGCCGACGGAGATTGTATATGGCTCTGATAGCTCTTTTCTGCAGAATAAATATAGACTCGATGTCTGCAGCACGTCCCCATAATAAGATACCGTAAGACATGATACTATGAAAGTAACTAAAATAGACCAGCCTCGCGGTATCTATATCAGTAAATTGACGGATTTTTCTGACAGCATATGCTGCTGAACTCAGCCGTCCCGCAAGAGATGTTAAATGAGGACCCCATTGTAGCCTTGAGTCAAGCGTGACCCCCAGGAAAACTGTGTCTTCGACGAATTCAAGTTTCTCTTTGTTCAATACTATGTCGCAATTTTTACTTTTAACATTCGGTAAAGCAAATCTGATACACTTCGTTTTTTTCCCATTTAAAACTAAATTATTAGCAGTAAACCAATTTTGGACCTGCTGAAGGGCGTTATTTACGACGTCAAGACTTGTGGCACGCCTATCTATCTTAAAAATTAAAGACGTATCGTCAGCAAATAACACCATTTGAGGTTGATTTTTTAGAAGATGGGGTAAATCATTAATATACACTAAAAAGAGAAAAGGACCCAATATTGAACCTTGTGGTACACCCATTTTGATTTTTAAGCCCCGAGAATTGACACCATTTACTTGAACTTGCTGTTGTCTGTCATTTAGATATGATTTCACTAGACTGAGTGCAAGTTTACCTAGTCCGTAATGTTCTAGTTTTAAGAGCAAAGTTTCGTGATTAACACAATCGAATGCCTTGGAGAGGTCACAAAAGATTCCTATGGCATCTTGCGCCTCTTCCCACGCTGCATAAATATGTTTTAACAACGTGACTCCAGCGTCAGTCGTACAACGACCTTTGGTAAAAGTCCTCACTGTCGAACGACCATCATTCCTTCTACCAGCTCTTGCACGCCCATCAGTCACTGCTTTACTCAAGTTGTCATCATGGCGCCTTGCCACCTCTTTCTTTTTTTCAAACACGATAAATTGATATTTACCAGTGTATTGATTGTCAACATGCTCATTCACAATTGTCGACCCCACTCATATAAATGTCAACCAACAACTGTCCCACTGGTTGATTATAAAAATATCAGCTTTCAGTATTGTCCCATTGATTGGCAAAGACACCTTTGATCAAGATGCTGGCCCCCTTCATGTTCAAAGTTATTGAAGCATTCAAGTCTTTATTCCCCAGTATATTTTCATTAACCATACGTGAGTTGTTTTTATTATTTTATTCTTCATTCTTTGAATATTCGACGTGAGCGCACAGCATTTTATTCTTTTAGTTGAAACTAAGAATGTTTGCGAGCATTCTCTCTGACTCGATTCTCCCGGAATTTCCATGTTAGAGGAAAACGACTGAAATGGAATATTTTCTTGAGTTTCTGTAGAATGTGTGCTCAAATTTTTATGTTCTTGCTCCCTGTGAGTTCTTGCTTTAACGTTTTACTTTCGTGAATATTCTGTCTGAAATTTTTGAGATATATTATTTTGTCGGTTCTACTGAAAGGTTAAAATTTATCTCTTCGGTAGGTACCTACCTATGGCCACAAATGAGAGAATCATTATCTGATTTAAGTCTTGGACCTGTATGTTGTGTTTAGCTGCATTATTAACCTCACCCACAGTTGCTTTACTTTACGCCAGATAAACGTGGAATAAAGTACATTGACCCACATACATTTATTGACTTTCTTTAGATCAAAATCAGAAATAATGACATAAAGCTGTCCTGAATCGACTTCTATCGTGATCTTTTACGTTTTCTAATAATGAAAATCAGTTCTTAATTTATTGTTCTAGTATCTACGAAGAGATATTAGGGAAAGGTCAATGTATTTTATTCTACGTTTATCTGGCGTAAACTATAGCCATTCTACCCAACACTCAAAACGTTTTGGTAATGCATGAAGTGGACTGTCATTAAATGATCATCATCATCATCATATCAGCCGAAAGAAGTCCACTGCTGGACATAGGCCTCCCCCAAGCGTCGCCACAACGACCGGTCCTGAGCGTCTCGCATCCATCGGCTACCCGCGACCTTCACCAGGTCATCGGTCCACCTTGTGGGAGCCCTTCCAACGTTGCGTCTTCCGGTACGCGGTGGCCACTCCAGAACTTTCCAGCCCCATCGACCATCAGTTCTGCGAACAATGTGCCCTGTTCACTGCCACTAAATATTAGACTCATCTGCCCAGCCTTTTCCCAACTTTATTGAGGTCAGCTTCCAGTCAAACCGGATTTAGCTGAATACCATTATTTTACGTAGGGCAGCTGCCTACCAGACCTCCACAACCCGTTAACTGGGTAACACGGTACTTCTTGGCAAGACTGGAGTCAGATTTACTGGCTTCTGACTATCCGTAACGACTGCCAAGGATCTAGAAATGACAGCCGGAACCAACGGCTTAACGTGCTTTCCGAGGCACGGAAGAAACTCGGTATGTTAAGATGGTCACCCCACTCATCCACAGACCAACCTTGACAAGCGTTGCTTAACCTGAAAGATCGACCTGTGCGGCTGTTAATGTTTAGCTAAATACTAGACTGCTGTCATTAAATACTTGATACCCACCTCTCACCTTTTGAAGAAGACTAGTAACAAAACGTGCAGTCTTCATCTAACACCATAGTTTCCAACTACGACACACTATCTGATATTGAGCAACAAAAACAATGGTGGCTCTTAGTTCTTACATCAATCTGTGCCATTTTCTTCTCATTTCCGTATGTCGCCATCATGTCCTTTCGCCAGCGTGTGCTAGCAAGCCGTTACGTCTAGCCTGATTAGCGTGGACCGACCTTCATTGACGCGTTAATGTGAACTCAGGCAGATCATTTCGCTAATTATCGCGCTAAGTACTTTTGAGCAGATAACGCCGTCATTTGGACATTCCGTTAACGATAGAACATAATAATGTACAAACAAAGAGCTATAGGAATGTGAGAGGATTATTTAGACTCCATTGACCGTCGTCCTAACTGTATTGGCTTTGCATTACATTTGCAAGTGCTTGCAAATGTATTTTTTAAGTTTTTTATTTTTTTTAAATTAAGTACTAATTTATACAATTTTAATTTTAAAAAAGGCCTATGGACACAATGACAGATAGTGTTTTTTAGAACTTTCATAAGTTAGTATTTGTGTTTTACACTTTGTTATCTATCAACTCCAGTGGTAGTAATGTGTGTATGTATTGGACTTCCGTTAAACAATTTATTATCGTTAAGCGCCATTTTTCGTCATTCTTTCTCCATCGAGTTCCTTACTATTCGTATGTATGGATTCCAATCTTACCAGGTCATATTTGTAAGTAACGAGCTAGACCTCCGTTCTCAATACATCAACATTATCTTTCAAAGGCATTTTCTTCTCCCCCCCTTGCATTCGGTTCCCTATTCTTTACCAATCATTTCCATACTAAATTTTCTGTTCAGAGCAATACAGATCATTGACCGAACTACATTTATGACATTCTTAATTTCATAAACAGAAATTCACATAAAGTAGTCCTGAATCGATGTATATCGTGATATTTAACTATCTGTTCCATTTTCCCCCAGTTCAGCCGGTCGATTCTGTCGACATCTCACCGTGATCACTTAGGTGGAGTGAACGACAAGTGAGCTGTCATGCCATCTTGTTTGTATGGTTTGATAGCTCACTTGTCATTGACTTCACCTAAGTGTTCGCGCTGCAGTATGTGGTATCATGTCCCTTCGCCAGCTAGTCTGTCCAGTTGCGTCTAGCCTGTTTAGCGTACCGAGGTTCTATGACGCGTTAATGTAGACTAGGAGAGATCATTTCGCTAATTACTACAAACAAACTAGCAGTTTTTTTTATATTATTCGCTAGTTTTGCGTTTGGCCGCCATATCACTTGATCGTAGAAACCGATGATGTGGTCGACGTTGGAGAACGCTGGCCTAGAAGTAACCTATTCACTCTTGACTTTATCCATCAGGACACTGACTCCAGCAGGGTCCTAAATTGTATGCAGTACGATTTAGGGATCTTTGCCGCTCGGAAGTTAGGTTTTAGTGACGACCGCGCAGGTGCAATCACGTACAAGTGTTACGTTCGTATTCTGATTAAGTAAGAAGTACGAAACACAACCAGTAACAATAAAAAGGTCACAAAGTAACACAACAAACATATACACCACAAAAACACACAAAACACAAGTCAAACAGTAAGAAATAACCAAATTAATAATATTTATTTAATTCATATTTATAAATAATATCTCATGAATATATTTTTATCCCATCTTCTTAGCACGGCGGGCTGTGCTGGGGCGGCTGCTGCAGGTGCGGAAAACCTCAAAAGGCGCAAATATAATAACCTTAATGGGAGTTATATATTTCAGCCTTTTGGCGTTGAAACACTAGGCCCATGGGGTCCGAGTGCACATAGAGTCTTTCGGGACATCAGCAAACAACTGGTCGACGGTTCACGTGACCAGAGGGCTGGGCTTTTCTTCGGCCAAAGAATCAGCATTGCCATTCAACGTGGCAATGCTGCCAGTGTTCTGGGCACTTTTGCCGTTGACAGCGATGTGGATTATTTTTTTGATGCCCAATGATTTATTTTGTTTTTTTATGCGTTTGTACATAATGTTCGGAGAACATTAAAGATATTCTTAGGATAAACTATAAATGCAAAAAATAACCAAATTAAATAATTTAAAAAAATAACAACGTGTAACACTTTTCGCGTCAACAGTCTTATTGCATTGAGTAAGCGGGACACAAGTATACATCGAACGTATACGAGCGACTGAGACGCCATGCGTGACCTACCCGCGCATGCGCTGTTCTATGTTTCTTGTCAAATTGACATCCTGCGCAACCAATTTCGACGTAATTCGCATAGGCAATGATCTTTGAATCGTACTGTACGAAAGTATTCCCAAAACGTTTGTGCGTATGAGTGGGATGTCCACCGTGTACAATGTGTCCGTTTGAACCTGGTTGGGAGTACGTTTATTAACCATGACTCTTTCCATCAAGCACTTTCCTTGTGGTATTAGCTTCTAGTCATCATCGGCAGGTATTTTTATAATGCCTCCATTATTCTGTAAAATCTTATTCGTTTCGTTAAATTTTACCGTAATATGAGTTTCTTGAGCATTGATATAATCGTCGACTGAATTACTACCATTAGCTTGTTTTATGCAGCACGTAGGTAACTGTGTGCGTCAAACGTAATGGCTTTTGTTGCTAAACATTTAATATTTCTTTAGTTTATTACTTGCAGTTTTTTGTAACACACAAATGGTTCATCTGTATATTTGTACAGGTGACATCATGTAGTGACTTATTCATTTGTATTATTATGATTCATTGAATACATTCGCGATATAGAAATAGTCAAATACTACCCCCGGACTTGTCGATTATGATGTCACATAAAATCCCAAGTAGGGTTCCAAACGGAAAGCTTAACTGAAATTTAGATGACTTCGTAAAGCGATCCAGTTTCCGCTGTGGGAAGGTCATGGTACTTTACCACACGCATAGCGCTATCCCTTTTTCCCAAAAGCGGGTCTAAAAAGGCCACTTTAGCAGAATCAGAAAGTAAATCGCGCTATCCGTCCGTACTGTCAAATTTTCCCAATCAAAACTTGAACCTTTTGCGTTAGCGATAAAGATGAAAATGAGATTTGACTGATTGTTGTGTAGTTAATATTATGATTCTACTATGATTCTGCAGCTCCCTTTGCCTTTGCTTTGGCCTTTGTAGCCCCCTGAATAAGATGGCATTAGGACGTCATAGTGTGCCCTGCTCCCTTGGGAAAAGCATGATCTAGTAGACTTTTTTGACTATCAAATGTACGGTACGTCTAAAAAAAAAAAAAAAAAATCAAGTATATTGATTTGGCTCGCGAGGTTGTCGGTATGTGGGAAGTGGACTCTGCAATCATTGTACCGATAGTTGTGACAGCCAACGGCTCAATAGCCAGGAGCCTCGACCAACACCTCAGGAGGTTCTCGTTGGGCAGCTGGGTCAAAGGCTTGATTCAGAAAGTGGTACTTCTTGACACGGCTCGCATTTTTAGGAGGTTCCTCTCTGGAACCCTGACCACCGGTAGCTTGGACCCTGTTCCCGATACCGGTGGGCTTTTTTTTGTGTTTTTTTTTTGTACGGTCTGTCTGTAAAATAGCTTTTACAGGTCCGCTGGTCTAAAAATAAATTATTAATAATCACTACCGTATAGTCTATAGAAAGCAAGTCACGATAGTGAAACTTAGTCTACAAATAGACGAGACAATAGAGATTCTATTTGATATTATTATCTTAACAAATGTTACGTAGAAATGGGTGTTACGATTTATTGTAGTGGAGATAGGAAGAACGTGAGCTAAAATATTGGTTTTCGCGCCCACTCTGTTCAAATAAGACAAATACTGAGATAGATAAAAGACTTCACAATTTTGAGTGAAATTAAATATCGTTTGACAACTGTCACACTCGCTCGATAATGTTGTTGACGGTGGAGAACATTTGCCTAAAAGAAACCTTAACATCTCGACTAAGGCCCCCATTATGTAGCTATTAGCTTCATGCTTACCTATCTTTCCTTCAGGTCAGAGCACCAAATCTACTAATTAAGCAGTCGCAGTCTGTAAACAGATAGTGAAAGAGATGCGAATGCGAACGTTGCATAAAAATAGAAGAAAGAAAGAAAAGAAAGCATTTATTCCGCCAAAAGCGACACAAAAAACTTTAAAATAAAAGAAAATAAATTACCAACTAAAAACAAAATATTAAAAGAAAACATGTCAATAAAAACTAAATAAGACCAGATACATTTGTTGTCAATGTCAGGGCCGAGCGTCAACCTACCACGACTAAATAGTAGAATAGGCACTCTGATATAATATTAAGTATTAGATAATTTGTCAACAGTAGAATTTATATATCGTTGAATGTGTAGCCTCTTTTGAAGTAATTGCAGCGCTTGAAAACCTTCCCAAAGAAAGGCAAGAGTTACCAGTAGTGATAGCACTAATAAAAAAAGAATACTAATTCATTCATGATTTCCAAAATCCGGAACCCACTACATAATACACCTTATCCCTCTAAATTAAAGGTCCAATTTCCCACAGGTTCAAGCGCGCCACCGTCACCAGCCAGGGAACATGACCAAGAGGTTCTATCCCGACTTAGCAGCACGGCAGAGAAGCAACGAGCCACATTACGTCATCAAGAGTTGCAGCTACAGGAGAAGCAACAGCTGATCGATAGCGTGAGTGCTTTTGATTCAAATTCTTACTTGTGAACGTAGTAATGTGGCTACTGTCATTATTTGGTTGCTGTGACGTCATCCGGCAATATTGACCTGGTGGTAAAAATAACGTGGGTTCCCTGAATCATAGTGTAGGATGTCTGTTAGTGTTCGAAAGAGTCACCGCGGCCCTTGAACGCAAAAGGCATTAAGAGGAACTCGGATGGGTTTTAGTAAGAGTCTGACGTCACCTTTCGCTCCGCCAGAGCGAAAGGATTTTTTGATGGCTTATTTATTTGGCCCTTAAGATCGGCAAATTTTGCAAACCCCTATGTTCATTAAATTATCTACTTATGCACCCCTACTAACATTATAAATGTTAATGTAAGTTTGTTGGTTCCGCTTTCACGCGAAAACTACTTATTCGATCATGTAACTTTGTAAACATATTCTTGGAGTAGTAACATAGAATATTTTTTTTTTATAAAAAGCTGGCGAAGCCGCGTGCATCAGCTAGTATACGCCTTACCTCCGCTAAAGCATACGGCATTACTTTCATTGATTTTAATAAGCCAAAATAAGTCTGAAAGTCGTCTCATTAGAATTCACAACGTGTAAAGCCTTCGTTTAGCTAGCAGGCGTGTTAGTAATAGCCTTGTTTGTCATGAATCTTTTCAAACCATTGACGTCATCTCACTATCAAGCATTGACGGATCCCATTTTGTGAGGTTCTCTTTCTTAATACTTCCTTTTTTCCAAACATCTCTACATACGGAATGGAATTCCTGGTTAGATAAGGCGAGTGCCTGATAAGATCTTCTTTCAGTAAGAATGGCCAATTTCAAATCGAACTTTTTTCCATTGTTTTTCCCCTTCAGGGGATGAATTTTCATAACAGCATGATGACTTTCTGCGTAGACACTGCCTCCTAAGATACAGGACATTTCTAGTTTAAGAGGCAGGGCTAAAATTTTGTATTTGACTGTTCTATACCCATCTCTCGCACATTGATTTTGATCTTTAACCTTTCTGCCTAGATAACAATAAAATGTGAAAAAAACAATTAACATGTCATGTGTCATGCTGGTTTTGTCCAATAAATATTATTTATTTATTGACTTTCTAACTTGTATCCAAAGATTCCTAGTCTAAAATTGTATGCTTCTTGTTCCAGTAGTTTAGGCTAGTGGCGTGGTATGCGTTATCCGTCAGGTTTTATTTTAGGGATCGTAAATTACAAATGACTCTTTTCGCACTGGGCGAAGCGGGAGCGAGCAGACTCTTACTGACTAAAATCCATCCGTATTCTTCCTAATGCCTATTGCATTCTAGTGTCGCCGTGACTCTTTCAAACAAATTCTCAGTCTCCTCAGGGAAGTGCCCTAACAGGCGTTGCACAGAAGGGGTTCCGAAGTAATCTTTAAAGAGATCACAGGACCCTTTCCATGTGCTGATGGTGATCACCGGGTCGCTTTTATTGAGTAAAAAATTCCATATTTCCTGGTCTTTTTCCCGAGAAGCCAGGCGCCTTTTGTAGGTTTCCCTGCGATAGCAAAAAACTGGTACTTAAAGAATGCATTGTCGTATTTTGCGTACAGCATAAAACGATGTTTATCTGTATCCATATTTATAGATACCAGCCTTCACCAATTTGATGTAATCTTCAAAATTGTCTTCCAACGATACACAAGAGAACTATAGACTCGTACAAAGAAAAATAACCCTGTAATAAGCTTTTTGACATCCCCCAAAGGACTCCAAAATGTCTTATGACCCGCAACGAATTTGCTCTGAACAAAATTACTATATTTAACTTTTGTATTATAGTTTCAAGTGACAAAGCCTCTTTGTAATATTTCTTGTTCTTGCTTTAAAGGTGAACTTTTGAACTGTAAATCTTTCAGGACTTGTGACACTGTTAAAACTTTGTAGGTAAAAGATAGGGAGGTGTCGGGTGTGTTAAAGTTTCTAGACTTGTTGTGGCCTTCTACATTTGCTTTAGCTGCCTACTGCGATAAATGATGCAGCAAAAATTTAAGAGCAACTTATTTGAATACTTTAACAGATATAACACATAAGTTAACGTGACTCATGGCCGTATACAGATGAACTTCATCAACAGGATTTTAAAGTGTGCGTTAAGGCCAAATTCGAAACTATAAAGATAAGCGAAAAACACTGAAAGGTGGCCCGAGATTTTTACGAAAACTAACACAATATCACTGGATTTTTGAAAAATCGGTATTCCTAGTTAGGAATATTGATGTTATAGAGTCTAACTAAGACATGGACACGTGTTTATCGAAAATTAACAATATTATTGAGAAAACCGAAACAAACAAATCAACGCTATCATGATTCTTTCATCTTCTTGCAAATTTATCATGATTTTAAAGAAAATAAAGAAAGAAAATACGTTTATTCCAACGGAAATGACGCACAAACATAAAATTAAAAGAAAAGCAACTTACTAAATAAAACCTATTCTATTTTTTTGTATAGCAAACAAAGCCGATGTCTACTTTTACATACAATTTATATGACACTATGTCAGAACCAGGCATAACCTATGTCTCTGGTCACACCACAGACAATTTCAATTTAATTTAGGTGACTGAAGTTAAATAAGTAACAGCAAATCCTCAAAACATACCCCGTCTTAAAACCTAACCAAGTACACATCTTCAATCTATCACTTCGTCTATATTTAGCACGAAACCTTTTCATCAGTCTCCCAACCTAACTTTAGGGCGACTATAAATCGCGCCATCCCCCATAAAACACGAACGAGGTACTGTAAACATTATCTCAAGTTAACAACCTAGTCTTTATGTGTACGGTGATAAGGTTGAATGTCGCAGTTAAGTGAAACGAGGCAGTAAAGACTGTCTTTAATGGGGTTGATAGCAAAAAGTCTATTGCGTCGTGTAGTTTAGTGCTTTGAATGCTTAAATAGGTGTTCATATGAAAGGGATCAGCTTAGAATAAGACATACGTAATACGAATACCTTCGGTATGCTAGACGCTTTTCGTTTCGTCATAGGCGTTTGAATGTGAGAAGAGCTTCAAGTTGTAATGTCTGAAGAAAGTGGATCATCTTTTTTTATTATTTTATTTGAGATGGGTTTGCTCTTGACTCTTGTCTAGCTCAGAGATGACAGAGAACAAAGTCTACAATGGAGCGAGCTCACCCATAAGGAGCCTGTTCACTCTAACTTTGAAAAGATTAGGGTTGTAAGCGTTCGGAAACAGACGCAAGCAGAGAGTTCCACTCCTTACCTCTGCGCATTATGAAAGACGCTTGGAAACGCTAAGTGCGAATTGGTAGAACTGCAACAAGGTAGGGTAGGTGAGTTGCAGTGCGTCTGGATGTCCGATAGTAGAAGGGGGCTGGTGGGATGAGGTCGTGAAGTTCTTGGGTACACTCTCCGAAGTCCAATCTGTAGAAGAACGACAAGTAGGCAACCTTGCGGCGATGAGCCAAGCTGTGTAGCTTGCAGGTTTTACGTCGCCAATGAGCCTCTTAGCGCTGCGATTTACCAAGTCAAGCGCGGCAAGCTGATACTTAGAGCCATCCCAAAGGTGGCTGCAATACTCCATCTACATAGTCAAAAGCAGTTTTTAAAATATTAATACACCTTTCCGTTACACCATTTAGTAATAACCTAACTTTAAAGGGTAACAAGCAAGAGTAACAACATCCGTTGGTTGAATTCCAACTTCTATAACTTCTTCAAATATTAAAAAGTCGAAGTCAATTCGCGCGCAGCATCTCCGCCGGTGGCATCCGAGTGTTAGTGATAGGTTGTTTCAATGCCCCTTACCTGTGTGACTGGTAAAGTGGAATGACATAAGACATGTCCTAAAAACATTACGTTTACCTTTAAAATGAACCTGAGTACCTAACTATAACATCAGGTGGTACATTGTGCATACACCTAAGGAAGGGAATTCTTTGCCGGTGTACATATGTGTTTCCTAGCTACAAACTGAAAAGTCAAGTGTGATTCTTTCTTCTAGGCAAGCGTTCTCCTCAGGGTTGCGAAATTGGTTCGAAAGAGTCACCGCGGCCCTGGCTAACGCATAGGGCATTAGATGGAACACGGATAGGGTTTTAGTCAGTAAGAGTCTGACACTCCCTTCTGCTCCGCCCAGAGCGGGAGGAGTCATTTGATGATTTCCCATCCTTTAAAAACAGGTACCTAAACGTTCTCCTTGTCTACATCATCTTCTATTGACGAGATTGTTCTCAAACGTGAATTATCTATCTATACTTATAATAAATCTGTAGAGAGGTCAATTCTGTACATGAAATATATTTCCAAAATAAATATCAGGGTTTGATTAGGGATCAATACTGATGCCAAAAATGCAATCAGTAAAATTTTTGTCTGTCTGTCTGTCTGTCTGTCTGTCTGTCTGTCTGTCTGTCTGTATAACCGTTATAGAAACAAAAACTACTCGACAGATTTTAACGAAACTTGGTACAATTATTGTTCATACTCCTGAACTGGTTATAGTATACTTTTCATCACGCTACAATCAATAGGAGCAGAGCAGTGAAGGGAAATGTTGGGAAAACGGGAGAAGTTACTCCATTTTTTAAGCTTCCGTCGCGTGTGCAACCTTAATGGTTGAAGCTACACAGAAATCATGTATGACGGAAATGTTCTCCTTAAAATTATATAAAAAATATCCCACGACAGCATATGTCTATCTTTTATGATTGACGAACAATAACACGTGTAACTCCCGATAGCTTAGCAGTTCAAAGCTTTCTTATTATATTTGTCTACTCTTACGTTTATAACACTCTCAGTCATCCCTAAATAGAAAAGTTAACATTATTAACTATTCCATAAAAAAGAATCATAGAAATCGGTATGGAAACACCAAAGTTATACATGAAATACGGTAATAATAAGCCATTGCGCGTGAATACTGAATCATGCTATAAGGATTATTTTTGTATAAGGTCGCGAACGCACAGGCAGGCGGCTTGCTTGGCGCCTAGAGGCTAGCGAGTAGCTTCGTAAAACAGCTTACGACAGTTTGCAATATCCTTTAATAAACTGTCGAGGGGAAGATGGTTATAATTTCGCTTTACTACACCAAACGAGTAATATTTACCAGTAATATTATAAATGTGAAAGTTTGGTTGTTTGTTACTCAATCACGCCAGAACGGCTTAACGGATCTTAATGAAATTTAAAACAATGATAGATGATAGTCTGGAATAGCACATAAGCTACTTTTCATCCCGGGAATATGTTCCCTAGGGATCACGCGGGCGAAGCCGCTGGCAGAAGCTAGTCAATAATAAAAAATACATGTTCAATAATAATAAAAAGTAGAATTCAATTCGCGCGGCCGATGGCATCCGACTGTTAGTGATAGATTGGTTCAATAAGCTCCATCGCCGCGTGGCTCACATCCCTTTCATTTTATTGAAATGTCTGTCTTTTATTAAAAATATCTGGAATATTTTCAAACGCTGCGAGACTGTTAGTGTTTGGGATTATTCTTCGTATTTTGACACAATCTCTTTCGAGATAAGATTGTTTTGTTGATACTTGGGTGTTTGTTTTGCAAATATTGTTGTTATGAAAAGGGAATTGTGTGATCTTATTAAGATTGTCTTCTAATCTTCTCTCGTATTGGCGCAAACTGGTTAAAAGTAGCTATGTTATCATCATCATCCTGCTGGCTGACTAACAGTTAGCCAGTGTGTCAGCGTGGCAAATTGACCATAGTGCGCTCAAGCGTAGGTACTTTGAGATAATGCCTGATGATTTTAAGAAGATACCAGTTGATGGCGCAGACTAATTGTAATAAATTCTGGATCACTTAAGAACCTTACTTTTGGCAAATCATTTAGGGACTAATATGACTTAAACTTGCCCAACACATCAGAAAATACCGAAATTCTTATTCACCTCGTCTTCAGAATTAAGTAACGGTCTACCCAATAGACCTAAAATAAAATAATTTCCTAATAATCCTACTAATATTATAAATGTGAATTGTGAGGATGGATGGATGTTTGTTACTTTTTCACGTCAGAACGGCTGAACAGATCTTCATGAAATTTGGCACAGAGATAAATTTATATGCCGAAATAGCACATATGCTACTTGCTCTTGATCCCGGGAACATGTTCCCTAGGGATCCCGCGGGCAAAGTCGCTTGCAGAAACTAGTATAAAAGTATAAACGCGAAAGTGCGTTATTTGTGTGTTTTTTACGCTTTAACAACTTAATCGCTGAAAATATAGTAATGCATTTCAGTACAGAGATAGATGCAACTTTTTTGCGAAGATTGACATAAATGCGAGAAAAGTCTCAGGCAAAAACAAGATAAATTATTTCCAAACTGCAACCGCTTAATTCCCCAGATAGTAAATTATTTACAGTACCTACATCAAACTTCATTCATCCATAATTCTCTACTACTCGAAACCATGAAGATTAGTAAGATATAGAATAACAAGATAATAGCATTACATAGAGTTCCAGTCTAATGGGAAGTCCTCGTCATGATTGATAATCGATTGAAAATCAGACTGTTGTGTAAGCTGCCGGTAATATAGCGGATGGCAGACGGAACTGCGTTATTAGTAGGCTCGTCTGACTGTGTGTTATGAATTGTGTGTTCATATCTTTGATGTTATCGAATAGTTCGAAAGGGTGATGATCAGGGTCTTGTGGTTATTCTTTGCGAGGTTGATAGAACACGTTGAACTACAGAACGGCTAAAACATATTTGTCTCATCGGTCGGATCTGATCCTAGTAGGTATATCATGCACTTGAATTACAACCATCACAGATCATGAACACGCCTGAAAGTCAGAAGACCAATTTAACTATGCAGAACAAGTTTACCTTAGTTCGCTTTAAAACAACCTCTCAGAGTCCCATCTATCTCTGTATTGTACCAAAATTCAACAAAATCAAATCGGAGATTTAGGCGTGAAAGCTTTACGTTTGTAAAGCTTTCACGCCTAAATCGCCGATTTGTAGCTGCATGAAGGATACCACAAGAAAATCAACCGAAACGCCATTTATCCCGCCATCAGCGAACTACTAACGAATCCTGCATCGCGGTACCAGAATTTTCCGTGCGATTTGAACATAGACAACAGTCCGAATGTGAACTATCGGTCAGTTGCCCACCAGACACAAATTAAATCCATTCTGACGATGTCCTTGTATCATATAAGAACTTCGTCTATCCTCATAGATTCAAGGTTTACCCCGACCGGCGGTGACCTCTCGGGCCCTAGTCCAATCCCGGAGCGAGACGGAATGGGACGCCGTGCCCTCCTTCTGCGAAGCAGTCATGCTAGCGTAGTAGTAGGAGCGAACCTCTCGTCCCGGCCGCTGCGGGTGACGCTCCGGGCGTTGGAGGCCACCGTAGGCGCGGGCCTGTGGACGGTGAGTTATGGGCTAGCTCGCCGTCCGTCCGTTTTATGACGACAGGCCGTGTCGACAGCGCGTTCGTGTTCCACGCGCGCCTCAAAGAAAGTGAGCAGAAAGAGGGGCCCGAAAGGGCCGACGCCTACCGGAGTTACGGAGCTATTCGAAAGAGATACCGCGGCTCCGGAACACAAAGGACAATGAAGAAACATGGATGTGGTTTTAGTCAGTAAGAGTCTGACTCCGCCCAGAGCGGGAGAAGTCATTTGATGATTTCACATCCTACAAAAAAAAAGGTTTATCCCGACCATCTATTTTTCAATAAGTTTTCTAGAAACACCCAAACACAAATCACCTTATCATTTACCCTCGGCCATGTTTTCCGGTGTTTACATACCTACTAATAACTACGCACAAGGCTACGCGGGTGTCACCAAGGCTGCACCTGGGGACCACTTGTTATCAGTTGCTTCGTTCACTTGTTGATATATCGTTAAGGTTAAAGTCAAGATAGGAAGCGGCTTGTTTGAAGTTATCTGGAGAAGTTCAGTGATAAAGAAAACTGCATGGTTTTCTTGGAGATGGGTAACAGTTTGTGGCAAGATGATAAAATCGATTGCTAAAATAGATGTTTTATAACTTATTTTTGACTTTAAATGCTCTCGGGAGTTCATCTATGAAATAATGCTTATTATATATAACACATCTACTGTAAGAAGCTGATTGGAACTCGGAAGTATCATATAATTTTTTTTATTTATTTTTTGTGGCTATGCTCTTGACTCTAGTCTTGGTCAGTGATGACAGAGACAAAGTCTACGACGGAGCGAGCTTACCCAGACGGAGCCTATTCACTCTAGCTTTGAAGAGATCAGGGTTGTATCTTGAACAGTTCGGTACCCAATAAAGACCCTAATGAATTAAAAGTTACTTGCCCTTTTGAAACTTGAAATAGATTAAATATTAAGTATGACATCCAACTGCAAAATGTATGCTTCTTTATTTGCCTTTCCACTTTTAACGGTATCTGTGGGCAAAATTATTCTTGCTTATCTCGTCATCTCTTTCTGGGCCTGTCACGTTGCTATTTTCTGCTGTTTGGGTCCCACTTTGCGGTTATTATAACCTTTTAAGACGAAAATCTTCATAACTTCAATAAGTCCATGTTACTATATTTATTTTAAGTTCTTTCAGTGGTTCAGTCTATACAAATTCTGCCCTTTTCAAAAAAAGGGCGCTCACGCAAACCTACCCCTAAATGTCGGAGCGCAAAGGTCACAATATAAACAGCCAGTCGTACCTAATGAAAATTTTAATATAACATTATGAAAATCTCGTTTCGCGTGACCTCCTTGCTTATTTACACCTTGAGTTATTATGCTCGGGTCCTGATGAGATATATGATGAGGTTCATGTTTGAATTAGGAACTTTTTGGGCAGACTAAAAAAAGAACGTAAGTTAAATATTTGTCTGTGGTAACTTTTACTTGTAAGTAGCTGGGTAGGAAATTACATAATAAATTAACAAGAGAGGTTTTAAAAATGCCAGAAGCAGTTTTGATAGACGTTGACTTTCCCGAATGTTGGCATTTATTATCTAATAAAACCTAAATCTACCGGGTATAATTGGGAATCAAAACCATCCAGGAAACCTAAATCTACCGGGTATAATTGGGAATCAAAACCATCCAGGGTCCCGCTCAAACACACACAAAGATTCTTCAAAAGCGGTCCACTCGTTGAGGAGCAGTTCAGTGACATACGTGCTCGTAAAATACCTAGAAGTAATATCAAATCTCATCTGCCTAGCCTTTTCGCAACTTTATTGGGGTCGGCTTCCAGCCAAACCGGAATTAGCAGAAAACCAGTATTTTACGTGGAGCGGCTGCCTACCAGACATCCACAACCCATTAACTGGGTAACACGGTTCTCAGGCAAGACTGGTGTCAAATTTTCTGGCTTCTGACTATCCGTAACGACTGCCAAATACCTCTAAATGACAGCCGACAGAGAGACCAACACCTTAACGTGCTTTCCGAGGCACGGAGGAAACTCGGTATGTTAAGATGGTCACCCATCCACAGCACTGACCAACCTCGACAAGCGTTGCTTAACCTTGAAGATAACCCTGTGTAGCTGTTATTATTTAGCCATGAACTCCACGAGTAATATCATATCTAATTATATTAAAGGCAAACCTGACTCACTACAACGCACAGCTGAAACTACTGGTCGCAGAAAGCTGATATTTGGCATATAGCTTCCTTACACTCCGTAGGGGTGTACTAAGAGAAAATTTCCCGAAATTCCTACGGGAACGGGAAACAAAGGGATATGCGCGAATGAATTCGCGGGCGAAAGCTAGTCAAGCAAAAAGATAGGTACTGAAAGAACTGGTGATATGACTTCTGTACTCCTCTGCTCAACCCTTCAGGGATTTCAGGCGTAATGTTTTTGTGTAAATAAAATATTGGCAAGAATTTAGAAGGGAACGAACCAGTAGATTTTGCAGACAATTTGTGGCGGCGGCTGACCGTAAATGAATTGATTATGAGCTGATGAAAAGTTGAAAACCTTCGCTTTCTCTGTTGCGTAGGAAAACTTACCCATTTTTTTAAGGATGTTATAACCCGGTTCATTAAAGAAAGGAATCTTAGATGGCGGTGCTTATCATGTTTTCTCGCTTGCACACTAGTGCCGTCTATACTCACTCTCGCGCGTACCGTAGGCAGAAAAAAATCATCAGTCTTTTATTAAAATTTAGGTGCTGTTTTTGTACAATTAATTTTTACCAACATCTTTTTAAGGATCCTCCTTTTGTTTTATGTTGTCAGGTGTTCAGAAAAGGAAAATTCATCCTGAATAAATTACTTACTGTTTTCGATGAAAACAACAATAACGATCTTATAATAATAGATTGCTCCACGTGCCTTTCGATTTTCAACTTTAACACGCGCGATAAGCCACTAGCAGGAGCTAGTTTGAAATAAATACGACTCGGTCATGTTTTTATTATTTAATTTGAAAAATGTCTTCGACTTGAAAAATTTATTTGTAAACTGTACTATCTGTCAACGCAAGTACAAGACGCCATTTAAGATTCCTTTCTTTAATGCATCGGCTTATAACTCCTCACGCCCTGGGCGGAGCAGAAGGGAGTGTCAGACTCTCTGAGTATAACCCATCCGTGTTCCTCCTTTGCGTTCCAGGGCCGCGGGGACTCTTTCGAACATAATTCCGCAAAGGAAAACCTAGCAAACCAAACATAGCTTGATTTTGAGTTAAATTGAATGAACTAACTTCATTATAATATTTTAGGCATTTTCATTTCCGTCCAACGTAATGGATGATTTCTTTGCGTGTGAAATAGTTTTAGCACGCAAGCTTAAAACAAAAGTCCTTTTTGACACGTGTTTAAAAGGACTTTTGTTTTAAGCTTGCTTTTCGATGAAAACAACAATAACGATCTTATAATAATAGATTGCTCCACGTGCCTTTCGATTTTCAACTTTAACACGCGCGATAAGCCACTAGCAGGAGCTAGTTTGAAATAAATACGACTCGGTCATGTTTTTATTATTTAATTTGAAAAATGTCTTCGACTTGAAAAATTTATTTGTAAACTGTACTATCTGTCAACGCAAGTACAAGACGCCATTTAAGATTCCTTTCTTTAATGCATCGGCTTATAACTCCTCACGCCCTGGGCGGAGCAGAAGGGAGTGTCAGACTCTCTGAGTATAACCCATCCGTGTTCCTCCTTTGCGTTCCAGGGCCGCGGGGACTCTTTCGAACATAATTCCGCAAAGGAAAACCTAGCAAACCAAACATAGCTTGATTTTGAGTTAAATTGAATGAACTAACTTCATTATAATATTTTAGGCATTTTCATTTCCGTCCAACGTAATGGATGATTTCTTTGCGTGTGAAATAGTTTTAGCACGCAAGCTTAAAACAAAAGTCCTTTTAAACACGTGTCAAAACACAATAGTTATAATAGGATTTTCATGAATTTAAGATTTATTTTAATTATTGGCCTTTCTCGTTCTTCGTTAGGGCAAAGAGTTCTTGGGTTCTCTAAATAAAATTTGTTAGTGGCAGTCCGGATTCGAGGCAACCAGTCTGTCAGGCAACCTGGAATGTAAAGTGATCGCCTGGACACGAAATGGGGTGGCAATTGGTGTGAATCTGAAGTTGAAATTTCGATAAGTATACAGAAAGATAGTACTAAAACAAGATACTGATATTAGACTGACGACTATTGAATTTATAAAACAGCTAAAACGAGAATAAAAATACAGCGACATGACGTAATGTTCCATTACAAGTTTTATTTTGTTATGTAATTTTTCATACATAAACATTGATCGTCCTACATTGTAGACTAAAGGATTTTGTCAGGACGTAGGCACTGGGCAGAAGGCCAATACAGACCATCTGTGATCACCGAAACGCTTGCCAAAAGTAGTTGTTGTGCCTTTTATTCCGTGGACATCTTCAATTTTATTGGTAGTATCAGAATTCTAAATATGGAGCAGTTTCCAAGAGGGTGAACCTTAATGATAGTGTAGCGACATCTTTACCGCCACATGCGAACTACGAAAGTTTATGACGTCAAACAAATCCTGCATCGCGCTATCAAATTTCCTCGCGCGATTAGAACATTACAACAGCCAGACATCAACCATTATGCCTTTGCCCACTAGACAAAATAGTCAGTTGGTTGGAGGTTTCTCATTTTCTAATTGAGGATGCGGGAGTTTACACCCTGTTCCGCATACCACTGTATTAGAATGGATGAGAGAATAGAGAATTTTTAATAGGGGACCGGGTATTGGGATATTGCCTTCAACTTGCCAAAAAACCAGAAGAAATTTTTAGGGTCCGAAACTCCGAACCCCAAGAGATCACCAAGGGATCTGATAAATTATATTAAATTTTTATCTAAAGTCAACTGTATCGTTCAATATTTTTATTATAATACCCAAAATAGTACGTCTTGATATAGAAGCTTACAATTTTATTGACACAGATAGCATCAAATACTTACTACAATATTGACAAAACTTTCTAATGTGATAAAAAATCGATAATATTAATTACTGAATATATTTGTACGCCTCTGGGCAAAACATGGAGGATCCACCTTGTAACATCTTGCACACTGTTGTAATTTGACCTATGTTTACAAATAAAGCATTCTGATTCTGAATACTGCAAAACAAAATGCATCACTTTATCGCTGATAAAATTAAGTCGACAACTGATTGATATATTAAGCACTTTTATCAATTTAGGTCAGATTTATATTAAGCCTAGTTTAGCCCCAACTGAGTTTTAATAAATCACCCGCTAGGGACAGATTTGGGCGAAACAACAGATATAGATCTCTGGAATATTCGAAAATGCTTCAGTAGACAACAACATTTGGCCGTGGCTGAAATTCCTCTTAAAAAAAATGTTGTTTAAAAAAAATTTAAATTACTATTTAAAACTACTGTTAAAATTTAAATTACTCTAGCTCCAATAACTCGAGCGTCCCGTACGCTAGACCACGAAGTACATATTATACCAAACGAGACCCGAAGGATTTTGAAAAAAAAAAAAAAAGTTCCGAACACCAAACATAAACTACGTATTCCTGAAAAAGGCTGTTCTCATGATTATCAAGACTACTGGTAGGTACCTACTTATTTCGAGATTGCGAATAAAATCAACTGCCCCATACATGTACCTACATTCATGTTTACGTAACTCAACAAATTGTACTGAATGGATCATCTTTTGTCCAAAACCAAAAATTGTTCATACCGCGTGTATCTGACATCGACGCACAAACGATTTCCATGGGTCCAGGGCATGATTCTGGACACCCCAGTGTTGGAATTTTTTGTCGGTTCTTTTCTCAGTTTTTTTCAAGAGTATCACAAATATGTATCAGCTCAGCTGAGCTGATATCTATTTGTGGTTTTATTCAGATTGCTCTTTTTAGTGAAAGTAGTTGATTAATTATTTTTTTATTAAAAATCTCATTGGGTTAGGTCAGAATAACGATTATGAGCAGTCTAAAGTAAAAAAACCCTTGAAAAAATTTAAAAAATGAGAAAAAAGCCGACGAAAAATTCTAAGTCTAGGGTGTCCTGAATCATGCCCTGGACCCATGGAAAACGTTTGTGCGTCGATGTCAGATACACGCGGTATTGATGAAACCATAACCTCCTTCAAAGAATTTCGTTGTTAATACCCTGTACTACCACTGATGGAGGAGCTCGTGGCTAAATGATAACAGCCGCACGGTTCGATCTTTACGGTTAAGCAACGCTTGCCGAGCTTGGTCAGTGGATGGGTGACCATCTTAACATACCGAGTTTCCTCCGTGCCTCGGAAAGCACGTTAAGGCGTTGGTCCCGGCTGTCATTTTGAAATCTTTGACAGTTGTTACGGATAGTCAGAAGCCAGAAAATCTGACACCACTCTTGCCAAGGAGCAGTTAATGGTTTGTGGAGGTCTGGTAGGCAGCCGCTCCTCGTAAAACATTGGTATTCAGCTGAATCCGGTTTGACTGAAGCCGACCCCAATATAGTTGGGAAAAGGCTAGGCAGATGATGGTTACCATGGACCACAATCAGCCTAGTTGCGAGTTCTCTTTTCAGTAAAAATCTTCCTCCATACATGTAAAATTAGCCCCTCGTGGCATTTACGGTAACAAAGAGCTCATTATGGCAGCGCTTTACGTGTCACGCATAATAAACGAGAATAATGCTACCTGCGAGCTGCGTAAAAAGTTATTATTTTCCGAGATCAAAAGGATCTGTTTCATAATATCATGCTGAAGCTTCCATCTTTTCTATACGACGTGTTTGAATTGCAAATATTTCTGTAAAACTACTCGTAAATGTTCATGTAGGTGCCAGAAACCTTTAGAATGTTTGCCTTTCTGAGGGATCGTAGGGTAAAACCAGGATAGTTGCCCCAGGGGTATTGTTGCCTCGATTTTAATAACTCAAAGTTTTACGAATTAATTACATTTTATTTTATTTATCAATAGGCTAGATTCCATCATCCACAAATTGCAAAACTATTTAGTCCGTCAGTTTGATTATTGAAAAATAATGGACACGTATTTTTAGTTTTTGTAAATCAATAAATATTGACAAAGATAAAACGCACCAAAACTCGGGAGTGGGGGCTCGTGAATGACGTCACGACTCACTAAAAATTATGCGAAGGTGTGACGTATTGAGAATTTTAAAAGCGTCGTAACTTCGTCAATTTTGGTTCCCTAAAAGAAAAAACACGGGTCAAATATTTTTTGATAATCTAACTGACGGACTAATTAGATTTTTTCAGGACACAAGCCCATTGAGAGACTACAACCACGACTAAGTTGACGACGTTGCATGTGTCTGTGCGATTTCAGGGGAAGGCAAAGTGCGATCAATGTTTTTGCGGGATATAAGTGGGGCATCAATCCTGTACTGTAATTTAAATGGATAAGGCAACTATCCTTTATACGGGATATTGTTTTAGCTATCACAAAATTTAGAGGTCCACAACAATCGCCTATATTCTGAAATTATCAAAGAGAAGGTTTTTTCCTTTAAACATTTTGAAGATTAGAAACCAAAGTACTTAGCCATTTTAAAAATAAAGTATTTTGCTCTTTGTACTGAGAGATTCTATAAAGCATTTCCAAAATGTGTGGCAACTATCCTAGTTTTACCGTTTAAAGAACCATTGCTTAGCCTTTTCCAACTACGATCGGAAACAGCTAAATACCAGAATTTTACGAGGTGCAACTTTCTATCCGACCGCCGCAAATAAGTGAGTTACACGACTGGTGTCAAATACTTTGGCTTCTGAGAATCCATGACGACTGTCAAAGACGTTAAAATGACAGCCACGGGCTCAACGGCTTAACATGTAATGTTTTACATTGCAAGACTGCCTTTCTGACCTTTGTGACTCCGTAACTGCATAACACGACACTTCTTGGGAAGACTGGTGTCAGATATTCTGGATCCTGAGTATCGGTAACGATTTTAAATGATGTCCATATGATAGCCACGGCTTAACGTGTAATCATCAATATCAATCAAAATAAATAAATATATTACTAGCTGATCCGGAAACGTTGTTTCGACCTACCTATAACAACATACTTACACAAAAAATTTCATTGCGATCGGTCAAGCCGTTACGGATGAGTTCGACAACAAACACGAGATATTTTTTATTAGATTAGGTAGGTAACATACATTCATTTTGCGTAAAGCTAAGGAGTAGAATTCCCTGCCGGAGTCTGTGTTTCCTGATAGCTACAACCTGGGAGTCTTTTAATTCAAGAGTGAATAGGTTACTTTTAGGCGAGCGTGCTCCATCTTAGACCGCATCATCTGGTGAGATAGTGGTCAAACGTATGCCTATCAATAGTAAAAAAACATACATTAAAAATGCAATCTAATTGAGAACCTCCTCCTATTTTGAAGTCGGTTAAACTACAGACTAGCATGATAAATAGGTAGGTAAACTTATCTAAGTAATAGCTCAAGTCTCAGGATCCAGCTTCTATAAACACCATCAATCACCATATCCTCAAATGAAACCAAATCTAAACCCACCAGCACTAAGGTTAATTTCAGGTTTAAACATAATATCTCAGGATCCAGCTTCTATAAACACCATCAATCACCATATCCTCAAATGAAACCAAATCTAAACCCACCAACACTAAGGTTCATTTCAGGTTTAAACATAAAGGCGCGTACGCACGTACGAACACGAACATAGCGAACACAAACACCAGACCCGAACATTTGGTTCGTACGTATGGACGGCATATTGGAACACGAACGCAAACATAGTTCGAGTCGAGTTCGCGAACAACAGTCGTGAACTCTATCTTAGTAGCCATGACGGCGCCGTTGGAAGTGGTCGATTGTGAAGTAGCGGAGAATTTTTTGATGTTCGCAGTGATTCACGAAATGTTGTTTCCTAAAGCGGATCCTAGATGGTGGGAAACAGTATTGTACAAAAAACGAAATGGTATACGAACAGTTTTGTTGCGTAACATTTATTAAAGCTCTTCGAACACCGTCCATACAGAACACACTACAAGGATCGCCGCCAACATGTTTGACGAACAGAGTGTTCGATGTTCGATAGTGGTACGCACGTGCGAACCAAGTTGTTGCGTATCATGTAACGCAACAAATTTGTTCGTACGTGCGTACGCGGCTTAATATCTCAGGATCCAATTTCTATAAACACCATCAATCACCATATCCTCAAATGAAACCAAATCTAAACCCACCAACACTAAGGTTCATTTCAGGTTTAAACATAATATCTCAGGATCCAATTTCTATAAACACCATCAATCACCATATCCTCAAATGAAACCAAATCTAAACCCACCAACACTAAGGTTCATTTCAGGTTTAAACATAATATCTCAGGATCCAGCTTCTATAAACACCTTCAATCACCATATCCTCAAATGAAACCAAATCTAAACCCACCAGCATTAAGGTTCATTTCAGCTTTTAACAAAATATTAAGTGCTTCTGATCCCGCTGCAGTTTTAGGGTCAAGAGTTTGAAATAGGTTAATGTAGTACCTACATGGTTTGCATTGAGTCGGCGAGCTGCATTCGTTGCATAAATTAGAGACTTGTGCAGGTTTCTGGTCAGCTTTTAAAGTTAGTAGTGGGCGTTATTTTATTTTATTAATCGCTCGTGGCTAAATAATAACAGGATCGATCTTTACGGTTAAGCAACGCTTGCCAAGGTTGATCTATGGGTGACCATCTTGACATACCGAGTTTCCTCCGTGCCTCGGAAATCACGTTAAGGCGTTGGTCCTGGCTTCATTTGTAGATCTTAGGCAGTCGTTACGGATTGTCAGAAGCCAGTAAATCTGACTCCAGTCTCACCAAGAAGTACCGTGTTACTTTGTTAATGGGTTGTGGAGGTCTGGTAGGCAGCCGCTCCACGTAAAACACTGTTCTTCAGCTGAATCCGGTTTGAATGGAAGCCGAAAAGGCTAGGCAGATGATGAGATGAGATTAGCTTAGCTGACCGGGCAAACGTTGTTTTGGCAAATTAACAAAAAAAAAAATTATCAAACCTTTACACATTTTTTTTATAAAAATCGGTCAAGCCGTTTCGAAGGAGTTTGATAAGAAACACTGAATGAGATTTTCATATATTTTACTAGATTAGAAAATCACTTAGGTACATTTAATTCACTTAAACTAAACAAATTCTACTCCGATACACTAAATGTGTCTGGAACGAGCTCGTAAACCTTTATTAGTCTCGTATAAGCAATCACTATCTGCTAGGCTTTTGTAGGCTGTAAATCTGGCCTAGGTGTGGTCCGCGCCGAATTTACTGCCTGTGTGAGGTGTATCTTCGTAGTGTGTAATAAAATGAATACGTTAGGTGTTTTCATATTGCAGGAAGGTTCCGGATTTCCGTCTTACTGGCTGATATTCTGCTTCTGTGAAAATAAAATGGATATACAGTCACTAACAAACTTAAAACAGCATCTACAAGACGAAAATTCCGACAAAATATCAATCTTCATCATCCCAAACAAATTAACCTTTAGAAATCCTACACTTTCTATTGCCGACAATCTGTTTTCATTAAAACTCACTTAAGGCTTCATCTATTTAATCAATTACTTTGCAATATCTTTGAGTGTAGGCGTTGTGGGACGATTTGGGGGTACACTCAAGGAATGAAAAGATGGAGCAGCTTGAGGACAATTTGATAATGGTTTAACTATGTACAGTCGAGGAATCGTTGGGGTGATATTGAGACCCTTAAGCACCGTCTCGTCGGATCGCCTCGATAATATCGCCTTGCTGAGATACGTTCATAGAGTTGTTATAGAAATACGTGGCACAGACGATAATATCGCCGCGATTCTCTCGCTCGTGGAGACGGCCCCTAAAGGTTTTCTTGTATTGCATATAAAACATTATGAATTAAAATGTGAGTTCAGCGACTGGGACAAGAGGGCATGCCAAATCGCCATAGTAATAGGGAATATGCATGAAAAAAGTATTTATGATCTGAACAGTTTATCTAAAAGTATTTGAAAATATAACACTAACAGTGAAATTACGATCTAAATTGTTCGATAAACGAACGAGATACAATTATTTTAAACAAATATATCGGTCCCTCTCGCGAAAACGCTGTTTTCTATGGCAGCTGCATAGTCGTCGTGTAATTTTACGTTACAGTTCGTATCGGACTTCTCTTTCTAACTGTCTTTGAAGCTTTATAACTTCATAAATGATGAAGGTATTCAAAAAATAATTTCATGATTGTTTACTAGAGTAAACAATCATGAAATTATTTTTTGAATAATAAGTATTTTATTTAGCAAATAAAAAAAACTCGCATGCATATTCCCTATTTAGACCCACTGTGCACACAAATAAAAGTCATGATAATAATAGGAGGCAATTCCAATAATTAATTAGTTAAAGAAATGATTAACAAAAAACTTGGCATTTTGAAGTTATTTAGGGTTTTAAGATCATTTTCTTCCTTTATCATCCGTACCGTTATTAGGGATTCAAAAGAAGACTGAAAAATATACCTATTAAAAAAAGAGAAGCTTTGTAATTCAGAACCTATACATGTCCGTTCTTTGACAGTAAATTCTGTTTCTTTCTCTCTAAATTTGCCGAATGTCTGTGAATGTGTTCGAAAAATAGTTAAACTTTTTCGTTTGACGATTGTATATGTACTCGTAGCGGATATTTGGCTTCCTTGCTACGTCCCCTAACGTTCGAACGTAGGTATACTTAGATAGCCGTAACGTCTGTGAGTCATGCTAACAAGGGGAGACATCCAAACATTTGCATAAATCCATACTGAAGGAATGAGTCCAACTTGAAAAGGGCTGGAATTTCGTCATTGCGGTTACCAATAGGATGTTACTAGGTTTTTGGCTACGTAATCACCCAAATTATTTTGGATTTTTTTTAGCCTAGTGACGATGTCGCTACCATAGGTAATGGTTGCTAGTCACGGTTCCGATCCCCGAATAGATTCCATGAAAATATGCCTTCCCCAAGAACACCATATTTGAATCATGTTTGTTATCCTAATATATAAAATTCTTTCGTTATCCCAGTTTGTAATCCCAGATAAATAGATCCCCTTTTAAATACAATAACAATATTAGAATAGTTCATATCGGGATTGCTACCATGTACCTTTTTATTTGCGAGTTTCCGATATTTCGGCACTGTTGCAAGCGCCATGATCACGGATTAACTGAAGATCCTGCGGGTGGGATGTTATTGGCAGAACTTTAATTTCAGAAAAACCACGTCTATATGACTACAACCAAATTTACCCAAACTGCGGTACGAATACACACCGCATATTAGTTTTCACTCAAGCATTCACTGGAAAGCGATGTCTGCTCGTAACGACCGAAGGCTGGCTGTGACGCGGCACGGTCCGATATTTGCCGCACCGATAATCTAGAATAAATACGCAGGATATATAATTTTCAATACCAGCAAGCTTTATAATACAGGCCTATATTTTCGGAAGAAATTGTTTGAAGAATAAGATACGAATCTGATTTTTGAAGCCAGAAAATCCGTAGTTTCGGGCTTAGTTGCGGGTGTATTCTATTCCGTATCACCTCACCATTAAGAATGAATGACAACACGCGATTTGATAGTTACTGTGAAATCGTGATTAATTCTTGGTTTAGCTAGTCTATTCTGTAAATATACTTCGATATCGACTTCACCTGAGTGACTAAGCTTACAAAGTGAACTTTATTTCACACATCATAAGGCCTTATATTTGTACGAATTTGAAACTCACCTCGGATTCCGCTGTCGAGACACGAAAATGTTGTTACAGAATACCACTGCAGGTTCGGGACTAAGCGTAAGTCCGTAGGTGATACGGAGTAAAATACGCCTGCAACTAAGCCCGAAACTACGGATTTTCTGGCTATGTATGTTCATATGTTTCAATAATAAGAATTGTGTATACCCCATGAAATTAAACCAAAACACCATGGGTTTGTAGTACATTCAAAATTCACTTACGTTAGGGTTACTATACGTCAAAATGTTCGTGCTAGGCCCTCAGTTGTAGCTATGTAGCCAACTTGGCTAGCGCAGCCGACGGCAATTTGGTCGTCTCCGCCAATACAATTAGGTTATACCAGCCTTATTCTATATTTATGGTGGCAGAGACAACATTTTCCTTTTAAAATTGAGTGGCGCTTCGATTTTTTCGTAATTAGAACGCTTTCTTTTTAATTTTGGGAGTGGTATACCAGCCTGTTTTATTCTGAGTCTATATTTATGATAGAAACACCTTCTGCCTTTTAAAAATTGAGTGGAGTTTCGATTTTGCCGTTAGTAGGATGTGGAGTTTTTCCGGTCGGGTGGCGGTTTATTTTTCTTCGTGAAGATGGTCATCGGGAAATATTAGCTTGACGTGTCTATATTTATTTTAAGATATCTAATGGATTGTTCGTGTATACTGAAAGCGAGGCGTTTTGTTGTGTTACGTGTGTGGTGATTTATGTATGACAACTTGATAATATCTGAATGCCAATTCTACTATTTCTGAAAAAAACATTAGCATTCGCATCTCAGTCGCAATCCGTCAAAAATGTATGGAAATTAAAATTTTTGACAGGTTGCGACTGAGAAACGAATGCAAAGTTGCTTAAAAAACTTGCCAAGTGCTAGTCGGACTCGCGTGCAAAGGTTTCCGAACCAAATTTATGTTTTTAACATGTTATTTTAACATCACAGAGTTCTTATAGGTTTTCCTGTAATCTTTAGGTACAGAGCTATTATCTGCATTTTTTTTTTTCAAAATTTTAGGCTCAGTCATTTTCGATCTTATTTTTTTAATAACTTCAAAATTGTTCATTTTAAATTATTATGAAAAAAATATGATTAAAACCCTCACAGTAACCCCTTTCATTTGATATGTCGCACGATACAGTTTGAAAACCCTTTTTTTAAATTATCTTCTTTGATCCCAAAAAGTGACCCCATAACCAGTATATCCGGAGAAAACTGGCTGTGACAGACGGATAGACAGACAGACACCCGCGAACAGACAGACAGACAGACGAGGCGGAGGACTTTGTTTTATAATATGTAGTAAAGCATGGTTAACTCAAAATTCTCATTTAAGCAACAGGATTAGTGTATGATTGATTGTCCTGCCTCATACATAAGTCGTCTTTGTAGCAAAATTAAATCCAAACAGCCTTAGGTTTTTGAACTCAATTTGTCACTGTCTGTCCCAATCTGCTCAGATTATGGACCGTCCAGTGTTATTTCGTGAATAAGCCGGAGATTAAAAAAAAAAAAAAGTTCAAATATACTTTGGTGTTGAAGCTTCAGTTACCCACAACCTTTGCGAAATTGAAAATGTCGAATTAATTAAATACCTTTTTTTTAATCATGTTTGTTTAGGGGCTTTTATCAAAGACATGTCAGCCCCATCGCGTGCCCTTAAAGTGGAAGCTCCAGGGTAGCCCGCGAAATTCAAATATTTTTATGTTGCAATTTGCCGGTCAGTGTGAAGCTGTATGTTAAACAGAATACGGTTCGCGATCGTAAAGAGCATTTATCTAAAGGATTATAACCATTTGAATTATCAATATAACCCTCTAAGTTCATAGAACTCGATTGAATGTTATTTCGTGAAAAAGTCATTCAATCGAGTTGTATGGCGCTTCCAACTTAAACAGTACTTAATAATACTTAATATTTAATTAATTAGAGTTATTCGTGAAGGACCATAATTAAATGGCACAACTTTTTAATAATATCGGAAGATGATACGTAACTCTTTGATTGAAAAAATAAAGATTTTAGAAAAAAAAAAAATTTTTTTTTCATTGAAAAAAAATATTATATTATATTATAAAAAATAAAAATCGAAAAATGCTTAAAATGATGATTTTAGCAAAATCAAAGAATTTGAAGCTTCGGGGCACTACGAAAAAAAAAGTCGCTGCGCTTTGAATTTTTCAGGGATTTTAGGGGACATTTGGAGGTTGAAAAATTACCGGCGATATCCTTCGTTCATCCATTTTATCCAAAGTTATCCAAATGACCTTAATTATGCGATTTTTTTTTTGACAAAAGCCATTCACGGTATCTTATAGAGAATATCGTGTAGTTTTCAAAACCGTCCTTTGATTTCCTAAACGATCATTATTTCCAGAGCGATTGATTGTCAAAGTGAAAAAGTACTTTTTTGCTTTGACTGACGATAACTCTGCGGCAAATCATCGTACCTACCTACGGGCTTTTTGGATTACGTCAAATTTAAGGACATTAAAAATTTTCTAAAAGAGCTTTTGAGTGAAACAATGGAAAAAAATTATTTGAAGCCCGTAGACCTCTTTTTAAGACGAGAAATAATTTGGTAATTTTTTTTGGTAGTTTTCTTAGAATTTCTCCAGACCCGAACAAAAAAAAAAATCATGGTCATGTCTGAAAACTAGACACTTGGAGCTACAATTTGTTTTTTTTTTATGCTGTACCATCATTTTCGTCGGAGTCGTAATTTTTTTATTTCCCTTAATTTTTGTGACTGGTGTAGTAGAAGCTCCATGTGGTCTAGGCAGAAAAGTTCGAGTATGGCTGGACCTATTCGCCTATCAAATTCTGCGTGCAATAATCAAACCTTAACTGATCCGTAATAAGCATCTAAAACAATCATTAGTCTATATATAAAAAGAAAATACTTTACACCTCTATAAATATACCAGGCGTAGTAGAACGTGGTCCCCTTAAAGGTTATCTTAGTAATTTGCGCCGTGGGTGGGCGGCCTTTATGTTGACCGCCCACTGGCCATACAATCTATATTCTATGGAGTTGCGAAATAATTTGACGGGAATCAATAAAAAAAAATAAGACACTTCTTAAAGGAAAATGTCTTAATCGAGACCCTTTTTCTATTTATGATGTTTGCTCTTAACTCTAGTTTTGGTCAGAGATGACAGAGACAAAGTCTACGATGGAGCAACTATACCCATTAGGAGCCTGCTCACTCTAACTTTGAAGAGATTAGGGTTGTAAGCGTTCGGAAACAGACGCAGGCAGAAAGTTCCACTCCTTTGCTGTGCGCATTATAAAAGAAGAGCGTTTGGAAACGCTTAATACGAATTGGTGGAATAGCAACAAGGTAGGGATGGTAAGTTGCAGTGCGTCTGGATGTCCGATGGTAGAAGGGGGCCGGTGGGATGAGGTCGTGGAGTTCTTGGGCACGCTCACCGAAGTGCAATCTGTAGATAGAAGACCGACAAGCAGGCAACCTTGCTGCGATGATTAAACTCAGTAGTGTCAGCCTCTTACTGACTAAGTAAACCCATCCGTGCTGCATCTCATGCCTTTTGTGTGCCAGGGCCGCGGTGACTCTTTCTAACAAATTCCGCAACTAATCGAAACCGAAAAGTTATATTAAATTACATACCTTTCCACGAAAATGTTTCGCGTAATTCACCATAATTTTGGCATTAACAACAAATGGAATCTTAAAATAGATCTGTCAATATGAACCTCCCCAATCTTGTCACACTGACAGTATCTTATCACCGTACAGAAATCAATTACATTGGCGCCCAAATATTTTTATCTTTCCATTTCTGTCAAAAGATACGACTTACGATATACTTTACGATTTACTATACATAATACATAGTGAAATCACGTGTTTTCACAAAGATATTGTGTAAAAAAAAGTGTTATTTTTTAGTGTGTGACTAAAAATGGCAATTTTGGATACTTTGCAGTTGTCGAACCAAGTGGAGAAGTTGGCGCAAGTCAGTCGGGACCTCCGGCGGAAGCATAAGCAGATACAGAATCAGGTATGTTATTTTTTGGTATTTTTAGAGACGTAACTTGTTTGTGCAAGCTCGTGATTGATTTTGACAGTGATTTGACGTAAGACGTCAGAGGTAGGAACTGTCATGCTGACATTTCTTTTTTGTTTTCGATACGCGTGGGTTTTGTTATTCGTGCCAGTAAATGTGATGTTCGATTTATTAGGCAAAATCCGTTCCTTTGTAATTTTCCTTTTATACGGGCCTCTGTACAAATAAGTTTCGTCTTGCGACGAATTCTACTTCTTAATAAGTTGAAAGCTTTTGCCCTTAAAACGCTCGAAAGAAACCTAAGAGGTACTTTGAAATTCAACCCTAATTGAAGACTACATTTAATCAAAGCTCTTTGAATCACAAATTTAAGTAAAATGTTCATGATGTACAATATTATTAACGTTGCTTACATTATATATTTATGCACCTATTCAGTAGAATGCTTGCGAAAACACTTATATACCTTAGTAGCTTAAGTATGGAAATAGTGGGACTACACTTATTAAAAAAAAAAAAGGATTTACTTACAAAAACTTATCTACATTTACTGTAAAACTTGCAAATAAATTAATGGTAAACAAAAACTTTTTGAAAACAAGCTTTGATACATCTTGGATGGTCTCCCTTATTTTGGATTTAATGTGACGTTGTATTAATTTTCGTGTTCTCCTCAGCAAGCCGTTTCATTTGATACCCATACTGTGGTAGTGCAGAAAAAATAACTAGTCCGCCATCTTGGATGACGTCACATAGCTAAGCATGCATTTTCATCCAAAATAAGCGTGTATACCAAATTGCAGCTCAATCGCTTAAAGATAACTGACTTAAAATTCACTTGCAAACATTCCACCCGGACAAACATACATTGCAAGTTAAAAAATAAAATATAAAAGCTTGTAAAATAGGATACCTAATTCAAACTATCAAAAACCCTCTCAACGAAAGAAGGAAAAATGTTTATTTGGGACTCGCACAAAATAGACAGAAGCAAAATACATTAAAACTAACGATACGTAGATAAATAATAATTAGTTAATTAACAATTGTAACATTAAATTGATCTGTGCGAGGCCAAAGAGCGCGCAACGCGCTCTTTAATAGTAATATGTGAATTAATAACGATTATTAAAAGTAAATAAATATTTGTTCTACTGTTGCCATTGCTTGCTCTTACAAAAACGTCGGTAGTACGCAATTTCCCTATGGCGTGGCTTGCAAGTGACGTCACACGCAATTAGAGCTGTTTTGTCTTAAAACATCATTTTGTGTTTTTTTCTCAGAAATTCAAGTCAAATATCTTATGACCTTGCCAAAACAAAACAGCTTTAGAATGCTTCTGACAACACCTAGCAACATTTACCACCAGATTTAAAAAAGCTTGTTTTGTGTGTTTTCGCATGTTTTTCCCTGTTTACCCCTTTTGTTACCGCAAACAAATAATAAAAGTTTCTCCCCTCGCTTTATACTTTTGTGAGGCTTAACCACGCACAAATACACCTGTCAGGAACACTCCGTGAAACACAAATATTTTATACCAACTGGGGACCGCTTGCATCGGATTTTCTCGTGTTTTAAAACGAGCTATTTTCTTACTTACACCAGCTATCCCCCGCGGCTTCGGTGCCGTCAACTGCATCTTTTTTATTTTTTTCTGTCATAAGATCCTTCTCCTGACAGTAACAAACACAACAAAAAAGAATTAGCGAAATCGGCCGCGTGATGCGACGACCAAGGGAAATACAGATTCATTTTTATCTTACTTACATTAATAGAATGTTCTCTCCCTTTCTTTCATCAACGTTGCGTCAACTCACGATTATTAACTGTCATTCGGTTTTTTTTTACCACATTATCCAATTTTATGAAACTATTATATAAGTTTTATTTATTTGGGACGGCAACAATATTGTAGGTACCCGAGGATTACATAGATATAAAATTTAATTAAGTAGTAAAGATGGTTACAGAACAATCCACTACGTTTCCACGGATAACAAAAATATAGGTATATCGACACAGTGAAGATACTGAATCATCAAACTAAAAAAAAAATATGATTCAATAATATTTTAAGATTTTGATTAAGTCGAGCTTAGTATTTGCGCCTGCTTACAGCCTGCCTTTAGGCCTTTTGTCTTGCGTGTTTTCGCCCGTGCGCAGATCTGGTCAGCATGCGGGCTCCTCGCATCCTCTCATTTCACACATGTTTTTCCTATCATACGGGCAGCACACGCACGGAATGCTGTTTGGCTGCGGGCTGCCAGCCAGCGTGCGTGCTATCCGGATGCGGGCGTCATTCTTCTGTGTTCAGTGTTGTTTTTACTGTGACGATATGCATGGTATGCTATGCATGGTCGTAGACTATAACCATGCGTGCAATCCGCGTCACGTGTTTAGTCACCGGCGAAACGCACGACACTACAGCGGCAAACGAAATCTATGTTCTGTGTGTGGCCAGGAGCGTGCTACCACCCGCATGCGGACCAAATCCGTGCGCGAGTGACAACATGCATGACAGGAAATGGGTCTTTATAGTCAGGGAGAGACATTGTTTCAAAGATCAACAGAAGAAGTCAATTTTCTCAGCGATTGTTTTGCCAGAATTACGCTCCGTGGTTATTTACAACGCGGTTAGTTTTGCTGTAAACACGTTTTGGAACAGCTTAAGTGCTTCAACTGAGAGCCAGCATGGTCTAGCATAAATCAACCTTCAAGAGGCTTCTTGTGATGTGTATCTTGATCTTACGCGTGTGTGTAAGATCATGTCTGCACATTTAATTTTGCATACATTAGGGGGCGAAATACCAAGCAGCTATGCTCAATCATGCATTATGTCAAGTCTCTGTTAAAGATGTATGTACTTATGTAGACAGTCATCCGTACCTACCACTAAATTAGCCAATAGAGGCGCCAGAAATCAGACTGCACTGAGGGCTTACCAGCACAGAATAGTCCTTTGTCGTTAAAGGACTGAGGCCGTTCGGGGTCGATTTTTGAGGGTATGAGACGTTTGCCGACGTCGGTCCTTGGATGGGTGACCATCCACTACATAGTGTGGAGGGGTAGCTAGAGGTCTACGGGAAATGAAAGGAAAATTCGCATTTAAATAACCATTATATTGTGGGAGCTCCGCCCAAATTCAAACTAATACATGATCTGTCTCACAAACAATTCAAATTCCATTAGCTTCCGATTTCAAAAACCTAAGCTATACTTTTTAATTCACCGTTCCAAAGTTTTATGAATGGCCAATGCGAATCAAATAAACCCAGAACACATGTGAGCATCACAGACCAAGGACACACATGAGCGCCACAATAGCGACACTCCTTTGTGCCTCGGAAAGCACTATAGAGGTATGCGGAAAAGAGAGTAAAGTTCCGCAACCCTCCGTTGAAAAGGAAGGATCCCTTGACGCCTCAAAGAGAGTCAGCACACAGAGGGGCCCGAAAGGGCCGACGCCTGCCGGAGTCGCGGGATTATTCGCAAGAGACACCGTGGCTCCGAAACACAAAGGACAATGAAGGAACATGGATGGGTTTTAGGCAGTAGAAGTCTGACACTCCCTCCCGCTAACACCCAGAGCGGGAGGAGTCATTGGATGATTTCCCATCACTAAAAAAAAAAAAAAAAAAGGATCCCTTGACCGGACTTTTCTTGGGTCAGGACCGACTTAAGACTAAGCTGAGTTTGGGTGATAAGTCAGCAAACTTGAAGCCAACTCGATATTTACTCGTTAAGGATCAAGCAATATCTAAACGAAATAGGTTGAGCATAGCTGCGGGTCTTAAAATACCACTTGAGTAGGATCAGCCAGCACACCAGGCTATCCAATACTGTCAAATTTTCCCAATCAATTTTGAACCTATTGCTTTTGACATAAAGATGAAAATGAAATTTGACAGATTGTTTTATGATTAATATTATGATCCTATATGATTTTACTACTTCGGGGGCGTCGTCGCCGAGGAAGGTCTAGGAAACACTGGCGTGATGACTTGGAGGCGTTCATGACGGATTGATCAGAGATGGCAATACACCGGGAAGATTGGAAGGCTAGCGTCTTTCATAATGCGCGCAGCAACGGAGTGGTTTATTGGATGGGAAATCATCAAATGACTCCTCCCACTTTGGGCGAAGCAGAAGGGAGTGTCAGACTCTTACTGACTAAACCCCATCCGTGTTTCTCCTAGTGCCCTTTGCGTTCCAGGGCCGCGGTGACTCTTTCGATCAAATTCCGCAACGGAACTCTCTGCCTGCGGCTGTGTTTCCGAACGCCCTTATCTTTTCAAAGTTTGCGTGAACAGGCGAATTCAGATAAAGCTTTTTAATCTGTCATCTCTGACTTAGGGCTCGTACACAAAACTGCGATGCGATGCGAATTCGCAACGCAGAAAAGAGGGAGGTCGCACATTAACCTAGAGGGAGCTCGCACATTTTTGCGATGCGACGTCGCATCGCAGTTTTGTGTACGAGCCCTTAGACTAGAGTCAAGAGCAAACCCATTAAAAAAAGGCTTTGGTATAGGCCCACCAGTGGGACAATATTGGTTAAAAAAAGATTCCCTTAAAGGGGCCTATTTAGACCCGCAGATCTAGCTTGAAGAAATAAACATACAGACGTGAACAGCAGTAGACTAATCCACTTAGTACTAGTGATTAAGGGCGGGTTGTTTCAACTACACTTAACGCACGCGTAAACGTTAAAAATGGTGCTAACTATCGTCAAATCGAAAAATTGGGTTGTTTCACAAAATGTCAGCGTTAACGCACGTAAAATATAACGTTTACGTTAACAGATGGTCTGAGCACTCGTTAACGTAACTTTAGTTGCGTCAAATAGAACAATATTGTGAAAATTCTTTTGAATTCCTCAATACCAGTTCTTCTGATGACACAAATAAGTGGTGTAATGCAAAAAAAGCTATTTAGGTAGGACCCGTGTCAATAACTTAGCTATTGGGATGAGCAGGAATTTATACCAGAATGTTTTGAAACAACGCTTCTAATTTAACGAACGTCAAACATCGTCCGTAATCGTAACTTGTTGACGTAAGTACGTATGTTACGTTAACCAACTGTTTGATACAACCCGCCCCTAGTCGACAAATGGCGATACAAATCTATAATTAACACACATCGGGAGGTAGCTGTTGTATCGTTTTATTGATTACTGCATTTTGACAGTGAAAAGGAGGGTACCGTGTTTTTTGTATGGACTTGAGTATCGGAATAGTAATGTATATGTAGCCGGCAAACTGGATAATTCAATTTAATATTCCGGTAAACAATACAATAACCTCGGCAATGTATAGAATACCTAAAGATGTGTGCTAATTTAACAAAGTTAAAGAGTTTAATTGTTTTTTTTAACGCGCGCTAATCTTTGAAATTACCAATCGGATTTAGAAAATTCTATATGCATATGATAGTCGCATTATATATAGCGAAAAAACGGAAAGTCGCGGGCAAAAGCTAGTATTAAAACAAACCAATATTAATAGGCTTGTGTCCTGAAAAAATCTAATTAGTCCGTCAGTTAGATTATCAAAAAATATTTGACCCGTATTTTTTCTTTTGTTACGGGAACCAACATTGACGAAGTTCGATGCTTTTAAAATTCTCAATACGTCACACCTTTGCATAATTTTTACTGAAACGTGACGTCACGAGCCCCCACTCGCGAGTTTTGATGCGTTTTATCTTTGTCAATATTCTTTTATTTACAAAAACAAAAAGTAGGTGTCCATTATTTTTCAATACTCTAACTGACGGACTAAATAGTTTTGCATTTCGTGGATGATGGATCTAGCCTAATCTTCTATCCAGATCCAGTCTTTTTTACGTCAATAAGTAAAATGTAAGGAGTAAAGACAAAGCCTTGGTCGTCAACCTGAATTGAGAAGGAACCAAGGAAAATCGTTTATTCTGGTTTATTTAGGTATCCGAATAACTGTTCAATTAATTTAGTTGGTTAATTAGACTGGCAGGCTTGACGAATTCAGGTGTCTAATTTGCATAAAATTCAGTGAAAAAGCTGGACCAACTTATTCGGAAAATTCCAAATTAGATATGCTTCCAAATTCTGGTGCTGTGCAAAGTGTTATCCATGTCGTGTTCAGAATATTTGTACGTCGAAAGTGTCGTAGGAGACTTCCACATCTTTTTCAACATATTAAATCGGTGATGAGAAACATTGTCAGCAAATTATCATGTCCTATAAAGAGAAAACCTTAAGAAAGCTCAATTTCACGAATAGACAATCCAAAATTGTTTGGCTCAGGAAAGTGAGGAGTGGGTTCGGGTGACCCCATATATTGGGATGAGGCGAGAAAGTAGAAGAAATGCGACATGCGATACCAATCCGCACTGTGCCCGCGTGGTGGGTTGCAGCCTACTCTTTTGTTTCATGTTTCTTTTTTTATGTTTGTTACTTCATAACTCCGTCATTTATGAACCGTTTTGAAAAATTCTCGTTTTATCTGAAAGGAATACTTGTCGATTTGTCCCATTTAAATATTATCAAAATCGGTTAGGAAGTTTCTATTTTAAATCGAAATAGCTGGAATTCGTTTTTTTTTTGCTTTCCTGCGATTTTGCAGTGGTGTTGTGTGGGGTACCACTAAAAAGTTTTGTTATCCCACTTCTGAACAAACGTCTCAACTGTTCTGGAAAATACCAGGCAGAATACATTACTCTTCCCATTGTTGCGCTTGTTCAGCCAATCTCCCGTAAACTCCTCTAAGTAGCCGGGCTCTTCTCGAAATCCTATAGTTAAATCACGATATCTATACTAATGTTATAAAGAGTTTGTGAGTTTGTTTGTTTTGGGGTAATGTCTGGATCTGCTGAACCGATTTTGATAATTGCCAATAGATAGCCACGTTATTTGTGAGTGTCCTAAACTATAACGGGTGTAAGGGACGGCCCTCCTCAAACTGATAGGGTGATTTCAGTATATCGTACTAAGTTGACCGGTACATGAAATTATTTCAGGAACTTTATGGGAATCCAATAAAACTGATTTGTTTAATTACCTCACTCGCAATGTATCGCTACCTCTGCAAAACGCACGCAGCGAACGGCAGCGCAGCGAGCTTTCGAAAGGATAGCTACGCCCGCGCTACGTTTTAACAGCTGATTTCAAGCGTCGATCATGAGTTTTTTTTTTTTTTTTTTTAATTTTAGCTGTGTTATTTACATTAATGGAGTTCTGCATACAGATAATGTAACTTTATATTGAAATAAAGCACAAAAAATGAAAAACGAAAAAAAAATAAAAAAAAATCCCGAGGAAATTTCCACTGGAATATGATTCAAAATAAGGAGCTGATTGCACCCTGTTAGTTTGTGGAGGGCTGTCCCTTACACCCTGTATTTTAATCTGAAACATACCGTCCAACGAAGTGGGCACTGGTCAGCTAGTATTAAATAAAAAAAAAATCCGTGCCGCGTCTCTTTGTCTGTACCTACGTGGTGAATTCAAAAAGTTTCAGACGGATTTTCATTTCACACGGCTTTCTAAAAGAACCGAGTGATTCATTATGAAGGTTTATTTGTATTATTCTTGGAAGTTATGTGTCAATTGAATTAAATATGACGATGATTGTTGAAGAAGTCAGAAAAAATATGCCGACTGGGTGCTTATTGCATTTCTATCTTTGCAAAACCCGGGGTGGGTTGCTAGTTTAATAGAAATGAATGTGTGCAAAAGTTGATATATTAGTCGTGTTAAAACAATAGGATATCACAAAAAGCAAAGCTTTTTGAAAGTATTCATAAGCGGTGGCTGGAATAAATTTAACGTAAAATCTCTCTCTTTAGTTTGTATGTCTGTATGTTCCAGCTACATCTCAATAATACTGAACGGATATTGACGGGGTGTACCTTGTATGAAAGTTTTATGTCCAACTTAAAACCTGAGGTACCATTGCGCTATCTCAAACGAGGGCCTGGCAGGATCATCTTATATTAACATTGAACATCGAGGGCGAGTTAAAAAAATGCGGAAAACTAGAACATCAACCATGCAGTAACACATTTGTACATATACATACATACATACCTACATATTAAATCGTTGTGTCTTGCGAAGTGTAGTTTTAAAAATGACTTCTGACCATTTGTTTATGTGCTTTGTACATAAGCTTATTTTTTTCCATAGTATGATTTGCTAGTGCTATTTTGCGATATTTTGGGACTAGGTAAGCTTACTTCGTACGGGGTTCTGCTCAGCTTTTCAGATCGATTCTGCATAGACTCATGAAGATATATTCATCAACTGTAAAAAATGTTAGTTTATAAGGTGTTTTTTTATAGTTAATAACGGGATTGCTACCATGTACCTTTTTATTAGCGAGTTTCCGATATTTCGGCACTGTTGCAAGCGCCATGATCACGGAGTTACTCACAACAGCTTGCAACAGTGTCGAAATATCGGAAACTCGCAAATAAAAAGGTAGGTACTCATCTCATGTCATCTCGGTCTGGCTTGCATTCCTCTTCACCAACTAAGATTTTCATACAAATATGAGCTCTACTAACGACAATAAGCCCTATTAACACGCCTATTTTCCTTTGCTTCCAGATGCGCTTGGTGTGTGAGGAGCGTTCGGAGCTGACCGCCATAGTACAGTCACAGCAGAGGGACATCGCCGCGCTACAGCAAGACAGCGCACAGAACAAAGTAAATAAACATTTAAGCTTAGACCCCACTGTTATAGCCTTATTAAGTTATGTGAACGTAGTTTTATGATAAAAAAAGAATAGGTATAAATTTCTGAGTAAAAAAATAAAAATCATTCTGTATATTCGGTCAGTTAGTTTGTCAGAAAATTCTGAAAAAAAAAACAGTTCAGCAAGTTTAATAGCATTATTAACTTACATTTTTATTGAAAATCTTTTGTCTTTTGTTTGACAGAAGTGCCCAACATGCGGCGTGGCGACTCCCGACGGCACTGACGACGATGACCAGTCATCCAAGCCGACATTCAGCGTGCGAGAGCTGCGCGCCATCCTCCACGAGCGAAACGAGCTCAAACTGAAGCTCAGCCGTGCTGAGGAGCAGCTGCATGCACTACAGACCGATCAGCAACACGACAGGTATACATACAGTGCTCTTTAATGAGCTGCCATCCTGCTCGAGCGAAACGATCTCAAACTGAAGCTCAGCCGCGCCGAGGAGCAGCTGCATGCACTACAGACCGATCAGCAACACGACAGGTATACGTACAGTGCACTATAATGAGCTGCCATCCTGCTCGAGCGAAACGAGCTCAAACTGAAGCTCAGCCGCGCCGAGGAGCAGCTGCATGCACTACAGACCGATCAGCAACACGACAGGTATACGTACAGTGCACTATAATGAGCTGCCATCCTGCTCGAGCGAAACGAGCTCAAACTGAAGCTCAGCCGCGCCGAGGAGCAGCTGCATGCACTACAGACCGATCAGCAACACGACAGGTATACGTACAGTGCTCTATAATGAGCTGCCATCATGCTCGAGCGAAACGAGCTCAAACTGAAGCTCAGCCGCGCCGAGGAGCAGCTGCATGCACTACAGACCGATCAGCAACACGACAGGTATACGTACAGTTCTCTATAATGAGCTGCCATCCTGCTCGAGCGAAACGAGCTCAAACTGAAGCTCAGTCGCGCCGAGGAGCAGCTGCATGCACTACAGACCGATCAGCAACACAAAAGGTATACGTACAGTGCTCTATAATGAGCTGCCATCATGCTCGAGCGAAACGAGCTCAAACTGAAGCTCAGCCGCGCCGAGGAGCAGCTGCACGCGCTACAGACCGACCAGCAACATAGAACCAACAGCCAAATAAACAAAAACAAAGCTTGAACAAAAAAAAACCAAAAAAAAATCAAAGCTTGAACTCCACGAACATTAAACTAACAGCAACAATAAATGAAACGCACGAAACGGCAACTGATCTTACAAGCTTCTTCACAAATGTTAACTCTCGCCCCCTATTTATATTCTAACAAAAGATTGTGCATGCTAATTTGAGATTAACACTCAAAAGCTTGAGTGGAGACAGCAAATCGGCAAACGTAAGGTGGGACGCCCTCAGGCTAGGTGGAGCGACGATCTTCGCAGAGTAGCTGGTAGCAGCTGGATGAGAGTTGCGGTGATCTAGCCAAATGGTGTGCTCTTGGAGAGGCCTATGTCAGCAGTCGGCTGTTATAGGCTGATGATGATGACGATGATGACTGAAAAGCTGGTAGTGTCCTACAATTCACAATGAAATAATATTTACTATATTATTATTATTTTTTTTATGTGGTCGCCTTTAATTGTAAGCGCACTCTTGTATTTGTCCCTTATGTTGGCGATCCTATAAATAAATAAATAAATTTAAAAAATAATCATGTAAAATTATTCCTGAGATTTTTTTGTTCCGGTCTCAATTTTTTAACTATATAATATTTTGAACATAGAACTGTTGGTTCCAGCGGCTCCGACACGTCTCCGTCAGCGAGCACAGCTCACCCGGAGGAGGAGGAGGCGCCGGTGCAGGGCCCGCTGCCGGCCGAGCCTGACGACGCGCCCTGGAAACGGAACAGTGGCATCAGGAAGTTGTACGTATACTACTTACGACGTTTTAGACCTCAGCCGCCTTCCTGGGGCTCTATTGTGACGTACTAAAGCCATCATGCTTAAGCTGTGAAAAAGGGACAGTGTTATGCGTCTTGTATAATTCCGTGTCCCTCCCACATCGTTAACATGATGGTTTTAAGACGTCACAAGGTACCCTGAGTAACGCAGGAATTCATCCAAGGAGTTACAATAACTAGTTATAATATGAGTCGTGAGCACACTCTCCATTGGTCGGTTTGACGACGACAGCTCTGACGCTGCACGTTATTGGTTCGTTGGTATGCTTGTCGATTGTTGCGCTTGCAAGTTTCGTTCGCCCACCGTGCATTGGCGAGATCACCCTGCTGCATTGTGTGCTCACGACTCCTGCCGGCTACTATACCGCGGCCCGCAATGCGTCGCTGCTCTTACAGAACGCGTAAAACTAGTTTGCTCGTAACAGAATTTACAACATTTTATAATTACGTTAATATTGAATTTATCACATGACGGTTTTAATAATTTGTGCAATGCGATTGAAAATCACAATTTCAAAAAATTCAAAGCGATTTTGTAGGCGCAACGACAAAAGGGCATTTGAAGGAACACTAGTGTATTTATTCAGTAAGAGTCTGACACTGAGCTCCGCCCAGAGCGTCAGTCATTTGATGATTTCCCATAAAGGAAAGTAGAATACGCGATCATCGCGTTCATTTGTTAGGTAAAACCGAAAGGCGCCCTCTACCGGCACAACGATGCTATCTAGTTTGCCGAACAAATGATTGCGACGATTACATATTCGCGCGTTGATGACTTAGGACGAAGCACTTCCCAGGTCCAAGATCCTAAGCGCTCCTACGCATTTGTGGCTGGCCGCGTAGGCAGCTGACCGCGCGGTTGCCCGCTTTTCCAGTTTAATATGCAACCGCAAGTGATTGTATGCACTTAACCGCTATTAAATGACAAGCGGTGGCATATTAAAATGCAACCGCGCAGTTGACTGCCCCCCTATGAGAGCCGGTCCATTACAGCGGAGCGAGGCATCGGTGCGACGAAACACAAAAATTTAAAACAATGGAATTGCATAAAATCTCCAAACCGCGTGAGCCACTGTCATTTTGTCTGACTGTCATTTTCTCCGCTCCGCTGCCTCGCTCCGCGCAAATGGACAGACTACCTAAGGGTCTTGCACCTAGGAAGTGTAGGCTAGTTATATCACCTTACTGATTAAAAATGTGGTGTTGCGGGACTGCTTAGATAAAAGTATATGTATCGTACTATTTCACCCCTGGTATTTGAAAGCCTGTTCTCTCAAATGTCACCGTCAGTTTTCGTTTTAAGTGATAAGAGATGAGACCGGTTTATCAGAAATCAGGGTTTTAGTGTTACCAAATAACCACACCAAGTTTAAATGCACCCCTAAATCGTAGCATGAATCCTAGTTAAATCCTTATTCCACACACACAAACTATTTATTTTTCTAAGGCATGCACTGTATAAATAATTAGGTATGAATTGGTGACGGTATACATTGTTTAGTTGTGTGATTAATTTTTGGGCAAAAGGGTGCACAATGAGCATGCCAGGTTTTTCGGCATGCTGTAAAGATCAGGGGAAATCCTCATCGTCCAAACAATAATTAAAAGTAAATGAGTCGTGTTCAAAAGATTTATCTTTTGTACACAATCTCGACTCGATTCCCAAGGGCAGATGTTTAGTAGTCAAATACATTTTCTGAAGAATAGATGACTGTTCCACATAGTTTCTATACAAAAGCTGTCAAACTTTTTATAAGTATGATAGAAGTTATATGACTATTGAAAAATTGGCCCAAAGTCAATCTCGATTAACTATGTCGTTAAAACGATGTGAATAGAAACTTTGGGGTAACATAACTAGAACTTTGTATGGTATTTTTAATATTGGTCCTAAGAAAAAAAAAAATTATATAACTAATATTGATAAATGCATGCAAAATTTAAAGTGAAAATCCTCTTCAAAGTTTTGTATTTAGTTTCTATTCATTCTCACTATGCGGTATCTAACCAGGAGTACCATGACTGTTGCATGTGGCCTATATATATATATATATACAGGGTTATTTGTAAAACACCGGCAACCTCTCAGGATTATGTTACTAACATCATAACCAACAACTTACGTTCTATGACTTTTAAAAATTCATCACAATTCAGTTCATCAGGATCTCATACAAAAATAAAAAATATTTAAATTGAACGCTCTAAATGCTATATGCACTATGCGAAGCATAAGAAAGCTCATTGTTTTTTTTTTTCTTATGCTTCACATAGACTTGGTAACATTTAGAGCGTTCAATTTAAATATTTTTTATTTTTGTATGAGATCCTGATGAACTAAAATATGATGAATTTTTTAAAGTCATAGAACAAAAGTTGTTGGTTATGATGTTAGTAACATAGTCCTGAGAGGTTGTCGGTGTTTTACAAATAACCCTGTATATCCTCAGCATGTTTGAGGCCTTATTTATATTAAGTTCGTATAAAATGGTTGTTTGGCGTAAGCTGTTCTATTGCTAATTGTCGTATACTGTGGCGGTGGTATTGTAATAAATTGTACTAAAAATCACAATTCATTTTTCATCATTCAAACTAACTCTTCATTAACATAAAATGAAATGCGTCTCCCAGAAGCATTGAGTGGATTTTTTCACACTATTCTTAAAACAAGTGAATTTCTTTTTTGTAAGTACCTATAGACTATTTCCTACTTCTCTATGCCTCTATCTTCTGTCTGACGCGTACTTGTCTATGGGAAAACTATCCTTATTGTATCGTCCAACTCCTAACCTACACTCCAGCTTATATTTGGTTCTGGTACATTTTTCCCCTATTTTTTTTTTCTATAAGAAAGCATGAAAATTTAGCCCTAAGAAACTCTTTAGTTGTTTTATTCAAAATTTCTTTGTTTTTAGGTGTTTTTTGTGTAGTTAAAAATAATATGGAAAATGCAACCAGGGCCGAAAGAGATGGCGCACGATACGACAATTTGCTGCACTGTGTTGCATGTTTACATACGACATACGACACTTTATACTACACTGTCATGAACGCTTCACGCTTGACCACAATCCCCGATCCTATCCTTTTTTTGTTTAACCCACTCACATTTTTTATGTCCAGCACTGTTTTCATTTATTTTTCTGTTTATTTCATTTTATTCTTGCTAAATAATTGTACGGTCAGCAAGATCATTTTTGCACATTTTTTTTTCATACTCTTCTGAATAAAAAGTTTTAGATATTTTTTTCCAGTACTCTTTGAATGTGCTGTAGATCAATGCTAATTATTGTAAAATAAAAATAAAAATTATTCATAATTCTCAATATTTTTTCAACAATTAGGTAGAAAATAAAAAATATTTATTTTACGAAGAATTTTCTCTTATCAAGATTTTGACTCTGGATCGCCACAAATAATAATTTTGTGACCGAACCAATCCGAATAATCGACTGAAAACATCTACCTTAAAAAACGAATTTTATTATAGAATCCAGTCGATTTGAAAATAAAAAATACGTGTATTTTAAAATTTGCATCAATTTTAGAAAAAAATACTGACCGTTTATTATTTTCCCCCTTCCCCATTTTATTTTTCCCCCTATTTTGTTGACGTTTGTTTGTTCCCCGCGCGAAGGTTCCGCCTCGTGTCGTCGCGCGCCGAGGGTCGTCGCTCGCCGCCGCCAAGAATCTCTTTCGGCCCTTGGTATTGAAGATGTGTTGCTCTGCGGTACGTTTGGGGGAAATGGGGGACGCTTTGAAAAGCTGACGATTGGGGGATCAGTTAAGAGATTTGGCAGTTTTTGCGTGGCGTTGGTAGGCCAGGGTTGTGTAACACGGTAAATAGAAGCATAGCTCTTTGGTAGAAGAGCCAGGACCGTAACATACAGGACTCCTCAAAACGTTGTTATCACAAGCTAAAATAAACACTCTTCCGATAGATTGAATGACTTTATGACGAAGAAAAATCGTTGCAAATGTCTCACAAGGTCTTTGCTAGTTGTCTTCGTCCCCACGTAAGCCTATATATGGTCCGGGACCCCAGACTTCCGATATCGACATAAACCTTGCGATTATGGAAGAAGTTAATGTCAAAATAATGCATTTTTTTAAATAAAATTGATAGTCTATTAAGCTAAAAAGGGGCACACCTAAAGTGGTGATATTACACAGGTGAACAGGTAAATATTTGATAAGAACTAGCAACACCGAAATTTCAGGGTTGCCAAAACGTGACAGCGCATTAGTCAACCACACATATTTTTTTAAATATTTTAGTCCTTATATTAATTTATTTTTATTTACAAAAATCAATCGTCAGCACTTTTATTTCAGAGCGTCCCTTAGTTCGAGAAGCAGTTTTAATTGACTGTGCATTGTTTATTACACAGCTTTCACATTCACACAATGCAGTAGATAGATACTCATATTAAATAAGATTATTTAGATAAGGACTTCTCTAAGGAAGGAGATAAGGATATTAAATAAGGAAAATTGTGATTTTTGTTAATAGGAATAGAATTTGATACATGCTAACACTTATTTTATATATTTCCTGGGGGCTACATAATTTACTATATTCTGGAAAGACTGTCTCCACTGTCATCCATAATGGATCCTTTCGAATAATTATTTTTTATGGCTGAGTCCTCCTAAAATTATAGTATTTTTAACTCAAAGGTTGACTGTCAGAGAGTTTCTTGTTGCATTTACTCCGCCTATGTACCACGAGCTATAAATAAATAAACAAAAATCTAATTAGAAACTATCCAGAATATGGTGATGCAGACCCTAAAACAGTGACCTCAATATTTACTTACTCAATATTTTTTTGTGTCCACAGTTTTCGCAAGCTCTTTGTTGAGTCTGATCTCGCCGTGGGCGGCTTCCAGCGCCGCTCGCTCTCCTCGCTGGCTCGCAGCTCTCCCGCTCCCCCCCCTGCCGCGCACTCCCCGCACCCCGCAGGTGCCCCCTCCGCCCCCGCGTAGGCACAGCATCCCCCCCGCCCTCGCCCCCGGCCCCGCGCCCGCGCGCACTCCCCCCTCGCTCGCCCCGCGGACACATCGACGATACTCCGACATCAGACACCCCCCCACATCCAAACTTGACCTCAGACAAGAACTACTCTCCCTCAACCTCGGCACACAAGAGTTTGACAGCTGGCTCGGTGACAAGTTCGAAGAGAATGATGAATACGAAAATGAGTCTTACGACGAAAGGTTTGAGCACGATATTCCTTTGCAGCGGTCTGTCTCCCTCGATCGGGGTATAGACATCTTCAATCACTTGCAGGTTATAGGGTCGGAAACTTCAGAAAGCGTTGATTCTTTGTGGACAGTGGATTCGGAAGGCAGAGATAGTATGGCAGATAAATACAGGAGTTTCGAAGATATCCCCGCTTCTCCGTATAAAGCGAGAAGCAGGCGTGCATCTTTTGGTGTGGAAACGTTCTCAGAACGTGATCTAGCGTTGGCGGTGTTGAACGAGAGCTATAAAGGTCTGGGCGCCACGAGCGGCAGTGTGTCCCCGCAAGTAAGGAAACTGCAAAGATGTTTCACTTTCGCCGGGACTTTTGACAGTATTAAAGACAGATCCGTAGATAATTTGGCCCCTAAAGATAGACCGAAACTTAGATTGAAGATCCCGAATAGGAGAAATAGTAACAGCTGTCCCGTTTCACCAGAAATCAACAGAGTGAGGAGCTACTTCCAAAGTTCTGCTGATAATGTTGAAACGGTCGTGTCTGATGATGAGGACCAAGAACTTGAAGTACAGAAGCCGTTCTATAGGAGCATATCTGTTGAGTGGAACCAAGGGGAGGGAAGCAAAGTGCGGCAAAGAAGGTCAGGTGTCCAAGATATGATGACAGACTTGAGAAGGAAAGTTCTAATAAAACAAGAGTTCAAAAGTAGCGAAAACCTCGAAAGAATTCGAGGTTCGCCAGAACTATCGCAATCATCCAATCTTCTAAAAGGCAGCTATAAAGACCGATACTCAAACTTCGTTAAATTAAAAAGAAATATTCCATTACCGGGCAACACTGACTCAAACGTCATCGTGCCCACTATAATCATATCACGCGCGGAATCCCGCAGTGTTGCCAAAATATCAAATACTTCCAATTACGTAGAAATAAGTAGGAATTGTGATTGTCGCATATGTAGGGAGGGCGACGGAAGATACTTTGTACGGAGTGTACTAAGTAAGTTGTTCGTTAAAATTGTTTCTTGTAATAGTAGGAAATTGTATTGGGACGAGAATAATAATCTGAATGATAGTGAGATGTACAAGTGTGTTATGCATGTACTGAAGTTAATGCTAGGGTTGTGGTTGAGACATCTCGATCATAATAATCCTACTCGATCATAAATCTAGTAGGATTATGACATCCAATTTTAACGATACTGGGAAATAGTTTTCTTTCAATTCTTTAAGGGCTAGTTTTTCAATCGTCAGACAGCTTCTTGGATCAACAAAAATGGCGATTTCACAGTTAAAATATGTCTAACGGTTTGTCCTTCGAAGTAGCTGATGATTGAATAATCAAGCCTAAATAAAAGTTTATAGTTAAAAGAAAACTAGTTTTCAGTCTTAAATAGGAATCAGTTTAACATTGTGTCTATGACGAAAATGTGTTGTTATATTTATCTAAATAATTATCTTAGATATAGCTATCTCTTACTAATAGATGCAAGAGAAAATAGACAGGAGATACTATACAGTTAGACAGCTATACAGATTAGATACAGCTATACAGATTAGATTTTATTTCGCTGGCAACTCACGTCAAAGTTTGACAGCCGTGAATATCTCTTGGCTCTTTTTAATGTCATCTATTAGTAAGAGACAGAAATATTTCAGTAAATCAGTATTTTAACTATTGGATGATATTGACCTATCGGGTTTAGAAATATAATATGTTCTAGTATTGTTCGATGTTACTATATATTAGCAGCTTATATCTTTTTACTATGCGAAACAGCAATTTTAATGTTCGTTCTTTTCTAATTTCTTGTATGTCTTGGGGATTTTAAAATTGGGTTTGCGGAAAGCAAAATGTATGTCACTGTGATTTTTTATTTATTTTCTTTATTGTTTATTTTATGTTGGGCAACGTATTAGACTGTTTTACTATCTGTACTGGAGCTGAGACTACAACATTCAGTAATTGTTTTGTGTCGGTAAAATGCTGCATTAATGCACTGTATTACCGTCACAGCGCTAATTTTTGTTTGCATAAACTGTTCAAGTATATTCGTGTATTAGTTTTTTAATTTGAGTATATTTTAAACTATTTTACTTTATGTATATATTTATCTTTGTATTAATTTTACTATTAATCGCGTTTGTAGTTTCTCTGTATCCATATTGCACCTAACACTATTATTCTCTGCATCACCCAAAGGTTGACTGGTAGAAACGCACTAAGGCATTAAGTCCGCCTCTGTACATTGGTGTGCATAAAGTATGAAATAAATAAATAAATCAATCTTACTTAACCAAAACCTTATTCAATATCGCGATTCTATGTGGCTTTCTATCCCCGTTTTCTTACATTGAGACGGAAATAAATCTACACTAGCTCATGACGTCATAGTTATGAGTGCAGTGTAGGTCTATTTAAAATAAAATATTTCAAATTGACAGTATGCCAGTCTAATGCGATACCCAACAAAACTCTCGTTCCTTACGTAGCAACATTTAAATAATATGAATATTCTAGATTATTGTAAGTACAATCATAAGATTGTCATGAGTGTTAGCGCCTTATTCTTCTATTTACTGTATCCTTGTCAATTTCCAATGACTGTAAATGTATGGCAAGGTATAACTTTTTGTATTGTGTGTTTTAGGCTCACTTTCATCGGTCAAAATGATCTTATCGATGCTTTACGGCGGAAAGGGGATAAGCGACATTTTTTTTTGCGAAAGCGACTGCGATGTCGCTTATCTTTTTTTGGCCGAAAGCCATCGTTATTATCTCCGAATTTGTTGCTAATACGGATATATTATTTGTTCTTGTGTTAGCAACTAACTAAGAGTCAAGATTATGACGCAATTGGGCCTAAAAAGATTACACATCGGGGCAAAAAACTGACCTACAACTTGTATCAATGATTTTGTTTTGACAGTGTCATGCCGTGACTACCAATTTATAACCAACAGCGATAACAAGAACTAACGTTCAAGCTGGATGTAGGATTTACAGAAAGCAACTTATATGAAAAACTTTGCCCCGTACTGTAATCTCGTATGTAATGACTATTTTACGAAACTGAAAATAATTGAAAATCGTTCATTAATAAATGTTTTAGTGGCGCTAAAAATATTTAACAGCGAAGCGATAATTTGGTAACGATCAAGTCTACCGATTTTCTTTTATATCAGTTTCGTAAAACAATATTGACACATAAATGTTTCTCACATAAGAGCGACTGTAATCGTATTTTACCTAAACTGTGTGTGTGAAGTATACTAAACTTTGTATGTGATATCGCAGCGAATGTTACTGTTCTTCCATTTTAATTAAAGAAACTATAGTTCTATCATAGATGTACCTTTTCTTAGTATAACATAAACATACTAAAAAAATATTCGAATGTTTTCCATCTACGATAGAACTTTTAGTTTCCAAATGATCATGTACCATGTAACAATGGTGTCTTTTCTATACATCTTGTTCGAGTAAGAGTGAGTGCCATGAATGTTGGTCTACATTAAGGCCAAACATAACATATCCCCTTCGGTCTCGATATGTAGGCTACGGACATTTTGTATTCGCTTAATCGTACACTTTTGGCCAAATATATATACACTTTTCATCGTGCACTGCTGGCCAAAGAAATGGTTAACTGTTTCATTAATAAAAATACATTATGCGGTTTTATATTTGTGGACCATAATTATTTTTCGCTCTTGGCCTAAATATATTGTAACGTATTGACATGATTGATATTAATATTAGTTTTATTCCTTTCCTATTTAAAGTATTAAGTTACCAAATAAAAATAGCCTAAATCTTTCATAGTTTTGTTGTTTTCGAGTATGGTAGTAGAAGACGTGAAAAAAGAATCAAAGAAAATGGAATGTCTCTAGTGCTTACAAATGCTATTTTAATAAACTGCCATCTTAAAAACGTTGCTGCTATAGCTTTTTATAGTGCTAAAATAGCGTCGCTTCATCTTAAAAAATCCAGAAAAAAAATAGCAAAATCTGAATTGTCACAAGGAAACTACCTACTGCTTACTCGAAAACCGCAAACGTATTTATTTCACTAGATAATACAAATTATAGCACATCGACAATAAGAAGACACGTTTTTGAAAATAATTTGAGAAAATTTTAGAAATGACTAGATTAGTAACCCAGTTGAAGTTTGACAGGAATAGACAGCAGTTTTAGGAGTAATAGACCAGACGATAGTGTTATGGTTAAGGACTTATTAACACAAATAGGGTAATCTTCCAATTTCATGCGGTGGTATTGTGGTTGGGAAGGCATTCGACTGAGAAAAAAACTTGCTGTATTTATCAAAATACAATATTTGGACAAGGATTTTAAAATTCATAGTTTTCTTATTTTATGTAACTGAAGAAATAAAAATTGACAGAATTCTTGACATGGCCTTTGTGGACTTTTTTTTAAAGAATTGTCTTGTGTCTTTACTTTTGCATTTTTTAAGGAAAATACTCAATTAAAATATACATTCCTAAGCACGGTTTTTTTCTTCGTAATGTCCTTTTCTCGGTCGAGCCTATAGTTTTTCTAACTTTTTGACAAAATAGTGGTAACTGACTGATCATTTCAAATATTCTTGCCATTTCCCAAACATGATAACGATGCAACTTTTTACTACGATGTGAAGTGCCTACAGCTCATCACAATAACCACGTCTTATATACATATATTATAATAGCAGTTTCTTAGTAGTTTTTAACAGTTATTTATATGAATAAAAATTTAAAAAATATTGTGCTATCTGTATCGTGGGCAAATTTTTATGTCCTCAAGTGTAGGTTTAGATGATCATTCCGTAATTTTAAGCTGTCGTTGTTTTTTTCTTAATTTTTATTTTTAATTCTAGTCACAGTGCTGCTGGGTACTAGATTTTAGGGGTTGATAACTGTGATTAATAAGTATTTTTGGCGGGAATTGTAATAACAGTGCATTGATTTTTGCTTTTAAAATACAAAAAAAAACTAGAAATATTTTTCTGTAAACTTTTTATTGTGTATTGTATTTTTAAGTTTAAATTAAGTTGTGCTGGTACACTATTTAAAAATTATTTAATGAAAAAAAAAATACGATTCGCGCCAAAAATATTTCCTTTTTAAAATTCAAAACACATTTCCAATGGGTTATCGGGAACACTGGCACTCTAGTTTGATACCATTGCCTACTCAAACTGACTAATTTCTTTAAAAAGTTATCACGTAGTGATCTATATGTTGTAAAGACATTGGTACCTAAATGTATAATTATTGTAATATTTATAAGTTGACAGTGTCAAAATAATTATATCATCTGTTTATATTGTGTGATGTTTTTTTTTATTTCAAGGTAAAGGCTTCTCTTCCCTTCTGTCATTTCCTCCTATCTGCTGCGATACCCCTGTAGCGGCATCAATACCGCCACAAGAACAAAAAACCGGCCAAGTGCGAGTCGAACTCGCGCACCGAGAGTTCCGTACAAACCTGTAGGTGTATATCATAAGCAAAAGTTGCGGTTTACGATTTATGACGTATTAAAAAAAATAACCGCTTACTAGTTCTCGTTCAATCCAATTTTCGGTGGAAGTTTACATAGTAATGTACCTACATCATATATTTTTTTTTAGTTTTATCATTCTCTTATTTTAGAAGTTACACAATTGGAAGTGTATCTCGCGCAAACTATTTAGTTTTGAAAAAAATTATATGAGTAACATCATCAACAAATATCATTTTTGAAGACCTATCCATAGATACACACGTATGGGTTTGAGTATGGGGACATCCAAAATTTACTGTCTTTTTTTCTATTTTTGTGTTAAAATCTTAATGCGGTTCACAGAATACATCTACTTACCAAGTTGCAGCAGCATTGTTCTTATAGTTTCGGAAAAAAGTGGCTGTGACATACAGACGGACAGACAGACATGACGAATCCATAAGGGTTCCGTTTTTTGCCATTTGGCTACGGAATCCTAAAAACTAACGAAACCAATCTCTATCACAACCAAAAAAGAACCGCACCGCCATCTATCCAACTAGCAGCAAACTAAAAGTCCTGAATCACGCAAGCACTGTTTACCATGCAATTTGAACATATATATCACCCGAATGTAAACCATCGGGCAGTAGTCGGCAAAACAACCGCCTGGGAGGTGGATCCTCCGTTTTCAATGGAGTTTGCGGGACTTTACTCTCTGAACCGCATACCCTCCAAACCCAATCCTCGGGCCAATAGGCTAGATTCCATCATCCACAAATTGCAAAACTAGTTAGTCCGTTAGAGTATTGAAAACTAATGGACACGTATTTTTAGTTTTTGTAAATCAATGAATATTGACAAAGATAAAACGCGTCAAAACTCGGAAGTCGTGACGTCACGACTCACTAAAAAATATGCGAAGGTTTGACGTATTGAGAATTTTAAAAGCGTCGTAAGTTCGTCAATTTTGGTTCCCGTAACAAAAGAAAAAACGGGTCAAATATTTTTTGATCATCTAACTGACGGACAAATTAGATTTTTTCAGGACACAAGCCTATTGTTGAAGGCCGAATCCAGGGGGGCTAAAAACCCACTTAAGAAGAATCATAATATTAATCACACAACAATCTGTCAAATTTCATCTTTATCGCTAACGCATTAGGTTCAAGGTTGATTGGATAAATTTGACAGTTACGGGTAGCGTGATTTACTTTTTGATTCTGCTTAATTGGCCTTTTCCCCTTTCGCTCGTCCCGCCATCTAATAAAATTCTCAACGTTGTCTTTGCCTGTTATTTAGGATCATATATTGATGTAGTGGTTTTAGACCGTTGCTCATCCGCCAAACAACAGATATGGCCAGCCCAGGCCAATCACATTGTCGTTTGGGATCCAATGAATAGGTAGTTGCTTTGACCAGCTCCTCTGACAAAAAGCAGATGCGGCAGCACAATAAGGGTTTTGGCATAAAAATGATTTAGTTGATACTTGTGAAATACAATCAAGTATATAAAATTCTTCCGTTAGGTACTGAGTGTCTACAGTCAACGCACAGCTACTCGTAACTACTGGTCAGAGAAAGGATTTCCCGAAATTCCTACGAAAATGGGAAAATTGGGGTTTGTGGGTACGAAGTTGCAGGCAAAAGCTAGAATATTATAGAGCTGTAGCTGATGCTCGCGGCTGCGTCCGCTTGACAGATCCACATTCGTCAACACTTGCATTAGTGTGTATTTTGTTTTAGTGTCATCAAAGACTATTAAACCACTTGACTAAGCATACAGTGCCCCGACGCACGAAAACTATTAGTGTTTTTGCTCAGATGTTAGGCAGCAGGCACTAGTAACCATTTTAGTTGTGACCAATTGTTAGACCTGTGGGCATGCTAAGTTTTTACAAATCGTTTTAATTTTTATGCAATTTATCACGCATAAAAATGCCTTCATACCCGGTGAATTTGTGTGGGAAACATTCCTAGACCTTTTGTTACAAAAATGATGGCATAACTTTTCATCGGAGAGTAAAGACTACGCAAAATATTTTTGATTTGAATCAGATGATGAGCCACTGCAGGGGTCTATATAAAATGGTGGTTTGGTGAACGAGCACACTGTGAGAAGCGCGCGTTGATGTCTTTTGGAAAAGTCTCTTTCTTTCATTAGGAAATACTTATATTTTTATCCCTTTCTTCCCCTTTGTATTTTTATCGTAAAAATCTGTGCTGTTACATTTAATGATTGAAGTCGATTTATCGATGATCATAAAATTACAACTAATACAATTTTTAATCAATTCACATACTTACATTAAACACGTAACTACTTTTAAACGACTTTAAAAATAGGAGGAGGGTCTCAGATTTTTCATCTGTGTGTTTGACATACATGTTTTCATTTTAGATTTTCGAAGATTTCAGAATTAAAATAAAAGTGGAAAGATAAGGTTAATAGGGAAACTTTGTTTAAACAAGATATAGCGCTGTTTGTTTGGATTGAGTATTTTTATAATCGACTATTTTCCTTTAATCAAGTAGTGCCACCACTAACCATAGGCTACCTATGCAACTTGACCTTGAACGGACCAATTGCAGCCGCGCGTTGTTCCTCGTCCCCCGGCCCGCTGTAGTGAGCCGCGTACTTAGAAGAAATCGGCCTATACGCTCTCTAGTGGTTATCTATCTATCTATACTTATAATAAATCTGTAGAGAGGTCAATTCTGTACATGAAATATATTTCCAAAATAACTATCAGGGGGTGATTAGGGATCAATACTGATGCCAAAAATGCAATCAGTAAAATTTTTGTCTGTCTGTCTGTCTGTCTGTCTGTATAACCGTTATAGAAACAAGAACTACTTGACGGATTTTAACGAAACTTGGTACAATTATTATTCATACTCCTGAGCAGGTTATAGTATACTTTTCATCACGCTACAATCAATAGAAAAAATTAAAAAAAAAAATTAAAATGTGAAAGTTTGGTTGTTTGTTACTCAATCACGCCAGAACGGCTTAACGGATCTTAATGAAATTTAGAACAAAGATTGATTATAGTTTGGAATAGCACATAAGCTACTTTTAATCCCGGGAACATGTTCCCTAGGGATCACGCGGGCGAAGCCGCTGGCAGAAGCTAGTATACTCTATGAGTGTCATAGTGCTAGCTGACATGTGATAAATATTTTTTTTTTTGTGTCATGAATTAATTTTACTTTACTTTGCATACTAATTATTGTAAAATTGTAGTTCCTAAAACGTAACAGACAGTTGTGTTGCTGGGGAGTTTGTTGGCCACTTCTTCTCCACAGCTAAAACACTAGGAAGTGGTGACGGGCGGGCGTTTTGGGGGACTGTCTTTTGTAAAACTTGACGTTCAGAAAGTGCTGGAACTCAGCCTAATTTTAATAAATGACTTTTGAATTTTGAAAAATTATATACATAAACATTCCTCGAGAACCACTGTATATTGGTGAAAACAGTTCATGGCGCTGCCGCCATGAACTCAATATAAATAATAGCTAACTTATGTCAACATTAACGATTGAGGAGTAAGTATGAAAACTCGATTAAAGTGACAATGTTTTGTATCTCCAGTAATAGCCATATTGATACGTAGGAATGCACGCATAAGTTGTGTGAAATGCATTTACTGGCTGGTCTAGTGAACTGATTGTACAAATGAGGTGTCAATCGATTCGTCTCAGTAACGCGCGTGAGCCTATTAACAACTGTAATGCTGTTTTACATTCTAATAGTACACTCGACAATACTCGACATAGTTGATAGTTGACCAGAGTACTATACGCTTGGTTGAATCAGTCAGAGTGAAGGCTCCTTCTGGTTAAGCTCGCGCCATCGTAGACTTTATTTCTGTCCTCTCTGACCTAGACTAAAAAGACCAAACCCTCCACAAACAAAAAAAAAACCGCCCCGTTCTGTTGCGGTCAGCTTCTAAGTCGGTCAACTGGATGCAGCTGATTGGCAGTATTTATCATGAAGCTACTGCCAAGTCTGCCTATCTGCTGCCCAACGGTGAAGGTGTCATGTTTGATACTACTAAGCATGGCAAGACTCCTCCGCTGTTCTTTCCTGAAGCAAGATCCAAGACGAATCGTGACTCGGTGGGTTTTCTGTGGTTGCCACTATGGGGCTACTCTCTAAACCCGAAGTCCGTCGTTTCGGGCGTATTATACTTCGTATCACCTACGGACTTACGATTAGTCCCGAACGCGAACCAAGAATGAATGACAACACGATTTCACAGTAAGTACCTACTGTTAAATCGTGTTGTCAATCATTCTTATTGGTTAGGTTAGCTTAACTAAGGACTTAGAGAGTAGTCTCCCTGAGAAGATGCAGTCATGGGTTGTGAAAATTTGCCGCGCTTGTCTAAAAAAACCGGCCAAGTGCGAGTCGTACTCGCGCACTGAGGGTTCCGTAAGCAGAAGTTGCGATTTACGATTTATGACGTATCTAAAAAAAACTTCTTACTCGATCTCGTTCAAACCAATTTTCGCTGGTAGTTTACATGGTATCATATATTTTTTTTAGTTTTATCATTCTCTTAATTTAGAAGTTAAGGGGGGGGGGGGGACACACATTTTACCACTTTGGCAGTGTCTGTCGCGCAAAGTATTCAGTTTAGAAAAAAATGATCTTAGAAACCTCAATATCATTTTAGAAGACCTATCCATAGATACCCCACACCTATGGGTACGATGAAAAAAAATGTGTTTTCAGTTTAGGTAGGTACGTGCTAGCTCGCGGTACCTATAATTGGGTTCGTCAATCAGGGGGCGGTAGATTATGAAATGAGGATTGATGCGGAACTGCGTTTAATGGAGATTGATGGGGTCGTCCAGGCCCAGAAAAAGGTAACGAGACACCTGGATGCAAAACGCGAAGGCTGGTTAGAGGAAGTGCCAGAGAAGTTCTCCTAGCAGAACTTGACAAATCTTTAGACAGCATGGTAGCTACTGTCCAATGCATACAAAAAAACAAAAATCAAATTAAATTCAGTAGTTTGGAATGATCTCCTGAGGGCTTATTCTACTAATTTTTAGACAGCGCTCACATGCCAGTCGCAAATTGGCTTGTGTCCTGAAAAAATCTAATTAGTCCGTCAGTTAGATTATCAAAAAATATTTAACCCGTGTTTTTTCTTTTGTTACGGGAACCAAAATTGACGAAGTTACGACGCTTTTAAAATTCTCAATAGGTACGTCACACCTTCGCATCATTTTTAGTGAGCGTCACGAGCCCCCACTCCCGAGTTTTGATGCGTTTTATCTTTGTCAATATTTATTGATTTACAAAAACAAAAAATACGTGTCCATTATTTTTCAATACTCTGACGGACTAAATAGTTTTGCAATTTGTGGATCTAGCCTATGGTCATTTGACAGATTGCAATTGTGATGCGAATGCGAAGGTTGTCTAAAAGTTTGTAGAATTGGCATATCTACTGATGAAAAACATATAGGTATCTACCAGAATGCTATTCTCCTAAGGCCAGAGATTTGAGGATTAGACAAGACGACTGAAGCTCGCCAACCATCCTTCAACGTGACAAGGTTCCATCACACCTGATCACTGCCAAAATTAATACAGTTCACTTACAACTTAATTATATTGATGTATGACTGTTGCTTCGACTGGCTCTCATTTCACTTTCCTCGAAAGTTAATGGTAGGGTGTGATCGCTTCGGGCTAAGTAATTTGTTATAGTTTTAAGTGGTTTTTTCCTTGTATGTGCCATGGATTGATGGACATGTTTGTCTGTGGTAGAATCTAGAAATCATTTAAACTGCGAAACACTCCTTATATAGGGACTAGCTATTTTGGGGGCCGAGTCACCCGCGTCCGTAGGAGAATACCCTTCAGCGAATGTGGTCCCTACACGTGGTCCCCGGGTGGTGCTAAACAGGTGACACTAACCGCCGCCGTGGTCTACTGGTTACACCACCTGACGCAGACCCAGAGGTCCCGGGTTCGATTGCCAGCGAGGGCAAATTTTTTGCTCGGTTTGGTTGGTGGTAGGACTTGTTCTAAGTCCGCCTGGCAAGCTACCACCATCATGTCTAAGTATGTCGCCATAACAACAATGTTAACAGCATTGTTGTGTTCCGGCAGTTAGAGGTATGATAGCCAGTTCCTCTGTGTAAGAGGATTCCGGGTGAAACTCGCTTCCATCTTCGGCCTAATCATCACTTTCCATCAGGTGAGATTTGGGCCAAGAGCTTCCCCGTTTTGAATAAAAAAAAAAAAAACAAGCTGCACGTCCCGACTTCGTACGGGTAAACCCTTTATTTTAACGGGATAAAATATAGCCTATGTTCATACGGACAGTCCATTTTACACATTTTTTAAATCGGTCCTGTAGTTTCGGAGCCTATTCAATTCAAACAAACAAACAATCAAATCTTTCCTCTTTATAATATTAGTGTAGATGTAGATTGCAAGTTCTGCAGTTTCTGTCATTGGAGAAATTCGTGAGTGCAAATCTTGAGAAAAAAATGAAAATTCAAAATGCAAATTCGTTGTGTAGACAAATTCTACACAACGAATAGGTAAGTAGGGAACATGTATTTCTTCATTAAAAGTCAAAAGTTAATCTAACGTATAGTTACGAGGACGGGGACTCTGTCGGATAAACTGTGCTCCAAAGAAAGTAGCACATAGTTGCCCCAAGACATTGAGACAGGGTCACACACTCCCACACACACCACGAAGGAGACGGCTGTATGAAGGCGACAGATTCCACCAAAACTAGAAGGAGAAAGGCAAAATTTGGAAGCAGTGGAGAGAGACCTTTACACAGGAGTGGTACAGAATAGGCTACATAACTAGTTTCGTAAGTACCTTTTTTTAAGGATGGCAAATCTTCAAATGACTCCTCCCGCTCTGGGCGAAGCAGGAGCATCCGACTGACTTCATGTTTACTTAACCTAAGCTTACAAGGTGAAATGTTTACAGATTGCACTGCTGATCTCTCTCTGGTCGTCTTGATGGCCGTCCCACAGGGCTGTGAGAGTGAGGGATGTGCCGGTGAGTCTCCTTTGTCGCTCTGGCCAAAATCGTTGCGGAGATTATGCAAGTTTCCGCCATCAATAAATTGCATTTAGTCCGTGAGTTAGAGATTTGAAATATAATGGAGTCGTTTTTTGTTTTTTTTTGTAAAACATGAATAATGACAAAGATAAAAAGTATCAAAACTGCCAGTGGGGGCTCGTGACGCTCGCACTAAAAATTATACCACGCCGTGACGCATTTAGAATTTTAAAAGAGTAGTGTCTTCGTCAATTTTGGTTTACGAAAACTGGTCAAATATTTTTCGATAATCTAACTGACAAGCTATTATTAGTATATGAATGTATGATGCAAACAAACCCTATGCAGTATCTCTACAAAAAATGCGGTCAAATCAACCCTGACCAGTTAACAAGAATCACAAACTCAAACAATAAAAAAAAAATGCCTGAGGCGTAAGACACCTTCCCTTCCATTGTGTGCAAAGTAATATCTACTGCCATTTGTCAAGTGAGGTCCCATTCAAAGAGTTTTTGCGACAACGGTACCTGCCACCAGTGTCGGTAGGTGAGCTACCGGTAACTGTTCGTAAGGAGTGTTGCCAGATTAAGCGATTTGTAGGTAGATATTTATTTGTAGGCGGGATTGATTTTTAGGTAGGTATTACTGCGAAATAACCGTTTATTTTTAAAAGGTATAATGAAATGATAAAATAGTTAATTCCGTGTTTTTTTTTCGAATTGTATGTCTAATCCCCGTATATTAAAAAAAAAACCTTTTTTATGGGACAAGCCCGCCACGCATTCCCCAACCATTGTAACTCCTGAAAGCCAGAATCAACAGTGGCGGCCACATGAACCACAGGAAAATGCCGAGCTAATAAAGCCCGACGAGTCCCGGAGAAAACATTCAACTGTCTTGGATCCCGCAACGAAATTAATCAGTACAGCGGAGGAGTAGGACAAAATAAATATAACTTCCAATTAATATTTATTTTTCCTACTCCTCCGCAGTATATTAAAACCCTATACATATTAACAAAAAAATGTGATCAACTTTATACTAATAACTGACTTTTGCCAGTGACTTCCTTGTTTTTTTTAATTTGAGATAGGTTTGCTCTTGACTTTCGTCTTGGACAGAGACAAAGTCTACGATGGAGCGAGCTTTACACGTGCAAATCCCGTTTGTGCTCGTTCCCGTAGGAATTTCTGGAAATTCTCTCTTAGTGCTCCTCCTATGGGGCACACAATGGTTATGTTTTATAATTAAGTTCCCTTTTTTATACCTAAATTGTGTGTATCTGTATGTGCCAAATAAATTTGTTTTCTTTCTTTCTTTCTTTCTCCTCAATAAAGGAACTTACGAGCCAAATTTCAGCTTTCTACGAACAGTTGTTTCGGATTTCAGAATGTTATTAGTCCCGGCGCTCAGCCTGGCGTTCGAATTGTTCGGAAATTAAAATAAATCGTAATAACCAATGATATATAAAACTATAGATACGTTGTCCGCACTCCAAAATGACAACATGAAATGTAGCCAATTGGCCACAGCGCGCTTAGTTACGCACCAACCTGTCGCGCGACACTACGTTTGTTTTGATGTCAATTTGACTATTACTTATCCTGTGACGTAACTGAAGATGTATATTTATCTCCCTCTAGCAACAGGCATCCCGCCGTACGGTGACATATTATCTTTCCCTTTCTTCATGCGTATTAGTAGCTATCTAGAATTTTTGCCGTTTTTAAGCGCCTTGATGTTGGTAGACGTGTCTATATATAATACGTCATTGGTAATAACCATTAAAATAAAGTACCTATAAAATCAATTGCGTCACGTGGAATCAATGGTTCCACCGCCATATCTAACCGGATAAGGATTAGGCTTTTTTTTTTCATCAAATGACCTCGCGTAAAGCAGAAGGGAGAATCAGACTCCTACGGACTAAAACCTATCCGTGTTCCTCCTACTAATGCCCTTTGCGTTCCAGGGGCCTCGGTGACTCTTAAGAACAAATTCCGTAACCCCAGGATTAGGCTACTTAGCATATAATTGGGAGAATTTAGGCTATTTGGGACAAAATATTCGGTTGCCTCTTGCTTGATACGTCTGGCAACACTTTACGTAAGCACGTACGAGTAGTAAGCTTCGTAACTGGTATGAAAATATTAGCGTGGGTGACATTAATTATGAATTTTGGGCAAAGTGTCGTTACGTGTGGGTGTGTGTTGACATTTTATTGTTTACAGAAGTTGGAAAATATGTAGCGGGCTTGTCCCAAAAAATTATAACGATGTTTGGAAGATACCTGCCAGGTAGAGCGGGAGTGAGTGTTAGACTCTAAGGGCGGATTTCATCAATCTGAAACTGAACGCGATCAACATATGAACTACGTTTACCAGCTGTCAGTGTCATAATTTTCTATGGAATATTGACACTGACAACTCTGGAACGCAGCTTGATTGCGATCAGGGGCCCGAGTCTGCTATTTTTATAAATTTGTCATTCCGATACGATGTCATTGTCATGCCAATGTCATTTGGCTAAAAGTTCGTAATCTGCTAAATTCATAATGGCACGGTCACTGGCACGTCAGTGGCCGGTCACTGAAACTTCAATGGTCTCGTAATAGAATTGCGGTAGGAATGCCGTTTTGCCATTATTATAAAATCGAGCTAACTTTGAGCATTTTATTCATGCCAGATTTTATTTATATTTAGTTTTACATATTATTTATTAGTGTTGTAAGCAATCTGAAGTAGTGAGAAGTTCGTAAATACTAAACTGTCATTATGTACGAGATTACCATTCATATGGCTTTCTTTCAATGGCGTGTCAGTGGTTGATCATTGGAATGTCATAATGACGCCATTATGATGCCATTATGTTAGTAGATTACCAAACTTGTCAAAATCAACCATTTTGAAATCAGCGATCGACCATTCTGACACTATTGTAATAGCAGACTCGGGCCCCAGTTTCATTGGTGAAATCCAATTGCCCTTATTGACAAAATACCACCTATGTTCCTTTGCGTTACAAGGACCACTGACCCAGGGCCGGGAATCACGCTGCGACTCCCGATACTCGGGGCTTCTTCTTCTGCTACGGCGGCTGAAGCGTGAGGTTTGCTTCTCCCTTATGCGTTCCGCCTCCATCGCTTGCATTACTGCTTTGAAAAAGGAGGTGACTGCTGCCCATGTCCTCTCGCTCTAGAACATGAGTCGAACCTGGGGGGCTACTCTCTAAGACCGAAGTCCGTAGTTTCGGGCGTATTCTACTCTGTATCATAATCATTTTATTATCAGGCAACTGAGACCCACAGATAAATACACAAAATTGAAATATACAAAAAACAATAATAAACTAATACATAGATATTGATTGATTGAATTATTCAAATCGGACCAGTAGTTCCTGAGATGACCCCTTACATAAAAAACTTACAAACAAATGTTACCTCTTTATAATATTAGTACCTACCTATAGAAGTATAGATATAGTTTATTCGCATGCACAATTTTAGCTTTCTACGACCAATAGTTTCGGCTATGCGTTGTCTGTTAGTAGACTCGATTCATACATAGTCAAACAAAAACTAGGAATATTATCATAAAAATAACCATGACGTCATACTTCTGGTATTCATATTAAGTTACCTACAAATTAATCAAGCATACACTACACTGAGAGAAAATCAAGGTTCTGTATCTAACCGAGTGAGTTATGTAGAAATTGTAGGCACGCTGATATCATACTTTAAATTCTGTAAACAGAGGAAAATTAAAAATTTTTACTAGGAACAACCATTTCTTAACATACTTAGGTAAACATACCTATTACCTAACGATGTTACAACATGGAAAAAACGAGACAGCTTTGTTTGTTATGATTTTTTGTTGCCTTTTCATTTCATTATTTTTATTATTCGTTGTTATATCAACAGTAGAGACAGCAGTCTTTTCTTTTATTTTTTACGGATGGGAAATCATCCAATGACTCCTCCCGCTCTGGGTGGAGCGGGAGGGAGTGTCAGACTTCTACTGACTAAAACCCATCCATGTTCCTTCATGTGCCCTTTGTGTTCCGGAACCGCGGTATCTCCTTCGAATAGTCCCGCAACTCCGGAGAGACAGTAGTCTTGAGATTACAATCCACTGACTGACAGTCTGAAAGACAGCGGGGAACGGAACCCTCACAAAATAATAAGAATAGTGTTACAAAAAATGTAGTCCCTAAAATTAAGCCTACCAACCTACAAATTTAAACGACCTAACTATCATATATAATGCAACATAATTTCAATATACAACGGTCCCACATACAATTCTAAGCCAAATCCTGGTCTACAGTCAACTATCGACCTAATTTTCCCCATAATAACCTCGACAAGTGCAGCACCACTTATTATCGACACAAACATGTAGGAACAGCACTATAATAACGTCGGTATGTCTATGGGTACTGGTATATAATTTACTGAATACGTGACGATCCGCCGGTCAACGTAGCGTTATACAGCACTGTATAGCCAATAAGGTTTGGATTACAAAACCTCGCTGGATAAGACACACCACATGCAGCCGGTCGATTCTGTAAACATTACGAAGCGAAGGCGTGGGTGAAGTGATCTCGAAGTGAGCTGTCAAACCATACAAACAAGATGGAATGACAGCTCACTTGTCTTCCCTCCACATAAGTGAACACGGTGAGATTTCAACAGAATAGACCGGCAGATACACACACGATATGATACAGGTGTTCCAGAAGTGCGTGCCTACGTGATCATATTTAAGGTTGTTCGCACCCTGTAGAAGTGATACGTTTTGCTAGACTCGTTAGCAAACAAGTACCTAACAGTGGTCCATTGGCATCCGTCCTGAATTACGTGTTTTGCCTACACGATAAGCCTTCTCTAAGACTTGTTTCATCTACTGGCTTCTCGCATCTTGTAGATTTTTACGGCCTTCACTTGGACAGCGGTTCAAAATGTGCCTGTCTACAATCTACCCAAGCTGCGTCATCCTCTAGAATCTTTCGGCTTTATCTGATATCCGTCCTAAAGCAATGCCCCCCAAAATTTGATTCACGTTAAATAAATCACACGTTCATTTTTAGATACGCCTAGAACATTTATTAGCATATTTTAAATGGAATGTGTGTGTTAAAACCGTGTTACAAGCGTTGGCCAATAACCTAATACTATTCTCTAAGAACTTCTTCTAAAGGTGTGATGATGGGGAATTTTCATTTTCAGCGTAAGAATGAATTTCAGGCGTCTACCATTTTTTGTTCCTGGACAAACTGATTAAATACCTACCAGGGGGGCTAAAAGGCTACTTTAAGAGAATCATATAAGAATCAAAATATTAACACACAACAATTTGAAAAAGTTCATCTTTATCACTGTCGAATTAGGTTCAAGGTTGATTGGGAAAAATTGATAGCAGGATCAGAAAGCAAATCACGCTGCCCGTCAGTAGCGTGATTTGCATTCTGATCCTGCTAAAGTGGCCTTAGACCCGCAGGTCTGAGTAATGCGAGTTTCTTCGAATAAGCAGTTATCATTTTCCACCTATTGGGTGGCCATAAAGCGAAAACTTATCAAGCAGATGTCATCAATATTCTTTTAAAAACCCATCAAAAAGATCACAAAATAAACAGTTAAAAGATAAGATATCCAAATCGATTAGTATCCATCGGATAGTGTGCCAGCAACCTATAATTTGACCATATCAGCCGTGCCGGCTCTTAAGACGTACCGGACCGGTTCGGGACAGGTTGTGACATACATACAAACTTTCTTCGGTTCACAAAAATCGGCCCACGCTGGTGACAGATCTACTGAATACAATTAAATGTGGATTTTAATTCTTTGAAGTATTTTTTTTGCGATATTCTTTTGGCGTGGTTAATTTTGTCTGTCAAACATGTTACTATTGAACAGATTTTTTTTACTGTTGATATAGATAGAGGTCGGTGTCAGGTGAGATAGCGGTCAAACATATGCCACCTGCAGTGCTATTCTGTAACAACATTTTCGTGTCTCGACAGCGGAATCCGAGGTGAGTTTCAAATTCGTATAAATATAAGACCTTATGATGTGTGAAATAAAGTTCACTTTGTAAGCTTAGTCACTCAGGTGAAGTCGATATCGAAGTGGTTATTTACAGAATAGACTAGCATATCTCTCTCTGACTTCTAAATTTTATTGACTATGCACATCAGCATTGCCATTCAACGTGGCAATGCTGCCAGTGTTCTGGGCACTTTTGCCGTTAACAGCGATGTGGATTATTTTTTTGATGCCCAATGATTTATTTTGTTTTTATACGCGTTTGTACATAATGTAGATACTGTAAACATTGTAATTTAATAATACTTACTTGAGACTGAAAATCTGTCAGACTTAGGCATTAAAGTTATTATTCATTTAGTAATATATCTATGCACATCTCCAATTCAAATTCTAGGAACTTACAACAAAAACCCTTTTTTGGCACATAGTAGGTACAAGTGATTACTATCAACATCAAAGCATTTTTTTAAATTTCTGTTCTTGTTTAGAAATACGTAGTAGGCTTTTTGTGCCTATTTTTCCTAGAATACTATACCATTTTAGAATCTTGGATAGTTGCGACAACTTTTGAAAAAACTTGCCATAGTAGTGCCAGTACTTTTTTTATACACCACGACGGGTGAACGTGGACTATAGTAAAAATCTTTCAACATTTTAGGGAAAAAAATAATTTTGATTATGTATTCTGGTATTTATAAGGGTTGTGGTGGATAGCAGTGTTACTAAAGTTGTCGATACAAAAAAAAAACAGAAATATTTGAAAAATTGTGGTCATGGTAGTTAAAAATACCATAAAGGGTGTCAATTTTCGAAGAATTTCAGTTTTTTATTTGTAATTTCAAAAAGATTTAGATATATTTTTTCTCGAGTAGTCATGAGCAGTTCCACCCTACGGTGCCCGCTTATCGTTGAATTTTGGGACATGTTGTATATAAGCCGACCCCAATATAGTTGGGAAAGGCTAGGCAGATGATGATATTTTGGTCATTTTAATAATATTATTTTATTTGTTAATAAATCTTCTTCTCGGCTGAAAATCTAGCACCAGTCCCGGTGGGTCTAAAAAGGCCACTTTAGCAGAATCAGAAAGAACATCACGCTACCCGTCACTGTCAATAATCCCAATCAACTTTGAACTTAATGTGTAAGTGATAAAGATGAAATAAGTCAGATTGTTCTGTGATTAACATTATGATTCTAACATGATTCTCCTATATAGCCTCCCTGGAGCTAAATTTTCAGCCGGGAAGAAGATTTATTAACACACAAAATAACATTATATTAAAACGACCATAAACATACTAATTACACAATATATCATCGTTTATCTTGTAATACCTCTACGTAATTCTTGGCTAATTGTTGCTAGCTGCATTCCTGTCAATTGAGCAACTTTTCGGTCGGTTGTTTATTAACGTTATATAAAAGCTATCAGAGGACGGAAATATAATATGATTGTAGTGTCTGTCAAGTTATTGATGGATACCGCGTTGTGATGCAATGATATATTAAAAGGTGATCTTTGAGACTTTCGGGTCGAATTGAAGAGGATTTGGTTTTATACTGGGTCAAATTAAATTGTACAAACCTATTTGAAAAGAACGAGTTTGAGATTATTTTTAACCGACTTTCCAAAAAGGAGGAGGTTATCAATTCGGTTGTATGTTTTTTTTTTATTTTTTTTTTTTTATGTTTGTTACCTCATAACTTCGACAATTATGAACCGATTTGAAAAATTCTTGTTTTATCTGAAAGGATATAGATACTTGCAGATTGGTCCCATTTATATTTTATGAAAATCGGTTAGGAACTTTGGATTTTAAATCGAAATAGCTGGAATTCGTCTACTTGGATGATAGTTTTATGTCATCCAAGTAATCGAAATTGCGTATTTTGCTTTTCTGCGATTTTGCAGTGGTGTTATTAGGTGTGGTACCACTAAAAAGTGAAAAATGAAAAACATTTTACAAAAAAATACAACCGACTTCCAAAAAAAAAACACTACAAAGTAATAAATAATTTTAATTTCGGAAGTTGGTGTCAAAATACGAAGAAACTAACAAAAACAGCAACTTCCGAAATGAAAATTATTTTTTACTTTGTAGTGTTTTTTTTTTATCGTTAATATCTATTCATTTTATCATCGAATACTTTTGCCAAAAGTCCTAGCCAAAGTGACATTCCGCAAGGACAAATAAAGAAAAGAAAGAAAACACGTTTGTTACGCCAGACACAACACAGAAAAAAATGTATCTTATACGGGATATTATAAATTGCATATCAAATAAATAATTGCCTATCAATACATACTCATCATTTATATTCTTTTTACATCAAATAACTTACTTCACTACAGATAAACTATGCAATACAGTTAAATTTATTTTTGTACAAAAATACTACATAGGTACATAGCATAAATACTGACTACACAGCAAATTTTCCATATTTCATACCAAAATAACTAGCGAGCGAAGCGAGCTCGGGACCTAGGGCACCCCGAATCGGACAGGTTAGGTCATCCCCTTCTTTTTCGTGGTTATTTTTTTTTAAACCACCCAGAAGTAGTTTGAAGCAAATTTAGATCCGTATTTAGAACATCTGCTCTAAATAACATAAAAATAGAAGCTATATTAAAAAAAAAAGAGTTAACATGTATAATGTGCATTAAGATTATTAGCTGTGCATTGATGAAAAAGCTTTTGTTTCAGGAGAAATCGCTGTACGCTGCGAAAATAAATTGTAGTGTGTTTAGTGATATTTTGAGTTGAATATTTTGCTGTGCAATCAGTAATTTTAAATGGGAATTCGGAATCTTATTGCATAGAAAAAGGATAGTTTTTGATTTGCGTTTAAATACTACCCATCTTAAACCTAGCCTAGCCTAGCCTTTTCCCAACTATGTTGGGGTCGGCTTCGAGTTTAAAGGTACAATTCCGATTTTAGCGACCGCGATCGTCGACAATGACGTGCGACCGCGACCCAGTGCTTTGTATGAATTACTATAGAATACTTACGAGTCTTGTCGGTCGCGTGCACCCGTAAGTGTTCTATAGTAATTGCGCGATCGCCAGGATCGGAATGGTACCTTTACTAGATGCAGCTGAGTACAGGAGAGACTGCCTGTCTGATCTCCCCAACTCAGTAACTGGTTAATACGGTACCCCTTGGCAAGACTGGTGCTAGATTTTCTGGTTTCTGACAATCCGCATCGACTTTCAAAGATCCACAAATGATCTTCATAGTACAGCTATGGAGTGGAATTCCCTGCCTGAGTCTGTGTTTCCTGATAGCTACAACCTGGGAGTATTTAAGTCAAGAGTGAATAGGTTACTTCTAGGCAAGCGTGCTCCATCTTAGACCGCATCATCGCTTTACATCAGGTGAGATAGTGGTCAAACAAACACCTATTAACGGTAAAAAAAAATTACAGCCGGGACCAAAGGCTTCACGTAATTTTCTATCGCACCGCTGAATTTTTCACAGGCGTGACCACTTTTTGTCTGAAAAATAGAACCTGGAACTTCATGCCTGAAATACAAAACTACAACTGTACCACAGCCCCAATAACGTTAGTAAGCCAATCAAAATTACTAAAAGCAAGCTGTAAAACAATTAGTTCATACCAAGTTAGCCACAAGCTCATATAACCGTTGTAAACTTTGTTACATAAATTAGTTATAAATTATATTTTATAGTCATATACCGTTTAGTTTATACAGGTTGAATATTGGACGTGATTGATACGGAATTCGAGTGACCCGTTTGGGTGAATTTGATCGAATATTAATGTAGAATATTTTTAAGACTGTTTTAGTACGTTTGCACCGGTGATGGCCTTAGAATGATGAAATTTTAACATCTATCTATCTATGCAAATAAAAATGAATCGCCGCGATGTAGGTATGTACGCGACTACGCGCATAACTTCGTAACGACTTATCCAAATTTGATAATTCTTTTATAGTAATAGTGAAGCTCTCTACGTTGTGGTTCATTTTAGATTTTCGTACCGAAAAGTAACACGATCCGTATTGACACGAAAGGGAGCCAGTTAGAACCGTGTTACTAACTGGGATATGCCGTATTTAAACGACTTGAAAAGTAGGTGGTTAAAATTCGATTGATTTTTTATTCTATGTAAGATCCTTGTTTTAAGGGTTCCGTACCCAAAGGGTACAACGAGACCCTATTACTAAGACTCCGCTGTCCGTCTGTCTGTCACCAGGGTGTATCTCATGAACCGTTATAGTCAGACAGTTGAAATTTTCACAGATTATGTATTTCTGTGGCTGCTATACCAACAAATACAAAAAAAAAACAGAATAAAATAAATATTTAAGTGGCTCCCTTACAACAAACGTGTTTTTTTACTTATTTATAGGTAATGGTACAGAATCCTTCGTGCACGAGTCCAACTCGCACTTGGCCGGTGTTTTAAGGGTTATGTGCTGAAGGAGCGAAGACCTTTGTAGGGAAAGAAAAGAGATAGAGCAGACTCGCAATTTTTTTTTTAATTTTTAAATAAGGAACGCTTGCTGCGCCGGTCAAACTCCCGTTTTTCTGTTTAACTTTGTGAATGAGATTCCAAACTAACATCTCAGATCAGAATAGAATAACTAATCTACTTCCCGTTTTGAGCCTCTAACGATGACCAAATTAATATGATCGACTTTCGCACCATCGCTAGACACCTCTAATCTCTGATTGGTACCAATTAGGAAACCATAAACTCCGCACCAGTTTTTTTTACCTCCTCACTAAATACCATAGACACTAAAAATCACAGTTCAAAATTGTAATCATAGAGAAATCTGTAATTGGTGCCATAAAAATAGTTTTGTGTCCGAAAATTGATATTTAGGAACTAAACTATTCATGGAATTTCGCAACCAGTTTCGAAGAGGCCGGGCAGGTATATTTCTGGTATGTTTTTACTATGAATATTTCAATGGTTCGAATTTGCAAGAGTGTGTGAATTAAATAGACAGGTTTACATTTCCTAGATGACCTAAAAGTTATGAACACTATGTTAATTAACTATTTATAAGCATTTTTTGGATAAAGTTGTTGTAACAAATTGGAATTTTATTTATTTTATTTCGGGAACCTTGCAATAAGTATTGCGTGACCCCAAGTGGTGTACACTTTGGGGTATTTAATTAATGCCACCGGTGCTGCGATTAACGTAGCCACCAATTGGGCACAAATAATCTAAAGATTTAACTGTTTATTTGAAAAGAAGCAGAAGTATGGCAGAAACTTAAGCCGGGGGGGGCTTAAGTTTCTCCCCAAAAGACAGATATCTTTCGTAGTTTACAACATAACGAAATTATTAAGGTATTTACGAAAAGTAAGCCAAGGCGCCTTGTTATGTAGCTCGCCGTCCGTCGTTCTTATGACGACAGGCCGTGTCGACGGCGCGTTCGTGTTCCACGCGCGCCTCAAAGAGAGTCAGCACACAGAGGGGCCCGAAAGGGCCGACGCCTGCCGGAGTTGCGGGGCTATTCGAAAGAGATACCGTGGCTCCGGAACACAAAGGGCAATGAAGAAACATGGATGGGTTTTAGTCAGTAGAAGTCTGACACTCTCTCTCGCTCCGCTCAGAGCGGGAGGAGTCATTTGATGATTACCCATCCCTAAAAAAAAGGCGCCTTGTTATGTGTTTAGAAAATATTACATTTTGTGCTTTTTAGGGTTCAGGGCAGGTTACCCTATGAGTACAAAGGGATCAACGAAACCCTATCACTAAGCTTTCACTGTCCGTCTGTCCGTCCGACCGTCTGTCTGTTTGTTATTAGGCTATACCTCAAGAACCGTAATAGATATACAAATAGGTTGAAATGATTACAGAGCGTGTATGTGCATGTGCCCGGCGCGTCAGGTGAGCGCAACAAATATATGAATTAAAATCTTTTGCATGGTATTACTAACATCATATGGATCAATATCTGAAATTAAATTATTTTATTTATTTCTTTTGCCACTACAACAAATAATAAAAATCAATTATAATTATTAAAAATTAAAGGGAGACGAGTTTATTCGCTTTAAATTGCGGACCGCTACGTGTTAGAGCCCGACTCGCACTTGGCCAATTTTTAAATGTGTTTATTTTGCTAAAACCTACCGTCAGCGGGGTCAAGCTGCCCCTCCCAAAGGACAGTTCTAAACCCGCCTAGTATATGTGCCTATATGTGGCAGGGCTACGTCTCTGCTTACCCTGCATTTATAAACACACTAACTGAAGCCCGCGGTTTCACCCGATTGAAAATTAAATGTACCTATACTAAAACCTTCCTCGAGAACTACTCTATCCATTAGTGAAAACAGCATGAAAATCGGTGCAGTACTTTTTGAGTTTATCGCGCACATACAGACAGACCGACGCGCGACGCAGCGGAGGACTGTTTTATAATATGTAGTGGTACGAATAGATTTGGTGTGTTAACGTTTGGCAAACGTTCGGCACGCATGAATGTGGAATAGCTAGGTGGAGCGTAGAGAGGTGTTCTGTGCGAGTCGCGACTGAGAGTAACGAGGACAAGAGATGTTGAGTACGGGGAGCGATCGCTCTTGATACTTTGAGATGCTGAGGGGAAAATTAGCCATTGAAATATGGTGTAGTTTATTTTCTTTGATAAACATATTATTTAATACGTTAAGTATATAAATTTGGATGGATGCAGAAGGAGAGGAAGGCCAAAGAAAAGATGGATGGATTGTCCAAGGAGCGATATGAAAGAAATGGGACTAGTGACATAGTGTTGGGTAACTCAGCACATGTGCTAGCACAGTTGTAGCTACTCACTTGGCTAAAAGGAGTCACTCACTCTTTTTATTTTGATGTGCTAGCACACACCACAGATTAGCTACACCACAGAACATTTTATACGATCAAGTACGTGTTGTGAGTTTTTAAAGAAACGAACGAGTCACTCACTCTTTTGCCTCGCCATTTGAAAACTTTTCAATCGAAACTATAATTAATTTTTTATTTTAATGTAACGTAATAAAGCCGAATTTCCAGTAATGAAATCTCTCAGGGACTCCGTCCGATCATTGCCGAAATGCCGATTCGTGAGGGAGCGAGCGAGACAGAACAGCGGTGAGCCGGTCAGCCGGCGAACACACACGATTTGACACGAGTCTCTGTGCCCTCAGCCTCGCCTCAATTGTGTTAGCACAGTGTGCTAGCACACTTGAGAAAAAGAGTGCCTCGCACGATACTCTTTATAAATGTGTGTGCTACCCAACTCTATAGTGATAGTTTGATGGCTGATAGGGTAATGTGGAAGAAAAAAATGTGTTGCGCCGACCCCAAGTAACATGGGATAAGGGCAGGAAGATGATGATGTTGAAACATTTTACTGTCATTTAGCAACCTGTTTCGTAAAGTTAAGTTCAGTTTTTTTTTTCTATAAGATAGCCGGAAGGAAGAAAACATTCTAAATTAGAGTTATTATGGACTGGATACAAATAGAGGAGAACTAAAAAGAAACACATCATTGTAGTATGTCAATAAAGATGACATGTTACGTAAGAACCTTATTGTTTTTGTAAACTCGTCCTTCCTCTTACCGTGTCTATAGAAAATAAAAATATGCTTGGCCAAGTATTCAGCAACGGTAACAGCATTCGCAGACGCAGCCATAAGGTCATCACATGTACAGGTGACAGGATATGTGGCGCAAGACGAAAGTTATGCAGAGAGACGCCACACAAACACTGAAGATCAGAGCCATCCAAGAACCTCCCCCTGAGGAGGTTTTTCTTACTGCCGACCCGAGTACGGAGTCTCTTAAGGGTTGTATTCATGCCAATGACCTTGTGCAAAATAAAAACATATTTTAAAAAGTAACAAAACCAAATCATTTCCGTTTGTATTGCAAAGCTGTAGATAAATTATAATCTTTTGATAAAATTTACGGATTAAAATTGTTTCATCTCAACGATTTGGTGGTCTTTTTGTTATAATGTAATACAGATAGAAAAATAATGGTTAAACCAAATTTACCTATCACATCATGTAGACTAGGCGTGTGTAACTCTTTACGGAACCGACTCACTGATCCGGATCACTGAAGTGATTCAAAAGATTCGTTCAGTATCAACGTTTCAAACGCATCATTTGGATCTGGAACATTACTCTCTCTCAATTCGTTTCACGACGCGTCACGCGAGCGGCGAGGCGAATGAGCCGCGTGGCCGGGAGTGAGAGAGAATGAGAGAACAGAGAACTGAAACACTAAGTAATTTATCTATAGACTCGCTCGTGGCGAGTGAGCGGGCGAAATAATTACAATCTATACAAGTCGGAGAGAGATAACAAATGAGGAGAAGTGTATCATATGCACGTAAAAATTACCACTAAGGTCCTTACGTATCAAATACTATTAGGTAGTTATTTGCATGTAATGTTTGCATTGACCAGCTGGTAATAAATAAAGGACTAGCCGCTGAATGTTTCACTGACTCGGTCACGTACGAACCCGCGACGTAACATTGTATTCGAAACATTCTGCTTTATATCTTATGAGTCGATGATCCAAATGAGCCAAATGAAACATATCAGTGTTTCGGAACATTTCAATGATCGAGATGCAAATGTTCCAATCGCAAAAATGATACACTTTGCCCACCTCTAATGTAGACTACTTACTATTTTTATCGATATAATTTCTCCGTAAGTGCCGACGAAACGCCTTAAGAGTTTTCTAAGTTGTTTCTAAACAGTGAGGTTCGTTAACCTCTATTGTTGTATTGTAGCAAGTTCTACTGCTGAGATTAAGGTCCTGAATCCGGAAAAGTATTATTGGCGCTTTCCACCTTTTTATTTTGTTTAAGTGAAAACTTCTTTAGCGGCACTTTTCTTGGGATGGGTATAAAATGTTAAACTCGCGTCAGGACACGTGACCTGATCGAAAATTCGTAAGACGGATGATTAAAAAATGCACGTTAATGTTCAAGTTTTCACTTCTGCCGGCACTCCCGGAGTGCAACCCGTTGTTTTTTTATTGAGGAATGGGCTTGATCTTGACCTGGATCACGCCTGATAGAAAGCGATGGATGATCTGGAATTTCTCAGAAGCAGAGTATTAAACGTAGTGTTGTAAAATTGGTTATTAACTGATGGTGAACCACACACATACAACCACACACAAAAGAAATATCGACGTGATTTTAAGTAATTTCAAAATATATTTCGAATTGTGTAATAACTTAATCCTATAATCGGGTAAAGCGTTGAAGCATGAAATGAACACACGTACAGTCAGAATGGTAAGAATCCGAGTTTCTCCACTCCAATAACTTTAATTTCGCCAATATTTCCAACTATCGTAAATCAAGCTACTATTTAATGACTCGTAATACATCGTGTTTTTATCTGACCCAAAGCCCGAACGATATCATTTTGCTGTTCTATACATATCTATTCGAAGAAGTGGAGAAAATGAGGCAGCCGAGTTTTTTTTTAAATTTTGTGTTTTGACGACTATGTCTTTGACTTAGGGCTTGATGCCTATCGACAGGATTGGTCTTCCCACTCCGCAAAGCCAAAGAAGACCAACCGTTGAAACTGGCCTGAAACCCTGGTACTGGCCCAAAGCCAGCCAAAAAAGACGAGAATAATGAAGAAAGGGAGGCATTCGCCCTGCAATGGGACAGTATACGCTTTAAATAATGACTTTTTCTTTAAATAATGGTAAAATAATGACTAAAAAGCCTCAATATTATAGGTTAATTACATTACCCCTTCAGATTAACATTGGTTAACGTGTGTAATAAAAATAAGTTAGTAAGTAGCTTCTTAAATCTCAGCCAAACTTGTACGTTTTCTTAATATAATTATTGTTTTAAGCATTAAAGAAGCCTCACTAGGCAAGTTCAAGGAGAAATATTCACAAAACAGTGATACGGGTATGAATTTCCTTAATTAACTACGTTAAGTTTGTACAAGCCGGTAATGTTGGCTTCCTAATAGTAATTAATTATTTCTGTTATTATGAGGCGGTGATTTCAAAAGTTTAACACATTTTCGGTAAAGTTCCTTAATTTTAAATTAATGATATTGTTTGAAACCTATCAGGGTAATTCGTTTTTTTAACATACACAGACGTGCAAATGAAGTTCAATGAATAAGTGTGGATTTTAGAAAAAAACCTTTTCAAGTTTTTTTACAAAATAAATGGTCCAGTATTCCAAGTATCAAGATCGTTAAGTTCATCTAAAAATAAGTAAAGGTGAGGTGCTCAGACGCAGCGAGTGACGTGTCTTCTCACTTCTCTTCCTCAGTCAGCCGCGAGCCGCCGCGCCGAATGGACGCGCGTACGTGACAGTTCTCTACGAAACATTATTAATTGGTGCCGCTAACTAACTGTGTTTGTTCTACAAAACATTTTTAAACACATTCTAACGTTACAAAATCTTACTTTTCGGTAAGTTTTGTGTAGAAAATTACAGTTTTCAAGAACAGTGTTACAACAGATTTGTTAGAATATTTCAAGTGTTTTTTTTTTTGTAACAATTTCTGTACGATTCCGGGATTGCCATTTTGGATTGAAAAGGTTAGTTACAAAAAGGTTTTTATCTTATTGATTCGTTAAGTTTTTGTTAGTTTTATTTCGTAGTTAAGTTGTGTGGTGAACTTAGCAACTTAGTACAGTTAGCTTAGACGGAACTTAACTATTTCAATGTGTGAGTGCTGTGTGTTGTAAAGCCATTTTCTCCAAGGAGAATTGTGTTTTAAGTTGGCTCGAAGGTCAAAGAACAAAACACCACGAAAAACGGTTTTACAGATAGTACTTTTGAAGAAGGTTATTAACCCTATTTTTGTGGTGATTGTAAGCTTATTGTCTTAACAACTTAAAACTCAGAAAGTGAACTTAATTCACAGACTCGAAATCGTACGTTTTCTCAAGGATAATGTACAGAAACTGGGCCAAGTTTTAATTGAAGTCAGAATTTTAACTTTCACACGAGTAAAAGTGAAGAAATTGTCGTTTGCAAATGTCAATACGAGTTTTGGGGCTTTTAGGTGTTGTATGGCAAATTGAGGCGATGGCCTATTGGATGGGCCGGTTTTGTAGTTAGCGGATTAAGATGCTTCGGTCGCGCTATAATGAGTTTTTGACAACGGTGATATTTTAGGGTTAATCGATTTTGTAAGATGAATAATATTGTTTTTAATTCACCTTTTAGACTCATGCAGTGTGAAGAGGTTTAGAAATACATAGACTTACATAGTTTCAGATATATTGGTAAATAGTGTTCGAGTAGCCGTTGCAAAATTCCTAGTGATTTTTACATTGAAGTAGATTTCACGACCTGTCTAGCCAACAGAATGTTACTACATCTATCTTGCCTAGATTTTATGACATAGGCCGCTGGAATTTTATAATGTAGTTTGAAACTAAAGGCAATTACTTTTTTACAAAAAAAATCTTTCCTAGAAGCATTATTTTCATTAAATCTATGACTTTTAGGCCCAGTTTCAGAAAAGAAAAATATGAAAAAATTTGGTGACTTTTGACAGAGAATCACATTTTTTTAGTTGCTTTTAAATTGGCTTGCTAAATATTGAGACGCGTCGATAATTTTTTTCTCAGAAATCAGAGTACCAACTATCAAAACTTGTTGTTTACACTTTCAAGTCACCAAATTGTAAATTCTCGATTAACATGTAAATTCAATTGAAAGTCAGTAAATTTTCGTCCTCCACTAAAGACTGGAACCGTGTGAACACAGCCTGCTTAAGTAAATTCTCATAAAATACGGAAGTGTAAAAGGTTTTCTCTTCGGCGACAACTAATAGGAAATGGTTACAATAACCGTACCCGATGAGATTAGCATACTCGCGTAGAAACTGGTCGTCGAACGAATCAACCGTTCAGGGTTGGTATGTGTGACTGTGAATGAAGCGTTTGGTTGCTACGTCAGTTGATTAGCAACCTGAGAGGCAATTCTACTAATGTTTAAGCAACTTTCGCATTCGTGTGTTAGTCGCAATTTGTCAAAAAAGCCTAATTTCCTAACATTTTTGACATGCAAATGCGAACGTTGTTTGATAATTTAGTAGAATTAGCACTCTAGTTATTTTTAATGTTTTTAAAACATATTTTAGAAGCTGAATCAATAAAGAACATCATGAGGAAATCGGCATGTCCTATAGAACCAACCCGCACTGGGCCTGCGGGGTGGATGACTGCTTGCACCTGTCTAGATACTGTTACCTATTCGCAAATTACCTAATTATCGTGTCTAAATCCAATATCCTAACAAGATTCCTCACATAACAATAATTTGGTAGATACTTGCAAAAGATACAAATACATATAACATTGTTTCGGTATGCCGCATAAGTGAATCTTAACGAGCGATAATGAAGTAATTAGCGCCTCTTACATATACATAAATACGTCTTCTTGTAAATAAGTACAAGTCCATAAATCACAGCTTCTATTTTAAATGCTAAGTGCGATTATGGAGTATATATGGGTTCGTCAGACCGTAAATATACATAAAAGTAGAGGTAAAAATGTACGAAAGGGAGTCTTCTATCTGTCTGGTAGGTTTTTACGGCAATACTGCTCTGATGTTGAAGAATTTTGGCAGAGAGATAGCTTTATAGTCCTTAGAAGAAACTAGCATAACTAACTCTTCTGCTTTATAATATTATAGTATAGATTTAAAAACCTCATAAATTTATGAGGTTTTTAAATCTATACTATAATATTATAAAGCAGAAGAGTTAGTTTGTTTGTTTGTTTTGTCTGGTACTGGTCCGATTTGAAAAATTCTTTCAGTGTTAGATAGCCCATTTATCGAGGAAGGCTATAGGCTATATACTCGTATCATCACGCTAAGACCAATAGGAGCGGAGCAGTAATGTAAAATGTTACGCAGACGACGTTGCACGGGTCAGCTAGTTTTATAATAAAGGTACCATAACATAAGATTGGTTTTTGAAAAAAAGGTCTGAGACGTTCAGAGGGCCAATTCTACTAATTTTAAACAAATTTAGCATTCGCATGTCAATCGCAAACGGTAAAAAATGGCTTAATTTTCATACATTTTTGACAGTTTGCAAATTTTAATTTCATTACAATTTTTTTATTGAGGAATGGGCTTGCTTTTGACCTCGATCTCGCCTGATGTAAAGCGATGGATGAGGTCTACGTTGTAGCGAGTGTGCCCAGAAGATGCCTGTTCACTCTTGTTTGAAGGCAGACGGGTATGTGGATAGGAACAGAGCGTTTTACTAGTACAGTCACCAGCACATCAGGCTGACCGAAACTTTCAAATTTATCCAATAAAATTTGAACCCTATAACTTTCATGATAAACTTGAAAATCTACTGAAGAATTTTGACAGATTGTTGTAACTTGATGAGTGCGTCTGTACATCGGCCTCTTTATCAGTGCAGTTGCTTATATTATAAGTGGCACTAACCGCTTTCCATCAACTTGATGATCATCGCTATTTATCAACAAAAAACTGAGTTCAGTTTTTCTTCTCTTTTAAAATCTATTCCTAATAATTCATTCTTTCACTTCCCCGATCTTTTGCACTTTCTCTATCAAGCCTACGGCTCATATAGTATGCATATACATAAGATTACACATTATGTCTAGCCCCGTTTAGACATAGCGTGATAACTGAGCATTAATAAAACTTAGTCGAAGGATTTCAATAGTGAAAGTTACATTTGGAATTGATCTAGTGTTTTCTTCGAGTTATAAAGACGTATGATTTTTAATTGGTTAGTTAGAAGTTTGAGCGGTATGAAATAACGCTTTAGGGCCAATTCTACAAATTATTAAACATCATTTGCATTGACATGTCAATCGCAAACTGTCAAAAAAACATTAATTTTCATTAATTTTTGACAGTTTATGATTGAGATGCGAATGTGAAAATTAGTAGACTGGGCACTCAGATCCCTAAAGCTACTTATTAAGACTAATAAGGTTAGTGACACTTAACAAGGTGTTATATAACAAGGTCTAAAATAAACCTAATGTAGCACACAAAGTAAACATGACGCAGTTCCAAACAGCAATAATTCAAACCGTGTAAGTTCATTAGAGAGGCAGTATTTGTGTTATTAACTGATCGTTCACGCCTTTCAGTGTTGCCTCGACGATTTGTGTGTGCAAATAAGTTATTTGTATGGTCAGCAAACTAATTTAGTATAACGGCAAGAAATTAAAAATAATTGCGACTCTGCATTACGTTGAACGGAATGCAAAGTTTGCGCTAATTATTACATTGCCTGTTTCTTTTTAATGAGTAAAAAAATGGTTAAATATTGAAGCAATCAATTTTGAATTTTCAAGTTTAACGCCCGGTTCCAACCTTATGCATTAGAGTAGATATACCTCAGCATTTTTGTACTCAAAATTCACATTGACTACTACACTGACACACACACACACACACACACACACAGTTATGACTATAATTCTCTGCATCACCCAATGATTGACTGGTAGAAAATGCTTAAGGCATTAAGTCCGCCTCTGTACATATGTGCGTAAAGTATTAAATAAATAAATGAATTTGAGTTCGGTAACTGGTGTTAATGATAGTATTATTTTCCTGACTTAAGGTATATTTTATTGATTATAAGACTTACCTTATAGTGTTTTTAAGTTAAGAAGCCATTGATTTATTATTACTATTAATGATTAATTAATATGTAAATAATAATGAAAATATAATTAAATAATTTGCACACTTGATTACAGGCAGAATACAATGACTTTTCTTAAATTATGTATTTTCTTGCAAGTAAACATTTTATATTACCAAATGTCTTTTGTTGCAAGTTATCTGTTTTGTTGACTGTATGAATAGATTTTGTAAGTACATTGTGTTGATCGATAGCTCGTAGGCCGAGGCATTGACGGGTGATAGCAAGGTCGCGGGTTCAAATTAAAAGTGTTGAGCTACGCTGGCTATGGTGAACGAAAGGTTGGCGTAATCCTACTCTTAAAACAGAAATACTTTACTCTGTTTATCTTAGTGAGAGATATAATGATTATAATATTAGAAACCTGCCAGAGGAGCTCGTGGCTAAATAATAAAAGCCACACGGGTCGATCTTCAAGGTTAAGCAACGCTTGCCATGGTTGGTCTGTGGATGGGTGACTATCTTAACATATCGAGTTTCCTCCGTGTCTCGCAAAGCATTAAGCCGTTGGTCCCGGCTGTTTTGTAGATCTTTGACAATTGTTATGATGTCAGGAGCCAGTAAATCTGACCCGTTTTGCCAAGAAGTACCGTGTTACCCTGTTAATGGGTTGTGGAGGTCTGGTAGGCAGCCGCTCCACGTAAAATACTGGTATTCAGCTGTATCCGGTTTAACTGAAAGCCGACCCCAATATATGTAGTTGGGAAAAGGATAGGCAGATGAATGTTAGGAACCAGCCAATTTACATAATACCTTGATAAACTATACACCTAAACCTTCCCCGTGAATCACCTCCTTCATTTGTGGAAGGTTGGTGAATATTTCGCGTACAGACAGACAAACAGACGCGGCTGGCTAGGGTATAATGTTTTTCCTCGCTGGGAGGCTTAAGTTCCAGGTTGGGTTATAATGTGGGTTATATTGGCCAATATGTGAGAGTTTGCTGGTGAATGTCAAATTTCTGCACATTTACTTAGTTGCTATGCGTTAACATTTTAGACTCACGATTATGAAAGTATTGTTTTAAATTAAATGATAATTATTCTGCTCGTGGATTCCTTATTAATATTCATTCCGTAGCAAATTAAGTCCAGTTTGGCAGGTTGATCTTGAACTCAAAAGTGACAGTTAAGTACTCTTTAGTTCAAGAACATCTAGCTCGGTTAGAATGTCAGCAGGTGAACTATAGGTTGTGGTTCAAATCCTGTCTGATGAACTTTGTGGTGAACTATTGTTAAAGAAGTTCAGGTTATTGGGCAACGATACATTTGAATAGATAAAAAATATATTTGACACATTCTGAAAAAAATCTGCAAGAAATCAGTCCTTCAGTTTCTATCTGAAAACCCAACAGAAATTATTTTGAGTTTGTTAAAGATTTACAAATGAGAGCCTAGATTAAGAAGTGAACATATTTTACGAGACGCGAAGAAATCTCAGTACACAATGGATGATCATTCATCCACATATCTAGCTCGGCAAACATTGCTTAACTTTGAGATCGACCTGAAAAAAAGAAGCCTGTAAAAGGAACTTATATATACAAAATGGACGCCTACCTATACACAATTCTTATATGTTTACACAACAAACTACTAGTACCTTCCTTTTAGTAGTTGTAGTACTTACTACTAAAAAAGTATTCTATACTACTAGGCGATAATCTCACTACAATACACTTTCTCTCCAAATAATCACAATAAAACGAACTCATTATAAACTCCTCAATAAAAAAGCTTTCCAATGAAAAGAACATCGATTAAAGGTCCCCACAGACAGGCATAACATGACCATGCAACAACAATGTTCTACGTACAAACGTAATTAATTATTGTCTTGAAAAGATCGCTTTTAGCGATAAGGCCGTCCATTGTGCCACCCTATGTAATTTTTTCTTAACTATTTTTTCTGTAACTCACATGGTTTACATGATAAAGAGTATTCTGTTTATATAAACAACATACAACGGGACATCAATAATAAAACGGTGCCATATAGAGAATCTACTTAAAATATGCTCTGCTAGCAGACCTGTGACTGGTTGATGCTGAAACGTTTATTAGCAAAAGTCGATACTAGTCTTGTTTTAGCGTAGTTGTAGAAGCCAGGTAGAAAATCGTTCCATTAAAAAAATACTGGTACTCAGCTGGAAGCCAACCCCGATATAGTAAGGAAAGGCTAGGTAGATGACATTATTCGCAGAAAACTGAGATAAAAAGAAACTAGTCGCATTGTTGTCGCATTGTCGCTCGCGTCTGTCTGTGGCAAGCCTTAAGCATCTCGATACAAAAACGATTCATTGTAACACTTGAATAACACGTAAATAATAATAACAACAAACTCGGGAATGTTGTTTGTTTATTTGTTTGACGATTTGTTTTTGAAGCTGAATGAATCGGTGTTTGTTGCCTACTGAAAGTGTCAATATTGATAGATGGGGACATACATTAAACTTGTCATCGAGTTGGTGTGAGTTATCTACCAGTGATATGCGCTTCATCCGAATTCGTAAAGCGGTTGAGGTGTAATTGATATACAAAGTAGGATAAGAACATAAAAGTCAAAGTAAGTTAAATAATGTGCCCATCCGTGTAGATTATAATAAACGTATTCCGTAACTCAATCGCAAACTGGTCAAAAATGTATGAAAATTTGACAGTTTGTGATTGACACGCGAATGCGAAAGTTGTTTAAAAATGAGTAGAATTGGCCCTCTGAATTCTAAATTCGATTCAGATATGTAATTTTCGAACAATTAATAAAATCGAACAAACTATTGAATATACAAATTCCATTGCAAACCTTTTTTTATCCGATTGCCAAGGAAAGGTTATATTTTTCGCGCGTAGGTCTCATGTATGTTTTTTTGTTTGTATGTTATTTTTAAATACAAATGGTGACTTAAAAACAACTCAAAATACATGAATATGAAAGTCGATTGAATTATGAATATCATAACAATCATATCAGCCGAAAGACGTCTTCTGCTGGACACATAGGCCTCCCTCAAGCTTCGCTACAACGACCGGTCCTATGCGTCTCACATCCATCGGCTACCCGCGATAGTTATGATTTTAAGTATAGGTAATTATTATTTAAAAACGAAATGTCCCACTGCTGCCAAAGGCCTTTCTCACTTCGTCTATTATTTCCGATTTCGCGTCACATCCTGCTAATTACTAAGAAAGACATTCGAATCGTCCCGCCATCTCCTTAATGATTTGCGGCGACGATAATTCTGCGGTAAAAAATATAATTAACAATTTAATTTCACTAATAAAACAAAAAGTCTGTAGAAGTTAAATAAAAATTTTGCGATCAATATTGTGGTAATTTTAGTTTCGAAGAACAAAAGACATCAACGCGAAATCATTTGAAATGGTACCCAATAATTTTAATCAATTTAATATTTTTAAATAAAGCGGTAATTTCAATCATTGCCACTATACTTTACGCCAGATAAACGTGGAATAAAGTACCCACATACATTTATTGACTTTCTTAAGATTCTATACCGAAAGGGTAAAACGGGACCCTATTACTAAGACTCCGCCGTCCGTCCGTCTGTCACCAGGCTGTATCTTGCGAAACGTGATAGTTGGATAGTTGAAATTTTCACAGATGATGTATTTCTGTTGCCGCTATAACAAGAAATACTACTATCGAGTAGGGTATCAAAATGAAAAAAAAAATGTAAAAATCAGAAATAATTACATAAAGCTGTCCTGAATCGACTTCTATCTTGATCCTTTACATTTTCTAATAATGAAAATCAGTTCTTAATTTATTGTTCTAGTATCTGCGAAGAGATATTAGGGAAAGGTCAATGTACTTTATTCCACGTTTATCTGGCGTAAACTATAGTTAAATATATTAGTCACAAGTGGGTCATGTGGTCAAAATGCAATGTTTCATAACTCTTGCACTTAGCTGACCTGATGGTTGGTAATTGTATCAATCAGAATGCTATGAGGTTCAATAAAACCATACAACAATTGACTACAATTTATTATTACGATGGTTATAACGATACGGCGTTTAGTTTTATAAATCTACACTAATATTATAAAGCTGAATCTATACTTAATATTATAAAGCTGAAGAGTTTGTTTGTTTGCTTGAACGCGCTAATCTCAGGAACTTCTGGCCCAATTTGAAAAATTCTTTCAGTGTTAAATAGCCCATTTATCGAGAAAGGCTATAGACTATTATAACATCAGGCTAAGACAAATGGGAGCGGAGCATTAATGGAAAATGTGACGCAGACGAACTTGCGCGGGGCAGCTAGTATTTATAAATAAAGGCTTTATATTTGTTAAAAAATTACAGCTGTTTATTTTGGATTAAACATTGGTATACCATCTGGCTATGATTTTGTAATCGAATGTCAAAATCCCAGGATTCTTTTGGGATAATTTTCAACATTTCACGGGCAAAGCTAGTCATGAAAGTGGAAAAGTTGGTAAATATTACTATATTTACCACCTTTTCCACTTACAATCGCGAAACAACTCAAACACAGGTGAGCAATACGCTGAGCAATAAACAACCATTGCTCAAGAGTACAACATCATAATTATTTATAATTAAGTCTTAGTTATGGCCTAACAGTACATAATACAGTACATAGTGCGCGTGCGACGCGTGACAGGAAGGGCACGAACTGTTGTGTTTAATATACCGGGTGTTTGCGAGTTTGTAGAGGGACTGAACCTTCTTGATATTTGATACTTTATTTATAAATCTGTCGTCATTCTTCACGTGGGGAAGAATAGAATAGAAAAACAGAATAGGCTAGCGAAAGAAGAAAATAAGCTAGGTAAAAGCAGGATAGGCAAGCAATACCAATAGCAAGATTCCGGCTCAAAAATAAGCTAGGAAAAAGCAGGATAGGCAAGCAATACCAATAGCAAGATTCCGGCTCAAAAATAAGCTAGGAAAAAGCAGGATAGGCAAGCAATACTAATAGCAAGATTCCGGCTCAAAAAAGGAATAGTATTATCGGTCATTTAGCTACATACAATAACTTTTGGGTACTCAGTATTTCAATATTCGAAAAATAAAGGGAAAAGGAGAACATGGAAAGCAAAATCTATAAAATATTAAACAATAAAGATGAAACAAGAAACTAGACACCGTTTCGATCCTAAAGATACCTAGCACAACTTTCCTAAAACTATAACATTCCTAGACTTTCCTAAAACCATAAAGTTGTATCATAATTTCGCGAGTCGCTATCTGCCGATCAGTTTCGTTGAAAGTTGTAGAACATGCAACATTACGCCCACTCGCTCTTGAAGCTACTTTCTTTCACACGACATGATCTCACTTGGAAATTTTGTAAAATATTTGAAACCTCTGTTTTGAAATATTTAAAACATATATTTTTTTAAAATATTTAAACAGTCTGGTTTTTTAAAAAAGGAAGGCTTTTCTTCTGGATTATTTACAACTGAATTAAAAAGCCTTCTTGGTGTCATTAGTCGCAAGTCCTTTTTTGAACCGATTTTAATTTGATACATAAGATAGATATTATCTTATTTATAGATAGTGTGAAATTATATGTTAACTTAGCAAAATCTTAAAAATAATAAAAGACAGTCGAAACTCTAACACGAAGGACCCCTTAAATCGTACTACAGTCCGGAAAAAACTCGTTTGTTGAATGGGAACTCCCTTTATTTTTTAATTTAATTTAGTTTTTATTTTTATTTTGTCATAAAAACACACTTTAAATTTCAATCTTCTACCTATGACTGTTCTTGAGATAAAGCCACTGACAGGCAGACGCACGGATGGACAGTGGAGGCTTAGTAATGGGTTTGCTGGTTACCCATTGGGTACGGAACCATAAAAATGGCAGCTCAGTACAAGTCAGGGTTTCTATTATCTTTTGTAGACTTCTTGCAGTCGAAAGAAACAATTCTTCCTTTGTTAGCCCGTACTTCAAGATTTATGTTTTCTACCATTTTTTTCTCACAATCTTATCCAACATATTTTCTTTCCAATCCTTTACCATAGAGAATAACTACAAATAAATAAACTGTAATTGACATTTCGACCACCCCCGAGTCACATAAAAACGTTGCATTCGAATCAGTGAGCTTAACTAGTCTCAAATTTCTACAAGCGACAATAGACTCTATCTCAACTGGTGAATGTTACAATTTGGTTCTAGATGTCAGATTGTGAACCCACTAGAAAATTATCATGAGCATAAAATATGAAGTTGTAGTTTTGTTTTTATTGTGTTCTAGGAACTGGATTTGAAACTTTATTTGTGGTGATATTAGGTTTAGTTTTCTTTGAGGCTATCCTAGACAATAAGGAGTTTGTAATATGCAGTTAAATGATTCAAGTTATAAGAACGTTGTGCGTCTGTCTGTATATGTACTGAAACTAGTTTAACTATAGTTATGTTGCATTTTCTGTAAATCGTTATAGAGATTACTAACTACTAAAAAGAATAACAAAAAATTGTATATTCACAAAGGTTCTTATAGGAGGCGTGAAAATGCGTCAAGATGCTGTCGTAAAAAAACTGTTCTACAGATTTTGTATAAGGCTTTGTCATATTACGCCTATCTGCAGAAGCCTTAAACACATAACCTCCTTCTGAGGTAGTTGGGTAAAAAAGGAAAAGTATTAAGACTGTTTGCTATCGCAGGGTTTTATTTAAACAAGATAAGAATCACACAAACCATAAAACATTTAGAATGATTTTTTTGGTTATTTGAAAAGTAAATATTGATAGACTAAGAGAAACAAAGTAATTTCTTAGCAAATGTTTATAGAAACTTTTGACACTTTTCACTGAAATCAAATTGACTCAAGAAACGAATACACAATCGAATATTAAGTAGTTATGTTATGAAATAATGATTTGTAAACCAATGGATAGAGTAGTCCTTGAGGAAAGTTTTAAGTTTATAGTTTGTGAAGCGGGCGTCAGCTAACATCAGCTAGTCTATAATGTAAAAATTAATCGCTGAATGTGTTGCTAAGCGCAAATCTCGAGAACAGCTGAACCGATTTCGCTAATTCTTTTTTGATGTGTTTGTTATTGTCAGGAGAAGGTTCTTATGAAAGAAAAATTAAGATGGTTGCAGGGTAGCCAGTAGTGCGATTCACTAAGGCAGAACATCTTTTTACAACCAAGAAATCATCGTTGAAACATCTGTTAAATATATGCCACATCAGATGTTTCAACGATGATGTCTTGGTTGTAAAGATGTTCTTCCTTAGTGAATCGCACTACTGTTGACGGAGCGAAGCCGCGGGGGACAGCTAGTTTATTATAAAAAGAAGAAGATTATGAGAGCTATGACAAAAATGTGGAATAGTAAGTGAAGCCAAAGGAGTACCTATGTGGGATAGAATTACTCGTAGGTACCTATAGTCGTTTCGTCGTTAGCCTAGGACAAGCGGGTCACCACCCCTTTTTTAAATAAATTTGTTGCCCCACACTAGGAATTTTCTCCTGTATCGTGGGTGCGTTTACAAACATACAAAGTCACATACACAAACAGCCAGACCCGGAACAACTATCTGTAGGCCATACAAATATTTGTTCCGTGCGGGAATCGAACCCACGACACGCGACGCAGCAGCCGATCGCATCGGCTTCCAGTCAATCCGGATTCAGCTGAATACCTACCAATATTTTACGTGGAGCGGCTGCCTACCAGACATCCACAACCCGTTAACTGGGTAACACGGTACTCCTTGGCAAGACTGGTGTCAGATTTTCTGGCTTCTGACTATCCGTAACGACTGCCATAGATCTCCAAATGACAGCCGCGACTAACAGCTTAACGTGCTTTCCGAGGCACGGAGGAAACTCGGTTTGTTAAAATGGTCAACCATCAACAGACCAACCTCGGCAAGCGTTGTTTAACCTTGAACATCGACCTGTGCGGCTGTTATTATTTAGCCACGAGCTCGTACTTGAACTACTAGTATGAAACAATATTCAGAATCGTGATGGATGTCAGCTGACATCTCTATTAAAGTACGATTATTAATTCCAGTCAGTAAAATGACAAGTGCAAAGAACTGTCACTGATACAAAAAAGGGTGACCCGCTACAATAGTGATGTTCGGCAATCAGTAGCCTTAGACATTTAGTCATGCTTTATTTTATTAGGTATCAAAGCAATTTTTTTTATTGTAAATATTAACTACATACAATATTAAATGATACGATTTTAGAAATATGGACCTTACCAGCATATTAAAATTTCTCACTACAACATTATTACAAAAGCTGGGAAAAAAATGTATAAAGAGATTCAGAGGAATTAACTCTAGAAAGTCGGGAAAATACAAGTAATTTTATACGTTTTTATTCATTACGGTTGCTATTGATTCCGACTCCTATTCTGATTCGGTATTTTCAGAATCGGAATCAGTTACATTTATAACGAATGAATCCACATATTCATCTATTATGTGGTCGAGTTGACACATTTTGTCTTTGACTTTTATGACATGATTGATGCACTGTCTCCAATTTTCAGGCGTCACTTCCTTCAGGCCTTCTTCAATTTTTGTTTCAAATAATATAACAGTACTAGCTGACCCGCGCAGCTTCGTCTGCGTCACATTTTCCATTAATGCTCCGCTCCTATTATATATGTTTATATGTCTTAGCGTGATGATATATAACTTATAGCCTTCCTCGATAAATGGGCTATCTAATACTGAAAGAATTTTTCAAATCGGACCAGTAGTTCCTGAGATTAGCGCGTTCAACCAAACAAACAAACTCTTCTGCTTCATAATATTAGTATAGATAAGTATAGATTTTATGTAATAATTAATTACCTACCGTGTATGTCTTCTGTTTAATTACTGTAAATTACATATTTGTATTTACATAAAGGCAATTTGATATTGAATAAAAAAAAATGTAATCTCGACTAACTTTTAATTGTAAAAACTCGATTCTACCACATCACTATTTATTTTGGACTAAAAACCTGCAACACTGGAAATGTCATTTTACTGACTGGAATTAATAATGTTACTATAGTCAAATGTCTGTCCCATGAAATAAAGTATAGTTACCAGAAAATATAAGTTCAAATAAGGTAGTTCATTGACCTCTACTGCCATCCTAAAACGCAACAGCTATAGCTTCTTTCACACTAATGAGGCGAACTAAACTCTTTCTAATTACACAAAAACTAAAAGAATCCGTGTAACATGTAAACTGAACGCACTAGTATGTAATGTGCACATTATCGCACGATCTCAACACACGCCATGCTAATATTTTAAAACGACACAAAATTGACGCTTACTAGCAAAGCCGATTAATAACACGCAGGCGATTTTATGAAATTATAACACTTTCTATGAAATTGTTAATTGAAATCGTTGGTCTGAATCTTTCAGCAAAATTCAGTTATTTTCGTAACGATGTTGAAACTGAAATGTTTGTGTTCTTTAGCTGTGCGGCAGATTTCTATGAAAAACCTAATTGCATGCAAACAATACTAAATTGGGCAATTTGATATCAGTATCGAAAGCTTGTTTGTTTTTTTTTGGTATTTTAAAATTTAATTAATTGAATTTTTTTTTGGTTTTAACTTAATTTGTTAATTCAATTTATTGTTTTTCATTTGATTTGTGCTATTTCTAATGTAATTAAGATTGATATTATGAATTTGTGTAAATTGGGTTATTATTAACTGAGTCAATGAATTTATTTATTTATTTATCAACGATAGACATCAGATTTGAGACTGCTTTGCCTAGATCTTTTGCGTGCAAGGGGTTCCAAGGGAATCATATTTTTTAAATAGGTTTTTAAAAGGAGTTTGTGATTGTTGGACAGATAGACATACCTACGAGTGATTATGTACAGCTCGTTATATAATTATTTAACTGTCGTTAATTCAAACGTACGAAATCCTTACAAGATTTATTCTGTGAGGGACAAATTTACTAAAGTTAATATATATTTAACTGGCTGATATAAAGCGGGCGACTCTTGAAAAATTATGAAAGCACTAAAACCTTCCTCGAGAATCACTCTATCCATTGGTGAAAACAGCATAAAAACCAGTGCAGTTTTTGAGTTTATCGCGATCAGACAGACAGGCAGACGCGTCGAAGCACTTACTTTTATAATATGTAGCGATGGTAACAACATTCACAACCAGAATGATACCAGTAATTATTTCAATATGTTAATGTTTTTTACACAGGCCTAATTGTTGACCTCTATTAACACACTGAAATTCGAAACTTCAGCACAGTACAATTATGTACTATATAGTGCTCAGTTTAATATACAAAAGCAGGTATTTAAAGGTTAATTGAATCTTCAAAAAACGCCGCCGAATATATGAAATGAAACCAGATAAGGTTTTACGTGAATTGATAACTTTGGGACGTGAAGTTGGATTATCCACTTTCTATATTTTTTCATTGAGAGCTTTTTGGGTAGGTAAATCAGTATTTGTGTTATTATTTTTTTACTCTTGTGGAAATGACTGATGAAAGTTTTCAATTATGGTTGAATTAAAATATTTTGATTATGAAATTAAAGCTAACTTTTTTTTTTATCTATTGCTTTAAGCTCGTGGATTTAAGTACTATGACTCTATGTACTTTAAGTGATAGAGCCTGTCAGTAATAGGTTAAGGTATTTTTGTCACGTTAAAAACAATAGAACTGAAAATTTAAAAACATTTTTTTTTATATGTGATTTGTTTGCTCTTGACTTTATAAGTCTATGATGAAGCGAGCTTACCCAGAAGTAGCTTCTTCACTCTAACTTTGAAAAGATTAGGGTTTAGGGATTGTAAGCGTTCGGAAACACAGACGCAGGCAGAGAGTTCCACTTCTTTGCTGTGCGCATTATGAAAATTATGAAGACACTGAAAGACGCTGCAGACCTGCCAATAACCAATTGACGATACGGTTGGCGCAGTGGTTGAGCGATTAACTGCTGCGCAGCATGTCGCGGGTTCGATTCCCGCACGGAACAATTATTTGTACGACCTACAAGTATTTGTTCCGAGTCTGGGTGTTTTTCTATCTATAATATGTATGTATTTACAAAAAAAAATGTATATAATTAGTTTATCAGCCATCTCGTTACCATAACACAAGCATTAGGTTGCTTAGCTTGGGACTATATGGCGTTGTGTGAAATGTCCAAGGATATTATATTACATTATTATTATTATATTATAGGATATAATTAGATTCGATCCAACATGTTGGTCAACAGCGTATAATGAAACTATCTTTTGCCAGCGGCTTCATCTGCGTGAAAGTCTGGGAACATATTGCCAGCATGAAAATTATCTTGTTGTCTTATTCCGGGACATGATTTGACGCTTTCACTAAGTCTATTTAGCCGTTCGAACGTGAAGAGTTCACATCCTAATTCCTACTATTCTCATCATCCGCTTAGCCTTTTCCCAAGTAAATTGAGGTCGGCTTCCAGTCAAACCGGATTCAGTTGAATACCAGTGTTTTACGTGGAGCGGCTGCCTACCAGACCTCCACAACCCATTAACTGGGTAACACGGTACTTCTTACTATTATACTTCCTACTTATCCTATCCTACTAATGTTATAAATGCTAAAGTTTGTGAGGATAGATGGATGGAAGGAGGTTTGTTACTCTGTCACGTCAGAACGCCTGAAAGGATCTTCAAGAAATTTGGCACAGAGGTAGATTGTGGTCTGTAATAACACATAGGATATATATATCCCAGAAATATGGTTCCTAGGGATCACGCGGACGAAGCCGCCGGCAGAAGCTAGTCATCTACACTATAATATTATAAGGCTGAAGAGTTTGTTGGTTTGCATGAACGCGCTAATCTCAGGAACTTCTGGTCCGATTTCAAAAATTCTTTCAGTGTTAGATAGCCCATTTATCGAGGAAGGTTATATATCATCACGCTAAGACAAATAGGAGCGGAGCATTAATGGAAAACGTGACGCAGACGAAGTTGCGCGGGTCAGATAGTTGATATTATCTATCTATACATATATATAAAAAATAATTGCTGAGAATGAGGGCCGATTTCGGTAATTCTTTTTTTGTTTATTTCGCCAGAATACAGGGAAGGTTTAAAAGCAAAAAAAAATGAGTAGGTAGGGTAGCCAGTTGACGGGAGAGAAGCCGCGGGAGACAGCTAGTGAAGAATAAAATTACATTAGCAAACTTGAACTCCATTACCGAAAAAACTATGAATTTGAGTTTGTGTTTCAGTTTTGGTGGCTAATAAAATTGTGCTCGTCTAAACACTATGTGTACCATAAAACACTATAATTTCCAACAAGCCGAAAAGCACGCGTGGCTACCTAGTTATTGGAAAGTGACTCTACTATCCACACCACGCGGACCGCGTTACGTAACACTTTCAAAGTCTTTGTGGCGACTCGTTACGTGTAAATGGACAAGTTCGAATAGTTCGGATCAAACAGATACGAAGATATGTACCTTTTGACACGGTTGTTATTGTGATGTGACTATGTGTGATTCTTTTGTGATTTTTCTTCTTTGAGAACCGGTTTTTTGTAGTGTTTTGTTTGGATTGGATTCTATACTCGTTGATGGGAGGATTAGAAAATGAATCGGTGTTGAGAGTTTTGTAAAAATCGTATATGGGTGCTGTGTTGTTGAAGTTTCAAGGCATAGACATAATGGGCATGGGCATTTGTTTTATCATCAACTGCTTAGCCTTTTCCCAAGTATATTGAGGTCGGCTTCCAGTCAAACCGAATTCAACTGAATTCCAGTGTTTTACTTGGAGCGGCTGCCTAACCTCGACAACCCATTAACTGGGTAACGCGGTAATTCCTGGCAAGATTTACTGGCTTCTGACAATTCGTGTTTTATAAACAGGATAAATTGATTTTCTTTAATAGACATTTTTATACTTCTGGGTAAAGTGCGAAATCGGGATGATAGGAAACCTTCTAATTTTATTTAAAACACAGAACTCGTCTTAGTCCTATGTTTTGTCTTGTCGATTGACTTTGACCTTATCTCGTTAACCAATAGAAACACGCCCCACTGTTTTTACCATGTTCCTATTGGCTTAAAGTTGCCCAAGTTATACCACAGTAATAACCTGTGACACACACATACCACAGAGTTTCTATGATCATATTCAAACCGGGATGTATATTAACTTGAACCTCTTAAACTTGTTTGCACGTATACATAATTAGTAAGTATAATTACCAATATTAATAGCCGGTTTCTCTAGCCAATCAAGGAAATGGTTTACACAACATGTATTATGTATTACAGTTTTTTTTGGATGGGATAACATCAAGTGACTCCTCTCGTTCTGGGTGGGAGTGTCAGACTCTTACTGACTAATACCCTACTAAACTAAAAATTTTAAGTGCACTTAAATGACTTTTTCTATTATAAATGCGAAAGCACGGATGCATGGATGTTTGTTTGTTAGAACAGCTGAATGGATTTCGATGCAATTTGGCACAGAGACAGATTATAGTCTGGAATAGCACATAGGCTACCTTTTATCCCTGTAAACTTTTCCCTTAGGAAAAGAAGGGAAAGGAAAAGTAGGTTTAGTAAAAACTATTATCCCCCTTTTCATCCCCTTAAGGCTGCCTATCCTCAGACGCGGAGCGAGGCAGCGGAGCGGAGAATCAGGGAAATATTAACCAATGGAATTGTATAAAATGTCAGTGACTGACGCTGAGCGGAGCTTTTATGCAACTCCATAGGTTAAAAATTCTCCGTGTGTCCGCTCCGCTGCCTCGCTCCGCTGTAATGAACAAGCACCCTTATCTTTTATAATAAATAAAATAAAAATAAAAAAGCCTTTTATTTCTTGCAAAACAAAATATAAAAAAAGGGATTGAAACTAACTTAATCCTTATTTTAGTACAAAAATATCATGAATTTGCAAGAACCCCTTCGCAGATGAAGGCCTGCTCCAAGGAACCCCAGTTTTTTCTATCTTGGGCTGTTTGCATCCATTTAGAACCAGCCCTTTTTATAATATCGTCCGCCCATCTTGTTAGCGGCCTTCCTCTATATCGTTTCCCACAATAGGCTAGATTCCATCATCCACAAATTGCAAAACTATTTAGTCCGTCAGTTAGGGTTTTGAAAAATAATGGACACATATTTTTTGTTTTTGTAAATCAATAAATATTGACAAAGATAAAACGCATCAAAACTCGGGAGTGGGGGCTCGTGACGTCACGACTCACTAAAAATTATGCAAAGATGTGACGTATTGAGAATTTAAAAGCGTCGTAACTTCGTCAATTTTGGTTCCCGTAACAAAAGAAAAATCACTGGTCAAAAATTTTTTGATAATCTAACTGACGGACTAATTAGATTTTTTCAGGACACAAGCCTATTGGGCCTCTCCACCGAGTCACCCTTATGGTCCATCGCTCATCTGAAAGTCTTGCAACATGCCCCGCCCATTTAGCCGCCAACATACAGGTCTGCCTAGTTTGGAAATCAGGGTTTAACAGATCTTATCCTTGAGTGTCTTATTTTATTGATTCTTTTGATTTTGAGCATGCTCCGTTCTAAGCCCCGTTGACAAGTTGTAATTTTTCTTCTTGTTGTTTCTGTGTATTTCCAAGTCTGGCAGGCATTCGTTAGGCTTGGTAAAAGACAGCTCGACATGGCTTTAGTTTTTAGTTCTACTGGTATACCGCGTGTATCTGACATCGACGCACAAACGATTTCCATGGGTCCAAGGCATGATTCTGGACACCATAGACTTAGAATTTTTCGTCGGCTTTTTAATAAAAAAATAATTAGTTAACTACTTTCACTAAAAAGAGCAATCTGAATAAGACCACAAATAGATATCAGCTCAGCTGAGCTGATACCTATTTGTGGTACTCTTGAAAAAATTTAGAAAAGAACCGACGAAAAATTCCAACACTGGGGTGTCCAGAATCATGCCCTGGACCCATGGAAATCGTTTGTAAGTACGTCGATGTCAGATACACGCGGTATTGCTTTTGAGAAACCTTTATCCTTTAAGGGTGTTAAAATAGGGAAAATTGTTTGTACAAAATCTGCGCAGACGAAATCGCGGGCGAAGAGCTAGTTATCAATATTTATAGCCAGTTTATTCAAGCAATCAAGGAAATGGTCGACACAACATGATGTTGGTATCATGTATGCAAGCTACACGCACTTAATAACTTAATTGCATCATAATTAATAATAATCATTACAATGCACTCTTTGGTTTGATTCATGTACACTGTTCGTTTCCTTGTGAAGTGGTCGCGTCCTGTGTTTGATATGTTGATGGAGTGCGCGTGTGCATCCGTTCATAAAACTGTTGTTTTATTAGCGATTGTTTAAGTTTTTTGTTGTTATTTGATTGGTGGAATATGAAAAGCTAGTTATCTACATTAATTAGTATTATAAATAGGAATGATTTGTATTTTGTATTTTTGTAACAAATAAACTCAAACACTGGACTCAACTACTGGACTGATTTCAAAAATTCTTGCACCATTACAATACTACATTATCATAATGTAGGTAACATAGGTTATAATATTTATTTCCGAAAAAATAAAGATGCCTACGAAAATTGCAATACTATTGCTTTGAAATCTAATGCTAAAAACTCAATTGATTTCATGAAATTCTGTATCTATCTTCGCTTAAAATTTAAACTAATGTTATCATAACTTTTAGGTTTAATAGCATACAATATTTTATCATCTAAGAAACACATTACCTAATCCAAAAAAAAAAAAAAAGTTATTCTATATCTAATATTTTCAATATGGCTATGAGTTCCAGTTTCTGTAAATTTTCATTTATAAAAATTTGCTGCAATTGTTCTTGATATCCCAATTAACATGATACTCTATTTACATCTCAACCATGTAAACTTAAAACAAGCATAAACGACAGTTAGCCTCCCAGCAGTCACAGCCTACATCACAAGATGATTCGAATTGAATTACGGGCGCCATCTTGAATTTGTTGGCCCCTGTTGTCTATGATCGTTGGCGGAGACAAACGACAAATTACTGGCTCTTATCTTATCTTAGTGGAGGTAAACGGTTAGATGGGGCACTGACATTGGACAAAGGTTTAGGTTACACGTAAGAGGTTAAGAAACGAAATAAAAAAATAGACTGGGAAGATTAGGAAAAAATAAAGACCGTCATTATCTGCCTAGTGTTTTCCCAACTATATTGGGGTCGGTTCCCAGTCAAACTGGATTTAGCTGAATATCAGTATTTTACGTGGAGCGGCTGCCTACCAGACCTCCACAACCCATTGACTGGGTAACACAATATTCCTTGGCAAGACTGGTGTCAGATTTTCTGACTTCTGACAATCCGTAACGACTGCCAAAGATCTCTAAATGACAGCCGGGACAAAAAGCTTAACGTGCTGAAGCACAACGGAAACTTGGTATGTTAAGATGATCACCCATCCACAGACCAACCTTGGCAACCGTTACTTAACCGTGGAGATTGACCAGTGCGGCTGTTATAGTTTTTCCACGAGCTCCTAGCAAACATAAGTGCCTTTGCTGCCAAGGCTACTCTCGTCTATTGGACAAGTTTTCCAAATTAATACTCTACCAACAACATTCTCAAATGTGGGCTTGTATAGACTTCGTACGTAAAAAGTTATATTTCGAGGTTTGGCTCTCGCCTGTTTCCTCCTCCAATATTAAATCGATTCAATAGCTATTATACAAGCTGAAAAAGAAGGATATAAACTGTGCCCCTATGTTTTTCTCTATTCATTAATAGTTGCCAAACTTGTTCAGTAAGGCTCTTTTGACAGCAGTTTATTAGACAATTTTGAGCATGTTTTGAGGGTCCTAGTTCTTTTACGTTTAATATGTCATCAAAAAAGAAAACATAGCGACACAAAGTATATTTTTCTTATTCAGTTCATGAAATATCTCTTAAATCTGTCCAATACTGAAGAAGAAAACAGGCGAGAGCCAAACCTCGTATTATGACTATTTACACACCAAGTCTCTCCGCCCGCGTTTCCTCTTAAATGTTAGCCATATAAAAGTGATTAAGTAAAGAAAGCAACATTCGCACTTCGAATTTACCTGCGATTGAGTATGGCTATAAAGCCGAGACTCGCTAAACACGTTTGTGTTTGTAATATATTTATACACTACGGCCTCAAGACAACATTCCACATTGATAGTGTAACGCTTTAAACTGGGATGTAGTTGGTGTTGATTTTATTTAAACTTTAGTATTTAATGTAGTAGGAGAGGAGCTTGTTAAGCAACGCTTGCCGAGGTTGGTTTGTGGTTGCCGAGTTTCCTCCGTGCCTCAGAAAGCACGTTAAGCTGTTGGTCCCGGCTGTCATTTGGAGATCTTTGGCAGTCGTCACGGATAGTCAGAAGCCAGAAAATCTGACACCAGTCTTGCCAAGGAGTACCATGTTACCCAGTTAATGGGTTGTGGAGGTCTGGTAGGCAGCCGCTCCACGTAAAATACTGGTATTCAGCTGAATCCGGTTTGACTGGAAGCAGACCCCAATATAGTTGGGAAAAGGCTAGGCAGGTTATGATATTTAATGTAAAAGGAATCTCGCCTATGTTACGCCAACAGGTGGAGTAAATTTTCCTGAAAACCCTCATTATTGTGATGCCTTCAACTTGGATCATCCTTCTTGATTGATGTTTCGGCATCTATGCATCCTTGACATCAGGAAGTATCCCGGTGTACCTATGCGAATTTGTTTGGACCATCTATGGGTGGACTGCGACCCCCTGGACACTTGCATTCGGCCTTGCCAGGAACAATTTGTTCCCCTATGTTCTGTCCATCTTTTCTCGCAATATGACTGTCTGAATTACAAGACTTTAATTTTATTTAGTCAATTCCGGAAAATAAGACCGTTTCCGGTCATTTCCAATGCCAGGTGTATAATTTTAGATTTACCATGGTAGGTAATAAAAATCTAAACAGGGTTATCAAGCTTATAAAACAAACAAATATGAGCAGTAAACCTTGATAGGTTAATTAGGAAATAAAGTAAACGCAATTACGGATAAACTTGAAAATATTTGAAAATATACGGATCACCATGTATTTTTTTCGTACGACTTTAATTTAATTTGTAATCCTACCGCTGATGTAACTCTGTATCCACGACTTTTCCATGAAAATATTTGAAAATTTTAGTAATCTGACTTTTGAATTAATTTATCTGAATTATTGCACTCCGTATTAATAGTTCTACAGTAATTCATACAAAGCAGTTGGTCGCGGTCGCAGTCGTACGTCGCAAACGCCAAGATCGGAATTGTATATTGAATGATTCGGCTTATAAGACCAACTTGACATCTGTAATTGCCAAAAGGTGACAACAATCACCCTTTGTGAGCCTCATTTTCACTAACCTATTATCCAGTCCTGACATATTCATTCGAATCGACTATCTAAAATAGGGCTGGACAGGACACATGTTATGGTGCAGAGCAAGCAAGTGGAGCCAACAGGTCACGTTATGGTATCCAAGGGATGGTGCATGAGAACGGAAGCGTTCACTAAGAAGATGGGAAGATGATTTTCGCCTGGCCTTGGGACCGTACTGGACAAAAGTCCCGGCAGACAGGGCAATGGAAGCAGTTGGAGGAGGCCTATGTCAGGCGACATACCGAGCTAAGAGACATTTTCCAAACCATGAAACTAAACAAAGAGGAACTAGCTTAGAAAAAAAGGCTACATCATCATAATCATTATTATTATCCAGTTACTGAATTGATGCGGCTAGATAGGCATTCCCTCCTTACATAAAGCTGGTATTCGGCGGGGGATAGCCGATGGATGCGAGACGCACAGGAACGTTTGTTGTGGCAAACCTTGGAGAATGCCTATATCCAGCAATGGACGTCTTTGGGCTGATATGATGATGGAGATGACTCATCAGCATCCGTTTTGACTGGAAACCGAACCAGAAAGCTAGAAAAAGACTAGGCAGCATCTAACTTACTTGTCTAAGATAAGTGAACAGTTCCACCAGTAATGTGTCCTACATTACCTGTTGTTTAAGCCTCACCTGCCTGCCAATCCAACTCCGAACACGACACATTATTAGCTCCAAACATACTCAGCCCCAGGCGATCCACGGATGGACGCAAAACGTACGCTTTCACCTGCGCCTGCGCCGACTGCGATGACTCGCCTCTTTCAATACATTATTATTACTACTTTAGTTTGAGCCTCATTTTCACTAACCTGAGAGTTTTTATGGGTTCTACAATTAATAGTTACTTACGTTTCACTGATGTAACTTAAGATTAAGTACTTTTTGTATGAAAACTTTTACCCGCGACTTCATACGCGCAGTCGGATTTTCAGAAAATCCTCGGTACACTTCCCAAGGAACCTACATGCCAAAGTCTCAGCTTACGACCAGTAGTTTCCGCTGTACGTTGGCTGACAGTCTTTCAGTCAGCAACCGTAACGGAAGATTTTTTTGTATTACGATAGTTTTAATCTCAAATACTGATATTCAGCTGAATCCGGTTTGACTGGAAGCCGACCCCAATATAGTTGGGAAAAGGCTAGGCAGATGATGATAATAGTTTTAATCTCTGATTCAGATTGGCCAAGTCGTCATCATCTGGCTAGACTTTTCCCAACTGTATTGGAGTCGGCTCCCAGACAAACCTATGGATTTAGCTGAAAAATGCTTCTTGGCATGGCAGGGGTTTAAAAATGCCACTTTAGCAGAATCAGAAAGCACATCACGCTCCCCGTCACTGTCAAATTTTCCCAATCAACCTTGAACCTTGGCGTTAGCGATAAAGATGAAAATGAAATTTGACAGATTGTTGTGTGGTTAATATTATGATTCTAACTAGCTAACGCCCGTGGCTTCACAATTTATATACTAAAACCTTCGAAAACCACTCTATCCATTGGTGAAAACAGCATGAAAATCAGTGCAGTAGTTTCTGAGTTTATGACGAACAGACAGACAAACACGGCGGAGGACTTTGTTTTATAATATGTAGTGATAGTGATTTATGATTCTCCTAGAGTGTGCTTTTTAGTCCCCCTGGAGTCAGATTTTGACAATCCGTATTTTATTATACTGTTAAGATCTGCGAATGACAGCCGGGATCAACAACTTTAAAGTGCTGTCACCCATGCAATGATGGTCACCCATCCACAGAGCAGCCTCGGCAAGCGTTGCTGAACCTTCAAGACCGATTCGTTCGACTGTGATTATTAAGCCTCATGGTTTAAATATATAGAAGTCAATTAAAAGACGCAAGATAATTGCAAAGACCGGTTTAATGTGGAATCGTAAAACAAAGCGTACTTGCTCGCCATTGTAGGTATCGCACAACTCTCTACGCTAAACGATTATAATGTCAGATGAATTATGTTGTCATTGTCCGAATGACAACTTAGTGACAAATTGGTATAAAGGGCGCGAATTGGCATTTATAGGCAGACATTTTATCGTAGGGGATATTTTTATCATAGGGGATATTTTGTGGGATATTTTTATTATGAGGGATATTTTTATCATAGGGGATATTTTTATAATGGGGATATTTTTATCATAGGTGATATTTTTATCATAGGGGATATTTTTACCATAGGGGATATTTTTAACAGGGGTTTTTTTTTTATTTCAATCTTAATCCTCGTATCTTCGTCATCTGAGCCGAAAGATGTCCACTGCTGGACATAGGGTTCCCCAAGTGTCGCCACAACGATCGGTCCCGTGCGTCTCGCATCCATCGGCTACCCGCGACCTTCACCAAGTCATCGGTCTACCTTGTGAGAGGCCTTCCAACATTGCGTCTTTCGGTACGCGGTCGCCACTCCAGGAATTTTCGGCCCCATCGATCGTCTGTTCTACCAGCAATGTGCCCTGCCCACTGCCACTTTTGTTTGGCGATCCTTCGGGCTATTTCGGTAAACTTGGTTCTCTTGCGGTTATCATCATTCCAGTTTGGTCCAAGCGTTGCCCTCTCCATTGCTCGTTTATTGGATGAGGGCCTTTTTCTGTTCTATTGCTACAATGTAGGTTAATGTCTGAGATGCCCATTTGAGTGAAGCACCACACAGACTTGAATTTACCTAACCTAACCATGTCAGCATTTGTCAGTACTAAAATATTATACAAATTAGGCCCCGTTACTCACCCTGTTTTCAATATGACAAAATAGGACATACATACATCTAAGTCCTTAAAAAGTTAAGTAGGTATTGTATCTATAAAGATAACAATGCGTCATTCATATTGAAATGATGTTTGTATTCGTGAGTTGAATTTTTAATGTACCGTGACATAGGCTAACCTATTGGGCTATTTTAAGCCCATTAAGCCTGAAATGGTAGAACTTTAAATAAAGGAGCTCGTGGCTATAACAACCGCACAAGTCGATCTTCAAAGTCAAGCAACGCTTGCTGTGGTCGATCTGTGGATGGGTGACTATCGTGACTATATTGAGATTCCTCCATGCCCCAGAAAGCACGTTAAGCCCTTTGTCTCGGCTTTATTTCCAGATCTTTGGCAGTCGTTACGGACTGATAGAAGCCAGAAAATCTGACTACCAAAAACTACCGTGTTACCCAGTTGGTAGTGAGAACCACTCCAAGCAAAGTACTGGTATTCAGATGAATCCTGTTTGACGGGAAGGCTAGGCAGGTGATGGTGGTTTGACTTAAACTGTATTCATCATCCTTTTGACCGAATTTCGATCACGGTGGGTCGGTGGCCAATCTGAACGGAGATGAACCAACTACTAATATTAGACTATAAAGTGGACAAGAGTGTGCGCAAACGCAGGCGTTTCTTTGCTCTCTTTTTTCATCTTGCTCTTGACTCAAGCCTAGATCAGAGACCAAGTCTACGATGGAGCGAGTTAACCCAGAAGTAGCCTGTTCACTCAAACTTTGAAGAGATTAGGGTTGTACACGTTCGGAAGAACAGACGCAGGCAGAGAGCTCCACTCCTCTGCTGTGCGCAATGAAAGACGCTTGGAAACGCTTAGTGCGAATTGTTGGAATAGCAACAAGGTAGGGATGGTAAGTTGCAGTGCGTCTGGATGTCCGATGGTAGAAGGGGGCCGGTGGGATAAGGTTGTGGAGTTCTTGGGCACACTCCGAAGTACAATCAGTAGAAGTCCGACAAGCAGACAACCTTGCGGCGATGAGCCAAGCTGTGTAGCTTGGCATCCACCAATTTAAGTCTCTTGATAAAAAGCTTATATGGCATAGCCATTGTAGGTATAGCTTCCTTGAAACAAAATAATTGACATTATATATTTAATTACGTTTTCTTGCGACAATTTTCTTATTTTACTCTTTATTTCAGTAAAAAGTTTTATTGTTTTTAATGCAAAATAACGTTAGATACAATCGCCAGATTAGCATAGCAACCTAATCGAAAATGTAAAATTTTCCCAATCAACCTTGAACCTAACACTTCAGCGATAAAGTTGAAAATCTTTTAAAGAAATCTGACAGATTGTTTAAGCTCCATGTACTTACATGACGAAGGAATTCAAATAAAAATGGAGTGTTTAAAAATAAAATATTTAATAGTTAATTTCTGTATTTGAAAACAAAATTCAGATTCTAAATGTCAGACGAGTCAAGGATAAAAATATCCGTTAAATGTGTCTAAATGTGTCTAGGAGTAAAAATTTGCATAGTATATGTAAGTAATGGCATAAACTTGCGATTTTATCTGATTTATTTACGAGTATAATGGTGTCTGTATTATCTGATTTACATACATGATGTATGGTCAGAGATAGGTTTGATGTTTGTTTATTTTTTTTAAATTAGGAACACTTTTGTTCTACATATACACTTTTATCGACGTTAGATCACATTTTGAAATTTATTTCTTGTTGTGATTTTGTCGCTTCCGGATTTCTGAAATAAAAATAGATATTTATTTCGTCAAAAACAGTTTTATAGATCTACCTACATACATAACTTGTGAAATAAATCAATTCTATGAAGTTACTTGTAAAAAAATAAGATGTATGCAGGTTTCCAGATTCCAAACAAAATTAAAGCTCAAAAAAAATAATTATAGGTTTTGATTATGAAACTATATATTAAACATTATGTATTTGTTGCGCACAATGTACACTTATTAAAATAAAAATACTGCACTGTTGTAACAGTGCAGTATTTTTAAACCAAAGGTTGACTGTTACAGAATGCCTTATTGCATTAAGTCCGGTCATTTACCGTATCACCACTGCACATAAAAGTTTAAATAAACAGGTTTAATTTAATTAATTATTTGTGTTTTTTTTTTTATTTGACAAGGTACTTAGTCTCTGAAATATTATTACCGTTATGTTTTTGCTCCTGATAATTCCCATACAATCCAATTTTAACAACTTTTTCTATTTTCCAGGTTTGGCGATTTATCCGTTTGATTTGTAAGTAGTCTTACTTACTACCTAACCAGAATTCTTAGTCACAATAGTTCTCACAACGCTTACAACCATAATCTCTTCAAAGTTTGAGTGAACAGTCTCCTTCTGGATAAGCTCGTTTCATCGTAGACTTTGTCCCTCACCAAGACTAGAGGAGTCAAGAGCAAACCCATCACAAATAAAAAAAAAACTTAGTTACAATAGTTCTCAGAACGCTTACAACCCTAATTTCTTCAAAGTTTGAGTGAACAGGCTCCTTCTGGGTAAGCTCGCGCCATCCTAGACTTTGTCTCTCACCAAGACTAGAGTCAAGAACAAACCCATCATCGTCACCTGCCCAGCCTTATAGGTTCAGTTTCCAGTCAAACCGAATAAAGCTGAACCAGTATTTTACGTAGAGCGGCTGCATACCAGACCTCCATTGCATAATACAACCCATTTACTGAGTAACACGGTATTTCTTGACAAGACTGTCAGGATAACTGGATTCTGTCAATCCGTAACTACTGCCAAAGATCTACAAATGACAGCAAACCCACCACAAATGAAAAAAAATATTTGTGTTAGCTCTTAGTCCCCAAGTTGAATAGCCTGACAATACTGATAAAATCGAGAACATGTCACGAGTTACATGCAACATGTTCCAACACGGATGTATTGAGTGCTAACTATACTTTAACTTAAATGTTGACACTGTAATAAATCGTGTGTATATTTAATTTGCTGTATTTAATAGTGACGTAGGCTATTGTTTGTTGATTGAAGGCGGGGTAAGCATAGCAAATAGTGCGAAGTTTTGTATTGGCAACTGTAGACTGTTACTTTCCAAGTTTGGTGAATTGCCAACTTGCTAGGCTAACCACACGTCTATTTATTATTTGCCACCGATCGTGGTGGTACCTAATATACCTGACTATGGATTGTTTGGAATCTTTGGATACATTGACGATAATTCCATATTTAAATCAAAGGACTCGTGATCTCATCGTTATAGAGCAAGAGCCCGCGACGATCAGACGTACGGTAATATCAAACCTCAAAGTTATTCTGTGTATGTCCCTAATACAGGTATGACGATCCCCAATATAAAGTTTAGATCATGGTGACTTTGGCTGATAATATTGATTTGTTTTTTTTTTGGCATATTCGCCAATTAAAGTCAGTGCGGGTTGGATATGTTGACAAAGGATTTCTGTTATGAACCTCAGTACATAAATCCCTTACGCATTTAGTGAGCCGTTTTCAATTAAATATTCCGTTAACTTATCTTTATTTATTAACCTACTAGATGTCCCGCGCAACTTCGTCTGCGTCACATTTTCCGCTCCTAAATAATATTGCAACAAAAAATTGAGATGTAAGCTTCCCTATCTTTCAAGTGGGATCAAACTGCACACGGTGTGCAAATTTGATTAAAATCGGTTAAGTAGTTTATGAGTCCATCGCGAACAAACAACGTGACATGTGATTTATATATATTAAGATTTACCACTCACTACACATTACCACAAAGTACATAACAGCATGTCTAAAGAAGTACAGACAGCACATTCATCAGAGCAGTAATGTTCGCTTTTACGTTATTATGTGATTACGCTGCCGACGGTACGGCGATGTAATGAAAATAATGAGAAATTTCACTGTCTTTGTACATTCGCCAGCACACCAAGCTACAACAACCTGTCAAATTTCTTCAATATATTTTCAACTTTAAGTCGCAAAGAAATAAGGTTCAAGGTTGATTAGAAAAAATACAGTTTCGGGTGGCTTGATGTTCTGGTAACTGTACGCATTCGTTTAAGTTTATGATGAGAGATTTGATAGATTACTTGTTGATTTAATGATAATTCCGGACAAATGGTCAGTAATATTAATTTTATAGTTCAACTTAAGCTTTTTACTTTAACTTTTTTCAAAGATAACGCATTGAATTTTATTTTTAACTGACTTCCCAAAAATACAACCGACTTCCAAAAAAAAAACACTACAAAGTAAAAAATAACTTTAATTTCGGAAGTCGGTGTTTTTGTTAGTTTCTTCGTATTTTGACACCGACTTCCGAAATTAAAGTTATTTTTTACTTTGTAGTTTTTTTTTTTGGAAGTCGGTTGTATTTTTTTGTAAAAAGTTTTTTATTTTTCACTTTTTAGTGGTGCCCTACACCTAACAACACCACTCCAAAATCGCAGAAAAGCAAAATACGCAATTTCGATCATCAAAGAATCATCTAAATAGTCAAATTCCAGCTATTTCGATTTAAAATCCAAAGTTCGTAACCGATTTTGATATGATTTAAATGGGACCAATCTGCAAGTATATCCACAACAAACATAAAAAAAAAAAAAAAACATACAACCGAATTGATAACCTCCTCCTTTTTGGGAAGTCGTTAAAAAGGAGGAGGTTATCAATTCGGTTGTACGTTTCTTTCTTTTTATGTTTGTTACCTCATAACTCCGACATTTATGAACCGATTTGAATAATTCTTGTTTTATCTGAAAGGATATACTTGCAGATTGGTCCCAATTAAATTTTATGAAAATCTGTTACGAACTTTGGATTTTAAATCGAAATAGCTGGAATTCGTCTACTTGGATGATAGTGTTATGTCATCCAAGTAATCGAAATTGCGTATTTTGCGTTTCTGCGATTTTGCAGTGGTGTTTTTAGGTATGGGGTACTACTAAAAAGTGAAAAATAAAAAACTTTTTACAAAAAAATACAACCGACTTCCAAAAAAAAAAACACTATTACAAAGTAAAAATTAACTTTAATTTCGGAAGTCGGTGTTTTTGTTAGATTCTTCGTATTTTGACACCGACTTCCGAAATTAAAGTTATTTTTTACTTTGTAGTGTTTTTTTTTTAACTCTTGTGCACACGTTGGACCACTATCTCACCTGATGGTAAGCGATGATGCGGTCGAAGTTGAAGCACGCTTGCCTTGAAGTAATCTATTCACTCTTGACTTAAAAAAGACTAAGGTTAGTTAGGTAGATATAGTGATCTTCTATCAGCGATAGTGCGATTGACAAAAAGTCCAAGAATGGATCTGTCATCCGTTACCGAAATGACACCTGTCACTCTAGAATTTTGATAATCTGTCAACTCAAATCTGACAAATCAAATCTTTATACTTAGCCTAAATATCGTTATCCTTCTGGGTAAGCTCGCTCTATCGTAGACTTTGTCTCTGTCATCTTTGACCAAGAGTAAACCCATCACAAATAAAAAATGTCAAAGAGTGATTCAGTAGACACGAGAGTTTAATGTTTGTTGAGATCTAAGTTTTGATATTGCCGAAACTTAGATTTCTATACACATGAGTCTGTTTGTTTTTAGATTGACTGTAGAATAAAGGTATTGATAATACTTAGAACTCGATAAAACCTAACAAAGGGTTCTTTCAAAACGTGGTGTTACCATCACCTTGATTCTACAATATATCTAAAAACAAACAAACTTAGCTAAGACAGTAAGCCACATTTTGTGATAAGCGAGTATAAATCCCATTAATTCAAGGTGTGACTTAATCTTCAGGTAATGTTAAATAATTTCCTTCTTTAGTTTTAGAATAGGCTAGATTTCGTCATCCACAAATTGCAAAACTATTTAGTCCGTCAGTTAGAGTATTGATAAATAAAGGACACGAATTTTTTGTTTTTGTAAATCAGTCAATATTGACAAAGATAAAACGCATCAAAACTCGGGAGTCGAGACAGCGAGAGAGTGAGTCGTGACGACACGAGCCCCCCGCTCGTGACGTCACGACTCACAAAAAATTATGCGCAGGTGTGACGTATTGAGAATTTTAAAAGCGTCGTAACTTCGTCAATTTTGGTTCCCGTAACAAAAGAAAAAACACGGGTCAAATATTTTTTGATAATCTAACTGACGGACTAATTAGATTTTTTCAGGACACAAGCCCATACTGTACCTAACTACGTTACGTATGTGTTTATAAATTATCATCATAATATCAACCGAAAGGCATACACTGCAGGACATATAGGCCTTCCCCACAGTTCCCCAAGTGTCGCCTCAACAACTGGTCCTGGGGGGCTACTCTCTAAGCCCGACGTGTGTAGTTTCGGGCTTAGTTACGGGCGTATTCTAGTCCGTAACACCTAACCACTAAGAATTAATGACAACACGATTTGACAGTTACTATTAAATCGTATTGTCGTTCATTATTAGTTTTTGTTCATTCGAGTTTGGGTCTAATCTTTGCTTATAATCATGTGTACTTTCACTGCCTAAGAGGTTTCGGGTATTTTTTCAATTTCCCTGTATAGTTGGTATACTGAGTAGAACAACGGACGACGACGACGTGTTGCTGGGGAGTTTGTTCCGCCACTTCTTCTTCACATTAGGAAGTGGTGCGGGTTGGTTGATTTAGCGGACTGTCTTCATGTAAATTTGACAGTTAAAAAGTGCTGATTCTCAGCCTAGTTTTTTTTTATTATTTGATGGGCTCGCTCTTGACCACAATCACGCCTGATGGAAAGCGATGGAGCGAGCTTGCCCAGAAGACCGATGTCCTGGTGAAGGTCGCGGGTAGCCGATGGACACGAGACGCACAGCTAGTCTATTCTGTAAATAACCATTTCGATATCGACTTCACCTGAGTGACTAAGCTTACAAAGTGAACTTTATTTCACACATCATAAGGTCTTATATTTATACGAATTTGAAACTCACCTCGGATTCCGCTGTCGAGACACGAAAATGTTGTTACAGAATAGCACTGCAGGACCGGTTGTTATGGCGACCGTTGGGGAGGCCTTTGTCCATCAGTGGACGGCTTTCGGCTGATATGAAGGTGATGAGATAGACGAGACGCAACATTCCGACCGTACCGTAGCAACGAGCTATCATAAAGATTAAAAAAAAATACCGGTCAAGTGCGAGTCGGACTCGCGCACCGAGGCTTCCGTACAAACATGTAGGTAAATATAAGCAAAAGTTGCGGTTTACGATTTATGACGTATTAAAAAAACCCTACATACTAGATCTGGTTCAAACTAATTTTCGCTGATAGTTTACATGGTAATATCCATCATTTGTATTTTTTTTTATTATTCTCTTATTTTAGAAGTTACAGGGGGGGGGACACATTTTACCACTTTGGAAGTGTCTCTCTCGCAAACTATTCAGTTTAGAAAATAAAATATAATACCGCGTGTATCTGACATCGACGCACAAACGATTTCCATGGGTCCAGGGCATGATTCTGGACACCCCAGTGTTGGAATTTTTCGTCGGTTCTTTTCTGATTTTTTTTAAGAGTACTACAAAGTATCCGCTCAGCTGAGCTGATATTATTTGTGGCTTTATTCAGATTGCTCTTTTTAGTGAAAGTAGTTATTTAATTATTTTTTGATTAAAAATCTCATTGGGTTAGGTCAGAATAACGATTATGAGCAGTCTAAAGTAAAAAAAACCCTTGAAAAAAATAAAAAAATGAGAAAAAAGCCGACGAAAAATTCTAAGTCTAGGGTGTCCAGAATCATGCCCCGGACCCATGGAAATCGTTTGTGCGTCGATGTCAGATACACGCGGTATAACCCTCAATATCATTTTTGAAGACCTATCCCTCACACGTATGGGTTTTGATGAAAAGAAAAATTTGTGGGTCAGTTCTAAGTATTACCCAAAATTTATTGTTTTTTTCTTTCTATTTTTATGTGAAAATTCTTAATGCGGTTCACAGAATACATCTACTTACCAAGTTTCAACAGACAAGTTCTTAGAGTTTCGGAAAAAAGTGGCTGTGACATACAGACGGACAGACAGCCTACATGACGAATCTAAAAGGGTTCAGTTTTTTGCCAGTTTGATACGGAACCCTAAAAAACGCGTTCTCGTATCGTTGCAGCTATCTATGGGTGCCTTTACTGATCTTGGATACTCAGCTTAACGATAACTTTTATATAGTTACATAACCTGGATAATGAATATCACGCAATCACTGCGATGATTGGATATGAATCATTTTGTTCATAATTATGGGCTTTCATCGTTTTGTTATTGAATAGAAGCAGAGTCGGCCATTATATTTTATGTGTCGATCAGAATGCAACTTTTCTCTTTATTAATGTAAGGAATTTTTATGTTGAAGTAATTCAGTTTGATATAGAAGGCATTTGGATTAATGAAACTAAATAATATTCCCAATTCAGCTTTTAATCGCTTGTGGGGTTAAAAATTTAGTTGAAATAAATCAAAACTATCTAGACAGCAATCGTAGAAACTTCATATTAGAAGTCATAATTTCGTAAAAAAATTAAATAAAATTACCAAAAAAATCCTCGTTGTCTTTAGGAATTTGAGAAGTAAAAATGAAACTTTATTGTACAAACTATCAACAAACTACAACCAGTGATTATGCTTTTGAAAAGTTTTCTAATAAACATTGAGAGCAAGGCTGTATATGTTCAAGTCAAGTACTCATGCTGACAATATGTAATTGAACAAAAAAAAGCCTAGTAACTAAACGGTTCTCACACAATTTAGTATTATATCACGGCACCATACACTGCAAATACACACTTACGTTCGAAAACGTGTGAAACATAAATTCGTGAAAGCTGACCAACCAAAGAGTTTCAAGCAAATAGTTCGTAAAACTCTACTTTCATTTCCTGACGTATCGTGTTTTGGCGCGCATTTTGACAGCTGTCAAATTAAAGTTCTTTATGTCGCGTTCAAATTAAGGTTTTTGTAGTTACGTTTTTCAATTACAGTGATACGTTTCATTTAATTAAATTAGTGTGAATGTGAAAAGAAAGTTCTGAGTTGTAATTATATTGCCATGCCGACTTTTTCGTTGCATTTGACCTTCAGTTCTGATACATTTTTATTAAGATTCTGGCCGAATGTTATAGATCTAATTAAATTCTGTGTCAAGTGTGAACCGGTATAATTAGAATATTAATTATCTAATTGAGTAAAAATTAAAATTTATTTTGTTTTATCGTTTTTTCATTCTAATTCAGAATACTTAATTAATTAACTGGGTAAGTATCTAAGTTTACGTTGAAGGTAGGTAGATACAGGTCTCCTATCTATGTAAAATAAAGTCCATTTGAGCTTAAAACCTTATCAAAACAGTAATCTATAACTGTTCTCACGCAATAAACCCTTTACTAACCAAAGTTAAAACTTAACCTAAATTCGCAACATTAGCATTCTCACAAATAAACTACGTTTTATTAAATCAAAGTTGTACACACCTGTGAAGAATGTTTATAAAAACCCGTTCAACTTGAACCAAGCATTAACCTAAGTAGTTAGAGACTGGTATAATTACTATGATGATCAAACGATGTCCTTGTGAAGATTTAAACTCGTGGTAAAAGGTTAGTGAATCATCTGATAACGGAACGTAAACAGATTTGGTTATCTGTAGAGATAAGAACTGTTAGCTACAATATGACTGTTAATAACTAAGTAGAAATAGTGTTTTTAGGGTTCCATAGCCAAATGAAAAAAACGGAACACTTATAAATTCGTCATGTCTGTCTGTCTGTCCGTCCGTATGTCACAGCCACTTTGCTGTTGAAACTTGACAAGTAGATGTATTCTGTGAACCGCATTAAGATTTTCACACAAAAATAGAAAAAAAAAAAACAATAAATTTTGGAGGTTAGGTACTTAGATCGGAAACTCAAAAAAAAAATTCATCAATCCCATACGTGTGGGGTATCTATGGGCAGGTTTTCAAAAATTATATTGAGGTTAGTGAAATTTTTTTTTTCTAAACTGAATAGTTTGCGCGAGAGACACTTCAGTAACTTCTAAAATAAGAGAATGAAAAAACTAAAAAACTAAATGATGTATTACCATGTAAACTACTAGCGAAAATTGGTTAGAACGAGATCTAGTAAGTAGTTTTCTTTTAATACGTCATAAATCGTAAATCGCAACTTTTGCTTATAATATTATACCTACAGGTTTGTGCGGAACTCTCGGTGCGCGAGTCCGACTCGCACTTGGCCGGTTTTTTTCAATATTGGCTGGCTTATTCGGGACTGTTTGTATTGAAAATGGTACCTCCGCCCGCGACCCCTCTCGTATAACATCGTCGTGTTTTAAGATGCCCTACGAATACGCCACAGTGTAAAATATTTGCAGTTGATCTACTGAACTGTTTTCTTTTAGACAATTGATTTCTTCTATTTTGCATTTTATTGTTACGTTTTACGGCAGGAACTTCACAAACTGTGATCTAACTCGAGACTTAAATGTTTATAAGATTCATTTTTCAAATAAAAAAGTAGTTGAAGTGACTTGCCAGTTTACTGTCCAATTTGCATGAAAAGTTAAATATTTTCATTAAAAAAAATTATGCTACGGGACATCCCGAAAACATTCAATACAAAAAACAGTAGTTGCATTGTCATTGCATATTGATATAGCGGCTATAGGCCTGTCTGCGGGAGCTTTTACATCTTTGACCAATTATCGTTAATATCTTGCATGTGAAAAAAAAAACAAAATGACAGCAGGTGATTATTTTTTTAATTACCGGCAAAGGCCATAAAGACATACAGCCACAACAGATCATAAGGCCAAGATTAGTGACGCCATCTTGATAAGCAAAGAGGTTAGTCAACGTAAAAGCGTTTTATCTAGATTTTCACAGTTTACTTAAGTTGTTATTAGTACTAGCAGCATATCTCTTCCGTAACTGTTCGTAAAATATATGATTTTAATATTATTATGTTGGTAGATTGTCATTCTGATTATTTCTTGGTGGCAACAATCATGTTGACATAGATTCTGTGTGATATTGTTAGGCAAAGCGTAAGCTATGATGCAGGTGACGCAGCACAGCACAATATAGATTTTGTAGGGCAGGGCAGGCAAGGCAGACAGGCCACGTGAAGCTCAGACACATTCGCGTTCTAAAAAGTATGAAGAATAGACGTATTCAAGAGGTTGCTGTTATTTTACAGTTTGTCAAAGAGTGAAAAAAACTATTTGGCAATGTGATTGGCAGACGTTCATTACGACATTACAAAATATATAATACTAGCTGACCCGTGCAACTTCGTCTGCGTCACATTTTGCATTAACGTTCCACTCCTATTTGCCTTAGCGTGATGATACATAGCCCTTCTCCTAACCTTAACCTTAACCTTCCTCGATAAATGGGCTATCTAACACTGAAAGAATTTTTCAAATCGGACCAGTAGTTCCTGAGGATAGCGCGTTCAACCAACCAACCAAACAAACAAACAAACAAACAAACTCTTCTGTTTATAATATTAGTATAGATATTACTAGCTGACCCACTTCGTCTGCGTCACATTTTCCATTATTGCTCCGCTCCTATTTGTCTTAGCGTGATGATATATAGATTAGCGCGCGTTCCTGAGATTAACGCGTTCAACCAAACAAACAAACTCTTCTGCTTTATAATATAAGTATAGAAGTATAGATATAATAATACATACATTACAAAATCTGCTCTGCCCCGCGCTACGTGGACCTGTTCCACCTGCGTCTCAGCATAGGTACGGTTAGCCTTATGGACTAAACAAGTTGTGCTTGTGCAGAAGTGAAAAACTTCCAAATAAAAAAAAACACTACAAAGTAAAAAATAATAATAGTAATTAAAAGAAATAATAATAGTAATTTGTTTTGTAAAAAAAAAAATATTTTTCACTTTTTAGTGGTAAGTAGGTACCCCTTTACCTAAAAACACCACTGTAAAATCGCAGAAAAGCAAAATACGCAATTTCGATTAATTCGACTTAAAATCCAAAAATCGTAACCGATTTTGATAAAATTTAAAGGGTGGTAATGACACTTTGCGTGACCAGAGGGCTGGCTCGTTCTTTGCTCAAATAATTAGCATTGCCATTCAACGTGGCAATGCTGCCAGTCTTCTGGGCACGTTTCCGGATGACAGCGATGCGGAGGAGTTCTTCGACGCCTAAGCGTATCTTGTTTTTGTATAGGTATTTATTTGTATATAGTTAGGTTTAGTTGTTTTCATGTTTTTATTATAAAGTAAGATACCTCTTTAAATATTTAAATGGGACCACCCATTTAAATTTTATGAAAATCGGTTCTGGGGTCTGCAAGTATATTCTTTCAGATAAAACATTTCACAACAACAGAATTTTTCAAATCGGTTCATAATTGACGGAGTTATGAGGTAACAAACATAAAAAAATACAACCGAATTGAGAACCTCCTCCTTTTTAGGAAGTCGGTTAAAAAAAAAGACAAAATACCTGTTTTTTTTTTTAAAGAGACTTTCTGAAAGCTCGAACTAAGTACAGACGCCAGCACATCAAGTTACAACAATCTGACAAATTTCTTTGTAACATTTTCAACTTTAAGCTAAAAGTATTGGGTTCAAATTTGATTAAGAAAATTTCAGTTTCGGAGGCACTGAACGCGCTTTCGAAAACTGTCACATTAATTTGTGAGTTAATACCATTTCAGAAAGTGGTAGTTAATCTTTTGACTTCGTATGGACATCATAATTATTATTTAAGGCACAGTTTTCTTACCTTTCACAAATTTTATCCAACCTGAGTTAATATACTAGAGAATATTGTTGCTAAAAATTTGGTTATAATAACAGACTTAAAAAAAGAGGAGGTTCTGTATAGATATGTCATGTATTTTTTCGTATACGCCCTACCTTTTTTTAATGGTACATCATCAAATGACTCCTCCCGCATTGAGCAGAGCAGAAGGGAGTGTCAGACTCTTACTGACTAAAACCCATCCGTGTTCTTCATAATGCCCTGTGCGTTCAAGGGCCGCGGTGACTCTTTAGAAAAAATCCGCAATGTATACCTACGCACAACCTAGTCATCGCATTAATATCACAATTTTAACCGACTTTCCAAAAAGGAGGAGGTTCTCAATTCGATTGTATATTTTTATTTTCTTTTATGTTTGTTACCTCATAACTCCGTCATTTATAAACCGATTTGAAAAAATTTTGTTTTATCTGAAAGAATATACTTGTCGATTGCAATGGTCCCATTTAAATTTTATGAAAATCGGTTACGAAGTTTAGATTTTAAATCGAAATAGCTGGAATTCGTTTACTAAAACTATCATCCAAATGATAATTTTTTGTCATCCAAGTAATCAAAATTATGCGTATTTTGCTTTTCTACGATTTTGCAGTGGTGTTGTTAGCAGGGTCGCACTAAAAATTAAAAAACGAAAGTCAGTGTCAAAATACGAAGAAACTAACAAAAACACCGACTTCCGAAATTAAAGTTATTTTTTACTTTGTAGTGTTTTTTTTTATTTGGAAGTCGGTTGTAGGTATATTTTTAAAATAAAAAGTTTTTTAATTTTCACACCACGACATTCAAATTCCATTCACGTAGGTAATTTAACTGACTCGCATAACAAAACATCTTCTCACTCTACAAGAATTAAAACAGAGAGTTGCATCAACATAATCAATATTTATAGAAGGAAATTATATTGTCAGGAACTCAGCAGTCAGGAAGAAATAGTATTCAAATCAAATCACTTGCATAGTTGTTCATGCATTAAAGAAAATATTAAAAAAATTGTGCGTAGCATCTTAATTATGTCCGTATACAAATTGTACTGGAAATTACTGTATTTTTTAAATAGGCACACGTTTGACCACTATCTCACCTGATGTTAAGCGATGATGCGGTCTAAGGTGGAGCACACTTGCCTAGAAGTAACCTTTTCACTCTTGACTTAAAGACTCCCAGGTTGTAGCTATCAGGAAACACAGACTCCGGCAGGGAATTCCACTCCTTAGCTGTGCTTGTGTGTAGGGAATGTGCGACGGAATTGCATAATTTCATTCCGCCAAGCCCGTTCCATCATCGCACCACAAGACGTACGGCGATACGCCACCGGTACATGGTGGACATTCCACCCACACGCACAAAACCTTTTGGGAACACATTCATAGTGCGTACAGCAAAGGAGTGGAATTCCCTGCCAGAGTCTGTGTTACCTGATAGCTACAACCTGGGAGTCTTTAAGTCAAGAGTGAATAGGTTACTTCTAGGCAAGCGTGCTCCATTTTAGACTGCATCATCGCTTACCATCAGGTGAGATAATGGTCAAACGCGTGCCTATCAAAACAAAAAAAGAAAAGTTTTCATGAATGTAAGTACAGCCATAACCTGGAATGCAAAGACTATTAGATAGATAGATAGATAGATTCATCTATTTGCCCGAAATATGGTATTATACAGATTTTATCACAGATACACGTAAGTTCAACATATTCCGCCCACTGAGTTCGGCATGAAAATTTTGTTATAATAATGCTTCTAAATACATTTACTTCAAACAAAATAATAAAATTTGTAATTTCTAAAAAAAAAAGCACGAACTAAATTATTAGGACACACACGGACGGGTTTACCTGTATTATAGGCAATATATTCATCAACGGGAATTAACGAGGTATACCCCATGACCTCTCACGAATGTATGTATAATATACAAAAATATTTTTCCAAATCCGACAAGTAGTTCCAGAGATTAGCGCGTTGAAGCAAACTCACCAGCATTACCTATAATATTAGTATAGATAATAATGTATTTAATACATTAGAAATCTGCCAGGATTACAGAATTTATTCGGAAGAGTCACCGCGGCCCTGGAACGCAAAGGGCAATGAGGAACACCGATGGGTTTTAGTCAGTAAGAGTCTGACACTCCCTTGTCCTCCGCCTAGAACGGGAGAAGCCATTTGATGATTTCCCGTCCTTAAAAATATATTTTTCTACCTAAATATATTTTTTTATTAATATACTTATTTCAACGGCTTACTACAAAATTGCACAACGGAACTGAATCTACATCCGACGGTACTCAATCACTCTTACTATATACCATTAACATGCACGCGATGGAGTGAAAACAATTGCTCCATGTATAATGTATGTACTTTCTACGAAACGTTTCATTGCATTCTTGACCTCGCGTCAAATCCTGTTCTCTGCTAACCTGCCGGCGGTTTGCGAATTTCACTTGTTTTTGGCAGAGGAAATGCGTGTTAAGTTATGAGTCATTTTTATCAGCATAAAACATACTAGCTGACCCGTGCAACGTCGCCTGCGTAACATTTTTCATTACTGCTCCGCTCTTATTGGTCTTAGCGTGATGATATCCTATAGCCTTCCTCGATAAATGGGCTATCTAACACTGAAATAATTTTTCAAATCGGACCAGTAGTTCCTGAGATTAGAGCGTTCAACCAAACAAACTCTTCTGCTTTATAATATTAGTATAGATTCTTCCGTTACTGAGTGACGGACAGACAACGCACAGCCGAAACTACTGATCGCAGGACGCTGAAGTTTGGCATGTAGATTCTCAATACTCAATACTCAATACTCAATAATATTTATTGCATTCCACAATGTGAGCTTAGGTGGTAGGTACTTTCTTTATAAGGAAGTACTTTCTTTATATTCTTTGGGAAGTTTAGGAAATAAAACTAGTTTGTTAAATAATTATCTATACTATACTATTATAAAGCAGAAGAGTTTGATTGTTTGTTTGGTTGAACGCTCTAATCTCAGGAACTACTGGTCCGATTTGAAAAATTATTTCAGTGTTAGATAGCCCATTTATCGAGGAAGGCTATAGGATATCATCACGCAAAGACCAATAAGAGCGGAGCAGTAATGAAAAATGTTACGCAGACGACGTTGCACGGATCAGCTAGTTTTATATATTAGGATGGCATAGCTACATAGATGAGCCGCGCAACTTCGTCTGACACATTTTTATATATCTGAAAGGATATACTTGCAGATTGGTCCCATTTAAATGATATCAAAATTTGTTACGAACTTTGGATTTTAAATCGAAATACCTGGAATTTGACTATTTAGATGATTCTTTGATAATCGAAATTGCGTATTTTGCTTTTCTGCGATTTTGCAGTGGTGTTGTTAGGTGTGGGGCACCACTAAAAAGTGAAAAATAAAAAACTTTTTACAAAAAAATTTTAATACAACCGACTTCCAAAAAAAAACACTACAAAGTAAAAAATAACTTTAATTTCGGAAGTCGGTGTCAAAATACGAAGAAAGTAACAAAAACACCGACTTCCGAAATTAAAGTTATTTTTTACTTTGTAGTGTTTTTTTTTGGAAGTCGGTTGTATTTTTTTGTAATTTAATAGATAGAGTGATTGAAGAGGAAGGTTTATTTGTATAATAATCAGCATTGCACCCGTGCGAAGCCGGGGCGAGTCGCTAATGATTAAATAAATGAAAATATTATTTCATTATCACGATGCATGATAATGAAGCAAGAGGGGAGAATAACATACCGAGTTTCGGCCGTGCCTCGGGAAGCACTTTAAGCCGTCGGTCCCGACTGTCATTTGTAGATCTTTAGCAGTCGTTACGGATAGTCAGAAACCAGTAAAATCTGACTCCAGTCTTACCAAGAAGTACCATGTTAACCAGTCAATGGGTTGTGGAGGTCCGGTAGGCAGCCGCTTCACTTAATATACTGATATTCAGTTGAATCCAGTTTGACTGAAAGCCGACCCCAATATAGTTGGGAAAAGGCTAGGCAGTTGATCATGACGCATTACGTAGTTTGAAACATCGAGAAGCGTGCGCCGTCTGAGCCTTGTATCCAGAGACGGCGTGCAATGGAACGGCGTTATTGTTTTGATACGTAAACATCATTAACGGGGTATTTCATAATGCTAATGCATTATTGTAGCTATTAACTTAACGAATTATTAAAAAAAATCGTACCCAGAGGTAGGTTATATCGGGTACAATAGTGGGCTGCCTTTGTAAGAAGACTAAAATGAAATAGTTTTTCAATTCGAACCGCAAAATAACGCCCTAGTCAAAGTTACCGGTGTTTTATTTTATAGTACCAAGTCCATATACCGTTTGGAATACTATTCTCCCTATAAGGGATACCACCGTAACGATTTATTTGGTGTAGTAATTGACCAGTTTAGCTTGACTTGCCGTAAAATATGTTACGAACCAAAATATGAAGTTTTCTCAGCTAGTGCCACAGTAATATATCAAGTTATAATGGTGGCGGCATTTGTTGCGCGTCGTATTTTTAGTATGCGGTAGGTGCTACGATATGTCATCAGCATAAGTTTCCTTTTTGGGTACGATTTATATTCTGTATTTTAATACTTTTGGTAACCTACCAAAAGTATAAAACACATACAGCGAAGCTTGGCAAAATAATAAATTATATTGAATATGGGCAAATAAATCACGACTCAGCTGTGTCTCATATTTTGTCTGACTAGCATCTTAAGTCTTTAAATAAAGATGAATTTACCCGAGGTTTCAATTTCGAGGCTTGATCCACAGGATACAAAGAATTTCCTGGGACAAAAGCTTACCTATGACACTCAACGATAGTCGAGCTTTTTGTTAGAGAAAACATTAAGCTTTTAATTGCATTTGTACTTTCAGAGATTGTATATGTCACCGGGAAATGGCAAACTCCGTAAGATTGTAAAATATCGCGTGAAATTGTAAACTGTATTTTTCTAAATAAGACACTGATATTTTGGAAATGATTAAATTTGGATAGGATTTATTATACTTATACAAAACGATGTTTTCATTATACCGCGTGTATCTGACATCGACGCACAAACGAGAAATTATAATTTAATCAAAATTTATTACAAATCTTACGGAGTCATTTTCCGGTGACATCAAACAATTCAATAAACACACGACTTTATCTCTACACCCAGAGTGGATCCAGGATTATCATTTGAGGTTACTTTTTGTAAATTCGATTTTGTTATGTTGTAGACTACCTAAGATATCACTGTGTTTGGGGGGGGAGGGGAAGCTTGAGCACCTCAGCCTGTCCCTTTTTCATTTGTTACGTATGGGAAATCATCAAAAGATTCCTCCTGCTCTGGAGCAAAAGGGAGTGTCAGAGTCTCTTACTGACTAAAACCCATCCGTGTTCGTCCTAATGCCATATTTTGCGTTCCAGGGCCGCGGTGACTCTTTCGAATAAATTTTGCAACACAACACATGTATTGAATTGAGAACCTCCTCCTTTTTGGGAAGTCGGTAAAAACTGATTGAACGTGATACTGCTATACGTTTTTATGTGTATCACTCCATTCGTCCATTTAACTGGTAACTGTATAGTCACGCAGTTATGTACGAGTAGGTAACCTTCTTATTAACCTTCTAACACTCGGTTAACTTGTCAAAGACATGATCGACCTTATTCACGCAAGAACCTATGTCATGTGGAACTGAAGGTTTTAAGTTTTACTATTGGATATATCACCGGAAAGTGGCAAAAATCGTAAGATTATAAAATAACTTGAGAAATTAATAACTTTCAATAAATTGTCAACTAAACATTTTTAATTATTTTTACGCATCAAAATTTTATTTATAATTTCTCTAATTCATTCCGAGAAATTGTGAACTGAAATAAAATGGCGACCAATCAGAAGCAAGTCTACAGGAAAATAGGTTCTCATTGTTCAAATGTGACGTCACATATATGCCATAGAGTTAATTTTCATCTTTATGACTAACTAGCTGACCCGTGCAACGTCGTCTGCGTAACATTTTTCATTACTGCTCCGCTCCTATTGGTCTTAGCGTGATGATATATAGCCTATAGCCTTCCTCGATAAATGGGCTATCTAACACTGAACGAATTTTTCAAATCAGACCAGGAGTTCCTGAGATTAGCGCATTCAACTAAACAAACAAACAAACTATTCTGCTTTATAATATTAGTAGGTATAGATAAGGTTTCAAGGTTATTCAAGATTGATTTGACAGCTTGAGGTAGCTGATGTACTGGCTAATTCTACTAGTGGCCTTTTTAGACCGTCTGGTCATGAAGACTTCATCAGGTATGTTTCATAATTCTAGTATTTCATCACACAACCTAATCCTTCCGCATCCGTCCAGCATAACTTCGTTAGACCAAATCTTTTTCGATTTATTTTTCACGTCTAAAATCTAGCACATAGTTGCATTACATAAACGTTGATATTACGTTATGTTCTACATATTCAAAGCTAAACGAATTGAAGGTTCTATTGTGAGTTTGTGTGTCATTGCATGCTACGACGCTATTATATCTGAACATGGTGGATAGAACTGTTAAGAAAAATGGAGCCGGAAATCGCGGATATGTGGTTTTGGTCCTGGCTGTTATTTGAAGATTTAGTTTTATTTATTTTGAGATTTTGATTGTTTTATATCTGGTGGGCAACTGACGATGGTTGATGTCGGGTTTATGTATACAACGTGTAACGGAATAAGTTTAATACCACATGTTGTACCACTGGTTTATTGATCAATTTTTACATAAGAAAATTATTTAAAGAACAAACTATATACACTTAAAATAGAAAAAAAAAACTCCTAACTAAAAAATGGCATAAAAAAATTCGTCCCCATCGCTATCGACTGGAAGTGAGCCCAAAAGACTGGCTGCATGGCCACGTTGTATGGCAATGCTTATCCTCTGTCCAAGGTAAAAGCCAGCTCTTGGGTCAACAAAGCGTCAACTAAGCGTTTTGCAGGATCTTTAAATAGGACGTGAGCACTCGGACCCCACGGTCCAAGAGTTTCAACCCCAAACGGCTCAAAAATGTAGTTGCCAATAAGGCTACTATATTTCCGCCGTTTGAGGTTTTCAGCAGCCGAAGCCGCAGAACCAGCACAGCACGACGAGCTAGGAAGATGGGATGGCGCAAGAGTATCGACACAAGTAGCGTCCCACACTAAAAGCCTACCCATATACCACATTGTATATTCAAATCGTGTAACTTACATAACGCAATTTGGGATTATGCGACATCTGAGGGTCAATTCTTCTAATTTTTACTAATCTAATTTTTTCGCATTCGCATGTCAATCGAAAACTGTCAAAAATGCTTTAATTTTCATGCACTTTTGACAGTTTGCGACTGAGATGCGAATGTGAAAATTAGTAGAATTGGCATACAGCTGGCGCCAAAAGAAAAAGGTCGTATACACAAAACGAAGTTATCGATTTCCGACCTTAATTTTTTTCTATGTGTCAGAAATTGGTTACTTCGTTCTGTGTAAATACGTCTTTTTTTTTCCCATGACAGCAGTCTGGTTACTTATTAAAGGATCTTAAACATTCAATTGGGTACGATATTCGATACATGGATATGCTTTTAACCATGTTTCTTAATGACAGGATGACCACATAAGTTGACCAATGAATGCCGTCTACGCAATTAAATAAATCAAGATCTAAAGACGGAAAATTATCCTCTTTTAGGATAGGCTTCGTATTGAATTTGTTTGAATGGAACCATAATATTTTTCTAAAATCAGTAACTCCTTATTAGCTATCTACCAATGAAAGTCCCACCAAAATCGATCGAGCTGTTCCGCAGATGAGCCGGTAGAAACAGACATACTGACAAAAAGAACTTTAAAAAAATGATTGTTTTTGGTTCGTATATTATTAACTGTTTTTATATGAATCTTCAATAATGTTTACTTGTATGTATATATTAAATATGTATAGATATAGTAGTGCGCATTGAGGCACTGTAAGGTGAGATAGTTCAAAGATCAAACTAGTTTCGGTCATATTAATACTTTTTGGTACCTACAGGTGATTACAATAGTGGCATAGTTTGTGCTGTGTAATTTTATGAACGCGACCATTCATATTGTTTTATGAACGCGACCATTCGTACAATTGTATGAACGCGACCATTCAGTCGTGTTAATTAATTATCACAAACTAACTGACCCGCGCAACTGCGTCACATTTTCCATTATTGCTCCGCTCCTATTTGTCTTAGCGTGATGATATATAGCCTATAACCTTCCTCGATAAATGGGCTATCTAACACTGAAATAATTTTTCAAATCGGACTAGCAGTTCCTGAGATTAGCGCATTCAACCAAACAAACAAACTATTCTGCTTTATAATATTAGTATAGATGTGAACGTGTTTAACAACAGTTCATTAATTAGCGACAGAAATTCTGAATCAGAGAAAAAAGAATAAGTATATACTTAATTGTAAATCAGAAATAGTTACACAAATCTTAGAATCTGTTGTTAAACTTGCAACTATAATTTATTGATGCACTAAGAAATGAGAATCATTCAGAAGATTTGAACGGGAAAAACCCTTTAAATAATAAGATCCTCGCAATGTTTTCCTCGGACTCTTAAAAACAGAAATACATTGTAAACCCTTTTACAAAAAACGAAATTGTATGCTTAATCATTATCTCTAAACCTTGAACCCTTAACCACTAAAGTCAAGATAATCTCCTTCATACCCAAAACATTGATATAAATAAAAACAAAAGCCGATCAACCAGTTTGAAAACAAAATACAATCCACTTGTGTGCTCGCTCACACATTTTTGGTCGCTTTTTTATGTGGGTAGGCGTTTCCTCGATATTGGTACAGGTTTGATTCCCGATCGCGTGCCGTCTTTAGGAATTTTAATACTTCTTTTTCGACTAGTTTTTTGGTCGAATATTTTTGAGTATCGAGTGTCGGAATTTGAGCTTAAAATGGATTATTTAAAGCCGTTTTCGGGTCATGGTTTTATTTTACTTTTGATTTGTAATACTTTGTTGTTTTTTATTGAAGATATTTTAGTGCGTTTGGGTGTCTTAGGGTACACTCTCATTGAATTTATTTTGCCTTCGAGTACTGTAGTAGTGTTTTTACTTTCGACTGGATTTTAGAATATATTTTTTATTAGATTTCAGACCATTAGGACCTGGACGTAATTGATTTTGTATAGAGATTATGCGTTATTATTCTAAGAGATTATGATATCAAAAATTGGATAAATGAGGTTGATTTAGGATATGTGGGCCAATTCTACAAATTTTTAAACAACTTTCGCATTCGCATGTCAATCGCAAACTGTCAAAAAAGGCCTTAATTTTCATTTTAGACCTTTTGACAGTTTGCGAATGAGATGCGAATGTGAAAAATTGTTTTCAGTTCCTTTCGATAATACGGAATCCCTATAGATCCTAACTAATATTATAAATGTAAACGCTGAACCGATTTTTGGTAAACATTGGTACAGAGATAAATAGGACAACGACACGGTTGGCGCAGTGGTTGAGCGATCGACTGCTGCGCAGCATGTTCGAGTTCGATTCCCGCACGGAACAAATATTTGTACGACCTACAAGTATTTGTTCCGAGTCTGGGTGTTTTTCTATCTATAATATGTATGTATTTACAAAAAAAAAAAAAAAAATGTATATAAGTAGTTTATCAGCCATTTCGTTACCATAACACAAGCATTAAGTTGCTTAGCTTGGGACTATATGGCGTTGTGTGAAATGTCCAAGGATATTATTATAGGACTTTGGAGACGGGTAAAAGCTACTTTTACACGAACTCTCAAATAAAGCTGTTTTATTTATGACGAGGTTGTCATATCAGTATTATTCTGATTTTTTTCTAACCAATTTGATAATATTTTTTATTGTTTCCAGATCTGAAGACCCACTCCCGTTTATTTTTGTAAGTATTGTTTTAAAAATCGATATTTCACTTTTTAAACCATCCCATATGTAAATGTCACCATATCAGAGGTATCACGAATATTTTGACGTATAGTACCTACCTAACGTTAACGTAAGTGAATTTTGAATGTGAAAAACTACAACCCCATTGTATTTTGGTTAAATTTTATGAGACATAAACAATTTATATCTGTAAAAATATGAATATAGTGATCTAATTCAATTAAATATTATGTGCAAAACGAGTAAGCTATGGTAAAATTTTACGTTACGTTAATATACGTCAAAAATATTCGTGCTAGGCCCTCAGTACACTTATATTTAAGTGACACTCATTTCTACGCTTAGTTTTCTTAATAATATTAACCGCGAATACATAAAAATGGTAAACGGTCTAGTTTTTGCCGCGTTAGAAGTCGAGAGGCGTGAGAAATATCATCATTATGCAGCTCTTAATTAGATTAGTGGAATATACGTGCGAATCAGTTAATTAGCGGTTACTTTTAACTATATATCGTTTAATGTAACACTAATAACCGCTGTGTTTGCTTATTAAATTATCTACATGTTGGCGTAATTTTTAGATCAATGCAAACTCCGTAAATTTGTAAAATGTCGCGATAAATTGTAAACTGTTTTATTTTATTTGGATGGGATTTATTATAAACAAAAAGATTTATTCAAAATATATCGAGAAATTATAGTCTAATCAAGATTTATTACAATCTTGCGAAGTTTACCTCACGATAGCGCCAAATAGGTCCACTTCAATAAACACTGACAACTGGTTTAAAAGACTGTCCATGGAGTTTCTTGCACGTTCTTCTCCATAGGATCTACTCTTTGGAACGTGCAACTGCCGCGCTGGAGACAGGGCCGATGAGTGTGTTTTGTTGCAGAACAACTTGCTGCTCTTGTCGCTAGTGCGGCAGATTAGCTTCATCTATTTGACTGACAGACCTTGACTATTCAAAAGTGCCTGTAACTGGTCTTGAAATAAAGGATTTTGTATTTGTTCAGCGGAATGCTTGACGCTGGTTTTTAACTAAACTAGCTAATATGCCAAGGAAATGTAACTTTATGCGATAGTACACATCTGCTCATTCCTTTTGCTACACAAGCGTGATGTCATGCTATATCCGCTACTAACTAACCTATACTTCTCCCGCCATTAGGCAAACGATCTAAGACCACAGATAAAAAAGCTATTTATTAAGACGCCATGTTTGTTGGCCATAGTGTCAGTGAATGAAGTTGATTGCCGTGAGCTCATCGTGATGTCATTGCAAACAATGTTCCTTTTACCTGTAGCATCTGCATATAACATGTATGAAGATTTGAATGCGAGATGAACTAAAATGTAGGTAGGTATGAGGTATGTAATGTAGGTAGGAATCTTATGGAAACAAGCATGAAAAAGTGAGTTTGTGGATAGTGGTACCGGAGATAGTCGTAATAAAAGACTACGAAAGAGGGTAGACCGATATGTCTTCCAATAACATCCCACCCGCAAGATCTTCAGTTACTCCGTGATCATGGCGCTTGCAACAGTGCAATAAAAAGGTACATGGTAGCAATCCCGTAATAAACTATTCTAATACAAGCATGAAAGTCATTAAGAAAAGCAATTCCGTTCACCGTTGAAAACAGGTCCTTTTGAAAGATTTTTAATCTTTCGTTTACCATTTTCCTCTTGTTTAGTTTAGTTAATAGTAAAGTACTATTGTAATAGCTTATGCCCCTAACTTCACACGCACATAACCCGTTCTTTCCCGTTGGAATTTCGGGAAATTTTCTTAGTGCTCACCTGCACTCTCCAAGGAACCTACACGCCAAATTTTAGTTTTCTACGACCAGTAGTTTCGGCTGTGGGTTGTCTGTCACTAACTCAGAAACGGAAGAATTTTGTATATTAGGACTAGCTTATGCTTGCGGCTTCGCCCATTTGACAAATTATGTACTAAAATCTTCCTCGAGAACCACTCTATTCATTGGTGAAAAAATCATGAAAATCGGTGCAGTAGTTTTTGAGTTTATCGCGGACAGACAGACAGATGCGGAGGAGGACTTTGTTTTATAATATGTAGCTTGATATCCGAGTTTCGGTTGTTTGTCGAATGAATTAAGCACTTGAAGATAAGAAAGTTTCAAAAGTTTTCAAGCAAAAGTCGAGATTCTCAAGTTATTTTATTTTAAAACTGGGATTCAGAGCGATTCTTGCCCAGTTTATCACGTCAGCAAAACAGCGTACCTATTAACTTCATAAATGACAGCATAAAAAATATTTACTTACCATAACTGGCTAAGTAAATATTTTTTTTTATTTTTTATTTGAGATGCGTTTGCCTTGGCTCAGTATTGGTCAGAGATAACAGAGAAAAGGTCTACGATGGAGCGAGCTTACCCAGAAGGAGCCTGTTAACTCTAAACTGCCCATTCGGTAAACTCTTGGCCCGCTCCAAAATGCTCGGTAACCCAGTCGAACGGTCTCATCGGCCGATTTGTCAAGCGCTTGGCCGACTTACGGTATCGAGTCGCCAATTACCGAGAATCGATTCTTCCGGAAAATCGATATACTCGGTTACGTAATCGTTATCAAGTGCGGTTCAGGTTGCATCGATTTTAAGTAAAGCGGTTCGTGATGTTATGGTGTCACTGGCACCATTGTTGCAATTAAAATTAAGGAATAATTGCAAAGTTGAGTTATTGGTAAATATTTTGTTTTTAGTTTTCTTGGTAATTTATGAAATACCTTTCGTATTGAGTGTCTAGGCTGTATATCATGATTTGTGAAATTCTTTCGAAAGGTTGAAAGATCGACGACTTTTAGTTACAACCAGTAAATTAAAATTTGAATTAGAGTCAACTTTTATTAGCTCTACTGTCTTCATCCATACTTTCTGTAGCTAGCGTAAAAGATATGGATTACATGATATGCTTTTCTATTACAATTTTAATTACAATCAAAGATGGTTTTCGAATAATTGCAATGCTAGATTCCATCATCCACAAATTGCAAAACTATTTAGTCCGTTAGTTAGAGTATTGAAAAATAATGGACACGTATTTTTTTGTTTTTTAAATCAATGAATATTGACAACGATAAAACGCATCAAAACTCGCGAGTGGGGGCTCGTGACGCCACGACTCACTAAAAATATGCAAAGGTGTGACGTATTGAGAATTTTAAAAGCGTCTTAACTTCGTCAATTTTGGTTCCCGTAACAAAAGAAAAAACACGGATCAAATATTTTTTGATAATCTAACTGACGGACTAATTAGATTTTTTTCAGGACACAAGCCTATTCCGTCTGTAGTTGAGAACAGGTCCTATTGAAAGGAAGTCTTGGTAGACATTAACTGCAGATCAAGCTAGGGTTGCAAAATCTGGCAGGGAATTTGTTCGACAGAGTCAGTGCAGCTCAGAAGGCCAATCGCGCTAATTTTAAAAGTTTAGGTCCGCTTGCAATTCGTTTCCAATTCAGTTTTAGTTATGATCTAATTTCGATTCACCTGTAAGGAATTTGGTATCGCGCTAAAGTTTAATTAAACTTCAACCAAAGTTGCGTCAAAACTATATCGTAACCTTTACAAATATTTTCGTATTTTCCTTCAAAATCCAAACAACACAACGCGAACGATTGAGAAAAAGTCACGAAAAAGTAGCACTGTTTCAACTTTTTGTTTGACAGCGGTAACGTTACAGTTGTGATGCAGTTGCGTTCCAAGTTTCTGTCAAACGTTTAGCGCGATACGGAATGTTTAAAAAAGTTGTGAAATGGCTACAGTTCAGTTGCGTTCCAGCCGAATTTTATTAGCGCGATTGCCCTCCTGGAACGCTAAGGGAGGAACATGGATGGCTTTTAGTCATTAAAATTCTGACACTTCCTTCCGCTCCACACAAAGCCTAAGGAGCCATTTTTGAATTTAGAACTCTTTTTTTACTTGATATGGGTTTACTCTTGACTCTAGTCTTGGTCGGAGATGACAGAGACAAAGTCTACGATGGAGCGAGCTTACCCAGAAGTAGCCTGTTCACTCTAACTTTGAAAATATTAGGGTTGTAAGCATTCGGAAAGACAGACGCAGGCAAAGTGATCCACTCCTTTGCTGTGCGCGTTATGAAAGAACTTTACTTAAATCTATACTTCTATTCTATACTAATATTATAAAGAGGTAAAATTTGTTTGTAAGTTTATATGTAGGGGCTAATTAATTAAAGCTCAATAACTCTCACCCCTCGCGCACTAACCTTTCCCAGACAAACTACACATTCAACAATCCAGCCCAGAGAAATGCGTAGAGTGGTTCATAACTGGTAATTTGCTGCCTTTCCCCTGTGCTGACCTCTGGTGGCGAAAGCCGCAAGGTCACTCTATTGATAAGTTAGCCGCACTGTATCTAAGCCTTGGCTGGGCAGTTATAAAGTTGTACCACATCTGGTCTTAACACGACAGCGTCCGATATCTATTCGCGATCATATGAATCATTATAAGCCTGGGTTACTGGTTAGTTATTTGTTTATGACTTTAAACTAAATTAGTTTCCATGGCGTTAGAAAGGTATTTGAGGGAAAATTGTGTCTTACCGGTTGGCCACCTGACGCAATTGATTTTTATACTTTTATATCAGTGACGTCAAGTGGAACCAATGGTTCCACTCCGGGCGCAACCGGTTGTCATAAAATTAGGACTAATGGCTTGAATCAGATATAAGTAACTAAATCTGCCTACGTAACACAAAAACATGGAAAAAGTATTTTTTAACTAGCTGTCCTGTGTGACTTTCTTATTTTTTTCTTTCATAAAAACCTTCTCCTGATAATAACAAACACAACACTAATAAAGAATTAGCGAAATCGGTCCAGCTGATCACGCGTGATGCGATAACAAAGGGAAATAGGGAGTCATTTTTATTATAGGTAGATAGATATCCCACAAATAGGGAGTCATTTTTATTATAGGTAGATAGATATCCCACAAATAGGGAGTCATTTTTATTATATGTAGATAGATATCCCACAAATAGGGAGTCATTTTAATAAAGGTAGATAGATATCCCACAAATAGGGAGTCATTTTTATTATAGGTACATAGATATCCCACAAATCGGGAGTCATTTTTATTATAGGTAGATAGATATCCCACAAATAGGGAGTCATTTTTATTATAGGTACATAGATATCCCACAAATAGGGAGTCATTTTTATTATAGGTAGATAGATATCCCACAAATAGGGAGTCATTTTTATTATAGGTAGATAGATATCCCACAAATAGGGAGTCATTTTTATTATAGGTAGATAGATATCCCACAAATAGGGAGTCATTTTTATTATAGGTAGATAGATATCCCACAAATAGGGAGTCATTTTTATTATAGGTAGATAGATATCCCACAAATAGGGAGTCATTTTTATCATATGTACATAGATATCCCACAAATAGGGAGTCATTTTAATATAGGTAGATAGATATCCCACAAATAGGGAGTCATTTTTATTATAGGTAGATAGATATCCCACAAATAGGGAGTCATTTTTATTATATGTAGATAGATATCCCACAAATAGGGAGTGATTTTAATATAGGTAGATAGATATCCCACAAATAGGGAGTCATTTTTATTATAGGTACATAGATATCCCACAAATAGGGAGTCATTTTTATTATAGGTAGATAGATATCCCACAAATAGGGAGTCATTTTTACTATAGGTAGTTAGATATCCCACAAATAGGGAGTCATTTTTATTATAGGTAGATAGATATCCCACAAATAGGGAGTCATTTTTATTATAGGTAGATAGATATCCCACAAATAGGGAGTCATTTTTACTAAAGGTAAGTAGATAGATATCCCACAAATAGGGAGTCATTTTTATTATAGGTAGATAGATATCCCACAAATAGGGAGTCATTTTTATTATAAGTAGATAGATATCCCACAAATCAGTCACCGCCAGTTCGAATTCCAACGCAATAAGTTTCCTTCTTCTTTTCATTGGCAACAATCCCTCCATCTCTCCTCTCTCTCCCTCTCTGTCCCTCTCTCTCTACTTGAAACAAAATAGGGAACACGCATGAAAAAAATATTGAAGTGAAATCTTCTTGAACACTTTTCTTGGGATAGATATAAAATGTTAAACTCGCGTCAGGACACGTGACCAGGGGCCCGAGTCTGCTATTACAATAGTGTCAGAATGGTCGATCACTGATTTCAAAATCGTTGATTTTGACAAGTTTGGTAATCTACTAACATAATGGCATCATAATCGCGTCATTATGACATTCCAATGATCAACCACTGACACGCCATTGAAAGAAAGCCATATGAATGGTAATCTCGTACATAATGACAGATTTAGTATTTACGAACTTCTCACTACTTCAGATTGCTTATAACACTAATAAATAATATGTAAAACTAAATATAAATAAAATCTGGCATGAATAAATGCTTTTATAATAATGGCAATACGGCATTCCTACCGCAATTCTATTACGAGACCATTGACGTCCCAGTGACCGGCCACTGACGTGCCAGTGACCGTGCGATTATGAATTTAGCAGATTACGAACTTTTAGCAAAATGACAATGGCATGACAATGGGATCGTGTCGGAATGACAAATTTATAAAAATAGCAGACTCGGGCCCCTGATCGAAAATTCGTAAGATGTTAGGACACGTGACCTGATTGAAAATTCGTAATACGGATGATTCAAAAATGCAAAACGTTAATGTTTAAGTTTTCACCCGTTGTTTCTTTTTTTAATTTTCTATCCAGTTAATCTATAAATACACAACAAAGTCATCGGCGGATTTAAAAAGGCTACTGTGAAATATTCTCATACAACCTTGAACTTTATGCTTTAGCATTTAAGATGAAAATGATATTTGATAGATTTATACAATTTATTAATTGTATGTTTAATATTATCCTTATATATTATATATTTAATATGATCCTGATATGATTCTTGTAAAGTGACCCTTTTAAGACCGCTGACGAATGAAAAATCTACCGTTAGTCACAGCCATCACTGCCCCATATCCTCTCAATACACACCAGGACACAGCCTAACCAAAACAGCACACCCAGTCGCACTGCTGACCCCAACTACCGTAAGCCACTAGGCTGTGTAAAAAAAAAACGCTCGAGCTTAAAGGAATGTGACCGGTTGAGTTAGCCTTGGTTGGAGGGCAACCACTAGTGGACAATGTTGGTGCAGACTAGCTCGGAGTTACACTAGTTGCGTATTGTTTGGAATTGTATTTTAAGCTGGTTAGCAAGGGTAAGGCCGCTATCCCACTGGCGTTTTACGAGCGTTGGCGTTTCTTCAACGTCCAAGTCTGTAGTGTCATACGTTAACTTCGCGTCAACGCGACGTTAACCTTGCGTACAACCACGACACCTCGCTCTTTCCGTGTGGGCGCGGACGGGCGGCTTGATTGTTGCCAAAAATCGCAACGTCAACGTCGCATCTGCGCAGCGTTGACGTTGCATAGACGTTGGAGAAACGCCAACGCTCGTAAAACGCCAGTGGAATAGCGGCCTAAGGTTGAAAAAAAAGAGGGGTGAACCTACTGCATAAATGTGTAATACAAAAATGATTACAATCTTTTACATTTTTCTTTGTTTTTTGGGGTTCCGTACCCAAAGAGTAAAACGGGACCCTGTTACTAAGACTCCGCTGTCTGTCCGTCTGTCACCAGGCTGTATCTCATGAACCGTGATAGTTAAGACAGTTGAAATTTTCACAGATGATGTATCTCTGTTGCAACTTTAACAACAAATACTAAAAAACAGAATAAAATAAACATTCAAGAGGGCTTCCATACAACAAACGTGATTTTTTTGTCTTTTTTATAGATAATGGTACGGAACCCCTCGGTGCGCGAGTCCGACTCGCTCTTGACCGGTTTTCTTTTTTCCATTAGCCTATAATGTCTCACTGCTAGGCAAAGCCCACAAAACTCCAGTTTAGTAACTTCTTCTTTGTAAAATTGGATTATTTGTCACAATTTTTCTTTTTATTGTTTCCTTTACCACAGGAAAAAAAAACATTTTTCATATTTTGTCGTTTTAAAAAAAAATACGTATTTATAAAAATAATAAATTATTTAGTACATAAATAACGAATTCCATTTGCAAAGATTCAATTGAACTTAACACACAACAACAGAACGGCTTGTGCTTAATTCGCGACCATGAAGCTCACTCAATGGTTGATGCAACTGATGACGTCACATCCGCTAAATTAACACCTCAGCTGAGGTGAACACCGTTCAATCTCGGACTATCATCGTATGATACTCATAGCAGCCATCGTTTTTGAACAAAAACAAAACCCATTTTCCGTACTTAAAAAAAAAACCGGTCATGTGCGAGCCGGACTCTCAAACTAAGGGTTCCTTACCATTAACCGAGAAGAACACGTTTCTTGTATGGTAGCCCTTTAATTTTTAATTTAATTTTTATTATTTGTTGTTATAGCGGCAGCAAAAATACACACTGAAAATTTTAAGTGTCTACCTATTACGGTTTTTGAGATAGAACCCAATGACAGACGAACGGACGGGCAGTGGTGGCTTCTAGTATTAAAGTTCCGTCTGTTACTTTTCGAGTACGGAACCCTAATAATGAACCCAGAGCGCAAAAATTCAAAAAGTTATTTATTCAAATTAGGGTGAGTGCCAGCACTTTTTGAACGTCAACGTTTCAAAGAAGATAGTCCCCCAAAAACGCCCGCCCGTCACCACTTCCTAGTGTTTTAGCTGGAAAGAAGTGGCCAAAAAACTCCCCAGCAACATATCTGTCTGTTGCGTTAGAATAATCGCATTTATACAAAATTATACAAAGTATTGTTGCAAACAAAAAAAAATAAAAAATGGGTATCACATACAACCTAAAAACTAAAATCATGCGAAGTTATGCTAATCTTGAGGACCGTCTCCACGAGCAAAAGAATCGCGGCGAGTTGACGTTTTTTCGCTCATCGCCGTGTGGAGACACTTTCATAGAATGGAAGATGATAATGTCAGAATGTTTGAATTTTTGTGAGAAGAAGCATGATTGAGTGAAATCTATTTTAACTATGTTAAATAGTGTAATTGGTTTCGGCCGTTCTATTAAAATAAATAAATAAATAAATAGAGTTGATATAGAAATACGTGGCACGACGATAAATCGCTGCCAAGGAGCAACGTGTTACCCAGTTAATGTGTTGTGGAGGTCTGAGGGCCAATGGGCTTGTGTCCTGAAAAAATCTAACTAGTCCGTCAGTTAGATTATCAAAAATATTTGACCCGTTTTTTTTCTTTAGAAGAAAAAATGGTTCCCGTAGAACCAAAATTGACGAATTTACGACGCTTTTAAAATTCTCAATACGTCACACCTTCGCATTATTTTTAGTGAGTCGTGACGTCACCAGCCCCCACTCGCGAGTTTTGATGCGTTTTATCTTTGTTAATATTCATTGATTTACAAAAAAACATTTTAAACTGCGCATGTCAATTTCAAACTGTTTTACAGTTTGAAATTGACATGCGCAGTTTACCCTTAATTTTCATACATTTTTGACAGTTTACGATTGAGATGCGTATGTGAAAATTTGTAGAATTGGAACAATGGTAGGCAGCCGCTCCACGTAAAATACTGGTATTCAGCTGAATCCAGTTTGGCTGGAAGCTGACCCCAATATAGTTGGGAAAAGGCTAGGCAGATGATGACGAAAAATCGATGCGATTCTCTCGTTCGTGGAGAGAGACCTTAAAAACATGGGTATGAGGAAATTAATCTAGATATCGAGACACACGGCAGTTGTGTCAGCCAAGTTCGCAATGCTAAAAGTACAGTCACTAACACATTAAGTTAACCGAAACTGTCAAATTATCCCAGTCAACCTTGAACCTTATTTCTTTAAGGATAAAGATGAAAATCTATTAAAGAAATTTGACAGATTCCTGTAGCTTGATGTGCTTGTCTGTACTTATAGGTACCTATCGTTTTTTACCCGCGTTATGAATAAAAGGTACTAAGTAGGTATGTATTTAGCGCACAAAGACTCGTTAACAAGGTTTAAAAAGACAAAAAAATGCCTTTATTTTTACCCAATATTAGTGAAAACACTTTTGAAATGTTTAGCGTTATATCGCTAAAATATTAAAACCGGCCACTTCAACTGTTTAACTATCACGGTTCATGAGATACAACCTGAGAACCAATTCTATTAGTTTTCACATTCGCATCTTATTCGCAAACTGTCAAAAATGTAGGAAAATTAAGACTTTTTTGACTGTTTGCGATTGACATGCGAATGCGAGAGTGGTTTAAAAATTAGTAGAATTGGCCCTCTGGTGTCAAACCGGCGGAGGGAAAGACAGCGGAGTCTTAAGTAGTTCCGTTTTACCCTTTGGGTACGGAACCTAAAAAACCACTCACTCTTTACGTGACTGATTTTTTCGCATGGAAGTGTTAAGATATAAATATTACTTTTAAGAAACTACGTATTAGGTATGTTGTAAGACTTAAGAACTACATATCGTCTTGTTATTTCTGCTTAAAAGTGTTCCTAACTGCTTGACATGAGCTCTCCATAGAAAATTCGTAAAGTGTATTGTTGATGGTCAAATGTGCCCTGATGGATTACATGTTTCCTAAGTCATCTTCCAACTATTTAAAAATCATACACAATAAAATTTATAATAAAAAAAATTGAGTCCCAATTCTACTCTAAATTAAATATCGTATGTGTTTGTATGTTTGTATGTGTTGTATGTGTTTTCTTGGTAATTTATGAAATACCTTTCGTATTGAGTGTCTAGGCTGTATATCATGATTTGTGAAATTCTTTCGAAAGGTTGAAAGATCGAAGACTTTTAGTTACAAGTAAATTAAAATTTGAATTAGAGTCAACTTTTATTTGCTCTACTGTCTTCATCCATACTTTCTGTAGCTAGCGTAAAAGATAAGGATTACAAGATAAGCTTTTCTATTACAATTTTAATTACAATCAAAGATGGTTTTCGAATAATTGCAATGCTAGATTCCATCATCCACAAATTGCAAAACTATTTAGTCCGTTAGTTAGAGTATTGAAAAATAATGGACACGTATTTTTTTGTTTTTTAAATCAATGAATATTGACAACGATAAAACGCATCAAAACTCGCGAGTGGGGGCTCGTGACGCCACGACTCACTAAAAATATGCAAAGGTGTGACGTATTGAGAATTTTAAAAGCGTCTTAACTTCGTCAATTTTGGTTCCCGTAACAAAAGAAAAAACACGGGTCAAATATTTTTTGATAATCTAACTGACGGACTAATTAGATTTTTTTTCAGGACACAAGCCTATTCCGTTTGTAGTTGAGAACAGGTCCTATTGTAAGGAAGTCTTGGTAGACATTAACTGCAGAACTTGCTAGGGTTGCAAAATCTGGCAGGGAATTTGTTCGACAGAGTCAGTGCAGCTCAGAAGGCCAATCGCGCTAATTTTAAAAGTTTAGGTCCGCTTGCAATTCGTTTCCAATTCAGTTTTAGTTATGATCTAATTTCGATTCACCTGTAAGGAATTTGGTATCGCGCTAAAGTTTAATTAAACTTCAACCAAAGTTGCGTCAAAACTATATCGTAACCTTTACAAATATTTTCGTATTTTCCTTCAAAATCCAAACAACACAACGCGAACGATTGAGAAAAAGTCACGAAAAAGTAGCACTGTTTCAACTTTTTGTTTGACAGCGGTAACGTTACAGTTGTGATGCAGTTGCGTTCCAAGTTTCTGTCAAACGTTTAGCGCGATACGGAATGTTTAAAAAAGTTGTGAAATGGCTACAGTTCAGTTGCGTTCCAGCCGAATTTTATTAGCGCGATTGCCCTCCTGGAACGCTAAGGGAGGAACATGGATGGCTTTTAGTCATTAAAATTCTGACACTTCCTTCCGCTCCACACAAAGCCTAAGGAGCCATTTTTGAATTTAGAACTCTTTTTTTACTTGATATGGGTTTACTCTTGACTCTAGTCTTGGTCGGAGATGACAGAGACAAAGTCTACGATGGAGCGAGCTTACCCAGAAGTAGCCTGTTCACTCTAACTTTGAAAATATTAGGGTTGTAAGCATTCGGAAAGACAGACGCAGGCAAAGTGATCCACTCCTTTGCTGTGCGCGTTATGAAAGAACTTTACTTAAATCTATACTTATATTCTATACTAATATTATAAAGAGGTAAAATTTGTTTGTAAGTTTATATGTAGGGGCTAATTAATTAAAGCTCAATAACTCTCACCCCTCGCGCACTAACCTTTCCCAGACAAACTACACATTCAACAATCCAGCCCAGAGAAATGCGTAGAGTGGTTCATAACTGGTAATTTGCTGCCTTTCCCCTGTGCTGACCTCTGGTGGCGAAAGCCGCAAGGTCACTCTATTGATAAGTTAGCCGCACTGTATCTAAGCCTTGGCTGGGCAGTTATAAAGTTGTACCACATCTGGTCTTAACACGACAGCGTCCGATATCTATTCGCGATCATATGAATCATTATAAGCCTGGGTTACTGGTTAGTTATTTGTTTATGACTTTAAACTAAATTAGTTTCCATGGCGTTAGAAAGGTATTTGAGGGAAAATTGTGTCTTACCGGTTGGCCACCTGACGCAATTGATTTTTATACTTTTATATCAGTGACGTCAAGTGGAACCAATGGTTCCACTCCGGGCGCAACCGGTTGTCATAAAATTAGGACTAATGGCTTGAATCAGATATAAGTAACTAAATCTGCCTACGTAACACAAAAACATGGAAAAAGTATTTTCTAACTAGCTGTCCTGTGTGACTTTCTTATTTTTTTCTTTCATAAAAACCTCATGATAATAATAAACACAACACTAATAAAGAATTAGCGAAATCGGTCCAGCCACAGTATAAATATGGACAGTACGGAAACTAAGCCTAGTTGAGAATATAATTACCTACGCTCCATTGAAGCAATAGGGTTGTCACTTTTAATGTTTTTGTTTTTTTTTTACATTTTTGTTCTTTAGTGATCAATCAATCGAATTTGAATGACTAGCTTACAAATACAATTTAAATAGGTAATCTCATGGCGATGGTTAATCTCAACAAAACACGATACCTACTTTAAACACGGATTTTTTTTTTAATATTTACACACAACAACTTGAAAACACCAACTAACACTAACACTTGGCACTAACTTTGTCATTAAGGCGTAACCTTTTACAAGTTTTGGCGGGAGCGTACGCAAGCCGCTGTTGGACGAAAACGTTTCGGGCGCTCGGTACTTTTGCAGCCGCCATCTTGGGTTCTCGTTTTGACAGCACTATCGGCTTCAACACGCTCGTAAACCATGAAAACGACACCCATGACAAAAAATTGATACCGATTGCAGCCGCCATCTTGGATTCACGTTTTGACATGACTATCGGCTTCAACACCCTCGAAAACCATGAAAACGACACCCATGACGAAAAAATCGGTACCTATTGCAGCTGCCATCTTGGATTCACAATTTGACAGCGCTATCGGCTTCAACACCCTCAAAAACCATGAAAACGACACCCATGACTAAATAATTGATACCTATTGCAGCCGCCATCTTGGATTCATGTTTTGACATCACTATCGGCTTCAACACCCTCGAAAACCATGAAAACGACTCCCATGACGAAACAAATTATACCTATAGCAGGCGCCATCTTGGATTTACAAGAAGTAGTAGTACCTAATAGTTTTGAAGTTCTAGAATTCATTTTGATTTTGATCGATCACACGAGCTGAAAATTCGATAGCGAATAAATAACATCATTAATGATTCTTACCTTTCAAAATCAGCAGGAAGTTTAAAATACGTTAGCTCCGGTTGTGATGAAGCCGAGTTCAAACAGCCGTATACTACGCAATACGTTCGCGGCATTTTTAAAAAGATCGCGGGGCTAAACTTGTCTTGACGCGGCCAGCGGCACTCACTACTGAGAGTACCGCGACGGGCACCGAAAAGTCTCGTCGGTGCGCATGTTTGTGTGAGTGTGCCGTTTCGAGCGTTTGTAGGTAGTTTCCGTACTGTCCATATTTATACTGTGGTCCAGCTAATCACGCGTGATGCGATAACAAAGGGAAATAGGGAGTCATTTTTATTATAGGTAGATAGATATCCCACAAATAGGGAGTCATTTTTATTATAGGTAGATAGATATCCCACAAATAGGGAGTCATTTTTATTATAGGTAGATAGATATCCCACAAATAGGGAGTCATTTTTATTATAAGTAGATAGATATCCCACAAATAGGGAGTCATTTTTACTATAAGTAGATAGATATCCCACAAATAGGGAGTCATTTTTATTATAAGTAGATAGATATCCCACAAATCAGTCACCGCCAGTTCGAATTCCAACGCAATAAGTTTCCTTCTTCTTTTCATTGGCAACAATCCCACCATCTCTCCTCTCTCTCCCTCTCTGTCCCTCTCTCTCTCCTTGAAACAAAATAGGGAACACGCATGAAAAAAATATTGAAGTGAAATCTTCTTGAGCACTTTTCTTGGGATAGATATAAAATGTTAAACTCGCGTCAGGACACGTGACCTGATCGAAAATTCGTAAGATGTTAGGACACGTGACCTGATTGAAAATTCGTAAGACGAATGATTCAAAAATGCAAAACGTTAATGTTTAAGTTTTCACCCGTTGTTTTTTTTTTAATTTTCTATCCAGTTAATCTATAAATACACAACAAAGTCATCGGCGGATTTAAAAAGGCTACTGTGAAATATTCTCATACAACCTTGAACTTTATGCTTTAGCATTTAAATGCAGCCAGTCTTTTGGGCTCACTTCCAGTCGATAGCGATGGGGACGAATTTTTTGATGCCATTTTTTAGTTAGGAGTTTTTTTTTCTATTTTAAGTGTATATAGTTTGTTCTTTAAATACATTTCTGAGACACACACATCAAGATGAAAATGACATTTGATAGATGATAAATTGTATGTTTAATATTATGATCCTGATATGATTCTTCTAAAGTGACCCTTTTAAGACCGCTGACGAATGAAAAATCTACCGTTAGTCACAGCCATCACTGCCCCATATCCTCTCAATACACACCAGGACACAGCCTAACCAAAACAGCACACCCAGTCGCACTGCTGACCCCAACTACCGTAAGCAACTAGGCTGTGTAAAAAAAAAACGCGGGAGCTTAAAGGAATGTGACCGGTTGAGTTAGCCTTGGTTGGAGGGCGACCACTAGTGGACAATGTTAGTGCAGACTAGCTCGGAGTTACACTGGTTGCGTATTGTTCGGACTTGTATTTTAAGCTGTAGTGCGATTCACTAAGGCAGAACATCTTTACAACCAAGAAATCATCGTTGAAACATCTGATGTGGCATCTATTTATCAGATGTTACACTACTGGTTAGCAAGGGTAAGGCCACTATTCCACTGGCGTTTTACGAGCGTTGGCGTATCTCCAACGTCCAAGTCTGTAGTGTCAAACGTTAACGTCGCGTCAACGCGACGTTAACCTTGCGTACAACCACGACACCTCGCTCTTTCCGTGTGGGCGCGGACGGGACGGCTTGATTGTTGCCAAAAATCGCAACGTCAACGTCGCATCTGCGCAGCGTTGACGTTGCATAGACGTTGGAGAAACGCCAACGCTCGTAAAATGCCAGTGAGATAGCGGCCTTGAAAAAAAAAGAGGGAAGAACCTACTGCATAAATGTGTAATACAAAAATTATTACAATCTTTTACATGTCTCTTTGTTTTTTGGGGTTCCGTACCCAAAGAGTAAAACGGGACCCTGTTACTAAGACTCCGCTGTCTGTCCGTCTGTCACCAGGCTGTATCTCATGAACCGTGATAGTTAGACAGTTGAAATTTTCACAGATAATGTATCTCTGTTGCAACTTTAACAACAAATACTAAAATACAGAATGAAATAAACATTCAAGAGGGCTTCCATACAACTAACGTGATTTTTTTGTCTTTTTTATAGATAATGGTACGGAACCCCTCGGTGCGCGAGTCCGACTCGCTCTTGACCGGTTTTCTTTTTTCCATTAGCCTATAATGTCTCACTGCTGGGCAAAGCCCACAAAACTCCAGTTTAGTAACTTCTTCTTTGTAAAATTGGATTATTTGTCACAATTTTTCTTTTTATTGTTTCCTTTACCATCGGAAAAAAAAACATTTTTCATATTTTGTCGTTTTAAAAAAATAATAACGTATTTTAAAAAATAATAAATTAAGTACTTAAATCACGAATTCCATTTGCAAAGATTCAATTGAACTTAACAAACAACAACAGAACAGCTTGTGCTTAATTCGCGACCATGAAGCTCACTCAATGGTTGATGCAACCGCTGACGTCACATCCGCTAAATTAACACTTCAGCTGAGGTGAACACCGTTCAATCTCGGACTATCATTATATCGTATGATACTCATAGCAGCCATCGTTTTTGAACAAAAACAAAACCCTTTTTCCGCTATAGCGTAAAAAGGTTACTTTAAAAAAAACCGGTCATGTGCGAGTCGTACTCTCAAACTAAGGGTTCCTTACCATTAACCAAAAAGAACACGTTTCTTGTATGGGTGCCCCCTTTAATTTTTAATTTAATTGTTATAATTTGTTGTTATAGCGGCAGCAAAAATACACACTGAAAATTTTAACTGTCTACCTATTACCTACGGTTCTTGAGATAGAGCCCAATGACAGACGGACGGACGGGCAGTGGTGGCTTCTAGTATTAAAGTTCCGTCTGTTACTTTTCGAGTACGGAACCCTAATAATGAACCCAGAGCGCAAAAATTCAAAAAGTTATTTATTCAAATTAGGGTGAGTGCCAGCACTTTTTGAACGTCAACGTTTACAAGAAGATATTCCCCCAACAACGTCCGCCCGTCACCACTTCCTAGTGTTTTAGCTGGAAAGAAGTGGCCAAAAAACTCCCCAGCAACATATCTGTCTGTTGCGTTAGAATAATCGCATTTATACAAAATTATGCAAAGTATTGTTGCAAACAAAAAAAAATAAAAAATGGGTATCACATACAACCTAAAAACTAAAATCATGCGAAGTTATGCTAATCTTGAGGACCGTCTCCACGAGCAAAAGAATCGCGGCGAGTTGACGTTTTTTCGCTCATCTCCGTGTGGAGACACTTTCATAGAGTTGATATAGAAATACGTGGCACGACGATAAATCGCTGCCAAGGAGCAACGTGTTACCCAGTTAATGGGTCGTGGAGGTCTGATGGCCAATGGGCTTGTGTCCTGAAAAAATCTAACTAGTCCGTCAGGTAGATTATCAAAAATATTTGACCCGTTTTTTTTCTTTAGAAGAAAAAATGGTTCCCGTAGAACCAAAATTGACGAATTTACGACGCTTTTAAAATTCTCAATACGTCACACCTTCGCATTATTTTTAGTGAGTCGTGACGTCACCAGCCCCCACTCGCGAGTTTTGATTTATCTTTGTTAATATTCATTGATTTACAAAAAAAACATTTTAAACTGCGCATGTCAATTTCAAACTGTTTACCCTTAATTTTCATACAATTTTGACAGTTTACGATTGAGATGCGTATGTGAAAATTTGTAGAATTGGCACAATGGTAGGCAGCCGCTCCACGTAAAATACACGTATTCAGCTGAATCCAGTTTGGCTGGAAGCCGACCCCAATATAGTTGGGAAAAGGCTAGGCAGATGATGACGAAAAATCGATGCGATTCTCTCGTTCGTGAAGAGAGACCTCAAAAACATGGCTATGAGGAAATTAATCTAGATATCGAGACACACGGCAGTTGTGTCAGCCAAGTTCGCAATGCTAAAAGTACAGTCACTAACACATTAAATTAACCGAAACTGTCAAATTATCCCAGTCAACCTTGAACCTTAATTCTTTAGAGATAAAGATGAAAATCTATTAAAGAAATTTGACAGATTGCTGTAGCTTGATGTGCTTGTCTGTACTTATAGGTACCTATTGTTTTTAAATTTACCCGCGTTATAAATAAAAGGTAATAAGTAGGTATGTATTTAGCGCACAAAGACTCGTTAACAAGGTTTTAAAAGACAAAAAAAAAATTGCCTTCGTTTTACCAAATATTTGTGAAAACACTTTTGAAATAGGTATTTAGCGTCATATCGCTAAAATATGAAAAACCGGCCAAGTGCGAGTTGGACTCGCGCTCAAATGGTTCCGTACCATTATCTATAAAACACGGCAAGATAATCACGTTTTTTGTATGGGAGCCCCCTTAAATATTTATTTTATTATGTTTATTTTTTGTATTTTTTATTATAGCGGCAAAAGAAACACATCATCTGTGAAAATTTCAACTGTTTAACTATCACGGTTCATGAGATACAATCTGAGTACCATTTCTATTAGTTTTCACATTCGCATCTTATTCGCAAACTGTCAAAAATGTAGGAAAATTAAGGCTTTTTTGACAGTTTGCGATTGACATGCGAATGCGAGAGTGGTTTAAAAATTAGTAGAATTGGCCCTCTGGTGTCAAACCGGCGGAGGGAAAGACAGCGGAGTCTTAAGTAGTTCCGTTTTAACGTTTACGCGTGCGTTAAGTGTAGTTGAAACAACCCGCCCTTAGTCTTCTTACCGTGTGGTCAGTAAGGTCTAACGTCCCCAAACACCCTAGTGTCAGAGTTTCTAAACCGCCTCAAGGGCCTCTGACATGGTTTAACTGACGCCCGCCATTTGGCAGCCGGCACCACCGGCTTATACGTGACTTTCGAAGTACGGAATCATCTTTTTATCAGACAATCAGGTGATTCAAGCCTGCAATGTCCTAGCCAAACTGGGGACAACTTTACAAAATATGTTTCCCGTGGGAATCGAACTCACGACCACAAGGCCACGGTGGCAGTTAACATAAGTACAGCCCTCGCTAAACTTTGTGACCGCTCTGAAGTTAACTACAACGGGGGGCGCAGTAATAAATGTCATACAAAAACAGCACCGCGCGAGGCTTGCGCATCGGAAAAACTAACTTCAGGGCGGTCACAAAGTTTGGCGAGGGCTGTAAGTAGTGGTTAGGCTTTACGTTGCCTGTCAGTCAGTCAGTCAGTCAGTCACAAAACAGTTTTATGTTTCCATGTTTGTTTGTTTGACCTATTGACATTATTAACGTTCTATCCTAGGTAGGACCTTCCTTGTAGGTAGATACAATTAGTTATTCTTCAAGCTTCTTCCACCTTTAAGGATAAGCTGTACTTAAAGTGTCATTCATTGCTAATAATAGCGATCTTTATCAATGATTTAGAAAATTAGAATTCATGTGATGACGGTTGCGAATGCTTATAGTTACAGGATTTATATAAGAGTTTGAAAGTTATCAGAGTGGCAATTTTACTAATTTTCACATTCGCACCTCAATCGCAAACTGTCAAAAATGTATGAAAATTAAGGCTTATTTGACAGTTTGCGATTGACATGCGAATGCGAAAGTTGTTTAAAAATTAGTAGAATTGCAGGCCCTCTGGTAACTTACACCCTGTTTCTGAATTAAGAATTTAAATTTTAGATAATTTTAACTCTATTTTAGCCATAATACCTGTCAAACTTTGGCAGTAAAGAACGATTTAACTCCAAGTTCTCAAATCAGAAACCAATATTCCAGAATTGGGCTACGTATAGTAATAGAGGTTATTATATAATAACCTCTATTACTATACTCACCAGTATTTTTCCCCCCCAGTGAATCCTTTAGCTTCACTAAACACCAAAAGCCAGAATAAAATGGTCATCAAAATTAAATTTATAATGGAATAGTTTTGTGACATTTTAATCTTTAATAACCTTTTCTATGACCCAGGAGGATAAAAACCGGCCAAGTGCGAGTCGGACTCGCGCACTGAGGGTTCCGTAAGCAGAAGTTGCAATTTACGATTTATGACGTATTAAAAAAACTACTCACTAGATCTCGTTCAAACCAATTTTCGCTGGTAGTTTACATGGTAATGTAAATCATATATTTTTTTTAGTTTTATCATTCTCTTATTTTAGAAGTTAAGGGGGGGGGGGGACACACACATTTTTCCACTTTGGAAGTGTCTGTCGCGCAAACTATTCAGATTAGGAAAAAGCCTATCCATAGATACCCCACACGTATGGGTACGATGAAAATAAAATTTTTGAGATTTAGTTCTAAGTATGGGGACCCCCAAAATTTATTGTTTTTTTTTTTAATTTTTATGTGAAAATCTTTATGCGGTTCACAAAATACATCTACTTACCAAATTTCAACAGCGTAGTTCTTATAGTTTCGGAGAAAAATGGCTGCGGACGGACAGACAGACATGACGAATCTATAAGGGTTCCGTTTTTGCCATTTGGCTACGGAACCCTAAAAAACTAATGCTTTAGAACACCACACGAAATTCTTCTTATAATTCGAGAAATCTGCAAAAACTTCGCTTTTACTATTGCGTTTATATATTTAATAATAACTTAATATAAAAATATTAAATTGATTCGTTTCATCTCGTTATGGACGTATTGAAACGTTTTTTATTGTATAATAAAAATCAAGGAAAGACTCAATTACACACAGCAGTCTAGCCTTTCGCTGCGACTTTACCTGAGTTCTTACTATGAAAGAAGTTATAGTATCAATGAAAAGATTAAACACTTACAATTATTTTATAGAAGTGTTTTTTCTAAAGGTTATTACAATGATGCTTAGAAATATAGACATTTTTGGTGTTATAAAAGTTAAGGCACGGAAATCGCGACAAAAGCATTTTCTAAGAAATGATTCTAAAAGTTCTACGGATAATCGTAGAACTTTTTGTAGACATGAGAATCGCTTGCGCATTGTGCGGGTCTGCGGATGTATTTACAGGGGTGTGTTTCTAAGAGATCGATTGACTGTACCTAACACGCGAGAAAACTGTTTTGGATCATGAAAAATATTATGGTTAGGTAATAGAGTAAGAGAGTCTAGAAAAATTTCGACGGAAGTATCTAAATAATAATTCAAAAAAGATTGAAGGCAATTTATCTCTTTCTATATATTCTTGGCTAACCCAACTCTAAACCTACGCAGTGTCTTATGTATTTTTACTCTCTTAATCATTAATCTTATTTATTTTGCAAATAGGTTACATGTAACTCTTTTACACGTCAACATTTTTTGGTTATATTATTCTAGATGAGGCCGATATTTACCAGCTATTTACCCTTAGCAGAAACACCGAAACAAAGTCAGAGGTCAAAGTCTAAAGAGGTTCTGAAGAGGTCGACCTTTAGTATTTCTAATCGTCTCATAATAATATCTTGAAAGACCTCCTACGTAGACTAATTACCAATCAAAGATTGATTGCCAGCCGTACCTACAACAAGACATACGTCACCCGCGACCTCTAGCGTCCGTGAGAGAAAACTGCGAGGTGCCATTAACTTTGCACTCAATGTTACACTCGAATGAATATGTATTGGTATTGACATTGTGAAGGTGATGTATGGAGTCCTACGATTTTTATGGTGAGAATGTAAATCAATTAAAGACTATTACTTTGTATTATGACGTTAAATACTTGCAGATGGTTAAATAATTACGCACATACGATATTTAATTTAGAGTAGAATTGGGACTCAATTTTTTTTATTATAAATTTTATTGTGTATGATTTTTAAATAGTTGGAAGATGACTTAGGAAACATGTAATCCATCAGGGCACATTTGACCATCAACAATACACTTTACGAATTTTCTATGGAGAGCTCATGTCAAGCAGTTAGGAACACTTTTAAGCAGAAATAACAAGACGATATGTAGTTCTTAAGTCTTACAACATACCTAATACGTAGTTTCTTAAAAGTAATATTTATATCTTAACACTTCCATGCGAAAAAATCAGTCACGTAAAGAGTGAGTGGTTTTTTAGGTTCCGTACCCAAAGGGCCTCCTGAACACCGTAGGTGCACATGTGCACCTAAATTCTAACAATCGCAGTTGAGTCCCGTAGGGTCTCATGAGACCCCGAACACACCGACTGATTAAAACATAATTTTTGAGTCAACTAAGCTTTAGATTCGTTTGTCTATGAATATTCTCTATGGTGTATAAAATTTGCCAACTCTAGAAAAAAAAACATACTAAAAAAATGACACCTGACATTTCAAAAACTTTAGTCAAAAGTTTCTATGTCATAGTGATTGCGCGCGCAAGTGGTGAAGTATTTTAGTGAATTTTGTGTGTTTTTAGTGCAATATTCAAGGGTAAGTGGATAAATAATCATTTATCAGTATTTCCTACAAGTATGTAGCTAGTTTTTTGCATGAAATAACATCACAAAACTTGTTCTGTTGAGCCAACAAAAGTTACGTAGTTCCGAGTGTTCGTCAAGGTCAAAATTGTTATTGTTTGGGTTTCTAGCAATGTTTACAATTAAAGTAAGCATATTGTAACGATTTATAGTTAACAATGCGTTGATGAATATATAGGTAGTATTCTACAAGCTTTTCCAATTGGAATCTGTTTGATATAACTCTGATAATCGTTATCAAAATAGCGCATTGAATTACGCAATAAAAAACAACAAACGGCGCCGCACTTTATGAAGTTTGAGCTTGAATATTGCTATAATCGGCTATAGAACTCATATAAAAGGTCATTGTCATTAGATTACTTGTCTTTCCATAAGCTAGTTCCCAAATTTTTGTGTAAATTGATCCAATAGTTTTGTCAGAAATAACATAAACAGCAACATAACTACATTCAGCAAGTTCTCTCATTTCAATAGGATATAAATATTTCTCGAGTACTAATAAGACTTTTGTTTAAGCTTTATTTCATGACGACATAATTTACGAACCCGAAACCGTTTCAATTGTGAGGATACAAACTATACAAACTTTGCGATAACGTTTTGTATGGCTGGTGTCAGATTACCCACTTGAGATAAGCGGTCGCCCGCGGCGCTGCGGGCCGTCAAGGATTTGGTGACGTAATAACGTCTGGGCGCGAGAGGTTAATGGTGCTAACTATCGTCAAATAAAAAAATTGGGTTGTTTCACAAAATGGCAGCGTTAACGCACGTAAAATATAACGTTTACGTTAACAGATGGTCTGAGCACTCGTTATCGTAACTTTAGTTGCGTCAAATAGAACAATATTGTGAAAATTCTTTTGAATTCCTCAATACCAGTTCTTCTGATCACACAAATAAGTGGTGGAATGCAAAAAAAGCTATTTAAGTAGGACCCGTGTCAATAACTTAGCTATTGGGATGAGCAGGAATTTATACCAGAATGTTTTGAAACAACGCTTCTAATTTAACGAACGTCAAACATCGTCCGTAATCGTAACTTTTTGACGTACGTATGTTACGTTAAACAACTGTTTGATACAACCCGCCCTTACATGTATGTGAAACTATCTGACCCGCGCAACTTCGTCTGCGTCACATTTTCTATTATTGCTCCGCTCCTATTTGTCTTAGCGTGATGATATATAGCCTATAACCTTCCTCGATAAATCGGCTATTTAACACTGAAAGAATTTTTCCAATCGGATCAGTGGTTCCTGAGATTAGCGCGTTCAATCAAACAAACAAACAAACTCTTCTGCTTTATAATATTAGTAGGAAAGAGATTATTGCCGTCAATTCGACATGAATATTTTTGTTCCCAATTATTGTAAGTTAGGACAAAATCGTAGTAAAAAAAAAAGGTCATTGATTAAAATTAGACTGAGAGCTGCCACTTTTGAAACGTCAAAGTTTTACATAAAGACAGTCCTCCAAAACGCGCTCCCATGACCTATTCCGAAACGGGATCTAAAGTTTGCATGCACCTACTTTTAATAAGCTTTTCAATATACCGTTGGGATATTAATATATTCACTACTGTACGCGTTTACATTATAACGGTCCCTTGCCAATCTAAGTTTTGTGTAGCCAAAAAACTTGTCACATAAACCTATTATCATCTTTGGGCTACTTATAGACAGGTATCATCCAGTTATATCTATACTTAATTATTATAAAGCAGAATAGTTTGTTTGTGTGTATGTTTGTTTGGTTGAACGCGCTAATCTCAGGAACTACTGATCCGATTTGAAAAATTCTATCAGTGTTAGATATCATCAGGTTAAGACAAATAGGAGCGGAGCATTAATGGAAAATGTGACACAGACGAAGTTGCGCGGGTCAGCTAGTTATTATATAAATACTGTATTTTAAAGCTAGTTTATCGGTTGATGAAAGATACTGTCCGCGATTCGATATTCAACCGTTAGACTTAGAACCAATAATTATATTAATATTGTATGACAGTTGAGCTCCTTAAAGTTCTAAGTTTGAGCTCCATGATAATAACTAAAAAATACTTGAACTGTCTGGACAGGTTCACTCAAATCTGTGTGGTACTTTCCTCAAAATAACCTATAATTTGACAGTGAGGGGTAACGTGATGAGCTTTCTGATTCTGCTAAAATGGCCTTTTTAGTCCACCAGGGGACACCATTGCCAATTTTTCAGCAGGCTTCCATGAATATCTTTTTTCTTTTTGAACAATTCTGTTAAAATGTGTACATTTTGTTTGCGATACATTTTTTCCACACTAGAACTGAGCTAACAGTTATATACTACACTATACTACTACCTACTACTAATACCGCAACGTTACAGAAAAAAATAGCATTAGAAACAAATTAATCAATTTAGGATGATAAATAAAATGCTTTAAATATTATGTATTTTTGAGCGTGGAATTCCAAGTCAAACAAAAGTTATCACAGTTAAAAATGGCTTTTTTAATCAAGCAGCAATTTCAAAGGTAAAGTTTAAATATTTGTCACCCTTAATATAAGTTTCTCGCATTCATGTGTTGATCTGGGGAGTTTGTTGGCCACTTCTTCTTCCCAGCTAAAACACTAGGAAGTGGTGACGGGGGGGCGTTTTTAGGGGACTGTCTTCTTGTAAACGTTGACGTTCAAAAAGTGCTGGCACTCAGCCTAATTTGAATAAATGACTTTTTGACATCCTCCGATAGCCAGTAAATTTATTTTAAAATCACTCATATTTTACTGTATAGAACAGAGAAATAAATAGGAACAAAGAATTAACTGTACCTGTCAATTCTATCTATAATGCCGACACTACTCTTTCATGTCTATACGTTGAATCAATCAATCAATTATTTGACTCGCTGATTGATTGAGCGACCCGTTACGTTCGCGCTCCGATGGATTCATCACATCGGAACTAATTCTGAATTATGACGCCGTCTGAATTGAATTGATAAAATGTGAACCTGTATATTTGAAATATTTGAAAAGGTGTGTGTCAGAGATGGCTGATAGAGATTACGAAATGGAATGTAAGTGTGTATTCACCGGTCGGGTCCTGGTGGTTCCAAATGGGCTCGCTTTCAAATTACAAAAACAAAAAAAAAATATTATGATTTATTATTATTATTATTATTTTTTATTATTATTATTATTATTTCAAATTATAAAAACTTAATTAATAAATCAAACAAGCTTATACCTTTTTACTTTACTTTTTACTTACGAATAAAGCGAGCCCATTTGGAACCACACGGGCCCGACCGGTTCAGATATATATAAGAGTCAAATTGTTTGTTCGTTTCTACATACAGGCTACCTTTTTCACAAAAATTCACGGTTTTTTGAAGAATTTTCGAGACCATAGTACACCTACATAACAATACAAGCTTTAAAGCCGATATACTAAGTGGTGGATTTCAGTAAACTTATATTGAAATATGATATTGATTTAAAATTGTATAAAAATGGATGATCGGATAAAGGATTTATCAGTAAATTACCAGTAAGTACTTAGTTACCATCCCTACCTTGTTGGTATACCAACAATTCGCACTAAACGTTTTCAAGCGTCATAATGTGCACAGCAAAGGAGTGGAACTCTCTGCCTGCGTCTGTATTTCCGAACGCTTTCAACCCTAATCTTTTCAAAGTTACGAGTGAACAGGCTACTTCTGGGTAAGCTCGCTCCATCGTAGACTGTCTCAGTCAACTCTGACTAAGACCATCACAAATAAAAAAAATGGTATTACAAAAAGTAACCGGGATCGAAAAACTTATAGAAGCCCAAACTTCTTAGGAAACGTTTTTGTTCGCTCGAACGAACGAACTAAAAGAATTGATTAACACAATACCTAACGACTATTAATGATGAATATGTTGATTTAGTCCATTGACATAGAAAACAAACAGATTATCTTCCTACGCACGAACGATAATGACTTTGGAATCTTCCCAAATATAGCTTCAATTAGTTAAAGATTAATTCGTTTAGCACTGATTTGTCAACAATGACGGAACTTCCATTATTCTTTTGTGTTACCGGGGAGTTGCGCCACTTTTTTCCCCATTTATAAAGCTTCCTTTCTTCTAGGCAACATTTGACGCACGACAAGAAGCACAACATGTTGCTCATCATATTGAATGGCAACAAGGAACTTTTTTTTAGTAACATTGTGAATGTTGAACCGCACCGGTCAATTTTTAAGGTTAAGCAACGCTTGCCAAGTTTGGTCTGTAGATGGGTGACCATCTTAACATACCTACCGATTTTCCTCCCTGACTCAGAAAGCACGTTCAGCTGTTGGTCCCGGCTGTCATTTGTAGATCTTTGGCGGTCGTTACGGATTGTCTAAAGCCAGTAAATCTGACTCCAGTCTTACCAAGAAGTACCGGGTTACCCAGTTAATGGGTTGTGGAGCCACCGCTCCACGTAAAACACTGATATTCAGCTGAATCCGGTTTGACTGAAAGCTGACCCCAGTATAGTTGGGAAAAGGCTAGGCATATGATGTCAATGTTGCGCCTACTGGCAACGTCGCGCGTTGTTGTACACGTTGCTGATAATGTTGGGCGTCACATGTTGCTCATCAAGTGTTGCCTAGTGGATACGGGGTTTAAGACTTGAAAGTGATGACGGGCGAGCGTTTACGGGGACTTTACACGTACAATACAACCCTAATCTCTTTAAAGATGGAGTGAACAGGCTCCTTCTGGGTAAGCTCGCTCCATCGTAGACTTTGTCTCTGTCATCTTTGACCTAGACTAGATTCAAGAGCCAACTCATCTCAAATAAAAAAAAATGCTGAACTTAGGCCCAATTTTATTAAATGTCTTTTGATTTTATTATTTGTTAAAAATATTAGTTAGCTAAGTTATATTGCTTTTCGCCATCTCTTTTTGTAATTTAGAAAAGAACACTAATCTATCCATACTAACTACAACTGTTGGTTGAACGAGCTAATCTCAGGAACTACTCGTCTGATTTGAAAAATTCTTTCAGTATTAGATAGCCCATTTATTGAAGAAGGCTATAGGCTATATATCATCACGCTAAGACAAAAAGGAGCGGAGCATTAATGGAAAATGTGACACAGACGAAGTTGCGCGGGTCAGCTAGTGTTTTATGATAAATCTTAAAAAGAAGACCGCTTTAGGCAGATTCAAATTTATTGCCAAACTGCTGAACGAATTCTATTCAATAAAGTGTAGGTACTTACTTGTTTTCTTTTAATATGTATTTCACGCTTAGATGTTACAAAAAAGGCTGTTATACAATTTTCATGCCTCAATTATTGATTCTTGTCAAACCGCGAAATATTGATTTTAATTTTGTTGCAAGCAAACATTATCTTTGTAACATTCAAACTATATCATTTTTATCTATCAACAATTAAAAAACAGAAAAGAAATAATAACAGCCGCACAGGTCGATCTTCAAGGTTAAGCAACGCTTGCCGAGTTTGGTCTGTGGATGGATGACCATCTTAACATACCGTGTTCTCTCCGTGCCTCGGAAAGCACGATAAGCTGTTGGTCTCGGCTGTCATTTAGAGAACTTTGGCAGTCGTTACGGATAGTCAGAAGTCAGAAAATCTGACACTAGTCTTGCCAAGGATCGAGTACCGTGTTACCCAGTTAACGGGTTGTGGAGGTCCGGTAGGCAGCCGCTCCACGTAAAATACTGGTATTCAGCTGAATCCGGTTTGACTGGAAGCCGACCCCAACATAATTGGGAAAAGGCTAGGCAGATGATGTCAACAATTAAAAAACAGACTCATTAAACATGTTCAGTTTAGCGACCAGAAAATCCAACATTTTGTGCCTTGATAAAATTATACATTAAAATCTCTGACCAAACCTTTTTAGGGTTCCGTATACCAAAAGGGTAACCCGTCCGTCAGTCTGTCAGCGGGTTGTATCTCAAGAACCGTAACAGGTAGTCAGTTCTTTGTCTCTCTCATCTCTGACCAAGACCAGAGTCAAGAGCAATCCACTGGAGTGAGCTTACCCAGAAGGAGCCTGTTCACTATAACTTTGAAGAGATTAGGTCTTTGACAGATCTATACTAATATTATAAAGCAGAAGAGTTTGTTTGTTTGTTTGTTTGGTTGACCGCGCTAATCTCAGGAACTACAGGTCCGATTTGAAAAATTATTTCAGTGTTAGATAGCCCATTTATCGAGGAAGGCTATAGGCTATATATCATCACGCTAAGACAAATAGGAGCGGAGCAGTAATGAAAAATGTGACGCAGACGAAGTTGCGCGGGTCAGCTAGTTTATAATATTAGTGTAGATCTTAAAGCTTGAAGCAAGCTGATGAGACCGTGAGTATTTGGATAATATAGCCTATAGCACAACAGACAGCACACATAACGCACAACAGTTTGTTTGTTTGCTTGAACGCGCTAAACTCAGGAACTACTGGTCCGATTTGAAAAATTCTTTCAGTGTTAGATAGCCCATTTATATAGTATCACGCTTTGACAAATAGGAGCGGAGCAGTAATGAAAAATGTGACGCAGACGAAGTTGCGCGGGTCAGCTAGTTTTTTATATTTCTGTGGTTGCAAGCGATCCTCACTGATGAACTATTGTTTAACAGAACGCTTCCAATAATAATAATCACTGCATATTATAAAAGAAAGTCCTCTGCCGTGTCTCTTTGTCTGTTCACGATAAACACAAAAACGACTGCACCGATTTTCATGCTGTTTTCACCAATATGTGTGTGTTCTTGAGGAAAGTTTTAGTATATAATTGGTCAAGCGGGCGAATCCGCAGACATCAGCTAGTTATTAATAAAGAAATAATCGAAGTTATCCGATGCACACGTCCGCGACTAGATATCGCTGTTCGCTACTCCGAGGTCGACAACATTTTAATAAATTCTAATTGTCATAATATTTATTCCTGATTCTTTGTATTCTTTGTTGGAAGAATGTGAAGTGAATGTAATGTTTTTCTATACCTATTGGTAGACTAGCCTTTGCTGTGACTTCGAACATGCATATCCCGTTTTTTCTCGTTCTCGTATAACTTGTATTATAGGCTATTCAGCAACGGGAAAAAACGATATATAGACTCATGAATGTAGGTGTCACATACAAAAATATTTTTCCAAATTCGCCAGGCGCCAAGTAGTTGCAGAGATTAGCGCACTCAAACAAACTCGCCAGCATTACTATACTTCGCCATCACCTCCTTTTGCAAAGCAGTCATGCTAGCGAAGGAGGTGGCGGAATGGGAGAGGAAGAGAACCTCACGTCCCGGCCGCGGGAGACGTCCCCGGCCACCCGGTGAGCTATGGGTAGCTTGCCGTCCGTCCGGCTTATGACGACAGGCCGTGTAGACGGCGCGTTCGTGTTCCACGCCTCAAAGAGTATCAGCATAAGAAGGGGCGCGAGAGGGCCGACGCCGCCGGAGTTGCGGGACTATTCGAAAGAGATACCGCGGCTCCGGAACACAAAGGCCAATGAAGGAATATGGATGGGTTTTAGTCAGTAAAAGTCTGACACTCCCTTCCGCTCCACCCAGAGCGGGAGAAGTCATTTGATGATTTCCCATCCGAAAAAAAAAATATTACTATACTGATTAGTATAGAAAATGTATTTAATACATTGGCAAACTGCCAGGGTTGTAGAATTTATTCGAAAGAGTCACGCGGCTCTGGAACGCAAAGGGCGTTAGGAGGAACACGGATGGGTTTATAATAATCTTTATTTCAAACCACACAAGATCCATAATCAATAAAATATCCGTATACAAATACGGTTGGTGACTGTTATTGGACATTTATCTGGAGCCCACCATAGTATATTATATCTGTGACACTAACAACCTAACACTATAACATAACCATACTTTTTTTTGACACTGACATTGGCGGCCATGTTTTTTTTCTGAGGCTTTGTTCTACCCGCCCTCATATAGCCTCGTGCATGCGGATAACCCTGAAGATACAGGCATTGCCTAGTTTCAGAGCCAGAGTTCAACAAATTTATAAAAAATGTTTATGATAAATAAGCTCTACCACATTGTGATACTCGTACCAGTAATGTGACCTTATGCTTAAGTTCTTTAATGTTAAACCTGTAAATCGGTTTTTAACCGACTTCCCAAAAAGGAGGAGGTTCTCGATTCGGATGTTTGTATTTTTTTTTTATGTTTGTTCGGGCATACATTTTTACGATTTTGCAGTGATGTTGTTAGGTGTGGGGTACCACTAAAAACTGAAAAATAAAAACTTTTTACAAAAAAATACAACCGACTTCCAAAAAAAAAACACTACAAAGCAAAAAATAACTTTAATTTCGGAAGTCGGTGTCAAAAAACGAACAAATTAACAAAAACACCGAGTTCCGAAATTAAAGTTATTTTTTGCTTTGTAGTGCTTTTTTTTTTTGGAAGTCGGTTGTATTTTTTTGTAAAAAGTTTTTGTGGTCAAGGTTTTTTTTTTTTTGAATAAATTATTATTTATTTATTTATTTGTTTAATTGACATCAATTACACAGATGAGATTCTACGGTGTCGGTAAAAGTTGGTTGTCCGTACAAATACTTATGTCCTGAAATAATTTCCAATTTATTGTCATGAGCTGAAAATAGCCATCGTAGCCATTCCTTGGTATCTTATCTCTAAAGATATTTCCGGTCACAAATCTTCAAAAGATTCCTCGCATTCCTTGTTTATCTTTTACTCTGATATTTCGAAATAAGTAAAGAAATGGGTTATCGGGGTTATCTAGTACTTAGAAGTGAAGAATTCCCGATCTGTCATCTGTCACTTTAAGATAATTTTTGAGATAATTTAATAATCAATTTGTGACTTGCAATAGATATACAGGGTGTTCTTACAGGGGGAAGTTATTGCGAGCAAACAAACTAACTCTTCAGCTTTACAATATTAGTATAGATAGAAAATTTAATTGAAAATACCTAGACAAAGGTTGTAAAGGCTCTCGTAGACAGGTGCAAAACGGCAGTGATGCATTTTCATAGATTTTTTTCTGCCTGTATAGCTCTGTTTTCATGAATGATTCTGAATTCTGATTTATGAAAAGGCTTCGCACCTGTCAGCGACAGCCTTAAAATAACTAGCAAATTTTGTGAAAGCAACAGTTAAACTATAAATAATATATCAACAGAATACCTCAGCTGGTTTTCATTTTGTTGTTCCATTTAACTTATCGCCAACACTGCTGATACTGAAACGGAACTATCTTGTAGATAAACAAAACATGTATGGGGACTTAGCTAAGAATTCCGCTATTCCTACTTAAAATGCTTTATTTCCAACTTTAAACCTTAACCGTTATAAAATAAAGTTCAAATCACCCTGTATACAAAATAGCCAGCAAGCATCACTAATTAAATTTGAGCTTTAGACGCAGTATTATGGAGTTCAGTTTCCCTTGACTACTTAATCTTGAAAACATAGATGTACGAGCTGATGGACACAAAAACTTATGGAATGATTATCACGACTAAATCTTCACGGTTTGCGGTGTAGGCAGAGTTTGTGGCTATCAATGGTTGTATCGACAACGCTCCATGTTGAACACTAACATACGGAAGTCAAGAATGTCAGTGCTGTCTGCGGTCTACCGCTAACTTTTGTTTGCTCGAAAGAATTTCGCTCCAACATCGAAGATTTTTAAAAGAAAAATCTTGTGACTAACATCCCTTGGGTATTTTTGACAATCGAATTCGTTGACAGAATGATTTCTTATTGTTCTAATGTAGCGGTACACATGCCGTTGTAATCACAGGTTTTTAAATACTTAGTTCTAGAACATACCTGTTACGTCGTTTTTTTTTTTTTGTACAGTTTCGAGAGTCAATTGCCTGGTATCGAACCCATTTTAACGCCAAACATAATTTACTAGTCACGTGTGTACCTACAGCACAAAACAGCGCGCGTGGCATCGATTGGGTGCGCGAGCGCCGGTCGTTGACAGCGCATGCGCGCCGCTTGCCTTTTTATTTAGCAACCTCCGATAAAGTTTACTTAGTTAGGTGACAGGTAGCATAGTGAACTGAGCTAAGTATATTGGAGAGATAAAATAAGATTAAGTAGAGTATTGAGAAGGATCGCCAAACTAAAGTTGCAGTTGACAGGGCACATTACTCGCAGAACAAAATGGTCGATGGGGCCGAAAAGTTCTGGAGTGGCGACCCCGTGCCGGAAGACGCAACGTCGGGAGGCCTCCCACAAGGTGTACCTATAGTTTTAGGAATCCTTCTCTGCTTTTTGACACACTGTGTCTACATTTCTTATCAAATTCTTCTGTCACAGGTCTGCTGGTAGAAATTTCTTTTGAAATAAGCAGTACCTACCTTTGTGCTCTTTTCTCTGTACAAAATTTTCTTTTTATGTATATTGTGTGTACATAAATAAATAAATAAATAAGTTGGTTCGATGACCTAGCTTTGAAAATAAGCAATCCGAATAAATCAAAACAAGGACTAGCAGAGTCCGCCTTATCACCTTTGGACTTAATTTTTTGTAAATTACGAGGTATCTCGAAAAAATCTAACGCCATGTCTTCTTAACTTGTATAAATACTGCAACTTTACTTAAGTCTTAACATTCACACTAAAGAGTTCGGTATACTCGACAAAACAAAAAAAAAGTCTACAATACCATTAAATTAGTAGGTACCACACTAAACATACCGCCACGGACTTCATACAAAACAGCGCAAGAAAAAGTGCTCCGAACTTTTTGCAGGACCATACAATATCATTTTTTGTGCAGTTACCAGATCTTTAGAGTGTAATGACTGGTTCATTTGGGTTCTTTATAGAACCATTAGTGTTTAGATTTTTTGTTAAGAGTTCGTTAGTGCTTCGAATTTACTGCGTTTTAAAAGGAAGAAGGAATTCTGCGGTGTGTTTGTGTACTAGGCTGATCAAAAAGTAACGATAATTGGTTATTTTTCTTTTGCTTTGTGCCTATGGGTCCTTCCTATCGTGATGTTAATGCTTCCATCTTCGGCCTAATCATCACTTTCCATCAGGTGAGATTTGGGCCAAGAGTTTCCCCGGTCTGTATAAAAAAAAAAAAAAAAAAAAAAATGTTTTGCCTGTAACCATCCTCAAGAATTGGGCTATCAAATGCAAAAAGATGTTTTCATATCCAACTGATAGTTTCATACATATTACCATGTCCATCAAAAACATTAAAAAAACCCTTCAGCTTTATTATTAGCATAGAAATTATAAACTGATATCATTACCTTTGGTTCAGACTGATATGATTTTTTTTTTAAGTTAATATACCTACTCAGAAGTGATAGATCGATGTATAATCACATTTATCACTTGTCGATGTAAATAACTCCTAGATACCTAATGTATTTCCAATATGATGATATAGCGGAACTTGTAACTGTCAAAAACTGTTGAAATTCCGGGGAAAAAAACCTATAGAAATAGCATAATTAGGTCTTCAAATGTTGATAACCCCTGTGAATGTTTAACGTAAATGCTCAAATGTTGAACTCGCTTCTTTGGTCAGCAAACATACCTAAATACTCGTAAATATGTAGTTTCTACCCGCAACGCGACATCTTCATCGATTTCTGATCGGGATCAAGAGTATTCTATGTCTTAATACAGGTTTCGATCAATACATAAGTGTGAAAAATTGACCAAAATCCTTTCAATAATTTTACGTGAAAGTAAAACAAAATTCCATCCATGGTCATAAAATTTCACATTTATGGAGGTAAATATTAATAGAATTGGAAGTAGAATTAATTAACAATGAAATATTCCGGATAAGCATTGCCATACAACGTGGCAATGCCGCCAGTCTTTTGTGCTCACTTCCAGTCGATAGCGATGGGGACGAATTAAATGACGCTATATTTTAGTAAGGAGTTTTATTTTCTATTTAAAGTGTATACAGTTTGTCATTTTAATTAAATCATTTAAATCTAAAAAAAATCCTATCCACATTGAATAGTTTCCTATTGTGTCTTATTTAGAAAAAGTAGTTAAAGTTTCACGCGATATTTTACAATCTTATGACGTTTGCCATTTTCCGGTGGCACCTACATCACATACTTCCATATTTCACAGTACATCCACTACATGATCAATGCAAACTAAAAACCTCTCCACCTAGAATCCGCCCATTAACACATAAAACCTAGGAACTCTAGGCACAAGCTGCAAGCACTAAGTTCTAAGCCCCGTTAACTTTCCTGTCCTGGCTCAAGTGGTACCTAGATTCCTAGCCACCTAGGGTACCTAGCTGTGCCTAGGTACGGCCAGCCGGACAACTGACAGTTATCTTTACGCCTATTTCCTTAATGGGAAGATGAGGGGATACTGTGAAGGCGGTTTTGACCGAATATGAGAATTGTCGTGGATTTGTGGATTGGAATATGTTAGTGATTTATTGAAAAGTTGGTAGTTCTATTTCATCAAACTAGCTTTTCAAACAATAGGTATTTATTTTATCTTGTGCACAATGTGTACATGGGCGGACTTAATGCAACAAGGCATTCTCTACCAGTCAACCTTTGGGTTAAAAAGACTACACTGTGCTAGGTCTACAACAAACAAATAACAAAAAAATAATAAATTAAATTGAATCTTATCGATACAACAATAAATTCAAAATTGAAAATCAAATGCTTGTACGTAACTTTTTTTGTAGCGACATGGCGGCGCTCTACCAGAAAAAACGGTCACTCTGTTTCTCCGGGGTTATTTCGAACTCCTACCAGCTAAAAACTTGGTAGACTCCAACGTGCTCATGTTCTCTGATCAGGGGCACCTAAATCAAATTATGGGTCCGACTCCAAAATTTAGTCCTCTGTACTAAGCTATAGAGTAAAAAGCCATCATCGGCCTAGCCTTTTCCCAACTACATTGGGGTCTGCTTCCAGTCAAAGCCGAATTCAGCTGAATACCAGTATTTTCCGTGTTGCGGCTGCCTACCAGACCTCCACAAACCATCAACTGGGTAACACGGTACTCCTTGGCAAGACTGACGTGTCATAGTTTCTTGTTTCTGACTATTCGTAACGACTGCCAAAGATCTCTAAATGACAGCCGGGACAAACGGCTTCACGGCTTGTGTTGAATAGCTATCTTTTTTCTATTGTTCCTTAAAATCGAGTAAAAAGTGCGAATTAAAAACTCGCCTTCTCACAAGGAAGTATTTGAGCCTTGAATTAGATAAGGTTTTGTCGTGCGTCGTTTACGTAAAATAATTTAATTCTAGCTTCGTGCGTGTTACCAGTGAATTGACACATTTCCAACAGTTTCAGGTTACCAAGCGGTTTTGTAACGTTTGAAAGCCGATTGTCAAGGAAACTTTTTATTTTAGCATCGGTTTCCGAAAATATAACCTTGTTTTGTTGACTTCGTGTGTCACTAATTTATTAATTAATCCACTGTCAAGTGTAGTCGTAATAGCAGTGGAAATTAACAAAATTTCTAATTATGTTTTAGTTTTTATTTATAACTAGATTTCCCCCGCAAATTCGCTCCCGACAACTTTCTTATTTTTTTCTTTTATAAGAACCTTCTCCTGACAGTAACAAATATAACAAAAAAAGAATTTGCGACATTGGTCCAGCCGTTCACGCGTGATGCCGTGACCAAGAGAATTGGGGGATTCATTTTAATATAATAAAAAGCTTATTTTATTCAAAACTAGCTGTCCCCCGCGGCTTCAATCCCGTCAACTGGCTACCCTGCAACTTTCTTATTTTTTCTTTAATAATAACCTTCTCTTGACAATAACAGACACAACAAAAAAAGAATTAGCGAAATCGGATCAGCTGTTCTCGAAATTTGCGCTTAGCAACACATTCAGCGATTCATTTTTATATTATAGACTAGCTGACCCACGCAACTTCGTCTGCGTCACATATTCCATGAATGCTCGGCTCCTTTTAGTCTTAGCGTGATGATAGCCTATATCCTTCCTCGATACATGGACTATCTAATACTGAAAGAATTTTTCAAATCGGACCAGTAGTTCCTGAGATTACCCCCTACATACAAACTTACAAACATTTTTACCTCTTTATAATATTAGTATAGATAGATAAGTCCGTCTTGAACATCACATGGCTAAGTAGATCTTTGTCAGTCATTACGGGTTATCATCATCAGCCGAAAGACGTCCACTGCTGGGGATAGGCTGCCCCTAAGTGTCGCCATAACAACTGGTTCTGTGCGTCTCGCAGCCATCGGCTACCCGCGACCTTCACCAGGACCTTCGTTACAGATAATAAAAGAAACAATTGCCCATCATGTTCTCCAGGAACTGAGATTTTGGAGTTCAGTAATACACGAAGAGCTGCTGCATTTAAATACTGGTACACAGCAATAAAGCAGGAAACTGAAACTAAACTGCGCTACATACTTTTACTTTTCCAGCGAAATACCTGTTATCAATATCGCCTAAAATATACTATGACACCAATATCCATAAAAGTTCAGCTACATTCAGTGATGGAACAAAAACGACCAAGCGAGCGAAACTTTCGCTCCCTCCACCAATACCAATTCTTCACTTGTTTCACCATACATGTCTAGTTTTGTTAACCTTGATGTTTATATGTGCGGTTATGAGCGAGCATTGGATGGTAAATTTGCGAGTCTCTAGTTTTTGAAATGAGTAGCTTCATTGCGTGGTAGAGCAGTGCTTTCACAGATATTTTTAATCGTGTCAGGTTGTTGCGTAATAATTCTGCTTGCTTTTTTAGGGTTCCGTACCTAAAGGGTAAAAACGGGACCCTATTACTAAGACATCGCTGTCTGTCTGTCCGTCTGTCACCAGAATGTATCTCAAGAACCGCGATTTTTTCACTCTGGACTTACGATTAAGACAGGTTTTTGCTAAAAGGATACACACACAGATTAATTTCCTGATTTTTTTTATTTAATTTTGCAGCATATGCTGAGGATAGGGACCTTTTTGGTCTCGCACAGATAATATCCATGTTAGCTTACTTAGTTTAAATTTATTTAACTTTTTTTTGTATTGTGCGAGACCAAAATAGTTAAATGTTTTTGTTTCTTTATTTCTTTATAACTCGGCAAACAGAATATGGACACCTCTGCATATCCCAGTAATGTTAAGAAACATCACCCTGAAGGGACAGTAATTGTGATACTTAATAAAATAATTACAGACCACAGATAATAGCTACGTGTGAAGATCAACGGTCTATGGTCGGAGCACTGACCTCAGCAGCCATAGACAAGATGTTAGCGCCTGAGGCCGTAGTGATGTGCAATTAGCGGCTTAGTCGATTTTGATAAGAAGATTATACGGTTTACATCGACTAAATGTTTGATTGAAGAGATTCGATTTTTAATCGTTTAGGATTTTTTTTGTAAGGCTGTGTGAGTGATTTTAGTTCAGTATGGTGTTGTAGAAAATGAAAGAAAAGTTACCTCATGAATGACTCATGAGGTAACTTTTCTTAACTTTCTATACTATTCAAAACTAAACTGATGAGATGACAATTAAAAGTCTAGTAGGTAAAGTATTAATTATTGGTATTGTTTAAATTTTGTTTTGTTTCCTAGTTCGAATTAGTATAAGAAAAACCTTTCCTGCATACAATTTATATTTATAACTATAAAATATTTAACTCCATTCAGTAGAACATACGAATCTTAATAAAACAGAGCTCAAATTTAATTTTTGGAAAATATAAAATTGTCTTGGTTTGTTAAAAAGCAAAAAAGAAATATAAAACACACAAGCTTCCCGTTTTTTGTTAAGTTCTATTTTAAGACCTTCGTGGTTACGGGTACCTACGGGTGCTCGACCGACAACCACAAGAATACGTGGACAAATGATTTAGGTACAGTTGCCAGCATATAAAGCTATCCAAAACTGTCAATCAACCTTGAACCTTATGCTTCAGAGATAAAGTTGAAAATCTATTAAAGAAATTTGACGGATTGTTGTAGCTCTATGTGCTGGCGTCTGTACAGTTTACATAATTATATCAGCTTTTAGTTCTTATTTGTTATAAAATAGTGTTCAAGAAAAAATAAAGACTGCATTTTGCTGTAGAAAAGTAAATGATTACTTACTGCAAATATTGTTTTTCTGTTTATTTTTTTTTACGAAAACTTAATTTTAAATGAGGGTGGACGTCAGCCTTTGCTTTACCCTTCATGGAATGCACGAATGATGTTATGTAATCTATCGCGATAGTAAAAACCTTAAAAATACCAAAACAAACAAAATAAAATATTAATTCGCAATATCCATTATGGGTTACTAAACATGGAACCTTTATTTATTTATATATGCTTTATTGTATACCAAAAAATATAAAAACATAAAGAAAACCTTGAACTAAAAAAAATATACAAAAGTATTCGCAAAAAGTCATTCTTCTTCGATACGATAAGGCTGCCACCTTATCGTATCGAAGAAGAATGACTTTTTGCGAATACTTTGAAAAGTTTGTTTTCAATACTGCAATGCTATTATAGGTACTGTTATCATCAAAAAGTAAACTAAACGGAATCTTGAATCTATTAGTTTACCTCTGCTGTCCCACAAATTAACCTAAATATGGCTAATGTCAATTTAATAGCCAATTTGCCAGCCTCACCGTCACTAACTTAGTCGATTAGTCTAAATCGACTAATAATCCCATCCCTAGAACCTTCAAGGTTTTTTATAAAACAGAAAGTAATTCGTGTGAATCCTGTGACATTTACATAGGTCCATGGGTATTAAATTATTATTTAACTTGAGTCCTTTACCCACTCGTATTTTTTGTTGATTTCTAGATAGATATCTTAAAATGTCACTAGCTGTAGGTACCTAAGTCAAGTAGTTTCCGAGATAACCATAAACAAACAGTAAACACACCTACCGTGTAAATAGCAAAACAAATTAAAACGTGTAAACAGTAAAACAAACGAGTTTCACAACAATTTACCATACAATTTTATCAACAGACCAACAGACTTCATAACTTGGTATACTTACAGATTATAAACACTACCAACTTGTAAAGAAATATGCACAAGTTAATATGAAAAACTAATTAACTATTTTTCTTTTCTTTTTGTTACAGATCTTCGAACAAAACGACCGTATATTATATTGAAAGGTAAATATTGTTTTTTTTTTAATAATCTAGGGACCACGCACTGTCTCTACCAATGTACCTTCTTCAATTTGTATGTTACTAGCTGACCCGTGCTCAATTCGTTGGGCGGTTATTCGAGTTAAAATATTATAGCCTATGACACTCACAAATAACGCGACTTTCTATTGGTAAAAGAATTTTCAAAATCGGTTCTGTAGATCCAAAGATTACCCCTACAACCTCACAAACTTTACCTCTTTATAATATTACTAGCTGACCCACGCAATTTCGTTTGCGTCACATTTTCCATTAATGCTCGGCTCTTTTTAGTCTTAGCGTGATGATATATAGCCTATAACCTTCCTCGATAAATGGGCTATCTAACACTGAAAGAATTTTTCAAATCGGACCAGTAGTTCCTGAGATTACCCCCTACATACAAACTTACAAACAAATGTTACCTGTTGTTAATATTAGTATCTGACTAGTTGACCCGCGGAATTTCGTCTGCGTCACATTTTCCATTAATGCTGCGCTCCTGTTTGTCTTAGCGTGATGATATATAGCATGTAGCCTTCCTCTATAAATGGGCTAGATATATCACTGAAAGAAGCGCGATAAAGCAAACAAAGAAACAAACTCTTCAGCTTTATAATATTAGTATAGATTAAGTATAGAAGTACAAACATTGGAGAAGTCTCTTATATGTTAGCTTTGCGAACTGGTCATAGTAATTTATAGTAGTGTTAAATAAGTCTTAGCGAAATTGTTGAATGGAGACCGGAGGGCCAATTCTACTAATTTTTAAACCCACTTCTGCATTCGCATGTCAATCGCAAACGGTCAAAAAAGCCTTAATTTTCATACATTTTTGACAGATTGTGATTGAGATGCGAATGTGAAAATTAGTAGAATTGGCCCCATTTTTTTTTTTGAATTCATAAACTGTTGCTGTTTTAATTCATAATCACAAGAGTTTGTACAAATTTAAAAAAAAAACACCAACGGTTTACATAAGAAAGCCCACTCGCACAATACTTAAGCTTTTAAATCGAAAGCCCCGCAAAAGTGACGTCACACTTCCGGCACCGGAAGAGCCGCCATGACAGCTGTCAATTGAATATGCGCCATTAGATTATGTAATGACATTTTATTTGAGGTAATATTAATAGAACTTAGTTCATTTCCATGGCGTTCGTGACATGTTTCATAAATTATGGCGCGAGGAATGGCAGCCATATTGTTTCGGTGGTGGCGTTTTATTTTTGGATTGTTATTATGTAATATTTCCTGTAATTTAGAGGGTTAGTTCCTTCCGCTTGTATAAGCGGTAGGTTTAGAATAAATAATGAGATTATTACACAGCTTTTGTCAAGATACAAAAAAAAACTGACTCAAAAACACTTCAATTATTGATTTTATGTATTATGTACTCCAGCACTTTTCCATTAATGTGTAAATCTCTTGGATAACAGACAGATGCTAGACTTTTTAATTCACCGTTCCATTTTACGAATGGCCAGTGCGAATCAGATAAACTCGGAACACACATGAGCATTATAAACCAAGGACACACAATGAGCGTCACAGTACTTAGGTGAGAGTACCTATATTACCGCACGTTCCATTATACGGAGCGTAATTTTTACATTTCGAACAATGTATACAGGCTCCGTAAAATAATGCATTTTTAGGAAAGTGTGTTGTAAACGTTACTTCTGTTAAAACAAGGTTTATATTGGCCACGGTAGGTAGTTGAGCCACACAGTTCAGTGAACAACCTGACAGGCATTCAACTATCGCAACTCGATCAAAAGTAGGTATGTCGCTTCTCAATTCCCGCGCAAATCTCTCCATCTTCACAGAGTTATACCGTTTCATAACCGTTTATTTCCTTACTGCAGACAATATTTCACTTCCTAAGCATTGTTGGATAAAAGTTTAACAACTGACAGTTCCTAGTTCAACTGTATTGAGGTAAGCGGGCTAATGAGTTAAGTATTATACATACTTCTTACTATATTATTATTATTCACTTTAATCGTCTTTTAAACTTGTTTAGTACATTTTTAAATAAATTATTATTATTATTTTTAAATAAATTATATTTCTTAAAAAAATACACATAAAAAGATGAAGCTAAATAAGTTTTAAAATAAAGCTTTTTGATGGACCCACTAACTGTCATCCATAACCCAATGGGTGTGCAAAATTTTATGTCCCTACTGTTAACCGTTGAGGAGTTCCCTCGTCTGGAGCCAATCCTGACAGCAGCATCACGTCATGCTTATGATAAACATACATTGTCATTGGAACTGGATCAGTATGTAAAATTTCAGCTCAATCGGACACCCGGAAGTGGGTCAAATTTAACTTGCAATATTCCACCTTCACATACAAACATACATACAAGTCAAGTTAAATAAAAGCTTTTAAAAATATAATTGCCAACCGATATCAGATCTATATAGAATAGTTACAGATCAGGGGCTCTAAAGAGGCCTCTTCAACAGAATCAAAAATCACATCACGTTACCCGTCACGTTCAAATTTTTCCAATCAATTTTGAACCTAACGTGTTAGCGATAAAGATAAAAATTAAATTTGACAGATTGTTGTAGCTTGATGCCAAGCGGGTCTAAAAAGGCCACTATAGCAGAATCAGAAATCACATCACGCTACCCGACACGTTCAAATTTTCCCAATCAACTTTGAACCTAATGCGTTAGCGATAAAGATAAAAATGAAATTTGACAAATTTTTGTGTGTTTAATATTATGATTGTGATATGATTTGCTAAAGTGACCTTTGTTTACTTTTTATCTAGGGAGTTTCTTCCCTTGGGATAATTTCCGACACTCACGCAAACGAAGCCTTTGGCAGAAACTTGTTATTGGATAGAACTTGAACTGCTGACAGTTCGCAGTTAAGCTGTATTGAGGTAAGCAGGCTAATGAACTTACCATTATACTAACGAAGACATCAAGCGCTCATTAGGTGAGCATTATCATTGGCGCCTTTCAACCGTACAGTACTAACCCTTCAGTGTGCCAATGCGTTCTCAATCTACCGGTCGATTCTGCCGGGCGATTCTGTTGACATCTCACCGTGATCACTTAGGTGGAGTGAACGACAACTTAGCTGACATGCCATCTTGTTTGTATGGTTTGACAGCTCACTTGTCCACTCTTCGCCTAAGTGTTCACTTCGATATGATTACAGAATCGCACTGCTGTAAACATGTCGAAGTGAAGTCGTGGGTGAAGTGAACGACAAGTGAGCTGTCCAACCATATTAACAAGAGCCACAGATGGTCAAATCCACAGGCCGACCTCTGCTAGTGTCGCTTATCCTCAAAGATGGACCCAGACGGTAGTTTTTACATGTAGCGAAGAGCTCCTGTCAGTACGGGGTAGGGCATGGCTAATATTGATGTGCCGCTAAGAGGTACATGATGTTATGTTATACATACATAGTCTGGAAAAAAAAATAAGAAATCGTATTCCATGACTCCAGGGTACTACTCACGCGCCCGGCCCTGGTTCAATCCATTGTCCAGAGCGAGACGGAATGGGACGCCGTCACCTCTTTCTGCGAAGCAGCCATGCTAGTGAAGGAGGTAGCGGAATGGGAGAGGGAGAGAACCTCTCGTCCCGGCCGCCGCGGTAGACGCCCCGGGCGTCGGGGGCCACCGTAGGCGCGGGCCTGTGGCCGGTGTGCTAGCTCGCCGTCCGTCCGTCTAACGACAACAGGCCGTGTCGACGGCGCGTTCGTGTCCCACGCGCGCCTCAAAGAGTGTCAGCATAAAGAGGGGCCCAAAAGGGTCGACGCTTGTCGGAGTTGCGGGACTTTTTCGAAAGAGATACCGCGGCTCCGGAACACAAAGGAATGAAGGAACATGCATGGGTTTTAGTTAGTAAAAGTCTGACAGTCCCTTCCGCTCCGTCCAGAGCGGGAGAAGTCATTTGGTAATTTCCCATCCCTAAAAAAGGGTACCACGCACGTTCCCATAGGATAGTTTAATACTTACACGCGTTCAACGCTGCTGAGAGAACCAAGTAACTCATAAAGACCTAACTAAATTCCTTCTTAATCTAAGATCAGAACACCAGCAACATCATGCTCAACCAGCTCCAAACAGCAGTAAAAACCTCCCTATTATTATCTACTAAAGCAAGCATGAATAACCAAACGGAATTACTCCACGGAATGCTTGTTTCGTTGAAGTATTCTCAACAAAAACTTCAGTAGTTAGTGCATGTCTGTATTAATTGATCGAGCGCAGTTTCCGACTTTCATTTAGCGTTAAATGTATGAAAAACGAATGGGTTGGCGCCTTCAGTAGTATAGTGGAGACGCAGTAGGTTAAATTGGAGAAATACATAGTATATTTTTTTTTTATTGATCACAATTCAATAGTCTTACCACTAATATAAACGCATAAGTTTGTGAGGTAGGTCATTTGATACTAGTTACGATTTCGATTTAATTTAAGAATGTTTCAAGCAGTTTAATTTTGGGGGAAGTTCCAATCAAGAAGATTCTAGTCTTGGTCAGAGATGATAGAGACAAAGTCTACGATGGAGCGAGCTTACGCAGAAGGAGCCTGTTTACTCTAAATTTGAAGAGCCAATTTTTTCTTTCACATTTTTTTCTTCTTATTTCACAAAATATGTCAGTTAGGGATAGACGTAGCTTTGATACGAACTTTCATAATTATCATATTCAAAAAAAAAAAAATGTTATAATGTAATGGGCTTGCTCTTGGCCACAATCTCGCCTGCTGGAATGCGATGAATGAGTGTATGTCCTCCACATTTATTATGCGCGCAGCTAAAGTGTGGAGTAGCGCTGGGTACGACTAGTCGAGATATCGACCAGGTACGGATGGTGCTCTGCTGTACGTCTGGAATTCCGGTAATAAAAGGGCGATGGTGGGATGAGGTCGTGGAATTTCTTCGGACATCCAGACGCACTGCAACTTACCATCCCTACCTTGTTGCGATTCCACGAATTCGCACTAAGCGATTCCAAACGTCTTTTATAATGCGGACAGCAAAGGAACTCTCTGCCTGCGTTTGTGTTTCCGAACGCTTACAACCCTAATCCTAACCCTCAGAGATTAGCGTTGCGTAGAGTAGGGTCTGGGTAAGCTCGCTTCATCGTAGACATTGTCTCTGTCATTTCTGACCAAGACTAAGGTCAAGAGCAAATCCATCTCAAATAAAAAAATAAAAAAAATCTGTGTACACTCACCAAAGTACAATCTGTAAAAATATAATCAGAGATGATCAGTAAAGATACCAAATTTATAAGTAAATATCCTAGAATCTAATTTTAGCGCTCTTCACCGGATATAGCTATGAATCTAAACCATCTAGGTGATTGTATCGGTCTTCAGCAGATAATTATAATAAAAGCTACAACAGTAAAAAACAAACAAAGTAAATATCAAAGAGATTGACACATAAAATGCTTCTTTTGTAACTTCAATAGCAACACATAAGCTAAAAAAAAAAAAACAAATCCAGATCACAATCAAACCAGTAACCCAGTTCCAAGTCAATGTCCCAATCTCTCTTATTCTAAACAAAAGCCTATCATATCGAACACAATTCCAACTTAAATTACTGCGCATTCTTATACTGTGGCATTGTTTAGTTTTTTCATTAACATAATAATTCATACTCGTTTTATTGTATTTCTGATTTACTTTTATTGTTAAATGAAGTTGTATGATTATTCAAATGAGTTGTATTTTGTATTAAAACTATCACTTTCTTTGTGGTCGGTAAGGAGAAAGAGGAGTGAAATAAGGAGCATGTCGAGAGGAAAGTGAGAGGAGCTCGTGGCTAAATAATAACAGCTGCACAGGTCGATCATCTAGGTAAAGCAACGCTTGCCGAGGTTGGTCTGTGGATGGGTAACCATCTTAACATACCGAGTTTCCTCCGTGCCTCGGAAAGCACGTTAAGCTGTTGGTCCCGGCTGTCATTTGGAGATCTTTGGCAGTCGTTACGAATGTCAAAAGCCAGTAAATCTTACTCCAGTCTTACCATGAAGTACCGTGTTACCCAGTTAATGGGTTGTGGAGGTCCGGTAGGCAGCCGCTCCACGTAAAATACTGGTATTCAGCTGAATCCGGTTTGACTGGAAGCCGACCCCAATATAGTTGGGAAAAGGCTAGGCAGATGATGATCCAGAGGAAAGTTTTAATTTTCATAATTAAAACTTTCCTCTGGATCATCAGGCAGGAATAGACAGCTGGGGCCAAAAAGTTCTGGAGTGGCGACCGCGTACTGGAAGACGCAACGTTGGAAGGCCTCCCACAAGGCGGACTGATGTCCTGGTGAGGGTCGCGGGTAGCTGATGGATGCCACAGGCACAGAACCGGTTGCTCTGGCGACACTTGGGAGAGTCCTATGTCTAGCAGGCTTTTGGCTAATATGATGATAATAGCTAGGTTGAAGACCAATGAAACTCTACAAGATTGTATCCCAAATAATATTTGATGGCTGAATGCGGGTAAATACTGAGATTGGCGTGAGATCAGTAGGTTCAATTATACCATCACGCTACGACCAATAGGAGTGGAAATATGTGACGCAGACTAAGTTGCGCGAGTGCCGGCATTTCTTTTTTTAACTTTTGATAGGCATACGTTAGACCTCTTTCTCACCTGATGGTAAGCGATGATGCGGTCTAAGATGGATCACGCTTGCCTAGACATAACCTATTCACTCTTGAATTAAAAACTCCCAGGATGTAGCTATCAGGAAACAGACTCAGGTAGGGAATTCCACTCCTAAGCTGTACGCACAATTAATGTTCCAAAACTTTTTGTGCGTATAGATGGGATGTCGCGTCGCCGTACGTCTTGTGGTCCGATGATGGAACGGGCTTGGCGGAATTAAATTATGCAATTTCGTCGCACACTCCCCAAAAACTCGACATGTATAAGCATATACAATTAAAGTATTGTATATTCTTACCAGTCATGATCAGGTTTTCAAAAACTGTGTGCTAGTACATCGTACTCTTGAGGCCAGAAAAACCAACCGCTTCAAAAAAATATTAATTTCTGTTATTCCTCCATGCGCAGTAAAGTTATAAGTAAAAGTATATCTGTCTTCCGAACGAAGCTTAATGACCCATTGTTATTCGTTAGTCACGCTTTTAACACGGAGCGGGTACGATTCCCAATGTTTTGCTCGCCAGTGTAGTCGTACGTGACTCTGAATAGAAACGGTCGGTTTTCGTAGGATTATACAAATGCGAGCCTCTCGAGGTTTCGTATTGCGAAATGTTTTAAATATTTCGCTTTATTGAAAATGGTGGAGCTTTTAAAACGAGCTAGTTTTTACCACATGGCTTCGCTTCTATTGTGTTTTTCTTTTCTATTGAGGAAAACGTTTTACCACGATCTCATCTGGGCTATTCTACTCCATATCACTGAACCACTAAGCCCTTCTTACCACATCTATACTAATATTACAAAGCAGAAGAGTTTGTTTGTTTGTTTGGTTGAACGCGCTAATCTCAGGAACTACTAGTCCGATTTTAAAAATTCTTTCGGTGTTAGATAGCCCATTTATCGAGGAAGGATATAGGTCATTTATTAACACGCTAAGAAAGGAGCGGAGTATTAATGAAAAACGTTACGCAGACGACGTTGCACGGGTTAGCTAGTAATATTATAAAGCTGAAGAGTTTGTTTGTTTGAACGCGCTAATCTTAGGAAATACTGTTCCGTTTTAAAAAAATCTTTCAGTATTAGATAGCCCATGTATCGAGGAAGGCTAAAGGCTATATATCATCACACTAAGACTAAAAGGAGCGGAGCATTAATGGAAAATGTGATGCAGACGAAGTAGCCCAGGTCAGCTAGTTCATTCATAAGAATGAATGTCAACACGATTCAGCAGTAGGTAAACTTATCACCTAACCACTAAGAATGAATTTTGACATAACGTAAAGAAATAATTCATTCTTAGTGGTTTGACAGAAACTGTCAAATACTTGCGAAAATTGCAATAAAACCCTCGCGAACGAACTCGCGGGCGTTGTGCTGGTACCAAATAAAGGAGCTAACGCACTGCCCCGGAGCACGACTTATGACCCAATCAACACTAGCAATAGAAATACCAAATAAATAAAAAAAACTTCTTTTGTGCGTGTCTGTCGGTTCCGTGCCGGCTTGTCGAAATATTACGTGTCTATGGACGTTTAGAATTTTGTCATAGAGTTTGAAAAGTTATTTAATAAAGGCTTTGAGGTGGAAATCGGTGACTGGAACCGCGAGGGTTCACTAAATAACGATTGTGGTTCTGTTAAAATAAAATTAAAAAAAAAAACATTTTTTTTTTTACTTTTGATGGGCTTACGTTTGACCACTATCTCACCTGATGTTAAGCGATGGTGCGTTCCAAGGTGGAGCACGCTTGCCGAGAAGCTATCAGGAAATACAGACTCAGGCAGGGGATTACACTCCTTAGCTGCTGTACATATTATATTTTCCATTTGACAGTGAGACTCGATGTAACAATTTGCTAACAAACTACTTTAATAAAAACGTATGGTTTACACTTGGGTTCTTAAGCGGGGTTCGAGGTTGAGAACTTTTTAAAGTTTACTTTACCATAACCAAAACATCTTCTTCTTCATCATCGATGGCAAAAATGAAACAGTAAAACATCGTTCAAAATGGTCCAAAACATTTAAACGTTAGAATTAAAGTTTGACTCGTTCTTAACTGGTATTCTCAATTCAAGGGGTAAGGAGACATTCCTTATCTTTCAGTTAAATTATTTAAAACCACAATTTTTCTTGTAAAACATGTTTTTAATAAATTTCAGAAATCATAATAAAATTTATAATATACTAGCGGACCCGACAGACGTTGTCCGACTGCAGCGCCATCTGCCGGGCTGAACGCATACAAAAAGTCATTCAGATCGGTCCAGCTGTTTAGGAGGAATTCAGTGACATACACACGTACAGTAGAATTATATAAATAAAGATGTACAGATGCCAGAACATCAAGCGACAACAATCTGTCAATTTTATTTAATAGATTTTCAACTTTATTTCCATAGCGATTGAGTTTCAATTTGATTGGGAAAATTTGTAAGTTTCGGGTAGCCTGATGTGAGGAACTCTTGGCTAAATACGGGTCGACGTTTACGGTTAAGCAACGCTGCCAAGTTTGGTCTGTGAATGGGTGACCAATTTAACTTACCGAGTTTCCTCCGCGCCTCGGAAAGCACGTTAAGCTGTTAGTCCCGGCTGTCATTTGTAGATCTTACGTTATCGTTACGTGTCAGAAGCCAGTAAATCTGACTCCAGTCTTACCAAGAAGTGCAGTGTCACCCAGTTAATGAGTTGTGGAGGTCTGGTAGGCAGCCGCTCCACGTAAAACACTGGTATTCAGCTGAATCCGTTTTGATTGGAAGCCGACCCCAATATAGTTGGGAAAAGGCTAGGCAGATGATGATGGGTAGCCTGATGTCATGTCGTCAAGTACAAGTGCATATAAAGAGGCAAAACATTAAAAAATACGTCAGCACGTTCAATGGAAAAAGTCCTCAGAAAATTGGCAGCATCAACAAGTTTTCTAAAACTAGATACACCAATCATTTCACTTCTAAACAATCACCAAACCTTGCAATTAAACTAAAATCACCCCACTTAAAAGAATAAACAGCAAAGTAATAATAGCACTAATTGTCAACCAATTAAAGTATAAAGTTGACCGCTATTGCGTCACCGTTAGCGGTAACTGTGGCTGTAATGGCACGAGTGCGGTAATTTTAACATTATTAGTTGACGGGTAAAGGTGTGCGCACACGACACTCGAATCACCGATTGTAGATGTATCGTTGTTGACACAAATGCCAGTGAATTGACATTTCAATGGGAAGTAACGGCTATTTGCGGCGGTCGCGAACAGGTTAAGCGTTTCCAAGCGTCTTTTATAATGCACACAGCTTTCAGTTTCCAAACGCTTACAACCCTAATCTCTTAAAAGTTAGAGTGAACAGGCTCCTTCTGGTTAAGCTCGCTCCATCATAGTCTTTGTTTCTGTCATCTCTGACCTAACTAGAGTCAAGAGCCATCTATACCATATTTTTATAGAGCAGAATAGTTTGTTTGGTTGAACGTCTAATCTCAGGAACTACTGGTCCGATTTGAACAATTATTTCAGTGTTAGATAGCCCATTTATCGAGAAATGCTATAGGCTATATATATATATATCATCACGCTAAGACAAATAGGAGCGGAGCAATAATGGAAAATGTGGCGCAGACGAAGTTGCGCGGGTCAGCTAGTCTCAAATAAAAAAATAGGTTATGTTTAGAGATGACGTCTGGTGAGATCACATGGATCATAACGAAGATTGACAATGTTTTTCTAGACTAGCTGCCGACCGTGGCTTCACCGACTTGATTAGAACTTCCCCCAAAATTAAACTGCTTGAAATATTCTTAAGTTAAATCAAAATCGAAAATAGTATCAAACAACCTTCGTCACAAACTTATGCGTTTATAATAGTGGTAAGACTATTGAATTCTATAAAATCACCACGAATTATATTTGTATTGTTAAACAGCCATAGTTAAGTCAGTATTATTAAAACTTCTTCTAAAAATAAAACCACAGTCCAACTGGAATACTTTTTTTTAACTAATATATTATGTACCTAGATGCCAGAACATTAAACAATCCGAAATTGTCAAATTTCCCCAATCAACGTTGAACCTAATGCTGTAGCCATAAAATTTAAAATCTATTAAAGCAATTTGACAGATATTTTAGCTGGATGTGCCAGCGTCTGAACATTTATGTAAATATATTCCATCGCTGGATTTCAAATTTACACAATGCCCTTTACAAAGCACAAGATGCGCTCCAGAATAAAGGGTTATTCAATAATACATCTTTCTTTCTTTTCTTTAATGAAGTTGGCGATTACAGTACCATGTGTCCCAGCCTTAAGCTTAAGTTACGTGTAACCGTTGACACCGTTGAGTTACACGCTCGCGTCGGAACGAAAGAAAAAGTAGTTATATACGACGGGACGGATAATAATAATTGTAGGGAGACTGAACGGGACTGACATTTAGTACTGGTATGTTGGTAATTGGTTTTCGTACTAATTTAGTTTTTTTTAGATCTTCGTACCACGAAAAGAAAAATTAAACCCTTAGGGACTACTCACAATTATTCAGCTCCATTCTCGTTTTGCTGAACGATTTTGGTCACACTTATACAGTTCTGCTTCTATCAGCCGCGTATAGCGTCGTAAGAATGAGAAGGCGGCAGAATGTAAGCTGCATAGAGCTGAATAAGTGTGGGTAGTCCCTTATGGATCACTTAGTTATTCGTCCGTCCGTCGTCGCCCTTTATCTCTTGAATTATGAAATTGGGCAAGTAATGCCGTCTTATACTACACGTATAGGGAACATTTTTAAAAGTATATATTTGTAATGAAATTATTAAAAAAACTATAGTCTTTATTTAAAGTAATATGCACCCAAGGTACGGTACGGAACCCTCGGTAAGCGAGTCCGAGTAGCACTAATCCGATTTTTTTTTTACTATTGATAGGCATACGACCTGATGGTAAGCGATGATGCGGTCTAAGATGGAGCACGCTTGCCTAGAAGTAACCTATTCACTCTTGACTTAAAGCCTCTCAGCAAGCTTTCAGGAAACACAGGCTCAGGCAGGGAATTCTACTCCTTAGCTGTGACGTGTGTGTGTCGCACAAGGATACTTTTCATTTGTACCTAGGCTTATTCAAACTACTGCCTCGTAGTCGGCTTCCAGTATATACTAATAATGTATCTATTCTGTTGACATAATATACAGGGTGTCCCAGAACTCAACGTCAAGCCGAAATCGATCGGTGATAGGACAATCATGATAGTTACCAGAAAAATTAAAAAAAAAATCTTCAAATCCGACCAGTAGTTCCCGAGATCAGCGCGTTTAAACAAACAAACTCTTCAGCTTTATAAAATTAGTATGGTATAGATTTGTGCATATTCGGTAGGTCTGAGAATAGGTCGTAGGCTTTTTTGTTTTTTTTTTTTATATGGCAGAACAAAGTTTACCGAGTCAGCTAATATCCTATAGAATGACACCAATACATCAGGCATTCACGTTTGAAGTTCAAACAATGCGCTGGAACAAAGAAGCCGATTGAGGCAACTCGGTCACTGCGTTCTCACTGTCATGTCTCATGTCTTCATTATCTGGAGAAACGTGGTGATTAGGAAAAATGATTTTATGGTTGAGTATGTGATCTTTGGGCATGCCAAAATAGTGATCCGGATATGGGTTTTTGGGTGGGAAGGCTGAAAAAAGGTCTTTGAAAACCTCAAATATATTTTCTCATGTTTTTTTTATGTGTTGAAAAGTGAAAGAGGTCACATCCCTTTTCAATAACAATACTCTAATAAACTAATAACACAGTGAATGCCAGTCAACGTGAGAGTTTTCACAACATAGTTTGCGGTCAGCTCGAGCGCCGTGTGTCAGTTATATTGCGTTCGTTTCCTATTGCATAACGTTAACCGAATAGTTACAGTTTGAGCCGATGATACCGATTGAAATAAAGTGTATTCAATCATAGCCGTCAAGTTAAGATAGAGATTCTTCAATCATACGCATACATAGAAAAACTCACGCACGCCTTTCTGCTGTAGGGGTAGGCTACGTTACCAGCTATGATCCTAAAATACAGCTTGGCTCATCGCCGCTAGGCTGCCTGCTTGTCGGTCTTCTACAGACTGTAAAGATACTTTTTTTATTTGTGACTAGCTGACCCGCGCAACTTCGTCTGCGTCACATTTTTCATTACTGCTCCGCGCCTTTTGGTCTTAGCGTGATGATATATAGCCTATAGCCTTCCTCGGTAAATGGGCTATCTAACACTGAAATAATGTTTCAAATCGGACCAGTAGTTCCTGAGATTAGCGCGTTCAACCAAACAAACAAACAAAAAAACTCTTCTGCTTTATAATATTAGTATAGATTGGTTTGCTCTTGCCCTTAGTCTTGGTCAGAGATGACAGAGACAAAGTTAACGACGAAGCGAGCTTACCCAGAAGGAGCCTGTTCACTCTAACTTTGAAGAGAGTAGGGTTGTAAGTGTTCGGAAACACAGACGCAAGCAGAGTTCCACTCCTTTGCTGTGCGCATTATAAAATACTAGCTGACCCTCGCAACTTCGTCTGCGTCACATTTTCCATTAATTCTGCGCTCCTTTTTGACTTAGCTTAATGATATAGCCTATAGCCTTCCTCGATAAATGGGCTATCTAACACTGAAAGTTCCTGAGATTAGCGTGCTCAACCAAACAAACAAACAAACTCTTCTGCTTTATAATATTATAACTCAGAGGTTCTCAGATTTTGTTGTGCAAGGCGTTGCGAACGTTCGACACTCGACTCTTGTGCGCGTACCTGAGAGATTCTCTGATTTTGTTCAGCAAGGCGTTGTGAACGTTCAGGTGAAGATTCTCCCATACGGCGTATTCTTGCTGCCCGTGCTTGAGAACTATGTTTAGTAAGTTGAGACATGGCTCTCTTTAGGCATTTTCAAATGTTTAAGAAAATGTTAATAGCGTGTAATATTCTAGCCCTGAAAAGAACTGTTGGTTAGCCCTGGAAAGAACTGTTGCTTAGCCCTGAAAAGAACTGTTGTTTGGCTCTGAGAAGAACTTTTGCGTAGGTGTAGTTTTAAGAACGAAATCTAAAGAAAATCGCACGAAAATTATTAGACTTCGCGCACGACCGCTGCGTAGGGAACCGACGTACTTATACTTATCTATGGAGCCGACCTCGCGGCTGAGCCGCGCGGGTACCTTACTCGAGGTATATAATCTAAGCCTTACTCATAGATCTAAACTCCCCTCCCGCACGCGCACCCCCGCCTTGGTGACGTCCACTTCGCAACGGGTCGTGCAGCAGAAATCGTAATATTTTAATTTCGCCATAACTTCAAAACCAAACGTCCGATTTTAATCATTCAAAGACCAAATATTATCTACATAAACTGTACTTAGTGATGAAATACTTTATTTTGATAAAGATTAATAGCATGAGTAAAATAAACGCGTTTAAATGTAGTCCAAAAAAATCAAGATTTTTAAATTAAAAAAATGGTTGTTGTGCCTCACTCGACATACATAGGTATAGTGTGTCGGGGACTTTTTTGTAGATATTTATAAGATCTACAATTAATTAGAACAATGTATGGTTCTATCTTTTATAGTTTAGGCAGCGTACACAAAATAAGTTACTTTTCTGGTTGATTTTTACACCTTGTGTCCGAAAAACCCAAATATCTTACGGAACCCTATTTTTTTCCAAAATAAAATATAGCCTATGTTACTCGTGGATAATGTAGCTTTAGAATGGTGAAAGAATTTTTAAAATCGGTCCAGTAGTTTTTGAGCCTATTCATTACAATCAAACAAACAAACAAAGTTTTCCTCTTTATAATATTAGTGTAGACATTTGGAAACGCTTAATGCGAATTGGTGGAATAGCAACCAGGTAGGGATGGTAAGTTACAGTGGATGTCCGATGGTAGAAGGAGGCCGGTGGGATGAGGTCGTGGTACTTCGGTGAGTATGCTCCAAACTCCACGACCTCATCCCACGGGCTCCCTACTACCATCTAGACACACAACGTGTTACTCGTACTATCCGTACCTTGTTGTTATCGCACCAATTCGTACTAAGCTTTCCAAAAGTCTGTTATAATGCGCACAGCAAATTATTCAAGAAGGAGTCAAGATCAAACCCATCTCAAATAAAAATGCTCCTCTTGCGTCGTTTCTCGTATTTTTTTTAAGCAGTCGAATTCGCTACGCTTTTGATAAGTGACAAAATGTTCTCTAATTGTCATACATTTTGACAAGTTTTTGATACTTGTCGCTGAGATGATATTACGAGAACGATTTACGGTTTATTCACGAAGGGTATGATAAATACGCCTCTTCGAGAGTCACTCAGTCACTATCTCAATCTGCCCAGCTTTCACAACTATGTATTTTACCTGGAGTGACGAAACAATAATCCTACCTAATAATCCAATATTTTGCAAAAACACTAGGTTTTTCGCAAAAAAAAGATTTTGCAATTATCTCTCAGAATACAGATCCAAACAACCAAAGTTTTAGACACTCAGACCGGGTTTCACCAATGAAATTGATCGCGATCAGTAAATCAAAACTGCGTTCAAGAGTTGTCAGTGTCAATATTCCATCTATATTATAATAATATAATATATAATATTATATATAATCTATCTACACTAATATTATAAAGAGGAAAACTTTGTTTGTTTGTTTGTTTGTTTGATTGTAATGAATAGGCTCAAAAACTACTGGACCGATTTTAAAAATTCTTTCACCATTCGAAAGCTACATTATCCACGAGTAACATAGGCTATATTTTATTTTGGAAAAAAATAGGGTTCCGTAAGATATTTGTGTTATTCGGACACAAGGTGTAAAAATCAACCAGAAAAGTTACTTATTTTGCGTACGCTGCCTAAACTATAAAAGATAGAACCATAAATTGTTCTAATTAATTGTAGATCTTATAAATATCTACAAAAAAGTCCGCAACACACTATACCTATCTATGTCGAGTGAGGCACAACAACCATTTTTTTATTTAAAACTACACTATATAATATTATAAAGAGGAAAACTTTGTTTGTTTGTTTGTTTGATTGTAATGAATAGGCTCAAAAACTACAGGACCGATTTTAAAAATTCTTTCACCATTCGAAAGCTACATCATCCACGAGTAACATAGGCTATATTTTATTTTGGAAAAATAGGGTTCCGTAAGATATTTGTGTTATTCGGACACAAGGTGTAAAAATCAACCAGAAAAGTTACTTATTTTGCGTACGCTGCCTAAACTATAAAAGATAGAACCATAAATTGTTCTAATTAATTGTAGATCTTATAAATATCTACAAAAAAGTCCGCAACACACTATACCTATCTATGTCGAGTGAGGCACAACAACCATTTTTTTATTTAAAAAATCTTGATTTTTTGGACTACATTTAGACGCGTTTATTTTACTCATACTATTAATCCTTATCAAAATAAAGTATTTCATCACTAAGTACAGTTTATGTAGATAATATTTAGGCTATAAATGATTAAAATCGGACGTTTGGATTTGAAGTTATGGCGAAATTAAAATATTACGATTTCTGCTGCACGGCCCGTTGCGAAGTGGACGTCACCAAGGCGGAGGTGCGCGTGCGGGAAAGGAGTATAGATCTACTAGCTGACCCGTGCCCACTTCGTTGGGCGGTAAACATTTTAACTTGTGATGAAATTATGAGTGTGGTTCGGTTAGTACTGACTGCTATGATTTATTTCCTGACGGCCAAAAGAAGGGTTTTGTTTTTATTGCATAATAATATGTATGTAGCTAGGCTAGCGAGCCGCTGCGAGCGCTCAGCATTAGACTCCCTGTCCCTTGTTGCAGAGACATGCTGCTTTAAATCACTGAGACGCTGTGCACGTTCAGCGCTAGATTCCCGAGCACGGACCTGCGATGTTCTCCAGCTTTGGTTAGCAAGCCGCTGTGAACGCTCGGAGCTAGATTTCCCAGCGAGTGCTTGCGAAATATTTTCTGTATTCCTCGAGAGGCTCTTCCGTACGGCGTACTCGAGCTGCTCTTGTCTCATGTCTGGGATGTCTGACGGGAAAGTTGTGATATCCTTTAAGGCATGATAAACAATCGCTGAAACTGTCCGATATCCCAAAAACAGAAATATCACAGCTTCGAACTCGAAGAATGAGAACGAAGTAATATTGTAATTGTGTTTTGAGAAACCGAGCAACCAAAACAATTTTAAAGACCAACAACATTCAATCAACTACGTACAACTTACCTACCAAACGACAAAAGTTAAATAATAACTGGAGAGGGTCATTAATCCGCGGAAAATCTTAACACCACGATTCAGAAAAATAACGTAATTGCACAACGCCATCGGGTACTATGGATAAAACGTCCGTACAAAGCATGTTCTAATGCGGTTCGTGAATGGACGGCGCGGGCGGCGTTTTGCGATTTAGTAATTTTATATTATCTTCGAAACTATTCAACCAATTGACATACTGTTTTGGGCAAATCGTATCTCTATGATATTCTTGTGATCAAAATAACATTTTTTTCGATAAGGTTTAATATTTTGTTGTTTAAAAAATCGTCCAAAGATAAGTACGTCGAAAAATACTTTTTTTAACACATAAAAGCTACTTTATCTGCTAAAATATAAAAGATAGAAATATGGTGCCGTGGACTTTTTTGTAGAACTATTATAGGCGGACCAGGTTGCCATACATTTTTTTCAATTATATACAACTGTTAAGGCAGCGCACGCAAATAACTCTGTTGTAAGAGCTTTTTTTCCCGCCTGGATAGACAAAAATTGAGATAGTTCGACTAATATGCATGATATCTTTATAATTTATAGCCTATAGCACTCACGAATAATGTAGCTTTCTACCAGTGAAACAATTTTTCAAATCGGATCAGTACTTCCTGAGATTACCCTACATACATACAAACTTAAAAACTTACAAACAATTTTACCCTACATACTTATACCCTACATACAAACTTACAAACAATTTTACCCTACATACTTATACCCTACATACAAACTTACAAACAATTTTACCCTACATACTTATACCCTACATACAAACTTACAAACTTACAAACAATTTTACCTCTTTATAATATTAGTATAGATGAGTAAGGTACCCGCGCGACTAAAGCCTAAGACGCGAGGTCGGCTCCCTACGCAGCGGTCGTGCGCGAAGTCTAATAATTTTCGTGAGAGCTAAACAACAGTTCTTCTCAGAGCTAAACAACAGTTCTTCTCAGAGCTAAATAACAGTTCTTCTCAGAGCCAAACAACAGTTCTTTTCAGAACTAACCAACAGTTCTTTTCAGGGCTAACCAACAGTTATTTTCAGGGCTAACCAACAGTTCTTTTCAGGGCTACACAACAGTTCTTTTAGCTAGAATATTACACGCTATTAACATTTTCTTAAACATTTGTAAATGCCTAAGAGAGCCAGGTCTCAACTTACTAAATATAGTTCTCAAGCACGGGCAGCAAGAATACGCCGTATGGGAGAATCTTCACCTGAACGTTCACAACGCCTTGCTGAACAAAATCAGAGAAACTCTCAGGTACGCGCACGAGAGTCGAGTGTCGAACGTTCACAACAAAATCTGAGAACCTCTGAGTTATATAATATTATAAAGCAGAAGAGTTTGTTTGTTTGGTTGAGCACGCTAATCTCAGGAACTACTGGTCCGATTTGAAAAATTCTTTCAGTGTTAGATAGCCCATTTATCGAGGAAGGCTATAGGCTATATGTATATCATTAGGCTAAGTCAAAAAGGAGCGCAGAATTAATGGAAAATGTGACGCAGACGAAGTTGCGCGGGTCAGCTAGTAATATTATAAAGAGGTAAAATTTGTTTGTAAGTTTGTATGTAGGGGGTAATCTCAGGAACTACTGGTCCGATTTCAAAATTTCTTTCAGTGTTAGATAGCCCATTTATCGAGGAAGGTTATAGGCTATATATTATTACGCTAAGACAAATAGGAGCGGAGCAGTAATGGAAAATGTGACGCAAACGAAGTTGCGCGGATCAGCTAGTAGTAAATAATTACACTGACAACTCGTAAACGTGTTTCGCATATGTTGATCGCGTTCAGTTTCATTGATGAAATCCGCCCTCAGTCGATTTTGATACTGTTATCGACGACCTCAAACACCCGCAGGGCTCCCAATGTAATAATAACTTATAGTAAATTAAGAACGATAATGTCCGCATAACGTGATGCCCTCAAGGCTTTTCCGATCGAGATAGTGAGAAAGTATCAAACTCTTTCTTATATCGTTTAATTACACAATACAGGGCTATGACGTAACGAATTCAAGATGGCGGTTGGCACTGGTTTCAATAGCAAAACAATGAGCAGTGAATTTGTGATTTTTTTCTAATTGTTTTCTGTTAAAAAGTTAATTAACTATTTTCTTGTACGATTTTTGTTAATTTGATTGGCGTTTCTGCTATTGCAATGTTGATTGATACATTTTTGTTCGATTTCGAGTAAGTTTCTTAATTTTTGACGCAGAATCTTTTTCTTTCTTGTGACAGGTGTAGTAACAAATTGTAAAATTTAAAGGGCTCTATGCACTTGTTTTTTTTTTTAATCTCAGTTAAAACCGGCCAAGTGCGAGTTGGACGCGCACACGAAGGCTTCCATACCACAAACCTGAATTATTAAGGCGAGGTTGCAGTACTGTGTGTTTTGACGAACAACAGCGACTGTCCGGCGAGCGAAATAATGCCTAAATTTTGATTGTTTTTTCTTCTTGGCGAAAACTGATAAAGAAATAATACAATATAGTTTCAACATTTACTTCAAAATAAAATGCTCTATCTATTGATATAACTTTTATATATATTCGTGATAAAATCTCTTAGCAGTACACGTTTAAAATTGTAATTTAGTGTCATGTTTGATAAAAAAAAGTATCGAGCCAATCATTCTAAATCGCGTTTCTATCTTTACGATTTACTTGAGGGTATGTTAAATTTTTAACTAATGATTTTTATTTATTAAAAAACTCATAATTAATTAGATTTTCAGACGTTCAAAAATCTTATCTCTTCCTTTAGAAGGACGAAGAAAGCTCGCCTACGGAGTGTAACTAGTATAACTATGTAGGTCCCTTTCAGCTTTCTACGACCAGTAGTTTCGGCAGTGCGATGTCTGCCAGTCACTCACTCCATCAGAAGAAAAAAAAAAAAATTACTGATTGGCTGCCACAAAATTGTAATATTTTGTCTACAAAAATGGGTCACCGATTCTTCGGCTATTCTGCTTGAACCCTGTAATTTTTCACAATTTTGTTTCCTACTAACTGGTTTAGTTATGTAGCTGATAGAAAATGACTCGTGTCTTCTAAATAAATCTTACGCAAATGCGTAGGTATCCTAATTCTAACTTAATATTGTAAATAGGAAAGATTGGATGGATGTTTGTCTCTCAATCACGCCAGAACGGCTGATCGGATCTGGATGAAATTTGAAATAGAGATAGATTATAGTCTGCAATAGCACATCGGCTACTTTATATGTCGGGACTATGTTCCCTTGGTATTATTTATTGCTATTACGCGAGCGAAGCTGCTGGCAGAAACCAGTGCGAAATAAAGCTTCAAGTCACGCTAATGGCAATGGAGAGGGCAATGCTTAGAGTTTCCTTGCGTGATCGAATCAAGAATGATAAAATCCGCAAGAGAATCAAGGTTACCGACATAGCCCGAAGGATCGCCAAACTAAAGTGGCAGTGGGCAGCAGTGCTATTCTGTAACAACATTTTCGTGTCTCGACAGCGGAATCCGAGGTGAGTTTCAAATTCGTATAATTATAAGACCTTATGATGTGTGAAATAAAGTTCACTTTGTAAGCTTAGTCACTCAGCAGCTAGTGAAGTCGATATCGAAATGGTTATTTACAGAATAGACTAGCAGGGCACATTGCTCGCAGAACATATGGTCGATGGGGCCGAAAAGTTCTGGAGTAGCGACCGCGTACTGGAAGACGCAACATTGGTAGGCTCCCTCAAGGTGTACCGATGACCTGGTGAACGTCGCGGGTAGCCGATGGATGCGAGACGTACAGGACCGGTCGTTGTGTTGACACGCGCGCCCTATGTCCTACAGTGGGCGTCTTTCAGCTGATAAGATGATGATGACCATTACTTACGCGTCCCCGTGCAAAGCGCAGCGCTAGCCTTTTTTGTGCAGTTTTTTGGAGCCATGTACTCTTTCCCCAAAAGAAATATCCACTTATAAAAAATACATTAAATTTCTACATAATCTTGGCTTCAAAATGGTAGATTGTTATTACTAAGTATAAGTATAATGTTTAATTAATCTCCTCACAACGAAACCACAAAAATGAGAAATAATGATTGAAAACATGCATCTTCTCGAAAACTAACAATTATTTTGATTTTGCACTTACACTAATGGATAGGCAATTTGATTATGAACATTTTGGTAGAAATATTTTTTTCAAACGACCAAAATTAGATTTTATAACGATTTTATTCAACATTCTGAGCGTATTCGCTATTGTATATCTTGCGCTCGCGCTGTTATTGAGGGAAAAAATGCTCAAGGTTATTTGGTCAGGGTATGGCCTTAAATCCAGCCTAGAATGCGGATTACAAACCTCATCTTAACACAACATAAAAAACTGGGTCTATTAACCTGAATTTCAACGGTCGATCGCTCGATACAGTAACCACGATTATACGCTAGTAATTTGATGGAATTATTTCTATTATTACGGTATATGATGGCCGCTGTTACTTTTAATACCGTGTGTGTTTTAGCGGTAAATATATTTAATGGATGGACAGGTGACTGATGGATTAAAATGCCGCCTTTTTTTCTTGGTAATGTTTAAAAAAGGGGCTTGCAATGTTTTGTCAAGTGAGTCGGTGAAAGCATTATTGTTGTTTTCTTTCTCGAGTCTCCGGAGACCAGCAGTGCTATTCTGTAACAACATTTTCGTGTCTCGACAGCGGAATCCGAGGTGAGTTTCAAATTCGTATAAATATAAGACCTTATGACGTATGAAATAAAGTTCACTTTGTAAGCTTAGTCACTCAGGTGAAGTCGATATCGAAATGGTTATTTACAGAATAGACTAGCTGGTCCTTTGGTAGGCGTACGAGGGGCCGAAACCAACTCGCATAGGCCCAGTTAGAAATTTCAAATGTAATGGGGCACCAACCGGCGATTATCCCTGTATGCACTGTGAAAGTATTCCCAAGGACAATCCCCGGTTGGAGCAAGACTATTGCAGAATATGAAAACAAAGGATGAAACAATATGGGTTTGGGCGGTTTAGTGGACTGATAATCGTTTATTATAGAAGAACTATTGGCCCCTGCCTGACCACTAACAATATACACGGCTTTTAAATGGCAGGGGGTGACTTGCACACTCAATGAATGGGCCCCCGAAAACGGTCGCTAGCACTAAGTGACGTAGCGCCAAGGAGGCAACATGGCCTGAGGTGCTAGAGGAGTGGAGAGGTATACCACGGCTATCAGGACAATCCTGGAAGTGCGGTCAAGATCCCTACCAGCATCTTACTGGATTATACATCCTTCTCCCGAGCACGTTTGCTCTAGCGAATCTCTACTCAGACCGGCCGATTAAGGCAAGAAAGAGGTGGGAGAAAGCATTATTATTATTATACTAGCTAAACAGGCAAACTTTGTTTTGTAATTAAAAAAAAATCGAAAACAAACGAGATTTTTATATTTATTTTATTAGTTTACATTTTCGATAGGTACATTTTTAGCTTGAACAAAGGTAATAAATAACTTATCAATTTGACGAAAAACGCATTTTAACGTGCCCAAAATGTTTAACCAATGAGGAACCATGGATTAGAAATCGCTCTTTGTAAAATCAAAATTGTGATTGTTTTTAAGTTTTAAAATCTTCAATACTCAATAATTTATTGCATTCCGTAAGTATTACAAAGATGGTTTAAAATGGTTAAAGAAAAAATATGGACCCTGTCGGGCACTGCAAATAATAGGAGAGAGGAAGAGTGCTAAATAGTATGTCAAGGTATGAAATAGTATCAAAAATTATTATAAATGTTAAATTGGATGTATAATAGGACTGTGTTTATTTGTATAGTATATTTATTGAATAGGAATAGTAAATAAGAATTATTGTAAAAATTGAAAATGGAATGTCACTGGTGGCTCTAGACAAACTGCCATTCGATCAGCGATTGCTATTGTTCGAAATACTAAAATATAAGACATTGATCACGTGACATTTTGACAGCGTCTGTCAATCCCATGCATTTTTGACGTTTTGACAATCGCCTTTGCCATGCTACCGCTGACAGAATGAGACTTGTCTATAGTCTAAGAGCGAATTCTACTAATTTTTAAACAACTTTCACTTTCGCATGCTAATCGCAAAATGCTTAATTTTCATAAATTTTTTACAGTTTGCGATTGAGATGCGAATGTGAAAATTTGTAGAATTGGCACTTTTTTTTATCCCGGAGACTAAATTGACGAGTGCAAATGTCAAAACTATGTCAGTTTGCCAATGGCACTTGCCAATTTGGTCTCCGGGATTAAAAAATAGACTATAAAGCGTCGGAAATACCAAATTTTTACTACCTCTATCGAAGTTAAAAAGTCCGCCAAACGCGATCTCCAAAGTGCATCACCTAACGGTGTTCCAACCGGGTCTCCGCCAAATGCTAAATACGGCACAACTGTAGTGTACAATTTGATTTTATTTCTGTGATGCTCCATTGCGGTTGCTGGGTGATCGCCCGGAGAACACTACTGCCTAAAAATTTCATTTAAAATTGGAGGATTGAAAACGTAGGTTTTTTGTATGCATGTTATTTCGTGACAAAGTCATTCAATCGAGTTGTATGAACTTAGAGAGTTATATTTATAATTTAAATGGATATAATTCCTTAGTTAAATATGCGTTACGGCCGCGAATCATATTTTATTTAACATACAGCTTCACACTGACCGGCAAATTGCAAGAAACATAAAAATATTTGAATTTCGCGGGCTACCCTGGCGCTTCCACCTTAATGTACCCTAGGTTGTCAGTCTGAGTAGACTCTGGCAGGGAGTTCCACTCCATAGATTAAACCCACAAAGAAAGTTATTTAAAAATCTATGTTAATTGTAGTGGGCAAGCTTCAATTTATATTTTTTAATTTGAGATGGGTTTGCTCTTGACTTTAGTCTACGTCAGACATGACAAAATCTACGATGGAGCGAGCTTACCCAGAAGTAGCCTGTTCACTCTAACTTTGAAGAGAATAGGTTTGTAAGCGTTCAGAAACTTAGACGCAGGTAGAGAGTTCCACTCCTTCGTGCATTATCGCTTGGAAATGCTTAGTGCGAATTGGTGGAATAACACCTAAGGTAGGGATGGTAACGTTTGTCCCGCAAACCTGATGAGATCGTCACACCACCTTTGCGGCTATTAGATTAACTAAATAATGAATGGCGTACAGACTCCCGTTAACCTATGCGCATGCGCCACTCGTAGTGGATCCCCGACAACCGCGAGCAACCACGACACAAAATTCAAATGACGAAGTAAAGATAATTACAGGTTGCCCAATTCACTTTATGTCATTACAAGAGTGTTGGTTGTTGGCAACCAATTATAATGAACCCAAGGCCGGTTGCCCAACCACGCGTGAGATATTTTTTATTAGCGTGATTTTCACCGTTCTCTTGGTTTTATCGCTGGTTAAATATTAGGTTTGAAATGGGTTATTAAGATGGTAAATAACGCATCTTTGTTTTTCTGTGGAATGAAGGTCGTTTGTGAAAGAGTGGATAATTAGGGTCATTATGGCATTTCTAGTGATTGCGAAAGGTTTGTAATTCTATTGCGTAAGATGGGATACTAATTAGCTTATCTATGTTTTATAAGCCTCATAAAATAAATAAAACTTGTATCAGTTGGAAAAACTCCAGACTCTCCTGTCAAAGCTATCAGCTGGGTACGTTATTGATAAACTTTAATTGAAGCAGTAAGATCTGTATTTTCTTTACCTATGTTAACAAATAAATAAATACAATACAATACTCCTGCACAATTTGCCTTTTTTGCCTTTACTAACAAAGTTTTGAAGAAATATTAAACTTTGACGTCCTCGTATTAAATGACTTTTACATAAATAGTCAATACGAGGCCCATAATTTCCAGCTGACTAAGACTAGACTAGAGTTCAAAGTCACTTTTAATTTTTTTACTTTATACCAAACATGCATTGGCCAAAATCATACGAGAACCATGTAGTTTAATCTTTTCGGTCTTTGAAAAAGTTTGTTTGTTTCACATTGATTTGAGTGGACCTGTTAAATTATGCAATGCAAACATTTGTCAGTTATCGTTTAGCTTGGATTTTAAGGAACAATAGAAAAAAGATAGCTATTCAACACAAGTCGTTAAGCCGTTGATCCCGGCTGTCATTTGTAGATCTTTGGCAGTCGTTACGGATGTCAAAAGCCAGTAAATCTTACTCCAGTCTTACCAAAAAGTACCGTGTTACCCAGTTAATGGGTTGTGGAGGTCTGGTAGGCAGCCGCTCCACGTAAAACATTGGTATTCAGCTAAATCCGGTATGACTGGAAACCGACCCCAGTAATTGGGAAAAGGCTAGGCATATGATGATGATTCAACACAACTGAGAATATCGTTTTCAAACATGTTGAACAAAGGGCCCAACCTTATTTTTTATATTATTAATTTCAGTGTTAATATATAATCCGTGGTGCTTGGCCACTGGGCTTAACCCAGTTGTACATGTCCCTTGGTGCCTATTGGCCTAACTCAAATCTGTCTAAGGAGGGAAGTGGAAACTATTTTTTTTCCTACTCCTCCGCTGTACTCTGCTGATTAATTTCGTTGCGGGATCCATGACAGTTGAATCGTTTCTCCGGGACTCGTCGGGCTTCATTAGGCGTTTTTCTGGTGGTCGCCACTGTTGTTTCTGGCTTTCAGGAGTTGCAGTGGTTGGGAATGTGTGGCGGGCTTGTCCCAAAACAAACAAAGGGCCCAACCTTGCAATCTATTAACATTTAAAGCTGTTAAATTCTACCATTTAACACTATTACAATAAGGTCAAAAGCAGCTACTATACATGCTATGAGGTAACACGTTGCGTCCAAAAAATATTATGATGGAATCTGCCAACGGTCCAACTTAGTAGTCGATCAACGAAACTAATAACGACTTGAGCTGAATGCCAAAACTCTGATGGGCTTTGTTTAAACAGGGCAATCTGAAATTAATGCGTGTGTAGAATTTTGATTTATGTATGTTTGAATACTATAATTATGATACAAGCTTTCTCGCGCAACTTCGTCTGCGTCATGTTGTTCATTAATGCTCCGCTCTTATTAGTCATAGCGCGATGTTATATAGCCTTACCTTCCTCGATAAATGGGCTATCTAACACTGAAAGAATTTTTCAAATCGGACCAGTAAGCAAGCAAGCAAGCAAGCATTTTTGTCAGTTAGGTATCGTGTGGCTCAACTTAGAACTTTGAGAAGGGGCTTTTGAAATCACTTACTAAATATTGTTTCTATTTCCAGCCACCGAGCGTTTATCCAATCTGTTTAGCTCGGCTTCGAGTCTAAAAAGACACGGCTGGATGCATGTATTTCACATGATTTCTGTTTAGTTACTGAAAAAAAACATACAACGACACACACAGCAGACATCTGAGGGCCAATTCTACTATTTTTTAAACTACTATCGCCTTCGCATGTCAATCGCAAACTGTCGAAAAGGCCTTAATTTTCATAAATTTTTGACAGATTGCAATTGAGATGCATATGCGATGCAAATGTGAAAGTTAGTAGAATTGGCACTTTACTTTCTTATATAAAAGTTCGTGTTCTTTGAGGGTTTCTTAATTTCCATCAGAGTCTCAGGCATACTTCACATGGTCCATTCATGGAATGTTTGGTCTGCTTATAATTCAGATCAAGTTTCAAGAGTTGACTTAGAATTTAGTGCTCGTAAATGATCCGTTACCAACTTATATAAGAATTTAAAGCTACGCAGCAGGAATCACAAAATGTTTTTGGTATTTTTGTTCCTTGTCTGATGTATTCCTGAGTGGAGACCGTGAAGTCACTTCTGTCTAGGCCAATTTCGAGCATATTTGTGACGTCAGAAAGACGTGCATGCTTTCCTTACTATATAAACATCGGTAGCCGAGTTGCTGGCCTGTCGGTTTTCTATCGGTTGCATTTTGGGGAAAGTGCGACGGAATTGCATAATTTAATTCCGCCAAGCCCGTACCATCATTGGACCACAAGACGAACGGCGATGCGCCACCGGTACATGGTGGACATCCCCACCCACATGCACATAACGTTTTCTGAACACATTCATAGTGCGTACAGCAAAGGAGTGGAATTCCCTGCCGGAGTCTGTGTTTCCTGATAGCTACAACCTGGGAGTCTTCAAGTCAAGAGTAAAGAGGTTACTTCTAGGCAAGCGTGCTTCATCTTAGACCGCATCATCATTTACCATCAGGTGAGATAGTGGTCAAACGCGTGCATAACAAAAGGAAAAAAAAAGACTATGTAAGTCGGTAATACATATTTTGTTAGCTTTCTATCAGCGATAGATGTTTTGTAATTAGATCAAAACTTAGCAGATTACCGCTGAGTTAAGTTTTTCATAAAAGTTAAATTAATATCAAAATCTTTTCCCCAAAAATGTTGGGGTCAGCTTCTAGTCGTAACCGGATGCAGCAGAATCCAGGATTTAAATGGAGCAATTGCCTATCTGAACTCCGCAATAACTATATAATACGGTACCCCTTGGCAAAACTGGTGAAAGATTTTCTGACTTCTGACTATCCGTTATGTATGACTGTCAAACGTGTTCAAATGACAGCCGGGAATAATGGCTTAACGTGGTTTCCGAGGCGCAGAAGAAACTTGATATATAATGGATGGTCACCCGTCCACGAAACTAGTCTCAAGCGCATCTCTATTGGAAAATCATCAAATGACTCCTCCTGCTCTGGGCGGAGCGGTACTTACTAACTGTCTTTCTAACTGAAACCCGTGTTCCTCCAAATACCCCTTGTATTCCAGGGCCGCGGTGACAGTTTCAAACAAATTTGATACTATAAAGCTAGCTCCTCCTATAACTTAATATTATATTAGCTGATGCGCGGTTTCGCCCGCTTGACAAATTATATACGTATTAAAACCTTCCTCGAGAACCACTCTATGTATTGGTAAAAAAAAATTAAAATCGGTGCAGTAGTTTTTGAGTTTATCGCGAACAGACAGACAGACGCAGCGGAGGACTTTGTTTTATAATATTAAGTGATAATGATAAAGGCATCCTACCACTGTAACTTGTGATTCCACCAGTAGAGGCCAGATTAAATGGATACAAACTTATGCAATAAAGATGCTTCTGCAGTGGAAGTGTAATTAATTAACGTTATAGATCTGTGTCAAAATCTCAGACAGTTATGAAACTGTAATTTACAGCAGCATTCGTTAAGATTATAGGTTTGTAGGTTTCTTTTGGATTTGCTCTATTTATTAATCAAGCAAGATTGATCCATACTAAATCTATACAATAATATAAATGCCAAAGTAACACTGTCTATCTGTTTGTTACATCTTCACGATTTAACGGCTGAACAGACCTGGATGAAACTTGGCACATGGGTAGACCATATCCAGGAATAGGACATATATGATACTTTTTGTCCCGGGAGTATAATCGCTTGGATTCCCTAGGGATATTTTTGATTTACATACGGGCGTAGCCGGTAGCAGTACATTTTGTTGGTTTCTATAAACTACCTACCAAGTGTAAATAATTGTACTACTATTTTGAATATTTGATTTCGTTTATTAATTTTCTTTACTTATTGGTAAAATAATTATTAACTTAGAATAATAACGCATAGAAACCTAGTACGAGTGCAAAAAGTGCGGCAACTAAAACTTAGCCTAATCCGTCAAACTTAGCCGTCAAGCCGTCAGTACTCAAGGTCACGTTCCGTCAAACACAGCTCGCGAATAAATAATTGAAAATGACAGTTTGTTGCGTGAAAGGATGTTATAGCACATAAGGAAAACAAAAAAATGTGATAAAAAAACATTTCACAAATAAGTACTCACATTCTATGCACTATTTTTACGTAAATCGATAAATAAAACAAAATTCTAATAACCTAACTTGTCATAACACAGTGTTGCTATTTGTGAGGAAAAAATACCCACATTGCTTTCATTCATGTTTTTCATTTTTGTAATTTTAAAATACAATACTTACTGTTAATTCATATCAAACCCGATGTTTTAACATTGTTTATAATTATAACCCATCAAGCATTCTAAACGCATTGAACAATATCTCATTCTTTATGCGATTTATTTCCTTTTATTTTGAAATAAATTGAATTATACCTTCCGAAAAAATATGTCATATTACATGAAAAATCATGTTTACCTTTTCCAGTTCCCAACAACATAAAATACTTGCCTTGATAGCAAAATAGTAATGCGTCTTCCCATATTTTGTGGGTAACGGCTTAGTAATGGTATCACTGAAAGCTATATCTGTGTGCGTTAGAGGAACGTAGACACATTCGGCTCACGCACACAAAGAAAATGAAGTGGACACACGATTTTGCTCGGGTTTTGTTCTAGACGCGGCTTCTATGCGTTATTATTCTAAGATTATTAATATGTAGTTTTTTGACTCCAGTCTTGCCAAGAAGTACCTACCGTGTTACCCAGTTAATGGGTTGTGGGGGTCTGGTAGGCAGCCGCTCCACGTAAAATATGGTATTCAGCTGAATCCGGTTTGACTGGAAGCCGACCCCAATATTGTTGGGAAAAGGCTAGGCCGATGATGATTGGTGAATTTTAGAATATTTCTATGACAATATGATTATTTTTTCATATTGTCATAGAAATATTCTTTAATATAAAATTATTTTCATTTAAAAATATAAAACAGTAGCTCACTGGTATCGGGAACAGGGTCCAAGCTACCGGCGGTCAGGGCTCTGGAGCCCTGCTCTCCCTGGGGAGAGGAACCTCCTAACAATGCAGAGCAATAGTACCGCTTTCTGAATCAAGCCCTTGATCCAACTGCCCAACGAGAGCCTCCTGAGGTGTTGGTCGACGCTCGTGGCTATTAAGACTTATTGGCAAGAATAGTCAAGTCAGTGATGATGGACCGATCCCAGTACAATGCGGTATAGGAATATTATTATTAAGAATGCGAAAGTTATATCTTTTACTCGATTTGGGGAAAAAATTCGACATTCATGTGTTCGAAGCCGTTGATAGAAGCTAGATTCAACTATTTTTATTAAACACTAGCTGACCCACGCAACTTCGTCTGCGTCACATTTTTCATTAATGCTCGGCTCCTTTTAGTCTTAGCGTGATGATATGTAGCCTATATCCCTCCTCGATACATGAGCTATCTAATACTGAAAGATTTTTTCAAATCGGACCAGTAGTTCCTGAGATTACCCCCTACATACCAACTTACAAACTTAGAAACAAATGTTACCTCTTTATAATATTAGTATAGAAGTATAGATTTAAACACTAAATCTACTTACCTATACGCTTGATTTCTTCCCAAGACATCAAGTCATCATCAGCAATGATAGGCTCGTCGAACCGAAGCTCCAAAGTCTTGAGCATCGTCGCCGAGTTGCTGGCCTGTCGGTTTTCTATCGGTTACATTTTGGGGAGTGTGCGACGGAATTGCATAACTTGATTCCGCCAAGCCCGTTCCACCATCGGACCACAAGACGTACGGCGATGCGCCACCGGTACATGGTGGACATCCCACCTATACGCACAAAACGTTTTGGGAATACATTCATTTTGCGTACAGCTAAGGAGTGGAATTCCCTGCCGGAGTCTGTGTTTCCTGATAGCTACAACCTGGGAGTCTTTAAGTCAAGAGTGAATAGGTTACTTCTAGGAAAGCGTGCTCCACCTTACTCCGCATCATCGCTTATCATCATTTGAGATAGCGGTCAAACATATGCCTATCAACAGAAAAAAGACATATTTTTAATTTTCAAAATATCTTAACAATTCTCTTGTCCTTGTTACAGTCCCCCAACAATGACATAAGCCCACAAGATGGCGCTACGCTTAAAGAAAGACATAAAGAAGGCTTCGTACTACGTGTGGTTCCTGGGTGCGCAGGAGTCGCGAGGATTGCGCGGCGAGGAGTTTGCTCTGCCCGCCATCAGGATCTTGGAGGAGAGGGCACGGGACTTGGAGCCTTTTAAGGTTACTCTGCAGGTTGGTGAAACGTTTTTTAACCGACTTTACAAAAAGGAGGAGGTTCTCAATTCGGTTGTATTTTTTTATGTTTGTTGCCTCGTAACTCCGACAATTATGAACCGATTTGAAAAATTCTTGTTTTATCTGAAAGGATATACTTGCAGATTCGTCCCATTTAAATTTTATCAAAATCGGATACGTTTGGATTTTAAATCGAAATAGCTGGAATTCCACTACTTGGATGATGGTTTTATGTCATCCAAGTAATCAAAATTGCGTATTTTGCTTTTCTGCGATTTTGCAGAGGTGTTGTTAGGTGTGGGGTACCACTAAAAAGTTAAAAATTAAAAAATAACTTCAATTTCGAAAGTCGGTGTCAAAATACGATGAAACTGATGAATTTCCGACTGTAGTCAAATTGACACCAGAGTCATCTTTACGTCATATTGTATGTCTGTTATATGTTTTAAGTTTAAAGAACTTTATATCAAGGTTTATACATATCATGGTTCATTTAAATACACATACGTCTTGCTCTGGCTAAATATGTCATATTTAAATAATTTTAACCGACTTCCCAAAAAGGAGGAGGTTCTCAATTCGGATGTTTGTATTTTTTTTTTAATTTATGTTTTTCATACAAAAACTGTCAGACAGCCATTTTCATTCCTCAAGTAAAAGTTATTGGACTATTGAAAAATCAGCCCTAAGTAAACAATACAACATGACAATATATAAAATGGCAGACTCCATAATATTGAAATAAATCTTGATTAGATAATAATTTCTCGATAATTATATTATAAAAAAATCGGTTTTGTATATATCCTATCCAAATTCAATAGTTTCCAATACATCCGTGTCTTATTTAGAAAAAAAATTACTTATTTCACGCGACATTTTACAATCTTACAGAGTTTGTCATTTTCCAGTGACATTTATATATATTAGCATGTTGTTTTGTATATTAAGCCAAGGCAAGACATAAGTGTATACAAGTTTGTTAAGTTATAAATCTTATTTAATAACATTTTGACCAAATTAATAGGGACAGTCACAAATAAAAATGATTAAATTATTTTTATTTGTAAAAAATACACAAATTTTGTGTATTTTTTGACTCGAGAGAGAGACAGAGGAGCTTGTGGCTAAATAATAACAGCCACACAGGTCGATCTTCAAGGTTAAGCAACGCTTGCCGAGGTCGGTCTGTGGATGGGTGACCATCTTTATGGGTGGGTGGCCGGGTTTCCTCCGTGCCTCGGAAAGCACGTTAAGCTGTTGGTCCCAGCTGTCATTTAAAGATCTTTGGCAGATGTTACGGATAGTTAGAAGCCAGAAAATCTGACACCAGTCTTGCCAAGGAGTACCATGTTACCAAGTTAATGGGTTGTGGAGGTCTGGTAGGCAGCCGCTCCACGTAAAATACTGGTATTAAACTGAATCCAGTTTGACTGGAAGCCGACCACAATATAGTTGGGAAAAGGCTAGGCAGATGATGAGTTAGACAGCAATTCTCAATCCCATACATTTTTGACGTTTTGAAAATAGGTTTCGCCAATCTACCGCTGATAGAATGCTAGAGCCTCTCGTGGCGTTAAATTTGCCTTAGAATCCTCACTGTCAGAGTCCAAGTGGATCGAACTTTGCTACTGAACTGAGCCATTGACTTGCTGTTGGGGTCAAGAGTGTGTTTAAAGTACGAAGGAAATATTTGCACTCAATATGTCTTGCGATACCTAGCAGTTCCGGGTCCGTGTCTTTGTACATTTTATTTGATATCCAAGATAACGAAAACATTCTATGGCATTTCCATCTACAAGCAAGTCGCATACAAGTTTCTTTTCATTGCCGATAACAATCCATCAATTGGTCTAATTATTCCTCAGCAGCCCGCAATACAATGAAACTTGATTGGGTGTTGGTTGCTAATGCACACGCATAGAGTTATTTTCAATCAGTTAGTTCTCTTTTTTAATTGATTTCGTTGCAAGTTCTAAGATAGGAGAATAATTTTCTTGTGACTTTATTTTGTTGGCGCTTTTTTCGTTAGTCGCCCCAGTAGATTTTTTTTAGATGGGTATGCTTGACTCTAGTCTAAGTCGGAGGTATCAGAGACATTCTAGATTACAGAGTGCCAATTATAGTATGCGTTTCAAATAAGAATAGGATCGACTTAGCGCCATATTTTGTCGTCATAGCTGTGAACTTAATACCGCGTGTATCTGACATCGACGCACAAACGATTTCCATGGGTCCAGGGCATGATTCTGGACACCCCAGTGTTGGAATTTTTCGTCGGTTCTTTTCTGATTTTTTTTAAGAGTACTACAAAGTATCCGCTCAGCTGAGCTGATATTATTTGTGGCTTTATTCAGATTGCTCTTTTTAGTGAAAGTAGTTATTTAATTATTTTTTGATTAAAAATCTCATTGGGTTAGGTCAGAATAACGATTATGAGCAGTCTAAAGTAAAAAAAACCCTTGAAAAAAATAAAAAAATGAGAAAAAAGCCGACGAAAAATTCTAAGTCTAGGGTGTCCAGAATCATGCCCCGGACCCATGGAAATCGTTTGTGCGTCGATGTCAGATACACGCGGTATATGTAAATCACGTGTCACATTGTTTGTCCGCGATGGACTCCTAAACTACTTAACCGATTTTAACCAAATTTGCATACCGTGTGCAGTTTGATCCAACTTGAATGATAGGGTAGCTTACATCTCAATTTATAGTCGCAATATTATTTAGGAGCGGAGCATTCATGGAAAATATGACGCAGACGAAGTTGCGCGGGTCTGCTAGTTATTATATAAATAGCTCATTTACGAACGTTTTTATTTAAATTAAATTTAAGACTTATTTAAACAAAGTAAAATAAACCATTATTGATTTGCATATCGGCTAAGTTTTCTTTGCAAACGGTACTTTTCAAGAGACATTTGGCAGATAGAGGTCATTGACGTTCCTATTCTCATTTGAAACGCATTGTACTCATTTTCACATTCACATCGCATTCGCATCTCAATCGCAATCTGTCGAAAATATATGAAAATTAAGGCTTTTTTGACAGTTTGCGATTGACATGAAACACAAAATTAGTAGGATTGGCCCTCAGGTGTCGATGTGACATACCTCGATTGTGAAGACACCTAACCTCAATAACTAAATGGCGAAAGGATTTGTATAAATGTGCATGTTATTGGGTGCTACAGTTTATCAGATCCTGACTTTCTTATGTCTCTGAAGTTCTCACGAAATGTCTTCAAATTTCGTCACGTCTGGGTGTGTTATGGCAATAAGGAAAAATATTATGTTTATTACAGGGTGCGGCCAAGCTCATTTTTGTTGACACACATACCGACGGATATATTTTTGTTATTGCTATTTTATTTTGCCTTTTTGTTGTAATTTTAAAGCAAAGAGTATTCACACGTTTGACATTTTTTGACCCTACCATTCTTTGTGTTAAGTGTGGCAGTACCTACTACCTTCTCAGCATATAAAGATTTTAACATAAAATCCAGAGCGCAGTACATTTTTTTTTGTTTGATGCGAGTTGCTCTTGACTGAGAAGCTCGTGGCTAAATTTTAACAGCCGCACAGGTTAATTTTCAAGGTTAAGCAACGCTTGCCGAGGTTGGTCTGTAGATGGGTGACCATTAACATACCGAGTTTCCTCCGTGCCTCAGAAAGCACGTTAAGCTGTTGGTACCGGCTGTCATTTAGAGATCTTTGGCAGTCGTTACGGATAGTCAGAATCCAGAAAATCTCTGACACCAGTCTTGCCAGGGAGTACCGTGTTACCCAGTTAATGGCTTGTGGATGTCTGGTAGGCAGCCGCTCCACGTAAAATACTGGTATTCAGCTGAATCCGATTTAACTGGAAGAAGCCGACCCCAATATTGTTGGGAAAAGGCTAGGCAGATGATGATGCGAGTTGCTCTTGAGTCCAGTCTAAGTCAGAGGTCACAGAGACAAAGTCGACGATGGCGCCAGCTTACCCAGAAGAAGCATGTTCAATCTAACTTTGAAGTAATTAGGGTTGAATTCGTTCGGAAACACAGATGCAGATAGAAAGTCTTACGACGACAGGCCGTGTCGATGAACGGCGCGTTCGTGTTCCACGCGCGCCTCAAAGTGTCAGCATAAGGAGGGGCTCGAAAGGGCCGATGCCTGCCGGAGTTGCGGGACTATTCGAAAGAGATACCGCGGGCAATGAAGGAAGATAGATGGGTTTTAGTCAGTAAAAATCTTCAAATGAAGGAGTCATTTGAAGATTTCCCATACGAAAAAAAAAGGTAGTAAGTTCCTCTCCTTTGCTGTGCGCATTATAAAAGACGTTTGGATCAAATTTCATCCAGTTCCAAGCATCCGATCTAGCTAGATAGAGTAACAAACGTCCATCCAATAAAACCTTCGCAATTATATTTTGATAGTTTTTGTCCGTGACTTCGTACGCGCAAATCTCGTTTTTAACCGTTCACGTAGGAGTTTCGAAAAATCCTCCAATCTCTTATTCTTCGCTAAACTTCCAAAGGAACCTACATGGTAATTTTCAGCTTCCTACGACCAGTAGATGCGGCTGTCCGTTGTCTGTCAGTTGCTCAATCAATTACGGACGAATTTTTATCTTATTGATTAGTAGGTATAGGGTATTGGGGGCGGAGTCACCTGCGTCCGTAGGAGAATACCCTTCAGCGAATACACGTGGTCCCCGGGTTGTGCTAAACAGGTGACACTAACCGCCTCCGTGGTCTAGTGGTTATACCGCTTGATTCAGACCCAGAGGTCCCGGGTTCGATTCCTAGCGGAGGTAAATTTTTTGCTCGGTTTGGTTGGTGGTAGGACTTGTTCTAAGTTCGCCTGGCAAGCTACCACCATTATGTCTAAGTCTGTCGCCATAACAACAATGTTAACAGCATTGTTGTGTTCTGGCAGTTAGAAGTATGATAGCCAGTTTCTCAGTGTAAGAGGATTCCGGGTGAAACTCGCTTCCATCTTCGGCCTAATCATCACTTTCCAGGTGAGATTTGGGCCAAGAGTTTCCCCGTTTTGTATAAAAAAGTAGATACCTATAGATACGAAGCATATTATTTTAAAGGTCAGCCTTATAGCATCGTCCAAATCAAAGAATTTACCCAATTCAATGTCAGTTACATAACAGAACACATTTTGTACTCCTTCAGTTCCGATCCGACAACAGTAAGCAGCGAAAGTTTTACGTACCATCATTCTAATTGATCTGTTTGTTCTCTAACGTTAGCAACTAACATGTTAGTTTGTAACTGTTGTTATGTAAGCTATAGTTAAAGATTCCTCTGTTCCGACTGGAGTTGATTGATGTTTCGTATTGAATGGAATTGTGTCCGCATTTTTGGGTTTAAAAGTCAAGTTAGGCGGTTTTCTTGGTAATCTTCGATTGGTTAGGCAAGCGTGGTGACTAGCAAGGCCCACTTTTAAGTTGTGAGTAAAATTGTTGAAATTAAATTAATATACATCTTAAATCTCTTAGTTTGTAGGTTTTGCAATTAGCACTTTTTGTGTTTCAAGAATAGGCTAGATTCCATCATCCACAAATTGCAAAACTATTTAGTCCGTCAGTTAGAGTATTGAAAAATAATGGACACGTATTTTTTGTTTTTGTAAATCAATGAATATTGACAAAGATAAAACGCATCAAAACTCGGGAGTGGGGGCTTGTGACGTCACGACTCACTAAAAATTATGCGAAGGTTGAGAATTTTAAAAGCGTCATAACTTCGTCAATTTTGGTTACCGTAACAAAAGAAAAAACACGGGTCAAATATTTTTTGATAATCTAACTGAAGGACTAATTAGATTTTTTCAGGACACAAGCCCATTAAAAAGACAGCACCCCTTTGCCCCACCCCATGCGTCGAAATGAGCGTGTAAAGAAGTAATAGACCATTTTTCTTCCTTTCTTTCTTTATGTATGGAAAAACAGAACCCTTATAGGATTACTCGATTGTCGGGCTGTCTGTCTGGCCCAACCAATTTTCTCAGAATCTACTGGACCGATTTAATTGACTCGGACATCATCTGCTTAGCCTTTTCCCAACTATACTGAGGTCGGCTTCCAGTCAAACCGGATTCAGCTGAGTATCAGTATTTTACGTGGAGCGGCTGCCTACCAGACCTCCACAACCCAATAATAACCCAACCAATGAGTAACACGGTATTCCTTGGCAAGACTGGTGTCAGATTTTCTGGCTTCTGACTATCCGTAACGACTGCGAAAGATCTCCAAATGACAGCCGGGACCAACGGCTTAACGTGCTTTCCGAGGCACGGAGGAAACTCGGTATGTTAAGATGGTCACCCATCCACAGACCAACCTCGGCAAGCGTTGCTTAACCTTGAATATCGAACCGTGTGGCTGTTGTTATTTAGCCGCGAACTCTTCAGACGTGTAACGAAACTAAATAAATTTAGAAAAAGGCATCTTGCTAATGAAATCTTCTAATCCACTATCTCCCTCCCCAGGTATCGCACAAAGGCCTGAAGATAATCCAGAATGTGACAGCGAAGGGAAAGCAGCAGACCATCAAGCACTTCATACCGCACGGCAGCATAACCAGCGCCGTGGTACAGGCTGATGTGGTGGCGTGTGTGCTGCTACTGTATAACCCTCTGACTGGCTGTCCAGTCCATGTGCATGCTTACAGGTGAGTCAAAATATTATCTGTGAAAATATCATGTACGTTAGAAAAAATCTACATCTTTTTACATAACCGTGGCACTAGAAATAGAGACCAATTAATTCAAGATGTGAAAACATTGGTGGATCTGCTGAAGACGGTAAATCTTTGCAGTCCATAGAGTGATTCTCTTTATGATTTCATTCATTAATTATTTCACAACGAATGTAAGGACCATGATTTTGTAAACACTGATTTAAAAGAGTCTCCATGGACTTTCTTGCACGTTTTTCTCCAAAGGATCTACTCTTTGGAACGTGCAACTGCCGCACTTGAGATAGGGTCGGTGACTGTGTTTTGCTGCAGAACAACTTGCTGCTCTTGTCACTCGCGGCAGGATTAGCTTCATCTATTTGACTGACAGACCTCGGCTATTGAAAAGTGCCTGAAACTGGTCATTACTGGTCTTTTTGAAATAAAGGGTTTAGTGTTTGTATTTGTGTAGTGTAGTGTAGTGTACCTACTACTCGTAAGGCGTACGAAGGGCCTGCCATAACTATTCCGACCTATTATAGCTCTTGAAAGCCAGAATGAACAGTCGCATATACCAGTACCTAATGTGTCAAGGAATGAAGTTAAACTATAATGCTGGTACTTCATTTGGCTTATTCGCCTCCATTATTTCTTGAAGTTGAACTTTAGCCCGATCATTCCAGAGCTTACTTTATTTTATTTAAGTTACGCGAATATTTTTGATAAATATAATTGCCACATTTAGATGAGTGACCAGTATTACTAGTCGAACCTAACCTCAACTCTGTGGTCGCATTCAGTTCGAAGAGGTTCATGTCTGTTCTTCTCTATAACAATCTATTTTTGCGAATGGACTACTTTACTAGAGTCGCTATATTAATTTTTTTAAAGCAAATTTTGACTTTTAAATGTTTTAATGGTTTAGTTGAAATAAATGACTTTCAATACCAGTATTTTGCGTCAAGCTTTTGTATAATGTACCCTTAACAACTGTCAAAGAGATGGAACCAACGGCTTCATAATGATGTGGTTTCCGAGGCAACACATTATTTTAGTTTTAATAAAAAGTTCAAAACGTTTGACTACCTCTACAGAAACCGTTAACTTTACTGTCGTGCTTAAGTTTTTTCTAACAGAATATATTTTACTAATATACAGTTTTAACCAAAATCTCAAAAACATTCGTGTTAACACAAATAAATCTTTTCAATCGTCTTCTTCGCTGGTAATATACAGCCAATTCGTTGACAGATTTATTGGACAAATTAAAGGCCTGATGTCTACCATTAATATTAAACCTAGGTTAATAGGCCTTTTAAGGCGCAGTTTAAGAAGCAATTTAGAACACATTAGTGTAATTTAGTGTCATGTATTTGCCACGTAATATGGTATATTAACTTCACATCTGTTTTACCACCATATCTAACCATTTCGACCGCTAAGTAGTGACGTCTGTCAGGATTACGCTGTTCGAAAGAGTTACCGCGACCCTGGATTGCAAAGAGCAATTGAAGGTTCAGATATGGGTTTTAGTCAGTCAGAGCCTAAGAGCCGAGTCACCCGCGTCCGTAGGAGAATACCCTTCAGCGAATCCCTACACGTGGTCCCCAGGTGGTGCTAAACAGGTGACACTAACCGCCTCCGTGGTCTAGTGGTTATACCACCTGATTCAGACCCAGAGGTCCCGGGTTCGATTCCCAGCGGAGGCAAATTTTTTGCTCGGTTTGGTTGGTGGTAGGACTTGTTCTAAGTCCGCCTGGCAAGCTACCACCATCATGTCTAAGTCTGTCGCCATAACAACAATGTTAACAGCATTGTTGTGTTCCGGCAGTTAGAGGTATGATAGCCAGTTCCTCTGTGTAAGAGGATTCCGGGTGAAACTCGCTTCCATATTCGGCCTAATCATCACTTTCCATCAGGTGATTTTTGGGCCAAGAGTTTCCCCGTTTTGAATAAAAAAAAAAAAAAAAAAAACTCCCTTCTGCGTCGCTGGAGCCATTTGATGATTACTCATCATTAAAAAGAGAAGTAGTTATAAATACAGTTTTCTGATGGTTGGCACAGGATATGAGACAATTCAGTTTTGGCACATGGATGCAAACACATTAGCGATGCATCTGGGAGTCGGTTGTTGCAGATTACAGTTGGGGTTTGCCATCTTACTTTAATTGAACTATTATCTAATTTTCTAAACAATAAACATTTAATAAAATCAAACACTGTTGCAGAAACTGTTGTAGAACCGCGACGCCATGTATCTAACCAGCAGCGAACTAAAATCCTGCATCGCGCAAGCCTAGTTTACCGTGTTATTTGAACATATAAATCAGCCCAAATATCATCGGGCTAATCGTCTGGTCGGAGGATCCTACCTTTTCAATGGAGGTTTGCGGTACTTTACTCTCTGTACCGCATACCTCTATGGTTCTGAATTTGCGGAGAATCGCGACCAGAAACTGTTTCTATGTTGGGGGCGACTTCCAGTCTCCCAGATTCATAAAATTTACATGAAACGACTGCCTTCACTGACTCACCTTCAGTGACTGAGTAACACGGATACCTCTTTTGTCAAAAAGAAAAACATCAAAATGAAATTTATCATCAAATATTCTCGTGTCTTGAAACAAAATTAAAACATAGTCATCTCTATTATCTACTGTAGGAAACGAATGACATTTTAGCACATTGTAAGGTCAAACGGTTAATGTCAAGAGTGTATTCACAGACTGGTTTAACATTGTGGATCTAGGTGTGCGAATCCGCTAGATTTAGGAATGACGACAGGGGCGTAGCAGGGGCATGTGAAGAGGCCCCCCTCTGCACATGACCCTGCTACGCCCCTGTCTAAAAGGAAACGCCCCAGGAAACGCATCTAACTAAAAGAGTAATGAACATAAATGTGGAAGGATGGAGAGGGAGAGGAAGGCCAAAGAAAAGATGGATGGATTGTGTGAGGAGCGATATGAAAGAAAAGGGAGTTAGTGATAGTTTGACGGCTGATGGGGCAGAGTGGAAGAAAAAAACGTGTTGCGCCGAGCCCAAGTAACATGGGATAAGGGCAGGAAGATGATGAAGACAGGAGCTTTAGCTTTCGCCGTATCAGCCGTATTAAAAATACGGGGCCCCTGGACTACAACTTACAGTCCTTAGCTAGTAGGGCCTATTTTGTCTTAAACCATCATCTGCCTAGCCTTTTTCCAACTATATTGGGGTTGGCTTCCAGTCAAACCGGATCCAGCTCAATGCCAGTATTTTACGTAGAGCGGCTGCCTACCAGACCTCCACAACCAATTAACTGGGTAACACGGTACTCCTTGGCAAGACTGGTGTCAGATTTTCTGACTTCTGACTATCCGTAGCGACTGCCAAAGATCTCCAAATGACAGTCAGTCAGTTTCTGCTTTTATACCGCGTGTATCTGACATCGACGCACAAACGATTTCCATGGGTCCAGAGCATGATTCTGGACACCCTAGACTTAGAATTTTTCGTCGGCTTTTTCTCATCTTTTCAGTTTTTTCAAGGGTTTTTTTACTTTAGACTGCTCATAATCGTTATTCTGACCTAACCCACTCCACTCCCCTTCCACTCCTCTTTATCTAAAGAAACGATTCCAGTTTCTTTGCGACTCTCACACGAGATTACTTAGGTCATCAGATAACTTGAAACTAAAAATGCCAATGCATTCCACTACTTTTTTAGACAATTCTTTTACAGTTCAAGCCGCTCGTCTATGGAATGCATTGCCTGTATCGATTAAACGCGCCCAATCGCTGCCTGTTTTTAAAAGACTTGTGAAGGAGCACTACTTGTCACTGTGATTCCTTTCTATTTACAATTTCAATATTGTTAAACATTTTCTTACTTTTATAATAGACATGTAGGTATGTATTTATGTATGTATCTATCTATTATAGTAGTTATTTTGTAATGCTGTATTTCCGATTGTTTTGTTCTTGGATGTAACTTCTTATTTGCACCAAGTGCAACCCCATTTCGTGTCCAGGCTATCACTTTCCATTCCAGGTTGCCTGGAAGAGATCGCGGAATGCGATAAGGCCGCCAATTGTATGTTTAAGGTTTAAGATTTTCTGTACGTGTTTTGAATTTGGTGTACAATAAAGTATATATAAATAAATAAATAAACCCAATGAGATTTTTAATAAAAAAATAATTAATTAACTACTTTCACTAAAAAGAGCAATCTGAATAAAACTACAAATAGATATCAGCTCAGCTGAGCTGATACCTAATTGTGCTACTCTTGAAAAAAATGAAAAAATGAGAAAAGAACCGACGAAAAATTCCAACACTGGGGTGTCCAGAATGATGCCCTGGACCCATGGAAATCGTTTGTGCGTCGATGTCAGATACACGCGGTATAATATGTATACAGAAGATTTGTATCTGTCACCGGAAAGTTGCAAAAACCTAACTACTTCTATTCAAGGAAATGATTTGTATTGCGGTGTTATCAGCTTTAGGTGATGGGAGCTTAATTCATTCGCTGCGCTCGCTCATTTTAGCTCCCGTCATCCCCTTCGAAACTAAGTTCGGCGTCACGGTGCCCTTAATTCGGTTTGAGGGAACTTAAGGACCTCGGCCACATTATAATGCCCAAATTCTTCTTTAAGGCTACGACATATCGATGTTGACCTATCTACTTCTACGTTATTATAACAGCAAACCAGTTTCAGTAACTGTAACGGGTCCTACTAACCCCATTATAAAACCAAGCGTGATGATAACAACTTAAACGTTTATGTACGGACTGATGTAAAGTAAATTGGATTCTGCGTATACTGTTGTTGATATGGCGGCGAGATTGGCTGATAAGGAGCTAGGAAACAGTAGATCGAGGTTTGTAGGTAAATAGCTGTTTAGGTATTATCAGTGTGCAATAATTTATGGGTAGGTATACAGTTTTAGGCCCTATTAAGCAACCGAAATACATAAGCAAAGACATACACAGCACACAATATCATCTGCCTAGCCTTTTCCCAACTATATTGGGGTCGGCTTCCAGTCAAACCGCATTCAGTTGAATGCCAGTATTTTACGTGGAGCGGCTGCCTACCAGACCTCCACAACCCATTAACTAGGTACTCCTTGGCAAGACTGGTGTCAGATTTTCTGGCTTCTGACAATCCGTAACGACTGCCAAAGATCTACAAATGACAGCCGGGACCAACGGCTTAACGTGCTTTCCGAGGCACGAAGGAAAATCGGTATGCTAAGATGGTCACCCATCCACAGACCAACCTTGGCAAGCGGTGCTTAACCTGGAATATTAACCCGTGCGGTTATTATTATCTAGCCACGCCACTAGCTCCTCCTTTAGATATAATTACATAAAATAAATAATAGGCTTTTATATTTCTATGCCCCATACATTTATGTGCGCATAACTCGAAAAAAAGTTCTGAACAGCTGATTATGTCTTCGCGATTTTGTGGTTGGTCCCAGTATAAATGGTATTCGTAATGACCCCACTAATAGGTACATAAGACTAGGTACAACAAACAAACTTTAACACAATCCATGTCATCACACCTCTGACAAGACATTTAGCACAAAACCTTACACAAAGGGTGGCATCTTCATCTGACATTTGACATTTACTGTCGCAACTCCTGCGCATATCCTTGTGCAACTTTGTAAACTTAGCGTCCATTATTTGTGTTGCCAACAACAATATCGCAAAGGTTCAGCAGAGGAAATAATAATTATTATTATCTAAATGGAAATTGGTTTTCTATTGAGGTTTGGAGCGTTAAGCTGAGTGTATACTTAACGGACTAGAGCAGTCCATGAACATATTGACCCGACCACAGAGAGTGTGGACACGGTTGACCACTATCTCGCCAGATAGTAAGCGATGATGCGGTGAAAGATAGAGCACGCTTGCGTAGAAGAAAATGATTCTCTCTAGTTTGACTTCAAGCAAGCTTTTTTCTCTCGTGGTTCACATTTTAACTTTAACTGTTTGGTTTTATAAGTTGACTCTTATTTTATTTTTGGTTGGCAAAACTTATGAAATGACTTCTCCCGCTCTGGATGGAGCGGGCCGGAGTGTCAAACACTTATTGACTAAAACCCATCCGTGTTCCTCCTAATGCCCTTTGCACTCGAGGACCGCGGTGATTCTTTAGAACAATCCAACCACACAATACATATTTATGTCTGCGCAGTGATGCCGCAATCAAAAGCTAGTTTGAAACCATAACTTTCTGAAAATGAAGCATGACATATAACTAATTTTAGTAAGAATAATATCTACTATACTAAATACTAATATTATAAAGCAGAAGAGTTTGTTTGTTAGGTTGAACGCGCTAATCTCAGGAATTACTGGTCCGATTTGAAAAATTCTGTCAGTGTTAGATAGCCCATTTATCGAGGAAAGCTATAGGCTATATAATCATCACGCTATGACCAAAAGGAGCGGAGCAGTAATGAATGTAAAATGTTACGCAGACGACGTTGCACGGGTCAGCTAGTCATATTGATAAGAAGTTTTAGACTTTTTGCGTTTGTAATACAACTTGGTAACAACGTTTTATTTTTCAAATAAAATATGAGGCTAAAGACACAATTAAATTTAAGATAATCCTTCAAAATAATGCTTGAATTACACGCACAAACCACCACTTTAGGATTCTCATCTCAATGTAGCAATAGCTGACATATCACGTTTGTGCGCTGGCGCATCTAGAGGTCACAGCGACATCTAGTGGAGACCCGCGGAGAATTCGTTACGAGACCCGCTTCTATAGTTTATGGTTATTGGTTTAGAAGTAGGTTTGACGGTGTTATTCGTTTTGGAGCTGATTTTTCAATATTCAGATAAATTTTATCAAAAGAGTAAGTAAGTCAGCCCTTACAGGTTTTAATGACAGGTGATAAGTTCAAGGTCGAAAGGTTTGGTTTTTTAAGAATACAAAATATAATTAATTGCTAATTTGCGATGTCAATCAACTCACAGTATTGAAATTGGACAAATAAAAAATGCTTTGCAGTTTTCATGTATGTTATAGTTTTATATTAATAATAATTCTTGTTTATTTCAACCACATTTTCAAAATATTACGTAAGTACTTACTTACGGCTTTTAAAAAAGTTTTAATTACGTTTTAGTTTTCACTTGTATTTCTAACATTTTGAAGTGAATAGAGCACTTTTCTTGGGATAGCCCAGCATCTTCCGCATCTCCACAGACTGAAGTGGACTGTATAATATGTTGGGGTTTCTTGCTTATGAAGAAAACACTTCCTTGACTGGGTTTCTTCGAGTTTATTCTTGTTGTTCCTGGAGAGCTAGTGGTCGAATATCGAATGTTGAATGCGGAATGTTAGACGTCTGATCGAACATTCGTAAGACAAACTCGCGTCAGGATACGTGACCTGATCGAAAATTCGTAAGACGGATGATTAAAAAATGCACAACGTTAATGTTCAAGTTTTTCTGCCGGCACTCCCGGAGTGCAACCCGTTGTTTTTTTTAGCTTCAAAGCATCCTACCTCGTTGATAATTAACACCCGAGGTCATCAACCCCTATCTTCATATTCAAACCACCCACTTTATACGTAAATCTAATCTGTACCGCAATCCCTGTTTACGACACTAATCTTAGCGGGTTAATATCGAACGCAGCAGCTGGGATTGTAAATTAAAAGCTGGCTCTCTATAATCATTGCAAAAAGGTTTTTAAAACCGGTAGTACTGGCAATAAACTAGGATAGGGCTGTGCCTGTTGCTATGGAGTTTATGAAGAAAAAAGAATAAAAGTCATTTTATTCAAATAAGATTGAGTGCCAGCACTTTTTGAACGTCAACGTTTACACGTAGACAGTCCCCAAAAAACGCCCGACCGTCACCACTTTCTAGTGTTTTAACTGGGAAGAACAAACTCCCCAGCAACACGTCTGTCTGTTGCGTTAGAAGAAAATTAAAATTCTCTAGGTTAATTAGGTTCTAAAGGCCAGCCCTACAGACCAGCACCTCCTAGTTATCATCTAACGAGCCTGCTTTAGAAGCTCTGTATTATAGAAGCAGTTTTGATTAGAATTTAAATGAAAATCATGAAACTTGTACTTAAACAGTAAAACTACATCCTACAGACTTGTGAAGGCTATATTTTATGAGCGTGTTTTAGACTTGAGTTTGTTTTTATGAGAGCAAAAAGGAGGTTTGAATTTTAGAAAAATCTAATTTTTAATTTTCGCTGTAAATGTTCTTCGCTGTATAGGGCTTGTCTTTGTCATTGACTTTAGAGTCTCTTATAGGATTGGAAAAGATTCCAAATAGGCTAGATTCCATCATCCGCAAATTGCAAAACTATTTAGTCCGTCAGAGTATTGAAAAATAATGGACACGTATTTTATGTTTTTGTAAATCAATGAATATTGACAAAGATAAAACGCATCAAAACTCGCGAGTGGGGGCTCGTGACGTCACGACTCAGTAAAAATTATGCGAACGTGTGACGTATTGGGAATTTAAAAAGCGTCGTAACTTTGTCAATTTTTGTTTCCGTAACAAAAGAAAAAACACGGGTCAAATATTTTTTGATAATCTAACTGACGGACTAATTAGATTTTTTTAGTCATCTACCCTTTCGCATTCACCTCTCAATAGCAAACTGTCAAAAATCTATGAGCATTAAGTCTTTTTTGACAGTTTGCGATTAACATGCGAATGCGAAATTTGTTTAAAAATGAGTAGAATTGGCCCTAAGGTGGCCCTAAGGAACCAAGGTAAAGTGGTACTCTATCAGCGAACGATCGATGGGGTCGTCATACGCTACCAAATGTCTGTTGAGGTCCAATTGTAATAGGAAAAATGTATGGAAATTTCGATTTTTTTGACAGATTGCGACTGAGATACAATAGGGAATATGAATGCGATTTTCTTATTTACAAAGTGAAATACTTATTATCTCTAGAAAACAAAAATGAAATTATTTTTTTAATACCTTCATCAGCGATGAAGTTATAAAGCTTCACAGATTACAATTAGTAAGAGAAGTCCGATATGCACTTTGACGTCAAATTCCATGACGCTTAGACAGCTGCCATTATAAAACAGCGTTTTCGTGAGAGGGACAGATATATTTGTTTAAAATAGTTATATCTCCTTTATTTTTCGAGTACTTAATTTTGATTCTATTTTCACTGTTAGTATTATATTTTTTTTTATTTTTAGTTAAATAAAATGTGTAGACAATAAATATTTTTTTCGTGCATATTCCCTATTGCGAAAGTTGTTTTAAAATTAGTAGAGTCGGCACTTTGTCTATCCTTTACGTTTTGGAACGTTGACAATCGCTTTAGCTGGAAGAATGTCAGCTTGTTATAAGCACTTTGTATACAGCAAAAAACATGAAAACAAAGTATTGTTTGTTAATTTTCCTCAAAATCTGGCAATGCTATATATATCGCATGGCTAGTAAATATTCAAATCAAATGCCAATATGATGATGCCAATGAACTTCAAGTTTCCTCAAACCGTGTTAAAGGTTAAATATATTAAATTTCAATTTAATACAAGCTAAAAGTATGTTTCGGAATTCACTTGTTTCGTTAAAGGGAAGAGAGACAACATCGTTGATGATCAATGACATTTGCATACAATTTTCTATTATTTACGTTAAGAAATCTCTCTCACCTGCAGATAGATACCACAAATCTTTAACCTCCATTTAACTTTTAAAAACTCGTTTTTAATATGAAATTGATGATAAATTCATTAGGTACGGCCTAAGGTGCGGCAAAACCACACTATTTCAAAATCAAGGATAGCGTATGCTTTCTAATGAATATAAATAAAAGTATTTCTAGCACAAAGGTGAATAGGGCGACCTCTGACAAAGTCTGTTTCCATGTCTTTATACGACTAAACAAATCAAAAACATATACATCGATCGCTGTCCATACAACATGTTTTTGTAATACCCTTTCACCGAATCAATGCTCACGTATACGCGAGTAATTCACGCCTTTTGACAACTCGCGACTTTTGACAGCTATTCCAATATGGCTGACTTCGATAAAGGAAATACTTTCACTTATATTTCGTCGCTACAAATAAGTTTTGGCGGCAACAATAGACACGTTTGGGTGATATAAATAGAAGATCGTTTGTTAATGCTTCGTGAAGTGAAAATTAAAAATGGCGGTCGCGTTTTTTTTTTCTCTTTGGCACTGACAGCGTTACGCCTTGTATCAATATTTTTATTTATGAAATCGATTTTCTTGAACACTCTCGATTTATTGTAGATGTCGTTTTAAGTTATTACAAGCAATGACAGCGCACAAAAATGTCAAATTATGCCACAGATTATAAAATATGATTGGTCTCCGTAAGGTCATTATGAAATCATCATGACAAACATTCTAGCTACAAATATTAGCTTACCGGAACTGAGCAATCAGGGTTACCTATCTAATGTTTACGTGAAAAATGAAAACTTATGTTTAAAGTGTCTGTAAAAGACATAGATTTTTCACTATCAGAGACACACACCTTTATGTGGATTTAGGTTTCTAAATCTACCTATTATTTCATGAGAGAGTGATCAGTATCTAAATTATACTTTTGCGATTAACTAGCTTTCAATAAAATCACCTAAGCTTAGACTAAAGCAACAAATTACAGACAGAATAGTTTTATTATACGAGCAAGTAGACAGTTCAATAATATGTGTAAGCAGCATGACTTGGATCCCTTTATGACTAGCGTGGCGTCGGCCAGAAGACGTATAAGCCTCAGGTTTTTTAAGTAGCCCTTTAATTGTTTCCTTAATTTTTCTGTAATGTTTTTATTATTTTTATCATTACTTATTCTTCCGTTAACTAAAGGTTTCTAGTTACTACTCAATTAAGAAGTAAAGATTGATATGCTCACTTCTCAATTTTAAGTCTGACACTATACGTGAGGACTTGTAATTGGCTTTCTGTCGTTTATGTTTGTTTGTTATTTTTAGTTTGTTTAAGCTGTAAGTCCTCCAAGCTGTAATAAATAAATAAATAAATAAATAAATAAATAAACAATTTCGTATTCGTCTGCAAGTAGTAGCAGCAGCAGCAGGCGAGGAGTCATCGCACAGCACTGCTTCTTTGTATTTCTATGAAATAGTGGCAGGCGACGCGATTACTTTGATTCGTTCTAAACATTCAGTCTTTGGTCAGTTTGGTAGAGCAAGTATTATACGTCTGTTACTATGCTGGTTCATTATATGGCAACGATTTCTCGAGACTCATAAAAAAGACGATGTTGATTTGACCCTTCGTAGTTCTTAGGCATTTCTCTCAATATCTTCAAAATTTATTAGAGGTGTTCTTCAACTCATAGAAGGTACAGGTTATAATAGACACAAATTAATGTCTGCAAATATCATTTTAATCGGCAATAGTCAGAACCGCACCGCACTTGCACTAATAGTGTTTGGCGGATCCATAATTCCTTATTTCATCAAATTATATTTTTATATTAGACACAAACTAATGAGTATCTACACAATGTTATAGTCAGTGCATTTATAATATATGCACATAGTACTATGTGCATATTTGGCGGATCCATAATTCCTCATCTCGTCAAATTATATTCATAATAGACACAAATAAATGTCTGCAAATGTCAATTTTAATCGGAAATAGTCAGAACCTCACCGCACTTGCACTAGTAAGTAGTGTGTGGCGGATCCATAATTCCTCATCTCGTCAAATTATATTCATAATAGACACAAATAAATGTCTGCAAATGTCAATTTTAATCGGAAATAGTCAGAACCTCACCGCACTTGCACTAGTAAGTAGTGTTTGGCGGATCCATAATTCTTCATCTCGTCAAATTATATTCATAATAGACACAAATAAATGTCTGCAAATGTCAATTTTAATCGGAAATAGTCAGAACCGCACCGCATTTGCACTAGTAGTGTTTGGTAGATTCATAATTCCTTATTTCAGCAAATTATATTTTTATATTAGACACAAACTAATGAGTATCTACACAATGTTATAGTCAGTGCATTTATAATATATGCACATAGTACTATGTGCATATTTGGCGGATCCATAATTCCTCATCTCGTCAAATTATATTCATAATAGACACAAATAAATGTCTGCAAATGTCAATTTTAATCAGACATAGTCCGAACCGCACCGCATTTGCACTAGTAGTGTTTGGCAGATCCATAATTCCTCATTTCGTCAAATTATATTTGGTGCGGCGTACTTCGGTATGGAATCGATTCAGAGGGCGCTAAAGTTCGCATGTCTAATATCATTTACCTATCACTACACCAGAAGAAGCATCTTCACCTTGACATTAACAGGAGAATGCCGGGTCATATGAATCAGACGGATTCGTCTGAGGTCACGCTAAAACAGGACGGTAATATGAAAACACAATTATCACATCATCATCCATTATTAACTGACCTGGCTCTCATTTGCATACTCATCTTTTAATTGAAAATAATCTATTAATTGCCTCGTTGATCCAGTGGTCGAACAGGCGGTAGATTTTATCACTTTTTTTGACGTCGCTTCACACTAGGAATTTCTCCTGTATCTTGGGTACGTTCACAAACATACAAATTCACATACACAAACAGCCAGACTCGGAACAACTATCTGTAGGTCATACAAATATTTGTTCCGTGCGGGAATCGGACCCGCGACACGCAGCCCAGCAGCCATTCGCTAAACCACTGCGCCAACCTGCGTTTGGTCACACATGAAGTCCCCCAAGAATACCGCGTGTATCTGACATCGACGCACAAACGATTTCCATGGGTCCAGGGCATGATTCTGGACACCCCAGTGTTGGAATTTTTCGGCGGTTCTTATCTCATTTTTTCATTTTTTTTAAGAGTACCACAAATAGGTATCAGCTCAGCTGAGCTGATATCTATTTGTGGTTTTATTCAGATTGCTCTTTTTAGTGAAAGTAGTTAATTAATTATTTTTTTATTAAAAATCTCATTGGGTTAGGTCAGAATAACGATTATGAGCAGTCTAAAGTAAAAAACCCTTGAAAAAATGAAAAAGTGGGAAAAATGCCGACGAAAAATTCTTAGTCTAGGGTGTCCAGAATCATGCCCTGGACCCATGGAAATCGTTTGTGCGTCGATGTCAGATACACGCGGTATGAAGTTCGTTTGCATTCCGCCTTTGATTCCATCCCACTGCTGGGCAAAACCTTATCGTCATTCCTTCCAATGGTCATGATTTTGCGCCTCTTCCTTTCAATTTTATTTTTCTTATGGTCATCCAGGTCGTCTCGCCATCGCCTTCGTGATCGATCGCGGCCTAGTATAACTGTTTCAGGAATTTGAATTCGCCCTTCAGAAATCTAGATATAAAAAAAAACTCGTCTATGTTAATTCTACAAAAAATAATTAAGACTTTACCTGTCAATTCTGGTGGTTTCTCGGAACTAATGACCGATTTCACTTAGATTACTGAAGCGATCTGGAAAATACATTCATTGATTCAATCATTCATTCAACAGGTACATACCTACTGCTTGATAAGGAGGGAAGTGGTTTTTTTTTATACGCTGTACTTTTCTGATTAATTTCGTTGCGGGATCCAAGACAGTTGAATCGTTTCTCCGGGACTCGTCGGGCTTCATTGACCCGACGTTATTCTGATGGTCGCCACTGTTGATTCTGGCTTTCAGAATTGGTTGTGAATGTGTGACGAGCCTATCCTAAAAAAGGTAGGTACATTCCTAAACGGTCCATACGTTACCATCAAAGTACTAAAGTAACAGTGCGTGGTAGTAACTTGTATGTATCAGTTGGTAATGAGGACCTTGAAGCTCTATTGTGTACTGAAGTGACAGGCGGCCGGGTAGCGCCTACGGAATCAGTGGTAGCCTTCAGATCACTGTTAGATGTCTGTGCATGCTTTTATTTGGACAAAGGATGCTTTTTTTTGTGTGGAAAGGAAACAATAAAATTGGTACATACTGTAAATTATCAATGTATACAAAACCATTGCGTTACTAAGTGAGTATGCGAAAGACAGACAACGCTCAGCAGAAACTACTGGTTTTTTTTTTATGCAAAACGGTGAAACTCTTGGCCCAAATCTCACCTGATGGAAAGTGATAATTAGGCCGAAGATGGAAGCGAGTTTCACCCGGAAAGCCCGGTCGTAGAAAGCTGAAGTTTCAGTGGCATGTAGGTTCCTTGGAGAGTGTATGGGAGCGATAATGGTTTTATTTCTTTTTATTTTTATTTGTTAATAATTTGTATTCTTTTTTGTTTGTTTGTTTAATTTAATTTAATTTTGAATTAACTTTGATTTAATTTTTAATTTAATTTTGATATAATTTGCATTTAATTTTGATTTAATTTTTTCATTCAATTTTATTTAATGTTAATTTAATTTCTATATTTCGTAATTTTATTTTTAATTTTTGGAACGCTGCTGTCTCCGTGTTGGAGGTGGGCGTTAATAGCTGCAACACAGTTCTCAACTAATGTGGTTATTACCGTCACGGACAATGGTTTTTGTAAATTCGGTTTTTTGTTCCGATAAGTGAGAAAAATAAAAGATAAGTGAAGATTTCCCAAAACTCCTACGAGGCGGGGAAAAACGTAATATGCGCGTATGAAGTCGCGGGCAAAACCTAGTATAAATACGAAAGTAACTTAACCTGTATTTACTTCTTCTCGTCTTAACGGCTGAATGGATTGGGGTGAAACAGGAATAAAACCTTCCTCGAGAACCACTCTATTCAAAGGTGAAAACAGGATGAAAATTGGTGCAGTAGTTTTTGAGTTTTTCGCGAATAGACAGACAGACGCGGCGGAGGACTGTGCTTTATAATATGTGATGATAGTGATATCTACTTATTCTTCCAGAAACTAGAGTTCTGTCAACATCATCATTTTGAATTAAATGTTTATTTCATCATCTGCCTAGCCTTTTCCCAACTATATTGGGGTCGGCTTCCAGTCAAACCGGATTCAGCTGAATACCAGTATTTTACGTGGAGCGGCTGCCTACCAGACCTCCACAACCCATTAACTGGGTAACACGGTACTCCTTGGCAAGACTGGTGTCAGATTTTCTGGCTTCTGACAATCCGTAACGACTGCCAAAGATCTCCAAATGACACCCGGGACCAACATCTTAACGTGCTTTCCGAGGCACGGAGGAAACTCGGTATGTTAAGATGGTCACCCATCCACAGACCAACCTCGGCAAGCGTTGCTTAACCTTGAAGATCGACCTGTGCGGCTGTTATTATTTGAGCCACGAGCGAATGTTTATTTAATTTCATTTAATTTATTTCAGCCGATAGACGTCAACTGCTGGACATAGTGGCTAAATTTTATTGTTTAGTAACGTTAGTTTCAATGAAGAAACTGAAAGGGCCTCATTTGAATGAGGAATAGCAAATGCTTTTGGATTTTCGACTTTGATTTTGATATCGTGTGTGTACATGTAGTTTGGGGTATATGCTAATATAGGAACCTTTTTGGTCTCCCCTTTTTTTACTGTTATTTTTTTTGACTTTTTTGTAGGCTCATCGATAGATGTTGCCGCGTTGGCAAACGTTTTCGCTTCACCAGGTGTGCTGATAAGGAATACATAAAATAGAACTTTCTGCTTAACAAATTCTATAAACTATGCCAAAGGTTACCCAATAGTTGGCACTAGTACTCTACATTGCGTATGTCGTGGCCATATCGTAGAATCGGCCATTTCATGATATGTCGTAAACGTTACATTATCCCCAGCGTGGGTGGGAGATGGCATACCTGGGTTGTTTTAGTCAGTAATTCAGAGGGCCAATTCTACTAAATTTCAAATTCGAAAAAAAAAATTATGAAAATGAAGGCTTTTTTGACAGTTTTCGGTTGACATGCGAATGCGAAAGTTGTTTAAGAATATTAGAATTGGCTCTCAGTTCGGTGTCTGGCGGGCAGCGGGGTCTGTACCTTAGACATCCATGATTATTTTCCTCCGTCAAAAAAAAGCTTTGAAGGAACTAAAGACATGTCACGAATTGGTCCGGTTTGAAAGGGATGCGATGAAGTATGCGAGTAAACCGAGCGAACTTAGCTCCCATATTTATTTCTGGTTCTTTGAAACCCTGGTTCTTTGAAACCCTCCCCCTTCTTGATACAAAAATTGGTGCCATTTCATGAAATAGCTTAATTCTACGATATATCGATGACACTTACGACAAAATATATACTTTCTTTGAAACCCTGTATATATTCATAAAATAGCTAAAATCAACGATACAGTGACAATACTCACGACAAATATACCACAAACAAAACATGCAAAAACTCTGTGTAGGTATACGTGGTAGGTACTTACATAAATAATCCTAAGAATTTAACCCACAGACCGAATGCATCTGAGATCATTCTCCTATAAAAGCATCGATGTTCATTGAATAAACAAAACATTGCCCAATTGAAATTCTTATAACGCACGTATAAGCAAAATAAACAGATAAATTACCTTTTTCGCTAAAGGTCACAGTTGCAACAGTATTGAGCACAATATTGTATTGAGAGGCTCTTTGTGTATCTTCTTTACTTAAAATTATATTAAAACTAGCTGACCCACGCAACTTCGTCTGCGTCACAATTTCCATGAATGCTCCGCTCCTATTTGTCTTAGCATGATGATATATTACAACCGACAGCATTTTTCGATAAACGGGCTATATTACACTGAAATAATTATTCAAATCGTACCAGTAGTTCCTGATTAGCGCGTTTAATCAAACAAACAAGCAAACCCTTCAGCTTTATAATATCATAGTATATATAATAATTATAGATACAGTAAAAACAATAAGTACTTTATCAACAATTCTCGAGAAACATTGACAGGACTATAATGTGTTTTTGACAATGCATGCTTTGCAAAAATTACATCACCGGTTGTCAAAACGTCAAAAATGCGCTACTGAAATGTCACGTGGTTAATTTGAAACATGTTACCACTACAACGTGTTCAAATGCCATTTTGTCAAGTGCCTAAGTGGAAGACGATGGAATTTCAAAGACGTCCCTTTGGTCCGGTTTTGGTACAAAAACTTCCTAGAAACCACGTTAGTTAAATTATTTACTCTTGTTTTACAGCAAAAAGAATAGATTCAAGCAAAAAGAAACTGTTGAACTTATTAAATGAAAATAAAAGTCACACTGAGTCTACAGAATACATTTCTCGCCAAAATTAAATTTCAGAGACGTATCTATTTTCTCAATCAATCAGCAAACAGGAATGTGTAAGATACAAGTGACAACTGACAACCTTGACATTAAAATGTCAACATTCCAGTATCAAGCGAGTTTCGAGCATCGGATCGAATCGTGTAACTTCGGGTATCTTCGTATTTGTTGCCCGCGCGCTTGTCGCCTGTCACACCGATGTTCTAAAGAGAATTAAAATTGATAGGATTAATTAATTATTCATTGGATAATTTAAACTAATGGTTGCATGTCAAAGAGTTAATTGTTTTGTTTGTGAGGTAATTCGATGCGATGATCTGTGGTTTAATCATATGTATAGAGTGTCCGTGTCGATCTGTGTGGTCCTCGACTAAATAATAACTTTAACCAATTTCCTTTCTTTTTCCATTAATCGTTCGTCTTTTCTTCACTGGTGAGGATCGAAATCACTTAAGATTCGTGTCCGAGCCATGCGGTCTTCTGCAGTGTGGACCAATCAGTACATGCTGCCTCCAACAGCCTTCTTCATGGTGTCGGACCATCTTGCCGGTGTTCTAACTTGAGCACGCTTTCCTTCAACCGGGCCGAGTATCATGAGCTTTTTCAGAAATTGCTTGGATGAACACACATAACGGAAAGATGTTTAGAGATGTTGAGTTCTCATGGCAGGAAACTATTAATCAATTAATAAACCAAATTAATCATTAATTGATACTAAAAATACTTTTTATCGTTTTCTGGGAAGAAACGTCTTAACTGTATCATTAGATGATTTTAAACTGTTGATCCCGGCTTTCATTTGCCGATCTTTCACAGACGTTACGGGTAGTCAGAAGTCTGCTACTTTTACACCATTTGTTTTTTTTTTACTTTTGATAGGCATGCGTTTGACCACTATCTCACCTGATGGTAAGCGATGATGCGTTCTAAGATGGAGCACTCTTCTAATGTACCAATTTCAATTGGGTACTGTGTTACCCACTTGCTTACTGTCTAAGAGACAGTGGCTCCATATAAAATACTGGTACTCATCTGTATCCGGTTAGACTTGAAGACGACTCCCAACATAGCAAAAGAGAAAAGAAGAGAGCTTTAGAGTTAAAAAAAAATAACAAAATAGTAACCGTTAAGCACACTAAATTTCCTTGTTACACTTCGGTGTGAGATGCATCCATTGTAAGCATTAATTAAGTCGCATGCTATCATCAATCTACTCAATTATTACAAACACTTATGTAGGTAGTTAGGTAATCATTTTCTAAAATAATAACACAGCAGGTGACGAGGTGTCTCTTGAGGAATTTAACCTTTAAATATCTTCTTATATTACCTAAGTAGAATAGTTATGTTGCAAAACGATAAGTATATCATCAAATTTTAGAAGCACGATCATTCTGCGTAGGCTTTTTCTGAATTTGTTGGGGTTGGCTTTCTATCAAACCAGTTCTATGTGTTATTCCAGACTATAATCTACCTCTATGCCAAATTTCATGAATATACTTTTAGGCGTTCTGACGTAAAAGAGTAACAAACATACTTCCATCCATACATCAATACAAGTTTCAGCCACTGTCTTCGCCCGCTTGATCACTAGAAAACATACACCTGGTAATAAAATTATCCTATGTGTTATTTCAGACTATAATCTACGTCTGTCACAAATTTCATGAAGATCCTATTAGGCGTTCTGACGTGAAAGAGTAACAAACATCCATCCATCCATACTGAGTATTAGTAGGATATACAACCAAAGAATTAAGTCGTATACCAAGGTTACTCGAATACCAATGTGCCAATACCAGCCCACTATACGAGTCAGGTTTGTGCGAACCCACCAACCAATAACAGGTTTGATAGGCAATAGGCATACATCTCCTACATAAAATACTATGACATTCATGTAGGTATGACATGCATTAATCAGCAGCTCCAAATATTTAATGAATTATACATTCGAGTTGCCGCCATTCTGTGTGGCATTTGGATAGAATGTGGTCTTTGTAACGCGATCAACCAGTTGTGAAACTTAATTGGTGAACTGGTGAAAATAAAAATCTATCATTCACTCACTGACCAGGTGAACAGGATGCATAGCCTACGTGTAGATGACTGCGTGTAGATGCACAACATTTTTCACATGTTACTATCTGTCTGAGGAGCTCGTGGCTAAGTAATAACAGCCGCACGGGTCGATCTTTACGGTTAAGCAACGCTTGCCAAGGTTGGTCTATGGATAGGTGATCATCTTAACATGCCGAGTTTCCTCAGTGCCTCGAAAAGCACGTAAAGCCGTTTCTCCCGGTTGTAATTTGTAGATCTTTGGCAGTCGTTACGGACTGTCAGAAGCCAGTAAATCTGACTCCAGTCCTGCCAAGAAGTACCGTGTCACCCAGTTAATGGGTTGTGGAGTTCTGATAGGCTGCCGCTCCTCATATAACACTGGTATTCAGTTGAATCCAGATTTGACTGGAAACCGACCCCAATGTAGTTGGGTTAAAGTCTAGGCAGATGATGACTATCTGTCTTATACAGAATACAACACGCTTTGTAAAATTGACGTGAAGTCTGTGTTTGTCAATTTCCGTACTTACAAAGCCATCAAATTCAAGTCGCAAAATCATCCCATTGTCAGTCAATGTCAAAAACTCAGTCCGAGCCTGCCTGCAAGGGACTATCAGCGTAATTCTTAAAAAAGTTCGAGTATGAAAGTTTATTTTTTATGCCTTTAGCAAATCCCGTCCCGAATTGGCCGTTTCCAAAATCTGAAGTTCCCATGTAGTTTGACAGATTTACTGACCAGAGACGCCGTTTTTATAAATGAATGAAAGGTTCCCGCCATTAATAAAGCTTAAAATAGACTGTCAAACTTTTAAAACGTTTTAAATTACGAGCCCTATCTCAAGCAACCATCTGTCACTTCGCTTTCATTCACACATAGACAAAGTTGTATAACCAGCCAGTTATCCGATGACATAAGTCTATGCATAATGCTCTATAGTTTATGGTAATCGCAGGGCCCGCCTATGCGTGGTCCTTCTTGCAACACATCCGTTCTGAGTAGATGCCGGTGGGTTGCGATAGAGGTGGACGACCGTAATCTGATTAGCCGTGACACCTGTGAACTCTGGGGTTTTAAGACTAGGCTATATGTAGTTGACGTCTTTAAGTTACGTGGTGTTGATGTTGAGCTCTAGGTAAAATGGCTTTGTACTAGCGATAACGATCGTTTAAAGTTCAAATTGTTTGAGATGGATCACGTGACTTTTTGGAGCGTTTAGGCAATATTTTGGACTTTTTGATAATCTTTATAGCTATTAGAATGTCCCATTTGTGTCGGCCCTATTAATATCCTTAGAATAATGCACACAAATGCACTTAGCTTCATCTTTCTTCGTTAGTCTATAATATAAAAATGAATAGCTAAATATGTTGGTAAGCGCATAACTCAACAACGCCTGAACCAATTTGGCTAATTCTTTTTTTAGAATATTCCTTGAAGTACGAGGACGGTTCTTACGGAGACAAAAAATATAAAAAATTGCCTGAAAAAGACTAAAAACAACACTTTTCTATACTCCCATACAAAAGATTCGTAATAATACTTAAAAGTCAATTTGAACTTTAATACCATTCCATAAAGTTTAAGTGTTAGTGGAGAGGTTTCGGGAAGGCAAAACAATTGAGTGACGATGACGTTTTTATCGTATAAATATTGACATTAGTCAAATACAAATTGTCTGTGAGTAAGAGTAAGAGAGTACTGGGGTAGGTAGGTAGACAGGTAGACAGTTGACGGGAGCGAAGCCGCGGGGTACAGCTAGTATTTTATAAATTTTACACACGTAAGGTATTTTAACTGTCATCTCTTTTTGTTATTTAACAAAGAACAGTCTTAACGAAAGCGCAAAAAATTACGAAAGCTATATCACAACACAAATTTTTAAAAGGTGTCATTCTCAATCAATCCTCCCTTTGCAAATATAATCGAACTTTACTACCTATTGTCCCAACTGTCAACTTTGACAGAAGAGGCCGCGGCCATATTGTAATCAACTTTGACATTACGTCGGCATTCGGGGGCGCTTGACTTTCATTCGGGTGCTCTCGGAATGCACATGCGTGACTAAACTTGTGCAACGCATACTTTGACATAGAGCGATCGTGTTTCAAAGACACGAATGAAGATGGATGTTGAAAATCGTTTTATATTGTAATATTTATCATGTCGTTTTGCATGAGAATTGGACATCTTGCTGTTAAACAATAGCTTTGTGCAATAGTATTTAGTTTGTGGCACGACTGTGGATTGTGAAGTCGCTCGTTTTATTACACTTTGCTTGTTAATAACATAGATGTCAACAAAATATAGCAAGACAACAATACGCATTTACTTTTGCTTACCTAATAAAAATTATCATGGACTATGGATCCCACTCTATCAAATAGGCTAATAAACTCTACTGTATATCTTGGTATTCAGCTGGCGATAAGACTGGAAAAAAATTAGCTACTCAAATAGGTTGAAAAGTATAACTCTAGGAGAAGACCAACACTAGATGTTTTAAAAACAATTCATAAAAGATAATATTGTACAACATAATGAAAATAGCAAAGTACTTGCACACATTCGCAAGAAGTTGGTAGAGTCATCACAAATTCACAACTTTGATTTTTTAGATTTGTTTGTGTTTTTTTTTTTTAAGTTTTGCTGTAGGTAATCTGTCTCTTCAGCATCCTGATGTCGACCGTAGGATTAAGTGTAGGATTAAAAATGCCTAGGACATAAGTCTGTCTTTAAACAGTGTTTTACTAGAATAGTTCATATCGGGATTGCTACCATGTACCTTTTTATTTGCGAGTTTCCGATACTCCGTGATCATGGCGCTTGCAACAGTGCCCAAATATCGGAAACTCGCAAATAAAAAGGTACATGGTAGCAATCCCGATATGAACAATTCTAATGTTAGTGACCATGAAAGTTTAAAACAATATATAGTGTTTTTACTAGTACATAAGGTTTCAATCCTGCTCTTTCACGCAAATACTACTGAACCGATTACGATGAAATTTGGTATGTAGGTAGCTGAAGACCAAAAATAACACATAGGCTATACTTTTTATCCCGGAGTTCCCGAGGGATCGGGATTTACACGGGAATAACGAGAATTTATACGCGGACGAAGTCGCGGCCTCTAGTAAAACAATAAAATAAATCTCACGAACCGCTCCTTTTCAACAGATGCGACTCGGATCACACAGCCGAAATGCTGTACACACACCTCCAAGCGCTCATAGAGCGACCAGAAAACCAGAAGAAATTCGCGGACATCGAGCGCAAACTACAAATGCGAGGGGCCCTGCCCTCGTCGAAGAAACCCCCGGATTCGTCCCTAGGCAGTGAGGTGTCCAGGGAGTCGGACTCAGGAAGCAATGAAGAACGATGCGTGGCCAACCTATATGACAGTCTGGCTGCAGAGTTGAAACAAAAGTTATCGACAGGTAAAAAGGGGCTAGGTCAGTTGGTTTTTTTTAAATTTTCGTAGGTAGATGATGTGGCTTGCTTCTCCATGCGTTGTGCACAGGTATGGTACGGTTTTGGTTTGTAGTTTGGAGCTTTTTTCGGTATGCTGAATTATGCAGAAGAGCTGAACTTAATGGAGGCTTACTTGTGATTACTATTGAAGAAGAAGTCTTGTTGAAGATAATTAGTTCTCGCTGAGAGGATATTGTGAAATGAATTTGATCTTTTTTTAAGTACCGGTATAAATAAATAAAAAGATAAACTTATATATTTTACATTAAGAAATTAAATTTGGTTTTTACCATTCGGAGATTCAAAGTCACTTCGAAAACCAAGCAACCGAGGAGAACCGCTTTTTTTTAAGTTTACCTAAATAAAGTTTATAACTTACTTATTAACATTATAAGAATGCTATCTTTAATATGTTGGCCAATTTAAGCTTTGCGGTCGCATAAGACCAGAATTTAATTATATATGTTTGCTTTCCCCACACGCTTCCAGCCCTATACATATATTAAGTACATTTTTTAAAGTAAAAAGAGTTTTTGTGTAATAAACTGTCAAGTCCCCTAATCCTAAAATAGTGACCAGCGTCCCTTATGATTAATTATTTAACCATAAAAAATATCAATTTATTCCACAACAGATTAAATTGCCCCTATACTCACTCACCCCCAAAACTTCACCAAACTCATTCCACCCCCAGAAATTCAGCAACTCACTCCACCCCCAAAACTTCCAGGCAAGAGTCCCATCTTACTACCACCCCGAGACTACGATACGGTCCACCGACAGAAGGGCAACCTCTCCAACATCGACACGCGGCGCTGCCTCAACCAGAACATTGTGGGGGTGAACGCGAGGCGCAAGCTGGAGTCTTCTGGCGGCAGTTCTGGCATAGGCAGCGATCTTGCCCCATCCCCTGAGAGGAATGAGTACAGGCAGCATGATAATCATAGTACCAGTGGTGAGTAGATGAGCTTTTTTAAGTTAGTAAGGTTTTTTTTAAACCTTTGCATTGCACAGAATATAACAGCGATGCATTTAATATAGATCTCGTACTCGTACCCCGGTATACTAAGGCGTCGTCCTAAAGGAAAGTGATCATCGCGTGAATATGAAATCGTCGCGTTCGATTTATATGGCAAAACTGGAAAACGCCCCTTGTCGGCGACGACGTATTTGGATTTACCAAACAAATGAACGCGACAGTCGCGTTTTCTCGCGATAACACCTTCCGTAGATCCTATTTTACCATAGCTACAATACTCGTTTTGCACATATTATTTATTTGAATTAGATACAATATTCATATTTTTAAATGATATAAATTCTGTATGTCCCATAAAACAATCAAAATTCACTTACGTAAACGTTACTATACGTCAAAATATTCGTGCTAGCCTCTCTGGTGCCATAATTGTAGTCTCAAACTCTACTTACGAGTAACCATTCGACACTTAGTAAGAGGACTCTACGGAAATTAACTTATAAAAGAAAGGGAAATATAGTATGTATTCGTTCTCTTAAAATATAAAATAAGGTATTTTTGTATGGCCCAGAAAGTCAGTATTCATTCATTTAGTTTTTAAATGAACCTTTTGAAGGACGGTTCATACAAAGTGGCCAGTACACTATAAAAAATTAAAAACACTTTTTTTAAGAAACATCAAGTGACTTTTCCCTCTCTGAGCGACAGGGAGTGTCACACTCTTATTTTATTTATTTATTTACCAACTAAAACCCATCCGTGTTTCTCCTTATACCCTTGGCGTTCCAGGGCCGCCATGATTCTTTCGAGCAAACTCCGTAAGCCTGGAAAACTTGTTTCTAGCACTCACTCCGCAGATACGAGTACCAAAGCAAATTCATAGGTTACATCCTTTTTTGTACAAGTAAATAAAGCTATTTCAACAAGCTACAAAAAATGCTATAATAGTACGATTAGGCAGTTGCGTGTATCATCGTTGTAATGATCGTCGATTTTTTTTGTTCCATAATTTCAAGATGCGACTACCCATGGTTGAAATAAAAAATATTCTTCCGCGTTCTTGGGTCGAATAGGTAGTACAAAAAAGTACAGTGTTAATATTTAGGGTATAGTGTTAATATCTCGGTTTAAGCCTAAATGATGATTTGGTTTATAAATAACGGCTTTACAAAATCGTTTTGAATTTTTCGATTGGCCAGAAAAAGAATGTGATAGAGAAAAAGTTTTTAGAGAATGTTAATGAAGATGTTAGATATTCTGTCAGTGGTAGGGCGGTAGCGTGTCGAAAGCGATTGTCAAAACGTCAAAAATGTATGGGACTGACAAACGCTGTCGAAATGTCACGTAATAATTTTGGCATTTCGAAAATTGCTATCGCTAAGAGAACCTACTTGCAACTTCAAGATGACTGTGGCTCTGGACAAAGTGCCACTCTGTGAGCGAACTTTAGGGCCAATATTCTACTAATTTTTAAACAACTTTCGCATTCGTATGTCAAAAAAGCCTGAATTTTCATAATTTTTTGACAGTTTGAGATTAACATATATATTATCCGTTGATAGAAAGTAACTTGTCTAGAGCCTCTGTGCAATATTCTTGTAAAGTTCCACAAAAAAAGCCATTTAATAAGGTATCTTCAGGCATAAACTAAATATATTGCCAAAAACCCAAGTAACGAAGTTATTTGCAAATGCGGTCATTTTGTCATGAGTTCGTGACCACCCAGTTTACATCACCGACCGATTCGTACCAAAACCGCTGATTTATGAATAACTTATAAAACTTATTACGTAGCGTTTTGTTATTTATTACTGACTAATATTCATGTAATATTGGTAGTATGTCTGTCTGTTGATTTATGGGTTCACTCACTCAGTAGGTAATGGAAGAATTTTATAAACTGGAATGATTTTTTTAGCTTTACAATATTATTATTAAAAAAAAATCGTTTTCTCCACTTCTTCCACATACTTATGTATAAACTTTAACTGTGCCAAATATCAATTAGAAAATAGTTATACTCCTCCGCCTGCGAAAAAATCGTAAAAAATAGCAAGAAAGTTTTTGCCTCACGTATTAATATAAATAGTAGATAAAGCCTAAAATCTACAAACAAAAATGCGGTCAAAATATAGTCTAATATAATCCAATTCCAATTCATATTTCGATAGCTTTCATGTAATGAATACGCCTGCACTCAAATGTCAGGAAAAGTTGCGCGCGCGCAGCTTACGACATATTGGCCAACATTCACTGGAATATTGGTTTCTTAAGAGTTTTTTTATTATTTAGTTAAGTTATCATTTCCTGGTTTGAATGGTGAATTTATTCGGTTAACTAGCGGTTGCCCGTGACTTCATCTGCTTTTGTTACTTACCAATTTCATGTGTTTTTATTTCTTTAAACATAATTTATTTCTAAAATAAAAGTAGCTCCTTAGATCATCAGCGATCTTGAAAGTAAAAAAAAAGTTTTTTTTTAGAAACTTTTGTTTGCAGGCAAATAATAGTAAAAAAAAATCGATTTCTTTTTTTTACCGGTAAATTGTGGTCACCCATTTTCGTTGCTGCACATTATTCAGGAACACACTGGAAATAAATTACAAAATCTATACTTTCACTGTTTCAACTTGCTCAATTAAATACAACTAATAGTTAGTATAGTTCTATAGATTGAAAGAGGTCATTATATTCACCATAATAAACAACTTTTGATATGAGAAAAGCCCCGAAATCGTTAAAAAAACAGCTTTTCACAACTTAGTCGATTTCAATGATGTCCTAAAAGTTGATAATAATTTTGTATGAAACTTTGACTGCCCGAAATTTTATGTTGTTATATGTCGTATAACAACTACACACATTTGCTGCCCATAACACGAAATGTGCAGTTTTTTTTGCAGTTATTTTGCAGTTCACGAAGATATAAAGTTTAATGACGCTTAGAGAAACTTTGGTATGATATTAATGATTAAATCTTCGCGAAATAATTACATGTTTGACCTTCGGTAAGCAACAGATACCTATTACTTTTTGTAATAGAAATGTAGGTACACGAAAACTTTGACAAAAACATAATTTGTAGTTATTATTGTTATGGTTTTGCGTTAATTTTTATTTGATAACTTATAAGTGCCTTCCGAAGCACGGATTCATCTTTCTAACAGACAAACACGTGATTGAAGCCTACAATGAATACCTACTTTCCTTGATAAAAAAAAAGAATTCTATTTAGCCGTTCGTTAGATTTTCCAAAAATATTATACACGTATTTTTGCCATTTCAAATCGATAAGAATTGATAAAGGTATAAAGTGCATCAAACTTCAAGGGTGGGGGCTAGTGACGTCACATTTAAATAAAAAGTGTACCAAAATGTGACGTCACGGGCATTTTCAACGCAACGCATTATCTTCATTTTTTATTTAGGTGCAAAAAAAAAAAATCGTGGCCAAAATTTTTTAGAAATCCATCTGACAGAGTAATTATATTTGAAAAAATCTTATCAGTCCATCAGATGGATTATCAGTATAAATTACCCAATTGGCGATGTTTTCGAAAATTCTAAAAAACTTTTTACAAAAAAATACAACCGACTTCCAAAAAAAAAAACACTACAAAGTAAAAAATAACTTTAACTTCGGAAGTCGGTGTCAAAATACGAACAAACTAACAAAAACACCGAGTTCCGAAGTTAAAGTTATATTTTACTTTGTAGTGTTTTTTTTTTGGAAGTCGGTTGTATTTTTTTGTAAAAAGTTTTTTATTTTTGACTTTTTAGTGGTACCCCACACCTAACAAAACCATTGCAAAATCGATACCATACGATTTTCGAAAGTTCCCCTCGACTTCTCTGGGATGCCATCATCAGATCCTGGTTTCCTTATCATGGGACCATTTGGGAAGTATACCCTTTCCAACAAAAAAATCATTTTTAAAATCGGTTGGCAAGTGACGGAGTTATGCACGAACAAACATAAAAAAAAAAAAGTACAAACATCCGAATTGAGAACCTCCTCCTTTTTGGAAAGTCGGTTAGTAAAAAAAGCCAGTCTAGTTACTAACAGAATTGATTCCTTATGTTGTTCCCAATAAAAACAATTTGTATTATTTGTGTAAATCTGCCATTTGGTGCAAAATCAGAGGGTTACCCAGAGTTACCTGGAAAATTTTCCGGGAGTTTTTTTTTTTTTGTGATTCGTTTGCTTTTGATTCTAGTCTTGGTCAGAGATGACAGAGACAAATAGTCTATGATGGAGCGAGCTTACCCAGAATTGAAGTAGCCTGTTCACTCTAACTTTGAAGAGATTAGGGTTGTGGAGTTTTGAAAATGGGGAATTATATTTTGAAGTGCTCTTTTGCGAGTTTTAACTTTGTCACCTCGTACAAATGATTGCCGTTGACTGAAGCAAAAATTCTCATCGGATACAATCTCTTTTAAAGACCAGTTGCCGTGTCTACTCTACTACGCATATAATAGCTTCAATATAAAACCTAACATATTATTAATATCCAATTACTGTATGGGAGTCGTTTTCTATAGGAAGTGACATCATCAAACTGTTATTACTGCTAAGAACATGGTATCGAGGCATTGTTTGTATTCTTAATTGTTGTTTGATAAAAAATGGATTGGACCAGTAATGGAAGGAAGGTTTATGAATGTCTGTATTTTAATGAATCGGAGTTCCTCTTAAGGCGCGTCCCCGAGCAAAACGCAGCGCTAGCCGTTTTTAGTGCAGTTTTTTGGAGCTATCTACTCTTTATCCAAAAGAAATATCAACTAATAAAAAATACATTAAATTTCTACGTAATCTTGGCTTCAAAATGGTAGATTTAATTTTTTATTACTAAGTATAATGTTTAAGTAATCTCCTCACAACGAAACCACAGAAATGAGAAAAAATGACTGAAAACATGCATCTTCTCGAAAACTAACGATTATTTTGATTTTGTACTTACACTAATGGATAGGTAATTTTTTTTTTTTTTTTTCTTTATTTATTTAGGGACATTTATAATCGCAATGCGTATGTCAGCCCCATCGTACCCTAAATACACATTCCTCATATTATCTGGGCCATGAACCTAAACAGACTTTTCGCATCATCGCTATTTGGTTGAGCCAAGATTTTATTTAATGTGCCTACTTCAAGTCTGTTCAAACTCAAGACCCTAAACAAATCATTTCTCCCAGACTCATAACGGACACAGTCAATCAATAAGTGGTGTAAGTCTTCAACTACTCCACACTCCGTACAGTTAGGAGAGTTCGTTTTCCTCATCATGAACGCAAACTTATTGCATGGAATGTGTCCCGATCTGAGTCTATGAGCTGTAACAATTAATTTTCGGCTTAAATTACTATCTACAAACCAGGGCACACGAAAAGGCTGACCCTGCATGGTTTTATACCAGATTCCTTTGTCTAAAGAGCGCTTCTCAAAATATTCCTTCCAATCATCATAACACTTATTTTTAAATTTAGGTAAAACTTCTGAATAGTCCAAAATTATGCTAGTTCCTTTTCCATTTTTAGCTGCATATTTTGCCAGCATGTCAGCCTTTTCATTGCCCTGTAATCCAATATGCGATGGAACCCATTGCTATCTCAATGTAATACCTTTGAGCATTAATTCGTCTATTTTAGATAGAATAACATAAGCTAGCGATACACCTCTGTGGCCAGGAGGGCAATCGCGCTAATAAAATTCGGCTGGAACGCAACTGAACTGTAGCCATTTCACAACTTTTTTAACATTCCGTATCGCGCCAAACGTTTGACAGCAACTTGGAACGCAACTGCATGTTAAACAAAAAGTTGAAACAGTGCTACTTTTTCTTGACTTTTTCTCAATCGTTCGCGTTGTGTTGTTTGGATTTTGAACGAAAATATTTGTAAAATTTTGACTACGCAACTTTGGTTGAAGTTTAAACTTTAGCGCGATACCAAATTCCTTACAAGTGAATCGAAACTAGATCATAACCAAAACTGAATTGGAAACGAATTGCAAGCGGACCTAAACTTTTAAAATTAGCGCGATTGGCCCCCTGAGGCGCATCGAGCTAAATGTTGTAAGGAACTTTTGCTGTCAGTGCAAATAACAATATTTTTATGTTGACTAGGTACAAAACGTAAGTGCTTCAGAAATTGCAATGAGCTCCAACGTCATAACGGACGCATTCTTATCTATTTTAAAACAATTATATGGTAGGATAATTATGTAATTTAATTATGAACATTTTGGTAGAAGTATTTTTTTCAAACGACCAAAATTCGATTTTATAACGATTTTATTCAACATTTTGAGCGTATTCGCTATTGTATCTCTTGCGCTGTTATTGAGGGAAAAAATGCTCAAGGTTATTTGCTCAGGGTACGGCCTTTTTTTTTTTTAGGGATGGGAAGTCATCCAATGACTCCTCCCGCTCTGGGTGTAGCGGGAGGGAGTGTCAGACTTCTACTGACTAAAACCCATCCATGTTCCTTCATTGCCCTTTGTGTTCCGGAGCCACGGTGTCTCTTGCGAATAATCCCGCGACTCCGGCAGGCGTCGGCCCTTTCGGGCCCTTCTGTGTTGCTGACTCTCTTTGAGGCGCGCGTGGAACACTAACGCGCCGTCGACACGGCCTGTCGTCACTAGACGGACGGACGGCGAGCCACCCATAGCTCGCCGTCCACAGGCCCGGCTCAGGGTACGGCCTTAAGTTTTAATTCTGTTCTCGTAGGAATTTCGGGAAATCCTCTCTTAGTATCCGCTACGCTTTCCAAGGAACCTACATGCATACAAATTTCGGCTTTCTACGATCAGTAGTTTTGGCTGTGCGTTGTCTGTGAGTCAGTCACTCAGACAATTAGCAAAGGAATAATCAATACTAACATTATAAAGCTGAAGAGTTTGTTTGTTTGTTCGCTTGAACGCGATAATCTCAGGAACTACTGGTCCGATTTGAAAAATTATTTCAGTGTTAGATAGCCCATTTATCGAGGAATATATCATCACGCTAAGACAAATAGGAGCGATGCATTAAAGGAAAATGTGACGTAGACGAAGTTGCGCGGGTCAGCTAGTTGTATGCATAAGTTAGGATTGCAAGGATTTAGCAATCCGTTCCATGAAGTGATGTTTTTATTTATTATTTCATATTATTAACATACAAATCACCACGCTTTTCAAACACAATACCTATAATAAAAAAGAAGCATTAAAACTACATTCATCCGAGTACATTGCCATTATAACGAATCTACGTTTGCTCTCAAATAGTTCAAGAACTCAACCTTCGGCGTATCAAAGCATTGAGACACCTAATGACTTGTGTAACGTATTCACACCTCACTTCATAACCGACCTACTTGATTCAAAACAAGACAAGGGAAATCAAACTCTATTTTTAAGCGAATAGAATGGAAAGTTTAACGTGTGTGCATTAAAGAGATGGTTGATTTTGAGCAAAACAGAGCTACGCGTTACCTTTCAAAAATTTGACGGTTATTTGAGACACGCATTTTTTTTAAAGAGTTATTTTACTTGCCTTTAACCGTAGAGGCTATTAAAATGAGATGCGTTAAGACAAAATAACAAACGAATATTTTAAAAGGGAAATTGGGTCATGAAGGTATATACATACAAATACATACCAAAAAGACTTTTTATGTACCTAGAGCAATAAGCTCTTTGAGGAACGGTTGGGTTTCAGTACAATTCTCAAAGAGAACTTTAAACAAACGGCTGGGATACAAATGAAATGTATGTTTATGCATTAAATGTATATTTCTTCTGGTCTTCACGTAGACCAAGCCGCAGGCAGAAACTAGTGAAGAATAAAATCAAAATAGTCGTTACAAGTACCAGGTAGTCAGAAGTGACAAACCTACCTTCCACCAATTAGTAGAATATAAGCCCTTCACACTTAAAAAAATTATTAGACCCAACTAACCTCAAAAGCGAAGAATACGCAAGTTTTTCACATGCACAAACACAAAGTAGGTAGTATAATCTCCCACGCCTCATGCTTTAAAAACAATACTATGCGAAAGAGACATAAGACTTTTCCATTATGCACCCAAGTTTTCCCAACAGGAAAAAATGGCGATTGTCGGCAAAGGTTTTCAATGAGCGACCTTCATATTCTGTGTGGTGATTCTTTTGTTTATAGTTTTTTTTAATAGTGTGTTTAATGGAGGTATCTTTGACAAAAGATAGCTTTGTTAACAAACAAACACGGGGCCTATTTCATCATCTTTCTAGCCTTTTCCCAACTATATTCGGCCAGTTAAACCGGATTCAGCCGAATACCAGTATTTTACGTGGAGCGGCTGCCTACCAGACCTCCACATCACATTAACTGGGTAACACGGTACTCCTTGGCAAGACTGGTGTCAGATTTTCTGGCTTCTGACAATCCGTAACGACTGCCAAATATCTCCAAATGACAGCCAGGACCAACAGCTTAACGTGTTTTCCGAGGCGTGGAGGAAACTCGGCATGTTAAGATGGTCACCCATCCATAGACCAACCTCGGCAAGCGTTGCTTAACCTCGAAGATCGACCTGTGCGGCTGTTATTATTTAGCCACGAGCTCCTCTTATTTAAACACGGGGTCTATTTATCAAAAATAACTAGTGACAAGTGACTAGCGACAATCTGACAATTTTGCAAGTCTATTTCATACATCGTTATTAAAAAACTCCTGTCGCGAAATTGTGACAATTATGTCAGTTTGTGACAAATTTGTCGCGTTTTCAGTAAGGGACCGTCTCCACAAGACACACACGGCGATATTATCGTCCGTGCCGCGTCTTTCTATAACAACTCTATAAACGACGTGTCTCCACACGGCGATAGTATCGCGCTGATTCGATGAGTGAAAAAACGTCAACTTGCCGCGGTATCTCGCTCGTGGAGACGGTCCCTTACATTAAACACTATTTTACAAATTTTAAATTTCGATTTCGCATGTCAGTCGTCCAAGTGCCTAAAATATATGTAAATTGAGGGTTTTTTGACAGATTACTAATGAGACATGAATGTGACCATTGCTTAAAAGTTAGTGGAATAGGCTAGTTTCCATCATCCACAAATTGCAAAACTATTTAGTCCGTCAGTTAGAGTATTGAAAAATAATGGACACATATCTTTTGTTTTTGTAAATCAATGAATATTGACAAAGATAAAACGCATCAAAACTCGGGAGCGGGGGCTCGTGATGTCACAACCTCCTTAAAATTATACCACAGCGTGACGTATTGAGAATTTCAAAAGCGTCGTAACTTCGTCAATTTTGGTTCCCGTAACAAAAGAAAAAATACGGGTCAAATATTTTTTGATAATCTAACTGACGGACTAATTAGATTTTTTCAGGACACAAGCCTATTGGCATCGACACGAGAATGTCACTTTTCCATTACTGTTTTGTTGAAGCAACATTCCTTCTTCCATGAGGTATGACAGTTGCCGAATTTCGCCCCCAAGAACACCAACTGGGCTACCACCAGAGTTAAGCACCACGCGATATGTAAAAGAACCACAACTTTATTGTAAAACTTTGAAGATTAGTCACACTAATCATCATCAATTAATACTAAAATCAATTTAAATTTGTAGGTCATACACTAAATACTTCGATAATTACAAAATAACCAACATTTGTGAGCAATTAGGCACTCAACGAATTTCTTGAGCAATACATGATATCATTAGCAAATTGATTTAGACGACTAAAGACATATCCACACATATACAACGTGTAAAGGTCGCTGTACACATTGGGCCAAGGCAGTGGGCCAGCATATAGGAAAAGACCTACTTGGCGGTATGTTGATAGTTGGCGGCAATATTGGCCGGCCAACCGAATGTTGTCGGTTTTTCGGACACCAATCAAATTATCTTGGCGTGCTTCGCAAACAGTATTGTTGACAATGTATTACATTATTGTTGACATGCATGTACGAGTAAACTCACTAGATACTTAACTACATTCTACTGTACGCCCTAAGGGTAGGACCTGGACATAGCTGGTCCTAAATATTTAAATAACACCATCTGTATTATGTACCTATGATCCACAATAAAGATGATTTGATTTGATTTGACAGTGTACACTCTTTGGCAACCGTACACCAACACACGTGTGTAAACAGCGACATTTGGAATTCATTCTTTTGGCCCAACATGTTGGCCCCCTGCCTTGGCCCAATGTGTACTAAACACTACACCTCTCAAAGGGTCATTGTCCTCATCATAATGTTTTTTTTTTTTTTTATTTTGGACCAAAATTGAAATGCTCTGCCTCCGTGGTCGAGTGGTTTAAGCGTTTGCCTTGTGTCCTGGTGGTCGTGAGTTCGATTCCCACGGAAAGCATACTTTTGTAAAATTGTTTTCCAGTTCGTCAGGACATTGCAGGCTTGAATCACCTGATTGTCTGATAAAAAGATCAGAATCATCTTTTCTTTTGCTTCGGAAGGCACGTATAAGCCAGTGGTCCCGGCCGCCAAATGGCGGTCGTCAAATAAACCATGTCAGAGGCCCTTGCGTCAGTTTAGAAACTTTGACACTAGGGTGTGTGGGATACTGCGAGGATCGACCGGAGGACACGGTGGAGCACACTGTGCAGGTGTGCCCCGCTTGGACGGCGCATCGCCGTGTCCTAGAAACGGCGATCGGCGGCGACCTCTCGCGTCCGGCCCTGGTCTAAGCCATGGTCCGGAGCGAGACGGAATGGGACGCCGTTGCCTCCTTCTGCGAAGCAGTCATGCTAGCGAAGGAGGTGGCGGAGCGTGAGAGGAGACCCTCTCGTCCCAGCCGCAGTGGTAGACGCCGCGGGCGTCGGGGGCCACCACCTGGTGACCTCCGGCCACCGTAGGCGCGGGCCTGTGGACGGCGAGCTATGGGTGGCTCGCCGTCCGTCCGTCTAGTGATGACAGGCCGTGTCGACGGCGCGTTAGTGTTCCACGCGCGCCTCAAAGAGAGTCAGCACACAGAGGGGCCCGAAAGGGCCGACGCCTGCCGGAGTCGCGGGTTTATTCGCAAGAGACACCGTAGCTCCGGAACACAAAGGGCAATGTAGGAACATGGATGGGTTTTAGTCGTCAGTAAAAGTCTGACACTCCCTTCCGCTCTGCCCAGAGCGGGAGAAGTCATTTGATGATTTCCCATCCCTAAAAAAAAAGAGTGGGTCGTTAGACCTTACTTCCCACACAATTAAATGAAGAAGACTGAAATCGCGAAAAAAAAAACAGCTGTCCAGTACACTTCGTCGTTCTGGTGTTCAGCTAAATCCGGTTTGACTGGAAGCCGACCCCAATATAGTCGGGAAAGGCTAGGCTGATGGATAGGATGATGCGTACCTACATAAACATATGAGGGATTTTTTTCGCGATTTCTGAATTGGTCCACAATGGATGACGTTAAATTAGTTCATAATGATTAGTAAAATGACCCCTTACAAGGCATTGCGTAAAAAAAATTCTTTCAAAATAGTGTACCACCTATATTTGGCGGCACGGTTGGCGCAGTGGTTGAGCGATCGGCTGCTGCGTCGCGTGTCGTGGGTTCGATTCCCGCACGGAACAAATATTTTTATAGCCTACAGATAGTTGTTCAGGGTCTGGCTGTTTGTGTATGTGACTTTGTATGTTTGTAAACGCACCCAAGATACAGGAGAAATTCCTAGTGTGGACAACGTTTCTTTAGTTTTTTCTTTATAATAAAATAAAAATGTCTCATTATTTTGCCAGCCTATCTTTGAAAGCCTCGATAAGTAGTCTATGGCTAGCCCCCAATTCTCTTATACTAAGAACAAAAAAAAAAACAAAACAAAAAAGTTCCAGGGTTGCGGAACTGTTAGGTTTATTGTATACCGCGGCCCTGGAACGCAAAGGGCATTTGAAGGAACACGTCGGGTGGGTTTTAGTCAGTAAGAGTGTGAGATTCAATCAGGAGTATAATTAACATTAGATTAAGGGCCGATTTTTCAGTTGTCAGATAAATTTTATCAGAGGAATAAAAAATCCGGTTTGACAGCTTTGGATAATAATATGTCAAACAGCCATATTTATTTTTCAGTTAAAAATTATCTGACGAATGAAAAATCAGCCCTAAGTATAACATTTCCAAAATAATAAATAATTGAAAGTTAGGACATCACAAAAATATTCATTAGGTATACGTTTGTTCTACTAACAAAATATAAGAGTTGTCTAAAACTTTATAACCACTTACTTAGAGTGTAACGTAAAAGTTTTTATCAAATGAAATGAAAGTAATTGATGTGAAAAGTTATTGTTCTCATGTTGAGGTCACAGTTAAACATATTTTTTGAGGTTTTGGTAAACTTTTTGAAGAGTTTCACACTTGCAACAACTATAGTTCAGAAATGTCAATTTGGTACGCATAGACAATTACAACCTCTTGGTAGTTTTTGACATTGCAATTATCTATTTAATTACCAACGTAAAGTAATAATATTAAACAAAACAAGCCTGATTTTTGCGTCCTTGAGAAAATTCCAGAAATATAACTTTTCAGTAAATAACAATTACCTAGATTTTAGAAAGACCGAATGTGTTCTAAAAAAGATTTAACTAAAGGTAACAATTTGGCAAAACTTCAAAATAGGAACCTTTACTAAAACTGAATAAGCGCCGTCTGGTGACCATAACAGAAAACCATTTTTTGTTTCATACAATGAAATTTGACAAGCGAACATTTACTTTAACACGATCAAGTCTATTAAAAAAACTCGCACTGAGGCCTTCGTTATTCACTAGTGTAGAAATACCAAACACAAAGACTTGTTTATAATCTTCAAAGCTGTTGGTAACTTGCAAATTGCAACAAACGCAATCTAAACAATTTCGCAGTACAAAAGTTCATTAAACTCTACACACAATGCTATGAAAATCATTATTATAATATTTTCCCATAAAGCACAGGGAATCAGAACAATATACCTACTTTAATTAAACAATGAAACGAAACTGAGCTCTTCGCCCGAATCACATGTAATTGGCGCGCTTTTACACAAAATGGCGCCGTGGGAATATTTTATGGTTGTCAAACGGTTTTTTTTAATATCATCTTTACTGATTACTGAGATGAGATTTTTTATGAAATAATTAAAATAATCTTTATTTTATGCTTTGATTATGAAAATGTGGGTCAAAGCTAGATAATGTTGGTGTTAGGTATACTTGCCTCAAGTCCATTTTGGTAGCGCATGTAAATAGTTCTGGAATTTTGGAGAGTCGCTTAAACTATATTTGTCATGAATGGTCACCCATCCACGGACATACCTCAGTAAGCGTAGCTTAAACTCAATGTTTGACCCTTATGTCTAGCCACAAGTTCCGCCATTAATAGAATTAATGTTTTATATTATATTCAGTTCTATGCTGTGTGGATAGAGAACACACATCGCAAATAGGTACAAGCTCACATTTTTCATTAATGCTCCGCTCCTATTGGTCTTAGCGTGATGATATATAGCCTATAGCCTTCCTCGATAAATGGGCTATCTAACACTTTCATAATTTTACAATTGGAACCAGCCGTTTTTTGAGATTAACGTGATCAACCAAACAAACATACAAAATCTTTAGATTTATGATAGTAGTTTAGATAAAAACTACAGTTTGAACGCCTCAAACTTCAATCAAAAACAGAGTAACTGGTTTAATGAACCGCTATTGAAAGATAAAATGTTGACAGGTGCGTGTCGGAAGACGCACGGTATATAAAGTTTCGTATTCATCTCAAATGGCCTATTCCATCGCCTCCGGCTGAGATTCTTATAACTTTTCTGATACATTATTTCATAAAAATCTGTTACGTTGTTTTTTTTTTATAAAAACTTATAGATAGGCTTAAAAAAGCATTTTAGAAGTAAGAATAACATAATAATAATCTTCGCTGGCTCCATCATAGACACAGATTCATGAAATTTGGCACAGAGGTACAGCCCTCGCCAAACTTTGTGACCGCCCTGAAGTTAGTTTTTCCGATGCGCAAGCCTCGCGCGGTGCTGTTTTTGTATGATATTTATTACTGCGCCCCCGTTGTAGTTAACTTCAGAGCGGTCACAAAGTTTGGCGAGGGCTGTAGATACCTAGATTATAGTTTGGAATAACACATAAGATTTTATTTTTTTCGTCATTCACGTGGGCATGGGAGAGGAGTTCGTGGCTAAATAATAACAGCCGCACAGGTCGATCTTCGAGGTTAAGCAACGCTTGCCGAGGTTGGTCGGTGGATGGGTGACCATCTTAACATACCGAGTTTCCTCCGTGCCTCGGAAAGCACGTTAAGCTGTTGGTCCCGGCTGTCATTCGGATATCTTTGGCAGTCGTTACGGATAGTCAGAAGCCAGAAAATCTGACTCCAGTCTTGCCAATGAGTACCGTAATACCCAGTTAATGGGTTGTGGAGGTGTGGTAGGCAGCCGCTCCACGTAAAACACTGGTATTCGGCTGAACCCGGTTTGACTGGAAGCCGACCCCAATATAGTTGGGAAAAGGCTAGGCAGATGATGATGACGTGGGCGAAGTCGCGGGTGACAGCTTGTCTACCATATTTTCATTTGTGCGATTCACATAGAAAAGTTTCTTGTAAATAATATAAGCTTTCAAGCGACACACGCTCGATATTATCACGATTGAAATCATATTTTTTAGATCCCTATAAAAAATCGTCATATCTCTAAATATGCTCGCGTTGCGTCGTTGAACTTGAAAAGTAATATAGCAATCAAATCGAACACACATTAGTTTACTGCTACTTAACAAATAAAAACTGGTCAAGTGCGAGTCGAACTCGCACTCGAAGGGTTCCGTACCATAAACCGAAAAAAACACGTTTTGTATGGGAGCCCCCTTTTCATTTAATTTTTATTATATATATATTTTTTTTTTATTCAAAACGGGGAAACTCTTGGCCCAAATCTCACCTGATGGAAAGTGATGATTAGGCCGAAGACCAACCCTAGGCCAGCCTAGCCTTAGGCCTTTTATCAACAAAATATACCCACGCAACTTTGTCTGCGTCACATTTTCCATTAATGCTCGGCTCCTTTTAGTCTTAGCGTGTTGATATGTAGCCTAAATCCTTCCTAGATACACGGGCTATATAATACTGAGAGAATTTTTTCTCTGAAATTCAAATCGGACCAGTAGTTCCTGAGATTACTCCCTACAAACAAACTTACAAACAAATGTTACTTCTTTATAATATTAGTAAGTATGGATATAGATAAAGCGGCAATAGAAATACACATTGTGAAAATTCCAACGGTCTATTACGGATCTTGAGATATATCCCGTTGACAGATAGACGGACAGACGGATGGAAGACCGGACAGACAGACAGCGAAGGCATAGTTTTTTTTTAATAATAGGGTTCCATTGGTAACCCTTTGTATGAGGAACCGTGAAAAACTACTAAACTCTGCTCTAGTAAATGTTACTTTCATTTAATTTTTGACAACCCTACGTCAAGAGCAACCGTCAAATACAGTACAGGTTCTTATCTATGTCAATTCTTTATTTAAAAACATGCTGGCAAGTGTTTCGGAGATGGGATCCCGTTACACGCTAAAGTGAGACTTCTACAAGGCATTCCGAACGAGTCGGGCGCTGCATATAATTATAAATGTAGGCTAGTGTGTATTTCTGAAATATTTTTATGAGTTTTTAGTCAATAGTGCTAAATACATAGTAATTTGTGGTGGTTTGGCTGTTGAAATATAAAAGCTTCGGTTTGTATTGCCGTTACTTACATACACATAAGTTCAGACTTGATCGCGTGTTTGTTTGTAATTTTTAGGCTATCTATATATGTAAGCAAAAACTGACTGACTGACCCAACAACGCACAGCAGAAACTACTGGTCGTAGAAAACTGAAGTTTGGCTTGTAGCGACCGTACACTCCGTAGGGGTGGACTAAGAGAGGATTTCCCAAAATTCCTACGGGAACGAGAAAAACCGGGATATGCGCGTACGAAGTTGCGAGCAAAAGCTAGTCATAATATCTAAAAAAAACCGGGATATGCTCGTACGAAGTTGCGGGCAAAAGCTAGTCATAATATCTAAAAACCCGGGATGTGCGCGTACGAAGTTGCGGGCACGGGCAAAAGCTAGTCATAATATCTAAAAAAAACGGAATATGCGCGTACGAAGTTGCGGGCAAAAGCTAGTCATAATATCTAAAAACCCGGGATAAGCGCGTACGAAGTTGCGGGCAAAAGCTAGTCATAATATCTAAAAAAAACCGGAATATGCGCGTACGAAGTTGCGGGCAAAAGCTAGTCATAATATCTAAAAAAACCGGAATATGCGCGTACGAAGTTGCGGGCAAAAGCTAGTCATAATATCTAAAAACCCGGGATATGCGCGTACGAAGTTGCGGGCAAAAGCTAGTCATAATATCTAAAAAAACCGGAATATGCGCGTACGAAGTTGCGGGCAAAAGCTAGTCTTAATATCTAAAAAAACCGGGATATGCGCGTACGAAGTTGCGGGCAAAAGCTAGTCATAATATCTAAAAAATCTGACACCACTCTTGCCAAGGGGCAAAAGTGGTGTCAGATTTTCTGGCTTCGATTATCCGTAACGACTGCCAAAGATCTCCAAATGATAGCCGGGAGGACCAACAGCTTAACTTGCTTTCCGAGGCACGGAGGAAGCTCGGTGTGTTAAGATGGTCACTCATCCATAGACCAACCTCGGCAAGCGTTGCTTAACCTTGAAGATCAACCTGTGCGGCTATTATTATTTAGCCACGACCTCCTCAATTGATAATTACAAACTCCGTACGATTGACATAAATCTTTTGAGATTATATTTTTCCAAATTCAATAGTTTCCAATTTAACCCTTAAATGCATTGTTATGGAAATTTCCATCAACCAATTTTTTTCTTTTTTCCTTACTAAAGAGCTAATCTTACATTCAAATAAATTTAATTTGCTAAAACAGAAATTAAAATATTATACCAACATTACAAAGAATAAAAAATCACAACAAAAAAGTTTCTACGTAACGGTGACGTCGCGTAGGGTATTAACGAATGAAACAGTTCATGGCACGCGGGCGTGCCCACGAGTGCTGAGCGGGTAAACGTGCCTCATTGAGAAAAAAATATTCTGCTATTTTCGGTGACATATATATTAGGATTAAAGTTAAACAGATATCGTATACTAATGAAGACAACTTTACCTAAACTTGCAGTTTTTGGCACAAGTAACTGCAGTTGGTTCGTGCGATAATGCGGAACAAATGTTATCTATATACTTGAATATTTTTCAACGTTACGTTCCAACTTCGTTTACCGTTTCGTTAGCTCGTGGCTGCACCTGACTCTGTGTGCAATATTGTTGTTCATTTTAAAGGTCACGATAAGCTCGTGGCTAAATAATAACAGCCGCACAGTTCGATCTTCAAGGTTAAGCAACGCTTGCCGAGGTTGGTCTATGAATGGGTGACCATCTTAACACACCGAGCTTCCTCCGTGCCTCGGAAAGCACGTTAAGCTGTTGGTCCTCCCGGCTGTCATTTGGAGATCTTTGGCAGTCGTTACGGATAGTCAGAAGCCAAAAAATCTGACACCGGTCTTGCCAAGGACAGGAGGAGGTCTGGTAGGCAGCCGCTCAACGTAAAATACTGGTATTCAGCTGAATCCGGTTTGACTGGAAGCTGACCCCAATATAGTTAGGAAAAAGCTAGGCAGATTTGGGGGCCGAGTCACCCGCGTCCGTAGGAGAATACCCTTCAGCGAATCCCTACACGTGGTCCCTGGGTGGTGCTAAACAGGTGACACTAACCGCCTCCGTGGTCTCGTGGTTATACCACCTGATTCAGACCCAGAGGTCCCGGGTTCGATTCCCAGCGGGGGCAAATTTTTTGCTCGGTTTGGTTGGTGGTAGGACTTGTTCTAAGTCCGCCTGGCAAGCTACCACTATCATGTCTAAGTCTGTCGCCATAACAACAATGTTAACAGCATTGTTGTGTTCCGGCAGTTAGAGGTATGATAGCCAGTTCCTCTGTGTAAGAGGATTCCGGGTGAAACTCGCTTCCATCTTCGGCCTAATCATCACTTTCCATCAGGTGAGATTTAGGCCAAGAGTTTCCCCGTTTTGCATAAAAAAAAAAAAAAAAAAAAAAAATATGATATAATACTTGCTTCTGCCAGTGGCTTCGCCCGCGTGATCCCTAGGGAACATTCTCCCGGGTTTATAACTAGTCTATGTGTTATTCCAGACTCTAATCTACCTCTGTGCCAAATTTCATGAAGATCCTTTCAGGCGTTCTGACGTGAAAGAGTAACAAACATCCATCCATCCATCCTCACAAACTATGGCATTGATAAAATTAGGTGTCATAGTAGGATAATATTTTATCAATTTGTCACACAGTTTTATTTTGCTGTTTGTTTTTCGGATAAACTTTATGGAACTGCTCGTTATCTGTTGGAGTGATTGATAAGACATGGGATTGACCAGCACTACTTAAATGTCATCAATCACTTACATTTTTCATTCAGACTATCACTATCGCTGATAGAATAGAATACCTACACTTTCCCTAGGCCTCCGTACAACTGGGTAGGTACATTGTATTAATAAGGAACTATTTTCCATCAACACTGACCATACTTTTTCCGTCTTTTCAGAGGAAGACTGGGCAGAGAGCACTGCATACATGATGCACGAGGCGTTCGACGCGTCCCCCCCGCGCCGCGCGCCCTCGCCCCGCCGCGCCTCACCCCCCCGCCGCGCCCTCTCCCCGCGCGCCTACGACCGCGGCTACCCCGACGACTTCTCCGACCAGTTCCGCGACCAACTCGCTCCCTTCCGCGACCAGACCTTCGAGCGAAGGTTCCGCCACGAATCACTCGAACGTGTCAAACCAGAAAAACCAGTAGAAAAGTTCCAAGATGACACAATCAACTACAGGAGACGATACGTCGCCGAAACCAAACCTTCCAACAGAAGCATCGACAGGGTCGAAGACCGGAGGTTCGGCAAACTACAAAGGGGCGCCAGCGAAGGCAGCCTCAAAGTCGCCGAAGCGTCTCCGAAGGACAGGTTCAACGTAGCTAAAGAAAAATTCATGAATCTAGAGCGGGAGAGGTTCAACAAAGAGCTCGAAGCGCACATGGCGATGAGGAGGAGTATGCTGGAGCGGAACAGTCGCTCGACTTCTTCCCCCGAAGAGGAAAGGAGGGACGAGAGACAGGAGCGGCATAGGGACATGAGCTCCCGCAGAGAGCCCGAGCGCTCTCACCGCCGCGAGCCCGAGCGCCGCAAGGAGGAGCCGCGCGAGCCGCACCGCGAGATGGAGAGACTCCCGCGCATCGGCAGGAAGCGCGACGACGTCAAGCGATACGAGTACGGCGCCGAGGAGTACCTGAACAGGATCGAGCCGAAGCCGCACCGGGATGAGTTCGACAGCTTCGAGCGGCGCGGCCGCCGGGAGCTGGACCGGCGCATCGAGGAGGACGAGATCATCGAGCCGGTGATCGAGGACCGGCGGCGGGACTGGAGCGACCGCCAGAGAGCGTTCAGTCGCACGCGCCTGCTGGACGACCAGCGCCAGTCGTACGTGGAGGGCGACAGGGAGCGCTACTACGACAGAGAGTACCGGGACTTCCGCGACCTCGCCGACCGCCAGCAGAGCAAGTTCCGCCACAGCTACGCGGAACCCATCCCGCGCGGCCGCCTGGGGACCGTCAGACCGTACTGAATGCCATAATAGATTCATAGATGATAATTTTGGAATATTGAAACTGTAGAACCAAAAACCACATGTATTGTTGAAGTTGGACGAAAGCAGAAGCCTGCTAGATTGTTGACAATACCTGAATTATTCGTAAATATATTAATGGAAACGAAAGTTTACACGCGTCTGGTTTATAAAATGGCGGCAGAATTTAAAATAATATCTGTGTCTGCAGGGTCGGATTGAAGTCAGCTGTGTATTATTGTTAGAATTAGGTAACAAATCATTTAAGTGCCTCTATGAAATAGATTTGTATTTATAAATACTCATAAGTGCGGTAAATGTCACAGATATAATAATACTTTAGTATTGTAAATATTAATGAAGTACCTTTTGTTAATTTATAGGTAGAACACAAAATCAATACATTGTTATTTTATACAATATTGTTATGAAAGATGTTATTTTTATCAAAGAAATATCAATTATTACGTTACTGGAGTGAGAGAATTAACATTGCAATGCACCATTCAGTTTCGTTTATTGTAAAAAAAAATCTAAATTTTTAAAATAATATTTCAGTTTAGTTTTTGAATCGTTTCACTGAGAAAATAAAAAACGAAATGAAACCAATGTTTATGAAATTTATTTAATCTTAGAATATTAGTTTACCTTATTTTTGCTTGATTCTGGTTACAACTAATATTTTTTAACTTAATTATTTTATAAACTACGATATTTTGCAGAAACTCATTGGATGTTACAACACCTCAGTGGAACAGTCTCTTACGTTTGTAATTTATTTGTAAGCTAATGTAGACTGTAAATGAAATATATCATGTTTTATGAAAGGATTTTCAACAATAAAAAATTTAAACTTATTCTTATTTTTTTATTTCATTCCACACTCCGCAGTGTTTTTTTTAAGATGTTACATAGAGGTTTTCAGCTGGTACAATAGGCTAGTTTCCATCATCCACAAATTGCAAAACTATTTAGTCCATCAGTTAGAGTATTGAAAAATAATGGACACTTATTTTTTGTTTTTGTAAATGAATTAATATTGACAAAGATAAAACGCATCAAAACTCGGGATTGGGGGCTCGTGACGTCACTACCCGCTAAAAATTATGCCGGAGAGTGACGTATTGAGAATTTTAAAAGCGTCGCAACTTTTTCAGTTTTGGTTCCCGTAACAAAAGAAAAAATAAAATAAAATATTGATAAAAGAAAACAATAGGTAGGTACTTAGATTAAAAATTATTTTTTAAACTTATGATAAAAACAAAAAAAATATACCCGCCGAATTGACAACCTCCTCCTTTTTTGGAAATCGGTTAAAAATAGGCAATGATTCATGACATAATAACCAGTCCAGCATTAATTAAGTGCCTGCCAGGGTTGCAAAATTTGTTCAAAAGAGTTACCGCGGCCCTGGACCGGCATTTGTAGGAACACGAGTGGGTTTAAGTCGAGAGTCTGACATTTCTTACCGCTCCGCCCAGACCGGATGGAGTCATTTAATGTTTTCCATCATCATCTGCCTAGCCTTTTCCCAACTAGAGGTCAGCTTCTAGTCACACCGGTTTCAGCTGAATACCAGTGTTTTACGTGGAGCGGCTGCCTACCAGACCTCCACTACCCATTAACTGGGTAACACGGTACTCCTTGGCAAGACTGGTGTCAGAGATTTTCTGTCTTCTGACTATCCGTAACAACTGCCAGAGACCGCGAATCGTATTTTGTTTAACATACAGCTTCACACCAACCGGCAAATTGCAAAAAACATAAAAATATTTGAATTTCGCGGGCTACCCTGGCGCTTCCACCTTAAGAAAAACAGACCATACTCGAGGAACTTTCGACGGCACGGTTGGCGCAGTGGTTGAGCGGGACAATGCACACGTCCAGCAATTTGCGTGTAGGTATGGCAAACTCATTCCACTCTTAGGTGCCTTCATCGACCAACAGCTTTTTCAAACGTTTTCGGTGCTAAACTTCTCTGTTTTATCTAGAACTAGCTGTTCCCCGCGGCTTTGCTCTCGTCAACTGGCAACTTTCTTTTTTTTACATTAAAACCATCCCCTGTTAGTAAAAAACACAACAAAAAAAGAATTTGCAAAATCGGTCCAGCTGTTCTCGAGATTTGCGCTTAGCAACACATTCAGCGATTCATTTTTATATTAGATGATATTCATTTTTAAGATGAGACTATCAAATCAAATCATCTTTATTGTGTATTTACTATTTCAAGGTATAATGCGATTCAAATAAGAATAGGATCGACTTAGCGCCATATTGTGACGTCATAGCTGTCAATTCAAACCAATTAGGTAGGGTGAGCAAAGCAAGATTATTATTTTTTAATTATTATTGACAATATTGAGTGAAATAAGTGTTATGGTATGGTTTAGGCATGGGTCATTGATGGTTTTCTGGTTAAACGTAATTTAACTGTTAATCTGCAATGGTCAACTGGTTAAAAAAACTGTTAAATTATTAACAGGTGTTGAACGGTAGCGATTGGCGTCAACGTCAATTTATTTATGTCAACGTTTTCAATGATTGACAATGTTGCAAATAATAAATTGAAATTCATTGAAGATTACCTTAGCCTGCCCGAATGGGGCGAAGAAAAAAAAGGTATAGGTAGAAGTTCGGGATTTTCGTGCCACCAGCGCCATGACTTCTTTACAAGTTCTATATTTATGTTATAAAAATAAAGGATATGTTTCAGAATGGGCTAGGTCTATGTACACTACCTCAAAAAAAAGGGAAATCTCCGTAGATTTCGGTAAAAATACAGATAAACATTTGGGTGTTTACTATTGTGATAGTTATTTTTTGATTTTTAAAAATTAATTTTATCGATTTTCAACATGCCGCACCGATAACCATAGATTATAGAAAGATAACTGCACAACAATGCCACAACAATGTCACTAAAGACTCTTTCGTCTCGATGTCCGTCAAAGACCTAGAATAATCTATAGGTACTCGTCCGTAGGTAAATAAATATGTCAGAAATAAATGTCAAACGTCATTAATCAATCAAAATGACAGCTTACCGCCATTACGGGTTTTGTTGTGTGTTACAATTTCAAGTGTAATATTTTGTGCTTTACCACCAAACAAACCGATTTTAAAGAAATTGGACAGTTGAGAACTGTTTTTTAAATGTATTTCGCTATTTTTTTGTATAGTGTACAAGGACCTGGCTCAGGCTCCATACATTTTGGAACATCTCTTTTAGGTACTGTATTTAACAGCTTTTTTTTTATTTTATTATTTAAAATAACACTGTCGGCAAACATAAAAACTCCGAACATTTTTGATGTAGCCTGAAGCCTGACCGCCACAGACTTCTATAAAAGTCAGCTAGTGATGTGACCGCGAAAGTTAACACTGTTTGATTTCGCCCGTTGTAATATTTATAAATCCTTTATAAATTTCATCCTAATATTATTTTGGAAAATGATTTGAGGTTAAGAAAATATGAACTTAGTAACCTACTTTATAACAAAGGGAAAATACATGAATTTAGACCTTCAGATGGGTGCCGGCTAGTTGTTTGCAATCCTTGTCGATATTCATATTCCCCTCTCTATAATAAAGTCGGTTGTCAGGGCTCCGTGCGCCATAGACTTTATAGAAGTCGGTCTGTGACGTCATAAGCGTAGGGCTGTCAAGGTCACTTTGACTTAGTGCAGGCACGCATAATCGGGTGAGCACACACGTACCTATCCTTTTCTTTGAATTTGTACATAATAGCGATAAGCGATATTAAATAGGAAAATGAGTGAAGAACTGGATTCAGATGAGCTATTAAATATTGCAAGGTATGGAATCAGTTTCTGAGTATTTTATGGAGAATGTTAAACCAAAAATAGGTGATTCTGAGGTATTCACTTAACAATAATAAAAATGATGTTTAATCTTCAAAAAGTAAGTATTCGATACGTGAAATGTTCGGTAAGCTACAAACTAAGCGGCGCTTGTAATCTTATTTGGTATCTTGCGGCTCTGGAGTGCGCATTTAACTTAAAAAGTAGTTACCTTATAGTATGAGGAGATAAATATAGATAAACAAAAGATGAGAGTTCAAATAAAATTGGTACCTATTACATTTATGAGATTCAATTCAATTCAATTGATGACTTATTCAAACAAAGTAACCGATATTGATATGCAACTAATTTTTCTATGCAAACCGTACTTTTCAAGAGACATTTGACAGTTAGAGGTCATTGACGTTCCTATTCCTATTGATTGCATTGTAGATGAATTTTGGGACATACGCAAAATACACACCTCCTAAATACCTACATACAGTTTCTGTTGGGCGTGAAAAGTAGATACAATTAATTTCGACATATTAAATCACTTATCGATAGAAAGTTTACCAAAAGTAATACCATAATCGCAACACTAATCATTTTGTCTCACTTGTCTATGACTTCGACAAACATGAAACAGCTTTCATTTATGTATTTATAGTATTATAGTACTCTATGGAAACAGCGCACATTATTATTTACTAATTAACACAACAATGCGTCCACTTAGTTAAGTATCTGAGTACTTATGATAGCTAATTTGTTAAGTGAATTTTGACTTGATTGCTTGCCTCGGCATTATATACTCTTTGCTCCGCGTCTCTATCAGTATGTAATAAGTGATCCTGTGCGGTGAAGGAAGTGGCGAGTATTTTTTGAACAGTGTCAGTAAAGTGGAAGTTTAAATTGTTAATTGAAACATGGGGTCCAAGTCATCTAAACCTGCTGACGTACCACCGCAGTAAGTACAGTGCCTTACATCTCGATGGTTCTTATCCTATTTTATATTGTGAGGGTACAGGCGCTAGCATATCAAGCTACCTGACACTGTCAAATTTTCCCAATCAACATTGAACCTAATCTCTTAACGATAAAGTTGAAAATTTAATACTGAAATTTGACAGATTGTTGTGCTCTAGCGACTGTACAACGCATCTTCGTTTTCCATACTTCTGCGGGTTTAAATGCGTGCTAAATCAGAAAGTACATCGCGCTACCCGTCACTGTCAAATTTTCCCAATCAACTTTGAACCTGAGGAGCTCGTAGCAAAATAATAACAGGTGCACAGGTCGATCTTTACGGTTAAGCAACGCTTGCCAAGGTTGGTCTGTAGATGGGTGACCATCTTAACATACCAAGTTTCCTCCGCGCCTCGGAAAGCACGTTAAGCTGTTGGTCTCAGCTGTCATTTGTAGATCTTTGGCAGTTGTTACGGATTGTCAGTAGCCAGTAAATCTGACTCCAGTCTTACCAAGAAGTCCCATGTTACCCAGTTAATGGGTTGTGGAGGTCTGGTAGGCAGCCGCTCCACGTGAAACACTGGTATTCAGCTGAATCCGGTTTGACTGGAAGCCGACCCCAAAGTAGTTGAGAAAAGTCTAGGCAGATGATGAACCGTGAACCTAATGCGTTAGCGATAAAGATGGAAATATAATTTGACAGATTTTTGTTTGATTAGTATTATCATTTCTAATTATATGTATATGATTCTTCTGATAATTCTTCTATAATGTGACGACACGGTTGGCGCAGTGGTTGAGCGATTGACTGCTGCGCAGCATGTCGCGGGTTCGATTCCCGCACGGAACAAATATTTGTATGGCCTACATGTATTTGTTCCGAGTCTGGGTGTTTTCTATCTATAATATGTATGTATTTACAAAAAAAAAATGTATATAAGTAGTTTATCAGCCATCTCGTTACCATAACACAAGCATTAAGTTGCTTAGCTTGGGACTATATGGCGTTGTGTGAAATGTCCAAGGATATTATTATTATTATTTATTCTAATCTAAACATTTCTTCTTCTTCTTCTAACCAGAGACTTCAGGATTTTTTGAATTATTTTTAGCATGATACTTAGGCATCCATGAAAAAGTCATGTGAATTTTAAAGAAGTCTTGAGTAAATTTTTTTCTTCGGGTGTAAAGGGCTAGTCACGGTTTTTAACCTAATTAACGTAAAAAAAAGACCTCGAATGTGTTTACAGGGAAAAAAAGGAACTTAAGTTAAATATAAAACTACAGTAGAATAATTAAACTATCTTCCTAGTAGCTTGGGAGTACGACGTATACGAGACCCAGCGGCTCTGGTCTTTTGGTATCCTGGGACCGATATTGTCGTCTGATCGATATCTTCAGCAATAAATTAAATATGAGTGACGTAATTAAATATCAGAATTTCTAATTAAGTAAGTAAATATCAATATTTATGTACCGGTACTCTATGGATGTAATTCAATTTAATTTTATGTAATTTATAAAACCTGCGACAAATCAAATTAAATTGGTATTGAGAACGCCGAAAAAATGATTCTTCCAAAATAACAAAAACGGGCCACGTATGGGTTTGATGAAAAAAAATGTTTTGACTTTCAGTTCTAAGTATTGAACCCTCAAAATTTATTGTTTTTTCTTTTCTATTTTTGTGTGAAAATCTTAATGCGGTTCACGGAATACATCTACTTACCAAGTTTCAACAGCATAGTTCTTATAGTTTTGGAGAAAAGTGGCTGTGACATACAGACGGACGGACAGACAGACATGACGACCATACGTACCATTTTATGATGATTCAAAAACATCACACATACACTAGGTATCCAGTAGATCAACAAACATGTATTTAGTTGTAATTTGTGAAAATAAAATAAATCATCTTTACTTCGTTCTTGAAAGGTTCACAGCCTGACTGACACGCCATAGTTGTCAAATTTTCAAATATTTTTTTCAAATACAAAATACAAAATAAACACAACATACAACATCTAAATTCAAATAGGCTTTCAGGAAAGGAAACAAAATTCAGCTCAGAGTTAAAATTCGAAAAGCTGGAAAGTCACCAAAACTTTAAGCTGCATCTACAATGCTGTGCAATATGTACCATCACAATATTCTGTCCGACATATTTTGTTATTGAGAAAATAAGGGGGATCTGGCAGCAAAGCAGTCTAAAAGTATTATCTGCAAATTCATCGACTGATGGGGTCGATGTTGCTACGTACAAACAGCGCTTTCAGTTGCTTTATTCTTTTTGTAACAAAAAATCTTAGTCATAGATCATACTAATTATTGTAAAATTCTAGTTCCTAAAACGTAACACAGTTGTGTTGCTGTGGAGTTTGTTGGCCACTTCTTCTCCACAGCTATAACACTAGGAAGTGGTGACGGGCGGGCGTTTTGGGGGACTGTCTTTTGTAAGACTTGACGTTCAAAAAGAGCTGGCCCTCAGCCTAATTTGACTTTTGAATTTTGAATCAAGCGCTGAGAGTGCTTTGTTTCAAATTTGGAACAAAACTGATGTAATAAAGTGATGTCCGTTCTATTGTAATAAATAAATGTTAATCATTAAAAAAAAAACCGGCCATGTGCGAGGCTTACTCGCGCACCGAGGGTTGCGTACAAACCTGTAGGTATTCAAAATTCACAATTCAAGCATTTATTTCAATCAAACCATTTACAGGCACTTTTTCACGGTTCCGTAGGTCGTGAGACATTTCAGGTAGTGTCGGACTCGAACCGACTAAAAACCACTCCTGCTCTGCTAGTGTCCTCCGACTTGTGTCATCAGAGCTCTTATTGACATATTTTACATTTTATTTACTTTTTAATGATTCTACTATTTATGAGTTTGAATTTTTATGACTTTAACATTTTGAATTTAATAACTTAATACTTTAATTGAATTTGAATTTAATACTTTATTTATTTTGTATTTTTAATGACTGGTTTTAATTACTACTTATTTTATTTCTTATTTTATTGTGATTACTTTTTATATATCATCATAATATTTAAAAAGTATATCGTTTTCTTATGTCTTATTATTTTTAATTACTTTTTCTGCTATTTCTTTACAATACATTACAAACTGTTTTTCTACTCGCTTTATTTTCCATTACTTTCGGAATGTTTTCTAATTTTATTTCTATTTCCGATTCTAAATTATGTTTATAAATTGCAAATTTTGGGCACTCCGTGATTATATGCTGTACGCTTTCGTTTTTTGACGGGTCACAGGGACATGCCGGGTTCTCCTTGCACTTGAAACGATGCAAGTACTCAGAGAACTCGCCATGACCTGTTAACACTTGGACCAAAAGTGGATCTAGCTCTATTCTCCTGATTATGTGATATGCTGCAATTGCATCTGGGAGGAATATTTTAGTGGTGGATGCAGTTACACCAGTCGTGTATCTCGTGTTCCATTCATCAAGCGACTCCATTCGGATTTGTCGCTTGATGAATGAAGCCGGACACAGGTCGTAATGAGGTTTGGTCTTCATCCCCATCGTTGCTTCTTTCGCCAACACGTCAGCCCTCTCGTTTCCCTCCAGCCCCGCATGCGCTTTGATCCAGAACAATTGAAGGGTTCTCCCGTTATTTCGCAATGTCTGGATGTTCTGTTGCGTTTCAAATGCCAGGGGATGGAGGGAAACGCCTCGGGTAATAGTTTCCAGCGCCGATCCCGAGTCGCTGTAGACCTCGATTGCCGAGGAGTGCTTCAAGGCCAGCTCTGAGGCCTTGCGCAGAGCGAGCAGCTCGGCCTGATATACGCTGCAGAAATGGTCCAGCTTGAACTTTTGTGTTTTCACCTCTGCACCATCTTCCCAAAGGCTTAGTGCTGCACCGACTTTCCCTTGAATTTTGCTTCCGTCGGTGAAAATTTTGGGGTGAGTGATTCCCTGCTGGTCCATTTCTGCATCGTTCATCACGCACTTAAAATCGATACCGATCTGCTTCGCAGGATGTGGCACGTCTGTGTAAGGGACTGGTGTGTCGATCCCCCGGTTCCCTGTCACTCTCCGGGAGTGTCCCCTTTTCTCTTCATAAAAAGTGGCTGCTTCCCGTATCCTAAGATCCAGTGGAAGCAGTCCGGAGAGCAACAAGGCCGAGTTCAACGAAGTCGTCCTATAGGCCTTTATAATCTTTTGCGCAAAGCCCGGACGGTATTGGGCTGTTTTTTGATGCCCACTTTGTTAGTGGCCGGGGCCCAAGCACTAGCGGCGTACATAATGATCGGCTCCACTACCGCGGTGTATATGGTCCTGATAATTTCGGGTTTCAGACCCCAGCTGATTTTGGCGGCTCTTGACAGCTGTTTGTATAGGTTTAACGCTTTCCTGGTGACGTTCGAGGCATGAGCGTTAAACGTTAGCTTTTCGTCAATCGTGCCCCAAAATCTTGATCTCCCGAGACATGACAATGTCCTCCCCTCCCATGTGCAGAAGTGGTGAGTCGTATTTCAACTTGTTGGTGACTACCATTGCTTTGGTTTTATGAGGAGCAATCTTGAGTTTATTTCCGACTCCCCACTATGCACATGCAGAAGACTCGCATTGGCACTTCTCTGGACATCAAGTGCTGTGTCACCCGAAAATATCAGCACCACATCATCCGCAAATGCTTAACAGTAGTCTCCCCGACCACTCAACTCTTTAAGCAGGGGGTCCAGAAGCAGATTCCAGAATGTGGGCCCTCCTATAGAGTCTTGTACGCATCCTTTCGTGGTGTTCTGAACATACTCAGCTCCCGCATACCGCACCCCTCACTTTTCTATCTCGTAGATAGCTATCTACGAGGCGTCGCAGATTTATGGGGCATTTGGTCTCTGCCAGTCGGCACTTCATTGCGGCTTCATTCCCTCTATGTCCAATGGTATGACAGCAATGATCTTTTTTTGTTTTAATTGGTCTTTAATGTGATTTATCAGGTCATAGAGGGAGTCCTCGGTGCTGCGCTGGGGCACGAATCCGTACTGGTGTCTGCTCGCCTGTGGAGATATGTGCCATCTTATTCGACGAACTAACATCTTCTCCATAATTTTTCCCAATACAGGCAATAGCCCAATCGGCCTGTATGATTTGGGGTGCGTATAGTCGTCCTTACCCGGTTTCCGAAGGACCACGACTACCGCTTCTTTCCAGATGGTCGGAAAGTGGGACAGGTCAAAGCAACGGTTTAGCACTGCCAGGAACAGTTGTGGGTTGTGGGTAATGGCCGCCCTACAGATATCTGCGGTAAGTCCGTCAATTCCCGGAGCTTTCATGGGATTAAAGCTGTATGCGGACCACTTTAGTTCCTCCGTTGTGAATAGAGGGTCGAATGTCTCACCATTCTCACTTTCGTTCACTCTATTCACCAACTGTCTTAACTTGCTCATTGTCATCCTGTGTTTTATCCTCAGTATAAAACGTATTCGCTAGCATCCGGGCTGACTCCTCGCTACTGAGCACGCTGTAATTGTGCACTAAAGGTATATCCTCTTGTCTAGCGGTGGTGCGGCCTATTACCCTATATATACTGTCCCACATAGTTTCACGTTCCTGCTTTCCGCAAAACTCTTTCCAGCTGGAAGTCAGAGTGCTCTCCATTTTCTGCTTCAGCTCCTCCTTTGCTGCAGCATACTGACTGAAAACCCAAGCTCGGCGTCGCGGTGCGGCATTGGAGATTCTCCGCTTTCGTCTCCTGACTTCCTCCTTCATTTTGGTCAACTCCTCGGTCCACCAAGGCAATCCTGTCTGGTTTCTTTTATTTACAGTCGGTATAGTCCCTTCACATGCTTTCTCTATTGACTCTGTGTATTTTTCAGTTATCTTGTCCAATTCTTCTATTGTTTGTATCCTATCTATTTCTGTTTTGTGTATGTCATTTTGTTCCCAAATTTCACTAAGTTTTCCATAAAATTGTCCCCATTTTGCCTTTTTTGTATTAATTTTTCTTGTAGTTCTTTGTATGTCCATACCTCTTGATTTTTCCAGTTTTAACTCAAACAGGATTGCCCTGTGGTCCGAGGTGGTGATGTCCCCAGATAGCCTCCAGTTCGCTACGCTCCGAAGCATGTCCTCTGTACATGTCGTAATATCGACGCAGCTGCAGTACCTTTGGCCACCCCTGAAGACATCGAAGGTAGGGGTCGTCCCTGAGTTCAGGATCTGGAGTCCCAGTTCGTCGAGGGCTCCCGCCAGGTCCTCTCCCCTCTGATCCGACTCTCGGCTTCCCCACCACGTGTTCCCAACGTTGACACCCCCCCCCCCAGTATCACGTCGCTAACTCTGATCTCCTTCATAATTTTTCTAAGATGGTCCAAGTCTGGCTCAATAGGCTGTCCACCATCCAGGTACACCGACACCACTCCTATTTCCCAGGATCCGGTCTTTAGTTTTGCTACAGCAAAGTTTTCCGTAGTCAGAGTCGGGCACTGAGTGAGGTCTATGTGGTCGTCGAAGAGTACAATGGCCGCTTTGTTTACTTTATCGGTCTTCCTATCACACTGCACTACTCGTGTACCCGGATGGCTCTTCATTTTTCCAATCCCACCTATATATGGCTCTTGGACCATCGCAAACGCCCACTTCCTTTTGCCAGCTTCCATTATGAGTTCAGCCGTGGCCAGTTTACTTTTTTGGAGGTTTGCCTGTACGACGTGATCCTGGTGAGGTCTGACACCGCCTGTTTCCGTACTTCCGCCAGGGACCACCTTAGCAGTACGCCACCGACAGACGCGCCAGTCCATCCCATTTGACACGGACCGGGCATTCGCTGTCGAAGGCGTCGTGCTCGGTCTTGGACATCTTTGCGGACACACAGTTGCAGCACTTTGGCGATTCCGCAGCTATCCTTGAGGGGCAGTCTGTCCTCATGTGGGGGTTCCCACAATGTGTACATAGTCGACGGTTTTTGTGCACATCTTACGGCTATGGCCGAAGCGCAAACAGCGGGTGCACTGTATCAGCGGCGATTGGTCTAGCACACGCACCCGCTGCAAGTCGATGTGCACTCGACCCGCTTGCGTTAGCCTCTGCCACAAAGCAGGCGATACTTGCAGGATGACGTGGCACATGTGGGGGTTCCTCGTCCTGCGACGGTACTTCACCCCCAGCATCAGATCATCCGCCAGCACGTCCCCAATTAGATGGCCATTTTGGCGCTTCAAAGCCTCTATAAGCTCCTCGTCCGTGTGGCACGAGAGGACGTCCTTGGCTATGATGAGAGGATCCTTGTTCTTCACCTCTTCCACCATCAGATTCCCGGCCTTATTGATCCTCTCGGCCACACTGTTCAGCTCCTCTTTTTACAGGCACTTTTGAATTGTCAAGGTCGGTCGGTCCAAAAAGTTGAAGCTATTTGCACGTTCCAAAGCGTAGATCTCTATGGAGAAGAACGCGCAAGAAACTCCACGGACACTTTTAAAAATAATAATTTTTTACAAAGATTTATTTACATTGGGTTGAAATTATACATTATTAATACAAAATTGTATGTATTGTAAGCATAAGTTGCGATTTACGATTTATGACGTATTAAAAAAAACTACTTACTAGATCTCGTTCAAACCAATTTTCGCTGGTAGTTTACATGGTAATATATATCATATATTTGTTTTAGTTTTATCATTCTCTTATTTTAGAAGTTAAGGACACACATTTTATAAATTGATAAATATGTTTACAACACACTTTGTTCACAAAACCGGCCTTTTACACTTCACACACACACGAATCACGTACATACTTTACTTTTTAATATGTAATTTTCCTAAACTTTGTTCTTTCTTTTGTAGTATGCAAATCTCTGAAGCCACGGTGAAGCAACTCTTTAAAGCTCAAAGACGAGAATACGAAAGAAAATGTCAGATAGAGAGAGATTCGATGAATGCAGCACAGGACGAATTTAAGAAAGTGGCCGATCATGCAGCCGTTCTGAGAAGATATAAAGATGACAGGGTTGCACAACAAAAACTTCAAGTAGAAGCCATTTCTCTAGCAGCGCAAAGAAAAGAACAAGAAGAAGCATTTCTTGCTGCGCAGAAAAAACTTCAGGAAGAGGCCGCTTATTTAGAGGCACAGAGAAACTTACAGCAAGAGATCTTTTTTAATGCACACAGAAAACTACAAGAGGAGGCTGATAAAGCAGCCGCGCAGAGAATACTCGAGGAAGCGGCTACCAAGAAAAAACTAGAGGAAGAGGCAGCTAAGAGGAAACTCGAGGAAGAAGATTTCCAAAGGAAACGTGAAGAAGAGGCTTTTAAGCGGAAACGTGATGAAAAAATGAGAAAACTTGAAGAAGAGATTGCTGTTAAGACAAAATACCTCGACGAGGTTTTTCAGAGAAAACTTAAAGACCACGCTGTTCAGAGAAAACTCCAGGAAGAGGCTGATAAAGCAGCCGCGCAGAGAATACTCGAGGAAGCGGCTACCAAGAAAAAACTAGAGGAAGAGGCAGCTAAGAGAAAACTCGAGGAAGAAGCTTTCCAAAGGAAACGTGAAGAGGCTTTTAAGAGGAAACGTGATGAAAAAATGAGAAAACTTGAAGAAGAGATTGCTGTTAAGACAAAATACCTCGACGAGGTTTTTCAGAGAAAACTTAAAGACGACGCTGTTCAGAGAAAACTCCAGGAAGAGGCTGATAAAGCAGCCGCGCAGAGAATACTCGAGGAAGCGGCTACCAAGAAAAAACTAGAGGAAGAGGCAGCTAAGAGGAAACTCGAAGAAGAAGCTTTCCAAAGGAAACTTGATGAAGCGGCTTTTAAGAGGAAACGTGATGAAAAAATGAGAAAACTTGAAGAAGAGATTGCTGTTAAGACAAAATACCTCGAAGAGGTTTTTCAGAGAAAACTTAAAGACGAAGCTGTTCTGAGAAAACTCCAGGAAGAGGCTGATAAAGCCGCCGCGCAGAGAATACTCGAGGAAGCAGCTACCAGGAAGAAACTCGAGAAAGAAACCCAAAAGAAACTTGAAGAAGATGCTTTTAAGAGGAAACGTGAAGAAATAAGGCGAAAACTTGAAGAAGAGATTGCTGTTAAGAGAAAATACCTCGAAGAGGTTTTTCAGAGAAAACTTAAAGACGACGCTGTTCAGAGAAAACTCAAAGAAGAGGCTTTTCAGAGAAAGCTTGAAGAAGCCGCTGCTAAGAAAGCTCAAGAAGAGCCCGCTACAAGGTAAATAAAAAAATATAATTTAGTTAACAAACTAATTCTCTAAAACACCACCAAACTCGGCGTCAAGCAGTCGACGGTTCTGTCCTCCGAGGAACTTTCTGATGTGGATTCCTATTTTGTCCCCAGTACTCGGAACGAGCCCAGTACAGCTTGTGTATCGCGTTCGTGTCATTGTAAGACCTGTTACAAGCTGTCTACGACGATGTTCAAGCGCGACGAAGGATATGCATCTGGCAGCAGCTGTATGCGTAGTTGGCGAAGCTGCAGTTCAACCATTAGCAATCAAATGAGTTTTGACACTAAAAATGAGAGTCGGGTACGTATTCTAAATCTATAAATAGAAAATTTTTATAGAGCTTACTAATGCTAATGAGAACCACCCCAGTGTGTTTTTTTGGGAATTGACTACGACTAAAGGCGATTTTTTCAATCCGTAAATTTCCAGTGGATAAAAATTTTGCCACATAAAATTAGTTTTTCGACCAGTAGTTATAATATAGATCTAAAATACACATTAACGAAAATTGCCCATGTTGCTAGAACAAGCTGCTCTTTTCGCTAGTGCAGCAGAATTAGATCGCATCAGCCAGGATATTGGAATGACAGTGTTGGATATTACGAAAATAAAAAAACTGTTTAATTCAAATTATTATTCACAATCAATTACCATAACAATATTCTCACACAACAGGCACACTGAACAGATTTTGTATGGGAACTTGAACAGCGCTTCTGGTGTGCGCAAATTGAACTAATTTTCAGAGCACGAACCAGGTATGCCGAACACGCGGTGGATTCTAGACACGTGTGCACTGCACGTCCGCCAACAATGGACTAAGCTCAGCCTCTGTCGAGTACGACGTCCTAGACTCCGTCGAACGCCATTAGATGGCGTTGGCGTCCCGAATGTTCAATTGACTGACTTATTTCCGACAATTGACTGATTAATTTGATAACTACATAATTGTCATGTTAGGTATACTAACACAATACAGAATTTAATGATTTTCTTATAACATTTCAGACGCAAGTGCCATGTCCTAACACAAATGATGGTTCCAAGCCATTTATAAAGATAGCCGACATGGAGGTTCATATGAAAGAGTTTCCTTGCAAGCAACACGACTGTCCCCTCGGTGCAGTATTTGGAATCTGTAAATGGCAAGGTAAGATTTATAGCTTGAAATTCTAATTATGAAAGCTCATCCGACTATCCTGACTCCTGACTAAATGAATCTTTGTCTATACTAATATTATAAAGCAGAAGAGTTTGTTTGTTAGTTTGGTTGAACGCGCTAATCTCAGGAACTACTGGTCCGATGGAAAAATTCTTTCAGTGTTAGATAGCCCATTTATCGGAAGGTTTATAGGCTATATATCATCTCGCTAAGACAAATAGGAGCGGAGCATTAATGGAAAATGTGACGCAGACGAAATTGCGCGGGTCAGCTAGTAAACTATATTTTGCTTTCGTCTTCTCTCGTATTTTGCACTCGTCTCTCCGCTGGCGATCAACGAGTAGCAAGTAAAACTCGAAACGAGTTGGCGAGCAGCGAATAGTGAGAGAAAAGTTCGATAGTTTTGACGCTCGGCTATAAGCGAGTGCTGTTTTTGAGACGGGCGGTTGATCACAATACTCGCTCCAACCCGCACTATAGTTATAAATTAAAGCTGGTTCGTGAGTTCTTACCGCCAAGCGGGCATGGCCGAGTGAGTGTCGCTGAGCGATTGCAATCTTTGATAGTTCTTGTCACTGCGATCAACTAGTGGTAAGAGCCAGCTCCAGTCTTGCCATGAAGTACCGTGTTTACCCAGATAATGGGTTGTGGAGGTAAAATACTGGTATTCAGTTAAATTGGGTTAGACTGAAAGAAATAAATGTCTTTTCTTTCTTCCCTCTTTTCATATTTTAATACGTATTATAACAATAAATAGTCTTTGTTTTTCATTGTTTCAGGTGAACTAAATCGCTTGTCGCATCATGTAGAAGAGAAGCATCCTCAGTACCTTGATACTAAAGTGGGTTTGGAGTTTTATATAAAAAACATCCACAAGAATCGGCGATACGTTCGTATCATCGAAAACGGCTGTCATTTTGTTTTCCACCTAAAAATATCCGAAATCGACAGCAAAGTGTACATGGTAGTGCAGCTTATTGGCACTAAACACCGTGCCATGCAGTTCCTCTATAAAATACACGTCTACAACAAAAGTGAAAGCCACAGGAAATATATGTATACAGACAATTGCTGCTCCACCATAGATAATATTGACGACATTTTTAAGAAAGAGGAATGTGCGGTGTTGCCGATGTGGTACGCCAACACTTTCGTCACCAAAGGGGCGCTCACTGTGAAGTATTTTATTGAGAGGATCGATGAAAAAACCGATTTTGGCAGAAACTGACGCAGTACAAGTTATTTTGTTTTAGAAGATGATTAAGACTAACCTATGCTAGGCCATAAAAAAATATTTACTATGGAAAAATAACAATAAATAATAGTAATTATTATTTAAGTGGATGGATGGCGAGGGAGAGGAAGGCCAAAAAAAAGATGGACGGATTATGTGAGGAGCGATATGACAGAATAGGGATTTAATGATAGTTTGACGGTTGATAGGGCAGAGTGGAAGAAAAAAACTTGTTGCGCTGACCCCAGTTACATGGGATATGGGCAGGAAGATGATGACTTTGGAAAAATAACGTCCTGTACATTTTAAACTACTGCAGCGAAAGGTAACGGTCAAGTCAACCTGTAGTTTAACGTAAATGTAATGCTCCAAATGCTAATGTAATGCTTTGTTTTGTTTTGACACCTACTACATTTTGATTGATTTTGTTCACCATATAATGCGCACAGCAAAGGAGTGGAACTCTCTGCCTGCGTCTGTGTTTCCGAATGCTTACAACCCAAAATTAGAGTGAACAGGCTCCTTCTGGGTAAGCTCGCTCCATCGTAGACTTTGTCTCTGTCATCTCTAACCAAGACTAGAGTCAAGAGCAACCCATCACAAATTAAAAAATCATCTTCCTGCCCTTATCCCATGTTACTTGTTATTATCACAAAAAAAAAAAATAACAATATTGTAACCGACTAGACTCATACTTTTCGGTCTTTGTTTGTTATTTTTTAAATGATCTCCTTTTATTATATGTTTTATATTAAGTGTTTGATTGTTTATAATAATTTTAATTAAACATAATTACAAGAAAAAAACATTTTTCTTGTAATCAATGTATACAATCTGCATCTACTAATATGTCGCTACTCTGACCCCCAAGATACAGACAAATGTCTTGTTTAGGGGTCACCATCTATCCTCAATGTTTTAATTTGCATTTTGATTATTAAAATTTAAAAAATAATGTGTGTAAGTCATTTTTGAATTCACAAACACATAAATCAGCCAAAAGGTTTTCCGTAGACTTTCGCTGTAGCAGAGAAAATTTTATGTACAAGAGATTATGTATTACCCGTAAGAAATCAGTATTTTTGTCGGCTGGCACTTTCGTGTCAGTCAATCGGATTTCCATACTGAAAATGTATAGTGATTTAGCTTATTTTTAATGACAAAAGGCTTCTTTGTAAGTGCCATTCATAATATTATGTGAAAGCCTAGCACCAATGTGTTTGACGTATAGTATCGACGCTAAATATTACTGTAACTATGACTCGTTTCGCACATAATATTTATTTAAATTGGATACTACATATATTCACATTTATGCATGATAAAAAATTGTGTATGATGCATAACTTACGATAGTTAGCTATCGTTTCTATACGTCAAAACATTCGTGCTGGGCCCTGTATTTTAATTGTTTATTTTAATTTTTTATGATACATAATTGTTATTCAGTACACATTTCCTAAAACAATAAAGCTAATGTCGATATTTGTCTCTATATTATTTTGTTTCATTGTTTCATGCCAAATATCTAAAGGTACCTACTTACCTGGTCATGTGAAGAGGATGGACTGATGGAGGAACCGCATTTAACTAAAAGAGTAATGAACATAATTGTGGATGGATGGAGAGGGAGAGGAAAGCCAAAGAAAAGAAAAGGGAGTTAGTGAAAGTTTGACGGCTGATAGGGCAGAGTGGAAGAAAAATTTTTTTGAAATGATAAGGGTTGTTAGCGTTCAGAAACAGACGCATGCAGAAAGTTCCACTTATTAGTCGCGGTACCGTATAACTTAGAGTGACCATCCATCGTTATCCCAGGAATTGTCTTGATTTTTGTAGTGTCCTGGGATGTCTTGTGTAGTTTTAAGGGCGTCCTGAGGTCCCACAGTGGGCATAAGAAAGAAAAAAATAATTTACCACCAACAACAGTACCTAGCTGCGATCATCATCATCTGCCTAGCCTTTTCCCAACTACATTGGGGTCGGCTTCCAGTCAAACCGGATTCAGCTATGAATACCAGTATTTTATGTGGAGCGGCGGCCTATCAGACCTCCACAACCCATTAACTGGGTAACACGGTATTTCTTGGCAAGACTGGAGTCAGATTTACTGGCTTCTGACAATCCGTAACGACTGCCAAAGATCTACAAATGACAGCCGGGACCAACAGCTTAACGTGCTTTCCGAGGCACGGAGGAAACTCGATATGTTAAGATGGTCACCCATCCACAGACCAACCGTGGCAAGCGTTGCTTAACCTCGAAGATCGACCTGTGCGGCTGTTGGTATTTAGCCACGAGCTGCGATCACCAGATGCCAATTCTGCTAATTTTTACATTCGCATCGTATTCGCATCTCAATCGCAATCGGTCAAAATGTATGAAAATTAAGGGTTTTTTGACAGTTTGCGATTGGCATGCGAATGCGAAAGTTGTTTAAAAATTAGTAGAATTGGGCCTCTAACTATCATCAGTCTTGTGTTCCATCCAAAGACGGCACGGAATAGAATGGTGACATTGTTTTGATACGCAAACCTTATTAACAAGGTATTTCATACACATCAATTACCTCTAAGCGCGATTTTTTATTTAAATTATTAATTAAGATGAAGGGCGGCAACGAAAACAAATCTGCATCGCAACAAAAAGAACCGCAACGCCACCTATCCAACTGGCGGCGAACTAAAAAATCCTAAATCGCGCAAGCAGAGTTTACCATGCGATTTGAACATAATATACCCGAATATGAACTATTAGTCAGTAGCCCCCCAGGTACAACCACCTGGGGGGAGGATCGTCCCTTTTCAATGGGGGTTTGCGGGACTTTATTCTATGTGCCGCATACCCTCCGAAAAGATCGCAGCTGGTAGTTATTTATCTTAATTAATTATTCAAATAATTAATCGCGCCTAAAGGTAGTTTTATATCGGATACATGAAGTGGGCCGCTTTTGTCAGACGACTAAAATGGCACCGTGTAGGTACAGTTAAGATATAAAGAGTGACCAATAATGTGTAACCTATAACACAACGATAACGATAAATGATATTGATTTTGTAAGTAAGTTGTAAATAACACTTTTACACGTCAATCTTTTTTGGTCATTTTAAACTAGATGAGGCCGGTGTTTCTTATCTGACTACTCTGAGTAGAAACACTGAAACAAACTCAGAGGTCAAAGTGCAAGCATTTGTCAGTTATCGTAAATCTCAATTTTAGAACTTAAGGACCTCAACCACACACAGAAGGTAGTAGTCGGAGTTCAAAAGAATATTTCAATGTTAGAATTTTTCTACGGACTGGTTTTTAACTCGTTTAATTTAATGAACATAATCGAATAAACATCAGTCATATTATTCATATATCACTACATATTATAAAACAAAGTCTGTCTGTTTGCGATAAACTCAAAAATTACTACACCGATTTTTATGCTGTTTTCACCAATGGATACAGTGTTTCTCGAGGTTTAAGTATATCATTAATTGTCAAGCGGGCGAAGCCGCAAGCATCAGCTAGTCTATACTAATATTATAAAGAGGTAACATTTGTTTGTAAGTTTGTATGTAGGGGGTAATCTCAGGAACTACTGATCCGATTTGAAAAATTCTTTCAGTGTTAAATAGCCCATTTATCGAGGAAGATTATAGGCTATGTATCATCACGCTAAGACAAATAGGAGCGGAGCAATAATGGACCCGCGCAACTTCGTCTGCGTCACATTTTCCAATAATGCTCCGCTCCTATTTGTCTTAGCGTGATGATATATAGCCTATAATCTTCCTCGATAAAAGGGCTATCTAACACTGAAAGAATTTTTCAAATCGGACTAGTAGTTCCTGAGATTACCCCCTAGATACAAACTTATAAACAAATATTACCTCTTTATAATATTAAGTATAGATAAATAATTTAACTGTTGCTACTCTATTACTTACTGCGTCCTGTTTTTCCTACATCCATTTTTTTATTTTTTGTTGGCTACCCTAGTCTGCCTAGACTTAAGGACTCAAAGACTCAGAAAAAATAAAACTGCAAAGTTTATGATATATCATTGTATTTACAAAATATTGCACTTGGCTTGACGCACTGACTTACAACTAACACATATTGCACAAACATTGCACCGGTTACAAGATCGACAGTTTTTCTTAACATAAAATATTATATTCGTTCAAGAAATAGTTTAAATGAAATTAAAATTAATTTAATTTGCAGGATTTTTTAAGTATTTTGCGTGATTAAACTTGGCATTTAGATCAAGCCTTTTTTTTAAACTGTGGGTTAAAATAAAAGACATGATACATATATAAAAAAATACCAAAACATGAGGTATTTAGTAGGTTTTAAGTTTCTGTAAAATTGATTTCATTTCAGTAAAAGATAAATAGTTAAAATCTACATTTCACTAATAATATAGAAAATATTTTCAAGCACTTGTCTCACCGTTTCATTTAATTTGATATAATTAGACCATTCTCAGATAAATAATATTAACTAGATACAAAGAGATTCTTTAAAAACTTGGCTATATACACTGCCGTGCACCTAAATGAACAATTTCTCTAAAAATAAATATAAAATAAATCTTAGTTTTAAAATTATTATTTATAAATATTTATTTTACAGTAAAATTGGTGAGACAGGCGCCTAACATTAAAAGTAATACCTATATTATATTAAAAGGAATATTGCTATGAACATTTCTCAGGCGCTAACCGAGAATCATCGTGAATTTATTATTGCAATGTATGCCGACTTTTATATTAACAAAGTTAACCAGTCTCTTTACAATAAAAATGAAACTTATGTTAAATACAACTAGTTACAGGGATTTCAATTCTTGGTTTCATTATCAGGGAAGAAAATAACCGCTGTGGAGAAACCCAGTAAAAAAACAAAAATATTCTTAAAGAATTCTTAATTTTCACTGCATATTTAAAAAGAGATTGTTACGTAGGATTACGAATTAATTCCGAACAAAACATATTCTCATGTGGGTTTTGTCTACCTACTGAGTTTTTACTCCACAGGGACGTAAAGGTTTTTTCAGTTTCAGCATCATATTCTAGTATTGCACAGATTACATATAACGACAGTCCCATTTCAAAGTCCGGACATACAAAAAGCCAGGCTATAACATATATTTAGGTGCATCACACTTAGCTCAGTTTGGACACAGCCTTACACTTAATTCAAAAACTTTTTGTCGAAATTATCGAACCACTAAAATACATCTTTCAGATTAATTCAATTCATTTAGGGCTGACTTTTCAATTGAAGAGTAAATACGTCATATTGACACATTTTCCATTCAAAATCTATCAGACGGCCATTTTTATTCAGGTAAAAGTTATTGGACTATTGAAAAATCAGCACTTATTGAACGTATAAAATAATGTAGTGTTTTGTTATTGGACTATTGAAAAATCAGCACTTATTGAACGTATAAAATAATGTAGTGCTTTGTTTAAAATGTCAGTAATTATAAGGTTTTAAAAAAATCACTACATAATTTCTATAAAAGTGAGTAGGCGGAGCGCGGCAGTGGAGCGGAGAAACGGAGAAATTTTAACCAATGAAATTCTCCGCACCATGAAAGTCTTTCTAATTAATATATTCTGATTAATAAAAGCGAATGTGAGTCAGTTTGATTACAACGCTTTCACGAAAAAGTTAACGAAAAAAAAAAACAAATAAAAAACCATATGTGTCCGCAGGAAACAAATATCATCTGAATTAATTGTAAGTGGCGTTAATTTGTCGTCGATTCCTGACACATTTGTTTACAATTTCGTCAACTAGTTTTGGAACTGAGTATAGTAAGTTTGAGAATGTTTGTAGCGTTTAGTTTCAAAGTCAGCAAGTGTAGTGTTCAGTTCACATCGCGAAGTAGAGATAAATCATCGCCTACTAGCGCTAAGTTATAACTAAATACAGGGCGTGTATTACAACTAGAGCAGATCTTGCAAAGCGGGTATAAAAAAGGCTACTTTAGCAGAATCATTTTAAAATATAATCATCAATCAGCACACAAAAATCTGTAAAATTTCATTTTCATCGCTAACGCATTAGGTTAACACCCGGAAAAACTATCTGTAGGCCATACAAATATTTGTTCCGTGCGGGAATCGAACCCACGACACGCGACGCAGCAGTCGATCGCTCAACCACCGCGCCAACCTTGCCTTCATATTTGTATTTATTTTGCACGCAACGTGAGCTCAAATCCTAAAAAGTGTGAAAGTGACTTTGTATTTATTTATTTATTACGCTTTTAAGTGTCAGTAGCTGAACTGATTGCGATGAATTTTGGTACGAAATGTGTATTTTACCAGTTTATAAAAGCCCTCCCCCCCTCCTCCTCAGCTTACTCTTGTATTAGGGAAACTAATACTTTTGTCGGTTCCAGCAAAATCCCAGTTGCTGTTGCAATCTTGCCTAGCCCAATACACACCCTGCACACTAAATTATTCTATGTATAAAGGTTATTTTCAAAAATAAATAACTATATACATAGTTTTTACATTAACATTCGATATACTTTATAGCCTTATTTTAAAATAAGGTGGTATACGTGTATGAGATACAAAACTTAGTTAAAACGTGAATATACAAGTTTTTTAAATTATTTTTTAAGAAAACATGTCTGTCACGATCTGTTATGGCTGCATTTACACGATGGTTTTTTGCAAGTAAACATTTAATGTTCCCGCAGACAGGTGTACAGCGACAATACGACTGTTTTACACATTATTTTAAATATTATACTAATATAATATAATAAAATATTACTTACAGTAATATTATATTATAATAATTAATATTATAGTAAACGAAAACAATGACTCACTGGTGGAGGTGAAAAAGCATTGTGTAAATGGAGCTTTCTTCCAAAAGGATTTGGACTTTTAGAGCTTTTTGGCACGACCAATGTATGGAACTTTATAAACGGAATCAAATCCGTTAGTATTTCGTGTTGAAAGCGTCAATAAAACGCCTTCATAACGACGCAGATTGTCATTTCACATCATTTATTGAACCTATAAAATAATTTTGTCAAAAAATATTGCACTTTTATTAAAAAAATTATATGTAAACATCTAAAATATTGCACTTTCCATTGCATTTGGAATAATTTTTCGTATATTTTGGTTTCGTTTTTTTTTTAATTACCATAATATTTAGTACTTTTTCCAATATAATTGTGAAATAAAATTGTAGCACCCATATTTTCCGCTTGGTAGGTATACTTTTTCAGAATTTTATCAGTTAGTAGTTGATAATGGCCATGAATTCTTCCTTCTGTTGTTAAGAGCGCTTTCACATTTTTTCTTGAATTTTAGCGTTTTATTCGAATTTTGATGTGTGATTTTGCTTTAGATATAGCCTTAAAAAATTAAAAATATGCCTAAGACAGTTTTGTCAAAGCGCTCTTACAAAATCGAATTGCTCAGGTTGACTAAAGTTGAATACCGCGCGTCACAAGATTATATTGATTTTCGACAATTATTTAAAAATATTTACTTTACTTTTAATTAGACCAATTTTTTTTTTCAAGCAATATAACAATGCCACCTTAATTATTAAATATTTTTTATTTGAATTTTGATTATAATTTCATAGATAAAAATTATTATTATAGTTTCGTACGGAAAATTGTCAATAACTCTCAGTTTTACAGAATTATTTTTGGTGTATTACTGTATGAATCGTAATAAATTGATTTGAACATTCCAAAGTAGAAGATACAGTTGTACCGTGGACATTTTTATATATTCTTAAATTATAATATCTTCGGTGTACCAAGGTATCAAAAGATACCCTAAAGCAACGTTTTGTGAAACATCCTTTGCGGAGTCAAGGATTTTACTGATGTACGTGAACAAATTGAAATATTTATTTAGAACATTCCCAAGATAAATAGTCAAACTATCTTAGGCATATTTTTGTTTTTTTTTTTTAAGGCTATATCTAAAGCAAAATCACACATCAAAATTCGAATAAAACGCTAAAATTCAAGAAAAAATGTGAAAGCCCTCTTAATATAACAATTGGTTTTATGTTCAGTATCGTTTATTATTACAGAAGCAATATGGTAGTCTGACATTACTCGGATGCATTCACAAAAAATCTAAATATAAATAATTATCTACCTATATCCACAAAGTAAAAAAAAAACAGTCATTCAGATGTTGTCAAAGTTTGCGAACATTGTTTTTATTTCTTGTGAATGCATCTAGCAATATTAGTTGAATTACTTGTACAATTATTTTATTTATAAATCATTAATTGATTTTGTAATATTCGTTTGGAAATTCAGATAGGTAAGTAACGCCTTTATAAAGATGTCGCTAGCTTCGATTTTTTTAGAGTCGAAAAAGAGCAAATTATCATAACAATTTTAACAATTGTTAGTACAATTTTATTTTAATAATTATTATATATTTATAATTATTATAAATAATATTAATAATTATTATAAATCCTACAATTATCATAACAATTTAAACATTATTATAACAATTTAAACATTATTATAACAATTATTAAAATAAAAATTTAGTTAAAACGATTAAAACCAGGCGTTAACGTACTCTTACCCTTCGCGTTAGGGTAAATACCCTAACGTGTCTTCTAGGCTAGCGTTCCTGCTGAGGGGCGCGTGCGCGAACAGTGCAGCGGCGGGCACGCGCGCGCGGGGCCCGCAGGGGGCCGGCAGCGGGGGCCCGGGGGCCCGGCCGGGGGCCCCGCACAGCGCGCGCACGTCGGTGCGCTGGGAGAGGCGCACGTCCGCGAACAGGGCGGCCATCTCGGCTGACTTCTTCACTGAGAGGGCCTCCTGTGAGCCTGCGCCCGTGCTGCGGACTGCAGATAACATTGTTTTGTAGATTAATAACTTCTGCCAGCAGCTTCACCAGCGTATGTGTTATTACAGAGTATAATCTACCTCTAATTTCGTGAAGATCCTTTCATTCGTTCTGACGTGAAAACATCCATCCATCCATCCATCCATCCTTCCATCCTCACAAACTTTCGAATTTTTAATATTAAGGAGTAGGACTTCAAGTAAGCCTAAAGGAACTTCAGCGAGTCTAAGGCTGCCTGTCCATTACAGCAGAGCGAGGCAGCGGAGCGGGAAAATGGAGAAATTTTAAGTCACTGACATTTAGTGCAATTCCATTGGTTAATATTTCTCCGTTTCTCCGCTCCGCTGCCTCGCTCCACTGAAAAGGACAGGCAACCTTAGATTCGCTGAAGTTCCTTTAGGCTTACTTGAAGTCCTACTCCTTAATATTAAAAATTCGAAAGTTTGTGAGGATGGAAGGATGGATGGATGGATGGATGGATGTTTTCACGTCAGAACGAATGAAAGGATCTTTCTAAGTTGCGAGTGTCTCTCTAGTGTGTATGTGTAATGTGTGTTGCGCGGCGTCCCCAGTGCTCACCCGTGAGCCGCTGCATGTTCCTGGCGCGCGGCTTGTTCTGCAGCAGCAGCTCGTAGTCTAGTGTGAATGTGTAATGTGTGTTGCGCGGCGTCCCCAGTGCTCACCCGTGAGCCGCTGCATGTTCCTGGCGCGCGGCTTGTTCTGCAGCAGCAGCTCGTAGTCTAGTGTGAATGTGTAATGTGTGTTGCGCGGCGTCCCCAGTGCTCACCCGTGAGCCGCTGCATGTTCCTGGCGCGCGGCTTGTTCTGCAGCAGCAGCTCGTAGTCTAGTGTGAATGTGTAATGTGTGTTGCGCGGCGTCCCCAGTGCTCACCCGTGAGCCGCTGCATGTTCCTGGCGCGCGGCTTGTTCTGCAGCAGCAGCTCGTAGTCTAGTGTGAATGTGTAATGTGTGTTGCGCGGCGTCCCCAGTGCTCACCCGTGAGCCGCTGCATGTTCCTGGCGCGCGGCTTGTTCTGCAGCAGCAGCTCGTAGTCTAGTGTGAATGTGTAATGTGTGTTGCGCGGCGTCCCCAGTGCTCACCCGTGAGCCGCTGCATGTTCCTGGCGCGCGGCTTGTTCTGCAGCAGCAGCTCGTAGTCTAGTGTGAATGTGTAATGTGTGTTGCGCGGCGTCCCCAGTGCTCACCCGTGAGCCGCTGCATGTTCCTGGCGCGCGGCTTGTTCTGCAGCAGCAGCTCGTAGTCTAGTGTGAATGTGTAATGTGTGTTGCGCGGCGTCCCCAGTGCTCACCCGTGAGCCGCTGCATGTTCCTGGCGCGCGGCTTGTTCTGCAGCAGCAGCTCGTAGTCTAGTGTGAATGTGTAATGTGTGTTGCGCGGCGTCCCCAGTGCTCACCCGTGAGCCGCTGCATGTTCCTGGCGCGCGGCTTGTTCTGCAGCAGCAGCTCGTAGTCTAGTGTGAATGTGTAATGTGTGTTGCGCGGCGTCCCCAGTGCTCACCCGTGAGCCGCTGCATGTTCCTGGCGCGCGGCTTGTTCTGCAGCAGCAGCTCGTAGTCTAGTGTGAATGTGTAATGTGTGTTGCGCGGCGTCCCCAGTGCTCACCCGTGAGCCGCTGCATGTTCCTGGCGCGCGGCTTGTTCTGCAGCAGCAGCTCGTAGTCTAGTGTGAATGTGTAATGTGTGTTGCGCGGCGTCCCCAGTGCTCACCCGTGAGCCGCTGCATGTTCCTGGCGCGCGGCTTGTTCTGCAGCAGCAGCTCGTAGTCTAGTGTGAATGTGTAATGTGTGTTGCGCGGCGTCCCCAGTGCTCACCCGTGAGCCGCTGCATGTTCCTGGCGCGCGGCTTGTTCTGCAGCAGCAGCTCGTAGTCTAGTGTGAATGTGTAATGTGTGTTGCGCGGCGTCCCCAGTGCTCACCCGTGAGCCGCTGCATGTTCCTGGCGCGCGGCTTGTTCTGCAGCAGCAGCTCGTAGTCTAGTGTGAATGTGTAATGTGTGTTGCGCGGCGTCCCCAGTGCTCACCCGTGAGCCGCTGCATGTTCCTGGCGCGCGGCTTGTTCTGCAGCAGCAGCTCGTAGTCTAGTGTGAATGTGTAATGTGTGTTGCGCGGCGTCCCCAGTGCTCACCCGTGAGCCGCTGCATGTTCCTGGCGCGCGGCTTGTTCTGCAGCAGCAGCTCGTAGTCTAGTGTGAATGTGTAATGTGTGTTGCGCGGCGTCCCCAGTGCTCACCCGTGAGCCGCTGCATGTTCCTGGCGCGCGGCTTGTTCTGCAGCAGCAGCTCGTAGTCTAGTGTGAATGTGTAATGTGTGTTGCGCGGCGTCCCCAGTGCTCACCCGTGAGCCGCTGCATGTTCCTGGCGCGCGGCTTGTTCTGCAGCAGCAGCTCGTAGTCTAGTGTGAATGTGTAATGTGTGTTGCGCGGCGTCCCCAGTGCTCACCCGTGAGCCGCTGCATGTTCCTGGCGCGCGGCTTGTTCTGCAGCAGCAGCTCGTAGTCTAGTGTGAATGTGTAATGTGTGTTGCGCGGCGTCCCCAGTGCTCACCCGTGAGCCGCTGCATGTTCCTGGCGCGCGGCTTGTTCTGCAGCAGCAGCTCGTAGTCTAGTGTGAATGTGTAATGTGTGTTGCGCGGCGTCCCCAGTGCTCACCCGTGAGCCGCTGCATGTTCCTGGCGCGCGGCTTGTTCTGCAGCAGCAGCTCGTAGTCTAGTGTGAATGTGTAATGTGTGTTGCGCGGCGTCCCCAGTGCTCACCCGTGAGCCGCTGCATGTTCCTGGCGCGCGGCTTGTTCTGCAGCAGCAGCTCGTAGTCTAGTGTGAATGTGTAATGTGTGTTGCGCGGCGTCCCCAGTGCTCACCCGTGAGCCGCTGCATGTTCCTGGCGCGCGGCTTGTTCTGCAGCAGCAGCTCGTAGTCTAGTGTGAATGTGTAATGTGTGTTGCGCGGCGTCCCCAGTGCTCACCCGTGAGCCGCTGCATGTTCCTGGCGCGCGGCTTGTTCTGCAGCAGCAGCTCGTAGTCTAGTGTGAATGTGTAATGTGTGTTGCGCGGCGTCCCCAGTGCTCACCCGTGAGCCGCTGCATGTTCCTGGCGCGCGGCTTGTTCTGCAGCAGCAGCTCGTAGTCTAGTGTGAATGTGTAATGTGTGTTGCGCGGCGTCCCCAGTGCTCACCCGTGAGCCGCTGCATGTTCCTGGCGCGCGGCTTGTTCTGCAGCAGCAGCTCGTAGTCTAGTGTGAATGTGTAATGTGTGTTGCGCGGCGTCCCCAGTGCTCACCCGTGAGCCGCTGCATGTTCCTGGCGCGCGGCTTGTTCTGCAGCAGCAGCTCGTAGTCCAGCGCCACGCTGTCCGAGCTGCGCGCGCGCCGCCCGCGCACAGAGCGCCGCCGCCCGCCCCCGCCGCCCCCACCGCCCCCGCCGCCGCCGCCGCCCCCGCCGCCCCCGCTCGCGCCCCAGCGACTGCAATAACATAACAACATGTTATCACTACACAATACAAATTTGATGGTAAAGAGTATTTGATCTAGAGTGAAATACTAAACAACTGAAAAAGAACTCCTTATAATTTACTTACTATCTAATATATAAAAATCTCGTGTCCCGGTGTATGTTATCGAACTCCTCCGAAAACGGCTTGACCGATTTTAATATTTTTTTGTATACTTAGTAGGTCTGAGGAAAGATCGTAGGGTACTTATTTTTTTTTTATTTGGAAAAATCACGTTTTTCCAGTTAGCTAGTAATGTTATAGTAAAATGACACTTATTATTCAGACAACCTCCTATTATTAAGTTTAATTAATTACACCTAGCCTACAACAAACAATATATACCTACTTAAACAGTTGAATGTTGTTGTGTGTTGTTATTTGTTGTTGTTGTGTTTTAAATTGTTAGACTTTAAAAGTCAATCCGGAGACAGAAACTAAAATCCAAATGTTATGAAATTTTCTATTTTAGTTCCTTCATTTATTTGGCAAATTTTGATTGCTATTAAAACTCAAAAGAAATTAGGTGTTTATGATAATGCAGTAAGTTGTTTTTTTACAAACGAGTAGATGGATGTAAGCCCGAGACGAAGTCGGGGGCTTACCATAGTCAGAAGTTTGTAAATACCAATATCCGTACGTGTATAATACAACGTTATACAACATATTTGCGAGAAAATAACACAAACTCTTTGTTTTTAGATATCAATCGATATCTCGCAACAATCTTTGCAATATAAAAATGGCTCGATTTGCAAATTTAAAATTAGAACTACATCGGTGATTTGTGGTATTCGCGATTCTATAATTGTTTTTTACCTCGTCCTCCTGCTCTTGTCATCGTGTGTCCTTATTCTGACGCAGTTTGAGTTGGAGGCCTGCGCTCATTCTGGAGGCCTGTATAGTATAGTTAATAATGTCTTACCTCGTCCCCCGCTCTTGTCATCTGGTGTCCTCATTCTGACGCAGTTTGAGTTGGAGGCCTGCGCTCATTCTGGAGGCCTGTATAGCACAGTTAATAATGCCTTACCTCGTCCTCCCGCTCTTGTCATCTTGTGTCCTCATTCTGACGCAGTTTGAGCTGGAGGCCTGTGCTCATTCTGGAGGCCTATATAGCACAGTTAATAATGTCTTACCTCGTCCTCCCGCTCTTGTCATCGTGTGTCCTCATTCTGTCGCAGTAGGTGTTGGAGGGGCTGCGAAGGTACTCCATGCTGTGAGAGGCCTGGACCCTCCGAGGCCCGGTGCAGTAGCACTTATTGCTGTCAGCGCAACTTTCTGAGTCGCAGGAGCAGTAACTGAAGTCACCGTCGTAACACTCTCTGAAATTACGTAATTATTCTGTTTAAACTTTTGTGCTACGAATCTTTGTAATAAAATAAATCTTATTTTTAATTTCCAATATTTAATTTGGAGGAGAATGGCAAAAGTCGTTTTTTTTTTAATTTTGTAAATCGTTAGTTACAACCGTCAAAATATGAGTTTTTGCCATTTTGGGGGACTAAGTTTCTTCATGTATATTATGGACGTTCAAAAAGAGCTGATTTTCAATGTAAATAAAAAAATATTCAGATACCTATTGATTTAGGACACTGATTTTGAGTCGTAATCTTCCGTCAAATGAAGATGGACGGTGAAAGTAGCCTATTAAAAACTCGAAAGAAGAAGATTTTCTTATTTCCCATTAAAAAAAGTACGACTGACTGACACTATTATAAGCACATGAATTCCCAGCGAACGTCCATAATATAAAAAGTATCAATAATAAAAAAAAAAACAACGGGTGGAACTCCGGGAGTGCCGGCAGAAGTGAAAACTTGAACATTAACGTTTAACGTTGTGCATTTTTGACTCATCCGTCATAAGAATCTTCGATCAGGTAACGTGTCCTGACGTCTTACGAATTTTCGATCAGTGAGTGTCAATTCTACTAATTTTCACATTCGCATCTCAATCGCAGCTGTCAAAAATGCATGAAAAATAAGGCTTTTGTGACTATTTGCGATTGACATGCGAATGTGAAAGTTGTTTAAAAATTAGTAGAATAGGCTAGATTCCATCATCCACAAATTGCAAAACTATTTAGTCCGTCAGTTAGAGTATTGAAAAATAATGGACACGTATTTTTTGTTTTTGTAAATCAATGAATATTGACAAAGATAAAACGCATCAAAACTCGGGAGTGGGGGCTCGTGACGTCACGACTCACAAAAAATTATGCGAAGGTGTGACGTATTGAGAATTTTAAAAGCGTCGTAACTTCGTCAATTTTGGTTCCCGTAACAAAAGAAAAAACACGGGTCAAAATTTTTTTGATAATCTAACTGACGGACTAGTTCGATTTTTTCAGGACACAAGCCCATTGGCCCTCTGTTCATGTGTCCTGACGCGAGTTTAACATTTTATACCCATTCGACGAAAAGTGCTCAACGCCGCTAAAGAAGTTTTCACTTGTTTTCTTTTTTTTTTTTTTTTTTTTTTTTAGTTTAAGGTTTTCTTTATGTTTTTATTTTTGTTGGTGTACAATAAAGCATATATAAATAAATAAATAATAAATCATCATACAATTCCACTAATCAAGCCAAATATTTGGTGAAATTAATTCCTAAATTCAACTGTAAATAACTCTTAATTCAGTTCAGTAACTCATACGTCGCAGTGTCTGTCACGCTCTAATAACCCTTCACACATTTCATTTCTACTAACAACTAGTCAACACTAAAATCAACCATAACTTCACACAATAAGGTCGAGAATCAACTGTTAAAAAGGATATTTAATATAATTAATACCACTATCTCTAGAACTCCTATTGGTCCAAGTGACCAAGACGTCGAAAGTAGAGAAATTTTTCATTAAACAACTTAGTTTATAATGTGTGTTTTTATGAATATATTTGTATCGTAATGTTTGAGTTTTCTCAATTTTGTGGTAGGGTTTTTAATTTCTGTGATTATTTGCCCTACTTAGTGGTTGTTGACGTCGTTTGGTTGATTGTGAGTTGTAGATACTTTCGGGATATTTGATAAATAAAATTACGCGACTGTTTGCTAGCTCTGTATTGAGGCAACTGACATCATGACATGCAAAACGATCGGACATACCGCCCACCAAAAGGACCCTGTGTCCTTTTACAAATTTAATACTGTTACTTCTGTTTACAATAAATGGGGCTGAATAATTAACTAATTGCTTAATACATCGTAAAACTGATCAACTAATATAAAAATTTTACTAGTGGACTGTATGTAACTAAATATACATGCAATAGTAAACAGGTACAGCAACAGACTAAACAGGTAAGTTAACAAACTTCGTTTTATATTTTAATAGCATAAGGTACAATTTATTGATTAAGCATCTTTAGGTAGGAAAATTAACTTAGATAAAGGCCTTTTTAATTCACTTTGTCCTTTACACTGCACTGTAACCACTCTAACTAAATTGTCTTTTCCAGGATGCAGCGTTTTTATTTTTCCCATGAGCCATCTTGTGGGTGGCAGGTTTTCCTCTTTGATGACCACAATATCTCCCACGGTAGGTGATTGGGTAGCGGATTGCCACTTCGTCCGTTGTTGCAGAGTGTTCAGGTATTCTGAATGCCATCTTCGCCAGAAGTCTTGTGTCATTCGCTGCACTAATTGCCATCTAGTTAACAGATTGATGTTGGATTTTTCATAATCATCATCAGGTACGCTAAGTAATGGCTCACCTATCAAAAAATGTCCTGGGGCCCGAGTCTGCTATTACAATAGTGTCAGAATGGTCGTTCACTGATTTCAAAATGGTTGATTTTGACAAGTTTGTTAATCTACTAACATAATGGCATCATAATGGCGTCATTATGACATTCCAATGATCTATCACTGACACGCCATTGAAAGAAAGCCATATGAATGGTAATCTCGTACATAATGACAGATTTAGTATTTACGAACTTCTCACTACTTCAGTCAGATTGCTTATAACATTAATAAGTAATATGTAAAACTAAATATAAATAAAATCTGGCATGAATAAATGCTCAAATTTAGCTCGGTTTTATAATAATGGCAATACGGCATTCCTACCGCAATTCTATTACGAGACCATTGACGTTCCAGTGACCGGCCACTGACGCGCCAGTGATCGTGCGATTATGAATTTAGCAGATTACGAACTTTTAGCAAAATGACAATGGCATGACAATGGGATCTTGTCGGAATGACAAATTTATAAAAATAGCAGACTCGGGCCCCTGGTGTGAGTGGTGACATCGTCTCAACAGTGTTGTCCAACTGGCATAATGGACGGGAGTTGAGGCAGGCTTCTATTTGTGTTAGCAATGTCGCCATCTCTTCATAGGTGAGTTTTGCGTCTTTGCTGACTCTTGCTAGATGTCTCTTTGCAGCTTGAATTCCGGCTTCCCAGAGACTTCCACAGTTTGGCATTCGCGGCGGAATAAAATGCCACGTAGTTCCATCGGTTGCCAAATGTTCAGATATTTCTTTGGCAATGCTTCGTTCACCTACTTTGAAAAGGTCTTTAAGCTCCTTTGCAGCTCCAACGAAATTGGTGCCGTTATCACTGAACAGATGAGTGCATCGACCTCGACGTGCGACAAATCGCCGAAATGCAGCCAGGAATGCTTGAGAAGTTAAGTCTGTCACGGCTTCTAAGTGTATGGCACGGGTCGCCATACACACAAATAGGCAGATGTACCCTTTAGTAGCATGGTGCCCTCTTCCCTTTGACGTTCTTAACAATACTGGACCTGCGTAGTCGACTCCACTGTTTAAAAAGGCCCGCTGTGGACTCACCCTGACAGCTGGTAGTTCACCCATTAACGGGTGGTTTATCTTGCCTTTATTGATAATGCAAACATTACAACTCCTTATGCATTTTCTTACTGCTGATTTTAAGTTAATTATCCAATAATTACTCCTTAAGTATGTCATCATCACTTGTATACCACCATGTAAAGTTTGTTTGTGTGCTTCGTTAATTAACAATGTAGTGATGTGTTGATTACTCGGTATTATTATTGGATGTTTGGTTGTCACTGGTAAATTAGCGTTTTGTAAACGACCTCCTACTCTCAGCAGATTGTTTTTATCTAAAAATGGTGTCAAGCTAATTAGTGAACTTGATTTTCTTATTTTGCCATTTTTCTTAATGTTATCTATTTCTCTCTCATATACTGTTTGCTGATAGTATTTTATGCAATTTTGCAAAATATAATTCATTTCACCAGTAGTCAAATACTTCTCTTTGTTTTTATTGCTTAGTAATCTACGGCAATAAGCAAGTACCCTTTTCATTCTGGTCAGGTTAGAGAATCTTTCCCAAATTGGTTTTTCTTCAGTTTTAGTTGTAAAAGTACATATTGATTTTAACTCCAAATCTGTCTCTGTATTTTCTGATCTTCTCAACTGAACTTTCCCTTTTGATAGCCACTCTGGCCCCTTCCACCACATCTTCTCTTTCTTCAGATCTTTTAGGAACATACCTCTGGATGCTATGTCAGCGGGATTTTCTTGTGATGCAACATGGTACCATTGGGTGTTGTTTGTATTGTCTTTGATTTCAACTACTCGATTTGCTATGAAGGTCTTCCATTTCTGAGGTTCGCCATGAAGCCACGCCAGCACAATGGTTGAATCTGTCCAGCAGTAGGTTTGATTGAAGGGAATTCTCATGGCTAATGTAACTTGTTTTAGAAGCCTTGACAACAATAGAGCTCCACACAGCTCTAGACGAGGAAGCGATATTGTCTTTAATGGAGCAACTTTCGTTCTCGACGTAAAAATCTGACAAAGTAATGTCAGCGGCTACTGGATAGTTATCTCTTTCTTCAAGTGCGAGTTGGATCAAGGTCTTCACAGCTAGATAAGGTGCTGAAGTAGTCCCGAAGGTCACGGTAAGTAATCTATAATCTTTAATTTCTTCATTGCTATCACTTCTCCACAGTATTCTTTGAAAATCAGCATCTTCCTTGTGTATCATGACCATCCTGTACATCTTTTGTATGTCTGCAGCGAAACAGATGGCGTGCATTCTCCAGCGCATGATTATACAACGCAGGTCTTCTTGGAGAACTGGACCAGGTAAGAGTTCATCATTTAATGATATGCCATTTATTCCTTTACAGGATGCGTCGAAAACAATGCGGGTTTTCGTGGTTTCCTTTTCTTCACGCAGGACTGGATGATGGGGTAAGTACACAGATTTTTTTGTAAATTTTTCTTTTTCAGGTACTTCTTCTATGTGACCTAAGTTTTTGTAGTCTTCTATAACCTTTTCATATTCTTCTTTTAACTTAGGCTGTTTTTGAAACCTTCTCTCTAATTGTATCAATCTTGTTTTAGCTATGTCTCTTGTATTTCCTTCTGTTGATTGTATACAATTTGTTTTAAACGGTAGTTTCACTATAAATCTTCCTTGTTCATTCCTTGAGTATGTTTTGTGATAAATTTCTTCACATAATTGTTCTTCTTTTGTATTCTTTCGCCTCGTAGTTGTGTCTATCTCCCAGAGCGTCTTTAACATGTTATCGACATCTACTTGGTGATGCATGACAAGAAATGAATGTTCTTTTTGTATTGTGTTTACTTCTCCAAATAAAATCCAGCCTAGGGTTGTTTTCTGAGCACATGGAGACCCTGGTGGACCCTTGATTAAATCTTGTTCGACTATTCGTGCATACTCCTTGACACCAAGCAGCAGATCTATCGGGCCTGGGTTGTTGTACTCTGGATCTGCAAGATCGAGACCCGCTAGGTGCTGCCAGTTGTGAACAGTCATTGTGTGATGTGGTATTCTCGTGGTCAGTTGCTTGGACATGACGTAAGCTTCGACGTGCATGTTGAATTCTGGTTTCCTTCTTGACAATATGTTTAGCTGAACCACGTGTTTAATTGGTGCTTGCATAGAACCCACACCTGTTACAGTGCCATCAATTGATTTTCTTTGTAACTTCAATAATTGAGTTGCCTTTTCACTTATGAAGCTCGCTTGTGAGCCTTGATCTACAAGAACCCTTAACAGTGTCGCTTGTCCATCTTTTCCCTTTGCTTTGACTAGTGCAGTTGCTAATAATGCTTTTCCAGAAGCTCCGATACCAACATGAAGAGTTGTTATAGCCTCTTTGTTGGCTTCTTGTTGAGATGTCGATGGTTGTGTTGGTTCTATCTCTGCGTTATCCTTCGACTTCTCTGATTTGTGAAGCAAGGAATGGTGACGTTTTCTACACACCCGACAAGTAACTGGTACTTTGCATTTGTAAACTGAATGACCTGGAAGCAGGCAGTTGAAACAAAGTTGTTTTTCTTTCACATAATTGTAACGTTGTGTAAGGTCCATTTTAATAAACTCTTTGCAATGACATAAGGTATGCTTTTCACTACAAAGTGCACAGGTTTTATCTTTGACAACATTTGCGGCATGGTAAGATCGCTCTTTGACTGCACGATCTTTACTTGTTACGGGCTGTATCATTTCCAGTGTTCTAAATTTTGATTCCAAAAATCTTTTCAACTCTTCCCAAGATGGCACTTCTTCTGACTTTTCCTTGTAAGCAAAGGTTTCCCACTCTTTATGTGACTCCTGGTCCAACTTCTGAATCACCAAAAATATAATTAAAGGATCCCAGGAATCGGTGTTAATTTTCAAGTTGTTTAGGTTATTTATGCACTCTGTCGTAGTATCCAATAAAGTTTTTACACTGTTAGCTGTTTGTGTTGTGATTTTCTTTTGATTAAAAAGTCTTTTCAAAACAGAGAACACAATAACACGTTTGTTGCCGTATCTGCCTTTTAATAATTGCCATGCTTGATCGTAATTGCTGTCCGTAACTTGAATGTGCCGTAATATTATTTCTGCTTCGCCGGTAACACTAGACTTCAGGTAATGCAGTTTTTGAACGTCACTGATTGAGGAATTTTTGTGCACAAGTGATGTAAACATGTCTTGGTATGTGGGCCACTCCTCGTATTGTCCCGAAAACGTAGGTAATTGAATACGAGGCAGTTTTACGGCCGAATATTGGTCTTGGCCACTAAATACTGAAGAGTTTGCTGTTTCCATTGCTGTATGTTGATGTTTGCTCAACATGTCTGTCAAGTCTGCTTGTAGACAGAGGTACAGGTCTTCAATGACAAAGTAATCTTCATTGAGAAAGTAAGGAATTTCTCCACGCTTGTCTCTCGGAGTACACTGTGTCATCATCTCATGAGTTTGTTTAAAAGAACTCCAATATTCTTCAATGCACTTCACTCTAGCCCTTATGTAACCGTCTGTAAGTCTCACTTTAGGGCATTTTTTTAAGTTCGTTTGTGCTTTTTGTATTAAGTTTGCAACGTCTTCTAGCGTACTCAAACACTTTTGTTGTTCCGAAGTTAACGTAGCCATTGTAACCGTCTATTTATGTTATAAGTATCACTTGTGTTATGAATTGCCAACCACACTGTCCACACTGTTTAAAAAATATCTATTAGAATTTAAATTCCAAGAATCTGCACAGTTTTTGAGTAAACAAGTCGTCTTATCTCTGGAATGCGGCTGTCTATTGTTCTCAGCTCGCTCGGACTCCGATTCACTAATGACCCACAGGTGTGCTAGTACGAACGATGCGGCTCGATTTGCGACCATATGTTGACGTCGTTTGGTTGATTGTGAGTTGTAGATACTTTCGGGATATTTGATAAATAAAATTACGCGACTGTTTGCTAGCTCTGTATTGAGGCAACTGACATCATGACATGCAAAACGATCGGACAGTGGTCACATAACGGAAAAACGTTTCTTTTTTCGTTAGATAATTTTTTTCAAAATTATATCAAAATACAAGATAATTATTTCAGCTATGCACTCAAACTCAGAGTATTTATTTTAAATAAATCATTAACAGGCTGTTTTGAACTGTTAACCTATCTTCACAGAATTTTGTATGCACCAGTCTTCCACAAATTACTTAATTAAAAAATTGTGTCTGTAGACTATTTAATAACTTTTTCTTTAATTTGTGAAATAAATCGAAAAACGTCTCGAGTCTTTGATGAAAACTAAAACTGCATTATTGGATTTTTGAAAAATCGGTATTCTTAGCCAGGATTCGAACCGGATGATTTTGAAAAAAAAAAAACATCCTGTATAAACCATCCGACAGTGCCACTAATGAGGATCAATTCCACTCTAGTAATAACACATGATAAACTAAAGAACATTAAATAGCTCATTTTATGACCATGTCAAAAAAACACATTTTTCATACATTTTTGACAGATTGCTACTGAGATGTAAATGCGAACATTGTTTGAAAACTAGCAAAATTGGCACTCAGGTGTAAAAGAGTGGACAAGAAGCCAACTCCAATAAAGTTGGGAAAAGGCTCAATAGATAATGTAAAAAAATCAAGGACTTTTGTTCGTCTCACAGACATAAATATAAACGACAAACCTCATTAGCTCACGAGTTTAGATTTCATCAAAACATAACATTTCGCAATCATTAAAGATTTACAAGAAGCGAATGATTACTGCTTCTAGAATATCGAAAGTAATTTAGATATATTTGCTATAATAGCTACGATAAAACTAAAAGTGAGTTTTAGTAATTGACGCAATAGCAGACATGTTTATGTCATTGACATTTAGCTGAAGTGGTTGTACTTTAGACATCGATTTATTATTACAGATTATTGAGAAGAAGATTGACCAATCACATCAGACAGTTTTTTTTTTCTTCTTTTCGCAAAGGAATCACAGTGAAATACTTTACACAATTATTCCGCTTTTTTTAATGTGAACGTATATTTTGATAATGTAAATGATTATCTTGTATGGTCTAAAATAAAGATTATTGTTATTTCTCCTTTCAATATACCGAGAACAGACACTCCTTGGAAAAACTTTGCCTAATATTTTTGTGCATTTGTGTGAATGACGTGCTCAGCATTAGGATATGATTAAATTGTTCCTTATAAGCTTATTATTATTATGTAGAAACCGAAATCAAGGTGACTTACGAATTTCGCAACAACAACACCATTTCTGATATAATTAATCAAACTGCAGGCAGTAATTAATCCGACAGCCAATGCATTACTTATAACTTTGTACATCTCCAATAATTTTTCTGTCAGTCTTTCTTTATTTATCACATTATTAGAAGAATTTAAAAAAAAAACCGAGGAGCTCGTGGCTAAATAATAACAGCCGCACAGGTCGATCTTCAAGGTTAAGCAACGCTTGCCGAGGTTGGTCTATGGATGTGTGACCATCTTAACACACCGAGCTTCCTCCGTGCCTCGGAAAGCACGTTAAGCTGTTGGTCCCGGCTGTCATTTGGAGATCTTTGGCAGTCGTTACGGATAGTGAGAAGCCATAAAATCTGACTCCAGTTTTGCCAAGAAGTACTGTGTTACCCAGTGGGTTGTGGAGGTCTGGTAGGCAGCCGCTCCACGTAAAATACTAGTATTCAGCTGAATCCGGATTGACTGGAAGCCGACCCCAATATAGTTGGGAAAAGGCTAGGCATTAAAAGAATTTTAAAGTTTGACTGTTTGGACACCCATGTTATTCAGACTACTATAATATAATTGCGACAATAATTCTGTCTGTCCATTTGTTTGTCTTTCCATTTGTCTGTCTGTCTGCTTGTATCCTATTCACGTCTTATCGGCTTAAAGGATCTAATCCTGAACATTTCCTGTTTTGGGACATAATCTGATTTTCATCCCGAGAGAATCTTCCCTTGCGATTCAGTCTTTCTATCCATTATCTATTTAATAAAAACGGGAACAAAAATCAAGTTTGTTGTATGGGAGCCCCTTTAAATATTTATTTTATTCTGTTTTTTAGTATTTGTTGTTATAGTGGCAACAGAAATACATCATATTATGAGAAAATTTCAACTGTCTAGCTATCGCGGTTCTGAGATTCTTTAGATACAGCCTGGTGACAGACAGACAGACAGACAGACAGCGAAGTCTTAGTAATAGGGTCCCGTTTTTACCCTTTGGGTACGGAACCCTAAAAATGAATCCCTATTTCCCTTGGTCATCACATCACGCGTGAATGGCTGGAACGATTTCGCTGATTCTTTTTTTTGTAGAATTTGTTACTGTCAGGAGAAAGTTGTTATGAAAGAAAAAAAAATAAAAAGTTGCAGTTGATGAGAGCGAAGCCGCAGGGGGACAGTTAGTAATAAATAAAAAAAATTACACTCACTTCGAACAATCCTTACAGCTCTTGCTTTTACTCAAGAGCTTAGCCTTCGCCGAGTCCTTTGTCTCCACAGCCGAGCAATAGCACTTGGACTTACTGCCTCCTTTCAACGAGCAGTAACAGCGGTCCACACAGCTCTCCGACTCACATTCGGAGCATGACACATACCCACTCGAACTGTTCCGGTTCTGACATCCCAATCTATTGCTCAGGGTAAGAAAATCCGAGTCTTCTGACGTCGATGTCCTCTCTCCTGGCCTGGATTTTCCAGTTCTTTTCGAAACATGGACGGTCTTGTCTGATCTTTTCGAATGTCTCTGTCTTGACCCCTGTCGCTTTGGAGAAGGTAGCATGGGCTCTTTGGGACGAAACTGCCGTAAATCGTAGCTGGAGGTAGACACTGAGCTTTCTGATACAGGGTCTTTTGCTAGGTCTACGGATACGGGAGGTTTGGTCTCTTTACTCCTTATGTCTTTGCCGAACGGCATTCGAAAGGCCATTCGGAGACCGCTCGCGCCTTTTAGTATCTTTCGTCTTTTGTTTTGAAACATACTGTTTCTTCTTAATATCTTTTTCTTTTGTTTCTTCATTATCGCTTTGCTGTGCTGAAAGATTTCGTCTTTCGTTAAGGTTACTGCTAGTTTCAGTAGGAATTCTTTGTATATCGGCTTCAGATCATTAAAGGACATGCCCTCGGCGTCTATTATGGCATTTAGGATCTCGTCCATCGAATGCAAGTTCTCCTGAACTTTGAATTCATTAAAAAGTTCATTGAACCCTAACGGTGAGCCTCCTCCTTTCTTACCGTTGTTTCTGAAATTTAAAACGGTTACTTTATTTGCTGTCACACCATTATCAACTGCATTAATAAGTTTGGGTACAGCGAGAACACTAGAGAGAGGTTTGAAAGTAAAATCTTTGATTGTATCAAAGAGCTTTGGCCATTTCTCAGAATACCCACTAACACGATGATTCGAAAGATTCACCTAGCTTAATTGAGGCATGCTACAAATCAAAATTGAGCTAAAGTTTGCAAAATAGTGCAGATTTAGCCAGTCACTGATCAAATTAACGTCAACACAAATGGAAAAAAGGAGTAAAAATTAACAAAAAGCAGAGTACATTGGCTTTCTCAATAAGGATGTTGCAAGTGTAATGATAGTTAAAAATAACTCGGCGGCGTATTGGATCAGAGGAATGTAGCGGACGCGCTTGCCTTGCCACAATTACGAGCATGCGAGTGCGCGCAACACTCCACTAAGCACGCTCTATGCGCCTCTCGTTACAGCAATTTGAACGAACATATTGATCATGTGAAAAACTCAAGATGTCAGCGTGCATTGGGTAAAAGGAAATAACAGCTCAAGCGTACCAACGAAATTGCTAAGAACGAAATTTCAACACTTGATTTATACACTAGAACAATTTAGAAATACATACCTGTGTCCAATCGACTTGTACCTAGTAAGGCCGCCCGCGTTCAGGAAGCTGCCTGAGCGCGGAATGGCTACTTTAGTCAATATGTCACCGGATTCGTTTATAGACTTTCTTCCACTTTGACTTCTGCGTAGAGGTTGCTTGGGAGGCTCCGGAGGGGCTTCCGAAGGCGGCTTTATAGGTATCGGAGGAGGTAATGTGGGTGGTCTCTGCAAACTTTTTCGTCGTTCTAACTGTCTAAACAATTCTATTTTCTCTGAAACCTTGCTTCGGACGGACGATTCACTGCTATGCACGTGTTTAAGGTTTTGAATCTGACGAAGGCCGGGGTTCTGAGCATTTTTGACGGACTTCTTCGAGCCCTGCGTATCGCTGCCACTTGTGTCGTTATGCTTTATAGAATCCAGCTTAGCTTTCACTTCTTCTACTGTGATTCGTTTCACATCGGCGGGAGGGATCGACGGAGGTGGGGGAGGGCGCGGCAGGCTCTCTGAAGATAACTTCTTCGTCCTTTCCAGCCGGGGCTTCTCCGTGTAAGATTCGCAGGCAGAAAAGCCATCAGCTCGATCACTGTCGCCACTCATAGAAGACGTGCTTCTCTTCTTGCGTGGCGGCCTGATTGGTATTTCGTTCGGCGACATGCTGCTTCCGACGCTCATGCAGCTGACACCGTTTCGATTCTTGAGCTTCTTCTTGTCAGTGTGACCTTGCCGGCTCATGTGCGCCATCAGCGATTTGTATAACGTGGCCGCTATGACGATAGCGTCCTCGGTCGTCTGACATACAAACCCATGACACTCCAGCTGCTTCGCGACGCCGATCTTCCTCATCACAACAGCGAAAAGAGGTGAATGCGAGTTTTCGTTGTGGGAGAGGATATACTTCTTGTCTGGTGACTCTAAAGTTTTGAAAAGGGCTTGTCGGTCGATGTTATCAGGATCGGTGATAAGGGGCAGGAAGGCGTAGCAGAGATCATGGTCATCTTCTTCGGAGGGTTGCACGACGAACTTCACGGCTGACCAGACTGCTATTGTGGGGAAAGGGTTAAGTTGTTCGAGGTCGCCTTTGTCTCCTTTATATCTTACTTTGAGTCCGCTTTTTGATATTTCTAATCGTCCGTTTAGGGCGTTTTTATGGCGGTAGTTTCTCCTATATGTGAAGTATAGGTCTCTTAGGGGTGTCTGGAGCCCTGAGAGGCTAGTGACCTTGCTGTGTAGGGGTGTGGAGCCGAGGTAGTGCACATTGAAGATGTGCACGCCGATGGACTCGACCGCCTGCTTGGACTCGCCCGCCATGTCCGCGAACATCCTTTCTATGCGATCCTGCACTGTGTTGTTACTGACTTTGCTCTGGCAGTAGCCGTCGTCATCTTCGTAGATTTTTACTTTGTCTTCGTGGGTCGAATTCACCTGCGAACAATATTTTTTTTTAATTAATTTTTCAATATTATAAAATGACCTGAGTCATGCAGCAGTTATACTGTTCCAAAGGAATATCTTTCAAAAAATTTGTCAGAACTTCACGATTTTCTATTACAATAAAACGAATAAGCACAGTAGTACATCCGCGTATGATTTAGTATATAATACTATATATCTTCACATAAGTAGACCGTGCAAGTTGCCTACCACGATGTTTGATGAGCGAGACTTTTATATTAATTTTCTTTATTTAATTAACGAACAGTAGAAATCTATCTTCTATAATTTTAAGATAAATTATTACCTATCAATGAGGAATTTCCCCTCGTAATAGGTTATTTTAATAAATACAAAAAATAATAATTCTATTTAATCCTTCCGTTAGATTTTCAGAAACTTTAAATATTTTATTGATTTTCAGAAATCAATAAAAAATTGAATGTATTTTTTTTTGCTGGCGATGTCACTTTATAGTGAACCATTGCGTGACGTCATTCGAGATTTCAACACACTTTTAGGGTTCCGTACCTGAGGGGTAACCAACAAAACTCTATTGCTAAGCCTCCGCTGTCCTCCCGTTCCTCCATCCGTCCGTCTACAAGTGGGCTGTATCTCAAGAACTGTAATAGGAAGACAGTTTCTATTGCCGCTATAATATAACAAGTAATAAAAATTAAAAGGGGCTCCCATACAAGAAATGTGTTTTGTCGGTTTATGGTTTACGGAACCCTTTGTGTCCGACTCGCACTATGTCGGTTTTTTTTTGTTATCGTAGAAAATAATAGTTTTCGAATCTGTCGTAAATTAGTTTTAATTCGATAAAATCCCTATTGGCAACATTCTTCGAACATGTAGGAGTACCAATCGCTCCTGAGTATCCCTTCGAGGACAATAACAGGTGTGATGTTATAAGTTTAAAGGGGCATTGTTAGTCGACGATATTATTATGGGGAAAGATATTTAGATACAGAACTGTAGGAATTGATATTTCCTATTTTCTTCCTCTTTTTGAGTCGGATGACAACCTCATCCTTTTTTGGAAGTCTATTAGAAAGTCGGTCGAGGGGATTTCAGGACCAGTCTCAAAGGTTGGTCTGTGGATGAGTGACCATCTTAACATACCGAGTTTTCTCCGTGCCTCGGACAGCACGATAAGGTCAGTCCCGGCTGTCATTTGTAGATCTTTGGCAGTCGTTACGGATTGTCAGAAGTCAGTAAAATCTGACACCAGTCTTGCCAAGAACTGCCATGTTACACAGTTAATGGGTTGTGGAGGTCTGGTAGGCAGCCGCTCCACGTAAAATACTGGTATTCAGCTGAATACGGTTTGACTGGAAGCCGACCCCAATACAGTTGGGAAAAAGCTAGACAGATGATATTGGAAGAATTTAAAAGTTTGACTGTTTAGACGCCCATATTATTCAGACTAGACAGATGATGACGTCATAGTTTTTTAATTATGTCGTAACGACGGTGTCTCACAATACCTACCTCCAAAATATGAGTACATGCCTTTTGTGTTAGATACTTCTAATTACAGGGTTTTACAACTTAATTAACATTTCACCATCCGCAGTCATTGGGCTTGTTTGACGTAGTGTTGTAATAGTTACATGTATCTTACATATGTACCTATGCTATTTGTAACTTCTCGTCTTGATCTAATACCCTTTGCAATACATTGTGGGCTATTGTAACTAAATGGTTAGTTTCACATACCTTGGACTTTTGTCTGTTCTGTTGAACGATTTTGACGGGACTTTCACTGGTAGATAGCTGCATTATAAGCATTATAAAGAGATACCTAGGCTTGCTTTAGAATGAAAGCCACAGATGAAGTTACCAGGTAGACAAAGAAGGGGAAGCCTTGAAGCTAAATGGGGATTAACTCGAGCGTCGCGGGGAAGTATTTGATTTTGTAGTTTAGATGATGAGAACCTAACAATTACATTGTATAGATTCAACGTCTTTAGTATTTTATATTTTTTTGGATAAAATGCAATATGTAACGATTATTTTGTAATACATCACATGATTTAAAAGAGTGTCCGTGGAGTTTCTTGCACGTTCTTCTCCATAGAGATCTACGCTTTGGAACGTGCAAATAGCTTCATGTTTTTGACTAACCGACCTTGACAATTCAAAAGTGTTAGTAAATGGTTTATTTGGAATATACGTTTTGATTTGATAGAAGAGTAAAAGGTTCTGTAATGTTTTTCCGTTCAGTGGTGGAGGAAGCGACCACAGATTTTCAAAAATGTAAAAAATATAAATAGCATGGAGATACATACAAATATATGCGTAAAAAATAAACTAATTTTACTTAGCAATGGGACAAACTTACAGTCGATAGCGATGCGGATGTTTTTTTTGCCATATATTAGGGTGACATAGGAGTGTTTATTTTTAGTTAGTTAGTATTTATTAACACATAATATGTTTAACATATGAATGTTGACTATGATGAAGAAGAGTGCATTTCTCATGAACATAAACATTAAGTCAGCTTAACAGGTGTCACCAAGAATTTCCACATTACATAACAATGAAGCACGTGCATTTGTTGTGAGACATTCATGTGTCATGGGGACGAACCTGCGACATCACACTATTGTTATCTTTATGAGGGCTTTTTTACTTGTGTTTTACGTATCAAAAGCCTAAGACAATAGGGTAGATGATTTAAAAAATCTAATTTGTCTTGGACCGAGTGCTCATTTGTGCTATTTAAAGAACTAGCTAAACGCCTTAGTTCACACTTTGCGAGACCCAAGGGCTGGCTGTTACCTCGGACAGAGGACAATGCCGCCAGTCTTTTGGGCTCACTTCAAGTCGACAGCGATGCGGACGTATTTCTTGACGCCATGTTATAGTTAAGAGTTTATTTTTATTTTAAGTTAAGTAGGTATTGTTGTTTACTTTTAAATAAATACCCTGGTCAAATTGAATGTGTTAGTCAGTTAGATTATCAAAAAACATTGGACACGTAATGTTTCTTTTTCACGTTAATACAAAATTAAGACGAATGGTGCGTTTAAAACTTGTGTGATGCCTTCTATTATTGCAGAATAGTGACGTCAAAACCCCTCACTCCTGATCTTTTATGCGTTTTATCTACGTCTTTTTTTTTATTTGATAGAGACACATGAACATCTATTTAACTATTTAGCTAGTGAATCTTACTAAGGCTGCATACAATCTAGAATGGCATAGTACACATTAAAATTCTCCTAGTTTGTGTGCCACATAGCTTAACCGTTTCAACAATATGTATTGTACCCAGCATTTGAGCTTTATCACCGTCAATCAGAACTCTGTGACAGTCGTTTTAAAGGTACTGACACGGCGATTTTCGCACCCAAACCCATTAAAGTTCAGCCCTTTAATCAGCTGCGCGGATGGCTACAAGTACACACCCAGAGAACTGGACCTCGACACCAGGGGTCTACTCTCTAATCCCGAAGTAAAGAAGAGTACGAAACTACGAACTAACGGCCGAAACTACGAACTACGGGCTAAGATCCCACGATGCAAGGAGGCTATGCCATCTCTAAACATGAAGTTAACTAGGTTCCAAATAGCGGGGACCATCACCGAGCACTATTCACTGAAGCAACAGATGTTTTCAATAACCTTAGAACAGATGGTCGATGGGGCCAAAAAGTTCTGGAGTGGCGTCCGCGTATCGGAAGACGCAACATTGACCGAAAACCTGGTGAGGGTCGCTGGTAGCCGATGGATGCGAGACGCACAGGAGCGGTTGTTATGGCGACACTTGGGGGTGGCCTATGTCCTGCAGTGGCGGTCTTTCGGCTGATTTAATAATGAGTTACCTTAGGGTCTCTGTCTTGCTGCACCGGCGCGTAGTGATGGCTGGTGAGGGAGCGCGTGTCGTCGAAGAGCGCGTCGATCTTGTGCTTGTAGGAGAGCGAGGAGACGGACGGCGCCCGCGCACGCCGCGGCTCGTCGTCGCGCGCGCCCAGGCGGAACCCGCCCAGCGGCGCGCTTCCGTTGTCGCACGTCACCATCTACAAACAAATGAGAACAATTTAAGAGCACTGCAATTCATCATCTGCCTAGTCTTTTACCAACTGTATTGGGGTCGGTTCCAGTCAAACCGGAATACCACTATTTTACGTGGAGTGGCTGCCTACCAGACCTCCACAACCCATTAACTGGGTAACACGGTTCTCCTTGGCAAGACTGGGTGTCAGATTTTCTGGCTTCTGACTATCCGTAACGACTGCCAAAGATCTCCAAATGACAGCCGGTACCAACAACTAAACGTGCTTTCCGAGGCACGGAGGAAACTCGGTATGTTAAGATGGTCACCCATCCACAGACCAACCTCGGCAAGCGTTGCTTAACCTTGAAGATCGACCTGTGCGGCTGTTATTATTTAGCCACGAGCTCCTTAGACAGTTACAGACATGATGATCGATGATGTTCGTTTCGATTGATTGATCGAATGATCGATGGATCAGTAATAACGCTTTTTGCGTATTCACTGTATATAATAGCTGTTTTAGTAGCGTTTTTGTCGGAAACCGGTTAGTTGGTTTTGCACTATTTAACCTAACAGTGCTAGTTTAGTGTGCAATTTGGTTAAATTTCTAGAATTGTGGGAGCAATTATTCTGTTGAATGCTTGCTTAGGTATTAATGCTGTGAACGTTACCAACGCTTTTTTTTATACAATTTGAACTGTTGGTCTGTAGAAATATTACCGAGACTCCGCAGTGCCTCGCAAAGCGGTTGGTACCGGCTGCCTTCTGATAGTCGATACAGGCAGTCAGACGCCAGGAAATCAGGGGGCTACTCTCTAAGCCTGAAGTCTGTAGTTTCGGGCTTAGTTGTGGGCGTATTCTACACCGTGTCGTCCAAAATAAAATAAAATAATTATACCTGATTGCACCTAATCCGGCTCGAAGGACCACAATTTTAGGCTATCTACAGGGATGTTTGCGTGTTTTTGCTATTTATTAGTGTTCCTAACTAATACTAAACTGTCCATCCGTCTCCAGGCTGTATCTCATGAACTGTGATAGATAAACAGTTGACATTTTTACAGATGATGTATTTCTGTTGCCGCTATAACAAAAAGTACTAAAAAATTAAATACATATTTAACGGGGCTCTCATAAAACAGATATGATTTTTGTCGTTTTTATAGATATGGTACGAAACCCCTGGTGCGCGAGTCCAACTCGCACTTAACCGTTTCATAAATAAAGATAAATTATGAAAAAAAAAATTCTTAGACTGACTCATTCTAACTACAAGTCAATAATGTAAGCATTTCTTAAATTCTTCTCACTTAATTGAAAGGAAATGATTCACACCCCACTCAAGTTATGGAATCCAACAATAGAGGGCTAGGCTCACTACTACATGCAATAGTCCATTCTTTGTATTAAAATATTCTAGTTTGACAAGTCCATCACTTTCTAGCTGAGGTCAGAAACTATTTGCTTAGTCATATATCGTGAATCATTGAAGAAAATTTAATTAAAGTAAATGTGCGGTCCATTTTTTAAAATTGATATTCTGTTTGTTTTATAGAGACTGTAGAGAATACTTATTTACAATATTGTCAGTTGACTCGCCAACGCACCACCGCACAGGCCGACAGCTCGACAACGACTCCCCGCCCCACCACTCGTACCGGTATTTATAACCGAGCGACGTGTGCGCCCGAGGCAACGTCACAATACTGTTATCAGTTTGTAGGTAGTTCGAAATATTGATATCTACATACACTACAGAGACATCCTCATATAAAGTGGACGAAAGAGAAAAGAGAATGTGGTTGACTACGTTTAACTTTTTAAAATATGACGTGCCAATGTCATCCTTTCTTCTAAAAAGTCTTTTGTGAAAAAGGGATAGTGCTATGCAAGACGCATAACAGTATAACTATGTCTCGCTCACACACAGGAACCATGATAGTTTTAAGACATCATGTAGGTTGTAGAACTGTGGCTGATGTTATGTGCATTTTTGGCATTTACTTATGTAGAAATTAGCTTTGTCTTTTTACTTCTCTTAAATTGGGAAGATAAATACTATACTCAAGCTTGACAAAAATATTTAAATCAACACTATCTATCCCCGCGGCTTCGCTCCCGTCAACTGGCGACTTTATTATTTTTAGAGTTCCTTCTAAAGGGTAAAACGGGACCCTCTTACCAACTGTTACCGTCTATCTGTCTGTCTGTCACCAGGCTGAATCTCTTGGACCGTGATAGTTAGACAGGTGAAAGTTTCACAGACGATGTATTTGTTGCTGCTATAATAACAAGTACTACAAACAGAATAACATAAATATTTAAGGGGGATCCCATACAACAGAACCCTTCGATCCCTCGGAACCCTTCGATCCCTCGGAACCCTTCGATCCCTCGGAACCCTTCGATCCCTCGGAACCCTTCGATCCCTCGGAACCCTTCGATCCCTCGGAACCCTTCGATCCCTCGGAACCCTTCGATCCCTCGGAACCCTTCGATCCCTCGGAACCCTTCGTCCGCGAGTCCGACTCGCACTTAACCAGTTTTTTTCTTTCGTAAGAGACTTAAAGCAAGCCCCAATAGCAAACACAACAAAGAAAGAATTAGCAAAATCGGTCCAGCCGTTCACGCGTGATGCTGTGACCAAGGGAAATAGGGATTCATTTTTATTTATGACGATCTATGGGTAACTTGGAAGACCCTTCCCACCTGGGCACACTTTACCATTGCCAACTTGGAAAACTCTAAACAGACTCCGCACTCAGATCTACAGTTTTATTTGACGTATCTCCGCAGTCCAAAAGGATGAGAAATCATCAAATGATTCCTCCCGCTCTGGGCGGAGCAGAAAGGAGTGTCAGACTATTATTGACCCATGCGTGTTCCCTATATATACTAATGGCGCATAGCCCTTTGCGTTCCAGGGCGGTGACTCTTTTTAATAAATTACGCAAAGTGTTTTTTTTTTTTTTTTTTTTTTTTACTTGGTATGGGTTTGCTCTTGACTCTAGTCTTGGTCAGAGATGACAGAGACAAAGTCTACGATGGAGCGAGCTTACCCAGAAGTAGCCTGTTCACTCTAACTTTGAAAAGATAAGGGTTGTAAGCATTCGGAAACACAAACGCAGGCAAAGAGTTCCACTCCTTTGCTGTGCGCATTATGAAAGACGCTTGGAAGCGCTTAGTGCGAGTTGGTGGAATAGCAACAAGGTAGGGATGGCAAGTTGCAGTGCGTCTGGATGTCCGATGGTAGAAGGGGGCTGGTGTAACCCATAATGTGAAGATCCAACGCCATTTTGATTACATTGTGAAAACGAGATAGTGCTATCATCTTATTATGATAGGGTATAGCTTTGTCGCTCTCACACACCAACATACAAAAGGGGTCAGCTAATACAAAGGAGACGTTGCGTTATTGCGATCATAATTTTATTATACAAGATGTAAATTCTGTTTGATATGACCTTAAACAGAATCTACGATGAATAGCTAGGAAGGCATTTGCCCTACAATTAGTGCCAATTACCAAACAATGAGTTACATAAAAACACAACAAAATTGCGTGTATATAATTAAAACATAAATTCAACAAGTCACAAGTATTTACCTACACAATGAAAACATAAGTACCTACATACATTAACGGAAAAACCGGCCAAGTACGAGTCGGACTCGCACATGAAGGGTTCCGTACCATGAACCTTAATTTTTATCATTTGGTTTTTTAACGCCAACAGAAGTACACAATCTATGAAAATTTCAACTATCTACCTGTTACCCTATGTAAGATATATTGTAGAAGTTGTAAAATTACTTAAATAAATTATCATTTATTAGCTGACCCGCGCAACTTCGTCTGCGTCACATTTTCCTTTAATGCTCAGCTCCTATTTGTCTAAGCGTGGTGATATATAGCCTAAAGCCTTTCTCGTTAAATGGGCTATCTACCACTGAAATAATTTTTCAAATCGGACCAGTAGTTCCTGAGATTAGCGCGTTCAACAAACAAACAAACAAACTCTTCTGCTTTATAATATTAGTATAGATTTATTACGGTTCTTGAGATACAGCCCGCTGACAGACTAGACGGACGGACGGCAGCGAGGCTTAGTAATGGGGTTCCGTGTATTACGGCTTTGGGTACGGAACCCTAAAATGTGACCTCATACCTTCACGACACAATACACATCTGTGTTAGGCTAAATTAACCAATTTTAATAGATTTATTGCACTTCAGTATCATTTGTAATTAAGTAGGTACATACTTAACTTTTGCCAATTTCTTTGTTAATTGCTAGCTATCAGTCTGTTTGACAGTTTTGATTGGGATGTTGCATAATTGCATTTCAGCTGATAAATTAATGATTAAGAAATAACTTTTTACTTTAAAAAAACAAGCTTTAATAGTTTTCGTGTTCTCCTCAGCAAGCCCTTTCATTTGATACCCAGGCCATACTGTAGTAGTGCAGAAAAAATAACTAGACTGCCATTTTGGATGATCCGCCATATTGGAATTAGAATGACGTCACAGCTAATCATGCATTGTCATCTAAAATAAGCGTGTATACTAAATTTCAGCTCAATTGTTTAAAGATAAGATTTAAAATTTAGTTGCGAGATTCCACCCGGACAAAGGTATAAAGTCTACATTTCAGGATGTTAATATGCAGTCTGCTCAATTTAATGCAACTGGGCAACAGCAATTCAGCTTCATGAAAAAGTGAATAGGTTACTTCTGGGTAAGCGTGCTCATCTTCGACCATTTCATCACTACCATCAGGTGAGATAGTGGTCCAAAGCGAGCCTATCAATAGTAAAAAAAGCTAATCAGCTTCCTGTTTAAGACGACAAAAGCCTTATTAATAGAGCTCATTAATCCACTTTGAAATGTCGATATCTTTTTAACAATATATTAATAGTCAGCGTCAATCCGTTCGAAACCAGTTGATTTCATAATCCAATTAGTCAGTGGATAGAAATACAGCCATTATGTTTTACCGGCGACATTGGATGATTTCACTTCTCATTAATGAGAATCGTATTAAAAATGATTTTATGGCTAAAATCTGCATTTTTAGCGCAAAACCCGACACTTTCGACGCATAGAAATATTCGTTGTCTGGGAAAGGAAGCGGTTTCTATGATTTTGTAGTTTCATTGACTTTTTTAAGTAATGTATTTTAATCATATACAAATTTGAGTTTGCACAGATGTTTTAATAAAACCTACCACAAACATTAGTAAGGTTTGTGGCCTACAAACTTGGGATGGCGAACCTGTGCCACTCGTGCTTTTTGTGGCACTCGTGCTTTATATGGTACTCGTGCTTTTTGTGGCACTCGCGCTTTATATGGTACTCGTGCTTTTTGTGGCACTCGCGCTTTTTGTGGCACTCGTGCTTTATGTGGTAATCGTGCTTTTTGTGGCACTCGTGCTTTTTGTGGCACTCGTGCTTTATATGGCACTCGTGCTTTATATGGTACTCGTGCTTTTTGTGGCACTCGTGCTTTATGTGGTAATCGTGCTTTTTGTGGCACTCGTGCTTTTTGTGGCACTCGTGCTTTATATGGCATTCGTGCTTTTTGTGGCACTCGTGCTTTATGTGGTAATCGTGCTTTTTGTGGCACTCGCGCTTTTTGTGGCACTCGTACTTTATGTGGTAATCGTGCTTTTTGTGGCACTCGTGCTTTTTGTGGCACTCGTGCTTTATATGGCACTCGTGCTTTTTATGGCACGCAACAAAATTATTCAGACACGCGAATCTTTGTACTTGAGAGATAAAATAACTACTGACTGGAAGACTAACAAAACACCGACTTCAAAAATTAAAGTTATTTTTAACTTTGTAGTGTATTTTTTTATTTGGAAGTCGGTTGTATTTTTTTTGTTAACAATTCTATTACACCCATCTCTAAAATAATTATATCTACCTATATTACCACTACATACCTTCTAAAACAATTGAAGATCCCAATCAGAATAAATGTGTTACCAATCTACGTCCGTAACAATTCTATTACACCCATCTCTAAAATAATTATATCTACCTATATTACCACTACCTACCTTCTAAAACAATTGAAGATCCCAATCAGAATAAATGTGTTACCAATCTACGTCCGTAACAATTCTATTACACCCATCTCTAAAATAATTATATCTACCTATATTACCACTATATACCTTCTAAAACAATTGAAGATCCCAATCAGAATAAATGTGTTACCAATCTACGTCCGTAACAATTCTATTACACCCATCTCTAAAATAATTATATCTACCTATATTACCACTACCTACCTTCTAAAACAATTGAAGATCCCAATCAGAATAAATGTGTTACCAATCTACGTCCGTAACACATTTTATACATAAATTAGGATGGTTTTCTATTATACACAATTGAATAACAATAAATACTCATAATTAGGAAAATTTCAAGCCAGTTGAAAGGCTAAAGCAATAACCGAGCAAATAGCGAAATAAATTTGCCAACGGAAACATTGAATAACTAAGATTTAGTAAGTAATTATCACGGGGCTGGTATCCTGACGACAATTAATAGTTTCCGATGTAAATGGAAAGTTAGGAAACAAAGTTAATTAGATCTCTTTCCTGTACTTTCAAAACAATGAAAGAAACTTACAATACGATAACTATTTTCTTTCGAGCTTTATTGTATGGATCTGAATGCTGGACACTTGGACAGTTAAGAAGACGCACGAACAAAAGGTCCACGTAAACGAGATGAAAATGCTTCGTTAGGCGGGAGAAGTAACGAGAATGGATAGAGTTCGAAACAAATACGTGCGAGGTAGTTTTAAAGTAGCACCAATCGTCGATAAAATGACAGAACGACGTCTTAGGTGGTATGGAGATGTGAAAAGGCGCAGCACAGACCATATAGTTCCGGTCGACGTACCAGAACAAAAGAGAAATAGAGGCCGGCCACCCTCCACCTGGTGGTCCAATATTGAGAGAGAACTCAGAAAAGCCCAATAGGCTAGATTCCATCATCCACAAATTGCAAAACTATTTAGTCCGTCAATTAGAGTATTGAAAAATAATGGACACGTATTTTTTGTTTTTGTAAATCAATGAATATTGACAAAGATAAAACGCATTTAAAAACTCGGGAGTGGGGGCTCGTGACGTCACGACTCACTAAAAATTATGCGATGGTGTGACGTATTGAGAATTTTAAAAGCGTCGTAACTTCGTCAATTTTGGTTCCCGTAACAAAAGAAAAAACATGGGTCAAATATTTTGTGATAATCTAACTGACGGACTAATTAGATTTTTTCAGGACTCAAACCTATTGTCAGAATCGACAACCCAGGATAGAATATCCTGGCACAGAAAAATGAGGAGGCCCGACCCCCCATAAAGGGATCAGGGAAAGACAAAGAAGTAGACGATGATTATTATCTAAAACCGCACCATACAACATGTGTTAAAATAATGCTACATGTTGTATTGTATTTTGAAAAACTTTTTTTATGGAATCAACCCTAATATCATCATATCAGCTGAAAGACGTCCACTGCTGGATATAAGGCCTCCCCTAAAAGTCGCCACTACACCGGTCCTGTGCGTGTCGCATCCATCGGCTATACGCGACCCTCACCTTAAACCTTATATCGACGGCGAAGTGCCAATAACACCTATCTGACAAAGTCAAAAATTTACGCAAACGAAAAAAAACGTTTCATGTTTGATAAGGTAATAATTAGTTATTACCTATAGGTATTTATGAATTAACGTTAAATTCTCAAATTTAAATATTATACGAAATTTGTATATATTGTGATAGTGTTGTATTTATTCGATTAAAAATCAAGTAATACCATAAAATAGACAGGTTGGGTAAGGAGGTATTTTCACATTTTAAATTTAATGCTGTTGCAACTAAGAATACACTAGGTGATTTTATTAAAACATGCGAATGACGCCTTTAAATTCAAAACGATAGAACGAAAGAGACGAATTCGATATAGCAATAAAAACAGCTGTTTAATAAATTTTCTGGAGTTTGGGATTCTTCATCTTCCTGCCCTTATCCCATGTTACTTGGGGTCGGCGCAACACTTTTTTTCCTTCCACTCTGCCCTATCAGCCGTCAAAGTTTCACTAACTCCCTTTTCCGTTTTCTTTCATATCGATTTTTTTTAAATTGGGAAGTTTACGGGTGCGATCGTTAAAAATGCACTTTGTGCATAGAAAACTTCTGTGAATGCACTTAAATCTTTTGAAAGGCAAATAAAGGTTTTATTAAAATACTCACTGTTTGAGAAGACTGTGGGCCTTGGGCCCAATATTTATTAGCATTTTGACACACCCTCACCAACTATACAGAACACCTGAAACAATTATAAATTATCATATTAAAATAGTATAATATATTATTTGCAAGATATTTTTTTTTGTTTTTAGGAATAATTTAAGAATATACTAAATAGATAAGGATAGAAAAATGAATAATAATAAATAATTAAATAATATTATCCGATCTAAAAATTGGTTGACTAAAGGCTCGTGATGTATCAATCTATACATCTATACATATAAATAAATTTGGAGTATCTGTTTGTAAAATTGAAATAACCGTTTTTTACTACATCTACACTAATATTATAAAGAGGAAAACTTTGTTTGTTTGTTTGTTTGATTGTAATGAATAGGCTCAAAAACTACTTGACCGATTTTAAAAATTCTTTCACCATTCGAAAGCTACATTATCCACGAGTAACATAGGCTATATTTTATTTTGCAAAAAAATAGGGTTCCGTAAGATATTTGGGTTTTTCGGACACAAGGTGTAAAAATCAACCACAAAAGTTACTTATTTTGCGTACGCTGCCTAAACTATAAAAGATACAACCATAAATAGTTCTAATTAATTGTAGATCTTATAAATATCTACAAAAAAGTCCGCGACACACTATACCTATCTATGTCGAGTGAGGCGCAACAACCATTTTTTTGTTTAAAAATTTAGATTTTTTTGGACTACAATTAAACGCGTTTATTTTACTCATGCTATTAATCCTTATCAAAATAAAGTATTTCATCACTAAGTACAGTTTACGTAGATCATATTTGGTCTGTGAATGATTAAAATCGGACGTTTGGTTTTGAAGTTATGGCGAAATGAAAATATTACGATTTCTGCTGCACGGCCCGCGCGTTGCGGCGGTCACCAAGGCCCGGTGCGCGTGCGGGAGGGGAGTTTAGTTAGATCTATGTAAGGTACCCGCGCGGCTCATACGCGAGGTAGGTAACAGTTCTTCTCACGGTTTTTCTGTAGTGTATTTAGTATCAGCATTGCACCCGTGCGAAGCCGGGGCGGGTCGCTAGTGTATGAATATGTTTATGGCACATACCTACACCAAAATAACATTTTTAAAATTTTTGTCTGTCTGCTGGTTCCGGCTAATCTCTGAAATGGCTGGACCGATTTTGATGGGACTATTATTGGCAGGTAGCTGATGTAATAAGGAGTGACTTAGGCTACGTTTATTTAAGAAAAAAAAACTAAAAAATTATGGAATCAACTGTTAGGCGGAACGAAGTTCGCCGGGTCAGCTAGTCAATAATAAATAAATAATATTTATTCGACAAAACCAGCGTGATACATGTTCAATTTTTTTCATATTAAATTGTTATTCAGGCAGAAAGGTTAAAGAACAAAATTAACGTGCGCGAGACGGGTACAGAACGGTCAAATAAAAAATTGAGCCCTGCCTCCTAAACTAGGAATGTCCTGTATCTTATAGGAGGCAGTCTATCAATATACTTTGTTTATGTATGCACACATGTGCAAAGAGTAAAAGAATTATCTTTCCGAAATATCCGCATCTACCCATTCCTCCAACTATTTATAAAATCAATTTCTCCGTAAGGTTTCTTTATGCTGCATGAGAATCGTTTTCAAAATGATGTGGTTGGCACACAGTAAAACTTCAACATCCTGCAGCAACCGCAAATTGACTGCGATATGACATCGAGCCTTTAGAAAGAGCTCTGAAAGTAAAATATGTGAAACGATTATTAAGTAAAATATGTTAAATGAGATATATGGGCTGATTTTTGAACACTAGGCAGTGGTGACGGGAGGGCGTTTTGAGGGACTGTCTTTTGTAAAAACTTGAAGTTAAAAAAAAAATCGGAAGTAGGTGTCAAAATACGAAGAAAGTAACAAAAACACCGACCTCCGAAATTATCTTTATTTTTTACTTTGTAGCGTTTTTTTTTAATTTGGAAGTCGGTTGTATTTTTTTGTAACAAGTTTTTTATTTTTCACTTTTTGTGGGGGTACCGCTAAAAAGTGAACACCTAAAAACACCACTGCAAAATCGCAGAAAAGCAAAATACGCAATTTCGATTACTTGGAAACATAAAACCATCATCCAAGTAAACGAATTCCAGCTATTTCGATTTAAAATCCAAAGTTCGTAACCGATTTTGATAAAATTTAAATGAGACCAATCTGCAAGTATATCCTTTCAGATAAAACAAGAAATAATTTTACAAATCGGTTCATAATTGACGGAGTTCTGAGGTAACAAACATAGAAAAAAACATACAACCGTATTGAGAACCTCCTTCTTTTTGGGAAGTCGGTTAAAAAGTACTGGCTCTCAGCCTAATTTGACTTTTGAATTTTACCATTTCCAATACGATGATTGGTTCTTAAAGGGTCGAAACTAATTCCAACTAAAAATATTATAAGCATGGACCATGTTCGATCACTCTTCATGTTTTTATCGTAATTCTTAATAAAGCACATCATTAGCTTTTTGCGGATTTGTTTGAAAGAGATACTGCGGCCCTGGAACGCAAAGGGCATTTGTAGGAACGCGGCTGGGTTTTAGTCAGTAAGAGTCTGACACTCCCTTCCGCCCCGCCCAGAGGAGAGGAGTCATTTTTGATAATATCGCACCTTAAATTGTCTTTTAAAATGTAAATCTCGAATCTTCTACAGAAACACGCCAGGTTAAAGACAGTGTTTTTGTCATTCCATTAAGAGTGCCCAGACTCTTACTGGCTAAAATCCACCCGTGTTCTTTATGCCCTTCGCAATTCTGAGACCCTGGCATATCTAGAGAGCCTGTATAATTTACCTTTTTTTTCAACGTACAACTTTATATCCAGTTACTCACTATCACAAGGTCAACAACCTGCCAGATCATTGACATCATTATTAAATTATATATAATATAAATCTAAAAATGCTGGCCATGTTTACTTAACTATGTAAATGAGAATATAACGGAGAAAGTGAGAGTTTTACTTCGCGAAATGTAGCGGATTGAATTAAATGGTTTTATGCCTTATTATTGTTAATATATAATTCGTATGTTGATTTGAAAAAAAGTTTGAGCCTTGTGAAGTCTTGTGTGTAATATGTTGTAAAATGGTTTTGCTTTTATGTAATATTCTGAACAGGTAAAATACACGAAAAGCGGGCGATTTCAAAGGCTTTTAATGTTTGATCTTTAGCAATGTTATTGAGTTAAAATTGTATAGTTAGCAAAGGGTGGAATATGACTGCTGAATTGCCAATGACTGTAGTAATAATGATTGCTTAATAACTATAACATTACAATAAAATAAAAGATTGCAAAAGTCAGGTTCGACAAAAGCGCTGAAAACAGGAAAATGTACATAAATATACCTACTATAAATTCCTCTATTTGAGCAGATTATAACGTCAACCGATTTTGATACCTAATTCTTTTTTTTTCGAAAAAGTTTTAACCAAGTTATTATGTTATCTTTTAGGTTTTTTTTTAGCTTATGCGAATCAAATTTAAATAAAATCGGTTCTTTGGTTAAGAACTTGCGAGATAAATGCCAAAATTGCCAAATTTAACAATTTCAACACATTTTATGTTAGAAATGCGTATGGGTGGATGTATAGATGGATGTATATTTGTTAATCAATCACGCTGGAATGGCTGAACGGATCTGGATGATAATTGGCACATAGATAGATTATAGTTTAGAATTACATAGGCTACTTTTTGACATTAAAAGATTCTTTCAAAATAAAAAGATGACCTTGCGCACAAATCATCAATATGCCATAATTATTTATTATTAATATTATATTAACTATTGAAAAGCATAACATAATAAATTGTATCATGTTGACTGATTTAATTAACTCGATGTATTTTAATGCCAAGGCTATGTCTCATCTAGGTTTATAGAGTGGTCACTTAAATAAGGTTGGCCAATCGATATTTGATCAGTGTGCCAATAGGCTAGATTCCATCATCCACAAATTGCAAAACTATTTAGTCCGTCAGTTAGTATTGAAAAATAATGGACACGTATTTTTTGTTTTTGTAAATCAATGAATATTGACAAAGATAAAACGCATCAAAACTCGGGAGTGGGGGCTCATGACGTCACGACTCACTAAAAATTATGCGAAGGTGTGACGTATTGAGAATTTTAAAAGCGTCGTAACTTCGTCAATTTTGGTTCCCGTAATAAAAGAAAAAACACGGGTCAAATATTTTTTGATAATCTAACTGACGGACTAATTAGATTTTTTCAGGACACAAGCCCATTCTACTAGTTTTCACATTCGCTTCGCATTCGCATCTTTATGGCTTTTTTTACAGTTTGCGACTGACATAAATATGCGAATGCGAAAGAAGTTTAAAAATTAGTGGAATCGGCCCTCTGATCTTTTGAGTCACAATTCTCGTTTTTTTTTTTTCAGTAACTCAAACAGACAATACGCATGTTTTTTTATTCGTTAATTAAAAAACGAATTAGCTCTTCTCATAAACAAATCTAAATGAATTCATTAAATATTTTTACAAATTAATGACAAAGTTAGAGAGAGCTTCAAAGTTCATAAAATAATCAGAAAGAGACTTTAATTTAAAAATATAAAAGCTCGTTAGTTTTTTATCCATGTTGATTAAGTTTTTACTGTTCAGTATGATAAAAAATCAGTCACATTCCCAATTATGGAAATTTTAATGACTGTAAAATCGTGGTGTTGATTCTTAAAAAAATATGTAAAATAAGTATAACAACCTAATCAGATCCCTAAATCCCCGGATTATTCATAATTTCCACACAACAGAAGTGGTAACCCTAGTGTTAATACAATAATCAACGCCAAACACATTGCAATAATCTTGATATATTGCGATGACATCCGCATTTTTTAGTAAATTAAGATTTGACGAAATCGACTTTATTTTAGAAATATTAATTTATATTGAATTAAACTACGTATTGACTTGTTATTAACCTTAAAATAGAATATCTGGAATAGCATCTAATGTCATAAATAGGTTAGTTTCTTAAAAAATATATATTTATCCCGTCAGTTAGATTACCGAGAAATATTGGGCACATAGGTACATTTTCTAAACAAAAAATGGAGTCGATACTGTTCGTTGAAATTTCGTGTAACGTCACGTTTTCGAACACTTTTACTTAGAAGTAACGTAATATGGCCCAAAGTGTAAATGTGCTGTATTTCATTCTAAAATTTAAAAACATAGCTTTTCAACGCCTGTAAGGACCTATAGGGACAAAGTTGTATTGTCTTACTGTTGTTATTTTAATTTGCGGGTGCTGACAGAGTAATAAGCCAGTTAAGGCCGTACCCTGGCCAAATAACCTTGAGCTTTTTCCCCTCAATACCAGCGCAAGAGATAAAATGGCGAATACACTCAGAGCGTTGAATTAAATCGTTATAAAATTTAATTCTGGTCGTTTGAAAAAAAAAATTCTACTAATATGTTCATAATTAAATTGCCTATCTATTAGTGTAAGTACAAAATCAAAATAATCGTTAGTTTTCGAGAAGATGCATGTTTTCAATAATTATTTCACATTTCTGTAGTTTCATTGTGAAGAGATTAATTATTAAACATTATACTAAGTAATAAAAAATAAAAAAACTACTATTTTGAAGCCAAGATAATTAAGAAATTAATCTATTTTTTTAAAGTTGATATTTCTTTTGGATAAAGAGTATATAGCTCCAAAATACTGCACAAAAAACGGCTAGCGCTGCGTTTTGCCCATAAAAATATTTGAACTCCAAGTTGAAGACTCTTTGAACTGCTCGAGCGGCGCGTACGGCTCACAATAGAACATTAAACAAAGCTTATGCATCCACTTCTATTGTTCACAAATTATTACTTTACCATTTCACGTCGCGAAACAAAAGGATCATTTTCTTTCCGCATCATTGAGTAAGCTCAACTTTCTATATATAACTAGTAAATACGCAGATTCAGCTTTGAAGATTCGTAGAAGAAATTCTTTGGAGAGGATTTAGATTTAGGGAACATATTCATAGTGCGTGAAAGAGAAAAGAGCAAAAACCTGGATCACAATGTCTCCACTCGAACTCGAAGAAAGCTACTACCCGGTTGGATATCATAACTGCTACAGATTTTTATGCGAACCTCTACAGCCAGTCTAATTGTACACATCACGGGAAAACCACCAACCAGACTAAGAATACATTAACTCCTGAATTTTCTGAACTTGAAGTCTTTACTCAAATTAGCCAAGCCACGACAAAATATTATAAACTAATAGGATTAATTAATCAAATCATACATACTGAAATTGTAACTACTTATTAAGAATTTTACTTATAATATTTATTAATCAGCATGTATTAATGTAAGTAGGCTTAATTGGAAGTAAATAAAGCTTTTTTATTTTATTCATTGTGCGTACAGCAAAGGAGTGGAATTCCCTGCCGGAGTCTGTGTTTCCAGATAGCTACAGCCTGGGAGTCTTTAAGTCAAGAGTGAATAGGTTAGTTCTAGGCAAGCTTGTTTCATCTTAGACCGCATCATCGCTTACATCGATAGCTGTCAAAAAGGGACTACTACTAATATTATAAAGTTGGATCACCCATTTATCGAAAAGGAGCGGTGCACTAATTGAAAATGCGACGCGACGAAATTGCGCGGGTCTACTAGTTTAACATATTTAAAGGCCAGTTTCTGAATTGAGAGTGATATATGTTCTATATATTTTATTTAATTCATTAACTATTAAGAACGTCAGCTTGTTTATTATCGATTTTACTAACTTTATTTTTATCCCTGGCCCTTCAAATTGTATTCTAAAATTTTATTCGTATTTGTATTTTAAAATTTTAGACCAAAAGTTGTCTTATGAATGAATATGTTGTTATGGAGGATATGTTCTTAATTTTGAAATCGGGGAAAACTATATTATCTGTTACCTAAAGACACACAGGTGACATATAATATAGTTTTCCCCGATTTCAACATTATGAACGTTTCCGTTTTACGCTATTTAAATCAAACCCTCAATTAGTTATTCTTGGTAATATGAACCGCTTTCATTGAAACTTGATTCGCCGACGCAAACAATTCAAAATTCAAAAGTTATTTATTTAAATTAGGCTGAGAGCCCGCACTTTTTGAACGTTAAGTTTTACAAAAGACAGTCCCCCAAAACGCCCGCCCGTCACCACTTCCTAGTGTTTTAGCTGTGGACATAAGGTCTTAAGTGTTAGTAGAGACCATTTCCAATAAAAATTGCCGGCAGATGGAACAGTGCGGGGATTGTCGTCCTAAAAATTACCACATTGTAGTTTTTAATCGCGATCAAACCAATACGATCAACCGATTTTAATATCTAGTAGATGACCTCGAAGGAAACCGCAGACAAAACCAAAGCTTCAACTCTCGATGCATCCGCAATCCGCAAAGTATTTCGAAATACACGAAATCACTTTCATTCAAACTGAATTATTCATAAACGATTTGCAATATTATTAATTAGATCATCATTTAAATGGTCTGGTAGGCAGCCGCTCCACGTAAAATACTGGTATTCAGCTGAATCCGGTTTGACTGGAAGCCGACCCCAATACCTATAGTTGGCAAAGGCTAGGCATATGATGATCATGTAAATGATATGGTTTCCAAACTAACAGCTGGCCATCTGGAAAGAATATTTTATTTTCTCGATTCGATGGTAAACTCTTTAGATTATTTGGAGCCAATAGCTAGCAACATTAATTGCAGCATCGATGGCATTCATTAAAAAGTACAGGGGCCCTATGGCGTTCCAATACGATCATGATTAGGCTCAGAAAAAGGGATAGTGTTATGCGTCTTGTATAACTCTCGTCTCCCTCCCACAGCTTATACTTGACCGTTTTAAGACGTCATAGTAGGCCTTCAGGTGTAAGACACTTGGCGTACTGTAACATGTGGCTCATCAATTAAACCTAGCTATTCTAGTGATGCTATTGTTATTCATTCAGATAATTGTAACAAAGGGCCAATTCTACTAAGTTTTAATAAACTTTTGCATTCGCATGTCAGTCGCAAACTATTAAAAAAGCCTTAATATATATACATTTTTGACAGTTTGCGATTGAGATGCGAATGTAAAAATTAGTAGAATATTGAAATACTGCTCAATAGAATAATGCATGCGATTTTTTTATTTTCAAAATGAAATACTTACTAGGTCTAGTAAACAATCATGAAATTATTTTTTAAATATTTTCATCAGCGATAAAGTTATAATGCTTCAAAGATTACAATTAGAAAGGGAATTCCGATATGGACTTTGACGTCAAAGTCCATGACGTCTATACAGCTGCCATAGAAAACAGTTTTTCGTGAGAGAGACTGATATATTTGTTTTAAATAATGATATCTCGTTTGTTTTTCGAGTAATTATGGTAATATTTTTAATGTAATATTATATTTTTCTTTATTTTTAGATAAACTCTATAAATATTTTTTTTTTCATGCATATTATCAATTCTTTATTGCTTACCATAATGTATACAGGTGGCAGAATATAACTATTGTAAAGCCTTTATTACACTTGAACCTTCTCTACAAAAGCCTATGGAATTTGGGCAAACGACTTAATGTAAATTAACGAGGTTTATTTATTTATTTATTGTTTGGTACACCAACAGCAGTACATGCACAAATACACATGAGACACAAAAAAACAAAATATAAGTTCTGGCATGTATGCCTATTATAGGTATACACAGCTTACACCAAATAATGTACATGGAATTATGAGTACCTATCTAAAATAAAATAAAATAAAACAAAACAAAATTTATATCTGAAGTCGAATAAAAAAAAAACATTAATATATAAATCAAGACACTGACAAAAGCGGGAAAAAAAACTTTGCAAATATAAAATAAATTGCTAGACTATATAACTAAGATGATTATTACAAGTACTAAACAATTGGGAGCTTTGTACACTCCCGTACCTCCGAGACCGCAAATCTGAACTTGTTAAGAGAAACACCGTGTAAATCGGTATCTGGTGTCTTGCATAAACTGTTGTGGGTTCTGAACATTCGGAGTACCTTGATGAGAGAACCTTGGCCTCAACGCACCCCGTTGAGGCCAAGGTTGGATTTGCGAAAAGGAATATGGAGCAATCTTGTGATGGGATGTCTAGGAAGTTTTGAAGGGACTGAATAATGACCACTTTCTACTAAATCGCTACACTTTACAAACCCGTTTGCTATTTTATACAGGAAAATTAGATCACGCGAACGACGACGGTCACGCAGTGTCTTTATTTTGAAGAAGTTAAGGCGCTGTTCGTACGGACAGCGATGGCTATGGCGTTCCAGTCAAACCGGATTCAGCTGAATCCGGTTTGACTGGAAGCCGACCCCAATACCTATAGTTGGCAAAGGCTAGGCATATGATGATCATGTAAATGATATGGTTTCCAAACTAACAGCTGGCCATCTGGAAAGAATATTTTATTTTCTCGATTCGATGGTAAACTCTTTAGATTATTTGGAGCCAATAGCTAGCAACATTAATTGCAGCATCGATGGCATTCATTAAAAAGTACAGGGGCCCTATGGCGTTCCAATACGATCATGATTAGGCTCAGAAAAAGGGATAGTGTTATGCGTCTTGTATAACTCTCGTCTCCCTCCCACAGCTTATACTTGACCGTTTTAAGACGTCATAGTAGGCCTTCAGGTGTAAGACACTTGGCGTACTGTAACATGTGGCTCATCAATTAAACCTAGCTATTCTAGTGATGCTATTGTTATTCATTCAGATAATTGTAACAAAGGGCCAATTCTACTAAGTTTTAATAAACTTTTGCATTCGCATGTCAGTCGCAAACTATTAAAAAAGCCTTAATATATATACATTTTTGACAGTTTGCGATTGAGATGCGAATGTAAAAATTAGTAGAATATTGAAATACTGCTCAATAGAATAATGCATGCGATTTTTTTATTTTCAAAATGAAATACTTACTAGGTCTAGTAAACAATCATGAAATTATTTTTTAAATATTTTCATCAGCGATAAAGTTATAATGCTTCAAAGATTACAATTAGAAAGGGAATTCCGATATGGACTTTGACGTCAAAGTCCATGACGTCTATACAGCTGCCATAGAAAACAGTTTTTCGTGAGAGAGACTGATATATTTGTTTTAAATAATGATATCTCGTTTGTTTTTCGAGTAATTATGGTAATATTTTTAATGTAATATTATATTTTTCTTTATTTTTAGATAAACTCTATAAATATTTTTTTTTTCATGCATATTATCAATTCTTTATTGCTTACCATAATGTATACAGGTGGCAGAATATAACTATTGTAAAGCCTTTATTACACTTGAACCTTCTCTACAAAAGCCTATGGAATTTGGGCAAACGACTTAATGTAAATTAACGAGGTTTATTTATTTATTTATTGTTTGGTACACCAACAGCAGTACATGCACAAATACAAATGAGACACAAAAAAACAAAATATAAGTTCTGGCATGTATGCCTATTATAGGTATACACAGCTTACACCAAATAATGTACATGGAATTATGAGTACCTATCTAAAATAAAATAAAATAAAACAAAACAAAATTTATATCTGAAGTCGAATAAAAAAAAACATTAATATATAAATCAAGACACTGACAAAAGCGGGAAAAAAAACTTTGCAAATATAAAATAAATTGCTAGACTATACAGGGAAATTGAAAAAATACCCGAAACCTCTTAGGCAGTGAAAGTACACATGATTATAAGCAACTTTTGTTTTGGTAAAACTCCGAAATCTCGAAAAAAATATCAGCTGTTTCATACAAAATGCAGTATTTAGCCAATGAAAATGTATGAAACAGCTGATATTTTTTTCGAGATTTCGGAGTTTTACCAAAACAAAAGTTGCTTATAATCATGTGTACTTTCACTGCCTAAGAGGTTTCGGGTATTTTTTCAATTTCCCTGTATAACTAAGATGATTATTACAAGTACTAAACAATTGGGAGCTTTGTACACTCCCGTACCTCCGAGACCGCAAATCTGAACTTGTTAAGAGAAACACCGTGTAAATCGGTATCTGGTGTCTTGCATAAACTGTTGTGGGTTCTGAACATTCGGAGTACCTTGATGAGAGAACCTTGGCCTCAACGCACCCCGTTGAGGCCAAGGTTGGATTTGCGAAAAGGAATATGGAGCAATCTTGTGATGGGATGTCTAGGAAGTTTTGAAGGGACTGAATAATGACCACTTTCTACTAAATCGCTACACTTTACAAACCCGTTTGCTATTTTATACAGGAAAATTAGATCACGCGAACGACGACGGTCACGCAGTGTCTTTATTTTGAAGAAGTTAAGGCGCTGTTCGTACGGACAGCGATGGCTATGGCGATGAGGTCGATTTCAATACTTAACAAGTTTTTGGAAAATCTAGCTTCAGCTACTGGACTTCATTCAAACTACCTACTTGATAAATACATATGGTCGTTAGCCCGTATTCGGGTAAAAGTCTACTCGAATTCGGGCACGGGGGACCCGATGCATTTATTACAGGCGACTGCATTGTTAACATAATATCCTTAACTCGGGAATTTATCTCCATTGTGATGGCGATTGTAAAGAATCGAGTGGAAAAAGTTCCTTCCAAAAGGATTTAAAAGTATTTATTCCAAATCAGTTTGGAGGACTCCACTCAAACTCAAACGCCGTGACAATGAAAAAAAACCCTCGATTATAATCAGTAATAATCAACAAAATCGTTATCAATTTGATGATGAAGGGTTATGGGTTTAAAGCGCGTTTTACAATTAATCTCATTAAGTTTCCCATAATGTTCATACTAGAAGCAGTACCTATAACTATCAGTAAAATTATCGTAAATGTTATAAACATTGATTTAGAGGCTTTTAAACTGATAAGCGTAGAACAATAAGACTTTAAGTACCTACACTCTCACAAGTTGCATGAGATTGCGAGCCGGTGGGTAATAAAAGTGTTATGTTTAGCTTAGCTTGTGCAGTCGCAGTTATATGCAAAACAGATTTACGTACATCCAACATCGTGTCGAGACATATGAAAAAAAAGGACAGGACCTGTTTGATTATTTTTGAATTCTTTTATCTCATTTGTATTTTACAATGTTAAGTATAGATAAACTCTTTTTCTTTCAATTTTTTCTAACCTGTTTTTTGTTTAATTCGTATGAACCACACACAGACTCAGACATCACTATGGAATTACTCCAAACTGTGATAACATCATCATTCCAAGACTTAAAAATATTCTGAATAGCCCTTACCATATATAGGCTTATAATGCTTTCGTTTAAAACATGAGAGGCATTTTAATTGCTTATTACTTGACCGTGTTTTCTTTTAAAAGATGCGAAAGATGCTCCGTCATGTCGGTAAGTAAACTAAGTAACGGTAGCTATGGAGATTGTATTTAAAGTATGCGCTAATATTTGATGAACAAACCCGAATAGGAAGCTTCTTTCTCATTATGGTTTATTCATCACATATTAGCATCATCAATTACAGCTACATTTACATCATCATCTTCCTGCTCTTATCCCATTTTACTTGGGGTCGGCGCAACATGTTTTTTTCTTCCACTCTGCCCTAACAGCCGTCAAACTTTCACTAACTCCCTTTTCTTTCATATCGCTCCTCACACAATCCATTCATCTTTTCTTTGGCCTTCCTCTCCCTCTCCATCCATCCACATTTATGTTCATTACTCTTTTAGTTAAATGCGTTTCCTCCCTCCTTTTCACATGACCATACCAAGGCAAGCGATTCCCTTTTAACTTTTCTGTCTACCTCTTATTTTTTTAATATCAGCTTCATTTACAATTTCAATATTTTTTTGTCTAAATATTTTATAATTTCTAATTGCATGGATTGATTTTCTCTGAAATAATCTAATTAATAATAATAATATCTTCTTTTGCTAAACAGTCACACGGATTGAGGTTAAGGTACGGCTGCCAACATCGGTCTTAAATAGGTGACCATATACTTCATCCCAAGTTTCCTCCAAACACGTTAAGCCGTTGGCCCCGGCTGTCATTTGAACATCTTTGACAATCGTTTAGCAAAAAATACTTGTCCAATATTTTTCGATAATCTAACTGATTTATTTATTAAGTCTACCAACAATTATTTCCACGAATTTTGTTCATTACTTGTTACTTACTTATCATGGTTTTCTTTTTATTCATGTGTTGTTTACCGATAAATCTCTATTGCCGTTAACATACTAAGAAGATGGTAAAACTAAAATATTCCTTTACTCAATGAGACCGTCCACAAATGCCGCTTTGCACACATTATTAAGAAACAAAGCCAATATAATATTGCATATAGGAAAGTGTATATTTGCAACAAACCTATTGGTTGAAAGTGTATTCACAGTGTCCAAACTTCGGCCTTGCGCAAGCAACTCCATACGTTTTAAAGCTAATAATTAATTATTCAGTGGTGGACACCTTTCTATTACACATAGTTTTAGAAATTTATCTAGTTTAGTCTATAAATGTCAGTGTAATTGATGTTTATAATCATTATTTACATATTATTTAAGTAACTAGCATCAGCAAGTTAATATATTATTTGTATATTGTGTTGTATCGATGTCTTTTAATTTATTTTTTATTATTAATTGTTTGTTGTACACCTACCACAGCGTAGTCTTTTAAACCCAAATGTTGACTGGTAGAAAATGCTTTGCTGTATTAATTCCGCCCATGTACCACTATTGTGCATAAAAAAATAATAACATGTAAATAATGCCCGCCCGCGGTCGGGTACTGCGACCAAAAGTAATCATGAAATTATGATCTCGATTTTTAAAGTATTATAATGGATATAGGTAGTATGTTATCCTTAAGAGATAGACATAATATGTCATCGTAATCTTTTCTGTAGACTTTGATAAGATATACAATTTCACTATACATCATATTGGCACAGTATAAATATGGACAGTACGGAAACTACCTACAAACGCTCGAAACGGCACACTCACACAAACATGCGCACCGACGAGACTTTTCGGTGCCCGTCGCGGTACTCTCAGTAGTGAGTGCCGCCGGCCGCGTCAATACGAGTGGTCACATTTAAGTTTAGCCCCACGATCTTTTTAAAAATGCCACGAACGTATAATATATATAATGTATTTTAAACTTCCTGCTGATTTTGAAAGGTGAGAATCATTAATGATATTGTTATTTAATCGTTATCGAAGTATAAGTCCGTGTGATCGATAAAAATGAATTCGTGAACTTCAAAACTATCAGGTACTACTACTTCTTGTAAATCCAAGATGGCGCCTGCTATAGGTACCAATTTTTTCGTCATGGGTGTCGTTTCCATGGTTTTCTAGGGTGTTGAAGCCGATAGTCATGTCAAAACGTGAATCCAAGATGGCGGCTGCAATAGGTACCAATTTTTTCGTCATGGGTGTCGTTTCCATGGTTTTCTAGGGTGTTGAAGCCGATAGTGATGTCAAAACGTGAATCCAAGATGGCGGCTGCAATAGGTATCAATTATTTAGTCATGGGTGTCGTTTTCATGGTTTTCGAGGGTGTTGAAGCCGATAGCGCTGTCAAAACGTGAGTCCAAGATGGCGGCTGCAATATGTACCAAGTTTTTCGTCAAGGGTGTCATTTTCATGGTTTTCGAGGGTGTTGAAGCCGATAGTGATGTCAAAACATGAATCCAAGATAGCGGCTGCAGTAGGTACCAATTTTTTCGTCATGGGTGTCGTTTCCATGTTTTCTAGGGTGTTAAAGCCGAAAGTCATGTCAAAACGTGAATCCAAGATGGCGGCTGCAAAGGTACCGAGCGCCCGAAACGTTTTCGTCCAACAGCGGCTCGCGTACGCTCATGCCAAAACTTGTAAAAGGTTACGCCGTAATGACAAAGTTAGTGCGACAAGTTGTTGTGTGTTAATATCAAATTATTTTCCGTGTTTAAACTATCGTCTTTTGTCAAGATTAACCAACGCCATGAGATTACCTATTTAAATTGTACTTGTAAGCTAGTTATTCAAATTTGATTGATTGATCACTACAGAACAAAACATAAAAATAAAAAAATAAACATAAACATTAAAAGTGACAACCCTATTGCTTCAATGGAGCGTAGGTATTTATATTCTCAACTAGGCTTAGTTTCCGTACTGTCCATATTTATACTGTGATATTGGTTTAGGCAGTGTTTCCGTTAAAAGCTCCTCGACCGCTTATTTTTTTCACTACCGCACCAGCAAATATCATTATATTTTAGCCAATTTTTACAAAAACTTGACGAATTAAATACATACTAAAACCTTCCTAAAGAACTAATCTATTCATTGGTAAAAACAGCATGAGAATCGGTGCAGCAGTTTTTGAGTTTATCGCGAACAGACAGACAGACAGAAGCGGCGGAGGACTTTGTTGTTTTATAAAGTGAAATAATTTATATTATGTAGTGTAGAGTGAGAGTTGACCTACACAACTTTATCTGCGTCACAGAGAGAGAGATTTTCCCGGTTTTCACAAAAAAAAATCATTGATTCTCCGCTCCTTTTGGTCTTAGAGACCTTTTTTTTTTTACGGGGGGAAATCCTCATGGATGTCCTCCACCCTGGGGCGGGCGGAGGGGTCTGTCAGACTCTTACTGACTAAATCCACCCGGTGTTCCATCTCGCACCTACGCCAGGGATCGCGGGAACTAAACCGACTTCCGTAATCCCCGCCTGGTACCGGCCCGCCTCTGCGGGCCACCTCAAGTCAGCGGAGGGAGTGAGGTGTTTGACGCCTCGCGACGTCAAAGAGGGGCGCACGGGAACACCACGCGCCGCCACCTTGGGTCCGGATGAATGGGGGGCGATGGACATCCCCAAGTCTGCCGCCCCTGGACCCAATTAGGGGGGCCAGGAGAGGGCAGCGTATGCCCTCCTCCGACGCGGGAGAGTGGTCGAGATCTCCCTCTCCCTTTCCGCAGCCTCCTTCTGCGCGATAACTGTTTCGCAGAAGGAGACCACCGCGTCCCAGGACTCCTCGCCGTCGACCATAGCACGGACTACGGCCGGCAGCGAGAGGTCACTGCCTACCACAGAGATGAGGGCCCGGCGCGACTCCTCCCAAGCGGCACACTCTGCCAGCGTATGCCGCGCCGTGGTCTTAGAGACCTAGCGTGATGTTTTGCTATAACCTTCCTTGATAAATGGGCTATCCAACACTAAAAAATTGTTACAATTCGAACCAGTAATTCATAAGATTAGCGTGTTCAACATACAAACAAACTCTTCAGATTTATAGTATTCTAGCTTCTACCAGCGGCTTCCCCCGTGTAATCCCTAGGGAACGTACTCCTGGGATAAAAAGTAGCCAGTGTGCTATTCCCGACTATAATCTATTTCTGTAACAAATTTCATCCATATTAATTCAGCCATTCTGGCGTTATTGAGTAACAAACATATAATCTTTCGCATTTAAAATATTAAGTTACAAAATATAAGTATATTGCAGCTTTTTCTTGTTTTATGTATTTATCTATACTAATATTATAAAGCAGAAGAGTTTGTTTGTTTGGTTGAACGCGCTAATCTCAGGAACTACTGGTCTGATTTGAAAAATTATTTCAGTGTTAGATAGCCCATTTATCGAGGAATGTCATATATCATCACGCTAAGACAAATAGGAGTGGAGCAGTAATGGAAAATGTGACGCAGACGAATTTGCGCGGGTCAGCTAGTTTATTTATATATGCTTTATTGTACACCAAAAAATATAAAATAATAAAGAAAACCTTAAACTAAAAAAATATACAAGTGGCGGCCTTATCGCATTCCGCGATCTCTTCCAGGCCACCAGGAATGGAAAAAGATAGCCTGCTGGACATGAAATATACTAATTTAACAATAAATAACAGTAATTAATGCAAACAATACAGCCAGCCATCTTGTTTGTATGGATTGATAGCTCATTTCATGTTCACTTCCACAGTGAGATATTTACAGAATCGCAAAGCAAATCCAGAACTCTTACAAATTCAGAAAAATGAATTCCATTCAGAAGAAAAAACAATTTCCGCTACAGACAAGAATGATAGTCGAGCGAGCAATTCAATCGCATGTAATAACGGCGAGCACCGCTAACTGGCGCTGCTACCCTGCGCATCAGCCGACAACAGTTACGCATACCCCACTTGCCTCGATCTCGGACAGCCTATATCGAAGTTGTAAAACGAAGAAATTGAACCATTAAAATTAAAATTATTGGCTTATAAATTTTTATAGGGGTATTAAAATTGTAGCCTGGCAATTTAAGTTAGTTTGAGTACTTACTGTTTGTATGGTGAGTGCTAATATAAACTTGAGAAGATAAGATATGGCTGTAATATAAACTTGAGTAGATAAAATATGATGATCAAAATGTGTCAAATATTTCTGCAGCTATGAGACATTTTATACGTAAAGCTACACGAAAGTAGCTGTCTGTATGTTACCTAATCATGTCTAAACAGCTGAACGGATTTTGGTGAAACTTGGCAGACACGGGTAGACTATGTCCTGGATTAAGACAAAGGATACCTTTTTGTTTTTTTTTTTTACTTGGTATGGGTTTGCTCTTGACTCTAGTCTTGGTCAGAGATGACAGAGACAAAGTCTACGATGGAGCGAGCTTACCTAGAAGTAGCCTGTTCACTCTAACTTTGAAAAGATTACCTACTCACTATACCAGGAGTATCTTCCATGACTATATTGGAGTTCCCGAATATCACGAAGGCGAGGCCGTATAGGAGTTCGTGGCTCATTAATAACAGCCAATAGAGTCGATTTTCAAGGTTAAGCAATGCTTACCGAGGTGTGTCCGAGGATGAAATGGACACCCATTTTAAAATACCCTGATACCTACGTGCCTTGGAAAGCACGTTAAACCGGTGGTCCTAGCTATAGATCTTTAAAATACGTTGCGGATAGTCAGAAAATATGAAATCTGGAAGCAGTCTTGTCAGGGTTATCGTCTTACCCAGTTACTGGGTTGTGGAGATCAGATAGGCAGCCGCTCCATGTAAAATACTGGTATTCAGCTGCATCTGGTCAGACTGGCTGCCGACCCCAATAGAGTTGGGTAAAGGCTCGGCAGGTAAAAACACGGGTGAAGCCGTTGGCTGAAGTTAAAATGACACATACTACCAGAGGGTTAGAATTCTACTCGTTGACCGATATATTTATCTCGGCTCCCAAATTACCAACGACGGCAGCTGTGTCACAGAGATAAAAAGTCGAATCGGGATGGCAAAGGATGCTATGACCCGTTTGAACAACATCTGGAAGAAAAGAGGAATTGGCATCAAAACTAAGATCCGATTGATACGAACTCTGATGAACCCTATCTTCCTGTATGGAGTGGAAACGTGGACAATCCTGGCCCGAGAAAGGCAAAGGATTGATGCATTTGAGATACGGTGCTGGAGACGTATGCTATGAATATCATGGACTGCGAAACGCACCAATGAATCGATCCCGAACCAGCTCCAAATAAAAACTCGCTTATCCACCACGTGCCAACAACGCATTCTCTCCTATTTCGGCCACACAATGCGCAGAGGCGACGAAAACTGATCGAACACCGAAGGCAAAAGTACGCGCGGGCGTTCATCAACAAGATGGACCGATCCTGTGAAGAACTCATCGACCTCTAAATTCTACTCAATTGTAAGAGACGCACTGGACAGACACCAGTCCACATATCCAGATGTAACCCTGATGCTGACCACGATCCTCAGACATGAGGGACCGACTCCAGAGAGAGAATTCTACTCATTTGAAGCAACGCTCGCATTAGCATCTCAGTCGCAATACGTCTAAGGCCGCGGACACGAACTCAGCGGGCGAGGAGCGGTGGTGGCAGCGCGAACAGTTCTATGCATTTTTTTTTATTTTTTTTTTTTTTTTTTATTTAAAACGGGGAAACTCTTGGCCCAAATCTCACCTGATGGAAAGTGATGATTAGGCCGAAGATGGAAGCGAGTTTCACCCGGAATCCTCTAACATAGAGGAACTGGCTATCATATCTCTAATTGCCGGAACACAACAATGCTGTTAACATTGTTGTTATGGCGACAGACTTAGACATGATGGTGGTAGCTTGCCAGGCGGACTTATAACAAATCCTACCACAAACCAAACCGAGCAAAAAATTTGCCCCCGCTGGGAATCGAACCCGGGACCTCTGGGTCTGAATCAGGTGGTATAACCACTAGACCACGGAGGCGGTTAGTGTCACCTGTTTAGCACCACCCGGGGACCACGTGGAGGGATTCGCTGAAGGGTATTCTCCTACGGACGCGGGTGACTCGGCCCCCCAAAACGGTTTCGTGTCCGCGGCCTGAAAAGCTTAGTCTAAACTAATATGATTAACAGGTAAAGATCGTGACTTTGTGAGGTTGTAGAGGGTAATCTCTGGATCAACTGAACCGATTTTGAAAATTCTTTAACCAATAGAAAGCCAATTTGTCTGTGTCATATATTAACCCGAAGGCTATAATTATATTGACATGAAAAATACCTTTCAACGAAGTGATCAGCTAGTTTTAAATACATCTTTGACAGATTGCGACTGACATGCAAATGTGGACTTAATGAAACCTAAACTATAACGACCGTAATTAACATATTATCTAAAACTAAAGTATTTACATAACAGACCAATTTCGACTTTCAAACAAAAGTAGTGTTTGTAGATTTATTTAAATTGATATCCTGGCAGCGAAACTAGAATTGGAAAGTTAAATTTTGAATTTTATGACTTTTAGAGAATGTTTGAAAAATGATTGGTGTTTTAATTAGGTACTTAGTTTGTATTTGTTTCCGGGTGAGCAAGGGTTTGTGCTAAGAAAAGGTGAAAAGATGAGATTATGGGTAGAAAATAATCAATATGATATATAAACATAAGAATGCAGAACCTACTCCATTTTGAAGTCGATTAAGAAGTATGTCTTTGACAGCAAAATAGCTTTTTATACAAATAAAATATAACCGACTTTCAAACGAAAAACTACAAAAGTTTTTTTATTTTTCTCTTTTAAGTGATGATACTTGGACGAAGTCTTCGTGTACGCAGAAAATGAAACAAGCAAAAATGCTAATAAAATAAAAACTACTCATCCAAACTATCTCTTTTACGGGAGCAATAGGCAAGTATGCCGCATCGAACTAAAAAAAATCACACAAATCAGATCAGGAACCTCGGAGTAATCGATGTACATAAAAAAAAAAAAACAAAAAAATACCCGCCGAATTGAGAACCTCCTCCCTTTTTGGAAGTTAGTTAAAAAAAACTTTTACAGCAGTTTCTCTCTATAAAACTGTGTTATGCCCGAACGTTTGCCTTTTGTATGAAAAAAAAACTAGAACCCGATTTTGGCGCCACCAATTATGATCTAAAAAAACATCCAGGCACTCAACCCAAACATACAGAAAATGACATCAAAATCGATCTCGCTGCTTAAGAGGAGTTCAGTGACATTCACACTTAAACAAGTACAAAAGAATCCTATCCCAACTTAATATATTAATGCGCAAGTCTAAATCTGAACCGATTTCGATGAATTTTGGTACGGAGATAGATGGAACCCTGTTAACGGCTGCTCTATGCTGCATTAACGCAAGCAAGACCTCAGGCAAAACCTTGTTTTGTTTAGTATATATATAAAATGTTCAGTTTACGCTAATGGATAGAAAACCCTATTTCAAAAAGTAACAGGAGGGCCAATTCTATATAATAAACAACTTTCCCATTCGCATATCAATCGCATACTGTCAAAAAAGCTTTAATTTTCATACACTTTTGACAGTTTGCGATTGACATGCGAATGTGAAAATTAGTAGAATTGGCCCAAGCGTCCCATTGCTTTTTTTTTTTTTTTTAAATAGCTCATATCAATTACTTACTAGTATGTCGATATCAACGTAAAGCTCGATGCAAACACAAAAACAAACAATATAGACGAAAACCAAATTCTTAGTCAATTAAAACACCGCATTGGACAAAAACACACTAATTCCAAGTTTCACATACAAGCATCGCGTTCGGATATGCGGCTTGCAAACTGCAAGTGTGTGACACTCGTTCGTTGCGTGCTTACTATGGTTGACACTTGTCAGTGCTGCCTGCCTTCTTTTTTTTCTTTTTAGGGATGGGAAATCATCCAATGACTCCTCCCGCTATGGATGGAGCGGGAGGGAGTGTCAGACTTCTTTCCACCATGTTCCTTCATTGCCCTATGTGTTCCGGAGCCACGGTATCTCTTTCGAATAATCCCGCGACTGCGGCAGGCGTCGGCCCTTTCGGTTTCGGTTTGGCCTGAATTCATCTCTATGTCTCTACCAATACGGTACGAATTTGTGTGGCGAAAATTTGAAAACGGCAACAGGAATTCACAATTTGTGAAAAATTCAACTGTCTACTCATTACAGTTTTTGAGATACAGCCCGCTGACAGACAGACGGGGCGCACAGACGGACGGATAGACAGTGAAGGCTTATTAATAGGATTCCGGTAGTTACATTAATTAAAATTAAGCTGAGTGCCAGCATTTATTGAACGTCAACGTTTACAAAAAGACAGTACCTACCCCAAAAATGCCCTCACGTCACCACTTCCGTTTTAGCTGTGGAGAAGAAGTGGCGCAACTAACTCTCGAGCAACACATCTGACTGTTGTTTCATTACAAAAGTGACAACCCTATACCGATTAAACAACAATAGCTCACTACTTAAATAGAGTTATTATATCTACGATCAATTAAACTTAATAGCTAAATTATCCAATATCACGAACTATAAATTAAAACCCATTTTCCTTACTTTGGTATTAAAGCTGCAACTTCATAATTAATTGCATGCAATTTAATCATTAGGTCCAATAAGCTATATATTTTCTTTGGGGCAAGCCCGCCACGAATTCCCAACCACTGCAACCCCAGGTTCCCAGGTTTACAGGCTCCTGAAAGCCTGAACCAAGAGTGGCGACCATCACAAAAACACCGAGCTAATGAAGCCCGACGAGTCCCGGAGAAACGATTCCACTGTCTTGGATTCCGCATCGAAATTAATCAGAAGAGTACAGCCGAGGAGTAGGAAAAAATAAATATAATTTCCACTTCCCTCCTTATCAAGCAGGAGACAGATTTGAGTTCAAAATGAAATCGCGAAAATACTGAATTCCCCAAACATTTCTCCTCCGGACCATGGATTGGAGCAGGGCCGGATGCGGGGCACACCTGCACAGTGTGCTCCACCGTGTCCTCCGGTCGATACTCGCAATGAGCAATGTGCCCTGCCCACTGCCACTTTAGTTTGGTTAAAGTCCCTTTTTTTTTTTCGGCTGGGAAAAAATGCGTTACGCATACCCTCTCCTCGGGGGAGTGGGAGGGGTATGTGGGACTCCCCGGGCAAGCCCGGTATACCCACTAAAACAACCCAGCACCGAAATTCCCGCAGCGTCTTAGTGGGGGTGGACTGGGAGATCGGCGTAGCCTTTACGTCCAGTCCACTTGGTTAAAGTACCTGCTAATGTAAAAACTTACCTATGTTAAAAATAATCCACAATATCACTTTAAGTTTATCACACTAATTTGCAAATAACTAACGTGTGTGATCACTAATTAAAATTCTAAATGGTTGGTCGCGTGTCAAGGAGACATCAATTCATTTGATGCGGCGGGTACGACAAATACATTAACTTTTAATTTAGCTTTATGTATGTAGAGCATAGTCTACAAAAAAAATAAAATCTCAGCAAATATCTTAAAAATTGAACATCGAAAACCGGCCAAGTACGAGTCAGACTCGCACACGAAGGCCCCGTACCATTAATCTTAATTTTTATTGTTTGTTGTTATAGCGGCAATAGAAATACACAATCTGATAAAATTTCAACTCTTTACCTATTATTACGGTTGTTGAGATACAGCCCACTGACAGACAGACGAGACGGGCGGACGGACGGACAGACGTACAGTGGATGCTTAGTAATAGAGTTTCGTCGGTTACCGTCGTTGTTGTGTGTGCATGTGTGAACGCAGAACTCCCGGCGTTCTGCGTTCTTTCATGCATCGTCTTTCATGCCTGTCGACATCTCACCGTGATCACTTACGACAAGTAAGCTGTCATTCAATCTTGTTTGTATGGTTTGACAGCTCAGTTGTCGCTCACTTCGCCTAAGTGTTCACTTCGACATGTTTACATAATCGAACTGCAAAAAGCACATCACGCTAACCGTCACTGTTAAATTTTCCCAATAAACCTTGAACCTAATGCGTTAGCGATAAAGATGAAAAATAAATTCGACAGATTGTTTCTGATTCTGCTACAGTGGCATTTTTAGCCAGCCTGTACCTACTCGACCGCAGAACGCAAACCGACTTGCCGGAGTGTCCGCCCCCTGAGAAGGCCAAAATCAGGGACCTATCTCAACTAAGTACCTAAAATGGAGAGTCTTACTAAATAAATCCACAGATAAAAATAAATCTGTCATCTCACACCATCTTTCATAATATAAAAATAAAACATTCAGTGTTGAAACGTCGCTATTTAGAAAAATACATAAATATTTAATTAACATGATTTGTGGACAATGCTACTGTGCAATATATAACGACATTATGTATTACATAACTAGGGTAACAGATATATTAAGATGCACGAATATTACAGATACGGTTATGTCATCATTTACATAGATGTCAGAATGTAGAATACACAATCAATTATTTTGACCCAGCAATGACCCCGAATGGTTTTTCCACAGACACTAAGCAAGGATGACTGTAATTTGGAAAGGTGTTGTTACATTTTCCGCGGCATCACTACAACTAAAATTTATAAATCAAAGTCCTCCGCCGCGTCTGTTTGTCTGTTCGCGATAAACTCAAAAACTCCTGCATCGATTTTCATGCTGTTTTCATCAATGGATCTCTATCCATTGATGAAAACAGCATGAAAATCGATTGATGGTTCTCGAGGAAGGTTTTTAGTATAATATATTTGTTAAGCGGGCGAAGTCGTGGGCATCAGCCAGTAAGTAATAAATTTTAAGTATTGCGATGTTACGAAACCCTTCATGCGCGCAAAGTCGCACATGGCCGGTTTTATTAGGAATGAAAATTTTGCGAAAAAATACTTAGGTACCTATCAATAACTGCGTATAAAAAGTCGTTTGGGCATCAAGAAATTCATCCTCAGGCTATAAAAAAAAGTGCCCAGAAGACTGGTAGCATCGCCAAGTTAAATGGCAATGCTGCAGAGACTTTAGCCGAAGAGAGTTCTTTGATCACGCGAAGAGTCAGCTAGCTGTTTGATTATACGCTCTTAATGCAAGTCTTCATTTGGTGGAAACTGTCAAATATTCAATCAATCTAATATGTGTGCACTCAGGTACATTGAGGTGTAACACATACTTGAGCGATGGATTTCTATGTAGATGTAGTTGATGGCATACCTTTTTATCTATACCATGTTCTACATCTACTCAGTGACCCATTATATTTAGCTCCTCAAAGATCTGAGTTGAGCTGCAAGATAACTGACAAGTGCTTGCACTGTCTGGACAGATCCACTCAAACCTGCGCGGTAGTTTCCTCAAAAAGCTACCACAGACGTGAACCTACATGGTTTTCATATATTATTCACGAATCACGATTGTATGGACTTTAAAAAGGACTATGACCGGACCCCTGAGTTTGTTTCGGTGTTTCTTCCCAGGACAGTCAGCTTGGAAACATCGGCCTCATCTAGAATATTATGACCAAAAAATACTAACGTATAAAAGAGTCACCTGATACGTATTTGCAAAATAATTTTTATTTATGATTTACTAGCTGACCCGTGCAACGTCGTCTGCGAAACATTTTTCATTATTGCTCCTAGTCTCAGCGTGATGATATATAGCCTATATATAGCCTTCCTCGATAAATGGGCTATCTAACACTGAAATAATTTTTCAAATCGGACCAGTAGTTCCTGAGATTAGCGCGTTCAACCAAACAAACAAACAAATCTTCTGCTTTATAATATTAGTATAGATTTATGACAATATTGGAGAATAAATCTGTGACGTCACTTTCTCTCGTAGAGGCGCTAACAACATCTATCGATTTTCTCCTTGTTAAGCTAGTTCCACTATTCCTATTATATTAAGGACAAAACTGGCGTAACAAAAATGAACCAATAGATACAAATATTATGCAGATCTATGCTATAATTATCTAACAACACATGTCTACATTTTAATACATCGAAAAATTATGCCTACGACATATTAAACTAACGTCATCGGATAAAGTGAAAATCTCATTCCATAATTATTTAGATTCAATTTGTTACACAACGAAGTTCATAGGAAAATAACTGATTCCATAAAAAAAATAAAAGTTTTAAAAAATAGTGATATATTGACTTTCTCGATCAATTTGTTGCCCTTCGATTAAGTAATTAAGTTTGGAAAACTTGTTTTATGCCTAAACTTGTATAAAGTAAGTTATTTGCATGTTAAACCATTCGGAGATGACTTATAATTCAACTTTTCTATGTCACCGGAAAGTAGCAATCTTCGTCGAAGACATTATAAACTATCAAATGTTGAAGCGTAAAAAGCATTCCAAATGTTCAGTTGACAATTTATCGAAAGTTTATAATCTTTCAAGTTATTTTATAATCTTACGAAGTTCGCCACATTCCTGTGACATCTATAACTACTAGGGGAAAATAATTGTATGTTCTAAGTAGCTTTTGCACGCGACTTCGTACGTTCATATCGTGTTTTTTCCCGTTCCCGTAAGAATTTCGGGTAATCCTGTCTGATTTCTTTCTTAAACTCTACAGATAACCTACATGACAAAATTCAGCTTTCTACGACCAATAGTTTTGGCTGTGCGTTGTTTATTGTTAGTCACCAGTAAGGGAAGTGTTCCTCTCAGCAACCGATGGCACGCCCGCGTGCCATGAACTGTTTCATACGTTAACACCCTACGCGACGTCACCGTTACGTAGAAACTTTTTTGTTGTGATTTTTTTATTTTTTGTAATGTTGGTATAATATTTGAATTTCTGTTTTAGTGGGTGTGCCATAGGGTATTAACGGTTGAAACATTCATGGCACGCGGGCGTTCCACCGGTTGCTGAGAGGTCGAAAAAAGAAATGATTTACTGAAACTTTTTCGTATTGTTCATTTCATAAACACCTTGTGTGTTGAGGAGGTTTATTATCGTAGTTTAACGTCCAATGCAAATGCAATAGGTTCCTATAGCCATAACTTAACCCAACGCAAAAATAATCATCAAGATTCGTGAATAAACTTTGTCAACAACAAACAAGTTTTGTCCGAATAGATAACCTCAAAAATATAGAAATTCAGGTTGACTTTTATACACACTATTAAGCGTACTGGCGTGATGTTATGTTTTAAATTGGTATAAACAATAAATAGTTCCACCATCGGACCACAAGACGTACGGCGATGTACCACCGGTACATGGTGGACATCCCACCTATACGCACAAAACGTTTTGGGAATACATTCATTGTGCGTACAGCTAAGGAGTGGAATTCCCTGCCTGAGTCTGTGTTTCCTGATAGCTACAACCTGGGAGTCTTTAAGTCAAGAGTGAATAGGTTACTTCTAGGCAAGCGTGCTCCACCTTAGACCGCATCATCGCTTAACATCAGGTGAGATAGCGGTCAAACGTACGCCTATAAATATTAAAAAAAAAAAAAAAAATAGACTGGTAATTTCTGCAATCTCGGGAGGTTTGCTATCATTTATTGAAGAGTTCCGTTGCCTACCTACGAAGTTATTCATCCTATATTCACTAAATTGAAATGGGAAAACAGGAAAATAGTCTTCCAAACACAAAAAGAATCATGAAAATCGGTTTGCAATTGGCTAAAATATTGCTGAACAACATTTTTCCTGGGATCCCATGATTGAGGGCCAATTCTACTAATTTTTTAAACAACTTTTGCATTCGCATGTCAATCAATTAAATCATAAACTGTTAAAAAACTATTTAATCGCAAACAGTCAAAAAAGCCTTCCTTTTCATACATTTTTGACAGTTTGCGATTGAGATGCGAATGTGAAAATTAGAAGAAATGGTATAAATCAAGATCTTAGTGCCAACAATAAGATCTTGATTTATACCTTCCGTCATGAGCTCAGTAACATGAGATTATTATAACCCGGCACAAATATCTGAATTACATTAGAAAGTACACGAAAAACGTCATTGTATGTGCCTTAAAAATTTGAGGATGCTCCTCGATGTTCTTGGTATCCAATCATCAAATTCTGGCTTGGTGACAATGGGACCACCTCAAAAGTATACCGCGTGTATCTGACATCGACGCACAAACGATTTCCATGGGTCCAGGGCATGATTCTGGACACCCCAGTGTTGGAATTTTTCGTCGGTTCTTTTATCATTTTTTTCAAGAGTACCACAAATAAGTGATATCTATTTGTGGTTTTATTCAGATTGCTCTTTTTAGTGAAAGTAGTTAGTTAATTATTTTTTTTATTAAAAATCTCATTGGGTTAGGTCAGAATAACGATTATGAGCAGTCTAAAGTAAAAAAAAACCCTTGAAAAAAATGAAAAAATGAGATAAAAGCCGACAAAAAATTCTAAGTCTCGGAAGTCCAGAATCATGCCCTGGACCCATGGAAATCGTTTGTGCGTCGATGTCAGATACACGCGGTAGACTTTCGATTAATAAACGAATTTTGATAATCGGTCCACAATTGGCGGAGAAATCGGTAAACATACATAAAAAAAAAACACAAACAAATGAACATACAACATACTCCTTTTTGAAGGAAGTCGGTTAAAAATCACTTAGCCGCTCGTAAACCCATGCAGAAGAGACAAACCAATTTTGACATGAATGACTTCATGGTCTTAAAAAGCTAAAACAATGGTATAATAAAGTCTTTGTAACAATGCCTTATTCCTTTTCTATTAATTGTAAGCGTATAATTGAAAGAAACTTCAAGTTATGCTAACGTTCTCATCTTGATTTGACACCGAAACCATAATAATAAATGTATAGGTACTAATCTATTACCTACATCTAAAATTTAAGTGTCTGTTTGTAATATTGAAATAACCGTTTTATTACTACATGTTAATGAATATATATACGGTATATACAACGAAATAACATTTTTTTTAATTTTTTGTCTGTCTGTCTGTCTGTCTGTTTGTTCCGGCTAATCTCTGAAATGGCTGGACCGATTTTGACGGGACTTTTATTGGCAGGTAGCTGATGTCATAAGGAGTAACTTAGGCTACGTTTATTTTAGATTTTTTTTTATTAAGATTACTTGTTTGTATTTTTGAAAAATCGGTATTCTTAGCCAGGAATCGAACCGGTTGATTTTGAACGTGTTTTGGACGCGCTGATCTCATTCGATCATATCATTTGTGAAATCCGACCTAAGGGCCAATATGTACTACTATTTTTTTAACAACTTTCGCATTCTCATGTGCATCAAAACAACAAATCAAAACATCAAAGCAACTTTCGCATTCAAGAAAGCCTTAATTTTCATAAAATTCAAAAGTCATTTATTCAAATTATGCTGAGAGCCAGCACTTTTTGAACGTCAAGTTCTACAAAAGACAGTCCCCCAAAACGCCCACCCGTCACCACTTCCTAGTATTTTATCTGTGGAGAAGAAGTGGCCAACAAACTCCACAGCAACACATTTGTCTTTTCGTTTTAAAAACTAGAATTTATACAATGAGTAAAATGCAAAGTGACACAAAACAAAATAATCAATATCAATAATAACCATACATTTTTGCGATTGAAATGTGAAAATTAGTAGAACTGACCCTCTGGTCGCGTTCCGGAACCATCCTTCATATTTGACCCGTCGAAATCGTGAGCCATTCTTCATTTATTTATGCATGTATGTCTCTTTGTAACTATTCTTGGAAAGAAATTAGAAATCGAGACAATGACAATTCAGAAGCTACTGGTTTTTGAAAACGGTTTACGTTTTGAATTAGCCATTGGGCTAATTTGATTAGTAAAACGTGACTCTTAACATTTTGTTTGAATTTGCATTCTCGTTGATTTTGCCTACGGGTTTAATTCCGTTTCAATTTTAATTTGTCGCTATTGTATTAAGTATGACCAGCTCTTTATCATCATCGGCCTAGCCTTTTCCCAACTATATTGGGGTCGGCTTCCAGTCGCAAATTGCTGAGCTGCAAATTACTGCAGCATTATGCTGAGCGATCAAATCTGAACGAAAACTAATCCGCGGGACAAAACTATGTAGTATGAATCAATACTTTACGCTCACTTTCTTTAAATCATTGAAACATTTTAATGTTTTAAGACTCGACTAATATGGCTTAAATGCAGCAATAAATTATTACATGCAAAGCATTAAAAAAATTATAACCAATTAAACTGGAGACTATAAAATTCCTAACAATGCTTAGAAACGCGCCGCACTTTTCCTGGCGTAGTTAGCAAAACATTTGCGTCACTTTTGCAGTACAAAATTAAACTTACATCGAATTGCAAAAGGTATATTTTGTGTTGAACAAATCACGTGAGCTTAGTTCTTAGCTCGAAGGACGCGATACCACAGCCTAGATAGAACCAGTATGATAACATATAAACCTACTGCCCAGTTTACTGTACTCTGTGGCGCTACACTTTATCATAACGGTGTAGGGAGGATTGTGGGTTAGCTGCTTTTACTTACAAGTTATGAGCTTGAAGATATGCTCGGTGGTCTAAATACTAGCCTAGAGTGAGTGGGTCTCAGATTGAACCGTCCTAGAAAGGATCGGTTTTATTAGGAGCAATTAAGACTACGGTAATACGGTCAAGAACCGGTCGCTGCGCTTGTCTTGTCGCCGAGATAAAATTGTCAGAAATGAAAATGCTCGTATTTCCTAAACAGTCATTTTTAACCGACTTCCCAAAAAGGAAGATGTTTTTTTAAAAAGTTTTTTATTTTTCACTTTTTAGTGGTGCCCCACACCTAACAACACCACTACAAAATCGCAGAAAAGCAAAATACGCAATTTCGATTATCAAAGAATCATCTAAATAGTCAAATTCCAGCTATTTCGATTTAAAATCCAAAGTTCGTAACCGATTTTGATATGATTTAAATGGGACCAATCTGCAAGTATATCCTTTCAGATAAAACAAAAAAATTTCAAATCGGTTCATAATTGTCGGAGTTATGAGATAACAAACATAAAAAAAAACATACAACCGAATTGATAACCTCCTCCTTTTTGGGAAGTCGGTTAAAAATAAAAAAACATACAACCGAATTGAGAACCTACTCCTTTATTGAATTCGGTTAAAAATAGAAAACGAATATCGCAAAAATAATTCCAAATTCTTCAACCAAGTCCTCAAGTTCAAGACTCCAATACATCATAATACAATCAAGTTATCAACTTGAATACTAAGCATATCTTATGCATTATGCAAATCATATCTAACAGAGTCGTCAGCAGCCATTATAGCTGCAATCATAATTATTAATTTCATGGCTCGTATAGCCATCATCGTTAACTTATATAATATTCTAGTTTTCCTTTAACGGTTTGTAGACATTTAATTGACTCAATCTATCAATCTGCCGGAGTCGCGGGACTATTCGAAAGAGATACCGTGGCTCCGGAACACAAAGGGCAATGAAGGAACATGGATGGGTTTTAGTCAGTAGAAGTTGTCAGACTTCTCGCTCCTTCCAGAGCGGGAGAAGTCACTGGATGATTTCCCATTCCAAAAAAGAAGGAGGCCTTTAGAAGAATCATATTAGAATCATAGTATTAATCTCACAACAATCTGTAAAATTTAATTTTCATCTTTATCGCTAACGCATTAGGTTCAAGGTTGATTGGGAAAATTTGAACGTGTCGGGTAGCGTGATGATTTCTGATTCTGCTATAGTGGCCTTTTAACGCACTGGCACTGCGTTTGGGATGGATAAAGAATGCCCCATTTGGCCAGGTTGTTTTTTACAACGACCAACCTAGGTCTCTAAACCGACTGTGGAGTCGGTTTAGAGATTTCCAGGTTGGCCACTGAAGTTCCCGTCCAGGTGTTAGTTTTGCAGCCGGGAGAATGAAGTGTGGTGGGGGTGGGTGTTAGTGCCTCCCCAGTGCACAGCTCTCGTCTGCTGCAAAATTGATAATGAAGTTTTCGGGTTTCTAACCACTTGTTACGGCTGAAGAAGACCAAGACCAGCTTGAGAGCTTTTTAAGTCCCTCGGAAAAAGCAGTACATGATGAATGTAATAGATACTCACTCATGGACCAACCTCTCTGTTATTAAGCATGTTAATAAATCATATCATATTTATGTTTGACAGGCTATACTTCATTCTTATATTCACTATTGTCTTAGCGTGATGATATATAGCCTGTAACCTTCCTCGACAAATGGGCTATCTAACATTGAAAGAATTTTTCAAATCGGACCAGTAGTTCCTGAGATTAGCGCGTTCAATCAAACAAACAAACTCTTTTGCTTTATAATATTAGTATAGATTTGGATGTAACTGTTTAAATTTATTCTCTTGGAAAACAGTATCGTTTATTGTATTTTTTAATTCAGTCTTCTCTATTCATATTTCACCATTATTATTTATAGTGAAACAAGAAATAATTTTGGATATAATAAATTTTCTCTTTGCTTTTAGGATTTTCTTTTTTATTTGAGATGGGTTTGCTCTTTTGACTCTAGTCTAGGTCAAAGATGACAGAGACAAAGTCGACGATGAAGCGGGCTTACCCAGAAGAAGCATGTCCAGTTAAACTTTGTAGAGCTTGTAAGCGTATGCCAAAGCACACGAGCAAAGTAACAAAAATCAATGTACACAATTTTGTCTATAAAATCTTACGACAAAGCGAACGATTGGATATATTCACCAAACCGGTAAAACACCATTGGTTGTTACAACCACAGAAACCGGAATACTATTCAAATTTAGCAATTTAGGCATAACGTTTATGTAAAATTCATAATACAGTTTCGATTTCGTTTATCATAATGTTATTAGAAAATGTTTTATATATATTTGCTTATATATTATCTAAGTTATTTCACTTTTTATTTCAACATTTGTAGTGAAAGTTAGTTGGTGAACAAGACGAAATTTAATGTTTTGTAAATTAATACAGTATTTTACGAGGTTCTGTGATGTGCGGCGTCTGTAATTAAAGTTATTTGAGAGAGAATGAAAAAAGTATATTGTGCGGTAAATAATGATTGTGTGAGTCAGTGATGGAGTTAGGAGGTTAGAATTAAATTGCAGTAATGGCCTTGTTGTTATGAAGAGAGCTTGTGGCCAAATAACAATAACAGTAACAGCAGGTCTATACTTACTTCTTTTTCTTTTTTGGGCTAAAAAGGCCACTTTAGCAGAATCATAATATGAATTACACAACAATCTGTGAAATTTCGTTTTTAGGGTTCCGTACCCAAAGGGTAAAAACGGGACCCTATTACTAAGACTTCGCTGTTTGTCTTTTTTTATATTATTTTTACTATTGATAGGCATACGTTTGACCGCTATCTCACCTGATGTTAAGCGATGATGCGGTCTAAGGTGGAGCACGCTTGCCTAGAAGTAACCTATTCACTCTTGACTTAAAGACTCAGGCAGGGAACCACACCAGGCTGTATCTCAAGAACCGCGATAGCTAGACATGTATTTCTGTTATAACAACAAATACTCAAAAACAGAATAAAATAAATATTTTAGGGGCTCATTCAACAAACGTGATTTTTTTGCCGTTTTTATAGATAATGGTACGGAACCCTTCGTGCGCGATCTCGAATCGCACTTGGCTAATGGTTATCTTTGTCGCTAACGCATTAGGTTCAAGGTTGATTGGGAAAATTTGACAGTGACGGGTAGCGTGATGTGCTTTCTGATTCTGCTAAAGTGGCCTTTTTAGACACGCTGTGCATCAAGCTACAACAATCTGTCAAATTTCTTCAATAGATTTCAACTTTATCGCTAAGGTATTAAGTTCAAGGTTAATTAGGAACATTTTACAGTGTACGGTACAATGATGTATTATATATAGACACGTCATAAACCAACATCGCGTTTAAAAACGGCGAAAATACTAGATAGCTACTAATAAGCATGAAGAAAGGGAAAGAAAGTATGTCACCGTACGGCGGGATGCCTGTTGATAGAGGGAAATAAATATACATCTTCAGTTACGTCACAGGATAAGTAATAGTCAAATTGACATCAAAACAAACGTAGTGTCGGCCGACAGGTTGGTGCGTAACTAAGCGCGATGTGGCCAATTGGCTTCATTTCATGTTGTCATTTTAGAGTGCGGACAACGTATCTATTGTTTTATATATCATTGGTACGGTAGCTTGATAGGCTGGCTTATGTACACACGAAAACATACAAATACAAACAAGACAGGTCAGCTAATGAACAAAGGTGAGCTTAACAAGCAAGGTTAAGCCACACAGCCCGAGGTCGTGCTGTGGATGGGTAGGGCTTCGGAATGTACGTAACACTTTTGATCCTGGTAGTCATTTGTAGATATTTTACACCAATTCTGCCAAAGAGTATCGTGTTACTCACTTACGGGGTTTAGGATAAAATAGGCAGTCTCTCCACGTAAAATTCTAGTATTCAGCTGCTCTTGTTAGACTTGAAGCCAACCGCAAAATAGTTGGGACAAGGCTACGCAGATGAAGAGATCGATTTTTTCAATAAAATGACTCTATTATAAGGAGTTCCGCCAAGCCCGTTCCATCATCGGACCACAAGACGAACAGCGATGCGCCACCGGTACATGGTGGACATCCCACCTACACGCACAAAACGTTTTGAGAACACATTCATAGTGCGTACAGCAAAGGAGTGTAATTCCCTGCCGGAGTCTGTGTTTCCTGATAGCTACAACCAGGGAGTCTTTAAGTCTAAGAGGTTCTAGGCAAGCGTGCTCCATCTCGGACCGCATCATCACTTACCATCAGGTGAGATAATGGTCAAACGCGTGCCTATTAAAAGTTAAAAAAAACTGTGACTTCTGTAAAAAGTTAAACCACACCACATTTTTGTTGCTCCTTGCCACACAGTAATTAAGAATATCTACTTACTTAAACAAGAAGTTCTCTCATTATACCCACATGGTCAGTCAAGGACAGTATTGGGTTAACAACTTGCAATAATCTTGCAATAACTTTGGTTAAATCTTTTTATTAGGTAACAAGTTCGGTCGGCTTTCGTCAAACCTGTGACGGGACTAATAAATTAACACTTTCATTATATATTTTATTTAAATTATACTTTGGCTAGTTATATTATATCCAATTTCGTTTTTAGCAATAAAATATTCATCATTCAAAAATAAATTTTCTCATATTAATCACCATAATACCATATGAGAAAATCACTAAAAACTGTACTGCAGTGCTATTCTGTAACAACATTTTCGTATCTCGACAGCGGAATCCGAGGTGAGTTTCAAATTCGTATAAATATAAGACCTTATGATGTGTGAAATAAAGTTCACTTTGTAAGCTTAGTCACTCAGGTGAAGTCGATATCGAAATGGTTATTTACAGAATAGACTAGCTGGTCAGACCAAATACATGCGACCGGCAAAAAAATGTATGAAAATACATTTTTATCTGTCGTGTTTAGCGGCCAAATAATTTTCATAGTAAACTCATTATAATTCATAGGGACGATCTTTTGCTCCGAAACATGGCAACCGAGGAGATAACTTATCAAATGTTTTATTTTCGAACTGGCTTGCAAATGGACAACTGTTTATTGAAAAAAAAAATGAACAGTTTAACGCGGGAAAAAATATTGTTGTTCGTTGTTCGTCATTCATTTTGAAAAGTAATTGTATTTTATTTATAGGAACAAAAAATTCTGCCTAGGTACTACTTAGTTCATTATTTGAGAAGAGTATACAAGCCACCAGATTCATAGAGATATTAGATTCGATAGAAATCGCCAGATTTCATAGAGACATTACATCTTTGATACAAAGAAGTGCTTTATTCAATTTTGTCGTTAATTTAAAAATATAAAGGAATGGGAAAGTTTATGATGATGGAGTATCAATGACTTCTGATGAATATGGCTTCAGGCAAATTGATTGGGTTCAATCAGAATTATAATAAACCTATAAAACACGTAATCCACTCATGTTATTCGTCTTTTTGACTCGAAGTGAATCCATGGATGTATGCAAATCGGGCTGGTTTCCGCAACTCTACGACTAGGCGCGTATTTTGCGTGTAGGTGGGACAAATGTGTCATTCGATCCACCCCAGCTCCCCAAGGAAGGCCCTCAACGCCTTGGTGTTACCAACTATCTCACAGAGGGTACCTGGGTTACCGAAGTACTTGGCCCTGTAATCCGCAACTACCGGCCAGCTTAGAAGCAGGTGTGCTGCTGTCTGATCCTCCTCCATACAGGCTCTGCATAGTGGGCTGTCAGAGGCTCCTATAAGCGAATCCATACAAAATGGCGTAGCTAGTCTCAAAGGAGCCCAGTATGTAACATTTTGGGGGGGGGGGGGCGTTTTTAAGAGTTTTGTTTTTTAAACAATATAGGTCCTACTAGCTAAGGCTGTCTTGGCAGGCCAAGAAAGAGACAGTGGGGCTAAATGTATAGCTGTGCGTTCACAAGTTGAAGCCCTTTTTTTTTTACTTGAGATGGGTTTGTGCTCTTGACTCTAGTCTTGGTCAGAGATGACAGAGACAAAGTCTACGATGGAGCGAGCTTACCCAGAAGTAGCCTGTTCACTCTAACTTTGAAAAGATTAGGGTTGTAAGCATTCGGAAACACAGACGCAGGCAAAGAGTTCCACTCCTTGTAGTCCGGGGGTCACGTATCTTTAGAAACTTTACCGGTGCCGGTGCTAGCTACGCCCCTCATCATCATCATCTGCCTAGCCTTATCCCAACTGTATTGGGGTTGGCTTCCAGTCAAACCAGATTTAGCTGAATAACAGTATTTTATGTAGAGCCAAGAAGGGCCAAGAAGTACCATGTTACCCAGTTAACGGGTTGTGAAGGTCTGGTAGGCAGCCCGCTCTACGTAAAATACTGGTATTCAGCTAAATCCGATTTGACTGGAAGCCGACCCCAATACAGTTGGGAAAAGGCTAGGCAGATGATGATATGACACTAGATGCTTATCATCTCGATAGTCCTCTGCGATAATATTCGACTTACACGCAGGCGAAGACGCTGGCAAAACTTAATTTAAAAGCCATCAAGCCAAGTCATAAGTTCTGTTCACCAAAATTAACTTACCGGCTGCCGACAGGCCACCGTTAAAGCTTTTCGGTAGAAAGTTAATCCAAATAAATGTATGAAAAGTTGCAGTAAATGCTTTCGAAGCTTTAAATTATTGCAACTTATTGCTTCGCGACCGGTTGAGATATTGACATTGGTATTCAGGGTAAATGGTTATTTAAATAAATATTACGTTTATGGTATTCGAATTTGCAAGAACTTACCAGCTTGATGCCCTTGAATCAAATGAGAAACGAGCCAAAAGGATGATCGGCAATGATCTAGGTTCGTCGAATCGAAGCTCCAAAGTAGAGCATTGACGGCGAGTTGCTGGCCTGTCGGTTTTCTATCGGTTGCTTTTTGGGGAGTGTGCGACAGAATTACATAAAATAATTCCGCCAAGCCCGTTCCACCATCGGACCACAAGACGTATGGCGACACGCCACCGGTACATGGTAGACATCCCTGATCCCACCTATACGCACAAAACGTTTTGGGAATACATTCATTGTGCATACAGCTAAGGAGTGGAATTTCCTGGAGTGTGTGTGTCTATGTTTCCTGACGCTACAACCTGGGAGTCTAGTCAAGAGTGAATAGGTTACTTCTAGGCAAACGTGCTCCGTCTTAGACCGCATCATCGCTTAACATCAGGTGAGATAGTGGTCAAACGAATACCTATCATAGTAAAAAAAAACTTACTTGACACATAACTTAATTTGTGGTTTTAAGAAAATAACATTCTATCAGTGGTAAAGATTGTTAAATAAAATAAACTTGATTGACCGCGTGATATTTCAATAGTGAAAAAAAAAAGAAATAAAATAACAGTGATTAGTTTTTTTATTAATTGTTTGTATACCTACCGCAGTGCAGTATTTTCAACCCAAAGGTTGACTGTTAGAGAATGAGCGTGTCCAAGTCCCGCTATTGTATACAAAATTACGTATTTTAAGAAAACACCTGGCTCAATTAGTACTTTGTTCTTTTTATTGGCATGACCAAATTGTACCACGTTAATTTAAAAATTAGTTTCTACGATTTATTTTTTAATTTTTTTGTAAGTAATAGTGCCTAACATGACGTACCTACCTAGTTAGAATTATAACAATACCTTTTGCCGTGCCCTAACAGGTTCTACAACGGTTTCTTAGATATACTTAAACTTATTTTTAACATCTTTTGTACCTTGTGGAACGCAAATAAATAAATATGAAATATGAAGTTTAAATAAATAAATAGTGCTCGTGTACATTTTTCCCGAAATGCAAAACAAAAAACATTTCTGAGTGTCAATTCTTTTAATTTTTAAAAAAACGTTCACATTCGCATCTTAGTCGCATCTGTCAAAATATTCCAATACATTTTTGGCATATTGCGAATTAGATGTGAATGCAAACGCTGCTAAAAAAAATGAAGAATTAACACTCAGACTGACTAATCTTCACATAACAGTATTTGAACAGTCATAAAGCGGAATGATATTGGAGGTGCCTAACCATGTGTCAGCGTATTCAATGTCACTTTCTAACACTCGAGAGCGTGAAGAAAAAGAAAACATTGGGAACAAACCTGAAACCAGTGATCTCACAGCCAATTCCAGCCAAAACGTGTTCAAATTCAAGTCGCACTATCATTTCAACAATTGGTCCGTAAATGTCAAAAACTTGTCATCATCATCCGCCAAGCCTTTTCCGAACTATATTGGGGTCGGCTTCCAGTCAAACCGGATTCAGCTGAACACCAGTGTTTTTACGTGGAGCGGCTGCCTACCAGACCTCCACAACCCATTAACTGGGTAATATGGTACTTCTTGGTAAGAATGTCAAAAACTTGTCAAAATGCAGAAAAATTAGGGATGTTTTTGACAGTTTGCGACTGCGATACCTTAAGCCCCAATTGGAGCCAAATCGTATTTTGCTTAGTTAAAATAAGAGAATTGATTTTCTGAAATATATGAAAGCTAGGTTATCAATTCTTGTTGCGGAATTTGTGCGACAATTGCGTAATTTGTTCGAAAGTTTCACCGCGGCACTGAAACCCCAGCAGAGCAAACCCAGAGCAGAAAGAGTCATTTGATGGTTTCCTACATAAAAAGGTTATCTATGCTTGTTTTCTCTATTTGAGAAATTAGCTTCTTGACTTTAATTCTCACTATCAACTGCAAGAGCTTGGTAAATTGCGCAAGTTCAAGATTAAAAGAAACCTTCCCCACTATGCAGCTAAAGCTATCTTAGATGCATCAAGTTCAATACCACTAACGGCAAAATGTACGTGCACACATCTACCATCTAATTTCAAATCATTCGGAACCAACGACTTTGCGCGAAGTTTACCGAAGTGAAGCGAAGTGTTCCGACTTTCGAGTCGAACGAATCAGTTAGCTTCGTAATTGTTCCGTCCCTATATTAAGATCGTACTAACATATTGACATGGTTTACTAAGTAGGTACAAGGTCGTTATTGAGAATGATTCGTCACACATATTGATGGGCCGAAAGAAAATTAATCATTTCTTTTGTGGGTCGAAATTGTAATGATTTTTGTTTTTTTTTAGTGATGTCTTGACTCAAATGCAAAGTCAGATTTAGTAACTAGCATAATTTCAAGTCATACTCATGGGAAAGAGGACGCTTTTCACGCTTTTCGCGGTTTTTAGTGATATTCTGTCGCGATCAAAAAGTTCAACGTTTTTGAGATTCGCAAGTCGTCAGTCAGCAACAAAAAACAACACACGTTTTGGTCTACCTACAGTGACTGTGCCGTCTTAAATGGGTTTTTTATACATCAATGATTTACTTATAATTTTTAAATAAATTTGCACAGAAGATCATCACTTCACTTTGCACAGAAGATCGACAATCTGCTGGAGAAGTTATTCTCCAGTTTACTATTGAAATTGGCAGAATAGTCGGCTAAACTTTTTGACAAACGGAAGTAACAATTATCAGCGATAACTCGTTAGCGTTATTATGTACATCTTGTTTGTTTAATGTGAAAGTTATTTATCTTTTCTAAAATGAAGTTCAGTTTAGAATCTGCTAATTATTGTTTGATGAAATCATACGTTTCATTTTTTTTACTAAATTTTTCTCGTAACTACTTGAAAAGCTTTCAAATTCAAGTCGTAATATCAACTCATCTTTTCAGTATCGCCATTATTCATAAATTTTAAAGTGTACGGAAGTGCTGAGAAATTACAGTTTAGGTATTCTCGACATAATAAGACTGCGCTAATTTACCCTAAGGGCGTACATTTTTATTATGCTGTGCTAGACTACCAATTATATCTACTTATCGTTTCAATATTTAAACAAAACCAGACCATATTTCTTCTGCATCTTATGCTGTCCCAAAACAAGGCATTATAGATAAAACTTAAGCTACCCAAACTCATTGCCAAGATCGACTTAAAAACAACTTGCGAACCGCGCATCACTACCCACATACACACAATTATTGAAATACCCTCGTAAATTCATGCTATTTAAAATTTCTCACATGTTAATTTCGCGCACGCAATCATGTTAAACCGAGTTAAGTTAATAATGAGATACTAGTTACTTAGCTAAGTCGCCTATTCATATCATAATTACTGTAATTTAGTGACTCTTCGATGGGTTGTATTGACATTAAGACACGGTTGCATTACACTAAGAATGAATGTTATTAGCGTTGAGGATGACTTCTGTATGATTTATGTCTGTCAAACGTTTGCAGTTAACTGAGATGAAATGTTGACTCAGCTTAGTGTTTGGCGAATGTTTCAATGTTCTATTTCTTCTACAGATGTGGTTGTCTGGATCCAATTTTGAATCTAAACCATGCAGAGTACCCACTCAAAAATATATCTATACTAATATTATAAAGAGGTAACATTTGTTTGTAAGTTTGTATGTAGGGGGTAATCTCAGGAACTACTGGTCCGATTTGAAAAATTCTTTCAGTGTTAGATACTAAAAGACACGCTAAGACTAAAAGGAGCCGAGCATTAATGGAAAATGTGACGCAGACGAAGTTGCGTGGGTCGGCTAGTATAGGATATAAGGAGCAGTTCGTCCGGTCCATTCTGTAAATATGTCGAAAAAAGTCTTCACGGCTTGGGTTAAGTGATCACGAAGAGAGTTGTCATTCCATCTATACTAATATTATAAAGCAGAAGAGTTTGTTTGTTTGTTTGGTTGAACGCGCTAATCTCAGCAACTGCTGGTCCGATTCGAAAAATTATATCATCACGCTAAGACAAATAGGAGCGGAGAATTAATGGAAAATGTGACGCAGACGAAGTTGCGCGGGTCAGCTAGTCTTGAATACTTGGAATGACAGCTTAGAATAATAACGCATAGAAACCTAGTACGAGTGCAAAAAGTGAGGCAACTAAAACTTAGCCTAATCCGTCAAACTTAGCCACCAGGCCGTCAGTACTCAATGTCACGTTCCGTCGAACACAGCTCGCGAGTAAATAATTGAAAATGACAGTTTGTTGCGTGAAAGGATGTTATAGCACATCAGGAAAACAAAAAAAATGTGATAAAATAACATTTCACAAATAAGTACTCACATTCTATGCACTATTTTTACGTAAATCGATAAATAAAACAAAATTCTAATAACCTAACTTGTCATAACACAGTGTTGCTATTTGTGAGGAAAAAAATACCCACATTGCTTTCATTCATGTTTTTCATTTTTGCAATTTTAAAATACAATACTTACTGTTAATTCATATCAAACCCGATGTTTTAACATTGTTTATAATTATAACCCATCAAGCATTCTAAACGCATTGAACAATATCTCATTCTTTATGCGATTTATTTCCTTTTATTTTGAAATAAATTGAATTATAGCTTCCGAAAAAATATGTCATATTACATGAAAAATCATGTTTACCTTTTCCAGTTCCCAACAACATAAAATACTTGCCTTGATAGCAAAACAGTAATGCGTCTTCCCATATTTTGTGGGTAACGGCTTAGTAATGGTATCACTGAAAGCTATATCTGTGTGCGTTAGAGGAACGTAGACATATTCGGCTCACGCACACAAAGAAAATGAAGTGGACACACGATTTTGCTCGGGTTTTGTTCGAGACGCGGCTTCTATGCGTTATTATTCTAAGAATGACAGCTTACTTTGGAATACTTCACTTCACACAACATGTTTACAGAATCGCACTGCAGTAACATATCTAGCACGTACTTTTAACACAAATTAGTCTTCATCAACATTATTAGCCTAACGACATAACAGCGTTTTCAATGGGTTAGTTGCCTCCGTGGTCGAGTGGCTTAGGCATTTACCTTGTAACTCAGTGGTCGTGGGTTCGATTCCCACGGGAAGCATACTTTGTTAAGACGCGTCCCCGAGCAAAACGCAGCGCTAGCCGTTTTTGTGCATTTTTTGGAGCTTTAAACTCTTTATCCAAAATAAATAAAAACTTATAAAAATACATTAAATTTGTACATAATCTTGGCTTCAAAATGGTAGATTTTTATTTTTTATTACTAAGTTATAAGTATAAGTAATCTCCTCACAACGAAGCTACAGAAATGAGAAATAATTACTGAAAACATGCATCTTCTCGAAAAGTGACGATTATTTTGATTTTGTATTTACACATGAATAGACAATTTAATTATGAACATTTTGGTAGAAATATTTTTTTCAAATGACCGAAATTAGATTTTATAACGATTTTATTCAACATTCTGAGCGTATTCGCTGTTGTATCTCTTGCGCTGTTATTGAGGGAAAAAATGCTCAAGGTTATTTGTTCAGGGTACGGCCTTAAGTTGTTTCCAGTTTGGCTAGGACATTGCAGGCTTGTATAGCCTGATTGTCTGATAAAAAGATGATTCCGTGTTTCGGAAGGCACGTACAAGCCGGTGGTCCCGGCCGCCAAATGTCGGTCGTCAAATAAACCATGTCAGAAGCTCTTGAGGCGGTTTATAAATTCTGACACTAGGATGTGTGGGGTCGTTAGACATTAAGTATCCCACACGATTAGAGGAAGAAGTTGCCATGGTTACCAGTTTTGATACATGCAAAGTAAACCTAATAAATGATGTAGAGAGTAGTGCCTTCATCATTCATCTCTCTCTCTCTCCAGTCACTAATTACTGGACTAAATGATTACAAATGTTGTAGTTTAGTTGCGAGCCATCAATCACTAGCGTAACCTGTAACGAGTTAGAAGCCAGCGAATAGTTCCTACTAGGAAGTAGGGATGTTGCGAAACTCCGAATGCGACTCCGATAAGTCGGAATTTCCGATTACACCAAACGGAAGTTCCGACTTATCTCTGGCGAAGGAAAGGAGTGTCAAACTCTTACTGACTAAAACCCATTCGTGTTCCTCCAAATACCCTGAGCGTTCCGGAATCAGAATTAGAAACAGTATCAGATTCAGAATTGATTCTGATTCATTAACCAGCAGAAATGGTCCAATGGTAACTACACCTCCGGTTTTGAATTCGGCTACTTTTGGCGTGAATTTGCTAACTGTTATTGAAAACTTAATAGTGTTTATTTTCAAAACCTGTTATTTCTTAATTTAAATCATTTTGCACAGACGCCAGCACGTCATGCCACAACAATCTGTCAAGTTTCTTCAATATATATTCAAGTTTATTGTTAAAATCATAAGGTTCAAAATCGATTGGGAGAATTTGACAGTTTCGGGAAGCTTAAAATGTGCTAACGACTGTACATATTTTGTACCATTGTTGTCTGCTTCCCTCATCACTACCTCTCATTCTGACTCCAACTTCGGTTCGACTCCAACAAACTAAACTCTTACTCCGACTTCGGTTCCGATCAAACCACCTCCGTAACATCCCTAGTAGGAAGTGCAGCGCGCTGCGTACGCGCAAGTACCGTCGAGTACAAAACGCTTACGGTGCTAGCATTGTTCGGGCTGCTTTTGTTTTGGTTTAAGCAGGTTAAGGTTGGATGGTCTGTTGGTAGTATTTTGACCCGGTTGTTGAAAGTTGATCACCAACTTCCTCGATTAAATACTTTAACATGACAATGATATTATAGAAGGACAAATTTTTTACGAGTCACATCCTTTTGTTAAATATGTAGTTTGTTTTCTTGTACTATTTATTTTATTTTATAGAATCATTTTTAACTTCTATAGGTTTCATCAAAATTAATGGACACCGTCGTACTTAAAAAGCGTTCAATTTCAAGTCTTAATAAATTATCTCGTGTGTCAAAAACTTGTCAAATGTAGGGAAATACGAGGGATTTATGACAGTTTGCGACTACGCTGCGATTGCAAATGCTTCTAAATATGAGATATTCCATTTTAAGTTTATTGTTGATTGCACAACAAGCCATGACGTTCGTTACACATTTTTTGACATTACCGTAAAAGGAATGACATAAACAGTGATTGAAATAAAGCGGAAATGCCAAACTCGGAAGTCTGAAACTAAATCACATTATAGATACACAAATTAATTAATTATTTAAATGTAGTAATTCTAATTAAAGATCTATTGTTTATAGTAATTGATAAAATCCATATAATTAACAAACTGAAGTGAATCATATTTATTAGTTTATTTAACTAGTTTAAATTATTAAGTAATTTTAATTTTTAAATGCACTGGGTATGCATTCCTAATTGGAAAATCTCTATTATATTAAAACTCCATCAGTTCACTGCTACAAGCTGAAAATTATATATAACAATTTCCTTGTAAAAATAGTTTCTATTTTGTTCCTGAGTACACCTTACCGGGTGCTGCTCAATAAATATTGAACTTAATGAAACGTAACGGGTTGAAACACTTTTGTGACGGTCTGTACTCATAATGTAACTTGTGTTCCACAGTGCCAGTTTATAATTGCTGTTCAGCTGTACACTTTACAGTGTGGTAACAAGAGAAGTTACCAAACACACACAACACAACACAAAAAAAAAAAAAAAATAACCGCCGTGCATATAAAATATTTGCACGGCAGAAATGCCGAATATAGTGAAAATTATAGACTTTAAGAACTTATGTCAGCTACTTACCTATATTCTTGCAAATAAATGTATCATTCATTTATTCAATCAATCATACATTCATTATGACAGCCATGGATGGAACCTCATCAAAGCAAGTATAACCCATAGGCTGAAAAACCGGTCAAGTGCGAGTCGGACTCGCATACGAAGGATTCTGTACCACAAACACTTTTTTATTACTATAGTAGAAATAGAAATATACAATCTGTGAAAATTTCAATTGTCTATCTATTATGGTTCTTGAGATACAGCCCGCTGACAGACAGACGGACGGGCGGACAGCGAAGGCTTAGTAACCCTATTACTATTCAGTTGGTAACCTTTTGGGTACGGAACCCTAAAAATCTACTTTCACATAAAGAAAACCACATTTAAATCGGTTCTCCCATTTAAGAGCTACGGTGCCACAGACAGACACACATAGCGGTCAAACTTATAAAACTCCTCTTTTTGCGTCTGGGGTTAAAATATATATCCTTAATGAATGAACTACTACTGTACCAGGATCGGCTGTTAGACAGGACTCAGCTGAATTCCAGTATTTTACATGGAGCGAGTATCTCACTTCTAACTGTGTACTTATTGGTAAGACTAGTGTGAGATTTTCTGGCTTCTGACACTTCCGTAATGACTGCCAAAGATCTACCAATAACAGCCGGAACCATCGCCTAAGCATGCTTTCCGAGGCACGGGGTAGTCTCGGCGTGTTGAGATGGTCACCTATCGACACGAACGACCTCAAGCGTTGATTAACCTTGATGATCGACCCGTGAGGCTGTTATTATTTAAATAACGACCTATTTATTAAGTAATAAGGAATAATTTTGTTTTTAACCGACTTCCCAAAAAGGAGGAGGTTCTCAATTCGGATGTTTGAATTTTTTTTTTATGTTTGTTCGGGCATAACTCCGTCGCTTGCCAACCGATTTTAAAAATGAATTTTTTATTGGAAAGGGAATACTTCCCAAATGGTCCCATGATAAGGAAACCAGGATCTGATGATGGCATCCCAGAGAAGTCGAGGGGAACTTTCGAAAATCGTATGGGCAACTAGTGCGTTTGTTAGGTGTGGGTGTGGTTACCACTAAAAAGTGAAAAAATAAAAAACTTTTTACAAAACAAAATACAACCGACTTCCAAAAAAATAAACACTATAAAGTAAAAAATAACTTTAATTTCGGAAGTCGGTGTCAAAAAACGAACAAATTAACAAAAACACGGAGTTCCGAAATTAAAGTTATTTTTTGCTTTACCTATAGTGTTTATTTTTTAAAAGGCTGCTAAGTCATAAGTACCTACTCAGAAACCATAACACCCTTGTACCTACACTTGGTTCGCAATTGGTTCGCAATAAATATTTTGACTTTGATTTTGATTTTGGAATTCAGCCATTCAGCACATTCAGTCGTTAATACGTGAAAAATTAAGAAAAAAACTCACTTCTGAATTCATATAATATTAGTGTGTAAGTTTAGTGTTGTATTTATATATATTATTAATATATACTTACTATTGTACACCAAAAAATTTACCGAAAACCTTAAACAAAACAAAATATACATCTGTCATCTCTGACAAAGACTAAAGACAAGAGCAAATTCATCTCAAATTAAAAAAAATATACCATATCGCATTCAGTTCGCAATATGATTAAACAATTGTTTTAACAGAGAAATATACTGCCGTCATAAGAAAAAAGAACGTATCTACACAAAACGAAGTAATCGATTTCCGACCTTAATTAAATTACTTAATGTCGCAAATCGGTTACTTCGTTTTGAGTAGTTTCGTCCTTTCTTCGTATGACGGCAGTATAGACAGTTACAACTGAAAAGTAATTCAATATAGAAAAATAGACACAAATCTATATTTTACTTTTGTTATTCAGATGTGAATGAAACTAGCAACTGTTACAGATCTCACGTTAACCAGCATCCTTAACATTTATTACCCGTTCGAATTCCAAGGCAGATGACAGAACGAAGGTACCCTACTTTCAATTTGAACGACCTTCGGTTCAGAGCTTTTAGTTTCAGTACTAAAATCCGTCTGCGAATTACTTGACATTTTCTTGTGTCTTTGTCAAACATACGTTAAAAAAAAAAACTATTGATAGGCACACGCTTGGCCACTACCTCACGCTGATGGTAAGCGATGATGCGGTCTAAGGTGGAACGCTTGCCCAGAAGTAACCTATTCACTCTAGACTTAAAGACTCCCAGGTTGTAGATATCAGGAAACACAGACTCCGGCAGGGAATTCCACTCCTTTGCTGTAACGCACTATGAATGTGTTCCGAAAACGTTATGCGCATGTGGGTGTGATGTCCACCATGTACCGGTGGCGCGTCGCCCTATGGTTTGTGGTCCGATGATGGAACGGGATTGGTGGATTTAAATTATGCAATTCCGTCGCACATTCCCCAAAATACAACCGGTAGTAAACCGACAGGCTAGCAACTCGGCGTCGATGCTCAAGACTTTGGAGCTTCGACTCGACGAGCCTATCATTACCGATGATCCTTTTGGCTCTTGGCTTGTATGCAAAGTATTACAACAAAGAAAATAATAGAACATAGGTAATTAATTATTTAACTATTTTGACTACTTACTGAACCAAACGATAACTTATTAAACCGACTACTGGTTTAATAAGTTATTTGGAATAGCATGATATGTAGAACTTACTAATATAACCGCAAAGGGTGCGGCATTCATGAATAAAGCACATCAAATTAAAAGTGATGGGCAGAAAATCTTAGCAAAAACGCATTGCATAACGCAATCACGAGACATTTCAATAATTTATTAGGCTACCTACGCATAATCTAGAATTTTTAAACACTAAATTTTATGAGCGCCAAGCCTACATATCTACATTCACCCATGATTAGAAAAATTACGACATTCCTGTATTTTAAATATTTTTTTTTTATGGTAAATCGTAAATCTAAAGTTGATGTAATGAAGAAACTTATACTTTCTCAAGCTTTCGTCTAGACTACAATAAATAAGTTTTATCTAAGTCTAGATAGTTTAAATTTACATAAATCTACAGTTTATTAAACATTTGATTGTTTTAATATTCAGTGATACCTTCATTAAAATTCAAAGGATTTGGAGACGAGGCAGATACATAAATTATAAGTTCATTCAACAAAAATTTGTTTTTAAATACTTTCCAAAATTTAAAGTGATGTAATAGTTCGCAATTATACAAATTCTTGTATTTTAACGAGCCTATCGAAAGTAAAAAACGAGCATTCATTCATAAGACTTGTTTTAACTTACGCCTGATTTCTATAAAGCTACAAACTAGAAATTCGCAAACAGATAAAAGTTGTTTGTTTGCAACATTACCTTGCCTCTTTTGAGTAAGACATTCAAAGTGTAACACGTCATTATATCATTCTACATACTCATTTCAAGTCATTTGAACCTTACGCCTATGATCAAGCCCAATTTGACTACTGCTGATGGAGTCTATGGATTTTTCCATCCATTTCCTAGCATTATGCTCACATTACACGTAATCTGTAACTGGTACATCGACGGGGAGATCCAACGGAAAGTATTAATTTCCGACGGCGTAGAAAGCTAAGCTAAGGCTCGATCGAACACTGGAATATAGATTATCTGAGATAACATCTAGAACGGATAAACAGTCGCGTCTAATTTATAACAGGAACCGAGCCAACCAAGCTTACAATTCGATATTTGAACGATTAAAATCAGTAGGAACCTCAAAGATGTTGAAAGTAACAAAATACAAACGATAGTGAAATTACTGGCCACAAAAAAAGTTCCATAATGATCTATTGTGAACCGAAAAGGCAAAGAGGTTTTAAAATCTTGTTAGCGCGACCTTAGACCTTCACTTTCGCTGGCACTGGCACTAAACAAAAAAAAATAACAATAAAACTTCCGCGTCGTCATTGTAAATTTGAAACCAAAATAAAGAAAGGCTGAATGAGCCGAGTCCTTGGCCTCACTCCTGTCAAAAATCTGACAGTGACAATTAAATGACGTATAACAAGAATTAAAATGGCGCGCTACTGTCATTGTTTAAATGTGAAATTGCAAAGTCTGGTTTTGACAACGACAACAATGGTTGCTTTAGCCATTATGCGAAGCAGCATGTTTTGACAACTGTTTTAATGTGCTTAACCTAAAACTTAAGTGTCATTTGACTGGTAACATTCTTGAGCAACGAGCTAGCTGCTAAAATTTACAAGCTTATAGTAAGAGTAGGTCAAATACTTAACAATGTTTTGTGCTCAGACAAAAGCGAGCAAGTATAAAAACTAGACAGTGGTCTAATGAAGCTCGAGGTGGTTTAGATTTTGATTGAAATAAAACTGCATCAATCAAAGAATTTTAATATGTTAAATACAGTTGCTATACCGCTTCTTTTTTTAAATATTATTTTATAGTTGCTTTTCCAATTTACTTCACACATTAGCAGAAATTAAAAAAAATAATTGAATTGATTGGTTGTTGTTGTTTTTTTTTACTTTTGATAGGCACGCGTTTGACCAATATCTCACCTGATGGTAAGTGATGATGCGGTCTAAGATGGAGCACGCTAGCCTAGAAGTAACCAATTTTTTTTTTTTTTTTATACTAAACGGGGAGACTCTTTTGGTCCAAATCTCACCTGATGGAAAATGATGATTAGGCCGAAGATGGAAGCGAGTTTCACCCGGAATCCTCTTACACAGAGGAACTGGCTATCATACCTCTAACTGCCAGAACACAACACTGCTGTTAACATTGTTGTTATGGCAGACTTAGACATGATGGTGGTAGCTTGCCAGGCGGACTTAGAAGAAGTCCTACCACCAACCAAACCGAGCAAAAAAATTTGCCCCCGCTGGGAATCGAACCTCTGGGTCTGAATCAGGTGGTATAACCACTAGACCACGGAGGCGGTTAGTGTCACCTGTTTAGCACCACCCAGGGACCACGTGTAGGGATTCGCTGAAGGGTATTCTCCTACGGACGCGGTTGACTCGGCCCCCAAAACTATTATATTCACTCTTGACTTAAAGATTCCCAGGACAAGCTATCAGGAAACACAGACTCCGGCAGGGAATTCCACTCCTTTACTGTACGCACTATGAATGTGTTCCCAAAACGTTTTGTGCGTGTAGGTGGGATGTCCACCATGCTCTGTATGCAAAAATTAAAAACATGGAATTAAATAAAAATAAAATTTCTTTCTCAAATTTGGTACTTTCACGCTTTACGTCACCTACCTCGTACTTATGGTATAACAGTCCACAAGTTGTAGATGTCACACACACAGTTAATGGGTTGTGGAGGTCAGATTGGTTTCATGTAAGATACTGGTATTAAGGCCGTACCCTGACCAAATAACCTTGATCATTTTTAGGGTTCCGTACCTCAAAAGGTAAAAACGGAACCCTTATAGGATCACTTTGTTGTCCGTCTGTCTGTCTGTCTGTCTGTCTGTCTGTCTGTCAAGACCTTTTTTCTCAGGAACGCGTGGAGGTATCAAGCTGAAATTCATATCAAATACTCAAGTCTATGGTCTCTTGGAGCTGTGAAAAAATCAAACTTCTAAGTCAACGCGATCAAAAGATACTCCCGTTTATGCCGCAAATTTTCGACACTCGCAAGGGAATCAAAACCTACAGGGTACTTCCCGTGAACTCAGAATCTTGAAATTTGGTACGAAGCAACGTCTTATAACACAGATAAAGGAAAAATTGCGAAAAGCATAAATTTTTAGTTACATCATATAATAAAAATATTTTTAATAATTTTAAACTTATTACCCCTTTACTCATGAACGCGTAGTGGTATTATATTGAAATTCTTAACAAATACTCAAATCTATAATATCTTTAAGCTGTAACAAAATCAAACTTCTACGTCAACGCAATCAAAAGATACAGCAATTAAAGCCGCATATTTTGAAACTCGCAACTACTCGCAAGGGAATCAAAACCTAAAGGATACTTCCAGACGACCTGGAATCTTGAAATTTGGCATGAAGCAACGTTATAAAGTACACATATAGGAAAAATTCCGAAAATCTTAAATTTTTAGTTACATCACATAGTATATTTTTTTTAATAATCATAAACTTACTAGCTGACCCAGCAAACGTTGTTCAGCGATTAAAAAAAAAAACAGATGTTGGCCGATTCTCAGACCTACCCGATATGCACACAAAATTTCATGCAAATCGGTTCAGCCGTTTCGGAGGAGTTTGGAAACAAACACCGCAACACGAGAATTTTATATATTAGACTTGCTGACCCAGCAAACGTTGTTATGCGATTAACAAAAAAAAATAAAAAAATAGATTTTGGCCGATTCTCAGACCTACCCGATATGCACACAAAATTTCATGCAAATTGGTTCAGCCATTTCGGAGGAGTTTGGAAACAAACACCGCGACACGAGAATTAATACCATAACTTTTACTTATATACCTACAGGTTTGTACGGAACCCTCGGTGCGCGAGTCTGACTCGCACTTGGCCGGTTTTTTCCCTCAATAACAGCGCAAGAGATACAATAGCGAATACGCTCAGAATGTTGAATAAAATCGTTATAAAATCTAATTTTGGTCGTTTGAAAAAAATACTTCTACCAAAATGTTCATAATTAAATTGCCTACCTATTAGTGTAAGTACAAAATCAAAATAATCGTTAGTTTTCGAGAAGATGCATGTTTTCAGTATTTTTTTCTCATTTCTGTGGTTTCGTTGTGAGGAGATTACTTAAACATTATACTTAGTAGGTAATAAAAAATAAAATCTACCATTTTAAAGCCAAGATTATGTAGAAATTTAATGTATTTTTCATTAGTTGATATTTATTTTGGATAAAGAGTAGATAGCTCCAAAAAACTGCACAAAAAAAGGCTAGCGCTGCGTTTTGCTCGGGGACGCGCCTTAAGCTACATTCAGCAGAAAGACAGACCTAAAGTTCCCACTGCTGGGAGGAAGGAACCCTCTCTGAGAGGGAATAGGCTGTAATCCTTAAAAGGGAATCCAGTGAATTTTTAGTATGAGGTCATACCAGTTCTCTCACATTTGCCTGCATCCTACCTATCTCGTAAGCAAACACAAAATCTGGAATTCTAATCCCTACTAATAATATAAATGTGAATGTAAGTTTGTTGGTTACGCTTTCACGCGAAAACTACTTAACCGATCATCATGAAACTTTGTACACAAATATTCTTGGAGTTATTAGAAGTAACATAGGATACTGTTTATTACCAACAAGCTGACCCCCACAACTTTGTCTGCGTCACATTTTCCATTAATGCTCGGCTCCTTTTAGTCTTAGCGTAATATAGCATGATGGCTTGGAAACCATCTGTGCGCGCTTCCGCAAACATCCCAGATGCGCTACACCTCCACGGCAGACCCAGCATGTCCAAAATTTCATCCAAATCGGTTCAGTGGTTTAAATATTTAGAAGAGACAGACAGACAGAGTCACTTTCGCATTTATAATATTAAGTAGGGATAGATAAATATATGCAAACACTAACGCATAATTGCATATTAAGCGCGATTTAATTAGCAATACGAATGATGGCCGCCGTTCCCCCTAGCTGGGTATTGCAGCTTCCACGCAGCGCTGAGCAAGTAATCTACGACTCTTTTCTCATTTCCGCAGCTTGGTTCAGTTACTGATATGCAGGAGAATTATTTTTATGTGGATTTAGACACGCTGTTGGCCCGCCAGATAGTAATTGGCCGAGTAATTCATCATCTGCCTAGCCTTTTCCCATTTATACCGCGTGTATCTGACATCGACGTACAAACGATTTCCATGGGTCCGGGGCATGATTCTGGACACCCTAGACTTAGAATTTTTCGTCGGCTTTTTTCTCATTTTTTTATTTTTTTCAAGGGTTTTTTTTACTTTAGACTGCTCATAATCGTTATTCTGACCTAACCCAATGAGATTTTTTAATCAAAAAATAATTAAATAACTACTTTCACTAAAAAGAGCAATCTGAATAAAGCCACAAATAATATCAGCTCAGCTGAGCGGATACTTTGTAGTACTCTTAAAAAAAATCAGAAAAGAACCGACGAAAAATTCCAACACTGGGGTGTCCAGAATCATGCCCTGGACCCATGGAAATCGTTTGTGCGTCGATGTCAGATACACGCGGTATTGGGGTCGAACTTCCAGTCAAACTGGATTCAGCTGAATATCAGTATTTAACGTGGAGGTTGTAACCCATTAACTGGGTAACACGGTACTTCTTGGTAAGACTGGAGTCAGATTTACTGGCTTCTGACAATACGTAACGACTGCCAAAGATCTACCAATGACAGCCGGGGCCAACGGCTTAACGTGCTTTCCGAGGCACGGAGGAAACTCGGTATGTTGAGATGGTCACCCATCCACAGACCAACCTCGGCAAGCGTTGCTTAATCTTGAAGATCGACCCGTGCGACTGTTATTATTTAGCCACGAGCTCCTCCCTGCCAAGTAATTGATTCCCCTATTACTCTACCCCCCCACCTCCCCTTAGAGGAGATCACAGAATGTGTATTTCTATTGCTGCTATAAGAAGAACAATTAAAATAAAATTAAGGGGACAACATTTTTTGTAGTGAAAACTTCTTAGCGGCGTTGAGCACTTTTCTTGGGATCGGTATAAAATGTTAAACTCGCGTCAGGACACGTGACCTGATCGATAATTCGTAAGACGTATGATTAAAAATGCACAACGTTAATGTTGAAGTTTTCACTTCTGCCGGCACTCCCGGAGTGCAATCCCAAAGTTTTTTTTTTGTTTAAGGTAAGGCACCATCCGTGAGAGAGACCGACTCGCACTTGGCCGGTATTTTAATGTCTACTATACACCGTTGTGTTACTAATTTGATGTGTCCATCTATCTAAAGTCTACCCAAACAAAATTTTATTTCTCTCGTCAAAATCTTCACAGGTGCAGTTCTAAACAGGCAATTACCGACATTAAATTTACGACTAACAACTTAAAAGGTTAGAAACGGTAGCTAACAAATAGCATTTTGACACTAATTATGGCTGCACGAAATCAATTACTTACCGCAAGTCAGCATCATAAAAAAACTAGCACGAGCAGAATTTATTTACTTTGCAGATAAAATCGCTGTAATTTGCTGCTTAAGAGCGAGAGGCGAGGGTCTTCGGATGCTTGCGATAACTTGCTAAGGAGATATTCACTAGGTATCTATACTAATATTATAAAGCAGAAGAGTTTGTTTGTTTGGTTGAACGCGCTAATCTCAGGAACTACCGGCTCGAATTCTTTGCGTTGGATAATCCATTTATCGAGGAAGGCTATAGGCTATATAATATCACGCTATGACCAATAGGAGCGGAGAATTAAGGAAAACTGTGACGCAGACGACGTTGCACGGGTCAGCTAGTACAGTATACTCTTTTTGGAGTGCAAGTATTTTCATCTTTGTCCCATACTAGGAATTTCTCCTGCCAGTCTATTCTGTAAAAAAACTATTTCGATATCGAGCTTCACCTGAGTGACAAAGCATACAAAGTGAGCTTTATTACACACAACATAAAGGTCTTATGTTTATACGAATTTGAAGCTCACATCGGATTCCGCTGTCGAAATACGAAAATGTTGTTACAGAATAGCACTACTGTATCGCGTTTACAAACTCACATACACGTACAACCAGACTATCTGCAGGCCATGCAAATAATAGTTCCGTGCGGGAATCTAAACTGCGACAAACAGCGCAGTACCCAATTGCTCAACGACTGCACCAACCGTGTCGTCAAGTATTTGCAGGGTTGCATTCTTCATCTTACTGCAGGGGTAATGATCAGTCTTAATTATAGTATTTTAGTCTAAAGTATTCAAGTATATGGTACTATAGTCCCCGCCACGAGAAGGTATAAGTTTTGTAAACACACATTCAATTGTTTGTTCCATGAGTCAGACTCGTTCCAGTACCACAAAACATTAGACGACAGCGCTTTATATCGATCAATCATATAACCCGACCAAGTGAAATTGCTTGTTAGTTTCGTATAACACGTATGTTACTTTGAGTAGATTTAATTTGGGATTATTTTTTGTCGCTACGTAATTTAGTAGAAGTTCTTTGTTTACACAATTTATAGCTTCTCGTGTCGGGTACTATAGCTCATTTTATGCCATTGGTCACGGAGTGAGCTGACAATCAATTTTAACCAAGATGGAATGTCAGCTCACTTTTCAAAGACTCAGACTCAAACATTTATTTCAATTAAACCATTTACAGGCACTTTTGAATTGTCAAGGTCGGTCGATCCAAAAGATGAAGCTATTTGCACGTTCCAAAGCGTAGATCTCTATGGAAAAGAACGTGCAAGAAACTCCAAGGACATCGTGATCACTTCACCCAGGCCTTCACTTCGACAGGTTTACGGAATTAACAGTTGATGATTTCCCAGCCACAAAAAAAGGGTAACAGGCAAGGAGGCTAAAGTATGATTAGTATATTAAGTATTTGATTTGGAAACATGAATGTCATGGAATTATAACAAATACGAGTACCATTAAAATCGTTCAAACATCGTTTTGATACCATTTGAATCTCAGTCTCAATCACCGAAAAATACCTTCATAGGAGCGCCCTTTAATTTTTAATTTAATTTAATTATTTCTTGTTGTACTTAGGTTAAGTAATAGGGTTCTTTCGTTTATTTTTAACAAGACATTAATAATTAATCCCTTAGACAATTTTCAAATAGATTTAAAGCGAAGGTACTCGTATAGCGGCCTTCTATTTTCCCAAAAGCTGCGCACACGCTCAATAGACCGGTACTCATCAGTCATCCTACCCAAATTAAATCTGAATCAGACCCGTACTTTCCATTTCTTGGTACGTTATTTCGGTAATAATTTAACGGCATACTCGAGCAGTATGGTCTTAGAACATTTGCGTAAAGTAGGTCATCGCGTGTGTGCACCTCCATGGACAGATCATCACAGTTATATCGATCAACCGCTATAATATGACGTTATGTACCTTTTGTGATTTTATTCTCGAATAAGTCGGAGGAGCTCGTGGCTAAATTATAACAGCCGCACGGGTCTATCGTTATAATTTAGCCACGAGCTTTTAGCATGACTTAGTGAGACTTTAATAACCATCATTATCTGCCTAGCCTTTTTCCAACCATCAGCATCATAATATTAGCTGAAAGACCCACAGCTGGAAATAGGCCATAACCACCAGTGTCGCCATAAGCACCGACTATATTGATAGGAGTATTTGCTTCTTGGCAAGACTGATGTTAGATTTTCTGGTTTCTGTCAACCTTCATGACTACAAATGACAGGGACCAACGGCACAACGTGCTTTCCAAGGCACGATGGTGTCTCGGTATGTTAACATGGTCATTGGTCTCCCATCCACAGATCGACCTCAGCAAGCATTGCTAAACTTTGCAGATCGGCCCGTGCGGCAACAAATAAAGTTTTTTTTTTTGTTATTTACCCACGAGCTCCTCAAGACGTAAATAACCAAAGAGAACCATTAAACGGCTTTCTCGATCGCACTTAACTTTCTTAGTTAGTACCCATCACTGACCTTACTATGAAACAATGTATAAATTGGTTAACTCACGCACGCAACACAAAACTCACGCACTTTCAAACAGTTTATTGTACTTTTATCGATGGTTTGAGAACTATTGAAGGTACAACACTGTTGTTTTGGCTGTAAATTGACGTTTTTATTGTGAAAAAAGCTATTTTGTGTAGGTATGTTGATTTGTGCATCATGCTCAGCTATTGTGTATCATGAAAATTAATTATAACTACTGCTTAGTACTTACTATATTTCCTTTCTCTTTAAAATCCACCCAAAGATTGTTTTGAAAAGATCACTCTTAGTGATAAGGCCGCCCATTGTGTCACCCTATGTAAAATTCTCTTCATCTATATTTTCTGTAACTTATATGGTGTACATAAGAAATGAGTATTCTATTCTATTCTATTCTTCTGTTAAAACATACATTTTTAGAGGCAATAAAAGAGCGTTTTGGACCTAGTGCAGTTTCAAGTTATAGTATAATATTATGTCACTAGCTTCTGCCAGCGGCTTCGCCCGCGTGATCCCTAGGGAACATGTTCCCGGGATTAAATGTAGCTTATGTGCTATTCCAGACTATAATCTATCTTTGTTCTAAATTTCATTAAGATCCGTTAAGCCGTTCTGGCGTGATTGAGTAACAAACATCAAAACTTTAACTTTTTTTTTTTCATTTTTTCTATTGATTGTAGCGTGATGAAAAGTATACTATAACCTGCTCAGGAGTATGAATAATAATTGTACCAAGTTTCGTTAAAATCCGTCGAGTAGTTTTTGTTTCTATAACGGTTATACAGACAGACAGACAGACAAAAATTTTACTGATTGCATTTTTGGCATCAGTATTGAGCCCTAATCACCCCCTGATAGTTATTTTGGAAATATATTTCATGTACAGAATTGACCTCTCTACAGATTTATTATAAATATAGATATAGAAGAAGATAGAAGATATAGAAGATATAGATTTGAAAGGTCAATTACGTAGTAATACGGAGTCCATACAAAATCATCCATTGTCCTTTGATTAATAAGGTTATATCATAGTACATAAATGCTTAGTTTTAGTTTGTGAGTAAAATATTCTGCTAATAGCTTGCTCAGCCATAAAATTGAAACTGAACCTGACTGAACCTTGTAGCTTAATTATTTCGAGGGTGAGAGAAGTAAGTTGAAAGAAAGAAAAATATTTTATTCCTTCCAAACAGACGCATATTTCATTATTATAAAACAGGTACAAATAAAAAATACAATAAAACAAAATGGGAATCGGTTGCTAAAATCCTGTTTTTTTAATCAAACAATTACAATTTGTCAGCGCGCAATTAACAGTGCCCACCTTTTATTTGAGACCTATTTTTCTTATAGGTAACCATAAAATAACAACAGAGTATAAAAATAACTCCTACTCATTAAAATAATCGCCAAACTTGAGACGTATCGTTTGACCTACAGTGCTCTAAAACCACAAGTCACTCTGCAAGTGGGGTAAGCAACAAAAAGTATTCACTGTCAATGCTGTTACTGTCACTGGCCGAAATGAGTGTTGAATTTCACATCGGTATTTAATTATTTATCTCGATTGGAGGTCGGTTATTAAGCCAGAAAATCTAACACCCGTCTTACCGAGAGGTACCGTTTTACCCAGGTACAATTAATTGGTGGCCATCTTAATATTCTGGGATTCCTCCTGGCCCTAAAAAGCTTGTAAGTTTGTAAGTTTGTATGTAGGGGGTAATCTCAGGAACTACTGGTCCGATTTAAATATATTTCAGTATTAGATAGCCCATGTATCGAGGAAGGATACAGGCTACATATCATCACGCTAAGACTAAAAGGAGCCGAGCATTAATGGAAAATGTGACGCAGACGAAGTTGCGTGGGTCAGCTAGTATTATACAAAATTACAATTTTTCATAATATATCGGGAAATTATAGTTTGCTATTTTCCAGTGACATTTTTAAGAAATCCATAAGTACTAGACTTGCCAAGGGATGTCGCGTTACACATTTTTTTTTAACTATTGTTAGGCACACGTTTGTACCACTGTCTCTCCTGAAGGTAAGCGATGATATCGTGGTCGAAAATGGAGCACGCTTTCCTAGAAGTAACCTTTTCACTCTTGGCTTAAAGACCTCAAGGCTCCAGGCTCCAGGCTTGACTTGGCTTAAATACCTTGCTATCAGAAAACACACTCTGGTAGGGAATTCTACTCGTTACTGTGTTGTAAAGTTCAAACAGTCTATGTAAAATACTTATAAATAACATGACATTTTATTCGATGAATTTATACTAATCCTACGTGTTCTGTCTAGCTTTAAAAGAAGAGGTCTCTACGCACACATTTTACGTGGATGATCTCATTTGAATGCACAAGTTAACTGATTTGGGAGTACTGTTATATTTTTCTAAAACTGTAATCTAGCGTTGAAAGCTTCATCTAAGTCTAAAAAAGAACAGGATCAACGAATTACATTATAATGTTTAATGAAATGCTGTTGTTGTTGTTGTATGTTGTTATTTGTCCAAGTGATATAAAAATAAACCTTCACGGTGCGCTTCAAAACAGGAACCATAGACTTGGGCAGGAAAGGCACCCAGGTTAAAATGGGATTTATTGAGAAACGGGCCACATCGTCCGCATGAATGATGTAAAAAGTGCAAAAGTTTCCACGCAATGAGTGCCACAGGATGAACGAGGCCCGCCCAGAAAGCGACGGCCAGATGACCTGGCATCACGAAGGCTTGTTCGAGGTAGTGCATGATAAGAATGTCTGGAAAGAGTTGAGGAAAGCCTTTGCCCAACAGTGGGACACCATAGGCTATTTTTTTTTTATTTGAGAAGGGTTTGCTCTTGACTCTAGTCTTGGTCACAGATGACAGAGACAAAGTCTACGATGGAGCAAGCTTACCCAGAAGGAGCCTGTTCACTGTAACTTTGAAGAGATTACGGTAATAAAAAAATTAAAAGAAAAAACATATTGTTTAACACACTGAATACTCAGCATGCAAATCTAAACATATTCCACTCTACAATTTCGAAAGGGATGCAAGGAATGTGGCATAAATGAATTTATATATTCTGGAAGCCATTTAAATAAGACGATTGCGCAAATCAGTTGAATAAGCAGGCTGTATGAAAGTAGACTGAGCTCTGAAACTAGGCCGCGATTCTCAGGCAAACGTTACTGGTCTAAATGCGGACTATGTAACTAAAGCTGCTTGTAGTGTTAAAATAACTCCGCGTTATATTTAAAAGAATATTTGCATTTTTTTCGCTTTAGGTTCATTTTATTTTATTTTACTTGCTTCTGACCGCGAATTTGTCAATACCTTTTTCATATTGGAAGCTGCCGTCGTAAAAAAGGCCGTATCTACACAAAACGTATTGACCGATTTCCGACATTAAGAAAATAAGTTACTATGGATTCTTCGTTTTGTGTCGATAGTATGGTTCTCGGCAATAGTGTAGCGTTATATCAGTGAAAGATTTTTGAAATCGATTCAGGTCTTCTAAAAATAAACGGTTATTTTCGGAAGTTGTGAACCGATTTAAAAAAATCTTAAACAAACAATGTTCGCTTTTTTATATTATTAGTTTAGCTGTTACTTCATATCATTGTAATGAAATACTTTTACAGGGTCTCAAAAAATGTCAAAGAAGTTTAGTACTTAACTGTTCCTAAATAACCCCTAGGCTGATAAAAGAGGTTCGAACATTTTTGGATGAGTGCTGAAAAATAGCGGTCGGGTAGCTACCCGACAAAGGCTCTATCCCCTTTTCGTTTTTCATAAATTATCTTGCATTCGGTGGTTTTAAGTTTTTAGGGCTGTTTTTCTCCTTATGGTATTTCTTAAACTATGTACTTACCTAATAAAGGCACTAAAACCAAGCCATAACACATCATTACTATTTGTTTGAAAAAAAAAAATAACAAATCGGAAATTGGGAAAGTTGTTTTTGAGCTAAGTGGTCAAACAGATACCTTGACAGACAGCTGTCATAAATAACTGAACATAGGGAAGCATAATAAAATAGAATGCACAGCTCTCGATTTTGAAACTTTTAAATATTAATGAGAGCAAATTAATTAGATGCATATTACAAACATTGATTTCACGTTTCGAAAATTGTATCAGAATGTATTGCGGAAAGGTCGATGCATTTCGTGTGTTAAGTGAACGATTTCTACTGCTGGTGACGTCAAATTTGCAACTATCTTAGCAAATAGTATATTTGCATACCAAAATATGAGATGATGTCGTGTCCACACAGATAATAAAACAATCCTAGATTGTTGTTGATTGGCCCATGGGGTCCGAGTGCACATAGAGTCTTTCGGGACATCAGCAAACAACTTGTCGACGGTTCACGTGACCAGAGGGCTGGGCTTTTCTTCGGCCAAAGAATCAGCATTGCCATTCAACGTGCCAATGCTGCCAGTGTTCTGGGCACTTTTGCCGTTGACAGCGATGTGGATTATTTTTTTGATGCCCAATGATTTATTTTGTTTTTTTTTTATGCGTTTATCCTAGATTTAGATTTTTATTTGCATTAACGGATTGTATGTACATCTTTTTGTGGAAGAGCGGAGTCTCCTGATACAGGCATTTGTTGCTTAAAAGGAGGCTTCAATCACGTATATTGTTAACAACCAAAACCTGTATTGCAAATAAACGATTATATTATATAGATTATTATTATCATAAATCAGCTTTTTATATTAGTCTTACAAATGTTAAATAAAAAAGCACTTCATCTTTTCGCAAAATTTTCAAGTTTACAAAAATATTTTCCTTTTTATCTTTGTAAAATCTACATAATTCCCACTGCCCATCATGAAGATTTTTAAGTCACTGTTAACCAAATCGGCACAGTTGTTCTTAAGTAAGATTTCCAATGAACAGCATTTTATTTTGTTTTATTTAAGGCAAATATTCTCGAAGAGTTCATAACTTCATGCCAAAGAGTTGTAAAACGAAAACCTATTTTTTTCATCTCTCGTACCAGTAAAACTAATAATAGTCAGTGCTGGGTTTATTGCAATAGGATATCTGATGAACACTAGTTAGTGAACTCCATTTAATTTTCTTTAAGATTTCTCTTGCAAAGATGATATTAAAAAGTCATACCACTTCATCCACTTAGTGTCAAGTTTCAATTACACCAGATCTTTTGAATTATTCAGAATTATACTGATAAAATTTCTGTATTAACAGATACATAGACATGTATGTCGCTGGGAAGTTTGCGTCTTATTCCTAGTTACAACAATAGGAAGTGGTGACGTGCGCGCGTTTTGGGAGACTGTCTTACGTCATAGATGTGACCCTAAAAGTGTTGATTCGCAGCTTGTAGCTGTGTTAACTCATATATATATATATATATATATATTTTGTTGGGGAGTTTGTTCAGCTACCGCTACCCATCATAGTAATTATTATACAAAAAAAGTGGTGACGGGCTGACGATTTGTAATTTTCGACGTTCGAAATGTGTTGATGCCCAGCCTAATTGAGTTACTGATTTTTGATTAGATATGACGCAATGTACCCAAAAGCTAAATATTTCTCCTAATTTCCCCAGTGGATAGCAAAATAAACTGTGTATTATTATCAAATGACTTTTTTATTTACTACCACAGCATTTATCTACACACTCTTCTCTGACATCACAGCATCCTTATCTACAATATTACAGACATCATAAAACCAAAAATAGCATCGTAAAAATGCAACATATTAAAAACAAAAAGCCGTATTAACATTAATTAATATTGATAGAACCATCTAATATAAAGTGGTTAGTCAATTGGCATAGTCGATATTATGAAACTGATCGCGAATGTCTTAGGAAATTCAAATCATTTAAATTTATACGCAATCAAGAGATAATACAGTGAAATCTATACTTTCTAGTTTAACGTAAAAGTATTAAATGTTGAGTAATTGTATTTAATTTTAATCCTTTAATTCAGAAGCAAGGGGTGTGGTGAATGTTTTTTGTTAATCAATATTATGCGGAGGTAGTTTGATAGTGGTGCAAGAGACCAAAGAGTAAAAGAATAGGCCAGTTTCCATCATCCACAAATTGCAAAACTATTTAGTCCGTCAGTTAGAGTATTCAAAAATATTGGACACGGTTTTGTAATCAATGAATATTGACAAATATAAAACGCATCAAAACTCGGGAGTGGGGACTCGTGACGTCACGACTCACTAAAAATTATGCGAAGGTGTGACGTATTGAGAATTTTAAAAGCGTCGTAACTTCGTCTATTTTGGTTCCCGTAACAAAAGAAAAAATACGGGTCAAAATTTTTTTGATAATCTAACTGACGGACTAATTAGATTTTTTCAGGACACAAGCCCATTATTTTATCTTGGGTACTTGTTAATGAAGATGGGGTTTGAAACCTTTGACTCAAAAAAAAACATGCAGGAGTCGAAACTTAATTTATAATTAGTACAATAAAAGAAAATGAATTCTCTGGTCTTCCATTCGTCATCTCAGTAGTCACTCTTTTTAGCTATATTATCTTCACAAAGATTAAGGTCCTTTCTTTCTCAAAGGTATGCAGTGGATTTTTTTTATGTCACGTTAGGTTAGTGGTTTATTCAGAAATTCCATTAAAAAAAACTTTATTCATTTTCACAGTAAATATCAAAAGCACCAAGAAATATGGTATATCCATTTATACCATATTTTTTGGTGCTTTTGATACATACACAGTTCCTAAGATACTTAATAACTTTGTTTATCAATAATTCAATACATCACTATCACTCCATATTATAAAACAAAGTCCAATGCCGCGTCTGTTCGTGCTATAGATTTTCATGCAGTTTTCCCAAATGGATAGACTGGTTCTCGAGAAAGATTTTATTATATAACTAGCTGACCCGCGCAACTTTGTCTGCGTCACATTTTCCATTACTGCTCCGCTCCTATTTGTCTTAGCGTGATGATATATAGCCTATAACCTTCCTCGATAAATGGGCTATCTAACAGTGAAAGAATTTTTCAAATCGGACCAGTAGTTCCTGAGATTAGCGCGTCCAACCAAGCAAACAAACTCTTCTGCTTTATAATATTAGTATAGATTTGTCAAGCAGGCGAAGCCACGGGCATAAGCTAGTCCTAAATAATTAACACACAGTAACTCATCAAATAAACCATACATAACACAGTATAAAATCTTGCGTACGGAATTAATAAATTAATCTTCGGTGGAGATTTATCACGGGTCTTGTTTGAAGAATGAAAAGATCAATTATTTGTCTGTTGATTATAATTTAACGTGCGTTCAGTCACGGCAATAATATGTTATTAATTACTTTATTTTGTTAAATAGTGAACCTGTCTTTCATGTTTTAATACAGTGGATACGTACATAGATTGAAAATTGTAATGAATTGAATGATTGAATTTAATAGAAAGAAAATTGTTACTAACACTTATGGATTCTGTCCGAAATAAATAGTTAATAATAATAGATAAAATTTATATTTAGACTGAGCTATAACTTGGTTCTTGGTTCAGCTTTTGTCTCGGGGTTTAGGTACTCCGCAGAAGCTTTGATCATAGTACTTTATTTTTTAGTAGGTACGTAATCTATGGAACATTGCTTAAAATATATATATTTTTTTTTTTTAAATCTTGGCGGCCTCTCTAGCTTATTGAATGTGCGTAGCGCCATATCGATGGTCTAGAAGACAACATTTACAACAACAACAATAACAAAAGCAACGTTAACATTTTAGTACATTTGCCATTTAAATGTAAAAAAATTAAAAAAATTCACTTAGCACGTTTGTCTTCTAGAACATCGATATAGTTTTATTTTAAAAAAGTGTAATGGCGTTTCGTCATTTTATATCAAAAATAAATAAATTGTGGTGCTGCCTGTACAAAAACACGTAGCTACTGCAACTTGTTCTGTTAATAAAGCGATAAATAAAGGGAAAACTTGTAATTTAATTTGGAGCACTTTCTTTTATAACTAATTGCGTTCTTGACGTAGTCAATTAAACTTCTAATGTGTAGGTAACAAGTTCACTTGCACAAATTTCCAACAAAAAAAACAGCATTATTTGGGATAGAACAAGCTTTGTCGCAATCTTAGTGCCAATTCAACTCATTAACACATTTGCATCTCAATCACAATCTGTCAAAAATTTATGAAAATTAAGGCTTTTTTGACAGTTTGCGGCATGACATGTGAATGCGAAAGTTGTTTAAAAATTAGAAGAATTGGCCCTCCTCTCAAAGTCGGTACTTACTTTTTTCCCATAGGAATTATGGGAAGTCCGTTCTCAGTGATCTACTATACACTCTCCAAGGTGCTTGTATGTAGGTTATGCCAATTTATATCAGTATCTACGATCAAGTACGAGTCGGACTCGTTCACGAAGGGTTCCGTACCATTATCAATAAAAACGGCAAAAAAATCACCTTTTTTGTATGCGAGCCCTTAAATATTTATTTTATTCTGTTTTTTTTTTAGTATTTGCAATAAAGGCAACAGAAATACATAATCTGTGAAAATTTCAACTGTCTAACTATTTTGGTTCATGAGATACAGCCTGGTGAGAGAAGGACGGACAGCGGAGTCTCTGTTTTGAAATATGCCTTAGAACAAAGCCACAGGTTAAGACTTATTAACACCATTTTTTTTTCATTATAATACCGATTAAGGCCGTACCCTGAGCAAATAACCTTGAGCATTTTTTTCCTCAATAACAGCGCAAGAGATACAATAGCGAATACGCTCAGAATGTTGAATAAAATCGTTATAAAATCGAATTTTGGTCGTTTGAAAAAAATACTGCTACCAAAATGTTCATAATTAAATTGCCCATCCGTTAGTGTAAGTACAAAATCAAAATAATCGTTAGTTTTCGAGAAGATGCATGGTTTCGTTGTGAGGAGATTACTTAAACATTATACTTAGTAATAAAAAATAAAATCTACCATTTTGAAGCCAAGATTATGTAGAAATATAATGTATTTTTTATTAGTTGATATTTCTTTTGGATAAAGAGTAGATAGCTCCAAAAAACTGCACAAAAAACGGCTAGCGCTGCGTTTTGCTCGGGGACGCGACTTAAAAGACCAATATTTACAGCTCAATTAAAAATAAATTAAATAACTTCAACAGTTAGCCACAGATATTAAAGTTACATAAAAAAAACATGCCTAGTACACCCACGCGTATATAATCTACTGGCAATTAACTAAGTCTAAGTGGTTAGTAAATAATAAAGAGAGATCGTTTTGGAACGACTCCTGTTTAATTTAGACTTGTTTTTTTTTAAAGTTGTTTTATAGAAAATAGCTGTAGCGAAATGCAAATGCGATTAGTTTACAGCGTGTTGTAGAAAACGAGAGATGTATTTTTAAATTATTTGGTTTCTTGCAGATCATTTGGTAAATTGATTTCAAAATTTATTGAAAAAATAATAGATTAGTAGTTTTAAAATAACTACATGAAAAAAATGTATACATCGGTATAAGGTGATTTTTAACTAACCAGGAATATGATAACTTTAAGAACAAGTCACCAGCACTAAGATTCTATAAACATGTCGAAGTGAACGACAAGTGAGCTGTCAAACCATACAAACAAAATGGCATGACAGCTCACTTGTCGTTCATTCCACCTAAGTGATCACGGTGAGATGCAGACAGAATCGACCGGCAGAATAAGTTACACGAACAACCACACAATAGCTCGTGGCTAAATAATAACAGCCGCACAGGTCGATCTTCAAGGTTAAGCTACGCTTGCCGAGGTTGGTCTGTGGATGGGTGACCATCTTAACATACCGAGTTTCTTCCGTGCCTCGGAAAGCACGTTAAGCTGTTGGTCCCGGCTGTCATTTGGAGATCTTTGGCAGTCGTTACGGATAGTCTGAAGCCAGAAAACCTGACACCAGTCTTGACAAGGAGTACCGTGTGACCCAGTTAATGGGTTGTGGAGGTCTGGTAGGCAGCCGCTCACCGTAAAATACTGGTATTCAGCTGAATACGGCTTGACTTGAAGCCGACCCCAATGTTGTTGGGAAAAGGCTAGGCAGATGATGATAAACAACCACACATAATTTATCACCCCAAAAAGAAACAGGAAAACAAACTAAATAACTTCTTACTTAACAGATAAAATAAAAGATAAACCTATCTGTGATTCTTTCGAATGAGAAAGTTGCTCTACATACGATTAACTTCATATATAACTTCTTATTTTTAAGTCATTTCCTTAATGTGGCAATAAGTTCAAAAACTTGCGCTCACTTTATACCCGACTACAACAGATCCCAAAAAGAGTATGTATGTTATTATATGAAGCCATTACTATACATTATTTAATTTAAGTCTACCCACACAACGTTAATTTAGTCATCATTCTGCCAGCATCTGTCAAAATAGATTTGTGATTTCGTTCGACCAAGTGAAATTTACTGATTCAATTTGCTTATAACATCGGACGAATTTATAATCTGCTTTCTTTTGTTAAACTTCTTCGTATTTATTACGAAGATAATAATAATATTTGCACTTTAAAATAATATTGCACAAAAAAAAAACTCAATTTCCATACTTTTTGTAGAGAATTGAAAATTAATAGAACAGGCACTCTGATATATTATTATACGCATAACATTATGTTTTCATACATATTGCCCAAAAACCAATCATCTTCATCAAACAGTAGAAATCTCTTCAATTTTCTATACAATGAATATTTCCATACCTTTATCAATGGGAATTGTACTTCCATACATAGAAATTAATGATGAAATTATCGCTTGAATGATTCCAAGAGGCTCAATGAAAACGAAGGTCGATTCATAGGCTCAGATAATTAAAGGCATAAGTCATACTTTTTAACAAAGAGAAAATCTAAAATGACGTCAAAATCACGGCCAGTAAATTTATGACCTTTGTGAAGATACATAGACAACCGGACAAAAAATATAATCAGACGCAGTTAATTATAAAATTTATCAGCAATTTTGAATGTTTGGTTTGTAGAGACATAAGAAATAGTAAGGTTATGAAGTCCTCCATTGATTTGAAGAGCGTCCCTGGAGTTTCTTGCACGGTCTCAATAGGGATCTACGCTTTGGTTCGTTTTTGTAACAAAACGACTCTTTAACCGTTCAAAAGTAAATGGATTCATTGAAACAAATGCTTTGATTTAGAGAGTAGATGCACTGAGAAGAAGGACGCTATTAAAAATCCCCTTGTTTGTGACTGCATTGCATCGATCAACAAGAAACAGCTAAGTTGGCTATACAATGTGAACTATGGACTGAACACTATCCTAGCTTTTCGAGCTTACTCAGCATTATTTACCAAGCTGACTCAAAGTTAACTTCGTTTTAAACGGTAGGATTCTTCACATTTTTCCATTGAGTTTATATAGGTAAGCCACGTAGAAGATGGCGGGGCATTCGTTCTTAACTGAAGAACTGGATAAATTGGCGTTAAATAATCGTGAGCACAGATGAACGTAGCAGGGTGATCTCGCCAATGTACGGTAGGCGAATTGCATTGTCTGACGAACCAATAACGTGAAGTTAGAGCTGTCGTGTTCAAACCAACCAATGGAGAGTGTGGTTACGACTCTAGCCACCTACTATACCTAACATGAGTGCAAAACTCCTTCCAGACTATGACCCCCACATTGCCGGAATGGACCAAGAGCCTATAATCTTGCACTATTGAGGAGCAAGGACAATCACTGACGCTTTATTAATGTGGCCACCTTTATGGCTTAAATTATCAAAACAATTGACCATCGACTTGATATGAAGGAGACTGATCTGCAAGTCATGGGCGGGAAAGTAAACTTGGTATTATTTAGGTTAATATAGGAGTTGCATATGAAAGCTTCATGCTTCGTACATACTACTTAGAAGATTATGGGAATTTTTGTACCCTTTATAAATCTACTACAGATGCATACTGCAGTAGTGGTCCAAACACAAGGCAAAATATTGTAGCCGTCTCTTAAACACTAATTAAGTAATGTAATTAGTAACCCAACGACGTGCCTCCAAGACTGCCCACGAGGGGCGCTCTCTAACTTCCACTTTCATTCTCTTCACAGACAATGAATTAAAGCAAACTCTAGTATAATAAATATTTATCAGCGGCAATGACTACCTACAAATTGACACTTATGGTCGAAACCAACGTAATTTTCAACCTTATCTTTGAAACGGTAAGGTAGAAAGTAACTTGTAAAGTTATGATTATTTAGGTACTCTGGTAAATCACGGAGACTTTGGCTTCGCAACTTTTACCTGACGAAAAACTTTCGAGTTATCGCCTATGACCAAGAACAAGTGTTAGAAAATTGTTGAACAAAACTGTTTAGTAGTTAATAACGCATTCTGCTAAAAGACGCATTCTAACTTACATTTATTATAACTTTGTGAACAATGAATTGTTGATAAGATTGAAGAAGTTGTTTTATTGTTTAGAGTAATGTTGTGCGTTGTTTTATTTCTTGGAAAAGTTTTTACAGTCGAGATATTTTCTGCCTAATCTATACTTAACATCACACAAATAGGAAGATGTGTGTGTGTGGGCATACTTATTCAAAAACCCCAATATCACCTTAATTCTTCTCTGTATTACTTAATAAGTCGCGATTGAAACTAACATCTAAAAATTCTAAAATATTGTAAAATAAATACTCACCATAATAAAGTCCAAAATAATCACCTCAATAATCCAGATTGTTTAAAACAAATTCAAAACTTTTAACAAAATAATGCAAGTACACTACACAACACAGATTAAAAAAGTTTAATTTACGCGCGCAAGAACCATAGTCGTTTTTTTTTTTTCGAAGCGTGGAAGCGCGCCTTCGTGCGGCGTTCGTGCCGGCCAGTGGTCAACTGCCTTCGAGATCGTTTCGACTTATGCGCATCCACGATACGCATCTCAAAACAAGTGAAATTCGCTGTTTATTAATTTTAGTTTTAATAATTTTTTTTCAGTTTTGAGGCGTCGCGCGTCGGTCGTTTGTCAAGGGTTTCGTGAGAAAATAAACAAGCTGTAAACTTTTTGGTTTGATCGAAAATGTGGCCAGTATTTTACCGCGAAATCGTTGAAATTAAAAATGCATTTTAAAATTTCAAATTTTCTCACGTTATTTTTGTGTCCCGTTCTTTCCCTAACTAAACACATCTTATACTGCCTTCAATTAAAACCACCAAACAAACTCACCAGGTGCCATAGCAAAAACTTTCACTCTACTATTTTGTCAATATTATTCATAATTACGGCCACAAAAAAAACTTTATTTGATGATGTCTGCTGACGTAATCTAACAACACTAATAGAGAGAAAACTTCTATAAAATAAAATTATGACATTAGAGTAATCCTGATGGCTAACTCGACAAGTAATCGATAATAATTAATCGATATGTCAATAAAGTTATCGATATGCTTCGGATAAAGTAGAAAGCCGGTCGGAGAGTTATTCAAGCTCCTGGGACCATGAAAGTGCCTGCGAGCCTCACCATTGAGTGTAGAGAGACATAAGTTATAGTCTATATAGTCGTTATAGAGGTAGAATCTGTATTACTTAGTATGCCTATGCTATGGCGGTGTGGGAAAACGGTACGGGTTACTTATGGTCACAAGCGTACTGTAATCAGTTACGTTGTGAAGTAAGAAAGAGTTATCTGATTTAGCATGAGATTCTGTTAAGACAAGCGGAAAATTCAAAGGACTATTTTATAAAGCCAATTTTATAAAGTTTGTGGCAACGTAGGCATTCGCATTTCGTTCGCAATCTGTAAAAAAAAAATCTGTTGTTTCCGATACATTTTTGACAGACTGGGACTGAGGTACAAATGCAAAGGTTGCTTGAAAATTAGCATGTAGCTGAAAATGGAGCTAATAAGGATGAAATTCTGTGAATAAAAAAAATCTGTGATGAATGGCAAACTAGGGTTCGTAATTTCAAAAGGGCGTTCGGAAACATAAACATTTTCCCTAAAACTTAAAAATGTCGAAATATTCGACGGCACGGATGGCGCAGTGGTTGCGCGATCGACTGCTGCGTCGCGTGTCGTGGATTCGATTCCCGCACCAAATATTTGTATGGCCTACAGATAGTTGTTCCGGGTCTGGCTGTTTGTTTATGTGACTTTGTATGTTTGTAAAGGCACCCACGATATAGGAGAAATTCCTAGTGTAGGGCAACCCTTTAAAAAAAATTAAACACAAAGTTTTCCAAGTACCACGCAGTGAGCACGTGTCTTTTAGCAAAATTGCAAAATTGTAATTGTTTAAGTTGCAAAATTGGGTAACCACGACTAGCATCTGTCTCACCAACATCCTTAAATTCAGGAGAGTGCAATTAATAGCGACCTAACGCGTTTAATGTGTAATCTGTCTTCAGTGACGGGCCTATTGTAGAACCGCGCCTGATTGTAACTTTCCTTCGCGTGTATTTATAATGGGATATGTTTAAGAGTCCTATTACGAATCGTAAATGCTCGTTTGCAATAGACGAAGTTACGTTGGTCTGCGTTGGGAGTACATCTATAGTCCGCGAAACAATTTTGATACTTACTAGTCTGAATAGGATTATAGTTTATTTGGGCGCTCGCGCGTGACTAAGGAGCGCGCGCGCTGAATTGACGCGGAATATATAGTACTTTAATTTTATTTATTGTAATTTTGTTTTATTATATTGACAAACGAAAACTAATGAAACGTATTCATTGTAGATTGAAATTTTATATCATATTAATTTATTTGATAAAATTGTTTTTATTTGGAATATAATGGACGCTGAATCAAGACATTTCTGGCTTAAATTAGGCTTTTAACTCAAGGAATTTATAGAAATTCTAGAACTCCAATAAACAAGTAAAACATTCAACTTACCTTTAAGTAATTTCAGCTTTTAAAAGAATTGATTGTAACAATGTGAATTTGACCGTCAAAGTTCCATCGCCGACATTTTTTCTTGCAAACTGATTTCGTAAAATATTTATAGTAAATTACACGAAAAGAAAAATGAAAATGTGTAACTCTAACTTACAAGAAAGAGACTGGCACTATCGTTTTTCAGGATCAAATAATTAAAATATCTTACTGCTGCTGAAAATTACAGCGTCAAAAATCATGAATTTCCGTAAAAAATGTAATAGGACTCTTAAGAGCCGCGTGAATGACGGCCGCCGCCGCTACAGCGACGGTGACTGTCAGAATCCTTATCTCTTCATCTCCTGCAGTCTGGTGAAAGATGACGGCTACGGCCGCAGGGTGGACGTTAGGAAAGTGGGCTAGGTACTCTTGATCTAGATACTCGTACCTATAATCGACGATTGACGGCACGGTTGGCGCAATAGTTGAGCGATCGTCTGCTGCGCCGCGTGTCGTGGGTTCGATACCCGCACGGAACAAACATTTGTATGGCCTACAGATAGTTGTTCCGGGTCTGGCTGTTTGTGTATGTGACTTTGTATGTTTTTAAACGCACCCACGATACAGGAGAAATTTCTAGTGTGGAGCAACGTTTTAAATTTAAAAAAAAAACCTATAACTACTTCCATAATCACTACATATTATATTATTATAAAATAAATTCTTCCGACGTGTCTGTCTGTATGTTCGCGATAAACTCAGAAACTACGGTGCCCATTTTCATTCTGTTTTCACCAATGGACAGAGTGGCTCTTGAGGAAGGTTTTAGGTTGAGGAAGGTTTATAATTTGTGAAGCGGACGAAGCCGTGGACATCATCATCTCCCTAACCTTTTCACAACTACATTGGGGTCGGCTTCCAGTCAAACTGGATATAGCTGAATACTAGTATTTTAAATGAAGCGGCTGCCTTACCAGAACTCCACAACCGGTCACCAAGACTGGAGTCAGATTTACTGGCTTCTGACAACCGTAACAACTGCCAAAGATCCACAAATGACAGCCAGGACCAACGGCTTAACGTGCTTTCCGAGGCACGGAGGAAACTCGATATGTTAAGATGGTCACCCATCCACAGACCAACCTTGGCAAGCGTTGCTTAACCTTGAAGATCGACCCGTGCGGCTGTTGTTATTTAGCCACGAGCTCCTCCCTTTGCCCCGTTACTAACAAAGCATCAGCTAGTAAGAAATAATAATAAATTGGCTATGACCAACAGTGACGCTCGAGAGGCCAACGCCCAGACGCATGTGTCTCGAGAAGTCGAGACGCAGACGAGCTGACGTCACGTGGTGGAGTGACGGTCAGAAAGCGCGCCGCTATCACCGCAAGTATCCGTTGCGACTTGCCAGTACCCGCGCACCGTGTCAAGAACATGATGCCGACTATGTAGGTGCAGATGCGACACTTTCCTTCTTCACTGTTCATCATTATCTGCCTAGCCTTTTCCCAAACATATTGGGGTCGGCTTCCAGTCAAACTGTATTCAGCTGAATATAAATATTTTACGTGGAGCGGCTGCCTACCAAACCTCCACAACCCATTACCTGGGTAACACGGTACTCCTTGGCAAGATTGGAGTCAGATTTTCTGGCTTTTGACTATCCGTAACAACTGCCAAAGATCTCCAAATGACAGCCGGGACCAACAACTTAACGTGCTTTCCGAGGCACGGAGGAAACTCGGAATAGGTATGTTAATTAAGATGGTTTACCATCCACAGACACTGTTCTTCTATGTAATTATTTTTCTGAAATTAAAGGCTGTTTCGCCTCGCACTGTACTGTGAGTTTTTAATCAATTAATAAACATTGTTTCTTCATCCTCTTTCTTCTTCTTTGTCCTATCTGGTATAGCGATTGTCGAAATGTCAAAATCAGAATTAATCACGTAACACTTCGATGGCCCATGTAAATGTCATTTATTACTGTTACGAGCTTGGGGTTCGTGACAATAAAAACAGCCGATTAGTTAACCAAAAATGACACTTCAATAATCAACACTAATTATCACTTTAAACGCAGTAATTATAACACACAATCGCACTATTAATTAAACACTTCACTTCACTTAAGTCACAGTTGAAGATCGCTTCCGATGTATCGCTTGTATCGCCAATTCAATACTGACCCAGTCGCGAGCGATGCGTTCCTTATATTATTATAGTCCCACAGTAATTTCCAGAACCTTCGAGAATGGAAATATCTAGAAGGTTCGGGAACATACCGGTCCCGACTGACTAGGTGTCGAAACATCGAGAATGTTCTAGCATCGAAAAGTCTAGAAAGATCGTGACCCAATTAGTTCCACTACTCGATACTAGATGGCGTTAGTAGTACGTTGTGTACCTACCCGGCATTAATTCTGGCGCGTAACATTACTTTTCCAGAATCGAATTAACTGAAAGAATGTCATTCAGTAACTTTTAGAGTAGTAGGTGTTGCCCGCGACCGTTAAAAATTTAATGGATATTTTTATTTGCCTTTTAAGGAATGCAAAAAAAATGGCTGAAGAGATTGTTTAAATGCGCTAAACTCTGGAACTGCCAAGCGAATTCGGAAAATTATGTTTGTATAATAAATATAGCCACATTCATGAGGAGACTAAATGGAATCGACCAAAAACGTAATATGCACGTACAAAATTGCGGGTTAAAGGTATTTTAGAGATAAACCAGAATAGAATATTCAACAAAAAAAAATCAGACAAACAGGCACGAAAAGAAAAGAAAAAGTCATCAATGACGCAAGTGGGCAGAAAACTACAACCACAAACAGCAAACTTATCTTACCTAAAAATTGGTCTAACATATCTGTTCCCAATAATCTATGCCCACAAACACGCACAAGAACAGTTATTAATTACATATACCGCCTATTTGCTTGCCGGTCGGCAAACAACGCCGATTAACCATCTTAGGTTTGATGCTGGCACTTCAGAGATTCGCGTTGCTTGGATAATAGAAAATATACCATAACATCGTCGGGATAAAGTTCAAATAAGAGAAGTGAAGTTCCACCATGAGACAGTTCGCTGGACTTAATGGATGCCACGATTAATTGAATGAGTTTCTTCGAGTGACTGATCTGGATATGAAAATAATTGATTGTGTATCAGTTGCTTGACTGTTTGAGGCGATTGATTGAGTGTTAGATTATTCGCTACTGTCTGGTCCACGAGGAATTCAAATTCAAATTCAAAATTCTTTATTGCGAACTAAGTGTAGGTACAGGAGAGATGTTAACAGTATAATTATGCATGTTCTTAAAACTTAGTTGCCTGTTCAGGCATTGCAATTTATGGTTGCAAATTAATTATAGTAAATATATATATATTACACATTTTAACATTGAATATCCTAGTCTTACTTAATACTTACAGTTTACATTATATTATTCTATTAATTATTTATCAATTTCCATTAATTTTACATTATATGATTCTATTTTATTATAATTTATACCTTATGATATATTGTATCACAGTCTTTTTTTATATAGGAGCTCGTGGCTAAATAACAACAGCCGCACGGGTCGATCTTCAAGGTTAAGCAACGCTTGCCAAGGTTGGTCTGTGGATGGGTGACCATATTAACATATCTAGTTTCCTCCGTGCCTCGGAAAAGCACGTTAAGCCGTTGGTCCCGGTTGTCATTTGTGGATATTTGGGAGTCGGTACGGATTTTCAGATGCCACCAGTAAATCTGACTCCAGTCCTGCCAAGAAATACTGTGTTACCCAGTTAATGGGTTGTAGAGGTCTGGTAGGCAGCCGCTCCACGTAAAATACTGGTATTTAGCTGAATCCGGTTTGACTAGAAGCCGACCCCAATGTAGTTGGGGAAAGGCTAGGCAGATGAAGATGATTAGTTGTTTGATTTCGAGGCGATTGAGTTTAAGATTATTCGCTACTGTGTGGTCCAGAGGCTTGCACAAGTGCAATTCTGTCAGTGGTAGCGTGGGGAAAGCGATCGTCAATACTCTTGAAGATCTGAAATTCTTGGCCTATGAATGATCTCACAACTTTTATATGCCGAATTTTTGGGGTGAGGAACTTGGACTTTTTTATCATTTTTGATTTGTTGACAAGCTCATGACTTATATGGCTAGTGTAAAGGGTGGCGAAAATTATGTTATCCCGGAGTCGCTAAATAGCTAGATCGGGCCCTATCCAGGGTCTGGGCGTTTAGAATAGCAATAGGATTCTTTAATGCCGCTTAGGGAGACTACATTCATGCACTCTAACATGCTCTTTTCGACACGACACGAAAAGAAAAAGAAGACTTAGGTAGTGCAAGTGGCCAATTACCTTTGATTTTCTTAAAATGTATCTTTACTTACTAATATTAAAAAAAGCTGAAGAGTTTGTTTATTTTGCTTGAACGCGCTAATCTCAGGAACTACTGGTCCGATTTGAAAAATTCTTTCAGTGTTAGATAGCCATCCATAGTCCATTTATCGAGGAAGGCTATAGGCCCATATAGGCATATATCATCACGCTACGACCAATAGCAGCGGAGCACTAATAAAAAATGTGACGCAGACGACGTTGCACGGGTTAGCCAGTTCATTAATAAGTCATCTGGCACAAACTGGGGGGCCTCCATTCATCGTGGGGCCCTGAACACTTACCCTGAGAGCCCAGTGGGAAAGAGGAGCCTGATTAGGAGGTGACTTCGATTAGCGTCGAAGCTCCAAAGTCTTGAGCATCGACGCCGAGTTGCTGGCCTGTCAGTTTTCTATCGGTTGCATTTTGGGGAGTGTGCGACGGAAGTTCATAATTTAATTTCACCAAGCCCGTTCCATCATCAGACCATAAGACGTATGGCGACGCGCCACCGGTACATGGTGGACATCCCACCGAGACCGACAAGCACAAATCGTTTTGGGAATACAGTACGTACAGCTAAGGAGTGGAATTCCCTGCCTGAGTCTGTGTTTCCTGATAGCTACAACCTGAGATTCTTTAAGTCAATAGTGTATAGGTTACTTTTAAGCAAGCGTGCTCCATCTTAGACCGCATCATCGCTTAACATCAGGTGAGATAGTGGTCAAACGTATGCCTATCAATAGTTTTAAAAAAAGCGTGGGTTCTTATCATTTCTTAACTTTACTGTAATGAACTAATTGCAACTGGCCAAATACGTTTGCTATTGTCACATAGAACAGGCATTTGCTTTCAAACTCGGGAAACTTGTTCCTTGGACTTTGCAAACTTGTTCCTATTAACATTACTCAGTAGATACCGTATTTCATATAAGATCTTCTGATAAGACAGCTAATAGTTATGGGCGTCATTTGCAGAATCAAGCCTCTTTGGGCATCAAGATATCTAACCATGAGATGCTATCACTTAACCGGTTGGACGACATTGACGGTGTGGTGGTTATTTTGCCCGTAGGCAGTGCCGGATTAAACTATAAGCAAATAAGCAAGTTTCAAAATTAAACTAAGGGATAGCTGCAAACCTCACTTTATTAAGGAAAACTTGCTAACTTTACCCTCTATTTGTATATAAGAAGCCGAAACTTTTGATAAGAAAAACATAAAAAATGTTCAATTTTGAAAAGAATGAGCGTCGCAAAACAAAGTTTGTTCTACCAGTGCCTAGATTGCAAATGTATAAAAACAGCCCATAGTACCGTAGCATAAAAATCTATACTAATATTATGAAGCAGAAGAGTTTGTTTGTTTGTTTGGATGAACGCGCTAATCTCAGGAACTACAGGTCCGATTTGAAAAATTCTTCAGTTTTAGATAGCCCGTTTATCGATTAAGGTTATAGGCAATATAGAAATATATATCATCACGCTAAGACAAATAGGAGCGGAGCAGTAATGGAAAATGTGACGCAGACGAAGTTGCGCGGGTCAGCTAGTATATAATAAATTTCCCGAAAGTGTATGTGGCCAATAGCGGATAGCCGCGGAGGCGGCTAACCGCTATTGCGTAGGAGCGCTAATGATACCTCATTTGTTAAAATCTATTCAGCCGTTTAGGCACAGTATAAATATCTACTAATTACCGTGGTTTAGGCTACTGAGCGTGACAAAAATTAACGTTCTCTCGATAAACAGTAGTACCTTTCTTCTGGGACAGTCTGATAAAATTAAAATTAGGGGACGTGTGTGCTTTAGTAATGTTTTTTATTGTTAAGACCGGTACTTATTGACTAGTAGCTATACTGGGGCCTACAGGTGTGGATTGCTTAGGGCATCGAGTAGTCTGAATCCGGCTCTGCCCGCGAAGGTAAGGTAAGCTTGGCTCATTCCCAAGCGCTGCAAGATTTTATTCCTAGCGGCTCCAAATAAAAAAAAAAAAACAAAATAATAATAATAAAATAAATCATTTCCATGAGCTCCAAAAATTTTAAAGTACAAATTGCACAAAAAAGAAAAGACTAAGTTTTAATTCTTTCTCTTCATAATTGTGTGACATTTATTATGTGAATTTGTGTTGACAGAAAGTGCATTGTGAGTTTTTTTTTTTTTAATTTTGCATAAGGTATGAGTACATACTTAGCATAAGATTGATTTGTGACTGCCTATGTACTGGAACCATTTACAACGAAATTGATGAATGTTAGCAATTTGTGTTTGGTTGACCTTGCGCAATTTGGAGCCACTGGGAACCATTTTATTATTTAACTAATAAAAATGATGAAGCTCTTGGGAAACAATGTATGCAGAGAAATTGTATGGATAACAATACATTTGGAGCTCCTGGGAATAAGCCCTTAGCTTTTATATAACTTCACTAGTTTTACAAGATCTTGAATTAATTTTAATATAGTTACTAGAAAATAGCTAGAGTTTTATTAATTTACCATAAAACTGAAAGTATCCCTACATAGAATCACGTAAATGCTTAAGGTTGCCTGTCCATTTACGCGGAGCGAGGCAGCGGAGTGAAGAAACGGAGAAATATTAACCAATCATGTCAGTCAAAATGTCAGTGACTCACGTGGTGCGGAGCAGGCAATCTTAGGGTACCTGTCCATTACGGCGGAGCGGAAAAACGGAGAAATTTTAACCAATCATGTCAGTCAAAAAGGCCAGTGACTCACGTGGTGCGGAGCAGGCAATCTTAGGGTGCCTGCAGTCTCACCACTGCGTGGATCGACTGGAGGACACGGTGGAGCACACTGTGCAGGTGTGCCCCGCTTGGGCGGCGCACCGCCGTGTCCTCGAAACGGCGATCGGCGGCGACCTCTCGCGTCCGGCCCTGGTCCAAGCCATGGTCCGGAGCGAGACGGAATGGGACGCCGTTGCCTCCTTTTGCGAAGCAGTCATGCTAGCGAAGGAGGTGGCGGAGAGGGAGAGGAGACCCTCTCGTCCCAGCCGCCGTGGTGGACGCCGCGGGCGTCAGGGGCCACCACCTGGTGACCTCCGGCCACCGTAGGCGCGGGCCTGTGGACGGCGAGCTATGGGTGGCTTGCCGTCCGTTCGTCTAGTGACGACAGGCCGTGTCGACGGCACGTTAGTGAACCACGCGCGCCTCAAAGAGAGTCAGCATACAGAGGGGCCCGAAAGGGCCGACGCCTGCCGGAGTCGCGGGATTATTCGCAAGAGATACCGTGGCTCCGGAACACAAAGGGCAATGAAGGAACATGGATGGGTTTTAGTCAGTAGAAGTCTGACACTCCCTCCCGCTACACCCAGAGCGGGAGGAGTCATTGGATGATTTCCCATCCCTAAAAAAAAAAAAAAAAAAGGGTGCCTGCAGTCCATTTCAGCGGAGCGGAAAAACGGAGAAATTTTAACCAATCATGTCAGTCAAAATGTCAGTGACTCACATGGTGTAGAGCAAGCAACCTTAGGGTGTCTGTCCATTACAGCGGAGCGGAAAAACGGAGAAATTTTGACTTGCATAAAATCTCCGCACCAAGTGACTCAATTGGACAGGCACCCTTGGGCTGGACAAAATGGAACCATAAAATAATTATCCACTTTTTACCAGCGTAGAAAAAAGCCATGTCACGGTATTTATCCGGCAAAGCAAGTTGCAAACTTTAATTTGACACATGTAGGTACATTTCATGAACATACATATGTCAAATTCAAGTTTTCCTACCTTTACCTTTACCTTGAGCGGAGCAGAAGGGAGTGTCAGACTCTTACTGATTAAAACCCATCCGTGTTCTTCCTATGCCCTTTGCGTTCCAGGGTCTTAGTGAATTTTTCGAACAAATTCCGCAAACCTGGCTGTAAAACTTACCTACACAACTGCTATGTTGTTCTAAAGCTGAGCATGGGATCGTGGATTCAATTTCCAGTTTCAGCAATGTTTTTTTTTTCGTTCTGAAACTTCTCATTAAGCATCCCATACACTGAATATTGGTGCTTAATAAGTTCATAGTTTAGTTTTTGTATAGTTCTACTTTTAAATGTCTTACTGAGTCTTTTGTTATTTCTTTTTCATGTTGTTGTCTTATGTCATCTCATGTATGCACAACCAAATAAATATCCTACCAATATTATAAATGCGAAAGTTTGTGGAGTATGTATGGATGTTTGTTACTCTTTCACGCAAATACTACTGAACCGATTACGATGAAATTTAGTATGTAGGTAGCTGAAGACCCAGAATAACACATAGGCTACTTTTTATCCCGGAGTTCCCGAGGGATCGGGATTTACACGGGAATAACGAGAATTTATACGCGGAAGAAGTCGCGGGCGGCCTCTAGTTTATTATAATTATTCTTTACTTTGTTATTTATTACTAACAATTAGTGCTTGGTTGATTTCAATATCGTCGTCCCCTTACATGCAATTTAAACATAACTGTTGAAGACGGTGTAAGCACTATAATAGATACTGAGAGTACACGTCTGCCTATCCCTTCGAGAGATAACGGCAAAATCCTACATCCTACTAATATTATAAATGCGAAAGTTTGAGAGGATAGATGTGTAATGTTACCTACTCTTTCACTTCAGAATGCTTGAAAGGATCTTCATGAAGCCTCAAAGGTAGATTATAGTCTGGAATAACACATAGGCTATATATATCCCAGGAATATATTCCCTAGGGCTCTCGGGGTTAGTTAGGTTAGTTATTACTCCACGAAGGTCGGAAATAAATGAAAAGACGAGACCGATGAACCATAAACAATTATAAAGCAGAGTAGGTCATTCCAAATCCTCAACCAAGTACTGACATAAATCTGCCACAATTACCACAGATGTTCGTGAAAGATTAGCTCGTTAATTGCCAATTAACACCCGAACATGCCAAAAGTCAAGTATTTAGGTGAGACAAGTGTTGGAAAGTAGGCTGAATACTGTGTGCATAATGTTTATGATGTAAATGCTGTAGTTCTTGCCTTCTTACGGCAGCGGAAGGATTATGTAAAGTTATGGATCGCCATAAGTACTTAGTAGTGTTTACTTTTTACTTGATTGCGTTGGTAAAAAGAGTATGATACAGCTGAATTGAAAAAACATGACGTAGGTACCTATGTGTTACACTATTTGATAAGCAAAGTTTTTTATCTGACTGCGATAATCTCTTAGTGTGTAAACACACTATGGCGAAGATACGCGACCGAAGTTTGGCATGATTACTACGCCTGCAATTCAATTTGCATTACTGACGAAACATTATGCTAAAATTACGTTGCGTTATAGCGTACAGCTGAATTTCGGTCGGGCGTAAGTTCTGCGGCAATTCGGCGGCAGCGTATTCTGTAGAGCACACATAATATGCGACCGATCTTCGGTTGCGCTTTAAGCTTCAAAATCTGATAGTTTGCCAATTCTCGATTTCATTCCGAGATATTGTGAACTGAAATAAAATGGCGACCAATCAGAGCACAAGTCTAAAATCGAAAAGAAATTAGAAATTAGGCTCTCATTGGTTTGTTTATATTTTAATTTCAGGTCATACATAATATGGCGCCAAAATTCTGCCTTTTTTTTTTATATACCCAGTGTCAATTTCACAGTAAAAACGAATCTAACGACACCTCTCGAGCTAAAATCCATGTTCAGGCTACAGAGCGTGCCAAACAATTGTAGGTACATACATATACATACTCTCTAAAAACAATGCCTGCACCTGCCCATATTTGATTCAGAAAAAATAATTATCGCGTTTGAGTTGCGACCATGTTTATGGATCGATCATCTGTCTCAATGAGCATCTGTCTGTCCCGATATTTAGATAACACGACACGCACGATAGCGCTTGAGACACTAAATACACACAAAGTAGCGCAACTAAATTTCTGTCGCGTAAGTTCGGCACTTATGGTGTGTCATATCAGCCAAATACTTTGAAACGTTAAATCAGCCGCGGAACCTTCGGCATAGTTTGTTTAGATTTAGTAGGCCGGGATAACCTGGGTTGTTTTAGAGTTGTCGGTGTTTCAATTTTTTTTTTACTTTTGATAGGCGTTTGACCGCGACCCACGGATGCCCCTTAAGTTGAAAGGCAAAATCTACAAGACCGTGATAAGACCTGTCGTAATGTATGGATCAGAATGATGGGCTGTGAAAAAGACGGATGAAAATAGATTGCATGTGGCGGAGATCAGATGAGAATGTTGAAATGGATGTGTGGAGAAACAAGAATGGATAAAGTGAGAAATGACTACATTAGAGGTAGTTTAAAAGTGGCGCCAGTGATTGAAAAGTTAAAAGGGAATCGCTTGTCTTGGTATGGTCATGTGAAGAGAAGGAAGGAAACGCATTTAACTAAAAGAGTAATGAACATAAACGTGGATGGATGAAGAGGGAGAGGAAGGCCAAAGAAAAGATGGATGGATTGAGTAAGAAGCGATATGAAAGAAAAGGGAGTTAGTGAAAGTTTGACGGCTGATAGGGCAGACTGGAAGAAAAAAACGTGTTGCGCCGACCCCAAGTAACATGGGATAAGGGCAGGAAGATGAGGCGTTTGACCGCTATCTCACCTGATGTTAAGCGATGATGCGGTCTAAGGTGGAGCACGCTTACCTATTCGCTCTTGACTTAAAGAATCCCAGGTTGTAGCTATCAGGAAACAGACTCCGGCAGGGAATTCCACTCCTTAGCTGTACGCACAATGAATGTATTCCCAAAACGTTTTGTGCGTATAGGTGGGATGTATATTTTCTGGCTTTCGACCAAAAACTACAAATGGTGAGAAATTCACAGCACTCATAGTCAATTAGTCATCATCAGCCGACAGACGTCCACTGCAGGACATAGGCCTCCCCCAAGCATCCAAACAACGACCGGTCCTGTGCGTCTCGCATCCATCGGCTACCCGTGACTTTCACCAGGTCATCGGTCCACCTTGTGGGAGGCCTTCCAACGTTACGTCCTGCGGTACGCGGTCGCCACTCCAGAACTCTGACCCTGCTGAAAGAGGGTTTTAACTAGGTAAACTCTAAAAGATCACAAACATTTTTCATTTAGCTTAACGCGTAACAAGCCTCTTTGGATTGGTTTTCGCTAGTTCTTCAATGACTTCGTTAGATTTTAGACTACCAAAGACCCTGGATCCGCCAGCAACATCCAGTCAGACGGTACTACCACATAAGCACACGTAACAATCAAAATGAAGTAATTTATTCAACTTAGGGTATGATAAATTTTTCAATTCAAAAGTCAAAATTTCGCATCAAAAACGTCTGTCGATCACCTGGAATTACAGCTGCGAAGAAATGGCGCTACATCCTAATATTTAAAATTCTTCGTTACGACAACGCACAATCGAAACTTCTGGTTGTAGAAAACTGATTGAATGAATTTTCCATGTAGGTTCCTGAGGATTGTAAGGAGGACTAAGAGAGGATTTCTCGTAAGAAGTTGCGGCCAAATTATTATTATTACTAGCCCGTACTGTCCCACTGCTGGGCAAAGGCCTCGCTCCATTCCTTCCAATTCCCTCGGTGTTGTGCCTCTTCCTTCCAATTCCTAATAAAGACATCCAGGTCATCCCGCCATCTCTTTTGCGGTCTGCCGCGGCCTCGTCTAGCTGTTTCAGGGTTCCAATCCAGTATTTTACGGGCCCACAGTTTGTACGGCATGCGGCATACATGTATGCATCATCATGTCATGCATCCATTTAAGTTGAGCAGCCTTTTGAGCCACATCGACGATTTGCGTTTTGGAGCGTAGTGTAGTGTTTCGGACTTGGTGTAGAAATAAAGTAAACTTGATAAGATCGCTGGTTACTGAGCATTTACCATCGGCTTATGTTTAACTTACCACCAGATATAGTAACAAATAGCAGACAAAAGTAGTAAATGATCACCAAAATGAAACTCGCATTTTAATGTAAAATTATAACCAAAGTTTTTACACTTTGCTATCCTATTTAAGTAAAATGACTCCAAGTAAATCATGAGTAACCCGAAAATAGTAAATGATCACCAAAATTAAACCAATCTGGCGCTCGGCGGTCATGGTTCTAACCTAACCTAACCCACATGTTTCACCAGTCATAGAGGGGATCTGACGCAGACACGTTACTATAGAATTTGAATATTATACTAACTGAATATTAATTTGCTCGCTAAGATTTGGTGATCATTTACTAAATTTGGTGGTCGAATACAATTTAAAGTGGAGTCGTGACTGAAATAGCTGGTGCTATTGTATTTTTAGACTTTATTTTTCTGGTGTTATGTAGATATTTTTGGTTACAAAACTAAGGGTATCAAAGCATTTTATGGTGGTCATTATATTTATCCCCTTTACCATCGATATTCATAGTCACGCCATCTATGCTCGTACAACAATCACAAAGAACTTCAAAGAAGGCGCTTTCTCCTTTCGTTGCTTGGTACAACAACTAGGTATTATATGTATTACTACCAAGCAACTTCGTGTTATGTAGAGATGGTTTGACGGCAGATGGCGCTGCCTTGTTTGTCTGGGTCTGAGTTTTTGACTGATATACAGCCAAACAAAAAAGTTTACAGGGTAAATACAGTCATTGGAAATCTATAACTATACGCAACTTGTCACAGATCATACGAAACACCTGAAATTAGTGAAGAGAGAAATGTCTCGTACTCTCTTTAGGAACCACATTTACTTTACAATGGGAGCAAACCCGAAATCAGTAAAGAAAAATCGAAATCCCCATACGTTCATTCCAATGTGCGTATAACTCGACACTACTGAATAACTATTTTTAACAGACTTCCCAAAAAGGCGGAGGTTCTCAATTCGGTCGTGTTTTTTTTTTTTTGTTACCTCATAACTCCGTCAATTTTATTATGAACCGATTTGAAAAACTCTTGTTTTATCTGAAAGGATACGTTACGAAGTTTGGATTTTAAATCGAAATAGCTGGAATTCGTTTACTTAGATGATGGTGTTTTGTCATCCAAGTAGTCGAAATTGTGTATTAAATCCATGACCGTTATTTGAAGCTTACTGTTTGAGATAGGCCCTATCTGTTTTCCGGTTATTTATGTCCTTCTCCTTCACTCCTATACATCTGTCTCGCGTGCACACTCCCCACCAGGCAGGCCCGAGCTCAGTAGGGAGGCTCGGAGGCATTCACGAAACATTGGCGTCTTGTTTTCCGGCCAGTACGGTTATCTTCACCTTCACTAAACCGTAAATAGAAGTATCACCCTGCGCGTGAGTTAATTTCATATTTAAACGGTTTTACCGTTCGTATTTCAAAGTCGATTTGATATTGACGTTCATAATTCAAATTGATTACGCAGGTATGTAACGTATTTTTAAGCGTTATTTTTCTTGGTTTCTTTTTGTTTCTAGAAACATTTACCTATTGTCCTTTCTCCTAATCTCAGTATGAAAATTCTTAATCATACTGTGTCCTAGTTGTGAATTTTTGTGTTTTACAAATACCTACCTTTTTAAAAGTGTTTTACTTTTAGGATGGATGATTTAGATAAAAATAGTACATGTGTGAACGCGAGTGTTGAGGTGCCGCGACATGATTTATCACGGGATCGTGTGCCAAAGCAGAATCAGTCCAGTTCTCGGAAACGTGCACGCTCAGCCAGGAGTTCATCATCTAGTAGCAGCCCTTCCTCGTCAAGTGATTCCACGGATTCCGCGAGCTCTTCCGGCCGAAAGAAAAAACGTGGCCGTCACCACAAAAGAAGGGGGGGGCAAATATAGTCGCAAATCACGGAAAGACAATCGGCAGATGCACAAGTTATTCCGAGAGGTGAGTGAATTACGTAATCAAATTGCTTTATCATCATCAGTACCATGTGGCGGTGCGGAGCCCGCGTCAGTTATAGACAACGACGTGTTGATTGATGACAATATTAGTGGCATCTTGTACAATGATGGTAGTGACGCGTGCGCGAGTGAGCCTACTCAGGTTCAACTACCGTTCAATTTCGATATTGAAACAAAACTGAAAGAGCCTACGGTTCCTAAAGCACCCGATAACTTATTGAAAGCCCTTCAGGATATACAATATTTTAATAAAAGTGAATGGAGTGAGGTCAGGTACTCTGAAGTACAGAAATCATATTGCCATACGCCTGGTTTTATTGACCTAGAAGCTAATGAGGAGATTCGTGCGTATGATCAGTCGCGCCATTTGGCTTATGCTGACAAGGCTTACGCCGCTCTTACATTTTGTGCGCTGGAACAAAGGCAGGCGTTATCATCTACTTTGACAGAACTACTATCCTGGGCTCATGCAGAAAAAGGGTTTAAATTTTAATAGCTTGCAGGATAAGATCACGGAGGTTTTTTCTAAAGGTGATTTCCACAAAGCATCTTCAGATTTGTTGCAGCTTATCTGTGGACACAGGGCTGAAGTCATACAAATGCGCCGAGATGGAATAACTAATCACGTTCGTGATCTTTTAATAAAGGCAACGATACGCAAGATCCCACCATCCGACCGCCATTTATTCGAAAGCGCATCGTTTACCGCTGCCCTTGAAAAAATGGGTGGGGTTAAGAAGACATTCATGCCCTTAGTTAAACCTACAAGCGGCTCTGCTTCGCAAGCAGGACCAAGCAAGACTGCACGCCACCCCCCGCAGGGGTCGGCTCACTATCATGGACCCTCGCAGGGTACCAGCCATGGATGCTGGGCCTCTGTGCCTCATCCACATTAACAATACCGGCAGTCCTCGCAGGACTACTATCATGAACGCCCTCAGCGACAGAACAACCAGAGTGATCGTCGCACGGCGCCTACAAGCAACAACAGAGGTTCATTTCGCTCGCGGGGTGGCCGCCAAAGCTACAAGCCTCAGAGTCAGGACAAAGGAAACCGTAAACGTCCCGGAATCTCCTCAGACTACAACTCTGGGAACAAAAACCGTAAGTACTGACTCGACAGAATTCAGGGCGGGTCAACTAGCACTATTTTACAATCGATGGGAGGAAATGGGAGCTCCAAACTTTCTGTTGCGCATAATAACAGGGTATCGCATACCCTTTCTTCTAAAACCACCTCTAATGTTGCCACATTTGCGGAAAGGGCCCTACATCACACAGGAGTCCGAATCGATGTCGGCACTCATCAGTCAGATGAAAGACCAAGGTGTATTAGAAGCAGTGCGACGCTCCCCGAGCTTCCTGTCAAGAATGTTTCTTGTGCCAAAGAGCGATGGCTCCGACCGCCCAATATTCAACTTAAGAGCTTTAAACGACTATGTAATCACAGAGCCCTTCAGCCTGATAAATGTATTTCGTATACCGGAGTTCCTCCAGCCAGGCGACTGGCTTTGCAAAGTAGACCTTTCGCAAGCCTACTTTCATTTACCAATATATCCGGCACACAGAAGATTTTTGCGCCTCATTTACCAAGGGGAGCTATTAGAAATGACCTGCTTACCTTTCGGCCTCAGCACAGCACCGAAGGTGTTTGCTTCTCTGAGCAACTGGGTCGCTCAAACATTGCGAGAACAGAATCTGCGCATAGTTGTCTACCTAGACGACTTCCTGGTAGTTCACCAGGACAAGGACACTCTGCAAACTCATGTTCGTACTCTCCTGGACCGTCTAGAATATCTAGGGTGGCAAGTAAATCTAAAGAAATCCGTTGTATCCCCACAAAAGAGTCTTGTGTATCTGGGAGTTCAGTGGGATCCTTGGGCCAACAAAAAATCACTGCCGCAAGACAAGGTCACAAATCTTATCCACAAGGTCTCTGCAAGGCTGAACTCGGGCAAGGCTTGCATACAAGAATTGCAGAGCCTAGTGGGCTTTCTAAACTTTGCAAGTTTTGTGGTGCCACAGGGCAGACTACATCACCGATCTCTGCTCAGTTTCCTAAATGCATCTCTAAATATGCCAGTCAGGAAGGAGATCCACTTACCAGACGAAGTCCTAGAAGATCTTCAGTGGTGGCTTCGCAACTGCCATCAAGCATCTGCAATCCATCTACCACCACCAACTCACTTTGTGACCACAGACGCCTCCGATCTGGCTTGGGGAGCTCAGGTGGACGGTTACGCAGTGTCAGGTGTGTGGACTGCTCAAGAACAACATCTACATTGCAACCTAAAAGAGATGCTGGCAATCTTAAAGGTGCTCGAAACCCACGGTCCTCTACTGTGCAAGTCCACTGCTCTTTTCCAGTGCGACAATCGAACAGTTGTGGCCCACTTGCGGAACGAGGGCGGCACGAGATCGCCACCTCTGATGGAAGTAACGTGCAGAGTTTTTCGCTTACTAGATTTTCATCAAATAAATCTGACAGTCAATTATATACCCGGCATTTACAACGGACATGCGGATCACCTCTCCAGACACAAGCTAGTACCAGAATGGCACCTTCTGCCCGCTTGCACGGAGAAGGTATTTCACAAGTTTGGCACTCCGGTAGTAGACCTATTTGCGTCCAGTCGAGCAAACGTGGTAGCCAACTACGTGTCTCTGGATTTAACAGATACCCAAGCGTTATTCCACAATGCCTTTTCCCGGCAGTGGAACTACCACCTTGCGTGGGTGTTCCCACCACCATACCTGATACCCAAAGTGCTGGCCCACCTCAACTCGGCGACCGGGCTGTACCTTTTAATTGTCCCCCGGTGGAGTCGGGTATTCTGGCGGGCCGATCTCAAAGCTCGAGCAGTAGCAGCTCCGTGGTCAATCACCAATCTCAAGGAGAATCTAATAGACACCACGACCGGTCTGCCACCCCCCAAGGTTCAAGAGATGGCGCTCGAAGTCTGGAAGTGTGGGGGTGGTCGAAGAGTTTGACGGGTTGGAATAAAGATCAAATACAATTACTTAAATCCTCGTGGCGTACTTCGACTCTTAAAACATATAAGGTCGCGTGGGATCGATGGGTATCTTGGTCTACAAAATATAATTTGGATCCTTTTCACCCAACAGGACCCATCGTTGCTAGATATCTAGCGGACCTACATCTAGTCGACAAGTTTTCTTGTAACACTATTTTGCTTCACAAATCGGTGGTGGCTACTCTATGCAATGCCGAAGATGCTGGACGAATAAGTTCGCATACATTAGTAAAACACGTCTTAAAGTCTATTGCTTTAAAGAGGCCTGTCGCTCATAAGCCTCCTGTATGGAATTTAGATACCCTGACTTCCTTTTTAAGTTCAAACACTGTAGATGAAAATAACCCTTTTGCCACTTCTCGACATACAGCAACACTCCTCCTCCTGTGCTCAGGCAGACGAGTTCACGATCTGACATTGCTGCTAGTGGACTCGGAGCATTGTGTAGATGACGGCAGTAACATTATTTTAAAGCCAGTATTTGGCTCTAAAACCGACAATGACACTCATAGGCAATCGGGATGGAAGTTACTGCCTAATACGACTAATAAAAATCTGGATCCTGTGTTTTGGATCAGAAAATTAATTGATCTTCTTAAAGATAGAAGAGATTCGGGTAATTGTCCAAACTTATTTATAAATATCAGAGGACAAGCAAAGGCGGCCTCTCGCACTGTGATTGCGGGATGGATTAAAACTGTACTAACAGAGGCTGGTATACCCGCTACACCTGGAAGTCTACGATCAGCAGTATCTTCAAGAAATTGCTCTGATAACTTACCTCTGGATGAAATTTTGTCCAGAGGAAATTGGAAGTCCAAAGAAACTTTTACACGCTTCTACAGACGAGAGATACTGCCAACCTCTGCTAGCAACAGCATAACTAGATTGTTCAACCCAGCTGATTAAAATTTATATGTTTTGTATTAATTTCTTGGAACACAGATTATACTAATAGAGTGACTTTTGTGATTACAGAATTGTTAATTACTGGTTTTTGTTGTATTTATTTCTTGCACACTCCAAAGCTGTTTAATATAATAATTTATTATCTTCCAAATAATGAATATCTATCGCTTAATCCAAAGGTATAGATTATTTTCCTGAAGTCAATCAAACTTACTTCACATTGGCGTCCCCACCACCAGGCGATAACAAACACGTCTCAAACAGTAAGCTTCAAATAACGGTCATGGATTTAATAGAAGCGTTTTTCCTGAAATAAAACGCATATTAAATACTTACCTTATTTGAAGCTTACATTTAATTTCTGCCTGGTATTTTCGACTCAATGATTCGTGAATGCCTCCGAGCCTCCCTACTGAGCTCGGGCCTGCCTGGTGGGGAGTGTGCACGCGAGACAGATGTATAGGAGTGAAGGAGAAGGACATAAATAACCGGAAAACAGATAGGGCCTATCTCAAACAGTAAGCTTCAAATAAGGTAAGTATTTAATATGCGTTTTATTTCAGGAAAAACGCTTCTATTTTGCTTTTCTGAGATTTTGCAGTGGTGTTGTTAAGTGTGGGGTACCACTAAAAAGTGAAAAATAAAAAAACTTTTTACAAAAAAATACAACCGACTTCCAAATAAAAAAAACACTACAAAGTAAAAATAACTTTAATTTCGGGAGTTAGTGTCAAATAACGAAGAAACTAGCAACACCGACTTCCGAAATTAAAGGTATTTTTGACTTTGTAGTGTCTTTTTTTTATTTGGAATTCGGTTGTATTTTTTTGAAGTGAAAACTTCTTCAGCTGCGTTGAGCACTCTTCTTGGGATGAGTATAACATGTCAAACTCGCGTCAGGACACGTGACCTGATCGAAAATTCGTAAGACGGATGATTCAAAAATGCACAACGTTAATGTTCAAGTTTTCACTTGTGCTATAAACTCAAAAACTACTTTACTGATTTTCATGCTGCTTTCACCAATCGATAGAGTGGTCCCCGAGAAAGGTTTCAGTATATAATTTGTCATACGATCGAAGCTGCCTGCATCAGGTAGTAAAATAATAAATACGATATTTATATGTTACAGACTACATTTAATTGAATAACTATAATAATAATTGAATACATCGTTGTCTGTTCGTTGATAAAAATCACCATACAATATAGACATAATTATAGATTAATTTTATGTGTATCTACAAGGATATTGTACAATTTTCAATCTTTTTGCATTGAGTTTTTCGATAAAATATGTTTTATAATTACATAGGTACATAATAATTAATACATAACCACCCTACCCCAGACTGTTTGCTTGAAAAACATGAAGTCAGTAATACAGCAACTTAATCACCGTCAATTTATAATAAATCGGCGGAGTTGTCGGCGTCACAATTGTAAAATCTTTGTCTCGATTAGACATGGATGTCAAATGTATTGAAAACTATTTTGAATTTGGATTAGATATATTGTATTTAAAATCGTTCACAAAATTTCTATAAATTATAATCTAGCAAGTTTCATAACAAAGTTCCGGTGTTTATCCGAAGACATATCAACATTCAATAGCTTATATTATTATGTCTGTGCCTTACCGATCTAGATACAATTTGACAATATAACTTGCTAGTTTACTGACCTCGGCCTATCTTACAAATAATTAAAAAAAAATAAACTAGGAATGATAATATAAACGTTAATGGCACTCATAGCCTAAAATATTTGATGATGACATTTTTATAATATTATATTTTTTTGCGAAAATGTTCTATTACTATTTACATTTTTTTTTAAATGTTATTATATTTTTTTATTTCCTACTAATTATTTAATTGGATGACAATTTGGTGATAAATGCTTGAGATTAAGCGCCAATCGTCAGTTCGCTACAAATTCAACAGATGGCGCTAAAAATTACACCAGTTTTCAAGATATTTCACACATTTTTTTATCTGTAAGTAAATAATAATGTAAAATAATATTCGTTGTTATTTTTTTACTATTACAAATGCTTTTAACAGATAAAATTTTGCGAAAACCTCAGTCGTTTTATTCATAACGGCATAAACTATATTTTTGAGGTTGCCTTTTTAACAACTGTTGTTTTCGCTGTACCTATTCTACACATACCAGCTTACAATATTCCCTTCTACATGACTAATTGTTTAGTTTTGTACACACTTTATCTATTCTCTTGAAGGTACATTTATTGCCTTTTCAGACGTACGCAGTTACCGGAATAATGGTTTTTTAACCGGTAATTGTTAGTATGAAAAGGTTTCGCCATGCAAACAGTTCCTTGAAAATGGGAACCGGACGCATGCCGATTGGACATTTTTAGGACAATTCTAGGGCAGATTACAATCATTCTCAATTTTAAGAATCATTTCTTAATTCAAAACCTGATTCGACAATTAACTACTTGAATTATGCAGAACATAATCATTACGTACTATACAGATACAAAGTATTTAAGTTACCCTCTTACCTAAAGACAATGATAAATGTTAACGTTATTAACTAAATAACGTTATACAAACGATAACTCGACGAACTGTCACGTGTAACTTTAATAACGAATATCGTTACACCACTTTTAACGTTATGTCTCTTTGAAAAGAGTGATGCAAGTATAAATACAAATTAAACATTTACAAAAAATAACTAGTATCAATTTGTTTCAGGTCAAATGAAAAATTAATGAAGATAAAGAATAATTGTCGAAACATTAAGAAATATGACAAAAATATAAGCCAACAGATTTATTAAATCGGAATACAAACTAACTTAACCAGTTTCTCTGATATTAAGGCACAATTAAATAGGTATATAAATGACTATATAGTGCTTATATACTAGCTGCATACAATTATGTAAAGAACACGTTAAATAATAAACTAAAATTTCGTCATTATTTGCCACAAGTGTCTTTTTAAACATCTGAGTCGGGATACCTACAGTCGCAAGGTATTGACAGAAATTCCTGTTGTCAAACTTAGTGACCGGCTAAGTTGATATTTTTCGGGTTCCGTACCCGAAGGATAATTATCGGAACCGTATTATTAAGCCTACTCTGTCAATCCGTCTATCCGTCTATCCAACCGTCCATTACCTATCAGGAAACATAGACTCCGGCAGGAAATCCTACTCTTTAGCTGTACGCACGATTCCTTTATTCCTAAAACGTTTATAATATGTACGTTGGGAAATCATTTTAAAATGAGAACTTTGAAAACCTTAGCTTATGTAGATTGGCAGCCTTTGTACCTCACCAGAAAGTGGTGACGGGCGGGCGTTTTGGGGTACTGTCTTTATGTTGATTTTGAATTTAAAAAAGTTCTGACTGTCAGCATAAGACAGATCACCTTTCTTTGCTGGTATCTCGATAGATTAAGAGTCAGATGTCTTGCTGGTGGCTGGTCAGTTTGTTGCGTTATTTCTTCCCAGCTACCACACTAGGAAGTGATCACGGGTGGGCGTTTTGGGGGGCTGTCTCTGTGTAGATTTCTATGTTAAAAAACTGCTGATTATCAGATTAATTTTAATAAATAACTTTTGATTTTGAATTGGATTGTGTTAATGTAGACGTGTAGGAGAGAATGCAGATGTGATTGTCCTCCTAATAAAATAGTGATCTTGACTTTTAAGCTCGTTATAATAATGTCATTGTCACCACAAAAAGCAAAACTCTTTTGCATAAAATTAAACCACATTATTATTTTAATATTGACAGCATTACTTTTTTTATCTTGATACAAAAAACTACATGCATAATTTTTTCGCAGGTTTTTGCTTAAGCTTGTGAGAGTGAGCCATTAACCCCCATAGAGCTTAGTAGACCAGACTGTAATGGGATCACGTTTTCCTATATAACTTTTTAAATGGACGACAAATGTTTTGAACATGAAATTTGAATGAAATAAACAATACAATGCTTGTCCACGTAATGTGGATTATCTTCACATTCTACAGCTATGTCACGAGTTCGTGACAATTTCTAGTTTTAATATAGTAGGTACTTAACATGTACCCGTATTTGTAGATTAAAATATATGACCATGTTAATATATACTTATAGATTATCGCAATAAAATCGCCAGCCATTTACCCGTTTAGAAGCCCATTTATCGCTGTACCACTACAAACACACTTTTGACATTAATAATATAAGTTATGTTTCGTTTTTGTAAATTGAAAAACAATTAACTTTTTTAGTTTTTAGTTGAATTACAAAACAAATTCGATTAGTTTATTACAGAACGTGCTCTTGACTACTTAACATATTTAAATGAAATATACAAATGATATTAACAACATAACCTTTTTAATTATTACTTAAAACAATAAAACGGGCCTTTTCGCGGCCTCGAACGGTGAAAAACTCATGCAATCATCATTCTAATGATATTAAACGTCCGTGAATTAAAATCGACATTTAATTACTAGAAATAATTAAACTACAGTTTCTTAGGTACCCTGTTTAGCGTAGGTACGGATTTCTAAAGTAATTATTCGATGTAATTGGAAACAATCGGAAACGTTTCGTGAAAAATCGATTAAATGGAACCTCGATTCGATTATACGATCGCTTTGCGCGTTCGCATTTTGAAATTGGGTTTTTTAATTATACATCTTAGTACACACTGTTTTAAACAAATGACACTTTTATATCCTTTGCTGTTTTTGTATAGAAAAGATTCATGTACAACAAACTACCCTCTAATAATATTTTCGACGTACGTTGACTGACACCTTTTACACAAATCCAGCAATGGATTATAGAGGGACCTCAGATCCTGGAATAAAGAATAAACCACACCTTACTGTCTTCAGTAGCAATTACAAAAAACTGTTACTTTTTTAACGTAACGTTATAACGGTAGTTCATAAAAACGTTGTAAATCCCTTGTCATTTCCGTGCACAACTTATTTGGATGTGTTCGTTTTGTTTCGTGATCGAGGTAAAATGTGTTGGCTCCGTTGGTGCGCTGCCTTCGTCATCAGCCGATAGATGGCGCCCTTTCAGCTGTGGCGTTGTGTTATCTGAAATAGATACAGAAGGATTTGACTTTTTTTTTTGTATAGGATTGTTGGTTTCACTTTTAGAGCTCATGGCGCATAGAAGCCGTTATTCTAAGATGAGAAAAAATATCTGCCTCTCAATGCAGTACTTTAGGTGTCTCAAAAGCAAATATTTTTTCAAAGAAATTGTAAATCAATAACAATCTATTTGCAAAGTAAAGCTCGATGGCTGAAGCCACGCTTGCCAAGGTTGGTCTGTGGATAGGTGACCATCTTAACATAGGTACTGAGTTACCTACGTGAGCCGTTGGTCCCGGCTGTCACTTGTGGATCTAGTCGTTACGGTTTTTCAGACACCAGTAAATCTGCTTCCAGCCTTGTCAAGAACTACCGTGTTACCCAGTTACTGGGTTGTAGAGGTCTGAAAGGCAGCCACTCCACGTTAAAAGTAATGGTATTCAACTGAATCTGGTTAGACTGAAAGCCGACCATGATATAGTTGGGAAATGGCTAGGCATCTGTCTAGCATATTATTATGACGACTCGTATATCGGGGTCATTTGATGATGATGGCCATATTTTGCCTATACTAAAAATTATTTATTATACGTATTCAAAACTACATCCGAAACTGGTTATTTATGCAGGCCGGTTTAGAGTCACTGCTAATCAATTTAAAATATATATATATTTTTTTTTTTAATATAGATCAGATAGGTGTACTCATCTATAAAGGATTGTAAAAGTTAGACTGAGAGATATTACTCATTAAGGCTATAAGTACCTTTAAGTTAGAAGTTAGTAAGATTTCTTAGATTTAGGTATTAATATTATTTATCCTACTACGATTCCGCACTTGACAACTGTGTTAGTATTTTTTCTACCGAAAAATCTATTGCAAAAGCAAACTTTATGTTGGTTTATAGGCATAGCAGCATCAAACATCATATAATTTGCTTAAAAGAGAAAACAGGTTTGAATAACGATAAAACAACATTTATTGCCAAGACCTTGAAGTTTATTTAAATAATTATTTGAAATAATATTTATTTTTACCTACTATTCGATTGAGTAGCTCAGGAATGTTTGTACAAATACAATAAAAAACTGGTATTTCACACGTAATAATAGTACAAAATAATGTACAAAACCTTGAACTGACAAATATTGTTAAATAAACCGTTTCACCATATTATGCTCTGCAAATTAATGGAGTTAAAAATTGCCTAGCATTTATTAATCTATACATATAATAAAATCGTAGAGTCGCCGTGTCTGTACATTGAATATTTTCGCATAAAAAATACATAGAAATGTCAGAAAAATGACATAGAACACAAAAAAGCAGTTTTTGAAATTCTTTTCTGTTTGTCTGTTTGTCTGTGCGTCTGTTTGTCTGTGCGTTTGGAGGAGCATCACGCATAAACCACTGATTGGATTCAAAATGTAGGTACTTCAAAATATTAAGTGATAAACTGAGTAACATTTAGTGTTTATTTCATCAAAATCGACCCACAAAATCAAAAGATATCGAATTTTAAAGTTTACGAAGAAACTTCATCGAGCGCTAAAATAGGTTGTTAACATTGAGACTTCAGATACTTGCAATGCCATCTATTGAGAAAAGTTGTATTTACAAATCGCGCGCTAAAAGAGATTGTTTGTTGTTTTCATTGTGACTACAGATACTTGCAAGGCCATCTGTTGAGAAAAGTTTTAGTGTGTGAACAATTTGTGAAGAATCAAACCAATGTTTTTTGAGTTATCTTTTAATTAAATAAAATTTATTAAGTAGCAAAAGTAAAATGAACATGTCATTATCTTATCATTTATCGTAACGTGTGAGCTTTGACAGTTCAATTACGTTGTTATAAAATGTTAAAACAAATTATATTCGTTCGATAGTCGTTTTTGTTTTTGTTGATTTTGATTCAAGGTAGGTAGGTTTGATCAAAATCGATCCACAAAATTAAAAGATATTGTTTTTTTTTAGTTTAGTTGGAAACTGCCCACTATATTCTGATCAATTACAGCGCCATCTATTGAGTAAAATAAAATGCACGAAAGCATGAAAATAACATTGATGAGTTATTTATGAAACTTAATACCTACGCGACAAAATAATAGTGAACATTTACCTTACGTTATTTATCGTTAAATCTTATTTAACGTCTTCCGCAGCCAAATATTTTTTCAGTTTACTTTACGACATGGTCGATAGATGGCGTTGCTCATGTGACGCGTTTTTCTGAATCGCGGTGTTAAGATTTTCCACTGGGGAACGACCCTCACACGATTTTTGAACAACGTTGGAGTTAGGTAGTGGTCAAAGTTCAGAATTTAAAAGGTTGTAACAGTCTCAGCTAGGGTCGAATTTCTCAAAACTTATTGTGGTCCGTCCGTCCGGTATAGTAGATTTGTAGTTCTGTTGTTGCGAAGCCTTGAACGGTTTAACTTGCGGATCAGGCCTGTAGGGTTCCGTACTATAGGTGCGGACGGGACCCTACTTAGTAAGCCTCCGCAATGGGGTTGGCAACTGTCAAAGTGGCGCTAGCGTAGTTTGTTCCCAAAACATTGCCTTTTCATATGGTCAAATACAGAAAATAATTTCAAACAGTTACAATGACGCGCTGTATTGTCTCTAAATGCTCTGAAATTGGAACGCATCAAATATCGAAGGATATAAAAATACGAAGGCTTTGGTTTAAAAGCTATCCGTCGTGAAAAATTTATTCATACGAAAAGTACGAGGTTATGGGGTAAACACTTTGTAGAAAGTGCTTATGTAATAACACGTAAATACACAGGCAAGCTGACCATAAATAAAGGCTTTACTATTATTTTTTTCAATTATCCCTACACTCCATAATATTTCGTACCTGCCTGTGTGATTTCAATGTTAAAATCACTTCCCCGACCAATCGAAATCTTGCCAATCAATCGCCCGTCGGCGTCGTTCTACAAGGATTCTATACTATGATTATGGTTTGTTTGTTGAATTTAAAAACAAAACTCCAAAATCTCCAAAAGTTTTTTAAGTTTTTCTTTTAGTTCCTTGACTCGCCAGTTAGAAAACATGATGTATAATATGTGCTCCACTTATTTTAATTGTTTTACAGCTGCCTTTATGTTACAAAGTAAAGAATTTAGACGTTTCACTGCAACACAACATAAAAAAATAACAAGGGAACAAACTATGCTAGCGCCATCTGCTTTCAGCTTGCACCGGCCAACCCCATTGAGTCCGTTTAGAGCGAAGCAACGAACGGTTTCACAAATTATCTAGCTTATCTATATAGATAAGGCACTAAGTCCGCCTTTGTACCTTTTTTGTGCGAAAAGTTTAAATAAATAAATAGATGACGTACTTTCTTTTTACTTAACATTGTGTTCACGTATAGAAGCAACAAGGACAACCTAACCAGTATTTTTTTTGTAATACCTTAATATTTAAAAAGAGTGGCCGTGGAGTTTCTTGCACGTTATTTTTCGAGATCAACTTACGCTTTAAAATTTGCAGATATCTTCATGTTTTTGACAGACCTAGACGACATTTGAAATAAATGTTTGAAGTAAATGCTTTGAATCTTGAAAATATCCCAAGATAGGTACTACATACCTACTCACGAAAAATTTGCCTTAAGTAGTATTTCAGACTATAATCTACCTCTGTGCTGAATTTCATCCAGATCCTTACAGCCGTATAAGCATGAGTAATAAAACCAGTCCAATCATCCAAACTTTCGCATATTATAATTAATAAAAAATAGAAGAAGTTATATAAGCTGGCATAGAATTAATCTATACCAATATTATAAAGCTGAAGAGTTTGTTTGGTAAAACGCGCTATTCTCAGGAGCTACTGGTTTGAATTGAAATCATTTAGTGTTGGATAGCCCATTTACCGACCAATAGGAGCGGAGCAAAAATGAATAATGTGACGCAGACGAAGTTGCGCGGGTCAGCTAGTAGGTAAATAAAAGGCATCATTTTGTTAAGGAAAGTTTAGGAAATAAGTACCCTATAATTATACACTTAAATTAAAAAAACTCTTAAGGTGAATGCTCCAACCAGCCCGCGAAATTCAAATTTTCTTACGTTTTTTGCAATTTGCAGGCCAGTGCTAGGTTGTATGTGATTAAAATAGTATGTTGATTAAAAAATCACCAATACAACTAGAAAAAGTTATTCCTAGAGCTTTATGAACTTAAAGCGTTGTTTTGATAATTTTGATGATTATAATTCTGTAACTACATAGGTATGTCTTGCAGCCGCGAATAATATTTTAATTAACATACAACCTAGTACTGGCCTGCAAATGCAAAAAACTCAAGAAATATTGAATTTCGCGGGCTGGTTGGAGCATTCACCTTAACTAAGTAACTAAAACTAAAAATACACATATGGCAATTCATCAAATGATCGCTTCTTGTCTGGACGGAGTGAAAGGGACTGCCAGACTCTAAAAAATAGAAATTGCAATGATTCTGGTTAAGTTAAATTTTCAGGTCCTGTTTTTTTTTTATAGGATAAGAAATCATCAAATGACTCCTTTCACTCTGGGCGGAGCAGAAGGGAGTTTCTTTTTTTGGGACAAGCCCGCCACACATTCCCAACCACTGCAACTCCTGAAAGCCAGAATGTGGCGACCACCAGAAAAACGCCGAGCTAATGAAACCCGACGAGTCCCGGAGAAACGATTCAACTGTCTTGGATCCCGCAACGAAATTAGTCAAAAGAGTACAGCGGCGGAGTAGGAAAAATAAATATAATTTCCACTTCCCTCCTTATCAAGCAAGAGACAGATTTGAGTTAGGCCAATAGGCACCAAGGGACATAATATACAACTGGGTTAAGCCCAGTTGCCAAGCACCACGGATTATATAATAACACTGAAACTAATGGGTCCTAAATTAGCAGAAGAGAGTGTCAAACTCTTACTAACTAGAACCCACGCTTGTCCCTCTAAACGTTCTTTGCGTTCCAAGGTCGCGGTGACTCTTTCGAACCGAAATCCGCAACCGTTAAGCCCTTGATCCCGGCTGTAGATATGACATGATGGATTTGTAGATCTTTGGCAGTCGTTACGGATTGTCAAAAGCCAGAAAATCTGACTCTGGTTGCCAAGAAGTACCGTGCTACCTAGTTAATGGGTTGTGGAGTGACAGTCAGTCGCTCCACATAAAATACTAGTATTCAGCTGAATCGGGTTTGACTGGAAACCGACTCTAATATAGTTAGGAAAAGGCTAGGCAGATGATGAAAGTAAATTTAATGTTGTTACCTGGGCGCGTGTCTCTGTCGCATGACGTGGGGCATCTCCCGGCGCTCATCCTCTCCCAGCTGCAGGCCTGCAACTAGCTGCATGATCTCTCGCTCCTTCTTCAGTTCCTCGCGACCTGACTCCACCTGGAATCGAGAGAATACGAGTTTACTATCGTTTTTTTTTTTTTTGCATGGAACTCTAACTATATTTGTGTCTTATATTATTTGCTAAAATAAAATAAAAGTAACCTCAGTTATTACTTAGTACATCAACTATTTGTCAATGAAATTCCCGTTAAAATCAGTCATCAAATTTATTTTTCTGACATTATTGAAATATAAAAACTTATTAAAATAAATAAAATTTTGGGTCGTCACAGAGTACATTTTTGTTCCATTCATACTCATCTATATATCTCTGTAAGCCGTCATCTAAGTAATCATCCCTCGCTGGCTAAAACATCATTCAAACAAAAAACCCATTGTTTCTCACTCTTAGAGACATATACTCAAATGAGAGAAGTTCATAAACTGACTGTTTGTTTTGTGAAGTTTGTTCTAGATATTGAAACTACACGGAAGAAAATTCTTGAAACAACGAAAACTGAACCTACAGCTATATCTCCCTATCAAAACGTCATATGATATCAAACAGCACGCTTATTTTTAATGAATTCAGCTTAATAATCATGTAATTCATTAATGTTTATTCATGTTATGTCCCTAAACCCAATTTATTGTAAGTAGGTACCTATGTAGTATACTCAGCACAGCCAAGGAAAAGGACGAAAGAAAAAGCGCACTGAACATATTAAAACAAATGAAATACAATTACATAAACGATAGTCACCAATAAAATATGTCACCTTTGGGCACCTCCGACCCAATATTCAATAACGATAACGTTTCTCACAAACGAAACCGATGCCTTAGTGTGAGTTTTTTCGACTCGCGTTCGAACGCGTTCGATTGCGAGCGCGTAAGAATTTAGTATGCGAAATTAGTTATAGTGCCACCTGGTGGTCACTCGTAGAACCTAATTTCCCATACTAAATTCTAACGCGCTCGCAATCGAACGCGTTCGAACGCGAGTCGAAAAAACTCACACTAAGGCCTCTGGTTACTATCGTTACGCAACGGTTACAGTTATAACGCAATACCGAAGCGGGCGTTATTTCCTTATGGTTGCTCGTGGGATATTTCATTGCACGCACGAACTTAAACGAATAAAGCGATTTTGAATTAAGAGCAATTTCGAAAATTGACCGTTTTACCTAATTCCGAACGTTCGAGGTTGGTAATTTGTTTTGGTAAATGCACAACAAAGGAATTGTTTTGCATTCGTCGTGCAATGTGTGTATGCAATGTCTTTGGTTTTTCAAAGTCAAAACATTTATTTCAAATAGATTTTTCCAGCAGCAGACTTTGATGGTAAACGTCGAAATTTATTCCAAGGGAACGTATTCTCGCAATAGAAAGTACTCTATGTTCCAATTTTAATTTCTTGATTTTATTAATTCACATCTCTTTTAAAAAATCATGGCTGATTTCCCCACTTTCAGATATCCATCTAGTCTATTCTACTCTTTTATTCGTGGAATACTATTGACATTGACAGATGTCGAAAGATTTTTCTAATCAGCTCTGTGTTATTGTGCAATAGGTGCCAGGTTGTATAAACATCGTCGTAGGTAAGTTTAAAAACAAAAGAAATCGTTGACGACAGTTCACGTATTTTGCAGTTTGCTATGAATGCTGTTATAAATCATTGAGGCGTGTCACAGAGTAAACATTCAACAGAGACAACATGTAGACTGAATGAATTCATTTTCGTTCTTTTAGGGGGTAAAAATAGTGAGCAGCTCTGAATTGTTTCGTTGCTATAATTTTCGCAATCGCAAATTTCCAGATGGGGCAAAATGGTATAGAATTTAATATAAAATAATCTCAATAGCAGCTAGGATCGACAAATGGCTTAAAGACACAAAGGACTTTATCGTAGCTGTCGAAATGTGAATGTGTTAGATACTCCGTATCTTTCGTGGAAAACAGGCATGATAAAATATTTACTAAGCATGAGTTTAAAAAATTAAATTGAATAAATTAAAAAAATTTACCATGGTGGGCTACAGTATAGATTTAAATAAAAAAAATTCAAAAGCTCTATTAAGTTTAAGAGCCTTTGCAAATAAGCTGTCCCATGTTTGCATGCCGAATGGTGAAATATGGCAGAACTCTGATTTATACTACTAACATCTACTTAAGTAGGTATTACCCATATTTGCAAATAAATGCTATTCTATTCTATTCATTGCATCATCACTTACCATCAGGTGAAATAGTGATCAAACGCGCACCTATAACTTTTTTATTTTTGTTATGGGTTTAGTACATGAAATCACAACAATGAGGCTAAAACCAGCTTGATTGAATATTGGCAAGCGTGATATTATGATACGCTCAGTCTCTGTTTATTCATTACTCTGTTATCTACGTGCTAAGTTATTAGGAATGTTACAACTCGACACGTACCCATGATTTACACTTCAATACAAAGATGCAATAAATCATGTAGTTAGAAAGGCTCCATTAGAATAATTGATGAAAAAAAAACTGGTCGTAAAGTGTCAACTTTGCCGTTTTCCGACGTTCCAGACGATTTCGCAGTGATCATTGTCAAGGAGTATTTATGATGTTTATTAGCGAGTAGGTACATAATGATTGAGAATTCATGAGACATATAATATTTGGAAAACGAGCAGTAAAAGCAAAATTATGATGACAGAAAATAAGTGTCTTGTGGCGGAGATCGTTTTTAGGGTTCCGTAGCCAAATGGCAAAAACGGAACCCTTATAGATTCGTCATGTCTGTCTGTCTGTCCGTCCGTCCGTATGTCACAGCCACTTTTCTCCAAAACTATAAGAACTATGCTGTTGAAATTTGGTAAGTAGATGTATTTCGTGAACCGCATAAAGATTTTCACACAAAAATAGTAAAAAAAAAAAATTTTGGGGGTCCCCATACTTAGAACTGAAACTCATTTTTTTTTTCATCGTACCCATACGTGTGAGGTATTTATGGATAGGTGGTCTTCAAAAATGATATTGAGGTTTCTAAGATCATCTTTTTCTAAATTGAATAGTTTGCGCGACAGACACTTCCAAAGTGGTAAAATGTGTGTCCCCCCCCCCTTAACTTCTAAAATAAGAGAATGATACAACTAAAAAAAAATATGATGTACATTACCATGTAAACTACCAGCGAAAATTGGTTTGAACGAGATCTAGTAAGTAGTTTTTTTTTAATACGTCATAAATCGTAAATCGCAACTTCTGCTTACGGAACCCTCAGTGCGCGAGTCCGACTCGCATTTGGCCGGTTTTTTTCTATTTTGTACCAACTTATAAACTCGACAACGAAGGACCTACAACTTAATGTGCTTTGCCAGGGGTCTGTATATGTGATGTCAGGGATGTAATGAAAGTTTATTTTTTTTTGTTTTTACTTTTAAAAAATTTAATTTTGTTTTTACTTTTGATAGGCACGCGTTTGACCACTATCTCACCTGATGGTAAGCAATGATGCGGTCTATGATGGAGCACGCTTGCATAGAAGTAACCTATTCACTCTTGCCTTAAAGACTCCCAGGTTGTAGCTATCAGGAAACACAGACTCCGGCAGGGTGATCCACTCCTTTGCTGTACGCACTATGAATATTGTGTTCTCAGAACGTATTATGATGTTGCAAATATAATCGGTAAAACGCTCCATCAACCGACTTAATTTGTGCCGACGTACCTACGCACAAAACAATTTCAGCTTACTTTCGTCGTGCGAACATCTAAGGAGTAGAATTCTCTGACGAAGCCTGGCCCTGATAGCTACAACCTGGGGATCTTTAAGTCAAGAGTGAATAGGTTACTTCTAGGCAAGCGTGCTCCATCGTCGAACAAATCATCGTTTTCCACCAGGTATGATTGTATGAAAATGCGAGGCTTTCAAAATTAAAAGATTATGAGGGCCGAGTCACCCGCGTCCGTAGGAGAATTCAGCGAATCCCTACACGTGGTCCCCGGGTGGTGCTAAACAGGTGACACTAACCGCCTCCCTGGTCTAGTGGTTATACCACCTGATTCAGACCCAGAGGTACCGGGTTCGATTCACAGCGGAGGCAAGGTTTGGTTGGTGGTAGGACTTGTTCTAAGTCCGCCTGGCAAGCTACCACCATCATGTCTAAGTCTGTCGCCATAACAACTATGTTAATAGCATTGTTGTGTTCCGGCAATTAAAGGTATGATAGCCAGTTCCTCTGTGTAATAGGATTCCGAGTGAAACTCGCTTCCATCTTCGGCCTAATCATGACATGAAAAAAGAGGAGCATGGGTGTGGGACGCCCTGCGGTACGATGGACCGATGATTTAAAGAAGGTGACTGGCAGCGGATGGATGTGGACTGCTCAGTACTGGGATGGTTGGCGCTGTTTGGGGAGGCTTAGGGCTCCCGCACACGGGCCACCGGCCACCAACCACAAAACGCCGCCACCGGCATATTTCCTGTAGTTTTCATACATTTTATATGGACTCGCCGCACACGGTTGACGCTGGTGGCCGCCACACGCTACAATCCTAAATGTATGAAAACTACAGGAAATATGCCGGTGGCGGCGTTTTGTGGCTGTGGCGAGTGGCTCGTGTGCGGCGACCCTTACGATCAGCAGTGGACGGCAATTGGCTGTAATGTTGATGATGGGTTTAGAAACCCTTCATTCATATAATGGCACTTTTTCTCACCTTAATGCCCATCCCTTCATATTAAAGCCATCAATTTACCCCACCAATCTGTCAAACTCAATTTACGACAAATGTCATTGGGAAAGAAAAAAAAGTAAGCACCTACGCAACCGTATTACGTTCACCATAGACATAACTGCGCACGCAATTTCAAAGTCATTTCGTACTTCGGTAGGCGAGGGAAGTGCGTATGGAACGCTGTGATTGTAAACTTGATATTATGTCTAGTGACAGTTTGAAATCTATCGAGTGCTGACTTGACGTGTGTGTCATCGTGATTTATTTCATCGGTAATTTAATGCCATTTTATTCGTTTTTTTTTTAGTTTTGGATGTTGAATTGTTTGGCAAAAGGTACGAAGTTTGACATAAAGGAATACTAATGCGACCATCCGTTTTCATAAAGCGACTCCTGAAGCTTTTTACGCTATAGTCGCGGCCATAAACAACAAGAACTTTTGTGACAATCCTCACAATATTAGAAGGACTGATTTTCTGACTTTCGTGTTTCCGACTAAAACCAGCTAGTCTATTCTGTAAATAACTATTTCGATATAGTGCTTCACCTGAGTGACAAAGCTCACAAAGTGAGCTTTATATCACACAAAATTAAGGACTTATTTTAATACGAAATTGATACTCATCTCGGATTCCGCTGTCGAGACACAAAATGCTATTACAGAATAGCATACTATTGTGAAGGAGTAGGTACCGTGTTTCCCTGAAAAAACCTAGTTCTGTTGCTCTAGAGACCATCTCAGTCGGAATTTGTCAAAAATGTATGGAAATTGAGGTACCTAAGTATTTATGTCAGATTACGGTTGAGATGCGAATGCGAACATTGCTTAAAAAAATGCAAAATTGGGCCACAGAAAAGCTTTCTCTCGAGTTAAATTACTAGGTATTTAGCTGTTCCAGTTACACTGAAGGCTAACCCCGTAAAAATGAAAAAAGCTAGCCATAATAGATAATTGCATAAGCTAGAGTACCTACTCAGATTTCCTTTTACAAAAATGTTGTTACATTACGTCGAAATTGCTTATATTTTTGCTCCCGTCATAAGTGAAAATGAGAACAAAATCGCCGAGCTATGAATTTGCACAATAAGCATCAGCAGTTAGGTACTTGGTTTTAGCAAAGTCATTTCCTCAAGATTTTTATAGTAACAAAGAGGAGAAGGTGGATAATGTAATAAGCCACAATATTGTATTGGCATTGTTCGGAAATCACGTTAAACCGTTGGTCCTGGCTGTCATTTGTAGATCTTTGGCAATCGGTACGGATTGTCAGAAGCTAGTAAATCTGTCTCCAGTCTTACCAAGAAGTACCGTGTTACCCAGTTAATGGGTTGTGGAGGTCTGGTAGGCAGCCGCTCCACGTAAAATACTGGTATTCAACTGAATCCGATTTGACTGCAAGCCGACCCCAATAAAGTTGGGAAAAGGCTAGGCAGATGATATGATTTAGTCCGTTAGTTACAGTATTTAAAAGTATGTAGTGGAAACGTATTTTTTTGTTTTTATAAATCAATGAATATTGTCAAAGATAAAACGCATCAAACATTAGGATTGGGTGCTCGTGACGTCAGACCACGGCGTGACGTATTGAGAGTTTTAAAAGCGTCGTATCTTCGTCAATTTTGGTTACGTAACATGCAAAAGATTATAAAAAAAAAAACGGGTCAATTTTTTTTTTTTTATAATCTCTCTGACGGACTTATTAGATTTTTCAGTGGACAAGCCTTTTTAATATTTAGGATTGACATGTCCTACCAATACGCCTATTGGTGAATCTCCAACATTTAGATCCAATAACAATTGTTATCAATTGTTAAGCTCGTTGAATCGAAGCTCCAAAGTCTTCAGCATCGACGCCGAGTTGCTGGCCTGTCGGTTTTCTATCGGTTACATTTTGGGGAGTGTGCGACGGAATTGCATAACTTAATTCCGCCAAGCCCGTTCCACCATCGGACCACAAGACGTACGGCGATGTGCCACCGGTACATGGTGGACATCCCACCTATACGCACAAAACGTTTTGGGAATACATTCATTGTGCGTACAGCCAAGGAGTGGAATTCCCTGCTTGAGTCTGTGTTTCCTGATAGCTACAACCTGGGAGTCTTTAAGTCAAGAGTGAAAAGGTTACTTCTAGGCAAACGCGTGCTCCACCTTAGACCGCATCATCGCTTAACATCAGGTGAGATAGCGGTCAAACGTACGCCTATCAATATTAAAAAAAACAAAAAAACACTAACAGAATGTCACTTCTAGAGCCCCAGGTTCAATTTTAATCCATGACGCCCATACACTGTCAATTTGATGTAGCAAACTTAGGTCCATGCCAAGACATGCATAACCAGGTTACACGGTTGTCGTTGTATATGGCAGAGTTAACGGGGCGAGACCATACGTATAGTTTTGTTTCGCCATTTAATTGATATTTAAATTAATCGATGGATTGGTTGCAACAACATTCGTAAGTGGACATGCAAATACTTTCGGATAATGATGTCAGACATGACAAAAAACAGGTGGTGTTTTCTTGATCAGAATAAAAACAACGGGTTGCACTCCGGGAATGCTGGCAAAAGTGACAACTTGAACATTAACGTTGTACATTTTTGAATCATCCTTTTGGGAACACATGCATTGTGCGTACAGCTAAGGATCAGAATTCCCTACCAGAGTCTGTGTTTCCTGATAGCTACGACCTGGGAGTCTTTAAGTTAAGAGTGAATCGCGTGCTCCATCTTAGACCGCATCATCACATAACATCAGGTGAGATAGTGGTCTAACGTGTGGCTACATCAATATTAAATAAAAATAGCTTTCTTGGTATGAGGGCGTTTGGCTGGACTGCAAGGTTTAAGGAAGAACTGGGCGTTTGTGAATCAGTCTGTGAGTCAGGAGGAAATGACACAGTGACGCCATAATGAAATGGCCATTTTAAATTTCAGGCCAGTAATAACCCTTGCTATAGATAAGTTCGACTAGATATTATACGTTCACCCATCTATACTAATCTATACTTCTATACTAATATTATAAAGAGGTAACATTTGTTTGTAAGTTTGTATGTAGGGGGTAATCTCAGGAACTACTGGTCCGATTTGAAAAATTCTTTCAGCATTAGATAGCCCATGTATCGAAGAAGGATATAGGCTACATATCATCACGCAAAGACTAAAAGGAGCCGAGCATTAATAGGAAATGTGACGCAGACGAAGTTGCGTGGGTCAGCTAGTAATATTACAAAGAGGTAATCTCTGAATATACAGATATACTGAACCGATTTTGAAAATTATTTTACCAATAGCAAGCCACTTGTGAGTGTCATAAGCTGTATATTTACCCGAAAAACACCGCCCAACGACGTGGGCACGGATGCTGATCCCCACTCCGTTGGGCTGTATTTTTCGGTTTACCAATTACCAATTTACTTAATAGGTATGAAAGTAGGAGATGATGATAGGTCAAACACATATAGCGACCTCTTCCTCATAGTTGCTAAACCTTCCCAGCCTACAAGTACCAACAAACGAGCAGTATCGGAGCGCACATTCAAATGCGCGCGCTTACGATTAGCACACAGCGCATGCGCACCGCAGTGCAAATAGACAGCGTTTGCATAGCTGGTCGTAGAAAGTAAGACGCTGACTCGTTGCGTTATGTGTATTCATTACGATTGCTGTTTAAAGGGATGGGCAGGCATCTACGTGATTGCGGGATTGTTCAAAAAGTTACCGCGGCCCTGGAAAGCAATGGACATTTAAAGAACACGGGTGGGTTTCAGTAAGAGTCTGACACTCTCAGAGCGGAAGAAGTTTGTAGCGTTAGATGATTTCGCAACTAAAAAAGAAAAATGATATCTGAGTAGAATTTTTGGATATGAAAACTCTTACAGGTAATATTGGTGAGATGTAAGAAAACCGTTAACGTAATTTTGTCTAGGCCTTCTGGGTTATACAAACTAAATGGTAAAGAAATAATTGAGCAGTGCCACTTGGTTTTTCAGTCGAAAAATTCTCCATAATTTGGGATACAAGCAAAGGGCTTATATCCCAAATGTCGTATGGGACTTAAAATTTAAGAAAAACAGGTGCCTATAAAAGTCTTAATCCTTCACCGTATGCATATATGTATAATACTAGCTTCAGCCAGAATCTTCGGCCGCGTAAAAGAGATTTGCGTCGAAAATTATACCAAGAAAACACTCTTCCGAGATCCAAAGTATCCTACGTCCTAATCCAGGACATGGTCTACCTATGTGTCAAGTTTTATTCTTCTTTTTTTTATTTGTGATGGGTTTGCTCGTGACAGTTTGGTTTGGAGCCACTAGGAAAAATTGTATTGTCTAACTAATAAAATTATGGAGCTCTTGGGAATCAATGCATGCAGATAAATGTTTAGAGAACAATTCATTTGGAGTTCTTTTTTTTACTTGAAATGGGTTTGCTCTTGACTCTAGTCTAAGTCAGAGACGACAGAGACAAATTCTACGATGTAGCGAGCTAACCCAGAAGTAGCCTGCTCACTTTAACTTTAAAAAGACTTGGGTTGTAAGTGTTCGGAAACAATACGCAGGCCGAGATTTCCACTCCTTTGCTGTGCGCATTATAAAAGACTCTTGGAAACGCTTAGTGCGAATTGGTGGAATAGCATAATTATAAAATCAAATCCATTCACACGTGAAGAGGTCATAAACATAGACAGACAGAGTTACTTTCGCATTTATATATATGAGGGATGTACAGAAAACTTCCGAGACAGACATAAGGTTATCTTTTTATACATAGGTACCCTTAAATCAGCCTTAACCTTTTTTCACTCTGGGCCACATTGCGCTGCTAGAATTTGTCATGACTTCACCCTCATGACTTCATGAGGGGCCTCAATAACCTACAGTAAAATAATATTCTACATAATAGGCTACAGGGCCTGACGGAACCCTTGTTTATAGCTTTTGCGTTGAGTATAGCTCTAACTAGTCAGTCCTGTTTATCGTAGCAATTAAACCTCAAAACACTTATAGATATCTTCAAATTACAGCCACAAAGGTGCGTAGTACAAGCTCCTGTGAAGTCCTAATAGCCGTTATTAGAAGAAGCCTTGGCGTGCCTCGGGAGTCACGGACAATGGAAATATCAAAGTCGATAGCTGCCTCGAGGCGCAATTACTGGCATGTTTCAACTTGTTCGCTTCTGTGTCAGGTCGCTGAGAAGATATGATTGAGGAGTGGCTGGGCAAAAACTTTCATAAGTTTTAAATACTTTACTAAATACACACACGTACAAAACTATTATATTAAAAACTCCTAAGTAAACCCTGGAGTGAATTGTAGCCAAAAATTGGTGGCATTACCACGTTGTATGGCTATACTTTGTTAACAGTAAAAGGGGCCAAGCGAAGAGTCAACTAGGCTATTGGATACATCTCCAAATACAGTTAAGCACACGACCCTAGACCAACAGTTTACCAAAAAGTATAGATTTTTACATACATCGAACGTGTATTTCACCATAGTCTTTGATTTCACCAATGGATCAGCCACAAGCAAACTGGAGTTAGGGTTAATTTTAGTTCAAATTGCGTAATTTCCAAGGTTGCGGAACTGCTTGAAAGAGTTACCGCGGCCCTGAAACGCAATTGCATTTGAAGGAATACGGGTGGATTTTAGTCAAAGGGTGTGACAGTCCTTTCGACTCCACCCAGAGCGCAAGGAGTCATTTGATGAATTGCCATTATAATAATACTTATGTATTCTTGTTTTAAGTTACCTTGGTAAGAGTTTTTTTAAGTGTACTTATAATATGGTAGGAACATAATTATTTCCTAAAAACTCCCTAACAAAATGATGCTTTTTATTTACTTATTAATAAATGGTAGGAAATTTGCAAGTCCGTCAATTTGCAGAGCATATAGTGTAACGGTTTATTTAACAACATCTGTAAATTCAAAGTTTTGTACATTATTTTATGCTATTATTACGACTGTGTAAAATACCAATTTCTTTTTTTAAATACAAACATTCCTGAGCTACTAAATCGAATAGTAGATAATAGTTATTTATGATACAAGAGCGGTAAGTTGGTCTTTACAAACGAGTAGACAAATGTAAGCCCGAGACGAAGTCGAGGGTTTACCATAGTCACGAGTTTGTATATTATATCCGCTCGTGTGTCATACAACGTTTTTCGACACATTATATAAATATACCTATAATTAAACAAACTTTTTCATTATCTATTAAAAATGATTGTTAGGTAATCATTAAATAGCGTTCTCGCGATTTTGGCGGCAAGAGACCATTTTCTGCAATTGGCGCCTCATTCCAGATGACAGGTGGAGTAGATTCCATTTATATCTGATTCCTCGCTTGAACATATATATTCTAATTAATATTATAATTAAAAGTCGCAACTATCTTTGACGTTTCTAATTGAAAATGGCGCGAATTTGCAAATGGGGAGTGTGTGTTTGGAATAGTGTGCGTTTTTAAAATAAGAACGCGCTTCCGTTTGCGTCTGCGTGAAACATTTTAGTAGAATTATATACATATTATATTGTATATTGTACCAATCGGATTTTTTTGTCAAAATCATTTTTTTTTTTTTTTTTTTTTTTAAAACGGGGAAACTCTTGGCCCAAATCTCACCTGATGGATATTGATGATTAGGCCGAAGATGGAAGCGAGTTTCACCCGGAATCCTCTAACATAGAGGAACTGGCTATCATATCTCTAATTGCCGGAACACAACAATGCTGTTAACATTGTTGTTATGGCGACAGACTTAGTAAGTTACATTTTTTAAATTGTCTCCTCGAGCCTTTATATTGATACCCCACTCGATAGGTTAAAAAAGCTGAAGTCTTTAAAATGGCACCAAAGCTCAGATATTTTAATTTTTATATACCTATTCAGTATCATTCTCACTATTTAGACGAATCTAATGACACCTTTCAAGCTAAAATCTATCAAGCCACAGGGTTAGGCTACAATGTGCCAAAGAAATATGACATCATACATAAATACACTCGAAAAAAACAAGTGTAACAGTCGGGCAATTAGAACTACATCTATTGTCTCATTTTTTCTTCAATATTAAAGTGCGACAAACCTTCTGAGCAAAAAGTTCTTCGCAAAAAAAAAACGCGTATGGAACGCTTCCGGAACGGACGCAAAACGGAAGCATTTTTGGCTGACGGATGCAGACGGATTGAACTCTTATAAATTATATTGTTTATGGACATTAAAAAAATACCGTAAACAATACGCACGGCGACATACATCGGAGCGTGCGGTAAAGTAGGTACTTAGGTGAGAGTACCTACTTTACCGCACGCTCCATTGTATGGTCCGTAATTTTAAACTTTCGAACAATGTATACAGGCTTCGTAAATGCATCTTATGAGCAAATGTGTCGAGAAATAAATATTATACCAATTAAATATTAAATTAACTTCAAGGTCTTGGCAATGAATTATGGAGTTTTATCGTTATTCAAACCTGTTTTCTCTTTTAAGCAAATTAGGTTAGGTTGATGAGCTGATGCTCCCATACCCAAATCCACACCCCTCCCGCTCTGCCCAGAGCGAGTAATTTGATGATTGAAATAGAATAATTTTAGAGAAAACCAATGTCAAAATCTTGTCGAAATGCAGAGAATAGAAGAAAAAAGAAATAGAGGTGTTTTGACAGAATACCAATTCTACTAATTTTCACATTCGCATCGCATTCGCATCTCAATCGAAATCTGTCAAAACTGTATGAAAATTATGGCTTTTTGGACAGTTTGCGATTGACATGCGAATACGAAAGTTGTTTAATAAATCAGTAGAATAGATCCTCAGCTTGCGACATCGATGCGAATGCGAACGTATGTCTCAAAATTATGTTACCCGATTTTTTTTTTGAACTTTGCCCCACACTAGGAATTTCTCCTGTATCGTGGGTGCGTTTACAAACATACAAAGTCACATACACAAACAGCCAGACCCGGAAAAACTATCTGTAGGTCATACAAATATTTATTCCGTGCGGGAATCGAACCCACGACACGCAACGCAGCAGCCGATCGCTCATCCACTGCGCCAACCGTGCCGTCAAATTGCGCACATGTTGCAAAATTGATGACGGAGAAAACAAAAGACGATGTTTATGTTTTTGAATTCCGAATTATCTCCTCGTTGTTTATTGTTTGTGAATAGCATAATCGAATAGTTAGTAATCGTCAGTTATTCAAATACTATACATTTTGACAAGTTTTTAAGGCTGATTTTCGCTGATATAGTATTAAAACAAGTATACGATATGGTATTAAAAGTATTAAAACAAGTATACAATTAGATAGTCAAAAAATATTTGACTCGTTTTTTTCTTTTGGTAGTTAAACCAAAAATGACGAAGATACGACGATTTTTAAAATTCTCAATACGTCACACCGTGGTATAATTTTTAGTGCATTCTGACGTCACCAGCCCCCAATCCCAAATTTTGATGCGTTTTATTCATTGATTTACAAAAACAAAAATACTTGTCCGTTATTTTTCAATACTCTGACTGACGGACTTAAGAGTGTGTATTCCGTCCACTAGCGCCGCCAATCGTTTTTTATTAATTGTGGTAAATTTAAGACACGTAGATAAAAAACCGCTCTGTAGTGCACTAAAGAAATGTATCTATTATTTTTAGACAGCTATTTTTAATACATAACTCATAGCTAAATAGCCAAAACGGCAATTATTGCTAAAAGTGGCCACTTTTAGCAAAAATATAGACTTTGGCAACTATTTATGTTCTAAAGTACAAAACATAACTCTCAAAACATAATAAATACATTTCTTCAGTGCACTACAGAGTGGTTTTTTATCTACGTGTCTTAAATTTACCACAAATAATAAAAAACGATTGGCGGCGCTAGTGGACGGAATACACGCTCTTAACATCAGGCGAGATAGTGGTCAAACGTATCCCTTTCAATAGTAGTATATAGATTTGCAATTTATTGATGATGGAACGCTTTTTGAGTACCTACTTTACAGCCCACTTTTGAAAAAAAATCCTATGATTTGGGGTGACTGCGGAAAAATTAGTATTTATATCAATTGGAAATGCAATCGGGCGTACGACTGGTACCTAAAAGAAAGCTCTGAAATGAGCTCGATGTAATTATTAGGTACAACTTTTGCCAGTTGACCTTTACTGAAATTCCTCATACCTTGCCAAAAATATATTTATTTGTTATAATTTATGTAATAATTATGTATAGTTTATATAATATTTATGTATTCTGTATGTTTGTATATTAATATCAATCGCTTTTATGTTCTCCATATTGCACCTACCACTATTTGTCTCTACATCACCCAAAGGTTGACTGGTAGAGAATGCCTATGGCATCAAGTCCGCCTCTGTACATTTGTGCTTAAAGTGTTAAATAAATAAAATAAATAAATAACTACAAAATAAATTCAAACTGCGAGCAGCGGCCATGTTGGCGACACGATATGTTTCCGAGACGAAAGCGTGACATACGAGCATACAAGCCGAGTCGTGCTGAATTAATTGACATAAGCAGTTGATTGGCTGTTAAATAAGGTAACAGTAACTGCAGTTAGCACGCAAATTCCAATAGTATGTAATAGGTACTTCAGGTATGGATTAACCTTGGTTTATAGGTACGTATATTTCAGAAAGACTTCATTGGTTATTTCAGTTCAATGGTTACTTCAGAATATGTCTAGTTTTCATACATGGTGACTAGAGGGTCAATTCTCCTTATTTTTAGGGTTCCGTACCCAAAGGTTAAAACGGGACCCTATTACTAAGACCCCGCTGTCCGTCCGTCTGTCACCAGGTTGTATCTCATGAACCGTGATAGTAAGACAGTTGAAATTTTCACAGACGATATATTTCAGTTGCCGATATAACAAAAGATTTAGTATCTTTTGTTATATCAAACAGAATAATAAGAATTATACATACGTATAAATATACCTAAATATCTCCCATATAACTTGCGTGATTTTATTGCCGTTTTCATAGATGATGGTACGGAACCTTTCGTGCGCGAGTCCGACTCACACTTGGCCGGTTTTTAAGCAACATTAAATCAATTAAATCTGTCAAAAATTAGTGGAATTGGGTTTTTTTGACAGATTGTGACTGAGATACGAATGCGACCCTTGCTTTGAGAATCGGCCCTAGATTAGTTCTTGATATTGGTTTTTGCGTTGAAACCGAGATAACTTGAATTTGATCAAGAGTTGGCACACATAAGTCATAATGTTCTTTTGCATTTGTCGGCTAAGCGACAAATTAAAACAATAAACACAACAGTTTACAAATTACATCTTTCTCGTAAAAGTCGCAAGCGATATGGAAATACCAATACATGCAAAACAGCGAATAAATAATCTAGTTTTACAGCAGGTTAGTGGCCTCGCATAATGTAGTCGTAATCGGAATATATAGACGTCCATATTGTATAAGTTAATACATTTATAAGCGACGATAAACATGTGTTCTTACGGTTCGAGTCTACGTGACTAAGAATATTTTTTATATATATTTAAACGGGAATAAATGTAATACGTAAAATATCATAGAATAAAATAGAATAACGTTTATTGTCTCTAGTAGGTATTACAGCTAGTAGTATCGGTACATAGACAAAACTATCATTCCGGAAGCAAAAGTCTCAAGCGTAAGCATTACATACAGTACATACGTAGCATACAACTTCACACTGACTGACAAATTGCAAAAAACATAAAAATATTTGAATTTCGCGGGCTACCCTGGAGCTTCCGCCTTAAAGGTTAACAACAACACAAAACACAACAACTTCTTAATAAGTCAAAATCAATTATTACAAGAAAACTTCGAACATAGACAGGGGTTGTAGCTGGCAAACTTTTGTGAAAATATCTTAAACAATAATATTATTGTTCAAGATATTTTCACAAATAGCTAATGGAAAAATAAGATGGCGGCGTTAGTTTTAATTTTGACCAAGGATTTAAAATCTCACTTGCATTATTAGACATAAACAACAGAATACTTTTGCTGTCAATCTGTTTACCATAGCTAGTAAGTACATGTATGTTTTACAGTAGGTATAGTGTAAAGTATAGCAGATAAATCACATTAATCTTTAATTATTTGGTTCTGCCTATCTATCTATTTATTTAGTTGATACACTCACAGCATTACATACAAAGCTATGATAAAAAATAAAACAATACTAAAATATTCATATTTCTGTATAATTATAGCTATAAATCATCACAGCCTACAAGCACAAGTAAATCATTATGCGTAGACCATAGACTCAAATTCACCGCTAGAACCTATCGAGAATTCGACAGCGCCGCTTCTAGGTCACTTCGTCCATTCACGACGCGACGCTCGTTCAAGGTTGTAGCTTTCACACAATCAGCTGAGTGGCCCTCATTACATTTAGTTCAATCATTCAGCTATCGGACTAATACGGGACCGGTAAAATAAGGTATCTTGTGTAGTAATTGAGTAGGAGGGTATCACTGCCTCGAAGTGGTTATTAACATAGATATTGTTAAGATACCTATTTGATACGTCAGTTATGTTTGACAGTTATAAAATCGTATTTGACAGTTGGGTCAAGTTCGACCTTTGAATTGGTTTTCGTAGACTAGGTTTTTCTAGACCCTAAGTCGAGAAGTCTGTTTGCATAATATTTAAATAAATTACAGATTTAAAATGTTATTTCACATTTAAAAAAAGGATAGTTTTAAGTTAAATACTGGCAGCAATTTGATAAAGCAAATATTGCATAAATCGATACTAGTGTCAAAAAGTAGTGCTTACTTTCTTGGTAGTATCGCACAAAAATTACGAAATCATACAACTTTCGGTGAAATTCCAAAAAAGAAACACAAGCGTAACAATAAGTGTACTGAGTCAAATCAAATTTACACGTTTCGTTTGCTTATTTCATTCTAGATGCGACACTGGCAGCCTCCAAAACTTGTATGCCTCGAGAAAGTAAAATGCAAAGAAAAAATCTCACCCGTCGAGTTTCTCCCGCCAAAACCGAGGTCACTGACCGATTGACATTCGATGGTCTCAGCCCAAACATCGATAATTAATGTTTTTTTTAAAATGTCATGGAAGGTCTGAGCAATGGTCATGTTTTATGATGTCAGATTATGCGAAAATAATATCTTGGAAGTATGTAGTAACGGTAGTTATTTCTCTCATTTTACCATGCATTTCAAAACTTGCCAATGAACGCAATACAATTTCAGCTGACCAGAGATAAGTCTAGCAATGTTGGTAAACCGCCATAATATAAGGCCAAACGGTAGCATGCAGTCTGTTGGTAACAGAAAACAGTTGCGATTAGCATAAACCACCATAGTAACCTACTCCCCTCAATCGATTGTCACGAGCAACTTGAGATAAGCATTGAGGCGGTTTTTATCCATTCATTCTTGGCCTCTTGGGTCAGTGGCCCACAGAAGCAATGCTCCATTCTGGACTATAATGTCCATCACTTCCTTTCCTCATGGTGGTAATCCAACAAAAAGTACTAATTCCATACGTGAGGACCTTAAGCATGGAATTAGTAAGTTTTTTGTCGTAGGTGACACTCAAATAGAAAAAAGAATAGAAATTTAAGAGACGTGTCCGTATTAAATCAGCTTTTTATTTGCCAAAATTACTCCATTACGCGGGTAATAAATACTAAACTTTCTTTAACAAACCATAAAATCCATCACTTAATGACAGACTTCTTTTTATTATCTATCACTTAATTTTGACAAGTTCGAATCGTTGACACCAAAAATTATGATTATTTTAAATTTTTAAAACTCGTCTGAAGTAACGTTTTTTTTTTTTAATAAATTAAGCTTAGTTTTGATTTTGTCTTATTAAGTTATTAGCTATCAACAATACCAACAAACTACTGATTATAATTTATAAATAGTCAATCATGACAACAGTATTATTTTCAGTAAATATAAATGTGTGTTTTCATTCTAAGAGATTACAAAATAAAATTGAATAAATATAAATAAATAAAATCTCACCAGATGAATATTTTAAATTTATGCGTGGCAAGGCCCACCTGTGTGGAATACAGCCAGAAGATATTTATTATCTGTGCTACAAATTACCGGTTTTATGATTTCAATGGGTTGTTTTGCATATCTTACGAACGCTACATCTGTCTGTCCGTTTGTAGTGTTGATTTTGTTTGATAATCATTTACCAGGGTAATTTTTAGGCGATAAGAAAGAAAAATAAATGTTTTGCCACAAATACAAAGGCACACAAAAACTTTTTTGGACCACCAATCGCAACTTCAAATCTAAATCAAAGGAAAAACAAAGTGTAAGGGAAAAATAATGGAACTCCAAGTTTTCTTTTTTGACCGTTGAAGCGTTGAGAAAATTTTCGCAATTTTTTGAGTTTAAAGAGGGTGAAGCGATACTTCAAGCCTGGACAGCGTTTTACTCTATACAAAGCACGAGTACGATCCCGCATGGAGTATTGCAGCCACCTTTGAGATGGCTCAGCTAAGTATCAGCTTGCCGCGCTTGACTCGGTGGAACGCACAGCTAAGAGTCTCATTGGCGACGTAAAACTGGTGGATACCAATCTACACAGCTTGGCTCATCGCCGCAAGGTTGCCTGCTTGTCGGTCTTCAACAGATTTTACTTCGGAGAGTGTGCCCAAGAACTCCATGACTTTATCCCACCGACCCCCTTCTACCATCAGACATCCAGACGCACTGAAATTTACCATTCCTGCCTTGTTGCCATTCCACCAATTCGCACCAAGCGTCTTTCATAATACGCGGAAATAGGAGTGGAACTCACTGCCTGCGTCTGTGTTTCCGAACGCTAACCATCCTAATCTTTTCAAGGTTAGAGTGAACAGGCTACTTCTCTGGGTAAGCTCGCTCGTATCGTAGACTTTTACTCTGTTATCTCTGAACTAGACTAGAGTCTAGAGCAAAGCCATCTCAAATATAAAAAATATCTAATACAATTTCAGCTATTTAATTTGAATAACGCCTGATTCAAACAACATACACCTTCCATGCATTAATAAAACGTATTGAAATAGAAATACTAAAGTAAATAAGAAAGTAAACAGAATCGCAAGCGAAAACTAGTGAAAAATAAAGCATAATTTACAACTACAAACCGCTATAAAATTGTGAGGCTTAAATAACATAATCGTTTGGTTTCGCAACTAATCCGAATCGTTGCTAACACTACGGAGACAAGTGGCAAAGGTCCACTTGGAACCATAGACTCTAGACCAGCCGTACTCAAACCTTTTTTCTCTCTGGGCCACATTGCGCTTCTACTATTGCCATGATGGGCCGCAATATCATATACTTACTGTAAAACTTAATTCCACATATTTTAATAGGTTAGTATCTACATGAATAGGATTTTTTAATTTGTGACAAAAGGACATTTTTCATATCATAGACCAGCTTTTCACGTTGATAGTGGGTGAGGAATAGTCTCAGGACACCGTTAAGGAGTGAATAAGTACTCGTACAGTATAGATACACATATTGATACTCTATACTAAATATAGCAAACAGGGCCATACGGAAAAGCTTGGCGGGCCGCAGTTCGAGTAAATGACTATGGTTCCCATTTTTTAAACAGCCCGACCCTTCAAATTTTGTTCTAGAATCACCACGCCCCCTACCGGTGGAAAACCAATATCATCTGTCTAGCCTTTTCACAACTATATTGGGGTCGGCTTCTAGTCAAACCGGATTCAGCTGAATACCAGTATTTTACGTAGAGCGGCTGCCTGCCAAACCTCCACAACCCATTAGCTGGGTATATGTTTCTTTAATCTGAGTGGGTAACACGGTACTCCTTGGCAAGACTGGTGTCAGATTTTCTGGCTTCTGACTATCCGTAACGACTGCCAAAGATCTCCAAATGACAGCCTGGACCAACAGCTTAACGTGCTTTCCGAGGCACGGAGGAAACTCGGTGTGTTAAGATGGTCACCCATCCACAGACCAACCTCGACAAGCGTTGCTTAACCTTGAAGATCGACCTGAGCGGCTGTTGGAAAACTAATAACGTGTGCCAAATTGAAGCATGAATCACGCATAAAAATTACAAAATGAATTGGGACTTCTATAACGAACTCCAACTTGCAGATACGCAATCTGCAAGTCTGCCATTCAACCATATAATTGCACCAACATACAACTTTTTACAGGTTCCATTATCGAACCGACCCCTTATTAAGTACTTGCTACTTGTACCGATAAACACAAGTCAAGGTTTTCAATTATTGCACAAAATTGTATATTTATTTATTATTATTTATTTATTGTTTATTAATTCTGAGACTCCTTACCCTCATGGGAGAAAGGTGTGAACTCATTTTAGGTTTTAAAATACATACAAGCTATTATCATTTCAAAAATGTTTCGACCAACAATCATATTTTGAACCAAATTAATCACGTTCGATACATCATTAGACGAAAAATATCTAAAGAATCTATAGATATCTGTGAGTTGCAAGATGGTCTTAACTATAGCACGCACAAACACACAAACACACACACACACATACACACACACACACATCGCTCACATATCGCACCTCACAGATACAGAATGGACCACACTAGGCCAACACAGAAATCACAATACCATGTGAAATCCTACTTTGCTTCACTCAATTTATATTTTCATGGACATTGCAGACTTACCGATAGTGAAAGTTCTGCTATCGAATAAAGAAACAATCACACTAACAAGAAATATCATAGACAGATCGTTGTCTATGGTATAATAAGTTTTTTAAATATGAAGATTCCTTTCCGTTACATTTTGAATAGATATTGTACGTTTTTAGTAGAAAAGTTGCGATACACTGAGAAAGGTAGGTACGTTCAAACCATTACTGTAGATACCAACAATGGCTGCTGACAATGAGCTAAACACAGACACTTTAATGTTCAAAAATAGCCACTTTCATAAGACCATTCATGGGCAATCAAGAATTTAAGTCACCATTGGCTGCTGAAGATGAAAGAAAACATTACACCTTTGAAACTCTCTAAATACCCATCGCTGGAACAATTATAGAAAAAAAAAGTTTATTTTCGCCAAGTAGGTATGACGCATGCCATAAAAAATGACGAATTTTTTTTTAAGAAAAATGTGAATAAAATATTTATCTAAACCATTTTCAGGCAATTTTGACTTGTCAAGAGGCTCTAGTCTAAACAATGTACCATAACATAACTTTAGCGATGGCGTTTATAGAAATGCCAAAATAAAGGATATCTATCACGTACGTGACATTTCTACAAAAACATTTTTGACATATCGACAATCGCCTTCGAGACGCTGACTGAGCGTCTGAGTGACGGTCATTCAGAAAGATGAAGATGCTTATTCCAAAGCGTAGATCTATGGCGAACAGGGGGCCAATCGCGCTAATTTTAAAAGTTTAGGTCCGCTTGCAATTCGTTTCTAAATCAGTTTTGGTTATGACCTAGTTTCGATTCACCTGTAAGGAATTTGGTATCACGCTAAAGTTTAAACTTCAACCAAAGTTGCGTTGTCAAAATTTTACAAAAATATTTTCGTAGTTTCGTTCAAAATCCAAACAACACAACGCGAACGATTGAGAAAAAGTAGCACTGTTTCAACTTTTGTTTGACAGCGGTAACGTTACAGATGTGATGCAGTTGCGGTCCAAGTTTCTGTCAAACGTTTAGCGCGATACGGAATGTTTAAAAAAGTTGTGAAATGGCTACAGTTCAGTTGCGTTCCAGCCGAATTTTATTAGCGCGATTGCCCTCCTGTTTGACACATTCCAAGACATCTTTCACACAGCCTATCTACCGTATCTGGCCACCCCGAACCCCAGCAAAAAATATGATAGTACCTATCTGTGGTCAAAAGTCTAACGGTACAAAAGAATTCGGAAACGCTGTGATTCATCTCGACCGGTCGCAGCCGAGCTTGCGTTCAGTGAAACCGGAACACAGGCTGGCTACAGAAATGCTGTTACTAGAAGTAGGCCTTCAATACGGGATTGATAGAAAGAGTCACCGCGACCCTGGAACGCGACGGGCATTTTTGAAGGAACACCCAGGTTTTTAACCGACTTCCAAGACTTTTGTTTTTTGTATATACACTAATTACCCATTATTATTATTATTATTATTTCTTTTTTTTTTTTTTTTTTTCTCCTTTGTACCTATTTTTCTGTTTCCTTCTTCTCTTGTTCTTGTTAAATGTGTGTACATAAATGGTTAAATAAATAAATAAAAATAATTAATCCCAGGTTTCTGATCCGATTTGTGTGATTTTAGTTCGATGAGGCATACTTGCCATTTGATCCCGTAAATCAGTTTCGCTCAGTAGTTTTGATTTTATGAGCATCTTTGTTCTTATTTCAAGATCTGTGTAGACTAAGTATCACCAATGAGAAGTGAAAAATAAAACTTTTTAACAAAAAAATATAACCGACTTCCAAAAAAAATACTACAAAGTATATACCTACCTTCATAAATAACCTTCATTTCGGTTTCATTTTAGTCTGTTACAGTCTGACACTCCCTCCCGTCCCCGCCCAGAGCGGAAGAAATAATTTGATGATTTCCTATCCAAAGGTCAGTAAGTTTCAGTCTATGCTAATATTACAAAGCTGAAGAGTTTGTTCTGTTGATCGCGCTAATCTCAGGAACTACTGGTTCGAATTGGAAAAAATATACCTACAAGTGTTGGATAGTCCATTTATCGAGGAAGGCTATAGGATATATAACATCACGCTATTACCAATAGGAGCGGAGCATTAATATAAAGCGCGGGTCAGCTATAGTTGACCTATAAATCTGTTCTGTAAACTAATGCTGTTTTGAGGTTCCCGCAAATAGTTACGATATAATAATACGACAACGATGTGGCAACCTTTTGTACAAAAGAAATACTTGTAGAACAGTTTTGGAACCAATTAGGTTATTTCTGGAGACTTTTACTGAAATGTGTATTAAAGTTTCTTATACCGAAGTGGTATCAGCAGATTTTTTTTTTATTTAAATTTCGTCCCAAGAAGGGATAATAAATAAAGAATAAATGTATGCATGTTTGCAGATGGGGTATTCACACGGACACGTCATGTTCATCCTTATTTACAATTGTACATGTGAAAGTTTGGATGGATGCATGAATTTATGTTACAAAATCACGCTAGAATGGCTGAACTGATCGGATAGAATTTAGTATGGAATAGCATCATCATCTGTAGTTTTTTTCCAACTATATTTGGGTCGGCTTCCAGTCAAACAGGATTCAGCTGAATACCAGTATTTTACGTGAAGCGGCTGCCTCCACAACCCATTAACTAAGTAACATGCCACGCTCCTTGGCAAGTCTGGAATAGCACATAGGCTTTTAATCCCGAGAGCATATTTCCTTGGGCCAATTTCCGATATTCACGCTGCTAAGTGCTAGTGATTTCAAAGATTTAAAAGAGAAAAACTCAAGTAGCTTCACCTAGATTGAAGCCTCACTTTCGGCAGCTGTGCAAACTGCTCTAAGTACATAACACATACATACATTTTCTATTAAATATTTAAACAAGAGAGCAAGCTCGAAGCGAGTTAAATTGGCGTGACATCTCAAACAATGGTGTCACCAAAATAATGGTAAAATTACTTCATAAGTGATAAGTAATTTAAAATTTTAAACAACTTTAGTTCATGGGTAGTCTTTGTGACGGGACTTTTCAAAGTAATGAAGACCGTTTGAATTCTTAAAACATTTATTTCTTATTATTTATCTCAAAACCTTCATCTCATCCTTCCGAGTTTTACTGAGCATGTTTGTGTTTTGAGTTTACATGTTTATGAAAAACTAGCTGACCCGCGCAACTTCGTCTACGTCATATTTTCCATTAATGCTCCGCTTACCGTGATGATATATAAGTAGCCTATAGTCTTCCTCGATAAATGGGCTATCTAACACGGAGATAATTTTTCAAATCGGACGTTCCTGAGATTAGCGCGTTCAAGCAAACAAACAGACTCTTCAGCTTTATAATATTAATGTAGACAGGCAATTTCTACTAATTTCAAAGTAACATTGACTGGCTATTTGACAGTACGGTTGTCGCTGCTGCGCTACGTGTCGCGGGTTCGATTCCCGCACGGAACATTCATTTGTCAGGCCTACGGATAATTGTTCAGAGTCTGAGTGTTTGTGTACTTTTGTGAGCTTGTCTGTGCTTTGTAAAGGCGACGTTTCTTTTTTTAAAACTGTCAAAAATGTATGGAAATTGTAGGTGTTTTGACAGCTTGCGACTACGTTGCGAATGCCAGTTAAGAAGATAAAATTCCTTCAACCATCGAACATGTAGTTCCGTATGAATTAGGACGACCAGTCGCCCAAGGTAGGCGACATTGATTCAAGTACTACCAAATTAAGTACCTACCTTGCTATGACAGGTATGCTGGCATTCACAATGGCCTTTACTATCAAAATATGTTTTGCATCAATATTTTGGAAGACAAAGTAGTAACAGACTGGGTTCCCATAGCTGGCCCAAATGACAGAGATAAGTGGCCTGAAACGTCTATTAATATGATATGTTTAAAAAACAGTAGATTCCTTTTTCTTGAAATCTTTTTGACTTGATATCGGAACCAAAGCCAAAAAAAAAAAATGTTAACCCTATCACTCCAACCTGAAATCCCAAAACAGCAGGTATGGGATACCTTTATGTCTATTAATATGTAAAAGTACCAGTCATGTTTCTTATAATTAATAAGCCTGAAATGTTTCCTGATTTTGTTTTGTATATTTTAATGTGATGGCTTGCTGTGAAATAAAGAATTTTGATGTGGTGCCAGTATTAATCGATTTTGTCGCAAACAGTGCCTACCATATTGCAAAAATTTTAAGGCCTGACAAGACATTTTTATTCAACAAAAACTCCACATTCATACACGACGCGGCTCGTGTTTTTTTCTTTCTTAGATAACGATTCTTTCTTTCCCACGGACCGCGATAGTGATCATGTGTATAACCAGTTTGAACACAATTAATATCTAACATTACAAGCATAAATCAAACTAATTGAATTTTTGTTTTAGAAAGCTTACCGGTATTCTGTGGCGTTCTTTACTTTTTCTATGTTTTTTTTATACTTTTTGGAGTAGACTTAGTCATTTTAGGGTTCCGTATACAAATGGTAACCAACAGAATCCTATTACTAAGCCTCCGTTGTCCGTCCGTTCGTTCGCCTGTCTGTCAGTGGACTGTACCTATCTAAGAACCGTAATAGGTTGACAGTTGAAATTTTCACAGATTGCGTGTATCTATTGCCGCTGTAACAAAAATAATAAAAATTAAGGTTTATGGTACGGAACCCTTCGTGTGCGAGTCCGACTCGCACTTGGCCGGTTTTTTAGGTTCCGTACGTTTTACGTAGAAAACAGATTCTAGTATTTATTTTCACAGAGTGTGTATTACTGTTGCCGCTATTAGGTACAAGTATTAATAAAAATTTAAATAAATTGAAAATTAAAAGGGGCTCCCGAACAAGTAACGTGTCTTTTTCGGTTTATAGTACGGAACACTTCGTCAAACAGATTCCGACTCGCACTTGGCCGGTTTTTTAACTTTTTTATTCCGTGCTAAGAATCCAGTCTAACTAGGTCTAGGCTCTTTACAACCCAAGCTTTTTCGGACTTTAACTTTTTTTTTTTTATTCGCACGCAACTATTACGTATAATTACTTAATTTCAAAATAGCGTAACTTTAATTAAGTTTTATTACTTTAATATTCAAATTTACTTATTCTAATCAAAATAACCTAAAACATATGGCCGTCGTTGAAACTTAAGGCGTGTGAATCCACCTTATTATTTACCTTAGAGACAGCATGCCTACGCCAGTCGTTCTATTGTGGCGTGAACGACAAGTGAGCTGTCATTCCATCTTGTTTATATGGTTTGACAGCTCACTTGTCGTTCACTTCGCCACGTTTACACAATGGGGTTGGCAACTGTCAAAGTGGCGCTAGCGTAGTTTGTTCCCAAAACATTGCCTTTTCATATGGTCAATTATAGAAAATAATTTCAAACAGTAACAATGACGCGCTGTATTGTCTCTAAATGCTCTGAAATTGGAACGCATCAAATACCGAAGGATATAAAAATACGAAGGCTTTGGTTTAAAAGCTATCAGTCGTGAAAAATTTATTTACGAAAAGTAAGAGGTTATGTGGTAGCTAAACACTTTGTAGAAAGTGATTATGAAATAACACGTAATACACAGGCAAGCTGATCATAAATAAAGGCTTGACTATTACTCTTTTCAATAATCCCTACACTCCTCATCCTATAATATTTCGTACCTGCCTGTGTGATTTCCATATTAAAAATCACTTGTCCGATCAATCGAAATCTTGCCAATCAATCGCCCGTCGTTCTACAAGGATTCTATACTATGATTATGGCTTGTTTGTTGAATTTAAAAACAAAACTCCAAAATCTTTCAATAAGATCCGCTTTCTTTCCTCGTAAGGGAGCTCCACGTTTTTTAAGTTTTTCTTTCAGTTCCTTGACTCGCCAGTTAGAAAACATGATGTATGATTATGTGCTCCACTTATTTAAATTGTTTTACAGCTGCCTTTCAGTTACAAAGTAAAGAATTTAGACGTTAAACTGCAACTAACACAACATAAAAAAATAACAGGGGAACAAACTATGCTAGCGCCATCTGCTTTCAGCTTGCACCGGCCAACCCCATTAAGTACAGTGCTGAAAGGGACGGCATCACGCGACACGAATGAAAACGTCAAAATATGTACAGGGTTTTGAAAAGAAGAATATAGATTATCTTGCAAGTGGATAAGGACACTCCATACAAATAAGAAATGAATTGTTTTTCAAAAAAACTTTTTACAAAAAAATACAACCGACTTCTAAAACAAAACACTACAAAGTAAAAAATTTAACTTCGGAAGTCGGTGTTTTTGTTAGTTTCTTCGTATTTTGACACCGACTTCCGAAATTAAAGTTATTTTTTACTTTGTAGTGTTTTTTTTTTAGAAGTCGGTTATATTTTTTTGTAAAAAGTTTTTTATTTTTCACTTTTTAGTGGTGCCCCACACCTAACAACACCACTACAAAATCGCAGAAAAGCAAAATACGCAATTTCGATCATCAAAGAATCATCTAAATAGTCAAATTCCAGCTATTTCGATTTAAAATCCAAAGTTCGTAACCGATTTTGATATGACTTAAATGGGACCAATCTGCAAGTATATCCTTTCAAATAAAACAAGAATTTTTCAAATCGGTTCATAATTGTCGGAGTTATGAGGTAACAAACATAAAAAAAAAATAACATACAACCGAATTGATAACCTCCTCCTTTTTGGGAAGTCGGTTAATGACACATTTAAAAGACAGTGTTAAACTATCTAGGTATGTAAATCTAATAAAGGTAATGCAGTGACACGTCTGTGTGAGCGAACTCTTAAGAAGATATTTGTAGGGCCTTTTCTTAGAATAAAGATCGTTAACACAGTGATACACGCCGCCCGCCGAGCTACCGGTCTGAAGACCACACAGAATGAATACTTGGATTTTTAAGTATCTACATCTGAAGTCACTGCATCATGTAATCTTTGTCAGTAGATATCGTAAATTACGATATCTACTGACAAACTAAAATATCTTAAAAATACAGTTTAACCCATATTACGATTCGTATGGGGTAAACTGTATTTTTAAGAAAGCTAGATTAGGTTAGGTTAGATATGCAATCCAACAACTTGCCATTTTCTTTCATGCATTTCTGGTGTATTTATCATCATTATCTGCCTAACCTTTTCCCAACTATATTGGGATCGGCTTCCAGTCAGTCAGAACCGAATTCAGCTGAATACCAGTATTTTACGTAGAACGGCTGCCAACCAGAACTTCTGTTTCAGCTGTATTTACACAGACCATTTTCAAAAGTACTGAGTTAATGAAGTTCGTCGAGTCCCGGAGAAACGATAACAACAACAACGGTTATCAGAAAAGAACAGATCATGCGAAGTAAGAATATGACCTACGTACACGTAGGTTTTCTTACTTCTACGTCACGTATTCTTACTTCTTATCTGTCCCGATGTGTTTGACAAAACGTCAACAATCAACTTTTTTTTTTCGGTTTCCGTAGCCGGAGGGTAACCAAACGAACCCTATAGAACAGTTAAGATTGCCGGTTTTCTTCATGATAGCAGTGGGACAAAGACCAAAAATGTACTACCTTCTACAATCGGACAAGTTGCCTTGTTGCTATTTCACCAATTAGCACTAAGCATTTCTAAACGTCTTTTTATTACGCACAGCATAGGATTGGAATTCTCTACCTGCGTCTGTGATTCCGAACACATACAACCCTAATATCTTCAAAGTTAGTTAGTCAACTGGCTTCTTCTGGGTAAGCTCACTCCATCGTAGACTTTGCCTCTGTCATCTCTGACATAGACTAGAGTGAAGACCAAACTAAAACTATCTCAAATAAAAAAAAAGAAATATTCCAACAAAGCAATAACTAAATGACAAATTTCATTAACCCTACCCTACTATAATACCTTGTAAATACATTTATTATTACAACAAGTTATAAGAATGTATTTAATCTGAATATAATTAGTGGAGCCGTTAACCTTAATTGAACCGTCTCGAGTTTACGTAATTAAATAATCAAATTGATATTAAAGCGTGAATAGAAACGCAATACTTAGATATTGCGACATCTTTTATATTTTGGTGAAAACGTTTGATCATAGCTTGTTACAAAAAAAAATTGCCTAAGATAAAAAAAATGGTATTTTGCACCATCTGACCGCTGGTCAATGGGATGGGAAATCATCAAATGACTCCTCGCTTCTTGGGTGAAGCAGAAGGGAGTGTCAGACTCTTACTGACTAAAACCCGTCCATGTTCCTCCTTTGCGTTTCAGGGCCGCGGTGATTTTCGAACAAATTCCACAACCCCGGCAAGGGCCTAGAAGAGACGATCTAGAGGCCTACTGTTAGGGCTGCAGCCAGATCGAGGTGGCTCGAGAAAAGAATGCCTGGAAGGGGTTCGGGGGAGGCCTGTGTCCAGCAGTAAAACCTGTGGAATTTTAAAAGCTAAATAAATAAATAAATATACATCATACCTTGCCTTTATTGTAGGTGAGTAATCATTACTTATAACGCCCAGTATAAAATAATTTAACAACAAACTGCCTTCGATTGGTTTGCCAGGCCAAGACATAAGCGATTTATTTTGTCATCTTTTTTACTATTGGTAGGCATACGTTTGACTACTATCTAAGTATTAAGAGTCCTATTACATTTTTTACGGAAATTCATGATTTTTGACGCTGTAGTTTTCAGCAGCAGTAAGATATTTTAATTATTTGATCCTGAATAACGATAGTGCCAGTCTCTTTCTTGTAAGTTAGAGTTACACATTATCATTTTTCTTTTCGTGTAATTTACTATAAATATTTTACGAACGCAGTTTGCAAGAAAACATGTCTGCGATGGAATTTTGACGGTCAAATTCACATTGTTACTATCAATTCTTTTAAAAGCTGAAATTACTAATAGGTAAGTTGAATGTTTTACTTGTTTATTGGAGTTCTAGAATTTCTTTAAAGTCCTTGAGTTTTCACGGAAAAAAACGTAAAGAAAGCTTAATTTAAGCCAGAAATGTCTTGATTCAGCGTCCATTATATTCCAAATAAAAACAATTTTATCAAATAAATTAATATAATATAAAATTTCAATCTACAATTCATTAGTTTTCGTTTGTCAATATAATAAAACAAAATTACAATAAATAAAATTAAAGTACTATATATTCTGCGTCAATTCAGCGCGCGCGCTCCTCAGTCTCATAAACTATAATCTTATTCAGACTAGTAAGTATCAAAATTTTTTCGCGGACTATAGATGTACCCCCAACGCAGACCAACGTAACTTCGTCTATTGCAAACGAGCATTTACGATTCGTAATAGGACTCTTAAGTAGAAGTAACCTATTCACTCTTGACTTAAAGACTCCCAGGTTGTAGCTATCAGGAAACAGACTCCGGCAGGGAATTCCACTCCTTAGCTCTACGCACAATGAATCTCCATCTACTTCATTTTTAGTTACCTTTTTAAATTTTACATTTCTAATCTTCGTAAGGACAATTTCCGTCTTAAGTATGTAGGTAGTAAACCTCACAATCTGTAGATATTACAAATTAAAATGAGATGTGGCAAGATGACACCCATTACAAAATACGAGTTAGTTTGCATTATCATGGTGTTGATTTCACTTTCGTTGGCAAAGTACAATGGAAACAAAATGGTTACTTTGCTACTAGACTACCTGGCTACACTACATGGAAATCTTTTACAACAAAGTGCTATGCCGTGTCTGAGCCAAACACGGCTACACATTTAGTAAATTACAAGTTCGCTACACACTTTTAAATTAAGCAGAGTTTATGTTTAAGTTAAGGTAGTATTCACCTGCGGCTTCGGTTGCGTTTATGGGTCGTTCTCAAAAAAGTGGCACGGCTCGAATAAAGTCAATTTAAAAAAATGTCTCAAATGTCGAGTTTTTTATATAGAAATCTATTGGCAGTGTTTTACTCAAACTGAATTAATGAAAGGGAAGCAGATTTACCGAAAATTGAGTGGAATAGAGCCTTCTAAAAAAGTGACCTCACAGGTTAAAGAGGTATTGTACAGGTTAATGAGAAAACGATACCAGGTTAAATAGAAATAAACAGGTTACAGAAAAAAAACAATGCAATCATGCAAAATCAACGTTTATTATATAATATAAAATAACAAAAATAACGGTTTTAAAAATAATAATAAATCACAGCTTCCTCCAATGAATTAAACATTAATTTAAACATTTAGGGATATGTATAAGATACAAACACAAATAGAAGAACTTTACTTTATTCTCATAATCTAAATTAAAATTTAATTAGTCTCAAACAATTAGCAATAGTTATTATTGAAAAAAAACGTAACTAGGTACATTATGATAAATATGCTTTTTGTTTTTTAACTATCAAAAACTAGACTGTCTTTCAAGTTCTCTTTTTCGCGCTAATATATCTTCTCTCTTCTTATTTTTTGGTATCTTATCTTTGAAAATATGAAAAAAAAGAATAGGTTGAACCGTAACCATTTATAGCTAACCTACCAAAAAAAAACCGAAATAGTCATAATAATTTATTGAATAATTTCAAAAATAATTATTTAAAAGCTGATAAACTGCACTTTTACTCATTAACTAACTCAAATATGTACCGAGTAAGGATATTAAGTATTGATACCTAAGTAATTATATCTGAATTTCATAAGTAAAATGAATTTGTATTAAAAAATGGGTTATATATCTTTAACCTGTTAGCAATCTCTTTAACCTGTGCATTTTCAACAGGGTAAAGAGACACAGGTTACTGAGAAAACGTCGGTAAACATTCGATACCAACAAAACGGTTAGGTTGTTTTAAGTTTCACATATAGAATCATATACAGGCACCTAATGACACATTTTAGCATAAAAAATTTCAAAGCAATTCACATACAAACAAAAAAAAATAGGTCAGATAATAGATAACATACCGGTTACAAAATCCGATTGCGATGTATCGATATAATTTCTAAGAAAACAGCACACACTGAACGCTTCTTTCTTTGGCAGCAGTTAGCCAGATTCTGTCGGCCCATTTCGCGTGGGGATAGAGTGTTGCTAACGTTATAGTGTGTGGGTAATGGACAGTAGTGTGCAACGCCAGGTTGTGGAGAAAAAATCTCTGGACAGAATTTGAGAATGAATATCTCAAGAACTATACGTATTTATGTGCAACAATTAAAATCACGTTAAAACAATCATATAAAGAATTGTGTTTTATTTTATTTAAGTGCTTATTAAAAGGTATTAATTTTTTATTTCACCTCAAAGTCAGACACATCGTGTTTGGGCACGACAAGTTACTGAGAAAGTGGCATTACAATATTTTTTTTTTTTTTAATGTATGACTCTAAACTTGTCATTATCAATCGGCCTTCATATAAAAAGTCTCTTTATGTATAATGATGTGTAGAAAAAGACCAGCAGCCCTAATAAAAAATACTCGTATCCACTAAAAACTGACCACTACTTACGGTTACTGTGCCACTTTTTTGAGAACAACCCTTATAGAGATTTTTTCAAAAAAATTATAGACTATAACCCGTTTGAGAGTCTCATCTATCGCTGTATCAAAACTCATGCCCGCGAGTTTTTCCAGTTCCCATAAGAATTTCGGGAAATTCTGTATTAGGTCGCCCCTAGAACTCTACACATACCCAGAGACCTACACTTCATATACTTTTATAAACTTTAGTCAGAATTTTATAAACTTCTCAGGATTTTTGTTAGGATTTTTTGGCAATTCAACCTGAAAGACAAAGGCGCAGCCGGAGTGCTATTTATCAAATATGCTATAATTCCCCAACTCTTCACCATGTAAACCAAGCCTAAACAACGCGGAACGGATAAAAAAAACACAGACGATAAATTGTCTATGACATCACAAGACAAAAATTAAAAAAAAAACGCTAGAACCGAAATTCATCAAGGATCTTCAATACACGAAGTTGTATAGAAAAATTAGCCTTTGTCCGCGACTTTGTCTGCACAGATTAAGTACATACGATGAAAGTGGGATACCCACTTGAGGAGCTCGTGGCTAAATAATAACAGCCGCATGGGTCGATCTTTAAGGTTAAGCAATGCTTGCCAAGGTCGGTCTGTGGATGGGTGACCATCTTATCATACCGAGTTTCTTCCGTGCCTCGTAAAGCACGTTAAGCCGTTGGTCCCGGCTGTCATTTGTAGATCTTTGGCAGTCGTTACGGATTGTCAGAAGCCAGTAAATCACACTCCAGTCTTACCTGGGTTGTGGAGGTCTGGTAGGCAGCTGCTTCACATAAACCACTGGTATTCAGCTGAATCCGGTTTGACTGGAAGCCGACCCCAATATACTTGGGAAAAGGCTCTAGGCAGATGATGATGAAAAGTGGGAAACTCCTTCTTCCTAACAAAATCCCTTTTTCTTAGTGCTCACCTATATCACAAAAGGAAACTTTGTGATATAGGTGAGCACTCTCAAGTCTCAGTAGTTTCGGCTATGCGATCATAAGTCAGTCAGTTTCCATAGCAACTAGCTTCAGCCAACAATTTGGCCTCATGATGCTCGGAAACAATCCCAAAGGAACATATTACCTGGATAAAAAGTATTACATGTGCTATTTTAGACTATAATCTATCTCTGAGCGAAATTCAAGTTAGAGTGAACAGGCTACTTCTGGGTAGGCTCGCTCCATCGTAGACTTTGTCTCTGTCATCTCTGACCAAGACTAGAGTCAAGGACAAACTCATATGAAGTAAAAGTTAAGTAAAGTTTCATCCAGATCCGTTCCGCTTTTCCCGCGTGACTGAGTAAAAAAAAATCCCGCCACGCATATACATACCGCGTGTATCTGACGTCGACGCACAAACGATTTCCATGGGTCCAGGGCATGATTCTGGACACGATAGACTTAGAATTTTTCGTCGGCTTTTTACTCATTTTTTCATTTTTTTCAAGGGTTTTTTTACTTTAGACTGCTCATAATCGTTATTCTGACCTAATCCAATGAGATTTTTAATAAAAAAATAAATAATTAACTACTTTCACTAAAAAGAGCAATCTGAATAAAACCACAAATAGATATCAGAGCTGATACCTATTTGTGGTACTCTTGAAAAAAAATGAGAAAAGAACCGACGAAAAATTCCAACACTGGGGTGTCCAGAATCATGCCCTGGACCCATGGAAATCGTTTGTGCGTCGATGTCAGATACACGCGGTATTTATCCAAATATATAAAAGTAACTGTCACGCCCAACTTCGTCTGCGTCACATTTTCCAGTAATTCTCCGCTCCTATTTGTATTAGCGTGATGATGTATAGCCTATAGCCTTCCTCGATAAATGGGCTGTCTAACACTGAAATAATTTTTCAAATCGGACCCGTAGTTCCTGAGATTAGCGCGTTCAAGCAAGCAAGCAAGCAAAGAAACAAACAAACTCTTCAGCTTTATAAAGAAAGAAAACAAATTTATTTGGCACACACAGATACACACAATTAAGGTATAAGTAAAAGTGAACTTAATTATAAAACAATACCATTGTATGCCCCGCGGCTGCGCCAAATAGGTCCAGTTCAGCAAAATGCCGGACAACTAGATGCTGCCCGACGCTGGTTTTCAACTGAACCTTACGTTGGGTGTGAATATTATATAGATTCTTCTGTTACTGAGTAAGTTTCTCACAGACAACGCTCAGCCGAAACTACTGGTCGTAGCTTAGGGAGCTGATTTTTGGCATGTAGGTTCCTTGAGGAGTGTACGGGATCAGTAAGAGATCATTTCCGATATATGCGCGTACGAAGTCGCGGCGAATAGCTAGTACATTTATACTTGGAACAATTTAAAAAGATAATCTTCCCAAGGCATTACTTCACAGTTTTGCAGCCATATTGCAAAACTTGACAATTACTTGCGCGTTTTCGGAAATCGCTGGCAATATAAAATGTCGTAACTGCATGCTTGAGGATTTAATTGATATTGCCGACTTGATAAAATCGGAAATTAGTTTTGAAGCAACTTTAATTAGGGATTTTGTGTAGTGTAGACTAAAGTAGGCTAAAAATTTCTGTATTCAATGCCAATTCTACTCATTTTTAAAGCAACATTCGCATCTCAGTCGCAATCTATCAAAAATGTACAGCAGGTGCTATTCTGTAACAACATTTTCGTGTCTCGACAGCGGAATCCGAGGTGAGTTTCAAATTCGTATAAATATAAGATCTTATGTCGTGTGAAATAAAGTTCACTTTGTAAGCTTAGTCACTCAGGTGAAGTCGATATCGAAATGGTTATTAATTTACAGAATAGACTAGCAGAAATTGATGCTTTTCAGGGTTCCGAACATCCGTGAAAAATGGAACCCTTATAGGATCACTCGGGTGTCTGTCTGTCTGTCTGTCTGTCTGTCTATCCGTCTGCCACAGCCAGTTTACTCCGGATCTACTAGACCGAAACTGTTGAAATTCGGACTTCTGTGACCCAAATACGGACGCGTTACGTAAATAATATTAGATTATGAACCGAGGGAGATAAAGCAGTGTCTCATGACACGAGCGTCATATTGAATCCCGAACACAATAAAGGACTCGAGTTAAATCTCGATCCCGAGCGCCGCGAGGGAATTTAAATTTTAACTCATGAGCGAAGCGATGGAGTTAATACAAGAATCCTGAATGCAGCGAGGGATTTAAGCTAGCCCAAGGCAGAGGCACCTTTATCTCTGAGGAGCATACGCTACTTTTCACACCTACTGCGAGAAAATTGTGCTCTAGCCATGAAAACAGGTGGCACGCGTCCTCGTCCGCCGCAAGGTGCAGCCAGCGCGTCCGAAGCTGTGGCTCCAGCCCACCGGCAATAATTTTGTACTGAATTTCATTATAACCCGCCGGGCAATAATGTGATATGAAATTGGAACGCATTTTGACTGCGCTCGCTGCAGCGCAGGAGCCGCTCGCGCGTTAGAATGACGTTAGGTTTGCATGGCAAATAATTTGACGCTTTCGTGCAGGTGGTGTGAAAAGAAATGTTGTCAACTGTCAAGTCATACCAGCAACCAGCCTTACCCAACTATGTTGGGGTCGGCTTCCAATCTAACAATTCCGTTGAGTACCAGTATTTTACATGGAGTGAGTCCCCATCTGACCTCCACAACCCAATAACTGGGTAACACGGTAGGAACCTTTAGAAAGACTGGTGTCAGATTTTCTGGATTCCAACTATCCGTATGACTGCCGAAGATGTATTCTACTATGGTTTACGCCAGATAAACGTGGAATAAAGTACATTGACCCTCATACATTTAGTGACTTTCTTAAGATCAAAATCAGAAATAATGACATAAAGCTGTCCTGAATAGAGTACTATCGTGATTCTTTACATTCTTTAGTAATGAAAAACAGTTCTTAATTTACTGTTCTAGTATCTACGAAGAGATATTAGGGAAAGGTCAATGTACTTTATTCCACGTTTATCTGGCGTAAACCATAGTAGAATTGCCACTCAGTTCAAAACTCTTTATTTAAACCTCTTCTTTTTAAACACACAAGACCTAACTACAAAATAACGCAACCATATATTTAAAAAATATATCCCTACAATTAACTTTGTACTGATAAGGTCTCTTTTCGCTTAGCATAAATTCCTAGACTATTCCAGCAAGATGCGGGACTGTAGTCCAGTAGACACAGGGTCGATAATTAGTTAGCACTTACAGCTAGGCTGTATTTAGAACAGTTGTGCGCCGCATTCCTAGGCCGGTCGCGAGTTGCATGACATTAACATTATCGTACACGGTGTGTTTTGATACTTGAGTATCGAGGACCAAGGAGGTTCTTATGCTATAAACTATAATAAAAACTACACAGGGTTTCTTCGGAGTCAGTGCGTTAATTTTTACATACAACAAGATCATCTATACTAATAATAATATTGTAAAGAGGTAACATTTGTTTGTAAGTTTTTATGTAGGGGGTAATCTCAGGAACTACTGGTCCGATTTGAAAAATTCTTTCAGTATTAGACAGCCCATGTATCGAGGAAGGATATAGGCATATACCTATCATCACGCTAAGACTAAAAGGAGCCGAGCATTAATGGAAAGTGTGACGCAGACGAAGTTGCGTGGGTCAGCTAGTCAATAATAATAAAACATCCACTTCTGTAATAAAAATCTCCACATACCTGACCTTACTTCAAGCATTTTTACCATTGAACGCGTTAATCTCAGGAACTTCTGGTCCGATTTGAAAAATTCTTTCAGTGTTAGATAGCCCATTTATCGAGGAAGGTTATAGGCTATACAGGGAAATTGAAAAAATACCCGAAACCTCTTAGGCAGTGAAAGTACACATGATTATAAGCAACTTTTGTTTTGGTAAAACTCCGAAATCTCGAAAAAAATATCAGCTGTTTCATACATTTTCATTGGCTAAATACTGCATTTTGTATGAAACAGCTGATATTTTTTTCGAGATTTCGGAGTTTTACCAAAACAAAAGTTGCTTATAATCATGTGTACTTTCACTGCCTAAGAGGTTTCGGGTATTTTTTCAATTTCCCTGTATATCATCACGCTAAGACAAAATAGGAGCGGAGCAGTAATGTAAAATGTGAGGCAGACGAAGTTGAGCGGGTCAGCTAGTAGGTTATATATCATCACGCTAAGACAAATAGAGCGGAGCATTAAAGGAAAATATGACGCGGACGAAGTTGCGCGGGTCAGCTAGTCAATAATAATAAAACATCCACTTCTGTAATAAAAATCTCCACATACCTGACCTTACTTCAAGCATTTTCTAACCGAACAGTTTCGCAAGCTCATTACAATACGCTCATAAAGGGATTATGATGCAACGAAAAGGAAGCGAGCCATCCTCAATGTTAATTGTTGCTAAGTGCTGCACGCCTGGTAGTTGTGTATTAATTACGTGGCTAATCTACCGGATAATTGTGAGTTTTCAAATGCTAAGGTTAGAGAAACGTGTGAATTTAATTACTATATACGTTTTGTTGCGGTTTTGGTTGATATGAGAAGCTACCTTGTCGTGTTTATCAATGGGTTATTCATAAAAAAATCTTACCCATTAGGACCACGACTTGGATGTCTTCCTTGGGAATTGGCAAGAAGAGGCACATAAACGGGAACGGTGGAAAGAATGGAGTGCTAGATATACCAGGTTGCCGCACTCGGTGGAACGTAGAGCTAAAACGCTCATTGGCGACCTTTTTTTATGGGACAAGCCCGCCACACATTCCCAACCAATGCAACTCCTGAAAGCCAGAATCAACAGTGGCGACCACCAGAAAAACGCAGAGCTAATTAAGCCCGATGCGTCTCGGAACAACGAAATTAATCAGAAGAGTACAGCGGAGGAGTAGAAAAAAATAAATATAATTTCCACTTCCCCCCTTAAACCTCATTGGCGACCTACAACTGGCGGATCCCAAGCTACATAGCTTGGCTTATCGCCGCCTGCTTATCGGTCTCCTACAGATTTTACTTCGGTGAGTTTGCCCAAGAAGTCAACGACCTCATTCCACCGGCCCCCTTCTACCATCGGACATCCAGACGTACTGCAAGTTACTATGCCTACCTTGTGTTCCACCAATTCGCACTAAGCGTTTCCAGGTGTCTTTTATAATACGCACAGCATATAGGGGAACTCTCTGCCTGCGTCTGTGTTTCCGAACGCTTACAACCCTCATCTCTTTAAATTCAGAGTGAACATACTTCTTCTGGGTAAGCTCGCTCCATCGTAGACTTTGTCTCTATCATTTCTGACCTAGGCTAGAGTCGAGAACAATCCCATCTCAAATCTATCTTCTATCTATATACTTATAACTAGCTTCTGCCCGCGACTTCGTACGCGTTCCCGTGGGATAAAAAATAGCCTATGTGTTATTTCAGACCATAATCTATCCCTGTTCCAAATTTCACCCAGATCCCTTCAGCCGTTTTGACGTGATTGAGTAACAAAAATATACACAAACTCACTCACAAACTCGCATTTATTATATTAAATAATATATAGCAGGAGTAGGATAACTTACTTAATGAAATAGTACGACAGAGATTATGAATGTCATTTTTAATCTTTCTCACACTTTAAAAAAAAGAAATATAAATAATAGCGGCCGCGGCTCCGCCCGCGTGGATGTCGGTTACCGCTGCAAAAAGCCTACCCAGGAAACACACGGTCAGAAAAATGATTCCCAGGTCAAATCACAGACACCGACACTAACATCGACGACGCAGTCATTATCCGCAGGCTGCACAGATTGTCTTTCTGTGGATGTTAAAGTTGTTAATGATGAAAATATTTATAATTAATACTAAGTTTTCACTTCTGCCGGCAGTCCAGGAGTGCAACCCTTTGTTTTAGGATAGATAACTAAAGCGATTATTGTAGAGCTTCTCTACAACATTAATTGACGTTAAATCATTCTTTTCGTAAATCAATTCCTACTAATTTGAATGTTTGGCCCTGGACTTTGTTTATCGTTAGTGCGAAAGAAATTTTTACTGGAAATTGGAGCCTTTTGAAGGGTATAGGCAAATCAGTAGGGATCATGGGTATTCTTGGTATATGAGCTGATTCAAGAATTTTTAAAATCGGTGAAGTAGTTTTTGAGCCTATTCATTACAATGAAACAAACAAACATACAAACAAAGTTATCCTCTTTAGAATATTTAGACTTCGCGCACGACCGCTGCGCACTCCCCTCCCGCACGCGCACCCCCCGCCTTGGTGACGTCCACTTCGCAACGGGCCGTGCAGCAGAAATCGTAATATTTTAATTTCGCCATAAGTTCAAAACCAAACGTCCGATTTTAATCATTCAAAGACCAAATATTATCTACATAAACTGTACTTAGTGATTAAATAGTTTATTTTGATAAGGATTAATAGCATGAGTAAAATAAACGCGTTTAAATGTAGTCCAAAAAAAATCAAGATTTTTAAATAAAAAAAATGGTTGTTGTGCCTCACTCGACATAGATAGGTATAGTGTGTCGCGGACTTTTTTGTAGATATTTATAAGATCTACAATTAATTAGAACAATGTATGGTTCTATCTTTTATAGTTTAGGCAGCGTACGCAAAATAAGTAACTTTTCCGGTTGATTTTTACACGTGTCCGAAAAACCCAAATATCTTACGGAACCCTATTTTTTTCCAAAATAAAATATAGCCTATGTTACTCGTGAATAATGTAGCTTTCGAATGGTGAAAGAATTTTTGAAATCGGTCCAGTAGTTTTTGAGCCTATTCATTACAATCAAACAAACAAACAAACAAAGTTTTCCTCTTTATAATATTAGTGTAGAAGTGTAGATAAATCTGTAGAGAGGTCAATTCTGTACATGAAATATATTTCCAAAATAACTATCAGGGGGTGATTAGAGATCGATACTGATGCCAAAAATGCAATCAGTACAATTTTTGTCTGTCTGTCTGTCGGTCTGTCTGTCTGTCTGTCTGTCTGTATAACCGTTATAGAAGCAAAAACTACTCGACGGATTTTAATGAAACTTGGTACAATTATTATTCATACTCCTGAGCAGGTTATAGTATACTTTTCATCACGCTACAATCAATAGGAGCAGAGCAGTGAAGGGAAATGTTGGGAAAACGGGAGAAGTTACTCCATTTTTTAAGCTTCCGTCGCGTGTGCAACCTTAATGGAGAGAGCTACACAGAAATCATGTATGACGGAAATGTTCTCCTTAAAATTATGTAAAAATATCCAACGACAGCAAAAGTAAAAGTATAAGCTATTTTTCATCCCGGGAATACGTTCCCTAAGGATCACGCGGGCGAAGCCGCTGGCAGAAGCTAGTAAAAAATAATAATAACAATTTAACTAAGAAAAAAATACTAAACGTGCAACATAAACCAGCTGTTTCACTACGTATATTTTTCTGAACACACAGATCAGCCATACTTAGGTATATCCACAGCACGTATGTAGCGCATACCAGCGCAGTTGCGCAACGAACGCTGCGCCTGCGACGCCGAAGATGCACCTCCTAATCTCTACTTTATCTCCATCAAGATAGGGTCTAATTCACAACACTGACATAAAGTTATGAATAAGCTGAGTGCGCTTGCACAGACATGATGTATCTTCGATTCTAAACTTTATTTTATGGATGTAAGGTTTAATTTAGAACAGTTATGGCACTGCGCTTGCACAGACAAGATGTGTCTTCGAATCCAGACTTTATTTTTATGTGTGCAAGGTTTAATTTAGATCAGTGATGCAGTGATGTAAAGTTATGAATAAGCAATAGTTTGATAAATGTGGGTAATGAATACTTTTAAGTGGAGTAATAATTTTTCTTTTTAATGTGAAGTTATGTTATTTTATTATATTTGCGGAGATTTGCGTTCTGCTCCATATTGAAAAGTGGTTGCTTCATTTTTCTTGCTCTAGGCAAAGACATATTTTATATGCTATAACGACTGTCTAAAGTCAAAAATATATGGAATTGCCTTGTCTGTGTTTCCTGATAGCACACCAACCTGGGAGTCTTTAAGTGAAGAGTGAATAGGTTACTTCTAGCAAGCGTGCTCCATCTTAGACCGCATCATTGCTTGCCATGTGGTGAGATAGTGGTCAAACGTATGCCTATCAATAGTAAAAAAAAATTGACGACAACTACCGAAGTTCGACGGTGTCAAATCTATACTAATATTATAAAGCAGAAGGGTTTGTTTGTTTATTTGGTTGAACGCGCTAATCTCAGTAACTGCTGGTCCGATTTGAAAAATTCTTTCAGTGTTAGATGGGCCATTTATCGGGCAAGGCTATAGGCTATATACCATCACGCTAAAACAAATAGGAGCGGAGCATTAATGAAAAATGTGATGCAGACGAAGTTGCCCGGGTCAGCTAGTCTTAAATAAACGTACATTTATTTATTTATTAAGTATTTATTTATTAAATCCTGAATGAGTACGCTTGCTCATGATAGTTTCCATCTGTCACGCAAACGAAGACGCACGAATAATATAGTATTACTACGAGTCGAATCGTGTGAAAGAATTTCTAAATGCGAACTAAGGGAAACTTGTTCTTGGCTATTAACTTGAAAGATGAATGGTCAAACATTCGAAAGTACTTAAATACCATGTCGAAGGTGCTTCAATACATTTATTACTGAAATATTTACATAACAGCTGACCATTAATTTTTACGGTTTCATTACGTTAACGTGAGAGTTTCCTTTCCACCTTTTTTTCTACATAAAAAAATACTTAAAAAGTGAAAAAATGTATATTTTATTTTTGTATGTTTTTTACGAATAAACTCAAAAACTACTAGCCCTATTTCAAAAATTCATTCACCATTTGAATGCTATACTATCTGTGAGTAACATAGGTTATTTTTATTTCTAGAAAGAATTAGGGATCCTTACGAAAATTGCAATACTAAACCCGCGCGAACGAAGTTGAAGACGAAATGCTATTTTATATCTAGTTTCTGCGCGCGAAAGTCGGAAATTATCCCATAGGAACATATTCCCGGGATAAGAGTAGCGTATGTGCTATTTTGGACTAAAATCTATCTCTGTGCTAGACCTCATCTAGATCTGTGCAGCCGTTCCGGCGTCATTGAGTAGCAAACATACATCCATTCATGCAAACTAAGAAGATTGATCAAAGTAGTAAGTTTTGCATAAACGCTGACCATTAATGTTACAGTTTCATTAATGCGTCGACATGAGTTTTTTCCGCCATTTTTATTTTATAAGTATATAGTGTGTGCAGTTTTTATGGGTGAGTCTGAGGCTGTATAATGCTGACATCATTACTTGAGAATGAAAGTGATCGTTTTAAAAAGTTTTATACACGATTGAGAATAAGAATGAAAGTAGTTTTTTTTTTGTTTTTCCTACTCCTCCGGTGTACTCTTCTGATTAATTTCGTTGCGGGATCCAAGACAGTTGAATCGTTTCTCCGGGACTCGTCGGGCTTCAGTAGCTCGGCGTTTTTCTGGTGGTCACCACTGTTGATTAGGTATGGCTTTCAGGAGTTGCAGTGTTTGGGAACGTGTTGCGGACTTGTCCCAATAAAAATAATGAGAATAGTTTATTGTTAAAGACGTTACATTTTAATGCGTTTATTCCTGGAACTCACACTAGGAGTCCCTGTTTCATGAGAAAAATTATTTATACACTTTGAAATGTATTCTTTTAGAGGGAAAGCGTTATATTTTTATTCTATATTGCACACAAAAACATGCAGACAAAAATACACTGGGACTACTTACCGCAATTGGGTTTTCTTAGACATATTTGCAAAATAGGACGGTATAAGTAGGAACACAAAAAATCTTTAAATAAGTCTTAGTATACCGGAAATCTTTGTACATGTGTCTTTGTATTTGTAATCTTTGTTGTGTGAAAAAAAAACCTTTTTAAAAAAAAACTTTTTACAAAAAAATACAACCGACTTCCAAGTAAAAACAAAACACTACAAAGTAAAAAATAACTTTAATTTCGGAAGTCGGTGTCAAAATACGAAGAAACTAACAAGAACACCGACTTTTTTTATTTTTCACTTTTTAGTGGTAAGTACCCCACACCACAAATCGCAGAAAAGCAAAATACGCAAATTTGTTTACTTGGATGACAAAAAATCATCATTCTAGTAAACGAATTCCAGCTATTTCGATTTAAAATCCAAATTTCTTAACCGATTTTGATAAAATTTAAATGGGACCAATCGACAAGTATATCCTTTAAAAGACATAACAAGATTTTTTTTAATCGGTTCATAAAAGACGGAGTTAAGAGGTAAAAACATTTAAAAAAAGTACAACCGAATTGGGATCCTCCTCCTTTTTGGGAAGTCGGTTAAAAAAGAGTTTAGCTTTTTTAATAACTATTTATTTTCAAACGTTTCCTACAATTTGCCACGTATTAGCTTCAAAGAATTTTATCCTTATTCGCTACACTTTCGGATGGTGACATAATAAATAAATAATAATTTTTATTTCAGACCTTACAATATCCATAATTCACATTCACATTATCAAAATATACGTTCACTTAAAAAAATAAAAAATAATAGACAATAAATACGTTAAAAAAATATTTGAATAATTCAAAAATACAAGATGTGTTTTTTTTCCAAATTGAGTGCAGTTAACCTTCATGTATCAAAATAAACTCAATAACTGAAAAGGGGTTATTGTACTCAGCATACTTAACAACTTTTACTATGGGACTTATGGAACCAACACCGAAATCGCAAAAATAAAATCAGCTGTTCGGTACAGTCCATCCTTATCAGGAGTTGCCTTTATTCTATTACGTCAAGTTGTATTTTAGCACATTGACTGAATCACTATGACTTGTGGACTCGAAACCTCAAATATTATTTGACAAGCTGACCTGCGCAACTTCGTCTGCGTCACATTTTCCATTAATGCTCCGCTCCTATTTGTCTTACCGTGATGATATATATATAGCCTATAGCCTTCCTTGATAAATGGGCTATCTACATCGATCACTAATGCTATCTAACACTGAAATATTTTTTCAAATCGGACCAGATGTTTCTGAGATTAGCGCGTTCAAGCAAACAAACAAACTTTTCAGCTTTATAATATTAGTATAGATCTATAATAATGATTTGACCTAATTGACACATCTGTCGTCATCTCAACTGCGAAGCGTGAAGATAAGGAAACACCTCAATCACGTTCCGTCACTTTCTCGCTAACGGGACTCGAACCCGCTCTGTTACGAAAACCGCAGCGCTAAACACTTCGCGGTACAAGACTATTGCGTTACGTCGCCTTCGCTGAATTTGTCAAACTATTTATTGAGGTAATAAAGTAGACTGCTACAACAATATTTTGACGCTTACGCTTGCGTGACAATGTCAGGAAAAGAATGCGTTTATTTGCGATATATCCATGACACATACCAGAAACAATATTTGATATTTATGTACAGTTTGGAAAACATGCGTCACATCCATTCAAAACGGCCATCGCTCAGCATAATGTTAGGACTCGTATCATTACCATATTGTTTTGTTTAAAACTTAAAACATTTATTTGAGGCCGTACCCTGACCAAATAACCTTGAGCATTTTTCCCCTCAATAACAGCGCAAGAGATACAATAGCGAATACGCTCAAAATGTTGAATAAAATCGTTATAAAATCTAATTTTGGTCGTTTGAAAAAATACTTCTACCAAAATGTTCATAATTAAATTGCCTATCCATTAGTGTAAGTACAAAATCAAAATAATCGTTAGTTTTCGAGAAGATGCATGTTTTCAGTATTTTTTTCTCATTTCTGTGGTTTCGTTGTGAGGAGATTACTTAAACATTATACTTACCTAGTAATAAAAAATAAAATCTACCATTTTGAAACCAAGATTATGTAGAAATTTAATGTATTTTTATTAGTTGGTATTCCTTTTGGATAAATAGTAGATAGCTCCAAAAAACTGCACAAAAAACGGCTAGCGCTGAGTTTTTCTCGGGGACGCGCCTTAAATAAAACCATCTTAATGCTCTTTTGAATTGTCAAGGAGTAGGTCATTCAAAAAGATAATTTCGTAAAAAAACGTCTCAAGTTCAACATCTTTAGATGAGTGTGCAAGAAACTCCATGTGCAGATGTACACTCTTTTAAAAACAAAACTGTTACTAATATCCTGGTTACTTTGGTTTTAGGGTAATGATTGCATTATATGGTCAGCATTTTTTTTAGTAGAAATAATAATATTGTTTGTTCTTTATTATATGTCTATAAGTAAAACAAACAAAATTTGAAAACTTAGAATACCAGGAAATTTTGCTTAAATAAGTATGTCCTACATTATTTTCAAGGTACTATTTTTTTCAACCAAAGTCGCATTGGAAATATAATTATAAATAAATGTTAGATAGTTTTTATTATAATTCAGCTAAAAATAAAATTCCGAGGATGGAGTAACGAAATTCTCAGCGAGGTCAAAGTCAAGAATATTATCAAGGACAAAGATTGCATAATTTTATCATTATACAATCTTAACGCTTATTAGCAGACGACATTTTTTGTATAATGTTGCAATAAAATTATAAAAATCATCTTTTGGGAATGTAGAATTTATGAAAAATTGGAGGTCGTTTTAGAACTATTTTTCTAAAATTTTTCATAAAATACCTCGAAACACTAGTTTCAAATTGATTCGATAATTAATTGTTTTTGGTAATGCCAGAGTGCGGGTTAACGCATCTCTATAGTTTATATATCATTGCTGATTTAGGCGGAAACCCACCACTACGCACGGAGAGGCTACGCAAGTGTATGAGGCTTCACCTTACATGAAAATTAATGAGATTGTTTCGACTACAACCCTCGGACACGCATCAATTGACTTCAATTGACACACGTGTGGCTTGCTCGAATATGGCGCGCACGTAGCTCAACGCTGACAAAACGAGCGTAGCCTCTCGTGTGCCGCGGTAGGCCACGCTACAGTTGTACATAGTCGTGGGCGTGTAGCGTATACTGCATTGGAAAGACCCACGTTGTCAAACCAATGAACCCACGCAGCTAAAATGCGCCGCATTGTCGTGTATAGCGTGCACCGCGGTAGGTTCGCGCCTTAATATATACTTATGCATTTATTTATTTATCTACACTAATATTATAAAGAGGAAAGAGTTTTTGAATTGAATAGGCTCCGAAACTACTGGTATCTAAATAAAACTATCAATTTTCTCACCGTAACAAACAAAAACAGCTGCACTTTTTCCTCTCAATAGTCACCTCATTGCCACCGACTTAAATCGTAATAGGATGACACACTGAACAGTTCCCAGACGAGCAGACTACCGTCGCTTGTGTTGTGAGTTCATTAGGTAAATATGGCGCTAATCGTTTGTAGTGAGCTGTTAGACAATGAGGTTCAAACTGCAGCCGCGCCGTTAGGTTGATTGGTTATTGTAGGGATGTGAGACGAAATAAAATAGGTGCGTTATCGTTTTGATGTGGCTTTATAATGTATGTAGGTATCACTACATATTATAATTATAACAAAGTCCTACGCCGCGTCTGTCTGTTTGTTCGCGATAAACTCAAAAACTTCTGCACCTATTTTCATGCACACCTCCCAAACTAAAATAACTGAAGGTCGAGTCTTTTGATACATTTTTCTTCGACTACCCGCAGTCAAATCGAATTGAAGTTATGCTCAGTTAGGTAGTTCTGATGACAATACAATGTTGTTGTGTCTGAAATGGAGCCGGAAGTTACTGCAATATATTATCACTGGCGTAAAAATCGATGCAGTAGTTTATCGCGAACAGACAGACAGACAGACGCGGCGCAGAACTTTGTTCAATAATATGTAGTGATAATTACAGACATTATTTCATAATCTTATTTACATCCTCTCGCCTGAAACATAGAAATGACCTAGTTCAGGCACATAACTCTAGTGAACTTATATCGATTTAAGCAAAAATGTATTGAGGAGCTCGTGGCTAAATAATAACAGCCGCACGGGTCGATCTTTAAGGTTAAGCAATGCTTGCCGAGGTTGGTCTGTGGATGGGTGACCATCTTAACATAACGAGTTTCCTCCGTGCCTCGGAAAGCACGTTAAGCCGTTAGTCCCGGCTGTCATTTGTCGTAACGGATTGTCAGAAGCCAGTAAAATCTGACTCCAGTCTTTCCAAGAAGTACCGTGTTACCCAGTGGGTTGTGGAGGTCTAGTAGGCAGCCGCTCCACGTAAAACACTGGTATTCAACTGAATCCGGTTTGACTGGAAGCCGAACCCAATACACTTGGGAAAAGGCAAGGCAGATGATGAAGCCAAAATGTATTTACTGTTTTAACCTGAATAAATTCGATTTGATTTGAGGACCTTTCGAAGAATTCCGTAACTGCTAGCCCTACATGTCGATTGACAAGTCACTCCGTTACAATCACTAATTGTACAAAAGATACGCACATTTGTTTTATGGGACACAACCAGCGACCACTACTCAAAGATATGCTAATAACACACATCCTGCGACGTAAAGGTGCACTTACACAGGCAATAAAAATTGATCAATTATAAACAACTAGCGACCCGCCCCGGCTTCGCACGGGTGCAATGCTGATACTAAATACACTACAGAAAAACTGTGATGTTATTATACATATAAACCTTCCTCTTCAATCACTCTATCTATTAAAAAAACCGCATCAAAATCCGTTGCGTAGTTTTAAAGATTTAAGCATACATAGGGATATAGGGACAGAGAAAGTGACTTTGTTTTATACTATGTAGTGATGATACTGGTCGATTGTGACGACACAAAATGTCAAGCAACTAAAGGCAAACGCAGCAAGCGTCAATTTGGTGATATTTCTTGTGAATAAATTAAATTACAACATTGAGCTATTTAGAGCTCAATGTTGTAATTTAATTTGAACTTAATTTGAATTTAATTGAACGCAACTACGTCTGCGTCACGTCTTCCATTAATGTTCCGCTCTTTTTTGTCGTAGCTATCTTACACTGAATAATTTTTCAAATCGGAGCAGTAGTTCCTGAGATTAGCGCGTTTAAGCAAACAAACAAACTCTTCAGATTTATAATATTAATATACATAGATAGGCTCGTCGAGTTGAAGTCCAAAAGTCTTGAGTATATACGCCGAGTTGCGTGCCTGTCGGTTTTCTATCGGTTGTATTTTGGGGAGTGTGCGACGAAATTGCATAGTTTAATTCCGCCAAGCCCGTTCCATTATCGGAATACAAGACTTACGGCGCGGCGATGGTATATGGCGATAAAACGGCATATGGTGGACATCCACCCACACGCACAAAGCGTTTTGGGAACACAATAATTTTACGTACAGCTAAGGAGTGGAATTTCCTGCCAGAGTCTGTTTCCTGATAGCTCCAACCTGAGAGTCTTTAAGTAAGAGTGAATAGGTTACTTCCAGGCAAGCGTGCTCCATCTTAGACCACATCATCACTTACCATCAGGTGAGATAGTGGTCAAACGCGTGCCTATCAATATTAAAAAAAAGAAATAAATGGAGCAATTAGAAACGGTATTGCCAAAAAAATTGCCGCATTACATCGAAGTTGCTGCACATTGCTCCAGATCCATCCGTTTTGACGAGCAATAATTGCTCAAAAAATTGCCCGTGTAAACACACCTCTACAACTCCTAACTGTGAACTGTAGTAGCTGTACAACCTCTAATTTATCAGATTAATTGCGTATGACAAGGTTTTATTGTTGGTCATTTGTTTTTTTTTATGTGCCATTTGATTGTAAGTAATAGGTACCTAGAGTTTTTTGTTTATGGTTGTCGTCCCCTCTCTAAGATTGATGGCCGCGAGAATGGTGAACTAGTTTTTCGGATGTAAATTTTAAATGAAATTTGGTCAAATATAAAACGACTGATAAAATGAATTGAAGAGGCGCTGGTGGCTAAATAATAACAGCCGCACGCGTCGATCTTTAAGGTTTAGCAATGCTTTCAAAGGTTGGTCTTTTAATGGGTGACCATGTTACCGAGTTTCCCCGTGCCTCGGAAAGCACGTTATGCCATTAGTCCCAGCTGTCATTTGTAGATCTTTGGCATCCTAGTTAATGGGTTGTGGGAGGTTGGTAGGCAGTCGCTCCACCTAAAACACTGGTATTCAGCTGAATCCGGTTTGACTGGAAACCGACCCCAATATAGTTGGGCTAGGCAGACAGACTGATAAAATTAATCCTAACTGATATTCTAGATGTGAATGTGAGTTTGTTTGTTTCGTTTTGTGCATAAATCGCTGAATCTTTTTGCGTGAACTTTTATTTAGAGATTGATGGGACTCTCAAGTCTTTGGAAATCTAATATTAACGTAAGCTAAAGCGCGGCAAAAGCTTATAAAATTTTCAATAACTTTTAGACATGTTATGAGAATTCTGTATTTCTTTATCGTGAGGACACATGTACTTTAATTAATTTCATAAGTTAAGGAATTCAATCACAAAATACATCTATAATACTTAACTGTTATCAAAGTAAATGATAGGAAAAGTCGTAAACACAAGTTAATGGGCACTAAAACGAAATTAATCCAATACATCAGCCATATTGCGTTTTTTTATGACAATGATTGAGTTAAATCATAATCATTTCCAACAGAACGTCTGATTATTAGGTGGGATTTAGAAAGGTTATTTGTGGGCCAATTCTACTTATTTTTAATCAACTTTCGCATTCGCATGTCAATAGGGAATATGCATGAAAAAAATATTTATTATCTACACAGTTCACCTAAAAATATACAAAATTTTAATACTAACAGTGAAAATAGAATCAAAATCACTCGAAAAACAAACGATTTATCATTATTTTAAACAAATATAGGTATCTGTCCCTCTCACGAAAACGCTGTAATGTATGGCATCTGTATAGGCGTCATGTAATCTGACGTCAAATTTCATATCAGACTTCTCTTTCTAATTGTACCTAATCTTTTAAGCTTTATAACTTCATCAGTGATGAAGATATTTAAAAAACAATTTTATGATTGTTTTTAGAGCTAAAAAGTATTTCATTATGCAAATAAAAAAAAAAACATGCATATTCCCTATTGCAAAGTGTAAAAAAAGTCTTAATTTTCATACATCTTTGACAGATTGCGATTGAGATGCGAATGCGATGCAAATGTGAAAATTAGTAGAACTGGCTCTCTACTAGTCTATTCTGTAAATAACCATTTCGATATCGACTTCATCTGAGTGACTAAGCTTACAAAGTGAACTTTATTTCACACATCATAAGGTCTTATATTTATACGAATTTGAAACTCACCTCGGATTCCGCTGTCGAGACCCGAAAATGTTGTTACAGCATAGCACTGCTGTTTTTTGTTGTTTATAGGTATTCAACAAAAACAACGGACTTCGGGCATAGAGAGTAGACCCCCAGTAGGCTATCTCTATCCATTCCAGGTTGCCTGGAATAAATCGCGGAATGCGATAAGGCCGCAAGTTGTATGTGTTTTTTACTTTAAGATTTTTTTTTATGCATAACGGGGAAACTCTTGGCCCAAATCTTACCTGATGGAAAGTGATGTATTTTTAATTTGGTGTACTGTAAAGTATATATCTAAATAATTAAATAAATACTATAACTAAATAGGTCATCGTTCACACGTAATTGTCTGCGATCGAGAGTTATTTGCAAAGAAACAAGCTATTGTTTTTCCGTCGGTCGCGCTCGGCTGGCTGGTCGTAATTATCGAGTGACGCCGTGGAATAAACAATACAATAGAATGTTCTACTTGAAAACTATTGGACGTTTCCGCGTTTTAGAGGCAGTGGTAATTAATTTTGATTCAATTAAGTAACACTATGGTATCATTTTGTCGCTTTTATAAAACCACTAGGTTTTATCTGGTTTCCCTCGCGTAAGTATAAACTTTAGTACAAACAGTAGGTAAGTCATATGTTTAACAGGCTCCAGGGACCTATCTCTTTACCGAAATTCATCAAATTCGAATCAGCGATTTAAGCGCGAAAGCGTAACAAATGAACAAATAAACAAATCACCATCGCATTTTTATAATATTAGTTAGGATATAAAATTGTCAATGAAATTGAGTCACAAATTAAATAAGAATAAACGCATAATTTCTTACTTAAAATGCAAATGTAATTGTGCGGAAAAAAAAAAGATTATTGGTACAAAAATTCAAGCATTTATTTATTTCAATTAAACCATTTACAGGCACTTTTGAATTGTCAAGGTCGGTCGGTCCAAAAAGTTGAAGCTATTTGCACGTTCCAAAGCGTAGATCTCTACTCTCTCTCTCTCTCTCTTCTCTTTCTATGGAGAAGAACGTGCAAGAAACTCCACGGACACTCTTTTAAAAATAATATTTTTAATACAGTTGCTCAAAAAGTGGTGTATTGCAGGGACGTATAGCGTTCGGGATGTGGGCTATTACATACTAGTGCTTCTTTTTTACCTTTCCCGAACTCGTGCGTTCTCTTTCCCAACTGTCAAAATAATGTCTATTAAAAAGAAAAACCAACCATGAAGTATATACTAAAGACTTTTTTGATTCATACAAATACGTATATTTCTTAAAAGAAGCTACTAATTTATTTCAATATCAGATTTAATGATTTAATTGAATGAGTTAGGTTAGGTTTCATTTCATTTCACCTCATTAAATTTATTTTCATCTCATATCAATAAAAAAAATCTACTGAAGACTAAGCTGTATGGATACTTCCCTTTGCCTACCAAAACGGGTGAAGAAAAAAAACTGCTTATATTCTACGGTTGGCGCCATTTTCCAGAAATTTTCTTTGCGAGTTTACTTGTTTGTCGTGTTATTATTATTTTATTAAATTGCTTCATTTTTTCGCAACTGTATTAAAAATAGTCGTTCAGTACACCTGCGGAACCGTCATTGCAACTTGTTCCGACTGTCAACCCTCGCCTTCGGCTGCGCCTCGGCTCGGGTAGACATTTGTCGGAACTCTTTGCAATGACAGCCTTTCCGCACTTGTAATGAAATATACTATTTTTTTACAAAGATTTATTTACATCGGGTTGAAATTATACATACATGTGAGAACGATGTAAAAGACGAGCAGGATAAAAGCGTCCGGAATAAAAGAGGAACAATTCAAAGAAATAATTAAAATTAACCATGGCAGCTAAGAAATTACCAGTCCCGACTGACGGCGCCCGTTCACGAACATGACGCATGCGCCAGCACCATTCGGCTCAACCATTTTGAAGGGAGCCAAATGATCCAACGCATACGCCACCATCAGCTAGACTTTTGAGTGAGCATGACACTCCCAACCGCCAGGGTACATTCAAGTCAAAAACATACCTAAAACTGATAATTAAAGATAAAGGTACACAGTACTCACACATGTGCTGTTAATGGCTGAAATTATACAATGCTAAGTAAGTTGATTCTAACAATGCAAATTTTTCTTACAATCTTCAGCCGGTCCAACAATGTTTCCGAACTATTTACAGATTAGTTTGGGCTCCCTAGTGGCTGTGGAGCAGGACCAGCATTCAGCCAAGCATTTTTATCTTCAATATAATCCCCCAACTTATAATATGCTTGCCTGCATAGTGTGCGTTTAATACAAGACTTGAATTTCGTCTCATTTAGTTCTAATATATGGGGAGGTATCTTATTATAACATTTTAAACAGTACCCCATGAAAGATGAGGCTACTTTAGCCAGTCTGAAGCCTGGTTGAACTAACTGGTCCCTATTTCTAGTACCATAATTATGTCTCTCGCCTCTTTTACTAAAAAGATGTAAATTCTTTCTGACATACATGATGTTTTCGTAAATGTATTGACAAGGTACCGTCATGATGTTAATAATCTTAAACAGTTCCCTGAGAGAATCGCGCCGGCGGAGATTATATATCGCTTTGATGGCTCTTTTCTGCAGAATAAAAATAGACTCGATGTCTGCAGCCCGTCCCCATAGTAAAATACCGTAAGACATGATACTGTGAAAGTAACTACGGGTACGAAAACCTTTCTATGCAATATTACCAATAGGTACTTTCACAAGCTGCACAAATAGGCTGCAAAAATAATCACTGCTTCGTAAACTAACTTAGGAGTCAGTTTTCTTGTTCGAAAGAGTTACCGCGGTCCTGGGGGGCAACTCTCTAAGCCTGAAGTCCGTAGTTTCGGACTTCGTATCACCTAACCACTAAGAATTAATGATAGTTACTGTCAAATCCTGTCGTTATTCATTCTTAGATCGGGTTCGGGACTACGTCGTAAGTCCGTAGGTGATACGGAGTAGAATACGCCCACAACTAAGCCCGAAAATACGGACTTCAGGCTTAGAGAGTAGCCACCGTGAAAACAGTAAAATCTTCGTACATTTTTTATAGTAGCCTATTGTGTTTCATTGCTGAGCAAAATCCTCCCCCAAAAAAATACGAATAAAATAATTTTATTCGTATTTTTTTTTCTCTTCATACTTTATCCACCACCATTTATGTCTGCATTATGTAAAGGTTGACTAGTATAAAACGCGTAAGAAATTAAGTTCTTCTCTGTCTGCACAAAGTAGTCAATAAACATTTTTTTTTTTTAAATTAACAAGAAACACAATTTAAATTCTCATTTCTCAGAGTTTTTAATTAAAAGGAAATTTTCGTAGGCTGAGCCTCAATAAGTATCAATTAGTTAAACAAAACGAGCTGTATAATGTTAAAACAAGATAGGAATGTTAATAACCTCTACAACTAGTTTCGTTCAATAGTATTCAAAGCGTAGGCTTCAAACGATCGTCAAATTATTAGGAAATCATTTATTGAAAGACATAAATGATTTCCTAATAATTTGACGATCGTTTCAGTTTCGTTTAGGTTGTGAAGGTGACATTCGAGATAAATCATTTAAAGTGTATCTATCTACTAGAAGTGGATTTAATTCCTCATTTTACTATACCTACTAATATTGTAAATGCGAAAGTAGCTCTGTCTGCCTGTCTCTTCTTCATGCCTAAACCACTGAACCGATTTGGATGAAATTTTGTACAAAGATAATTTCAGACCCGAGACAGGACATAGGATAGTTTTTATCCGGGGAATCAAGGAACACGGACGCGGGGTCGCGGTAGTGAACCTCTTTTTATGTAGCCATTTCTGAGTGTAGGCAAAGAATCTTTAATTTAAACATCACTATATATCTCAATATACAAAAGTCATACATTCAAATACAATACAAAAACTTGCTGACTCTCAGGCTGGCAAAATTTACATACAGACAGTCCCTCCAAAACGAATGATCAAGCTACCGTAACTTTAACAACCTATTCTCCTACCGACGCGGGTGTATCGGCCTCTAAAACCTTTTTTTTCTTCCTCCATTCTGTCCTATTCTTGCTATCACTGACTCCCTTTAGTTTCATGCCCCTCTACACACAATTCAACCATCTTTTTTGGCTTCCCTCTCAAACAGCAGCTGATCAAATTACGTTTTTCCTCACATAATGTGGATCAGCATATTGCTTCAGACACCAGTGTGCTGGCTTGGAACGAATAGCAATTATCGCCTGTAATTATACGTTGGAAACATCGAGATATGCCGCCGTTATGAAATTATGAAATACAGCGAAAGTGATAATTATGGAGCATCTAGACTCTGTAAAGCAATGGATAGTGAACAAACTTAGATTTTTTATTACCTAAGCTTTACCAAACGTCTTTTATAATGCGCACAGCAAAGTAGTGGAACTCTCTACTACTACTACTGAAGAAATTAGGGTTGTAAGCGTTCGGGAACAGACGCATTCCCGAACGCTTACAACCCTAATCTCTTATTTATTTATTTAGACTTTATGCACAATAGTGGTACATGGGCGGACTTAATGCAACAAGGCATTCTCTACCAGTCAACTTTTGGGTTAAAAAGACTACACTGTGGTAGGTGTACAACAAACAAATAAAAATAAAATATAATTGAGTCATATCGATACAACAAAGTATACAAATAATATATATAAACATATACCATAAAATACATATATATTTGCTAAAATAATATACTAATAAATATGATGATTTATAATAATTTCTGATTAAGAGAACTTACAATAGTAAAAAAGTAGTCTCTTCAAAGTTAAAGTGAACAGGCTCCTTCTGGGTAAGCTCGCTCCATCGTAGACTTTGTCTCTGCCATCTCTGACCAAGACTAAAGTCAAGAGCGAACGCAGTACAAATAAAAAAACGATTCCTAAAAAATCTATTAAATATTGGACATACATTTCTTATTTTGAGGATACTAGGACTAGGATCATGAAAGTTCGCACAAGGCTTCCTTTTGTGATGTAGGTGAGTGGGTACTAAGAAAGAGGAACATCGTTTGTACTAAATCTGTGCAGACAAAGTCGCGAATGATGTGATGGGCAGGTCAGCAAATAACGTTCCCGACACGGGTACGGTAAAGATTGAAAAATATCTCATTACTGCCAGAATGGCTGAAAGGATCTAGATGAAATTGGCACATTAAGGCTGAAGCATAGGCTTTTTATCCCGTAGGTATGTTCCCGTGGGAAATTTTTTGACATTAACGCGGGCGAAAACGCAGCAAGCATTACGAAGGCAGCTAGTAGTGAGCACTCACTCGGTAACGGAAGCATTTTATATATTAGGACTAGCTGACCCACGCAACTTCGTCTGGGTCACATTTTCCATTAATGCTCCGTTCTTATGTGTCTTAGCGTGATGATATATATTTATACTTATACCTATAGCCTTCCTCGATAAATGGACTGTAATTTTTCAAATCGGACCAGTAGTTCCTGAGATTAGCGCGTTCAAACAAACAAACAAACTCTTCAGCTTTATAATATTAGTATAGATTTTCATTTGACGTTCAAAAGTGCCTTTAATGATCTAGTTGAAATAAATCATTTGGTTTTGACTTTTGACTTTTCCAACCAAAAAGTAAAAGAGTGCCAACCAACGTGAAATAAGCATACATCGTTGGAAGACCTCTTTGCAGCTACCATACAAGACCCATCAATTAACTCCAATCAATATAACAACCAGCTAGACGCCTCCCCTCTTCAATCAAACTAACCATCAAAGAAAAAACGTTACAAGTAACATAACCTAGGAACATTGACCCGTCCACCTACCGTGTGACTCCTAACACCACATAACACTTGCAGTTCTGACAACTTTTATGTGAAAAGTTATACAGATCATTTTCCTTTGTATCGTGGCTAGTGTAAGGTGGTAACGTTGACAATAGGAGTCTCACGGTGAAGCGTGGCCTTTATCTAAGTAGTGCAGTATAACTGTGTTCTATGAAGTTAGTTGATTAAGTTATTTGGTTTATTTTTTTCACGGTTGTTGCTTGTGAACCAGTAATGTAGAAAAAATGGTTTTTCTTAATGAATTTATAAGTTAACTTCATTTTCTTCAGTGGCTAGCTCGTTATACCACTTTAACACATACTATCGCATTTGTATTACCCGAGATGTTAGGTTAGGTTACACTTTTTTTTAAATGGGAAACTTCAAATTACACCTTTCGCTCTGGGCGGAGCGCAAGCAGGAATGTCAGACTCTTACTTAAGGCCGTACCCTGACCAAATAACCTTGAGCATTTTTTCCCTCAACACAACAGCGCAAGATATACAGTAGCGAATACGCTCAAAATGTTGAATAAAATCGTTATAAAATCTAATTTTGGTCGTTTGAAAAAAATATTTCTACCAAAATGTTCATAATTAAATTGCCTATCCATTATTGCAAGTACAAAATCAAAATAATTTGTAGTTTTCGATAAGATGCATGTTTTCAGTAATTATTTCTCATTTCTGTTGTTTCGTTGTGCGGAGATTACTTAAAAATATACTTAGTAATAAAAAATTAAAATCTACCATTTTGAAGCCAAGATTATGTAAAAATTTAATGTATTTTTTATAAATTGATATTTCTTTCGGATAAAGAGTACCTATATAGCTCCAAAAAATGCACAAATAACGGCTAGCGCTACGTTTTGCTCGGGGAAGCGCCTTAACTAGTTCCCTTTGCGTTCCAGATCCGCGGTAACTCTTTCGAAAATTTTCTTTCGTTTCTTTTGTACACGCAGTTACAGTAGAACACTGAAACCTACCTAAGTTAGTTTCAGGGTTTTTTTATTTCACATACAAAGGTTCTTTCTGCCAATAAACTTTTACATTTCAGTAAGGAATTATTCGTTCATATTTAATTTATGACTTAACTAGCTTACCCGCGCAACTTTGTCTTCACCACATTTTCCATTACTGCTCCGCTCCTATTTGTCTTAGCGTGATGATATATAGCCTATAACCTTCCTCGATAAATGGGCTATCTAAAACGGAAAGATTTTTTCAAATCGGACCAGGAGTTCCTGAGATTAGCGCGTTCAACCAAATAAACAAACAAACAAACAAATTCTTCTGCTTTATAATATTAGTATAGATTTCATTCGCAATTTTACATTTAAAAAAACTTCGTTCATTATTTTTAGCGTATACTACCCCACTGTTCAAAGGCAAAGGTCACTCTCATAGTTTTCCAACATTTTATGTATTTTGCTTTTTCAGTCTAATCTGCTTCCATACAAAAAAAAATGTACGGAACATGGGATGTCACCATTTCATAGAAAAGACATCAACGCGTTCGCATAGAAAGTGCGAACTAAGTGAATTATAACAATCCAAAAAATCATGATGGATTTCGATATCAAAATAAAGTGTAAAACTGTCTGAAATATTTTCAAGTTAAATCATCTACAATAGGCTTGTTTACTGAAAAAATCTATTTAGTCCGTCAGGTAGATTATCAAAAAATATTCGACCCGTATTTTTTCTTTTGTTACGGGAACCAAAATTGACGAAGTTACGACGCTTTTAAAATTCTTAATATGTCACGCCGTGGCATAATTTTTAGCGGTTAGTGACGTCACAAGCCCCCACTCCCGAGTTTTGATGCGTTTTATCTTTGTCAATATTCATTGATTTACAAAAACAAAAAATACGTGTCCATTATTTTTCAACACATTTACTGACGGAATAAATAGTTTTGCAATTTGTGGATGATGGAAACTAGCCTATTAATAAACAGTTTCTAACAGACTATGGTTGACTTACATGAAATAGTCAGAGCAAATAACCTAGCAGCCTAGCCTTTTCCCAACTATGTTAGAGTCGCCTTTCAGTCTAAACGGATACGTGACAGGAAAGTGGCAGACTCCATAAGATTGTAATACATCTTGATTAGATTATATTTTCCCGATATATTGCGAAAAAAGTTTTTTATAAAATATATCCCATCCAAATTCAATGGTTTCCATTCCAATACATCCGAATCTTTAAGTCAAGAGCAAAAAAGTATCTTCTAGGCAAGCGTGCTACATCTTAGACCACATCATCGCTTACCATCAGATGAGATAGTGGTCAAACGTATGCCTATCAATAGTTAAAAAAAATAGTTTTTAATTTCACGCGATATTTAACAATGTTGCGGCGTTTGCCATTTACTGATGACAAATACAATGGAATACCAGTATTTTACATGGAACAAATTTATTTATTTATCATGAAACCTTGGAGCTATCATTACAGATTTATTTATCTAATGCGATAGTCTTTAAATCTATACTAATATTATAAAGCAGAAGAGTTTGTTTGTTTGTTTGTTTGGTTGAACGCGCTAATCTCAGGAACTACTGGTCCGATTTGAAAAATTATTTCAGTATTAGATAGCCCATTTATCGAGGAAGGTTATAGGCTATATATCATCACGCTAAGACAAATAGGAGCGGAGCAGTAATGGAAAATGTGACGCAGACGAAGTTGCGCGGGTCAGCTAGTCTATTTTAAAACTATTTTTACTTAACACTTTGTGCACCACAATCCAGTTAATGGGTAATACATGTATGTAGTATAAACTAAAACGGTAGGTAGGTGAGCGTGTTGTTACTATAAATTCGTATTTTAACACCAATCAATCATCAAGTTACCTTCAATGACTACACGATCGTTAATAATATTTTATCTACAGATTGTCTGAGTAATTCATGATCTTCTGATGACGTGATTTAAAAAGGAAAACGTGGTAAAAACCATGACGCATTAACATGTTAGTATGCCTATCGTAAAATACGTCGGTTTCCAACTACAGAATAGGCTAGATTCCATCATCCACAAATTGCAAAACTATTTAGTCCGTAAAATAATGGACACGTATTTTTTGTTTCTGTAAATCAATGAATATTGACAAAGATAAAACGCATCAAAACTCGGGAGTGGGGGCTCGTGACGTCACGACTCACTAAAAATTATGCAAAGGTCTGACGTATTGAGAATTTTAAAAGCGTTGTAACTTCGTCAATTTTGGTTCCCGTAACAAAAGAAAAAACACGGGTCATATATTTTTTGACAATCTAACTGACGGACTAATTAGATTTTTTCAGGACACAAGCCTATTATGAAAGACTAGCTAGGAGGGTAACCCTCCTCTGTTAGTGCTTGTCTACGCTCTCCAAAGAACCTACATGCCAAACATTTGTCTACGACCACTAGTTTCGGCTGTGCGTTTTCTATCATTCACGCACTCACTCATTAACGTTTGACGGCACGGTTGGCGCAGTGGTTGTTGATTCCCGCACGGAACAAATATTTGTATGGCCTACAGATAGTTGTTCCGGGTCTGGCTGTTTGTGTATGTGACTTTGTATGTTTGTAAACGCACCCACGATACAGGAGCAATTCCTAGTGTGGAGCAACGTTTTAAAAAAAAAAAAAAAAAAGTAACGGAAGAATTGTATATATCAGGACAGTTTTTTTTTTTTTGTTAGGTATAATGTGGCCCTAATGTGTAGAATGATCAAGTAAAATAAAGGGTTATTTAAAGAATTTTGGTGTCCTCGTTTCTACTTAGCACAGTGATCGGACCGCGAGACGACGCGACGGCGATGCGCCATCGGTACATGACGGATGGAAATTTATGATTCTCAATGTCAAATGAATAACTCTAAATCAGTGCCAACTATGCAAATACTCGCAAAAGTATTTTTGAAGTGAAAACTTCTTTAGCGGCGTTGAACACTTTTGTTGGGATGGGTAAAAAATGTTAAACTCGCGTCAGGACACGTGACTTGATCAAAAATTCGTATGACGGATGATCCAAAAATGCACAACGTTAATGTTCAAGTTGTCACTTCTTCCGGCACTCCCGGAATGCAACCCGTTCTTTCTTTTATATTTGAGATGGGTTTGCTCTTAAGGCGAGGTTGCAGTACTGTGTGTTTTGACGAACAACAGCGACTGTCCGGCGAGCGAAATACTGCCTAAATTTTGATTGTTTTTTCTTCTTGGCGAAAACTGATAAATAAATAATACAATATAGTTTCAACATTTACTTCAAAATAAAAAGCTCTATCTATTGATACAACTTTTATATATATTCGTGATAAAATCTCTTAGCAGTACACGTTTAAAGTTGTAATTTAGCGTCATGTTTGATGAAAAAAAGTATCGAGCCAATCATTCTAAATCGCGTTTCTATTTTTACGATTTACTTGAGGGTATGTTCAATTTTTATGTAATGATTTTTATTGATTAAAAAACTCATAATTAATTAGATTTTCAGACGTTCAAAAATCTTAAAAAGTACTGCAACCCCGCCTTAACTCTATTCTGAGTCAGAGGTGACAGAGACAAAGTCGACAATGGAGCGAAATTTGAAGACATTAGGAGTATTTTAAAATAAACCTTCGCCACTTAAAAAATTGCAATACGGCAATAAAATTAGAATTACTCATCAACGATCGTCACGATTTTGAAGCGAGACAAAAAATCTTACCTGCACCTCGCTCAGGTATCAACAAACATTCGTTGTTATTATATATTCGCTTTCGTTATTTGTTTTTTATATTCGTTGTCTGTCCGGTGCAACATGCTGGCTCGCAGGTTTGCACGCTGTTCTTCACAGGTTAAAATAACCTTGTTCAAGGCAAACTGCCAGACATTTTACACGTGCAGCCTGTGGACCAACTTCACTCTGCGGGCGTACAACGCGCTTCGGGTCCAGTACAACAACGCGTTCAGGATTCTGCTGGGGCGGCCCCGGTTTTGTAGCGCATCGGCGATGTTCGCTGATGCTACTACCGATGATTTCTACGGAATAATCCGGAAAAGGAGTGCATCGCTTCTGCGTCGCTGTAGGGGCAGCTCCAACGGAATCCTGAGTGTGTTGTCCGAGCGGTGGGATTCCCCCTTCTTGCGGAGATGGCTGCAGCTGCATGCCAGTGCCTGCACATATATATTTCTGTGACTTTTATTATTATATTGTGACGTTGTATTTCTTTGGACATAATTTTGACATTGTATTTTATTTTATTTTATTTTTGACATTCATAAAAAAATATGTACCCATTTGACTTAAAATTCTAAATTCAAATTAAATTTTTGTAATTATTTCAATCCATTTATGTTAAATTTATAGTGCAAGCATGGCAATTTTAAAAATAATTTGTAATTGTATTTTTATGGGTCCAAGACCTGAAATAAACGAATTTTATTTTTTATTTATTTATATACATATATATTGGTTATTTGTGTGCGAAGCGACCTTCACGAAACCGTAAACATATATTTAGTGGCTTCAACGTAACTGCATGGTGGTATGTTGCTGTAGGTAAATAGGAAAGGTAGGGTAAATCGAAACAAAAATTTGGTCTTTTAAATTTCGCGACATTGAAATCGACTCCAATCGATTTAACTCTATGGCGTACATGTGACGTCACATCTGAACATACCAAGAATCTAGTTTATTGTATACTAGCTTCTGCCCGCGACTTCGTACGCGTTCCCGTGGGATAAAAAATAGCCCATGTGTGTATTTCAGACCATAATCTATCCCTGTTCCAAATTTCACTCAGATCCCTTCAGACGTTTTGACGTGATTGATTAACAAAAATACACACAAAGTCACTCACAAACTTTCGCATTTATTATATTAAATAATATATAGCAGGAGTAGGATAACTTACTTAATGAAATAGTACGAATATAATATCAGAGATTATGAATGTCATTCTTAATCTTTCTCACACATTTAAAAAAAGAAATATAAATAATAGCGGTCGGCCGCGGCTCCGCCCGCGTGGATGTCGGTTACCGCTGCAAAAGCCTACCCGGGAAAGACACGGTCAGCAAAATGATTCCCAGGTCAATTCACAGACACCGACACTAACATCGACGACGCAGTCATTATCCGCAGGCTGCACAGATTGTCTTTCTGTGGATGTTAAAGTTGTTAATGATGAAAATATTTAAATGTAGTTAATACTAAGTTTTCACTTCTGCCGGCAGTCCAGGAGTGCAACCCTTTGTTTTAGGATAGATAACTAAAGCGATTATTGTAGAGCTTCTCTTTAAACAACATTTGACGTTAAATTATTTTCAGGTAGGTAACAAAATATACTGAAGGTCGGGAGCCCCGACCCGTGATAAAAGTTGCCCATGCGTAAAACATTCTTTTCGTAAATCAATTCCTACTAATTTGAATGTTTGGCCCTGGAATTTGTTTATCGTTAGTGCGAAAGGAATTTTTACTGGAAATTGGAGCCTTTTGGAAGGGTATAGGCAAATCAGTAGGGATCATGGGTATTCTTGGTATATGAGCTAATTCAAGAATTTTTAAAATCGGTCCAGTAGTTTTTGAGCCTATTCATTACAATCAAACAAACAAACATACAAACAAAGTTTTCCTCTTTAGAATATTTAGACTTCGCGCACGACCGCTGCGTAGGGAGCCGTATTACCTTACTTACCATCTTACTCATAGATCTAAACTCCCCTCCCGCACGCGCACCCCCGCCTTGGTGACGTCCACTTCTAGTGATGGGTAACTCATCATTTTTAGACGAGGATGAGGGAGCACCTCATTTTACCTCGCGAGGTACTCACGAGGTACCTCTCATTTGAGGCGAGGCGTCGAACGTGAGCGTATTCACCTCATCACTCATGAGCCGATTGTCGGATTGTCCGAGGCAGCGGCAAGTGAGGCGAACGGGCGCGTCGACTCACGAGTACTCAAGATTCCGATTTTTACGTCCCTGTCACACACATTATTTTCTTTCGCTCATGAATTTTAGACCGCCAAAATAAACGAATCAATGACACTTGAATACTGAATTCCAATCTAATGCCAATGTTGTTAGAGTTTATAGTTAAAGTAAAGAGCTCATAGTAACTAATAGCAATAATAAAAACATTTCCTCTTTAATTCATTTTGAGTACAAAATAATGTTCGCTCACTAAGCTCACTCAATACTCACTCGCGAGTACCTACCTATCTCGCCTCAATATTATGTCAGTGTCAATGTAAATTTTTCAGTGAGGACGCGTGAACGACTGAGGTGGTTCAATTTTGAAATTTGAGTAACTCTTTCAATTTGCGATCACGGGTACCACAAATGAGGCACCTCATGAGTGAGGGACACATCTCTATCCACTTCGCAACGGGCCGTGCAGCAGAAATCGTAATATTTTAATTTCGCCATAACTTCAAAACCAAACGTCCGATTTTAATCATTCAAAGACCAAATATTATCTAAATAAACTGTACTTAGTGATGAAATAGTTTATTTTGATAAGGATTAATAGCATGAGTTAAATAAACGCGTTTAAATGTAGTCCAAAAAAAATCAAGATTTTTAAATAAAAAAAATGGTTGTTGTGCCTCCCTCGACATAGATAGGTATAGTGTGTCGCGGACTTTTTTGTAGATATTTATAAGATCTACAATTAATTAGAACAATGTATGGTTCTATCTTTTATAGTTTAGGCAGCGTACGCAAAATATTAAGTAACTTTTCTGGTTGATTTTTACACCTTGTGTCCGTAAAACCCAAATATCTTACGGAACCCTATTTTTTTCCAAAATAAAATATAGCCTATGTTACTCGTGGATCATGTAGCTTTCGAATGGTGAAAGAATTTTTAAAATCGGTCCAGTAGTTTTTGAGCCTATTCATTACAATCAAACAAACAAAAAAACAAACAAACAAAGTTTTCCTCTTTATAATATTAGTGTAGATATGTGCTCTAATTAGTCGCCATTTTATTTCAGTTCACAATTTCTCGGAATGAAATCGAGAAATTACAAACAAAAAAATTTTTAAGTGTAAAAAAGCATTCCAAATGTTCAGTTGGCCATTAATCGAAAGTTACTTTTGAAAAAATAACTTTTGAGATTGTATCTCAAAAGTTTTACGTTTACAAATTTTACGAAGTTTGCGACTTTCCGGTGCAATACCGCGTGTATCTGACATCGACGCACAAACGATATCCATGGGTCCAGGGCATGATTCTGGACACTCCAGTGTTGGAATTTTTCGTCGGTTATTTTCTCATTTTTTTCAAGAGTACCACAAATAGGTATCAGCTCAGCTGAGCTGATATCTATTTGTGGTTTTATTCAGATTGCTCTTTTTAGTGAAAGTAGTTAATTAATTATTTTTCTATTAAAAATCTCATTGGGTTAGGTCAGAATAACGATTATGAGCAGTCTAAAGTAAAAAATCCTTGAAAATAATGAAAAAATGAGAAAAAAGCCGACGAAAAATTCTAAGTCTAGGGTGTCCGGAATCATGCCCTGGACCCATGGAAATCGTTTGTGCGTCGATGTCAGATACACGCGGTATACGAACCGTCTATAGCCAGCATTACTTGACTCGTCTTAGAATTAGGAACTTGGAAGAAGGTTGTGCATAGAAGCAAATAACAGGTGTTTTTGACTGATCGCGAAGGGCCAGTTTGACTAATTTACACATTCGCATCGCATTCGCAAACTTTCAAAACTGAAAGAAAATTAAGATTTTTTTGACAGTTTGTGATAGACATGCGAATGCGAGTTGTTTGAAAATTAGTAGAATTGGCCCCCAGGGATACTTATGCGAACGTTTCCATAAATTTTGTAGAATTGGCCCTTAAACCATTTAACTCAAAAGGTTCTCACATAAACGCATGCCCACCCCACTATCCTCCAGTACATAATATAGTTCAATAAACTACAGTTGCGTGGCGTCAGCGACAAGTCGCAAGCGCAACTGGTTTGACGGCTGACGGCGACGACTAATCGATGTTACGGCACAGAAGTTGCGACACGCGAGCGACTGTATGCGACATGCGACCGATCTTCACGGTTTGATGGGGGACAGGGATGACGGGTGAGGGTACCTTTCGGTTTCTGATATGATAGGCTAGCTAGACAGTGTCGGGTCGACGGCTCGTTGTGTACCACGCGCGCCTCAAAGAGCGGTCAGCATAGAAGACGAGCTCGCTAGGGCCAGTGCCTGCCGGGGTTGCGTAATTTGTTCGTAAGAGTCACAATCAGCAGAGGAGCTCGTGGCTAAATAATAACAGCCGCACAGGTCGATCTTCAAGGTTAAGCAACGCTTGCCGAGGTTGGTCTGTGGATGGGTGACCATCTTAACATACCGAGTTTCCTCCGTGCCTCGGAAAGCACGTTAAGCTGTTGGTCCCGGCTGTCATTTGGAGATCATTGACAGTCGTTACGGATAGTTAGAAGCCAGAAAATCTGACACCAGTCTTGCCAAAGAGTACCCAGTTAATGGGTTGTGGATGTCTGGTAGGCAGCCGCTCCACGTAAAATACTGGTATTCAGCTGAATCCGGTTTGACTGGAAGCCGACCCCAATATAGTTGGGAAAAGGCTAGGCAGATGATGAGTCACAATCAAACATCAGATATACCAGCTTCTACCAGCGGCTCCCTGCCGTAGCTAACTCCGCGATTGCTCTTTTAAAACTAATAGATTATCACCACATCATGTTACCATATTCATAATTATGTATTTTGTTGATGGCAACATAGTAGGTACACTAGGTACCAAGTAAGTGGTGGCCATTGGGTTGCTCGCCCTTCAATCAGAACCAGGCCCGGGTCGACGGCGCGTTGTGTTCCACGCGCGCCTCAAAGAGCTGTCAGCATAGAAAACGGGCCCGCTAGGGCCAGTGCCTGCCGGGGTTGTGAAATTTGTTCGAAAGAGTTACCGTGGCCCTGGCACGCAAAGGGCATTAGGAGAAACACGGATGGGTTTTAGTCAGGTAGAGTATGACACTCCCTTTTGCTTCACTCAGGGCGGGAGTCATTTGATGATTTCGCATCCTTAAAAAAAATAAGCCAGACAGTATGAGGTGGAGTCTTTTAACTTCTTCCTACTATTATAAATACGAAAGTATAGTTGTTTGTTGGATCGAATCACGCCGAAACGGCTGAACGAATCTGGATGAAATTTGGTCTTATTTTTTATCCCAGGAGTATGTTGCGACTTTCTGGTGGATGAAGCCGCTGGCTGAACGAAGAACATAATATTGTGATGATAAATTATGTTACAAGCAATAATAACTGTTCCGAGCCTACTCACAGCATTTTAATGGATTCTCTTACTTATGAAAATGCATTATTGTCTTAATTACCAATTAGTGTAGTTTCGTAGTTAGTTTTCTGTTAGAAAACGCAATGAATTTTAAGTTAGTAGACGTTTCTTAGGAATAACTTGACTGGGTTAAGGTTTCACTAAATCGTGGGCTTTTAACGCAGAGGTTGCCGCATGCGATTCGATCGTCTTTTAAGGATGTGTAATCATCAAATGGCTGCTCCCGCTCTGGGCGTAGCAGAAGGGAGTGGCAGACTCTTACTGACTAAAACCCATGTTCTTACCCGTGCCCTTTGCGTTCCAGGGCCGCGGTGTCTCTTTCGAAAAAATTCTACAACCCTGCCAGGCACAGACCCTGGCGGGCCCCGTCTACTATGCTGACATATCTTTGAGGCACGCGTGGAACACAACGCGCCGTCGACCCAGGCCTGGTTCTGATTGAATGGCGACTTACCCAATGCTCGCCACTAACTTACATCTTACTTACTTATCTACATCTCTTTTTACTCTACTCTCCTTTCGCAGGTATGCTGGAAGAGATTTCTTTAGAAATAAGCATCTCCTTTGTAACTATTTTTCTGTTTCCTTCTTGTCTTCTTGTGAACATAAATAAATAAATACTTGGTACCTACTATGTTGATGGATATATACTGTCCTCTCAAATCTATTAACTGTGATATGGAAACGTTGTGATAATGTATTAGTTTTATAAGAGCAACCGCGGAGTTAGCCACGAAATCCGCTAGTAGAAGCTGGTATAACTGATATTGGATTGTATCCATAGACATACTTTTTTTTTATGGATGGGAAATCATCAAATGTCTTCCCCCGCTCTGGGCGGAGCGGGAGGGAGTGTCAGACTTCTACTGACTAAAACCCATCCATGTTCCTTCATGTGCCCTTTGTGTTCCGGAGCCACGGTATCTCTTTCGAATAGTCCCGCTCCGCGAATAGACATACTACATAGGTCACCGATACATCGCGTGACGCATCGACCTTTGGCTTGCAATAATTTCACAAGCAAACTTGTGCAATACACCATACGCAAACCCATGCAACTGAATAGTGTGGTGAATGAAATATGACCCGTATCGGCTAGGAAATATTTGAAGGAGTGGAATTCCCTGCCGGAGTCTGTGTTTCCTGATAGCTACAACCTGGGAATCTATAAGTCAAGAGTGAATAGGTTACTTCTAGGCAAGCGTGCTCCATCTTAGACCGCATCATCGCTTACCATCAGGTGAGATAATGGTCAAAAACGTGCCTATCAAGGGTAAACCACCAGAACCTTTCGAACACATCGATTATCTGTTCTGCGAGCTGTGAGCCTTGCCCACTGCCGCTTCAGTTTGGCGATTCTACGTGCTATGTATGTCGGTAACGAAAGAGGTAGACGAAATTGTTGCCATGACTGGTAGAACCAGGTAAGAGATTGACACAACACATACACTACATCTCTACTACATCTCATTTATTCTGCTCTTCTTTCGCAGTTATGCTGGAAGTGATTTCTTTAGAAATAAGCATCACCTTTGTACCTATTTTTAACCGACTTCCCAAAACGGAGGAGGTTCTTAATTCGGTTTTTTGTTTTTTTTTTTATGTTTGTTACCTCATAACTCCGACAATTATAAACCGATTCGAAAAATTCTTAAAGGATATACTTGCAGATTGGTCCCATTTAAAGTTTATCAAAATCGGTTACGAACTTTGGATTTTGAATCGAAATAGCTGCAATTCGTCTACTTGGATGATGGTTTTATGTCATCCAAGTAATCGAAATTGCGTATTTTGCTTTCTGCGATTTTGCAGTGGTGTTGTTAGGTACCACTAAAAAAAACACTACAAAGTAAAAAATAACTTAAATTTGGGAAGGCTAACAAAAACTCGGTGTTTTTGTTAGTATCGCGTTTGCGGTAAGCACTGAAGTTTCGTATTCATTATCTATTTAAGGAGAATATCCAATTAGTCAACTTTGTGATTTTAAAGCATGTCTACCTGGATGGTGCCATCCAGTTGTGAACTCCGGTCGGATTTAATAAATTAACTCATAACTTTATAACCAGTCCATGTAATGCGTTAAAGTATGTAAAAGATAGCCTAATCGCCTTTGACAGCTATAAAAGTATTTTTTATTAGTTGCTGGATAAAAAAAAAAACGGTGTATTGAATTTAAGTTATTTTTTACTTTGTAGTGTTTTTTTTTGGAAGTCGTTTGTATTTTTTTTGTAAAAAGTTTTATTTATTTATTTTATTATTTATGTACACACAGAAAAATAGTAAAATTTAACATTATAAATATAAGCACAAAGTATTTTTCAGTTTCCTTTTTTTTATCTATTTGTGTGTGTAGGTACATAAATTGTTAAATAAATAAATGAATAAAAACGAGGAGATTATCACAAGAACAGAGAGGCCTATGCTCAGCAGTGATTTAAGTCGCGCTGAGAATGATGATAATGAAGGGATATTTAGTTTAAGGTTGTTGGTAAGTGATTTACTTAATTTAAAGTTGATGACGTCAGTGAGACATTAAACAACGTAGTTATGTATGTTCTTTGGTCTTGACCGATGTATTTCGTAAGTACCTACTCATCAATGAACCACAAATTTGTTACAACATCGTTTTAGAATACCGGTATCTTATTAATAAGTATCTGTTTATATTTTCATGCAATATATTATGAAAGGTTATGCGGTTCTTAAACTACGTAGCATTTTATTTAAATTCTCGGTATTTTACGGCCAGAGGGTCAATTTTAATTTTTTTAAGCAATGTACACATTCGCAACTCAGTCAAAATGTGGGGAAATGAAGGCATTTTTGACAAATTGCAATTGACATGCGAATGTGAACGTTGTTTAAAAATTAATAGAACTGCCACTCAGAATAAACTTGTAAGTGAAAAATGTAGATATCTCATGAAAATCGATTACAAACTCTTTACCCGTAACCCGTATAAAATAATAGAATATCGAATACTTTTGAAGCTCGAAATTTATGATTAAAGTTTTATGATTTTAGTTTCAAGACACAATATCATCCCAATTCCCAACGACAATCAATGACAAAATATTGAGAAATTAAAATTGTATTTGACAGTATAAGAACGCAATGCGAATACGAACGCTTCATAAAAATACAAGAATTGCCTTCTAAATGAAGCCTTTGAAGTGGTCAAACTGTAGGTACTTTAGTCTGAAAATCTGTCAAAATTTGGCAGTAGGTTTTAACAAGTTCTAAAATCAAAACACTCAGTTCAAAAACTCGCCAAAAGCCTTCTTTCCAAGAACTTATGTCCGGGACTTTAACATACTGGCTTTTTAGAAATTGAAAAGACTAATTTTACTTTTTTCTTCTTTACAATAAATACTGATTCTTATTATCAGCAGTCACGATGACTACAGCTGTACGTTATTTGCTACTATAAAAACATTTAAATTACTGCTTTGAAGGTCGTTACAAAGACACCTTGGAGATAATTGCAAAAACCACCTTTATTTATGCACTTTCAGGATATCTAGCTAGACTTTGCTGCTTATCAAAGAATTACCATGATTTATTTCATTTTAGGAAAGTTTTCATATGTATTCCCCAATGAGTATGGGGGTCTTCGAAAACAATTTCAGCTAAATCCGGTTTGACTGGAAGCCGACCCCAATATAGTTGGGAAAAAGCTAGGCAGATGATTCAGCAAAAAAATCGTAATCTGTTAGTCTATTACAAAATTTCAAGAAAAAAAATCGCCTGTCTAAAGAAATACCAGCGAGGTAATGATTTCATACACTACTCGTACGTACAAAAATGATTTTGCAAGCAATCGCTCTTGACACGATAATTACACACACAATGCTCAAACACGCACACACATACATATAAGTAAAGATGACGTAACACGTCGGGAGACCGCCGAGTCCGACCCTTTGTAAGCGAATCCACTTAATTATATAGAGAAAGCTGTGGCTACTCATTTTATTATCTTGACCCTACTATTTACGGGTTTCCATTCGCCCATCATGAATATTTATAAACGCAGGGTTAATGATTTAACAGTGATGATGGCAAACAAGCCGGAAATCGAACTTGTTGCTCGTAACACCTGGGTTTGAGCCCCGGCCTCTGTCGGTACCGGTTGTCTCGGAATGCGGACCTTAATGTGCCTTCCTTGAAGCGCCGGTCTTTGACACCCTTTACAGAGTCTTCCTTTATTAAGGAATTTGTCGGTAGGACAAGAACATAATATGGAAAATGGCGCTTACCTCGGGTGGAGCTGCAAACTTCAGGTTGGCGAGAGATCCGTGAGACCTGCTGCGATGCTCCTGTCGGATGCTGTAGGAGAAGGCGCGCTCGTTCAGGTGCCCCTTCTTCCGGTAGATGCCGCCCGCGTCCTCCACGGCCTCCAGCCCCGTCATGCTCTGCGCAGCTTTCATCGCCGGAGGGGGCGGAGGCTTCGAGCGGCGCGGGTCCACCGTGGCGTACTGCAGGCGGCCCCGGCCCGGCCCAGGTGGCCCGGGCGGGAAGGGTCCCGCGGCGAGCGCCGCCGGCACGCGGCCCCGGTGGCCCAGCGTGGCGGGGCGCGCGTGAGGCAGCGTTGCTGACGGGTGCGCCACCAGCACCATGGGGTGCCCGGCGGCCCAGGCGGGCGGCGCGCGCCCCAGCGACCGCCCGTTCATCACCGGCGCGGGGCCAGCGTACAGCTCATCGGCTGACGCTGAAGACTTCTTTTTCGTCTTTTTCGCAGTAGCAGTCTTCTTTTTGGGCTCTTCAGGCGGCGGTGGTGGCGGCGGCACAGAGGCGGGGCGTGTGATCTGACGGGGGCGCGGCGCGCGCGCGGGGTGAGGTATGTCGTCGCTGGCGTCATCGCGCTCGGTCTCCCCGACCCATACCTTATGGTTCTCGTCGCCGTCATAGGCCTCCAGCTCCTCGTCAGCGTCAGGAGGCAGGTGCGAGGGCGCTCGCTCCGCCTCCAGCCGCTTGGCGTACGAGCTGTCGGCATACGCGTGGAAGCAGCAGCGCACGAGCGCGTTGGCGGCGGCCTCGCGGCGGCAGATGAAGGCGTGGCACTCCAGCACCTTGATGCCCTGCGTGCGGCGCAGCACGGCGGCGAACAGCGGCGGGCGGCGCGGCGCGGGGGCGCGCGCGAAGGGCGAGTCCAGCGGCAGGAAGCGCGGCGCGCCCTCCACTGTGACCCGGCGCACGGCGGCGCAGTAGTGCAGGCTGGAGATGGGGAAGAAGCGCGCCACCCGCGAGCCGCTCTCGTCGATGTTCTCGAGCAGGATGCCATTGGACCACACGGACAGCCACGAGTCGATGCCGCCGCTCGTCGCTCCCTTTTCCGGATACAGCTCGCGCAGCGGTTCCTGGATGCCTTGCAGTCCGTCCTTGCTCTGCTGCGGCACGGCGGAGCCGAGGTAGAGGACGCGGCACCGACATATCGGCGTCGACTCCATTTCGTCACTACACTATCACAACATGACACTGGAATCACTTGAAAACACAAATATGTCGCGGAACGATCGGTCGCGGAAAGTACGTGCAGGCCGCGAGGCGGGCGCGGGTCTGAGTGAGCGGAATTCAAGATGGCGGGCGCGGGGGCGCAGTGCGGGGGGCGGGCGCGGCGCGGGCGCGGCGCGGGGCGTACCTGCGCGCACGCACCTGCGAAGACGGCTCAGCGGCCGGGTACGGGTAGGTACACGAGTGCCGATGAACCGGCATTGTGTCAAACGAATCGTCGCGAATTTGGCCGCGTTTCACTCCACGTCACCAGCGCGACGTGACGGAATGCCTCACTCTTGTCCTGTTACAGTGAAAACTGAAGGTCGATCGATATTCAGATATTTCCCAGCGGATACGTTCTCCATGGATGTCCGCTTGTTGTGAATAACAAGTTGCAGTGGCTTGCAGTTTTCCATTGCGCTAATTGGGTCATTGTTTGGCGATGTTTCTACACTTCGCTAATGGGTCGAACTGGAAATATTTCGTGTGTGAACGTCTGCAAATAATAAAGTATGCAGATGATTGCGACTTGCTTAGAACAATAACGTTATCTCTTTACTAAATGTACCGCAATTAGGATCACACGTCGTTGTTAAAATTCTTCGCTGTTCTTTTATACCTACTGAAGTTTGTTTTTTATGGGAGCAAAAAGGTTAAGAAAAATTCCATGATCTTAGATTCATTAAAAATAAGTACTATGTTTTAGTAGGTATTATGTTGCCAATTAGATAGGTATAGTCACCTACACTGGGTAAAGAAATAATTAAATAAGCTTTAAAACATCGCGTGAGTTGACTTGACAGACTATAGAAAACAAAATAATTTGCAAATTGGGTAGGTATCTCAACTGAATAAGCAAAATACCTACCTATCTCTAACAAAAACTTACTCATCTGCCGAGCCTTTTTTTTCTACCACATTTATGTTGGAGTCAGTCTTAACGAATGTATATATCAGAAAGAAAGAAAGAAAAAGCGTTTTATTGCGCGAAGCATTTTGAACCCAGTTACTGATAACACGATACAGGACTGGCGATTAAACTATCGAGCTTCGCAATGGTGGCGCACGAAAAAATAAGCGAGCCATTTCTCACAATAACTTGCTTCTACTCGTAAATAGTATGTTTCTTCTTAAATTTCTATTCCGTTGTCTCCAGTTCCCGTAGGAATTTCGGGATATCCTTAGTGCTTCCCTAGACCCCTCAAGGAACTAACATGCCAAACTTCAGCTTTTTACGACCAGCAGTTTCGACTGTGCTTTTTTTTTCGAGGAGCTCGTGGCTAAATAATAACAGCCGCACAGGTCGATCTTCAAGGTTAAGCAACTCTTGCCGAGGTTGGCCTGTGGATGGGTGACCATCATCTTAACATACCGAGTTTCCTCCGTGCCTCGGAAAGCACGTTAAGCTGTTGGTCCCGGCTGTCATTTAGAGATCTTTGGCAGTCGTTACGGATAGTCAGAAGCCAGAAAATCTGACACAAGTCTTGCCAAGGAGTACCGTGTTACCCAGTTAATGGGTTGTGTAGGTCTGGTAGGCAGCCGCTCCACGTAAAATACTGGTATTCAGGTGAATCCTATTTTGACTAGAAACCAACCCCAATTTTTTTTATTTTTATGCAAAACGGGGAAACTCTTGGCCCAAATCTCACCTGATGGAAAGTGATGATTAGGCCGAAGATGGAAGCGCTTTTCACCCGGAATCCTCTTACACAGACGAACTGGCTATCTTATCTCTGACTGCCGGAACACAAAAATGCTGTTAACATTGTTGTTATGGCGACAGACTTAGACATGATGGTGGTAGCTTGCCAGGCGGACATAGAACAAGTCCTACTACCAACCAAACCGAGCAAAAAATTTGCCCCCGCTGGGAATCGAACCCGGGACCTCTGGGTCTGAATCAGGTGGTTTAACCACTAGACCACGCAGGCGGTTAGTGTCACCTGTTAAGAGTCCTATTACATTTTTTACGGAAATTCATGATTTTTGACGCTGTAGTTTTCAGCAGCAGTAAGATATTTTAATTATTTGATCCTGAATAACGATAGTGCCAGTATCTTTCTTGTAAGTTAGAGTTACACATTTTCATTTTACTTTTCGTGTAATTTACTATAAATATTTTACGAACTCAGTTTGCAAGAAAAAATGTCGGCGATGGAACTTTGACGGTCAAATTCACATTGTTACAATCAAATCTTTTAAAAGCTGAAATTACTAAAAGGTAAGTTGAATGTTTTACTTGTTTATTGGAGTTCTAGAATTTCTTTAAATTCCTTAAGTTTTCACGGAAAAAAACGTAAAGCAAGCCCAATTTAAGTCAGAAATGTCTTGATTCAGCGTCCATTATATTCCAAATAAAAACAATACTTTCAAATAAATAAATATGATATAAAATTTCAATCTACAATGAATGCGTTACATTAGTTTTCGTTTGTCAATATAATGAAACAAAATTACAATAAATAAAATTAAAGTACTATATATTCTGCGTCAATTCGGCGCGCGCGCACCTCAGTCTCGCGCGACCGCCCAAATAAACTATAATCCTATTCAGACGAGTAAGTATCAAAATTGTTTCGTGGACTATAGATGTACTCCCAACGTAGAGCAACGTAACTTCGTCTATTGCAAACGAGCATTTACGATTCGTAATAGGACTCTTAAGCACCACCCGGGGACCACGTGTAGCGATTCGCTGAAGGGTATTCTCCTACGGACGCGGGTGACTCGGCCCCCAATATAGTTGGGAAAAGGCTAGGCAGATGAAGAGTTTCGACTGTGGGTTGTCTGTCAGCCACTCAGTAGCGGGGAAAATATATTATATATTAAGATGATTTCGTTGCGGGATCAATACAGTTGAATCTTTTCTACTCGTCGAGCTTCATTGCATCGGCACTTTCCGGTAGTCGCCACTGTTGATTCTGCCTTTTAATTAAGGGCTGATTTCACCAATGACACTGATCGCGATCAAGCTGCGTTCAACAGTCGTCAGTGACAATATTCCATAGAAAATAATGACACTGACAGCCCTTTTTTTTTTTTTTTAGTGATGGGAAATCATCCAATGACTCCTCCCGCTCTGGGTGTAGCGGGAGGGAGTGTCAGACTTCTACTGACTAAAACCCATCCATGTTCCTTCATTGCCCTTTGTGTTCCGGAGCCACGGTGTCTCTTGCGAATAATCCCGCGACTCCGGCAGGCGTCGGCCCTTTCGGGCCCCTCTGTGTGCTGACTCTCTTTGAGGCGCGCGTGGAACACCAACGCGCCGTCGACACGGCACACTGACAGCCCTAAGATGTAGATCGCGTTCAATTTCAGATTGATGAAATCCGCCCTAAGAGTTACAATGGATGGAATAGTGTTACGAGCCTATTTAGCTATTTCTCTTGCGCAGGCACTTCGAAAAATATCTAGAGTTCAACTTAAGACAGTGATGTTGTAGATTCCTGCTTACTACAATCTCATTAATAGATCTTGGACAGTCTTTACGGGTCTCGGGGCTCGGTGTTTTTCTGGTGGTTGCCACTATTGATTCTGGCTTTCAGGAGTTGCATTAGTAGGTAATGTGTGGCTTACAACCCTAATCTCTTCAAAGTTAGAGTGAACAGGCTCCTTCTGGGTAAGCTCGCTCCATCGTAGACTTTGTCTCTGTTATCTCTGACCAAGACTAAAGTCAAGAGCAAACCCATCTCAAATAATAAATAATAAAAATTCGTTACGGGTAAGTCTGAAGCAAAAATCCTGTCACTAATATAGCCAATGGTTATCATGTTGCCCAGTTACTGGGTTCTGGAGTTCAGATAGGAAGTCGTTCCACTTTAAATACTGGTACTCAGCTGCATCCAATAAGGCTCTAAAAAGGCCACTTTAGCAGAATCATATTAGAATCATAATGTTAATCACACAAAAATCTGTCAAATTTAATTTTCACCTTTATCGCTAACGCATTAGTGAACCTAATGCGTTAGCGATAAAGGTGAAAATTAAATTTTGGTTGGGAAAATTTAACAGTGGCGGGTAGTGTGATGTGCCTTCTGATTCTGCTAAAGTGGCCTTTTTAGACACGCTGGATGCCGACCCAACGTATTTGGAAAAGTTTAGGCACATAGATTGATTATAGGTTTGTCCACTGAAAAAATCCAATTACTTAGTCCGTTAGTTTGATTATCGAAAAATAAATATACCTACCTTTTTTTTTTCATTTGTTAAGTATACCAATATTGACAAAGATACGATGCTTTTAAAATTCTCAATACGTCGCGTCTTGGTATAAATTTTTAGTGAGATCTGACGTCACGAGCCCCCACACACACAGTTTTGATGCGTTTTATCTGTCAATATTCATTGACTTACAAAATCAAAAAACACGTGTCCATTATTTTTCAATAACAGATGGACTAAATAGATTTTCAATTTATTGATGGTGGAAACTAAGCCTATTATTATACCTTCTATAGCTTTTGCTCGCGACTTCGTACGCGCATATCACGGTTTGTTCCCGTTCCCGTCGGAATCAGTCAAGATACAGAGGTTCTTCTGCAACCATAAAATTTTCCACACACTCACATTCACACACACACACACCTATACACACTTTTTTTTTAGCGATGGGAAATCATCAAATTCTTCCCTCGCTCTGGGCGGAGCGGGAGGGAGTGTCAGACTTCTACTGACACCCATCACCCATCCATGTTCCTTCATGTGCCCTTTGTGTTCCGGAGCCACGGTATCTCTTTCGAATAGTCCTGCGACTCCGGCAGGCGTCGGCTCTTTCGGGCCCCTCTGTGTGCTGACTCTCTTTGAGGCGCGCGTAGAACACTAACGCGCCGTCGACACGGCCTGTCGTCATGAGACGGACGGACGGCGAGCCACCCATAACTCACCGTCCACAGGCCCGCGCCTACGGTGGCCGGAAGTCACTAGGTGGCCTCCTACGCCCACGGCGTCTACCATCACGGCGGCCGGGACGAGAGGTTCTCTACCTCTCCCATTCCGCCACCTCCTTCGATAGCATGACTGCTTCGCAGAATGAGGTACCTACATACACACCTCAATCACATTAAGGGCATACCTTTACTTCATTAATTTGTAAAAGTAAAGTATAGGTAACCTTCATTTTATTTTTGCGATGTTTAGTTGTCCTAGAGCTGTAAAAATTCTGGCTTGTAATATTGTTGCGGAGGGACACTGATCTTCAAAGATAGGTACTAACCTAGTTACAAACAAGTCAGGGTTTCAATGTATTACTACCTAGCATAAGCAAATGTAGGTATGTAGTTCTTCCATATCCTTGTGAACGTTATTTTAGTACAATAAAGATATTATTTATTTATTTAATTTCGCGAAACCCTTTATTGCTTCCCTACAGTACCCAAGTTGGCTGTGCGTCTGCGTTGTCTGTCAGTCAGTCAATCACACAATCAGTCAATAAGTAACGGTTGAATTTCGTATACATTAATAGATCATCAAATGAGCATATCAATTCGATTCCCACTGATTCAAAGTCGACTTGCGCGGAATAACAAGCGATCAATACAATAACTTCGCGAGCTGACTCGTAAATGGTTATTTAATAAACGCTATAAATGTCATTCAAGTATATATGTGATGTAAGAAAGGTACATTACATAATCATGTTCGTATACGTGGAGAAATTACGCCACAAAACGTGTGCATGTGTTACGCACAAACTAATTTAAATATTTTGGAGACATTGCTGGACCGGCTGAAGATTGTAAGCAATATTTACATTGTATAGAATCAATTTATATTAGCATTGTATAATTTCATCCATTAACGGCACGTGTGAGTACTGTGTATCTTTAACTTAAGCTTTAGCTATCAGTTTTAGGTTTGTATTTGACTGAATGTACCCTGGCGGTTTGGAGTGCCATGCTCACTCAAAAGTCTAGCTGATGGTGGCGTATACGTTTGATCATTTGGCTCCCTTCAAAATGTTTGAGCCGAACGGTGATGGCGCATGCGTCAGTTGGGACTGGTCATTTCTCAGCTGCCATGGTTGATTTTAGTTATTTCTATGAATTGATCCTCTTTTATTCCGGACGCTTTAATCCTGTTCGTCTTTTACATCGTTCTCACATGTATGTATAATTTCAACCCGATGTAAACAAAACTTTGTAACAATTTATTATTTTTCAAAGAGTGTCCGTGGAGTTTCTTGCACGTTCTTCTCCATAGAGACCTACGCTTTGGAACGTGCAAATAGCTTAATCTTATTTGGACCGACCGACCTTGACAATTCAAAAGGGCCTGTAAATGGTTTAATTGAAATAAATGCTTGAGTTTTGGTTTTTTAATTTTGGTTATAAACGACCCCAAAAAAAGGATGGGGTGTTGAAATTGAAGTACCACACCTTTTTGGGGTTCCGAACCCAAAGGGAACAGAACCCTGTTACTAAACCTCCGCTGTCCGTCCGCCTGTGTGTCTGACGGCAGCCTTATCTCAAGAACCGTAATTGGTAGACAGTTGGAATTTTCACAGTGTTTCTATTGCCGCTATGACAACGAACAATAATAATTTAATTTAAACTTAAAGGGAGCTCCCATACAGGTGTATTTTTCGGTTTATGGTACGAGAGTCCGATTCTATTTTTTTTTTCAACACTCAGAATATATTCATACCACGGGCGTAGCCAGGGGGAGGGTTTTGGGTGTTCAAACCCCCCCCGAAAACTTCAGATATCAACTGCTTCCTTTGCTCGTTCAAAGTTGACAAAGAGTACCGTCATCTGTATCAAGAAGCAAAGGTGTCAAAAAAAATGGTGGTATACTACAAATGCCACGTTTCGTTGGAAGGCGACTGAATCGCTCTAACATTGCGTCAGATATACCTATGCACGTATTACAAAATTAATTTCATCCCATTTGAAGAGCACACAATTCAAAAATTAATCGAGAGATTTGCGTAACACCGTAAAGTAGTATTGGCATTAGCTGGTGTGTTACCTTCAATTTTTGCAGTCAGTTCTGAAATTGAAGATAGATTCAGAAATGCTTAGATCCAAATACATACATCCAAATATTTACCCGTTGTTACATATATTGGCTACCATGCCTATTTCCACTGCTACACCAGAAAGCACTTTTTCAAGCCTTCGGAGACTTAAAAACTACTTGCGGAACACGAGTAAAAACAGACTGAACGGGTTGGCTCTCGTGAATATTCACTTTCAGTAGTTTAATTTTCTTGAACCCTCCCCGATACTAAAACCTGGCTACGCCCGTGATTCATACAGAGGAATATTATAAAGAGGTTACGGTTTGCGAGTTTGTGGGGGATAATCTCTGGATCGACTGAACCGATTTTGAAATTCTTTTTATCAATAGAAAGCTACGTTATTTGTGAGTGTTTATAGGCTATATACCGCGTGTATCTGACATCGACGCACAAACGATTTCCATGGGTCCACGGCACGATTCTGGACAACCCAGAGTTGGAATTTTTCGTCGGCATGTTTTCTCATGTTTTAATTTTTTTCAAGATTACCATAAATAGGTATCAGCTCAGCTGAGCTGAAACCTATTTATGGTTTTATTTAGATTGCTCTTTTTAGTGAAAGTAGTTAATTAATAATGTTTCTATTAAAAATCTCATTGGGTTAGGTCAGAATAACGATTATGAGCAGTCTAAAAAAAAACTTGAAAAAAAAAAAATGAGTAAAAAGCCGACGAAAAATTCCAACTCTGGGGTGTCCAGAAGCATGCCCTGGGCCCATGGAAATCGTTTGTGCGTCGATGTCAGATACACGCGGTATTTACCCGAAGAATACCGCCCAACGAAGGGGGCACGAGCTAGTACACTATACATATTCCTGGTGATATCAACCTTAGATGCCCGTTTGAAGAGCGGAGAAAAGGATTCTACAGGGTTATTTGTAGAACACCGACAACCCCTCAGGACTATGTTAATAACATGATAATCAACAAATTTTGTTCTATGACCTTTAAAAATTCATCATATTTTTGTTCATCAGGTCTTCATACAAAAATAAAAGATAATTAAATTGAACGCTCTTAATGTGACAAAGTCTATGCGAAACAAAAGAAATAGAAAGCTTTTTCTATTTCTTTTGCATTTAGAGCGTTATTTTTTTTTTTTTTTGTAACTATGAAACCTTGATGAACTAAAATATGATGAATTTTTATTAGTCATAGAACAAAAGTTGTTGATTATGATGTTAATAACATAGTCCTGAGAAATTGTTGGTGTTTTACAAATAACCCTGTATAATATAATATCTGAAATGAAATTAAAACCCATCGTTTGTCGTCAACACTTTATATTTTATAATTAAATTGACTATTTACAAAGTTACACTTCATCACTTACAAAAAGTGTATAATGTAGGTACACATGCGCAATATACAACATTATATTATGAAAAAAGTAGCCCTCTTCTACTTCCTCAGATTAAAATGTAATGCGAGCGGATAGACTTCGTATGTAAAACAAAACTTTTTACAAAAAAATACAACCTACTTTGTACTGTTTCTTTATTTGAAAGTCGGTCGTATTTTTTTGTAAAGTTTTTTATTTTTCACTTTTTAGTGATACCTAACAACACCACTGCAAAATACGCAATTTCGTTTATTTGCATGACAAAAAACCATCATCCAAGTAAACGAATTCCAGCTAATTCGATTCGCTAATTTTATTTTAAATATCCAAACTTCCAAAACGATTTTGATAAAATTTATCCTTTCAAAATAATGCTCAGTAATTTTTTTCCGTTTTTCGTTACTAGAGAATGTAAATGATCACGATAGAAATCGATTTCATTTTTGATGAAATTCAATGATGGTGTCAATGACCTTTATTGCAAATTTATCTAGCGACTACCAAATTCCGTACAATTTTAGTGTAACAAGGGTAAGAATAAAATCTTGGATGGTTTTCCATTTGGATGTTGTATTTTGCACAAGTGCGCAACTATGGACTACAGTACAGACGCCAGCAGAACAAGCTACAACAATCTGTCAAATTTCTTCAATAGATTTTCAACTTCATCATTGAAGACATAAGGTTCAAGGCGGGAAAATTTGGCAGTTTCGCGTAGCTTGATGTACTGGCGAGTGTACCTATCGTGCTTTAGCACTCTTTGCTAAATTATCATCATATTTAGGCTTTTCCCAACTATGTATATTGGGGTTGGCTTCCAGTCAAACCGGATTAAACTGAATACCACAATTTAAGTGGAGGGGGTGCCTACCAGACCTCCACAACCCATTAACTGGGTAACAAGGTACAGTTTCTTGGCAAGACTGGAGTCAGATTTACTGGCTTCTGACAAACTGCTAAATGATGTCTCGTTTTTTTAATTAAAACCTTTAATGTAAGAGACATGTATTTAATTACTATACAGTCGAGATACTCAACTTCAACAATCATGCTACACATTTAACATTATTTATGTAATTAAAAACTTCAAGCTACCTGTTCTTACTAAACTTTGTGTATACTTATATTTTGAAACATACCAGATTCCTAAAGTACCAATTTTAAAATGCACATGAGAGCGGATTTTCAACAATCAAACCACTTTTTTAATATACGACACCTTAAAATAAAGTATTCTATAAAAAAGTTGTCAAACTGCCATTTTTATAACCCAAGTAAAAATTATCTGTACATTGAAAAATTGGCCCAAGGCAGTCAACCTTGTCTAGTCAACAACAGCGGGGGGAAAGCTAGAAAATTACTAAATAAAAATCCCTCCTCTTCGGAAAAAATTCTCAGCTAACTCTTTAGACCTTTAAATGACTTCTCCCGCTCTGGGCGGAGCATGGGAGTGTCAGAGTCAGCCTCTTACTGACTAAAACCCATCCGAGTTACTTCAAATGCCCGTAGGTGTTTTGCGAGACCAAACTAACTATAGTTAGAATTGGCTCATTAATTTCCAAGAATATGGAAGCTTTTAATTCACTTAGTCCTATAAGTGTAGTACACCTATATTCATGTCAATTTTAGAAGTCAGATTTGACAGCAGGATATAATAATATCGTTTATAATAATATCGTTTATTTATAAAATAGGACACATTTACAATCAAAAACCTTAAAATATTGTTAAAGAACACAGTTGCTATAGAACAAAGTAGATATAACATTGCTTTACTAGTAAGTATGACAGAGACATGAAATAAATCTCTTTCGCCCTTAGTAGTAAACCGATGGTTTGTACGCCCTATGTCAGATACGCAAAATGCCAAACACGCATATTGTCAGAAATCACAGAATGCCAGCTACGCTAAAAATCAGAAACTCAAAATGCCAGGAACGTAGAATTCTTTTTCTTTTCGTGTCAATGCCAAGTACGCAAAAGTCAGAAACGCAGAATGTTAGAAACGGATCAGATTTTATATTTCTTTGTTTTTTTTTTCAAAGTTTGATTGAAGTAACTACGTTTGTATACCACTTGAACTTTAGCCAATTGAGTGAAATGCAATTGATCTGTACTTAAAAATCGTTTTCAACGCATACTTATCCTGGTACTTTGCGTATTTGACATTTTGAGTATTGACACTAGCTGACCCGCGCAACTTCGTCAGCGTCACATTTTCCATTAATGCTCCGCTCCTATTTGTCTTAGCGTGATGATATATGATATGCCTATAGCCTTCCTCGCTAAATGGGCTATCTAACACTGAAATAATTTTTCAAATCGCACCAGTAGTTCTGAGACTAGCGCGTTCATACAAACAAACTCTTCAGCTTTTTAATATTAAGTATAGATTTAGCGTTCATGGCATTTTGCGTATTTTTCACTAAGAGTTTTGACGATTTGCGAATATGAAATTTTGCGACGAAGTACGCGCACCTGACAATATGCGTTTCTGACATTTTGCGTATTTGAAATAGGCGTATAAACCAAAGCGATCTTCTATCCTTCTCTAATCAGCTGTCAAACCCGACTTCTTAGATTGTCACGAATATAACGACCTAGTTTACTACTAACAAGGTTTCCTAGTTATTGTCGTTTGCTAGTACTTAGCAGACTTGTAGGAAGGTTCTTCCGCCGCCACTTGGGGCGCTTTGCGCTTCTGAATTATGTTTTGAATCTGAAACAAATAACTTGTATTAATCATTTAGTGATTTAAAAATCTCGAAATAGTGTGAATATTCAATAAATAGGGTAAAATAAGTGATTGAAAATTGTTTTGTAAGACAAAAGACAGCACCGGCCGCCGTGGTAGACGCCGCGGGCGTCGGAGGCCAACTGGTGACCTCCGGCCACCGTAGGCGCGGGCCTGTGGACGGTGAGCTATGGGTGGCTCGCCGTCCGTCCGTCTTATGACGACAGGCCGTGTCGACGGCGCGTTCGTGTTCTACGCGCGCCTCAAAGAGAGTCAGACAAAAGACAGCAGGCAGTAGTATCATCACAGCGCTAATGTTTCCCAATAGTCTCATCATCATCTGCCTAGCCTTTTTCAAACTATATTGGGGTCGGCTTCCAGTCAAACCGGATTCAGCTGAATACCAGTGTTTTACGTGGAGCGGCTGCCTACCAGACCTCCACAACCCATTAACTGGGTAACACGGTACTTCTTGGCAAGACTGGAGTCAGATTTACTGGCTGTTTCCCTATTGTGGATTTGTACTAATTGTTTAAGTATATTTGTATGTTCATTTTTCAATTCAAATTTTACCACCACTAACGCTATTTGTCATCTCTACATCACCCAAAGGTTGACTGGTAGAGAATGCCTATGGCATTAAGTCCGCCTCTATAAATTTGTGCTTAAAGTGTTAAATAAATAAATAAATGTTGCCACTTACTATCGAGCTCTGTCTTCTCAATCTTGCGCATCTTGCGTCCGTCTTGTATCTCCAAATTGTACCATCAGGAGATAGAAAGAGACAAAAGTCAGCATACCTGTTGCCACGCCTTGCCTAGTTTTGCTTTCTCACCCACGCACAACTTGCGTCTGTCTTGCATGTCTTGCGTCTTCACGCCGTATCATCAGCAGATAGAAAGAGACAAAAGTCAGCATACCTGTTGCCACACCCTGTCTAGTTCTGCTTTATCACCCTTGCGCATCTTGCATCTGTCTTGCTTCGGTCTTGAGTCTTCACGCCGTACCAATAGGAGATAGAAAGACACGAAAGTCAGCATACCTGTTGCCACTCCTTGTCTAGTTCTGCTTTATCACCCTTGCCATCTTGCGTCTACCTTGCATCGGTCTTGAGTCTTCACGCCGTACCAATAGGAGATAGAAAGACACGAAAGTCAGCATACCTGTTGCCACTCCCTGTCTAGTTCTGCTTTATCACCCTTGCCATCTTGCGTCTACCTTGCATCGGTCTTGCGCCTTCACGCCGTACCAATAGGAGATAGAAAGAGACAAAAGACAGCATACCTGTTGCCACTCCCTGTCCAGCTCTGCCTTCTCGCTCTTGTCCTTCGTCTTGCGCGTCTTGCGTCCGTCTTGCGTCTTCACGCCGTACTGGAAGGCGGCCTTGGGCAGTGCCTCCTTGCTACTCATATAGGCTGAGTACTCTTCTTGCGTGTCAAAGTCCCAGCGACCTGGTGAATAAATATTAGTGATACTTTGTTTTTATATACAAAAATAATGTTCTAAAATTAATTAAGGCTTGGGTTGCTGTTGCAAGGCACCAATCCTGTGTTTTACCCAGTCCCACTTAAGACGGCGACATACGCCAACGACCTTGAGGAACCTAAACGCGCACTAGTTTCACACACGCGCGACCCAAAATTCTGTAGTTTTCTGTACTTTTCCCATTTTTCTATGACTTTAAAAAAACCGTATTTCAAAATGTACTTCGATGATTTTTAATTTTTTTTTTCGATTTTTTCGATGAATTTTAATAATAATAAAATAATATAATAAAATTTATTTGTGCCAAGAAACTAGTAACTAATTAGCTTTGAAATGAAGTGCACATTCCATTAAAACATGCGGTGGTTTTGGTCCGATTTTCATTTTTATTTTCGTGTTAAGCCCGGTTTCCACCGCAAGCGGAACGGACCCATTAATGACTTCGTTATATATTCAGAACAAAAATTTAATATTCAGAACAATTTCAGTCACGAATAAATGTTGAACTGACTTTCATAAGATGAATAGATTTCATGATACTTCAGGTGGTGGATGATAAAGAGCATTTATGTAGGCAGTTTGCGCTTGTGAGTTTAACGAAGTCATTAATGGGTCCGTTCCGCTCGCGGTGGAAACCGGGCTTAAGACATAACTTTTGAAATTAATAATTACACTATGTTGAACAAATAAAACTCAAAATGTTCATATATATCAAATTATTAAGAAAAATGTCTTAGTTAACATAATTATATTTTATTGAAAAAATTACGACTATCGGCCGTTTAGACGTGATTCTCATTTTCAAATCAGCTACTGAGCCGTATCTGCGCCTTAAGTTGGGCAGCCTTTAAGAACCATATCAACGATTTGATCCATTATGTTCGAAATATTGGTTATTAAAAAAAAAAAAAACAGACTACAGTCCATAATTTAGTTAGATTTTGGTGTTAGTAACATTATGGTGCTTACGTAGCGCGTAGTAGGTTAAAATTGTTAGTTTGTATAAATGATTTATTTATTTATACCTTAAGACTGTCCCCACCTAGTGTCTCTGAAAGGGACAGTCTGGTCTGGTTTTAGCAATTAAGTCGGAGTTAAGATTTTGGCGTAATTGGGCGTTATAATTTTTTTATTTATTATGAGTAAGCGATTTTTTCCCCCAACAAACCAAGGGCTCTTTAGAAGCACGTTCAGTGTACACCATTTTAATAGCACTTACCAATAGGCCCCTTCTTATTGCCAGCGTCCATCTTAGTGTAGTCCACCTCGTCGTCTGAGTCATCTATAGCGTCGTCCATCTCGCGCAGGCCCGGGTAGCACTCGGCGTAGCCCTCGGGCTCCGCCGCCAGGCGCGACAGTAGCGCAGCCGAGCGCCGCGAGCGCTCCTCCGCACCTCGCCCCCGGCCTGGGATCTCCACTGCGGGAACAAAAATATATATGAACAGTCTGTGACCTACATTATCTAACCCACTTGACTGTTAGCGAATAATAGCCAAGTGGGTTAGATAATGTTGGTCACAGACCCTACCATTTCTTTCAGCTGTCATTTGATGATCTATGACAGTCGTTACAGGTAATCAGAAGCCAGAAAATTTGACATCAGTCTCGTCAAATAATATCGTGGGATTTAAGTGTATTACCACTACCTAACCACCTATTTTAAATGCGAAAGTTTGGATGTTTCTTACTCAATCACGCCAGAACGGCTGAACGGATCTTGATAAAATTTGGAACAGAGATAGATTATAGTCTGGAATAGCACATACGCTTCTTTTCATTCCGGGAATATGTTCCCTAGGGATCACGCGGGCGAAGCCGCTGGCGGAAGCTAGTGATTAATACGTCATTGTACAGGCCAAAGAGGCACTTCCTTCTATTGATGGCCGATTCACAAAACAAGCCCTAAGACTGACTAAACAACAGTTGCGTTCAGTCACAGCCGTAACAACTGGCCACGGGTCTTTTAATAAACACTCCTATTCTATAGGAACCACTGACAGCCCACTGTGCAGAACCTGTATGGAGGAGGATGAGACAGCAGCACACCTGCTTCTAAGCTGCCCGGCAGTCGCGGATTACAGAGCCAAGTACTTCGGTAACCCAGGTACCCTCTGTGAAATAGTTGGTAACATCAAGGCGTTGCTGGCCTTCCTTGGGGAGCTGGGGTGGATCGAATGACACATTTGTCCCACCTACACGCAAAATACGCGCTTAGTCGTGGAGTTGCGGAAACCAGCCCGATTTACTATGTAATGTGAGAGGAGCTCGTGGCTAAATAATAACAGCCACACGGGTCCATCTTTAAGGTTAAGCAACACTAGCCGAGGTTGGTCTGTGGTTGGGTGTCCAAGTTAACATACCGAGTTTCCTCCGTGCCTAGGAAAGCACGTAAAGCCGTTTGTCCCGGCTGTCATTTGTAGATCTTTGGCAGTCGTTACAGATTGTCAGAAGCCAGTAAATCTGACTCCAGTCTTGCCAAGAAGTACCGAGTTACCCAGTTAATGGGTTGTTTAGGTCTGGTAGGCAGCCGCTCCACGTAAAACACTGGTATTCAGCTGATTCTGGTTTGACTGGAAGCCGACCCCAATATAGTTGGGAAAAAGGCTAGGCAGATGATGATTGTAGGTCTCACCATCCTTATCATCATCGATGGGCTTGTCGAAGTACCCCCCCGCGCGCGGCCTCTCCTCGCGCCGCTCCTGCCTCTCCCCCGCGGTGTACTCCCCTATCTCCCCGTAGATCGAGTCGTCCGCACGACCCTTCTCCGTCTGTTTATCCTGAAAACAAAATGAGGACAAATAAATTAAAATTCCATCCAAAAGAACTTGTGGCTAAATAGTACCAGTCGTACGGGTCGATCTTCAAGGTTAAGCAACGCTTGCCGAGGTCTGTGGGTGGATGGGTGACCATCTGAACATACTAAGACTCCACCGTGCCGTAATACCCAGTAACTGGGTTGTGGGGGTCAGGTAGGCAGACGCTCTACGGTTATTCAGCTGTATCCGGTTTGACTGGAAAGCTGAGATGAAATTAAGATTCCATCCCACCTCGCAAAGTGCGACGAAACGACAAGAGGATTTTTTTTTTTGGGACAAGCTGCCACACATTTCCGACCACTGCAACTCCTGAAAGCCAGAATCAACAGTGCCGACCACCAGAAAAACGCTGAGCTAATGAAGCCCGACGAGTCCCGGAGAAACGATTCAACTGTCTTGGATCCCGCATCGAAATTAATCAGAAGAGTACAGCGGAGGAGTAGGAAAAAATAAATATAATTTCCACTCCCCTCCTTATCAAGCAGGAGACAGATTTGAGTTAGGCCAATAGGCACCAAGGGACATATACAACTGGGTTAAGCCCAGTTGCCAGGCACCACGGATTATATATTAACACTGAAATTAATGGGTCCTAAATTGTGAGCTACTTTTGATTCCAGTAATAGGTATGGCAAAATCGCCTGAACGCACGGAAATTTGTTCTGGTTTCTACAAAGTCCGTATATAGTAAACTACCCCAGATGTAACCTGAATACTATCTAACATAATATTACAACAGTAGGATGTGGAGACATGCAGCCGAAGCGACCTACGCGCTTCCACCACTGATGCTGTGGAAGTTGCCATGTGCCATCCAAATCAGATTTAGGCTCGTGCCAGCGACACGAAGAAGAAGAAAAGTTTCCTCCTCAATAATAACAGAGACTCTTGGCTAAGAATTAATAGCCGCACGGATTAAACTACACTTAGTAAGGTCGGTCTGTGGATGGGTGACCATCTTGACTTATCTTTGATTCCGGCTGTCATTTGCAGATTTTCAATAGTCGTTACGGATTATCAGAAGCAATAAAATCAAAACTGATATCTGCCTTGCCAAGACCGTCTTACCAAAGACCACCCAGTAACTGTACAGTACTGGGTTATCTGCGGTATCTACAGTATGGCAGCACAGCAGGGTATTATGTTACCTTGGTCTTCTTCAGCTTGCGATGGCGGCCGTGCCTCAGGTAAGAGAAGATCTGCGCCAGCTTGTCGAGCACCACGTCGTTGGCGCTGTCTATAATATCTACAGTATGGCGGCACAGCAGGGTATGTTACCTTGGTTTTCTTCAGCTGGCGATGGCGGCCGTGCCTCAGGTAAGAGAAGATCTGCGCCAGCTTGTCGAGCACCACGTCGTTGGCGCTGTCTATGATATCTACAGTATGGCAGCACAGCAGGGTATGTTACCTTGGTTTTCTTCAGCTTGCGATGGCGGCCGTGCCTCAGGTAAGAGAAGATCTGCGCCAGCTTGTCGAGCACCACGTCGTTGGCGCTGGAGGCGGAGCTCCTCTCGTCCATCTCGGGCACGTCTGCCTTGCTCCTGGTCAGCGTGGTGGGGATGTCGCTGTCTATGGTGCCCTCGTCATCCAGTTCCACTACGTACGCCATGCGGCCGGGGGCGAACATCTCGTTGCGAAGGACTTTTTTGTTCCTGTTAAGGGTATTTTTATTAATTTGCTATACAGTAATGAATGAAAAGGTAATATATAATCTATGGATCTCTAAAACAGTATTGGCTCCCAGCGACTGATAGATATGAGGTATAAAATTATACCATCTTGAATTAAAGCTAGAAAAAAGAAGTTGGCGTTAGCGGATTATTCAATATTGGCCGCACGGGTCGAACATCAAGGTTAAACAACGCTAGCCGAAGTTATGCGTGTGGATGGATGAACCACAATGGCCACTTTTGCAGAATCATAATATTAACCACACAACTATCTGTAAATTTTCATCTTTATCGCTAACGCATTTGTTTTAAGGTCAATTGGGAAAATTTGACACTGACGGGTAGCGTGATGTGCTTTTTGATTCTGCTAAAGTGGCCTATTAGACCCCAGATAGTCTGTAACCAGTCTTGCCAATAGGTACCGTGGGGGTACCGCGGTACTTCCTGCACGGAAGTTATTGGTAGCGTGATGTGCTTTTTGATTCTGCTAAAGTGGTTTTAGACCCCAGATAATCTGAAACCAGTCTTGCCAATAGGTACCGTGGGGGTACCGCGGTACTTCCTGCACGGAAGTTATTGGTAGCGTGATGTGCTTTTTGATTCTGCTAAAGTGGTTTTAGACCCCAGATAATCTGAAACCAGTCTTGCCAATAGGTACCGTGGGGGTACCGCGGTACTTCATGCACGGAAGTTATTGGTAGCGTGATGTGCTTTTTGATTCTGCTAAAGTGGTTTTAGACCCCAGATAATCGGAAACCAGTCTTGCCAATAGGTACCGTGGGGGTACCGCGGTACTTCCTGCACGGAAGTTATTGGTAGCGTGATGTGCTTTTTGATTCTGCTAAAGTGGTTTTAGACCCCAGATAATCTGAAATCAGTCTTGCCAATAGGTACCGTGGGGGTACCGCGGTACTTCCTGCACGGAAGTTATTGGTAGCGTGATGTGCTTTTTGATTTTGCTAAAGTGGTTTTAGACCTCAGATAATCTGAAACCAGTCTTGCCAATAGGTACCGTGGGGGTACCGCGGTACTTTCTGCACGGAAGTTATTGGTAGCGTGATGTGCTTTTTGATTCTGCTAAAGTGGTTTTAGACACCAGATAATCTGAAACCAGTCTTGCCAATAGGTAACGTGGGGGTACCGCGGTACTTCCTGCACGGAAGTTATTGGTAGCGTGATGTGCTTTTTGATTCTGCTAAAGTGGTTTTAGACCCCAGATAATCTGAAACCAGTCTTGCCAATAGGTACCGTGGGGGTACCGCGGTACTTCCTGCACGGAAGTTATTGGGTTGTGGAGGGCAGACAGGCAGTCACTCCACCCAAAATACTAGTTTTCAGCTGAATCCAGTTTGACTGGAAGCCGACCCTAATATAGTTGGGAAAAGGCTAGGCAGATATATTGCCTTAGTTAGAGGGTTTTTTTTATAGAATGTAAGCCTGAAGGTTTGACTTTAATATTTCACTTACTTTTGATCTTGTATCATATTGTAGATGTTCTTAGCTATCGTCGTATCGAACTGCATCTCTTCTTCCTGCGGCTAATAACAACAAGTCGTAAATCAGTTTTTATTGCAATGGAATTTGTAGTTTGTAATGTATGACAAAGAGTTGATTTTATACCTGATTTATTTATATAGGATTTTTGATACAGGTATTTGGCTAATATAAAAACGGTACATGAATTAATGCTAATTTGAAGGGTGTCAAATAAAAAAAATGGTAATTAAAAAATATGAAAAATCAACAGATAAATGGACACAACTTAATGTTGTTCTTTTATCCTTGTCACTCAAAACGTCGCCTGGCGGTGACTTTAGCCGACTGTAGTGCTGTCTTAGTTCAGCAACGTGCACCAAAACGCGCGGCGTTGCCAGCAGGCGAGCAAAATTGATAATGCTATTTAAAAAAAAGTTGCTCGTTGCCTTTCAACATGATGAGCAAAATGTGTTGCATCATGTTGCGCGTCAAATTTTGCCTAGTGCAAGGGTTCCCAAGCTGTGCGTCGCGGCTCTCCGGGACGATGATTGTACGTACCTACTAAATTTTACAAATGGAGCTTCCACAAATACCTTCTTTAAGAGTGTGTATTCCCTCCACTAGCGCCGCCAATCGTTTTTTATTAATTGTGGTAAATTTAAGACACGTAGATAAAAAACCGCTCTGTAGTGTTCTGAAGAAATGTATCTATTATTTTGTTGACAGCTATTTTTAATACATAACTCATGGCTAAATAGCCAAAACGGCAATTATTGCTAAAAGTGGCCACTTTTAGCAAAAATATCGACTTTGGAAACTATTTATGTTCTAAAATACAAAACATAACTCTCAAAAAATAATAAATACATTTCTTCAGAACACTACAGAGCGGTTTTTTATCTACGTGTCTTAAATTTACCACAATTAATAAAAAACGATTGGCGGCGCTAGTGGACGGAATACGCTCTTAACTAGGGCGCCAAAAAAAAACAAAGGGAGTCCCACTATAAAAAAGATTTAAGAATGCCTGGCCTAGAGGACACGAGGCTTATAAAAAATCTTTGTATAATATTCTTCCATTCCTTTCTTTTTTCTTTTCTTTTATTTTGTCACCTTTTTTTTAATAATATTGCGCACAGCAGACACAAATAGTGAAGACCACAAGTGGTACATGAAAATCTTCTTAAAAATCTTACAAATATTCTTGGTTACTCACAATGGGCACCTCCTTGGCCTTTTCCTTGACGGGCTCCAGCGGCGCGGCCACCAGGCGCTCCATCTCGGCCTCCTGCTCCTGTTCTCGCGTCTGGATCTCCGACCGCACCTGACCAAAACCACAAAACTCAGCTATCGTACATTTTGCCGAGTTAAGGCCGTACCCTGACCAAATAACCTTGAGCATTTTTTCCCTCAATAACAGCGCAAGAGATACAATAGCGAATACGCTCAGAATGTTGAATAAAATCGTTATAAAATCTAATTTTGATCGTTTGAAAAAAATATTTCTACCAAAATGCTCATAATTAAATTACCTATCCATTAGTGTAGTACAAAATCAAAATAATCGTTAGTTTTCGAGAAGATGCATGTTTTCAGTATTTTTTCTCATTTCTGTAGTTTCGTTGTGAGGAAATTAATTAAACATTATAGTTATTATTATTATTATTTTATTTATTTTTTACTTTCTCGGGTCCCTGGAGACCCGGTCCTTTGGTAGGCATACGAGGGGCCGAAACCAACTCGCAGAGGCCCCGTTAGACATTTCAAATGTAATGGGGCACCAATTATTACTAGCCTGTACTGTCCCACTGCTGGGCAAAGGCCTCCCTCCATTATACTTAGTAATAAAAAAATAAAAATCTACCATTTTGAAGCCAAGATTATGTAGAAATTTAATGTAATTTTTATAAGTTGATACTTCTTTTAGATAACGAGTAGATAGCTCCAAAAAACTGCACAAAAAACGGCTAGTGCTGCGTTTTGCTCGGGGACGCGCCTTACGGATGACTTCTACCAAACGGCTCGGATCGGAACGGATTTTACAATCTTTAATCAATGGTATTGCGTCTGTCTGTCTGTTCGCGATAAACTCAAAAAATACTGCACTGATTTTCATGCTATTTTCATCTATGGATAGAATGGTTGTTGAGGAAGGTTTTAGCATAGCTTGTCAAGCGGGCGAACCCGCGGGCATCAGCTAGTGAGGAAACAATACAGAATATGAACACGCACGGGTCGATCTTCAAGATAAAGCAACGCTTGCCGAAGTCGCTTTGTGGATGGGTTACCATCTTTATCATTACATACCGAGACTCCTCCATACCTCAGAGAGCACGTTAAGCTGTTGGTCCCAGTTGTCATTTGTAGATCTTTGGCAGTCGTTGCGGATAGTCAGAAGCCAGTTAATCTGACACCAGTTGGTAGACTGGTGTCAGATTTACTGGCTTCTGAGTACCGTGCCGTGTTGCCAAGGTCACTTCACGTAAAATACTGGTATTCATCTGAATCCGGTAACAGGACAGTTAGGCTAAGAACTCACGGAGCGATTTTCACCCGCGACCGCCGCGGTTGCGGGCCCGCAGCTTCTGTAGAAACCGCGGGCGTAAATCGCATCTGCTTTCTACAGAAGCTGCGGGCCCGCAACCGCGGCGGTCGCGGGTGAAAATCGCTCCGTGAGTTCTTAGCCTTAAGGTACCCGACCCCAACACGGATAGGCGGCAGGCCAAATCCGACTGCTTACGGATTTCAAACGACCAGAACAATATCCTCATAAAAGATGAAGTTATTTAACAAAGTTATTAAAGCTTCATAACTTATATAAAGTTTCTGCCTACAGTTTGTCATTCTATTTTTTCCACTAATAAATAATAATATACACACTTGATTCTTTAATCCACTTTAGAAATTGGGAGAATAGTCGACATCGGCTTTGTTTGTCATATAAAAACATAGAATAGAACTTAATTATATAAAAATGGGCGAGAATCTTACCTTTTGCAGCAACGCATAGTCGAGACCTTTTACTAAATGGGTGTGTTCCATGTCACCACCGAGGTATTTGGATTCCTGTAAATAAAATATGAATAAAATAAATGTTTTATAGATCACTAGCTGACCCGTGCAACGTCGTCTGCGTAACATTTTTCATTACTTCTCCGCTCCTATTGGTCTTAGCGTGATGATATATAGCCTATAGCCTTCCTCGATAAATGGGCTATCTAACACTGAAAGAATTTTTCAAATCGTACCAGTAGTTCCGGAGATTAGCGCGTTCAACCAAACAAACAAACAAACAAACTCTTCTGCTTTATAATATTAGTATAGATTCATGGTTTACGTAGATGAGGGTGGGAAAGGGAATGTGGTGCAGGTACTATAGGTGGCATAACAGAAATGTCAAGTATATTTATAACTGACTTCCAAAAAAAAGAGGAGGTTCTCAATTCTGTATGTACACCGATTACTCTGATGTTTCTGATCCGATTTGTGTGATTATTTTTTAGTTCGATGGTCCCGTAACAATTTAATTTATTTTGGATCAGTAGTTTTTATTTTAAGAGCATTTTTGCTTATTTTTTTTTTTATTTTGCTCAAAACTCGCGAGTGGAGGCTCGTGACGTCACGACCCAGTAAAAATTATACGAAGGTGTGACGTATTGAGAATTTTAAAAGCCTCGTAACATCGTCAATTTTGGTTCCCGTAACAAAAGAAAAACACGGGTCAAATATTTTTTGATAATCTAACTGACGGACTAATTAGATTTTTTCAGAACACAAGCCCATTAGAGAAGTCGGGCAGTGGATGATGATGAGGTATTCCTGCTAACATGGGTTCATAAAGTAAGACCCTCATTTTATGTTTTTTCTTTATATCCATGGTACATAAAGAAGACTGATGGAAGCAGCTGTACGTGCTGCCTCCAACAGCCTTCTTTATCGCGTGGTTCACATTGCAGAAGACCGACCGAAGCAGTGAGGGAACGACGACGAAGAAGTGCTAAATCTACATTTTATTGACCCAGTATTGTGGTTTATATGTACTTTTTCGGGATAGTCAAAACTTTGTACTTTCTGGCACCACGTGTCACTTTAGGGCACCATTTTTTGTTTGTTGAAGTGTCCTCTACCCATATTATGCATATCAGATCGTGCGCCGCCACTGTGAAAAAAAAGAACAAAATGGCGGCAGGGGGCTATGCCTCAAAGGTTATTCCCATTTAAGCATTGTCTGAATAAAAGGCTTTTCTATTTATTTAAGGTAAAAAACATGATGAGAAGGACTTTTTTTTTCTATTTGACAGATTAATTATTTTAAACTAAGTGAGGTTTCAATTTTATGGGATTTGTTTTTTTAGGTTAGGTTCCGTTAGTTAAGGATGTTGAAATTATCCGAAATAAAGTATTCATAATAATATATTTATTCTAACTGTACAATATATTTAACTAGCTGTCCCCCGCGGCTTCGCTCCCGTCAATTAAGTATTCATTCCACATATCGAGTTTTCATTGTTTTTAAATGTATTCTGCTATTCGGGTCGGAGACAAATCCAACGAATCAATAACCATTAAAATTGGTTCAGCAGATCTCGAGTTATAAGTGTTGTAACAAACCCGTCTTTGTTTTATATATATAGATATGGCACCGAAACATAGTCTCTGTCATAGTATGGCTGTAAGTCTAAGGGTGAGGCCACACGAACGTAATTTTTTTGAGTTGTGAGTTGCCGAATATGAGTCGGCAGCATTCGGTTTTATACTAAATTCCAACTCATTTTGCGTCGCCGTGTGGCACAAACTGGACTTTAGTATGAAACCGAATGCGGCGTAAATTCCGCCGACTCATTTTACGCGACGCACAACTCACAAAATTACGTTCTTCTGGCTTCACCCTAAGTCTGTAACACAGACAACTGTACCCTCATTTTGTTATTAATACGAACCTGGATAAGCTGTCTTCTTCTTTCTTTGGCATCCATTCCTGACTTTACATCTGGTGCTACAGCTCTGTGAAACAAAAAAAAAAAAATTATCATAAAACAATAAGAAATATGCATGCAATTATGTTTATTTGCAAAATGTAATACTTATAATCTCTAGTAAATAAATTATTTTTTAAATACCTTCATCAGCAATAAAGGTTCAAAGCTTTAAAAATTACAATTGAACTTGAAGAAAAAACTTTGACTTCAAAAACAGAAAGCTTTAGAAAGCAATGCTGTTTTCTAAGGCTTTCTGTTTTAAAACAAGATATTATTATGATAATTATATCTTGTATTATTTCAAGCAATTATGATTCTATTTTCACTATTAGTATTATATTTTTAGGTAAACTATATAGATAATAAATATTTTTTTCAAGCATATTCCCTATTACCATGTTTTACAATTTAATGGGCCAGTTATAACAAGTGGAAATTGATACCTTAATGAAAGTACATTGACTTTTAGTTTAGACTAGCTTTTGCCTGCGACTTCTTACACACATGTTGCATTCTTTCCCGTTCTCATATGAATTTTGGGAAGTTCTCTTAGTGCTCCCCTATGGAGTGTAGGAAGGCTTCATGACAAATTTCAGCCATCTACAATCAGTAGTTTCAGCTGTGGGTTGTCTCAAAATTAAAAAATTCAAAATTCAAGCATTTATTTCAATTAACCCTTTACACCCGACTTGATACGATAGTGAGACTTGATTTTCAAAAATTCTGGCGCGTACACAAATCGACTTTTCGAGACGCAACCGGCCTCGATCGATCGGGAGACTATCTTATTCTTGGAAAAAATACGCACCGGCCACTTGCGAACGAGTTTGAATCTGTCAATCGCCCGTTACCACTGTGAAGGATGGTTGCGTTTGTTGGCGCGCAAACTCGCCTGGGTAAGTATTTGGTTATTCATTAAATATATGCAATGTGTATTATTTTTTTGTGTTATTTACTAACTTTAAGAATTGTTTTATACCTGTATGTAGGTAATTTGAACCTAGCATGTTTACTTTTGTGTATATTGTGACTCAAAATCATGGACGCACGATCGTGTGGGTTCGGTGATACGTACTAAATAGTTTCATATATTTTTTTTCCTAAACATGATTTTCCTCTACGTATAATCGTTTAATTAGGGATTTTTCTTTATTTTTAGGAAATTTCTTTTAAGTCGACTAAGTTAGCAAATTGGAATGACTCAAAAATTGAGGATTTTGCTAATGATGATGATGAAAATATTGTTGCAAGAGTCTTAAATCACCTAGAAGAGAGTGGATCTGGTTTTGGCGATGAATCCTCTGAAGTGGATGAGGCACCACCACCTATCCCAACAATATCCAGAAGCAGGGGATCCACTAGAGGCAGATCAGGCAGGGAAACGTCAAGAGCAAGGGGTAGAAAAGCAAGACTGTTGATTGTTTTGTCAAAGACATTATACCAAATGTTTAATAACTCATTATTAATATCGTTAATAAATGACTAATGATTATAAAGACTGTTTAATTAATTTATTTTCATTTAATATCATACCATATCTCCAATCTAGACTAAACTCACATCTCGAGCTACCTCCTAAGCCCCACGCTCGTGAGGGTAAATTTTCAGGAAACCAGAGACTTCAGGATTTTTTAAATTATTTTTAGCATGATACTTAGGCACCCATAAAAAAGTCATGTGAATTTTAAAGAAGTCTGAGTAAATTATTTTCTTCGGGTGTAAAGGGTTAAACCATTTACAGGCACTTTTGCATTGTCTAGGTCGGTCGGTCCAAAAAGTTGAAGCTATTTGCACGTTCCAAAGCGTAGATCTCTATGGAGAAGAACGTGCAAGAAACTCCACGGACACTCTTTTAAAAATAATAAATTTTTACAAAGATTTATTTACATCGGGTTGAAATTATACATACATGTGAGAACGATGTAAAAGACGAGCAGGATAAAAGCGTCCAGAATAAAAGAGGAACAATTCAAAGAAATAATTAAAATTAACCATGGCAGCTAAGAAATTACCAGTCCCGACTGACGGCGCCCGTTCACGAACATGACGCATGCGCCAGCACCATTCGGCTCAACTATTTTGAAGGGAGCCAAATGATCCAACGCATACGCCACCATCAGCTAGACTTTTGAGTGAGCATGACACTCCCAACCGCCAGGGTACATTCTGTCTTGTCTTGTCTGTCTGTCAATCACTCACTCACTCACTCAGTAACGGAAGAATTTTATATACTAGGATTTACCTGTATGCACTACTGGTATTGCTGGTAGGGTCCATGGGCCCCAACTCATTGGACCCGTCTCGTCTCTCCCGAGCTCGGTCTCTGTACTTCTCAGCCAGTTCAGCCAGTTTATTGTCTTCCTGCTTCTTAAGCGCTGCATAGTAAGATTTCTTTTTTCTACGTAGTTCTCCCTTATTTTCAGCAGGTGGAGGCATTGATCTGAAAGTTTTTGATGAAATCATAATATGCTAATTGAGTAATGCAAATATGTGTTTTTAATGATGAATTAGGTACATAAATCAGTAGCATTAGCAAAACTTTAATATCTGCAAAATACGTAATTAAAATAATTTAAAGAGACTATAGAAGCGGCTTATATGTTTCTATCTCAGCAGAGCCTATTACAATCCTCAAAAAGTACAAACAACCCCAAAAAGGACATCAATATTGATAGATAAATAGCTTACCCTGAGTTGGCCATGGCTTCACGCACTGAGCCCGCAGGGTGCGAGCCTCCGCCGCCCCCAGGCGTAGCCCTAGGAGTCATGAGGAGCTTCCTAAAGTCCTCATTTGTTAGCCTTTGTGAAGCAGGCGTCTGCTCCACGTTATTGTCATCCATTTTTATGTCTTTTACTAAAGACGTTGGCAGTAAATATTAACGCTATGGTACAACTATAACAACACTATATGAAGGCGTAATTTACACGATAGTTAATTATTTATTACATCTATTGCAACACGATTTGAGAAGAAACAACCATGGAAACAACATTGCTTGCCGATTGATTAGTTTTTGACAGCTATAGTTTTTTGACAACCAGTGGCTAGAATGAAACCAAGGCTTTTCAATTCTTTCACTTGAACATTTAATAAGAATGCAGGAGCATATTTTTGGTAGACAATACCACAGAATACGAACAACAGACTGAAAGTAGTAACAATTCTGTTTACAATTTAAATACTTAGTATCACTTTTGATGACTGCTGTTGTGCTATTTACTTACTTATAACTGGTTCAATATAATGGAACGATACCTTCAAGCAGAAAATGTTACCTTACTTTACCCAAGCAAGTCAAACATGTAGCAGAACCTATGCCGCATTATCTGAATCATCATTCTCCACGTGATAAGCAACATGTATATACAACAGTTGTGTTGTATTTGTATATATTATACATGTTGTATAACCAAAAAACAACTATTGGATGGTTGACCATCAAACACAACACTCTTTTGAAGGTTTTACCGGACTGTAGGTACAATCTGTTCTGCATTAGACCTGAATCTGCATAATAACTCTACATAGGTACTAAAGAAAAATAAATTGATAAACCATAAAATAAAACACAGATAGAAAAATAAGAAGCTTTATTGAGTCTTGGAGAAGACGATGATAATGACTTTGCCCCATCAAGCCATGAATAAACTGCTATAATAGACTAAGCGCACCATATTCTTCATTTATCCAAATAGAGCGTGAAAAGTGGTGCCTTTGTATCCAACGGTGCCAGTAGCGTTGTCTTGGAATGTGATGTACATTCTGAAATAAAAAATGATATAATTATTAAGTTTTACTTACTAAAAGTTTGTGTATTTTTGAAGGTGGTTATTTTTACTAAAAAGTGACAGCACTTTGATGCGCTTTATCTTTATCAATTTGTTTTATTTTCGGTATTAAAATGCTCTACACCTAATCAGTTATATGGCTCAAAATTCAAATTTTCATTCTCATTTTACAAAGGTTTTAAGATGAAAGGGTCCCTTAGTAAAAACTACAGACTTTTATTTGTTACTCACTATAATTTATTGGGCAGCTAGCTTTATCAGCCATCACGGCCCGAAATCTTAGTAATAGGGTCCCGTTTTTACCCTTTGGGTACAGAACCCTAAAAAGGCTTACAATTTCACGCAATATTCTACAATCTTACATTTGCCATTTTTCGGTGACCTACTTTCTATTTCCCTCTAACACAAGTACAGACGCGCCAGCACATCAAGCTACAACAATCTGTCAAAGAAGGTTGGCCCAAACGTACCTGGCGACGAAACGATAGTGTCCCTGTATGCTATTATATATTAAAAATACCGTTAATAAGAAATGACTTGTTATTCAAAGAATATGAATATTCAATTGTTTCTGAATAGTTGTTAACTATTATTCAATTAAATTAGTATGTAGGCACCATATCACTACTATGCTGATTTATTGTGCATTGGATCTTTGTCATAAAAGATAAATATGAAAACGTTTTGTTCAATTACGTACAATGGAACGTCATTTGTCATCGACAAGTTACATACTTAGTGATGTATTGTAGTATCTCTATGTAGTCTGTGTAGTATCTCTATGTAGTCTGTGCTGTGTATTGATGTGTGCACATCACTGACTATACGTCAGTGGTGCACATCGACCCGCACCATTGATTGATATTGACCAATATTGACACCCGGCAATCATACCATTGAATCATACCGCATCCTCATCTCATTCGACAGATGCCTTATTTTTTGGGAAATTCTTTAGGTAAAGAAATCGCCACAAAAAGAAACGAGATCGCTAATTACCCTCTTTGCTTATCGCTAAGTACACTAAGGCTACGCACTTAGAATAATAACGCATAGAAACCTAGTACGAGTGCAAAAAGTGAGGCAACTAAAACTTAGCCTAATCCGTCAAACTTAGCCGTCAGGCCGTCAGTACTCAATGTCACGTTCCGTCGAACACAGCTCGCGAGTAAATAATTGAAAATGACAGTTTGTTGCGTGAAAGGATGTTATAGCACATCAGGAAAACAAAAAAATGTGATAAAATCACATTTCACAAATAAGAACTCACATTCTATGCACTAATTTTACGTAAATCGATAAATAAAACAAAATTCTAATAACCTAACTTGTCATAACACAGTGTTGCTATTTGTGAGGAAAAAATACCCACATTGCTTTCATTAATGTTTTTCATTTTTGTAATTTTAAAATACAATACTTACTGTAAATTCATATCAAACCCGATGTTTTAACATTGTTTATAATTATAACCCATCAAGCATTCTAAACGCATTGAACAATATCTCATTCTTTATGCGATTTATTTCCTTTTATTTTGAAATAAATTGAATTATACCTTCCGAAAAAATATGTCATATTACATGAAAAATCATGTTTACCTTGTCTAGTTCCCAACAACATAAAATACTTGCCTTGATAGCAAAATAGTAATGCGTCTTCCCATATTTTGTGGGTAACGGCTTAGTAATGGTATCACTGAAAGCTATATCTGTGTGCGTTAGAGGAACGTAGACACATTCGGCTCACGCAAACAAAGAAAATGAAGTGGACACACGATTTTGCTCGGGTTTTGTTCTAGACGCGGCTTCTATGCGTTATTATTCTAAGGCTACGCAACAGTCGGATAAAAGGTAGTTTTAGGTTCAAACCTCAAAAGTATAATTGACGCTTTTACAAAAAATGTGGCTATTTAGAAATGATTTTCAAATGGAATGATGTATTCAACATTAGAATAAACCAATCTAAATGAAGCTTATTTTGGGACATGAAAAAAAAACTTTTTACAAAAAGTACAACCGACTTCTTAAAAAAAAAACACTAAGTACCTACTAAGTAAAAAATAACTTTAATTTCGGAAGTCGGTGTTTTTGTTAGTTTCTTCGTATTTTGACACCGACTTCCGAAATTAAAGTTATTTTTTAATTTGTAGTGTTTTTTTTAGAAGACGGTTGTATTTTTTGTAAAAAGTTTTTTTATTTTTCACTTTTTAGTGGTGCCCCACACCTAACAACACCACTACAAAATCGCAGAAAAGCAAAATACGCAATTTCTATAATCAAAGAATCATCTAAATAGTCAAATTACAGCTATTTCGATTTAAAATCCAAAGTTCGTAACCGATTTTAATATGATTTAAATGGGACCAATCTGCAAGTATATCCTTTCAGATAAAACAAAAAAATTTCAAATCGGTTCATAATTGTCGGAGGTAAGAGGTAACAAACATAAAAAAAAACATATAACCGAATTGATAACCTCCTCCTTTTTGGGAAGTCGGTTAAAAAGGAAAAAAAGTAAGGTCCTGCCAGTCGATTCTGTTGACATCTCACCGTGATCACTTAGGTGGAGTGAACGACAAGAGAGCTGTCATGCCATCTTGTATATATGGTTTGACAGGTCACTTGTCGTTCACTTCGCCTAAGTGTTCACTTCGACATGTTTAAAGAATCGCACTGCAGTTCCTATAGTGGCCATAGTTCTTTCTTCGATAGAAAGGTTGATTGGGAAAATTTGACAGTTTCGGGTAGCATGTGGCTGGCAGGAGCTGGACTATACACAACCCAGTTCCTGGGGTACGACGATACCTCTCTTGACCCACTTTCATGAAATGTGATGGCAAAATCCCAAGATAATGAATTATATTTGACCTCAAATGGAAACTCTGCACATGTTCCATCGATCGATGAAGTTCACCTTGACACCGCGGTGTGTTAGGAGTGAAGGGGTTGTACTTGTGAATAATATAAGTATGTTTTTATAATGAACTAGCTGACCCGTGCCCACTTCGTTGGGCGGTAAACATTTTAACTTGTGATGAAATTATGAGTGTGGTTCGTTTAGTACCTACTGACTGCTATGATTTATTTCCTGACGGCCAAAAGGAGGGTTTTGTTTTTATTGCATAATAATATGTATGTAGCTAGGCTAGCGAGCCGCTGCGAGCGCTCAGCGTTAGACTCCCTTTCCCTTGTTGCAGAGACATGCTGCTTTAAATCACTGAGACGCTGTGCACGTTCAGCGCTAGATTCCCGAGCACGGACCTGCGGTGTTCTCCAGCTTTGGTTAGCAAGCCGCTGTGAACGCTCGGAGCTAGATTTCCCAGCGCGTGCTTGCGAAATATTTTCTCTATTCCTCGAGAGGCTCTTCCGTACGGCGTACTCGAGCTGCTCTTGTCTCATGTCTGGGATGTCTGACGGAAAAGTTGTGATATCCTTTTAGGCATGATAAACAATCGCTGAAACTGTCCGATATCCCAAAAACAGAAATATCACAGCTTCGAACTCGAAGAATGAGAACGAAGTAATATTGTAATTTTGTTTTGAGAAACCGAGCAACCAAAACAATTTTAAAGACCAACAACATTCAACCAACTACGTACAACTCACCAACCAAACGACAAAAGTTAAATAATAACTGGAGAGGGTCATTAATCCGCGGAAAATCTTAAATGGATAAAACGTCCGTACAAAGCATGTTCTAATGCGGTTCGTGAATGGACGGCGCGGGCGGCGTTTTGCGATTTAGTAATTTTATATTATCTTCGAAACTATTCAACCAATTGACATACTGTTTGGGGCAAATCGTATCTCTATGATGTTCTTGTGATCATAATAACATTTTTTTCGATAAGGTTTAATATTTTGTTTTGTTTAAAAAATCGTCCAAAGATAAGTACGTCGATCAATTACTTATTTAACACATAAAAGCTACTATATCTGCTAAAATATAAAAGATAGAAATATGGTGCCGCGGACTTTTTTGTAGAACTATTCTAGGCGGACCAGGGGGCCAATCGCGCTAATTTTAAAAGTTTAGGTCCGCTTGCAATTCGTTTCCAATTCAGTTTTAGTTATGATCTAATTTCGATTCACCTGTAAGGAATTTGGTATCGCGCTAAAGTTTAATTAAACTTCAACCAAACTTGCGTCAAAACTATATCGTAACCTTTACAAATATTTTCGTATTTTCCTTCAAAATCCAAACAACACAACGCGAACGATTGAGAAAAAGTCACGAAAAAGTAGCACTGTTTCAACTTTTTGTTTGACAGCGGTAACGTTACAGTTGTGATGCAGTTGCGTTCCAAGTTTCTGTCAAACGTTTAGCGCGATACGGAATGTTTAAAAAAGTTGTGAAATGGCTACAGTTCAGTTGCGTTCCAACCGAATTTTATTAGCGCGATTGGCCTCCAGGTTGCCATACATTGTTTTCAATTATATACAACTGTTAAGGCAGCGCACGCAAATAACTCTGTTGTAAGAGCTATTTTTTTCCGCCTGGATAGACAAAAATTTAGATAGTTCGAGTAATATGCATGATATCTTTATAATTTATAGCCTATAGCACTCACGAATAATGTAGCTTTCTACCAGTGAAACAATGTTTCAAATCGGACCAGTAGTTCCTGAGATTACCCCCTACATACAAACTTACAAACAATTTTACCTCTTTATAATATTAGTATAGATATTAGTATAGACTAGCTGACCCACGCAACTTCGTCTGCGTCACATTTGCCATAAATGCTCCGCTCCTATTTGTCTTAGCGTGATGATATGTAGGTAGTCTATAACCTTCCTTGATAAATAGGCTATCTAACACTGAAAGAATTTTTCAATTCGGACCAGTAGTTCCTCAGATTAGTGCGTTCAAACAAACAAACTCTTCAGCTTTATAACATTATACTAGCTGACCCGTGCAACGTCGTCTGCGTAACATTTTTCATTACTGCTCCGCTCCTATTGGTCTTAGCGTGATGATATAGCCTATAGCCTTCCTCGATAAATGGTCTATCTAACACCGAAAATTTTTTTCAAATCGGACCAGTGGTTCCTGAGATTAGCGCGTTCAACCAAACAAACAAACTTCAAACAAACAAACAAACAAACTCTTCTGCTTTATAATATTAGTATAGATTAGTATAGATGAAAAAGTTTCACTAGTAATAACTAAACTTGACGCTAAAATCTTTTTACAAAAAAATACAACCGACTTCAAAATAATAAAAAAAACATTACAATGTAAAAAATAATAGTAACGAAGAAACTAACACAAACACAAAGTTTTATATTCTTCACTTTTTCGTGGTACCCCACACCTAAGAACACCACTACAAAATCGCAGGAAAGCAAAATACGTAGTTTCGATTACAAAAAACTATCATCCAAGTAAACGAATTCCAGCTATTTAAATTTAAAATCCAAACTTCCAAACCGATTTTTATAAAATTTAAATGGGACCAATCGACAAGTAGGTATATCCTTTCAGATAAAACAAGGATTTTTCAAATCGGTTCATAAATGACGGGGTACTTATGAGGTAATATTGGGACGGATCGGCCAGATACCAGCTTGATGCCCTCGAGTCAATTGAAAAACGAGCCAAGAGGATCATCGGCGATGATAAGCTCGTCGAATCGAAGCTTCAAAGTCTTGAGCATCGACGCCGAGTTGCTGGCCTGTCGGTTTTGTATCGGTTACATTTTGGGGAGTGTATACAGCTTCACACTGACCGGCAAATTGCAAAAAACAAAAATATTTGAATTTCGCGGGCTACCCTGGAGCTTCCACCTTAAGGCGGATTTGAAACTGAACGCGATCAACAGAACAACAGAACCATGTTTAAGGGCTGTCAGTGTCATTATTTTCTATGGAATATTGACACTGACAACTCTTGAACGCAGCTTGATCGCGATCAATTTCATTGGTGAAATCCGCCCTTAGTTACAACAGAATGATGGCTTCAATGCACTTCTCACTTTCAAATGAACATTTTTTTTTATCACTTGGTTTCAATCTTTATTTCCATTTATACTGTAGCTACCTGATATATTCGATTATTTTTGTAAGTGTATTATTGAATCTATACTCTATACCTACTAATATTATAAAGCAGAAGAGTTTGTTTGTTTGGTTGAACGCGCTAATCTCAGGAACTACTGGTCCGATTCGAAAAATTCTTTCAGTGTTAGATAGCCCATTTATCGAGGAAGGTTATAGGCTATATACCATCACGCTAAGACAAATGGGAGCGGAGCAGTAATGGAAAATGTGACGCAGACGAAGTTGCGCGGGTCAGCTAGTAGCTTCATAATATTTTCAGACTAGCACTTCGTCCGCGACTTCGTTCGCGCGGGTTTAGTAGGTATTGCAATTTTCGTAGGGATCTTTAAGAGTCCTATTACATTTTTTACGGAAATTCAAGATTTTTGACGCTGTACTTTTCAGCAGCAGTAAGATATTTTAATTATTTGATCCTGAATAACGATAGTGCCAGTCTCTTTCTTGTAAGTTAGAATTACACATTTTCATTTTTCTTTTCGTGTAATTTACTATAAATATTTTTCGAACTCAGTTTGCAAGAAAAAATGTCGGCGATGGAACTTTGACGGTCAAATTCACATTGTTACAATCAATTCTTTTAAAAGCTGAAATTACTAAAAGGTAAGTTGAATGTTTTACTTGTTTATTGGAGTTCTAGAATTTCTTTAAATTCCTTGAGTTTTCACGGAAAAATACGTAAAGAACCTAATTTAAGCCAGAAATGTCTTGATTCAGCGTCGATTATATTCCAAATAAATACAATTTTATCAAACAAATTAATATGATATAAAATTTCAATCTACAATGAATATGTTTCATTAGTTTTCGTTTGTCAATATAATAAAACAAAATTACAATAAATAAAATTGAAGTACTCTTTAATCTGCGTCAATTCAGCGCGCGTGCTTCTCAGTCTCGCGCGAGCGCCCAAATAAACTATAATCCCATTCAGACTAGTAAGTATCAAAATTGTTTCTCGGACTATAGATGTACTCCCAACGCAGACCAACGTAACTTCGTCTATTGCAAACGAGCATTTACGATTCGTAATAGGACTCTTAATTTTTCCTACAACTAATGTGGCTCAAAATCGGTTCCGTAGATCCAGAGCTTGCTCCGTGATCCAGAGAATACCCGCTACAACGTTACCTCTAATATTAGATAGATGCATTTCCCAGTAATGGATGATGATGGATGGATGGAACTATAGAATTACTGTGGTTTGAAAACAATTTGTTATGCTAGCGATTTTTAAAATCCATGCGAGCCTCTAATAACCTGAAATAAAATGATAACCAAAGGGCGATATGAATAGAAACCATTAAATAGAAATTAAATTGATACATAATTTATTTTTCTCATCTCAAAAATACAGGGTACCCTTAAGCTTCTAATAAATAATAAATTTCCAACTTCAAACTTATACAATAAAATATAGAAAAATTTAAAAAAAACGCAAAAATAAAAAGCAGGTACCAGATCGATTCAAAATTAAAGGCGGTTGAAAGTCGAAGTTCGATTTTCACTGCGAAGTCCCCACCCTTCACCTCCGCAGCGAATCGGTGAGTGTTTCCGAAATTATGTTTGAATCGACCTGTTAAGGTGGAAGCGCCAGGGTAGCCCGCGAAATTCAAATATTTTTATGTTTTTTGCGATTTGCCGGTCAGTGTGAAGCTGTATGTTGAACAAAATACAATTCGCGGCTGTAACGCATATTTATCTAAAGAATTATACCCATTTTAATTATCAAAATAACCCTTTCAGTCCATACAATTCGATTGAATGACTTTTTCACGAAATAACATTCAATCTAGTTATATGAACTTAAAGGGATGGAATGGATGATTCAAATAGGTTATAATCCTTTAGATAAATGCTCTTTACGATCGCGAACCGTATTTTGTTCAACATACAGCTTCACAATGACCGGCAAATTGCAAAAAAACATAAAAAATATTTGAATTTCGCGGGCTACCCTGGCGCTTCCACCTTAAGGCGGATACAGTCATTACGAGGCATGCAGAGCGCACGGGCACACATCGTATGCTTCGCCATGGTGTAGACATTTATATTCGCGGTTAGGCATGACTGCCCAGGCAAATTTACATCGAAGCGTGTGCGTTGCGAGGCGTGAGCGGCATCATGCCTCGCAAGTCTGTATCCGCCTTTACTGCTAAACGCCAGTCCCTCGCTAGTTGCGGTCACAGAATGCAAGAGCAAGACGTCCTGTACTAAACAGTCGCCGTCCCACTCACACATTTTATAACCGCTACTGTTACTTGGCGTTTTGTTTATTATTCTTTACAGATTGATCATAATAATATGTTGATAACCCATGATAATAAAATGTGAAGCTACAAAATACTTTTCGAAAACAAATGAGGCATACCTATAACATGCTTCTTTAAGCTTTATGAGTAGGTACAACACCAGTACATCAAGCTACAGCAATCTGTCAAATTTCTTTAATACATTTTTAACTTTATCGCTTAAACATTAGGTTCAAAATTGATTGGGATCTGTACACCAATAAACCCATATTCATACGATGACGTATTATACCGCGTGTATCTGACATCGACGCACAAACGATTTCCATGGGTCCAGGGCATGATTCTGGACACCCCAGTGTTGGAATTTTTCGTCGGTTCTTTTCTCATTTTTTTCAAGAGTACCACAAAGTATCAGCTCAGCTAAGCTGATATCTATTTGTGCTTTTATTCAGATTGCTCTTTTTAGTGAAAGTAGTTAATTAATTATTTTTTATTAAAAATCTCATTGAGTTAGGTCAGAATAACGATTATGAGCAGTCTAAAGTAAAAAAAAACCCTTGAAAAAAATGAATAAATGAGAAAAAAGCCGACGAAAAATTCCTAGTCTAGGGTGTCCAGAATCATGCCCCGGACCCATGGAAATCGTTTGTGCGTCGATGTCAGATACACGCGGTATATAGACGCGTCATGTATCAACATCACAGCTCTAAAAAACAGGGCAAGCCCTACCGGCACTATTCGGTAGCAGAAAAGGGAGTATAAGGGACTCACACTTCTTCAGCTTATGCCCATAGAAAACAACCATTTTGTATGGAGACGCGTACGCATCCGTTCATCTTTCCGCGTCTATTCAGCATTCGCGGCAAACAAGTATTAAATGACGACAAATGTGTTATCATCATACGAGTGCTATAGATAGAGTTCAGCACACAGCACTGTTCTGCCGCTGCCGCGTTCTCATTCTTACGACGCTGCACGCGGCTGATAGAAGCAGAACTGTATAAGTGTGACCAAAATCGTTCAGCGAAACGCGAATGGATGGCTGAATAAGTGTGAGTAGTCCCTAAGACTGCGTGAGATGTGTTTGTTAAGAACTAGTGGAATCGCTTCATTTACCTAGCCTTGCTAAGCGCAAGCGATTCTATTTATTATTAACAAACACATCTCTGGTGGAAACGCAGCCTATTGTTGCGGTACAGTCAACAGCGCATCAAGTTACCATAAACTGTCAAATTTTCTCATTCGATTTTGAACTTAACTTACATCGTGTTAAGGTTTAGAATCATTTGGAGAAATTTGACAGTTTTGTGTAACCTGATGTTTTGTTGACTGTACTACCTTTTTATGTTTCCATTTGAGTGCGGGCAACGCATCTATATTTTATACATCATTGTATTCATACTATATGAAAAGATAAGAGATAAAAACGAGAGATTTATTTTGTTGGTGAACGAAACATTTAAGTCTTTTATTAGAGGTGTTTAGATACCTCATATTATGTCATTCTATTATTTATAGCGTTAACGGACAGATAAAGGACCGATAAAGTACCTCAAAAGCTTTCATCTTATAAAGAGGTGTTCAGACACATCAATAAGGTAGTTTGACAGTTCTAAGTATTTCTTATCTCTTTCTTTTTAAACCCGTTAGTAAAGGATGTCAATATTTTGTGCTTAAACGATAAAATGTGTAACTTAGACTAGGTTAAAAAATCGTGCAAGAAAGTTTTTTTACGCACTAGGTGCTTCAATGTCATTGATATTACTTTACACTCTTTAACGCTTAGATAAAAGTCTCAGCCCATTCCCGAAATGGTACTTATAACAAATCTGTTGTGATTGCATGCAATTTTGGGCAATACTTCCATGAAGAAAGTTATTCATTTGAAAAACCTTTTTTTTTTCTTTGACAATATAATATACCTTTCAGTTACACACTGTTAGGGATAAGTAATAATGATATAAAATGTAGGGAAAATATTAACGGATAACAATCACTCTTAGCAAGAAAGGAGGGTAGACGAAGTTAAGGCTGCGTTTCCACCAGAAATGCAAAAAAAAAAGAAAAAGCATTTATTCCGCTAGAAGCTACACAAAACTTAAAAATAAAAGAAAATAAATTATCAACTAACAAAAAAAAAGAAAATATATCAGAAAACCTGTCAATAAAAAAATAAAACTAAATAAGACCCTGATACATACATATTTTGTTGTCAATGTCAGGGCAGAACACAGTTCTACATTTGTCTATGGAGCGACCGTGACATCCGGCACCGACTGACAGCGACAACTGACACACATAATAATATTGAAGACTAAAATAACATTCACAATTCTTATTTGTTTTTCAGCATGACACATCAGGGCAAAACATACAGATTGATATTGAGGCAAATACACCATAATTTGAACCATAGTGTGATGGTGGCCATTTGCATATTGGCTTGGCTACAGCAAAACGTGTTGGTCAGCTAATCATGTAAACTAAGTGAAGAAAACAATATGTTTTAAGTATTACAGATGAGATGAAGAGGATAAACTGCAGTTATAAGGTGTAAGCGTCTGAATGAGTCCCAGGTCGATCGAAACAGCTATGGAAACATTCGAAAGAGATGTGGGCTGGGGACCCGTCGCCCACCAAACGCAATGTCTATGACCCACTGACCAGCTTTACTGTTGTGTACCCCAGAAACCAAGTTCCACAAGCCCACCTTGAGGATTAGAAGACCGAGCACTAAAAGTGTGAAATCAGCCAAAGACCACCGGCACTGTGGACGACTACATCCATTGCCTGTAGGCCATTACCCAAGAGGTAAGCTAAAAAGAGCTGATTGTGAGATGATTTACATTCAAATCTATTTGGATTGTTGAGTTTGCATTAAATATTTCTTTAAAATATTTATAAATTGCTTTTTTGATTTCTGGTCTCTGAGTGGTGGAGGAAGGTCATTCCAACAGTGCGTGGCGGCATACTTGAAACTTCCCCTGAAAGCTGCGGTCTGGTGATGTGGTGTACATAGAGGGTATATGAAGAAGCGTGGTTCATGTGAGCCGTCGCTACATCAATTTATACGTTAAAAAAAAAAAAAATACACTGGTACCAATTGGAACCATCAGGAGTTGAGTGACCACTCAAGCCCCGCAAAAAAAAGGTAGACACAGCCACACAAAAAGGACATAGCCGGTAAGACCGACCGGCACCCAACAGAACAATAGGTTCGGAAATATTAGAACATAAACCAATAGACCAACTTACAAGATTAGGTACACAGCATTAGATTAGAAGCAGCAAAAAAAGTTCACACCGGGGTCAAATACAGTAGGCAACACCAAATAACAATAGACCAAATTAGTTTAGATTAGGGTTAAAAAAAGGACAACTCAGATTAGGTCACGTTAGGTTAAATAAATAGGTTAGGTTAGCGCGGGCTACTACACTACTACACGGTAATAGATTACCACAACCCATTTACAAAAAAAAACATGTCCCGACCAGCAGGTACTTCGTACCAACAATTCGGCACAAAACCCAAATAAAGGTCACAGCGCAACTTAAAGGTCAATTGCATCATACACAACCTATACACCTTCCTACACAGCCTAGGGACGGGGTACCGATACCCAAGACTGACATTTAAAAACCAGTAACAAACCACCTGGAAAAATCGATAAAAAAGAAACAAAGGGACGGTCAAAAGCAAGTGCAAACAAAGTATAAAACGGGGAACACAACCATTACACACTCATTCGGTTGTCACCCCTTGCACCTCAAGGGCAACCACCCCAATGCCCGTCGCCATGGATTTTGTCGACGACGACGCATCGGACCCCGATTCGGCTCCCCCCTCCGCTTTCTCCTCTTGCTCGGACCTGACGGCCATGTTTACCCCTGTGGGTAAGGGTAAGGGGAAGAGGAAGAAGCGGAGTCCAGCCACGGAGTCTGCTCCGAAATCCAGGAAAACGGCAGTATCTCCTGCCACTTCTGCCCCCCGCGCACCTCTCTCGCGTCCGTCTTCTCCCTCATCTGCACCTGCTGGTATCTCCCAGCAAGCGAGTCAGCAGAGGCAGTCTAGCCGCCCGGCTAGCCCCATGGCAACAGCCACCCAGGCCTCGCCCCCGAAGACCAAACCTCCTCCACCACTCTACCTACATCAGGTAAAGCAGTGGAACGATATATCGGCTGTCTGCGATATGCGCAAGATCCGATATTCCCACGCTCGTGTGGTCCAACAGGGCCTCAAAGTTTCCGTCCCCTCAGCGGACGATTATAGGGCGCTACACAAACTCCTCGTTGAGAGGAAAGTAGCGTTCCACAGCTTCGCTCTTCACGAGGAAAAACAAGTTCGTGTGGTCGTACGAAACGTCCCACTTGACCTCGATGACGAGGACATACACTGCGACCTTGAGAAGCAGAAAATCCCAGTTGCTGCGGTCCACCGCATGCACCGTCGCGGTGGAGCACCGTATAACATGGTGCTCGTAATCTGCAACCCCGTCCAGGGGTACCATCCCATCTACAAGGTCTCTAAGATCTGTAGTATGGAAGGGTTCAAGATCGAGAACCCACACCGTAGCGGCATCGTTGGCCAGTGCCATAGATGTCAGCTTTACGGCCACTCCCAGCGTCATTGCCACGGCAAACCACGCTGCGTCAAGTGCCTGGGCGACCATGGCACTAAGGACTGTCCTCGTCCGAAGGATCGCACAAAATGCACTGATCCCCCCAGCTGCGTGTTGTGCGGAGAGTCTGGGGACCCGGCCAACTACCGTGGTTGTCCCAAGGCGCCCAAATCCTCCGCACTGAAGCTGGCGAAGCGTGACAGTGCTCGCCAACAAAGGGAGACCCCTTCCGTCCCCAACAACAAGACTCTTCAACGTTCCAACCCCTGGAACGCCCAAAATCACCAAAAGCATTTCCCGGCGTTACAAAAGACGTCATCCCAGGCCGCAACGACCCGTTCGGTCCCTGCGGCCCTTTTGGACGTCTCCATCCCGCCGTTCGCCGTGCCTACGACTAGCCGAGCAATGGCTCAGAAGGAGGCGAGGCCAGTGCAGCCCCCACCAATGGCGAAGTCTGCCCCTATGGCGATCACTGCGACTGCTTTCTCGCAGAACATTCATGTTCTGGCCTACTATGCCTTCAGCTCTCCAAGAGCTCTGGAAATGAAAAAGGCCTTAGAGTCCTGCCACGCCACCGAGGCTGGTTCAGTTGCGCTGGAATACAGCGACGTCATGAGATACGTAGAAATGTTTTTAACTTTTAAATCTTAATGGATAAAGGCCCAAATACGTGTAGGTTCAAACCGAAGGCCCTCCGGATAGGGCTCTTCAACGCTAATGGCCTCCAGGGCCAACGTGATGAGATCGCCACGTTTCTTCGCGACCATCACTTAGATATTCTGTTACTTCAAGAGACCTTCCTCAAACCATGTCATCGGGATCCTAAAATCGCCAACTATCGTTTAGTTCGCAATGATAGGACCCGGAGTCATTTAGGAGGCACTCTTATCTACTACAAAATGTCCCTTCACTGCATCCCTATGGATCCTCCCACCCTTTCCTCGATTGAGGTCTCCGTCTGTCGGCTAGGCATGACCGGCCATCAGCCCATCACGATCATCTCGGCTTACATTCCTCCTTCCATCTCGGATGCTACATCCGTCAAGGACGACCTAACAACTCTTCTTGGTATGAGTGACTCTGTCCTTCTGGCGGGGGATCTCAACGCCAAACATCCCTCGTGGAATAGCCACTCAACCAATCTTAAAGGTAGAGCCGTTTTCGAACTGTGCAATACCTTGAACTTCGACGTCATCGCACCAATGCATCCGACGCATTACCCTCATGACCCGAACCTTCGACCCGATGTACTCGACATCGCTCTCCTTAAGAATGTTAACCTACGGTTACATGCTGTGGAGGCGTTTGACGAGCTCAACTCAGACCATCGGCCAGTTATTCTGGAGCTCGCTCCTAGACACGGTCCTATGGACCCCTGTCAACCCCTTCCTCCCCAAGTGGTCACTGACTGGAGGAGAGTAAGCGAAATGCTGAAAAACTCCACGTCATCTCACTTGGACAACATTCCGGATAACATCGAGACTGTGGATGACACGAAATCCGCGATCAGCTCTCTCACGGAGCACGTTCAATCTGTCCTGAACAATTGTTCAAGGGAGGCACCGTCGATGAGAGATCATCGCTGGAAACTCCCTGACGATGTGCGTGCGCTCGTGACTGAGAAGAACGCGGCCGTCCGTGCCTACAGATCTTTCCCCTGCGCTAATAACAAAAGCTTTATGCGTTACTTACAGCGTAAATTAAGTAAACGCGTCAAAGAGCTGCGTAACCAGCAATGGGAAAAGATGCTCGGTGAACTCGAACCGACACACCTCGCATTCTGGGAACTTCAGAGGAAGTTGCGCACTTCTGAGGTTTCTTCCATGCCCCCGCTCACTCGTCCTGACAATACCATCGCCTTTGATGACGATGAGAAGGCCGAGTGCCTGGCCGACAGCCTGGAGTCTCAATGCTCCCCCAGCACCGAACCAGTAGACCCGGCTCACCTCGCTGAGGTTGATGCTGAGGTTGAACGTAGGACTTCCCTTCCACCTGTCGAGGACCCCGATGATCCTCTCCCCCCCGTCACTCCAGACGAGGTGAGGGAGATCATTGGCAGACTCAAACCCAGGAAAGCACCTGGGTCAGACGGAATCACCAACAGGGTGTTCCGTCTCTTTCCTGACACTCTTATCCTGTTGCTGACCGCCATCTTCAATGGCGCTCTAGCAACATGTTTTAACTAAACAACATGTTTCCACAAGAGTGGAAAGAGGCTACTGTCATCGGTATTCCCAAGCCGGGCAAGCCCAAATCATCTCCTTCTTCCTACCGTCCTATCAGTCTGCTCAAAGCGCTCGGCAAGATCTACGAGAGGCTTATTTATAAGCGTCTCAAGGATTATGCGGAGCGCAAGAGTCTTATTCCTAAAGAGCAGTTTGGCTTCAGATCCAACCACTCTCGTGTCCAACAGGTGTACCGCATCACTGAGCACATCAATGACCGTTTTCAGCGCGGCATGATGACGGGAAGCCTTTTCTTTGACATTGCGAAAGCCTTCGACAAGGTCTGGCACAACGGCCTGATATACAAGTTGTTTCACCTCGGTGTGCCAGATCGTCTCGTGCTCATCTTACGAGACTATTTGTCGAACCGCACCTTTCGGTATCGCATCGAAGGGGCGCTTTCTTCCCCTCGTCCTATCCGAGCAGGCGTACCGCAAGGTGGCGTGCTCTCGCCTCTTATCTTCACGCTATTCACCAGCGACATTCCCAAGTCCCCCAAGACGCAGTTAGCGCTATTTGCCGATGATACGGCCATTTACTGCAGCGGCAGGAGCCCTACGGCCATTGCCCGAAACCTCCAAAAATCCGCCACTGACTTAGCCCTGTGGTTTCGGAGGTGGAGGATTGAGGTAAACCCGCAAAAAAGCCAGGCGGTCTTGTTCCGCAAATCGTGGACGAGAATCGCCCATCATCCTGATCCTATCACCATGTTTGGTAAGCCGATCCCTTGGGAAAAGCGAGCTAAATATCTAGGTGTCATCCTAGACCAACGCCTGAGTTTTGCAGAGCACATAAGGTCGGTACGCTCGCGTGCCGCCTTCGCTCTCGGTAGGCTCCATTCCATGCTGAATGCACGCAGCAAACTATCTCTCAAATGCAAACTGCGCATTTACACTACATACGTCATACGTCCGATTATGACTTATGCGTGTGCCACTTTCGCACACACTAAGCCACGTCATATCCATAGGATGCAGACACTTCAGAACCGCTTTCTCCGTCGGGCCACGGGTGCCCCGTGGTTCGTTAGGAACGATCGGCTTCATATCGATCTCAAAATTCCGACTATCCAGCAATTCATGAAACGACTTACTAAGCGTTTCATCGAATCTGCGGACAAGCATCCAAACTTCCTTATTGCATCGGCTTCCCGATACACCCCCTCTCAGATTAGTAGGATTCGCCGGCCACGGCACACCCTCACAGATCCCGACGATCCCATCACCCTCCTCCAAGAAAGTTGTAGGGAAACGAGTACCTTAAATAAACACAAGCACAGACCGCGATCCGTATTCCGACCTCGCCGCCGAGGTCCAGCGCGACGACCCTGTAAATCTCCCCCCCGTCTTTTGCCAAATGAGCCAGCCCGCGAAGCTGAGCCTTTAGCTTTAAACTCCCCAAATAATGGAAACATGACCCAGCCAGTCCCTTGCTGCCCTCCCCCAAACGATGCCGCTGAGTCGAGGTCCGTACCCCACAGGGGGTGCCCTCAGCGAGCGGAGTTTTAGTATATTTTATATAGCCTTGGCTGGGGGCCTTAAATTCACCTAGGCCACCACAGGCAAGTCCGGTTAAGTAGCTAAGGCTCTCTAGAGTCGTTAGCTGCGAGAGGCCATAATCCAAGAAAAAAAAAAAAAAAAAAAATTACACACTCATTCAGAATGTACAGCGCATACCACATCATCACTTCAATAAACGTAGAACAACTTATACCGCACAATGACAACCCAGCAAACACATCAGGAGCAGGAATACGAGGACCTCGAAATACTGGAAGAGGAAATGAACACACCAATGGAAGACCAAGAACCAGGACCACTGACACCAGATACCATGAGCAACAACCAAGATGAAGAAGACAGCAACGAATTATGTTCACCGAAATCCCCGATTCACCAACAACCACCGACACCGGAACCAATAGCACCGAAGAAACGACTGCGATCGCTAACACTCAAATAAGCCCCATCGAAGAGGCAACAATTGGAAATAAAACAACAGAAACACCAGGACACGACGACTCATTGGATTGCTCAATGGATGAAAGACAACATTACCAGCACCGAAATAAACTGTCTCCTTGGAAAGTCATCGCTAGCTTTACAGGAACACGACGCCTACATTACCACATCATATACATCTCCACCGCAAAAAAACTGGGGGCATAACAGCAAGTTTGGAAAAGCTATTAGATCCAAAGAACACAAATGTACTCAAATTGCATTTGTGTTCCGTGCCTTTTGGAGTACATTACTACCGGCAGTGGTCATACAACACTTTAAACAAATTCTCACCGAACGTGATAAAAAAATGGCAATGTGCGTCTCTCATTCGCTGGGAATTGATCCTAAACAAAACCCGCGTAACACTAGAGATACCGAAAGGGGAAATCGTCTATTTCGAGTACAAAGCCCATAACGAAATACGTATTGTATTATGTCGTTCAAAGACGAATGGATCAAAGCGATTCGGACACCGATGAAAACCTACTTGAGCATACCAACAATAATGAACAACAGCGTAATCAGCGTTCAATAACAAACAATGACACTAGAGGTGAACAGAATGCCATTCCAGAACAAGCAGGAATCAACCCTAACTCAAGACGTAGCCAACTTAACAGAGAAAACAACGAACTTGTGTTACATTTATGTGAAAACAAGGCTTTTGACGAAGGACAAGCTGGCCTCCTACTATGCAACACGACTACAAGGATTGCAGTTCAATTTAACCGATACTTCGGAGATCGACTTAGCATCGCACTACGAATCGCCAAAACATTGGTATTTCAGGAAACAGCAAAACAAAGAATGGAAAGATCCAAACACTACGAACTCCAACAAGACCCAACCGATAAAGACCCAACAATAATAAACGACAGCATCGAAAAATTAGTACGCCTGCTAGAAGTCAACGAAATAGACCCATATAATTTCGCGAAACAAACAAGAAAACATTTCTACGGACAAACAGACAAGAAAAACAACCTCATTTTTTACGGATCACCCAGCACAGGGAAAACAATGATAATGACAAGCCTCGCAGAACTGCATTACAACATAGTAAGAATCACTGAACTGCAACCGACCTCATCATTCAACTTCGCTGACATCCAATACACGAACGCATGCTTCATGGATGAATGCAAACTAACAGACAACCAGTTCGAACAATGGAAACTATTGGCCGGACGACAACCAATGCCAACAGACATAAAATATAAAAACAAACAATTGATCAAAAACTGTATACTATACACAGCGAGCAACTACCCAATTAGCTCATACCGCAAGCAACAGAGGCCATAGAAGAAAGAACTATATCGTTCGTGTTCACACAACGAGCAGAGTATATACACCTAAACACGTTCATCTGGCAAGAATACTGGACCAGATACGGTGAAACTCAATATGACCGCGACCTGGCAATAGCCTTCGACAACCAGTACAATGAATATTATTAAAACCTGTGATAATAAACTGCATGCTACCACATAAGATAGATATAAGCACACATGTAATCAAGGACAACACAGCCAAATAGCAGGCGACCATCAAAGCACAGCATGCCAAGGAAAATTCATAGACAGCAATGGAGTACTGCCAGCACTGGACTTCACTACACCAATCGGAATAGGAATACTACCACTACTCAGCTCTGACGGAAATCACGAAAGCAGCATCTTAAACATCATGATAGAAACTGGAATCGAAATTGAAGCACTCTCACACGGACAAAATATACTATACACAGTAATGCGAAACCCACAGCCGAATCCATTTGTAATGGGATACCGCATGAGCGATCACATATTCAGCGAATTAATAATAATAATAATAATAATAATAATAAAGCTTTATTTAATTCCATGCATAGTACATATTAAACGATCACAATTGGTAACTTACTAACCTATAATATTCAATTACATTATTTATTACACTTACATAAATTTAATTTATAATTATAAAATCTATTATGTAATTAGTTTAATTATTATTTATTTTAATTATCAATATTATTTAATGCATGGACCCCGTTCGGGTAAAAGCCTCCCCCAAGGAAAGCCAACCTTCTCTGTCATTTGCTCTGTCTAGCCAACTTCCGCCCGCGCACGCTACAATTTCGTCTGCCCATCTGGCCCTTGGTCGACCTCTTGATCTGGTGCCTTTTGGCCCAGACCACTTTACCGATCGTAGAGTCCATCTATCGTCCTTGTAACGGGCCACGTGACCCGCCCACTTCCATTTAGCCTTCATTGCAAAAGTTAAGGCATCACATACTTTTGTCTTCTTTCGAATGTCAACGTGTCGAGTGTCAAACTGAAAACTGAAGGATAAGGTAAGCGAATTAATACTCGGAATCAACCAATAACTTCCCTAACAACTCAACCAATAGAAAGGCAACCGGGACCCATAACAGAAAACACAGAAATTACATCCAGAGCACGCCGAGAAACAGCAACCGAAACATACGACCACACTGTGCTACAACAGAACCAAAAACTCCTCGAAAGAGAAATCGCAGCGATACAAGCAAAAGATGCATACTACGACCAGCAAATACAGACATGACAGCATCAAACACAGCAAGAAGACGCTAAACTAAAAACTCTAGATCAAAAAGCACAAACAGAACACAACGCCATCGGGGAATTAAAAAGAAAAGCAAACACAGCGACAGCTGCTATTGCAAGAATAGAACAAAAACTCCCAAGACCAGCCATCAGCGCACCAACAGGGACAGCGCTCACCTGCACAAACGATTAAGCCAGCAAAACCGGCTGCTCAGCGCAATTGAAACAACGCGTAGCTTATAAAAATATTTATAAAAAAAAAACTTACATAAAACACGAAGGCAGTTTCATTCCCAAAATAACCACAACACACACCACTCAACACATGCAGTTACCAATAACTGATTAATAAACTCACAGGTGCAAAGTAGCATCGGAATCGGAAACCGTTACATCAAGTGAGAAGGATGACGTATATGGCGATAACGACACTCGGCGGCGACGCGTAGGTCCAAAGACTATTAAACCACTTGACTGCGCATACAGTGCTCCGACGCACGAAAACTATTAGTGTTTTTGCTCAGATGTTAGGCAGCAGGCACTAGTAACCATTTTAGTTGTGACCAATTGTTAGACCTGTGGGCATGCTAAGTTTTTACAAATCGTTTTAATTTTTATGCAATTTATAACGCATAAAAATGCCTTCATACCCGGTGAATTTGTGTGGGAAACATTCCTAGACCTTTTGTTACAAAAATGGTGGCGTAACTTTTCATCGGAGAGTAAAGACTACGCAAAATATTTTTGATTTGAATCAGATGATGAGCCACTGCAGGGGTCTATATAAAATGGTGGTTAGGTGAACGAGCACACTGTGAGAAGCGCGCGTTGATGTCTTTTGGAAAAGTCTCTTTCTTTCATTAGGAAATACTTATATTTTTATCCCTTTCTTTCCCTTTGTATTTTTATCGTAAAAATCTGTGCTGTTACGTTTAATGATTGAAGTCGATTTATCGATGATCATAAAATTACAACTAATACAATTTTTAATCAATTCACATACTTACATTAAACACGTAGCTACTTTTAAACGACTTTAAAAATAGGAGGAGGGTCTCAGATTTTTCATCTGTGTGTTTTGACATACATGTTTTCATTTTAGATTTTCGAAGATTTCAGAATTATAATAAAAGTGGAAAGATAAAGTTAATAGGGAAACTTTGTTTAAACAAGATATAGCGCTGTTTGTTTGGATTGAGTATTTTTATAATGTTAAAATCCATTTTATCGATATCGACTATTTTCCTTTAATCAAGTAGTGCCACCACTAACCATAGGCTACCTATGCAACTTGACCTTGAACGGACCAATTGCAGCCGCGCGTTGTTCCTGGTCCCCCGGCCCGCTGTAGTGAGCCGCGTACTTAGAAGAAATCGGCCTATACGCTCTCTAGTGGTTATATACTCTATGCGTAGGTCCCTCGGAACCACTCAAGCCCCGCAAAAAAAAAGGTAGACAGCCACACAAAAAGGACAGAGCCGGTAAGACGTAAGACCGACCGGCGCCCAACAACAATAAGTTCGGAAATATTAGAACATAAACCAATAGACCGACTTAGATTACACAGCATTAGATTAGAAGCAGCAAAAAAAGTTCACACCGGGGTCAAATACAGTAGGCAATACCAAATAACAATAGACCAAATTAGGTTAGATTAGGTTAAAAACAACGCTCTAAGTTCATAAAGCTCTAGGAATTACTATTTCTGTTTTTTTTTTGTTCCTAGGCCTTTATGAACTTGGAGGGTTGTATTGGTGAATTTGATGGTTATAATTCTGTAACAACATACGTCTTACAGCCGCGAATAATATTTTAATCAACATACAACCTAGCACTGGCCTACAAATTGCAAAAAACGTAAGAAATTTTGAATTTTGCGGGCTGGTTGGAGCATTCACCTTAACAAACAAATCCCTCGCAACGCATCCTCGCACATCTCTGGTGGAAACGCAGCTTTACCCTGTGTTATTTGCACCGCTCAAAGTTAGCCACCGAAATTACGCTACGTGGCAAACATATCTCAATAAGCAAGCTGATGACACCCTGAATAGGGTATTTTACAAAATAGTAAAATAATAAATCATTCTATTTAGACACTCCGATAGATTTCCAAAAATATTGGACACTTAGTTTGTGCAATTTAAATCGATATTGATAAAGAGCGCATCAAAGAACAAGAGTGGGGGCTGGTGACGTCACGTTTTAGTAAAAAAACGTAATATCGCGTGACGTCACGCTTGTCTCAGCTCAATAAATCGTTATTTATACTGTGTCGTATTCGTTTTTTGCGTGAAAAAAGAAAACAAATCATTTTCAATATTTTTTTTTGGAAATCTATCTGATGACGGACAATAAAATTAGAGTGAGAGAGTTACATTTATTCACTACAATACCTTATTTCTCGACTAATCTTGAACGACGCAAATAATACCTGTCTTACCAAACCCTAATGAAAAATACAATTTCAAACGTTTATCCAAAAATAGCGTGGAATGTGGTGCCCTTGAATCCAACGTTCCCGGTGGGTTCATCTTGGAATGTAATGTACATCCTGAAAGAATTGTTATCATTAGACATTGTATCGTTAATTTGTAGTTGTGGAGGTCGCAAATTATCGCCGGGGCATCAGATCAAAGATCATGAAGAATTAATAAATTGATTGATTTATTACTGTGTCTGTATCTGAAGCCATTGAATCTATCAGACAAAATTAACTTCCAAATATCATGTTTGTTAACGCACCCACGATACAGGATAAATTCCTAACGTAGGGCAACGTTTAAAAAAAGAAACATCTTGACTTTTCCCAACTGTATTGAGGGCGGTTACCAATTACACCGAATTCAGCTGAATACCAGTATTTTACGTGGAGCGGCTGTCTACTAGACCTCCATAAAACCCATTAACTGGGTAACAAGGTACTTCTTGGCAAGACTGGAGTCAGATTTTCTTTTGACACTCCGTAACGACTGCCAAAGATCTACAAATGACAGCCGGGACCAACGGCTTAACGTACGATATAAGGCACGGAAGAGTCTTGGTATTTTAAAGTCACCCATCCTTACTCCGACCTCGGCAAGCGTTACTTAACCTTGAAGTTCGACCCGTGCGGCTGCTTATTATTTAGCAACGCGCTACTTAAATTTACATTTGTAGGTGAACAAAACTTACACCTCTGCCTGACCTACCGGGGAATGCAGGCGCGTATTAATAATTAATTTTGCATTGCGTTTTATGCAACTTATAACTTTACGGGAGAAGCTCCGACATTTTTGGTAACTTGACCACATAGTGAATAAGGAGCCAGAATGATGACAGTGACATGGAAAGGGAGCGAAGTCGATCCGATGTAATATGCTGGCCCGTAGGTTTGCACGACGTACTATATGTATAGACTACAGCAGTGCTATTCTGTAACAACATTTTCGTGTCTCGACAGCGGAATCCGAGGTGAGTTTCAAATTCGTATAAATATACGACCTTATGACGTGTGAAATAAAGCTCACTTTGTAAGCTTAGTCACTCAGGTGAAGTCGATATCGAAATGGTTATTTACAGAATAGACTAGCAGGCCTATGAGGCCTTAGTGTGAGTTTTTTCGACTCACGTTCGAACGCGTTCGATTGCGAGCGCGTTAGAATTTAGTATGGGAAATTGGGAATTTAGTTATAGTGCCACCTGGTGGTCACTCGTAGAACCTAATTTCCCATACTAAATTCTAGGAGTAGTGAAACTCACTCCGTTCAAAGCGATAAGCCGGTCCTTCTACACGTGCAGCCTGTGGGTTAGGCATACGCTGAGGGCCTACAACGTTCTTCGTGTGCAGTATTTTTTAATCTATACTAATATTATAAAGAGGTAAAATTTGTTTGTAAGTTTGTATGTTTGTAAGTTTGTAAGTTTGTATGTAGGGGGTAATCTCAGGAACTACTGGTCCGATTTGAAAAATTCTTTCAGTGTTAGATAGCCCATTTACTGAGGAAGGTTATAGGCTATATATCATCACGCTAAGACAAATAGGAGCGGAGCAGTAATGGAAAATGTGACGCAAACGAAGTTGCGCGGGTCAGCTAGTTTATATATATATTCAGAAATGTGTAACATATAGATTTATTTAGTTTGTATAATAACGCATTTAGAGTGCTGTCTCGGCTCTCGCGGTTTTGTACCGCATAGAGTCTATTGCGTAATGTTTGCTGAAGCTGATACAGATAGCTTCCAAACTATTATGCGAAAAAGAACAGGATCCTTGATGCGAAGGCTTCGGGTGAGCACCAACAGCATTTTAAAGGTGATAGTGGATAAGCCTGATTGTCCGTTCCTGGAGCACTGGGCCCATATGCACAGCTGCAGATCTGGTGCAGCGGATAGCGGACATAGTTATTGTAAGAGGAATATGAATTAGTTGTCTGTAGACGTACAGACGGTCGATAGAGCAGACATTTGTGTTAGAGTGGAGACCGCGTATAGCCAATCGTAGTGTGGGACGCCCTTCGGTACGATGGATTCATGATTTGAAGAAGGTGGCTGGCAGCGGATGGATGCAGACTGCTCAGGACCGGGGTGGTTGGCGCTCTTTGGGGGAGGCTAAGGTTCATCAGTGGACGGCAAATGGCTGATATGGTGATGATGATGAAAAGAGAAGCACAAAACTGTTTTTTTTTGCTTTTCTCGTGCTTTTGGAACTATTGATTTATTTTGGATCCACAAGATACTGACTTTGAACTCTGAATCTATACTAATATTATAAAGCTGAAGAGTTTGTTGTTTATTTGAACGCGCTAATCTCAGGAATTCACACAAGGAATTCAAACAGGTCGGATTTGAAAATTCTTTCAGTGTTTGATAGCCCATTTATCCAGGAAGGCTATAGGACATATATCATCACGCTAAGACAAATAGGAGCGGAGAATTAGTGGAAAGCGCGGGCCAGCTAGTATTTTATATAAATACTTACCGCCTGTGTTTATTATAAAATCTTCTATATCGGCCAGTTTCTTTACCCCAGTATTGTTGTCCTATTTCAGATTCGTTTCCTATTCATCTATCTAAAATCTGTAGAGAGGTAAATTCTGTACATGAAATATATTTCCAAAATAACTATCAGGGGGTGATTAGGGATCGATACTGATGCCAAAAATGCAATCAGTTAAATTTTTGTCTGTCTGTCTGTCTGTATAACCGTTATAGAAACAAAAACTACTCGACGGATTTCAACGAAACTTCGTACAATTATTTTTCATACTCCTAAGCTGGTTATAGTATACTTTTCATCACGCTACAATCAATAGGAGCAGAGCAGTGAAGGAAAATGTTGGGAAAACGGGAGAAGTAACTCCATTTTTAAAGCTTCTGTCGCGTGTGCAACCTTAATGGTTAAAGCTACACAGAAATCATGTATGACGGAAATGTTCTCCTTAAAATTATATAAAAAAAATATCCCACGACAGCATATGTCTATCTTTTATGATTGACTCACAATAACACGTGTAACTCCCGATAGCTTAGCAGTTCGAAGCTTTCTGATTATATTTGTCTACTCTTACGTTTATAACACTCTCAGTCATCCCTAATTAAAAAAGTCTGTTACATCAAAACCACTGAACCGTGAAGAAGGACATAGGCTACTTTTTTTTAAAAACGACGGAAACGCGGACGATGTCGCGGGCAACAGCTAGTCTTTAATAAAGCAAAAGATTTGGATTTCAGTTTCGGCTACTATGAATTGTTGGCTGATTATGCTAGTGGCCACTGTCCCCGAAGCTACGCCTGGCCGGCGGAACGCGCGCTTCTCAATTCCAATTCAATTCAATTCAATATATTTATTGTGGATCATAGGTTTGTATACAATACAGGTCTTAAAATAATAGAATAGATCAGCTATGTCCCGCCCTTTGGGCATACAATAGTCATGTAGGAATATAGGTAAATTATTTAACAAATTATTAATATTTCACAAAAAAACAAACAAAACGAATTAAGGTCGGTATAGGCACAGATCAAACAGATCACTGAAACACATCATGACTGAGGGGGATTATATTGGAGCAGTGATTTGTCCAATAAGAAGTCTTTTATAGAGTAGTAACACTTATCTACTAACACATCATGGAGACTCTTTAAATTTTTTCATTTCCGTAATTATTCTGTTAGGCCCCGGAATATTATTAAAGATTCGTGTAGCCATACAAAAGATGCTTTCATGCATGAGATGAGTCTTACTAGCTAATGTACGCAATTTGTCTTTGCGTCGAATACGCGTGTAGAAATTATACATGTCGATATTGTTTTTTACAAACACTACGACCTCAAAAATGTAGACACACGGCAGGTCGCATCCCATTCTCATAGCTCGCGAGTTATAAAATACAGACGTTTCTCCCGTGACTCGCTCAATGTTTATTACACTTGGACAGCAAAACATTCTCATTGTTCTAGTGTAATATTATGAGTAACTACGGTTAGCCAGAGTACTGTCGTTGATTTTGCTATAAGTACGTTATATTAAGTCACTCACGAACTTTACGCAATAGGCTGTATGGTATCGTAAATTATAAATCTAGTATGTATTACTTTTGTTATACACTAGTTGTACCCGCGATGTGTTAATATTTGTAACATAATTTAAGAGTGTGTATTCCGTCCACTAACGCCGCCAATCGTTTTTTATTAATTGTGGTAAATTTAAGACACGTAGATAAAAAAACCGCTCTATAGTGTTCTGAAGAAATGTATCTATTATTTTTTGAGAGCTATTTTTAATACATAACTCATGGCTAAATAGCCAAAACGGCAATTATTGCTAAAAGTGGCCACTTTTAGCAAAAATATCGACTTTGGCAACTATTTATGTTCTAAAGTACAAAACATAACTCTCAAAAAATAATAAATACATTTCTTCAGAACACTACAGAGCGGTTTTTTATCTAAGTGTCTTAAATTTACCACAATTAATAAAAAACGATTGGCGGCGCTAGTGGACGGAATACACGCTCTTAACATTATTATTAAAAGGATTTGCATTTTTGTGTATTTACATATTAACCCCTATGATAGATCGTAGATCTAATTTATTTTTGCTAACGCTACTTGTCTTGAGAACTGTCATTTTTACTTTGACAAGGTTCCATCACTTCCATCCCATTTAGAAGTGAGGCGTATTTATCGAAACAGTTAAAAACACAGGTATTTCAAAGTAACAACATGAAACAGGTATCTCAGAACCGAAATAACAGCTCCTACCTATTTCACCGTTCCTCAAACAACCGTAGTAGCCGTAACTCGAAATACAAAACGAAACGACCTGGAATAGCTATGTGAAACAGTTTCAAATGGAACATGCTCCATTCTCTTCTGACTTATTATAATAGAAAGAGACAACATCTGTTCTTTGGAACAAGCTCTTTGCTCCTCTGGTTCATTGTAATAGAGATAGAACCTGTTCCCTGCCAGTCACTGTTTCTGACCTTTACAGAAGCAGGTACTGTTTCTGAATCTGTTGCAATCAATGAGTCTTTAGTTCCAGTGGAACAGGCTGTTTTTTTGGAACAGGATTTTGGAACTGTTTTCTTCTTGGAACTGAAACAGGTGAAACAGGTTTCTAATTTTATCTATTCCAACCCACCCCTAATCCCATTCTCATCGCGTGCGGACTGCGGATTATACCAATACAAGGGAATTGGTTTCTAAAACAAAACATTGCGAATGTACTGGCTGCCTAGAGTTTAACTGCCTCAGTTGTCGAGTTGTTCAGGCATTTGCCTTGGTACCCGGTGGTCGTGGGCTCGATTCCCACGGGAAGCATACTTTGTAAAGTCGTTTCCAGTTTGCCTAGGACATTGCAGGTTTCACCTGATTGTCTGATAAAAAGATGATTCCGTGCTTCGGAAGGCACGTATAAGCCGGTGGTCCCGGCCGCCAAACGGCGGTCGTTAAACCATGATAGAGACCCTTGAGGCAGTTTAGAAACTCTGACACTGGGGTGTGTGGGATCGATAGACCTTACTGCTCACACAATAAGTAGAAGGACCTAGAGTTTCAACGGGATATTGTTTGCAATAGTTAACACAAAGGATGGGAGAAGAAAACGCTGTTTGGGACGGATCATGCCATCACGGTGTGTTGCGTAGGTAATAGGGAATATGCATGAAAAAAGTATTAATTATCTGAACAGTTTATCTAAAAGTATTCGAAAATATAATACTAACAGTGAAATTAGAATCTAAATTGCTCGAAAAACGAACGACATACAATTATTTTAAACAAATACAGGCAGCTGTATAGTCGTCGTGTAATTTGACGTCACAGTACGTATCGGACTTTTCTTTCTAACTGTAGTCTTTGAAGCTTTATAACTTCATAAATGATGAAGGTATTTAAAAAATATTTTCATGATTGTTTACTAGAGCTAATAAGTATTTTATTTTGCAAATAAAAAAATTGCATGCATATTCCCTATTGTTCCCGCGGCCTTAAGCTGCTTAACTGTTGATTTTTAGAACTAAAACTTTCAAAGCGGGGTATCGTCGATGCGGCCGTTTGTATGAGCGCTCCAAATTACTAAGCTGCTTTGACAAACGCAATATGCTCATTCAATGCGGCGTACTTTATTTCAGCCGAATTGAAATCCGGCTGAAATAAAGTACATGTAATAAAAGTCAAGATGTTTATTTCAATTAGATCATTAATCGACACTTTTGAAAGTCATCGTTAAATTTAAAATTATTCATAAAAAGGTGACTCTACTGTCCATTCGGAAAGGTAGATTCTGATGGAGAAGAATGGACAGGAAACTGCAGAGTTACTCTTTTAAAATCATATACGGCGTGTTATACGATTTGGCTGCGACTTATACACACATCGACCCAGTTTGTAAATGATACTGATAAGAAATCAATACTATTATAAACTTGGCTCAGATCCAATGTTCTTATCAATAAACAATGATTCGAACATCTTTATTGGAATGTTTACAAAAATACTACGTTTGGGCTGTGCTAATGGCGTAACCGTTGATACGCAAATAAATATGCTCCCACAATCTGTTAGTCTTTCAATGCAAGTAGCAACGTTTGCATTCCAAGGTAGAGTGAGATTATAGTTTGCTGAAAGACTTGAATGCTAGTCAACGAGGAATTGTTTACAAAAGATAAGAATGGAACTGTGATGTCACCACACCTGGGCTACTGGAGTTAGGTCCTATCCTCAAGTTTAAAATTTGGGCTTGCCTTTGTCCAACTGTATATTTTCATCATCTGCCTAGCCAAACTACATTGGGGTCGGCTTCCAGTCAAACCGTGTTCAGCTCAGTACCAGTATTTTACGTGGGGCAGCTGCCTACCAGACCTCCACAACCCATTAACTGGGTAACACGATACTCCTTGGCAAGACTGGTGTCAGATTTTCTGGCTTCTGACTATCCGTAACAACTACCAAGGATCTCCAAATGACAGCCGGGACCAACAGCTTAACGTGCTTTCCGAGGCACGGAGGAAACTCGGTGTGTTAAGATGGTCATCCATCCACAGACCAACCTCGGCAAGCGTTGCTTAACCTTGAAGATCGACCTGTGCGGCTGTTATTATTTAGCCACGAGCTCCTCGGCAGGCTGGCTGGCTAACTATCAAATAACCAAAATTAATTAGGCCAGAATTTGGGAAGGTGTAAAACACCATCCTTTATTTTTAGTGTTCCATAGTCCTGACAAGGAACCCTTATAGTTTTGTCGTGTCCATCCGTCTATCTGAGGTTTTGCTAAGAGACCGTTAGTACTAGAAAGCTGAAATATTGTAGGGGTGTGTATATCAATTACGCCGAAAATATGGTAACATAAAATTTTACAGGGTTGCTCCCCTTCATATGAAGTGGGATAAAAAAAAATTGGTCATTGATTAAAGCTAGCAGGTATGAGAATATGTACTAACACTACACTGTTATGCTACTGACAAAGTCAGTCACGTCTGGGGGCTCCGAGATCTTGCTCTACACAGCAGAATATGGGTTAACGCCAGAATACTGTGTATTAGACTTACTTGACGCCCTACGTTTTTTTTTTTTTTTTGAGACGTGTTGTCTCCTGCCTGATTTCTAAAATTTATAAAATACTAGCCGATGCCCCCGACTTCGCCCACTTGACAAATAACATACTAAAACCTTCCTCGAGAACCTCTCTATCCATTGGTAAAAACAGCATGAAAATTGGTAATTGTGCACCAATTTGAATTTGCTGCCAGACGTGGTGGAGTACTTTGTTTTATAAAGTGAAGTTGAGTGACGATTCCTCTTTTTTACTTATGACAGCAGTACACACAACCACCACAAGTACTTAGAGACAGAATCAAATACAGAGTCAATGAAGCTCGATGAGTCCCAGTGAAATGTTTTGACTGAGTCAATACATTACCTATCATTCTTGACTCCAAGCTCTTGTTCTACCAGCTCAAACAGTACTTTAGCATGTTTCTTGTTCTGTTCCACTCCGAGGGCTCCGATGGACATGAGGTTGGCAATAGCACATGGGTCTGTCGTACCCCCAAAGCTCATTGGGACATCAGGTATGATGGACACCACACAGTACTGAAAATAAATGGATAATTAACAGTGGTATCACCGCATTTTACACATTTCGGAAAGTTTATAGTCTCAGAAATAAATTCAACCGATTTTAATTAAACTGCATATATAACTAAAGGCATTTGGAATAACTCGGTGTCACGTAACCAAGTCTAAAAGGTAAGTTGTGTACTTGTTCAATTAAGTTTAGACAGAGAGTGATTTTTCTTTTCTATAGAAAACTTAAAATTGTTTTCCAAGAATAAGAACTTACCACCTACCATCATTTTGTGGCATTTTCCTTTAGGTTCTCATAGATAGCACTTTTGAATGTTGTTTTGCACACATTTAATGGAAAGATTATCCGACATGAATCTATGACTAAGAAAAGTGTAATTTGTTTCAAAACACAATATTGTAAGTAGTAAATTATTGAATTCAATTCAATTGGGCCCTTTCTCGTAATGCTTATTTCGATAGTAATTTCTTATTGAACCTGGTTGAGGTTAGCCTAAGCTATAATGTACTCTGTGGCCTAAGCAAAGGTCAAAACAATGTGCAGATTATGGGTACTACCTATATACTGGCAACATAATATAGGAAGGCCTTTTCCTATCGCTTCAACAATTAAGTACAGATAGTAAGCAGTAAAATCAAAATACCTGTTCTGGTTTCCCAAGAGCCTTTGCTAGAACCGGCACAGCTTTCAACACAAAATCTTGAGGAATTTTGCTCCTAGGCACATTAGTTTCGATTCTGAAGTGAGGCATAGCGATCTTTTTTATTTACTTAGATTTAAATGCAAGCGAGCGATTCAACCTAATCGCAATCAGTAAAATTCAGACGAGATTCAGCCGAGCAAACCAAACGCACTAAGCTGAAAGTACTCTGTGACACCTGAATCACTCAATGTCAAACAATGTCACTTAAATGTCATTACTGTCAAAAATAGAGCAATCATCGTCGATAGATGGCAGTAAGAAAGTATTAAGAACAGCTAAAACCATGTTAGAACTCTATTTATTAGCTTCATAAATTTTCGGTGAATGCCCTAATAAATAACTAATTGTATTTAGAATTAATCAATCACTCATCATTTGGTTTAGAAAACATTTGATGTAGAACGTAGCACATAATAAGTACCTGGAACCCGGAGATTATTATGATGCTTTTGTTGCTTATGGTTAGTGAATTCCGGTGTAACATGAAACAGTGTTGTGGTCTTGACCTCTGGGCAGTAATATCGATAAAAGGAATTACGTATTTTATTATTTTCGACCAAAAAGTGAAATGTAAAGATAAAATGCCAATCGTAAATTTTTCCTTTTCCTAAAAAGTCGTGTTATCCACAGTAATATTGTTAAGTTTGTTTATTTGCTGATTTGGTTGAACGCGCCAAAAATTTTTTTAGTGGTGGATAACACAATTATTGAGGAAGGCTTTAGATTTTATATAACACCTTGGCACGATTAATAGCAGTAGAATATAAATGTGACGCTGATGAAGTTGCGCGTTTCAGTAGTGTAGAATACATCAACATAAATATGATCCAGAATTTTTACGCAGCGAGAGCCAGAGGATTGGTAGAAGAAGTTACATCCATGAATTCACAATTCTGCACGGAATTAACCGGCATGTTCACCAATCGGATAGCTCTAATGATATAAGGAAGAAAGTGAATTATATTGCCCAACTCATATCTCATTGTATGCATCTTGCACTTCCTAATCAGCTGAAAGAAATCCAAGACCCAAGGTATCGCGTCGCCCCAGTAACTTTGAATAAATAACTCGACCTACGAATTATCGACACGATTACATCCCTAAACTTAATAGAGTTGTGACTTGTCTATGGCCAGTATTTGGAACACACATGCACTTTGTGCAGGGCGTGATAACAAATTATAATATTGACGCTTATTTTTGTCTCAATGGACCATATTTATACCGTGCTGTGCTTTGTTCTACCCAGTCTCAGTAGTGATATCGTAATATAAGGGTCTCGGCCATCTTTGGGTGTATTATTTCACATATTTTGTTGAATTTCTCAGTATAGTCGTTCATTGTTATAAGTTCAAACATGGGGGCTGAACAATCGACAAACGAAAGAAGATATCAGACCGCACCGCCGTAAGTATTCTTCTTTATTTACAGGGAATTATTAAATTAGTAGTTTAGTCTATTTTTTGACTTGATATTGCACATACCTACCTACATAAGCAACAAAATCATTAATTTTGTGCTTGTTCCTTGTTCATTGTGTTCTGTGTACCTACATAATTGACACCAGAAACTTTTTTATCTTAATTACCTACTTCCATTAATGTTAGGTATTATTTATGTCCTTTGTTGACAGCTGTTGTGGCTACATTAAATAGGCAATTATTGAAAACAGGAGATAATTTTATTTATTTGTGTTAGAATTGCAAGGATGGCGAAAAAGTAAAAGTTTTTCACATGAAGAATAGAGCTTGTAAAACATGGCGTCCATGTTTTGACCTCAGACCAACAAAAAAGGTTTTTTTGTTGGTCTGAGGTTTTGACAAAAAATACATACCTACCACGTTGTATTATTAGTCTCGCTACTAAGGTACATTATGCTTATCCTATCACTACCTACATATTATCAAACAAAGTCCTCCGCCGCGTCTGTCTTGTCTGTTCGCGATAAACTCAAAAACTGCCGCACCGATTTTCATGCTGTTTTCACCAATGGATAGAGTGGGTCTCGACTCGAGGAAGGTTTTTAGTACCTATATAATTTGTAAAGCAAGCGAAGCCGCGGGAATCAGCTAGTAGCTTATAGTTAACGCGAAATTGAGTTAGTTCGTTTGATTTCACTCACTGAACCGATTGTGATGAATTTTGGTACAAGCTACTTTTTAGTTTTATTCGAAAATCTATTACCGCGAGCGAAGCCGCGGCCAAAGGCTAAATTATTAAATAAATATTTATGTAGAATGCGAAACCGTCAGAAAATTATCATAAGGCATCAAAAACACAACTTGGTTCAAATTGTAAGGGTTGTAAAGGTGCGATTCCACCGAGGCGACGGCGAGCGGAGCGGAGACTAGAAACGTTGGTTGAAAGCCACAACGCGTCTCTCGTCTCGCCTGTGATTGGCTTATTCCGACACGCCTCTATATCTATAGAAAACGTGCAAAAAGTACCTATTGGTGGTAGCAGAGGAAGTGCTAATGTCAAGTATGTCATAAGTGAAAGTTTCGAATTGCGCACGTTCCCTTGAAGCAACGAGGAGTAGGTACTATCTCTGTGTAAGAAAATTGTCCGTCAAAATGCGTTAAATTAGGATGGCACTACAAACGCATCAAAGAAATTTAAAAGAAGAAAAACTAGATAGAAAAATAAACAAGGAAAGAACAACTTCCGCATCGTTATTTTTTTTAACTATTGTACCTAGTCTTTTTAACCCAAAGGTTGACTGGTAGAGAATGCATTGATGCATTAAGTCCGCCCATGTACCACTATTGTGCATAAAGTTTAAATAAATAAATACGCACGCGTTTGACCACTATCTCATCTGATGGCAAGCGATAATGTGGTCAAAGATGAAGCACGCTTGCCTAGAAGTAACCTATTCACTCTTGACGTCTTGACTTAAAGACTCCCAGGTTGTAGCTATCAGGAAACACAGACTCCGGCAGAGAATTCCGCTCCTTAGCGACGTACTATGGCCCAATTAAGAAACAATGATACATAATTAAATTTTTGACTATTATTTTCAATGCTAAATTAGTAATTATAAAAAAATATAATATAGGTATATGTAAAGATCAGATGATATGTGAGAAAAAAAGTTCATCAAACTCTGCACTTCAATCCGTCTACAACTGCTACATTTATACCATAAGGAACTGTACTCTGGAAGGTTTTTGAATGTTACCTACAGCTAGACACTTTTTCAACCTGTCACCCATATAAGATCGTCCTCCTCCGCCTCGCCTTTATTCTCCATGCCCTGTAGAGAGCATGCAGGGACTCTGCTTTGGTGACGGCACGAAAGCATCAATGTCAAATAGGTACACTATCTCCACTAAAACGGAGTACAGATTTCGAGCATTGTGATTGGTAAATTCATGCGCCCCGCCTCTGTGAAATACAGCCTTATATAAATGTCACCGGCCGAACATGTCGTGAGCCATTCTAATTTAAGATCTCGTATGCATTTATTATTTTAATTTTGTATGTATACACATGTTTGAGCAAATAAAATTTCTTATTCCTATTCTCATTCCGGAAATTGGCAGACTCCGTAAGATTGTAATAAATCTTGATTAGATTATAATTTCTCGAAATAATATGAAAAAGTCGTTTTCTATATAATATCCAAATTCAATAGATTCCGATACGTCCGTGACTTATTTAGAAAAAAAAAATACAATTTCACGCGATATTTTAGAATCTTATGGAGTTTGTAATTTTTCGGTGACATACATTACATATAAGTATTATGTAAGTATATACTTATTAACCGGGCTTGAAAGTCATTACGAAGTATTACGAACCTACATCGCTTTGACGAACAATGAACACATTCTTGAGCTTATCGCGTCCACGGACTTGTGTAACGCAAGACGACTGGCTGTTAGCCTTAAATTAAATGACGGCTCAGAACGCTTGTATAGAAGAAACCTTGTCACTCTTGACTTAAGGACTCCCAAATTGGTCCAATAGTTTTAGAGCTTATTCGTAACAAACAAACAAAAAGAAGGTAAGCCAAGTGCGAGTCGGACTCGCGTGCAAAGGGTTCCGAGCTAATTTGAATTTTTGTAACAATCATGTTGTTTTAACACTATAGGTTTTGCTGTAATCATTGAGCATTGAGCATCGATGACGAGTTGCTGGCCTGTCGGTTTTCTATCGGTTACATTTTGGGGAGTGTGCGACGGAATTGCATAACTTAATTCCGCCAAGCCCGTTCCACCATCGGACCACAAGACGTACGGCGATGTGCCACCGGTACATGGCGTAGATCCCACCTATACGCACAAAACGTTTTGGGAATACATTCATTGTGCGTACAGCTAAGGAGTGTAATTCCCTGCCTGAGTCTGTGTTTCCTGATAGCTACAACCTGGGAGTCTTTAAGTCAAGAGTGAATAGGTTACTTCTAGGCAAGCGTGCTCCACCTTAGACCGCATCATCGCTTAAGGCGGGGTTGCAGTACTTTTTAAGATTTTTGAACGTCTGAAAATCTAATTAATTATGAGTGTTTTAATAAATAAAAATCATTACATAAAAATTGAACATACCCTCAAGTAAATCGTAAAGATAGAAACGCGATTTAGAATGATTGGCTCGATACTTTTTTTTATCAAACACTAGCTGACCCGTGCCCACTTCGTTGGGCGGTAAACATTTTAACTTGTGATGAAATTATGAGTGTGGTTCGGTTAGTACTGACTGCTATGATTTATTTCCTGACGGCCAAAAGGAGGGTTTTGTTTTTATTGTATAATAATATGTATGTAGCTAGGCTAGCGAGCCGCTGCGAGCGCTCAGCGTTAGGCTCCCTGTCCCTTGTTGCAGAGACATGCTGCTTTAAACCACTGAGACGCTGTGCTCGTTCAGCGCTAGACTCCCGAGCACGGACCTGCGATGTTCTCCAGCTTTGGTTAGCAAGCCACTATGAACGCTCGGAGCTAGATTTCCCAGCGCGTGCTTGCGACTTATTTTCTCTATTCCTCGAGAGGCTCTTCCGTACGGCGTACTCGAGCTGCTCTTGTCTCATGTCTGGGACTGGGATGTCTGATGGGAAAGTTGTGATATCCTTTTAGGCATGATAAACAATCGCTGAAACTGTCCGATATCCCAAAAACAGAAATATCACATCTTCGAACTCGAAGAATGAGAACGAAGTATTATTGTAATTGTGTTTTGAGAAACCGAGCAACCAAAACAATTTTAAAGACCTACAACATTCAACCAACTATGTACAACTCACCTACCAAACGACAAAAGTTAAATAATAACTGGAGAGGGTCATTAATCCGCGGAAAATCATTCAGAAAAATGGATATCATTCGGATAAAACGTCCGTACAAAGCATGTTCTAATGCGGTTCGTGAATGGACGGCGCGGGCGGCGTTTTGCGATTTAGTAATTTTATATTATCTTCGAAACTATTCAACCAATTGGCATACTGTTTTGGGCAAATCGTATCTCTGTGATGTTCTTGTGATCATAATAACATTTTTTTCGATAAGGTTTAATATTTTGTTGTTTAAAAAATCGTCCAAAGATAAGTACGTCGAAAAATACTTTTTTTAACACATAAAAGCTACTATATCTGCTAAAATACAAAAGATAGAAATATGGTGCCGCGGACTTTTTTGTAGAACTATTCTAGGCGGACCAGGTTGCCATACATTGTTTTCAATTATATACAACTGTTAAGGCAGCGCACGCAAATAACTCTGTTGTAAGAGCTATTTTTTTCCGCCTGGATAGACAAAAATTGAGATAGTTCGACTAATATGCATGATATCTTTATAATTTATAGCCTATAGCACTCACGAATAATGTAGCTTTCTACCAGTGAAACAATTTTTCAAATCGGACCAGTAGTTCCTGAGATTACCCCCTACATACAAACTTACAAACAAATGTTACCTCTTTATAATATTAGTATAGAAGTATAGATGACACTAAATTACAATTTTAAACGTGTACTGCTAAGAGATTTCATCACGAATATATATAAAAGTTATATCAATAGATAGAGCTTTTTATTTTGAAGTAAATGGTGAAACCGTATTGCGTAATTTCTTTATCAGTTTTCGCCAGGAAGAGAAAACAATCAAAATTAGGCATTATTTCGCTCGCCGGACAGTCGCTGTTGTTCGTCAAAACACACAGTACTGCAACCTCGCCTTAACATCAAGTGTGATAGCGGTCAAACGTACGCCTATAAATATTAAAAAAAAAAGGTATAGAACTATTGTCTGCATTTTTTTGAAATTTTATCTAATCTACTAGCTGACCCGCGCAACTGCGTCTGCCTCACATTTTCCATTAATGCTCCGCTCCTATTTATCTTAGCGTCCGCGTATGAATTCTCGTTATTCCCCGTGTAAATCCCGATCCTTCGGGAATTCCGGGATAAAAAGTATGCCAGCCTATGTGTTATTCTGGGTCTTCAGCTACCTACATACCAAATTTCATCGAAATCCGTCCAGTAGTTTTTTCGTGAAAGGGTAACAAACATACATACACATACACATACACATACATCCATCCTCACAAACTTTCGCATTTATAATATTAGTAGGATAGCCTTCCTCGATAAATGGACTATCCAACGCAAAAATAATTTTTCAATTCGAGCTTGTAGTTCTTGAGATTAGCGCTTTTAACCAAACAAACTCTTTTGCTTTACAATATTAGTATAGATAATTTTAATTTTTGATTTAACTTTTTGAAAAGCTTCAAAACTATTAATTTTTAAACATTAAAAAAATACATTTATAACCGTCACATAGGTAGGTACCACCGTCGTATACACACGATACAATTTGTAAATTTATTTTTTTGAAATGATCTAGTTTGGCCCACATACTCAAAATTTAGTAATCTACGTAAAACGCGTCCGGTTATGGGTCCGGAGAAAACTGACTGACAGACGGACTGACATCCGAGTGATCCTATAGAGTTCCGTTTCTTATGATGTTCGGAACCCTTAAAATATGACTCAGAGGCTTTAGTTGCATTGCATGACTGCTATCACAGTAATTTACGAATAATTATAATGTTATGCTGCGCACAACAGACTCGAGCATGGAGGAGCTCGTGATTAAAAAATAACAGCCGCGCGGGTTGAACTTGAAGTTAAGCTACGCTTGCCAAGGTCGTTCAATGGATGGGTGACAAAACTTACCCGAGTTTCCTCCGTGCCTCGAAAAACACGTAAACCTCAAGTCCCGGCTGACATTTGAACATGATTGACAGTAATTGCGAAGAGACAGAAGCCAGAAAATGTTGCTTATCGTGGTATCCAGTTACTGGGTTATGACTTTGTGAAGGCCTGACAGGCAGTCGTTTTATGTAAAGTAGGTATGTGTAAAGGGTTGGCTTTAGTGTGTTTTGGCAGGCGGAGAGAGCTAAAAGTGGTTAAATCTGGTAGAGGGTGGGGCCCCGATTAAATAACGCTACCACTCTTATTACAAGGTAATGGATATTTTTCCAGAAATTCACAAAATTTGTTTCTACCCTCAAATCAGATAAAAAGCAGACGTCAGTAAACGTTATTATTAGGTGAAACGGAACGTTAAAATTGGCGATCGACAAAAAAAAATAAGAACCACGAAAGGTTATTTTTTTTAAACCACCCAGAAGTAGGAGCCCCGCCAAGCGGGGCTGCGTTGACTACGCCCTTGTTAGTATTGATTTGAAGCAAATTTAGAACCGCACGTGATTTTCCTTGACCGCAGTAGGTGATTTTAGGGTTTTGAGGTTAGATTACAAATATATGTTTTTCTCAAAAATGGTGCGATAGGGTAGTTTTCACGGGAGTGGTACCAGGGGAGAGGGGACATCCAACTCCCTCCCCCCTCCCTCTGCCTGCCAAACGATACTAAAGGGACCCCTGTGTAAATACTCAGCTGCAATTGATTAGACTGGAAGCCTACCCCAGATGACTGGGTAAAAGCTAAGCAGATTTGCTGCGAAATTCACAACACTAGTGTGTGTGTGTGTGTGTTGTGTTTACCCTAGGGTAAAACCAGGATAGTTGCCACACATTTTTAAATCTATACTTCTATACTAATATTATAAAGCAGAAGAGTTTCGTTTGTTTGTTCGTAAGGATGAACGCGCTAATCTCGGGAACTATTGGTCCGATTTGAAAAATTCTTTCAAAAATTAAATTGTTAAATAGCCCATTGATCGAGGAAGGCTATAGACTATTATATATCATCACGCTAAGACAAATAGGAGCGGAGAGTTATGGAAAATGTGACGCAGAAGACGTTGCGCGGGTCAGCTAGTTACATTATATCTCTCAGTACAAAAAGCAAAATATTTTATTTTTAAAATGGGTAAGTAGGTACTTACTTATACGTTGCGAGCCGCAACGAATAAGTGAGCTTAGCTTACAAGAAGTGAGCTGTTAAGGGACTACTTATTCAGCTCCAGCGAGTAGTCCCTAATCCTTCTAAAAAAAGATGGAGTAACAGTTCACTACTAACAGAGGCTTATTCGCAAAACGCCACTTCGACAAAACTTACTCCACCTAAGCGTTCAGGGTGAGGTTTGACGATCGGCGGGCCTTGTCTACTCGTGTTATGCATATACTTCATCCAAATTCGTTCAGTTGTAGAGGCTTGTATATTTAATGCTGCCTTCTGCAATCACTTACTGATGATATTATTTTTTTTTGTTCAGGTCTCAAATGTCTGAGACTCAGGTGCAACGCCTCCTCGAAACCCAACGACAGCAATACGAGAGGAAACTGGAAGAAGTTGCCGCAAGGGCAGCCGCACAGAGGAGACAAGAAGAGGCCGCAAAGGCAGTCGCACAGAAGAGAGAAGAACTAGCCGCTCTGAGGAGAGAAGAACTGGCCGCTCAGAAGAGACTGGAAGAAGCCGCTAAAGCTGCCGCTATAAAGAAGCAAGAGGAAGAGGCCGCCAAAGCAGCCGCGCAAAACTCAGCATTTAGGTATGTTTAACTAGGTACTCAGGGCCGGATTATGCCAGCCCACGCTGGCAAACATTAGTTAGACACATGGTGGACCACCTCTGGACTTTCAAAGGTGGCCCATTGAACTTAACTAGGCTTAGGACTGATTTTTCAATAGTCAGATAACGTTCATTCGAAGAATAAATACGTCACATTGACATTTTCCATACGTACATAAAAATGGCCGTCTGACAGATTAGACGGCCATTTTTATTCCTCGGGTAAAAGTTATGGACTATTGACAAATCAGCCCTTAGACTTTTTAGGGTTCCGTATCCGAAGGGTTACCAACGGAACCCTATTACTTAACCTCCGCTGCCAGTCCGTCTGTCTGTCAGCGGGCTGTGTCTCAAAAACCGTAACAGGTAGACAGTTGACATTTCCACAGAGTGTGCATAACAATATATTGCCGCTTTAGCAACAAATAATCGCTATCACTACATATTTTAAAACAAAGTCCTCCGCCGTATCTGTCTGCTGTTCGCGATAAACTCAAAAACTCCTGCACCGATTTTGAAGCTGTTTTCATAATCATAATCATAAATATTTTATTTGTGATACATAGGTACAGTGGTTGGACATGTTTCAGGTTAATGTGCGCTATGATCAGCCTATTATAGGCATACAAAAAGAATTAATTACAATTTTTACATGCAAATATAGAGCTTACTCGTAATAAACTACAAATTGTCTACATAAATGATTGTATTATTTAATTACTATAGGAAAAAAAAGTCAAAAATATCTTGTTAGGTAGGTAAATGTCAAAATAATTCAGATTTAAATAATCAATTATGATTTGAAATTACAATGTAGTCAAAGAAGCAAATTAACATTACACCATTGGATAGAGTGAATCTCTAGGAAGGTTTTAGTATATAATGTGTCAACCGACATCCACGCGGACGAAGTTGCGAGCATCAGCTATTACCAAATAAATTAAAATAAAAGGAGGCTCCCATACATTTTTTTTTTTCGGTAGTATACCTACGGTGTGGAACTCTTTATGAGATTCCGACTCGCACTAAGCCGGTTTTTAAAGAATAGGGTAGGTATACGCTTGGAAAAAATGATTAGTATCAGTGTGTTGATTGGTTACAGTATCGAACGCGACCGAACACCGTACAGCTATGCCGGCAACCAACTGCAGCAGGCGGCAACCGCTCCGCCCATGTATGGGTACTCCCCGGTGTACCCCAATCTCCACCAAGGACCGGCGAGCCCAAACAACGGTCAATTTATGAGCCCCAACCCTTTCCGGCCTAAGAATGAAGGATTCGTATTTGTCGAGAACTTCGTACAGAATCAAAGGTAATTTGAACTAATAAATCCCAATCTTGCGTGTGTTAACACTCCATTCCCGTCGATTCTGCAGTGCAATTCTGTAATCATATTGAAGTGTAAACTTAGGCGAAGTGAACGACAATAGTGAGCTGTCAAACCATACAAACCATAGGTATGGAATGACAGCTTACTTGTCGTTCACTCGACCTAAGTGTACACGGTGAGATTTCGACGGAATAGACCGACAATTGAGCTGTCATGTCATCTTGTTTGTATGGTTTGACAGCTCTCTTGTCGTTCACTTCAACTAAGTGTTCACTTCGACATGTCTACAGAATAGCACTTCTGTCCAATCCAAGTAAACAAAATGGAATGACAGCTCCCTTCGTGATCACTTCACCCAAACCTTTTGATTCACTTCGATCAGAAGTGCTATTCTGTAGACATGTCGAAGAGAACACTTAGTTGAAGTGAACGACAAGAGAGCTGTCAAACCATACAAACAAGATGACATGACAGCTCCATTGTCGGTCACTGCACCCAAGTGATCACGGTGGGATTCGACAGAATCGAACGGCTGGTCGCTTCGTGATCACTTCACGCAAGCGTTCACTTCGACATTTCAGAATCACCCGGCAATGCTTCTGGAGTTTATATGTATACGGGAAGATTTTTATCATCAGCCAATTTTTTTTACAAAAGTAAAAATACAGCGGTTCACTTTATTTTGTCGAGGTCATTATGCACAAATGTGGACATTGATTGATGCATGGAAAATCACGTTGTAATTCGTGTATTTTCGAATCGTTCGAGCACCCCTCTTAGAGCACCCGCCTAGGGGTGCGTCCACACCATACAGACTTCTATAGAATTTTGTCTGTGTATCGCAGCAATGATATCTATACTAATCTATATCTATACTATCTATACTAATATTATAAAAAGGTAACATTTGTTTGTGAGTTTATAAGTTTGTATGTAGGGGGTAATCTCAGGAATTACTGGTCCGATTTGAAAAATTCTTTCAGTGTGTGACGCAGACGAAGTTGCGTGGGTCAGCTAGTTTACTATATACTAGCTGACCCACGCAACTTCGTCTAAGTCACATTTCCCATTAATGCTCGGCTCCTTTTAGTCTTAGCGTGATGATATGTATCCTTCCTCGATACATGGGCTATCTAACACTGAAAGAATTTTTCAAATCGGACCAGTAGTTCCTGAGATTAACCCCTACATACAAAGTTACAAACAAATGTTACCTCTTTATAATATTAGTATAGATGTTATAGTCAAAGTCCGATACACAGTCTCTTCGCGGAAGGACTGGTTTATCCTAGGTTTGGCCAAAGCCATCAGGCAATCCCCGAAATAGGTACATTTCAATTTCGCCCTTTGCCTGAAGTATTTTTAGTCAAACCCAGGAGCTCCTAACTTTTCAGTCAAACGTCGAAAGTAAATTATTCTGTTTCGGTTTTGGCCTAGTCAATCCTAGAAGCGACTGCAAAACTCGGTCAAACGTTGATCTGAACATGTTTAAACAGGTTCATAATGTCTCTCGCGGTGTTCCGACCGATTGTTTTGTCATTTCATGTTCGTTCAGTGCATTTCTAAATGTCATAATGCCTCACCATGCCAGAATAAAGATTAATTTTTCATTTTAATTACCTAAGAAATTATTAAAACAATTAACATTAACATTAATGCCTCACCATGTCAGAAAAATGATTAATTTGCCACTTTAATTACCTAAGAAATTATTAAAACAATTAACATTAAAGTTCATGCCTCACCATGTCAGAAAAATGATTAATTTTCCATTTTAATTACTTAAGAAATTATTAAAACAATAAACAGCAAAATTTTAAAAATGTTATTTTTTTATACTCTTACAAACTAACCTCCGTATATTCCAAAGCATTTATTTATTTATTTTATACTTTATTGCACATCGTACAAAAGGCGGGCCTAATGCCACACGGCATTCTCTCAAAGCATCTCAAATATAAAAGTGAAAATCACGTAAGCTGACCAATCAGGTGTCAGAACTGGCAGAGTTAAGCGGTTCTTAAGACTTGAAAGCTGCTTAAATGATAAAATGCTTCCAAATATCCGAAGATAAGACACTTCATACCTATATCGGAGTTTGACTCGTCAAACCCCGATTTAATAAAATTGTGTTTTGACGTTTGCCTGACCAAATTAGTCTCTCCCAGGTTTGACGAAAATTGTTTAGTCAAAGGCCGAAAATTTACATTTGTTTGGGCTTTGACCAAGTCATTCAGTCTGACCTGAGGATTGACCAGTCCAACCTAGGAGCGCCGGAGCTTCGGAGTTTGCCTATAACATAGATATAGATTACTAGGTAAGCCTCCGCTGTCCGTCCGTCTGTCCCTAAGCGGGCTGTACCTCAAAAACCGTAATAGGTGGACAGTTTAAATTTTCACAGATTGTGTATTTCAATTGCCGCTATAAAAACAATAACTATATGGGTTCCATTTTTTTGCCATTTGGCTACCCTAAAAATTAAGGTACAGGGTATGAGGGTACGGAACTATGGAACCCTTCAAGTGCGAGACCGACTCGCACTTGGCCGGTTTTTTATTCAGAGTATCATACTCTAAACAGACACCAGTCTGTATCATGTGGAGCCACCATTAGGTACTACTCACACTTATTCACCTCTATTCAGCTTATTATGCCTATCGAAAACAATGATTTTGTATGGAAACGCGTAGGCATCCGAACGGATGCCTACGCGTTTCCATACAAAATCATTGTTTAAAAGTGAACACTTTTCCGCGTCTATTCAGCATTCGCGGCAAACAAGTATAAAATGAGGACAAAATAATGTGTTACTATCATGCGAGTGTTATAGATAGAATAGGCTTGTGTCCTGAAAAAATCGAATTAGTCCGTCAGTTAGATTATCAAAAAATATTTGACCCGTATTTTTTCTTTTGTTACGGGAATCAAAGTTGGCGAAGTTACGACGTTTTTAAAATCCTCAATACTTCACGCCCTGGCATAATTTTTAGCGGGTCGTGACGTCACGAGCCCCCACTCCCGAGTTTTGATGCGTTTTATCTTTGTCAATATTCATTTATTTACAAAAACAGTTGTCCATTATTTTTCAATAAAAATTATTATTTCATCATTATATTTCTAACTGACGGACTAAATAGTTTTGCAATTTGTGAATGATGGAAAGTAGCCTATTCAGTGCTGTTCTGCCGCTGTCGCCTTCTCATTCTTACGATGCTGTACGCGGCTAATAGAAGCTGAACTGTATAAGTGTGACCAAAATCGTTCAGCGAAATGGAGCTGAATAAGGTGTAGGCCTTTAGCGGTCTTAACAATTCGCGTGTGAGACACAATAGTAGACCAACAATGGACGTGCAACTGCGCACGATATGATAAGCACTGGACAGTCAACGTTAAGTACCTACGTCCGGTCCTCTGCCACTTTGCATAAACATAGAACATAGAATAGATACCTATATGCTTATGCGTCAGTCCTGCGGAATGGCTAAACATTTAACAAATACATATATGTATGTAGGTACCTACCTATATTTAGGCTGAGTTGTACCATAGAAGAAGTTATAGTTAAAGTTTGCGTCAAATTTTAACACTAACAGAAGCGCTGACTTTAACGGTTATAGTGAAATGTGTTGCACCAGCGAATTCATTAGCTTTGTTAAAGTTAAAGGGAAGAGTCAAGTCAAGAGATTATATTCAACGCGTTTGATAGTTGACGGATAATTTAACACAAACAATAACACTAACCAGCGGAAAGTGAGCGGTTACAGTTACGGTTAAAGTTATGACGTCATTTAACTATTTGTCAAATGGTGCAACTAATTTTTGGCCTAATCGATACTTTAACTGAAGTTTCGATGTTTGTTATTGTTAAAGTAAGATGGTGCAACCCAGCCTTAGACAATAAGCTAATATTGTTGCGGCCATAGACCGAAAAGGCGCACTCAGCGAAAAAAACTTGCCAAGTGCGAATCGGACTCGCGCGCGGTTTTGAACTAATTTTAACCGCCTCCGTGGTCTAGTGGCTATACCACCTGATTCAGACCCAGAGGTCCCGGGTTCGATTACCAGCGGGGGCAAATTATTTGCTCGGTTTGGTTGGTGGTAGGACTTGTTCTAAGTCCGCCTGGCAAGCTACCACCATCATGTCTAAGTCTGTCGCCATAACAACAATGTTAACAGCATTGTTGTGTTCCGGCAGTTAGAGGTATGATAGCCAGTTCCTCCGTGTAAGAGGATTCCTGGTGAAACTCGCTTCCATCTTCGGCTTAATCATCACTTTCCATCAGGTGAGATTTGTGCCAAGAGTTTCCCCGTTCTGAATATAAAAAAAAATAAATTTCAACATGTGTTTTTTACACCACAGACCTAATCTGGTATATTTATTTAAACTTATAAAAATATATATAACTAGCTGACCCGCGCAACTTCGTCTGCGTCACATTTTCCATTACTGCTCCGCTCCTATTTGTCTTAGCGTGATGATATATACATATTTAAATATACGCCTATAACCTTCCTCAATAAATGGGCTATCTAACACTGAAAGATTTTTTCAAATCGGACCAGTAGTTCCTGAGATTAGCGCGTTCAACCAAACATACAAACTCTTCTGCTTTATAATATTAGTATAGATTGCATATACAAAATCTACGTTCAGTTACGTATCCTGATCTCTCTCTCGAATTAAGAATATAATTATGAAGAGGGTACCTAATGCAGGGCACTGTATCTCTATCGGTTGAAATGCCGACCAGCCCAGGTACCTAATCTCCTGGCACAAACTAATCTTGAATCAAAATCAACAAAACCAACTATCGAACGAATGGTGCTGAATCAAGTGGATTCTTTATTTCGTCCAGAACAGTCCAAAAAGAAACACATTTTCTCCGATTTTTACTGACAATATTGCTGATTGTAGACCACTGATTAATTTAATTTGTTTTAACATTTTATAATATCAAAAAAGTTTTACTGGGTTCATAGAATCGATTTATTATAGAGGAGCTCGTGGCTAAATTGAAACAGCCGCACGGGCCGATCTTCAAGGCTAAACTATAACAGACGAACGCATCGATCTTCAAGGTTAAGCAACGCTTGCGAAGGTTGGTCTGTGGGTGGGTGACCATCTTGACATACCGAGTTTCCTTCGTGCCTCAGGAAGCACGTTAAGCCTTTGGTCCCGGCTGTCATTTGTAGATCTTTGGCAGTCGTTACGGATAGTCAGAAGCCAGTAAAATCTGACTGAAATCTTGCATTGAATGAGTTGTGGAGGTCTGGTTAGCAGCCGCGCCACGTAAAATACCGGTATTCAGCTGAATCCGGTTTGTTTGGAAGCCGAGCCAATATAGTAAGGAAAAGGCTAGGTTGTTATAATGGTCACCCATTCACAGACCGACCTCGGCAAGCGTTGCTTAACCTTGAAGATCGACGTGTTCGGCTGATATAGTTTAGCCACATTGAAACATAAGACCAAATATTCACCTCTTCTGTTAGTAAAACAGTTTACTTATGGATACAGGTAACTCTCCGGAGGAGACTCTCCTCTCCTCCCAGTAAATCGAAAAACAATCTAGTCATTCAATCAAATCCATACTTCCATAGCTATTTATATAATTTAAATTCATATTAATTAAACGACTTCAAGTTACACAACGTAAAACATGGGGCTGACCTCATGCTACTGCGGCATAAGTACAACGCCATCTATCGATCTACAACGTAACTGAACTGTCTTTATACTCATAACTACTCATAAGTTCAAACTTAGAAGCTTACACGTTACGATAAATAATGATAATATAGTAAAATGTTCACTTTTATTGCTACATTTTAAGTTTAATTAAAAAATAACTCAAAAAGACATTGTTTCGGGGTCTTTTCACACATTTCTTATTAAAAAAATTCTCAATAGATGGCATTGCAAGTATCATTCTGAAGTCTCAATGTTAACAACCTATTTTAGCGCTCGATGAAGTTTCTTCGTAAACTTTAAAATTCGATATCTTTTGATTTTGTGGGTCGATTTTGATGAAATAAACACTAAATGTTGCTCCGATTATCACTTAATATTTCGAAGTACCTAAATTTTGAATCCAATCAGTGGTTTATGCGTGATGCTCCTCCAAACGCACAGACAAACAGACGCACAGACAAACAGACAAACAGAAAAGAATTTCAAAAACTGCTTTTTTGTGTTCTATGTCATTTTTCTGACATTTCTATGTATTTTTTATGCGAAAATATTCAATGTACAGACACGGCAACTCTACGATTTTATTATATGTATAGATATAGATTAAAACACTCGCAGTAAATCCTTTCCTTTCGTTATTTCACACGATAACATTTGTTCTTTTTTATAATTTTCTAGTTTAATCCCCAAAAGTGACCCTCGGCCTCGTACTGAAAATTTATTTATTTACGTAACGCGTCCATGCTTGGGTCGCAGAAGTCCATATGCGTACCAAATTCCAACAGAATCAGTCCTGTAAATCCGGAGAAAAATGGATGTGACAGACGGACATGCGTCATGTTCCTGAACGGGCGCCGTCAGTCGGGACTGGTCATTTCTCAGCTGCCATGGTTGATTTTAACTATTTCTTTGAATTGTTCCTCTTTTATCCTGCTCGTCTTTTACATCGTTCTCACATGTATGTATAATTTCAACCCGATGTAAATAAATGTTTGTTAAAATTTATTATTTTTAAAAGAGTGTCCGTGGAGTTTCTTGCACGTTCTTCTCCATAGAGATCTACGGTTTGGAACATGCAAATAGCTTCAACGTTTTGGACCGACCGACCTTGACAATTCAAAAGTGCCTGTAAATGGTTGAATTTTGAAATAAATGCTTGAATTTTGAACAGACACCCGAGTGATCCTATAAGCCTGTTGCACTTCACAATTGCGAAAGAGATACATGTACTGTGATGGAGACAAAAGTCACCAGTGCGTGCCTAGCCTAAGGTTTCCGCTTTTTACGAATGTTCGGAACTCCTTAAAACTAGTAAAATACCAGCAGTGTGATTCTGTTAACATGTCGAAGTGAACACTTAGGCGAAGTGAACGACAAGTGAGCTGTCAAACCATACACACAAGATGGTATGACAGCTCACTTGTCGTTCACTCCACCTAAGTGATCACGGTGAGATGTCGACAGAATCGACCGGCTGTACTCTTCTAGCCGTGATCTGTGAAGCAGTTTTGATATCATGTGTTTGTTTGTTTGTACAGCTACAACCGGCCAGGCCCAATGCCCTCAGCCCCTCCCGCTCGAGGGTCACGGGGACCATCTCCAAGACCGCGCTCAGTCAGCAGGTACGTCCCTGAATCCCACCTCGTCTAAATAACCCAAAAAGTTAAATATCATTTATCATACTAACACAATTTGAAGATAATGAATAAATGGCTCAATATCAAAGAGCGGATTCCACCAATGAAACTGATCACGATCAAGCTGCGTTCAAGAGTTGTCAGTGTCAATATTCCATAGATAATAATGACACTGACAGGCCTGACAGCCCATAAACGTGGTTCATGTGTTGATCGCGTTTAGTTTCAGATTGATTATATCCGCCCTAAGTCTTCGTTTCGTGTCGATTAACTCTGAATACTAAATTTTGCAACCTGTACAGCTCTATCATTGGCTTCGTTCAAATCTTGGATGGTACAGGTATCTAAGTAATTTCTTCACTTACCTCGACGAACAGTCGCCATCTTGTTTTTTCAATAAGTACCATTACCACAGACAAGACAAATTTTTACTGCGCGTCGTCGCAAGGGTAATAGGGAATATGCATAAAAAAAATATTTATTAAGTATCTAAAAACTAGCTGACCCGTGCAACGTCGTCTGCGTAACATTTTTCATTACTGCTCCGCTCCTATTGGTCTTAGCGTGATGATATAGCCTATAGCCTTCCTCGATAAATGGGCTATCTAATACTGAAAGAATTTTTCAAATCGGACCAGTAGTTCCTGAGATTAGCGCGTTCAACCAAACAAACAAACATACTCTTCTGCTTTATAATATTAGTATAGATATACAAAAATATATTACTAACAGTGGAAATAGAATCAAAATTGCTCGAAAACCAAACGAGATATAATTATTTTAAACAAATATATCTGTCCCTCTCGCGAAAACGCTGTTTTCTATGGCAGATATATTAAAAAATATTTTCTAGAGTGTTTACTGGAGCTTATAAGTAATTCATTTTATGAATAAAAAAATCGCGTGCATATTCCCTAATGTCGAAATTAAAATACCTTGTGACGTAAATTAAACAGAGATTTTTACAGATTCAAATTCAGTTATACTCGAAATATCAAAACAGATTTGGCAGCAGCAATAAGGCACTGCTGAACTCCTGTCCTGCTTAAAACTAGGGCTTGATCCCTATATTAACTTTATGTCACTGGATTTATCCAACCTTTTCTCAAGCAGACCTCGCAGCGGGCCCAAAGAACGGGATGTATTGGACTGCCCAACTTGTCAAGCGAGATTCGGGATGAAGATCTTTCAGTGCGACGGCGGCCATAGCTCTTGCAACGACTGCAAGAATAGAGGGCGAGCATGCGGTATCTGCAGGATGCCGCTGACCAACCGCAGGAACTATGACCTTGAGAATCACGTATCTCAGGTAACCTAAGACATTTAATTTTCCATTTTTGACTGCTGATGCTGGGCTCGCGGTTGCAAGCGTTACTGATACCACTTTCAGGGTTGCGGAATAAGGAATATGCATGAAAAGAATATTTATTATTTTTACAGTTTATCTAAAAATATACAAAAATATAATATTCATCATCATCCTAGGCTAGCCTTTTCCCAACTGCATTGGGGTCGGCTTCCAGTCAAACCGGATTCAGCGGAATGCCAGTGTTTTACGAGGAGCGGCTGCCTACCAGACCTCCACAACCCATTAACTGGGTAACACGCTGACAATCCGTAACGACTGCGACTGCCAAAGTTTTTTACCAGAGCTAATAAGTATTTCATAAAAAAATCGCATGCATATTCCCTATTGTTCGAAGAGTTACCGCGGCCCTGGAAGGCAAGGGGCATTTGAAGGGGACTTAGTCAATAAGAGTCTGACACTCTCTCCCGTCATTTGATAAATTCCCATCCAAAAAGAACTCTTTCGAAAAATCCTGCAACCTTGGAAGGGGCTGGTCCATGTTGTCATTTATAAATCTTTGACAGACGTTACGGGTTAGAAGAAGAAGTTAGAAGCTAAAAAATGTGACACCAATCTTGCCAAAGGGTATACCCGGTTGTGTCGGTCAGATAGTTAAAGTTATGAAGTCGCTTGATGTAAAATCCGGGTACTGTGGTACCTACGCACCTGAATCCGGTCAGACACGAGGCCGACCGCCACTTAGTTGGGAATAGGCAGGCACATCGTTTTTTTTTTTTTTTCCTCATAGGTGTTTGGGGCACATCGTTCTTGTTCTGTGAATCTTTCGTAGGTGGGCTACATAAATTTTAAATAATTTCAGCATTAAATTCATTAACGATGTTTGGTACAAGAGACCTTTGGTAGGATCGTTTAGAATGGAACAGAAATTTTTTAAGGTTGGTTGCAAATTTACAAAAATCATTCAATAGGCCAATTCGTAAATTATAATTACCATTCATCACATCATTAGAACCACAAAAAAGGTTTTTCTTTGCTGGCAACCCAAATAGCAACAGTTCGGGGAATCCCTCGGCCCGATGACACGCCATTAGGTGAATTCCCGCTATGTGACGTAAACCGTTTATCATTTCAATGCAATAAAAATCTTGCTGAGTGCATAAGTCATGATAGCTGAATTTAAACATAATGAAGCCGAGTTATGATGGTTCCGATAACGCATGTGAAAAAACAGTCAAGAGCGAGTCGAACTCGCGCACAGAGGGTTCCGTATTATCATATAAAACATTTTTTTTTTAATTTTCTTCGGCGAGGCCTGTGTGTATTGTTATGTAAACAACTTTACCACCTGTGACAAACAATAAATAAATTGAATTGGCTAGATTTCATCATCCACAAATTACAAAACTATTTAGTTTGTTAGTTAGAGTAGTGAAAAATAATGGACACGTATATTTTGTTTTTGTTAATCAATGAATATTGACAAAGATAAAACGCATCAAAACTCGCGAGTGGGGGCTCGTGACGTCACGAGTCAGTAAAAATTATGCGAATGTGTGACGTATTGAGAATTTTAAAAGCGTCGCAACTTCGTCAATTTTGGTTCCCGTAACAAAAGAAAAAACACGGGTCAAATATTTTTTGATAATCTAACTGACGGACTAATTAGATTTTTTTAGTCATCTACCCTATTGAATAATCTTTTTAACATTTCAGACGAAAGCGCCATGCCCTCACGCAAGTGAAGGTTGCAAGCTGTACATAAAGATACTCGACATGGACACTCACGTGAAAGAGTGTCCTTTCAAGGAACAAAACTGTCCCCTCACTGCTGTATTCGGCAACTGCCACTGGAAAGGTAAAAAAAATATTATTATGATTGGCATACTTACAATTACCCTTGTCTCATACAAAGCGGCCAGGAAACTGGACAGTCACTGTCACTTCAAAGTTGATTTTTATTAGAATACTAGCTGACCCGCGCAACTTCGTTTGCGTCACACTTTCCATTAATGCTCCGCTCCTATTTTTCTTAGCGTGAGATATAATAATTTAACCTTCCTCGATAAATGGGCTATCTAACACTGAAAGAATTTTTCAAATCGGACCAGTAGTTCCCCTACATACAAACTTACAAACAAATTTTACCTCTTTATAATATTAGTATAGACTAGCTGTCCCCCGCGGCTTCGCTAGTCAACTGGCAACTTTCCTTTTTTTTTTTCATACAAAACCTGTTAATAACAAACACAACAAAAAAAGAATTAGCGAAATCGGTTCAGCTGTTCTCGAGATTTGCGCTTAGCAACACATTCGGCGATTAAAGGCCTACGCAGACCGGGACGGCATGGCAAGGGATTTTAATTTTTACTAATGGACATTCAACCGTACTGTTACAGAAATACGACATAAATTGCTATGCTTTAAAATGATGCCGCGGCATTGAAAGGGATTTTATCGCACGGCATTAAAAGACGCGCCATAGGCTCCCGTCGCGGGATGCCGTAGCATACTGCGGTAGGCAGCGGCATGCCACGGACTCCGGCGCTCGTAGTGATTCTGTTTATGATGCTATTCTATTTTCAATCTACCATTTTAAAACTGAGGCACACCAACACTCGATCAAACGCAACTGAATGCTAAAAGTATATCAGGCAAAAGGAGTCGCTGAGGCGTGCGTTGTCGTGCCGCGGCATGCCGAGCTGGAATGCCGCGGTATCTAAGCGGCCAGTGTGCGCTGACTCACGGCAAAATCCCTTGCCATGCCATCCCGGTCTGCGTAGGCCTTAATTTTATATTATAGAAGACTAGCTTTTGCGCGCGACTTCCAAATCCTCTAAGTGCTCCCCATCACTACCCAAGGAACCTGCCAAATGTCATCTTTCTACGATTAGTAGTTCCGGCTGTGCGTTGTCTGTCAGTCACTCATTAACGGAAGTATCTACCGCGTGTATCTGACATGGACGCACAAACGATTTCCATGGGTCCAGGGCATGATTCAGAGTTGGAATTTTTCGTCGGCTCTTTTCTATATTTTTTTTAAGAGTATCACAAATAGGTAATAGCTGAGCTGATACATATTTGTGTTTTTATTTAGATTGCTCTTTTTAGTGAAAGTAGTTAATTAATTATTTTTTTATTAAAAATCTCATTGGGTTAGGCCAGAATAACGATTATGAGCAGTTTAAAGTAAAAAAACTCTAGAAAAAAATTAAAATATTAGGAAAAAGCCGACGTAATATTCCAACACTGGGGTGTCCAGAATCATGCCCTGGAGCCATGGAAATCGTTTGTGCGTCGATGTCAGATAGGTACACGCGGTATACCTACTTAATATTATAAAACTGAAGAGTTTGTTTGCTTGACCGCGCTACTCTCAGGAATTACTGGTCCGATTTGAAAATTTATTTCAGTGTTTGATAACCCATTTATCGAGGAAGGCTATAGGCTGTATAACATCACGCTACGCGAACAACGTGACGCAGACGAAGTTGCGCGAAAAAGCTAGTTTAAATATTAGGATTAGGATATTGATTGGATCCTAAGAACATTTAAGGCCCGTATCAGACATAGGGTGTGAGACATTGTTACATTTTCATCAATACATTTTCCAGGTAAACTGAGTGAAATAGCCAACCATTTCGATAACGTCCATCCCAATGGGTGTCAGACCAACGTGGATACAGAGATGCAACTAACAAACGTTCGCAGCAACAGTCAACAAGTCCACCTCATAGTTATGGGCGTTTACAACTTTTTACTCCACGTCAAAGTGTCGGAGAACGACGGCAAATTGTACATGGCCGTGCAGCTCATCGGCACAAAAAACAGCGCGCAAAAATGGCTGTATGAAATACATGTGTACAATAAGAGCGAAAACCGCAGGAAGTACATGTACACAGACAATTGTTGCTCTTCCAGCGACAAGATAGAAGATGTTTTTAAAGCCGGAGAGTGCGCAGTGTTGCCAGTGTGGCACGCTAACACTTTTGTCTGCAATGGCTCTTTGGCTTACAAGTTTTTCATTAAGAAGTCTGATGAAGAAAAGAAGGTATTCCGCAAGAATCAGCGCGGCAGAGGTAGGCATCACTCGTAAAATATTATGTGAAAATAAATAAAGAGAGAGTGGTTGAGAAATATTCATCAACATATCAGACAATTTTCGTCTACTGCTGAACGTAAGTTTTAAGTCTTCCCCAAAGAGCGCCAACCATCCCGGTAGAAATATTCAATAGGCAACTTCATTATTTGTATCTTTTTGGCCTTTAAAGTCTTATGTATAGGGATTCAGAAACATTGTTTCGGGCAGACTGAGATAAGTGCATTCAATTCCACTGAGAGGCAAAAAAATAATATTTCAAGGCAATCTGCTGGTTGTTGTTAGTATTATTTTGCTTCCTCTTTTCCCTCGAAGTTCCAGTAAAATGTTTGTACTTAACATTTTACTGGCAACTTTATTATTTGTATCTTTTTGGCCTTTAAAAGTCTTATGTATAGGGATTCAGAAACAGTGTTTCGTGCATACTAAGATAAGTGCATTCAATTCCACTGAGAGGCAAAAAAATAATATTTTAAAAGGCAATCTGCTGGTTGTTGTTAGCATTATTTTGCTTCTTCTTTTTCGTTCGAAGTTCCAGTAAAATGTTTACCACTCAGCAATATTGTACCAATGGCTGCCCTGGATGTAAGGTTACCAAATCTAAAAATAAGTCCGGGCAAAGACCCTATTTTACTTTTAAGCTTTATTTTTTATTCTTAGACTTGTTTAAAGCTTCCCTGAATGCAAAAAAAAACCGGACCCGGGCCAAAAACTGAATAAAGACGTATGGTAACACTACTTGGGTGCGATGGACGAAGTATTTTTAAGTATTGCCACTCATGGAGACAATTTTAGTATTGCCATAACAACGAAGCAATGTGAATAAGCACTTGTTTTTGAAATAAACAAGATTTGCATTATTCTTAGAAAACTGTTATATTTTACCTACTAAAGTATTGGCTGATAAAATTGTCTGAAGTGTTCGCGTTGTTTGATAATAACGATAGTAGAGAGTATTTGCAATTCGTGCTTGACCAAAAACTAATCGATAACTCAACCACTCCCTTTTCTTGATAAAGATTATACCAACATTGATTTTAAAAACTATATTTTATTGAAAAACGTCGATCGTTTATTTAAATGTCGAAAATGTTAAAAGAAATAACTTTTTTATATCCATTTTAAATTAAAAATTGCCAAGTACAGTAAAAAGTATGATACCTACTGACAAAATAATTTTAAAGAGGTAATTTTTAATATAATGATATTACTATTCTCTTGAGTTACAATAATGATGAGAAAAGCGGTTATCTTTGAATCAGATTGCCATATAATATAGAAACAAAAGTAATCTTCTTTGAAGCTCAAAAGCCTGGTACCGTGGATGTATAAAATATCACGGATTGTTGAAAGCTATATTTACCTAAATGTACGACAAATTGTGTTTATAGGGTTCAGAATTCCCTAGAAGAATATTTCAGTCTTCATATAGATTGCTAATTATACTATGATAAACTGCGTTTTTATCTTAGTACGAGGAGTCAGGCACAAAGTATGTAGTACAGCCCTTGTCCTATTTTAACATAATCTCGAAAAATATGGGCTGTCTTTATTATTCATAATTCTATTGTATACTTGCAGTGTTTCCAGTTTTTAACTATGGAAACACTGTCAAGTGTTGCCAGCTAGGGTTGACCACTGGCAAGTCTTTGGTAGAGCTCAATCATAATTATAATACAACATGATTGCCATTGACAAAAAATATTATTAATTTAGATTTATTTTTTTAGAAAAGTAAGTAATATCTTGTAATCAAGTTTTGTCATGTATTCGCAGATAATTTGGAGGAATAGTTTAACAAATATTGGTGTAGTGTATATCACGTGAAATCACGATAGTTCTGGTCGAGAACTATTACTTGGTCGCCCTTATGTTAGTTAGTTATAAGGGTGAAAATTGCTCGACTGGCGACTTTGGCCTATGCTGCTTGTAACGCTGGCCATCTCTAAGGATATTTGACTGTGCAAGTGTGCAGTTAACAAGTACCTATAGTCTAGAATATGAAGCAGAATTTGTGAAATTTTAATTTCATGCGTAATCAAGCTAGCCCCATAGTGTTAGGCAAAACTATAGAGACGACCATAGAAATATAAAACACGTTTATAATATCTATGGATAACACTTTATATCATCGTTTAATTCATCCACATTCAATTATTTCATACAACAACTGGTAACATCTGGTGGCGAACTTGTGGGAAGATAATAGTGGTCACGAGTCGTAAGCAGCGGGGTGATCTCGCCAATGTACGGTGGGCGAACGAAACTTGCAAGCGCAATAGTCGATGAGCATTGACTGACGATACAATAACGTGAAGCGTCAGTAGGCTAATTCACGTAACTAAATAAGTACTTTTGCAGTGCAGTTGAAGTTAAGTTTCGATCAAAACAACGCTTTTCGTATTCTCTACCGCTATCAGACACGCTCGCGTCAAGTTCGCGTCACGCTCGCAATAACGGCTACCTACTGTTGCGCGTCTTTGGTGCGTGCTTCGGAACGCAACATGATCGGTATTCTACTATTTGTTTGACGTCTCAAATAAGTTTAAGTTTTAACTTTTGATATTATAATAACGTAACGTCACATTCATTGAAATGTTCGATTCATGCTATTCGATTATTTAGTGAGTAATATTTTTTCTCTCCAACATATGTAAGTTTTGTAGAGTTTGACTATCGTGCAGTTCACGCGCAGTTCAAAGGTTACAAGAATACCGTTTATCACTCAAACTAGAACTTAACTGCAACTGCACTAAAACTTAATCGGCGCGTCATAAAATTACGTGAATTAGCCCTCAGAGCTGTCGTCGTCAAGCCGACCAATGGAGAGTGTGCTCACGGCTCGTGCCAGTTATTATACTACTACTAAGCAATTGGTATTGTCATAAACATCACCAGTAATAAGTATAAGCCGTTCAATTCTGACAATATCTCACAGTGTTAACTCAGCGGAAACTGAACTGTCATTCCATCTTGTTTGTATGGTTTGACAGATCACTTCACCTCAGTTTATGTATACGGAATCGCACTGCAGAATTGTGTTACACACAAGACGTCACTCACTCAATAATCATACAAATTTTTATGTAGTTCTTGTTTAAAATTGCTGTTCTTTTTTGTTAATCACCTTTCATCAAACCTCTTTACTTAAGCTAGTAGCTATAACCTACTGACTTTAAGTCAAGAAAGAAAAGGTTACTTATAAGCAAGCCTGTGTGTTGTTCTCATGTAAGTGACGATTGTCTTAATGAGAAATAAAGTTCTTTAAACCGAAGCCTGATCATCGCTTACTATCTGCCAGTCTATTCTAACAATATCGTGAGCGTGTAGTAAACTCTCATTCCACCTTGTTTGTATGGTTTGACAGCTCACTTCATATTCACTTCACCTAAGTTTACATGGTGAGATGTTTACAGAATCTATTTTAATAAAAAACCAAGCACGTATGGTCTTTTAAATTTTTATTGCTGAATCTTGTAAAACTGTATCGTGGCTGTTTAATAGATTATATTATAGCATATCCGTGCTTCGAAAATAAGAAGCATTTTGGTGGTTTTGTTTGAGGAATGAACATACTAAACTTAATGGGTTTCCTAAACCAGTTTCTGGTATAAAAATATGGTAGCGTCACAATTTGGATGTAAGTCAAGTGATGCAAGTTGAAAATTAATTTTAGCCAATGACGTCAGAAACTCATGCAACCGTCACAATTTTTCAATAATTTTTGTTCTTGAAGCTGGGAGGTGTATCTTTAGTGTATGTAAAATACCTTAAAGTTGAAAACTTCCCTACTCTTTAAGTGCTCCGTGAGGTACATTAGCTTTTAAAAATAATTGTATTTTAATATTCTTTATATAATCAAATACGTAGTTATCGCTATATTCGACATTGTAACGTTTAATTTTTCTTTGTCTTTATTTTTCTGTATAATAAAAACAATGTATGATTTTTATTCAATAAAGCTTATTAATATGAAATACGTTTTTTTTTTTGGTTAATGTCACCCGGCGATAGCGAGTTTAATTTGAGAATTTATCTCTCTCTGACATTCCTAAGGACTTCAGACTGATAAAACTAGAAGTGTATTACAAATATTATGTACTTATTAGAAATATTTTATTTCTGGCTATTTTCCGTACTCTTCAATGTAGCTCGTGGATTATACCTTATTTATTTGAACTTGGTATATCTTCTTTAATTAAGACCCGAATAAATCTGTGACTTGACGAAAAATTGCGACTAAATTTGGAAAAAAAAATCTTTCCTAGGCGCCCTAGCTTTTGAGATTCAAATGGGCCAAGCTGGAGTAGGCGCTCCACAGATCGGTCACCTATAAACCCTTGTCATTATTAAAATCCCTGATGGTTACCACGTCAGTGTTAAGAGCGTAGACGGGCTGCATTTTTCCATACAAATGTATTCCCCTTTTTTCTCCCTGGATAATGCCTCTAGAGTAATCGTTTTTATTTATAAAAATCAAGGTCTATTGAAGGCATGCCCCTGTCATTTTTTTTTTCAAAAAAATTATTACAAAAATAAATATAACCTTCCAAAAACCTAAAAAAATGACCCGTTTTTACCTACGTAATCAGACGCCTACCAAAGAAAATTGAAAAGTTTTTAAGATAAAAACAAGAAATAGGGGCATAGATCTATTCTTCCTTTCAATTTTGATACCAAATATAATTTAATCGGCCTAGTTTTCGAGGAGAAAACAGGGGAATACGAAACGTCGATCGCTCATGGTTTTTTGTAGGTAAAATCGTTCTGAGCTGCAGTTGTCCCTATCGCACTGTACGGGGGGAGACGAGAGGTGAGGGAGGGTTAGACTAATACGTACACAATTAGGGAAGTGACTAGTGTCGAAGTTTTTATCGATATCATAGTGATGTCAGTCGATATCGACGTTTATCCTATACTGATTTACTGAACAGTGAAATATGATGCTAATTATGTTTTATTTTTTAAGAGACATCGAAGTAACAATTCAATGACATTTTTACGGTTTACAATTAAATATTATTTGAAATGAACTTTAGCGACACTTTCTCTTGCAAAAATACAAACCGTAACCATATAATACGTGCCTAAAGTTCGCACTCTACTGCTTAGTGTAATATTCTGCTTTTGACATGACATTATTTACTTTAAATTATAATATTTAAATCTATATATTATTATTATTATATTAAAGGAACTCGAAAATCGTGTTAGTTACACCATTTATAACTCAAGAACGGATGAACCGATTTTTATATTTTTTGCGTTTTTGGATTAGCCGTCGTCCGGACTAGGATTATAAGTTTTTTTTTTAATTATTTTTTTAGGTAGTTAGGGTATAGTTAGTAAGTTGACGGGAACGAAGCTGCGGGCAAAAGCTAGTTCTTAATATTTATGCCAAAGCAGCAGTAGAGGTGCTTGTGGGATTTTAAATAATACAAAAGTTATATAATAATTAATAATTATGTACATTTAAAAAAAGCCAAAAAGCTTTTATTGCTATCGATAAACAACCCGCACTTGACTACGGATCCAGTTATTTTGAAAATTCAATTACTGCTTCATCTTCTTTCTCTTTTCCGTAGTTTGTTGCAGGAGTGCCTTTGAATTGCGAATATAACAAAGATCTTAATAAACCCGCAACTGATGTTTTTTACGCAGTTTACATAATTTGCCAAAATTTGACGCCGTGATACGTTTGCGCCCCTCTATTGCCCACAATTCATTACCACTCTGGGCAATCGTGCTACGTTCAAGTTCTTCAGCACTCTTTTTCGATAGTTCTAGCCAGAAACAAATGTTTTTTTCTTTTCCTCAAATATTTCTGATTGCATATCAGGCTCTAATTCTAGTCGACCGTAATTTTCGTCAGGTCCAGTAACTTTTCGTTTTTTACATGATCTATCGTCGACGATTCTCTTTCGGCATTGTTCATTATAGGTACACTTTTGATCGCTTTTGTCTTTCAATGAATTTCTTTATTTATTTATGTATTTAACAATTTATGTACACACACACAAGTAGATAACAAAAAAAAGGAGACAGAAAATAGGTACAAAGGTGATGCTTATTTCTAATGAAATCTCTTCCAGCATACCTGTGAAAGGACAGCCAAATAAAAGAGATGTAGACACGTGTGTAAAAATAAAAAAAAATAAAAAAAAACAATAAACTTTAAATATAACATACAGTACATAAATATTACACAAAAAAAATATGACGCTAATATAATTATACTAAATAATATTTCTCTTCTTCTATATTTCTTTTTTTTTTCTTTGTGTATTTGCCAGGGCTGCAACCCTGGATTTTATTTGACAGGCGTGAATGTATAGCAGTGGTTCCGTGATAGAGCCGTACCAAAGCATCGTGCTTGGTAGGAACCTCTGGCCGTGTAATTGACACGTTTACCTCCAATTAATTTTAATTTAAATGTTTTTTTTATGTTTGGAAACAAAGCGCCGGACAAGGACCGTTTGGGGTAGAATCACGCCATGCCATTGAAAATCGATCACGCCCCTTTGACCATAATACTATATGAAAATTAAATTACTTATAATAGATGGTACTGTACACGGTGTAAAATGAATCTTCCATTTTATACGTAAATGGTGTCTTTTTCTCTTAGCATTCAAGAATAGACGTTTTTTATTCCCTTTTCTTCCACCCATTATTAAAGAAAAAGGGTTTACCTGAAACAAAAATTATTACAGTATGATTATAATTATTATTAGATTGACATTTTATCAAACAAAATTCAATTATTTTAAATATTTTGTCGATTTGAAGGGGGTTAGTAACAGATGAATGATAAAATTTATTTACAATTAAAATAATACTCACGATTTTTCAAACAAATACTTATTCAAATCCGGCACAATCCGAGTCGAAACAGTGAAGCAAAGAATCAAGTCCGTAAAAGTCTGCAAATGTCTAATAAGTAAGCACAGAGTACTTTTTCTATGTAAGTAAGTTTGGCGCGAGACGGGCGCGCGGGCGCGCGGCAGGTGCGCGCTACTGAGCTACGCACACAAATACAGACTATTCACTCACACATTGACACCGCCCGTTTGCTAGGGCGCAGCGCGACGGCAATAGTTTCTTCAAATACCTATTTTTCAATTCTCGCGCAGCCCGTCTACGCTCTTAATTACACGGCCATGTGGTCAATACCACACCGTCGACCGTCAGTTGAGACTGGTCATCTCTTACGGCCGAAACCAATATCCTATCTATCACATACTGGAGATAGAAAAACAAATGAAACAACAGAAAACCTATATAATTTTCATATTGTTTCATTTGTTTTGCTATCTCCAGTATGCCAAATCTGGTGATAGGTTATTGGGTTCGGCCGTAAATCACCACTGGCTTATTTTCATCTTTTTATTTAAGTTGTTGTTTTAAGTTTTTATTTTTTTATTATTTTGCATTGTCCTCACATGAAGAAGCAAGTACATGTAACTAAGATTTTTGTAAAACATCACATGATTTAAAAGAGTGTCCGTGGAGTTTCTTGCACGTTCTTCTCCATAGAGATCTACGCTTTGGAACGTGCAAATAGCCTCATGTTTTTGACTGACCGACCTTGACATTTCAAAAGTGCCTGTAAATGGTTTATCTATACATATAATAAAATCGTAGAGTTGCCGTGTCTGTACATTGAATATTTTCGCATAAAAAATACATAGAAATGTCAGAAAAATGACATAGAACACAAAAAAGCAGTTTTTGAAATTCTTTTCTGTTTGTCTGTGCGTCTGTATGTCTGTGCGTCTGTATGTCTGTGCGTTTGGAGGAGCATCACGCATAAACCACTGATTGGATTCAAAATTTAGGTACTTCGAAATATTAAGTGATAATCGGAGCAACATTTAGTGTTTATTTCATCAAAATCGACCCACAAAATCAAAAGATATCGAATTTTAAAGTTTACGAAGAAACTTCATCGAGCGCTAAAATAGGTTGTTTTCATTGAGACTTCAGATACTTGCAATGCCATCTATTGAGAAATTTTTTAATAAGAAATTTGTGAAAAGACCCCGAAACAATGTATTTTTGAGTTATTTTTTAATTAAACACATAATGTTTATAATTATATGTTATTATATTATCATTATTTATCGTAACGTGTAAGCTTCTAAGTTTGAACTTATGAGTAGTTATGAGCATAAAGACAGTTCAGTTAAGTTGTAGATCGATAGATGGCGTTGTACTTATGACGCGTTTTTCTGAATCGCGGTGTTAAGATTCTCCGCAGTAGCATAAGGTCAGCCCCATGTTTTATGTTGTTTAACTTGAAGACGTATAATGTTGAAATTATTAACCATGGAAGAATAGATTTGATTGAATTACTAGATTGTTTTTCGATTTACTGGGAGGAGAGGAGAGTCTCCTCCGGAGTCCGGAGTTACCTGTATCCATTAGTAAACTGTTTTACTAATAGGCTTGGGCTAAGTAACTCCACTAGAAGATTGGATATAAGACATATCATTCCAGCCAAAGACACATATCCCATAACTATATCCATATCCGCTAATCATATCCGCAGATATGATGACGAGAGAGAGCGAACTGAGCGAAGACAAATCCCATATCGCGGAACTATGTTGCTGTGAGAGATTTCAAAAGTTTCTCGCTCTCGCTCCAAGAACAAACTATTTGATTTCCCTTCATACTTTACACTTACAGGCTTAGGACTGTCAACCATATAAATATTTGATTGGCGTATTTAAAAATCAAATAGTATTTACAATGATTTGTAATAGTCGTCTAGTAGTATATTTTTTTATCAAGCGCTACTCTCGCTGCCTGCGTATAGAACAGACGACCGAACGATGAACAAACCTAATCATCCTTTCTCTTTCGCTCACTAGCCGCTGCGTTGTACGGTTGTATTACGCTCTCGCTCTTTCACTTCCGTCCGAACGAATGAACGAAACTGATATAGAGGATATATTTATTTGTTAGAAAGGGAATGAACGATTCATATCCAAAGTGAGACACATATCCGAAGATATAACTGTGTCCGGAGTTACTCATGCCTATTTACTAACAGAAGAGATGAATATTTGGTATTATGTTTCAATGTGGCTAAACTATATCAGCCGAACACGTCGATCTTCAAGGTTAAGCAACGCTTGCCGAGGTCGGTCTGTGAATGGGTGACCATTATAACAACCTAGCCTTTTCCTTACTATATTGGCTCGGCTTCCAGACAAACCGGATTCAGCTGAATACCGGTATTTTACGTGGCGCGGCTGCCTACCAGACCTCCACAACTCATTCAATGCAAGATTTCAGTCAGATTTTACTGGCTTTTGACTATCCGTAACGACTGCCAAAGATCTACAAATGACAGCCGGGACCAAAGGCTTAACGTGCTTTCTGAGGCACGAAGGAAACTCGGTATGTCAAGAGATGGTCACCCATCCACAGACCAACCTTCGCAAGCGTTGCTTAACCTTGAAGATCGATGCGTTCGTCTGTTATAGTAATTTAGCCTTGAAGATCGGCCCGTGCGGCTGTTTCAATTTAGCCACGAGCTCCTCAATAATAAATCGATTCTATGAACCCAGTAAAACTTTTTTGATATTATAAAATCTTAAAACAAACTATATTTATCAGTGGTCTACGATCAGCAATATTGTCAGTAAAAATCGGAGAAAATGTGTTTCTTTTTGGACTGTTCTGGACGAAATTAAGAATCCACTTGATTCAGCACCTCTACCACCAGCAATCTATACTAATATTTTAAAGCAGAAGAGTTTGTTTGTTTGGTTGAACGCGTTAATCTCAGGAACTACTGGTCCGATTTGAAAAAATCTTTCAGTGTTAGATAGCCCATTTATTGAGGAAGGTTATAGGCGTATATATATATATATATATATATATATATATAATCACGCTGAGACAAATAGGAGCGGAGCAGTAATGGAAAATGTGACGCAGACGAAGTTGCGCGGGTCAGCTAGTTACAAATAAAAGCTTTGAATCTTGAATCTTGAATCTCGATAGTGTCGGCAAAATTTGGTCCGTGTGAATTTAACAATTAATTTTCAAACAAAGTGGCAGTACGCGCCCAAGTTTTGTGGGTTTACGTGTGAAACAAGCCTAAAAGATTTTTTCAATTCAAACCAAATTCCTGAGATTAGCGCGTTCAACCATTACTTACCAAAATAACACTTCAGCTTTATAATCTAACTAGCTGACCCGCGCAACTTCGTCTGCGTCACATCTTCCATTAATGCTCCGCTCCTATAGCCTTCCTCGATAAATGGGCTATCGAACACTGATAAATCGGACCAGTAGTAGTTCCTGAGATTAGCGCGTTCAAGCAAACAAACTCTTCAGCCTTATAATATTAGTGTAGATTTATATAAATCTCGTGTCATGTGTTTGTTATAGAACTCCTCCGAAACTACTTGACCGATTTTCATGATTTTTTTTATTTACATTCAAGGTCTGAGAATAGGTTGTAGGGTACTTATTTTTTGGCAAAACAACGTTTGCCGAGTCAGGTAGTATTAATATATATATTATACTAGATGACCCGCACAACTTCGTCTGCGTCACATATTTTCCGCTCCTAAATAATATTGCAACAAAAAATTGAGATTTTAGCTACCCTATCTTTCAAGTTGGATCAAACTGCACACGGCGTGCTTGATTAAAATCGGTTAAGTACTTAGGAGTCGACTCCTAAACTACTTAACCGATTTTAATCAATCGCGGACAAACAACGACACGTGATTTATAAATATTAAGAAGATATTATAAACTAATTGATGTCCGCGGATTCGCTTTCGGATGTTTTCGTTGAAAGCTTTCAGACGGCTTATTATTTTCAGACACCTCCAACAAATATCATTTTACCTTAGCCAATTAAAAAAAAAATATTGCCAAATTATAGCTAAAACCTTTCTCGAGAACCATTCTATCCATTGGTGAAAACAGCATGAAAATCGGTGCAGTAGTTTTTGAGTTTATCGCGAACAGACAGACAGACGCGGCGAAGGACTTTGATTATAATATGTAGTGATGTGAAGAGATAGTGATTAAAGTATCGTTCAATAAACACTACCGATTTATTTTTTATCAACTTTATTTTCATTGACAAAACTAGTGTATGTGATCGGTGACAGTGAAAGCGACTAAGGGCGAGCATACACGAACTAGAAAGAAATAAAAATTACCGGAATCAAGAAGAACAGTTGCATTTTAATTACTAAGGTTTCTTTGTAAATAATTAAAGCACGTTTTTGTACAATTTTGACCGTAATTTTTAAATAAATAATACTTGCTATTTCTTGGGCTGTCAAATATTGTTAAGTAAGATTCGAAAAGAAATTAGTAAATACCAAATAGACCGTGTGTGCCCGCTCTTATACAAGTACGTTCAATAATATTTAACACACATTAACTTCAGCCCAATAAAAACTATCTAGAAGTACTTAGCTGTTGGTTAAATTAAAAGGACAACGTCTTAAAGGGTCAGTATTCAGACAAAAAGAAAAATTATTTAAAAAAAGAACTAACTCAGTTAACATCTATAGGTTGCTCGATCTGAATTATGACCCCCCTTCTACAAAACTTTAAGAGTTCTAGTATCACCAAAATGTCTGTAAATCAACATCTGTAATTAGCATATCAAAAAGATAATATTTAAATATGCTTACAATAGATTATTGGTTACTCAGTTATACAAATCAGTCTACAGTACAATTTATTCATGAAATCACATTGATGAAACTCGACTCTTTTCACTACGCTTGAGCGAATATTCCCAGTCACCCTCCATGGACCGCCACCTGTAGGCTTAGTGTGAGATTTCTAACGTACTCGATCGCGTTACCGGGCGTAAATGTTTGCTTATGTCAAAGTGTATAGGAAAAAAATGGTTATCCGTTATTCTCACCAGGCGGCGCTTATTCAGTTTCAAAACAAATTGGCATAAAATTTACGCTAACGCGGTCGAGAACGGTAATAAACTCACACTAAGCTCTCTGGTGACAATCGCTCCCCCACTTCATTTCGGTGCCGCTATGAGAAGGTTGGTGATCAGAAAACCATATTGGAAAAGTATTAACAGTGAGGGCAATAACTTCTCAGTCGCCACACGGTGGCAACTGGGAATTTTATTCCCGATTGACACTTCGTGCCAAATCCACGTGGGGGCGAGCGGGAATATTCGCGCTCGAGGAGCGTCGCGTTGCAAAATATGTTTTGGTTTTACTGTATCATATTAAATGAGAAGGTATTTGATATTTTAATTTAATCAGTATTAGGCCCTATATGGATATTAAAATTAACGGTAAACAATATTATTTAAAATTAGAACATGGGACAGGAATATTCGTTCAAAATTAAAAGTGGCTGATGTGGTGTCTGAAGCTTTTATCTGTCAGTTAACGTTTTTTGTCATAACACCAGTTCTTAACGGACGCCATACACAACGGATATAGTGCAGTAGCCAGCACATCATGCTACAACAATCTGTCAAATTTCTGTATTAGATTTTTAACTTTATAGCTACAGAGATTAAGTTTAATTTTGATTGGCAAAATTTGACAGTTTCGGGTAACTTGATGTGCTGACTGTAGCTCAAAAAGGGGGCATGAGTCAATAGTAAATATGCATGCGATTTTTTTAATTAGCAAAATGAAATATTTATTAGCTCTGGTCAGTCATGAAGTTATTTTTTAAATACCATCATCAACAACGAAGTTATAAAGCTTCAAAGATTCCATTTAGAAAAAGAAGTCCAAATTTGACGTTGTCAATAACGCCTAAGCAGCTGGCATATAAAACATTGTTTTCGCGAGGACAGATATATTTGTTTAAAATAATTATATCTCGTTATATTTCGAACAATTGATGAATCCGTTTTCACTGTTACTAATATATTTTTGTATAGATAAACTGTATATAATAAATATCTTTTTCATGCATATTCCCTATTGAGAGACTTCTAACGTGAGTAAGTATTTTCTGTCTATTTATTGTTATTTATTATTTAATCACATATACCCAGCTCAGCATATAAACTCTGGCCTAGGCAGTAGTTAGGTTGAGTTTCCTAAACTAAAACATTAGGAATTTATAAGAAATGGCCCGAATAGGACAAAAACCCATAATTTTTTCAAATTATTTAAATTAGCTGTACAATCCCAGGTCTCCAATAAAATATACAAGGGGCCTTATTTCCAAAGTTCTTCAGTACCAACTAAATATACAACTAAGTATTCGAGCCTCTCATAGTTGATCGCCAATCAAAAAAACAATATTTGTAATAGTACAATTTTATTTCTAAGTGAAATTAATCTTCGGCGTTTATTTAGACATAGCCTAATTTACAAGCGTCACACAGTGTAGATACAACTTTACAACTAAGTACATATATAAGTAGTTACAAGAAATAAATACTTAAAACGAAAATTCATTTACTGAACACATTGAGTTCGTAATATTAAAGTTTTACATTAAAAAAGGTCACTTTTTGAAATAAAACATGGACGGCATGAAATGGGATTTTGTTTTTTTTTACAAGTCTAAAATTCTTTAAAGCTGAACGTTAATTTACCTTTTTTTACTTTACTTTTGCCGCCATTTTGTAAATACTTGAAAAGGTCAGTTTACAATGAAGAATTTAGATAAAATACTAAGTTTATTTTTATTACGTCATCTTTCCTATTCTTGAATTTATAATTCGAGATAATTTCAAACTATTGCCAGCTACTCAAATTTCAACTTTGACGTCGTGTACTTTGAGTTGACTTTTAAATGGCAATTTGTGGTTTAAAAAGGCCCTAAAATTTATGGGTTCCAATGGAATATGAACTTTGTAGAATAAGACTTAGTTGTTTATCGCAAAATATGATAAATCTCGAATTTTTGAATTCAAGTTTTTTTGTGTTTAATAAATAAATTAATTCAAGTATACAATTTTTTACTTCGAAGTAAACTAACTTTATTCGAGCTGTAGTGTAATATATCTACTGGGGTAAGCGTTTGAAATTTAGACTTTTCTACAGTTTTAGATTTTACACACGACTATCCATATTTCAGAATTTACATTAAAATCGAGTCCCCAGAACTACAAATCAGAGAGCAAAATTCTCGTCGGCTTTTTATCTGTTATTTCAAAGCATTAAGAAAGATAAGTTTCATTGTTTTCATCCGATTTAATATCCCTGTATTTTCATTTCACTTCACTTCAATAGCCATGAGGTATAATAATATAAGTAACACACATGAAAATAAAAAAATAAAATGCCGTTTCAACTGAAAACAATATTTTTTTTTAAAGGCCTTAGCTGAGTTAAGTCAGTTTTCATTTCCATTTCCAACCTTAACAGGAAAATAAAACCTTATAAAGGACACAGCACACATATTATTATGACGGTCGGGCGTTTTGTGGGACTGTCTTTTGTAAAACTCGAAGTTCAAAAAGTGCTGGCGCTCAGCCTAATTTGAATAAATGACTTTTGAATTTGAATTTTCGAATATCAACTACGAAACGGATGGTCCACCATATCAACTAGAGTAGTACAGTATTGTTGTATGAAACTCCCTACTGAAACGCTCACTAATCGAAATCGTAACGTAATCGCCTCGCCTCGGGACAAGCGCGGCGATGCCGAATCGTAAGCGAGACGGCGTACAGTTCGAACCACGCAAATTTACTTTTTCCTATTTTTCCTTAACTACGTTAGGAGTGAGGCGTATTTTTCAAAGTAACAACATGAAACAGATATCTCAGAACCGAAATAACAGCTCCTACCTTTTTCGCCTGTTCCTCAAACAACCGTAGTAGCCATAACTTGACAAACAAAACGAAACGACCTGGAACAGCTATGTGAAACAGTTTCAAATGGGACATGCACCATTCTCTTCTGACTTATTATAATAGAAAGAGACAACATCTGTTCTTTGGAACAATCTCTTTGCTCCTCTGGTTCATTGTAATAGAAAGAGATAGAACCTGTTCCCTGCCTGTCACTGTTTCTGACCTTTTCAGTAGCAGTTACTGTTTCTGAATCTGTTGCAATCAATGAGTCTTTAGTTCCAGTGGAACAGGCTGTCTTTTTGGAACAGGATTTTGGAACTGTTTTCTTCTTGAAACAGGTTTCTAATTTTATCTGTTCCAACCCACCCCTAAACTACGTCGCAATTGATTGCGCGGGATGTCAATCTGGCAAAAATACTTATGACAGCGCATGCGCGGCACGCAAGATGGCGCCGTGTAATGGGGTCTCAGTCGCTCTTATAATAATATGTGCGATGCATACTTGTGTCCCGCTTACTCAATGCAATACGACTGTTGATGCGAAAAGTGTTACACGTTGTTATTATTTTTAATTAGTTATTTTGGTAATTTCTTACTGATTGATTTGTGTTTTGTGTGTTTTTGTGGTATATGTTATGTATATCTTTGTTGTGTTACTTTGTGACCTTGTTGTTGTTACTGGCTGTGTTTCTTGCTTTTTTATATTCCAAAACGTATAAATCAGAAAAATATTCTACGAACATAACACTTGTTTACGTGAATGCACCTGCGCGGTCGTCACTATAACCTATCTTCCGAGCGGCAAAGATCCCTAAATCGTACTGTACCGTGCTTACGAAAGGTAGACGCCTATTTCGATGGTAAGCCGAAAGACGATACGGTTACGATCCCTCTCCGAGTTGATATGTGTGCTGCGTCCTTAAGTAAGATAAATTATGTACGTCCGTAACACAGGTTTTTGTAACCAATACGGTTCGAATTGCCTTGACAATCTCAATCTTAGAACATTTTTTGTTAATAAGCTTCAAACGCTTGCAAAAGGACTAGAATTTTTTCGATTGAAGCACCGCTTAAAAACTATTTTTAAAAAGACGTCAAAAGCACACAATATTGAAAGAAGTGTTTTACACAAAGTTATAGTGAACATAAAGTGCTATCTGTGTTGACACAATTTTGAAATCTTCCTCATTACATCTCATTCAATACATTTTCCAACTTTGTTAATAAATTGGTTTGACAACACTCTGATGCGCCATTGAGAATATTCTCCTTGACGCATTTTTCTGTACGCACCAATACCCCTAGACTCTTTGACATAAATTCAATTTTTGTCTCCTTAAAATAACTCAAACATGCAGAAAACGAACAATTTTGGTGGTATCTTTAAATTGTATTCATCAATAATATACCGACTAAACAATTAAAATAGAACTAAACATAGCTAATAAAAATAATTAAAATACAAAGAAAAAACATACAAAAACCTACTTAAATATTTACTTATAAATTTGGAATGTCATTACTGAGATAACTTCGTTAATATCGAGATCAATTTCAATGAAATGCATTAAATTATAATAATACTTTACGAAATTACATTCACTATTTACTTCTTGCCCTGTTTACCGTATTTTCACAAATCCACACCGATCCCTTTGCCAAAATGGTGGCCAAAATTACTAAAAAAACTTAAAAGTAGGAACTACCAAAAAAAATATTCCATTGACTATTTGGTCTCTAGATGCCGCAAAATCAGGCAATGAATATCTGTCAACACATTTTATTACTAATTTCTATAAGGGCAAGTTTTTCAATAGTCAGCAGGTCTACAAAATAAACTTTACTAGAATCATAATATTAACCACACAAAAACCTACCTATCAAATATTTTCATCTCTATAGCTAACGCATTCGGTTCAAGGTTGATTGGGAAAATTTGACAATGACAGGTAGCGTGATGTGCTTTCTGATTCTGCTAAAGTGGCCTTTTCAGACCCCCAGATCATTTTAGTCATATTTTATGAATTAGAAATCATCAGCTGACTCCTCCCGCTCTGGGCGGAGGAGAATTGTCAGACTCTTACTGACTAAAACCCATCTGTTTTCCTTTTTTGCCCATTACTTTCCCGGTGACTCTTTTGAACGAGTTCTGCAACTGACCATTTTAGCCTGAAGAATAAATTTATGATGGCCCATAGTTCAATTTTGGTTCAAGTTTCTAATCGTTGGTAGCGTATTTACAAACTAAAACGTGTATTTCGCCCGTACTCAGCAAGGTGCTCGTGGCTAAGTTACATAAAGTGCAACTGAGACGTTAGAGGAATCGAGTTCAAATCTCAGTGTCTGAACTACTTTTTGTAATTTTTTATTTTTGCTTTTTTGCCGCTATGATCTGCGCTGGTTGTAATTCCACTATTCTCGTTACACAAAAAAGGATTAAATGCTGTATAAGTAAATGTGCCCTACAGTATCATTTAGAATGTGTTAAGTTCGACGAAACGTCAACACCTAGGATCAAATGGATCTGTCCAATTTGCGCTTCTAGCCGACCTAAACTGGACAACACCAATACACCCGTCCACGCTAAGAGTCACACTGCACAAACAGATCAAGTGGCTCCTGCAGCGATTCAAATGCTGTCCACCAAATCTGCACCCCTTGGTAGCCACAACAAACCAATAGTTTGTCAGAAAATGGCGTCAGCTGAGAAGTCACCACCGGAAACGCCTCGAGTTACTCATGTTAGCAATGAAGTCAATTTGCAAGACACTATACTAACAGAAATTCGTAAATTACGGCAGGAAATGAATGAGAAGTTCGATAATCAACAGGCCTCTCTAATGAAATTTGAAAATACTCTATCCACAGTCCAAAGGGATGTAAATGAATTGACCTTGAGATTCTCTTCAATGTATGAAGACTTGGAGGAGTTTAAGAAGACTGTTACTTTTCTTTCTGATGCTTATGATGATCAAGTCAAACTGAATGCAAAAAATAGCAACTGTAATGCCGAACTTCTCAAAAACAATGCCATCTTGAGCGCTCAAGTAAGGGATTTGGAAAATAGGCTGCAACAAATGGATCAATTGGGTCGCGAGAGCAATATTGAGTTACAGTGCGTTCCTGAACATAAGGCCGAGAACTTGTCAACGGTCATAAAACAGCTGGGTAGAGTTGTGGGAAATGAACTCCATGATAATGAAATCCAGTCATTTCATAGAGTTGCCAAATTGAATGCGGAAACAAATCGTCCCCGCAGCATAGTCGTCAAGCTAGTCAGTCCTCGCGTCCGTGATAATCTACTTGCAGCAGTAAGAAACTTTAATAAGAAGAATGCACCGGAGAAGCTAAACAGCAGCCATATTGGTATTGGTGGGGAAAAACAGCCGATTTTTGTTGTGGAAAATCTGACTATGGCCAATAAAAAACTACATGCAGCAACGAGAATCGCCGCTAAGGAAAGGAAATATAATTTTGTGTGGGTTCGGAATGGTCGTATATTTGTAAGAAAAGACGTCACAACCAAATCTCTGCTAGTCAAAAGTTTTGAATGTCTGGAATCCTTGTAACTGATTGATTGTCATCCCTTGCACGCTTAATAGTCTTTTCAGATTTTAAATTCAACTTTCAAATTTACTATCAAAATGTAAGAGGCTTACGAACCAAGACAGAGGCTTTTTATACCGCTGCTTTAAATTTTGACTATGATATAATAATTGGCACTGAAAGTTGGCTTAACGATACGGTGTTTGACCATGAAATTTTAGATAACCGATACAAAGTGTTTAGGCGCGATAGGTCATCTACTGTATCCTCGACTACAAAAAGAGATGGTGGAGGGGTGTTTGTTGCAACTCTGGACAGACATGAAGTCACGCGGAGATTAAATTGGGAATCCCATTGTGAGGAATTGTGGATAACAATCAAGTGTGAGAGTGGCTCTAACATTAACATTTGTGCGGTTTACATCCCACCCCCTATCAAACAAGATTATATTGATGAGCTATTTAGAAACTTTACAGAAGTAATTAACAAAAAATGTAAAACCAGTTCAATCAATTTGCTAATCGGTGATTTTAATATGGGTAGTATTTCTTGGGAGTATAGCGTGGACTCAGGATTTTTGGTTCCCAAAGGATCTGGCTGTAATCAGGAGAACATTTTTATAGACATGTTAGCGTTTAATGATCTTCATCAATACAACACAGTAGTCAACGCGTCAAATCGAGTTTTAGATCTGGTTCTTGGTAGTGGTAATAACACAGTGTCGGTATCTCAAGCCTCATGCCCATTTATTCAAATTGATCCTCATCACCCAGCTCTAGAAATCTCATTGTCAACTAATCACACCAAACCTCTGATGCAAAATAAGGTTCCCTACTTAAACTTCTATCTTTGTAATTATGAAGTGGTCAACGCTGAACTTGCGAAGATTTCTTGGTCTGATGAATGGCATTCTATAACTAACGTTAATGAAATGTTGAAAAGATTTTATGATATTCTAATGCCAATTATAGAAAGACATACTCCAATTACAAAACCACGAGATGAACGCTATCCAGTTTGGTATACCCGAGCTTTACTAAGAGTCATTAAAGAGAAAGCTAAATATCACAATCTATATAAAAAATACGTGAACCCTAGGGATAAAATTACGTTTGATTGCCTTAGAACTCGATGTGACAAACTGATAAAGGATTGTTATACAAACTTTAAGAAAAATATAGCTGAATATCTCCGCAAAAATCCTAAGTATGTCTGGAGTTACTTAAAAAATAAACGAATGGGTGACAATTATATTCCCAACAAAATGACTCTAAATAATATTAGGTTTGCCAGGGGTGGGCAGGAAATTTGTGATTTGTTTTCTGAGAATTTTCAGGCCATCTATGCAACAAACAGGAGTATACGCTCTTTATCGCCACCTGATACCACTCCCAGTAACATAAATACTTTCAGCCACTGCGAACTGGAAGAAAAAGAGGTTTTTGAGTACTTATCTTTCCTGGATTGTGACAAAGGTCCAGGACCAGATTCGATCCCTCCTCTCTTCCTTCGAAAGTGTGCAGTGAATCTAGCTGAGCCTCTAACTGCTATTTTTAATTACTCCTTGTCACAGGGCTGTTTCCCTGATCAGTGGAAAATAGCGCATATCACACCAATCTTTAAATCTGGGAGTGTAGACGATGTTGTAAATTACAGACCAGTGTCGATTCTTTCTGCGTGTGGTAAAGTTCTCGAATCGCTCGTTCAGAAAAAAATGTTTTCTCACATTAAAAATGTGCTCGATGACAACCAGCACGGCTTTCGCCCCAAGAAATCGACACTGTCAAATCTAGTTGAGTATGTTTCTTATGTATCATCTGTATTAGATGATGGAAATGAAGTTCATGCAATATACACTGATTTTAAAAAGGCTTTCGACTTAGTGGATCACTACTTACTTATATATAAATTGGAGAGTATGGGGGTTCATGGGTCGTTATTGCGCTGGTGCGAGTCGTACTTGAGGAACCGCTCACAGCTCGTGCACCTTAAAGGGTTTAAATCTAGGCAGTGTTACATACCATCGGGGGTACCACAGGGTTCACACTTGGGGCCTTTATTTTTCTTAGTTTTCATAAATGATTTGGGCAGCAAAATTGACTCTGAATATAAACTTTTTGCTGATGATTTGAAATTATATCGAACTATTTCCAACGACCTTGACATTTTTCAGCTTCAAAAAGATTTAGATAACGTTTACAATTGGTGTGTTGAAAATAATATGTTTTTAAACCAAAGCAAATGTTACTGGATCAAATTTAGCAGGAAAAAAAAAACATGTCGAACTTGTTACTCTATTAACAACAGCCCGCTTCAAGAGGTTAATACTATTACAGACCTTGGTGTTTTGATAGATAGTAGCTTAAGCTTCAGGAGTCATTACGACCAGATCATTAGTAGGGCATCAAAATTGGCAGGTTTCGTTGTCAGGGAAATGAAAATTTTCAGAGAACCAGCGCTAACTATTTCCATTTACAACAGTATTATTCGCAGTATTCTGGAGTACTGTAGTACGGTATGGAACCCGTTTTATCAAGTACACTCAGACCGGATAGAGCGCGTTCAAAAAAGGTTTTTGTATCACCTATGTTACTCAGAAAACAGGTGTCGTATTCTGAACTCGTATAATTCTAGGTTGAACTTTTATAAAATGTCATCTTTAAAAGCACGTAGGAAATCTTTGGATTTCATGTTTCTGTTTAAACTAATAAATGGTCAAATAGATTCTCCTGAACTTTTAGAAAAGGTAAACATCAGTGTTCCTCGTAGTGGTAGCCGCTTAATTAACCGAAGAACTTTTGTCCTGCCTCACAGTCGAACTAACATTGGTCATTTTTCACCCATTGGCCGCATGCTTTCTACTGCCAACTCTGTTCGTGGTGAAATCGATGTATTTGCTGGTTCTGTAGCCTCAGTTAAAACGAAACTCAGAGACATAATAGTTTAATTTTTATTTTATATTTGTCAATACGTGTTGTGTGTATTTCTATTTTGTGTTTTTACTCTATTTTTTCAAACTGTTTAAACTTTAAGTGATCTTCTTTGAATGGGCATGTTGGATTCACATCTAGTAGGTGTCAATCATATGTATTTTTTTTGTGTTGTTTATCCGTTGCATGTGTGATTGTGCATCAGTTTTGTGAATTACAAATAAAAAAAAAAAAAAAAAAAAAAAAAAAAAAAAAATTTATATGATTCTAGAGACTAAATAGTCGATGATTTATTCCCACAAAATCAACATTTCAAAAAGTTTAAAAAGGTTCAAATTATTATCTAAAATAGACAAAAAGGTGCAACATGCGAGTGCAACCATTGCAACGTCTAAACGAAACTCTCCCTTAATTTAAGTTCAGTACACATTAATGTTGACAATGTTAATAAATAGGTGTAAAAATCACAATCAATAAGATCACAAATATTATCTAACTAGCTGACCCGCGCAACTTCGTCTGCGTCACATTTTCCATTACTGCTCCGCTCCTATTTGTCTCAGCGTGATTATATATATATATATATACGCCTATAACCTTCCTCAATAAATGGGCTATCTAACACTGAAAGATTTTTTCAAATCGGACCGGTAGTTCCTGAGATTAACGCGTTCAACCAAACAAACAAACTCTTCTGCTTTATAATATTAGTATAGATTGCTGGTGGTAGAGGTGCTGAATCAAGTGGATTCTTAATTTCGTCCAGAACAGTCCAAAAAGAAACACATTTTCTCCGATTTTTACTGACAATATTGCTGATCGTAGACCACTGATAAATATAGTTTGTTTTAAGATTTTATAATATCAAAAAAGTTTTACTGGGTTCATAGAATCGATTTATTATAGAGGAGCTCGTGGCTAAAGCCGCACGGGCCGATCTTCAAGGCTAAACTATAACAGACGAACGCATCGATCTTCAAGGTTAAGCAACGCTTGCGAAGGTTGGTCTGTGGGTGGGTGACCATCTGAGGACCATCTGGAGTCTCCTCCGGAGTCCGGAGTTACCTGTAGGTAACTCCGGACTCCGGAGGAGACTCTCCTCTCCTCCCAGTAAATCGAAAAACAATCAAGTAATTCAATCAAATCCATACTTCCATAGCTAATAATTTCAACATTATACGTCTCTAAGTTAAACAACATAAAACATGGGGCTGACCTTATGCTACTGCGGAGAATCTTAACACCGCGATTCAGAAAAACGCGTCATAAGTACAACGCCATCTATCGATCTACAACGTAACTGAACTGTCTTTATGCTCATAACTACTCATAAGTTCAAACTTAGAAGCTTACACGTTACGATAAATAATGATAATATAATAACATATAATTATAAACATCTACAGTCTTACTACAAAAAAGTTAAACATCTGTTGAGCACGTGTTTGAAAAAAATGTTACCACCAAACTGCGTTTTATGATTGTTTAGAGATAGGCACGCTTTCGACACGGTTTTAAATTTAAACACCCGAACACCCTTGTTTTGCAAGTGTCTAACCTCGAAATTTTGTGACAGAACCACTGTTATAGATGCTGTCAACTCATCTAGAATGGATTTTTTAGATTCTGTAAACTTTATTGACGAATTGGATGTCGAATACATGGAAACTTTTCGTGACAATACTATAAACCGTGTGAGAATTAATCCGTTCGAAAAATACGACGACGTTTAATTTAAAAATAATACAGATTCAGCAAAGCTTTTGCTAATAAAATATTGGATCTAGTTGTAGACGATCTTCCTAGGGATTCTCGTGGTAGTACCATACTACCAGCCATTCAAGTAGCCTGTGCTTTACGCCATTGGGCTCGTCATCAGGTAAGATTGGTTGAATCATAATTTTTGCTATAAGTAAACAAATACCTACCTAAGTAGGTGCCTATGCTATAAAACTGTGGTTATGTTTCAGATCCAAAATGACAGTGGGGACATGCAAGGAATTTCTCAGCAATCAATCAGCATAATCGCGAGAAATGTCGCAGAAGCACTGGCTAGAAAAGCCCATTTATTTATTAACATGCCGACAACACTTGAGGAACAACAGGAAACCATGAGAGGATTCAGAAGCATATGTCATTTCCCCACAGTGATTGGAGCCATAGACTGTACTCACATAAGGATAAGAAGAGTGGGTGGAGATATGAGTGAAGCATATGTCAATCGAAAGGGTTATTACTCCATCAATGTCCAAGTTGTCTGCGATTCTAAACGGAAAATCAGGGACATAGTCGCACGGTGGAGGGGAAGTGAAATGATTCACGCATTTTTAATGAAAGCATATTGAAGGAAAAGTTTGAACGTGGGGAATTTCATGGACGATTACTAGGAGACAGTGGTTATGCATGTACACCATATCTTTTTACACCTGTGCTTAATCCGAGCAATGATAGAGAGGAGGCTTATAATAGAGCCCATATAAGGACCAGAAATACTATAAAAAGGTGTTTCGGCTTATGGAAACAACGATTCAGGTGCCTATTGAGAGGAATGTTCATGAAACTAAGCACTGCCAGCTTTAGTCAATACGAGTGTCAAATTGACATTAGACAGCGTTCTGGTTGACATAATTGGACTTTACCGTTTGTTCAGTTTCTACACGGCTTTGCTCCAAAATAGTAAAATTGACGATATAATTACATGAATTACAAAAAATACCTTTACTTCATTTTATTGAAGTGTTAAAAACATTATATAAAATTAATCCATCACAAAAAAGTATGCAATTACTTGTAAGCTATCTGCATAGAATGGTACGGATGAACAAATGATTTGCTGTGTTAACAAGAGCAAAAAAATTGAATGTGATCGACGTTGTTTAGGAAAGCACGCATTAAACTTGGTTTTGTGGTAACGAAAATTAAACAGCTGTTAAACACGTGTTTAGCGCTTTGAGCAGTGTTTAGCTAAACACGTATTAGACCATTGTTTAAATCCTTTTTTGTAGTAAGACTGTATGTGTTTAATTAAAAAATAACTCAAAAATACATTGTTTCGGGGTCTTTTCACACATTTCTTATTAAAAAAATTCTCAATAGATGGCATTGCAAGTATCTGAAGTCTCAATGAAAACAACCTATTTTAGCGCTCGATGAAGTTTCTTCGTAAACTTTAAAATTCGATATCTTTTGATTTTGTGGGTCGATTTTGATGAAATAAACACTAAATGTTGCTCCGATTATCACTTAATATTTCGAAGTACCTAAATTTTGAATCCAATCAGTGGTTTATGCGTGATGCTCCTCCAAACGCACAGACATACAGACGCACAGACATACAGACGCACAGACAAACAGAAAAGAATTTCAAAAACTGCTTTTTTGTGTTCTATGTCATTTTTCTGACATTTCTATGTATTTTTTATGCGAAAATATTCAATGTACAGACACGGCAACTCTACGATTTTATTATATGTATAGATAAGTGTGATGGAACAAAACGGTGGAGCTGTTCGAAAAACACAGATATGTACACAAATGGAGTACTCAAGTACGTCAGCCTTTGAGGCAAGAGTGTACTGGCATCTTTTGGGTATGCCTATTTCATTGTACACCTCACTAATTGCTTTTGTATCATGGCGTTGTAGGCAGGGGGTTGTGTAGAAAACTAGCGAGACCGCGCTTAAATACATTATGAACGCCGCCGATGCTTTGAATGACTTTGATGATTTAAAATTGTTTCAGTTTGTTAAGTTGTCAGACTCCCATAGAATTTTGTCTGTGCAACAAAGCCATGCAGGCAAATGTCGGTGACGCTCAAAAGAAAAAAGTGCGTCACGATTGCTCTGCTAAGTTCTCCAAACAGTTCTAGTTCCCTGTTTTATCACTTGTCAACCATTGTAGCAATCAAAGCCATACAAAGACGTAATTGGCGAGATCAACTTCAAGCCACCTATTAAATTAATTGATTTCTATAACCCTGCCTGTTAATACTCCATTCGCTTACTACTCTGTGTAGATTCCAAAGGTTTAAGACTTACAATCACAAAGCCATCCTGCTTGAATCTGCACAACCCGACAACATAATATAAGTAATATTCATTATTTCTAAAGGCACAATTTACGTCGCCACGGAAAGGTACCGTCAATCTCATCTCATCACGCGAGAAAGCGCGCGAATTAGAAATACTTTTATTTTGCGTACAGCAAAGGAGTGAAATTCCCTGCCGGAGTCTGTTTCCTAATAGCTATAACCTTGGGTCATTAAGTCAAGAGTAAACAGGTTACTTTTAGGCAAGCGTGATCCATCGCCGTCATCAACGCTTTTCATCAGGTGATATTTATTTATAGATGGGAAATCATCAAACGACTCCTCCCACTTTGGGCGAAGCAGAAGGGAGTGTCAGACTCTTTCTAACTAAAACCCATCCGTGTTCCTCCTAATGCCCTTTGTATTCCAGGGCCGCGGCAGTGTGGTAAGATCCCGTTTTTGTGTCATCGTGTTTTTATTGAATTAATCGATAGAGTTTACAATTCTGAGGATTGGAGTAAAAGTCCGGGTTCGCTAAGACTTGTACTTTTTTTTTAAATGTCAATGTTTCCGAATATCCGACTTTTGAAAAACGATAAAAAAAAACATTATAATTTAACGGAAGTACTTATTCCAGAATTTATTTATTCTATCGGAAAAAGGTATAATAGCCGACCCTTCCACCAATTCCTGTTGCTTTAGTATGAATGAGTCGAGAGATATGATATTTTTTTTCATTTTTCGTTTTCATTTATTTATTCATCTAAATCGCCGTAGTAGGTAGTCATTCCTACATCAAAAAATTGCTGATACTTTTTATTATGTGTAGTATTAATTCCAAAACCAAACTAATTGGTTTCCAGGAGTTTTACCACACTGTGCGCGGTGACTCTTTCGAACAAATTCCGCAGCCCTAGCAGGCACTGCCCCTGACGGGCCCGTCTACCGTGCTGCAATCTCTTCGAGGCGCGCGTGGAACACAACGCGCCGTCGATTCGGGCCTAGTTCTGATCGGACAGCGAGCCATTCATTAGGTGAGATAGTGGGCAAACGTAAGTCTATCATCATCTGCCTAGCCTTCCAGACAAACCTGAATACCGGTATTGTACGTGAAGCGGCTACCTACCAGACCTCTACAACCCATTAACTGGGTAACACGGTAGTTCTTTGCAAGACTGGAGTCATATTTACTGGCTTCTGACAATCTGTAACAACTGCTAAATATCTACAAATGACAGCCGAGCCCGGACGAACGGTTCAACGTGCTTTCCGAGCCACGTAGGAAACTATGTTAAGGTGGTCACCCATCCACAGATCAAGCTTCGCTAGCGTTTTTTAGCCTTGAAGTTCGACCCGTGCGGGTCACCCATCCACAGACCATGCTTCGCTAGGGTTTCTTAACCTTGAAGATAGATCCGTTTGGCTGTCATTTTTTTTTGCGTATCTAATTATACGTTATAAGTACTACTTATGTATAATTTTCGTTAGAAAAATCACTTACATAACATTCCGCGGCAATGTAAATTGAGCCTTAGCTCTTAATTTGTAAAAGCTGTTTTTAAGCCATCTCGATTTTGCTTTACCGCATCAGCCGCAGTGTACAGACTAGCACATTAATCCACAACAATCTGGCAATTTCTTTAATTGATTTTCATCTTTATCGCTAAAGCATTGGGTTCAAAGTTAATTGGGAAAATTTGACAGCTTCGGGTAACTTTGTGCCGCCCTCTGTACATTACTTTGCTCCACCACACTATCCTCCCATTACCAATCTACGATTTACTTCCTAACATTTCATTTATTGACACTCAAAACTAGGGATGTTACGGGGTTCGACTCCGACTCCGATAATTCGGAACTTCCGATTGATGTTACACTCCGATACTTTTCCAATTGGAGGTTGTAGAGACGCGCCAGTACATCAAGCTACAACAATCTATCAAATTTATTCAATAGATTTTCAACCTTATATCTAAAGTCGTAAGATTCAAGGTTGATTGGAAAATTTTTACAGTTTCGGGTAGCGCTGACTGTAGGTACCATAATTCGCTACTTTGATAGTCAATTCATTCGGTTTAATTTGTTAACTGTTACTGAAAATAAAAAAATAACGTTTTGTTTTGTAGTTTTATCATTTCTTCATTGAAATTAAAGGGACTGACGCGATAATGTTTGTACTATTTTTTTTTTTCTTCTACTACCACCACCTCCGCGTCCGACTCCGATTCAGGGGGGCTACTCTCTAAGCCCGACGTCCGTAGTTACGGACTTAGTTGCGAGCGTATTCTACTCTGTATTACCTACGACTTTACGATTAGTCACTACCTCGAAGTAATAACGAACGACAACACGATTTAAGGACTTTCGTTGGTAGTGGTAAAGGTATAACACGTGCTTTTGTCAGTGCTACGAATATTTTCGATTTTAGTGAACTTTTGTGTTGTGAAACTCGATCGAAAGTGTTCCTTGTGTTTGTGTTCTTGGTGTAAGGTTTGTTTTTCGTTGTAAGTGTCCTTTTTAACAATAATTATTCGAGATGAACTCAAAAAAGCCCCCTGATCCTGACCCCCCGGATGAATTATTTGATCTCTCCCCCGGACTAACAATTACCCTCCCCCATGACATCGTAATAACCCCACAGGACCCGATTATGGATACGGATACCCCTAGTCGCAAGAGGGCCGCTAGTTCGCCCCCAGTTTCTTCCAATGTCAAACCCAAAATTGCGAAAAACGTATTAGGCAGGCTTTCTTACACAGCTAGAGACAATCCACCATATATTGTGAATGTTTCGCTCAAAGACGAACAAACCTCAGGCACTGTGCTACAACCTATCAAGTTTGGTATGTTTTTGACGATAAATAACGTGAATAACGTACGTCTCGATGGGATCAAACGTATAGGCAGAAATCGTGTGTCAGTTGAGTTCAAGTCGCACCAGGATGCAAACAGTTTTCTCAACAATAAAATTATTTCCCAACACAATTACATGGCTGCCATTCCACAATACAACATAACAAGAATGGGAATTGTTAGGGATATACCAGTTGAGTGGTCAGAAGAGGAAATCATTAAAAATATCCAGGTTCCAGAGGGATGTGGCTCGGTTATCAAAGCCAGAAGGATGAACCGGAAGGTGTCCTCTTCTGGTGTGACTGAGTGGAAGCCCACACAGACTGTTGTATTAACTTTTGACGGACAAATACTACCTAAGCGTGTGTACAGCTTCTATTCGGCTCTCCCAGTTGACCGTTACACTTACCCAACGGTTCAGTGTTATCATTGTTGTCGCTATGGACATACCCGCACACTTTGCAGATCGAAACCTAGGTGTTTTAAGTGTGGTGAAGATCATCCAGGTGATGGATGTGAAGTCACCCGTGAATTGAGTTTCTGTGTTTCGTGTAATGGCAACCATTTCGCAAATGACAGTGCTTGTCCTGAATTGGGCCGACAGAAGAGCATAAAAGCTCTGATGGCGGATAAATCGATCTCGTATGCGGAGGCAAGTCGGGTCTTCCCACCTGTTTCCAGATCATATGCTGAAGTCTCCAAGTCTTTCCCACGGAACAAAGTAACTGCAAATAAATCGCAATCTCAGTCCTCAAGTCCCATCCCAGTAACCCAAAATTCATACCGTAAAACGGTATTTTTGAAACCCAAACCCCATATCTCCCTTTCACCCGGTTATGATAGACAAGCTCACCTGAACCTCACCCAAAATTACTCCTTTTCCCCATCACAAAACGGCTGTGCCCTTCCAATGGAAGCTCCAGAGCCAATGCATCACAGACAGAATACCTCAACAAATATTTTAAATTTAATTACTGACATGCTAATGTCTGCTCTTGCAAACCCATCCCAAGCTATACCTGACCACGTTGCATCAAAATTGACCACTATCCTAAACTATATCCACAACATTCCATCCCCTGACATTTCTCCAGTGGAACGTGAGGAGTATTACTCCCAGAAAGCCTGATCTTTCTTTTTTAATTAATAAGTTTAAACCATCAATCTGCGGCATTGCTGAGACATGGCTCTTGCCTGGAAGCAATTTCAGGTTGCCGTGCTTTACCAGTGTACGCCATGATAGATCTGATGGATACGGAGGATGTGCCTTGCTCATCAATAGCAAGGTATCATTCTCTCAGATTCCTCTAACCTTTGTTGGCGATGACATAAATGTTGTTGCTGTGAAGGCTGAGGGTATAAATATTTTTTCTTTTTATATTGCGCACCCACAACTAGAATATCTTTCAGTAATTAGGAATTTATTATGCAGTGTTAGCGGTCCAATGCTTGTCATGGGTGATTTTAATTGTCACCATTATCGTTGGGGATCAGATACTTGTGATAACTTTGGCATTGGCTTGCTGGATATATTGGATGAACTCAATCTTTCCCTAATCAACGATGGCAGTGCTACGCGTAGATCTGCACCTGGTCAGAATAATAGCTGCATTGATTTAACATTCTGCTCATCCAATATGGCTAGCCTTCTCATTTGGCGTCGCTTGGATATGACCTATGGAAGTGATCACTACCCCATCATAATTGAATTTCCTACCAAGAATATCCCTTTTAAAGTTTCCCCCCCTCTTTTAAAACACCAATTGAACTCTGCAGACTGGGATTTATATGCTAAAATTCTGGACCTAAGAATATCATCCCTTCCAGAAGTTAACAGGGATAACGCCCAGGATTGTTTCTTGTCCTTCTCCTCCACCATTGCCTCCACTGCTGATGATTGCTTCCCGTCCAAAAAACCCCATTCTGGTAAACTTCCTTCCCCGCCATGGTGGGATAGGGAATGCACTAACATGGTCAAGGCCAGGAATGAGGCTGAAAAGACAGTCAACGGCAATATGAACCTGGATAACCTTATTGCCTTCAAACAGATACTAGCTAAGTCCAGGAAATTCCTTAAAAGGAAAAAACGCGAAGGTTGGTCAAAATATTGTAGTTCGCTGAGTCCGTCCACCCCGGTTTCCGTGGTTTGGCGAAAGGTGAGACGTTTTAGGAGCAGTTTAGCACCTGCCTCCTCCTCTAACAACCTCACGGAAGAACTGGGACACCAGTTTTTCTCAAAAATCGCTCCAGCTTATGTTCCAAGTGTTGAGGAAACCAGTGTTGACATTTATGATGCAAACAACATTGACGAACCAATGAACATGTCTTTTAGCTTGGAGGAGCTAAAAACTGTGCTATCCCACGTCAAGGACTCCGCGCCGGGAGTGGATGGATTCCCGTACTCCTTTATTTCTAAAGCTGGTCCAAAAACTCACAAATATTACCTGGACCTGGCTAATTTCTGTTTTATTTCTGGCTACATTCCCACAGAGTGGAAGGTTCAAGTTGTCATTCCGATCCTAAAACCAGGCAAAGATCCTAGTGATCATTGCTCATACAGACCTATTGCCTTATCGTCCATACTCATTAAACTTTTGGAACACTTAATTAAAAATCGATTAGTGTGGTTGGTGGAAAACAGGAAACTGCTCCCAACGACTCAATTCGGCTTTAGGAAAGGTCTGGGCACAGCTGATAGTGTGGGTATCCTCACGTCAGAGGTCCGGCTGGCCCTTAGTAGGAATGAGTCTGTGGTTGCTGTCTTTCTGGATATATCAGCTGCCTATGATTCGGTTCTCCTCCCTAATCTCAGGCAAAAGCTGCATGAGCTGAGAGTCCCGGCTAGGATTTGTCGTATTATTGGTAGCATTTTTACCAATCGCACAATTCAATTGAGAATACCAGGGGGTGACTCTGAACAAAGATCGGCCTGGAGAGGATTACCCCAAGGATCAGTTCTCAGTCCCCCATTATATAACATTTATACAGCCAACTTGCCCTCTTCCCTTAATTTTGACTGTAAAATCCTTCAGTATGCTGACGATATTGCACTAATGGTATGTGGCAGTTCCATTCAGGATGCCGCTCTTTCGATGAATGTCTCTCTGGCCTCATTAAACCAATGGCTGCTTGACAATGGTTTGTCCTTAAGTGCTCCAAAGAGTAAAGCTGTCATTTTTACACGCAAGCGTTCTGTGCCTCCAATAGATATTAACATTAATGGTCAAAGCATTCCAGTCGAAGATAAGGCCAGGTTTCTGGGAGTAACTCTAGACTCAAGACTGTCTGGGGTCGATCACATCAACAACATGGTCAAAAAATGTGAACGTTCTGTGTCGGTCCTTAAGGCTTTGGCTGGGGTATGGTGGGGAGCTCACCCCTACACCCTTAAACTGGTCTATAATGCGCTGACCAGAAGTGCTATGGATTACTGCAGCTACCTTCTTGAGCCCTGTAACAAAGAAGCGCTTAAACAATTAGATAGCATACAGTCCAAATGCCTAAGAATTGTCGTTGGGGCTATGAAATCATCTCCCATAAATGCGCTGCAAGTGGAATGTGCAGACCCACCCCTACACCTTAGGAGACAGTATTTGGCAGATCGCTTCCTAACTAAGGTATTTTCCCTCTCATCCCATCCCTTGATCCCAATTTTAGAACTAATTGACCTTTCCCTTAATAATTCTTCCTATTGGAACCATAAAGTGGTTCCCCTATTGTTAAATAGGTACAGAGAGCTTAAACAACTCTCCGCGCCTATTTGCCAATACCCTACTCTTCCGGTCTTCTCCGCCGCATACGAGGCGATTCATTTCGAACCAAAAGTCGTTTTGGGATTAGGTTTATCTAGGAATTCTCAAGACGCTAGACATGACTTTGAGTCAGCTGTCAAACGTTATTGGGAAGGATGGAATTTCTTTTTCACGGATGCTTCAAAATTCTCTGAAACCGAATGTACTGGTGTGGCAGTTTATTTCCAAAATTCCAAAATAGCTTTACTTTTTCAATGCCCACCAGAAGCATCAGTCTTTACAGGAGAGTGTATTGGTATTTTAGAAGCCATACACTATATTAAATCTCATCAGATAACAAGGTCAGTAATTTTCTCAGATTCCCGTAGTAGCATTCAGGCCCTTAAACAAAATCAACTTCACAGTAAAATTAATAGTCAAATCATTATAGATATAAAGAACTTGTTATTTGATTGCTCCCAAAACGGCTTGGACATCGAGATAACCTGGATCCCCGGTCACTCGGGTATTGTTGGCAATGAGTGCGCTGATTCGTTAGCAAAGTATGCCACATCGAATCCGGTTGATCAAAAGCACTACGTAGCGCATAACTACGATTTGCGGAATGGTGCCAAACCCAAGTTATTTAACTCGTGGACTGAAACATGGAAGACGACTTCTAAAACCGAGGGCCTCTACTACGCTGCCATACAGCCTGAAATCCAGCGTAGGCCTTGGTTTTTTAAATATCCTAAATTGTCGAAGAGAACTGTTTCGTCCCTCTGTAGACTCCGACTCGGACATTGTTGTAGCCCTGTGTTCCTGAACAAAATCCATGTCCGGGATAATTCCCTGTGCGAGTGCGGCCTTGCGGATGGTACTTTAGACCATATTTTCTTCTGTTGCTCCCTAAATAATAAATCCTTTGACCTATATTATAAAATTTCCAAACTTAACATTCCCCTCCCAACCAAATTTCATACCCTCCTTTCCCACTTCTCCCCTAAACTAATCAACATTTTGGCCACTTTCATAAACGAGAATGACTTAAAATTTTAATTAGTGCGTAACGTGTGTGTAAATAGTCTGTATATAGTATAAACTAGTAGTGTTCTAGTGTGCTTGTAAATTAGACTATATGTTTTACTAACCCATGTGTTCGTTTCAGCTATACTAACACCTACCACGAAGTAAACTGGAAAAAGTTTGACGGACTGCCTCTCTGTGCTACCGTCACCACGTGACACTGGCAGAATAGTCGGAACCGGCTCAGTTGCCATAAATATAAAAAAAAAAAAAAAAAAAAAACAGCTTAACGTGCTTTCCGAGGCACGGAGGAAACTCGGTATGTTAAGATGGTCATCCATCCACAGACCAACCTCGGCAAGCGTTGCTTAACCTTGAAGATCGAACTGTGCGGCTGTTATTATTTAGCCACGAGCTCCTCGGCAGGCTGGCTGGCTAACTATCAAATAACCAAAATTAATTAGGCCAGAATTTGGGAAGGTGTAAAACACCATCCTTTATTTTTAGTGTTCCATAGTCCTGACAAGGAACCCTTATAGTTTTGTCGTGTCCATCCGTCTATCTGAGGTTTTGCTAATAGACCGTTGGTACTAGAAAGCTGAAATATTGTAGGGGTGTGTATATCAATTACGCCGAAAATATGGTAAAATAAAATTTTACAGGGTTGCTCCCCTTCATATGAAGTGGGATAAAAAAAAATTGGTCATTGATTAAAGCTAGCAGGTATGAGAATATGTACTAACACTACACTGTTATGCTACTGACAAAGTCAGTCATGTCTGGGGGCTCCGAGATCTTGCTCTACACAGCAGAATCCGATAGCCTATGGCACAGGCACAACTAATGCAATATTTTATAAAAAACATTATGGGTTAACGCCAGAATACTGTGTATTAGACTTACTTGACCCCTTCGTTTTTTTTTTTTTGAGACAACACTCCTGCCTGATTTCTAAAATTAATAAAATACTAGCCGATGCCCCCGACTTCGCCCACTTGACAAATAACATACTAAAACCTTCCTCGAGAACCTCTCTATCCATTGGTAAAAACAGAATGAAAATTGGTAATTGTGCACCAATTTGAATTTGCTGCCAGACGTGGTGGAGTACTTTGTTTTATAAAGTGAAGTTGAGTGACGATTCCTCTTTTTGACTTATGACAGCAGTACACGCAACCACCACAAGTACTTAGAGACAGAATCAAATACAGAGTCAATGAAGCTCGATGAGTCCCAGTGAAATGTTTTGACTGAGGCAATACATTACCTATCATTCTTGACTCCAAGCTCTTGTTCTACCAGCTCAAACAGTACTTTAGCATGTTTCTTGTTCTGTTCCACTCCGAGGGCTCCGATGGACATGAGGTTGGCAATAGCACATGGGTCTGTCGTACCCCCAAAGCTCATTGGGACATCAGGTATGATGGACACCACACAGTACTGAAAATAAATGGATAATTAAGAGTGGTATCACCGCATTTTACACATTCTCAGTCTCAGAAATTAATTCAACCGATTTTAATTAAACTGCATATATAACTTAAGGCATTTGGAATAACTCGGTGTCACTTAACCAAGTCTAAAAGGTAAGTTGTGTACTTGTTCAATTAAGTTTAGACAGAGAGTGATTTTTCTTTTCTATAGAAAACTTAAAATTGTTTTCCAAGAATAAGAACTTACCACCTACCATCATTTTGTGGCATTTTCCTTTAGGTTCTCATAGATAGCACTTTTGAATGTTGTTTTGCACACATATAATGGAAAGATTATCCGACAAGAATATATGACTAAGAAAAGTGTAATTTGTTTCAAAACACAATATTGTAAGTATTAAATTATTGAATTCAATTCAATTGGGCCCTTTCTCGTAATGTTTATTTCGATAGTAATTTCTTATTGAACCTGGTTGAGGTTAGCCTAAGCTATAATGTACTCTGTGGCCTAAGCAAAGGTCAAAACAATGTGCAGATTATGGGTACTACCTATATACTGGCAACATAATATAGGAAGGCCTTTTCCTATCGCTTCAAAAATTAAGTACAGATAGTAAGCAGTAAAATCAAAATACCTGTTCTGGTTTCCCAAGAGCCTTTGCTAGAACCGGCACAGCTTTCAACACAAAATCTTGAGGAATTTTGCTCCTAGGCACATTAGTTTCGATTCTGAAGTGAGGCATAGCGATCTTTTTTATTTACTTAGATTTAAATGCAAGCGAGCGATTCAACCTAATCGCAATCAGTAAAATTCAGACGAGATTCCGCCGAGCAAAGCACTAAGCTGAAAGTACTCTGTGAACACAGAACACACAATTATTATCCTAGCAAATGAAACTCGAATTGTCTCGAACCTCGACCCAATCTATATAAAAGTACTCTGTGACCCAATCACCTGAATCACTCAATGTCAAACAATGTCACTTAACTTAAATGTCATTACTGTCAAAAATAGTGCAATCATCGTCGATAGATGGCAGTAAGAAAGTGTTAAGAACAGCTAAAACCACGTTAGAAATGCCCTAATAAATAACTAATTGTATTTAGAATTAATCAATCAATCATCTTTTGGTTTAAACTTAGAAAACATTTGATGTAGAACGTGGCACATAATAAGTAGCTGGAACGCGGAGATTATTATGATGCTTTTGTTGCTTATGGTTAGTGAATTCCGGTGTAACATGAAACAGTGTTGTGGTCTTGACCTCTGGGCAGTAATATCGATAAAAGGAATTACGGATTTTATTATTTTCAACCAAAAAGTGAAATGTAGAGATAAAATGCCAATCGTAAATTTTTCCTTTTCCTAAAAAGTCGTATTATCCACAGTAATGTTGTTAAGTTTGTTTATTTGCTGATTTGGTTGAACGCGCTAAAAATTGTTTTAGTGGTGGATAACACAATTAATGAGGAAAACTATAGATTTTATATAACACCATGGCATGATTAATAGCAGCGGAATTTAAATATGACGCTGATGAAGTTGCTCGTTTCAGTAGTGTAGAATACATCAACATAAATATGATCCAGAAGTTTTACGCAGCGAGAGCCAGAGGATTGGTAGAAGAAGTTACATCCATTAATTCACAATTCCGCACGGAATTAACCGGCATGTTCACCAATCGGATAGCTCTAATGATATAAGGAAGAAAGTGAATTATATTGCCCAACTCATATCTCATTGTATGCATCTTGCACTTCCTAATCAGCTGAAAGAAATCCAAGACCCAAGGTATCGCGTCACCCCAGTAACTTTGAATAAATAACTCGACCCACGAATTATCGACACGATTACATCCCTAAACTTAATAGAGTTGTGATTTGTCTATGGCCAGTATTTGGAACACACATGCACTTAGTGCAGGGCGTGATAACAAATTATAATATTGACGCTTAGTTTTGTCTCAGTAGACCATATTTATACCGTGCTGTGCTTTGTTTTACCCAGTCTCAGTAGTGATATCGTAATATAAGGGTCTCGGCCATCTTTGGGTGTATTATTTCACATATTTTGTTGAATTTCTCAGTATAGTCGTTCATTGTTATAAGTTCAAACATGGGGGCTGAACAATCGACAAACGAAAGAAGATATCAGACCGCACCGCCGTAAGTATTCTTCTTTATTTACAGTGAATTAGTAGTTTAGTCTATTTTTTGACTTGATATTGCACATACCTACCTACATAAGCAACAAAATCATTAATTTTGTGCTTGTTCCTTGTTCATACATAATTGTGTTCTGTGTAGGTACATATTTGACACCAGAAACTTTTTTTTTAATTACCTACTTCCAGAAGCGAATAGTTTCTTATGTTAAAAGTGCGAATTATTGCGCAAAGGAGACTGATTTGTTTGGGTAGTGGTCTATGTTAGGTATTATTTATGTCCTTTGTTGACAGCTGTTGTGGCTACATTAAATAGGCAATTATTGAAAACAGGAGATAATTTTATTTATTTGTGTTAGAATTGCAAGGATGGCGAAAAAGTAAATGTTTTTCACATGAAGAATAGAGCTTGTTAGACTTTTAAAACATGGCGTCCATGTTTTGACCTCAGACCAACAAAAAAGGTTTTTTTGTTGGTCTGAGGTTTTGACAAAAAATACATACCTACCACGTTGGATTATTAGTCTCGCTACTAAGGTACATTATGCTTATCATAACACTACCTACATATTATCAAACAAAGTCCTCCGCCGCGTCTGTCTGTTTGTCTGTCTGTTCGCGATAAACTCAAAAACTGCCGCACCGATTTTCATGCTGTTTTCACCAATGGATAGAGTGGGTCTCGAGGAAGGTTTTTAGTACCTATATAATTTGTAAAGCAAGCGAAGCCGCGGGAATCAGCTAGTAGCTTATAATTAACGCGAAATTGAGTTAGTACGTTTGATTTCACTCACTGAACCGATTGTGATGAATTTTAGTACAAGCTACTTTTTAGTTTTAATCGAAAATCTATTTCCGCGAGCGAAGCCGCGGCCAAAGGCTAAATTATTAAATAAATATTTATGTAGAATGCGAAACCGTCAGAAAATTATCTTATGGCATCAAAAACACAACTTGGTTCAAATTGTGAGGGTTGTAAAGGTGCGATTCCACCGAGGCGACGACGAGCGGAGCGGAGACTAGAAACGTTGGTTGAAAGCCACAACGCGTCTCTCGTCTCGCCTGTGATTGGCTTATTCCGACACGCCTCTATAGGAAACGTGCAGAAAGTACCTATTGGTGGTAGCAGAGGAAGTGTTAATGTCAAGTATGTCATAAGTGAAAGTTTCGAATTGCGCACGTTCCCTTGAAGCAACGAGGAGTACTATCTCTGTGTAAGAAAATTGTCCGTCAAAATGCGTTAAATTAGGATGGCACTACAAGCGCATCAAAGAAATTTAAAAGAAGAAAAACTAGATAGAAAAATAAACAAGGAAAGAACAACTTCCGCATCGTTATTTTTTTTAACTATTGTAGTCTTTTTAACCCAAAGGTTGACTGGTAGAGAATGCATTGATGCATTAAGTCCGCCCATGTACCACTATTGTGCATAAAGTTTAAATAAATAAATACGCACGCGTTTGACCACTATCTCATCTGATGGCAAGCGATAATGTGGTCAAAGACGAAGCACGCTTGCCTAGAAGTAACCTATTCACTCTTGAAGTCTTGACTTAAAGACTCCCAGGTTATAGCTATCAGGAAACACAGACTCCGGCAGAGAATTCCGCTCCTTAGCTACGTACTATGGCCCAAGTACGAAACAATGATACATAATTAAATTTTTGACTATTATTTTCAATGCTAAATTAGTAATTATAAAAAAATATAATATAGGTATGATGATATGTGAGAAAAAAAGTTCATCAAACTCTGCACTTCAATCCGTCTACAACTGCTACATTTATACCATAAGGAACTGTAATCTGGAAGGTTTTTGAATGTTACCTACAGCTAGACACTTTTTCAACCTGTCACCCATATAAGATCGTCCTCCTCCGCCTCGCCTTTATTCTCCATGCCCTGTAGAGAGCATGCAGGGACTCTGCTTTGGTGACGGCACGAAAGCATCAATGTCAAATAGGTACACTATCTCCACTAAAACGGAGTACAGATTTCGAGCATTGTGATTGGTAAATTCATGCGCCCCGCCTCTGTGAAATACAGCCTTATATAAATGTCACCGGCCGAACATGTCGTGAGCCATTCTAATTTATGATCTCGTATGCATTTATTATTTTAATTTTGTATGTATACCTACACATGTTTGAGCAAATAAAATTTCTTATTCCTATTCTCATTCCGGAAATTGGCAGACTCCGTAAGATTGTAATAAATCTTGATTAGATTATAATTTCTCGAAATAATATGAAAAAGTCGTTTTCTATATAATATCCAAATTCAATAGATTCCGATACGTCCGTGACTTATTTAGAAAAAAAAATACAATTTCACGCGATATTTTAGAATCTTATGGAGTTTGTAATTTTTCGGTGACATACATTACATATAAGTATTATGTAAGTATATACGTATTAACCGGGCTTGAAAGTCATTACGAAGTATTACGAACCTACATCGCTTTGACGAACAATGAACACATTCTTGAGCTTATCGCGTCCACGGACTTGTGTAACGCAAGACGACTGGCTGTTAGCCTTCTTAACAGTGTTGCCGCTTAGGGAAAAATAAAGTCACCAAACTTCTACCAAAATGTCACTAGATTGGGTGAAAAATTAAATTAAAAAAGTCACTAGAAATCACTAAATTAACTGATTAAAAGTAATTAAAAAACTAAATGAAAATCAACGAACAATAATTTGAATTAACCAAAAACACTGTTAAATTAATTAGTTGTATTTAAATCTTCATCTATTATCACTGTATCATTTCGTCCAGCATGGTGGAAGTGGACGGTTGCTCTGTAGTTGCCGTGGAAGTCGAAGCTTGCAGTTGTAATATGGAAGTAGATGGCACAGTATTCTTATTTATGTTAGGTTTTTATCATTTGGGACAAGACTTCACTGGATAAAACCACTTTTGCAGGTTTCTTTTCAACATTTTAGCTGATTCCGTATCATTCGTATTGAATTCAGAGTTGTTGTTGCTATCTATTTCGTAGTTTTGATTTAACAATGTTCATTAAAGTGATCTCAATTTCGTCCTCATTAAAGCTAAGTTCAACACACAGTGCACGTCACCGTTAGGTCTTAAATAACTACAAAATTTTCTGGCTACATATATATAAAAAGATAAATAATATGTACTGTTGTGTTGATCATGAAAAAGTCGCTAGAAGTCACCAGACTATTTTTTGTCACTGAATCGTGAAAAAAAGTCACCATAAACATCAAAAACTCACTAGATCTAGCGACAAAGTCACTGAAACGGCAACACTGCTTCTTAAACACAGCGACTTAAATTAAATGACGGCTCAGAGGCCTTAGTGTGAGTTTTTTCGACTCACGTTCGAACGCGTTCGATTGCGAGCGCGTTAGAATTTAGTATGGGAATTTAGTTATAGTGCCACCTGGTGGTCACTCGTAGTACCTAATTTCCCATACTAAATTCTAACGCGCTCGCAATCGAACGCGTTCGAACGTGAGTCGAAAAAACTCACACTAAGGCCTCTGAACGCTTGTATAGAAGAAACCTTGTCACTCTTGACTTAAGGACTCCCAAATTGGTCCAATAGTTTTAGAGCTTATTCGTAACAAACAAACAAAAAGAAGGTAAGCCAAGTGCGAGTCGGACTCGCGTGCAAAGGGTTCCGAGCTAATTTGAATTTTTGTAACAATCATGTTGTTTTAACACTATAGGTTTTCCTGTAATCTGTAGGTGAGCATTGAGCATCGACGCCGAGTTGCTGGCCTGTCGGTTTTCTATCGGTTACATTTTGGGGAGTGTGCGACGGAATTGCATAACTTAAGGCCGTACCCTGAGCAAATAACCTTGAGCATTTTTTCCCTCAATAACAGCGCAAGAGATACAATAGCGAATACGCTCAGAATGTTGAATAAAATCGTTATAAAATCTAATGTTGGTCGTTTGAAAAAAATACTTGTACCAAAATGTTCATAATTAAATTGCCTATCCAATAGTGTAAGTACAAAATCAAAATAATCGTTAGTTTTCGAGAAGATGCATGTTTTCAGTATTTTTTTCTCATTTCTGTGGTTTCGTTGTGAGGAGATTACATAAACATTATACTTAGTAATAAAAAATAAAATCTACCATTTTGAAGCCAAGATTATGTAGAAATTTAATGTATTTTTTATTAGTTGGTATTTCTTTTGGATAAGAGTAGATAGCTTCAAAAAACTGCACAAAAAACGGCTAGCGCTGCGTTTTGCTCGCGGACGCGCCATGACACTCCATTACACGCACCCCTTTTTGAGACGCGAGTGCTCGCACGCTCTACATATGTAGAACTATTTTGTGTAAAGATTTTACAGGGTCAATAAAAATAAATAAAAATACTACAGTGTCATATGAAAATAAACTTTAATACGAAACTAAAACAGACATAATAATATCATAACTATTAACATTTATTAGGAACTTAGGTAATATCAGACTTCTTGTGAATTTTGAGAAAAATCTATATTTTTTTGGCATCAAACCTTCTCAGTCTTATTTTTTTAGTCGTTCAAATCCTCCACCCAGTCTTCATCATTTTTGCAACGGTCAGGGCATTGAAGAACCTGATGTTGAGGACAAATCCACTCGTTACATATGTGGCATTGTTTTATGGTGGACTTATTGCGCGCTCTGCCACAAAAGGAACCTTTCCCAACGCGACCAGTATTGGGGGATTGTGCTGGGCATGGTTGTAATCCAGATGGCTCATTCATACCCAAAAGCCTTTTCCTTTCATTTTCAATGATTTTGGAATACTTTCAATAGCTATTCTGCGCTGTATGCATGGCGCGACTAGGCGAAAACCAAGTTCATATAAATAATCCTTTCTTGCCTTATTTCTTTAGTCCTTGTTTATTGTATGTAAGTTCAAAAGATTTTTCTGTATCACTTCCTTCCTGTTCCGTGTCGGTATTATTTGTAGATTCTAAAACACAGTCTTCATCACGTAGCTCTGCTTGAGTGTCACTTTCTATTATATCTTCATCATCAGTACTAACTTCTTCTAACCATCTCGAAATATTATGTGCCATTATTCTGCGAAATAATCTCGACTTTGGTTACAAATAATGTCAAACTTAAGAAAAACTCATAGTTACAATATTTATACATGATATAAACACTTACATAAAATAAACACGAAAAGTAAACTTTCGACAAAAATGTCACGCGCGTGCTCGTGCGTTCTACTATTGTAGAATTTTAGATTTGGCACGAAATTTCTAACATTTGCGATCGCGCAGGTCGGCGCAAGGGTACTAGTAGTGATCACCAGTTAGTAATAGAGGAATACTATGAGTTTGTGCGTTAGATATATACCCCCAATTCACGATAAAATTCCATGAAATGCATGCGTGTTCTACAATAGTAGAACGCGCGACTAATATAATGGAGTGTTAATTCCGCCAAGCCCGTTCCACCATCGGACCACAAGACGTACGGCGATGTGCCACCGGTACATGGCGGACATCCCACCTATACGCACAAAACGTTTTGGGAATACATTCATTGTGCGTACAGCTAAGGAGTGGAATTCCCTGCCTGAGTCTGTGTTTCCTTATAGCTACAACCTGGGAGAAGTCAAGAGTGAATAGGTTACTTCTAGGCAAGCGTGCTCCACCTTAGACCGCATCATCGCTTAACATCAGGTGAGATAGCGGTCAAAAGTACGCCTATCAATATTTAAAAAAAAAAAAGGTATAGAACTATTGTCTGCATTTTTTTGAAATTTTGTCTAATCTACTAGCTGACCCGCGCAACTGCGTCTGCCTCACATTTTCCATTAATGCTCCGCTCCTATTTATCTTAGCGTGATGTTATATAGCCTACTAGAGGCCGCCCGCGACTTCGTCCGCGTATGAATTCTCGTTATTCCCCGTGTAAATCCCGATCCTTCGGGAATTTCGGAATAAAAAGTATGCCAGCCTATGTGTTATTCTGGGTCTTCAGCTACCTACATACCAAATTTCATCGAAATCCGTCCAGTAGTTTTTTCGTGAAAGGGTAACAAACATACATACACATACATCCATCCTCACAAACTTTCGCATTTATAATATTAGTAGGATAGCCTTCCTCGATAAATGGACTATCCAACGCAAAAATATTTTTTCAATTCGAGCCTGTAGTTCTTGAGATTAGCGCTTTCAACCAAATAAACTCTTCTGCTTTATAATATTAGTATAGATAATTTTAATTTTTGATTTAACTTTTTGAAAAGCTTCAAAACTATTAATTTTTAAACATTAAAAAAATACATTTATAACCGTCACATAGGTAGGTACCACCGTCGTATACACACGATACAATTAGTAAATTTATTTTTTTGAAATGATCTAGTTTGGCCCACATACTCAAAATTTAGTAATCTATGTAAAACGCGTCCGGTTATGGGTCCGGAGAAAACTGACTGTGACAGACGGACTGACATCCGAGTGATCCTATAGAGTCCGTTTCTTATGATGTTCGGAACCCATATAAAATATGTTGGCATGCAGGTATAATTATATGACTCAGCGGCTTTAGTTGCAAGCATAGATATAATGTTGCAAGACTGCTATCAAAGTAATTTACGAATAATTATAATGTTATGCTGCGCACAACAGACTCGAGCATGGAGGAGCTCGTGATTAAAAAATAACAGCCGCGCGGGTTGAACTTGAAGTTAAGCTACGCTTGCCAAGATCGTTCAATGGATGGGTGACAAAACTTACCCGAGTTTCCTCCGTGCCTCGAAAAACACGTAAACCTCAAGTCCCGGCTGACATTTGAACATGATTGACAGTAATTGCGAAGAGACAGAAGCCAGAAAATGTTGCTTATCGTGGTATCCAGTTACTGGGTTATGACTTTGTGAAGGCCTGACAGGCAGTCGTTTTATGTAAAGTAGGTATGTGTAAAGGGTTGGCTTTAGTGTGTTTTGGCAGGCGGAGAGAGCTAAAAGTGGTTAAATCTGGTAGAGGGTGGGGCCCCGATTATAACGCTACCACTCTTATTACAAGGTAATGGATATTTTTCCAGAAATTCACAAAATTTGTTTCTAACCTCAAATCAGATAAAAAGCGTAATGTAAACGTTAATATTAGGTGAAACGGAACGTTAAAATGGGCGATCGACAAAAAAAATAAGAACCACGAAAGGTTATTTTTTTTAAACCACCCAGAAGTAGGAGCCCCGCCAAGCGGGGCTGCGTTGACTACGCCTTTGTTAGTATTGATTTGAAGCAAATTTAGAACCGCACGTGATTTTCCTTGACCGCAGTAGGTGATTTTAGTGTTTTGAGGTTAGATTACAAATATCAGTTTTTCTCAAAAATGGTGCGATAGGGTGGGTACCTTTTCACGGGAGTGGTACCAGGGGAGAGGGGACATCCAACTCCCTCTGCCTGCCAAACGATACTAAAGGGACCCCTGTGTAAATACTCAGCTGCAATTGATTAGACTGGAAGCCTACCCCAGATGACTGGGTAAAAGCTAAGCAGATTTGCTGCGAAATTCACAACACTAGGGTAAAACCTGGATAGTTGCCACACATTTTTAAATCTTCTATACTAATATTATAAAGGAGAAGAGTTTGTTTGTTTGTTTGGTTGGTTGAACGCGCTAATCTCGGGAACTACTGGTCCGATTTGAAAAATTCTTTCAGTGTTAGATAGCCCATTGATCGAGGAAGGCTATAGACTATTATATATCATCACGCTAAGACAAATAGGAGCGGAGCAGTAATGGAAAATGTGACGCAGAAGACGTTGCGCGGGTCAGCTAGTTACTTTATATCTCTCAGTCCAAAAAGCAAAATACTTACTTATACGTTGCGAGCCGCAACGAATAAGTGAGCTTAGCTTACAAGAAGTGAGCTGTTAAGGGACTACTTATTCAGCTCCAGCGAGTAGTCCCTAATCCTTCTAAAAAAAGATGGAGTAACAGTTCACTACTAACAGAGGCTTGTTCGCAAAACGCCACTTCGACAAAACTTACTCCACCTAAGGTTCAGGGTGAGGTTTGACAGATCGGCGGGCCTTGTCTACTCGTGTTATGCATATACTTCATCCAAATTCGTTCAGTTGTAGAGGCTTGTATATTTAATGCTGCCTTCTGCAATCACTTACTGATGATATTTTTTTTTTGTTCAGGTCTCAAATGTCTGAGACTCAGGTGCAAAGCCTCCTCGAAACCCAACGACAGCAATACGAGAGGAAACTGGAAGAAGTTGCCGCAAGGGCAGCCGCACAGAGGAGACAAGAAGAGGCCGCAAAGGCAGTCGCACAGAAGAGAGAAGAACTAGCCGCTCTGAGGAGAGAAGAACTGGCCGCTCAGAAGAGACTGGAAGAAGCCGCTAAAGCTGCCGCTATAAAGAAGCAAGAGGAAGAGGCCGCCAAAGCAGCCGCGCAAAACTCAGCATTTAGGTATGTTTAACTACTCAGGGCCGGATTATGCCAGCCCACGCTGGCAAACATTAGTTAGACACATGGTGGACCACCTCTGGACTTTCAAAGGTGGCCCATTGAACTTAACTAGGCTTAGGACTGATTTTTCAATAGTCAGATAACGTTCATTCGAAGAATAAATACGTCACATTGACATTTTCCATACGTACATAAAAATGGCCGTCTGACAGATTAGACGGCCATTTTTATTCCTCGGGTAAAAGTTATGGACTATTGACAAATCAGCCCTTAGACTTTTTAGGGTTCCGTATCCGAAGGGTTACCAACGGAACCCTATTACTTAACCTCCGCTGCCAGTCCGTCTGTCTGTCAGCGGGCTGTGTCTCAAAAACCGTAATAGGTAGACAGTTGACATTTCCACAGAGTGTGCATAACAATATATTGCCGCTTTAACAACAAATAATCGCTATCACTACATATTTTAAAACAAAGTCCTCCGCCGTGTCTGTCTGCTGTTCGCGATAAACTCAAAAACTCCTGCACCGATTTTGAAGCTGTTTTCATAATCATAATCATAAATATTTTATTTGTGATACATAGGTACAGTGGTTGGACATGTTTCAGGTTAATGTGCGCTATGATCAGCCTATTATAGGCATACAAAAAGAATTAATTACAATTTTTACATGCAAATATAGAGCTTACTCGTACTAAACTACAAATTGTCTACATAAATGATTGTATTATTTAATTACTATAGGAAAAAAAAGTCAAAAATATCTTGTTAGGTAGGTAAATGTCAAAATAATTCAGATTTAAATAATCAATTATGATTTGAAATTACAATGTAGTCAAAGAAGCAAATTACATTACACCATTGGATAGAGTGAATCTCTAGGAAGGTTTTAGTATATAATGTGTCAACCGACATCCACGCGGACGAAGTTGCGAGCATCAGCTATTACCAAATAAATTAAAATAAAAGGAGGCTCCCATACATTTTTTTTTTTTTTTCGGTATACGGTGTGGAACTCTTTATGAGATTCCGACTCGCACTAAGCCGGTTTTTAAAGAATAGGGTAGGTATACGCTTGGAAAAAATGATTAGTATCAGTGTGTTGATTGGTTACAGTATCGAACGCGACCGAGCACCGTACAGCTATGCCGGCAACCAACTGCAGCAGGCGGCAACCGCTCCGCCCATGTATGGGTACTCCCCGGTGTACCCCAATCTCCACCAAGGACCGGCGAGCCCAAACAACGGTCAATTTATGAGTCCCAACCCTTTCCGGCCTAAAAATGAAGGATTCGTATTTGTCGAGAACTTCGCACAGAATCAAAGGTAATTTGAACTAACAAATCCCAATCTTGCGTGTGTTAACACTCCATTCCCGTCGATTCTGCAGTGCAATTCTGTAATCATGTTGAAGTGTAAACTTAGGCGAAGTGAACGACAATAGTGAGCTGTCAAACCATACAAACCATAGGTATGGAATGACAGCTTACTTGTCGTTCATTCGACCTAAGTGTACACGGTGAGATTTCGACGGAATAGACCGACAATTGAGCTGTCATGTCATCTTGTTTGTATGGTTTGACAGCTCTCTTGTCGTTCACTTCAACTAAGTGTTCACTTCGACATGTCTACAGAATAGCACTTCTGTCCAATCCAAGTAAACAAAATGGAATGACAGCTCCCTTCGTGATCACTTCACCCAAACCTTTTGATTCACTTCGATCAGAAGTGCTATTCTTTAGACATGTCGAAGTGAACACTTAGTTGAAGTGAACGACAAGAGAGCTGTCAAATCATACAAACAAGATGACATGACAGCTCAATTGTCGGTCACTGCACCCAAGTGATCACGGCGGGATTCGACAGAATCGAACGGCTGGTCGCTTCGTGATCACTTCACGCAAGCGTTCACTTCGACATTTCAGAATCACCCGGCAGTGCTTCTGGAGTTTATATGTATACGGGAAGATTTTTATCATCAGCCAATTTTTTTTACAAAAGTAAAAATACAGCGGTTCACTTTATTTTGTCGAGGTCATTATGCACAAATGTGGACATTGATTGATGCATGGAAAATCACGTTGTAATTCGTGTATTTTCGAATCGTTCGAGCACCCCTCTTAGAGCACCCGCCTAGGGGTGCGTCCACACCATACAGACTTCTATAGAATTTTGTCTGTGTATCGCAGCAATGAAGACAAATGTCGGTGTGATATCTATACTAATCTATATCTATACTAATATTACTAGCTTCTGCCCGCGACTTCGTATACGCGTTCCCGTGGGATAAAAAATAGCCTATGTGTTATTTCAGACCATAATCTATCCCTGTTCCAAATTTCACCCAGATCCCTTCAGCCGTTTTGACGTGATTGAGTAACAAAAATATACACAAACTCACTCACAAACTCGCATTTATTATATTAAATAATATATAGCAGGAGTAGGATAACTTACTTAATGAAATAGTACGAATATAATATCAGAGATTATGAATGTCATTTTTAATCTTTCTCACACATTTAAAAAAAGAAATATAAATAATAGCGGCCGCGGCTCCGCCCGCGTGGATGTCGGTTACGGGTTACCGCTGCAAAAAGCCTACCCAGGAAACACACGGTCAGAAAAATGATTCCAAATCACAGACACCGACACTAACATCGACGACGCAGTCATTATCCGCAGGCTGCACAGATTGTCTTTCTGTGGATGTTAAAGTTGTTAATGATGAAAATATTTAAATGTAATTAATACTAAGTTTTCACTTCTGCCGGCAGTCCAGGAGTGCAACCCTTTGTTTTAGGATAGATAACTAAAGCGATTATTGTAGAGCTTCTCTACAACATTAATTGACGTTAAATCATTCTTTTCGTAAATCAGTTCCTACTAATTTGAATGTTTGGCCCTGGACTTTGTTTATCGTTAGTGCGAAAGAGATTTTTACTGGAAATTGGGCTTCAGGTTAATCCTTCGAAAACCCAGGTCATTGTTGTTGGCAGCTCTAGGATGATTCCAAAAGTAAATTGGTCACAGCTTCCCCAGGTCCAGTTTAACGGTACTACTATCCCAATCAGTGAAAAGGTTAAGAACCTTGGGGTTTGGATCGACAAACATCTGTCTTGGGGTCCGCAGCTCCAGGACGTAAGTCGCAAAATTTTTGCATCAGCCAGGTCTCTTAGACGTTTGCGGAACTTTCTTCCCACTGCCACTAAAATTGCGCTTGCACAGTCCCTTCTGCTTCCTATTCTTGACTATGCTGATGTCAGTTATCTCGATCTCACTGAGGCACAACTCGATAAACTTGAGCGTCTTCAAAACCTTTGCATAAGATTTATATTTGGCCTACGCAAATATGATCACATCTCTGAATTTCGCACAAAGCTCAAGTGGCTTCCCATTCGTCTTCGCCGGGATTCTCATATTTTATTTCTGCTCTACAGTATTCTGTTCAATCCTACAAACCCCTCTTACGTTAAAGAACGTTTTAAGTTCCTTCATGACACACATAATAGATATCTGAGGTCATCGGAAAGCTTGAGATTAGAGATGCCGATGCATTCCACCAGCTTCGACGACGACAAATCTTTTACGGTTCAAGCGGTGCGGCTATGAAATGCATTGCCCGAGTCAGTAAGACGTGCTCAATCTTTGTCCAGTTTTAAAACAATGGTCAAACATCACTACCTTTCTCTATGATCGATATAACTTGGGTTCTATGCTTTTTGATTCATAATTTTAATTGTATTTATTTATCTATCATGTATTTATTCATTTAAGTCGTACACCTAAGACTACCTACAGTACTGTATTTCCTTTCTCTTTAAAATCCATCCAAAGGTTGTCTTGAAAAGATCGCTCTTAGCGATAAGGCCGCCCATTGTGTCACCCTATGTAATGTTTACTTAATATTTTTTCTGTTACTTATATGGTGTACATAATAAAGAGTATTCTATTCTATTCTATTCTATTCTATTCTATTGGAGCCTTTTGAAGGGTATAGGCAAATCAGTAGGGATCATGGGTATTCTTGGTATATGAGCTGATTCAAGAATTTTTAAAATCGGTCCAGTAGTTTTTGAGCCTATTCATTACAATCAAACAAACAAATATACAAACAAAGTTATCCTCTTTAGAATATTTAGACTTCGCGCCCGACCGCTGCGTAGGGAGCCGTATTACCTTACTCATAGATCTAAACTCCCCTCCCGCACGCGCACCCCCGTCTTGGTGACGTCCACTTCGCAACGGGCCGTGCAGCAGAAATCGTAATATTTTAATTTCGCCATAACTTCAAAACCAAACGTCCGATTTTAATCATTCAAAGACCAAATATTATCTACATAAACTGTACTTAGTGATGAAATAGTTTATTTTGATAAGGATTAATAGCATGAGTAAAATAAACGCGTTTAAATGTAGTCCAAAAAAAATCAAGATTTTTAATTAAAAAAAATGGTTGTTGTGCCTCACTCGACATAGATAGGTATAGTGTGTCGCGGACTTTTTTGTAGATATTTATAAGATCTACAATTAATTAGAACAATGTATGGTTCTATCTTTTATAGTTTAGGCAGCGTACGCAAAATAAGTAACTTTTCCGGTTGATTTTTACACCTTGTGTCCGAAAAACCCAAATATCTTACGGAACCCTATTTTTTTCCAAAATAAAATATAGCCTATGTTACTCGTGGATAATGTAGCTTTCGAATGGTGAAAGAATTTTTAAAATCGGTCCAGTAGTTTTTGAGCCTATTCATTACAATCAAACAAACAAACAAACAAACAAAGTTTTCCTCTTTATAATATTAGTGTAGATAAAAAGGTAACATTTGTTTGTGAGTTTATAAGTTTGTATGTAGGGGGTAATCTCAGGAATTACTGGTCCGATTTGAAAAATTCTTTCAGTGTGTGACGCAGACGAAGTTGCGTGGGTCAGCTAGTTTACTATATACTAGCTGACCCACGCAACTTCATCTGCGTCACATTTTCCATTAATGCTCGGCTCCTTTTAGTCGTAGCGTGATGATATGTATCCTTCCTCGATACATGGGCTATCTAACACTGAAAGAATTTTTCAAATCGGACCAGTAGTTCCTGAGATTACCCCCTACATACAAACTTACAAACAAATGTTACCTCTTTATAATATTAGTATAGATTAGTATGTATATAAGATATATTATTGAGGATTTTCAAAATAAACTACAAATTGTTTCTCTGAAAATACAAAGATTTTGTTATATTACACGCCTTTACAATATTTCAACAATTATCGTTTAATTATGACAATTACTCTTAAATCTCACCTGAAAATACAAAGAAACGACATTTAAAGTTCACTAATATCGCCCTCCTCCATTATGTCCTTTTTATCAATGCCTCTACAAGTTTCAAGTAACAATAAAATGCACCAAATAAACTAAACATCATCCGCCATTAACCGCGCGTCACTCCGATGCGCCCTCTGCCTACTTCCACAGACAACTTATAAAAAACGCGAAGCACATATATATATAGATTACTAAGCCTCCGCTGTCCGTCCGTCTGTCCCTAAGCGGGCTGTACCTCAAAAATCGTAATAGGTAGACAGTTTAAATTTTCACAGATTGTGTATTTCAATTGCCGCTATAAAAACAATAACTATATGGTTTCCATTTTTTTGCCATTTGGCTACCCTAAAAATTAAGGTACAGGGTATGAGGGTACGGAACTATGGAACCCTTCAAGTGCGAGACCGACTCGCACTTGGCCGGTTTTTTATTCAGAGTATCATACTCTAAACAGACACCAGTCTGTATCATGTGGAGCCACCATTAGGTACTACTCACACTTATTCACCTCTATTCAGCTTATTATGCCTATCGAAAACAATGATTTTGTATGGAAACGCGTAGGCATCCGTTCACTTTTCCGCGTCTATTCAGCATTCGCGGCAAACAAGTATAAAATGAGGACAAAATAATGTGTTACTATCATGCGAGTGTTATAGATAGAATAGGCTTAAAAAATCGAATTAGTCCGTCAGTTAGATTATCAAAAAATATTTGACCCGTATTTTTTCTTTTGTTACGGGAATCAAAGTTGACGAAGTTACGACGCTTTTAAAATCCTCAATACGTCACGCCCTGGCATAATTTTTAGCGGGTCGTGACGTCACGAGCCCCCACTCCCGAGTTTTGATGCGTTTTATCTTTGTCAATATTCATTTATTTACAAAAACAAAAAACAGTTGTCCATTATTTTTCAATAAAAATTATTATTTCATCATTATATTTCTAACTGACGGACTAAATAGTTTTGCAATTTGTGGATGATGGAAACTAGCCTATTCAGTGCTGTTCTGCCGCTGTCGCCTTCTCATTCTTACGATGCTGTACGCGGCTAATAGAAGCAGAACTGTGTATGTGTGACCAAAATCGTTCAGCGAAATGGAGCTGAATAAGTGTAGGCCTTTAGCGGTCTTAACAATTCGCGTGTGAGACACAATAGTAGACCAACAATGGACGTGCAACTGCGCACGATATGATAAGCACTGGACAGTCAACGTTAAGTACCTACGTCCGGTCCTCTGCCACTTTGCATAAACAAAGAACATAGAATAGATACCTATATGCTTATGCGTCAGTCCTGCGGAATGGGTCAACATTTAACAAATACATATATGTATGTAGGTACCTACCTATATTTAGGCTGAGTTGTACCATAGAAGAAGTTATAGTTAAAGTTTGCGTCAAATTTAACACTAACAGAAGCGCTGACTTTAACGGTTATAGTGAAATGTGTTGCACCAGCGAATTCATTAGCTTTGTTAAAGTTAAAGGGAAGAGTCAAGTCAAGAGATTATATTCAACGCGTTTGATAGTTGACGGATAATTTAACACAAACAATAACACTAACCAGCGGAAAGTGAGCGGTTACAGTTACGGTTAAAGTTATGACGTCATTTAACTATTTGTCAAATGGTGCAACTAATTTTTGGCCTAATCGATACTTTAACTGAAGTTTCGATGTTTGTTATTGTTAAAGTAAGATGGTGCAACCCAGCCTTAGACAATAAGCTAATATTGTTGCGGCCATAGACCGAAAAGGCGAACTCAGCGAAAAAAACTTGCCAAGTGCGAGACGGACTCGCGCGCGGTTTTGAACTAATTTTAACCGCCTCCGTGGTCTAGTGGCTATACCACCTGATTCAGACCCAGAGGTCCCGGGTTCGATTCCCAGCGGGGGCAAATTATTTGCTCGGTTTGGTTGGTGGTAGGACTTGTTCTAAGTCCGCCTGGCAAGCTACCACCATCATGTCTAAGTCTGTCGCTATAACAACAATGTTAACAGCATTGTTGTGTTCCGGCAGTTAGAGGTATGATAGCCAGTTCCTCTGTGTAAGAGGATTCCGGGTGAAACTCGCTTCCATCTTCGGCTTAATCATCACTTTCCATCAGGTGAGATTTGGGCCAAGAGTTTCCCCGTTCTGTACATAAAAAAAAAAAAAAAATTCAACATGTGTTTTTTACACTACAGACCTAATCTGGTATATTTATTTAAACTTATAAAAAAATATATAATTAAAACACTCGCAGTAAATCCTTTCCTTTCGTTATTTCACACGATAAAATTTGTTCTTTTTTATAATTTTCTAGTTTAATCCCCAAAAGTGACCCTCGGCCTCGTACTGAAAATTTATTTATTTACGTAACGCGTCCATGCTTGGGTCGCAGAAGTCCATATGCATACCAAATTCCAACAGAATCAGTCCTGTAAATCCGGAGAAAAATGGATGTGACAGACGGACATGCGTCATGTTCCTGAACGGGCGCCGTCAGTCGGGACTGGTCATTTCTCAGCTGCCATGGTTAATTTTAACTATTTCTTTGAATTGTTCCTCTTTTATTCCGGACGCTTTTATCCTGCTCGTCTTTTACATCTTTCTCACATGTATGTATAATTTCAACCCGATGTAAATAAATGTTTGTTAAAATTTATTATTTTTAAAAGAGTGTCCGTGGAGTTTCTTGCACGTTCTTCTCCATAGAGATCTACGGTTTGGAACATGCAAATAGCTTCAACGTTTTGGACCGACCGACCTTGACAATTCAAAAGTGCCTGTAAATGGTTGAATTTTGAACAATGAATTTTGAAATAAATGCTTGAATTTTGAACAGACACCCGAGTGATCCTATAAGCCTGTTGCACTTCACAATTGCGAAAGAGATACATGTACTGTGATGGAGACAAAAGTCACCAGTGCGTGCCTAGCCTAAGGTTTCCGCTTTTTACGAATGTTCGGAACTCCTTAAAACTAGTAAAATACCAGCAGTGTGATTCTGTTAACATGTCGAAGTGAACACTTAGGCGAAGTGAACGACAAGTGAGCTGTCAAACCATACACACAAGATGGCATGACAGCTCACTTGTCGTTCACTCCACCTAAGTGATCACGGTGAGATGTCGACAGAATCGACCGGCTGTTCTCTTCTAGCCGTGATCTGTGAAGCAGTTTTGATATCATGTGTTTGTTTGTTTGTACAGCTACAACCGGCCAGGCCCAATGCCCTCGGCCCCTCCCGCTCGAGGGTCACGGGGACCATCTCCCAGACCGCGCTCGGTCAGCAGGTACGTCCCTGAATCCCACCTCGTCTAAATAACCCAAAAAGTTAAATATCATTTATCATACTAACACAATTTGAAGATAATGAATAAATGGCTCAATATCAAAGAGCGGATTCCACCAATGAAACTGATCACGATCAAGCTGCGTTCAAGAGTTGTCAGTGTCAATATTCCATAGAAAATAATGACACTGACAGGCCTGACAGCCCATAAACGTGGTTCATGTGTTGATCGCGTTTAGTTTCAGATTGATTATATCCGCCCTAAGTCTTCTTTTCGTGTCGATTAACTCTGAATACTAAATTTTGCAACCTGTACAGCTCTATCATTGGCTTCGTTCAAATCTTGGATGGTACAGGTATCTAAGTAATTTCTTCACTTACCTCGACGAACAGTCGCCATCTTGTTTTTTCAATAAGTACCATTACCACAGACAAGACAAATTTTTACTGCGCGTCGTCGCAAGGGTAATAGGGAATATGCATAAAAAAAATATTTATTAAGTATCTAAAAACTAGCTGACCCGTGCAACGTCGTCTGCGTAACATTTTTCATTACTGCTCCGCTCCTATTGGTCTTAGCGTGATGATATAGCCTATAGCCTTCCTCGATAAATGGGCTATCTAATACTGAAAGAATTTTTCAAATCGGACCAGTAGTTCCTGAGATTAGCGCGTTCAACCAAACAAACAAACATACTCTTCTGCTTTATAATATTAGTATAGATATACAAACATATATTACTAACAGTGGAAATAGAATCAAAATTGCTCGAAAACCAAACGAGATATAATTATTTTAAACAAATATATCTGTCCCTCTCGCGAAAACGCTGTTTTCTATGGCAGATGTATAGACGTCACGTAAAGTGACGTCAAATTCCATGTCGGACTTCTCGTTCTAAAAGTAATCTTTGAAGTGTTATAACTTCATCGCTGATGAAGATATTTAAAAAATATTTTCTAGAGTGTTTACTGGAGCTTATAAGTAATTCATTTTATGTATAAAAAAATCGCGTGCATATTCCCTAATGTCGAAATTAAAATACCTTGTGACGTAAATAAAACAGAGATTTTTACAGATTCAAATTCAGTTATACTCGAAATATCAAAACAGATTTGGCAGCAGCAATAAGGCACTGCTGAACTCCTGTCCTGCTTAAAACTAGGGCTTGATCCCTATATTAACTTTATGTCACTGGATTTATCCAACCTTTTCTCAAGCAGACCTCGCAGCGGGCCCAAAGAACGGGATGTATTGGACTGCCCAACTTGTCAAGCGAGATTCGGGATGAAGATCTTTCAGTGCGACGGCGGCCATAGCTCTTGCAACGACTGCAAGAATAGAGGGCGAGCATGCGGTATCTGCAGGATGCCGCTGACCAACCGCAGGAACTATGACCTTGAGAATCACGTATCTCAGGTAACCTAAGACATTTAATTTTCCATTTTTGACTGCTGATGCTGGGCTCGCGGTTGCAAGCGTTACTGATACCACTTTCAGGGTTGCGGAATAAGGAATATGCATGAAAAGAATATTTATTATTTTTACAGTTTATAAAGAAAGAAGAAAGAAAGAAAGAAAAAGAGTTTATTTGCGGTCGTTTATCTAAAAATATACAAAAATATAATATTCATCATCATCCTAGCCTAGCCTTTTCCCAACTACATTGGGGTCGGCTTCCAGTCAAACCGGATTCAGCGGAATATCAGTGTTTTACGAGGAGCGGCTGCCTACCAGACCTCCACAACCCATTAACTGGGTAACACGCTGACAATCCGTAACGAATGCCAAAGTTTTTTACCAGAGCTAATAAGTATTTCATAAAAAAATCGCATGCATATTCCCAATTGTTCGAAGAGTTACCGCGGCCCTGGAAGGCAAGGGGCATTTGAAGGGGACTTAGTCAATAAGAGTCTGACACTCTCTCCCGTCATTTGATAAATTCCCATCCAAAAAGAACTCTTTCGAAAAATCCTGCAACCTTGGAAGGGGCTGGTCCATGTTGTCATTTATAAATCTTTGACAGACGTTACGGGTTAGAAGAAGAAGTTAGAAGCTAAAAAATGTGACACCAGTCTTGCCAAAGGGTATACCCGGTTGTGTCGGTCAGATAGTTAAAGTTATGAAGTCGCTTGATGTAAAATCCGGGTACTGTGGTACCTACGCACCTGAATCCGGTCAGACACGAGGCCGACCGCCACTTAGTTGGGAATAGGCAGGCACATCGTTTTTTTTTTTTTTTCCTCATAGGTGTTTGGGGCACATCGTTCTTGTTCTGTGAATCTTTCGTAGGTGGGCTACATAAATTTTAAATAAGTTCAGCATTAAATTCATTAACGATGTTTGTTACAAGAGACCTTTGTTAGGATCGTTTAGAATAGAATAGATTTTTTTTAAGGTTGGTTGCAAATTTACAAAAATCATTCAATAGGTCAATTCGTAAATTATCATTATCATTCATCACATCATTAGAACCACAAAAAAGGTTTTTCTTTGCTGGCAACCCAAATAGCAACAGTTCGGGGAATCCCTCGGGCCGATGACACACTATTAGGTGAATTCCCGCTGTGACGTAAGCCGTTTATCATTTCAATGCAATAAAAATCTTGCTGAGTGCATAAGTCATGATAGCTGAATTTAAACATAATGAAGCCACATGATGGTTCCGATAACGCATGTGAAAAAACAGTCAAGAGCGAGTCGAACTCGCGCACAGAGGGTTCCGTATTATCATATAAAACATTTTTTTTTTTTAATTTTCTTCGGCGAGGCCTGTGTGTGTATTGTTATGTAAACAACTTTACCACCTGTGACAAACAATAAATAAATTGAATAGGCTAGATTCCATCATCCACAAATTACAAAACTATTTAGTTTCTTAGTTAGAGTATTGAAAAATAATGGACACGTATTTTTTGTTTTTGTTAATCAATGAATATTGACAAAGATAAAACGCATCAAAACTCGCGAGTGGGGGCTCGTGACGTCACGAGTCAGTAAAAATTATGCGAATGTGTGACGTATTGAGAATTTTAAAAGCGTCGTAACTTCGTCAATTTTGGTTCCCGTAACAAAAGAAAAAACACGGTCAAATATTTTTTGATAATCTAACTGACGGACTAATTAGATTTTTTTAGTCATCTACCCTATTGAATAATCTTTTTAACATTTCAGACGAAAGCGCCATGCCCTCACGCAAGTGAAGGTTGCAAGCTGTACATAAAGATACTCGACATGGACACTCACGTGAAAGAGTGTCCTTTCAAGGAACAAAACTGTCCCCTAACTGCAGTATTCGGCAACTGCCACTGGAAAGGTAAAAAAAAATATTATTACGATTGGCATACTTACAATTACCCTTGTCTCACACAAAGCGGCCAGGAAACTGGACAGTCACTGTCACTTCAAAGTTGATTTTTATTAGAATACTAGCTGACCCGCGCAACTTCGTTTGCGTCACACTTTCCATTAATGCTCCGCTCCTATTTTTCTTAGCGTGAGATATAATAATTTAACCTTCCTCGATAAATGGGCTATCTAACACTGAAAGAATTTTTCAAATCGGACCAGTAGTTCCTGAGATTACCCCCTACATACAAACTTACAAACAAATTTTACCTCTTTATAATATTAGTATAGACTAGCTGTCCCCCGCGGCTTCGCTCCCGTCAACTGGCAACTTTCTTTTTTTTTTCATACAAAACCTGTTAATAACAAAAGCAACAAAAAAGAATTAGCGAAATCGGTTCAGCTGTTCTCGAGATTTGCGCTTAGCAACACATTCGGCGATTAAAGGCCTACGCAGACCGGGACGGCATGGCAAGGGATTTTAATTTTTACTAATGGACATTCAACCGTACTATTACAGAAATACGACATAAATTGCTATGCTTTAAAATGATGCCGCGGCATTGAAAGGGATTTTATCGCACGGCATTAAAAGACGCGCCATAGGCTCCCGTCGCGGGATGCCGTAGCATACTGCGGTAGGCAGCGGCATGCCACGGACTCCGGCGCTCGTAGTGATTCTGTTTATGATTCTATTCTATTTTCAATCTACCATTTTAAAACTGAGGCACACCAACACTCGATCAAACGCAACTGAATGCTAAAAGTATATCAGGCAGCAGGAGTCGCTGAGGCGTGCTTTGTCGTGCCGCGGCATGCCGAGCTGGAATGCCGCGGTATCTAAGCGGCCAGTGTGCGCTGACTCACGGCAAAATCCCTTGCCATGCCATCCCGGTCTGCGTAGGCCTTAATTTTATATTATAGAAGACTAGCTTTTGCGCGCGACTTCCAAATCCTCTAAGTGCTCCCCATCACTACCCAAGGAACCTGCCAAATGTCATCTTTCTACGATTAGTAGTTTCGGCTGTGCGTTGTCTGTCAGTCACTCATTAACGGAAGTATCTACTGCGTGTATCTGACATGGACGCACAAACGATTTCCATGGGTCCAGGGCATGATTCTGGACACCCCAGTGTTGGAATATTACGTCGGCTTTTTCCTAATATTTTCATTTTTTTCAAGAGTTTTTTTCGTTTGTGCGACGATGTCAGATACACGCGGTATACCTACTTAATATTATAAAACTGAAGAGTTTGTTTGCTTGACCGCGCTACTCTCAGGAATTACTGGTCCGATTTGAAAATTTATTTCAGTGTTAGATAACCCATTTATCGAGGAAGGCTATAGGCTGTATAACATCACGCTACGCGAACAACGTGACGCAGACGAAGTTGCGCGAAAAAGCTAGTTTAAATATTAGGATTAGGATATTGATTGGATCCTAAGAACATTTAAGGCCCGTATCAGACATAGGGTGTGAGACATTGTTACATTTTCATCAATACATTTTCCAGGTAAACTGAGTGAAATAGCCAACCATTTCGATAACGTCCATCCCAATGGGTGTCAGACCAACGTAGATACAGAGATGCAACTAACAAACGTTCACAGCAACAGTCAACAAGTCCACCTCATAGTTATGGGCGTTTACAACTTTTTACTCCACGTCAAAGTGTCGGAGAACGACGGCAAATTGTACATGGCCGTGCAGCTCATCGGCACAAAAAACAGCGCGCAAAAATGGCTGTATGAAATACATGTGTACAACAAGAGCGAACACCGCAGGAAGTACATGTACACAGACAATTGTTGCTCTTCCAGCGACAAGATAGAAGATGTTTTTAAAGCCGGAGAGTGCGCAGTGTTGCCAGTGTGGCACGCTAACACTTTTGTCTGCAATGGCTCTTTGGCTTACAAGTTTTTCATTAAGAAGTCTGATGAAGAAAAGAAGGTATTCCGCAAGAATCAGCGCGGGAGAGGTAGGCATCACTCGTAAAATATTATGTGAAAATAAATAAAGAGAGAGTGGTTCGTCTACTGCCGAACGTAAGTTTTAAGTCTTCCCCAAATAGCGCCAACCATCCCGGTAGAAATATTCAATAGGCAACTTCATTATTTGTATCTTTTTGGCCTTTAAAAGTCTTATGTATAGGGATTCAGAAACATGTTTCGGGCAGACTGAGATAAGTGCATTCAATTCCACTGAGAGGCAAAAAAATAATATTTCAAGGCAATCTGCTGGTTGTTGTTAGTATTATTTTGCTTCCTCTTTTCCCTCGAAGTTCCAATAAAATGTTTGTACTTAACATTTTACTGGCAACTTTATTATTTGTATCTTTTTGGCCTTTAAAAGTCTTATGTATAGGGATTCAGAAACATTGTTTCGTGCATACTAAGATAAGTGCATTCAATTCCACTGAGAGGCAAAAAAATAATATTTTAAGGCAATCTGCTGGTTGTTGTTAGTATTATTTTGCTTCCTCTTTTTCGCTCGAAGTTCCAGTAAAATGTTTACCACTCAGCAACATTGTACCAATGGCTGCCCTGGATGTAAGGTTACCAAATCTAAAAATAAGTCCGGGCAAAGACCCTATTTTACTTTTAAGCTTTATTTTTTATTCTTAGACTTGTTTAAAGCTTCCCTGAATGCAAAAAAAAACCGGACCCGGGCCAAAAACTGAATAAAGACGTATGGTAACACTACTTGGGTGCGATGGACGAAGTATTTTTAAGTATTGCCACTCATGGAGACAATTTTAGTATTGCCATAACAACGAAGCAATGTGAATAAGCACTTGTTTTTGAAATAAACAAGATTTGCATTATTCTTAGAAAACTGTTATATTTTACCTACTAAAGTATTGGCTGATAAAATTGTCTGAAGTGTTCGCGTTGTTTGATAATAACGATAGTAGAGAGTATTTGCAATTCGTGCTTGACCAAAAACTAATCGATAACTCAACCACTCCCTTTTCTTGATAAAGATTATACCAACATTGATTTTAAAAACTATATTTTATTGAAAAACGTCGATCGTTTATTTAAATGTCGAAAATGTTAAAAGAAATAACTTTTTTATATCCATTTTAAATTAAAAATTGCCAAGTACAGTAAAAAGTATGATACCTACTGACAAAATAATTTTAAAGAGGTAATTTTTAATATAATGATATTACTATTCTCTTGAGTTACAATAATGATGAGAAAAGCGGTTATCTTTGAATCAGATTGCCATATAATATAGAAACAAAAGTAATCTTCTTTGAAGCTCAAAAGCCTGGTACCGTGGATGTATAAAATATCACGGATTGTTGAAAGCTATATTTACCTAAATGTACGACAAATTGTGTTTATAGGGTTCAGAATTCCCTGTAGAAAAGTGTTACTACTAAAAGTTAAAAGTGATACTACACTTTTTAGTATAGAAAGTTTGGTATAAATGTAATGATGTAATGGTGAATGTCTCTGGTTCCTGTACCGAGACTCGAGTTATTATGTTAACAGACCATAGTATTTCAGTCTTCATATGGATTGCTAATTATACTATGATAAACTGCGTTTTTATCTTAGTACGAGGAGTCAGGCACAAAGTATGTAGTACAGCCCTTGTCCTATTTTAACATAATCACGAAAAATATGGGCTGTCTTTATTATTCATAATTCTATTGTATACTTGCAGTGTTTCCAGTTTTTAACTATGGAAACACTGTCAAGTGTTGCCAGCTAGGGTTGACCACTGGCAAGTCTTTGGTAGAGCTCAATCATAATTATAATACAACATGATGGCCATTGACAAAAAATATTATTAATTTAGATTTATTTTTTTAGAAAAGTAAATAATATCTTGTAATCAAGTTTTGTCATGTATTCGCAGATCATTTGGAGGAATAGTTTAACAAATATTGGTGTAGTTTATATCACGTGAAATCACGATAGTTCTGGTCGAGAACTTTTACTTGGTCGCCCTTATGTTAGTTAGTTATAAGGGTGAAAATTGCTCGACTGGCAACTTTGGCCTATGCTGCTTGTAACGCTGGCCATCTCTAAGGATATTTGACTGTGCAAGTGTGCAGTTAACAAGTACCTATAGTCTAGAATATGAAGCAGAATTTGTGAAATTTTAATTTCATGCGTAATCAAGCTAGCCCCATAGTGTTAGGCAAAACTATAGAGACGACCATAGAAATATAAAACACGTTTATAATATCTATGGATAACACTTTATATCATCGTTTAATTCATCCACATTCAATTATTTCATACAACAACTGGTAACATCTGGTGGCGAACTTGTGGGAAGATAATAGTGGTCACGAGTCGTAAGCAGCGGGGTGATCTCGCCAATGTACGGTGGGCGAACGAAACTTGCAATCGCAATAGTCGATGAGCATTGACTGACGATACAATAACGTGAAGCGTCAGTAGGCTAATTCACGTAACTAAATAAGTACTTTTGCAGTGCAGTTGAAGTTAAGTTTCGATCAAAACAACGCTTTTCGTATTCTCTACCGCTATCAGACACGCTCGCGTCAAGTTCGCGTCACGCTCGCAATAACGGCTACCTACTGTTGCGCGTCTTTGGTGCGTGCTTCGGAACGCAACATGATCGGTATTCTACTATTTGTTTGACGTCTCAAATAAGTTTAAGTTTTAACTTTTGATATTATAATAACGTAACGTCACATTCATTGAAATGTTCGATTCATGCTATTCGATTATTTAGTGAGTAATATTTTTTCTCTCCAACATAAGTAAGTTTTGTAGAGTTTGACTATCGTGCAGTTCACGCGCAGTTCAAAAGTTACAAGAATACCGTTTATCACTCAAACTAGAACTTAACTGCAACTGCACTAAAACTTAATCAGCGCGTCATATAATTACGTGAATTAGCCCTCAGAGCTGTCGTCGTCAAGCCGACCAATGGAGAGTGTGCTCACGGCTCGTGCCAGTTATTATACTACTACTAAGCAATTGGTATTGTCATAAACATCACCAGTAATAAGTATAAGCCGTTCAATTCTGACAATATCTCACAGTGTTAACTCAGCGGAAACTGAACTGTCATTCCATCTTGTTTGTATGGTTTGACAGATCACTTCACCTCAGTTTATGTATACGGAATCGCACTGCAGAATTGTGTTACACACAAGACGTCACTCACTCAATAATCATACAAATTTTTATGTAGTTCTTGTTTAAAATTGCTGTTCTTTTTTGTTAATCACCTTTCATCAAACCTCTTTACTTAAGCTAGTAGCTATAACCTACTGACTTTAAGTCAAGAAAGAAAAGGTTACTTATAAGCAAGCCTGTGTGTTGTTCTCATGTAAGTGACGATTGTCTTAATGAGAAATAAAGTTCTTTAAACCGAAGCCTGATCATCGCTTACTATCTGCCAGTCTATTCTAACAATATCGTGAGCGTGTAGTAAACTCTCATTCCACCTTGTTTGTATGGTTTGACAGCTCACTTCATATTCACTTCACCTAAGTTTACATGGTGAGATGTTTACAGAATCTATTTTAATAAAAAACCAAGCACGTATGGTCTTTTAAATTTTTATTGCTGAATCTTGTAAAACTGTATCGTGGCTGTTTAATAGATTATATTATAGCATATCCGTGCTTCGAAAATAAGAAGCATTTTGGTGGTTTTGTTTGAGGAATGAACATACTAAACTTAATGGGTTTCCTAAACCAGTTTCTGGGTATAAAAATATGGTAGCGTCACAATTTGGATGTAAGTCAAGTGATGCAAGTTGAAAATTAATTTTAGCCAATGACGTCAGAAACTCATGCAACCGTCACAATTTTTCAATAATTTTTGTTCTTGAAGCTGGGAGGTGTATCTTTAGTGTATGTAAAATACCTTAAAGTTGAAAACTTCCCTACTCTTTAAGTGCTCCGTGAGGTACATTAGCTTTTAAAAATAATTGTATTTTAATATTCTTTATATAATCAAATACGTAGTTATCGCTATATTCGACATTGTAACGTTTAATTTTTCTTTGTCTTTATTTTTCTGTATAATAAAAACAATGTATGATTTTTATTCAATAAAGCTTATTAATATGAAATACGTTTTTTTTTTTGGTTAATATCACCCGGCGATAGCGAGTTTAATTTGAGAATTTATCTCTCTCTGACATTCCTAAGGACTTCAGACTGATAAAACTAGAAGTGTATTACAAATATTATGTACTTATTAGAAATATTTTATTTCTGGCTATTTTCCGTACTCTTCAATGTAGCTCGTGGATTATACCTTATTTATTTGAACTTGGTATATCTTCTATAATTAAGACCCGAATAAATCTGTGACTTGACGAAAAATTGCGACTAAATTTGGAAAAAAAATCTTTCCTAGGCGCCCTAGCTTTTGAGATTCAAATGGGCCAAGCTGGAGTAGGCGCTCCACAGATCGGTCACCTATAAACCCTTGTCATTATTAAAATCCCAGAGGCCTTAGTGTGAGTTTTTCGACTCACGTTCGAACGCGTTCGATTGCGAGCGCGTTAGAATTTAGTATGGGAATTTAGTTATAGTGCCACCTGGTGGTCACTCGTAGAACCTAATTTCCCATACTAAATTCTAACGCGCTCGCAGTCGAACGCGTTCGAACGTGAGTCGAAAAACTCACACTAAGGCCTCTGATGGTTGCCACGTCAGTGTTAGTTACACGGCCATGTGGTCAATACCACACCGTCGACCGTCAGTTGAGACTGGTCATCTCTTAATCACCACTGGCTTATTTTCATATTTTGTGGTTGTTTTAAGTTTTTATTTTTTTGCATTGTCCTCACATGAAATGTGACTCAGGTTGGCTGGACAAATCTTCAAAATAGCTTGACCTCTGGCGGACTTCACACATTTCATACGTCACTACCCTTGCGGACCTTGCGTCCCACGCCGCTCCGCGGGCGGTCGCTTACCGTAAGTGTAATCTGACCCGAGCCACTTAAAACGTTATCGCGGCGTTTCTGTAGCTTGTATCCGAGCAGTTGAAACGGTTTCGGGTTCCATAATTATGTCGTCATGAAATTAAGTATAAACAAAACTGTTATTAGTACTCGAGAAATAAATATATCCTATTGAAATGAGAGAACTTGCTGAATGTAGTTATGTTGCTGTTTATGTTATTTCTGACAAAACTATTGCATCAATTTACACCAATTTTTGGGATCTAGCTTATGAAAAGACAAGTAATCTAATGACAATGATCTTTTATACGAGTTCTATAGCCGATTATAGCAATATTCAAGCTCAAACTTCATAAAGCGCGGCGCCATTTGTTGTTTTTTATTGCGTAATTCAATGCGCTATTTTGATAACGATTATCAGAGTTATATCAAACAGATTCCAATTGGAAAAGCTTGTAGAATACTACCTATATATTCATCAACGCATTGTTAACTATAAATCGTTACAATATGCTTACTTTAATTGTAAACATTGCCAGAAACCCAAACAATAACAATGTTGACCTTAGCGAACACTCGAAATTACGTAACTTTTGTTGGCTCAACTAAACAAGTTTTGTTATGTTATTTCATGCAAAAAACTAGCTACATACTTGTAGGAAATAGTGATAAATGATTATTTATCCACTTACCTTAGAATATTGCACTAAAAACACACAAAATTCACTAAAATAACTTCACCATTGCGCGCGAAATCACCGAGACATAGAAACTTTTGACAAGAGTTTTAGAAATGTCAGGTGTCATCTTTTTAGTATGTTTTTTTTTCTAGAGTCGGCAAATTTTATACGCCATAGAGAATATTCGTAGACAAACGATTCTAAAGCTTACTAAACACGAAAATAAAGTTTTAATCAGTCGCGGTGTGCTGGGTCCAATTGGACCCAGCGGGGCTTGACAGCGATTCTTATTTACTGGGTGAAATTTCACCCGGCGGTCCGTCAGAGGTCAATAGGTCACTTTATGTGACGGCTAAACACCCTTATTTCAGAATTTGTGACGCTACAGAATCTTAGATAATCGATCGAAAACGTGTCCAGCCATCTTGAAAAACCACTTTTCGCTGGTCACTCAATCTCGGTAACGGAAGTGATTATGACGACTTTTTGCATATCAACGGGCGTCACATAAATTTGTGACGGGCACCGAGCTAAAAGTTTTGTGATAAGTACAGTGGTTTAGTAGAAAAATGCAAAAATCTGTGTCCAGCCATCTTGAATTTACGTGTAAAACTTATGGCTGGCACTTCCGAATCTCAATAACGGGGGCGTTTTCGAATATGGTTCCTTTACTAATACTTGGTGACGCAATGTGTGACAGTAAAAACGTTTGATTTATGGCGTCACATGTAAGGGTTTACGAGAAATCAATAAAAACTTAATGTCCAGCCAACCTGAGTTCAAGATGGCTGGAACATGTATCTCCACTGCCTGATGATCTACGACCTTCGAAATGTGTTCAAAATGTTGTGACGGGGACGACCGTTACCGAGATTGAGAGACCAGCGAAAAGTGGTTTTTCAAGATGGCTGGACACGTTTTCGATCGATTATCTAAGATTCTGTAGCGTCACAAATTCTGAAATAAGGGTGTTTAGCCGTCACATAAAGTGACCTATTGACCTAGTTAAATGCAAGCTATTTTGAAGATTTGTCCAGCCAACCTGAGTCACATCACATGAAGAAGCAAGACTAAACTAAGATTTTTGTAAAACATCACATGATTTAAAAGAGTGTCCGTGGAGTTTCTTGCACGTTCTTCTCCATAGAGATCTACGCTTTGGAACGTGCAAATAGCCTCATGTTTTTGACTGACCGACCTTGACATTTCAAAAGTGCCTGTAAATGGTTTATTACAAATAAAAGCTTTGAATCTTGAATCTTGAATCTCGATAGTGTCGGCAAAATTTGGTCCGTGTGAATTTAACAATTAATTTTCAAACAAAGTGGCACGCGCCCAAGTTTTGTGGGTTTAGTACGTGTGGAACAAGCCTAAAAGATTTTTTCAATTCAAACCAAGTTCCTGAGATTAGCGCGTTCAAGCAAACAAACTCTTCAGCCTTATAATATTAGTGTAGATTTATATAAATCTCGTGTCATGTGTTTGTTATCGAACTCCTCCGAAACTACTTGACCGATTTTCATGATTTTTTTTATCTACATTCAAGGTCTGAGAATAGGTTGTAGGGTACTTATTTTTTGGCAAAACAACGTTTGCCGAGTCAGGTAGTATTAAAATATATATTATACTAGATGACTCGCGCAACTTCGTCTGCGTCACATTTTCCGCTCCTAAATAATATTGCAACAAAAAATTGAGATGTAAGCTACCCTATCTTTCAAGTTGGAACAAACTGCACACGGCGTGCTTTGATTAAAATCGGTTATGTACTTAGGAGTCGACTCCTAAACTACTTAACCGATTTTAATCCATCGCGGACAAACAACGTGACACGTGATTTATAAATATTGAGAAGATATTATAAACTAGTTGATGTCCGCGGATTCGCTTTCGGATGTTTTCGTTGAAAGCTTTCAGACGGCTTATTATTTTCAGACTAAGATTGGCTAAGGTAAAATTATATTTGTTGGAGGTCCAACAAATATAATTTTACCTTAGCCAATTTAAAAAAAAAATGGCAAATTATAGCTAAAACCTTTCTCGAGAACCATTCTATCCATTGGTGAAAACAACATGAGAATCGGTGCAGTCGTTTTTTAATTTATCGCGAACAGACAGACACACATTTCTTATTTTTGGTATATATTAATGATTTACCTTATTTATTGCAACAAAATCTTGATATTGTGTTGTTTGCTGACGATACCTCTTTAATTTTTAAGATAAATAGAAGGACGAACAATGTTAATGACATAAATAATGCCCTAATGCAAGTCCAAAATTGGTTTACGGCGAATAATTTGGTTCTAAATGAAAAGAAAACAAAGTGCATAAGATTTGCCTTACCTAATGTCAAAAGCAGTGATTGTGACATATTATTGAACAAGGAAAAACTAGAATTCGTCGATAAAACGGTTTTCCTAGGAATTACGCTTGACCCCAGGCTTCAATGGGGCCCTCATATAACATCTCTTTCCGGACGGCTAAGTTCAGCAGCATATGCTGTTAGAAAAATCCGCCAACTAACGGATGTCGATACCGCGAGACTTGTATATTTTAGTTACTTTCACATTATCATGTCTTACGGTATTTTACTATGGGGACGGGCTGCAGACATCGAGTCTATTTTTATTCTGCAGAAAAGGGTTATCAAAGCGATATATAATCTCCGCCGGCGCGATTCTCTTAGGGAACTGTTTAAGATTATTAACATCATGACGGTACCTTGTCAATACATTTACGAAAACATCATGTAGGTATGTCAGAAAGAATTTACATCTTTTTAGTAAAAGAGGCGAGAGACCTTAGAATAATAACGCATAGAAGCCGCGTCTAGAACAAAACCCGAGCAAAATCGTGTGTCCACTCTTTTTCTTTGTGTGCGTGAGCCGAATGTGTCTACGTTCCTCTAACGCACACAGATATAGCTTTCAGTGATACCATTACTAAGCCGTTACCCACAAAATATGGGAAGACGCATTACTATTTTGCTATCAAGGCAAGTATTTTATGTTGTTGGGAACTGGAAAAGGTAAACATGATTTTTCATGTAATATGACATATTTTTTCGGAAGGTATAATTCAATTTATTTCAAAATAAAAGGAAATAAATCGCATAAAGAATGAGATATTGTTCAATGCGTTTAGAATGCTTGATGGGTTATAATTATAAACAATGTTAAACATCGGGTTTGATATGAATTAACAGTAAGTATTGTATTTTAAAATTACAAAAATGAAAAACATGAATGAAAGCAATGTGGGTATTTTTTCCTCACAAATAGCAACACTGTGTTATGACAAGTTAGGTTATTAGAATTTTGTTTTATTTATCGATTTACGTAAAAATAGTGCATAGAATGTGGGTACTTATTTGTGAAATGTTATTTTATCACATTTTTTTTGTTTTCCTGATGTGCTATAACATCCTTTCACGCAACAAACTGTCATTTTCAATTATTTACTCGCGAGCTGTGTTCGACGGAACGTGACATTGAGTACTGACGGCCTGATGGCTAAGTTTGACGGATTAGGCTAAGTTTCAGTTGCCTCACTTTTTGCACTCGTACTAGGTTTCTATGCGTTATTATTCTAAGCGAGAGACATAATTATGGTACTAGATAGGGACCAGTTAGTTCAACCAGGTTTCAGACTGGCTAAAGTAGCCTCATCTTTCATGGGGTACTGTTTAAAATGTTATAATAAGATACCTCCCCATATATTAGAACTAAATGAGACGAAATTCAAGTCTTGTATTAAACGCACACTATGCAGGCAAGCGTATTATAGGTTGGGGGATTATATTGAAGATGGAAATGCTTGGCTGAATGCTGGTCCTGCTCCACAGCCACTAGGGAGCACAAACTAATCTGTAAATATTTCGGAAACATTGTTGGACCGGCTGTAGATCTGAAGATTGTAAGAAAAATTTGCATTGTGTAGAATCAACTTACTTAGCATTGTATAATTTCAGCCATTAACAGCACATGTGTGAGTACTGTGTACCTTTAACTTAAACTTTAATTATCGGTTTTAGGTATGACTAGCTTCTGCCAGCGGCTTCGCCCGCGTGATCTCTAGGGAACATGTTCCCGGGATTAAAAGTAGCTTATGTGCTATTCCAGACAATAATCTATCTTTGTTCTAAATTTCATTAAGATCCGTTAAGCCGTTCTGGCGTGATTGAGTAACAAACAACCAAACTTTCACATTTTAATTATTTTTATTTTTTTTCATTTTTTCTATTGATTGTAGCGTGATGAAAAGTATACTATAACCAGCTCAGGAGTATGAAAAATAATTATACCAAGTTTCGTTAAAATCCGTCGAGTAGTTTTTGTTTCTATAACGGTTATACAGACAGGCAGACAGACAAAAATTGTACTGATTGCATTTTTGGCATCAGTATCGATCCCTAATCACCCCCTGATAGTTATTTTGGAAATATATTTCATGTACAGAATTGACCTCTCTACAGATTTATTATAAGTATAGATAGAAGATAGATTTTGACTTAGAATAATTATTCTAAGGATTTTGACTTGAATGTACCCTGGCGGTTGGGAGTGTCATGCTCACTCGAAAGTCTAGCTGATGGTGGCGTATGCGTTTGATCATTTGGCTCCCTTCAAAATGGTTGAGCCGAATGGTGCTGGCGTATGCGTCATGTTCGTGAACGGGCGCCGTCAGTCGGGACTGGTCATTCTGTAACGTTACATTTTACAGGGGGAGCCTGTAGAATGTGAGGTCACATAGCACTCCCCTACCTAGGAGGGGAATGCGTGCTAAAAGGAAAAAGGACAAATAAATACTAGTATAGATTTAATGATTTAAACACAACTTATACTAGAACAGCTGGTGAATGAAAAGGGATGAGTGGACGTGAGATGAGAATGAAGTCATCGTTGGAGAACCGGTGGACTGGAGGGTCGTCACTCTTCAGAGGGCTGGAGAGGATGGGCCGAGAAACGTCTTCATCCCAGGCTCGTTCAGCCCAGGCATCAAGGTGTCCTTTAAATGCAGCAAGGAGAGAGGCCGACTTATCAAGTTCCGAGGAGGTAAACTTAGAACTGTCCTCTAAGTCTACTCTTAATAAAGGAGAGAGGCCGACTTCTCTGGATCCAAGGAGGTAAACTGTCCTCTCAGTCTACTCTTAAGGAACTTTTCCCGACTTGTTGCTGATCTCAGCTCCAAACGTAGACTGACTCTTTTTTACGACGGCTCTCAGATGAAGGCTCGCTGTTATTTTGAATTTGATATGAGAATTGTTTCTAGAATTTGATGGAAAAAAAATGGACTTTAAGAAGGTCTGATGACAATTTCATATGCGACCTAAAACTCCTAGCTAACTTCAGAATAGAATTAAAAAGAAAACTAGGCTTGTCTAACTGACATAATACAAGAAATGTAAACAAAGCATTGAAGATAGTAAATTTGCAGAAAAACTTAGAAAATAAGTACAAGTTAAAAAGATCCTAGGAATCAAGTTATGGCTATGCAGCTATGTATTAATTTATCTAGGAAGTTTATAGAGAGCGTACCTAAGTACAAACAATAAGACACACACTACATTACCCCGAAAACCCCGGAAAAAATTTGAATACAATGAAAATTTTTTCTTGTTTAGTAATTCAAGAGAGCAACAATAGAAAAACAATAACTAGTTAAAATTAAGTTAAATGAGTATTTACAATGATACAGTAAGTAAAAAATAATACTACATTACCCAAAACCCCAGAAAGTTAACAACTAGGAAAATTTAGAGGTTGAAAATAAAACCTTGCTCTTTCACACACCTTACATCAAACTAGGATACTTTTCACACTTCCTCAAACATACATCACCATCATACTTAGGGGATACGGTTCACATTCAATGACGCGTACTCCACAAGGGATTATTTTTAAGGTTTACGAAGGCTTATTTATTTTATTAGGTGTCGTAACCCGCACCTTTTTTAAAACCCATTAAATTAAAAAGTTATTTACAAAGTTATTCTGCTTAGAAAAGCAGTCCAAGGTTTAAGAGCATAAAGTGCTTAAGAAAAGCCTTCAAGCTTAAGTCAAGGGTTCAAGGAGATTCAAGACTTATTTAAGGATATATAAGCCTTCGAGTTTCAAGTATTCAAAAAAAAATATTTTCTATATACACTAAGGCTTATTTTACGAGTTATAAAACCGCTCGACACAATGGCTTATTTTACGAGTTGTGTACCGCTCAACAAAAAAAAATTATACAAGCCAAAAGTTTTTGAACGATGATGAAGTAACGTTTAAAGTGTAAGTAGTTCAGAATATATGATGAAGCATTTGTAGTGGGTGTAACGTAGTTGTTTAGGTATGTATAAACGTCTACAGGATACTCTCCTGTGTCTGTCGTAAAGTAACCAATCTCCAACCTCGGTAGCGCCCACGAATGGATTTAAAAACGCATCCAAGAGGCCGAAAGGGTGCCAATTATCTCATGATAACGGGTTGTATGTGGGGGTGAAGAATACCTAGGTGATAGAATATATAGATTGTATATACTTAATATTTTGGTAAAGAGTTAAGTTTAAGGAGTAAACGACATACGGGATATTGTCCAATAGCCGTCTTAGAGTAACCAATCCCTTACTTGGTAAAGCCCAAAAGTGGTGATGGCCACTAGTTGGTTTTAAAAACTACATCCAAGCAGTGAAAGGGTGCCAATTACCAGTGGGTAATGGAATGTGTGTGGGGGTGTAGTATAAGATGATGTAAAGTTTGTAAGAGGAGTAAGGGTTGAGATGGATGAGGATGTATGATGGAAATAGTTACCAAATATAATCGCCTTGTGGAAGTTTGTTTTTGAATTTTGAAAAACTTGCAGAATGTCTGAAAATGATTTAAGGGGTGGGTTAGTAAAAGCTGGGTGCCAGTCTGTAACGTTACATTTTACAGGGGGAGCCTGTAGAATGTGAGGTCACATAGCACTCCCCTACCTAGGAGGGGAATGCGTGCTAAAAGGAAAAAGGACAAATAAATACTAGTATAGATTTAATGATTTAAACACAACTTATACTAGAACGGCTGGTGAATGAAAAGGGATGAGTGGACGTGAGATGAGAATGAAGTCTTCGTTGGAGAACCGGAGGACTGGAGGGTCGTCACTCTTCAGAGGGCTGGAGAGGATGGGCCGAGAAACGTTTTCATCCCAGGCTCGTTCAGCCCAGGCATCAAGGTGTCCTTTAAATGCAGCAAGGAGAGAGGCCGACTTATCAAGTTCCGAGGAGGTAAACTTAGAACTGTCCTCTAAGTCTACTCTTAATAAAGGAGAGAGGCCGACTTCTCTGGATCCAAGGAGGTAAACTGTCCTCTCAGTCTACTCTTAAGGAACTTTTCCCGACTTGTTACTGATCTCAGCTCCAAACGTAGACTGACTCTTTTTTACGACGGCTCTCAGATGAAGGCTCGCTGTTATTTTGAATTTGATATGAGAAGTGTTTCTAGAATTTGATGGAAAAGAAAAATGGACTTTAAGAAGGTCTGATGACAATTTCATATGCGACCTAAAACTCCTAGCTAACTTCAGAATAGAATTAAAAAGAAAACTAGGCTTGTCTAACTGACATAATACAAGAAATGTAAACAAAGCATTGAAGATAGTTCATTTGCAGAAAAACTTAGAAAATAAGTACAAGTTAAAAAGATCCTAGGAATCAAGTTATGGCTATGCAGCTATGTATTAATTTATCTAGGAAGTTTATAGAGAGCGTACCTAAGTACAAACAATAAGACACACACTACAATTTCTCAGCTGCCATGGTTGATTTTAATTATTTATTTGAATTGTTCCTCTTTTATTCCGGACGCTTTTATCCTGCTCGTCTTTTACATCGTTCTCACATGTATGTATAATTTCAACCCGATGTAAAATAAATCTTTGTAAAAAAATATTATTTTTAAAAGAGTGTCCGTGGAGTTTCTTGCACGTTCTTCTCCATAGAGATCTACGCTTTGGAACGTGCAAATAGCTTCAATTTTTTTGGAACGACCGACCTTGACAATTCAAAAGTGCCTGTAAATGGTTTAAATTGAAATAAATGCTTGAATTTTGAATTTTGACACTGACGCGGCGGAGGACTGTGTGTAATGTGAAGAGATAGTGATTAAAGTATAGTTCAATTAAAAACACTATAGATTCATTTCTTATCAACTTTATTTTCATCGACAAAACTAGTGTATGTGATCGGTGACAGTGAAAGCGACTAAGGGCGAGCATACACGAACTAGAAAGAAATAAAAATTACCGGAATCAAGAAGAACAATTGCATTTTAATTACTAAGGTTTCTTTGTAAATAATTAAAGCACGTTTTTGTACAATTTTGACCTTATTTTTTAAAATAAATAATACTTATGCTATTTCGTGGGCCGTAAAATATTGTTAAGATTCGAAACGAAATTAGTAAATACCACATAGACCGTGTGTGCCCGCTCTTATACAAGTACGTTCAATAATATTTAACACACATTAACTTCAGCCCAATAAAATATCTAGAAGTACTTAGCTGTTGGTTAAATTAAAAGGACAACTTCTTAAAGTTTTTCATAAGAAAAAGAAAAACTATTTAAAAAGAGAACTAACTCAGTTAACATAATGGGTTGCTAGATCTGAATTAGGACCTCCCTTCTACAAAACTTTAAGAGTTCTAGTATCACCAAAATGTCTGTAAATCAACATCTGTAATTAGCATATCAAAAAGATAATATTTAAATATGCTTACAATAGGTTATTGGTTACTCAGTTATACAAATCAGTCTACAGTACAATTTATTCATGAAATCACATTGGTGAAACTCGACTCTTTTCACTACGCTTGAGCGAATATTCCCAGTCACCCTCCATGGACCGCCACCTGTAGGCTTAGTGTGAGATTTCTAACGTACTCGATCGCGTTAACGTAAATGTTTGCTTATGTCAAAGTGTATAGGAAAAAAATGGTTATCCGTTATTCTCACCAGGCGGCGCTTATTCAGTTTCAAAACAAATTGGCATAAAATTTACGCTAACGCGGTCGAGAACGTTAATAAACTCACACTAAGCTCTCTGGTGACAATCGCTCCCCCACTTCAATTCGGTGCCGCTATGAGAAGGTTGGTGATCAGAAAACCATATTGGAAAAGTATTAACAGTGAGGGCAATAACTTCTCAGTCGCCACACGGTGGCAACTGGGAATTTTATTCCCGATTGACACTTCGTGCCAAATCCACGTGGGGCGAGCAGGAATATTCGCGCTCGAGGAGCGTCGCGTTGCAAAATATGTTTTGGTTTTACTGTATCATATTAAATGAGAAGGTATTTGATATTTTAATTTAATCAGTATTAGGCCCTATATGGATATTAAAATTAACGGTAAACAATATTATTTAAAATTAGAACATGGGACAGGAATATTCGTTCAAAATTAAAAGTGGCTGATGTGGTGTCTGAAGCTTTTATCTGTCAGTTAACGTTTTTTGTCATAACACCAGTTCTTAACGGACGCCATACACAACGGATATAGTACAGTAGCCAGCACATCATGCTACAACAATCTGTCAAATTTCTGTATTAGATTTTCAACTTTATAGCTACAGAGATTAAGTTTAATTTTGATTGGCAAAATTTGACAGTTTCGGGTAACTTGATGTGCTGACTGTAGCTCAAAAAGGGGGCATGAGTCAATAGTGAATATGCATGCGATTTTTTTTATTAGAAAAATGAAATACTTATTAGCTCTGGTCAGTCATGAAGTTATTTTTTAAATACCATCATCAGCAACGAAGTTATAAAGCTTCAAAGATTCCATTTAGAAAGAGAAGTCCGACGTCTAAGTCAATAACGCCTAAGCAGCTGGCATATAAAACATTGTTTTCGCGAGAAGGACAGATATATTTGTTTAAAATTATTATATCTCGTTATATTTCGAACAATTGATGAATCCGTTTTCACTGTTACTAATATATTTTTGTATATTTTAAGATAAACTGTATATAATAAATATCTTTTTCATGCATATTCCCTATTGAGAGACTTCTAACGTGAGTAGGTATTTTCTGGCTATTTATTGTTATTTATTATTTAATCACATATACCCAGCTCAGCATATAAACTCTGGCCTAGGCAGTAGTTAGGTTGAGTTTCCTAAACTAAAACATTAGGAATTTATAAAGAAATGGCACGAATAGGACAAAAACCCATAATTTTTTCAAATTATTTAAATTAGCTGTATAATCCCAGGTCTCCAATAAAATATACAAGGGGCCTTATTTAAATTAGCTGTATAATCCCAGGTCTCCAATAAAATATACAAGGGGCCTTATTTCCAAAGTTCTTCAGTACCAACTAAATATACAACTAAGTATTCGAGCCTCTCATAGTTGATCGCCAATCAAAAAAACAATATTTGTAATAGTACAATTTTATTTCTAAGTGAAATTAATCTTCGGCGTTTATTTAGACATAGCCTAATTTACAAGCGTCACACAGTGTAGATACAACTTTATAACTAAGTACATATATAAGTAGTTACAAGAAATAAATACTTAAAACGAAAATTCATTTACTGAACACATTGAGTTCGTAATATTAAAGTTTTACATTAAAAAAGGTCACTTTTTGAAATAAAACATGGACGGCATGAAATGGGATTTTGTTTTTTTTTACAAGTCTAAAATTCTTTAAAGCTGAACGTTAATTTACCTTTTTTTACTTTATTTTTGCCGCCATTTTGTAAATACTTGAAAAGGTCAGTTTACAATGAAGAATTTAGATAAAATACTAAGTTTATTTTTATTACGTCATCTTTCCTATTCTTGAATTTATAATTCGAGATAATTTCAAACTATTGCCAGCTACTCAAATTTCAACTTTGACGTCGTGTACTTTGAGTTGACTTTTAAATGGCAATTTGTGGTTTAAAAAGGCCCTAAAATTTATGGGTTCCAATGGAATATGAACTTTGTAGAATAAGACTTAGTTGTTTATCGCAAAATATGATAAATCTCGAATTTTTGAATTCAAGTTTTTTTGTGTTTAATAAATAAATTAATTCAAGTATACAATTTTTTACTTCGAAGTAAACTAACTTTATTCGAGCTGTAGTGTAATATATCTACTGGGGTAAGCGTTTGAAATTTAGACTTTTCTACAGTTTTAGATTTTACACACGACTATCCATATTTCAGAATTTACATTAAAATCGAGTCCCCAGAACTACAAATCAGAGAGCAAAATTCTCGTCGGCTTTTTATCTGTGATTTCAAAGCATTAAGAAAGATAAGTTTCATTGTTTTCATCCGATTTAATATCCCTGTATTTTCATTTCACTTCACTTCAATAGCCATGAGGTATAATAATATAAGTAACACACATGAAAATAAAAAAATAAAATGCCGTTTCAACTGAAAACAATTTTTTTTTTAAAGGCCTTAGCTGAGTTAAGTCAGTTTTCATTTCCATTTCCAACCTTAACAGGAAAATAAAACCTTATAAAGGACACAGCACACATATTATTATGACGGTCGGGCGTTTTGTGGGACTGTCTTTTGTAAAACTCGAAGTTCAAAAAGTGCTGGCGCTCAGCCTAATTTGAATAAATGACTTTTGAATTTGAATTTTCGAATATCAACTACGAAACGGATGGTCCACCATATCAACTAGAGTAGTACAGTATTGTTGTATGAAACTCCCTACTGAAACGCTCACTAATCGAAATCGTAACGTAATCGCCTCGCCTCGGGACAAGCGCGGCGATGCCGAGCCGTAAGCGAGACGGCGTACAGTTCGAACCACGCAAATTTACTTTTTCCTATTTTTCCTTAACTACGTTAGGAGTGAGGCGTATTTTTCAAAGTAACAACATGAAACAGGTATCTCAGAACCGAAATAACAGCTCCTACCTTTTTCGCCTGTTCCTCAAACAACCGTAGTAGCCATAACTTGACAAACAAAACGAAACGACCTGGAACAGCTATGTGAAACAGTTTCAAATGGGACATGCACCATTCTCTTCTGACTTATTATAATAGAAAGAGACAACATCTGTTCTTTGGAACAATCTCTTTGCTCCTCTGGTTCATTGTAATAGAAAGAGATAGAACCTGTTCCCTGCCTGTCACTGTTTCTGACCTTTTCAGTAGCAGTTACTGTCTCTGAATCTGTTGCAATCAATGAGTCTTTAGTTCCAGTGGAACAGGCTGTCTTTTTGGAACAGGATTTTGGAACTGTTTTCTTCTTGAAACAGGTGAAACAGGTTTCTATTTTATCTGTTCCAATCCACCCCTAAACTACGTCGCAATTGATTGCGCGGGATGTCAATCTGGCAAAAATACTTATGACAGCGCATGCGCGGCACGCAAGATGGCGCCGTGTAATGGGGTCTCAGTCGCTCTTATATGTGCGATGCATACTTGTGTCCCGCTTACTCAATGCAATACGACTGTTGATGCGAAAAGTGTTACACGTTGTTATTATTTTTAATTAGTTATTTTGGTAATTTCTTACTGATTGATTTGTGTTTTGTGTGTTTTTGTGGTATATGTTATGTATATCTTTGTTGTGTTACTTTGTGACCTTGTTGTTACTGGCTGTGTTTCTTGCTTTTTTATATTCCAAAACGTATAAATCAGAAAAATATTCTACGAACATAACACTTGTTTACGTGAATGCACCTGCGCGGTCGTCACTATAACCTATCTTCCGAGCGGCAAAGATCCCTAAATCGTACTGTACCGTGCTTACGAAAGGTAGACGCCTATTTCGATGGTAAGCCGAAAGACGATACGGTTACGATCCCTCTCCGAGTTGATATGTGTGCTGCGTCCTTAAGTAAGATAAATTATGTACGTCCGTAACACAGGTTTTTGTAACCAATACGGTTCGAATTGCCTTGACAATCTCAATCTTAGAACATTTTTTGTTAATAAGCTTCAAACGCTTGCAAAAGGACTAGAATTTTTTCGATTGAAGCACCGCTTAAAAACTATTTTTAAAAAGACGTCAAAAGCACACAATATTGAAAGAAGTGTTTTACACAAAATTATAGTGAACATAAAGTGCTATCTGTGTTGACACAATTTTGAAATCTTCCTCATTACATCTCATTCAATACATTTTCCAACTATGTTAATAAATTGGTTTGACAACACTCTGATGCGCCATTGAGAATATTCTCCTTGACGCATTTTTCTGTACGCACCAATACCCCTGGACTCTTTGACATAAATTCAATTTTTGTCTCCTTAAAATAACTCAAACATGCAGAAAACGAACAATTTAGGTGGTATCTTTAAATTGTATTCATCAATAATAATAATATATCCGATTAAACAATTAAAATAGAACTAAACATAGCTATTAAAAATAAATAAAATACAAAAAAAAACATACAAAACCTGCTTAAATATTTACTTCTAAATTTGGAATGTCATTACTGAGATAACTTCGTTAATATCGAGATCAATTTCAATGAAATGCATTAAATTATAATAATACTTTACAAAATTACATTCATTATTTACTTCTTGCCCTGTTTACCGTATTTTCACAAGTCCACACCGATCCCTTTGCCAAAATGGTGGCCAAAATTACTAAAAAAACTTAAAAGTAGGAACTACCAAAAAATATTCCATCGACTATTTGGTCTCTAGATGCCGCAAAATCAGGCAATGAATATCTGTCAACACATTTTATTACTAATTTCTATAAGGGCAAGTTTTTCAATAGTCAGCAGGTCTACAAAATAAACTTTACTAGAATCATAATATTAACCACACAAAAACCTACCTATCAAATATTTTCATCTCTATAGCTAACGCATTCGGTTCAAGGTTGATTGGGAAAATTTGACAATGACAGGTAGCGTGATGTGCTTTCTGATTCTGCTAAAGTGGCCTTTTCAGACCCCCAGATCATTTTAGTCATATTTTATGAATTAGAAATCATCAGCTGACTCCTCCCGCTCTGGGCGGAGGAGAATTGTCAGACTCTTAGGTACTGACTAAAACTCATCTGTTTTCCTTTTTTGGCCATTACTTTCTCGGTGACTCTTTTGAACAAGTTCTGCAACTGACCATTTTAGCCTGAAGAATAAATTTATGATGGCCCATAGTTAACTTTTATATGATTCTAGAGACTAAATAGTCGATGATTTATTCCCACAAAATCAAAATATCAAAAAGTTTCAAATTATTATCTAAAATAGACAAAAAGGTGCAACATGCGAGTGCAACCATTGCAACGTCTAAACGAAACTCTCCCTTAATTTAAGTTCAGTACACATTAATGTTGACAATGTTAATAAATAGGTGTAAAAATCACAATCAATAAGATCACAAATATTATCTAATAAGTGTGATGGAACAAAACGGTGGAGCTGTTCGAACAACACAGATATGTACACAAATGGAGTACTCAAGTACGTCAGGCAACCTTTGAGGCAAGAGTGTACTGGCATCTTTTGGGTATGCCTATTTCATTGTACACCTCACTAATTGCTTTTGTATCATGGCGTTGTAGGCAGGGGGTTGTGTAGAAAACTAGCGAGACCGCGCTTAAATACATTATGAACGCCGCCGATGCTTTGAATGACTTTGATGATTTAAAATTGTTTCAGTTTGTTAAGTTGTCAGACTCCCATAGAATTTTGTCTGTGCAACAAAGCCATGCAGGCAAATGTCGGTGACACTCAAAAGAAAAAAGTGCGTCACGATTGCTCTGCTAAGTTCTCCAAACAGTTCTAGTTTCCTGTTTTATCACTTGTCAACCATTGTAGCAATCAAAGCCATACAAAGACGTAATTGGCGAGATCAACTTCAAGCCACCTATTAAATTAATTGATTTCTATAAGCCTGCCTGTTAATACTCCATTCGCTTACTACTCTGTGTAGATTCCAAAGGTTTAAGACTTACAATCACAAAGCCATCCTGCTTGAATCTGCACAACCCGACAACATAAGATAATATTCATTATTTCTAAAGGCTCAATTTACGTCGCCACGGAAAGGTACCGTCAATCTCATCTCATCACGCGAGAAAGCGCGCGAATTAGAAATACTTTTATCAGCAAAGGAGTGAAATTCCCTGCCGGAGTCTGTTTCCTAATAGCTATAACCTTGGGTCATTAAGTCAAGAGTAAACAGGTTACTTTTAGGCAAGCGTGCTCCATCGCAGTCATCAACGCTTTTCATCAGGTGAGATTTATTTATAGATGGGAAATCATCAAACGACTCCTCCCACTTTGGGCGAAGCAGAAGGGAGTGTCAGACTCTTTCTAACTAAAACCCATCCGTGTTCCTCCTAATGCCCTTTGTATTCCAGGGCCGCGGCAGTGTGGTAAGATCCCGTTTTTGTGTCATCGTGTTTTTATTGAATTAATCGATAGAGTTTACAATTCTGAGGATTAGAGTAAAAGTCCGGGTTCGCTAAGACTTGTACTTTTTTTTTTAAATGTCAAAGTTTCCGAATATCCGACTTTTGAAAAACGAAAAAAAAAAAAACATTATAATTTAACGGAAGTACTTATTCCAGAATTTATTTATTCTATCGGAAAAAGGTATAATAGCCGACCCTTCCACCAATTCCTGTTGCTTTAGTATGAATGGGTCGAGAGATATGATATTTTTTTTCATTTTTCGTTTTCATTTATTTATTCATCTAAACCACCGTAGTAGGATAGTCATTCCTTCCTACATCAAAAAATTGCTGATACTTTTTATTATGTGTACTTAGTATTAATTCCAAAACCAAACTAATTGGTTTCCAGGAGTTTTACCACACTGTGCGCGGTGACTCTTTCGAACAAATTCCGCAGCCCTAGCAGGCACTGCCCCTGACGGGCCCGTCTACCGTGCTGCAATCTCTTCGAGGCGCGCGTGGAACACAACGCGCCGTCGATTCGGGCCTAGTTCTGATCGGACAGCGAGCCATTCATTAGGTGAGATAGTGGGCAAACGTAAGTCTATCATCATCTGCCCAGCCTTCCAGACAAACCTGAATACCGGTATTGTACGTGAAGCGGCTACCTACCAGACCTCTACAACCCATTAACTGGGTAACACGGTAGTTCTTTGCAAGACTGGAGTCATATTTACTGGCTTCTGACAATCCGTAACAACTGCTAAATATCTACAAATGACAGCCGAGCCCGGACGAACGGTTCAACGTGCTTTCCGAGCCACGTAGGAAACTATGTTAAGGTGGTCACCCATCCACAGATCAAGCTTCGCTAGCGTTTTTTAGCCTTGAAGTTCGACCCGTGCGGGTCACCCATCCACAGACCATGCTTCGCTAGCGTTTCTTAACCTTGAAGATAGATCCGTTTGGCTGTAATTTTTTTTTGCGTATCTAATTATACGTTATAAGTACTACTTATGTATAATTTTCGTTAGAAAAATCACTTACATAACATTCCGCGGCAATGTAAATTGAGCCTTAGCTCTTAATTTGTAAAAGCTGTTTTTAAGCCATCTCGATTTTGCTTTACCGCATCAGCCGCAGTGTACAGACTAGCACATTAATCCACAACAATCTGGCAATTTCTTTAATTGATTTTCATCTTTATCGCTAAAGCATTGGGTTCAAAGTTAATTGGGAAAATTTGACAGCTTCGGGTAACTTTGTGCCGCCCTCTGTACATTACTTTGCTCCACCACACTATCCTCCCATTACCAATCTACGATTTACTTCCTAACATTTCATTTATTGACACTCAAAACTAGGGATGTTACGGGGTTCGACTCCGACTCCGATAATTCGGAACTTCCGATTGATGTTACACTCCGATACTTTTCCAATTGGAGGTTGTAGAGACGCGCCAGTACATCAAGCTACAACAATCTATCAAATTTATTCAATAGATTTTCAACCTTATATCTAAAGTCGTAAGATTCAAGGTTGATTGGAAAATTTTTACAGTTTCGGGTAGCGCTGACTGTAGGTACCATAATTCGCTACTTTGATAGTCAATTCATTCGGTTTAATTTGTTAACTGTTACTGAAAATAAAAAAATAACGTTTTATTTTGTAGTTTTATCATTTCTTCATTGAAATTAAAGGGACTGACGCGATAATGTTTGTACTATTTTTTTTTTCTTCTACTACCACCACCTCCGCGTCCGACTCCGATTCAGGGGGGCTACTCTCTAAGCCCGACGTCCGTAGTTACGGACTTAGTTGCGAGCGTATTCTACTCTGTATTACCTACGACTTTACGATTAGTCACTACCTCGAAGTAATAACGACAACACGATTTAATAGTAACTGTCAAATCGTATTGTCATTAATTCTTAGTGGTTAGGTGATACGGAGCATAATACGCCCGTAACTAAGCCCGAAACTACGGACTTCGGGCTTAGAGAGTAGCCCCTCTGACTCCGACGAAACAAAAAAAACTCCGACTTCGATAAAACCACCTCCGTAACATCCCTGCTCAAAACGGACCTACACACAATTTTTAAAAACCATTTTCATGTGTAAAACAGTGTCTTATTGAAAAATTTAAATCACGAAAACGATGCACGGTGCTGATTTAGTTAAAATTAAAAAAAATTAATTGTTAATTCCTCCATTGTATGCGTAGTCTGCCTTGTTGTGCATCACCAGATGGTTGTCAACGAAGTAGAAACTGTCTGAACAGGTCTCAAACGGCGCGGCAATCATTTCATCCACTGAAATATAAATATCTAAAATTAGAACATGGATTCTCAGGGGTAACTATGAAATTTCTTGTCGGTTCTTCGTCAAGATTCTACCTTTGCGAATGGACAACTAGTCATAATATAAACTGTTATTTTAATTTATTTTTAAACTGCAAAATGTTGATGTTCCAATAGTATAATAGAAATAAATGAATTTTGGTAGGTAGAAAATAAATAGGTCTAGTTAACAATTTTTTTTTAAGTTTTTGAAACCATTGAACAAGAGAAAATCCATTCATAATTTAAAAGAGAAGTCCGACACAGACTCTTACGTCAAAATCAAGGTATGTGCTTGCGTTTGTTCAAAATTGTTTTTATTTCATTCGTTTTTTTTTTGTCAATTTTATCCTGTTTTCACTGTTAGTATTCTGGTTTTGATATTTGTATACTTCTCAGATAAAAAGAAATATCTTTTCATTCATATTTGGAATTAAACCCTAAGAGTTTTGAACAAAGATTGCTCGAGCACCCAAATAGTCTAGTAAGGCTGTCAATAACTAGATGGCCTTCTGTTACTTTGCAACGTAAGGATAACCTAGGGCTAATGCTGAGAATGGTTGCTTTAATGGAAACATTCCCAACAAAACCAATGAAAAAAGTTCCGTAATGTTTTATAATTATAACAACTTAAGTAAAATAGTCAGTTTTTATTTTTTTTAAATCACTAGTTTTAAATAATTGAAAAAGAAAGTTGATCAAGGCTGCTGCAAAATACTCATTACATTTTAGACACTAACATAATAACAGCATTCCTGCTTGCCTGGAAGAGATAAAACAGTCCTGGTTGCCTAGAAGGGATTGCCTAATGAGATAAGGCCGCCATTTGTATATTTTTTAGTTTAAGAGTCCCCGATTTGTATAAAAAAAAAAAAAAAAATAGAGTGTGTATTCCGTCCACTAGCGCCGCCAATCGTTTTTTATTAATTGTGGTACATTTAAGACACGTAGATAAAAAACCGCTCTGTAGTGCACTAAAGAAATGTATCTATTATTTTTTGACAGCTATTTTTAATACATAACTCATGGCTAAATAGCCAAAACGGCAATTATCAAAAATATCGACTTTGGCAACTATTTATGTTCTAAAGTACAAAACATAAGTCTCAAAACATAATAAATACATTTCTTCAGTGCACTACAGAGCGGTTTTTTATATACGTGTCTTAAATTTACCACAAATAATAAAAGAGGATTGGCGGCGCTAGTGGACGGAATACACGCTCTTAAGGTTTTCTTTAGATTTTTATATTTTGGTGTACAAAAAAGCATATATAAATAAATAACAAAAACCATCTTACCTAGATCAGGGGGCAGTGTTGGGAACTCATATATGTGTTCACAAGTGTTTCTTGAGAATGGTATGCAGAAGCCAAACTCAAAGTCAAACGTCTTGAGTAATGTGTCTCTGAAGAAGTGCTTCTCTATCATCCTGAAGTGGTTGACGGGACGAGCTCCAACCGTGAACTCTACACTGTAAAGTTAGAAGTACCAAGTTGGTGTAGCTTAAAATATTGACTTTAACCGCTATAACAACATAATAAATTTAGGTTTATGGTACGGAACCCTTCGTGTACGAGTCCGACTCGCACTTGGCCGTTTTTTATGGATCAAGCACGGCACCCTATTCCAAACCACTGCAACTCCTGAGAGCGAGAATCGACATTTGTGACATCCAGAAAAGAACATCAACTCTTTCTACCAATGATTAGCTAATAGAATTCATGTTAAAACATCATTTGGCGTAACTTAGAAAATTTGTTGTATCCAATGTAGTGTGGCTTTGTGACGACTATTTGAATACTGGCCTGTGTTTATTGCCTAAAATGTAATATGTAGTTTGATGTGCTACAAAGAGTTCCATCCAATGACATTCAAGTAATAAGTGTCAACGTATTGAGTGGTGTTGTTAGACATGCATTATAGATAAGTAAGGCAATGAATTTTTAATTATAACACCATTTAGGAAAGCTAAACATAAAGTATAATAATATTTACATGCATTTTCATTTAGTAACTGCCACTACAAGGCTTAGGATATTTTTAAAGATCTCAGATTCTTTCTTTTGTCCCAAAGATGACCCTTTGATCAATTCTATACATGTTTTAGTATGTTTTGTAGAAACTTCATTCATGAAGTAAGTATGAAGACTATCAAATTTTCGAGACCACAGCTCATCAGGCATGTGGCAGCACTACAACATACCTCCTTCAATTGAACCTTCTGAGTAAAACCTGAATAAATAAATATTCAACAAACTTACGTGGCTCCAACAGTCTTTAGTTTCAAAAATTGAGGAGTGAACTGATAGCGAACGAATCTGCCAGCGTTAGGGTCCAGAGGCTCCTCGGGGGCGTCCTCGGTGCCTTCATTGTCAACTCCAAAGTCCGTTGGAGGCTTTGCGATCTCAAACAGCACCGTTCCACTTTCCAAGTCACGTATCTTGAATCTAGTAAAATCTATATCGTATACGTTGGCTTCAGGACTGCACATATAGGTATCCGTAATTCGATCTAGTCTCAGAACATCCTCAGGAGTTATTCCACTGACTATTACGTCGTCTTTATTGGTATCGAGCATCGATATTGATTCACACATTTTTCCGACTAAACTCATTTTTCTTAAATTTGTGATGTATGTAGATGCTGTGAGTATTCTCAAAAATATAGGCACACTAAATAGTAATTTGATGGCATAAACTGCGTCACAGCATTTTAGTGCATTTTGATAATTTATTATTACTTTTTAGATTTCTGAATGCATCAAAAATCATTCAATGTTTGTCTTTTACGTCAAACTGAAACTATGACGGCGGAGATCGGATACATCTAACTAGGCCATGAAATACAACATTTTTATAGCAACTTTCAGATTCTGTTTTGTTATAAAATAAAAAGTATAAAGTGTTCCTTTGAAGAAATACTTCTTTCTTGTACAGTTTGTTAGTATGTAGGTACTTAGAGTTTGAGGCTTTGAGCACGATATAAAGTTACAATAAGCAATGGTTGACAAGGTTTGAATGGTGACGAATTTGGTTAATGTATCCGAATTATCCGAACGAACATCGTTTCTGAGAAAACTATTCCAAACCACACTGTTTTGTGTTGTTTTATTATAAAAGAGTAGGATTTTTATATTGGTCTAAATATACCTAGTTTTCATATAAATTATATGTTAAATCCCACTATGAATTACTGTGTTGTTTGCTTGCGTGGAAATGATGCTTGAAAAGAAACCTTTAAAATTCCGGTTGAATTGCGCTCCATTTCACAGTAAGCCAACAGCAGCAACACGAATTGTGTTTGAATTTGCTTTCTCTGAATCAAAATTGCTTTGTATAAATATTGATGAATATGCTTTTTCTTCAGATTGATAATCATAAGGAGTTATTTTATTATCTTTATTTAAAAATACTGAGAAAGTTGAAAGGGGTAAATCGGAACGTAGCTGGAAACATTGACGTAATATCCGTTGCGTCATAACGAAGCATGCGCCTTGTCATTTTCATTGGTTGGTCATAGATTAAAATTATATTAATCTACCAATAATCGGGCCATCGCTCAAGTCTCGTTCTGTGATAAGTCTTCTTTTAAGGTGGTAGTGGACTGTCTGATGTGCATTTAAAGTGTTACAAAATAAATATACAACATGATTATCAAGGAATAGTGAGTATATTATGTTAAGGTTATACAAGTTTGCGAATACAAATCGATTTTCGGGCAATCTACTTGAAAATTTGCTACGGTCCGCCTAGTTGTCCCATCTTATCAGCAGTCGCTGTTCGTGAAGTGAAGCTTAATTGTAGTATTTAATTGAATGAGTTGAGATAAATTGTTGAAATATAAAAGGTAGTGACAGTGACAGCTCTCCAGGTCAAGGTTTGTCCGCGGAGGCAGTGAATTTCCGCGGATTTATCTAACAGATGTTTGTGTCAAAATTATAAATAATCTAGGGAAATTAAACGCAGTTTTCTTTGTTTGCAGCCGTGTCACGCTCCCCCTAACTGTTGAGGAGGTAAGATTATTTCCTTATTAAGTTCTATTCAAGGATAGCAGAGCCTGGCTTTGAAACCAGATATTCTGCAACAGTGAATCTGTCGTAATTTAAGCCAAGATGTTGCCAAACCTCCCCTCAGTATTATATGAAACAACAGCTGAAACCTACTTACATCAATTACTTAAGTTTCCAAGTATTCTAATTAGATTCTTGTATTAAAAGTAAATTTTACTACTATTTTATTGACTTCTTTTAGTAAAAAAACTTTCACAGCTATGTTGACAATGGTTGGGAAACTAGGTCACAAAAATCTCGTTGATTTTTTGGGACAATGCATTTACATTGTAGAAATTTGGGTTTTGTTTTTATTTTAATTACTCTATATTCAACCAGAGTAATCTGCTTCAGTTAGTAGTAGTAGGACTTAGACTACCATTTGGTCTTCTGCGCAGGTAATAATGAATCTGCTTTAGTTAAAACTAATTGTAGATAATTATATTGTTCCTAATTGGAAAAAAAAAACTGAATGTCTAATAAATATCACTCTTAGGTAGACTGATAGAAAATGCCTAAGGTGTTAAGTCTGCTTCTGTACATTTGTTTGGGTAGAGTATTAAATAAATAAGTAAATTAACATTTTTTTCTGTTATGTGCCAGTCAAATATACATTCATTATTATTATATTTTGATCCTAATTCAGGCAAAGGTATCAAACCAAACAGCCTGGCTAACAATTCTTTGTTGCATGTTGGCATATTGATTGATTAAAAAAAGTCTAAACTTTGAAACCAGGAACTAAACAGCATAGCTTTTTTATTCATAATTTTTCAAACAAAAATTAAACAAGTTATTGATTCTGATAAAATATTGACATCTAAAAAGTGCATTGGGCAAAACCTGTAAAGAGGTATAATCATTTAAGTTCCTTATTAGTCATGGTCTTATCACAGCCAAATATAACTTATCTGTAGTAGAATGTATTAATCAATTATCTGGTTATATACGGCAGTATTAGGTAAAAATATTAAATTAATATTAGGTAGGTAGTCGGCACAGAAAACGGGATTGGCAGTAGGAAAGAGAAGTCTTTGCTCAGTGGTTGAAGCGGTCAGGCTGTAGATGATGATGATAAGGTAGAAGACGATTTGTGTTTTACTTTTTTTTATAATGTGTAAGTATATACATACACATTATAAAAAAAAAATATATCATTGTTTAGTTCACACTATCTTCCTAGCAGAGATATAGATGAGTATAACTTTTTAACTAATACATACATAATCTTGAAATAAGTAGGTATATAAATTTTCTATTTATGTGTATGCCACTGAAGTACCCACTCCTGAACATCTATGGTTTTTTTTTTCTTTCTGTCCATTAATGGTTCAGATTCACATTGGACCTGATAAGAGGTGCCGTAATCAAGTCCAAAATCTAGTTTTTTTCCTATAAAAAAAAACTGTTTCGGCAAAATAAAGTGTTTGTAAGAGTTTGTCTCAAATATGCACTTAATGGTGGAGTCAGTTAAATTTTCTTTTGTCGGATTTAATAAATACAGTTAATATTTTTTGGATCCACAAGAGTGACAGCCCTGAACAAAATTTCAAATCTATACTAATATTATAAAGAGGTAAAATTTGTTTGTAAGTTTGTATGTAGGGGGTAATCTCAGGAACTATTGGTCCGATTTGAAAAATTCTTTCAATGTTAGATAGCCCATTTATTGAGGAAGGTTATAGGCTATATATCATTACGCTAAGACAAATAGGAGCGGTACAGTAATGGAAAATGTGACGCAGACGAAGTTGCGCGAGTCAGCTAGTTTGCAATAACTTTTGGATGACACGGGATGTGTTGTGGTTTTACTACTACAAATCGTGTCAGCAGTATGAACTAATGAGAAAAATAAATTATATCTCACTCCCCATTCATACTAAAGCAACAGAAATTGGTGGAACGGTAGGTTACTGTACATACAATATTAATTGATTAAATAGAAACTGGAATACATATTTATGTTTTTTAAATCAGATTTTTAATCCGTTTTTCATGACATGTATATTACGAAACTTTGATATTATTTTAAAAAAGAACTTCTAAGAGTTGTAGCTAAGCCGGAGTTGAACTCTCATACCAGAAATGATAGAAACTATTGATTACTTTAACAAAGACATAGTGACATAAAAATCTAGTTTTAACACACTGTGCGGAGGCTTAGTAATAGGGTTCCGTTGGTTAACCTTTGTTTACGGAACCCTAAAAACGCTTTTATGAGGCCATAAAAGGTTACTCTAAAATCATATTTACATGCAAATATTTTTACTGACCCAATTTTGCAATGCATAAGTTTACTATAACATCAATATTGATCAGCTCATCATTTTTAGTGAACTGGTTTAAATTACATATTCATTAAAAATTATGCTGAGGTTTGCATATTATTCAAACTTGCACTAGTGTACTCAGATGCGGTTACGTAGGAGTATGGTTAGCAAAAAAAGTTGTCTTTCGAAATCAAGCTGTTAGGTAGCCTCCACAAAACTCGAAATTTACTTGACATTGACTATGCTGTTTTTTTTTGTTATTCTAGGGTTTACTGGGGTAGTTAATGAAAAAAAAGCAGGCCAAGTGCGAGTCGGACTCATACACGAAGGGTACTGCACCATAAATCGAAAATCATGTTTCTTGTATGACCATTTAAGAGTGTGTAATCCGTCCACTAGCGCCGCCAATAATTTTTTATTAATTGTGGTAAATTTAAGACTCGTAGATAAAAAACCGCTCTGTAGTGCTCTGAAGAAATGTATCTATCTATTTTTTGACAGCTATTTTTAATACATAACTCATGGCTAAATAGCCAAAACGGCAATTATTGCTAAAAGTGGCCACTTTTAGCAAAAATATTGACTTTGGCAACTATTTATGTTCTAAAGTACAAAACATAACTCTCAAAACATATTAAATACATTTCTTCAGTGCACTACAGAGCGGTTTTTTATCTACGTGTCTTAAAATTTACCACAATTAATAAAAAACGATTGGCGGCGCTAGTGGACGGAATACACGCTCTCTTTGATTTAATTTTTATTATTTGTTGTTATTGTGGCAAAAGAAATACACAATACACACTCTGAAAATTTTAACTGTATGCCTTTTAGGTTCTTAAGATACAGCCCCCTGACAGACAGACGGACTGACAGCAGAGACATAGTAATAGGATTCAGTTGGTTACACTTTGGGTATAGAACCCTATAAAAGGGTTACAATCAAATCAATGTTAGTTTGTTGTTGGCCACTGCTTATGACATACAGCTTACAAATTGTTTTAGGCTTATTATTTTTGAGGCGAATAACAACTTATTAGGCGACTAACTACTTGGTTACATCAAAAATAACTTGGTAGAGATTATATATTTTTAGCACAAATATTGTATGAGCTACAAAAGGCAAGGATCTATAAAAATTAAATAACGGCAGCTACTATAAAATAGCAAATATATTAAACAGGGCCAATGGAAATAATAGGAGAGGTATTACAAAAAATGACATGGCGGCTAATATTAATTCATTTTAGATATTAAAATTCTAACCGTGCGACTAAATGACTAAGTGAGCGATTAGATAGGTTAGGTTAGCTTTCTTTTTGTTAGAAAAAAACTACTATTTAAATTTATACAAAGCTTACAGCTCAATATAAAGCTGCTACTTTATATTTAAAATGCTACTTCACTGTAGTTGCCAACCTATTATTTTTGCTACCCATTTAAATTATTTTTAAAACTCTAAGGCTGGATTTGACCAACGCCAGATAACTCTTATTCGTGGAATAAATTTAACATTTGACAGTTTTTGTATGGAAGAACTGTCAAAAATTCAAAATTATTCCTCCGATAAAGCTATCTGGCGTTGGTCAAATCCAGTCTAAATCAGATAAGTTTGTCGCCGTGTTAAATACATGCCATTGTTTTATGCTACAATACACTTACATGACCATCTCAAAATAAATTTGTGTTGATATTTTGCTGACAGTACTTTGGCACACTTAAAGAACATTATCTATGATGGTAATACATTCCAATTGATAAAGATAACTCTTATCGCGTTTTCCTGGTTGTCATTCCTGGGAAGAACACACCTACATGATACCAATATTAGATAACACTATGACCTGTCCACCTTCAAAGCAAGAGTGAACAGACATGTGGGCTTGCTCCCTTCATCATTCATCCATTTTTTTATTTTTTTTTTTATCCTTGGACATTTCACACAACGCCATATAGTCCCAAGCTAAGCAACCTAATGCTTGTGTTATGGTAACGATATGGCTGATAAACTACTTACATACATTTTTTTTTTGTAAATACATACATATTATAGATAGAAAAACACCCAGACTCAGAACAAATACATGTAGGTCGTACAAATATTTGTTCCGTGCGGGAATCGAACCCGCGACATGCTGCGCAGCAGTCAATCGCTCAACCACTGCGCCAACCGTGTCGTCAAAATTTTGCCATTGCTAAACTATTCCGAATTCCGATATAACATCAAATTAAAAAAAAACAAAGGGGCTCCCATACAAGGAACTTGTTTTATTTTTTCGATTTATGGTACTTAAACCATAGGGTCCAAGTCGTAGTTGAAACCATCGCGTGACAGTCCGGTTCCCTCTCCCCCTTTTTCTTTGATAAACCCGGGTAGGTACCTAGTACCTATTTGCCAATATACCTCATTTCTCTCTAGCCTTTTCCTAACTATGTTGGAGTCTCCTTCCAGTCTAACAAGAAGCAGCAATGAACACCAATACCTAACATAATTATTCTTATACAATAAAGCTTTTAAGGTTGTAAAGTCTTCGGCTAATAGCAGCCATCCATTAGTATCAAACGGAAAACATTAAAATAAATTATTCATTTTTAAAATACGATTGTAATCATCGTAACCTTGCCAAATGGTTTAAATTTTAAAAAAAAGAAGACAAACTTCATCTTATAAAAAAATCTTAATTTATGGTAGCATTTATAACGATTATATTATTGCCTTTGACATCTGCACGTACATAATATGAACATACACACTTGGCATGTACACTACATACCTAGTTACCTACTTCTATAATAATTACGTTGGGGGCAAGGTTCATCAGAAACTACGTAACCTTAAAACATCATAATGATACTAAGTGATGGATAAATAGACGCTTTATATCCGGGTATTTTTAGCATAAAGACTGTATTCTAGCGTCAAGGGCGCTTAAGCATCACTGTATAATATAGATAGTGTCGTTGGTAGGTGATACGGAGTACAATTCGCCCGAAACTACGGACTTTCGAGTTTAGAGAGAAAACCCCCCCCCCCCCCCCAGATCGTTCAAGCTTAAATGTAATATCACTTGTCAATACATAATAAATGACAAGCTGACCCGCAATTTTCCTATTACACATTTGGCATGAAAATGACAGTTCAAAGATAATTTTATTATGTTCTTCGACATGGTGGTAGCTTGCCAGGCGGACTAAGAACAAGTCCTACCACCAACCAAACCGAGCAAAACATTTGCCCCCGCTGGGAATGGAACCCGGGACCTCTGGGTCTGAATCAGGTGGTATAACCACGAGACCACGGAGGCGGTTAGTGTCACCTGTTTAGCACCACCCAGGGACCACGTGTAGGGATTCGCTGAAGGGTATTCTCCTACGGACGCGGGTGACTCGGCCCCCAAAAATAAATAAAGCGGAACGTCCGTGCTCATATGCTTGCCTTCTCATTGCTACCTTCAGCAAATCAAGATCCTCTGAGGAAAGTCTCCTGGGAATAATCCAAGAAAATGTCAGAATCGGTAAAATTAATAGGGGCACAGGTCTCGAGATATCTTTGTGACCTCCTACCTACCCGTAGTTGCATAACGTCACCTATATTCGGTTGCGAGACTACAGCGGATCAATATTTTGTTCTTTGGAAATAGAACTGCACTTTTTGCTCACGCCTTGAAACTCGGTCTCGGGAATAGCTGAATCTGGTGACGGATTGAGATCGAGAATTTATATTGGTAACGAGTTAGATTTAGGGCGGATTCATCAGGCTGAAACTGCTGTGCGATTTTGTAAACATGTCGAAGTGAACACTTAGGTGGAGTGAACGACAAGTGAGCTGTCAAAACACACAAAAAAGATGGCATGCCAGCTCACTGGTCGTTCACTCCACCTAAGTGATCACGGTGATGTCAACAGAATCGACCGGCTGAACGCGATCAACATATGAACAACACTAGCTGACCCGCGCAACTTCGTCTGCGTCACATTTTCCATTATTGCTCTGCTCCTATTTGTCTATCTCAATATATATAGCCTATAACCTTCCTCGATAAATGGGCTATCTAACACTGAAATAATTTTTCAAATCGGACCAGTAGTTCTTGAGATTAGCGCGTTCAACCAACCAAACAAACAAACAAACTCTTCTGCTTTATAATATTAGTTTAGATTTACTAACTGCCACTCTGCCAGTGTCATTTATTTTCTATGGAATATTGACACTGACAACTTTTGAACGCAGCTTGATAGCGATCAGTTTCATTGGTGAAACTCTTACTTTACGTCAACAATTTAATGCTGTATACTATAGGGTCAGACTATTGATTACTACTTATAATGAAGTCGGTTAAAAAGGGGCAGTTTTATTATTGACTAGCTGACCCGCGCAACTTCGTCTGCGTCACATTTTCCTTTAAGGCTACGCTCCTAATTGTTAGCGTGACCTTCCTCGATAAATGGGCTATCTAACACTGAAAAAAAAAATTCAAATCGGATCAGTAGTTCCTGAGATTAACGCGTTCAACCATACAAACAAACAAACTCTTCTTCTTTATAATATTAGTATAGATAGACTCGACCAAAATCTCACCCGTTGAAAAGCGATGATGTGTTTGACGATGCAGCACGCTCGCCTAGACGTACCTAGACCTGGTTGTACCTATCAGGAACACGGACGCAGACGCCAAAAGCGAGGAATTACACTCCTTAGCTATACATACGCACAATGAGAGTATTCCCAAAACGTTTTGTGCGTATGCGTAATTAACCTGATGGTAAAAGATGATTGATCGACAATAGAGCCTTTTTTATGAAAAATCATCAATTGACTTCTCTCGCTCTAGGTCACTGGTTCCCTAACTTTGTTGACAAAAAAAAAAAGATATTATTGTTGACCTGGGACCATTTTGATTTCTCTGCGGTTAGCAGGGACCAGATATCAAAAAGAAAATTACCTAGACTGTGTTAATCAATTTTTTAACCGACTTCCCAAAAAGGAGGAGGTTATCAACTCGGTTGTATGTTTTTTTTTTTATGTTTTTTACCTCATAACTCCGTCAATTATGAACCGATTTGAAAAAAAATTGTTTTATCTGAAAAGATATACTTGCAGATTGGTCTCATTTAAATCATATCAAAATCGGTTACGAGCTTTGATTTTAAATCGAAATAGCTGGAATTTGACTATCTAGATGATTCTTTGATAATCGAAATTGCGTATTTTGCTTTTCTGCGATTTTGGAGTGAAGTTGTTAGGGCAAGTTGTGGGGCACCACTAAAAAGTGAAAAATAAAAAACTTTTACAAAAAAATACAACCGACTTCTAAAAACAAAACACTACAAAGTAAAAAATAATTTTAATTTCGGAAGTCGGTGTCAAAATACGAAGAAACTAACAAAAACACCGACTTTCGAAATTAAAAGTGTTTTGTTTTTAGAAGTCGGTTGTATTTTTTTGTAAAAGTTTTTTTTATATAAACACTTGTATAATAATCGGAACGAGCCGTGAGCGTCTCCGCTGGTTGGTTTGACGACGAACGCTCTATAACACGCTGTTTGTTCATCAATCAATGCTCGTCGACTATTGACCCGCGCAACTTCATCTGCGTCACATTTTCCTTTAATGCTCCGCTCCTATTTGTCTTAGCGTGATGATATATAGCCCACATTTTTTCAAATCGGACCAGTAGTTCCTGAGATTAGCGCGTTCAACCAAACAAACACAACTCTTTTGCTTTATAATATTAGTATAGACACTGATTAAAACAGCTGATTCTAAGTTTTTAGCTAAGTGTTGACTGATTGAAAACTATAGTCACTGCATCAATTTTAAGGTGAAAAGATTGAAATTAAAAACTTTCCGCGGACCATATTTTAGATATTGCGGACCAACAGTGGTCCAAGGACCACAGGTTGGGAACCATTGCTCTAGGTGAAGCAGGAGGGAGTGTTAGACTGTAACTGAGGGTCCGCGAGCCAGCAGCAGGATTTCCATGACCAAGTTCCTCCCGAACAATAACTTGTAAAATGGTTAAGAGAGATTTATCATGGACCTCTGTGAACGTCAGCTTCGAAAGAATTTGCGTGACACGTTGAAAAAAAATTTTTTTCGGTCATTTCCTCCCGAATGAAAATGGTGTCGGATTGTAGCTAACCCAATATCTTGCAGAAAACAAAAAGTCAGCTGGTTGTATCTCGGTGGGAAGGTCGTCAGCTAACGCCCTGAAGGGGTCATCTATCGCCTACTTAAATTCACCAGCTGACGAGTTTTCCCTCGGCATCTTGCCAGCTGATTTATTTTATTACTTACAGAATCATATTAACTATCAGTTGATAATTTTTTATCTGGGAAGAAATTATGTGTCCAAAGGGAGGCTGCCACCCACGGAATCGTAGCTGATGTTCACAAAAGACCATAATAATGCTCTATAAACCATTTTACAAATTATTTTCCGGGAGATGTCAGACATTTGAGCCTGGCTTGCGGTCTATGACTAAAAACCACCCGCGTTCTAGAAAACCTCTTTCATACAAAACTTTTTCATACTAAAAAAATACTCTTTCCTACAAATTTCGCAACGACGAAAAATATCTAGGCTTCAACGGGAACCTAGAAATTCATATTTTTCTCCGAGTAAATTAGTACGATGTCGTACTTAAATTTCTTTGCATGTGTCAAGAAGTCAAGACGAAGGTTATTACAAACTGTGCTGCTCTAATAATAGGTATTAAATGCGTTATTGTTTACTCTACTATTGTAATTATACACGCGATATTGCAAATACTGGCTGGTTGATGTACTGCCTACTGGGGAGGTTGGCAACTTGGCAACGATACTTTTTTTTTTATTTAGCATTAATTAATGAGAAATAAATTGTCGATGGTTAGGTACTCTGGCATGGGGGGTCCAACGAGTATCAATAGGTTTGAAAAAAGTCATGACCCTTCTGTCAAAATGCTTGGCTATCGAGGGTGTATTAACTTAGTCAGAATTTTCCAGTTGATTTTGGAAAAAAAACGAAACTCATTGGGAAAGGTTAGGTGAAGTTAGCTGTCATTCCAATTGATGCTATGCTAGAGGTTGACAGCTCACTTTGAGTTGCCTTCAGTACTGATATCTTACTAAGAGAAACAAAAAAAGGTGTTTTCTTCAAATACTTAGGCTAAGTGAGTGCCTACACTGGCCATGGTAGAACATCTATTTTTGTTATTTCTTAAGGAACTTAGCAGTACCTTTGTGCTCTTTTCACTGTATATTTTTTTTAAGTCTTGTTTTGTACATAAATAAATAAAAATCCTTATTAATTTTTAAATATTATCAACATACTTTAAAGGCAGAGATTCTCCCGCTCATACTGGACTTCGAAAGTTTTCCACAAATACTAACCACTAGAGAATGCCAGGGGTATTACGTCCGTCTTTGTACTTGACGTCTAATTTTATTTTTCTTCTTGACAGTATCAAGTGGGCCAGCTATACTGCGTGGCCGAGGTGTCCAAAAACGAAACTGGCGGTGGTGAAGGAATTGAAGTAATAAAAAATGAACCGTTCAAAGACTACCCCCTACTTGGTAAGTGATATTTATCGCATTTAGTTATAAACAGCTACATTATGTGCCTATGCACCGGCGTATTTTTAACGCCGATGACGCACGTTTTACGGACGCGCTCACGGCACTGTAGAAAACCAAAAAGTACCTAATACTATCTGCGGTGTGTGTGCGTCTGAATGTCGTAGTGCGCGTCATCTGCACGTCTTCGGTGCGTTTAAAAACGCCGTGTGCCATGGCCCTAATGGCTTAACGTCTTCCTTTGCAGGATTGCTGCATCCCTTATGGTGTCTTGATTTTTTATTTCAGGATACATATTTTTAATATGATGATGTGCCTACTTTTGTAAAATAATTTGCTAATCATTGTGTAATTCGTGCAACCGTGTACAATCGTGGATACTGGCGCTTGTTCACTACACATCATAATAATTTTATTAGGAGCAAAAATTTGCTTGGTACCGGGCATCAAATATCTGCTCTTTATTGTATAATCTAAGTCTCACTATCTAATACTAACATAGAAATTCTAGGTAGTATAGGTGCTTAATTTAAGTATATCGCCTACATCCATACTGCGACCTGAAATAAAATTTCTTCAAACTACGACAAAAATGAAAAGTACTACAAGCAGATGCATTTAGGTACTTTTTGGGGCACGGCCCTTACTGTATCTAAATAATAAATCTTTTTATTTCATGCATTAATATTTAACATCTTGCAAAGCTGACTCATAAAAACTTTTAACCAAGATCACTATCATTGTCCCTCAGTATACTGTTTTCTAATAAAATCAAAAGAAACTCGGAAGATACGGTGTTGACAACAGCAAAGTCATTTATTAAAAGATGGGTAAGTGCCAGCACTTTATGAACGTCAAAGTTCTACATAAAGACAGACCCCCAAAACGACCTCCCGTCACCACTTCCTAGCGTTTTAGCTGGAAAGAAGAAAGGGCGCAACAAAGTCCCCAGCAACAAATGCTAAAACTATTAGGTTATCTAAAATTTCCTAGAACAGCATAACTTATCAAGGCCTTAACTGTGAATTGCCACGTGCCTCCTCAAAAACAACAACCAGTTCGATAAATACATACAATTACGAAAATCGATATCGATTTGTCCAAGAAATTCTCTGTCGATTGCATTCGCCGGGCGCTTGCCTCGATACGTTCCCACGTCAATTTTCATGATTTCGACCAATTAACCTTTATCAGCTGCCGTAATTGAAAACTGTATAAAGTATTTCTATGCCTCGGGCGTTACATTCTATGTAGTAAGAAAAATCCTCATTAGGAATAGGTTACCTCTGCTGTAACTGTTTGGAAGGACTTGAGTGGACAAATCGCTTTTGAGGGGATTGAAATTTCTTTCTTTTGTTTCCATATGTACGTTAGTATATTGCTACAGGTATTCCCAAACTGCATGGTGATTTAAGAGTGGTTGTATCTGCTACACAATTAGGAAAACATATCGAAATATAGACTTTTTTTTAAAAACCGGACCGCTAAATCAATTAAAAAATTAAGGAAAAATCACTTTTGAAGATGTCTGATGCGAATAGTAGTATTTATTTTAGACTAGCTGACCTAGCTGACTTCGTCTGCGCCACATTTTCCATTAATGCTCCGCTCCTTTTAGTCGTAGCGTGATGATATATAGCCTACAGCCTTCCTCGACAAATGGGCTATCTAACACTGAAATAATTAGAATAGTTCATATCGGGATTGCTACCATGTACCTTTTTATTTGCGAGTTTCCGATATTTCGGCACTGTTGGCTGTGATCATGGCGCTTGCAACAGTGCCGAAATACCGGAAACTCGCAAATAAAAAGGTACATGGTAGCAATCCCGATATGAACTATTCTAATGTTAGTGACCATGAAAGTTTAAAACAACATATCACTGAAATAATTTTTCAAATTGATCCAGTAGTTTCGGAGCCTATTCATTTCAAACGAACAAACAAACAAATATTTCCTCTTTATAATATAAGTGTATTGATGATTTGATTTCACTAACTGCACTGGGCTGCTTGAAAAGTGTTTACATTGGGTTTTTTAAAAAAAGGTCAATATTTTTTTTTTATTTTGATATTGTTCTTTACTCTATAGCGGTTACAAACCTATGTACTTTGGGAACACCGTGTGATACCAGCGCATGAACTACTCGCAAGGTTGAAAGAGACCAATGCCAGAAGGCCGAACTCAGGGACTAGAGGTGGGCAAAGTGTATCATTTTTGCGATTGGAACATTTGCATCTCGATCATTGGAATGTTCCGAAACACTGATATGTTTCATTTGGCTCATTTGGATCATCGACTCATAAGATATAAAACAGAATGTTTCGAATACAATGTTACGTCGCGGGTTCGTACGTGACCGAGTCAGTGAAACATTCAGCGGCTAGTCCTTTATTTATTACCAGCTGGTCAATGCAAACATTACATGCAAATAACTACCTAATAGTATTTGATACGTAAGGACCTTAGTGGTAATTTTTACGTGCATATGATACACTTCTCCTCATTTGTTATCTCTCTCTGACTTGTATAGATTGTAATTATTTCGCCCGCTCACTCGCCACGAGCGAGTCTATAGATAAATTACTTAGTGTTTCAGTTCTCTGTTCTCTCATTCTCTCTCACTCCCGGCCACGCGGCTCATTCGCCTCGCCGCTCGCGTGACGCGTCGTGAAACGAATTGAGAGAGAGTAATGTTCCAGATCCAAATGATGCGTTTGAAACGTTGATACTGAACGAATCTTTTGAATCACTTCAGTGATCCGGATCAGTGAGTCGGTTCCGTAAAGAGTTACACACGCCTATCAGGGACATCTCGACTACTAGCGCTTAAAACTTCCATCGAAAGCACTAATCAATAAAACTATGCATAGGCAAAGTATGACGAAATTCTGTAGAGCAATTTTCGGAAATACAAGGGCTAATTCTTAAAAAATACAGATTATTAAAAAAGAAAAATAGCAACCCACTGGTATCGGGATGAGGGTCCAAGCTACTGGTGATCGGGTTCCAAAGAGAGGCACCTCCTTACAATACGAGCCATGTTTAGAAGTACTATTTAATATCACTATTATGAAATGTTTATACAAAGCCGATAAAAAGCAGAAAAACCTCTCATGAATGGGTTTTTTATATGTCAATGGATGAATGCCATGGAATCCTTGGGCGAAAGACCCCTATGCATATTACGAATACACAGAAAACATAGTCTGAAGTGCTTCTGATTGTAAGCGTATTCCGCAATTAGGGTCCCTAGCTATACATTATACATGAGTTTTCCCGCCCTCGCGACCTCGTAACCTCGTAATTAAACCTTCGACAATTGTATGAAATCTAGAAGAGTTGTATATTTTCTCAACGAAGCAGCAGCGAACCTAAAAACAGTAAATTGAATAAAAACTTGATTTAAGAAACAAGTTCTCAATGATATTTTTGAGATGAAACTGGTTTTCGGCTTACGTATGGCAACAGTAAAATTACGTTTAATGTTTAATTATTTTTATATGCAAAATTACTCGCGTCATTGAAATGTTGGGTAATCTTGGCCAAGAAAAAACCAAGTCAATGATCAGCATTAAAAGTAGGTTACTATAAACAGCGGGTATAAATGCCACTTCAGTATAATCATATTAGGATCATAATATTAATGATACAATGTCAAATTTCATTTTCATCTTTGTCGCTAAAGCATTAGGTTCAAGGTTGATTGGGAAAATTTGACAGTTTCGGGTATTTTGTTGTGCTTTCTGATTCCACTAAAGTGGCCTTTTTTGACCCACAGAGCCACTGTTACTACTATACTAAGCTGTATACAGTAATAACTAGCAAGTTTTCACTTATTCTCTTTAGTAACAGTGGCTGTAGCGAGTTTTTAAACGTTCTCGATCGCGTTAACGTACCTAAACGTTCGTTTATGTCAAATAGGCTTCTGTTCTGAAAAAAACTAATTAGCCCGTCAGTTAGATTATCAAAAAATATTTGACCCGTGTTTTTTCTTTTGTTACGGGAACCAAAATTGACGAAGTTACGTTTACGACGCTTTTAAAATTCTCAATACGTCACACCTTCGCATAATTTTTAGTGAGTCGTGACGTCACGAGCCCCCACTCCCGAGTTTTGATGCGTTTTATCTTTGTCAATATTCATTGTTTTACAAAAACAAAAAATTCGTGTCCATTATTTTTCAATACTCTAACTGACGGACTAAATAGTTTTGCAATTTGTGGATGATGGAATCTAGCCTATTGTATGGAAAAAATAGGTTTTCAGTTAATGACACCAGACGGCACTTATTCAGGTTATAGCGTGAGGCTAGTACAATATTATATAGTAGTGTGTAGTTGGCAACCCCGGTAGTTGTTTCGACTGCCGCCAATAGACTGCGCGGTAGTTGTACGCGCCGATGCGCGCGCAGGTATTTTACTTTTAGTGCTCTACGAGACGCGCTGCGCGGTGCCACGATTTCTTCCCCGCGCTTGCGCTTAGGTAATAAGTTGTGTGACTGAGTGTTCGGCTAAGCATTAGCCTGGTTTCATGTATGTTGACTATTTTAGGACAATAAACGGCTTATGAACCAGACATGCAGTGTTTCAGACCACCCCAATAGCCTACCCAACGCTATAAGGTTCAATACAAATTGACCTTTAGGCTAACGCGTTCGAGAACGTTTAAAAACTCACTAAAGCTACTATTACTAAAGAGAATAAGAGAAAACTTGCTAGTTATTACTGTATATACTTACAGCTTTCTCTCGCGCTTCTTAACTCCCGTGGGGGTATCCCACAGGAACTGCGCCTTTTTCCGGGTGCGCTCAGCGAAAGTATAGCTTTAGACTATTAGTATTATTACATTTTTTTAATTAGATCGGTAGTTCCATATAAAAAACAAATTGGGATTATTATTCTTTTTTAATTTGGATTAGCGTCGAACGATGACTTTCCTTGACTGTACTTACATGCCATGCGTTTAACCAGCCTACGTCTCATGATACTCGCGATACTCATGGCAATACTGGCAAACACGGTGTGGTAACCAATTTAAATTGCTGGTTACTCTGAATTGTACGTCTACCGTGTTATTATAGCGCGGGAAAGAGGTAGGCAGAGCAGGTACCTCACAGAAATATAAAAAACAACTAGCTGACCCGCGCAACTTCGTCTGCGTCACATTTTCCGCTCCTAAATAATATTGCAACAAAAAATTGAGATTTAAACTATCCTATCTCTCAAGTTGGATCGAACTGCACATGGTGTGCGAATTTTATTATAATCGGTTAAGTGGTTTAGGAGTCCATTGAGGACAAACATTGTGACACGAGATTTATATACCTATATTAAGATATTTATTATATCTATGAGGTACCTACTTCTGTGTTTGCCATTCATGAATCAGGTACTTAAAACTATTTTAGGAGACTTCCAAACCATGGAACAGGTAACACTTATATTGACAGCGATATTTTTTTCGGCGTACTTTGAGTTGTCTAAATATTCGCGTTACTTGAATAATAGAAAATATACCCTACACTCATAGAAATAAAGTTCATTTTTTAACAAAAGATAATTAGTCGAATATTTGCGCAAATAGGCCAAGTGGAGTGCCAACATAACAGTTACAAAGCTAAAGTATTTGAAACTTATAATTTTAAGTTGCGCCAAGTAATCGGCTCATTTGCACATATCGCTAAATGAGTTTTGCGCTAAACGATTTTAAACAATAATGCGACTTAATGATGTTAAATTATTGATTTTTAATTAAGTTTAAACGATAAATTCGTTTAGTGATATGTGTTGCAATACTTGAAAGTCAAAGTGGACCTTATGCGGGCCATCACTTTCAAGGAGTTTGATCAAACAGGCTGGTTGAAACTGTTTGACCAAACAGAAATACGAAATTCCTTCATGCCATTTGTCGACTCATTTTTGATCAAACTTTCCCACATTTTCATGCCAATTTGATGAAACAGTTTGAACCAGCCTGTTTGATCAAATTATTGCAACGTGTGTGGTCCGCATTAGTCCCTGTTTTACCCGACTGAGAAAAAAGGATGATTTAAGTTTTCACATGGCGTAAACATAGCAATACTAACCTTACACAAAATCTAACTTTATGGTATAACCTCATAGGTTCCTATCCTATCCTATGTCCTCGTCCAGGACATGGTCTACCCGAGTGCCAAGTTTCATCTAAATCTGAAGAGGTAAAACAGATAGACAGAGTTGCTTTCGCATTTATAAATATTAGAATGGATGAAAAATTGCACTTGTGCAATGTCGCGTCGTGTTTGTCTGTGGGAGTCTTAAGCGATCGATCGACACAGTCAGTATAACTAGCAGTAAAACATTATCGGTACACATTTGGCACAAACTTCCTATCTCAAGTGATTGAGCGCGCATTGTATGGATGAAGTTTTGCGATTTTTTTGTGTAATGTCGCGTAGTGTCTGTCTGTGGGGGTCTTAAGCGATCGATCGCCACAGTGACGTCAGTATAACTAGCGGTAAAACATTATCGGTACACATTTGGCAGAAAACTGTCCACTGATGGTTCGTGCGTGCATTGTATGGATGAAGTTTTGCAAATTTCTTGTGCAATGTCGCGTCGTGTCTGTCTGTGGGGGTCTTAAGCGATCGATCGCCACAGTGACGTCAGTATAACTAGCACTAGCAGTAAAACATTATCGGTACACATTTGGCACATATAACTACCTCCGCTGATGGTTCGTGCGTGCATTGTGTTCGCAAGCATGTATTTTTATTTAATCGTTCAGTTAGATAAGTATGTTTTAGCGTTTTATCACGTTTGTAAGTAGTATGGGGGCCAATCGCGCTAATTTTAAAAGTTTAGTCCGCTTGCAATTCGTTTCCAATTCAGTTTTGGTTATGATCTAGTTTCGATTCACCTGTAAGGAATTTGATATCGCGCTAAAGTTTAAACTTCAACCAAAGTTGCGTAGTCAAAATTTTACAAATATTTTCGTTCAAAATCCAAACAACACAACGCGAACGATTGAGAAAAAGTCAAGAAAAAGTAGCACTGTTTCAACTTTTTGTTTGACAGCGGTAACGTTACAGTTGTGATGCAGTTGCGTTCCAAGTTTCTGTCAAAAGTTTAGCGCGATACGGAATGTTTAAAAAAGTTGTGAAATGGCTACAGTTCAGTTGCGTTCCAGCCGAATTTTATTAGCGCGATTGCCCTCCTGCTGGCCTACTATGACGTCTTAAAACAATCATGTATAAGCTGTGGGAGGGAGACAGAGTTATACAAGACGCGTAACACTATCCCTTTTTCTGAGCTTAATCATGATCGCATTGGCACGTCATACGTCGCTTTTCAAGCAGTCTCATGCAGTTCAATCACGATGCCACCAACTGCATTTTGATTTTTGAAAAGCGACTTGTTTGGAACTTTTTAGTCATTTTTGCGGTCGGGTTTTTTGACAAACTCAATTTTTTTCACTCACTATTTGTAAATAATAATCTTGCTTTGCTCACCCTACCTAACTGGTTTGAATTGACAGATATGACGTCACAATATGGCGCTAAGTCGATTCTATTCTTATTTGAATCGCATTGTAAGTTCGTAACTTTAATTTATAGATTATAGAAGCACAGGACCACCGGAGGCCTCGTCCCTGGAGGCTAAGTCCGCGGAGTCGTCAGAATGTGGTACCTGCCCGGTTTGCATCGCAAGCAGTAGTATGCTCTTAATGATTCGCCTAGAGTATGGATATAAGCTGTAGAGCGCTGGCTTTTTATTCTGGCATAGATGTGGAGAATCGACTGAGCGCCTCATACGCAAAATTCCAACAAACATTAGGGTGAAGCCAGACGAGCGTAATGTTGTGAGGTGTGAGTCGCGTAAAATGAGTCGGCGGAGTTTGCGCTGCATTCGGTTTCATACTAAAGTGCCGTTTGTGCCACACGGTGACGCAAAATGAGTTGGACTTTAGTATGAAACCGAATTCTGCTAACTCATTTTACGCGACTCACAATTCACAAAATTACGTTCGTGTGGCCTCATCCTTACTCAAAATTTGACGTAGAGACTGAACTGAGCGCCACACACGCAGAATTCACATAAACATCTCCCAAAATCGCCTCTTACTTTACCTTACTAGTAAGAGACAAAACTAATACTGTGCGGCCAAAATCTGTCTCTTTTCTGTAGGTCATAGTGACGCAGTTGACACTGCATGTGACGAGGCCCAAACAGGATTCTGGAAAAATACAACTACTCACAAATATATTTATTTATTTATTCATTCACCGGAAAGTGGCAGTCGCCGTAAGAATGTAATAAATCTTGATAAGTTTATAATTTCTCGAAATATTATCATAAAATCGTTTGGTACATAATAAATCCCATCCAAATTCAATAGTTTCCAACACATTCGTGTCTTATTTAAAAAAACAGTTTACAATTTCACGCAATAATTTACAATCTTACGGTGTTTGCCATTTTCCGGTGACATAAACTTGGGAAAGCTCAGGCCAGTCTCTTTGTCTACAGCTGCTAGTCTTACAACGTGTGTCACTCGTTAAAGTGGAGTTGAAAACAAATAGTCGCCGGAATTTTATTTAAATTAGATCTTCTTTTCTATGAAAATGTCGTTTGTTTGTTAGAAAAGCCAGCGCAAAGAGCGCCGTTGTATTGTAGACGAGAAATAACACGTACTACTTAGCTAGTATAGTAACGTATCCATCATTATTTTCAAGTAATTTTCACAATTATAGTCGTGGTTCTCATATTTAATTATTTAAATAGGTGCTAACAAAGGTCCTTTGAAGTTTTATTGGTAGTTTAAACTCGACACTACGACCATTAAATTACGTAGACTTGTGATAAACACAAAGTTGAAACTTTAGAAGACGCGCTCTATAGTTGCCTTATTCATACTCTAAGGTTTTAGTATCGTAGCGTGGGTGCATATTGTTTTAACATTCAGTCTAAAATAGAATTTAGAAAATAGATTTTAAAGTAAAAATAGTGTCTCGCAAATGAATTGATCACATTTATATCAGTCGAATCGTGACTTTGACATTGAGTAGAACATTATTTTACAACTGTACCTACGTCAAACTTAATATTTTCGTACTTGTTGTCTATTTAATGTATAAAATACAATATCAAATTCTCATTTTTTTATATTAAAACATTTGACCTACTTACCTACCTCAAAAGGAACAAACAGAGCTCTTACAGAAGCTCATCGCTGTCTGCCGGTATATCTTGGCCCATTTTCTCAAGAAAATGTTGTCACGTTAAAAATAAGATTAAATGTAGGTCCATAAATTCATGTTCGCTCTGCGAACTATGGAACGGGTCTTTGAGGGATCGAATCCGCAACATAGTGATCCGACTGAGAACCAAAGTTGTCGACATAGCTCACAGAATAAGCAAGTTGAAGTGGTAATTGACCGGCGATATTAAAGCCATAGAACCGATGACCATTGGGATCGACTAGTTCTTGAGTGGAGACCACGAATTGGCAAACGTAAGGTAGGACGCCCTCAGGCTAGGTGGAGCGACGATCTTCGTAGGGTGGCTGGTAGCAGCTGGATGAGAGTTGCCGGTGATCGAGCCAAATGGCGTACACTAGGAGAGTTGACTGCTATCGTATCAATAAACAACATTCCAAGTCAAGAAGCGAGGTCTTATATCGCTGGCAGAGGAACAAGTCCGAAAATCGTTAATTTGCAGTGTTATCACATTTTCTGACATAGTTAAGAAAACAAATTTCGTGCTCGTAAATTCGTAATGCTTCGAGCCTACTTTAGTTAAAAGTTTTAATTATAATATTCATAAATTGTACAAAATCTGTACCAACTTGTATGACTAGAATGTAGATAGACGATATTTATTACTGGAAGAGCACGCTGTCGTAAACCTGCGTGTATAATTGTTTCATTTATTGTTTTAATGTTTAGCTTTTTTTATTAGCATATACTCAATCATCATCTGCCTAGCCTTTTCCCAACTATGCTGGGGTCGGCTTCCAGTCAAACCGGATTCAGCTGAATACCAGTGTTTTACGTGGAGCGGCTGCCTACCAGACCTCCACAAACCATTAACTGGGTAACACGGTACTTCTTGATAAGACTGGAGTCAGATTTTTGCTTCTGTATCGTGGGCGCGTTCACAAAAATACAACTCACATACCTAGTCAGACCCGGAACAACTATCTGTAGGACATACAAATGTTTGTTCCGTGCGGGAATCGAACCCGCGACACGAATCGCAGCAGCCAATCGCTCAACCACTTCGCCAACCGTGGCAATTTGAAAATAATATAACCATCTCAACGCGATGGGTGTTGTTGAAACCAAAGCGAATGTCATTCCAACGTTTCACAGTAAATATGTACCTAGTAAAGGTTAGAACCTTTTTTCATTCAGATCGATTAAGGACGATATATCCTACATGAAGGACGCATCATAACGTTAACATTTGCCGAGATTCTATTACATCAACTCTCTACTTTGTTATCAACGAGACATACTCAAATATTGAGCTAGGCTGTAGGCAGCTTACCAAGTGGTCCAAAATTATTACCCTTATCTATGAAAGATAGATAATAAACACGCATTGCGTTATTGGGAATGTTTTTTTTTTGAAGTGAAAACTTCTTTAATTTTCTTGGGATGGGTATAAATAGTTAAACTCGCGTCAGGATACGTGACCTGATCGAAAATTCGTAAGACGACAGGACAAGTGACCTGATCGAAAACTCGTAAGAAGACAGGACACATGACCTGATCGAAAATTCGTAAGACGAATGATTTAAAAATGCACAACGTGTAATGTTCAAGTTTTCACTTCTGCCGGCACTCCCGGAGTGTAACCCGTTGTTTTTTTACTAGTGGCCACCCGCGGCTTCTCCCGAGAGAAACTGAATGGGCTTGGCGAAATTAAACCATGCTATGTTGCTAAAGGCGCAGACCAACCGCGGCACATGCTGTGCACGGACACGCAGCGCATTTCAGCTGAGTGGATTCATTCACTTGTTTGGCAACGTGGGTCTACAGTACGAATAATCTAAGTTTACCCATGCGAAGTACGTCGCAATCGATTGCGCAGGATGTCAATTTGACAAGAAACATAGAAAAGCGCATGCGCGGGTACGTCGCGTATGTCATCTCAGTCACTTGTATACGTTTGATGCATACTTGTGCCTCGCTTCCTCAATGCAATACGACTGTTGGTGCGAAAAGTGTTAAACGTTGTTATTTTTTTAATTAATTATTCTGGTTTTTTCTTACTGTTTGACTTGTATTTTGTGTTTTCTTGTAGTGTATGTGTTTGTTGTGTTACTATGTGATCGTGTTATTGTTATTGCATGCATTTTTTCAAAATTCAAACATAACACGTACACAAAAAAAACATAATCTACGAACGTAACACTTTTCTACGCGATGGACCCTGCGCGGTCGTCACTAACAGCCAACTTCGCATGGGTAAAGTTAGAATATTCGTACTGTACCTTCCCACTGCAGTACACATTACACTACACACGCCTGCTTCCTATGAGCCGTATCTCAAAATTTTATTGTGCTGCGATACTGTTATACGTGTTGTGATGTGGTCGTGGGTTAATATTCGTGTATAGCGTGTACCGCATGCTGCATGCACAGCTTGCATGGCATTAACAGTGTTGATCTATGTGAGCGTCATATTCGAGCAAGCTACGAATGTTACAATGACGTCAATTGATGCTTAGCGTATCAGTGGGTCGCAGTGGACACACGTGCGCAGCGTTGGGTCTCGACGATGTTCTCGAGGTGAAACGTCAGCCGTAATTTTCATAGCATTTGGCTCAGCACAATCGACTAAACACGTTATTACATAAGCGTGTTGTTTTCCTGCACACACCTTCCTCGATTTAAAGCTAAAAATAATGAAATGACGAATAAACAAGCAGAAACATTATTTTCCTACAATAGAGTGGTGGATTTATTTTCACCTGCAGCCTGACGCACATGCTCGTAATGACGACAGATTTCATTTTGTACTGTGTAACAACATCCGTTGTGTGGAGATTGTTATCGATAAAACTGAACAAATTGACCGGTTTCTGTTTAAATGTCACCGTGATAAAGTGAACTGAGCTTGAAGTGAACTGAGCTTGAAGTGAACTGCCAGTCTATTCTGCCGGTCGATTCTGTTGACATCTCACCGTGTTCATTCTTATCTTGTTTGTATGGTTGACAGCTCACTTGTCGTTCACTTCGCCTAAGTGTTCACTTGGACATAAGTTAACAGAATCGCACTGCTGTTGACAGCTCACCGTGATCACTTAGGTGGAGTGAACGACAAGTGAGCTTTCATGCCATCTTGTTTGTATGGTTTGACAGCTCACTTGTCGTTCACACACTTCGCCTAAGTGTTCACTTCGACATGTTTACAGAATCTCACTGCAGTTCACATCTCACCGTGTAAACTTAAAGTGAGCTGTCAATTAATTGTTTCAGCCGGTCGATTCTGTTAACATCTCACCTTGATCACCTAGGTGGAGTGAACGACAAGTGTGCTGTCATTCTGTCTTGTTTGTATGGTTTGACAGCTCAAGTGTCGTTCACTTCGCCCAAGTGTTCACTTCGACATGTTTACAGAATCGCACTGCAGTTTCAGCTGGAATGAAAGGTCACTTCACCTAAGTGACATTTAAACAGATTTTTTTTTTGTTTTTGTAGAACGGCCGAAGCCAATTATACTATTTAACATAATTAATAATTGATTTCACTCAATCATGATTCTTCTCACAAATTTCACATTATATCTTCCATTCATCCGCAAACATTTATCAAGACCTGTTCTTGAGTCCAGGAGAGCGTTAATAGAGGCTACAGTCCGAGGAATAGGTGACTCTTGGAGTGTGCAATAGTACGGCTAGCATAGACGAGACTGTTTCATGACGTACGACCCGTCTATAGCAGATGGTCTTTTGTTTTACCCACGCCTAGTCTTTGGTTTCACATTACATAGAGATATAGACTACTGAGCAAATATTGTTTATTGTTATAATCTATGACGTATCATGTCAGTTTACACAGCTGTCCTTCAATATGTGTTGGGTGCTGAGTATTTAAAATATTGTTGCTGACTGAATGATGGCTGGGCTACTGGGTTGTGAAGGTCAGATAGGTAATCGCTTCATGTAAAATATCGATACTCAGCTGCATCCGGTGACTTTAGGAGAATCATAATCATAAGCTCGTGGCTAAATAATAACAGCCGCACAGGTCGATCTTCAAGGTTAAGCAGCGCTTGCCGAGGTTGGTCTGTGGATGGGTGACCATCTTAACATACCGAGTTTCCTCCGTGCTTCGGAAAGCACGTTAAGCCGTTGGTCCCGGCTGTCATTTGTAGATCTTTGGCAGTCGTTGCGGATTGTCGGAAGCCAGTAAATCTGACTCCAGTGACTCCAGTCTTGCCAAGAATTACTGTGTTACCCAGTTAATGGGTTGTGAAGGTTTGGTAGGCAGCCGCTCTACGTAAAATACTGGTATTCAGCTTGATCCGGTTTAGCAGATGATGTTATTAGAATCATAATATTAATCACATAACAATCTGTCAAATTTGATTTTCATCTTTATCGCTAACTACTTAGGTTCAAGGTTGATTGGGAAAATTTGGCAGTGACGGGTATCGTGATTTGCTTTCTGATTCTGCCAAAGTGGCCATTTTAGACACGCTGGATGCCGACCCCTAGGTATGTGTAGTTGGGAAAAGGATTGGTCTAGAATGACAATTACTGGTTCATTAACGTATTTGACGCTGTTTTTAAATAAATATTACTTAGGTACCTACTTCTTAGTGTGGTTTCGTAAACAATCATCTGCCTAGCCTTTTCCCATGTATATTGGGGTCGGCTTTCAGTCAAACCGGATTCAGCTGAATACCAGTGTTTTACGTGGAGCGGCTGCCTACCAGACCTCCACAACCAATTAACTTGGTAACACGGTACGGTACGGTACTTCTTGGCAAGACTGGAGTCAGATTTTACTAGCTTCTGACAATCCGTAACGAATGACAAAGATCTACAAATGGCAGCCGGGACCAACGGCTATTAAACTAAATAATCATGAGAAATTAATGAAGACGTTTTAAAAGTTTTAATTTTTTTTCTATCAAAGTACCGATTGCGTCTAGCTATTGAAATATGCATCAAAGTAACCTGAGACTTTGATGCATATTTCAATGGAAATATTATGAAGGCTATTCTTTGTGGGATCCATAAAAAACGAAGAAGGCTTACCTTAATCTCAGCACCGACTACAGTCAGTTCACCTCAGCCCAGTATTTCAAATTGAAGCTGACACAATTGTTAGCTTCATCTTAAAATAAACTGGAAAGATTTTACGAGTCCGTAGGGTTACTCTCTAAGCCCAGTCAGCAGTTTCGGCCTTAGTTGTTTCACAGATGCGTCATGGTCTTAATTTTTTGTGATCGGTTCTTTTCGCCGAAATTTGGAAACGAACAATTCGAATTCAGGGCAGTGCAGAACTCAAACTCAAGCATCTATTTCAATAGGGAATATGCATGAAAAAAATATTTATAATCTATACAGTTTTTCTAGAAATATACAAAAATATAATACTAACAGTGAAAATAGAACCAAAATTGCTCGAAAAACAAACGAGATATAATCATTTTAAACAAATATATCTGTCCCTCTCGCGAAAACGCTGTTTTCTATGGTAGCTGTATAGGCGTCATGGACTTTGACGTCAAAGTTCATATCGGACTTCTCTTTCTAATTGTAATCTTTGAATCGTTATAACTTCATCGCTGATGAAGATATTTGAATAATAATTTCATGATTGTTTACTAGAGCTAATAAATATTTCATTTTGCTAATAAAAAAATCGCATGCATATTCCCTATTAGACCATTTACAGGCACTTTTGAATTGTCAAAGTTGGTCGGTCCAAGAAAAAGAGATGAAGCTATTTGCGTTCAAAGTGACGTTCAAAAACGTAGATCTCTATGGAGAAGAACGTGCTAGAAACTCCATGGACACTCTTTTAAATCAATCGATGTAATACAAAAATCATGGTAACATTATCTTTGATTGCTTCTATTATGTGAGGACAAAAAAGAGGCAACAGATGTGTGGAACTTCAAAAAAGATCGGAATCGCTCGATTTTCCATGCCTTTGCTGCCGCCTAAAGCCTGGGATACACCAGGGGGCAAATGAAGAAACATGTTGCGGAACATGTCCCTCAACAGCCACGTGAAGTGTCCCGCGACAATTGTCATGGAACATTTTACTGGCTACACTAGTCAGTGTTTATAGAAATGTCGCCCGAGGAGGTTTAGGCTATTAGTGCTGCGTACATAATAATTATATCGAGTGTGTTGAAACGTAGAAGAAAGAGAAGGTGGTGGATGCGGAATTTCTTACTACAACGAGAAAGAAAAGTGAATATTCTAAGTGATCTCTGAATGTCTGGCGCGACACTGACGCGAGACACGTGCGCTCGCTCTCGAGGCGGGAGCAAGCAACATGTCCCGCGTCACGTACAATGTTGCGGGACAATGTGCAACGTTGCAGCGTCACGTAGATTGAGTGTTGCACGTCATGTTGCGGGACAAAATGTTCCCTAGTGTATCCGGGGCTTAAATCCTGGGCAATTGTGTGTATCATCCACCTAATATCCACTATCCACGTAACAAATAATACAATTTTATTTGTTTCTCGCCAAAGAACACACCTAACAAAAATGTAGTCATCTCCACAAATGAATACTTAAATCAAACAGCTTCTAAGAACATCTAAAACACACACTAGACCGAAGATGACATAACTGGTGAAGTGATGACGTCACGAGCATTCGACGTTTCCATTCAGATTCAGGGTCAAAAGCTCGCGACCTCCAATTCGTGCTGCATTGGCTGTGGACGTCAGAAGCCACGTGTCTTTGTAAAGTGGTTGGTGCAAGGTACTAGCGACCTAGCGACTCTTCTTGAAATCATCAAATGTCTCACAACCCTCAGATCATTTCGACAGAAAGCCACTACATACCTAGATTGTTCAGGGAAGCGATTGAAATGACAAAGTACAAAAATTTCAATCGTGAGGATGGATTTAAATTGTCAAATGTCTGGAATCCAGTGATTCGAATGTGTAAAATTTGAAACCGGAGATTTCAACAAAGTGTTACTTCGCGGTCAGATATGGTTAGTGTCGAGAACAGTTGCGGGAAAATAGTGAGTTTGTGGACAGTGGTACTGGAGATGGTCGTAATAAAAGACTACGAAAGAGGGTAGACCGATATGTCTGCCAATAACATCCCACCCGCAAGATCTTCAGTTACTCCGTGATCATGGCGCTTGCAACAGTGCCGAAATATCGGAAACTCGCAAATAAAAAGGTACATGGTAGCAATCCCGATATGAACTATTCTAATGTTAGTGACCATGAAAGTTTAAAACAATATTATATCAAATGTCTCCTCCCGCTCTGGGCGGAGCAGAAGGGAGTGTCAGACTCTTACTGACTAAAACCCATCCATGTTCCTCCTAACCACCTTTGTGTTCCAGGGTCGCGGTGACTCTTTCGAACAAATTCTGCAACCCTGGTCAGTTGCACCACTTGACAAAGACACGCGGCTCTTAAATAGGAGCTTGTTTTATTATTATTGATAGGTTTACGCTTGACCACAATGACACATGGTGTCTTGGTAAGCGATGATATGGTCGGCGAATCCCGCCACTGACGTTGCTCGCGACTTCGCGTTCGGTTCTGTTCATAAGTTTATGGGTATTTTTTTGCGCGGAACCTTCATTACATTATTTAAATAAAAATAGAGTAAATAACTACTTAAAAAAAATAGCTATCTGCCCTTCAAAATCGGTCCAGCCGTTTCGGAGATTAACCGAAACAAATGGTCATATAGTAGATAATGTTTTATTTATTGCATTAATTCTATTTTTTTAATTATTTATAGAAACGGTTGGCAACACTAGATGCTAAGCCCTATAGCTATCGGCTAATTAGGTTGTCTTGTACTCGAGTCAGTCAGGCCTGGGGAGCTTTATAAGTGCATCTTTTGATCAACACCCGCCGTCTGCTTGACTGTTCTCATTCGCTTGAATAACCTCATTTGTGGCGGGAAATAGAACGGTAGCATTGATTGGCTTAGATGTGTGATGTGGTATACGTAGGTCTGTGGTGTGGTTTTAGAGTCACGAGCAAACTCAGCACAAATAAAACAAAGTGATACTTTTTCCGAATAAATACCTAATTGACATTGGCACTTCTGTGCTTCCAATTTTTCCATCATAGTTGCTGCATGCTGCGCTGCCTGTAGCTTGCTGTCAAATCTTATGTCAAGTGATTCGATTCGAGCCTTTTAAATACCTGTTTTTATGATTTGATGTTGAAAAAACTGTCTTGGCTTTACTAAAATATAACTTTGTAATTTACTAGCACTTCGCCCGCGAATTCGTTTGCGCGGTTTTAATTTTGCGTTTTTCGTAGAGATCCCTATTTTTTTTCTACTAAAAATATAGCCTATTTTGCTTAGGGACACTGTAGCTAGCATTCTAATGGTGATAGAATTTTTGAAATCGGTTTAGTAGTTTTTGACTTAAATCGTAACAAACATAAAATCTAATCTTCCACCTTTTTAACATTAATAATTATTTATTTATGTATTTGTTTAAATGACGCTTACTGACGTATTATATTAGACGCGTCATACACCAACATCACAGCTCTAATAAAACAGTTCAAGCACTATCGACACTAATCGGTACCCAGATTTATGGTGTACGTACCTACATAGTACGCGTGCGGGATATCACTTTTTTCACCGCCGGCGATCAGCGAGTAGCGAGTACCTAAAGCTTGAAACTCGAAACGAGTTGGCAAGCAGCTAGCAGCGATTGAAAAATTTCAATAGTTTTGGCTTTAAGCGAGTGCTTTTGTGCGACGGGCTTTTACTCGCAATACTCGCTCCGGCCCGCACTATAGATAGAAATTATCGCTGATTGGTGAGTTCTGACCGCCCAGCGAGCGTCGCCGAGCGAGTGTCGCTGAGCGAGTACAATCTTTGATAGCTCGTGTCGCTGCGATCAACTTGAGGTAATTATAGGCGCTCGTCGGCAGTGTGACAGCCAGCTGTCGACTATAAATGTATGTCTCTTTTATTCACACGATATCTATATCTTTTGTCCTTTTCCTTAGCGAGGAAATAGTCGAAAGCTAATCGTTTCCATAGGATCTCGGTTTACCTTCTTTACATTATGTTTCCATTTCTAAGCGCGGGTAACGCATCTGTAGTTTTCATTGGGTTCAGCGGTGGCAGCGACGGCAATCCAATTAACCCTCTGGAAGTCATCAACGCTCGCCATTGACTAGCAAAATCAATGAAAGCCAATCAGAAACTTGATTATGTATAGGAAGGGGGTGTGCAAAAGGAAAAAGAAGTTGACAACAGCTATCGAACGCGACTTTTCAGATTCGTGTCTGCCCCACGAGGCCACGATACAGACTTCCATAAACTTCTATACAATTTTGTTTGTTTATTTCACAGAAAAGATTGTATAGAAGAGTAGGGGGCAGTGCAGACAAATATCAGTGTGGTTGGGGATTGATTGTTGTAGATTGAATTTGGGATTATTTGTAGTCACTACGTAATGCACCGGATACACGATCCGTCTTGCCTGCGAGCATGCCTGCAGTTCAGACCTCCGCTGTCCTGACTGTACAAAAAGACTACTGATACTTGGACTTGAAGATTTAAATCATTCGAATCCGTAAGCGGATCCGATTCCTTATCAACTCCTTTCAAATCTTCTCCTTCCCTCTCTCCTTCCCTCTTGGGAATCGGTAAAACTATCATTTACTATTTCTGCCAGTATTCTTGCAGTTTACAATACAACAACTACTGTGACTCATTTTTGTTGGCGAAATAATGAGATTATTAGCATTATGTAGTAGAATTGCTTTGCCATTGACAGATATAACAGATGACAGAGCTTACATTATTTCTACTTTTGGTCACCATGAGCGCTGCAATAGATTATGTTACCCCCACCTAGTACTTCGCTCCCAGCGAATACGTCAAAATATTCATGCTAGTCCCTCTGCTTGTTACCGACACACAGAGTGTTTCGTTTTGTATGCGATTGACCGGTTCTTCTCTTGACAAAACACTGTTGCCACCTCGCGCATCGAGCATGCCATTTGCTTACCGCGCTTGACGTTACTCCTCATTGGCGGACGTTGACCAATCAACGAGCGCACCAGTACTACAGCCAAGAATAACATAAGAATTATATTCATACAACATTGTGTACTAATTCCTCATGGTTAGGTCGAAATTCGAGCGAAGCTAAAATGTAAGCGTTGTGGCGCGCAGTAAGATAACGTAATGGCGGTATTTGGTTATGTCTCTAGAGATATAATGATCGAATGCGAGGTTGGCGCATGCTCGGAGGTATTCGGCGCGAGTTCGGGCGCCCTCGGCTCCACGCCACGCTTCGTTTTCACTCGTTCGCTTGTCGTTTTACGTCAACACATCGCTGTCTAGAATAGACAAAACAATAATAATTAAATAAGAATAAATGCATCGCGATTTGTGTTTAGAATCGATTGATTTGGTTTAAATTAAAGAAAAATGTCTAACATAACAAGTGTCGAAGAAAATGCCGTCGAGCTCAGACAAAGTTTCGAAAACACACTCTTGGAGATGTACCGCGGAAGATCGACGAAACCAGAATGGTCGGTGGAACGAATTAATGCCGTCATACGTTTAATCGAAGAGTATGACGCCGCGTTAGAAACGAAGCAACAGCGGAATTCTTCGCACTATTATTACGCTAAACATTATGAGATCGTAGAAGACGGGGGCCGGAAGTGCTTAGCACAGAAACGAAAGCATCCAAGCGAGAAAATTGTCAAGATAGTACCGCTAGAAGAATACTATGACGTTCTCGGCGAGATCCATCGCAGCACGAGACACGCCGGACGTGACAAAATGTTGTTAGCGATGAGAGACAAGTGCTTCATACCGACGCCCGCAGTTATTGCATTTGTCCAATCATGCCAAACTTGTCAACGAAAAAAGGCCACGGATAGAAGATGCCCGGTCCCTCTTCTTACCCGTCCTGAGAATGTCTTCAATAATCGCGGCCTAGTAAAGTTAGTCGATATGCAATCGACGCCAGATGGGAACTATAAATGGATTTTACATTATCGAGATAGAACTACGAAGTATTCATTCCTACGTCCTTTAATTTCTAATGATGCAGCTGAAGTCGCTGCCGAATTACTAAAGCTCTTTCTAGATATTGGCTGCCCGGCTATTTTGGTAATAGACAATGGACGAAAATTTACTGCTGACGTAATCAAAGAATTGGCTACTCTGTGGCCCACTTGTAAAATCTTGAACGGACGACCAGTGCCAGAACCAGCCAAACCGATCGCAGATATGATCAAAAATGTGCACGTCAAGTTGAAAGAATGGATGAAAGATAACAATTCCTTCACTTGGGCAAAAGGATTGTACTTTGTGCAATTTCGGATGAATTGTTCATATAACCCACTAATACAAACAACACCTTACAGAGTACTTTTTGGATGTGATCCTAAGGAAGGGTTCCGATCAAAAGGTCCCGCAGACATCCTCAGTAAAATTTTTACCGAAGAAGATCTTGAGAATGAATTGGAAAAAAAGACGGTGAGCGATATTGAACACTCGCCCAGTCCTGTGAAGAAAGTAAAGTACGCAGATCCTTTTTCCAACGTGTACGAAGAAGAAGTGTTAAAGCCCAAAACTGACAACGAAATACCATCAGTACTCCCAGAGCACAGTGTACAAATAAAGATAGAATACGATGAAGCCACTGGAGCTGAAACAATGCTCGATATTAAATCAGAAGTAGAAATAAAAAGTGAAGTCGAGGAGACAACGGCTGATGAAGCAGTGAATGAGACTACGCCGGTGTCAGAAGATCCCGCGCTGGTACAATCAAGTTCCACTCAGATGCCAATATTATGTGTAGTTTGCCAGACAAGAACAGTACCGACACATGCATGTGTCTTCTGCCATAGAGTGTTACATGAGTCATGTGCAAAAATCTTGGTTAGTCCGCCTTTTGACCGTCGTCGAATACTATGTACACGGTGTCACGAACAATATGCGACAAAGCAAATCAATGATTATAAATTTTTTGCTGAAAGTTCCGAAGTTAAACTCGAGCCGGAGAAACCTGCACCCGTCATAAACTTGGCTAGCATGTTGAAAGTTGAGTCTAATCATATAATCATACAGGCTAATCAGCAAGAAGTGGAGCCAAAAGGATTGCAAGTCAAAAAGCTTAGGATGGTGAAGTGTAGATGCAAAGAATCGGAGACACGATGCACTACCCAGAGGTGCATCTGTCAGAGGCAGAAACTGGCTTGTACTAAGAAGTGTCATGACCCTCTGGAGTGCAGGAATCTGATTAGATAAATGAGTGCTTCGATGGTGTATTGGAGCTGATGAACATGCTGAATTTAGGTACCTCGGAACGAGCTGTAGTTCTATAGCAGTTCCTAATCTGGATTCTTTCCCTCTAAAAGGCCGCAGGCTTCCAAATATGTATATAGGAGATTATTTTAAAATACTAGTTCACCAAATGAATAAAGGTGTAGATATAGATACAACTACAAAATATGGATGAGAGTAAAGGAGGGTTTTAACGTTGCTTCTCGTGTGTTGTTCGAACTATTCGAAATTTTACTGCATATTTTTAAGGCTAATAAAGTATTTGTCAAGTTTTAAGTTAGAAGTTGATTATGGCAACTCGACATAATATTCAACAATTAGCGTCGAAGGTTAATGAAGAATGTTGATTACTGATTGTATAAATATTTTTATAACATAATTTTTTTATTCCAAAGCTTAAGGCCAAATTACCTATTAAAAACAGAATTCTGCATAATTAATTTACAGACTTATGTTTAAAAAATCTATTCAATTCACTATTTTAATATTGATCAGTAGATTTTAAATTCAAATTTTCTATAGAAAATGTGAAACAAGATTCTGGTGATCAGTTGAATCTACAGGGTGTTCCAGAAACGCATGGTCATATTGAAGGACGACAGGTAGCTGACATACATTAAAAAAAAAATAGTTAAACAAAACAATGACTTTTTTCGAAACAGCGCACACGCTTCTGACACCCTGTATAGCCTGATCAGTATTTTATATTTCTGTGGCCCTGACCCTTATACAGTCTCCGCCAATCAACGTTTGAGTCTTAGCTACTCAAATTCGAATCAAGATTCTGCTAATCAGTATTAAAATTAATGATATGGTTAGATTAACATGAAAAAAAAAACCAGCTACTCTTGAGAAGAAACACCGAAACATCTTTTTCACAAGCTCTTCATTCTGCCTTCATAATAATAAAGGACGTATCTACACAAAACGAAGTAACCGATTTCCGACATTAAGAAAATAGCTTAAGGTCGGAAATCTGTTACTTCGTTTTGAGTCTATACGTCCTGTTTTTAACCGACTTCTTCAAAAAGGAGGAGGATATATGTTCGGCTGTACCTATGTATATTTCTTACGACGACTGCATTATTTTCCGAAGATTAGTCAAACGACCACGCTTATACCTGTCAGCAACTTGTAAGGTACTTGGTTCCTCCACTGTTTAAAAGTACTCAGATACATTTAAAATTCACTTTAAAACATGTAGGTAGTCTTCATGTAATTCCATATTTAGTTAATGTAGGAGTTCATTACCAAGTATGTTTAAATTTTTATATAACCTGTATAGTTAAAAAGTTGACTTGATTAAAGTACAGTAGAATTACTGAGTTGGTTATATGTAGGGAAGTCCGACAGTTGCCGGCACGAGTTGAGAGAACAGATGAAAGCAGCAGGGTCATCTAGCCAATGTACGGTGGGCGAATGAAACTTGCAAGCCCCAATAGTCGATGAGCATTTACTGACGAACCAATAGCATGATTACCAGAGCTGTCGTCGTCAAACCGACCAATGAAAAGTGTACTCACGGCTCGTGACGGTTAAGGGGAATGCTCCAACCAGCCCGCGAAATTCAAATTTTCTTACGTTTTTTGCAATTTGCAGGCCAGTGCTAGTAGGTTCTATGTTGATTAAAATATTATTCGCGGCTGTAAGACATGTGTACTTACAGAATTGTAATCATCAAAATCATCAATACAACGCTCTAAGTTCATAAAGCTCTAGGAATTACTTTTTTTGTTCCTACGCCTTTATGAACTTGGAGGGTTGTATTGGTGATTTTGATTATTATAATTCTGTAACTACATAATTATGTCTTAGGTACAGCTGCGAATAATATTTTAATCAACATAAAACCTAGCATTGGCCTGCAAATTGCAAAAAACGCAAGAAATTTTGAATTTCGCGGGCTGGTTGGAGCATTCACCATAATATACTACGCGTAGAAAAACCTTCCTGGAGTGAAACGCCAGGCATATTCAATAAGTCACCGTGTTGTAACCCCCCAGTTTCTGAACTGTGAATTTGATGATGTAAACTCAAGTGCTATAATGCTTGTCAAGTTCTTAATCCGAATTATCAATTTAGAAACCAGAGGGCCAATTCTACAAATTTTTAAACAATTTTCGCAGTCGCTTGTCAATCGCAAACTGTCAAAAAAGCTTTAATTTTCATACATTTTTGACAGATTGCGATTGAGATGCGATTGTGAAAATTAGTAGTATTGGCACTCTGGGGGTTAGACAGTTACTTCTGTGATGCTGCGCCTACTTTTTAAGATAGGTAGCTATTCAAAACAGAACTCTAATTAAATAGGATCACCAAAAGTTAAAAAGCCTTATTATGAGATTCGAATGTGAAATTCTGTAGTGTCTTCGAAATTCGAATAGGGTAATTTCCTGAAAAAATCTATTAAGTCCGTCAGTTAGATATGCGAAGAAAGAAATACGAGTCCAAATTTTTTAAAATAAATTGGAATATACCTGAAAATGTAAAATTATCCCAATCAACCTTACCACTTTAGTGATAAAGTTGAAAATCTATTGAAGAAATTCGACAGATGGTTGTAGTTCAGCTTGATGTGCTTGGTGGCTGTACACAGTGTACACTAACACGTATTTTTTCTTTCAAAAATCACCGTCCAGTCCCACCGATAAAGATAAACCGCATCAAAGTTCAGGAGTCATCCTGAACTTTGCCAAAATCATGTGACCAATATTTCATGAAAATTAACGAACGGACTAATTTTTTTTCTGTCAGAAAATAACCTCGGACTGAAAAACAATGAGTCCAAATTATCCTGCCATCTCTTTCTAGGCCTGCCGCGTTGTCGTTTGAAAGCCATTGTGTATGGTAGGCGCCAGATAAACATGCAATAAAGTACATTGACCTTTCCCTAATATCCCTTCGTAGATACCCCTAACAATAAGTTTTTTTCATTACTCAAGAACGTAAAGAAGACTTTGTTTTTATTTCTGTGTATAAATAAATATATGTGTACCGTTATTGCACATTTGGCACCTACCATGGTAATTTTAGCCATAGCCTCTCCATCATTCAACGGATGAGCAACTAGGCAGCCGTATGCCAAACATCAGCAAGTTCACTCTTACTAATACAAGTTTATCTCCCGCAGGTGGCAAGTTCTCCTCGGGTCAGTACACGTACAAGGTGTACCACCTGGCGTCGAAGGTGCCCGCCTTCATCCGACTGCTGGCGCCCAAGGGCTCCCTCGAGGTCCACGAGGAGGCTTGGAACGCGTACCCTTACTGCCGGACTGTGCTCACGGTGAGAACCTTTCTTTACCCGAGCATCAAATCTGCTAGACATACCAAATAAATCTGTCTGTATCGGTCAATTCTAAACCGCTGAACCAATTTTGATTAAATAAATACAGAGATAGATAAGTTAGACCTTGGAGAAAGACATAGGCTACCTTTTGTCGTGAGAAAAGATGGATTTTGGATGATGATTGATGGATGATGGATGAAAAATTTGTATGGATCAGAAGATAAAACCTTGAACATGAACCTTTGTAATTAGGTACATGATAAAAAAAGAGTTTTTGCAAAATTAGGGCGGATTTCATAAATCTGAAAAAAAAACGTGATCAACATAATTATAACAACATAAATGAACCACGTTTACGGGCTGTCAGTGTTATTATTTTCTATGGAATATTGACACTGACAACTCTTGAACGCAGCTTGATCGTGATCAGTTTCATTAGTGAAATCCGGTTTTAGTATCTTAAAAATAAAAATAGCTGCTAAAAGTAACTATCTAGCAAGCTAGTTTCCCATTACACTGCAATAAGGTAGGAACTAAGCTCAAAAGCAAACCAAATGCAAAATAAAAAAGATAGAAGGCTAGATTCCATCATCCACAAATTGCAAAACTATTTAGTCCGTCAATTAGAGTATTGAAAAATAATGGACACGTATTTTTTGTTTTTGTAAATCAATGAATATTGACAAAGATAAAACGCATCAAAACTCGGGAGTGGGGGCTCGTGACGTCACGACTTGCTAAAAAAAATTTTAAAAGCGTCGTAACTTCGTCAATTTTGGTTCCCGTAACAAAAGAAAAAACACGGGTCTAATATTTTTTGATAATCTAACTGACGGACTAATTAGATTTTTTCAGGATACAATCCATAGTACACTCCAGAATTAATATAGAAAAGAAAAAAAAAACAATATTATGTAATAAAATTGAAATGGAAGTAAATGAAAGCCATTCTTTCGAACAACTTTGATAAGGCACTTTGAACATTCCGCGGCGGGCTCGTGCATTACCACATTCAAGTAACGATAACAGTATCTAATCAACGACTAATAGTCATATAATCAATAAAAACTTGTATTCCAAAATATACCTTAAGTGTTCAAAAATAAAGACTACGTTATCTAGTTGCTATAAGGAAGGCGCGGATCATTATTTTATTGTGTGTACAAAAACGGTTAGTGTCGTTTATATTCATTTCTTTTGTTAGATAGAGAGATTAGATTGTGAGTATCAATGACAGTTATTACACCGTTTTTGGCGATTCTTAAGGGAAGTTGAGGCCTAACCTTGTAGACGGAGTCCCGTTACGAGGGACCCCTATTTCTGTAGTGCTTTAAAAGGAACGTAACAGAAATGAGGTGCCCCAAGTTCCAACCAAACACATAAAAATTATCATTTCGACGCTATGGCCATGACATGTGTCAGGTCAGGTACGCTATGAGATTACATATCCTGAAAATTACAAAACAATTTCCCTTTTCAATTTTTTTTTTCTATTTTTTTTTTTAGGATGGGCAATCGTCAAATGCCTCTTTCCGCTCTGGGTGGAGCAGAAGGGAATATCACAGTCTTACTGACTAAACCCACCCGTATTCCTCCTTATGCCCTTTGCGTTCCAGGGCCGCGGTGGCTCTTTCGAACAAATTCCGCAACCCTGTCAGAAGTACGTACCCTGGAACACTACTTGCTCTGCTAAAACTGTTATATTGAATGTCTTTCCTCTTATTACAGAATCCGGGCTACATGAAGGAGAACTTCGTGATCTGCATAGAGTCACTGCATTTACCGGACGCCGGCGACCAGTACAATGTAAGTACAATAACAGAATGTTATGTCACTTAGTTGTCTTCCAAGTATAAAGCGATCATCGCACGAATAAGTGATCATTTGTACGACAAAACCGGATGGCGCCCTCTGTCGGCGCGACCAGGCGACCGCAATTGAACAGATGAACGCGGCGATAGTGTATTACGCGATAATCGCTTTGTATTACGCCTTAGAGTTAAGCTTCCTCAAACAGGTGTGATGTGAAAAGACGCTCTATTTTCGTAACATTCGAAGAAGTCCGGGGGGAAGGGATAGAGTACCGTTTCACTCGATTTAATACATGTCTCTTTCATAATTATTATTAGTGAAGAAAATAAACAATGTTGTATCCTGCTATCAAAGCCTTATATATCTTCTTATATATAAAAATGAATTGCTGTTCGTTAGTCTCGCTAAAACTCGAGAACGACTGGGCCGATTTCGGTAATTCTTTTTTTATTTAGTTCGCCAGAATACAGGGAAGGTTTAAAAGCAAAAGAAAATGGGTAGTTGACGGGAGCGAAGCCGCGGGGGACAGCTAGTTATATTACAAGTGAATGCGATTGTAGTAATGTCAAAATAGGGATTGATCACGTTTTTGACGTTTTAAAAATCGCTTTCGACACGCTACTCGCTGACAGAATGTCACTCGTTTGTAGCCTAAGAATACGATGCGTCGTCGCTGTTTCACATACGTCTGTAGAAAAGCAATAATTATGAAAAATACCCTTTGATCATAACCTCAGCGCGTAGGTACTTGAAGCAGGTGTTCAATTGTTTATACTATAAATACTAACTTGTTTGTGACCAACGTTAGTAAATATAAGTGACATTTAAATATAAAGGACAGCGTACAACGAGATGTAAAGCCACGACGCTCCTTGCACTTTTCAGGATTCCGAATATCCGTATGAAAAAACGGTACCCCTATATAGGATTAGTGTCTGTCTGTCCGTCTGCCAATTTTCTCTGAATGTACTCGGTACTGTACCAATTCAGGGTTTGGTACACATAATGAACTTATGTGACCCAAATATGGACGCGGAACGTAAATGGCAAACAAAATGTTCAATTTGGGGTCAGTTTTTGTTTGTGCAGATAACTCTGATATCCTTAAAAACATAAAAATTATGCTTTACTTATCTTACCATCTTATGTCACTAATATTATAAAGGCGAATTTTGTATGGATGGATGTTTGTTACTCAGTCACGCCAGAACGGCTGAATTGGTCTGGTTGAAATTTGGCACAGTTTGAAAAACTTTTTAAAATTTTCTCGCTTCCATCCCCAAAAGTGACCACCATGCTTAAGTTTTCTTTATTTACGTAATGCGCGTGTTTGGATCACAGAAGGCCATATATGTACCAAATTTCAATATGTAGGTAAAATCATCAGTCTAGTAGATTTGGAGAAAATTAGAAAATTGGTGACAGACGAACCGACCACCGAGTGATCTTACGGATGTCCGGAACCCTAAAAGTGAAAAATATGTAAACGTCAATTCTCATTTTAGTTATATTATTTTGTAATATTTAATTTAAATAGCTTATAGATTACACCATGATATTGAAGATATGAAGGAGATAACTTTTATCTATCTATACATATAATAAAATCGTAGAGTTGCCGTGTCTGTACATTGAATATTTTCGCATAAAAAATACATAGAAATGTCAGAAAAATGACATAGAACACAAAAAAGCAGTTTTTGAAATTCTTTTCTGTTTGTCTGTGCATCTGTTTGTCTGTGCGTCTGTTTGTCTGTGCGTTTGGAGGAGCATCACGCATAAACCACTGATTGGATTCAAAATTTAGGTACTTCGAAATATTAAGTGATAATCGGAGCAACATTTAGTGTTTATTTCATCAAAATCGACCCACAAAATCAAAAGATATCGAATTTTAAAGTTTACGAAGAAACTTCATCGAGCGCTAAAATAGGTTGTTAACATTGAGACTTCAGATACTTGCAATGCCATCTATTGAGAAATTTTTTAATAAGAAATGTGTGAAAAGACCCCGAAACAATATATTTTTGAGTTATTTTTTAATTTAACTGAAAATGTAGCAATAAAAGTGAACATTTTATTATATTATCATTATTTATCGTAACGTGTAAGCTTCTAAGTTTGAACTTATGAGTAGTTATGAGTATAAAGACAGTTCAGTTACGTTGTAGATCGATAGATGGCGTTGTACTTATGACGCGTTTTTCTGAATCGCGGTGTTAAGATTCTCCGCAGTAGCATGAGGTCAGCCCCATGTTTTATGTAGTCGTATAATAACTTGAAATCGTATTTAATATTGAAATATTGAAATTGAAATGAAATTATTATTATATAAATAGCTATGGAAGTAAGGATTTGTTTGAATGACTAGATTGGTTTTCGATTTACTGGGAGGAGGAGACTGTGGAGAGGAGAGTGTCCTTCCTCCGGAGAGTTACCTGTATCCATAAGTAAACTGTTTTACTAACAGAAGAGGTAAATATTTGGTATTATGTTTCAATGTGGCTAAACTATATCAGTTATCAGCCGAACACGTCGATCTTCAAGGTTAAGCAACGCTTGCCGAGGTCGGTCTTTGAATGGGTGACCATTATAACAACCTAGCCTTTTCCTTACTATATTGGCTCGGCTTCCAAACAAACCGGATTCAGCTGAATACCGGTATTTTGGGTGGCGCGGCTGCCTACCAGACCTCCACAACTCATTCAATACAAGATTTCAGTCAGATTTTACTGGCTTCTGACTATCCGTAACGACTGCCAAAGATCTACAAATGACAGCCGGGACCAAAGGCTTAACGTGCTTTCTGAGGCACGAAGGAAACTCGGTATGTCAAGATGGTCACCCATCCACAGACCAACCTTCGCAAGCGTTGCTTAACCTTGAAGATCGATGCGTTCGTCTGTTATAGTTTAGCCTTGAAGATCGGCCCGTGCGGCTGTTTCAATTTAGCCACGAGCTCCTCTATAATAAATCGATTCTATGAACCCAGTAAAACTTTTTTGATATTATAAAATGTTAAAACAAATTAAATTAATCAGTGGTCTGTATACAATCAGCAATATTGTCAGTAAAAATCGGCGAAAATTTGTTTTTTTTTGGACTGTTCTGGACGAAATTTAGAATCCACTTGATTCAGCACCATTCGTTCCATAGTTGGTTTTGTTGATTTTGATTCAAGATTAGTTTGTACCAGGAGATTAGGTACCTGGGCTGGTCGGCATTTCAACCGATAGAGATGATACAGTGCCCTGCATTAGGTACCCTCTTCATAATTATATTCTTAATTCGAGAGAGAGATCAGGATACGTAACTGAACGTAGATTTTGTATATGCAATCTATAGGTACTTAATATTATAAAGCAGAAGAGTTTGTTTGTTTGGTTGAACGCGCTAATCTCAGGAACTACTGGTCTGATTTGAAAAAATCTTTCAGTGTTTATAGTATTTACAGTTTATATATATATATATCATCACGCTAAGACAAATAGGAGCGGAGCAGTAATGGAAAATGTGACGCAGACGAAGTTGCGCGGGTCAGCTAGTCTGTAAATAAATAAAAAAAAAAAAAATATTTTTTATTTTTAAAATAAACATGTGAAGTTTTAAATTAAACTATATAAATAGAAATATTAATGGAATTTAACCACTAAAACTTAAAGTGTGACCCGTCTAAGTTGTCATTACTGAGGTAAGTGTTACCACATCATTTGCTCAAGTCGGTACAAAGATCGCCCAACAGGTTTCCGCGACATTGACTAACAAGGACTTATTAATGTTCATGAACTCATAAAAAGTGGCCACTGCAGATAAATAGCTTTATTAATAGTACTGTGGTTACTTTGCTGTTTAGAACATTTGAGTGAATTATGCGATGCATTATGCTGTCGTAGATGTGTGAATTTTCATAGAATTCTGAAAAAAAACTGTTTATAGATGTTTTTTTTTAAATCGGCCTTTTCCGTATGGAAAGGTATTCAACGACATAGGACAAGAAAAATAAAAATCGGCCAAGTGTGAGTCGCACTCTCACACGAAGGGTTTCGTACCTTAATTTAACTTTATATTTAACTAGCTACCCCCGCGCAACTTCGTTTGCGTCACATTTTCCATTAATGCTCCGCTCTTATTTGTCTTAGCGTGATGATGTATAGCCTATAACCTTCCTCGATAAATGGGCTATCTAACACTGAAAGATTTTTTCAAATCGGACCAGTAGTTCCTGAGATTACCCCCTACATACAAACTTACAAACAAATGTCACCTCTTTATAATAATAATATAGAAGTATAGATATAGATTTATTGACATTTTTAAATTTGAAGTTTAATTTGAATCCATTGAGATATTTTAAAGTTTTTGTAATTTATTCTAACAAATTGTATTTTACTTCACACATTACAGGAATGCAAATAAAGAATATGAATACTTTTTATGTTTATGTTTAAAATTATTAGTTATAGTTATAGTTATCATAATATACACATATAACTTGTGAATTCAAGGCGGCAAGCAATATTGTTCAGCGCTATATATGCTTTTTGTTATGGAGTTTTTTATTAAGTGTTCGATGTATGTGATGTGGCAGTATTTTAAATAAATAAAAAAAAAAGTACCTTTACCCAAAAATAAACACTGTTTTATATTTGTATGGAGCGGCAGCGAAGGCTTAGTTCCGTAGGTTATCCTTTGGGTACGGAACCTTTAAAACTATTTTTAAATAAAATAATACATTATTCTGCCAATGCCCAAAAGTGACCGCCATACTCAAAATTTATTTATTTACGTAACGTAACGCGTCCGTGTTTCGGTCACAGAAGTCCATATATGTGTACCAAATTTCAACAGAATCAGTCCTGTGGATCTGGAGAAAACTGACTGTGACAGACGTACATACAGACACCCGAGTGATCCTATAAGGGTTCCGTTTCTTAAAATTCTTACAGATGTTCGGAACCCGAATAGATTTCTCAGAAATTATTTAAAAATTTTGTTGGCGTAATAAATATTCACAATCATGCCAAATAGGCTTGTGTCCTGAATGAAAAAATCTAATTAGTCCGTCAGTTAGATTATCAAAATATATCTGACCCGTATTTTTTCTTTTGTGACGGGAACCAAAATTGACGAAGTTACGACGCTTTTAAAATTCTCAGTACGTCACGCCCTGGCATAATTTTTAGCGGGTCGTGACGTCACGAGCCCCCACTCCCGAGTTTTGATGCGTTTTATCTTTGTCAATATTCATTGATTCACAAAAACAAAAAATACGTGTCCATTATTTTTCAATACTCTGACGGACTAAATAGTTTTGCAATTTGTAGATGATGGAAACTAGCCTTATTATAGCTTCGCTGCATCAATAATCTCTCAGTTAACCACGTTAACCAACACACAAGGGTTATACAACCAACATAAAGGTTCCTTGTTTTCTTACGGAACCCTGTTACACGCTCAAGCGAAGCTCCCAAGTGGATGTCACGTATAATAACTGTAATTGTGGTACACGCGAGGTATAATCACAAATAATGAGATTACTGTAGTCATTACACTGTGACGTACGCAATACGCATGTCGCACGACCCTCGAGGTCAGCTTGTACGAAAATTCGTCCATATTAATATGGACATGTACGTTTTTTGGTGACAAGAATATTGAAGGACGTGCCTGATTTAGCGCTCGAGGTCCCTTTCTATGTCGAATAATGCTGATTCAAGTTTTTAGTAGTTGCGGAATTTTTGAGTTACCGCAATCATGGAATTTAAAGGGGAGTTAAACACGGGTGGGTTTTAGTCAGTAAGAGTTTGATAGTACCTCCCGCTCCGCCCAGAACGGGAAGAATCATTTGGAGTCAAATTTTCCATATAAAAAAGTTGATCTAGTATGTCTAGAAGTTTTTTTATAAATGATAAAATGATATTTATTTTGTAAGTAAGTTGTAAATAACACTTTTACACGTCAATCTTTTTTGATCATTTTAATAATATCCTAAATAGACCTACTATAGTAGTACGTTAACTTTCAGATATTTTTAACGTGGTTGTTGCCGAGTGCTGCAGGTAGTTTTTTTGAGATGGTTTGGTTGATGGGTTTTTTTTTTTATACAGGGAAATTGAAAAAATACCCGAAACCTCTTAGGCAGTGAAAGTACACATGATTATAAGCAACTTTTGTTTTGGTAAAACTCCGAAATCTCGAAAAAAATATCAGCTGTTTCATACAAAATGCAGTATTTAGCCAATGAAAATGTATGAAACAGCTGATATTTTTTTCGAGATTTCGGAGTTTTACCAAAACAAAAGTTGCTTATAATCATGTGTACTTTCACTGCCTAAGAGGTTTCGGGTATTTTTTCAATTTCCCTGTATACCTCCGACGTTATCAGAGTCTATGTTACGCCTAATTCTCTTTGTCACTCCAGTTCTAACTGACTTCAGCCCGGTTGATGGGGTGTGGGGATTTATATTTTTAGTAGCTTTTCTCAGCCGCATCGCCTATGCGTTTGTCTAAAATTATATCACGAGAACTTACAACGGTGATAAAACTTATAGTATGTCCTTAGCCAGTGGATTGGATTATTTGATGGATTGTCAGTGATCTAAGTTTTATCCAAATCCGTTCAGCCTTTCAACAGTGAATGATTAACAGACATCCCTACATACAAACTTTCCCATTTATAATATCAGTAGGAAGTAGGATATCACGATGACGCGGCATCTTTCATAAAACGCTCACGTAAGCATTTATAAAAACCGTAAATTATGATACAAATAATTTTCAATTCAATTAAGTTGGTAATCGTGAAACGCAACAAATATGCACGACTAGTCCTTGCCAGAAGCTTCACCCGCATCGTAATTCAAATATTATCCCAAGGGATTTTACTCTCCGTGATAGAAAGTATCCTGTCTGGGTCTACCCGTATGCCAAGTTCGCTAAAGACACGAGTGAACAAATGAGTTATAGTTTAATGATAATAAGTATTTATTTTGTATAGGTTGTAAATAACCCTTTTACACGTGAATATGTTTTGGTCATTTTAACCTAGATTAGGCCGGTTTAGTATAGCTAGCTTATTAGAGAAACTTTATACCGACAAATGCACGTATTTTGTGAACAGAGAAAAGTTTGTGAGCTTTGAAGTTTTAGGAAAGTATTTTAAAAATCGGTTCAATAGAGCCAGAGATTACCTCTACATTGTAGGTGGTAATATCTGGATGTACTGAACCGATTTTGAAAATTCTCCCACCAATAGAAAACCACGTTATTTGTGAGTGTCATAGGAGATTTAAATTAACCCGAATAATACTGCCCAAAAGAAACCGCCCGAAAAATACCACCGAAGTGGGCATGGGTCAGCTTAGTTTTAAATAAACAATTTAACAGGCACTTTCCAAATGTCAAGGTCGTTCAGTCAATAACATGTAGCTATTTGCATGTTCCAAAGCGTAGATCTATATGGAGAAGAACGTGCAAGAAACTCCACGGACACTCTTTTAAATGTAGTGGTCAAAATCAAAAGTCATTTATTCAAATTAGGCTGAAGGCACTTTTTGAACGTCAACGTTTACAAGAAGACAGTCCCCGAAAAACGCCCGCCCGTCACCACTTCCTACTGTTTTAGCTAGGAAGAAGAAGTGGCCAACAAACTCCCCAGCAACACATCTGTCTGTTGCGTTAGAATAACTTGCATTTATACAAAATTATGCTAAGTATTATTACAAACAAAAATAATAAAACACGGGTAACACATGCAACACACTCCTCCATGGCATCGTAATCAAACAACTCTCTTTCCACACATCTCACATACATCATCTCTCTTTCCAGGTACACGAACTGTCCCCGGAGAAGCTAAAGAACCGTGAGGTGGTGCACATAGACATCGCTCACGACCCGCTTCCATCTGCCGACTACAAAGCAGAGACCGACCCTACCAAGTTCAAGTCCGTCAAGACCAACCGCGGCCCTCTCACCAGCTCCAACTGGAAGAACGAGGTTAAGCCCGTGATGACGTGCTACAAGCTCGTCAGCGGCGAGTTCAAGTGGTTTGGACTGCAGGTCAGTACTGTGGTGCCCCAGCTAAGGTCGCTATTACACTGGCGTTTTACGAGCGCTGGCGTTTCTCCAACGTCCAAGTCTATAGTGGCAAACGTTAGGGCCAGGCCACAACAGTGCGTTGCGGCGTCGCATCGCAAAAATCAACACAGCAAGCTCATCTTCATCGCATAGCTGTGCAATGTTGTTTTTGCGATGCGACGCCGCAACGCACTGTTGTGGCCTGAGGCCTTAGTGTGAGTTTTTTCGACTCACGTTCGAACGCGTTCGATTGCGAGCGCGTTAGAATTCAGTATGGGAATTTAGTTATAGTGCCACCTGGTGGTCACTCGTAGAACCTAATTTCCCATACTAAATTCTAACGCGCTCGCAATCGAACGCGTTCGAACGTGAGTCGAAAAAACTCACACTAAGGCCTCTGGCCCTTAACGTCGCGTGAACGTGACGTTGTTGGTGATATAGTTGGATGATGTTAGTAATATATTCCTGAGAGGTTGCCGGGGTTTTACAAATAACCCTGTACAGATAAGATTTTTTGTCCAAGCTTACTCAGGTGCAGTGTAATCTTTGAAACTATATTTCTTCACTAATTTGTTTTATTTTCTTGATTTTCAGAGTAAAGTAGAAAACGTGATCCAGAAGTCGGAGCGACGGCTGTTCACCATTTTCCATAGGTTAGTAACGGTTTGTTCATAATATCACTAATCTAGTATACTTGACTTCACAATAGGGGATATGCATGCGATTTTTTAAATTGAAAACTAAAATACTTATTTGCTCTATAAAACAAGCATACAATTATTTTTTAAATACCTTAATCAGCGATGAAGTTATAAAGCTTCAAAAGAGAAGTCCGATACGAAATTTGACATCAAAGTCCATGACGCCTATACAGCTGCCATTTAAAACAGCGTTTTCGTGAGACATATTATATTTGTTTCAAATAATTATACCTCGTTTATTTAGACACCAAATATTTTTTTCATCCAAATTTCCTATTCGAGATCAATCAAATATCGTAACAAGGTTATAGGCGCCAGATAAATGTACAATAGCGGTCATTAACCCACACGTACATTTATTGACATTCTTATTATCAAAAACAGAAATAAAGACTTGTAGTTGACCTGAATCGACTTCTATCATGATCGTTTACGTTTTTTAATAATGATAAACGGTTCATAATTTATTGTTCGAGTACCTACGAAGGGATATTAGGGAAAGATCAACGTTCTTTATTGCAATTTTATCTGGTGCCTACCATAGTCTATTTTAAGTTGATTTTTAAGTGACCATTTGTGAATTAAAGAGGAACTTAATAAAATAAATATGGACTGCAATAGAACCAGGAACTTTGTGTCTTTGTGGTCTTGTTTTGTATGACAAAGAATTAGTTGTTCCAATTTCTTTTCGAATTTTGAATTTAACATTCTAATATGAAGTCGTTATTTTTTACTTTGTGTCCAGTTATTTATTTTTAACCGCCTTATCGATTTTAGTACGACTTTTTCTCTTTTTTTATCATTTCTAGCCAGAGTTTTAAAAAGTATTTGTATAAAAAATATATTTAATAGTATGTTTGAGTGTTCGGCGAGTCATATTACCTCAGCCTAGTTTTTTTTTATCGTTCATGACTATAAGATAAAATTAATATGCAAGATTACAGTATCAAACGTGTTTATTTGCCGATAAAACACGCAATATTTATAATAGTAGAAGCCACACAATCTCCATCTTACACACGAGTTCTGAAGTAAGTTAAATACTTGCAACTTTTCACACCTTAGCAAGCCAGGAGAGCAAGGAAACAAATCGCCATGTTATATTTTAACTACTATATTTCATGTAATTTATTCCAATTTTCCAGACAAGTGTTCTGCTCAATCGACGATTGGTTCGGCATGACCATGGCCGACATCCGCGCCATCGAAGAACGCACCAAAGAGGAACTGGAGAAGCTGCGGCGCGAGGGAGAGGTGCGGGGCATGCGCGCTGACAACGAGTAGGCGTGCGAGCGTGTCGTGCATGCATGCGTGCGTGCGTGCGAGCGTGCATGCATGCGTGCGTGCGTGCGTGCGAGCGTCGGGCGCGGCTACACAACCCCCAAGCGTTCCTTCACAACCAAATGCTTGAATAAGCTATATACTTGAATTTAAAATTCATTTCGGTATTAGACTTACTATATAAATGTTAGGCGTTTGACTAAAGGGGTATTTTCACGCGTTGAAAACAATAATGTTTTGTCCATTATAGTGTAATGTAGCTCAGTTTATTTTGAGGATTTATGAATTGATTGCATGGTGTCGCAGTACAGGAGCGATGCCATTTGTAGTGGTTCCTCACTCAAGCAATAATCCGCGCTCGGGGACTGACGCTCACTGCCCGAGCTCGTACCGACCTGAGATTGCGTAGGTATAGTGTTACCATGAAAAAAATAATACGAATTTAATAGGTATGTCCACACTCGACCTTGTCAAATTTGTTGTATGAATTCCAATTAATATAGTACAATAAAAGGAATTGTGAAGTTATTTAGATAGAATATTGCATTTCTCTTTTTTTTTGTATATATTTCTTTTTTATTTCTGGATGTTTTCCTTGCAAATAAGAAGGAAGCAACGCAAAATCGCTACCGTTGCAAGGCATTTGCCCAACAGTGGGATAGAACTGGCTAGTATTAATTTTAGACACGTCGCGGATCGCTGCCCATCGGTAGCTTGAACCTTGTTCCCAACCGGTGGGCCATTATTATACTTTTAAATGTTTTTATCTCCATATTCTAATGTTTAAAAATATAATTCATATTTTGTACAATTAATAAATACGAATAATATATTTTCACGAGTTTTATATATATATTTTAATATAATGAGTTTAGTGAGTTTTATTGGCATGAGAAAGCCAAACTTATAAAACTTCTCAACTTATGGAGCCGAGGTATTTTTTGTATCTTTGGTTTATTCCCAGGGACATCCCTCAAGGCATCAGACATGCACTACCTACCTTTGCGGATATTTTTCCATGGTAACACACTATCAAACAACTGCTGGCAGTTGTGGCAATGCGGACATATTACTTTTATACTTATTTTCACTCCTTCTGTATTGTTGTGCTTCATAAATCAATATATGTATGACATAGAGAAGTACCCCGGACCCATTGAACCCAGCGATCTCAGTTCAAGCAAGGGCATAGATTACCATTAGAAAAAATGATATAATATGGTATAGATAATATTTAATAACTAATAAGTCAATGTAGTCAGTGGTTAACAGGTAGTGTTGTCGTTACCTAATTAATTAATTATTAAAAAAATATATAAATGTAATTCAATTTGACAACTACATTGCAACAAGACCGGTGTGACAGTGGCCAGAGTTATATGTTCCGTTAATTGAGCCTCGCGCTCGTCTGTTGTGTATTTATATTACATATAAAGTTATTAAGTTCTGCGCAATAGTACCATGTTAGTTCTGGCACATAAATAAATTATCGGTGCAATATTTTTTTAACAATGGCAACCCTCTGGTAGTCGGGTTCGGTGAGGGTGTTGCAAGGTGAATGTATTTAAGGTGCGGTGTCTATGGGATTATTTTTATTATGGTAACCTCGTTAACTTATTTATGGGGAACGGGTTCAGGTTGCAACATCCTCGGCTAGTGATTTTTCAAATATATTTTGTATTAATAAGTTTTTTTGTTGTTTAACAAATCAGTATTTTTAATAATTGTGTGACATTCCAGTTTGTACCGACGGTGACGTTGCTATCGTTTGCTACTTAATCTTTGTTCGCTCTCTTGTGTTCACGCAATGTATGGGATCAGTGGTTGTGGAATCATTGAATCAGTACAAGATGAAATTTAATGTGGATCTTCAAGTTGATAGTGGATTATGTTCCTGTTTTAACCTAATCGGGTGCAGCCATGTATGTGTCGTAGGGCTCGTTACCTCCCGCGCGAGCTCTCCACAAACTCTGAGGGCTCGGGGAGTGAACGCGGCGTTTCTGCTTAATATTGCACTTTTTTAAATTAAGTTTTTTACTTATGTTGTAATAAGTTTTACATCAAATACAGCGTGATAATATATTTGCGAGTAGTCTTTTTTTTGTAGAGCTAGTGAAATTGTTGCCAACCCGCTTGTAGCATCGCCTAGTGCTTCTGTTGAACACCTCGTACTTAACTTGCTCGCGAGATCTTCCATAGAGTAGCGTCGTCCGCGGCGCGTGTCCGGATCCTGTAATATATAGAAGCTTTGCTTAATGTTGTTAAAGCATTTGTTGCAGTTACCAAATAAAGTTAAGTACACAAATTATTTTATTTTATTTCCACCTCAAACTGGTCCTTGGATGCATGTTTTGTAAATTCCTTAAGCTTGTAAGTATTTTGTCGCTCCATTCCCTAAGTAGATAAAGAAAATTTCATCGATGCATAATTATCTATAGTTGCTAAAATTGTCAATTTTTAAATGTTTAGCTATTTAAAACGTTTCAAAGTTCTTGCATTGATAAGTATAATGTAATAAATAACATTTGTTGTAAAATGTACTATGAATATTTTGAGGCCAACACAAATAAAATAATTTAATCTGTTGTGAATTGTTTCTGTTATTGATTGAAATCAGTATTACACAATATGCGTTGACATAGGTAGGTATTGTATTGACAACATGAAAAAAGCTAGGTGACTTGAACTGTCATTCCACCTAGAAACTATGAATGTACAGCCCACTTCACGTTAGTTTTCTCGGTGAGATGTTTACAGCAGTACGATTCTGTAAACATGTTGAAGTGAAGGCTTGGGTGAAGTGATTTGTCAATCCATCTTGAATACATCGATTGACTTCTGGACATGGCGCTTGGGGGAAGGTTGCGAGGCTTAAGCAGTGACAGCTTAGTTAGACCTATAAGAACCTATTAAGCCAGACTTGCCTGACTCGGAATTTGTTCGAAAGAGTCACCGCGGCCCTGGAACGCAAAGCGCACTAAGAGGAACACGGATGGGTTTTAGTCAGTAAGAGTCTGACACTCTCTTCTGCTTCGCCCAAAGCGGAAGAAGTCATTTGATTGAAATCCCATCCATAAAAAAAGTTCGTGCTAATAAAATACAAACACACCCTTGAAAAATATTATGTATCAATCTTACATGACAGCAGATATTTTAAATACATACACGCTGGAAGAAGTGGCCATGGAATGAATTGACTAAGATAAAGTAATGCGGACAATCAGGTTTCAATACTTTTGCTATCCACCTAGACACAACAAGGATGCTGTCCCAGCTCTACTTATATGAAGCGGAGTCATACTGACTGTCTAGTTAGGTTTTCTGAGCCTGTTTAGCCTAGCGTAACATTCTCTTGAACCGGCGCTAAGTCGAATATCGCCATATTTTTCCATGGGAAATCATCAAATGACTTCTCCCGCTCGGGCGGAGCAGAAGGGAGTGTCAGACTTACTGCTTAACTCACCCATGTTCCTCCGAAAGATTTTGATTCCATTCAAAAGTATCAGGAACGTACTATCGGTAGATGAGGTTGGGTTGGCTAAGCGCAATAAAAAATCACTTGGGAATTTAGGATAGGTCGCTATTTTATGTGGTAGTGGCAAATCATCATCCAGATGATGGACCAATGGAAGTGCTTAGGAGATAGTGGACGTCTGAAGCGATTTTGATGATATGGGACTTGTCAGTAGCAGCACGTTCTATAACAATGAGTAGGTAAACTAGAAAAATATCATACTTGATCGTGTAAGTCACCCAATCCCAGTAATAAATTGTTGAACGACAAACATAGAAACTGAGAATAACAGCCGCCTTACTCGATCTCCAAGCAACACTTGCCGAGATCGGTCCGTGGATGGATGACCATTATAAGTTACTGGCTGTAACTTGTTGATCTTGAGTTGTTACAGGTACCTACTTAGTACTCAGGTAGCCAGAAAATCTGATAGCAGTTTTGCCAGTGGGTATATTGTTACCAAGTTACGGGAATAATATACCCACCCATAATGGGCACCAATTGAAAGTATTGGCCCACGTTGGACGCCAATTGCAAGTAGTGGCCCGCGTTGGGCGCCAATTGCAAATAGTCGCCCGTGTTGGGCGGCAATGCGCTGCGAATTAGGATGACGAAAGTATGACACTAAACGAACGGAAGTAGGAAACATGCAACACTAACCTTTCGATTCACATCGTCGCTAATGTTATCAACTTCAGCTGGACATTACAAGACCACGCAATGGGACGCACCGACGCCCTTCACCACACATACTTTTCCTTAGTGGCATTGGTTTTTGGACTTCTATTACCTACCTTTTAGACGGGTACCCGGTACTATGCAAACCGTCTTAGGCAGTGCCGGATTAGCCACGTAGCAAGTGCTACGGGCCTCGCACTTGGACTCACAAAAACAAATCGCTGAAAACTGTAGATTTCTCTCACATTCACCCATCCACAGACCAATCTTGGCAAGCGTTGCTTGACCGTAAAGATAGACACGAGTCCTCCTAACTCCTACCACACGGCAACAGGCGTTTCTGAGGATCAAGTCACTTATTTGGTTTACTTTGTACTTTGTTATGGTCGACATAAAAAACTTCTTTTCTTTCTATTTTTTCATGCTACCATACAGTCTGAAACATAAACAGCCCCGGATCCAGGTTATAGCAATGTAGGCAAAACCAAAAAAATATGGGCCCTGGCTCTACATTAAAGGCCCCGCGGGGAACGAAAAAAATAATAGAGAGGGCTAATATTGTATCAATAGGATATTTTCGTTTTCACTTTACGAAGGTTGAGGAGAGCCCTATGGTAAAATTTGGGGCCCCGCGCTGGCATAATCCGGCACTGGTCTTAGGTTTCTTAAGTGGCTCTTCACTTTTAAAGAATCTTGATTTGTTTAATAAAACACAAACAAACCGTAAAATATTCTTTATTTGTAAACAAATTCGAAATGGGTGTTCAAATATAACGGTTAGAACGTACCTAAGGAACATAGAAAATATATTGCGTTCTCAAACGATCAGTACTAATTTAGTATCTACAGAATACAACACAATGTATCGATAAAGGTTATAATCATTCATGAAATTCTTAAAATTACGAAGACACAGACAAATCGAATAGAAGTATTTTGGTCCGGTTTTTTTTTTACCAAGACCTTGCTTGCCTCTTCATAATTTCCAAGAAACTTCTTGAAATATAAAAAGTAAACTACTTTAGATAGGAATAGTGTGCACAATAATATTGTCATACATTGGACATCGAGACACAGTAGGTACCCTAAGGATCGAGTTTATCAAGAGACGATGACAACGTGGGTACTAAGGCGTCGATCAAACACAAAGTGCGCGAGTACTTACGCAATGGTCGCGTTCATATGTACTATCGCGTCAACGCACGGACAGAGGGCATCTTCTGGTTTTTCCGAACAAATGAACGCGACGATTGCATATTCACGCGATGATCGCTTTGTTTTAGGACGTTTGACGTTCGTTATAAATAGAAAATTGGTTTTTACAAGAATTTGGTAATAACATGGTTTCATAAGGAGCTTAATAGAATTTACAAACGATGAATAAATCTCATTTTATAAAGAAACGAAGAATATGTTTTTGTTTATAGTTTAGGCATCTTGTACACGAGACTGACAGGAGCTCTATGCCTAAATAAATCTGGCAAGTCAAAATCTCCACTCTACAGTTGTATATAAACATAGTGTTCTAATGTCTCGGTAGTTGTTATTTTGGTTTCAATTAGGGTATTATATATTCTGACTATGACTATGTTTTTAGAACGCACTCTGATTGGCTGTTGACAAAAAAAAAACAAAAGTAAAAGCTAAGGTGAAGTGAACATGAACTGAACTGTAGATCTATGCGAACAAGATGAAATGACAGTTCACTTCACGCTCACTTCACCTAAGAATACTTACACGAAATGTTGACAAAATAGACTAGCTCTAGACGTCTCAGCGTGTAAGCTAAGATGAAGTGAACATGAAGACAGCAGTCAATCCATACAAACAAGATGATATCAGTTCACTTCACGCTCACTCCACCTTAGAGAACACAGAGAGATGTTGAAAGAATAGACTGGTTGGAACTAAAGCTCGTGTACATCGTCCAGTGTGTAGGTGCCATTACATTTAATTTAAAAGAAAATAACCTTTCCAGCAATATATTTAGATAATCACAACGCGTTGATAGGAATAATATTAAGTGCTGTTACCTATAATATACGGACGTGCTTACAGCTAACTGTGAAGTACGATGCATCGAAAAATAACCGATTCTGATCTAGTGCTCCAGAATAAACTGCTTGTTCTAGCTAAACTAATTATGTGCATATATTTAATATTAAGTAACTGCTCTATTGAAACAACTATAGTAGAAGCTCCCTGTATCCTGGCTGCAAGGAAACGCTTTTGGTGAGACAAAAATGGGATCTAACGAACACTTACAACCCTAATCTCTTCAAAGTTAGAGTAAACAGGCTCCTTCTGGGTAAGCTTGGTCCATCGTAGACTTTGTCTCTGTCATTTCTGACCAAGACTAGAGTTAAGAGCAAACCCATCTCAAATAAAATAAAAACTAAGGAATAAACTCCCTGACTCGTTTATAAGATTTGATTAAAATAAATGGAGAAAATTTTATCACAGCGTTCAGTGCGTCTAACCAAAGATATCCAAGCAAAAAATCACTGATTAATCTCGCGTTTTATTTTTTACCATTGTTCTTAATTTGGGTGATCTGAATGATTTCTAAAAGTTTGTTCATCTATTATAATAAGACCTTACATACTAAGATCAACTGGGAAATTCTGATCGCTCTGATAGCATAGGGGTCTCGGTTCTATACAAGGTGTTACAAGTTTTTTTTTTACTATTGATAGGCACGCGTTTGACCATTAGCTCATGGTAAGCGATGATGCGGTCTAAGATGAACGTTAGCCTAGAAGTAACCTTTTCACTCTTGACTTGACTCCCAGATTAAACGCAAAACCTAAAAAGTTGCCATTGTACTCATTATTACCAACGTAGTACCTACTTTTACTATAGAACAAACCGCCAAAAATAAATCAGCTATTCAGTACATTTTGTTGAGCTAGACAAACCCAAATGTATGAGGTTTCTTTTTTTAGAGATTTTAGAGCATCTTCTATAGTATAATGATGAGGACAATGTCATTTTCAGGTTTTGCGTCATTTATTTACAGATTGAAATACAGAACCATTCATTTATCGAGAGCATGCTGAGCATTAAATGCATTCTGCACTTAGAAGTCACCTTGCAGTCAAACTACAGTTTGTCACAATACTTTCTTAGGCCCATAATAATAAACCTTCCAAAGACACAGAAAAATGACGTCATAAAACCATTATGATTCCGGTGTGGGAGGGAGATGGAACAAGATCCATGGCGCTATCCCTTTACAACAGTATTATGAAGGCATTGGTAAATCTTAGTGGCAGTGTCCTCTCAAGTTTCAGTTTTGATTTGTCAATTTGTTAAGAGTGCGACCGTCAAAGGGAACGGTTTATCATAACGAGCCCTTAACAGCTATTAAAAAATACATGCAAATAAAAATGAACGTTTTTGTTCCTCACGATGTTTCATACTAACTTACAAGTCCTTACTCTTGGAAACGAATTTAATAAAAAATTAAATAAAACATGGTTCGCATAAATACGCCATATAGTTTTATCTCAAAAATTAGTACCTAAGTAAAGAGATTTTTGAAAAACGATCAGAAGGAAAAAGAGAACTAAATTTTTGAGCTTTCATTAGAAAGTGAAAAAGAAAAATGACTAACATCCCGGTTAACATTAAGATTTCACAATAAAGATTTGTTATTTTCTCCCACAAAGTACAACTTACAATATTTAGGATTACAAAATATATTGAAAATTTAAAACAATTCTTTAATTTTTAGTCGAAGGCATATTGTCTATGCGTTCCAAGTATTATTCAAATTCGGTACATCATTTCGAAGAATAAAGACTTTAACATTCGTATGAAATACCCCGACGAGTGAACGCTCTTAAACTAGAAGACCCAATTCTAGTTGTCACAACACCGACGCTAGTGATTCTCTAATCAACAACTAAACTAAGTTACACGTTCGAACTAACCTCTCTGAGCAAATTACTGCGTACGGATACTGCGACCCTTTGTGACGATGTGGCACGATCCTTGGCTCATTTGTGGATTGTTTCTGATGTTGATAGATAAGCTATAGCAATAAAGTACACTCTTTAACTGTAGTATGGAAATATTGCAAAAACAATTCTTTTTTTAAAGGGCCTACCCTTTAAAAAAAGCTTGTGTAGCTGTGTAGTTCTCTGCCGCTTCATTTCTATAGAAAACAACCATTTGGGAACCCTGCCAGCAGTATCGATATCAATCTATCAGTATAGATACCTTTACCGTGCTTGCACTAACGTTTAATATGTGCTCAAATAGCCTCATATGTTTTTTAACTGTATAATTTCGAATGTCGGGTTGTTGAGCTATGTGAAAAATAGGGTTGAGCTTCACGATGACCGATCGATACATAATCTTTTACGCACGGGAATGCAAAATGAAAAATTTCTAAATAAATAAATAATTTAATTAAATGCTGCAATGAAAAAAAAACAAAATTATGTGAACTGCGAATGCATACTTCTGGTGGAATGACGCAACTTCAATTGCAATAAAAAATACATGTTAAACATAAATAAAAACAAACAAAAAACGTTATTTAATTAGCAAATCTATCAACACCAAAAGTCCAATTCCATTGACATTGTACGTACAACCCTCTTTAGTGTAAAACTATATCAAAAACCATAATATTGCGTCTATAACTAACTAGTCTAGATAAATCAGGTATACTTGGTAGTTTAGACATACTTACACATAGTATCAGACATGTATTTTTCTTAAACTACAACTAGTATTTTGACTAAGTTTAGGTGAGCTGTGTAACTTGAAGTAATGAGAGCTGGCAGGTGATGAAAATCATTATTTTGAGCATGTTTAAATGAGTTAGACAAAATAATACCTACAACAATTAGGGCTGATTTTTTTAACAGTATCGAAGTTAACTTTTTTCTGCATAAAAATGATAGATTGATTGATTCAAAAGCCGCACGGATCGATCTTCAAGGTTAAGCAACGCTTGCCGAGGTCGGACTGTGGATGGGTGACCATCTTAACATACCAAAACTCATCTGGTGGTCCCGGCTTTCATTTGTAGATCTTTAGCTGTTGTTACGTATCGTCAGAAGCCAGAAAATCTGAGTCCAGTCTTGCCAAGTACCCCGTTACTATAGGTTATGGAGTCAGAGAGGCATCCTCTCCACGTAAAATACTGGTGTTCAGCTGAATCCGGTTTGACTGCAAGCCGACCCCAATATAGTTGGGAAAAGGCTAGGCAGATGATGATGACCGCAAAAGCTGGCCAACGGCCATATTTTATTGAAAATTCAGCCATGAATAAAAACAAAGCTACACTGTCGTTGAATATTCAACGACAGTGTAGCTATGCAACGACATTGTCTAGTTAATATCCCGGACAAATATAAGATCCCTGTAGGATAGGCCACGGGGTAAACACACGAGAAAATAAACAGTAGCCTCTTTAAAAAATAACACCTGAAAGCTCTCATTTTTCACACGTACACAAATATCAAGACTTCACATTCAAAGTATTTCAATTACCTTCATAAATATTCATTCAATGAAATGCTTTGAATAAAAAGTTATTTATTCATACTCGAACATCCTAACGCTATAATTATAAATGTGGTATTTAAAACATGCAAGTGCTTGATATGTGCGATAATTTGCTAAAATGTGAATTATATTGCTGACTGTACCTTACACTAACAAACTGAAATTTACGTCAAATACGATAACAGTCTTTAGGAAATAAACAGAAACTACAGAACAGTGCGATTCTGAAAACATTTCAACGTGTAAGTTTAGGTGAAGTGAAGTAAGGCATTTTATCTTGTTTGTATGGTTTGACGAGCTGTTAAACCATACAAGCAAGATGGAATGACAGCTCACTTCACGCTCACTTCACCTCACTTTTGCACGGTGAGATGCTGGCAGACTAGACCGGCAGATTCCCTGTTCGACCAGGGATCTCTCAAATTATAAAGAGTACTTCGGAGACTGTGCGCAAATTTTTCGAGATTATTAAAAATACTTAATGCACATGTAGTTTTGTTTTGTTTTTCCATTTCTAGAAGATTTTTTTTTTATCATAGTCACGCGTTTCGGTACTTAACATCGAATTAAGTGACAAAAATAATAAAATATGAAAAAATACATTGTATTATTTTATTGTAAATATGTTATATTAACGATACTGATTGCATGGAAGTGAAATGCGCAGTCTTCGAACTAAGTAGTAAAATAAAAACTACAAAAATTTGTTATGAAAAATAAATGATGAAATATCCAAAATAAATTATTATTTATGATGTCGTTTTCTTAATACAGAAAGCCCCAAAACGACATTATTTTATTAAAACATAAACTCTAATAAGTATACAAGCTATCCAGTACTCATCTTCCAATCTTCTTTACGAAAAAAAAATTGCGTTTACAATTTAACTGTCTTGGGAGAAGTCACTTTATTACCCTAGACATAAACTTTGATGTCCGCTGAAATTAAAAGTTTTTCAGCAGTCACTCAACTTAATTTAGACTACGGTAAAGTTGGTATCTGTTTATGTGGAATTAACGTGTACAGAAAAGGGATTTGAAAAGATTTTAGACTGGAAGACGCGTGGCTGAAAATAGGACATAGTATAAGACTGTAGACGGCATCAGGCATCAGGTTCGTCTTTCTAGGCCTAAAATTAAAATAGGGGTAGGCGAAAAATAGACATGCTTACATACATTTATCATCCGTTTAGTTGATAAAAATTGTCAGTATGTAACACAAATTTTACTTTTAATTTTTTGGGGATGCAGAGAAAGACCTCATGAATAATGAACATCCTTCACTATGGGATCAACTTAAACGTCAAGTCTCCACATTTTGTGCGAACATAAATGTAGTATGATGACAGCTGATCTTTATTTGTTTTTTTTCCGAGTTAATTCAAGAGAGATTCATGAACTATTTAGTGGTGGTAGGTAATTTCTAAATTCTTTAAATGCCGTCTCTAGCCGAAAAGCACAAAACTTAAAGCTATACATGATCATTATAAACATCGATGCAAAGCCATTAAAACAAAATTCATAAATAAAGTTTTACTAATATTCGACTACATTTTTATTATCATTATTCGTTTAGCACTCGAGTTTTAAATTCGTTCCAGCTGCTCCTGAAAATTGACCTTGTAATTTGATTCTAAGGTCAAAATTTTGCATGTTCTGGTAGTATCAACCATTCCTAACTTCCTCTCAAGACTATACAATCCGATATGACTTACGCGTATTTATGATATAAGTGCCTCGAATTTAGGGAATATTTTAACACTCTTAAATTTAGTTCAAAAGATTTTTTTTCAAAGCAACTATTTCAGTAGTGAAATTCTCTAAACATCTGACCGTGTAAAGTGAAGGTGAAGCAAGTTGTCAGTCCCAGCAATCAAGGTGGAACGACAGCCAGTTTATTCTGTCAACAGTTCACCGTGTAAGTTAAGGTGAAGTGAAAATGAAGTGAGCAGCCAATCCATACAATGACAGTTCACTTCATGCACAATCTACCTAAGAATACACGACGAGAGGTTTACAGAATCGCACTGCAGTTTACTCCAAGCTCACTCAATAGTATAGGTTACTTAATCTTCGTAATATTCTTCATAGACATATATTATTTTAGGAAGACTTTTCAAAATGACATTCAAATAATCTTTTTGAGACACTTCTCCCCCGAGGCCTAACTAACCCGCTCTAGATCACTGGATCCTCCCCGTTTCTTCCCAACACTTCACGTTCGTTTAGCACCGACTTACTACGTACAAACTCTCATATTGTTTCTCTAACAGTAACTAAACAGGTATGGACTAGTGTAGCAAGGTGTGGCGAGATTCTGTCTTTCATACAAGTCATGAGATGCTAGAATAATAAAAGTATTATTAGTATGTCATTCGTAAAAAGATTTTCTTGGCTTTTGATAAAAAAAAAAAAAAAAAAAAATTATTTAATTTTATTTTTTCTATGTTTGTCTTATGCAGCAAATGCTGTATTTATCGATTTAGTAGTACAATCTTTAAATTGTTAGAGGTTTTGGATTTATTTATCAGTCACAACAAAATATAAATACACTTCATAAGCAAATATAAATATTCCTAAAACCTGCAAGTCAATTTTTGTATGAAAAACAGAAGTTGTATGAAACGTTGTTCGCCAGCACCTCGGTTTGAGATCAAGACAGTGCTAAGTGCCGTCGAGCTAACTGTAACGATACGAATCTATAATATTGGCACAAAGTTACCATAATCTCATACTTACTATAGGGCACTAATCGTACTAAGTAGATATTTTAGGAGGTAAGAACCTCTCATGTCTTTGTTATGATTATTTAAGATTTTATCATTAATTTAGGATTTTTATTATCAGCAGATTTATATACTTCTACTTAATTATTTAGAATATATTTTGAAACGTTTTGGATAAATATAACAATTTTTTCGTATAAATGATTGCACGTAGAATTAGAAGTCAATAATTAGGCCCAGATAACTTATTAATATTTGAATAAAAATAAGACATCAAAAATACAGCGTCTAAACTGTTCAAAAATACAATATAACAAACCAAAAACTCAACATCGAAAAAGCAACATTACAATTTATAAAATACATAGAAAACTGTCCCAAACTCTGAGACACTTCAATATAACATGTTTATAAAGTTCTATCCTAATAAACTGCAACTCAAATCATTCGAAGTATTCAAGTCTTAATTTCTTCTCGAAAAATTCAAGAAATCTCTACAACTCACCGTGGGATGTAAAACTCTCATTTCACTTTTAAAAATAGAAACAAGGCTCCGAAAAAAATTCTAAGTCCAACCCAGGAGACAGGGTGTGAAGTCACTTAGGATTTAGACATGAGAGGGGGACGCAACCCAGGTTCAGCGGGGCGGGGAGGCGGCGGCGAGGCGCTGCCGGAGCCTCGCGAACTTGCCATGCACCAGCCGCAGTTGCGAACGGAGCCTGGACGAGAGCTCCCGCTGCAACGCCTGTACTTCCACCAGCTCGCGCCGAAGCTGCTGATAGTCCGAACGCACCTGTGTGTAGAGCCTCACGTTAAGGGGTGACGGTGATACGTAGGTCAGCTCCGGCTAACGTCAGCGAAGGTTATGTATTTGAATAATTTCGGATGCTTTCACCTTTTAAGTCTATTACCCATTAAAACTTGCCTTTCTGAGACAGTTTCGGCAGTTAACTAAGTATTAATTTTGTTAGTCGGAGTTGACTTACTATTTTATATATTTGACACAGCCAAAAACTACAAACTAGAAGTTGATTGATAAAACAACTCAGCTCTCTATGATTTTGAACCCTTAGATCAGAGAATTAAACATTTTTGTCTGTGTCAATAATACACACACAAGATGGAAAGAAAACAACTAATGGCATGAATATGGTGTCCCATATCTTGAAGTATCCTGATGGAGTCGTGAGCAAGAAGTAACGAACAGAGAGAGGAAATAAACATAAGATAGAGAACGGAAGCTGGACGGTAGACATAACATATACATGAATATCATCTATTTTGTTACAATTTTACGAGACGGTTCGTTACTGCAACTGCGATTCTACAGGGAACACACAGGAACTTCGTGACAGCAAAGAAGTGTCAATTTCTCACAACGCATAAGATTCGGATTTGATTTGGACTAGATAGCACTGTCTTCGTAGGGCAACCATACCATAATGAGATCGTGTTTTAAGTTGGAAGCACAGAAGCATCATGGAATATGTAATGCTAGATGATAGAATCTACGCCGCGCACGTTTCATATTCGTAATTTTTGTTTTGTCCAAAAATTTTCGAATGCTTTCTCAGTGCAGTAGCGATCCGTTTCATCTAATCAGACGCATATTGAAGTCGCGACACGAAAGTCTGCAACGCATGGTTAAGCCGTAAAGCGGCCCCGACTTCAGAGGCTTTGGGCCAGGCTTCGACTTCGTACCACAGCCAAGCCCAGCTGACAGCTATATATCGATAAGCATGATCTTGTGGCTTGTCAGTTTTCATAAACAACGGTGGAATAGTTTTTTTTTTTAATAGTTTGTCTTTTGTTGCACTGGGTAAGTTGGGAAGAAATCGACATTAAAATAAGTAAGAATCACAGAAAAAGTAAGTTTTAAGAGTGTGTATTCCGTCCACTAGCGCCGCCAATCGTTTTTTATTAATTGTGGTAAATTTAAGACGCGTAGATAAAAAACCGCTCTGTAGTGTACTGAAGAAATGTATTTATTATGTTTTGAGAGTTATGTTTTGTACTTTAGAACATAAATAGTTGCCAAAGTCGATATTTTTGCTAAAAGTGGCCACTTTTAGCAATAATTGCCGTTTTGGCTATTTAGCCATGAGTTATGTATTAAAAAAAGCTGTCAAAAAATAATAGATACATTTCTTCAGTGCACTACACAGCGGTTTTTTATCTACGTGTCTTAAATTTACCACAATTAATAAAAAACGATTGGCGGCGCTAGTGGACGGAATACACACTCTTAAATTTACCACAAATAATAAAAACGATTGGCGGCGCTAGTGGACGGAATGCACGCTCTTAATGGATTGTTTTAGGAACGTTTCTTGGTTTATTTTATAATACCTTTATTTTTCTTATAAAATATACATCGGTATGATAGGATCTGTCCATTGCAACTCCCTTTCTTACTTTCCTTTTTGCAAGACTTTTATAACTTAGTATAAAATTATAAAAAACAATCTCATAAAATTATTAAATAATAACACCCGGTGCAACATTTGTGGAAAAAATAAGTAAACTTTTTAAATTACATTATTTATATTATAGAAAAACAACAAGCCATAAGCAACATGACTGTATAATCAGTAATCTGACCTGTCACGACACTAACGCATTGGCTGAAAAATAAATATTATATTTATACATACATATTATTATCGGCTACATATTGTTTCGACTGCTGCATTTAGTTAGTGGGCGTATGCATTTCTACTTTACATAAGTAACACAAAAAAAATAATTTAAAAAAATCAGTATAGAAAAAAGACAGTCCTGCATTCTGTTAACCACCTCACCGTGGAAGCTTAGGTTGTTTAAGTGAACGTGAAGTGAGCTCAGAGCTGTCAATTCATACAAAGAAGATGGAATGACAGCACATTTTATGCTCACTTCACTTAAGTTTACACTATGAAATGTTGATCGAATAGACCGGCTATACTACCGGTTTTAGTAAAACAGGAGGCCTCATTTGGAAAAGCTTGTGTCTTAAAACTTTGATCAGTCTTTGTCAAATTGGGCGGATCTGATGGTTCGATTCGCAACACGAAAAGTCGTTGCGCAGTAGGAAGTTCTTCTGGCAGATAGGGTTTGAGGTGAGGTGGGGTACTGCGCAGCGAGAAAGGGACTTCACAAATAGCTTTCAATTTGAATCGAACTATAGACGACATTGCTGCAGTATACTGCACACAGTTCCCGAGTTCTACGACAAAGATCCCTCTAAAATATAAAATAAAAACAGATTTTACTAACTAATTTAAAGCTTTTTATTATACCTACATCTGAGCCACAGTTCGGTATTTTTCCTGCCCTGCTTTATATCAATAATATCCCATTGTGTTAACAAGTATTAATAACGTGTTCTATATGTGTCAAAGCATCATTAACACAAAACATGCGTGAATACCGAATTGATCACCCTATCAGTGGGGACATAGAGAAGTGACTAATCCATTGTTAGTAACAAGACGTCATTGGAATTTATGACTAACCTATGCAAGTGTATTAGAAGTATTAGTATTACCTACAAACGGGGTGAATCGAAACAAAACTTTGAAGGGGATTTACACGTTATTTAAACACTCTAATTTTATTAGGTAAATTGAAATGAAAAAACAAAAAAAAGCATTCTTAGATAACCAATAATATTATTGCTATGAAATTCCCTATGAAAGCTTTGTTTCGTCCACCATGTACCAGTGGCGCGTCGCCATGATGGAACAAGCTTGGCGGAATTAAATTATCCAATTCCGTCGCAAACTCCCCAAAATGTAATAGAAAACCGACAGGCCAGCAACTCGGCGACTTTCGATGCTCAAGACTTTGGAGCTTCGATTCAACGAGCCTATCATTGCCGATGATCGTCTTGGATCTTTTCTCAATTGACTCAAGGGCATCAAGCTGGTATCTGGCAAATCCGGCCCAAAGATGAGAGCAGTACTCCATACAGGATCGAACTTGCGCTTGATACAGTTTAAGACGTGTTCCGGCGTGAAGTACTGTCTCACCTTTGCTAGGATCTCCAGTTTTCTAGCAGCCACTTGAGCCTTTGCCTCTATGAAAGGGCTAAAATTGAGGGTAGATGTTAACGTAACACCAAGAAGCTCAAGTCGGTCGGTTATCGGCACGGTTACACCTAGGAGGGATGAAGCTGGGTGGAATTGGCTCCTTTTAGCGGAAAAGGGACACGCTTGGGTCTTAGCAGCATTTAACTTGACCAGATTAGCATCGCTCCATTCAGACAGCCTGTAAGGACACGTTCAAGCGCATAACCATAGCCTCCCGGAGAGACAGGGCCTGTGACCCCACCAGCTCGTGCGTCGGACAAGTATCTCTCAGCAACAGTGCTGTCGTCTGCATACCCAAAGGTACCGAGTTTTAGCAGATCATTAATATACAACAGGAACAATTTTGCCGACAGCACTGACCCCTGAGGAACTTATTTACGGCATTAATATCCAGCAGTCCGGACGAGCAGCCATGTATGACCACTCGGATAGACCGATCCCTCAGGAAATCTGCAATCCAATCACACAATCCGGCGGGCAGATCGAAGGAAGGAAGCTTACTAATAAGGCCATCGTGCCAGACCCTGTCGACGGCCTTCGAGGTGTCAAGGGAGACCGCCAGTGCCTCCCGTGCTTCTCGATGGCCTCACTCCAGATGTGAATGGCATACGCTAGAAGATCCTCAGTTGACCGATTTCGGCGGAAGCCGAATTGTCGGTCACTGTCCCGTGCTTCTCGATGGCCTCACTCCAGATGTGAATGGCATACGCTAGAAGATCCTCAGTTGACCGATTTCGGCGGAAGCCGAATTGTCGGTCAACTGGGGATCGAGGACTCGAGGACTCGAGGTGTATTAAGAATTTAGTTTCCTTCTGACAATTCTTGTTATATGTGGTACACAGCATAGTAATCACACGTAGAACATAAGACTCATAAGTAACAATGTTCCTTACTCTGAGTAATATGTAAATTCTTAATTATTTAAAACTGAGCTAACTTCACTTTACATGTTAGAAAACTTGGCATTACTATGTTAATTTCATTTGCAAGAGCGCGCAAATAAATTCATGTGCCTCTGTTCTACTTTTGCACTAAATTACTTTGTGAATATGGAAAAATTATTGAAATTTGGTATGTTATTTATAAAAGTACTGGTTGCAAAAGGGAGGGGTTTTAGAAAGCAGATCAATAAAGTTAAGAATAATGTAAAGTAGAACAAAATTCGGAATACGAAATTTTCAAAAATTTTTACTTTTCTGTCTTGTTTGTCTGTTTGTTAGTCATGTAAAAAATACATTTTGTTCTTTGAACAAAATAAGTGCTTTCAAAAAATATCCTATTTATATATTAAATATTTCACTCTATGGCATATTACCCCACATTTATAAGTTTTTAAATTAATATTTTTATACGCTAATCACTAAGTTGCTGTATAACCCCTCTCACCTCAGAGACAGACTTGAGCAGATGCATGATGCACATGTCCTGCGTATTGATGGGCGCCACCAGCTCCTTCTCCACATTGTCCATCTTCCACTCCATCAGGTCCAACTGCTCATCCGTGCGCTTCACCTGCCGCACACATAGTTCTTAGAATTTGAGGAGAGACTAGCTTCTACAAGAAAATAATCCCAAGGCTCCTGGCAATACTCCTGGGATAAAAATAAGTGCTATTTCAAACTATAATCTATCTCTGTGCCTAACATCCAAATCCGGTTAGCTGATCTGGCTTGACCGAGTTATAAATATTCAAACTTTCGCATTTATATTAGTATTAAGATTAAAAGTTTAAAACATACTAGTATCTTTTGATCATCACAGTTAAAATCAATGACAAACCATATTGTGGACAACTTGCCACATGTTTGACTTCTGGGAATAACAGTGGGAGTTCCAGACACTTGCGTTAGACCAAGAAAAATCAAAAGTCACAAGAGATACATTTACTCTACAGTGAGACACAACAGGCTCATAGTAAATAATAAAAATATAACATTGAGTACAGACTTAAACACCCATTTTTATTTTAGTTACCGCTCCACATAGAATACTGGTATTCAGCTGAATCCGGTCTGACTGGAAGCCAACCTCAATAAAATTGGGAAAAGGCTAGGCCGATGATAATGAGAAGGTTAAAATTAAATGTAATGTAACAAGTACTCCAAAGAAAGAAAACTGTCAAGGCTCACCACCGCCTACCATTTGCCAAAAATGGTTCCTTAAAATTATTTAAATAGAAATTTAGAGCACAGACCTAAATAACTAAATCTATACTAATATTATAAAGCAGAAGAGTTTGTTTGTTTGTTTGGTTGAACGCGCTAATCTCGGGAAGTACTGGTCCGATTTGAAAAATTCTTTCTGTGTTAGATAGCACATTAATCGAGGAAGGCTATAGGCTATACATCATCACGCTAAGACAAATAGGAGCGGAGCAGTAATGGAAAATGTGACGCAGACGACGTTGCGCGGGTCAGCTAGTTGCATCATATTTGAATTCTTTTTCTCTTCGTTTTGCTCCTGAGGCCTATAATAAATTCACTTTTAAAGGATAACGGGAGACTGATACCAAGTGAAAAGAGTAATGTTTTTTTTTTGTATTCAGATCACTTCCAGAAATTTCAAGAAACAAACAATTTTCACTGTTTGCAGTATTGGCTTTCATTGGTATTTTATTAGGCTTTGAAATAAGTAAACTGACTATGCTACTGTGCTAGTATGGATAAATGAATTGCATTGATAATGATAACAACACAAGTGCTGCTGTCAGAACAAAGGAGATATAATATTTGGCCTTACACTAGACTGCAATGATATCTATCTATACATACTAATCTTCTAATATATTTAAAATCTTGTGTCACAGTGTTGTTACCAAACTCCTCCGAAACGGCTTGACCAATTTTTAGTGTACCTATATTTGGTACAATAGATTGAAGGCTCTGAAACTACTGGACTGACTCAAGCAATTCTTTCACCAATAAAAAAATAAATTGTCAGGAAGTAACATAGGCTACATATTGGCATAGGTTTACATATTTTTGAAATAAATAGAGATCCCTACGAAAATTGCAACACTTAACCCGCGAGAGCGAAATCGCAGGCAAAGTGCTAGTAAAATATTATTTTCTGAATGAACTCATACGGCAGAAACTTTCACAAGCAAGGCATGATAATATTCCACTTTAAATACATAGCAGTTAAGACTTGAGCATAAAAAAATATGTAAATATTTGATGAATTCGAACGAGGATGTGTAAACAAAATGTTTACATCCGCACCTAGTCACCTACTAGACGGAAAAATTGTTTTCGTGAGTCATGAAGTAATGTTATGTTACGATTTGCAGGCAAACAACATCTGCTTGATTCAACCCTCCAGCTGTACATTCATGCTGTATATTATTTATAGGGAAGATGCGGCTCTGTGACCTACATCTCGATCAATCTTTATCCGCGAATAACAGTACTTTTATAGCTTAATAATGTCAATAAATATAACTGTTGACTCACCGTTTCTTCGAGTTCTTCTACAGAAATTTCTTTCTCAGTCATTTTCGAGACACACCTATAATTTGTTTAGTCAAAATCTAAAAGAAAACAACAGACTTGAGCAAACCGACCATTTTTCTTACGTGAAAATGACAAAATTGACATTTCACATTTTATTGAAAATGTCAAGTGAGTCAAGAATACAACAAAACGTAACTAAAAATATTTTTCTTGAACGTCAGGTAAAGCTCGACGTAGAAACAAAACGTTGCTTAGGGCGGGAAACTTTAAGCTCACGGCCATTTGATTTCAGGTTTTTGGCACATTTTAGTTTGAGTGCAAAGCAGGAAAAAGACTAAAATCCAGAATTTAAATCTATCTAAAGTCAAGTAAGAAAGGTAAGTATTATATACATTTAGTCACTTTAAGTAGAAGCTATGCTGATGTATGTACCACATGTGATGTTTTACTAAGTCTAAGCCCGGATACACAAGATAAAGATCGACCTACACTTAGAAAAAATTTTCAATTTTTTTTTTTTCTCTCTTTTTGTCGGTTTTTTTACACCATCTCATAGCTTTCGACCAGAGCAACAATTCTTTTCCAGAAAAGATTTTCATCCGAGCTACCATTTTGGAAATATAGAGCGTTGTAGATAAAACAAAGCAACTTTCAGAGGACCACAACTCGGAAACGGTGCGTCGTAGGACCATGGTTCGCAGAGCCTAAATGGTTTCTATGGACAAGGTTAATAAGCTACTGCAATAAAAATGGCCAAAATCGGAAAAAAAATACCTTCGAAAATTTTACTAAGTCTAAGCCCCTAAGGATACACAAGATAAAGATCGACCTACACTTAGAAAAAATTTTCAAAAATTTTTTTTTCTCTTTGTCGGTTTTTTTACACCACCTCATAGCTTTCGACCAGAGCAACAATTCTTTTCCAGAAAAAAATTTCATCCGAGCTACCATTTTGGAAATATAGAGCGTTGTAGATAATACAAAGCAACTTTCAGAGGACCATAACTCGGAAACGGTGCGTCGTAGGACCATGGTTCTGCGGACCCAAATAATTTCTATGGTCAAGGTCAACCCGAAACTGCAAAAAAAATTGGGGAATTTCCGAAAAAAAAAACCGAAAAATTTACTGTCCCAAAATTTTTTTTTACAAAATTTTTTTTTTTTGTGTTTTCTTTGCTGCTCATAGTGCCCCTAAGCGTATACTCCAACTCCTGAAAATCCGCCCCTAAGACGACCCACTGACCGTGACTTGCTGCATCATGAGATCCATAATGACGGTAAATCGGACCATCAAGGGATACGCGCTAAAATACTTAGTACCAATATTGGTACCAATAGCAAATGTAAAGGGCGCCAGCAGTGGAAAGGCCAACGGCATACCTTATTTTTCAAAACATTAATCCATAACTTTGTTTTAATGATTTTGATTTCATATAATTCTAAAGGATAGAAAAATAAAACCATAACTAAATTATATACACATTTATTTTTTGTCTTTAATTTTTACACATTTAAGAAATGTTGACGAGATTTAGTGACACTATGGAACCATTGTGGCCATAAGACGTCCCGACATTACCCTTTATACAAACCTATGGTTGCGTCGTAGCAACTACATATTAAATTCACGTGTCGTTATAATAATATCCACTTAAATATAAACAACTAGGAAAATACTAAAATCAAAAAACCCCCTTCAGTCCATTGATAAACATCGTCACCATATTTGTCAAAATTGCAGTTGTACAGAAGAGATTTCCAATTTCAGAATTTTCCCAGTAATTCTAAGGTATTTTAACACTTAGAACATTTAGTTTTGACACTTATAATTGGAACATTATTAATAATAAGCCGTAAAAATAAATTGAGAATAAAGTAACATCTAGGTACAGAATATCTTTGAGTAATTTGATTTTAAGAAACATTTTTAATACTTAAATTCAGTTCGAAAAAATACAGAGGCTGCTTGAGGTCATATTATAGCTTGTATTCAACCGGTTTATAGTATCTGGTAATTAGTGTATGCAAAGCGAATGGAACTTAATAATTTGCGTTGGGGAATGTAACTAGAGTGAACAATGCAACTTCTATATTCTGTCGAATCGATTTAGTTATATTAGAGACTAGCAATTCGATTATAATTTAAAATCACCGTAAGAATCATGTGTGCCTACAAACAAAACTCATATTTTTTTTCGCGCCACACTTGGCACTTATTTTCATATTTTGAAAGACTGGTGGGAACATAGAATACGATATTGCACGTGCATTCGATACAAATATAGTATGCTAACATCCGATAAACATACAATAATTAGTATTTATATTAAAACTATGTTACATCCTCGGATTGTCTGAGACAGTCAATAAAATGAAAACGAAAGTAGAGGTATAACATCGAACAATAAAATAAAATAAAAAGAAAAACTAAGATATTTGTACAAAAAAAAAATATAATTCCATTTAATTCGTATACAACAATGTACCGTGATATTGACTTGGTCATGTTTAATTGAAGGTTTAAAAAATATGAAGCGCTCAATCGGCTTGAGGTTCACCGGTCGTAAAGTATGAATAATAAGTAAAAATACGTAAAGTACTTAAAGTAAATCTTATGCACGCGTGCATGTAGATCATTCTCACTAGACTTGTATCGTGACGTCATCACATACGCTGCGCGTGCGCAACTCATACCAAACACTTGCCGAAACATGTTACTCTATAATAAATTACTATGTGTATTAGTCAAACGTTTAGGCCCGCTTGCACATCACTAAACACATGTAAGGCTAACTAATTTAAACCATCTTTCTGTTTCTGTCGACTGTGTGAAAAAGACAGAGACAGACTGATGTTTCAAGAGTATTTTATCACAAGACACAAAGTATGGGGGCAAGAATAAAGAGGGATTAGTCAAAACGTGATACTCGCGCAAGCACTAACCACAATTTCAATTTAGTAGTTTGCAATCAGGGATCGTAAGTGATAACGCCATCATGTCTCCGTTGTAAAAAAGAGAAAGTGCTATTCGTCCTGTGTATCTCTGTCTCTTTTTCACAATGGAAAAATGATGGCTTCATCACGTACGTTCTTAGCTGTAAAGCTGGTATTTCATTTGGCGCATTTGTCGAAATATTCGTGTCGCTTTAGAAATACAAAATTTACCTTATTTCGAAAATGATAGTAAGCAAGGAAGTGTCGTGATTATTTTGAGAAATATGCCAAATGAAATGCCGAGATTACGTTCTACCTAGGTAAGACACTCACATATATAGTGACATGTCTTGTTGCTAAGCCTAATTTTAGTAAGTAACAATAGCGCACCAGTAGCGCCGTGGTGACATCACGAATACGCCACCTTACAAATCGCGCCGTCTCGAAACCAACGCGTCCCCTTTCAGTGTTTGCGAACTTGCCTATAATATCATAGATGGACTGTGTGCGTTATTATCTTCAGTTCCAACACGAATTGACTTACGATATGTAATACTTGAACATAAATGTTACGTTAGAGGCAACGCTAGTATGTTATCTTTATATCATAATTATATATGACATTCTATTCTAGTGACGGTGTCGTGATATAGGAAAAGTTGTAGTACACAGCTGATACAAAGACTATTTTAAAGTAGGATAACTACCAATAATTTTGTGACCTTTCATTGCTGGAGACACTCACTAGGCCTTATAATCAAAGCTGTTATCAAATCAAGTACTAAAACGACAGTTACACGTATAAAAAAATATCTTTAGGCCTTACATAAGCTCAACATACACTAACAATAAATATTCGGCTGCTCGCGCCACACAGTCCGATTCGAACATCAGTTGTCAAACACTCAAAGGGTGTTCTATTAATCAGTCGTAGCTCCGCGGCGACCGCGCGACCACGTGACCGTGTGACGTCACTGCGCCGGAGAGTAATAAACAAAGAGAGAGAGGAACTAGGTGCGGCCTTCATTTGAGCGCGTCTGTCTGCTCGAACTTCTGCTCGCTCACTGACACCGCGTCCGAGGACAGCGCCTCCTTCAGCGGCTCTACACAGTTCTTTGGGATCAGCGTACCTGGAATGACAATGTTATGCTTTACAAATTACACAAATTATGGAAAGTCTTATCCTAGTCCTATGTTAGAGGTAGTTTAAAAGTAGCGCCAGTGACGGGTAAGTTAAAAGGGAATCGCTTGTCTTGGTATAGTCATGTGAAGAGGAGGAAACGCAATACTAAAAGAGTAATGAACATAAATGTGGATGAATGGAGGGAGAGGAAGGCCAAAGGAAAGATGAATGGAGTGTGTGAGGGGGGATATGAAAGAAAAGGGAGTTAGTGATAGTTTGACTGCTTGTTTAGGCAAGAAGATGATGATGGAAAGTTTTATCAACTTCTATTAGTAATGATATAGATATTAAAAATCCAAGATAAATATGTAAATCACTAAAATGAGATTTCCTAGCCAAGCTATTTATAAGTGTTCGATCAAAGTATCCTACATTCTTATACAGGTTTATCATTAAAATACATTTAGTGGTTTTGGCACAAAACCGTAACAGACAGCCTCAAATACTTCCACATTTATAATATTGGTCAAATGCTTTAGGCGCTTTTAGTGGTAGGTATATTAAAAATACTTGTATTATTCGACCTCATCTTTTTTAAAATGGCCAAAACATATTGACATGTGAAAAGTGTTACTTTTGAAGGTATTACAAAATAAACGTGACGAATGACGTGCGTGGTAGCAGTAGGTGTACGTACCGACGATCTTGAGTCCGTCGTCGGTCTTGATGCGCACCACCTGCATCTTGTTGAGGTGCGCGCGCGCCGCCAGCACGTGCTCCACGCGCGCCCACACCGCCAGCACCGAGCCCGCCAGCACGTGGTGCGTGCGCACGCGCAGCCCCACCTAAGGGACACACACACTTTGATAAGCTACGTCCACAGGTGGCCGTACGAGGGGCCGAAGGCAACTCGCAGAGACCCGTTACACACTTTTAAATGAAATGGTGCACCAACCGACGATTATCTCTGTATGCACTATGAAAATATACTGAAGAACAATCCCCGGTTGGCGCAGAACGGAACTGGTGAATCAAACATCTATAAAACTGTTCCCACAGCTCAACCTCCCGCGTCCAATAGTGAATCTATTAACCATTTCGGGCCCCAGACAAAAAAAAAATACATAAAAATCGGTCCAACCGTAGTAGGAGTTAAGAATCTTAAAAATGCACTTTCTTATCACATACCTCGCACTCGGCGCCGTTCCTGCAGACGGCGCGCCAGTATGCGTGTGAGCACACGCGCTGTGACGCGCTGTACTGCGCGCGCCACCAAGATTCTGCCTCGCTGCTCTCTACCTTGCGGTATTTCTTCTCGATCTCTGCCAAGGACTCTAGCCGCAGCTGTAGACCGGTGTTGGGCCTAAAACGAACAAAATATAAGTTACTCAGGTATCTGGACGACTTATAAAGCGCCCAGCGCTGGGATGTGACAGTCACTCTCAACATGTCACCATATTATAATCGCGATTTGCCGCGTAACGTTTCCACGCGCACACGTGAGCGAGTTCCTTCAGATCCCATGGCGGCAATCCGGCCATGCGGTATCCCCGGGGAGTCGGATGGCCATGCCCCCCTGGGACGAGTTCAGGTTGCAGGCTGGTCGTTACCTCAGAGCATGCGCCCACACCGGGGTACCATAAAAAGCTATAGACCGCACGACATCCACGTAGAGCCTCCAGTACGAGGCGTTTGGATGATGCTCGACGGAAGTTCTACTAGCTGTTGTCCTCGACAACTAGGTAGACACACAAAGGCTAGTAGTACAGGAGGAGCCCCAGGTACTTCATCCCACTCCAATGTAAACCCCTCCTACCGTTATTTGGGACCCCTTAGTGGCGCGTTAGTCAGACTTGTGCAGGGCACTTCGAGACCCAATTACCACAATCTACCACCCGGCTGTCCTTTAATCGACATTTTTCGACTTTGTTTACGAATGAAAACGATACATATTTTGTTCGGATTCCTACGAGGACATATTGGGCAATTACCGCTATTCTACTTATGCCGAAACAATAATCGGGAAACCGTGCAGGAGTTATATGTGGCTGCAGAGAAATGTCAAAGTCAAGTTGAACTAAATAAATAAATAAATGACACTAGTACACGTTCACCTAAAGGAGGGTGTAGGAGTTATAAAGTCCAGTCGCGGAGCAGGAAGAATTTCGTACAATGACCTTTTTACCTACTAACAGTGGTCATAAACATTTTTGTATTAAGTGCAGTTTACATCAAATATTTGAAGAAGAAAGTACCAAAATAGAAAATAAAAAAAATATTAATAGCATATAAAATATGATGTATTTAGATTTTATATTATAAGTTATAAAAATCGAGTTACAATTACTAATACGGCAAAATTTTTAAAAAATAAAGGTCGAAAATCAGAATCCGATTCCTCTGTATCGGAGTTACTGCTTTCCGAAAACGTCTCGCCTATCACATTTATTACAAAAGTATCAACAGTTTTATCTACATTATCATCTAGTTTAACTAATTTCGATTCCTTCTTTTTTTACGTGACATACACTTGCAAACAAGAAGAAACCTTACACTCTCAGGCAAAGGTTTACAATCCCTGAGGACGGCGGCCATTGCATCTGTGCGAGCGAGACTCATTCTATTTACGCGGGAGTGACAGAGACAGGTAATAACAGGTCAACGATCGAAATTCTTTCTGCTTCGCGGCCGGACTTTAGCTGGAAGCAGAAAAGCCTCAAAGTCAAGTACTTATAACGTAAAAGTTTATAATTCGTAACGCTAGATGGCACAATTTACTCCATGCACGTTATCTAGTGTTTGGTTTCCTACAAAGACATTGTGCATGGGCAATGACTGCTATACCAATGTTTTACTGAATAAACTATAATACAAATGTAATTCTTGCAGCAACTGACCTGTATATCTGGAACATGATGTCCTTCTTGGTGAGCTTCTCCTTCTTAGTGCTGGTGATCGCGCTCACGCACAGCACGGCCGTGTACTTGTTGTTCCGCGCCGCCTGCGACACGTAGAACCCTTCCTTGGGGCCCGTCAGCTCCGACCACTTCTCCAGGGCTTCGGCCCAGTCCATGCCGCGCTGTGGATTCAACAAAATACATTTAGTTTTCTGCCTTTAACAGAGTTAGGCTAACTACTAGCAGCCGCTCGGTTCGACTGATCAAAGGTTAAACAACGGTTGCCGAGGTTGGTCTGAGAATGGGTGACTATATTAACATACCGAGACTTCTCCGTGTCTCGGAAAGCGCGTCAAGCCAGAGGTCCTGGCTGTAATTTGTAGATCTTTGATAGTTGTTAGGTAGGTAGATAGCTGACACCGGTTAGACTATAAACCGATCCAATCTAGGTTAAAGAAGGCTCGGCAGACGATGACATTATATTTTTTGGACAATCTAACAACTATTCCCAATCACTGCTACTTTTGAAAGTCAGAATCAACAATAGCGCCCACTAGAAAACCATTGAGTCAATGTCTTGGATCCCGCAACGAAATAAATCTGCCCATCTATTCTGTAAAAACTTGACTTGGTGTATTAGTCAATCTCTAGTATCTATGGTAATGTGCGCAGTACAAGTTATTACGCTAAGATTGTTACAGAATCGCACTAGGTATGTGGATCAGGGTGTAAAGTTTCGCAAATCTCTATTGGAAAGGGAGGATCCTCCGATCAAACGTGGGTTGTGTCGGGTGGGCAACTGCCTTATGGGAAATCATCAAATGACTTCTCCCGCTCTGGGCGGAGCGGAAGGGAGTGTCAGACTTTTACTGACTAAAACCCATCCATGTTCCTTCGTTACCCAGTTGTGTTCCGGAGCCGCGGTATCTCTCAATAGTACCGCAACTCCGGCAGGCGTCGGCCCTCTCGGGCCCCTCATTGTGCGAACTCTCTTTGAGGCGCGCGTGGAACTCGAACGCGCCGAAAGACGGACGGACGGCGAGCTAGCCCATAGCTCAACGTACACAGGCCTACGGTGGCCGGGGCCACTGTGTGGCCCCAGACGCCCGGGGCGTCTACCGCGGCGGCCGGGACGAGAGGTTATCTCCCTCTCCCATTCCGCCACCTTCTTCGCTAGCATGACTGCTTCGCAGAAGGTGACGGCTTCCCATTCCGTCTCGCTCCGGACCATGGCTTGGACCAGGGCCGGACGCGAGCCGCCGCCTATCGCCACTTCGACACGGACACGGCGGTGCTCCGCCCAAGCGGGGCACACCTGCACAGTGTGCTCCACCGTGTCTTCCAGTCGATCCTCGCAGTGCTGACACTCGGGCGTTTCCTCCCGCCCGATTCGGTGCAGGTATACCTCCCGGTGGGCAACTGCCTACTGTTCGATATTTAGGCTGTTGTATAATGTTCAAAGCGCATGGAAAATTGATATCGCGGTGTAGGATTGGTGATATCGTCTTTAGTTCATATGTGGCGGTATAAATTTTGATACGTTTGTTTAGAAAACAAAACCGGTGGAGTAAGAAAGGCCATAGCTTACCTCGGAGTGCACAGTGTGCAGCTCGACCGGCGCCCGGCCGGTGGCGTGGCGGCGCACGAAGCGCAGGCAGCGCACGCGCCGCACGCGCTCGCCGCAGCTGCCCAAGTCTAGGATTCCCAGGTCGAACCGCCCGCTACGTTTCGCTGTAAAACCACAAATTAATTATTCAAACAGTTAACCTTGAACCCATTTTGTGCATCTCAAGACCCTGATTTATCTCTAAATTGTCTTATACCAAACATACAAGAAGCTCTAGAAACACACACTAAAGTAAAAACCTTTGTCGAGGCAGAAAAAAATAATTAAGCCCTGGATCACTCAGGGATTACTTCGATGTACAAAACATAGAGATATGCTTCATCTTCGGTAAAAATGTCACCAGACAATGAGAATTTAAAAATAACATAATGTTCGATACAGTAACTATTACAACAGAATTCTGAAGAAAGTTAAAATGGAATATGACAGATCCCTTATTGAAGAAGTTAGAGACGACCCCAAAACGCTTTGGGAAACCATAAAAAATATCACTAATACTAGCAAAGAAGTCAATATTCTGTTCAAGATTTATCAATTGTGGGACTCAAAATGGATTCTGCAGTAGGCTGGGACAAAATCTCAAACCGTTTACTGAAGGACAACGGTTCTAGTTCCGCCCCTCACACACATCTTTAATGTCTGCCTCGAAACCGGAATCTTCCCTTAGTGTCTAAAAAAATCAGTTTTACATCCTATACACAAAGGTGGAGACACAAAGATCTTGGCTAACTATAGACCAATATCAATTCTACCCGCTTTGTCAAAAATACTGGATAAAGTTGTTAATATTAGACTAGTGGATTTTCTAGAAAATCACCACTTACTATCTGACAAACAGTTTGGTTTTCGGCGAGGAAGATCTACTGAAGAAGCAGTGCATATGCTTACTAATTATAAATCCACCAACCTAGATACAGGAAGGAAATGCTTGTCAATTTTCCTCGATTTAAGCAAAGCTTTTGACACAATTTCGGTTCCAATTTTGATAGACAAACCTGAGAGACTGGGAATCAGGGGCACGCAACTGAATTTCTTCCGAAGCTATCTCACTGAGCGAAAACAGTGTAAGAGTAGCTCAACACACAAGCAGTGACCATGCCGTCGAGTATGGAGTGCCACAGATTTTATTTCTCGTTAATATTAACGACCTCACTGACCTCTAGCTACCCCGAGGCGAACTGATGCGGATGACACTGCTCTTCTTTTCTGCGCCAATACTTGGGATGAGGTTTTGGTGCCGCCCAAGATGCATTCAATGTTGTGAAAAAATGGCTAAGGGTCAACATCCTGACCTTAAATGTCGAAAAAACCAAATATTTTTATTATTATTACATGCCACCTCGACGCAGCCGTTATTGATTGTCGCATCATTTCGCATGAATCTATACTAATATTATAAAGCAGAAGAGTTTGCTTGTTTGGTTGAACGCGCTAATCTCGGGAACTTCTGGTCCGATTTGAAAAATTATTTCAGTGTTAGATAGCCCATATATCATCACGCTAAGACAAATAGAAGCGGAGCAGTAATGGAAAATGTGACGCACACGAAGTTGCGCGGGTCAGCTAGTGCTTAAATAAAACAGCAGACTGCTCGTGCAGAACTCTAGAGCGTGTCAACAGTATCAAGTAATTGGGTATTATTATCGACAGCAAACTTAGTTTCAAGGGGCACATTAAACAACTTTGTGCTCGGGTTCGAAAAACTGATTTATATTTTCAGAAAACTGAGACATGCTGCTAATGCCAAATTAATTAAGCAAGTATACTATGCGAGCCAAATAAGAATAGTACTGTCAAGACACCATTTTGTGCCGCAATACTCGCGAACTTCATAACCAAAGCGTAAGGTTTGCAAAAAAATTAATGAAGAAAAATATACTCAGTTTAATTATTTTAGTTCACATTGTTGGGATTTCTAATAAATTGTACGCTAAATTATTTTATACATGATAGGATATAGAAAAAAAAAGAATGTTTAAGAAACAAAGTCAACAATGATAACAAAAAAAAAACACATCAAAGTCCAGTAGGTAACTGAAATAACACACACGCGCATATACACGGAACTCTTAGTTGCGTAGCAAAATGGCGACATATAAGGGTGACCAGTATTATTTCGTGAAATTACCTTTATTATAAAGGTAATTTCACGAAATACTACTGTACTGTACTGAATAAAAAATATAACTTTTTTTCTCTTCAGTCTTTTTTTGCTGGCAGTACTAATTTGACTGCTTTCGTATGAAGTTGGCAGCAAGCGCAATCCTATTCTTATTTGGCTCGCATAGTACTTTGCGCTTTGCCAGACGGTAATAACCTACTGCATCTCGTCTTTGGGAGGTGCTTCGAAAACCACTCTGAAGAAGAGATAGCTCAACGAGCTATTTTAAAAACTTTGATTTTTAGGCCCATTCTTTTTCCTACAAAGCAGCTTTATCAACAGTGCAAAGTTCTCACAGTTCGTCAATTTTTTATTCTGAGCATACTAGCAACATGGTCATCTGAATTACGACACAAATTCTCTTCTCAAACGAAGAAAACATGCAGTGTGTAAACGGACACACGTTACCAAACATCCTTCATTAGGAGATTCTTCATATTCCTTGGTCCATATTTAAACGACAAAATTAATGCAATCATAGACATATATCCACTAAAAAAGTTACACTGTAAAAATAAATTCAGGACTACCTACATGATGAAAGATGAAACAGAAGCAATTTTAGACATTTTTATTTACCATAGGTTTACCAACAGCTTCTGTATAAAGTATTTCTTAGGATAAGTAATACAAGCCTCATTCTTATACAGTCGCCAATTACAGGTTAACCAACATTGACAAAATTAGTAATAACACTATAATAAAATTAGAATAATATTACAAGGTACATAATTATAATAATAAAATCAACAAATTTCAATGAGTTCAAGATTGACAATGAGATCAAGATACCAGACATACCTAAATAGATTAATAACGACTAGACACAATACACCGTCACACTTATTCACACACACACACACACTAAACACAAAAATAAGCACATAACATTTGATCTCATTTTTATCTTCCACGTACCTTCTCATGACATGGCAATCTTATTGAATAAATTCTTTATTAATGGCTACTAAAGGTGTACATCTTGTATGAGGGGATGAACTGCAATCCGAGATACAGGCAACCGCCTAGTTCGAATGCAAAAAGTCCCAAACAATTTTGAAATGTATGTGTGTATTATTTTGGTGAATAAAATATTTGTATGTCTATAATGTACAGTGTCGACAGTAAATGTTTATTTACATGAGACATAAAAAAAAAATTCAATAATCAGCACCTCTCGAAAGTCACTAATTTACATGTATACTGTCCCCCAAAACGCCCACCACGGCTAAAATAATAGATTAAGAGCCGGCAGTTCATTGTTTGGACTACACCATAAAATAAGTACGACTGCGACATTTTTGCAATGATCTTTTTTTCTCTTCTTTTTTTTTGATCTTCGTTCTCTTCGTCGAATTCTTCGATGTGTTCGGGATTCAATATGACGCCCGTGACATAAGAAAAGCAGTGTCTTTTGTCTTATGTCACAAGCTTCATATACATGCAACGAGGGGATAACCCCTCACTGCATAATCTATTATAACTTTTGATAAAAAGTTAAACTGACCTTGCTCCATGACAGCGGCGAGCGTGTCGGTGAAGTACTTGAACAGCCTGTTCTGCAGTTCCACCGGCATACCCAGTATCCTGTTCAGGAACTTCGACATGTTGTTGTAGTCCTGATGACAAAACAACACCATTACATAGCTAAATATGTCACAGATTACTATAGTAACGGGCGGTATATGTAGGACATCTAGTATCAACTCTTTGAGGCGCCGTCGGCCCGGGCCTGGATCTAATCGGACAGCGAGCGAACCAACGCTCGCCGTCTGCAGGGGCGTCTGCTTTTGTTGCGGCGAATGTGAGGGGGAGGGAAGGCTAGGGGTTTCTCTCTCCTTCACTAGCATTACAGCTTCGCAGCGCAGAGCTAACCACAGCCCATGACTCCTCATTTTGGAAGCAGTTGCGTGACAAGTATATAATGTATAACCAGGGGCGTCTCGTACTTCATTATGTTATAATATTATACCTTGTCCAACTGCAGCACGCCGGGCGCGGCCTCGCTGTTGACGATGAGCCCGACGCCCACGAGCGCGGACGCCACGTCCTGGAAGAAGTCGCCCGAGTAGTCGCTGGGCGGCGGCACCAGGGGCGTCTCGTACTTCATTATAGCGCGCATCACTGCTTCTAAGGCCGCTCGACCTGACGATAAAAACATGTCGTAAGTAACAATCCAATGCATCTTTATTAGGAAGAAAGGTACAGTTCGCGTCACGTACGTCTCTGACTGAAATGTCAATTTCGCAAAAACATAGAACAGCCCATGCGCACCGCAAGATGGCGTGTGTGTGTCTCAGTCGCTCGTATACGTTCGATGCATATTTGTGTCCCTTGCTCAATGCCAGAGTATTACACGTTGTTACTGTTTTTAATTAGTTATTTTGGTTACATCTTACTGTTTGATTTGATTTTTGTGTGTTCTTGTGGTGGATGTGTGTGTTGATCTTGTTATTTTTACTAGTCGTGTTTATTACTTTTCTTAAACATGCTTGGAAATGTGAGCATTATTTTGACAACCTTCTTTGAGATAAATCGAAATTGCTGTGAGCAGCGGCCGGAATAAACAGGATGAAATTGCATAAAATAAATTACATAGTAACTCATATCGGTCGCGTAATTTAAAAATGGAACGATCTTTTACTCCGAAACATGGCATCTGAGGAGGACCCTCTTACTTAAGGGTTTATTTAAATTTCGAACTGGCTTGCAAATAGAAATCTGTTTATTGAATAAAAAATATATGAACAGTTTAACGCGGGAAAAAATATGGTTGTTCGTTATTGATTTTGAAAAGTAATTTTATTTCAAACAAATAATTCTGCCTAGTTACTACTTAGTTTTAATTTCCGCGTATTATTTAGGAAAAGTACAGTCGCCAGCACACCAGGCTATCCGAAACTGTCATTTTTTTTTTCAATCAAATTTGAACCTAATCTCTTGCAATAAAGTTGAAAATTTAACAAAGAAAGATCAATGGCCAGATTTCTATAGGGCCTTACTTTTATTTTTCATGTCCTAAAATAAGCTTCATTTAGATTTGGTTTGTTCTAATGTTGAAATCATCATCCCGTTTGAAAATAATTTCTAAATAGTCAAGTGTCAATTATACTTTTGAGGTTTGAACCAACAACTACCAAAATCAAAATCAAAATCATTTATTTTTTGCGTTGAATGTGGGTACACAATAAGATGAAGTTATAAAAAATACAGTTCCAACACACTCTACCTTACGGCATGCAAAAATAGAAAAAATACTTATAATCTAATAACATTATATACCTACTAAAAAAAATGAAACAATTAAAACCAAGCAACCATTTTACATTAATGTGGATCGACACTATTCCTCCTAAATAATATTAAAAAAAAACTTAATAATTTTCAACCTTCAATGAACCATAAACAAAATTTTTTACAAATTATATTTATTTTAAATTTAACATTATAAAGTCTTATCCTCCAGAAAGTCTTGTACAGAATAATAACATTTATCTATTAGTAAGGATGTGAGCCTCTTTTTAAATATGCTAAATGTTTCTTCTTTGTAGGTGTGAGGTATTTTATTATAGATGACGGGACCCATTGTTAAAAAGCTTTTTCTCAATAAAGCTGTTTTGTACCTACCTGTGAGCAAAAGATTTCTATATTGCGATCTAACAGATCCCGGACGTGTTCTAATGTCTTCCATTAGGGTAAAAAGGTGTAAATTTGTTCTAACAAATAATGCAACTTCCAGTATGTACAAGGACGGAAAAGTGAGTAATTTTAGAGATTTGAACACAGGTGCACAACTGTCGGTATTTTTATGACTAGTCATTGATCTTATGCAACGCTTTTGGGCTTTAAATATTCTTTCCCTATCAGAACAGTTACCCCAGAATATAACTCCGAATCTCAAAACTGATGCAACAAGACCATGATACGCTTCCAGCACGGTGCGAGTGTTGACTTTTTTTTTTAGGTTATAAAGTACGTACGCTGACTTGCTTAGCCTCTTACATACATCCTCAGAATGAGGTTTCCAAGTTAATTTGTGATCAATTAGGATACCAAGGAATTTTGTTACATTTGTCGTTTCTACTTTTTGTCCGTTAAATTCAACCTCATTATTTACTGTCTCTAGGCGCTGATGAAAATGCATAACTTTTGTTTTTTGAATATTTATAATTAGATTGTTTTTATTAAGCCAATTTATTATGCTTTTTAAGGTATCATTAATATCAGTTGCGTATTTTGTTTTATTAACGCATTTTACTATTGCCGTGCTGTCATCTGCAAACAAAACCATAGGTTGTTGAATTTGGCGAGGCAAGTCGTTAATATATAACAGAAATAATAAAGGCCCAAGTACGCTACCTTGGGGTACGCCATATTTTACTACTCTGTAGCCAGATATATATTTATATTCTCGTTTAGTTTTCACACATATCCTTGATATTTCTGTGCATTGCATTCGATTAGTGAGGTACGATTTTATTAGATTCAAGACATTGCCTCTGATGCCATGCGTGTAAAGTTTGTTTAAAAGAGCGTCATGATTTACGTAATCGAATGCTTTCGTCATATCAGTATAAATAGCGCATACAGGCATTTTACTATCGACACTTGGCATAACGTTTATTAGTAGATCGTATATTGCCATATTAATATTTTTATTTTTTCTAAACCCCTTTTGTTCATCACATAAGATTTTATTTTTAGTTAAGAATTTATAAACTGACTCGTAAATAATTTTTTCAAAAACTTTGGAAAACACTGGAATAAGGGCCACTGGCCTATAATTAGCTAGGTCTTCTTTGCAATTTTTTTTATGTAATGGTTTTATAATTACTTTTTTAAGACTATTGGGGTAGGTACCTGAGCTAATACTTGTATTCAAAATGTGACTTAAAGGTTCAGCAATTATATCAGACACAAATTTTACTACAGACGTTATTACGCCGTCGTAGCCATGACTTTTTCTATTTTTTAATGTCATGATTGCTCTAATTATCTCCTGAGGAATAACTGGCGGCATGAACATTGAACTTGGGTTATTGTCCAAACTGATTGTATTATCTGATTCTGCCTTTCCGTTTGTTACATCTTGTACTTGGTCTGCAAAGAAGTTATTAAAAGATTCAGCAATTTCTTGAGGGTCTTTAATTATAGTATTCTGACGATTAATTTGTAAAATAGGATCTTTAGTGAATTTAGTGTTGTTAATAATTTGCCATGCTGCTTTGGTCTTGTTCTCGGAGTTTCATATGTGTACGGAAGATTTAAGTTGGAATCTAAAATATACGAATATTTATGTGTTTCCACATCCATGTATAACAAATTATTAAAGGTGTCGATTCTACTATTAAACATTAAATTTTTGTTAACCATATATTTGAACGTAGGAAGACATACTATAAAGTTCGTGTGAGTTAAGGTTTGCAACTTTTCTCTAATTAAAGTAACTAATTCAATATAGTTTAGGGTCCTTCTGAAATCTTCTTCCCCTACATAAATAACACAGTAGTCTGAGTAAGTGAAGTTTTGTATTTTCTTATCAAGGTTATGTAATAGTTGCTTTAAGCCACAATTTGGCATGTGATAGTGACATACGTTAAAATTACTTAATTTAGTTCTTTGACTGATTGTGTATAATCTATTTGACGTTTCACTACTTATGATACATATATTATCCTTTATTACAGACAATGTTGGGTTATTTTTATAAATATCTCTATTTGGTGATGAATTATTTTGCGATTTTTCAGTACAATCTTCAGTAGTACCTGTGGGGCAAGCAGGGATTTCCATAGCCTGTGGGTTACTGCTCTTCTTTTCCGTAAAACTTAATTTATTTGTCTTCGGTGTTAGTATTTTCTTCTTTAGAGGACTACTAGTGACTTTTTTATACATTTCATTTTTCTTTAATAAATCGGCGTTTGTTTGTTGCAAAGATTTATTTTCCAAAGACAGTATTTCTATTTCCTGATGTGCGCTTTTTAATTGAGACTTTAGATTCTCAATCTCAGTTTTAAGTTTGTTTAACTGTTGATCTTCCTCGTCATCTGACATTTCCGGCATACTGTTTGTAGTGTCATCCATTGTTCGAGAAATAATATCACTGGTGGCATTATTTGGATCCGATATAGTACGTGTTCGCCGGAATGTTATGTTTTCTAGGAAGTTCATTATTATTTAACTTTAAATTATCACAAAAAGTCACACGACGTCCGTCAGATTTGAACTTGCAACTGCTAGGTTTGAATTTAAGTCGGTCCTAAGACCACTTAGCCACTTGTGCAATACGTTTATGCTTCCAATTTGGCGATGTAATGGCGTTTTGAATACTGTAATTTCTTGTTTTTGTTCTAGATGTCACTATTTACAAACTTAATTGCCAGTATTTGTTATTATGTTAATAAGCTGCGCTGTGACAACAGTAGTCGATGTCGGTGGTTTATACGGTATCAGCTAGATGGCGTTGTCATACGTGTCGAAATGTCGAAATCACGTAGTAGTAGGCACAATATTTGAATAAAAAACGGTTTTTTGCAGTTACAGATTTTGTTTAGACCCACTGTTTCTTCACCACTGTTTAGAAACTATTACTAATTGTAATTGTTTTGTAGGCTGTTGTCTTAAAGTGTGAATGTTTACACAGGTAACGTTTTTATAGCACTGAGTTTATTGAGTTTTTAAGTGAATGTTTACCCACTTGGCGATCACTGTTTTTGTAGGAACCCGGTGTTTTTGATGTATGATAACATTGGCACTGCTAATTTATGAGTTTAACTTCACTTTTATGAGTAGTACACTGTTTAAATACTGATTTTACTATTTTTTCAAATTATTTAGTTACGAACACAATCACATATAATGTTTACTACCTTTTGTATAATTTTCTTAAAAATGCGAAGAAACTTTTCCCCAATCTATTATATTCGGTAGGTAGAATATCGGTCATAGGCACTTTTTTTTTTGGGTTCTAAGTGGCAAAACTACGTTTGCCGAGTCAGCTAGTTATTTATATAAAATGTATAATAAATGAGGTACATACCGTATTTGTTGTCAATGTTGAACTGGCTGAGGTCCCGGGTCTCGGTGGCGCGGCGGTCGCCGTGCGTGAGCGCGCCCAGCGACTCCAGGCGCTTGGCCACCGTGGACGCGAAGCGCCGCTCGCCCGCCAGGTCCGAGATCAGGAAGATGTACTCCGGCGCGTTCACCTGGTTCGAGCGGTGCGTGCGACCTGACCGACACACCATTATATCAATCTACAACGTTAGGCTTGGCCACCGTGGACGCGAAGCGCCGCTCGCCCGCCAGGTCCGAGATCAGGAAGATGTACTCCGGCGCGTTCACCTGGTTCGAGCGGTGCGTGCGACCTGACCGACACACCATTATATCAATCTACAACGTTAGGCTTGGCCACCGTGGACGCGAAGCGCCGCTCGCCCGCCAGGTCCGAGATCAGGAAGATGTACTCCGGCGCGTTCACCTGGTTCGAGCGGTGCGTGCGACCTGACCGACACACCATTATATCAATCTACAACGTTAGGCTTGGCCACCGTGGACGCGAAGCGCCGCTCGCCCGCCAGGTCCGAGATCAGGAAGATGTACTCCGGCGCGTTCACCTGGTTCGAGCGGTGCGTGCGACCTGACCGACACACCATTATATCAATCTACAACGTTAGGCTTGGCCACCGTGGACGCGAAGCGCCGCTCGCCCGCCAGGTCCGAGATCAGGAAGATGTACTCCGGCGCGTTCACCTGGTTCGAGCGGTGCGTGCGACCTGACCGACACACCATTATATCAATCTACAACGTTAGGCTTGGCCACCGTGGACGCGAAGCGCCGCTCGCCCGCCAGGTCCGAGATCAGGAAGATGTACTCCGGCGCGTTCACCTGGTTCGAGCGGTGCGTGCGACCTGACCGACACACCATTATATCAATCTACAACGTTAGGCTTGGCCACCGTGGACGCGAAGCGCCGCTCGCCCGCCAGGTCCGAGATCAGGAAGATGTACTCCGGCGCGTTCACCTGGTTCGAGCGGTGCGTGCGACCTGACCGACACACCATTATATCAATCTACAACGTTAGGCTTGGCCACCGTGGACGCGAAGCGCCGCTCGCCCGCCAGGTCCGAGATCAGGAAGATGTACTCCGGCGCGTTCACCTGGTTCGAGCGGTGCGTGCGACCTGACCGACACACCATTATATCAATCTACAACGTTAGGCTTGGCCACCGTGGACGCGAAGCGCCGCTCGCCCGCCAGGTCCGAGATCAGGAAGATGTACTCCGGCGCGTTCACCTGGTTCGAGCGGTGCGTGCGACCTGACCGACACACCATTATATCAATCTACAACGTTAGGCTTGGCCACCGTGGACGCGAAGCGCCGCTCGCCCGCCAGGTCCGAGATCAGGAAGATGTACTCCGGCGCGTTCACCTGGTTCGAGCGGTGCGTGCGACCTGACCGACACACCATTATATCAATCTACAACGTTAGGCTTGGCCACCGTGGACGCGAAGCGCCGCTCGCCCGCCAGGTCCGAGATCAGGAAGATGTACTCCGGCGCGTTCACCTGGTTCGAGCGGTGCGTGCGACCTGACCGACACACCATTATATCAATCTACAACGTTAGGCTTGGCCACCGTGGACGCGAAGCGCCGCTCGCCCGCCAGGTCCGAGATCAGGAAGATGTACTCCGGCGCGTTCACCTGGTTCGAGCGGTGCGTGCGACCTGACCGACACACCATTATATCAATCTACAACGTTAGGCTTGGCCACCGTGGACGCGAAGCGCCGCTCGCCCGCCAGGTCCGAGATCAGGAAGATGTACTCCGGCGCGTTCACCTGGTTCGAGCGGTGCGTGCGACCTGACCGACACACCATTATATCAATCTACAACGTTAGGCTTGGCCACCGTGGACGCGAAGCGCCGCTCGCCCGCCAGGTCCGAGATCAGGAAGATGTACTCCGGCGCGTTCACCTGGTTCGAGCGGTGCGTGCGACCTGACCGACACACCATTATATCAATCTACAACGTTAGGCTTGGCCACCGTGGACGCGAAGCGCCGCTCGCCCGCCAGGTCCGAGATCAGGAAGATGTACTCCGGCGCGTTCACCTGGTTCGAGCGGTGCGTGCGACCTGACCGACACACCATTATATCAATCTACAACGTTAGGCTTGGCCACCGTGGACGCGAAGCGCCGCTCGCCCGCCAGGTCCGAGATCAGGAAGATGTACTCCGGCGCGTTCACCTGGTTCGAGCGGTGCGTGCGACCTGACCGACACACCATTATATCAATCTACAACGTTAGGCTTGGCCACCGTGGACGCGAAGCGCCGCTCGCCCGCCAGGTCCGAGATCAGGAAGATGTACTCCGGCGCGTTCACCTGGTTCGAGCGGTGCGTGCGACCTGACCGACACACCATTATATCAATCTACAACGTTAGGCTTGGCCACCGTGGACGCGAAGCGCCGCTCGCCCGCCAGGTCCGAGATCAGGAAGATGTACTCCGGCGCGTTCACCTGGTTCGAGCGGTGCGTGCGACCTGACCGACACACCATTATATCAATCTACAACGTTAGGCTTGGCCACCGTGGACGCGAAGCGCCGCTCGCCCGCCAGGTCCGAGATCAGGAAGATGTACTCCGGCGCGTTCACCTGGTTCGAGCGGTGCGTGCGACCTGACCGACACACCATTATATCAATCTACAACGTTAGGCTTGGCCACCGTGGACGCGAAGCGCCGCTCGCCCGCCAGGTCCGAGATCAGGAAGATGTACTCCGGCGCGTTCACCTGGTTCGAGCGGTGCGTGCGACCTGACCGACACACCATTATATCAATCTACAACGTTAGGCTTGGCCACCGTGGACGCGAAGCGCCGCTCGCCCGCCAGGTCCGAGATCAGGAAGATGTACTCCGGCGCGTTCACCTGGTTCGAGCGGTGCGTGCGACCTGACCGACACACCATTATATCAATCTACAACGTTAGGCTTGGCCACCGTGGACGCGAAGCGCCGCTCGCCCGCCAGGTCCGAGATCAGGAAGATGTACTCCGGCGCGTTCACCTGGTTCGAGCGGTGCGTGCGACCTGACCGACACACCATTATATCAATCTACAACGTTAGGCTTGGCCACCGTGGACGCGAAGCGCCGCTCGCCCGCCAGGTCCGAGATCAGGAAGATGTACTCCGGCGCGTTCACCTGGTTCGAGCGGTGCGTGCGACCTGACCGACACACCATTATATCAATCTACAACGTTAGGCTTGGCCACCGTGGACGCGAAGCGCCGCTCGCCCGCCAGGTCCGAGATCAGGAAGATGTACTCCGGCGCGTTCACCTGGTTCGAGCGGTGCGTGCGACCTGACCGACACACCATTATATCAATCTACAACGTTAGGCTTGGCCACCGTGGACGCGAAGCGCCGCTCGCCCGCCAGGTCCGAGATCAGGAAGATGTACTCCGGCGCGTTCACCTGGTTCGAGCGGTGCGTGCGACCTGACCGACACACCATTATATCAATCTACAACGTTAGGCTTGGCCACCGTGGACGCGAAGCGCCGCTCGCCCGCCAGGTCCGAGATCAGGAAGATGTACTCCGGCGCGTTCACCTGGTTCGAGCGGTGCGTGCGACCTGACCGACACACCATTATATCAATCTACAACGTTAGGCTTGGCCACCGTGGACGCGAAGCGCCGCTCGCCCGCCAGGTCCGAGATCAGGAAGATGTACTCCGGCGCGTTCACCTGGTTCGAGCGGTGCGTGCGACCTGACCGACACACCATTATATCAATCTACAACGTTAGGCGACGCTTGCCGAAGCCGGCCCCGAGGAAAGACCATCTTAACACCACGGAAGAGTCTGGGTTCCTCCAGTCTTTCGTGCCTCAGAAAGCACGTTAAGCTGTTAGTCTCGGCTGTCAACTGAACTTGACTGGAAGCCGGTCGAACATGGCTGGGAAGGCATGACAGCTTAGCAAATTTAATAGAGATCTTTTGAATTTGGTAAGGTACATATTTTTATCCTTGATCGATTAGCTGCCGTGTCTAAGCCCTCCTACGCACTAGCGAGTGAAAGCGCAGCTGGCCGCTTTTCCAGTTTTTTTATGCAACCGCTATTGATAGTACGCACTGAACCGATATTAAATGACAAGTAATTTCATATTAAACTAGAACCCGCGGCTGACCGCTAGTACGTACGTAGGCTAATAATAGCATGTAGATTTAGTATTAATGTGGAAACAGTTTAAAATATTCTGGTATTTCTCTCCAAAACATGACGATTTTCTTTGCATGATTGATTACAATGTAATAGTTGTAGGCAGACTCACCAAACTGTTGTATCGCCCTGTCGGCCGACCACGGCAGCTCCAGCGTTATGTGCACTCTCCGCCTTTGGTTCCGCGCTCTGTACACAACAAACATTCACGTTACTGTCAGATACACACAGCTCGGCTTTACATTCCCTATGAGTATTACATTTTGATGCAACTGGGGAAAGTTTGTCATTGCTTATGAGGTGGAGTAGACGCCCGATGTGAAGGGCGTCATACTTTGTTTTTACCTACAATGTTTTCAGTGATTTTAATTTTATATAATGTATGGACCTTGTCAGAAGTAAATAAATGAATTGAACTGAATTCAAGGGGAGGCCGTTATGTAGCCGAGCAAGTGTATTGAAGAACATCATTTGAGAAACGACCTTTTTCAACAAACTAACACAAAAAAAAATACGTAATAGTTCGTAACAAATTATTGTGAAAAAACGATGCGGTTTATTCGTTCGTCAACTCGGATTTTCATGGTAACAATGTATTGTGAAAAAACGATGCGGTTTATTCGTTCGTCAACTCGGATTTTCATGGTAACAATGTATTGTGAAAAAACGATGCGGTTTATTCGTTCGTCAACTCGGATTTTCATGGTAACAATGTATTGTGAAAAAAACGATGCGGTTTATTCGTTCGTCAACTCGGATTTTCATGGTAACAATGTATTGTGAAAAAACGATGCGGTTTATTCGTTCGTCAACTCGGATTTTCATGGTAACAATGTATTGTGAAAAAACGATGCGGTTTATTCGTTCGTCAACTCAGATTTTCATGGGGGTTAACTGGTTTTCAGTGATGGCTACTACCACTGCAAGATCGTCAGTTCGTGCGAAATCAGAACGCGGCATACGATATCAGAATCAAAATCCACGAGGTATTTTTATTATCTATTTACATCACCTGTGTGAAAACATCAAATTACAAGTCGATGCAATCCTAAAGTACGTAATTATTGGCCACGACGACCAAATTCAAATGACAAGTACAAATGATCTGGAAGGCACAGCTTCAGCTGCGCGCGCACAATGACCTCGCAGTACGTGTGAACAGTAAAGTGTGCTCCACAGGTACAGAGGTGTCTGCCGCGGGCTAGCTTGAATCCCGAGCTGAATGAGGGATTCTTGAATTAACTCTCGTATAGGATCTTACCTCCTGTCGCTCTGCAGCGAGATACCGCTGGAAGCCGCCTCGGAGATGATGGCGACGTCCTTCTGTCCGTCCATGAAGCGCTGCTTCTCCGTGAGGTTCAGTGTCTCCAGCGGCACGTCTGCCTCCGAGCGGCTCTCGTACAGGATCTGACCGTCTTCTGTTTGGACCACGCGCCCTTTACGACCTGTCATCTGTGCACAGAGAAAACAAGCTCAATTGAGTTTCAGATAACGCATGCATTATTTTCAAATGGACATGATACCACATAAAAGCGAGGGAGTTGTAGCGGCATCAATATCGCCACAAAAAAAAAACCAACGGAGCATATCTACATTGCAAAAAAAAGAACCACAGCGCCATCTATCCAACTACCAGCGGACTAAAATTCTGCATCGCGGTATCAGAGTTTACCGTGCGATTTTAACTTATTAATCAGCCGAATATCAATTATAGGGCAGTTGCCTATACCGGACACAATAACCGTCCGATCAGAGGATCCTCCCATTTCAATGGAGGTTTGCAGGACTATACTCTTTGTTCCGCATACCTCTATGAGTTAATGGGCACTGAGCGTTGTCAAACTCCATTATCTAACAAAGACGCACACACTGCTACGTCTGAGAGCGGTGTATCAGCGTGTGGCACTCTGTGTGTGGAGATGTAAGCAGAGCAGCGACACAGTTCACACGTACCTCGGCCACGTTGTCGGTGCCACCAAGCTCGTCCACCAGCTGGTCCAGCGTGTTGGGCGGCAGGCGCCGGCCCAGCCGCTCCACGTGCACTAGCAGCTCCTCCTTCATGCTGCACGCACGCTCAATGGCCGAGCGGGGCGGCGGCTGGTTGCGGGCTGGCCCTGCAATAGTGCAAAATTAAATTGAGTCATTGCCATTGATTTGGCTATAGTATGAGAAGAGTTTTCTGGCCACATCACCCGAAAGTGAGACGAAAACCTTGAATTCATTTAATAATAACAGGCAACAGTCAGGTCAGATTCAATCTTCCGTAAACACAAAGCTACACTCAGCTATCCACGAAACCCAAAACCTACCAGGGACATGGTCAAAGAGATGATTGAGAGAGTCACTCGAGGGATGAAAACACACAATTGCTGAACTGGAACAGAAACACGTGGGTGCGGCAGACCATGAAGGAGATGGTGGGACGACCTGGATGGTGAAGGAAGAGACGCCAAATGTGTGGAAGGAATGGAGAGAGACCTTTGTCGAGTAGTGGGAAAGATTAAATAAGCCCTGACCGAGGTAGAGTCCGTTGGTGCCCACGGGCGTGCCGGTGAGGCTGTGTCCGGCGGGCGTGGTGACGGTGACGGTGGGCGCAGGCGTACTGTTCTTGTGTTAGTGTGAGCTAGCGTTGTATCTACTGACCGAGGTAGAGTCCGTTGGTGCCCACGGGCGTGCCGGTGAGGCTGTGTCCGGCGGGCGTGGTGACGGTGACGGTGGGCGCAGGCGTACTGTTCTTGTGTTAGTGTGAGCTAGCGTTGTATCTACTGACCGAGGTAGAGTCCGTTGGTGCCCACGGGCGTGCCGGTGAGGCTGTGTCCGGCGGGCGTGGTGACGGTGACGGTGGGCGCAGGCGTACTGTTCTTGTGTTAGTGTGAGCTAGCGTTGTATCTACTGACCGAGGTAGAGTCCGTTGGTGCCCACGGGCGTGCCGGTGAGGCTGTGTCCGGCGGGCGTGGTGACGGTGACGGTGGGCGCAGGCGTACTGTTCTTGTGTTAGTGTGAGCTAGCGTTGTATCTACTGACCGAGGTAGAGTCCGTTGGTGCCCACGGGCGTGCCGGTGAGGCTGTGTCCGGCGGGCGTGGTGACGGTGACGGTGGGCGCAGGCGTACTGTTCTTGTGTTAGTGTGAGCTAGCGTTGTATCTACTGACCGAGGTAGAGTCCGTTGGTGCCCACGGGCGTGCCGGTGAGGCTGTGTCCGGCGGGCGTGGTGACGGTGACGGTGGGCGCAGGCGTACTGTTCTTGTGTTAGTGTGAGCTAGCGTTGTATCTACTGACCGAGGTAGAGTCCGTTGGTGCCCACGGGCGTGCCGGTGAGGCTGTGTCCGGCGGGCGTGGTGACGGTGACGGTGGGCGCAGGCGTACTGTTCTTGTGTTAGTGTGAGCTAGCGTTGTATCTACTGACCGAGGTAGAGTCCGTTGGTGCCCACGGGCGTGCCGGTGAGGCTGTGTCCGGCGGGCGTGGTGACGGTGACGGTGGGCGCAGGCGTACTGTTCTTGTGTTAGTGTGAGCTAGCGTTGTATCTACTGACCGAGGTAGAGTCCGTTGGTGCCCACGGGCGTGCCGGTGAGGCTGTGTCCGGCGGGCGTGGTGACGGTGACGGTGGGCGCAGGCGTACTGTTCTTGTGTTAGTGTGAGCTAGCGTTGTATCTACTGACCGAGGTAGAGTCCGTTGGTGCCCACGGGCGTGCCGGTGAGGCTGTGTCCGGCGGGCGTGGTGACGGTGACGGTGGGCGCAGGCGTACTGTTCTTGTGTTAGTGTGAGCTAGCGTTGTATCTACTGACCGAGGTAGAGTCCGTTGGTGCCCACGGGCGTGCCGGTGAGGCTGTGTCCGGCGGGCGTGGTGACGGTGACGGTGGGCGCAGGCGTACTGTTCTTGTGTTAGTGTGAGCTAGCGTTGTATCTACTGACCGAGGTAGAGTCCGTTGGTGCCCACGGGCGTGCCGGTGAGGCTGTGTCCGGCGGGCGTGGTGACGGTGACGGTGGGCGCAGGCGTACTGTTCTTGCGCTCGAACATCGTCTCTATCTTGTCCTGTGTTGTCGACGCCTTCTTCTTGGGTGACGCCGCCTTCTTCTTCTTCACTGGCTTCTTTTTACGGCCTAGCCAGGGTTCTGTGGGAGAAAAAAAGTAGATGTTCAATACATTTTGTCGAATTACGCACACATACGTGTATAGAGCAGCCAAACTGCCTCGAGAGTCTGCTCGTGTTTGCAACCAGAAGGAACGCAAACTGAAGTTGTGGTGGTGGGCAAGGCACATTGTGCGTACAATAGTTTGTCGATGGGACCGAACTGCGAGCCGGAAGACGTTACGTTGGCGCGGCCTCCCACAAGGAGGACCAATGAGCTGGTGAAGGTCGCGGGTAGCCGATGGATGCCAGACGCACAGGTCGGTCGGGTTGTGGCGACACGCGCGGGGGGGCCGCCGTGCAACAGTCGACGTCAGCGGTCTGATATGAAGATGATGTGTTGCAGTGGCTTACCTGGGTGCGCAATCGAATCACTGCTTCCCGTAAAAGCCACTGCATATCACGTCCATGTGGTAAATGTGTGTCTAACAGAATGATATCGGTCGAGGAGGTGGCGTGTTAAGATTGCTATACATACAAGAATGAAGATGAATGTTCGGGGATAATGCTGCTCGGCTTTCGCTAGGCCGGCCGAATGATGACAAACGTAACTATAGTAGCGGCTGCAGGATCGGCACAAGCCGATTGAAAGCGTACAAGTGCAGTAATTGCTTCGGGTCGGCTTTGTTCCTGCCCCCTTATAGTTAAGCAACCCTTACGGAGCCCCCTCGAGCCCTCGTACCGCGGCACATACCGTCGTCGCTGTCGCTGCCGCCGTGGAAGGGGTTGAAGTCGGACAGGTCGGAGTCGGAGGCGGGCGGGCGGCGCTCGCCGTCCGACTCCTCCAGCTCGTCCTCCGACCCTCGTACGAACTCGTCGGACGAAGAGCCTCCACGCATGCGCTTTGCGGCCGCGTTGGCTTGCTGCCGAGCCGTTACTGCGGACATAATATAATATAATAATATCCTTGGACATTTCACACAACGCCATATAGTCCCAAGCTAAGCAACCTAATGCTTGTGTTATGGTAACGAGATGGCTGATAAACTACTTATATATTTTTTTTTTTTGTAAATACATACATATATTATAGATAGAAAAACACCCAGACTCGGAACAAATACATGTAGGTTGTACAAATATTTGTTCCGTGCGGGAATCGAACCCGCGACATGCTGCGCAGCAGTCAATCGCTCAACCACTGCGCCAACCGTGTCGTCGAGACATAGACGAAGCGGTTTAAGGTGAATGTTCCAACCAGCCTGGAAGCGCCTCGCATACAGCTATACACACCACCATTTATAGAAATTACTTATTTACTTGCGTTTGCTTTTTTTTGGATTTGAAAAATATAAAAAAAAAACGGTATTACTATGAATATTTTCTAATGCTCCAACCAGCCCGCGAAATTAAAAATTTCTTGCGTTTTTTGCAATTTGCAGGCCAGTGTTAGGTTGTATGTTGATTAAAATATTATTCGCGGCTGTAAGACATGTGTAGTTACAGAATTATAATCATCAAAATTATCAATACAACGCTCTAAGTTCATAAAGCTCTAGGAAAGACTTTTTTTGTGTTTTTTTTTGTTCCTAGGCCTATGAACTTGGAGGGTTGTATTGGTGATTTTGATGATTATAATCCTGTAACTACATACGTTTTACGGCCGCGAATAATATTTTGATCAACATACAACCTAGCACTGGCCTACAAATTGCAAAAAACACAAGAAATTTTGAATTTCGCGGGCTGGTTGGAGCATTCACCTTAAGAAAATATTCATAGTAATACCATAATCTGGTGCTTGACTGTTTTTTTTTTATTACATTTCTCAAATCCTAAAAAAAAAAACGCAAGTAAATAAGTAATTTCTATAAAATGGTGGTGTGTATAGCTGCATGCGAGGCGCTTCCAACCTCAGCAGCAGGCTGGTGCGGTCGTGGTTCGGAGAGGGACTCACATTTCCTTTTAGAAGTGTTAGCCTCGTCGTCGAGCCCGTTCTTGCCGTTGTGCGGCTTGCTGGCGGGCGGCACGGGCGCCGGTGTGTGGGGAGCGTGCTGCTTGCGCGGCGCCTCCAGCCCCAGGAGACGGTTGATGCGGTCGCGGTCGGGGGCGGGGAAGTGCTTCTCTACCAGCGTTTGGAATACGCCCCTAGAATTATCCAATGTTGGAAGAGTTCATATTAATTGAGACAAAAAATATAGGACCTTTTCTTAAAAAATATTGGACACGCATTTTTTTTTTCCGTTAACAAAAAGCCGGCCGCATACGAGTCGGACTAGCACACGAAGAGTTCCGTACTATAAACCTTAATTTAATTATTTGTTGTTACAGCAGCAATAGAAATTAGAAATACACAATCTGAGAAAATTTCAACTGTCTACCTATTACAGTACAGCCCGCTGACAGACAGACAGACAGACGTATGGACGGACGGACAGCAGAGGCAATAGGGTTCCGTTATTTACCTTTGGGTACGGAACCATAAACTTCACACGTTGGTACACTTTTTACAAACATGGGCCTTATGTTTGTCAATTTTTATAGATTTTTAAAGGCAAAAATATGTGTCCAATAGTTTTTTTTTTTTAATGTTACGGACGGAGTATATAGAATTATTTATTTTATGTCTAGATAACCACGCTATTTTTATTTCTACATAGCCAAAGTATCAATATCGATATTACACATAACCACATTACAAATATTATCTAATGCGAGGATGATCGCACAAAAAAATAATTCGTAAATATTTAATCATTAACATTTTCTATAACCTATAAACCTAAATAAGAACTTCTCAAAATTGAAGCAAACGAAAAACCAAAAAAAAAAAAACTCGTTAAAAAATGTTAAAAAAAAAACTTATAGGTATATAACCTTCAAAGTAATATTTCATTATTTAAATATCTAATAAATTAATAAAAATAATCAGTCTTATGTATCCATCCTTAATAATAACTGTCAAAAAGTAAAACAACAGCGACACAAAAAAAGTTCGAACGTAAACGTCAAATTTCAAATAATCCCGCGCATCGCGCTGTCATCAAGTCGCGCAGTTTCAAACAACAGCGCCGGCTGGAAGGGCGGCCTCGGGGCCGGTTCGTTCACCCGCGCCGCCATTACGCGCCGATCCTATCGCGAACAGTACACGGACTCAGCGCAAGGTTACACAAGCGCTAACCAAACTCAATACTATCTCGGAGCATCGATTCTAGAAGCGTTGAATGCAATTCAACAATGTGCGCGTTTGTTGTGTTTGTAAACGAATAAAACTGTTTGTTGTGAAGTGCTAAAACATATTTTGGAGCAGTGTTCGTGTTGGCGTTCTACGTCAGTGATAAATACCATGCGTTCTAAACAACAACTAAAGAAATACGTCAGTGAAATATCGGAGAATGCCGAGTTTCCTTTATTTAATTACGTCTCGGCTGAGAAGTACACAATCTTAATAAAATGCCGAGTAGATACGAATCAAAGCACTCAGTTCTACAGCGAATACGTTAGAGAATGGATAAAAAAGTTCGCTAAATTCACTAGAACTGGCTGGATTGTTAGAGCATGTTTTCCGAATGTGAAGAGATTTCTTTACAGAAAAGTTTTTGCATGCCAACATTCTAGTTTTAATAAAAGTAAGACGCCAGAACAATCTGGCGCGAAGGACAAACAATGCAAAGCGAAGATAGACTTCAAAATAAAGTTTATAAACCGCAACACTATTAAAAACGACAAGTTATTAAAGGACGGCTTGAATTTGACCATCCATATAAACTTCGTTCACTCTCACAGTATTACGGCGAGGGAATCATTCAATTTACTGAAATGTTCGGCGGACACCGACGATATATTCTACAAATATTTTGCAAATGGTCACACGACAGCTACAGCCAAAAGTTACCATAAGCTAACTCTACTTTCACGTTTCGGTGCCAGTAGTGAACACTTATCAAATGCTGAAATAAACCCCACGTTACGCCATGCTAAATACTTGTTCAGCAAGAAAAAGAAAGAGGGGCTTTGTTACAATATAGGTGACGTCATGAGCGAGAGAGTGAAGGCTTTGGAGGAGAGTGGCGGTGTGTTGCGGCACACGGATGACTACAGTGTCACCGTCGTCATCACACCATTCATGAAGAACGTCATATCGGGACACGAACTAGACTGCATTATTGTAGAAAGTATACCAATCAAAGAATGCGTCGTATCGTTCGTCTTAGTTCCCACTACAGTGGGCGCGCTGCCCGTCGCATGCGCACTACACTCACACATTACGGAACCCAGTTTCAGTCAAGCATTCTTTTCTACCAAATTACTATTGGAGAACCAGACTTTAAAAAGCTTCGAACCGAGTAGGATTATGATAAATCAGATTGATGAACAGAATCATGCCTTGGATGCGATATTTTCTAATAAGAAGTTGTTTGTGTCGCGTGCGTCCTTGCTCGAAAGTATATGGAAGACGATTTGCGAGGGAGAGGTCAAGATTGAGAGGAAACATCGACATGAGGTCATGGAGTATTTTATTTCGCTCTTGCATGCAGAGACTTTAGAAGAAGCTGAACTGATTTATAAAGAAGTTGAGAGTAACAGCGAAGTACAATCCGCTCCGAAACTCAAAGAGTACCTGACCGACATATGGAGCAAACGAGAAGATTACATAACGCCAAACAAAGTGATAGACATTTCTTTACGAATATTAAAACAATTTATACTATGCAGATGTAGTTCTTACAACAGTTTGATCATGATTGACGTACTGATGAATATCTTAGACAATCATTGGTGTCAAATACTGCATGCACATTTGAGAGGCAAGGTGATCATTGAAACTTATACCAAGTTCCTGCCACGAGACAAAATGGTAATGGAAAATTTGTCTGTTTTAGAAATCTCTGGTCAGGAGTATAGATTGGAGAAAACTAAGGGTTATGTGACGTTTAGAGCTGATACAATGTGCTGTGATTGCCTTAAGGGCAGGAGGGGCAGCTTGTGTGAGCACCTGTGTGCTGCGCTACACTCTGTTGTACTAATAACATCTATTCCCGAAGATAAAAGAGCATTTTACACAGCATTGGCTGGTGAACACGAAGTCAAAATGGAGCCTGGACTTACAGAACAAGAGTATGATGATTATGGAATCGAAGATAACGTTGAAGGACAGTATTTAGCAGTTAAACAAGAAATAGACAACGATCCCCTAGACGACAGTAACAGTGAAAATGAATATAATACTGCAAGCAGCCCGACACAGATTAACATGGTTGATGTGAAAAAAAGTTACGTGAATGCGCTGAGGGCTCTGAATGATGAGTTTAGAAGACTAAACAAAGTGTTTAGGGACAATCCTAGTGCATCTAACTTGGACACTATGGGCCGTTTAGCTAGGGAACTAAGTAAAATAAAACCTATTGAGAAAATTGACATCAGTAATATGTTTGTAGAACTAGAGTGAAGGAAAATTACAGAGATACTGTCTGTGATTAGTAATTATATGAATAATACATTGTGACGTTGTATTTCCAAAGAATGTTAACTGTGATTTTAAAACATGTTTTTTTTTGTAATAAATACAGTTATAGGACATTTTTTGTTTTTTTAACATTCTTGCCTACGCCGCTAGTAAGAGGGTGAATATCTATACTAATATTATAAAGCGGAAGAGTTTGTTTGTTTGGTTGAACACGCTAATCTCAGGAACTACTGGTCCGATTTGAAAAATTCTTTCATTGTTAGATAGCCCATTTATCTAGGAAGGAGTATACAGGGCGTATTTGACATCGTAACGCAAACTTCGGGTAAAGGCTACATCTCATGCCACTAACCAAATTGTGGAAGTCATTAATCTCGCTAATGAACGGTTACAGAAATTGTCATTTTCGAGCGCGCAATGTATTGTGAACAACGCGATACAAACGCGTGAGAGCGTTGCACGCAATACATACCTACTTCACGTCTTGCACACAAACGTACATGGTCTGCGACGCCGCCGCGGCGACGCGCCGCGCCGCACCGCGCACGTATGTGTGTATGTAGGTAACTACGAATCGCCACATGAAATTACTTAATCACTGAGAATAACTACGGTGCCTACCTGCTGATGGTAGGAACATGTTTATGCAGAATGTTAGAGAAAAAAGCTGACCTTGAGCTATGTTTCTATCAGCGAAATGTGTTTATACCTACCTACTAACATGATTATGCAGAAGTTAAGGAGACTTGCTTAGTCTCTTATAATCACGAACACGACTCCGATAAGGATTGATAACAAAGCCGGCGATGTGCGAGTTAGACTCTCACACAAAGGGTTCCGTACCATAACCATAAACAAAAAACACGTTTCTTGTATGCGAGCTTTCCAATGGAGCTCTCTGTAAATTTAATTTTTTATTTGTTAGAAATACCATGCCTGAGATACAGCCCACTAACAGACAGACGGACCGGCCGCGGCGGCCGAACAGCAGAGGCTTAGTAATAAGGTTCCATTGGTTACCTACTCTTCGGGTACGGAATCCTAAAAAGAAGCTTGCAGGAGGTATTAACGAGTAACTACCTAGAACTCACCTTAGGCTCGCTCACCCCTAATCAGATAGGGTTCGAAGAATCGAAGTGGCCGGCGCCAGCACTGAGCGCGGCGCAGAGTTTCAGCGTGGACACGGGGCAGAAACGTTGGGTCCTGACGCTGAGGCCTGAGCACACTCCTCACACAGCGACGCAAACACATTCACTATGCGATTCCGCTTCTCGGCTGCGGAATCGCACTCTGCTGACACAAACACCTTGTCCTTGACATAACCCCAAAGAAAAAAACCTAATGGGGTCAAGTCTGGTGAGCGAGCTGGCCATGGCTCCCGGCCGAATCTCCCAATCCACCGATTCCCGAATGATTCGGTACCTAAGGCAGCGTCACATCATCAGCATGTTCCCGTATTCTTGGGCACTGAAGTTCTCATTAAGTCCAGATGACATTTTTCAATGAAACACAAAGACACACAAAAACACGCAAGTTCACAGAAAGAAACCAAAATTTGTCTTCTCTAACGTTTCCAAAACCGATTTTTGCAAAAAAAAATGCACTCGTTCGCGATCAGCGTCAACAAGGAACTGACAAAAATCCATCATTATTTCATTAAAAATGTTCTTTCGATCTATCCTTTGAGGTCGCCGACAGATACCTACATTGGACCTACAGTGCCAGGGCCGGGCTTGCGGTGATAATAGTATGAAAATTCATTTTTTGCTTTTAATTTATTCATGTTTTTTTATCGAATAATTTTGGTATTGTAAAACTGAACTTTTTTTTAAAACCAAACAGAAACAAATTAGGGTCATCAATCGTCATGATTATGTTTCAACACCCGTGTTGATGCCGTATTTAAAATTCTGTCACATTAATTGTATCAAAGCGAACAATGGGTATAGCAAGATCCAATTGTAATAAGCATAACATTACTTATTTTAACTTATTTATTTATTTATTTATTTAACAATTTATGTACAAACATTTTATCAGAACATAAGAAGAAGGAAACAGAAAACAAAGCATTATTATGGTTTTACGCAATTATTAATAGTAAGAAAAAAAAAGATTATTTTCTCGGTCGGATATCATCGTGACTCCACATAAACGCTTATTAAAAAGCGTTTTACCGGTTGCACCCAAATACGGCCCTGGCGTCCGTCGGTTTCGTCGGTAAAGGTCAAAGAGCGCGCGCTACGTGTTGCCGCCGCAATATGAAAATGGGTTTTATCGACACAAAACAAAGTAACCGATTTTCAACCTTAATCTATTACGTTAATGTTGGAAATTGGCTACTTCGTTTTGCTGTGATACGTTTCATTTTCTTTGGAATGCAGTCTTAGGCGGCATGCTTTTAACAAATCATACACGCGTGACACACATGCATACTTGTTAGTGTGTGGGCAGCTACTATGCATTGCGTTGACCTTTCGTTTGTACTTTAGCACAGCTGAGCTGATACCTATTTGTGGTTTTATTTACATTGCTCTTTTTAGTGAAACTAGTTAATTATTTATTTTTTTATTAAAAATCTCATTGCGTTAGGTCAGAATAACGATTATGAGTAGTCTAAAGTAAAAAAAACTCTTGAAAAAACTGGAAAAATGAGAAAAAAGCCGATGAAAAATTCCAACTCTGGGGTGTCCAGAATCATGCCCTGGACCCATGGAAATCTTTGTGCGTCGATGTCAGATACACCGTGTATATCATCACGCTAAGACCAATAGGAGCGGAGCAGTAATGAAAAATGTTACGCAGACGACGTTGCACGGGTCAGCTAGTTTAAAATAAAATACTCGATGAGCACGCACTTGCCGCACTTCACCGTCACCAATGCGTGGTTTCTAGTGTCTGAACTGCCAGTCGATTCTGTCGACATCTCACCGTGATCACTTAGGTGGTTTGAACGACAAGTGAGCTGTCATGCCATCTTGTTAGTATAATTTGACAGCTCACTTTTTGTTCACTTCGCCTAAGTGTTCACGTCGACATGTTTACAGAATCGCACTGCAGTGTACAGCTACAGCACTCACTTGGCAGTGGACACGAAGTCGGACAGCTCGCCGTCGTCGCGCTCGAGCTGGTCGAGCGTGCGCGCCTCGCCCGTGCTCTGCAGCCCGATGACCACGCACTTGCCGCACTCACTGTCACCACCGCGTGGTTTACATTAGGTGTCTAGTGTCTGCACAGTGTACAGCTACAGCACTCACTTGGCAGTGGACACGAAGTCGGACAGCTCGCCGTCGTCGCGCTCGAGCTGGTCGAGCGTGCGCGCCTCGCCCGTGCTCTGCAGCCCGATGACCACGCACTTGCCACATTTCACTGCCTCTCGTGCCGTCACCACCGCGTGGTTTACCTGGGAACAACATAAAATGGTAGTAATCGAACATTGTATGACTAGAGCAGCAGAACTTTACAAATTTTCTCAAAACCAAAATGTCGTCGGCGTCAATGCGAAATTCAGCGAATTTCGGCCCCATCGACCATCTGTTTTGCGAGCAATGTGCCCTGCCCCCTGCCACTTTAGCTTGGCGGTCCTTCGGGCTATGTCGGTAACCATGGTGGTTCTTTTGCGGTTTTCATAATTCCTGATTCGATCACGCTAGGAAACTCCCAAGCATTGCCGTTCAGTGATTTTAAGCCTTCTGATGCATGACTCCGGAAGAAAAATATTTGGCGAAAATTTATTTTAGAAGATTTTGACAAAAGCAGTGATTGTGACATTTATTTATTCATGAAACAATTCACCTTGTGTTTGAATTATGTAGTACATTAATTAATTAATTACACCTAAAAATAGTATTGAACAAGGAAAAACTACAATTCGTCGGTAAAACGGTTTTCCTGGGGATTACGCTTGACTCAAGCTTGCAATGGAGTACTCATATAACATCTCTTGCAGGACTCTTGTCCACGTCCATACAACGTTCGCCTAAGAGCCAACAGAGACGTGAATTTACTTTCTGTATTCTAAATAATGCATGTTTTCGAATGAAACTAAATTAAAATCACAGAAACTTCTGAGGATTGTAAAAATCCAAAACGCTTTCGGATTTTGTGGTTATAATTAGGCCAATAGAAACAAACCAAATTCACTAAGATCCCAGAGCTGCCAGACCTCTCTTATTTTCTCACTAACAAAATGTGTGGTATGGAGTAGTTTTAGCATGTTCTTTGAACATACGCAAACGTGGTACCTTAGACCGACGGCCGAGCCTCATCTTTCATGGGGTACTTTTTAAAATGTTATAATAAGATACCTCAACATATATTAGAACTAAATGAGACGAAATTCAAGTCTTGTATTAAACGCACACTATGCAGGCAAGCATATTATAAGTTGGGGGATTATATTGAAGATAAAAATGCTTGGCTGAATGCTGGTCCTGCTCCACAGCCACTAGGGAGCACAAACTAATCTGTAAATATTTCGGAAACATTGTTGGACCGGCTGAAGATCTGAAGATTGTAAGAAAAATTTGCATTGTGTAGAATCAACTTACTTAGCATTGTATAATTTCAGCCATTAACAGCACATGTGTGAGTACTGTGTACCTTTAACTTAAACTTTAATTATCAGTTTTAGGTATGATTTTGACTTGAATGTACCCTGGCGGTTGGGAGTGTCATGCTCACTCAAAAGTCTAGCTGATGGTGGCGTATGCGTTTGATAATTTGGCTCCCTTCAAAATGGTTGAGCCGAATGGTGATAGCGCATGCGTCATGTTCGTGAACGGGCGCCGTCAGTCGGGACTGGTCTTTTCTTAGCTGCCATGGTTAATTTTAATTATTTCTTTGAATTGTTCCTCTTTTATTCCGGACGCTTTTATCCTGCTCGTATTTTGCATCGTTCTCACATGTATGTATAATTTCAACCCGATGTAAATAAATCTTTGTAAAAAAATTTTATTTTTAAAAGAGTGTCCGTGGAGTTTCTTGCACGTTCTTCTCCATAGAGATCTACGCTTTGGAACGTGCAAATAGCTTCAACTTTTTGAACCGACCGACCTTGACAATTCAAAAGTGCCTGTAAATGGTTTAATTGAAATAAATGCTTGAATTTTGTTTTTTTTTTTTAATTTTACAATGTTCTTTAGGCCCATTCGTTTTGGGGATAAGGGGGTATGGTAAATTTTTATCTGTTTTCCTTAATTATTTCGGAATGTTATTTTTTAAATTTTTTAAATAATAATTTTGTTTGATATGTCACAAAGTTTAGATGGAAAACTTGAATTCATCATTCAAGATAATTTGAATCGATCGCCACCAACTCAATTATCGACTTGAGTGCTATGTATTTTAAGTTGATTTTTAAGCAACCAGGAGGTATATTATACACACAATAATCTATCAAATTTCGTTTTCAGCTTTATTGATCAGGCATTAGTTTCAAGGTTGATTGAGAATATTTTACAGTTATGAGTATAGGATGTGCTTTCTGATTCTACTAAAGTGGCCTTTTTATACCCGCTGTATTAAAAAAGGCCTTAAAAAGTATGAATTGCAATGGAATTTGACCTCTGTCTTGTATGACACAGAGTTGGTACCCTGAACTCAAATAGAAAAACTCTTGTGCAGCCTTACCTTGGCAGCGATACACAGGTACTTGAAGAACCTCTGATGCGCCGACCAGAACTGTCCCCACATGGTCTTCTTCATCCTTGACTCCGCATTGATAAGCTCCGCTGCCTCCGTAAACCTTTGCATGGCTTCTACCCACTGTGGAAACAAACTAAATATTTTATACTGCATTTTATTGTAGTTTACCATGTTTATATTGAACTTGGTTTTTCCCGCGATACGTCGGTTCCGTGTTCCTATCTTATCCATTTATATATTTGTCAGGGAAATTTTTTATCAGTGAAACAATTGTCCTTAAGGTGAATGCTCCAACCAGCCCGCGAAATTCAAATTTTCTTACGTTTTTTGCAATTTGCAGGCCAGTGCTAGGTTGTATGTTGATTAAAATATTATTCGCGGCTGTAAGACATATGTAGTTACAGAATTATAAAGCTTTATGAACTTAGAGCGTTGTATTGATGATTTTGATTATTATAATTCTTTAACTACATATGTCAGAGAACAGCTCAAAATTCTTTCTTAACGATTGTTACCGAGATGAGATTCACCTCTAAGAGAGGCACCTCTTCGTTCTTGCAGGACACGCCGTGGAAGGGCTACAGGGCAGTACTGACCAGTTCCACGGACTTGTCGTAGGTCTCCTTGAAGGCGTCCGACAGAGGCACCTCCTCGATCTTGAAGGACACGCCGTGGAAGGACAGTTGGCGCGCGATGTACATGCCACGCAGCTTCATGTCCATGGCCACGATCTCCATAGCGCCTACTCCTCTGAACAATTGTAAACACATTATTACTTAGACAAATAAAAAAGTCTAAAGGTTAGTTCCCAGACTTGAAACATTTGGTTTGTTTTGTCAGTGCAGTTAGCCGTACGCCCGTACCGCTCGACACGAGCATTGTGAGCGCGTGTTTGCAAGTAAGTCAGTGCAGGTTAACGTAAAATGGAGCACGCTTGAGTCGAATGCTCGAAGCGAACCTTCGCCACATTTAGTTTATCGCCGTTTGGTAACCAAGTTCGCCTCAAATGATACATTACAAACAAACGTTGCAAGTCAGTCTTCGCCTTTATATTATTTCTAAATTAGTGTGATGATGAATAGTATATTTCATTACAAGTGCGGAAAGGCTGTCATTGCAAAGAGTTCCGACAAATGTCTACCCGAGCCGAGGCGCAGCCGAAGGCGAGGGTTGACAGTCGGAACAAGTTGCAATGACGGTTCCGCAGGTGTACTGAACGACTATTTTTAATACAGTTGCGAAAAAATGAAGCAATTTAATAAAATAATAATAACACAACAAACAAGTAAACTCGCAAAGAAAATTTCTGGAAAATGGCGCCAACCGTAGAATATAAGCAGTTTTTTTTTCTTCACCCGTTTTGGTAGGCAAAGGGAACTATCCATACAGCTTAGTCTTCAGTAGATTTTTTTTATTGATATGAAGTGAAAATGAAATTTAATGAGGTGAAATGAAATGAAACCTAACCATTCAATAAAATGATTAAATCTGATATTGAAATAAATTAGTAGCTTCTTTTAAGAAATATACGTATTTGTATGAATCACAAAAAGTCTTTAGTATAAACTTCATGGTTGGTTTTTCTTTTTAATAGACATTATTTTGACAGTTGGGAAAGAGAACGCACGAGTTCGGGAAAGGTAAAAAAAAGCACTAGTATGTAATAGCCCACATCCCGAACGCTATACGTCCCTGCAATACACCACTTTTTGAGCAACTGTATTAAAAATATTTTTTTATTAGTCATTGCTGGGAAAAGGTCAATAATACAGGTTGATTTTTTTAAAGTGTTAAAATGATAGCGTTCTTTTAGTTTGCAATGAGTTATTTTCCAGAATCTGATCCTCAATAACTACTCTTTGGGACGGTGGAAAAATACAGGCTGTGTTTTTATTTTCAAAATCAATCGGTTCGATATCTGGGTAGGAATAAATTTTTCAAAACTCCAATGATGCAGTCTCACTTTTCACCAAATTCGGGCTAGAGACTCCTTTCAGTGTTTTTCGATACTCTTCATAGTTTCAGATTTCAAGGCGCCCGTGGCGGACGCGTACACCACGCGCCCCTTGGGCAGATTGTTCTGCAGCTCGAGGGCGGTCAGAGGGCTAATTCACGTAAATTTATGACGCGCCGATAATATAAATTTATGAAGTTTTAATGCAGTTAAGTTTAAGTTTGAGTGAAAAACGGTATTCTTTGAACTGCGCGTAAACTGCGTATGAACTGCACGTCAACTGCACGACAACCAAACTCTACCGAACTTACTGACGGTGGAGAGGAAAAAATATAACTCATTAAATAATCGAATAGGATCGTTTAAATTTCAATAAATAATATGATGTTTTTATAATATTATATTAAAACTTAAACTTATAAGCTGTCATTTTGGGACGTCAAACAAATAGTAGAATACCGATCATGTTGCGTTCCGAAGCACGCACCAAAGACGCGTAACAGTAGAATGCCGTTATTGCGCTCGCGTGACGCAAACTTGACGTGTGCGTGTCTGACAGCGGTAGAGAATACGAATAGCGTTCTTTTGATCGAACTTAACTTCAACTGCACTGCAACAGCACTTATTTAGTTACGTGAATTAGCTTACATGCCTGTCTTGGTGGTTGACTCACCTCTTCTCAACAGCATTGATGAAGTCCATGAAGGTGGGGAAGGGCGTGCCGTCCCCCCAGATGCCCAGGCGCACCATGTAGGCCATGTTGCGCGGCTCGCTGGCGCCCGTGGCGGACGCGTACACCACGCGCGCCTTGGGCAGCTTGTTCTGCAGCTCGAGGGCGGTCAGGCCTGTCTTGTGGTTGACTCACCTCTTCTCAACAGCATTGATGAAGTCCATGAAGGTGGGGAAGGGCGTGCCGTCCCCCCAGATGCCCAGGCGCACCATGTAGGCCATGTTGCGCGGCTCGCTGGCGCCCGTGGCGGACGCGTACACCACGCGCGCCTTGGGCAGCTTGTTCTGCAGCTCGAGGGCGGTCAGGCCTGTCTTGTGGTTGACTCACCTCTTCTCAACAGCATTGATGAAGTCCATGAAGGTGGGGAAGGGCGTGCCGTCCCCCCAGATGCCCAGGCGCACCATGTAGGCCATGTTGCGCGGCTCGCTGGCGCCCGTGGCGGACGCGTACACCACGCGCGCCTTGGGCAGCTTGTTCTGCAGCTCGAGGGCGGTCAGGCCTGTCTTGTGGTTGACTCACCTCTTCTCAACAGCATTGATGAAGTCCATGAAGGTGGGGAAGGGCGTGCCGTCCCCCCAGATGCCCAGGCGCACCATGTAGGCCATGTTGCGCGGCTCGCTGGCGCCCGTGGCGGACGCGTACACCACGCGCGCCTTGGGCAGCTTGTTCTGCAGCTCGAGGGCGGTCAGGCCTGTCTTGTGGTTGACTCACCTCTTCTCAACAGCATTGATGAAGTCCATGAAGGTGGGGAAGGGCGTGCCGTCCCCCCAGATGCCCAGGCGCACCATGTAGGCCATGTTGCGCGGCTCGCTGGCGCCCGTGGCGGACGCGTACACCACGCGCGCCTTGGGCAGCTTGTTCTGCAGCTCGAGGGCGGTCAGGCCTGTCTTGTGGTTGACTCACCTCTTCTCAACAGCATTGATGAAGTCCATGAAGGTGGGGAAGGGCGTGCCGTCCCCCCAGATGCCCAGGCGCACCATGTAGGCCATGTTGCGCGGCTCGCTGGCGCCCGTGGCGGACGCGTACACCACGCGCGCCTTGGGCAGCTTGTTCTGCAGCTCGAGGGCGGTCAGGCCTGTCTTGTGGTTGACTCACCTCTTCTCAACAGCATTGATGAAGTCCATGAAGGTGGGGAAGGGCGTGCCGTCCCCCCAGATGCCCAGGCGCACCATGTAGGCCATGTTGCGCGGCTCGCTGGCGCCCGTGGCGGACGCGTACACCACGCGCGCCTTGGGCAGCTTGTTCTGCAGCTCGAGGGCGGTCAGGCCTGTCTTGTGGTTGACTCACCTCTTCTCAACAGCATTGATGAAGTCCATGAAGGTGGGGAAGGGCGTGCCGTCCCCCCAGATGCCCAGGCGCACCATGTAGGCCATGTTGCGCGGCTCGCTGGCGCCCGTGGCGGACGCGTACACCACGCGCGCCTTGGGCAGCTTGTTCTGCAGCTCGAGGGCGGTCAGGCCTGTCTTGGTGGCCTTGCCCGACCCCACGGGGCACAGGTTTTTGGCTTTGTGGCACTCGTCAAATACAATCTGATGTTTGACTTCAGGATTTTAACTGGGGTATGTTTGTAAGGGGGAAAGTTACTTAAAATATCGATGTTGCCGGTGTTAACATTAGATGAAAGGTTTGAAAGTTTGCGTCATGGCCGCGTTTCCATCTGCATACAACTTGCATGCAAGTTTAATTACATTGCGGGCTACCAAGGGATCATCTGATCAAGCGCTCCATCGTGGCCCGTAGTGTAATTAAATTTTGCATGCAAGTTGCTTGCATGTGGAAACGCGGCTTTAGTCAACTGCTGAATTTGCGTCAAAAAATATTTTTTTAACTGACGTTAAAAGTTTTCAAATACTCAAAGAAAAAAAAAACAAAATGGCGTTCGAACTTTGAAAATCTCCTAATTATCATTTCTTAACCAAAATCCGTAGTACAAAAGGATACGCATCCGTCGAAGTCGTCGCCGCACCACTGCAGCAGCTGCTTGAGGCGCGTGCGGTACTTGGTGCTGGTGGACTGCGTCTCGCCGATCAGCGCCGAGTACGTGCTGAAGATCACGCCCTTCTTCACGTTGCCGTTCACCGCTGACGAGATCTTCGCGTACTTGAACTGCGGGATAACATGTGGGGTTTACAACTGATAAAAAAATCAAAATACCACCATTTCGGCACTGGAACAGATCATTTGAAGGGATTTAATACTGGAATCCTGTTTGCAGTTCGGGGTTGAAGCTAGCCCAAGGCAAAAGGCACCGCTATCGTACTCTCCTACGGTCATATAGCCGGTCGATTCTGTAAACATGTCGAAGTGCACACTTGGTGAAGTGATCACGAAATGAGCGCTCACTTCGTGATCATTTCACCAAAGCGTTCACTTCGATATAGTAACAGAATCGCACTGCTGTTAATAGTGCGCGCGCCCGCAGCCCCCATCCCCGTGCAAAGACGGACATATTATACTGAATATCAGCGTCATTTGATTTGGAACCTCACTTAGACCGCGCGCGCTGTAGCTAAAGTCCGGCCGCGGAGCAGGAAGAATTTCGTCCTTTGACCTGTTATTACCTGTCTCTGTCACTCCCGCGTTAAAAGTTTGTGTCTCGCTCGCACAGATGCAATGGCCGCCGTCCTCAGTGATTGGAAACCTTTTACCTAATAGTGTAAGATAATTTGTTCTTTTTTGCATGTAAAAAAAGAGGATTCGAAATTAGTTAAGACTAGATGATAATGTAGACAAAACTGTTGATTCTTTTGTAATAAATGTGATAGGCGAGACGTCTTCGGAAAGCAGACTCCGATACGGGTAGAGGAATCGGATTCTGATTTATGTTTTTTTTTTATTTCTGCCGTATTAATAATTGTAAATCTAAATAAATAATTTATATGAAAACAACATTTTTTTTATTTTCTGAGTTGGTAAATTTTCTTTCTCGTTCAAATATTAATTTCATGTAAACCGCACTCCGCACTGTCAGTAGGTAAAGAGGTCATTGTACGAAATTCTTCCTGCTCCGCGACTGGACTTTAGCAGTAGAGGCCTACCTGCGCGCTTGCGGGCTATAATGACCTACTTTATGATAGACTTGCTTTTGCCCGTAACTTCGTACACGCATATCCCGTTTCTTCCCGTTCCCGTAGGAATTTCGAGATTTCTCAATTTATTTATTTAAGGACAACCAACAACCACCTACACCAAAATACATGTTGAAGTACCGTATCTATGCATTTTATAGTGCAGCCTTAAGAGTGTGTATTCCGTCCACTAGCGCCGCCAATCGTTTTTTATTAATTGTGGTAAATTTAAGACACGTAGATAAAAAACCGCTCTGTAGTGCACTAAAGAAATGTATCTATTATTTTTTGACAGCTATTTTTAATACATAACTCATGGCTAAATAGCCAAAACGGCAATTATTGCTAAAAGTGGCCACTTTTACTATTTATGTTCTAAAGTACAAAACATAACTCTCAAAACATAATAAATACATTTCTTCAGTGCACTACAGAGCGGTTTTTTATCTACGTGTCTTAAATTTACCACAAATAATAAAAAACGATTGGCGGCGCTAGTGGACGGAATACACGCTCTTAATTATAGGCTCCTACGGCGGCATGCATTAAACATAGGATTAGGAAATGTAGTGTAGTTAAAAAATAGATTTAACTTATTTAGACAGGTTGGATTAATCAAATCAATCAATCATTATAAACTTACTATAACTATACTCTTAGTGCTCTCTTACACTCCCCAAGGAACCTACATGCCAAAGATCATCTTCCTAAGATCAGTAGTTTCGGCTGTGCGTTATCTGTCAGACACACAGTAACGGAAGCATTTTATATATTAGGACTAGCCCGCCACACATTAAACCACTGCAACTCCAGAAAGCCAGAATCAACACTGGCGACCACCAGAAAAACGCCGAGCTAGTGAAGCCCGACGAGTCCCGGAAAAACAACTGTCTTGGATCCCGCATCGAAATTAATCAGAAGAGTATGTACAATAGGAAAAAATAAAAAATGCTACTAGCTGACCTGGTCTTAGCGTGATGATATATAGCCTATAGCTTTCCTCGATAAATGGGCTATCTAACACTGAAATAATTTTTCAAACCGGACCAATAGTAGTTCCTGAGATTAGCGCGTTCAAGCAAACAAACAAACTCTTCAGCTTTATAATCTATAATATAAAAATGAATCGCCGAATGTGTTGCTAAGCGCAAATCTCGAGAAAAGCTGAACAGATTTCGCAATTTTTTTTTTCATGCGTTTGTTATTGTCAGGAGAAGGTTCTTATGAAATAAAAAAATAAGAAAGTTGCAAGGTTGCCAGTTGACGGGAGCGAAGCCGCGGGGGACAGCTAGTATTAGATTTGTATGGATAACACTTTAGACGTTTTCGTAGAGCTGTGAAAAGCAAATGAGTGTTGGTTGTGTATTTTGTTTTAGTGTCATAGTGTGCTAGCTAACAAGTGATAAATAACATATATTTTTTTGTGCCACGAAATTTTTAGAAGGAATTTTGAATTACTTTGCATACTAATTATTGTAAAATTGTAGTTCCTAAAACGTAACAGACAGTTGTGTTGCTGGGGAGTTTGTTGGCCACTTCTTCTCCACAGCTAAAACATTAGGAAGTGGTGACGGGCGGGCGTTTTGGGGGACTGTCTTTTGTAAAACTTGACGTTCGAAAAGTGCTGGCCCTCAGCCTAATTTGTATAACTGACTTTTGAATTTTGTTTTTTTTTTTTTTTTTAATTTTACCTTATTGAGCGGGTGCACCTCGATCTTATTGGCGCCGATGTCTCGCAGGTCGCGCTCGGCGTCGTACTTGAGGTCGTTGGACACGGACACCCAGATGGCGCGCTTGCGGCCCAAGATGTAGTTCTCGAAGATGATGCCGGCGATCGTGCGGCCCTTGCCCACGCCCGCACCGTCGCCTGACAGGTGCACACGGTCTTACTTTATTTATTTATATATGCTTCATTGTACACCAACATATAAAAACATAAAACAAAACGTTAAAGTAAAAAAATACAACCGACTTCCAAATAAAAAAAAACACTCATCGTCTGCCTAGCCTTTTCCCAACTGTATTGGGGTCGGCTTCCAGTCCCGGAACCGGATTCAGCTGAATATCAGTATTTTACGTGGAGCGGCTGCCTACCAGACCTCCACAACCCAGTAACTGGGTAACACCGTACTCCTTGGCAAGGCTGGTGTCAGATTTTCTGGCTTCTGACTATCCGTAACGATTGCCAAAGATCTACAAATGACAGCCGGGACCAACAGCTTAACGTGCTTCCGAGGCACGGAGGAAACTCGGTATGTTAAGATGGTCACCCATCCACAGACCAACCTCGGCAAGCGTTGCTTAACCTTGAAGATCGACAATTGCGGCTGTTATTATCTAGCCACGACCTCCTCACGATGTTTTTGTTAGTTTCTTCGTATTTTGACACCAACTTCCAAAATTAAAGTTAATTTTTACTTTGTAGTGTTTTTTTTTTATTTGGAAGTCGTTTAAGTAAAAGTTTTTTTTAATTTTTCACTATTTAGTGGCACCCCACACCTAACAACACCACTGCAAAATCGCAGAAAAGCAAAACACGCAATTTCGATTACTTGGATAACAAAAAAACCATCATCCAAGTAAACGAATTACAGATATTTCGATTTAAAATCCAAACTTCGAAACCGATTTTGATAAAATTTTAATGGGACCAATCTGCAAGTATCCTTTCAGATAAAACAACACGAATTTTTCAAATCGGTTAATGTCTGAGTTATGAGGTAACAAACATAAGAAAAAAAAAAACACAACCGAATTGAGAACATCCTCCTTTTTGGGAAGTGTCAAATTACGAAGAAAGTAACAAAAACACCGACTTCCGAAATTAAAGTTATTTTTTATTTTGTAGTGTTTTTCTTTTGGAAGTCGGTTGTATTTTTTTTTTTGTAAACTAGCTGATGCCCGAGGTGATTATAATATACTAACACCTTCCTCGAGAACCACTATATCCATTGGTTAAACAGCATGAAAAACGGTTCAGTAGTTTTTGCGCTTATTGCGAACAGACAGACGCGGCGGAGGACTTTGTTTTATAATATGCAGTGATAGGTTAAAGGTATATACTGAGGGCCTAGCACGAATATTTTGACGTATAGTAACGCTAACGTAAGTGAATTTTGAATGTGAAAAACTACAAGCCCATATTATTTTGGTTTAATATTACGGGACATACACAATTTATATAATTCATAAATATGAATTTAGTTTCTAATTCAAATAAATACTATGTGCAAAACGAGTACTGTAGCTGTAGTAAAATTTTACGTAACGTTACTATACGTCAAAAATATTCGTGCTAAGCCCTCAGATGAGGCGAGGCGTGAATGGGATTGGCGTGAATTGAATTTATTTTGTAAATAAGTTAACACTTTTGGTCCAAACCCCACGCACATGCCTTGGACCCCACGCGACTTAGGAATCATGCCTACGAACCCATACTCAGCCACCAGATTCTGCTGCTCCGGCTTACACGGACAGTACAATGATGCACGACAACTATGGTGCTCTACCAAATCCTCGTCCTAAAGAGACGCGACTCACCGATGAGGAAGCCAGCCCTGGTGCCATCGGGCAGCAGATGCTCGTGCGCCTGCGAGGCGTACACCACGGCCTCCAGCTGCAGCGCCGACAGCAGCCCGTTGCGAATGGTGTCGTCCTAAAGAGACGCGACTCACCGATGAGGAAGCCAGCCCTGGTGCCATCGGGCAGCAGATGCTCGTGCGCCTGCGAGGCGTACACCACGGCCTCCAGCTGCAGCGCCGACAGCAGCCCGTTGCGAATGGTGTCGTCCTAAAGAGACGCGACTCACCGATGAGGAAGCCAGCCCTGGTGCCATCGGGCAGCAGATGCTCGTGCGCCTGCGAGGCGTACACCACGGCCTCCAGCTGCAGCGCCGACAGCAGCCCGTTGCGGATGGTCTCGTCGGGCAGGCTCACTTTGTACGTCACGTCGACCGGCTCCACCGACGAGAGGGAGGCTGTCTCCACCACGGGGTCGGGATGCTTGCGACCTAGTTTCACTGTGGGGAAAAGTGGACTTGAGTATGGTGGTCTTGTACAGGGTAAGCGGTACTAAGTGTTAGGACTCTTAGGGCCAGTTTCACCGGTTACGGATAAAGTGTCGGTTAGTTATGTGATGGATAACTAACCGACACTTATAATACTATAATACTTTATAATACTGAAATACTTAATAAATTTGCCAGATATCGCTATCCGACACCTGTGAAACCAAAAGTTTTAGTTAATCTGCCAGATAAGTTCCTAATAGGCTAACCGACACTTTATCCGTAACCGGTGAAACTGGCCCTTACAGTTATTCAGCTCTATTCGCGTTTCGCTGAACGATTTTGGTCACACTTATACAGTTCTGCTTCTATCAGCTGCGTACAGCGTCAGCGTCAGCGTCGTAAGAATGATAAGGCGTCAGCGGCAGAACAGCGCTGAACTCGCATGATAATAACACAGTTATCCACGTTTTATATTTGTATGCCGCGAAAGCGGAATTGACGGGGAAAGCTGAACGGATGCGTACGCGTCTCTATACAAAATCGTTGTTTACTATGGGCATAAGCCAAATAGAGCTCAATAAGTGTGAGTAGTTCCTAAAGTCCCGCAAACCTTCATAAAGAGGGGAGGATCCTCCGACCAGTCCGGTGGGCAACTGCACCTATTGATAGGCAAACGTTTGACCGCTATCTCTGATACCGCGATGCAGGATTTCGTTAGTAGTTCGCTGATCGCAGAATAGATGGCGTTGCGGTTATTTTTGTTGCTTTTTTTGTAGCGGCATCGGCATTGATGCTGCAGCACTTTAAAGAAGTCGTTCGACAGTAACCCTGAACTTGAATTTATAATTCGATATCATCCAATTTATCGCCACTAACTGAAGTCGCGCCATAGTGAATTTGAGCTTGCTTCGTTCACGCAACTTTTTGTTAGTAGCCAAAATGTCTACGTTACTTACATTTCGGAGGCATGTAGTCTGCGTATGTTTCGGCAACGCCCATCTCTTCATCGTCAACTTCTTCTTCTTCTCCACCCATCTAAAAACAACGGAAAAACATTTAAGTAAACATGTACTGTTGACCTACATTCCAATCTGAGGCAACTAGTGCCATCAAGTCTGTAATGAAACTAAAATAAATGCTACCAACTGCGTGACAAGTGTGATATTTGGAATTATTTTGTACTTTTTTGCATCAAGTCAATGTTTGTTTTGCAATTATTACTTAACCGTATATTAGCAGCGCGATTCTGTAAACATGTCGAAGTGAACACTTAGGCGAAGTGAACGGCAAGTGAGCTGTCAAACCATAAAAATAAGATGGAATGACAGCTCACTTGTCGTTCACTGCACCTAAGTGATCCCAGTGAGATGTCAACAGAATCGAACGGCAGTTGCAGAACATCCTCATCTTAAAATACAAAGACAGTTTCTCAACGGGCCCGCCCGTCTCCACTTCCCAGCTATAACACTAGGAAGTGGTGACGGGTGAAATTTTGACTTTTAAAAAGCGTTGATTTTCAGTATAATTTAAATAAAGAATTAATTAATTGATTTGTAATTATAATAACACATACCTTTTCCTGCTGCTGCCACATGTTACCAGGTTTGTTCTGTGCCCAAATGGGGCCAACCTGTGCAAACTGGCCCAGCATACCCGCTAGGGGACCACCCATTCCCGACTGGATGATTTGGTTCAAATTCTGCATTAAGTACGAGTTCATGCCGGTCATGCCCACCATCTCCACTGTTGGGAAACAAAACGTTAGTTGATAATAGATGGAGCTGTTCTCAAATGTGTATTAGGTGAAAGAAACAGCGTCAGCGTGAATGCAGGGCCTTGTAACTACAATTTTTGGTGAAAAGATTTTTTTTTTGACAATTTTAATAGAAGAAGTAGCCATCCATTTATTGATAAAACAATGAACAAACTGGCAAGCATGCTTTTTCGTTAAAACAGGTTGCATAAAACCTGTAAAAAAACTTTCCTTGCCTTAACAAGGTCCTGCATTGACGAAAGATGGCGCTGATACAAGGTCGGTTACGAATAAAAATCGATCGTAGATATCTAATTTTAGTAACGAGAGCGTCGAAGTGGCCGCAACCGACATTTGCAAACGATTCTTGGAGAATTCTCTCTTCATTATTATGTTATTAACTTATAAATGTGATAAGTTTAAAAATAGTACAAAAACCAGTTGATTGCAGCCACTCCCACGACACTAACTACTTTTTAAACAGAAAGTAAGTTTTGTAATAAAAATAGGTTACTGATAGTCTCGTATACCTTTATAACACAAACAACAACAAGGAAATAATTAACTAATTAGAAAATGCCTGGCCATTCGCTTTTAAACAATCTTGCTCAGCCCACAGGAAAGTAACTACATATAAATTCAATACTAACAACGAGTACCAAATTATTTGAAAAGGAGAGATGAAACTAAGTGCAAAAATACAGTAAAGTTATGGTTAAAAAAGTTCCCACTACAGTAAAGAAATAAATGCAAAAATATTATATGAAAAGACGACCTGTCAGTATGCTGCGGAATATTTACATCTATGTAAAAAACATAATTCACACGCATCGGTCGTCTTTCATCTTGTCACTAAAAACAGTTGCATTACGAGCTGTCGAACATGTTTTTTTTTTTTTTTTACGTATCAATTTCATTCGAATTCCATTAAAAGTGAGAGTTAATTTACGAATTTTTTATCTGTAGTTACTAAACCTTGCTTTAACATTTTGAGCACATTAAAATGCGTTTTTCGACCAATTTCTAGTTTTTATTTATTTGATAATGACCATCACGGATAAAAAACTCGCCCTAAGAGCCTGTCCAGACGGGAACGTTTTACGCGCTTGCGCGTTTCAAATTATGTTAGGCTCAAAGCGCAAGAGTATTAGCAGTGCGATTCTGTAAACCTGTCGAAGTGAAGATTTGTGTGAAGTGATCCCGAAGTGAGCTGTTATTCCATCTTGACTACGTGGATTGACAGTTCACTTTGTGAAAACTTCACCCAATTTTTCACTTCTTGTTTACAGAATCGACCAGATGGGGGGGTGTATGTAACTCTAGTAACCTCACCTGTATAACGCTCCGTCTGGATAGGCTCTACGTGTGTTACACCAAGAGGGTTAACTTTAAGCGTTGGCGTTTCTCCAACGTCCAAGTCTGTAGTGGCAAACGTAAACGTCGCGTCAACGTGACGTTAACGTTGCGTTTTTGCCAACAGGTAAAATCACGCCATCCCGCTCTTTCCGTGAGAGCGCGGACGGGACGGCGTGGAATGTACCTGTTGCCAAAAACCGCAACGTCAACGTCGCGTCTGCGCAGCGTTGACGCTGCATAGACGTTGGAGAAACGCCAACGCTCGTAAAACGCCAGTGGGATAGCGGCCTAAACAAAAGTTAACGTCAAAATTATTCGCATTGTGACTATTATCTGGAGGCCAATCGCGCTAATTTTAAAAGTTTAGGTCCGCTTGCAATTCGTTTCCAATTCAGTTTTAGTTATGATCTAATTTCGATTCACCTGTAAGGAATTTGGTATCGCGCTAAAGTTTAATTAAACTTCAACCAAACTTGCGTCAAAACTATATCGTAACCTTTACAAATATTTTCGTATTTTCCTTCAAAATCCAAACAACACAACGCGAACGATTGAGAAAAAGTCACGAAAAAGTAGCACTGTTTCAACTTTTTGTTTGACAGCGGTAACGTTACAGTTGTGATGCAGTTGCGTTCCAAGTTTCTGTCAAACGTTTAGCGCGATACGGAATGTTTAAAAAAGTTGTGAAATGGCTACAGTTCAGTTGCGTTCCAGCCGAATTTTATTAGCGCGATTGCCCTCCAGGCGCAACGAATGTTCAATTATACGTCCACAACAACGTTACTATCTAGAATAGAATTTTATCACCACTTCTAAGATGCATTTGTGAGGCTATACAATCTCAATCTAAGCTGACTTTAAATTGTATAGGCTTTCTGTGCAATGAGAGATCAGTTTATACCGAAAATTCATAATAGCTTGATATATGTCGTTATGAAGTGCCTATGTTCTACGGATAGAACAGTTTTCTTCTCTGTGTCCCTACGCCCAAAAATAAAGCTAACCAATCCTGGTTTACCATTTCACTGCATTTTTATGTGGTACCAGTTCAACAACTTAATGAGTAGCATCAATATTAATTCAGTTGAAAGACGTTAACTGCTGGACAAAGGCCCCCCAAGAATCGACTCAGGGTTGTGTACCCTCGTATCCAGCGGATTCGTTAGAGGTCAATGAGTAAGGATGCTTTCCACCAGAGATGTGCGAGGATACGTAGCGTGGAATGTGTTCAAGGTTCAAAGTGTTTATTTAAAACTTGCTGACCCACGCAACTTCGTCTGCGTCACATTTTCCATTAATGCTCGGCTCCTTTTAGTCTTAGCGTGATAATATGTAGCCTATATCCTTCCTCGATACATGGACTATCTAATACTGAAAGAATTTTTCAAATCGGACCAGTAGTTCAAATTCAAATTACAAACTTACAAAGAAATGTTACCTCTTTATAATATTAGTATAGATAAACTATTTACAGGCACTTTTGAATTGTTAAGGTCGGTCAGTCAAAAATATGTACAGCACGCTCCAAAGCATAGATCTCTATGGAGAAGAACGTGCAAGAAACTCCACGGACACTCTTTTAAATTAGTTTGTTTTTAGAATGGCTCCATTTACTTAGTTTCGCTCAGTGAATATACCGCTACATCTTTGGTGGAAACGCAGCAGTTATCACCATCTGCATCTTTCAATTTGACACGCAAGCTAAGCAACTGGTGGTCCGATTTAAAATTCTTTCAGCGTTAGATAGCCCATTTATCGAGGAAGGCTATAGGCTATATATCATCAAGCTAAGACAAATAAGAGCGGAGCATTCATTGAAAATGTGCCGCAGACGAAGTTGCGCGGATCAGCTAGTAGGTAATATTTCTTGAATAAATAAATAAAAATAATGACTTCCCATCCTAGTGGGGTCAGAATACAACTGACTAAAACCCCACCCGTGTTTCTTCAAATGCCCTTTGCGTTCTAGGGCCGCGTTACAAACAATTCCGCTACCCTGGCAAGCTATCAAGTCTTCTTTTTTGCCATTAAGACTAATTTTCGGGTGATGTGAGTCTGTTTATCGATAAGGAAAGTCACCCTCACAGCGTCATATGGTTTCTTTAGTTACAACAACACGTTGCGAAACTACACTCAACGTGACGATATTTTTAAGCTTTTCCTAAAAGGGTTGGAGACTTTGTCCAGCTTCACTTCTTTGTGAAAACTTTCACCCTCAATTTTCTGACCATATTTTTTTACGCAACATTTACAAAATCAAGCTATTGAATTAAAAGGCTTCTTCTACACAAACGTTTTTACCAACTCATATATAAAAAATAAAACAAATATTGTTCTATAACTCCTGAATAAGTACAACTACATACGAATCGGGTCGGATCTAAAAATATGAAATCAGGTCAAACCTAGGGCTCTAATAGCGGCTAGGCCGAAGTATCATGAATATTTTAGCAAAATCGGTCCCGATCGATATCGACTGTTAGCTTGCATACCATTTACAGAAATAGAACTACACAGCCCAGGAAAATAAGACATTTTTTGCGATTGAAATAACAAGTTTTTAACTACCTTCAGCGGAATAGGGTATTTTACTGAAAAAATGTAATTAGTCCTTCAGATAGATTTCCAAAGATAATTGGTCACGTATTTTTTATTTCTTCATGTAAACAAAAAATTAAGACGATAGGTACAGTGCGTTGAAAAATACGTGTGACGTCACGTAAAAAAAGAAAAAATACGTTTCCAATATTTTTTTCTTTTGATAATCTTACTGACGGCGATGATACCCTATTCCGCTGAAGGAACTTAAAAAACTTGGATTTTCATTCACAGAAAATGTACTATTTTTTGCGGCAAGCTACAAATAGAAACGTTAGCAATCCGTAAATTTCACTGAAGCTAAGAAATAAAGTTATCTACATTAAGTAAAAGATATAAGCATGCTGAATTTGTTATGGAAATAGAACTTAACATAGTATCTACAGGGTGACGTTTTGTTAATTAGAGCTTATGCATACGGCGTATATTTACGCGCCGACGACGCACGTTTTACGTACACGCGTTCACGGCGCTGTATATGACCAAAAAGCAGGACTGTTTGCCTCAGAATATCGTTTAAAGCACGTTAAAAACGTCATGTGCTAAGGCCTTTAGCAATATTTCAGCGATTCTAATGAATATAACACTATTCGCACACACATACATACTATGGACCAAATCTGCTTGTATTTTTTTACACGAGCAGGTCCACCCTTATGTTTCCCGGGTTTTAAAAAAAATACTTGTCTGTCACTTATGTAAAATGGACATGCATTTTTCCTTTATCAACACAATAAAAATTATCAAAAATAAAATGCATCAAACGTGTGACGCCACGCGAGGTTCAACGTACAATTGTCTTTATTTTTTCTTTACGTGACAGTAGAAAAATGACTTGTCCAAATTTTTTTAATACTCAGGTTAGAGTTAAAACATATGTAGGGAGTACTACATAAGATTTAACTCTATCCTGAGTATTCCCATAGTTTAATTTGATAAAATCACTTTCAGCTACTGAAAGTTTAGCTATAAATTAAAAGGTCACCCAGACTTATACAAGAAATAAAATAAAATTTCGTTCTAATAGGAAAATAGCCAATCTGAATCCACAAAAATCAGCATGCCAAGCGACTTCTACAGTATAATAACAAAATATCGCCGCGTATAGTTTACTTTGCGGGCACTAACTACATCTGATCAAATCTTGTTTCCAATTCACGTAATTTCGACTTAAAAAAACAACTTTGTGCATGTATTCATAAACTTACTTTTGGAATTACTGTTTAAAAATATATTGACCTCATTTTGGAAACTGAACTGTATGTCTTAGCGTTAAGGTTAAGTTTCCGAAATCACACAAATTGGAAACATGCAGCAAAATTCATAGATTGTTGAATCGCTTTGCTATGTTAGCGTATCACACGAAGATGAACTCTACTCTTAAGCTATTAAAGTTCATATTTGTAGAAATAAGTAAGCAAGCGTTTCATATCGTAGAGTACGCGATGGTGGACGTTATCGCAGACACAAGCCTCATATATAAAGACTGCAAGCATTTCAAATTAATACGAACCTTAATTTGTTAAAAATTAAGACGATATTCGTATGATTCGCTAACTTGGCTCAATATGAACCTTGAGCTTTTAAAATTAAGGGCCAAATTCGTATGAACGCTAACTTTGCTTAGAACGAATGATGTATGTTGATGTTTATACGAGTAGTTCGCAGTACACCGTACTCACTCTGAGCGAGTAGGGAAGCGGCGCTGTACGCGGCCGACGAACCCGCCGCGAACGGAGACGGCGGAGCCAAGCCGGGCGCTACGCAAAATCACCGGGTCTATAAGCTAACCTTATACTGGCACTTGACTTGGCGCCTCAATTGTGCAATACAAAATTAACCTTATTTCGAAAAGCATAAGGCACATTTTGTATTACAGAAGTGACGCTAATATTTTGACAAAGTACGCCAAGTGAAGTGCCAGCTTTATAAACTAACCATACACTTGTAATGCATTTTTAATTATTTATTTAAACAGTTAAAAAGTAAGCACGACGGGTTAAACAAGGGGTAAGCTTGATTGAAACAAAAAACAGGAACTGGCAACGCTGAGCAGTGTGCACGAACCCTATACCATAGAAACGCTTCTGCATGAACGCTCTCATATCCGGCCTTTCGTTTGAACAAACCGCGCGAAGCAATGCGCCACCTGTTTCCATGACCTAGCCCTAAAACTAGAACTGCCAATACCACCTTTTCCATTGCGACAGATTTGGGACCAGAATCGAATATAAAAATATCTATACACATTCAAAAAATCCCTCGTTTAACCAGCCTCTTAAGGGAACCTGTCAAATACAGTACTCATTTTATCCCTCTATTTTGCCACAGGTAGAACTGCAGTGAGATTCTATAAATCTCACCGTGTATATTTAGGTGAACTGAGCTGTCAATCCATTCAAAACACGTTGTTATGACAGTTCACTACGTGCTTACTCCATTTAAGTTGACACGGTGACACACGTTCACAGAATGGCTGTATAAGATGTGACTGAATATTATTCATGCAAGGCTTCGACCACCAGTACAATCATCGGCACGATTCTTGGGCGCTGACCTTCACCTGCGCAAAAGTGAGTAATTGGGTCCCTTTGGTGGTATGAAGTGAGGTGCAGAGGCGCGGGGGCGGGGAAAGAGCAGTGATTGGCCCGTAGCGCATCGCGCGTCATAGCCGTCACTCGGGATTTGTTCTTTACTCTTGCTGCGCGTACCTCACGACGACGTTTTATTTGTCATAAGGTGTACGATGCGCAAAGCGATCCCCACTCTTCCGCCGAGCGCTCAAGAACCGTGCCGGTATCTGTACGATATTCTACTGTTATTTTGGCGTCTGCTAAATCTTTAATTTTCTGATGTGGATAGGCTTAGCATTAGAATTCAATCTTAGTCTACGTGTATGACATGTTACAATAATGTAAGTAATCGAGATTTTAAGCCGCGCAGTGCTTACAAAAACACAACAACGAATGCGATAACAGACCCATACATTTTTAATTTGTTTTTAAATGAATTTTGAAAGTGCTTAACACCATTTTTACCGAGCAATAACATTGAATTCTTTATCTCAATGTCGCCACATAATATTTATCAAAAAATTATTGCGTTTCACGATGGGTTATAATTCATGTGAATGATTTAATCATTGCTAGATTAGGTCACACACAACCCAATTTAAATTAACGAAACTACACCTAGCCTTAAAGTCTGTTTAGTTTTACCAAATAATTTTATTTGATATAGTAGAGTTAGGCATCGATCGATCATTGAGATCGAAATAAATGACAGCGAAAAGGAGTTGAGCTTCTAGAATTCTAGAAGGACAAAAAAAAAAAGAAATCTTTTTCGATTAGACTAAACTATCACTGGCACTGGTATGAAGAAAGTTATAGTACGAAAAGGCGAGTTAATAAGTACTTTACATTTTACAGAAATAGTAACACTACTAATCAAAATTAGTACTAAAGAACTCGCGCACGTACTATTAATTTACTAAGGTAAAAGTGTTTAAATAAATGTAAAAAAGAACTTACTTCCGCCTCTGCCTAGGCCGGCTAAAGGACCTATAGACAATGGTTTGGTGAGCGAGCTCGCCGATATCTTGATGGGCTTCACGTTAGTAGCCTGCCCGAACGCGTGCCCAGATGGCGCTGTGAAAGTAAAAACGAGAATAAGAACAAAAATGTATTTATTTTCGGTACGCGTCCTTGTTTGGGAAACAGAAGTTCATTTGTGAACCAAATTTCAACCGAGTACGTCCAGTAGATTCTCAGAAAATCAGCTGCGACTGACGAACAGAGACCAACAAGTGATTCCGTTTTTCCAAGCGGAAATTCGGAACAGAACAAAAATGACGCAAGTTCACATTTTATGCCTTATGTGTTATAAATGACGTCAAAAAGTACACTATTTTAAACTCTATTCTTGTTTACATAAAGTTCATAATAACCAATGAACAAATTCTCGAGCATTTCACTGCTTCTTTTGACAATATGTTTTTATTAAGAGTTCCTAATAAACGTTGGCTGCAATCCAATTCGAACTTTATCTTGTATGACAAAAGAGTGTTTAAAAAAACTTCTGATAATGGCAAGACTCACCTGCAAGTGGGTTTGTGGTAGGTTTGACGGTGACCTGTGGTGTGACTGTGACTTTTTTCGCAGCCATGCTGGCAGCCGCTGCCAGGGTTTTGCCTCCACCTGGTCAAATACACACACGTTTAATATGAGAACGAAGAAACCAAAGGTATATATTATGAGGTTTATGTAGTTATGTTGTAGTCTCCATACAGCCCTAAATTCTTCAAAGTTACAGGTTTCTTTTGAGTAAGCTCTCGTCGACTTTATCTCTGTCACCTCTGACCTAGACTAGGGTCTCGTATCCGTTTCGCTAGATCGTTTGAGTCAGCCAAATTTTGATTTCCTTTATCGAGTGTTTTTCTTTCGGCTTTAGTATGAGAACACATCGTGAACGTTACTTGAGCAAACGTAGAGTTAAATTATGAGCATTATCTAGAGAAGATGTATCATCATGAAACCACAATCACTCTGACAAGTGTCATTGGTGAGGACCAATGTCCTCCTTTTCAGTCGTTCGCTCTTCGTCTTCGTCGTGCCCAGTGTCCTCAGAGGCCAGTGGGTCATTCAGTATGTTTTTATACCGTGTGTATCTGACATCGACGCACAAACGATTTCCATGGGTCCAGGGCATGATTCTGGGGGGCTACTCTCTAAGCCCGACGTCCGTAGTTTCGGGCTTAGTTGCGGGCGTATTCTACTCCGCATTATCTAACCACTAAGAGACTAAAGACAACAAAATTCGAAAGTTACTGTCAAATCGTGTTGTCATTCATTTTTAGTTCTGGTTCGGCACTAATCGTAAGTCCGTAGGTAATACGGAGTAGAATACGCCCGCTACTAAGCCCGAAACTACGGACTACGGGCTTAGAGAGTAGCCCCCCTGGACACCCCAGTGTTGGAATTTTTCGTCGGTTCTTTTCTCATTTTTTTCAAGAGTGCCACAAATAGGTATCAGCTCAGCTGAGCTGATATCTATTTGTGGTTTTATTGAGATTGCTCTTTTTAGTGAAAGTAGTTAATTAATTATTTTTTTATTAAAAATCTCATTGGGTTAGGTCAGAATAACGATTATGAGCAGTCTAAAGTAAAAAAACCCTTGAAAAAAGCCAACGACAAATTCTAAGTCTAGGGTGTCCAGAATCATGCCCAGGACCCATGGAAATCGTTTGTGCGTCGACGTCAGATACACGCGGTATGAATAACTAGCTCTAATGATCCCTAGATAACATATACCCGGGATGAAAAAGTAGAAAAGAGAAGAATACTTGAAATTGACGCTTCTGTACTGCCACAGACCTACAGATTCTGCACGCTACATTTTTTTTTTTTGTTGGAACAAGCCCGCCACACATTCCCAACCACTGCAACTCCTGAAAGCCAGAATCAACTGTGGCAACCACCAGAAAAACGCCGAGCTAATGAAGCCCGACGAGTCCCGGAGAAACGATTCAACTGTCTTGGATCCCGCAACGATATTAATCAAAAAGTACAGCGGAGGAGTAGGAAAAAATAAATATAATTTCCACTTCCCTCCTTATCAAGCAGGAGACAGATTTGAGTTAGGCCAATAGGCACCAAGGGACATATACAACTGGGTTAAGCCCAGTTGCCAAGCACCACGGATAATAAATTAACACTGAAATTAATGGGTCCTAAATTGTGAGCTACTTTTGATTCCAGTAATAGGTATGGCAAAATCGCCTGAACGCACGGAAATTTGTTCTGGTTTCTACAAGGTCCGTATAGTAAACTACCCCAGATGTAACCTGAATACTATTTAACATAATATTACGTTCAGTCTGCCAAAGAATACACTCCCATAAGACGTGATGTGCAGATTGTTCGTATTCAAGTTCAGCTGTAGAACATTGACATAAAGCTACACGCTACATGTACTTTAGGGGAACATACACGAAATAGACTGTACTATCTAGCGTTGCAATTTCTTAACTAATAAGCAAAAAAAAATTTACTTTATCAAAAAACCCGACCGCTAAAAACGTCAAGTAGCTGTTGGTGGCATCAGATATGTGATTGAACTGCTTCAGACTGCTTGAAAAGCGACTTGTTTGGAACTTTTTAGTCGTTTTTAGTGGTCGGCTTTTTTGACAAAGTCAGTTTTGTTATTTCCTACATTTTAGTGAGTTACATTTTTGAAATCGTCTCCGCAAGCCCTTTATTTTGATACCCCAATTAACTTCTTTAAAATTTTTAAAGACCAATTGGAGCCAAAATTCCGACATTTTGTTATTTTTTTTTATTTTGATGTACCTACCTACCCATTGTCACTCTCACGACTAAGACGAATCTATTGTATGTAACCACTCACATAAAAATACGACAAGCCGTTTAGAGCTCTAGAGCGTGCCAAAGAAATATACACACATACGTACATACACTCGAAAAAAAAAACCCTCCTAAAAAGATTATTGCAATTGAATCAATAACATTGAGTGCAACATGATATTGGTGACATAGATTAAAATATATTTATGAATAAATTCAGTGTCACCTTCATACATAATAAAATGCACCCTTGAATGATATTCAAAATAAAACATTTACATTCATTGAAATTAAAATGTGCCTCACATGGTCTTCATCTTGATCTGAGAAATGTAAACAACAATTTGTGTTTCTTTATTAAATATAACTACAGTATAGGTGACATTAAGTTAACAATCGATTATAATACCTATAAAATTATGTTGCTACAAGGCAGTGAAAGTCAATAGAATAAGTTTAAAAAATACAAACACACAGCATCACTACATCATGTCACAGAATATAAGATGAGTGACTTCCACCTTTTTTGTGGATGGGAAATCATCAAATAAATGACTTCTCCTGCTCTGGACGGAGCCGGAGGGACTTAGAGGTGAGACATATACTGGAACAGGTTTTTGGTATTTGGCTGGACGCGTAATTATCAGTTCAGTGCGCACCACATAAACGCGTATTGAGTATTTAGGTGCACGGCGTATGTATGACATTCGCGTCTATTACCGAGTGTTGCGACTTGCGACCCACAAGCTCGATTAGCTGCGGAGACGTTCGGTTCGGCACTCGAAGTTTGCGAGTCGATTTATTTGTTTTGCGTTTCTATACCTAACATCCGTACAAATAGAATCACTTACGCTTCGGGTAGCAGCGTGTAAGCTTTTATGTTTTAAATACGCTAACTTTTCATTGATACAAGTAGGTAGGTAGTACAGTCGCCAGCACATTAGGCAATCCGAAACTGTAAATTTTTCCCAATCAAATTTGAACCTAATTACTTCAGCAATAAAGTTGAAAATCTAACAAAGAAATTTGACAGATTTTTATAGCTTGATGTGACGGCGACTCTACCGCAATTTTTTTTTCTACTTTTCTATTAAAAAAGTTGACAGTTTCAAAACTATCAAGTATGAAGGCAAGTTTTCAATAAGGTTTAATTTTAAGTATCATAAAATATACGTTAATCATCTATAAACTAAAATTACTCCATTACTCCGATTACCAACTCGAAATCTCGAAGTTACGAACCTATGGAAACGTCAACAAACTTGATACGCCTAAATACTTAGTGGACCTAGTTTTTGGAATAAGTATTTCGGCGGACGCGTACTTCTAAGACTCAGTAGGTAAGCGTTTGACCTATACATCTCACCTCTAGAGGGACTGTCAGCAGTCAGACTCTTACTAACTAAAACTCAACCATGTTCATGCAAATGCCTTTTTCATCACAGGGCCGCGGTAATTATTTCAAACAATTCCGCAACTGGCTACTCCCTCTTACAGTTATAAGATCTGTGTCGCAGCAATGAGAAAAGTACTGGCTGATTATAAAAAATATAGATTTTAAAAGCGTAGCGTACTGACCTGGCACTTCCAAATTGTCAGGATCCACATCATCATCAAAATCTGAATCGTCGGATGGTGTCGGCGGATTATCTTCGTCGTCATATGCTGACCGCTTAGACTAGAATAAAAAAACAACAAATGAAAAAAACCTTCTGTAGTAGCAGTGTCACTTGAGAGTCAAAAGCTTCCTAAGATTTTAAAATTTACTCTTAAGAAACATAATATATTTTCGGAAGGCACTTCAGTTTTATCTTCGACTTCCTCAGATTAAATCGGGGAAAAACCGAATCGTATGGTAGCTATTATAACCCAAAACAGTTACTCATGTCTCATTGTTACATACGAATAGGCGCAATAATCTCCAGAGTCAACCTACACAAGATTAAAAAAAAAGCTGGGTGAACCATGTCAGGCCATGCCATGTTTGTAGTAATACAATTATATTATTTTTATCCATTAAAAATGAGTCAAGAATTCGTTGAAATTAAGAGGAAACTTCAACATCATTTATTATCAAAGGATTTTTTTTAATTTCCTGGTGTGTTTGCCTTACGGGGACCATTGAAACTATCATGAAGCTACTCAATATAATTTGATAATTTGCTCTTTTGTAATTTTATTTTAGGCCCCATCTTCATTTATTGATGAAGCACTTTATATGCCCCCAGTTTCTGAATTAAGAATTTAAGTTGAATACTTGTCAACTCTATTTTAGCTTTAGTGTTTGACATATTCTGTAACTTAAAAATCTATTAAGAAACTGGCTTATATCTTGGCTCTCAAGACTAGCAGGTTTCATAATACAGCACAGTCTCACTTATCCACAACACATCCTTTCATATGACCTTATCAATTAATTATTACTTTCAGAAGAGATTTATTTATTTCGTCTTGTTTTTTTCTAAGCAATCCAGTGATTGTACTGACGGTCATCATGGTTTTTAATAGTGTCAGTTATTGAGACTGCATTGTACTTTTATTTTTACAATCTATATTCATCAGTGACAGCCCACTCTGCAGAGCCTGCATGGAGGAGGATGAGACAGCAGCATTGCTTCTAAGCTGCCCATTTACCCTCTGTGAGGTAGTTAGTGGCACCAAGCCATTACTGGCCTTCCTTGGGGAGCTTGGGTGGATCAAATGATACATTTGTGCCACCTGCATGCAAAATATGAGCTTAGTCGTGGAATTAAGCAGCCCGATTTACATACAAATCTATACATCTTCTATACATACATATAAATAAAATTGGAGTGTCTGTTTGTAATATTGAAATAACCGTTTTTTACTACATGTATATGAATATATATACAGTACATTCACCAAAATAACATTTTTTACAATTTTTGTCTGTCTGTCTGTTTGTTCCCAGCTAATCCCTGAAATGGCTGGACCAATTTTGACGCTACCTTTATTGGCAGGTAGCTGATGTTATAGGGAGTAACTTATGCTACGTTTATTTAAAAAAAATTAGAGAATCGACTGTTAGGCGCAACGAAGTTCGCCGGGTCAGCTAGTACATACATAAATCAGTGATCTTACTTAAATAATAGTCTATCTTATATTTAAATCACACTATCACTCGGATAACCTTGACCAATCAAAGAATTCAAGTGCTAGGACTCCGTTTATCGCCCTTGGCTTCTTTCTAGCTCAGAATAGCTCAAGGTCATTTTCTTCCAGACATATTCTGTGTGGTTGGTTTATTTATGTATTATTATGCTTGGCATGACTTGTGTTTTTGGACTTATCTGATAATAATTTAGCTTTTTCAATATCTTTTTTTTTTCAGATGAGTTTGCACTTGACTCTAGCCTAGGTCAGTGGTGACAGAGACAAAGTCGATGCAGTAAGCTTAGCCAGAAGAAGCCTGTAATAATAATGCCCTAATAGTTATGTATTACAACTAAAAAAGTAAGAACTAGTTGGGAGTTTACTTTCATTCATCAGTAAAATATCAATCATTGTATATTTCTGAACAATTTAAAAAGCATTTCAACTTAAAATATACATTATGCAGCTATCTTGTTTGCTGAGTAAGCAACCTTTTAGAAATTGACAGTGAATTAAGTAACAACATATTTGGAACCGGTATTTCAATTATGTTTACAATATAATTATATTTAATGGATTTTTAATAGTATTAAGACAAATTTTTGTCCCAAGGAGTATTATCCATTAGGTTACATTAAGTAATGGCTCTCAATTCTCAGGATTATTGTGACTCAGAATTTGTTTATGTTTCGGATTAAATGAAAGCTATTTATCTATACTAATATCTTAAAGCTGAAAGATATGTTGGTTTGTTTGCACTGAATAGGCTCCGAACCTACTCTTGAGATGATTATAATCATTTTTTACCAATAGAAAGCTTAAATATCAGGCAGTAACATAGACTATAGCGGATTTAAAAAAAAAAGGGTTATCTATGAAAATTGAAAAACTAAACCTAGAAGTTGCGGTCGAAGTGATAGTGTTATTGATAAAATAAAACAAAATGATGGTAAATTTAGTGAAGACCTTGACTTTGTTTATATAAGCAGTATCTAAATGTCGTCTTTTGTTTTAATTCATTCATTAATATATTTCATAATTAATTCACATCGTAGACTACTATTGTTAGTCATCATCAACAAATTAATAAACTGATGTTATCAACATTAAAACATGATTTTGAAGGAATAAGGAAAAGTAAGAAGTTTTTACTTTAACTTAATAAAATGTAGATTTTATGTTTTAGGTCTAAAATCATGTGAATAACAAGATTTATTTACTTGCATTTCAAGCAATAATTAAGGACAGAATGATAACAATATTCAAAATAGCCATATTCATTTTGAATCAATATTACTGATAAACAACTCATTTGGGCTGCTTTAAAAATTATGTATATCTTGATATTAATTATTTATGAAATAGTTAATTACATGAAGGATCATGAAATCAAGCAAATCTTTTAGAAAAGAAAACAATATCATAGACAAGTTTTGAGAGTAACCAGAATAACACTAAAAGTCTTGGCACAGTCTGAATTATTACATTACCTATAGTTGGCAAAAGCACCAAAATACAGTAAAAATCTTACATAACTGATAACATGGTTTTATAATGCTCTTTTTATGACTATTTTACTTTCCACCATGATAAGTAAATGCATACATTGAGCAAGTCCAAAAATTCCATCTTCTTGCATACAAATCTTAGTGAATACCCATTTACGGGAGCTGTATAACAAACAAGCGTAAGAAGAAGCGAATAGTTAAGTTTTCATCATCCCAACTGACGATAGAATCGATCTCGATACGAGAACACCGCATTGTAGCAGTGTGCTAGACAGAGGCACAGTGCAGTACTTCAAGACGTATTCTAACACTATACCTAGAACCTTCCAAGAAAATCAATACAGCCACACCCAGCTTGAATAATTAAGTCCCTGGGAACCCGATTAAATTAGTGATATAACAAAGAAACATTGAAATAATAACACATGTGTGATCGACATCAACCTTATGACAGTTTTTTTGGTTAGAAAAATTGAAAACAAAGAAAAAAAAACGAAAAAATCCTGTTTTTGTGACCTTCGTTTACATCTGGGACCTATTCCTTAGATAATCCTGGTAATTGACATAGTAATTAAAAAGAAAAATGAGGAAAACTCATTTTTCAGCGAAGTAAAGTTTGTATAAAAATTTCAAAACAAAAAACTATCATTACCATTTTCTTTGCTGAATGTGATGATTTGAAGCACTATAATATTTCAACTATTCGCAACCGACTCACAGTTGTTTTAGAACACTTATGTTTCACACACTTATGAAATATTAGCGAGACACTTCTTATTTCACGATATAAAAAACGCAGACGTCCGAGCGGCGGTCAGTGCTTCCGCCATATTAAAAAAGCAGAGATTAAAGAAATGTGCGTTTCGGATACATGTCAGAAATATGCGCACTAGACAATGACGGTTCAAAAATATGGAAACTGTTGCTTACCATTTAATATAATCGAATAAATATTAATACAAACGGGTTACATAAGTAGCATTAAATAAAGAGAAATTCGTAATTTAGAAAGTTTGGACGTGAAATGTGGAAATTAGTTACAAAGGATCTACGTTGTATCCAAACGCAAGACGTGCCAAACCCCTGAATCCAAAAGCACGCGGCAAAATTTAGAACTATTATCTTACATGTTGTTGAAAATAACACTGTAGATTTGACAGCTTGTTTGCGCCACCGCCACCATGTAACCATTACCATCGCTAGGTGTGCTATGTGTGTTCTGTGATTACCATTCTTGTGTAGGTTGGAGAGCAATGGTGTCTGTTTGAGCGGTTTTTCGCCAATTAGCTAGTTGGGGGATGTCAGAGAGGACGAGTTGGCTACCAACCTAAAAAGACAAGATCCAGACTTCATCCATAAGCTTTCTGTTGGAATGTAAGAATGATGATAAAATGCATAGTCATGACAAGGCTATTTGAAATGAAATTTTCAGCCTCTTTGGCAACACCACTAACAAGAAGGAATTGCTGATGCACAATAGATTCATTCGCCTTCAATGAGCAATCCCATGAAAGTACTCTGTGATCCCGTGTGATTTTCATTATTTTTTCGTCCATTGACCCCACATTTCGACTTACACTCAGTGATGTCATGTTTGTGACCTCAGTTGTGCTCTTGAGCATGACCATAATATATAAAAAGTACTCTATGAGCATGACATGATTACGTTTAGTTGGTCCATGGAAATAAATAAATTATCCACTTATTTCAGATGTAAATTCCATTTTTATACAACATCATTACAACTAACCAACTAAAAACAATTTCATTTGTATGGCAATGGCAGTGAAAATATCAAATTAATGTTGGTAACATTTGCGTACGTTGAGGGTTAATTCCTGCCGACAAAAACCGTTCGCGACATTACGTCACCAAATGACAGTCATTATTTACTGTGGCTATCGGAATGCCAAAAATTATTTAACATAAGTAATTATTATCTAATTACTTCTAACATTATCGTTAAGGAGTTTTAGTTATGTCAGTTCTATTACGTAACAATAAATATGTTTTTTCTTGCATATAATATTCTTATCGGTGTTGTCAGTAACTGTTCTTATTTTGCACACCTGCGGAAAAACATTCACATGTGACGTACTTCTGCTATTTGTATAAAACCGTAAAAATATTTTGTTGTTTGAATTTTACAAGTTTTTATTTTGCACTTTTGGCACAGGTACAGACGTCAGCACATCAAGCTGCAACAATCCGTCAAATTTCTTTAATAGATTTTAAACTTTATCCCCACTACATTAGGTTCAAGGTTTGTTGGGATAATTTGACAGTTTCGGGGAACTTGATGTACCTACAGATAATAGTTGATGATGTGCAGGGCTGATGCCTGCCAGGTCGTGGTTACACAACCTCCTAACATGCTATGAATTATGATTAATTACCTACCTACAAAGAGAATCTCTTATTACAGGAACTCCGTTAACCAGAGAGTTCAGCAGTGGGATTCTGTAAACATTTCACCGTGTAAACTTAGTTTAAGTGAACAAGAAGTGAGCTTTCAATTCACAAAAATAAGATTATACTTCAGAGTGTGCCCAGGAACTTCACGGCCTCATCCCACAGGTCCCCTTCTACCATCGGACATCCAGACGCACTGCAACTTGCCATCCCTACCTTGTTGCTATTCCACCAACTCGCACTAAGCGCTTCTAAGCGTCTTTCATAATGCGCACAGCTAAGGAGTGGAACTCTTTGCCTGGCTAAGAGCCAGGCAAAGAGTTCTTTTCAAGGTTAGAGATAAGAAGATCTAAGAGATCTAAGATCTTTTCAAGGTTAGAGTGAACAGGCTACTTCTGGGTAAGCTCGCTCTATCGTAGACATTGTCTCTGTCATCTCTGACCAAGACTAGAGTCAAGAGCATACCCATATCGAGTAAAAAAAAACAAAACAAACAAGATGGAATGACAGTTTAGTTATTTGTGCTCACTCCACCAAGTTTGTACGGTGAGAGATCGACAGAATAGACTGGCAGGAGCTGTTAGTACTTGTTCACGTTGGAACGCGCGGGCGCGGTGGCGGGTGCGGTCGCGAAGACGTGGCGGGTTCGCGTTCACATTGGCCGCCAGGTGTTTGCGCGGATGTGACGTGTTGTCGTTTCTAGCGACAAGTTCATACTGGTTGAACTTACCTGACGTCGCGAGTGAATCGCGCGCTCCGCCGCTAGTTCGACGTGAACACACACAAACATCTCACGCGTTTGATATTGACGCGAGCGGCGCGCGCGCGCCAGTCGCTAGCTTGCCCGCTACTTACACCGCACGTGCGTTTCGTACGTGAACACTTAGATATTACGCCATATGTTTGATATTTCGTGACCGCGCCCGCCACCGCGCCCGCGAGTCAACGTGAACAAGTACATAAGACCAGAGGAACAGGCGAAATGGACATAAAAAATAAAACAAAAAAATGTCCGACCAAAAAATTATTTATTACATACTCTTACTAATAGACGAATAATTCATATCATTGTTAAATCACATTTCTTCTACGAAGCACCAACATCAAGCGGACAGTTTATCTTTTAAAACAACCAAATGAAATGGGTACCTATGAGGTACATTTAATAAAAACACCTAAATCCACACACAATGCCGATGTTTCAAGATAAAAATAAGGCCCAAACCAACAAAGCGGAGAGCAGCTAAGCGAAACGAGATGTTTTTCAGCTGGGGTGAATCTAGCAAAGCTGTGCAGAGAAGCGTGGGATGTTAAGATGGACTAACTCCGGCGCAATTTGACGGTTAAGATTTTCGATTTCGTTTCGATAAAATAGTCGGGTTTTTGGCCCAGGGGTCTAACTGGCTCAAACGTTTAACCAATGGGAACACAGTAAACAGTGTGATGTGTTCCGACTTGGGTCAAAGTTATGCCCTAAGGCAAAAGTAATACGGTAGAGGGCGGGACATCGCCGTCTCCTCACCCATGCGATCGGTGGTGGCGACCTTTCACTTTCAGCCCTGGATGGACCCATGGACCGAGGTGAGGAGGCAGTCACCTCCTTCTGCGATGCAGTAGATAATGAAAGCGAAGGAGAGTCAAACCTCACGCCACAGCCGCTGTAACAAAAGAAGACGCCCCGGGCGTCGGGAGACGCAGGGCGATTCCCAGGCACGCTAAGCGCGGGCCTGCGGATGGCCAGCAAAAGGTGGCTCGACGTCCAATAAGGTCCAGGCCCGAGTCGACGGCGCGACTCAAAGGGATGTCAACATAATGACCAGAACAGGAATTTGTAATATCGGCATTAAAGTGCTATTTTACACAAGTAGAATTGACACATCATTCAATTACAGCGTACTCGCGTCTAAATCAATTAAAACATCAATCGGTGCTAATGTCATATGGGCGATGGCGATTTGCAATGCCTTACATCCTGTTTAAGTAGATACAGACAGTGTAACGTGTAACCAACTTATCTCTACACGCCTTAGACCCGCTTGAACAAACCCAAAAACAGACCTGAGTTAGGTATCTTTTGACTCCCAGTTAGTTGCTAACCCGGAGCCATTATGAATGAAATATTTGTTAACATCTGGGCCCCGTTTGAGTTTATTCCAGCGGCTTCGCCCGCGGAAAAGAAAAAATTATCCCGAGAAATTATCCCAAGGGAACATACTTACGCCAGGAATATAAAAATCTATCTCTGTGCCTTTCGTCCGGATCCGTTCATCAGTTCCATCCATCCAAACTCGCATTTATGCGCATATACTGTATTTTCCCATTGCCTTATAGCCTTCCTCATTAATGTGGCTATCATATACAAAAATATAAAATATATAATTTTCAAAGTCCGACTGGTACTTCCAGAGATTAGCATGTTCGAACAAACTCCTCAGCTAAGATCTTACTATATGGTAATAAGACTTAACCTCCTGTTAGCAACTAACTCGTTGTTAAAAGACAACTCTGCTCGTTCTGACCTTAGTAAAGTTGGGACCAGCCCTCCCATTGCGTTAAGACCACGTTTACACCTGCAATTAGCTCGCATACAAGTTATTGCAATATTGCGGGCTACCGAGGTATACTGTGATTAATGGCTCTACCGTGCTCTGCAATGTAATTAAACTTGCATGCGAGTTGCTTGGAAGTATAGCATTAAAGGAAAGGCGGCCTTAATACACTTAATCTCAAGTGAAACAAGATCCTAAGGGCGGGTTGTTTCACGTTCACTTAACGCACGCGTAAACGTTGAGAATGGTTCTAACTATCGTTTAATAAAAAAATTGAGTTGTTTCACAATAAATGTCAGCGTTAACGTACGTAAAAAATGACGATTACAGTAACTGAGCACTGGTTAACGTTACTTTAGGTGCTTCAAATAGAACAATATTGTGAAATTTCTTTTGAATTCCTTAATAGCAGTTCTTCTGATGACACAAAAAAAGGGTAGGATGCAAAATAAGGTATTTAGGTAGGACCCATGTTAATAACTTGAGCTATTGGGATGAGCAGGAATTAACTGAAATGCTCTAAAACAACGCTTCTTATTTAACGAACGTTAAACATCTTCCGTAATCGTTACATTATGACGTGCGTATGTTACGTTAACCAAAAGTTTGAAACAACCCGCCCTAAGGCCGCTTCTACACGTAATTTTGACATAAAAAAGGAAATAAAAAATGTGTGGGTTCAGAGGTCGATTGTCTGAACTTGTATGTCACGTATTTATTTAGATAATGATGACACTGTACCTAGCTAAACAGCTGTACTTAAGGCTTGCAGAGATTCAAAAACATCACGATACAATCAGGAGAAAACCGCAAGGCGATTGATTGCAATGTTTCATGTTTCAATACATTATTTTCAAAGAAAATCCTTTACACCGTTCAAAACATATAAAAAGTGATCTATTGCTAAACACTGATAAAATAATGAATAAACAATTCCTAAAATGTTTCTCGATATCTTTAAAATTATTTTACCTTAACTGAACAGTACATACATTACAAGTTATAAAATAATATACAACAAAAATGAAAATACATTAATGAAATTATAAGTATAGTAATATATGCTAGGTTTTGTATACAAAGGCTCATGTCTAACATTTTCCTGTATTATTTGCTACTTTGTATAACCAGGGATTTTGCGAGCCCGCGTGCGAGGGTCTTCACAAAGAAGATTGGTTACCTATGCCATATGCGAGCTCACGAACCACAACTAATGCGGAGCTGAAGCATTCCCGAAACCGGTCGGATCGCTTCACTGTTTTTACAAGGGACTGTGTTAGGGCGAGTTGGACAAAATTATTCTGATATTTCTGCAGAAAAGGAGGATCTCCAGTAGGTATTTCAAAAGCAACTTTTCAGATATTGGTGCAAGTGCGCAAACTTTTTCATTGAAGCCCAGGCGGAGACGAGGACATTATGCAGCTCAGACCGACATTTCTCAACAAACTACACACGAAGAAACAACTATTCAACTTCATTAATACCAGACTGATATTATTATTAACTACATAGATTTCGTTCCCGTAGGAATTTCGGGAAATCCTCTCTTAATGCACCCCTACGTAGTGTAAGGAAGCTACATGCCAAATTAAAGTTTACTACGACCAGTAGCTTCGGCTGTGCATTGATGTATAAGTCAGTGTGTCAGATTTACCTTTTACATTTATATACATGCTGTCCCCCGCGGCTTCGCTCTCGTCAACTGGCTACCCTATCTAACCGTTTTTTTTTTTGCTTTTAAATCTTCCCTGTATTCTGGCGAACTAAACGAAAAAGAATTATCAAATCGGTCCGTCCGTTCTCGAGTTTTTAGCGAGACTAACGAACAGCAATAAGATGTAAATACAATAAAATTAGGCAAGGGATAGTCACCGGACTTTACCGCACGAGTGCGGAAATGCATTGCATTGCGAACCAAAAACCGATGCGATGGTATAGGAACCAAAATTTCGAAAAAGTGTGTTGAAAAATAAATAAAAATGCTTAACTAGCCACAAACTATGGCTTAGTAAGCTTTATCATTCATTTTTCCTACATGTAACTACTGCACACCTACTGTATATTTGGAATAGGCGCTATATATTTTCCTCACCTAAACTCGCGATAAATTGAAGAGCACTAAATTGGATATATTATACCCATGCTTAAGTCAACCATGAGCCATTGTATGCAAGCACCTTCACGCCTTTGACACATATATTATAGGTTATCAATCAGTCAATCAATTATGACTTATAGAATAATATTCTTTCCATGACATAGATATACTAAAGTGAGGCCAGTAATGGCACAACAAGTCACTATAAAACAATATTTGATTCATATTTATAATTTAAAATCTACAAATTGATAATAATCTATAGCATACGAGATCTTTGAACACATTGGATTCAAAAGTGGTTTCCATACATGCCTGGCATCGGCATGTTCAATGGTCCCATGGGGTATGGCACATTGGGGGCTCCCTGTGGGGGTCCGTAGCTAGGGTAGGGAAGGTATGGCTTAGCATATCCGTTGCCGAAAGAGCTCTGACTTCCGGACCGGAGTAGTTCCGCCATCTTGTCAGCTTTAAACTTTCGTAAATGCATGTTCTTACGAGCTGGTTCGAAGTCTTCGAGAAACTTTTCGACCGGTATCTTCCCGGAGAGGAAGTCTTGCGCTAGATTCTCTGATTGCTCCTCAGATTCTGCTGCGGCTGTTTGTAGCAAGGCTTGAGTCGTGTCCGGCGATATGCCCGCTGATTTTGTTTCTGTTGGATAAAGAAAGGAACAAATTTTGTATGATGTCACTGAACACAATTATAATCAGACCTCACTAGATATTCCAAGACGATTAGCTTTGGAATTCCCAAAATCATTCGTAACTTGTTGTGATTGTATAATCCGCGCGCAATCAGAATGTTATGAAACTTTGTCAAAGTAAATATAAAATTACAGTTTTTCTTCAAGTAGGTAGTGTAAGGCTCTAGACAGACGGACCGCATTTCAACTGCAATCCAACCGCAAATTGCAGTTCCTAATTAATATAAAATTGCAGTTTCCTTTGCGGTTGGATTGCAGTTGAAATGCGGACCGTCTGTCTAGAGCCTTAGCAAAAATGTTCTGAATATTGATAATAAATTAAATATTTCTACGATTTATCATATAAAACAAAAACTTAGACAAAGTTCCATACCATTCTAATTGCGCGCGGATTGTACACACTTAACGCGACACATTTTAACAGCATTTATTCAATTTCTAATGCTAAGAATTGATATAGTTCGAAATTGCTCGAGAAATCGAAAAACCGGCCAAGTGCAAGTCGGACTAGCACACGAAAGGTTTCGTACCGTCGACATCATCATTTCAGCCGATAGACGGTCACTGCCGGAAGTGCTGGACATAAGGCTCCCCCAAGTGTCGCTACAACCACCGTTTCATAATTTTCGTACAGTTAGCTTTATTTTTATTATTTGTTTAGCAGTCACTGCGTATTACGTTTCATGAGATGCCGCTTACACACAGACAGACAAGCGGACAAACAGAGAGCGGAGGCTTAGTGTTGGAAACCCATGGAGGCATGGACTATGAAACATTAAAACAAACACTTTGTTTCTTCACCAGTGTGACGTACTTATGGTTAAAGTATCCTCGCAAACAGCCAATCATAATCATAACTATTTTATAAAAAAAAAAAAGCATTTATTTCAAGTAACCAAAAAGCACCCATGCAGCAACCAGAATACATAAAACACAGACATATTATCGGACACAGCTAGCAACATGCCTGCTACAGCAGTGTCCGATATACGGGCAGTCATATCTCCCGGCGATCATCGCCAGCACTGTATTGGAGCTGCCCCGCACCCTGCGCACCAAGGACGCGCACCGCTTGCGCATGGGGGTGTGGAAACAGTCGGTGCGCGCTTCCGCAAACATGCCCGAGGCACTGCAGAAGCGGGGCAGCCCCAACACCGCTCTGAACGCGTTATTGTATTGGATACGAAGGGCACTGTAAGCCGCTTGTGTGTAGGAAATCCATAGGCTGCACGTGCATAAAGAAGTGCAAAAGGCTTTAAAAAGCGTTATCTTAACTTGATAAAAAAAAAAAAAAATCTCTATCTTATCTTTATATAAATCTTTTTTTTTTTTTACTCATCTTGTAACAAAGCAAGGAGTACAGTAAACTCACTGTATTCTTCCAGCAGCTCTTGGATGCGGCTGCACAGCTGCTCACCCATCTCAGACTTGTCCTGCACCTGCTGCTTTGCTTCTTCCAGCTCCGGTTCCTTTCCGAGGTTGAACTCGGCCAGGGACCTGTTGCTGGCTATTGTCATCTCTCGCTCTGTCTCCCAGTCTTTGACCTGGATGAAAATAATAGTTTTATTTTAATACGCGCTGATATAACAACATCCTAACCGTGGTCCGAGGAGGCCGTTCAAGTATTGCGTAAGCACCACTGGGGGAGGGCTATATATAGCTAATTAATTGGTCTTACGGTCAGTGGGTCGTCTTAGGGGCGGAGTTTTAGGAGTTGGAGTATATGTTCTTAGGAGCACTATAAACAGCAAAGAAACCTTTGACTTATGCTTCTATTTTTAACCGACTTCCCAAAAAGGAGGAGTTTATCAATTCGGTTGTATGTTTTTTTTTATGTTTGTTACCTCATAACTCCGACAATTATGAACCGATTTGAAAAAATCTTGTTTTATCTGAAAGGATATACTTGCAGATTGGTCTCATTTAAATTTTATTAAAATCGGTTACGAACTTTGGATTTTAAATCGAAATAGCTGGAATTTGACTATTTAGATGACTCTTTGATAATCGAAATTGCGTATTTTGCTTTTCTGCGATTTTGCAGTGGTGTTGTTAGGTGTGGGGCAGCGGATGGATGCGGACTGCTGAAGACGGGGATGGTTGGCGCTCTTTGGGAGAGGCTTACGTTCAGCAGTGGCCGGCAATTGGCTGAAATGATGATTATGATTTTTAACCGACTTCCCAAAAAGGAGGAGGTTCTCAATTCGGTTGTATGTTTATTTTTTCTTATATTGTTTTTTTTTTCTTATTTTTGTTACCTCATAACTCCGTCAATTATGAACCGATTTGAAAATTCTTGTTTTATCTGAAAGGATATACTTACAGATTGGTCTCATTTAAATTTTATTAAAATTGGTTACGAACTTTGGATTTTAAATCAAAAAAGCTGGAATTCGTCTACTTGGATGATAGTTTTATGTCATCCAAGTAATCGAAATTGCGTATTTTGCTTTTCTGCGATTTTGCAGTGGTGTTGTTAGGTACCACTAAAAAGTGAAAGAGTTATTTTTCAATTCGGAAGTCAGTGTTTTTGTTAGTTTCTTCGTATTTTGACACCGACTTCCGAAATTAAAGTTATTTTTTACTTTGTAGTGTTTTTTTTTGGAAGTCGGTTGTATTTTTTTGTAAAAAGTTTTTGGAAATATAGAGCGTATTGTAAAAGAAACGAGAAAATCTCTTTGATGTTTCTTCCACCTGATATTTAGTCTTAAGAATTTTGTTTGATCGTTTGATTGGATGACTAATCTCAGTATATAAAATATTTTAGTGTTGAATAGTCTACTTATCGCGGAAGAAGGCTATACAGGGAGTCCCAGAAGTCAACGTCAAGCTGGAATTGGGTGATAGGACAAAAATCATAATAGTTACCAGAAAAATATTACAAAAATCTTAGACATGTCATTTTTTTTTTTAAATTACAGTAATTATATTTTTTTTCGAAAAATGAAAATACGAATTTAAAACAACAGGTTACACAAGCACTACTCAAGATTACAAAAAAAAAAACGGAAAAAATAATGATTTGTAGCTAAAGGAGCTCAAAACCGTCATCACAGGGTGTAAATTTTTCGAAAAAAATAAAAGAAATTACCGTAATTTAAAAAATACATGACTAAGATTTTTTTTTAATTTTTCTGGTAACTATTATGATTTGTCCTATCACCCGATTCCAGCTTGACGTTGAGTTCTGGGACAGCCTATTTAACATCTAGCTACAGTGATCTATAATATAAGGCATGAATGTCAGGGGAGACACATCACATTATATTCTTAGCTTTGATTCATTTAGTGCTGTCCCACCTTTTGTTAGCCTTAGACCACTATGACTTATTTGTTTTCAGCATGAACCAGAAACTCCAAATATAAAAATTGACATGTCTTAATGAAATATTAACTTTTTTGGCAAAATTACTAGCATTCTTCTTGATCGAGAGTACAGAGAAAATCAGTTTCAATGTTATTTATGAGTTGATAAGTTACACATTTTTTCCCAGTCATCATGACAGCTCTTGCGTGCCACAGGTTGTGAACCACTTATTTAAACAATAGACATCTACCGCAGACAATATGGCAGGAGACCATGGCATAGACGACAAAGGAAGCATGGTTCCTACCAAACAGACTGGCTCACACTCAAAACACAATCAAACGGAAAGGGTAGGAATTTTACATTACTTGTTAACCAATAGAAACATCACACTATTTATTGTGTTCTTATTAGGTATATTTATCAAATTGAGTAAAATGAGAGTTCAATTCCTTTGTCTGCTTTTAAATAGTTGCACTTTTAGTGTTTTTATATATTATTTTAGTTTTTTAAAGTAGCTACCATAGAATTATGTCCCTTCTCAAATGTGTTCATTTAACAGGTAGTTACTTAATGACTAAAAAGAGATAGTTTATCAGTTTACAATGTATGGAGTACTAAGATTGCATGTTTATTTAATTAAAACAATGACTCATCCTCTAAAAACTTCAATAGCAGTGTTAATGCATAGAAAACGATAAAATACGAGAGAAAGTTATGCAAAGCCTTAATAAAGCTAAGGGATAGTCCATTGTATGGGAATTACAAACTATTTTGGAATAATTTCATTATTATTACCTGTTTTACATCCTTTAGTACAGTGTCGAATTTAGTGTCGTCATTTAACATTTCTTTCAGCTCGTCAGAGTTTAAATGGGCTAGCAAGCCCAAGGCTGATGGATAGTCAGGCTGAATCATTTTGAATAGCACTCGGGATATCACAAATTCAGAATTTCTGATAAATAACTTTACAATATTTTTCTGAAAGACGTCAAAAACAGTAGAAAGTCTCCAACAATATTGACAATTCTGACAAGTACTGACAACTTATTCTTTTTTAAAGATTCGTTCAACAATCCGCTGTTCGGTTGTGTTCGGTTTTAGAGTAGCGTCGGGTTCGACAGTGTGGCCAGTGTGGCCCAAAGCAGTGCGAGAACTGCAACAAGTGTGAATGGGATACAAAGGTTTTACTGGCAAAGTGGCAAGGGCAACACTATATTATAAACGTCACAATGACGTCGTCGGATAGTACAATTTAGATTTTTCAAAATTCTTATTGTAAATAAGATTTAATTCTAATAACTAGCCATAATACATGACAAACACCTATATTTATTGTGTCGACCAATAGTTCGTTTAGTTCTAGTCAGAAATGTTACTTAATGACTCGCCCTACGACATAGAATTTTTCTACAATTTTTACGTAAAGTTCCTCGCAGAACTGTTGTTATATTTTAGGAATTTCGCTTTATATATAAGCTTATGGCTGTTTGGGTATTTCTTGGTGTGTTGTGTGGTGTACCGGCGGTACGCACGGCGGCTGCCGACGCGGACGCGTGGTGCTTTGGGTGCCAAGCGTGTGTTGATAGTGATAGCACACCCGGATGACGAATGCATGTTTTTCGGCCCCACAATCTTCAGATTGTGTGAGCAGGGTGCTGACGTACATGTACTGTGCTTATCTAATGGTAAGTGACATTAATTGATCTTTGAAATGCATTCCTCCTTTCATGTTTATGTTGTAAAGGTCAAAATGTTAATCAGGTGGTTGCAGATAGGATAAATTCTAGTTAATTGCTAATTCCAATAGCATATACCTAACTCTATAGAAAATCTTCATTGCTATCTACATTCTAAATTAACTGTTTCATTTCCAGGTAACTATGAAGGAAAAGGTCGCATAAGACGTCAAGAATTATGGGATGCATGTCTAGAGCTTGGGGTACCAAACCAGAATATTTGTATAATAATGGATGATCGGCTTAAGGATGACCCCAAGGTGCAGTGGCCTGTGCCGGTGTTAGCTAAATTAATAAACCATCACTTGGAAGCCATAGATATTGATACACTTGTTACGTTTGATAGAGGAGGAGTGTCGGCTCACGCTAATCATTCAGCCGTGTTCTATGCGGTAGCTTATATGTTTGTTGAGAAGTTAATGCCAGAAAGTAAGTATTTGTAAATATATCACTTGATCTTTATTAGTGTGTTCGCTAAATAATCCCACTTAAGCCAATATTCTTGTATTGTTGTATTTTCTCTTTCCAGGATGTGCGGTGTACACATTAGATTCTGTAAATTTATTCAGAAAGTACATAGGATTCCTGGACCTGCCACTTAGTTTTATATTGTCCTCTAAAAGGTGAGTTTTAAAACAAAATTTTTGTTTAGCTTTGCTGGCGTTAAACTAAGTCACTGTCTGTGTCTGTGCTTGTACTTTTTCTGAAGTGCAATAGATTTTGATAATGACTGATACAGGAGGAAAGTTTGTTTATATAATTTGCACAGTGCAGAGCGAGTATATATTATATTTAGTACATGAATACCCTAATGTTGGAATTGTTTTATCAGCTGTTCTAAAATCTGAAAATGAAAAGAAAGAGTGCTAAAGGACTGAAGTGCCAAATAGTGAGGCACTACTGCATGTGTATTTCTATGGCCCTGAGGCTTGCTTTTAGAGAACTCAATTCTGGGTTGAGCTCCGCCTTGCCCAGGATGGAACTGAATTGTTAATGAGTATATTTTTCTCCACTCCAGATATTTCCTTCGCTGGACCGAGAGCCGACGCGTCGTCCGCGCGATGAAGCGCCACCGCTCCCAAATGGTCTGGTTCCGATACCTCTATGTGTGCTTCTCAAGATACATGATCATCAACACTCTCCGGAGAATCAGCCTGGCAGACATCGAACTTGAGTTAGAGGTTGACGATTGAGTACAAAGACTTTGAACATTTTAGACAAAGAATAAAAAAGTTTTAAGGTATGTAGGTGTAAATGAAACATTTTGTGCATTGGCTGTAGATAATGCTAGATTTTATAACATTTTGATAATGTTCAAACGAAGTCTAGGCTATGATTGCGGTTATTATGTGTCAAAGTTATTTTGGTTTTAAATAGAATAACATTAGATACTTCTTGTTACATTAATTTGTAGTTGTAATTTTGTAAATTATAATTATAAAATATTTTAAATGACTATAGTGAGCTTGAAGATTCACTTTCATCCCAGAGTATGGTTTTGCATGCACTTTGTATCAAAATATCATTTTTTATAAATAGTCTTTATGATAACTGATTGTCAAAGAAAAAGTTATAGAATTGTGAAAAACTTGTAGTTTTACGACAGATATGGGCTGATTGAGGATACCATTACATATAATAGTGACCACGGCAGCTATTTCAAGGACCAAGCAAAGATGGGGTGGTTTTTCAGCCTAAAGCTTTTATCTCAACTGAACAATACATTTTAAGATTTTTAGTATTTTTCACGTAAAAAACAGTCAACAATTATACTGTGCCAAAAGATACATACAAGCTATTATTTATGCATTCTTCTGATAAAGCTATTAAATGTTAGAAAGATTGTCCCTAAATAAATTAATAATGTCGCCGCAATTCTCTCGCTCGTGGAAATGGCCCTTAAGCCGATTCGTTATGCCTTGCTCACTCAAAGTAGACTAATTTAAGTACAACCCCCCCCCCCCCCCCCTATTACTGACTGAATTAATATTTTGAAGTGTTTGCCAAAACCTACTGGAAAGTAATGTGCATTTGATATTTTCCTTACTTGAAAATCCAATTGATCCGTCAGATAGATTTCTAAAAAATTTTGGACAGGTTGGCTGCTCTTTTTTTCACGCAAACAAAAAAACGAGATAGTGCGTTCAAAACTCGTGTGACGTCACATTCCGAGGCACTTTATCGGAAAGTGACGTCACGAAGTCACGAGCTCCCACATCATATTTGAAAAAAGAAAAAAAAAACACGTTTCCAATATTTTTTGGAACTATCTGACGGACTAATTACATTTTTTTTTTGTACAAAACCCTATTAAATTAGGATTTAAAGTTCGTGGCTCAAAATACTCAATTCAGAAACCGGCCCCACTCCTGAAATTTAATTAGGTATAGAATTAGCTAAATGTAGTAAACAAAAAGAAAACGCTTAGCATCTTCTAAAACGCGAAGCACTTGCAGAATGCTTCAGCGCAACGTTTCTGCCTCACTCACGAATTCAATGATGTTCAAAATAGTAAGGTAAGCGTAAAGTTATACTGAAGCGAGATAAGGATAGGTAGGACAGAATTTGTGGTAGGAATCTAATGGTAAATAGTGGAGACAATCTCATCTGTAAAAGCCTCCCAGGCTTTTACAGATGAGATTGGAGCAGTTGGGACAAGTACATTTTATTATAAATAAATATTAAAGTCTGTTTGTTTACATGTTTCTAAAGGCGAGTTTATTAATCCAACTTCACCATTGTATTAATTCAATGGTTGGTTAATTGATATAGATACATTTTTTTTTTGTCAAAATGTGTTTTTCGATCAATTGTCAGGTTTATTATTATGTAAGTAATATAAACTAAGTAATAGTTATTCATTTGACCATTGATCAATCTAAAGATTGACAGAAAAACGCACGAATTTTAAGAATTACAGACTGCGGATAAATAACTCGCCCTCGGATCCGGGATTAGAAGTTTATGAATCCTGAATGGAACCTCTGATTTGTGTTTTTTTTTTTTTTATAATTTTGCAACTTTTATATTATTTTGTAACCCATATAACAGGTAATATGTTTCTTTGTAAAACAAAAAGACGAAATGAAATCTAAAGTTTTTATTGTTATTGTAAAATATAAATTATGTTGTTAATTTATTATAACGAGCGTAGCCAGGGTGTCAAAGGATAAATTATTTATTCGTTGATATAAATGCGAATTTCACTAGAAAAAGTTGTACGATTGATAAATATACTTTAATTTTAATGATACCTATCTATTGTTGCATTCCTAAAATATGTATTAAGAAATTCTTACCCATAATCATTCTCCAAGTTTTGCATTCGAAACGCAACACATAACATGACCGTCAAAGTGTAAAGACCTTATTTGTTACAGTAATAAGACTCATTTTTGCAAGATCGTCTACGTCGTCGCAAGTTTGTACCCTGGCACACCCTGGCCACGTTTATCAAGTGTCTGACATGAATGTTTGTAAATAATGCGCTAGTCTGTTATTTAGTGTAGGATTTTATAAAATAAGATAAAACTTGCACCGGATGCTGTTATGAAAAATATTTGAAAATTTTAATTCTCTATTGGTGGTTATTAGCTTGATAATAATTGTTAACGTCGAAGTTTTCTACATCGACCCAGCAGTACAATCCAGTAACGCTACATTGAAATGTAAAGGACCTCGTGGAGTAACAGGCGAACTGATCTTCAAGGTTTGCCGAGATCGGCCTGGGATTGGGTGACCGTCCTTTAAAATCGAGGCCCCTCCGTACCTCGGAAAGCTCTGTGGTCAGTGAACCATAACCGTTGGTCCAGTTAGAGCCAGTGGCGTAGCTAAGCTCGAAAGTGGCCCATTACCAACATTTTTGGGGGCCCCGTTTCTAGGGTCATGTTTTTTTAAACTAACATCATCTGCCTAGGCTCTTCCCAACTATATTGGGGTCGGATTCAGCTGAATACCAATATTTTACGTGGAGCGGCTGCCTACCAGACCTCCACAACCCATTAACTGGGTAACACGGTTCTTCTTGGCAATACTGGTGTCAGATTTTCTGTCTTCTCACTATCCGTAACGACTGCCAAAGATCTCCAAATGACAGCCGGGACCAACAGCTTAACGTGCTTTCCGAGGCACGGAGGAAACTCGGTATGTTAAGATGGTCACCCATCCACAGACCAACCTCGGCAAGCGTTGCTTAACCTTGAAGATCGACCTGTTTTTTTAAACAAAATAGGCCCTAATCTTAGAACTGTCTTGGCAGGCCATGAGGCGAAATGGTGCGACTAAATGTATAGCTTTATGCACTAAGGGGCCCTTGTAGTCTGGGGGCCTCGTATCTTTGATACGGCGGTAGCTACGCCCCTGAGGGGCTACTCTCTAAGCCCGAAGTCCGTAGTTTTGGGCTTAGTTGCGGGCGTATTCTACTCCGTACCACCTACGGACTCACCATTAGTCCCGAACCCGAACTAAAAATGAATGACAATACGATTTGACAGTAACTTTTGAATTTTGTTGTCATTAATTCTTAGTGGTTAGATAATACAGAGTAGAATACGCCCGCAACTAAGCCCGAAACTACGGACGTCGGCCTTAGAGAGTAGCCCCCCTGGTTAGAGCTTGTACATTAGTTACACAATAGGCTAGCCCACTGTACATGGGACTTGTACATAACTGGCGTATTAATGATGTACTGTGTGGATCTCTGCATATGCCTTCGGGGAAAATAAGCGTGATGTTTTGATACGTTGTCATTACAAACCTAATAACCACTGTTTTCACACAAGCCACTATATTTTTTTATTGTAAATGTTGTATGTACTGTTTGCAAATCTAAAGCGTTCTCAAAAATTTAAAATTACCGCGTGTATCTGACATCGACGTACAAACGATTTCCATGGGTCCAGGGCATGATTCTATATATACAGGGTGTCCCGGACACCCTGTATGTATGATATATAGTGGCTTGCGTGAAGATACGTTTATCAAAAGTATTGTCTACCCTGTGATACTCAGTTTTTCCTCTGGTACTTGTCATTATTTATTGTGAAATTGGTTCATCCATATTGATATTATATTTGGGTTCCAATAAACGATCAAAGTGATCATAAGAATGTTGTAGTTTACTTTGCTCATGTTCATGCGTCATACGGCGCGCCAATATATATATTTAATTTGTTTTTTCGTTGCCCCACACTAGGAATTTCTCCTGTATCGTGGGTGCGTTTACAAACATACAAAGTCACATAGACAAACAGCCAGACCCAGAACAACGTATATTTGTTCCGTGTGGGAATCGAACCCACGACACGCGACGCAGCAGCCGAAAGCTCAACCACTGCGCCAACCGTGCCGTACTCTTTTCCTTGGTTGTACCCACGGTGTACCGCACACATCACACAAGATCACTCTGTAAAAAAATGTAACTGTAGTTTTGCAATAAAAATAAAACTGAATATATTCCTTTATTCATTTTGTACTTAGAAACGATACAAAAGAAAAATAAAATATACAAAACCGCTTGGAATGCAGAAGACGGAATAATCGATGTTACCACTGTTAATGTGTTTAATATAATAATATCTTTATGTTTTGAACGCCAGACGCTAGCCAACCTTATGACAAAATGCGTGACATTTTATATTGCTACAAGGACCTGATTTCTTTATTCATCGTTTAATTTCATTAATAATTTCAAAACTTCACAAAAATTAACTGATTTTTTTTTTATTTATTGATTTGTATGAAACATCAAGTTGACAGGCCATTCAAGCAAACTTAACCTGCAAAATATATCGTAGTAAATAACGTCAGCGTTCATATCTGTAAACTCTTAATTATAAAATAATAAAAAGTTATTTTTCAAGATTCATTAAAAACTAAAAGACACCTATAATACTCGTTATTGCGGCGCTACAAACATAACGTATCACAGATAAGGTAAATATGAGCTCGACCTAACGTCGGACGTGAACAAATTAGATTTAATCAAAATGAGATTGTATTTGTCCTGATTTAATGTTAATTTCTAACAATGCCATAATTGGAACCACAGGACTTTATTAAAAAACAATTTAGCATTAAAAAAATCGATGAGTTCCCTGATCCCTTTTTTATCCTGCGTGTCCATTTATATATATTTTAAAACACATAATTTACAAGCTTGTAAATGTTTGAAAATGGCACATGCAACTCGCAACTCCGGCTCCCACACTACCACGGCTATGAAACAAGCCGGTTGAAAGAACAACATCTTAGAACCAAGCCTCAAGTCTTCTTTAAATTCCAATCATAGCATTATTTTACATTGCATTACATTTAAAAAATGGCACCCTGTGTCACAAAAGTACAAATCAGACTTCACGAAAAAAATCTAAGAAATAAACTTAAATCTACTATGCTATAAGACAATGTCAAAAATGTTAATAAATTAATACAGTTAAAGTATTGTCCGATAACTTAGTCTAATGTCGTGGTTTTGTTAGTTTTCACTTGGACTTTATACTCTTAGGTAAAAGCGTTGATGGATGTTTTACTCAGCTATTATTAGGGGACCTTTGGAGGTCCCAACTGTATCGAAAACTCTTTAAGGGTTATTTAATGCCAAATCGTACTAAAGATATTAAGGGCAATTGAATAAGATGGTAAGAACAAGCACTCTGCACGAACACTGCAAAAATGTCATTACATTTTCAACTCTCGGTACCAGGACCTAGTGCCGAGAGTTGAAAACCCAATAGTGCACTATGCACTATTCAGCTGTCATAAGAATAAGGACGTATGTATACAAAACTAGTTACCGATTTCCGCCATTAAGAAAGTAGCGGAAGGTCGGAAATCGATTACGGCGTTTTGTGTAGATACGTCCTCTTTTCTTATGGCAGCAGTATTATAAATACATTATCCATTATAACTGAGCGAAACTTCCATCGACTGTAACGCACAGTCGGAAACCGAATAATGAATTTATGCCGACTGTACATCCATAAATTGGCATATAAATGGCACAGATTCAGATTTTAGAATAGATAGTAGTAAATATGTAGTAATATTTAAATGTTCTTTTTATGTGGACTCCTTGGACAGAATTTAATGGGACCTCTTGCTATTGCAAAATAATATTTGACTATATAAAGAGATGGGAAGAAACATGTGACGAAGCATTGATGAATGCCTAGAGTCTTTATTATTTTCAAATAATACTTATATTTTTATAAGTTTTAGACAATGTCACTGCATCAATTCGCCACAAATTCCCTACTGAAAGTTTATAATACACTAATATTTTCATCTACAATATAAAAACGGTACAAATATACTACTCATAGAAAACAACTTGTGTATATTTCCGTATATCTGCTTAAGACACTACAACAAATGCGTGAAGCAAACTGCGTTGCAAATTGAATCTTAGAGACTCTAAGCTAGAGTCCGAATTGACTCCGAACGTTTCAAGCGAATACTGATCCAATTTAAGTAACAATATTTTTATTTAGTTATAAAACTTGTGCAGTTTTAATACTTTTACAAGTTACACATTTTTATATAAATTATTTTCTTTTATATAATTAGCATACATGTGTTTTTAACAAAAGCACCTAATTAAAAAATAAACAGCCGATAATTACAACGTGTAAGAGAATTGACGCCATAACTGAAAAGGGGTCATTGTACTCATCATTATGGACCACTTTTGCTTTGTGACCGAACCCTTTTTTTAAGGATGGGATATCATCAAATGACTCCTCCCGCTCTAGACGAAGCAGGAGGGAATGTCAGACTCTGACTGACTAAAACCCATTTCTGTTCCTCCTAATGCCCTTTGCGTTCCAGGGCCGACTCTTTCGAACAAATTCCGCAACCCATGTGACCAACTCTCATGGACGGTACGGTTGGCGCAGTGGTTGAAAGACCGGATGCAGGGTCGCGTGTCGTGAAAAACAAAACAGACATAGCGAAAGCTGATTGCCCCATACATTTATGTGTGCATAAAAACACAGCACACAACAACAACAGCAACAGCTGATACACAACAACAGCTGAACACACCATAAAACAACAACAACTGATTTTTCTTTCGCTATTTGTTTTTTTTTTGTTTCTTTTCCCACTCCTCTTGTCGCAGGTCTGCAGGAAGAAATTTCTTATGAAATAAGCAATACCTTTGTGCTCTTTTCTCTGTATACATTGTCTTTTTTTAAGTTACTTGTGTGTACATAAGTAAGTTATTCATATAATAATATATAAATTGTATTTACAAGCAGAAATAAGTTTTTAGTCACCATTTTCCCGATAGTTGACTTTAGTTTTAAACTGGTCGAGATGAATTCTTGGTGCTTTTCACTCCAAGGATGATATCGGATAAAGTTATCTTGGCTAAGAATTTCGGCGTTTTAATAGGCACCATAATGCATAACAGATATTTTTGTACAGTAAATAATTTTTGTATCATATTTTTTTTATTGAGGAATGGGTTTGCTCTTGACCACAATCACGCCCGATGGAAAGTGATGAATGAGGTCTATGGTGGAGCGAGCGTACCCAGAAAATTCCTGTTTGAAATGATTCAATTGCCTTAAATTGAAGCTTAGAGGCCGCGAAACCGTGACTCCGGCGAAATCGAGAACCAAAATTGCGTTATCTCGACGTAATCCTTTGAAGTCACCAATGAAATGCAGATATAATCACACACAAGTGTGTCCACTCTTCAGCAAAGTGGCACGAAAGTTTATAATATATAGAATTTATACAATAATATGAAATTACAGTGCCATTTTATAGTAAATATTTTTGCTAATTGACACTCAATTCAAAGCTTAATACTCAACGCGAGAATCAAACTTGCGTACCAACGTAACGAGTGATTTCGGTTTTAAAATGTAAAGTATTGTAATTAGAAATATGTTTTTTGAGATAATTTTTTATCAGTCCGGTAAGCTGTATATATCAAATTAGTTTAATAATAACAGCACAATTCATACATTTTTAAGAGTAGTATAAAATAATATGGAATATAAAAGCATGGATATACAAGTATGGGAGATATCAAATGGAATGAGTAGGTATAAAAGTCTAATTTGATTTAATTTCCAACAATGTGAACAAGAAAATATTGAGAAATACGAAATTATTTCTGTATCAATTCCATTTTTCGCGAAATTTCGTCAACCATTCTAAATTATACCTTTTGTCAAGCGGATAGGGTCTTAAGTCGCACGCTCGAGAATTGCGGTATTTTTATAAAATATACGGTAATGTCTCAAAGAACGCAGTCTTTTCGGAAGGCACTGCCGCAACTGGATAGAACCAATATATGGATTAAGCTTGTTTTTTTTTTTGCAAGAATTAGATGTTATATTGATATAGGAAACTTTACGAAATGTTTAGTTCAACATTAGTTGCTTTTTTACAGACGTAGTGATTTGAACCTTATATCGGATTTGTTTTAAAAGCTCACGAATCTGTTTTTTGCAAAACCATGATGTATTGCAAAATATATTATTTGATAGTTAGAACCATAACCAAAATTTCTTAGAGGCCTTTACACATTACCATTTGAAAATATTATAGGTAAAAGAGCATTTTAAAATATGTAACCATTTCATTTATCAGTGCCATATGCCACACATTAAGAAAATATCTTTTTCTATCCAAAAAATTGCATTTACATTTGAGATTCTTTTTGGACACCAGCAAACTGCAAAAATACATTCACTCACATTCATCGTGAAAACATGAAGTCCCAAGCGATCACAAAGGCCTGTTGAATAGAGCTCGAGCCGTGGCAAGTACAACGAATCAACAATTGTATAACTACTGTAACATGGCAAGACTTGAAATATAAGAAGTAGATGGGCACAATATCCGGCACTAAACTTGGCATACAATTCAAAATAAACCTTAGCTTTATTAGGATAAGGTTTAGTTTGTACTACAAAGCTTAGCTTATCAAGTAACGCGAATACTTGAACAAATACGCCAAGTGCCAGTATTTATCGAACGTTTTGCCGAACGAGAATGAGTGTTTTGCTATTGGCATGATGGCGGCAAAATTGCCTTACCCATAATGTCGCCATTATCTTTGCCATGTCATAGAAACACGCCCATTCCTCCATTACACAAAAAGCACTCACCTAGATAACTCGCTCAACAGGCGACTCCTCGTTCACGTCCTGCCTGCACTTATCATCCATCTCCTTCCCTTTGCCGTTTATCTTCAGATTGGCCAGGCTCACATAGTTACTACGCGAAATGCCCGGCTCACGGCGCTTGGGCAAACACGGCTCATCACGAACTTTTTTATCAACGAGTTTTTTCTCGGGCACGGTAGCCAAAGCTGCAATGTTATTATTTTGAGTACTTCTTATCAAAGGGCTCAGTTTAGTTCCCTGATCTAACGTACTTAAAGGGGTCTTAATTCTATTGCGTCCTAAGTCTATGAACTTCGAATCTTCGTTAGGTTTCGGCTCGTACTTTGATCTTCGGTCTCGATAGCTGAACCTTCCGTCCGCGAAGTCGGGTTTATCGGCGAGGTGTCGCCGAAATATCGGCGTCATCGGCTTGCCCATGCTGGCCAGCTTCAGGTCAGACTTCAGCACGTCGCGGTGCACCGGATTGTCAGACTCTGACGGTCTCACCCTGTGCGAGCGACCCATGTTACTCGGCGAAGCAGGCCTTTGCACGAAGAACTTACTCCTCGACTTATCCTTATCCTCCCCTTCTTTATTTCTCACTACTTCAGCTGTGTTTGGCTTGAACAATCTACTAAACTTCGGCGACAGCAGCTTCTTTTGGAAGAACCCTGACTTCTCTTGCGGTTTTTCTTTCTCAACAGTCTTTGATAGATTTTTGATGCCCGCAGCCATGACTGGGCTCTTAGTTAGGTAGTCAATGTTGAACCTTCTGCAATCTACTTCGGGTATTTTCCTTTCGTGGGTGAGACACTCAGGATTTCTTAAGACAACGTCGGTGACATCGTAGCTTGACTTCTTCGAGAGTAGGTTCTCTCCTTTCTTGACGATGGTGGCTATGACATTTTTGGGGTCGACGTCCATCTTGTCGAATATCTGCACGTTGCGGTGCCAGGTGCTGATGGCGTCGTCGTCGTCGTCTGAGGAGTCCGAGTCGGCGTCGTCCGCCAGCACGGCGGCGGCGGCGGCCGCGCTGTTGGGGATGCTGATGTGGCGGCAGAACGGTAACGGGTCCTCGCTCTGGAATGGAACAAATTAAACTTTGTTAGTCTTGTATTGTATTGTATTGTATTTATTTATTTGTTAACATAGGTAAAGAAAATACAGATCTTATTCAAAGACAAAAGTCATCATGTGATTGTCTGTATTGAGTAAGCTGACAATGGGATCAGAAGGCTTAAAAGTCACTCAAAGGGCAATGGAGAGGGCAATGCTTGGAGTTTCCTTGCGTGATTGAATCTGAAATGATGATACCCGCAAAAGAACCAAAGTTAACAACATAATTATAGCCCGAAGGATCGCTATACTAAAATGGCAGTGGGCAGAACAGATGGTGGATGGGGCCGAAAAGTTGTAGAGTGGCGACCGCGTACCGGAAGACGCAACGTTGGCGCGGCCGAGACACGAGGGGAGCCAATGAGCTGGTGAGGGTCGCGGCCTCGCGGGGAGACTTTCGGCTGATATGATGATGATTGAGTAAGGAGACTACTTGCTATAGGGCTGAGAATAGTGTTGGTCATACTACCGGCCGGAATCTTGGAAGCTGGCTAGGACATGTTTGCCGTATAGAAGGCTATCCAGGGTTTACATTTTTGCTTTACGAGCGTCATTTGTGATGGCAGCAACTCGTGGGGCTCCACCTTGCGCGTGTTCCTTACCTCGTGCTTGTACTGCGACTCCAGCCCCTCGACGGACTGGTTGCGCAGGAAGGCGGGCAGCGCTCCGTCGTGCACAGAGTGGGGCTCCACCTTGCGCGTCTTCTCTTGCAGCTTATCCAGGTGTGTGTCCGGAGAGGTGCGCTTGAGTGGGGGAGGGTCCAGCCATTTTGTTATGTCATCCACCTGGGAAATGGGGTAACATTAGTTTTTGAACAACACCAGCTCGAAAAAGTCATCATGTGATTGTCTGAGCTATATGAATAATGAGATTGTTGAGCAGGTACAGCAGTAGAGTGTAGCCGCGTACCTTGGTGATGTTGATGGTGTTGCCGGCGGCGTGCAGGATGTAGCCGGCGGTGTGCAGCGCGTGCTGCGAGCGGCTGAGTGACGTCACGGTGACGCGCGGCCGCGCGCCCAGGTGCGAGGCCGACACGCACTTGCCGAGGCGCCAGCTGCGCTCCGGCACGCACAGGCTCGCGTTCGAGTTCGACTGCAGGAAAACGTGCAACATTTATTCTGCCTTCCGTGCAGTACCAGCAAGCCACAAAAAGATTGAACTCTAAAATAAAGCCTCTAAGGTCTAAACTTTTCATGTTTTTGCTTTGACGTTAAAGTGTTACGATGCAAACAAAATATTAATAGTAAATTATGAGACTGCCGCATGAATTATTAAAATAGTTGTGGCAGTCTATTAACATTGCCTTTGGCTCAGTTTTTAATAACGTCCCAAGAATGACTTGATACTTAATTATGTGTACCTAAATCAAGTCATAAAAATGACAGGCAACTTCCGACCTATTTTCATCATACCTGCATTTGGAAAAATATCTTAAAAACTAATATTCAAGCGGTTACTAAGACAATTTAATCTAAATAGTTTCCTTCATAATAAACTTTAAATAAGTCGTTCGACTACAGATTCACGAACTCGCAAAACGTAATTGGAGTTTTCTGTGATTCTTCCAAAGCCTTTGATTACGTACACTATAACACGCTTTTGCGGAAACTACGTCGTTACGGTCTCTAAAGCGAAGCTCTTAACGTAATCGATTTATTTTTACATAATAAGTTCCAATATGTCAATATCCAGGGTGTGAAGTCTTCCGGGCTGCCAGTTCATTTAGGAGTGCCCAAGGCTTTTTACTGGGTCCACTCTTATTTCTGCTGAATATAAACGACCTGTCATTTTTCTTAAAAGGTATTGGTGTAGTACTGTTTGCAGATAGTACCATTCTTATCTTTGAAGTAGATAGAAAAAACTTTTTACAAAAAAATTAAACCGTAAAAAAAACAGTACAGTTATACAAAGTCACATATCGTTTATTTACAATTATTTCGTTTATTTATAAAATAGGACACATTTACAATATCTTACGTCTTAGTATAAAATAACCTGTTTTTGATGGCACGGTTGGCGCAGTGGTTGAGCGATCGACTGCTGCGTCGCGTGTCGTGGGTTCGATTCCCTCACGGAACAAATATTTGTATGGCCTACAGATAGTTGTTCCGGGTCTTGCTGTTTGTGTATGTGACTTTGTATATTTGTAAACGCACGCACGATACACGAGAAATTCCTAGTGTGGGGCAAAGTTTTATTTAAAAAAAAAACCTTAATTTCGGAAATCGATGTTGTTGGTTTTGTATCTTCGTTTTTTAATACCGGTTTCCGAAAATAAGGTTATTTCATTCTCTTTGTACTTTTTTTGTAATAATGTTTTTTACTTTTCAGTTTTTAGTGGAGCTTAAACATGGACGTCTTCGTCTACGCAGAAATTAGTAAAATTGCTTATAAAATAAAAACTACTGAGCCAAACTGAATTATTTTTTACGGGACCAAATGGCAAGTATCATCGAACTAAAATTGAATCCCACAAATCGGATCAGAAACCTCGGAGTAATCGGGACAAAAAAAAACCCCGCCGAATTGAGAATCCTTTTTTAGAAGTCGCCAGAAAGACGAGATTTTAATAACGTTAACAGCGCTCTTTCAATGGTTACAGACTGGTTTACCACAAATAATCTAGTTTTGATACTAAGAAAACGAAATGTATAAAGTTTATCTCTGCCCAATGTTAGAAATCTAGGACCCAATGACATCTTAAATAAAGAAGTGCTTGAAACTGTGCACTCGGCAGTATTTTTGAGCCTAACTGTTGATTCTAATCTGGTTACATTATTTTAGTTCTTTTCATAGCGTTATCCTATTGTGGGGAAAGGCTGCTGACATACAGAACATATTTGTACTAGCTGACCCGTGTAACGTCGTCTGCGTAACATTTTTCATTACTGCTCCGCTCGTATTGGCCATAGCGTGATGATATATAGCCTTCCTCGATAAATGGGCTACCCAACACTGAAATAATTTTTAAAATCGGACTAGTAGTTCCTGAGATTAGCGCGTTCAACCAAACAAACAAACAAACTCTTCCGCTTTATAATATTAGTATAGATTACAACGCCGTACGTGCACTATACCAGTTAAGGTCACGGGTTTCATTGAGGGAACAGCTCTTCAAAGGGATTGGAATTCTCACGGTGGCATTTTAATTCATTTTTGCAAACAATGCTTCTGTTTGTCAGTTATTGATGACTTCATGGAATGCGTTAGCTAACAAGTGCCAATGAATTTAATTTATTTTTAGTTAAGTACATATGGATATATATGTCACCGGATAATGGCAAACTTTGTAAGATTATGAAATTTGTGAAAATTGTCAACTGGACATTCGGAATACTTTTTTACGCATATAATAAAGGAGAATGCCCATTTTGTTAGGAGTTTTGGGCCCCTAAAAAACTTTGCATGTCACGATGGTTTTAACTTGATTTCGTAGACCTAGAACCTTTTCATATCCTGAAATCGAATTTCAATTTGCCACCCTAGTTTAAGAGAAATCTTATATTTTCGGATGCTGAAATTGAGGTTATAAAAACAAGTTTTTTTTAATGTTTTAAACATATTTGAAAACACTACGTAACTTCTTATTCTCTTTTATGTAGGTTTAGTACAAAGTGCGCTTTCAATAAATATCCCTTGCCGTGCAGTGCCGGCAGTTTAGTAGGCTGTACCCTCACAACTAGTAGATAGTGTTGTTAAAAAAAAAAAAACTTACCTACGACTAAAGCCTTAGATTAGAGAAGCTCATAGCTAAGTTACAAACGAAGGAAGAAACGCTCAACTCGACAGCTTCAAATTGTAACGAACAGAAGTACAACAACAGTAAATACGGAGGAATAATTCAACACGACACAAAACGAACGGCACGAAACAATTTGATTGATGCATTGATTTGACGGATAGATCTATCTAAGTGTGACTATGTAAAATATTTTGGAAATCGATTTACCAAATCGATTTGTAATAAATTATATTATTTACATATTTAAAAAGATAATTATAAACGCTATTTAGGTATGAATGAGAGCTACTAAGCTGAGTACTAACCACAATAATGTCTGTGGTACTAACTTTTGTTTTTTAAAGAAAATAATCAGGTATGAATGTAGCGGAATATTTCTAACGGTAGGAAATACCATGAAATACATGATAATTATGTGGAAATATGGACAGACACAGACGCTCCGGTTGCTCTTCCGATTGTCTGATCAGACCATCCAGACTAACCGGAGCGTCTGTTTCCGCCTTAGTTCTTCGCTATCGGACAGAGGACCTCCACATCATTTCAGGATCGTACTTTAGCTTCAAGTATCGTAGAGCTAAGACCGCTAGAATCTCCTGGTTATAATATTATAATTATGTCTGTACAATCTCTCAAATTATAATTCCTACGTGTTTTTTTCAGCTAGTTTTTTTGCTTTTATTTGAGCCCGCCGTTTACTTCGCGCCTAATCAGTTACATGAGATTGTTAGCTAGATTACGACGGGAGAAAAGCTATTGTAGCCTATCTCCGGTCATGTTAGTCGGCGGTTTAGTAAAATATCGATAATTCCAATTGATTACAATTATTTAATTGAGATAGTCTGTCCTCTGGCAACATTCAGGTTAAGTTTTAATGGTGGAACTGATATAAATTCAATGAAATAAATATTAATTATGTTTTCCAATGCTAGGGTAAAAGAAATGTTGAAAAAATTAGCTTAAACATGTAAAAATACGACTTAATTTTTGAGAAGTAAATAGTCTTGACACGGTACCAAAACTAAGGGGCCCATTGGTTGGCATTCTCCTTTGATAGTTTATTATTTCTCTATTTCGTTCCGTGAAGTTGTGAACAGAAATAAAATGGCAACCAATCAGAGCACAAGTCTACAACTAGGCTCTCATTGGTTTGTTTAGAGGAGACGTCACATATACGCTATTGAGTCATATAGTTAACGAAATCGAGAAATAAAAAGGCATTCCAAATGGCCAGTTGACAATTTATCGAAAGTTTACAATCTCTCAAGTTATTTATAATCTTACGAAGTTTTCTACTCCGTTGACAGATATATTATTTTTCTGTGTCTTATATTTTAAACAACTTTGCATTCTACTGTATAAATCGTATAAATCCATGTTCCTAAAACTTAACAGACAGATGTGTTGCAGGGGAGTTTGTTGCGCCCCTTCTTCCCAGCTGAAATACTAGGAAGTGGTGAGAGGCGGAAGTTCTGGGGGACTGTCTTTATGCAGAACATTGATGTTCAAAAAGTGCTGGCATCCCCTAATTTGAATAAATGACTTCTGATTCTGTGCATGTACTTCATCTAATCTCATCAAAACACAATTTAATTTTTCATGTTTTTTGTTAGGGTTCCGTACCTCAAAAGGAAAACCCCTGGGAACCCCTATAGGATCAATTTGTTGTCCGTCCGGCCCCCTGTTTGTCAAGATTCTTTATTTCGGGAACGCTTGGAGGTTTCACGTTGAAATTAAAACCTAATATACTCAGTCCCCTTTAAGCTGTGAAAAAATCTAACTTCTAATTTACGTAAAAAAAGATACGGCCTTTTATGCCACAAAAAAACTTATATTTCGACTGTATATGGTATTTTTCGTTAGCCGCTATAACAACAAAAATTTAAAATAATTAAATATTAAGGGGGGTCCCCATACAATAAACGTGTTTTTTTCGTAGTTTTATAAATAAATGGTACCGGAACCCTTCATGGGCGAGTCCGACTCGCACTTGGCCAGTTTTATATAGTTAATACTCATATTTATTTGATATAATTTTAAAATAAAACACTGTGTATTTATAAATCCAATAATAAACACTAATATTTCGCTTTTAAGCCTCATAAAGTGATGGATGGATTCAAAAAATAATAAAAAGAATTAAGCCATATTCTACCAAATAATCTCAGGTATAAATTTTTAGTTAAAATATTAAAAGATTAATTTATAAAGTTACAATTCAAATATAAATATTTTACTCACATTCAGTCCGGTTTCTTCAGATATTTGAGTTTTTTAAGACCACTTTTATGCAGCGCAATAATAGTCGCCCTCACTTCAATACTAATGTTTGCCTGCATTTTGAGAATAATTACGCTACTGCTAACCACACGTAACTAACCAACAACTACAACCAACCGACAGTTCATTTGGTTCAAGTTAAATATTAATAATTATAAATAACTGATGTCTACCTCGCAGAAATCTAAATTCTTATTTTGTATTTTTTTGTGATCTACCTTTCTAACTTATTGCAATGTGAATAAGAAAATACAAAAAGTCTGGTAGTGCGTGGGATTTGAACTTACGACACACTGGATCACACTTCTCTCTGAGGGCGCTAAACCGTTGGGCTATCTGAGCTCATATTGTAATTACGAAATTATAAACCACAACCGTTTGTTGACTACTGCTGGAAAATAGAAGGTCGTAAGTCAAACTAACCGTCAAGCTTGCGTGCGTAAGAATGCTTATGCATTTTTGGAACCCACTGTACCTACACATTTTTACGGAACCGTCGGTGGGCGAGAGAACTCCACGTTTATTACGAAGATGACTAACCTTCAGTACTCCGGCGTCCGGCACGCTATCCTCACTCTCTGCTTTACTGAGGCGGGCACAGCAACTGTCCTTCCTGAGAACAATAACCAAATTTAATTCTCGAATATATTATTCATCTGCCTAGCCTTTTTTCAGCTGAATACCAGTATTTTACGTTGAGCGGCTGCCTATCTGACCTCCACAACCCATTAACTGGGTAACACTGTAATAGGCTAGATTCCATCATCCACAAAGTGCAAAACTATGAAAAATAATGGACACGTATTTTTTGTTTTCGTAAATCAATGAATATTGACAAAGATAAAACGCATCAAAACTCGGGAGTGGGGGCTCGTGACGTCACGACTCAGTAAAAATTATGCGAACGTATTGAGAATTTTAAAAGCGTCGTAACTTCGTCAATTTTGAGTCCCGTAACAAAAAAAAAACACGGGCCAAATATTTTTTGATAATCTAACTGACGGATTAAGGCCGCTGTTACATTTTCGAAGGACTCAAATTTAGGTATCTAAAGTCGCACACAGCAACATCACGCGTACACACACATAGAACCGCTGCCTGAGCGCTCGATTTTATACTTCACTTATATAATCTTGATCCTTGATATTATTTTTTATTTTATTGATTCTGGAAAATTAACTGGAACTTTGAAAATGCATTATGTAACTTTTACTTAGTACCGTCGTCGGGAGATAAGTACCCAAGTCAGTATTTTCAACAGACTTCAAAAAAATAAGGTGCTCGGTTCGACCCGTATGTATCCGCGATATTCTCTAAAACTGACTACTTATCCGATATCTAGGATCGGGTTTTCGTTTATAAATGCATAATACATATATGTTTTCAGGGAAGATTTTATTGTATAACTGGCTGATGCCCGCGGCTTCGCACGCTGTCGGCTATCGCGACCAAAATAATCATGAAATTTTGATTCGTTACAGCAACCCATGGGAACCTATTCCAGGGATAAAAGTAGCCTATACCTCATTCCAGGCTATAATATATCCCTGTGCCACATTTCAGCTTTTATTTATTCAAGTTTCCGGTTTTTCTAGTTTTTCATTATTTTTGAATTATACATTACTCTACTACGGGTCAGTCAAAACGATGCATTTGATGTCAGCCATTTTGATATCCGAACGTTGCCAAACGGTTTAAAGTGATAAGACGTGTTGTTTATCGTAGTAAGTATTGGTAATTTTTATCAAACAGATCACACTTTGGAAGTGGTATCGTACAAATAACATCAAAAACGGTTTTGTAGTTTTGTTTTTAAAGCTGAAATTTGTTTACTTGGATGACGTATTATGATTGTCATCCAAAGTAGTTTTAAGAGAAGTTAAAATGGGCAACAAAAATAATAGGTTGGCAACTGCATGTTGATGCTGCAACTGAAAGTCTGCTGTATCATTTTAAATATAAAGTAGCAGCTTTATATTGAGCTGTAAGCTTTGTATAAATTTAAATAGGCTGTGTTTTTTCTACCAAAAAAAATCTAAGCTAACCTATCTATCTTAATATTGAAGTTGCCCTCTCTGTATTTCTATTCGCTCACTTAGTCATTTAGTCGCACGGCTAGAATTTTAATACCTAAAATGGATTAATATTAGCCGCCATGTCATTTTTTGTATTACCTCTCCTATTATTAAATTGGCCCTGTTAAATATATTTGCTATTTTACAGTAGCTGCCGTTATTTAATTTTTATAGATCCTTGTCTTTTGTTGCTCATACAATATAATTATGCTAAAAATATATAATCGCTACCAAATTATTTTTGATGTAATCAAGTAGTTAGTCGCCTAATAAGTAGTTATTCGCCTCAAAAATAATAAGCCATTCTTTTTTTGTTGTGTATTTTAATATCAGGAGAAGTTTTTTATGTAAAAAAATAAGAAAGTTGCCAGTTGACGGGAGCGAAACCGCGGGGATAGCTAGTCTATAATATATTGAATGAGGCAAACAACCGTGGCGGCCACAAGCGCGTAAATGAAATTGACACCCATGACGAAAATTTTTGTCTTGATTTTGGTTTTGATCCCATATTCGATATCAGCGACCCCCAAAACTATGAAAATGACACCCATGACGAAAAGTTGTAAATTTTTTGCCGTTGCCATCTTGGATTAGTTTTGACCCCATATTCGATATCAGTGACCCCCAAAACTATGAAAATGACACCCATGACGAAAAGTTGTAAATTTTTTGCCGTTGCCATCTTGGATTAGTTTTGACCCCATATTTGATATCAGCGACCCCAAAAACTATGAAAATTACACCCATGACGAAAAGTTGTAAATTTTTGTCGATGCCATCTTGGATTTTAGTGTTGACTCCATATTCGATATCAACGACCCCCAAAACTATGAACGTGATACTCATGTCGAAAAGTTGTAATTTTTTTGCCGTTGCCATCTTGGATTAGTTTTGACCTCATATTCGATATCAGCGACCCCCAAAACTATGAACGTGATACCCATGACGAAAAGTTGTAAATTTTTTGCCGTTGCCATCTTGGATTTTAGTTTTGACCCCATATTCGATATCAGCGACCCCCAAAATTATGAACGTGATACCCATGACGATAAGTTGTAAAAAATTTATCGGTGCCATCTTGGAATTTTGTTTTGACCTCATTTTCGATATTAGCGACCCATTGCAAACAGTTATCTAATTTTTTTCGGTGACATCACATCTCACCCCTATAATCGTAAAAACGTCACCCTTGACGAAGTTTTCAAATTTTTGTCGGTGATATCTTGGATTTTGGTATTGACCCCATGTTTGATATTAGCGACCCCAAAAACCACGATAATGGCACCCGTGACGTAAATTTTGGTGCGCGTTGACTGTTTTTCCTGTACGTATGTATGACGAATCTGGAGTAAAAACCATAATCCATCTTGGATTATGGTTTTTACTCCAGATTCGTCATACATACGTACAGGAAAAACGGTTAAAATCACAATCCTCCTCCCTGTCATCCACTTACAAACCTCACAGCTGACAGCTTGACCTTACCCAAATCCTAAGCTGCCTAACCCCACCCATCGATTTCTCAACCATGTCAACAACTGCTTAACCCCACCCATCCATATCCTGATCTTACCCAACAGATTTCTAAATCATATTCAAGTAATAAAAGTATGATATTGTACTCGTACTTAATTTTATTTTTCTCCGAAAAAGTATCAACTCTTTCCTATCCGAAAAACGACGACGTACGACCCGCCACGGTACTCACACGTATACACACTAGAATATTTTCGTATTTATTTTTTGCAAGAGAGCGATACACCCGTGCTTCCACGAGCGCTTCTGAGCGCGGAATGATAGACCGCGCGTGCAAAATGTATGAAGAATTCGACAAGTGTTTTTATTTTAGCAAATAATTAAAAAATTTAGCTATTTAGATACAAAAAAAATAGCTGGAACTATGAAGGACTATACAGGGAAATTGAAAAAATACCCGAAACCTCTTAGGCAGTGAAAGTACACATGATTATAAGCAACTTTTGTTTTGGTAAAACTCCGAAATCTCGAAAAAAATATCAGCTGTTTCATACAAAATGCAGTATTTAGCCAATGAAAATGTATGAAACAGCTGATATTTTTTTCGAGATTTCGGAGTTTTTCCCTGTATATACCGCAATTTTTAATAAGTTTGAAGATAAAATGAGCTGTAAATTTATCTAAAATGGTACCTAATCGGACCCTACTTTTTAAAATTTTCTGCGATTATTGTGATGGGAAAAACGTGTTTGTTCGAAAAATTTGTATGACGACCTAATTTTTTTAAATTTACATCGAGAGATTAATGTTATCTTTAAATTAAGACCATGATATCTTTACTTTAGTTGCTTATACATTGAAATGGTACCTGAAAATCACTATTATTTGTAGAAAAATGTAATAGCGTCCTTAATTAGATTTTTTCAGGACATTCTTGGCAAGACTGGAGTTAGATTTACTGGTTTCTGACAATCCGCTACGACTGCCAAAAAGATCTCCAAATGACAGCCGGGACCAACGGCTTAACGTGCTTTTTGAGGCACGGAGGAAACTCGGTATGTTAAGATGGTTACCCATCCACAGATCAACCTTGGCTAGCGTAGCTTAACCTTGACGATAGACCCGTGCGGCTGTTATTATTTAGCCGCGAGCTCCTCAAAAATTCTCGATTACATTATAGAAGTAAATTGACAAAGAATTATGTAATTCTTGTGTCTTATTTATCAGTATGAGTGTTCATCAAGATATTGTTGATGACGGCATCATTGTTGACGTTTGGTACGTACCTGCAGCAGTCCGGCGAGCGCGAGTTGGTTCGCGCCGCCGAGCCGCGCGAGTACTGCTGGATGTCGGCCAGCAGCGTGGCCGGCAGTGGGCCAGCCTGGGACAGGTACATCACCATGCTCTCCAGCCAGATCTCTATCACCTCGAAAGGTGGCCTGCAATAAATATTGTAAACGTGAAGCTTTGTCTATGCTTCAAAAGAAAAAATATATAAAACGCGAGGTGTAATAAGACAACCAATAGGAACAAATAAAATTGACAAACGATCGAAAATAACACCATTAGTTTATAAAGATATTTTAAAACCACACCAGCCTCCTGTAGAAATACTTTTAAAAAAAAAACACTTTTAATCCTACGAGAATAACATCCATCACTCTACAGAAATTCTTTCTTAAACACACTGGCCACCTGTTATAACTGCACTCAACATTTCAAATAGCGAACAACTACGAAAGTGTCATTACAAGTGTCGAAGTCTAAGGCGCCACACTCGAGCTGCTCAAGCAGTGATCCAGTGATCCAAATAAACGCACCGTTGTACTACGGATACTGCTGCAGTAGTTTGTTTAAACTGCTGTATAGGAGCTGGGATGAAGTGTGCGGGGGGAGGGGATACCTGCGCGCGAGCAATCGACAGCACGAGAAGTCAATGCTTGACTCGCTCCAGTGGCATGAAATGGCGGATGAAATTTCATGTAAGTGGCATGAAATGGCGGATGAAATTTCATGTAAGTGGCATGAAATGGCGGCCGCGGATATAATTTCATGTAAGTGGCATGAAATGGCGGATGATATTTAATGTAAGTGGCATGAAATGGCGGATGAAATTTCACCGTGCTGCTGATCGCCCGGGGGCGCAACTGCAAATAGAAGCCTGCTTCAAGCTGCCCATACATGGCTGGCCTATGGCGTAGATTTGAGGAGACGTGCAACACGTACGTGCGACGAGAGATATGTTCCAGCGAGCATCCATCGAACCTGGAGGTTAAGCCTGTGAATGTATGTACTGTACCTGGTATCGGGATCCAGATGGCAGGCCAGGAAGGCGATGCGGTAGAAGGGCTCGGGGCAGCAGCTGGCGCGACAGAACTTGTCCACGAACAGCGCCTCGTTGAGGCCGAAGTCGCTGCGGCGCGGCAGGAAGTCGGGGTCGGCCGACACGCGACCTATTATCTGTAGCACGACATAAGATTAGCTCTTTACTTATGAAGTTGCTTTAAAATTCCAAATTCAACTGAAAATATCATAGCTCAAAGTCGCTCAATCAAAAAAACTAATTTTAACCGGTAAGGGGCCTTTTCCTGTCATGCGTGTTTTCACCCACGCGCGGATCTTATCCGCATGTGGGCTGCCCGCATCCTATCATTCATACATATTTTTCCTGTCATGCGGGCAGCACGCGCCCGAGCGCGGGTGTAAACATGCATGACAGGAAAAGGGCCCTTAATTTTTTTTTTTATTAACTTAAATATCATAAAGTTCCAATTACGAAATCAAAAGTCACCAGCCAGAGAGAGTCAGTCAAGTGTCCTTGTTGACAGACTTTATTTTTAGACACTTTCATAAAATTTTACTTATAACACATCTTCTCTAAAAAAATGCTTTTACGAACAAAAAAAAACTCATAACTTTATTAAAATTAGGTAGAGAGCCAGCATTTTTTTAACGGACTTCATCAAAAAGGAGGTTCTATGTTCTCCTGTTTGTTTTTAGTTTTTATTTATCTTCACCGATTTTTCCGCTAATTATGGACCGATGTTTTAAATTATTACTTTAACCTCTAGAACCCTGGCGCGTCAAACGTCAACATCTGTCAACGCCCGGCGCTTTTTATCGCAATTTGACACGCTACGACTGCTAACAAAAAAAATGGTCTGCTTACGTTTCTAGTGGCTCTTATCTTAAACTGTAAACTGTTTTTGGTTCTTGAATAAACTGACCATGCTATAAAATGAATACAATACTTGTAATATGAGAGTGGTATTTATAAACAAATGTTGATAACGGAGAACTGGCTGAAATATTGTTTGTTCCCTTGTTCTATCGATTTCTTATAAAACTACTGTATCAATCCATGCGAAATTTTGCAAATTACATTATGAATAAACAAATAATCTAAATACAGCGTTTTTTTGACAGTCCTATGTAAAATTTTCATAATATTCATAATCAAACTTCATCGGCCGTCGAGCCGTTTTTATGAAATTGCGTAATAAAACGCTTGACTTTGTAAACGCTCATCCTAGTTATATTGAGTAGTTTCTAATAAAAAATCTTACTAGGATATTACATAATCCTTTATTGATTGAAAACTAGCTATATGTCGTAAGAATATGCCACTATAATTTTACAATGATAAGATTTCCTTGAAGAGGGAACTAATCGGCGATGTGTTTTGTATTAGCTAATTTCACATAGTATATTAGGTTTCAGAATTGTAATATTTATCAAACCTAAACAACATTGAGCTATAATTTCATATAACTATAAATACTTACTCACTTTGATGAAAAAAAACAAAGATACAAACCTCTGAATTCACCTAAAAAAAATTAACGGTTTTTCACGGTACATTCTTTGCCAAAACAAGTCAAATTATGAAGTAAAATGGTAAATACATTGTGCAAAACTATGTAATAACTACTTGTACGACTATTTATTCACATAAACGTTGATTATACAACAAAAGAAACCAATTTCATCATTTTAATGGCAAGAATGGCGACTGACATTCACACGTAATTTTACAATGGCCGAAAAAGTATTATTTTGATCTAGTTCGTGCAAACATTTATGTAAAACGATGTAATAACTATTCATAAATAGATATTCGTACACTTAGCATAAAATAGTTTACATGCAATCAAAGTATAAACAAAAAGTCGCCCGTCATCGACGTTCCAGAGACAAAGTAAGCGTTTGTTTTTTAAAAAAAATATTTCAATGATACCATCATATATTTTTAAAATTGGAATAGCTTAGTTGAACGAGAATATCATCCCGCAAGTGTGTAAACCTTGCCACATGAAATAAGACCATGCGTTTTTAAATAAACCGCATATTTCGCCATGGCACGCCGGCGTGCCATCGGGTTTTAACGGTTGTAACAGTTTATGGCACGCGGGCGTGCCCCCGGGTGTTGAACTTCTTTTACATAAAGACTATTCATTTAACCTGTCCCCTTAACAGTGACGTCTCCTGTACCTACACTTAGGCTCAATTTACACCGCCGGAACGGAAGCGTCAATCTAAAACTTAACACAGCAAATTCACCCTTATTTCCACTACGTAATGCCCATATTACTTCTGAGATATTTCTTGACAGATTTTGTTATAGAATTAGAAATAGTGTAAGAGGTGGTTACCTCGCAGAGCACGATGCCGAAGGAGAACACGTCCACCTTCTCGTCGTAGACGTTCCCGTTCATCATCTCGGGCGCCATCCAGTACGGGTTGCCCACCACCTGCCGACACACGCTTAGCAATCACGTACGGACAACACATACTATCTGCCGAGCCTTTCCCAACAATAGCGAATATAGATGTGATTTTTTTATTTGCAAAATGAAATATTTATTAGCTCTAGTAAACAATCGTGAAATTATGTTTTAAATACCTTCATCAGCGATGAAGTTACACAGCTTCAAAGATTACCATTATTACAAAGAGATGTCTGATATGAACTCTGACGTCAAATTACATGATGCTTATACAGCTGCCATGGAAATAATTATATCTCGTTTGTTTTTAGAACAATTTTGATTCTGTTTTCACTGTTACTAGTATATTTTTAGATAAATTGTTTAGATAATAAATATTTATTTTAAGCATATTCCCTATTGGGGTCGGCTTCCATTCTAGTTGGAATGTTGGATGCAGCAGTAGTTTTTACATAGAGCGGCTGCCTAAGATATTTACTCATTGGTTACAAATAAGGGTACCTACATTTCGTTAATGTGTGTTTTGATCAATATTGGAGATTCCTTGGACTGGAAACTGACGCCAGTATATCCTAGAGGAATTTAGGTAAATAAAAACAGTAAACAATTTTGATGTGTCTTTTTAATCATTTTATATAAAAACTCAGTAAAAAAACCAATGTAAAAACAACAAAGACGATTACTGAGTCCAGATTGAACCATTAGTTTAAACGGTAGTTTATTTGTTAAATATTTTTTTGCGTAAAAAGCCACATCAAGTTTGTATCCTTTGTTTAACTAAACCTTTCTAGTACAGTTGGGAGTAGGCTAGGCACATGATAGAAATAGCAGTGGTAACATACAGTGTAGCGCTTCCTCCGGAGCGTGCTGTGCGGCTGGCGGCGCTCCAGCGAGCTGCTGGCCGTGCGCTGCACGATGCGAGCCAGCCCGAAGTCCGCCACGATCACCGTCTTGTCCTGCACAGTACAATATGTGCTATACACTGGAATATTTGTTACGTGTCTAGCCATTTATACTTCTGTGTATTATTTAGAGAGTATGAAAAAATAAATAACAAAGATGTCATGCAGAAATTCAAGGTGTACGAATAGGTTATGGGCCCAGTACAAAAACTCTACTTCGAAAATGACGTAGAAGACACAGATAATAGAGTAGCCTTGGAAGCTGCAGCCTAGCAGATAGAGCAGCGTGTTACAGCGTAAATATCGGTAACGTTAGAGCTCATATTTCCCGCGAAGTCGTCCAACTCGTACAATTCGACAAGGTGGCGCGGTTAATGTCCCATAATGAAAATGTTGTTCGACCGTAATATCAGCCTAGAGAACTTACTTTACTTAAATTAGTTGTCTGATTTATTACTTAAATTAGCGGTCTGGGCTGAAATTAGTCGTATAAACTTTGCAGGGAATATAATATTAGGTGTAAGGTTATTTTAATATCCACATATGATGTATCGTACCTCTCTGACAAGACAGTTGTGCGAGTTGAGGTCTCGGTGGATGACGTTCATGCGGTGCAGGTAGCCCACGCCGCACGCCACGTCACGCGCCAGCCGCACGCGCGAGCGCCACGTCAGCGGGACTCGCGTGTCCTGTGCAAATTACATCATGAAGTACTGACATTGTCATGGATCTTTGACACACTTGCCCTCCCCCCCCCCATCAGACACCAGCCCCCTCTACCATCGGACATCCAGACGCACTGCAACTTACCATCCCTACCTTGTTGCTATTCCACCAACTCGCACTAAGCGCTTCTAAGCGTCTTTCATAATGCGCACAGCAAAGGAGTGGAACTCATTACCTGCGTCTGTTTCCAAATGCTTACAACCCTAATCTTTTCAAAGTTAGAGCGAACAGGCTACTTCCGGGTATGTTCGCTCCATCGTAGACTTTGTCTCTGTCATCTCTGACCAAGACTTGAGTCAAGGGCAAGCCCATATCAAGTAATAGAAAAAATAAAACACAGCTAGCACCAGTGGTTCACGACCAATGTGATGTGTGTTCTTGTTTATGCCAATTAATTACTATTACTACTGCACTAGCTTTTTATGCGTGGGAAGAGGTACAAAAGCCATACGCATATTCAACGACCTGTCTAAGGCCTTTGATTACGTAAATCATGAAAAATTACTCCTGAAGCGTGAAAATTTACAGACTAGGCAAAACAAAATTAAACTTAATAAAATCTTATTTGAATTATATACAACAAAATTTCAAATAAACGGTGTCAATTCGTAGGGATTAAAAGTAAAAACTGGCGTCTCACAGGGCTCGATTTTAAGTCCTTTCTTGTTTACAGTTTTTATCAATGATTTACCCCATTCATTGCAAAACAAACACAACATGGTCTACTGACGATACTTTGTTGATTTATAAGATAAATAGGACGCATTAATAATCTTGATGTCGTAAGTAACACTATTCTGTAGGTTCAAAATCGGTTTATTGCTATAATCTAAATGCATAACACTTGCGTGTCGCTACGCAGTAGTAAAATAATGTAACAGCGTGGGCGAAGGGGTGAAATTTCCAAAAACCATTTTTTTTGCGGATATTTAGTTTAAAAAATAAACCTACATTCAAAACTGCAGCTATTAAGTCGAATGACTAATAAGTTTTAACTGTAGGTACACTGTAGGTTTTAGACAGGCTCAGTCATGTTTAGATTCACTATCAAGTCTCGTTGCTTACATCCAACTTGGATTTACCAAAAATATCCCCACAGTTGCATGCTTCCTAGATATTGAAAATGCCTATAATAATGTGTCTGTTGAATCTGTCACAAAAATTCTAGATGAACTACGTGTCGGGTCAAAATTTTGCAACTACTTATGGAATTTTATGAATGAGAGGCACCTAGAAATTAAATCACTTAATAACGAAGGGTTAGAACCTAGGTGGACCAATAGAGGATTAGCACAAGGAGATCCGATATCTCCTCTATTGTTTAATCTGGTTACGTACCAAATATGTCACAAAATACAAAACGTGTCGATCTCCCAGTATGCGGATGACTTTGTTATTTATACAAGTGACAAACAAATTAAAAAGTGCGAACAATACATACAAGATAACATAAACTGTTTAGTCAACTTACTGGGTGAGATTGGATTAACCCTGTCACCAACAAAGTCGAATTATTGTGTCTTTAGTAGAGGTAGGAGGAGGATATTGCCTATTCTAAAAGTAAATGATCAAGCATTACCTATGTTAGAATGCGTTAGGTATCTTGGATTATGGTTAGATAGAAGTTTATATTGGAGAAAACATATAAACGAGGTAGTTGCCAAATGCTCTAAGTATTTAAATTTATTAAAAGTGTTAGCTGGTAGTGCTTGGGGAGTTCACACTAAGCATATTCGTAAATTATATATTTCATTAATTAGAAGCCGACTTGATTATGGATGCTATTTATATGATGTTAGTGCAAAAACAAATATAGCTAAATTGGATAGACTCCAAAATCAAGCTCTTAGAGTGATAGGGGGATTCATCAAAAGCTCACCAATTCATGTGATGGAAAGTGAGTTGCACATAGTTCCATTATTTGTAAGACGACAATTTCTCGCTCATAAATACGTTTTGAAAACACTATCCTGGTCAAATAATTTAAGTAAATGTATAATTTCAGAATTGAGCTCGCATATGCAGAATCCCTATTGGGCAAATAAGAAGAAACCCTTGCTTGCTACTACTTTTAATGAACTAGGTCAACTTCAGTTAGTATCCTCAGACGTTTTTAAAATGTTCTCCCTTGATATATGGGTATCGGCTATACAGACTGAAAATACCATTCAATGTAATTTAGAATCTATAAGTCAACCAAAAAAAGACTATAATCCAAGTGTATTAATGGCAAAGGTGGTATCCGAATTAGCTTCTAAATATAACGACTGGTGTAAAATATTCACGGATGGTTCAAAAAATCCAAGCGGGGGGGGAGCTGCCTTTTATTGCCAAAACTTAGGAGATAAACATATGTTTAAAATCACAACCAAAGTCTCCATAATGTGGCTGGAACTCATTGCGATATATCAAGCAGTACTATACGCAGTGACTAAGAAATTAAAAAAAGTCGTCATTTTTACTGATAGTAAAAGCGCGTTACAGCATTTGGTTCGATGCACCTCTGGTAGAAGAGGAGCATCGATAGCCTACGATATTCTCAAATTAATGCATCATCAAAATGAAAATAATATCAATGTTATTTTGCAATGGGTTCCAGCACACATAGGAATACGGGGCAACGAGGAGGCTGATAGTTTGTCCAAACTTGCAGTTGATACAGGCAATGAAATACTTTACTTACCAGATCATTGGGAACTTATCACCAGATTTAGGGAGAAATGTTTTATAAAATGGAAAAATCATTTCGATGAGATTTCTAAAGAAAAAGGGTTATGGTACAAAGTAATACAAAATGAGCCTCCTCGAATGCCTTGGTTCGATGATAATAAATTAAGTCGAAATTATATTAAGTTAGCTTTAAGACTGCGTTCTGGACACTATCCATCGGCAAAATTTGGCTATCTTATGGGAAAAGTAACATCTCCCAACTGTGTAGTTTGCAATAAAACTGAAGATGTTCTTCATTTGCTGATGGATTGCGTAAAGAACAAAGGTGAGAGAGAGTCATTAATTGAAGAATTTAAACTGAATTTTCTAGATGTTGGACTAATTCAAACAATTTTGGCAAAACCTAAATCACAACTAGCTATAGGGGTAAGTAGTTTAGCACGACTATCTAATTAATGAATTCCTCTCATTCCAAGTTGTTATTTATTTTAGTGTAATTAGATCTAATAGGGTACGATGGGGTTGACGTATCCATGTGGATAAAAACCCCGTGTTAATTAAACAGAATAAAAAAAAAAAAGTTTTAACTGTGCGTAAATCGTCAGTCAAGACAAACGGTTATATAAGGGACTACTCAAACTAATTCAGCTCCATTCGCGTTGCTTAACGATTTGGTCACACTTATACAGTTCCGCTTCTATCAGCCGCGTACAGCGTCGTAAGAATGAGAAGGCGGCAACGGCAGAACAGCGCTGAACTCTAGCACTCGCATGATAATAACACATTTGTTCTCATTTCATACTTGTTGACGCGGAAATCTGAAAGGATGCGTACGCGTCGCCATACAAAATCGTTGTTTTCTATGGGCATAAGCTGAATAGAGCTGAATAAGTGTGAGTAGTCCCTAAGTACAGATGAGACTTACCTGCAACAGCTGGTAGAGCGTGCCGCCCGCCACGTACTCGGTGACCAGGTGCAGTCGCTTGTCCTTGTACAGCACGCCCACGAACCGGAGTACGTTGGGGTGCTTCAGAGAGCGGAGCACCGCTACCTGCACCACAAACATAGATGAGACTTACCTGCAACAGCTGGTAGAGCGTGCCGCCCGCCACGTACTCGGTGACCAGGTGCAGTCGCTTGTCCTTGTACAGCACGCCCACGAACCGGAGTACGTTGGGGTGCTTCAGAGAGCGGAGCACCGCTACCTGCACCACAAACATAGATGAGACTTACCTGCAACAGCTGGTAGAGCGTGCCGCCCGCCACGTACTCGGTGACCAGGTGCAGTCGCTTGTCCTTGTACAGCACGCCCACGAACCGGAGTACGTTGGGGTGCTTCAGAGAGCGGAGCACCGCTACCTGCACCACAAACATAGATGAGACTTACCTGCAACAGCTGGTAGAGCGTGCCGCCCGCCACGTACTCGGTGACCAGGTGCAGTCGCTTGTCCTTGTACAGCACGCCCACGAACCGGAGTACGTTGGGGTGCTTCAGAGAGCGGAGCACCGCTACCTGCACCACAAACATAGATGAGACTTACCTGCAACAGCTGGTAGAGCGTGCCGCCCGCCACGTACTCGGTGACCAGGTGCAGTCGCTTGTCCTTGTACAGCACGCCCACGAACCGGAGTACGTTGGGGTGCTTCAGAGAGCGGAGCACCGCTACCTGCACCACAAACATAGATGAGACTTACCTGCAACAGCTGGTAGAGCGTGCCGCCCGCCACGTACTCGGTGACCAGGTGCAGTCGCTTGTCCTTGTACAGCACGCCCACGAACCGGAGTACGTTGGGGTGCTTCAGAGAGCGGAGCACCGCTACCTGCACCACAAACATAGATGAGACTTACCTGCAACAGCTGGTAGAGCGTGCCGCCCGCCACGTACTCGGTGACCAGGTGCAGTCGCTTGTCCTTGTACAGCACGCCCACGAACCGGAGTACGTTGGGGTGCTTCAGAGAGCGGAGCACCGCTACCTGCACCACAAACATAGATGAGACTTACCTGCAACAGCTGGTAGAGCGTGCCGCCCGCCACGTACTCGGTGACCAGGTGCAGTCGCTTGTCCTTGTACAGCACGCCCACGAACCGGAGTACGTTGGGGTGCTTCAGAGAGCGGAGCACCGCTACCTGCACCACAAACATAGATGAGACTTACCTGCAACAGCTGGTAGAGCGTGCCGCCCGCCACGTACTCGGTGACCAGGTGCAGTCGCTTGTCCTTGTACAGCACGCCCACGAACCGGAGTACGTTGGGGTGCTTCAGAGAGCGGAGCACCGCTACCTGCACCACAAACATAGATGAGACTTACCTGCAACAGCTGGTAGAGCGTGCCGCCCGCCACGTACTCGGTGACCAGGTGCAGTCGCTTGTCCTTGTACAGCACGCCCACGAACCGGAGTACGTTGGGGTGCTTCAGAGAGCGGAGCACCGCTACCTGCACCACAAACATAGATGAGACTTACCTGCAACAGCTGGTAGAGCGTGCCGCCCGCCACGTACTCGGTGACCAGGTGCAGTCGCTTGTCCTTGTACAGCACGCCCACGAACCGGAGTACGTTGGGGTGCTTCAGAGAGCGGAGCACCGCTACCTGCACCACAAACAATAATAACAGTGTCTATTGATAGGAGAGAATGGAAGAAAATACACGTTTTACTAGCCTGTGGTCATAAATTTTATCGCTTTGTATGAGGTTAAAGTCACACTTTGCACAAATTAATATGTTATTTTTTGACAGATGTATTGCGCAACATAAGGGCAGGTTAAGCTGTATTTTTAAGTTTGTTTCCTCATAAATATTTTTTTGCTGTGGTAGTGGCTAGCACAATCTAGTGCGACATATACTTGTATTAATTCTGTGCTTACCTCTTTCAAGAAGTTTCTCTGCGCGTCTTCGTCGACCCTGTACAGCTGTTTAAGCACCATCACTTCGTTGGTGTCCCTGTGAGTCACCTTGTACACCTCGCCGAAGAAACCAGAGCCCAGGAGTTCACCCTGAACGAAAAGCAAAAAAACATACAGTACGAATAATCTAAGTTTACCCATGCGAAGTACGTCGCAATCGATTGCGCAGGATGTCAATTTGACAAGAAACATAGAAAAGCGCATGCGCGGGTACGTCGCGTATGCCGTCTCAGTCACTCGTATACGTTTGATGCATACTTGTGCCTCGCTTCCTCAATGCAATACGACTGTTGGTGCGAAAAGTGTTAAACGTTGTTATTGTTTTAATTAATTATTCTGGTTTTTTCTTATTGTTTGACTTGTATTTTGTGTTTTCTTGTAGTGTATGTGTTTGTTGTGTTACTTTGTGATCGTGTTATTGTTATTGCATGCATTTTTTCAAAATTCAAATATAACACGTACACAAGAAAAAACAAAATCTACGAACGTAACACTTTTCTACGCGATGGGACCTGCGCGGTCGTCACTAACAGCCAACTTCGCATGGGTAAAGTTAGAATATTCGTACTGTAGTTATTGTTTGTCAAAGAATCATTAATAAATAAATAAGTAGTTTAGAATACTGTCACATAACATAGGTTATTAATATAGAAAGGTGAACATCCCACCCACACGAACAAAACGTTTTGGGAACACATTCATTGTGCGTACAGCTAAGGAGTGGAATTCCCTGCCGGTGTCTGTGTTTCCTCCATCAGAATCTACCTTTTCAAATGGACAGTAGTCACTTTTTTTATTTATAATTAAAATTTAACGATGACGATCAAAAGTACCGTTTAATAGCGTAATTGAAAAACTCAAAACTCAAGCATTTATTTCAATTAGACCATTTACAGGCACTTTTGAATTGTCAAGGTCGGTCGGTCGGTAAGAAATAAACATTTTGATTTTTGACCTCATAGCTACAACTTGGGAGTCTTTAAGTCAAGAGTGAATAGGTTACTTCTAGGCAAGCCGTGTTCCATCTTTGACCGCATCATCGTTTGCCATCAGGTGAGATAGTGGTCAAACGCGTGCCTATCAATAGTAACAAAAACGAACCTGTAGTAAGTCACTGGCGCGGAACACTTTCTGGCCGGGCGCGGGCTCCGCGCGGAAGGACCGCGCGCGACTCAAGTCGCACAGCACGCCGCTTGGCTCGTCGCCGTCCACACTGGGGAACATTCATGTGTTATGTATTATGCTATACCTTTAATGGTCCGGAAATTAGAGTAGCAAAAAAAGATTGGACACGCATGTGAGTTGAAATTTAGCGTGACGTCATGCGTTGGTACACTTTTTACGTGAACAAGAAGTGACGTCACCAGCCCCCTTTCAATAACTTTGATGCGCTTTATCTTTTTCAAATTTTACCGATATGAAAAGGTAATAAAAACTTAAAAAGTTATTTATTTGGAAGATAGACATTTGGCTCAATACAAATAAAACGATGGTAGCTACAAAAGTTTATAACTGCAGCTATCAATGCCTATCTAAACAAGAGTACAATAGGGAATATGCATGCGATTTTTTTCTTTACAAAATGAAATACTTATTAGCTCTAGAAAACCAGCATGAAATTATTTTTTAATACGTTCATCAGCGATGAAGTTATAAAGCGTCAAAGATTACAATTAGAAAGGGAAGTCCGATATGAACTGTGACGTCAATTTCCACGACGCCTATAGGCTACCATATAAAACAGCGTTTTCGTGAGAGGGATAGATATATTTGTTTGAAATAGTTATATCTCCTTTATTTTTCGAGCAATTTCGATACTATTTTCACTGTTAGTTAGTATTATATTTTTAGATAGAATGTGCAGATAATAAATATTTTTTTCATGCATATTCCCTATTGTTCCAGACTTAGCCTACGTGCGCACTAGCGGTTAGCCGGGGGGGTGGTCAACCGCGCGGTTTCAGTTTAATATGCCCGCTTGTCATTTAATGGTGGTTCAGTGCGTACAATCACTAGCCGTTGAATATAAAAACTGGAAAAGCGGCCGGCCGCGCGGTCGACCGCTAGGCGGTGTACTGACAAAACTATTTGTACTGTATGACATCATTGGGGTAAACTTTAGTGGAAAAGAGGGGGTGTGTGAGGAGTGTGTGTTAGCAAGTTATTGTGTGTGCTTGAACGGAGTGTGAGGGTGTATGTGACTGTTAGTTTGTGTAGGTGTCAGTTAAGTTTCCACAATTTTTCAGTTGCATCATATGGCAATGATTTCAACCACTCTCGGACGGCTTAAACAAAATTATTATTTTCTATCTAGGAAAACACCCTACTGTCATGTGTATTGGTGCTGTGGTCAGGATTTTTCCTTATTTGTGTATATGATAAGGCTGTACAAATATAATATAATACTTACGCGTCGAGCAACTTCGACATACTGCTACTCTTCTCCTTATCCCCTAGTAGCGGTGACGAGGGCGTCTGCCTCCTCTTATTGACCCACTTCCCCGCGTCCTCTCCACCTTTCCTCTTGAACAACCTCTCTTTCCTCACTTCTACATCTTTCCTCTCTTTCTCGCACGAGTGTCTCTGTTTGTCATCTTTGTTGAGTTTCTTCTCGGCGGGCGACCGGTCGTGATTTGTTCTGTCTTCGTCTGTTTGTGTGTGAGTGTTCGTTTGTGTATGTATCGTGTTTGTTTGTGTACGTTTTGTGTTTGTTTCTGTGTGTTCTATGGTTAGCTGGAATAAGAAAGTTTTTATTCACACAGACTCGTTAACGGTATCTATTGATGTTGAGCTCGCCCAGTTAATGGAAATCTAAAGAAGCTAATTCCGAGTTTCGTCTATGAAAAGTCAATGGGTTTTACTGGCTAAAACTATAGATTAAAAAAAAAATCTATTGATTATTGGTGTCCAACGAAATTCCATTCGAATTCGGACTTCTGAAGCTTCTAGAGAGGACTGAGACCAGATACACTATTGACGCGTACGCGTACCTTCGTCTGGTGGTGCCACACGGCTTTGTTTGCTTCGTAAATACAATAGAATAGGTTGTATTTAGTGTGTAATTTTGTTTTTCTTTTTACTTTTTGTTTAATTTTGTGTTTGTGCGTCATTTCTGGCGAAATAAATATATCTTCTTCTTCTTCTACTATGGGAAAGAGCAGAGTAGATGCAATTTCATTGCAAGTATACGTGCGATACTTCGGACGTTTGAAAACAGAATAGAATATAATAGTCTTTATTATGTACACCAAAAAATACATGAAGAAAACATTACAATGAGCGGCCTTATCCCAACAATAGAATAGACCAACAACAACAGTCCGAGTTTGTTGGGATTTTACATACATACGATTTCGTGCGTTGAACGTATTTCACAAGTGAAAAATAAAAAACTTTTTACAAAAAAATACAACCGACTTCAAAAAAAAAAAACACTACAAAGTAAAAAATAACTTTAATTTCGGAAGTCGGTGTCAAAATACGAAGAAACTAACAAAAACACCGACTTCCGAAATTAAAGTTATTTTTTACTTTGTAGTGTTTTTTTTTTTAAGTCGGTTGTAGTTTTTTGTAAAAAGTTTTTTATTTTTCACTTTTTAGTGGTGCCCCACACCTAACAACACCACTACAAAATCGCAGAAAAGCAAAATACGCAATTTCGATTATCAAAGAATCATCTAAATAGTCAAATTCCAGCTATTTCGATTTAAAATCCAAAGTTCGTTACCGATTTTGATATGAATTAAATGGTACCAATATGCAAGTATATCCTTTCAGATAAAACAAAAAAAATTCAAATCGGTTCATAATTGTCGGAGTTATGAGGTAACAAACATAAAAAAAAAACATACAACCGAATTGATAACCTCCTCCTTTTTGGGAAGTCGGTTAAAAAATGATATCATCGGGATTCAATGTGCGCACTCAATTCATACCAGTATTCTTAGGTTTACGTACGAAACAAATTCGTTTCCAAAGTGCGGCCGGCCTAAAGCTATTTCGTAGCAGTTACTAGTAAAAAAAATATACCGTGTGTATCTGACATCGACGCACAAACGATTTCTATGGGTCCAGGGCATGATTCTGGACACCCCAGTGTTGGAATTTTTCGTCGGTACTTTTCTCATTTTTTCATTTTTTTCAAGAGTACCACAAATAGGTATCAGCTCAGCTGAGCTGATATCTATTTGTGGTTTTATTCAGATTGCTCTTTTTAGTGAAAGTAGTTAATTAATTATTTTTTTATTAAAAATCTCATTGGGTTAGGTCAGAATAACGATTATGAGCAGTCTAAAGTAAAAAAACCGTTGAAAAAAATGAGAAAAAAGCCGACGAAAAATTCTAGTCTTGGGTGTCCAAAATCATGCCCCGGACCCATGGAAATCGTTTGTGCGTCGATGTCAGATACACGCAGTATAAAAAAAGCGACAGGTAGCACTTGAACATTAACGTTGTGCATTTTTTAATCATCCATGTCCTATACCTATCCCAAGAAAACTGTTCAACGCTGCTAAAGAAGTTTTCACTTCAAAAACTGAGTTTAGCCATTAAAACTTCTTTCTATTACCTGTATGACCGCGTCAGGTCTCCCCAGCGCTCGCTCGATCTCATCTAGCGGCCTGTTCCTCACTGGAGTGCCGTTGATTTCCAGGATCCTGTCTCCGATGTGCAGCGTCAGCACACCGCATGATGAATCGATTCTGAAATCACATTTAAACATGAGAAATATGAAATTGTCCAACTCTCGCGACAGAGACCCATTTCTGAACCGAAATTCGATGACGGACGTATTAAAAGTAAATGACAAAAAAAAACAAAGTTCAGAGGCCAGTTCTACTTATTTTTAAGCAACGTTCGCATACTCATCTCAGTCGCAATCTGTCAAAAATGTGGGGAAATGAAGGCAAGTGACATGTGTGTGCGAACATAGCTAAAAATTTGTAGAATTGGCCCTCAGATTGGGATATGATAATACTGTACCCCAATAAGCAGCTAACATGTATGCACAATTTGAAACGCTAATTTTTTTATAATTTTCGATTCAGAGACGGGTTTTAAGTTTCAGAAGCCGTGCCATGTGTAGAATAATCATACAGTGTAAAACTTAATAAAATACAACACAAGACGTGGTAGCGCAAGATTAGCGGGACATGCATCGTGCAAGACATAACATTTAGGTGAGGATTTAAATACAATTAATAACTCTTAGTGTACTACAAACATAATCTATCTATACTAATATTATAAAGCAGAAGAGTTTGTTTGTTTGTTTGGTTGAACTCGCTAATCTCCGGAACTACTGGTCCGATTTGAAAAATTCTTTCAGTGTTAGATAGCCCATTTATCGAGGAAGGCTATAGGCTATATATCATTACGCTAAGACCAATAGGAGCGGAGCAGTAATGAAAAATGTTAAGCAGAACGTTGCACGGGTCAGCTAGTTAAAACAAATAAATGTAAAAGTTTGGATGCATGGATGAATGTTTGTTACTCAGTCACGCCGCAACGGCTGAAAGGATCTGGATAAAATTTGGCACAAACTGGAATTTGGAATTTGGTCTGGAGACTTTTCATCCCGGAAGCATATACCCTGGGACAATTTGCGACATTCACACGGGCGAAGCCGCTGGCAGAAGCTAGTATTTGCTAAATAATCCAGTGCGCAGTGGAAAGTATTAAGTCTAGTAACGTTTACTATAGCCGTCTATATATTCACTGTCTTGTTTACTGACCAACTGCTGTCAGAATATGAAGAGTACAACTTTCTCACAAGAATATGTAGTGATCTGCCAAGCCTTTTCCCAACTACATTGTGGTGGCTTCCAGTCAAACCGTATTCAACTGACTTCCAGTTTTACGTGAAGCGGCTGCCTACCAGACCTCCACACTTGTCTTGACTGGGTAACACGGTACTTCTTGGCAAAACTGGAGTCAGATTTACTGGCTTCTGACAATTCGTACCGGCTGCCAAAGATCTACAAATGAGAGCCAGGACCAACGGCTTAACGTGCTTTTCGAGGCACGGAGGAAACTCGGTATGTTAAGCTGGTTCCCCATCCACAGACCAACCTTGGCAAGCGTTGCTTAACCTGGAAGATCGACCTGTGCGGCTGTTAATGATTAGCCACGAGTTCCTAAACTGTAACCCCTAAAATGTAACAGGCTTAGGGTAGGATATATTGAACGCATTAAATAATAAATAGTTATTACATATGTTTTGTATAATATATGTGACACTTTTCCTTGTCGACAGACAGTTGGATCGGGGATATTTGGGATTTAGGTCATAATATTGTGTCGTAACGCAAAAAAACCTACGATACATTTCATATAATCATAATTTAAATGCATACGATGATTATTTTTTGGGTAGATTTTGGTTGGTAATTTGTTTTATCTATACTAATATTATAAAGCAGAAGAGTTTGTTTGTTTGTTTGGTTGAACGCGCTAATCTCAGGAACTACTGGTCCGATTTGAAAAATTCTTTCAGTGTTAGATAGCCCATTTATCGAGGAAGGCTATAGGCTATATATCATCATCGCTAAGACCAATAGGAGCGGAGCAGTAATGAAAAATGTTACGAAGACGACGTTGCACGGGTCAGCTAGTGGTAGATAAAAAGGCATATCTACTGTGGCAATATAAAGCTTCAAAAAAGAAACAAAATCCTCCTAATATTATAAATGCGAAAGTTTGTGAGGATGGATGTTTGTAACTCTTTCACGTCAGAACGTCTGAAAGGATCTTCATGAATTTGTCGCAGAGGTAGGTTCTAGTTTGGAATCACACATAGGCTACTTTTTTATCTCGCGAGTATGTCCCACAGAAAGCAAGCGGGCGAAGCTGCTGGAAGATAAAAATAAAAATGAATATTGTCCATTATTATGATCTTGCTTTTTGAGTAGTATATTGTTATGAAGATTCAAGAAGCCTGGAGTTACTTACAAGAATACTGCTAAATATTATTTTAAACACACACAATCCTTAATAGGCAGCTGTTGTCGAGACTTGATATCTAATTTTACCCAAACATCCGGCTTAATTAGATGGTCGGTATTTCATAATTAGCATAACCATAAAACACGCTATACACTTAAACAGTACCTTAAATTTACAGCCACCATATTTAAACTATATTAAAACCACTGAAAAACCTTTTAAATGACACAAAATATTGTAATGACACTAATTAAACAGACTTGCTCAGCGACACTTTAGTGACTAACAACGACAGATATCAACCAATCGGAGTGAAATAATATGAAACGATGTACAGTCAACCAAACTATTTGGTACACAGAGAAAAATAATATTAACAAAGTTTATTTCTAACTAGCTGTTTCCCGCGGCTTCGCTCCCTTCAACTGGGACTTTTCTTGTTTTTTTTTTACATAAAAATCTCCTGATAATAACAAAGACAAAAAAAAAAGAATTAGCGAAATCGGTTCAGCTGTTCTCGAGATTTGCGCTTAGCAAACCATTCAGCGATTCATTTTTATATTATAGATGTGTGGATTAAAACTTTTTAACTTAACAACGTCAACGTCTTTAACTTTTTATAACGAACTTACGAGTATGGTGTACAATAATTGTCTACTCAGCACAGTGGCTGCCTTTTTTTTAAGGTTGGGAAATCATCAAATGACTCCTCACGCTCTGAGCGGAGCAGAAGGGAGTGTCAGACTCTTACAGACTAAAACCCGTCCGTGTTCCTTCTAGGCTGTTTGCGTTCCAGGATTGCGGTGACTCTTTTGAACAAATTCCGCAACTCTGGGCTGGTCAGCTGCCTGCATACCAAATAGCTTTATTGACTGTACATCTACGTAGTGCTTCGGTGTGTCACACTAGCATACTAACAAATAAATAATACTATAATATAGACTAGACATTTATGTTGCAGGGCTGGGCTGGCAGCATTTGGAATTTCAGGCGTAAGGAAAAGCGCTAAGTAATAATTTAATTTTATTATGTCGTTTGTATGCGTGACTGGGGTGTTGTAAACGAACATCGCCAGTGTGATACTGTGAGCATCAAACAGGTGTAAGCTAAGGTGTGACAGTCTGACAGTATGCTGGCAATCCATACAAACAAGATGGAATAACAGTACACTTCATGATCGCTTCACGTGAGTTGCCAATTTATTTATTTACTAGCTTCTGCCAGCGGCTTTGCCCGCGTGATCCCTAGGGAACATATTCCCGGGGTGAAAAGTAGCTTAAGTGCTATTCCAGACTATAATCTATCTTTGTTTTAAATTTCATTAAGATCCGTTAAGCCGTTCTGGCGTGATTGAGTAACAAACAACCAAACTTTTATATTTATAATATTACTCGTTTGGTGTAAAGCGAAATTATAACCATCTTCCCCTCGACATGGATATTGCAAACTGTCGTAAGCCGTTTTCCGAAGCTACTCGCCTCTAGCCTCTAGGCGCCAAGCTAGCCGCCTGCCTGTGCGTTCGCGACCTTATACAAAAATAATCCTTATAGCATGATTCAGTATTCACGCGCGATGGCTTATTATTAGCGTATTTCATGTATAACTTTGGTGTTTCTATACCGATTTCTATGATTATTTTTTATGGAATAGTTAATAATGTTAACTTTTATTCAAGTTAATTAGGAACGACTGAGAGTTTTATAAACGTAAGAGTAGACAAATACAATCAGAAAGCTTCGAACTGCTAAGCTATCGGGAGTTACACGTGTTATTGTTCGTCAATCATAAAAGATAGAAATATGCTGTCGTGGGATATTTTTTATATAATTTTAAGGAGAACATTTCCGTCATACATGATTTCTGTGTAGCTTTCACCATTAAGGTTGTACACGTGACGGAAGCTGAAAAAATGGAGTAACTTCTCCCGTTTTCCCAACATTTCCCTTCACTGCTCTGCTCCTATTGATTGTAGCGTGATGAAAAGTATACTATAACCTGCTCAGGAGTATGAATAATAATTGTACTAAGTTTCGTTAAAATCCGTCGAGTAGTTTTTGTTTCTATAACGGTTATACAGACAGACAGACAGACAGACAGACAGACCGACAGACAGACAGACAAAAATTGTACTGATTGCATTTTTGGCATCAGTATCGATCCCTAATCACCCACTGATAGTTCTTTTGGAAATATATTTCATGTACAGAATTGACCTCTCTACAGATTTATTATAAGTATAGAAGAAGATATAGATAGATTATTTAGGTTAGCCAACAACTGCTTACACAACACAAATTCAGTTTTTTCAATTGATAAGCCTACATTATTAAGTGTAATAATTACTTACAGGCTAACACCACATACACAATTTTTGGTTAAACAATAGAATAAATCATAAAATTAATAACAATAAAAATATTTAAAAAAAAAAGAAATGATGTAGGATTGGTAAATTATCAATAATACCAAGTTAATTATGAATAATATAAAATTAAAATTGTATAGAATTATTGAAATTAAAATAACAGTTAACAAATAATTAATTCCACCCTGCTCCATCTTTCCGAGGTGTAGTCGTACCAATCACCGACCAACTTGATCTTCTTGGGGTTACTTTAACATCTACCCTCATTTCGGCCCTTTCATAGAGGCAAAAGCCCAAGTGGCTGCAAAAAAGTTGGGGATCCTAGCAAAAGTGAGACGGTACTTCACGCCGGAACAGCTGCTCAAACTGTATCAAGCGCAAGTTCGATCGTGTATGGAGTACCGTAGGCTAATTCACTTAACTAAATAAGTTTTGTTGCAGTGCAGTTGAAGTTAAGTTTCGATCAAAACAACGCTTTTCGTATTCTCTACCGCTGTGTCAAGTTTGCGTCACGCGAGCGCAATAACGGCATCCTACTGTTGCGCGTCTTTTGTGCGTGCTTCGGAACGCAACTTGATCGGTATTCTACTATTTGTTTGACGTCTCAAAATAACAGCTTATAAGTTTAAGTATATGTTTTAATATTATAATAACGTCATACTCATTGTAATGTAATCGATTCTATTGGATTATTGTAAGATTTTTCCTCGCCACCATATGTAAGTTTGGTCGAGTTTGGTTGTCGTACAGTTGACGTGCAGTTCACGCGCAGCTTACGCGCAGTTCAAAGATTACAAGAATACCGTTTATCACTCAAACTTAACTGCAACTGCACTAAAACTTAATCGGCGCGTCATAAAATTACGCCTCAGTTCTCATCTTTGGCACGGATCTGCCAGATACCAGATTGATACCCTTGAGTCAATTGAGAAACGAGCCAATAGGATCATTGGCAATGATAGGCTCGCTGAGTCGAAGCTCCAAAGTCTTGAGCATCGACGCCGAGTTGCTGGCCTGTCGGTTTTCTACCGGTTGTATTTTGGGGAATGTGCGACGGAATTGCATAATTTAATTCCGCCAAGCCCGTTCCATCATCGGACCACAAGATTAACGGTGATGCGCCACTGGTACATGGTGGACATCTCACCCACACGCACAAAACGTTTTGGGAACACATTTATAGTGCGTACAGCAAAGGAGTGGAATTCTCTGCCGGAGTCTGTTTCCTGTCGATAGCTACAACCTGGGAGTCTTTAAGTCAAGAGTGAATAGGTTACTTCTAGGCAAGCGTGCTCATTCTTAGACCGCATCATCTCTAACCATCAGGTGAGATAGTGGTCAAACGCGTGCCTATCAAAAGTAAAAATAAATAAAAAAGAGTTTACACGGTGAGACGATGACCCGCAGTAGTATTCTCCAGGCCGGAGGCTTGGAAGAAGGTTAAATGGAAAGAGTTTTTAATCCGTTCAAAAACACGTAAGTTAGAAAACTATAAATTACGGTGGAAGGGATAGATAAATACAGAAAAGATAGATGAAGAAAACATTAAGTACACAAGGTGGCACAATGAGCGGCATTATGACAACCTTTAAATGGATTTAAAAGACAGAAGGTCCTTTAAATATCTCAACAACGTGATACTTAGGGGCACCATTTGCAAAGGGTCGATCTTCAAAGAAAAGCAACGCTTGCCAAGGTTGGTCTGTGGATGGGCGATCATCTTAACACCGAGTTTCGGAAAGCAGGTTAAGCCGTTGGTCCCGGCTGTAAATTTCAATTGTAGCTATTTGGCAGTCGTTACGGATTGTCAGAAGCCAGTTAATCTGACACCAGAAATACCGTGTTGCAGGTCTGGTAGGCAGCCGCTCCACGTTAAATACTTGTATTCAGCTGAATCTGTTTTGACTGGAAGCCGACCCCAATATAGTTGGGAAAAGGCTACAGATGATGATATTGTTGTGAAAATACAGTCACTTTCCAACAATTAGTCGAACGTGACCGAGTTATCGGCGAATATCTATTTATAAATATTAACAAGTACTTTGCAATCGCCGCCAGTGACTCATCGGCTGCGCTCTGAACGCACAAAAGGACTCATAGGTACACGATGCTATAAGGGTAGAAAACGACCAAATAAATGGTTGGAGTTTGATAAGGATATGTTTTCTCTGCTAGCTATCTTTAAAAAAACTTTATTACTAACCGAAAAAGGAGGCTATACTATACAGCCTCCTAAAGTAAAAATAATAATACATTCGTATTTATATTTATTGTTTTTTAGGGCTCCGAAAAAAAAAACGGAACCCTTATGGGATCACTCGGGTGTCTGTATGTCTCTCTCCAGATCTACAGGACCAACTAATATACTATTACTATAGTCATCTATACAGATTGCAGGAAAGCAGTGCACATAGGCTTTAATTAAAAACATGTCTGTGGTGAGATAGCCTTGAATATAAGGAAATTATTGTGAATGTAACGTGTGAGTGTTAGCGTTTGTTAGGAAGAATAGCGTTGAATTAATTAATGCAAATTTTCAATAGGTCAATGAACTTGAAAGGTACCTATCGTACCTTATTAGGTACGATAAGTACCTTTCAAGTTTTTAACATGATAATTTTACAATTTATTATGTTAAGTATAACATTTAACAGAATTTACAAAAACCTGAAATTTTGAAATTATGAACCGATTTGAAAAATTATTGTTTTATCTGAAAGGATATACTTGCAGATAGGTCCCATTTAAATTTTATCAAAGTCGGTTACGAACTTTAGATTTAAAATCGAAATAGCTGGAATTCGTCTACTTGGATGATGGTTTTATGTCATCCAAGTAATCGAAATTGCATATTTTGCTTTTCTGCGATTTTGCAGTGGTGTTGTTAGGTGTGGGGTACCACTAAAAAGTTAAAATAAAAAACTTATTACAAACAAATACAACCGACTTCCAAAAACAAAAAACACTACAAAGTAAAAAATAACTTTAATATCGGAAGTCGGTGTCAAAATACGAAGAAACTAACAAAAACATAGACTTCAGAAATTAATGTTATTTTTTACTTTGTAGGTAGTGTTTTTTTTTGGAACTCGGTACTATTTTTTTGTAAAAACTTTTTTATGATTATTCTGTTACGCGTCGTATAATTGTCACGGTAATTACAAAAAATATAGATTTTTAGTAAAAACTTAAATCTTTTGACGATGGTGATACTTGCAGGAATCTGCTGCATGCGGGAAACAGAAGCTCACTAGATTAATGATAGTAACGCATAACTACTACAGAACAAACAAAGACATAATCCAAATCCTAATTACTTAGTTGCCTAGTAAATCGCCAATTTAATTCACAACCCATACTTACTTATGTGTCGTTCTAATACAAAACGATCATCGCGCTACTACGTAATCGTCGCGTTCATTTGTACAGAAAACCCGATTGCGTCGTCGTGTCAACAGAGGGCGCTATCCGGTTTTGCCGAACATTATAACGCGACGAACAGTCACAAGCTAAAACACTACTCAAGCTAACTCGGTATAGGGAACGTGCATGGTAGACTCTGCCATCTTGTAGCGGAAACTCGAAACTTAACGTTTATGTGTCGCGAAGGAGATGGTTTGATAAACTGATCTATAAAATATGGAAGAAAGAGGCCAAGAAACGTGACCGTTGGAAGGAATGGAGGGAGGCTTTGGCCCAGAAGCGGAACTGTGTGGCCTAGTAATAATAATAATTATACACGGTGCCATTTTAATCCTCTTACAAAGGCGGCCACCTAATATACCCGACATAAACTACCTTTTGGGGCGATTATTTTTTTGTATTATTAAAATGGGCTGTGGTCTTACCACTAAAATGGCACCGTGTATGTATCTGGTTTATGCACGTTCCCAATACGGCTACAAGTGTTGGCAGCGAGCATTGGTCAGTAGGTACCTATGGCACGTGAGCTGTATGCAGACGGACAGCACGGCGCGCAGCAGCGCACGCGCAGCCGCCGACAGCTTGCCCCCGCAGCGCCCGCTAGCGGTTAGTTACACCGTGTTAGTGGCTGATGCCTAGCCGTGTTACCAAGGACATTACAAAGATAATTATCATAATGCACTTTCTACACTCGCGACAATTTGTTTGCGTCACCTTTTTTTTAAGGATGGGAAATCATCAATTGACTTTCCCGCTCTGGGTGGAGCAGAAGGGAGCTTCAGACTCTTTCACACAGACCGAATATTGTATTACGCAGTTAATTATACAATATTTATCTTGTTTACAATATTCCTGGTTCAGAAAAAAAAAAAGGATTTTTACCATGTTTTTCTTGAAATACATTGTATAAAGGTGTGTTCCAAAATTTCAGTTTAATAACCGTCCGCGGATATAGGTGTCACAAAAGTTGCCGCGAGTATAAGAAGTTTAAGGAGCCAATGAGAAAGCAAACGACCGTGTTAAGTCTTTGGAGACAATCTACATTTCAAAACAGACGCTCCACAATAATCGGTCATAAACCGTATCGTTCAAAATTCAGTTACCGAAAAATATAATCGATTGTTTGCATCCTCCGTATAGCAGGATGACAATCATAGTGCGGTTTACCTCCCCGCTTAACTAAATGATTTCGTTAAAGAATAGAACAGTTAATAATATTAGTTTAAATTATGAAAAATAAGACCCTAACATTAAATTAACCAATAACCAATAATATCGGTTGTTTACCACAGGTTAGAAAACTGTTTGAGTTATTTTTAATTCTATATGTTTTAAAAAACAGTACAATTGGTAGTATCGAGCCTTTTCAAAGCGTCGTAAGCGACAATTTGCTCCTTTTACAGGAAAGGCTTTTCCTTTTGTGGTTTAAAAATACACATTTATGATGTCTTCCAATATCTACTGATTAGAATAGTGGCAATATTTTTTGAAAAAAGTACAAATTGTCGCTTACGCATTTTTCCTTGGCACGGCTGGATATCATACAGTCGTCATAAATTTGGGTTTCACCCCGGAGTGAGAGATAATAAGCTGGAAATGTATGTATGTTACCTTCATTTTTGCGTTCAAGTTATCTCAAAATTCATGTAAAATCTCATGTTTGTGTCGTACCTAAGTTATTCAAGGTCATAAGTTTTTTTTTTCAAGGTCAAAAGTCATAAGACATTCCAGGTCAAAAGTCACAAAAATCGTTTTATCGCTATTACATATCTCGGTATCTATGGCTCCAATGATGTAACTATCTACACTACATTATCTCTCATTAGCGAGGTAGAACTCTTTTATTTTTTAAGTGACGCGCTGCGCGATTCTCTTAACATGTCATGCATAAATTTAGGTGAAGTGAACATGAAGCGAGTTGTCTATCCATATAAACAAAATGGAGACGGTGAAAAAGAAAGTGAAGAGAATGTGGTCAGAATAGACCGGCTGTACATGGTCGTAAGGTGGGGTTAAGGTGGACTTACTCCTTGACGGTGATGGTGTGTGGCGGGGAGTGTGTGACGCGTACGCTAGCGGGAGGCACCTCTACCACGCGGATGGAGTGAGACACCGCGCGCACCGAGCTACCGTAACAACCGCCGCTGTACACACAAAAAAAAAATAAACAGGAAAACAAACAAACAAATAAAAATATATGTAGGTGTAAAATATTGGCAGTCCTACTGTCAGGAAACCCGAGTCCCGACGCTCGCTGCAAACTGTGGTAGGACAGTTTTCCCCATCAATTATTACCTAAGGATAGCGAGCTTATTATCACCAAGCGAGCACCGTCCCGCAGGGTTAAAACTTTTCTCTTTACTATTGATAAGCATACGTTTGACCACGTTTGATCTCAACTTCCGTGCCCCAAAATTACGTACTTCCGTACAACTCAGAAAGAACCCCAAGTAGGAAGTTGCTGAGCTAACTTCTTAAAGTAGGGCTACCTTGACGGATCAGCGTCATAGTAGGGTATGAATGTGTAGCCGAGTCACAGACTATGTTCCACTACCTACCCTGCCTTCTGTGCGGCAGAAAATGCAGCCAAAGTGAATGAAAAAACACTACAAAGTAAAAAATAACTTTAATTTCGGAAATCGGTGTTTTTGTTCGTTTCTTCGTATTTTGACACCGACTTCCGAAATTAAAGTTATTTTTTACTTTGTAGTGTTTTTTTTTGGAAGTCGGTTGTATTTTTTTGTAAAAAGTTTTTTATTTTTCACTTTTTAGTGGTGCCCCACACCTACCACACCACTGCCAAATCGCAGAAAAGCAAAATACGCAATTTCGATTATCAAAAAATCATCTAAATAGTCAAATTCCAGCTATTTCGATTTAAAATCCAAAGTTCGTAACCGATTTCGATATAATTTAAATGGGACCAATCTGCAAGCATATCCTTTCAGATGAAACAAAAATTTTTCAAATCGGTTCATAATTGTCGGAGTTATGAGGTAACAAACATAAAAAAAAAAAATAATAAAAAAAAAAAAAAAACATACAACCGAATTGATAACCTCCTCCTTTTTGGGAAGTCGGTTAATAAAATCAAAACTACTGTCGTGCTGTATCATGAAGAACCTCTACTGACATCGGCAAACCTTCATAATATCATCATCATCATATCAGCCGAAGGACGTCGACTACTTGTCATAGGCCTCCCCCAACAACCGGTCCTGTGCGTCTCGCATCTATCGGCTACCTGCGACCCTCACCAAGTCACGGTCCACCTTGTGAGAAGGTCGGCAAGCGTTGCTTTACCTCAAAAATTGTTTGTTGTGTTTTTATTCAGCAACAAGCTGGATGAAAAAGACTACTCATCACGTACCAGTACAAGTTAGAGCGCTCCAGCAGCGCGTAGGGCTCCCCGTCCTCGATGTGCGCGGCGCACGCTACGCACGCGAAGCACTCCGGGTGGAAGCGGTGCTCGCCCGCCGCCATCACCGGTCCTGTGATCACCTGGTAGCAACAGTGGTGATGTTAGGGAGAATCTCACGTACCAAAACCACACCACAACAACAACACGTGAGCGGGCACTACAAATAGTTTTTCCGGGCCTGGCTTTTGTGAGTGTATGTTTGTAAACGCACCCACGATACAGGAGAAATTCCTAGTGGGCTACGCTTAAAAAAAATTGTTTAATTCACACATACCACATTTTGGCGCCTAATTCCTTGTGGTTCGACATCGCAACCACTAGCAACACTGGGCACTAGAGATGGGTCGTTGACGTTTCTATCGTCAACGAAACTAGACCGTCCATTTCCGTTCATCGACTAGTCGATCAACTAGTTAATTTCGTCGACTAGTGCCTAACGTAAACTTCGTTAACTTTGCGACGACGCGACGGTCGCAACGATGAGACGCGCGACGTCTATACGCGACGCGGCGGCTCTACAATTCAACATAGTTTGTAGGTAGAATAGCGTTGCGTAACGTCTCGTTACTTTTATGAAATGTTGTTTTGGTTTAGTACCTCTGGTTTAGAAACTTATTTATAGGTAAATAGGTATAGGTAAGTTTTACAGTTAATATTTGAACTTCCTTTCATATTTTACCAGGCTTAGATAAGAACGTAAACAAGTAGGTACAAACCGGTTTACTTCGCCCCATAGAAATATCAACTCTTTGCAACCGGAGTTAGAGACAAGTTTAAATTGCTCGTTTTTCGTCCGTTGTTGTTATTTTTCGAGCGAATGAACTTGTACCTACTTAGTTCACGCGTCTTTCGTCGCCTGAACGTATTAGTCTTAGTTTAGCCGTCTCCGAATTCAACTAGTCCGTTGACAATCGGTGAACCGTCGAACCGTTCAATGGACGTAGACCGTTGAAATAACTAGTTCGTTAATTCAACGCCCATCTCTACTGGGCACTAGCGGCTGACCACTTCGCAATGGAACCACAACCACAAGATGCTGCAGCGACAATACTCACACGTCACCACTGCTTGAATACTTGCACACAAAAGAGCTTACATATAAGTAAAGCAACCCACCCCGGCTTTGCACAGGTAGGTAGCAGATCATATCTGCTAGCCGTGCGAAGAAAGAAGAAAGAAAGAAAGAAAGAAAATGTTTATTTGGGACTCGCACAAAACAGATAGAAGCAAAATACATTAAAACTAACGAAACGTACATAATAATTAGTTAATTATTATTAACAATTACAACATTCAATGGATCTGTGCGAGGCCAAAAAGGTCCCTATCTCAGCATATGCTGCGATATTTAATATAACTAAATAACGCAGCGCTGGTATTATGATAGGGCCTGTGATGCCACGGACGCACTTACGTAACGCATCTAAATAGATATATATTAATAGATAAAAATAAATAAAATGATTAATATAAAATAAGAATTGAAAAATGAAACATTATAATATAAAATACACACATACAATAAAATAATGTAAATTGCAACCAACGCTCAAAGGCCCAATGCTCCAATATCATTTATGAATGACAAACGTCACAAATGACGGAACGCGCGAGCGCACTATGAGCGTCAGCGTCAGTGACTTTGAGTGTTGTCAAAATGTAAAAACTGGAAAACAATAAATAAAACCATATAAATAGCTATAAATTTCACGCTTTTAACATCTAAACTTAGATAATACGCTAATTAAATTAATGTAATTAGATCGTTGTGGTCTGAGTTGTGTTGTTTCGTCGCAAGAAGACGCTATGTTATGCTGAGAACATTGAACATAAAACGCAAACACCTAAGCGTGCAGACCCTGGGTAAGTTCACGCATTTTCCTTTTGATTCCGTAGTAAGTGTTGCTTGAAATTAGAACTAAACGTACCAACTGTTTTTATAGCCCGAAACGGCGGTGGCAGGTCGTTCCAGCAACGAGAAGCTGCGAATTTAAAACTTCCACGGAATGCAGCAGTTCGATGGGGCATAGTCAACAAGAGGTAAGCAGATGCTCTTGTTTTAACTTTGTTCACATCTCTGGACCAAGTTAACTTATCATACAGATAGCTTGGTTTTTTTGTGAGAATTATGCCAAATAGCAGGGTAGCCAGATGAAGCTTTCTCCGGTCTGACATTCTCATCAAATTACCCTTATTTAAAAATGGAGTTATGTGAGATCTAGGAGGCACAATAAAACAAAATCTGGCACAAGCATTCTGTACCCGCTGGATCAGTCTTTCACTCCTCCCAAGAATGCATGCCCCATACACAGTGTCAGCGTAGTTCAGCTTGGATAAAATAAGTGACTCACAGAGCATGACACGCATATCCACACTAATGTAGGGACGAACATGGTATAAGAGTTTGAGACGGTAGAAGCAGTTGCGTACAGCCTCCATGATGTGAGTCTCAAAATGCAATTGCTCATCAAATACCACCCCAAGATTACGGGCTTCCTGCACCCTTTCAATGGAACACCCGTCAATCTTCAAGTCCAAGCTGAAATTACTCATTTTACTTAGAAAATTCCTAGTTCCCAAAAGCATAAATTTAGATTTATTTGGGTTCAAAACCAGGGAATTTCTCCTCGACCAGGCTGAGACCGCATTCAAATCCTCGTTCATTCTTTTTACAGTGTCAGCAATCTGCTGAGGATGAAATGGCAAATACATCTGCAGATTATCAGCATATAGGTGGTACTTAGCGTTGAGCAGGCAGTTTGTAATGTCAGCACTGTACAGGATGAAAAGCAGCGGACCAAGGATTGATCCCTGTGGCACACCCCTGTTCACACACTTAGGATCAGAGGACTTTACGGTTCCATCAACATCACCTGTAACCCGGACTATTTGAGATCGGTGAGTTAAGTAACTTTGAAACCATTTTACAGTCTCAGGCTGGCATCCATAGTAAGACAGCTTGGAGAGGAGAAGTGAAGTATTGATAGAGTCAAAAGCACGTGAAAAATCCAGTAGGACAAGCATGGTACCCATGCCCTTGTCTCTGGCTTCGAGGATATTACCGACCACATCAAGGAGGGCCGTGGCTGTGCTGTGCCCCTTGCGAAAACCTGACTGAACAAGCGGCAATATATTATGCTCCTCAAGGTATGCTCGTAACTGGTTGGAGACAACCTTCTCCAGGACCTTGGAGAGGCATGGCAGAAGACTAATAGGGCGAAGCTCTTTTACACTGGTAGGGTTAAGTACCTTAGGAATAGGTCTAACTATAGCCAATTTCCACAGATCAGGGAACGAGGAGGTGGTGATGGAACGATTTATGATGGCTGTTATAGCTGCAAGAGAGCAAGGAAGAGTCATCATCAGCATCTCAAGCGAGATGGAGTCAGACCCCTGAGCATTGGACTTCAGACCATGCAGAAGCCTCAGCACCATGTCCTCCCGGACCGGCTCAAGTTGGAAATGGCAATTGCTGAATCTATGGTGTTCAAAGTATGATAAGTCGGCGGTAGTGACCATACCAGTACCGGGCACATCCAAAAAGTGCTCATTAATATTTTCCGGATCACCACAAAAGTGTGGCAAGGTGGGCTCTGGTTTTTTTGAGATGGCTATGGAGGATTTTATGTGACTCCATAATTTCTTAGGCTGTTTAATGTTTTGGGTTATATGGGTCTTGAAATAAGCACGCTTTTCACTTTCTACAGCAGCCCTAACAAGGTATTTGAGCTCCTTATATGATTCTAAATGCCGTGATGCTTTAGTAGCTTTTGCCCTACTATGGCTTCTGTCTCGCAGCTTCATCATTTCTCTGACAGTGTCTGTAATCCATGGCAAAGACTTATCTTTAATTAGACTTCTTTTAAGGGGCGCATGTAAATTGTATAAATTTATTAAATAGCTATTAAAAGTTTCTACCTTGGTATTAACATCCTCCAGGCTTTCAATGTACTTCCAATCCATCCTTTTCAAGTCCTTATTAAATTGGTCAAGCAGTATATCCTTAAGAGGCCTGTAGGTGATCCAGTGCGGGGAAGGCTTCACAATTTTTAAATTAAGCTCAACTGATATAACTGCATGTTGACCGAGCTCGGGTATGTGAGATACAGAGACTTTACGTACACGGGCATCAGTACATACAATGTCAATTAATGTCTCACTGTGGTCTGTGAAATGTGTTGGCTCCGTAACAATTTGATTTAATTTACAGGAGACTAAGAAGTTGTTAAGTAACTTAGTTTTGTTCTCTAATTGGCTTAACATGTTAATGTTGAAGTCACCTAACAAAATAACTTTGTCTGCTGTGAAAGAAAATAGAGAGTCGGTAATGGCATCCAGGAAGACATTGACATCGAGCCACGGTGGTCTGTACGCAGTGCCAACGATAACCGACTGCGAGTTGACAGTCAGTCGGAGCCACATCTGCTCGACCTGCAGCGCGGGCGGGTGCGGCACGGCGCGCGCGCGGCACGTGCCGCAGCCGGTAGCCCGGCACCGTGGGCGCGCGACCCTCCTCCCCCGCGCGGAGCCAGGTCTCGTTTATCGCCATGATATCCACCGCAATGTTCTCCATGGCAACAAGAAACTCGTCATGGCGAGAACCAAGCGACCCCGCATTAAGAGCGTAGACGGGCTGCGCGAGAATTGAAAAATAGGTATTTGAAGAAACTATTGCCGTCGCGCTGCGCCCTAGCAAACGGGCGGTGTCAATGTGTGAGTGAATAGTCTGTATTTGTGTGCGTAGCTCAGTAGCGCGCACCTGCAGCGCGCCCGCGCGCCCGTCTCGCGCCAAACTTACGTATGAGACATTTGCTTTTGTTTACGGACTTGATTCTTTGCTTCACTGTTTTAACTCGGTTTGTGCATCGGATTTGAATAAGTACCTATTTGTCTACGACTGTAGAAAAATCGTGAGTATTATTTTAATTGTAAATAAATTTTATCATTCATCTGTTACTTACCCCCTTCAAATCGACAAAATATTTTAACAAAATTCAATTATTTAACGAAACACCACTTGTACTTTACAAGTAGTGTTTTGTTAAATAATTGAATTTTGTTTGATAAAATGTCAATTTAATAATAGTTATAATCATACCGTAATATTTTTTGTTTCAGGTAAACCCTTTTTCTTTAATAATGGGTGGAAGAAAAGGGAATAAAAAACGTCTATTCTTGAATGCTAAGAGAAAAAGACACCATTTACGTATAAAACGGAAGATTAATTTTACACCGTGTACAGTACCATCTAATTAATTTAATTTTTCACAATAGTATTATGGTCAAAGGGGCGTGAGGTGGTCGATTTTCAATGGCGTGATTTTACCCCAAATGGTCCTTGTCGGCTGCTTTGTTTCTAAAAATTAAAAAGAAACATTTAAAATAAAATTTATTGGAGGTAAACGTGTCAATACCCAGAGGTTCCTACCAAGCACGATGCTTTGGTGCGGCTCTATCATGGAACCACCGCTATACATTCACGCTTGTCAAATAAAGTCCAGGGTTGCAGCCCTGGCAAATACACAAAGAAGTTCATTGAAAGACAAAGGCGATCAAAAGTATACCTATAATGAACAATGCCGAAAGAGAATCGTCGACGATAGATCATGTAAAAAACGAAAAGCTACTGGACCTAACGAAAATTACGGTCGACTAGAATTAGAGCCTGATATGCAATCAGAAATATTTGAGGAAAAGAAAAAAAACATTTAAGTATTTCTGGGCTAGAACTATCGAAAAAGAGTGCTGAAGAACTTGAACGTAGCACGATTGGCCAGAGTGGTAATGCATTGTGGGCAATAAAAAGGCGCAATCGTATCACGTCGTCAAATTTTTGCAAAGTATGTAAACTGCGTAAAAAAACATCAGTTGCGGGTTTATTAAGATCTTTGTTATATTCGCAATTCAGGCCTGCGACAAACTACGGAAAAGAGAAAGAAGATGAAGCGGATCCGTAGTCAAGTGCGGGTGGCGGGGGGGATAGCAATAAAAGCTTTTTGGCTTTTTTTAAATGTACATATTAATTATTATATAACTTTTGTATTATTTAAAGTACCCACAAGCACAACCCGCACCCGCACCCGCAAGCATCTTTGGCATAAATATTAAGAACTAGCTTTTGCCCGCGGCTTCGTTCCCGTCAACTTACTAACTACCCTACCTACCTAAAAAAATAATAAAAAAAAAAACTTATATTCCTATTCCGGACGACGGCTAATCCAAAATAAAAATAAAAATCGGTCCAGCCGTTCTCGAGTTATAAATGGTGTAACTAACACGATTTTCGACTTCCTTTAATATAATTTGAAGATTTACTATATAAGAGCATTCATTATTTTATAAACTCCCCAGCAAATAATGTCATGTCAAAAGGAGAATTTCACACTAAGAAGTAGAGTGCGAACTTTAGGTACGTAGTATATGGTTACGGTATGTATTTTTGAAAGAGACACTTCGTTAAAGTTCATTTCAAATAATACTTAATTATAAACCGTAAAAATGTCATTGAATTGTTACTTCGATGTCTTTTAAAAAAAAACACATAATTAGCACCAAATTTCACTGTTCAGTAAATCAGTATAGGATAAACGTCGATATCGACTGACATCACTATGATATCGATAAAAACTTCGACACTAGTCACTTCCCTAATTGTGTACGTATTAGTCTAACCCTCCCTCACCTCTCGTCTCCCCCCGTACCGTGCGATAGGGACAACTGCAGCTCAGAACGATTTTACCTATAAAAACCATGAGCGATCGACGTTTCGTATTCCCCTGTTTTCTCCTCGAAACCTAGGCCGATTAAATTATATTTGGTATCAAAATTTAAAGGAAGAATAGATCTATGCCCCTATTAATTGTTTTTATCTTAAAATCTTACCAAATTTCTTTGGTAGGCGTCTGATTACGTAGGTAAAAACGGGGCATTTTTTCAGGTTTTTGGAAGGTTATATTTATTTTTGTAATATTTTTTTTGGAAAAAAAAAAATGACAGGGGCATGCCTTTAATAGACCTGGATTTTTATAAATAAAAACGATTACTCTAAGGGCATTATCCAGGGAGAAAATAGGGGAATACATTTGTATGGAAAAATGCAGCCCGTCTACGCTCTTAAACAAACCAACTTTAAGGTTTTTGGTCTTAGTCATTGTCATGTTGGGTAATGTATATAGGTATATATTTTAAAGTAAATAGCGTGTGATGGTGATATGATATGTTATGTAATTTAGTTAGTAAAATATGGTGTAAATAGTAAATAGTAGTTATAAATATAGTATAGCATAAATTTATTAGTTTTACTAATAAATGAAGTATGTATGTGTTTATAACTAATGCTCGGGTAGCTGGTCCAAGAATTAAATATTGAGGCAAGAAATTTTCTGACCTCGCACAGAGCATACATAAAAATATTAAAAAAACGTAAAACTTGTTGACAAATATAAGAACCTAGAATTAAGCCTACACGAAGCACACAATTGACCAAAAACCTAGACATCCTTCTCTGCAGACACATCCTGGCCAAAAACACGAGTGAGATCCTCCATCGTGCGGATGCAGTGCGTCGAAGGGGGGAGATAGTAAGGTACAGCCCATGTATCTGCACGTGTTTAGCTTACCTGTGCACATTGCTGGCAGCTCTCGCCGTAGCGCGCCCAGTAGTCGTTCTGGCAGAACAGAAGGCCCGCCTTCTCGAAGTACCACGTCGACAGTTGAGCGTCGCATACTGAGCACCTGAACAACACAGACAAAATAACATCAGTTGGACAGCAGTCTTGACTAACGAACGGTGGTGGAGGTTATAACGTGTCATATACAAACGCTTCATGCACCAACATCATTATCTGCCTAGCCGTTTCCTAACTATATTGGGGTCAGCTTCCGGTCAAACCGGATTTGGCTGAATAACAGTATTTTACGTGGAGCGACTGCCTCCACAACCCAGTCACTGGATAACACAGTAGTTTATTTATTATTTACTAGCTGTCCTCCGCGGCTTCCGCCGACTGGCTATTTTTTTTTTACTTTTAATCCTTCCCTGTATTCTGGCGAACTAAACAAAAAAAGAATTACCGAAATCGGCCCAGCCGTTCTCGAGTTTTAACGAGACTAGACGTGGTTGAGCAGTCTAGACGTGAATAAGGCCAGCGGACCTGATGGCATTCCAGCGAGAGTCTTGAGGCAATGTGCGCCTGAACTGTCTCCTGTATTGACACGTCTGTTCCGCCTCTCTCTAGAAAAAAGAACGATGCCAAAATCCTGGAAGCTTGCAAATGTGCAACCGGTGCCCAAAAAGGGAGACCGCGCGGACCCTGCTCATTACCGTCCGATCGCCATCACCTCCATACTATGCAAGGTTATGGAAAAGGTTCTAAACAGTAAGTTGCTGTCCTACCTTGAAGACAATGATCTCCTCAGTGACCGTCAATATGGCTTTCGCCGGGGACGGTCTACTGGCGATCTTCTTGTGTATGTCACGCACTGCTGGGGCGAGGCCATCGAGACACACGGCGAAGCACTTGCCGTTTCACTCGATATCTCGAAGGCCTTTGACAGGGTCTGGCACGCAAGTCTACTCAGCAAGCTTCCTGCTTATGGCATCCCGGCTGGTTTTTGTAGCTGGATATCAGACTTCCTCAGTGAACGGTCAATCAGAGTCGTTGTTGACGGTTGCTACTCTGATCTCATGGCTATCGATGCCGGAGTTCCTCAGGGGTCTGTTCTCTCTGCAACTCTTTTCCTGCTGCACATCAATGACCTACTTCAGCCTGGTCTTGTTGGGTACGCAGATGACAGTACGGTTTCAGAGAGATACATGTCTAGCGCAACAACCAGCGGGGGTGAAGTTCGTTCATTGAGAGAGGCCATGGTAGAGCGGACAAATTTGACATTGAGCCTTGTCTCCCAGTGGGGTGACGACAATTTGGTCACTTTTAACGCCACCAAAACTCAGGCGTGTCTTTTTACCACGAAAAGGAGTCGTTTCGCTCAAACTCCTACTTTTCGGGGTGTATCTGTTCCTGTGACTGATCGGCTCGAGCTTCTAGGCATGGAGTTGACATCCAGTCTGAACTTCGGCGCCACCATTGAGTACAAAGCCAAAACTGCAGCCAAAAAGCTGGGCATTCTGAATAAAGTGAAGCGATACTTCAGGCCTGGACAGCTTTTAACCCTTTACAAAGCACAAGTCCGATCCTGCATGGAGTATTGCAGCCACCTCTGGGATGGCTCGGCCAAGTACCAGCTTGCCGCGCTTGACTCGGTGGAACGCAGAGCTAAGAGGCTCATCGGTGACGAAAAACTGGTGGATGCCAAGCTTCACAGCTTGGCTCATCGCCGCAAGGTTGCCTGCTTGTCGGTCTTCTACAGATTGTACTTCGGCGATTGTGCCCAAGAACTCCACGACCTCATTCCACCAGCACCCTTCTACCATCGAACATCCAGACGCACTGCAGCTTACCATCCCTACCATGTTGCTATTCCACGAATTCGCACTAAGCGATTCCAAACGTCCTTTATAATGCGGACAGCAAAAGAGTGGAATTCTCTGCCTGCGTCTGTGTTTCCGAACGCTTACAACCCTAATCTCTTCAAAGTTAGAGTAAACAGGCTCCTTCTGGGTAAGCTCGCTCCATCGTAGACTTTGTCTCTGTCATTTCTGACCAAGACTAAGGTCAAGAGCAAACCCATCACAAAAAAAAAAAAAAAAAAAAAAGACTAACGAACAACAATTCATTTTTATATATAACAAGAAGATTATTTATTACAATACTCTTATTTGTTTCTTAGTTCTTGGCAAGCCTGGTGTCACATTTTCTGGCTTCTGACAAACTTCATCAAGGAATTACTACTTATCATTTTCTATCTTTTTTTTTCGGATAGGTCATCAAATGACTTCTCCCGATCTGGACGGAGCGGCAGGGAGTTTCAGACTCAAAGTGACTAAAACCCACCCGTGTTATTTCAAATGCCCTTTTCGTTCCAGGGCCGTAGTAAATCTTTCGATCAAATCCGGAACCTTGGCATGCGAGATATGCCTGGCAGCCGAAAATTATACACTACGTCTATCTTTAAAACAAACTATATATGCTTTAGTATCAGTAACCGAACACAGCCTGTGGAAGAGTTAGATTTAAAGGTTCACATATGTGGAAACATGCCTAGTATAAGCTGTAACTGCCCATGTATTGAGAAGGTCGCTCAAACTAAATATCTTGGAGTTGTAGTAGATCAAGCACTGTCCTGGTACCCTCAACTTGAGCAAATCTCTGGGAGAATAAGGAAACTCAGTTGGATTTTTAAAACTCTCAGACATATTGTTCCATCTAAAATAGAAAGCTGTAAAAACCGTCCCAGAAATCTACTAAATGAAATATATGTAGCACTGGCCCAGTCAGTATTATTATACTGTATCCCAATTTGGGGCGGGGCAGCAAAAACGAAATTCTTAAACGTAGAACGAGCGCAGCGTGCATTAATAAAATTAATGTATTTTAAAAATAAAAGATTCTCCACTGCAAGCTTATACCAAATAAGTGATTTACTATCTGTAAGGAAACTTTATGTAACCCAAAGCATACTCAAAATACATAAAACCCGACCAACTATTGATAACGAAAAATCAAAAAGGAGAAAAGATTTAGTTGTCGCAGTTCCCCTAACTAAAACTAGATTCGCTTGCAAGCAATTCCATAAACGCTCTAATCAGCTCTATAACAAAATTAACAAACATATTAACTTATATAATAAAAGTTACCACGACTGTAAAAAAAGTGTAATGGATTGGATAAAACGACTTACCTATGACGAAACCGAGGCACTCTTGGAACACGTTGAGTAGCTGAAATAAATCTATTTTGTATGTTTATATACTTAAAACACCACACACTAGACCACTCCATACCACAACACACCACATCACACACCACATCACACACCACACCACACACCACACCACACACCACACCACACACCACATCACACACCACATCACACACCACATCATATACCACACCACACCACACTATACCACATCACATTACACCACACCACACTAAACCACACACCACATCACATACCACACTTAACACTACTTACCATAACACACTAAACACTACAACGCATGCACTATTATTCTCATATAAAATTTATATTCTGGAAAATGTACTTACGTTGCATACTTCCCCTTAAGGTCAAAGTACACTATATTGATTTCTGTCAGTATAAGTGTACGACAGTGATGTGAAAGAGCGGAGCCTTCTAATACAGGCATTGTTTGCTTAAAAGGAGACTCCAAACACGTTATGTAATGTAACTTTCTGTTTTCCCAATAAAAATATTTTGTATTTGTATTTGTATTTGTATTTGTATCTGTAGTCAACTTATGTCGATGATTCGTCACTGGAAAGGCAAAATTACTTAACCGCCATATTGGACATTTGGCGGTTAAGTAATTTTGCCTTTCTATGTGAAAAACAAGACAGTAAGTATTGATCTTTGACTATCTTAGGATATTCTCGAAAACTAAGAATATTTTCGTAGACGAAACCAGAATACCTACCTACAGTTTTATTAACGACGTCTGCGAAAGAAAAGTTATTGAAATTTTGGGTAAACTTGGCACCTTATTTCTTCAAGGCAAGCAATGACAAAGGTCATTGCTTTGTTAGAAAAAGTAAAAAAAAAATTGGCAAGTATTCGTGAAAGAAAATATCGAATAGCTTGGAAAAGTTATTTTTTGGCGTCACATTCAAGTTCATGAAGCGAGGCGTCTGCCAAAATACTTATTGAGTACCTACTTGTTTGTCTTGAGCTAGATGAAAGAAGGGTGAATGACCGCTTCATAGCATGACATTAGGCTTGTAATAAACGAAGGGTCAAGCAGGGGTCAGTAATTCAGTATATAATAAAACGCATGAGATCGTAAACTATCGTGTACTTATCATTCATTTATTGCAACTTAGGTAGGCATGCTTTCTTTTCAATGAGACATGTATCATGGATATATTTTACCTATTTGGATACGATAATATTGTATTCTTTGATATAATAAAGTCAAAGATTATTATTTTTTTCTCTTTAATTTTATTTTTTTTGAGATTTTCCTATACAGATATGCCAACCCCGTCGTAAAGATTGTATTGTATTTAAAATTATCAGTTTATAAAATGACTAGCTGACCCGTGCAACGTCGTCTGCGTAACATTTTTCATTACTGCTCCGCTCCTATTGGTCTTACAAATACAAATAATACAAATACAAAATCCTTTATTTCAAATAGACCAGTTTACAGGCACTTTTGAATAGTCAAGGTATGTCAGTCAAATAGATGAAGCTAATTCTGCCGCGCTAGCGACAAGAGTAGCAAGTTATTCTGCAACAAAACAAACTCACCGACCCTATCTCCAGCGCGGCAGTTGCACGTTCCAAAGAGTAGATCCTATGGAGAAGAACGTGCAAGAAACTCCATGGACACTCTTTTGAACACTGCCTTTTTACAAAATCATGGTTAGATTATTTAATGAGTCGATACAATGCAAAGATAATCTTACAATCTTCAGCAGGTCCAACAATGTTTTCACATCTTCATCAAAGTTCGGGCATTTTAGTCGTTGTGGAGCGGACCAGCATTGAGCCAAGCATTTTTGTCGTCAATGTACTCCCCTAATTTATAATATGCTTGTTTGCATAGTGTGCGTTTTACAAAGTTTTTAAATTTCGTCTCATTAAGTTCTAGTATATGAGGCGGTATTTTGTTATAAAACTTTAAACAGTATCCCATGAAAGATGTTGCTACTTTAGCAAGTCTGAAACCTGGTTGAACTAACTAATTCCTGTTTCTAGTGACATAGTTATGTCTGTCGCCTCGTTTACTGAAAAGATGTAGATTCTTTCTAACGTACCGTACATAATATTTTCATAAATATATTGACAAGGGACCGTCATGATGTTAATTTCTTTAAACAGTTCTCTTAGAGAATCTCTCCGGCGCAGATGGTAAATGGCTCTGATGGCTCTTTTCTGCAAAATGAAAATAGACTCGATGTCAGCAGCCCGTCCCCAAAGTAAAATACCGTAAGACATTATACTGTGAAAATAACTAAAATAGACTAGTCTAGCGGTTTCAACATCTGTAAACTGGCGAATTTTCCTAACAGCATATGCTGCTGAACTTAGCCTTCCTGCAAGAGATGTTAAATGAGGACCCCATTGTAACCTTGAGTCTAGCCTAATCCCCAGGAAAACTGCTTCTTCGACTAATTCTAGTTTCTCCTTGTTCAATATTATGTCACAATTATTACTTTTGACATTTGGTAAAGTGAATCGAATGCACTTCGTTTTTTTCTCATTTAACACTAGATTATTAGCAGTGAACCAATCATGTACCTTCATTAGAGCGTTATTTACATTGTCAAGATTGTTTGCATGTCTATTTACTTTAAAAATCAAAGATGTATCGTCAGCAAACAACACCATATTGAGTTTATTTTCTAAAATATAGGGCAAATCATTTATATAAACTAAAAATAAGAAAGGACCCAAAATTGACCCTTGTGGTACCCCCATTTTTACGATTAATCCTGTTGAATTTTTGCCGTTTATATGAACTAGCTGCTGTCTTTCATTTAAAAACGATTTTACTAAGTTCAAGGCTGTTTTACTTAGTCCGTAATGCTCTAGTTTCAGGAGTAATGTCTCATGATTCACACAATCAAACGCTTTCGATAGGTCGCAGAAGATACCTATGGCATCTTGCGCCTCTTCCCACGCATTGAAGATATGTTTTAATAAAGTTACACCAGCGTCAGTTGTACAGCGCCCCTTGGTGAAACCGTACTGTTTGTCATGTAAAATATTATTCTCATTAAAGTGACTGAGCATTTGATTTAGCATAACCTTTTCAAACACCTTGCTGAAAACCGGCAACACAGAGACGGGTCTATAGTTATTGGTATCTTTACTGTCCCCGGATTTGAATAAAGGAATAACTTTACTGTATTTCATAAGGTCCGGGAAAACCCCTTGATCTACACACAGATTGAATACAAAAGCTAAATACGGTGCTATAGTGTCAATAATGGAGGCACAAACTTTTACAGCCATACCCCATAGATCTTCTGTCAATTTGACCTTGACTTGCTTAAAGCTTTTATTAATACAGTTGGGGTTATATGCTTAAAGTTAAACTCAATTGGGCAGGCTGAAACATTCGCCTTCAATAATTCAACAGAAAGTGAGGGCGACGAGTTTAAGGTTTCAGTAGTTTTAATTGGAATACTGGTAAAGAAATTTACAAATTCTTCAGCGACTTCTTTGCTTTCGCTTATGAGTCCACGTGAAGTTCGCAATGTATAATCATTATTATTGTTTTTGTTCCTGTTCGTTTCATTATTGATAATTTTCCAAACTGTTTTAATTTTATTCTCTGCTGATTTAACCTTGTTGCTTATGTATAGGGCCTTTGCTGCCTTGCAAGTATTCTTAAAAATTTTTGAGTAACTAGCTACGTACTTATTAAAAGTTTCCGTGTTGATAAAAGTCTTAAGGCCATAAAGTTCATAAAGTCTTTCTCTACTTTTTCTGACTCCTTTAGTTGCCCAGTCACTAAATACAAATTTAGGGCATTTATTTCTAGTCTGCTGCTTAAAAGTGGCATTGAACTCAGTTTGTACTAGTGAAAATAATTCTCTATACAAAATATTACCTTTGTTCATTGTGAAGCCCTGGTCACTTAACTTACCGATTAAGGTGCTATTAAATTGATTTAATTTGCCGGTTGTAATTGGCCTGGATTGTATCTGCACTTTTTGGATTGTCATGTTGGACTCAAAAGATACTGTTAGTCCACTGTGATCGGATGGCAGATACCTAATTAACAACAGCTTTGTCTAAGAAGTCACAGCAACAAAAACATATCAATACATGTAGCAGTATTAATAGTTATACGGGTTGGTTCTTTGAACATATTTGACAAATGGAATGATTTAAATAGATGTAATAACCGACCACTCTCTGAATTATTTTCTAAAATATTAATATTAAAATCACCACAGACTATCACTTGTTTATTATTACTTGCAAGTTTTGCCAGCACATCTTCCATTACTGACTCAAATATAGAGTAGTTTTGATAATTAGGGGGTCTGTAAACGCACACTATGATATGCTTATCCAGCTCAACACAAGACAGCTCAATGCTATGTTCTTAGCGTGATGGTATATACCATATATAGCCTATAGCCTTCCTCGATAAATGGGTTATCTAACACTGAAAGATTTTTTCAAATCGGACCAGTAGTTCCTGAGATTAGCACGTTCAACCAAAGAAACAAACAAACTCTTCTGCTTTATAATATTAGTATAGATTTTGATAGATGATGTTACGGTCCGGTGATATAAGTATCCGTTTCTCGTCGCGTTTGAGGAGCTAGCGCCGGGCCTGTAGCAAATTTTACCAAGGGGCCGCATAAAATTAAACCTTCTTAAAATGAAAACGAAAATATGCAATTAAAACAATCATAGCATTTGCTACTCTTGCTGCGTTGCTAATTCGGCACTGGATCGGCTATTTGATGCTAAATCGGGCCTATAAACCTATCATATATATGGACGCTAGCATAGGTATAGCTATCTTTTGCAGTTCACACGTTGGAATATCAAACCTTATCTTATAGGAGAAGGTAATTTTACCTGAAAACACTGCGAAAATTGTCCTTTTCCTATAGTTATAATCATGTCGTATGAATATTGCCAAGATATCTACGAGGATGTAAGCTATAAACCAATCAATCGATAACTAGTCTATAAGGCCTTTGTTTTATGGGAAGCCTTAGTGATACGACCCCATAACTCTCTGGAGCATGACGTGATTGTTATGACGTCAGCACGTAACAATGTGTGCGAGTATAACCGGTCAAATACGAGTCGGGCGGAATACGAAAGGTTCCGCTGGTCTATTCTGTCACATCCTCCATGTCATGACCATGAGGTGAATTGTCATTTCATCCCGTTTGCATGGATTGACTCTCATTTCATGTGCTTTCAAGGTGAGAGGTTTACAGAATAGGCTTGTGTCCTGAAAAAATCTAATTAGTCCGTCAGATTATCAAAAAATATTTGACCCGCATTTTTTCTTTTGTTACGGGAACCAAAATTGACGAAGTTACGACGCTTTTAATATTCTCAATACGTCACACCCTGGCATAATTTTTAGCGGGTCGTGACGTCACGAGCCCCCACTCCCGAGTTTTGATACGTTTTATCTTTGTCAATATTCATTAATTTACAGAAACAAAAAATACGTGTTCATTATTTTTCAATACTCTAACTGACGGACTAAATATTTTTGCAATTTGTGGATGATGGAAACTAGCCTATTGCACTGCAGTACTATTAAGACATTTAGCTTCTTGAGAATTTTCATGATTATTGGTCACCTGAAAGTATCCATAGGTTATTAGATAATTATATAGGTTTTGTCCTATTATTATCAGCATTGTGAAACCCTGATGCGCAAGAGTTAAGGTGATCACCAAGGTGACCGTTGTGGGAGCTTAATTTCCATCATTCATCCGCAAATCGTGTTTGAATTGAGATTGCATCTGCTGCCATCTACATGGATGGCAGATGTAATCCAAGACAAGCAAGGTCACCTTGGATGGGACGGCGGATTACATCCGTGTGGAACATGCTTTAAGACTTGTGTTTTACGTTAAAACTTTGATGCTTATTAGGATACGATAGAACGAATGTTAACGCAGAAAACGCCGAATAAAATACGTGACTTGCATTGTGATCCTGGTTATTTTAACTTGTTTGTTTTTGGTGTTATAGAGGCAAAAGTAACACATATTTATTTAGAATCACAAGAGTCTGTTTATTACAAACAGAAGGACAGACACGGACAAAACAACGGACGCTTAGTATAAGGTCCCAGTTTTCATCCCAAAGTTCATCATCATCATACCAGCCGAAAGACGACTTAGGTCTCCCCAAGCATCACCACGGCAACCGGTCCTGTGCGTCTCGCATCCATCGGCTACCCGCGACCTTCACCAGGGCATAGGTCCACCTTGTGGGAGGCCTTCCAACGTTGCGTCTTCCAGTACGCGGTCGCCACTCCAGAACTTTTCGGCCCCATCGTCCAACCGTTCTGCGAGCAATGTGCCCTGTCCACTGCCACTTTAGTTTGGCGATCCTTCGGGCTATGTCGGTAATCCTGGTTCTCTTGCGAATATCATCATTCTTGATTTGATCACGCAAGGAAACTCCAAGCATTGCCCTCTCCATTGCCCTTTGAGTGACTTTAAGCCTTCTGATGAGACACATTGTGATAATCCTTTTTTTTATTTTTATTTGAGATGGGTTTGCTCTTGACTTTCGTCTTGGTCAGAGATGACAGACACAAAGTCTACGATGGAGCGAGCTTACCCAGAAGGAGCCTGTTTACTTTAACTTTGAAGAGATTAGGGTTGTAGGCGTTCGGAAACACAGACGCAGGCAGAGAGTTCCACTCCTTTGCTGTGTATAGTTGTGGAACCCTAATACAACACATACAGAGCGTTACGTATGACCGCCTTTAACCGCTGGCAGGGGAACCCCTTAAAGTATTGCACGCTATTATGTCACAAAGCTATCGAATTACTCACAGGAATGTATGTACCTACTAAATCAGACCAACTTGGTCTGAGCCTACTAAGAAATAAAGAATGTTTGTTTGTGGCATAACTTTCAAGAAGATGTTTCATTGTTTAATTTAATGCTATTTTAAATTGGTGACAAACAGTTCAAACCTTTTATAAATAACTGAAGAACTATATCTTCACTTAGGTTTAAAGAAGTAAATGAGGTTGTTCATAAGGTGCACTTTTCCTTCCACTCTTTAAAAACACTTCAATCCTTCTTGCCCTTAAACTAAACTTAATCTCGCTCAAACTTTCATCATTTATTATGCTGATGCCTGCTAGGTAGCTTATTTATGAGCTCCTCATTGGCATCTAGGTAGATGCCAATGAGGAGCTCATAAATAAGCTTGAGCGCTTGCAAAACTAATGCATTCGTTTTGTAATTGGCCTGAGGAAATACGACCATGTCTCGGAGCTGAAGGATCTCAAGTGGCTCCCTATTCGTCTTCGCAGGAACACTTGAATTTTATGTTTGCTTTATAACATCCTGTTTCATCCTGATTAACCAAGCTACCTGCGCGATCGTTTGTCGTTCACTCGCACTCCAAATGCGCGGTGTAGTAGATCCCACCTTAAACATAATCTTAACTTCCCATCCCATAAAACCCATTCATATTCTTTTTTTTGTGAATGATACTCTTACTGGTTAAAACTCCCCATGTCCCTTCAAACGACCTTCAAATCCTTTCAAACAATTCCGAAATCCTGGCATTTCATTATCAACCTAATAGGAACAAAGTTGAGCGAAAAAATGCGCTGAAACTACGAACATCAGCGATACATAAATGTATTGAAAAAATAGTAATATTGGATTAAACACTCATACATACTGCTGCATTAAATATAAAGTTGTATAAATAAATCAATTGTGATTCAGTTTTCCTGTTATTTTAATATTAATATTACGAAGGAATGAAACTAAAATAGGGTAGATGACTTAAAACTCTAATTATTGAGTCAGATAGAATTTCAAAAAAATATTTGACACCAATTTTTTTTGATACGATACATTGCGTTGAAAACTCGTGTGACGTCACATTTTAGTACACTTTTTACCGAATAGGGACGTCACGAGCCTCCACTCCTGATCTTTGACGCGTTATATCTTTCGTCAATTTTAAAGCAAAAAATACGTGTCCAAATTTTTTTCGATAAAATAACTGACGGTCTGAACAGAATCATATTGCTTTAACTCAGAAATCCTTCCTAATAATACGACGCATTTGTTTGAAATAAAATCACTATGTTGCTTTCTTATGGAAAGTAAGCAGATGAATTTGTTTTATTGGCATCTATGAGTGATGATTAGATGAAAGATGTGTTAAAGCTATCTCAATTTACGATGGTAATCAAATGAAATCATTTAATTGTGTGACTTTTTGTGATGGCCTTGTACAAAGTTTTATCCTAAAAATTAAATAAAATTCTTCCATTACCTACTGAGGAGGGACTGAGTCATTGAGTGAGTAATGAGCGAGGGAGACAACACACAGTCGAAAGTACTTGTTGTAGAAAGCTGGAATTTGACATGTAGGTTCCTTCAGGAGTGTAGAGGTACACTTAGAGAGAATTTCCCGAAATTCCTACGGGTACGGAAAAAACTAGCTAGTTAATATATTATACACTTTTAAGCACACTTAATACTCCTATATAGAGAGACTTAATACAATAATAAATAAACAATTAATTAAAGAGAGTATTTTTAAAGTATATTCTTTCATTTGCCCATAAAACAGCAAGAGAGAGCTTTTCAGAACTGCTTTTATACTTATTAACCTAAGGAAATAAATAGTTTTACTTCTAGGTAGAATTAACAAATCTTACCGAAAACAGTCTTTATGCCAGTCCTGGTTGAGTGCAGACACATAGTCGTCATCTCCGATATCATTCAAGCACCCCGCACAGCTGAGGGACTCTAGAATACATCATTATTATTATTCCTTGCAACCAAAACAGGAGTATCTTTAATACTTTTACTTCGGTTCAAATTACTTTTAAAATTTAATTATTATTTTAGGAACTAGGACCTGGTTGATCTATAGTACCCGACACGAGAAGCTATAAATTGTGTAAACAAAGAACTTCTACTAAATTACGTAGTAACAGAAAATAATCCCAAATTAAATCTACTCAAAGTAACATACGTGTTATACGAAACTAACAAGCAATTTCACTTGGTGGGGTTATATTTGATCGATATAAAGCGATATAAAGCGCTGTCGTCTAATGTTTTGTGGTACTGGAACGAGTCTGATTCATGGAACAAACAATTGAATGTGTGTTTACAAAACTTATACCTTCTGGTGGCGGGGACTATAGTTAAAATTACCAAAATAGATTTTTGAAGTGAAAACTTCTTTACCGGCGTTGAGCACTCTTCTTGGGATGGGTATAAACACGCGGCAGACCACGTGGCCTGATCGAAAATTCGTAAGACGGATGAAAGTGTTATTTTTGTCTTATTTACGGTTTAGCTATATTTTAATTTGTGAGTCAGCATTAGATCAATATGGCTCTAGATTTTTTTTTAAATGAATAGATTTTCCTCTTGTTACCACAGTACCTTAGATCAAAATTACCTACTCAGTTTGAGACTTTTTAAATATTTTAATACTTTACAGAATCTCTGATACAGTTTTATTGATTCTAGACTCAAGGAACGATTTTTTAGAGCAGTAGTAATAATGTATTAAACTTTGATGGTTGCAATACTAAAGAATGTTGTGTTAACAAACAAACTGAAAACTAAGAGAAATGACTAAATATGTTTTTAAATAATTGCTGGTATGGTGACTAAGACCATACATACCTAAGTAAAACAAATTCAGTTTTCAACTTTATGAATATTACATTTTAGAGGCCTCTCCAGGACTTTGTTGATGCAAATAACCAGTTTTATAGTCATGTTAATTGTTATTTTGTGGTTTACTGAATAAATTAAATTAGCTACCTGAGTCGAAGATAACAATCTATTGGACTATTGTTAACCATTATTTTTGTAAATGGTTTAAGTTGAATGTCAAATACCTTTCTAATGTATTAGATAAAACGAGGCAAAATTAATATAAGTTACGATATATCCTTCAACTTAGAACCTACGACGCGGAAGTAAACATTACTATTCAAAACTAGCTGAAGCTGTTTCAAAATAACTTTTAAGACCTAGCTGTAGGCTTTTTCGATATGAATTTATCACAAACTGATCAGCAGCAAGTTAGACTTAAGTTACAAAAGGCGAGGCGCAGGGCAAACAAAAGATATATCACGATAACTTACAAGAATCGCCCACACATTCTCATGACAAGTTCTGCACCCAAAACATGACTAAATATTTAGTTAATACATTTAAAAGGTAGTTATATGGGGTACCAAAACTTACCTTTAGTATTCGGTCCCTCCATTTCATTTCAAAAAGGAATGTTTATTCATAAATTGCACGATAAATCGCAAAAGTTACATGCTTGAGATTCCAATACTTGAGAATGACGTAAAAGACAAGATGACACAACGAGCAGATGTTGCTAGCTTTAAAACACAAGATGTAGGGAGAAAGAAGAAAAAAAAAATCGGGTTCAATGGATGGGTGTTTTTATTCAGTTATGGTTCTTGCAGTTTAAAGTGACATCATAACTACTGTACAAATGTTAATGTAGATGTAGTGTAATTTATTGTTCGATCGTGAATTCTTAAATCGTTTATCCTTTCATCCTTATAATGTAAAAATAAGAGTGTAATGTGGTAACACCATTACTGTTTCGATTACGTTTCATTACGCAAACAAAGGTCAAACATTTAAAAAGTAAATAAACAAAAACTATAAATAAACTTTAATTTGTTTAAAAATTTAATGATGATGATGGAGTTTCTTAATTTGTTTTTGCTTTTCTTTTTCTACTTGCTTCTTGATGTACTTGTTGAACCTGACCTTGACTTTGACTTTCACTTCAAGTCGTTTTAAAAGTTCCTTCATTTCGTCGTCTTCTGATTCTGAGCTGTCCGAGTCGTCTTCTTCAGAGTCTTCTGGTTCAGGCTCATCTTCTTCTTCAGAATCCTCTGGAGGTGCAGTGGTGCTCTCCTCACTGCTATCTTCATCAGACTCTTCTGGGGGAGCAATTGTAGACGGAGCGCTCGTGGCGGTGGACTCTTCACTACTATCTTCATCAGAATCCACAGGAGGCGTAGTGGTTACTTCTACACTGTCATCATCTTCTTGTAGATTTTCGAAGTCAATGCCAGTTATTTCTTCGAACCATGATAGATATGGTCCGGGTCGGATGAAACCTGGGTAAATTAGGTAAATATAATTAGCAAATGTTAGCTTTGTCTGTGGTAATGGTGAGATAAACAATCAGGTATAGGATAAACGAAAACATTACCCGCTGGCAAGCCAGAGTGGCAGCCGAAGTCTCCGCCAGCGACGAATGAGGTAACTCCGACAAGGGTCGGGACGCCGTCAGAGCCAACATGCACCAGTGGGCCACCACTGTCGCCCTTGTAACACAAAAAGTAATCAGGTCAACTAAATGAAAGACGACAAAACAGTAACTTATCGATTCCCCCTTAATCTTTCTTAGACTAATTACCGTACCTCGTCCCGGTTAATTAACACCGTTCAGAAAAAAAATTTGGACGTTCATCTTACCTGGCAAGTAGACTGTGAGGTGACGTTGAAGAATCGTGCGCAGATGCTGGTGTCGATGATGATGCCGCTGACAAACGTTCTGCCACAAGACTCATTGGAGATCGCGCGGAGGTACACCCATCTCAGCACCTCGGTCACGGAACCTAGAGCATTATGAGGGTTTAGACAGAGAATAGGTAGGCTGTGGTTTCAGTGGCGGTTTTAAAACATGACCTTTGTTTGTTTGCAAGGTAAAAATACAAATCCGTTTACGGACATTATTTCATTGATAGAAATAGAAAGCTACGTACACTATCACTGAGTGCCATTGTGCAATACTATGTTATGTAATGTAAATACTATGTTATGTAATGTAGGTACATTACTTTGCATAAATTCAAGTTCTTCGAAGTTTTGACAGATATTTTGCTAGGGAGTTTGTTGAAACACTAGAAAGTGGTGACGGGCGGACACTTCGGAGGACTCTTTATGTAAAACATTTGCTTTTAGTCTAATTTGATTAAATTATTTATTGTTTTGTTTAGAATACCTACCTTAATATACGATAGGATGTGTACCTATTTGCAATGTCTCACGTGCAGTCCTTTATCACGCTGCCGCGCTGTTGTTGTTTTCCCTATCTACAAAGTTAACGCCACTGTTTTTTAGATCTAGATTATTTTCTTTTCGTACTATCGTAATGAGATCTTAATTTAGTTCACTAGTAATCTTGATCAGTTACTGTTCTTCCTACCGAAATTGTGATTAATGAGTCGCGCGACGCGGTAGATTACTATCACTGCATGGCAGTCACTGATAGCATTATTGACGTATTTTCTATATTTCCCCCGGATGTGTCGAATGATGTCATGAAAAACAAGAGAACCCCGCTACCACCTTTCTGACAGTTTGACTGGTGTTATATTTTTCCACGACAATTTAAGGGTTAATACATCAGAAGAAGAAGAACTTCAAGTAGGTACAGTAACATTCCTAACATACAGTCGGCTGTTAGACATCCACCTATACCGCTCTACCATTTCATGGCGAGAAGGTATACTGAGGAAAACTTTAAGATACTGAATAAGAGATACTGACCCAAAGTCCAAGTCCTGCCGTGTCCACTAGCGTAGACTTGTTCTCCGTCGTAGTCACGGTAAGCATCAGCACGCGATTGCACGCGGATCGCCTTCAACAATCCTAGGAAAAATCACGGAAGAATTACGGAATCGCTATGTGTAAAATTATGGAAATCTTTCGTTCAGTCCCTGGGAACTGGACGAAGTAAGAAATCAAGAACATGACGAAGCAAGCTCTACAATGAACAATCAGGAAGCCCATCATAGGTAAGCCAGGCTGCTTGAGATCTCGCCAGGGTTGCGGAATTGTTTAAAAGAGTTAAAGCGGCTCTGGAACACTAAGGGCATTTGAAAGTACACTGGTGGGTTAGTCATTTGAATGACTTGCCAACTTCCCACGCAAAAAGGCTACTTGAGATGAAGAAGCACAACCGAAATAAATTAAAAACAGATCACTCACGGCTGTAAACGAAGGGGCGCGGCACCTTCACAAGTGAGATGTCGTGAGGTTGCACAACGAGCGGCCTATCGTCATCGTATTTAGGATGGTTGTAGTACTCCGTGGTCTCGAAGATGTACTCCGGGTTGGTGAGGGATACCACACCTCCACGGACCACGACGGTTAGGCGGCTGAAGAGGATATAAAGGGTGTTAAAAACACAAACATATTATGTGGAGCAAGTTTTTCATTTTAAGTGCCTTCACCAGTATATCACTGTCAGCATAATCTTTGTTCTTTAAGATCTCATCAATCCAACCAACAAATTTAACACTGTTCTTCTTTGAATGCAAAAGTACCCAATGCAGACGATCCTTACCCAGCAGTACAATGCGCAGCAGTGATGACCCATTCCTTAGACACGATGGAACCTCCACAGCCACTCACGCCGCCGATGGGGCTCACCATACGAAGGGCCGCATGGTGAGGGTGCTGGCCTGGCTGCGCCTCCCAGCCGGACACGATACGTGAGCCGGAGTGCGAGGACACTAGCGCCTCGGATTCTAGGGAAAACAATGAACGGTGATATGGGTTGTTTATGCACGGTATATCTATACTAATATTATAAAGAGGTAAAATTGTTTGTAAGTTTGTAAGTTTGTAAGTTTGTAAGTTTGTATGTAGGGGGTAATCTCAGGAACTACTGGTCCGATTTGAAAAATTCTTTCAGTGTTAGATAGCCCATTTATTGAGGAATGCTATAGGCTATAAATTATAAAGATATCATGCATATTAGCCGAACTATCTCAATTTTTGTCTATCCAGGCGGAAAAAAATTGCTCTTACAACAGAGTTATTTGCGTGCGCTGCCTTAACAGTTGTATATAATTGATAACAATGTATGGCAACCTGGTCCGCTTTGAATAGTTCTACAAAAAAGTCCGCAGCACCATATTTCTATCTTTTATATTTTAGCAGATATAGTAGCTTTTATGTGTTAAAAAAAGTATTTTTCGATGTACTTATCTTTGAACGATTTTTTAAACAACAAAATATTAATCCTTATCGAAAAAAATGTTATAATGATCACAAGAACATCATAGAGATACGATTTGCCCAAAACAGTATGTCAATTGGTTGAATAGTTTCGAAGATAATATAAAATGACTAAATCGCAAAACGCCGCCCGCGCCGTCCATTCACGAACCGCATTAGAACATGCTTTGTGCAATTACGTAATTTTTCTGAATCGTGTTGTTAAGATTTTCCGCGGATTAATGACCCTCTCCAGTTATTATTTAACTTTTGTCGTTTGGTACGTGAGTTGTACGTAGTTGGTTGAATGTTGGTTGAATGTTGTTGGTCTATTGTTTTGGTTGCTCGGTTTCTCAAAACACAATTACAATATTACTTCGTTCTCATTCTTCGAGTTCGAAGCCTGCTGCTGTTTTTGGGATATAGGACCGTTTCAGCGATTGTTTATCATGCCTAAAAGGAAATCTCAACTTTCCCGTCAGACATCCCAGACATGAGACAAGAGCAGCTCGAGTACGCCGTACGGCAGAGTCTGCTCTTGATAATCATCTGCGCCTCTCGAGGAATAGAGAAAATATTTCGCAAGCACGCGCTGGGAAATCTAGCTCCGAGCGTTCACAGCGGCTTGCTAACCAAAGCTGGAGAACATCGCAGGTCCGTGCTCGGGAATCTAGCGCTGAACGTGCACGTCTCAGTGATTTAAAGCAGCATGTCTCTGCAACAAGGGATAGGGAGTCTAGCGCTGAGCGCTCGCAGTGGCTCGCTAGCCTACCTACATACATAAAAACAAAACCCTCCTTTTGGCAGTCAGAAAATAAATCATAGCACTCAGTACTAACCGAACCACACTCATCATTTCATCAGAAGTTAAAATGTTTACCGCCCAACGAAGTGGGCACGGGTCAGCTAGTACTTTATATATTAAGGAAAAAGGTACTGAGACTTACCGCGTTTGATTACATTCTCGATGAAGTCTGGTTCCACGTTTTTGTAACGTCCGGATACCTAGAAAGTGTGAGGGCATGGTTAGAGTAAGTAGTTCTATTATGTTCAAGGTTGTAACTCCACGGCCAAAAGCACCTTATTGCCCAGGCTACGAATTTAATTTTGAAAGCCAGGTTATTCTGTCACGAAAGGAATTAAGAGTACGAATTGAAGGCAAAGTATGTTTATACCGAGGTCAAAGAAGTAAAGGGATACCTTTACTCTAATACAATATATCTGCTTTGCAAAAATTTAAAAATATACTATGTTGATATTGTGATATGTTTACCTGAAGAACAGTCACCAGTAACAGAAGCAAGCCCGATTTCATTAACATCTTAGATACTACTGATGATTGCAGAAAACGCGGCTACCATATTAACTTCCACTTAGGATTAGAAGCTCCAATCACAGTCATTATTGAGATTAGTATCAATTAAATATCACGATTAGATATGAATTAATTAATTGAAGTTTTGTTAACATTTACCGACAATTCGAAACGTTGATAGTCATCTTTTTCTTATCAATTTAGTTTTAAACGATTTGAGAAACCAGTCACCAAGAAAAAAAACAAAAGGAAACCAAGCGAGTACATGGGTAAATAAATAAATAAATCATCATCTTCATGCCCTAATGCCATGTTACTTGGGGTCGGCGCACGCCGTTTAAAATATTAAATATTTAACATTTTATTTTCGAAACATGTAGCTTTTTTTTTTGAAGAACAGATTTTTCTTAAGCTTATGATTAAGTAGGTATAGCTTATCATTTAAGAACTGTGAACTCAGTCTTTTCATCAAAACAATTTCACTGTGTTCCTAAACTTCCTACAAGCCAAATAACTTGACAGGAGCTCAAAATGAAATTTTAATGCCAATTTGAAATGTTTTTACGACTTTAGCTCAAGTGTCCCTCAGGGATTTAACTTGGGTCCATGCAACAGTTAACATTCTACCAATATTCTTTAAGGTGAGATAGCCACCCTTTCTGAGACGATCTTTTGTATTGTGTATCTATAGTCACTTATGATACTACTAGCTTCTGCCAGCGGCTTCGCCCGCGTGATCCCTAAGGAACCAATTCCCGGGATCAAAAGTTGCCTATGTGCAATTCCAGATCAGATATTCATCCAGAGACATATCTATGTTCCAAACTTCATCAAGATCCTTTCAGCCAACATCCAAACTTTCGCATTTATAATATTGGTTAGATTAGTTAATATAGTACCTTTTCATCATCATCTGCCTAGCCTTTTCAAAATTATATTGGTTTCGGCTTCCAGTCAGACCGGATTCAGCTGAATACCAGTATTTTACGTGGAGCGAATAAAGCACATCAAGTTACAACAATCTGTAAAATTTCTTTGTTAGATTTTCAACTTTATTTCCAAAGAGATTGGGTTCAAATTTGATTAGGATATTTTGATATTTTCGGAAAGTTTTTTTTTTTTTTTTTAGTGTTGGCGACTGTAACTTTTGCAGGAGTTAAAATATCTTGTAGTTATAAGTCTCATATCATTTACAACTAGTGTCCCTAACGAAGATCATAATGTTCTTCATTAGGTGTACACTAGATGTAAATACTACTTTACTATCAGCTAATAAGATCTTGGATATTTCCGTATTTTGTGTGAGAAAATGTTCACTGGTAGAGAATGCAATGTTGCATTAAGTCCGCCCATGTACCACTATTGTACATAAAGTTTAAATAAATCTATCTATACATATTTTATTTTATTTTATTAGATAGGAATAACAAACAGCAGTATATTACAGAGAAGGCTTACAATACAAAACTTACAACACAATATTAACAAATACACTACTCAAGACGTTATCCACAGATTACCATACAGAATTGCTAGTTGTTAGTAGAAATATTTAAAAAAGCATTCATAAACTAATTAATAGGGCTATGACCTCTTAAAATAGTAGTGATTTCACTTTTAAATATAATAAAACTATAGAAAAGTGGTTTTTGTACATGCTAGGGTGTTAAAGAACAACCAATAGAACCCATTTCCAGCATTTTTAGAATTTTTGTGTGTTTGTCTGTTTTTCTGTTTGTCTGTTTATTTGTTCGGGCATCACGTCAAATGTGCGAAAGCAATGTAGATAACTTTTATACACAAGGATTGAACAAAACTTGAAGTAACATTTAGTTTTTGTTTCATTGCAATCTGTTCAGTTTATCAAAAGATATCTGAATTTATAGTTTTCCAGAAGTAAAATTAGGGTTATGTGCACTTGGTCTCATTATTTGACGTAACTTTTATAGTGCGTAAATTGTAGTAATATTAAGTTTTTTGTTTCATCGTAATCAGTTCATTCCTTACAATAAAAAATGTAAATTAATCTATACCTATCTATACTAATATTATAAAGAGGTAACATTTGTTGGTCCGATTTGAAAAATTCTTTCAGTGTTAGATAGCCCATTTATCGAGGAAGGTTATAGGCTATATATCATCACGCTAAGACAAATAGGAGCGGAGCATTAATGAAAAATGTGACGTAAACGAAGTTGCGCGGGTCAGCTAGTAAATAAATAAAAATACTTATTTTATTATTTTTAGTATTTGTATAGCGGCAACAGAAATACATTACCTGTGAAAATGTAACTGTCTAGCTATCACGGGTCTTGAGATACAGCCTGGTGACAGACAGACAGACTGACAGATAGCGAAGTCTTAGTAATAGGGTCCCGTTTTTACCCTTTGGGTACGGAACCCTAAAAACTAACACTCGATATTAATATTGTAGGTAAGTAGATTTATCTATGATCAGTATCAAATATTGCTATTTCGCTATGATCATAGAGATTGATATCGTAAATGACTATACATATAGTGACTAATTTCCGTCAGGTGACTTTACCACAAAACAGTAAATTTCCTGTATTCTGTAAGAGTTATTTTATGTCGTTGTTAGGGTCTACTACTTTTATATAAGGTAATCAATCAACTCCCAAGAGTGGAAAAATTGTTTAGGTACTCGCCATAGCTGTTTTTTACTGATATATTCCATTGCAGGTTCCACGGTAGTTGAATCAATTCTCAGGGATCTTCCAATTTTTAGTGCGCGCAGTTCCACCGATGGTTTCTGGCTCTCAAGAGTTACAGTTACTGGGAATGATGTGACGGTCTAGCATGGAGGGTTACTACCTATATATCGTGGCTATTTCTGCCTGACTCCATAAAATAACTCTTTCTATTATCATCATCATCATCATCATCATCAGCCTATAGATAACAGTCCACTGCTGGACATAGGCCTCTCCAAGTGCACGCCATTTGGCTCGATCACTGGCAACTCTCATCCAGCTGCTACCAGCCACCCTGCGAAGATCGTCGCTCCACCTAGCCTGAGGGCGTCCTACCTTACGTTTGCCGATTCGCGGTCTCCACTCAAGAACTCGTCTACCCCAACGGTCATCGATTCTACGATTATTTCTATTATCATCTTCTTCTTCAAATATAAAATGATAGATCTAGTTATTTCTGTAAGTAGGTACTTACCTAGATCTTTAGGTACAGTCATTGAGATAAATCATCAGCTGAGATGGTGGTCAAACGCGTGCCTACTTATTACAAAAAGAACTGGCCAAGTGGGAGTCGGAATTTCATTTTTTAACATGTAATCTTGATTCTACAGACTTCTTGTAGGTTTTCCTGTAGGTTATCTTTCGGATTTTATTTTTTTTTATTAAAATCTAACTTCTTTCGTTAAAATTCATCCAAAGGTTGTCTGTAAGAGATTGCCCTGTGCGATAAGACCGCCCATTGTACACTTGTTTTTACAAACGTATTTCCTGTATTTGTTATGAGGTGTACAATAAAGTAGGTATAACTATATAATAAATAATATTATCTGCATATTTTTTTCAATCCGGATGATCCGGAGAAAACTGGCTATGACAGACGGACAGCCGCACAGACAGACCGACCGACAGAGAGACCCGACTGGTCCAATAAAGGACGTTCGGATCCCTGAAAAAAGACACTAACACATCACAGTACCGAAATCGTCGGTGTTGTGTAATACATTGCCATAAACATCAAGTAACTATACTTACTTACCTATACATACCTAGGTATAGATATACCGTTCCTTATACATGGCAATAACATCACGCCTGTCGGTTTTACCCCAGGGACAAGGCAGAGATATATAGTGTCAACTCCTACATTTTCCTCCTTAGTCTTACCCCAGGGGCAAGGCAGAGATGTATCTAGTATCAACTCCCACATTTTCCTCCTTAGTCTTACCCCAGGGGCAAGGCAGAGATGTATCTAGTATCTACTCCCTCATTTTCCTCCTTAGTTTTACCTCAGGGGCAAGGCAGAGATGTATCTAGTATCAACTCCCACATTTTCCTCCTTAGTCTTACCCCAGGGGCAAGGCAGAGATGTATCTAGTATCAACTACCACATTTTCCTCCTTAGTCTTACCCCAGGGGCAAGGCAGAGATGTATCTAGTATCAACTACCACATTTTCCTCCTTAGTCTTACCCCAGGGGCAAGGCAGAGATGTATCTAGTATCTACTCCCACATTTTCCTCCTTAGTTTTACCCCAGGCGCAAGGCAGAGATGTATCTAGTATCAACTCCCACATTTTCCTCCTTAGTTTTACCTCATGGGCAAGGCAGAGATGTAGGTATCTAGTATCTACTCCCACATTTTCCTCCTTATTTTTACCCCAGGGGCAAGGCAGAGATGTATCTAGTATCTACTCCCACATTTTCCTCCTTAGTTTTACCCCAGGGGCAAGGCAGAGATGTATCTAGTATCAACTACCACATTTTCCTCCTTAGTCTTACCCCAGGGGCAAGGCAGAGATGTATCTAGTGTCAACTCCCACATTTTCCTCCTTAGTTTTACCTCATGGGCAAGGCAGAGATGTATCTAGTGTCAACTCCTACATTTTCCTCCTTAGTCTTACCCCAGGGGCAAGGCACAGATGTATCTAGTATCAACTCACACACTTTCCTCCTTAGTTTTACCTCAGGGGCAGGGCAGAGATGTATCTAGTAACAACTCCCACATTTTCCTTCTTAGTTTTACCCCAGGGGCAAGGCAGAGATGTATCTAGTATCAACTCCCACATTTTCCTCCTTAATTTTACCTCAGGTGTAGGGCAGAGATGTATCTAGTAACAACTCTCACATTTTCCTCCTTAGTTTTACCTCAGGGGCAGGGCAGGTATGTATCTAGTATCAACTCCAACAGTTTCCTCCTTACCTCGTGTCAACCTTAAGAACAGCCATAAGTACCTACTCAATCTTTTAACAGACTACCTAAAAACCGGTTAATTGCGAGTCAACTCGCACACGAAGGATTTCGTACGTAATTTTTATTATTTGTTGATATAGCACATTAGAAATACACACTCTGTGAAAATTTCAACTGTCTACCTATATCAGTTATTGAGATACAGCCCGCTGACAGACAGACAGGCGGACAGATGGACGGACGGACAGCGAAAGTTTAGTAATTTTTATTTATTTATTTATTACGGACATACATACAGCTACCATTACAGAAACCCAATGCGATAGTGTAGAAAAACAGAGAAAATATAATTGCAATAACAATAAATTTCAGTTACCAATAAAACATAGTACAATTAAATTCAATTAGCAATAAGTACAAAAAAAAACAATACATTCAATTCATCAATTCTATAAAATTTAATTATACACCATTAATAACAAAAACACCAATAATATTATAATACATTTAAAAATCAAAAGACTGTATAAATTCAACTAAGTTGAATAACATAAAACGTGCAAAGTAACTTTTGCGAACTCGCTCAGTGAACAAGAGAACACATCAATTTTATTGGCAACCAGGTTTAGTGTGCGCAATGTCCGCGAGAGCGGAGCCTTGGCCATTAGCTTGGTGCGACTGCGCGGCAGAGCGAACAAATCGGGCCGTCTACGACGCTGCACGTACCCATCCGGCACGCACAAACCTATCTCCTGTAACACACCCGGATTGTTTGTGTTACCCCGGAACACTCCAAGGACATATGATGCCAAAGCAAGGCCCCTTCTCGTCTCCAACCTGTTGTAACCAACCATGCCTAACACAAACAAGTTTGGATACATCAAGGGATACAGGGGGTATACCCCATACTTCCTAAGGTATATGTAACGCGTATATTTATTTTGTATGCGGTCCAACATGATATTATATTTCGCCTCATGTGGGGCCCATATAGCTGCATTACCCTCCAACTGGCTCCTAATAAGCGCATCGTACAAAGCCGAGATGGCCTTAACATTCGTGAACGCTGCTGCTCTGCGAAGCACGAACCCCAGTCGTTTGTATGCTTTTTTACAAACGTTCACGATATGCTCCCGGAATCTCAGCTGCGCATCCATACGAACGCCCAGATCTCGCACTACTTCCTCTCTTTTCATAGGCGCGTCGCCCAATTTGTAATCGTAATGTAGTGGCAATTTTGCACGGCTGAATGTCACCGTTACACACTTCGAAGCATTGAACTGCAGCTTGTTTTCCCGACTCCATTCAACTACACGATCAATGTCCTGCTGAAGGCGGTGACAGTCTCCCTCGTTTTCGATGGCCAGGAGCAACTTAAGGTCGTCCGCAAATAGCAGACACCTGGCATCACGTACTACGTCCGGCAGGTCATTGATCATAATAATAAATTGTAACGGCCCTACATTGCTGCCTTGACTCATGCCGATCTAGTGAAATAAGGTTCAGACCGACAACCACTGAACTCAACGTATTGTTGTCTGTCCCTCATATAGCTCGCGAAGAAGTGGAGTAATTTTGGTGTGCAGCCGACCCTCGCCAACTTCGATAATAAGATGTCATTATCCACTAGGTCGAATGCCTTCTTAAAATCAAAATAGGCGGCGTCTACCTGCACCCCTGCATCGATATGAGGAACCAAGTACGTCATGGCGTTCAAAAGATTGCTAGTTGTACTACGCGCCGGTCGGAAACCATGTTGTGAGTCTGACAATTGCGAAGCCACCTGTTCCTGAACATCCTGCTGAATGGCAGATTCAAATACCTTCGCTGGTGCGGACAGAATCGCTACTGGTCTAAAAGACTCGACTGCTGTTCCATCTCCCCCTTTTGGTATAGGAATTACGCGGGTGACCTTCCAACGTTCCGGAAAGTAGGAAGTATTCAGGCACAGGTTAAAAATGTGTACGAGCGGCTCCGCTAGTACCGATCGACAATCACGCATTACAAATGCAGGGATCCCGTCCGGGCCTGCTGAGCGCTTGGGCTTGAGACGAGCCAGGGCAGCCTGCACCTGTTTGAGTGTCATCTGTGAGATGTGCACGCGCGCGCTGCTTGTGCCGCCGGCTTCCACCGCTTCATTCACGTCAAGACGAGCTGGCTCCTCATTGTAAATCGAAAAGAAATATTTTGCGAATTCCGTCGCGCATTCTGGATTAGATAATATTGTCCCATTTTTAAGTATCTTATTTCGAGTGGTGGATTTATCTTTAGTCCTAATGTAATCCCAAAACGACTTAGGATCCTTTGCTAAATTGTTTTGCACTCTATCCTGCTGGTTTTGGTATTCCCTATTAATACTTTCTTTGATACGAGCCCTGCATACGGAAAATACATTATAATCAGCGAGCAACCCAGTCGATTTATACTTTTTGTGTAGTTTCGCCTTAGCCATAGGGTTCCTTTGGTCCCCATTCGGGTACGGAACCCGAAAAAGGAGTGTTATGTTTTATCTTCCTGGGCCATATTTATTGCCACTATTTACAACACAATTACCTACTATTATCATGATGGGCCGCAATAACCTTATGACTTCTCCCGCTCACGGCGGAGCAGAAGGGATTATGCAGACTCTTAGGTACTGACTAAATCCCATCCGTGTTCCTCCTAACGCCCTTTGCGTTCCATAGGACCGTGGTGACTCTTTCGAACAAATGCCGCAACACCACAATAACCTACAATTTAACTCGAATGGGACTTTTATATTTGTGGAAAATGGTCAGTTTTCCATGAATTTTCTACATGCGCCTATGGCATAAGCGAACTTTTTTGTTTTGCCAGTTGGGTGTACCTATAGTCTTAGCTTATCGCTAAGAGAGAATCAGTAAACCGAGATCAACTTATCGTCATTATTAGTTCCTAATCCTGATTTTTTCATTAATAATTCCATAGGGTTCTTTTTGGATTGGTTGGCCAACTTCCTCAAGGATTACAATGTTTTTCCTGTGAAAAATAAAACCGTAAAAAAACAACTGTGCTGGTTGATGTTGGTATTATCTTCGATCTACAATGATAAAGCTAGAAATCCGAAGTCATGATAAGTATCAGAACATTGTTTTTTAATTAATGGGAATACCGCGGTTTTTATCACCTAAAGCGCCGTCTTACGTCGTGCTATTTGCATATGCTTACGATGTTTAGTAAGGTGGTAGGCAGAAATAATATAGGAGCCAAGAAACCTAGGCCAAGTCCGTTTGAAGAACATCCACTTACTTGGTCGCTATAATAACGAAAAATCATAACCCTCCCTCTGGCGCAGTTGGTTAGCAAACACTACGCCAATTTGATGATTGTATAATAGGTCCTCTAGTGCCCAGTAGCCTACTACAGGGTCACTAAGAGTTTTCTCTAAAATAAAGACGAACATCACTAACACCATTACAAATACATACACCGTCATCTCGAGTCTAAAATATCCTTAAATGCATCACCACATAAGTGTGACGTTAAATACGCTTAACATACGCTAAACATTGAATACGCTTTAGAAGTAACTCTGAATAGAGTTACTTCTAAAGCGTATTCAATGTTTTTATTCCAACACGCTTCTACAACTACCCTAATCACGTCACCGTTGTGTCGTCACTATCACACAGAAATATTGACATAGGCAGTGACAAAACCACCAACGTCCGCGTCGCTCTGACTCACTTACGTAAGGAAACTACGGCGACCGCAGTTGTACGTGACTTGAAACATGTAGAAGGTATATTGTAGTTCAGTGATTTTAGTAAGTAACCACAAGCATCGTCCTATCGAGGAAGTGGGGCAGTATGCGGCCGCAGAGGGTTATGAATCCACATGAATCGATGCGGGCCTGGCCGAGGGAGCGTTATGAAGCGCCCTGGCTAAAAAGGTAGCTGCAGGAAACTGTTTGGTCTTAGTCATTACGAGTCTGATAGACTCTTGCGACCACCTCAGGGTGGAGGGCATCCATGAGGATTTCCACACGTTAAAAAGGCGTCATCCTAATAGAAAGCCATCATTGCGAGAATACCTACGCGATTCCCGCCTTCATTTGTAAAAATGGGAGGCGCCCTCTATCGACGCGATCACGAGTTTAATTTCGGCGTAAATATGAACACTACGATCGCTATTGGCATGATAATCTTAAATCATTGTGATTTAGGACAATGCATCTTGTTTATTTGGCACACATAGTAGCAAGCAACGCACAATTTACGTACAAATATAATGAAACTCAATTTTAAAACAATAACCTTGTGCCCCAGGGCTGAGCCAAATAGGTCCAGATCAACAAAATCCCAGACGACTATACAGTTGCCTAACGTTGATTTTAAACTGGACCTTACGTTAAGGGGGTAATGCATCAGTGCGATTCTATAATCCTGTCCTCGTGTAAGCTTAGGTGAAGCGAACATGAAGTAAGTTGTCAATCCATACAAACAAGATTTATTGACAGCAGTGCGATTCTATAATCCTGTCCTCGTGTAAGCTTAGGTGAAGCGAACATGAAGTAAGCTGTCAATCCATACAAACAATATTTATTGACAGCAGTGCGATTCTATAATCCTGTCCTCGTGTAAGCTTAGGTGAAGAGAACATGAAGTAAGCTGTCAATCCATACTAACAAGATTTATTGACAGCAGTGCGATTCTGCCGGTCGATTCTGTATATATGTCGAAGTGAAGATGCGGGTGAAGTGATCACGAAGCGATGTCAAACCATACAAACAAGATGAAATGACAGCTCACTCACACAGCTCACAGTGTTCACTTCAACATATTTTAACAGAATCGCACTGCAGAATGGACCGGCTGTTCACTTTATGCTCACTCCACCTAATTTTACACGGTGAGTTGTTTTCAGAATAGACCGGTTGTTAAGTTCAAAATTAAACAGAAAGGTTTTCAAAATAAAACAAGATATCAATATCGGATACATTTAATATAAAACAGTCATTGCAACAAGTTATCACATATACCGTCACATTGACTAGCTGCGAACTGGGCGGCGACACACTGTAGTGTTACATTAATAATAAATTATCTTATAATGGCAGCGCTGTATGATGGCGCGTGACGTTTGCACGTTTTTTTAATGAAAATCGTATGTCGGTATCATTTTACTCAGTTACTGGGTGGTGGTCACGTAGGCAGTCGCTACATTTGTTAAATACTGGTAGGTACAGACGCCAGCACATCAAGCTACAACAATCTGTCAAATTTCTTTGTCAGATTTTCAACTTTATTGCTAAAGTGGGTTCAAATCTGATTGAGAAAATTAGACAGTTTCGGATAGAGTCATGTTCTGGCGACTGTACTCAACTACAGCCGGTTAGGCTAGAAGAGTGACGTCATAAAATATAGTATAGTTGAACTCTAAGAGTGGATTTCACTGAACGCGATCAGTACATCTAAACTGCGATCAAGAGCTGCCTGTGTTAAAAATCCACAGTTTTTTTTTTTATGGCACTTACACCTCGTAAAATTGGTTCACATATATGCTGATCGCGTTCAGTTTCATTGCTGAAATCCGCCCTTAGTCATTCACACACAATCAGTTCTCAGTTGGCCTACTGACCATGTATGGCTCGATTCCCGGGTAGGGCAAGTATCCCATTACAGTAGCAGTCAGGATATTTGACTTGGGCCCGTTGGACGGCAATAAGTCAGGGTACGTGCACCCAAGTCCCAAGTTATAGAGGACAAGCGTAGACCGTGCCATCTAGCGTTGAAAAATCTAAACTTTAGTGTTATTAATACTTGATATTGACACTTCTGTGCTGTCATCTAAGTTCCTGCACGCTCCCTACGGGTGCACTTCTGCCGAACCATTACTTCGGTAGTACAATGCGTGATGTTTTGTTGTTAACACAGACGCCATCATACAGAGTTGCTGGTTTAGTTACCTTGCTGCTTAGGCTACACCATCAAATTTTAGCCAGCACGAAATCTCCTCCAGTTAAATTTAATTAAAATATAGTACCTATATAAACTTATACAACATTTTATATTAGATACAATATTTTAATAATTATCTATTTATTCGCTTTATTTTTTTTTTTTCGAAATTAATCCCGTACGCATATTTTATTCTTTGATAGTGTAGTCTTAGCTTAGACAATATATGTTACAAAAGTAGTTAGTATAGAAACTATTTCAGTTTATTATTAAAAATTGTTCTACAATTTGTTGTTACTATTACACATTTGAGGTTACGACTACAATATTGATAATAATGACTGTTTCGTTTAAAACCTTTAGTACTTTGTTACAAATAACTTATAGCAAAACATGGAGTTTTGCACTCGCCCAGCTTGCCAGCCTAAACAATAAACTACATAATTAGATTTTTTAACACTGGTAACACTAGTTTCGTACTTATTGTACACACAACACCTCACGCATTGCTAGAAACGAAACAAATTCGATTAATTTCAAGTAACCATTTATTTAATTAGTGTTTTAATTAATTTAGCTGCAATATAGACATAATTATAAAAAAGCAAAGGTTCATATTGACGGCCTGTTGCATCAAGACTATTATTTGTAAATAATATTATATATTTTAAACGAATCTGGTGACGGACAATGCGCTAGGTCGTCACATTGAAAAAATCTGATTCAAAGTTTAATTCAATCAGTTTATATTAAGAGATTTTTAAGAAGCACCCTTTGTCTACATACATTTTACATAAATTCGTCTATTCAGATTATAAAACTAATATTTTAACATTTGAAAGCGACACAGATCTACAGTGTGATGTTAAAAGTCCCGAATCGTGTTTCGATGCAGTAGGCCGCGTAGAAACCCTCAACCACCCTAAATAACCCTAAAATAATAAATTACTCTTTCTCTAACATTAGGCCTCAGCACCTATTTCATAGGCCTCTATAGGAACATAACATTCAGACTTGAACCATCACACAAACTTCAAATACATATTTCACTAAGTGCATCAAACCCTATTACATTTAAGCTCATTTATTTTAATATAAAAACCGTAATCTAGTATTGGTTACGTTAAACTTTTTGGTCGCTACGGTGCGATTCAGATAAGGTCCAAATTCACATCTCCACTCACAGGCATATTTTGACGGGTGGCCAAAATTGAAACTAAAGTATGTAGCCATCTTGTTTTTCAATACATTTTCCACAGATAATGTAACAAATGTTGACCAACTGCCTCGACAATGTCATTCAAAGCATCAAAATACCCTTGTAGCACTGTTATTGCATTTTGCGCAAATATTACAAACTGCGCAAACCCAGTGCGACCAAGAAGTTTCTAGTAACGATGACTCTACACTGCAATTTACAATAACTATTAGATAAGTATACAAGTAATAAATGCTGGTTAAATTATATAAAAGTATCGAACTATATAAATAATTTTCGGCATTTGTTTTGCATAAAAAACTTTGATTAGAAAAAAATATCAAGATGTCAAGTTCTAACAACTTTGTAATTCTGCAATATAAGAAGTAAATAAGCATCAAAATGTTACATAAAAAGTCTTATGTCTATTACAAAATGCGATAAGTAAATAACTCTGTTTTTTAGTCGCAGAGTTTCGAATATTGGAATGAATTTAATTTGGCGTACCGGAAGTTGGGTAGCATCGGAAGAATTCAGTTCGCGTTCACACACATACATACATAAATAACAAATAAATTATTAAACTACAGCTAGAAAACAATGCAAATAAAACCACAACGCGCTGTATAACGAATTAAATTTTACTAAAGAAACCGAAAACCCAGCAAAGAAACAATTTAGTAACAATCCTTAAACCTTATTTACACGTTTCAAGTCTTAAGTAGAGACCCCCATCATCCCAAAGCCTGCAATTTAGTTACATCGTATCGCATCGTAGACTACTGGCCCACCAGTAGTCTACGATGCGAATTTCTAAATGGTTATAATAACCGCCAACAAACTCGACTAAAAACTGGAAACGTGTAACCAAAACATTTAGTAAAAAAGTAGCCTCCACGCAATCAATATTATTTTCAACAGAGATTCATATTTTTTTTAATTTTTTTGACAAATATATTTTGCCGCAAAATTTTCGCGCGTCTACATCTTATTTAATAACAATGACACATACTTATTAGAGTTAAGATTAGCAGTAAACACTTCTATTTCTGTCAAAATTTCGGAGATAATAGAGACATAATGTATTTCCCGCTTTTAGTGTTTTATGGTAAAAATATAGTTAAACTAATCAGTTTTTGGAAAGGCCTTGTAGTCCCTGATAAGTAAATTTTATGTCAGTTCTATAAACATGGTTAATTTTATTAACGCGGACATTTGTGGTGAACCACCGTTGGAACCTAACTAGTAATAAGGTCGAAAAGTGGTTCACCATGATGGTATATTAAGCCAGCATGAAATTTAGAAACAGTATGCATGAATAGGCCTTGAGAAATTGGGGATTATATGATAAATTCATGTTTTTGATTAATGCATAAAGGTCATAATAGAAACTGCCTACATGATTCTATTGATACTCTACTGAAAGATTCAAAAAGACTTGAGATATTTATCTAGAGAATTTATTAAGAAATACGGAGAAGAGATTATTTTCAAAACTAAATTATTGTTTCATTCATGTATGACCTTTTTACACAAAGCCAGTTTTTTATAGGCCTAGAGAATCCGCATTTATTACAAAAATAAATATTTTTATGGATTACCTACAAATTGGTGTTTGCCCTAACAGTGTGTTCTGTAACATAGACGAATAGATAGCTTTGTGCAAATATTTCTTAAGTGAGCATCTCATAAATTAATTTAAGCTTTTAAATAGCAAGGTATGGTATATTGTTACTTTTCACGCACGCGGGCGTTTACTGTTGCTAGCATTTTAATCGATTTTTTGATTAATGTGAACAACCAACATAATTATGATTCGTGATATTTAAAGTTTTCCCAAATTGCATTTTGGATATTTTTTGGTTAACTGGTCTATTTTGAAGGTCTGTCTTAATTTCTGAGTTCGCAGTAAATTGGAGTTCTACTCTTCGGTTAACTGAGCAAATACGACTGAATCTGAATGTGTGAAGCCACCCGAGTTGTTGACTGTACCTTACTATCAAAATAAAACAAGTATATTTACTGACATTTAGTGAATTAAGCGCAATCGATCAATAACTAGCAGTAAGCTACACCTATGGACAATAACATACACCTTTAGCATATGCGCGCACTGGTGAATTTTTTCTCTGACAAAAGTTACCAGTGAGCGCCTAGCTTTGTGTAACAAAAAAATCTGCTGTTCCACACAGCCAAAAAATATATAGAGAACGTACACAGCCAACACAGCGCCATCTATTGCTGCAAGTACGGAACTTTTTCCGTATTATTTGACATTGACACTTTTGTGATGCCACTTAAGGTTCCTGCACGCTCCCCATTGAATAGATGATTTTCATTTTCTTTTTCAAGAGTTGATTTTTGATATTAATGTTTTCTTTGATTGATCAGCAAAACCCTGGTAGAATTTTGGATGGTGATAAAAATATTTTTTTCGCGCGGGTCAGCTAGTAAATAAATAAACAGTAATTTTCTCATATAAAAGTAAACAGCTCAGTAAGGTAATACAATAAATTATACAGACAATATTCTGTTTTTTATTATCTCAGTAACATGATTTTTATAATTACAATCGTCACATTAAGTACGCTGATTGCAGGGGCGGATTCAGGGAGAGGTTCACAGAGGCACCTAAGCCCCTGGGGAATATGCATGTATCGAAGAAAACGAGGAGCTGAGGCTTTTTGAGAGACTGTTCTTAGAGCGAACATAAGTAGGGGCACAAGTATTTTTAAATATTGTATTTCGCTGATAAACAACGCTAATCTCAAAGATAAGTGTAATATTCAGAAATAAATCCTGGATCCGCGTTTGCCTCTGATACTAATCATTTCTATAGGGCTAAAAAAGAAGTTAATCCAGATGAACATGCATATTCTACTAACAATCGTTATGAGAATGTTACAAGAATTAAAATAACTATAAAATAATAAAAGATAGAAAATGTGTTTAAATGATAGAATATGTCGTTTAATTTTGTTAACTGATTTTAGTTGGAAGAAGATTATAGGAAGCAATGTAATGTCAGATAAGTTGCTGAATGTAATAGAAAAATGCAAGAATTATATTCTGTAAATACAAAAATGGAAGAAACAATTTAGAGGAGGTATTAAGTTTTTTTAACCTCATAACCTAAATAAAAAGATTTACTCCAAAAATAAATGAGAAATAAAGTCTATTTTTTTTTTGTTGTTTAGTGCCAGCTTTTTTTTTATAGTCGAACAGCAATACCGGCTAGACGTAAAAACGTCAAATTCTAGACAAAATTGAGGCAACATTCGAGATTATCGGTAACTATTCGAAGTCAAAATATTTCTTTTTATTCGAGATATTCGTTTACGAACTCTGTATACAATAATGACTTAGAAATATATATTCTTTTCACGTGGCCATATTAATTTTATAATTATTATTACATATCTACCTAAAACGACATTATACGCGATGAGCGCGACTTTATTTCGGTTTTAGCTAAAAATTATGTCAGCGCCATCTATCGTCGCACACAAGAACATCAACTACATTTGCCATCAACAGATGGAGCCACCAACAAAGCTAGCAGTCTGCGCTTTGATTGGAGCCAATGTTGGGCCAACTGGGGACTTAGGTGGCCTAGTCGAGATAGCTGGTTGATGATCAATGGATGACATTGCACGTCTATCCAAACTTGCATCAACAATTAAAACATATTGGCGTTAATTCTCCCAGTAAGGCTGCGTTTCCATCAGAGATGTGCGAGGATGCGTAGCGGAGGGTATTTACGTTCTCAATAGAATCCCTGCATTTACGCAGCCTCGCTCAGCGCAAGTGACTCTATAGGTTCTTAACAAACACATCCCTATCTTCGCACATCTCTGGTGAAAACGCAGCTTAAAGACCCTTTGCACCATCTTTATACGCTACCAACGCCATCTACAGTCATTACCAGGGCACTTCAAGCGACAGTTGGTTACGAACTATGGCTCCAAGTGACAAAGTTATACAACAGTGTAACATTCATCCCAACTGGGAGCGAACCGTCTTTGAGGTACATTCATGTGAAATTATATTATATTTTGTACGAAAATTATGTCACGGCTTTACTATTCATAAAGGTTACGATGCCATAATGTAACGTAATGGTATATGAGTAGATATTTAACAGAGAACCAACGTCAATGGGTACATATCACCATAAGGTCGCATATCGCTAACACGTTACTGTTTTGGTACTGTCTTGAGATTGCCACTCCGTGTGCGAACACGGTTTCTGTATACATAAATACAAGTGCTGTTTAGATATGAACCTAAATGAAGACATTCTCAGTTAGAGATTTCTGGGAAGAGAACAGAAGTTTTTGGAATTACCGCTCAAAAGTATTTGGCCAACTGTATTTTGACAGATATGAGGGGCCGTGTAGATGTAGATGAGTTAAAAGGTAAAAGCAGAAATTAATAAGCTAGAAATAATTTAAATCACTATGAAATCGGTAAAATAGAAATTTTTTATATGACAAAAAATTTATTTTGTAAAAGTTTGATTTTAACAGGAATTTCGTAAGAGTTATATTTTCGATAAACACTTTTTCTAGACAGGTAAATGCTTTTGAGCGGAAAATTACATAAAACCCTCTACTTTTACCAAAAACTACAGAACATCCCGTTTGAAACGAGTTAAATATGTACACATATATAACAAAAGCAAAACTCTTAGTACCTCAGAAGCTCGGCTGGGTCGGTGGTCGCGTGTGTCGGCCCCGCGCGCGCCGCCGACATCAGCTGCGCTTGTGCGGCGCCTGCGCGCGCGCCTGGTCGCCGCCCGACAGCGGCGCGCCGCCGCCCACCAACATCTTCAGCGCGCCCGCAGACATCAGGTAGAACCAGTACAGCTGCGGCAGCAGCAGGATGCAGATCGACACCTTGCAGCCCGTTGGCAAGGATCTTATTGCCTGCAGATAAGAACGAGAGTGGATAAAGTGACAAATTAATATTTTAGAGGTAGTTTAAAAGTGGCACCAGTGACGGTCAAGTTAAAAGGGAACCGCTTGTCTTGGTATAACCATGTACAGAAGAGGGTTGAAATGCATGGAACTAACAGAATTATGACTATAAATGTGAATGTATGGAGAGAGCAAAGAAGGCCAAAGAAAAGATGAATGAAGACGGCTGATAGCACAGAATGGAAGAAAAAAACGTAATGCACTGACACCAACTAACATGGGATAAGGACAGACTGCTGTCTCTTGAGGATGCCGTTCCACACGTAGAGTACAGCCGGTCGATTCTGTCGACATATCACCGTGATCACTCCGCTTAAGTATTCACTTCGATATGTTTACAGAATCGCACTACAGATCCAGTAGTGAAGATACTCACATCAACATAAGACAGGCCTATGACCCGGCTGTAGATGAGGCAAACGTAGGGCAGACTGATGACGCGGCACACGAAGAACGTCACGATCATGAGGATGCCGTTCCACACGTAGAGGGGCGAGGACTTGAGCTTCATGCGGGAGAGGATCGCACGGAAGGACACGAAGGGGGTCGATAGCTCCATGAGGTACACGAACCCGAACGTGCAGTCGCCGAGGTTGCCGCGGAGGTACTGCGGATGAAAAAAAGGGGGATAAGCAAAAACTACTTCTTTATTTCGCTGGCACGACAGTATCACAAATTTAAGTGTCCTATAACAATGCCACTGCCATGTTTAGATCTGATCTGTTCTTTGATGAGCAGTTCTTAGAATACACAATAACCAGGAAGCCGAAGCCTCCAATGAAGAGATGGTGCATGAGGATCACGGGCTCATGCCTGCAGTAGTCTAGGAACGAGGTGCCTTGCTTCCTGATCACATCGTTACCTTCAGAGGAACAAATCTAAGAGCACAAAGCACTCACCACAATGACCAGAAAGCCGAATCCTCCGATGAAGAGATGGTGCATGAGGATCACGGGCTCGTGCCTGCAGTAGTCCAGGAACGAAGTGCCTTGCTTCTTGACCACGGCGTTATCGCCTGATGATAAGGCAGCTGAACTTTCGTGAGCGATCTTCGAGGGGCGGCGCTTCAAGGCAACGTCGGGGTTTGAGTTCATTTGGACATGTACCTGGAGTGTCAGATGTAGGTTAGAAAATATGAGAAAAACAGCATGTCAAAACTGTGTGCTTAAGAGTGGGTTTATGCAGGCTTTTAAAAATGTAGAATAAACTGATCCATTTATTAAAGACGTTAAACGTACAGTAAAAACTTCTCTTACTTTAAACTTTAATCATGACTGACATTATTTTGTTGAACTTGTGCTAAAAAAAAACCGATAAGAGAAGAAAAGGAAGATTCGAGAAGCCAATATTTACGACCGACAAAAAACGTTGATAGTCCTTAAAATAATAAATGTTTATTTCAATAACTTTATATTATTAAGTTATTGAAATAAACGTTTACATTTGGTCTTCAGGGGATTCCCATTTAAGTAAGAAGTATACTTGTGTCAGGAAGTTCCGCTCTTCCAGTAGTTACAACTTGTATAAGCTATTGAATAGACATTCCATTACAATAGGTATTAGAAAATAGAACCAAAGAAAAACTCAAAGTACTCACCATATACATACTCCAAATGTCATAGAAGAAGTAGGAGGCGCCAAACCACGCGTAAGCCTCGGACATGTAGTGCGAGGAGCGCATGAAGTCACGCGTGCATGACCACAGACACACTATGGCGCCCGTGACGCACGACAGCGCCGCCTGCACTGCCGACACCAGTCTGGACAGGAGGGGACATGTTTAGTAGAAGAAGAAGTCGTTACATTACGAGCCCGAATCAGAATGGTCTCCGATTCGGGCTTGTGCTGATGTGAAGCCCAACGAAAGAGCTCTTTTTTTTTTTAGGGATCGGAAATCATCCAATGACTCCTCCCGCTCTGAGTGTAGCGGGAGGGAGTGTCAGACTTCTACTGACTAAAACCCATCCATGTTCCTTCATTGCCCTTTGTGTTCCGGAGCCACGGTGTCTCTTGCGAATAATCACGCGACTCCGGCAGGCGTCGGCCCTTTCGGGCCCCTCTGTGTGCTGACTCTCTTTGAGGCGCGCGTGGAACACTAACGCGCCGTCGACACGGCCTGTCGTCACTAGACGGACGAACGGCGAGCCACCCATAGCTCGCCGTCCACAGAACGAAAGAGCTCTGGCGAGAGAATTCCAAACCCCCTGACAAATTCATTGAGTCATCAGAGCCTGGGTATCCGTTGTCTTCGCAGACCTCGTTTTTGAGGATGGGTAATAATCTAATAACTTCTGCCGTTCTGTGCAGATCGGGAGGTAGAATCAGAATCTTACTGACTAAAACCCAACCGCGTTTAAATGCCCTTTGCGTACCAGGGCCAGAGCAAAGACAATCCCCACAGTGTTCTTGTGACGGTTTTCAGCTGCATTTGACTAGAGTGGAAGATGACATAACATAGTCGGGAAAATGCTTCGTTGACTGAGTGCACTTCGAACAAATGAAGTCTACATGCAGGAAAGCTGATTTTAAATTCCATTGCTACCGCTCTTTCAGCCATACGTACTTGTTGGTTATATCCAGCACGTCTCCGCAGCTGAGCCGGTACCTGTGGCGCATGCGCGCGCCGGCGCCCGTCGACAGGATCAGCGCGTTCAGCAGTTCGAACAGCGTCATGAAGTAGATGAAGCCGAGGACTGTTAGCACGAGACCGCGCTTTATTGTTATCCTGGAAATAAGGGGGGAAACTTATAAGTAACTAAAATATTGACAGCTGAGGTCGCTCACAATGGGCCTCATCGGAACGCTGATGATATTCGTAAGAGAACCAAGGTTACCGACAAAGGCCGAAGGATCGCCAAACTGAAGTGGCACTGGGCAGGGCACATTGCTCTCAGAACAAATAGTTGATGGGGCCGAAAAGTACTGGAGAGGCGACCGCATACTGGAACACGTAGCGTTGGAAGACCTCCCACAAGGTTGACCGATGATTTGGTGATGTCGCAGGAAGCCGATGGACGCGAGAATCACAGGACCGGTTTGTGTGGGAGGTTGTCCAGCATTGGACGTCTTTCGGCTGATATGATGCTAGTGATGAGGTCGCTGTGTGCCGGTCACAGCCGCGCAGGTAGGTACAATACATTGCCCTGCGGTGTCTGCTTTGTAGACAACGAAGCTGAGTCGATTTTGCATCAGATGTGGATCTACCAGAGCCGAAGACCTAGTTGGACTTCAGCTACAACAGCAACATCCTTGCTGGCTGTCACGTGGTGGCACGATCATTGCCACGGCAACAGTTATTATATTCTAAAACTAGGCATTTCCCTCGGCTTTGCTTCCGTGATAAACCCCGCAGGAACCGCGCATTTTTTTCGGAATTAAATTTAGCCTATGGCACTCTCTTAGCGATAGTTTACCTTTTTATTTATCAGTGACAGACTCTGTAGTATAGAAGGTCTCTACGTATAGAATCTATACGTATCTCTAGAAGCAGCAATGCGGTGTTGTATAAGTGGCGTTACAATTGCAGGTTTTCGACTTTTCCACTTTCAATAGTGGTCACACAAACGGCGGTTTACGTCCAGGCAAAAGTCATTGCTTTCTTATGCCTAGCAATTACTTATATTAAAATGTCAATGGGTCGTTCTACTTTTCTACCGACAAGGGTCTGTCCTTCGTCTTATTATGGAATCTCGTTGGTTATTGTATTATTGATATTTACGGTTTTTTAATTCGCTTCAAATAAACGTCCATATTTTTCTTATCTGTTAATATTATGTAAATTTTCATTTTCTCTAACCAGTATATTTTATACGTTTGTTTTCCGTAGAATGCCGTGACAGAGTGGTAAACCGATAAAGAAAAAGGCCACTTTGTCACATTATTTTTTTTAAAACTAACATTAATATTAGCCGGAGAGGAAACTTTAATTAGTCCTAATGAAAACACGGATGCAATATTTTTAAATGTCACACAGAAACCACAATTATGGATAGTTCCAAAACAAAATAAAAAACAGAAAAACGTCGTTTCACTGTCGCGGTAGTACCTAGTAAGTAGAACGCCCCAATGCCAATTCTACTAATTTTTACATTCGCATCCCATTCGCATCTCAATCACAATCTGTTCAAAAATGTATGAAAATTATGGCTTTTTTGAAATACGAATGCGAAAGTTGATTAAAAATTAGTAGAATTAGCCCTCAGATAAAAACCTCACAGGAAAAGTCTTAACAAAAAGGACGAAGGAGCCGGAAAACATAAAGCAACTTATTTCTCGATAAGATAAGGCCGCAAATACTTTACCGCATTTCAAGTCCTGCGAAATTTGAAAGAATTCACATCTCTACATCTTCAATATCTGAAGTGTGACTTTGGAGCCATGCGAGCCTCATACTGGATAATTTATTATTGTAACGCCTCGACCTAGGCTGAGATCAAGGCTCTCGATACGGACCTGCGTAGAAGGTCGCACTCGAACCGTCGAGAGCCTTGACTCAAGGCCCAAGGTTCTTCAGAAACAACTAGGATGGCAAAAATTAGGGAAAATATCAGAATTGTCTCGGAGGGCGGCGGTTTGCGGGGCGGGAAAAGTATATTTGCGTTATTTTATAAGGGACAAGCTTTGACCCGAGGCTTCGCTCTGTAACCGTCTCCAAGGACCATGAATCACTGAAACTATTTTGTTGAATTTTGGTACAAAGATAGATTTGTACCAGAATTCATCAAAATATGTTCAGCTATTTAGGTTTGAAAGCATCACATGCCAACTCTGAATCGAGGGCGCGGTTAGAGCCTGGATTCCTGCTTATGTGGTTGGGTTTCCCATCTCAAGTCCATGCCTTGCCTTGTTACTCGCAATAGGCTTGACATGGGAAGCCCGAATGTGAGGTATGCGCCTACCTACTTGGATTTGTAACATTACCGGCTGAATTCGGGTTTACTTTTAATCCCTTCAGGGATCGCCCCGAAGGCGATAATAATCGAAGATTATAAGCGCCTCATATACATCACTTAGTTCGCAATAAATAATTTTGAATTTGAATTTGAATTACATAACTAGCTGACCCGCGCAACTTCGTCTGCGTCAAATTTACCATTAAAGCACCGCACCTATTTGTCTTAGCGTGATGATATATAGTCTATAACCTTCCTTGATAAATAGGCTATCTAACACTGAAAGAATTTTTCCAGTCGGACCAGTAGTTCCTGAGATTAGCGCGTTCAAACAAAAAAACTCTTCAATGCATTATTTTAGAACACATTTGATTTCCATAAAAAGTGTTATAGTGAGTTAACCTAAAGGGATAGACATTATGCTGTCGAGGACTTTTTTTTAGAAGTTTTAAAGAGGAATAATTTCGTAATACTAACTTGATTTTTGCGTAACATAAACCGTTTACACAGCGCACGCAACGGAAGCTTTTTTCCCGCTTGCAACATTTCTTATTGCTGCTCCGCTCCTATTGGTCATAGCGTGATGTTATATAGCCTATAGCCTTCCTCGATAAATGGACTATCCAACGCAAAAAGAATTTTTCAATTCAAGCCAGTAGTTCCTGAGATTAGCGCGTTCAACCAAACAAACAAACAAACTCTTCTGCTTTATAATATTATATAGTATAGATAGATACAACTAGTTATAAACCAAGGTTAAACAACAGACCAATCTTCAAAGTCCATCCGCAGTCTGTCACCGTATTATCAATTTAAACAACAGAGATGACTAGTGACGTCACACACTCTTAAAATATCGCGAGTTTTATCAAAGACGTTAATCACACATGTATCAGTGCAAATATTGAAGCTGTAACAGTATGTCAAGGTCGGAGCATCGACGCCGACCCACATTGTACGAAACACAAACATGGAGATTTTATTAACGGAGAAATAGGGTAATATGTAGCTAATATTCTGAGAATGAGTAGCTATATTGAGGAGCTTCTTGTATCTGCTATAACATTTTACGGCGTCGTCTATTGCAAGAAGCACAATTAAGAAATTAGACATTATCGAGATTAACAGAAGGCACAACGAAATGAAAACATTTGTATTTAGCTGGGACGTAAAAAACTCCGCTCAAAAACGCCCAGGATCATCGCGAAAGACCCGGGTGAAGATGGCGGGACGACCTGAGACCCTTACAAGCAGGACAGTCATACAACACAGGTTTAAATCTATTACTATCCGAATTGAAAAATTATTTTACTTTTGGATAGCCGAGGAGCTCGTGGCTAAATAATAACGGCTGCACGGGTCGATCTTTAAGGTTAAGCAACGCTTGCCAAGGTTGGTCTGTGGATGGGTGACCATCTTAACATACCGAGTTTCCTCCGTGCCTCGGAAAGCACGTTAAGCCGTTGGTCCCGACTGCCATTTGTAGGTCTTTGGCAGTCGTTACGGATTATCAGAAGCCAGTAAATCTGACTCCAGTCTTGCCAAGAAGTACCGTGTTACCCAGTTAATGAGTTGTGGAGGTCTGGTAGGCAGCCGCTCCACGTAAAACACTGGTATTCAGCTGAATACGGTTTGACTGGAAGCCGGCCCCAATATACATAGTTGGGAAAAGGCTAGGCAGATGATGATGACAGTCCAATTTATTGAGGAAGGCTATATAGCATCACACTAAAACCAATAGCAGCGGAACATTTATGAAAAAATTCACGCAGACGAAGTTGCTCCTACCAGAACACTAGTTCTACAAACTCACTAGATTGTACTCTTCTTCGAATCGTGTTACTTTTCCTTGAGGGTCGTATTTCCACTGAGATACTGACTTCTCATCTTCTTCACGATGCTTCTCCATATGTATCGAAAGCTTGGAAACATTGGATCCCGGGAAATGGACGGTAGATAGATAGATAGATACATTTGTTTGCCCGAAATATGGTATTATACAGATTTTATCACACATCTATACATATAATAAAATCGTAGAGTCGCCGTGTCTGTACATTGAATATTTTGCCATAAAAAATACATAGAAATGTCAGAAAAATGACATAGAACACAAAAAAGCAGTTTTTGAAATTCTTTTCTGTTTGTCTGTTTGTCTGTTTGTCTGTTTGTCTGTGCGTCTGTTTGTCTGTGCGTTTGGAGGAGCATCACGCATAAACCACTGATTGGGTTCAAAATTTAGGTACTTCAAAATATTAAGTGATAAACTGAGTAACATTTAGTGTTTATTTCATCAAAATCGACCCACAAAATCAAAAGATATCGAATTTTAAAGTTTACGAAGAAACTTCATCGAGCGCTAAAATAGGTTGTTAACATTGAGACTTCAGATACTTGCAATGCCATCTATTGAGAAAAGTTGTATTTACAAATCGCGCGCTAAAAGAGATTGTTTGTTGTTTTCATTGTGCTTCAGATACTTGCAATGCCATCTGTTGAGAAAAGTTTTAGTGTGTGAACAATTTGTGAAGAATCAAAGCAATGTTTTTTGAGTTATCTTTTAATTAAATAAAATTTAATTTGTAGGAAAAGTAAAGTGAAACTTAAGAAACTTAATCGAGCGCTAAAATAGGTTGTTTTCATTATGACTCCAGATACTTGCAATGCCATCTATTGAGAAAAGTTGTAGTTACAAATCGAGCGCTAAAAGAGGTTGTTTGTTGTTTTCATTGTGACTACAGATACTTGCAAGGCCATCTGTTGAGAAAAGTTTTAGTGTGTGAACAATTTGTGAAGAATCAAACCAATGTTTTTTGAGTTATCTTTTAATTAAATAAAATTTATTATGTAGCAAAAGTAAAATGAACATGTCATTATCTTATCATTTATCGTAACGTGTGAGCTTTGACAGTTCAATTACGTTGTTATAAAATGTTAAAACAAAATATATTCGTTCGATAGTCGTTTTTGTTTTTGTTGATTTTGATTCAAGGTAGGTAGGTTTGATCAAAATCGATCCACAAAATCAAAAGATATTGTTTTTTTTTTAGTTTAGTTGGAAACTGCCTACTATATTCTGATCAATTACAGCGCCATCTATTGAGTAAAATAAAATGCACTAAAGCATGAAAATAACATTGATGAGTTATTTATGAAACTTAATACCTACGCGACAAAATAATAGTGAACATTTTAATACCTTACGTTATTTATCGTTAAATCTTATTTAACGTCTTCCGCAGCCAAATATTTTTTCAGTTTACTTTACGACATGGTCGATAGATGGCGTTGCTCATGTGACGCGTTTTTCTGAATCGCGATGTTAAGATTTTCCACTGGGGAACGACCCTCACACGATTTTTGAACATTGTTGGGGTTAGGTAGTGGTCTAGATTCGGAATTAACAAGGTTGTAACAGTCTCAGCTAGGGTCGAATTTCTCAAAACTTATTGTGGTGAGGTCCGTCCGTCCAGTATAGTAGATTTGTAGTTCTGTTGTTGCGAAGCCTTGGACGGTTCAACTTGCGGATCAGGCCTATAGGGTTCCGTACTATAGGTGCGGGACCCTACTTAGTAAGTAGTGATGGGTAACTCATCATTTATAAACGAGGATGAGGGAGCACCTCATTTTACCTCGCGAGGTACTCACGAGGTACCCCTCATTTGAGGCGAGGCATCGAACGTGAGCGTATTCACCTCATGAGCCGATTGTCCGAGGCAGCGGCAAGTGAGGCGAACGGGCGCGTCGACTCACGAGTACCTACTCACGATTCCGATTTTTACGTCCCCGTCACACACATCATTTTCTTTCGCTCATGAATTTTAGACCGCCAAAATAAACGAATCAATGACACTTGAATACTGAATACCAATCTAATTCCAATGTTTTTAGAGTTTATAGTTAAAGTTTAGTGTTCATAGTTATAGCAATAATAAAAACATTTTCTCTTTAATTCATTTTGAGTACAAAATAATGTTCGCTCACTCAATACTCACTCGCGAGTACCTACCTCGCCTCAATATTATGTCAATATGTCAGTGTCAATGTAAATTTTGAAGTGAGGACGCGTGAACGAGTGAGGTGGTTCAATTTTGGAATTTGAGTAACTCTTTCAATTTGCGATCACGAGTACCTCAAATGAGGCACCTCATGAGTGAGGGACACATCTCTATTAGTAAGCCTCCGCAATTGAGTCCGTTTAGAGCGAAGCAACGAACGGTTTCACTAATTATCTAGCTTATCTATATAGATAAGGCATTAAGTCCGCCTTTGTACCTTTTTGTGCGAAAAGTTTAAATAAATAAATAGATGACGTACTTTCTTTTTACTTAACATTGTGTTCACGTATAGAAGCAACAAGGACAACCTAACCAGTATTTTTTTTGTAATACATAACTTAATATTTATAAAGAGTGACCGTGGAGTTTCTTGCACGTTATTTTTCGAGATCTACTTACGCTTTAAAATTTGCAGATATCTTCATGTTTTTGACAGACCTAGACGACATTTGAAATAAATGTTTGAAGTAAATGCTTTGAATCTTGAAAATATCCCAAGATAAGTACTACATACCTACTCACGAAAAAAGTTGCCTTATGTAGTATTTCAGACTATAATCTACCTCTGTGCTGAATTTCATCCAGATCCTTTCAGCCGTTTAAGCGTGAGTAATAAAACCAGTCCAGTATAATTAATAAAAAATAGAAGAAGATAAATAAGCTGGCATAGAATTAATCTATACCAATGTTATAAAGCTGAAGAGTTTGTTTGGTTAAACGCGCTATTCTCAGGAGCTACTGGTTTGAATTGAAATCATTTAGTGTTGAATAGCCCATTTACCGACCAATAGGAGCGGAGCAAAAATGAATAATGTGACGCAGACGAAGTTGCGCGGGTCAGCTAGTACACAATAATACTCTATGCAATAAGTTCAACATATTCCGCCTAGTCAGTTCGGCATGCAAATTTTGTAATATTATTATTGTTTTGTTGTTTCTGAGAGATAGGCCAGGCGAACCCACGGGGAAAGTTAGAGGAGCATAAAGAACGCAATTACGTTTGACTTGTTCGTAGGCCCGCATCGGGTATCCAAATAACTGGGTACTCGAATTCGGACACCATTCGTTCAGACATCCTTGACGATTTCGAGTGTTTGATATTGGACGACAGAAGAAATTGTCCCAAAAAGGTCACGTAGGTATACATACTCAAATTTTCTTCATCGTTGAAGGAGGTTGCGACCACATAAAACGCGTTTCCAGGTTATGCTTTCCAGGGTTATTGTTCCTTAAGGAAGCTAATAACGTGCGCGTATTTCTACAGGGTTACTTGTAATTCGACGTATATCCGTCAGGTGTTGATAGAGAGGCCAAAGTGAAACAAATCGAATCCCCATATTATGTATGGCCCCAAATTAATTTTCGAGATATTTAAATTTTCAGGTTTTACGATATTTACCCAAACGACCACTAATTCCAAATAAAAAGAAAACTACATATGGAATGGGTATCATTGCAAAATAATATTGTAGCTGGCACTTCAATTGAGCTATGGACATAATTAAAGGTAAGTACTTAATTCAACAAAACTATTAAAATCACAGAAATACCGCGTGTATCTGACATCGACGCACAAACGATTTCCATGGGTCCGGGGCATGATTCTGAACACCCTAGACTTAGAATTTTTCGTCGGCTTTTTTCTCATTTTTGAATTTTTTTCAAGGGTTTTTTTTTAATTTAGACTGCTCATAATCGTTATTCTGACCTAACCCAATGAGATTTTTAATAAAAAAATTATTAATTAACTACTTTCACTAAAAAGAACAATCTGAATAAAACCACAAATAGATATCAGCTCAGCTGAGCTGATACTTTGTGGTACTCTTGAAAAAAATGAGAAAAGAACCGACGAAAAATTCCAACACTGGGGTGTCCAGAATCATGCCCTGGACCCATGGAAATCGTTTGTGCGTCGATGTCAGATATACGCGGTATAAATATCTATGATTAATGAAGAGTAATTCAAGATTTAGATCTTACAAATATTTTCTTTATACTCATGTCAGTTGGCCATTTTAACTTGTCATTTTAGTCTTCGTGATTAAAAAACAGACTAAAGCTTCATATTTATCACTGACCGACCTTTAAAATTCAAAAGTGCCTGTAAATTGTTCAATTGAGAAAATTTCTTTCAGAGTTCGAGTTTAAGCAATATTTCTTGACCACCAAAACATTTATTCAAATAAACTAGGTTAAAGCCAACTAGCATATAAACGACCCCTAAAGCCCACCCTTACTTCTCAGATAGAAGCGGCGTATTCCCCGACGTACCAAACGCAATCTTGCTCTGTCAACAAATGAGTTTCCTTTTTGCCAGGAGAGACATCTAAAGTCTTGGATTCATTCGATCGATTAATGAAGTTCCGATCCAATGTCAATACGATTATCGGAAATGAAACTTGGTTTAATAGTCATCATCTGCATCAGCTGCCTAGCGTTTTCCCAACTATATTGGGGTCGGCTTCCAGTCAAACCAGATTCAGCTGAATACCAGTGTTTCACGTGGAACGGCTGCCTACCAGACCTCCACAACCCATTAACTGGGTAACACGGTCTTCTTGGCAAGACCGGTGTCAGATTTACTGGCTTCTGACAATCCGTAACGACTGCCAAAGATCTACAAATGACAGCCGGGACTAACGGCTTAACGTGCTTTCCAAGACACGCAGGAAACTCGGTATGTTAAGATGGTCACCCATCAACAGACCAACCCTGGCAAGCGTTGCTTAACCTTAAGGCGAGGTTGCAGTACTGTGTGTTTTGACGAACAACAGCGACTGTCCGGCGAGCGAAATATTGCCTAAATTTTGATTGTTAGGGTTCCGTAGCCAAATGGCAAAAACGGAACCCTTATAGATTCGTCATGTATGTCTGTCTGTCTGTCTGTCCGTCCGTATGTCACAGCCATTTTTCTCCGAAACTATAAGAACTACGCTGTTGAAATTTGGTAAGTAGATGTATTTTGTGAACCGCATAAAGATTTTCACATAAAAATAGAAAAAAAAAACAATAAATTTTGGGGGTCCCCATACTTAGAACTGAATCTCAAAATGTTTTTTTTCATCGTACCCATACGTGTGGGGTATCTATGGATAGGTATTTAAAAATGATATTGAGGTTTCTAAGATCATTTTTTCCTAAACTGAATAGTTTGCGCGACAGACACTTTAGTTTAAGATTTTCTGTACGTTTTTTAAATTTGGTGTACAATAAAGTGTATATAAATAAATAAATAAATAAAAATGTGTGTGTGTGTCCCCTTAACTTCTAAAATAAGAGAATGATAAAACTAAAAAAAATATATGATGTAGGTACATTATTATGTAAACTACCAGCGAAAATTGGTTTGAACGAGATCTAGTGAGTAGTTTTTTTTTATTACGTCATAAATCGTAAATCGCAACTTTTGCTTACGGAACCCTCAGTGCGCGAGTCCGACTCGCACTTGGCCGGTTTTGTTTTTTCTTCTTGGCGAAAACTGATAAAGAAATAATACAATAATTATGGTTTCAACATGTACTTCAAAATAAAAAGCTCTATCTATTGATTTAACTTTTATATATATATTCGTGATAAAATCTCTTAGCAGAACACGTTTAAAATTGTAATTTAGTGTCATGTTTGATAAAAAAAGTATCGAGCCAATCATTCTAAATCGCGTTTCTATCTTTACGATTTACTTGAGGGTGAGTTCAATTTTTATGTAATGATTTTTAATAATTAAAAAACTCATAATTAATTAGATTTTCAGACGTTCAAAAATCTTAAAAAGTACTGCAACCCCGCCTTAAAAATCAACCCGTGCGGCTATTATCTACACTAATATTATAAAGAGGAAAACTTTGTTTGTTTGTTTGTTTGTTTGTTTGTTTGATTGTAATGAATAGGCTCAAAAACTACTGGACCGATTTTAAAAATTCTTTCACCATTCGAAAGCTACATTATCCACGAGTAACATAGGCTATATTTTATTTTGGAAAAAAATAGGGTTCCGTAAGATATTTGGGTTTTTCGGACACAAGGTGTAAAAATCAACCAGAAAAGTTACTTATTTTGCGTACGCTGCCTAAACTATAAAAGATAGAACCATGAATTGTTCTAATTAATTGTAGATATTATAAATATCTACAAAAAAGTCCGCGACACACTATACCTATCTATGTCGAGTGAGGCACAACAACCACTTTTATATTTTTAAATCTTGATTTTTTTTTGGACTATATTTAAACGCGTTTATTTTACTCATGCTATTAATCCTTATCAAAATAAAGTATTTCATCACTAATTACAGTTTATGTAGATAATATTTGGTCTTTGAATGATTAAAATCGGACGTTTGGTTTTGAAGTTATGGCGAAATTAAAATATTACGATTTCTGCTGCACGGCCCGTTGCGAAGTGGACGTCACCAAGGCCCCCGGGTGCGCGTGCGGAAGGGGAGTTTAGATCTATGAGTAATAAAGTGTCCTCCACACTATTCCGAAGTTGCACGAGGCGAAGTGCTCTCCGAAGTTGACCGAATTCCGAAGTAGGTGTCCACACACTCGAGCAACTTCGCGAAGAGCTCAGTCGCCCGTTCCCCCGTTCCCCTCACGATAGGCATAATGGATAACGTTCATGTGGCAACTGCCGTTGCAATGTGTACTCTCGCATAATACAATTCCTGCGTATTTACTATGGCTGACGCGAACCGAAGTGAGCCGAGTAGTGTGGACAGACGCTTCGTGTTCGAACTTCGAGTCCTTTGACTCGGGCGCAAAAACCGACAACAACTGGAAGTCGCCCGGGGCGAAGCGAAGTTGCACGAGGCGAAGCGAAGTGCCCTTCTACACTATCGTATTCGCTCAACTTCGATCAACTTCGGGAATAGTGTGGAGGCTACATAAGGTACACGCGTGGCTCAGAAGACGCGAGGTCGGCTCCCTACGCAGCGGTCGTGCGCGAAGTCTAATAATATTCGTGCGATTTTTTTTAGATTTCGTTCTTAGAACTATACCTACGCAAAAGTTCTTCTCAGAGCTAAACAACAGTTCTTCTCAGAGCCAAACAACAGTTCTTTTCAGGGCTAACCAACAGTTCTTTTCAGGGCTAACCAACAGTTCTTTTCATAGCTAGAATATTACACGCTATTAACATTTTCTTAAACATTTGAAAATGCCTAGGAGAGCCAGGTCTCAACTTACTAAACATAGTTCTCAAGCACGGGCAGCAAGAATACGCCGTATGGGAGAATCTTCACCTGAACGTTCACAACGCCTTGCTGAACAAAATCAGAGACACTCTCTGGTACGCGCTCGAGAGTCGAGTGTCGAACGTTCGCAACGCCTTGCACAACAAAATCTGAGAACCTCTGAGTTATAATATTATAAAGCAGAAGAGTTTGTTTGTTTGTTTGGTTGAGTACGCTAATCTCAGGAAATACTGGTCCGATTTGAAAAATTCTTTCAGTGTTAGATAGCCCATTTATCGAGGAAGGCTATAAGCTATAATAATATGTATATCATTAGGCTAAGTCAAAAAGGAGCGCAGAATTAATGGAAAATGTGACGCAGACGAAGTTGCGCGGGTCAGCTAGTTATTTATATAATGTTTCGTAGACGACGTTGCACGGGTCAGCTAGTTTTAGATAATACTAGCTGACCCGCGCAACTTCGTCTGCGTCACGTTTTCCATTACTGCTCCGCTCCTATTTGTCTTAGCGTGATGATATATAGCCTATAGCCTTCCTCGATAAATGGGCTATCTAACACTGAAAGAATTTTTCAAATCGGACCAGTGGTTCCTGAAATTAGCGCGTTCAACCAAACAAACAAACAAACAAACAAACTCTTCTGCTTTATAATATTAGTATAGATTTAATTTAAAAGAAATCTGATAAAAATCTCGTTTCACAGTATTTGTTATCGAACTCCTCGGAAACGACATAATTAACCGATTGTTATGAATCTTTTGTGTTATTTGTTAGGTCTGAGAAAAGGTCGTAGGCTAGGCTTTTCAACTGACTTCCCAAAAAAGAAGGAGGAACTCAATTCGGTAGTATTTTTTATATTTGTTACCTCATAACTCCGACAACAACTATCTGAAAGGATATACTTGCAGATTGGTCCCATTTAAATTTTATCAATATCGGCTACGAACTTTGGATTTTAAATCGAAATACTTAGCTGGAATTCGTCTACTTGAATGATGGTTTTATGTCATCCAAGTAATCGAAATTGCGTATTTTGCTTTTCTGCCATTTTGCAGTGACTTGGTGTCGTTAGGTGTGGGTACCACGAAAAAGTGAAAAATAAAAATTTGTTACAAAAAAATACAACCTGCTTTAGAAAAAACAACACGTTGTCTTGACTTCCAAAAAGTCGGTGTTTTTGTTAGTAATTTCTTCGTATTTTGACACCGACTTCCGAAATTAAAGTTATTTTTTCTTTGTAGTGTTTTTTTTTTTGGAAGTCGGTTGTATTTTATTTTAAAAAGTTTTTTTATATGGCAAAACAACGTTTGGCTAGTCAGCTGGAAAATGTAAATGATTGAGCCGTTCCATCGGTAGTACAGTAAATATACAGGATACCTATATAAAAATGAATTGCTGTTCGTTAGTCTCGCTAAAACTGGAGAACGGCTGGGCCGATTTAGGTAATTCGTTTTTTGTTTAGTTCGCCAGAATACAGGGAAGGTTTAAAAGCAAAAAAAATGGGTACATGACGGGAGCGAAGCTGCGGGAGACAGCTAGTACAGGATATTTTTCACATTTAACCAAAACCAGCTAATCATTTTTTATGAGAAGCCTGCCACACATTTTTAGCCACTAGAAAAAAGCAGAGCCAATGAAGCCCGAGGAGTCCCGTAGAAACGATTCTTCTTAGAGCCCGCAACGAAATTAATCAGAAAAGTACAGCTGAGGAGTAGGAAAAAAATAAATTATAATTCCCACTTCCCGGTTCAGACAGGCGATTATTTAAAATTCTTTGAATGCAGTTAGTATTGCTTATAAAGTAAAAAATAAAGTCTTGATTCAGTATTTTTTTCTAACCGCTCCATATGGCAGTCTTGCGACGCCCTGTGTTGATTTTGCCTCCGTTATTGCAAAGACCGTTTCTTGCATGCAAATCTTCATTTTTGGCTGTACTAAAAGCCTGCCTGGTAATTTCACTGTCCAGTAGACATGACAACTTAACCATACATTCGAACAATATTAAACGTTTTCCAATGAACCTCGTGGTACACACTCGAATAGCTTTTCAGTTCACTGCGCGTACATCGTGGTGTTGTCAAAACGTCATTCAGCAAGGACGATGTCGTTCATTTGAAATTGAACTTTATAGTATTGCAGTAGCAGTGGTTTTGGTATTTGCAAGTGCATGGTAAATATTTAACGCAATTAAGGTAAAGGAGATTTGATAATTATGCATGAACTGTAAAAGTGAGAAAAACCTACAATGATAAAAAAGACCCGGTTTGCTGAATACCAGTTTTTTTTATTTTTATTTTTTTTTTATTCAATACGGGGAAACTCTTGGCCCAAATCTCACCTGATGGAAAGTGATGATTAGGCCGAAGATGGAAGCGAGTTTCACCCGGAATCCTCTAACATAGAGGAACTGGCTATTATATCTCTAATTGCCGGAACACAACAATGCTGTTAACATTGTTGTTATGGCGACAGACTTAGACATAATGGTGGTAGCTTGCCAGGCGGACTTAGAAGTCCTACCACCAACCAAACCGAGCAAAAAATTTGCCCCCACTGGGAATTGAACCCGGGACCTCTGGGTCTGAATCGAGTGGTATAACCACTAGACCACGGAGGCGGTTAGTGTCACCTGTTTAGCACCACCCGGGGACCACGTGTAGGGATTCGCTGAAGGGTATTCTCCTACGGACGCGGGTGACTCGGCCCCCAGATTACCAGTATTTTAAAAGAGCGGTTGCCTACCGAAATTAAAGTTATTATTTACTTTGTGCTTAGTGTTTTTTTTTTTGAAGTCGGTTGTATTTTTTTTGGAAAAAGATTTTTTTTATTTGGAAGTCGGTTGTATTTTTTTATAGTGTTTACAGACTAAAACCCACCCGTTTCTTTAAATTCTTTTTCCGTTCCAGGGCCGCGGTAACTTTTCCAAACAATTCCGCAACCCTGGCAGGTACAAACACACTAATATGACAGTTATGTCCTTTGTCTCCACGGAACCGTCCGTCTGCCCGACAATGACGTCAGACGCGTGACCCTTATAACCTGGCTTACGCATGCTACGCAGTCACACCTGCTGCCCGGTTACTTCCGGGCTGGTATTTATGATGTAGACATTTTACACGTGATGTAGACGATATGTATACAGTTATATAAACGCTTGAACACTCTTAGGTGAAGATTAATTGTTAAATGACTGAATGTCAGTTATGACTTTAGTGCTATAAATAGAGTAACCTTCTGTCAAAAGGTCCTAAAAGTAAATTGATGTTACATAATTAATATTTTTAAGAAGTACCTGCTAGGCTGCTACTTAGGGTCAAGGCACACTGACGAAAATGAGTACCTACGTTTGATTATTTATACTAATATTATAAAGAGGTAACATTTGTTTGTAAGTTTGTATGTAGAATCTCAGGAACTACTGGTCCGATTTGAAAAATTCTTTCAGTATTAGATAGCCCATTTATCGAGGAAGGCTATAGGCTACATATCATTACGCTAAGACTAAAAGGAGTCGAGCATTAATGGAAAATGTGACGCAGACGAAGTTGCGTGGGTCAGCCAGTTTTTTTATAAATTGGTAAGTTTTGGTACAGTCGCCGACACATCAGGCTATTCAAAACTGTACAATTTTCCCGATCAAATTTGAACCCAATCTCTTTAGCAATAAAGTTGAAAATTTAACAAAGAAATTTGACAGATTGTTGTAGCTTAATTTTCTGGCATCTGTACCAAAACTTACCAATTTATGGACCCTGGAGACCCGCCACACTTCGTGACAATTCCGATATTTTCCCTAATTTGTGCCATCTTACTCGTTTCCGGAAGATGGAGCGTTGGAAGGCATCCCACAAGGTGGACCTATGACCTGGCGAGGGTTGCGGGTAGACGATGGATGCGAGACGCACAGGACCGGTTGCTGTGGCGACACGCCGCCGTCCAGCAGTGGACATCTTTCCGCTGATAATAATAATCGTTTCTGAAGGACCTTGAGACCAATGATATATAAAACTATAGATACGTTGTCCGCACTCTAAAATGACAACATGAAATGAAGCCAATTGGCCACATGCGCTTAGTTACGCACCAACCTGTCGCGCGACACTACGTTTGTTTTGATGTCAATTTGACTATTACTTATCCTGTGACCTAACTGAAGATGTATATTTATCTCCCTCTAGCAACAGGCATCCCGCCGTACGGTGACATATTTTCTTTCCCTTTCTTCATGCGTATTAGTAGCTATCTAGTATTTTTGCCGTTTTAAAGCGCCGCGATGTTGGTTTATGACGTGTCTATATATAATACGTCATTGCTTGAGACAAGGCTTTTTGCTAAAATCTATATTAAAGCGAGCTAATTCCCTTACTTGTCTTCAGGATGGAGTGCGATGACCGTGTTGGTTGCCGCCGCCAATGAGCCAGCGTTGCACACGGCCAGTATCGAAATCGCCGTGCGATGTTTTGTCTGTAACAACCAAAAATGTAACATTTTAAAAGCAAATTCCAGCAGAAACCAGAACTCTGCCTGCCAGGGTTGCCATGGAATGCATAGGGCATTTGGGAGGAACACGGATAGGTTCTAGTCAGTAAGAGTATGACACTCCTCTCTTCTGCTCAGCCTAGAACGGGAGGAGTCATTTGATGATTTCCCATCCTTAAAAAAAAGAATCCTGAGACAAATGCAGCCGTTTATAGTGTTACGCGCCAGTATTAATGTCGGGTACACGACGTACTACTAACGCCATCTAGTATCGAGTAGAGGAACTAATTGGGTCACGATCTTTCCAGACTTTTCGATGCTAGAACATTCTCGATGTTTCGACACCTAGTCAGTCGGGACCGGTATGTTCCCGAACTTTCTAGATATTTCCATTCTCGAAGGTTCTGGAAATTACTGTGGGACTATATAAGGTGCGCATCGCTCGCGACTAAGTCAGTATTGGATTGGCGATACAAGCGATACATCGGAAGCGAACTTCAACTGCGAATTAAGTAAAGTGAAGTGTTTAATAGTGCGATTGTGTGTTTTAATTAGTGCGTTTAAAGTAATAATTATTGTTGATCGGCTGTTTTTATTGTCACGAACCCCAAGCTCGTAACAATAGTAAGAGATACGGCTTAAGAAATATATTGGTTATATACCCTTGTTTGGCTGTTATTAAATATTATGACAAAGATTAGATTTTGTACATTGAATTTACCATTTATCTAGCTAAATCCGTGAATTTTTATTTATTTGATGTTATAGCGGCAACTGTAAAATACACATTCTGTGATGAGTTCAACTCTTTGCCTATTAGTTCATGAGATACAGCTCGCTGACAGACTGATAAACGGACAGACCGAGGCGGCTTAGTAATAGGGTCCCGCTGGCACCCTTCGAGTAAGACCTTAAAACTAGTCAAAACTTACAAGACTGTATACCCTTTGGCACTCACCGCCAGCGACCAACGAGAGCGAGTAAAGGCCGATCCGCACACAACAGTGCCGACAGTTCCGTACCGGTTCCGTGACGTGCTATTCATATATGACAGTATCGTGCCGACAGGTGTAGTGATTTTTACCCCTAGTTTCATAGCAGTTTCACGTGAAAATGCCTGGATATTCAAGATCATAATTAGCTTAGATTGCTATAATATTAGATGAAGACGATGAAATTTATGTGAGAAGAAGGCAATGGGTTCATAACGCGTGGAGGAAAAGAGAAGAAGAAGGAGAGTTCGCCACCCTACATAAACATCTGATAGATGATAGATAAAAGATTTTTGAGTATTTCAGGATGTCATAAATTTTCGTCGTCCATCTTGGAATAGGTACTGCGACCGTGTCAGGCAAAATATTTTCGCTAGAAATTCACGTCGGATCACGGAGAGCGTCGTCGGCGCAGTACTGACATCACTGAATCACTGAACGTCAGTTCACTATGTAACTGACGAGTACGGATAGCGTCGTACAAAATGTATGCTACAATATCATTTTTCACTGACACTGATGGATACGTTACTGATCGGCACGTGTCGGCACTGTGCCGGCACTGTTGTGTGCGGATCGGCCTTTATGCTTCAAACTCGAAACGAGTTGGCGAGCAGCGAATAGCGATTGAAACTTTCGATAGTTTTGACGCTCGGCTTTAGGCGTATGCTTTTGTGCGACGGGCTTTTACTCGCAATACTCGCTCTGGCCCGCACTATAGGTAGAAATTACCGCTGGTTGGTGAGTTCTGACCGCCAAGCGAGCTTCGCCGAGCGAGTATTGCTGAGCGAGTACAATCTTTGATAACTCGTGTCGCTACGATCAACTAGAGGTAAGAGCCGCTTGCCGGCAGTGTGAATAGCCAGCTATCGACTAAGAATGTATTTGTCTCTTTTACTCACACACGATCTATATTTTTTGTCCCTTTCCTCAGCGAGAAAATAGTCGAAAGCTTAACGCTTCCTCGCCGGGCGCGGCGGTGAGACAAGTGCCGTAGTACCTCGCGCACAAAGATCAATAGACCCAGACATCGCGTGAGACAGACGAAGACATCAAGACTCCTTGCACCCAATGGTATTAAAGAGATCATTTGCCAGCAGTCCTTTGTATTAAAGAGATAATAATTATGCTAGCAGTCCTTGGATTTTACCCTTCCTAGACGTCTATTATTGCGTTGTAAACGATACAAAGAAACATCCGTTCTTCCATACTGAAATACGTAAGGACTTATCTGTACAAAACGAATTTACCGATTTCCAACATTAACAGAATTAACTTAAGGTCGGAAATCGGTTACTTCATTTTGTGTCGTCCTTTTTCTTATGACGGGAGCATAAATAAAAAACAAATTAATAAAATAAAATCGGTTGTTTGTAAATTGTAACATCAAAATAACCGTTAATTAGTACTAAATTTGACTGGAAAATGCCTAACTTTTAACAAAAAAAAAACATATTTGTGTGTTTAGGCTAATCTCCTAAACGGCTGAACCGATTTTGACGGATCTTTCACTGACAGATAGCTGATGTAATAAGGAGAAACTTAGGTTACATTTATTTCAGAAAAAGATTAGGGTTCTGCTTGGTTCTGTGCAAAAAAGAAAACATAACATTTTTAACAGACGCGGACGAAGTCGCTGGCAACAGCCAGTAAGTTTTAATAAATCAGTACCTCGTGAATGAGACGCTTCAGTCATAATTATGACTAATACAAGTGCCACTTAAAATAATTATAATTATCATCATTTACGACGTCTGTGTTACTGGCAAATGGCTTTAAATACCTAACATTAAATAAATTAAATATACTAAACAAGAAATGACGTAACAATATTTATTCCCTAACCCCGTCACGCTATTTGCTATCGAGAAATGAGCAGAACATAAAGCCTAAGAGAACGAATCAACTAAGTATATAAACTGTGAAAATTTTCAGGTAATATTAAGTGCTGAAATGGCAATATCACTGTGACATTTTAATTATAAAAACAAAAATTTAACAACGACTGTATGAATTTTTTTTTAATGTTAATACAAGACTCCCACATCCAAAGCAATCAATTTCTTTTCCTTCTAATTTTAAACCTATTCTAAACTTTTTCATTCACCCTCACAAAGCTTTATCGACTGGCCAATGCGAGCCCAGAAAGAATTATCGACCCTAAAGTACGATCCCAGAATAATGTTGCAATAATTTTGCCGAGAGGACAAACTTAGAATTCGTTGCTCTATAGAATTTTTCCTATCAAAAAATAATGGACACGATGACACGCGTGTATTTTTGCTATGCATTATCGTTCAGGAAAGCCGGCTATGACGTCATTTTTAGGTGAAAGTGTACCAAAGCGTGACGTAATGCGAAATTTCAACGCGTTGTACTTCTTTATTTTTTGTTCACGTGACAAATAAAAACCTATCCGATATGTTTTGAAAATCTACAGCACGGGCCAAAGATATTTAGGAATCGATTCGATTAGGGTAGGCAGAGCAGAGACAATACAGGTAAAAAAAGAAACTGTAAAAAAAATATATGTATTGATCCTTTTAATTTAATATAGGTACGATTCTGCAAAGTTTTGTATTTGTTAAGTACCTATATTGTTAGCAGTCCCCCGACGCGATGACGCTTGGTCCAAAGATCGTACCTATATTAGATTAAAAGGATCAATACATATTATTTATATACTTTTATAGTTTCTTTTTTTACCTTATTGTCTCCCGCTCTGCCTACCCTAATAAAATCGATTCCTAAATATCTCTGGCCGGTGCCGAAATTTGATGAAAACCTAAAAAAAAACATTTTCTCTTTGACTCACATTCGTGCATTTAACATACAGTGCGCGTCTGCTTTACTGCGCACCACAAATCTAAGGACAGCACTTATAAAACCAGTATCAAAGCTATCAATCAAGTGTATATGTTCCTCATAAGGACGACCGTAGGAATAATTTATCAGAACATTTATACCTATCAAGAACAATATTATATCTCTGATAACATCTGCTTTAAAGTTGTACATAACGCCCTAGTGGCAATGGGCCGGCCATATTAGCCGTAGAATCGATGACCGTTGGGGTAGAAGAGTTCTTGAGTGGAGACCGCGAATCGGCAAACGTAAGGTAGGACGCCCTCAGGCTAGGTGGAGCGACGATCTTCGCAGGGTGGCTGGTAGCAGCTGGATGAGAGTTGCCGGTGATCGAACCAAATGGCGTGCTCTTGGAGAGGCCTATGTCCAGCAGTGGACTGTTATAGGCTGATGATGATAATGATAACGCCTAGGTGGAGCGAGGATCTTTGTAAGAAGAGTTATCATCAAGCTAGCTGAGGAACAGCTAGATGATCAACTCGATTTCAATGGCGTGAACTGGGGAGGCATATGCCAAAGAGCAATGGAGCGCAGTATTATGGGTCTAACGAGAATAGATTGAGTTGGGAACACCACGGCCAAAACAGGAATGAAAGAAGTGGGCAAAACGGCTGCCAGGCTAAAATGGGATTGGGCTGACCACATCAAACGCATGCATAGCGACCGCTGGGCATAAGTTTCCACGCAATAGGTGCTACATGATGGACGAAGTGGCCGGGGCCAGCCCAGAAAGCGATGGCGAGATGGCCTGGATGGTTGCACATCATGAAGGCTGGTTCGAGGTGGCACATGAAAAGAGTGTTTGGAAAGATATGGGGGAGGCCTTTGCCCAGCAATGGGACACCATAACTAGTAAAAAAATGTCCAGTAGTAGACTGCTGTAGACTTGTTTTTGAGTTTATCGCGAACAGACAGACGCAGCGGAGGACTGTATTTTATAATATGTAGTGATGATGATTGAAAATAAAACTAAAAAATAACTTTAATTTCGGAAGTCGGTGTTTTTGTCAGTTTCTTCGTATTTTGACACCGACTTCCGAAATTAAAGTTATTTTTTACTTTGTAGTGTTTTTTTTGGAAGTCGGTTGTATTTTTTTGTAAAAAGTTTTTTATTTTTCACTTTTTAGTGGTACCGCCTAACACCACTGCAAAATCGCAGAAAAGCAAAATACGCAATTTCGATTATCAAAGAATCATCTAAATAGTCAAATTCCAGCTTTTGCGATTTAAAATCCAAAGTTCGTAACCGATTTTGATATGATATAAATGGGACCAATCTGCAAGTATATCCTTTCAGATAAAATAAGAATTTTTCAAATCGGTTCATAATTGTCGGAGTTATGAGGTAACAAACATAAAAAAAAAAACGTACAACCGAATTGATAACCTCCTCCTTTTTGGGAATTCGGTTAAAAAAAGAAGAGCAATGTAGAAGCCAGTATAAACAGTAACCATACTAATATCATAATTACGAAAGTAACTCTGTCTGTACGTCTGTCATCCAGAACAGATTTTATATATGAAACTTGGAACACGGGTCAATCATAATATGCTTTATATCCTGGAGTATATTCCCTTAGCACAATTTTCTACTTTCACGCGGTCGAAACCACTAGCAGAAGATAGCCAAAACATGAAATTAAACAAAAAATTATACGAAGAGCTCATAACAAGTTAACTTCAAAGTTTAACGTATGAAACAAACAGCGACGTGACGTAAGAATCAGACAGGTCGATGCGATGGTGTGACCGAGTGACTCACTCGATTTTATCAGCGGAGTGAGTAGTAGCCATAACCGAAAATATTAAAGTGCGCTCGTACTCACATTCTACCACTCAATTCTTCAATAAACTTGTTGTCAAACTGTTTCATTGATTAATTTGTGACAGATATTTATTGTTCTATTTGTGACTTGTGTTGTTTGTTTGTATCGAACGGTTACTGATAGATACGTGCCATCGTAGTCATATTAGAAACATTGAATATAATTTTGTGTTAATCGAAGAACATCGTTTAGAAAGTCTAGCTTGCTTTGTTTCTCAAGTATAGGTACAGAAACCGCCTGGAGTGCCAAAAAGCAGTTTCGTTCAGTCGAAACGCCTCCCTACAAGTTCTCTAAGTCACACAAGATTTATTTCTTGAAATTAGGCCCGAAAGTGGGTCAATCGTTTGGACGGCCTGGATTTACATCAGTAGGGGGCCTTCGAGAGTTCTTAAAGCGTCCAGAGCTAAGCAAAGCAACGTACGTAGTTTAAACAAGGATTACTAATTAGGACTTCAGAGAACTCTGGTGAAAGATGTTGAATCGGTCAACCGGAACGGCCAGTCTTGTTATCAAGAACTTTACTCCAAAACGCTCTTCAAAAACCTGTTTGATTTTATGAGTATCTTATTCAAGCGATTCCTTTACATAACAGTTGGTATGTTACAACTTTACGAATAAATTACCGAATACATCCTTGACCCGTTAATATTACGACTCCATGATAAATTGAGTACCTACCTATACAATTGTTTATCGTACGATATAAAAAATACACTATTTTAATTTAGGTACCAGGGAGCTATAAACAGCGAGCTGATTACTTCAGTACGTGTGAACTTAACTGGCCTCGATAAACAATAAGAATTGTACCTATACGTTAATATTGATCTTCACAACAAGATGACTAGCAGATGTTAAATGTTTTCTATTCTATTCTATTCTATTCTATGTTTCTGCAATCATTTTTGTGGTAAAAGGATCAAACTATTCGCAACACTCATTGCGGTGACGTATTTCTGTAAGATTACCTAAGCAACGTCCTTTTGGGTGATGAGGATGACGCCTATATGCTAATTTAGCATTTACACTTGCACAAAGGTTGGTTTCATTGAGGTAGGCTTTGCGCGATCGGTATTATTTTCATGATTGAAACGCTTGCACTTCTCATCAACAGTGATCTGATCTCTGCCCTCCTCATCTCTGGTGTGGCTGATGGTAGTTCTAGTTTTTCGTATAGAAGTAAACCAGCGATCTTATGGCATGGAATCGAAGAAATAAGGTCGCGGGAAGAAATTCATTCCTTAGCACTACGCACAGTGAAGAAGTTGCCAAAAACGTTTGCAGATCCTTTGGACACATAGAATCGAGAGGCAAAAAAACCCACGTTCCAACCTGCCAAGGTCTAGGCAAGGCAGTTATGATAATAACAGCAATTATAATTACGTCACTAAATACTAACAAAAACGCGATATAAGGAGATATTTAGCACGCTGCATAAAACAAAATCAAATTCAACAAGATAATTTTGCAGGTCATAGTCAAGGCGATGAGAAGAAATATTTTAATATTAAAGTGAGACGGGCATAGAATACGTTTTTAATTAATCAAGACTTGCGTATTAATGCGGATGGTATAAGAGTTGGGGGAGATCAACGCAACGATGGATTAACTGTATGCAAGATGATAATCATAAGACAAGAAGTGACTGAGAAGTCGAATGTTTCTCCGATAAGATCTATTGGTATAAGGGCAATGAATAAATAAATAAATAAAATAGCTTTATTATTTATAAGGGCAATAGACAACGGTAAATAAAAGCTCCTCAGATGGGAGTCCTCGGATGGCACTAATCTACAGTGTTTGTGTGGTGGCGTCTCTCTGCAGTCCATGGAACACCTTTCGTTTTTTGCCGCATGCGCTGTCACCTATACAATGTAGGTACATGTCTACGTCAGCCAAAGGACAAAACATTTTTTTTTTTATTTTTTATGCAAAACGGGGAAACTCTTGGCCTAAATCTCACCTGATGGAAAGTGATGACTATTAACAATACAACCTTTGCGGAGTACTGGGCAAAACGTTTTTTTTTTTTTGCCATAGACTTACTAAGAAGAACGGAATGATGATGAATAAAGGGAAAGACGAATTCTCCATGACTGATTGTATTATAGCAGTTATTGCCATTTTAGCCATCCTGCTGCAAGTTTCGCATGGCCTTTTATCAGTGATCTGCAAAACAATAGACGCATATCCTTTTGCCAGACCTGTTAATAGGTCATTCGATTATCAATATTTAATTATTCTCTATTGTTACTAATATTAGACTGATGATTAATGTCCTTATCGGCTTATAACAAGGTTGAGAAAGAAGAAGGAGGACACGTAAACTCGGGAACAAAATTCTCCGTCTAACCGTTTGCTCTGAAAAGTCCGAAAGTCTTCTTCACGTCGTTAACACGACAGTTACTTCGATCTCATCATAATATCAGCCGATTGCCGTCCACTGCTGAACGTAAGCCTGCCCCAAAAAGCGCCAAGTATCCCGGTCTTGAGCAGTTCGCATTCATCCGCTGCCAGCCACCTTCTTCAAATCAGCGATCCATCGCGCCGCACGTGGTTACTTAGATTTGGGTGGCACAAAATATTGCGACTTTCACAGCATCGCTGGTGGCAGGGCAGGTCACAGTGGCTGGATTTTTTGGGGCACAGAGGTTAGGATAGAAGGTGGAGCATGGTTTGTGACTCGGCTTCACATCTCCACCCGCGAGTCTGACCGCCAGGAGTATAAAGCTTACAAAGAATTTCTATCCTGTTACAGGACTGGATAGTCAGTCGCTCCATGAACAATGGTAAAATAGTTGCCACCGCTTAGCCCCAGACGCTCACATAGTTGGGAAAGGCAGAGGAAGGCAGGAAGGCTAGTCAGATGTTTTGCACTTCAATGCAGTAAAAAAATATCACAATTTCGCTCACAAAAAGCGTAAGTATAGATAAAGTAATATTAATGATAAAGCCTCACAATATAGGCTTATCTCACGTTGTAAACTTAATTGAAGCGCTGTGATTAAATCTGTGGCGAATTTAATGATAGTGGATCCACTATTACGCATATCACGTTACTATTCATTAAGCTACGGATGCGTGTCATGTATACCCACATGTCTAACTTCACGAGATAGTCTCTTACAGGGTTTCCATAGTTTAAGAGGCAGGGCTCATCATTTTACAAATCGCAGCAGTATGCTCACCTTCCGCTTGACGCAGGTACTCACCGGACACGGTTGTTTCGGGAGATAAGATAACTGTTTCGAATTCGGCGGGAGGATTCGGCGCCCGGGTGTCAACACTGCGAGGATCACCCGGAGGACACGGTAAAGCATACGGTGGAGGTCTGCCCTGCTTGGGTGGAGCAACGCCGTGTCCTCGTCGAGGCGATCGGCGCGGTGACCTCTCGCGTCCGGCCTTAGTTCAATTCATGGTCCGGACTTCCAGAGCGAGGAGGCATGGGAAGCGGTCACCTCCTTCTGCGAAGCAGTAATGCTGGCGAAAGAGGAGGCTGAATACGTGAGGTTGAGGGAAACCTTACGCCCCGGCCGCCGCAACAGAAGAAGACGCCCCGTGCGTCGGGAGTCGCAGGACGATTCCCGGCCAACGTAGGTGCGGGCCTGCTGACGGCAAGCATTGGGTGACTCGCCGTCTGATCAGAACCAGGCCCGGGTCGAAGGCGCACTGTGTTCCACGCGCGCCTCAAAGGGTTGTCATCATCATAGAAGACGGCCGGCCGGGGTTGTGGAATTTGTTCAAAAGAGTCACCGCGGCCCTGGAACGCAAAGGGCATTAGGAGAAACACGGATGGGTTTTAGTCAGTAGGAGTCTGACACTCCCTTCTGCTTTACCCAGAGCGGGAGGAGTCATTTGATGATTTCCCATCCCAAAAAAAAAGCGCTCATCATTTTGCGTACCTACAGATCTTGTTCATATAGCACCTGGCTAGTTCTCTTCTACCAACCAGACCTATTATTACTTAAAAAGTATTACTATAAACTTTGTATCTGTAAGTTTCTTGGTACAATTAAAATTTTAACCGACTTCCAAAAAAGGAGGAGGTTCTCAATTCGGTGGGTATGATTTTTTTTTATAACTTGTAAACTTCTTCTTTTCGAGCTGACGGTTAACCTTAAAAATTTGGAGCCCATTAGACAGCCACGCTTATAGCGCTATCAGTGGCATTCATTAAAGCCAGCATTTTAAGCAGGTGTAAACGGAGCTCTCTAACAAATGGGCCATATTTTGGACGGAAGCACACTCACATGTCTAGCGGGTCCGTGAAACCCCATTTTACCATGTTGTATTTACAACAGCATAGGTAATTGGGTGCGCCAGCGATTGAGTGCTTTCTATATCCACCGTTGCAGTCAGCTATAATCACGCCACTTCCCAGAATGCAATAATTTTGACAGGTCAAATTGGATTTAAATATTACGACCTGGATCATTTCTATATCTCAGATCAGAAGGCAAGGTTAGAGTAAAAATTTAGCGCTTCACCCAAATGTTTGGAAGAAGAATGACGCAGAGTATTAGTGCCCCAAGTGAAGTTATAACATCGCCGTTGAAAACTTGGCCATCAACTCGTAAAAAAGAAGTTTCCCTAGCCGCATTTCCGCTCCTTTTTGCTCTAATGAAGGCTTGAGAGCGGTCTACCTCGATCGAGGTTACCTACTCTAGATAGAACAGAAGGCAAAGAAGCGGTAGGTTATCACAACATAACTAGAGTTCTCTGCTCTTGCTTCAGAAGTAAGAAATTAGCCCAAATTGCCAGTACATTAGGCTGAATAACCAAAATTTTCCAAAGAGAGTCTCTCATAAAAATCCAAGAACCACATGTTCAAAATATACGATTACAATCCGTCGTAGGTCGTATTATAATTAATTTCTTAATAATCCCACCTTAACATAATTAATTGCTTATCAGATTGATGACCCATTGGTTAGATAAGATAAACTAGAAACTAGACTAATCGTGGTTGACGCAACTAATTTCACGATCAGGCAATAATAGACTTGTTTGATGAACCTACTGGCGAGTGCGACGGTTGCACATGTACCTTTTTTATATAGAAAACGGGGAAACTCTTGGCCCAAATCTCACCTGATGGAAAGTGATGATTAGGCCGAAGATGGAAGCGAGTTTCACCCGGAATCCTCTTACACAGAGGAACTGGCTATCATACCTCTAACTGCCGGAACACAACAATGCTGTTAACATTGTTGTTATGGCGACAGACTTAGACATGATGGTGTGATGGTGGTAACTTGCCAGGCGGACTTAGAACAAGTCCTACCACCAACCAAACCGAGCAAAAAATTTGCCCCCGCTGGTAATCGAACCCGGGACCTCTGGGTCTGAATCAGGTGGTATAACCACTAGACCACGGAGGCGGTTAGTGTCACCTGTTTAGCACCACCCGAGGACCACGTGTAGGGATTCGCTGAAGGGTATTCTCCTACGGACGCGGGTGACTCGCCCCCCAAAGCACCTGCACCCCCTCGGCTACCTGTAATTGTGTAGAACATGTGCAAGATTTCCTGTCTGTCAGGATATGTCAGCATCACAGTTTCACATTCATTAATCGGCCCAGCCTTTTCCCATCTATATGTTAGTGTCGGCTTGCAGTCTAAACGGCTGCAGCTGAGTACCAGTATTTTACATGAAGCGATTGCTTATAATCTCTATAACCCACAAACGGGGCAACAAGATACTCTTTGGCAAGAGTAGTTTCAGACTTCCTGGTTCCTGAAGCCCCGTAGCGACTGTGTCAAAATGCACAAACGATAGCCGGGATGCACGTTACGTAAGTCGTTGGCGCTGCTTTCTGAGCCGGTGGAATCTCGCTCAGGTGGTCCTCCATCAACGAAGCGATCTCGGCAAGCGCAGCTTACTCATGAAGATCGACCCGTGTGGCTGTGTGACTTAACCACGAGCTCTCGAAGATAAACAACATATAGGAAAAGCGACGAAGTGTGTGTTTTTGGACGAGCCCTAACAAAAACAGGTTTCGCATCTTCCTTTAATTGTAATTTAACTTTAAATCTATTGAATAAGCCTAGCTTATCCGAGAAGACCGATGGATAACGGCTTTGTAAAGAAATAAACAAATCATTTTTATCTAATTGATCACAATATTGTATTGGCAGCAATTCTAACCTAAACTTTGAAATAAAATCACGACCGAGAATCGGCGGTCCACCGTCCCGCACGACATAAACACATAGTACATGCGATGTGTTCGCATAACTTACTTGTAACTGCGCCATACCCTCGCAAACAATTTTATCACCCGTATACGAACACAAACGTTTATTAGTCTTCGACAATGGTACATTGCTAAAATACGCTCTATAAGTTTGCTCGGAAATTGCTGTAACAGCCGAACCGCTATCTATCTCGAATTTTAATTCGACTCCCGAGACCGATACCGTTTCTATCATTGGTTCCCCTCTAACTGATCGAATATTAAAACACTCACCATCATCGTCGCTTTCGTCCACAGCTCTCGATTCGACATAATTTATCTTTTTGCACATCTTACGCAGATGCCCCGTAGCATTGCATTTCCTACATTTTGCCTTAGCGAACCGACACTGGGTTGTCTCGTGATTATGATAGCCGCACACTTGACACTGCATTTTAACGCCCGCACTAGACGTATTAGCCTCTCGATGCGAGGGGTCGCGGCCGCCGTCGCCGGCCCCGCCGCCCGCGCAATCTTGAACAGCTGATCGTGCGGCGCGACCTGCGCCCCGGCGCCTGCTGCCGCGCGTGCACTCCGTGCATTCTCCGCCAACTCCAGCGCCTTCGTTAATGTCAGGCCGACAAGATCTTTTGAGAATAGCTTCTCCCTGTCCGATCCCGGCAACATTCCCATGACAAACTTGTCCCGAAGGGCTTCTTCCACGTTAGAGAACCCGCAGTGCGCCGTCAGACCCCGTAACCTCGCAGCCCATTGTGCATAAGTCTCCCCCTCCTGCTGCGTAGCTGCGTTTAATAGGATCGTGTGACGTGTGCATGAAACTTCGACCATCACCGGCGCGGGCGCCGATCGCCCACTGGGAATATCCTCCAACGCCATTTTACCGAATACATATTGATTTTCTTGGGCCAATTAACGGTAACACATATTTGGTGGCAGTGGATGCATATACTAAGTGGGTGGAGGTTTACAATATGAAGTGCAGTACTTCTACTTCAGCAACAATTGACAGGTTGTATGATTTCATGTCCAGATTTGGTATTCCGCATACATTGGTCAGCGACAATGGTACATCATTTACGTCACATGAGTTTGAGGCCTTTTGTAGGATGAACGGAATTTCACACGTGACATCACCAACATACCACGCAGCCAGTAACGGCCAGGCGGAAAGTTTTGTAAAGATAGTCAAGAAGGGTATTAAGACAAGCTTGCTTAGTAGTAATGGGCTGCGAAATTTAAATAACAAACTTTTAAAGTACTTGTTTGACTACAGAAATTCCGTTCATACAACAACTGGGGCCTCTCCTGCTGAGTTAGTCTATGGTCAGAAGCTTAGAACGCGTCTTGATTTATTGAAATCCGAATCGCCATCGCCTTCGTCCACGGCACTCGCTAATATGGTAAAACGTAAACAGTGTTTGCAAACTAAGTCGGGCGGACACAACACTCGAATATTTGCAACCGGGGACAAAATTTACTATAAAAATCAGTTAATAAGATATAAAGGCGACGATTGCTATGAAGACAAAGACCTGAATGTCGACCAAGAGGAGCTTAGCGGTGGCCCAACGACTAGCGCAACGGTTTCGGAATTGACGGCGCTCCCGGACACAGGGGAAGGAAATGGAGACACGTCTATGGCTGCAAACTGTTCAAGCCATGCAAGAGCAGCCACACCCCCAGGTACACCCCCAGCTGGTGTTTCACAGCCTACAACACCAGACAATTCCGGGGACGACGAAGAGTACCAGGAGGCTTTGGCCGGCTCGCCCAGTACTGATCATTCTGGTGAAGCGCCACCGCAACAGCAGTCAAAGGAGCCTGTACCAACACCACGGTCTAAACGCAATCGGCCTAAAGTAAACTACAAACTATATTATTAAGAAGTATTGTTTAGCTATAGCATGTTTAGTGCGTTACCAGCAAGCGGTTGTTTCACTCGTCTGTCCTCGTACTTAACAGGTATTGTCACAAATTAAATAAAAATTAAAAAAATCTAGGAGTAGGAGCGGTAAGCCCGCATCGTGCGAGACTGAGAGAAGATCTTGGGCTTAAAAACCCTAAAGATTGTGTTTACATTTATGACGCATTGATTGGAGAAGGCAACACACCGAGAAGAGTAGAAGGTTGTGGGAGTGAAAAAAAAAGAGGCCACGTAGATAGCGGCGTCAGAGGCAGTATTCAGATCAAGTGGGTGCATTTGTGATATGGGTGAGAGGATATTTGGCACACCCCAACAGGTGGGACATAGTTTGATCAGCGCAAAGCACTCACACTGCGTGGTGGATGAACCGATGAACCTCCATTTCGCAAGTTGTGTTTGCAACGGCCTAATTGGGTACTCAATCATATCATGTAGACCTCTGCAGTTTACGACTGGGGGCAAATGCTCTTTGAGCTAAGAGACGAATATAATAAGTAAGCGAGTACCTGATCTACTTACTGAAGTTCCTTGATTCATCACAGCGAATCCTACCCACATGATAGACACTGAGCAGAAGACAAGGACGCAATACATCCAACGACAAACTAACTTAAACCAAGTTCAATTTTTATCATTAATGACAGGAAAAATACCAAAAATGGTCGAAGCAATTACGATTATAGGTGAAATAAACTAGAACACAATGGAAATATGTTTTTCAGTCATTAAAACTATGCTGAATGATAAGTCAACATGAGTACTAACATGCACATTTGCGAAGACCTTGAGAGTAATTATCTAACTAACTTTTGTAATGCACTGACATTGGAAAGCTATTTGTAAATATGCGGGCGATTATAGTAATTCTGTAGTTCGTCCGCTCTGGGTGGCGCGGAAGGGAGTGAGTCTTACTGACTAAATCACACCTGTGTTTCTCCTAATGCCCTTTGCGTTCCTTGGGCCGCGGTGACTCTTTCGAACAAATTCCAGAACCCTGTCCTTTCAGCGTTATACTAACATCAATCACTAAGTACAAAGTTCGATGGTCCGCTTCACTATACTGACGCCCTTCACGTGACACTGGCAGAAAAATCGAAAACGCCTCAATGGCAATAAAAAACTACATACCTAACTGAATTAGAGACGTGTTAGAAGATGTGAATCGCCAATCCACTGTAGTTGAAGATGTAATATAGCAGTCGTAAAGTGGCTACCAGGGGCGTAGCTGTGGATTTCACATAGAGGAGGTATAAGCGTCCAGAAATCAAAAAATATTGTAGGACGGGCTTACATAGTTTTTGCACGGGATATTTCAGAGTCCTGAACGCCAGTTAATAAGATTGGCATACAAGAAGATTAACGAAGTGCTACTAAATGTGAGGCACGGATTATTCGAGCCTTACGTACAATTTTTTTATGCAATTCTTATTTAAGTACGTCGTATGCTAAGGGATGGTAAGGACCCCCTGAATACACTATACGCCCGCGGTGGCTAAACCGCAACAATAGTTAAATCGCGAGTTAATTTTTGTGGTTAGCCAGGGTCGGTCTGTGGATACGATCATTTAAAACATGCGCGTTGGTCCCGGCTGTCATTCGTAAATCTTTGAAAGTCGGTTAATCAGAAGCCTGAAATCTTACACCAGTCATGCCAAGGAGTATATCAATACCCAGATACTGGTTTGTGGAGGTAAGATAGACAGTTGAAAATACTTGCCTGTCAGGAGGCCAATTCTACTATTTTTAAGCAACGTTCGCATATTCGCATGTCAGTCAAATGAATCCTCTCGCTCTGGGCGAAGCAGAAGTTTCAGGCTCTTACTGACTAAAACCCGGATCCCTCCATTTCCAATATTATAAAGAGGAAAGATTTGTTTGTTTGAAATGAATAGGCTCCAAAACTGCTGATCCGATTTGAAAAATTCTTTCAGTGCTAGATAGTCCATTTATCGAGGAAGGCTATAGGCTAATATCATCACGCTAAGACAAATAGGAGCGGAGCATTAATGGAAATGTGACTCTAACGAAGTTGCGCGGGTCAGCTAGTGAAGTTATAAAGCTTCAAAGACTACAGTTAGAAAGAGAAGTCCGATACGAACAGTGACGTCAAATTACATGACGACTATACAGCTGCTATAGAAAACAGCGTTTTCGCGAGAGGGACAGATATATTTGTTTAAAATAATTGTATCTCGTTCGTTTTTCGAGCAATTTAGATTCTAATTTCACTATTAGTATTATATTTTCCTTAGACCTTAGATCGTACCTTTAGATCATAAATACTTTTTTCATGCATATTCCCTATTGGCACTCTGACTACGATAATTCTATCACTCATAGAAAGAAAGTTTTCCGAAATCGTATTGCTATACGACATCGGAAAACACGTTGCGGAAGTCAAATGGAGCTAGGCTGGACACTTGGAAGCGCGGTTATGATAAACGGAGTAACGTCGTGACGTAAGATTAAAGAAGTGTCGGTTGATAGTTTGTTTACCGAAATGACGCCGGTAAGTCTAGGTCCATACCCCACAGGGGTTATTTAGCTTAAAAGTTCTTTGTAAGAAGTTTTTAGCCCTGGCTGGGAGGCCTTAAATTCATTTGAAGTCACCACAGGATAGTCCAGTTAAGCAGTAACCAGCACTAGCATGCTGAATTGGGAGAGGCAATATCAAAAATAAAAAGGGCAGAAGACTTGCCATTGCAGGTAGAACTCAAGTTGGTAAGGAAGCTTGGGGATTGACACAAGAAAAGAGAGATCTTTGCTCAGAAGTTGGTGAAGTTGGGCTGCAGGTGATTATTCTCAAAATGTCCCCCACAGTCAAGTTTTGTTACAGAGCTGCTGTTATATCAAAATGTTTATAAAAATAATATGTAAGTACACAATTACCTACAAGATGAGACAGCCATGTTTTTTATAAACATTTTATGTAGATAAACCAATATTTTGACAAGATTGGATTATTACTGGAGTATTGTTATCAAGAACTTGACATTTGATGAATTCCAATAACAACAACTTATTCTTGCCATACCAAATTGAAGACTCATAAAATGCTAACATGCCACTCAGCAACAGAATGATGTTCAAGAAATATTCCACAACTCATTTGAGCTGGAGAATGTATTTTTCTAATATATATATATATATTTTTTTTTATATCGTAGTAGGCATTCGCTCAGAGGCACATACAATGTGCCTTTAAGCACAGTCCAACATAAGGACTAAGTGTGGAAACCAAGTTCTGATAGATAGATAGGTTAAAGGCATTAAAGAAGACATGCTTTACTGGACAGACATCACATAGATCGACAGAGGGCAGGATGACTTAACATGTTCAGCCTCCTCATCAATAACACAGTAAATAAATTCTGAACTCTATAGCACTAAAGTTCATAGAGTTAGTCTCGACTATACATACCGCATAATATAAATGAACAGGTCCATCTCAGATGTACCACATAAGTAACACTAGACGGTTAATATTTTAAACAAAACTAATAAAAGTATATATTTATATAGGTAATGAATTAGATGATATCTAAAATGCCTTAATTATCACGGAAGTCTAAAGAGAAAAAGGTCAACATATTCAAAATACTTACGAAATTGAGTAACACATTCAAACATTTACATAACAGACATCAGATGAGGCAAAGATTATAAAAGAGAAAATAATCATTTAGTGACATCATTAACAAACTAATTCTTAAAACATTGATGATTGGTTCAAGTTCTATAAACCAGCGGAAGATGTAATGAGGTTTAATTAAAATTGTTACCTTTTACATTAGGAACCTTTTTCAAGTTTTAAGTGGGGATTCAAAAAAAACATTGCTTAAATAAAAATTAAAAGTTATAAAACATAAGTTATGGTGTAGTGACGAATAAGACTTGTAGGTTAAGAATAAGAGGATAATTGCACTGAAAATGTACCGCTAGAAATAGGTTGTGGGAACAGAGAAAGCATGAAAAAAGACTTAGTTCTGAAGGTTTCATGAATAAACTTACTGAGCTTTGTATCTTGAATGGGATGAAAACATCATTTAGCAAATTTAGGCAATGATATAATATATAACATTCAATAACCCAATTCCGAATAAAAACCAAAAATAGTTGAAAGAATTTTATAGTTTTTTTTTTAAATCATGAAAATCTCATGGATTTCTTACCTTAGAAACTGCAGCTTCCATGATTATTCCTTTAAAATAACACCATCAAAACAAAATCGAATTAAAACATAGTATTTTGTGCGTATTATTATCGAAAAATAAATAAAATATAATAAAATTCACAGATTTTCGGTAATCGTCAATTTCCACGATTCTTCTATTTACTAGAACTACCACAGACAGAATATTTACGTCACTTCTCTGTCAAGTTTTGTCTGTCAGTCGAATGTCAAAATAAAGTGTGGTCCGAAAGAAACATTTCTTTTTCAATCATAATTTTAAAATCTGATTATAAGAATGTGGAAAAACTTTATTTTCTTCTAGAAAACTTCGATAATGACATTTAAAAAAATGTAATCCTTTCCTGTTGTATTGTATCCCTTCAATGATTGATCTGTTTTTTTATTCAACTACCTTCTTTTTCATTTTTACACCGTAATTTTCACTTATTTTTTAGTACCTTAGTGTTTTATAGTCACATCGTTAATCCTACATATTGAATAAATTTGTATGAATTTTATTGTGAAAATGGAAGTAGATTCTGATGACAGGGTGAGTGCTTTTTATATTTTGCATGCTATGATTATATACAGAGATTGTTTATGTATCATGAATGATCCTAAACTTATCACCATATTTTGTGTCTTTATTTTCTAGGAAAACGTTAAAAGACATAACAGTTTTACTAGCCCCAACATCAAAAGAGCGCCAGTGGCCAAACGAGTTGGAAGAGAACGTTGCCACAGTTATCATGCCCAAACACCAAAAGCATCCAAATATACCGAAAATGCTCGATTGGATGTTCCAAGAGTAAGTGAGCCGCACACTGTTGGCCCACATGATAATTATTTTATTCAAGTAGATTTTAATGGTAAAAGTTACTGGATAGAACAATGAAAATAATAAAATAAAATGAGTTTTAATCTACGAATGCACCCATAAGGATCTATTTTGACAGTAGTTTGACAACTGAGAGTCGCGTTCGAAAATAACGAAACGTCTTAATAAAAGTAAACTTTAAAATAAGCTATAAATTAAGCAAAATAATTATTTACACTACTTAAATAATTCTTCTCTAAATTTAAATTATATAAATAGCTATTTCATTGTATTTTTTAACTTTTAAAACGAGATTATCATCACTAAAAGTAGTGGCTGCAGGCATTACCAAATATGGAGTTTGCTCGTTTTCCCAACCGTCCTCCCTTCGATCCTTAGTAGCTCTCAGTTTTATTTTCTTTTAAACAATTGTGTTATATTCAAATGTTTTCATTGCATTTTCTAGTGTAATAATAATCATTTCTTCTTTTTAATTAAACGTGAGTTGGAGTATTTTAATAATTGTAGTGTCAAAATATAGGTCACAGTGGCGTATAGGTTATGTTATAAGTGAAATAATCGGATAGTTGTTGTTTGTATTGTTGTTAACTGGTTACTTTTCGCGTTACAGATGTCGTTTAGGGTGGTGCGCAGTTCTAAGTTCCGCCACGTTTACGGGCAGGCCCTGAAACGTGAGCAATGTTATGATAATATAAGAGTGTCAAAAAGTTCATGGGACTCTACGTTCTGTGCGGTGAATCCTAAGTTTCTGGCTATAATCGTCGAGTCTGCCGGCGGAGGCGCCTTCATAGTACTGCCACATAATAAGGTGAGTTTATTTCATTGAACAGTTTCCTCATTTCTCACAGTTAGAATAGTAAAAAATATTTGCTTAAATACTCCTAATTTTCACACTGGAAATATTATATTTAGGCGCTTAGTCATGCTTTGTAGATTTAAAAATAACTACTTATGAATATAATTCGAGATTTACTGCTTAGAAAGTCTGAATGATGTGACTTTTTCTTCAGAAATAGAAAGATTTCAATTAAAAGCAAACTTCGTTTTGTTAGAGGAAAATAATAACACAAATTAAAAAGTCTTTATTTAATTTTTAAAACATTAGGATTTATAATCTAATTAAAGCAATCTAAATTAAAAAAAAAAACATCATGATTTCCATAGTGGATTTTGTGGAGCATGTTAAGATCAGCCTCAATCCAAATGTTATTTGTTTTATCCAAACTCCAAAGTGTATTTTGTAGATAAGATATAATATATTAACATTTGAATTTGTCAAAATGACACTAACCGGTATCTTCAGAAATGGTAATCAGTGAAATGTAGAAATATTTAATAAAATTTTAACATTATGATAGTGTTTCAACCAGGCAGTGCATCGGAAGTACCTGGTTTCCCATTAGAGCCTTTCCATGAATATAGATAGCAATTCATCTTGAATTGGATATTCAGTTTTTTTTTTAGTGCTTGCCCAATTGGGTTTGTTGTTTATATTATTCATAACTTCTGCAAGAAAGTGTAGTTTAAACAGAATTATTAAGTACAGAATAACACAATATCTTCATTTTTATGAAAGCCTATTCCTCACAGCTAACCTGAATATCTTAACCTGTCAACGCTCATAAGCCCCAATTGGGGCCAAACCGTATTACAATTGTCTTTTTAAATGCAGATGCTGATGCATTAAGATGATAAAATGCTTTACTTGAAATAAAAATTCTGAATTATAATTAAACTAAATAATTTTGTTGCAATAAAAAAAAACTTGTTTCTAATATATTTGCACCAGAGTCATTGAATCTTAATCCAAGGTTATTTATAACGTGTTGATGACTCAATTTCTTTGCATTTCTATCTCATAAGTCCCTGATAGTGCCAAAGACAGGTGTACCATTTGAAATGCTAATTTTATTCAAGAATTTACGTTTAATTGGCGTTAACCTCTACAAAAATTTTAAAACAAGTATTATTAGATCTTTGAAGAAATTTCGGAAGTACCGTTGGACATGGAATGTTTTTACTCTTTATGGGGTGAAGAAGTCAGGATCCAGAAAATGTAACACCACTTTTGCTGATATGTATTGTATTAAACAGTTGCTAGGTTGCGTATGTCAGATAAGCAGCTGCTCCATGTGAAATATTGGTATGCAACTGCATTGGGAAAAACCAGAAGCCTAGCCAAATTGTTAGAAGTGTTAAGATTTGAGATAGAAAATTATCAGATAATTAGGTTCTGATTTCATAATCTAAAATTAATGTTAGTCATTATTTTGTATGCAAGATTTTGTGATAAAATTAATTTCTCAGTCATACTGTCACCAGGTTATTAGGTCTTCTAAATTTCATTCTGTATTGTGCACTGAAAACTTATGTCTCTCTATAAACTTAAATCTCATCCTTACTGAGCTAGGTTTGAGTCCTACTAGACAAGTCCACCAATAAAGCCCAATCCACCAATAAAGGGTAAGCTCGCTTCATCATAGACTTTGTCTCTGTCATCTCTGACAAAGACTACAGTCAAGAGCAAACCAAATCAAATAAAAAAATAATAATAATAAGTTAACAAGGGCTGAAGAATGTCACTATTTTGTGAATCATGTGGATGGGAGAGGAAGTGTGCTATCTAATCAAGTTTCGAGTGTATGGCTATTTCCTGAACACAAGTCAAGTTAGTAAATAAATATTTTAAGGTTCATGAATTGGTTGAAATAATTACTTAATGAGGGTTTTTCCTGCAAGGAAAAATTATCTAATTTATTTAGGAACATGTTAATCATAACTTATAAATACAGGAGTCATTTGTGTTTAATTTATCTGGAACATGGCAAACATCTACAATTGAACAGTGGGTTTACTAATAACTTTGTTAGTTTAAAATTAGAATAGGATATTTTTTGTTAGCCTTTAAAACAATCATCAATCAAAAAATACTAGTCTCCTCATAACTATTACACTGAAAGAACATAAAGAAATTCGAGTTCTCTACAAAGTATACAATTAACTTGCAAATACAACTGTTAATAATAAAAATCCAGTATATAACTTGAACCATTCTGCTCATCTCACTGATAGCGCTCGCATGAAAAACTAAACTTCATTAAAACATTTAATTCCTAGCGTTTCATTATAATTACGAATATTAATTGATCACAAATTAGTGGATAATTACAGTAATTTGCTCACTCTATCTCTGTTTGTAATATGATAATCAGCACAATAAAGATTGTTCGGTTTTTAACTGTTAGTGCAGGCATATGAAAGTGTTTTTATTACTATGACTCAGGACTGTGAATATTATATTGTTTAACACTTTAATTTGGGCTGCTATGTATATTAGAATTATTCTCATTTTAAAGATGAGCTTAGAGTGAGCTTTTTTGAATACAATTATAAGAACAATTTTATTTAGTAAATAGCTATTGCCCGCGACTTCGTGCGCGTATATCCCGTTTTTTCCCATTCCTAAATAGCCTGTAGCCTTCCTCATGAATGTGGCTTTTTATTATTACTAGCCCGTACTGTCCCACTGCTGGGCAAAGGCCTCACTCCATTCCTTCCAATTCTCTCGGTGTTGTGCCTCTTCCTTCCAATTCGTAAGGAAGACATCCAGCTCGTCCCGGCATCTCTTTTGCGGTCTGCCGCGGCCTCGTCTCGCTGATTCAGGGTTCCAATCCAGTATTTTACGGGCCCACAGTTTGTCCGGCATGCGGCATACATGTCCTGCCCAGTCCCATTTAAGTTGGGCAGCCTTTTGAGCCACATCGACGATTTGTGGCATCAACGAATGTGGCTATTATATACCTACAAAAAGAATTTTCCAAATCCGACTAGTAGTTCCAGAGAGCTGAAACTCTTCAGCTTTATTATATCAGCATAGATAAGTACTAGTTTTATCTCGCGGCTTCCCAGTGTCCCAGGGTGAAGGAGATCCATGAGGATTACCACACAAAAAAAAGGAAAAAAGACTCTTAAGAGGGCGTATTCCGTCCACTAGCGCCGCCAATAGTTTTTTTATTAATTGTGGTAAATTTAAGACACGTAGATAAAAAACCGCTCTGTAGTGTTCTGAAGAAATGTATTTATTATTTTTTGAGAGTTATGTTTTGTACTTTAGAACATAAACAGTTGCCATAGTCGATATTTTTGCTAAAAGTGGCCACTTTAAGCAATAATTGCCGTGTTGGTTATTTAGCCATGAGTTATGTATTAAAAATGAGCTATTTTTCAAAAAATAATATGTAGAAACATTTCTTCAGAACACTACAGAGCGGTTTTTTATCTACGTGTCTTAAATTTAGCACAATCAATAAAAAACGATTGGCGGCGCTAGTGGACGGAATACACACCCTTAAAACCAAGGAATATCATCAACATGTACGGTGAAAAGGTTTTAACTCAAGACTTTCAGCTCACCAGATCATGCCATTCATGCCATTATCATTGGAGCAGTGCTACATGCCTCGCAATGAATATCAGCAGTAATACAACATACAAATAGATACAGAACTCATCATTTGACTACTTATCTTTAAGTAAAGGAAATAAAAGAACAAAGTCATGGGTAATTAACTAATCTAAATTGTGTGAGCTTCACAAATTCCTGTTTTATCATGTCTAACCAGTACTAAAGGTTACAATTATTCTAATTGTAACACAATGTGGTATTATCTTACTTATAATTAGGTATTACAAATGCGAAAGTTTGCATGTGTGGATGTTTGTCATTCAATCATGCCAGAATGGCTGAACGGATCTAGATAAAATTTCGGATAGAGATTAGAGACCGACATTTATTTTAAAATTTTAGGCTCAGTAGTTTTGGAGATAAGGGGTGGACTAATTCTTGAATAAGTTCAAAACTATTCATTTTAAATAATTAAATAAATATAATTAAAACCCTCACACACAGTAAGCCCTTCCATTTGATACGTCACACGATACAGTTTGAGAATTTTTTTTTAAATTTACTTGTTTGACCCCCAAAAGTGATTCCAATACTCAACATTTATTTATTTACGCGTCCGTGTTTGGGTCACAATAGTTCATATGTATTCCTAATTTCAAAAGTGACTGTGACAGACGGACAGACAGACAGACACCCGAGTGATCCTATAAGGGTTCCGTTTTTCACAGATGTACGGAACCCTAAAAAAGATATAGGCTTTTTATCGCGAGAGTATGTTTCCTAGGGACAATACCCGACATTCATGCAGACGAAGCCGCTAGCAGAAGGTAGTATCCACAGTAGGAACAAGTGGTTTGTTTAGTTATCATCGTGTAAACATTTGTGAGGTTCGTACATAATAATATGTTATGTGCTGTGTACAAAGGGATTGGAAACATGTTATTTTTCCTTGTAGCTATCATGTACTAGTTTGTATTTATAGAAACCGATGTGTCCCTAGGAGTACTTTTAAAACATCACTACATATTATAAAACAAAGTCCTCCCTCCGCCGCGTCTGTCTGTTCGCGATAAACTCAATAACTACTGCACCGATTTTGTGACGAATGTCGACCCCAAAAAAGATGGTACTTTTATCCATGGTGGGCGTTTTTTCTTTCATAATATGTAGCATAGATCCGACAAGAATAATTGCAGCATGCTGTGATACCCCAAAGTACGAAACGATTGCAACTTTACCGTCTGAAAAAGACTAAACATCCCTTTCAGTAACAGTCAATTCTAACAGGTTGTACTGTACCCCACATTCAAGCACTGATTGTGCCCTGCCAAAGAAATTCTAAGGTTCAAAAGTGCCAATATAAACCTACTCCCAAAACCCTTTTTAACCGACTTCCCAAAAAGGAGGGAGGAGGTTATCAATTCGGTTGTATGTTTTTTTTTTTTTTAAAGTTTGTTACCTCATAACTCCGACAATTATGAACCGATTTCAAAAATTCTTGTTTTATCTGAAAGGATATACTTGCAGATTGGTCCCATTTAAATTTTATGAAAATCGGTTACGAACATTGGATTTTAAATCGAAATAGCTGGAATTTGACTATTTAGATGATTCTTTGATAATCGAAATTGCGTATTTTGCTTTTCTGCGATTTTGCAGTGGTTTTGTTAGGTGTGGGGCACCACTAAAAAGTGAAAAATAAAAAAAATTGTTTACACAAAAATACAACCGACTTCCAAAAAAAAACACTACAAAGTAAAAAAAAACTTTTGTTTCGGAAGTCGGTGTCAAAATACGAAGAAACTGACAAAAACACCGACTTCCGAAATTAAAGTTATTTTTACTTTATAGTGATTTTTTTGTATGGAAAATCATCAAATGACTTCTCCCGCTCTACGCGGAGCGAGGGTAGTGTCAGATTCTTACTGACTGAAACCCACTCATGGCATGCATGGCATCCTTTAAAATGACCTTTGCGTTCCGGCCGCGTTTTACTTTTTTTTATTTGAGATGGGTTGACTCTTGACTCTAGTCTAGGTTAAAGATGACAGAGACATAGTGACGATGGAACGAGCTTACCCAGAAGTAGTTAACTCTAACTTTGAAAAGATTAGGATTGTAAGCGTTCGGAAACACAAACGCAGGCAGAGAATCAATTCCACGCGCGCCTCAAAGAGAGTCAGCACACAGAGGGGCCCGAAAGGGCCGACGCCTGCCGGAGTCGCGGGATTATTCGCAAGAGACACCGTGGCTCCGGAACACAAAGGGCAATGACGGAACATGGATGGGTTTTAGTCAGTAGAAGTCTGACACTCCCTCCGCTACACCCAAAGCGGGAGGAGTCATTGGATGATTTCCCATCCCAAAAAAAACAGCACGCAGAGGCCAGTCAATGTAGAACCCAATCAACCACCAGACAAGCTTATCAATTGAAGGCATACAACCTTCCCTTTCTTCGCGACGTTATCATCAGAACAATACACCAAGGCGACGGATAGCGTCCATTGTGCAACAGATAGGGAAGAACAATGGCCCCAGACAATGCACGCATCGCGCAAAAACTATCGAGTATGGGAACCGCAAGTGTTTGTTGAGGTGTCGTAATGAGTTTATAGGTTATTGGTTTATGTTCTAGACGTAACTACGAGTATCAAGCTCAGATACCCTGTTGCGTGCTTTATGAGGTGACAATAGGCTTGTGTCCTGAAAAAATCTAATTAGTCCGTCAGTTAGATGATCAAAATATATTGACCCGTGTTTTTTCTTTTGTTACGGGAAACAAAATTGACAAAGTTACGATGCTTTTAAAATTCTCAATACGTCACACCTTCGCATGATTTTTAGTGAGTCGTGACGTCACAAGCCCCCACTCCCGAGTTTTGATGCGTTTTATCTTTGTCAATATTCATTGATTTACAAAAACAAAAAATACGTGTCCATTATTTTTCAATACTCTAACTGACGGACTAAATTTTTGCAATTTGTGGATGATGGAATCTAGCCTATTCCAATATGCATGACTAGCACATTCTCCTCAACTTCGCTTCCAAAGATTTAGTATAGACAATTTTTTACTTTTCTCGTTTCACTCCTTAAATTTTGAATTTCCAATGTTCCCTTAGTGCTGACTGTTGACTAAAAAGGAAGCCTTGTGCGAAATTTCATGTTTCTGTCCCAATAGTTATGCTATGCGTTTGCGTTGATATGACAGTCAGTCAGTTGAAATGGTTTCTTAAAAAGCCAAATAGTGATTACTCGTAAAATCGTTTTGAAAAACCATCTATTTCACCGTAACTCTATGGCGTACGTGTGACGTCACATATGAACCAAACCTAAGACAGCCTAGTTTCTTGGTCACTTGTGCTCTGATTGGTCGCAATTTTATTTCAGTTCACATTTCTCAGAATGAAATCGAAAAATGGTAAACCATCAAATTTTGAAGCATAAAAAAGCAATCCAAATGTTTAGTTGACAATTCATCGAAAGTTTACAATCTCTCAAGTTATTTTATAATCTTACGAAGTTTTCCACTTTCCGGTAACATCTAATATCGAAAGTAAATGTTTACAGAACATTGCGTGTGTTCTCCTCAGGGTTATGCAGAGGTGCACTGTAGTACACCCACATTACACCAATTATATTGGTCCTATTGCCACTAACAGGGCAATTCTGGGGTCTCTTCTCATTATTACCTTGTCAGTTTCTCATGACCACTGCCAATTCTACTAATGTCGCAATCTGTCAAAAACGCCTCTTAATTTCCAAGCATTTTGCCGCGTTGCTAAAAAATATTAGAATTGGCCCTCCGGTAGCTTAGCCAAATGACTAAGCCCTGCATTTCTCCAACAATGACTAATATTTTTAAACGGTTCCTTTGTTTAATTAGCCACCTTTTATTCCTGCGATAAGGGGCGTTTTGCTAACAATATCGTGATAAATATGTAGAGCTATAAGGACTACAACAGATAGTTAGGGCCAAGACAATGGCGGGACAATGGGCTGACAAAAACCCGCGGTGTGAATGTTTACAAACCGACGCATGCCTCGCCGCTGTGTCATCAAGGTATCAACGTGTTATGTGAATGCCGCTTCCTTGTTTTATGTCTTTGTAGAGTTTGTACTGCATGAATCGTTGTCATCATCATCTGTCTAGCCTTTTTCCAACTATATTGGGGTCGGCTTCCAGTCAAACCGGATTCAGCGAATATCAGTATTTTACGTGGAGCGGCTGCCTACCAGGCCTCCACAACCCATTAACTGGGTAACATGGTACTCCTACCTAGGCAAGACTGGAGTCAGATTTTTTGGCTTCTGACTATTCTGTAACAACTGCCAAAGATCTCCAAATGACAGCCGGGACCAACAGCTTAACGTGCTTTCCGAGGCACGGAGGAAACTCGGTATGTTAAGATGGTCACCCATCCACAGACCAACCTCGGCAAGCGTTGCTTAACCTTGAAGATCAACCTGTGCGGCTGTTATTATGTAGCCACGAGCTCCACTACTGCATGAATCAGTGTACCGTACAAAAATGTACAGTGTTGCGAATATGGGAATGTTTGCGAATTTGTAACTACCTTTAAAATCCTGGCAAAAACTGGTCGTAGGAAGCAGAAATTTGGCATATGTACAGTAGGATAAATCAAGAAGATCTTTCGACTAATCGGGATGGCCTTTGACAACGGGTTCGGCAAATAGATGTTTCCAATATCCATCTTATCTTGACCCAATCAACAAGGAAATTCAAACAAAAAAATTATGAGTAGCCCTATAAACACGCCTAAAAATTGGTCCTTGCGTTCGGATGTATTTAGATAACATATCATCATGAGCTCACGATGCATATCGATTTGCGATAAATGATAAGCGTAGGATACGTCATTAGTATAAAATGCATTTATCAGAAAACTTGCAGTTTTACCATATTTCTGTGAACCAGATACTGTTTTCAATCGGTCATTTTAGAGATTCCCTTTTTATTTTGTAACACTCCTATGCCACAGGAACTATGCATTTTCCGAAATTATAATAGCACTCAAACATAGTCTAGCTTTCTTCTGCCAGTGAAAGAATTTTAGTAATCAAATCAGCACTTGCAGTGATTACCTCCTAATCATAAACAATTTCACAACTTTCTATCTCAAAGGAACCATCCATTTTGTTTTTTTTTTTTATGCAAAACGGGGAAACTCTTGGCCCAAATCTCACCTGATGGAAAGTGATGATTAGGCCGAAGATGGAAGCGAGTTTCACCCGGAATCCTCTTACACAGAGGAACTGGCTATCATATCTCTAACTGCCGGAACACAACAATGCTGTTAACATTGTTGTTATGGCGACATGATGGTTGTAGCTTGCCAGGCGGACTTAGAACAAGTCCTACCACCAACCAAACCGAGCAAAAAATTTGCCCCCGCTGGGAATCGAACCCGGGACCTCTGGGTCTGAATCAGGTGGTTTAACCACTAGAACACGGAGGCGGTTAGTGTCACCTGTTTAGCACCACCCGGTCACCACGTGTAGGGATTCGCTGAAGGGTATTCTCCTTCGGACGCGGGTGACTCGGCCCCCAAAATCCATTTTTCCTGTAAAACAAGTAGCCGAAGTCTTTCAGAGTTAGTATACATTTCTATCCCTAAAAGAATTGTCGTAATCGGAGATTACCTCTTCCAAACAAACTCACAACTTCTTTATCATATGACTTTAGATTGCACATTTATCAATGAAATCATCAACTGAACACACTAAAGGTACTCTCAATTTCACACACCATTTACAGACATTCAGACGGTGTGGATCATTAGTTTCCGATGAATGGAGCCGTTGTCTTGAGTGAGAAACTCCCGATTAGCACTGCGAACCGCATACACGCAGAAGGACTGCATAACCAGTTCACTATGAGTCAGCCTTTAAAAATCCGCCACATTCCGTATGAGGAATATTCAAATTGGGCTGGGAATCAGCTTTTTACGGTCGTCAAACTTTACGAAGGACAGTTTTTTACATTTGAGAATGGGCTTGATACTTTCCGAGGTACGGAAAGCACGTTAAGCGGATCACGTAGTTCTGTTGATCCCGGCTGTCATTTAGAGATCTTTGGCAGTCGTTATGGATAGTTAGAAGCCAGAAAATCTGACACCAGTCTTGCCAAGGAGAACCGTGTTACCCAGTTAATGGGTTGTGGAGGTCTGACAGGCAGCCGCTCCACGTAAAATACTGGTATTCAGCTAAATCCGGTTTGACTAGAAGCCCACCCCAATATAGTTGGGAAAAAGCTAGGCAGATGATGAATGGGCTTGATCTCGATCGCGCCTGATGGAAAGCGATGGATGAGGTCTATAATGGAACGAGCGTGTCCAGAAGATACCTATTCACTTCTTTGAAGGCAGATGAGTTGTATGTGGGAGGAAACGGAGGGGAAGCGCTGAGTACGACGATTCTTAGACAGTTCCTAAAATGCCTGCCCTTGCTCGTGCTTTAGCTGGGAAGATGTCCTCTCAAAAGTCAGGGTCCTCCATTTGTAACACTAGCACTTTACTAGCGTCTTTATTCTCTTGGCTTTTCCATACAACTAAGTCTTCAACCAAAATAGTCACCAGGCCTTATTCCTTGATTGGCTGAATTCCTGGATGGGGTGAAACCCAGTGGCACTCGGCGATAGCGACTAACACAGATTTTCTTTTATAAACAAACAATTTTACCTTTACGGATCTTTTTTTTTGCAGGATATGGTTTAGACACAATATCGTTTATTTGCATAAGTCCACACATGCATTCGGTTTTAAGATCCGATAGATAACCGACGAGAAATCTTCACATCCGGTTTTGCGACTGCCATCTGAGAGCCAATTCTACTAATTTGTAAACAGCATTTGCCTTCGCGTGTCAATCGCATTCGCAAACTGTCACAAAAGCCTTAATTTTCATACATTTTTGACATATTATTGCGATTGATATGCGAATGTGAAAATTAGTAGAATTGGCATTAGTTTTGGTCACACGACAAAATACCGAATACGGTTCAGTGGCAATAGCATCTTAATAATTTAGACTTCTAACTTGTTGCCTTGTCTGATAAACGAAATGCTACACTTAGCTACTCTAAAAATAGTCGCGGGATTATTCGCAAGAGACACCGTGGCTCCGGAACACAAAGGGCAATGGAGGAACATGGATGGGTTTTAGTCAGTAGAAGTCTGACACTCCCTCCCGCTACACCCAGAGCGGGAAGAGTCATTGGATGATTTCCCATTCCTTAAAAAAAAGAGCTCGTCTAAAAATGGCATAAATCTATTTTAAATAACCTTACGTAAGATCGTAATTTCGCTCAACTTTACATACCACTGTTATCTCTCGATAAGACGTTATCAGCGACCTTCAGTGCGAGCACCGGTTAGGCAATATTCTAAACAATGCTACTGTAACAATAATAATAACATGTTGTTGTGCTGTTTGTCTCTGGGGTATTTTGGTCCAATAATAGTTCTCATTACCCTCGCCATTAATCTACACTTCTAATCTATACTATCTATACTAATATTATAAAGCAGACGAGTTTGTTTGTTTGGTTGAACGCGCTAATCTCAGGAACTACTGAACAGATTTGAAAAATTATTTCAGTGTTAGATAGCCTATTTATCGAGGAAGGTTATAGGATATATATCATCACGCTAAGACAAATAGGGTCGGAGCAGTAATGAAAAATGTTACGTAGACGACGTTGCACGGGTCAGCTAGTATAATATAAAGCTGAACAGTTTGTTTGTTTGGTTGGTTGAACGCGCTAACCTCATGAACTACTGGTTCGAATTGAAAAAGTATTTTAGTGTTAGATAGCTCATTTATCGAAAAAGGCGACATAACATCACGCTACGACCAATAAGAGCTGAGCATTCATTAAAATTGTGACGCAGATGAAGTTTCGCCGGTCATAGTCAGTACATACTCCTAAAGACAGTTTAAAAGTATTTCACGTAAACTAGGGCATAATTTTAAAAGCATTGCTCTTTCAGGTGTTCATAAAGGCCTGGATCGACATCATGTGTAGAACCTTCTCCAATCATGTATCATATCCAAAGTTTATGACTTCCAAATAGAATGGACCTCCTTGAGTTGTAAGCATGAGAAAGCGGAGCTAGTCAAACAGAAACCATTGAAATCCGATCACAGTTCCCCAGGAAAGTGTTTTTTTTTTTTTTTAGGATTGGAATTCATCAAATACCTACTGCTCTAAGCGAAGCGGAAGGGAGTGTCTGACTTTTACTGACTAAAACCCATCCGTGTTCTTCCTAACTAAATGAACTATGCGTTCCAGGGCCACGGTGACTCTCGATCAAATTCCACAACCCTGTCAGGGTAGCTACTGGAATCTTGGAGCTATATTAGTACTTCAACTATAATCAACTACAAAAGAGTAGTCTATAAGTCTGCTTAGCCAGAACTTAGCTCTAAAAAACAGATAAGTCTAGGACCAAGCCTAAAGGCAGCATAGCAACAGTGGACCCAACTTACAGTTGGAGCCAATCAACTGAGCACCCGTAGGCCATCGTGTCAAGTTCGTGTGGAAACCGCTGGACAAGTCTATAAACGAAACACGTAAATTTAACGCGCCCCACATTGCGTATGCGCACGCAAAATAGATTCGACTCAGTTTCTCACAGTGCTCTGTGGTTCTCAAGTATTTTAGTTGGTTGGGAGGAGTGCAAGTAGGGACGAGCAAAGGGAAAAGGAAAATTTTATAGTGGAATGATTAAGGTGTCACTAGATAATGTGGTCTCCAGGGTTGCGGAGTTTATTCGAAAGAGTCACCACTGCCCTGGAACGCAAAGGGCTTTAGGAGGAACATGGATGGATTTTAGTCAGTAAGATTCTGACACTCCCTTCTCTCTCCGCCCAGAGCGTAAAAAGCCATTTGATGATTTCAATACTAAAAAAAAAAGATTTTGTGACCTCACTCCCGAGCAGCTTCGGGACTTGGGAGAGAGGACAAAATCTTTTTTTATATGAATGTTATTGGTCTGAAGTTATAAGTTGTTGGTCTATAAGGGTCTGAACTTTCGAAGCAAGATAACTCGATAGGCTTCTCTATCCCCACAAGTAGATAACTCTACCTGGTCAGGATATATTAATGTCGTGGTAAAACAGTGTCGCTAATCATTGTAATCACTGTCAAGATCCTAAGTGACGAATCGTAAATAAAAACATTTGGTCCTAACGTCTCTTTGTCCTAAAAAAATGGCGGCCACTATCTTACATCACAAGATAATTTTGTTCTTTTAAAATAAACTAGCTTATACCTGCGGTTTCACTCGCGTTAAAGTAGCCTAAAGCCGTTTCCTGGACCCCATTTATCTCTGTACAGACAAACAAAAAAACTCACGACACATCACTACATGTCTGTTCGCGATATACTCAAAAACTACTGCACCGATGTTCGTTCGTGGAAATTATATTTATTTTTTCCTACTCCTCCGCTGTACTTTCTGATTAATTTCGATGCGGGATCCAAGACAGTTGAATCGTTTCTCCGGGAATTGTCGGGCTTCATTAGCTCGGCGTTTTTCTGGTGGTCGCCACTGTTGATTCTGGCTTTCAGGAGTTGCAGTGGCTGGGACTGTGTGGCGGGCTTGTCCCAAAAAAAAAACATGCACCGATGTTCATGCTGTTTTCACACCAATGGTTCTCGAGGAAGGTTTTAGTACATAATTTGTCAAGCAGGCGAAGCCTCGGAAATCAGCTAGTTAATAATATTAGAAGTTTAGGATTGATAATGATGACCGAAATCTATCCCTACCCTGTGTATGACTATCACTTTTTATTTTGTTTACGATAAAATAACGTTAAAGACCCACATAATTCTATTAATAAAATAGCATAGTCATAGCTAGATTCCTTCATCCAGCGTAATAAACTTTATTCTGCTCTTCAGAATTATTCTGGAAGCGCTGGAGATATTCTCAGAATTAATTATCTCACGTTGACCTAAATATAGTATTCCTAGAATCAGTTGACTGGACGTTTCCACAGCAAACTGTCATAAATTTTAGCTAATTGCTATAAATTCATTAGTTGGGACGCTAAATGGACTGGCAGACATTGTGTAATTTTAATTGATCTGTTCAGCAATGCCGCTCTTTTGAAGAAAGCGTAACTGGTGGTCTATAGCGAATCCACTGTTGTATTTCAAGACTACGAAAACTTACAGAAAAACTGCACCTCAACTCAGTATTTGCCCATACCGAGTTCCTCGACTGTACTTGCCAAGTTGGTTGGGAAGAGAAGCAGATATCAGCGTCCTCGTATATTATTGCTGAAACAGTCGCTTCGTACCCGAAGGGATAATTAACGGAACCCAACAACAAAACCTCCGATGTCCTTCCGCTGTTCATCAGTCTGTCTGTACGGCTGCACAAAAACAAATATTAAAAATTAAATTCATAATCAATGTTTGCCCCTTTCAACGAACGCTATATTTTTAGTTTCTTAGCCTCGCCCTAACCCGGGTATTTTTGCAATTGAAGATCCCAAAAAAACCTTTCCACTACGCAGCTCCTAATCCAATAAATCTCCGTTACATCCCAGTCATATATTTACATCATCTCACTCACAATGAAGGCTATTCCCGCGCATTAGGTCATGCAGCACAAGGTCAGGCCTGGCCGCCTGGTCGTGAACAGACGGCTCTCTGATTAGATGTTCCGTTTCCTAATGACTGCTGGTATCATTGTTATAGTGGGTCCACACAATACAGACCATCTGCACGAAAACGTCAAATTATACGTATGTTATGTTAACTCAACTTGAAGTAAGTTATTATAGCCCGGCGGGTTGTTTTTGCCCGGAGGTCAATAATATGATTGGAATTCAACTTGCGAGGCCGACGGGAACCGCTCGCGGCCAGTCACCTCTGTCATGACTTACGAAAAAATTTGTCGCAGTTGGTGTGAATAGTAGAGGATGCTCCTCAGGGATAAAGGTGTCTTTGCCTTGGGCAAGCTTGAAACCCTCGCTGCATTCATCATTCGTGTATTAACTCCAATAACTCCCTCGCTTTGCTCGGAGTTAAACTCGGGAGTTGACTTTCGGATCCTTCATTAGGTTCGGCATTAAATATGACGCCCGTGACATAAGACACTGCTTTATTCCCTCGGACTGAATAAAAGCATATCATTGCCTTTTTAGCTGACGTCAATATGCAGAGTAATCTCTATAATCGATTCGTATTTTTTTATTCAAATTTCATGACAAACGTCTGTATCGTGTCGAACCACTTTTATGGACCGTCCATAAACTACTATAGAATTTTGTCTGTCCGACAAAGTCGGTGGCGTCGGTGCACACAAATGTCTGTGTCATTTTTATGCAGAGTTCAAAGTCTGCTCAGACAAAATTTTGTATCGTGTGGATCCACTATTAGGTACTAGTGCCAGTGTGAGAGATAGAGGACGGAAAGGCGATAGCATTAGCGGATGTTTTAGATAAACATTATCGCCTAGTAGGGTCCCTTGTGTTAGTGAAATTGTAAATTGAGCTTTTGAAGCAAATATGGTATTGAAAACAGTCATTGACGGTTATGGTGATTTGACGCTGGGAAATGGAAAGGAAAACGTGTTGTGCTGACCCCAAGTAACATGCGAGGAGCACAAAAGGATTGATTGAAACAACATCTTTAGCAAAATCTACGGCATAAAATTTCAGACAGTCCCAGTACTATGTCGTGCCAATGCAATCAAGATTCCATTGTAACAGACGGAGCAGATTCAGGACGAATAGCACTATCCCTAGTATATCGTTACGGAATCACAATGGCACGTCACAGGGTCTTATTTTTGGACAAGAAGTCATCAATAGCTTCTCAAGCACTGGGTGAAGCGGAAGGGAGTGTCAGACTCTTAATTCTTCATCACTACACTTACTACTCCGCCGAGAGAAGTCATTTAATGATTTTCCATCCAAAAAAAGAGCGTCTCCGAATCTGAACACTGCTTCAACTTCGTCGTAAAAGATTTTCTCAATAATCTTCCATCTCCGATTTGATTCTAATTCATATGCTATCCATGGCAAATTAAAAGTAAATGCGTTGGCGTGCTAAACTTTCAGAGTTACATGCATTAATCATTCAAACATGCCAACACAAAAATACATTCCTCAACGTATCGATAATTCCAAGTGTGTGTGTGTGTGTGTTTTAATTCCTAGTGTGAGATCCAGGAATCAACAAATTTGAATGTACATATTGAACAATAAACTATTCTTATTCTTATTCTTATTCTTATTCTTATTCAAATTTATTCGAACCTTTAAATCAATGCGTGCCTACGCCCATACATGAAGCGTCAATAATAATGACTAATGTCTATGATTTTTGGCTATCACACAAAGTTTATGACTACCCTCTCCTATATTTAGGTATTACACACATTGTACTACAAGTTATTATTAGTAGATCATGATTTTAGACATCTATTTGTTTGATGCCAATGTTGGTCGTTGAAATGGTCGTGTTTACGGTTCGAATTGCGATGCAAGTGTGGGATGTTTCAACTGAATGATGTTATAAAGATGTTGTTTGTTTGTAAACTGATGAAAATACGAAAACGAAAATTATTTCAAGGATAGCAATCTACATTGTCGCCGCCTGTTGTAGAATAGTTTTCGTCTCGGAAATAAGAAAGGGGGATAAACCTCAGGATTGAAGATAGAAGATACAATTGATAGAAGTCGCAGGATAGGCTAGTTAGCAATAACAGTACAATAAAAAACCCACTGTAATTAGTTACGGAGAGCTGAACTCTGCACAAAAAGTTTAGATGAGTTTATTCATTTAGGTATTTAGGTGCAAGCTTGAAATTAATTTTTCTGCGCCTGCTCAGAAAAACTCTTAAGTTTTTACGTTAACAATACTGTCTTCATCTACGAATAATTTGAATTGTCAAGGGTTCGGTTTTTTTTTAAATCGAAGCTGGGCACGTTCCGAAACGTAGATCTACCGGGCACTGTTCATGTTACCCAATATTAACATTATTAAGCACGGAAGAGAATAATAATTATTTTGAACAAGATATCTCCCAGCAGTACCCAAAAATTTAAGCCTGTCATATTCACTTGAGGTTCTATAAGTAGTGTCATTCTTTATTTGGCAAAGACAACGCTGAAATATTTGCAAAGCAACACCCCACGAATCGCCCTTGATATATCAAAAGAATAGCATAGCACACGCTTTAACATACACGCAATACATTGTTCAAACGTTCTATAATTAGCGGTTATTATTTAAGGAATCTATTTATATGTATGTTTGTGTATTGGGTAATAATTCGGCAGACGGAAATCGAGGGCCCGCCTACGCACGCCGAGAAAAGCGTAGCGACGTGTGCACTGCGAGGCGTGTGGAACGAGATTAGCAAAGTTATGATGCACAGGTATTGCATGGGGTTTGGGTTTCCGATTGATAATCTCCATGTAAGAAATTTCCAAGAATTCCGTTCAGTAAGGGCATCCAGGAAATCAGCTAGTCTGGTAATCTTTCACTATTCCTTATGCTCAAAAGCCTTATACTCAATCTACCTAGCCTTTTCCCAGCTATATTGGGGTCGGCTTCCTCCCGTCTAACCTGACGCAGCTGAGTCCCATGTTTTTACACTGGTTGACATGCGCAACTTCATCTACGTCACATTTTTCATTAAACCTGTGCTTCTATTGGTCGTACGTGGTGTTATATAGCCTATAGTCTTCCTCGATAAATGGGCTATCAGACACCAATATTTTTTTTCAATTCGAAACAGAAATTCCTGAGGCAAGCGCGTACAACCAAACAAGCAAACTCTTCCGCTGTATAATATCAGATAGAGCGACTGCGTATCTGCGAAAGACTAGTGTCGGTTTTCTGGCTTCTGACTACCAGAATGTCAAAGATGTGCAAATGACAGCTTAACTTGACTAGGTTCTAGCCTTGATAGCCTATTCTGTCTACATCTCACCGTGTTCACTTCGGTGGAGTGAACGACGTGTGAGCTGTCATTCCATCTTGTTTGTATGGTTTGAGAGCTAACTTCGTGATCACTTCACCCACGCCTTCAGTTCGACATGTTTATAGAATCGTACGGCTGAATTAATTCAGTTCGTGCTTCTGATATGCAGTCAGACTTTCAGTTTTATAAGCAGTTTTAATTTCCTGAAAGTTTGATAACGGGAAAATGTAAGTTTGCTTCTTTTATGTTGTGTAAAATGCCAAATATAATTGACTTTCATAACCCATTGCAAAAACCTGGCCTCGTTTCCTATTGCTGGTCATATCCCTCGCTTTGAACAAGTGAACACATGAACATCACTCAACCGCCAGTACGACAAGACAGTCCCACGTGTTCAGAACTCCAACACATCTGCAAATGACACGTCTCAATCACACCTGTGCATGCGCCGCTCCCGGTGAAGATAAATCAACCGTTTGATTGTTTTGCACATGACTTATTAATAGGACACATTCTAACGGTTCAGAAAAAAGACTTGCTGGATATTCGAGATTGAAATTGGTATACAACCATTTTGTAATACGGGAGTATATCGTGTCAAGAAATTTAACACCAAGCTCCAAAATGTCTGTGACCTAAACTCCGGACAACGGGACAACATCGGATCGAATATCTGGAGATGCTTAGACTGTTGCCAAATTAGAATAGAAACGGACGTGTCTATCTAACGCATAGATAAAAAAAGTAGCTATGGATAATACAGTAAAATTAACCAGAAAATGAATCTCACGCAGTAACAAGGATAATTCTGTATATTGTTTTGTGTATTCTGACAAAGATACGGTCGTGAACTAATAACAACTTCAAACATCGATCATCACGCATTAGTGTTGACACTCAAATTATCACGCCGTTTGACTAATATGAAACAACAAGAAATTGACACGCTTCTGTATAATTACGGCTTAATGTGCCAACCGCTCATTCAGTACCATTAGCCGGTAGTGTCGGCACCAGAATGTGTGACACAGTGCCACTGTGGCAGTCCGGAACACGCGGGAATTCGCACTGTAATAATAATGCCCGTTTGGCGTCCTGCCATCTACTCGGAACACGGCGAAACTCATAAATATTCAGACAAACGTTTGATCAAATGTTACTTCATGATGTAATCTGGTACACCTGAAACTGAAACTTTTAAATAATATCGATCTTGCGTTGGTAGGATACGTTAAATCTTATGCTATGGTCGTTTAGTTTAAAGATTTAGGTCTTCGAATGCGGAAGATGCGTTGGTATCGGGTTGTCCTGTCTTCAGAAAATAGCACAAGATGTCCTGAGGTTCTGCGTTCTAACAAGCCTCCTCTAGATGCTAACGCAACTGGTGCTCCTTTGTATGAAAGTAACTGTTCTCTAGGGGCTCATGCGGATCCAAAACCACGTAAAGCGTCTTGTTTTACGCTCCGCTCCTATTGGTACATGGTTATATGTTTCCAAGGATGTGACTCCCATTTTTCCGGAAGTGCGGATCCCAGCATCAGTTTGCAAACATGCTTGCATTATGGAGATAGTATTGGTTGCACTTTATGGTTAGTTGGTAGTTGGAAATCTTTTTGTTGTCCTAGTATTCTTTCTACCTCTTGGCTACCACATCTCTAATACAAACGAAATGTTCTTGTTTCTACTAGAAATAACCTAAAAATATTCACACTTTCGTAACCTATATTTATTCTGGCCCACAATGTTGTTTGGAATTCCTATTTATATTGTGGTCAGAAAACTTGCGATTCACGTTTTCAGACGACATTTGGACGCTGATTCGTGTCGTATTTACTTCAGTTTTCATGCATTACAGGAAATTATTGCCTGCATTATATTAAGAAGTTGATAGAGTTGGCCGCAACTGTCATAGTAATATTTTAATCTTGTCCTGAGTTGTGGAGGTTGCATGTCATGTAAATTAGGTACTTTTCTCTATTTATAGGAACTGTAAACAATATTAATGTAGCAATAAATAGTGTGAAGATATAAGGCTAAACTTACTAAGAAATGCGTTGAAATAGAAGAGTTCTAAACGGCACCCGATCAGGATAACTACCAGTGTGGCCCTGCAATCAGGATATTAAGAGAACCAAGGAGTTATTTAAATGATCGTAAATTCAAAACTATTATTTTCGTGCTAGCTTAGTATTGACTATTAAACGATGTTTTAAGACATCATTATCTGTGCTCGTAAATAAACTATAAATATTATAAAATACAGTAATGCACCTTGCAGCCAGTATGTATTCATTATATAAAATTTATTTGTATTAAGTTTCAAATGCCGTCGTGAGCGACCTACATTAGCGATTTATACTCTAGTTGTGGCGCCAAAAATGTTTAATTACGTGTTTTCGTAAATTAGATGGCCGACTTTCACTAGGTCGTTTGTACACGTGAAAGTTTTCGCGCCCATAATTTTCAGAGACAACGCGAAATAATTGGCGCGCAAGTTTACAGATAATTAAACTGTTTATTATTTTATGGTAACACTTTCACATTGTGTTATTGAGTAAGGAAAGAGAAATTACGAATTTTGAATGTAAAATTCCAGTCTAAGTAACTGAAACATATCATTGAAATTAAATAAAACAATTTAAACCTTGACGACTTGGTGATAATGATACCATTGAGCAAGTAAATGATGGCATAATTTTATTGTATTATTTAAGTACCGCTGAAGATTTAAGTCATTTTGTAATATTGGTCTTTAAAGACGACGAAGACACAATATGACAATAATATACGAATATGAACTTATTCAAATATCAATTCCGCTGCCTCTCTGTTATCCTCAAGGAAAATACACTCGTTCGAACCATCAAGCCGTATCGCAGTCCACTGCTGGGCGTAAGCTTCTCCCGAGGACTCACTTTCATCTAACTTTTATTAACTTTCCTGATGCGCCCGCTCTTAACCGCGATCTCACCTGAAGGCAAGTGATGGTTGAGATCTACGATGTAACGAGCGAGTCCAGACGATGCCACCGGGTCTAAAAAGGCCATTTTAGCAGAATCAGAAAGCACATCATGCTACCCGTCACTGTCAAATTTCCCAATCAACTTTGAACCTAATGCATTGTTGTTTTGTTAATATTATGATTCTAATATGATTCTGCTAAAGTGGCCTTTTTAGACCCGCTGTTTATTATCGCTATCCTCAGTGAAGATCTAATATTTTTTTGCCGGGTTTTTAACATTTTAATGTTATTCGATGAAGATAGTTCGCGCTCTTTCATTCGACCAATCAAAAAGGAGGCATCAGTATGATTGAGACGCAAAAATGTTTTTTTTCTTTCTCTTTTTTCGTTTTTATTCTGATCCGACTGATTTATAAGCCTTTTTCGATATTTAAATTTATACGAGGGTTACTAACAGGAGTAAAGTAGACTTTATACTTATGCACTGTTCGAACTTCACTGACGCTATGCCAGGCTGATGGGTCATAGGTCCTACAAACGCAGCTGCTGGCAGAGAGTTCCACGTTTTGGTTTCGATTTCTGATCCTGTTGAACTTACATGTATGTTTTGTCTATTCCAGGTTGGTCGCATACCTGCAGACCATCCTCTCGTGGGCGGACACAAGGGCCCCGTTCTCGATATCGCGTGGTGCCCACACAATGACAATGTCATCGCTAGCGGCTCTGAGGACTGCGTTGTCAAGGTAAGGATACGTTCAGAAGGACCAGAGAAATAATCACTAACATACAAATAAAAACTTGTTATTAAAATGATTGGCAACCCCAATGAAGCCAAATGCTGATCAACCCAAATGCTCTGAAGGGTCGCATTTATTTAGGAGAATTTAGGCATCAATATATGCATGTCAGTGAATCTTTGTTCTTGCATCAATGATAGATATATTTTATCGGGCAGTTACAGTATCGCCTTAAAATCACAGCTTTATACAACAAGATATACATTTTATTCATTTTAAGAATTTTTAACCTTCGGTAAGTGAAATAAGAAGCATCATATAATCGACGACATGCGTGCGTGACACTGCGTGTCGCGGGTTCGATCTCGCACGGAACAAATATTTGTATGGCCTACAGATTCCGGGCCTGGCTGTTTGTGTACGTGAGTTTGTATGTTTGTGAACGCACCCACGACACAGGAGAAATTCCTAGAGTGGGGTAACGTTTTAAAAAAAAATCGCCTTTGTTACTCGACTGCCCCAAAAGGAGGGTACTGCATTTAAACCGAGGAAATAAAGAAAGCGGTTGCAAAGTCGACGCATGTTCCGGCCTCCCAGGACCATTTGATTCTCTCTCTAAACCCGTACCCTCACGCCCCAGGTATGGCAGATCCCGGACGGAGGCCTGTCGCGTACCCTGACGGAGCCGGTGGTGGACCTGGTGTTCCACCAGCGCCGCGTGGGGCTGGTCCTGTGGCACCCCACCGCGCAGAATGTGCTGCTCACCGCGGGCTCGGATAACCAGGTAACTAATACTTAGTTAAAGGTTTTGTAACTACAGGCTTGACACTGAGTGGAGTGCGCAGCCTCCGACCAATATATGGCCCACTTGTTGTAGTGCCCCAAGGGAGTTCGAGTGAACAGGCTCCTTCTGGGTAAGCTCGCTCCATCGTAGACTTTGTCTCTGTCATCTCTGACCAAGACTAGAGTCAAGAGCAAACCCATCACAAATAAAATAAAGGGCCCTTACATCTGCACAATAGTCAGATAGATTTTACCAATAAATTAACGACACGTATTTTTTCTTTTTTCTCGTAAACAAAACATGATTACGTTACATGAGTTTTCAATGCCAGTGCGTTGAAAACTCGTGTTACGTGACGTTACCAGCTCCCACTCTTGAACTTTAATACGCTTTATCTTCGTCGAAAAATTATGTCAAGCGATTTTAAACCATATGCAGTACATAACAACTGTCCAATTCACTTGCCCTGTAAATCTGTCGATTATAGTCACCTGCATAGCCTCTCTGACAATCCGTAATGACTGCAAAAGAAATACAAATGACAAGCGTCGGCGAGCGTTGCTTAACCTTGGAGATCGACTCATGCGGTTGTTATTTAGTATATACTAAATGAATCCGCCTTGTTGTCGACAGATAGCGATCTGGAACGTGGGCACGGGCGAGGTGCTGCTGACGCTGGACTGCCACCCCGACCTCATCTACTCCGCCTGCTGGAACTGGACCGGCTCCAAGCTGCTCACCACCTGCCGCGACAAGAAGATCAGGTAATACCTATCATCAGCCTCATCACAGGAAACACAAGCCTGTGCGACCCTGTGTTTTCCAGCTGACTACCCTGAGAAGAAACACCGAAACAAACACAGAAACTAAGATTGAAATTCTAAACTCACACTGAACCCTCGGTTACTGCGAGATACGGGAGGAGAATTAACGCCTGCAAGTGGAACTGAACTCACGAATAATAAATTACCCTGTCTAAAAATAATTTCGTATGCGTTGAATAAAATCTAAACCCAACTCTAGCAAGATGTGGATAAGATGACAAACCTTCCTTAACGTTTTGCCCTTTCCCCAGAATCATCGACCCCCGCAAAGGCGAGGTGGAGTCAGAAGCGATCGCTCACGAGGGCAGCAAGGCGTCGCGTGCCATCTTCCTGAAGCATGGACTCGTCTTCACTACCGGGTATGTACTTTTTAAATGGATATTATCTACATCATCATTTGCCTAGCCTTTTCCCAATGAAAGGGGTTGGTTTCCAGTCAGACTGATTTCACCAGAATACTAGTATTTAACAACATGGAGCGACTGCCTATCTGACCTCCGCAAGTCCACAAACCAGTAACTGTGTAAAATGGTCCTTCTTGGCAAGACTAGTGTCAGATTTTTTGGCTTCAGACAATCGATCTACAAATGACATCCAGGACATGTTAAATTAACAGTTGCCTTTGTTCCTTGCAGGTTCAGTCGCATGTCGGAGCGCCAGTACTCACTCCGCACTCCAGATGCCCTCAACGAGCCCATCGTGACCGTGGAGATCGACACCAGCAACGGAGTCATGTTCCCCTTGTACGACCCCGACACCAACATGATCTACTTGTGCGGCAAGGGCGACTCTGTCATACGCTACTTTGAGGTGAGGCATGTTACCAGTGGCTACTAGTGTGTGTATAGACACAACGGAGTCATGTTCCCCTTGTACGACCCCGACACCAACATGATCTACTTGTGCGGCAAGGGCGACTCTGTCATACGCTACTTTGAGGTGAGGCATGTTACCAGTGGCTACTAGTGTGTGTATAGACACAACGGAGTCATGTTCCCCTTGTACGACCCCGACACCAACATGATCTACTTGTGCGGCAAGGGCGACTCTGTCATACGCTACTTTGAGGTGAGGCATGTTACCAGTGGCTACTAGTGTGTGTATAGACACAACGGAGTCATGTTCCCCTTGTACGACCCCGACACCAACATGATCTACTTGTGCGGCAAGGGCGACTCTGTCATACGCTACTTTGAGGTGAGGCATGTTACCAGTGGCTACTAGTGTGTGTATAGACACAACGGAGTCATGTTCCCCTTGTACGACCCCGACACCAACATGATCTACTTGTGCGGCAAGGGCGACTCTGTCATACGCTACTTTGAGGTGAGGCATGTTACCAGTGGCTACTAGTGTGTGTATAGACACAACGGAGTCATGTTCCCCTTGTACGACCCCGACACCAACATGATCTACTTGTGCGGCAAGGGCGACTCTGTCATACGCTACTTTGAGGTGAGGCATGTTACCAGTGGCTACTAGTGTGTGTATAGACACAACGGAGTCATGTTCCCCTTGTACGACCCCGACACCAACATGATCTACTTGTGCGGCAAGGGCGACTCTGTCATACGCTACTTTGAGGTGAGGCATGTTACCAGTGGCTACTAGTGTGTGTATAGACACAACGGAGTCATGTTCCCCTTGTACGACCCCGACACCAACATGATCTACTTGTGCGGCAAGGGCGACTCTGTCATACGCTACTTTGAGGTGAGGCATGTTACCAGTGGCTACTAGTGTGTGTATAGACACAACGGAGTCATGTTCCCCTTGTACGACCCCGACACCAACATGATCTACTTGTGCGGCAAGGGCGACTCTGTCATACGCTACTTTGAGGTGAGGCATGTTACCAGTGGCTACTAGTGTGTGTATAGACACAACGGAGTCATGTTCCCCTTGTACGACCCCGACACCAACATGATCTACTTGTGCGGCAAGGGCGACTCTGTCATACGCTACTTTGAGGTGAGGCATGTTACCAGTGGCTACTAGTGTGTGTATAGACACAACGGAGTCATGTTCCCCTTGTACGACCCCGACACCAACATGATCTACTTGTGCGGCAAGGGCGACTCTGTCATACGCTACTTTGAGGTGAGGCATGTTACCAGTGGCTACTAGTGTGTGTATAGACACAACGGAGTCATGTTCCCCTTGTACGACCCCGACACCAACATGATCTACTTGTGCGGCAAGGGCGACTCTGTCATACGCTACTTTGAGGTGAGGCATGTTACCAGTGGCTACTAGTGTGTGTATAGACACAACGGAGTCATGTTCCCCTTGTACGACCCCGACACCAACATGATCTACTTGTGCGGCAAGGGCGACTCTGTCATACGCTACTTTGAGGTGAGGCATGTTACCAGTGGCTACTAGTGTGTGTATAGACACAACGGAGTCATGTTCCCCTTGTACGACCCCGACACCAACATGATCTACTTGTGCGGCAAGGGCGACTCTGTCATACGCTACTTTGAGGTGAGGCATGTTACCAGTGGCTACTAGTGTGTGTATAGACACAACGGAGTCATGTTCCCCTTGTACGACCCCGACACCAACATGATCTACTTGTGCGGCAAGGGCGACTCTGTCATACGCTACTTTGAGATGAGGCATGTTACCAGTGGCTACTAGTGTGTGTATAGACACAACGGAGTCATGTTCCCCTTGTACGACCCCGACACCAACATGATCTACTTGTGCGGCAAGGGCGACTCTGTCATACGCTACTTTGAGGTGAGGCATGTTACCAGTGGCTACTAGTGTGTGTATAGACACAACGGAGTCATGTTCCCCTTGTACGACCCCGACACCAACATGATCTACTTGTGCGGCAAGGGCGACTCTGTCATACGCTACTTTGAGGTGAGGCATGTTACCAGTGGCTACTAGTGTGTGTATAGACACAACGGAGTCATGTTCCCCTTGTACGACCCCGACACCAACATGATCTACTTGTGCGGCAAGGGCGACTCTGTCATACGCTACTTTGAGGTGAGGCATGTTACCAGTGGCTACTAGTGTGTGTATAGACACAACGGAGTCATGTTCCCCTTGTACGACCCCGACACCAACATGATCTACTTGTGCGGCAAGGGCGACTCTGTCATACGCTACTTTGAGGTGAGGCATGTTACCAGTGGCTACTAGTGTGTGTATAGACACAACGGAGTCATGTTCCCCTTGTACGACCCCGACACCAACATGATCTACTTGTGCGGCAAGGGCGACTCTGTCATACGCTACTTTGAGGTGAGGCATGTTACCAGTGGCTACTAGTGTGTGTATAGACACAACGGAGTCATGTTCCCCTTGTACGACCCCGACACCAACATGATCTACTTGTGCGGCAAGGGCGACTCTGTCATACGCTACTTTGAGGTGAGGCATGTTACCAGTGGCTACTAGTGTGTGTATAGACACAACGGAGTCATGTTCCCCTTGTACGACCCCGACACCAACATGATCTACTTGTGCGGCAAGGGCGACTCTGTCATACGCTACTTTGAGGTGAGGCATGTTACCAGTGGCTACTAGTGTGTGTATAGACACAACGGAGTCATGTTCCCCTTGTACGACCCCGACACCAACATGATCTACTTGTGCGGCAAGGGCGACTCTGTCATACGCTACTTTGAGGTGAGGCATGTTACCAGTGGCTACTAGTGTGTGTATAGACACAACGGAGTCATGTTCCCCTTGTACGACCCCGACACCAACATGATCTACTTGTGCGGCAAGGGCGACTCTGTCATACGCTACTTTGAGGTGAGGCATGTTACCAGTGGCTACTAGTGTGTGTATAGACACAACGGAGTCATGTTCCCCTTGTACGACCCCGACACCAACATGATCTACTTGTGCGGCAAGGGCGACTCTGTCATACGCTACTTTGAGGTGAGGCATGTTACCAGTGGCTACTAGTGTGTGTATAGACACAACGGAGTCATGTTCCCCTTGTACGACCCCGACACCAACATGATCTACTTGTGCGGCAAGGGCGACTCTGTCATACGCTACTTTGAGGTGAGGCATGTTACCAGTGGCTACTAGTGTGTGTATAGACACAACGGAGTCATGTTCCCCTTGTACGACCCCGACACCAACATGATCTACTTGTGCGGCAAGGGCGACTCTGTCATACGCTACTTTGAGGTGAGGCATGTTACCAGTGGCTACTAGTGTGTGTATAGACACAACGGAGTCATGTTCCCCTTGTACGACCCCGACACCAACATGATCTACTTGTGCGGCAAGGGCGACTCTGTCATACGCTACTTTGAGGTGAGGCATGTTACCAGTGGCTACTAGTGTGTGTATAGACACAACGGAGTCATGTTCCCCTTGTACGACCCCGACACCAACATGATCTACTTGTGCGGCAAGGGCGACTCTGTCATACGCTACTTTGAGGTGAGGCATGTTACCAGTGGCTACTAGTGTGTGTATAGACACAACGGAGTCATGTTCCCCTTGTACGACCCCGACACCAACATGATCTACTTGTGCGGCAAGGGCGACTCTGTCATACGCTACTTTGAGGTGAGGCATGTTACCAGTGGCTACTAGTGTGTGTATAGACACAACGGAGTCATGTTCCCCTTGTACGACCCCGACACCAACATGATCTACTTGTGCGGCAAGGGCGACTCTGTCATACGCTACTTTGAGGTGAGGCATGTTACCAGTGGCTACTAGTGTGTGTATAGACACAACGGAGTCATGTTCCCCTTGTACGACCCCGACACCAACATGATCTACTTGTGCGGCAAGGGCGACTCTGTCATACGCTACTTTGAGGTGAGGCATGTTACCAGTGGCTACTAGTGTGTGTATAGACACAACGGAGTCATGTTCCCCATGTACGACCCCGACACTAGCATTATGTAGTCGTATCCTTCGGCCAAAGAATCATGTTTTAAATAAATATTAACACGACTTAAACATATTTGTGGTTACTATAATTACAGGTGACACCAGAGCCGCCATTCGTCCATTACATCAACACCTTCCAAACCCCGGACCCACAGAGAGGTGAGCACATCATTATAGTAGCCAAATTTTTTGTCAATTAAACTGTGAATTAGAATATTTTTGAACACCGAAACTTGAGTGAAAACTTCCTAGTGTTCAAAGGTTAGGTAATAATCAACTACCCAGCCACTTAAAATATTTTGTTTCCTAGTCATACATATATTATAATTTCGATAGTAACTTTGCTATTCTACTTGTTTTTTACCTCTTCGCGTCTGAACGTACGCAAGATTTACTGGCTTCTGACAATCCGTAACGACTGCCAAAGATCTACAAATGACCTCCGGGACTTACGGCTTAACGTGCTTTCCGAGGCACGGAGGAAACTCAATATGTTAAGATGGTGACCCATCCACAGACCAACCTTGGCAAGCGTTGATCGACCCGTGTGGCTGTTGTTATGTAGCCACGAGCTCCTAGAAGTAAAGTTGACTGTAACTGGTATTCCCAGGTATCGGCATGATGCCCAAGCGAGGCTGCGACGTAGCCACCTGCGAGATCTCCAAGTTCTACCGGCTCAACAACTCCGGCTTATGTCAGGTTAGTGGGATTTTCTAATAATAAGATATCAATTTAGATGGTTCTGTTTTGTGCGGCTTCGTTAATTTAATAATACAATTTCAATGGGATTCATGTTTTGTAATGCCTTCACGATTATAAATAATTAATTTCAACAAAATCATAACTTAATTTCTGTATATTTGCACGCCGAAATTAAAGGCAGAAATAAGAGAACAATTTTGTACATTTTACCAATCGATCAATCATTTATTTAGGCAAATAAATGATGTTGATTGAGTCCTCAGATTTTGTTCGACTAATATGTGACCATTTGGGCCGACGAATGCGTCAAATTTTAAATTTCTAAAGTTTACACAAGGAAGAAAAAACATAACTAGTATTAAACCCTGCTGTTTTAGGTCAGCATTCCACTAAAGTCTTACTAAGAATGTTTGGTCGTTACTTACAGTACGAATATTCTAACTTTACCCATGCGAAGTTGGCTGTTAGTGACGACCGCGCAGGGTCCATCGCGTAGAAAAGTGTTACGTTCGTAGATTATGTTTTTTTTTGTGTACGTGTTATATTTGAATTTTGAAAAAATGCATGCAATAACAATAAAATCGATCACAAAGTAACACAACAAACACATACGCTACAAGAAAACACAAAATACAAGTCAAACAGTAAGAAAAAACCAGAATAATTAATTAAAACAATAACAACGTTTAACACTTTTCGCACCAACAGTCGTATTGCATTGAGGAAGCGAGGCACAAGTATGCATCAAACGTATACGAGTGACTGAGACGGCATACGCGACGTACCCGCATTGCGCTTTTCTATGTTTCTTGTCAAATTGACATCCTGCGCAATCGATTGCGACGTACTTCGCATGGGTAAACTTAGATTATTCGTACTGTAATTGAGAGTGTGATATGTGCACAGGTGGTATCCATGACAGTCCCGCGCAAGTCGGAGCTGTTCCAGGAGGACCTGTACCCCGACACGCTCAGTGACGAGGCCTCGCTCACCGCCGACGAGTGGCTCGCCGGGGAGGACGCAGAGCCCTGCACCATGTCGCTCAAGGTACCCTATAGGACGCGCAGGGCCCGCAGGCATCCGGTACTAAGGGATATAGGGACTGTAGGACCCGCAGGACCATAGTAGCCAGCAATATATGGACTTTAGAACTCACACATGGTAGCAAGGGATACGGTAGAGAGGAGATTAAGGACTGTAGGATGTTGTACGTACAACTAAGGTGTGGTCTGCTAGAGTCTGTTTCCTGATAGCTACAGCCTGGGAAGGGGTATGTAAGGTCTGCAGGCAGATGGTTGCAAGGGTAATAGGGACTGCAGGACCAATGTTTGGTCGAAATGTTCTGGTTAATTATAGATGCCGAATATTTTTTTCATATGGATTCTGTAACTTGGCTATCTGTGTTAACACAATAAGCCATTCAGCTGAGGTATCTCGATCTATGTCTTGTTAGCAGAAGCAATTCCCATGAGTCCCTCGCATCTGGTGAATTCATGCCGATCAATAAACGGGCCGAATAAAAAACATTTAGGCGGAACATATGTAGCTGAGATGAAAAACAATGTCTAATAAGCAAAGTAGACTTGAAATTATGATTCGAGATAATTTTAATCAAACGCCACTAAGTCAAACAAGTATCGACTTTAGAGTAGTGAATTTTAAGTTTATTTTTTAAGTGATAAGAGTATGAAATCTGAATTAAAAATTTAGAAGAAAAAGTCATGTTGCTGCGACTTCAAATAAATTGGTATCATTGATGTTATATGTTTATCGAAGTTAGAGCATGCTTTGCTAAGTGATTCTTATAACAGAGAAAATTTAATAACCTTTGGGTATGAAAAGATAGATGCGTGACTAGCAGTTATTATTCAAACATAACGGGTCTTTGCTGTCCGCGCAGTCAAGTAAAAAGTTAGGACCAATCCTAGATCTCGATAGCATTTTCTTAGCTCTTCTATTTCTTATCCCAAATTGAGTACAACGGCAAAGTTGAAACTTGAAGCGTCCTCATGAAGAATGTAAGACTATATTCGTGACAATTTAAGAAGTCGGATTCGACAGCTGTGTAGAGAGGGAGAGAAGATCGCTTTACCACTAAGTGCGAAAGAGATTTATTTTCGAAATTTTATTTTCATGTCTCTTTCATATTTACTAGTAAAGCAATGTTGTATCTTGCTGTCAAATCCGACTTAGGGCGGATTTCATCAATCTAATACTGAACGCGATCATCATATGAACCACGGGCTGTTAGTGTCATTATTTTCTATGGAATATTGATACTGACAAGTCTTGAACGCAGCTTGATCGCGATCAGTTTCATTTAGGAGTGGGTTGGAACAGATACAATTAGAAACCTGTTTCCCCTGTTTCAGTTCCAAGAAGAAAACAGTTTCAAAAACCTGTTCCAAAAAAACAGCCTGTTCCACTGGAACTAAAGACTCATTGATTGCAACAGATTCAGAAACAGTACCTGCTACCATAGATAATCCTGCTACTGAAAAGGTCAGAAACAGTGACAGGCAGGGAACAGGTTCTATCTCTTTCTATTACAATGAACCAGAGGAGCAAAGAGCTTGTTCCAAAGAACAGATGTTGTCTCTTTCTATTATAATAAGTCAGAAGAGAATGGAGCATGTTCCATTTGAAACTGTTTCACAAAGCTGTTCCAGGTCGTTTCGTTTGGTATGTCGAGTTACGGCTACTACGATTGTTTGAGGAATAGGCGAAATAGGTAGGAGCTGTTATTTCGGTTCTGAGATACCTGTTTCATGTTGTTACTTTGAAATACCTATTTTTTTTAACTGTTTCGATAAATACGCCTCACTCCTAGTTTCATTGGTGAAATCCACTCTTAGACTGTGACAAATATAAATAGTTTTAAGTTCTACTGTGACACTTGTCAATAGGCATGCTCTGTGTGTAATTTGTGTTTTCTTTTTTTTTTCGCAATATTTTTTCAGTATGGTAAGTATGCTTTTCATTAACTTCGTGACATCCATCACATTTATGATAACCCTTTATTATTTAGAAAATTTAATTTTTTGCATGTTTTACATGAGATTATCGATTTAATATTTTGGAAGAATAATGTAAAAAAAACCGTAAGGATTCTTTTTCATTTGAAAAAATGTTTCATTGTTCTAATTTTACACCTTATTGTTATGGGTTGTTTTAAATCTCAAAAATGGTCGAAACACGATGCCCTATGATAAATTTTTGGCCATTTGTATCGAAGGACCAGCACTCTAATTGATCTTATTTTGAAATATATAACTATCTTCTATCAGCAACTACGCCCTCGTGATCCCTAGGGAGCATAGTCCCGGGATAAAAAGTAGCCTATGTCCTTTCTCATGCTGTAAACTATCTTTGTACTAAATTTCATTTAAATCGGTTCAGTAGTTTAGGCGTGATTGCGTAACACGCAAACAGACAGAGTTACTTTCGGATTTTATAATATTATTTATGGTATACATACAATGACTTAATTTTGACTACTTAATTTAATCCATTCCTTAATTTTCAAGCTGTCTCAAGCTTTGCGCAAACTAATTAGTCTGCTGGCCCTAAGATCAACAACTACAGATAATTGCAAATTGTACGGTCAGCAACGAAAGTCCATTAACACTTCAATTTCAAATATGTTGAATGAAGATACTGCTCTTTACTATTACATGAGTTTCGAATATTATTAGTTCTATTGAAATCGTATGTAAAAGTAAAAATGTTTTGCTGATCGTACCAGAGGACCAGTAGGGCCATTCTCGTATTTAGAAAAGAGCGTTCGCATCGCAGTCGCAAAATTTCAAAAGCCGCGATGATTTTGCGAACTAAATTTGGACTAAAAAAATTGAATTAGTCCGTCAGATAGATTTCCAAAAAATATTGGCACCTAAATTTAACTTTTTTCATTTAATCATGTAAAAAAATAAGACGACGTGTGACGCATTACGGTACACTTTTTACCGAATAGTGACGTCACAACACCCCACTGATCATTGATGCGTTATATTTTCGTTAATTTATATTAAGAGTGTGTATTCCGTCCACTAGCGCCGCCAATCGTTTTTTATTAATTGTGGTAAATTTAAGACACGTAGATAAAAAACCGCTCTGTAGTGTACTGAAGAAATGTATCTATTATTTTTTGACACCTATTTTTAATACATAACTCATGGCTAAATAGCCAAAACGGCAATTATTGCTAAAAGTGGCCACTTTTAGCAAAAATATCGACTTTGGCAACTATTTATGTTCTAAAGTACAAAACATAACTCTCAAAAAATAATAGATACATTTCTTCAGAACACTACAGAGCGGTTTTTTATCTACGTGTCTTAAATTTACCACAATTAATAAAAAACGATTGGCGGTGCTAGTGGACGGAATACACCCTCTTATATACGAGTTTTTTTGCTTTACTGTATGTTACTTTATGTTTAGATGATCTGACGGACTAAATAGAATCATATTTTTGATGTGAAACATCTATTGGCTTGGCAAAAAAAAAACAACTCGTGTGACGTGGCGGAAATGACGCTGTCATGTCGTGATACCCCCATTACGCAGCCTGTTATCGACCGCGAACTTTAGAACTAATCTATAAGATTTTTACTAATTATGAGTACTAATTAACATAAATGTTTCACATCTACCTAGCGTCCCGTGAAGGCTATTTCATTTTTCACCCCTATTGGCCTTTATCATAAACCTTAATATTACTAAGGAAACAGATACCCCACACCCGCGGTCCGAAGGACCAGTAAGCGTCGTCTTGAATGTTCCTGTTGGCTTGCTCTAACGACTATAATCTGCGTTGATTTTGTATGTTGTGTGTTGTGTCTCTTTAACCGCGACTTTTAAATAGTTTGAGATTTTTTTTGTCGTGTTACTAACATGTTTTTATGTTAATCTTAAGATTATATTTACTTAAAGTGGGAATCTTTTTGTACTTTGCATATTTTATTCTTCAAATCTATCTTGCAAAGTAGTTCTTTCGAAAAAATAAAGCGTAATTTTGTAATCATATTTTCTTATTTGTGTGTAATCAAGTTACTTTGAATCTAAAATTAAAAAAAAAAACATTCAAAAATTATACCCTAACTTCTGTATTGAATAAAGTATGGCCTTCATTAATATGACAACTTCTGCGTTGACTTTGCTTTGGCAGAAGATTATGGGCACTTTTCAATCAATAATATTTGGGATCTCTGGTGCTTATCATTGCTATAATTTTCTTTCAATTCATCTCTAATCCAATGTCAATTTAATGCTAAACCTAACATCACACCTCAACTATCCAAAGGGGTGTGTAGACTTTTTTTTTAAACAATAATCTGCTGGTAATGTAATTTTGTTTCTATGAAATGTACAGGTTATGTTGATGGTCAACTTATACCATGGTTTGCTGCTGAAAATGTCTAAATAAGACGCAATAGTACATTGGCAGAAAAACTACTTTGGCTAAGTTGGCAAAGTAGTTTTCGTACTTACTCGTATATCAAAATTATATTGGCTTAAAACAAGGTTCATATTCCAATATGAATATTAGCAATATACAAAAAAAAAAGGTTAATTTTCGTATAAAACACTTAAATTATCACAAAAAAGTCAAAAGGTGAACTGTGAATCCGAGAAGTTTTAATTCTACATAGACTTAGGAAGTAATTTGATTTAACACAAATAAGTTATTTATCCCCCTATAAAAACCAAAATAAAATAAACGTAAAATCAGTAATCACAATTCGATCAAAGCCTCTATCAAAGTTAGAGACAGCACACCGACCCCCTCCCCCCAAGCCAACAGCCTCGTTCTAGACAGATGCTATAAGGTAGGGCCCCCCGACCGAACTCCAGGAGCGTGCGCTGGTTGTACAGGGCGGCTACGTGAGCGGGCGCGCCACGCAGAGCTTGCACGTCAGCAAGAAGGCCAACGCGCTGGCCGGCGCCAAGGAGCGCGAGAAGGACAAGGACCGCTCGCCCACGCCCGCCGCCGCCACGCGCCGTGACGACAGCCACGCCGGCACGCCCGCCTCCGCCACGCCGCCGCCGGCTGTCACCGCTGCTATTGTACGTATTTACATCTACTCTTTATCAAAAACTAGCTGTCCCCCGCGGCTTCGCTCCCGTTCAAAATGTATAGTTCCCGTTCCCGTGGGATTTTCGATTTCCGGGATAAAAACTATCCTATATCCGTCTCCTAGTTCCAAGCTACCTCCCCACCAATTTTCAGCTAATTCGATTCAGCCGTTCTTGAGTTATAAATAGTGTAACTAACACGACTTTCTTTGCGCAAAAAGCTCCCCTAACTCCCCTGTCTATCTTTCTTAAACGGTAACGAAAACAAAGTTTGAAAATCATCCCTTTAAGTGAACATACACAGCGTAAACTCTGCAATCTAGTGTTTTACAATTGGAACTTTGATCATAATATAAATCCAAGTAGGTGCATATTTATATGAAACTTTAACGTCAAGAATACTTGACATTGTCACTACTTTGCTGCCACCTATAGTTCACGCACGCTCCCTATACTAAACTTATCTACTTCCAAACCATTCTAGGAAAAACAACTGTCAGACCTAGTCGACGAGATCCGCAAACTGAAGTCCGTGATCGTCAAACAAGAGAACCGCATCCGCGCGCTGGAGGCCACGGTGAAGGCCCCGGCGGCCGCCGCGTCGCCCGTGGCGCCCCCCTCCCCCTGCCCCGCGCCGCCCGCCAGCCCGCCGCACAACCATGACGACGACGCCATGGCCCCGGACGAGGTCTGAGGGGGGGGGGAGGTAACTAGCTTTGTGTTCTTTAATCTAGTGGGAAAGGACGGGAAGTTCTTTTGTAACTGATTGTCAGATTCAGAATTACTTATAATCAATAGAAAGTTGAAAAGTCTATTTAACAGGAGGGTAATAAAACTGTATAAGATATTCGTTCGCAGCCCTGATGTAAACATATTTAGAAAGAAAAAGAGTTAATTTGCGCCATTTAATGTCAAAAACTTATCAAAAGGTAGGGTAATTTAAACGTTTTTGACAGTTTGCAACTGTGGTGCGAATGGTAATGCTCCTTAAAAAAAGAAAGATTTGTCCTTCTACTCTATATTTGTTTTAAAGACATACTTTCTAAATTCTAGGTAATTAGTAACGGAATTGAGTCACTGTTGTATTAAGATGAATGCATAAAACGGAATTGATGTTTTGTGATACAAACCTGTCTTTCGTATAAACTATTCTCTATTTCAATTTATGAAAGGCTTTATAAAGTATCTTCTTTTTTTATATTTTAAAAAGAACACTAGATTAAAAACACAAAGTTGACGTGTCGATATTTATTTTATACCTGTTTCCACAGATTATAAATTCTGTATTACTAAGCAGAGTACATAGTGACAGTTTAGAATATATATCGACGATCGAAATGAATGATGAAAAGTCACCACATTTGAATATAATACAATAAACTTGACAATAATATTATACCGTAATTAGGATCGGGCATAAGCAGTAAGATAAGAGCTTGTAAAATATAAATGTTTTGAACTTTCATTGTTTCGTAATAATAGGAGTACACTGGCGAGCAGAAATCTTTGCACATTTTTAAGGTAAAGTGCCACTAAACGTTTTTGGCATAAAATTAACATAAATGAAGGAATTTTGATAAAATGTAGACTGTTTATGAAATTAAACTACAGTTGTGTAATCTCCTGACTGCCAGTGCACTCCACCTATTTATTCATATAAATAATTTTGTAAATAGTAAGTTTAATGAAGTGATAAAAACGCGGAATAAAATTATGTGCCTTAACTCATTTAATTATATAATTTACCGTCAGAAGTCATCTATAATGCTGTCAATTGGTGGTGTACATTTTTGTGTGCTTTGACTATAAGGAGCACGAAAACCTCTGGCTCGCACTAAGTAATGTTTAGACTAAGTAGCCTAGCGGAGCAATGATAGAATTGAAAACACTTTAACATGGGTCACCAGATAATTAAGCAATACGAGTTAATGACTCGACTTAATTTCAAAAACAGAAATAATGACCAAGACCCGATTTCACCAATGAAACTCATCGCGAAAAAGCTGCGTTCAAGAGTTGTCAGTGTCAATATTCTATAGAAAATAATGACACTGACAGTTAATAAACATGGTTCATAATATGATGATCTCGTTCAGTTTCAGATTGATGAAATCCGCCCTTAGTTTGTCCTGAATCAACTTCTATCGTAATCTCTTATATTGTCTAGGAATGAAAAATGGTTCATATTGTTCAAGTGCCGAAGAGATATTAGGGAAAGGTCAATGTAATTTATTGCAAGTTTATCTGGTTCCTACCTAAAGTTACTTGGAATTGAAACCATAACGATAGGTTCCTAGCTCTAAACGGCGAGTGTGTTGAAATTTTGTCTCCCTAAGGACCATATCGTCGTTACTTGTAAATATTTTGAAGATTTGTTCTTAAAAGCAAGTAAACTATGATTAACCACTTTTGGTAATCATTTTGCTCTAAGTCTTGAAGATTCTAAAACTTACCGCTACACTCAGGGCTTTTTGTGTTAACTCCAAATAAATGTTACATTTATCGGTTTCAGGATAGTTAAACTTATTTCTTTTAAAACTTAAGTCCATCGTCACAAATCAACTCAAGAGTATGAAGTTTTTTCTACGAGTATCAAAATAAAAGGAACTATTCTGAAACCATTAAAACGTAAAAAACTAAATATATATAAATAAATAAATAAATGTTATATTTCACAGTAATGTAGTAGGAACAAATCAATTATAGTTTTAACGTAGGCACGCAAACGTCGCTGGTATTTAATAAGCTAATTTTATTTATTTTGTACGTGTTTTTCGAATATGTGAACATACAACATAGATTTGTTTGTAGGTGACATTCTACAGCGCAAAAAAATGTGTTGAAGAGCGCACCGAGCTTTTGGTTTAGATATTCTATGCGACCCGTGTATGTGTGCGTAAGCGCAACGTACAGAGTTCAATGTCGAATGAGTGAAAGTGCCCAAAGAGTGTTTAATGAACACCACTCATTGAACACTGAAAAAAAAATGAATGCCTTGTTGCATTAAGTCCGCCCATGTACCACTATTGTGCATAAAGTCTAAATAAATAAATAAATAAACACTCTTTGTATACAATTATATATCTAAAGTTTGAGTAATAACGATGCAGCACGGGATGAAATGAACGCCAATTACGTATCATTTCCTCGGAGCCCCCTCAATATTGACATCAATTCAATGTCTACTTGTCTAATACAAAAAATGTGGTCCTTTTGTAAGGACCAATTTTATCTGTCTTTCTTTTAAATGTCTCTCGTCGACTATCGAGTTGACTATTTAAATAACCAGATGAATTTATTGTATATTTACATATTCTTTTAACACAAAAATTAACCCTAGTTCACACGTTTCTCATGAACCCACTACCTTAAGATTGAACTATGTTATGAACTATCAATGACATATGAAAACCCGTGTGGATAAGGTTTTAAATTCGAATTTGAGGGTTGGAATCATGTACTTGCGATAGAATGAAGTGAAAACAATCTGAAAAAAGTGTACATTGTAAGCATAGATTTGAAAAGTGAAGATAGAGCGTTTCAAACGTTTGCTCATAACAATATATTTACCATACAAGAAACTTACACGGCATTTTTAATGCCGACCGCTGCCGAAGATTGCCGATCGCGTGGCAAATTTGCTACGGTCCAGAGACGCCAGTTGTGGCGTCTATCAAACGTGAGGTCCGCCCTGTCTTTACCATAAAAGTAATTTTTGTTCATTCAAGTTACCGTTGTTTGGATGAAGAAGAGTAACGAATCTTTCTTTATTGTAAATTCTCAATGTGTATCAACAAAGAAAGTGTTTTATACAACGAAAAGTATTTGCCGTGTACTGATTCCAAAAGTCGAATTTGGAATGGTTTTATAAGTTAGGCTTAAGAGTCCAGTAACTTGGTGCTTTTGTATATCTTTTCATTTTCAAATAACTTAAGCGCAACGCTTCTAAACAAATTGCTGGCTCAATGCATTATTAATAATTATTTTCTACTATTATTATATTCTAGTTAATATAAGTTTGCTGTTTTAATATTATGATTTGTAAGATTTTTTGTAATTTTGGCGCCAAAATCTGTCGCCATCTTGAATTTTAACACACCAGCGCGTCATTCGAGTATTTAGTATTTCTTTTCTCACACAAATAAAACAGTATTTAGATAGAATTGTCAGCAAAAGGACGCGATTTTCAATTAACACAATATAAAGTATTAATTTCATATCATTGGATACATTTTATTATGGTCCTTGGCAGCTAGTCATGTCAGTTATGAAATTTGACATTTGACAGCAAGTCGCGCTGTCGCCTCGCCTCGACAGTTAGTATTATAGTTTAAATTTTAAATAGTATTATTACGACAAATATTTTTCTTATGTAATTTATGATGGCGTAAACTTAGAAGTTCGTTTTAGTATCATGACAAAGCAATGTATGAATTTGTATGAAAAAATGCTTGATTTTACCTTTATGGATATTTGTGTAAATTATGGTGGAGGCCATATTTTGTATCATACTTAAAAATACGTTTAGAGATGTCTCTAAACTAAAAAAGTAAGCTTCTAAACATTTAAAATTATTCATTTTACTATGATACAAAATTGGTCCTTTTACTCTACAACTTCTCCAATTTGTAAGTGACGCTTTTGTATTTTTTTTTTTTCATAATCCAGTTTTTCTTAGCATTTTTTAACCTTTTGTGTATAAACGCGCTATTTTATTGTACTTAGTGTAAATTTTATGATCGACAAGAAGGCGAACTATCCTACGAATGTGTTGCGAGAAACGCTTGTCATACAAAAATCCAATTTTCGTCACAAACTGAAAGAAATGAGAAAGAGACCAGAAATTAAGATGAATCTCAATTTCTGAAGTTTCATATTGACAAATCTTATATTAAGACCAATAATCAAGAAATTTTTTTTTGGTCATTCTGTACTAAAGTAACACACGAAACTAAGCAAGTTTTTAGGAATCTATAAAAGTATTACTTGTTATGTCACATTCGTTGGACGATTCCCCAAATGTTAGGACTTCGACTGTTAATATTTTGACGTTAAATAATTTGTAATGGTGTTTTTTTTTTCTCTTACCACCGCTTGAGACGCTTTCCTAATTAATAATGTATTTCATGTGTAATGTTGTTTCGGACTCGTTTGTTTCGAAATAGAGAAACAGTACCCTCCTTTTGGGATCTGCTGCTGTCGGATAAACCAACCGAAGAGCGGAAGCAAACAACTCCATAAACAATTGTTGTCTAAATCTCTTGTAACGTGTCTATACATATAAGTTTCCAGAGAAATAGATGGTCAAATTTCAACACAGCGTTCAGTACGTGTAAACAAAGATATCCAAGCAAAAAACACAGATAAAAGTGATTTCTTTTTTTTTTTTGTAAGTATCGGGCGGTTTCTTTATTTTTTTTATCGGTTTAAAAAAAATGTCCTTCTATTTTAATAGGACCTTAAATAGTTGACACTGACTTTTCACTAAATTCTGTCTGGAAACAAACAAGTTCGGAACAGAATCGCAATATTCACGTTACTGTAAATATTCTACTCCTTTTTTATTAGAAAATGTGACAGCTGAAAACTGAAAATAGTAAAATATTTGACGCACAATTTTGTCTGATACGTTGTCTTAGGATGTATAAAGACTGGATCGTCTTTAGACTCAAAATTGTAATGTAAAGTAGTTATTACACGCATCTAAGAAACGTTTGTAGGATGTAACGATATGGTGCTAGATATGACAGTGATTCTTGTCATGATGAGTAGGTATTTGTATAAAGTTTTTTTAAGCCGTGGCGAGATGTACTAACCCGCCAAGTTCAACTGTATCAATCAAAGATTTTTATCATATTGCTGACCAGTTTACAAAAACTTAGTCTAATGCACACTTGCTTTTCCAATTTACTTTTGACATTGACAGAATAGTCGACATCGGCTCTACTTGCCATTAATAAAAAAATAGAATAGAATAGAATGTGCCTCAGTCAAAAATGCACGCGATTTTGGTTACTCGAAAGATTAAAAGTTCAATATGCCAGGGCGAAATGGGCATGCCTCATCAAAGCCAATCAAATATACCTGCGCAAATTGATCATGTCTCGTCACAGCCAATCATAGTGAAGATAATTGTCATGAAAGTAAGTACCTAAATAAGTATTATGAGAAGTCACGACTAAGTACCATGTATTGAACAATCTTTTGTCTTTAAGATATTTAGACAGTAAAGGCTCTGCAATATTATAAGCCTTTAGTCTCGTCACTGTTGACTGGGTACATAGCAAAGTAACTGGCGTATATCCGCATTGACTGGACAATTAAATATAACTATAAATATCTCAATACGTTTTGACAATACGTCGCATAGCATATAAACATTTTCAATTTATAAGAACTATACTATACATTGTTATTCTAACTCTTTAAAATCTAACAAAGTGTAAGCTCAATTTTATTATGTATGTAATCCATTTTTATACAATCTAAGATTATATAACTATGCCTTATTTCGGTGCTATCGTTACAGTGCCAAATGCTCCCGAGCTGATATAAAAATTGTATGACATTTACATAAAAATTGTCAATATAATATTAAATAGGTGTTAAGTGCCTTGTTGTGTTTTGATAAGTAATACTCAGATCATTAATGTTGCTACGAAAGTTGAACAGAAATATATATTTATTTTACTATTTTCATTGGTCGTATTATTTGATAATCACATCCCATTGAACTGACTTAAATTTTAAAAATATACTCGAAAGCATGAGCGAAAGATCAAAGCCAATTTTTTTTTTATTTTTTTACACAAAATATAGTTAGTGACAGTTGGTCTACACTAGAGCCTTGCCTAGGACGTGAACGAACCCTGGGCATATTGAATTCGCTCACACACGTCCGTGTCATGACGAGTCGGTCGATTCGGTAAACATTTCGAAGTGAAGGCATGGGTGAAGAGATCACGAAGTGAACTGTCAAACATAAACGAGATGGAATGACAGTTCACCTGTCGTTCACTCCACCTATGTGAACACGGTGAGATGTCAACAGAAAGACCGGCACGATATGGACGTATCGCCTTAAGGGAAGGAGAGTGTAACCCTAAGGGAAGCCGCCCATGGCGACTTTTTTCAAAATATCGATCAACAAGATACGAGCGCGTAAGTTCTGGTCTTTTTCGTTCTTCTAATCAGAAACTGCATCGTGGATGACCTATAACCACACACAAAAGCACTTTTCAAAGGTTCCATAAAATGCGAGCACTTTCCTACTGACCTATAGTAGATTTCCCAGTTACGATCAGATTCCACCGGCTGCCTGCCAGAATCAGAAAGCAAATCACGCTACCCGTAACTGTATTATTTTCACAATCAACTTTGAACCTAATGCGTTAGCAATAAAGATGAAAATGAAATTTGACAGATTTTTGTTTGATTAATATTATGATTCTAATTTATTTATACTCTTAAACACGGCTCTTAAAGTAGCCATTTAAGAGGGCGTATTCCGTCCACTAGCGCCGCCAATCGTTTTTTATTAATTGTGGTAAATTTGAGACACGTAGATAAAAAACCGCTCTGTAGAAATGTATTTATTATTTTTTGAGAGTTATGTTTTGTACTTTAGAACATAAATAGTTGCCAAAGTCGATATTTTTGCTAAAAGTGGCCACTTTTAGCAATAATTGCTGTTTTGGCTATTTAGCCATGAGTTATGTATTAAAAATAGCTGTCAAAAAATAATACACTACAGAGCGGTTTTTTATCTACGTGTCTTAAATTTACCACAATTAATAAAAAACGATTGGCGGCGCTAGTGGACGGAATACACACTCTTAAGCCCCTCCGGCCTCCACAACCTAGACACTGGGTTACAGGATACCCCTTGACAAGTTGCCTAGACTTGTTTTTAAATTTTCGGGCTTCTTGCTACCCGTAACCGCTATCAAAGATCCTCGAATGACCGGGACCAACTGCTGAACGGCCTTACCGAGGCATGGAGACTTGGAGAGGCCTCAATGGGCAATGAGAGAACACTCATCTACGAGCTGACCTCGGCAAGCGATGCTAATCCGCTTTAATGAATCTCTCAAAGCGCAATGACACTTGGTCCTTCTCCGGAATTCAATAGGCTTGTGTCCTGAAAAAATCTAACTAGTCCGTCAGTTAGATTATCAAAAAATATTTGACCTTTCTTTTGTTACGGGAACCAAAATTGACGAAGTTACGTTACGACGCTTTTAAAATTCTCAATACGTCACACCTTCGAATAAGTTTTAGTGAGTCGTGACGTCACGAGCCCCCACTCCCGAGTTTTGATGCGTTTTATCTTTGTCAATATTCATTGATTTACAAAAACAAAAAATACGTGTCCATTATTTTTCAATACTCTAACTGACGGACTAAATAGTTTTGCAATTTGTGGATGATGAAAACTAGCCTATTGCCTATGGAATTCGGGCGAATGACTAACTTTAAATGTTGGGTCGAATACGTCTATCCTCAGACAGTAAATCCAGTTTAAACTACTCTATTTCATTCAAAGTACTCGTAGTCGTCCGTCAGCCCGTATTCCATTGTTATATTAATGCATCGGATGCCCGTATACGATTAGTCTCGAGCACCCGTATACGGGCAGACGGCAGACTACTGACTGTAATTACTATTAATTGTAGTACTTTATACTGTAGGTTAATAGCAGTAAAACACAGATTAACGATAACATAAAACTATTTATTACACTTCAAATTGCTGATCAAACTGCTCTTGAGTAATTTTCCGCTTTTTCAGCTTCTTCATTAGCGCTATATCGGCCGCGAGTTCATTCAACTCTTCCTGTGTTACCGCTTTACGTTTGCGTTTTTTTCCACTCTCTGGGTCGTTCTTTTTCAGCTCTTTTCGCTTTTTCCGCTTCAGTTTTCGCTCTTCTTTGTTCTGTTTCGCTTGTTCCCAAGGTTCAGATTGCATCTAGAAATCAAAATGTTTGAATAAATTTTAATATTTAAACTTTGGGATGATAATTAACGCCTCATAGGGCAATTGTCGAAAAGTATGTATTACAGGACCCAAATATCTGTGTTCATGATATTAAAAAGGTTGTAGCCACTGCTCAACAAATATCGACCTTCTGTTAGTTGAAATAAAGTTGTAAATAACCAACTTCCGTTAATCCGAGAGATCTTAGCAGACAGAAGTTAGAGCTATTTGTAATTTATTTTCGACTTTATTTTAATAGCCCAAAATTGTTATTTGTTTAAAAACCATCCCGAAGAAGCAACACCGAAAAGTTGTTGGATATTTTTTTTTAAATAAATCAAGTTAACTCACCATTTTCTTTTTCTTCTTGGACGGCCACACCCCAGTCTTCTTATACTCTCCCAACTTCTGGAGCCTACTAACCTCCTTCTGCTTATCTTTATACGGTATACTGTTGAAATCTATCTGGTCCTTCGGTCCAACGAACTGGTCCTTATGCTCCTGCTTAATTTCGGGCATGAGGGGCAGCTTTAGGAGCCCGTAGCTAGTGGCTATGTGGCCTAGGGGGAGCTCCTTGAACTGTAGGAGCAGGTTACATTCGTGTTTGGTGTACGCTCGCATGTGAGACACGAAGGCGCGCTGACCTTTGTCAAGGACTGATCTGTCTTGCTTCTGTTGCTCGTGGAGCATTGATAGAACCTGAAATGTTTTGGTAACGGGTTATAATAACAACATCAAAATAATATAAAAACTCGAAGGGTATTCTTACTCTCGACCTGTGTGTTTACCTCGTCAAAAATTGTACTCATTGAAACTTTTAAAGTTAGAAATATTGTTCCTAAGTATAGATAAGTATAGAAATAAAAGCCTGCGAGGAGCAAAGCGCAGTACTCACCAAAAAAATATAGACGTTATGTTGCTAGAGATACAGTCGAAAATTCATAAAATTAACCGGCCATTAGGTACCCATCAACATTTTAAAATGATCTTTAGTTATTATTCCTTGTATTTCAATACTTTTTAAGTTTTTACTATTACTAGGCCTCCGCTGTCCGATCGTTCATCCGTCCGTGAGTATGTTTGTCAGCGGGCTAAATTTTCAGTGTGTATTTCTATTGCCCCCCTATAACCCAACAGGTTAGGATTTTTTTTTCGGTTTATGTTACAGAATTCTTCGTCATCCATCTATCCAAACTATCTTATTTATAAATAACGAGTAAGATTTTTCAATCTGCGTTTCCTAAAATAAGGTAAAATTCCCTACCTTCTCTTTCAACTTCGGACTAATCTTGATCTCATCCTTGGACCGCCGCCAATCGTTGAGCTCCACCATCTGGTTGACCTTGATGAAGGGCACGTAGGTGTCTTCGCTGGGCAGCAGCGGCAGCAGCGAGCAGCCCGCCGCGCCGCCCCGCGCCGTGCGCCCCACGCGGTGCACCAGCGCCGCGGGCTGCGTGGGCGGCTCCCACTGCAGGACCCACTCTACTTCCGGGATGTCGAGGCCTCTGGAACGTGACGACTGTGTTGACAATATGGGGGGATGGTGCTTGGTAAACAAATATCCACCACACAATAGAGACCAGCTGCATCGAAACGGCAAGTTAAGTGTAGCACGGGTTATTTATTTTCGACTAAGAAAAGCAAGATCGATAATAGGGGCATTTTCCTGAAAAATAGTCATGGTCATAAATAATCATTTATTTTCTATAATTATAAGTTACTGAATGCTAGGGTTACAGTGAAGCACGAAAATTGAATTTGAATGTTTTTAGATGTGAGTTTATCAGCCATCTCGTTACCATAACACAAGCATTAGGTTGCTTAGCTTGGGACTATATGGCGTTGTGTGAAATGTCCAAGGATATTATATTATTATTATTATCCTTCATTCATTTTCTTTACATATTTTCACATTTTTAAACATTTCTATTAAAACTAATAAAAAAAAAACATTTAAAAATATAAAAATAGTAGCCCACCATTATTATTATTACTTTTTATTTCTTTTTTACTTTCTCGGGTCCCTGGAGACCCGGTCCTTTGGTAGGCATACGAGGGGCCGAAACCAACTCGCAGAGGCCCCGTTAGACATTTCAAATGTAATGGGGCACCAACCGGCGATTATCCCTGTACTTATGCTCTGAAAGTATTCCCAAGGACAATCCCCGGTTGGAGCAGTACTATTGCAGAATATGGAAACAAAAAATGAAACGCTATGGGTTTGGGTGGTTTAGTGGACTGATAATCACTTATTATAGAAGAACTATTGGCCCCTGCCTGACCACTAACAATATACACGGCTTTTAAATGGCAGGGGGTGACTTGCACACTCGATGAATGCGCCCCCGAAAACGGTCGCTAGCACAAAGTGACGTAGCGCCAAGGAGGCAACATAGCCTGAGGTGCTAGAGGAGTGGAGAGGTATACCACGGCTATCAGGACAATTCCGGAAGTGCGGTCAAGATCCCTACCAGCACCTTACTGGATTATACATCCTTCTCCCGAGCACGTGTGCTCTAGCGAATCTCCACTCAGACCGGCCAATTAAGGCAAGAAACAGGTGGGAGCTCTGTTCCTCGTCAGTTTTCACACTGGCCAGCCAATAAAGGCAAGCCTTAGATGAGGAACAAGACTGCTCCCGGGAGATAAGGTTCGTGGGGTCGCTACTGCCCAACAATTCGCCACAAAACTTCCTTGCGGATTGTATCTCTCTTTGTCTGGCCCCTCACCTTAGGTATGACCTAAGGTCCATCGGACGCGCAAGCCCCACCACGACGTCAACGTAGAGATACTGCGGTAGGGTTATTATTATTAACTTTGTAAGAGACTGGAGCCTGTAGTTGGTCTCTATAAAGAGCTGTGTGAAGTCCTGTGCGAGATCATTAATGTAGTTGTCAGTTAAATTTCCAAAAAATAATTTACCTAACTAACAACACCTATTTATTCTTTTGTCACATAAACAAAAAATGAAGACGATACAGTGCGTTGAATACATCACGCGTTGGTTCATTTTTTACCAAGCAGTGACGTCACTAGCCCTCACTTCAGAACTTACGTCGGTCGTCCAGTATGTTTTTAGGGTTCCGTAGCCAAATGGAAAAAACGGAACCCTTATAGATTCGTCATATCTGTCTGTCTGTCCGTCCGTTTGTCACAGCCACTTTTCTCCGAAACCTTAAGAGCTATACTGTTGAAATTTGGTAAGTAGATGTATTTCGTGAGCCGCATAAAGATTTTCACACAAAAATGGGAAAAAAACAATAAATTTTGGGGGTCCCCATACTTAGAACTGAAACTCAAATAAAAAATTTTCATAGTACCCATACGTTTGGGGTATCTATGAATAGCTCTTCAAAAATGATATTGAAGTTTCTAAGATAATTTTTTTCTAAACTGAATAGTTTGCGCGACAGACACTTCCAAAGTGGTAAAATGTGTCCCCCCCCCCTTAACTTCTAAAATAAGAGAATGATAAAACTAAAAAAAATATATGATGTACGTTACCATGTAAACTGCCAGCGAAAATTGGTTTGAACGAGATCTAGTAAGTAGTGTTTTTTTAATACGTCATAAATCGTAAATCGCAACTTCTGCTTACGGAACCCTCAGTGCGCGAGTACGACTCGCACTTGGCCAGTTTTTTTCTAATGGATGCTCAGTCCATCATATAGATTTTTTACTTTACTATACTGGAAAAAAAAAATATTTATAAAAACATGATCTCCGCATACTCGGCAGAACATGTTATCTTCAAAAGGTAAATAAAAGAACTACATCTCACCTCGCCAACAAATCTGTACACAACAAAATAGTATTATCAGCCTGCCGGAACTTCTCCAAGATCTTACTCCTCTTCAACTTCATCTTGCCATGGATCGCAAAGATTTTTATATCTGGCAAGAACACTGGCAACACATCAGCCCAGTAATCGACGCAGGCGCACGTTGGCAGAAAGAATAACCCCTTAGCTATCTTCCTGTTTCTTATGAAGTTTAGAAGAAAAAGAAACTTGTCTTCTGGCTCAACAATAACATAATAGTTCTCTAAGAGTATTGGAGTGCTGATGGTCGATTTTTCTTTAACGCTGACGACGACAGGGTTCCTCAAGCCGGCTCTGACCAGGTCTTGTAGTTCCTTGGTCTGTGTGGCGGAGAAGAGGCCGGTGCGCCGCTGTCGAGGTAGGTACTGCAGGATTGTGGTGAGGGTTGAGCTGAAGCCCAGGTCGAGGAGACGGTCGGCTTCGTCGAGGACTAGGATGTCCTGGAAATAAGAAAATTAATGTAGTGTGTGTTAACTTTGATCCAGCGTCCCATCCAAGGTGACCTTCACAGGAGATGGATTTGGATTGCATCTGCTATCTACATGGATGGCAACAAGCAAGGTCACCTAAGATGGCAAACTGGATTACATCCATGTGTAACATGCATGTATCATGAGTGACAGCCGGTGCAGATATACTGGTAGAGATTATTACACCCTACTTTGAATAGGTTCAAATTTATTATAGCCATTCACTCAATTACTAGTAACTTTGTCATGTAAGAAAACTATAGAATTTAGAGAGATCAATGACTTAATTTTTGTACCATTCTTAATTAATAAAATTCATATTATTTTCATCGGAGATGACAGCAGTTTCAACAACACTTTCACACTTGTAACACTTTCACACTTAAATTGCTGAACTGATTTAAATTTGGTACAGACATGGGACACTGGAGACGGGTATAGATGGCCTATATTAAAGCAACCAAAGTTGCTAGCAAAAGCTAATTCATCACAATTTGGCAGAATACAGATCAACTTACCAGTTCCTTCAATCTCCCAGCAAGATTCAGCTGTTTTCTCTCTGCCAGCAGGTCCCCCAGCCTACCAGGAGTGCACACAGCTATGTGAGCCCCTTTCTGAATGGTCTCTATATCAGCCTCCACCGGCCGGCCTCCGAGGAGCAGGGCTATTGTGACATGGGACAGTTCCGGCTCTTGCAGGAATTGTTCTATTACCTGAAAATTGAAAAGCTTGTACTGTGAATTTTATTTCAATTGAGATAAAGTAGGTATAAATTACTATGGAGAACTTGTGCTTGTTTGAAAGGAGTGGAACTCTCTGCCTGCGTCTGTGTTTCCAATAACTTACAACCCTAATCTTTTCAAAGTTAGTCTGAAGAGGCCCTTTCTGGACAAGCTCACTCCATCATAGACTAAATAGACTTAGTCTCTGTTATCGTTGACCTAAACTAGACTCAAGAGCAAACTCGTCTCAAATAAAAAAAGAACTCAAACAAAAATCAACACACCAATGAAGGTTTTCCATCTAAAAGGTCTAGAGAAAGCAGTCGGGAACAGTTTGTAGAAACAGATGACCTAGAATAGGGATAGCACACCCTGGCATGTGTGTCGGTGACACCACCAAATAATTTGGGCACGCCAAAAGGATTAAATGAATAGCAACTAGTTTGTTGTTTTGACCAGTCAGTATTATTATGTGGCACATTTTTTGGGGAGTTGATATGAATCCCAATAAAGGTTCGCTATCCCTGACCAAGAAGCTGGTGGTAAGCTTCATTATGGATTGAAACTTAACAACTCCACGACCACAAAGGGCAAAGCTAGGATTTTACCTTTCTGAATTCATATTACCAGAAATTTTTTGATGGATAGTTACCAAAAATTATTACCTTATGAATCTGTGAAGCCAGTTCTCTAGTCGGCGATATAATGACTGCGTAAACGAAGTCTTTCCTCAGTGGCGCCTCCTTCTGCTTCTTTATTAACATCTCTATCATCGGCACAACGAAAGCTAAGGTCTTGCCAGACCCAGTCACTGCCTCTGCAACCACATCCTTACAAGACATGATTAGCGGTATTACTGCTGCCTGGATGGGTGTCATCGTCTTAAAACCCTGTTTCTCAATACAGGACAACACGGGCTTCGATAACCCAGGAGAAATTTTAGCCCAGTCCTTGATAACCATTTTTATTTCTATTTTTCTCGTCACCAAAACTTAAATATGACTCAAATAAACAAAGAGTAGTATTATATATAAAGGAACAAATAAACCACTAAATAAACTGAAATAAACACACCATGTGGATTTGACGTTTGATTTGACATAATTTTGTTTATTTTGACATTGACATTTTAGTTTTGAAAAGGTGTTGCAACAGTATCATATAAACTCACACTCAACACACTGTATTTTGAGCACTGATGTATAAATAAGAGTGAACTTCAAAACCTATGAAACAGTTCCGCTGTCACCCTGGCTGACTTTAGATTATAAATTTATTATAATTTTCACTTCAGCTAAGTACATAGCTTTGGGCAAAGCTTTGGGTCCTCTAGTGAAGTTCTCGTAAATTTTTTTTTTCCTTCGAAAACGACAATTTATTTTTGATTATAATAATTAAAGGTTCGAGTTCTAATTTATTTAAACTATCTCAGAGTGACTTGGATGTAAACTAAATTAAAAATTTACGAGTAGTCTCTCTTTTTGATGTTCCATCTAAAGTTTTAATCATTTCAAAACTGCATGCAGATTTCCAATCGTGTATCAATGGCATTGCAATCAATATGGCGCATGTTGATATGACAAATTGACAGCTGTGTTTTGTCCCGTACGCTCGCTGTGATGTTTATTTTACATCTCCAGACAGATAACAACAATATTTAACCATGACGAGACCGTTCGGTAACAGTGATAAACGTTTTTCAATTGACGATGCTTTCGAAGAGGAAACCGATGAAGCTATCAAAGTTTACGGTGCCACAGGAGACAGATCGCCTTTACAGAACAAATACAAAAATGGAAGTGAATATATCGCCAGGTAATTAAAATTAGCCTACTAACAAACATCATTATTCACATCCACATTCTTATTTATAGCCTTTAAAAATTTTTTCTTTGTGTTAAAATGTCGGTACGTTCGTGACCTTTTCGTGAGTCATATTTCCTTACTGGGCCACAGGCAATTGAACCTGGCAGCCGTTACTTGGTTTACAGACATAGTTCGGTGTACGACGGCGTTAATTAGTTGTTAGCGATCGCTAATTATTCTTGTACACTGACCCATTCCACATTGATAGTGCTCGTTTTGTTTTTGACCTGATAATCTGTTAATGTGTTGCAACGAATTATAGATACTGCGTTTTTAATAAATACGTGGGTTTCAAAAGACCTAAGCATTACAAAGGTGCTATAAATACCCTTAATATGTAATTCCAATTGGTTTCTCATACTAGTACTATTTATTGCAAAGTGTTTTCAACTATTACTCAAGAAATGTATAAGCCATGTCCTAGAATCGTAGGTATACTGTAATAGGCTTAGACAAAGGCGACATTTCAATGTCTAGCATAAGAAACATTAATTAAATATTCAATCATTCAACTGAATACCAACATTGCATCACTAATGAATCCATAGCCAATAGCCAACTGCATGCAGACTTTTTTGGGCACAGGCAAACAAAATAAGGAGCCTGTTGGAACCAGTCTACCTTGAATGCTCTCATAAGTATGTGAGAAATTTCACAAGTTGCTAACATAATATATTTATGGTGCAGTTGCAGCGTTATGGTAATCAGGACCTTTATTTTGCATACCATTTTTGAGAGTGCTACAATTAAAAGGATTACTCTCTCATCCTACTTCATCTTGGTCTCTTTGGATTGGGCCGAGTCACCCGCAGTCCCGCATCCATAGGAGAATACCCTTCAGCGAATCCCCACACATGGTCCCCGGGTGGTGCTAAACAGGTGACACTAACCGCCTCCGTGGTCTAGTGGTTATACCACCTGATTCAGACCCAGAGGTTTTGGGTTCGATTCCCAGCGGGGGCAAATTTTTTGCTCGGTTTGGTTGGTGGTAGGACTTATTATAAGTCTGCCTGGCAAGCTACCACTATCATGTCTAAGTCTGTCGTCATAACAACAATGTTAACAGCATTGTTGTGTTCCGGCAGTTAGAGGTATGATAGCCAGTTCCTCTGTGTGAGAGGATTCCGGGTGAAACTCGCTTCCATCTTCGGCCTAATCATCACTTTCCATCAGGTGAGATTTGGGCCAAGAGTTTCCTTGTATTGAATAAAAAAAAAATAATAATAATAATACATTCCCACTTTTGTTTGTTTTTTTATAACTAATTAGTTGAGATTATTCTTTTATTTATTTTGTAAAAACCAGAAAATCCTTCAAAGTTTTGGATGCTTTTCCTAGTACTCTAATTGTTTTAGTTTATTAATATTTACCACCGGTTTGTTTGTGTGTGGTTTTGGTTCTTTTTCAAGTTATTGTTGTATAGAAATGACTAGTATCCCCAACAATTTAATAATGAAATCATAGCTAATTCTGAACCAAAATAAATGGATTGTATCCACTTTTCAAATTAATAGTATTATTGTTCTTTCCATAACTGAAATAAAATCATTTTTCTACAGTACAAATTTTTTTTTTTTGCCTATGCAAAGTACGTCGCAATCGATTGCGCAGGATGTCAATTTGACAAGAAACATAGAACAGCGCATGCGCGGGTAGGTAGCGTATGCAATCTCAGTCCCTCGTATACGTCTGATGCATAATTATTATTGTGTCCCGCTTACTCAATGCAATACGACTGTTGATACGAAGCGTTATTGTTTTAAATTATTTATTTTGGTTTTTCTTACTGTTTCATTTGTGTTTTGTATGTTATTGTGGTGTATATGTTTGTTGTGTTACTTTGTGACCTTGTTATTGTTACTGGTTGTGTTTCTTACTTGTTAATAATACAAAACAATAAAAAAAATATTCTATGAACGTAGACCGTAACACTTTTTTACGCGATGGGACCTGCGCGGTCGTCACTAAAAGCTAACTTCGGATCGGCAAAGAAAAAATAATCATACTGTATTATATGTTTATATTATCCTTATTATTAAATAATATGAAGAATTGAGTTTCCAATAAATCAGTCAATAGGTAATAATATTCACCTGTTATTTCCCTTGTTGTAATTGCTGACCCACCCAGATTTGTCTGTGTCATATTTTTCATTAATGCTCAGCTCCTATTTGACTCAGCATGTCGTTAGATAGCCTATAGCCTTCCTCAATGAATTAACTATCCAACACTAATCAAAGTTTTCACCATTCGTTCCTGAGATTAGCACATTCAACTGAACAAACTCTTCAGCTTTATAATATTAACTAGCTGATGCACGCGGCTTCGCCAGCGGACAAATTATAAAATAAAAAATAGTGAAAATCAGTGCAGTAGTTTTTGAATTTATCGCGAACAGACAGACAGACAAGGTGGAGGGATTTGTTTTATAATATGCTTTGTGTATAATTTTATTGAATAATTTACTTATTTATCGATTCTATATAATTTTATCAATATGTCAGATTGAATAGATGAATTAATGACATCTCTTCATGTAAAACATGTTCATAATTTGGCATTACATGTAATTGACTTTTTGAATCAAGCTTGAAGCTTTTCTTGGTGGGAATCGCTATTGGTGAGAACAGCATTACCGAAAAAATGCCAAGGAACCATCTTCTGTACTCGTGCCGGAGGATTAAGCGGAGCCCTAACCAGTCCGAATCATGCACGTCCCCATCGTCCTCCCTGGGACCTGATGCAACTGCACCGCCGCGCGTATAACGAATCGCAGCTGAGCTAACGAATGCATGCAGGGCATAGCGCGAGTATTCTGCGCCTTAAAACAAATCGACACACCATTGAGGGGTACCTGAAAAAAACCGAGCAGATCTTGCCGACTATTATACATTCGAGACAGTAGAAAATCGGAACCGACGACTTTTGGCATGAAGTTATGGACACGAATTGCATTTTGGAATATACGCACTTTTAGTGATGAGAGTCGACTAGCCAAAGATATCTATCGTAGTGCTACGCTCCAAACATGACTACGCTCATCTGATGGTACCAAATACGACTGCTACAACGCCCTTAACGCTACCATTAGAGCATAAAGAAGCTGGACATCGTCATGGGGGACTTGAATGCAAGGCTTGGGAATGCGGCATATGGGCCCACAGACTATGCAATGACAATGATGAGCGATTCATCAACGAGTTTTGCTAGACATGACCTAACAATCGGAGTAATATTATTTATGCATGGCGACCACCACAAATGCAGCTGGAGCTCACCAGACGGATTCTCCAAGAACCAGATCGACCATCTTACCAGTATATTATTTTATTATATATTTTTCATTACTCGATATCCGCAACCGCAGGGGCGCAGATATTGATAGAGATTACCATCTAGTGGTTGCTGAAGTTCGGCTTAAGGTAGCCGTAGCTCCGTGCCTAAAGAGGAACCGGCAAGATGGGAAGATGGTTTGATGTGAGCAAACTTCTTGACATAAACACCCGCAAAGCGTTTCAGCATCAGTCACCTGACCCGAAGGGTCAAAATCTTCGGGTCTAATGTAAAATCCGTACTGGGAGTCTAAAAAGGCCACTTTAGCAGAATCATAAAGCACATCACGCTACCCGTCACTTTCAAATTTTCTCAATCAACCTTGAACCTAATGCGTTAGCAATGAAGATGAAATTTGACAAATTCTTGTGTGGTTAATGTTATGATTCTAATATGATTCTGCTAAAGTGGCCTTTTTAGTCCCGCAGCTATACGGATCCGAAACGTGGAAGGTAACAAACGACATCTCACGTTAAATCCAGGGGCCCGAGTCTGCTATTTTTATAAATTTGTCATTCCGACGCGATCCCATTGTCATGCCATTGTCATTTTGCTAAAAGTTCGTAATCTGCTAAATTCATAATCGCACGGTCACTGTCACGTCAGTGGCCGGTCACTGGCACGTCAATGGTCTCGTAATAGAATTGCGGTAGGAATGCCGTATTGCCATTATTATAAAACTGAGCTAAATTTGGGCATTTATTCATGCCAGATTTTATTTATATTTAGTTTTACATATTATTTATTAGTGTTAAAACCAATCTGAAGTAGTGAGAAGTTCGAAATACTAAATCTGTCATTATGTACGAGATTACCATTCATATGGCTTTCTTTCAATGGCGTGTCAGTGGTTGATAATTGGAATGTCATAATGACGCCATTCCATTATGTTAGTAGATTACCAAACTTGTCAAAATCAACCATTTTGAAATCAGTGATCGACCATTCTGACACTACATATTGTAATAGCAGACTCGGGCCCCAGGCCTTCGTCAACCGATGTCTTCGTCGTATTCTCGAAATTTACTGGCCCGCTATCATCTTTAAGGTAGAACTGTGCAGAAGTGCCACTGAAGCCTCGATCGACCGCCAGATCAAGCGTCGTAAGTAGAAATGGACTGGTCACACGTTCCGGAGGGCTGCCGATCACATTCCCAAACAGGCCATGGTCTGGAATCCTCCAGGAAAAGAAAGCGTGGCCGTCAAACCTGGCGACGTTCCGTGTTGGCAGGAGCGACAATCATTGCATTGACGTGGAGCGATGTGAAGCGTGAAGCTCAAGACCGCTCGCGATGGCGGACTTCTGTGGAGTCGTGAACGCCCTCTGCCCCAGCTACGGGACATAGGATATTAAGTCAAGTCATGAAGCTCAAAACAAACAAATGTGATCATTGCTGGCAGTATTCATTGCTGGCCTCCTTTTTGTGCTATACTTCACTGATCATAGAGGTCTCATCGGAGAAATAAATAGGGGAATAAATAGATCCTTTGTGGATCATATTATATACCCTCCAAGCAGTAGGTCTGCCAACATTATTAAGATCCTGTATTGTTACACGGCTTGCGCAATGTCAAGTTGCTGTTATCTTAGTCTATTCATCTGAAATTACTCCAGAATGTTAATCATGCCAAATGATTCACCCGATATTAAATTGGGCCCATCTTTTGTTCATGTTCCTGTGACCTCTTGGCACATCTCACTTCTAATGAATGTACTGAGCACTCATCAATTAAAGCCATGAGTAATCGCATCGCGAATGCCTTCATTTTAACATTATATTACTCAGTTGAGAATATCCTTTTGAAGAAGTGACTTGTTTAGTGGCAAAAAAGTTTTGTGATGTCAAAATGAAGTGCATTCAAGAAGAAAAGAGTTTTGATACCCTCTTCGTTAATGTCTGTCTGGAAAACAACAGGTTCAATTTTTTTATATCAACCATAGAGTCTTCTTATCTTGAAGTAAATCCTTTTAATGCATCTGATAATTTGGCCTGCTTTTTGAAAGACCTTGCGCCTTGTAAAACGTGATTCCGAGTTGTTTATTACTAATTGTTTATTCGCTTTAGTTCTCAGCAGGAATTACTGCCGTATTGTGTACCACATGTGTATTGTTTAAACATAATCTGCTATAAAGTTCCAAGATGTGAGACATTGGTGTAAACCCGTCCATCTAATGGAATGCTTTTACCAAACGTTGCATACCTAGTACCTACACATTTCTACATTTATCAGCTTAATTACCTACACTAAACTCGTTGTATTTGGCAGACACGTTCGTATATCTAGAAAATGTTAATTCCAATTTTATTTCTGTATTGTTCTTTCCTAGTTATTGTTTGCTCGTCAATGAAGCATTTTACATCTTACTTACATTATTAGTCTAAAAACACACTAGATACAAAGCCTTTATTTGATGAAATGAAGATGAGGGCCGCCATTTCTAGATCTCGCAAGCGCAGCGTTGTCCTATTTATTGCTTATCGATAAGATTTGAATATTTCACGTGAATAAAAACGTAAACGCATGAATGAAATGGATCAAAGTCCTATGTAGGTGTACCTACATAGGACTTTGATCCATTTCATTCATTTTTTACGTTTTTATTCACGTGAAATAAAAAACAGTATACCCCGCTATGGTACACCTTATCGGGGTATACTGTTTTTTATTTCAAACTAGCTGTCCCCCGCGGCTTCGCTCCCGTCAATTAAGTATCTATTCATTGCACATATCGAGTTTTCATTGTTTTTAAGATGTATTCTGCTATTCGGGTCGGAGACAAATCCAACGAATCAATAACCACGTAAATTGGTTCAGCAGATCTCGAGTTATAAGTGTTGTAACAAACCCGTCTTTGTAGATGTAACATAAAAACTCTGTATGTTACAAAGACAAGAAAAATGAGACGTCTGCTCGATGACCTTTACCATAGGTAAAAATCACAAACTCATATTAACTGTCATCCTTCCTTCAATCTTTAGATGTTTTTAAAAACCCTCCCTTGGTGCTTATCTACGTAACACAAGGACCTGTCGTGTAAAATAAATCATGATTCTAGATCCTGCCATTTAGTATACATGTGCGTTGTTTGCCAGTAAAAAATATATAAATGTCGACGAGTGTAATCAGAATTTCTATCTTCCAAAGTTTCTTGAATATTAATTTGTATTTATAAACGAACACTGGCAAACAAGTCGTCACAGAATCTTATTTCATTAAAAGAAATCGTCAGGTTGTATCTGTAAAACCCACAACAAAATATGAAAGTGATCAATATTAGAAGTATATCAGAATCTGATTTAAAACCAGATTTATGTAAAAAGCAGTGCATAGCGGCAAGGTATAGTCAGCTGATTGGCTACGTCTTAGGACTGTAGTAGGACTCAAGTATACACATGCGATATTAATCTTCTACAATTGACCCTGCAAGGAATTTAAGTGGGAAGACGGGAAGACTCAAGACAGAGCTATTCCAATTGTCATTGTTTTGCTAATCACACAGACGTAGACGGTTTCGTCGCAGTTTTAGTGCTATTTTTTTCCCGCCATTGCGGTAGAGATGCATTTCTGTTCTCCAAAAATAACTGGGTTCCATGGAGTTAGATGCTTCGCTGCCTTTCAGGGTCCCTAAATAGGTAGGTACTGTTGCAATGTCGGAGGTACCTCCCAGAATTGTGTGGAAGGTTCTTCAATAAGCAAATATAGAAACACGACAGCTTTCATAAAATATTTTTAATCAAAATACGCGTTAGTGCCCCACACTAAGCAGTCAAGACGTAAAATTTTAAACCTATTCTAAATAGCTTTGAGTATTAATGTTTAGCCCGAACTATTTGTCTGCCTGCATAATATGCTTCTTCGCTACAGGTATCCTTCAGCTAGAACAAAACAAGTCACACGTTACAATACCTATTAGTAGATATTTCTCCTTGTACACACATTAAGTATGATACTATTTAGCGAATCACGCTCCAAACACGTAACAGTCTAATCTCTATCATCTTAATGTACTCGCAACATCCAATATTATTTACAACATCGAGCCTTATCAGTGTTGCCAGTCAAGGCCATCGGCTATGCAACATTCCACATCGATGGGCTATTAATTTCTAACCAGTTCGTTCTATTTGCAGCACCAAGACCTACAAATGCACAGAGGACACCACATCGAGAGACTCGGACTCGCTGATACACGAGTATGTGGAGGCCACGCAGTCTATGTACTGCTGGAACCATCCCAAGGTCAAGGAGAACTGGAAAACGGTGTGCGCGGCCGTGATCTTACTTCTGGTGGGTGTGGGGCTCCTGGGTATGGGTGCCTTCGCCGTGGCTGAGCCGGAGAACGGGCTCCAGGGCGCCGTGTTCTTCGTGGCCGGCATGATTTGCTTCGTGCCTGGCGCCTACCACGTCGTGTACATCTGGCTCGCTGCGCGCGGACAGAGAGGCTACGACTTCTACCATCTCCCGTTGTTTACCTGATTTATTTTACTTTTTAAGTTTGTGTAAGCTTGTAAAATGAGTGTAAATTATACGAGGAGTCCGAATATCATGTCTGGAGATGTTTGTTTCGCGGTTGTTTTGTTTTGCTCTCTAAAGAAGTTAAATCGATCAGATGTATGTAGTTAAATAAACAAAAAATGAATATTAAGGGTAAGTTTTATATAACATAGCTACTCTTGTTGAAATTACTTTATTAAAAAAAAAATAAGAAAAAAATATCTATTTCGAAAGATGCTTCTCCTGTGTATATGTTTTGAGTATGATGTTGTATGAAATTGAGGAACTATTTATTAAAAAACTAAATTTAAATTGCGTTAGAATGTTGCGTAGATTTTCCTCCTAAATAAATAAATAAATTCCTATCCAATAATAAAATTAAATACTGCATTTCATCTGTGCCCTGCGTGCTAGAAACAAACCAACAAGGATACAGAGGTCCTTCGATATTTCAGAATTACCCATGTAAATATTAACCACGTTAAATATTTTAAATGTTACAATTTGACAGATAGTATTGAACAGTTAAAAGAAAGAAATAATGTATTTTCTGCAAACTACTTAAACGTTTGATACCTAAATATCTAGTGATATTAATTTTAAACATAATTTTAATAGACTATTCGAAGTGCCTAGTTGCATAGATACGTAGAGATATTTGGATTACAGTAGCGAGTTGGTAAGTTTTAATTAAAACACTTTTTCAGTGTTGGCGGGAAATACTTAGTTTTTCCATTTCGGTGGATATTATAAAGTGCAATGAATTTAAAACCCGACAACTTTACCTTTGGTCGGTTCCCAGCTGTAAACTCTCATTTTGCGTCTCGCCTTTGGGTGTGCATTTTCAGCTTCAAAGATCAATAGAGAGGAGCTAGCGCCATTTTGATTTAGAATTTCCTGCCAGAATCCCATACTTTTTTAAAGACACACTGTTTTCCAGAATGAAAACTTACATTATATCTAGGCTAAAATATTATCCATTTAGAATCATTATCAAGAGCTTAATGACATTTTTCTAAGATGCCAATTTAAAGAAAGATGAACGATGTAATTTATTTATTCATTTTGTTTTTTTTTTTTAAGTTTTGAGCAACTTTTACTTTTCCGAAACAGGATTTGTATTTTAAACTTTTTAATCGAGTTCACTTCGCTGGGAGAAAGTATTTTGTTATTTCTCTCGAATTAAACACCATATTGAATCAAGATAGATTGCTTGTGTTGATCTAGTATTCAGCATAGATATACTGTTTTTTATATTTCTGTGGTATTCAGTCACGAACGCGAATTTATTAAAACCTAAAATATGCTTTATCAATCATTGTGTGATGAAATCCCACGCAAAAGTTTTTAGTTTCTTGGGTCATTATTTGGTGTTCTTAAAAACCTGTCTAGATTTTTTACTACCTACCTATAGTTTAGTTTATTATAACGTATCTTCACCGCATCACTCTATCTTGGTTCAGTTTATAACTTTCTATTATGTAGTACATTATTTTGACATTTTTTAGCGTTTTAATACATATACAGATATGTATTAAAACGCTAAGTCACATTCACTTGGCATTATTTCGGTTTCACTATTGCCGCCCTTTTTTTTACGATACATTTTATTAACCGTCCTGCTTTGTCTATGCCACACTCGATAAATCCACAAAGGGGGATTTATATAAAGCCTTGGGCAGCTACTCGTAAACCGTCCACAAGTTTTAGTCAAGTTTTGAGCTGTATTCATAATTTCGCAGATTTAAATGGTATAGGCTGTATAAAATCGTATTCACTGCCATAAAGAGTTCGATGTATTCACTGAGATTATTCCTATCTCAGATTTCCATCCTACAACGCTAAGAAACTTAGCACCTATAGGAAATAATTTTAAATGGATCATATTTTTTATTTTTAGATTCTATGGTAAAGTTCACCCAGTTGAAATAATAAAACTCTTGTTTGAGTTCAACGAGTTCACTTGTTCATTAGATTAAAAATTATTTTTATGTTCGTAGTTCTTTTGCAGTCTGTAGTATACTTTGGTTCGGCTCTATATCAAGTGGCATGGTATCAGCGATACTCTTAGATATTTAGCTGCATATTGATTGCCAAAAGGTCAAAATGTTTGAAACTCACCGCGAGAGATAACGCGCTTCGCAAATCCCATACATTTTGGACCCTTCGACAATCGTTATCCTGATGGAATATCAGTTTGTCTATGACTTCTTGTAGAATAATGATTGACGAGCGATTGTGCGTTACTTTTAGCTACCTACATTTCTGAAAAAGTTTCGAGTTTCGTTCCCCAGCTTTCCAAAGATTTAATCAAAATCATAACGAATTGATAAACTAACTCGAAATAATTTTCAACATATACAACGAAACTCGAAATTTGAAATTAATTATTTTAGCAAAAAAATATTTGAATTATGCTCATTATAATATTAATTTAAGATGATGTTCGTATGTGATATTTATAGCGACTGATTTTGTTCGACATATCAGTATGTTTATTTTTGAGTATGTTTTCCGGAAACCATAGCAGAGACAAACTCGATTTGTATGCAATATTTTTATGTTCGTAGTTCTTTTGCAGTTTGTAGTATACTTTGGTTCGGCTCTATATAAAGTGGCATGCTATCAGCGATACCTACTCTATTGACAAACTATGTTAAGTACCATGACGGATGGTCTACGTGATAATATAAGCATAATATATTGCTCATTAGCTTTTAGGAATCGGTCTCTCATTTTATTTACTATAATACCAATAAATTTAGAAAATGATGACGTAGGAAAATCTCAGTAAATACGTTACGTATTTGTTATTACATTGACAAAAGAGGTCGGATGAATGAATCATATGTTTTTGAACCGATTTGCATACTTGTGGTGAGCAACTGACGTTATTTCTATAAATATCGATTGTCTCTGCAGGGTTTCCTTACGCATTCTCTTGCTGTATCGGGGCTTATTATTGTATAAATTTGCGCTGATATAATTTTCCTTAGGTTGTGTTCAATGCTGGTTTCCATTTACTATCCTATTTCTATACATATGGAAGTTGTAAATAGTTCTTATTAATAAATTAGTCATCTTTCTTCAAACTTGAAGTTTAATTTTGGGTTGCATTTGCCAATAATGGTAGGTACGGATGGTACCCACTAACAGGAAAATATTTACAATAGTTAGGTACCTACTGAAAGACAACACAAGTTAAATGATACACTAGGTACAATATAAATACATTTTACCTAGTGTGCCTACCTTCTGTGCTCCGTAACAGTTTTGATTATCAACTTTATCTTATTAATTGCAAAGTTTATCTTTGTTTGGCAGAGAAAATCGCGCCGCAATCGACATGTATTGTGTTTACCCTAATTTCTTCTTTTTCATTTGGAATTGTACGGTTTGTGCATTTAGCAAAATTAAATAAGTATGATGTTTACGTTTGCCCTGATTTGTTAGAGTTGCTAAGGCACTTGTCTCACCGCCGGCGAGGAAGCGATTAGCTTTTGACTGTGCTCGCTGAGGAAAGGGACAAAAGATATATATCTCGTGTGGGTAAAAGAGACACATACATACATAGTCGATAGCTTCGCACAAAAACAATCGTTTCTGGAAAGAATTTGAATTAACGACGTTAAAAAAAAGAATTAATGACGCATCATTAAAATGGTGCGAATGGCTGACTCATTCAACCAATCACAACAAAAGTTAACGCGCCTTTGACAATTTTATTCGTTTATAGAAATACTATAAATATTATCGTTCAGGAAACTGGGCCAAAAGCAGCCAACATTCAAAGTGCCTGTAACGGCTGTAACTGGTCTTATTGAAATAATTGTTTGATTTTATTTCTTACAAAACTCGTTCTGCTGATTTTTATATGCGAATGAAATCGCAGGCAAGTACTAGTTTTGTGGTAGTGTTTCACATCGCCATCTATGAACGAAGGCATGAACTAAAGAAACCTATAAACATAATATTACGCCTGCCTGCCCTGAGGAGGAAGGCAGATGTGAATGTAGATACACCCTTGTATTTGACCAAAGAGACTTAGACCTCTGAGTTTGTTTCGGTGTTTCTTCTCAGAGCAGTCAGCTAGGAAACACCGGCCTCACTATAGTTTAAAATTACAAAAAAAGATTGACGTGTAAAAGTGTTTACAACCAACTTACAAAATAGAACAATTTTACCTAAAAATAAAATTGATTTAAGCATACTTACCTTTCTCTAAGCCATAAATTGAGATAGACGTATCCGGTTCCGGTACGGTGAAGCGCTTTAAGCCCCGCAGCGTCACATCCGCTCCAATCCGGCAGGTAGTGGGGGATATCGTTTGCGAAGTGCATAGCGATATCCATGAACCTCATTGCGGCTCAATTTACAGTGATTGATAAGGGTATCAGTCACATATAATTAAGAATCAGCAGACAGAAATATAAATTGGCTTAGAGAAAGGTAAGTATGCTTAATATCAATTTTATTTTTAGGTAAAATTGTTCTATTAAGCTTGACTGTACCTTTCTCTAAGCCCTATATTGAGAAGTGTTTGTTTTCGACTGCTGGATTGGGGCCAAATTAGAACGCCAATGTGATCAACAAAGAATTAAATTTATTCTAAATTAAATCGATATTACAATTAAGTAAATCATCTTATCGTTTGAAACAGATTACTGATCTGATCTGAACTACTTGATTCATTTGTAGCCCTGCTTTCCTTGATTTCTTTTTTATAATATTTGTGAAATGTTAAAGCAGAGCGCCAATTCCCTCTCTTCAAAATACTATCAATGGGAATATTTTTTGACCAACTAGCCGAGGCTACAGCCGATCGCACACTACCGGGACTAGTGTTTATTCCGGCTTGTTTTAGCAATGACTTAATCCAGCCCCCGATGATGGTGCGAGTAGCTGGTTTGGGTTCACCACGTGTGCTAATAAACAAGCTCTCAATATTACCTCTTCGATCATTTGAGTACTCTAGCAATTTGTCAATCCAATAAATTGGGTCAATGTTAGAATTTGACTCACATTTAAGTAAACGCCAACCAGATTGCCTATAAGATAAATTATCGGTTTTGGACCCAAAAATCGGCCAAAACACTATAGAATCATCACTCCTTACAAAGTTTTCTTTATTTATGCTCAATAATGTAAGGTCATGGACTCTGCGCCCGGAACACAATAAAAGGAGAATTGCAGCTCTTTTAGAAATTTCGAATAATGACATTCTGGAGGGAGTTTCGTCAACTAAGAATCTAATTAAAACATTAATGTCCCAAATAGGAATTTTAGCTTTGTGTGGCTGTTGTAGTGCTATTTGCTTAATAATAATGTGAGTACTTAATGATAAGCCACTAGAAGGACGGCAAAAGGTACATACCATAGACTTATGTACTGCAATCGTATTATAGGCAAGTTTAAATTTAAGATGCAAATCAGTTAAAAATCGAGCCACATCTTCAGGGGAAGGATCAATAGTGTTCACATTATTATCACGTGACCATTTACACCATCTTAACCACGCCGGCTTATAAGTACTTAGGGTTGATTTCCGCCAGCTACCTTCTAAAATTTCTATCTGATCTTTCTGCCAAGAATCTAATAGCGTTGACCACCCTGTATTAACCACACCTTTAAATTCAATTGATGAACTTGTGGAGGCGGTTGATTTGTTGTTGTGTCTATCAAAACTTGGTCCAAATTTCTCACCTGGGAGGGAGGGCGCATGGAGCGAGCCACCAGATCTGCTCTCCAAAAGACCTTCTCCCAATCGGGCATTATCACCAGGTACATACCGGTTGCCTGGTTCAGGTGCGCTAATACTCTGGGTATTAGAAACGGCGGTGGGAATATCCATGCTAACCTGTAGTGCCAAGGGTGACTGAAAGCATTCTGAAAAACAGCCGCCTGATCTGAATCTAGACTCACATACCTGGGTACTACATGAGCAGTTTGTGACGCAAACAGATCTATTTCGGGAACTCCGAAAACTTGAAAAATTTTCTCGGTAGCCCAGGGAAGCAAATGCCATTCTGTCGGGGCAACTTTCCTTGAAAGTCGATCTGCTACGTAGTTGTATCGGCCGGGAAGGTGATATATCGACATATGTATCCGATAACGATCTATTTCGTCTAGGACTTCGTATGTTAGGTTTAGGAGTGGCTGTGAATGTGTGCCGCCTTCGTTGCGCAGGTAAGACACTACAGTTCGGTTGCCGCTCTGAATTAATAAGCATGTGTCGCTCATCAGGCGACCTTTTACCTGAATAACTCGCAAAATTGCCAACATCTCTAAGATATTGCTGTGAGAGTCTCGTTCCTGTACTGACCAACTGCCCCGTAGGGTCTCGTTGTTGAGCTGCGCGCCCCAACCTGACTTCGCTGAGTCCGTCATAAGGAAAAAAGCTGGAGGTGAACTGTGTAGTTGAGAAGTCATGTTGTGACTCTGCATCCACCATTGCAGGTTCGGAATTACCTTGACTGGCATCTGTGTTCGACCTTTTATATTTTTTCGCAATAGGGAATTGCTGAAGGTCAGCATTGCACGAGAATTAAATCGCCCTCGCGGGACTACGAAGCTGGCAAAATTCCAGAGTCCTAGTATACTCTGGACTTCTTTTAAACTTACCTTGGTGGCTTTTGCCATTTTCGATGTTCTCGATAGCAGAAACGAACCTTGCTTGGTGGGAGTAATTTGGCATTTTGCCAAGGGTCCCATAATATCCCCAGATACTCGATTGACTGCTGAGGAGTCAGCACAGACTTCTGAAAGTTTATTACAAAGCCAAGGGACTGCAATACTCTTACCATTAGGTTCGCCTGACTTTGCAGAGTTTCTCGATTCTGATTCGCCAGGAGAAAATCGTCGAGATATACCAGCAAGCGCACTCCTTGGTCTCTTAGGATCTGCGCGATCCAATTCGTCAGGCTGGCAAAAACCTTCGGAGCAGTTGCCAAACCGAAGGGCAGACAGGTAATTTGCCAAAGTTGGTCTGATACTATTAGTCTGAGGAAACGTCTGTGTCCTGGCGCGATTGGCAGGTGAAAATATGCATTTTCTAGGTCTATTTTCACTAACCAATCCTGTGGTTGGAGGAAGTCGGGGACTTTGTACATGTTCACCAATCGAAATTGTTCTATTTTGACATACTTGTTTAATAATTTTAAATTGAAGACCGGCCGAAACGAAGCCGTCGCTTCCTTTTTTGGTACCAGAAAAACTGTCGAGACAAAGCTTGGGGTTAATGAAGCTTTTTCTAACACATTTTGATCCACTAGCTTCTTTAATTGGATTAAGATTTCTTTCGAATTTACTGTGTGAAATCTTCTGGGAACCCTTAAGGGATGAATGAGCGGCGGTTTGCTTAAAAAGGGGATCCGATAGCCTGATATTATTTTTAGTATATTTATAGGTGCCCCCAACTTCCTCCAGACACTTACCCGATGTTTGATTCCCCCGGCTTGAAAACGTTGATGATAGTCAATCGATTCGTTTATCACGCCGTCCCAGGGTACGACGTTTCTTACTGTATCGTGTACCCTCAGTGTCACGAAAAAACTCTTCTGCCCTTCTCTTATGTCCTTGCGCAGGATTAGAGCCATTATTAGAGGAGGGTCGATAGTTTGCACTGTTGCGCACAGGCACTATACAGGGTGTCCCAGAAATCAACGTCAAGCCGAAATCGAGCATTAGGCCAAGTCGTAACAGTTATCAGAAAAATATGAAAAAAATCTTGGTCATGTACTTTTCAAATTATATGTATTCAAAAATAAATCTTAAAAACTGACACCCTGTGATGATCTTTCAAGTCCTGTGACTGCAAATATTAACTTTTCGTCATTTTTTTTTCTACCGTATAACTATGAATAACCCTTCTGTCAAACACAGTTAAAAGTTAGAATATAACTGCCTCAGTTTCAAATAAAAAGTTAGATTTTTGCCCAACATTGAATGCAAAATAATTACATTACTCAACTTTAACCGACTGTACTGTAAAAAAAATGTACTACACTATTTTGGCAAGTAACATTAAAAGATGGCGCGTTTAGTCTGGATTCCAAAATGGTATGACACTTACTAATTGCTACTTCTTAATAAAAAAAAATAAAATAAAAACGGTATATCGAGATGGCATGATAATACACTACACAAACACGGGATCACGATTAAAACATTCAGGAGTCGTAAGGAACCGAGCAGATAAAACCAAATCACAATGCTAATCAAGTCCAATAAACAAAGCCACAGTTGTAAGTACGAAGTCAAGGAACCGAGCAGATAAATCCAAATCACAATGCAAATCAAGTCCAATAAACAAAGCCACAGTTGTAAGTACGAAGTCAAAACGAAAACAGAAAGATGCGCAGTAAACGAAAGAGCGTAACGTACTGCAGTATTGCACAATGTGTCTACGCATCCCTGTTTTGCCAGATTAGCGTCTCTATCTGTTTCACTTACACATACGAAATAATGTATCAATACGTCTCGCTCTTAGATAGAAGTAGCGTCACTATCTATCTCGCTCACACTTGATAAAGTAGCGTCACCATCTGTCTCGCTCACACTTGATAAAGTAGCGTCACCATCTGTCTCGCTCACACTAGTCAAAATAACGTCCCTCTTCTGGTCGCTAATCACGCTGCAATCTGCGACGTCTGTAAGCAGCATTCATCTCGGTCGACATTGTATGAAATCCGACTTTATTCAAAAGTTTTTTTTTATTTTTTTTTATTAAGAAGTAGCAATTAGTAAGTGTCATACCATTTTGGAATCCAGACTAAACGCGCCATCTTTTAATGTTACTTGCCAAAATAGTGTAGTACATTTTTTTTACAGTACAGTCTGTTAAAGTTGGGTGATGTAATTATTTTGAATTCAATGTTGGGTAAAAATCTAAGATTTTCTTTGAAACTGAGGCAGTCATGTTTTAACTTTTAACTGTAATTGATAGAAAGGTTATTCGTAGTTACATTACAGAAAAAAAACTGAAGAAAAGTTAATATTCGCAGTCACAGGACTTGAAAGATCATCACATGGTGTCAGTTTTTAAGATTTATTTTTGAATCCTTATAATTTGAAAAGTACATGACCAAGATTTTTTTTCATATTTTTCTGATAACTGTTACGACTTGGCCTAATGCTCGATTTCGGCTTGACGTTGATTTCTGGGACACCCTGTATATTTCCTACCACCTTGAGTGTCCCTTCTTTGGACAGAAGGTTTATACGATCTACCCTGCGAGGATGATTTATTGGGTGCGGCCTGAAAAATTTTTAAGACGCCTCCTTGTTTTCCTACAAAATCTGAAAACTTTGCATCATCAAATAAATGATGCGCCGATGGGGGTATTTTCCTTAACGATTCCTTAAAACAACTGTCCTTGACTGAATTTAAAATACCATCACGACGTTGTTGCACTATATCAGCCCGTTTGCCACATATCATTTGCAATAAATCGGATTGTATTTTTTGGTACTCCCCGTCGGCTAAAATTTCATTGATTTTTGAGGTAATATCTTCAGTGGTCGTTGGGTTTTTCAATTCGGATACCCATGAAATAAATTTGCATAGGCCTTTTTGAAAAGCTTCGTTTTGCAAAATAACGGCATGTGACATTGCCGCTAAAGAATTTTCAACGACCGCTAAGGAGCGATTAAGTTCAAAACTTTTCAAAATATCATTACTTTCGAGCTCTACAAAACCTGGGGTAGAATTATTATAAAGTTTTTGTACTTCAGAATAACGGACTTGAGCCCAGTCAGGCGAGTTAAAGTGTTGCAATTTGATAAGCAGTTCGAGATGTGCATTATCCGTCCGTAATGTCTGCGACTTGAGGGTAGTTTGTATTTTAAAATCAATCCCTTTTTCTTCGTTTATTTCGTTATCCAGTTCAGTAGGGCTCGGAATATATAGAATAGACTCACTGTCAGACATGCACGGCTGAGTATTATTTTTCAAAATAAGGTCTTGCAAAGAGGATACTTTTTCAGAAAGTTTTTCAAAAGCATCCTCCAATTTACTTAGCTTTGTACGGCGGCGGCGCTCCTTTCGCCTACGATGTCTCCGTTTACGCGCCGTGGAAGAAGAATCGCTGCTACTGCTCGAACCACTAGATCGCGACCGAGCACGTGGGGCATTGTCCATACTAATGTTAATAATATTGTCGTCTAAAGAATTCATTTTTAACACAAATTATTTAAAAAATCAAAAGTAGGACACCCTTTTTAAAAGTAACGAGTTACTTTTAAACGCGAACCGTTCGGAAAACCGAACGCCAATGAGGTTCATGGATATCGCTATGCACTTCGCAAACGATATCCCCACTACCTGCCGGATTGGAGCGGATGTGACGCTGCGGGGCTTAAAGCGCTTCACCGTACCGGAACCGGATACGTCTATCTCAATTTATGGCTTAGAGAAAGGTACAGTCAAGCTTAATAAATATCATTTATCTTTGCAATGTGCAACAGCATTTTATAAAGTGCAACAGCATTCAGGACAATGGAATTTTAGTTGCTCCATTTCCTATAACTGACTTCAAATATACTTTTGTTCAAATCATACTGCAGCGATTTTAAAACGTAATGTTTTAAAATCCAGTCCAATTATAAAGTTTTGGATTTTAAACTTGAATTAATTAAGAACAAGCTTTTGCTCGCGACTTCGTATCGTACGCGCATATCTCGGTCCCGTAGGAGTTACGAGAAACCCTCTCTAAGGGCTTTCTACAGCCAGTAATTTTGGCTGTGGTTATCTATCAGTCAGTCAATCATTATTTAGGGGAAGGATTTTATTATAAGTACCTACATTTTGAATCCAATCCGTGGTAGCGTGATGCTCCTCCAAACTAACAGACAAAAATTTCAAAAAATGTATTTTTGTGTTCCGTCTCTTTTCTGACATTTCTATGTATTTTTTAACCGACTTCCCCAAAAAAGGGGAGGTTTTCAATTCGGTTGTTTTTTTTTATGTTTGTTACCTCATAACTCCGTCAATTATGAACCGATTTGAAAAATTCTTGTTTTATCTGAAAGGATATACCTGCTGGCAGATTGGTCCCATTTAAATTTTTTCAAAATCGGTTACGAATTTTGGTTTTTAAATCGAAATAGCTGGAATTCGTTTACTTGGATGATGGTTTTATGCTTAGAAAACGGTTTTATGTTATCCAAGTAATCGAAATTGCGTATTTTGCTTTTCTGCTATTTTTCAGTGGTGTTGTTAGATGTGGGATACCACAGAAAAGTGAAAAATAAAAAACTTTTTACAAAAAAATACGACCGACTTCCAAATAAAAAATAAAAAACACTACAAAGTAAAAAATAACTTTAACTTCGGAAGTCGGTGTCAAAATACGAAGAAACTAACAAAAACACCGTCTTCCGAAATTAAAGTTATTTTTTAGGTACTTTGTAAGTAGTGTTTTATTATTTTTATTTGGAAGTCGGTTGTATTTTATGCGAAAATATTCAATGTACCTACAGACACAGCAACTCTACGATTTTATTTAAATATGTATGGATAAGGATTTACCGTTTTCAGAAAACAGTACAGACACCCACCCCACTAATGTCATCCACTGCAACTGGTGATAGTTTGAATCAACAGTGGCTTCCAACAAAGTGAAACAACAAACAACAACAACAATCAGAAATAACAGTATCATTTTGCAGTAAAAGTGGCAGATTCACAGTACAATGGACTACAAGTGGTTTTCTTTCACTGATTGTTTATCTATTGTGTTTGCTGTGCGGACAGTGTATCTGTAAAGCTCTGCCAGTAAGACAACCGGAACTAGTCTTAAACCCTGTGTGCCTACTAAATATGGATGGATGGAGTAGAGGAAGGCCAAAGACAAGATATCTAGATGGTTTCTGTGAGGAGTGATATGAAATAAAAGGCAGTAAGCAGCCCCAAGTAACATGAGATAAGGGCAGGATGATAATGAAAAAGTCAGCACCCTGCTATGAAAGAACTGCATCAGATCTATCTAGGCTGGTCATGAAAATCACTAGACTGGCTGGTAGTTTTTCGACTTTTGGCAAAGGAGAAAGCCAACCAATGGGCCCCTTAGTTTTGGTACCGTGTCAAGACTATTTACTTCTCAAAAATTAAGTCATATTTTTACATGTTCAAGCTAATTTTATCAACATTTCTTTTACCCTAGCATTGGATAACATAATTAATATTTATTTCATTGAATTTATATCAGTTCCGCCATTAAAACTTAACCTGAATGTTGCCAGAGTACAGACTATCTCAATTAAATAATTGTAATCGATTGGAATTATCGATATTTTACTAATCCACTGACTAACATGACCGGAGATAGACTACAATAGCTTTTCTCCCGAAATAAAGAATATAAAAGCACTAAAACTAACTAAAAAAAAACACGAAGGAATTATAATTTGAGAGATTGTACAGACATAATATTATAACCAGGAGATTCTAGCGGTCTTAGCTCTACGGTACTTGAAGTTAAAGTACGATCCTGAAATGATGTGAAGGTCGTCTGTCCGATAGCGAAGAACTAAGGCGGAAACAGACGCTCCGGTTAGTCTGGATAGTCTGATCAGACAATCGGAAGAGCAACCGGAGCGTCTGTGTTCGCCCATATTTCCACATAATTATCATGTATTTCATATGTTATTTCCTACCGTCAGAAATATTCCGCTACATTATACCTACCTTAATATACCTGATTATTTTCTTTAAAAAACAAAAGTTAGTACCACAGACATTATTGTGGTTAGTACTTAGCTTAGTAGCTCCCATTCATACCTAAATAGCGTTTATAATTATCTTTTTAATTATGTAAATAATATAATTTATTACAAATCGATTTGGTAAATCGATTTCCAAAATATTTTACATGGTCACACTTAGATAGATCTATCTGTCAAATCAATGCATCAATCAAATTGTTTCGCGCCGTTATTTTTGCGTAGTGTTGAATTATTCCTCCGTATTTACTGTTGTTATACTTCTGTTCGTTACAATTTGAAGCTGTCGAGTCTTCCTTCGTTTGTAACTTAGCTATGAGCTTCTCTAATCTAAGGCTTTAGTCGTAGGTAAGTATTTGTTTTTGACAACACTATCTACTAGTTGTGAGGGTACAGCCTACTGAACGCTGACTGCCGGCACGGCACGGCAAGGGATATTTATAAGCGCACTTTGTACTTAATTAACCTACATAAATGAGAAGAAGAAGTTATGTAGTGTTTTCAAATATGTTTAAAACAAAAAAAAAACTTGTTTTTATACTTCAATTTCAGCATCCGAAAATATAAGATTTCTCTTAAACTAGGGTGAAAAATTGAAATTCGATTTCAGGATATGAAAAGGTAATTCTAGGTCTACGAAACCAAGTTAGAACCATCATGACATGCAAAGTTTTTTAGGGGCCCAAAACTCCTAACAAAATGGGCATTCTCTTTTAGCTAGACTTGAATAACCAATGAAGCATTTTTGTGGATACAATGTGGCTCAGGTTAGGTATAGAAAAAGAAACAAATAAAATATTATCTTAGTGCTATATTAGATGTTTTCTAGCTATACGTTTCAACTTGAAATGCTGTAAAAATCTCAATTCTCCATTCCAATTCCTCAAAACTTCCATTTGTTGTCGATCTAGGAGGTCGGGCATCTCTATACCACACGTTTCGAACTCCTCGTGCTCTTGTTTCTTAGTAATATTGATCATATCTTCTCTGCTAGCATGTTGGCGATTTTTTCTTTGACCTACAGAGTTCTTCAAAGCTATCTGTTACAACTCTTCGTCAAAACGCGCCAAATACTCCTCCATCAACTCTAAAGTTTGTTCCTTGTTTAACACCACACATCCTTCCGGTATCCTTTCCTTGAACCAAAGAATCTTTTCACCAATGAGGTTTTGCTTTATGTGTGTACCTACTTTATTCTGATCCTTCTTCTCGTGTTTCTTTATTTTACTTATAAGCTTAATCGTTTTCCGACTGTTTGGATGCTTCAGTTTATCAATATCCTTTTTAATTTTAGGCATTTTGAGGTTTGTTTTGGTTATTTTCAACACAAACTAAACTCACGTGCTGTGCTCACGTGTGGTTGGTTCGTTTGTTATGTCACTTATGTCAAACTCATACTGAATGTTTACTGTCAAGTGTCAAATAAATGGTGTCTTCCAGCGCGTTTGTAGAGATAATATTAGCAGAGTTAGGTACTTACGTAGAGTTAGTTACAGACGTACTTTTTTCACATCATTTATGCATGTTTCTCTTAAAATACGAACTATTTACTATAAACCTAAGACTATGTGCGCGGCTGTCCTGGACATTTTCACATTTTAAGCTGTAGGTTTGGCATCGCGCTGTGAGGCGATTTCTGGGTAAAATCCACACTTCCACTCCACAGATAAATCTATGTCCATGGCAGGTAGTCAGGTACTTCTAAACTAGGTAGCACTTATAAGCAAGCAACCTATAAGGTTTTGTATGATATTTTTGAACAATCTTTTTGGTCAAACTAGCTTTATAAACGACTCCGTTGTGTCAAAAGTTTGATAGTAATGTCAAATTGTCAAAGTACTGTCAAAACAAATAACCTACCTATTTATACTTATCAGGTGACAGGTTGTTGCTAATGATACTTTGTGGACATATTTAGTTTTTATAGTTAATTCTTATAAAAGAGAGTATGTTCAAACGCCCAAAGCCCGGCGAGGATGAAGACGATATCCTCCGCATGCAAGAGGAATTCTTAAGAAAAAATCAAAATCAGAATGTACAGCCTGCTGCTGCAGTGACTAATTTACGGCCACAAGAAAGTCCAAAAAGACCTAATAATGCTGAGACAGGTCGAAAACCTTCAAAGTATGCTCAAGCTAAAGGTCTCAAAGGGCAAGTGGAGAAAAAGGCGCGATTTGAAGACACTTCTGTTGTAGGAGACATCTTGGAAAAAAATGTTGAAAAGCCAGAGGTAACAGAGTCTGAAATCGAAGACGACAAAGTTTACTATCCCAAAGTTATTCCTTCATTAATAGGCAACATCGTAGAAAAAAATGTTTCAGATTTTGTTGAATGGAATGCTAAAGAAATGCCTGTGCAAGGGTTTCCTGTAGCTACTAAGAGATCGACAGTATTTAGTAAGAGAAATGCAATACAAAATGTAAGTAAAAATGAGAATGTTAGCATGGATATTGACGAACCGTCAACTAGTGGACACAATAAGAAATCTTCAAACATTCACTTGCCCGATAAAAGCTTCATTGTAACATCAAAAGATGCTGACGTCATTCACAGTGAGAATGTGAAGGTTCTTAGTGAAATGTCAGAACAAGACATTCTAGAAGAACAGAAAAAATTGCTTTCAAGTATAGATCCCAAACTGGTAGAGTTTTTGAAAGCCAAAAGACAACAAGCTACAAAACCTGAAAGTAATACATTTGAACAAGCACTTGTAAGGAAAGTTATGGACAATTCATCTGATGAGAACATGGACACAACCGTTGCAATACCTGAAAACAATAACCTATGGGAAAATGATGTTTTATCACATCCTGAAGTAAATAAATGGCTTCATTTCGACTCATTAGAAAAAGACAAACTGGAATGGATGAAAGGCATAGAAGAAAGCAAGAGAATCAAAGCTGATGAGCCATACGAAGCAAGGTTTGATTTCAATGGATATCTTTTACCATACACTATGGAGTATAACGAGAGAACCAAACCTTTATTCCATCATGGAGATGAGCCACATAGACCTGGATATTCCATTACAGAACTAGTGGAACTGACTCGCTCAACAATAACTCAACAAAGAGTCGTAGCCCTCAACACCATAGCTGGCATTCTAGAGTACTACAGTGCGGGTACTTACAAAAATGTTATTGAAATCCCCATGAGCAAATTATTTTTCATTGTCAGAATAGCTATGGATGACAACAAAGGTATCATTCTGGAACCTGCCCTAAGAGCCATGAGAAACTTGCTCTACAACAGAATTGATGAAGCAAGTTTAGATGCTTTGATCGGATTTGAAGAGGGAACACTACAGCCTTGCTTGGAAAACGATAAGTCAGAAATTGAAGAGTTACAGTCAAAAGAATCAGAGTTCACTGACTACCATTTAGCAGAAATTGATATCATGACTGCACTTCAGAGGACAGAAATTCTTCAAAGACTGTATTATATCTTAGAGACAATAAGACCCAACTTTAACTGTGTACAATACTCTTTGCAAATATTGTCCAGACTGGCAAGAGACTCAATTGAAACAGCACTAAAAGTAGTTGAAATGGAACATTTAATGAAGACTATTATTAGAAACTTTGTCCCAGTTACAAGCACCAATTTCGTATTTGATCCAAGCATTGTGTATAATGGAAAACCTATCTTGGCTGCCCTGAAGTTCATCAGAATCATGTCATTACAGTCTATTGATGTCACCAGGATTTTACTTTCCAAATATGATATACTGAAGCCTATATCAGAGTATATTAGTTCAGGAGTTGACAGGACTTATGGCCTGAAAATACAAATAGAAGCTTTTTGTACACTGTCTAACTTGCTATGTTTTGGAATAGGTACTGAAGTGGCTATATCTCTGTTTCCTGTTATTGTAACTGCATTGCATAAGCATGTAAAAGGGACAGATATATTTGTGGAGTGCTCAATTCTATCAGCAACACATGCTGCAGTGGTTCTCCAACTAGTGAACAGACTTTTAAGGTGTATCTTGGGTGGCATGGACAGTTATAAAACCCAGATCTATCCTCTACTCAAAGAAGGTGTGCAGAAATGGATGGGACAGTTGTCAAATGCTAGCAGCTACACTTGTGGACATCTGCGCCTTCTTTGCTCAGCCATAGACTGCTGCAAGACTGTCACCTTGATAGAAAACCTCCCAATGAAGTTCCTCAATGATTCTCTCAGGACACTGTCACAGTCTAGAGGATTTGAAATGATTGTCAAAAATCTCATACCCAGTTCGAATCTGTTGTCTGGATTGGAAAATAAAGACCTGCATTTGACTAAGAATCTGATGTCTCTTGGAGGATCTGTTATAGACTCACAACAGAAGGTTTTACCAATTTTGAACATAGCTTCACCTGTGCCATTCTTGGCTTCATTGTTCAATCTACTTACTTATGTGAATGATAAAGAAATTTCCGAAACATTCCTGAGACACCTGTCGATGTATTTGAGCAAGATAAGCAACAAAGTGCCAAGTTTGTGTGATAATTGGTTCACAAGAATGGAAACGAACTTTGTTTTCAGTTTGATAAAATTGTCTACACAATATGAAATTTCAGAGAGCAGCAAAGACTTGCTTTATACTGTGGCCAACAAGTTATGTTACATTTTGAGGAATGATAAGAAATACGAATTAGATTTTCTGTTTGGATATGTGGTATTCAACAAGCACTGGTTCACAGCTGAAAGATTATTACATCTCGTGAACTTGACGGATGCCGATGGCTTTTCGAAAGCTTTGACGTCAATTGAGGAGATAAAGCTATGTTATAGCAAAGTAGTGAATATCAACTACAGAGACACAGGTCCTAACATAAGATTCAAGAGTTGGCAAGAGCCGATATTGCCGCGAGACTGGATCTACCTTCCGATATTAACGCTTTACAGTAGGAGTCAAGAGGTGGATAATAGTCCCAATATTATTGGGGAGCATTCAAAGAAAGTTGCAGAGAGAATCGCAGCTGAGAAAGAGTTCATCATCAGATGTAGTTTGGAATGGATATTATTCAATGAACTATGCTTCCCTGACCTACTCAACGATATCGATGTAACAGACAGACTTTGCCGAATCATGTGCGTGTTTCTTTGCGACAACTCCTTATTTTTGGATGCCAAAATCAAAGTATTACTAAAGAAGTGCACAGAGATTTTGTTCAAGAAGAAATCCAAGTTGAATTTCGACAAACAATTGGTTGGATTGCATAACTTCCAAGATTTCTATACGCAGTTCTTGGAGCAGTTCCAATCAGTCAGTTATGGTGACCCTACTTTTGCCGCTTGCGTTTTAGTACCTTTAGCGCAGAAACACGACGTGAAATGGCGCAAACTTTTGTGGTCGGAATATGCAGGATGTCTGAGGGCTCTTGACTGCCCTGAAGAATATCTTTGTTATGAGATAAAAGACTATTTATACCCTGAAGAAACAGACGAGTCGCTCGTACAATCATACTTTCAAGCGTTGTCTACTAATTTACTGCGACCGGGCACGGTAGCGCACAAAATAGCGACCCATCATACGGAAAACTTCAAAAAAACTTCTGTATCTAAAGAATAAAGGTTTTTTTAATTATATGATTACTTTTTTTTTTTTTCACCGTACATGTTCTTTTCTATTTTCTGTCTACCCTCATGGAATTAAGGCGTGAGTTTATGTGTTTGTACTTTTCCGTCCATCGATCGATTTATTGATGGATTCTGGCAAAGAATAATTATACCACCAGTGAGCTACCACCAATATCGCTGTATCTGTCACAAGTGGGAGTCGTCATTGTCTAGGTCAGGCTATAATAGAAGTAGGAAGCGTCGTTTTTGCACTAACTGACTGATAGTATTGTTTATATTGCTAGTAGTATCTAATCAAATCGCAGCTCTAGCACGGTAACTAATTATTCTACCGTTGAGATAAATTGAAAACATTTTATAAGCCAACTAGCCCACCGGGCGGCACTTTATGTACCTACCCGTACCATTTTTTTTTTTTTTTTTTGAATATGCCTCTCGCAGGTCAACCTGAGGAGATTGGCTTCTGCTTAAGAGTCCTATTTAATTACGAATCGTCAATGCTCGTTTGCAATAGACGAAGTTACGTTGGTCTGCGTTGGGTTGGGAGTACATCTATAGTCCGCGAAACAATTTTGATACTTACTAGTCTGAATAGGATTATAGTTTATTTGGGCGCTCGCGCAAGACTGAGGAGCGCGCGCGCTGAATTGATGCAGAATATATAGTACTTTAATTTTATTTATTTTAATTTTGTTTTATTATATTGAAAAACGAAAACTAATTAAACGTATTCATTGTAGATTGGAATTTTATATCATATTAATTTATTTGATAAAATTGTTTTTATTTGGAATGTAATGGACGCTGAATAAAGACATTTCTGGCTTAAATTAGGTTTTCTTTACGTTTTTTTCCGTGAAAACTCAAGGAATTTAAAGAAATTCTAGAACTCCAATAAACAAGTAAAACATTCAACTTACCTTTTAGTAATTTCAACTTTTAAAAGAATTGATTGTAACAATGTGAATTTGACCGTCAAAGTTCCATCGCCGACATTTTTTCTTGCAAACTCAGTTCGTAAAATATTTATAGTAAATTACACGAAAAGAAAAATGAAAATGTGTAACTCTAACTTACAAGAAAGAGACTGGCAATATCGTTATTCAGGATCAAATAATTGAAATATCTTACTGCTGCTGAAAACTACAGCGTCAAAAATCATGAATTTCCGTAAAAAATGTAATAGGACTCTTAACCGGACTTGCCTGTGAGGCCTCAATATAGAATTAAAGCCACCAGCCAGGCTGTACCCGTACCACAGAGTACTTTTATATATATACCCGTACCATGCCCCTAAGTAAGTGCTCCTTGACACAAAGACGAATAAAATCAAATAAGTTTGCACGACTTTTGAAAGGAAACGTGGGAGGCCTACTGTCAAACAAAATAGTCTAATGCGAAATCATACTTTATAGTAGGTACGTTTTCACATAATGTTATTTTACAATTCAGCAATCTGACCGAATTCAGAGCAATAAACAACTTTATTTACCCAGTCGAATTTCTCAGCTGATTGATAACGGTATTTTTGAACGCACTCAAAATATTTGGCGGGAACCACTGATTTGACATTTTTGACAGTTCGAAATTGCAGGTTTTCGTTCGGACTTTCGGTTCGGAGTTCTGCTGTGTCTTTCTTGTAGCAACTTTGTTTTATTTGTTAGAAATATGATTTCCTGATTATAAATAATATAAATAACAGATGTTTACGTCCATGACGTGCCAAGATGTTCATAGAAGATATTAAAAACGACTTCTACAACGTACTACAGGGAAACGTGAGTATTACGAAAGCATTGTTTACTAGTTCTCACCAAACTTTGTTATCAATTTTGTTGGTTATCGGAACATTGTTTTTTGTTCCAGAGGGTGTTATTATTAGTGCATTACGACGTGGACGCTATATGCACTTGTAGAATACTGCAGAGTTTGTTCAAATGTGATAATGTGTCGTATACGTTGGTCCCTGTGGGGGGTATCGCGGAGTTGAAGCAAGCCTACGAGGAAAACAACGAGGAGATCAAGTACGTGGTGCTGGTGAACTGCGGAGGCACCATAGACTTGGTGGACATCCTGCAGCCAGAGGAGGAGGTTGTGTTCTTTGTGCTCGACGCTCACAAACCTACTGATGTGTGCAATGTGTATAGTGATGGACAGGTATGTTTGATACTTCATTAGCTTGTAGTTTTACTTATATTAGATGTTTGTAAGTTTTTAGGTGATCAATAGATCATCTGAAATGTAGATCATAGATGGTCAGAAGCCTGAAGTCTGGAAAATCACCAGTTGAGCTGGTGTTACTCAATTACTGGGGTTTGGAGGTCAGATAGGCTGCACTTTTTTATTTTTATTTGTGAAGGGTTTGCTCTTAACTCTAGACTTGGTCAGGGATGGCAGAGACAAAGATGATGGAGCAAGCTTACCTAGAAGGAGCCTGTTTACTCTAGCTAGCCACCATGTTAAATACTCAGCTACACCTGGTTAGACTGCAATAAACTAACCCCAACATAATTTGGAAAAGGCTAGGCTACAATGTACAGTGCAGTATAGTGTGTATAGTGCTATATGAAAGCTCATAACTATTTAAAATAATAAATAAGTAGTTTTGAGCTTTCAAGGAATATTCTGTGAAATGCCTTTGTTATTACAAAAATCACTATTCCCAATAAAAAGGTTTCTCAAGCTGGTGTATATAATTTCTAGTTATTTTTATATTCCTAGGTCTTAATGACTAGCATTACTTATACAACTCACATGCCTGTCCCTGAAGCTATACCTACCTACAAATGTTTACAAACAATCACAGTAAATGTTAGATAAATTATAGAATATATTTCAGATTTTGCCCACAACCACGTTTTTTTTTTTTTTTGTTTCCGGCTGGGAAAAAATGCATTACGCATACCCTCTCACTCGGGGGAGTGGGAGGGGTATGTGGGACTCCCCGGGCAAGCCCGGTATACCCACTAAAACAACCCAGCACTGAAATTCCCGCAGCGTCTTAGTGGGGGTGGACTGGGAGATCGGCGTAGCCTTTACGTCCAGTCCACTGCCCACAACCACCTACACTCCCCAAGGAACCTATATGCCAAATTTCAGCTGTCTAGGACCAGTAGTTAGACCATGCATTGTCTGTCGTCTGTCAGTCACTCAGTTATAGATGAATTTTATATGACACTAGCTTTCGTCCGTGACTTCGTACACACATATCCTATTTTTCTAGTACCCGTAGGAATTTCGGGAAATCCTCTTAGTGCACCCCTATGGAGTGTAAGGAAGCTTCATGTCAAAATTCAGCTTTCTACAACCAGTACTTTCAGCTATGCGGTGATATAGAAGTCAGTGAGTCAGGTTTGCCTTTTAAATATATTAGAAGATATTGACTATACACTAAAAATAGGAATACAATAGTCTTGTCAACTCCTGTCTTGTACACAAACTTTTTTTAGGGATGGGAAATCATCAAATGACTTCTCCCGCTGTGGGCGGAGCAAAGGGAGTGTCAGACTTTTACTGACTAAAACCCATCCATGTTCCTTCATTGCCCTTTGTGTTCTTTCGAATCTGCTCTTTCGAATAGTCCCGCAACTCCGGCAGGCGTCGGCCCTTTCGGGTCTTTGTGCTGACTCTTTGAGGCGCACGTGGAACACGAAAGCGCCGTGGACACGGCCTGTTATCGTAAGACAGACGGACGACGAGCTAGCCCATAGCTCACCGGCCACAGGCCAGAGGGGCCATTAGGTGGCCCGCGACGCCGGGGCGTCTACGTCTACACACCCACACGTCACACACCTCAACTGTGTGCTCCACCCTGTCCTCCGGTCGACCCTCGCAGTGGTGACACCCGGGCGTTTCCTCCCACCCGATTCGGTGCAGGTACCTCCCGAAACATCCGTGTCCGGTGAGGACCTGCTAAAGGCGGAAGGTGAGGACGCCGTGGCGCCTCTCTAGCCACTCCTCAAAGAGGGGTCTTATCGCCACTACCGTGGCATGCCCTTGTTCCCGAACGCCTACAACCCTAATCTCTTCAAAGTTAGAGTAAACAGGCTCCTTCTGGGTTAGCTCGCTCTATTCTAACTTTGTCTCTGTCATCTCTGACCAAAACGAAAGTCAAGAGTAAACCCATCTCAAATAAAATAAAATAAACTAGTATTGTATCATGTTATGTTTCAGGTGAGACTAGTATATAAGGATAGTGAAGAAAACATTCCCAACTTTGATGATATATTCAAAGATGATGATGAGGAAGAAGAGGTGAGATTTCCTTTTTGCTAACTTATTCCATTATTTTAATAAAATTACAAATCATGTTATTTTTTTTATTTACTTGTTTGTCTATTACATTTTTAAATATTTCTTAAAGAAAAGCTTAGTCCACTGGTGTTAGGAACAGAGTCTCTGGCCAATTGTAATAATTTGAGTTTATGTAGTGTTTGTTTCCATATAACAACAGTTTGAATCTAACATCACACAATACACATGTATCTTTGCCTTAATCTTTTCCTGAAATAATGATAAAGGTGCATTACACATTACTACAAAAATTCCCAACTTATTGGGATCCTTAGGAGAACAAATCTTTTAGCCATGACTTTTTGTATATGTCCTCGAATCACAAGTTAGGAAAGACTGCTTTAGAGTTCACTGAACAGTCCTTAAATGTCCCCTCTGACAAACAGCAACTCATTTTGCTGTTGTTTGTGTCAGAATGAAGAGTCAGAGAGTGGTCGCGAGGGTCTGGAGGCGATGGTGGAGCGGAGACGAGAACGTCGAGCCTGGGAGGAGAGGAGAAACACCCTCATGTTCAACTACACACAGTTCTCTTACTACGGGAAGCCAGTGAGTAATCGACTTTTGCTAGGCAGGTGTTTTTCTCTACATGTTAAGCAAGCTGCCTGTCAGTGCAGTTTTTACTTAAAGAACTGCCTTTTTATTGTTTTCCTTGCAATCTTAAACTAGTAAGCCTACCTGAACCAACATGTTTTGTAATTCAAGCTGTACTTATTCTTAGAGCGCCTGCATAGCCCTGGAGCTAGCTTGGCGTGTGTCCCGCTGCGGCTGGGGCTGCGTGTGGGCTGCGAGCGTAGCATGTGCCGCGCAAGCCGCGCTACACACACGGACTCCGGCCGCCGCGCTGCTGGACGCGCACCATCTGCACACACACACACCCGCCGAGCACTCGCGCACCGTACGTATAGCTACGTGTACTCTATGTAGTGTGCATGCGTGGCATGAGCCGCGCAGGCCCGCTACACACACGCACATGTGTTCCAAAGAGGGTGATCTATACCACATCATAACTACACTACACGAAGATAGTTTCTCGTCCGTTGGCGAGAACATCTGACTCGCGTTTACTATTCGCATGGAAACTATTAAACTCGATTTTATTGTTTTGCAGGGTGCTCGCGTTACCTTAGAGAAGGATGTTTGCTTGCCTCTCTACCGGCGCTGGTCGCTAGAGGCAGCACTCTGCCACGCGCCCGCGCTCGCCCCGGCGCTGCGCCTGCACACGCTGGCGGGGCACGCGCGGCTGAGGCAGCTGCTAGCGGATACTGGGTATGTTAGTACTGGAGAGGACAGTGGCGTAGCTAGGTGGGGGTGTGTCGCCCCGGCGCTGCGCCTGCACACGCTGGCGGGGCACGCGCGGCTGAGGCAGCTGCTAGCGGATACTGGGTATGTTAGTACTGGAGAGGACAGTGGCGTAGCTAGGTGGGGGTGTGTCGCCCCGGCGCTGCGCCTGCACACGCTGGCGGGGCACGCGCGGCTGAGGCAGCTGCTGGCGGATACTGGGTATGTTAGTACTGGAGAGGACAGTGGCGTAGCTAGGTGGGGGTGTGTCGCCCCGGCGCTGCGCCTTCACACGCTGGCGGGGCACGCGCGGCTGAGGCAGCTGCTGGCGGATACTGGGTATGTTAGTACTGGAGAGGACAGTGGCGTAGCTAGGTGGGGGTGTGTCGCCCCGGCGCTGCGCCTTCACACGCTGGCGGGGCACGCGCGGCTGAGGCAGCTGCTGGCGGATACTGGGTATGTTAGTACTGGAGAGGACAGTGGCGTAGCTAGGTGGGGGTGTGTCGCCCCGGCGCTGCGCCTTCACACGCTGGCGGGGCACGCGCGGCTGAGGCAGCTGCTGGCGGATACTGGGTATGTTAGTACTGGAGAGAACAGACCGACCTTGGCAAGCGTTGCTTATTCTTGAAGATCGACGCGTGCTGTTATTTTTTAGCCACGCGTTCCTCCATTGTTTGATTTTACAAACCTTTTTAATGTCGTATTCCTGTACGCCTTGTATTTCTCGATATCGCTATAAGTGACGCAGTTTCCATTTAGTTTGTCAGTTCGACAGCATTAGAACTAGGAACTTAGATAAATGTCGAAAAGTTCATTGGCATTTAGATTATAATTGTTATTGGTACGCAAAAGTGGGTTCATTATACTATTGTTTATTTTAATGCGAACTCAAAATTATGTCACGTAATCATTTATAGTCATGTTCAGTTAAATTATAAAAACAATTTTCAACTATTATTTTTAAACGGCGAACCACGTCGTTTAAAATTATGCCGTTATAGTTAGTCTGAAAGAGGAGAGGAGCTCGTGGCTAAATAATAACAGCCGCACGGGTCGATCTTTATGGTTAAGCAACGCTTGCCAAGGTTGGTCTGTGGATGGGTGACCATCTTAACATACCGAGTTTCCTCCGTGCCTCGGAAAGCACGTTAAGTCGTTGGTCCCGGCTGTCATTTGTAAATCTTTGGCAGTTGTACGGATTGTCAGAATAATCTGACTCCAGCTTTACCAAGAAGTACCGTGTTACAAGGTTGTTGAGGTCTGGTAGGCAGCCGCTCCACGTAAAACACTGGTATTCAGCTGAATCCGGTGTGACTGAAAGCCGAAACCAATGTAGTTGGGAAAAGGCTAGGCAGATGAGTTAGCCTGAAAGACTGACAGCCAGCAGTATTTAACAGCTGTGGATTAATATTACAGTTTATATTTATTTAAAAATGTTGCCCACATAAGAAATATCTCATGTATCGTGGGTGCTTTGACAAACATACAAAGTCACATTCATTAATAGCCAGACCGTGGCCAGACCCGGAACAACTATGTGCAGCCCATAAAAATATTTGTTCCGTGCAGGAGTGTTGAAACGAGCTACATGTATTTTTGAGAGCAGTATAAACCTGATTATATATTATTCTTTATTAGTGATCCTATAAGGGTTCCGTTTTTTCATTGAGTGATGTACGGAACTCTTAACAATTACGTGCTTTTCTGTTCTTCTTTTAGGATACCTCTCCAACAAGCTCGCCAGGCCTTCCGTTCAATGGATGTGGAACTGCGGCGGTCTCTACTAACGGCGCTAGAAACCGCCGCCCCGAAACATAAGCTACCCACGCCGACACATACAACTTTCTTGCTACAACGCGTGCATTCGCCTACACTCGCGGCGATGGACGTCGTATTCGCGATCATGGGACTCATTGAACATGTAAATAAAACTACCGTTATTTTATTTATGCAAAAAAAAACTGTTAAACAGGTCTCATGCTGCTTCTATCTTTCCAGGAAACGTTACCTAAAGCGGAAGGCTTTCAGCACGCCCTTGCCTCCTTAGACACGGAGAGCGGAGAGAATGAAAGCAGGCGACTGGGCTGCCTATCAGCACAGAGGGCGCTAGAGTGTGTGGCCAAGCTCGTGCACGCCACGCTCAGCGCGCGCCAGCTGCACCTCGCCGGACCCTTCAGCTACTTTATAGTGCAGGAGGTGAGTGAGAACAGGTGGTGTAGTGTAACACAGAGGTGGAGTGTGTGGCCAAGCTCGTGCACGCCACGCTCAGCGCGCGCCAGCTGCACCTCGCCGGACCCTTCAGCTACTTTATAGTGCAGGAGGTGAGTGAGAACAGGTGGTGTAGTGTAACACAGAGGTGGAGTGTGTGGCCAAGCTCGTGCACGCCACGCTCAGCGCGCGCCAGCTGCACCTCGCCGGACCCTTCAGCTACTTTATAGTGCAGGAGGTGAGTGAGAACAGGTGGTGTAGTGTAACACAGAGGTGGAGTGTGTGGCCAAGCTCGTGCACGCCACGCTCAGCGCGCGCCAGCTGCACCTCGCCGGACCCTTCAGCTACTTTATAGTGCAGGAGGTGAGTGAGAACAGGTGGTGTAGTGTAACACAGAGGTGGAGTGTGTGGCCAAGCTCGTGCACGCCACGCTCAGCGCGCGCCAGCTGCACCTCGCCGGACCCTTCAGCTACTTTATAGTGCAGGAGGTGAGTGAGAACAGGTGGTGTAGTGTAACACAGAGGTGGAGTGTGTGGCCAAGCTCGTGCACGCCACGCTCAGCGCGCGCCAGCTGCACCTCGCCGGACCCTTCAGCTACTTTATAGTGCAGGAGGTGAGTGAGAACAGGTGGTGTAGTGTAACACAGAGGTGGAGTGTGTGGCCAAGCTCGTGCACGCCACGCTCAGCGCGCGCCAGCTGCACCTCGCCGGACCCTTCAGCTACTTTATAGTGCAGGAGGTGAGTGAGAACAGGTGGTGTAGTGTAACACAGAGGTGGAGTGTGTGGCCAAGCTCGTGCACGCCACGCTCAGCGCGCGCCAGCTGCACCTCGCCGGACCCTTCAGCTACTTTATAGTGCAGGAGGTGAGTGAGAACAGGTGGTGTAGTGTAACACAGAGGTGGAGTGTGTGGCCAAGCTCGTGCACGCCACGCTCAGCGCGCGCCAGCTGCACCTCGCCGGACCCTTCAGCTACTTTATAGTGCAGGAGGTGAGTGAGAACAGGTGGTGTAGTGTAACACAGAGGTGGAGTGTGTGGCCAAGCTCGTGCACGCCACGCTCAGCGCGCGCCAGCTGCACCTCGCCGGACCCTTCAGCTACTTTATAGTGCAGGAGGTGAGTGAGAACAGGTGGTGTAGTGTAACACAGAGGTGGAGTGTGTGGCCAAGCTCGTGCACGCCACGCTCAGCGCGCGCCAGCTGCACCTCGCCGGACCCTTCAGCTACTTTATAGTGCAGGAGGTGAGTGAGAACAGGTGGTGTAGTGTAACACAGAGGTGGAGTGTGTGGCCAAGCTCGTGCACGCCACGCTCAGCGCGCGCCAGCTGCACCTCGCCGGACCCTTCAGCTACTTTATAGTGCAGGAGGTGAGTGAGAACAGGTGGTGTAGTGTAACACAGAGGTGGAGTGTGTGGCCAAGCTCGTGCACGCCACGCTCAGCGCGCGCCAGCTGCACCTCGCCGGACCCTTCAGCTACTTTATAGTGCAGGAGGTGAGTGAGAACAGGTGGTGTAGTGTAACACAGAGGTGGAGTGTGTGGCCAAGCTCGTGCACGCCACGCTCAGCGCGCGCCAGCTGCACCTCGCCGGACCCTTCAGCTACTTTATAGTGCAGGAGGTGAGTGAGAACAGGTGGTGTAGTGTAACACAGAGGTGAAGTGTGTGGCCAAGCTCGTGCACGCCACGCTCAGCGCGCGCCAGCTGCACCTCGCCGGACCCTTCAGCTACTTTATAGTGCAGGAGGTGAGTGAGAACAGGTGGTGTAGTGTAACACAGAGGTGGAGTGTGTGGCCAAGCTCGTGCACGCCACGCTCAGCGCGCGCCAGCTGCACCTCGCCGGACCCTTCAGCTACTTTATAGTGCAGGAGGTGAGTGAGAACAGGTGGTGTAGTGTAACACAGAGGTGGAGTGTGTGGCCAAGCTCGTGCACGCCACGCTCAGCGCGCGCCAGCTGCACCTCGCCGGACCCTTCAGCTACTTTATAGTGCAGGAGGTGAGTGAGAACAGGTGGTGTAGTGTAACACAGAGGTGGAGTGTGTGGCCAAGCTCGTGCACGCCACGCTCAGCGCGCGCCAGCTGCACCTCGCCGGACCCTTCAGCTACTTTATAGTGCAGGAGGTGAGTGAGAACAGGTGGTGTAGTGTAACACAGAGGTGGAGTGTGTGGCCAAGCTCGTGCACGCCACGCTCAGCGCGCGCCAGCTGCACCTCGCCGGACCCTTCAGCTACTTTATAGTGCAGGAGGTGAGTGAGAACAGGTGGTGTAGTGTAACACAGAGGTGGAGTGTGTGGCCAAGCTCGTGCACGCCACGCTCAGCGCGCGCCAGCTGCACCTCGCCGGACCCTTCAGCTACTTTATAGTGCAGGAGGTGAGTGAGAACAGGTGGTGTAGTGTAACACAGAGGTGGAGTGTGTGGCCAAGCTCGTGCACGCCACGCTCAGCGCGCGCCAGCTGCACCTCGCCGGACCCTTCAGCTACTTTATAGTGCAGGAGGTGAGTGAGAACAGGTGGTGTAGTGTAACACAGAGGTGGAGTGTGTGGCCAAGCTCGTGCACGCCACGCTCAGCGCGCGCCAGCTGCACCTCGCCGGACCCTTCAGCTACTTTATAGTGCAGGAGGTGAGTGAGAACAGGTGGTGTAGTGTAACACAGAGGTGGAGTGTGTGGCCAAGCTCGTGCACGCCACGCTCAGCGCGCGCCAGCTGCACCTCGCCGGACCCTTCAGCTACTTTATAGTGCAGGAGGTGAGTGAGAACAGGTGGTGTAGTGTAACACAGAGGTGGAGTGTGTGGCCAAGCTCGTGCACGCCACGCTCAGCGCGCGCCAGCTGCACCTCGCCGGACCCTTCAGCTACTTTATAGTGCAGGAGGTGAGTGAGAACAGGTGGTGTAGTGTAACACAGAGGTGGAGTGTGTGGCCAAGCTCGTGCACGCCACGCTCAGCGCGCGCCAGCTGCACCTCGCCGGACCCTTCAGCTACTTTATAGTGCAGGAGGTGAGTGAGAACAGGTGGTGTAGTGTAACACAGAGGTGGAGTGTGTGGCCAAGCTCGTGCACGCCACGCTCAGCGCGCGCCAGCTGCACCTCGCCGGACCCTTCAGCTACTTTATAGTGCAGGAGGTGAGTGAGAACAGGTGGTGTAGTGTAACACAGAGGTGGAGTGTGTGGCCAAGCTCGTGCACGCCACGCTCAGCGCGCGCCAGCTGCACCTCGCCGGACCCTTCAGCTACTTTATAGTGCAGGAGGTGAGTGAGAACAGGTGGTGTAGTGTAACACAGAGGTGGAGTGTGTGGCCAAGCTCGTGCACGCCACGCTCAGCGCGCGCCAGCTGCACCTCGCCGGACCCTTCAGCTACTTTATAGTGCAGGAGGTGAGTGAGAACAGGTGGTGTAGTGTAACACAGAGGTGGAGTGTGTGGCCAAGCTCGTGCACGCCACGCTCAGCGCGCGCCAGCTGCACCTCGCCGGACCCTTCAGCTACTTTATAGTGCAGGAGGTGAGTGAGAACAGGTGGTGTAGTGTAACACAGAGGTGGAGTGTGTGGCCAAGCTCGTGCACGCCACGCTCAGCGCGCGCCAGCTGCACCTCGCCGGACCCTTCAGCTACTTTATAGTGCAGGAGGTGAGTGAGAACAGGTGGTGTAGTGTAACACAGAGGTGGAGTGTGTGGCCAAGCTCGTGCACGCCACGCTCAGCGCGCGCCAGCTGCACCTCGCCGGACCCTTCAGCTACTTTATAGTGCAGGAGGTGAGTGAGAACAGGTGGTGTAGTGTAACACAGAGGTGGAGTGTGTGGCCAAGCTCGTGCACGCCACGCTCAGCGCGCGCCAGCTGCACCTCGCCGGACCCTTCAGCTACTTTATAGTGCAGGAGGTGAGTGAGAACAGGTGGTGTAGTGTAACACAGAGGTGGAGTGTGTGGCCAAGCTCGTGCACGCCACGCTCAGCGCGCGCCAGCTGCACCTCGCCGGACCCTTCAGCTACTTTATAGTGCAGGAGGTGAGTGAGAACAGGTGGTGTAGTGTAACACAGAGGTGGAGTGTGTGGCCAAGCTCGTGCACGCCACGCTCAGCGCGCGCCAGCTGCACCTCGCCGGACCCTTCAGCTACTTTATAGTGCAGGAGGTGAGTGAGAACAGGTGGTGTAGTGTAACACAGAGGTGGAGTGTGTGGCCAAGCTCGTGCACGCCACGCTCAGCGCGCGCCAGCTGCACCTCGCCGGACCCTTCAGCTACTTTATAGTGCAGGAGGTGAGTGAGAACAGGTGGTGTAGTGTAACACAGAGGTGGAGTGTGTGGCCAAGCTCGTGCACGCCACGCTCAGCGCGCGCCAGCTGCACCTCGCCGGACCCTTCAGCTACTTTATAGTGCAGGAGGTGAGTGAGAACAGGTGGTGTAGTGTAACACAGAGGTGGAGTGTGTGGCCAAGCTCGTGCACGCCACGCTCAGCGCGCGCCAGCTGCACCTCGCCGGACCCTTCAGCTACTTTATAGTGCAGGAGGTGAGTGAGAACAGGTGGTGTAGTGTAACACAGAGGTGGAGTGTGTGGCCAAGCTCGTGCACGCCACGCTCAGCGCGCGCCAGCTGCACCTCGCCGGACCCTTCAGCTACTTTATAGTGCAGGAGGTGAGTGAGAACAGGTGGTGTAGTGTAACACAGAGGTGGAGTGTGTGGCCAAGCTCGTGCACGCCACGCTCAGCGCGCGCCAGCTGCACCTCGCCGGACCCTTCAGCTACTTTATAGTGCAGGAGGTGAGTGAGAACAGGTGGTGTAGTGTAACACAGAGGTGGAGTGTGTGGCCAAGCTCGTGCACGATAATTATGATAAATAAAGATAAAAAAATACCCATTTGTACCGTCTTTACTGATATGACAACGGCTCTTGATAGCCTCAATCCATGCATCAAGCAGCTGCATATCTTAGAACAGGATTCTATAAGATTCAGCACATACTGCATGTAATACACGGTACCTTTAGCGATTGCCTTGAAACAAAATGCGATTAAATATAAATCTGAAAGCAAAATAGATAGTCATGTTCGGCCTGCTACAAGGCACTGTGTTAGGGTCGCTTCTGTTTTTGCTAGGCAAGGTGAAATTTACAAATGGGTGTGGATGGCCAAATCTGAATTTATGAGGACTAGCGAAAAATACTCGAAAGAAGTCTCGGGTGCGATTTTCAGGAAATCCTAACTGCATCATTAGATTGTTTTGTATTTGTCGTGGGTAATTATGAAAATTAATAAGAAGTCGTTATCGTGGGCGCTGGATATGTGGAGTTTCGTGGAAGGACCGCGTGAGAAACTCCCGAATTCGCGGCAGCCTCCATGTCCGTGACATAGCAGATAAACTGCAGGAGGGCCGCCTACGCTAGTACGGCCACGTCCTGCGTAAACCGGCAAACTACGTAGGAAACAAGTGTCTGGCTATGCCACCTCCGGGCCCAGGCAGAAGGGGAATACCCAAAAAGTGCTGGCTTGATGCTGTCCAGGATGATATGCGTGCCAATGCACTCACAACCAAGGATGCCGAAGACCGTGCGAAGTGGAGAAAAAAGAGCCGGAAAGCGGACTCCGGGCTCCGTTGCTTTTTATTGATTTTTGTTTTTTCGTCAACGACTTTTCTTGGCTAAAAATCGTTACAAAAAAAAATCTTCCCAAACCTAACCAACCCAAACCAAACAAACCCCAGTTTTCTTCCAAAGCCTCCCGGTCCACACGACCCCGAGAAACGGCGCAATTCCTCCCATGCAAATGCTATGCCGTGTCGTCCCTACAATGGATGCAGTGCTGTAGCAGGCTCCCTGTTAATGCGATCCAATTCTTTTTTAACGGTAGTAATTTCTCATGGATGTCATCAAGGAGTCAGACTCTTACTGACAAAAACCGCCCTAACCCAACCTTATTGCTTGACCCCCAGGGCACGCCGGAAGCCAGGCTGGTGAAGGGTCCGCTGTGGCTGGGCGTGGCGGCGCGCTGGGCGAGCGCGGCCGGGCAGGGCGCGCGTGCGGTGGTCGCCAGCGCCTCTATAGACGACGCCAACTGTCTGCTGCTGGGCATCCCGCCGCGGTACCAGCACGAGCCTAGGAAGTGAGTACCCTGGGTAACCACTCCACATATGCAGGAGAAAGACGCCCGCTAGAGCCAGTGCCTGCCAGGGTTGCGGAATTGTTCGACAGTTACCGCACCCCTGGAACGCATAAAGCATTTGGAGGAACATAGGTAGGTTTTAATTAGTAAAAGTTGCGCCCAGGAGGAGTCAATTGATAAAAAAATGAGAAAGAGGTTGCCAAATAAGTGCGATAGATAGAGAGAACATCCAGAGACATCCAGTCAACGTGTGGCGGTGTCTTTCACTCTAGTCCAAGCATAATGTTAGGTGATGGCCGTTTTTATCCTAATTCTCCATGTAAAGCTGTCTCCAGATGATGTAACTCCTCAACGGTCAATAGTACACGCTCTAAATTTTGGATACGTATTTTAAATAACCATCAATGCTTGTTTTAAACCATATTTTTACTAGGTATATACTTTTTCCAATAGATAGATGACCCACATCTGTTTTTAGCATTGGCTACCTAACTAAAGCATGTAACCGTTTCGTTCCAGTCTATTCGGCGCCGCCTTCGAGCAGGCCGCCACGAAGAGCGGCGCGTCGGTGTCCCTGGACCACGTGGACTCGTCCATCATCACACTGCCGCTGGCGCAGCGCGCGCAGTTCCTCGACGCGCTCACTGCCCTGTTAGCGTAGTCCAGGGTGCACTGTCCTAGCTCGCTCACGTATAATATCCGGCACTAGTCGTGAGCACACTCACCATTGCTCTGTTTGACGACAGCTGACGCAGTGACGCTTCACGTTATTGGTTCGTCAGTCAATACTCATTGACTACTGCACCCTGCTACATTCATCTGTGCTCACGAATCGTGCCTGCTACTATAAACCACCATCCACTAGCACACAAACATTTAATTACTAAATCTGTAGAATAGTGCATGTATAGGCGAAACCCAACTTGATCATGTAAATATCTAGCTTGATCGACACCCACTGCAACGCTGAAAAACTTCCACTTTTAATAATAAAATGCAGTCAATAGATTATGTGAAATCTGAATAGAAAACATTATATTATAATAACAAAAATATAGATCAAACCTCTGTTAGCTAGGACACTGCCGTTTGCTTCTTTTGCCGGATAGGCATAGTACTGTAATTAAATCTACGCATATATTCACGTGAGACTTATCCAACCGTTGGGCATTCCTCCAGGCTAGAATGGGGGACTAGGAAGTGCCAAGAACACATACAATTACATACATATCCGAGAAGTGACCGCGCCGTGTTCCGTCTAGAGCTCAAAACAATATTGGTGCGGACATTTTATAAACATTCACAAACGTCCGTTTACCGTGGACGTGTCAGATCATGTGATGTATATCCGGACCGTGCCCAGATCTAACACTTTTCCAAATGTTTTTCGATTGCATCCAGGCTTGCAATCGAAAAACACGTGAAAGAAGCCTTCTTGTAAATATTAGCTAATAAGTCAAGTCATTACATAAAAGTTACAAATAATGCAGCTGAAATGTTACTATTCATTAAGAACTTTGTGTTAGGCTGACATTTCTCACAGGAACTATTGAAGTAAGTTTAATAAATAAGTTTTACAGACTTTCTTCAATGAGTAATAAAATAATATTAATGTGCCTTTGATTATTAATAGTAAATAAATGATTCAATATTTCAATTACCCATGGAATAATAATGATTATAGTCATATATAGACCTCTAAATATGTAATGAATACTGTTCACAAGTCATTCTTATTCGCTTAATTAATGATTTAGTTTAATAATGTAATCATAAAATTCTCCTGTATTTTGTTTTGTATTCGTAATCGGTTTCCAAATATAATTAGAATGTTTTTGTAGAATTATTTAGTGTGTATGTGTTACGAGAAGAAAAATAGCTGTAGTTCTATATACAAATGTGTAATCTCTGCTAAATTGGAAAAAAAAACTGAAAAATGTATTGCGAAAAGGTTGTATCGTCAGTTCCGCCTAATGCTAATTGTGTCCTCTGGTTATTCGCAATGTTTCAGTAATTTCGTTCATATAAAATTAATTTATTGTAATCAAGGTACATAGGGTAGTTACATTTTTTACTGCGCCTCGACTCTGCACCAGTGTGAATTGAGCCTAAGCAAGCCAGCAATCCAGCACGAACATCGGCAATTTGAAAAAATATAAAACTACAGTTCTTTTAACTTCCGTGTTATTTGATGTGACTGTGTTTCTTATTATAAGTTCTTAGTTAATAATATTTATTTAGAAATAGTTGCAATATGAAATAAAACAATTGATAATATAAAATAGTTTATTTTCATACCTAAAATATTATTTTTTAAACAGTTTCATTGCCTTCGCCCGTATTCCCAAAAAAGAAGACTATCAAAATGATATTATTTTTATAACTAACTAGCTGACCCACGCAACTTCGTCTGAGTCACATTTTCCATTAATGCTCGGCTTGTTTTAGTTTTAGCGTGATGATATGTAGCCTTCCTCGATAAATGGGCTATCCAATACTGAAAGAATTTTTCAAATCGGACCAGTAGTTCCTGAGATTACCCCCTACATACAAACTTACAAATAAATGTTACCTCTTTATAATATTAGTATAGATAGTATAGACTAGTTGTCCCCCGCGGCTTTGCTCCCGTCAACTGCAATTGTTTTATTTATCTTTTTGCTTTTAAACTTTCTCTGTATTCTGGCAAACTAAACAAAAAAAGAATTACCGAAATCGGCCCAGCCGTTCTCGAGTTTTAGCGAGACTAACGAACAGCAATTCATTTTTATATATAAGACTAGCTGTCCCCCGCGGCTTCGCTCCCGTCAACTGCATTTTTTTTTGCGTTTAAACCTTCCCTGTATTATGACGAACTAAACAAAAAAAGAATTAGCAAAATCGGCCCAGCCGTTCTCGAGTTTTAGCGAGACTAACGAATAGCAATTCATTTTTATATATAAGATGAATATTGTATAATTCATCGTTCATTTATTTTGCGTGCAAAAAAGAGTTTTTTTCTGTTTTTATATCGTATTGTCTTAAAGTTTCTTTTAATTTGCGGGCGGTGGCAGATCACTAAAATTCGTAAGTAGCTGACCGCGCAAACTCGTCTGTGTAACATTTTTCCAACACAAAAAAAAACAATTCGAACCAGTATTTTCTGCGCTTAACAAATTGACCTTTATAATATTAGTAGTACAGACAACACGTTTTCAACGCTCGTGAAGAATAACATCTGTATTGGATAAATTTAGCTTCTCTTTTCAACATAAGTTTCATTGCTGATATTGATAAGTTACATGCTTGAATGGAACATAAACAGACAAACAGTAACGAGGTACTCGTGAATTATTGAAGTCTGCAATAATTCAAATTCTTTGGGTCGAATTTTGAAACGTTGATTTGCTCATTTGCTGTTGAAAACTCCTTCAACCAATCATGGCTAGAACACGCGCGTTTGCAATTTATCGCAATCATTTTCGTATGAAAATTTGGACCTAAGGTTCGTAAGAGTGACGAAGAGCCTTTAATTCTCTCTAAAACTCACTGGCTGACCAGCACAACTTTTTCTGCGACATATTATTCCTTCCTCGATAAATGGGTTATCCAACACTAAAAAAAAACTTATCAATTTCAATTCGGACCAGTTAGTTCCTGTGATTAGTGCATGCATCCACCAAATAAACACTCTTCAGCTTTATAATATTAGTGTTGATGTAGCAGATTGGCCACCAGTTCTCTTCACCAGAATCGCTTTTCTTCATTATTAATTAATCTTTAAAATTTTGATCAAATACAGGGAGCATTGCAGTTGATCCATTGACACATGTCCAGAATCATGCTTCTGAATTCTCCAAACGACTCTTTCCTTGGAGCCTATCTATCTTCTGCAGTTCTGCCCATCCCAGTATCTGCCATAGTGAGTCAGGCCCATGCCTCTTCAATTTATTTTGCAAAAGCAACTCTTTTTGCCTCTTGGATTAAGCTTTGTCTAATAAGAGTGACAATACATACAGTATGTAAATGATATACAAAAACTTTTAAGCACATTTACACCGGCCTATGATTATATTAAAAAATCCAAGAACAAAAGAGTAAACCTCTAGGTTTACGCTTTTGTTCTTGGATTTTTTTTTTTTAGAACTCTAGTTCTAATTTTATCATGACTCAAGTGACATGAAATGTTTAAAATTTAAAATCATTCTTGATGAATCTTGTGATCAAGTCCAGGGCCCACTCTGGTTGGTCTGTCGGGACCATGTGGCCAGCATTGCGGACCAAGACTTCAGTAAGATTGCCAGCTCGCTTCACATACCCTGCCACCTCACCATCAACCTCCCATATGTCTCTTTTTGCAGTCCTATACTCTTTGGCTGAAGTAAAGTTTAAATTACGTAGAAAGTTCTCTGTCAGTGGATAGGCAACAACAATATCGAGTTGCCCGTTATAAAACATCATTCTATAATGTGATAACAGCTCTGTAATGGCTGGAGCAACAGACTTCAACATGTCGAGTGCTAACAGTAGCTGCACATGTTGCCCATCGTGGAATGGTAAGCCTCCAACGTGCACACTATGCCTGACATTGTCATTATGCAATAGAGCTGTGAACACTGTCATGTCGTCCTCTCCTCCTGATGCTTCTAAGTAATTGTAGTAGTAATTAAAGCCAGTGTACTGTTTGAAATATGAGAAGTTGCCGAGCTCTCCATCCATCAGCTGGTCCACAAGTACATCAGCTTGAACCCAATTCTTTTCCTTAATTTGTTTCACAATCTCATTTTGGTATTTTACAAATACCTTCAACTCGTTACTGTCTAGTAAACCAAGTTGGTACAAATAGTTTCCATAATCTAATTGGTTGACTGGATCACAGTATCCATTGCCAATTGCCATACCTTTTAAATTGATTTTGCTGAGACCATTGCCATTTTCTTTATGGATTAACAATCCTAGGGATGGTATATACTTTCCTGCATAAGATTCACCTGCTATGTAAAAGGCATTTTTCTTCAAATGTGGAAATAGTTGGAAGAACTGTGTTAGGGTTCTGTACAGTCCTCTTGCTACACAGTTTTCATCCGCACAATATCCAGCTTCATTATCCGTGAAGCTAAATCCAGTACCAACAGGATTGTCTATGAATATTAAGTGGTTATGTAGAGCCCAGTGATATTTTCTTAAAGCGAAACCTTCTTTCTTAGCTATCAGAGGTCCCAGCTCCATGAACAGTCCGAAGAGAGAGCTGCCTCCAGGCCCGCCCTGTAGCCAGACGACGACCGGAGCATCTTCATTCTTAGAAAAAGGCGGGAAGTACCAAAAATAGATATTGGAGTTGAAATGCTCGTCGATCGTAAAGAAGCCGGCGTGACTTCGGAATCCTATTTTATTCGTTATAGAGACACGCGACAGATTTTGAGCAAGTATTATCGAACCTTTTTTGAGGTACGGAGTGATCATGAGAGGTTTACCAGCTTTTTTGGTTGATGTAGCGTCCAGTTTTAACCTTGGGTACACATTTGGAAAGAAAGTAGCATTCACCACATAAAGTGCACTCAGCACTACGAGTGAAAGTGTCCACATTTTTACAGAATCACGCTGTGTCTTCATGGTGCAGCACTCAAGATATAAAACCGATTATTAGTGACATTAGCATATACAATAAAAAATCGACAACATAGGTAGACTTTTTGTTGTTTGTTTGTTTTGTGGTTTGTTTTCTTTCTGTTACATTGCTGATTGATGTCAATGACCGTTTGACATTGCTGTTATTAATTAATGAGCATGGAGGATAAAGAGAGTGATAGACGGGCGAACTTATAGTAGGTACGCGGTTTTTAAGATCGCGAACCTAATCGGCGCGACGTCGGTGACACGTCATGAAAGCTTGCCCATTAGGCTGCGTTTCCACTAGAGATGTGCGATAGAAATGTGTCGTGCGAGGATGTCTAGCTGTGCTGTGAAAATGTGTGGGTGTTTCCACCAAAGCTGTGCGATGAAAATGTGCCTACGAGGATGTGTAGCGGAGCTGTGAAAATGCGCATTAATGTGTGGTGCAAGGATGCGTTACGAAGCTGTGAAATGTGTCGACGAGGGTGCGGTGTAGTGGAAGCGGATTAACGCCAACGCCTGCCTGCCGCTCACGTCTCACTTTGCTGTCGTTAGCGCTTGTAGTCGTACACATGTCGTACGGTTGCGTGGCATAATGGAAGAAAAATTAACTGGCTGGTACAGTATGCGCAAAATTCGCAAGACATCCTTCTCAGCAAACATCCCTCGCAAAACATTCCTCGCACACATCCCTCGTACACATCCCTCGCACACATCGCTCGCTTGTTTTATATGCGCAAAAATCTAGCTCCGCTGAGCCGTGTGAGGTAAATGAAGCGATTCTATTGGTTCTTTACAAAAACACTCCTCGCTACACATCCTCGCACATCTCTGGTGGAAACGCAGCCTTACTCTGGTACCAGGGGACTGCCATGTCATCAATGGAGGAAACTTTTTGTAATTCAGGAATGATATTTTATTATAGCCAGACAGGATACTTGTATGAGAAAAGCAATTTCACATTGAATAGCAGTTGACTTTGGTGCCATAATTTCGGCACATAATATTTGTTCGACTCCCCTTAACCTGTTAAAATCGTGTTCCTGAAACAATCAAGAATTAGTATGAATAACTTCGATAATAAGTCATTTTTGCAACAAAATAGCACTCAACGTGTCACAAAACAAAGGGATGACTTGCGATTCGCGGCGTTAACAGATTTGCGAGCCGAGGCCAGCTACGAGCTTTCAAAGCTGTTTGATCGTCAACGAACTTACTGGTCGAGCCATAAGTCCTTGACTCCTCGTACTGGCTCGCCTGTCTATCACCCACTTGACAGTAAAAATGTTTTTTAATTATTTTTGAAATGTTGTGTTCTTATTTTAATTATTTTTTTTTATTAAAATGTATATTAATCACAGACATATAAATAGTAGATATTAATTTTGTTTGTGTATCATTTCGAGCAGAATAAACGTGTTTCTTCTTCTTAGATACCTAGATAAAATAAATTAATAAAAGTCAATGTTTTTTTTTATCTATGCAAGTTATGTTTGTTGACATAGAGTTATCGATACATTCTAAGGGATGGGCAATTGAAAAAAAAATATCGTTTTCGTACCTATCGACATTTTTTTAAAGTATCGCATAGTAGTTAGTGGTATAGTATTTTTAAATTTGAGTTCAAACAGTATATTATTATGTATACCTTTGTGGTTACCCGCAGCGGGCAGCACACAACAAGCTGATAATGTGAAGTACTGGAAGTCGGAAACCAGAATAGCGTTAAAAAAATATCAAAATTCATACAAATTCGATAATCGACTCTAAAATGAATATCGAATTGAAATAAATATAGTATAGTCTATGGTTTTGAATGAGTAAGCGAGTAGGTACGAGCATGCGGTCAGTCAGAAAAAGGAACAACATATATAATACTACTCTTTGGGAACAACATACCTACTGATAAGCCGGCTAAACAACAACTTATTTTTATATTCGCTAAGGCATGATAAAAAGGTGAAGCCGACTAATTGGGTCAGTATTCGAGGTCGAGATGGCGCGCACGTTGTGGGCTCTGCTAATATTTCAAGTATTTTTCAATGCCGAGGGCTTCTTTCATCGATACCCGAAGTTGAACCTCGGCGAACGCGATGGGGGAGATCCGGGGCCTCCCTTGTTCCTCACCCCGTATGTTGAGAGCGGGAAAATTGAGGAAGGTAGGCGTCTCGCACGCGTGCCCTTCACGGAGAGTCTTCGCATCAAGAGCTACGCCGGATATTTCACTGTGAACAAACAGTACGACTCCAACCAGTTCTTCTGGTACTTCCCTGCGATGGTGCCGGACAACAAGCACGCGCCCGTCGTCGTGTGGCTGCAGGGCGGGCCCGGCGCGACCTCCTTGTATGGCCTGTTCACGGAAAATGGCCCGATCAGAGTGCGCAGAGACAAATTCGAGAGGAGGAAGTACAACTGGGCTTTGAGTCACCACATGATCTACATAGACAACCCCGTGGGCACTGGCTTCAGCTTCACGAACGACAGCCGCGGCTACTGCACAGACGAGACACAGGTTGGTGAGCAGTTATACACAACATTGATACAGTTTTTCCAGCTCTTCCCTGAACTACAGCAAAACAAGTTCTTTGTGACTGGAGAATCTTATGGAGGGAAGTATGTTCCAGCTCTAGCATACACCATACATAAGAAGAACCCTACTGCTAATCTTAAAATTAACATGAAAGGAATTGCTATAGGCAATGGTCTGAGTGACCCAGAACATCAGTTGGTATATGGTAAATATTTGTACCAAATAGGTCTCATAGATTCAAATGGAGCTAAATTATTTGAAGAATATGAGGACAAAACTAAAAACTACATCAAACAAGGAAAATGGGATGATGCGTTTGCCACATTTGATTCACTGTTGAATGGTGACATGATAGATGGTAAGAGTATCTTCACTAACCTGACGGGCTTTAATTTCTACTTCAACTATTTACACACAAAAGACTACACTCAATACGAAGACTTTGGACCAATGCTACAGAAGACTGCGGTCCGTAAAATGATTCACGTTGGGGACTTACCTTTCCACAATGGGACAGAAGTTGAAAAGCATCTCAAGCAGGATGTAATGAAGTCCGTAGCTCCATGGATATCAGAACTCCTTGATCATTACTATGTGGTCATATACAATGGTCAACTAGACATCATAGTTGCCTACCCCTTAACTGTTAACTACCTCAAAAACCTTAATTTTACTGGTTCTGAAGACTACAAGACTGCAAAGAGGTATGTTTGGAAAGTGGATGGAGAAGTAGCTGGTTATGTGAAGCAAGCTGGCAAACTGGTGGAGATCCTGGTGAGAAATGCAGGGCACATGGTGCCTGGGGACCAGCCAAAATGGGCTTTAGATCTTATAACCAGGTTTACACATGAGAAAACTTTTGATGGTCCCAAAAAGGCTGTTTATTTGGGTTTTAATTAATTGTTAAGGATTTTCAAGAATGCTTTTGATGATGTTTGTAACATGCAATTCAGCAACTATGGACAGGGACACTGGTGCACAAACTTGCGTCAAGGTTTGCTGGTCAAATTTGTGCCACTTTTTAAATGCTCATGTTAACTGCAATATTGATAAGCATACTGGGAATTGTTGGTAAAAAGATGTATTTCATATCATTTTAAGTTTAAACCTAAAGACCTTCTTATATATAAAAATAATGTTTGTTTGTTCTTATTTTATGTGTAGATGAACAATATGGCATTGTTCATCCGTGTTTGATAAAAATGAATAAAATTGTGTGAGCAATAGCACACTACCATACCTATCTTCCATTTAGGTACACATAGTATTTTCTTCTCGAATATCTTTTAATTAGCATATACCAAATAGTTTATTTACTTGCTCTTGTCCATTATTTTATCTATCTATCACGACTGCTTTAATTATAAGTACTCAAATGTACCTACCATGTCAGTAAACACCATTGTGTATCCGTGTCTGTCAATCATTGGAAATAATAGGCATTTGTAATCAAATCTGTCGCGCCCAAGTATTTGTTATAGGTAGGTACAGTTGTACTCGTATTTGTGGCATAGTTTCAGAACTTAAAAAACTAGATTTGTTGTTACCGAAGTCGTTTTGTAAAATAAGAATAAATATTTCTATTTTAATAAAAGTGTCTTTTTTTCATTTATTTATTCACTTTAAATAAGTGCCCTTGGTTAACCATGATGACCTGCCATGCAGCTTTACACCTCAGGCTCTAACCTCTGCATAACCCTTGAGAAACAGGTGTGATAACACTTCAATAGTATACCTACCTACTTATGAACATGAGTAGGCTACGTAAGTAGGGTGGGTAATTTCAGTGCCTGGCAGTGTTGCGGAATTTGTTCGAAGAGTTACCGCGACCAGAGCGGGAGGAATCATGCGATGGTTTCCTATCCTATTAAAAAAATCTGGTCAAGTGCAAGTCGTTCTCTCACATGAAGGTTCCGTACCATAAACCGGCCCCTGTCTAGCTATTACGGTTCTTGAGATACAGCCAGCTGAGCTGACAGACAGACCGACGAACAATGGCGGCTTAGGCACGGCGGGCGCCCACTATCGGTGGGCATCGGTGCGGCTCGGTACAGCTCGGGTGCATTACGGCGGCTTCGGGCGCTTTACGGCGGCTTCGGGCGCCTGAGAGCTGCTTCGGCAGTCGTCGGCTCCAAGTTTCTCTTCTTCTTCAGTAAGATGAACAATGAGAACTAAGTCCCAATCCACCATTATAAATACACACGCACAACTGTTTTCTCGTAACGTTACGACTGCTCTGCCGCCCGAACTATTCTGAGGTTACCCAAAATCAGCTACGGCGTCCTTAGGTATGCTTACGACTGCCGAGGCAGCTCTCAGGCGCCCGAAGCCGTACCGAGCCGCACCGATAGTGGGCGCCGTGCCTTACTAGCTTAATAATAGGGTTCCATTGGAATTTTTAGTGTTCGTTGGCACATTATACATATACTTATCGGGGAAGAGGAAGACGGAGTTGCGCGGGTAAGTAGTATAATATTATTACTAGCTGAATCGCGCAAATTCGTCTCGTTTTAGTTCAATATTCAACTCTATAGACACCTACCTACGTACGAACTCTGTAGTACAGGGATTTTTACTTGAGTGGGTATGTTGATTGGTAATAGCAGTAATTAGATAGGTATGTAATTACGTAAACTGTAGTACTTAGGTATTTCTTGTCAGGAACAACTTACATAATGAGCTTGAGCTGCACGTTATTTATGCAAACTACCTACGCTATCGGCAATATTGATGAGTAAAAAAAGAATCATGGTTTACAAAACAAGATCAAGTTCAATGTCGTCGTATGCGAGTAATCGAACAGACATCGTATTTCATCATTATAATGACTATGGTGTAATCTCAGACCTCTTTTTTTGTTGGTCTGAGGGTGTAATAAAAGTTAACTAGAAAATCGTTAACTTTACTGAGTGGGTTGGTTTCAATGAGTACCTAGATAGTGCTCTATGTACCTAATTAGATGCCTTGTTACCTGCAAACTTGCAATGATAAGGAAGGTACTGCATTTTTGTTGGAGTAAGTTCATTGGTTCAATAGAAGTATCGAGAGTTGAATTTATAGGTCGTTTTGCGCAGCGTAAACAGCGCATGTGCGCTGTTTGTGGGCACTTGAATGATTAAACAACTACCTAATAAATGCCAATCAATATTATTATCAGCTCTAATTATATTATAACTAATGAAGGATTGAATTTGATTTAGCAGTTATTTGTTCAATATTTTTTTGAATTTCCTGTGATATGACAAAAAATTAGTAAACAAGAAAAATAAAAGCCAGTTTATCACAATATCAAAGTTATTTTAATAGTCTTTAACCTAGAGTTACTTTAAATCTGGAAATGAGCAATCTGTGTTTGAACAAACCACACAAAACACATCCCAAGAGTGAACATTACTTAGTCAAATAATTTGAAACACACTTGTGTTGACAAAACTGTACTTTCTGAATGCCGGGCATGTTACCATGTCAAAAAAATATATGCATTTGCATGATACAATAATCATTAATATAACTTGTAAATCAAATAATGCTGTTATCTCACCAGGAATTCTAAGTCAACATACAAATTGGTTGCGTGGCATTCAAAAAGTCCAAACACTGGTAAAAAAAAAGGAATGGAGTAATCTAGTGATTTATCGGCCTTCTATGTATGTTGATAGCTCAATTTCTTCTGGCAACTCCGTGATGTTGACGTCGAAGCGGTCTTGAACTTCATTAAGGATCTTAGCATCATTTTCATCAGATACCATTGTTATAGCTAAGCCTTTGGTACCAAAACGACCAGCACGAGCCACACGATGCAGGTACGTGTCTGAATCTTCGGGCATGTCATAGTTGAACACAATATTCACTCGTTCTATATCCATCCCTCTTCCAAACAAGTTGGTGGCGACTAGAATTCTCTTCTGGAACTCCTTGAATTGCTGGTAACGGGAGAGACGCTCATCTTGAGTCATGTTCCTGTGGATGCCAATAGCAGGGAAGTTCTGGTCTGTTAACAGTTGAGCTAAAGCTATGCAGCGTTGAACAGACTTCACAAATATAACAACTTGGTTGAACTCCAGTACATCAAGTAACTCAAACAGTTTCTTATTCTTCTCATTCTCCTTAAGTTTCACATAATGCTGCTGCAAACCGTGCAGGGTCAGCTTGGCTTCATCATCCACATATACTTCCATGGGGTCCTGCATGAACTTCTTGCACACAGGTCTTATCTCTTTGCTTAGGGTAGCAGAAAACATCATCACTTGCTTACCATGAGGAGTGTTTCTGAATATCTCCTGGACATCGCGTCTCATATCTAGAGATTCAAGCATCTTGTCGCATTCGTCGAGAATGAAGTGCTTCAAATGTTTAAGATTCAGTTTCTTACTGTTGACTAACGCCAAAATCCTGCCGGGTGTTCCAACGACGATGTGCGGGCATGCAGTTTTGAGGACCTCCTCGTCTTTCTGGACAGGCATTCCTCCGAAAAACACTGACACTCTGACGCCAGCCATGTATTTAGAGAAACGCTCATATTCCTTACTAATCTGGAAAGCCAATTCTCTGGTGTGACACATTACGAGGACGTAGACGTGGTTTTCTGAAGGCTCTAGCTGCTGAAGAGTCGCCAACACAAAAACAGCGGTTTTTCCCATGCCGGACTTGGCTTGGCATAGGATATCCATACCAAGGACGGCTTGCGGAATACATTCATGTTGCACTTCTGAAGGATGCTCGAAGCCGCAGTCGACAATAGCGCGCAATATCTCGGGTTTTAACAGGAAATCTCTAAAGCCAGAGCTGTGAATAGATACGTAGGATCCCTTAACCTCTTTCTTTGGCGCCGCTTCTGTCGCCCCGTCAGCGATCTGCTGATCTGCCTGCTCTTCGTCTTCGTAGTCCAGAAGATCATCGTTGTCAGCCATGATTTATAGATTTCTTACTTATTTATGTAGTAATTAAGATTTGCGCCCGTTTATGAGCACGTGAAATTTATTTTGAAAATTTTATTTCACAATAATGGCGGCTATGGTTTTGGCGTCAATTTCGACTTTTTTTTAAAGAACGGGCTAGTGTTCCTTGCAGTTTGAAACCTAGGCTTTTAATCTCATTAATGCCGTTGTATTTATTCTATGTATGCTTACTGATGGAAGTAAAAATGGGAATGCTAAGTAGTCAATGATGCAATTTTAATATTAGTTTATTGTCCCATTCAAAATATGATAAGACAATTTTTTTAGCAACATTCACACTTTTAATATTGGTAGGTAAACTATATTTTCAAATCGAATTGAAACCTTCGATCTGGGCTCTGCTGACATGGTTTTCAAAGAAATTTCGAAACAGCTGTTCAAACATCCCGTGAGGCCGTGACCCAAGGGCTGGCTTTTACTTGCTAAGTTGCTGTTTTAATGTGGTAATGGTGGCAATGCCGCCAGTATCTTGGGCACAATAGCAATGACGGCGTTGAAGACGATTTTGTTGATGCGGCATTTTAGTTTGCAAGTATTGTTTCAGAAATCAATGTAAGTATTTTCATATTGAATTGTTTGATCCATTTGTGTATTTATTTATTTATTATGTGTTGTAATTGTTGTTTATAAATTATTATAATGTTTTAATCAATTTGTGTGTGATCAATAATTTTCGACTTCAATTTCAAAATAATATAATGTGCAAACTTTTTATATGTACTGTATGTCTGAATTAAATGATTTCTATTTTATTTATTTTAAAATATGTATAATTATGTCGCGGATAAAGACATCATTGTAATTAGTGGTAAACGCCGTGACGTCAGTTGACAGTTGTAATGGCGGCACGAGGACAGAGTCGTATCGGAGAGTGGGAACTTTGCCGAGCGCGGCGAGCGCACTTTGGCTCCTTTGGCTCGAGACACCGACTAGGACACTCGTCCGTGCCCGACCCAGTTCTCGAAAATGGCAATTGCACGTTGTACTGGGATCGGTCTATCATCACTGACAGGACTATTGTTGCCAATAAGCCTGACATAGTGGTGATAGACCGACTAGAGCGTCGCGCAATGATTGTTGATATAGCAGTCCCTCATGACGAGAACCTCGTGAAGTCTGAGAAAGAGAAACAAAGTAAGTATCTTGACTTGGCTCGCGAGGTTGTCGACATGTGGGATGTGAACACAGCAGTCATTGTGCCGATAGTAGTGACGGCCAATGGCGTTATTGCCAAGAGCCTCGACCAACACCTCAAGAGGCTCTCGTTGGGCAGCTGGATCAAGGGCTTGATCCAGAAAGCAGTACTCCTGGACACGGCGCGTATTGTTAGGAGGTTCCTCTCTCGGGAGCCCTGACCACCGGTAGCTTGGACCCTGTTCCCGATGCCGGTGGGCTACTATTTTTATATTTTTAAATGTTTTTTTTTTAAATTAGTTTTATAGAAATATTTAAAAATGTAAAATATATGTACAAAAAAAGAAATAAATGGAATAATAATAATAATAATATCCTTGGACATTTCACACAACGCCATATAGTCCCAAGCTAAGCAACCTAATGCTTGTGTTATGGTAACGATATGGCTGATAAACTACTTATATACATTTTTTTTTTTTGTAAATACATACATATTATAGATAGAAAAACACCCAGACTCAGAACAAATACATGTAGGTCTTACAAATATTTGTTCCGTGCGGGAATCGAACCCGCGACACGCAGCGCAGCAGTCGGTCGCTCAACCACTGCGCCAACCGTGTCGTCAATGATCTCGATTAGTGTTACATTTAGTTATATGATAGGTGGATGTGCGTTCGTTGAGACAAGTAGTGTTACAAATTAAAATATCACAATGTTACACACAGGTAAGATCTTGTTGCTTACATTTTGTCTAATGAACAGTTACAAGTCGAATTATCACAGTTTATTGCTAAAGAATTGAATGAAAATAGCTTAATATTTATGTAATAAACTGAAATATTTTGTATTGTATCAGAGGATTCAGAGGCCTTAGTGTGAGTTTTTCGACTCACGTTCGAACGCGTTCGATTGCGAGCGCGTTAGAATTTAGTATGGGAAATTAGGTTCTACGAGTGACCACCAGGTGGCACTATAACTAAATTCCCATACTAAATTCTAACGCGCTCGCAATCGAACTCAAGCGGTTATTACACTACACAATCTATCGGGCGATAACTAGGGCGATAACTAGGGCGCCCTGTCCCTGCGGCTGGGTGCTGATTATTACACTACACAATCTATCGTGCCCTAACTGCAGTGGCGGCGTAATGTGGGGGCGGAGGAGGCTGGTCCGCCCCGGGTGCCTAGCACCAAGGTGACAACGACATTTCACTCGTACATCCAAAGAAGGCGTAGTATAGGTCCAAGGAAGGCGTACATTCTTTTTTTTATCAAATTCATTAGACAGACACATCGCAACTATAATTTCACATTTATTTTTCGAGTACAATTTCTAATTCCTTAAAATAATAAATTCATGTTGCGCGAAACAGGGAAATCAATTTTGATTATTTGATCGAATATTTTAGCACCTAAAATAATCAATATAAATATCTGAATACAAATCTACCCAATGCCGCCACTGCGGCAGTGGCCTGCCTCCCTGTCTCTTACTTACACTAGGTGATAGACAGAGCAGGGAGATCGGAGCCAACCGATCGCCCGATGGCAGGGTCCTTACACCCGTTTTCTTATTACACTACACTCGCCCTAGTTATCGGGCCCGATAGATTGGGTAATGTAATAACCGCTTTAGTAAATAACTAGCTTCTGCCCGCGACTTCGTACGCGTTCCCGTGGGATAAAAAAATAGCCTATGTGTTATTTCAGACCATAATCTATCCCTGTTCCAAATTTCACCCAGATCCCTTCAGCCGTTTTGACGTGAATGAGTAACAAAAATATACACAAACTCACTCACAAACTCGCATTTATTATATTAAATAATATATAGCAGGAGTAGGATAACTTACTTAATGAAATAGTACGAATATAATATCAGAGATTATGAATGTCATTTTTAATCTTTCTCATATTTCTTCAATAGCGGCCGCGGCTCCGCCCGCGTGGATGTCGGTTACCGCTGCAAAAAGCCTACCTACCCAGGAAACACACGGTCAGAAAAATGATTCCCAGGTCAAATCACAGACACCGACACTAACATCGACGACGCAGCCATTATCCGCAGGCTGCACAGATTGTCTTTCTGTGGATGAAGAAAATATTTATAATTAATACTAAGTTTTCACTTCTGCCGGCAGTCCAGGAGTGCAACCCTTTGTTTTAGGATAGATAACTAAAGCGATTATTGTAGAGCTTCTCTACAACATTAATTGACGTTAAATCATTCTTTTCGTAAATCAATTCCTACTAATTTGAATGTTTGGCCCTGGACTTTGTTTATCGTTAGTGCGAAAGAAATTTTTACTGGAAATTGGAGCCTTTTGAAGGGTATAGGCAAATCAGTAGGGATCATGGGTATTCTTGGTATATGAGCTGATTCAAGAATTTTTAAAATCGGTCCAGTAGTTTTTGAGCCTATTCATTACAATCAAACAAACAAACATACAAACAAAGTTATCCTCTTTAGAATATTTAGACTTCGCGCACGACCGCTGCGTAGGGAGCCGTATTACCTTACTCATAGATCTAAACTCCCCTCCCGCACGCGCACCCCCGCCTTGGTGACGTCCACTTCGCAACGGGCCGTGCAGCAGAAATCGTAATATTTTAATTTCGCCATAAGTTCAAAACCAAACGTCCGATTTTAATCATTCAAAGACCAAATATTATCTACATAAACTGTACTTAGTGATGAAATAGTTTATTTTGATAAGGATTAATAGCATGAGTAAAATAAACGCGTTTAAATGTAGTCCAAAAAAAATCAAGATTTTTAAATAAAAAAAAATGGTTGTTGTGCCTCACTCGACATAGATAGGTATAGTATGTCGCGGACTTTTTTGTAGATATTTATAAGATCTACAATTAATTAGAACAATGTATGGTTCTATCTTTTATAGTTTAGGCAGCGTACGCAAAATAAGTTACTTTTCCGGTTGATTTTTACACCTTGTGTCCGAAAAACCCAAATATCTTACGGAACCCTATTTTTTTACAAAATAAAATATAGCCTATGTTACTCGTGGATAATGTAGCTTTCGAATGGTGAAAGAATTTTTAAAATCGGTCCAGTAGTTTTTGAGCCTATTCATTACAATCAAACAAACAAACAAACAAACAAACAAACAAAGTTTTCCTCTTTATAATATTAGTGTAGATGTAGACAACACAGATGCAGATTTGTGCCAATGTGCAATGTAGTGTACGAGACCATGACGGATGGTGCAGTGGTGTGGCTTCCATGACCATAAGGACACAGTTATGATGGTCAAGAAGGGCTGTGACGTAGCGCGTGCGGCGATTCGCTGCTGAAGCGGTTATTACACTACCCAATCTATCGGGCCCGATAACTAGGGCGCCCTGTCCCTGCGGCAGGGTGCCGATTATTACACTACACAATCTATCGTGCCCTAACTGCAGTGGCGGCGTAAAGTGGGGGCGGAGGAGGCTGGTCCGCCCCGGGTGCCTAGCACCAAGGTGACAACGACAACTCACTCGTACATCCAAAGAAGGCGTAGTATAGGTCCAAGGAAGGCGCAGGTACATTCTTTTTTTTATCAAATTCATTAGACAGATATCAAAGTCGCGTCTAAAAAAAAAAATAAAGTGGCTTTTTTGACGTGCCTATAATTTGTTTCCAACGTAAGACATCAATTAACAACTACCTACTCTTGTGACTACTTGCATACAAATATTAAACCTAGTTTAAAATGCATCGCAACTATAATTTCACATTTTTTTTTGGAGTATAATTTCTAATTCCCTAAAATAATAAAGTCATGTTGCGCTTAAACCGCGCGAGACAGGGAAATCAATTTTGATAATTTGATCGAATATTTTAGTAACTAAAATAATCAATCGAAAATATCTGAATACAAATCTGCCCAAGGTGCCAATCTACCCAATGCCGCCACTGCGGCAGTGACCTGCCTACCTGTCTCTTACTTACACTAGGTGATAGACAGAGCAGGGAGATCGGAGCCACCCGATCGCCCGATGGCAGTGTCCTTACACCCGATTTCTTATTACACTAGTCTCGCCCTAGTTATCGGGCCCGATAGATTGGGTAGTGTAATAACCGCTTGAGTCGAAAAAACTCACACTAAGGCCTCAGTATTTCAGATGCGAATAATTGAAATATTGTGTTACACTTCACGTTGTAACAGTATTTGACGAAAATTTTATAGGTATTGTCTGAATATTTCGACTTTTAATCTTGTTTTGTAACAAAGTTAGCTAATTTCAGATTATTGGATTTGAATATTTTTTATGATTCTAGGGTCAAAATTAAACCGAATGACGCAATTCCGCGTTTAGCTCTAAGGGATAAAAAAGAAACACCCACCGATGATCATCAAAAGATTGGGGGAACGAATTTGCAAGGTAAGATGCCTAGGTACTATACCTACCTACTTTTACCAGGTTATTTTTTTCATTCTATAAGTTAATAGCTTAGTTATTTTGTTTAAATGCTGGCTCGAAGTTGAGTCGTCATTATTAATGTCGATCTAATTTGCATTTACAGATATAACAATAAGTAATTCTGCCATTATTAATACTGAAGCAATACCATCTACAAGTTCAATCGAAGTAAGAGACCAGAGCTCCAAGCAAATTCGGAAGCCTATAATTGATGACTCAACTGATTCTTCTTCAGATACAGAAAGTACATCTTCCTCAGACTCTTCCAGTACAACTTCAAATGAGGACAGTGATGATTCGGTGAAAGACCCCAATTTACGTTCCTTCTCAATATGCACAAATTACAAGAACAGCCAAAAAAGCTGGACCACATACTTACTCGGTGAATGTGTTATCGTATAATGAATCCCTGAAGAAGTTACATGCAGAACTACGCTTCGGTACGGGTAACATGAAATTGAAAGACATCAGAGTCGTTAAATTCATGAAAAAAACACCTTGTGTTCTTTATTCAAGAACGCTTACGAAGACGAAGGATTTTCGGAATGTAAAATTTGGCGAAACCTGAGGTTCTGCCAAGCCTGCGCTTTCAATAACAGACAGGAAGAAGGCTGAATTGATGAGTTTGATTAATAGTAATCATATACCTACCACGTTTCTATGCTATTTCTATGTAATTGAATATTTATAATTATGCACCCTAATAAGAGACGACTGAAACTTAGGCTTTATCTGTGATTTTAATTTTTATTGCGATGATTAAAGTTCCTACTAATATTCAGACACGAACAAATATTATTTAAGCGCAGCATTATTAAAGACTACCTAAAATTGTACTGTCAAGTGATTAATTGAAATTGCGATGGTTAGAATTGTTTTTTTTTTTTATTAGAATTATCAATGTTTTTGTTAAAGTTGATTTTGTTTCGAATTCTACCGCTGTATGAATACTTATTAAGTTACAAAGAGTTTAAATAACTGCCTGATTTTTATTATAATAAGAATTGTTACATTTGTCATATTGTATTTTTGTTAGAAGAAATTCAAATAGTTATCTAAAATAGGCTTTTTTTCAGGAAAATTGAAAAACAGCGTATACCATCGAAACGGATGTTTTGTAAGCTTTTCAAAAATATACGATTTGTATAAAGACTGATTAATAAAACCGTGACTTTGTTTTCGCTTTTCTAAAAATGTAGGTTTTTTGAGTTGTTACCCTATTTTATCGGAGGTGCGATATTTTTATTCGTGAACGTTAATAGTCCAGTCAGATTTTTGCTTGTAAAATAGAATGGATTTAAAAATTGATTGAAACAAATTGGGAAAATTCTAAATAAATGAGACAGTGTGCGTTGCTTTCAAAATTTTTATTTCTTATAATTTTATTTGGTAGGTAAAAACCAGAACGTATCTATTGAATCCTACTTATCCTAATTATATGATTGAAACGTGATACATTAGCGGCCCTTCCACTAACGTTCATTCCTACCGGAATGTACAATCCTCACGGAATGAACGCCAGTGGATTTGCAAGAGCGAGAAAGAATGACGGTATTAAAACCCCGCGACCCCTCCCGTCGCGAAGGACGCGACGCGCTCTGTGATCAAGTTAGTGCCTGTTTATTTGTCCGGCGTGATTGAGCGCTCGTTTGTAATCATTTTGTGTTCGTCTTCGTCCCGTAGTAGGTACGGGTACAATTTTTTTTTTTTTTTTTATGCAAAACGTGGAAACTCTTGGCCCAAATCTCACCTGATGGAAAGTGATGATTAAGCCAAAGATACCTACCATACCTCTAAATGCCGGAACACAACAATGCTGTTAACATTGTTGTTATGGCGACAGACTTAGACATGATGGTGGTAGCTTTGCCAGGCGGACTTAGAACAAGTCCTACCACCAACCAAACCGAGCAAAAAATTTGCCCCCGCTGGGAATCGAACCCGGGACCTCTGGGTCTGAATCAGGTGGTTTAACAACTAGACCACGGAGGCGGTTAGTATCACCTGTTTAGCACCACCCGGGGACCACGTGTAGGGATTCGCTGCAGGGTATTCTCCTACGGACGCGGGTTACTCGGCCCCCAAATGTTGTTGCAAAATGAAAATAATCCATAAAGATAATTCAAAATGACGATCATTCCTTTTAAATGACAACAATCTTCTTAAAATGATAGGATTATAACCATCCACAGACACGCAATCCCTCGGTATGACTGAAAAGATGCAAACTGACAGGAATGTACCAAAACGTGTGTATGGTCACTGAAGGATTGTTTTTCCTGTCGAACTGGCGTGTTGTGATAAAGTCAGGGGAAAGAACGTAGGATTGTGGTTTAATTAGTGGCTGCAACGGTTTTATTTTATCCCGTCGCTTTTCTGTACAGTTTGCACAACGGGACAAGTCGGAAGAAATGAACGTTAGTGGATGGCCCGCTATTATCTTAGTTTTTATAAAAATGAGCGGATTCGTTCAGTGTCCAAATTTTATTTCAAATTTAAAATCGTTTACATCGGAGACGGGAAAGCACAATCTTCACCGTAGGACCATCGTGGCTCACAGATGGACATCAGTGAAACATACAGTGTGCCCATCATAAATACATCTTACTCCTCGACAACATAGATGATTTTTATTAGGCAGGGCTACAATATTTAACAATGGTTTTCATACAATATGAGGTTTTGTCTAAAGTTCATACATTCATAAAAATTACTTAGGTAAGTACTAATTAATAAAATATTACAAAGAATCTTTACTGAGTCTAAGAAAACAATTTTACAATGATTTCTTAAGTGGAGCGTGGCGTCACGGTGGCGAGCCAGAACGTGGACTTATGGACCGACGGCATTTTTCTCTGCGCGTCTTGTTTAAAAAGTACGCGTACTTACGGTGACATACGCGCGAAAAACGTCGTCGAGCCATATGTCCGAGTACTTGCTCTCCCGTCTATCACCCACTCTAAGAAGAGAATTATTGAAATAATACTGGAATAACAAATGTAAGGCTAGGTTCAAACTAACGTTCCTAAACGCGACATAAAGTGGCGAAAACAGCATATTATTATACTATGTTTTATCTAGACGACTTACTTTGAGTATCAAAATATTATTTATGAATTGATTGTAGGTTTTGTAGAGCTATATTTATTGGGTACATCTCACGCATGGCGCAGGGAGTTTGCACTAACAATTATTAGTAGTTAGTCATTAACAGATATTGTAAAATATTTTTTCATAATCATTCATATTTTTTCATGCTTCCAGGAATGGTCAGGTTGCACCAGTAATCCATACTATATTTCCCACTCCAAGTCGCGTCACTCTAAAACCTATGGTAACTAACACTTCTCGCTATACGGCTTCAACGGCTTAAAATCGGCATTCCCGCTCAAGTACGCATCAACGAAATTCTGCACAGAGTCGGTGGTAATCTCATCACCATATTTCATCGTCACCATGCGCTGTTTGGGGAAGTCTATGGAAGTCAGCAGGGGGACAGCGTCATCGAGACCTATGTGCTCCCTGAGCATGTCAGCACTATCTGTGCCGTCGATGCCGATGTAAAACATGACGTGTTTGAATGGTTTCTTCTTCATCCGGGAGTGTCTTGACGTGGGGTAGTCGAAGTCCATAGTCTCGTCGTCCGACGAGTTCTGGTAAGGACAGAACCCTGGGAACTGGATGCTGCACTCGTCGTAATAGGACTCGGCTGATGGTGTGATCACGGACTCGGCGAATTCTATTTCTGAGTCTTCGTCGTCTGGAAAGGAGAGTGGAAAGTGAGTATTGTATGCATGAAAATATTGTAATGATGGGTTCCGTGGCTTGAGAACTGGTGCAGCGGTTTTCACATGCTCTCTAAGATACTTAATATAAGTAGTCCTCAAGAAATCAGTACAACGAATTATTGTTCACTTTTTAAATTCTAATTTGATCTCCCACTTCGTTATATCTTCTCGCTGTTGCATGGTATGTCAAGTAAATATTAGGTAAAAGTTTCGAGTCAGCGACACAAGGCTCTGTCCAGTCTGTTCCTATAAAGACTCGGCAAGGATAGCCGGGCTGATGGCCCTATCTTACCGATAAACAAGACGACAGCTGGATGTCGCGCCATCTTCAGCAGTGCTTGTTCAGTCAGCACTGACACCGGCCGCTGCGCCCAAGGGAAGTTCTGAGCACACAGAAAAATAAGGTTACTGAGGTCATGTTATTGAAGAGTTAATTTTCGAGTTACTTATATTCGACGATCAAAGAAAGGATGTCCAAAACGCCTACTGAAGATGGACCTTAGCAAGAAAAACCGAAATCCTTAAGATTATATATCCTTCCCAATGTTTTGAAAGTTTCGGGTACGTAATTTGGCGTGAAACCCACAATACGCAATCTATGTTGAAAGTATGAACTAGTGCAACCTGGCTTATCAAATAAGAATGTTTCATCCAAGAAAGCCTTATATCCAAATTAGCCTAACTAGAGGTGTGTGTTTCAACATGATAGATGAGAATTTTGATAAGATAAAATTGCAGGACTGTTGTAATAAAACATAACATAAGTGTTTTATTATTGGGCTGGCATTTAAGCTTATCTCAGTCCCAAGCCCAAATTGCACCACAGCAACCATCTCCAACGAAACCAAGCAACACAGAGCAGTAATTTCTCCATATTATTTTCTTTGAAATTATCGTTGAAAAGATCTTTTGATGAAATGAAATGATTTTGTATTGAATGTATGAATTTAATTATTTATTTTCCTTTTACTCGCTCGGGACAAGTCTTGAGCTGAAACGTGAAAAAACATGACATGAGATTGAAGGAGTAGTAATTGTTAATGGTTTTAGTGTAGGCAGCTACAGATGATTAAGTGATGCCCTGGCAAAAGGGCTAGGTGTTCTAAAATAATACTTTATTTATTTTCCTCTTTCCGCCCTTAACATTGGCGAAAAATGCACTGTATTTCTACTTACAAATCCAAGCGGATCAGCGGACAGATGTTGCCTGCCATTGGCAGTGAGTATCTTGCCGGCGCCGTCCGTGATGACGAGCGCTGGTATGCCGGCGACCCCTAGCGCCGCTGGCATGGTGAGGCGCGCGTCTGTTGCCGACCAGGGCACGGAGAGGGCGCCCACTGATGACACTGACTGGACCGTGCGATTGTAGGACTGCTCACTCCTGTAATTAGACGGAGAATTGATATAGTGACCCGTAACCGTCATTAATCGGTAGTGCTTGTTAAATATTAGTTATAGACATAGCCGCGGGCATCAGCTAGTTTTGTATAAATAAATATCGACAAAACCATCGACATCGGCCCAACACTAGCACGGTTTAGTGTAATCTGCGGAGGCCATCTTTGTACTGCATACCTATTGGATATCAACGCCGCATAATTTGACGACACCCGTGAGTTCTGATGGAATTTGTAGTAATGCGAGAGTGTTGTGACATCTATATCGCCGCAAACGAACTAAAAATAAGTCCTGTGAGTCTAAAAAGGCCACTTTAGCAGAATCAGAAAGCAAATCACGCTACCCGCCACTATCAAATTTCCCAATCAACCATGAACCTACTGCGTTAGCTATAAAGGTGAAAATGAAATCTGACAGATTCTTGTGTGATTCATATTATGATTCTCCCTGGCCCTTTTAGACCCCCTGACGGTACACAAAGGAACTCTTGCATTTTGATTGAGAAAGAGTTATCTGTGCAACTAGCTCATTGTAAACATTCTACAATGCGTTTCAAATAAGAATAGGATCTACTTAGCGCCATGTTGTGACGTCATTGCTGTAAATTATTATATTTAGCTCATTTACGAACGTTTTTATTTAAATTTGATTTAAGAATTATTTAAACAAATTAAAATAAACCGTTATGGATTTGCATATCGGCTAAGTTTTCTTTGCAAACCGTACTTTTCAAGGGACATTTGACAGATAGAGGTCATTGACGTTCCTATTCTCATTTGAAATGCATTGTACATTGTGTGATTGTGTGTGCCGAATAAACTGGTTTAGGTACTTTCTTTTTGTTTCTTTACCCGGGTACAACCATTGGGGGTAAGTTGATTCCTCCCTTTTCAATGGCTGATGAAGAATTTTAGGTAGGTACACCACATTCCTCGTACTTGCAATTCCCAACCGGGAATCAATCTAGGACACTGTGTGGTATGCTTATTGGCTTTTTTTTTCATGTTTTGAAATCATCAAATTAATTCTTCCACTTTGGGCGAAGCAGAAGGGAGTGCCAGACTCTTACTGACTAAAACCCATCCATGTTCCTCTTAGTGCCCTTTGCGTTCCAGGGCCGCGGTGACTCTTTCGAACAAATTCCGGATGATGCTTATTGGCAAGGCTTTAACTCTTTTCAAGCTGTTGAATACGGGTTCATATATAAATAATTTAATTACTTTCCCTAATTATGATTTATTTCTTCGTTTTCACCTTAAACGTACCTAATAATAGGTATTTATTTACTATAACGCCTTCTGAATTTATAACTGATTCATTCCCTTGTAGTATTCATAATAAAGGGCTATAAAAAATTAATTTCACCGTTAAAATAAAATATGACGTCTTTATAACATCGAATGGTGAGACCAGTAAATTTAATAACGTTTCAGTGTTAAATTATTCGGGCGCTATAAAAATGCCTCCATGATGATACCCACGCCATCTGGGGTTGCCAACTTTTTAAGACATAGAGTAGTATCTGATGTTTAGAGAGTTGTCCGACTAAAGAAAAATAAAAGTCATGTAAAAAACACGAAACAAGTAAATACTTCAGACAGAAATCAAGGTGATCAAGGTGAAGCCGAGGTCGTATGCCTGCCAGTCTATTCTATCGACATCTCACCGTGTTCACTTAGGTGGAGTGAACGACAAGTGAGCTGTCTGTAATGCCATCTTGTTTTTATGGTTTGACAGCTCACTTGTAGTTCACTTCGCTTATAGTCTTAGACTATAGAAAACCCTAGTCTAAGCTTATAGTTCATTTCGACATGTTCACAGAATCGCACTGCTGTAGGTGTACCATATGGGTACAAGAAAAACCTACAAATTTATAGGTAATGTCAAACGACCCAGTAATTTAATACAAACAACGCATCACTACTATCGAATAATGTTACGCGTACGCCGAAGTTCTCCAGTCTCGTACAAGCAATATATAAATCACGGGAGAAAATAGTGAGAGGCAACTAGATACGCGTCTCGCAAGAAACTTGATTGCAACATACATAAATAAATTGTTATTCCCGAGTTCTGTCCTAGTGCGGGATTGTGTTTGTAAGTCCCGGGCCAAGTTGAGTGCAATGAATACGGATTAGGAACGAGATTGCTAGTTGTAAATTCTTGATCCAGGATTATAGGAAATAGCCTGATCTGAGTTCTCTTGAAGAAATAACATTTAGTTATATATAGCTTAAACTCGACGATATAGTAAAGTTTCTGGCGAAAATTGGGATACAGTTTATCGAAATTATTATTGGTAAAATGGCTGCCATGTAGATGTACGACAGTTTTTATCTTTGTGTGGGATGACAAAGCACCTACGCTTTCCCATTCTATATAGGAAAGCGATTGTGAAATGAAAAAATAATTATATGGGATTGATCTCGTCACATTTTGACAGTTTTTGTCAATTGCATAATTTTTTGACGTTTTGAAAATCGTCTTCGCCATACTACCGCTGACGATGTCACATGTTTGAAACTACAATGATGGTATTGTAGTGAGTCATGATTCTGTTGTGGAAAAAGGATATTGCTATTCGTCCTGTAAGTATAGCTCAGTCTCTTAATCAAACTAGAAAGAAAAATTACAGCTAACTTTAATACGTCAAAGTATGGCCACAGGTTTCAGGACAACGTTCAGAGTCAAATAACATAAAAATACTCCGTTTACGGTTCAGCTCGCATCTTCACACACCAATAAGGGTAGAAGAGGGTGAAAATAAGTACCAATGCCTGTATATAAGTTATAGCATTCACGCAAATATCAAGTTAGTTGCCGCTACAATCAATTACACTGCCACTGTCAGAGGAGGCGGGAGCGATCAAATTGCTTTTTTACGACACAACTTTATGCTGTAGTGTTGGGGCGGTGGACGGATCCCGGGATATCCCGGGGTCCGGGATGTGTGATGATTGGGATTATGTTGAAGTTTATTTTGGGATTATTTTGTAATGTATTGTTATTTGGGGACTTTCGTCAGGCGCGAAAAAATATCATGATGAGCTGTTCGAGATTTTCACAACTTTGGTAAGACAGACTGTTGGTCTACTTACTGATTTAAACAAAAATTAAGTAGTACATAAGGATTAACAACTAAAGATCACGTACTTACAATGTTTCAACATCAGAACCAAGTGCGAAAACCAAACGCCGATAGTTATAGACCTTCCTGAAGAAGCCGATTTACTTACAATGTTTTCCAAAACTTTCTTAAATATGCGCCATTTTCTGGCAATTTCTAATAACACAAAGCAACTTTTCACCGATAAAATGGGCACAGTTAGGTACCAGCAAACTGCACATTAAACAGCTTAACTAATAAAGCTAATAAATTGAGTGAGTAGGTAATATCGATGCGAAGACGCCGTCAATAAACCTATTTCGTCGTTGTCAGTAGGACGCAGTTAACGATGGCATTAGGTACTGTTTTACGATCGTAACTTGGAACATTATTATGATGATGACAGGGGTGGTGCTAAGTTAAGTAGCCATTTTATATTGATGGATAGAACTCATATTGTCTGGTGACGATAAACATTAACGCCTAAATTTGGCTTTAACGTAAACTAATTATTAAGTTTTCTTTTTAATTTCCGTAAAATAAGTCGATAAATATAAGTCTAAAACTAATAAATAAAATAAACTAACAACAAACTAAAATATAGCATCAAATAATTCGTCTTCATCATTTTAATTTTCGTTAATGGAAAGCTACGCTTCACAAGATGCCATAAGAACTAATAACTTTAATTCCGGAAAGTGTACGATGCCATCTCTACGAAGCCAACGATATCTACTCTCAAAGTCTACGAATCATTTCTTGTTCTTTCAAGGGATGTGTCAAAGCATATGCAAGAGACTGAGTACCTACCTTCGATCGTCATTTTTGGCATCAGAGCAGTGCGATTCTGTAACATGACGAAGTGAAGGCTCGGGTGAAGTGATCAGGAAGTGTGCTTGGATTGACAGCTCATTTCGTGATCACTTCACCCAAGTGTTCACTTCGACATATTTACCTACAGAACTGACCGGCTGAAACTAGAAAAACATATTTAAGAATCGAAATTTGCAGGTATGCCAAGACGACTTTATATTACAGATCCTATCATATTTTTCAAACTAGCCCCATAAATATTTCAAAGCAACATTTCTGAGTCAAAGTTACCGCAGCGTAGGCAACTACCTATATTTTAAAACAAAACCCATTTGTTACACGCGGTTGACGCTGAAGTCTCGATGACTGTTACTGCCGTTCCTTTGAGTTTAATGTAAAAAGTTTTTCACTACAGGGCTACAGGCAGACAAACGCCTTCCTGACGAGCTTGGCGGGCTTATCTGCTCGATCTTGTATGGAGGGAAGACAATATGACATACATTTAAAATGATCATAGATTTGCAATTGAAAAGTTCGTCTATGGGTCTATGGTCCTTGGTAAATCTGAAGGACATTTTAATCTAATTTCACATTCGCACCTCAATATTGCAATCTGTGAAAAATGTATGAAAATGAAGAATTTTTTGACAGTTTACGATTGACATGCGAATGCGAACGTTGTTTTAGAATTGGCACTCTGATTGCGTTACTTCAAATAAAAAAGTGGTATGTCTGATGCCTTGGGGTCTACTGTGTAGATTTGAATCACGTTTTTACCACACTCTTTCCTGGTAAGAAAAGCTTTTTGAGTAGCAAGTTAGATCGAAAACTCATTAGGTTGAAATCCTCTGAATAGAAGATATTGTGCCTTTCAGACTATTATTACTTAGGTATCGTACCTATGCCTGATATTGGAAACGCGAAATCTTTTCAGGTAGGTAGGTATTGTTAGAAGTAATACCTTCTTAGCAATACCTACCTACCTATCTATAATTTGTAGTAAAAATTGTAATTGTAGTAAAAAGTATATATTATAGTAGTAAAAATTGTAGATCTGAGTGCCCATTCTACTAATTTCAATCTTTCTAATAAATCTCATTTTCCATAACTACATTTTTGACAGATTGCGACTGATGCGAATGCGAACGTTGTTTAAAAAATATTTATTAGTAAAATTGGTACATAAGCTTTAGATTACAAACACTTTCAGCCAAGATAACAAAAACAGTCAACTATACCTATTGCAGAATTTCAGAAGAGCTTTGAGCCCACATACAAAATAAATAATGCAACGAATTTATCTTTTGTTTTCAAGTCACATTCGACCCCGGATCGAGCTTAACCCTATTTCTTTCAAATAAAATAACATATCCCTCCAAAATTGAGTTTATTCGCTACCGTATCTATCAGTTAAATAAGTGTGCCATATTCTCTCTCAGCGTCTCGACGATATTTTCCCGCCATAAGTCACTTAAACGCTATTACGCGTCGCCGCCATGACACCCGTCGAAAATAAGAATAACAAAATAAAATATTGTGCAGAAACTGCAAAAAGTTTACTTCTTTTTCGTAATAAAAGAAGATTAGCATATCCATGGGAGCTTTTAGATTACATTTTTGTCGGAATGAAATTTTGTTTGAGATGTATTGTTGAGCAACTTAATTAAGGAATTCGTAATGTATTCTTTTGCGTACAAGGGTAGGTACAATCGTAGTCGTACCAACAGAATAAAATTGGATTCAGTTTTTTTTTGTGTTGGTTATCCGCACAGGTTATCCGTCTGAAAGTTGTGATGGTCGGGAGAAAGAGTTTTTGTGTTGAGAGAATGTCAAATTAAGAGTAAAATTTCAATTATGTCTGAAAGTCACCTACCTAATTTATTCACGCCAGAACTAATACTTACCTAAATGTATGAGGTAGGGCTTTAGCTCCGCATCCATATCCCATAATTTAACCCAACCCCTGACTCATTTTAATCCTATATTTATGTTTGTTCATGTTTTTTATTGATATTACCCAAGGGTGAGTTATGAGGGTGGGTCTCATTGCGAAACGGTCTACCCTAGCTAAGGTTTGTGTAAAGCGACTAAGCGATTATTGTTATACGGACAGACAGACCGGCCACCTGGGTCCTAATGATTTAATACTGACGATCCTAACCTAACTACCACTATGTTTTGATAAGTCTTGTCGTGTCTATGTCTGTAAGCCACACAGAAATATTGAAATAGCTAAGGTAAGTATATGATCTAGGTATGGTAGGTAGGTATAGGTATAGCCTACCATAAATATACTTCAGCTGTTTATCAGACCGGAGTTTCACCAAAGAAGATAATAGTACTAGTTAGAGGCGGGAACGATAGAAATATTTCTAAAATAAGTAGTAGGTACTTACCTAAATACCTAATACCTGTTTTTTTTATATTTCTGTGCCTAATAAAAACATAAACTTAGGTACCTAGGTTAACAAGTCTTCAAAATCATACCTTCGTTTACATAGGAAGGAATCGAACAGCCAAAATATTTAGTTTATTTCGCATTCGCCCAAATTTTTGCCCATATTTGAAATATTTTATTGAATCGGGGTGGAAAATTAGGGCGAATCGAATATTCACATATTTAACTCTACACGATTTCCTTCGTGTATTGAGTAGTAGGTAGAGTTGACTGAATAAATATTTTTTCCCAGAAAATTAAAATTTCCAGTTTTGTTTTTAATATAGGTATAGCCCTGGACATAAATAGTTAGTCCGGAGTCCATCGTGTTAAGCGAAATACCTGATACCCACAACCTAGTAAACGCATTGTAAATTCACGGCCGTATAGCCTCACGGTCTGCGCCTCTGCGGTCTGTAAAAGGGATGCCACAGAGCTTCGACTTCGACTCCGACTCCTTTTGAAGTCGGAACTTCCGATTGGAACTACACCTCCGGTTCCGACGTTGAATCAGATCGAAACTCACTCACAGTTAAATCGTAGGTTTTAAGCAGGATGCCTACCTCATACGTGTAACATTGTTAGTTCTAGCGTGGATAAATAAAATTATATCAAACTCAAACATATTGAAATTTTGGTTAATTTGGCTCTCTCTACACCAATCCTTTTTTTCCCGACCATAACAACTTTCAGAGAGACAACCAAAACTAAAAACTTAAATTCCATTTTATTCTGTTGGTACGACTACCTACAATAAAGAAAACCCTTGTACGGAAAAGAATACGTAGGTACGTCATTTCGATTTCATTCCGACAAAAATTTAATCTAAAAGCTCCCATGGATATGCTAGTCTTATTTTATTACGAAAAAGTAGTAAACTTTCTGCAGTTTCAGGTAATATGTGAATGAAAGAACAAGGCTTATGCATGTTGAGTGGAGGGCCCATCCCCAAGACCTTTCTGACGTCGATTACTTTTGCATCGGCCTTACCAAATCTCTCCACCCCTGAATCCGGTTCCCATTTGGGTTCCGACTTCGGCAAACCAAATTCAAAAACTTCGACTCCGATTTCGGTTCCGATAAAACCACCTCCGTAACATCCCTGCAGATCGGTGCGATGCACAATACCAGGGGCCCGAGTCTGCTATTTTTATAAATTTGTCATTCCGACACGATCCCATTGTCATGCCATTGTCATTTTGCTAAAAGTTCGTAATCTGCTAAATTCATAATCGCACGGTCACTGGCACGTCAGTGGCCGGTCACTGGAACGTCAATGGTCTCGTAATAGTATTGCGGTAGGAATGCCGTATTGCTATTATTATAAAAACGAGCTAAATTTGAGCATTTATTCATGCCAGATTTTATTAAATTTAGTTTTATATATTATTTATTAGTGTTATAAGCAATCTGAACATTCTGAAGTAGTGAGAAGTTCGTAAATACTAAATCTGTCATTGTGTACGAGATTACCATTCATATGGCTTTCTTTCAATGGCGTGTCAGTGATTGATCATTGGAATGTCATAATGACGCCATTATGATACCATTATGTTAGTAGATTACCAAACTTGTCAAAATCAACCATTTTGAAATCAGTGATCGACCATTCTGACACTATTGTAATAGCAGACTCGGGCCCCAGGTAATGAATGGTCTGTTCCATGTCCATAATTATTTTACTGTTTGCTGATGTTTGGAATTGTAATTACAGGTTTGAGTCTAAAATAGAGCTTGTTGATTCTCCTGAAATAATAATTATTTACCATGAACAGCAAATGATCCGCCATAGCTCTTGCAGTGTTTAAGACATTAGTTACCGTACCTACCTACTATAAGTAGGTATAGTCACCCACAACAGTTTCGCATGGGTGCAAATCTTTCTCATTTATTGCACTGTCTATTAGTAAAAACCTTATTAAAATCCGTTGCATAGGTTAGAAGAAGTAAGCGGGAAAACAGACAGAGGAGAAAAATGAGCTTTCTCATTCAAAATTTCTAGGCATAACGTTTTTACCAAATATACAATCATGTCGGGTGTGAATATGTTTAAAATCCAGCAAAACCCCAAAGATCAACTTCAAAGATGAAACCAGAATTCCACTGCAAAGTTCAGCTACCTAATTTGCAACAACCGAGAAAATGGCACCTTTTACAGAAGATATTGATATCCTCAGCTCCTCGCTTCAATATGATAAGTTATTGGAGTAGATATAAAATTGAAAGCAAAGATCATGGTGTGGTGTTCACGGGTGCAGCAGCTGCAAGGAATATGATGTAATTGGATTTTTGTCTTAGATATCTTGCGAGCAGCCGAGTATTGGAATTGTGGTAGTAAATGGCACTTTTCAATCTTGGACGTTTAATATTTTCGGAGAAGATTGAAGGAATAACTTTAAGACTGTTTTGAGTTCGAATTGAATATTTTCAGAAATGAAAAGAGGATATCTTCCTAAGCCAGTCAAGTGGTATTGTGTCTCTATGTTTACTTTTTCCTAAAAACCCTGTTTTAAGATGTATGTGCCACCGGAAAATGGCAGATTCCGGAAGATTGTAATAAATCTCAATGAGATTATATTTTCTCGATATGTTATGAAAAAATCGTTTTGAATACTTATAATAAATCCCATTCAAAATCAATATTTTGAATCTCTTCGTGTCTTATTTAGAAAAAAAAAAGATAGTAATGTCACGCGATATTTTACAATTTTACGTCGTTTGCCACTTTCCAATGACATATTTATGCACCTCTATTGATTTGATAACAATTTGTTTCTGCAATACCTCTTACAAAAGTTCCTATGTAATGCACTTAGTAACTATATTTACAAGCTAAATGGCCATTTTCAACACCGCTACTCGACATCAAAAAGTTATGCCTAACCGCAGATCGCTCTTAGTAGGTACTACATTATTTTGTGGTGTGGAATTCGTGTTCAAAAATATTAAGGAATTACATTTAGGTGTTGGCCAGTGCTAGTAGTCCCACAAGGTGGAGGATGACCTGGTGAAGGTCGCGGGTAGCCGATGGATGCAAGACGCACAGGACCCGTCGTTGTGGCCACGCTTGGGGGAGGCCTATGTCCCAGAGGCGTAGCGTGCCTTGGTGAGGCCAACTGATTTTTTAAATCATTTATAGCTGATGATGACTAGTTTTTATAAAGTTATGCCTCTATGGACAATAGTGATAGGTCTTACAGGTGTTCATGTCCCATCGAAGTTCTTAGGTAATTTGGGAAGTTTTTATTAACTTGGGGGCCACCGTGGCCCGGGGGCCCCGTATAATTGATACGGCAGATACGGCGGTAACTATGCCCCTGCTATGTCCAGCAGGCAGTAATGAACGTCTTTCGGCTGATATGATGATGATTATAGTTCGAGTAAACAGAGCATTGTTTTCTAGTGCATGCTCTTTACCTTTCACATCGAAAATTCAATTACAGACATCCTAAAGTCTCCCTTCTAAAACAAAACGACGACGATCTAGCAGAATCACAGTTGAGAAGAGCACCTAATAGTCACGTAAAGTGGCATGCACGGCGGCCATTGAATTTGACGGCCTTTTCTACGGGATTGTACCCATGAATTGGCGCGGGCGGGTACGGGCACTGCCAGAGCGGGTTAGCGCTATAAAACTGGGATAACGTTCCAAATACTCTCAAGAAGGGAAGAAAACCCACTTCGTACAAAGCAGAAAGATTAGAAAATTATTCATCTGAAGAGCAATATACGGGGTTATTTGTAAAACACCGACAACCTCTCAGGACTATGTTACTAACATCATAATCAACAACTTTTGTTCTATGACTTTTAAAAAATCATCATATTTTAGTTCATCAGATTTTCATAAAAGAAAAATAAAGAGCTTTCTTTTGCTTCGCATAGACTTCGTAACATTTAGAGCGTTAAGAATAAGAATAAGAATAAGAATAAGAATAAGAATAAGAATTGTTTATTGCGTAACTGTGTACATTTTGATCTTATAATAAATAGCATAACATTTTTTAGAATCAACAGTTTATCCAAGTCGGATATGCAATACTAGACAAAGAAAAGCATATTGATTATTATTATATAGTTCTAAAGTGTTAGTTGCATAAATATTCACATCATTTTTTACCAAAAAACTCATGCAGATTATAATAAACATTATGAAGTAACATTTTTTTCAATTTGGTTTTATACATATTTCCATTTAATTGCTTTATAGCTGTTGGTAAATGATTGTATACACGAATAGCAGTTATGTAAGTACTTTTATAATACATCATATTCTTAACTCTAGGCAAAACTATATCATATTTGTATTGGTTGCGAATGTTCTTCTTTGAATTCGATTTTAAATTAAAATATTGCATATTATTCTTAACAAACAAACATAACTCCAGTATATAGATTCCAGTGAGTGTCAGGAAGCCCTTCGCTCTGAAAACATCTCTTAATGACTCGGTACTGTGCATACTATATATTGTCCTAAGACATTTCTTCTGAAGAATGAATGTAGATTGAATGTTTGTCGAGTTTCCCCAGTATATGATTCCATAAGTTAATAAAGGATAAACATTTCCATAGTAAGCATTTCTAGTTACACTTTCATTTGTTGTTTCTGTTAGTATGGACAACGCGTAACAAGCACTAGATATTTTCTTGTTAATTTTATCAATGTGGGTCTTCCAATTTAAGTGTTGATCTATTGTCACTCCTAGGAAATTTATGTCAGTTACTTCTTCAATTGCAACATCGGTTACTGTAACTTTTAATCTTGTAGGCTTAATCTTGTAATTTCTAAATTGAACAATTTTGGTTTTTGAAAGGTTTACTTTTAAATTTAATGAATGCAGCCAGTCAGTTACTGTTGCTAGTGTTTTGTTTATTTCATTTTCATATACAAGATCATTTGAGTCATCATTTGAGATAAAAATAGTCGCATCATCGGCATACATTACGCAGAGGTGATTAATAATATTTGGTAGTTCGTTTATGTATAGTAAAAATAATGGGGGCCCCAATATACTGCCTTGAGGTACACCAATTATTACATTTTTAAATTCAGATTGAATTACTTCCATCATTTTCGTTGCTTCATTATATACCTCAATAATAGTGGCTTGCTGTCTGTTTTTTAGGTAGTTTTCTATTAATTTTAGTGCTACACCCCTTATACCTACGTTTTCTAGCTTATCTAGTAGAATATCATACTTCACGCAGTCAAAAGACTTTGACATATCAATGAAAAGAGCAGCACATTGTTTTTTATCATTTATTTTATGCCAAATGGTATCAAACATTTTATAAATTGCCAGTGACGTTGTCTTATTTTTTTGGAATCCAAACTGATTAGCATTTATAACATTATTAATATCAAAAAAATTCATAAGTCTATTATATATTACCTTTTCGAATTGAGAAACTGGGTAGCAATGCAATTGGTCTAAAGTTGTTCACGTCATGTCGCGATCCTCTTTTATATAAAGGTTTTACGAGAGCTTTCTTTAAAACATCAGGGAATTCTCCAGTTTCTAGCATTAGATTTAGTATATGTACAAGTGGGTCAGCGATAAAAGAAATACTCTCTTTGATAATTTTAATGGGTATATTATCATGACCGTAACTACTTTTATTCTTAAATTTTTTAACTATATTTATAACTTCCCACCTATCTACTGGAGACAGGAAGATACTTCCTGTACTACTGATACTGTTTGAGTTTATGGTAGTTTTAAGTCTGTGATTGTTTGTAGTTGATAAGTTACAGTTCTGGTTAATAAATAAATTATTGAAAGTATTTGCCAGCTTTACAGGTGTTTTCACGACGTTATTGTTATGCACTATATAGTCTATTGTAGGCTGAAGAATATTTGCACTTTGGGTTTGTTGCTTAATTAGCTCCCATGTCGCCTTAGTTTGGTTGGTACTACTTGAGATGAATTGAGCGTTAGTAAGTCTTCTTGATATTTTTATTATCCGCTTCAAGACTTTACAGTAACGAGTGTATTTATTTTTTTGATCTTGAGAACTACTACCTTTCGTTTTAATGTACATTGTCCGCTTATTTCTACAAGAGATTATAATACCTTTGGTTTGCCAGGATGTATTTTTTTGTGCTGAATTTTCATTCTTTGGGTTGGGATGCAAATGTCAAAAATTAGTTTAAATATATGAGAGAATTCTTCATAGGCTATGTTTGGATTAGTAAGACGATACACACCGGCAAAGTTTATTTGGGAAATGTATTTAAGAAATATTTCAATATAATAATTTACGGTACGCCTCATCTTGAACCAATATTTTTCCCTGTAACTCAAAGTACATGGTATTATTATGGCTTGGCCGGTGTGGTCGGATATACCTAAATCCCATATTTCAGCTTTACATTTACGAATATTAGTGATGACGTTATCTATGCACGTTGCAGAATGTGACGTTAATCGAGTTGGCTCGTTTAGGGTTAGGCGCATGTTGAATTTCTTTAGCACATTCTTAAATAACTCACTTCTACTAGTACATGTTAATGTGTCTATGTTAAAGTCGCCCAGAATAATTATTTTTTTGCTTAAGTATCTAGACCTGATAGTAAGTTTAAACAACAACAGCTCAAGTTTTTCAATAAAAATATTAATATTACTGTTTGGTGTTCTATACATACACAATATATACCAATTTGTTTCTGGAATTATTATACCACAACACTCAAAATGATTTTCAACCGATAGTTCAGAAATCCAATCATTTTTTTTGTAATTTATTGAATGTTTTACATAAATACAAACACCACCTCGACATTTGTTTTTCCTTGAAAAATATGCTGCCATTTTATAGCAAGGTAACTGTAGTATTTCTGCATTTTTATCACGTAAAAAAGTTTCACTTAAACAAAGAACGTCGATGTTTCTCGTTTCTACCAATATTTCCAACTCACTTATTTTTGATTTCATACCTTGAATATTGTTATGTAGTATTGTGAAATTATTTTCAGTCTCGAAAAAACTGGTTTTCTGTTTGAGTTTCAGCTGACACTAAATTAGTATGTTGTGGTAGTTCTGTCTGTGTAAAAATCGATGCTGTATTTATATGTTTCTGATTACAATAATTTGCCTCAATGTACTGTATAAAATTATATTTATAGTTCAGATGCAGAATATCTCTCAACACTAACCTGCACAGTACCACATAGAATGAAGCATAAGGGACTTTATGATCTATGTATATAAATGTACTGTAATTGAACTGGGAACAAATGAAGTGAAATGTTTCACTAAGCTTAGCCTCACTTCAATTCAGATATTTATTATTTTTGTATGAATATAATGATGAATTTTTAAAAGTCACAGAACTAAAGTTGTTGATTATGATATTTTTAAAGCACAGCCGAAACTACTGCTGCGATGAGAATGGAATTTCGTAAAAAGGAGGTATTTTAGGAAATTTAACCTATAAGGGGGTGGACACGGAGAAAATTATTTGAAGTAAATCTGAGCAGATGAAGTCGCTGCGAAGTGCGAAAGCTAATCTATTGATTTTAGCGTTGTAACACGCTGCTAAATAAGGCCGTTTTTGGATTGAGTTAAATTAGCAATCGTTAGTTACTTTTCAGCAATTTTACGCTACCGCCCGCCATGTTATCCTAAGCCAATTTTTTTTTTTCAAGGGAATTTTATTATTTTGTTTGAAGTAAATGTATATATTAGAAGCATTATCATTGCTAAATTTGCATGCCGAATTCAGTAGGCGGAATATGTTGAACTTATTGTGTATGTGTGATAAAATCTGTATAATACCATATTTCAGGCAAATAATAATAATAATATCCTTGGACATTTCACACAACGCCATACAGTCCCAAGTTAAGCAACCTAATGCTTGTGTTATGGTAACGAGGTGGCTGATAAACTACTTACTCGTATATACATTTTTTTTGTAAATACATACATATTATAGATAGAAAAACACCCAGACTCGGAACAAATACTTGTTGGCCGTACAAATATTTGTTCCGTGCGGGAATCGAACCCGCGACATGCTGCGCAGCAGTTAATCGCTCAACCACTGCGCCAACCGTGTCGTCATAATAAATAAATGAATCTGTCTTTCTATCTATCAACTAGCTGACCCGTGCAACGTCGCCTGCGTAACATTTTTCATGACTGCACCGCTCCTATTGGTCTTAGCGTGATGATATAGCCTATAGCCTTCCTCGATAAACGGGCTATCTAACACTGAAAGAATTTTTCAAATCGGACCAGTAGTTCCTGAGATTATCGCGTTCAACCAAACAAACAAACAAACTCTTCTGCTTTATAATATTAGTATAGATTAGCAGAATCCTAGCGTGGGTGGCTGGGTGGACCTTCTTACCGTCCACATTACACAACAGGGGAAGCTTTATCAGCACCCCACAGGCGAATAATCGACGCTTTAACCGGATCGGGTATCCCCGTAACGGGTTGCCCGGCGCCCCCATAACGGGTAACCCGGGTATAATAAGCGTACGGGCTTTATTAGGACCGTGTCCCCGATAAATCTTAAGAGCCAGGTTTGTTTAATGGTAATTTGTTCTGTGGTCCTGAAATAAAGGACAAACGTTTCTGGACATTCGGGAGTCGTAGTAAGAGATTCAGATTCAGTATCAGGGTGGGTAATCGCTGGTCTACAGATACAACTTGGTTAGAGGAAACTAGCAATTAAACGAAGGAAAAGCGGATCATGGCAACGTAGAAATTTAAAGACTAGCTATTACAGAGGCCTAAAAAATAATCGTTGGCGTTCCTAAGGAATTAAAAAAAAAATGTTTCAGATCTTGATCCATAAATGAAGGTAGTAAAAAAAAAAAAACTGTGTTAGTAACAGACACAATACAAAAGATTCTAATTCATAAGCTTAGAATAATAACGCATAGAAACCTAGTACGAGTGCAAAAAGTGAGGCAACTAAAACTTAGCCTAATCCGTCAAACTTAGCCATCAGGCCGTCAGTACTCAATGTCACGTTCCGTCGAACACAGCTCGCGAGTAAATAATTGAAAATGACAGTTTGTTGCGTGAAAGGATGTTATAGCACATCAGGAAAACAAAAAAATGTGATAAAATAACATTTCACAAATAAGTACTCACATTCTATGCACTATTTTTACGTAAATCGATAAATAAAACAAAATTCTAATAACCTAACTTGTCATAGCACAATGTTGCTATTTGTAAGGAAAAAATACCCACATTGCTTTCATTCATGTTTTTCATTTTTGTAATTTTAAAATACAATACTTACTGTTAATTCATATCAAACCCGATGTTTTAACATTGTTTATAATTATAACCCATCAAGCATTCTAAACGCATTGAACAATATCTCATTCTTTATGCGATTTATTTCCTTTTATTTTGAAATAAATTGAATTATACCTTCCGAAAAAATATGTCATATTACATGAAAAATCATGTTTACCTTTTCCAGTTCCCAACAACATAAATACTTGCCTTGATAGCAAAATAGTAATGCGTCTTCCCATATTTTGTGGGTAACGGCTTAGTAATGGTATCACTGAAAGCTATATCTGTGTGCGTTAGAGGAACGTAGACACATTCGGCTCACGCACACAAAGAAAATGAAGTGGACACCTGATTTTGGTCGGGTTTTGTTTTAGACGCGGCTTCTATGCGTTATTATTCTAAGTTCATAAGTATATTTCTTGTGCTCTTTGTATTATAGACTGAATCAGTTAAGATCTTTCCTTTTAGGGTTCCGAACAAAAAACAGAACCCTTACCCGCTCGATTGGGTTACGGAACTACAGTCCCTAAATTTTTTTTGCTCTAGATTGCGTCATAGGAACTACAGTCCCTATTTTTAAAATAACGACCTGGCAACAAATTATGTCCATTTCTGTCTTACCAACGATATTTTGTATCATTTTGCTCTTTTCCACTCGAATCTTTATACATTTCTACATGCTTAAAATACGAAACACGCAACGGGCGAGTCCATTTTTAGAAAGAAATTAAATGTTTTATTCAGTCTGTGGTATGACGCGAGTTGCGCGATGACGTAGTGTCGAATAAACTTGTTTATTATGTTGTTTGTGAGTGAATTAGTGTTAATTAATGTTTTATTGGTGCATTGTGATGTGATTAATGTGTGTGCAAAAGGATTTCAACATGTGGGTAAGTTTTAACACGTATTATATTCATTTTCATAACCCTTGATACACAAGGCGTCCATGTTGTCAGAACGCTTTCGTAATTTGTTAATTATTAAGTCTAGCTACTTGTTCTGACTAAAAAGTAATTATTATCGCATTTTATGTTTACTGGGCAATAGATTTCAGCCAAAACATAAACAAAACAAACGAAATTTACGTTATGATTAGAATTTTTGTTCCGTGGGTCGGAAGGTAAATAATGCAAAATGGCGGGAAATGGCTAATGTTTGGTGGTAGATTTTTTTTTTTTATATATGTTTTTGTACGGTGGAGTATGTTGTTTGTTATTTATCGTTTTTAGATATAACCCAGCTACCCATACAAGTCATAAAATATATATGTTATCGATTTACTTTTTAAATTATTCCTGTTCAAAGTTCACATAATGTGTTTTTTTCACCAATATTCAATGTTTACAAATTAATTAAAAAATATAGAAACTAACCGTTATCATACACTTAACGTAAGTTTAAAGGGCCGTTTATCAGCTTTCGAACAAACGAAATAGTTAAGTGGGCCTTGAACTAAGAGGCGACGATAAAAAATGGTTACGTAAACATAAACATCTGGCGTCCAGCTGGCGCGTTTTTTTATCTAGCCGCGCGCAATCTACGTCATAACGTGACTCATATTTGGCGCGGCTGACCCAGTCAAGCGGTTACAGGAGCACTCGGGTGTCTGTCTGTCTGTCACACACAGCTACATTTTTCCGGGATTTTTTTACCGATTCTGTTGAAATTTGATACACATATGGATGGACCTCTGTAACCCAAACACGGACGCGTTACGTAAATTATTATTTTTTTAGTATGGGGGTCACTTTTAGGGGTCAAACTTGAAAATAAAAATATTTTTTTTCAACAAAATCGTGTGACATATCAAATGAAAGGGCTTTAATTATGTATATTCTTTTCATAATTTTAAAATAAACGGTTTTGAAGTTATTCAAGAAACTAGAAGTAAAATGACCAGACCCCCTTTATCTCCGAAACTACTGAGACTTAAACTTTGAAAAAAAAAAATATGCACGCGAGTCCGACTCGCACTTGGCCAGTTTTTATATCAATCCATTCACCCTTTGACTAACAAACATGTAAACCCCCTCAGATCTAAGTAGACTAAGACTATAGCAACCCACTGAACCCACTCTGGCTTCACACGGGTGGAAGAGGATCTCCTGATTTTTTTCTAAAATCAACAATCACCGTCATATTTCGGCCAATTTAAATAAAACTTAATGAATTATGTACACAAGTCGTATGAAAATCCATTCGGTAGTTTTTGTCACGTACAGTCGCCAGCACATTAAGCTAGCCGAAACTGTCAATTTTTCCCAATCAACTTTGAACCTTATGTAGTTTAAAATAAAGTTGAAAATCTATTGAAGAAATTTGCCAGATTGTTGTAGTTTCATATGCTTTTTTTTTTTTTTTTTTTTTAGGGATGCGAAATCATCCAATGACTCCTCCCGCTCTGGGTGTAGCGGGAGGGAGTGTCAGACTTCTACTGACTAAAACCCATCCATGTTCCTTCATTGCCCTTTGTGTTCCGGAGCCACGGTGTCTCTTGCGAATAATCCCGCGACTCCGGCAGGCGTCGGCCCTTTCGGGCCCCTCTGTGTGCTGACTCTCTTTGAGGCGCGCGTGGAACACTATCGCGCCGTCAACACGGCCTGTCGTCACTAGACGGACGGACGGCGAGCCGCCCATAGCTCGCCGTCCACAGGCCCGCGCCTATGGTGGCCGGAGGTCACCAGGTGGTGTCCCCCGACGCCCGCGGCGTCCACCACGGCGGCCGGGACGAGAGGGTCTCCTCTCCCTCTCCGCCACCTCCTTCGCTAGCATGACTGCTTCGCAGAAGGAGGCAACGGCGTCCCATTCTGTCTCGCTACGGACCATGGCTTGGACCAGGGCCGGACGCGAGAGGTTGCCGCCGATCGCCGTTTCGAGGACACGGCGGTGCGCCGCCCAAGCGGGGCACACCTGCACAGTGTGCTCCACCGTGTCCTCCGGTCGATCCTCGCAGTGGTGACACCCGGGCGTTTCCTCCCGCCCGATTCGATGCAGGTACCTCCCGAAACATCCGTGTCCGGTGAGGACCTGCGTCAGGCGGAAGGTGAGGACGCCGTGGGGCCTCTCTAGCCACTCCTCAAAGAGGGGACTTATCGCCACTATCGTGGCGTGCCCTGCACTGGGTTGCGACAGTCGTCGTCTCCATGACGCCATGAGATCGCGCCGGAGGTCTGTCCGCTGCGCGACAATTTGCCGCGTCAGCGGAGTTTCCCCCCGGCGTAGTACCTCCACGCGCCAATCATGCAGGCGCGCGAGGACTATCGCCTCCAGATCCCATGGCGGCAATCCGGCAAGGAGACACACCGCTTCGCGCGAGATCGTGCGGTACCCTCGGGCCATCCTTAGGGCCATCACCTTTTGGGGCGCGTTCAGATAATTGGCAGCACGCTGCCGCAAGGAACGCGCCCACACCGGGGCCCCGTAGAGGGCCATGGACCGCACGACCCCCGCGTAGAGCCTCCGGCAGGAGGCGTTTGGTCCCCCCAGGTTGGGCAGGAGCCGCCTGAAAGCAGCCCCGGCCCGCTCCAGTTTGGGTGCCAAACGTCGGAAATGTTCCACGAAGTTCCACCGGCTGTCAAGGACGAGCCCTAGGTACTTCAGCGTCAACTCGACGCCGATGGAAACCCCTCCTACCGTCAGCAAGGATCCCGACGGTGGCGTATTGCCTCGGCCATGAAAACACATGGCCTCGGACTTGTGCAGCGCCACCTCGAGACCCAATTGCCGGATCCTCTCTACGACTGTCGCAACCCCGCGTGTCATAACGTCGGCCGCCTCCGCGTACGACCCCCCCTGTGCCAGCACCAGCGTGTCGTCAGCGTAACAGATGACGCTGACGCCGCTAGGGAGGTCGGCTCGCAGCACCCAATCGTAACCGATGTTCCACAGGGGCGGCCCCAGAACCGAACCCTGTGGGACACCGCACGACATCTCTCGCCGGTTCCACTCACCGCTGTGACTAGGGTAAATTACTGCCCGGTCGGACAGGTAGTCCCCGACAACACGACGAAGGTAGGTCGGCACCCGATGATACCGGAGTGCCTCCCCAATGCAGCTCCAGGGCATGGTGTTGAAGGCGTTGGCGATGTCGAGAGACACCGCCAAGACAACACCACCCCGGGAGACCGCATCCCCCGTCGTGAGGGCTCTGACGCGCATGACGGCGTCCACCGTAGAGCGCCCCTTGCGGAAACCAAACTGGTTGTCCGCAAGATGTAGTTTCATATGCTGGCGTCTGTACCCACAGACAGACACACAGACAGACGCGGATGGGGAACTTTTATTTGTTTTAAAAACGCAGTGAGTGACAGGAAATACTAGTGATGTGATAGTGTTATAATGATATTAAATTATTGTAGGAATAAAACGATAAGTATTGTTAGTTGATTATAATCTTGGAAAAAGAAATCTCGCAACTACTTTCTAAAATTGGTACCCAAAACCAGTAACCATAAATATAATAAACACTGTTTTTTTTTCGATGCTGATTTAATTTTAAAAGTTTATTTTGTGAAGGTTTTTCATTTTAAATTACATATTATATGTTCAGTTAAATAAAAAAACTCAACTAACTTAAAACTAGAAATAAATCTAATCTTTATTTCTATGCTATAGTAACAGAGAAGTTCATTTCATGCAGATTTGTTTGCTGCTGTTAAATTGTGTTGAAGCTCAAATTGCCCGCCACCCTTCATCGGTTCCCCACAGGCGTTTTGTAATGAGGGCCCTTCCCCAAACGATACAAACACAAAACAATGTTGCTACCTAGCACAGTGGCGATTTCATGATTTTCATAATACGGAACTTCATTTCATTCGTCACTTTGTTGTGTTGTGAATGTTGTTGTGTATTGTTTGGGCATATATTTTTCAGTAGTTTTTCCTTTATTTAGGTTTAAAATATCCTAAGGGAACCCTTATACAATTATACTTTGTTGTCCGTCCGTCTGTCAGTCTGTCAAGACACATAGAACGCGTGGAGGTATCGAGTTGAAATTAAAACTATATAAGCAGGTCTACAGTACCTTGAAGCTGTGAAAAAAGCGTAACGTTAACGTAAAAAAGAAACGGCCGTTTATGCCGCCAAAAACGTATATTTCGTCACTATAATAGGGTACTTATTTCCCGTTGACTTAATTAGAACTATGAAATTCGGCAAGTAATACCGTCTTATACTACAAGTGTAGGGAAAAATCTGAAAACACGTTTGTGTATCACCTTCAGTGCCGAGTTTTACCTAAACAGTAACACTACCCCGCAACGTAAAGCCAGAAATGGGTCATAATTAACACCGTGGCTCTATTACAACGTTGAGAGATAAATCTCAAATTTATTCCCTTAACGTTAGTGTTTAATTTACATTTGTTTGTTCTACCAATCCTGCTTTAATTAAGAATTTAGTGGGTTACCCGGATCTTTGCGAAGCTGGCTGGATGCAGTGATACCTGGGTGATATTATTATTTATTGTACCAATAACAAAAAGGAAACAAAAGAGAAACCTGTTACAAAAATGAATACTGTAACAAAAAATAACAAAAAGGAAATATAAAGTCTATTTCACACTTCTAATAAAACTATTTTTTAATCAAATGATTTTTTATTGCAAATCAGTCTCACATTTTTAATTGTGCTTAACTTATATTGTTAATAATATATTTATCAAATGAGATTTTAGAACAGTCTTTTACACGTATCATCAATATTTCTAGTGTTACAAGGCATTTTTATTCTTATAACAAATAAATCATCACAGCATAATTTTACACATCTAACAAAAATAATTTTAGTTCTCCCTTAACTATTTTTTAATCGCATTATTTTTTTAATTTTTAATCAGTCTCAGTTTTTGAGTTGTACTTAACTTATGTAGTTGGTATAATTAATAAAGGAGATTTTGGAACAGTCTTGTACAAAACTGTTCCAAAATCTCCAATATTTCTAACTTATAAAAATATTTAACGGTAACATCAAAATTTCTAGCTTATAAAAATATTTGTTCAATAATAAGTAGGTATTTCAATCACAACCTTATACTAGGAAACTTTTAAATGGTTATTTTTTTCTATAAATTAAAAAACAGTACTTAATCACAATTTCAACATGTTTTTTTTAATATTTAAGTTAAAACTTACATGGATTTTGTCATACTTTAAGGTAATATTTGTTTAACTAAAAGAATCTAATAAACTTATATATCACTACACAAAAAATATATGAAATGTCAACGAAACTGAATTACATAGGTACTATGTAGCGTAATCCAGACTACAAATGGTTAATTTACCTTTTAATTTTTTATTGATTAAGGAATTTATCTTTATAAAATTATAATCTTAAAGGAGATCACGTTAAGGCTTCAAAGAATCCAAGTAAAAAAATAAGTCCTAGCTCAAACATTTTCACAAACGAGCATTTTTAAATTAAAGTAAATAATTATAACAAATTATTAAATAATATAAAATATGATTAATGGCTTCTTTAAGAAATGCTGTTAATATACAACTAAAACAGGTTCATTATTAAATTACAATATAATACTAGAATTTACAAGATTAATCAATAATGTAATCACAAACGCTTAGTTATCATCACTGTCACTATCAAAAAAATTTAACCTACGAAAATCTGTAAGCTTCATATTTTTATTGATCCCAGATGTAGAAGCAAGCTGTTCTGGGAAATCTTTCTTGATATCATAAGAAGACACATTATAACGTTTTGTACTATTTTTCATGATTTGGTTTAACTTTTCACGAGAATAATCAACTTTAATGTCAGATAAAATAGTCACGGGACCTCTTTTCTTGGTTTCTACGATATTGGATGTTCTCTGCTTTGTGCCTGTATTTTGGTTATCTTTTCGAAATATTGGGTTCAAAAGTTTTAAATCTTCTCCTGAAACTTTACGTATAGGTTGAGTAATCTTTAATATTGAGGTTGACTCTGTTGGTATCTCAGGGCCAGTTTTAATTTTAGCAGCTGTTGAAGAGATTGCAGGGACTCCAGATTTGATCACTAAGGATTTTTTTTCAGGACAATTTTTAGCTTTGGCTGTTTGGGTAGATTCAATAGAAACTACAGATTTTACTTTGTTGACAACTGGAACGGACTTAGCTGGTAAAAATAAAGGTTGACTCGTTTGAACACGTTGAGGAGATTTTGACACAACTTTATCAAATTCAGTTGATTTCCCAAAAATAGGAGTCAATTTATCATCGACGGGCTTTAAACAAATGGTTTTCTTTCTTATCTGTTCTATAGGTAAATCAAAGATCACATCTGAATCAGATGAATCAGAGATTTGTCGAGACTTTCTGGAACTCGTGGTAGCAAAAGGAAGGAAAGTTTGGTTGACTATGTGAGTGGTCTTCGCTGGTATATATCTAGATTGACTCGTATGAACCGGTTTAAGAGAAATTGGTACGACTTTATCTATTTCAGAAGAATTTTCAACAGTAGAACTGAAATTTTCTGCTGCAGGTCTTAATCGAATAGTATTCTTTCTTACAAGTATAGGTCTTTGTCCGTGTGTTGGTAAATCAAAGGTTTCATCTGAATCAGATGACGAAATTTGTTGAGATCGTTTTCTTGAACGTGCCCGCAATAGGCAATGCTTCTCTGTCGAAAAACATCTGCAAAACCCTCTTTTTCCGGATGTGTTACAAAAACAACTCAAATTTCTATAATATATGTCATGTGAGTCAGTGTTATCAACTTGAACTTGGTGAATTTTCTGAGTATTTGGTACAGCTGACAAATTGCTTAGGGCAGGTTCATTCCCAACTTTTATGTTGTTTATATCTGTATCATCAACACAGAAAAGTTTAATGGTAGTCTCATTCTCCAGTAATGCGTACGCTGTGGCGCTATTAAGTACGTCATTTCCCTGTGAAACTTTCATATCCAAGCTTCTCTTTATACTTCCTCCTATCCCATCCGCTGCCCCTTTTCCATGATATGATTCACTATAATTCCATGTACCTTTTTCGAATCCCAAATCGCCAAGTAGATGTTTAAACAGAAAGAAGTTTTTTTTTTGCTTGTACTGCGTCGATGGTCCGTCCGAAAATACGTGCAAAGTACTAATTTCTGGATAGTTTTGTTTGATATCAACCAACACCGGTTTCAAATGCGCCCAGATTGCTTCTGGGGCGTGATTTGTTGAATCAGATAGGGTACAATATCCTTGAGGCTTTTGTTGTTTTACGTACACTACGCTAGTATGCAATGTGATCTGATTCTGATAACTAAAATGGACAGCTTGCACCTCTTTATGCATTTTGCAGCCATAATTCTCGGAGAAATCACAAATCAGAATAACCTCATTGCTTTCCAGTTGCTCCTTAAGATTTTTAAAAATTTTGTACTGATGAGATACGTTAAACATGTGTAATTTGATTTTTTTAAGCTCAGACTCAAATAGGACAATCAAATCTTTTACCTTCCCTGATCTCATCTCTGTTACTACTTTTTTAACCTCCTTAGTCCCTTCTTTATTATTAATGTTCACTTTTTTTGATTTCCATTCTAGCCACGAAATATCTTCATCTTCTTTTTTTTCAACAAAACTGTAAGGAATTGTTACCATTTCGCACTGTTCGCATTCGGAATACATGCATTCTTTAGATCTTTTGTCACAAACTACATCTTCAATAAAGTCGTTTAATTTGTCATATTTCAAAATCTTCTCTTTTTTTAATGCCAAGAATAGAAACTCCATATTAGCATGAATTTTACAGACACATGTGTCCCGATCTGCAAGTCTCGGCTTAACGACATAAAAAGGTCTATGCTTTATAAAAGTAGCATAGCATATTTTTAAACCCGTATCGTTCATGAATTTTTTATGCAAATTTTTCAAGGTATCGAGAAGATATCGCTTCTGCATTTTCTTTTTTTTTAAGGTTTTGGTATCTTTTCTTCCAGCGGTAGCCCGACTGACGTCATCTTGTAGAAAGAATTGACGAACTTTTTTCGCATCTTTTCTGAACTTCTTCTTTAGAGTTTTGACAAATCTGATTTTACCTTTCAAACCCAAGCAATATCCCATTTTCGAACGCATTTTGTAGTGAGAAGAAATATCTAAAAATATTTTCTTCACAATCCTTCTAATACTATTTTTTGATTTAGCGTAATATCTTTTTATAGCTGCGGTCAACACATGATTTTGCTGAATAATTTTTTGCACTTCAACTTTGTCTGGTGTTGGTGATCGTGCTTCAACAACAAAGGGTTCAACGTCATTTTTAATACCATCTAGTAAAAGTTTTTGTCTGTAAACTTTCTTTCTGAGCGCTGCAATTACCTTTTTCTGTTTTTCTATATGCTTTTTTTGTTTTTCGTTCTTCTTTTTTAAATTGTAATAGTTTTTCAGGTATGCTTTTCGACTTTTAGATTTCTTCTCTTTTTGTTCACTATCCTTTTTTTGATTACTCTTTAGTCTACGCCAGTTTTTTCTCTGCATATTTTTTTTGGTTTCTGGTAGTTTTGAAATTGGGACATATTTACTTTTTATTCTATTTAAATTTTTTATACGCAATTCTTCGTACTTTGTAGGATTTAATTCCTTTAATCTTTCTCTATATCGTCGTTGCCGCTCTGCTGCTGTTAGTGGCATGGCCTACAAAAGAATAGAAAAAGAACTGGTGAGATAATGAGTCATCATCTTCCTGCCCTTATCCCATGTTACTTGGGGTCGGCGCAACACGTTTTTTGCTTCCACTCTGCCCTATCAGCCGTCAAACTTTCACTAACTCCCTTTTCTTTCATATCGCTTCATACACAATCCATTCATCTTTTCTTTGGCCTTCCTCTCCATCTCTATCCATCCACATTTATGTTCATTACTCTTTTAGTTAAATGCGTTTTCTCTCTCCTCTTCACATGAACATACCAAGGCAAGCGATTCCCTTTTAACTTTTCAGTCACTGGCGCCACTTTTAAACTACCTCTAATGTAGTCATTTCTCACTTTATCCATTCTTGTTACTCCACACATCCATCTCAACATTCTCATCTCCACCACATGCAATCTATTTTCATCCGTCTTTTTCACAGCCCAACATTCTGATCCATACATTACGACAGGTCTTATCACGGTCTTGTAGATTTTGCCTTTCAACTTGAGGGGCATCCGTGGGTCGCAAGTTGTCCCCGTGACCTGTCGCCATTTCATCCATCCCGAGTTGATCCGGTGCGTTACGTCTCGGTCTATATCGCCATCCCCCTGAACAAGCGACCCGAGGTACCGAAAGTCGGAGCAGATCGGTATAGGGGTTCCGGTGAGAGCTATAGGTATAGGACTGGAGAGACCACCGAAATCGCAGAACAGGTATTCTGTTTTGGTTCTGCTCAACTTCAGGCCAACACTCTCCAGGCTTTGCCACCACGTCTCCAATCTACTCTGGACCTCAAGGCCGCTTGCGGCAACCAGCACAATGTCATCAGCAAACAGGGAGCCTCCTCCTGTATGTCCGACGTCAGAGCGTCCATTATCATCAGGAAGAGATAAGGGCTGAGGGCCGACCCCTGGTGCGAACCGACTACCATACTGAAGCTGTCAGTGGTGCCCATTGTAGACCGGAATTGAGTGCTACATCGACTGTACATCGCTCGGATCAACTGCTCATATTTCCTAGGCACACTTTCTCCACCACAAAACCTCACGAGGCACCCAGTCATACGCCTTTTCGTACAGGTTTTTATGTACAGCTCTATATTTCTCGCAGAGCTGGCGGATATCGAAAATGGCATCCGTTATACCCCGACCAGGCATAAAACCAAACTTGTTCAGTGAGATTACACTCTCTTCTCTCAGCCCCCTCTCAACAACTTTTTCCCAGGCTTTCATTACTATGTGACATTATATGGCTCGCAAAATGAGTGCTCCGTACAATAAACTTACAATAGGTCCAACTTTATACACATAATCCAATTTTTTTTTTTTTTTTTCAAATTCTAACTCTTGACCGCACACTACTATACTAATTTTCAACTTTATACATTAAATAGTGTCCGAGATAAACGGGCGTAACAGACATACAGACGGACACACGAGTGATCTTATGGGGGCTTCGATTTTGCCTTTTGAGGCCCGTATCTTAAAAATATAATGATACGTTGTTTTACTGATGTTAACAGTATGACATCATCTTTATTTCATTTTTGTTATTTCAAATTTGTTATGTCACAAAAAAAGTTACAAAACATAGCAAAAAGGAAAAAATACCGTGTGTTTACCATAACTTAAAAGTAAAAAAAAATAGATAGCTTTTTAAATTACCATTACACTTTGCAGTACAGAAACCGTGAAAATGACTGTATGTAAACATGCGAATATTATTAAAAAAACACTTACCGGTAATCTTTTCAGAAACAATACCAAATGGAACTAAAAATTGTTGAAAACGTTTCTTAATCAGACAAACACGTCTACGCCGTAACTGAGTCGGTCAACAAAATGGCCGATCGCCAATGCCAGCGTCATCTGATTGGATGTTTCAAATCGTATAATGTTGCCAATTAAGGAGAATAAAATTAACCATAAAGTCGTTTGTCACAAAAAAGAATAACAAAATGTTACCAGACTGTGGACGTAAATTTAATTTGAAATTAAGGTGTAATTATTTTTATGAATTTTAATAAAATTAGGTCATATGAAAGAAAATTAATGTCTGAGTACAATGCAATACAAATTCTTACAAATTTGAAATCAAAATTATTTTTCTCTTGCCTTTTGTAACGATAAAGCTATATAGGACAAAACATTTTGTACTAGGAAAAATTAATATATTTATCGAACTAAATCGAATATTTACTCTAATTATAAGCAATTAATTTAGAAATAATGTACATCAGATAGGGGATCGTTTTTTGCATATCATAAAATGATTACTATCATTTTAAACTGTAATCTTTTCATATAATCTTGAAGGACGTTTATACTTCCCAGAAAGTACAAAAAATAATAATATTTCCCACCTTGGTCTGATATAATGAGTAGATTAGAACTCGGGAAATTGAGTTTTCTCTGTCTGTATTGTTAAGTTAGGTTTAATGGCTGTTAAATATTTCGGTTATTGTAAATGCTGATCTGTCATAATTTTGTTTACCTACTACTATTATTATTATTATTTATTATATACTTTATTGTACACCTCATAATTCATAAAATATTATAAAGAGGTAAAATTTGTTAGTAAGTTTGTATGTAGGGGGTAATCTCAGGAACTACTGGTCCGATTTGAAAAATTATTTCAGTATTAGATAGCCCATGTATCGAGGAAGGATATAGGGTACATATCATCACGCTAAGACTAAAAGGAGCCGAGCATTAATGGAAAATGTTACGCAGACGAAGTTGCGTGGGTCAGCTAGTAATTCATAAATAACAAGCACAGGAAAAACGTTTACAAAACAAGACAAGTACCTACCACGTGTTTTCAAGCTGAATAGTAAATGGGCTCGGGTGTCGTATTGTATTTTCCATGGAATTAGTAAGCAGGTACAATATTTACAAATAATGATTTATTTTATAAAAAAATGTGCCAGTACTACGTTTAGGTATTGAAGTGCCCTTTTAAGCCTGTATATAGGACACTTGGATATTGGTAGATATTTTCTCATTCTTAAGACGATGCTTTAATTCCCAAAATAAACATAGCATAGCTTTATAAAGAAAAAAAAAACAATGCAGTTTTCTATTCAATAACAGCAGACTGCTTGTGAACATGCATTCTACCATTCTACAAATAATATCTGTCGTGTTGCCAACTTTTTGCCGTTATCATGTCGAGCATTTATTGTAGAGGAACTACGAAGAATCCACAATACTGACACAAGATGAGAATTCTTATCTCGAGTCTCGTTGAAAACTGCGAATGCAGTCGCTGCGAAACGACTGTCATCGATGTTCTCAAGCAGATATTGTTTGGCACTCCTCCAGCATGATTATAAATTACTAGCCAACCGGGCAACCTACCAACAATCAGACCCACCAAATATACACAAAAAATTTCATAAATATCGGCCGATCCGTTTTGGAGGAGTTCGATAACAAACACCGTGACACGAGATTTTTATAAGTAGTATCTTTAATTGAAATTAGCAAAATACGAGAATCAACACACTAGCAACAGAACAATGAGAGTAGGGAAGGACGAAAGAAATACTGGACGGGCTATGTGAAGTCAGACTTAATTGTATAAAAAAAAAGCTAAAAATAAAAAATCCTGAACCGATTTTCATGCTGTTTTCATCAATGGGTAGAGTGGAAGAAGGAACGAGGTTTTAGTACATAATTTGTCAATCAGGCGAAGTCGCGGGCATCAGCTATAGTCATCATTTTCCAAGCCTTCTCCCAACTACATTGGGGTCGGCTTCCAACCGGATTCAGCTGAATACCAGTATTTTACGTGGAGCGGCAGCCTGCCAGACCTCCTCAACCCATTAACTGGGTAACATAGTACTTCTTGGCAAGACTGGAGTCAGATTTAGGTACTGGCTTCTGACTATCCGTAACAATACTGCCAAAGATCTGCAAATGACAGCAGAGATCAACGGCTTAAGGTATTAGGCTAGATTCCATCATCCACAAATTGCAAAACTATTTAGTCCGTCAGTTAGAGCATTGAAAAATAATGGACATTTATTTTTTGTTTTTGTAAATCAATGAATATTGACAAAGATAAAACGCATCAAAACTCGGGAGTGGGGGCTCGTGACGTCACGACTCACTAAAACTTATGCGAAGGTGTGACCTATTGATAATTTTAAAAGCGTCGTAACTTCGTCAATTTGGTTCCCGTAACAAAAGAAAAAAATTGGGTCAAATATTTTTTGATAATCTAACTGACGAACTAGATCAGGACACAAGCTTATTAGTATATTATAATACTAGATCGTTGACCAAACTTCAACAAGTATACCATAGAGACCAATTATTAATACAAGTAATAAGTAATAGTCATGGAATAGGTATAATAACTTTTGTGCTATTCCGATTGATATCACGGACGGATCGCAATTTGTGCGGATCAGTCGTGGGAACGGTGTTTGTTGCCCGCTGGCGTTTTGTGCACAATCATTTGGATTTTAAACCTAGCATGTTGCATTGCAGACTGACATATTTATGTAGTTACAAACTAACAAAATCTGATGGGTATTGAGTTGTAGTCTAGGGCTGGTTCGACCATTTTCGTTCTAATTTCGGCTTTGGCGGTTAGAACTGAAATTAAGTACATAGATTAGATTAGATTAGATTTATTTTGCAAAACATGAGTACAGTAAATAGGTCTTATATATAATGATGATGTTGCTACATGTTTTGCCATTTATGGCGTACAAAATCAGTGGAACAATCAGATAAAGTAATTCAATTAACGAAATAAATCAAGTTAAAATTATAAGTATAAAATCAAGTTTCAGTCAGAATTTCCATGTCAAAATCTAAGTTGAATAATTACAATGTCAAAATTTAAGTTGAATAATTACAATATCAAAATTTAAGTTGAATAATTACAATGTCAAAATTTTAGTGGGATTAATATTACAATGTCAAAATAAAAATTATATTAAAAAGATAGCAATGTCAATATTTAAATTCAATTTTCAGAATGTCACAATTAAAATTCCATTTCTAGATTTTACACAAGCAAAATATCGTTTAGAAATTCATCTACGCTGTAATAACACTTCTCAAGTAATAATTCCTGAAGGGACTTTTTAAATTTGTTTAAAGGCATACATTTTATTTTATCAGGTATTTTATTATAAATATCTGGAGCAACCCCAAAGAAACTCTTTTTCAATAAAGCAGTAAACACACACCATAAAACCAAACCACCATACCATACCATACCTGCAAACCACACCAAACACCACCTGCAAACATGTTGCATACCTGTAAACTTTGGTAGATACTTACAATCGGTCAAATGGAAGTGTTTTACAGGGGCCCGAGTCTGCTATTTTTATATATTTGTCATTCCGACACGATCCCATTGTCATGCCATTGTCATTTTGCTAAAAGTTCGTAATCTGCTAAATTTATAATCGCACGGTCACTGGCACGTCAGTGGCCGGTCACTGGAACGTCAATGGTCTCGTAATAGAATTGCGTTAGGAATGCCGTATAGCTATTATTATAAAACCGAGCTAAATTTGAGAATTTATTCATGCCAGATTTTATTTATATTTAGTTTTACATATTATTTATTAGTGTTAAATGCAATCTGAAGTAGTGAGAAGTTCGTAAATACTAAATCTGTCATTATGTACGAGATTACCATTCATATGGCTTTCTTTCAATGGCGTGTCAGTGATTGATCATTGGAATGTCATAATGACGCTATTATGACGCCATTATGTTAGTAGATTACCAAACTTGTCAAAATCAACCATTTTGAAATCAGTGATCGACCATTCTGACACTATTGTAATAGCAGACTCGGGCCCCAGGTCAATAAAGTCGTCGAAATTTGCCATTGAGCTAAAATCACTCTGTTTGAGTTCCTTGGGAGTCGGACAACCGCAGATTGTTGTTATCTACGGTTATCATCATCATCTCCCTGACTTTACCTCATGTTACTTGGGGTCGGCGCAAAACGTTTTTTGTAACCGACTTCCCAAAAAGGAGGAGGTTCTCAATTCGGCTGTATTTATTTTTTATGTTTGTTACCTCATAACTCCGTCAATTATGAAGCGATTTGAAAAATACTTGTTTTATCTGAAAGGAAATACTTGCAGATTGGTCCCATTTAAATTTTATCAAAATCGGTTACGAAGTTTAGATTTTAAATCGAAATAGTTGGAATTCGTTTACTTGGATGATGGTTTTTTGTCATCCAAGTAATCGAAATTGCGTATTTTGCTTTTCTGTGATTTTGCAGTGGTGTTGTTAGGTGTGGGGTACCACTAAAAAGTGAAAAATAAAAACTTTTTTCAAAAAAATACAACAGACTTTCAAATAAAAAAAAAACACTACAAAGTACTGCGGTACGGTGTTTTTGTTAGTTTCTTCGTATTTTGACACCGACTTCCGAAATTAAAGTAAGTAGGTAATTTTTTACTTTGTAGTGTTTTTTTTTATTTGGAAGTCGGTTATATTTTTTTGTCTTCCATTCTGTCCTATCACTAACTTTTTTTTCATACCTATCGCTCTGGTATGTTAGTATTAAATTAACGGTGCTTATACTTTAATAAGTGCTCCAAGCTAGAATTCTTGCGGACCAATGCAACTTTCAGGAAACGATAGACGAAGAACAGTTTGGTTATCGGTCTAACTATTTACTCTTTTTCCCTCTTTTAGTTCAGTAACTTAATCAATTTTCCATCCCCATAATGTTATTTTATGCAATTTCCCCAACAAATCTACGAAAATTCCTCAGGGTTCCACTTAACATCTATTCATTCAAAGACAAAAATGTTGCCATCGCGTTTATATAAACCATCGTAGCTTGTATTTACAACAAATTCCATTTACAACACAAACAAATGAAGCGGTGGCGGAAAGCCATTCAAAATGGTACTACGGGCACGGGCTACGCAATTAAATTAAGCCGATAACAGTGTAGGGGCAAGAGAGGCCTTGTCGCCATGACAGTGCGTAGTCTCGGCTTCCCGCGCAAAATTTCCGCCCTTTTCACTGAATGACGTTTTTGTTTTTTTTTTGAAGTGTAAACGTCTGCCGGCTTATTGTGCCAATGCAATGGAGTGGGATGATGGAAATGTAATAAAGATGTGTGAGAATATGTTTCGTGAATGCGCTTTGAGTGCAAGCGGATTTTGTTGTGAGCGAACTGAACGGATTCCTGTTGGATTTTATTTTGATGGCTTTGTTGAATGTGTTTAAACTTACAACCTATACGGCATTTTAACAGGAAGACCTCAAACTTTTAAAATTATTTTAACAACGTTACCTAACTTTTAGGGTCAATCTTTTTTGGTCATTTAAAACTGGATGAGTGCAAACGCAATGTTTTTTGCTTTTGTGATTTGGCAAGTTTTCGCAAGTTATTTTACTCCAAAGAAATTACTTCGAGTTTAAAAGTAAAACTACCAACAAAAGAAATCTAACTTTTCTACCGCAAAACCCACATCATAATTTGTATCCGAACGCTAATATATACATAAATAAATCGTATTATTTGGTATATTTTTTACTTTGAATATTTTGAGTTTTTAAATCAAATTTCAAGTTCTAAGAAACATTTTGAGCACTCGAAAAGCTAAAAAAAATGTGAAGTCCCCGGGCTCCGAAAATCCTTGGAGTTTATTACGGACATTCACTTTTATGTGAAAATTATCTTTTCTGAGGGAAAAAGGCTGCTGTATAAACTTTGTGTTTGGTCCCGTAGAGATAAAAAGGGAGTTTATGAAGGTAATCAGTTTTGGGGTGTACAACTACAAAGTAAGAAAATTGCTGCAAGTTTTTAGTGGTCTTGTTGGCGTCGGCTTAGCGAGGATTTTATTTATTCGCGTTTATTGAAGTTGAGCTTTTTGTTACCTAGTTTTCTGCTTTTTAGGATATTTTCCGGAAGACGTCTACAATATCTAATTAGATACTTAGCCTAACTCAAATTAAACATAGGCAGGTACTTATTTACCTAATTAGATTTATAGCATGAATAAGGCTTTTTAGGGTTCCGTACCCAAAGGGTAACCAACGGAACCCTATTACTAAGCAGCCATTGCCAGTCTGTCCGTCCATCTGAGATATACAGTTAAAATTTTCAAAGATTGTGTATTTCTAAATTGCCGCTATTACAACAAATAATATAAAATAAAGTTTATGGTACGGAACCCTGCGTGTGCGAGTCCGACTCGCACTTGGCCGGTTTTTTAAGTATCCCGCTAATTTACATGGGTAACTAGGCCACTTCTGGTAAAATTAAATGCAAATATGCACTTGAAGTGAAGACAAATAAAATCACTGAAACACATAATAATATGAGTGTGTAGTGCATAATACATTATTTGTTCGAAATAAAGCACTTAACTGCTTTCATACATATTGTATCCGTTAAATAAACCAAATTGAGTTCGTATTTTTATGGCATTTTTAAATGACTATAGCGAAAATTGGCGGGAGACAGATGCAGAATTTGCCAATTGCCGCCATTATTGTGCCGGCACTGCCAACTCACAGACAAATGGGATGAAAAACAAATACGCGCCATTTCCATTTGGAAAAAGGTTTTCTGCATTTTTTATCTGTTCCTAATTTGCTCACCACTCTTTTTAATGGAACTAATTGGATTTATTACAGGCAAGTGGCGCTAATTAAGTTGGTAGAGCACTTTACCTAGCCATTGCTAAAGTGCTGATTTTTAATGAGCATAATTATTATGAAGTCCTATAACAATACCTACTGCAGTAATAAAATGAAAGGTAAAATGTTTTTTTTGTTCTAAAATGTCATTAACAAAAACTAATGACATATTTATGAATCATAACAAGCTACTATTCAGAAAAAGTAAAAAAAGCTGTAAAGTATGTAATGAATAAAAAAATAAAAACGAGTTTCAACGTTTCAGCGTTTATTTCTTTCCAGGATTTAACTTAAACAACCGTTCTGCCAACCACACGAAATTACAAGGCTGAACGTACACTTCCTTTCTACAAGCGTAATAACCGACGCACGGACAACCCTATTAATTAGGGCTGTCGCGGAGGTCGAAACAAAAGCGATTAATTTGCGCGAATTGCTTTTAAGGACTATAGGTGGCGTTACGGTTGTCCTGCGTAATAGCGGGCTTTCAATTAAAGTACATGGTTGTTTTTCCTGAGCTTCTGAAGAGGGTGACGGGAGCTGTGCTGCCATTATGTGCTAGACAGTTTCGGTTCACAACACGACACTGAAATATAAAGTTACGAGCGTTTTTTCGCGGCTTCGCTCGGGGTTAATATAGATTATCAAAAAATGTAGCTTAAATCGACTCCAGGGTCCCATCTATCCCTGTACTTTCCAAAATTAATCGAAACCGATTCAGTGATTTAGGCGTGAGAGCGTAACAAATAAACTAACAAACATAACTTTCGCATCTATAATATTAGTTAGGATAAAAAGTAAGAACCATGAAAAAATTTAAATAAGCAGTTCCTTTGTGCTCATAACAGCTACAGTTTTTGTGTGTGTACATAAATAATAAAATAAATAAACAAAGAAACATAATTTATGTTTAGTCGTAGGTCAATGAATAATCTGGCAATCATTTTATTTTGTTTCCAGTGTTTGCAGTGATTACTGAGAATTATAATCTCAATCACAACGATGTCATAAGTTTACAGACGATTCTATGACCTAATGCCATCGATTCTCAACTACTTTACAGAGAAGCGATATCATCTCGGAGAACGTATGATGACAAGTCAAGATGTCATCATACGTTCTCAAGTAACGCAAAATGGTGGATCCATTCAAAGCTAGCTGTCGGTACCTAAATAAACATTGTCAAATGAATTTTGCTGCTGTTTTTCGGTTGGCCCTTGACTTTCCTAGAAGGTACACTATCAAATGAGAAAATACTGAGTAGGTACCCACTTCTCAGATTTAAAGAAACGAGATTTGTTTTCACATCTAAAAAGTACGGTTATAGAAAGAGGCTAACAAATAAATGCAGATGTTCCGCGCATCAGCTTGTATAAAAGAACGTAAATACAAATAAACGTTCTATTAGTTTCAGTTTCAGCACTTCAGAAGCCACAATAAAATTGGTTATAATGTTATAATCCTTTGTTACATTTGGTATCGATCAGGCTCGACAGCCCTACGCCACCCTTCCATTAGTCTGGCTACCTGGCGCGACTCGCGCCTGGCGTCTGTGACGTCAGAGCAGCCACCCTCACCAACCAACTGGGGGACTACCAACAATACCAACCGAATATTTGCAATTATTGTTGTGCAATGCTTTCATCGGTGCATGGAGAATTTTGGGATTTGTAGAGGTATGGGCCTAAATGACTTCCGCCTACAGACGAAGTGCTTTCAAGTAGGAATTGAAATAAGTAGTTTGTTTTACAAAATTGTAGAAGAATTATGGGATATAATACATTTCATTAACAGTTAATTAAAATATTGTAAGTATTTACATTACTAACTTAACTGTATGTAAGTAAGTACGTAATTATTTATGGCTATTTAACCGAACTAGGAAAGTAGGTATATAATTTAATATAATACTAGCTGACCCGCGCAACTTCGTCTGCGTCACATTTTCCTTTAATGCTCCGCTCCTTTTTGTCTTAGCGTGATGATATAGGTATAGCCTATAACCTTCCTCGATAAATGGGCTATCTAACACTGAAAGAATTTTACAGATCGGACCAGTAGTCACTGAGATTAGCGCGTTCAACCAAACAAACAAACTCTTCTGCTTTATAATATTAGTATAGATAATAATAATATCCTTGGATGAGCAATATTAATTCTAAAGATGTCATGGTAGGTTTTATAATTTTTATTTCGGTCGAGATTTACGTGGAATTTAGACTTGGGTGAGTAATGGAAACATTGTGTCTATAGAGTTGTATAGAGAGTCTTACAGCTATATATTTCTAATAAAAAGCGCTTTTCATGGTTTTCTCAGTAGGTAAGCTTAAGTATGTGTAGAGTTGGGACTGCTTAAATTCTCTTGGATAGTGTCGAGTACCACCATATTTCCTTATTATCCATATTCCTACCTTACCTACATAAGTATTTTTAAAATAAAAAAAATAATAAAGAAAGGTCCACTACAAGCCTGGCTGTCTATGTATTAGTACTGATCAGTGTTTAGTGGGACTGTAGTTCTAGTATATTATATTGTACGTATTGGATGTTACGAGTTTTTTTTTTTGTTTTGTTGGTAGCATTGTCACGGTACGCCTGGCATCTGTCTGTCCTTGATTGTCCTTAGCCTTCTATATTTAGGGCTATAGAATAATTTGGGGACTGTGTGTGTTCGCATTTAAAATAAAGCAAAGGCCTGTGTACCTGTGTAAGTGTAAATATAGGTAACCTAAATGCGTCGTAGTTACCTACTAGTTCGTAGTCACGATCCCTCAGTTGGTCCTATTACGTAGGTAATTACTATGACACAAAACTTATTCAAGATTTTTCCAGCATAGTGTTTCATCAATAAATATGCTTTGCATCTAGTTTTTGAAGGCAAAAATAACAAAAATAGGAATAAATAGTCGAAATTTAAAAAGTAGTTTTATTTTTAAATAAACCATACGATCTTCAATAACAAATTCATTTCCCTGAGGTGCTGTACCTACAATTTGTGAGATAATATAAGGAGCTAATAGAGTCTATTTTCACTCTATTTGAATCACTGGGACTCGTAATTTTACCTTTATATTTCCCATCGGAGGGTCTTAGAAGAATGGTTATTATCTCTCCCGAAGAGAAAATAGGCTAACGTTGATTGAAGAATTTTGTTGGAAAGGTCGAGGTACAAATAATAAATTGGCAGTGGAAAAAAAAAAATGCTCACAGCTCTTATGTTAACTACTTTTCATTTAGCGATAAATAGAAAAAAAAATAAAAAGGGCGGAGATTAAAATGAAAAACTTAAAAGATTTTTTAGTAAAAAAAAACTGATCCTCTAACCAACATAGTCTATGCCTACCACAAAAAAAGTTAAACTGTCACATGCATAGTGATGCGACTTCGCTACAAGATCAAAGGGGCTGGGCCAACAGAGCATGACGTAATCATGACGCGACTATCATCCCTTTGAGGGGGTTAATGACAAACCGCTTAGACCGCAGTGTGGGTAGCGTTAAGATAAATAATTAGAAAAAAACTAGACAGGCGAAAGGGTTTAAGGATGGGTAGGCTCTTTAAAAATTAGAGTCATATTAGTTCGTACTTATATTGAAAGGCCGAACCTTTAGGTACTATTCCTCCGTTGGCCACAAGCATTACTCAACGTTGCGATTTCAGATTTTAAATAGGCGCAACAACCTTTCAAGTTGATAGTAGCAAATCTTCATTCCAGATTTTTTTTTTTTAATTTGGAAAGTCTCAATTAAAAACTGATTTAAAATGATAGTCACATCTGAGTTGGCTTTTATTTTGATTCCTCACCAAAGAAATCCTAGGCTTCAAACGCATCCTATCTCCTTTAAAAAAGCTAAAATTGCACACATGCCATAATGACACTTCAGTGACATCAAAGAGCATCAAAGCCCGTACTCAGCTGACTGCAATCGCGACACGATCGCACCCCTTTGACAACATAATGAGATCCAGTTAAAATAGATTTGCTAAAGAAGACCTAAATAGTAAAATATTCGAAGCAGATGCCTGTAATCAACGTTCGATGTTCGAAATTAAAGCTACGAAATGCTGTCTGTGCAAAAAGGCGGGGTTTTAAACAGGGATTTTAAATGTCATTCTTTTGCGATTATGGCGGGAATCGTAGATTGGCGGAAATCGTAGATTTGCGAGAGAGTGGAAATTGTTTTCAACTTTTTTCTGTGGGTGGGAATTTAGATCTGAAAGCCAATTCTACTGTTTAACAACTTTCTCATTTACATGTCAATCGCAAACTGTCAAAAATGCCTTAATTTTCATACATTTTTGACAGAATGCGATTGAGATGCGAATGCGATGCGAATGTGAAAATTAGGTACCTAGAATCAATGACGTATTATATATAGACACGTCATAAACCAACATCGCGGCGCTTAAAAACGGCGAAAATACTAGATAGCTACTAATACGCTTTAAGAAAGGGAAAGAAAATATGTCACCGTACGGCGGGATGCCTGTTGCTAGAGGGAGATAAATATACATCTTCAGTTACGTTTACGTCACAGGATAAGTAATAGCCAAAATTGACATCAAAACAAACGTAGTGTCGCGCGACAGGTTGGTGCGTAACTAAGCGCGATGTGGCCAATTGGCTTCATTTCATGTTGTCATTTTAAAGTGCGGACAACGTATCTATAGTTTTATATATCATTGCCTAGAATTGACACTCTGATCGTTTCTTCTTTTATTTTATAGAACTTTTAAGAAATTATAATTTAATCTCTTCGTATTTTCTGTGGAGTGAAAAAGGCTTTTAAAAATGTCCTGCGTGTCTCTGCTTTATGATTTTGCGCCATTTGGAAGCGCGCCAACGCAAAGGAATACGGGTTACTGTGCCTATTGCTTGGATTTCAACTTTCCGAAGTTATACTTATCTTCATGTATTAACGTGAAACTTCCTTCCATTTTGCAGATTCCTAGTTTCAGGAAGAAAGGACAATGTAGCGATTACAATATTTTCTCATAACAGGACTATTTCATAAAGAATGCCTTATTACTAGGATTCAACATGCTTGCTCTAGGCGATTCAATTAGATAAGTAGGTTTACGATTTCTTTTGGTTTCTTCCATTCCATTTCCAAAAACCACTCACACAGAAAAGCGATCATAATTTGTTTCGAAATAAATTAAATCACTAAACGCCCAAATATAAATTGTTCTTCAAAATGAATACACCCTTTTATGCTCTAAAAGTAAATAAAATATCGTAGGTGATCCGCAAGGGTCTCTAACTCTCGATGAACAATTCAGAACGGTCCGGCCTGAATTTTAATTACCTATATGTACCAAATCTCTTTGAATCGCTACCAACTGAAACTGATTCCAACTATTCCGTTTTATTCCAGCGGCAGAGGGGAACTGATTTTACCCAAATGAATTAAGTTGATGTTAGTTTTTGTCAGTGGCTTCGACGGCATGGAAGTCGGAAAAAGTATTAAAAGTAAACAGACCGTGGTTTACGAATGTTGCCAACCTCTAGGTAAACCCTTTCAGCCGTTGTGGCGCGATTGACTAGAAAATAGGTCCTAATCTAAACCTATAAAATATCCATCTTACATATTTTATAGTAGATATTAGTGTAATACATTTTTATACGCAGTGCCATTTTAGTCGTCCTACAAAGGTACTCCATTTAACGTTCGCGACATAAACTACCACTATAAGTACAACGTATTTTTTTAAATTTATTTTCGATGAATGTGTAAGATGAAGTGGGCTGCCGTTGTAACACAAATAAATGGCACCTCGAGAATCACTTTATCATTAGTGAAAACAGCATGAAAATTGGTGCAATCGTTTTTGAGTTTATCGCGAAGAAGACAGACGCGACGTAGGATTTTGTTTTATAATAATTATGTAATGACAGCGATGATGAATCCTGAATCCCTATTTCCCTTGGTCTCGCGTGAACGGCTGGGCCGATTTCGGTAATTCTTTTTTTGTTGTGTTAGTTACCGTCAAGCGAAGGTTTTTATGAAAAAAAAAAGAAAAATGCAGTTGACGGGAGCGAAGTGATGGGGGATAGCTAGTACTTGATAACAGAAAACCCTTGTATATATTGAATGTATCACTCGTAGAGACCTAACTAAAACATACGTATGACTAATGAGCGTAGGTACAAAACATTTGTTGAAATCTGAAAAGAAAAATCTTTTTCAGATTTTTTACAAAAAATAAAACTTGAACATAATATAATAATCTACAGTCCGTAAAAGTAACAAATTCTCCGTGCTTTCTTAATGCGAAAAAAGCTATAACTTAATCAATTTGCGAAAATATTCGCAAGAAGTTTTTTGCAAAGATTCGCGATCGATCGAGCGGCAAGCGACGGATTAAATTTGTTATAACGACACTGTCTCCTACCTATGAATACTTACTGCATCGCCTAGGGCTGCCAAAACAAACGTATTTCAAAAAGCTCATTTAGTATTTGAGAAATCAGGCCTGCCTCTGCAGATGCGGATAAATAGAATACCTAGGCCATTTTACCACCACCTAAATATTTTAGGGTTTTTATTGTACCTACACAAAATATAGTAATACAGCTTTGCCCTAAACGACCAAAAATTACCAAACAAGTTACTTTTTAAGCAGTCTGATGAAGTATCAAATCAGTGGTACTAGTAAAATAAATACCACCGTCTCTGCTTAAAGATTTTCATTTCGAATAGTGCAGTCGAAGGTACAATAAATCCCATCTAAATTCGGTAGTTTACCATAATATCCCTGTCTTATCGAGAAGAGTTTCCGCAATCGAATCCAAGGAAGATTTTATCCGAAGAATTATAAACTTACGTTGTTCCAACAATCCGGCGACGTTATCAAAAGTGCCAACTCTACTAATTTTTAAAAAAAGTTCGCATTCGCATGTCAATCGCAAACTGTCAAAAATGCCTTTATTTTCATACATTTTTGACAGATTATGATTGAGATGCGAATGCGATGCGAATGTGAAAATTAGTAGAATAGGGAATATGCATACGATTTTTTTATTTGCAAAATAAAATACTTATTAGCTCAAGTAAACAATCATGAAATTATTTTTTAAATACCTTCATCATTTATTAAATTATAAAGCTTCAAAGACTACAGTTAGAAAGAGAAGTCCGATACGTAATGTGACGTCAAATTACACGACGACTATACAGCTGCCATAGAAAACAGCGTTTTTGCGAGAGGGATAGATATATTTGTTTAAAATATTTGTAGGTATCTCGTTCGTTTTTCGAGCAATTTAGATTCTAATTTCACAGTTAGTATTATATTTTCCAATACTTTTAGATGAACTGTTCAGATCTTAAATACTTTTCATGCATATTCCCTATTGGCCCTTGGATTAAAAATGTAGCAGCCCTATTAACGGTATCTAACTCGAGAGCGCGGCAGCGGGGGCGAGTCTCCGTTTATTATTCAGCATGCAAACTGTCTTATTGGAGTAAATAATACCCAAATGTTTATTTATATTCAGTCCCGAGGTGGAAGAACAACATATACATGGAACTAGTACATAAAGTGACTTATTTATGTTTCAGGAGTAGTGTAGCGCCTTGTGATGGGGGGGTTCGGGATGAAAAAAGTAAAAAGTTTTTTATTTTTGCTGCCAACTGAAATGTCGGGTTCGAAGACATTTCAACTTTTGTTATGATTTATTCCAACAATCTTCATATTAAATACTAATCGAACTAAAAAATAATTCGTAACTAGGTCTACGTCGCTGTGGCCTGGAAGTGTGCCCAAAAGACTGGCGGGCGGTGGCATTGCCACGCTGTCTGGTAATGCTTGGCCTCAGGCCACGGCCAAGGTTAGCGATGATGAAATTTAACGCATTAATAAAAAACTCGTTGTGTGGATTTCGGGTGATGAAGGCAATGATGAAGTCCACCTATCTATGTTTGTAGAAGTTTTGAGTGGTGACCAAGTGGTCATGATAATTAATTACCTACAAAAGCGAAACGAGCACTGTACGACACAAAACAAAATTAAATAAAAATAACCTACTGGTACTATACAGATGTTAATTTTTTTTTTCAGAATACTCAACTAAATTAATTCTCAGCTCATTGTCCACGAGATGAAAAAAAAAAAACCAATAATTTAATTAAAATATCCCGATTGGTAACAAAGGAAATCGTCGCTCTTTATTCTGAGTAAAAGGAAAAAGAAAAAAGAAAGGAAAACATTGGACCCGCCTGCTGTTTATCTTTTACCGGGCTTGTATTTTCTTTTCTTTGAGAAAAATACATATTTAATTAGTTGTAGCCACCAATCGTTTTTTATTATTTGTGGTAAATTTAAGACACGTAGATAAAAAACCGCTCTGTAGTGCACTGAAGAAATGTATTTATTATGTTTTGAGAGTTATGTTTTGTACTTTACAACATAAATAGTTGCCAAAGTCGATATTTTTGCTAAAAGTGGCCACTTTTAGCAATAATTGCCGTTTTGGCTATTTAGCCATGAGTTATGTATAAAAAATAGCTGTCAAAAAATAATAGATACATTTCTTCAGTGCACTACAGAGCGGTTTTTTATCTATGTGTCTTAAATTTACCACAATTAATAAAAAACGATTGGCGGCGCTAGTGGACGGAATACACACTCATAACTGGTTCGACAAATTGTAGCTTGCGTTTGAGATTTGATAGTATTTGTTGTTTTTTTTACAAAAGTATTAATTTTGAGTAGGTAGCTCTCAGAAAAACAAAAAAGTAATTTTGTATCTAAATTGCTAAAAACTTATATGTAGGCAAGACAAGACTATCACTACTTATCATTAATCTGAGAGATAGGAACAAAGGAATATAAATGGGATCAGACAATTGAGATCAAACTCAAATAGACTCATTAGGAGCCATAAATTGAACAGACGAGACGCCATGTTTGTTTTATGATCACACTTGAACACGTCTATAAGGAGAATATTCAAGACGTGGATAGCGAGAAGGTTTACCTAATACTGTAACCATGTAACGCAGCCTTTGCACATCCTGGCTGGAAATATTTCATTCGTTTTTTAATGTAGTAGTCATGCAAATAGAGAATTGGTTTTGAATACAATTTGATAAAAGACAAGGATTCGTTTCGTTTCACCGAAAGACTTGCAATAGATTGCATGAATAGGCTTGTGTCCTGAAAAAAATTAATTAGTCCGTCAGTTAGATTATCTAAAAATATTTGACACGTATTTTTTCTTTTGTTACGAGAACAAAAATTAACGAAGTTACGACGCTTTTAAAATTCTAAATACGTCACGCCCTGGCATAGTTTTTAGCGGGTCGTGACGTCACCAGCCCCCACTGCCAAGTTTTGATGCGTTTTATCTTTGTCAAAATTCATTGATTTGCAAAAAAAAAAAATACGTGTCCATTATTTTTCAATAATCTAACTGACGGATGAAATAGTTTTGTAACTTGTGGATGATGGAAACTAGCATATTGTGTATTGATTTTTAAGTTCTTTGAGTTTTATTATAAGAAAGAGACTAATTCAAACAGGAATACACCTAAGCACAACTTGTGTGACAATAGCTGTTTCAAGCTACCAAAAAATAATATAGGTTAACATTATAAACATGAAACGAAAAAAAAATACTGTAAAGTAGATACTTTTTTAACCCTATTGATTGGACCAATTTCTTACTTAGATTTTTTTTACATGATCAAAAAAAAAATCATTTTTAAAATCGGTTGGCAAGCGATGGAGTTATGCCCGAACAAACATAAAAAAAATATAATCAAACATCCGAATTGAGAACCTCCTCCTTTTTAGGAAATCGGTTAAAAAATAGATATGCTTAACGGGCTGATCAAATTCGAGGTTAGGCTTTTGACATTTAGTAGCGATGACATTCGCTAGCATTGAATATTTGAATGTAGAGACTGCCAAATACCCATCGGTATCTTTAGGACTTATCGACCGAATTCGCTCTGTAGGCGATCGGCAACTATGACGAGAATGCAGGCCTTGGTCTAGTGAGTTACCATAGTCAAGTTACAATTATTCAGGATATTAGGAATTAGGCCGAAGCTCCAGATTGGTCGTAAAAGGCGACTGGGATTATGACATCATTTCATCAGGAATTCATGACGTTGCTGCGAGAATCCTCTCATGAGCATGTTGCGGTCGTAAATCTGCTGCAAACATTTGGCAATTTCACCGTTGATAAATATTGAAATATACTTAATATCTATGACTATCTATGACTAGCTGACCCGTGCAACGTCGTCTGCGTAACATTTTTCATTACTGCTCCGATGATATATAACCTATAGCCTTCCTCGATAAATGGGCTATCTAACACTGAAAGAATTTTTCAAATCGGACCTGTAGTTCCTGAGATTAGCGCGTTCAACCAAACAAACAAACAAACTCTTCTGCTTTATAATCAGAAGATGGTATGATGTCCATAAACAAGATGAATTTTAAAATGTGCCTTCAGGGCCAAATCTGAAACTATAAGGAATTTCGAAAAACACTGAAAGGAGTCTCGAGCCCGCCCGATTTTGTTAAATAGGAAAACTGCATCATTGGAACTTTGTAAAATCGTTGTTCCTACCCAGGAATCGAACCAGTTGATTTTGAAAAACAAAACACTTTATTATAACCTCAACCCCATTTCGTTTCCAGGCTATCACTTTCCATTCCAGGTTGCCTGGAAGATATCGCGGAATGCGATAAGGCCGCCAATTGTATGTTTAAAGTTTAAGAGTTTCTGTACGTGTCTTAAATTTGGTGTACAGTAAAGTATTATTATATAAATAAACTAGCTAACCCGTGCAAAGTCGTCTGCGTAACATTTTTCATTACTGCTCCGCTCCTGTTGGTCTTAGCGTGATGATATAGCCTATAGCCTTCCTCGATAAATGGGCTATCTAACACTGAAAGAATTTTTCAAATCGGACCAGTAGTTCCTGAGATTAGCGCGTTCAACCAACCAAACAAACAAACTCTTCTGCTTTATAATATTATTATTCTGCTTTATAATAGTATAGTATAGATAAGTGGTATAGTTAAATAACCTGCGAAAGTGTAGCTAATAAGGATCAAATTCTGGGAACTAATAACACATGGCAAAGTAAAGGAAAGACGTACCTCATTTTTATGAAAATACTTTATTTAATTTTCAATAAAAAAAATCACGAGCCTTTTTTTCAAAAATCAATGAAAGGAATAAGGATCTAATTCTGGGAAAAAGTAACATAATTATGGCAAACTGAAAGAGCTCATTTTGTAACAGGTAATCTCTGGAAGTACCTAGGTACCTACCTACTGATCCGCTTACGTTAATTCTTTTGCTTGCAGAAACTACACTAAAATGTTGCCGTGTGCCATACTTAGATAATTTTTTTGATGTTAAAAAGTTATACAAAGTCCTGTACTTTGTATAACTTTACGGCTACTATAAGGCGTAATATAAAGAACGAAAACTTGAAGTTGATATTTCTCTTGCACCCGGAACTTGCAACATTTTCTACCTAAACCACAACCTAATTCAATCACAGTCCTCAACACTTCTGATTCTCAGTCGGATCCAGACAATTATCCGCGGCCTGTAGGGACCATAGAGTAAAGCCGCCATCTTATTTTGTTCCATAACGGAGTAGGTAAACTTGAACACTTCCTCTCAACCGGATTGGAGAGCTGATTTATTTCCTTTGTTTTGTTAGTTTTCTGAGCGTGGTTTAACAAAGTTTTGACGTAAAAACTCAAAGGTTTCACCGGAGATTTTCTCGACGCTTTCCATGGTGTTTGTTGTGAAAGATCCAACAAAAGAGTTTGTAAGATATGACTATGGGTGGTACCAGGGAAATAGTTTGTTAAATAGATAATTGTTTCGTGTTTCAGTCGAAATCTGATGCAGTTGGTGACATCCAATTTGTAATTGAACTAAAATAAAAGCCTGCATCAAACTGCTTAAAAGTTATTTGTTTGGAACTTTTTAGTAGATTTTTGACAAGTATTTTTAGGGTTCAGGGCTTAATGTAAGGGTTTTTATTAAATTTTTCATAATATTGAAGTTGGGTTTGGTTGGTTGGTTGGGTTTTGAAGTTATTCAAGAAATTAGACAAAATATGACCATATTGTTATATTTTTTAATTTTAAAATAAAAAATGGAGATAATAGATAGACCTATAGATTACAGGAAAATAAGAAGTAAGTAGTTCAAATAAAATGTTAAAATAAATGAACTTCGTTCGGACCCCTTTGCACGTGAGTCAGACTCGCGCTTGGCTTATTTTTTCACTACTGTATTTCAGAAATATCACCTTATGTATGAGCAAGCACTTCTGAAATACCCCAGGAGCCAGGCTGGCTAACTAAGCCTGGACACCTACGTCACCTACACACAACGGACCGAATGGGTGTCTAGTGTCTAAACACACTATGCCGAAGACATACCTGCCTCCCAATGCTCCCCGCCCCGGAATATCGCCGGCAATTGAACCGAACTTCGGTCGCGTGTAATGTGTGCTCACAGAATACGTTGCCGCCGAATTGCCGCTGAACTTACGCCCGGCCGCAGTTCGGTTGTACGCTATAACGCAACGTAGTTTCGGCATAATGGCCTTCCTATTGGACTACGAGAGTATGGAGAGTACCTACACCAGTGTTTGCACAGAGTCAGGACTATTTTTATTGTTTGCTTACCTGTCACTGGAGACGAGTATGAGCTGCGTGTTAGCGTACTTCGTGCGGCGCTTGCGCACGGCTGCCAGTGCCGCACACAGGCTCGGCGAGAACGACCGGCACGGGGGACACTGCAGCAGAAGAACGCCCGTAAGAAGAGGTTATGTAGCAGCATCAATGCCACCACAAAAAAAAAAAACCATCGTAGCAAAATCTACATCGCTACAAAAAGAACCGCATCGTCTTTTATCCCACTAGCTTCGAGCTACTAATGAAATCTTGCATCGTCCCCGTGCGATTTGAACATATTATACAATCGTCCGAATATCAATTATCGGGCAGTTGCCCATCGGACAAAACAACCGTCCTGTCGGAGGATCCTCCCTTTTCAATGGAGGTTTGCGAGACTTTACTCACTGTATCGCATACCCTCTATAGTTATTCAAATAAGGATATTCTTATATTCCTATTATGCTACTTACAGCAGTGTTGCAACAATGGGAAGACTCCGAATTTTTTTCTTTCTTTTTCTATTCATCTTTGTTTGATACCCAGAAATTGTTGTTTTTTAACTCACCCAATGCGCTGCAAAATAGAACACCCTGACCGCATCAGCAGGCAGCTGCTCATAGAGGCGACAGTCCCCGTCGCCCTGCAGCTGCACGCCCCTCAGGACCTCAGCGAGCGGCGGCGGAGGCCATGGGAACCTCTCCCCCAAGGCGTCGTCCAGCAGAGCATCCCTCACGTGACGGCCGCGGACCACTAACGTCGGGACTCCCACTGCGATGCTGTACTTCTGGGTGAGGCGGCGCTAGAAAGAGGAATAGGAAATTAAATTAACTAATGGATTTCTTTGTTGCATGCTCTAATTTAGAGTGGTCGTGGTTGCGCAAATGAGAGAAGTGTCGGATAGACTGGACGTAAAATACTGGTATTCAGCTGAATCCAGTTTGACTGGAAGCCGACCCCAATGTAGTTGGGAAAAGGCTGGACAGGTGATGAATGATATCGTAAGGACTGGGTTGATCGCAAATTTTTTAATTCGCCAGTCATTTAACTATGAACAGACACGTGTTTGACCACAATCTTACCTAATACTAAGCAGTTATGTGGTCGAAGATGAAGTAGGTAGGTACATTAGTTTTTTAAGCGAATAGTAGGCAGGGATTGCAATGCCTTTGCCGAAACACTTTACGTAATAGGGAATATGCATAAAAAATATTTATTAGTATTACAACAGTTATCTAAAAATATACAAAATATATATTACTAACAGTTAACAGTGGAAATAGAATCAAAATTGCTCGAAAAACAAACGAAATATAATTATTTTAAACAAATATATGTATAGACGGCAGATGTATAGACGTCACGGACTGTGACGTCAAATTCCATGTCGGACGTCTCGTTCTAATAGTAATTTTTGAAGCGTTATAACTTTATCGCTGATGAAGATATTAAAAAAATATTTCTTGAGTGTTTACTGGAGCTTATAAGTAGGTAATTCATTTTGTAAATAAAAAAATCGCGTGCATATTCCCTATTATTAGGCAGCGGGCGGCTTCCGATTGCTGGAAAAGAATTTGTGGCTAAATAATAATAGCCGCACAGGTCAATCTTCAAGGTTAAGCAACGCTTGCCGAGGTTGGTCTGTGGATGGGTGACCATTTTAACATACCGAGTTTCCTCCGTGCCTCGGAAATCACGTTAAGCTGCTGGTCTCGGCTGTCATTTGAAGATCTTTGGCAGTCGTTACGGATAGTCAGAAGCCAGAAAATCTGACACCGCCCACCGGTCTTGCTGGAATACCGTGTTACCCAGATAATGGGTTGTGGAGGTCTGGTAGCCAGCCACTCCACATAAAATACTGATATTCAGCTGAATCCGGTTTGACTGGAAGCCGACCCCAATTGAGTTGGGAAAAGGCTAGAGGCAGATGATGTCGTCTGTCGTCGAGATGATTTTTTCTTTTTTGGTATGCGTCATACTGGCCGCAAATAAACTCTTTTTCTTTCTTTCTTTCTTTTAGATGAGACGACCATCTTACCATGAGATTGGCACAAGAACATGTGGATTGGTACAAGAAAAGAGAGGTCCTTGTTCAACAGTGAGTGACGTCGGGCTGTGGATAATGGTTCGTGGTAAGTCGCGGCCATTACTACTGGGCCACGCTACCACTGCTGCTCTGACTTTATTCCTTTTAAGATATAAATGGAGCTTTCAGTCTGCATAACGAGATGTTCTAAGACATTTAATAATTACCCACATCGATCAAAGCCGAATCGATAGTTAATTTTAGCCATTACGTGAGCTTCTCTTGCTAAACAAACAGTACCTAAGTACTCAATCAATCAGTGCGATGGACGCGCACTAGCGTTGGAGAGACATGTTAGATGTGCCATTGAATAGTGTGATCAAGCCGAGTAATGGATGTAGATTGTAGGTAATCTGTAGCAATTGATCGGTTAATGTTTAGTAGTGTATTAGAGCATCAAAGGTGACATAAATAACAAGGAATATTCAATTCCAGCAAAAAAACGCCCTCGAATCTAATATATCTCGCCATAACTTATCTAATACTTCGATAGGAAATTAATATATTATTGGATCATTCCCCTCACGTACGACCAACCTCGGGAGAGGCTGCCTGCATAGTAAGCAGTTTGCGAATAAATATAAGTACATTTGTGTACACTAGGGTCAATGGAGGGGAACTCGAAACTGAAGGAACTTTTGCCAGTTAAAATTGTTGCGGTTCAGTGATTTTTTTGGAGGAATAAAATGGACTGTGTCAGTTTGGTTCGAAGATTTTCTGGATGGAGTTTTAGGCTTTGTTTTCGAGTTTCAGATGTATAGTATACACACCTTCTAGGGGTTGTTTAAAGGAATAGCGGTTTTTGGAACTGCAATTTTATTCCGCTAAGCCTGAGGCGTCTTATGACGAGCCATACGAAGAAGTATCATAGTTATTATATAAATTACACATCCCTACCATGCACACAAAATTACACACGTTTAGAGAATAATTTCAGTGCTAAGGAATGGAATTCCCTGTCAGAATGGTAGTTTGTGTTAAGCTGAAGGTCTTAAGGTCGGGAGTGATTAGTAAGTTACGTACTTCAAGTATTGCGTGCTCGATCGTGCTCGTATTTTTAAGGATCCTTCGCATTGCTCCCGACACTAACTTGATAAGTTTTTGACAATAATTGCCGCTGAGTCGATACGGCCCATGTATTTGAACGCTTTTTATGAAGGTACTAGAATTGGCCTTTTGATGAGTAAAACGCGAGGCCATGCATTACTCACAGAGGGGCCTGAAAGGGCCGACGCCTGCCGGAGTCGCGTTACTATTCGAAAGAGATACCGTGGCTTCGGAATACAAAGGGCAGTGAAGGAACATGGATGGGTTTTAGTCAGTAGAAGTCTGACACTCCCTCCCGCTCCACCCAGAGCGGGAGGAGTCATTGGATGATTTCACATTCCTAAAAAAAAAGGCTATGCATTACTGAGTGACTGACAGACAACGCAAAGCCCAAACTACTGCAGTGCTATTCTGTAACAACATTTTCGTGTCTCGACAGCGGAATCCGAGGTGAGTTTCAAATTCGTATAAATATAAGACCTTATGATGTGTGAAATAAAGTTCACTTTGTAAGCTTTATAGTCACTCAGGTGAAGTCGATATCGAAATGGTTATTTACAGAATAGACTTGCTGGTTGTAAAAAGGAGAGTGTGTAGGGGAGTATAGGCGAGAACTCACGAAGTCGCGGGTAAAAGCTGGTCCCTAATAAAAAAAAAGCGAATGGGCATAGTACCTACAACCATGGACCAAAACATAAAATAAATTGTGCAGTGTTCTGTTTACGAACAATTTGAACCATCATCATCCATTGTGTACACGCCTCAAGAGCAGGGCCACACATCTCACCACAGTTTACCATAAACTAAACGCACCTTGTTAATAATTAGTCGTCTAAATATAGCCGGTCGGGCACAGGAAGGCGCGCGTTATTCTTGACGCTAGTGACAGTAACCAGGCCCTTTGAGTTACTGACCTGACTCAATTACTCTGTGGACTTTTTGGTTTGTTTTTTTTTTTTTGGACAGAGGTGTGAAATATTTAGTGTGGATAATTTATGACTAGGAGACTTTGACAGCTTTTTTTTTCTTTGTTCTATGTTACTGTAATCTGTCTCACAAATGGGCGTATTGGTTTAATCTTGAATCGGGACATACAAGAAGAGACAGAAGAGGTACATCTTGTAAGTAGACGGACAGGAGGCTCGGTTATTGATTTTTGACAATTTCAGACATACGTAAATACCCGGTTTCTGAATTCAGAATGAATAGGTAGTCTATGATCAAGAATGTGTCTTATTCTTATACGAGTACCTACCTAAAGTTTGACAGGCCATGCTGAAGAAGAGTCTGACAATTTTTTAATTTCAAATTCTTGATTCATTGATACCATGGGTTAGTCCCTCCAGCACGTCCATCAGATCAGCGATGGTTCCCTCAATTGTATTCAATAAATAACTTTTACATTATATGTTTTCTATGTGTCGGTAAAATTGTCCCTCGCTTAAAGCCCCAAGAAGCTTTCACGATATTATTGTTGGAGCCAAACCGAAGTTTCCGGCACTTGGCTGTAACAATAAATGTGGAGTTTCTTTCAGTTCGGTAATGGAAGAAAATTATTTAGTTTTATTGAAGAAATGGAAAATAGACTAAAAGCTTTCTCAAAGTGGGGACTTAGAAATCCGCTGATGGTGAAGCGAGCGTGAAGTGTAGGTACTACAGTCATTCGAATTGACAACTCCCGTCACTAAAGTGTCCACGGTGGCATTAAAACAGAATAGACTTTCTGAATTATAAGTAGGACCTAAATTATTATATCTTTCTCAAACTCTCTCACAAATTCACAATTCTAAGTTCATATTATACTAGCTGACCCGTGCCCACTTCGTTGGGCAGTAAACATTTTAACTTCTGATGAAATGATGAGTGTGGTTCGGTTAGTACTGAGTGCTATGATTTATTTCCTGACTGCCAAAAGGAGGGTTTTGTTTTTATTGCATATGTATGTAGCTAGGCTAGCGAGCCGCTGCGAGCGCTCAGCCCCTAGACTCCCTATCCCTTGTTGCAGAGACATGCTGCTTTAAATCACTGAGACGCTGTGCACGTTCAGCTCTAGATTCCCGAGCACGGACCTGCGATGTTCTCCAGCTTTGGTTAGCAAGCCGCTGTGAACGCTCGGAGCTAGATTTGCCAGCGCGTGCTTGCGAAATATTTTCTCTATTCCTCGAGAGGCGCAGATGATTATCAAGAGCAGACTCTGCCGTACGGCGTACTCGAGCTGCTCTTGTCTCATGTCTGGGATGTCTGACGGGAAAGTTGAGATTTCCTTTTAGGCATGATAAACAATCGCTGAAACTGTCCGATATCCCAAAAACAGAAATATCACAGCAGGCTTCGAACTCGAAGAATGAGAACGAAGTAATTTTGTAATTGTGTTTTGAGAAACCGAGCAACCAAAACAATAGACCAACAACATTCAACCAACATTCAACCAACTACGTACAACTCACGTACCTAACGACAAAAGTTAAATAATAACTGGAGAGGGTCATTAATCCGCGGAAAATCTTAACACCACGATTCAGAAAAATTACGTAATTGCACAAAGCATGTTCTAATGCGGTTCGTGAATGGACGGCGCGGGCGGCGTTTTGCGATTTAGTAATTTTATATTATCTTCGAAACTATTCAACCAATTGACATACTGTTTTGAGCAACTCGTATCTCTATGATGTTCTTGTGATCATTATAACATTGTTTTCGATAAGGTTTAATATTTTGTTGTTTAAAAAATCGTTCAAAGATAAGTACATCGAAAAATACTTTTTTTAACACATAAAAGCTACTATATCTGCTAAAATATAAAAGATAGAAATATGGTGCCGCGGACTTTTTTGTAGAACTATTCAAAGCGGACCAAGTTGCCATACATTGTTTTCAATTATATACTACTGTTAAGGCAGCGCACGCAAATAACTCTGTTGTAAGAGCTATTTTTTTCCGCCTGGATAGACAAAAATTGAGATAGTTTGGCTAATATGCATGATATCTTTATAATTTATAGCCTATAGCATTCCTCAATAAATGGGCTATCTAACACTGAAAGAATTTTTCAAATCGGACCAGTAGTTCCTGAGATTACCCCCTACATACAAACTTACAAACAATTTTACCTCTTTACTAGCTGACCCGTGCCCACTTCGTTGGGCGGTAAACATTTTAACTTCTGATTTAATGATGAGTGTGGTGCGGTTAGTACTGAGTGCTATGATTTATTATATAGATATATAGATATATTTTGCCTGACTGCCAAAAGGAGGGTTTTGTTTTTATTGCATATATGTATGTAGCTAGGCTAGCGAGCCGCTGCGAGCGCTCAGCGCTAGACTCCCTATCCCTTGTTGCAGAGACATGCTGCTTTAAATTTCTGAGACGCTGTGCACGTTCAGCGCTAGATTCCCGAGCACGGACCTGCGATGTTCTCCAGCTTTGGTTAGCAAGCCGCTGTGAACGCTCGGAGCTAGATTTCCCAGCGCGTGCTTGCGAAATATTTTCTCTATTCCTCGAGAGGCGCAGATGATTATCAAGAGCAGACTCTGCCGTACGGCGTACTCGAGCTGCTCTTGTCTCATGTCTGGGATGTCTGACGGGAAAGTTGAGATTTCCTTTTAGGCATGATAAACAATCGCTGAAACTGTCCGATATCCCAAAAACAGAAATATCACAGCAGGCTTCGAACTCGAAGAATGAGAACGAAGTAATATTGTAATTGTGTTTTGAGAAACCGAGCAACCAAAACGATAGACCAACAACATTCAACCAACATTCAACCAACTACGTACAACTCACGTACCTAACGACAAAAGTTAAATAATAACTGGAGAGGGTCATTAATCCACGGAAAATCTTAACACCACGATTCAGAAAAATTACATAATTGCACAAAGCATGTTCTAATGCGGTTCGTGAATGGACGGCGCGGGCGGCGTTTTGCGATTTAGTAATTTTATATTATCTTCGAAACTATTCAACCAATTGACATACTGTTTCGAGCAAATCGTATCTCTATGATGTTCTTGTGATCATTATAACATTGTTTTCGATAGTTTAATATTTTGTTGTTTAAAAAATCGTTCAAAGATAAGTACATCGAAAAATACTTTTTTTAACACATAAAAGCTACTATATCTGCTAAAATATAAAATATAGAAATATGGTGCCGCGGACTTTTTTGTAGAACTATTCAAAGCGGACCAGGTTGCTATACATTGTTTTCAATTATATACAACTGTTAAGGCAGCGCACGCAAATAACTCTGTTGTAAGAGCTATTTTTTTCCGCCTGGATAGACAAAAATTGAGATAGTTTGGCTAATATGCATGATATCTTTATAATTTATAGCCTATAGCATTCCTCAATAAATGGGCTGTCTAACACTGAAAGAATTTTTCAAATCGGACCAGTAGTTCCTGAGATTACCCCCTACATACAAACTTACAAACAATTTTACCTCTTTATAATATTAGTATAGATGAAATACGGTGTGTTTTCGTTCTGAAGCTGTGCAATTTTTTTTAAATGTTATCGTGTAAACTTATGTCAAGTGTTCGTGAAGGATCTGTCATTCCACCCTGAAGTTCACAAGTTCACTACTTCTTAAGTTTCATGATGAACTTTTTTTTTAATAGTACTACTACAGTTGCAATGGCGGTTCACTTCATCTCAGTTTTCTCCTCTGTGTAATTTAACAGAATAGGCTTGCGGTACACAGCACAAACAAGGTTTCGTATCGAGCACGACCTCTGTGTCAGACCATTGGCGCGGAAACCTGACTGCTATTGTGCTTACGGTCTGTACACATTGGAGAACATTTTGAAATTCAGCCGAGCACACATTGTTATTCGCGCTGTGGAGGCGGCATGGCATGTCTGTGGATGATGTTGAAGATAAATAGAAAAAGGTTGAGTTACATACAGTATATAGGTAAGTACTTGTATTTACTAACAGCAAAATAAAATGTGTCTTAGTATCAAGTTCTCAACTAACTTGCAGGTACAGTAAAATTCTTTTACATTCACTGATAGAAATCCACACTATTACAGAAGGTCGACGATTCTATCAACGTTTCACCGTGCATACTTAGGTGGAGTGAGCGTGAAGTGAAGTGAACTGCGCCTCCGCCATTTGTGGTGGGGTATGTCAATAGGTACGGGAAATTAAAGAGATTTTATCATTTAAAGAAATATTATATTGCGAGCTCCGCCCGAATTAACATTAATTTGTTTGTATGGATTCACAGCTCACTTCGTGTTCACTTCACCTAATCATACTCGGTGAGATATTAACAGAATCGCACTGCTAAACGCGATAGGCTTCTTTATTCTGGTAAATGCACTGTGCTCTGCTAGTCTATTCTGTAAATAACAATTTCGATATCGACTTCACCTGAGTGACTAAGCTTACAAATTGAACTTTATTTCACACATCATAAGGTCTTATATTTATACGAATTTGAAACTCACCTCGGATTCCGCTGTCGAGACACGAAAATGTTGTTACAGAATAGCACTGCTGTGTGGTAGGCTACGAGATCGAGACCGCGTTAGCGTGATGATAAATATAGCCTACCCTCCTCGATAAATGGGCTATCTACAACTGAAAGACTTTTTCAAAATGGACCAGTAGTTCCTGAGATTAGCGCGTTCAACCAAACAAACAAATTAGTGTAGATTTAGAGTTTGCATGTAGCTAATTAGTTTTGATTTTAATGTAATTTATTTGTAATATTGTTACTATGCTTATTGTTGTTTTCTTTTAATTTATTGACATTTTTGATTTTATTAACTGACATTTTAATTTATATCCATTTTTAAATTTTATTTATGTTGATTTTATTCCTTGATTTAATGTCAAGGAATAAAATCAAAATAAATAAAATTCATTTTTTTATTGTAACTTTAATTAATTATTAATAACTTCATCTTTCTTTTTTTTCGATTTTAGCTTTATTTTCTTATCCAATATCAAGTTTTAAACCAAAAAAATCATAAGGAGCCTTTATGTCGTATTTATACACCTAAATTTACTAACTTAGTGTTAAGTATTACTACTAACACTTACTGTGGACCAAAAGTTGTGTTTCATGAATAAAATAATTATAATAATAATATTCTGAGAGCTCATTTTAGGTTAAAAAGATTGACTCGATGAAACTTGAGCCGCTTATGTCGGCTTACTCTAAAAAAAGCTTTCAGTTTTCGTCAATGTCCGTATTTGACCTTGTTATCGCATTTCTTCAGCCACTTTATTATTTTCTTTCATACATTAAAAGATTGCAGCCCAAAAACATTTCTCTCCAGCCAGGATTATGATATTTTAGGTGCGCTCTGCTGAACATATAAATAAATTCGTTGGCGCGGAAATTCCGCTATCGTATATATACCTCGTAATTTCGTAGTGTCCATAGAGTAACGAGACTCTGTAACAGCCTCTGCTAGATTATCAACACTTCCAACACAAACCAAGAATAAAATACATTTTGCTACATAGAAAAAAACATTCTATTTAGTCCGTCCGTCAGGTATTCAAGAAATATAGGACAAGTATTTTTTGCCATTTCAAATCGATAAAATTTAAAAATATAGGGCATCAAAGATCAAGGTAGAGGCTGGTGACAACGTCAAGTTTTAGTAAAAAAACTTTTTACAAAAAATACAACCGACTTCCAAATAAAAAAAACGCATCAAAATAAAAAAAAAAGGTTTTGGTTAGTCTTTCGAAATTAAAGTTATTTTAACTTTTAAGTGTGTTTTTTTTATTTGGAAGTCGGTTGTATTCTTTTGTAAAAAGATTTTTTACTTTTCACTTATAAGTGGTACCTACCCCAAACCTAACAACACCACTGCAAAATCGCAGGAAAGCAAAATACGCAATTTCGTTAACTTTGATGACAAAAACCATCATCCAAGTACCTACTTAAATGAATTCCAGCTATTTCGATTTAAAATCCAAACTTGCTAACCGATTTCGATAAAATTTAAATGGGACCAATCGACAAGTAAAATTTTCAGATAAAATAAGAATTCTTCAAATCGGTTCATAAAATTACGGAGTTATGTAATCATAAAATAAAAAAATACAACCGAATTGAGAACCCCCTTCTTTTTGGAAAGTCTTTTCAGGACATGGTTTACCCGTGTGCTACAACACCCTGAGTAGAGGCAGATATAGGCAGAACAACTATTGCGTTTATTTTATTTTTATGGAAGTCATGGCGTCTTTCCAGTCACGGGTCGCCAGTACGGTGATCCCTCACTCTATGGAGGTAACATTGTAGACTCAGCATTTCGTTATAGTTCAGCACTTCAGCAGTCATATCCTTTGGGGCTTGCACGAAGCATGTCGTTATCTAGAATTTATGTGCGTAAAAGTTTCTGCCAAGTTTGCTAGACAAAATAGTTGTATTTTAAAATGTAACGTGGGAATACCAGTAAATGTAATCAATGGGTTAAAGAATAGCTTGTAATCTGAAACCAGCCTTGCCATGGAATACTATTCAGGGGCGAATCCGGGATTGTAGGTTGGAGGCACTGAGTTTTAGCAACGATATAAAAGCATTTAAAAAAATGAGCTAATACGTAACAAGCCTCAGAAATTTTAACCAATGGAATTGAACAAACTTTTTCCGTTTCTCCGCTCCGCTGCCTTGCTTCGCGACAATGCAATGACAGGCAGTCTTAGACAACTTTTCGTAAGATCCACACGTTGGGATGTTGATTACCACACACACATTTTGTAGTAGTGTTTAGTAGACATTTAGTTTGTCTGTCTTTTGGACGGTCTATCATTGGAGGATTAAAGCCATCTGTGGACATTCGCTCTCTCAACAACGTCGATATCATGAAGAATGTAGGTTTCATTCATATATTTGGACTGCTCATAATAAAGTATCTCTATACTATATCTATGCGTATTTTTTTATCTATCTTCTATCTATACTTATATTAAATCTGTAGAGAGGTCAATTCTGTACATGAAATATATTTCCAAAATAACTATCAGGGGGTGATTAGGGATCGATACTGATGCCAAAAATGCAATCAGTAAAATTTTTGTCTGTCTGTCTGTCTTTCTGTATAACCGTTATAGAAACAAAAACTACTCGACGGATTTTAACGAAACTTGGTATAATTATTTTTCATACTCTTGAGCTGACTTTTCATCACGCTACAATCAATAGAAAAAATGAAAAAAAAAATGAAAATGTGAAAGTTTGGTTGTTTGTTACTCAATCACGCCAGAACGGCTTAACGGATCTTAATGAAATTTAGAACAAAGATAGATTATAGTCTGAAATAGCACATAAGCTACTTTTGATCCCGGGAACATGTTCCCTAGGGATCACGCGGGCGAAGCCGCTGGCAGAAGCTAGTTGTGTATAAACGTATACGTACGTCGGTAAATATTAGATCGTTGATTGGAAACGGTGAGCCCTATTGACTTAGCAATGGATTCGTGAAATCGTGATGGGTTCCCGGGTTCGAAACAAACAAAACGTAAGCGCTTCATCCGTTTACTGTGTTAACAAGTTTTAGATTGAGCAAAAAAAAAAAAAAAATTTATATTTTTCGTTTGTCAGTGACACAGTATTTATTTATTTATTTAGTAAAAAAAAACACTTCAAAGTAAAAAATAACTTTAATTTCGGAACTCGGTGTTTTTGTTAATTTGTTCGTTTTTTGACACCGACTCCCGAAATTAAAGTTATTTTTTACTTTGAAGTGTTTTTTTTTTTTGGAAGTCGGTTGTATTTTTTTTGTAAAAAGTTTTTTATTTTTCACTTTTTAGTGGTACCCCACACCTAACAACACAAGCAAAATACAAACGCACTAGTTGCCCATTCGATTTTCGAAAGTTCCCCTCGACTTCTCTGGGATGCCATCATCAGATCCTGGTTTCCTTATCATGGGACCATTTGGGAAGTATTCCCTTTCGAACAAAAAAATCATTTTTAAAATCGGTTGGCAAGCGACGGAGTTATGCCCGAACAAACATAAAAAAAAAAAAAAAATACAACCGAATTGATAACCTCCTCCTTTTTGGGAAGTCGGTTAAAAAGGAGAACCAACAGCTATAACAAATGGTTAACAACATTAATTATTAGTAAAAGTAGTAGAAATCTTAGGATCACTAGCAAGCACGATAGAAAGGAATAAATATATATAAACATGTATATAAGTTACAATAATCACTATGCACTTTTAAAAAAGTCGGCGTTCAGCCGAGTACGTACAGAATAGTTTTTGGTGACAAATGGGTCAAATGAGAACTCTTTACAAAGAATATTGAAATCCTTACTCGCTCGCACCATGTATGAGTTTTGCCTATAGAAGAAGAAAAGGGAATTTAGATAGGCGGATTGAATCTAACTGATCTCTGTGGGACATTGAAACGCAGTTTATGCAGGAGATCAGGGGCCCGAGTCTGCTAATACAATAGTGTCAGAATGGTCGATCACTGATTTCAAAATGGTTGATTTTGACAAGTTTGTTAATCAACTAACATAATGGCATCATAATGGCGTCATTATGACATTCCAATGATCAATCACTGACACGCCATTGAAAGAAAGCCATATGAATGGTAATCTCGTACATAAATCGACAGATTTAGTATTTACGAACTTCTCACTACTTCAGATTGCTTATAACACTAATAAATAATATGTAAAACTAAATATAAATAAAATCTGGCATGAATAAATGCTCAAATTTAGCTCGGTTTTATAATAATGGCAATACGGCATTCCTACCACAATTCTTTTACGAGACCATTGACGTTCCAGTGACCGGCGACTGACGGGCCAGTGACCGTGCGATTATGAATTTAGCAGATTACGAACTTTTAGCAAAATGACAATGGCATGACAATGGGATCGTGTCGGAATGACAAATTTATAGAAATAGCAGACTCGGGCCCCAGGACAGTCGATCTCGCTGTTTATAATTTTTAAAAGAAAAGTGCAATCTGCTAGTCGACGACGATTTATAAGTGGCTGTAAGTGAAATTTCTTGCAAAGGTTTATGTAATAGTTAGTAATAGTCTTTTATACTTTGTCTTTCCAATAGGCACAATAACGTAAGTAATTCTGTCTTACATTCTACTGTTGTGGAATTTGTTCGAAAGAGTCACCACGGCCCTGGAACGCAAAGGGCATTAGGAGGAACACGGATGGGTTTTAGTCAGTAACTCTCTTCTGCTCCACCCGAGAGGAGTAATTTGATGATTTCCCATGCTTAAAAAAATAATCTTACATTCTACTATAATATTATAAATGCGAATGTTTGTGAGGATATGGATGTTTGTTACTCTTTCACGTCAGAATGCCTGAAAGGATCTTCATGAAATTTGACTTAGGAAAAGGCTAGGCAGATGAAATAGACTTCTTTATCCAATTATTTGCCAAAACAGCGTCCCTCCGTCTTCCCTTCAAACACGCCTATTGAAAGGCTCTGTTTACGGCACACATATCCTTTAGTTCGCGTCACAACTCACAATACGCGTCGGCCACGCCACACAAAGCGGCCAGCCAATCAGGCTAAAAGCTGTCTCCGTCATTTGACGTATGGTTTGATGAGTCGGGACTAAGGCTCTGTGGCTCGGGCACACCCGTATGATGGGCTTTTATGTCTGGTATGGAGGAAACTGATGAAACATGAAGTTGGTGGCTAGGGGTTGCCCGCATGCTGTCGCGACATGGGGGCTTTTATGTCAATGGAGCTGATGAGATTGCTTGAAGAAAAGGTGAACGAACTGTCTCCGTTATTTGACGTGTGGTTCAATAGGCTGGGATTGTGGCTTGGGGGCTCGGGTATGATGGAGAATTTGGGGGCTTTTATGTCAGGAATGTAGGAAATCTGCAGTGTGATTCTGTAAACATCTAATTGTGTAAGCTAAGGTGAAGTAAACACGAAGCCAGCTGTCAATACATACAAATAAGATTGAATGATAGCTCACTTAATCGACCGGTGAGATTGCTTGTAGTAAAGGTGACATAACAGCAAGTCCAAACGATTCAATCCACCATTACGGGTCCCATTTGCAACTACTAAGTACAGACAAAATTCGTACGTTGTACGTGTAAGTAGGTATTTTAATAAGGTGTGCAAACAGTTCGACTTTGATCTTTTTAACACAAGTGTGAATTCGGCAAAAAGGTTTCTCTCAGCGAATTTCTTTAGAACTCATGATGAATTTTATCATTTTGGTTCTCGTTAATTGGTTTTGGAAATAGAGTAATAACCTGTCGCAATTATTATATAAAGGTTTTGAAATGTTTGATTATGAGATATATATTGTTGAAATTATGATCTGCTCATATTTTGAAATGTTTTACTTTTTGTTTATTTTTTTGGCATTATTTGGCAGTGTGCATAATTGTTTCCACAGTACATTTTGGCATTATTTGGCAGTGTGCATAATTGTTTCCACAGTACATTTTGGCATTATTTGGCAGTGTGCATAATTGTTTCCACAGTACATTTTGGCATTATTTGGCAGTGTGCATAATTGTTTCCACAGTACATTTATACCAGACAAGCTCTAGACTTGTAATTGGCTGTCAGATTATCATACTGTTACTTATCACCATTATATTTAGCTGGAAGTAAATAAAAAAAAAAAAAAAATAATTAGTTATTAGTTAATCTTTAAATAAAAATAAAATAACTGTCTCCGTCATTTGACATTGATGAGCCGAGACTGAGGATTGTTGGCTCGGATTTGCTCATATCACGGGACACGTAGGGACTTTATTGTCAGTAATAGAAGAAATAAAACTGTTGAAATTGCTTGGAGAAAAAGTGCAGAGGCCAAAGGTGCATCACATGTGATAAATTATATTCAATATTTTTTTTTATGTCATGTATTTATTACTTTGCTTACTACTTATTGTAAGTATAAATTCTAGTTCCTAAAACTAACAGACAGATGTGTTGCTGGGGTGTTTGTTGGCCACTTCTTCTCCACAGCTAAGGCGTTTTGGGGGACTGTCTTTTGTTAAACTTGATCTCCAAAAAGTGCTGGGCTTAATTTGAATAAAAGAATTTTTGAATTTTTTTTTTAATGGTTTCTCTGCGATATCGAGTTCAATGAAGTGAAAATGTTGAAAATATCTTGCTTTGCATAGTATTAGAAATGGTTTCTAGAACCACACAAGTGCAGTTTAATGTCTAATTTCAGATATTTCATCAGCAAAAGAGACTATTATGATACGTCAATAATTATAAACTCTCACTTCTGTGAAAGAAAGCAGCGTCGTGAGAAAATCCACGCTCAATGAAGACAGTAAGACGTTAGCTATTTGTTAAGTATTTTGTACTGCACGACAGAGGCATGCAATATTTTATGGTACGTCTGGTAAGTTCTTGTCGTCAAAGTACAAATCAGTGAACGCCCTCTTGACCTCGATCTCTCTCACCTCTGAAAGATTGAGTCTAGACAATGTAGGTACGACTCAAGCATCTACCCAATGTAGGAACTCAACTTCAACTCAAAAATAAAACCACGATTGCAAAGATATTTTTCGATTTATTTTAACAGCAAAAATATCAACGTTCTGTTCAACGGTTCAATCGCTAGTGCCGTGCCAGCACGTGCGACTTGCCAAAGTCAACTACCATTACACTTCAAAAAATAGAGGCAAAAGTCACAACTCTCAACAGCCAACAATATTTAAATAAATCGATCACTACCTCAGTGACGGGTATCTGTCAATGTTACCAGAAAAAAGAATACAAGACTGTTCACGTGTCTATGACAGTTGACAGATGACAGATACTCGTCATTGGTACAATAATAACAAAATAAAGGGGGCGTATTACGCCAGCATCCAGCCTGACATCCAGCGGAAACCTTGGTTTTTCAAATGTGCCAAACTATCAAAAAGAACTGTTTCGTCTTTGTGTAGACTGAGACTCGGCCATTGTTGTAGTCCAGTATTCCTACATAAAATTCGTGTCCGTGATAGCTCCTTATGCGAATGTGGCCTTGATGATGGTACCTTAGACCATATCTTTTTTTCATGTCCTATAAATTCCCAACCCCTCGACTTGTACCAAATGCTCCCCAAAATTAAAATCCCCCTTCCTATTAATTTCCATTCTCTCCTGACAAATCTCTCTCCTAAACTTATTCAACTTCTATCAAATTTTTTAAATACTAATGACATTAAAATGTAGCGTGTGTAATATGATTGTTTTTTTATGCTTATTTGTAGTTAAAAAAAAAAAACCCCATATATTTGTGTATCTATTTAAAAAAAAGTATTCTGTGTTAACTAACCAAATATTGTATTGTCCTTACAGCTACTAACATTGTAGACCTACCACAAAGTGCAAAGTTCGACGGATCATCTCACCGTGCTTCCGTCACCACATGACACTGGCAGAATAGTCGTCATCGGCTCAGTTGCCAAAGAAGAGAAAAAAAAAAAAAAAAAAACAATTGGATATACAACCGGCTCAGTTGCCATAAATATAAAATATAATATAAATATAAAAAAAAAAAAAAAAAACAATTGGATATTTAACTATATCACAATGCACTAGTATATAACAATTGGATAACCTAAGTAGTGAATAATTAGTCATTAGTCTACACCAAGTACCCAAAGCAAAATATTTTTTTCTTTTGTAAAAACTTTTTTATTTTTCACTTTTTAGTGGTACCCCACACCTAACAACACCACTGCAAAATCGCAGAAAAGCAAAATACACAATTTCGATTACTTGAATGACAAAAAACCATCATCCAAGTAAACGAATTCCAGCTATTTCGATTTAAAATCCAAACTTTCGTAACCGATTTTGATAAAATTTAAATGGGGCCTATTAAAGAATTTTTCAAATCGGTTCATAATTGACGGAGTTATGAGGTAACAAACAAAAAAAATACAACCAAATTGAGAACCTCTTCCTTTTTGGGAATTCGGTTAAAAATCAAAAGAAAAGAGTGAAATCCCTACACCAAGTTTTTCCACGTTATTTTTGACTGCGATAGGCTATATATTAACCCGAATACATATACGGAATAAATCCCGCCCAACGAAGGAAGCACGGGATAGCTAGTCTACACTAACATTATAAAGAGGAAAGATTTCTTTGTTTGTTTGAATTGAATAGGCTCCGAAATTATTGGACCGATTTGAAAAATTCTTTCAGTGTTAGATAGCCCATTTATCGAGGAAGGTTATAGGCTATATATCATCACGCTAAGACAAAGGGTCAGCTAGTCATTTATAAAACGATCCCCTACGTTATACCTTGTGGATATACCCATGTACCAAATGCTTCCAAAGGTTCAACTCCGTCCCGATCACCTAGTTCTCATTTACACAATAGGAGGAAAGTAACGTCTTCCTTAGTTTTCGTCTCACGTAGACAACCCGACGCACTCTTCGGGAGATTTCATTGTTGGCCTCAAGTTTGGGAGCAAGGGAACCGAGTGTAATCTTTTAGGATGTAATGTTGAAGAACTTATTTATGTTTTGGTCGAATAGCCAAAGAAAAGAAAACAAAACAACCAAGGTATGAGAATATTCGCAAAACCACTAATGATTTGATGACTTGATGACTTGAAAAAAGAGTCAAAGTTGGATCGATGGTTTTCGAATAGGTAAAGCAAAGTAGGCTCATGTAATAAATTATTAGTTTTATTGTGCTATATAGTTTATGGTATACTACTAGCTTCTACCAGCACGTTCGCCATCGTGAGCCCTAGGTAACATACACCCGAGATATATGTAGCCTATGTGTTATTCCAGACTATAATCTGCCTTCGTGCCAGTTTTCATGAAGATCTTTTCAGGCGTTCTGACGTGAAAGAGTACCCAACAAACATCCATCCATCTGTCCATCCATTCTCACCAACTTACGCATTTTTAATATTAGTAGGATTAGGAAGTAGGTAGGATATTATTTGGTTGCGGAATATGTTCGAAAGAGTCACCGCGGTCCTGGAACGCAAAGGGCATTAGGAGGAACACGGATGGGTTTTAGTCAGTAGGAGTCTGACACTCCCTCCTGCTTTACCCAGAGCGGGAGGAGTCTTTTGATGATTTCCCATCCTTAATAAAAAGGTAAGATTTTATTTGTCGAGGATGAAATTGAATATGTACATCGTAATATTAACTACTTATTTAGGTAAAGGAACTCCTTGAAATATAAATATTGGGCAAGAAACTTGGCGTTCTCGCAGACAAGGCGAGCAGTGAAATATCGTCTGTCTGCCACAGACTCGGACCCTTTCCACTGAGGAACATTTTATCTTACTAATTTCTTCAAAACGTTAACACCTGCCTACCTTTATTCAAGTTATTAAGAAGAAAACTATAGGTTACTAACTGACTGGGCAAACGTAGTTATGCCAAAAAAAAAAATAATATCTTAAGTACTCTGTGACATACCGAATGTATACAAAAAAAATCCGTAAAAATAGGTCCAGCCGTTCCGGAGGAGTTTTATAAAAATACCGTGACACGAGATTTTTATACTATAGATTAGATTTTGAATTCAGTTAATTTACAAATCTGTTTTGTTTATTCCTTTTCATTTTGATTGATGTGAAATTCCAATTTCTATTTACCAAAATTCAATATTTGGGCAAGTTTTGAAAGATAAAATCAATTTCCCAAACCTTAATTAACCCGTACCTATGAAAGCTGGCAACAAAATTGAGCTGATGAATATTTGATACGTCAACATTTTCGTTACATTTCAGTTGAGCCTGTATACTTTTTAACCCTCATCGGTTTTAACCCCTAATTAGCACCTGTGTGAATAAAATGTTCAGTAAGCATCATCATGTCTAAGTCTGTCGCCATAACAACAATGTTAACAGCATTGTTGTGTTCCGGTAGTTAGAGGTATGATAGCCAGTTCCTCTGTGTAAGAGGATTCCGGGTGAAACTCGCTTCCATCTTCGGCCTAATCATCACTTTCCATCAGGTGAGATTTGGGCCAAGAGTTTCCCCGTTTTGAATAAAAAAAAAAAAAGACCCTATCAGAACACCAACGATGCGTTTTTTTTTTGGTATGGTTTCTTTAGATTTTTATATTTTAGTGTACAATAAAGCATAATTATGTAAATAAATAATAAATAAATATCGTAACACATTTGAAGCCTTGCATATGTAGATATTTTTATAAGTATTGTCCAAAATATTATATCTTTCCGTTTCTGCATTGTTTTACCTACTGGATAATAGCATAGAAAAATAAAAAAAACCGGCCAAGTGCGAGTCGGACTCGCGCACCGAGGGTTCCGTACAAACCTGTAGGTATTATATTATAAAAGATTCGATTTACGATTTATGACGTATTAAAAAGAACTACTTACTAGATCTCGTTCAAACCAATTTTCGCTGGTAGTTTACATGGTAATATACATCAAATATATTTTTTTGTTTTATCATTCTCCTAGTTTAGAAGTTGAAGGGGGGGAGACACATTTTACCGTTTTGGAAGTGTCTCTCGCGCAAACTATTCAGTTTAGAAAAAAATGATATTAGAAACCTCAATTTATCATTTTTGAAGACCTAAATATCCTATCTATAGGTACACAGGTATAGGATCGATGGAAAAAAAAAAAATTTTGGGTTTCAGTTTTAAGTATAGTACCTACCCCCAAAATTTATTGTTTTTTACGGAATACATCTACTTACCAAATTTCAACAGCATGGTGTGCATAGTATAGCAGCAGCAGTGGCTGTGACATACGGACGGACAGACAGACAGACATGACGAATCTATAAGAGTTCCGTTTTTGCTATTTGGCTACGGAACCCTAAAAACAGTTGTTGATAGTATCTATGGTACTTAGCTATCCTACAGGTTTCTAAAGTGCAACCTATTCAAAGTAGGTATTTATTTTCATTAACTCGTAAATATATAAAGTAGCCATCTTGCCTAGACGCTTTTTGTCTGAGCGACTTGAGATAAGAACTTTCTTTCTTTTAATCGACATGCACATTATGCTGTAAGGTTATCCATGACATTCCAACTAGGCACTGATACCGTGCCTATTGATAAATCAGTGACTGAATATACAGTTGGCGCCGTCCTACGCTAAGGAAAGAAAGAGAGATAAGAGAATGAATAGAATCGTATGACGAGTGTACGGAAAAAGCATTATTCCTTGTAGCACTGACTAGGGGCGGGAATCTTCTCAGAGGATCTCAATATCCATATAGCCGCACCATTGGGGGTCCACAACACAGTGTTCCAAGCTGAATGCATGGGCATTTCTCTGGCGGCATCAGCCATCCTAACCAGGGAAGTTAAGGATCATCCAATACGTATACTTTCGGACAGCATGGCCGTCCTGCAAGCTCTGAACAGCCACACAGTTAACTCTGGGCTGATTCTCGAGTGTCACCAGCGTCTCAACCAGGTTGGTAGGCACAACAAAGTAACCATTCAATGGATCAAAGGACACAGCGAATCCCGAGGCAACGATGCAGCGGACGAGCTTGCCAGAAGGGGTTCGAGTATGACACCAATTGGTCCCGAACCCTTCGTGCCGCTGCCTTTCGGGCACCTTCGCAATCTGGTAACGAAACGCACCAGAGACAAACATCACAAGCTTTGGGCTGACCATGGTGAGTGTAGGCAGGCCAAAGAGGCACTTCCCTCTATTAATGGCCGGTTCACAAAACAAGCCCTAAGACTGACTAAGCAACAGTTGCGCTCAGTCACAGCCGTAACAACTGGCCACGGGTCTTTTAATAAACACCTCTATGCTATAGGAGCCACTGACAGCCCACTGTGCAGAGCCTGTATGGAGGAGGATGAGACAGCAGCACATCTGCTTCTAAGCTGCCCGGTAGTCGCGGATTACAGGGCCAAGTACTTCGGTAACCCAGGTACCCTCTGTGAAATAGTTGGTAACACCAAGGCGTTGCTGGCCTTCCTCGGGGAGCTGGGGTGGATCGAATGACACATTTGTCCCACCTACACGCAAAATACGCGCTTAGTCGTGGAGTTGCGGAAACCAGCCCGATTTTCATACATACATTCATACATAGCACTGACTAGAGTAGAGTAGGCATTCTATTTGAAAAGTTTCCTGGTAGGTCCACAGGCTTCCGAGGATTTGTTCGCGTTGGATGACCACGGCCTCACGTTCGAGGATGACGTAGGCAGGTGATTCTTCGGCTTCAAAGCAGCCCCTGCTGAGTGGGCTATCTGTGGCGCCTATGTTTAAGAGGTATAATATGTTTGTTTAGGCCATGGGGCAATGGCTCGTGATTGCCACTACTATTATTCTGAGGTTAGTAGTATTGACTAGTTAATGTTATAGCAACAGACCAGGACTGTGCTACGAGGTTACGACTCGTAAGTCTCGTAACGCGAAGCTTTTGTAGCGTTGCGTGGTCAGTGTTACAGTAACAGATCGTGCCTGTGCTACGGAGTTACTACTCGTAAGTCTAGCACCGCGTAGCTTTTGAAGCCAGTCAAGGTTGACCTCGCGTGGTCAACGTTACAGCAACAGACCTTGATTGTGCTACGAGGTTACGACTCGTAAGTCTCGTTCCGCGTAACTTTTATAGCGTTGCGTGGTCAATGTTACAGTAACAAATTGGATCTATGCTACGAGTAGCGTTGCGTACTACTCAACGTCCTACAGTACAGCAGACCGTAATTAAGTACGCGGAGGCTTGTTATATTTGGAACAAAAAACAAAAATAATAAGACAGAAAGTGAATACAGCAAAAGTTAAAATCCTAACAGCACAGCAAAAGTCAACGACCTTCCCCAAAAGCTGCAGCACTTCACTCGAAACCCTAATTAAGTCATCCAGTAACCAAATAACCAAGATTAAGGAGCTATCCGAGCGAAAGGCCGGAGGACATGGGGGTGCCACGCTTGACTGGTCACCCCTCCAACTTACTGGCGATTACAGCCCTTAGACAAGTAACTTTACATCTCTTGATACGCTACGATGCAGATTGGATCCTTCGGGGTCCATTTTAGGTGAGTGGATAATATCTAAAGCAGTAGTTCCCAACGTTTATTTGAATTCAAATTCAAAATTCATATTCAAAATTCTTTATTGCAAACTAAGTGTAGGTACAGCTGTAGGGGCCCGAGTCTGCTATTTTTATAAATTTGTCATTCCGACACGATGTCATTGTCATGCCATTGTCATTTTGCTAAAAGTTCATAATCTGCTAAATTCATAACGGCACGGTCACTGGCACGTCAATGGTCTCGTAATAGAATTGCGGTAGGAATGCCGTATTGCCATTATTATAAAACCGAGCTAAATTTGAGCATTATTTATTAGTGTTATAAGCAATCTGAAGTAGCGAGAATTTCGTAAATACTAAATCTGTCATTAAGTACGAGATTACCACTCATATGGCTTTCTTTCAATGGCGTGTCAGTGGTTGATCATTGAAATGTCATAATGACGCCATTATGTTAGTAGATTACCAAACTTGTCAAAGTCAACCATTTTTAAATCAGTGATCGACCATTTCTGACACTATTGTAATAGCCGGGACCTTTTATAGAATAGAATAGAAAACATTTATTCGACACAGACACAGCAAAAAAAAAAACAAAACATTGTAAAAAAAGAGTGGCAAAAACATAAACAAGCAATTAAGTAAAAAAAAAAAAACTAAAAAATTGTGCTGAGCGTGCCCATGCCGAAAGGGTTACCATCTCAGCATATGCTGGGCGTCAGACACCCAGCGCTGGTTTTCAGTTGGCACCCTGCAGTGACACACGGACGAGGGTAAATAAAATAAATAGATACTACGAAATAAATACATGTAATTAATGTGTTAATGTAGAAAGTAAATAAAATAATGTTTGATAAAATATACATAAAAATTGTAAAAGTATGAGTTTTTTATCAACAAAAAAATAAAATAAAAATTTTATTTTTTTGTTTCTTTTCGATTACATGCCCAGAAATTAAGAAGAAAATTAACTAAGTCATAGTTAAATTATATACATATATATATCTAGATACCTACGATGGATCATTGTTGTCCAGAAATAAAGCACATTATGATTGTTATAGATATTCAAAACTAGTAGCATAACTTTGAAATCAAAAGTAAAAATCATTCAATAGAAAACCAATATTTCTGATAGAAAGTATGAATCAGTTTGCATCAATAATATTTTTGAGGTGATAAGAGTGAAATTTTAAAACCTTTACCGGACCATGTTTTGGCCGCAGCGCTGCGGACCGCCAGTATCTCGCTTAAAAACCGGACAAGTGCGTCTGACTTTCACGCGAAGGGTTCCGTACCATAAACCGAAAAAAAATAATTGTATGTGAGCCCCCTTTATCTGTATTTTTATTCGTTGTTATAATTAGAAATACACACTGTAAAAATTTTAGTTGACTACCTATTGCGGTTCTTGTGATACAGCCTGCTTACAGACAAACGAACGGACGGACAACGGAGGCTTAGTAAAATAGAAGTCCGTTGTGTACACATTGGGTAAGAAACCCTTAAAAAAAATTGACGTGTAAAAGTGTTATTTAAAACCTACTTACAAAATAAATATTATTTATAACCGGACCACAGTTTGGGAAGCACTGATATAAAGTCTGAACAAGTTTTTATCGGTGTGAGAGTAGATGGGAAACGTAGATTGTTCTCGAAAGCTGCGAATTTTATGAATTTTGCTATGCTTTCGGACAGTAATTGGGAGTTTGGAAGTTGAGTTGATTCGAAACATAGTTTTAGTTTGTTTGGAGTTTGAAACAACCGGGGATTGGGAACTTTTGTAACCATTGCATTAGGAAATGATTTTAGATTAAAAATTCCGGGACGAAAATGCTGTAGCCAGAACTCTTTCCTGTCAGGGTTGCGGAATTCCGGCCAGGGTAGCGGAATTTGTTCGAAAGAGTCACCGCCCTAGCTGGAACGCAAAGAGCGTCAGGAGCATAGAAATATAAAAAAAAACAGTGGATATATCTATGGTCAGGAGGAACGGATAGGGTTTAGTCAGTAAGAGTCCGACACTCCCTTCAGGAGACGTTTGATGATTTCCCATCCTTAAAAAAAGGCAGAACTCTTTGCTTGACTATTCGCTGTATCTTTCGAAACATGTTATTTACAAACTGAAATCCTTAGAACTAATCAACTTAAGATCTCCATTGTACCCCTAAAATAAAGCTAGCAAGTATAAAAGAGTTACGTAGGTAACAATTTTTACCTTTTATGATAAATATCTACCTATGTATAAGTGTTAGTGGGCACACCTATAGTGTGTTTTTGGGGGCTGAGTCACCCGCGTCCGTAGGAGAATACCCTTCAGCGAATCCCTACACGTGGTCCCCGGGTGGTGCAAAACAGGTGACACTAACCGCCTCCGTGGTCTAGTGGTTATACCACCTGATTCAGATCCAGAGGTCCCGGGTTCGATTCCGAGCGGGGGCAAATTTTTTGCTCGCTTTGGTTGGTGGTAGGACTTGTTCTAAGTCCGCCTGGCAAGCTACCACCATCATGTCTAAGTCTGTCGCCATAACAACTATGTTAACAGCATTGTTGTGTTCCGGCAGTTAGAGGTATGATAGCCAGTTCCTCTGTGTAAGAGGATTCCGGGTGAAACTCGCTTCCATCTTCGGCCTAATCATCACTTTCCATCAGGTGAGATTTGGGCCAAGAGTTTCCCCGTTTTGTAAAAAAAAAAAGTATACCGCGTGTATCTGACATCGACGCACAAACGATTTCCATGGGTCCAGGGCATGATTCTGGACACCCTAGGCTTAGAATTTTTTGTCGGCTTTTTCTCATTTTTTTTTTCAAGGGTTTTTTTACTTTAGACTGCTCATAATCGTTATTTTGACCTAACCCAATGAGATTTTAAAAAAATAATGAATTAACTACTTTCACTAAAAAGAGCAATCTGAATAAAACCAGAAATAGATATCAGCTCAGCTGAGCTGATACCTATTTGTGGTACTCTTGAAAAAAATGAAAAAATGAGAAAAGAACCGACGAAAAATTCCAACACTGGGGTGTCCAGAATCATGCCCTGGACCCATGGAAATCGTTTGTGCGTCGATGTCAGATACACGCGGTATATTCTATATATCTTATAACTTATCCCTTCTCTACTAATACTAATATACTAATCTATACTCTATACTAATATTATAATGAGGTATTTGTTTGTAAGTTTGTATGTAGGGGGTAATCTCAGGAACTACTGGGCTGATTTGAAAAATTCTTTCAGTATTAGATAGCCCATTTATCGAGGAAGGCTTTAGGCTATATATCATCACGCTAAGACTAAAAGGAGCCGAGCATTAATGGAAAATGTGACACAGACGAAGTTGCGTGGGTCAGCTAGTATTTTATAAAGATCATTATTTCTGAGTCTTTCCGCAAACCCGCCAACTGCAACACACGCAAATTATAAAATCCAAGATGGCGGTTGCTTCGCGCCATTTCTTCAGCCACAGAGTATAAAAAGCGTGTTTAAACCCGCTGAGCGCTTGAAAGCAGTGTAAATGTCTGTAGACAGCGCTGTAGGGCCGCTTTCAAGGGGCTTTGAGGGCCCTCGGTGTGTAGAGAACCTACGGCGTCTAGATACAAGTGTAGCTGCGCCTTGCTTGTTCAAAATGACGTTTCTATAGGATTTTTCTGGGTTCCTTTTCAGAAAATGTAGTGCGAAAAGAAAACGATAAGTTTTCTTGCTTGTGTTAGGTACTAGAAAAATGTGCGGCATGTATTGCGTTTAATGATTTTAAGGTGCAGAAAAACTCACAATTTCAAATTAAGAGTTAAAGGTGCGCTGACATAACCCATTGTTATCTTTTTTGCTAACACGGGGCCATTACTCTATAAAATATTTGTGTAAGCAACTTACTCGGAGTTAAGTTTGGCTCGAAGCCTTTGGTCTAAGTTGAACATTTCTGAACTCTACTCTCTGAAAATTCTTCAAATATTTGGCACAAAAGTAGGTTTTGACGCTCATTTCAAATCCATAATTCAGAACTAGCCCATAGATTATGCAAAGTGGAATGTCTGCTACCAACAATACTTTTTCAAGGATAACTCCTTGGAAAGAAGTTATAACGTGCACAAACGGTCCTCGAATGGTTAGTGGTCAAGGCACCACAGATGCGGGTGAAATATTAAATTGTCAGTCGTTAAGTGTCGGGGTCTGCAGGGAATGGAGGCTATTCTCCAACGTGTCTGCTTCAAATTTTATGAAGTCTTCGTTTGAAATTGTCTATTGTTCAACGCGAGTCATAGGCGCCGTTGCCTTAAGGCACTCACTAGTAATTTTTGTACCTGAATTACCTATTCTTGCATTATACATAAAGCCTTCTTCATAAGTCCCAGGTTATAAAAAGAAGGTCAGACATTCGATGGGGTCGAAAAGTTCTGGAGTGGCGACCGCGTACTGGAAGACGCAACGTTGGAAGGCCTCCCACAAGTTGCACCGATGACCTGGTGAAGGTCGCGGGTAGCTGATGGATGCGAGACGCACAGGACCCGTCGTTGTGGCGACGCTTGGGGTAGGCCTATGTCCAGCATGAGCATGAGGATGAGTATTTTAAAATAGGATTATAAGCAGAACGTTCTGTTGACACATTTATCTACAAACTAGCTGGGCCGCTGTTTCGCACGCGGGTGAGACCTACGCCTACACTAAATCTAGGGTAATTTTAGACCTACGGTCATTTCGGAATATTAACATGTTTTTCACAGATTAAAGATCCCAATTTATCTCTGTACCAAAATTCTGCAAAATCGTTTCACCGATTTAGGCGTGAAAGCGTAACACAAACCCACTTTTTCAATAATTATTGGTATAAAATACTGGTATTCAGCTCCACCCTTTTTTATGGATAGGAAATCATCAAATGACTCCTTCTGCTCTCTGGGCGGAGCGGAAGGTAGTGTAAGACTCTTATTGATCAAAACCCATTCGTGTTCCTCCTAATGCCTTTTGCGTTCCAGGATCGCGGTGACTCTTCCACACAAATTCCGCAACCCTGGCAGGATTCAGCTCCATCCAGCAGACTAGAAGCCGACCCCAGCAGTTGGGAAAAAGTTTTAAGTTATCTTGCTGCGCCCTAACAAGGTCATGTACTCATCAGTTGTAAGCAAAGCCTGTAACTCTGTGTACATTGTGTAATAAATAAATAAAAGCAAAGCAGATTTATTGGCAATCTTCTGTTCGATATCTAAGGATTAACTCGTCAATGATACGTAACACCAGAGCATGCCAACTATTGCGAATAAACAAATTATTGACGGAGATCATCCTAAACAAGCACCTACCCAAAACTATCTCCTACCAAAGGAACCAGAAAAGAAAATCACTGTTCCTTTCAGCAATACATTAAACAGAACTGAAAATATTTTCCACAAAAACGGAGAGGGTAGTTATCGATTTTCAATACACTCCCCGGTGGTTCAGTGAACCTTGTCGTGAGTTGTGCACATAAAGAGTGCGGGTTCGACGCCCCGATAGCGATCGGCGATAATGAAGCTATGTTAATTATTTGTTGCTTACGATTGGGAACAATGTCTTATTATGGAAGAGTTGACGGGACGGAGTCAGGAATTTCATAAGATCTTTGAAAGATACATCGACAAACATACTGACCTAACTTGTTGTTTTTTTTTATTATGAGTGGTCTTTCGCATGTCAACCGGAGGTTTACGTCTGCTTAGGATTTGTCTGTGGCGGCCATCATATTAATTAAAGCCCACAGCTAGGGCTTGAAGTAGTTTTTATTTTATTTATTTTTATTTGTGATGGGTAGATCGTAGAGAATAATGCTTTTTAAGTATCAGAAACAAAATGAGACGAATTAAGTGATGAAATCTAAGTGATAATAATCCCGGTCACATTATTGGTTCCCCTAATGCTCCACGTCTTCTAAGGGGCAAAGAGTACGATTTGCTTTTCCAAGAGCCCAAATAGCTAGATAACCGTTTTCTGTACCCATTGTAGGTATATCAGAAAACAGATTTCTTGCATCAGGAAAACTAATTACGCATCCCGGTCTTAATTCTTACATCGGCAAAGCCAAAGAAAAAGTCTCGCCATCTTCGCCTGGGTCGGCCGCGATGCCGCCGCCGGACATTTTCTGAGACACATTGTAGTTGATTTAGCCCATGAACACGCAGCTTCACCATCAAATATACTCCCAATTCCATCACTCAAAACATTGCCTCCCTTTTACGTAAAACAATTCACCTCCCGGCACCCTTTCAAACAATATTATCATCAATTTCGTCCATATATCCACACGAGCTGACGAAAAAATGACCACGTTGTCCTTCGCAGTGGAACAATGGCGATATTTCGGCGAGGGGAGTGAACCCGACTGTCGATTGTTCAAAAATGCAAGGTAGGCTCGTTTGTAGCCGTGTGGCGGTATATTATATGTCGAGCGATGTATGTGAGTGGGTATAGATGGCAGACCTTTTGTTAATTCAATGCTGATTCGGGGATTGCAAAATGAGTATCATTGAGCTTCAGTAATCAATAGGTAAATACTGTAATACTTACCGTTTTTCAATGGTTAATGAGAGTTTTTGTTGACCAAGCTTTTAACTCTTCGGGGTCTGCGGTGAAATTTGCTAATCTGCAAGTGAGCGAGGGAACACGAGTCGGTTTTAGTCAGTAGGAGTCTGACAGATCCCACCGTCTACCCCAGGACGGAGGACATGTCAATGAGGATTTCCAACCCTCTACCAAAAAAAATAACATGTGCGTTCTGGGGACGCCCGACAGAAGCACATAACTTATATTCTTTATATTATACTGGCCAGACAGGCTGGCACCGTAACGCGTTACGTTACGAAGCGGTTTACCCTCCCATAATTAAGAGGAAATGTGGGCTTGAAGACTTCGTATGTAAAAAGTTATATTTCGAGGTTTGGCTCTCGCCTGTTTCCTCCTCCAATATTAAATCGATTCAATAGATATTACACAAACTGAATAAGAAGGATATAAACTGTGCCCCTATGTTTTTCTCTATTCATTAATAGTTGCCAAACTTGTTCAGTAAGGCTCTTTTGACAGCAGTTTATTGGACAATTTTGAGCATGTTTTGAGGGTCCTAGTGCTTTTATGTTTAATATATCATCAAAAAAGAAAACATAGAGGCACAAAATATATTCTTCTTATTCAGTTCATGAAATATCTCTTAAATCTGTCCAATATTGAAGAAGGAAACAGGCGAGAGCCAAACCTCGAATTATGACTCTTTACATACAAAGTGTCTCCGCCCGCGTTTCCTCTTAAGGAGTTATCACTTCAAAAAACTTTTCATAGGTAACTTTACACGTGTAGATAAAGTTTGGTGGACCGCACGAAGTGTACTTTCATTCCATCTTGTTTGTTTGTATGCAGTGACGGGTCACTTCATGTCCACTTAACCTAATAGTATACACAGTGAGATGTTTACAGTAATATTGTAAATGCGAAAGTAAGTAGTGTGTGTTTGTTGCGCATTCACGCCTGAATCGCTGAATCAATGTTGATGAATTTTGGTACGGGTTTAGATAGGACCGTGGTAACGATTTTAGGCTTCTATACCATCAACAAAACCGCAGGTATAAGCAAGTATTAATATACTCTAATCTAGTTTCAGACGTAGCTAGTTGAGAATACTTTAAAACTGAGTTGCCTACCGGACAAAAACACATAATTGCAAGAAAGAAAAATAAAAGATAAGTATATTAGCTATTTTTATGTTCAAATTAGTATTACAAGACGGTTAAATGCAAATGGTAGCAAATTAAGGGTCAATTAGTGGATGTCCAAGATAAGATATCAGTCTAGCTTTCAGTCTTCATTACTAAATGACAGGAAACACTTGATATGATGAGTGACGGAGCAATTGCAAGAACACTTCCTGAAGGAAGGAGCATTGCTCACTGACAATAGCAGTTGCGTCTGTTTCTTCCCGAATCTTTTTGTATTTTGTAGGAAAGTAAGTTCTCAATGCCTAGCCATTTAGGGTTCCGTAATCAACACGGAACTTAGTATCGTACCTAAAGAAATTTTTTACTACAACTGTAATTATTCGTTTCGTGCATTATATTTATTTGAATTGGATACTATATTCATATTATTGTTAAATACAAATTGTCTTCTTCTTATCGTGTGTGGGACCCGAGTCTGCTATTTTTATAAATTTGTCATTCCGACACGATCCCATTGTCATGCCATTGTCATTTTGCTAAAATTTACTGGCACGTCAGTGGCCGGTCACTGGAACGTCAATGGTCTCGTAATAGAATTGCGGTAGGAATGCCATATTGCCAATATTATAAAACCGAGCTAAATTTGAGCATTTATTCATGCCAGATTTTATGTATAGTTTTACATATTATTAATTAGTTTTATAAGCAATCTGAAGTAGTGAGAAGTTCGTAAATACTAAATCTGTCATTACCTATGTACGAGATTACCATTCATATGGCTTTCTTTCAATGGCGTGTCAGTGGTTGATCATTGGAATGTCATAATGACGCCATTATGAGCCATTATGTTAGTAGATTACCAAACTTGTCAAAATCAACCATTTTGAAATCAGTGATCGACCATTCTGACACTATTGTAATAGCAGACTCGGGGCCCAGGTCTAATGACCCCACACACCATAGTGTCAGAGTTTCTAAAGCGCCTCAAGGGCCTCTGACATGCCCAGACCACCGGTTATACGCGCCTTCCGAAGCACGGAATCATCTTTTTATCAGACAATCAGGTGATTCAAACCTGAAACTTTACGAATTTATTTATGCATAAAGTTTAAACCTTTATTACTATCGTGAATTTTAAAAACTGCAACCCCATATATGGGGCATTTTCGTTAATGATAATGTAACGTATATCTACGTCAAAACACTCATGCCTCTGTACGATATTCCAAAGAGTATTTCATTGGCACATCTTAAAACTAAATCGTTTCCCAATTTCAAAGAAACAACGCTAATATTTCGAAAGAACTATTTCGCCTTCCCGCTTTCGTGAATTCCCCGCTTCCTTTTCCGAGTAGCATGGAGGGGGAGGGGGTGACATGACATGATAGCCGAGCTCAAACAATGCTGTGAGCTGTCACTACAATACATCGCCGTTGCTGCACTGCACGCCGGAAGGACTGAGGCAAAGGGAAGTGACATGTCTAAACTTTTGGGAGTTAAAAATAGCGAACTATTGGAATGGAACGTTACCTTTATGGTAGGAAACTCTTGCATTTGTTTGGTAAATTATTAGTTTCTTTCGAGTTATTGATGTGGTTTTTCTATAGATGGAAATCTGTAATTATTTTTCTTAGTCACAGTCCTATGGGCATTTTTCGGCTAGCTAGGCAACATCTTCTCGTTAGGCGTATTAAGTATAAAATTGTTACATATTTATTGCAAAATAAATATAATTTAGATAACACTGTTCGGCAGAGGCCTCCATATTTAAACAGTTAAGTAATTAAGAAAATTATATACAAAGAAAAGAGCATATTTTGCGATAAATGATTTTATTACAGCAAATTCGCATTATTACAAAAATAAATTCGCGTTTTCACCTCCCTTTTAGTTTTAAGTCGACTTTGTGTTACCCACTCTTTCATTTTCACTTTCCCGCCAAAAGATCCCATCTTTCTATTTTCGTTAGACCTCAATTTGTAAAGCTGGGCTTACGGTAACACCTTATTCATCTACCCTCATTTCACGCGGATTATTCTTAATTTATCGGTATAATCCGTCAGTGTTGCCACTTCATTTTTTTTTTTTTGTATTTGTTAAATTTCAAGGGTGTTGCGTTGGTGTATCATGCTTTATTTTTCGAGAAATATTGTCATGGAGGTATTTTTGTGCTTTAAATAATAATTAAATTAAATATAAGTAAAAGATTCTAATGAACCAAACTAATACTATTTGTTTTCATTAATATTTCCTTATTTGTTTTTTTTTTATTGTATACATACAAGAGCATGCAAGCTATTACACAGTTTAAGTCCAGTCATGTTTAGCCGTAAGCATCAGCGTACAAATATTTTTATGTCACTAAAATACATAACAAAAAAGAAAGAAAAAAACCTATAAAGAAAAAAAAAGTCTGTAGTCTGTTTTTATCCATAATCCGACTATCGCTTTTCTATATACTTACAATCGACATTGGTTGAGTCATCCTTTCTTTAATACGCACTGAGGCTCAGACAGACAACTGCACATTTGCTTAATGAGTACAAGCAGACTGTTCCGAAAGGGACACTGCTAAAAATACCGTTGCCACAAATACACGTCCATTTTATCTAGATAGAGTACTTGCATAGTGCAGAGTATCGAGACTACTAGAGAAGGCATTCACAACTTTACAGATCTTGTAAATGCCTTCTTTAATTTTCTACGTAAATTAATAAAATTGAAGAGATTGTTTTTAATCGACTTCCCAAAAGGAGGAGGTTCCCAATTCGGTTGTATTTTTTTGTTTGATACCTTATAATTCCGTCATTTATGAACCGATTTGAAAAATGTTTTATCTGAAAGGATATACTTCTCGATTGGTCCCATTTAAATTTTATGAAAATCGGATCAAACATAAAAAAATATAACCGAATTGAGAACCTCCTCCTTTTAGAGATGTCGGTTAATTAAAAATGGTTTAGAAGAAGTAAACGGAAAAACGGAAAAGGTAAACAGCGATTTTGTTTTATATGTATGTATTTAGAAATAGCAAAATCAAAAGTCATTTGTTCCCATAAGGCTAAGTGCCGGAGCTTTTTGAATGTCAAAACGCTCGCAAGACAGTCCCAAAACACCCGCCAACTCTTCCTAAACCACAGCGGAGAAGCTTAGTAAGCGATTCGGCCGCTTAGTTTCGTCCTATCCGGTCGAAACAGCCATTTTAGGTATTATTCAATTATGTTTCTGACGTTACTTTGCCTCTAAAAAACATTCGGCCGAAACACCACTCAAAAATATTGACAATAGCGAAATTCATGTTTCGACCGGATCGCGGGAAACTTAACGGCCGAATCGTCTACCTACCAGCCTTCCGTATAGCTGCCATCGTGTGGCAATCCGTACTCTATGCATGATGTAGAATTTTGTTTGGCAACAGAGGGCCTCGATACGGTCACGTTGCGAGATAATGCCCCCGGGAACAATGCGATAGTGACTCTTGTCCTTTGTCGAGCGTGTGTGTAAACAGTCCAGGGATGCGAGGATTAACAAGGATTTTGTTTTGACGGTTTGTGTGGCTATGTATTTCACCTAGACAGAACAGTCTTATGTTCTAATTGGCTGTTTACACTATGAAACTGAAGAGAACTAATCACTTTTTATGTTAAAAAAAAATGTTTATTGAACTAAAAATGTTGTACAATGAAACACTAACGCACAACTATAATGCAACAAGAACAAAGACAGTAACAATCAGTGTCAGTAGTATTTGTATTGAATTCTGGTACCCAAGGAAAGATTTAACTTGTGTTATGGGTACCAGGATTCTCACGCTAGTTTTTACCATCAAAAGTTACATCAGAAGGCTTAAAAGTTAAACGAGTGATAAATTTAAGAAGTAGCCCAGTACCTCTACCATGAGATGTCATCGAAAACTTACTCGCTAGCGTTAAACTCGCTAGCGTAATAACGTGGATCGAATAGTATTCGATAACGCACCATGAGTTTTACGGAGTCTTACGCAGGCGCTAACGTAAGCTCGATAGATCGCGTCGTCTAGCTAACTTCACTCTACTCGTTAGAATGCTCCACTACTTATGTTTTGTTTCTTTCTTTCTCACTAATAACAAGAGAGGACGGCTTGTAAGCTCAAGATGTATTGTTATCGCTATACTTAAAATGTTAAGACAGTCGATATCATAAAATGAAACCGACTAAATAGAAAAGTTTACGGTTAGTGGACAACGTAACTTAATTAGTGGTTTTTGAATTTTTATTCCTTAGAATAGGTCAATGTCGTCTATTTAATAAATTATAACTTTGTTTGTTGACGTTGTGTCCCAGAGCTGCGTTGGGTTGTGTGGTTTGAAAGTTTACTAAGTATAGACTATTACCTATTTACATTATTTTAAACAATGCCAACCAGTGTCTCACAGTTTCAATTGTTGGTGAAGTTCATGGAAATGTATGTTTCTATTTTCTATAAAATTATGTATTCGTATTATAAAATTACAAAGTTCCTAAATAGTTGCCCCTCAACGCAGGTAGATATACCAAGCCACTGGAAACTTTGAAAGTATAGTAATTCAGCTAAGCTTAAGTGTCTAAAAATAATGGCTAGTAGCTAAAATATATACAATTAGGTATATTATATACTATAATAATGCTCTTGCAGACAGTATTTTGACTTTGTTAGACTCAAAAACGTACATAATTTTAGTGTAAACATATGTTTCACTCGTCAAAATGCTAGTGAGCTACGTAACTACTATCGTAAGCGTGTTGTTCGATAGCGTCTGTCGAATTGGTGACTCATGGTACCGTTTTGTATGATGACAGCTCAAAAACGTTAGTGACTATCGAATAGATTACGTGAGGTTTTTAACCTATCGAAATCTATAGTGCTCATGGTACGAATTTTATTTCTTTCAGTGACCGCTAGGGGCGCTGTACAGTATGTCATACAAATAATTTACGGAGACGCTAGCGAGTTTTGGCTGCGTAAACTCATGGTAGAGGTACTGTAATGTGTGAGTGTTTCGAATATGGAGTTGTGCCTCAGTGAGGTTGTGTGTTGGATGTTGCAGTGATAAGAATTAATGTGTAAGTCGTGTATTAAAGAAATTATAACTTTAGGAGATTTTCTGTTTCGTCATAGCTCTGCATCTGTAACCAGCCGTACACCGTTCTCTTACATTTCTGAAGAGAACGATGGTTCGGAACAGCCGTAAGAAATCGAACCCTTTTAGGATCATGCGGGTATCTGTCTGTCCGTCTGTCATAACCAGTTTTCTCCAGATTCACTGGACCGATTCTGTTGAGGTACCTACACGTATGGACGTTACTTTTGTAACTGAAATACGGACGCGTTATGTATTTTTTTTAAATTTGAGTAATGTGGATACCCAAATTTTAATCTTTTGGGGGTCAACTAGAAAATAAAAAAGTAATTCAAACTATATCTCATATTTAACTGTAGGTATATCATCATATCATACTGTAGATAGCGCTTTAATTTTTTTTTAATCTATACTAATATTATAACGCAGAAGAGTTTGTTTGTTTGTTTGTTTGGTTGAGCGCGCTAATCTCAGGTACTACTGGTCCGGTTTGAAAAAATATTTCAGTGTTAGATACCCCATTTATCGAGGAAGGTTTTATGCTATAATATATCATCACGCTAAGACAAATATGAACGGACCAATAATGGAAATGTGACGCAGACGAAGTTGCGCGGATCAGCTAGTAATTTTATAATTAAAACACTTGAAGTTTTTCCAAAAAAAATAGATAAAAAAAGATCATCTATTTTTTTCTTATTTTTAATATTTTTTGATAAAATTTTAGCTCAGTAGTTTCGGAGATAAGGGTATCTCCGAAACTACTGAGCCTAAAATTTGGAAAAAAATGCAGATCTAATAGTTCTATATCTACATATTTCAAGAAAACGTATAAGAATTCTATAATGTTAAAACCTGTGGTTAAAACATGTTACAAAAATTTAATTCTTTCGGAATCCTTTGCACGCGAGTACGACTCGCACTTGGCCAGATTTTTTAAACTATAAATGACGTTCAAAAGTTACCCAGTCAATGGTTTATGGAAACTGTACCTCTACCATGAGATGTCATCGAAAACTTACTCGCTAGCGTTAAACTCGCTAGCGTAATAACGTGGATCGAATAGTATTCGATAATGCTCGCACCATGAGTTTTACGGAGTCTTACGCAGGCGCTAACGTAAGCTCGATAGATTGCGTCGTCTAGCTAACTTCACTCTACTCGTTAGAATGCTCCACTACTTATGTTTTGTTTCTTTCTTTCTCACTAATAAGAAGAGAGGACGGCTTGTAAGCTCAAGATGTATTGTTATCGCTATGCTTAAAATGTTAAGACAGTCGATATCATAAAATGAAACCGACTAAATAGAAAAGTTTACGGTTAGTGGACAACGTAACTTAATTAGTGGTTTTTGAATTTTTATTCCTTATAATAGGTCAATGTCGTCTATTTAATTAATTATAACTTTGTTTGTTGACGTTGTCTCTCAGAGCTGCGTTGGGTTGTGTGGTTCGAAAGTTTACTAAGTATAGACTATTACCTATTTACATTATTTTAAACAATGCGAACCAGTGTCTCACAGTTTCAATTGTTGGTGACGTTCATGGAAATGTATGTTTCTATTTTCTATAAAATGATGTATTTTAAAACGTATTATAAAATTACAAAGTTCCTAAATAGTTGCCCCTCAACGCAGGTAGATATACCAAGCCACCTGAAACTTTGAAAGTATAATAATTCAGCTAAGCTCAAGTGTCTAAAAATAATGGCTAGTAGCTAAAATATATATAATTAGGTATATTTACTATAATAATGCTCTTGCAGACAGTATTTTGACTTTGTTAGACTCAAAAACGTACATAATTTTAGTGTAAACATATGTTTCACTCGTCAAAATGCTAGTGAGCTACGTAACTACTATCGTAAGCGTGTTGTTCGATAGCGTCTATCGAATTGGTGACTCGTGGTACCGTTTTGTATGATGACAGCTCAAAAACGTTAGTGACTATCGAATAGATTACGTGAGGTTTTTAACCTATCGAAATCTATAGTGCTCATGGTACGAATTTTAATTCTTTCAGTGACCGCTAGGGGCGCTGTACAGTATGTCATACAAATAATTTACGGAGACGCTAGCGAGTTTTGGCTGCGTAAACTCATGGTAGAGGTACTGGTAGGCAGCCGCTCCACGTAAAATATTGGTATTCAGCTGAATCCAGTTTGACTGGAAGCCGACCCCAATATAGTTGGGAAAAGTATAGGCAGATGATGATTAGGAAAAAAAGAAAACATCCATATTGCTGTCAACGGGAAAAGTGCAGAACACTGGCAGCATTGCCGCGTTGAATGGCCATGATAGAAAGAAAGCAAAGAAAAGAAAGAAAATTCATTTATCTATACTATAATATTATAAAGAGGTAACATTTGTTTGTAAGTTTGTATGTAGGGGGTAATCTCAGGAACTACTTGTCCGATTTGAAAAATTCTTTCAGTATTAGATAGCCCATTTATCGAGGAAGGTTATAGGCTATATATCATCACGCTAAGACTAAAAGGAGCCGAGCATTACTGGAAAATGTGACGCAGACGAAGTTGCGTGGGTCAGCTAGTGATAATAATGATGATTCTTTGAAAGAAAAGCCAGCCCTCTGGTCACGTGAAGCGTCGACAAGTTGTTTGCCGATGTCCCGAAAGACTCGATAAGCCATCGTTTTAAATTGACAATCACTTATAACTTTCAGGTAAGCTGTCACCGTTGTTACAACTTTCAGTGGTTTCGTGCCTCAAGGGAAATGTACACAACAACTATAGGTAGGTAGGTACCTACTGGGTGACGGGGGTTGATGAGGTAAACAACGGCGAGTTCCGAGCAATAACGCTCTCTGATATATTTCATTGCCCCCGTATTAGGAGCGAAAGGTATTTTGGTTTTAGTGTTTAGCGTGGGGTTTGATATTCAAGTAGGTAGGTACGATAATTTTTTTTTTAACTTTTACAAAAAATATATACGTATGTACTTAAACGACTTTCAGAAAAAAAAGCACTATAAAGTAAAAAATAATTTCGGAATTCGGTGTCAAAATACGAAGAAATTAACAAAAACATCGACTTCCGAAATTAAAGTTATTTTTTTCTATGTAGTTTTTTTTTGGAAGTCGGTTGTATTTTTTGTAAAAGATTTTTAAAACAAACTATCGTACGTAAGTACCTTTTTTTAATAAAAAGTTTTTTATTTTACACTTTTTAGTGGTACCCAACACCTAACAACACCACTGCAAAATCGCAGTAAAGCAATTAATACGCAATTTCTATTACTTGGATGACAGAAAACCCTCATCCAAGTAAACGAATTCCAGCTATTTCGATTTAAAATGCAAACCTCCTAACCGATTTTGGTAAAAATTAAATGGGACTAATCGACAAGTATTTTAGAAAAAACTTTTTAAAGAATTTTTCAAATCGATTCATAAATTACGGAGTTTTAAGGTTACAAAAAAATAAAAAAATACAACCGAATTAAGAACCTTTTCCTTTTTGGAAGTCGGTTGAAAAGTCACACGGCCCCATTAGCCTTGCCTAAATTTCACTTCAGCGCTTATTCAAGTATTCAGGGCCCTAAGTCCCGATTTAGGGTAGTGTAATAAAAGTTAGTAAACCTAATTAGGGTGACCGGAGCGGCCCTATGTACTTAGCGTCCTAACTCCGTTACTACCGGACAGTGTAAAAGCGTAACTGGGTGAATTTCCCAAACGACTTATTTTTTTGTCTTCGGTGAAAATAGTATTTGAAAAAAGGAACATTGTTCTGAATTATTTTTTTTAGTATTCAATAGGTAGTTATTGGGTTGTGGCAAAAATATAATTTGCCTAGAACTATTACGAAGGTAGAAATAAATACATAAACCTCGTATTTTTTTCAAATCGGTGCTGTCCCTCTACTTTTTTTACAAACAAAAAAGCTTATAGTTACACTAATAAAAATAAGTAAGTTAAGTATATAACTTAATCTATTTCATAGAATATTAGTTTTTTTATTAATATATATAGCATATTTTATTACATAATTAAGAGTCCTATTACGAATCGTAAATGCTCGTTTGCAATAATAATAATATAATAATAATAATATCCTTGGACATTTCACACAACGCCATATAGTCCCAAGCTAAGCAACTTAATGCTTGTGTTATGGTAACGAGATGGCTGATAAACTAATTATATACGTTTTTTTTTGTAAATACATACATATTATAGATAGAAAACACCCAGACTCGGAACAAATACATGTAGGCCGTACAAATATTTGTTCCGTGCGGGAATCGAACCCGCGACATGCTGCGCAGCAGTCAATCGCTCAACCACTGCGCCAACCGTGTCGTCAGCAATAGACGAAGTTACGTTGGTCTGCGTTGGGGGTACATCTATAGTCCGCGAAAAAATTTTGATACTTACTAGTCTGAATAGGATTATAGTTTATTTGGGCGCTCGCGCGAGACTGAGGAGCGCGCGCGCTGAATTGACGCAGAATATATAGTACTTTAATTTTATTTATTGTAATTTTGTTTTATTATATTGACAAATGAAAACTAATGAAACGTATTCATTGTAGATTGAAATTTTATATTATATTAATTTATTTGATAAAATTGTTTTTATTTGGAATATAATGGACGCTGAATCAAGACATTTCTGGCTTAAATTAAGCTTTCTTTACGTTTTTTTCCGTGAAAACTCAAGGACTTTAAAGAAATTCTAGAACTCCAATAAACAAGTAAAACATTCAACTTACCTATTAGTAATTTCAACTTTTAAAAGATTTGATAGTAACAATGTGAATTTGACCGTCAAAGTTCCATCGCAGACATGTTTTCTTGCAAACTGCGATCGTAAAATATTTATAGTAAATTACACGAAAAGAAAAATGAAAATGTGTAACTCTAACTTACAAGAAAGAGACTGGCACTATCGTTATTCAGGATCAAATAATTAAAATATCTTACTGCTGCTGAAAACTACAGCGTCAAAAATCATGAATTTCTGTAAAAAATGTAATAGGACTCTTAACGATGATTATTACTGAGAGGCACAAACGTACTTGTCCTGCAAAATGTTCTCATATCGCTGGACAAAAGTTATTTAAACCTAACTTTACATCGACGAGTCCGACAGCGTCCGCACCCTAATTTTATTTATCTCGTTAGTTTGTGCTAGTGCGCAGTCAGGATGGACATGTGTCAAATCGCTGCATATTCCTGCCAATAACGTAAGTACGCCATTTTAGTTGCTCCCGGACAATTATTTTATACTATCGGTGGTTGCATTTTTCTAGTGTATAGAGTAGTTTTATTGTTGTTGTTTGGTTCTAACAGAGGTAGTAAGAGAATTAGCTTCATTGACTGTTATTGGATTTATCCTAGATATTATGCAGTTTTTCTAATTTTTTGAAAAGTGTGTTATTTCTCACGTCGCTGTTCTCATATCGCTGTAATCGGTGGTCTTTATTACCACCGATGTGATAATTTACACCGAAATGATAAGAAAAAATCAATCGGTGTCTTATATCTAATATCGGTGTTTTGATTCATGATCAACGCACAGTTTTGTCTCATCGGTGGATTGCTTTATCATATCGGTAGAACATTTTATCATCTCGGTGAGTCGTTTTATCATATCAGAAGTACCGTACTATAGGTATGTGCCCGTTGGGCAGCTGGATCAAGGGCTTGATCCAGAAAGCAGTACTACTGGACACGGCGCATACAGTGAGGAGGTTCCTCTCTCGGGAGCCCTGACCACCGGTAGCTTGGACCCGTTTCCCGATACCGGTGGGCTACTTTTTATATTATTAAATGTTTTTGATTATTTTTATAGAAATATTTAAAAATGTAAATTATATGTATAGAAAAATAAATAAATGAAATATTTTATTTTTATTTTTATTCTAAGTACTTATAGTAAATATATTAGAATAAAAAAGAAAAGAAGAAAGTAAATATAATAAAATAGGTATAAAATTTCAAAAAATATATTTTAATTGGATTTCTAAGAACTCAGTTCTCTTTGGATGTGATCTACTTACATAAGACCCTCAGTTCAGGTCTTCAGTTCTAAGTAACCCTTGTTAAAATATATAGGTACCTACTAACTACTTCCTTTTTGATATTCAAAGGTGGATAGATTATCATTTCGCTGGATATGTACATAATTTCGGTGGATAAACTTATCATATCGGTGCACAGAAAAAATAATCGGTGCCGGTTTGTCATATCGGTGGAAACCAGATTTCAAACTGAATTTTCTCCTTAGTCTTAAATGATACGTTGATGATATTAAATTTGGGGGTATTTTATATCCTAAAGATTACATAAAATCTGAAAAATATACAAAAAAATAATAAATGAAAAAGTTCACCGATATGATAAAAAAAAATGGCATTTGTTGAAATTCACCCAACTCAACACTAACTCTTATTCATCATCTGCCTAGCCTTTTCCCAACTATATTGGGGTCGGCTTCCAGTCAAACCGGATTCAGCTGAATACCAGTATTTTACGTAAAGCGGCTGCCTACCAGACCTCCACAACCCATTATATAGCTGGATAACACGGTACTCCTTGGCAAGCCTGGTGTCAGATTTTCTGGCTTCTGAATATTCGTAACGACTGCCAAAGATCTCCAAATGTCAGCCGGGACCAACAGCTTAACGTGCTTTCCGAGGCACGGAGGAAACTCGGTATGTTAAGATGGTCACCCATCCACAGACCAACCTCGGCAAGCGTTGCTTAACCTTGAAGATCGACCTGTGTGGCTGTTATTATTTAGCCACTAGCTCCTCCTCTAAAATATAGCATGGATGGGGCACTATATTTCTTCACAACTCCGCCATTGTTCTTCAGGTCAGTGATGCTAAACCGCAGTGCTAAATAATCGTTACAGCTCAAGTTGCAGCAACAGTTACAGCAACAAACAATGCTTGGCGGGTGTTGCAGTTCTTGACAATGCGTCGTAAATATGATTGGATAGGGTTGACCAAGACAACGACTGCGAAACAAGTCGTGGTTTTGCAATAAGAATGTTTTGTTCCGTCTTGATAATAAATTATCTGAAACTGCGGTAAAGATTTGCCTAAATACGTCAAAAATTATTATTCCTTCAATACATGCCTTTAGTTTTAAAAATTCGTATAAGAAAAGTAAAAACAAGTATTTATTAACTGTCACAAAACTGACAAGCATGCAAAATGAATGCAATTTATACAAAAAGCTTTCTTGTGTATTGCTTTTGCTATTAGTTCCTTATCAAAATCTTTTGCGTTGTTTAGAAGAATTATAGAATAATAGATGAAGCAGCTTGTCTATGGTGCAATGAACTGTCATTCCACCTGAAGCTGTGGAATGACAGATCACTTCAAGCTCACTGTACCTTAGTTTCACGGTGAGATGTTTAGAGAAACCGCACTGCAGACAGCGACTTGTATGTATACTAGGTGCTTGCAGGAACATATTCCCGTGATGAAAAGTAGCCCATGTGTATACCAGACTATGATCTACCTCTGTGCCAAATTTCATGAAGATCCTTTCAGACGATCTGACGTGAAAGAGTAACAAACATCTATCAATCCTCACAAACTTTCGCATTTATTATATTGTAGTCCTTGATATCTAATGATTGTAGTAGTTTTATAGTTTATTTATTTATTGCTTATAATTTAACAATTTTTTCTCTTAATCTATCTTGGATAAACAGAAGGATAAGATAGCATAGTAGGAAGAAGGATTTAGAGTTGTCATCTCGCAATATTAACATTTTTTATTACTCATACTCGGAAAGTAGACCTGAAGTTGGTTGAGGGGCGGGTTGAAAGTATTACTTTCAAGCCCTAGGGAGAATCTTTTTCAACTGACAGCTGCCAAATCATAAAAAAGTCAATGATGAAAATGTAATGACTAAAAAAAAAAAACAAAATAGTCGGGAAAGCGGCAATCCGATCTTCATTAATTGTTTTTTCGAGTTTTGTTATAACACGATATTTTCATCAGATTCCGATATGTTTTTTTTAAGACATTCGTGTTTTTATTTCTTTTTATTCGTAATGAAAAGCACAGTGCTTTCCTCTGATGAAAGACTTATTTATTCCCTCAAACTATTGCCAGAGCATAAATTTTACAGCAATTTAATCATGACAAATTGAAAATAAATAAGGAAAGAAACCTTCTCATAAATCTTAAAGCCCCGTTAAAAATAACCGAAGGGATTATCAAAAGAATCTCAATAACGGTAAAGAATGTGTCTCATTAAACTGTAGAATTTAATGTTACGAGCTTTACGTTGAATCGTTGAATGTAATGAGCTATTGCAAAAATAATAAGTTAATCATTTAAATTATGAGATAATTATAATCAAATTGGTTGTTTGGTAGAGCTACCAGAACCGAGCCCTTTCATTTTAGAATTATTATATGTAGGTATATAGATGAGAAAATAATCATCAAACGACGCCGACGCCTCCCGCTCTGAGCGGAGCGGAAAAGAGTGTAAGGCTGCGGTTCCATTGAGGCGGAGTGGAGCGGTGGGGAGCGGGGCTGAGCTGTGAAAAGAGGTGGGTTGTTTGTTGTGTGGAGAACAGATGTGAATAGGCTAGTTTCCATCATCCACAAATTGCAAAACTATTTAGTCCGTCAGTTAGAGTAGTGAAAAATAATGGACACATATTTTTTGTTTTTGAAAATCAATGAATATTGACAAAGATAAAACGCATCAAAACTCGGGAGTGGGGGCTCTGACGTCACAACCCGCAAAAAATTATGCCACGGCGTGACGTATTGAGAATTTTAAAAGCGTCGTAACTTCGTCAATTTTGGTTCCCGTAACAAAAGAAAAAATACGGGTCAAATATTTTTTGATAATCTAACTGACGGAGTAATTAGAGTTTTTCAGAACACAAGCCTATTTCAAGCCATGTGATTGGGAATCGCGGCACAGCTCGGCTCCGCTCCGACTCATTGGAACCGCAAACTAAGACTCTTAGGCCGCGTTTCCACTGACGCGGAGCGGGGCGGAGAGGAGCTTAGCGGTGCACGAATTGACCAATCACTATGCTCGAAATCTCCGCTCCGCTTCAATGGAAACAGCATGAGCGGGGTGGAGCAGAGCTGAGCGGATATTCATAAAAATATAATAGCGATACGATGCGGTGCGGAGGACAGCGGGGCGGTGCTGTGCGGAGGACAGCGGGGCGGTGCGGAGCGGGGCGGTGCGTGACTCGCGCGCAGTGCCTCAGTTATCATCGTTATTATCATCCAAAAAAATTGCAGCAGTCAATGCTACTTCATCTGATTCGGTATCTTCGTCTTCAAGTAGAGAAAGATATAAAATGATTGCTTTTTTCTTTAACGACAACATGACGTTTGGTCCTTCTGAGAGATTGAGTATAACTAAGCGCAGAAATGCGCGTTTCCAAAAGGATGCTCCGCTCCGCCTCACTCCACTCCGCTGACCACTTTTAACCGCTCTTCACCGCTCCTCTCCGCCCAGCTCCGCTTCAGTGGAAACACTGACCACTTTTCACCGCTCTTCACCGCTCCTCTCCGCCCAGCTCCGCGTCAGTGGAAACGCGGCCTTACTGACCAAAACCACCGTCTCTCTTGCGTTCCAGGGCCGCAGTGACTCTTTTGAACATATTCCGCAATAGAAGGCTAGCCCTAGGTAATTTTTGTTCCTTAAGATTAAAAATTTGTTCCTACAGCATCAGATTCTATATTACAAGAAAATCCTTGAACTATTATCGGTTAAGATTCAAGTTTCAAATTAGAATACCGTGGAGAGATTCGAATAACCATCCCAGACGTCTGAGCTTATCTAGATATAGCTGTAAAATGAAGTTACAATTTGTCACCCCTAGCCTCAACTAAATGTTTCTTTATGGTCGCATTTATTTTGACTTTTAATTCTGGATTGGTTACTATGTTGGAATATTATTATTATTATTATTTATTAGTACATGAACAAAAATACAACAACACAGTACATAGCATATGGAAACAGTGGGTTGTACTACCAATTCTAAAATCAAAGTGCCAATTCTACTAATTTTGACAGTTTGCGATTGACATGCGAATGTGAAAGTTGTTTAAAAATTTGTAGAATTGGCCCTCTGATGTTATAAAATTCTACTAATTCTTTTTTACCGAAACTTTGGACTAAAACCTTAGGTTGGACTATTCTCAGTTGAAACAAATGAATAGTTTTCATAGGCATGCTTGCATATTTGAACGACTTGTATTTGACTACTATGAAATGAATCAATACTAGGCTATGCAATTTTGGTGCAGCTATGGATGGTAACAGGAGAATCAGTTTTTTTTTTCTTGGAAAAGCAAAGCAAAGCCACTGTATTGGATTATCTTTGATAGGGACATGTCAATTGTCATCCAAATACCAAATGAATACAGCTACGTGAGTAGGTACGTAACGTGTATGTTAAAATTTTGTTAGAAGCTTATTAATGTGAAGTAGTATCGGACATTGAGTTGTCAATTTCACGAGAACCACAATCATTCCGGTTCATCAATCAATTGATTGGTATTCTCGTATTCTCACTGTTTGTGAAATGTTAAATTGCCTGATTAATGAATCCATCAAAATAATATCAGAACTACACGCAGATATGTTATCTACACTGAGAATTTATTGGACAATTTCCAATTCCGTTGTAGCTGTCATATTGTTATGTAGATTGTATATATCAACATACAATATATCTCAAATTGAAGTCACATAATTTAAGATACGATCTTGCGAGAAATTCAGAACCAACCATTTGGTATAATAAACCTTGTATTGATTCTAAGTATAAGGTATTCGCTTTATCAGCGGCTTTGGGCGCGCTACCCTGCCCTATACCACAAATACCACACATTTTCCGGGATACTGAGTAACTTATCTATGCCACTTTAGCGATACTATAGCTTCCAACGGTTCGATTTTTGAGAGATGAGAATGTTGAGATGGATGTGTGAAGTAACAAGAATGGATAAAGTGAGAAATGACTACATTAGAGGTAGTTTAAAAGTGGCGCCAGGGACTGAAAAGTTAAAACGGAATCGCTTGTCTTGGTATGGTCATGTGAAGAGGAGAGAGGAAACGCATTTAACTAAAAGAGAAATGAACATAAATGTAGATGGATGGAGAGGGAGAGGAAGGCCAAAGAAAAGATGGATGGATTGTGTAAGAAGCGATATGAAAGAAAAAGGAGTAGTATAGTGAAAGTTTGACGGCTGATAGGGCTGACTGGAAGAAAAAAACGTGTTGCGCCGAGCCCAAGTAACATGGGATTAGGGCAGGAAGATGATGGTTCGATTTTTGTTTTCTAGTTCGTAATTTTAGATAAGATTTAGTATTCTATTAAACCATTATTTTTTACCTCATTTAATCCTAATACATAAAATTCTTCCGTTGTGACTGACAGACAACGCACAACCGAAAGTAAAAAGATTAAATTTAGCATGTAGGTTCCTTGAGGGGTGTAGGGGTGCGGTAGGTGGTACTATGAGAGGATGTCCTACAATTTCTACGGAAACGGGAAAAATCGCGCGTACAAAGTCATGGAGAAAAGTTACTGGTAACTTTGACTTTAGATAAAAAAAATAGGAACTTTTATCAAAATCCCGACGACAAGCGACGACCAGAAGTTCCAAATAAGTCACTGTTCAAGCAGTCTGAGGGTCTGAAAGGCCACTTCAGCAGAATCATATTCGAATTATAATAATATTAACCACAAAACAATGAGTCAACTTCAATTTTTATCTTTATCGCTAACGTTTAAGGTTGATTGGGAAAATTTGACAGTGACGGGAAGCGTGATGATTCTGCTAAAGTGGCCTTTTGAGACAGGCTGATGGTCTGTTGGAGACATTTGTTTTATTTCAATGGGACATTTGGTGTCATTCTTATTTCCTACGTTTTACCGAGTTTTTGGAATCTTCTTCTCGAGCCATTTATTTTTGATAAGGTTCTCCAAACTCCACATTCCACATGACTGTCACGAAAAATACGATGTTAATAATAAAGGACGTGAAAAATAAATAGACATACATACACATCGTCTCGATTAACATAACCCACTCTCTGGGGAAGTCCGGTAAAACAAGGAATTTGTACCAAAACAACAACAAAATCAGATTTCTAGATCACTTTATTTCCTCACATTTCTTCCAAGCCCTAAAGAAACATTAAGCTCACTGAACCACAATAAAGTCTACACATATAAACTGCTATCAAGAACACGTGCGCGTTACCTCTATACTTGAATTTAATCGTTCGTGCGCATATGTGAGTCTGTCTGACCGGTCTTGGAGCTCCCAGGGCACTCCCTGTCATGGTGAGCGTTGAAACTGTTTGCAGATTACAAAATTGTGAGCAATCGTCCGTGAATGATGAAGATGAAGTTAGGGACGATGGCTAGTGCTTGCCCGGGGTGCTTAATTGTTCGAAAGAGGTACTGCGACCCTGGAACGTAAAGGGCATTTGGAGAAACGCGGTGGATTTTAGTCAATAATAGTCTGACACTCCTGACAACGGGAGGAGATATTTGAATCATCAAATAACTCTTCCAGCTCCATGAGATTTAGTAATTTCTTGTTATTTATTGATTTCTCATCAACAAAAAAGGGTAGTTAGATTTTCAGTTCACTTGTTTTTGCTCGCTCTAACTTATCATGGGTTCGAAAGAAATATGGCAGACATTTTGCCCTAAACATCTTTTCCTCTCTAGCGTAATCTTATCGCTTGTTAAATCAGCTTTTTCCTTCAGCAAAAAGTCTATATCTATTTCATAAAATGGTTCTATTATAGCGTCAGAAGTATCGTGGCTTTCATCAGTTCTTATTTCATTTCATCTTTTATGCTCGTATCATTTGTGCCATCCAATGAAAGGCTGCGCTGCTGGGTCAGTATCATTTGCACCCTCTTTCACGACTGGATTCCGAGAAATTCCTTACTTAATGGGTGCTTCGGGTAAATGGGGTCCGTGGGATGCCCGAGCGAAATCTTTAGATCTAAATACATGAGCTTTTACTATGTAGGGTCTCAAATTGAAGACCTGGGACAATTGGGTGAAACAACAGACTGGATTGTTGAATTTGTTTATTGGTAGATTTCGCCACTTGCCAAATTCGCCTCAATAAAAATGTAGATGAAATGAGATTTCTTGAAACATTGGAAGACAAGCATTTAGTAAATAAAAAACATTGTTTGCGAAAAAACTTCAATTTTTTCTGGCTACCCGCCCGGTAAACCCGATCCGAGTTAATACAATTATTAGCAAATTGCTTGTTCAGTAAGGTCTCTTTTAATTTCCATAATGGAAGCAGCCAAGAAATTACAAAGAACGTGCTCGTCATGGCTCTTGGAACGAAATTAGATTCAAGTGAAGGTTTGCATAAAACTTACGAGTTTTTCTACATTATCTTATTAAGCTAAAGGAGGGTATTGTTTCAAAAACACCTCTATGTCAATAGTAGTAGAAGCTAGTTTAATCTAACCAGACGACGTTAATGTATCGAAACGCACCTGTGTACATGTAAAAAAGCCCCTTCAAGCGAAAGTGTGGGGTGGAGAGAGTAATTTAGGGTGATACATAGCATTGACGCAACCCTCGGCTCTCACCCGTAATTACTGGGGGCCCCGTTTCAATGAACCTAAGCTAGAAACTTTCTAAGGTAGTAGTAGTTATGCAGATGTTGCCGAGGTATTCATTCCTTGGATTTTATGGACGCCTGGTAGTTATTGAGGGGATTCGTGTTTGCGGAGGGTGCATTTTCTTGCAGTTTTCTTGATAGGTTTTATGTTGACTTTTAAAAGAGGATGTGAAATTCGAATGTACGTTCACTTCAGCATTGTGTCTGGTTAGTTGAGCTTTATAGCTGGGGTCATTTTTCTTTGCCTGGTTTACCAGATCATGTGTATTTGGTATAGGATAAACAATCATGCATTAACATTACGAAGAAGTCATCTAAGTAAAATGCCTGCAGAAATTTGGTAGTATCTCGTCGTTAAATCTGTAGCACGAAAATTTCGTCAAGTTCAAAATTATGCTATAGACATTTGGTCGTACAATTAGTGGTGGAAAAGGTAATGGTAATATCCCTTCGTTGAATTTTTAGCAATATTGCTCTCAAACGCAGCCCAATCAGTCCTCGGTTTTAAGACATCAGGGTTACATTATGACAGCCTTAATCTATAACCAGAAACCTCGATCGCTCCTCCCCGATGACTGACGATTTGCGTGGGATTGACCAGCTGAATGCTGATGCTTCCAAATGAACGCGGAAACAGTCAGAGATTAATGACTTGTTTTTACTTAGAATGGTTTGATATTGATCGTAGTAATCTACCAACTAATGGGAAGGAAAGGATACTATCTCGGATAGAATGTTTATTCTGAAAGTTATCGAGCGAGTGTTGGTAAAGTGATCTGAGGCATATTAGTCAAAAAGGGATTACAGTTGCCTTATTCTTCTTTAATAATAAATGCAAAACTTTGAATGGATGTTTGACTATACAGCACAGAGTTAGATTATAGTCTGGAATAGCACATCAACTACTTTTTATTCCGGGAATACTGAGTATGTTCCCTTGGTATAATTTTCGAAATTCGAGCGGACAGATCCGCTAGCAGAACGTAGTAGTAGTGAAAAAAAACATGTAAAAATCTGCGGTGAGTGGCGATGCCATATATTGAGCTTACGATTTATCATCAAGAACTTCTAAAACATTTTTATTGCTAAAACCTTTAACACCATTCAATGTTTACGTATCACATCGTAAAATTCACAACTTTATCTGCCTTCTGACGAATGTTACGCAATAATGTATGCCAAGATTGTATCATCTTTTATTACTGCCACCATATTTGCAGAATATACTTCGTACGAATATGTTCCATATTTGTTATCGACAGGAACAGGGTCTATTAATGTCACAATAATTTGTAATAGCGATGCATGTCGCGTGCCGGTGGCAGCGAATTGTGAGTGTATGATACTGGCCGACAAAGCGCGGCTTGGTTTAATGCACTTGCTTGATATTGTGGTGTGCGTTCGCCCAGCGGAATGTTGTTGAATTAAAAGATTTTAATTATGCAGATATTTAGTGTATGACGTCGTATAATTGTGTATGGTATAAAAAAATTTGTGCACGCAGCCATTGTGGAGAAATTCACCAAAAACTGATTCCGCTGGGCGAACGTTGTCCTGGCGGAACTTTTTTTAATCCATAGATTTTAGAAGAAAAGAGATGTGTCCAAAAATTAGTGTGTATTTGTGTGTAATTGTGTATGTATGAATAAAATTAGTGCATGCATAAACTTCGGAGAAATTCAAGTTTCCGCTACGCGAACGTTTGGCCATTACCTAGTTTTCATATAAAGCGCTTACATAGAGAGCTGTAGATTTTTACATAAGTTGTTTTGAATTTGTTTATATTTGTTTAAAAAATAGATTTAGAAAAAATCGTAGGGCTTAAAAGATAAAAATATAAACGTAAAATACGCTTATTAGGTCTTAGTTCTTAAAGTATGCACTTTGGGGTCTAGATTTTCACGTTTATACTAACCTTGTAAGTGTCTGCAACATGTTGCCAAGTATCAATGATGTTCCGTTAGTAATTAAAGAGTTATAGGACAATTTACCATGAATTGATCACTGTTTACAAAGCAGTCAAATATCACGACGTTCTAAAGGAATTGCATGGTAAAATGTATGCCAATAATTAGTGTATTCATTCAACTATTCACATGCAAAATTTCATGTCATTAAATTCAGTAATTAAAGAAAAACAATTATAATACTGACGAAGCATCGAAAACCTACATAACCCGACCAAGTTCGGATGCCTACAAAAAAGCGGCCGTGCCATATATCTTAGAAACGTTCTTAACCTTGCAATATAGTATTTATTAATATAGTACAGTTACGTACACAAGCGTTAGGAAAAAATAAAACAATTGCATTTCTTGAATGAAAATTATTTTTTTAATAATAACGCCACTATCTACGATAAAAATAAATCTTCAATTAACAAGTACTTCTCTATTTAAATATTCGAGTACAAAAATATTTTTAATTACATATAATACTTAATTATGTAAGTAGGTAATTATGATAACGTTAACAAACGCTTGCAACGACAGCAATAGACTTAAATGTGTTTTAACTAAAATAGGTTTAATAAACGATTATGAATATAAGGGTAAGTATAATATTTCGAGCTTCAATAAAAATTAAAATCACATCACATAATTAGACTATTCAGTTGTTTAGATTTGATCAACATTAAAAAAGTGCTTATAAACTAAAACATTGGTATAAAAAAGGTATTTTCAAGAAAATATTCTTAAATGAGTAGCAAATACAGTAAATAACCTCAACATACATAAGTCACTACCAGTACAACGGTATACATCAATTAAAAAATCGATTCAAGAAGTAGTTTTTTTAAGTTATTAGATTGTTTGATCCACTAAAGTTGCAAAGAGGAACGCTCGTGCATGCCTAGTCCATTGGTTAAATAGTGTAATAAGCTACAATATGATAAATATTTACCTAAACAGTAGTAGGTACTTACATGTGGTAATTATTTAATTTCCCTAAGGGCTATACTTAGTTAGAATCCTGATCCGTGAAATCTTCAATAGAAATTAGCTGTATGAATTTTATTTGTCTTAAATAATAGGTATATCTAGATTATATCTAAAGTCTCAAAAGCATACTTAAATAAAGTACCTACGTAAATAGTACCTACTTTCTGTCATAGTCAAATACATTTAAAAAGTAGGTGTACAAAAATAAATGACATTATTATATCGAAACAACAATTATGTTATCACCTATACCAATTCAATACCGATATTATACTGTAAATTTTGGGATGTTACCTAAATATATTGCACGGCCGCTTTTTTGTAGCTATTCGAACTTGGTCGGGTTATGTAGGTTTTCGATGCTTCGTCAGTATTATAATTGTTTTTCTTTAATTACTGAATTTAATGACATGAAATTTTGCATGTGAATAGTTGAATGAATACACTAATTATTGGCATACATTTTACCATTCAATTCCTATAGAACGTCGTGATATTTGACTGCTTTGTAAACAGTGATCAATTCATGGTAAATTGTCCTATAACTCTTTAATTACTAACGGAACATCATTGATACTTGGCAACATGTTGCAGACACTTACAAGGTTAGTATAAACGTGAAAATCTAGACCCCAAAGTGCATACTTTAAGAACTAAGACCTAATAAGCGTATTTTACGTTTATATTTTTATCTTCTAAGCCCTACGATTTTTTCTAAATCTATTTTTTAAACAAATATAAACAAATTCAAAACAACTTATGTAAAAATCTACAGCTCTCTATGTAAGCGCTTTATATGAAAACTAGGTAATGGCCAAACGTTCGCGTAGCGGAAACTTGAATTTCTCCGAAGTTTATGCATGCACTAATTTTATTCATACATACACAATTACACACAAATACACACTAATTTTTGGACACATCTCTTTTCTTCTAAAATCTATGGATTAAAAAAAGTTCCGCCAGGACAACGTTCGCCCAGCGGAATCAGTTTTTGGTGAATTTCTCCACAATGGCTGCGTGCACAAATTTTTTTATACCATACACAATTATACGACGTCATACACTAAATATCTGCATAATTAAAATCTTTTAATTCAACAACATTCCGCTGGGCGAACGCACACGATATTGTGATGTCCATTGTCAGGTCGTATGGGAAATATCCTATGTAGTTGATGGTAGGTATACGTGTGTGTAGCTGATGCGTCGTATCACGGAATGGATATAATGCATTGTGGTTTGCTATTGACAGAGAATTGTAATGTGTAGTGTTTGTGTTTATGTCAGGATGATTCAAAAATGTGTCTACTCTTTGCTTTTTATATTAACTATGGGTTAATGATTGTGTTTTTTATGTACTTATCTGTCACCGAAAAATGTCAGACTACGTAAGATTGTAATAGATCTTGTTTAGATTGTATTTTCTCGATATGTTGGTCAGAAATCGTTTCGTATTTATGAGAGTTCACAATTTCACGCGATATTCGGCTATCAAGTTTTAAGCGAGTTATTTGGTGAAGCCATCAAATAATATATACCTTAGGGTATATATTATTTGATGGTCTCGGAGTTCTAGGGTCTTTCAATATATTTGCAGCAATGTGAAATGTAAGCTTGAATATTTGTTGCAAATAGCGAGACCCCATTAGGTTATTATGAAATTAATAAAATATACATATACAGAAAAGAACATAAACAATTATGGCTTTAAAATTCCCTCAGCTAGAAACTCCGAACAAACATACCTACTCCTATAAAACCCGTAAGCGAACTCCCGCAAAGTATCAAACGTAACATTTACAAAATAAATTAAAACAGAATTAAAGGCAAATCTTCAAGTGTTTGCAAAGTTTTAACTCCAGCGTTTGATGTTATAAGTGGTTCAGCGTTTGAGATATTTTGCTCCCTCATAATGTGTTGTTTAATTTGCTTGAAAGCTTCCGATATTTGTATTTTGGCTGTCGAAGATGAAAAGAGGTTATTAGTGGTTTCGTCATTAAGATGTTTTAATTATTAATGATGAACATAGTGCTTATGTTTTTGTTGCCATGTCAAGTGGCTTTATGGAACACTAGGTTTGCCATTGGCTGCACCCGCTCGGAATAAGTAGGTACTTCCCCCCTATATTCCTATTATTAAAAGTACCTTGCGAATGTGTAATTCCGATGCAGAAGTTATATTACAATAGTTTCATAAAAAAAATCCGTTAAATGGTTTTTTACGAATTTTGATTTGAAGAGTTAGGTAGCTGCAAACATTTATTTGTCCTTACAATTTTTGCGTTTATAATAGTAACTAACGGCTTCGCTAGTCGTCGGTATCCCAAGGAAAGTTCTTCGGGGATTCTTCCTTATCCTAATTTAGGGTAAGGTCCACCTAGGCTAGATTCCATCACCCACAAATTGCAAAACTATTTAGTCCGTCAGTTAGAGTATTGAAAAATAATGGACACGTATTTTTTGTTTTTGTAAATCAATTAATAAATTGACAAAGATAAAACGCATCAAAACTCGGGAGTTCGAGGGCTCGTGACGTCACAACTCACTAAAAATTATGCGACGGTGTGACGTATTGAGAATTTTTAAAGCGTCGTAACTTCGTCAATTTTGGTTCCCGTAACAAAAGAAAAAACACGGGCAAATGATAATCTAACTGACGGACTAATTAGATTTTTTCAGGACACCAGCCTATTGTGGCCAGAATTATCCAGCCGCAGTTCTGGGTAAGAATATTATATTACTAGCCAATAATGTAGTATGTACTTTCTACAAAAATGTATTGCACGAATGCATGAACAATATCCTAGATGAAAGTCTGACCACAATGGAAAAATGCCAATGGAAGAATGCCTTTTGTGGTCAAAATGAAGATCGAATTCTCCAAGCGGAGTGTTAGGGCACGCAGGTAGGTATACATTGCAGATGCGGAATTTAGTAACCACGGCTCTGGAATGCAAAGGGCACTAGGAGGAACACGGATAGGTTTTAGTCAGTAAGAGTATGACACTCCCATCCGCTTCACCCAAAGTGGGAGGAGTCATTTGATGATTTGCCATCCATAAAATAAATAATCCATAATACATTGCAAAAAAAAAACAAAATCCATCTTATCTCTCAAATACAGTGATACGTAGTGAATCCTGGGTGGTAGGTACTAGTTTGTTAAGGTTCCTGATTCCTGTGGTCACTGTTCAACGTCGCGTCGTTTGGGCATCCATTCCGACGAATGAAGTTTTTATGCAATTTGGAGTGTGGCCAGACTGAGTGCAGAGCCAAAGGACTCTTATCAAGACTTATGGCCTTTTGTGGCCAAAATTATGTAGGTAGGTACAGAAACATATTACAGTGTCTATCCACTTTATTGTAGCTGCATGTGCTGCAAAAGCTGACACTAATTTGTTACTAAATATTATTTGTTTTTTATGCTATATGCTTGCCTTGGTATCAACATCATGGAAGGGTACCGCAAACCACGGCTTGCCCGTCAAACTCCTCCGGAACCCTGCCTCCCGCTCCGCCAGCCCCTCGGGAGTGCCAACATGAGCCCACAACACCACCTGCACAACCCTCAGACGGGGATGCACCCGCTTATAGATCTCTTCCAAACGTACACCGAAATCGTCACTCGTGTCACTTATATTCGCGAAAGAAAAGTATATTCCGCACACGGCCCCTTCACCCTCTTCCACACAGTCGGACAAAGCCTCCAACGTTGATATATTTTCGAATTTCCCATTCTGAGTCCCCGACTCACACTTGACCAACACCTTCCCAAACAGTTTTTCGCGCCAATCCATTTTTACTTTTTTATAATTCAGAATTTCGGATACACATCCATAATTTTACACGTGCACACTATAAATGTTTGTTTGTTTATCTACGTGTTCGGTTTTCAAATATTTACGAAACACTGTGGAGCAGACGTGACTGCATGGCACTATGAACTTTACAAAATAAAATAATGAAATATTTAGCACAAGACAGAAGTTTGCACGCTAAGAATGGAATGCGAATCAAAACTTTTTTTGCTTGGCCGCAAACTTAGTTATGACTTAAAATGTGTTAGAAATAAGTTATTGGGGATAAGTTTTGAGTTATATTAGTCATGGAACACAGGATGTGCAGCAGTGATTAGAAGTTTTATTTTTAAATTAGACACGCGCGCGCGGTTGCTTGGCGGGAGGTGCAACGGCCGCTCGCCCCCGTAAACAAAGCCAGACTGGACTACTGGAGTGGAGGGAACGCGTAGCGAAGCCCTCAGTGCAGACATAGAGCAAACATTTGAGAACAAACAGACAGGAGAGATCAAAAAAAGCTGCGTTCATATTTGTTTTGTTTGAACGTAAATACCTAAGCGTTGTCGCCTGATTTGTTTGCTTCGAAAATGGCCTTTAGTCGTACAGGTTTTTTTTATTCTGATGTGGTCTGGTCTTGACTGTTTGACTCTTGCCTCCTTGATGATAGATCTATTTCTTGTTTGCAGTTCTAATAAGTCGGCAAGTCTGTGTGCATTTATGTTTTCTTTATTGTTTTCACGGTTTCTAACCGCTCTGTAGTAGAAACTTAAGCGACCACTGACTTCTGCTGCGTTGTTGTCGTGTTGAGTTGTGTTGTGGAGCTTGTCTACATCCTACATCTACACTAATATTATAAAGAGGAAATACTTGTATGTTTGTTTGTTTGACATGAATAGGCTCCAAACTACTGGACCAATTTGAAATTGTTAGATAGCCCATTTGTCGAGGAAGGCTTTAGGCTATTATCATCACGCTACGACTAAAAGGAGCGGAGCATTATTGGAAAATGTGGCGCAGACGAAGTTGCGCGGGTCAGCTAGTTCAGTAATAAATGGGCCATTGAGTTCCTTTTCTAATTACTGCTATGAAAGCAGGGGAGAGCACGTGCACAGTTTTACTTCATGTACTTACTTCAAGAAGAACGAGTCTAAAATTTTTTTTTTTTTGTTTCTACGACGGTAACATAACAGGGGCCCGAGTCTGCTATTACAATAGTGTCAGAATGGTCGATCACTGATTTCAAAATGGTTGATTTTGAAAAGTTTGGTAATCTACTAACATAATGGCGACATAATGACATTCCAATGATCAACCACTGACACGCCATTGAAAGAAAGCCATATGAATGGTAATCTCGTACCAATGACAGTTTTATTATTTACGAACTTCTCACTTCTTCAGATTGCTTATAACACTAATAAATAATATGTAAAACTAAATATAAATAAAATCTGGCATGAATAAATGCTCAAATTTAGGTCGGTTTTATAATAATGGCAATACCGCAATTCTATTACGAGACCATTGACGTGCCGGTGACTGGCCACTGACGTGCCAGTGACCGTACCATTATGTTTTTTTTTTCTCTTTATCTAAAGGGGCTTGTTCAATTTGAAGATGTCGCCCCTGTAATACAAATTACAAAACCCAACACATATTTCAAAAAACAATCACACTGCTGATTTACTTAGGCTATTCTATTTTTAGTGCCCTTTTGAGTGAGCCTTTAGCAAAATGACAATGGCATGACAATGACATCGTGTCGGAATGACAAATTTATAAAAATAGCAGACTCGGGCCCCAGCTGGACACTTGTGTAAAGTATCAATTTTTAGGGTTCGGAACATCCGTGATAAACGGAAACCTTATAGGAACACTCGGGTGTCTGTCCGTCTTTCACAGTCAGTTTTCTTCCGATCTATTGGACCGATTCTGTTGAAATTCGGTATACATATGGAATTCTGTGAATCAAACCCGGATGCGTAAATAAATAAATTTTGAGTACAGGAGTCACTATTGCGGGTCCAACTACAAAATTAAAAAATAAGCTTATCAAAATGTATCGTGTGATATATCAAATGAAGGGCATACTGAGCTCATGAGAGGGTTTTAATTATGTTTTTTTTTTCATAATTTTAAAATAAACAGTTTCTTGTTGTTTTAAAATTAGACCAAAATGACCATTTCCCCTTCGCTTATCTCTGAAACTACTGAGCCTAAAATATTGAAATAAATGCAGACAATAGTTATATACCTAAAGATAACAGGAAAACCATAAGAAGTCTGTAGTGTTACAATATCATGTAAAAAAAAAATTATTTGGTTCGGAACCCTTTGCACGGGAGTCCGACTCGCACTTGGCCAGTTTTTAAATGTCCATTTACAAATGCAAGAGGGACGGCGATGACTGGTGAGGCCGAGGGTTTTTTTTTTTTTTTTTTTTTTTTAATAATACTGGTCCCTGTGACATTGTCAGATTTCACAGTTATTTCGTTCTTAGATACTAATCTACATTTTAAATATTTCTAACGTGACCCTTGCAGGGTCTGGCTCTAGTTTTCCTACCACTCTACTTTCTCTACTCTAATTTATTACATTTTCTGTACAGGCGGTCTTTTGAAAATCTTTCAACCGCTTGTGCCTATCTTCTATACAAATTTATTGACTTCGATGTTACATTTTCATTACAGGGAGTGACTGAGACTCCTTGTGCCTAATTCTATTTCTATAACTACCATTTTTCTTGACAGTTCTCACAGTCCCCATCTGTCTTATCTTTTTCCGTTACATTTTTTGTTACAAGGTGTCTTTTAAACAATTTGGACATGCCTTGTGCCTACCCTTATATCTATTTGTTTACATTTTCTTGACAACACTAGTTGTGCCTACTTCTTATTCTATACTAATTCTTTAGTTACTTTTTTACATTCTATAATTTCTTGCTATATATATTTACAGGACATTTATTAGGTTTTTTTTTTTTTCTTAAAATACATGATTGTTAATTTCTTTTGACAACCTTATTCACACTATTTCTTAAACTCTACAACTTATTGTTTACTATTTTGCCTTATCTTTACTACTACGATATATTTTTAAAATATACTTGTAGTAAATGCTTACATTGTCTTATTTCTATTGATTACAATTTTTATTATTTTTACGCAATACTCCATAAAAGTTTCGCATGTGAGTTTGCTTTTAATGAGTGTCTAGGAGTAGGTTTTGCATATCAATTTTGATACCTAATTGTTGTTCCAAGTCGAACCTGTCCCTTTCGTGTACTGGGCAGTCTAGCAAGACGTGAAACACTGTCTCCGAGGCATCTGGATCACAGATACATGCGGGGCTCTCCTTGCACTTAAATCGATGTAAGTACTGGGAGAGTCCCCCATGTCCCGTGAGTACCTGTGTCATGATCCCTGCTGGCTTCATTTTCCTAATGAGTTGGTAGGCGTCTACTACGTCTGGGAGAAACACTTTTGTGACGGAGGCTGTGTGGCCCGACTTGTATCTCCCATTCCATTCGTCAAGGGAGTCCTTGCGGATTATCCGTTTGACGAATGAGACAGGGCACTGGTCATAGTCGGGGCTACTCCGGGTCGAGAGAGCAGCCTCTTTCGCGAGCTGATCTGCGCGTTCGTTTCCTACTAACCCTACGTGTGCTTTAACCCAGTACAAGCTCACAGTTTTGCCCTGGTTTAGAGCTCCATTTAGGTGTTCGCGCGTCTCTACCGCTAATGGATGCAGCGCACTGTAGTTAGTGACAGTCTCAAGAGCAGATTTTGAATCACTGTATATGCAGAATGCAGTCTCTGTGCGCTTCAGGATCCACTTCACGGCTCTGCATATAGCCAGGATTTCCGCTTGGTATACGGTGCAGTACGCGGACAGACTTAACTTGATGGTCTTGATCTCTGCCTCGCCTTTCCATATGGATAGCGCGGCGCCGACCTTGCCCTCAAGTTTGCTGCCGTCGGTGTATATTTTCACCGCCTGCCCGTTGCTATTATCGACCTGGTGTTGTGTGGTCAAGCTCCAGAAGATCAGCTCTACACGCAGAGCCGGATGCGGACTCTCTGCAAATCCTACCACACGTTCGGTCTCCCGATCTCCTAGCACCAGCCGAGACGACCCTCTCCTTGCTTCATACAGGGCGGCTGCCTCCTGTATTCGAAGGTCGAGAGGCAGTATTCCGGCCAGTACTAGTGCTGAGTTCAGTGAAACCGTGCGGTATGATTTGCACAGTTTCTGTGCGAAGCCCCTCTGCACTGCATTTAACGCCTTCTGCGTTCCAATCTTTTTGGCTGCTGGCGCCCATGCGCTTGCTGCATACAGGATGATTGGTTCTACCACTGCCGTGTAAATTGTCCTGATGACATCGGGATGAAGTCCCCAGTTTACTTTTGCGGCTCTGGACAGCTGCTTGTATACGTCTGCCGCCTTTTTGCAGACCTTCGCAACGTGGGTGTTAAACGTCATTTTGTCGTCCAGAGTTAGTCCCAGGACTTTGATTTCTCTTGACATACCAATGCCAGTCCCTCCCATCCGCAAGAGCGGGGTGTCGTATTTGAGCTGAGGCCGAGGGTTGCGGGAGTCCGCTGTTAACGAGACGATCAGAAACAGGACCGATCATGAACTGGATCAATTAGATAGGTATAGTAGCTTGGAGGGAGTAAGGAGCTCGTGACTCTAAATAACAACAGCCGCACGGTCCGATCTTCAAGGTTAAGCAACGCTTGCCAAGGTTGGTCTGTGGATGGGTGACCATCTTAACATATCTAGTTTCCTTCGTGCCTCGGAAAGCATGTTAAGCCGTTGGTCCCGGCTGTCATTGGTAGATCTTTGGCAGTCGTTACGGTTTGTCAGAAGCCAGTAAATCTGGCTCCAGTCTTCCCAAGAAATACCGTGTGGTAGGCGGCCGCTCCACGTAAAATACTCGTATCCAGCTGAGTACGGTTTGAGTGGAAGCCAACCCCAATGTAGTTGGGTAAAGGCTAGGATGATGAGTTGCTTAGGAGGGAGTGTCTTTCGGCTGAACACAAAGATCAGCGACCAGCGTATCCACGTTCCAATCCATAGTATTCTATCTTTTCTAAATAAAACAAAGCAAATTAAAATCCGGTCTTTGGTGGTCGCAGGTAACGAATATTTACATAGTCTAGCACAGCTGTAAGTAGCATATACCTACGTACTTGCAGCCTGTACCAAAAAAACAATAAAATAAATACACTTCAAGTCTTTTTTGCATTCTGGTGTGGAACCAACAAAACTCACAAGCAAGAAATAATTCTGATTATGTCATTGATGATGCAATGCTGCTATGTTTGATTCTGAATAATTATGAGAACGAGGAACAAAAAATTTAGTGTGCCTTCAAACAGTTTGGCAATCCATTTGGCGAAGTATGCTCATTAGTATTACTTATAAAAAAAGAAATACTTAATAGAAATAAGAATAATTTATTAAAAGCTAATCTTGATTACCGAGCGTTTGGTTTCTTTAAAAATTAAGCGTAGGTAATAGTATTTTCAAAGACTTCCTGCACTAGGCTAGGCCTGTCACGCAGGAAGCTTTCAAATATTGTGAAAGAAAATACCATGTCAAGAATAGGGTGAAGACAGTGGTAATAGCAGATAAAGAAGAAAGAAGAAAAAGTGATGCATGTCATGCATAGATGAAGAATATAAGAAGACAAGTCAATTGGGGAACAGTCGTAAGCTGGTTTAAAAGGTGAAACAACAATCATTAAATTCGGCGACACCATTGAGACTGTGGCCGAAAAGCTGGGCATCTTAAATAGAGTGAAGCGATACTTCACGCCTGACCAGCCAACCCTTTACAAAACACAAGACCAATCCTGCATGGAGTATTGCAGCCACGCTTAACCTGGTGGAACCTGTGTTCCACCAGGTTAAGCGTGCCTAGCTCTGTAGCTAAGAGACTCATTGGCGACGTAAAACTAGTGGATGTCAAGCTTCACAGTTAGGCTTATCGCCGCAAGAAAAAACTGAAAAAAGCGGCCAGGTTGCCCGCTTGTTGGTCTTCTACAGATTGTACTTGGGTGGTTGTGTCCAAGAACCCCACGACCTCATCCCACCCCCGTTTTACTATCGGACATCTAGATCTCTACTTTGTTGATATTCCACAAAATCGCCTTAAGCGTTTCTAAACGTCATTCATAATTCGCACAGCAAAGGAGTTTAACTCTCTGTCTGCGTCTGTGTTTCCGAACACATTCAACACTAATCTCTTCAAAGAGTGAACAGGCTACTTCTACGTAAGGTGTCACTACATGTACATAGTCGAATTTGTCTCTGTAATCTCTGATCTGACCTACATAGACTAGAGTCAAGAGCGCCCTTCTCAAATAAAAAAAATGGTTACCATGATAAATTCAATGTATAACATTCTTTGACGAAATCACGATCAATCGTTCGTTGTTTAGTGTTAACTCTATCTATTCAATTGCTAATTGTAGATTAGTGAGTGACACTAGTAACTTAATGAGCTCCTGAATAATTTAGTTGGCACTTGGCAGCGAACGTTTTCAAATCTATCCGGAATTTGTACCAGGCGTGTGTGAAATGCGTCCGGAATTCCGCCCTCTGGAAAACAGTGTAGGCAGGCACAGACATGCCTTGTACGTTCTCCTATTATACCTAAGAGTGTGTATTCCGTCCACTAGCGCCGCCAATCGTTTTTTATTAATTGTGGTAAATTTAAGACACGTAGATAAAAAACCGCTCTGTAGTGCACTGAAGAAATGTATCTATTATTTTTTGACAGCTATTTTTAATACATTACTCATGGTTAAATAGCCAAAACGGCAATTATTGCTAAAAGTGGCCACTTTTAGCAAAAATATCGACTTAGGCAACTATTTATGTTCTAAAGTACAAAACATAACTCTCAAAACATAATAAATACATTTCTTCAGTGCACCACAGAGCGGTTTTTTATCTACGTGTCTTAAATTTACCACAAATAATAAAAAACGATTGGCGGCGCTAGTGGACGGAATACACGCTCACTGTGGTTTTATAAATGATTGACGTATAGAGCTTCCGCAATGACAGAATTGTGTGTCCAGAATTTAAATTGTAACTGAAATGACTAGCATACACAATATCGATAGGTATTTTTGTAGTTACAGAGTATGGTATGTGAGTTGTACAACATAGGTACCTACCTGTCTATCTGATGGATAGGATATCTACCAAAATCTGGGAGCCTGTTGGCATTACAAACATTTCTGCCCACATCGAACCAATAACAATAGAATGTTTGCTCTAATTCGTATTTTATTTCTCTAACCGGTTAGATCCGGAGGTGGAACCATTAAGGCCGCCGATTTTATACTTTATTTTTATGACATTAAGATTTATATCAGTGATGTCAAGTGGAACTAATGGTTCCACTCCGGGCGCAACCGGACTGCAGTAGATGTATCTATTCTTAAATCGAATCGATATTGACAACATTGTATTTCGATTACATAATTCAAAAGAATACCATGATATCTAACTGTTCTATGGAATATCTTGTCGATTCTTCTCCATTGATAATCTAGATACAATGAACAACCAATGGCTTTATTTTAATTTGTCGACATTCAAAGTGTCTTAGTGTTCCTGGACTATTTGTTTTACTAATGATAGGCACTAGGCAGATGTTTGACCACTATCTCACCTGATGGTAAGCGATGATGTGGTTGAAGATGGAGCACGCTAATAATATCATTGACATACCTACATTATTTGACATTGGCTTAGTAGAATATTTCAGTATATGGAACAAGCATTGGAGGGCCGTTTAGAAATATTTATTGAAGTCCCAAGCAACAAACAAACATAATAAAAGCGTATCCTAATATCTGTAAGTGTTTTGTTTCGATTAGGACAGCGGAGAGAGGAACACTGATTGTTATGTCCGTAGTTTCGTCTGTCTGGACTGTTTTCATCGTCGTTTTTCTTACGGTAGAACACAATAGCTTTAGTGTTGGCACTCAGTCGATCTACGTTGAACTTATTAATACGCTAGATTCCATCTTCCATCATTTCATCCACAAATTGCAAAACTATTTAGTCCGTCAGTTAGAGTATACGTATTTTTTTGTTTTTGTAAATCAATGAATATTGACAAAGATAAAACGCATCAAAACTCGGGAGTGGGGGCTCGTGACGTCACGAATCACTGAAAATTATGCGAAGGTGTGACGTACCTATTGAGAATTTTAAAAGCGTCGTAACTTCGACAATTTTGGTTCCAGTAACTAAAGAAAAAACACAGGTCAAATATTTTTTGATAATCTAACTGACGGACTAATTAGATTTTTTCAGGACGCAAGCCTATTGCTTGTAGGCAATTTTGTTGTGTTGTTATAATATACGGCATTTAGTCCATCCGTATGCGGTACAGAGAGTAATGTCCCGCAAACCTCCACTGAAAAGTGAGGATCCTCCGACTAGGCGGTTGTTGTGCCTGGTGGGCAATTGCCTGATAGTTCATATTCGAGCTGATGTACCTATATGTTCAAATCGCATGGTAAACTCTGCTTGCGCGATGCAGGATTTTTAGAACGCTGTTGGATAGATGACGTAGTGTTTCTTTTTGTTGCGATATAGATTGGTTCTTGTGGCGACATTGATGCCGCTACAAAAATACAAAATCCTTTATTTCAAATAGACCAGCTAGTCTATTCTGTAAATAACCACTTCGATATCGACTTCACCTGAGTGACTAAGCTTACAAAGTGAACTTTATTTCGCACATCATAAGGTCTTATATTTATACGAATTTGAAACTCACCTCGGATTCCGCTGTCGAGACACGAAAATGTTGTTACAGAATAGCACTGCAGTTACAGGCACTTTGAATAGTCAAGGTCTGTCAGTCAAATAGATGAAGCTAATCCTGCCGCGCTAGCGACAAGAGCTGCAGGTTGTTCAACATAACACACCCACCGACCCAATTTCCAGCGCGGCAGTTGCACCCACCAAAGAGTAGATCCTATGGAGATGAACGTGCGAGAAACTCCATGGGCACTCTTTTGCTACTACTTTGTGCACAAAGAAATTTAACTAATAAACTTTTTTAATCTCGAATGAAGCCAATTTGCTGTTGCGTTGTAGCATGCCATAACCGGTCAACGAGACATCTACATTCATTGACATTTTCATTTTCAATGAAGTCGTAGGTAAAGTCTACCTGGCCCCTTATTCCCCTTTATGGCTCCCTTCAAAATGGTTGAGCCGAATGGTGCTGGCGCATGCGTCATGTTCGTGAACGGGCGCCGTCAGTCGGGACTGGTCATTTCTTAGCTGCCATGGTTAATTTTAATTATTTCTTTGAATTGTTCCTCTTTTATTCCGGACGCTTTTATCCTACTCGTCTTTTACATCGTTCTCACATGTATGTATAATGTCAACCCGATGTAAATAAATCTTTGTAAAAAAATATTATTTTTAAAAGAGTGTCCGTGGAGTTTCTTGCACGTTCTTCTCCATAGAGATCTACGCTTTGGAACGTGCAAATAGCTTCAACTTTTTGGACCGACCGACCTTGACAATTCAAAAGTGCCTGTAAATGGTTTAATTGAAATAAATGCTTGAATTTTGAATTTTGAATTCACAACCATTCGATTCGATTCCGTGTCGGTAGGGAACCGAATTCGACAATCTCATTTCCGAGTCGAAGAACTGTCAAAACGCTATTCACAGATCCGAACGGATGTGTTTTTTCTATCCGATATACCATTGTGTTTATGGGGAACGCTAAAAAATGGTAGTAAATAGATGATCGTAGTAGAAAATTTAAAGTAGTAAATAAAATTGGTTTATTTGAATATTTTGTTCCGTTTAAATATGGAATATACAGCTAGTTGCAAACGATACAAAATAATTTTATTATTAACCAAAATAAACTTTATTTCGAATAAACCTGCTTTGTAAACAGCAGTCTGTCAAACTGGCAAAGCGGAAAAAGTGTTAACTTTTAAAACTTTAGAACTATTTTCATCAACTAGCTAATAGGTACCCCCAAATTACCTTGTATTTCTACCTTTAGCTTACTCACTGATCGTCAAAATTCTATAGTATGGACACACAAACTTCAAGTTTTGTATTCAAAAGAAAGGAAAAATAGTATAAGCCTTTGTACTTTTTTTTGTGCGAAAAGTATAAATAAATAAATAATAATAATAATAAAATAATATAGAGAGAAATAAATATTACAGATACAGTCAATAAATAATGGCAGGTAACTTATTTTATTAGAAAACAATTTGATTTGACTTGGGTGTACATGAGATCTCACAGGTACATTTTGCTATGAAAGGTTTGTGTAGCAGGATTTATACTTTTGTAAAAAAAACTGTCTGACTTGACGGCAATCTTCTCTTCGGCCAATAAAAGAGAAAGTGGATTCAGTCGTGTTGTTCGCGGCGCCTAGTAGGGATGCCAGTATTAGTTATCAAGTCCTTTTACGGCAGATGAGTGCGTTTCAGGGCCTTATTTCTTCAATGAGGCTAAGGGCCATGTCGGGTGTTAACCTATAAACGGACTGAAACCGCGGGTCGGCAAAAGGATTCGTCATATCCTAGGCTCTATGAAGAGACAACGTCTCCTGCCTCTGTTGTTCTGCGGCACATCGACGGTCTCTGGCTCGCACAATCACGTACTCCATCTACCAAAATACCAAATTACGAGTATGTTATCTAAAATCTTGAACGAATATCACATTTCCGCAAACACTTTGACTTTATGTAAATAAGTATAAATCGATGAAATACGGTCAATGCATTAATAAAAATTAATTAATTTACTTCAGGCAGTGTTCAAAAAGTTTACAGTATTTTTATTTCACTGAAATAAGCTGGAAATATGGTTTATTTATTCGTTTTAATTTCTTTCGATATGACTCCCGATAGCAAACAGCTGTCGGAAAGATTCGAGTCTTCTTATCGAATTTGAACTGTCAAAATGTTTCGGTTTCGGATCTGTGAATTGCGTTTGGAGGACATCTTCGATAACTTAGACGTTCGATTCGATACGGAATCGAATCGAATGGTTGTGAATAAGGGGCCTGAATAGACATCGATCTTAACCTCAATACATTAGGTACAGTCGCCAGCTATCCAGTTATCCAAAACTGTCAAATTTTCCCATTCAATCTTGAACCTAAACCTTCAGCGATAAAGTTGAAAATCTGACAGATTGCTGTAGCTTGATCTGTACATAAGTATCTAAGTATGTAGTTTTTTGTTCAGTGTCTTATGAAGAGTTTTACATTTTTATGTGAGAAATACCTAACTAAACTATAAGATGATCACAAAGATGACGTCATTATATTAATTAATTAAGCGTCATCAACTCAGCAGATGTTTCATTTCCAGCTACAATTTTAATTCAAATCTCCATCACAAACAAAACGAATGAAAAATGAATGAAGTTGATAAAAGTGACAACAACAGTCAACAAAATATGAAGATACATCGCAGCCTTTCGGCACATGTCGCATCTTAGTAAGTATTGTATTACCTACATTTCTTTATTTTAATGAAGACTTCTTCTTGTACACGGTGAGCGATGGAATAGATATATAACGTCTAAAGAAACGATAAGCTTGGCAGGGGCGTAGCTAACGCCATATCTGCCGTATCAATTATACGGGGCCCCCGGGCCACGGGGGCCCGCAACGTCCGTAAGCAAAAATTTTTAAAAACTTCCCAAATTACCTAAGAACTTCGATGGGACATGAACGCCAGTCAGAACTGTCACTATTGTCCATAGAGGCAGAAACTTTAGAAAAACTAAAGTCATCATCAGCTATTAATGATTTAATAAATCAGTTAGTAGTGAAAGTGAATTGTTTGTAAAACTTTGGAAAAAGTGACAGATCGAAAATTATGATGAATAAATATTTCTTTTGTGAGTAAGTAATCTTTACCTTTCCTAAGGGCCCACAAACAAATTTTTATACGGGGGGCCAAGGCAAGCTACGCCACTGAAGCTTGGCAACTTGCACACATGTCATGTGCAATTTGTTTTGTTTGTTTATCGCGCAGTGCTGCAGCGGAATACCTTATAGTAATATCATAAAACGCTGCAACATTGTCAACCACGCCCAATTTTGCCTATTTCTTTTAAATTACATAATATCCAGTTTGCTTACTTTTTTCTCGTTTTCTACCATTTGGAACGAAATATTTGTTATTTATTATGGCAACATATTTTTCTTTTAATGATAACTTTATTGATAGTTTGATACTCAGTCATTTGAGCGACAAAAACCGTTGCAAGTGGGTGTTGTTTTGGCCTTCTGTAACTTTTACTATTGGGGCTAAAGTCTTTACTTTAGCCCCAATAGTAAATACAACGATAATTAAGTATATACTAACTATATAGGTATACGACTAGGTGACCCACGCAACTTCGTCTGCGTCACATTTTCCTTTAATGCTCGGCTCCTTGTAGTCTTAGCGTGATGATATGTAGCCTTAGCCTTCCTCATTAAATGGGCTATCTAACACTGATTATAATTTTCAAATCGGACAGTAGTGCCTGAGATTAGCGCGTTCAAGTAAACAAACTCTTCAGCTTTATAATATTCACTTGTCATTCACTCCACCCTAGTGATCACGCTGAGATGTCAACAGAATAGACCGGTAGGACAAGAGTCAAACAGTTGCAACCACTACACATACAAAGTGAAAACATCTTTGTTTAATCGACCTTCATTGCTGACTGTGCCTAACTAACTTTAACCCATCCCTCATTCTGAAACATGATACCTACACAATTTCAATTAACAATAACAGGAAACATGAAAGCGAGCGCTAATTAATTGGACAGACAATAGATACAATTCCCAGCAAAAAATTAAACAAACACCTACCTACCTACTGAGACAGTGACGGGACGGCCTCATCGCTGTAGCGAAAACAGCTATATGATTTATATGGCTGCTTATGGAAATCAATAGGCGTAAAGCGGTTAAACAAAAATAAATTATAAAACGCAACTTTGCTGTGGGTGATAGACGTACAAACTTATAGTTTATAAGTAAGATCGCGAACTTCCTCGACTCGACTTCAGTGACACACGTGAAAGCTTGTTCATTATTCGGGTACCTACCAGGGGGACTGACATGTCGTCAATGTAGGAAACTTTTTGTTATTAAGGAATAATGTTAGGATCGCCAATCTAACGTGGCAGTGGGCAGGGCACATTGCTAGCAGAATGGATGGTCGATGGGGCCGAAAAGTTCTGAAGTGGCGACCGCGTACCGGAAGATGCAACGTTGGAAGGCCTACCACAAGGTGAACCGATGACCTGGTGAAGGTCGAGGGTAGCCGCTGGATGCGAGACGCACAGGACCGGTCGTTGTGGCGACGCTTCGGGGAGGCCTATGTCCAACAGTGGACATCTTTCAGCTGCTATAATGATGATGGTGATAGCCAGAAAGGATACTTGGATGAGAGAAGCAATTTCATATTGAATAGCAGATGACTGTGCCAAAATTTCGGCACATAATATTTAGTCGGCTCGACTCCTGAACCTGTTACAATCGTGTTCCTGAAACAATCAAGAATTCTGTTCATAATAATTAGTGTGAATAGCTACGAAAATCTGTCATTTTTCAGTCAGTCAACGTGTCACAAAACCAAGTAATGCCTCGCGTACTTACGTACGGTGACACACGAGCGAAAAATCTCGTCGAGTCATAAGTCCGCGACGCGCGTACTTGCACGCACGTCTATCACCGACTTACGTGCAAGAAACAATCTATTCCTCCGGACTAGCCAGCACAGACTACATAGAGATACTACGTATCTAGCCAGGTCAATACCTCTCTTTTGGCACTATTCATTCATGAACGAAAAAACGTTACGTCACTGTCACCATACGTAGTATCTCTATGTAGTCTGTGCTGTCACCTTCAACTTGACATCTGTGTGACAGCCGGTCAACGGCTGCTACGTACGGTAAAATTACGAAAACTGCGAAAAAAATAAACAAAAACAATCTATCGATAAATACTCGGTTTTAGCGCTAGCGGCAATCAGGCGACCGGTATTTCATTAATAATAAATTATGGATGATAACATAAATATAATAATCTCTGGAGAAAGTGATGAAGATGACTCATCTGCTGAAAGACCGCAAAAAGTTTCTAACAGTTAGTACTTCATTATTATTTTAGCTAATAGTTTCGTGGTATTTAGTTACTCTATTCATTTATAGATGAACTGGTAGGCTAACTAGAGGAACGGATAAACGGCTGGATTAACTTGTTATTTTAAACATAAAAATCACTAAAGTCAGACTGTCAGACCGAGTTTTACAAGTCTTCTGAAAATAGGATTATGATGAGACTGTGTTGTTCCATCATCGTGGTTTATTTTATATGAAAAGAAGAATAAAACAAACAAAAATGTTAGTCTCCATTTTACTGACCATGAATACCATGAATCATCAGGTTACTCAGAGTGAGTTTTAAAATTGTAATTTAGAGAGTATTCTTACTATTTATCTACACACTACATTTACACTGAGACAACTTATAGTACAGTAATCAACTTCTTTGTATTGTGTGAGCAGTAAGGTCTTACAACCCCACACGCCCTAGTGTCAGAGTTTTTAAACCACCTCAAGAACCTCTGGCATGGTTTAGTAGCCAACTGCCATTAGGTAGCCGGGACCACCGGCTTATATGTGCCATCCGAAGCACGGAACCATTTTTTTTATCAGACAATCAGGTGATTCAAGCCTGCAATGTCTTAGCCAAACTGGAAACAACTTTACAAAGTATGCTTCCCATGAAAATCAAACCCACAACCACTGGGTCACAAGGCATGCGCTTAAACCACTTTGAGGCAGTTTATATAGTTAGTAACTTACTGATCCCTCTGATTTCTGGATTATTTCGAATTTTGTGTTTGTCAAACTCTATTAATAGCAATCTTAGTAATAAATGTGGATGGTTGGAGAGGGAGAGGGAAAAAACCGAGTTTGCTTATGACCACACGACTGAAGTGAAACTTCTTTCGCTCCATCTGTATGTACTACTGACTGAGATATATACATATTTCATTTACTAGCTATAAGAGATTGAGAGATTTCTTGTAAATGAGTCCACATGAGACTTTCTTAATTACAATAGGCTGATAAAATTATCCAAGGTTTACTATGGAAAAGAATAATTTTATCAGCCTAGAATAAAAATAAATGCTTCAAGCATTCCAAATATTTTTTTAACAAATGTACAATTAGCAAAACAAATTACTTAGCAGGCAGTCTGAATCCACTCTACTCTTCTCATGTAAAGATTTCTTTTCAGAAGTCTTGTGTGCATTTCCCGTGCCTAAGCTATTAATTAAATAATAAAAAAACTTATCACTTATAAATTAAATAGTTTGTTGAGCGAATTAATGAAATTGTCACCTATCCAATATAATTTTTTTTAGGCAAATCAAAAGGCAAAGGGAAGAAGACATCAAATGCAGCATTAGATAGGCACAAAAAGCAGAAGTTGGCAGAAGAGAGGTTGGCCAAGAAGACAACTGCCGATATGAACAAGATATACTCTCCAGCAGAGTGTATGAAGGTAAATACAAATGCCGATGAAGTAGCAAATGTATCATAAATCTACTAATAATTCTGTAATCTGTACACAAAATGGAAAACCCTGTCTCTCAAACTAGGTAATAACCTGTATCTTGAGAGACAGTGATTTGGCTTCTTTACTGACTGATTTAGTGACTGATCGAAATGTCGCACTGAATCCTACTAAAATTCTTAAGTTACTGAGAGACAACGGTAGAGAGTTGAAAATTGGCATGTCAGTTCCTTGGAGAGTGTACCTTGGAGAGTGTACCTTGGAGAGTGTACCTTGGAGAGTGTACCTTGGAGAGTGTACCTCGGAGAGTGTACCTTGGAGAGTGTACCTTGGAGAGTGTACCTGGGAGAGTGTACCTTGGAGAGTGTACCTTGGAGAGTGTACCTTGGAGAGTGTACCTTGGAGAGTGTACCTCGGAGAGTGTACCTTGGAGAGTGTACCTCGGAGAGTGTACCTTGCCCAAATGTCTTCATGATCGGGATAAAATGGGATTTTAACGTCCGCAACTCTGTACGTTAAAATCCTATTTTTCAGCAGAAGCTACTCTGTGTATATTTAAATCATGTTTGTTAGTGGCGATGTTTGATAAGGGCATGTGTCTATGATGAAGTCTGCACTGCATTTATAAGCCTCCAGTCGGCATGTTTTTTTGCCAAATCTTCAACGTCATATTTTAGCCAAATTACACAAAACCTTAATTAAAAACTCAACCTGCCTCATGAATTCTCAAACTCCATTCATTGGTGAAACTCGTATGAAAATCCGTTTAGTAGTTTTTAAGTTTATCGCGAACAGACAGACAGACGCGGCGGAGGACTTTTATAACATGCAGTGATAAATGTGATGAATGTAGTGATAATACTTTCTGAGTAGCTGTAGTACTTAGGGCGCAATTACACTTGGTGTTACCTTGTATTCGATTGCCTATGGAATTTGGACAAACGACTAAGTTTTAATGAACGGAGTCGAGTACGCCCGTATTCGAATAGCTTTATTTTTGGATACCCGACGCCTTTTCTAGTAATCGAACATGAATAAAACAATGTAATTAATGCATCGGGTGCCAGAATTCGAGTAACGTCTTTCGTGAATCCGAATACGGGCTAATGACCAAGAGGAATAAATATTGCGCCATTAGTAGCACGTAGCAAACCCCAATACCAAAGCCGTTTTAATCAGCAAAATGTGGCATTAATAATAAAGGATTAGTCTATTGCTCTAAGCTCAAGTCTACAGATGCTGGTTACCATTACCAAGAACGTTTTAGACAAAACAAAATAAAAACACTGCTTTACACAGGACCAATGCATTTTCAACAAGATTTTTTCCCCAGTACATGAATATTGAGGGTCACCCAAGCCTGTGGGCGCGCTGGTACATGGCGGACGTGCCACGCGAGGCTGCTCACCACGGCGCGCATGTCATACAGACGCCCGCGTTGTGTAACCCCGGGGTCATCGTGTGGACTAGGACTGTGCCTAGGACGCTGGAAGGGGGCGACGGACAGGTTAGTTAGTTAGTTATTTATTCATTCATAGTAAATGAGCATTGAGGGTCACCCCAGCCTGTGGTTGCGCTGGTACATGGCCACAGAACACAATTATCCTAGCGGTACATGGCGGTCGTGCCGCGCGAGACGCCTGCGTTATCCCGAGATGATCGTGTTGATTAAGACTGTACCCAGGACGCTGGAAGGGGGTGACGGGCAGGTTAGAGTTTAGTTTTTTCGTTTATTCGTCTTCTATCGCTCCTCGTGTGCCCAGTCTACAGACGAAGTAAAACTAAAATATTGTTTTGGCAATGTTAAATATTATTTATAGTTTACACAAATTAATTACTGACTTGAAAGATTTAAATATAAAACTCATCATTCATAATGGCCGCCCTTGTTTTCAATGCAGGCTTTTAAATGCGTGGCATCTGTTTCGATGAAGATCTTCACGGTGGAAGAAAAGTTCAACTGGCTTGTCTTGTTCAGTATTTATTTTTGATGGGGTTTTGAGTAGGAACTCAATTTCCCGCACTTTGGTTCTCATACGGTCCGGTGTGCGTGGGTTTGGTGGGGTTTTTGATACAATTCCTTTTTAAATGTAATTTCCAGGTAAAATTAAGTCCGCTACGAGAACCATGTAACCGCGCGCTGTACATAGCAGACGCAGACGAGCTGAGCGAGATGGTGAACGCGCACACGCTGAGCGCGCACCTGGCGCAGATACGTCAGCTGTGCGACTGCCGGCTCACGCTACTCGTGTTTAAAGTCAACGACTACTTCAAGTGAGTATTAATCGTCGCAAGAAGCAGCGGCCGTATAACGCGATACACCCATTTAAATAATTTGCCGTTTTGTGATTTTAACATTGCTTGTTCAGTGACATAGTAACAATTTTGGGTAGTGGTTAAGGAGCAATGTTTTTATGGCAAAAATAGTACAGTCACTAATATTAAATACTAGCTGACCCGCGCAACTTCGTCTGCGTCACATTTTCCATTACTGCTCCGCTCCTATTTGTCTCAGCGTGATGATATATAGCCTTTAACCTTCCTCAATAAATGGGCTATCTAACACTGAAAGAATTTTTCAAATCGGACCAGTAGTTCCTGAGATTAGCGCGTACAACCAAACAAACAAACTTCTGCTTTATAATATTAGTATAGATTGCATGTACAAAATTTACGTTCAGTTACGTATCCAGATCTCTCTCTCGATTAAGAATATAAATAAGAAGAGGGAACCTAATGCAGGGCACTGTATCATCTCTATCGGTTGAAATGCCGACCAGCCCAGGTACCTAATCTCCTGGTACAAACTAATCTTGAATCAACATCAACAAAACCGACTATCGAACGAATGGTGGTGAATCAAGTGGATTCTTAATTTCGTCCAGCACAGTACAAAAAGAAACACATTTTCTCAGATTTTTACTGACAATATTGCTGATTGTAGACCACTGAATAAAATCATTGAATAATCATAATAATAATATTATATTTCTGTCCTAAGCCTTTTTAAGTATAGGAAGGAATGGTTTCGTTCATTATACCGTGCTACTTACCTACCACCTGGTCTGACTGAGTAGCGGTATTTAATTTACAAAATTCATAAATTCTACGTAGTTTTTCAATACAATCTAAAATAGTTCAATAACTACGTTAGTTTTCGGAAATGCGATCATGCTCCTTATTGTAACAGTCTACGGAATAATTTCGTAGGTTTTTACCTTAGTTTTTACTTAAATGGTGTCCTTGCAAGTATTTATTTGTATACGTGATTATGATCCTTATTTGTAACAGTCTACGGAACAATTTCGTATGCAAGTATTTTTACTTTAACGGTTTGTCTTTGCAAGTATTTATTTGTAAACGCGATTGTGCTCCTTAACATGCAAGTATTTTTTCTTCCAACAGGGCTTTTAGATGAAATAGAAGTAGAAAGTAGAAACTTGAATCGTCGTTAGAAGGTATTTATTTGAAAACGCGATTGTGCTCCTTATTCCTAGAAAGTTACGGGTCAATTTCCAATCCATATAGAAAATACTTGAAAGTATCCCGAGCCCTAGTTTCTTAAGGTAGACGTACTGGACTGGAAGCCCTGGTACTCGATTTTGCAAGTACGACCCAAGTCTACTCTCTCCTCCCAAGAATTCGAAAAAAAATCTAGTCATTCATCAAACCCATACTTCCATAGCTATGCGATATATCTACAACTTATCTGAACTGACTATAAACTCATAAGTTCGAACTTAGAAGCTTAGCGGAGATTCACAAAAACGCGTCATAAGTACAACGCCATCTATCGATCTACAATGTAACTGAACTGTCTTTATACTCATGAGTTCGAACTTAGAAGCTTACACGTTACGATAAATAATGATAATATAATAAAATGTTCACTTTTCTTTGCTACATTTTAAGTTTAAAAAATAACTCAAAAATACATTGTTTCGGGGTCTTTTCACACATTACTTGTTACAAATTTTCTCAATAGATGGCATTGCAAGTATCTGGAGTGTCAATGAAAACAACCTATTTTAGCGCTCGATGAAGTTTCTTCGTAAACTTTAAAATTCGATATCTTTTGATTCTGTGGGTCGATTTTGATGAAATAAACACTAAATGTTACTCCAATTATCACTTAATATTTTGAAGTACCTAAATTTTGAATCCAATCAGTGGTTTATGCGTGATGCTCCTCCAAACGCACAGACATACAGACGCACAGACAAACAGACGCACAGACAAACAGACAAACAGAAAAGAATTTCAAAAACTGCTTTTTTGTGTTCTATGTCATTTTTCTGACATTTCTATGTATTTTTTATGCGAAAATATTCAATGTACAGACACGGCAACTCTACGATTTTATTATATGTATAGTTAAATATGAATTATATAGTAAGAGCAATACATATTTTATGATTTGTTGTTTTTCATTATTTTAAAGACAAATATAGTAAATTACTTATACTTAAATAGTGTAAGTGTTTCCATGATTTACAAAATCTTGGTTTAGGCTGCGGTTTTACAAGAAACCACAGAACAACACGGAATTCTTATAACTTGTCACGATTGCGGTCGAAAGCGCACTAGTTCGCCAAGACGATCATTTGACTATGATATGGTCAACGTGAGCATGTCGCGCGGACACCGACACGCCTCTTTGCCACTTCTCCAGTTTTTATATTTCTATGGTTAAGTCCATAGCGTTTTGTTTTACGGTATCATATTGTGGGGAAAAGCTACAGATATTAAAAATATGTTTTTTTTTATTTCTCACGGTTGGAGCATTCTAGCAATTGATTTTTGACAACATTATATAGTAGGCAATATATTTAAAAACTAAAACCAATGATATTATTAAGTGCACTGCTAGAATTTGACATTGTTTTTATGTTTGAGTTTGTCTGATTGTGCTGGCTTATTGAAGTGAGCTAGCTTACAAGTGGCGAATAATTTTATTTTAGGATAGACGTGTTACATAAGTTACATCACAGAGAACGGCCAGATCCCTCCCTGTACATGTCTGACTGTTAGTGTCATACAGTAAAGTGAAGATTTTTATGGCCTTATATAAACTAGTATTGGGTTTAAAACGCTTATTGTGTTTTCTAATTTATTCTTAGAAATAAATTAGAAAACACAATAAGCGTTTCTTATTTTTTTTTACTTTAAGTGTTTTTTTATTGTTTTGATTTACTTGTTTTTTTTTGTGGTGTTCACGTTCATTATTATTCTTTTTACCGACTTCACAAAAAGGAGGAGGTACTATGTTCGGATGTTTGTATGTTTTTTTTTTCTATGTTTGTTCATCGAATACTCCGCCAATTGCCGACGGATTTTCAAAATTCTTTTTTTGTTCGAAAGTAGATAGTTCTGAGGTGGTCCCACTGTCACCAAGTTAGGATCTGATGATGGGATCTTAGAGAAATCGAGGGCAAACCTCAAATTTTATAGGCTTACTCATTATTTTTCGCATATATTATGAAGTATCTTGTGTATTTGCGTATGGTTGTCACCATCTCAGGTAGCTGGGCTGATGATGGAAGGTACAAACTCCTTAACAGTAGGTAAGAAGTTACTCGAACAGGCAAGGATTGTTATAGTAAATTGTTTTGATGTTTGATAGGGCATTTGCCACATTTGGTCTCATGATCATCAAGTCATGACCTGATGCTGCAGAGTACCTAACTCCTCGACAACTAACAGCAGATATATCGTGTTTAGGGTCATTGAAAAGGGCTCGATGTGTGGATAAACGTACTGTTAATGAGGAACACCGAAGTACATAGAGACCTGATGCTGAAGCCAGGAGCATCAGAAAAAGTACAAACCTTGAAATTACAGCACCATAGTCGTGTTTGGGCTCATTTTAAACAGGACTAAATTTTAAGTTCAATGCAATGTTGACATAAGTCTGGCCTGATGCTGCAGCCTGGATTATCAGCATATAGTCTAAAAACTAATAAATACTTCTTAAAGTGAGCTTCTTTTGCGAATTTTCTTCTGTATAATTATTAACCGACTTCAAAAAGGAGGTTGTTAGGTATGGGGTACCACTAAAAAGTGAAAAATAAAAAATAAATTACAAAAAAATACAACCGACTTCCAAAAAAAAAACACTACAAAGTAAAAGATAACTTTAATTTCGGAAGTCGGTGTTTTTGTTAGTTTCTTCGTATTTTGACACCGAGTTCCGAAATTAAAGTTATTTTTTACTTTGTAGTGTTTTTTTTTGTTTCATGTGATGCAGAAAGAAAGGTCGCAAACAAGCCTCTGTTCACAGTCCCCCGCGACGCAGCACATCCAACAGTAATCGCATGCCCATGACGGAAATAAACTTTGAGTTAGCTATAACAGGTGGGTTATTGATTTTAATACTTTAAATTTTGTTTAAAAACAATCATTGACAATGATAGGAAATCATCAAATGACTCTTCCGGCTCAGGGCGGAGGTGAAGGAATTTTCAGACTTTTACTGACTGAAACCCTTCCATCAGATTCCGCAACCCTACCGCTACATGTTAAAAGCCTGACAATTTTGTGTATTTCATCAGCCTAGTCTTTTCGTAACAAACCGACCAGCGACCATGACAGGGTCGGCTTCAAGATTTAACCGGATGTAACTGAATACCAGGGATTAATGGAGCGGCTGGCCATTCGACCTTCACCACACATTTACATAGCTACAACCTGGGAGTCTTTAAGAGCGTGTATTCCGTCCACTAGCGCCGCCAATCTTTTTTTATTATTTGTGGTAAATTTAAGATACGTAGATAAAAACCGCTCTGTAGTGCACTGAAGAAATGTATTTATTATGTTTTGAGAGTTATGTTTTGTACTTTAGAACATAAATAGTTACCAAAGTCGATACTTTTGCTAAAAGTGGCCACTTTTAGCAATAATTGCCGTTTTGGCTATTTAGCCATGAGATAAGTATTAAAAATAGCTGTCAAAAAATAATAGATACATTTCTTTAGTGCACTACAGAGCGGTTTTTTATCTATGTGTCTTAAATTTACCACAATTAATAAAAAACGATTGGCGGCGCTAGTGGACGGAATAGACACTCTTAAGTCAAGAGTGAATAGGTCACTTCTAGGCAAACGTGCTCCATCTTCGACCGCATCATCGCTTACCATCAGGTCCGGTGGCGTAATACCAATATCTGTGTATGAACCAGCGCTCTAGGCGTTGAGCCGCAACATTATGCGTACCCGTTATAAGGATGTTATGAATTATCTTATGTACAAACTCTGTTACGAATTAACTGATGGTTACTGATTATATTATTTATAGAGTTTTGCATTCCCTTTCTGATATAGGTACATTGGTATATTATAACAGACACAAAAAGAAACTAAAATCATGATTGTTAAATATATATTTTTTTTTTAATAAAGTAAGTACATAAAGTAAGAAAAAGTAATTATTAGTAGAATTCAGTAGGTATTTTTAGTGCGTTTACGCATTCGGTTTATTTAATTTTACAGTTGCAGATAAACAATGACCTTGTTTCTGTGTGGTTTATAAAAAAATAACCACGAAGGGGATGGCGGAGTCTATTCGCTCCCTTCGCTCGTTCACACGACCTCGCCATCCCCTTTTAACCTAACCTATCCGAGTCGGAGTGCCCTAAAGTCCCGATTGCATCCAGTTTCTCCTGATATAACAACCGTTACATACCCAATGTCGATGGCAAATGATGTTATGGCATGTGCTAATAGTCATTACTTCATTAGGCCTACTAACGTTATGCGAATCAAATTTATGCCAAAACAAATTAGTCTTTAATATGATTATGCCAACATAACATGTATGCCTAAAAAAATTATGCCGAAGTATTATGCCAAAACAAATTGTGCCAAAATCGTTACGCCGAAGTAGTATATTAGGACAAAGAACATTATGCGAAAAGAAGGGATCCCAATATACTTGTCTCGCTCTAACTCACTCGATATTTGGCACAGATTTATTCCTAGACGCCTTTACAATCATGTTGCGGTACAGCGCGTAGGTATAGAAAAGTGTTGAGAGCGAACATGATTGTTGCAAACATGAGGGCCAAACTCTGTGCGGTAAAAACCAATCAACTAAAGATGCTGGCTCGAAACAGGTTTGTATGCTTGTTTTCAAAATTGTGCAGGACAATGTCTGTGTACTATTCAGCACCATCCAGTGTTGGGTAATATACAGGGATTGGTTTTACGCGGTCCGGTAGTGGTCAAACGTACGCCTATAAATAGTTTTTTTTTTTATCAAATAGTGGCTAACGATTTACCCCACCAAGACTTTGTCGGGCTTTTACAATACAACACAAATTATTTTTATTGGGAACAACATGAGGAACCAATTCTGTTAGTACAACTTACACACTAAGGTTAGTAAAACATTTAAAAAAAATAACTAATGAGTCATGTACTTACGAGGCACTTCATGCGGACAATGACTTCTCATGAAATGCCTCAGCACAGGAGCTTTCGGGTCCCCAGCCACGACTTTTAGGATGCTATTGCTGCTCCCTCAAATTCTCCTCACAAGCGATGCCACCTTTTTCCTGATGATGGCATGGAAGCTATCTGTACGAACGAACGAACGAGACTCGTCTGTGCTCTTTACTTGTTTATATATTTTTTTTCTTGTCGTAAATAATTTTACTATAATTTATCAGATCTGCTGGTGACGGCGAACTGCGACACAGTAATCGTGAACACAGCTAGTGAACTGGCTTTGACTATCGTACAGTTCACTAAAGCTATCGCCGAGGCACCACTTAAGTGAGTATCATCTTCCTCTGCCTTAGTAAGAAAAAAACTGGCCAAATGCGAGACGGAGCGAAGCGCACGAAGGGTTCCGTACCATTATCTATAAAAACGGCTAAAATTTCTATTAAGTATGTGTTACGTAAGTGCGTCCGTAGCATTACAGGCCCTATTATAACACCAGCGCTGTGTTATTTATTTTATAAATATCCCAGCATATGCTGAGAAAGGGACCTTTTTGGCCTCGCACAGACTAATTTATGTTATTAATCCAATTAAATTCAATGATTTATTTCAGATTTTAACAATCCATATAATATTAATTAACTAATTATTATGTATCGTTGTCTGTTTTGTGCTAGTCCCGAATAGACAGCTTTCTTTCTTTTTTCTTCCATCAGGTCGACTGCCCCGTAAATTTATGTGTGCAAACTCGACAAAATGTACTGAACAGCAGATTTCGGGTATGGTCCCATAGTAGTGATTATTCTTTGGCACGTAGAGGTCGCTACTAGTCTGCACACTGATTGATTTCATCGTTTGTACAGTCTAATTTTCCCAATCAAATTTGAACCCGATTTCTTTAGTGATAAAGTTGAAAATCTAACAAAGAAATTTGACAGATTGTTATAACTTGATGTGTTGCCATCTGTACTTTACGAGGTACTACTCATCAAGACCAACCGGTCTCAAAAGGTCACTTTAGTAGAATCATTCTAGGATCATAATAGTCATCATACAACAATCTGTCAACAGAGCTCGTGGCTGAATAGTAACAGCCACACAGGTCGATCTTCAAGGCTAAGCAACACTTGCCGAGGTTGGTCTGTAGATGGGTGACCATCTTAACATACCGGGTTTCCTCTGTGCCCCGGAAATCGCGTTAAGCTGTTGGTCCCGGCTGTCGTTTGGAGATCTGTGGCAGTCGTTACGGATAGTCAGAAGCCAGAAAATCTGACACCAGTCTTGCCAAGGAGTACCTACCGTGTTACCCAGTAAATGGGTTGTGGAGGTCTGTTAGGCAGCCGCTCCACGTAAAATACTGGTATTCAGCTGATCCAGTTGCCGACCACAATATAGTTGGGAAAAGGCTAGGCAGATGATGAATCTGTCAAATTCATTTTTATCTTTATCACTAAAGCCATCCAGCCAGCATTTCCATTCCTGGTTGCCTGGAAGAGATCGCGGAATTTGATAAGGCCTCCATTTGTTTTTTTTTAGTTTAAGGTTTTGTTTAGAATTTTATACTTTGGTGTACAATAAAGCATAAATAAGAAGTCTGAGTCAAAATTTCCTTTTAAGCTCATACTCCGAAAACAATAGGTACTTAAAAGCCTGTCATTTGTAGTTTGGTCTCATCATAATTATTGTAAGTTCTCTTAATCAGAAAAATATTATAAAACATCATATTTATTAGTTTATCGTTTTAGCATATATAATATGTATGTATTTTATTAGTATATATGTTATTATATTATTTGTGTAACGTATTGAAAAGATTCAATTTAAATGTTTTTATTATTTGTTGTTGTACACCTAACACAATGTAGTCTTTTTAACCCAAAGGTTGGGTTAAAAAGACTACATTGTGGTCCAAGGTCCAAAGGTACTCAATGTCACGTTCCGTCGAACACAGCTCGCGAGTAAATAATTGAAAATGACACTTTGTTGCGTGAAAGGATGTTATAGCACATCAGGAAAACAAAAAAATGTGATAAAATAACATTTCACAAATAAGTACTCACATTCTATGCACTATTTTTACGTAAATAGATAAATAAAACAAAATTCTAATAACCTAACTTTTCATAACACAGTGTTGCTATTTGTGAGGAAAAAATACCCACATTGCTTTCATTCATGTTTTTAATTTTTGTAATTTTAAAATACAATACTTACTGTTAATTCATATCAAACCCGATGTTTTAACATTGTTTATAATTATAACCCATCAATCATTCTAAACGCATTGAACAATATCTCATTCTTTATGCGATTTATTTCCTTTTATTTTGAAATAAATTGAATTATACCTTCCGAAAAAATATGTCATATTACATGAAAAATCATGTTTACCTTTTCCAGTTCCCAACAACATAAAATACTTGCCTTGATAGCAAAATAGTAATGCGTCTTCCCATATTTTGTGGGTAACGGCTTAGTAATGGTATCACTGAAAGTTATATCTGTGTGCGTTAGAGGAACGTAGACACATTCGGCTCACGCACACAAAGAAAATGAAGTGGACACACGATTTTGCTCGGGTTTTGTTCTAGACGCGGCTTCTATGCGTTATTATTCTAAGCCTTCAAACATACATAGGTATGTTTTACAAGTATCTGTTTGGAATATCAAAATGACAGCTTTTTTCTAAATGCATATGAAAGTGTATAGGTACGTCAGCATAAACAAAAACACCTTTTTTAATTACGTTTTAAATGAAATACTCATTTTAGAAAGGATTCCGTCAAAAAATCAACACTCATGAAAATAGTAATATCGCGGGGGAAGCCGCGGACAGAAACTAGTCAAATGTAAAACTCGCAATCTTTTAGACTCGCTGAGCTTATTGAGTTTGTTTTATTTTTCAGAAAAGCTAAACGTGCTTGCGAGGACAAAGTAGCGTTCTATATGAAAGGGGACAACAAGAATTGTATTGCTGTTGATAAAGATGGTCAGTTACATTACATTTACTACAGTTCAACTACTTGATACGGCTATAACGGCTTAACGAGCAACGTTTTCATTCGTATCTCAGTCGCAATCTGTTTCCTGATACTGGACGTCTTTAAGTCAAGAGTGAATAGGTTACTTCTAGGCAAGCATGCTCCATCTTCGACCACGATATGACTTACCACCAGGTGAGATAGTGGTCAAACGTGTGTCTATGAATAGTAAAAACTGACCAAGTTTTTTTTTAATGGCCGTAATCACACCTGATGGAAAGTGATGATTAGGCCGAAGATGGAAGCGAGTTTCACCCGGAATCCTCTTACACAGAGGAACTGGCTATCATACCTCTAACTGCCGGAACACAACAATGCTGTTAACATTGTTGTTATGGCGACAGACTTAGACATGATGGTGGTAGCTTGCCAGGCGGACTTAGAACAAGTCCTACCACCAACCAAACCGAGCAAAAAATATGCCCCCGCTGGGAATCGAACCCGGGACCTCTGGGTCTGAATCAGGTGGTATAACCACTAGACCACGGAGGCGGTTAGTGTCACCTGTTTAGCACCACCCGGGGACCACGTGTAGGGATTCGCTGAAGGGTATTCTCCTACGGACGCGGGTGACTCGCCCCCCAAAGTGCGACTCGGACTCGCGCACGAATGGGTTCCGTACCAGTATACCGCGTGTATCTGACATCGACGCACAAACGATTTCCATGGGTCCAGGGCATGATTCTGGGCACCCCAGAGTTGGAATATTTTTCGTCGGTTCTTTTATCACATAGTATTTCTATTGTATTGTATGTATGTGTGCAGGCGTGGGTGTGGGGCAGCTGTGGCAGCAGATGCTGGCCATCCTGCCGCAGTCCAGTCTGGACACGGCGCGAGCCATCTGCGCGCAGCACGAGTCGCCGGTAGCCTTGTACGAGGTAACACTACCCTTTGTTTCGGTTGGGGAATCATCAAATGGCTCCTCCTGCTCTGGGCGGAGTGGGAGGAAGTGGCAGACCTTATGCTACGGCCACAGTACTTTACTGTATACCGCCTGTTTACCGCAACAATTATAGCATTAATTACTGCCTAAATTACAGCATTAAATTACTGCCTAAATTACAGCAATAATTATAGCATATTACTTCCTAAATTACAGCAATCATAATAGCATATTGATGTTGGAATCGCTTGCACTGCCCCTTAGTTGCAGACCATAAATGTCCATATGGGGTTTCGGATACCGATTTCCAATCAAAATAACTACTCTACCTTGGCAGTTTTTACCAGTCACTAGGTTGTGGAGGTCAAGTATTCGCAAATCGCTCCAGGTGTTTTCGAGTAATCGGGAAAAAAGATTTAGACAATTGGAGAACTTCCTCTTTTTTTGAAGTTGGTCGGTTAAGTTCCACTGAGATTTCGACGGTTTAAATAAGGGGTTTCCAGGAATTAGAGCCACATAGGCCAATGGTTCTCTTCCTTGAAAAGGTAATTTTGACGTAACATAGGTCGGAAAACATAAGCATTTTGACAGAGTCCCAGACCTGACTCAGTGCTGCTACCTGGTGTATGGCATTTCAGGAAACCTTCATTAAAGTCATCGGGCCAGATATTTGGCTGCACTCTATCAAAGTGTTTAAATTGGAAACTTATGCCTTACTAGCTGACCCACGCAACTTCGTCTGCGTCACATTTTCCATTAATGCTCGGCTCCTTTTCGTCTTAGCGTGATGATATGTAGCCTATATCCTTCCTCGATACATGGGCTATCTAATACTGAAAGAATTTTTCAAATCGGACCAGTAGTTCCTGAGATTACCCCCTACATACAAACTTACAAACAAATGTTACCTCTTTATAATATTAGTATACCGCGTGTATCTGACATCGACGCACAAACGATTTCCATGGGTCCAGGGCATGATTCTGGACACCCCAGTGTTGGATTTTTTCGTCGGTTCTTTTCTCTTATTTTTTTTTTTCAAGAGTACCACATATAGGTATCAGCTCAGCTGAGCTGATATCTATTTCAGCTCAGCTGAGCTGATATCTATTTGTGGTTTTATTCAGATTGCTCTTTTTAGTGAAAGTAGTTAATTAATTACTTTTTTATTAAAAATCTCATTGGGTTATTTATTATTGGGATTATGATCAGTCTAAAGTAAAAAAACCCTTGAAAAAAATGAAAAAATGAGAAAAAAGCCGACAAAAATTCTAAGTCTAGGGTGTCCAGAATCATGCCCCGGATCCATGGAAATCGTTTGTGCGTCGATGTCAGATACACGCGGTAGATAAATACTTGACATAAATTGACACTTGTGCTGTGCTACCACCTTAAGTTCCTGCTCCTATATAAACGGTTTGTTTCTTTTGTTTCCAGTCCCTACAATCACCCCACGGTGTCGAGGATCTGGCAAACATAGGCGTGTCTCGAGCGGCAGGTTCGCGAACCCGTCGAGTTGGGCCCGAGTTCGCGCGCAAGCTCCACGCCTTCTTCATGGCGACGGACGGAGACCAAGTCATAGAATAATGCTGCGTTCGCGTGAAAAGTTCATTTGACGTAGCGTTATGTTAAGCGGTGGTGACTAATTACTAAGACGATCTCAAAATGATCAATACTTTTTCAAAAGTGATCTCAATATCAATAAAAAACTTTTTGACGTGTGGATTTTTTCTTTATTTTATTTAGTAAGTACCTACTAGCTTTTGCCCGTGACTTCTTACGTGCATATCCCGGTTTTTCACGTTCCCGTAGGAGTTTCGCGAAATCCTTAATTCTTAATTCTTTATGTACACCAAAACAACTTTTATGATACAGTCATAATAAAGTACATGTACAAAGGCGAGCTTATCCTCTCTTAGAACTCTCCTAAACTCCCCAAGGACCCTACGTGCAGCTTCCTACGACCAGTAGTTTTGGATGTGCGTTGTCTGTCAGTCATTCACTCGGTAACGAAAGATTTTATTTTTTAACCGACTTCCCAAAAAGGAGGAGGTTATCAATTCGGTTGTATGTTATTTTTTTTTTTTATATTTTTTTTTTTATGTTTGTTACCTCATATCTCCGACAATTATGAACCGATTTGAAAAATTTTTGTTTTATCTGAAAGGATATACTTGCAGATTGGTCCCATTTAAATCATATCAAAATCGGTTACGAACTTTGGATTTTAAATCGAAATAGCTGGAATTTGACTATTTAGATGATTCTTTGATGATCGAAATTGCGTATTTTGCTTTTCTGCGATTTTGGAGTGGTGTTGTTAGGTGTAGGGCACCACTAAAAAGTGAAAAATAAAAAACTTTTTACAAAAAAATACAACCGACTTCCAAAAAAAAAACACTACAAAGTAAAAAATAACTTTAATTTCGGAAGTCGGTGTCAAAATACGAAGAAACTAACAAAAACACCGACTTCCGAAATTAAAGTTATTTTTTACTTTGTAGTGTTTTTTTTTTGGAAGTCGGTTGTATTTTTTTGTAAAAAGTTTTTTTTATACCTATTTTCTTTCATTCAATCCTTGCCCTGACAATTACGAAAACAACTATAAAAGAATTATCCAATTTGGATCAGTTGTTACAAACTTATGCGCGTACACACATTTCGGCGATTCATTTTTCTTAGTTGTAAGAAGAAGTAATAACAGTTGTAAGAATTTGACAAGGTTAAGCACCTTGTCAAATTGTAATAATATCCTTTGAAAAGTTTTATAGTAAGACGTCTTTCCCATGATGTGCAGTTGAGTCCTTGTTCCAAAACAAAATACAAAATGGGCTGGCTCACTAGGGGATTTTATAGGATTGAAGCAAAAGCCTCGTATCCCAACTCAATAGTTAAGAAGTCAAAAAAACTATTAAATGTCAAAACAGTGTTTCTAAGCATAACCTAAAACTTTATGTAATAATTAATCGAAACGCATTTATAACTGCATTGTAACAATTTTTAACTAATTTTCATAAGCTAAAATTTAAATAATGACTGTGTTTTTATCAAGAATTGCATTTAACACGCTTCGGTGCGCGACACCGAAATGTTTTTCCTCGAATACTGTAGTCAGTTTTGTAGCGCCAAAAGCTCGGTTGTTATTGCCAAAAAACGATGTATTTAGTATCGCAGGGATAGCTGTTGTAAGAAACTACGCCAATGATGCGATTCAGCCGACTATACCTACAGAAAACGGCACAATGCCATTGAAAAAGAAGACTGTTCACAAGAAGGCCAGTCCGGCAGATTTAACTCAAAAAGAGGGACACTACCTCACTATGGCTTACGCTACAGCGAATTCCTATGACCTGAAGAGTCTGAAAGAAGCCTTGATTCTACAGAAATTATATGAACCGGGAACGTAAGTAGTTTTACTCGTAATTTTTTCTTAGTTTGAATGATGTAATAATTGATAATAAAATATAATGATTGTTGATATTTAAGAATAAAACACTGATGACCTTAGGTAGAAAAAGTAAAAACATAACATGCTTGTCTGGATGTTGACTTTTATTTTTCAATTCTTATGTCCAAGACAGTCTGACTAAAATAGATGCCGATGACCACTATAGTAGATAAATACTAGTAAATAGATATAGTTATGGTTTTTTTTTATGGATGGGAAATCATCAAATTACTGCTCCCACTTTGGGCGAAGCAGAAGGAAGTATCAGACTCTTACTGATTAAAACCCATCCGTGTTCCTCCTAGTGCCCTTTGCGTTCTGGGGCCTTGGTGACTCTTTCAAACAAATTCCACAACATAGTAATGGTTACATTTGATTTTTAATATTTTGTACTACCGTAACCTTTTGTCCACAACTTCATACACGTAAGCTATTTTTTATGTAAAAAAAAAAAAATGAAAAAAAAATTGTGAAAGGTCAGGCAAATGATGATAATCTGTGATCTGTACTTACAAGTGAAATACTGGCTTCAGCTTCAGCCAAAACCTAAACCTACCTAGACTACAGTCAAGAGCAAACCCATACCTAGTAAAAAAAAAACCTAAATAAATAAGTGTTAGCCACAAATTCATTATTGGTATTGGTGATCTGTTAAAAAAAAAGTGTGCAAAGGGAATTTCAAAAGAAAGGGATATAATTATATGAAAGACTAGCTGACCCGCGCAATTTCGTCTGCGTCACATTTTCCATTATTGCTCCGCTCCTATTTGTCTTAGCGTGATGATATATAGCCCATAACCTTCCTCAATAAATGGGCTATCTAACACTGAAAGAATGTTTAAAATCGGATCTGCAGTTCCTGAGATTAGCGCGTTCAACCAAACAATCAAACAAACTCTTCTGCTTTATAATATTAGTATGATACGAGTATATGATAGATGTTATCAGATTATTATTTTTTTCTAGCCATTTAAAAACCCAGTATCTGAGTTATTACACTTGTTTGTTAAAATATGTAGATGTAATCCTACCAGGAAATTCTACAAATTCCTCTCTAAATAAATTTTCAGGTTAAAAGCAAATGAAATAGGAGATGTGGTGGTGGCCAACCCAGTGTACAGTGTTGGTGCTGAGCCCAGAGAGATCATCTTCTTCCGGGAAGGTGCCGTCGTCTTCTGGAACTGCACCGAGATGGAGGCTAGCAATGTACTGGATTTCGTGAGACCGTGTGTATTGTGAAAATATTTCTCTTGAAGACTTTTGTCAAAGGAATGTGTTTGGGAATATAGGCTATATCTTGAACTCCACAATTCCATACTAAAGGCGGGTTGTTTCAAACGGTTGATTAACGTAACATACATACATCAAAAAATAATGATTACGGAACATGTCATTGTTTAGCATTCGTTAAATATGAGGCGTTGTTTCAAAGCATTTTGGTAGAAATTCCTGCTCATCCCAACAGCTCAAGTTATTAACATGTGGCCTACCTAAATACCTTCTTTTGCACTCTATCCTTTTTTGTGTCATCAGAAGAACTGCTATTGAGGAATTTAAAAGAAAGTTCACAGTATTGTTCTATTAGACGCAACTAAAGTAAAGTAACGTTAACCAGTGCTCAAACCATCTGTTAACGTTATCGTTATTTTTTTGGGTGCGTTAATGCTGACATATTGTGAAACAATTCCTATTTGATTTAACGATAGTTAGCACCATTTATAACGTTTAACGTGTGCGTTAAGTGAACGTGAAACAACCCGCCCTATATTGTAAATGAGAAAGTTACTCTGTCCTTTTGTTATGTTTTCACACCTAAACTGCTGAACCAATTCGATGAATTTTGGTATAGACATAGTTTAGACTACAGACAAGGACATAGGACACTTTTTATCACGGGAGTACACTTGCACAATTGCCGAATTTAACTTGGGTTAAGCTGCCTACAGCATAAGTCCATTATCCAGAAAATGAGGCGTAAACACCCCCATTCAATGTCAAACACATATACTTATTGGAATTTAACACCATGTAGTTGATTTTAACTCGAAAATAAATAATGTGTCTTATACTCTGTTAATACGAATCAGATATGACTGACAGAATGACGTATTTAAAGAAAATTATTGTATTTTGTTTTAAACTTTCATGGTCAATAACATTAGAATAGCTGTTACTCCGTGATCATGGTGCTTGCAACAAAAGTCAAAAGTCATTTATTCAAATAAGGCTGAGTGACAGCACTTTTTGAACGTCAAAGTTTACAAGAAGACAGTCCCCCAAAAACGCCCGTCCGTCACCACTTCCTAGTGTTTTAGCTAGGAAGAAAAAGTGGCCAACACACTCCCCAGCAACAACAGTGCCGAAATATCGGAAACTCGCAAATAAGAAGGTAAAGTTGCCAGCACAACAAGCTATCCAAAACTGTCATATTTTCCCAATCAAATTTGAACCTTACAGCTTTGTACATAAAGTTGAAAATCTACCGAAGATTTTTGACAGATTGTTGTATCTTGATGTGCTGGCGTCTGCACATGGTAGCAATCCCGTTATTAACTATTCTAATTATTGTATTTTTTTTAGTTATGAAATAGAGAGCTACCCTAAAGACGTCGTGGACAAGGAAAGAGAAGTCATGACGTACGTGTACCACCCTAACACGTAAGTAGATGTTTGCAGATAATTCGGAATATTGTGCGTGTGTACTGTGGGAGGGTCAACTGCGAACAACTGCCTAGTAATAAAAGGAAAATTTTGATTTAGAAAATCATTATATTGTGGGACCTCCCGAATCAAAGCTAATACAAGATCTGTCTACAAAAACAATCAAATTCCTTTCATTCTATTTTCAGCCTTAAGCTAAGCTTCTTGATTCACACTCACAAAGTTCTATTGAGTCGCCAATACGAATTACGGTAGGCCCCAAATAAATGTGCAATAATAATGGACCCTGACTCCCGTAGGCACATTAAATAGACTTCCATAATATCAAAAACTTTTTACAAAAATTGGAAGTTGGTTGTATTTTTTTAAAAAGTTTTTTATTTATCACTTACTTTTCACTAGTAGTACCCCACACCACTGCAAAATCGCAGAAAAAAAAAATACGCAATTTCGATTTCTTGAATGACATAAAACCATCATCCAAGTAGACGAATCCAGCTATTTCGATTTAAAATCCAAAGTTCGTAACCGATTTTCATAAAATTTAAATGGAACCAATCTGCAAGTATAACCTTACAGATAAAACAAGATTTTTTCAAATCGGTTCATAATTGTCGGAGTTATGAGGTAACAAACATAAAAAACAAAACAACCGAATTGAAAACCTCCTCCTTTTTGGGAAGTCGGTTAAAAACAGAAACAAAGACCTAAAGCTGTTCTGAATCGACTTTTATACGTTACGTTCTCTAGAAACGACAAAGGATTAACTTTTTTTTGCGAGCGTATCTATGAAGGCATACTAAAACGAAGGGAAAGGTCAATCAATCTACTTTATTGCAAGTTTATCTGGCGCCTACCATTTAGCATTCGCGCATGTACTATAACCACACCATATCGCAACGACTAAAAGTGGTCAAGCGTGGTCATCACGTGTGAGTTATCACTCACTATTTGCAGTTGCGATCGTGGTAACTACAAAATGTAAATGTGGTTGTGTTATCGCTAGTACTTGCGATGTGGTGGTGGAGGTGATCGGCCGGTAGGGCGAGTGTCCCTGGTGGTTGCGTTGTGGTCAGTATCCCACCACACTAATGAATTTGATGGCGAATTACACGGTATATACGGACGGTAACCATTTGGGCAAGGAACCCTAAAAAAGAGACATGAAAATAAAACTCTTTCGCACTTAGAGCGGATTTCACCAATGTAACTGATCTCAATCAAACTGCGTTCAAGAGTTGTCAGTGTCAATATTTCATAGAATGACACCAACAGCCCGTAAACTACGGTTGGTTCATACGGTGATCACGTTCAGTTTGACGACACGGTTGGCGCAGTGGTTGAGCGATTGACTGCTGCGCAGCATGTCGCGGGTTCGATTACCGCACGGGACAAATATTTGTACGACCTACAAGTATTTGTTCCGAGTCTGGGTGTTTTTCTATCTATAATATATATGTATTTACAAAAAAAAATGTATATAAGTAAGTAGTTTATCAGCCATCTTGTTACCATAACACAAGCATTAGGTTGCTTAGCTTGGGACTATTTATGGCGTTGTGTGAAATGTCCAAGGATATTAGTTCCAGATTGATGAAATCAGCCCTTAGTGGTGAAGCGATTTTCTATCCCTCCTACTTCTCAGATTGTCACGAATATAGTTATGGTGGCTGGCTTCTGAGGAGTGTACAGACGCTAGCACATCAAGGTACCCGAAACTATCAAATGCCAATCAAAATTCAAAGTGTGCCAATCAAGATTAAACTCAATCATTGTAGCTATAAAGTTCCTCCGTGCCTCGGTAAGCACGTTAAGCTGTTGGTCCCGGCTGTCATTTGGAGATCTTTGGCAGTCGTTAGATAGTTAGAAGCCAGAAAATCTGACTCCAGTCATGCCAAGGAGTACCGTGTTACCCAGTTAACGGGTTGTGGAGGTCTGGTAGGCAGGCGCTCCACGTAAAATACTGATATTCAGCTGAATCCCGTTTGACTGGAAGCCGACCCCAATTGAGTTGGGAAAAGGCACTACATAGCTATAAATTTGAAAATGTAATACAGAAATTTGACAGATTATGGTAGCATGATGAGCTTACCAATGCTTTGCTTTTGTTTTATAGCCAGCCTAATCGAGATACTCAATTCTTGCCTTTTTTTTTTTTAGGGATGGTAAATCATCCAATTACTCCTCTAGCTCTGGGTGTAGCGGGAGGGAGTGTCAGACTTCTACTGACTAAAACCCATCCATGTTCCTTCATTGCCCTTTGTGTTCCGGAGCCACGGTGTCTCTTGCGAATAATCCCGCGACTCCGGCAGGCGTCGGCCCTTTCGGGCCCCTCTGACTCAATTCTTGCCTAGGCTCATTCTTTTAAAATTATTTGTACACTAGCTGATGACCACGGCGTCGCCCGCTTGACAAATATATACTAAAACCACTCTATCCATTGCTGAAAACAGCAAGAAAATCGGTGCAGTAGTTTTTGAGTTTATCGCGAGCAGACAGACAGACGCGGCGGATCACTTAGTTTTATAATATTTGTAAATAAAATAGTTAACAAGTGATGAAGATTGTGAGTTGTAATATTCCTTTACTACCACTACATAATAATATAATAATTTTCACTACGTTATTAAACAAAGTCGCCACGTCTCTCTGTACGCGATAAACTCAAAAAGTACCGAACGGATTATCAAACTGCATTCACCAATGGACGGAGTGATTCATGAAGAAGGATTAGGTTTATAATTGTTGTGCATTAAAGTTTTGTATAAATTGTCTGAAATATGATAGAGTTTATTGAAGATGTCGGTAAACATCTTACAGATACCGGCACGATTCTTGAGCGCTCGGCCAAAGAGTGGGGATCGCTTTGCGCATCGTACACTTATGACACAATAAAACGTCGTCGAGAGGTCCGTGCAGCAAGAGTAAAGAACAAATCCCGAGTGGCGGCTATGACGCGCGATGCGCTACGGGCCAATCACTGCACTTTCCCCGCCCCCGCGCCTCCGCACCTCACTTCATACCACCAAAGGGACCCAATAACTCACTTTTGCGCAGGTGAAGGTCAGCGCTCAAGATCCGTGCCGGTGATTGTACTGACTGGGAGCTTTAAATGGGATCTGGTAGTCCATACTAGCTGCACTAGTGTGAAGCTGGGGCGGGTTGCCAGTTTTGATTTTCACAGTTCCAATCTTCAAAATCTTGACACTACATATTATAAAACAAAGTCCTCCGCTGCGTCTGTCTGTTCGCGATAAACTCAAAAACTACTGCACCAATTTTCATGCTCTTTTCACCAATGAAGAGTGGTTCTCGAGATAGGTTTTCTATACTAATATTATAAAGAGGTAAAATTTGTTTGTAAGTTTGTATGTAGGGGGTAATCTCAGGAACTACTGGTCCGATTTGAAAAACTCTTTCAGTGTTAAATAGCCCATTTATCGAGGAAGGTTATAGGCTATATATCATCACGCTAAGACTAAAAGGAGCCGAGCATTAATGGAAAATGTGACGCAGACGAAGTTGCGCGGGTCAGCTAGTAGTATATAATTTGGCAAGCGGGCGAAGCTACGAGCATCAGCTAGTAAAAAAGAAATTGTTGCTTTAAGGGCGGATTTCACCAATAAAACTGATCGCGATCAAGCTGCGTTCAAAAGTTGTCAGTGTCAATATTCCATAGAACATAATGACAGTGACAGCTCGTGAAAGTGGTTCATATTTTGATCGCGTTCAGTTTAAGATTGATGAAATCCGCCCTTAGTGTGAGTACTGACTGAAAACCAGGCTATAACTGAGAATATAAAATTGTTTGTTACGCAAGCCGGTCGAAGAAGTCGGGAGTGCAGACCAGTGCGGTCACTAACTCAACTAAAGGGTGCAGGTGTGTTCATTAAATAAACGATTTCGAAGTAAGCGATTTCCGACTTCAAATAAAATAACTTAAGGTCGGAGATCGATTACTACGTTTTGTGTAGATACGTCCTTTTTTCTTATGATGGCAGTGTTTGTTTGTTTGACTATGTGCTTTAAAACTGGACGCATGTACCAAATCAGCTACGTTGTCCTTTTACAAAGCAATTATCACTCGAATACCTGATCGACGCAATCATTTGTTTGGCAAAGCGCCCTCTGTCGGCGGGACGACGCCATAAAAGATCGTGATAATCGCTTCGTATTAGAGACGCACGGACGACGACCTTTTTTTCTTGTGCTGGTTTATTATATATTGATATTCTGGCTTTATACCATATTTTAAGTTATTGTAATAAGTTTTTTTATTTTGCATTGTCCTCACATGCAGAAGAAACAAGTACGTTCATGTAACTAAGATTTTTGGAAAACAAAACAAGATTTAAAAGAGTGTCCGTGGAGTTTCTTGCACGTAATTCTCCATAGAGATCTACGCTTTGGATCGTGCAAATAGCTTCATGGTTTTGACTGACCGACCTTGACATTTCAAAAGTGCCTGTAAATGGTTTATTTGGTATAAATGCTTTGAATCTTGATTAAAAGAAAAAATTCTGTTAAGATTATTGTAAAAAAAAATAATCACGTTAATGGACTCAATCAGCTTGGCGCAAATCCATTGCGGATCATCCGCTAAGTGTGCACTCTCTGCTAGTATTATGAAGCGGTAAAGTTTGTTAGGTTGTAGGCGGTAATCTCTAGATCTCCGACACAATCAATATTTTTTTGCTGTCAACTTTCATACAAACTAAATACCTTGACATAAATCACAAATGCATGCCTCTTAATCCGAATTGGCAAATTAAATTCAAATAACATTTTATAGATTTAGAATTTTAATTTTAATTGTACTAAGATACATACTGCAAAGCTCAATTAAATGAAATTACAAATATCTTTGTAACGAATCTTTTTTAAGTACCTACTAATTCCAATGTTGGATTTGATTTTTAGGGTTCCGTAGCCAAATAGCAAAAACGGAACCCTTATAGATTCGTCATGTCTGTCCGTCCGTCCGTCCGTATGTCACAGCCATTTTTCTCCGAAACTATAAGAACTACGCTGTTGAAATTTGGAAAGTAGATGTATTTTGTGAACCGGATAAAGATTTTCACATAAAAATAGAAAAAAAACAATAAATTTTGGGGGTCCCCATACTTAGAACTGAATCTCAAAATTTTTTTTTCATCGTCTCCATACGTGTGGGGTATCTATGGATAGGTCTTCAAAAATGATATTGAGGTTTCTAAGATCATTTTTTTCTAAACTGCGCGACAGACACTTCCAAAGTAGAAAAATGTGTCCCCCCCCCCTTAACTTCTAAAATAAGAGAATGATAAAACTAAAAAAAATATATGATGTACATTACCATGTAAACTACCAGCGAAAATTGGTTTGAACGAGATCTAGTAAGTAGTTTTTTTTTTAATACGTCATAAATCGTAAATCGCAACTTCTGCTTACAGAACCCTCAGTGTGCGAGTCCGACTCGCACTTGGCCGGTTTTTTTAATCTTTAGAAGCGTTTGCTAAAATGTATGGATAACGTGAAGAACACGTTGTATATTAACCCGAAATATACCGCCCAACGAAGATTTGATATTTTGGCTTGTTGTGGAGGTCAGATTGGGAGTCACTTCATAAAAATACTGGTATTTATTTGCATCCGGTTTGACCAGAAGACGACCTCAACATTGTTGGGAGAGACTAGACAGATAGTGCTGATTTTTGAAAATTGTTATAAGAAATTGTTAACTATTTCTTAATATAAATTCTGTAATTTTTTGTTTTATAGAAAAAAGTGCCACCTACAAGAATCGTCGTTTGTGCTGGTCCCTAAGAGGGATAATTCCTTGGAGCGGTATGCATTTAGGTGAGTAAAATTCTACAGAGCCCAGCCGTTCTGTTCTGACAACATCAAACCCTGTAAACTTAGGTGGAGTGAGTGTGAAGTGAAGTGTCATTCCATCTAGTTCACTTCACCCTGTTAACTTCACCCTTATCACTTCACTCTGTTCACTTCACCCTGTTCTCTTCAACCTGTTCACTTCACCCAGTTCACTTCACCCCGTTAACTTCACCCTGTTCACTTCACCCTTTTCACTTCACCTAAGTTTACACGGTGAGAGGTTTACAGAATCGCACTACTGATTTCCTTTATCTTATCTTGCCCATCTTTACCGAAGGTTTTGTAACGTTTAACCACCATAATTATTTTGTATAGTGTTTTATTTGTACCTATTTCATAACCATAAATTTAGTCAATCAGAATCTGTTTCACAAAATTTGTGCTGTAGGTATTTAGTTTATTAAAATCAAGATCTTTTCGTTGGACCAGTCTATCATCGTCTTCATCATCCACACCTCGTTTTTCTTAAGTCAATCCTCACGTTCCTGTGCCAGCCTCATTCAGGTTCGACCCGCGATGGCAAAAATGTCACCTGCTCATCTCGTCTCCGGACGGCCAACATTCCTTTTACCAGTATTTGGAGGCCACTCAGTCACTGCCTTAGTCCACCATACGTCATCATGCCATTTGTCCTGACCAGCCCTATTTTTTTCCGATTACGAAAATCTTCGTTAAGTCATTCTTTCGCTGACGCTTGAAACCATTATAATATTTCAGTCACGCGATGGTGCAGTCAGCCCGTCTCGGCGCTTGGGAGTCCAGACTAGAGGCACTAGCAGCGTCTGTCAGCTCACACACGTCTTCCATGCAGCAGGACGGTGCAGCCCACGTCGATAAGAAGGAGGTAAGGAGATACAGTGTACTCCAGTCAGACCCTCGGCGCTTGGGAGTCCAGACAAGATGCATTTGCAGCGTCTGTCAGCTCACACACGTCTTCCATGCAGCAGGACGGTGCAGCCCACGTCGATAAGAAGGAGGTAAGGAGATACAGTGTACTCCAGTCAGCCCCTCGGCGCTTGGGAGTCCAGACTACAGGCATTAGGAACGTCTGTCAGCTCACACACGTCTTCCATGCAGCAGGACGTTACAGCCCACGTCAATAAGAAGGAGGTAAGGAGATACAGTGTACTCCAGTCAGCCCCTCGGCGCTTGGGAGTCCAGACTAGATGCATTTGCAGCGTCTGTCAGCTCACACACGTCTTCTATGCAGCAGGATGGCGCAGCCCATGTTGATGAACTTAACTCGAATGGAATGGGGCGGGTCACTTCAGACATCAATGACAGCGGCTTCACGCATCCGATAGCGCTTTCAGCAGTGCGATTCTGTAAACATGTCGAAGTGAACACTTAGGCGAAGTGAATGACAAGTGAGCTGTCAAACCATACAAAAAAGATGGCATGACAGCTCACTTGTCGTTCACTCCACGTAAGTGATCACGGTGAGATGCCAATACAATCGACCGGCTGTTTCAGTGGCTTGGACGCTTACCACGAGGGCTGATTCGGGTGTCACTGGAAAAAGTAAGACTTGGGCGAGACTTTTGCCCAGTGGACAGTAATGGCTAGAAAAAAAAACTAAACTAAAAGTGGAAACTCGAAAAGTGTGTGTTACTGTGTGTTGGTAATTCCTACTTCTCCGGATTATTGATATTATTAAACTATTCAAGCCACCTTCTACTCAAGCGGCCTTTGGGTGAAATATAAGCAGCAAGCTTACAGAGCCCTGTGCACTCAGTACATTAAGAACGTTGTTGGGTTTGCTGTGGCCTTGCAGTGCATCTGGGATGTTTGCTGGAGCGCACACTGATGGTTTCCAGGCTATCATGCACAAAAAAAGCAGCTTCTCTGCTGGCCCGTATGCGGGGTAGCAACAACGGCATTTTGAACGCAATAGCTGTACGTTTCGATAGTCCCTTTCAAAATCACTGGGTCATGACTTGTGTTGGTGGTTGGTGGCGAGTCATAGCACCCTATGCGTATTCTTTATTGACTAGGTTAAGTTTTCTATGGGTCTATGCCACCCGAAATAAAGTTTTATAATAATAATATCTATGTATTAATATGAGGAAGGTGTATTATAATTTTACTTATGGCCTAATCAGACGGTTTCCTCGTTCTCAGGTAGTTCGCAAACTAGGCGAGCTGTTCTCTCTGCGCCACATGCTGAACGTGGAGTCGGACCTGTTGGACACTCCTGACTTCTACTGGGAGGAGGAGCAGCTGGAGCGACTGTACTCCTCCACTGTAGCCTACTTCACTATCTCCAGGCGCACCAGGGTGAGTTGATGACCTGGGTAGTTTGTCTGTCTTGACGTTTATCATTTGCTATGATGATGATCAGGTTTTGTGACGACTGTCAAAGACGTATTTTAAAAGAATGGGAGTGCTATTCCAACGCATCTTAATATAGAAATTATGAATATACCTTGGAATATTTCATGTTTCGTAAAATAAAAAGTTAATCATAATCACTAAGAAATCAAGCAATGTCACAGCGTGTTGCTAGTTGAGTTTTGCTCTTCAATATTTTTGGTCCTATAGTGTATTAACAAGATTCAAGATTCAAAGCATTTATCTATACTAATATTATAAAGAGGTAACATTTGTTTGTAAGTTTGTATGTAGGGGGTAATCTCAGGAACTGCTGGTCCGATTTGAAAAATTATTTCAGTGTTAGATAGCCCATTTATCGAGAAAGGTTATAGGCCAAGGTCATTACGCTAAGAGAAATAGGAGCGGAGCATTAATGGAAAATGTGACGCCAACGAAGTTGCGCGGGTCAGCTAGTTTCAATTATACCATTACACGCAATTTTGAAAGATCAAGGTCGGTCAGTCAAAAAAAAATTAAGCTATTTTCACGATCCGAAGTGTAGATCTCTATGGAGAAGAACGTGCAAGGAACTCATGATATGTTCTATTAAACTCATCGACATTTTAAGCTAAAATACGTCTATTCCACCAGGTCCTAAACGAGCGTCTGGCCCACTGCGTGGAACTCCTAGAACTGCTCTCATCGTGGGCGGCAGACAGGCACCACGTTCGTCTAGAGTGGATGGTGATCGCGCTCATCTTAGCAGAGGTGTGCTTCGAACTGCTGCATCTGTTCGAACGGTGGGTCGCGCGGAGTGAGCTCGTACACAGCTAGGGGAGGGCCGCTCCAGGCACACCTCATCAGGGATTGGGTGAAGTGGCGTCTGGAATTTGTGAAGTGGGGTTGGAGTCGGAGATTTCTGAAACTGTGGAGTTGGAGACTGAGGTTTCTGAAAAAATGGGATTGGAGTCTGGGGTTCCTGAAACAGTGGGGTTGGAGTCTGAGATTTCTGGGATTTCTGGGATTTCTGGAAAAGTTGGGTTGAATTCCGAGATTTCCGAAACATTGGGATTGGAGTCAGGGATATTTGATACAGTGGGTTTGGTGTCTGAGATTTCTGGAAAAGTCGGTCAGGATTCTGTCAGTTCTGCAAAAATGGGTCAGGAATCTATGAGTTTTGCAAAAGTAGGTCAGCAATCTATGATTTCTGCTGAAGTGGGGCAGGAATCTGCTATTTATGCAAAAGTGGGTCAGGAATCTGGGATTTCAGAAGATAAGGCATGGAATGTAGTGATGAATGTTTACTATGGGAATTATATCGATAACTTATGGTAATGTCGGAATATACCTAGTTTAAGTCAAATTTCGCAAAGGAGAACGATAAAAGCAATAGAGAATGTGCCGTAGCATTGACTACGGCTCATTCTCTTCTGCCTTTTACGTATAGAAATAATTCAGTAGTTTTAATGAGAAGGCTCAAACTGAATTTATCGAAATTGCCATTATATTAGGTCAGTAAAGCTTATGACAATTTATTCAAATTCTATATAAAGAATTAGTCGATAATATCATTAGAAAGAAAGAAAGAAAAAAAAAGTTTATTTGCGGTCAATATGACGCATACCAAACTACACAAAAATTACAATTATATAGGTTTATTACTATATGAAAAATTAGGAAGATATGCGTCAAATCTGCGCAAAACGGTCATCTCTCAGCATAATGCTGCGACTCGTGTGCGAGACAGAGCCACAGCGCTGGTTTTCAGTGATAGCCGGCGTTGACGGTTTGACGTCGATCGGAGCAGTATAGAAAGTAAAAAATAATGAAATAAATACAATACATATGTCTCACATAAAAAGTAATAATAATTAAATAAATAAACAAGCAAATAATTAACGAATAAATAAAAACATAATTGAATTGACGACTGTTGCGCAGACGACCAGACGTTGTTTGGCAACCAATAGTGGAGCGCACAAAGCTAAAATACAGTCATTATCTTTGCGTACCACAGACAACAAAACATTACATTACATTATTGTTAATTTTAAATAGTCTAATACTAGTTAGCAAAACTAATGTATAATTATGTCATAAATTAGTAACATTATTGTAAGAATATTTCCTTTGAAACTTAACTTTTTAATAAATGTAACATGACTGTACTAATTACATAATTATGTATGTTTATGTTATTTGGAGTAAGTTATTGTTATTTAGAGTATGTATTCACTGTTTAAAATTGATGATAATCAAGTGTTAAAGAATGTTGCCAAAATTGTAGAATTTATTGTATTTCATTTAAGTAACTTTGTTAAAACATAATTGGTTTAGTTAACAAATTTAGAAATTTAGTTAATATGTATGTGGTTGCTGTTGGAAGGCTTTTTATTGATTCCTTAATAAAATGGATGGTGATATAAAGTGGCTGTATTTTAAAATTTAATTGATTTTGTTACTGTTTATTCCTAAGTAAATTAGTTTTCTTATCGCATAGATTAGATATAAACTATGTATGTATATGTACATATAATATGTTAATCAGGTAGCTAAGCTTCAACTTGTTATATTTTAATAAAAGTATTCTTGAATCTCCAAAGTTTCTTTTGTGTTACAAATAAATTAATTAGGACAAAGGTTGGGGATGGCGATTCTTTCCAAAAAAGATTGATTAAATTAAATCGATTCGAAGCGCAAGCTGATTTATCGATTCACAAAAAAAAAACGGGGACTAAAAACTAGTTAAATGCGGAAATTTTTACGGGTACGGCGATACGGGATTTGTAAAAAATTAATTCTGTTTGGCTCAGTAGTTTTATTTCATGAGCTATGTATTTATATAAATGAGATATTTTTGCTTACTTCAAATTCTGCGTAGACAAAGACGTCGTCCATGTATCACAACTTAAAAGTGGAAAATAAAAAACTTTTTCCAAAAAAATATTATATTCCGAAATTACGGTTATTTTATACTTTGTAGTGTTTTGTTTGAGCGATCGACTGCTGTGCTGCGTGTCGCGGACTCGCTGGTTCGATTCCCGCAAGGAACAAATATTTGTATGGCCTACAGATAGTTGTTCCGGGTCTGGGGGGCTACTCTGTAAGCCCGAAGTCCGTAGTTTCGGGTTTAGTTGCGGGCGTATTCTAGTCCGTATCACCTAACCACTAAGAATTAGTGACAACACGATTTGACAGTTACTATTAAATCGTGTTGTCGTTCATTATTAGTTCGAGTTTGGAACTAATCGTAAATTCGTAGGAAATACAGAGCAGAATACGCCCGCAACTAAGTCCGAAACTACGGACGGCGGGCTTAGAGAGTAGCCCCCCTGGCTGTTTGTGTATGTGTATTTATAGTATGTTTGTACACGCATCCACGCTGCAGGAGAAATTCCTAGTGTGGAAAAACATTAAAAAAAAAATTTTGTATCAGGAAAGTAACCTATCGACTACACAGGGATATACCTAACCACATTTCTCCTCATATAACCTCGTTCCTCGACTCCCAGCGGTCCCATTCTAACTCAGTCCAACACCACAGGACGCTCGCGCGGAAGGCGGAGGGAGAGCGTCCCTCGCGACAGTACAGTGCAGCGGAGGCTGAAGACGCCGTGCTGCCCGAACCAGCCTAGTGCTCACTTGAACACCTTAAAATTAAGAAGAACTATTTTAGGGTTCCGTACCCAGGTTACGTTGGTTACCCAACAGAACCCTCGCTGTCCGGACGTCCGTCCGTCTCTGTCAGCGTGTTGTATCACATGAACCCTTACAGGCAGACAGTTGAAATTTTCAGTGTTTGTATTTCTGTTGCCGCTTTAAGAACTAATAATAAAAATAAGATGGTACGGAACCTTTCACGCGTGAGCCCGACTCGCACTTGACCGGTTGTTTCTCTGGTCGCAGAAAGAGGGAGTGTATCTAACATTCATACATGGGTGGAGCCGTGGAGGAAGAGGACTCTTCAACAAACAGAAATATTAGTAGCATGGTGCCACGTTGCCGAGACAATAGGCTAGATTCCATCATCCACAAGTTGCAAAACTTTAGTCCGTCAGTTAGAGTATTGAAAAATAATGGACACGTATTTTTTGTTTTTGTAAATTAATGAATATTGACAAAGATAAAACGCTCGTGACGTCACGACACAGTAAAAATTATGCGAAGGTGACGTATTGAGAATTTTGAAAGCGTCGTAAGTAACTTCCTCAATTTTGGTTCCCGTAACAAAAGAAAAAACACGGGTCAAATATTTTTTGATGATCTAACTGACGGACTAATTAGATTTTTTCAGGATACAAGCCTATTGAATGTATGTAAAGTCGTCATGTAAGAACAACAAATATCATTAAAAATGAAATAATCACGCGCCTAGATGCAGTTAATTGAATTCTTATAATAACCATTTTTGTGTCTCGATCTCGATATGAGTTGATTCTTCGGTGTTTGACTCGAGTTTCGCCTCGTGTTGTAATAAGTAGGTTTAAAATTCTAATAGAATAATGTGTACTTAGGTGAAACTATATAATGTTTATAGATCAAAACAGAACTACCTATGCGCTTCGAGAATAATCAGCTAACATCGTATGTGATGATAGCTTTAAAGTTGTTGAATAAAGATAACTTTTTAATGTATCTTTGTTTCATTTTTATCCACGTAACCTTGGCCTAGCTGTAGCGGTTAAAATAAGTCCTACTGGCGCCTTTTAGATGTCTCATAGCAATCTGTTTTAGTTGTGCGCTTTAGTATTATTATTTTCATAGGCACTCATTTCAACATAGGTAAGTGCATGGTCTAAAAATGTGTGTAGTGAAGTGAATCCAAAGTATAAGTAAAGCAAAGCTATAATAGGTGAAACCTCGGCGTGTGCTTGAAAAACTCGGACTAAAACAACCTATATCAACCACTTCGAGGTAACTTTGAATTGATGAACGATTCCGCGGAATGCGAAAAAAGAAAACCGGCCAAGAATTGGTTCCGTACCATATACCTTCACCTGCACCATGTACCTATCACTGCGTCATGTGCCTTAATAAACATATTTTATTGTATCCCTCAACTCATGCGCACCTAACCGCAGTGTCGATCTAAGTAATGTCGTCGTGCACTTAGTTTTGTATGAACATATTTTCTACAACTACCTACCCCTTTGTTATTAATAATATTATTTGTTGTTTTTTGTCATATTATCAAACTCACTACGCCAATAGGCTTCATGTAATTTTAAGTTAAAATATTGTATTTTCTCTGTAAGTGATTGTAAATCCTTAGAGAAATAGCGGCAATACAAATACACAATCTGTGAAAATTTCAGCTTTCTAGCTATCACAGTTTATGAGATACAGCCTGGTGACAGACAGACAGCGGAGGTTTACCGTTTAGGTAAGGAAACCCTAAAAAAAATTTTTTCAAGCTTAGGGCCATACAGTACAAAACTTAAAAAAAATGTCTAAGTGCGAGTGAGAACCAATGTCATTTTTATAACATGTTGTTTTAACACTAAGTATAGACTTCTTAGTACCTACTAAGTAAATCCTGTAATCTGTAGGAATAAATATTATCTGCATGTTTTCGAAATTATAGGCTCAGTAGTTTCGGAGATAAGGAGAGGAATGGTCATTTTTGATAAATTTATTGATTTTAAAATCATGGAAAAATATGTTTAGAACCCCTAAATTGAGCCCTTTCATTTGATATGTCACAGGTACCTACAGTTATAAAACTTTAATTTTTAATTTTCGAGTTGATGGTGACCCCATACTCAAAATTTAAGTAAGTATGTCAGTATTTGGGTCACAAAAGTCATTATTTGTACCAAATTTCAACAGAATCGGTCCAGTGGATCCGGAGAAAACTGGTTGAGACAGACGGACAGACGGAAGACAGACATCCAAAAGTGTAAGGAACCCTAAAAATATTGAAGAATAAGTATACGAAATTGTGGGTTGTGCGCACAGCAAAGGAGTGGTTCCACATGAGTAGTGAAGGTACTCTTTGCCTGCGTCTGTGTTTCCGAATGTTTACAACCCTAATCTCGTCAAAGTTAGAGTAAACAGGCTCCTTCTGGGTAAGCTCTCTCTATCGTAGACTATGTCTCTGTCGTCTCTGACCTAGACTTGAGTCAAGAGTAAACCCATTTCATGTAAAAAAAAACTCTAATTTATTTAAGTATGTGGCACGGTTGGCGCAGAGGTTGAGCGATTGGCTGCTGCGTTGCGTGTCGCGGGTACGATTCCCGCACGGTACAAATATTCGTATGCCCAACAGACAGTTTCTGGGTCATGGGCCAAGAGTTTCCCCGTTTTAAATAAATAATAAATAATATTTATGAGTTAAGTATATGTTAGTAAACGCACCCACGATACCTACAAGAGAAATTCATAGCGTAAGATGACGTGTTTCAAAGATAAAAATATAGGTACTATGAAATAATTATTGTGTGCCTCGCGGATAAGGTTAGGACCTATTTAGCGTATCCTATTGTTATGTAGCCTAGGTAGGCTACAAATCACCTAGCAGTAGACATGTAGTAACCAGCCGTTCTATTGTCCACACAATACCAATCGACACGACTCAATTGGAACACGATCGCTATAACAAAAGCGTGCCTGTCGCGTGTCCGTATCGTCGCCGTGTCGTGACGCGGACGCGTGCCGGAAACGTCCCGGACGGCGCCGGTCCACGACAGCTGGTTGTAGTTGCCGCAAGGTGGCAGTGTGAGCGGGGCGGATTTTACAGGATTATGGAGTATTAAAGACACGTGTTTAAGGTAATGGTGTGATAGGTTCAGACTTGTTGATGTCCGTCGCTCCCCATTCATCCGGACCCGAGGTGGCGGCGCGTGGTGTTCCCGTGCGCCTCTCTTTGACGTCGCTGGGGAAGTCAAACACCTCACTCCCCCCGCTGACCCGAGGTGGTCGGCAGAGACGGGCACCAGCCGGGGATTACGGAAGTCGCATTAGTTCCCGCGATCCTCGGCGTAAGTGAGAGATGGAACACCGAAGTGGTTTTAGTCAGTAAGAGTCTGACAGACCTCTCTGCCCTCCCCAGGGTGGAGGACTACCATGAGGATTTCTCCCCGTAAAAAAAATGGTGTGATAGGTACTCAACTTATAGGTAAAGGTAATAGGTAAATAGGTACTTATTCAAGAAAGCAGAACGAATACTTCTTACCTAAAAACGAATAATGATTTCTGTTAACATTGCCCAAACAGCTATGTTTTTAAGCTCCAGACAGTTCTAGATTTAATCAAGGCTCTCTAGACTAAGAGGTAACCAGGTTTAGGCAATATTTTATCAATTTGAAAGAATAAGAACCAAGACTATGTCTGCGATAAGCCCGTACCTACAAACCGCTAATCTTCTAAATCTCTAAACTTATGAGTCTCGGTCTCTCTCTGTATAGCTAATAAGAAAAAGGTAAAGTAACAAATAGCAGACAAAAGTAGTAAATGATCACCAAAATGAAACTCGCATTTTAATGTAAAATTATAGCCAAAGTTTTAACACTTTGCTATCCTATTTAAGTAAAATGACTCCAAGTAAATCATGAGTAACCCAAAAATAGTAAATGATCACCAAAATTAAACCAATCTGGCGCTCGGCGGCCGCTGCCGCGGCACGCTCGCTTCGCTCGCTCGCCTTCGCACGCTAATGGTCATGGTTCTAACCTAACCTAACCCACATGTTTCACCAGCGATAGAGGGGATCTGACGCAGACACGTTACTATAGAATTTGAATATTATACTAACTGAATATTAATTTGCTCGCTAAGATTTGGTGATCATTTACTAAAGGACATGGTAAAAAGTGGCCTATGAATCAACACATGCGAAACCTTTACCATTATTCCTAGTTTTTTTTTTAAATTACATTTTAATGATTAGAATAGAACGGACACTTTTTAATTACGAAACCATTTTAAAAAGTAACTCACTTGGGTTTTATAACCCGGCGTCATTATTTTAAAATGAAACAAAGCAGTCTCAGCGCTGTAAGATTTTTAGTTACCTACAAAAAGAATAAAGTGATTAAAGCGCTGTATGACACGAATACTATTGACACTGACAGTCGATGAAATGACAGTTGACACTTTGATGTAATGTATTTTGCACCTGATATCAGGGAATCGGCCGTCGACCTAAGTTACCACGCTTTCGTATGTTAGAAGAACATAGTAACACTACTCTACACCATTTTTTGGTGAGATAAAAAGTCTGGCAGCTGTGGGATCTTAGTCCATTTGGTATGTTTTATAACCTCAAAATCCGAAATCATTTTGGATATTTTACAATTCTGAAAAGAGTCCGTGATTTTAATTTAGTTTCAGTCGAACATATGCATTTTTTAAAACACAGATAGTAAATTCACGTCTCTGTTGGTTCTTAGGCGAACGATATATGGGCACTGAACAATGTCCTTTGGTGGTCGAATACAATTTAAAGTGGAGTCGTGACTATTTTTCTGGTGTTAAGTAGGAGATATTTTTGGTTACAAAACTAAGGGTATCAAAGCATTTTATGGTGGTCATTATATTTATCCCCGAAGTTAATAGTGGTTAACTGGTTAGCCTTTGGGTACGGAACCCAAAATAGAGTCAGACTACCGAAGTGCTGCTATGATCGTTCAGATCATCCAGTCTATAGTATTATTTTCACCAAATTAATATCCGCTTGCAGTAGCACCTAGTCCTTAGCCACGTTTGTCGGTAACACGTGGTTATTGTTGGCTGTCACGCGTCAGCGGGGTAGGCAGAAATGTAACGTGACCTTATTTCATGTAACCAGCTAATGAGCTACCACTTCTGAATGTTAATGTTTCTGTGTTAGATTTACTTAGTTGGTTATTAACCTCTTTAGTGTAATGTACACGCGAATATGGTAAGTTGACTGGGCCACAATATGAACACTTCTATCTTTTAGAACTTTAACGGTGAAAATATTTATATAGCCTCGTACAACACTGTCCAAACCATATTTATTTCTACTTCTGGGTAAGCTCACTCCATCTTAGACCTTGTCTCTGTCATCTTTGACTAGAGTCAAGAGTAAATCCATCTCAAATAAATAAACTTCGGGTTGCACTCCGGGAGTGCCGGCAGAAGTGAAAACTTGATCATTAACGTTGTGCATTTTTGAATCATCCGTCTTACGAATTTTCGATCACGTCACGTGTCCTGACGCGAGTTTATAACATTTTAAACCCGTCACAAGAAAAGTGCTCAACGCCGCTATAGAAGGTTTCACTTCAAAAAATATTTAGGAGTATGAAACTAAAGACACCTTGCAGATTGCGGACCTGAGAACCAGCTTTTCATATTCTTGAAGTCTGCCTCAGAAAGCACGTTAAGCAATTAGTCTCGGCTATCATTTGTACTTCCATCTTTGACAGTCGTTACCCCCGTCATTTCCTACAACCCAGTCAGAAGCCTGATTAAAAGTTTGACAAATAGTAGGTACATATATTACCAAGGGATATCGGGTAACCCAGTTAATGGGTTGTTGAGGTCGGATTGAGTGGCTTCATGTGAAATACTGGTACCTACAATGGCATTTGGGAAGGATCACATTTTTTTAAACCTTGGTATGCACGCGTTTGACCACTATCTCACCTGATGGTAAGCGATGACGTGGTCGAAGATGGAGTCACGCTTGCCAAGAAGTAACCTATTCACTCTTGACCTAAACTTCTTCATAATACGGCCTATGATCAGGGCACATCCTTGGGGTACTTCACGTAGATTTTCCCCTATCCTTTATCGCTTTTCAGTTCATTCACAAACGGACATCATTTTGTTAATAACTCTTCATTTTAGCACCGCAAAACCCCAGGTACACGGCAAGTAATATAAGCTAACAGCGTCTCTTAATTAAGCCGGTAACAGGCTTCCAACAAACACTCGGTAACAAGCAGTCGGAAGTCGCGCGTAATCCGTCAAGCTTCATTACTTTTTCATGAGATGCCCCGCCATTTTCATATTTCATGCTGGCTGAATAAAAAATGGCTGTTTTGTTTATGGAAAGAAATTAATTTAGATTTTGTTTGGTTTTAATTATGTTAGAAAGCATAACTTCGTCCCGGCTGCTATAATTTAATTTGAATGAAGATCTTTGAAAGCTCGGGAATTTGACATCTGGGATACCCTTGAACAGATTGATAGCAGTACCAACAGGACCAGGGTGGGGGTCCCAGTTACTGGATTGTCGATGACAAATAGGAAGTCCGTATAAAATATTGGTGTTCAGCTGTCTGTTTAGACTAGGAGCTGAACTCAGCATAGTTGGAAAAGGGTAGGCATGGACAGATTAATACAAATACAAATACAAAATCCTTTATTTCAAATAGACCAGTTTACAGGCACTTTTGAATAGTCAAGTATGTCAGTCAAATAGATGGAACTAATTCTGCCGCGCTAGCGACAAGAGTAGCAAGTTATTCTGCAACAAAACAAACTCACCGACCCTATCTCCAGCGCGGCAGTTGCACGTTCCAAAGAGTAGATCCTATGGAGAAGAACGTGCAAGAAACTCCATGGACACTTTTTTAAACACTGCCTTTTTACAAACTCATGGTTACATTATTTAATGAGTCTATAGTCTATACAATGCAAAGATAATCTTACAATATTCAGCAGGTCCAACAATGTTTTCACATCTTCATCGAAGTTCGGGCATTTTAGTCGTTGTGGAGCCGACCAGCATTGAGCCAAGCTTTTCTGTCGTCAATGTACTCCTCTAGTTTATAATTATTTTATGCTTGTTTGCATTGTGTGCGTTTTACACAGTTTTTAAATTTCGTCTCATTTAGTTCTAGTATATGTGGCGGTATTTTGTTATAAAACTTTAAACAGTATCCCATGAAAGATGTTAATCTATACATATAATAAAACTGTAGAAAAGTGGATTTTTAAACAAAGGCCTATTTCTTTATAGGGTGTAGAAGGCCAATCTTTTACACGGACACATTGGTCTGGTATATGTGTATCAAGCGCTATTGTTGAGTTTGAGCTCCTGGGTTCGATTCTCGGGTTGGGGAAAGTGTTATTGAGTTTTTCATATTATAATTTTTCAGTCAAATGGATTTTGTGCTCAGTCGATTACAATAGGCTTAACGTCCTTATCTAAATGTGATTGAAGGTACCAATGTAGGTAGGTACCTACTTAAGAAGGTATCTACCACAGAAATATAAAAAAAAAAACAGATTATATACGGGCAGACTATTTTATCTATGGTATCTCTATCTACACTCTGCTTAACCTTTCGGAAGTATAAGCGTAGTGTTATGACATAAAAATGTATGAGAGCGTAGCAGTGGCGTAGTTAGATTCAAAGGGGCCCTGTATCAACAATTTTTGGAGGGTCCTGTTATAAGGGAATAGTCTTGGCAGGCCACGGAGATCGGGACTAAATACATAGCTTTGCGTCACGCGTACGGGGCCCTTGTATTTTAGGGGCCCCGTATCTTATATACGGCTGATACGGCGGTAGCTCGCCCCTGGAGCTTAGTCTAGCTTCTTAGTTTTTTTAAAAAATGCTTTCTACCGAAAGGACTGACCCGACATATCATGGAAAAAGATAAGTGTTATATATATATATTTATTGCATAACTGTGTACATTAAGATCTTATAAATAAACATTACATTTTATTGTTTCAACAGTCTACCCCATTCGGATATGCAATAATATTTGAGGAATTGATATAATTACAAATATTATTTTTTATTAAAAAACTCAAGCAGATTATAAAATAAATTTTCAAATAACATGTTTTTTAAAAATTTTCAAATAACAGAGTCGTTTGGAAAATGGAGAAGGAGGCGGTTGCTGAGCAGTAGGACAAAATATGCTAGAAAGCACCAAGTGTTGTTAAAAAAACTGGTTAAGTGCGAGTCGCACTCGCGTGGTTCCGAACCAATTAAATTTTTTAACATGATATTGTAACACTACAGACTTTTTTTAACATGATATTGTAACACTACAGACTTTTTTTAACATGATATTGTAACACTACAGACTTTTTTTAACATGATATTGTAACACTACAGACTTTTTTTAGGTTTTCCTGTAATCTTTAGTTATAGGTACATTAGGTACAACAATTATCTGCATTAAATTTCAAAATTTTAGGCTAAAATAAATAACTTGAAAGTTATTCAAGAAATTAGACCAAAAATTATCATTCCTCCACCCCCGTCAAAACTACTGTTTGGAAATAAGGGGACGACGACGACTTTAAAGTTACTTATTTTAAAATTATGAAAAAGTATTCAAAGCCCTTTTCTTTAATACTAGCTGACCCGCGCAACTTCGTCTGCGTCACATTTTCCATTATTGCTCCGCTCCTATTTGTCTTAGCGTGATGATATATAGCCTATAACCTTCCTCGATAAATGGGCTATCTAACACTGAAATAATTTTTCAAATCGGTCCAGTAGTTCCTGAGATTAGCGCGTTCAACCAAACAAACAAACAAACAAACAAACTCTTTTGCTTTATAATATTAGTATAGATTATAGATTCTAGTTTGACCCCCAAAAGTGACCCCCATACTCAAAGTTCATTTATTTACGTTACGCGTCCGTGTTTGTGTCACAGAACTCAATATAGTTTACCGATTTCAACAGAATCGGTCCGGTAGATCCGGTGAAAACCGACTGTGACGGACGGACAGACAGACACCCGCGAGTGATCCTATAAGGGTTCCGTTTTTCACGGATGTTCGGAACCCTAAAACACTATCAAAAACAGTATCTGCTTATATTTTGCGGCGTTTGCGCGTAGGTACTCCTCATTGAAAGTCGAGCATCCTTGTCATAACAATATATTACGATATTTACGGTGCCCCCCTCGTTATGGCATTTTTACGGCAACGGCAACCGGTAGATTTATTATGTAGGTATATTATGTAGGTCGGTGAATTTCTTTTCAGAGCGTTTACTTGCCTACAAAATGTTGTGTTTACATATTATGTACATACCTAGTTGTAGGAGATTTATTATAACGATGAAATTGTTTTATCACTACATATTATAAAACAAAGTCCTCCGCTGCGTCTGAAATTCTTCCGTTATTGAATGAAGTAAGTGAGCACTGAGACAGGATTTCCCGAGGTTCTTACGAGAACGGGAGAAACGAAAACGGGGTATGTGCGTACGAAGTTTATTAACAAAAGCGTTTGGTTTGACCACAGTCTCACCTTATGGCAAGCGATTTATGAGCACGCTTGTCTAGAAGAAATCTATTCGATCATGGCTAAGGATCCCCGGATTGTAGCTATCAGGGTGCTAAAAAGGCACTTTAGCAGAATCATAATATTAATCACACAACAATCTGTCAAAGAAGGTTGGCCAAAACGTACACTGGCGTCGAAACGATAGTGTCCCTAAATGCTATATATATGAAAAATTCTCGTATTTTTCAAGGTCATAAAAACACAAGAAATATCTTTTTAAGTGGCCACAAAAAAAAGTTATCCTTATTTTAGTTTTTGTCTTTTTTTCTAAATTATTTTGGAATAATAGTTTCAGAACGCACCTATTGACGATTCATTTCGCGTATGAAATGACTTTTTATTCAAAGACTATGAATTTTTTTTTTTCTGAATAGTTGTTAACTGTTTTTGTTTAAATTAGTATTTAGGCACCATATCACTACTATGTTGATTTATTATGCATTAGATCTTTGTCATAAAAGATAATTAAGTGAAAGCGTTTCGTTCAATTTCGTACAATGGAACGTCATTTATCATCGACAAGCTACCTAATCTGTGGTCATCGACCCGCACCATTGATTGACACCCGGCAATCATACTGCATCTGCATCTCATTTGACAGATGCCTTATTTTTTGGGAAATTCTTAAATAGAAATCGCAACAAATAGTAACGAGATCGCTAATTACCCCCTTTGCTTATCGCTAAGTACACTTTTAGGATATGCAACAGTCGGATAAAAGGTAGTTGTTGCTTCAAAACTCAAAAGTATAATTTACGCTTTTCCAAAAAAATGTGGCTATTTAGAAATGATTTTCAAACGGGATGATGTATCCAACATTAGAACAAACCAATCTAAATGAAGCTTATTTTGGGACATGAAAAATAAAAGTAAGGTCCAGCTCCTATAGAAATTTGACCAATGTTCTTTCATTTTCATCTTTATCTAACGTATTAGGTTCAAGGTTGATTGGGATAATTTTACAGTGACGAGTAGCGTGATTTTGCGAGGATCGACCGGAGGACACGGTGGAGCACACTGTGCAGGTGTGCCCCGCTTGGGCGGAGCACCGCCGTGTCCTCGAAGCGGCGATCGGCGGCGACCTCTCGCGTCCGTCACTGGGCCGAGCCATGATCTTCAACCTTCTGACGACAGGCCGTGTCGACGGCACGTTCGTGTTCCACGCGCGTCTCAAAGAGAGTCAGCACACAGAGGGGCCCGAAAGGGCCGACGCCTGCCGGAGTCGCGGGACTATTCGAAAGAGATACCGTGGCTCCGGAACACAAAAGGCACATGAAGGAACATGGATGGGTTTTAGTCAGTAGAAGTCTGAGTCTCCGCCCAGAGCGGGGGAAGTCATTTGATGATTTCCCATCCCTTAAAAAAAAACGGGTAGCGTGATTTGATTTCCGATTCTGCTAAAGTGTTTTTTTAGATCTGCAAGAAATACTGGGAGAAACAATCTGCGAAAGGGAACTCTTAGCTGCTTAGGCAACACAAAATCACGTTTTCACCTCTTTATAAACACTTTAAAACATTAATCTACCACCATCTTTTCATAAACATTTAATGTCCGAAGCTTGTGCGAGGGCTGATTAAGCCATAATTCACAAATTTCGCACTCGGCGGCGTGGAAGAGATTAGACATTAAACTAACAGGGTCGGACAGCGAATCCTAAGGGGATAATTACATTCGGTGGCCTTGAGCTTAGAGAGCTGTTCCTAATGAGATTACGTTGCTAACTTCCTATTTGAGACTTTAATGAGTTCCTATGAGTGAAATAGGTCTTTATTTATCGTGTTTTGTTTCAACATCTATGAAAGTGATCTCAATGCCAATTGTACTAATTTTCACATTCGCATCGCATTCGTCAATCGCAATCTGTCAAAAATGTATGAAAATTAAGGCTTTTTTGACAGTTTGACAATCGCAATAATTCTACAAGTTTTTATAATATGAGAGTGCCAATTCTACTATTATTTTATTCAGAATTGCGTTGGTTCGAATAGGTTCAAGGTTTTCAGTTTTTGAAAAAAAAAAAATGCAAGAAACAATAAACAAAATTACAATTGTATGAAAGTTGGGAAGATATTATTTTGCGTCATTCGCGCAAAACGGCCATCGTTCAGTATAAAGGTGCCTGTCCGCTGTAGTGGACGGGAACCCTAATGCTGGGACTCGTGGTAAAGCAGAAGAGTTTGTTTGTTTGTTTGTTTGGTTGAACGCGCTAATCTCAGGAACTACTGATCCGATTTGAAAAATTATTTCAGTGTTAGATAGCCCATTTATTGAGGAAGGCTATAGGCTATATATCATCACGCTAAGACCAATGGGAGCGGAGCAGTAATGAAAAATTTTACGCAGACGACGTTGCACGGGTCAGCTAGTACTTAAGTATTATATATAATAAATTTTATTAAACGTTGACTGCAACACCGATTTTCATGCGGTTTTCCCCAATGGACAGAGTTGTCCTCAAGGAAGATTTCAGTCATATAATATAATTTGTCAAGCGAGCGAAGCCGCGGCCATCAGCTAGATTTGAATAATTAACTTTGATTTAAGTACAACACTTTGGGCTCTTTAGGTGTGAAGATTGTAAATGTAGACCGTACTAGAAGTTGCCATTTTATCCAGAACCCAAAAGTTCTAGCTTTATCAACAGATGAACTAGAGGATTCCCTTATAAAAGCACAAATAATGGTTGCAAGATAGTCTCCGTATCCCACACTGCTACTCACCCCAATATCGTGAAGGTCTGTCTCCCTATCAGCTGATAGCGTGTCCGCGAAATTTTCCCCTCAAGTCCCCTTGTGTCGTCACACGCATGCGCAACGCTGCGCCCGGATTCCGCGATCCGCCAGTCAGCTGTCAAACGCCGGGGTGGTCCAAACGCGACATTACCACAAAATAAATCGACATTTATAACATAAAAAGAGGTTATAATCTAAAAAATATACAATTTATTGCACATTTATTGTCTGTGGACGTAATTTTGGCGGTAAAACGCGGTTTTGTTGTGTGTAAAGTTCATAAAAGGTTTGCTGATCAGTGTTCGCGGTTCAGTGGAGTGTTAGACAAAAAACAATCTAGGTTTTGTGCTGTGATTTTAGGTTTAGTCTGTGTTGAAGGTGAGTTTTTGAAGTTTTAATTTTCAGCTTGGCTGTATGGAATGTTTCCTGTGTCTACAATCTGATTTGAAAAGGGTTATTGATGAATTAAAAACAAAACACTGTTGTTTTTGAGCAGAGGTTTTGTTTTGTTGACTTCTTTTCCTTTTGTTTGTCATTTTGGTTTATTAGGAATGAGTAGGTATTTTAAGTTAGGTAGGAAGGAACTAACGATTTAATGCCTCCATATCAAAACGTCCAACTCAAAAAACACATTATATTAGCAAATCGTCCTATTAGCAGAACCTCATAAAAACAAGGCATTGGAAGGATTGATTACCGCCGCATATTAGTGATAATTTCGTAAACAGTCTAAGATAGGTGCATTCCGCACTGTCTACCAAAAACCGCATGAATGCCTGCAATGCAACGGAATGTCATGCTGAGGAACTCTATCTATACATCCTACTTAGATGCCAACAAGAATTTACCTACCCATGTAAATACCAAGTAGCCATTAGGTATTTGGCTATCGGCTTAGTAAATTAGTTACCTACTACCGAAAACTCTAAAATATTAACTGCCTAATTACCTTGACTTCATAAAATTATTTAGTGGAGTCTTGCACGGATTATTTTACATTTATCAGTCAAGGACCGAACGACCCACTGACCGGATTTTCTTAAGGTTTAGTATTCGTAAAAAATATTCAAATCAATCTCAAAATGGTTAGAATTCGCAAAACTTCGCACCTTCTAACAAAAACCAAATAAAACCGTAGCCGGTCCAAACAGAACCAGAAAATAGTGGTTGATTTATATTCTGGTCGGTCCCAGAGCCCATTATTTACATTTTTTGTTAAACTTTTAAGACGATCTGCGTGCGAGATGGCACGTTCCTGTCTGGGATGAGTTTTTAGGGGTCCCTAGTCGTTATTTTCTTTAAATGGGTCATTATGAGAGTTGAAAGGGAATCGTTTGTCTTGCTAGCGACAGAAATTGCTAATAGTTAATTTCATTCTTAGTAGATACGTGATTTATTACGTTCCGGTGCCGGATCGGGCTGTGTAATTGGGTCTTTCTTACTGGAATATCTTATTTCTTGTAATTAGTATAAATTTGTGCCTTGTTGATGGCACTAGATTCGCGTCATAACACGCGGGGCATACGGGCCTAGCTTTGTCCGCGGCTTCGCTCGGGTAAAGTACTATTTTTTGTAAAAAAATGCCTGTAATCTTTGTAAATCTATGTCTCTCCTAGCCCACTTAAAAGACAAGATTTTAGGAGATCTACCTCTGATGCAAAACTCATAAAAACAGGTTCATCGATTTAGGCGTGAAAACACAGAAATATTATTTACTAGAGGCCGCCCGCGACTTCGTCCGCGTATAAATTCTCGTTATTCCCGTGTAAATCCCGATCCCTCGGGAACTCCGGGGTAAAAAGTAGCCTATGTGTTATTCTGAATCTTCAGCTACTTACATACCAAATTTCATCGTAATCGGTTCAGTGGTATTTGCGTGAAAGAGTAACAAACATACATACACATACACATACATCCATCCTCACAAACTTCCGCATTTATAATATTAGTAGGATTATATCTATGCGTGAAAACGTTACAAAATCACTTTCGAATTACTAATATTACTTAGTTAGGATGTGGAATTGGGTTTTCGTAATTAACTAAGAAGGTCAGAAGATAATCCTATACCTTGCGTGTTTCCATGGCACAAGGTATTGAAAGCATGTGATTCTATGGGGTAGCGTGTGGAATTAAGCTCTATTACTTATTCACATGCTTTGTTCCACGAACCAAACCAATCGATTGTGTTGGCCTTTTTAACCGACTTCCCAAAAAGGTGGAGGTTATCAATTCGGTTGTATGTTTTTTTTTTTAATGTTTATTACCTCATAACTCCGACAATTATGAACCGATTTGAAAAATTCTTGTTTTATCTGAAAAGATATACTTGCAGATTGGTCCCATTTAAATCATATCAAAATCGGTTACGAACTTTGGATTTTAAATCGAAATACCTGGAATTTGACTATTTATATGATTCTTTGATAATCGAAATTGCGTATTTTGCTTTTCTGCGATTTTGCAGTGGTGTTGTTAGGTGTGGGGCACCACTAAAAAGTGAAAAATAAAAAAACTTTTTACAAAAAAATACAACCGACTTCCAAAAAAAAACACTACAAAGTAAAAAATAACTTTAATTTCTGAAGTCGGTGTCAAAATACGAAGAAAGTAACAAAAACACCGACTTCCGAAATTAAAGTTATTTTTCTTTCAGTTAGTTCGTTCGATCGTTAGTTTTGCTTTCAGTTTTATTGATACAATGATAATACTGAATTCTGGTTACTATTGTAGATGCTGCTACTGATGGATGATTTATCTATTTATTCAAAGTCAAAGTCAAGTATCATCATCTGCCTAGCCTTTTCCCAACTATATTGGGGTCGGCTTCCAGTCAAACCGTATTCAGCTGAATACCAGTATTTTACGTGGAGCGGCTGCTTACCAGACCTCCACAACCCATTGACTGGGTAACACGATACTCCTTGGCAAGACTGGTGTCAGATTTTCTGGCTTCTGACTATCCGTAAAGACTGCCAAAGATCTCTAAATGACAACCGGGACCAACAGCTTAACGTGCTTTCCGAGGCACGGAGGAGACTCGGTATGTTCAGATGGTCACCCATCCACAGACCAACCTCGGAAAGCGTTGCTTAACCTTGCAGATCGACCTGTGCGGCTGTTATTATTTAGTCAAGTATCAAAGTCATTTATTCAAATTAGGCTGAGTGCCAGTACTTTTTGAACGTCAACGATTACAAGTAGACAGTCCCCTAAAAACGCCCGCCCGTCACCACTTCCTAGTGTTTTAGCTGGGAAGAAGTGGCCAACAAACTCTCCAGCAACACATCTGTTTGTTGCATTAGAAGAACTTGCATTTATATAATAGTATGCAAAGTATTATTACAAAGTAAAATAATAAAACGTGGGTAAATCATACAACACCACACACCACACCACTCATGCACCAATATTGTGCATAAAGTTTAAATAAATAAATAAACATAAAAACTGAAATCACTATTAAAGGTTTACAAACAGCTTCTGTATGTATACGGCGTTTCTTAGGTTTAATTACAAAGCCTCAGACTAAAACAGTCGCCAAACGTACCTAGGTTAAAAGTGAGTCATAACATAAAAAAGCTCTAGTCTATGTTTGATGGATGTAATGAACTTTCACCTGTTCTATTATTTAGGTGTAGGTACCTAATATTTTGTACAAGCTTACGTGAACTATTGGCGAATAACATTTTATAGACTCAGCAATTCTCAGGCTTTCCAGAAGTCTAAGGTCCGGTAAGTTCTGTAGAGATAAAGCCGGGATGACCATGTTGAAATCGTTAATCGCAAAAAAGGATTGCGAAAAACCTTTATTACGTTCAACTTTTACCAGCTAAGTAAAACTGTTGAAGTTTTAGCAACTAAGTTTAGTTTGTCGTTACAGCTACATTTTGTATCGAAAAAGTTACAACTGTGTACCAACATCTCATTGGTCTAAGTCTTTCTTCTCAAAATAGTTTTTTAAACGGAACCTTCGACCCAAACCGTTGATCGTTTCCGACATTAAAGCAGGTAGTTCCAGTCCCTTGCATCTTTAACCTTTGCTGCCTTTGTTCGACGCCATGGCGGCATGGGGCCCATTATAACACCATATACTACACCACGTAGGTAGCTATTCATGGCATATTCATGGGTTACCACTTCGTGGAACGGCTTAGGATGACAATTGATTAAAAGGTCGTTAAAATTCAACATGGCGGATACAAGATCGGTTTTGAATTGAATCGATTTTGATTGTGATGTGTTGTCGTGATTTTTGGGATTAAATTGGTGTTTTAGTTTATGTTTTGTAGACTATTTTGTTTGGTATGATGTTTTTGGTTAATCTATACTAATATTATAAAGCAGAAGAGTTTGTTTGGTTGAACGCGCTAATCTCAGGAACTACTGGTTCGATTTCAAGGTCGGCTACTTATATATCATCACGCTAAGACAAATAGGAAGGGAGCAATAATGGAAAATGTGACGTAGACGTAGCTAGTATCTTAATAAATGGTTAGCCAATTTCAAGAACAACAGTAGGTATTTATTCTTCGTTTCTTGTAGACTATTATGTATCACAACATATTATAAAACAAAGTCCTCCGCCACGTCTGTCTGTCCGTCTGTTCGCGATAAACTCAAAAACATCTGCACGGATTTTATGAGGTTTACACAAATGGATTTTAATTTATCAAGCGGGCGAAGCCGTGTGCATCAGCTAGTTGTTTGTTATTAATCGAACTACTTGAACATCTAATAAATTGCTGAAATAAATTTAATTATTTATAGGATTTCTTTGTTTTGGGAATCATGTAAGATAACCAATTACAATACTAATATCCTCCTGTTTTTCGAAGTCTGTTAAGAATAATTCTTAGGTTAACATAGTTTCATTATTCAAACGTGTGGTTATAAAAGTTTCTAATACCATATCCCGGCAAATATATAAGCGGGACCAAGCTGATAGCCAGGTTTGATTACTTTGGTTACGATTAAGTTTTTAAAAACATTCAATAATTCCAAAGTTAAAAAAATAATACCCTTAATCAAACAAAATTTGAAATAAGCAGTACCTTTGTGCTCTTTTCTCTGTACAAAATTTTCTTTTTAAGTATATTGTGTGTACATAAATAAATAAATACCCCACAATACAATGGTAGCTTTAATTCTGCCATCACAATTCATTTAAGCCATCTTAATCCCATAAAAGCCATTACTCGGCTTTATGTATCATCTCGAGGCAATTAATAAAGTAGGGCCGATTAGACGACTAGTTGGCATGCGAATCGCCGACTAGTCTGACAAATATATGCCTCTAGACAAGTGACATTCTATCAGCGATTGTCGATTGTCAAAATTTCCAAAAAGCATTGGATAGACATCATCATCTGCCTAGCCTCTTCCCAACTAATTGGGGTCGGCTTCCAGTCAAACCAGATTCAGCTGAAAACCAGTATTTTACGTGGGGCCGCTGCCTACAAGACCTCCACAACCCATTAACTGGGTAACACGGTACTCCTTGGCAAGACTGGTGTCAGATTTTCTGGTTTCTAACTATCCGTAACGACTGCCAAAGATCTCCAAATAACAGCCGGGACCAACAGCTTAACGTGCTTTCCGAGGCACGGAGGAAACTCGATATGTTAAGATGGTCACCCATCCACAGACCAACTTTGGCAAGCGTTGCTTAACCTTTAAGATCGACCCTGCGGCTGTTATTATTTAGCCACGAGTTCCTCTCTACTTTGGATAGACAAAAGCTGATGTCACGTGATCGCTCCCTAACATTTTGGCATTTCGACATTCGCATTTGCTTATAGAATATTAGGTACACTTGCCTAAACCAGTCCCGGATTACACACGTAGCAAGAATAGCAAATGCTACGGGCCCCACGATACGTGGGGCCCCCGCTCTTGGACGTATATAAGCTTGCCACTGAAAACCATGGCTCTCTTTCGAACACGAGTCCTCCTAACATCCACTATATTGCGACAGCCGTTTTCTGCAGTGAAGTCACACATTTGGTTTATTTTTAACCCAATTCTAAACAAGTTTTGATGATCCAAAGACAAACTCTAGTTTCATGGTGAGCACTGTTCTTGTAAGATTGATTTACTCAAAAAATGTATACACGAATAATAGGAAATAAATTAGTTGAGTGGATATCGTTTGTGACTTCTATCGTGGTAATTTATTTTTCTGTAGCTCATTAATTGCCGACTAGTCGCCAACTTTTGCCAACTAATCGCCAATTAGTCGTTGACAGTAAACCAGTCCAAAGCCAAATAGTCGGCTTCCCCGACTAGGTATAGTCGGCCCATCTCTAGCAATTATTCTAACGCCATATTTTGGGGTGACTATCGATTTTCATAACAATAGGGCCTATTTATTTGGCAGGTGACCTTTTGATATTTTATTGGTGTAATACATTGTAGGTCACATTGAAGCCATTGGATGGATTCAGGTCAGGTCTCCGAGCGAATATACTTAGTTATTTTTGGTGACAGGTAGGCATATAGGCTGGATTTTGAAAATTAAATACAAACCTGTACTTGCAAGGGCTTAGGTGTCTGGAATCTTCCACCAAGGTAAAATGCCTCATTGAATGCCAGAATTCAGGCATTCTGAACTTTCTGCCTACCCATTTTATTTTATGTATTTTTGGAAAACTTACAGCTAAACATAACACTAATATGCGAAAGGGCGTGAGTTTATGGACCTAAGTTAATTCTTCCAGAAAAATATTAAATTTTCTAAAATACCTACATATATATTTAAAATGTTTTTATCAAGATAATAAAAAAAAAAATATGGAAATCACAAAAAGTATTCGCGACCCTGCCAGGATTCGAACCTGGAATCTTCTGATCCGTAGTCAGACGCGTTATCCGTTGCGCCACAGGGCCAGTTGCGATGACATTCGAAATTATCAATTGTGTCCTTGAGACAACTAGAACGCAATTGTTGTTTTTTGTTGACCGCATGACGTCATCCGGTTATCTGTGCTAGAGATAAAATTAGAATTCGTTATCGTGATTCACTCATTTTCAATTAAGTCATTATCACTTACAATATTATGCGGTTTAAATTATGTGCATTATTGTTTCAAAAGCTTAGGTTATTTTTAACTCCCGACCAAAAAGAAGGGCCTTATAATTTAGAAATTTGTGTATCTAAGTGTATGTCTGGTATATCGTAGCACCTAAACGGATGAACTAATATTTCGTTTATAGGGTTCCTTAAAAGTAAAAAACGGAACTCGTAAAGGATCTCTTCGGTGTCCGTTTGTTGGCCTGTCACAAATTCTTTTCTCAAGAAGTCACGTTGATATTAATATCAAATATGTACGTAGGTCGATGGTAGCTTGGAGCAAATTCCTAGTTTTAAATATATTCTAACAGTATTTTCTACGTTTTTTGCATACTAACCACATAATAAACTCTTCCTGAAATAAAAGATTTTTTAACACGTTTTACAAACTCCGAACTAAGTCGTGTCACGTGAGCTGTCAAAAAAACAAAAAAGAATAATTAAACAGCGGACGTCAACAATGATGAGGATAGGTAATTATATCGTCGCGACGCTTGTGACATCGATCGCTGTGCGGCGGGCGGCTCTGTAGGGCGGGCGGCACACGCGACCGTCTGTCTAGGGCAGACGTAGGTACCTACGGAAAGTTCCAATTAACTCTTACTTTCATGTGAGTTTAAAAATAAACATTTGTTTCGGTGATAAGACTTCGAAAGTCACGCTAACTTTTGCTAGATGTTACGTTTCAAAAACAAATACAACATGCTTTATTTCAAATAGACCAGTTACAGGCACTTTTGAATAGGCAAAGCCTGTCAGTCAAATAGATGAAGATATATTTTCTGCCGCGCTAGCGACAGAGCAGCAAGTTGTTCAGCAACAAAACACACTCACTGACCATAGGGTGTATTTGTATGGCCTACAGATAGTTGTTCGGGGTCTCGTCTGGCTGTTTGTGTATGTCAATTTGTATGTTTGTAAATGCATCCACGATACAGGAGAAATTTTTAGTGTAGGGCAAAGTTTCTTGATTAAAAAATAAATAAATAAAAGGTACTATCGTGGTAAAATGTATCCAGTGCTATTTCTTTGAATGAAGAAATGCGTTCTGCTGTTGTAGTTCGAACATCCAAGCCTCTAAACATCCATACTTTCTTTATAATGTAAGTTTAGAAAACACACCCATACTTTGACTGAAAGGTTATGAAAATGCTTTTATATCACTAAATGCCATACTGCATCGATAGCATTACGGCGTGCGACTGGGGCGGGCGGCACGTCATGCAGGGCAGGCGGTAGACACGCGACCGTCTGCGGCTGAGAGAAACACTTCACCTAAGTGTTTGTCGGTCTTTGTGTGTGTTTGTGTAAAACTTTCCCTTTTTCCATAGGGTTTACAGATAAGTTATTATGACTTCGTTATCTTCTATATATAAAAAATATCCCTATTTCCCTTGGTCACGGCATCACGCGTGAACGGCTGGACCGATTTCGCTAATTATTTTTTGTTGTGTTTGTTATTGTCAGGAGAAGGTTCTTATGAAGGAAAAAATAAGAAAGTTGCAATTGACGGGCGCGAAGCCGCGGGGGACAGCTAGTTTTGCAATAAAAATTAAGTTCTACTAGTAAAAAGAATCCGACTGATGAAAAATCAAGCTCTTAGGTGTATAAAACAAAGAGAAATAAGGTTTTTAGTAGAGAGTTAATAGATTACTTTCTAGATAAGCGTGCTCCATCCTTGACCATTATCGCTTTCCGGTGAGGTTTTTGTCCATTGCAAGCCTATCAATCCTTAAAAAGATCACATAACTATTCTGTAAAATACATTTGGCGTAACTGAAAGCACTCATCCTTCCCCCGGGATAATAACAGCTACCAGCTTGATTAATCATTCATCTGCCTAGCCTTTTCCCAACTATATTGGGGTCGGCTTCCAGTCAAACCGGATTTAGCTGAATACCAGTACCTATTTTACGTGGAGCGGCTGCCTACCAGACCTCCACAACACATTAACAGGGTAACATGGAACTTTTTGGCAAGACTGGAGTCAGATTTACTGGCTTCTGACAATCTAAACGAATGACAAATGACAAACGGGACCAACAACTTAACGTGATTGCCGAGACGTTGCCGTTGCCGAGGCATCGATGAAACTCGATTTGCTAAGTTGGTAACCTATCCACAGACCAACCTTGGCAAGCATTACTTAACCTTGAAGATCGACTCGTTCGACTGTTATTATTTAGCCACGAGCTCTTACCAAATGAATGCAGAAAAAAAATATCTATTGAATATCACACACATTGTATCTGGTACGTCAGTCTGATGCTGTGGAGAGCTCTTGAACAAGCTGGGGTTAGGGATCTGTGTTTGTATATTATATTTGGCGGTGAATTTGTTACTCCTCAGTAAGCGTGTTCCACCCTCGACCATATCATCGCTTTCCATGAGATGAGATTGTAGTCAAACGCGTCCCTATCTAATCACTACTAATATTACAAATGTGAATGTAATTTTTTTCGTTACGCTTTCACGCGAAAGCTACTTAACCGATCATCATGAAACTTTGTACACATATTCTTGAAGGTATTAAAAGTAACATAGGATACTTTTTATTAAAAAAAAACGTCAACGAAGTCGCGAGCAACAGCTAGTAATATAATATTATAAATGTGAAAGTTTGGGTGTTTGTTACTCAATCATGCAAGAACGGCTGAACGAATCTTTATGAAATTTAGAACAGAGATAGATTATTGTCTGGAATACAACATCTAGGATACTTTTCATCCCGGGAATATGTTCCCTAGGGATCACGCGGTGAAACCACTGCCAGAAGCTAGTCAATCATAAAAAAGGTCACATTTCCGTAAAAAATCACATGGAAAAACTAAACGCTCTCATCATTCCCTCGGGATGAATACAGTCTGCTGTATAAATCAGCTAACGTTTATTGAATCGATATCACACACATTGTGTCTGGCGTGAGTACGTCTGTCTGCGGCTGTCGAGGGCTTTCGAGCACGCCGGGTTAGCGGTCTGTGTTTGTACTTATAACATAGAGTTTTGCTTTAGTAGACTTACAATTTGGTTTCACTTTTATGGATTTTATTTTTAACATAAAATCATGGCTGTTTTTCCAGCAAGGTGAGACGGAGATGTAAGTACTCTTAATATGATTTTAAAAGAGTAAAGATTTCGTCAAATACTATTTATCGGTGAGTTGATTACTTCCATCTTCTATGCCATCACCGTTTACCGCCTCCGCTCCACCGCTTTAAGTTATGTTCACAGCATTATGTCGTACGGTTTTTTGCTTTAGGGTCGGGCTGCTGAAACTATGTATAAAGCAACTAACATTTATTGAATCGACATACAACACATTGCGAGTACGTCTATCTGCGGCTGTGAGAGCTGTCGAGCACTCCAGTATAGCGGTCTATATTTGTACTTTATGACGTACAGACTTTTACTTTTGTAGACTTTTCAAATTGGTTTCACTGTTATGGAGTTTATTTTTAACTTACAACATAACGTTATGCCTGTTTTCACTGCAAAGTTAATCAAAGGGCTACCTACTTAAATTATTATTTTAATTCGATTTCAGACTTCCCGCAGGGTCTTACCTTCCGTGGTCCATTTGAAAGTCCCTGAACCAGCTCAGAATAAAAGTACAGTTCTAACCAAACATCTTGGCCGCCCTTTCTTTTTTTTTTAGGGATGGGAAATCATCCAATGACTCCTCCCGCTCTGGGTGTAGCGGGAGGGAGTGTCAGACTTCTACTGACTAAAACCCATCCATGTTCCTTCATTGCCCTTTGTGTTCCGGAGCCACGGTGTCTCTTGCGCATAATCCCGTGACTCCGGCGGGCGTCGGCCCTTTCGGGCCCCTCTGTGTGCTGACTCTCTTTGGCGAGCCACCCATATCACTTCCCTCCCCACTCGTGCGCTGTGCGGTGTCAATTATATCGCTCTGCTTTTATAAATTCGGAAATCGCGTTGCGTGTTTGTTTTAAGGCTTGTGAATTGCTTTCCGGTGTGCCTTAGTGTTTTAAGTGCGTGTTTTGTAAGTTTTTAAAGGTGTTTGTTTATTCATTTATAAGTAATTAGTCAATTTCTCCAGCCATCGGTAAGTTCATTTATTTTCTCTTTGTGTGGGTAACGCGAAATAACTTTATCGATCGTTATTTATCTGTTTCGTTTTTGTTTTATTTCATTCAATCGCGTCCTAATACGTTTATTTAGTGTTTTTCGCCGTTAATGATGATGTCAACAAACGATGATCCGCCGGATCGAGGCGGAGAAATATTTCGTAGAAATACTAAAACCCAAAGGTCGCCCGTGGCAACCTCCGCTAGTTCTAAACGCTTGTTCAGTGAACTGTCTCCAACGTACAGTTCACCCGATGACAGGTCAAAACGGCTTCACCAAACATCCGAAACCGTGGAAAGATCCTCACCCTTTTTAAATATAAGTAATGCGAGCAATACTGATTATTGCGACTTAGTTTCCGAGGCGTCGGCATACCTGTCTAAAATTAACGACTTGGTCAATGATCAGGGGTCGCGCATTAACGTTGCAAATAAATCTGCCATCATGGACATGACGCAGCGAATTACGGGCATTGTTTCTATGCTAGCAATAAAATCGTCGTGCAACGAGACGAAGTTAGCCAGAACGGAACGCGAATTAGAAAAGGTTAGGTCGATTAACGCTGTCAATCCTAATCCTGTCGGTAACAACAATTGTAAAATTTCATATGCGACTCGTTGAAACTACGTTTACCAAAAGTTGCGCCAGCGATTATGGAATCTCGTCCACCGTTACCTTGTGTGGTGGCTTATCCGACCGCGGCTCGATCAGCTGATTATAGCACCTCGTCCGCGACAAAACAAGCGCTTATGAAGGCAATTAAACCTAGTGATGACGGTTTCCAAATAGTAGGCGTGAAAAAAACCGCGAAATCCGGTGTTGTATTACGCGTCGCTAATGAAAATCAGCTAAAAAAATTGGAATCGGTAGAAGCAATCAAGGCCGCTGGTTTACGTCTAGAAAAACCAAAAGGTAGACGCCCTCGAGTGTTGGTTAAGGATGTACCATCTTCAATGGAAGATGGCTCTTTTTTGATTGCATTATTCCGTCAAAATATCAAAGATGAGCTTCAAATAAAAGAGGATGACTTTATAAAATCTACAAAAAATATCCGTAGGCGCACGTTAGATAACGGTCGTAAAGGGATCGGAATTGAAATAGAGCCTGCCGTACGTAAGCACTTAGTGTCTACAAAGGATAAATTATTTATTGATTGGGCTACCTGCCGTTTTATTGATGACTAGCTTCTGCCCGCGACTTCGTACGCGTTCCCGTGGGATAAATAGCCTTTGTGTTATTTCAGACCATAATCTATCCCTGTTCCAAATTTCACCCCGATCCCTTCAGCCGTTTTGACGTGATTGAGTAACAAACCTACACACAAACTCACAAACTTTCGCATTTATTTTATTAAATAACAGCAGAAATCGAAATATTTTAATTTCGCCATAACTTCAAAACCTAACGTCCGATTTTAATCATTCAAGGCCAAATATTATCTACATAAACTGTACTTAGTGATGAAATACTTTATTTTGATACGGATTAATAGCATGAGTAAAATAAACGCGTTTAAATGTAGTAAAAAAAAATCAAGATTTTTAAATAAAAAAATGGTTGTTGTGCCTCAATCGACATAGATAGGTACAGTGTGTCGCGGACTTTTTTGTAGATATTTATAAGATCTACAATTAATTAGAACAATTTATGGTTCTATCTTTTATAGTTTAGGCAGCGTACGCAAAATAAGTAACTTTTCTGGTTGATTTTTACACCTTGTGTCCGAAAAACCCAAATATCTTACGGAACCCTATTTTTTCCAAAATAAAATATAGCCTATGTTACTCGTGGATAATGTAGCTTTCAAATGGTGAAAGAATATTTAAAATCGATCCAGTAGTTTTTGAGCCTATTCATTACAATCAAACAAACAAACATACAGACAAAGTTTTCCTCTTTATATTATTAGTATAGATATTGCAAACGAAGGCGTTTTACGAAGCTACTCGCTAGCCTATAATGCGTTCGCGACCATGGCTTATTATTAGCGTATTTCATGTATAATTTTGGTGTTTCTATTCCGATTTCTATGACTCTTTTTATGGAATAGTTAATATAACTTTAATTAGGGACGACTGAGAGTTTTATAAACGTAAGAGTAGACAAATAAAATCAGAAAGATTCGAACTGCTAAGCTATCGGGAGTTACACGTGTTATTGTTCGTCAAACATAAAAGATAGACATATGCTGTCGTTGGATATTTTTTATATAATTTTAAGGAGAACATTTCCGTCATACATGATTTCTGTGTAGCTTTCACCGTTAAGGTTGCACACGCGACGGAAGCTTAAAAAATGGAGTAACTTCTCCCGTTTTCCCAACATTTCCCTTCACTGCTCTGCTCCTATTGATTGTAGCGTGATGAAAAGTATTCTATAACCTGCTCAGGAGTATGAATAATAATTGTACCAAGTTTCGTTAAAATCTGTCGAGTAGTTTTTGTTTCTATAACGGTTATACAGACAGACAGACAGACAGACAGACAGACAGACAGACAAAAATTGTACTGATTGCATTTTTGGCATCAGTATCGATCCCTAATCACCCCCTGATAGTTATTTTGGAAATATATTTCATGTACAGAATTGACCTCTCTACAGATTTATTATAAGTATAGAAGATATAGATAGAAGATAGAAGATAGATGTCGAAGTTGTTCGTTGTTTAAATTGTCAACAGTTTGGTCACGTTAAAAAACACTGCGTTAATAAAGAACCTACCTGTGCTAATTGTTCAGAGGCACATGAAACTAAAGATTGCCCGCACAATGACGACTTAAATTTTAAACCAACTTGCGTGGCGTGTAAACGCTTTAAAAAACCGTGTGATCATCGCTGCGGATCTCAAGAGTGTACTACCTACAAACTCAAACTCGAACAATTAATCCTAAACACTAATTATTAATAATGGATAGTTTAACCATAGGACAATTAAACCTTCATAACGATAGGGTGGCGACATCTGAGCTGGATAAATTGATTGTGGATTATAATCTAGATATAGTACTTGTTCAGGAACAGTATCAAAACGCGCGCTTGGGTCAAAAGATGGTCCAGCTGAACAGCAAGTCGCGTGCCGGAATTTATGTTGAGCGTTCTTCGAGCTTTACTGTAACAGCTATACGTAATCTCATGACGCCCCATTGCGCCGTGGCGGAAGTGTCATCGCCTACCTTTAAGGTTTACGTTGTGAGCTGCTACTTTCAGTATTCTGACCCTGTCACTCCTCATATACATAATCTCCGTCACGTCTTGCGGTCGCTCGCGGGCTGCAAGGTTATAGTTGGTGCTGACGTAAATGCATCTTCTTCCCTGTGGTATGGCAAAGTTCGGGCCACTGATTCCGAACGACGTTGTGCTGTTGAGGATTTTATTGCTGAGATGAACTTATCAATCCATAACACCCCAGACGCACCACCTACTTTTTGTAGCCAAATGGGCGAATCTTGTATTGACGTCACACTTTCTAGTGCAGACGTACGCTTGGATAGGTGGCGTGTTCTTCCTGACGCGTTTTGTAGTGATCATCGCCTGATCGTGTACGATTTTGTTCCTATTCTTACTCAAGGTTCTTCACACTTAATTGGAAATTTTAGATATAAGAGTAAAGGCGCGAATTGGGAATTCTTTAGCTCACTTTTTGCTTGTCATGCCAAAGACTTCACTCGCGATGGACTGTCAGCTGAGGAAAGTGCTGAGATAATGTCAGACACTTTCACTTACTGTGCTGACATTGCTATTGGTCGTGCATCTGTGACCAATATTCGTAGATGTGATTGGTGGAGTGACTACCTTGCTGAACAACGTAAGAGCTATCGCAGAGCGCGTAGACAGCTTAATAAGCTTAAAAAACGTAATGTTACCGGAGACGTTTTTAATCTTGCCATAAGTACTTTTAGAGTTGCCAAGTCGCGTTACAGAGCATCGGTTGAAAAATCTAAGGGTAATTTACTCCGGAAAATTGTTGATAAACTTGATAAGGAGGGTCCGTGGTCTCCTTTGTATCACGAGTTTAAGGCTAATAGATCGGTCGACCTTGCATACGTTCAGAACATTAAAGTAAATAATACACATACCACCGGCATTGAAGAAACAACTGATGTTCTGCTTGATTCTCTTATACCAGATGATTCATCAGTAAATGAAAATGAATACCATCAGCAGATCAGGGCGTGGGCCGCGGTACCACCTGAATCACCAGAGTCAGACCTTCCGTCCACTGACGAATTCATAAACGTTGTCAAGAGACTACCTCTCAACAAATCATCCGGTGAAGATAAAATATCTAATAGAATGATTATAGAAGCGTGTAAAACGTCGAGCGATGCGATTTTATCAGTATATAGCCGATGCATTGCGGAAGGTATTTTTCCTCGAATATGGCGACAAGGCTTTATACGCATTATTCCAAAGAGTGGCGACAAGCCCTCGGACGACCCTAAGTCATACCGGCCCATAACACTACTCCCATCTTTGGGAAAACTTTTAGAGCGACTGATTGTTCCGCGCTTGTTACCGAACGGACCTAAATTTCATAAAAATCAATACGGTTTTACTATTGGAAAATCCACTGTAGATGCGGCTCTATCTGTCCGTAAAATTGTCAACTCATCGGAACATAAATACGTGGTTGGAATCTTTCTCGACATTTCTGGCGCTTTTGATAACGCATGGTGGCCGATGTTACTACTTAAAATGAAAACCCGTGGTTGCTACAAAAACATCTATAATCTGATTTGTTCGTACTTTCTAAATGGCTCCGCGAAACTCAAACTTGGACATCATTCCATTACTAAGTCTCTAACCATGGGATGTCCTCAGGGCTCAGTTATCGGTCCATATATATGGAATTTTGGCTACGATGATTTCCTCGCGCTTCCGCTCCCGTACGGCTGTTCATTAACCGGTTACGCGGACGATGGCTTGCTGCTCATTCAGGCAAGTACTCGGGCTGGACTCGAGAACTTGGCTGACACATGCCTACGTTTAATATCTCAGTGGGGCGATCGAAACCGTCTGACCTTTGCACCGCATAAAACCTATCAACTTCTTTTAAAAGGAAACCTTAAATCCTGGCCTAGTATAAAATTTAATAACGTACCCGTTAAAAGGAAAGAATCCGTGTGCTACCTCGGTATGCTACTAGAAAGAAACTTTTCATTTATTGATCATATAAAAACAGTAGGAGAAAAAGCAAAAAAGAACTTCTACGCCTTGACGAGAATATCAAAGGCTACTTGGGGTCTATCATTTCAAACCCTAAAAACTATATATGGGGCTACTTACTTGGGTTGTATGTGCTACGGGGCACCTGTCTGGGCCGATAGGGCCACCATAGGGGCGGTACGACGTAAATTACTTCAAAACCAGCGTTTGGCTTTGATATTCTTATGCAAGGCGTATAGGACGGTTAGTACTGAAGCCTTACCGGTGCTGGCGGGTGTTCTCCCAGTCGATCTTGAGGTGCAGCGGCGTGCTGCAATGTACTTCTACGCTAGAAAGATCACGGACCCAGAGTTTTTACCGCAACGCGACCGTGCTAAGATCTCTAGATTATTAAAACCCCAGACTGACGTCTGGGAGGCACTTTTATGCGAATGGCAATGTAGGTGGGAAGATTCCATCAAGGGCCGACACCTCCACCAGTTTTTTCCATCCGTTCGTGAGCGGCTGGAGAAGACATGGCTGGAGGTGGATCACTGTGTTGCCCAATTTCTCACAGGTCATGGCAACTTTAAGAGTAAATTATTTTCCTTTAGGCTTGTGGCCTCACCTTTATGTCAATGCTCTACAGCTGACCTTGAATACGAACAATCCGCACATCACATCTTGTGGGAGTGTATTCTTTGGCAGACTGAACGTAATGTTATGTTAGATAGTATTCAGGTCAAATCTGGAGTAGTTTACTATACGGACCTTGTAGAAACCAGAACAAATTTCCGTGCGTTCAGGCGATTTTGCCATACCTATTACTGGAATCAAAAGTAGCTCACAATTTAGGACCCATTAGTTTAAATGTTAATATATAATCCGTGGTGCTTGGCAACTGGGCCTAACCCAGTTGTATATGTCCCTTGGTGCCTATTGGCCTAGCTCTAATCTGTCTCCTGCTTGATATGGAGGGAAGTGGAAATTATATTTATTTTTCCTACTCCTCCGCTGTACTCTTCTGATTAATTTCGTTGCGGGATCCAAGACAGTTGAATCGTTTCTCCGGGACTCGTCGGGTTTCATTAACTCGGCGTTTTTCTGGTGGTCGCCACTGTTGATTCTGGCTTTCAGGAGTTGCAGTGGTTGGGAATGTGTGGCGGGCTTGTCCCATAAAAAAAAAAAAAGAGCCACCCATAGCTCGCCGTCCACAGGATCTTGGCCGCCCTGAAGTTAGGTTTTCCGATGCGCAAGCCTCGCGCGGTGCTGTTTTTGTATGAGACTTATTACTGCGCCCCCGTTGTAGTTAACTTCAGAGCGGACACAAAGTTTGGCGAGGGCTGTAGAAAGGTTTTATTCTAAACACGCAAAGCGGGGCCACCGCGATGGATGCAGTTGATCCGAACGGTGTGAATGTGGAAGTGGACTGAGGAGACGAATTACAAATCGTGCTCTACCTATTTTGCCCTCTGTATCCCAAAACATGCAGCCTAAGTGACCTATGTGCTGCCACCAACGATGCCGGGGAAGTGGCAAACTGGCAATGTTTTGGCCAGAACCTAAATTTTTAACTACTATCGTGCCAGCTACTGGTTCTCAGTAAAATACTGGTTCTCAGCTAAATCCGGTTTGACTGGAAGCCGACCCCAATATTGTTGGGAAAAGGCTAGGCAGATGATCATCGTGCCAGTGACACGAAGAAGAAAAGTCAGTCCCAAAACAAGCATTGAATTCCGCAGTAGCAGTAGATTAACAATAAATTAGTCAAGCATCTAAGTTTGTGCAAACGTAGCATACACCTATCAACCGTGATCAAGTTACTATAGCAGTTTAAGATATGACGTTGTTCATAAAAGTTTACAGTATTTCCATGAGTCAACCCGCATAACGTACTCTAGGGCGGGTTACACACGCAATAGGTACCTCTGCGTCACTGACTCACTGAAAACGTCTGAGTGTTAATTCAACTTCTAGTGTTGTATGCTCACGACTACGTGTGGGGCTTAGAGCCGAGAACACACGTGTTAGTAGCTTGCACAATATAACCTATGTGGGAAATGGGAAATCATCAAATTACTCCTTCTGCTCTGGGTGTTGTGTGTCAGACTCTTATTGACTAAAAACCATCCGTGTTTCTCCCTCCTAATGCCCTTTGCGTTCCGCACAGCATGCACAAATTACATACGCTTGTATTATATTATCTGTGTTATAGTGCAGTGTATTCCCAGCTTTTGATAGGGGAAAGTACGTACGACTGTTTATGATCATTTCCTTGAGGAAAATGTCGTAAAGTAGTGTTATGGGATGTTTGGCAAACATTATGAAGTTAATTTAGTAAATTGTGTAAGTGCATTTGAATATATTTTTGTATTTAGATAGTCTACGAGATATTTCGAAGTGAAGATATTTCGTGGAGCCGGAAAAAGTCAAGTGTAGACAGTAGAGTTTAATGTATTAAGAAGAGCACTCTAGCTGAAATTAAACGGATTTTAACAGGACTTCGAGAAGGCATCTTTATTATTTCTCCAGTGTAACGTAATTATCATGACAGGATGTTGTCGTTCGTTCCTGAGCATAGGATATACATTTCTATAAGTATAATAAATTGTTACTAGTGATAACAAGATTATTAGATAGCACAGTTCCTCATTGTTAACAATTAGCAATCGGGTAGATTCAAGACAGTTGAATTGTTTTACAAAGACTCGTTGAGCTTCATGGGTTTGTCGCCTTTTCGTTAGATTCTGGCTTTCAAGTGTAAAGGACGCTCAGGTAGAATACTTTTAAATAACAATGTCAGTTATCGTTTTGACAATTTGGTTTAATTTTCACATTAAATCACACACACAGAAAATTCTTCAAGAAAGATAATATTAAGCACAGGAGCTGGTTGAGACAACCTTTTAGTCGGACCGCTATCGAACGAATGTCCCCCTCACTATACCACTACTACCCACTATAACTCCCACTACTTTGCCGCTAAGGCGGTCGTTTAAAGTGCAAGTCAATACACCTACTTTTAAAGTGTAACAGCTCGGCCATCCGTTCCACAACGAGTCCCATCGTTGGATGTTTTAACTTAGTCTATTGGAAATTTTTCTTGAAATATAATTTTAATTTACAAGATAACCATGATATCACATATTTTCATTGAGATAGCAATCATTACTTATTTTCTTTTCAATAATTAGCACAACTTAAAACTAGAACAATTGAAACTACAATAATACGATTTAAGCTTAAAACTAGAACAATTGAACCTTCTTAATCATACTACTTATCATATTTTTACTATAGTCTAAGTTCAGTTCGTGACATTGAATACGCTTTCACGTCGACTTACTTTTACCTAACACCAGTCCATGACCTTGACTGGGAACTTTAAGCATCATTACACATGCATTGGTCGGTTACCTTGACCAATGCAAAATGTGTCTTAGCATCACCATCAACATTTCGTACTTTTACTTGACTTAACGTATGGTCCATGACCTTGACCAACGCCTTGATGTTAATTAGTCTTTTATCGACCACCAGTCCATAACCTTGACCGGGGTCTTTAAACAACGTATACATTGGCCGGTTACCTTGACCAATGTATACAAATCTTTTGGAGACACAATGAACCATGACCCAGTCACTGTGAATCCCTTTAACTACATTACTTTGAAACTTTTCCTTTTACTAATCTTTTTATTATTTATTCATCTTTCTCACTTTCTTCGTCCTTCTCACTATATTCGCCCTTCTTACTACATTCGTCTTTGTCACTAAATTCACCCTTCTCATTACATTCATCTTTCTCGTTACTTTCATCATCACTTGTTGACTCATTAGAGTCAGAAGCAGGATCACAAAAACTAAGCCACGGGGATATCTTGTCCAGGGATACTACAGCTTCATAACGTCTACCTTTTTTTGTAAGTGGGGTATCCTCGATAACGAACCTATCATTAGGAAGGACTTTTTTTATTCTGTAGGGTCCTCTACATTTAGCTTCCAATTTCTTGGATTGACCTTCAATACCCGTAATCGCTCTAATAACCTTTACAAGATCTCCAGTAGCGAAAGAAACACCCTTTTTCCTCTTCTTGTCAAATCTTTCTTTATCCTTATTTTGTTGCTTCTTTATCAATTGTTCAACATCTGACCTCATTTTAAACAAATTATTTTCCGAAGTTGGGGGCAGAATATCAGAGACGATTTCATTTAATTTACCTTGAGAAGGGTTTAAGACATTTATACCAAATAACAGTTCTGAGGGGGTCTTTTTGGTAGTCGCGTGCGGAGTTGTATTTATTCCTAACTGTATGTTTGCCAAGTGCTCATCCCAACAGCCGTTGAGTTTATCGTGGTTCATGGCTCCTAACGCTGCTAGTATAGTTCGGTTGTAACGCTCTACCTGCCCGTTAGCACGTGGTGTAGCGACGGCATTGTAAATATGTTTAATACCACTAGCCTTTATAAAATCTTTGAAAGTTTTACTTGTAAAACTACTTCCCTGGTCCGTAATGAGTCTATTAGGTGTACCAAAGTAACTAATATGCTCACGAAATACTTTAACGCTGGTGGCAGATTTTGTATTACGAACCGCCGTTAGATTGATGTACTTTGTAAACGCATCGATGATGACTAATATATACGTATTTCCCCGCCTTGTTCTAATAAATGGCCCTAAGTGATCAGCATGTATTGTGTGAAATGGTTTGCTGACTTTAGAGATTGGATGTAACTCACCAGCCTTTGCACCACTAGTTAGTTTATGATGAGCACATTCCATACATGCCGAAACATATTTCTTTACAAAGCGTCGCATCTTAGGGAACCAATATAATGATGATATACGCTGAAGTGTTTTTTCGAAGGCAAAATGCCCGACATCATCGTGATTATTTCTTAAAATCTGCCAACGAGCACCTTTGGGTACAACCCACCGTAAATTGTCTTTGTCGATTATCCGATAAATTCGTCCATTTTTGTTTTTATAATTTTTATGTATGTCTGCCATCTCTTTAGTTTTAGGATCATTTAGAATTACAGATATACGTTTAATCTCATCATCAGCTTGCTGGATAGTAGTTATCCAATCTTCTGTATTAATAGCAAGGACATCTAAGATATTACTATCATTATAACTGTGATCACTCTCAATTGGGGCCCTACTTAGAGCATCGACATGTGCCATTTTATCACCTGACCTAAACTCAATTTCGCAGTCGAACTCTTGGAACTGTACCCACCATCGAGCAATACGCGGTATCAAATCGCGTTTCGTCAATGTTGTGCGCAGGGCATTACAATCAGTAACGATTTTAAATTTTATTCCTAATAGATATACCCGGAATTTACTCAATGAAGAAATAACAGCAAGGGTTTCGAGCTCAAAAGAGTGTAATTTTTGTTCGTCAACGGTTGTTTGTCTACTATAATAAGCCACCGGCTGCAGAGAACCAGCCTCTCCCATTTGCATCAGGATACCAGCGACACCCGATTTACTTGCATCAGTATGAAGCTGAGTCTCTGCATCCGGTTTATACAGTGCCAATACAGGGCGTTCTATTAAACATTTCTTTAATTGTACAAACGCGTCCGACTCTTCCTTGCTCCATTTCCACACCTGATTCTTCTTTAAGAGACCCGTCAAGGGACGTGCTATGGTAGCAAACCCTCGAACAAACCTCCTAAAGAAGCTTGCTAATCCAAGAAATCTCCTAACTTCGTGTATATTTTTGGGAACGGGAAATTTTGACACGGCCTCTATTTTAGACAAGCCTGGTCTTATGCCAAATTTGCTAACTTCAAACCCTAAATAATCAATTTGACTAAAGAAAAAGTTACACTTGCTCATTTTTAATGTTAAACCACCTTCTTTCAGTAATTTTAATACTTCTTCTAACCTCGTAATACCTTGTTCAAATGAATTAGCCGGAATTAATACATCGTCCATAAATATAAGTGCGTACTTTGCTTGCGATTTTTGTAATATTTTGTTAACAGTACGTTGGAAAACGGAAGGCGCATTAACTAAGCCAAATGGCATCCTGTTGTATTCATACTGGCCATCAGGTGTCACAAACGCTGTTTTATCTCTAGAATTTTCGGCAATAGGGATCTGATAGTACCCTGAATACATATCCAATGTAGTAAACAGATTACTGCCAGCTAACAAATCTAGTTGGTCCTCTATCCTAGGTAATGGATAGTGCTCTCGAATAGTCTTTCTATTAAGAGCGCGATAGTCTACGCATAGCCGCTTCTCACCAGACTTCTTATTAACCAATACGATAGGGCTTGCGTATGGGGAATTAGACTCTTTTATAATATTCGCGTCTAACATTTCCTGGACCATTGTACGCACGTGTCCGCGTTCCGTTTGTGACAGCCTATAAGGGCGATAAACCACTGGTTCAGCATCCTTGAGATTAATCACCATTTCACTTGTTGTAGTAAACCCCAAATCCTTTAAATTAGAAGAAAAACAGTCTTTATATAGGTCCAGTAATTGTTTAAGAATTTCTTTTTGTTCAGAAGTAATACTATCCCCACACTTAAATGGTGATTCATCCGAGTTACCTTCATGAAATTCCTGAATGGTATTTACCTGCAGGCATTTGTCTAAATTTTGACCTCGTGTTACTAATTCATTCTTTCGGATAATTATATTTTTATTAGTAAAATTTTGTATAAGAATATTCCCAAGACCCAGCTCCAATCGATATTCACCTGGCAATAAATAATGCTCTGAACCGGGACATCCTCTAAACGTACCATGAATATAAACTTGACCGGAATAGTCATACGGAGACTTTATAGGGATTACTCTAAGATCACCAGGCGCGATATTAATATCAAAGAGGCTAATTAGGGGAAACTTGACGCTGTCTCCGAGTTGAGTTTCAACCTTTTGAAATATTACATCAGTGGCAGTCTTAATTATTCTTATAGATGGCCTTTCCGTGTATGTGTGGCCCAGTAATACAGGGACATTTATAAGTTCATCGTCAACTACTAGTATTTCCACATCGTTTTCTACAACTCCCTGAATTTCGATAGTTACGTAAGCTAAACCTAATGGTTGATATGGCACATTACCTAGACCCTTAAGCAATGGAGTTTGTACAGTTTGCCATTTTATCCCTAGTTTAAGAGCGTCACTATGTCGGATTAGAGTACCATCGCTTCCGAGGTCAACATGACATTCTGTAATACTGTCATTTAACTTTATTGGCATCTTATATTTATAATTAGAATTTTGAGTGCTATTTATTTGCATGACAGTTTTAGTGGAAGCTTCGGAAGCATTACTCTTATCCTTTTTATTTGGACAATTTTTCTCTAAGTGCCCTAGCCAATTACATTTTGTGCATTGTACTTTAGGTTTAGTGCATTTAAAGAATGGGTGCCCTGTTTCCTTGCAGTTGTAACATGCAACGCGACTATACCTAGTACTCGACTGGTCATTATTAGAGTTAGGTAATAATTTTTGTGTGCTATGAGTAACTGTACGTTTGTCCTTATCCCTATTCTTGGAATTATCAGGAAGAGCTTTATCTTGTCCAATTTTTACAGTCTTAAAAAACTTTAAAACTTGTTCAGGTTCCGCAAACTCAACTGCTTGAGCACCTAACCTTACTCCACGATCATCAATACCAGCAATTAAACAATCAACGGCACGTTTTCCCGTAATATTACATCGGTTCAACAAGTTCATTTTGGAATAATAATATAATTCTAATGATTCCCCGTATCGAACTCTCAGACTTAACATTTCATTTAGTAAATCAGCATAGTTTTCCCGAGTTGGAAAAGATTCTTTAAGTTTATGCTTCCATTCCTCCCACGAGAACAATACTGTAGGTAATCCCTGGTACCAAGATTTGGCTACCCCACTTAACTTTGGTAAGGCATAATGAATCAACTGCTTATCGTTCCATCCATAAATGTGAGCGCATTCTTCAATCTTACTAATCCATGCATCCATCGTCTGTTCTTTGGACATGGGGTCGTATTCGGGTATAACATTATGGAGAACAGGAAACTTATCACGTTCACCACCATTCTTCATATCTTTCACAATTTCGACAAATTTTTTTAACAACATATTTTGGCTATCGTACCTGCGAGAACGTTTTGGCCTACGTTCACTTCCAGTCGAAGAGCTAATGCTAGGTTCCCGCCGCTTTTCCCGTCGCCGGCGCCGGCGGCTTTCTTGGCGGCGCCGGGATGCTCGTTCGTCATTGCTGCTACTAGAGCTGCTCGGTGAGCGTCGATTTCCTTCATGGCGAACTCTTTTCGGAGCCCTTGGTAACTCCGGTGTGCCACTTCGGGTTGCTTTACTTCTTGGCATATTTATGTTTTATTACTTTACTTTTTGGCGCAGGTAGGGCAATTCACAGGTGCTAATGCCCAGTTATCACACTTCTGAGATGTAAAGGACGCTCAGGTAGAATACTTTTAAATAACAATGTCAGTTATCGTTTTCACAATTTGGTTTAATTTTCACATTAAATCACACACACAGAAAATTCTTCAAGAAAGATAATATTAAGCACAGGAGCTGGTTGAGACAACCTTTTAGTCGGACCGCTATCGAACGAATGTCCCCCTCACTATACCACTACTACCCACTATAACTCCCACTACTTTGCCGCTAAGGCGGTCGTTTAAAGTGCAAGTCAATACACCTACTTTTAAAGTGTAACACAAGACATGGAGTAAAATGATAAAGTAATATTTAACACACAATACACAATACACAACAGAAAAACACTTTACACACACAACAACACCACAAAACACACAACACAACAGCAATATTTTATAATACTTTTCCACGTCAATCTCTTTTTGATCATTTTAAACTAGAAGAGGCCGATGTTTCCTAGCTGACTACCCTGAGAACAAACACCGAAACAAACTCAGAGGTCTCTTTCAAAGTCCATACAATAGTACTGGTCAAATCATAATGAGAACCATGTAGGTCAATGTCTGAAGTAGTCTTTTGAGAAAAGTACGACGCAGATTTGAATAGTCCTGTCCAGACAGTGCACTTACTGCTCAAAGTTAGAACTTTAAGGGGCTCAACTATGCAATTTATTTATTTATTAAAACTTTATGCACAAGTAATAACACTGTACAAAGGCGGACTTAATGCCATAGGCATTTTCTACCAGTCGACCTTAGGGTGGTGCAGAGACAGCATGGTAGGTGCATCATATAGAAAAGACAAACTGAGAGGAAGAAAAAAAAATACAATCTATAATAAGTACATACATATATATAACCAAAATTATTAAGAAAACATGAATCCAACGAATTACCGCTGTACCTAATGATTCTTCTTGATTTATGTAGGTACGCAGAAAACACTTTAAAGAGAAAAGAACCACACACAGATATAAGAGCACGAAAGCGCTAGATAAATGATAATCTTTAATTCAGACCATACACGATCCAAAATTATTTACATAATCCAAATTTACATTCATATAAAAAATAATAAAATGTGCAGGTGCATGAAATAATGTAGAAATTCTTAAAAACATAACAGTTCCAAAAGCATTCCAGTAGTAAGATTCATTTACATTAAGATTCTGATGTAGAACTAGAATATTCCTGACCCCTTTAGCTCTCCAAATGTACTCGATAGAATATTGATTAGAACCTGATATTTACGACTCCAAGGCCGTTCAGTGCTTTAACTTTCAGATAAAATATGCATGTAGTCTGAAGATACTCGTATTTTCAGAAGCTGAAACACTTTTTAAATACAGCTTCTGAACACAGTCATTTTATGAACACAATGAAAATTATAGGTAAGTTAGAATGGAATAATTACCGTGATTGGGAGGTTTTCTCGAATATATAATAATAAGGAATAGCACGAGCAGGCGATGCGTTGCGATATCAAAACTTCACGCGAACGAAGTCGCGGGCAGAAGCTAGTCTTATTATATACTAGCTTCTGCCAGCGGCTTCGCCCGCGTGATCCCTAGGGAACATGTTCCCGGGATTAAAAGTAGCTTATGTGCTATTCCAGACTATAATCTATCTTTGTTCTAAATTTCATTAAGATCCGTTAAGCCGTTCTGGCGTGATTGAGTAACAAACAACCAAACTTTCACATTTTTTTTTTTTTCATTTTTTCTATTGATTGTAGCGTGATGAAAAGTATACTATAACCTGCTCAGGAGTATGAATAATAATTGTACCAAGTTTCATTAAAATCCGTCGAGTAGTTTTTGTTTCTATAACGGTTATACAGACAGACAGACAGACAGACAGACAGACAGACAGACAGACAGACAGACAGACAGACAGACAGACAGACAGACAAAAATTGTACTGATTGCATTTTTGGCATCAGTATCGATCCCTAATCACCCCCTGATAGTTATTTTGGAAATATATTTCATGTACAGAATTGACTTCTCTACAGATTTATTATAAGTATAGATGTCACCGGAAAATGGAAAACTCCGTAAGATTGTAAAACATCGCGTGAAATTGTAAACATTTTTTTCTAAATAAGACACGGACGTATTGGAATGTTTCCAAAACGTCTCGCGTCCGTGTCTTATTTAGAAAAAAGTCTAGAAAAATTTACAACGGAAGCTATTGAATTTGAATGGGAAAAATATATCTATACAAAACGATTTTTATAATATTTTGAGAAACTAAAATCTAATCAAGTCTGCCGATTTCCGGTGACATTTATATAAAAAAGGCAAATCGGACTCACTGACTTATATAACAACGCACAGCCGAAACTACTGGTCGTACAAAGCTGAAATTTGGCATGTAGTTTCCTTACACTCCGTAAGGGAGCACTAAGAGAGGATTTCCCGAAATTCCTACGGGAACGGGAAGAAACGGGATATGCGTGTAAGAAGTCGCGGACCAGAGCTTGTCCACTATACCTATATCACTTATAATCAGATGAAATAATCAATACTATTTAAAAAATCTCATATAGGAATCCACGGAATTATGAAAGGATATGTATATAAATATATGTCACCGGAAAATGGCAAACTTCGTAAGATTATAAAATAACTTTAGACTTGAACATTTGGAATGCTTTTTTACGCTACAGATAGTTTACAATTGCTCGATTTCATTCCGAGAAATTGTGAACTGAAATAAAATGGCGACCAATCAGAGCATAAAAAAGCATTCCAAATGTTTAGTTGACAATTTATCGAAAGTTTACAATCTCTCAAGTTATTTTATAATCTTACGAAGTTTGCCACTTTCCGGTGACATATATATTATATTGTACAACTTTGCATAATTTCGTGGTCACATTATTTTAAATGAAAACGTTGAATGCTAATATCAAAAACATTAATAGAAGCGATTGCTACAGTTTATGGATAACGTGAAGAACACGGTATGCAACTCTATACAATGCGTATCAAATAAGAATAGGATCAACTTAGCGCCATATTGTGACGTCATAGCTGTCAATTCAAACCTATTCGGTAGGGTGAGCAAAGCAAGAATATTTTTGAAAATTATTATTTACTAGCTGACCCGCGCAACTTCGTCTGCGTCACATTTTCCATTATTGCTCCGCTCCTGTTTGTCTTAGCGTGATGTTATATGTCTAAGCATATAACCTTCCTCGATAAATGGGCTATCTAACACTGAAAGAATTGTTCAAATCGGACCAGTAGTTCCTGAGATTAGCGCGATCAACCAAAAGAAACAAACTCTTCTGCTTTATAATATTAGTATAGATGAAAAAATAAACAAATCGACTTGACTCAAATTGCAAGATACAATTTACTTCGGACTTCAATATTTAGGCCAAATCCAACCAAACCTTTTTATCTAATAACTTAGTAAAATGAATCAAATCAAATCAAATCAAATCAAATAATCATTTATTGCTAAAAATGGTATTTGCAGTAAACACAGTTTGTATACAAGAGTATGTGCATAAATTACAAATTAGTGGGTGAGCTGCTGTTCTCCTAGCTAGATTGCTGAGCAACCTGTATTAAGGAGGACCGGTTGGTGGTAGGACTTTTTATAAGTCCGCCTGGCAAGCTACCACCATCATGTCTAAGTCTGTCGCCATAACAACAATGTTAACAGCATTGTTGTGTTCCGTCAGTGAGAGGTATGATAGCCAGTTCCTCTGTGTAAGAGGATTCCGGGTGAAACTCGCTTCCATCTTCGGCCTAATCATCACTTTCCATCAGGTGAGATTTGGGTCAAGAGTTTCCCCGTTTTGAATAATAAAAAAAAAAACAGTTTGCCTCCCTGCAAAGGTGTTCTTAAATTATATGCGACATGTTGATATCATACAATTACAATTTGGTTGCTTACTTTAAAATATTATAAATAATTATTTTAAAACGAAAACATGCAATTAAAAACAAGAAAATAATGTTTAGAAAGTCGTGTCTGTGTGAGTGAATGTGTAGTGTATATGAATTGATGGTATAAAATTGGGACGATAAAATAATAATTATAAATAAGGTTTGTTGTGAATGAGAATACTAGGAGAGAAACTTCAACAGTGCCTCAGTCTCATCATAGGTTTTGGAGAGCAGGAACGAGCGAACGGAACTTTTGCATTTTGAGTATGTTAGGCCATATATAGGAAGGGTTGCATTGAATTGGTTGTACAGATATGGGCCGAGATAGTAAAAGAATCTTTTTGTGAACGGCCGTGGAATAGTGCATATATTATCCTTACGTCGTTTCGATATAGTTTTGAATGGGGTCTGTCTGTGTTGTAAAAGGACAGTCTGCAAAATGAAAAGCTGTCTGACGTTAAGTACATTCCAATTTTTGTAAAGCGTTGTTGTTGGGTAAATAATAGGTTTAAAAGTGGCTACTTTCAGTATTGCCCTATGTGCTATTTCTAGCGGTTTCAATGTAGATCCAACCGCACCACCCCAGCAAGAAATACAATAACCAATAAAAGACTGGCACAATGCATGATAAACACTACGTATTATGTTAGAATTCGCAACGTGTCGCAGATTTTTAAAAACATAAATAAGCTTCCTAACCCTGCCTGTGAGGAGATTGATGTGCGTTTTATAGTTCAGAAACTTATCCAAAGTTATGCCTAAGTATCTTATACTGTCCACTGGAGTAATAAGAGGACACTGGCAGGGAAGAGATATCTGAGATGATGTCTGGCATGAGTGAGCTTTTATGAGAATCGGAATATCTGGTTGTGATTTAGATGTAAGTGAAAAAGTTACAAGCTTAGTTTTAGATGTATTCAACGTTAGTGTATGAGAGAGAAGCCAGTCATATGCAGAATTGAAGCCGTCTTGCGCCACGTTCTGAAGTTCCAACCAAGAGTCTGCGGAGAAAGTAATTGCAGTGTCATCGGCGAACGACACAATTTTTGAATTAGTGATAGGTAAGTTGCAGAGATCATTTATAAAAGCGAGAAACAGTGTGGGGCCTAGGATACTGCCTTGTGGCACACCATAGCAAATAGGGAGCTCAGTACTTATGTGATTGCCCAATTTGACCATTTGTGTTCGATTTGTAAGGTAACTCCGGAAGAAATCTAACTGTAATCCTCTGACACCTAATTTTTCGAGTTTGTTTAGGAGTGTTGAAATGGTAATGGTGTCGAAGGCTTTAGCAAGATCGAGGAATAAAGTGAGAACTTTTTATGGCTATTGAGTTTATTCACAATAAATCCCGTTAGTTCCTGAACTGCATCTGTGGTATTCTTACTTTTTCTAAAACCGAATTGTTGTGGAGAAATCAAATTAAATTTATCAAAATAGCTAACCAATCTCTTATTTATCAAGCGCTCAAGGATCTTTGATAATGCAGTAAGTACTGCTATGGGGCGATAGTTATTAATAGACTCTTTATCACCACTCTTGAAGATAGGGTGAATAATAGCCTTCTTGAATGGTGATGGAAAGGTCGCAGTCTGAAAACAGAGGTTAAAAATGTGGTTTAGCACAGGTGCTAACATTGAAGAGTATCTCTTTAAGATGAGTGGTGAAATGCCATCCCAGCCGGTGGCTGCATTTGCTCTGAGAGAGTTAATAACAGAAACAATCTCGATCGGGTCTGTTTCGTCCAGAACGAAAGAACTTGTCAAAGTTCTTTTTGGGATAGTTGGCTGAGACAAGGAGAGACTGTGTGTAATTTTGCTAGCAAGATTCTTACCTATTTCAGCAAAAAAAGTGTTTACGGCGTTACAGCACTGAGTAGGTGAGTCGGCCTGAGACAAAAGTTGTACAGATGGATTTTGTGTTTTTGACGTGTGTGTAATTCTTTTGATTGTGTCCCAGAGAGCTTTAGAATTATTTCCAGCTTTACTGAGTTCCTCAGTATCAAAATGCCTTTTTGTTTTTTTTATATTTTTTTTACAAAAGTTTCTGTATCTTTTGTAACTAGTAGCAAGGGTAGTATTATCTGGTTTTTTTTTTAATTTTTTGTGTAATGAATCCCTGTGTCTCAAACACCGAAGTAACCCAGGGGTAATCCAAGGTTTTATAATTTTTTTCTTAGCAGATAGTATATTGACTCTCGTGTTCTTAGAAATAGCAATACCCATAACATTAACTAGGGTCTCCGCAGCAATGTTAGCATCTAATATAGAGTAGATGGGGGTAAAATCCATTTCTTCCATTGATTTGTCCAGTTTGTCGAAGTCTATTTTGGTGACTGTGTTAATAGCTTTGACTTTGGATGTTTTAACATGTAGACCCAGTAGAGAAGAGTAGTGGTCAGTGGCTGTTGTATCGAAAACAAATGAAATTGTAGGAGATGTCGTTTTTAATACTATGTGGTCAAGACAATTGGGACCTCTGGTGGGCAAGGTGTGGGCAGGGAGAAAACCATGGAAAGCCAAAATATTGAGATAATCTTGTGAACGAGTATCTAGGTTGGTTGGTTTTATGTCTAAATTTATATCGCCGGTTAAAACAACTGATTTGAATTGAGAAAACGTGGGTAATGTATCGTTAAGTGTAGATGTAAACAAATCAGTCGAGTGTCGTAGCGGTATTCGTATTGAACGGACGCGTACGGTGTATTACTTGAGTATAACTCATTAGCTAATGAGCTTATTGTTATCGAGCGTCGGCTGACCTTGAGTTCGACCGAAGTTTTGTGAGTTTTACGAGAATGTCGGACCATAGTGATGGAGATAATGCAAGTGATATGGAGATAATAACGAGTTACGAAAATAATCACAAGAATTTGGAAGTGAACAATTTACAAGGCAAAGAAAGTAGTAAAATTACTAGTAGGGGTGCAGAGAAGAGGAAAGAAATGGATGATGGAAATAGTGACGAACGGAATGATGACGAATTTATAACGGTGAATAGAAGGAGAGCGAAACGTATGATCACAAGTAGATCTGTGGAACTAACAAGGAATATGAGGGTAGATGAGGAAGAATATGACAAAAAATCGCAAGACTCAATTGATTATGAAGTATGTGTCACCTCCGTTGATGTTTTACCTAAGCAAATAGCGATGGCCAAGTTACTCAGATCAGAAAACGTCACGGGTATCATTAGGATCAAATATAAGAGCAATTTTAAAGTTTTAATCCAATTTAAGGACAAAGAGTCTGCAGTTAAACTATTGGAGTGTCACGCAATTAAAGAAAAAAGAACTGCGTTGTCAATTGACTCAAGATTTGACTATGACGTATGGTTTGGTGAGAGGGATCGATTTAGACTTGAAAGAAGATGAGCTTACTAAAATCTTTGAGTCATCTGCTGAAATCCTATCTATTAAAAGATTGAAACGTTTACATTCGGACGGAAAATGGGTGGAAAGTGAGTCGATAAGGGTGTGCTTCAAAAGCAAAGTTATCTACATTGCTTTCGCAAATTTTACGTGATGCCCGAACAAATAAACAGACAATCAGACAAACAGACAAAAATTCGAAAAATGCTGGAAATGGGTTCTATTGGTTGTTCTTTAACACCCTCGCTATTTTTATTGGATTTTTTTTTCATGTACAAAAACCACTTTTCTACAGTTTTATTATAATATATGTATATATAGATATAGATAGATAGATAAATATTGAGGGAAATAAATGTTTTGGTATGGTTTAAAATAACTAATAATGACTTGAAATAATGTAATATTACATTTAGCTAATTAACTACTATTGAACGTTTTTATTTAAATTTGATTTAAGACTTATTTAAACAAAGTAAAATAAACTGTTATCGATATGCAACTAAGTTTTCTCTGCAAACCGTACTTTTCAAGAGACTTTTAACAGATAGAGGTCATTGACGTTCCTATTCTCATTTGAAACGCATTGTATGTCCCCAAACTTTTCTAGACCTAATAAACGAGATTTCCGCAATCTAACTAACTGCGAACATTCATTAGTATCCCCGACACATACTAACCAATTCAAATTCACTTAGACTCGTGTCCATTTAATTATAATAAAAGGAATCGCCAGACAGTTCGTCGAAGCTTGCAATCGTTCTGCGAAACGAATTATTTCTTTTCATTCCATTTGTGTGTTACTGTGTAACTTGGATGGAGATTTTAAAATTAGAGGTTTTAGGAATCATTAGGGTGCTTTTGGACTAAAGAATGAAGATGTGCGAGGAAGCGAGGCTGTACGAGGATGCGTAGCGAAGATGAGTGTATCTGAATTGTGCGAGGCTGTACGTATACATCCCTCGCATGATTTTTTGGTATGTTAAAACACATTATGTGCTATTCCAGTAAAAAGTTCCATTGGTCCCGCAACTTCGCACATCTTTGTTGGAAGAGCACTACGCCCTTAAACGTGTTATTTGTGAATAAGAGAGTCTGCAACATAAGAGGTAGCTATCCTTTATAGTAAATTACTTAACGTCACGTATGTTTTTCTTGCAGAGGTGGGCTGAGTAGTACACCCACATTTCGCTTGTTAAGATTCAAGTTCCCTGTTTTAACTGAGATCACATTGGAAAAACCTCAAAAAACACATGAATTGCACGTAAAACAGTCACAATTATTGCGAAAACAACAACTCGGAGTCCAAAAGATCGAAGTGCTTTATTTTATTACATTTTAGTACATTATTACTTAAGGGCCCTTTTCCTGTCATGCGTGTTTCACCCGCGCGCGTATCTGGTCCGCATGCGGATAATAGCACGCTCCTGGCCACACGCAGGATAATGATTTCGTTTGCCGCTGCAGTATCGTGCGTGTCGACAGTGACTAAACACGTGACGCGAGTCGCACGCATGGTCATAGACTATGACCATGCGTGTGACCCGTGTCACTGTTATAACAATACTGAAGACAAAAGAACGCCGCCAGCACCAGGTTTGCACGCACGCGGGCTGTGCGTCCGCAGCCAATCCGCATCTCGCGCGCATGCTGCCCGCATGATAAGAAAAATATGTATGAAATTATAGGATGCGGGCAGCCCGCATGCGGATCAGACACGCGCGTGGGCGAAAACACGCATGACAGGATAAAAACCCTAAATAGCAACGAATCTCCTTTATTTCATCACTTTGAACTTTGTAACTTAATTTTCATGATAATGACAACTTTTATTCCTTTCTTGATAACTTTATCGGAAGCACTAACTCGGCCCTTCTCTTATCGACAAAATATTTAAATGAGGTCGATTGAGATGTAGAGAAGTCAATTCTATCAGAGAATCCATTTGAAATGGAGTTTGGTGGTGCAAGTTTTCATCTAAGTTTAGGAATGCAATTTCAGATTTACGCTTGCATAAGTTCTTGCACAGAATTGCCAAGTTTCTCTCAATATGACACGCGGATTTGAAGTTGGAGGATGTTGATTCTTATGAAAAGTTGAGCTCTAGATTTGCCGGCGAATATGGGGAAGGGAATGTGAAATTGGTAAGGCGCTGAAATATTTCTCTGATAGGTATAGGTGGTAGGATGTGCATTGCAATCTCTTCAAAGTTAGAGTAAACAGGCTCCTTCTGGGTAAGCTCGCTCCATGGTAGACTTTGTCTCTGTCATTTCTTACCAAGACTAAGGTCAAGAGCAAACCCATTACAAATAAAATAAAAAAAATGGTATGGTCAATTCTAAGTTTGCGAATAGCTCAATATAAGGTGTTTAGATATTACTTAGCAGTGTGTAAGATAATAGGTATCTAGATTTAGAATCATCACCTGCCTATCTTTTTCCCAAAACTCAGATTCAGCTGAATACCAGTATTTTACGTAGAGCAATACTATCTATCTAACCTCCATAACCCAGTAACTGAGTAACAAGGTACTTCTTAGCAAGACTGGAGTCAGATTTTATGGATTCTGACAATCTGTAACGACTGCCAAAGATCTACAAACGACAGCCGGGACCAACGGCTTAACGTGCTTTCCGATGCACGTAGCAGTCTCTGTATGATAACATGGTCATCCATCGAGAGACCGATCTCGGAGAACGTTGCTTAAGGTGAATGCTCCAACCAGCCCGCGAATTTCAAATTTTCTTACGTTTTTTGCAATTCGCAGGCCAGTGCTAGGCTAGGTTGTATGTTGATTAAAATATTATTCGCGGCTGTAAGACATAAATGTAGTTACAGAATTGTAATCATCAAAATCATCAATACACGCGCAGCTGTTATTTTTTAAACTGTTTTTTTTTTCTTCCACGTGTAAAATACGTAATAAGATGTCACCGCAAAGAACACCGTAAGATTGTAAAATATCGCGTGAAATTGTTATTTTTTTTTTCTAAATAAGTCAAAGATAGATTGGAAACTATTTAATTTAGATGGGATTTATTATAAACAAAACGATTTTGTCATAAGATATCGAGAAAATATAATCTAACCAAGATTTATCACGATCAAACGGGATCTGCCATCTTCCGGTTAAAGATATAGAAACGTGGTTAAAGTCATCGCATAGTTTTAGTACCAAAATCTTAATAAAAGCGTTTCTTAAGTATATTGTTTAAAAGTTTCATGGTCACTAACATTATAATACTTCATATCGGGATTTCCACCATGTACCTTTTTATTTGCGACCTAGATTGGTCAGGGAAGCGATTGAAATTACAAAGAACAAAAATATCAATCGTGAGGATGGGTTTAAATTGTCAAATGTCTTGGAATCCAGTGATTCGAATGTGTAAAAACCGGAGATTTCAACAAAGAGTTAGACGGTTAGTGTTGTGTGTCGAGAACAGTTGCGGGAAAAAAGTGAGTTTGTGGACAGTGGTACCGGAGATGGTCGTAATAAAAGACGAGAGAGAAGAGGGTAGACCGATATGTCTGTCAATAACATCCCACTCCGTGATCATGGCGCTTGCAAACAGTGCTGAAATATTAGAAACTCGCTAATAAAAAGGTACATGGTAGCAATCCCGATATTAACTATTTTAAAGCGTTTCATATTTGCAGTCTTATTGAAATCCTGTATCAATCAGTGACAAAGAGTGTCTACTTTGCTTACAAAGTACAAACAGTTCACGAGTACAACAGTTGCAGTCCAACAGCGCAAGTTAAGTACGTTAATGCATTCATACGCGCGTTTCCGCTGCACCCAGAGCGCGCTTGATTGAGTAGTGTTGTGCTTTGTCGCGTCGATAGTTTTATGACGGGTTTAGGGCTAATTCACGTAGTTTTATGACGCGCCGATTAAGTTTAAGTGCAGTTGCAGTTAATTTTAAGTTTGAGTGATAAACGGTATTCTTGTAATCTTTGAACTGCGTGTAAGCTGCGCGTGAACTGCACGTCAACTGCACGACAGCTAAACTCGACCAAATTTACTTACAGTGGAAAAAAAAAAAAATTACTCACTAAATAATTGAATAGAATCGATTACATTTCAATGAACATGACGTTATTATTATATTAAAACTTAAACTTTTATGCTGGAATATGGAAACGTCAAACTCCTAATGGTAGAATACCGATCATGTTGCCTTCCGAAGCATGCACCAAAGACACGCAACAGTACTATCCATTATAGACTGTGTGTCCATTCTTATTTTCGAATATCTAGCCATTTTCCTGCAATTTCCTCAACTCCCTGGATAGGTAAGAAAGTGATTTTATTCCGAGATAAAGTATCCTATATGTGATGTGATACTCAAAGATAGTGCAGCTTTTTAAGACTGTATTTTTTTTCCTTGCAGAGATTGCTAGTCTCAGAAATTTTCTTTTATTATTTGTAAAAAAGTGTTTTACTTTGCACTTATAACACCAACTATTACATAAGTCGCAGGGAAGCAAAATATTTATGCAATTTCGTTTACTATTATGACAATAAATAATGTAAATAACAAATAGGTATCTACTAAAGTAAAAACATTGGTGCCTACTGTCATCATAATTTAATCTAAGATGTTTGTTAGATTTTTGGGTTTGATGTTTCTACAATTTTATCGAAACCAAAACATCGACAGTGCCCAACTCAATCGGAAGCAGAGAATTCATCTGAATGGGCGTCGGGTCAACTGAGCTCAAGTGCAGCCACACTGCAGCACTGTGAGGACTGCTACAGATGTGGGATGCTGCCCATTTACTTGTTAACTTGTATTATTGTATGGCTCTGATTCGTTAAGTAAGTAAATAGGGGAGAAGATTGATTTTATGTTCATACTTTGCCTGTGAGGATGAGTAAGGTATTTTGCTGTGTTACAAGCGCATACTAGAGCTGTGAAGACGTAGATTTATCATTTGAGTCGAAAGACGGTCACTGCTGGACATAGGAAAAAATAAAGAAAAGAAAGAAAACAAAATTTGGCACACACAGATACACACAATTTAGGTATAAGTAAAAGGGAACTTAATTCTAAAACAATTTCATACATAGGCCTTCCCCAAGCGTCGCCACGTCGATTCTGTGCTGATCTAGCGAGTTCTCGCGGTCTTTGCCAGCTCAGTTCACCCTGTTGAAGGTAAGGCCTCCTACTTCAGATGCGAGCTCGTTTTACCTGACGAGTAAATATCATCATGATCTAAAGCCTTATAGCCGGCCATTAGCCGAGGGCGGAACTGGTCAAGTATATATTATTTTATTAATATTTGGTGCACAGACTTGGTCCTTGACTAACATCCAAAAGTCGGAGTCTATGGAGCGCAGTATACTAGGTGTTAAATTGACAGACCACATCCGAAACACTACACTGCTCTCCAAAACACAAATCGTCGATGTGGCTCAAAAGGCTGCCCAACTTAAATGGGACTGGGCAGGACATGTATGCCGCATGCCGACAAACTGTGGGCCCGTAAAATACTGGATTGGAACCCTGAAACAGCGAGACGAGGCCGCGGCAGACCGCAAAAGGGATGGCTGGACGACCTGGATGTCTTCCTTACGAAATGGAAGGAAGAGGCACAACACCGAGAGAATTGGAAGGAAGGGAGGGAGGCCTTTGCCCAGCAGTGGGGCAGTACGGGCTAGTAATATACCGCGTGTGTCTGACATCGACGCACAAACGATTTCTTTGGGTCCAGGGCATGATTCTAGACACCCCAGTGTTGGAATTTTTCGTAGGTTCTTTTCTTATTTTTAAGCCTTGGGTTTCATCATACGTAATGCAGGTTCTTTCAATAAAATGAAAACATTAAAAAATCTTTACTGTGCTTACGTCCGCAGTCATCTCGAATATGGTAGTCAAGTTTGGAATCCGAAATATGCAGTGCACTCAGACAGGTTGGAACGAATACAAAGGAAATTCACCAGATACTTGAATTACAAATTTAAAATCCCTTATTTGAGTTATAACGATAGATGCGCTCGTTTCCACTTACTTCCACTTGTAACTCGGAGGAATATATCTGACATACGTTTCCTAGTGAAAATAGCACAATCTAAGATTGAATGTCCTGAACTTCTTTCTAAGCTGTCTCTGAACGTTCCTCCCCGACATTCTCGCTTAAGAAATCTTCTCCATACTCCTTAGGCTCGCACAATTCACCGTGGCAACTCTTACATGATTCGCTCAGCAAAAGCATTCAACAAAATTGTTAAAGATTTGCTTTCAATAGATTTGTTTGCAAACAGCTTAGCAACCATTAGTTCTGTCTTATCCAAACACTATATGAGTTCTGTTATTTTTTAATAGTGGTTGCACATTTCCCTACGCAGGTACTCACTTTTTATGCTAAACTTAGTAGTAGTAATAGTTAATTAATTTTGCAACTGTACAACAATACATACTCTTTTGTTAACTGTGGAGGCTTGTAAATGGCTTGTTGTGAATTAGCTTACTATTACCCCCGCATTAATAGCTGTAAGCCACCCTAACATAATAAAATATATTTTTTTCATTTTTTTCGAGAGTACCTGATATCTGTTTGTGATTTTATTCAGATTGCTCTTTTTAGTGAAAGTAGTTAATTAATTAGTTTTTTTATTAAAAATCTCATTGGGTTAGGTCAGAATAACGATTATGAGCAGTCTAAAGTAAAAAAACCCTTGAAAAAAAAATGAAAAATTAAAAAAAAGCCGACGAAAAATTCCAAGTCTAGGATCATGCCCTAGCCTAGGTATCCAGAATCATGCCCTAGGACCCATGGAAATCGTTTGTGCGTCGATGTCAGATACACGCGGTATAATAATAATAATTTGGGTCGGGTTTGCTCTTGACTCTTGTCTAAGTTAGAGATGACAGAGTCAAAGTCGAAGATGGAGCGAGCCTACCCAGAAGGAGCCTGTTCACTCTTACTTAAAAGAGATTTGGGTTGGAGTTATAATTTTTCCATAGTGAACTATTTCCGGATTTTTCTCTCCAATTCCGTACTCCAACAGCTCTGAAGTGCGATAGACGCCATTCAGAACTGTAAAATGTCCATGGTTTAAATTTTTCAATGAACTAGAAAAAATATTTTTGCAATTTGCCCGAGGCCGAGGCGAAATTGGGAAGTGACAGATTCATTTCTTTTTCTTTTTATAGGACAGTAAAACTTTTGTTAGTTTTCATTGTAAGCGATGAGACGTCTCTAGTTTACTAAGATATACAATACACTTTTACACGAATGCATTACATATGCCTAGCCTTTTCCCAACTATATTGGGGTCGGCTTCCAGTCAAACCGGATTCAGCTGAATGTAGTGTTTTACGTAGAGCGGCTACCTACCAGAACCCATTAAATGGGTAGCACGGTACTCCTTGGCAAGACTGGTGTCAGATTTATTGGATTTATTTCACAAGAATGCATTGTTAGACTTTAATTTAGAGGGCACGGTTGGCGCAGTGGTTGAGCGATCGACAGCTGCGTCGCGTGTCGTGGGGTCGATTCCCGCACGGAACAAATATTTACAGATATGTAGTTGTTCCGGGTCTGGATGTTTGTGTATGTGACTTTGTAAGTTTGTAAACGTTAATAACGTGTTAATATATAATCCTTGGCTTGGCAACTGGGCTTAACCCAGTTGTATTATGTCCCTTGGTGCCTATTGGCCTAACTCAAATCTGTCTCCCTTGATAAGGAGGGAAGTGGAAATTATATTTATTTTTTCCTACTCCTCCGCTGTACTTTCTGATTAATTTCGATGCGGGATCCAAGACAGTTGAATCGTTTCTCCGGGACTCGTCGGGCTTCATTAGCTTGGCGTTTTTCTGGTGGTCGCCACTGTTGATTCTGGCTTTCAGGAGTTGCAGTGGATGGGAATGTGTGGAGGGCTTGTCCCAAAAAAAAAAAGTTTGTAAACGAACCCACGATACAGGAGAAAATACTAGTGCCCAGGTAACGTCATTTTAAGAAAAAAAAAACCGAATGCGTACCAGCGAAGATCATCACACCACCGACGACGTAATAGTTGTATAACAAAAAAGTTTTTAATTTTTCACTTTTTAGTGGTACCCCACACCTAACAACACCACTGCAAAATCGCAGAAAAGCAAAATTCGCAATTTCGATTACTTGGATGACATAAATCCATCATCCAAGTAGACGAATTCCAGCTATTTCGATTTAAAATCCAAAGTTCGTAACCGATTTTGATAAAATTTAAATGGGACCAATCTGCAAGTATATCCTTTCAGATGAAACAAAAATTTTTCAAATCGGTTCATAATTGTCGGAGTTATGAGGTAACAACCATAAAAAAAAAAACATACAACCGAATTGAGAACTTCATCCTTTTTGGGAAGTCGGTTAAAAATGTATTTGGACACGGTTAATTTATCCAAATTAATGATTATTGGTAGCAGACATAGGGGATGCGGGCTATTCAATAATAAAGTTGTTAGCTGCACCAATAGGGGAGATCTTTGGGGTAATTTAATGTTTAATTGTTTTAACTTCCAAGTGTTTAAGAGTGGGGTCATTGATGTGAAGTGTTGCAGCTGCGATTGCAGTTAGAACAAAGAAAAAGAGTTTATTTGTGTAATTAAAAAACAGAGCGTTTGGTAAATTTAAATCTCGAGAGCTTTTAGTGGTACTTATTTTTATAATTATGATGAGGGTTGAATAAAATTTTATTTATCACTAGCTGACCCACGCAACTTCGTCTGCGTCACATTTTCCATTAATGCTCGGCTCCTTTTAGTCTTAGCGTGATGATATAATATATAGCCTATAGCCTTCCTCGATAAATGGGCTATATAATACTGAAAGAATTTTTCAAATCGGACCAGTAGTTCCTGAGATTACCCCCTACATACAAACTTACAAACATACAAACAAATGTTACCTCTTTATAATATTAGTATAGATAAAACAACTCCTATAATAGGTCCTAAATAGTTATTAAGTTAGGGTAACATCATCTCTCCCGGAGTTGCGGGACTATTCGAAAGAGATACCGCGGCTCCGGAACACAAAGGCCAACGATAGAACATGGATGGGTTTTAGACAGTAAAAGTCTGACACTCCCTCTCGCTCCGCCTAGAGGGGTAGAAGCCATTTGATGATTTCCCATCCCTTAAAAATGGTAACATCATCTTTGCGGAATTTGTTCGAAAGAGTTCGTAGTTTCGGGGTTAGTTGCGGGCGTATTCTACTACTCCGTACCACCCATGGACTTACGATCAGTCCCGAACCCTAACCATGTTAGAATGAATGACAACACCATTTGACAGCAAGTATCAAATTAATCGTGATGTCATTCATTCTGCATTTCTGTATTCGCAACTAAGGCCGACACTACGGACTTCGGGCTTAGAGAGTTTGGTCTTTTCGATGTGTGAAATAGTCGCATAGGAACGTTTCCTTTTTAGGGTTCCGTAGCCAAATGGCAAAAAACGGAACCCTTATAGATTCGTCATGTCTGTCTATCAGTAACTTCTAAAATATGAGAATGATAAAACTAAAAAAAATGTGATGTACATTACCATGTAAACTTCCACCTAACATTGGTTTGAACGAGATCTAGTAATTAGTTTTTTTTTAATACGTCATAAATCGTAAACCGCAACTTTTGCTTAAAATAGATACCTACAGGTTTGTACGGAACCCTCGGTGCGCGAGTCCGACTCGCCCTTGGTTTCCCTTCTAATAAGGCTGTCAGTTAGATTACCTATTTTGGGGGCTGAGTCACCCGCGTCCGTAGGAGAATACCCTTCAGCGAATCCATCCCTACACGTGGTCCCCGGGTGGTGCTAAACAGGTGACACTAACCGCCTCCGTGGTCTTCTTCTTCTCCGTGGTTAAACCACCTGATTCAGACCCAGAGGTCCCGGGTTCGATTCCCAGCGGGGGCAAATTATTTGTTCGGTTTTGTTGGTCGTAGGACTTGTTCTAAGTCCGCCTGGCAAGCTACCACCATCATGTCTAAGTCTGTCGCCATAACAACAATGTTAACAGCATTGTTGTGTTCCGGCAGTTAGAGGTATGATAGCCAGTTCCTCTGTGTAAGAGGATTCCGGGTGAAACTCGCTTCCATCTTCGGCCTAATCATCACTTTCCATCAGGTGAGATTTGGGCCAAAAGTTTCCCCGTTTCGCATAAAAAAAAAACCTAAAATACTTATTGGACTCGCAGCTGTATAACAATTTGTAGCAGCAATTTCCTCGTTTAGATCATGTAGTTCAACAAGAAGTCACTACATATTATAAAACAAAGTTCTTCGCTGCGTCTGTCTGTCTGTCTGTTCGCGATAAATTCAAAAAGTACGAATAGGATACTTCTGGGCAAGCGTACTCCATCTTGGACCGCGTCATCGCTTACCATCTGTTGAGGTAGTGGTTTAACGTGTGCTTATCAATAGTAAAAAAAGTTGTTAATGCTTTAGAGACGTTGCTTTTGAGGTAAAAGCTAGACCGTCCCTAGGTTAGCACTCCATCTTTCTTTTATGTTATATACTCCGTGGTAGTTACGGATCTCCATTGTTTGCGAATACCAGAACAATTGATTCCTCTCAAGCAGAAGTTTTAAAGCTTAAGGTACGATAGCAAACTGATTTGCTACTTTTTAAAGCAATACATAAGAGCGTTTAGTGCCCTCTCGCGTAAAACGCTACGTCTGGATAGGCTTTTGCCTTTGTTTATCACATATTTTAAAACACTTCCAACTCAGTATTTTTTTAGCTTTTTCTGCATCTTGTCTTTTCCACTTGTTATGAAAATTATACCCTATTTTCCGGTCCCTAATATTTTCTTTTACACTCATCATCTGCCTAGCCTTTTCCCAACTATATTGGGGTCGGCGTCCAGTCAAACCGGATTCAGTTGAATAACAGTGTTTTACGTGGAGCGGCTGCCTACCAGATCTGTCCACAACCCGCATTAGGTAACTGGGTAACACGGTACTCCTTGGCAAGAACTGGTGTCAGATTTTCTGGCTTCTGGCTATCCGTAACGACTGTCAAAGATCGCCAAATGACAGCCGGGACCAACAGCTTAACGTATTTTCCGAGGCACGGAGGAAACTCGGTATGTTGAGATGTTCACCCAATAAGATGGTTTCTTTTACACAAATTATTTTTCTATTTTAATTGGGGAAATCCTGCCAATATAAAATAAAAAAATCTGAAACGCTATTTTCTTTGCATTAATGCAACTATAAGTTACTAATATTTTGTCTCCCGCAATTCCATTTTCCTTCCGGATCTGAAATTAAAAGAAAATTGTAATATACAAAGTAAACTAATAAGAATAGACTAATATTACCAATGACGACGTTAAAATTAATCGGAAAAAGTCCATATTCAAGATTAGTAAATATTTATAACAAGTTACCGGAAAATTTAAAATCCCTAACAAAGGACTCAATATTTTATAAGCAGTTGAAATCTCTGTTAATAAAGAAGGCCTACTATACCGTTGACGAATTTAAAACTGACAAACTATGAATTATTTGACATTGTAATATGCTGACGTAGGTAATTATGAAACAAAGAATAACTGTACTGTATTAATAATATTTTTAAATTAATTACTATTATTATTTTGACTAAAATATATGACAATTGTATGACATTAATAATCAAAATATTTTTAATGACATGTTTTAATGTATTGTAAATTGTAAAATTGAATTGGAAATGTAATGTAGAATTGAGTTTAAAATTGAATTGAATTGAATTGTATCGAGAATGAGTATAACCTACATATTCTTACCAACTTATCATTATTTGACAAAAAATTTGCAGTGCCCTTACAGGGTGCATGTACAAATACTTTGACATGAAATTTTAATGCATGCCTACTAATTTGTATTGTGTATATGTAAGCAAATAGATAAATAAATAAAACACAGCTGGAATTAAAAAGCAAAGCTGTCTCCAGAAACACTAGTTTCATTACAGGGCGTTCAGTATTTCTTGGCACCATGCCCCTGGTGGTAGAAATAGGGATGCCAAGTCTATTCTTTTAAGAAGGTGTATACTAGCATGTTGGGTCTACATTTACATACAGCGCTAGGTGTCTGACGCCCAGCATATGCTGAGATTGTAACCCTTTCGACATGGGCACGCTCAGCACAATTTTTAGTGGTTACTCTTTTTTTTTGTAACGTGTTTTTTTTGCCGTTGTGTTGTGTCTGTTTCGAATAAATGTTTTCTATTCTATTCTATTAATTACATGTTTATAACATAACGTTACATATATGCCACTGAGGGTTTGAAGACGTAATCTGTTGGTCCCGGCTGTCATTTGTAGACATTTTTTGGAAATTTTGGTTTGAAGCCAATTTTTGCCAAAAGGCTTCGTGCTACCTAGTATTGACGGGGTTGCCATAGAAGCGCTCCAAATAAAGTATTGGTTTTTAGTTGCATCCGGTAAGGATATAATATAAGCTTTTGTTGATTTCTGGTTTTCCTGTTCACACACTTTGCAATTATGACCAGAAAGAATAAAAACTTTCTCGCTCTCTCTCTCTAACATAAATAGAGCTTACTTACAAGCTTTTATTAAACTTGCATTGGATGTATTTTTGTCCAGGTTGAATCCCAAATTTTGCAAATGAATTTTAAATCAGTTATCTTTAACGGATTGAGCTGAAATTTGGTATACCTACTCGCCAAGTGAAATCATTCTTATTCCAATATGGCGGATCATCCAAGATGGCGGACTAGTAATTTTTACTGTATCAAATGTAAGGGCTTGCTGAGGAGAACACGATAACTAATAAAACATCACAATGCGTGCTTGTGTTTTTAGTATCAACAATGTAACAATTGTAGATAGGCCAGTAAATAAATAAATAAATACGAAATAAGTTTTTTTTTATAGTAATTTAATTATGTTAGTTTTTTGCCTATGGCATTAAGTCCGCCTCTGTACTTTTGTTTGTGCTGAAAGTGTTAAATAAATAAATATGTTATAAAGTAAGTACCAACGCAGAGAGTACTAACACTACAGTTACTTTAAGGTTGCCAACCCTGGGTAGGAACACTATATAAATTTTCATTTTCCTTTGTAAGTAGTTCGCTATAAGCTGCTGGAATATACTAAGGTCGCTGTAATGCAACTAGTATTTCAGTTAGCATAAATTAGTCGAGAATGTCACCCTTGAGTAATACCGTAGTTTCATTAGCTTTTGGCCCAGTTTCTGAATTAAAAGTCGGAATTTTCGTGTCAGCGGAATCCCGTTTTTTGAATTAATGTAGTTGAGTATTTTTGCATGAAAGCGTGGAGTTTGTTTGGCATTGCTGCACGAACGGGTTAAAATATTTCATTTTAAAACGTTGATCTTTTTTTCGGTTAACTACTACTGATGAGATACGAGTGAAACTTTTGGCAAAAGGATTTATGCTTGCTTTGCTTTGCCTTTTCCAGAACGACCTGTCTGACCAGATTATGACAGACGACTAATCGTAAGGCCCTAGTGGTCCGCACTTCACCGCGCGGTTTTTTTCTGCAATTCTTGTAACACATTCAGGGCGGATTTACCAATGAAATTGATCGCGATTTAGCTGCGTTCAAGAGTTGCCAGTGTCAATATTTCATAGAAATTTCATAGAATATTTCATAAATGACACTGGCAGCTCGTAAACGTCATATTATTATGTTGATCGCGGTTCCGTTTTAGATTGATCAAATCCGCCCTGAATCTTATACGAGTATCCGCATTGATGGTAAAAAAACTGCGCGGCAAAAATCTGTGATTTGATGCAAATGTCCGCGATGATGCGGTGCGGATTTATTTCCACGCGATTAGAAATCGCAGTGCGCACAGGGCGTAACTCGATAATTTAGGTCGAATAACTATCAATCTGCTGAGCCTTTTTTCAACCATGTCGTGGGCGGCTTCCAGTTAAACAGGTTGCAGCTGAATATCAGTAGTTTACATGGAGCAACTGACTATCTGACCTCTACAACCCAGTAGCTGGGTAAAACGCTACTCCTTAAAATAAAAAAAAACAAAATTAATAAATGAATTTGAATTTGAATTTGAATTTTCCTTGGCAATCTGGTTTCTGGCTATACGTGACAACTGTCAAAGAAGTACAAATGATAGCCGGGACCAACGGCTTGTCATGCTTTCCGAGGCACAGAGGAATCACGGTATGGTAAGACCCAACCACAGACCGAACTCGGCAAGCGTTGCTTAACCTCGAAGGCAGTTGGTATCAAACCACGAGCTCCTTCTACAACGTGCAGGAACAAGTGGTGAATTCCCAAAAAGGAGGAGGTTCTCAATTCGATTGTGTTTTTTGTAAAAAGTTTTTTAATTTTCACTTTTTAGTGGTACCCCACACCTAACAACACCACTGCAAAATCGCAGAAAAGCAAAATACGCAATTTCGATTACTTGGATGACATAAAACTATAATCCAAGTAGACGAATTTCAGCTATTTCGATTTAAAATCCAAAGGTCGTAACCGATTTTCATAAAATTTAAATGGGACCAATCTGCAAGTATATACTTTCAGATAAAACAAGAATTTTTCAAATCGGTTCATAATTGTCGGTGTTATGAGGTAACAAACATAAAAAAAACATACAACCGAACTGATAACCTCCTCCTTTTTGGGAAGTCGGTTAAAAATACAACAAACTTCCAAATAATAAAAAAACACTACAAAGTAAAAAATAACTTTCATTTCGGAAGCCGGTGTCAAAATACGAAGAAACTAACAAAAACACCGACTTCCGAAATTAAACTTATTTTTTACTTTGTAGTGTTTTTTATTTGGAAGTCCGTTGTTTGTGTATAAGTTTCGAATATGCAACGCTAGATGGCACTATATACTTTGTGCACTTTCTAGTAAACGGAGTGTGCAAGAACTATGGGCAGCACAGCAGCGTCAATGACGAGTATATTTTCTTTATAGTTCCACACATCCAGTTAGACACATTCATAGCGCGTACAGCAATGGAGTGGGAATTCCTGTTAACTTCTTGTAGAGGTTTGTTGTGAATGCAATCAAAGGCAGAGATTGTACACAGTGAAAGTTTAGTGTATAATAAAATTACATTACAAAAATACATGAGTGTAGCCATTGGCGATCACGTTGACAAAATAAATAAAAGTCTTTTAAACTTCAAATACAAACGAGAGTTACATAAAGAAGAAAAACTATGCATCAAATAGCGACTGCTAAGAAGGTCGACTTCAACAATTCCCTGCCGAAGTCTGTGTTTCCTGATAGCTACAACCTGGGAGTCTTTAAGTCAAGAGTGAATAGGTTACTTCTAGGCAAGCGTGCTCCATCTTAGACCGCATCATCGCTTACCATCAGGTGAGATAGTGGTCAAACGCGTGCCTATCAAAAGTAAAAAACGCTAGATGGCATGTTTTCCTAAACGGAGCGTGCATGAACTATTAATAGGTGTTAGCACATATGCGTCAATGGCTAAATACCAACAGCCGCACGGGTCGATCTTCAAGGTTAAACAACGCTTGCCAAGGTTGGTCTGTGGATGGGTGACCATCTTAACATATCGCGTTTCCTCCGTGCCTCGGAAACCACGTTAAGCCGTTGGGCCCGGCTGTCATTTGTAGATCTTTGGCTGTCGTTACGGCTGATTGTCAGAAGCCAGTAAATCTGACTCCAGTCCTGCCAAGAAATACCGTGTTACCCAGTTAATGGGTTGTGGAGGTCTGGTAGGCCGCCGCTCCACGTAAAGTACTGGTATTCAGCTGAATCCGGTTTGACTGGAGGCCGACCCCAATGTAGTTGGGAAAAGGCTAGGCAGATGATGACATATGCGTCAATGCCAAGTATTCTCAACGTTAAAGTTTCGAATATACAACACTAGATGGCATAGCCAACGCCGTGCATATTCTCTATATCACTACCGCACAGCGGTATATCAAGACGTAAACATAATAATCAATAAATTAACCGATTAAATTCCTCTTTTGTTTCGGAACAAGAGATAACAAGGAGCTATCGTAGATTTGTGTCATAAACCGTTTGCACTGCAAGTGTCCGATAAATAGGTGATTTGAGAGTACATGAATGACTTTGATAAGACATCCTTATCAGTGTTTCCGTTATCACACTGATAGGTGGCGCTGGGTTATAAAACAGACCAGCTACTTGGAAAAGGCCAAAAGTTAAGAAGGCATTATAAACTGAAGACTAGTAGCCTTAAAAACCTTATGATTAATTTAAATAGTGATTAGCAGACATTTAGTTCGAATTTGAGTAGCAAAATTTCAAGCCTTGACTGACAAAGAATATTTAGCTGCCTAGACGTTATTTTGGGTTCTTAAACAATACAAAAGTATTTAGATTAATCCTATGGTTACATTTTCTTATGCATAAAGCTGTAGTATAGTCTATTCGGTGTCTTGGGTAAGGCAATACTTTGTCAACGAAAAACTTACAAAATCTAAATGTTGATACTTTTGCCATACTGAGTTAGTTTTCAAGCTATGTTGACCGCATTGCTTTACTGCATGGCAATGTGCTCATTTCGGTAAAAGTAAATATAAGTTCTTGGTCAACCTCAGTAACTGCTTGTTGGTAATTTCAGTCAAATACTTCTAACAGTTCCTGTTTTGAAGAAACAAAATCGAAACGAGCTAAATTTTAGATCCACAAACCCGTTACTGGTACAAACACACCCCCTACCGCTCGGAGCGGGAGGGGGTGTGTTTGTATGTGTACATTATTCATTTTAATTGTATTTCAATTATTATCAATCGCTTTTAATTTTCCACATTGCACCTATTCTCTGCATCACCTAAAGATTGACTGGTAGAGAGTGCCTATGGAATTAAGTCCACCTCAGTACAATTTTTTGTGCTGAAAGTGTTAAATATGTAAATAAAATCCACCCGTGTTCCGCCTAATGCCCTTTGCATTCCAGGGCCGCGGTGACTCTCTCGAACAAATTCCGCAACCCTAGCTACTGGAATCTTGGAGCTATATAAGTACTATCAGCTATTATCAACTCAAAAAGTGCAGTCTATAAGTCTGCTAAGCCAGAACTTAGTTCCGAATAACCGCTGTCTTCCGTGTAACAGATTAGTCAGCACAGATAACGTATCGCTATCTCTCGATAGCGTTGCCGAAAATAAGTGGTATATTATAAATGGCGATAATGTCATTATCTACTCACTAATTGTGGGTCTACGTGCTGGGCAGCACATACGACCCACACGTTTTACAACATGCGGTGGAGATTTGATGGGAAAGTAAGATTTTCCCAAGAAAAAGGTAATACTGAATCTATACTAGTAATACCGCATGTATCTGACATCGACGCACAAACGATTTCCAAGGGTCCAGGGTATGATTCTGGACACCCCAGTGTTGTAATTTTTCGTAAGTTCTTTTCTCGTTATTTAATTTTTTTCAAGAGTACCACAAATAGGTATCATCATTTTTTAATTAAAAATCTCATTGGGTTAGGTCAGAATAACGATTATGAGCAGTCTAAAGTAAAATAAACCCTCGAAAAAAATGAAAAAATTAGAAAAAACCCGACGAAAAATTCTTAGTCTAGGGTTTCCAGAATCATGCCCCGGACCCATGGAAATCGTTTGTGCGTCGATGTCAGATACACGCGGTATTATAAAGGTGAAGAGTTTGTTTGAACGCGCTAATCTCAGGAACTAGGTACTGGTGCGATTTGAAAAATTCTTTCAGTGTTAGATAGCCCATTTATCGAGGAAGGCTATAGGCTATAATTATATCATCACGCTTAGACCAATAGGAGCGGTACAGTAATGAAAAATGTTACCCAGACGACGTTGCACGGGTCAGCTAGTAATATTATAAAGCTGAAGAGCTTGTTTGTTTGAACACGCTAATCTCAGGAACTACTGGTTCGTTTAAAAAAAATATTTCAGTGTTAGATAGCCCATTTATCGAGGAAGGCTGTAGTTATATATCATCACGCTATAAAAATAGGTGCTGAGAATTAATGGCAAATGTGACGCAGACGAAGTTGCGCGGGTCAGTTAGTATAGGATAATGAATGTTTTTTTTTTTGGAAACCTCATCGCCCCTTCGCATTAATCAGGAAGCCAGCCAGTAAATCACTACTGGACATACATAGGCCCATAGATATAATAAATAAGGAGATATGCCCGCTGGACGAAAATGTATAGGAATCTCGTGTCGTCGCTACAGGCGCTACAGTTGTTGTTGATTTTAAAGACAAATATAGTAAAATACTTGTACTGACATATGATAAGTGATTCCATGATTAACAAAGTGTTGATTTGTGCTTCGGTTTTTACAAGAAACCACTGAATAACACGGCATTCTTATTATGTCACAATCGCGGTCGAAAGCCCGTAGTTCGCGGCGACGGCCATTTGCGCATTGCGAGCGCATATAGCGACGACACCGACACGCCTCCTTGCCACTTCTCCTGTTTTTTATATTTCTTTGCATAGGCCCCTCTTCAATAAGGATGCGTTTTACCAGAAATGTGCGAAGGATTATGTTTGTTAAGAACCATATAGAATCGCTTGCATTGAGCGAGGGTAGGCAAATGAAGACAAGTTTGCGAGTTTTTCGAGCTGTTTTCGTGACTAGAATAAGAACAGCCCACGGGTCAAGAGAGGTAAAACTACTCACCGAGGTTGGTCTGTGGATGGGTGACTATCAATTCATCATCAATTCAGCCAATTGCTGTCAACTTACGGTTAACGTTTAGCAGAACGTAAGCCTCCCCCAAAGAGTGCCAACCATTCTGGTTTTGAGCAGTCCGCATCAATCCACTGCCAGCCACCTTTTATAAATCATCGAATAATTGATCCATCGTGCCGCAGGGCGTCCCACACTACGTTCGCCCATATGCGGTCTCCACTAGGTATAACACATGTCTGCCCCATCAATCGTTTGTCCATCTCTAACACCTCTACGGACCATGTCCGGTCCACTTCCACTTCAGCATGCTAATTCTACGCGTGTTAGAAAGGTGGAAGGGGTTATAATATCAAAATAAGCTTCAAGCAAGTATATGACAAGTATGTATTTTAAATAAACTATTCCAATAGAATAAAGATTTATCAATGGCAAGTAATTATTTAACATAGACCATTTCAATAAATTAGATATTAATTTATGGCAAGTATTTATTTCACATAAACCATTTCAATAAAATGAAGATTAGGTAATAGCAAGTATTTATTTTAAATAAACCATTTCAATAAAATAAGGATTAATTACTGGCAAACATTTACTTTAAATAAACCAATACAATAAGTAACAGCTTCATTAACATACTTAACTTTTATTTACCCAGAATTCTCAATTTAACAATTAAATATATCGCTGATATCGATACTTTCAAGATTCAAAGCATTTATTTCAAATAAACCATTTACAGGTACTTTTGAAATGTCAAGGTCGGTCAGTCAAAAACATGAGGCTATTTGCACGTTCCAAAGTGTAGATCTCTATGGAGAAGAACGTGCAAGAAACTCCATGGACACTCTTTTAAATCATGTGATTATTACTTACTTATTACACACATTATTTTATAGAAAACAAAACATATCTACATTATATTCATAGCCATAGCCAGTCTTACACATACAACAATATATATAAAACAATAAGCAACAGTAATACAACAATGTAAATACAACAATAAGCAACAGGAAAGAAATACTTATCTGGTGATCTGCTCGGTTCGACGGCTCGACAAAGAATGTCCCCAAAGCGGTTGGGCTCTGGTTTTTATAGGCAGTGACAAACAACTGACGTCATCGAGCCGTTGCCGCGTCGGTACAAAGAACACGTGTACGAAATTGATCAACCAGACTACTCTTTACTTAACTAAAGCTTTATAATTTTATCAAAAAATATAATTATGTTACCAAGTAATTATCGTAATAAATAAGTAATGTAAAAGTTATTTTAAACAATGATTTTATGATTTGAATCACAACCGAAACAACTTCCGGAATCAAGCATATTTCAATTTGACTTTAACAATTATTGTAAACAATAAATATAGTGCTCTAAATTAGAATAAATATAACACGCGCAACGTCGGTGACTTTAATTCTCTGGCTTGAATGGAATGAGCCAGAGAAACCATGAGCATTGCTCTCTGCAATCTGCATTGCACGCTGAACAACCTTGAATATTTGGACCAGGCTTATGGTGAGTGTCCATGTTTCGTCTCCGTAAGTCATTACGGGTAGGACGCACTGGTTATAGATCCTAGCCTTAAGGGATTGTTGTGTTGGGAGGGACTGGGATTGTTCGGCCGCGGAAAAAACATGAAACCGTATTTGAACACCTTTAACAGTCGTTACGGGTAGTCAGAACCCAGGAAATTTAACAGCAATCTCGAGGAGTATTGCGTAATTCTGGTGGCCTAAAGAGGCCACTTTAGCAGAATCATTTTAAAATCATAATATGAACGACACAACAATCTGTCAAATTTCATTTTCATCTTTATCACTAAGGCATTAGGTTCAAGATTAATTGGGAAAATTTTACAGTGGCCTTTTAGACCCGCTGTTACTGGGTTGTGTAGAGCAGATAGGCAGTTCCTTTGTGTAAAAATGCTGGTATTCAGCTGCATCTGAGGCAGATTGATTTTATCTGTGTATCAGAAATAATGGTGATGTCTTTTTGATAAGGGCCTGCTAACTCATCATATGCCTAGCCTTTTCCCAAGTATATTGGGGTCGGCTTCCTACCAGAACTCCATAACCATCACAACAATCATTAACATTTTGAAATCATTTTCTCCACAATCATTAACTGGGTTACACGGTACTTCTTGGCACGACTGCCAAAGATCTACAAATGACAGCCGGGACCAACGGCTTAACGTGATTTCTGAAGCACGGAGGAAACTCGGTGTTCTAATTTTAAGATGGTCACCAATCCACAGACCAACCCCGGCAAGCATTGCTTAACCATAAAGATCGAACCGTGCGGCTGTTATTGTTTAGCCACGAGTTCCTCTTGGCCTGCTAACTGTTTTGCCCTTTGCCAAGGATTAAAGTACGTCATGATAAAGAGTACACAGTCCACAATGTCACAGGCCAAAGTCCAATCCTTTTCAACTGAATACAAACGCAAGTTTTCAGCTTCCTGAAACCGCATTTAAACAAGCATTGGATCATAAAAGCAGTGTCTGTTATGCAGTAAAGTTCTATTATGATGCGCAGGCGCAGCGCCCGCGTCGATCTATTTTCACACAGACCAAGTTCATTAACGTCTGTTTTACTTGCGATAGTGATGGGACACACCGTTTGGAATGTATCGATAGAATAGGATGAGAATAAGTTTGAATAAATTTATTAAAACAAATCAAGCTATATAAATTATTATTTTCTGTTAAGTTTATTCCAATTTACCCAGAGTGTACTTTGTTTTATGAAAGTCGGTTGTTTATTTTTTTTTTACACTTTTAGTGGTAGGTAACTCACTCGTAGCAACACCACAGGAAAATCGCATGAAATCAAAATACGCAATTTCGTTTACTTTACGAAGATATTAATCCGTCTTCCAAGTAAACAAATTCCATTTAACTATTTTTATTTAAAAACCAAACTTCCAAACCGATTTTGATTGATGGTCGAAATTTCTATGTGAACAATCGGGGACCTTTCAAATAAAACAAGATTTTTTTGTCTGGAAGGATATAAATCGGTTTATAAAAGTCGGAGTTATGAGGTAAGAAATGTAAAGAAAATACAACCGAATTGAGAACCTCCTGCTTACTTTAAAATTGGTTAGAAATAGTAGAGTCGTCACTGATTCAGATATTGCGTTGAGACATTTCTGTAGGTACTTTTTTACGCAATTGGAAAAGGCGTGAGTTTATTTGTGTGTACAAATATTGATAAAGATAGTAGAAAAAATGAATCATTGATATACTAGTGATTCATGTGTCTCATTTTTTTACTATTGATAGGCATACATTTGACCGCTGCCTCACCTGATGTTAAGCGATGATGCGGTCTAAGGTGGAGCACGCTTGTCTAGAAGTAACCTATTCACTCTTGACTTAAAGACTCCCATGTTGTAGCTATCAGGAAACACAGACTCAGGCAGGGAATTCCACTCCTTAGCTGTACGCACAATGAATGTATTCCCAAAACGTTTTGTGCGTATAGGTGGGATGTCCACCACGTACCGGTGGCGCATCGCCGTACGTCTGGTGGTCCGATGGTGGAACGGGCTTGGCGGAATTAAATTATGCAATTCCTTCGCACACTCCCCAAAATGTAACCGATAGAAAACTGACTGGCCAGCAACTCTTAGGGCCAGTTTCACCGGTTACGGATAAAGTGTCGGTTAGCCTATTAGGAACTTATCTGGCAGATGAACTAAAACTTTTGGTTTCACAGGTGTCGGATAGCGATATCTGGCAGATTTAATAAGTATTTGAGTATTATAAAGTATTATAAGTGTCGGTTAGTTATCCATCAGATAAGTAACCGACACTTTATCCGTAACCGGTGAAACTGGCCCTTAATATTGTAGTGTTTACATCAGAATAGTGAAGGACGTGCTTACTACAAATCATGCTTACTCTAACTCATTTATTGATTAGAATATTTCAACGTAGCAAGACTAGGTTTATATATGTACAAGTAAAATTTACAGGTGACTACTTAACAATATTGATAATCGGTACAATAACTCTTTCCGCTCTGGGCGGAGCATCAGACTAAAACCCATCCGTGTTCCTCCTAATGCCCTTTGCGTTCCAGAGACGCGGTGACTTTAAAAAAAAATCCGCAACCCTGGACCAGCCGAATCTCTTTTTTTGTATTCGTTTAAAAATCACGAAAATACATTCAAATCTACCAATTTCTTATACACGAATATTTAAAAATATAAAGCAATGAACTTTCCTAGGTACGAAAAGGTTGTCCTTTATCATAATTACTATATTACTAGAGGCCGCCCGCGACTTCGTCCGCGTATAAATTCTCGGTATTCCCGTGTCAAGCCCGATCCCTCGGGAACTCCGGGATATAAAATAGCCTATGTGTTATTCTGGATCTTCAGCTACCTACATACCAAATTTCATCGTAATCGGTTCAGTAGTATTTGCGTGAAAGAGTAACAAACATCCATACATACTCACAAACTTTCGCATTTATAATATTAGTAGGATATTAAAACCGGATGCGGAAGGTAGCGTGCAGGAAGACAAGTTTAATATGTTAATCATTGATAATTGCCTTCTGAGTGACAGGGGAGGCGGCGGGGCGAGCTTGTATGTCAAGTGACAGTTCTAAACTGATTTACATACGCTTTTGAATGGATTAGCGGAAGGTTTGGGATTTAGTTCAATGACAAGATTTATAACGACGTAGATATTGTCGCATGGGCTAATAGATTTGGCAGATTGCGTTGATGCTAGCTGACCCGCGCAACTTCGTCTGCGTCACATTTTCCATTATTGCTCAGCTCCTATTTGTCTTAGCGTGATGATATGTATAATTATGCCTATATCCTTCCTTGATAAATGGGCTATCTAACACTGAAATAATATTTCAAATCGGTACAGAGGTTTCGTTGCCTATTCAATTCAAACAAACAGACAAACAAATCTTTCCTCTTTATAATATTAGTGTAGACTAGCGTATGCCATCGGCTTCGCCCGCGTGATTCCTGGGGAACATACACCCGGAATATATAACCTATTCACCCTCATAGTTCCCGTTCCCGTGGGATTTCCGGGATAAAAACTATTCTATATCCTGTCTCGGGTCTCAAACTATCTTTGTACAAAATTTCATACGAATCGGTTCAGTGGTTTAGGCATGACGAAGAGACAGATAGACAGAGTTACTTTCGCATTTATAATATTAATAAGTAGGGATGGTGTTGGTTATTTTCAGTTTAGCTTAGATAGCTAAAAGTTGGAAGGAGCTTAATAACGTACAGTTGAAAAGAAAACTTAAGACATATTTAGTAAATAAAGCATACTACAGCATTAACGAGTTCCTAGAGGAAAGATTTGTGTTGACATAGCATTCGATTTGATAGTATGTTTTAGTAGGATATTGTAATTTTGACATTTTTAGTTATATTTATGATTTGGTGAATTTGACATAAGATTTGCATACTTTTATTTACTCTATTTTACTTTGATTGACATTTATTGTATTGTAACTTTGACATTTAATTAATATTGACATTTTATATAATTTTTAATTCTGTAATCAATTCTATAACATGCACTATATTTGCACGCCATAATATGTGGCAAACATGTCAGAACCTTTTCTTTATTTGTAATCCTGCATGCACGTTTCTTTATTCTTGTATGTGTACACATGTTTGGGCAAATAAATTTATGTTATCTTATCTTATCTTATCTTATCTTATCTTATCTAGCAAGATTTGCAATAGATATCCTGAAGCACTATAAAATCAAGTCTATAAGGAAACCATCCTTCGAAATGATTTTTACCCGAGTGCCGAGGAATATTTTTCGCGCGTATCTTGTATGTATGTTCGTTTGCTTGTTTGTAAATTTATTTATTACCTTGTGCCTCTCAAACGGTTTGATGGATTTCGACTATTGAGGTGCCGTTTTAGATTCATTACAAATACCCAAGTGTTCTAAGACAAGTTTATAAAAAAACAAAAAATAACTTTTTTTATTTTCTATAAACCTTATAAAACAATTTTATAGTCTAATGTTAGTAAGTAGACACATAATTGTAATGTTAGTTACAATTTATAAATATTGCATATACACTATGTGTTTTAAAGATATATTTTATTGAAACCAACCCTCCAAATAGTAAAAAAAGCAACATGAACTCGTTATTTTTTAACCAAACCTGTCGAGAAGGTTATCAAAACGAAGGAAATTAAATGGAGGTTACAAAATATATTTGAGCAATATGTTTGAATTCAATTAGCAAACAGTTTTCGTTCATAAAAGTTTAATCCGTACGTTTATATACATCCCAATATATGAAATTCTTCCGTCACTGATGACTGACTGACAGACAACGCACAGGCGAAACTATTGGTCGTACAATGCTGAAATTTGGCTTGTAGGATTTCCCGAAATACTTACGTGCACTGAAAAAAAAAACGACGAAGCTCTTCGAGAAGGTAGTGCCCTTGCGTTTCGCTTGACTCGTCTTGGCGGGGGCACTGCCGTGCCCCTAGATTTTATAGAAGTGAAAGTAGCAGTGTCTGTCTATTTCTTTATTACAACTAGGCAGGCACACAGGTACCTCGAAAAGGCGTAAAATACTTTTTATTCTGAGAGTATGAATGTTAACACATGGTATATTTTTTTTAATAAATTGTGTTTTTTTTTCAGTAATATCATCTACGTAGGTTTGAGGATATCGTTTCAGAAAACATAAAATTTCTCAATGAGCAAAATAAGAAAACATTCAAACACACACTTTTAGGGCTGATTTTTCAATAGTCCAATAACTTCACCCTGAGGAATAAAAATGGCCGTTTGACAGCTTTTATATGGAAAATATGTCATTAAGACGTATTCATTCTTCCAATAAACGTTATCTGACATTTCAAAAAAAAAACCCTAAGCAAAATAAATATAAGCCTAGCCCTAGCAGTACCTACCTATCAGTATGAATCTGTGCTTCAAAACAACGTGACACACACACAACAGAAACTTGACAGTAACACGTTTAAATATTCAATTTATACGATTGTATTTAATAATTAAAGTGTTTCAAACGGTTGCCTGATAACTGTTCTGTAGTCGGAGTTGGTCGGTGGCTTTGCTACCCACGCGATTAGGGTTGCCACGTCTTAACCGAAAAGCCGGACAGAACAACCAAGTTGACCGGACATTTAGGTAAAAACGGATTAAAAGACCGAACATTTCAGGATTTTGTGTCTTGCAATAAGAGAGCAAATTCTACCAATTTTTATGCAACGTCCGCATTTGTCTTCGTCTCAGTCTGTCAAAACATGGAAAATAAGGTGTTTTGTCAGATTGAGACTGAGATAAATGTCACCGGAAAATAGCAAACGCCTTAAAAATAGAAAATATCGTGTGAAATTTGTAAACTACTTTTTCTTTTTTTTTCTAAATAAGGCGTGGATAAATTGCAAACAGTAATTGTATGTGGGTGAGATTTAAATACAAATGATGGTTTCATAATATATCGAGGAATTATAATGTAATGAAGAATTATTACAATATTACAGAGTCTGTCATTTTCCGGTGATATAAAAATTGCCTAAAATATTTGTAGAACTTATTGGAACAATTTTCTTTGTTCATGCTTTTTAACTCATCAACAATACCAGCATTTTAGTCAATAAATGAACCAGTTTCCTTTATTATGCAATTCGCAGTTAAAATCAGTGTCCGGAAAAAAAAACCTGTCTATACCTTTTCGTTTCAGTCTATCTGAAGGTTATCTCTAAGAGATTGTCCAGTGAGCTAAGAGATTAATAGAGAAGAGATGTATGTATGTACACTTGTTTTATTAATAAGAACTTTTCCGAGCACCACGCAGTTGGCACAGGTCTTTTGAGGTTGAAAAATTGGGTGAACACTGCAACCACCCAAAAATCAGGACAGTGCACTTTACTGCAAGATAATGCGTTTAATCTGTCTACGGTGACTGGCCTATAATTTTTGTATTTTCCTTTTATGCGGCCAAAATTGAAAAAAAAAAATTAACAACAGACTGACCGAATAAGGCCCTATTTCGTCTTACACGCATCCAAAAAGCCAAGTTATGTCCGGCTTTACTCAAACACCTGGCAACCCTAACGCGAGGCATTTCATTGTCGTCTCATTAATGCTTCTAGAGCGGCCTGCGATTGTGACAAGTCGACTGTTAAGGTGGCTCTACATTGTACTCTGTTTTGTTGATCGATGGAACTAATCCCGTCTGTCAATTGTTTGAGAATTTATCAGAGGGTCTAGCACGAATATTTTAGACGCATAGTCGTAGAATTTTACCATAGCAACAATACTTGTTTGGCACATAAAATTTGAATTATTAGATACTATATTATATTTTTAAATTGTATATATTGTGTAGGTATGTCACATATAAAATTAAACCAAAGTTCTATAGGCTTGCACTTTATTACATTCAAAATTCAATTGCGTTAACGTTACTATACGTTAAAATACTCGTGCTAGACCCTCAGAAAGCTTTTTTTAGGGCAGCATGGTTGATGAAACTTTAATTCGTCTGTTGAAAGTTATCTGGCAGTTGAAAAATTTGCTCGAAATGAGAATACGTCTAAGTAAAATATATATATGTCACCGGAAAATTGCAAACGTCGTAGAATTGTAAAATATCGCGTGAAATTGTAAAATATATTTTTTTAATAAGCCACGGGCATATGGAAACTATTGAATTCGGGTGGGATTTATTGTGCCTATATAAAACGACGTTCTTATAATATATCGAGAAATCATAATCTAATAAAGATTTATTACAATCTTACGGAGTCTACAAATTTTCGGTGACATATAATCAAAGTTGCAGGAGTTTAGGTGAAAAATAGACATTAAATAATTTAGAAGTTTAAGAGACCATGAACATGAAAATAATTATAAAAAAAAAACATACAACCGAATTGATAACCTCCTCCTTTTTGGGAAGTCGGTTAAAAAAGTTTCAAGGAAGGATTAAAGTCTGTTTACAATCTTTCGTTCCTGAGCCAGTCAATTTCAGTAAATTATTCTAAACCTATTTAAAATACGCAATTGCATTTGTTCGCCAAAGACTGGACCGGACATTTCCAAGGTTTCTGACATTCAGGAATTATATACCTAATACAACTAGCTGACCCGCGCAACTTCGACTGCGTCACATTTTCCATTACTGCTCCGCTCTTATTTGTCTTAGCCTGATGATATAATATAGCCTATAACCTTCCTCGATAAATGGGCTATCTAACACTGAAATAATTTTTCAAATTGGACCAGTAGTTCCTGAGATTAGCGCGTTCAACCAAACAAACAAACAAACAAACTCTTCTGCTTTATAATATTAGTATAGATTAAAATAGTACTGCACTATATATATAGTGCTTGTATGACTATATTTGTTAAATAATTTAAATATTTTGATAAGCTCATAAGACTAAGATAAACATTTGACACATTCCTAACCCTGCTTTTTAAACCCATAACAATCAAGTATTTCATAACACATTCAGCTACCAGCGTATAAACATGGCTCTCTTTTCTCCATCAAAGCTTTTAGTAAGTTGATAGTGCAATTGATATAAAAGGTATGAGTTGTAAAAGACTGCCTTCTATTGACGTAACGTTGATAATAATGACAGCTAAATAGGCCCTATCGGGTTTGATAGGGCGGTAGCTATCGGTATTTTGACACTTCAATTTCTCATTGATGCATTGTTGTGACAGCTTTCCAATGTATTGTTTTGTAATCTAAGAGCCAATTCTATTAAATAGTCTGTGATTCCGAATGATTACAACCCAAATCTCTTTAAAGTTAGAGTGAACAGGCTACTTCTGGGTAAGCTCTCTTGTACTTCGGAGAGTGTGCCCAAGAATCTACCATCGGACATCCAGACGCACTGCAAGTTACCATCCCTACCTTGTTGCTATTCCACCAATTCGCACTAAACGTTTCCAAACGTCTTTTATAATACGCACAGCAAAGGAGTGGAACTCTGCCTGCGTCTGTGTTTCCGAACGATGACAACCATAATCTCTTCAAAGTTAGAGTGAACAGGCTACTTCTGGGTAAGCTCGCTCCATCGTAGACTTTGTCTCTGTCATCTCTGACCAAGACTAGAGTCAATAGCAAACCCATCACAAATAAACAAAAAAAATGTTTAAACAATGTTCGTACTCGCATGTGAATTCACTTTCGCATTCGCTTCTTAGTGACAGATTGCGAAAGTTGCTTGAATATAAGTTGAATTGGTACTCTGTAGAAATTAGTTTTTGGATGTTTAGAGGTTAGTCACGATGATTTGAATTAATAGGAGACGTCCTCATCCCACCAGCCCCCTTATTCCATCGGACATCCATACGCACTGCAACTTACCATCCCTACCTTGTTGCTATTCCACCAATTCGCATTAAACGTCTTTTATAATACGCACAGCAAAGGAGTGGAACTCTGCCTTTTTTTTTTTTTGTGATGGGAAATGACCAATGACTCCTCCTGCTCTGGGTGTAGCGGGAGGGAAGTGTCAGACTTCTACTGACTAAAACCCATCCATGTTCCTTCATTGCCCTTTGTGTTCCGGAGCCACGGTGTCTCTTGCGAATAATCCCGCGACTCCGGCAGGCGTCGGCCATTTCGGGCCCCTCTGAGTGGAACTCTGCCTGCGTCTGTGTTTCCAAACGATTACAACCCTAATCTCTTCAAAGTTAGAGTGAACAGGCTACTTCTGGGTAAGCTCGCTCCATCGTAGACTTTGTCTCTGTCATCTCCGACCAAGACTAGAAGTCAAGAGCAAACCCATCATGATTAAAAAAAAATTGAGATGTAGGTATGATTCAGTTATAGACTTGTTCTTATCGCAAGTGTAACACCTGCCTAATAGTATCACCTTGCAAGGTGACAGAAATGCAAATCATTTGACTAAAAGTTTAGCGATCGATTGTGAGTGTATTCAAGCGTTATAAATGCTTAATTTTAGATTAGTTTTATGATAAATGTTGTTTGTAGATTATTTTGGCACATATTAATGGACTTTTGATCTGCGAGTATTACATTTTTTTGGGACACTTTACAGTTTAAAACGAAGCATATACCGTCTTTTTTTTTTTTTTTTTAGGAATGTGAAATCATCCAATGACTCCTCCCGCTCTGGGTGTAGCGGGAGGGAGTGTCAGACTTCTACTGACTAAAACCCATCCATGTTCCTTCATTGCCCTTTGTGTTCCGGAGCCACGGTGTCTCTTGCGAATAATCCCGCGCCTCGGGCAGGCGTCGGCCCTTTCGGGCCCCTCTGTGTGCTGACTCTCTTTGAGTCGCGCGTGGAACACTAACGCGCCGTCGACACGGCCTGTCGTCACTAGACGGACGGACGGCGAGCCACCCATAGCTCGCCGTCCACAGGCCCGCGCCTACGGTGGCCGGAGGTCACCAGGTGGTGTCTCCCGACGCCCGCGGCGTCCACCACGGCGGCCAGGACGAGAGGGTCTCCTCTCCCTCTCCGCCACCTCCTTCGCTAGCATGACTGCTTCGCAGAAGGAGGCAACGGCGTCCCATTCCGTCTCGCTCCGGACCATGGCTTGGACCAGGGCCGGACGCGAGAGGTTGCCGCCGATCGCCGTTTCGAGGACACGGCGGTGCGCCGCCCAAGCGGGGCACACCTGCACAGTGTGCTCCACCGTGTCCGGTCGATCCTCGCAGTGGTGACACAGCATATACCATCTGCCTAGCCTTTTCCCATCTATATGGGCCGCCCATTATGTCACCCTATGTAATATTTTCTTCATCTATTTTTTCTGTAACTTATATGGTGTACATAATAAAGAGTATTCTATTCTATTGGGGTCGGCTTCCAGTCAAAACGAATTTAATCTGAATACCAGTATTTAATGTGGTGCTGCTGCCTATCAGACCAAAACTACTTCTTGGCAAGACTAGAGTCATATTTTCTAGCTTTGACAATTAATAACGACTGCTAAAGATCTACAAATGGCAGCCGGAAACAACGGCTTAACGTGCTTTCCGAGGCACGGAGGAAACTCCGTATTTTAAGATGGTCACCCGTCCACAGACTAACCTTGGTAAGTGTCGCTTAAGCTTGAAGATATACCTGTGCGGATGTTTTACTTTAGCCACGTGCTCATATAAAACGAAGCAAATAGCGCCAATAAATATAAATTAATGTTCAGGTTTTTTCCACTTTTTACCCGTGTTTTCTCAAGTTATTCAACCTAAATCACAAAAGTATGGTAATAATGTTCTAGATCTATATTCTGAAATGCCAGATTTCATAACTAATCTCAACTCAAATCTAGTTTAAAACAGGATTCCTGTTTGAGCCAGACTAGCTATAAAGCCTATCTCTATAATTGACAATATTCCTATTTAAGTATATAACAATTCAATAAACATTACTAAGCTTAACGATTTGCGAATAATTTAACAGTGCGTACAGCTATAGAGTGGAATTCTCTGCCGGAGTCTGTGTTCCTGATAGCTACAACCTGGAACGCTTTAAGTCAAGAGTGAATAAGTTACTTCTAGGCAATCGTGTCCTCTGCCAGTTTTGCGGAATTTGTTCGAAAAACCGCGGCCCTGGAACGCAAAGGGCATTAGGAAGAACACGGATTTTAGTCAGTAACAGTCTAACACTCACTCCTGCTTCGCCCAGAATGGCAAGAGTGTTCTTTCTTTGACCACATCATTGCTTTCCACCAGGTGTACTTGGAATCAAACGTAAATCTATATTACTACGAAAGTTTTAATGGATGGATCGATTAATAAGATGTTTTTTTTTTATTGAGAAGGGTTTGTTCTTGACTCTAGTCTTGATCGGAGATGACAGAGACAAAGTCTACGACGGAGCGAGCTTACCCAGAAGTAGCCTGTTCACTCTAACTTTTACAGATTAGGGTTGTCATCGTTCGGAAACACAGACGCAGGCAGAGAGTTCCACTCCGTTGCTGTGCGTGTTATAAACGACGTTTGGAAACGTTTAGTGCGAATTGGTGGAATAGCAACACGGTAGGGATGGTAAGTTACAGTGCGTCTGGATGTCCGATGGTAGAAGGGGGCCGATGGAATGAGGTCTTGTTGCTCAATCATGCAAGAATTCTTTCACCATTAGAATGCTACATTATCTCAATATTTAAGCATGATACCGAGGCTATATTATAACTTTACTAGCGGACTTGACAGACGTTGTCCTGCGTGACCTAGATACCGACTGCAGCGCCATTTGCCGGGCTGCTTTGTGAATCTAAACCATCCAGGGCGCCACCCAAACGCATACAAAAAAAAAAGCATGTTAGTCCAGCCGTTTAGGAGGAGTTCAGTGAAATACACACGTACAGTAGAATTATATATTTAAAGATATCGAAAACTCGGTACTAAACCCGCGTGAACTAAGTCGCGGGTGAAGTGCTAGTAGCAAATCTTTTAGCTAAACCATTACCATTACTTAATAAAGCTCAAAGCGACCTTCATTCAAGTGAGCACATACTCAGCCACTTGACATTTCGTCACCTCATCACCAAGTGATATGCAAATCAATCATCAGTGGCTGTCAGCGCTGATTCGATTGCATGACTCGATTGATTCGCAGATCTCTGATAAAATCAATCAGCAATTTCAAAGTTTGGTCTTTGGTAATAACTATTGGAATAGTGGCTCCCAACATTTTTTGGCCTAGAACCTCTTTGACTTCGTTGTTGTTAGCAGGGTCCAGAAGTTTAGAAGAATTATTTAACTGTGTTCTTCTCAAAATCTATACTAATATTATAAAGCAGAAGATATTATTATTAATATTATAAAGCAGAAGAGTTTGTTTGTTTGTTTGTTTGGTTGAACGCGCTAATCTCAGGAACTACTGGTCCGATTTGAAAAAAATATTTCAGTGTTAGATAGCCCATTTATCGAGGAAGGTTATAGGCTATATATCATCACGCTAAGAGAAATAGGAGCGGAGCAGTAATGGAAAATGTGACGCAGACGAAGTTGCGCGGGTCAGCTAGTAAATCCTAAAATTAAAACTTGTATAGTCGTAAGAATGCTCATCATTTCAAAGAATAATTTCAAAGATGGAGCATGCTTACCTCGAAGTAACCTATTCACTCTTGATTGAATACCCCAAGGTTGTAGCTATGAGGAAACTCAGACTCGGGCAGAGAATTTCACTGTACACACGCTAAAATTAGGAGTTTGAAATTGTAATGAGAATAAAAAAATCGGTGTTGACTTTTTAATTTAATTTTACAATCAAGTACATAGCAGTTCGTAACAATTTTTTTTTTCAGGAAGGTCACAGCCTTGCCACAACAAAAATACTCGTTAAGTGTTGCAAGTTTATACATAATTTAAATATTTATTACTGTCTATGTTTAGATTGTTCTAAACACGGACCACCAGTGGTCGATGGACTACAGTTTGGGAACCAATGTATTAGACTAATGAGTGATTGCGATGTTTCGCCATATTTGTCTTGTTGAACAGGTGTGTTCGAGCTTTAATGATCGTAGGTATTTTTTAATGGTGTTTCTTTTGACCTTAGAAGTGATATCTGTTATTTTATGGTGTTCGTTGGCAAATAGGCCTTTGTTGCACGTGATACAAAGTGTAACTTCTATACTAATATTATAAAGAGGTAACATTTGTTTGTAAGTTTGTATGTAGGGGATAATCTCAGGAACTACTGGTCCGATTTAAAAAAATCTTTCAGTGAAAGATAGCCCACTTATCGAGGAAGGTTATAGGCTATATATCATCACGCTAAGACAAATAGGAGCGGAGCATTAATGGAAAATGTGACGCAAACGAAGTTGCGCGGGTCAGCTAGTTAGATATAAAGCTAAACATTCTTCAAGGTCTAAACTACCGTTTGCTAAACTGACTTTGAACCGGAACTAGAAATCGAAGCAGATTATGAACATTACTAGCTGACCCGCGCAACTTCGTCTGCGTCACATTTTCCATTACTGCTCCGCTCTTAGCTGTCTTAGAGTGATGATATATAGCCTATAACCTTCCTCGGTAAATGGGCTATCTAACACTGAAAGAATTTTTCAAATCGGACCTGTAGTTCCTGAGATTAGCGCGTTCAACCAAACAAACAAACTCTTCTGCTTTATAATATTAGTATGTATTTCACCAATGAAACTGATCGGTACATCTAAACTGCATTCAACAGTTGTCAGTGTCAATATTCAATAGAAAATAATGACACTGACAGCTCTTAAAAGTGGTTCATAATTATGTTGATGGCGTTCAGTTTAATTGATGAAATCCATTAAACTGAACGCCATCAATCCTAAATCATGCAGTTTCGACGAAATTTTAGAAAAGTAATGTCGGTTTCTCAAAGCATGTGAAGTTATGTTGGCAGTTTATATTTGTAATTTAATCTATCCGTTTAATTTTTATTTTGACTTCGCATATTTCTAACATTTTTTTAATAATTTTGTTTTATTTATCTTATAATTGTTACAAGTTATACAGTAATTGAAATGTTGATATTGGCAAAAGAATAAAATGAGCAACTGCGCCTGAGCTAGGCCGAGGTTTTTGATTGTTACCTAGTAAAATATTTTGATTGTATGTATTTATTAACCAAAACTGCATGCAACACAAAGGTACAAAGGTAGATTTAATGCCTTAGAAATTCATAACAAGGTTTGACTAGGTATAGAAAAATAAGAAAGTATATTACAAGAAGTAGTAATTTATAGATGTATTCTACCAATTCTATCGACATTTTACATCGATGTGGTCCCATCCCTACCGTTGTTTACACTGGGGATGCGTCCCGGCGCCGCGCGTCGCTCGTCGCGTCTAGCGCATCCCGCAATGAATCACATAGTGCGCTGCGACCTTTATTAGCTTTCATCGCAAATAGAGGGTAGGTACAACTTATGTGTTCTTGTTGTTTAATGGCGAGGTAGTGTAAATAGATTTAGTTATGGTTTAATGTTGAGTTTGAGTGGTTTGGTGACGTAGTATAGCATTATCGTGTTACTAAGTAGTCTGTGTTTCCTGATAGCTACAACCTTTTAAGTCAAGAGTGAATAAGTTACTTCTAGGCAAGCGTGCTCCATCTTACACCGCATCATCGCTTACCATCAGGTGAGATAGTGGTCAAACGCGTGCCTATAAGCGTTCTTCGGCTTTCTTTATGCTATATAAGAACTCGGCTTACAACATCATTTTGAAAAATTGCAATTTATTTTTCTTGTTATTTGTTTACAGAATTCATGAAAAAACATAATACTTATTGACTTCTTTTATGTCATGGTTTTTGACAACATAGAAGGTGACTCCTAAGTCACAAGATCACTTAATTTTAACCTTAAGACTTTTATTATTTATTTATTTTATTTTAGAACACCAACGACATAAATTTACAAAAAAAGTGACATAAATATTGTACATTGCTATGTTCTGTGCAAATACCTATGTCACTTACAGGTGTACACAACTTTTACATCTCACATTAAATTAGACATAAATTAACATAATTATACGTAACATAGGTCATCATTTGGTTTTTTTTTAAATTACTATTTTTAATAAATTAGATTAAATTAGTTACGAAATATACTTACGTATTTTTTCCGAACTTTTTTAATCCCTTTACGATAGTCTATTTTTTTATTTAAAACTATGGAATTCATCATCTGCCTAGCCTTTTCTCATTATATTGGGGTCGGCTTCCAGTCAGACTGGTTACTGGATTCAGCTGAATACCAGTTTTTATAACTATGGAATTACAAGAAGCAAAAGAGATGGGAATGATGAATGAATTTTGGGGGCCGAGTCACCCGCGTCCGTAGGAGAATACCCTTCAGCGAATCCCTACACGTGGTCCCCGGGTGGTGCTAAACAGGTGACACTAACCGCCTCCGTGGTCTCGTGGTTATACCACCTGATTCAGACCCAGAGGTCCCGGGTTCGATTCCCAGCGGGGGAAAATTTTTTGCTCGGTTCGGTTGGTGGTAGGACTTGTTCTAAGTCCGCCTGGCAAGCTACCACCATCATGTCTAAGTCTGTCGCCATAACAACAATGTTAACAGCATTGTTGTGTTCCGGCAGTTAGAGGTATGATAGCCAGTTCCTCTGTGTAAGAGGATTCCGGGTGAAACTCGCTTCCATCTTCGGCCTAATCATCACTTTCCATCAGGTGAGATTTAGGCCAAGAGTTTCCCCGTTTTGTATATAAAAAAAAAAAGATGGAGAAGATGCCATCAATTATTGTTTCAACCCCTAATCTCCTATTTCCCCTGCATTTGTCTCACAAGAGTCTAATCTCAGAGGACCACCGTAGCTTTAACGTTATTTATAACCCAATGTATCCTGTAAGGAAGAAATACTATTCACACCAAATTGGGACCATTCAATATCTTCCATCCTTCAGCGAAAGCCGTTAAACATTATTTACTACAAACAATATCACTTGCAATTGAAATTAAACCTTATCTAAAAATTCTAAGCTTTCATTTTGAATGTCTCCGGGCTGGCAGTTTTCAGGATACGACACAATGTAATTTCAACTTTATTTTAGAAGCAGTTAAGGTGTATTTTACGTTGTAGTTTTTTCTGTTTTCAGGCACAGTAAATGTGTTTGATTTTGTAACAAAGCCACATTCCGGGCTTCTTTGTGTTTGTAGGCGTTTACGTCGTTTTGTTCCGTGTTGTGAGGAAGTTGTTCATTGGCCGTCTTCACAAACATCCCCGGGGTGTTTTGTAGCTTTTTTTGGTTTCAAAATATTTATATTAGGTGTTAATGTTTATTTTGACGTGATCCTGACCTTTTCCAACGCTGAAAATTAACGATTATGATTATGTTTATAGATTATGTATTGCCCCTACAAAAAATATCTTCGGAGTTTGAACGCTATTCTGTAAACCTCATTTTTAACCGACTTCCCAAAACGGAGGAGGTATCTCAATTCGGTTGTATTTTTTATGTCATACATGAACCGATTTGAAAAAAATCTTGTTTAAACTGAAAGGATATACTTGTCGATTGGTCTCCTTTAAATTTCATCAAAATCGGTTATTAATTTTGGATTTTAAATCGAAATAACTGGAATTCGTTTACTTGGATGATGGTTTTTGGTCATCCAAGTAATCGAAATTGCGTATTATGCTTTCCTGCGATTTTGCAGTGATGTTGTTAGGTGTGGGGCACCCACACCACACTAAAAAGTGAAAATCTTTTTACACAAAAGTTCAATCGACTTTCAAATAAAAAAAAAAACACTACAAAGTAAAAAATAACTTTAATTTCGGAAGTCGGTGTCAAAATCCGAAGAAACTAACAAGAACACCGACTTCCGATATTAAAGTTATTTTTTACTTTGTAGTGTTTTTTTTTTAATCGAAAGTTTGGAAGTCGGTTGTACTTTTTGGAATAATAATGTCCACTTGTATGCTTTTTTGTACCCTTAAGAATGTTTTTAAATACCTAATACAGATAGAGTGTATGTTTAAAGCTTGTACGCTATCAATTTCTTATGTTTCGTAGAATGTAATGGATTGTTATGAATCCGAAGGTTTTAAAAGATCGCCTGTTGTAGACCCTTCATAACACCCTGTGTTTTCTTCTTCTGTCTTTTCTGTAATTTATAATTTTGCATACGGTAGGCCAGAGAAAAGTCCAACATCGGTTATTGATTCACATATTTTTTTTTTTACTATTGGTAGGCATACGTTTGACCACTATCTCACCTGATGTAAGCGATGATGCGGTCTAAGGTGGAGCACGCTTGCCTAGAAGTAACCTATTCACTCTTCACTTAAAGACTCCCAGGTTGTAGCTATCAGGAAACACAGACTCCGGCAGGGAATTTCTCACTTTCTCTTACTCATCCCACTTTGTTGACTTTCTTAATATTAAAAACAGAAATCTATACTAATGTTATAAAGCTGAAGATATTGTATATAATCTATACAAATATTATAAAGCTGACGAGTTTGTTTGCTTGAACGCGCTAATCTCAGTAACTACTGGTCCGAGTTGAAAAATTATTTCAGTGTTAGATAGCCCATTTACCGAGGAAGGCTATATATTACGCTAAGACAAAAAGGAGCGGAGCATTAATGGAAAATGTGACGCAGACGAAGTTGCGCGGGTCAGCTAGTAAAGACATAAAACTGAATCGACCTTTCCGTCCTCTAGTAATGTAAACGTTCCATAATGTATTGTTCGGATCTACGAAGAGATATTAGGGAAATGTCTTTGCACTTTATTGGAAGTTTATCTGGCGCCTACCATAAAAGGTAAAGATTTTTTTGACTAAACTTTGAGCCTGAAGGATCGCCAGAATAAGGTGGCAGTGGCAGTGGGCAGGGCAAATTGCTCGCAGAACAGCCGGTCGATTCTGTAAACATGTCGAAGTGAAGGCGTGGGTGAAGTGATCACGAAGTGAGCTGTCAAACCATACAAATATGATGGAATGACAACTCACTTGTCGTTCACTCCACCTAAGTGAACACTGCGAGATGTTAACAGAATACACCGGCAGATGATCGATGGTATCTAAAAATTCTGGAGTGGCGACCGCGTACTGGAAGACGCAACGTTGGAAGTCTCCCACAAGATGGACCGATGACCTGGTGAAGGTCGCAGGTAGCCGGACATTTCACACAACGCCATATAGTCCCAAGCTAAGCAACCTAATGCTTGTGTTATGCTAACGATATGGCTGATAAACTACTTACATACTTTTTTTTTTGTAAATACATACATATTATAGACTAGCTGACCCGCGCAACTTCGTCTGCGTCACATTTTCCATTACTGCTCCGCTCCTATTTGTCTTAGCGTGATGATATATATATATATAAACTGTAAATACTATAAACACTGAAAGATTTTTTCAAATCAGACCAGTAGTTCCTGAGATTAGCGCGTTCAACCAAACAAACAAACTCTTCTGCTTTATAATATTAAGTATAGATTGCATATACAAAATCTACGTTCAGTTACGTATCCTGATCTCTCTCTCGAATTAAGAATATAATTATGAAGAGGGTACCTAATGCAGGGCACTGTATCATCTCTATCGGTTGAAATGCCGACCAGCCCAGGTACCTAATCTCCTGGTACAAACTAATCTTGAATCAAAATCAACAAAACCAACTATGGAACGAATGGTGCTGAATCAAGTGGATTCTAAATTTCGTCCAGAACAGTCCAAAAAGAAACAAATTTTCGCCGATTTTTACTGACAATATTGCTGATTGTATACAGACCACTGATTAATTTAATTTGTTTTAACATTTTATAATATCAAAAAAGTTTTACTGGGTTCATAGAATCGATTTAATCTATAGGAGCTCGTGGCTAAATTGAAACAGCCGCACGGGCCGATCTTCAAGGCTAAACTATAACAGACGAACGCATCGATCTTCAAGGTTAAGCAACGCTTGCGAAGGTTGGTCTGTGGATGGGTGACCATCTTGACATACCGAGTTTCCTTCGTGCCTCAGAAAGCACGTTAAGCCTTTGGTCCCGGCTGTCATTTGTAGATCTTTGGCAGTCGTTACGGATAGTCAGAAGCCAGTAAAATCTGACTGAAATCTTGTATTGAATGTGTTGTGGAGGTCTGGTAGGCAGCCGCGCCACCCAAAATACCGGTATTCAGCTGAATCCGGTTTGTTTGGAAGCCGAGCCAATATAGTAAGGAAAAGGCTAGGTTGTTATAATGGTCACCCATTCAAAGACCGACCTCGGCAAGCGTTGCTTAACCTTGAAGATCGACGTGTTCGGCTGATAACTGATATAGTTTAGCCACATTGAAACATAATACCAAATATTCACCTCTTCTGTTAGTAAAACAGTTTACTTATGGATACCCGGAGGAAGGACACTCTCCTCTCCACAGTCTCCTCCTCCCAGTAAATCGAAAACCAATCTAGTCATTCAAACAAATCCTTACTTCCATAGCTATTTATATAATAATAATTTCATTTCAATTTCAATTTCATATTTCATATTTCAATTTCATTTCAATTTCAATTTCAATATTAAATACACGACTACATAAAACATGGGGCTGACCTCATGCTACTGCGGAGAATCTTAACACCGCGATTCAGAAAAACGCGTCATAAGTACAACGCCATCTATCGATCTACAACGTAACTGAACTGTCTTTATACTCATAACTACTCATAAGTTCAAACTTAGAAGCTTACACGTTACGATAAATAATGATAATATAATAAAATGTTCACTTTTATTGCTACATTTTCAGTTAAATTAAAAAATAACTCAAAAATATATTGTTTCGGGGTCTTTTCACACATTTCTTATTAAAAAATTTCTCAATAGATGGCATTGCAAGTATCTGAAGTCTCAATGTTAACAACCTATTTTAGCGCTCGATGAAGTTTCTTCGTAAACTTTAAAATTCGATATCTTTTGATTTTGTGGGTCGATTTTGATGAAATAAACACTAAATGTTGCTCCGATTATCACTTAATATTTCGAAGTACCTAAATTTTGAATCCAATCAGTGGTTTATGCGTGATGCTCCTCCAAACGCACAGACAAACAGACGCACAGACAAACAGACAAACAGAAAAGAATTTCAAAAACTGCTTTTTTGTGTTCTATGTCATTTTTCTGACATTTCTATGTATTTTTTATGCGAAAATATTCAATGTACAGACACGGCAACTCTACGATTTTATTATATGTATAGATAGAAAAACACCCAGACTCGGAACAAATACTTGTAGATCTTCAAATATTTGTTCCGTGCGGGAATCGAACCCGCGACATGCTGCGCAGCAGTCAATCGCTCAACCACTGCGCCAACCGTGTCGTCGTCGATGGATGCGAGACGCACAGGACCCGTCGTTGTGGCGACGCTTGGGGGAGGCCTATGTCCAGCAGTTAACATCTTTCGGCTGATATGACAATGATGACGAAACTTTGACCAAGTTTCGACATTTGTGTTGGTTTCCTCATACACATTTCGGTCGTTACTCTCGGTATGTTGGTACCATGTCGCAATGGGCAGGATGCATGGTACTAAAAAGTACCACATAACGTTGTAAAAGAATCACGCGCGCCTCATGTGATGTGCATTCGTTTTGGAACGCCTTAAAAGGCAGATGTCGAGCGTAGGGCTGTGTTATTTGTGAGAATATTTTAGTAATTATTCGAGCATAGATATTGTCAGTAAAAGATTATCTAATTCCTCTCGAGAGTTCAGTCTATCATGCATTGGTTTACCTTTGGTGTATCTAACACAGGTGTAGCCTCGAGATTTTATGAAAAAAAATTACGTACTTACCTATCTAAGTATGAATGTTGGCACGCACACTCACCGATGACAAAGCTTACTCTAATCTTCACGTTCACGCGATAATTTTGATCAGAATACCCAATAGATTTGCAACAGCAATGCTGCAAGTCCATAAACCTGATCATTACATAAATATAGTAAGCATGTATTTTGTCAGTTATACACAAAATTATGTGAAGTTCCCCAGTAAATCAGACTTATTGCTATAGTCTGGGCAAAATTGTAGTCTCCACTGATATGAAATATTTATATATATATATATTCATTTATTCATAAGACAACTTTTGGTCCATAGTAGCTGTTAGTAATACTTAATACTATGTTAGTAACTATAAAATTTTAATATACAATATGAAGGGCCCTTATATTTGTTTTCTTTTTTTTTTCTGTGGTTTCGTACTTGAAATTGGATAAAAATAAAGTTAATAAAATCGATAATAAATAAGCTGACGTTATAATAATTAACGAATTAAATTAAATATATAGCAAACAAACAGGGACCGGGAAACAATCTCAGAGAATCCATGCCCAGCAATCTCAGCTGAAATGAATTAAAACGTTAGAATTATTATTGTGAATAACCCAATAAACCACAAGTCTTACCAATAAACACAAGAACGAAATGCAATCCCCTTTAATACAGACAGTAAGAATAGTATTATTGATTACAATGTAATAGTTTAAATTACTTATAAGTCCAAGATTAGAGACGAAAAAACCTTTTATACAAAAAAAATAATATAACCGACTTCCAAAAAAAACACTATAAAGTATAAAATAACTTCAATTTCGAAAGTTGGTCTTCAATTTCGAAACAAAGGAACAAAACCAAAAACATCGACTTCCGAAATTAAAGTAGTGAAACTAATTGGGGTACATATGTGCGTAAAAAATACACACCGAATTTTTCAAAAGTAATTTATTCAAATTGCACTTTTTGAACATCATCGTTGACAAGTAGACAGACCCCCAAAAACGCCCGTCACCATTGAGAACCTCGTTTCTTGGAAGTCGGTTAGAAAGTAACTCCACTATCTCTAATACCCGTAGCAATTAAAATCAGTTCAATCAGAAGACAACACTCAATGAATAAATCTTCCCCTTTTATTTACTTTTCTCCATACGACACTATAATAGAGCCAGCCCTGCTGCAGTATCGTGTTACGCAACATGTTATGGCGTGCAGATGGCGATCTATTTCTGTCTGCGTTAGACACACGTCCCCCATGCTCGGGGAGGGGGGTGCCTTGGGCTTTATTCCCATGTTTGATGGGCTGCAGGCGTTGTTTAGCTAATTTGGTGATGGTTTTGAAGGGATATCATTTTCCTGGTTTAGAATTATCAAAAGAATGGTTCTGTTTCTTTGATAAATCGTAACCCACGAAGAAAAAACAAAAATCTTTTGTGGAACTAAAAGTTCACAGTAGGAACTGACTCCATTGTTCTTTTTTCTGATTAATTTCAGAACGGGGTCCAAGACAGTTGAATTGTTTCTCCGGGACTCATCGGTCTCCATTGACTTGGCGTTTTTCTGGTGGTCGCCGCTATTGAGACTAGCTTTCAGGAGTTGCATTGTTTGAGAATGGCGTCAGCGCCAGTCATGACGATTTTGTCCCAAAAAGTAAAAATAAATTGAAATTCAACATAAATTTGTTAGAAATTCTGCACATAGCGTCACACTTTTAAAGTCTTCAATGATTGACATGCATGCAGACTTGCCCATGATCGGGGCCCAGAAAGCCAGACTTGGGGCAGTTTTTGTGCAATTCCTGACGGATAAATTCAAAATCACAGGTTGACCCTTGAATCGCACCCCGTATTTCTAAATCGTTTGATCAAGTTGCTCCCACAAAATTTTAAGTCACCATTTAAATTTATCCGTCAACGACAATCGCCAGTGAATTATTTTACCATGGCTAATTTTACCAAGAGGACAATGTAAAGGCGTTACTCCTGCCTACCCTAAGTTTATAAATCATACCAACGAACACTCAATGGTCATTCCATTTGTGGCCGTTCCGCGTTCTTATGAGTATTGATAGGCAACTACCTACATAGGAACATTTTTTTTACGACCTCTATCTCACCTGATGTCACATGGGTCAAACTTCATTTGTGAATTAGGATATGCGTTGATGTCTTGGCGGCCAAATAACTATGTACTTTATAGTGAGAAGGTAACCCTTTCGGCATGGGCACGCTCACCACAATTTTTTTAGTTTTTTTTTTTGTACCTTATTGCTTTTTTATGTTTTTGTTACTCTTTTTTTACAATGTTTTTTTTTTTTTGCTGTGTCTGTGTCGAATAAATGTTTTCTATTCTATAATTATTATTAATACAAATAGGTACATTGATTCGTTTCATGGGAATTAAAGGCACGAAAATCTGAGGCCCAAGATACAGGCGCCGCCTGGTTTGGGGACCTAATTTTAAGACAATCATTGTAACAATGGCTTAATAAATTTTATTAGTATTCTAAGTTCAACGTTCGCAGTCCCATCTCATTTACAATTTCTCAAAAATTTATGACAAACTAGCTGTGCCCGCGACTTCGTCCGCGCAGAATAATATGTTTTTATATATATTTATAAAATAAATACATTTTCTTAAATAAAAGTAGCCTAAGTTACTCCTTATTACACCAGCTACCTGCCAATAAAAGTCCCATCAATATCGGTCCAGCCGTTTCAGAGATTAACCAAAAGAAACAGACAGACAAAAATTGTGAAAAATGTTATTTTGGTGTACCGTATATAATTATATTCATATGCATTAAAAAGCGGTTATTTCAATATTACAAACAGACACTCCAATTTTATATAGATGTATAGATGTAGATGTATAGATGAGGCTTGTTTTGACAGATTGTGAATAAGATGCGAATCCGAAAGTTGTCTAAAAGTTTGTAGAATTAGTTCTCAGATTTTCTTACCTATATTTCCCATGACACATCAACCTACTTAGCTGCTCCAACTATATTGGGGTCGGCTTCCTGCCTAATCATATACAACCTATACACTATTATAGTAGGTAGTAATATACCTATTATTATTATTATTCTCATAGAGCGGACTGCCTATCCACAACCCAGTGTTACCCCTTGGCAGACTGGATTCTGGCTTCAGACTATCCGTACCTAACTACCTACTGGCAATGATCTTCAAATAACAGCTGGGACCAACATTCATAACGCCGTGTTATAAAGTTAGAACTGTATTTGTGTGTGTAAATACAGAACAAAAAATGTGCAAACACAAATGTATTGGGTTTTGCCCTTTCGGAATAAGGAGTGAAGGTTTCCCTCGGGAAATAAATCCTCACAATATATTTATAACTGTCTGAAATTTCGTTTTGTGTCTGAAATCTTATTTTTCCAGACACTGGGAATTCCTAATTGCGTCTGAGAATCGGAATCCCAGGCTGAGTGTGGAAATATTTGCTGCATTAGGTTACGCATAAAGTTGTGTGTGACAGACAGACTGACGTATCTACAGATAACGAATGGATACCATTAGTGATCTGTTTTTCTAATTGCTTCAATACACATGTTTTTATTCTTAACTAAGTAACTAATGGATCAATGAATTATGGATTAAAACAAGAGGAAATCTACGTGTAAGTATGGTTAGGTGACGAAAAACAGCGTCTCATATGATGAATTTACGATACTAATAGCATAAGAACCTGGTAAGTTGTTGATATAAATGTCACCGGAAAGTGGCAAGTTTCGTAAGATTATTAAATAACTTGAGAGTTTGTAAACTCTCGATAAATTGTCAACTGAACGTTCGGAATACTTTTTTACGCATCTAAATGAGATAATTAATTATTTCTCTATTTCATTCTGAGAAATTCTGAACTGAAATAAAATGGCGACCAATCAGAGCACAAGTAACTAAACACAATTTCTGGGAAGGAAATTGAGAAATTATAAACTATCAAAATTTAAACCGTAAAAAATGCATTCCAAATGTTCAGTTTACAATTTATCGAAAGATTACAATCTCTCAAGTTATATTATAATCTTACGGAGATTGTCAGTCATTTGTCACGTTCCGGTGACATAAACATATTGTTTTTTTTTTGGAGCAAAAGAGCAAATCGATTAATTTTTGGTATTTCCGTCCTAGGGTTAGGAACCTTTTTTCGTGTGATGATTGATGTTGGTTTTTTTTTTTTTTTTTTTATTCAAATCGGGGAAACTCTTGGCCCAAATCTCACCTGGTGGAAAGTGATGATTAGGCCGAAGATGGAAGCGAGTTTCACCCGGAATCCTCTTACACAGAGGAAGATAGCGTTTGGTTGAACAGAGCAGGAGATTATGCTCAATGGTCATGAACTCATGATGGATTCCAGCTAGAAAGTTGATACTGGGATTATGGTGGTCTGACAAGGCGCTCCATGTAAAATACTTACTGCTATTCAGCTGTATTCTGTTAGACTGGAAGCCGAACCTAGCATAGTTAGGAAAAGGTTAAGCAGATGTTTGTTCATGTTCCATTCTTATGAGTTAAAATCAAACAATTATTTATTTAAACTTCTACTGGGTATTTTACGCCGGAACAGCAGCTTAAACTGTATCAAGCGCAAGTTCGGTCGTGTATGGAGTACTGCTCTCATCTTTGGGACGGATCTGCCAGATGAATTGAGAAACGAGTCAAGAGGATCATCGGCAATGATAGGCTCGACAAATCGAAGCTCCAAAGTCTTGAGCATCGACGCCGAGTTGCTGGCCTGTCGATTTCCTATCAGTTGCATTTTGGGGAGTGCGACAGAATTGCATAATTTAATGCCGCTAAGCCCGTTCCATCATCGGACCACAAGACGTACGGCTGTAGTATTCACTCTTGATTTAAAGACTCCCATGTTGTAGCTACCAGGAAACACAGACTCCGGCAGGGAATTCCACTCCTTAGCTGTACGTACAATGAATGTATGAATAAGGGTGAGATATAGGTATATATTTTTTAGGTATATATTTTTTTTATTATTATCATATCACAGACAAACCTACTTGATTTCTTTTAAGTTGCATAATTTTTGATACAGCTTACATAAAAACGAAAATACAAAATGTTTTGGACACGAAAGTTGGTGTATGGTTAAATGGGTACGGTTTTCGGTATCTCCAGAGCGTTTAATGCTACACCATAGATGCTGTGCAGCTCGGCTTTTCAAACAATATATCTTAAATACATTTAAGAGCTATTGTATCAATTGTTTGTCTTGCCATGCAAAACAGTGTGATAACATTAGATACATTGAGCAACTAATTATCATTCCAAATGAGGTGTATTGTGTTTTTCCACCAGATATGGAATACCATGGAAAAGTGGAGTTTTCCTGGATATTTATTAGTATTCGCTTTGGGTAGGAGGCATATCGTATTGTGATCTTTTTGGAAAACTTGTTTTCGAAGAACTATTGTTGAGGAGTGGCTGTTTTCCTTAATGACATAGCTTACTGTTAAGGTGCCCTTAGACTAGCACAACGGGATAATGCGACAAAGTTTTTTTAAATAGCTATGAAGATCACAAACTTTCCCATCGTTAATGTGTTGGTCAACTTATTGGGCAAAAAATAACTATTTTAGTTTTCACAAAATTCATCTCAGGGTCAATCTTAATATATATAAATCTCGTGTCAAAATGTTTGTCCTCAATGGACTCCTAAACCACTTAACCGATTATAATAAAATTCGCACACCATGTGCAGTTCGATCCAACTTGAGAGATAGGATAGTTTAAATCTCAATTTTTTGTTGCAATATTATTTAGGAGCGGAAAATGTGACGCAGACGAAGTTGCGCGGGACAGCTAGTTAGTATATAGATTTTAAACAACTTTCGCGTTCGCATCAGAAAGCCTCGATTTCCATATATTTTTGACAGTTTGCGACTAAAATGCGAATGCGACGTTACCTAAAAAATAGTAGTTTTGCCCTTTTGGTAGATGGTGCCTATGATGGTGGTTACAGAAATAACTAATCCAAGCGCTTTCAACTCGATTGGATTAATGTGACGGATGATGGAGCACGCTTATGTGGAAGTAACCTATTCGCACTTGACATAAGAATATGGTTTATTTAATTGAATACACATTCACTTATAATGTAACTGTTAATAATCAAATTAACGACAACGAAATGCTGACATTCACTGCATCATTTTGCTATTGTTTATTTATATTGGAAATTACTCTAATGACACTTCAATATATAAACTAGTTTAAAAACTTCATGCTAAGTCAATTAATTCATTAATTATTATTCAAAATAGATTTGACACCGTATTTTTAGGAATTTTGGGGTAAACCTTAGATAATCCCTTTTTTCAGTCACAAGTTCACAATTTTTTTTTACCATTTTACATAATTTTTAGGCTGTAGCTAATAGGACTCAGACCCCGGCAACGAATTCCGAAATATTTTTTAAAATTTTCCAATACTGGGTGAACTGGCCTATTCTTAATGACTGGTTTACACAGTGCGAGCTTGCTGACTTGACAGTAGACATTTTCTCGGATCGTCTACTCGTATGCCAGCCAGTAGCTCGGCTCGCCTTAACTGCCCATTCTCTTGCGAATCGCAGCACATCAAAATTACTGGTCCTACTCGCAACGAACACGAATATATATAAAAGTTATATCAATAGATAGAGCTTTTTATTTTGAAGTAAATGTTGAAACCATATTGTATTATTTCTATAACAGTTTTCGCCAAGAAGAAAAAACAATCAAAATTTAGGCATTATTTCGCTCGCCGGACAGTCACTGTTGTTCGTCAAAACACACAGTACTGCAACCTCGTCTTAAGATGCGTTCAAACGGTGCGAGTTACTGCACTACAGCTACTCGGCAGGCTGACTCGTACGATAGCTCGCACTGTGTAAACTAGCCTTATGTAAAGTCGGCTACTTCAGTTCTGGAAACTAATGCATCTACTTTTGTATATGACTAAATATGAGAACTACGAGGTAACAATAAATAAACATTGTTTGTCGCCTTATTTGTTCAGTTCTCCGCAACAAAAGATAATATCTATTCTCTGAAGGAATTTTAGGTGTTGTTCAGTGATTCATCTTTAAAGAAAACCTCGCCTAGGTCATCTTTGTGGAATTGTGCCTTCTGGGAATGGATGGAAAAACATATGTAGGTATGAAAAATGATTTGGAGACAAAGCAAACTGGAAATTCTTTTTACATGATGAAAACACATCACAATCTGGAAATAACCAACAGGCATTGTTTAAAGATGATGATACTAGATCTATGTTGCATAATTGGTTCGAGAGAGTCACCTCGGCTCTGGAACGTAAAGGGCATATTTTGGAGAGTGGGTTTTAGTCAACCCGAACAGTGAAATATGAACCGTTTTTTAGGGTTCCGTACCCAAAGGGTAAAAACGGGACCCTATTACTAAGACTTCTCTGTCTGTCTGTCACCAGGCTGTATCTCAAGAACCGCGATAGCTAGACAGTTGAAATTTTTACAGATGATGTATTTCTTCGGCCGCCATAGCAACAAATACTAAAACCCAGAATAAAATAAATTTTTAAGGGGGCTCTCATACAAGAAACTTGATTTTTTTTGCCGTTTTTATAGATAATATAATATAATATATAATATCCTTGGACATTTCACACAACGTCCTACGCATATAGTCCCAAGCTAATCAATCAATCAATCAATAGTCTTTATTTGTAAACATAGGTTACAATAGTGTGCAAGATGTTACAGTAGTAATATAGTTTCTCTATGTTTGGCCATTTGGCGTACAAATACGTATACATTATTATGAGAGGCCAAATAAGTACCTGTAAATTAAGTCATCACAATTCTGTTACTAATGTCAATTTAAATAAAATAAAAATAAAAACTAATAAAATGCAATAATTAATGTCAATATATATATACCTAATTAATGTCAAAGTTAAAATTATAATGTCAATGAGTTAATAAATTAAGTATACGAAAAATTTTTGAAATTTACATTGTCCTCAGAATTGCTATTGAGACATAGTGCATAAATAGTCATGTTACAAGTATATATATATATCATTAAGTCAAAGAACTATCATCAAAATATTCACTAAGACTATAGTAACATTTCTGTATTAATATAGTAAATAATTTTTGCTTGAAATTGGCTAAATTTAAACTTTTTATTGAGCAGGGTAACTTATTAAATATTTTTTGGGCCATACAAAAAAAACTTTTCCTCATTAAAGCCGTGCCTGAATGTGGTACTTTAAGCTCTAAATTATTTTTGTCCCGTAGTTTCCTATGATATGATATTGGCTTTTCAAAGCAATTTCATACAGGTTAGAGTTTGTTTTAACAAAAATATTTACTTCATAAATAAACAGACAAGGCAAAGTAAGAATTTTCAGGCTTTTAAATAGAGGTTGACAGCTGTCAGTACTTTGTAATCCACACATTCCTCGGATGCATCTTTTTTGGGCTTTGAAAACATACTCTTTATTTACTGAGTTGCCCCAATATATTATACCATATCTTAGAGTGGATGCAACATAACCATGATATGCCATTAAGAGAGATTCTAAGCTTACAATTTTAGCTAGTTTATAAAGGGCATAAGCAAATTTATTGATTTTTTTACAAATATCGTCCGTTTGCGGTTTCCAGGACAAGTTATTATCTATATTAACACCCAGGAATCTAGTAATAGTTGCCGACTCTAAGCAACTTAATGGTACAGAACCCTTCGTGCGCGAGTCCGACTCACACTTGGCCAGTTTTTAATTACTATAAAACGATTAGGAGATACGATTTACGATAGAAGTCGATGCAGGACAGCTTTATGACTTTATTTCTGTTTTTCAAAAAAGGAGGAATTTCTCAATTCGGCGGTGTTTTTAATGTATGTAGGTACACCGGTTACTCTGAGGTTTTAGATCCGATTTGTGTGATTTTTTTTTAGTTCGATGCGGCATACTGGACATTTGGTCCCTTAAAAATTTAATTTAGTTTGGATCAGTAGTTTTCATTTTATGAGTATTTTGCTTATTTCAATTTGTGAGTTAGCAAGTTTCACCACTTAAAGTGATAAATAAAAACCTTGATTTTTTGATATTACGAAAGTCAGTAAGTTTATGTGGGTCATTGACCGTTATTGCACAGTTATTTGGCGTCTACCATAGTAATATTATATTACTTACAGACTGGTTGTCTATTGTATAATTCACCAATCTAAAATTTAGGTATCGGTAATAATAACTTACTTTAATGTCAAAATTATCCCACCTTGTAACTCGATCCTCAGCGTTATGATGAATATTACAGCTCCATAAACTTGTACAATTGTGTCCAGTTGACGGATCGATAGCTTATCAGCGATTGTTAATGCTTGTGTTTGTTACCTGTGCTGGGGGCCGGTACAGTTGGAGCCACAAGTGTTAGATGTTGGGTAACTACTGACTAAAACCCATCCGTGATAATCCGTGTTAATCCTAATTTATTTATTTATTATTTATTTATTTATATTTTAAAACAATTGCTTCCTACACTAACAGTTTGCACCAAGGCGTATAGGAAGACAACAACATAGAATTTGTCTTACAAACTAAAAAACTTGACACATATTTTGATCATCGATCTGTGAGTACACGCAAATACATCTACTTCTGATTCCTGAGCAATTAGGGCGTTCATCAAACTAATCGCTTGGGCCGTTGGGGCATCCTCCATCCTCCATCCATCGAGCCGTAAGGGTACGTGACGGTGGAGCCGCGAACAGGCACCGCTCGGCACCGGCGCGCGACACCCGCTGCCGGTCCGGAGCGAACAGTGTACAGCGAGCTAGTGTGCCCTTTGCGTTCCAGAGCCGTGGGACTCTTTCGAACAAATTCCACGACCCTGGCCCTTGAGTCAAGGGCCTTGACTACTATGACAACTCTTTGAGGCGCGCGTGAAACACAACAGGCCGTCGAAATAATCAGTTAAAAATCCGCAAATCGTTTTTCTGAGGCTATCACGAATGCGGTTTTCGAAATGTCAAAATATAAGGGACTGGTCAATCCCATACAGTTTTGACATTCTGACAATCCCTTTCGCCACTGAACCGCTGTCAAAATAATACTTTTGTAGAGCCTCAGCTAGTAGGTTTTACAGTTTTAGTGCCAAGAGAAAATAGGCTCCCAATATGACCCAGTTTAACCAAAGATCGGATCTATTGTACTTTTAATAGGGTTCCGTACAAAAATGGTAAAAAGGGAACCCTTATGCCTAAGCCTGTCCATCTGTCACAGCTGGATATCTCAAGATCTACTAATGCTTTCAACTTGGAATTGTTATAGATGACGTTTGTTCAACTATTTTACAAATACAAAAGAAATATACACACACTATACACTTACTGCGTTTACATAAATATTAAAATAAATAAATAAAAATGTACCTACACATTATTTTTGCAGTTATAGCGACTGAAAGGTTTTCTTAAAAATTCTAATAAGTAGGGCTACTAGTACTTGTGGGGTATCATATGAAAGAGCGCTATTTGCATATTCTCAAACAATTTTTTTTAGGCTACATGATTTTCGTCTTTTGACGAAAAATTTTTAAATTTGACCATTTGATCTTATCTCCGATTTTGCATAAAGAAAAATATGAAATTATTCTGTGATATAAAGATAACAGGAAAATAAAACAATATCTTTAAATAGCACACCTTTCAAGAAATCATCAACTGAAATTACATAAGTTCCACTATCGGTCAAGAGATAGTGCTGACCTAAAACTGTAATATACACCGCAGTGTAAAATTCTTTGCCTAATATAAGCCTCACCGACGAAAATTTAAAAACATATCCCGTTTTATTTTATGTGATGGTACGGAACCCTCTCGGTGCGCGAGTCCTACTCGCGCTTGACTGGTTTATTAATATTGTTTTTTTTTTACTATTGATAGGCATACGTTTGACTGCTATCTCACCTGATACTAAGCGATGATGCGGTCTAAGGTGGAACACGCTTGCCTAGAAGTAACCTATTCACTCTTGACTTAAAGACTCCCAGGTTGTAGATATCAGGAAACACAGACTCAGGCAGGGTATTCTACTCCGTGTTTATAGTTAATGCTATTACAATTAATTCCTCATATCGATTTTGCTAGCACCAGTACATTCCTGACCAGTCATCAAGCTCTGATAACGCTTTGACTTATGTAAATATAACTGAAATGGCATTCCATGCTCTGGCGGGCGCAGCACTCGTATATAGCTACAGGTTATCAATAGTTGCATAGCTCGACTTGATTCGTGAATCGTTAGGAGATAGCGGCCAAAATAAAGTGATTTCTCTGTGTGGATATCTCTTCCTGTTTTGATAGAAAAAGGTTGGCGAAATTTTCCGTATTGGCTTGAAAATTAGGTGCATAGTGTTTGCATCTTGGTGATACGATTGGTGTATCATATTCTTTTTCGGATTAAAATGTTCTTTAACCGTCTTCCCAAAAAGGAGGAGGTTATCAATTCGGATGTATGTTTTTTTTTTACCTCTTATCTCCGAAAATTATGAACCGATTTGAAAAATTCTTGTTTTATCTGAAAGAATATACTTGCAGATTGGTCCCATTTAAATTTTATGAGAATCGGTTACGAACTTTGGATTTTAAATCGAAATAGCTGGAATTCGTCTACTTGGATGATAGTTTTATGTCATTAAAGTAATCGAAATTGCGTATTTTGCTTTTCTGCGATTTTGCAGCGGTGTTGTTAGGTGTGGGGTACCACTAAAAAGTGAAAAATAAAAAAACTTTTTACGAAAAAATACAACCGACTTCCAAAAAAAAAACACTAGGTACAAAGTAAAAAATAACTTTAATTTCGGAAGCCGGTGTTTTTGTTACTTTCTTCGTATTTTGACACCGACTTCCGAAATTAAAGATATTTTTTATTTTTTGGAAGTAAAAAATTTTTTATTTTAGGATGAAAAAACGGAATCCCTAAAGCCAGTCGATTCTGTGGACATGTCGAAGTGAAGCCATGGGTGAAGTCGCACTGCTGGATCACTCGTGATGTTTTGTCCGTTTGTCCCAGACAATTTGCTCTAAATCTACTGGACCGATTCAGTTGACATTTAAATATCCTTGGACATTTCACACAACGCCATATAGTCCCAAGCTAAGCAACCTAATGCTTGTGTTATGGTAACGAGGTGGCTGATAAACTACTTATATACATTTTTTTTTTTTTGTAAATACATACATATTATAGATAGATTTGTTACAAGTAGGAATTTCTGTGACCCATTTAAGAACACATAACTTAAGGTGGCTCTAGTCGATATTTTTTCCATAGAAACTTCGGGAGGGTATTACTCCGCTGTTTGACAGAGTACATCAAAAGTTAAACATAATATCGTTTTGTCATATTATTAGTTTTGTCTGTATGGAAACAGAATGGTAAAATAAACCGCCATTAAAAAGTTATGAGCCACCAAAGTTTCGTTTTTCTTGCCAATTTTAACGCATCTTTGGGCGTAAATAAGTAATAAACACAATGTAAAATCTTTAAAACCAAGTCGGTACCGACAAAGCTCAACTATCGAAGAATTCAATAACTTTTATTTTTAATCGATATATGCAGTAGTTTTTTCATAAAACTCGATTTACGAAAGGCCTTCTCATATTTTTTTACGCGCGCGTTTTACTATGAATTATCGTGCCTCTCACTGAATAACGTTCCCCCCGGTGCGGTGCGGGGGGACAACGCTCACGCACACGTGCGTATTCAAGTTACAACTGTGTCTGCTGCGGTGTGCTGTGGCCTGTGGCCTACCTATGTCGTTCATACGTATACGTAGGTAGACTATACTTGCGCTCTAATTTATATTGACTCATTGGCTTGATTTTTGGATTTCAACATTATATTTTATATCTGTTTGACTTCGCACTGTAGTTTGGACTCCGTATTTGCGTTTGAAATTGTTATTGTTGCTTTGAGTGGACGCTGCATAAGTACGTGACATTGTTTTGAATCATTGAAAAAGTTTAAAAAACCACATATTATAAACAATGGGTAGAAAAGTCATAATTTGGCGTCGTGACCGGGTCTTCGACACCGCGTCGCTGCCCGCGCCCGCTGCAGTGTAAAATCATCGCGGCGGGATGCTATCGCGCAATGAATTTTCAACTCTCGATGTTGAAACCAATGATATAATTATAAGTTGAAACGGTGTCTTTTTTTGACGCGTTGGGATTAACTCTGCTGAGTGCTGGGTTCTCAACGCTCGGCTGAACGGAATATTTTTACGTCCGTGCGTACGGTGGCTAAGCGTTCTTACAATCGAGCGACATGACGCCGCCGTGCCACCGCCGCCGCACGCGTCTACGACAGGGATAACTGCACGCGTCGTTGGTGGTCGTTGAAGCGCCCGTCGACAGCCAACGACAAAAGGTGGCCGGCCGCCAGCGGCAACGTGTCGCTCGTTTAGTTGTGTACCTAGGTAGCAGGTAGCGAAATCCAAAGTTCAAGCCAGGGTCAATGTAATGTTTGTTACTGGGTTCATTCTATTTGCTTTCAAAATAGTTTCTTGCAATTGACAAACCTAATTTTGTGTTCGTAGGTACTTTTGCGGCGGACAAGACTTTTTTATGGATGGGAAACCAAATAACTGCTCCCGCTTTGGGCGAAGCAGAAGGGAGTGTCAGACTCTTCTTGACTAAAACCCATCCGTGTTCCTCCTAATGCCCTCTGCGTACCGTACTTACCAGGGCCGCGGTAACTCTTTCGAACAAATCCTGCAACATCATAGTTTACATAGCTCTCTGCCTAATAGGTACCTACTGTTATATTAACGTAGGTAGGTACTTACCTACAAGCAAAGATGCCATAAAACAAACCGTTGGCGTTCGTAGACACTAAAATTTTAACGTTAGGTAGGTAGGTATGTAGGAGCTAAGTAAACAATCTTTATGTGTCACTTGTCAGTTTGTCACAATATACTGTGCACTTGTCTGATAATTTAAAGCAATCTAATAATGAATGCAAATCTAAACACGTCTGTGTCAACCAATAGGGGTAACTAAAAATAGAAAACCGGCCAAGTGCGAGTCGGACTCACGCACCGAGGGTTCCGTACAAATATTATAATATAAGCAAAAGTTGTGGATTACGATTTATGACGTACCTATTAAAAAAACTCCTTAGGTACTAGATCTCGTTCGAACCAATTTTCGCTGGTAGTTTACATGGTAATGTACATCATATATGTTTTAGTGTTATCATTCTCTTATTTTAGAAGTTACACGACACACACACATTTTACCACTCTGGAAGTGTCTCTCGCACAAACTATTCAGTTTAGAAAAAAATGATATTAGAAACCTCGATATCATTTTAGAACCCCTATCCATACTATACCGGCCTACAGGTTTAGGTAGGTAGTAAGTTCACAGAATACGTCTACTTACCAAGTTTAGAGTTTTCGACAGCATAGTTCTTATAGTTTCGGAATAAAGTGGCTGTGACATACGGACGGACAGACAGACAGACAGACATGACGAATATATAAGGGTTCCGTTTTTTGCCATTTGGCTACGGAACCCTAAAAATTAAGAAGACAGGTAGGTAAGTAAGTAATTTTGATAACAATTTATAGGATGGTACTTAAGTAGAACTAATTTCATTATTAGGTACTAGCGACCCGCCCCGGCTTCGCACGGGTGCAATGCTGATACAAAATACACTACAGAAAAACCGTGAGAAAAACTGTTACCTACCTACCTCACGTCTGAGCCGCGCGGGTACCTTACATAGATCTAAACTCCCCTCCCGCACGCGCACCCCCGCCTTGGTGACGTTCACTTCGCAACGGGCCGTGCAGCAGAAATCGTAATATTTTAATTTCGCCATAACTTCAAAACCAAACGTCCGATTTTAATCATTCAAAGACCAAATATGATCTACATAAACTGTACTTAGTGATGAAATACTTTATTTTGATAAGGATTAATAGCATGAGTAAAATAAACGTGTTTAAATGTAGTCCAAAAAAATATCTAGATTTTTAAATAAAAAAAATTGTTGTTGTGCCTCACTCGACATAGAAAGGTATAGTGTGTCGCGGACTTTTTTGTAGATATTTATAAGATCTACAATTAATTAGAACAATTTATGGTTGTATCTTTTATAGTTTAGGCAGCGTACGCAAAATAAGTTACTTTTCTGGTTGATTTTTACACCTTGTGTCCGAAAAACCCAAATATCTTACGGAACCCTATTTTTTTGCAAAATAAAATATAGCCTATGTTACTCGTGGATAATGTAACTTTTGAATGGTGAAAGAATTTTTAAAATCGGTCAAGTAGTTTTTGAGCCTATTCATTACAATCAAACAAACAAACAAAGTTTTCCTCTTTATAATAATAGCGTTTTTAAATAAAAAAATGGTTGTTGTGCCTCACTCGACATAGAAAGGTATAGTGTGTCTCGGACTTTTTTGTAGATATTTATAAGATCTACAATTAATTAGAACAATTTATGGTTGTATATTTTATAGTTTAAGCAGCGTACGCAAAATAAGTTACTTTTCTGGTTGATTTTTACACCTTGTGTCCGAAAAACCCAAATATCTTACGGAACCCTATTTTTTTGCAAAATAAAATATAGCCTATGTTACTCGTGGATAATGTAACTTTCGAATGGTGAAAGAATTTTTAAAATCGGTCAAGTAGTTTTTGAGCCTATTCATTACAATCAAACAAACAAACAAAGTTTTCCTCTTTATAATAATAGTGTAGATGTAGATGTATCTAGTACCTACGGACATAAACTGCGATGACTATTCAAGTAAGCATCAGATCTGTCGGTGGCGGCGTGGCGGCTGCATTACCACAAAGGAAAAACTAAACATAATAACAATAGAATAAGCAATCCATATTAGGTACCTATAGGGCCGTAGAGGTATAAAACGATAACACAGTGCCTACTATTTTTAGTAAGAGTTTTTAGGTAGGTAGTAGCTGATTTCTCGGCGAGCGTCGAACGACTACGCGCAGCGGCGCGCGGTGGCGGTATGTGTGCATCGTGTAACTTCGATTTAGTTCGGAACGGTTCGGAACGATGTTTGTGTGCGTGCGAACTAGACGTGCATGAAGGCTAGCGTCTAACTGCTCATCACTGGTACTATCTCTGTCGGGCATGATGCGAGGTGAGACAGCGTGCTTTTTGGCCATGCCTACCACTGAGTTCGAGCCCGCGACTAGTTGGCCCTTAAGAACGCTTATTACAACTGTGAATAACTTGAAGATTTGGAGAGTCTCCACCATAATTCTGTTCTGCCAGTTCTGGAGGCATAGATAAATGTTACAATTACCAAATCAAGGAAAAGAAAGGCTGTTGACTTTGATACTTCCTCAATTTTTAACCGATCTCAAAACAAAGGAGGTTATTGTTTATTGTATCTATATTTTTCTAAACTAGCTGCAAATCAACAAAACGTGCAAGCCAATGACATCAACTTCTGCAATAAATCTTATTAGTGGTAATATTGCAACCACTGCGCAGCAAATATTTAATTGTCCCCACAACAAAAGATTAACACATTTTCATCAGCGTACATTACTACTACTCTAGAACAGACCTTTTCAATAGAATTAACCGCTTGACTGATAGATCACGTGCCGCTGCGCACGCGCAACTAATACGAACGTTAATGACCAATCAGCTGTAATTAACGGACAGATTTATATGAATGCATTCCAATTGGCTGCAGTTTGTGATACAGATGAACTTCATAATTGGATCTTTCTAGAAGTTTTAAAGAAGCACTTAGGGTGAGGACTTTCCGTTAATTTTGCTCTTTGAATTATAATGGAAAATCAGTCAGATTACGAATTAATTAACGCCGGATTAACGAGCCCTGCGTATTGGGGGGCCCCGCACTTAGACTTAAAAAACATGTCGCTAAACAATAGATCTATCTCTCACACGGTTCCCCCTAACTCCCAATATAATCATGTATAAAATCTAAGCAGCCGCAGATGCTGTCTATAGATATAAACTGTTAATGTAAGGTCCGTTGAAAAAAAAGATGCCAGTTTTTTTTGATGCAATATTACATCAAAAAGAAAACTAGTAAATACCTTTCTGGCATTACCAAGAACTTTTTTCTGGTGAAATTAGCTTTGACTGCGGCTTTGTATTTTCGCAAAAAAACATGCAGGGTTTCATCTATCTTTGGACCCAAAATTCATCAAAATCGGTTCAGCGGTTTAGGCGTGAAAGCGTATCAAAACAACTCACTTCCGCATATTTCACAAGTTAGGACAGGACTAAGATTCCTATAATTTTAGGGTTCCAAACATCCGTGAAAACGGAACCCTTATATGATCACTCGGGAGTCTGTCTGTCTGTCAGTCACAGCCAGTTTCCTCCGGATCTGATCTACTACACCGATTCTGTTGAAACTCGGTATACATTATGGAATTCTGTGACCCAAACACGGACGCGTAACGTAAATAAATAAATTTTGAGTATGGGGGTCACTTTTGGGGGTTAAGCTAGAAAATAAAAATAAAAAAGTTTTTCAAACTGTATCGTGTGACATATCACAGGGGCTACCTAGATAATGGGTAACCCTGGCTTTTTGTGAGGGTTTTAATTATTTATTTAAAAATAAATAGTTTGGAAGTAATTCAAGAAATAAGACCAAAGACGGCCATTCCCTCCCTCCCTCCCTGTAGTCTAGGTCAGAGATGACGGAGACAAAGTCTACGAAGAAGCGAGCTTACCCAGAAGTAGCCCGTTCACTGTAACTTTGAAAAGATTAGGGTTGTAAGCATTCGGAAACACAGACCCAATTCTCGAAATTAAGTAGATTTAGACTGAGATCGAACTCACGACCTATTGTTTGCCGTCATCAATTTATCATCTAAAGTTCCAAATGTGCTATTAAGCTTATCAAATATCTCTGATTTATCAATAAAAATCATCACAAACGTTCTGCTACAAACAAAGGAGATCTATTCTAAATCAATTAAAAACCACTCAAGTTCAAAGCCAAGGAGTATATAAATTATACGTTGTACATATCTGTAAAGTGCATCACCATAGTTATAGACACATCGACTGAGCGTCCTCGTTCACACTGTGACCTGCCAGGATTGCTGGATTTATTTATTTATTTATTTAAACAGTAAAATAACACCTTTACAGCTAACAGCTATAAAGCCAATGCGATGTTACTACCCACAAAAAAAACAATTCAAATTAAAAATAAAATACAATCAAAATAATAATCATTAAAATAAAATTAATAATACAATTACAAATTCAATAAAAACAGTTAAAATAAAATTAAAAAACTAGTAATAAAAAAACAATTAAAATACAAACTCAATGAGATTAAAAATTAAATAATATTCACTTTAAATACAATTATTTGTTCGAAGGAGTCACCACGGTCCTGGAACACAAAGGGCATTAGGAAAAACATGGTTTTCGTTAGTAAGATTCCGACACTCCCTTCCGCTCTGTCCAGAACGGAAGAAGTCATTTGGTGACTGACATCCGAAGCACCCTGTTGAAAAGATATTGCCGGTCGATTCTGTAAACCTCTCGCCGTGAAAACTCAAAATAAATATAAATGTAAAAAAATAATTGTCATTCCATCTTGATTACATAGCATTAACAGTTCATTTCGTGAAGAATCCGTCAGAATCGCACTACAGGGCCAACTCTAATAATTTATAAACAACTTTCGAATTCGCATGTCAATCGCAAACTGTCAAAATAGCCTTAAATTTCATTCAGTTTTATAAGATTGCGATTGAGATGCGGATGCAATGCGAATATGAAAATTAGTAGAATTAGCACTTAAGATATTGGCTACACAGTCGCTTTTACAAGGTAGTTAGTGTTGTGGCAGTACTGCTCAGTCCATTCACCTATTAGCGCCGTACATCCATACGCCTGTGATCTCATCTGTTTACTAAACATGTGTCAGATATCTCAATTACCCTTAATTGTATGCAGTTGCAACGAGGATGTATAACTTGTCGAGTTCTCATGCAAATACCTTTGACAGACGTCACTGGGTAGGTATAGAACGAACGGAATGGCGCCTTTGCTTACGGTAGACCTAGATTTTGACACTTGTTACCATAGACAAATTACATATTATTTGTTTATGGTAACAATCACCACGTGACACTGGCAGAATACTCGGAACCGACTCAGTTGCCATAAATATAAAAAAAAAGTGGAATAAATTACATATTTGTCTATGGTACACAACTGCACCCAGTTTGCGGTATGAATAATCTTTTTGCCATGCAGGGTGCATCTTGAATTCTTGATTTTGTTGTTTGACTTTTTTTTAGTTTTGATAGGCACGCGTTTGACCACTATCTCACCTGATGGTAAGCGATAATATGCGGTCTAAGACGAAGCACGCTTTTTGGTTCTGTGTGGACAAATTCGAATTATTTTGGAATTAGTGTCCAGTCTTTAGGGGACTCCAGTAGTTCTGTTCGAAAGGGTGAAACAGGACATTCGTAATGACTAATCCAAATGTACAGAGGCGGAGAAGAGTTCAAAATATGACCCTAAACCAGCTTATTTGTCTGTCTGACAGATCTATCCTTAACAGTAGCAACTCAAAGACTCCAGCCTAGCCTTTTCCCAACTATATTGGGGTTGGCTTCCAATCAAACCGGATTCAGCTGAATACCAGTATTTTACGTAGAGCGGCTGCCTACCAGACCTCCACAACCCATTATAACACGATACTCCTTGGCAAGCCTGGTGTCAGATTTTCTGGCTTCTGACTATCCATAACGACTGCCAAAGATCTCCAAATGACAACCGGGACCAACAGCTTAACGTGCTTTCCGGGGCACGGAGGAAACTCGGTATGTTAAGATGGTCACCCATACTTGTTTTATTGAGGAATATTCCCCATTCTTCATGATTTCACTTGTTGCCACCATCATCTCAGATTACACTCGCCAATTGTGCGACAAACACCGGCCGTAACTCATGCACTTTGTATGAGGATGTATGGCGTTTGTATGAGGATGCATGAGCGCAGGCGCCGCAGAGGCGACGCTTACTGTATAATGAATGGGTCCTGTTTTACTGTCCTGATGTGTTTTGTATTGTTTCAATTAAGATGTTCTTTGTTAAACAGATTGTGCTGATTTTTTTATTGCGAACAGCTTTGATGGCACGGTTGGTGCAGAGGCTGAATAATTTGATTCTTTAATAGAATTATAAGTGTTTGTGTGGTAGGTACTATATAGTAGGTACATCTATCTATACTATACTAGCTGTCCCGCGCAACTTCGTCTGCGTCACATTTTCCGCTCCTAAATAATATTGCAACAAAAAATTGAGATTTAAACTATCCTATCTCTCAAGTTGGATCGAACTGCACATGGTGTGCGAATTTTATTATAATCGGTTACGTGGTTTAGGAGTCCATTGAGGACAAACATTGTGACACGAGATTTATATATATTAAGATATTAATATTATAAAGCTGAAGAGTTGGTTTGTTAATTTGTTTGAACGCGCTAATCTCAAGAACTATTGGTCCGATTTGAAAAATTCAGTGTTAGATAGCCCATTTATCGAGGAAGGCTATATGCTATCTCATCACGCTAAGACAAACAGGAGCGGAGCATTAATGGAAAATGTGACGCAAACGAAGTTGCGCGGGTCAGCTAGTAATGATATAAATGAAATAGAAACTGAGCATAACTAAAACAATGGTGTCGTATTGTTTCCAAAATTGCGTCCTGGTAATTCCTGATGACCTGTCCTGTGATATAAAACAAGGAAAACTAAAGAACTCTAGTATGATTGTACGATTTCGTTATTAGAATTCAATCAATGAGGAGTTCCAAATTCGGTAGTGCACTTGAATGGATCGGTATGCCGGTGACAATATTTAAAATAACGATACACTAAACAATACTTGTTAACATTTTCCTTCTGCAGGAAAAATCCTCTTCTCCGGAAGTAGACCGAGGGTTGCTCACTGCAAGTTATTCAAAGTCAACTCTAAGATATATTTATTTATTTATTAAAAAAAAATATGCACAAGTAAAGACACTGTAGGCGGACTTAATGCCATAGGCCTACCTAGGTGTACCTATATGTTTTTTACTAATGTTTGGATGAATAAAGATTATAAATTATCTATAATATAAAAATGAATCGCTGAATGTGTTGCTAAGCGCAAATCTCAACCTATAACCTTCCTCAATAAATGGGCTATATAACACTGAAAGAATTTTTCAAATCGGACCAGCAGTTCCTGAGATTAGCGCGTTTAACCAAACAAACTCTTCTGCTTTATAATATTAGTATAGATTCATAGAAGAATTCTGAATGCAGTGAGGGATTCAAGCTAGCCTAAAGCACCTTTATTCCTGAGGAGCATACTCTACTTTTCACATCTACTGCGAGAAAATTGTGCTCTAGCCATGTAAACAGGTGGCACGCGTCTGCCTCCGCCGCAAGGAGCAGGTGGGACGTCCGAAGCTGTGGCTCCAGCCCACCGCTGGGCAATAATATTGTACAGAATTTTATTATAATCGGGCAATGATGTGATTCAAATTGGAACGCATTTTGTTGGAGGCGGACGGGCGGGAGCCGCTCGCGGGTTAGAATGACATACTGTAGGTTAGGTTTGCATGTCAAATAATTTGACGTAGTCGTGCAGGTGGTGTGAAAATATATAATATCCCCCAAATATCAAAGTAGAAAAATCACATCGATATTGACCTTCTTTTTAACCCAAACTAACACACAGATTAAATAAACACAAGTTTTGTAAAAAACAGCCAAAAAAACATGTTCGACAAAAACAAACATGTCGAACCAAAGATGAACCGAACAGGCAGATATATAGGTAATTGCGAACAAGTCCATTAGTACATTAAACGAACAGTTAGTATGAGTTAGACATGGCGTGGGTGATGGCGACGCGCAAAAACATAGAGTGGGAGTCAATCCCTTTGCGGAGAGAGGATGGTGGTATGTGATATGGGACTAGGAGGGTGATGTAAATTGAAATTTTTGATGCTTAGAAGGGAGGTTAGACAAAAAAAAACTTATTATTGGACAAAAAACTAAGTAGTCAACTAAGTAGTCATATATATTATGTGGAAGCTCGTATCTAATTAGCAAATGTCTCTACCTAAGCTTGTCTGGCAGTTTGAGTACTTTTGTGGCCTACCCAAATACCCATTCATTGGCATTGTTCGTCGAGTCGTTGAACTCCTTTTGGTTCTAAGTTGAGCTTATCGACTACTGACCAAGGCTTGCATTGACTGGACAGGTCCACTCAAATCTGTGTGGTTCTTTCCTCAAAAGACTATCTCAGACACTGATATGCATGGTCCTCATATAACGTATTGTGAATATGAGGACCATGTAGATTGCTGTTAGGGGTTCATTTCATCTACCTAATGTTAGTCTGGCGGTTTGAGTTCTTTATGCGGCCTACTCAAATGTCCTTACTTTGGTATATTTCTTCAGGTCGTTGAGCTCCTTAAAGTTCAAAGTTTGAGCTACACAATAACTGGCAAATGCTTACACTGTCTGGACAGGTCCACTCAAATCTGTGTGGTACTTTCCTCAAAATACCACTTCAGACATTAACCTACATGGTTCTCATATGATTTGACTAGTACGATTGTATGGACTTTAAAAGAGACTTTGACCTCTGAGTTTGTTTCGGCGTTTCTTCTCAGAGCAGTCAGCTAGGAAACGCCGGCCTCATCTAGTTTAAAATGACCAAAAAAGATTGACGTGTAAAAATGTTTACTTACGGAATAAATATCATTTTTAAGTTTGTAATTAGTCTGTAAGCTTTTTTCAAAATAAAATAAATAAATATTCGTGACAATCTAAGAAGTCGGATTTGACAACAGGATACAACATTGCTTTAGTAGTAAGTCTGAAAGAGACATGAAATAAATCTCTTTCACACTTAGGGGTAAAGCAATCTTCTGTCCCTCTCTACTAGCTGTCAAATCCTGCTTGTCAAGCAGCTTGATGCAGTTGTTGGCGTATAGTTAGGTGGTTCGATCACAGATTTAATGCTAAAAATTGCATCAAACTGTTTGAAAAGTAAATTGCTTGGAACTTTTAAAAATATAATTATAACAATAAAAATATATATAAAAGTGAATCGCTGAATGTGTTGCTAAGCGCAAATCTCGAGAACAGCTGAACCGATTTCGCTAATTATTTTTTTGTTGTGTTTGTTATTATCAGGAGAAGAATTTTATGTAAAAAAAAAGTTGCCAGTTGACTAATAAATAAAACATAGAATTATATATAATATATTTTAAAATTGTATGAGATTGAAGAAAGTTTAGTAGATCTTAATACATTGTAGTTCACCAAACTCCCTCTTCCTTGTAGTATCGTTTGTTTGTGTGTTCGAATTAATTTTAAAGTTTTCTTCTCTTTGCAGGTAAGCTGAATTTTCCGGGTTAGATTTGTGAAGTAAGTCTTGCATGTATAAAAACTTTGGTGGATAGGTTGTAACACCTTAAATATTCTTCGACCGATCTCACACAGTCCGCACTGACTTTGACTTGGTTACTTGGCTAAGTCCGGGTCTGTCCCAAAATGCGAAAGCCTCATTTAATTAAGGCGGGGTTGCAATACTTTTTAAGATTTTTGAACGTCTGAAAATCTAATTAATTATGAGTTTTTTAATAAATAAAAATCATTACATCAAAATTGAACATACCCTCAAGAAAATCGTGAAGATAGAAACGCGATTTAGAATGATTGGCTCGATACTTTTTTTTATCAAACACGACACTAAATTACAATTTTAAACGTGTACTGCTAAGAGATTTTATCACGAATATATATAAAAGTTATATCAATAGATAGAGCTTTTTATTTTGAAGTAAATGTTGAAACCATATTGTATAATTTCTTTATCAGTTTTCGCAAAGAAGAAAAAACAATCAAAATTTAGGCATTATTTCGCTCGCCGGACAGTCGCTGTTGTTCGTCAAAACACACAGTACTGCAACCTCGCCTTAAGAATCAAAGTGTGATCATGAAAATAAAAAATAGTGTGATAGAACTGAAGAGAACACTTTTAATATATCTTATAGGCCAATGTATGCATTATCTACAGAAGCTAAATCAATTAACATTTATGTACGCAAATTACGAATGCTTCTATTCTGCATAACACTTAAAACATAATTAATAGCGTCTCCACGCGCCGCGTCTAGTGTACTCACTTCCTTATGCGACGCCCCGCTAATTGTTTATCATGTTTTTATTGCGCACGCGCAGGTTCAGAGCTTAATTTAAATTATGTTTATGGTATTATAATGAATAGGACTTCGGTTATGATTCAGTTAATTAATGATTGCGGCCTGTTTAAGAGTTACTTTATAAGAAACAGTTTTTAATGGTTTTCCTTAGGCAAGCTTTTGTTTTGAGGATTTCGTTTTATTCTGTTAAGGAATTTTTTTAACTGCTTTCTTTTTCCAAAAGAAGTCGTGATAGTGCCATTCCTACCTATTTTCCATAAGAAAGTAATAAAGGGTGGAAAAAGAGCTTAATTTCAATGATATATAAAACTATAGATACGTTGTCCGCACTCTAAAATGACAACATGAAATGAAGCCAATTGGCCACATCGCGCTTAGTTACGCACCAACCTGTCGCGCGACACTACGTTTGTTTTGATGTCAATTTGACTATTACTTATCCTGTGACGTAACTGAAGATATATATTTATCTCCCTCTAGCAACAGGCATCCCGCCGTACGGTGACATATTTTCTTTCGCTTTCGTCATGCGTATTAGTAGCCATCTAGTATGACGTGTCTATATATAATACGTCATTGCTTAATTTGCTGAAACACCATAAACAATTAAAGATGCTGACTTAAAGTACCTAATTCATTATGAAAATGGTTTCACCGACTATGGACAGACTACGAGGAAACTATTCAGCTAAAGCATAATCAGACTTTAGAGATCAAATAACCAGCGGCCAAGTGCGAGTCGGACTTGGCCGCCGAATATTTTCTTATCTTAATTCGGTTCACAGAATACATCTACTTACCAAGTTTCGACAGCATAGTTCTTATAGTTTCGGAAAAAAGCTTGGCTGTGACATACGGACGGATAGACAGACAGACATGACGAATCTACAAGGGTTCAGTTTTTTGCCATTTGGCTACGGAACGGAAAAAAATTGCCATTGACGGGAGCGAAGCCGCGGGGTACAGCTAGTTCATTATAAAAATGGCTTCTCCGACTATGGACAGATTAAACGACGGGGAAACTATTAAGCTAAAGCATAATCAGACAGATCAAAAAAGGCATTACAAACAGAAATCGTAGGTCATTCACAAACACATCAACGATTTTAAACAATACCAAAATACGTACATCAACGATTGCACAAACAGACAGACAATCTTAATACGCGCATTACCAAATCCTATGATAATGAAGATGTCCTCCAGCGCAGTATCGGCTAGATCAGCAGCCAGTTACCGGACCACTTGCGAAATCGCAAGAATGCTATCGAGACACCCACGGGGACTTGTTATTGAACAGAGAAGGGCGAGAAGTATAGTTTGTTGTTTAAGTAAGCCTTAAACAAATATCTATACAAAACTGCATGGACATGAAGGAAACAGTTGCGCACCTTGAGTGCATAGGACCGACCCAGCGAAACAAACCATATGATCACCAAACTCTCAAGGCATGGAATTCTCTGCCTGCGTCTGTGTTTCCGAAGGCTTACAACCGTCATCTCTTTAAAGTTAGAGTGAACAGGCTCCTTATGGGTAAGCTCGTTACATCGTAGACTTTGTCTCGGTCATCTCTGACCAAGACTAGAGTGGAGAGTAAAGCCATCTCAAATAAAACAAAAACTTGAGAGGTGTCAAGGGACACCCGGATGGAACTAAATTCCTTTTATTTATCATTTACAAAAAATCTGTATACACTCAACAAAAACACATTAGTAGGTATCTAATATCCTATAAATTTCGATTCTGACTTTGACTTCTGGCTTTGACTTCTGACTTTGACTTCTGACTTTGATTTCTGACTTTGACTTCTGACTTTGACTAACAAATTTGAATACTGGCTTGCTTTCTATAAGAGAGAGAGAGAGAGAGAGATAGACAGAGAAACATGCGCACGCTGCACGGCTTACAATTTTTTTTTTGTTTTTGTTTATGTTTATTCATCAATCATAAGGTAAATTATAAATACAATTTTGGCTTCAATTTAAGTTCACACATGTTATTTGCCTGAACTAGGTAATCCTGTGTTTCAGGACAATAGCTTACTATAGCAAAAAGTGTCGTGCCAACTTTTCGTGAGATTTTTTTCCGTTCCAATAAATAAAAAAAACTCTCCTACCACATTATCCAAACATCGTTCATAGTTCACCTACTGCCATGCACCTGGCACCGGCACTCCGTCCTGACCATATCAGCGAAGTCAGTGGGCGCCCTAATATCCTCGGCGCACCCATAATACTCTGTTTACTTGTCCGCACGTGACGACCGCCGAGATACGATGGGCTTTTGTAGGTACGCCATCTTGATGGGGTAAACATGGGACACAATCCGACACACATTCTAATAGCTATGGAGCTGAGACCAATGGACCAGCTGTGCCGCAAGTTTCCATTTCCAGAGACTAATTGACGTAATTTTATGACGCGCCGATTAAGTTTAAGTGCAGTTGCAGTTAAGTTTAAGTTTGAGTGATAAACGGTATTCTTGTAATCTTTGAACTGCGCGTAAGCTGCGCGTGAACTGCACGACAGCCAAACTTACTTACGGTGGAGAGAAAAATTTTACTCACTAAGTAATCGAATAGAATCGATTACATTTCAATGAATATGACGTTATTATAATAATAAAATTTAAACTTATTCTTATAAGCTGTAATTTTGGGACGTCAAACAAATATTAGAATACCGATCATGTTGCGTTCCGAAGCACGCACCAAAGACGCGCAACAGTAGAATGCCGTTATTACGCTCGCGTGACGCGAACTTGACGCGAGCGTGTCTGACAGCGGTAGAGAATACGAAAAGTGTTGTTTTGATCGAAACTTAACTTCAACTGCACTGCAACAGCACTTATTTAGTTACATGAATTAGCCTACATGTTGAGCGAAAACGAGCTCGTGGCTAAATAATATCAGCCGCACGGGTCAATGTTTACGGTTAAGCAACGCTTGCCTAGGTTGGTCTGTGGATGGGTGACCATCTTCACATGCCGAGTTTCCTCCGTGCCTCGGAAAGCACGCTAAGCCGTTGGTCCCGGCTGTCATTTGTAGATCTTTTGCAGTCGTTACGGATTGTCAGAAGCCAGTAAATCTGACTCCAGTCTTGCCAAGGAGTACCGTGTTACCCAGCTAAAGCGGGCCGGGTGGTCTGGTAGGCAGCCGCTCCACGTAAAACACTGACTCAGCTGAATCCGGTTTGACTGAAAGCCGACCCTAATATAGTTGGGAAAAGGCTAGGCAGATGATGTTGAGCGAAAACGTGTAAGTGGGATTTTGCAAGAGGAATTTTTCGGCGGGAGCCCGAAGTTTAGAAGTTGGTGGTGTGTCACCCCTGTGCCTCGCAAAGCGCGTTGAGCCGTTGGTCCTGTTTTGGGTATCTCTCTTTGTCGGATTACCATCACATAGCGAGCGGCTGAGAGAGTACACGCACTCGCTTTGAGATTTGTTTACTCTTGACTTTAGTCTTGGTCAGAGATGACAGAGACAAAATCTACGATGGAGGGAGCTTACCCAGAAGGAGCCTGTTTGCTCTAACTTTGAAGAGATTAGGGTTGTAAGCGTTCGGAAACACAGAGGCAGGCAGAGACTTCCACTCTTTTGCTGTGCGCATCTTATAATTACGTTTTTGGGTTATGAGAACCAAGGAGCAAGGTACACAGGCCAAAAGAATTTCATGATAATTAAACTGGGGCAGAACAGTCATTCTCATACCCTAGGACAAAAAGTACCCACTTAGCATTTTCAGGTACACATAGCTACATTAAGATTTTCGCAAAGGGAAACAAAACAAAACGAAAGTACCGTTATGTGAACGTTTCTTCAGTAAAAAGGAAGTTAAAGTATTTATTTACTTGTTTAAACTTCATCCACAACTTAATGACTTATGCGTTCTTTTCCAGTCTATTTTTTTTTTTGTTTTGGCAGGAGTGGAAAATCCCCACGGACACATGAACTGTCTCACGGTTCGTTAGGTCGTGAGACAGTTCAGGTAGTCGGACTCGAACCGACTAAAAACCACTCCTGCTCTGCTAGTGTCCTCCGACTTGTGTCATCAGAGCTCTAATTGACACATTTTACATTTTATTTACCTTTTCAATGATTTTACTATTTATGGGTTTGTATTTTTATGACTTTAACATTTTTACTTTACTTGTATTTTTAATGACTGATTTACTTGCAATTGATTTTATTTCTTATTTTAAGTGATTACCTTTTTCATATTTTCATAATATTTAAAAAGTATATCGTTTTCTTTACTTCTTATTATTTTGAACTACTTTTTCTGCTATTCCTTTGCAGTACATCAAAAATTTATTTCTAGTCTTTTTGTTTTCCATTATTTTTGAGATGTTATCTAATTTAATTTCAATTCCAATTTCAGATTCCAGGTTATACTTGTAGATTGCAAATCTTGGGCACTCCGTAATTATATGCTGCACACTTTCATTTATTGATGAGTCACAGGGACATGCCGGGCTCTCCTTGCACTTGAAACGATTCAAGTACTCAGAGAACCCGCCATGACCCGTTAACACTTGGACTATAAGTGGATGACCCGTTAACACTTGGACTATAAGTTTCCAGTCTATTTACTCAAAATTCAAATTCAAAATTCAAAATTCAAGCATTTATTTCAATTAAACCATTTACAGGCACTTTTGAATTGTCAAGGTCGGTCGGTCCAAAAAGTTGAAGCTATTTGCACGTTCCAAAGCGTAGATCTCTATGGAGAAGAACGTGCAAGAAACTCCACGGACACTCTTTTAAAAATAATATTTTTTTACAAAGATTTATTTACATCGGGTTGAAATTATACATACTGTGAGAACGATGTAAAAGACGAGCAGGATAAAAGCGTCCGGAATAAAAGAGGAACAATTCAAAGAAATAATTAAAATTAACCATGGCAGCTAAGAAATGACCAGTCCCGACTGACGGCGCCCGTTCACGAACATGACGCATGCGCCAGCACCATTCGGCTCAACCATTTTGAAGGGAGCCAAATGATCCAACGCATACGCCACCATCAGCTAGACTTTTGAGTGAGCATGACACTCCCAACCGCCAGGGTACATTCAAGTCAAAAACATACCTAAAACTGATAATTAAAGTTAAAGGTACACAATACTCACACATGTGCTGTTAATGGCTGAAGTTATACAATGCTAAGTAAGTTGATTCTAACAATGCAAATTTTTCTTACAATCTTCAGCCGGTCCAACAATGTTTCCGAACTATTTACAGATTAGTTTGGGCTCCCTAGTGGCTGTGGAGCAGGACCAGCATTCAGCCAAGCATTTTTATCTTCAATATAATCCCCCAACTTATAATATGCTTGCCTGCATAGTGTGCGTTTAATACAAGACTTGAATTTCGTCTCATTTAGTTCTAATATATGGGGAGGTATCTTATTATAACATTTTAAACAGTACCCCATGAAAGATGAGGCTACTTTAGCCAGTCTGAAGCCTGGTTGAACTAACTGGTCCCTATTTCTAGTACCATAATTATGTCTCTCGCCTCTTTTACTAAAAAGATGTAAATTCTTTCTGACATATGATGTTTTCGTAAATGTATTGACAAGGTACCGTCATGATGTTAATAATCTTAAACAGATCCCTGAGAGAATCGCGCCGGCGGAGATTATATATCGCTTTGATGGCTCTTTTCTGCAGAATAAAAATAGACTCGATGTCTGCAGCCCGTCCCCATAGTAAAATACCGTAAGACATGATACTGTAACTATATCTGCGTAGGCCTTTGTTCACTGCCAAAGGCTTCTCTGCATACACAGAGAAATAATAAATTTAAAAGACTTCGGGAAAATCCATGAAAAATCCAACCGCATGGTCGCACTAAGTAACACAGTGTGTCGTGTGCACAACATACCATTTTGATAGTTTCCAAAAACGTTTTGATTTCCAGCAGCTCTATCGTAATACTCGCAATTTGAGCAGAAACGTACGCAAATGATGCGAAATAATAATTGCGAAGGAACAGCCAAATACGTGGGATATTATGATGATCCTTTAAATGTTGAAATTTAGACTTTTAGATCTAACTATTGCAATGAAGTATCAAAATTATCTAGGTTTAGGGGCCGCCTCCACGAGCAAGAGAATTGCAGCGAGTTGACATTTTTTCAAACATCGAATCGCCGCGATAATATTATCGCCGTGTGGAGACACGTTCATAGAGTTGTTATAGAAATACGTGGCATGGACGATAATATCGTCGCGATTCTCTCGCTCGTGGAGATGGCCCCTAAGAGATCTAGTAAATCTATTAAACACATTAGATTTTTTTTTTGTGGATGGGAAATCATCAAATGACTCTTCCTGCTCTGGGAAGAGCGGAAGGGAGTGACAAACTTTTATACTGACTAAGACCCACCCCTGTTTCTTCAGATGCCCTTTGCATTCCTGGGGTTCTAAAAAGGCTACTTTAGTACAATCATAATAATAATCAAAATATTTATCAAACAGTCTGTCAAATTTCATTTTCATCTTTATCGCTAGCGCATTAGGTTCAAGGTTGATTGGAAAAAATTACAATCACGGGTAGCGTGATGTGCTTTCTGTTTCTGCTAAAGTAGCCTTTTTAGTCACGCAGGGCCATGGTAAATCTTTCAAACAATTCTGAATTCTTGCCACGCATACATGACAGCCTGTTATGAGTATTGGAATAAGTTTCCAGTCTAAACAGAAGCTGCTTACCAGTATTTTGCATATAGCGAATACATATCAGGGGTTCTAAAAAGGCCACTTTAGCAGAATCAGAAAGCACATCACGCTACACGCCACTGTCCAATTTTCCCAATCAACCTTGAACCTAATGCGCTAGCGATAAAGATGAAAATGAAAGACAGACTGTTGTGTGGTTAATATTATGTTTCTACGATGTATATACTATCTATATATATTCTGCTTTTTTTTTAATTGATGGGATATCATCAAATGACTCCTCCCACTTTGGGCGAAGCAGAAGGGAGTGTCAAACTCTTACTGACTAAAACCCATCCGTGTTCCTCTTAGTGCCGTTTGCGTTCCAGGGCCATGGTGACTCTTTTGAACAAATTCCGCAACCCTGGCAGGCACAATATGATTCTGCTAAAGTGGCATTTTTAGAACCGCTGACCTCCACAAAAAAAAGACATCACTAAATAAAAATAGCTCTACAGACTATTTACAACGTATTCTACAAACCCAATAACGTAATATTCATAGAACTGTGTCTATTCCATAAATCGAGGTCCCAAGTCTTACCTTATAAAGTAAACAAATCAGCCAAGTCATAAGTTCCGAGGAATTTGACCCATTCAGTGTCGTATGCTGAATGAGAGCGACACTACTCTGTCAGTGGTGAATCATGCGCATACTGATGACCAAACATAGATGTGTGCCTTGTGCTCGCGTGTAGTGGATCTGAGGGTAGGCAGAGATACAGCTTTGTATTGTCATAGTTTCTCATCTGCCTTGCCTTTTGTCAACTATATTGGGGTCAGCTTCCAGTCAAACCGGATTCAGCTGCAGACCTCCACAACCCATTAACTGGGTAAAACGGTACTCCTTGGCAAGACTGGTGTCTGATTTTCTGGCTTCTGACTATACGTAACAACTGCCACAGATCTCCAAATGACAGCCGGGACCAAGAGCTTAACATGCTTTCCGAACGGCGGAAACTCGGTATGTTAAGATTGTCACCCATGCATAGACCAACCTCAGCAAGTATTGCTTAACCTTGAATATCAATCTACGTGGCAGTTATTATTAAAGCGACGAGCTCCTTCTTTTTGTACTGTCATACTTTGTTTGGAGAAATTGAGTAATAAGGGAAGATATTTTAGGATATTTAGTTTTTGTGGATCTTAAGAAGCAAGGTTTTCGAAGCTTTCTTTCGTTATGCATAGTTTGGTATTGCGAGTATGTATTTAATTAAGTGTTAGTATAATTTAATTGGTGTTACTTGGAGAAAGTGGCAAGCTCAAGGGGAGGCCTTTGCGGAAATGCAAGACAATCTCATTACCGTTGCCAAATAAATAAATAAGATTATAATTAGTGAATAATTAAGCCATATACCTAATGTTCAACGAATAATAGTTTTAGTTACAGAAAGAAACATGTTTGTGAAATTGATAAATAAAGGCTCCTCTATAAAATAATTTTTCAATTCGAACCAGTACTAGTTCTAAAGATTACCGCGTTCAATCAAACAAACTCTTAAGCTTTAATATTAGTATAGATTCTTGTTTTATTTTTTGTGCACTTGTATTTGTAGGTTCTTAATAAATGTAACAATAAAGCATCCACTCGGCGTGATCTTGGTTTTGGACGCATCCACAGAACGGCGCCGGTTTTCAGTGTTTTCCTAAAAATATAACTTACGGAAACCAACATCTGTCTTTTTTATGGGACAAGCCGCATATTCCTAACCACTCCAACTCCTGAAAGCCAGAATCAAAAGTGGCAACCCCCAGAAAAATGCCGAGCTAATGAAGCCCGACGAGTCCTGGAAAAAATGATTTAACTGTCTTGGATTCCGTAACGAAAATAATCAGATGAGTACAGCGGAGGAGTAGGAAAAAAAATATAATATCCACCCATCCACCATCTGTCTGTGAGCCTGTGCGAAGCAAGTTTATCACTTCCCCGGCGCCAGACCCACGATCATAACCACAAGGTACCTACATTAACGCAGATATCATTGAAGGTCACAAGTTATCACAAACGATCACTTCAATAAGGCCAGGTTCACAAATATTTGCGGAAGTACCTTAAACACAGCTGTTTATTAGTTCTTCATACTATGCCCTTATAAAGGCATCGTCAGAATGCGCGTGATTCACTTCATAAACTGTTTTATTCATTATCCAGTAATGGTTTGTACTAGGTCAGATTCTTTTGAGTGTATGCACCTTGTGGCCTCGTCAGCAAAAGGTACGTAAGACGAAAATAAATTGGTGTTGGGTATTATTGTGGAAATGATCTCTTCTCCCTTTCTAGTTTTTTATAATTCCCAAGTTACAACTCGATCAAGCTAAGTTTGCACCTCGCTTAGATTACGTCACACTGACGCTTAAAATGATTTGCTATACTTTAAAAAAGTAAACACGTTTGTTAGATTTTACTTTGTATTTATTGTTTTTAACATTATATTATACATAGGTACATTAATATATATTTCGCATTCCAGCGAGGTGCAAACTTAGCTTGGACAAGTTATAGTTAGTTTGATTGAAACTAAATGTGGTGTGTTTATGAGTGTGTATTCCGTCCACTAGCGCCGCCAATCGTTTTTTATTAATTGTGGTAAATTTAAGATACGTAGATAAAAAACCGCTCTGTAGTGCACTGAAGAAATGTATCTATTATTTTTTGACAGCTATTTTTAATACATAACTCATGGCTAAAAAAGAAAAACTACTTATGGCGTTCCTCAAGGTAGCATTCTTGGCCCTCCATTATTTAACATTTACGTCAATGATATGCCTAGGGTCAGTAAGCATCAGATGGTCTTATTTGCTGATGACAGCACTATTTTATTCTCTAATAATGACATTGATATTCTCGAAAATGACATAAATGATGATCTTAAAAATATGGTTAATTGGTTAGTTAGTAATAATCTAAAAATAAATCTTAACAAAACTAAAATAATGACATTTAACCAAAGAGCAAATAAACCGAATTTGAATATTAAATATGGTAACGTAACAATCTCTGAAATTAACATGACAAAATTTCTGGGTCTTTATATAGATAGTCATCTGACTTGGAAAAACCATATCGACGCTTTGTCAAAGAAGCTTAGTCAATTTGCGTATGCTTTGTACAAACTTTCAAAAACAGTTAACCGAATCACAGTAAAAATAGCTTATAATGCTTATGTGGCTTCTAGCATTAGGTACGGAATAATTTTCTGGGGCAATTCTACCGACAGAGATATTGCTTTTAAAGCTCAGAAAAAATGCTTACGATCGTTTACCAAATTACAGTCAACTGATAGTTGTAAACCATTATTTAAGGAACTTAGTTTGCTCACCTTACCGTCTATGTACATTTACGAAATGGGAGTATTTGTTCGCTGTAACCTGCATTTGTTTGAAAAACTACGTTCTTGCCGTTATCCGAATACCATTCATGTTGCTTCTCATAAAACCGCATTTTTCAGCAAAAGTATCCTAGGTATGGCCCCAAAAATATATAATAGTATACCAGCAGCGATTAGAAATAAAGATTGTCTGGGATCCTTTAAAAGGTCTTTGTTTGCATTTCTAATAGATAGATGCTACTACTCCATAACTGAGTTTATTACTGATGAACAGAGGTATGACGATTCTGGCTTGCTAATTAAGCTCCCATAATATCATTTATTGATTAAATTTGAAATTTATCTATCTGACATTGTAAATCTGACATATTTTTAAATTCAATTACTATTATTTTTTATTCTAGTAAATCTGTTGACATGCCACTTTATTTTTATCTGCTGTACACCTGACATTATTATTAATATTTGTAAATGTTATTTATTGACATGCCAGATTGATTTTATTTGCCTTTTTTTTTGTTCATTTTGTACGCCATCTACTGGCAAAACATAGTGCACATATTTTAACTCCATACCGTCTGTAACTTTACCTATGTTTTACAAATAAATGATTGATTGATTGATTGATTGACTAAATAGCCAAAACGGCAATTATTGCTAAAAGTGGCCACTTTTAGCAAAAATATCGACTTGGCAACTATTTATGTTCTAAAGTACAAAACATAACTCTCAAAACATAATAAATACATTTGTTCAGTGCACTACAGAGCGGTTTTTTATCTACGTGTCTTAAATTTACCACAAATAATAAAAAACGATTGGCGGCGCTAGTGGACGGAATACACACTCTTAAACATAACACTACCATAAAATTTCTCCCCAGGTGCGAGTCAGATTAGCATACGAAGGGTCCCGTACCATAAATCGCAAAATAGGTAACACGTTTCTTGTATGGGATTTCTATTTAATTTTTATTATTTGTTGTTACATCGGCAATCGAAATATACACTCTGTGAAAATGTCTACTGTTTACCGGTAAGACAGACGGACGGACGGACGGATGGATGAATGGATGGACCCATTCATCCCAATGGGTTCCAAAGGGTTCTGTTGGTTACCTTTTGGGTACGGAATTCTAAAAATGATTGATTTGTGGATGAAAATACTAAAATCGCCACATGTTTGCCTATAGTAATTGAAGAGAGATACTTCATGGATCCCACCAGCAGAACCGGAGTTGGAAACAAGAGTTTTCCAATTCGGTTTAATTTAATTTTTAACCCACTTCCAAAAAAGGAGGTGGTGGGGGGGTTTATAATATGTTCACCGATTACTCCGAGGTTTCTGATCCGATTTGCGTGATTTTTTTAGTCGGGTATGCATACTTGTCAGTTTAATTTCGTTTGGATCAGTAATTTTTATTTTATGAACATTTTTGCTTATTTGAATTTCTGCGAAGACGAAGACGTCGTCGACGTTTCACTTAAAAGTGAAAACATAAAATATCTTTTTTACAAACTAATATAACCTACTTCCAAACAAAACATTACAAAGTATAAAATTACCTTCATTTCGGAAGTCGGTGTTAAAAAACAAATACCAAAAACACAGACTTCCGAACTTGTAGTGTTTTGTTGGAAGTTGGTTACATTTTTTTATTAAAAAAGCTTTTTAATTTTTAGGAATAAAGAATAAGAATAATAATTCGACCGATTTTGACTGTCCAAAGTTCTTCTGTTCTTTCCAAGGAATGGGTTCGCTTCCCCTTTCGGGCAATCTGCTTTTTGATCTTATTTCAACGGAAGGTGGAAGTCTGCATTAGTGCCCTTTTGATGGCAGTCGTATCGTTATCTATTAAGTACATGACTTAACCGCTCAACACCCGGTGGCACGCCCGCGTGCCTTAAACTGTTACAACATTAACAATCGCACCAGCCGGTCGATTCTGTAAACATGTCGAAGTGAAAGTGTGGGTGAAGTGATCACGAAGTGAGTTCTCAAACCATACAAACAAGATGGCATGACAGCTCACTTGTCGTTCACTCCACCTAAGTGATTACGGTGAGATGTCAAAAATCGACCGGCTGGGTTGACAAACTGTCATTATTACAATGATCGTTGATCGTCATAGTATAAAGAAACTACAACCCTTTAACCCTCAAAAACTTTTCCTATCACCAAAAAGGCATAACAACACATACCCAGTATTCCTTCCCTAAAGTTTTCCTCGCCCGTCAAGTATAATTGCCAACAGACTGAGTCACACAACACTTGATGCCCAAACATAGCCATAGCTAAGGAAGGACCGTGACCGCTCGGCAGCACTCGGCCACACTCGGCAAAGATCGGCCACTTCCGTGCCATTCGGACAGTACCTCTGATTGTAGACATTGAACTTCATGTCAAGGCTTTGATCCGTATTGAACCCTTATTTGGCTTGCTTTTTTGCGTCTAAGATTTTTTGGTCTTACTTCCTTCCTATTTTTTGTAGGTACTTTAGATGTCCTTTCTTGGGTCAGAAGTATAATCATCTTGAAGCTGCTTGGATCCAGGATTCGTCTCTATAAATCACTCGCGAGCCTTTTTCATATTAACGTACCCGGTTCATATAAAATATTTTCAATTTTTAAGTAATTCTAGGATAGGCCGTTAATCGCCGTTTTATAGGTATAGTGTATACAGTTGTATAGTATACCAGTATTTCACTACCGACCTATATAACCCAGTATCTGGGTAACGAGAAATGAAATATCACTATCACTATATTATCATAAAACAAAGCCCTAGGTCGCGTCTGTCTGACTGTCTGTTTGCGATAAATTCAAAAACGACTGCACCGATTTTCATGTTGTTTTCATCAATTAATAAAATGGTTCTCGAGTAAGGTTTTAGTATGTAATTTGTCAAACATTAGCTAGTAAGAAGAAACTAAACCAAAGTTTACTTGCTGACATTAATGAAAATCAATATTTTAAAATGAAATATAAAAGCTGTACTATAATCGGGTGCCAAAAGGAGCGCTTCAAGTGTGACAGACAACTAATAACATTCGTTTACGAGCGGCGCGTGCGCATATGGTCAGTGACAGCGGCGCGCCGACAACATGGCGTTAGTCAGGATTATGCTTTAATATGGCATAATATTACTTAAGCCGTTGGCCCCGGCTGTCATTTGTGGATCTTTGGCTGTTGTTACGGATTGTCAGAAGCCAGGAAATGTGACTACAGTTTCGCTAAGGACCACCAGGTCTTTTTCAAATATTGATAGGCACGCTTTTGGCGACTATCTGGTGGTAAGCGATGATGTGTTCGAAGATAGAGCAAGCTTGCATAGAAGTAACCTATTCACCTTTGACTTAAAAACTCCGAGTTTGTAGCTATCAGGAAACACAGACTCCGGCAAGGAATTCCACTCCTTAGCTGTACGCACTTTGGGAATACATTCATATGTATTCCCAAAGCGTTTTGTGCGTGTGGGTGGCATGTCTACCATGTAACGCTGGTGCATCGCCGTTCATCTTGTGGTCCGATGATGGAACGGGCTAGGTGGAATTAAATTGTGCAATTCCGTCGCTATCTTACTAGCAAATTAATACTTTCCTCTCTCTTCATAATTAGGACTACTACGTAATTATACGAAATATATTTGGGTACCGGTCGGTCACATACGATCCGTTGTTTCGCAGAACTGCCAAATCTTATCAAATCTAGCGAGCGTTGACCGCGGCCAATCACCTCCCCGCAAGCTCGGAGGCTTAATTGAAGAACCCAGATTTTGTCTTGGGACCAAAATATAATAAACCTAGCTAGCTGACCCACGCAACTTCGTCTGCGTCACATTTTACATTAATGCTCGGCTCCTTTTAGTCTTAGCGTGATGATATGTAGCCTATATCCTTCCTCGATACATGGGCTGTCTAATACTGAAATATTTTTTCAAGTCGGACCAGTAGTTCCTGAGATTACCCCCTACATACAAACTTACAAACATACAAAGAAATGTTACCTCTTTATGATATTATTATATTATATTATATTATTATATATATTATATTATTACTAGCTGACCCGCACAACTTCGTCTGCGTCACATTTTCATTAATGCTCAGCTCCTTTTAGTCTTAGAGTGATGATATGTAGCCTATATCCTTCCTCGATACATGGGCTGTCTAATACTGAAATATTTTTTCAAGTCGGACCAGTAGTTCCTGAGATTACCCCCTACATACAAACTTACAAACAAATGTTACCTCTTTATAATATTAGTATAGATTTATAATATTAGTATTGATAAGTCGTAAAATCTTAATATTTGAAGTAGACGTAGTTTACTATAGAATAAACGATCCGATATTTTATTTGTGACTAGCTGTCCCCCGCGGCTTCGCTCTCATCAACTGGCAACCCTACGTATCCATTTTTTTTTTGCTTTTAAACCTTCCCTGTATTCTAACAAAAGGAACTAAGAAAAAAGAACTAACTAAAATAAGAATTATTCAACTCGGTCCAGCCGTTCTCGAGTTTTAGCGAGACTAACGAACAGCAATTCATTTTTATATACATACAAGAAGAAGGGTTTGCTCTTGACTCTAGTCTTGTTCAGAGATGACAGAGACAAAGTCTACGATGGAGCGAGCTTACCCAGAAGTAGCCTGTCCACTCTAACTTTTAAGAGATTAGGGTTGTAAGCGTTCGGAAACACAGACGCAGGCAGAGAGTTCCACTCCTTTGGTGCGCGCATTATAAAAGACGTTTGGAAACGCTTAATGCGAATTGGTGGAATAGCAACAAACCCGCAGGAACCGTGCATTTTCCCATGATAGCTTCCACTTTGAAGCCCAGCTATAGTAAGACAACCCAAAGAAGTTACTACAAATTTACCCTCATTATAAAACGGCAACTACCCTAGATTTTTACTTGGTTTTTCAATTAAATTCGAAGATTAAGCGCTCTCGATCTATGATAATGGATGGAGATGGAGGATGTCATCATTAAGAAAAGTCGGCAAAGATCAACGACGTAAATAAGTTCATTTTCATTTTTAGGGTACCGTACGCGTGCCTCCTTGCCACGTCCCGTAATGTCACTGGGGTAAGAGGCCCCCCTCTTACCCCAGTGACATTACGGGACGTGGCAACTCAGTTGTTTCGACTGGTTTGGGTGTTGCTAACTTGCACAGTTTTGGAAATACCTTGGTAGTCCAATGAAAGAGCTAGTCCAATAATCGCAACCTTCCCCTATTTTTATTGCCGCTATAACAACAAATAATAAAATAAAAAAACAATCAAGAAACGTGTTTTTTTTTTGGTTTATGGTACGGAACCCTTCGTGTCGGAGTCCGAGTCGTACTTGGCCGGTTTATTTAAAAAGTTGACTAAACATCCTACTATAAAAATCAACGGTATTGCTGCTTTTCTCATCAAGCTATATCCAAATCCGATGACCTACATTTCCTTGCGAAATGCCACCCTAAATTGGATCAAGTTACCAAATTCACTTGAGGCACGCAATAAGCCTAAATGAAGTAAAGTAAGTCAACCGGTGATTACAGTTGATCTACTAAAACCAAACTTACTGCTACGACATAAAGGCGCTATCAGTGTCAAATGGGACGTGCGTTTGACTGTACATTGTCCGAATAAATGAAGTAAGTACATTGAAGTATGTTATCAGCGTTTCGTATCTGTAATCCTACGCACGTCAACCTGGCTAAGTTTGGTGGCAGCCGTACAGTGTAGAGTAGAGTTGGGGAAAATGGACATGAGCCCGGGCAGCCCATTTTTGTTTATTGGTTCACTAACAATAGACTTGTTTACTGACACTGCATTTATGTTAAAATTAGCATGCAATGAACTATTTATACAATAGTGCAACAATCACTAATAGGTAAACACCGCATGCATATGGAAGTTGTACAAAGAAAAATTACATTATAAGTTAAATTAATCTAGTTTTAAGTTACTTGAATAGTCACAAACAAGAGATTTAAGTTAAAAATGGCTCCTGACTAAATATAATCTATATTGTATGTTTCAATGTATTCAAAGAGACACACATCGAACACATTTCCCTTCAGAATTAAAAGAATGCTGATTAAAGGCATATTTGTCAATCATAAAAATAATCATCTATTTGAAACGACTGTAGGTTTTGTAATAATACACAGGTGACAGGTGGTGTAGATAGAAATGAGCCATGTACATTTACTATGTATAAAAATTACAAAAATTCTGATAAGCAAATATAAAATTAAAAATTAAAATGTCACAGTCATAACTACATATTAAAATATACAAATCATCATCTGCCTAGCCTTTTCCCAACTATATTGGGGTCGGCTTCCGGTCAAACCAGATTCAGCTGAATACCATATTTTACGTGGAGCGGCTGCCTACCAGACCTCCACAACCCATTAACTGGGTAGCACGGTGCTCATTGGCAAGACTGGTGTCAGATTTTCAGGCTTCTGACTATCCGTAACGACTGCCAAAGATCTCCAAATAACAGCCGGGACCAACAGCTTAACGTGCTTTCCGAGGCACGGAGGAAACTCGGTATGTTAAGATGGTCACCCATCCACAGACCAACCTCGGCAAGCGTTGCTTAACCTTGAAGATCGACCTGTGCGGCTGTTATTATTTAGCCACGAGCTCCTCTTATTAAAATTTATAAATATTTTTAGAAACCAGAAGCAGGGACGTTTAAAAAAAACAATGGGATACACAGCTAAAAACATATAACTCTTTATTTTTAATAAGGAACAAAATAACAATCACTGAAAGTAACCTTAGCTACCACCAATCACAACTTTAAATAATTAGCATGTAAATTATCAAAAAGGCGACTAGGAAAATATACGTCTCACGGTCCTTGAGCGATGTTTCCGCCACGAACGACATCCGTCAAATGAGCCGATTAATGGCGCGCACACCGCTTTTATAGACATTTCAAAGCTATCAATCCTTCCCTCCTAACAATATTAATTAAAATTATAACAAAACATTCAAAGCAATTTTAATAATTACTTGCTGATGCCCGCGGTTTTGTCCGCTTGACAAATTATATACTAAAACCTTCCTCGAGTACCACTCTATCCATTGGTGAAAACAGCATGAAAATCGGTGCAGTCGTTTTTGAGTTTATCGCGAACACACAGGCAGACGCGGCGGAGGACTTTGTTTTGTAATAATCACAATATAATATAACGCAAGTGGGTTATTTATTTCATGCCGCCTTTCCAAAACATGAAAATATAATTTTCTCAAATCCAATTTCCCTTTTCGTTTGACACAAAGCAGAGGTCCGCTTCGGCCCAGTTCACCCTAATTACATAAAACACTCGCCATGTGACTCACATGGACACAGCTACCTTCTGTAGGTACTCACGGTACAGTTACACTCAATCAATCGGAGTACTGTAAACAATTTACTTATCTAGGCCACGGGTTTTAGGGGAGGGGGGGGGGGAGAGGACGAACGTGGTAGGAAAATGGTATAGTAGTGATTTGATTATTTTGAATTCATGTTTGGGTGAGGTAGGTCCACATTTCAGAAAAACCTTAACAATATACCTCAATTAATTTTTTGTATGTAGATATAAAAATTAAATTATGACACTCGATAGATACAGAATTATTTCAGACTACATATATATACAATAAAATAAAATAAACAACTCTTACCTAATTGAAACTAAAATTAAAACTAACATATGGCGTCGAAAAATTCGTCCGCATCGCTATAGCCACCTAACAATTAGAAGATGATAGAAGGTTTGAAAGGGGGGGTTACGAACGTACTAGGAAAATAGTATAGTAGTGATTTTATTATTTTGAAATTCAGGTTAAGTGAGGTAGGCGAAAACAAAGGAGTTTAGCCATATAAAAAAAGAATGAAGAAAAAAAAGAATTTTCTGAAAAATTTACATCAGTAGTTGGCGCCACTAAAGCGAAAGGTCTATTCTTCATAGAAGACGTACCTTTAACGTAAATATGACGTTGACGTCGATTAAATTTCAGATAACAAACGTTTTACGACTGATACCTCAGTGCTGCCACTGGTGTAGGTATGAAAATTCAGAAAGCCCTCATTGAATTGCTATTAACAATTGAATAGGGAATATTTTTTTATTTACAAAATGTATTACTTGCTCCAGTAAACACTCAAGAATTTTTTTTTAAATATCTTCATCAGCGATGAAGTTATAACGCTTCAAAGATTACTATTAGAACGAGAAGTCCGACATGTAATTTGACGTCACATTACGTGACGTCTATACAGCTGCCATAGAAAACAGCGTTTTCGCGAGAGGGACAGACATATTTGTTTAAACTAATGATATCTCGCTTGTTTTTCGAGCAATTTTGATTCTATTTCCACTGTTAGTAATGTATTTTTGTATCTTTTAGATAAACTGTTTAGATAATAAATATTTTTTTTATGCATGTTCCCTTATGTAGGCCACAGGAAAAGAAGGTTTTGTGGGGGAAGAGGGGAGTGAGGTATTAACTTAGGGATGTTGTTAAAGTAGTGATTTAATTTTATCGGATTCGGGTTTCTATGAGGGAAGCCATTTCTAGAATCAAAGGGGATTACCCCACATTCTAATGGAACAAAATATATTTTTCCGAGTCAACTTAAAAAAAAGTTACATTACAATGGAATAATCTTACTCTTTGAGTTTATAAGCTTGGGAATTGGCAGTAACACTGACCTAATAAATACATAATAAATAATTTTATAAATAGTCAAAATAGTAGAATTGGCCCTCTGTTTGCAAAATAAATATTATTATTATTTACCAATTTTCACGAACCCTTAAGACATTGTAGATGTCAAGTGCGTTCATTAATCCGCCTGGTACAAGCGCATGCGCACGCGCTGACTCACGGGCGGGTAGGATGGCGCGGCTGAGCTCGGGTCAAGGTGCGAGGCTGACCTTCCGTGTGTCACTCGTGCTATCTAACGAGCAGCCCGACCAGTGGTTACTGGAGTTATTAATTTATGTAATGTGTGTAAACTGAGTTTTATTATTTAACCGACTTCCCAAAAAGAAGGAGGTTCTTAATTCAGCTGTAGTTTTTGTTTGTTACCTCATTACTCCGTCATTTATGAATCGATTTGAACAATTTCTGAAAAGATATACCCGATATTAGATATTTTCGATTGGCCTCTTTTCAATTTTATCATAGTCGGTTAGGAAGTTTGGATTTTAAATCGAAATAGCTGGAATTTGTTAACTTGAATGATGGTTTTTTGTCACGCAAGTAAACGAAATTGCGTATTTTGCTTTTTGCGATTTTTCAGTGGTGTTTTACCACTAAAAAGTGAAAAATTAAAAACGATTTAAAAAAATATACAACCGACTTCCAAATAAAAAATAAAAAGCACTAGGTACAAAGTAAAAAATAACTTTTATTTCGGAAGTCGGTGTCAAAATACGAAGAAACTAACAAAAACACCGACTTCCGAAATTAAAGTTTTTTTTTTTTTTAATAAAACAATAGTGTATACTGGACGAATACATTTAGGACACATATCTTGAGTCTCCAAGAGCAAATTTAAATACCATCACACACGAATACAACTCAACATTATCTTTAATTTATTCCAGTCTACATCCGTCGATAAACTAATCAATACATTCTTGTACCCAGGAATGTAATCAACGGACAATTTTAGCCTGTCTCGAGAACACTCCGCTATCTGCTGGATAAGGACAGATATAAATAAATCGGCAAAGACTCTTTATATGGATGGCGGTGTCAACTTGTGGGTCACGGCGGATGTCAATGTACAGGGATGGTGTAGAAGTACAACTTAGGGCGGATTTCATACTGCGAGGATCGACCGGAGGACACGGTGGAGGTGTGCCCCGCTTGGGCGGAGCACCGCCGTGTCCTCGAAGCGGCGATTGGCAGCGACCTCTGGCGTTCGGCCCTGGTCGAATCCGTGGTCCGGAGCGAGACGGAATGGGACGCTGTCACCTTCTTCTGCGAAGCAGTCATGCTAGCAAAGGAGGTTGCGGAATGGGAGAAGGAGAGAACCCCTCGTCCCGGCCGCCGCGGTAGACGCCCCGAGCTTCGCGGGCCACCTGGTGGCCACCGTAGGCGCGGGCCTGTGAACGGTGAGCTATAGGCTAGCTCACCGTCTGTCCGTCTTAAGACGACAGGCCGTGTTGACGGCGCGTTCGTGTTCCACGCGCTTCTCAAAGAGTGTCAGCATAAAGAGGGGCCCGAAAGGGCCGACGCCTGCCGGAGTTGCGGGACTATTTGAAAGAGATACCGCGGCTCCGGAACACAAAGGGCAATGAAAGAACATGGATGAGTTTTAGTCAGTAAAAGTCTGACACTCCCTTCCGCTCCGTCCTGAGCGGGAGAAGTCACTTGATGATTTCCCATAACAAAACCCGTAATCGCACAAAATGGCAAATTAACAATAATAAAAGTTACCCAGGTGCCCCATTACATTTGAAATGTCTAACGGGGCCTCTGCGAGTTGGTTTCGGCCCCTCGCACGCCTACCAAAGGACCGGGTATCCAGGGACCCGAGAAAGTTATTAAAAAAAAAAAGTTAATTAAGTACAACAAATAGCAACTTCATATGTACAAAATTCAGAAATCATACACTTCTGACATAATCAATGTTACCAGCAAAAAGTTAGATTCTACGCGAAAATGGAACAGCAATAATTTTAATAGGTACGACTAAAACTTTTTATTCTTCTTTTAAAAGCGCGTTGTTTGCATTTAAATACAAATACATCATAGACCACATCCATCGCTTTGCATCAGGCGTGATTGTGGTCAAGAGCAAGCCCATAACTTAATAAAAAAATACTCTAGCAAACTTAGCAGAATGGTGTAACGCTTCTTAGATCCACAGCTAATGGGCGAATGAAAAAGATCTACGGCTGTAAAAACATATAATATAAATGCTTCCCGTTTTATTGAAAGAGTTGTTTTAGCTACAAGTTTGGGTTTTTCATTGTCCTAAGATCACACACATAACTCGAAACCATCTGATCATCTTGGTCCTGCTTCTTCCTCCGCGTACTTGCCTTATGTTTCCACCTCATCATTAAATTATAGGCCAATATCCTGCCACCTGCCCTTCTGTCATTCCCCTGCCTCATCAGCAGTCGTCGGCGCCAGTCAGCGGGTCAGCTATGCGCACTGAGCGCATGCCGAACACTCACCTACATGCTCATTATCTGATCGACTTCCTTTGTTGTCATCAGTTCCATCAGCTTGTGTTGGAGAATGGTTTGAATGTGAATTATTGGTGTATATATTGATACTGACATACTTGTCTGGCTTAAATGCTGTGACACAGGTTTGTTTATCGTTGAGCCAAGATACTAGTAGTAAGAGTTCATCAAAATCATTCATCATCTGCCTAGCCTTTTACCAACTACATTTGGGTCGGCTTCCAGTAAACCGGATTCAGCTGAATACCAGTATTTTACGTGGAGCGGCCTGCCTACCAGACCCTCACAATCCATTGCCTGGGTAAGACGGTACTTCTTGGTAAGATTGGGGTCAGATTTACTGGTTTCTGACAATCCGTAACGACTGCCAAAGATCTCCAAATGACAGCCGGGACCAACGGCTTTCCAAGGCATGGAGGAGTTCATCAACATAATTGTTTTACCAATTGGTGAGTTTTCTTATTCCTTCCATAAATTATATAGCTGACCCGCACAACTTCGTCTGCGTCACATTTTCCATTACTGCTCCGCACCTATTTTTCTTAGCGTGATGATATATAGCCTATAGCCTTCCTCGATAAATGGGCTATCTACACTGAAATAATTTTTCAAATCGGACCAGTAGTTTCTGAGATTAGCGCGTTCAACCAACCAAACAAACAAACAATCAAACAAAAAAAAACAAACTTCTGATTTATAATATTAGTATAGAATTATAGATATGTCATATTTGGTTAGGGTAACAAAACGTGAAAATCGTCTAACAATGTCATGTGTATCATCCAGACAGTCGTGAAATTTATTCGAAAGAGACACCGGGGCCTTTGAATGCATAAGAAATTAGGAGGAACACGGATCAGTTTTGGTCTGATACTCCCTTCTGCTCCGCTGGAGAGGAAGGATACATTTGATGATTTCCCATTCGTAAAAAAAAATATTTTCACTGACGCTCAGAACTAAATTATCCGCATCTTATTTTTTTCCATTTGGCCATGTACGGCTACCATTAAATCATTTTAAATTTCCGTTCTGAAAATGTTAAACCACATCAGAATCACCGACTTCTAATCAATGATAATATATTTGCAAAACTGAGTCCAACAATTAAATAATCATTTACTTGATCATGCAGCTCGGAACCTTATCAAATTGGTGATTTCGGTGTTTATCCTACCTGTGCTGATCAACTGACATTGCTAGTCCACCTGTAACTATTAATTGCAGTAATTTAAATCAGTAAATACTTACTTTTTGACTCAGATACCCGGAGTAGGGGTAGATTCTTGGCCTGAGTGAATTAGGAGTGAAGATATTTGCGGGAGAACTAAGATTACCGACATAGCCCGAAGAATTGCCAAACTTTAATTACCAGTGGACTGGGCAAATTGTACGAAGAATAGAACGTCGGGGGCATCGAAAGGTTCTGGAGTGGTAACTGCGTACCAGGAAGACGTAGCGTAAGAAGGCGTAACGTGTACTGGTGAACTGGCGAAGACCACCTGAATCCGTTGGCAACACTTGAGGAAGGCCTTTGTCCAGCAGTGGAAGCATTTTGTTTAAAAAAAAAAATTTGTTAAAAAAATCTTCATCATCTGCCTAGCCTTTTCCCAACTGTATTGAGGTCGGCTACCAGTCGAACCGGATTCAGCCGAATATCAGCATTTTACGTGGAGTGGCTGCCTACCAGACCTCCACAACCCATTAACTGGGTAACATGGTACTCAAGGCAAGACTGGTGTCAGATTTTCTGGCTTCTGACAATCCGTAACGACTGCCAAAGATCTCCAAATGACAGCCGGGACCAACAGCTTAACGTGCTTTCCGAGGCACGGAGGAAACTCGGTATGTTAAGATGGTCACCCATCCACAGACCAACCTCGGCAAGCGTTGATTAACCTCGTAGATCGACCTGTGCGGCTGTTATTATTGAGCCACGAGCTCTTCCTTTGTTAAAAAAATCTTATTGCCTTCAAATAAGGTCAAGAGCAAACCCATAACAAATTTAAAAAAAAAATGCATAATAAAAATAATGTTGTAATACAATAATAAATAAGTACAACGTTTCAACAGGGCCCAGTGCGGGTTAGTGCATGTCTCATATCGTAGAATTTGTCGTTATCAGAGTTCTGAAAGCGGTGGTTATGCTATAAATCACGTAAAATAAAGTAGCTACTGTAGCTCACATTTTCCATTAATGCTCGGCTCCTTTTAGTCTTAGCGTGATGACATGCCTATGTTATTCCTCGATAAATGGGCTATCTAACACTGAAAGAATTTTGCAAATCGGACCAGTAGTTCCTGAGATTACCCCCTACATACAAACTTACAAACATACAAACTTACAAACAAATTTTACCTCTTTATAATATTAGTATAGATTAGTATAGATGGGTTTGCTCTTGACGCTAGTCTAGGTCAGATTCGAGATTACAGAGAAAAATTGACGATGGGGCAAGCTAACCCAGAAGCCTGTTCACTCTAACTAAGAAATAAGAGTTGTGAGCGGTTGGTCGTGATAATAGCCGAGTACCTACTGAGAAGATGGCTCGAACGCTACCCAAAATAGAATCCATTCTTAAAACATTGTTCATAAACATCACCATACCGTATTCGTCGTAACCCCATAATACATCAACAGGGGTTAAAGTTTTATTGCGCAATAAAAAGCTTGTACAGAATTAACTTAGTTGCCCCCGAGACCACCCGAACCCTCGGCACATAGATCGGGTACAGTCGGGTGCCATCGGGAATTGAAAGAGCGCATGATTTGGTGCAGTTGGAAATGCAATTTTATGATTCTAGACCAAGTGTAGAAGAATCTTGAAATAATGATAGATAGGTAGGTACCCAAATAAATTTGTCACAAGATGGATGCATTTATAGAAGAACAGGTCACCACAGAGAATAAGACTTTTATGTCAAAAACCTGCTTTTGTAGGATAAGTATTATAAAGGAGGATCTTTTGTAGAATCTTCTCAGCTTTCTGCTTAGCAGTTTATGCATTATTTTCCTCTTTAGATTGGTTTTTATTTACAAAAGAAACGACGAATATGAAAATCCTGCAACGTATTGTTTCTTCATATTGGGAGGAGCTCGTGGCTAAATAATACAAGCCACACGGGTCGATCTTCAAGGTTAAGCAACGCTTGCCAAGGTTGGTCTATGAATGGGTGACCATCCTAACATACCGAGTTTCCTCCGTGCCTCGGAAAGCACGTTAAGCCGTTGGACCCGGCTGTCATTTGTACATCTTTGGCAGTCGTTACGGATAGTCAGAAGCCAGTTAATCTGACACCAGTCTTGCCATGAAGTACCGTTTTACCCAGTTAATGGGTTGTGGAGGTCTGGTAGGCAGCCGCTCCGCGTAAAATACTGGTACCCAGCTAAATCCGGTTTGACTGGAAGCCGACCCGAATATAGCTGGGAAAAAGCTAGGCAGATGATGATGAATTGTGTCTTCATATTATTAATACGTATCACGGTTTCAGCTATGAAATCTGAGGGCCAATTCTACTAATTTTTAAACAACTTTCACATTCGCATGTCAATCGCAAATTCTGTCAAAAAAGCCTCATTTTTCAAACATATTGCGATTGAACTGCGAATGCGATGCGAATGTGTAAATTAGTAGTACTTACACTCTGGTATAGTGAACCTGTCAGCTGAGACGCTCTCTGAAGTTAGCGCCGCTAACTAATTAAGGCCATACCCTGGCCAAACAACCTTGGGCATTTTTTCCCTCAATAACGGCGCAAGAGATACAATAATAGCGCATACGCTCAGAATGTCGAATAAAATCGTTATAAAATCTAATTTTGGTCGTTTCAAAAAAATATTTCTACCAAAATGTTCATAATTAAATTGCCTATCCATTAGTGTAAATACAAAATCAAAATAATCGTTAGTTTTTGAGAAGATGCATGTTTTCAGTATTTTTTTCTCATTTCTGTAGTTGCGTTTTGAGGAGATTAATTAAACATTATACTTAGTAATAAAAAATAAAAATCTTCCATTTTCAAGCCAAGACTATGTGGAAGTTTTATGTAATTTTTATAAGTTGATACTTCTTTTAGATAACGAGTAGATAGCTCCAAAAAACTGCACAAAAACGGCTAGCGCTGCGTTTTGCTCGGGGACGCGCCTTTATGAGATTAAAAACCATCTTGTATTTGTTAAAGTAATTCACTTGTGTTGTCGATCATACTAACGCAGCCGCCGGGCATCGCCCGCATCGTTACAAACTTAGTGACAAACAAACACGTGTTCCTATTAGGGGAACATGTGCGTGTACGCATCTCAACCTTCTCTCTCGAAAATATACCTTATATCTTTCAGAATATGGTATCATTTTCAATAACTCTTTATGAGACTTTTTTGTTAATGAATTTTAAGCCCAAACTCAAAGAGATTTGGGTCGAAAATGTTTGTTAATTTAATTAAAGCTGCGTAATAACTTTTTCGTCTTTTATGCTTTTCATAACAAATATTAGTTCAATTATTTTTTAATAGTTGGGTTCTAATTCTAACTTTATTTTAACATGCACAAGACTTAAAATTCCTTGCATTGACAGTTTACACACTTTACACTGCGTAGCAGTTTAAGTTTTCTTTGAAGAACGTCAGAACTTATTTAGAACCTTATTTTATGTATCATAAAGTTTGAAATACGATATAATGATGATTATTTTCCTACGTGCGACCAAAGAAGGGTGTCATAATAGGTTAGGATAGGGTTATTGTATTTATTTTATTATCAACTAACTGTAACACGCATGCACGAGCGACTCATGCGCATGCGCACGATAACGGTTGAGCAAGAGTAATGGATTGATTGGAATATGTATTTTTTATTGTATTTTGTATTTAGCAATCATTATCTTTTAGGTGGAAATTATAGACGGGTTTTATTTTATTTGAGTCAAATTTTCGTTAATGTCGGATTATTTGCGAAATCTCCTGAAGGGTTCAAAAAGATGACAAATTATGTTATTACTCCTCAAATATGAGAAGAATGAAAAATCAGTCTTAAAAACTTCGTTGTTTATGTTTCAGTAAATATTTAAATAGAAAAAAAATACTAACAGATTTTTTCGCACAAAAAAACTAAATTTTCATCAAAATACGCTGTTTAGCTCCTCGATCTTTAGCTGAAAAGTTATACCTAATTGACTCGAATACCAAAGTTCACTAAAATGCAGGACATTTGGTTTACCATTTCTGCCAAGCCCGTTCTATCATCGAACCACAAGACGAACGACAATGCACCACCGGTACATGGTGGACATTCCACCCACACGCACAAAACCTTTTGGGAACACATTCATAATGCGTACAGCAAAGGAGTGGAATTTCCTGCTGGAGTCTGTGTTTCCTGATAGCTACAACCTGGGAGTCTTTAAGTCAAGAGTGAATAGGTTACTTCTAGGCAAGCGTGCTACATCTTAGACCGCATCATCGCTTACCATCAGCTGAGATAGTGGTCAAACGCGTGCCTATCAGAAGTAAAAAAAAACACGATAGTTCAGAGAAAACTAGAGCAGAGTCGGACACAGAGTCATGTCAGTCTAAAAAGGCCACTTTAGCAGAATCATATTAGAATCATAATATTAACCACACAACAATCTGTTTTAATTTTCATCTTTATCGCTAACGCTTTAGGTTCAAGATTGATTATGAAAATTTGACAGTGGCAGGTAGCGTGATGTGCTTTCTGATTCTGCTAAATTGGCCTTTTTTGACCTCCTGATCTCCAAAACCCAGTAGGTAAGTGAGCACGATGTCCCGTAGCAAGACTGGAGTCAGATTTTCCGGCTTTCTGACTAACCGTAACGACTGCCAAAGATGTACAAATGACAGCCGAGATCAAAGGCTTAACGTGCTATCTGAGGCATGGAGGAGCTTCTACATGATATGGATGGTCGCCCATCCAGTGAACTACGTTGACAAGCGTTGCTTAACTTGGAAGATCGACCCGTGAGGGTGAAATTTTTTAGCCATACACAGAGCCATAGTTTACACAAAAAACACATACAACGATCACTCAAAATCCGCTCCAATTACCCAAACTAGGCGTCTCACAAAAATTCTAATCCCCCACCAAATATGGAGCAATTCAACGCGACTATCGAATCCCCCTACTAGTAATAAATCGGGTCAGAACCGCCACCAATTGGGAGGGAGCATTGTGAGCCAATTGGGGGGCATTGCCAGCCACTTGGCCGGTCGTTGACTTCTCATCAGATTAGATAAGCTTGCATGTGTGCGCTGTGACCCATATCTGTTGGTCCGTAGATAAACTTTGCAGATGTTGACTTTGATGTTTCAAAAGTACTAAGATGTTTGTGGTGATGAATTCACTAATTTATTTTTAGACTAGCTGTTGCTCGCGACTTCGTTCGCGCGAATGTCGGAAAGTAAAATGTTGTCGCTAGGTAAGATCTCTAAGATAAGATATACCGCGTGTATCTAACATCGACGCACAAACAATTTCCATGGGTCCAGGGCATGATTCTGGACACCCTAGACTTAGAATTTTCCGTCGGTTTTTTTCTCATTTTTTTCAAGGGTTTTTTTTACTTTAGACTGCTCATAATCGTTATTCTGACCTAACCCAATGAGATTTTTAATAAAAAAATAATTAATTAACTACTTTCACTAAAGAGAGCAATCTGAATAAAAACACAAATAGATATCAGCTCAGCTGAGCTGATACCTACTTGTGGTACTCTTGAAAAAAATGAGAAAAGACCAACGAAAAATTCCAACACTGGGGTGTCCAGAATCATGCCCTGGACCCATGGAAATCGTTTGTGCGTCGATGTCAGATACACGCGGTATACGAACAGTCAATATCTAACATTGCTTGGCTCCTCTTAGAATGAGGAGCTTAGAAGAGTGTTATGCAAAGCACTGGCTGTTTTATTTCTTCTGTTTAAAATGACGACCTGGCTGCCAATTCTACTAATTTCCACATTCGCATCTCAATCGCAATATTATGTCAAAAAAGTATGAAAATTAAGGCATTTTTGACAGTTTTCGATTGACATACGAATGCGAAAGCTGTTTATAAAATAATAGAATTGGCCCTCTACCTAGTAATTTCTTGTAATGAGAAACGTTTTGATGATGACGCTTCTCTATACATGATGTTAAAGAAAGTTTCTAGTTTTTATTTTATTTTATGGGACTGATAACCTTACTTATTTTATCAGTAACAAAATATGCGGAATATAGTAGTGTTTATCAAGTACATATTATTATGTACTTTTAACACACGCTTACCAGCTAGCTTGTCGCGGAATTTGTTCCAGTCACCGCGGCCTTGGAATGCAAAGGACATTAGAAGGAACACGAATGGTTTCTAGTCAGTAAGAGTCTGACACTCCCTTCTGCTCCACCCATAGCGGGAGGAGTCATTTTTGATGATTTTTCAATTTTAAAGAAGCTTAAAAAAAATAGCCACTAGCTTGGGCCGAGGGGACGGCCAAGCAGCCACGGCATGGTCTGTTGGCTCTTGGATCTAGGAATACACAAGCTTTCTAGATAGTTTTGTATTGAAAACTATTGGTGCCCCTTTCTATACCGCGTGTATCTTACATCGACGCACAAACGATTTCCATGGGTCCAGGGCATGATTCTCGACACCCCAGTGTTGGAATTTTTCGTCGGTTCTTTTCTCATTTTTTTCAAGAGTACCACAAAGTATCAGCTCAGCTGAGCTGATATCTATTTGTGGCTTTATTCAGATTGTTATTTTTAGTGAAAGTAGTTAATTAATTATTTTTTTATTAAAAATCTCATTGGGCTAGGTCAGAATAATGATTATGAGCAGTCTAAAGTAAAAAAATCCTTGAAAAAAAATAAAAAATGAGAAAAAAGCCGACGAAAAATTCTAAGTATAGGGTGTCCAGAATCATGCCCCGGACCCATAGAAATCGTTTGTGCGTCGATGTCAGATACACGCGGTATAATAGAATACTCTTTATTATAATGTGCGCAATATAAGTTATAGAAAAAATAGATGAAGAAAACATTACATAGGGTGACACAATGGGCGGCCTTATCGCTAAGGAGCGATCTTTTCAAGACAACCTTTGGATGGATTTTAATGAAAAAGAAAATACAGTACTGTAGGTAGTCTTAGGTGTACGATTTATGTGAATAAATACATAATAGATAAATAAAAACAATTATAATTAAGAAACAAAAAGCATAGAACCCAAGCAAAAGCGGTCAAAGTGTATGTTGGTTGTTTGTGTTTGTTTCTATAATTTATATGAAACTGTCATTATGCATCTGACGCATCTCTTTCAACTAAGAGTAAGTTAAATAAAGTGCTTTATTTAAATGTCTATGAATATATAATTTATTGGTATTATAACAGTGTGGCGCCGTTGGTGGCCAGAAATAGACCACTCAAGTACTTCCGTGTGTGTCACAAGTAGTAATTAAGAAGCTATAAAACAGCAAATTATGTGTCAACTTGTAGAACAACCGCGAGTTGAGCTAATTCTGGAGCTTGTTGGCCAGTTCCAAAAGTATTTTAAGTTCTAACTCTCTTATCAATTGACACTGGAACTAAAAGTTCATATTTATTTAAAACCTACTTTCGAAACATTATAATCGACGCTTTGTTTTTGTAATACGTCTAAAATTTCCTTTTTAAGTGATGTCTAATTTTAAAAAGAGTAAGTAAATTGCAATTCTTATGATAATAAATGATCTTTTTACCATGATTTTGTAAAAAGTCAGTGTTTAAGGGTCACCGCACACGGGCCACCGGCCACAACCACAAAACGCCGCCACCGGCATATTTCCTGTAGTTTTCGTACATTTTATATGGACTCGCCGCACACGGTTGACGCTGGTGGCCGCCACACGCTACAATCCTAAATGTATGAAAACTACAGGAAATATGCCGGTGGCGGCGTTTTGTGGTTGTGGCCGGTGGCCCGTGTGCGGCGACACTAAAAGAGTGTCCATGGAGTTTCTTACTTCTCCATAGGATCTACTCTTTGGAACGTGCAACTGCCGCGCTGGAGATAGGGTCGGTGAGTGTGTTTTGTTGCAGAAAAACTTGCTGTTCTTGTCGCTAGCGCGGCAGGATTAGCTTCATCTATTTGCCTGACAGACCTTAACTATTCAAAAGTGCCTGTAAACTATGTCTAGGTCTATTTGAAATAAAGGATTTTGTATTTTGTATTTTCTCAAACCTCAATTCTTGATTTTTACTGTCATTATTTGTAGCTCTATGTATATAGAGCTACAATAGAAGAGCTATAATAGAAGTATATTGAACATGATGAAAGTAGAAAGGAAGGAAGTTCTACCTATCTACATTCAGTCCATTACATTACATTACAATACCATCGTATTCATTCAAGTTTTTCAAACTAAATAGACAGTTGTGTTGCTGTGGAGTGTACTTCTTCCTGGCTAGAACACTAGGAAAAAAAACACACACATGTCAACATAAAAAATACTTGGTACCTACACAAAAATAAAATAAAATGAAAGAATAACTCACAACATTAAAATCAGACTAAAAAATCAACATGAAATCCAAGAAAATGCTTAAAATAAAATAAAATTAAAATCGTCAATTAAATTAAAATCAAAAATCAAATCAGAATTAAAATAAATAGTTCAATAAGTTCTATGTAAATTTAACTAACAAGTACATTATGACAAGCACTATCATTTGTAAAAGTAACATAAAATATCTTAGAGCCGATTTTTCAATAGTCAGATATTTTTTATCAGAGGAATAAAAATTCAGGTTTGACAGCTTTGGCATAGAAAATATGTCAAACAGCCACATTATCTGACGAATGAAAAATCAGCCCTTAGTTTAACAAAAAAATCAATCGGGCTGGATACTTAAAACCATACTCTCTAACCATAGCTACTCTATGCCAAGATCATTCTATAAAGGGGACACCCGATATATTGAACGATTGATTGCCGGATGTTTGTCGCTGATCCCTCTTATGTCGCTCGGCACGCTTACCGCTTGTGTAACGGGACATACACTGATCCCCTTGTGCACTCAGTGTTCTGCAAAAAAAATGAAAAGTGGGTCAGGATTTAATTTCTAAGCTCATGAAAGGTGGTCGTTGATGGAAGGACATTGAATTTTGACCTTATTTGAAGAAGTTACTGTAGGTATTTTTGGTTAGCAGGAGTGCTCGTGGTTATCCAGCCATCTAATAAAATCTTACCTACATGACAGAAAACAAGTGACACAAATTAGTAGAATAAATATACGCACCAAACGTGAAGAGATTTTTACGTCATGCGAGCGCACCGTCCCTCATGGAGTTCCGCAAGGCAGTGTACTCGGACCCCCCCTATTTACAGTATATATTAATGACTTCCCTAAATCCATTAAACATCCCATAACACTGTTGCTGATGACAGTACGATAACTATACCATGCCATAATAAGAACACATTTATGTCCGTTTCATATATATGAAACGGACATAAAAGGTACATTAATTGATGCGATAACATGGCTGAATAATAATAATTTAAAAATTAATATAAATAAAACGTTGATTATGCACTTTAGCCAACGATCATCATTATTATCTAATCTTAACATCGAATACAATAATGATAAAATACAGACAGCTAATACTACAAAATTTTTGGGCCTAACAATTGATAGAAACTTAAATTGGAAATCGCATATTGATGCTCTAGCCAAAAGAGTAAGCAGTGGTGCATATGCGTTAAGTATATAAATTATCACGCACTCTAAATATAGAAGCGCTATTAATGGCATACTATGGTTTAATTGAATCCGTCATTAGATATGGAGTTATCTTCTGGGGTAACTCAACCGATAGGGATATCTTTAAAAGACAAAAGTGCTGCTTGAGATCTATGTTTAATCTAAAAACTACCGATAGCTGTAAAGAATATTTCATTAAATATCATATATTATCATTACCCTCACTTTACATATTAGAAATAGCAATGTTCGTTAAAACAAATCCACATTTGTTTCCTCGTATGGCAGACAAATTTCCAAGAAATAGACGTGATGATAGTAAACTATGTGGACATACATCGAAGACTGCACTTATGCGCAAAAGTGTATTTTGCATGGCACCAATTGTCTACAACAAATTGCCCAAAAGTTGGAGAGAGTTAACACTACCTAAACTCAAACAAACAATGAAATTGTTTTTGGCACAAAAAGCATACTATAGTGTTGCAGAATTTTTAAGCGACTCATGGTGATTATTATGGTATTTATGGTCACGAAATTGAGTGTTTATATTAGAAATGTTATTATAATTTAATGCCCATTAATGTGATGTAAATCTTAATTTTATTATTTTATTGTAATTTGTAATATTGGACTAGGAATATAAATAATTGGATAGGTACTTAATGTAAATGATTGAAAATAAGACATTCGTATAACCGTGACTAATATTAATTAATTACTTACATTTTATTTTTTTTTATTTTTTTGAGTGAAATTGAAAAATTGATAATTTTTTTAATAGTATAATTACGTAAGATATTTGCACGCCATGAGAAATGGCAAACAAGTCGTGAGCCATTCTAATTTATGATCTCGTATGCATTTATTATTTTAATTTTGTATGTATACCTACACATGTTTGAGCAAATAAAATTTCTTATTCTTATTCTTAGAATAATAGCCGTTGGTTGCTAGTTAGACTTGTTAGAAAGAGTCACCGCGTCCCTGGAACGAAAAGGGCATTAATTAGCAGGAGCACGGATCAGTTTTAGGGCAGATTTCATCAATCTGAAACAGGGGGCTACTCTCTAAGCCCGAAGTCTGTAGTTTCGGGCTTAGTTACGGGCGAATTCTACTCCGTATCACCTAACCACTAAGAATTTGTTATAACACGATTTGACAGTTACTATCAAATCGTATTGTCGTTAATTTTTAGTTCGGGTTTGAGACTTATCGTAAATCGCGGTGACTCGTTTGAACAAATTCCGCAACCCTTTCGGCACTAGCCCAGCGGGCCACGTGTTCTATGCTGTCATCTCCTTGAGGCGTGCGTGGAACACAACGCGCCGTCGACCCACCCCTCTCTGACACTGATATAATGCCCTATGACACACACCCATCGACTTAGTTACAGAATGTATTTTTATGAGTTACTTCTTAACAATGGAAACATATTGATAAATGAATAATCCACAACAATATTACCATTTATGTACACTTTTTTTTTTTTTGTTTTTAATTCAAAACGGGTAAACTCTTGGCCCAAATCTCACCTGATGGAAAGTGATGATTAGGCCGAAGATGGAAGCGAGTTTCACCCGGAATCCTCTAACATAGAGGAACTGGCTATCATACCTCTAATTGCCGGAACACAACAATGCTGTTAACATTGTTGTTATGGCGACAGACTTAGACATGATGGTGGTAGCTTGCCAGGCGGACTTAGAAGTCCTACCACCAACCAAACCAAGCAAAAAATTTGCCCCCGCTGGGAATCGAACCCGGGACCTCTGGGTCTGAATCGGGTGGTATAACCACTAGACCACGGAGGCGGTTAGTGTCACCTGTTTAGCACCACCCGGGGACCACGTGTAGGGATTCGCTGAAGGGTATTCTCCTACGGACGCGGGTGACTCGGCCCCCAATACCCAACACAACAATATTGATAGTTTTTGTCGAGCATAACTCAATACAATCAATTTAGTTTTTGCAGTCAATGTGTACGATAAACGGGGGATGACATCACTACATACACCTTCCTTGTGTCTTGGACGTTTCGGCTGTCTGTCAAACGTAACACTAGGATAAACTGTGGCTTGGCTTGCAAGCACAGATTATTTTAGCCGTGGGTTGAACGCAAAAGGTATTTGGAGGAACGCGAGTGAGTTTTAGTCAGTAAGAGCCTGACACTCCCTTCCACTCTACCCAGAGCGGAAAGAATCATTTGAGGATTTCCAATCCAAAAGGGAGTCCCATCCGTGGTGGTCTATGCTAAGACCCCTCCGTGACTCGGAAAGCAAGCTTGTGACCATTTGTCTTTGCTGTTATTTGTAGATCTTTTACTGTCGTTAAGGAAAGCTAGAAGTCCAAAAGCCTGAAAACCAGTCCTCCGAAGTGGTACCCAGTAAACGGTTGTGAAGATCAGATAAATGGTCTGGGAAGTACTTACTGGTGTACAACGTTCTACAAGGGTTGCGGAATTTGTTCGAAAGAGTTACTGCGGTCCTAGAAGGTCGTTGAGCTCCTAGTTCTATGTTTGAGTGACACGATAACTGGCAAATGCTTGCACTGTTTGGACAGGTCCACTCAAATTGGTGCGGTACCTTCCTCAAAATACCACTATAGACATTAACCAACATGGTTTTCATATGATTTGACCAGCAGTGCTATTCTGTAACAACATTTTCGTGTCTCGACAGCGGAATCCGAGGTGAGTTTCAAATTCGTATAAATATAAGACCTTATGATGTGTGCAATAAAGTTCACTTTGTAAGCTTAGTCACTCAGGTGAAGTCGATATCGAAATGGTTATTTACAGAATAGACTAGCAGTACGATTGTATGGACTTGTCTCTGAGTTTATTTTTTTGTTTCTTCTTAGAGCATTCAACTAGGAAACACCCACCTCATTTAGTTTAAAATGACCTAAAAAGATTGACGTGTAAAAAAGATTTTTTTTTATAATCTACTTACAAAATAAATATCATTCATCATTTAACGCAAACGGCAAACGCAAATTAGGAGGAGCAGAGATGGGTTTTAGTCAGTGTGAGTCTGACACTCCCTTGTACTCCGTCCAGAGCGGAAGAAATCATTTGATGGTTTCCCATCCTTTAAAAAAACATACATAATAAGAGATTATTTCAATGAGTTTATTAATTTACGAAGCAACAGACAAACACAAAAAGTTTCCTATTCATCTTAGAACAGAACTGACAATGGCCTTCTGACCTTCTTGAAGTAAGCGTGTTTTTGTGCGCAGTGTCATCATTTGATCACATCATCGTCTCCACAGGCGCGTGCTGTGTTGTTCTTGGTTTAATTTAAGTTTAACATGATTTTTGTTTGATAGACATAATTTTTTCATCAGGATATGGATAAGTCACGAATGAAGGAAAACAAACAAAGTTTAAAAAGACATAAAAGTGTTAGTATCCAAGACAATGTAGTATTTTATTTGGTGTTTTTTTATTGTTTTGGTGTTTGTTGTGTAGTCTCATACATTTGACCAACCGAACATTAAACTTGACCAACTAATCAAAAAACTTGACCAAACGATCAAAAATCTTGACCAGCATTTGTTTAAAATTATTTGTTTGGGTTTTATTTTTTATTATTATTTGTGTTGCCTATGTAATTATTTTGCATCCATCCCATTTTAATTTCCCTTTAATTTTTGTAATGTTCTCGTCCTTGTCAAACTTTATGTACCTACCTAGATATTAAGTGAATGATGTGGTCGCCTATAATTGGAAGCGCACTCTTGTGTTTGTCCCTGTCTTTATTATAATGCATGTGATTGTGTAGCCTCTGTTGGCGATCCTATAAAAAAATAACGTAAAGTTTTTAAACTTGACAGGACACTGATTCTGCGATAAGACTTTGCTAGAGCGAAGTTGCGATTATCATCATCATATTAGCCAATTGCTGTCCATTGTTGAACGTAAGCCAAAAGCGCAAAGAGCGCCAACCATCCCGGTCTTGATCAATCCGCATTCATCCGCTGCCAGCCACCTGCGAGTAGCAACTGCAAATTAAGTGGCATAATTTCGTCAGACGTAAAGCTAAGTCGGTAACTTTTTTTTTTTGTTATGATAGGCACGCATTAGATCACTATCTCACTTGGTGATAAGCGATGATGCGATCGAAGATGGAACCACACTTGCCTAGAAGTAACCTATTCACTCTTGACTTAAGACTCCCAGGTTGTAGCCATCAGGAAACACAGACTTCGGCAGGGAATTCCACTCCTTAGCTGGAACTGCAGTGCTATTCTGTAACAACATTTTCGTGTCTCGATAGCGGAATCCGAGGTGAGTTTCAAATTCGTATAAATATAAGACCTTATGATGTGTGAAATAAAGTTCACTTTGTAAGCTTAGTCACTCAGGTGAAGTCGATAAATCGAAATGGTTATATAAAGAATAGACTAGCTGGTCATTGTCATCTGGGTGAGTTTTGTATAACTCGATCGCGGTAACGCAAACGTTAATTCGTTAACTGGAGAAGCACTGTCTGGTAACAAAACAGTGAATCACAGTTTATCGATAAGATTTAACATAAGTGGAAATTTACTTTAACTCGAGTGTATAAAAGTTTACTCTCGGCTTCTTGTTATTTTCATTAGGTAGTTCTATGTTCGGTTTTACAAATACCAGATCGCCTATATCAAAATAAATTATGCCTTTAATTAAAAGCGTAATGATGTTTTGGTTGTAGCTCCACGTAAAATACTGGTATTCAGCCGAGACCGGTTTGACTGGAAGCCGATTCCAATATAGTTGGGAAAAGGCTGGGCAGATGATGAATAATATTTATTTTTTTGTTTTCTTTCTCGGGTCTCTGGAGACCCGGTCCTTTGGTAGGCGTACGAGGGGCCGAAACCAACTCGCAGAGGCCCCGTTAGAAATTTCAAATGTAATGGGGCACCAACCGGCGATTATCCCTGTATGCACTGTGAAAGTATTCCCAAGGACAATCCCCGGTTGGAGCAAGAATATTGCAGAATATGGAAAAAAAAAAAAATGAAACGCTATGGGTTTGGGCGGTTTAGTGGACTGATAATCGTTATAGTTAATCGATATTTATTTATTATTATTATTTTTATTTAGGTAGTAAGTAAGCTTCCGCTTAAAAGATCAAGGTCGATTAATAAGGTGTTAAGAATAGTTTTTGTCCGTCTCGGCATCGATTATATACCCTCTTCACAGTACTTGATAAAGTATCAAAAGTTTGACACGGATTGGTAAAGTGGGATGAGCAATAAAAAGTTAAACAGCTTTTTATTTCATGACTTGAAAAACGGGGACTATATTTATTGTCACCAAAATTTATATTTGTCATCAAGTTGTATCACCTAATAAATAGATCTATCGCCACGTAATATTTTCGTTCTCAGATAAACAAAAAGTGTTCCCAGGTATGAATTATCAAAGTTTTATTACTTAAATAATAGCTTTGTACTCAGAATGGTAGATCTGTCACCAAATAAATCGATTTATTAAAAGTAAAATGGTTAGGTTAGGTTAGAACTGTGACCTTCTACGCACGAGCCGAGCGTTGCCGCGGCAGCGGCTGGCGAGTAACATTTATTTGGTACTAGACCTTATATCTCAGGACTTTAGGTGATTTATTGTGGAACTGATTTTGCATTGTTTGGTGACTACATTTTGGTGACAGATCTACTATTTGGAGGACAAACCCTATTATTTAAGAAACACAAAACTAATTAAATTGGTGATAGCTTAAATGATACCCTTGAAAAACTAATGAGATTAAAGGGATATATTCTATAACCCATTCGCTCTACTTTTTAAGGTTGCGTCTCAAGAACTTCTCAATAAAATTAGTGGGACCTACTGAAAGTGATTTGAGCGTTACTTCAATGGAAATTAGATGGTCGTCTTTGGAGGCTCTCTATCATCTAAATAGGTTTGTATGTAGCAAAACGTGTGAATTTGGTCATTTTAAACTTTTTTTTTGTTGTGAGTAGAAATGTCAGACTCTTAATAACAGTTCACATTCCTTTTTATATTTGAGATGGTTTTGCTTTTAACTCTAGTCTTCAGAGACAAATGGAGTGAACTTACCCAGAAGAAGACTAGTCTCTTTAACTTTGAAGAGATAAGGGTTCAATGTATTCGGAAACATAGAATCAGGTACAGAGTTCCTTTGCTGGGCGCGTTGTAAAAGACGTTTGGAAACGCTCAGTGCGAATTGGTGGAATAGCAACAAGATAGGGGTTTTTTTTAATACAAAACGCGGAAACTCTTGGCCCAAATCTCACCTGATGGAAAGTGATGATTAGGCCGAATATGGAAGCGAGTTTCACACGGAATCCACACAGAGGAACTGACTATCATACCTCTAACTGCCGGAACACAACAATGCTGTTAACATTGTTGTTGTGGCGACAGACTTAGACATGATGGTGGTAGCTTGCCAGGCGGACTTAGAACAAGGCCTACCACCAACCAAACCGAGCAAAACAATTTGGGAATCGAATCCGGGACCTCTCGATCTGAATCAGGTGGTATAATCACTAGACCACGTAGGCGGTTAGTGTCACCTGTTTAGCACCACTCGGGGACCACGTGTAGGGATTCGCTTAAGGGTATTCTCCTACGGACGCGGGTGAATCGGCCCCCAAACTGCTTGCGCTGCTGCTGCTGCTGTGGGTTGGTAACTTGCAGTGCGTCTGAATGTTCCACGGTAGAAGTCAAGTTTATATACTTTTTAAATAATGGTCATCAAACCACCGCCAGAACCTTAAATATATTTGAAGGTTCTGATTGACAGCTGAGGGTTACAAATAAGGAAACTATCCACTGTTCCCTTCAAAACCAAAAACATTCCACACACCCAGACAATAAATATTAGTAACAAAAAAGCTGTAAAGATCGACCTAGACCTGATTACGTTTATATCGCAATAACTCGGCCAGCGTGGGCGCCTGTGATGCTGGACGGTGTGCACTTGAATGAGCGTGAGGTAGATTGAAGTATCAAAGATAATGATGAGGACCCATTAGTTTTAGTGTTAACATATAATCCGTGGGGCCCCTTTATGTCCTTATCCTGTTGTATATGTCTCTTGGTGCCTATTGGCCTAGCTCTATTTTGTCTTCTGATTGATAAGGAGGTAAGTGGAAATTATAAATATATTTTTTTATTAGAGTCATTAATCGTAAATAGCAACTTTTGCTTATAATATACCTACAGGTTTGTACGGAACCCGCGGTGCGCGAGTCCGACTCGCACTTGCCTTTATTTGTGGTTGGTTTGCTCTTGAATCTAGTCTTGGTCAGACATGGCAGAGATAAAGTCTACGATGGAGCGAGCTTACCCAGAAGGAGCCTGTTCACTCTTACTTTGAAGAGATAAGGGTTGTGAGCGTTCGGAAACACATCCTTCATCTAGATATTTGAATCATTTTGCTTTAGGCTACCGCTATTCATACTTCCTTGTTTCGTCCATTTTATCCTGTCTCTGTAAAGCATAACTTTTATGTACCAAACTGGAAGAATCGTGTTAACTTATTTTCCGACGTAAACCAAAGAGAGGAATTCAAGTGACTTTTTATTAATGTCAAATGCAAATCAAAAATTCTTTAACAAAAATGTGTGTATTTAAATCCTCTTTGCGCTAAAAAGTGTGATAAATTCTTTAAAAGTCGGACATTGAGGAATAGTAAAGATTTAACGTGTACTTAACCCCAAAGTTATTTGTTTGCAAACCAAAGGACTGACGTCGGTCATGCTGAGTAACGGTTCAAGGACTGAGAGGGTGTGGTCATGGTGTTGGCGATTAGCGGGGGCTATTAGTTCTTATAGATAAAGCTCAATATTCTTACAGCCCCTTTTTTATGAAGCAATTACCTACGGCACACTGAATTATCGGCTCATTGAAATTATAATATTTTTTCAACACCTCTGCTGTTCTTTTCTGATTTATTTGATTGCGGGATCCAAAACAGCTGAATAGTTTCTCCGAGACTCGTCTAGCTTCATTGAATCAGCTTTTCTCTAGTCGGTCGCTTTCAGGAGTTAGTGGTTGGAAATAATGTAGCGGGCTTGTGCTGAAACAACAAAAAAGCATAGACAAGTGGTACTTTTGAGAGAGCTTGAATAACTAACCGACACTACACATTATTCCACGGAAGTAATAGAGATATTATCGGTTTTGAGGACCTATAATCGCCATCCGCTGGATGCTATACGTACTGGCCCGGTCGATGTGACGATGCTTGGGAAAGCGAGGCCTGTGTTCGACAGTGGAAGTCTTCAGCTGCAATGAAGATGGTGATGGTTATGACGTCACCGTGAACTCAACAGCAAGGATTTCTCAAAATAATCAGGCAGTGTAGATTTAGACCAGTAGACTAATTCACGTAATCAAATAAGTGCTGTTGCAGTGCAGTTGAAGTTAAGTTTCGATCAAAAGTCAGACACGCTCGCGTCAAGTTCGCGTCACGCGAGCGCAATAACGGCATTCTACTGTTGCGCGTCTTTGGTGCGTGCTTCGGAACGCAACATTATCGGCATTCTACGCATTCTACTTTTGTTTGACGTCCCAAAATGACAGCTTATAATATTAAGTTTTGATATTATAATAACGTCATATTCATTGAAATGTAATCGATTCTATTCGATTATTTAGTGAGTGATATTTTTTCTCTCCACATAAGTAAGTTTGGTGGTCGTGCAGTTGACGTGCAGTTCACGCGTAGCTTACGCGCAGTTCAAAGATTACATAGAATACCGGTTAACACTCAAACTTAAACTTAACTGCAACTGCACTAAAACTTATTTGTTCATAAAATTACGTGAATCATCGCCCTCAGGTCGCATCCGCTATCGCTTGCAATGCCACCTCGCCCTAACAAAGTACAGTTGTGTCACTAGTTTACCTAATGTCCACTCAATTTGCACTTCTACGCCAACATGCCACACATTGTTTAGTGCATGTCGTTTGTCTACTCTTCTACAGCAATGGTTTGTTTGAGCACTTTTAACATGTTTGAACTATTGCTACCTGTTCGTGCGAAATTTTTTGAGGTTTATCAATTAATGTTGCGGTGATTTGACTAAATGTGCGAATCAACAGTCCGTTAACAGTTGTTTTTACTTTTGATAGGCACGCGTTTGACCACTATCTCACCTGATGGTAAGCGATGATGCGGTCTAAGGTGGAGCACGCTTGCCTAGAAGTAACCTATTCACTCTTGACTTAAAGACTCCCAGGTTGTAGCTATCAGGAAACACACGACTCCGGCAAGGAATTCCACTCCTTAGCTGTACGCACTATGAATGTGTTCCCCAAATGTGTTCCGTTTTGTGCGTGTGGATGGGATGTCCACAATGTACCGGTGGCCGTTTGTGCGTGGGTGACTTGATGACAATCTGTACTAATATTATAAAGAGGTAACATTTGTTTGTAAGTTTATATGTAGGGGGTAATCTCAGGAACTACTGGTCCGATTTGTAAAATTCTTTCAGTATTAGGTAGCCCATGTATCGAGGAAATATCATCACGGTAAGACTGCCAGTTCCTCTGTGTAAGAGGATTCCGGGTGAAACTTGCTTCCATCTTCGGCCTAATCATCACTTTCCATCAGGTGAGATTTGGGCCAAGAGTTTCCCCGTTTTGCATAAAAAAAAAGACTAAAAGGAGCCGAGCATTAATGGAAAATGTGACGCAGATGAAGTTGCGTGGGTCAGCTAGTCTTTAATAATCAGATTATTGTATCATGGTGTACCAATTAACCATTTTCCTCCATTTGGAGGTCTCTGTCAGCGTCTGTGTTCTCTTCCACATATACACCCGTCATAACTGTCTTCAAAGCAAGAGTGAACATTCATCTTCAGGGCTTGCTCGCTTCATCATAATATTTATATCACCGTTTTCCATCAAGCTGGATCGGGTCAAGAGCAAGCCCATTCCTCAATAAAAAATGAGGTTATTTTTTCAATATTTTACATTCATTTACACTTGAATAACATTAAATACTTCATAGCCGAAGGGGTTAATCTAGAAAATTAAGCAACGCTTGTGGAGGTTGGGTCTTGGATGGGTGACCAATACTCCTAAGTCTTCGGAAAGCACGTAAAGCTGAGTTTAAACGAATAGCTATCGATGCCGGAGTTCCTCAGGGGTCTGTTCTCTCTGCAACTCTTTTCCTGCTGCACATCAATGACCTACTTCAGCCTGGTCTTGTTGGGTACGCAGATGACAGTACGGTTTCAGAGATTCATGTCCAGTGCAACAACCAGCGGGGGTGAAGTTCGTTCATTGAGAGAGGCCATGGTAGAGCGGACAAATTTGACCTTGAGCCTTGTCTCCCAGTGGGGTGACGACAATCTGGTCACTTTTAACGCCACCAAAACTCAGGCTTGTCTTTTTACCACTAAAAGGAGTCGTTTCGCCCAAACTCCAACTTTTCGGGGTATATCTGTTCCTGTGACTGATCGGCTCGAGCTTCTAGGCATGGAGTTGACATCCAGTCTGAACTTCGGTGCCACCATTGAGTACAAAGCCAAAACTGCAGCCAAAAAGCTTGGAATCCTGAATAGAGTGAAGCAATACTTCAGGCTTGGACAGCTTTTAACCCTTTACAAAGCACAAGTCCGATCCTGCATGGAGTATTGCAGCCACCTTTGGGATGGCTCAGCCAAGTACCAGCTTGCCGCGCTTGACTCGGTGGAACGCAGAGCTAAGAGGCTCTTCGGTGACGAAAAACTGGTGAATGCCAAGCTTCACATCTTGGCTCATCGCCGCAATGTTGCCTGCTTGTCGGTCTTCTACAGATTGTACTTCGGCGAATGTGCCCAACAACTCCACGACCTCATTCCACCGGCCCCTTCTACCATCGGACATCCAGACGTACTGCAACTTACCATCCCTACCTTGTTGCTATTCCACGAATTCGCACTAAGCGATTCCAAACGTTTTTTATAATGCGGACAGCAAAAGAGTGGAATTCTCTGCCTGCGTCTGTATTCCCGAACGCTTACAACCCTAATTTCTTCAAAGTTAGAGTAAACAGGCTCCTTCTGGGTTAGCTCGCTCCATCGTAGACTTTGTCTCTGTCATTTCTGACCAAGACTAAGGTCAAGAGCAAACCCATCACAAATAAAAAAAGAGCCGATTCTAACATAGTTGGGAAAAGGCTAGGCAGATAGACAGTCCTTTACAAGGGGATATAACAAACCAAGCTCGTGGTTAAATAACAACAATCGCACGGGTCGATCTTCAAGGTTAAGCAACGCTTGCCAAGGTTGGTTTGTGGATGGGTGACCATCTTAACATATCAAATTCGGAAAGCACGTTAAGCCGTTGGTTCCGGCTGACATTCGTAGATCTTTGGCAGTCGCTACGGATAGTCGAAGCCAGTAAATCTGACTCCAGTCTTGCCAAGAAACACCGTGTTAACCACTTTATGGGTTGTGGAGGTCTGGTAGGCAGCCGCTCCTCGTAAAATACTGGTATTCAGCTGAATCCGGTTGGACTCGAAGCCGACCCAAATGTAGTTGGGAAAAGGCTAGGCAGATGATGATGAAATACCACAGAATTTCAGTTACACATACCCAAATCAAACTCGACCTTTAGCAAGGCATACTTCCATACATTAGCATATCTATCAGATACATTTGCCAACCGATTGTGAATGATACAGCTCATTACTATCCACTTATTAAGTCATAGGTCAGGAGTTATGTTACAGATCAGTTGCGACTGTAATAGTCCACTTTCCATTTGAAATGCTATGTCATTAATGATGGATGACGGTATGGGTCCGCATGAGTGAGAAAAAAAAAATTTGGTATTGATATCTGTGGTAGTATTACGTGTGGGACATAGACAGTTGCTATCGCCATTGGTAATGCAATGATTGTAGTGAGGTTGTCTTAATTAGAAGTGGATTTTGAATAGGTGTGTCTTGTATATGTAAAATTTAAGTCCAAGCTTTTCTGATGGTCGCCACTATTGATATTGGCTTTCAGGAGCTACAGAAAACTGGCAACTAGATAAGTTATGATATTTTCAATTAAAATAATAATTAATTCAAATAATTTCAATAATAGTTCACTGTCCATTCGAAATGCTATGTCATTAATGATGGATGAGAACAAGTATGGGTCCGCTTCTGTTTCTAAAACGTTAAATAAATAAAAAAAGTCATTGATATGTGTGGTGGTATTACGTGTGGGAAATTGATAGTTGCTATCGCTATTGCTAATGTAAATAATTTATTGACGCTGGGTTAAATTGGCTTATTCTAAATAGGTGTGGGTAACTTGCAGTTTATTATGTAAAGTCTAAGTCCAAGCTTTTGTGATGTTCGCCACCATTGATAGTGGCTTTCAGGAGCTACGGTAGTTGGGTAAATTGCTCCTAGATAAGTCATAGGTCAGGAAGGAGTTATGTTACAGTTCAGTTGCGACTGTAATAGTTCTCTTTCCATTTGAAATGCTATGTAATTTATGATGGATGAGAACGAGTATGGGTCTGCCTGCGTGTAGGTATATTGCGTGTATTAAAAAAAAGTTGGTATTGATATGTGTGGTGGTATTACGTGTGGTTAGTGACAGCTGCTGTCGCCATTGGTAATGGAAAGAATTTATAGACGCTGGCGTATATTGGCTTGGATTTTGAATAGGTGTCTTTCTGGATACGTGTAGACGAAGTTGGTTTTCATCGATGAGTTTAGAAATCTTCCTTAAAAAACCAAGTCTTTTTCAAGGCAGTCCGTTATGAAATAAATTTTAAGTCTCATCTACATATTAAACAGTGCTATTTCTTCATCATCACTACACTACACATTATAAAACAAAGCCCTCCGCCGCGTGTCTGTCTGTCTGATCGTGATGAACTCAAAAACTACTTCACCGATTTTCATGCTGTTTCCTCCAATGTATAGAGTGGTTCTCGAGAAAGGTTTTCGTAATTTAACAAGCAGGCGAACCTAAAATATAGTACCGTACAGAATTTAACTCTTACAACTCAGAAAACCATTTCAAGACCCGTGTTTTAGAACTGCCCCAAGCTAAATTGAATTACTTTATGTGATTATAATTTACGATTATGATTGATTTAATTGTTTCAAGTATAAGTAATTAACGGAAATATTCAAATTAGACTGCAGCTGCATTCAGCTGGCGTACAGTCAACGGCACTTCCAAGAAAATATTTAATGCTAGCTTCTGAATGTCGGAAATTATCCCAAGGGTAAAAGGAGGTAAGGGCTCTTGGGATAAAAAGTAGCTTATGAAGTATTTCCAGACTATAGTCTAACTCTGTGCTAAAAATCATCCAGATTCATTCAGCCATTCTAAGCTGAACTGGGCTGAGACTGGATGTATGGATGTTTGTTACCATAACACGCCGAGTAACAAACATCCATTCATACATCCAGCCAAACTTTCGCATTTATTATAGTACCTACTAGCTTTTGTCCCGTGACCTTGTGTGCGTATATTCCGATTTTTGCGTTCCGGTTGGAATTTTGGGACGAAAATATACTAATATTATAAAGCAGAAGAGTTTGTTTGTTTGTTTAGTTGAACGCGCTAATCTCAGGAACTACTGGTCCGATTTGAAAAATTCTTTCAGTGTTAGATAGCCCATTTATCGAGGAAGGTTATAGGCTATATATCATCACGCTAAGACAAATAGGAGCGGAGCAGTAATGGAAAATGTGACGCAGACGAAGTTGCGCGGGTCAGCTAGTTATTCATATACTTTCCTTTTAAATCTCTGTCTTTTGATAAAAACTGTATTAAATAATTTGAATTTATTAATGAATTATTAATAATTTTATTGTTTATCCAATATTACGTTTTAAACCTAAAAAATCAAAAGTGGCCTTCATGTCGTATTTATAAATTAATATCTACTAACATAGTATTATGTATTACTAATACCTACTGTGGACCAAAAGTTGTCTTTTATAAATAAAATGTAAACGACCGAAAAAGTATTTTTTTACTATGTCAACAATATCACACATCTCTATTTCGTAGACATAAGGGTGGTTTTAGCAGTGATGTGGGGTTGTTAACTGTACATAATATGGACTGCATTCAGCAAAATAAATATTTTGGAAGCACGCTATTGTATGAGTTATGCGTGTTTTGACAACGTAAACGATTGTGAATCACGGAACGTGATTCATTTGACACTAAAAGTATTTATATTTTTGTCTTTACTTTGATGTAGATTGATTCAGTTGCTGGGGCAGTTTTATAAGGTTTTTAGTCGTTACGAAGTTGGGCAGTTTTCGAAAAGTTTTCATGGAAAAAAAATCTCATTGGTAGATATTTATCAGGTGAAAGTTTTTCTTCTCAGCCTGAAAATAGCTTAAGGTTATTTTAAGAAAATTAATTAAAACACGATACCGTTTGAAAAAACCCCAAAATAAATATTTAATTATTTACGTTACGCATCCGTGTTTGGGTCACAGAAGTCCATACGTTTACCCAATTTCAACAGAATCGATTTTTTGGATCCGGAGAAAACTGGCTGTGAAAGACGGACAGACAGACACACGAGTGATCCTATGAAGGTTCCGTTTTTGACGGATGTTCGGAACCCTAAAAAACGTGCAAAAATATGGACAACCCGTAAGTGCGACTCGCACTTGGCTAGTTTATTCTCCATCAGTTACATCCCCAACATCACCGTCCGTATTCAGCTTTAATTTACAGAAACTCATAAAATCTACATAGCAATAAAAACACAACAAATCTTTGTAGTTCTTTCCTCAAAAGACCATTTCAGACACTGATCTGCATGGTCCTCATATAACGTATTGTGAATATGAGGACCATGTAGATTGCTATGTTAGGGGTTTATTTCACTTAATGCTAGTCTGGCGGTTTGAGTTCTTTATGCATCCTACACAAATGTCCTTACTTTGGTATTTTTGTCAGTTCGTTGAGCTCCTTTAAGTTCTAAGTTTGAGCTACACGATAACTGGCAAATGCTTTCACTGTCTGGACAGGTCCACTCAAATCTGTGTGGTAATTTCCTCAAAATACCACTTCAGACATTAACCTGCATGGTTCTCATATAATTTGACCAGTACGATTTTATGGACTTTAAAAGAGACTTATGACCTCTGAGTTTGTTTCGGCGTTTCTTCTCAGAGCAGTCAACTAGGAAACGCCGGCCACATCTAGTTTAAAATGACCAAAAAAGATTGACTTGTAAAAGTGTTATTTACAACCTACTTACAAAATAAATATCATTTAACACTTGCCATCTCCTTCAATATCAACACGTAATACAAACCTGACCACTCTCAATAGGTAGGTCAGAATCTTAATGAATTCTCTAAACATTTGTCCACAGGCACACTGTGACTTGACCCGTGAGAACGCTTGCAATTATTTTGTTCAGTCCATTGTCGTGACGGCTGGCTAAAGAATGAACGCTTAATATTGTGTTCTTTAGTGTCCGATCGAAACTAGTTTTTACGGCCGAGACTGAAACTGAATTTCGGCCGAAACTGAAACTGAATTTTGGCTGAAACAGAAACTGAATTTCGGCCGAAACCGAAACTGAATTTCGGCCAAAACCGAAACCGAAACAAAATTACTTTGCAAACAAGTTATAACACAAGTCACGATTGTGAGCGGGCACACGACAAATGACACAGCATCATCATCATCATTTCAGCCGAAAGACTTCAACTGCTGGATATAGGCTCCCCCAAGCGTCACCGCAACGACCGGTCCTGTGCGTCTCGCATCCATCGGCTACCCGCGACCTTCACCAGGTCATTGGTCCACCTTGTTCCCACAAGGTGGACCTTCCAACGTTGCGTCTTCCAGTACGCGGTCGCCACTCTAAAACTTTTCGGCCCCATCGATCATTCGTTCTGCGAGTAATGTGCCCTGCCCACTGGCACTATAGTTGGGCGATCCGTCGGGCTATGTCGGTAAGTTTCGTTCTCTTGCGGATTTTATCATTTCTGGTTCGATCACGCAAGGAAGCTCCAAGCATTGCCCTCTACATTGCTTTTCGGCTATCCGCAGCCGAAACCAGTCAGTTTTTTTGCCGAAACTAAGCCGAAATTTAAACCGACACCGAAAGTTTGCTCGGACACTAATATTCTTAGGCTTAATATCTCAAAGGCGGGGTTCAGGTGGTGACTGGAATGTGTTGACATTTCTAGTGACTGTTTTTACATGGTAATGCGGACTGATGCCGTTGATTCGCGGTAGGTGCGGATTTAAGACGCTTGTCGGTTGCGAATTCTTCATCAGCCTTGTCACCATTGTGCAAAGGGAATTTAAAGGTTTATGTATCTTCTACAAGGAAGTATCAGATGTTACAGTTTGAAACTATTTATTTAGGGTATTATTAAATTACAATGTTTACAGTATCTACATTATGTACAAACGCATAAAAAAAACAAAATAAATCATTGGGCATCAAAAAAATAATCCACATCGCTGTCAACGGCAAAAGTGCCCAGAACACTGGCAGCATTGCCACGTTGAATGGCAATGCTGATTCTTTGGCCGAAGAAAAGCCCAACCCTCTGGTCACGTGAACCGTCGACAAGTTGTTTGCTGATGTTACAGTAGATATTAGCAGTGCGATTCTGTAAACATCTCACTGTGTAAGCAAGACTAAGGTGTAGTGAACACGAAGTGACCTGTCAATACATAAAAAAACTTTTTACAAGAAGTCGGTTGTATTTTTTTGTAAAAAGTTTTTTATGTTATCACTTTTTAGTGGTACCCCACACCTAACAACACCACTGCAAAATCACAGAAAAGCAATATACGCAATTTCAATTACTTGGATGACACAAAACTGTCATCCAAGTAGACGAATTCCAGCTATTTCGATTTAAAATCCAAAGTTCGAAACCGATTTTCATAAAATTGAAATGAGACCAATCTGCAAGTACATCCTTTCAGATAAAACAAGAATTTTTCAAATCTGTTCATAATTGTTGGGAGTTATGAGGTAAAAAACATTAAAAAAAAAAAAAAAACATACAACCGAATTGATAACCTCCTCCTTTTTGGGAAGTCGGTTAAAAACAAGCCTAATGTTTAGAGTTCCGTACCCAATGGGTAACCAACGGAACCCTACCCTATCTGTCCGTCCGTCGGCCTGTCAGCGGGCTGTATCTCAAGAACCGTCATAGGTAGACAGTTGGTCGGTAGTTGAAACTTTTACAGATTGTGTGAACAACTTGCATTCCTTTTATGTATTCTCATGTCTCTACTAATGAACGCCTTGTTTTGTCTTACTATAACAACAAATAATAAAAATTAAGGTTTATGGTACGGAACCCTTCGTGTGCGAGTTCGACTCGCACTTGGCCGGTTTTTTTCTAATGTAAGCTTGGCAACTGTCAAAAAGTTCGGTCAAAAATTCATGCAAATTTCTTTTCTAGTTCAAATTTACACGAACTATAGAGGCATTTTTTCTCATGTCATCTGCCTAGCCAGGTCGGCGCTTACAGTTAGGTAAAAGTCCTAAATATATATATACATGCCAGCTTGATGCCCTCAAGTCGGTTGAAAAACGAACCAAGAGGATCATCGGTAATGATAAGCTTGTCGAATCGAAGCTCCAAAGTCTTGAGCATCGACGCCGAGTTGCTGGCCTGTCGGTGTTTTATTGGTTACATTTTGGGGAGTGTGCGACGGAATAGCATAATTGAATTCCGCAAAGGCCGTTCCACCATCGGACCCCCAGACGTACGGCGCTGCGCCACCTGTACATGGTGGACATCCCACCTATACGCACAAAACGTTTTGGGAATAGGTACATTCATTGTGCGTACAGCTAAGGAGTGGAATTCCCTGCCTGAGTCTGTGTTTCCTGATAGCTACAACCAGGGAGTGTTTAAGTCAAGAGTGAATAGGTTACTTCTAGGCAAGCGTGCTCCACCTTAGTCCGCATCATCGCTTAACATCAGGTGAGATGGCGGTCAAACGTATGGCCTATCAACAATAAAAAAATAAAAAAATATATATAGTTAGCTAGTTAGTTGTAGCTGTAGTATATAAGAAGCGGATTCCAGTCTTGATGTAGTTGAACAGAGTGAGACTGCTTGTTTATCTCCAGAAGATTTTCCCCTTTTTGAAGATTACCCTGTGCGAAGACCGCCTTTGAGATTGTAACACTTGTTTTTGTAAATGTTTTTTTCCGTGCTTATTATGAGGTGTACAATATAGTATCCAATAAATAAATATCAGTGAGTTATGGCATTTAGAATGTTCCGATGCCAAAGAACCGGATCTTAAGATTTATTTCTACTTTTTTCTAAAACATAATCTTTACACAAGATTACGTAGAAATATTTAACGCTTACGTAACATAACTAAAATGTCGGGAAAAATAACAAAGAACGTTTTTTCGTCTCAATTCTTTCTAACTCCCCCGGCTATAACATTACTACGCGAAAACACGCTAACTTAATAACGATGTTTTGACAAAAGTCCTATTAATAATACACTTGCGTGCAAAAAAATCGGCCCAGCCCGCTAGGCTGTTTTATGGCGTGATAATAATGATCAATGTGCTAGGTGCAATACTATCTGATAGACAGAAAAGAAAGGGCTTCTTTTAACAGTCATTAAATTGACTTTATAATAAAGTACGTTGTACGTTTTTTTTTGTGCACAAGCATAAAAAAAACGATAGCATATCGCCAAAAAACTTCATTCAATTTTTATTACCAGCCATTGCCTTTATTGCTGCTCCATTCTTTTTTTTATCGACCTTATAAATGTTTTTAAAAATCTTTGTTGTGTTCATTCCCTCTGGATATCTAACTATAGTTCCTGGAATATTTTTGTAGACTAGCCCGAACGCATAGTGTTAAAGCCACCCCATACAGATGTTCAATAGGATTATGATCAGGAGGCCAATCGCGCTAATTTTAAAAGTTTAGGTCCGCTTGCAATTCGTTTCCAATTCAGTTTTAGTTATGATCTAATTTCGATTCACCTGTAAGGAATTTGGTATCGCGCTAAAGTTTAATTAAAACTTCAACCAAACTTGCGTCAAAACTATATCGTAACCTTTACAAATATTTTCGTATTTTCCTTCAAAATCCAAACAACACAACGCGAACGATTGAGAAAAAGTCACGAAAAAGTAGCACTGTTTCAACTTTTTGTTTGACAGCGGTAACGTTACAGTTGTGATGCAGTTGCGTTCCAAGTTTCTGTCAAACGTTTAGCGCGATACGGAATGTTTAAAAAAGTTGTGAAATGGCTACAGTTCAGTTGCGTTCCAACCGAATTTTATTAGCGCGATTGCCCTCCAGGGCACTTTACTCCAGGGTGGGCCGATTTTTTGCACGCAAGTGTAGTTGAGTAAAAGTGCTCTTGCGCACAATCGCTGCGGGCGACCATTATGCGAAATGACTATGTGATCGATCACACAACTTTATCGAGATATATCAATATTTCACTGTGGTCTATTGCATTAGAGTATTAAGATATTAAATATTATATCTAACGGTAAATTTAGCGTGTAAGTATTGTAGTGGGTTCACTGCGTAGGTGAAAGGTAAAAGTGTTGTAATACAGAAAAATTGTCACCTTGACATTATTTTCTTGACCTTGAAGATGTCACGGCATTTTCTGGGTTTTGAAGCCATATAATGGTGCCAGTCTTTAGGGCTCACTTCCAGTCGACAGCGATGCGGACGAATTTGGCATATTTTAGTTATGAGTTTTTAATGTGTGTAATGTGTATTAGTAGATTTTTAATGTGTATTTATTTATTTTTTTATTTATTTATTTATAGGTAATTAAAACGGTACAAGTCCAATTACATTAATTAACATAGAATTAACAGAACAAAAAAAAGAACATAACAAGAAACAAAATGTGCACAAATTTGAAATTTTAATAAGAATTTAACATGAAACAGTGGACACCCTCGCATACTGTCTCTCACAGAACACCAGACAAGCTCGCATTATTTTCCTCCATTCATCAGAAAACACATCACATTCAGGATCGGCAGTCAGAAGGGCGTTGAGCATCCTTAGAGTACGACACACTGGAGATTCGGCTCTAGCGACAGTTCTAGACGGCGGTGGTGCGAACAGGTTGTGACGGTGGCTCTGACGGTGCCCAATGTATTTGTCAGGTACGAATAATCGGCTGAAAAGGCCGTGGAGCTCAAGGCAGTCCATACGTCCCCTAAGAGTTTTACAGGCAACCGTGAGCTGATCAAAGCCCCTTCTCACTTCTAATGAGTTAAGACCCAACACCCCTAAAAGATAGTTGGTGGGGTACATGTAGGGGAAGAAATAGTACAGCCTTTGAAATAAAAATCTCAGGAAGGTTTTCTGCACTTTCTCAAGCATCAGTGTCTGAGATGCGGTATGCGGGTTTCAGACACAGGCACTGGACTCAAGTTTACTCCGAACTAAAGTGGTGTACAGAAGTTTAATAACACTGGGATTGCGGAATTCATGTGCGTTCCTTAATACAAATCCCAGGCGCCTGAAAGATTCCTTCGCAAGGGTAACTACATGTTCTTTAAATGTCAGACAGCGGTCGAAAGTAACTCCCAAGTCCTTTATGTTGGTGACACGAGTAATTACATTACCACCCAAATTATAGTCGTAATGGATTGGTCGCAACCCTCGACCGTATGTCATGACATAGCACTTGCCAGTATTAAACAACAACTTGTTCATAATGCTCCACTCATGGATTATGTCAATATCTCTTTGTAGGAGTTCGCAATCCACGTCAGTTCTGATTTGTGCAACTAGTTTCAGGTCGTCGGCATATAGTAGGCATTTTGCAAACCTTATCTCAGCTATAAGATCATTGATCATGATCAGGAACAGAGGCGGACCTAACACGGATCCCTGACTCACGCCCGAGCGAATATAATAAGGTTTGGACTCGAAGCAGCCATGCCGGACGAATTGCTTGCGGTCCCGTAGGTAGTCGGCAAAAAAGTTAAGAAACCCGGAAGAGAAACCCGCAACCCCCAGCTTTGTCAAGAGAATGTCATTGTCCACTTTGTCGAATGCCTTCTGGAAATCAAAATACAGAACGTCTACCTGCCTACCGGTGTCCAAACTACTAGAAATGAAGTCAACATGAATCAGCAGATTCGAGTTGACGGAACGACCAGGCCGAAAACCGTGTTGGGCATCAGAGAGAGACATGTTTAGTTGCTTGTTGATAACAGTGTGGAGGATATGCTCAAAAACCTTTGCAATGGTTGGCAGGATGGCGATGGGCCTGTGTTCATCCACAGCTGCTTTGTTGCTGGTTTTGGGGATGGGAATAACTGGAAAATGTATGTAGTTAGATGAGTACCTATTTATCATATAACATAACTATGTGACGTTTGTTACAGCAGTATATATTTTTAAACAATTACATTATGGTGCCAACAAGAATACGTTGAACGTCCAAAACTAGGTAGGTATTCGTGGTCTCCAAAAAGACTTTTAACAGTAGAATTTTTTTTTTCAAACTCAAACCCAAGCATTTATTTCAATTAAACCATTTTTTTTAACAGGCACTTTTGAATTGTCAAGGTCGGTCGGTCCAAAAAGATGAAGCTATTTGCACGTTTTAAAGCGTAGATCTCTATAGAGAAGAACGTGCAAGCAACTCCACGGACACTCTTTTAATAGGTACAAGCCCTCGCCAAACTTTGTGACCGCTCTGAAGTTAACTACAACGGGGGTGCAGTAATAAATCCAATACAAAAACAGCACCGCGCGAGGCTTGCGCATCGGAAAAACTAACTTCAGGGCGGTCACAAAGTTTGGCGAGGGCTGTACCTACGTAGGAAGTAGTTGTAGCTCTTTTTTGTGGATTTTTTTAGTCAACTGTGGCGTTTGTGATATAATGTTCAAATAACTTCAAGTAAAACTGGCCAAGTGCAAGTCGGAGTCTCACACGACGGGTTCCATACAATAAACAGAAACAATACACGTTTCTGGTATGGGAGCTCCCTTTATAATTTAAGTTTTAATTTTTGTTGTCATAGGGGCAATACACATTCACTGTCTGTGAAAAAACTTTTTTTACGTGATGTCGGGATGTCGGTTATATTTTTTGCAACTTTTTTTTAATTTTTTTTATTATGTTGGAGCGATATGAAAGAAATGGGAGTTGGTGAAAGTTTGACGGCTGATAGGGCAGGGCGGCTGGAAGGAAAAAACGTGTTGCGCCGACCCCAAGTAACATGGGATAAGGGCAGGAAGATGAAGAAGAAGACTTTTAATTGGTGATACTTGGTTGACGACGTCTTCGCCTACGTAGAAATTGAAATACGTAATGAGCATTTTTATGCTCATAAAATAAAAACTACTGAGCAAAACTAAATAAAATTTTTAAAGGACCAAAATGGCAAGTATGCCTCATCGAACTAAAATCGCGAAAAGAGTGTCCTTGGAGTTTCTTGCACGTTCTTCTCCATAGGATCTACTCTTTGGAACGTGCAACTGCCGCGCTGGAGATAGGCTCGGTGAGTGTGTTTTGTTGCAGAATAACTTGCTGCTCTTGTCGCTAGCGCGGCAGAATTAGCTTCATCTATTTGACTGACATACCTTGACTATTCAAAAGTGCCTGTTAAATGGTCTATTTGAAATAAAGGATTCTGTATTTGTATTTGTAAGAATCGCACAAATCTGATCAGGAACCTCGGAGTTTGCGGTATATTATACATATAAAAAAATATTACCCGCCGAATAGAGCACCTCCTTTTTTGGAAGTCGGTTAAAAATTTGAACTGCCTTCCTATAATTGCGGTTCTTGAGATACAGCCTCCTGAGAGACTGACTGACAGACGGATGGTTTGACGGACGGACAGCGGACACTAAGGGCGGGTTGTTTCAACTACACTTAACGCACGCGTAAACGTTAAAAATGGTGCTAACTATCGTCAAATAAAAAAATTGGGTTGTTTCACAAAATGTCAGCGTTAACGCACGTAAAATATAACGTTTACGTTAACAGATGGTCTGAGCACTCGTTAACGTAACTTTAGTTGCGTCAAATAGAACAATATTGTGAAAATTCTTTTGAATTTCTCAATACCAGTTCTTCTGATGACACAAATAAGTGGTGGAATGCAAAAAAAGCTATTTAGGTAGGACCCGTGTCAATAACTTAGCTATTGGAATGAGCAGGAATTTATACCAGAATGTTTTGAAACAACGCTTCTAATTTAACGAACGTCAAACATCGTCCGTTATCGTAACTTTATGACGAACGTATGTTACGTTAACCAACTGTTTGATAGAACCCGCCCTTAGTGATAGGGTTCCATTGGTAACCCTTCGGCTACGGAACCCTAACAGAAAAGGTTTTCTCTCGTATGGCACAAACAATTTGTCAAACAGCTCATGCCATTAGTAATACTAAAAACAGCCAATTAGCGAAAGAGCAGTTGGGCGGAATGGATAAAATCCATCGAACATACATGCCTACGAGTTCATGAGGTTATTTTTAAAACACCAAAGAGAAATATGAATAGCATCTGTTTTGACATGCCGTACTGCAGGTCCAGGTAGTGCAAGGAAGTCGCATTAGCATACCTACCACGCGACAGGTATTAATGGGGCTGGCAGGGAGCCAGGCTGGTGAGTGACGATGGCGCTATGTACGGAAGTACTTGATATATAAACTTGTTTATGTGAATAAAAAAAAGAACAAGAATAAGAATATTTATTTGTAAACATAGGTAGTTACATGGTATGTGAGATGTCACAATGTTGGATTGTTTGTCTGTGTGTTGTTGCGTTGTGTGTATGTTGTGTGTTTGTTGTGTCTGTATGTTGTGTGTGTATTTTATTATGGTCGATTTGTCGACGGTTCACGTGACCAGAGGGCTGGGCTTTTCTTCGGCCAAAGAATCAGCATTGCCATTCAACGTGGCAATGCTGCCAGTGTTCTGGGCACTTTTGCCATTGACAGCGATGTGGATTATTTTTTTGATGCCCAATGATTTATTTTGTTTTTTACGGCACTTGACATTTTCCGGTGACTTATTCGCCATATTGTGTTACTATGTTTGTATGTGGCCGATTAGATATACTACTTAATGAAAAAAATTGACAATTGTTGGGAGGTGAATTAATCATCATCTGCCTAGCCTTTTCCCAAATATATTGGGGTCAGCACCCAGTCAAACTGCATTCAGCTGAATACCAGTATTTCACGTGTAGCGGCTCCCTACCAGACCTCTACAAATAACATTAATTTACCCGGGAAGTAAATTAATGTTTTGGCATTATTTCTCAAACGTATTTCCAATAAAAAATCCGCCAAAAAACTTTGGAAATTTCATTGATTTTCGAATAGTTTTGACATTTTTTTTTACAGAAATCTACACCATCTCAAAAGTTTCAGCATGTTCAAAATACCTACATTATGTACATAATTCGTTCCATTCTTTCTAACTCAAATTATTTCCAAGATAATACGACGAAGGCAGCTGTCCTGGTGAAGGTCGCGGGTAGCCGATGGATGTGAGACGCACAGGACCGTTCGTTGTGGCAACGCTTGGGGGAGGCCTATGTCTTTGATATGATGATGACGCCAAGAAGAATCGTGTTTCCCAATAATTTGGTTGTGGAAGCCAGACGGCCTCCATGTTAAATACTGGTATTCGGCTGCATAAGGTGAGGCTGGAGGCATGGCACAACACGTCTGTTACCGTATTCCCAACAGTCATGATTTGAATATTGAATATTGACGGCACGGTTGGCGCAGTGGTGGAGCGATCGGCTGCTGCGTAGCGTGTCGTGGGTTCGATTCCCGTACGGAAAAAATATTTGTATGGCCTACAGATAGTTGTTCCGGGTCTGTCTGTTTGTGTATGAGACTTTGTATGTTTGTAAACGCATCTACGATACAGGAGAAATTCCTAGTGTGGGGCAACGTTTCTGTAAAAAAAAATATGCTAGGCTGATTGGTTCATGTAACGCTTGATAGACATAGTGGTAACCGCAGTATCTTCTTATAAACAGTCACAAGAACATGAATAAAAGCGGTCACCCATCCACAAACCAACCGGGCCAAGCCCCGCTTAACCTCGCAGCATTTCACCCGTAGTAATACTAGTAGCCATTTAACCACTACATCAATGATATCGCGAAGCATCACGACAGGTATTAATGGGGTTGGCAGAGAGCCAGGTTAGTGGCGCTATGTTGAGTATGCTAGAGTACATTAAATGGTCGATGACTCGTAGTCTAGGAGTTGAGATAGGTCAGTTTTTTGGGAGTATGACGAATGGTGTGACGAATTTATCAGGTATGATGTAATAAATGAAGCAAGATAATTACTGAGAATTAATTTCAGAAGTTAGCAGCAGCCTATAATGCTGACAAAGCTAAACAATAGAATAGAATACTCTTTATTATGTACACCATATAAGTTACAGAAAAAATAGATGAAGAAAACATTACATAGGGTGAGACAATGGGCGGCCTTATCGCTAAATGTTTGTGCTTTGTGATTGATCTAAGAGCGATCTTTTCAAGACAACCTTAGGATGGATTTTAAAGAGAAAGGAAATACAATACTGTAGGTAGTCTTAGGTGTACGACGTATATGAATAAATACATGATAGATAAATACATTATGAAACAAAAAGCATATAACCCAAGTAAAAATGATCAAAGAGAAAGTGATGTTTGACCATTGTTTTAAAAGTGGACATAGATTGAGCACGTCTTACTGAACCAATACACGTCAGATTAAACACATTATAACCGGGACGAGTCGTGAGCACACTCTCCCATTGGTTGATTTGACAACGACAGCTGCTCTGACGCTTCAAATTATTGGTTCGTCAGTCAATGCTCGTCGACTATTGCCCTTGCAAGTTTCGTTCGCCCACCGCACATTGGCGAGATCACAATGCTGCATTCATTTGTGCAGACGACTTGTGCGCGCTACTATCCCTATAGTAGACATGAAGTGTAGGCTTGGGTATAATGCCTGCCGGAGTTTCTATTCGAAAGAGATACCGCGGCTCCGGAACACAAAGGGCAATGAAGGAACATGGATGGGTTTTAGTCAGTAAAAGTCTGACACTCCCTCCCACTCCGCCCAAAGCGGGAGAAGTCATTTGATGATTTCCCATAACTAAAAAAAAGCCAATCCATGAACTCAAGATAGAATGACAGCTCACTTCGTGATTATTAAAGTATTGCCACCAATCAACAAAATAACTACTGTAAATCGCTAAACAGAGTCTTTTCGCAAATATCTTAGTTTTTTTAGTTGGTTACTAGTACGCTGTCTTTACTAATAATTACTGTTAGAAAAAATACGACTACCTAAATTACATTACAGCCTAGCCACTAACTTCCCAAACTAGTTGATAATTATTTATCTATTCCGGATAATTCTGTCTGGTGGCAGATAGATTTAGCTACCCAAGACCTTGAAAGTCTCATCGTAATCAACATTTCGATTGATTACCAATCAGTGTTCTATGTGATGGCATCATGAACAAGTCAGGACAGGTACTCCGAGGGCTGGCAGCGAGCCAGGTCTCAGGCGCTAAACGAGAGCGCTATGCGCCTGCGCATACGATAAATACTAAGCGGTCAACGGAGCGTCTGCTGGTGAGAGATTTCTACCATGAAAGAACTTGAGCCGATTTGTATAAGTAGATAGGAAACAGTGTTGCTTCATTTGTAAATAATGTTTTATTATAGTAATGAAACTGTGAATTCCCAGTCAAAAAATTGATTTAGACGTTAAAAGCATTATGATGAAAATGTCAAAGGCCAAAGGCCAAAAGCCAAAGGTTGTCTTGAAAAAATCGCTATTAGCGATAAGGGCGCTCATTGTAACGTGTTCTTCATTTATTTTTCTGTAACTTATATGGCGTACATAATAAAGAGTAATCATTTCTATTCTGATCCAAAAGTATGATAAATCGGGTACATATTTTCTATCCTAATAATAAAGCTGAACAGTTTTATGGTATGTTTGAATTGCACGTGCTAATCTCTGGAACTACCAGTCGGAGCTGAAAAATCATATAGCATTTGATAGCCCAATTCTCGAGGAAGGCTACAGGAGATTTAACATCACGCTAGGATCCATAGGCTCCGAGAAAAATAACTGATTATCATTACCTACTTTTGGATCACCCTGATACGCTGATGAACTCAGAGAAAATGTATTAACAGACGGCGCTTCACAATGACCCGCAGCTAAGTAACACGCCCGGCTTCTTTTAAACCGGCTTCCCAAAAAGGAGGAGGTTCTCAATTCGGTTGTATTTTTTTTTTAATGTTTGTTACCTCATAACTCCGACAATTATGAACCGATTTGAAAAAATCTTGTTTTATCTGAAAGGATATACTTGCAGCTTGGTCCTATTTAAATTTTATCAAAATCGGTTACGAACTTTGGATTTTAAATCGAAATAGCTGGAATTCGTCTGGATGGTTTTATGTCATCCAAGTAATCGATATTGCGTATTTTGTTTTTCTGCCATTTTGTGTACCACTAAAAAGTGAAAAATGAAAAAACTTTTTACAAAAAAATAACCGACTTCCAAAAAAAAAAAAAAACTACATATAGTAAAAAATAACTTTAATTTCGGAAGTCCGTGTCAAAATACGAAGAAACTAACAAAAACACCGATTTCCGAAATTAAAGTATTTTTTTACTTTGTAGTGTTTTTTTTTTTGGAAGTCGGTTGTAGTTTTGTATGACAATATCGTTGAGTAGGAATCGTCCACTGCTCGTTACTGCAACTAATGTACGGATGCGTGGTTGCAAACAATTGAACCGCGTAGCTAACGTGGCAAACCACGCCGAAAATGTCCTAAGTAGCGGTCGAAGGACGACTGTACCTATTAGGTTTTCCCCAGTTCCTAAATTTGCTTTCAGACTACGCTATAAGCACAACAATATCGCGCATAGTTTTTTATATTTTTTTTATTGGCGTCTCGCAGCTACAAACTCTAGACAATTGTAGCTACTTAACCGGACTTGCACAATATCGCGCATCATACATTGCAATGTCAATAATATATAGTACAGTACAGTGTGAACGTATCCATAGCAATGTATGGCGCGATATTGTTGTGCTACTGTTGTATTACGCTCAGAGCACAACAGTATCGCGCATCATACATTGGCAATAATATATAGTACAGTACAGTGTGAACGTGTCCATAACAATGTATGGTGCGCGATATTGTTGTGCTATGAGCTATATACTAAAATTGCTATTATTAGCTTAGTCTCAAAGCAGCTTAAGAGTGGATTGCACCAATGAAATTGAACGCGATCAGTACCTCTAAACTGCGATCAAGAGCCGTCAGTGTCAATATTTCACAGAAAATAGTGACACTGACAAGCTGGTAAAAGTGGTTTACATGCTGATCGCGTTCAGTTTCATTAATGATATCCGCCCTAAATCTAAACTGCAAGCAACATTTTTCAAGTAACTCATCAGCATTCTATTTATTAGTAACATTACATAGTTATGTCTTCGTCAGAAAAATAGATCATTACCAGTCTTCACGGCAGTGTTAAGAACAGGGTTGGCAGAACGCCATGTGATTACGAGGTGTGATTCGAGGAATGCACATTATGCGCCGACGTTGGGCCAATGACCCGCTGTTATGCAATTTACTAGTGTGACTGACGGGTGTGATGCACGGGGGTATTTAAAATTTTATTATAGTAAATTTCTTATTAAAATACTCAACAGTCAGTGAACAATATTCGTACATTTTTTTTCAGTTGTTATGTCTGCGTCTGTGTTTCCGAATGCTTACAACCCTTATCTTTTCAAAGTTAGAGCGAACAGGCTGCTTTTGGGTAAGCTCGCTCTATCGTAGACTCTGTCTATGTCATTTCTGACCAAGACTAGAGTCAAGAGCAACCCATCTAAAAAATAATAATAAGTGCTTTTATTATATAAACAATAAAATGTTGCTCAATACATTTGTGTTAAAAGTCTTCACATTCTGAAAAGTAGAGAGCTTTTAAGCTGTGTTTTAGAAAGAGATGTGTGAGGATGGGTATCGAGGATGTGTTAAATGATATTTGTTCTGTAAGTATGTATTAAATAACACATTTTAACGTAACCTATTCACTCTAGTCTTGATATAAGACTCCCTGGTTGTAGTTATCAGGAAACGCAGACTCTGGCAGGGGATCCACTTCTTAGCTGTACGCACAATGAAAGTATAAATTGAGTGTACCTACTATAGACAGCTTGGACGTCTATCTTTTTTGGTCATTTTAAACTAGATGAAGCCGGTGTTTCCTAGCTGACTGCTCTGAGAAGAAACACCGAAACAAACTCAGAGGTCAAAGTCTCTTTTAAAGTCCATAAAATCGTACTGGTCAAATCATAATATGGGAACCATGTAGGTTAATGTATGAAATGGTATTTTGAGGAAAGTACCACACAGTTTTGAGTGGACCTGTCCAGACAATGCAAGCATTTGCCAGCTATCGTGTAGCTCAAACTTAGAACTTTAAGGAGCTCAACGGCCTGACGAATAATACTAAAAAATGAACATTTGAGTAGGCCGCATAAAGAACTTAAACCGCCAGACGAACACTAAATGAAATGGACCCCTAAGATGACGCATGATGTGTTAGTTAAGAACCAAAAGAATCGCTTGCACTGAGCGAGGCTAGGTAGATAAAAAAATTCGGAAGTCGGTGTCAAAATACGAAGAAACTAATAAAAACACTGACTTCCGAAATTAAAGTTATTTTTTACTTTGTAGTGTTTTTTTGTTTGGAAGTCGGTTGTATTTTTTTTTGTAAAAAGTTTTTTTATTTTTCACTTTTTAGTGGGACCCCACCTAACCTAACAATACCACTGCAAAATCGCAGAAAAGCAAAATACGCAATTTCGATTACTTGGATGACATAAAACCATCATCCAAGTAGCCGAATTCCAGCTATTTCGATTTAAAATCCAAAGTTCGTAAACGATTTTGATAAAATTTAAATGGGACCAATCTGCAAGTATATCCTTTCACATAAAACATCAATTACAACAACATTGTTTATGAAAAACAAGAATTTTTCAAATCGGTTCATAATTGTCGGAGTTATGAGGTAACAAACATAAAAAAAGAATACAACCGAATTAAGAACCTCCTCCTTTTTGGGAAGTCGGGTAATTAAGTGATTCTTTTGTTTTTTATTTTTTTTATTTGAGATGGGTAACAAACTCCCTAAACATCCGCACATCTCTGGTTTAAATGCAGCCTCATATTTTTGCTGAGATGCCAATCGCAACTTATGATGATAATATTTTGTAGCGGCTTTTTGTAAGACTAATGAATTATGTTATGTCAATTTTCCTAACATTTTAAAATTATTAACGGGTAGAATATTGCTTGTTGATCAGATTACAAAATATTTTTACTGATAGAAACCTACACTCGCTGAAAAAGTGTATTCTAAACATGAAAATACAATGCAGATAGTCAATATTCCGTGAAACACTCAAACTAAATACGAATCTATTTGTAAAAACATTACTAATCATCTCATAGATAAGAGAATGCGATAACTTGGGGAAATCCATAGGAAGTGACTCACACGGGTGAGCGTGCGTGTGTGCGTGTGAGTTTTCACGGAAATGCTCAGTGAAACTATGGAGTTATGAGTTTTACTGTATAGCGTGCGATTTCCCTTATCTTTCGCACTTGTGACGTCATAACACGTAATAATGGTAATTTAGAGTCTCATGTAAGAACAATCAATCAAGTTACTTAACGCGTTGGTAATATTGTCTTATCTTGACATAACTATGTAGATTTTTAGTCATACAAGCTCTCCTTAAATGTGGTAGTCTTATATTAATAACTTGGCAAATAAGTTGACTCGTGGATGCACAGTAACGCCACATGCGTCGTGATTTAAGGTTAAGCAACGCTCGCCGCGGTCTGTCGGTGGATGGGTGACCATGTTAAGTGATTCCTCCGTGTCTCAGAAAGCTCGTTTAGCTCTTCGTCTTAAGTATTGAAAATAAACGTTTTTCCTGTACTTGTTATGAGGTGTGCAATAAAGTATATAATAAATAATAAATAAATAAATATTTTATTTTTATTTAATTCAATGATTTTCCCATTTAACAAGTACTTTCGCAGAAAGATGGCCTGAAATACAGGTTTAAATAAACTTAGACCATGCAACGCACTACATTACATTCAGAGTTCTGTTTTACTGTAATCTCATATATGTCATTCCATTTTTTTTTAATGAACAACAACAACACATAACAACTACAACACACAACATTACAACTACTCACCACACTACAACAACACAACACCCACAACACAACAGCACACCACATCACAACAACAACACAAAACACACCAACAACAAAAACAACAACTATATACTACTGCACCACTTTTTGTATTCTTTTCGTCGTGTCTGTCTGTCCGTCCGAATGTCACAGCCACTTTTCTCCGAAACTATAAGAACAATGCTGTTGAAATTTGGTAAGTAGATGTATTCCGTAAACCGCATAAAGATTTTTACACAAAAATAGAAAAAAAAAACAATAAATTTTGGGGGTCCCCATGCTTAGTTTAATTTTTTTTTATTCATCAAACCCATACGTGGGGGGATAGGTCTTCAAAAATGATATTGATGTTACCAATACACCTATTTTTTTCTGAACTGAATAGTTTGCGCGAGAGACACATTCAAAGTGGTATAATGTGTCCGCCCCCCACTTCCAAAATAAGAGAATGATAAAACTAAAAAAAAATATGATGTACTTTTCCATGTAAACTTACACCGATAATTGGTTTGAACGAGAAGTAATTTTTTAATACGTCATAAATCGTAAACCGCAACTTTTGCTTATTTACAGGTTTGTACGGAACCCTCGGTGCGTGAGTCCGACTCGCACTTGTATTTAAGTTTGGGAATTCATCAAATAACTCCTCCAGAAGGGAGTGTCAGACTCTTACTGACTTAAACCCATCCGTGTTCCTCTTAGTGTTCTTTGCGTTCCAGAGCCGCGGTGACTCTTAAATTACGATAAGACTGTAATTTTAGGGTAACTTAAAAAAATATCACATTGGACTATTTTTTAAATAAATATATTTATATTTTGTAGTTTTACTAGCTGATGCCCGCGGTTTCGCCGTTTGACAATTTATATACTAAAAGTTTCCTCGAGAACCACTCTATCCATTGGTTAAGACAGCGTGAAAATCGGTGCAGTAGTTTTTGAGTTTATCGCGAACAGAAAGACAGTCGCTGCGGAGGACTTTGTTTTATAATATGTAGCGATAAGTAGTAATCGTACCAACAAAGTGCGATAATGGATCTATTTCTGCAATAAAAAAGGTTATTATTTTTATTATTTTACAACGTATTGGATGAACTTACTCGACCATATTTCGTGCTTCCGTGCGTTCGACCCAATTTGTAACTCGAGGGCTGGCGCACTCATTTCACAGTTCACAACGTTATATGACTAGTAGGTGCAAATTAATAGTTTCCCGACCGCCCGTGATAATGGGAGGGTTATATTGTTTCCCATTCTTACTATTTGACTCACTGAAAATCAGATGTTTAGCTGTACAACAAACTGCATCTTGAAAGAAGCATATTCAATTCAATTCAATTCAATTCATTTATTTACTTCAGACAAGGTCCATTATATAAAATTAAAATCACTGAAAACATTGTAGGTAAAAACAAAACATGACATTAAAATAATCATTACAATTAAACATTAAAATTAAAAACTTAGCGCGAGTATACTTTATAAAGAAGAAACAGGCGGTTTGCGTCGGACTAGCGTGCAAAGAGGACTCCGAACAATTTTTTTTAAACATGTTATTTTAACACTACAGACTTCTTATAAGTTTTCCTGTAATCTTTTAGTAATCTGTATTCTTTTCTTGTAATCTTGTAGTTTCGGAGATAATGGTAATTTTTGGTCTATTTTCTTGAATAACTTCAAAACAATTTTTTTTTTATTTATTAAAAAAATATATTTTTATCACCTTTTTTTGAATTATCTAGCTGAACGCCCAAAAGTGACCCCCAAACTAAAATAAATATTTATTTACGTAACGCGTCCCTGTTTGGATCATAAAAATCTATATGTATATAAGGGTTCTTTTATTAACATATGTTCGAAACCCTAATAAATACGAAAAACCTTCGCAACGAAAATACCCAAGTGAAAACATTTATATAAATACAAAAAAACAAAATACATTTGACATAATTATTTCAAACTACAAAAAACTTAATACAAACCAAGGTTTCCTCAAACCAACTTACATTCCGCTACTGAAACTTTTTAATACACTTGGGGTCGTGGCGTCGCTCCGCCCGCCCGCCCAGTTCTGTATATTACTCACCATCCGCCCGCCCTACTTATTACCACGAAACATTCCATTAAATGTTTCATACTTTATCTTTTCTAGCAGTAATCGATTTTCTAGTACTTTGACTCATTTGTTTTTTAGTCATGTTTCTATTGAGTGCCCTTGTTCGAGGGACAAAGGAATTGTGACCGTGGCGTTGAATTTCAAGGTACTGTTAGAGCGAGGCCCCATTAGTGCGTTGCGCTGCGTTGCATCGTCGCAGCGTCGTCGCTGCGTCGTTTTCCATATATTTTTTATGACATGCCCCATTAGACCGTTGCGTCGTTACGCGCGACGTTTCAACGGATCGACGGACAAGAGACGAAGCGGGAGGGAGGGTGATGCGCTGCGTTGTCGGAGCTCCGCTGCGTCGACGGACAGTGATTCACTGCCTCAGACCAACAAAAAAAGGAAGACGCGCACTCCATGTTGATCGCTCTTAGTACGTCACGAGTCGTCGTCTAGTGAACATACAATTAAAAAACTGAACTAAGACGCAGCTGCGACGGCATACATACCCTCTTGAGTTGCGTTGGCGCAGCGTCAACGCAACACAGGTATGGCATACAATGCGTTGTTCCGTTGCGACGACGCGACGCAACGCAGCGCAACGCACTAATGGGGCCTCGCCCTTAGTGTTATCTAAATGAATCCGTAGGTACTACGTATTATTATAATTATAAATACCAATATTACTTTGTTTGTTTTCTTCAATTCTGCAGCTGAAAAGATTTGGATGAAACCACTGGCCCTTTACTGCCATCGTACATCCAGATGGACTTCAAGTTACCATCCCAACCTTGTTGTTATTCCACCAATACGCACCAAGCGTTTCCAAACGTCTTTTATAATGCGCACAGCAAAAGAGTGGAATTCTCCTGCCTGCGTCTGTGCTTCCGAACCCTCATCTTTTCAAAGTCAATCAAGTTAGAGTGAACAGGCTACTTCTGGGTAAGCTCGCTCCATCGTAGACTTTGTCTCTGTCATCTCTGACATAGACTATAGTCAAGAGCTCCAAGATTTTTTTTGAGATGGGTTTGGGAAGATGGGTAAGGATAGACCTTGTCATAGAATATGATAAGGACTTCATCCTGGGCGTATGCTCCGTTGGGATAGTTTTCGAAATTCATTCCGGTAAATCCGGTGTGAAAAAGTAGCAGAAGTAGTGCTTGGCACCTGGGCCTAACCCAGTTATATTTGTGCCTTGGTGGCTATTGGCCTAGCTCTGTTCTGTATCCAGCTTGATAAGGAAGGAAGTGAAAATTATATTTTCCTACTCGTCCACTGCACTTTTCTGATTAATTTCGTTGCGGGATCCAAGACAGTTGATTCGTTTTTTCGGGACTCGTTGGGCTTCATTAGCTCGGCGTTTTTCTGGTGGTCACCTCTGTTGATTCTGGCTTTCAAGAGTTGCAGTGATAGGGACAGCGTGGCGGGCTTGTACTAAAAATAGGGCATAATAAGGAGGTAATTTCTGAAGGTACAGATTAGATTATGAAAATTATTAAGCTACATTGTAGTTTCCCGGAAAAATAAACGATTTCTCAAGAAAAGCTGGTTTAATATAAGCATTAATTTATCCTAGAGTTAAAATTGATTTTCTACTACTTTGACTCAGATATTTGCAGTCGTCCTTTTAGTTGAGTGCCCTTGTTCGATTTCTGGGACAAAGGAATTGTGTCCATAGCTTTGAAAGTCAAGGTAGAACTGTAAGCGTTTAGTTAAAACTCTATAATATACTTAGCTGATCCGCGCAACTTCGTCTGCGTCACATTTTCCATTTTGGCTCGCTCCTTTTTGCCTTAGCATAATGATATATATATCCTATAGCCTTCCTCGATAAATGGGCTATTTAACACTGAAAGAATTGTTCAAATCGGACTAGTAGTTTCTGAGATTAGCGCGTTCAACCAAACAAACAAACAAACAAACTCTTCTGCTTTATAATATTAGTATAGATGATACAGTTTGCAAAACTTTTTTTTAGTTTTCCCCCAAAAGTGAACCCCGTCCTTTTTTTTATTTACGTAACGCATCCGTGTTTGGGTCACAGAAGTCCATATGTATATGACAGACAGACACCTGAGTGATTTAATTAGGGTTCCCTTTTTCCCGATTGTTGGAACCCTAAAAATTATAAAAGAAGCAAAAACAAAGACCACTGATAAACGCAGGTGGTTCATAAATTATTCCCCCAACTGTTAACAATGTTTGTGAAGTTGTAAACACTATCTGGTTCCGTTTTGTTATCAATGTACACAGGTACCTACTCTGTGTGTTGCGGTAACACGCCCCGTCATTATCTCTTCTGCTTGTTCCCTTTTTTGTCTTAGTCATTATAGTTCTTAAACGGTATCTAGCGAGCTAACAACACTTAGTTATGTGTGTCACTGGTTTTGTCTATGTATTTTATAGAATGACTTTAACTGAATTTTTACTTTGACTACCCCATGGAACGCTAGGAAATCATTTAATGGGATCGCCGCACTCGAAATCAAAAAGGTGGACGATGTATATCGTCTTCTTATTATCAGTGGCAACTTGTGAACAGCCATTAAATCTTCTATTGTTATCAAAATAAATCGTATGTGTTTCATGAAAATAACTTCGAAACCTGTAATCGTGGTTCGGTCTCATTAAATGCGTTAGCTCCGCAAGTGAAAAGAATTATATAAATTATTACCAACTAATATTTTATTTACGAACATTTTCCTCGACAAAGAATAGGGTCATAATAAATTCTATCAATGAACTGTAATTTCCAGGTAAAACATAATATAGTCCATTTTATTTTAAAAATAGTATTCATAGATTCCAAGAACTTACCTTGGACAAATCATAAAGTTATAAGTATGTATAAAACCTTGTACTTGATCTTGTAGCACCATAGACAAATATTTACATTTTACAAGTATTATGAATAACGTAGCGTGGGATTCCTGAAGGTTGTCCCAAGTTCTGTGCTCGGGTGAGTCAATCCGAGGCTTTCACGGAATTCGGCAAGTACCCGAAAACATGTGTAATGTATTATTTTGGATTTCATTCGAGTATGTACAATGTTATTGCTATATTTGGTTACGAAGACAGACGGTGGAATGTTTGGTAAGTAAGGTGAGTGATGATTCAAAGTGTAATTGGAGTCCTTGTATGCTATAATGTTTTAAAATGACTTGTCGGTTAGTAAAAGTTCAGAATAAATATAATATAACTAGTCCACTGCTGACCGGGTTCAGCCATGGCGGCTAATCTCACTTAGGGCGGCGGCGCGTATGTGTTCCACGCGCGCCTCCTAAAGAGTCAGCACACAGAAGGGTCCGAAAGGGCCGACGCCTGCCGGAATCGCGGGACTATTCGAAAGAGATACCGTGGCTCCGGAACACAAAAGGCAATGAAGAAACATGGATGGGTTTTAGTAAGTAAGAGTCTGACACTCCCTCTCGCTCCGCCCAGAGTGGGAGAAGTCATTTGTTGATTTCCTAACCCTAAAAAAAGGGCGGATTTCATGAATCCGAATCTGAACGCTATCAAGATAATATGAACCACTTTTACGAGCTGTCAGTGTGATTATTTTCTATGGAATATTGACACTGACAACTCTTGAATGCAGTTTATATATAATTATTATATATATAAATATTTTGACGTATAGTAATGTTAACGTAAGTGAATTTTGAATGTGAAAAACTGCAACCCCATAGTATTTTGATTTAATTTGATGGAACATACACAATTTTTATCATTTAAAAATATGAATATTTATCTAATCTTTTTTTTTTTAGCTCAAGCTAGTACTTTTATTCATAATTAACATTTTATGTACATAAACTAAAGATAAATCTACAGTATCTACATTAGGTACAAATGCGTATAAAAAACGAAATAAATCATTGGGCATCAAAAAAATAATCCACATCGCTGTCAATGGCAAAAGTGCCCAGAACACTGGCAGCATTGCCACGTTGCATGGCAATGCTGATTCTTTGGCCGAAGAAAAGCCAAGCCCTCTGGTCACGTGAACCGTCGACAAGTTGTTTGTTGACATCCCGAAAGACTATGTGCACTCGGACCCTATGGGTCTAGTGTTTCAACGCCAAAAGGCTCAAATACATTACAAATACAACTCCCAATTAAGTTATTATATTTGCGCCTTTTGAGGTTTTCTGCATGTTTATACCTAGTCTAAATAAATATTATGTGTGAAACGAGTACATACAGACTTTCACAATTCTAATATTAGTAGGATATTTACCGACACTGAATCACAGTGATTTTTCTTTTCCGGAAAATATCTTACATAAAGAACATTATCCATTTTAATAATCTCACAATATATAACAGCTCGAATACATAACAGCTGTTAGTTTCACATGCTCTGCTGCAGTGTGATAAAAACCTGAACATTTGTCGAGCTAATGAACTTCCCACATTAGTTATGTTTTCTAATCGATACAATGGTAAAAGCTTGTTCGCAACAATATAATCACTGGTTATGTGCTGATCCATTAAGCGAGGCTACAGTGAGAGCGAGTAGCGGGTCACTTCATTCATCATCTGCCTAGCCTTTTTCCCCAACTATATTAGGATCGGTTTCTAGTCAAACCGGATTCAGCTGAATACCATCAGTGTTTTACGTGGAGTGGCTGCCTATCAAACCTCCACAAGCCATTGACTGGGTAACACGGTACTTCTTGGTAAGACTGGAGTCAGATTTACTGGCTTCTGACAACCCGTTACGACTGCCAAAGATCTACAAATGACAGCCGGGACCAACGGCTTAACGTGCTTACCGAGACACGGAGGAAACTCGGTTTGTTAAGATGGTGGAAATTGTGGTTTTCAGTTAAACCAGATTCAGATGAATACCAGTATTTTACGTGAAGCTCTTCCTATCTCTGACCTACACAATACAGTTGCTGGATAACACAGTACTTCTTGGCGATTGGTGTCAGAGTTTTTTGCTCCTGTTAGCTACTTCCGGAACGATAGACCGTTGCAAGGTTGCCTGCTTGTCGGTCTTCTACAGATTGTACTTTGGTGAGTGTGCTCAAGAACTCCAAGACCTCATCCCACCACCCCCCTTCTACCATCGGACATCCAGATGCACTGCAACTTACCATCCCTACATTGTGACATCCTACCAATTCGCTTTAAGCGATTCCAAACGTCTTTTATAACGCGCACAGCAAAGGACTGGAACTCTCTGCCTGCGTCTGTGTTTCCGAAAGCTTACAACCCTAATTTCTTAAAATTTTGAGTGAACAGGCTCCTTCTGGGTAAGCTGGCTCCATCGTAGATTTTGTCTCTGTCATCTCTGACCAAGGCAAGATTCAAGAGCAAACCCATCTCAAATAAAAAATCTACAAATTACGCTTTCCGCGGTACGGGGAGTAACGTTATGTAAAGAACCCATCCACAGACCGGTCTCGGCAAGCGTTGCTTAACCTTGAAGGTTGTTCCATGCGACTGTTATTATATAGCCACACGCTCTTATAACCTCTTCATATTAATTCATCGACATTAGCTCTAATTAAACCACTCGTATATTTGCCATGCACACACGAGACGATCACGATCTTATGGATCAAGGTGCATAGTAGATGTTAATTACTAATAATTATTTGCATTATTATTGCTAGTACAACGTTGACGTTAACTTAGTTTATTGGTGTTTCTACCGGTCGATCGCTTACATACTAAGTGGCAGATAATGATGTCGCTCCTTTAATCTTAACTTCTAAGTAATATGGATGAAGCATTACTTATTTATAATGTACATATGATAAGTATTCTTATGTCATCTTTTTTTTTACTATTGTTGGTCATATGATTGACCACTATCTCACCTGATGTTAAGCGATGATGCGGTCTAAGGTGGAGCACGCTTGCCTAAAAGTAACCTATTCACTCTTGACTTACAGACTCCCAGGTTGTAGCTATCACGAAACACAGGATCAGGCAGGGATTTCCACTCCTTAGCTATCCACACAATTAATGTATTCCCCAAACGTTTTGTACGTATAGATAGGATGTCCACCATGCATCGGTGGCGCCTCGCCGTACGTCTTGTGGTCCGATGATGGAACGAGGTTGGCGGAATTAAATTATGCAATTCCTTCTGTCTCATCTTTGACTTCATCTTTTTTTTTTAAACATCATCTATCACTGAACACGAAACTATATTTATCTATCGTGTACTACACTTTAGAATATTATACATTTACCTGTATATTTAATACCCTAGAAAACTGGTTGACGTTCGTACACTTCAACGTAAGGTGCAGTTGAAAATCAACGTCAGGCAGCATCTAGTTGTCCGGCATTTTGCTGAACTGGACTTATTTGGCGCAGCCGCGGAGCACACAGTGTTATTGTTTTTAAAACTAAGTTTCATATCCTTTAATTGTAACTACAGTGCGTCTGAAATGAATCCCTTTGTGCCAAATAAATTAGTTTTCTTTCTTTCTTGTGCTATACAGTACGCGTAGCACATTAGGAGCATAATGTCAGTATTACAACGTATACTCTGCGCAAGCATGACAAGTTCAAAAACGATTTGAAGTTAACATGTAGGTAACCTTCAGATAGTTTTTCGTGTTAGTCGCGGGTTCGATTCTCGCACGGAATAAATATTTATATGGCCTATAGATAGTTGTTGCTGTTTGTGTAGGTATGTGAATTTATCGAACGCACCCATGATACAGGAGAAATTCCTAGTGACTTGGCAACGTTAAAAAAAAAACTTTTGGATAAAAATTGTGTCCGGTTCCAGGACGTGGTCCTTGTGGTCACTTTTTAACCGACTTCCCAAAAGGAAGAGGTTCTCAATTCGGTTGTATTTTTTTATGTTTGTTACCTCATAACTCCGACAATTATGAACCGATTTGAAAAATTCTTGTTTTATCTGAAAGGATATACTTGCAGATTGGTTCCATTTAAATTTTATGAAAATCGGTTACGAACTTTGGATTTTAAATCGAAATAGCTGGAATCTGTCTACTTGGATGATAGTTTTATGTCCTCCAAGTAGGTAATCGAAATTGCGTATTTTGCTTTTCTGCGATTTTGCAGTGGTGTTGTTAGGTGTGGGGTACCACAAAAAAGTGAAAAATAAAAACATTTTACAAAAAAAATACAACCGACTTCCAAAAAAAAAACACTATAAAGTAAAAAATTACTTTAATTTCGGAAGTCGGTGTTTTTGTTAGTTTCTTCGTATTTTGACACCGACTTCCGAAATTAAAGTTATTTTTCACTTTGTAGTGTTTTTTTTTGGAAGTCGGTTGTATTTTAAATCCGGTCAGTCGTTACCTCTTATTTTAGTTTATAACATTAGTATAAGAATGGGTTGGTGCATTTTCCACCGCTAACAAGCTAACCACCGCCTTACATTATGGAAAGTCACGCCGTGTTATTGTTTTCAAAACCGTCGCGTCACCGTGGAAAATCGACGCTGGGAAAAGGAAATCTCACGGTGTAATGTTTTAGCAGAACCTTAGAAATTGCTGGAAAATGCTTACTGTTTTAGTTAGCGAGTTTGTGGTACCGGGCGTTCTCTTTGGCTGACTCTAGACCACCCGCATAGGGGGCCATGGCAATGTAAAAATTTACTGTATACTGTGTAATTTATTTATTTAATTCGGACAACAACGTAGCCCTTTTTTAACCGACTTCCCAAAAAGGAGGAGGTTCTCAATTCGGTTTTATGTTTTTTTATGTTTGTTACCTCATAATTCCGACAATTATGAACCGATTCGAAAAAATCTTGTTTTATCTGATAGGATGATGATAGGATATACTTGCAAATTGGTCCTGTTTAAATTTCACCTAAATCAGTTACCATCTTTGGATTTTAAATCGAAATAGCTGGAATTCGCCTACTTGGATGATGATTTTATGTCATCCAAGTAATCGAAATTGCGTTTTTTGCTTTTCTGTGATTTCGCAGTGGTGTTGTTAAGTGTGGGGTACCACTAAAAAGTGAAAAAAAAAAACTTTTTACAAAAAAATACAACTGACTTCCAAAAATACAACACTACAAAGTAAAAAATAACTTTAATTTCGGAAGTCGCTGTTTTCGTTAGTTTCGTCGTATTTTGTTTTTGAAAAAGTTTTTGTTAGTAAGATATCTTACGACTAATGTTAGTAGTACACACAAGAATAAAAAATAAAATAAAAACAATCACAACAAAGTAGGTATGTGTCTGAGGCAGGATGCGCAGAGAATGATAAAGTAGGTAAGGAATAAACTACCCGAACATTCTCCCCACATAATGCCTCAGAATAGGGGAGTAAGGACTCCCCACCACTGTTTGCAGGATGCTATTGTCACTGCCCATCACGTTCTACGCATCAGTGATGCAGCCTTCTGCTCATCACTGCATAGAACCCATCAGTTCGGTTCTGAACAAACATCTCAGATGCACTACAGAAACGGGGCAGTTTCGACAGCATTCTGAAAACATTCACGCAAATCATCCAACGATCTTTTGGTGTAGTTGACCCATAGACCCCCGCGTACACACCGCGTAATGCTCGTTGCGGATTTTATTCGAAAGAGTCTACGCGGCCCTGAAACGCCAAGGGCATTAGGAGGAACACGGTTAGGCTTTAGTCAGTAAGAGTCTGACAATCTTTTCCACTCTGCTCAGAGTGGTAGGAGTCATTTGATGATTATTCATCGTTAAAAAAAAACTGTTTAGTGCTAGCTTTCACGATCACTACATATTGGCACCTAAAGCCATTTGTCCGAGCATATTGTTGCTGTTGAATGTAGGCCCAAAATTCGTAATATTAGCTTTTGAATTAGATGTTTAAGGATGTATTATCATCACCCCACCAAACCCGCATAAATTCAGGCACTTATTTCTTGGGGCAAACCGCCGCATTGTTTCCAACTATTGTAACTGAAAGTCAGAATTAACAGTGGCAACCACAATGAAGGTCGACGAGTTCCGGAAAAACAATCCAAGTGATGTTCATTTAATGACACATGAGGATTCTATTTACCTCCAGAACCTATTAACTGGGTAATACGGTTCTCCTTGGCACGACCGGTGTCAAATTTTCTAGCTACTGACTGTCCGTAACGACTGCCAAAGATCTCCAATTAACAGCCGGCACCAACAGCTTAACGTGCTTTCCGAGGCACAGAGGAAACTCGGTATGTTAAAATGGTCACCCATCCACAGACCAACCTCGGCAAGCGTTGCGTAACCTTGAAGATCGACCTGTGCGGCTGTTATTATTTAGCCACAAGCTCCTCCGTTTTTTCTATTGCATAGCACTTAAGTAATTTTTTATGATATTCATGATAGGCACATGGTGACTTTACAGGCTACTTCTGGGTAAGCTCGCTCCATCATAGACTTTGTCTCCGTCATCTCTGACCTAGTCTAGAGTCAAGAGTTCGCTCTTGACTCTAGACTAGGTCAGAGATCCATCACAAATAAAAACGTGTCACTTTATGACACCATGGCCTAACATTTTTTTTCCATAGGGCACCGCAACTTTAAAAAAAAAATGGACTACGACAAGCAAGGGACTATGCTACAAAGGTTAGATCCTCTTTGCCACGATATCGTCTAATGCAAAGCGTTTCTTATGCTTGTTATTTTCTTTGGAAAGTGGCAGCATCTCTAAGATTGTAATAAATCTTGATTAGATTATCATTTCTAAGAACAGTGTGAAAAATCGTTTTGTTTATCCCATCCAAATTCAATAATTTCCAATACATCCGTGTCTTATTTAGAAAAAACAGTTTACAATTTTACGCGATATTTTACGATCTCACAGCGATCATCTCAGATCTCATCTCATTATGAACAAGTCACTCAGTTATGTAGTTTCGTGAAGATTATTTTTAGCACTTACAAACAAAACGACAAAACTTATCACAGCAACAAAAACTCATGGCTTCTCTTTATCTTCCCGTCGTATTTTATGTGCATGTATTGTGTGATATCACAAAGTTTATCAACCTCTTATCTGCCTGTATTAGGGCAAGGGGGCATGTTGCTCCGACATGTAGTATCTGTGGTGCATGTAAACACCAAAGATATAAATATACCCGAAAGCACAAAGCTTTTTAGGAATTCTTAAATTGTGTATAACCGAGGAGTGGAATTCCCTGCCGGAGTCTATGTTTCCTGATAGCTACCACCTGGGAGTCTTTAAGTCAAGAATGAATAGGTTACTTCTAGGCGTGCTCCAGTGTCGACCACATCATCGCTTTCCATCAGGTGAGATAGTGGTCAAACGTGGTCTATGAATAAAAACCCTACTTACATTCTAACCTACTAATTAACTCAAATTATATGCCCAAAAGGACTGGTGGCATTATCATATTTTATGGCAATGTTTATCCTCTTGCCAAGTTCAAAACCAGCCCTTGGTTTACCGGGAAGTTTGAACTAAGCTTTTCGATATCACATCTTTAAACAAAACAGCAAAGATAAATAAACATTGGCGAAATTGGACAGACTTTTTGAATAAGACGAAAACCAAATTAATCATCCTGAAAATCTCAAGTTAGTATTTCTGAGTTGATAAACAAACAAATAATCTGTTTATAAATTCAAAAATAATTTTATCTCGATTACCAAGAAAGGCACTGTAATTTTAAGATATTATTTTTAACGATTGTAGGAACAAGGTAAATTAAGCTGAACACAACACATTTTATTTAATAATATTAGTTTAATATTTCAGAACTTATACATATATATATAAATCCCACTTTACCAACGTTCATCTAAATACTCAGACTAAGTAATTGTCATAATTCGAAAAAGGAACAAATTAAGATAAATCTCGAAATTGCATTCAAGGTTGCGTTGCTGACGGTACGGTGCGCCCGCGCAACGAAGAGCGCGCGCGGCGATGCGTCGGGCGTCAGTCGATTCGCCACCCCCGTGGAAACCAGACGCGCTCGCTCGCGCCTATCGACGCATCGATAGCACAGCGCAGCCCGCGATCAATTCGATAAAAAACCAGTGTTGTTGTGTTATTTTTTTTTTGGCGAAATAAGGATTTTGTTATAAAAATAGTGGTGTGACGACTTGGACGAGGCGAGGTTTTTTTTTCTGTTAAGGTTTGTTCTCTTTTTGGATGGTGTAACGGATTTTTTATTGTGGTCTATGGTTATTCAATTATTCTATTAGATTTTAAGAATAGAGTCTTTTTCTTTTTTGTTAGTAGTGTCTGCGAAAAAGAATACGGTTTGAGTTTTAATTAATTTTATTGAATATTATACGTTCAGTTTTAATTAATTTGTAAATTCTAATAAGATATTTTTAATGACTTATTAAAATCGCAGTTGAGCAACGTTACTTGATTTTCGGAATACATACATCTTTAAAAGGTTAATACGCTCATTAACTTTTCAAATTAATAACAATGCAAAAGTAGCCTTAGCTTCGGCTACTTTGTCGAAAAATCGCCAAACCTTTACGAAGAATCACTAAGCAAGTAGCATTATGACAATAAAAAGTATGATTATGACAATAACATGCGTAATATCAAGTCCGGTATAATGCAACTGCAATGCCTTTAACATAGTGATGTATCAAAATTTTATCAAAAACTATGACGTCTTAAACAATTATCTTTATCATAAAAACCGATAATCTACTTAACCACAATTGGACAGTTTTATACTACATATTTATTTATCGATAGCGTGCTATCGATAGTATTCGCGTGTAGTGACGTGCTGCGTCATTGTTATCGAGTGTCGATAAATGGGCAGTGAACGTAGACGTCCCTAAGGACTATTGTTATGAAGCTAGGGATTTATGTCATCATTTCACAAACACTTAGGGACTAATTTGTAATAGCGTAGTGGTAGGTAGCATTGGCCAAGTCCAAGCTATTTTCTAGAAAATTAAGTAGAAAGTTTATTTCAGACTTCTGTCCACAGTTACAATAAGAATTTGATAAAATAAACAATACCTACCTATTATCAATACTTTAAAAATATCTGGAATTCGTTAGGTATAACTTCTTACTGTGATGTCCGCAAAGTAAGAAAGTTATTTTTATTTGAAAGCTTTGAAAATCATAATAGTAATTTTAAAAAAACGATAAGTAGGTATAAAGTAAAAACCAAGCGAACTTCGCATTCTTATAACGCAAATTAATATACAAGATAAATTTAATAAATGTCAAATGACAATGTAAGCGATTGACACATTGTAAATAAAAGTAGGATTTTATGACTGTACGGTCAAAAGAAAAGAATTCAATAATATTTTTAAAACTTTTGCATACCTACTGTATCATTATAATACGGTCTCAAATTCTCAATATAATTTCAAATGATCCATAATTATGTTATTATTATTTATTAAGGAAAACGAGAATATAAAAAACTATTTATAAGTCCATATAACTCACTTGATATGCATCTGGAAACTGGTTTTTCAATCCATTTAGAGCCTTTTACCATTTATATGTAAATTATTCCTGTGGATGTAAAAAGCGAATAATTGGAATGGGGCAGATGAATAAATTAAAAACGGCAATCTGATCACACAAAATAAAAAAAATAAAAAAACTATCACGACTCCAAAAAGTTAGGAAAATGTTAATCTACTAGTTAAAAATAAAATAATAAGAAGCAATGAAAAAACAGCATTAAATTCATCAATTTACTTAAACGGTTCTTGCCTATAAAGACAAGTCCAAGAAACTCCTGAAGAAAGACTTTTAATTATCAAAGAACAAAATTCTAACCACTTCCCAGAAGCAAGTTAAAAGAAACATTGAACCAAAGTCTTTAATGAAGCGGTGTCTTTACAAATACTTTAGCTTGGTCAGACCACTGATAAAACAGCAGATGTTAAATAATTAAAAATAAAATAAAAACCACAAGTGCAAGTATGCGCACTGAAATATCTCGAATGTCGCTTCCCTTGGTATTCAAAGGCGAACATTAAGACTCGTGTGTTATTTTAAGAGTAAATAACCGTCTACGTGTTGAGAATGTAACGTTTGACCAAAAGTCGTTGACATGTTCCAAGTTTTAGATTCTAATTTTGAATTTTCTCGTTCTTGGTTGTCGGCTTTGCTATCAAAATTGTTTAATTTTTTTTACCTATTCTCTTTGGCACTGTCTGATTCGAGGGATTCGTAGTATTACAGCCGCACGGGTCGATCTTCAAGTTTAAGCACGCAGTAGTTTTGCCACGGTCTATCTATGGTTGGGTTTCTTTAAGCTGTTTATCCTTGCTGATGTTTATAGGTTTTTGACAGTCGTTACGGGTAGTTAGTAGCCCAAATATCTGACAACCAGTGTCACCAAGAGCATAGTGTAACTCAGTTACTGAATGGTGGAAGTAAGACCGATATTCGCTTCATCTTAGATTCTGAAACTCAGAACTCCAACTTAGTTTGGGGAAGGTTCGGCCAATTAATTGCAAAATCCGTTTGACCAAGTTAACTTAATTATTGCTGGGATGATGTTATTATTATTTGCGTTAGTGATGCCTTAGTTAGGACTTCATATTAATAGTACTTCGCGTGGGAGTTTAATTCTAACGAATTACGATGTTAATTTGTTCTACATTTAAAAGATGGAAGCGAATACACACAACAGATGTTGCGCTTGCGCTTGCCATTTTGTTTGATTATGAGTTGTTTGGTCTAATACAGAGTATTATTAGTTTCGGATAGAAAATTTAGTTAAAGCTGCATATTGTACAGACGGATTGCTCTAACCTCGGTATTTAATGGAAATCGTAGAATTTATAAATATATTTTTGGAGTTTATATTAAAATTTGACGAGTGTGAACTATTCGCAAAATTTGTGTATTTGGGTCAAATATTTTACTGCTGATATTTTTTCTAACATTAACAGTTATTCGTGCCATAAGCCACCATTACACTGATTGGTCCAAGGTTCACAATAAGTACCGACAATTTAAGACAATTTTGCCAAAACTGAGATCATCAAATTAAGTTATTATCAAAAATCTGGTTACCTACACGTTACCTATGCCATAAACCTAAGTTATTATAGGAATTACTGAACCGAAAAATGTACGCTTTCCGGTTTTTAGGCGAAATGAATGATTTTAGTTCGCAGAAATTGATGGACCGTTATAAAATTCGCGTTTTGGCATGTTTGTTTATATAAGTCTGCAATTTTGTACAAAACTGAGAACACGAGTTTAGACGTGAATTTTTTTTGCTGAAGTTTCTCGTGGACTTTCTGAAAGGAACTGTTTTTTTTTTTTACAAAAGGAAGTGAAGTATTTTTGTGGACGGTATTAACAAAGACATTTTTTTAAAACATAAACAAACAAATGAAAAGTTTTAACAATGCTGCCCTGCTAACACAATCAATTTTAATAAACTAACGCATTTACTATTTTTACTTACAGTGATGAATTAGAACACTCATACTCAGTGAAGTGCTGTCTTTATAAGATGATTTTCAATGACGATTTTTATTATCTGCATTCTTCTGTCTCAGTAATAGTCAGCTAATAGTAACTTCTATCACATAATCAAAGTAATAATAAAACCCCGGTGTCTGCATTTGTGCATGGGACTTAAACATAACTGATTGAACGAGAATCTATATTTAAAATGTCACCGGAAAATGGTAAACACCGTAAGATTGTAAAATATCGCGTGAAATTGTAAACTATTTTTTTTTCTAAATAAGACACGGATGTATTTGAAACTATTGAATTTGTATGGAATATATTATATACAAAACGATTTTTTATAATTTACGAGTAATTATAATCTAATCAAGATTTATTACAAACTTAACGAGTCTGCCATTTTCAATATTTATTCGTAACACAGTGACATATATGAAAGGCAAACCTGACTCACTAACTTATGTTATAACAACGCACAGCCGAAACTAGTGGTCGTAGAAAGCTGAATCTTGGCATGTAGCTTCCTTACACTCCGTAAGAATTTTTTGAAATTCCAACTGGAATGAAAAAACTGGATATGCGTGTAGGAAGTCGCGGGCGAAAGCTAGATCCTATAAAACTTTTTATAAAAAAATACAACCGACTTCCAAAAAATAAAAACACTACAAAATAAAAAATAACTTCAATTTCGGAAGTCCTTATCATGGGACCATTTGGGAAGTATACCCTTTCCAACAAAAAAAACATTATTAAAATCGGTTGGCAAGCGACGGAGTTATGCCCGAACAAACATTAAAAAAAAAAAATACAAACATCCGAATTGAGAACCTCCTCCTTTTTGGAAAGTCGGTTAAAAATCAGAAAAAGCTGAAATACAGCACTTTATGTACGTCAGATTTTAATAAACACGAATACAAATACAAAATCCTTTATTTCAAATAGACCAGTTACAGGCACTTTTGAATAGTCAAGGTCTGTCAGTCAAATAGATGAAGCTAATCCTGCCGCGCTAATGACAAGAGCAGCAGGTTGTTCTCCAACATAACACACCCACCGACCCCGCCTCCAGCGCGACAGTTGCACGTTCCAAAGAGTAGATCCTGTGGAGAAGAACGTGCAAGAAACTCCAAGGACACTCTTTTACGGTCCCCCAAAACGTCCCCCCGTCACAACTTCCTATAATTTAGCTGTGAAGAGGAAGTGACGCAAAACATGTCTGTTAAGTTGGAAGCTACATAATGTCATCACTACATATTATAAAACAAAGTCCTCCGCCGCGTCTTTCTGTCTGTTCGCGATAATCTCAAAAACTACTACACCGATTTTCATGCTGCTTTTACCAATAGATAAAATGGTTCTCGATGAAGGACGAAGCCTATTAGCTAGTATACATTATATCTCTGCCTTAACTTTCGGGGAATACGGGTGTAAGTTTTTGTTACCTATCTTCTGTCACAAAATGAAAACTACCGTGAAAGGTTTTTATGACTTTCCTCGTTATCGATATAAACTCGGTATCGACTCGGTAGCTCTTATCTCCGGCCACGGTAGAAAGGCATTGTTATTGTACATTACTATCGTATTATTTTCACTTCATGCTTCTTTAGCATTATCGATATGAAGTCTTGGATTTTTATTATAATTTTCTACGCTCTTGTTGGAAAATTGTATTTTAGTGTTGTTTGTCTTGATCGCGATCATTATCGTACCGTTACTGGATTTCTTCATGGACTTTTGTTTCCTTAACTTTTAACTATAAATCAACAAGCGATAAACCCTATATTATATGAATAATCTTTTGCCTGCCGCTTTGTTTGCGTTGACATAGATGTTTGCAAAAAAGAAGCCTATAACCGTCTTCTGATCTCTGTATCATCATTTTTCGACATTGGTTTTAAGTGATTTAAGCGTAAAAGTGTACAAACTCACATATGTAAAATTTGTCAGTTACCGAGTGACTGGCAGGCAACGCACAACTGAAACTGCTGGTCATAGAAAGCTAAAATTTGGCATGTAGGTTCCTTGGGTAGGGCAGGGTAGCACAAGGGGAGAATTTCCTGAAATTCCTATGGGAACGGGAAAAATCGGGACACGCGCACGAAGTCGCGGGCAAAAGCTATTTATGATAATGATAATATGATAATAATATTATAAAGCAGAAGAGTTTGTTTGTTTGATTGTTTGTTTGTTTGGTTGAACGCGCTAATCTCAGGAACTACTGGCCCGATTTGAAAAATTCTTTCAGTGTTAAATAGCCCATTTATCGAGGAAGGTTATAGGCTACGTAACATCACGCTAAGACAAATAGGATCGGAGCAGTAATGGAAATTGTGAAGCAGACGAAGTTGCGCGGGTCAGCTAGTTTATGATAATTGGTATTTGATGAAAACATACTAAAATGGTGTTAGTTTACCTACAGTCGACTCAAAACACATTAGACACAAAAACCGTTAAATGGATGCAGCAACAAACGATTTGAATATCAACAAACCATGCTAAGCACTATCAGACGCGAAAGATAAAAGAGATAAAAAGAAAGACGACAGTATCAGCGTAACACAAGCCCAACCCATTTCTCTCGGCTGACTAATTGATACCGAGAACTCCGGAATAATACTTTGTGGATAATCAAGTAAACAATAAATCACTATTATTTATGTAGAAACAGTGAATCATTTATAATTGCCGAAAATTGTTAGTTAATTAGTCTTGTTAGTTAATTAATATAGTCGTTTGGGAGATAGATTTGGTCGTAAATTTGTCGTTCAGGCGTGAAGATATTGAAGAGGGAACACCCAGAAAGTCGGTATTTTCTACATCACCCAAAATTTAGCTCCTTCTAAAGTCTGCAAGTTAGCAACAGTTTCATCTTTCGAGACAAACAATATTCTAGCATTACGTTTCGTCTTCTTTTGTTACTATAATAATATAATGTCTTTTCTTTATTCCTGATGTTTTTTCATCGTTTTCTTTCATTTAAGCTTATGCCCTATATCTCAGCGACTTTAATAATGCTGGTATCACAATCATCATCCAGCTATACGGTTACAATCGCCAGTTCCATTTCGTATGTTATTATCATCATAAAATCCCAAATTCTCCATCATCATCATTTGCTGCTAAATCTCTCACTCTAAAATTCTCAAGCAAGCAATATATCTCCAACTAGCTGACTCGCGCAACTTCGTCTGCGTCACATTTTCCATTACTGCTCCGCTCCTATTTGTCTTAGCGTGATGACATATAGCCTATAACCTTCCTCGATAAATGGGCTATCAAACACTGAATTAATTTTTCAAATCGGACCAGTAGTTCCTGAGATTACCCCTACATACAAACTTACAAACAAATGTTACCTCTTTATAATATTAGTATAGATTCCATACCGATAATCGTTGCAATCAATTTATCAAGTGTGTCCGAGGCCATGTCACTCCCGCAGTACAAGGCTTCGTCACATTGCCCTAGGAGTAACACTAACAGCAAACAAGGAAGCGATCATGTTTAGTTGTACTTCAGTTACTGTTGTAGCGTTGTTTTCCTTTTCTTCATCATTAACCTGTTCCCAACTATTTATATTGGGGTCGCTTTCAGCCTTATTGAATACTATATATAATACTAGCTGACCTACGCCACTTCATTTGCGTCACATTTTCCCTGAATTTCGTCTGCTACAAACCTCACGGAGCCCGAGACCTTTCCAACGAATGCAAAACCGTGGAAATCGGTTCGTGCGTTCTGGAGTTATAGCGTCAGGAAGGAAAACCCGACTTATTTTTATATAATAGATATCCTTTCTCTATAGATGGGCTATCTAATACTGAAAGATTTTTTCAAATCGGACCAGTAGTTCCTGAGATTACCCCCTACATACAAACTTACAAACAAATGTTTGCTCTTTATAATCTACTAGCTGACCCGCGCAACTTCGTCTGCGTCATATTTTCCATTACTGCTCCGCTCTTATTTGTCTTAGCGTGATGATATATAGCCTATAACCTTCCTCGATAAATGGGTTATCTAACCCTGAAATAATTTTTCAAATCGGACCAGTAGTTCCTGAGATTAGCGCGTTCAACCAAACAAACAATCAAACAAGCAAACAAACAAACTCTTCTGCTTTATAATATTAGTATAGACATTCCGAATATCAGTATTTGATGTAGAGCGACTAGTTATAGTTATGCTTATGATAACCGCATTCTCGTACCAGCTCTGGGGCCTGATCACTCCCTTTTAGAGTAGCCCCAGTAGTGGCAATAGCTACTATAGGCGAATGGCCTAGATTCTATCATCCACAAATTGCAAAACTATTTAGTCCGTCAGTTAGAGTATTGAAAAATTATGGCCACGTATTTTTTGTTTTTGTAAATCAATCAATATTGACAAAGATAAAACGCATCAAAACTCGCGAGGGGCTCGTGACGTCAGGACTCAGTAAAAATTATGCAAAGGTGTGACGTATTGAGAATTTTAAAAGCGTCGAACTTCGTAAATTTTGGTTCCCGTAACAAAAGGAAGAAACACGGGTCAAATATTTTTTGATAATCTAACTGACGGACCAATTAATTTTTTTCAGGACACAAGCCTATTGTAGTGCTCGAGCCCCATGACTTTCTCAATATATTTGTGTTATAGGTTATTACGTGGCACAGAGTGTGCCAGATTTGTTACTCATTGAAATTAATCATGTCGAAATTACTGGGATGATTCAACGTCCTAAAAATTGCTGTTGCTGGGATTTGTATACTATATTTTAGTCATGTGAAACCATTCTTACTATTTTCATTAAAAATATTTACAGTAGGTATTTCCTTACCAAATTCGTCTTGAAAATGGTTTAAAATTCTGTCTAACCTGTACGTAAAACTTCCAAATATATGAGTCAAGTCATACGAAATGCGTTGAGTGGCGAACTCGAAATAAATACTGCGGCGACGCGTGTGATGTGTTGTAAACAGATTAGCCTACTAACTGTAGGGACAGCATAACAATCGCCGATGTGGTGTAGAAAAGAAAACTCTTTATTATATAGACCAAATAAATAACAGAAATTATTGTGTTAGTAATATTGTTTTTACGAATATTTAAATGCTGCTGTGTAGTTCACAAAATTTTACCATTTTATGGCAACAAGAATCCCAAATAACTTCATTTTGTACAGTTCTTTGTGAATCATCATTCTACAATCTGTACTACTCGACGTGACAAATAAGTTTTGTTATTTCATGTTTATGCGAGTTACTACCACATTTAAATTTTTACTAAACGTGTCTGTAATCATGTTTATAGGTCTTGAATTGGTGTCGTAAAAGAATTATTGTTGACCGATTAAAATTATATACATATTATCACTATATTACGCGTAACAATAATAACGAAATAATTTATCTTTATTTTGCTAACCTAGTAGGTACACGGCTCACCAACATTCAGTATGAAATAAATAAAAACATTTAATTTAATAGAAATTATACGGTGAAACAAGGTACCAACCACACAAAAACAAAAAGAATCAAAAATTGTACAAAAATATTGCATCTTTATTTTTCTGCTGTCGCTACAGCCGGCGACAACGGAAGTCAACAGAGCGTGCGCTTGCGCAACCGCGGCGGATCTACCATTGTCTTGTCGCTGCTGACCCTACCGCGACGTTTGTACACACGTGTTGCATTGTTTTGATTTAGGCACAATTGTTTTTTGGCCTCCTTTTAAAATTTATGGGCGTCTTCAAGTCAGATGAGAAAAAAGAATATGTATTAGAACATCTGTCATACATTTTGTGTATGTAAAAGTAATAAATATTTTTGTGTGTCTATGAAAAGTCTAATCTTAGTCGAAAGAATGTTACGAAAAATTTTTCGCCTTGACCCAAAGGCAATGAAAATGAAAAGAAAGTTATCAGTAAGTTTCTCTGTTTAAATTGGACTCAATGTGTAACTATTAAATCTAGCGAGAATACCTAACACAAGTTACGGTTGTGAAAGAAGAGGTACCTTAAAGTAGATGATACCAATAGGAAATAGTAATATATTACAACTATCTATATTACTTACGCGTATATTCCGGTTTTTCTCGTTCTTGTAGGAATTTCAGGAAATCCTCTCTTAGTGCTTTTTAGTTTCCTACGACCAGTAATTTCGGCACATTTCGGCACTGAATCACTCAGTCACTCAGTAAACAAAAGGATTTTCTAAATTAGGATGGTTTTCTATAAGAAATAGTTTCATGACTGACGCGAACAAATACCTTGTGTATCACTTCGCTTGGTACCTAGGTCACGTCGCAAACATCTAGGTTATACATATAGGATTACTAGCACGAACATCTGAATTGTTCGCATTCCATAAGGATGGCATGTGATGGGTCTAAGGTACTTATGTCGGATTATTGAATTATATGGACTTAACTGCCTTGAGTACGATTTTTAGGTCGAGATGACGACGAAGGCGAAGACGAGGTGAAGACGATGGCTTGTGGCTAAATTTTAGCCACACGGGTCGATTTTCAAAGTTAAGCTGCGCTTGCCGCGGTTGGTCCGTAGATGGTGTATTCTAGATAGATGATAGGTTAGCATAGCAAGACCCTAAGGCTAAGCGCGCACTACGAAATTTATTCGTTGCGACTTTTAAAGTGCGGAATAAAATCGCAAACGACTATAATTCCTACGCGCACCACGATTTATTATCGTCTGCGAAATAACAGGGCCAAACACTCACGTACATTGAAATATGAATTTAAAAAAGAAAATAACCATTACTAAATACTTAATTTTACGTAAAAGAAGTTTGAATCAGAAGAAGAAGATAACTAAACGTTACTGGGTCCATCCTTTGACAGCATTTTTTCCGCAGTGCGCGAAGCTAGTACTGCTTCATAGGGTACAAAATTATACGCACGATTTCGCATCTGCTATTTTAAATCGCAAACGATTTATTTTCGCAGTGTGCGGATTGTAGTACATTTCTGTTGTTCACAGATTGACGATTTATTTTCGCAGTGTGCGGATTGTAGTACATTTCTGTTGTTCACAGATTGACGATTTTTTTTCGCAACGATTTTTTTTCGTAGTGCGCGCTTAGCCTTATATGTGGATCAACCTTGCCGTTGGTCACGTCTCATCTGTCATGTGAACATCTTAGTAGGTTCCTCTTCTGAGTGCGACACTCAGAGGTGACAGGTCAGAGTGCGGTCGTGGTTGTGCAGATGAGGACCACGGAGAGATGTTCGGTGGGTCGTCGCCTTTCCAGAGGACTGTTCTCTCAGCGATGCGCCTCCATTTCTGTTAGTTTGTCGCGTTATGTGTACACTGGGCCATAGTGGACTCGGTAGTTTTTAGGGTTCCGTACCCAAAGGGTAAAAACGGGATCCTATTACTAAGACTTCGCTTTCTGTCTGTCTGTCTGTCACTAGGCTGTATCTCAAAAACCGCGATAGCTAGACAATTGAATTTTTTACAGATGATGTATTTCTGTTGCCGCTATAACATAAACTACTAAAAACAGAATAAAATAAATATTAAAGGGAACACCCATACAAAAACTTGACTTTTTATAGATAATGGTACGGAACCCTTCGTGCGCGAGTCCAACTCGCGCTTGTTTGTCGGTCAGTCCAGCGAGCTGATGATCGATCACGTGCTTTCTGGCCTTCTGCTAGCCTTCATCTAAGTAGGTAGTTAAAAGCCAAAAGTCATACTAAAGCCACAAAAACCAGTAACTGGGTTGTGTAGGGCAGATAAGCAGTAGCTCCATATGAAATACTGGTATTCAGCTGCACCAGGTTAGACAGGATGCCAACCACAAGATAGTAAGGAAAAGTCTAGACTGATGATGATCCGGAGTCGCGGGATTATTCGCAAGAGACACCGTGGCTCCGGAACACAAAGGGCAATGAAGGAACATGGATGGGTTTTAGTCAGTAGAAGTCTGACACTCCCTCCCGCTACACCCAGAGCGGGAGGAGTCATTGGATGATTTCCCATCCCTAAAAAAAAAAAAAAAAGACATGATGATGGTGGAGATTTTAACATACGCCTGTTGTAATGAACTATTTCAAACTGAGACCTCTTTTACTAAACAAAATTTTGCAAATACCCTTCCATAGCACATCGATACTTTCTCATAGACACTCAAATTGGCTTTCATTATGAAATACACTAACTCTAATCAAGATTCATCATAATCGATACAATCAATACAGCTCATCAACGGTCTGATAATTACTGTTTTCACAGAACTATCGTGCTCTTTGCTAACTAATGAGGCGTAAGATATGCGCATTGCGTCTGTAACGATTATGTATGATGATGAGGAGGAGCAGCAAGAGTAACATGCGATTGGGGCTAGACTGGTTGGCGCCCAGTCTGCTGGTGTAACCCTGTGTGCCTGTAAACTATGAAATAATAAAATTGATTAAGGCCGTACCCTGACCAAATAACCTTGAGCATTTTTTCCCTCAATAACAGCACAAGAGATACAATAGCGAATACGCTCAAAATGTTGAATAAAATCTAATTGTAAAAAAAAATACTTCTACCAAAATGTTAATAATTAAATTGCCTATCCAAATGTACAAAATCAAAATAATCGTTAGTTTTCGAGAAGATGCATGTTTTCAGTATTTTTTTTTCAATTCTGTGGTTTCGTTGTGAGGAGATTACTTAAACATTATACTTAGTAAATCTACCATTTTGACGCCAAGATTATGTAGAAATTTTGTGTTTTTTTGATTAGTTGATATTTTTTTTTGGATAAAGAGTAGATAGCTCCAAAAAACTGCACAAAAAACGGCTAGCGCTGCATTTTGCTCGGGGACGCACCTTAAATAGTAAGGGGTACCTATCTCCTTCTTAGTCGATGTCTTCATTGTTGAAGGTCGTTTCCAGTCTGAGGTATTGATCACTCAGTGCAGTATGCTCTTCCGCGTTTTTCTGTCCTCGGCGGTCTTAAAAGCTTCGGCTATTGATAGCGAAGGCCAGTGAGCGTCTTTACTCGATCTAACCAACGGGTAGGTGAGCGCCCGCGTGGGTTTGTCTACTTGGCCAACTACCATAAGCTTCTCGAGGCCGTCAGGGTTTATATGAGTGACAAAGAATTCACTGGAAACAGCCGATAGTCTTTTGGTTTTCTGGAGCTCGTTAAGAATGGACATGTTGGTCCCGCGTTCAGTCCCTGGAATTCGCAGCATCCGCCTCCAAACCCACGTTTCAAGCGTCAATTTTTGCAAGTAGAATAACTACTAGAATATTAAAACTAATATTCTCTAAAACCCTCTCTGTGAAAACTTAGGAAACTATCGATTCACAGCTCACTTCATCCTCACTTGGCCTATACATTCAGAAAGGCTTGACTGCCTATGAATCACGAATTTTGGCCAAAAATCCTGAAGGTAAAGCCTTAAATGGTTTGCCAACCCAACTTGTGGTTAGGCTCATTGTAATGTCAAAGAATCTCTTCGGATGGAAGATAGCAAGGCCATTTAAAAAAGAGGATAACGGCCTTTCCTTTAAACAGTCGCAAGGTTGTACCAGATCTGCTACACTAAAAAAATTGTGTTGCGTTCGATCTTAAAGATATATAGTAACACAGATATTATGCTCCAATGCGAATGGATTTAATGATAGCATAACTGCCTAAGAAGTACTTATTCAAAATGAGCAACACCACGACCAAATCCAACTCACAGTAGCCTAGAAATTTCTCCTTCACCATACCCACAAACACTAACCATAAAACTAAATAACAGACACAGTCTAGTATTTACTCGGCTCGGGAGTGGAACCCGCGAAAGCGAGCACTGAGCCGCGGTGTGCGACCGAGCGTGTGGGTAAATGAACTGTGTCACCTCACCACTGTGGACATGACTGATGGCCATATATCACCACTTGTCACCAGTAGTGGCTGTGGTGGTGGCCATTCGGAATCGAGAACGATAATGAACCTTATTTGTTGCGTTTTGTTGAATGGGGTGTTTATGAGGCCTGTTGGTCATAAATTTGTTTTTATGCGTCCACTAGCAGCAACGCTACTAGAGAAACCGTGTTTTGATGCGTTATCTTTGACAATGTTCATTGATTTACAAATTTAAAAATACGTGTCCATTATTTTTCAATACTCTAAATGACGGACTAAATAGTTTTGCTATTTGTGGATGATGGAAATTAGCCTACTCAGCTTTCTGCGACCAGATCTTTCGGCTGAAATTTTTTTATAATACAAATAAAGGGAATGCAAAATCAAAACATAAGTTACTCTTAAGGCAAAGCAAATCATTATGGTGTTTTTTAATCTATGGCCATTCCCCCTCTTTTTGCATTTTAGTCGCTACCTGACAAAAACTTCTCTAATATACCTTTTTTAACAAGTCTTGAAGTTGATTGAACATGTTAGGAGACGCAACTATGTATATATTTGAGAAAATATATATATTTATAATTCATAAAAGGTATCGAACTAATAACTTGCTCAAGATCACCAGATCCATAGCGCCGGATGCTAGTTTTCTATCATTAAAAAACTTATTAAAAATAAGCAGCTTAGTTTTTAGCATCAGGATTACCATTATAATTAATTCGTTACTTATTAACAGTAATAAGAAGGCTATTCGTATTCATTAAAAACTGTGTATCGCATCCTGATTCGTTTGGCCAAGTTCATTCAATTTTTAATGGAAGTTATTTTATCCAATCCATCTTTTTATTTTATGATGTGGTTGTTGATAAAGGATGTCATCTTGTTTAAGTCTTATTTTTTTTCAATGAAGATTGGCACATTATTTAATTTCATGTACCTACCGCATCTTACCATTTATGTTGCGCGTACGCAATTAACCTTCCTATAAGACATCACAAAAAAGGTCAATGACAAAAAATCACAAACCATTTCAATTAATTTGACAAAGATTAATGCTCGCATCAAAGTCATAATCACTCTTTTTGCTCTTTAAAACATTCGTCTAGACAAGTCAGATTCCTGACAAGATCAAATAGAGTCTCCTGGCTAATTGCAAACAATTGCCCGTTGGCTGTCAAATCACTCGTCGACAGCCAAGGATGTAGTATTTAAACACTAATGCATCACGAAAACATCTCCACAGCGGCAGAACACGGAACTAACGCTTACATTTACTGAATTTGACGTAACTCTGACGTTTGTTGTGCGCCAGTGGCGCTACTTTGACAGCTCATGTCAATTTAGCCATCATGGCGCATGAATGAGTTGACATCTAGAGCATTTATCATTGGTGTAGTTACGAAATTTTGTAATTGGGATAAAAAAATGGATGTTTGTTTAATGTCCGGGGTTAATGGGTTAAATTTTTATGGACTCTTTCGATTGACGGAGCCGTTTGAGATAAAATCACAAAATTTTATTGACTTGAGCATGGTTTTAGACGAAATTGACAGTAGAGACATTGAATGCCATACATTGAACCCAAGACCTTTAGTTCTTCTAATGATAACAAACAAAATTAATTATAATGAGGCAGTTAATAATATCATAAACCGTTTGGATTCCTACACTAACTACTTAAATCATTGGCAAGATTGTTTTAAAATATGGATAAAATCAAGTGATACTGTTTGAAAATTAATAAAAAGTACGTTCGTTTATTAGATATTAATTATTCAATAGGGCCGTGATATTACTTAATTATTTAGAAAAGGCATAAAGTTTATTACTCAAAAACTATAGACCTACGTTTACATGGGAGTCATTTATATTATCATTTGTTAAGATATATATTAAAGACTATTCTGTACTATTATATTCTGGAAAATCTTAGATGTACTGTTAGTACATTTCTGCCAAACCCATAGAGGAATACAGGCGATTTTATGCACACCAAACTAACACCCACCTCTCTCTTGTTCCAGACCAGTAATGTCCTGCTAGCCCTGAATCCTTACACTATGGCGAGCGCAGGCGCAGTCCTCCTGGAGGCGCGGCCCTTCAGGCCTTTCAAGTCCTCAGAGGAGTACCTGTACGCGATGAAGGAGGACCTGGCGGAGTGGCTAACAGTCCTCTACCCTGAGCTGAGAATCACTGCTGATAACTTCCTGGATAGGCTGGATACGGGCGTCGCATTGTGCCGGGTGAGTTTTTAAGAGCATTTTAATGTTGTGTACCTACTATTTATCCAAATTTTCTTCATCTTTTGAATCAATGGGTAACTCCATTGGTCTATATTTTTTTTTGAATACGTTGTCTTCATTTTGCGTGTGGAGTCGAGTTTTTTTTTTACAATCAACTTATTGGTAATCATAGCCAAAATTGGTCATCGGATTGACTAAAACACCACTGTTTTAGTCAATATGTGGGCCAATTCGACTAATTAATAAACAAAGTTCACGTTCGCATATTAGTCGCTAACTGTCAGAAAAGCCTTAATTTTTTATACGTTTTTGACAGATAGCCATTTAGATGCGAATGCGAACGTTGCTTGATATTATTATACCAAGTAACGTTCGGCTTGTTCACTGAAAAAAATTATAATAAGTCCATCTGTTAGATTATTAAAAAATATTGGACCCATGTTTTTTCTTTCGATATGTAAATCAAAATTGACGAAGATTCGACGCTTTTAAAATTGTCAACACGTCACGCCTTAATAGAATTGGCAATCTGGTGTTTTCCAAAAATTTGTGTTTCAACTTTGCTCACTTCTGAAAAATATTGTTTGTTAGTTGTTCAAGAAGTCTTTTACCTGATAGGTAGGTGTGATAACACATCTTGGTAATTATAATGTCATTATCTCGGTTTTGAGGTAATTAGCGAAATTAAAAGTTATATTTGGCGCCGGGCAACGTGAACGTTACTTCACAGGAAATAATATGTCTTCTTAGCATCAAAGATTATGATAATACAGACGCGACAAAATATGTGAATTAAAATACTTTTTATCACAAAACAATAGAGATATTACAAATCGTTACACGCTTATCAATAGGCTTATTATAAAAGAATTTAAATGAAGAAGTATTTTTGTTGGATTAGCGATAGATAAAATGTGATGACATTTTGTTTTTACACCTTTATGTGAATAAATTAGGATTTTTACCTGTTTATAGCCGTTCTAAGAATGGTTGTGAAGTAATATTTATTTGTAGCATGTAATATTAAAGTTGAATAGTTCCATTATGTCATTTTAATTATAATTGTGTACAATTGAACGATGCTGCGGTCTCTATGCTATTCTATTAGGGTGTTTTGGTTTCCGCACTTATTCCTGATGTTGGACCATTGTACGTGAGCCATGGCGGCCGTCACTCCAACCACCCATCTTCCCTCCAGAAACAGATAATAGTTTTCTCGGCGTGTTCAGGATATCTGTGAACAAGTTTAGTGACCCTATAGTTTGCATGCTGCGGTCTCTAAACTGCCTTGTATTCGATTTTATTTTGAGTGCCATAATTTAAATTTCGAAACTATACTTTTTTTTTTTTGTTATTGGAAGTTATGATTTTGTTTCGGGAATTATATATTTGTTTCGGGAATAATAATATTCTTTATAAGAAATTTTCGTTCGACGTTATAGATTCAGCTCCTTTCCTAAACAGGAAGATAAAACACTCTCCGTGCTCATAACCCGTCAGGATATCCTGCACCATTAGGGACTAATACCCAGGTTAAGCAAACAGGTCACGTTCACAAACATCCAGGGTATACTGGCCACCATGCAAATATTACAATGATAAGAGCTTTATTTTAATGTTAGCCATCAGATGGGTTGATGACATACTAATTAATATGCAAGACCAATGATGGTACTGGCACAGATCCGAAGGGCTAATATAGCTACTTTGGCAGAGAGTATTAGTTTTGTCATTTCATAGTTTGATTTTTGTTTTCTTTCTCGGGTCCCTAGAGACACGGTCCTTTGGTAGGCGTACGGGGGGCCGAAACCAACTTGCAGAGGCCCCGTTAGACATTTCATGTAATGGGGCACCAACCGGCGATTATCCCTGTATGCACTGAAAGTATTCCCAAGGACAATCCCCGGTTGGAGCAGTACTATTGCAGAATATGGAAACAAAAAATTAAACGCTATGGGTTTGGGTGGCTTATTGGAATGATTATCGTTTATTATAGAAGACATAGTTTGATTTTATTATTATACTAGCAGACTCCCACTTGAAAAAAATTATACTAAAACCTTCCTCAAGAACCACTTTATCCACTGGTGAAAACAACATTAAATCGGTGCAGTCGTTTTTGAGTTTATCGCGAACAGACAGACAGCTAAGGAGTGGAATTCCCTGCCGGAGTCTGTGTTTCCTGATAGCTACAACCTGGGAGACTTTAAATCAAGAGTGAATAGGTTACTCCTAGGCAAGCGTGCTCCACCTTAGACCGCATCATCGCTTAACATCAGGTGAGATAGCGGTCAAACGTACGCCTATCAATAGTAAAAAAAAGAAAGACGAGGCGGAGGACTTTGTTTTATAATAATTACTAGCTGACCCACGCAACTTCGTCTGCGTCACATCGTCCATTAATGCTCGTCTCCTTTTATTCTTAGCGTGATGTTAAAGCCTATAGCCTTCCTCGATAAATGGGCTATCAAATACTGAAAGATTTTTTCAAATCGGACCAGTAGTTCCTAAGATTACCCCCTACATACAAACTTACAAACTTACAAACAAATGTTACCTCTTTATAATATTGGTATAGATGTAGTGATATAGATGAGCAAACAAAATTCATGTCGATTATCATTCTCAATTAATTTTTCACGTAAGTATACCAAACTTTTTTTGTCTTTCAAATAAGACTTTTGGCTACGAATCAATAATTGACTTCTCCGTATCAATTTAATTTTTGCGTCAACATCATAGGTAAATACGTATAACTTCGTGAAGTATTATCGCAGCAAAGAGGCCAATAATTTATTATCAACGATGAATACTTCAGATTAGCTACGAGAACTAACAATTATAAAGATATTACAAGTATTCTGAATACACAATTACATCATAAAATATACATTTAGTGATGTCCTTTTCACGGTTACGTATATACATATAAATCATGGAAAGTATTTCGGAAACATTCCCGTGTTCAGCAAACGTCAACTGCCATTGGGAACTTGTTTAAATAAAACAATTTATCTTAAAGCATATTGGCGGAATATCTTAACACGGCGATAATAGTCTGGAATAGCAAAATGGCTAGTTTTCATCCTGGGAATATATTCCCTGGGGATTGCGCTAAAGCTGCTGTTAGAAGCTAGCCCAATAGATTTAAGTCTTATTTCTTTGTTTCTATACTTTATGCTATTATATTCTAGCGTAGTGCTCTTGTGCTTTAGCAAAAACAGCTTGAATCGCCTATTTTTCACTAAAGCTTCTGCAACAAAGTTTCGGCTCTCGAGTTCAACGACCGTACGATACCGCACTGTAAGGATAGCAACTTATCACCTCACAAACTAGTCTGACAGATTGTTTCGCGGCTTTTTTGCTTTTTATTTATATTTTTGTACGTTTTCCGCCGTTTTGGGCTCGTTCTCAGGGTCGCTAGATTAATGTGGTCTTGATAAGGAGCGGACAAATTGTGTGTTTTGATAAGGATATGCTAAATGTTGTCAGCAAAAACATCGCTGGGGTTTTTTTTATTCAATACATTGACGGATTTCATTCAGCCTTTTCGACTCGCCTAAGAAATAGTAATTAAAATGACTCAACCACGCTTTGACAGAATTATTATCTGTTATAAGAAAACATTATTTAACATATACTTTATTTTCCGCTCAAAACAAGTGCACAATATGCCTTCTTATTCACAGGGTCACAACATATCAGTCCACTGCTGGACATAAAAAAAATACTTAATCATTTATTTCAATCCACTCAGATCATAATATTGTCAGCCTCCAGAGTCTGATGACAGTTTTTTTCTACGCCACCTTGCGATAAATTCACAGAAACGATTGAAGACTGACTACAGCAATTTTTGTACATTTTTACAAAAAAATCGCCATGTCGCGTCACGCCTGTCTGAGGTAACCAGTTTTTTTGCTACAGTCGCTTCGCTAACTTGACAAGTTATATACTAAAACCTTCCTTGAAAACCACTGTAGCCATTGGTAAAACAACATGAAAATCGGTGCAGTCGTTTTTGAGTTTATCGCGAACAGACAGACAGACGCGGCGGAGGACTTTGTTTTATAATATGTAGTGATGACCCTCTAACAACCAGAGGTCATCAATTGAACCTACATTTTAATTAACCACCACACAGCAAGGCCTCAATGATTATGCATTAGATGAAGTAAAACATAAACATGTTTTTCCCAACAGCGTCGGTTACCAATCGTTACTGCTAAGTAAACATAACCTTATCACTTATCAAGACTTGATTGATAAGATAAGGTTCAGACTGACCGACTAACTGAACTAAAGTGGTCGACGTCTGACCGTTTTTATTGAGATTAGGTTAATAAACAAGACTTCTTTGAGTTTGAGCTTAATAAAGGTTTTTATTAATTCACATAGTGGACAGTAAAAAAAATTCTACAACGACTTGACGGCCATGACAGAGAAAAGCCGCATACATAAAATGCGCCATTTGGCGTTACAATATAGAAGTAAACATTCACACAAAAAACTTTTTACAAAAAAATACAAACGACTTCCAAATAAAAAAAAAAAACACTACAAAGTAAAAAATAACTTACATTAATTTCGGAAGTCGGTGTTTTTGTTAGTTTCTTCGTATTTTGACACCGACTTCCGAAACTAGTTTTTAGTGGTACCTAACAACACCACTGCAAAATCGCAAAAAAGCAAAATACGCAATTTCGTTTACTTGGATGACAAAAAACATCCAAGTAAACAAATTCCAGCTATTTCGATTTTAAATCCAAACTACGGAACCGATTTTGATAAAATTTAAATGGGACCAATCTGCAAGCCTTTCAGATACAAATAAAACACAGAATTTTTCAAATCGGTTCATAATTGACGGAGTTATGAGGTAATAAACAAAAAAAAATACAACCGAATTGAGAACCTCCTCCTTTTTGGGAAGTCGGTTAACAAATAGCATACAGCCTAGAATTTATTATAAATTTTTTTCCAATAGTTTGTGGGATTCAATAGTATTTACCTAGTAGGTTTGTGTATTGCAATATGTCTGTTATAAATAATTAGAAGTGTTAGTTTAAAATAAACAAGAATGGTGATGAGGAACTATCTGTCTGAAATTATATTATTAAAATAGTTAACAATATATTTTTTTAGGATATTGCCAACGAGAGAAGAGCTCATTGTTAAATAATAAAAGCAGCACGGTCGATCTTTTAGGTTAAGCAACGCTTGCCAAGGTCGGTCTATGGATGGGTGACCATCTTAACAAAACCGAGTTACCTCCGTGCCTCGGCCGTTAGTCCCAGCTGTCATTTGTAGATCTTTGGCAGTCGTAACGGATTGTCAAAAGACAGTCAATCTGACTACAGTCTTGCCAAGAAGTACCGTGTTATCAAGTTAATTGGTTGTGGAGGTCTGGTAGGCAGGCGCTACGCGTTAAATACTGTTATTCAGCTGAATCCAGTTTGACTGGGAGCCGACCCCAATATAGTTGGAAAAAGGCTAGGCAGATGATGATTGCCATCACCGAAGATTAAGCTTATTCCTTGCCAAAACGCGGTAGACTTATGGTGATCAATACAAATATTGTTATTTTTCTGTTTGAAAAGAGGCTCACATTTTAAACTTTTCACATAATAATTATGTGAGAGTGGATTACTTCACCCTGGATATGGTTCTCTAAAACTGTGCTAGCCCCCCTTCTGTTAGGATTGCAGTAACATACTTTAAAAATTGCTGTAATGTCAATCAAGATTATTTATAAATGTTATAATAGTCACTAAACTGTGTATCGGATTAACGTCCGTTATAGATGCTTGGTTACCAAATTCGTTAAATTCTTTACAATAATTATTGTGCAAGAGCGTTTAGGAATTAATTAGATACTAAAGCAAGTATTATTTATTAGTAGCCTTGAGATATTGAAAAAAATACACAATTACGAAACTTTTGAATGTACCAACGGTGTCGGGAACAGGGTCCAAGCTTCCGGTGGTCAAGACTCCAGAGAGAGGATCGTCCTAACAATACGAGTCGTGTCTAGAATTACCGCTTTCTGAATCAGGTCTCCTAAGGAGAGCCATCTTGCGATGGTCGAGGCTAGTGACCTTAAGATATTGAAAAAAAAAGGTTATAAATCATTTGAATGTACCAACGGTGTCGGGAATAGGGGCCATGCTACCGGCAGTCAGGGCTCCAGAGAGAGGAACCTCCTAACAATGCGAGCCGTGTCCAGAATTACCGCTTTCTGAATCAAGCCTCCTAATGAGAGTCACTTGTGTAGGTCGAGGTTAGTAGCTTTGAGATATTGAAAAAAAAAAAAAAACGGTTATAAAACATTAGAATGTACCATCGGTGTCGGGAACAGGTTCCAAGCTTTCGGTGGTCAGGTCTCCAGAGAGAGGAACCTCCTAACAATACGAGCCGTGTCCAGAATTACCGCTCTCTGAATCAAGCCTCCTAACTCGAGCTGGTTCGTCGAGGCTCTTTGGCTAATTAAAATCGTGAGTTGGCCAATCAATAAATAATTCAAATTGTCACAACAAAGTTTTAATAAATTAATTAACCGATTTTATCTGCATTACAACAATAGAAACGAAACAATTAGCTAAAAGGAATTAATAATTAATATCAACCTACAGTTATTTTCAAATTCAAGGTTAGGTTACAAAATCGAACAACAAATTAGTCACGAATTGAGATAAATTCTATTAAAGTGCAACAAACTTTATTTTTTAAGTTATTATAGGTGTAAATATTCCATGAACTCAGAAAAGGGAAAATAACAAAATAACCACTTTGGTTGAGACTTCAGTTTAATTATGGCAATAAAATAAATACAACTTGAATCTGACTCCAGTATTGTCTAGAAGTACCGTGTTACCCAGTTACCGGGTTGTGGAGATAGGGAGCCATACCATATTTATCATAGGTACCATACCATGAATTACATCACATGATTTTAAATAGTGTCCATGGAGTTTCTTGCACGTACTTTTCCATAGTGATCTACGCTTTTGAACGTGCAAATAGCTTCATGTTGTTGACTGACCGACCTTGACAATTCGAAAGTGCCTGTAAATGGTTTATTTGAAATAAATGCTTTGAATCTAGAATCTTAAATATTGAAGTCACTCCATGTAAAATACTGGTATTCAGCTGACTTCGGTTTGATTGGAAGCCGACCCCAAAATAGTTGGGAAAAGACTAGGCAGATGATGATGAGGCCACGTAAAGGAAGCCGCGGGAATAACCTAGTAATTATTAATTCAGGTTATCTCAAAAGGAAAAAGTTAAAAACATTATGAACAATACGTCCTGTCGGCCAATTTACTTCAGATAAGTTATCGACTCGATAAAACATTACAACAATAATTTATTCTAAAAATAGACTTCACGTATGGAGTTATTAAAAATAAGTTATCAATAAAGATTCACAACAATACCTAAACTTAATTAACTTAGTAGATACAAGTGCATAAAAACGTGTTTTGAAATAGCTATTTTTTTTACATTGGATGGGTTGGCTCCTGACTGTAGTCTAGGTTAGTTAGAGATGACAGAGAAAAGGTCTACGATGGAGCGAGCTTACCCAGCAGGAGCCTGTTCGGTGTTGTAAGCGTTCGGAAACACAGACGCAGGCAGAGAGTTCCACTCCTTTGCTGTGCGCATTATGAAAGACGCTTGGAAACGCTTAGTGCGAATTGGTTGAATCGCAACAAGGTAGGGATGATAAATTGCAGTGCGTCTGGATGTCCCATGGTAGAAGGGGGCTGGTGGGATGAGGGCGTGGAGGGCACACTCACCAAAGTACAATCTGTAGAAGACCAAAAAGTAGGCAACCTTGCGGCAATGAGTCAAGCTGAATACTTGATAGTAATGATAGAAAGCTACGGTTACCAACGTCACTAAAAATATGTATTAAGAAAATATTTTTACAGCGGGTCTAAAAATACCACTTCAGCAGAATCATTTTAGAATCATAACATTATCCACACAGCAATCTGTCAAGTTTCATTTTCAGTAGTAGGTTCAAGATCGATTTTGTAAAGGAGAAGGGAATGACTCCATACATTCCTGGGCCCAGGTGTTAACTGAATCAAACTAGCCTTATTTGTAATAGGATATAATAACAAGGTCTCACTGAAAATTTGGTGAAATTTGGCTATCCAGAAATCAAGTTATATTAAGTACCTACCTATGGTAAAAGTGAGGCTATATTACAACCAAACCTAACAACAAAATATGGAACATAAGTACTCTGTGCTCAGAACGAAAGAAAACGAACGAGTGACATCTGTCAGTCGGTGATTGACTGATGTCAGGCAGAAGTGTTAGGCCGGAAAAAAATTTAAAAGAATTCGATTCGCTATGAATCGATTCCACGAAAAAAAACATGTCACTCGACCTTCATATATATTCTGATATTTAGTTTCAGAATTTAGTTTAGAAAAATATTACGGATTTTTTAATATACATTTCAATTAATTAACTGCTGGGCCCAGAAGTCCCCTTCTCCTTTGACAGTGACCGGTAGCGTGATGTGGAAAGCGCCGTTGGTCCCGGCTGTCATTAAAATTTGTAGACCTTTGGCAGTCGTTACGGATTGTGAGAAGCCTTAATCTGAATCCAGTCTTACCAAGAAGAATCGTGTTACCCAGCCAATGGGTTGTGGAGGTCTGGTAGGCAGCCGCTCCACGTAAAACACTGGTATTCAGCTGAATCCGGTTCGACTGGAAGCCGACCCCAATAAGGTTGGAAAAAAAGGGTAGGCAGATGCATGGGTAGCGTGATGTGCTTTCTGATTCTGTTAAAGTGGTATTTATAGACTCCTGTACTATTTTGTCAATGTAGCTTTTAGAAAATTTCCGTTATGATAAAACGGTCTGTGTCTGTGATCCTTATGATGGTAACAACCAGCCTAGCTATATTTCTAGCATAATTTGTGCTCCACTGCTGGTCAAAGACCTTCCTTCCATTTCTCTTTGTGTTACACGATCTCTTGCCATGCTTTGTACCTACTACATAAAAAGTTTATATTTGCTGGAGCCAGACATATTTATTGAATGAGCGGTTAATGAAAAATACTATGAAACTACAGTCATGACGTGACTAAATGTTAAAGTTATTTATTATCCTGTTTATTCAAATGTTAGTCATTTCGTTTTGTTGTAAAATTCCCAATATATTAATATTTTCCGTATAGCTGAAATGATTTATTTCAGCTATACGGAAAATATTAATATATTGTATCGTTGGATCCCAGTTTTAGATTCCATTTTTAGGGTTCCGTAGCCAAATGGCAAAAATGGAACCCTTATAGATTCGTCATGTCTGTCTGTCTGTCCGTCCGTATGTCACAGCCACTTTTCTCCGAAACTATAGTAACTATGCTGTTGGAACTTGGTAAGTAGATGTTTTATGTGAACCGCATTAAGATTTTCACACAAAAATAGAAAAAAAAAACAGTAAATTTTGGGGGTCCTACGTAGTCATACGTAGGACAGGAACTCCAAAAAAAAAAAAACATCAAACCCATACGTGTGGGGGTATCTATGGATAGGTCTTCACAAATGATAATGAGGTTTCTAATATATATTTTTTTCTAAACTGAATAGTTTGCGCGAGAGACACTTCCAAAGTGGTAAAATGTGTCCCCCCTGTAACTTCTAAAATAAGAGAATGATAATACAAAAAAAAAATATATGATGTATATATTACCATGTAAACTACCAGCGAAAATTGGTTTGATCGAGATCTAGTAAGTAGTTTTTTCTTAATACGTTGTAAACCGTAAACCGCAACTTTTGCGTATAATATATACCTACAGGTTTGTACGGAACCTTCGGTGCGCGAGTCCGACCCGCACTAGGTCGTTTTTTAAGTATTAACGATGGGTCCCATTCGCTATTTGACTTATATAACTTACCTCATTCAGTACAAAATAGTTTCAAACGCTTCCATACTCCTCGACCTTGCGTGGTCAAGAGTAATGTTGTGACACCTCATTAGCAAGTCTTACCATTTGGCTCGTTTGTCGCAAGCAACCTTCGAGGCACACCTCTATGCGCGAAGGAATTTCGCAAAAATGTATAGAAATTGTCATTATTTTAACGTTAGTGCTAATTTAGTGAAAGGATCGTTATTCTGTTGACGGACTGAGGTCCAATGTAAAAAGAAGATTTTTAATGATGTCCTAAAATTTATTTTTTAAAAATCATTTGCAATAAAAATTCCAAGTTCTATTTTTATTTTTCCTTTTTTTTTGCATAGCTGCCAGTGTAGTCTTTTTAAACCAAAGGTTGACTGGTAGAAAATATCTTGTTGCAATAATTCCGCCTATGTACTACCACTATAATTACAAAAAAAAACTACCAATTGCCCAAAATCTTAACTTAGAAAACGCTGAACTGGCCCTTTGAAACCCTGAAGGCAATTTCACTTATAAAAGTTTGAACGATCAAAGGGACCAGGCTATCCGAATTCAAATTCACGAAGATAAAAAAGGGTTCAGTTTCAATACTCTCACGCAATAAACTGAGAAAATTGAACTGTAGACTGAAACACAATATACAAGAGCGATCCAACCCGGGATTATTCACACCATCTCAAAGAGTATTATGAATGAAACATTTCACAAACCCTTTATTTTAGCTCCATGATTCACTTGCTTTGCCCGAGTTTCAACGTTTTCAGACTAAGCTGTTAGTCATGTGGCAGTCACTCGAAACTTCCGGCCTAGCAATTATAGTAAGAACATGTGTTTGATAAGACTTATTGTTTTTATAAGCGAATGAATCGTTGGCTTTATTTCAATTGTAATCTGGATGGGGATGATTCAGAATGTCTTCGAGTATAAGTTTGGTGTTTAGACGCAGAATTGTTTTGTGGTATTCTCGTCTGGTTTGTTTCCGTTAATATTATAGCTAACAAGAGTACATTTTTTGAGCTCATTGGATTTTTGTCTCTCAGCTCTTTTGTTTTATCATCTTAGATTCTCAAATATTTGAATGGTGCTTAGGATATTCTATTATAAGGTAGTTTTGTAGATGCTGTTTCATCGGATATAGTTCATTAGTCGCTTATTACAATATAAAAGGTCACCGTACCCTTGGCCTTCCAAACCCAAAACTTATCATCAACTTGTCTGCGTCAAGAAATCGCCATGCCTGCAACCTTTAATGCAAAATTAATGGCTTTTTCTTAGAATATCGTAATATCTTCGATAACGACGCCATATTTTAAGCTCACTTTAGGCCAAATTTTACGGTCTTCAGTCAAACTGTGTAATTTGTTAAAGTTGATAATTTCCTTTAATGTATTCTTAAGTAAGGTTTAATTGAAAATTTGTAAGCCTGTTGCATGATATAGGCGGTTCGGTGTAGTAAAAGGGATATTAACATATTTATGACGGAATAGGATCCATGCTTGTTTAACATGTAAAGTATAGTGTGTTGGAATTGCCAGTACCTAATTTTAAAGGAGCATTAATTGAGAAAGATGAAACAGAGCAAACTCAAACTCAAAGCATTTATTTGAATAAAATCATTTACAGGCACTTTTGAATTGTCAAGGTCCGTCGGTCCAAAAAAAGACGAAGCTATTTGCACGTTCCATAGCGTAGATCTCTATAGAAAAGAACGTGCAAGAAACTCCACGGACACTTAGGAAATAGTTCTACTAAAATTTTAAATTCGAAAGTTTGGATGGATGGATTGATAGATGAATGTTTGTCACTCTTTAACTTCAGAATGCCTGAAAGAATTTTCATGAAATTTGGCACAGATGTAGATATAGCATGTTTGCAGTTTGGAATAACATAGGATTCTTTCGTCAATCACACGGATGGAGCTCGTGCGACATTTAGTCTTACGCTAAATTAACACTCCATATTAAAGACAAATGTTCAAATGAAAAGTAGAGTTGAAATTAATGATGACAATGACGATTCTGTTAAAAAATTAAAAGCACATGAACACTTATCATTTTGAAACGAATGTCGAGTATCATAATAAAATAATAGGCTAGAGATGCAAGAAATTAATTAAAATGCAATTCGTAATCATACGCAAAGAACGACGATCCTAGAATCCTTGATAAACGCTAGAAAGACGATAATAAATAAAGGACTTGCATCACATATAGACAGATATATTAAGCAGGTACTAACATCAATACAATCTATTGGCATTACAATCGAGGTCAAGTAATAAAAACCTAATCATTATTCCACAATAGAAATACATAAAATATTTATCTTAGGATCTGAGTTCAAGCTGATAGCCAAATCTGAGGATAACTGTTTGTTGAATCGAGGTTTTGTGAAGTGAAAGGAGCAGGTAGGGATTTGAGTGGAGCATTTGCTTACAAGGAGCTTGCTAAGAAGTTGAAAGAAATGAGACAGGTCCTATCTTTGCAATGTCTATCATCATTTTTGGTACTGTTTTTCTCTGAAATTCTAGTCTTCTAATACACTTCAATGCCCTTCATGGTAAAGACGATAATTTTTCAAATATGTAGTAGAATTTCCTCAAATAAGCTATTTCTCATCCGTTCCATTTTTCCGAAAGATACTGTTACTTCTTCTTTGATAGAGAATCACAAATTGCTCAATATCATTGAATTCATATGGATTGATTCGAAACTACTTCTCGCTGCTTCGCTTGCAATAAAATAGCCTATAACAAAATCAGTTCAGCCAGTTAGACGTAAAAGTGTAACAAACAAACTGACATTCGCATTTATAATAATAGATGGAATGTTATAGAGGAACTAGAAAACTTTGCGGAGCTAAACTAGAAATAGCTAGTTCTATGCTAACAGTAATGTAACAAGTACTTCACGTAAGTACCGATCGTTATCAGTCAATATTGATTGTAAATGTCTGTTACTATAACATTTACATCGCATATCGTGATTCATACATATACCTGGGAAAAATTCTAAACGATTTTGTAACTTTAGTTTTAAAACGTGGAATATTTTGAGCTAGGAGTGTCTGCTGACGTTGAGTTAAATATACCACTTTTGTAGATATAGTTATGAGTAGCTGAGATTCTGCTTTCAAGAGAAGAGGTTTGGAGGTTATCAATCTTCGTGATGATGATGATGACTAAACAATACTTAGCTTTACTACTGAGACCTGAGTACATTTAGAAGAAATTAATGAATAAACTAGTGATTAGACAAGAGTTCTAGACGTTCGAGTAATGATGTGTGGACATTGTCAGCATAGTAGTGACTGTTTTCAGAAAACTGTGAGTTATATATTGTGAGGTTGGAGTTACAGAAGATGCGTATAGTAGGAAGTTAACGATTCTTATTTTTTCGAGGCAATTGCTAACGCCTTAGATTGTTTGAACCCAGCAGTTATGATAATTGGAGAATCGGTGGCATTAATTAAAACTAATGATGATATTGCCGATGCAAGCTCTATAATAAGGCATTCAAACTTATTTTGATGCTCTGCTATTAAATGAATCCAAGACATTGAGTTTCAATTGATAGCGCCCTTAACAGCCATCCAAGCATATAATTTAATCATCCAACAGATAACTGACACTCCCAAATCACCAGACATCACTATCAAAGTATCGACACACAAGACTATCGGCACATCGTCCTTGCCGATAGTCATCGCAGGTAATTACAGTGATCGGGGGCGGAGGCGCCGGCGCAGGTGGCTTAACGCTTTTGCTGTACAAGAGGCAGATGTTAGAAGGTTCAGTCGGTGTGGCTTTTGAAGTGGCAAGTTTGATAATGTTAGCAAAAGCATGAAGCATGTGAACGATGATGGCGTTTCTTGCATGTTCTTCTCTATAGAGATCTTCAATTTCGAACATGCAAATAGCTTTATTTTCGACCGACTGACCGAAAGAGCTTAAATGGTCTAATTTAAATAAATGCTTTGATTGAGTTTTTTGATGATGTAGATAGAGAGGGTGAAAACGGAATATGTAGATTTTTATGAAAAGAGACGATCTCAGATAAAATGGAATAATTGCAGGAAGCTGTTAAGATGTTTCAAGGATCTTATAACAGATTATGGGATTAGAAGGGCTTATAGATACTTACGTAGATATGTCATGATGAGAGGAAGCCTGAAACACGATTGAATGATTGCCGGGGAGGAAGCTATAGTGATGGTTCATAACACAAAATATTTTTAAAATAATTAGGAAATCATAGATTTTATTGAACAAGCAGCGACGGGATAAATGAAAAGTCACAGATTGTTCATATTAATTCTGATATTGCTGGAAGAATTCATATTATTTTCGAGGAAACAAATGACAAATTCAAGTTAGGGCAACTAATTGTTGCCAAAATACTTAATATCGCTGAAGTAGTGGGTAGTGTGTAGCTTTGGATCAGTGTATTGAATTCTGTCGTTTTCCTATTGGGTGGCTCAGCTATTAAGTTATTTACATACCAGCTTTATTGTTTGATTGCGTTTGTAAGTATTCGTTTAGTTTATGTCTTGATTTGTCGAGGAAAATAACGTTGCCTGCCATTTGTATCCTGTTCTCTTTGATTGTTGTTATCTTTGGTAGATTTTTGTCTTCTCATCTGGATTAACTTAATCACTTTTTCAAGTAAGCAAAAGACTATTTTGAGTGCTGTATCTTTGAATTCTCGAAAGTATCTTAGTCCATTTTGCAATGAAAAAGTACAAAATTGAACAATCGTGCCAATTTTTTTTGGAATTCTTTGGGAACCAACAAACTCAAAAAACACAAGAACAAATAAAAATTGACAATACGGAATAAAAATGCGATAAACAAGCTGTACAACCAAAAATACCTTAAACATATCATGTCCGTACCTTGCGAAAAAATATTTGAAACACAACCACAAAACAATGGACGTACAGACAAGCCTCAGGAATTTGTTAAACATTTTACATAATTACGATTCCGTTCGCGTGTCGATCACAATATTCGATGTATCTGTTCAAATTCTGCGAGTCTCTCGCTGCGAACGATTGAACGTGAAATGAATGAATGAGTGAACGGAATACTGTCGTGTGAAACTTGCCGTGAAATTGTTACTGGAGGTGAGCTAAATCTCGAGTGAATCGAATATAATCATTAGAGAACATCTATTGGGATTTTGTGTTTAGGGTATCGTACCCAAACAGTAGCCAACAGAACCCTACTACTCAGCCTCCAAAATTCAAAAGTCATTTTTTCAAATTAGGATGGGAGCCAGCACGTTTTGAAAGTCAAAGTTTTACAAAAGACAGTCTCCCAATACGCCCGCCCGTCACCACTTCCTAGTGTTTTAGCTGTGGAGAAGAAGTGACGCAACAAATTCTCCAGCAACACATCTGTCTGTTATGTTTTAAGAACTTTAATTTATACAATAGTACGCAAATAAATTAATACATGAGATAAAAAAAAATGTTAATTAGCTAGCACACTATGATACTATAAAACAAACACACAATCATTAAAAGTTGCCATTTTGTTGCCAAGTTGCCTGCGCTATCCGTCCGTACGTCCGTCTGTCTGTCCGCGGCCTGTATCTCGAAAACCGTAATAGCTACAGTTGACAATTTTAGTGTGTATTTCTATTGCCGGTATAACAACCGATTCTATTGGTTTTTAAAAAACACCCTTCGCAACGCACCCTCGAACATTTCTGGTGGGAACGCAGCCTAATAATATATAAATACATATAAATTCATTTATTCAGGTAACTTTAACTCAATTTACACAGAAATCATAAAATCAATCCATTATATAAGTAAAAATTAAAAAAATTAATAAACAAACAGTCAATTGAATTTTACAAATTAAATTAAAACTAAAAATTAGATTATGTCGATAAATTAAAATTTTAATTATGTCGATAAATAAAAAAAATAAAAATGTCACTAAATTAAAATTTAAAATGACAAAAAATTCAATTTTAAAATGTCAAAAAAAATTAATTACAATAACCAAATTGTAGAATGTCAATAAATGTAACTTTAAAATGTTAATAACCTAGGATTTCCTTCAAAATTTTCCAATTTAACACATCACTTCAAAGGTCTTGTTATGTTTTTGTATCCCATCATCTTTTTATACTAATAAATATTATTCTATTCTATTCTCGAGATGTTCAAATTAATAGACTGTGACAAGTTATCGACCCACACGAGTCGTAAAATAGGTGTTTAACAAATAGGTCGCACAGGTGGCCCTAACCATAGCGTTTACGAGCGAATACCGTACTTAGTTACGTTAGGGAGTGGCTCCATGGCTATAGGTCAAATGCTGAGCTTAATCGTCCTGTATTGGCTTGTATACAGCTTAATCTTCTTAAGGAGCTCGTGGCTAAATTACATCAGCCGCAGGGATCGATCTTCAAGGTTAAGCAACGCTTGCCGAGGTTGGTCTGTAGATGGGTGACCATCTTAACATACCGAGTTTCCTCGCACATTAAGCTGTTGGTCCCGGCTGTCATTTGGAGATCTCTGGCAGTCGTTACGGATTGTCAGAAGCCAGTAAATCTGACTCCAGTCTTGCCAAGAAATATCGTGTTATCCAGTTAATTGGCAGTGGAGGTCTGGTAGGCAGCCGCTCCACGTAAAATACTGGTATTCAGTTGAATCCGGTTTGACTAAAACCCGACCCGATGTAGTTGGGAAAAGGCAGATGATGTACAGCTTAATCTTCTATTGAGTCCTATGCCCTATGAGGTTTTTAGAGTTCCTTACATCCGTGAGAAACGGATTAAAAGCTAATTCGGGTGTCTGTCTTCCCGTCTGTCACAGTCAGTTTTCTCTGGATCAACCGGAGCGATTTTTTTTAAATTTGGCACTCATAAAGGCCTTCTGTGACCCAAACACAGGAAATTTCTGTTATTATTTTTTAGAGATATGATATTTTTGTTAGTTTTTTTTTCCGGTGTCTTGATATTATTGAGGCGTTACGAACTGCATACATACATGGAAGTGAATTTTCCAGTTCCATAGTTTTTCCAAATAATGTGTGTACCAAAGATTTCCTCGCTTTTCCAACTCACAAATAAGCATGATTTCAAAAATGTATGCTATCATTAATTGCAGCATTTTTTTAACTAAAAGGTTGAAAAACTTAAAAAAACACGATCCGCTAATTGCAAGTACAAATAATTAATTTATCAATCCACTTATCTGAGATTTCGATCAATTTAATTATGGATCGACAGAATATAATTGACATTTTTATGCGAAAACATGTAAAAAGCCCATAAGTTGCTCACTACACCACTTTGTAAGCAAATTGGTGATTTATTTGTCGTTAAGGGCGATCTACACGGTGTCGGATCGCAGGTGTTCGACAGTTATGGAAAAGTAAAAGTTAAACGATCGCTTCCTACTCTTAATCGATGTACTTAATAGTGTAGTTATTTTTAATATTTTATTTAAGAAGCGTTGTGTAATAACTTTTCCGTCTATATCAACAGTAAATAAGTCCTTGTGTTATGAAAATAGTTTTTTTTTTTGGGGGAAATTTAATAAGAGAATTTTCTAGGTTAATAGTAATACTTATCTAACTTGGATATGTATAGAATGTGCCTCAATAAAATATATACACTAGTGGAAGAACTGAGAATTAAGAAAAATGGGTTGAACCATTATTATAAGGATGCATATTTTATTTTTTCGAAAATGACTTCCTTCCTTCCCAAACCAAATTCTTCATCAATCAGTGATACTTCCAGGTTAGAATAATATACATACTTCATTTACCTTTTTGTTCGATAAGACCATGAAAGTATGACGTGTTCGTGATTATATGTATAAAATGTTCTATCGAAGTAATTATCGAGAAACGGAAGAAAATTATAAATATTTACGATATTTTTACTGCCTTGTTCGGAAACAGATGGAAATCTAAGCGTGACTGTTGTTTTAATAGTGAAATAGTTTTATGTTTAGTAATTAGGTGAAATATTTTGTTTTGTTATTTATGTAAATATAAATGGCTCGTTAATTAAACATTTTCGGATCTTTAAAATGTCTCTCATATATTCCTGTGCTTTTTAAAATAAGTAAGGTTTTCTATAAATATTGACATTCGACACGGTAATGGTGACAGTGTTTTTGCACTTTAACCATTAAGAACAAGCAATATGAATTATTTTTTTGTTGCCCAATTAGGTCTTTCATTTTTATTCGCGTTAGAACATAATTTTGCGAATATATTAGTCTAGTTGTTTTTCAGTGTTTAGTATTTACTTTAAGTTGCCTGTATTATATTGAAAAACAAATAAGATTTGCGGCAAAAACAAAACATCTCAAAATCCCGTGCCTCAATTACATCCGTACAATGTAAATTGACCTTAACTGTACATTACCATGGGTAGTTTGACATTTATCTGCAAGGAGTGTCACCCGTCTTTGAACTTTACTTTTTTGTAAAGCAATTGTAATTGGACTTAACTGTTTTGAATAAGGTTCAGATTTAACCTTAACTTGTCAGCGGCTGGTTAATAGCAGAGCTACAGTTGATTTAAGATCGGAGAGATAACCGTCTAATTTTATTTCTTGTTTATTGTAATACAGTTACAGTTGATACATTTTTACGTACCTAAATTTAATCTGGCATCATTTTCTCCAGACTCAATTTAGTTATAAGTATTTTTATCGGAGTTTTTATTTTTGTTGAACTTTTTTTAATATTTTTTGTTTAGGGGCTTTTATCAAAGATATGACAGCACCATCGTACCCTCAACATTAATTGGCTTACTTAAACAGTATTAGTTTATTAATAGTTAATGAGAGTTATTCGTGAAGAACCGCAATTAAATGGTACACCTTTTTTATAATATCCGAAGATGGTATAGATAAGATGGATTGGATTATGACTACATCTAAGATATTTTATTTTCTGTTTGTCATGACGTAATCACTTAAATTGAGAATTATTCTTCTGCACACAACAAGACTGTTAAAATAATATTTTTGAACGACCACCATTTCTGAAATTAATCGTCAATTTAAAAGTTTACAACCTTGACAAATATGACGAATGTGTATAATGATTCTCTCCTTAACTATAATTTCTTGCGCTGCCAATTATGAATGAAATTAAAAATTATTTTATTGCAATTAAAAACTGAGTTGGTGGCAATAACAATTGAATTAAAGTGTTGCACATTGAAAAAGAGGTTTTTTAAATATGCATTCTGGCTATGGTATGAAATGTTTTCAAGATCATTAAATTGTGTTTGTCGAAAAGTGTCAACGAAAGTTATTCCATAGTTGCGAAATTCGTTGGTAACAATTCACAGTTTTTAACAGGTTATAAGATACTGGTCGTTTTCTATCAGTTATCACAATCCACACAGTAACTAAGCCATTTATTGTGGTTACACTATTTATTTTATATTAATCAGAATTTTTCAAGTCTTCACAAAAGATGAATGGAAAGTTATGGTCTAAAATCTTCATTGTTAATATTATCTTTGATTCAAGCCGACGTATTTTATATTGACACATCGCAACTTTCGCTGACCACAAATAAAGCATGACTATTTATATATTTCTTCACTCAATTAACGAATTCTTGGACGGAATTAAAATATCACGGCTGGCAACACTGTTACTTGAGAGATGTGACAGATCGCCATATTGGAGTACCATCGACAATTAGAGGGACAATAAAATGTTTTTAAAAGCGTAATTAATGCCTTATACTGCAGTCATTAGGGGTCATAATTGTAATTACGTGGTTTGAAGGTCTGCCAAGTGATGAATGAGGCTCAATTGTAAGTTTTTTACTGATGAGTATGGGCATGATATGTTTGGGACATAGTATTGGTATAATATTTACTGTTCTTATTGCTTGGTAAGGAGTATTTAATTAATAAATCATAGTACCTATTTTACTCAAAATGCAGTACCTAGCTTTCAAAAAGAACTTAATTAAAAGAATAGTTCAAATTTTTATATTATTTGGCTTACAAACAATGAAACGGAGATTTTTTAGAGTGCCGTACCAAAATGTTAAAAAAACTTTAAGTCTCTCAAGAACTATTAATGCTATCAACTTGAAATTTGGAATAGTTTTATATGACGTTTGTTCAACTATTTTGCAAATAAGAAAGAATTTTTTTTTTTTTATCAGCGACTGAAAGTGATTCTTAAAAATTAAAAGTTGGGTTAACAGGGCATGAAAGAACGCTATTTACACATCCTCAAAAATTTTTACTTAACGAAAACTTTTAAGAAATCACGAATATTAAATGAGTTACAGCAAAAAGATAAATCTTGTGTTGTGTTATGTTATTTAAAGTAGATATGGTATTTAAATGCACAGACAAAGACAGGTTACTTATTGTCACTAGAAACTTGATTAACTGGTTTGCTATTATTCATAGTGCGGCAGGAACTTACTTAGGTATGTGACTATGAATAACAAGGAATATAATATAATAAATATAAAAATGACATGGCTGATGCATGGGTTATCCTTTTTTGTTTTATTAATTTACATAAGAACAGCTAAGTTCTTTGATACCTATCTACATAATTACATATATTATGCAATTTTCAATGTCATATTTCACTGCACTGTTTCATGGCACTCAAATGTTGCTATTTAAAAATAACTTTTACCAGGGATATATCCGGGATTTTTTTAAAAAACGAAGCGACTTTTTATTTTTTCTTTTTTCAAAATATATGGCGCTAACCGAAATCCGTCCTTCTAAATCGCTTTGCATACAATGGGCAACAAAACCTGCCAGTATCTTAGATCTAAACCTAAAATGTCGCCTAAATTATAATGCGAGACGCCAAAATGGGATCCTATTATACTATTCAATCCTTATTTATTCCCTGCAATTAAAAATAAACTTTATTTCAAGGGTGCACAGTCCAAAATTCAATAAAAGGATTTTTATTTTTGGCTAAATATGGCTACCTCCTTCCTTACTACCTTCCAGTATATTTAGGTCTATATCCTGTGAAATGTTTTCTACCATTAGTTTGGGTTACAGAGGCCAAGTTAAGATGGCGAGTTAGTTGAGTCAGGATGTACAAAGACATGGTATGAATGCTTAGGGTCACAGATTATTAAAAAGGATTAGAGTCTATAAATAGAGCTGACTGTTCCGTTATTGTCTATGATTCATTTGTTTGCTGTACCTAGTTTTATTTGCAAAAAGCAGACACCTTTAATTTCACCTGGCTGGCTGAAACTAGACCTTAGGTTTCTGGAATAAAATTAGTGAATTGAATGTAAGACAAGTGATACGATTGCCAGATGAAAATTCTTCTACCAATCATAAGCAGCTAACGCACGTTGGACAATTTGTTACACTTATTTTGCGTTTATATTCATCCAGAAATAACACTTATTGATGTCATATTACTTGATTAAAAGACAGTTACAGTCGAGTAAGTAAACCTTTTGTTTTTTTTATTTTATTTGAAATGGGTTTGCTCTTGATTCCAGTCTAGGTCAGGAGACAAAGTCTACGATGGAGCGAGCTTACCCAGAAGGAGCCTGTTCACTCTAACTTTGAAAAGATTAGGCTTGTAAGCATTCGGAAACACAGACGCCGGCAAAGAGTTCCACTCCTTTGCTGTGCGCATTATGAAAGACGCTTGGCTTAGTGCGAGTTGGTGGAATATCAACAAGGCAGGGATGGTACCTTAGTTGCAGTGCGTCTGGATGTCCGATGGTAGAATGGGGTTAGGTATTTTTTGTTTAACCTTTTCGTTATCTTTAAGTACTGTATCTGGCTTCTTCTGGGTAAGCTCGCTCTATCGTAGACTTTGTCTCTGTCATTTCTAACCGAGTCAAGAGCAAACCCATCTCCAATATAAAAAACTTTAAATTGGTTTGTCAGTAGTTAAAAGAGGAAATGCTGCCACGTCATCTTCCAAATCATATACAGTAAAGTTGGGTTAATTTGGCCCAAATTTTAACCAATAGGAACACAGTAAACGCAGTGTGATATATTTCTATTGGTTAGCGAGTTAGAGCCAAAGAAATAGGTATACCAAACTTTTTGCAATCCTTAGTTAAGGTAGATATAGTATAAGGATAATTTTAAGTTTCTTGCACGTTCTTCTCCATAGAGATCTACGCTTTGGAACGTGCAAATAGCTTCATCTTTTTGGACCAACCGACCTTGACAATTCAAAAGTGCCTGTAAATGGTTTAATTGAAATAAATGTTTGAGTCTTTGAGTCTTAAACTTAACATCTTTAACTTATATCCACTTCCTGTACAAATATGTAAAGAACTATCTTATTCTATTTAATTCGAAGGTAATAGAGTAGATTATGCCCTGAGGGGATGAAGCAGTGTCTTTTGTCACGGGCGTCATATTGAATCCACGAGCAAAGCGAGAGAGTTAATACAAGAATCCTGAATACAGTGAGGGATTTATGCTAGCCCAAGTCAAAGACACCTTTATCCCGAAGGAGCGTACTCTAGTTTCACACCTACTGCGAAAAACTTGTGCTCTAGACATGAAAACAGGAGACGCGGGTCGACCCCCGACACAAGGACAAGGTCGGGTGTCCACAAGGCGATAATATTGTACTGAATTTCATTATAACCCGCCGGTCAATAATGTGATTTGAATATGGAATGCATTTTGACTGCGCTCGCTGCAACTAGCAGCGGAGGTTGACGGGAGCCGCTCGCGGGTTAGAATGACGTACTTCAGGTTAGGTTTACATGTCAGATATGTGACGTTTTCGTGCAGGTGATGTGAAAAATATAATTTTCTCCACGATGAACCTTACTACAATTAAGTAGTTTACAAAGACTGATCATCAAACAAGTCCTAAGTTCAGTGTTTATCTACACTGCCATGGTCTGTGACCTATGACGTACTTCACAATGACATAACGTCCACACATACTTATATGTACAACAATAATATAATTATAGTTATGTCTGTCGTTGTGTTGTTCGCGTCATGTAACTTAGTTTGGTGTCTGCTTTATAAGTCTGCTGACATTTCAACTATCTATCTATTACGGTTCTTGATATACAGCCCGATGACAGACAGACAGACGGACGGACAGCGAGACCTCCGGTCGGGTCCTTGTGGTTCCAAATGGGCTCGCTTTATTCGTATCGCCGTCGCGCCCCGCTGGTTCCATTTGGAACCAGCACACCGCGACTGATATAAACTTTAAGGTTCTTGATATACAGCCCGATGACAGACAGACAGACGGACAGCGAGACCTTCAGGTACAGAATCCTAAAAAACATGAAATACGTCACCTGAAAAATTTCCCACGGTTAAAGATTTTTTCTAAACAAATTTTTCCATAGTAAATGAAAATTTGCCATTACACAAGTTATCTTTAACTAGAGACACTTAAGTAATGACATAAGTCCGTCATGTCTCGGAAACGCTAATGTTTTCACACGGGAATCGAACCGCGTGACAATCGCTAGACAACGCTGTTTGTTTTAGTCAGGAAGTACTTAGGCATTGTAGTAACGATACTTATAACTTAACTAAGAGAATATTGTACCTTCCTTATACATAACTGATAAACGTGAAACCTCATATTTCAAGATCTTTTATTATGGGACAAACCCTGTAAACGTAAAGAAACTACAGTAATAATCCTGTAGGTAACTATAAATAAAATAAAAAATATTTATTTCAGAACACCACACACACCTCACATTTAATAAATGAAAAAAAAAAATGTAACCACTTTATAGTGTAAGAATAGATTGGCACATCATCATCTGCCTAGCTTTTTCCCAACTATATTGGGGTCGGCTTCCAGTCAAACTGGATTCAGCTGAATACCAGTATTTTACGTGAAGCGGCTGCCTACTAGACCTCCACAACCCATTAACTGGGTAACGCGGTACTCCTTGGCAAGACAGGATTCAGATTTTCTGGCTTCTGACTATCTGTAATGAGTGCCAAAGATCTCTAAATGACAGCCGGGACCAACGGCTTAACGTGATTTCCGAGGTACGGAGGAAACTCGGTATCTTAAGATGGTCATCCATCCACAGACCATTTTCGGCAAGTATAGATTGGCACAATAATTGCTAAATAAACAACTCACCAAAAAACCAAGTGAAGATTTCTGTATATTTATTTAATCGCTCAATAATTCATCAAAAGATCCTTAACTTATTGATTTAATAAATCCGACGTAATAATCTACTTTGGCTGTTGACAAAACTGCGATATTTCATAACGCCGCGACCATAAAAATAGGGAAGGTAAAAACGCCAATAGTCAGCCGTCACCTCACGTCGAGCAATCAGGAAGTGACATACGTGCAGTTGACAGTTACACACACCTCATTATAGGTATTACCATAAATAGAATTGTTAAGTGGTAACCGCTATGTTTGAGTGTCACTGTGAATAGTTTGCTAAGTCTAGGTATAAGACGGTGGGAAAGGAATAAAATACTGCCAAGGTTCAGCCGGAAAAGTTCACTTTTCAGTGAAATGAACGGTTAAAAGCCCCACTTAGACCGACTAACGATATTTGAATTTTTTGAATTTTCAACTTTCTTTAATGATTGCAGTATTTTTTTGCTGACTTTGAGGCCTTTTTTCATAAAGGCTTGAAATTGTATTGACTTAATTTTTTAAATACATAACTTCCAGAACGTAAACATGGTTATTAAAAACACCACTCATTATGAAAAAGTTAAAACACCAGAATCTGTCATCATATCAATCACTCAACTAAAAATATTACAAAAAAAATATCTTAGGGTAAAAACACCAATTGTCGTCCATCGCATCAGGAAACGCTCGTGACAGATACTCGACACCTGTACAAGCTGCCTCATTACAACTATTACCATAAAAGAGAGATGATTGTCCAAGCAATTTAATACTGTATTGATATATAATTGACTGTAAACGAATGTTCACGTTTTTTCCTTGCGATTTTAAGCCAATTAGTGGCAAAAATACTTATAAAGTAAAAGTTATTAAGGAAGTGATTCGAATTTAATCTTGGGTTGGATCTGAGTGATAATTATGATTTAGTAGTTGACAAAAGTGACTCAATGTTTTTGGGAACTGCGTCTCGATATGATGGATGTAATAGCACTCCTCGAAATTATCTCAATAAAATGAGAAAATAGTAGTTGACAAAAGTGACTCAATAAATGAGACAACTTTATTTATATAACTTTAATTATAAAATTTGAAATAATGTGCACTGGATCCTACCCTCCATTGTCATCTTTCTCTATCACTCAAAGGTTTGCTGGGAGAATACTCATTTTTGAGTTAAGCTCGCCTTTGTACATGAAATTTCCATCACTGTATGTTATAATTATATTAAGCTGTTTTTGGTGTACAATAAAGAATTAAAGAAGTAAAGAAAAATCTTCTTCTTACTTTACGTCTTAACGACTGAATGGATTTCAATTACCTAAACTTAGCATAAGGACAGTTCAAATCTTGAAATAGGACACATTATTATAAACATCCCGGGTGTATGTGCTCTTGGGATAATTTTGACGTTTTCGTGGGCAAATCCGCTATTATAAGCTAGCCTTTTATTTTTCTGAGCGCAATTTACCATCCATTTTAGATGCTATGATATTTGGAAGTACTATCAGAATGCACACCTACACTGCACATCGCTATCCTTCTACGCCAAAACAAAACTTTATTTATTCCATCCACGTTCGAAGGTAATGTAATAAGAAAGTAAGTGTCGCAATAATCGTCTTGCAAACTCATTGTTAGCTCAAACAATAAGCCGTAACCTCAAGATGGCGCTCTTAAATGCTTAGCGCCTTAGGCGAGCTTAGGAGCACTTTCTTCTATTTTGAAAGTTTCACCAGATTTGGTATATCCGTTCCTAATTTGTTGATTTAAAAGTTCATACACAAAGGTGAACAGCTTGAGGCGGTGTTTACTTGTCAATCAAGGATGGTGAAGAGATGACATGGCCGGTGCATTGGTTTAAGCGAGGAATGCAGGAATATAAATAAACTAGTTGATGCCCGCGGCACCAACTCGACAAATCCTACTAATATTATAAATGCGAAAATTTTTGTGAGGATGGATGTATGTGTATGTGTATGTATGTTTGTTACCCTTTCACGAAAAAGCTACTGGATGGATTAAGATGGGTATGTAGGTAGCTGAAGACCCAGAATAACACATAGGCTACTTTTTATCCCGGATTTCCCGGGGGATCGGGATTTACACGGGAATAACGAGAATTTATACGCGGATGAAGTCGCGGGCGGCCTCTAGTTATATACTAAAACCTTCCTCGAGAACCACTTTATTCATTGGTGAAAACATCATCAAAATCGGTGTAGTCGTTTTTGAGATTATCGCGAAGAGACAGACAGATGTGGCAGTAGACTTTGTTTTTAACAGACTTCCCAAAAAAGAGGAGGTTATCAATTCGATTGTATGTTTGTTACCTCATAACTCCGACAATTATGAACCGATTTGAAAAAATCTTGTTTTATCTGAAAGGATCTTCCAGATTGGTCCCATTTAAATTTTATGAAAATCGGTTACGAACTTTGGATTTTATATCGAAATAGCTGGAATTCGTCTACTTGGATGATAGTTTTGTGTCATCCAAGTAATCGAAATTGCGTATTTTGCTTTCCTGCGATTTTGCAGTGGTGTTGTTAGGTGTGGGGTACCACTAAAAAGTGAAAAATCAAAATACGAAGAAACTAACAAATACACCGACTTCCGAAATTAAAGTTATTTCTTACTTTGTAGTGTTTATTTTTTTTGGAAGTCGGTTGTATTTTTTTGTACAAAGTTTTTTTTGTTATGTAGTGATATAGATGAGCAAACAAAATATAAGTAGCAAAACAATATTATAGTGCAGAAATTACAAAAATATGAATACACATAACCTATGTAATACAAACTTTCAGTTAAAATAAACGTATGTAGGGTCCCATTTAACTCTGTATCAAAATTCAACACAATCGATTCAGCGATTTAGGCGTAAGAAACCACACAAACAAACAAACTCACTTGCACAATAATGATATTGGTTTGGATATATCTGTATAATTTTTTTATTCAATGTGGTACAAAACTGTCAACAGTCGACGATTGGGAAATTAGGTATCTTGTCAACTGTCACTATTTCCGTAGTTATTAAAATAACAAAAAAAATTACATGTTTCTTATTTAGAAAATTATGAAATAGTCTGCAAGCGTCCGCTGTTGTGCACAGACTTCCTTTGTCTAATGTTGTTTTAATTTTGTGACTTATTTCGTAATGTCTGGCTGTTGACATAGTGAATGCTACTGCAATTTTACTTAAAGTACCTGTGTAACTATTACCGTCATTCGTACTATCCAAAGCTTAATATTTTAATAACTAATCTATACTAATATTATAAAGCAGAAGAGTTTGTTTATTTGGTTGAACGCGCTAATCTCAGGAACTACTGGTCCGATTTGAAAAATTCTTTCAGTGTTAGATAGCCCATTTATCGAAAGAGGCTATAGGCTATATATCATCGCGCTAAGACCAAAAGGAGCGGAGCAGTAATGAAAAATGTTACGCAGACGACGTTGCACGGGTCAGCTAGTTAGTCTATATTCAACTCGCTGCACTTCCATTTAAAATGTTGACGTTTCCTCTAAATTTTATTCTCAATGCATCCGTTCTGTATCTTGACTCTTTGTATCTAATTCTACAAATAATAAAGGTTTTTTATTGCTGATTGTAGTAGATATTACCTATTTACAATACACCTGCAATCCTTCTCTCAAATTAGTTCTCAAGTATTTAGACAAAATCGTCCTCCAAGGCTACTCATTCAACCTTGTCCTTTGCTGAAGATATATTAATGAGTATATCATCAATTGATTGCATTCCAATGAAAAACTTTGACTTTGGCCCAAAATTTTGTTTTCTTAGTATCCTGTCTATTATTTTCTCTTTTTTCGTCCACTTTTGGTAGCTTTTCTTTTTAGTATTAGTATCTAATTTCGTCATCATCAATAAAAATGAAAAAATGTAGGCCTTTATTGCTGGTTTTGGTTTAACCGATATACAATATTTTTAATATTATAGCAATATAGCCTATTCTTAATTTTTCTATCTCAGCACCTTTATCCTTCTCTCAAATTAGCTAGCTTTTCGATAAAGGCTCTTCATCTGACCCTGTTCTTCACTATACCTATCCATTCTGGAACGGCTACTTGCTTGAAAGTTCATCCTTCATATTCGTAACTAAAGATTTTTTTTAAACTATTGACATGCACGCGTTTCACCACTATCTCAGCATCTCTCTGAAGATGCCATCCATCTTCAGCTAAAAGCTATTCCAATTTCAAACTTTGACATTTCCTCATAATTTTATCCCAGAGTAACCCGTGCCAGTATATTTCCATCTACGTCCATTGTTTGTGTCCAATGTGTCATCTCATGACGTTAAGGGTCCACCCCAGGTGTACGGAAACACATACATTATTTATCATCATTCAAAATAATGTTCGTAGTAATGTTTAACAGTCAACTGTCAAGACTGTCACGTATAATACTATCAATGACGTCATCTATTGTTAGTACATCAATATTTGATGTGAGGTGATGTTTTTTTTTCCTGTGGTGACAGACATGTCAATGGTGTATTATGGCGAGCGTGATTGGGGAGTCCGATGATGTCAATCAATCAATACTTTGTCTTGTTACCTACTTTTTTTTTAAATTATTTAGCATTGACTGTAGTCATCAAATTGTTGTTTCTACTAAATTGGCTAAAATTAATAGTTGGACTACACGATAACTGACAAATGCTTGCATCGTCTGGACAAGTCCACTCAAATCTGTGTGATTATTTTAAAGTGTTGTTGTTTACAAATTAAAATCATTAAACCGAACTGCACATTCCTGAAATGCAGTTTTCCTAACTATTGCCGTCAAACGTAAACACGCTAATACTGGTAATAAAGTCATAAATTTTCGAAAATAGAACAATACACCATCAGCGAAACCCTTCAAACCGTGACGGTTACATAAAAGACAATAATTGCGACATCATATTTCTCCTAAAAATTACCATATTGCATAATTGAAAGATCAATTAGACGAACAAAATGACTCTGAATCCATTAGACGAGATTGTAACAGTTATTAGAAAGAGTTACATTACATATTACACATCGCCGGTGGCGCGGATTTTCACAGAGATTTGAATGTTCAAATCATGCGGTCTGGGTGGTAAGACAATTGTTGTCTTACACGAAGTTGTTGTTTAAGTTTTTTGTTTTATTGATTTAAGAAATAAAAACATTACAACTCCAATACGGTTAAGTGTTGTGTACAAAGATTAATGAAATCGATCTAATGTTGTCAATGCGAAAATTCGTTTGTTGGCTTGTTTGTTTGTAACAGCTTCACGCCTAAATCACTGACACATTTTGTTTTTTTTTTTTTACAGAGATTCATATAACCATACAGTTATAGGCTACTTTTATTTGAGAAATTAAATATTAACGCAAGCAAGTTAAAGTATCACAACTTTTCCTTTTAAAAAAAATTCTTCAACAAAGGAAAATCCCTATATTGCAACTTAAACCAATAATTACATCCAACCAACTAAAGACACTACCTATAATAAACCAGCATCGATCAATGATTGACGTCATGTTAGCCACAAACAATGAGGTTACAGCGAGTGGCAAGCGCCCAATGCTACTTCAAATGAGTGCTGCACTTGACACATTATGAAGTAACTCTTGGCTTAAGTTAGAGGACGTCGATAATGTTTATAGAGCAAGAGTCTAGGTTGGGGAAATGTTATTCAGGGATGTGAAAGCCAAGGGCCAAGGAGGATGTGAAAGAGGAATTTTCTTAGTGAATGAGGATCTAAGTGTAAAAGCTGGCAAAGCTCTTGTGATGTAGACGTTACAGGAGTCTAGTTATAAATAGGATTACAAAAGAGACTGTTTATCTTTTACAATTCCCAAACTTATTCAGAAACTGAACATGTTGTGCACCAGAGCTATAGAGAATTCGAATGAATCCGTCCAGTTTGTCATCCTAAGTAATGTTTTCTTCATTTATCTTTTCTGTAACTTCTATGGTGTAAATGCTAAAGAGTATTCTAGTCTGCTTAACGGGTGCTAGAAGTTTACGAATAAAAAATATTTGATAGCTGTTTATTTAACTTGAGATTTTTTTCTTTGTATCTCTTGCTGAATCTTTTCCACCACGGTAAATTTAAATCATAGTCTTCGAGCATCATTTAGCTTAAGTAGGCCAACATTCATTATTTAGTCAAAAGTAGTCATATTTTCCTCAAGCTTCAACAAAAATTTGCAACTCCACCTGCAATTTCTTACAGTAGCTCCCAATTACTAACTGACTCAGTGAATTCCGCCATTGTTCTAAACTTCACACATTTATTACGAAATTAATTGTTTTAAATGGGCACTTTAATTTGATTCCACATTGTAACTGTTGCATGACTTGATGTTATCGGCTTGTCCATCATCCAGTGACATAAGAAGGTTATTCTCTACAAACTTTTTGGCAATTTTGAGTAATTACTGCGGTAAAATAACTGTGGATTTTATGGTTTAATTGAGAGTCTTTTGTTTTAAGAGTGAGCAATGTCTTGGAAGTATGAGAATTTATGTTTAGGTTCTATTATTCACATTTGTCAAGAGTTGCGTCAATTGCATTTGGCTCTTGTGCTTTAGTTCTTGTAACTGTATGTAATGACTGTGTAGTTTCAGGTTTATAGCTTTCATTTGATACTTCAATGATTTCTATAAAAAAAAAATCTCGTTAGCAACGTCTTCTATAATATTAACAATCTTTTCTCTTTCTTTCACTCCAAGACAAACGTTCACATAAAATGTTTCTGCATTGTTTGAAGCTACATCGATTAACAATAAAACCGAGTTCAAAGATCCGATTCCATAACAGTGAAAGGTTACCAACCCATCATCTACGAGTTCAATTTAAACATTTATCCCATACCGGACTTTACAATTCATTATATTCGACTGACTCATGATTTTTTGTTCCTTAATTAACATATACTAAATGAGCCGAAGTATTATGTACATCTCTTATGGCAGTGGATGATAGTCTATAAACTTCCACCCACGTCCAAAGAGTACGATGCTCCAATAATATATTTTTTATTGTTTGTTATAATCAAGTTGGTGACTTAATAATTTATTATGTTATGACTTTGGATTAGATTGTTGCATATAAGGTGGTCAGATATAATGATGAGTATATAATTATGACTTTGAGTGACCTTACTGCCTTTTGAGATTGTGCGAATTGTTTGGGAGATTGTACAGGCGACGAATATAGGCGATATCATTTGTATTTTATTTTATAATTTAGCTTGACAGGTTGGATACGCGAATACAGCTGTTAAATGTGTAAAAATTTTGTAACCAAACTTCCATACATCTTAAGGGAACTGTCACGGTTTTTTACGTAATCATAATTGGTGGACCCGCCGGAAATATGTTGTTTTGGGGTTTTAAGTCCATTTAATGAGTAGTAAACCTCAGACGTCTCTAAAAATATGTAGTGGTAGTTGGACCTTCATTTTAAAGTTAAAAAAAAGAAAAAAAAAAAAATCGAAACGATGAAACAGCTACACAACGAACAAAACAACAAAAAAGGAACATTTATAAATTCCTTGAAAGTAAAAATAAAATCAAGAGTCAATCATCCGCCAGCAACATGATAACGGATCGATTAAATCACAACAGAGTGACATCAAAATGTCGTCGACTTGCGCATGCGACGCATTCCCCGAGCGCCGCGCATGCCATTTCACCGGCCGAACGCGCGCGAATCCTCGGCGGATACATCCGAACGCGTGTGATCGGAATTACGAATGCTTCCTTCGTTCTATATTTGAATTTCGGTTTTGGAGGAGTGTTTTCACCTTCCTGTTTCTGAAATTTCTAAGTGTTGTTAGAATTCGAATTCTAAAATTATGTGAAGATAAGGTTGAAAATTATTTGTGCGTATGTTTCAATCAATCTCTCTAGCTTTTTCCCAACTACTTTGGTTTCGGTTTCCAGTATATTCCAGTTATTTGACATAAAGATATGAGATCTCCAAGTTGGAATCAGATTTTCTGTCTTGTTTGTACGAACATTATTTCACTATTAGACAGCAAGCTACTTTATTTTAATTTACATTTGATCCCGAAAAAGAAATACACAGTTCTTAAGAAAAAAAACGACGGAAACGAAGCCACCATAACCTAATATCATATGAATTATTATCTAATTCCTTGCCTATAGCATTTTTCCGCACCATTGAATGCGCTTTGATGAATGAAACACTCGTGCGTTAAAGGAGGAGTTGCTTTGACTATTCTATTGGAAAAGGTAGACACGGCTAAGATTATGTATGTATGCGGTAATTACCTTCAACTGCCGCATTCTTTGATCACTGCTTACCTTTCAAGGTAGCAATGGTATTAAAAGGACATTCCCTATTTCTCTTATGTGTGGTTAGTGCTCGTAAATTAATTGTATTTTACTAATGGTTTTATTATTGTTGTTACAGGTAAGTTCAATTTTGAATTGATCTTTAAAATAGAAAATCTGAAGTCTATGAAGACGGGTAAGTTTTCTTTTAAATAACTATCAAAATTAACGTTCTTATAGAAAATCAGTCATCAATAATCATCGGTTTTAAAAGTCATTTGAGTTAAGGCTCGAATGTATAGACCCTTTTTTAAATCCGAACATTCCAAGTCTGTGTATTATGAATTCCATTGTTAAATTGAAAATCTTAAGTCTACGACGGGTAAATTTTCTATTAAATCATCATTTGCGTAGCCTTTTCCCAAGTATATTGGGGTCGGCTTCCAGTCAAACCGGATTCAGCTGAATACCAGTGTTTTACGTGGAGCGGCTGCCTACCAAATCTCCACAACCCGGTAACACGGTACTTCTTGGAAAGACTGGAGTCAGATTTACTGGCTTCTGACAATCCGTAACGACTACCAAAGATCTACAAATGACAGCCGGGACCAACGACTTAACGTGCTTTCCGAGGCACGGAGGAAACTCGGTATGTTAAGATGGTCACCCATCCACAGACCAACATTGGCAAGCATTGCTTAACCTTAAAGATCGACCCATGCGGCTGTTATTATATAGCCACGAGCTCCTCAAAATTTTCTATTAAATAACTGTCACAATTAACGTTCTTATAGACACAGAGCGTAAAACCACAACTGAGTGCTATAACCGAGACATGAAATTTTGAAACGTGCATTTAATTCAATTTTCCAACATATTATACTCGTTTTTTTTCGATTCAACCTAATTTAAGCTCATTAACAACGTTCGCGGTTTCCCAAACGGCCCCGACCCTACCGTGTCCAATCCACCGTTATTAAGATTTTGTATGAAACGACAAGTATTTGATACGAGGCCGCAGGAAGGCAAGCTATTAAGAAATAATACCAAAAATGGCGCAACCTCACAATGGAAATATGCATCCGTTCTTTTTGAAATCATTGTCGCGAAAAAATAATTTTATGTAAAGGACGGTAATTGTTGTTGTCACCTTACGGATGTGTTCAGTTTGGAAGTTGGGAGACTAAGACGGATGCAACTATTACATGGTTTTGGATATATTGAAAACTGAGATCGAGGGTTATTATTTCTTAGAGGATAAACTTTACTATCATTGTAAGTATTTACTGTATAGGTTGTACTAAAAAGAACTCAAAATAATAACTTTAAAAACGTCTGGCCTATCCTGGACAGTCACTTAACATTTTAATTTGCAATTTACTTTGCCAGGGTAATTTCTATAGTTTTTGCTGGTGCATGCCATCATTAACAAAAGTAATTAATTACTAATAATAAAAAGTGGGCGTGGGTGAGACCAAAAGGCTTCTATCTCAGCATAAACAGACACGTTAAAAAAAAATGCAGCGCTGGTATACAGTCGGTCTATTGTTTAAACACCGCACCTTGTGAATGTAAGAGGAGTGAGCAAGAAGTGAACTCTCATTCTATCTTATTTGTATGGATGGACAGCTCACTTTATATACACTTCACCTATGCTAACACATTGCGAGGTTTGCAGAATCACACCACACATACACATCACATCATGATGCCACGGACGCAATCACGGAACACAGACTAATAAAAAATATACGAGCTTATAAAACTACCTTCTGCCAGTGGCTTCGCCTACGTGATCTCTAGCTAATCTAAAATAATAAAAAATAAATCTCTCTAACATAAGCTACGAGTATATATACCTTTCATCCCGGGAATATGTTAATTCCCGGGATGAAAGGTATATGTACTCGTAGCTTATGTATTATTCCAGACTGTAATCTATCTTTGTTCCAAACATCAAGATCCTTTCAGCCGTTCTGGCGGGATTGAGTAACAAACATCCAAACTTTCGCATTTAGATATATAGTTAGATACAATATAATAAATAATAATATAAATAGCTTAGTGCGCGACCGTCCTTGACCGTGCTTGGCTCCGTGTCCAAGCAATCGACTCGGCTCAGCATTGTCTCAGCAATTAATTGATTAAGCGTCAAGTCTGCACTCCGGCGCAGATGAAAATAAACGTTTGGTTGTTACTTCTCAAGGTGCTAGACAATAGGTGGTCAATTGAAGTTTTTGTCAAAATAAGGCTTGGTTTTGTTTAGGTTCACAATACGAGTATATAAGTAAACAATAAAATATAATGCTTTGGTGTTGGAGATGACTTAAACAACTGGACATATCTTCATTTGACCAATTAGTTGGCAAGTTGACAAACACTTGATTAAAAAATCATCTCTAAAGGTACAATTCCGATCTTGGCGACTGTGACCGTCGTCACCAAACAAACAAACATGGCAAACATGGTGGGATGTGCTGAGGTAAGTAGTTGCTGCAGGTGCAGTAAATATAACCTTACTTGTTTGAGGATAGTTGACTCTTCAAGTGGCTTCGTCTTTTCTTCGGCCAAAGAACCAGCATTGGTATTCAGCGCGGCAATTCTGCCAGTATTCTCGGCACTTTTCCCATTGACAGCGATGTGGAACGATTGCTTGATGCCCAATAAATTCCTGAGAAAACCTGACATTCGGACCAAAGACAATTTAATTTCTTAGCAAGAATTGTGAAACTAACATAATAAATTATATACAGACAACTCCATCAATAAAATCTACACGTAATAAAAGTTCAGTGTTCACATTTACCGCAACATATAATTTTAAATCCTTGACGCTTGTTTCTTGCTGCTTGTCGATACGGCGAGCGCCCCGGGCGGTGAAGAGTCGATAATATGTTGATGTTTTTATTATTTATTTTATGACAGACTTGGCTTTTATTTATTTATTTTTGTAATTTTGATAGGCACGCGTTGTACCACTATCTCATCTGATGGTAAGCGATGATGCGGTCTAAGATGGAGCACGCTTGCCTAGAAGTAACCTATTCACTCTTAACTTAGAGGCTCCCAGGTTTTAACCAGGCAGGTTGAAATAATTTCTCTTATGGTAGAAGCTCCAGGGTAGCCCGCGAAATTCAAATATTTTTATGTATTTTGCATTTTGCCGGTCAGTGTGAAGCTGTATGTTGAACGAAACACGGTTCGCGATCGTAAAGATTTACATTTATCTAAAAGATTATAACCATTTGAATCATCAATATAACCCTCTAAGTTCATAGAACTTGATTGAATGTTAACTATTTCATGAAAAAATCATTCAATCGAGTTGTATGAATTTAGAGGGTTATACCACGTGTATCTGACATCGCCGCACAAACGATTTCCATGGGTCCAGGGCACGATTCTGGACACCCCAGAGTTAGAATTTTTCGTCGGCTTTTTTCTCATTTTTTTCGAGGGTTTTTTTTACTTTAGACTGCTCATAATTGTTATTCTGACCTAACCCAATGAGATTTTTAATAAAAAAAAAAAATTAACTACTTTCACTAAAAAGAGCAATCTGAATAAAACCACAAATATGTAGGTAGATATCAGCTCAGCTGAGCTGATACCTATTTGTGGTACTCTTGAAAAAAATAGAACAGAACCGACGAAAAATTCCAACACTGGGGTGTCCATAATCATGCCCTGGACCCATGGAAATCGTTTGTGCGTCTATGTCAGATACACGCGGTATTGATAAATAAAATGGGTATAATTCTTTAGATAAATATGCGTTATGGCCGCGAATCACATTTTGTTCAACATACAGCTTCACAGTGACCGGCAAATTGCAAAAAACATAAAAATATTTGAATTTCGCGTGCTACCCTGGCGCTTCCACCTTAATGCTAGAATTTTACTTTAAGATAAATTAAAATAACTAAATTGTATGAGATTTAATTTGAGTTTATTGTCTCTGCCCATGTGCCTAGGTTGCAAGTTCTTGCATGATTCTTAAGTATTACAAACTGAAAAACTCATTATTTTATGATTTGGTTTCTGTGAAGAGATCTACGTAGGTAATATCCATAGCCTTGATACTTTTAAAATTAAAATACAAAGTATTCTAAGCAACCCATACTAAAAGTATGTTGAAATAAGCAATACTTTCCTGTTGAATTCCTTCGAAATCGGTCCAGCAACTTCGGCGTAACGTGATGACAGACTTCACACATGTTTAAGTTTATTAATAGTGTGATTTAAAGAACGTATTTATTCTCATAAATACAATGTTAAATAATAGAAGCATATGTATATGATCACTCGTATAAATGGCTAGTGAGAGGACAACTAAAGGGGGGTACTTGAGTGAGAAGGACCTTTTTCGTAATGATTTTACTTTTGAAAACAGTTTGAAGATAGAAAGTGATTTTTCACATTCTTTTTTTTATTATTTGAGATGGTAGATTTTTTTCTACAGAAAACATAAGTTTGTTCTCTCTTTTTCTTTTATTTATTTTTTTCCGAAATGTTCTAAACTTACTTTTTAGACCTAAGTATACAATCATCTTGGGTATGAGTACCAAGGTTAATTAAAATCTGATCATTTATTTCAAAGAAAACTAAACACTCTTAAAATAAAATATTCAATTCAGAAATCAGCTCCACAATTCCTAAATTTCTTGTCTGTCAATTAAATCAAGTTTAAAATCACACGAGCAAATTCATCACGATTTTTTATTCAGGCTAAAATCTGATCATTTATTTCAAAGAAAATAGCACTCTTAACAAACAATTTTCAATTCAGACATCAGCACTGAGACTCCTAAATTGTTGAATTAAGTTTAAAATCACACAAACAAATTCATCACAATTTTTTATTCAGGCTCCGACATAGTCTTATAGTTTTGTTTTTGCTAATACATTTGTGAGTAAATCTATACTAATACAGACAGCTATACTAATTGAAAAGTCCTTTACTTAGGAAATTGCTCTCCTAAAAACAAAACTGATTGCTCATAGAAAGTAAAATTAATTGTTTTAACAACACTACGTGCACTTTAACATAACTACACTCACGCACAAAATTCACACGATTTTTATTTAATTAAACATCTTACGTAAGGTACCGCGGGAAAATATTAAACGATTAAACATCGAACAGAACGCCTGAAGCGACTTTCATGGGCAACGGACAAAAATCTCGATTAGCGATTATCGATTATAACGAGCCGAGTCGAATCGATGTTAGAATCGATTCAATGCAATTGGTTAATTCATCGACACTTTCGCTTGTTGTAATTGTGAATCTTTTTACGTGTTGTTATAACGAGGAAAGTGGTACGTCGGTAATAAGTCTGTTAGTTACTGTTAGGTAAGCAGAGGTACAAGAATTAATAAAAACAATACAACCGACTTCCTAAAAAAAAAAAAAAAAACTTTAATTTCGAAAGTCGGTGTTTTCGTTAGTTTCTTCGTATTTTGACACCGACTTCCGAAATTAAAGTTATTTTTTACTTTGTAGTGTTTTTTTTTGGAAGTCGGTTGTATATTTTTGTAAAAAGTTTTTTATTTTTCACTTTTTTGTGGTACTCCTAACAGTACCACTGCAAAATCGCAGATAAGCAAAATTCGCAATTTCGATTACTTGGATGACAAAAAACCATCAGCCAAGTAGGTAAACGAATTCCAGCTATTTCGATTTAAAATCCAAACTTCGCAACCGATTTTGATAAAATTTAAATGGGACCAATCTGCAAGTATATCCTTTCAGATAATTTTTCTCAAATTGGTTCATAATTGTCGGAGTAAGAGGTAGCAAACATAAAAAAACTAATTGAGAACCTCCTCCTTTTTAGGAAGTCGGTTAAAATAATATCAAACTAAGCTAGACGCAAATGAAGAAAAGCTTTTTTAGGCTTAAATTATATTATGACTTTTGGAGTGTAGTATTTGTTAAACTTATTTTACCCTGAAAGTTGTCATTTGGCGTCAATGTAAGGCTAGACATAATATATAATCCTGAAACTGTCCCTTAGTTGGATACGAGGTTTGCTTTTTATGAGTTGTTTATGTTCTCGTCTTTAGATAAAATAGAATTACTTAGCTATTTGTGATTAAGTATGATTGCAGAGAAATATTTCGACGCCAAAGAGTGTGATTAACAAAGAGTTTGATTGCAAATAATAAATGTACGACAGATACCAGACATTATTTTAACAAGGCTTTCCTAATAGACTGCCGCAAGAAAATTCCAATAAAACCACACGAGAAACACTCCTTGGCGCCACCGTTAATTAAAAACAATATTAAATCGATTACGATTCGATTCATGCGAACTCGAGTTAATTAAAATAATTACGAGTTTATATTTACTAATCGATAACTCGTAACCACTTCTGTTCGTGACAGTACACACGCGACACGAGTTCTCACAGCTAGAAAGTTTAACAGTTTTGTACGTGCATGTACTCGGGAGTTTACTTTCGATTTTATAACCATATTTTGGATATTAACGGACATTATAAAAATGTTAGTTTTTTATTTAATTGATTGATTGCTGTTTAAAGCCTAATTAATACGATAGAGAGAGATCTGTTTATTGAGTGGTTATGAGGTTATCTATAAATCCAACGAATAATTAAAATAATCTATACTTATAGATCTATACTAATATTATAAAGCAGAAGAGTTTGTTTGTTTGTTTGGTTGAACGCGCTAATCTCTGGTCTGATTTGAAAAATTATTTCAGTGTTAGATATCCCATTTATCGAGGAATTCTATAGGCTATATCTATATCATTGCGCTTAGATAAATAGGAGCGGCGATGTTGCGCGGGTCAGCTAGTTTAACAATATTTTTTTCGATCGTATTTAAAACGAACTTTGACCAGCGGTTTCGCTTCTGAGGCTTACTTATTCCACAAGAACTGACCATTATTCCTGGATAAGTATGGCTACTTTTTATACCCTCAGCGTTATTGAGTCTTTATAGCACTGACATAATCGGATCAGAAGTGCGAGTCTTCACGGTGAAGTGAACATGAGGTGAGCTACCAGTCTATTCTGTCAACATCTCATCGTGTAAACGTAAGTGGAGTGAGCGTGAACTGTCATTCCATCTTGATTGTATGGATTGACAGCCCATCGATTCCGTAGTCATGTCAACGTGAAGGTTTGGGTGAAATGATCACGCAGTGAGCTCTCATTCCCTCTTGACACGGATTGACAGCTCAGCCGGTCGATTCTTTCTACATCTCACCGCAATCACTTAGGAGGAGTGAACGACAAGTGAGCAGTCACGCCATCTTGTTTGTATGGTTTGACAGCTCACTTGTCGTGCGCTTCGACATGTTTACAGAATCGCACTGGAGTTCATAATCACTTCACCCACGTCTTCACTTCGACATATTTACAGAATCGCACTGTCTGTCTACCTCCAGATACTAATTTGTAAAAACAAGCTAAAAAAATAATTCGGAGACTCATTGTAAGGCTATGATTTAAAGCAATATCTGCCTACCTGCGAAGTTGAGAAAACGCTAGATTATTATCTGCGATAATTAATTTCATGATGTTCTGACTCTTTCAAATAATTTGTTATATTATTACCAAATCAAAAGTTTTGAAACTTCAATCTGCTTTGTCGGTAGTTAACTTTTAACACACAATTTTTATTTTTAATTATTTTAGAGGCAATCACGAGTTTGTTTTGAAATCTAAAACACATCTAATTTGGTCTAAGTGTGTGTGTGTGTGTGTTTTTTGGGTCAGTTTCCACATTCATAATACTTGTTAAAAGTATTTGTAGTGACATTGACATCCCCTTTAAACCGACCTATTACAATTCTGGAGATTATTCCGTCCTTGTCCCATCAACTATGCAGAGATCGGGTTTATGTTTAACTATCTAGACTTTTCCCAAATACATTGGGATCGGCTTCCAGACAAACCGGATTTAGCTGAATACCAGTATTTTATGTGGAGCGGCTGCCTACCAGACCTCCACAACTCCATAAACTGAGTAACAGCTAAGGCACTTCTTGGCAAGACTGGAGTCAGATTTACTGGCTTCTGACAATCCGTAAAGACTGCCAAAGATTTAGGAATAACAGCCGGGACCAACGGCTTAACGTGGTTTCCGAGGCACGGAAGAAACTCGATATGTTAAGATGGTCACCTATCCACAGACCAACCTTGGCAAGCATTGCTTAACCTTAAAGATCGATCCGTGCGGCTAGTATTCTTTAGCCACGAGCTCCTCGGGTTTATGTCTAACTGATTTTTATAAATAAATAGTATTTGTTCACTGCTCCATTTGCGTTACATTCGCATTTATGATATTGGTGATGATTAGCATTCTTCTGTAGATATCACTGAACTCGTCCGAAACGGCAGGACCGATTGGTGATGAATGACATTTTTTGTCTGAGTGGACCTTTACATCGTTTGGATTCACAATTTGACTCTGTAGATGGCGCTGCACTCTGAATTTAGATTTTCTCTAACGAAAAGCCAACTTCCTGATAGCTACAACCTGGGAGTATTTAAGTCAAGAGTGAATAGGTTACTTCTAGGCAAGCGTGCTCCATCTTAGACCGCATTATCGCTTAACATCAGGTGAGATAGTGGTCAAACGCGTGCCTATAAAAAAAGATTTGTAAGGTTCTGTTTATTTGACGACGCTTGCTGCTAAATAATCTTCTTGATAACATTCTGTATTTTTTCTGTATAACGCTTACCTTCTGCTAACAAAAAGGACAAATTTTGTGTGAATGTTTTGGACATTCACACAAAATTATAACATAAACACTCGCATTGACCAACTACGATTTTAAATCCAGATAATAAGCACGAACTGTCTTATTTGGAAGACATTGACCAAAATAACCTTTAAACAGCCTCTAAGCAGCCGTTTAGTTCTAAATAGCAGTATTTAAATTAACCAGCCAGTATGACTATGTTGACGGACGGCATAACCTCTTAGTTGTACGGTCGGTTATTAGATATTAATTTATATGTGATAATATGCCGCCTTTACGACATTGGCGCCGCGCGGTGGCTGTGTGGTGACCATTGTTTTATAACATAGTTAGACACGGAAAATATATAACCTTCTCGTCTCAATGTCTCTTCTTCTTCTCAATGTTTGTGTAGACAATGGGGGTTTTAACGAATGCCAAACAATTCCTACCCTCCTACCCTCTATGATGAACTCTCTGTATCACTCAAAGGTTTGCTGGGAGAAAACCCAACTTTGAGTTAAGCTCGCATTTGTACATGTATATGAATGTATTATCAAAGTTGTTTTGATATACGATAAATAATTATTATGAATTCATCTATGGTCTCAAAAAAAAAATATAGGCTAGGTAAATTAAGCGATTCTACTGGTTCTTAACCGACACATCCGTCGCATCTTTGCACATCTCTGGTGGAAACGCAGCCTAAGTCACGAATATTCTTTGCGCATCCGTCAGCGACCTTATTTTGAAGTTCTTATGACAATGCTTGCAGAAAAAAAATATTATTCCAGGTTTCCTCACGATAATTTTCTTCTCCGATATTAGTGATGCCATCTACGATTATTTCCTTACTTAAATTAATCTTACTGTCGGTAAACATTGTGCTTATAAAAGGGCTCCTGATTTCCTGATATGATTAATATTTTGTCCTAATCTAACCAAAACTTCTGGTCCCACCACAATCAAGTAAAACTGTATCAAGTCCTGCCCACACCGCCGCCTGCGCACAGCCTTCGATGCCCGCTCATATTTACAACTACGTTTTTTTACTTTTAGTCAGCAAGCTCGGTAATTTGGCTGTCAGGTACTTATGGGCCAATTAGGAGGTGGTTTTGGGTGTGAGAGAGAGAGATAGCTGAGTGTTGAAAAGAGAGCGAGTTCTCGAGCAGTCGTCCTGTAAGACACTAAATTGGTGCTCTGGAATCGTGAGGCAGACTGTGAAAGAAATGGCCAGATGACTTGGATATCTTCCTTGGTATAAAACCGGTAAAAATGGAAGGAGTTCTTTGCCCAGTCTCATCTGCCTAGCCTTTTCCCAATTATATTGGGGTTGGCTTCCAGTCAAACCGGGTTTAGCTTAGTACCAGTATTTTACGCGGAGCGGCTGCCTACCAGTCCTCCACAACCCATTAACTGGGTAAAAACGGTAGTTCATGGAAAGACTGGTCTCTGCCCAGTAGTGGATATAATAAAAAAGTCCCCCGCCGTGTTTGTCTGTCGTTAAGCAACAAACTCAAGACTACTGAACGGATTTTCATACAGTTTTTGTGTTTCACGAGACAGGTTTCGGTGTGTTTGTCATCGGATACTCTGTAATATGGTAATAAATCTTGATTTGATTATAATTTCTCGATATATATATAAAAAAATCGTAATGTAGGTATATAATAAATCCCATCCAAATTCAATTGTTTCCAATATACCTATACCGGGCCGTTTCTTATTTAGGTTACAATTCCCCGCAATATTTTACAATCTTACGTAGTTTCCCATTTTCCGGTGACATGTATAATTGAAAAAGTATTCTGCTGAAATATGACGTTTTTCGAAGATTCTGATTCGGAGCTTATTTACACGCATTGCTACCCGTGTGAAGTCGGGGCAAGTTGCTAGTATTAAAATAATAATGTACCCGTCTTATGAAACAAGGCCTTTCCTTCGCAGGAAACCACTCTAACCACCATATTTTCATTTCTTTTGGTTCAATTAGGTTTGACTTTACCAGTTTCCCAGTTTCCCTTTAAAAGGAGTATTTTCCACGAACTCATCGTGTTGCATCGATATTAATTCGCACATAGCGTGCAGAGCGCACATTATGAAATCGCGCAGTCCTTACGTGCTAATGACTCGCACCACCCACTGGCGTCAAGTGCTAACCTACTCGCCTCGCTGACTTCTACAACTTATTCCACTCAATGATACCACTATCACTTTTTATTTTTCTTCTTTTAATAACTGGCTGGATGGTTGCCGAGGTTGGTCTGTGGATGGGTGACCATCTTAACCTACCGAGTTTCCTCCGTGCCTCGGAAAGCACGTTAAGCTGTTGGTCCCGGCTGTCATTTTGGAGATATTTGGCAGTTGTTACGGATAGTCAGAAGCCAGAAAATCTGACACCAGTCTTGCCAAGGAGTACCGTGTTACTCAGTTAATGGGTTGTGGAGGTCGGTAGGCAGCCGCTCCACGTAAAGTTACTGGTATACTGGTGTTAGTTTAAGGTTAAGGTGACGGGCGGGCGTTTTGGGGGACTGTCTTTTGTAGAACTTGACGTTCAAAAAGTGCTGGCTCTCAGCCTAATTTGAATAAATGACTTTTGAATTGTGGTTTCTTTTATGTATTTTACATTTGTTGTACAATAAAGTAATATAAATAAATAAATATAAATAAATCTGGTTTGACTGGAAGCCGACCCCAATATAGTTGAGAAAAAGCTAGGCAGATGATGAATAACTGGCTGGATGCAATATTGCTGTAATCTTTTTTCTCATTTACTTTGCTATTGAGACATCATTGCCGTTGCGGGTTGAACCTTGATGAGGCTGGCTCAATATTGTGAGGATTGACACGAGAGAAGAGAGGCCTATGTTCAACAGTAGACAAAATTGGGCTGTATATAATGATGCTACGTTTTCGAACACTTCTCCTGAAGTCCTCGAGAATAAAAATGATTTTCAAAACGTTCAAAATGTATGAGATAGAGTTTCAGGAAACACTGAACTACAACATGGCCAGTCTTACCATTTTTGACTTTCGGAAATCGTTATTGTACTTAAAATGTAACTTGGCTGACTGATCCAAAGCGCCTATCGCTTCGGGTTGGACAAATCTGTGCTCGGTAGTGATTTATTTGCGTTTTTAGGGTTCCGTAGCCAAATGGCAAAAACGGAACCCTTCTAGATTCGTCATGTCTGTCTGTCTGTCTGTCCGTCCGTCCGTATGTCACAGCCACTTTTCTCCGAAACTATAAGAGCTATGCTGATGAAACTTGGTAAGTAGATGTATTCTGTGAACCGCATTAAGATTTTCACACAAAAATAAAAAAAAAAAACAATAAATTTTGGGGGTCCCCATACTTAAAACTGAAACTCAAAAAATTTTTGTTCGTCGAACCCATACGTGTGGGGTTTCTATGGATAGGTCTTCAAAAATGATATTCAGGTTTCTAATATGATTTTTTTCTAAACTGAACAGTTTGCGAGAGAGATACTTCCAAAGTGGTAAAATGTGTGTGTGTGTGTCCCGTAACTTCTAAAATAAGAGAATGATAAATCTAAAAAAAAATGATGTATATTATCATGTAAACTACCAGCGAAAATTGGTTTGAACATGATCTAATAAGTAGTTTTTTTTTAATACGTCTTATATCGTAAATCGCAACTTTTGCTTATAATAGGTATATACCTACAGGTTTCTACGGAACCCTCAGTGCGCGAGTCCGACTCGCACTTGGCCGGTTTTAATTCTAGTCATTAGTTAGATTTTCTACTGGTAGAACTTTAAAAAGAGCAATTCAAGGAAAGTCAGACCTCAGCCCTGAAGCAAATGTTCGTTGTGAAAATTAATATCAGATTTTCTTTAAGCCCCAACGGATAGAAATGAATATCATTTATTTATTTAGATGAAATACCATAAAATGGAATCCCATTGCCACACATAATAACAAAACAATAAAAGCAATACATAATATCACATATTCTATTCAAACAATACTTACAAACAGATATTTATTTACCTCATACAAAACTAAATCGGAACAACAGCTGTACCTACTATAGAGGACAAACATACAAACAAACAAACAAACAAACAAACAAACACACATAGGTACATGACTTTGTTTACTCGAGAGTGAGTAACTCGGCCTCCACTATCGATTTAGGATCGATTCAAACAATTAGCGAGATATCGATCTGTGTTTACATCGAGTAGGTCTGTTTTAGGAGACAATGGGTTTGAAAACCGGTACACATGTATTTTTAGGAAATATACTCGTACCTTTTATCTGACACCAGTCTTGCCAAGGAGTACTGTGTTACCCAGTTAATGGGTTGTGGAGTTTTGGTAGGCAGCCGCTCCACGTAAAACACTGGTAATCGGCTGAATCCGGTTTGACTGGAAGCCGACCCCAATATAGTTGAGAAAAGGCTAGGCAGATGATGATGATACTCGTACCTTTATAAACAGCCTGTTCTGTCCACGAGTGAAAATCAGCCATCATTTTTTTAAATTTGAGATTGGTTTGCTCTTGACTCTAGTCTGGGTCAGAGATGACAGAGACAAAGTCTACGATGGAGCGAGCTTACACAAAAGGAGCCTGCCACCGTTTTTTTTAATAATTGGAATTCATCAAATTACTCCTTGCGCTCTGTGCAGAGGGGAAGGAAGTGTCAGACTCTTGCTGACTAAAACCCATCCGTGTTCCTCCTTTGCGTTCCAGGGCCGCGGTGACTTTTTCTAACAAATTCCGCAACTCTATCGGGCCCCGTCTGATCATTGATAGGCTCACGCTTGACCAAAATCTCAACTGATGGAAAGCGATGAAACACGCTTGCCTAGAAGTAACCTATTCACTCTTGACTTAAATGTCCTCAGCTTTGCAACTATCAGGAAACACAGACTCCGCCAGGGAATTCCACTCATTAGCTGTACGCAATATAAAAGTATTCCAAAATCATCCAGCTTAAAAACTGATTATTTACTGCTATTAGTATACAAATAGTATATTAATTATATGTTCTCATTGATCCCTGAGTCAGGTTTTAAGAGTTCCGTATGTCCGATGGAAAAACGGATCCCTTATTCGTACTCCGGTACAATATGTACATACCTACCTACACGAATGATCCGATACGGGATCCGTTTTTTCTATGTCCAATTTTGCTATCTGCTTTTTCTTATTACGTGTTTTTAATTGTTACAGGTAAGCTCAACTCTTTGGAAGTGTTTTATTTAAATAAGTACTTAAGAAAAAATACAAGGTATGTTTTAAATTAAGGGCCTCTTTCACCACCCTTGAGTAAAGTATCGAGTAGACTAATCGCCAATTAAAGTCACCCGTAACTGCACGTGTCAATTTCACGACGTTCGAGTAGCACTAATCAATGATTAAACTGACCAGTAACTTACTTGTCACGTCGTCTGCCAATTAGAGTGGTTACTTGACGGTTAACAAATTTTCACTATACATTTTTGGAAATATCTCGAAAACCATAAGTCCTATCAACTCAACTCTTTTTGTAAAACTGGTTTTGGGTCAAGACCTTTATTTTAAAACTAATTTCAAAACCCTATCACTTAAAACAAAAAATCACATTTTCAATCTACGTAATTATTCACAATACAAAAACCTTACATCTAAATTCGCATTTAAACTAGAATCTAACTAAACCTATGATGCGAAAATATCCTTATAACACTAATTAGAGAATGCTAAACCTAATCTAATCTGATTCAATTATAATTCTAATTAGTTTTCCTTACAATTTCCTTGTTTGATACGGTCGCGTCCACCATTACTTGCGCCTATGGACGCGGACGGGGTCTTATCGCCGACACTAACACAGTTTGGTATTTCTGTACAAGTGAAAAGTTTGCACATCTATCTCTTTTAACTTTATCCATGATAATTTATTAAAAAAAAAAATCCACACGCAATAATTTCCTAACCAAAAACACAACAAACAAGACACAAAATGAAATGACAAATGACAGCTAACCTGCCAATGACGTTTGACGAGTAACGTTGACGTAATATTGAACGAATGCTACGTATGATTTGTTAAGTCATTCACTTAACCGGTAAGTTGTTACTCGAAACTTTATTTTCGATTGTGAAATTGACAGAAGATACTCGTAAGTTTTACTTGCCGATTAACTTTAATTGGGAAGTAACTGATCAACGCTTTACTTGGAGATGGTGAAAGAGGCCTTTAGTGTGAAAAAACTCAGGATAACAGAAAATAACTGATAATTAACGTAATAATGTGTAACACTCATTAATTTAATTCAAAAACTTTAATAAAACAATGTACAATTACGTCTTATCTAAAATAATGAATTAAAGATCATCAGTAATATACTCAAGGTCCGTGACGTCATCATTGACACAGTAAGTAAGATATTGAGAATATACTTAACATTTTATATTTAATAACCAAAAATAAAAGTACTCTCGTCAATCGTATGATCTCGTGAGTAGTGGCAATTTTATAACCTGGCATATGTAGCCACGCTGCAAGGTATATGCAGAAGTTCAAATACTTATCCAGTAACATATTTATTAATTTATGTAGGTACACAATATACTTAAAAAAATAATTAGAAATGTAGACACTGTGTCAAGAAACAGAAAAGGAATCTTAATTAATACACATAGAATTACAATAAACGTAGAAACTAAATACTAGCTTAGAAACTAAATTTATCTAAATACTAGCTGACCTGCGCAACTTCGTCTGCGTCACATTTTCCATTACTGCTGCGCTCCTATTTGTCTTAGCGTGATGATATATAGCCTAGCCTTCTTCGATAAATGGGCTATCTAACACACACACTCGAATTTTTCAAATCGGACCAGTAGTTATTGAGATTAGCGCGTTAAACCAAACAAACAAACTCTTCTGCTTTATAATATTAGTATAGATTATATTTAAATACTTTTTGTGACTCCCGATAGCAATGCTAGTCTCTGAGACTAAATAAAATACACTTATAAATAGACATATATATTTTTAATTAGTCGGCAGTGTTTTGCGGGCAAAGGCCCGCCCATAACCTTACAGACACACTTTTTTGGCACCACCTCGAACCAGCGCGCGCCCAGATCACCCAGTCACCGATTTCCGAGCGGGCCTCGGCGAAATTTTAAAGATATGAAAAGGACCTTATGAGGAGCACCGATCACCTCATAAGGTCCTTTTTATATCTTTAATTAGTTTCCATCTCAAGTTTCAGACATAACTTGACAACGGTTTATTCCATGCGATACCCAATTCTCGAATTTGTTTCAATTTGAACTTCTAGTTGTGGCACTTGTTACGTGAGCAGTTCGGGCACGTGCCTCTTGACATGTGTATTACAAAAAAATGAAGGCTCAAAAAAGATTTTTTACTGACCTCGACAGGTATGGTCACTTAAAATTATTACATCTGTCTCTTATTTGATCACATACATATGCGAAAAAGTAACAGGTTTTTAACCAATTTTCCTTGGTTTTCGCGAAACCTTTACATAATTTACCATCGAAATAAGTAACTTTAGACAGTGATATTATATTCTTAAACACAACACAAAAGCCTCAAAATTTCCAATTCACTTAAACATGAGCACCCATTATTATCCTAATCTCGTTGTCACCCAACCGATAACATAGACTCAACATCACACACTAGTAGGGCTCTAGGGCAGGCGGCATACGAGTAGGCGACACGTGCCGTTATGTGTTGTTCTCCACGTGTTGTAGGAAGACAAAACGGCTTAGTGTAGCTATGTGAGGAGGTTTTGATGGGTTTGTATGAAACTAGTTTGGTGTGTGTACTAGATTTAAATAGGTATACGTGATTTTGGTAAAAAAGAGATTGGATTTGTTTTGTAGATAATTTTATGATTCTGAGGCCACTAGTATAGACTTAATTAAATAAGAAAGCTAGACATAATAGGTACACCTCTAAGTACCTACAACTCTTATGCTATTTATTTGTCTTGGCCTATTTTTCCCCGATGATGTTAAGTACAACAGTTGTTGGCTTTAATCAATACCGATAATATATGACATCATGTCTATCAAACTTGGCGACTATTCAATTTCCTAGCAGATAAGATAGGTACGGGCTGCCTTTTCTCTCAAGTTTGACACTTTCACCTCGTTTCATAGATCGTCAATTTTACAAAAAAAAAACATCTTTTTTGACAAACATGGCAACAAACAGTAATTCCACATTTACCAAACCTTTTTCTTCATACCCACCTACCGTTTCATTACACTACAGGCCACGGTTACGACACCCATCCGCCATTACGCACAGGGTGCTCAGACAATGGTTGACGGTTGACGACAACCAGCGCTTCCTTCTTTTGTCATGCAAGTGGGTCGCCGGTCAAGGAATGTGGGGTGGTCGGGTTCCTTTGACAGCGATCGGAAGTTGGAAATTGGTAGTTATTGGCCAAGACTTAAAATACGGAGATTCTAAGCCTGTAATCCCAAAATAATGGGGGTGAAATTCAGTTAATAACCCTTGGATGGACTTGGCGGTGAAGTCTAATGTAAAAATCTCAAAAGGTAGTCTGAATTTGGGTATGAATTCTGGTATATTTTTTCGGGGCACTAGCAATTACTTGTATAGGTAAGTCTCCATATTATATACCCGACATTCTCGAATGTTTTATAATACCTAGGAGTAGAAATATATATACCTACTTACTTTGCCTACCTACTCGATCGTGGAATAGTGTGATTTTCTTTGTTTGTTTGTTCATTAATCACTGTTAACATTCCCTGGATATCTCATTATTCGCTTACACTGAGACCCCAACTCATGCCTAACTCACTTCAATTGACAATTCGCTCCGCTAATATTTCAAAATTACTCAATATCCAATGAAGCATTTGACCATTAGTTTTTCACCTTAATAAATGAGCTAGATAGGAAATATTATACTGAAGCTTAGGGTTGTCAAAACTCATACAGAGGGGCCCGAAAGGGCCGACGCCTGCCGAAGTCGCGAGACTATTCGATAAAGATACCGCGGCCCCGGAACACAAAGGGCAATGAAGGAACATGGATGGATTTTAATCATTAAAAGTCTGACACTTCCTCTCGCTCCGCCCAGAGCGGGATAAGTCATTTGATGATTTCCCATTCCTAAAGAAAAGGGTTGTCAAAACTAAATTTTAGTGACTTTAAGAGAGCCTGACTTCCTTCCTCTTTGTGTGAGAAAACTCATTCTGTCAGCAAGTTTGGTAGCAGAAGTCAATTGCCCAGAGTATCTTATACCTACTAGTCAGCATCTTTTCCTGGGTAATCCACCAAAATAAAAAAATACTCAATTTTGACCGTAACATCACTTACCATCGGGTGAGATAGTGGTCAAACGCGTGCCTATCAAAGAAAAAGTTTTGTCTGAAACTGAAGTTTGATGAGTGACTTTTCTTTACAAAAGAACTGCCTATGTTCTAATCATTATACTTCTGCTACTATTTAATGTGAATGTTTGGATGAATATTTGTTCCTTAATCACCCCAGACCGGTCGAATGTGTCTGGAAGAAATATTGGCACAGAAATAGACTTGTTTATGGTCTTTTATGCAGGGAGTTTTCCCTTGGGATATTTTCTGACATTCACGCGAGACTTCTTTGGAGTGTTTTTTGCACTTAACTACTGTCACCCCTAATTTAGCCCACAATCTCGATCCCAGTCTAGAACAGGCGAAAATTACGCAAAATTGTTTAGCAAACATCGCGTGGGTTGGCATTCGGTGTCCGGTTGAGGCATTTTAAGAACGACTTGATATATTTGTCCTGGTTGGTGATAGTTGCTTAATTCTCCGTGTTAAGTTTATGGAGGTAGGTTCCAGATAGATTGAGTTACCGAAAGGTAACCAGACTTTGGGGCGCCCACATTTAGTTTAATACAGATTGAGTTACTAGGCAAATTAGGCAAATGAACGGTGTTCTATAATAGAATAACATTTCGTCGGGGATAGTGCAAATCCGCTGATCTACCATACCTACGTAAAGTGCGCGTATCTGCACTCCGTGTAGATTTACAGAAGAAAATTATAAGCTAATATTTTTCTTAAATAAACGGCTTTTGAACTTTTACATGGAGAGTACCTAATAATTTCTGAGTTTTGTAAAACTCGATATTGTATGTAAGTAAAAATCAATCGAGTCTATACTATATTGTATGACTACATTTTTCAGATACGCGGAATCATCCAATGCTAGTTCCGCGGATTTGCACTATCTCCGATGATTTCTGTGTATTCAAGTATTTAAGACTGAAAAATGGTTAGTTAAACTAACGAATATGTTAGTAAAAGCACTACACAAAATAAAATAAGCAATAGGTACAGTAAATCTCAGCTGTGACAGCCTGTAAGTAGGTAATTGCACAGCAGCGACCCACGGAAACATAGCCCAGGCGAATCACTTCAATGAAATTCGTTAATATTAGACCAGCTTCTGCCAGCGGCTTCGCCTGCGTGATCCCTAGGGAAACTGTTCCCGGGATGAAAAGCCTATGTACTCCAGACTATAATCTATCTCTTTTCCAAATTTCATTCAGATCCGTTCAACCGTTTTTGTTCAGGGCCTCAGGGTGATTGAGTATCAAACTTTCGAATTTTTAATCTTTATAATATACTAGCTTCTGCCCGCGACTTCGTACGCGTTCCCGTGGGATAAAAAATAGCCTATGTGTTATTTCAGACCATAATCTATCCCTGTTCCAAATTTCACCCAGATCCCTTCAGCCGTTTTGACGTGATTGAGTAACAAAAATATACACAAACTCACTCACAAACTCGCATTTATTATATTAAATAATATATAGCAGGAGTAGGATAACTTACTTAATGAAATAGTACGAATATAATATCAGAGATTATGAATGTCATTTTTAATCTTTCTCACACATTTAAAAAAAGAAATATAAATAATAGCGGCCGCGGCTCCGCCCGCGTGGATGTCGGTTACGGGTTACCGCTGCAAAAAGCCTACCCAGGAAACACACGGTCAGAAAAATGATTCCAAATCACAGACACCGACACTAACATCGACGACGCAGTCATTATCCGCAGGCTGCACAGATTGTCTTTCTGTGGATGTTAAAGTTGTTAATGATGAAAATATTTAAATGTAATTAATACTAAGTTTTCACTTCTGCCGGCAGTCCAGGAGTGCAACCCTTTGTTTTAGGATAGATAACTAAAGCGATTATTGTAGAGCTTCTCTACAACATTAATTGACGTTAAATCATTCTTTTCGTAAATCAGTTCCTACTAATTTGAATGTTTGGCCCTGGACTTTGTTTATCGTTAGTGCGAAAGAGATTTTTACTGGAAATTGGGCTTCAGGTTAATCCTTCGAAAACCCAGGTCATTGTTGTTGGCAGCTCTAGGATGATTCCAAAAGTAAATTGGTCACAGCTTCCCCAGGTCCAGTTTAACGGTACTACTATCCCAATCAGTGAAAAGGTTAAGAACCTTGGGGTTTGGATCGACAAACATCTGTCTTGGGGTCCGCAGCTCCAGGACGTAAGTCGCAAAATTTTTGCATCTGCCAGGTCTCTTAGACGTTTGCGGAACTTTCTTCCCACTGCCACTAAAATTGCGCTTGCACAGTCCCTTCTGCTTCCTATTCTTGACTATGCTGATGTCAGTTATCTCGATCTCACTGAGGCACAACTCGATAAACTTGAGCGTCTTCAAAACCTTTGCATAAGATTTATATTTGGCCTACGCAAATATGATCACATCTCTGAATTTCGCACAAAGCTCAAGTGGCTTCCCATTCGTCTTCGCCGGGATTCTCATATTTTATTTCTGCTCTACAGTATTCTGTTCAATCCTACAAACCCCTCTTACGTTAAAGAACGTTTTAAGTTCCTTCATGACACACATAATAGATATCTGAGGTCATCGGAAAGCTTGAGATTAGAGATGCCGATGCATTCCACCAGCTTCTACGACAAATCTTTTACGGTTCAAGCGGTGCGGCTATGAAATGCATTGCCCGAGTCAGTAAGACGTGCTCAATCTTTGTCCAGTTTTAAAACAATGGTCAAACATCACTACCTTTCTCTATGATCGATATAACTTGGGTTCTATGCTTTTTGATTCATAATTTTAATTGTATTTATTTATCTATCATGTATTTATTCATTTAAGTCGTACACCTAAGACTACCTACAGTACTGTATTTCCTTTCTCTTTAAAATCCATCCAAAGGTTGTCTTGAAAAGATCGCTCTTAGCGATAAGGCCGCCCATTGTGTCACCCTATGTAATGTTTACTTAATATTTTTTCTGTTACTTATATGGTGTACATAATAAAGAGTATTCTATTCTATTCTATTCTATTCTATTCTATTGGAGCCTTTTGAAGGGTATAGGCAAATCAGTAGGGATCATGGGTATTCTTGGTATATGAGCTGATTCAAGAATTTTTAAAATCGGTCCAGTAGTTTTTGAGCCTATTCATTACAATCAAACAAACAAATATACAAACAAAGTTATCCTCTTTAGAATATTTAGACTTCGCGCCCGACCGCTGCGTAGGGAGCCGTATTACCTTACTCATAGATCTAAACTCCCCTCCCGCACGCGCACCCCCGTCTTGGTGACGTCCACTTCGCAACGGGCCGTGCAGCAGAAATCGTAATATTTTAATTTCGCCATAACTTCAAAACCAAACGTCCGATTTTAATCATTCAAAGACCAAATATTATCTACATAAACTGTACTTAGTGATGAAATAGTTTATTTTGATAAGGATTAATAGCATGAGTAAAATAAACGCGTTTAAATGTAGTCCAAAAAAAATCAAGATTTTTAAATAAAAAAAATGGTTGTTGTGCCTCACTCGACATAGATAGGTATAGTGTGTCGCGGACTTTTTTGTAGATATTTATAAGATCTCCAATTAATTAGAACAATGTATGGTTCTATCTTTTATAGTTTAGGCAGCGTACGCAAAATAAGTAACTTTTCCGGTTGATTTTTACACCTTGTGTCCGAAAAACCCAAATATCTTACGGAACCCTATTTTTTTCCAAAATAAAATATAGCCTATGTTACTCGTGGATAATGTAGCTTTCGAATGGTGAAAGAATTTTTAAAATCGGTCCAGTAGTTTTTGAGCCTATTCATTACAATCAAACAAACAAACAAAGTTTTCCTCTTTATAATATTAGTGTAGATAATCGAGGCCGCGGCAGACCGCAAAAGAGATGGCGGGACGACCTGGATGTCTTCCTTACGAATTGGAAGGAAGAGGCACAACACCGAGAGAATTGGAAGGAATGGAGGGAGGCCTTTGCCCAGCAGTGGGACAGTACAGGCTAGTAATAATATATATAATTCTATTGTACGTGTTTATGTCACTGAAATCTTCCTTAACGGCTGGACCGATTAGAAAGATTTTTTTGTATGCGTTTGAGTGGCGCCCTGGATGGCTTAGATTCACAAATAAAAAAATTATTTGTAGTTATTAGTTATTATTTATAATAAACAATCAATACTTGTCATTAGCAACAACCATAACCAAAATAAAAAATCGCATTTATGCTTAGTATATTGCTGTTGTCCCACACTAAAGTTACTCGTCGCCTTTTCTGGTGGTAGCTGATCAGCATCAGAACTTACCTAGTATCTTAGAATAATAACGCATAGAAACCTAGTACGAGTGCAAAAAATGAGGCAACTAAAACTTAGCCTAATCCGTCAAACTTAGCCACCAGGCCGTCAGTACTCAATGTCACGTTCCTTCGAACACAGCTCGCGAGTAAATAATTGAAAATGACAGTTTGTTGCGTGAAAGGATGTTATAGCACATCAGGAAAACAAAAAAATGTGATAAAATAACATTTCACAAATAAGTACTCACATTCTATGCACTATTTTTACGTAAATCGATAAATAAAACAAAATTCTAATAACCTAACTTGTCATAACACAGTGTTGCTATTTGTGAGGAAAAAATACCCACATTGCTTTCATTCATGTTTTTCATTTTTGTAATTTTAAAATACAATACTTACTGTTAATTCATATCAAACCCGATGTTTTAACATTGTTTATATTTATAACCCATCAAGCATTCTAAACGCATTAAACAATATCTCATTCTTTATGCGATTTATTTCCTTTTATTTTGAAATAAATTGAATTATACCTTCCGAAAAAATATGTCATATTACATTAAAAAATCATGTTTACCTTTTCCAGTTCCCAACAACATAAAATACTTGCCTTGATAGCAAAATAGTAATGCGTCTTCCCATATTTTGTGGGTAACGGCTTAGTAATGGTATCACTGAAAGCTATATCTGTGTGCGTTAGAGGAACGTAGACACATTCGGCTCACGCACACAAAGAAAATGAAGTGGACACACGATTTTGCTCGGGTTTTGTTCTAGACGCGGCTTCTATGCGTTATTATTCTAAGCCTAGTATATTGTGTTGCTGGGTTTCCCCAGCAATTACATCTGATAAGTTGCGTCGGTAACCATTTTACGTTACTCTTTTTTCCATCCTGATTGCTAGTAGGTATAACATGTACGGATCACCTACAACAATGTCGTGGGAACACGCGGTGTCGTGCCGCGCCGCGCCGCGCCCGCGACTCTGCAATTACCGCGGGTCGCGAGTTTATCGCGACAAACGGTGCCGCGCGACTAAGTCGAGTGACCATGGTGAAAATGTGCTGGATGGGACTTGCAAATTGGTCCCATTTAAATTTTATCAGAATCGGTACGAAGTTTGGATTTGAAATCGAAATAGCTGGAAATCGTTTACTTGGATGATATTTTTTTGTCATCCAAGTAATCGAAATTGTGTATAATTTTGCTTTTCTGCGATTTTGCAGTGGTGTTGTTAGGTGTGGGGGCCCACTATAAAGTGAAAAATAAAAACCATTTTAAGTACATAAAAATACAACCGACTTCCAAATAAAAAAAACCCTTGTTTTTTTTTGTAAAAAGTTTTTTTCTTTCATATCACTTCGTCACACAATCCATCATATCCATTGTCTTCTATTTAACCCCCGACAAAAAAGGAACGGTATTGTAAGTTTGTCCGCTATGTGATGTCTGTTTGTGTTATCTGTCTGTGGCACCGTAGTTCTTAAACGGATGAACCGATTTGTAAGCGGCTTTTTTATTTAAATGGTAATTTAATAGAGTTCTTAATATGTCTTCTTCCATCGGTGTATTGGTTCTAAATATTTTAGACTGATCCCTTACATCTCGAACTCGTGGTCCCCGTATAAATCACAGAGATCACGACCGGGCCGGCGGCGATCTACAAAGTGATTGTGCGACAATGGCGCCGCGCATGCGCATCTCATGTTTATGTACTTGTGTTAACATGTTCTGTTACTAATCTCAAAGGATTGTACTGTTGGTCCAGTAGCAGAGATTATGGCTGCTGAGAGACAATGAGTTTGGTTCCCATTTCCCAGGATGGGTAATTATAAGATAATAATTACGTTTCGTACTATATTCAGTAGATAATTATATGTATAATCAATAATAAAGACTTATAAGTTTTAATTTATGAATGAGTAGGGTAAGCCTTTGTAATTAACATAATTAACGCGGCGTGAACGCATGCGATGTGACATTACTAGTTTAATAAAGTTCATCTTTTTTAGGGTTCCGTACCCAAAGGGTAGCTAACGGAACCTTATTACTAAGCCTCTGCTGTCCGTCCGTCTGTCAGCGAACTATATCTCAAGAACCGTAATGGTAGAAACTTGAAATTTTGACAGATTGTGTACCTATTTGTATTGCCGCTATAACAACAAATAATAAAAATTAAGGTTTTGAACCCTTCGTCTGAGAGTACAACTCGCACTTGGCCGGTTTTTTTTATTATGTTTATAGTATGAATAAAAATAAAAATAGATAAAGCTGGCACAGCCCTACATTCGCGAATGAATCATCGTGATAATTTCACATTCACTTCGATACTATTGGCGCCACCTAGCGGTGTGATTAGAAAGTTACAACTTCTTTACAGAAGTATAAAAAAATATTTCCCTTGGTAACAAAACATGAAACACAAAAATGTGAATGATAGGTATCTGTCCACTAAGTTAATAATTTATTCATGTCATAAAAATCGATAAAAAAACTTGATAAAATCAGCATAACAGTCATTAGCAATGCGAATTTACATCAACAATGGACGTCACAGCGATAAAACTTTACGCCGCCGATATCGAGCAGTTATTTCGACGCATCTAACAGCTGCGATGGTGGTGTAATGGTCAGCATAGTTGCCTTCCAAGCAGTTGATCCGGGTTCGATTCCCGGCCATCGCAGATTCTTTTTGGTTTTCAGATATTCTTTTATATACTTTTTTATATTCTTTATGATATTTAAGAACTATTATAAAGTTTTCTGTATCATAATTTAGATGTAAATTTATTTTCTGCACATATTGCATGGTTTATTACAAGCTTACAACATCACTTAGGCGCATGATTGGTTTGCTAAAGATCAAATCTGAATAAATTAACTAATGAATATAAATGAGCTGGAATTATGCAAGAATAATAAAATAACAGTATATTGTAACCTATACTTGTGCGAATTATTTACTGCTTAGTAATCATGCATTTATTTATTAGCACTATTGATAAAATGAGTAACACTTGTAGTAATACATAAATTAATTATACATAGCTTATTGTAGATTTTTTCTGGAATTTCCAATTTGCTGAAAAATGGCTTCAAAAATAAATAGACGAGTTTAAATATATATTATTTTTGGTACAAGTATAGAAAACACAAAATACAAAAGCACAGTTATTTAAATAAGTTAGTTTAAGGGCCAGTTTCACCGGTTACGGATAAAGTGTCGGTTAGTTATCTGATGGATAACTAACCGACACTTATAATACTATAATACTTTATAATACTCAAATACTTAATAAATCTGCCAGATATCGCTAGCCGACACCTGTGAAACCAAAAGTTTTAGTTCATCTGCCAGATAAGTTCCTAATAGGCTAACCGACACTTTATCCGTAACCGGTGAAACTGGCCCTAAATCACTAGCTGACCCACGCAACTTCGTCTGCGTCACATTTTCCATTAATGCTCGGCTCCTTTTAGTCTTAGCGTGATGATATGTAGCCTATAGCCTTCCTCGATAAATGGGCTATCTAATACTGAAAGAATTTTTTAAATCGGTCCAGTAGTTCCTGAGATTACCCCCTACATACAAACTTACGAACAAATGTTGCCTCTTTATAATATTAGTATAATTATATAAGACTTTAATAAAAACTTGATAATGAAAATTTTTAAATAAATAAAAACAGTTTAAAAAGAAAAAGACAGAACAATATAATTTATGGTACAATATTTATACAGTCTTTCCTGTTAGCAACAACCTTGCAACTTCTAGGCAAGTCTACTCCATCTTCGACCGCATCATCATCATAGCTTACCATCAGGTGAGATAGTGCCAGTATGCCATATAGTGACATTGTTCCATTTATTTTTTTGTACATATATTTTACATTTTTAAATATTTCTATAAAACTAAAAAAACAAAAACATTTAAACATAGTAGCCCACCGGCATCGGGAACAGGGTCCAAGCTACCGGTGGTCAGGGCTCCCGAGAGAGGAAACTCCTAACAATACCCGCCGTGTCCAGGAGTACTGCTTTCTGGATCAAGCCCTTGATCCAGCTGCCCAACGAGAGCCTCTTCAGATGTTGATCGAGGCTCTTGGCAATTATGCCATTGGCCGTTACGACTATCGGCACAATGACTGCTGTGTTCACATCCCACATGTCGACAACCTCGCGAGCCAAGTAGTAGCGACATTTATTATTAATATGAGAACATTTCATGAATTTTTTTTTTTATTGATACAATGTTATAACCAAAAGACAATTAACTTCAAATGCACTACATTATTCATATAATCACTACACCTTCAAAATCTTAAAGCAAACTGCCTCAAAACCGACACACGAGGTCATTACTCTGCTTACACCCGCAAACAATAGCGTAATTATACTCCATACAATATCACAATTACACACAAATTACTGACTAATGCCTTTTTTGTACACTTTTGGGTGCTCCAGATGTTCGAACCGCTATGAACGTACTTCAAGTTGTAGCATCGGTTTTTTCATTTAAGTTTCACTACCGCCTCGATCCTTATAAGCTGAGGAGTTGAAGACCCTGCGGTAGCAGACCAGGTCTGACCTTTTCTTTTTCCTTCAAAAAGAAGGGATATTCTTATGAAATGGTTATCCCTTTATGTCTTCTTTCTTGGCAGTCGTAAGACATTGTCATACAATGGGCTTGTGTCCTTAAAAAATCTAATTAGTCCGTCAGTTAGATTTTCAAAAAATATTTGACCCGTGTTTTTTTTCGTTACGGGAACGAATATTGACGAAGTTCCGACGCTTTTAAAATTCTCACTACGTCACACCTTCGCATATTTTTTACTGAGTTGTGACGTCACCAGCCCCCACTCCCGAGTTTTGATGCGTTTTATCTTTGTCAATATTCATTGATTTACAAAAACAAAAAAATACGTGTCCATTATTTTTTCAATACTCTAACTGACGCACTAAATAGTTTTGCAATTTGTGGATGATGGAGTCTAGCCTATTTTGAGTGTCATCTTCGCTACTGACCACATTCTGTGATTGTAATTTTCTTAAGTGCAAAGCATCATAGCTACTAAATATTTTGCTTGTATTAAGCTGCACTGAAAAACAAGTCTTCGATCTTTAAACGTCAGTTACCCCAACAATACCCCAAGTCTTAGAGTGTATCAGGACTTAAAGAGGAGAGTCTAGAAATACCCAGAAACACGTCCTGATTGGGGGCAACGACTTTTAATGAAAGGAATGAACCTTTTCGGGCACACAGGGCCGCATTTAGACATTTAATTGCATGTTCCTTATCACTGACATAAATAAAAGAGCTTTAGATAAAGTAATTCGCGCGCCAAGTGCAGGAAACCATCAGGTTTTATAGCAGCCCTAATTTGGAAGAAATACAAGATATGGTCGTAGTAAGTTAAGAATTTACTCGAAACTCAAGGAGACATGAAGCACGTAAACAATTTCCTACTCAGCGATAAATGCGAAAATTTAGATGCGGAGTACCACGTGACGTGGAAGCGCCATGTTGCGACTGTGCAGGCGCGAGATCTTCCATATAAGGGCTGCATCGCGCCGCCCTGCGCCCGCGCCGCCAGCCGCCACTCGAGGCCGGGCAGCCGACGCGCAAGGTCGTGCTCCGCCGACAGGGGTGACTGACTCATATAAAAATTCACACTATCAAGCGAGATTTACGACTTTGATTACCCTAAAAGGCGTAAATACGGAAGAAAAAAAAGTTTAAATGTGACGCGATGAGGATCATTATTAAGTTGATGGATGGAAAGAATGAAATAATCGTAAATTAAATTGTTTTTATTTTTATCTCTCGTACCCTTGCGTCCGGTCTTTGACTGCTATCGATCTTTTCTGTTTACACTTTAATCGATACTTTTGTTGTAAGGAATTCGGAAGAAGGGGAAATGTTTTCGTCGGTATCAATTAGCCTTCTTTGCTGAGTGAAGTTTTCCGTTTAATCTCACGCTAAGCATGATTGTTTATGCTTGAGAGAGCAAGCATGTTTGCTTGTTAAACCAGTCACGAAATTATAAATGTTGTATAACAATGTGATGTATGCTCAGAATAATTACGTGCAATTTAAAATGGTTTGCATAAAACGTAAAGTAGCTTAGTTAAGATCTGTCAATTCAATTAATTTTCAACTGAAAAGGATCCAAGCAATGCTAATTTAAGTTCTGTAGAAATTTCCTATTCTAATAAAACTGATTAATCTAACAATTCAGCTCATTACCTCGCAAATCATCCAAAAAAACCTAATCAAAATAAAACCAAGGAAACAATAACCGACGAACAAGCGAACTAAATCACCTCTGACCAAGCTTAGACAAATTCTGACCTAGACCTTACTGCAATCACGTACAGTACCGACGCAAATAATAAGAATGACTTAGACGACCTTGACATTGCTTTATATCTAGCATCTAAGCCTTGCCATGAGGCAGGTAGCAGTTATCACCATATATGATCGACACCCGCGGATGCGGATCAAGACCTCACCTTGGACCAAGATAGTGATTAGTTGATCATAACGTTCCGTATTCGGTGATTCATCAGTGCGCTTTGTGGTCTATAATTTTATATTATTATGAGCTTTATTGTCATCGTTTGTTAAGTTTATGCGTTTCTTAATTGGTTGATTGTTAGAATTGATATGTCCATTTGCGTTTTACTTAAGCGGGATATCTTTATTAGGTGTGTCATCGTAGGTTTCTGTTTGTGTATCTTTAATATTGATTTTGAGTTTTATTGGCAATTTAGCAAAGGATTACTTTTCATATCTTCATGACAATGCCTGTAGATACGAAAACTATGTGTTAGAAGTAGAGTAAAATAGCCTAAAAACCCAGCAGATTGATAATATAATTATCAAGACGAACCTTTAAATTATTTCTAAAAATTCACACGTACCAATTTCAACACTTTTCTTAAAAGCATCGCTAACAGTAGTACCAGTACATTTCTCTTAAAAACATGAGTCACACATAAGTTCTTATTCACATCACACCAGAGGGCTAAGCACGAGTTTCTGCGTAATTGCATCGACAGCGTAAACGTATCGCTTGTGTCAAATTTTGTATGCAAAATTGATCAGCGCCATGTGTCCGTATTTGGAACTAAACTTATCGGTAGCACAAGTTTCTGACATTTAACTTCGTATCGAGTTTACGTTATAACGTTGCGTAAATGAGCCAAATGTATGGAAGTCGGTAGCACCATGGTAGCACGAGTTGTGTAGTATCGACTTTGTCGCTAGCTGGGACGTACGCACGTAAAAAACTGTCTCACTGACATTTTCTCGGTGAGACAGGTTACGTCAAACAATTATCCGTGTTTATTTTGGAATAAATACAAGAATTTGCAATTTTATCATGAAAACAAGAAGAAGGCCATGCTGCCTATTTACCATCCGATCTCCTGTATACATAAAGACGCTAGGAGAAGGTGTAAAATGAGGTAAAATTTTATTTCATTTTCCTTGTAAACACACGTAATAGTTTCTCATGAAAAACATTATTATTAGTTTTATTCATGCGAAACACACAGAGCGGCCCGGTGCCGTTCGTCTCCGTGCGTCGAGTTCGTCTCCGTGCGTTTTCACCGCAACTCCACGTTGTCCTGGAGCTCCAAATCAGTTGAAGTTCCAACCACGCAGTATCGCGACAGGCGTTACAAATAACTGCTTCAGGTACCTACGTAATATAATGAACGTGTGTGCAGCTTATTCATTTGTGCTCTATCATGCTTTACAACAGAAACATACCAACGCAAAGTTGTACTTAATGTTATATAGAACTTGGAACAAACCCCACTGAGCAAATTATGTAGGTACTGGGCACCCGGATCTTTTTCCATCCCTCAGCAACTAAATACATTGTACCTGATACCCTTTCACAACAATATAAGACTTCAAATTTCATAATACATACATATCATATTCTTTAGCAGGTTTGTGATGAATGCAGTACCTACATCTTTAAATGGCAAGAACTATAATCATATGCCACGTTACAAGTTACAAGCCTGTCGATGATGGCTAAAGACCGATGTTTAAAGGAGAGAAGCAGAGAAGCACGACAAATATAAAATGGAACACCTTCGCAGTGTGACCATTGGTTTATTGTGAAGACCTTCCATAGAAACCTCCATCTTACCAGTTGTCCTTACACCGTACTGCTAGCGCACTGTGAGGGGCACAAATTCTTTGAAAAAAAAAATTACCAAATCCTAAATCAAATCGTCCCGTACCTATACATGGCTTGCAAGGGGCGGGTAGCCCCCTTTTGGAGTAAAAGAAAGTAAATGTTCAATCCATGGATTTTATATTTCTGTGGTTCAACCCATTTCTTAATGTAATACTTTAATGAAACCTAAATACACAGTAATAATAATAACATGTTTTTTTTTTCGAATTTGTCTAATATTGAACGTTGCATAGTTGGTCGAATCGAAGCTCCAAAGTATTGAGCATCGACGCCAAGTTGCTGGCTTATCGGTTTTCTATCGGTTACATTTTGGGGAGTGTGCGACGGAATTACATAATTTAATTCCGCCAATTCCACCATCGGACCACAAGACGTATGGCGATGCGCCATCGGTACATGGTGGACATCCCACCTACACGTACAAAACGTTTTGGGAATACATTCATTGTGCGTACAGCTAAGGAGTGGAATTCCCTGCCGGCGTCTGTGTTTCCTGATAGCTACAACCTGGGAGACTTTGGCAAGAGTGAATAGGTTACTTCTAGGCAAGCGTGCTCCACCTTAGACCGCATCATCGCTTAAAATCAGGTGAGATAGTGGTCAAACGTATGCCTATCACTAGTAAAAGAAAAGTTCAAATTGTTTGTTTAAGAATTTGCAAAGGTTTGAAGTCAGGTCCGATCTTCGATCACTAAGTATTCCACGCGATCGAAGGGTCCGATTATTTTTATTTGTGATGGGTTTGCTCTTCACTCTAGTGTTGGTCAAAGATGACAGAAACATAGTGGAGAGAGTTGGTCAGAGATGGAGCGAGCTTACCCAGAAGGAGCCTGTGTACACTCTAACTTAAGATTAGGGTTGTAATTAAGCGTTCGGAAACACAGACGCAGGCACATAGTTCCACTCCTTTGCTGTGCGCATTATAAAAGACGTTTTGAAACGCTTAGCGCGAATTGTTGGAACAGCAACAAGGTAGGGATGGTAAGTTGCAGTCCGTCTGGATGTCCGATGGTAGAGGGGGGCCGATGAGATGAAGTCGTGGAGTTCTTGAGCACACTCACAGAAGTACAATCCGTAGAAGACCGACAAGTAAGCAACCTTGCGGCAATGACCCAAGCTGTGTAGCTTGGCATCCACCAGTTTTTCGTCGCCGATAAGCCTCTTAGCTGAACCATCCCAAAGGTGGTTGCAAAACTCCATGCAGGATCGGACTTGTGCTTTGTTTAGGGTCTAAAACTGTCCTTGCCTGAAGTATCGCTTCACCCTATTCAGGATGCACACTTACAAGCTTCCAAGCATTTTTTAATTGCTTAAAAGATATGCTCCTGTATGACTGAAAACGCACAGTTTTTGTGAGACAGCCTCATGAGCGAAGCAGCGGGGAAAGACGAATAGCAGTTGTAAATAAAATTACAGTATTGGTAATGCAGTAAACGGCCCCGACTAGGCTCGTGTACTAACAAAGGTCGTTGTTACGAACCAAAACACTGTGTTATTTATTTTATCATTGCTTTTCTCAAAACAGTGAGAGAAAATGGCACATAATGAGGATACTTATATCATAGAAGAAAATCTCGAAGATATTGTGAAATCCAGCTAACCTTCAATGGGCCCGCGTGATGGATACCTATAACATGCAATATTTTCATTTTTGCTTTCATTTCAAAGAATTTCGTCTAGAATAGAAAGGCTTTAATTTATTGCCAAAAAATTTCGGTTTTAATGGGACAGTTGATATTTTCGCGCGTAAACTGCCGATGACGTCACTCCTGCCTGTCATTGATCAAATCAAAGTCATAGAGCAAGATCCCGGTGATACCAAACCCTACTTATTTTCTCAGTAATAAAATGTGTGGGATAGAATAGCGTTCGAATACAATGTATGGTAGGCGTAGAAAATGACCTCTGAATTTATCTTTGTTTTTTATCATTGGTTGAATGAGTTCTCTACAGCCAATCGCATCACATAACTCTGCGTTGATAATTTTCCACAGACTGGGCATTAGCAGATTATGATAGGTGCCAGATAAACTTGCAATAAAGTAGGTACATTGACGTTTCCCTAATATCTCTTCGTAGATACCCGAACAATAAAATAAAAACAATGTAATAAATAAAAACTAAAGTCTACCAGGGTTTGGAAGGATGCAAAACTACCTCCTAGACTTTTGAAATATGTCTTATACCTAAATCATTAAAAAAGAAACTGAATGCAGATATGTACGCGTACTTTGTCAATATACAACACTTCTCTACCAAAGCATTTTGTTACTGCGAAAATAAGTAACGTCTGGGAACCATGGGATCTTGGACTAAAAATTAACAGGTGTGACGTCAGTAGACGCTGATTGGTGTATTAAAACACGTTCCATTTCACGTTACTTTTAATTCGAAATAATTGGTAACCGGAATAAAAACATTGCACGTACAAAAAAGTATAAAGGAAGGGCCTTTATACTTTTTTAACATTTTTGTCAGACAATATTGATAAATATTATATATACATCTTCCCTATTGCGGCCGAATTCCTATCACAGAAAAAGCCTGTAGCCAAACAATAGTAGAAACCTTGTGGTCCTAGCTGTGATATTTTAGGTTAGATATTATTTACAGGTTGATTGGTAATTCAGTGCTTTCCTTCGAATGGGATGTTCTAGTGTAATACAACGATTTTGAATCAGCAACTTGGCGTCCGGCGTTGTTTTCGAGCGAGAATTTTTAAGGTTTTTTGAAGTCTACCTAACGATCAAAAGTTGCTGATTGAGAGAAATCTCCTCTTTATAAGTATGGAGATAAAGTGCGTAAAGAAAATAGTATGAAAAGTTCTTAAAACTTATCTTTTGTGATCTAGAAATCGATCACTCGAAAATGAAAACCCAATTTGGTCAACAAGTTATCTGGACAAAAATCGTTTCAATTGTGCAATTACCAATAACTCTGTACCTATATAATATGGATGGATGAAAAAAATATTATTTAGATTTAAACAACACTTTATAATTCATAATGAGTTAAATGTACATGGATCATACATAATTAAAATGGTAGTCATCATCGTCATATTAGCCAATTACCGTCCACTGCTGAACGTAAGCCTCCCCCAAAGAGCGCCAACCATTCCGGTCCTGAGCAGTCTACATCCATCCGCTCATCATCGGTCCCTCGTGCCGCAGAGCGTCTCACACTACGTTTGCCCACACGCAGTCTCCACTCTAACATATGTATGCTCCATCCGTCCGTCTACAGACATGGCTGGCCAACTTCCACTTCAGCATGCTGATTAAAATGACAGTATCAGCAGTATATTCCAAGCAAGCTGTAAATTTGCAACATTATAAAGTTCCAAAAGTTTTCCACAATCTCTTGTTGAATGTGCTGCTGTCGTAGTCTTTGAAGAAACTCAGTCCCATACTATTAGACGGTGATGTAAGCGATTGGAGTGGTTTGTCTGCTCTTGGGGGCAATGCCGGCTTATACTGTTGCGGTGTCGACAAAGGCTTTTGACTACAATCTGGAATATTTTATTTGTCTTCTCCTGTTGATAAAAGAAGTTGATATGTAAGAAAAATAATTCAAAGATTTTGACACTATGAAAAAATGTTGTTGATTTAGTGTTTATAGACTTGGACTGGGTTGATGGTGAAGGCCAGATAGGCAGTCATTCCGCGTAAAATAGGTACAGTTACTAGTATTCAGTTGAATTCGGTTTAACTAGAGGCCGACCACAACATAGTTGGGAAAAGGCAGATGATTTTGGACATTACAACAAGGAATTTCTTAGTAACAGCCTGAAGCCTCATTCTGAGTGCTAAGCAAAGCAATACTCTTATGTCTCACTAAATGAGACTTAGCATAATAGACACATTTTACATCGTTGTATGAATCTGTGTACCTAATACAAGAGTACCTAGATTATAAAAAATTACAAATATGCTTACTTTTCTTTGAAGTTCTCCCTGAGGATGATTTGAATAAAACTTATTCTTGTTGACTTTGTTAATTAACACATCTCAGAACTATACAGTGCACATTTTCTAATAAAAGGTGGTAAATCACAATTTTTATTTGAAATGACAACAAACAACAATAGACATTTACTATTTAGGGTCTTCACACACCACCACGCAACGCAGTGCGAGCGACATTTACAACCCGCGGTATTAAAAATGACTTAATCTTGCAAAATATGAAAAAAACCATCGCAAAGTATGTAATTGTTATTACGACTAACCGAATGATTATGTGGCAAATGTTAGCGAACAATAATGTGCTTATACAAAGTGTTACAGAATAAACGCAATATATCTCAAGAGGTCATTCTACTCATCATTATGAACAACTTTTACCATGGTTTAAACTCTTAGTTCTTTGTTGTACACTAAAACAATTTATAAGTATTAGATAAAGACAAATAATAAAGTTCAACTACAAAAGCGAGCGTAACTCAAAGTCGAGTTTTCACCAGCAAGCCTTTGAGTGATAAAGAGAGATCAGCATAGAGGGTAGGATCCAGAGTACAAATAATATACGTAAATATAGTACATACATATCTAATTATAAATAGATATATATAACAAACCCGAATACGCGAAAAATCAGCTGCTCAGTACATTATGTTGAGTAATGCGCACATAAATCAGCAGTGGGTCGATGTTTCTCGCGGTAATGATAAGTGGCCCCTTAACAGTTATTTAGTTTTTTATTTTACGCTTCGTACTTTTCATTTAACCGACATAACAATCATAGTCCAAAGGACTTAAGCACCTAGGACTACTACTAAGGTGACCGTGAAAAGTTTCAGTGCTTTTGTCAATTTATTATTAGGTTTGCGTTCGTATATCGCAAATAATTTACAGCTACACGCGTTTGCATCAGTGTGCTAACGGTTTTATATTTTTTGTAATTTGAAGGAAACCGTCAAACGTGAAATGAAAGGTGTCAAACGTCGTATGCGGAACCGATCAAAACCAAATAATTTATCATAAATTACGACATCAATAAACTGAAAATATCAACAGTTTATGAATAAAAGAATTTATGAAAATGACAAATATGTTTTAACATGTATATAAAATACAATACTTTTTTAATTGTTATTAGTTCCAGGCTCTTAATTGTTCAAAATAGAATTACCAGTTTTTTGTGTTCATTTTCAGAACGCACCATTCAGTTCAAATCGTTCTTATCGCTATTGGGTTCTCTGCCTAAATTAACCATCGTTCAATTATTACTTTCGAGTAGACGCTAGACGTTTATTAGAACTCGTGCTACCAAAACACCATCTCGCTGTAGCGAGTGCGTAAAGGTCTGGTAAAAACGTCACGATAACGTTACTATTTCGCAAGAAACTTGTGCTAGGGGTACAGTTTCTACAAAGGACTTCCCTCGAGGAAATTTGACACATTAATTATGATCTTCCGATGTTCGTGCGAAGATTTTCGACGAAATTGCTTTAATTAAACTTGAAACATGGTGATTATAGAAACTTTTTACAACTGAGGAAACTCATCTGTCTTGAATGTTATTACCGTTTCGTTATAATGTAATGAAGTCTCAATTCGTTGATATACGTTTTAGTTTTGTTTTGAGGTCATCTAGAACATAAATGTAGACATCTGTACTTGAATCTGCTTGTTCTATAATATTCCTTCCTTCAGCAGAGTTTTGTTTTGTCATCAAGACCAGAAGAGTTAGAATCATTCTTATAAAATAGTTTAATAAAAACATCAAAGCCACGAGCAACTAAGCTATAATTTGCGTCGCAAATATCTGAATCAAGAAACAAAACAATAGAATTCAAAACATAGACAAGTTTATCAATAATCTTTATAATGATATATTGTTGTTTTAATTCAATGCATCATTTGCTATTGTTGGCCGAGTCGCTCGCGCATGCTTTGGTGCTTTGACCAAGAACCTGTCAGTGGTGATTGATGGAGAGTCTTAGATGTGACCTTCTTGACATTTCTTATCTAAAGGAAGTCTGTATTGACAATTTGGAGTGCCTCAGGTTATGGAAGTCGAGAAATTGTTTGAAAAACATTGTCTGTTTCAAAACAATATTTGGACACGTCAAGAGTCCATTGCTCTTTTAAAGTCAAAGCGAAAGTTCTCATAATCACATTTCCTCCCACATTTCCGTTCAATAAATAAACCTTATATTGAAACAACTAGGCAAAAACTAGTACATTCAGGAAACAGAAAATTACTTTCAAAATATCAGCCTTGATGTCTTTCCGTAAACAATTAAAAAAAAGTAAAAGCAGAGTTCCCTGTAATGCAAGATATTAAATGACAAAACACTATTTTAATGAAAATCCAAAAATAAAAATGAAAAATACAGTTGTCTCCATCAAAATGAAAATATAAACAAAAGTAAAAGTCTTAAGGAATGTCTTATAATGGAGAGTGAAACTGAAAATGCATCGCCAACCTTGAACCTCCAATCTTTCCGGTTTGGCGGCCGACGCAGCGGTGTATCGAACCCTAATTGAGTCAAGTGTATCTTCGATGGAAACGCACCCGATGCGCGTAATGTGACAATTTATGTGTCGCGATAAACTTCGACAGATGGCAGTGAAGTATAGGATGTCCTGAGTCAGGCTGGTTATTTAAAAATATGCGAGATGAGGCTTTGATTAAATGCTATGCTTGCTTGTTAGTGGAATTATATTGCATGGGAGTTATGTTGTTTTCAATTAAGAAAACTTCTTTGAATAGCGGATATTTTATTTTCATCCATACTTCATACTAAACTATCCATAATGATATTATAAATGCGAAAGTAATTGTTGAAATCTACTTACGCTTGTGCGTGGAATATCATGGGGACACCATTAGAATTAGCGGTCAGCGGTTTATGATCACTCTTACTAGCACGAATATTTTTCCAGTCTTTAAAACTTTGACACACAGCACACACCAACTGTTTTTTCTCGAAACTGTCAATCATTCTAATTTTAGCACGGTTTATAAAGTCTATGGTTACTTTATAACAAACGAGTCTTTACTCAACACTTTCCCTAATTCTATTGCATTGGTAGCAGTTTCAATCCAAGCCTTACGCGTAGGTCTGTCAGCCGAGGTCGCGATACGGGTTTTGTTAGTACATCAGCCAATTGGTCTACAGATGGTGTCTTGATGACATTCAGCGTGTTACTTTGCACCATCTCTCTCACAAAGAAATGCCTAACACGAATGTGTTTCGTCCTCTTGTGGAACTCCGGATTATGCGCTAATCTGATTGCAGCTTCATTGTCTACTTTAAGGGTAGGTATCTCATCTAGACCCGTTAACTTCCTGAAAATTCGCTGAAGCCAAACCAATTCTCTTGCAGCTTCGCTGGCAGCGACGATTTCGGCTTCTGTAGTCGATATGGCAACTGTTGCCTGTCGCTGACTGAGCCACGATACAGCTGCGCCAGCGTATAAACAAACTACGCCTGTTGTTGACCGACCTGTGTTGGCGTCTCCTCCATGATCAGCATCACTATAACCTAAAAGATGCTTAGGTGCATTGCTGTACGTAATCCCAACGTTAGTAGTTCCTTTTAAGTACCGAAATATTCGTTTGACTTTATTCCAGTCGTCTTTTGTAGGATTCTCCAGTTTCCGGGAAACTAAGCCTACAGCATACGCTAAATCAGGACGAGTGCCCACCATTAAATAAGCAAGAGCGCCGATAGCTTCCCTATAAGGAAACGTATTTTCCTGTTCGCAAGCTTTTCCTGCTTGAACACCTTCTTTCTCGATTGGAATTGAGACTGGATTGCAATCAGTCATCCCAAAACGTTGCAGAATCTTCTTAGCGTAGGATTCTTGCTTGATAGTTATGGAACCATCTGCTGCTTGTCCGATTTCAAGACCCAAGTAGTAAGAGGCGGGTTTGGTGGTGATTGTCAATCTTATTCTGAGATCGTCCAAAAAACTGTTCGCCAGTTCTGCATCTGTTGCAGCGACCAAACCGTCATCAACATATAGGGTGATAAGTATCTTCTTATCTCCGATTTTCTTCGTAAATAAGCAGAAATCGGCCTCACTCTGCTCGAAGTTAAAATCAAGTAATATACCTTCAAAACAGGAGTTCCAGCACCTTGGTGCTTGCTTTAACCCGTAAAGACTACGATTCAGGCGATATACTTTTGATGAATTATCACTATATCCCTCCGGTTGCTGCATGTAGATTTCTTCTGTCAGTGTACCATTCAGGAACGCAGTTGTGACATCAAACTGTACGAGGTGTAGTTTTTCCTGGGCACTGACGCTTAGAAGTGCTCGTATTGTAGCGAGTCTCGCGACGGGACTAAACGTTTGCTCATAGTCAAGGCCTTTCCGTTGTTTGAATCCCTTAACCACTAGCCGTGCTTTGTACTTATCTATGCTGCCGTCTGGGTTGTGCTTTACTCTCAGAACCCATTTGCATGGCAAAGCCTTCCTGCCCTTAGGTAAGTCACAAGGCGTCCATACGTTCAACCCTCTCAGAGACTTCATTTCACTGTCCATTGCTTGCAGCCAGTTCTCCCGATCCTCCCGACTCATGGCGTCTTTATAATCATTAGGGAACGATTCGACTACGCACACATAATCGTCAAATCTTTTGGGACTCTCAATAGACTTCGATCGTGGAGATCGTAGCGTGGCGGTGGTACAGCATCATGAAACACTTCATCATCTACACCTGACTCATGAACGGTGTTATCTTCGACTTGGACTTGTTCCAGATAATCTCCCTCGAGAACACGTTCAGGGTCATTCGAGACTGTATCTTGAGGATCTCCCTCGAGAAAACGTTCAGTATCATTCGGTAGTACTGCTTGTTCAGGGTCTTCCTCGGATGGGATCGTCGGTGGATCTTGATGTATGCTTCCCTCGGATTGTATTTTTACTGGATCCTCATTTATTTCTTGGTTAGCCTTTCCCTTGTCAATGGCGTCGTCCATCGGCAATAGCAACTCGTACTCCCTCGTGTTTGTGTCGGTCTCTACACAACTCGGTTCAGTAGTTGCAATCGGTAGTGGCTTCTCGTCGAAGATTACATCGCGCGAACGAACAAGAATGGTTTTCTTGCCATCAGTGATCCAAATACGGTAACAATCTTCATCGTATCCAATCAGTCTACCCTTAATAGCTTTCTTGTCAAGCTTCTTCCTCTTTTGCTTCGGGATATGGACGTAGGCTGTGCATCCGATTACACGAAGGTGTTTGATGATCGGCCTCTTTTTATACCAAAGTTCGTAAGGGGACTTTTCTTTGTTTGTTGGACCTGTTCTGTTTAGGACATATGCAGCAGTGTTGATTAGTTCAGCCCACAGTCGTTGCGGCAACGGGTCATGCGCATACATCAGCGATCGGGCAGTCTCCACAAGCGTTCGGTTCTCACGCTCGCTGACTCCATTCTGCTCAGGTGTGTATGGCGCGACTAGTCGTTGCTGGATTCCGTGCGATTCTAGGATTTGCTGAACTGCCTGGTTGTCAAACTCGCCGCCGTTATCACTCAAAAGGCATTTTATGGTATGTCCTGCGACTTTAGTTTCATTAATCATGACTGCGAGATTATCCTTTACTTCAGATTTCTGTTTCATAAAGTATACCATACGATACCCGGTGAAATCATCCTTGAACAAAACATAATATTTGAAATTCTGAAAACTAGGTTCAAATGGTCCACAAACGTCGGTGTGTACGAGCTCTCCTGGCGCTGTTGCTCTAGCTCTCGTACCGAATTTAAGTCTATGGGCTTTCCCATATAAGCAGCCTTCACATGAGTCCTTGTCGAGAGGTAGATCTAGGCCCAGTTCGCGTTTAACTGTAGCTTTCACATGCCTCTTATTCTGATGTACAAGTCTCTCATGGTATAACTGCATTGTTGCAGATGTCGCATAGACTTCGATTGGCTTTGCAGGTGGTACATTGCGCACGTCTAGGCGATATAGGCCACCTTGCTGTTGCCGTTTTCCTATTAAGTGTGCTTCTCCGTTGACATAGACGGTGCATTCTTTTGTCGTCGATGAGAATACGCTGTTCGGAATTCGATCGTGTAGTGCCTAAACTGAAAACAAATTTTTATTTATAGCTGGGACATACCAAACGTCTTGCAGGGTAATTCCGATCGATTTCCCTCGAACTTTCGCTTCGATATTTACTGAACCTTTACCTTTAGCATTAATCGAATTGCCATTAGCCGTCGTTACAGTACGAATCTCGTCAAATAGTTCAAAATTTTGGTATAAGTCAGCTCGATTTGTTACATGGCTCGTGGCGCCGTTATCCACGTACCAATTTTTTATGTCACGTTCGATTGAAAAAACTTCTGTGCTTTCTACTGATATCAGGACCATGTTAGCGTTTTTAGAAGTTGAAGGCATCGTTTGCGGATTACTGCTTTTCGGAGGCCTGCCATCTTTTATCCACTTCTGACAGTTCTTTACGCGATGTCCTATTGCCTGACAGTAATTGCATTTCAATTTCTTATCCTTCTTCTCCTGGAAGGCGGTGTTTTTGCTGGAGTTCGTGACAAGAGCTTCCTGTTGAGTGTTGTTGCTGCTGTGCAATTGACGTTCGAATGCACATAAATGACTCGTCAGCTTTTCCACTGTTCTTTCGGATTTCGGTGACAACAGCCAACTGCTTCTAAAAGAAAAGAAGGTATCATCAAGGGTATCAAGAATTTTGCAAATCAAAAGCAATTCCGGTAGCTCCTCGTTATTGTCACTCTTCAGTTCTTGATTTAGTTGTGTCCAAATGTTCTTTAATTTAGACATGTGGCTAGCAACGTCATCTGCAGCATCTTTTTTATAGCCAAAAAAGCTCATACAAAGATTGTATGCCTTGTCTTCATCACTACCATCAAATAGGCGGTGTAACTCAAGCCAAACTTCTCGCGCGGTCGTGTAACGCATAACTTTCCTGAGTGTGTCCTCCTGCATATTTGTCGTTAGAATTAAAAGAGCGGTCGAATCGGCACTAATGAAACTGTTTAGACTCTGGTTATACGTACTCATTACGGTATCTCCAGATCCAGCGTTTGGTTTTGTGGGTCTTTGGAACGAGCCTTGTACCACATCAAGCGCTTTCGGAACGGTCTTTAATAGGCATATGACTTTATATTTCCAAGTATCCCAGTTATTTTTTCCCTCTAGTAGACCAATTTGTTGTACTTTACCCGTGAAATTCTCCATTATGCAGGGCGGATCCTTAAACTGCAGTCCTTAAGTTGCAATGTGAGTCCTCCAACGATGTCTGGCCCATAACCTGTTGAAATCTACTTACGCTTGTGCGTGGAATATCATGGGGACACCATTAGAATTAGCGGTCAGCGGTTTATGATCACTCTTACTAGCACGAATATTTTTCCAGTCTTTAAAACTTTGACACACAGCACACACCAACTGTTTTTTCTCGAAACTGTCAATCATTCTAATTTTAGCACGGTTTATAAAGTCTATGGTTACTTTATAACAAAAGTCTTTACTCAACAGTAATTGCCAGTCTGTCTGTTTGTTACTACTTTACAACTAAACGGATTTGGACGATACTTGGTACTTGGGGAAACTATGTCCTGGAATAGGACATAGGATCCACCCTGGAAATAGGTTTTCTGCTAGCAGAACCTAGTAAATAAGTAATAGAATCACAAAGTAAAACAGAAGAATGGAAAAAGAATAATAATGAATATTTTAATATCAAAGAGGATAATAATATGGCAATGTGCGTATCTCATTTCGCGGAAGTTACTGATATATATATAATTGGGTCATTACGTTAGGTCAATATTGTAGTAATCTGTTATTATAAATAATAACGTACTTTCATTACATCATTTGCGTACCACTGTTTATTTCTTATGGCGCTGAATATTTTTTTAAATACGGCCCTCAATTTTCGTATGAATTTTTCAAAACAGTTTTAAAACAGACCGCGATTATGTGTGTAAACAATCAGTTATTAACTTCATTACATTTTGCAACTTCATCTTTCTACGGCAACATGAATTTATTCACTTCATTTCTCACACAATACTTCCTTCTTTTCTTTGGCCACTCTCTTTTTCTCCATTCAGCCATCTTATATTGACAACTCTTTTAGTAACATGTGTTTCATCCCTCTTGACATGAACATACCAAGACGGTCCCCTTTCAATTTTTCTGTCACTGGCGCCACTTTAGTTAAATTTAGCATCATAGCTGTTTTTTAAACTGCACATGAGTTTGCTCTTGACTCTAGTCAGAGATAACAGAGACAAAGTCGACCTTACTTAGAAGAGCTTACCAAGAAGAAGCCTGCTCACTGTAACTTTGAAGAGATACACTCTAGCTTTCTCCAATAATTTTCTTTGCTTGTTAATCATCAGCTGTTTCATTCAGAAACTCCACATCTTTTGTTTCTCACTATCGTAGGTGTGAAACCTTGAACTAATTGATAGAGTTCGGCTGACAATGGCTGATCAGTATCGTCTTGTGCCGATAAATGGGTGCCTGACGCAACTGTTACTAAATGTTATTGACTGTTTTTACTATAGGTTGTAGGTTGTTCGATGTTTCATTCATTTGGTCTGGTGTTTCCACTTATTGTCTTAGCCTATTGTTTGTGTCTTTTGGCTCTATCATTTTATTTAATGGTGTTCTACCGTAGGATCATTCCCTCTCGAGTCATTCATTATGTCTATTAGGTTGCCATTGGGGGTTCTGTCGTTTCTAATAAATCTGCAATCACGGTCATTGACCCACCTACCTACCCAACGTTTTTACCTAACTTGTAAAAGTCTCGACAATTGGCGTAATGTGCGTTTCCGCTGGCCGACAAGCGAAAGGTTAATTAACATTCTTAATTTTAAAATTGGATATAAAGACATAACGCTGCCCTGAATCAAAATCGGAAATCCATCGTGATCATTCATCACATTCTCCAGTCTTGAAAAATGATTTATAATTTATGTTTCTGGTAGTTACGAAGACGTAATAAAGAAAAATACATTATTTTATTACAAATTTATCTGGTGGCTACTTTTATACCAAGTAAGTAAGTACCTAAGTAAATCATACCAAATTTTGTACAAACTACATCGCATTAAACACCAAATGAAGCATGTAAATAACTTTTTATTTTTCTTGTGACTCTGAATGAGTCACAAGAAAAATAAAAAGTTAAGTCTTACAAAGAAAACACAGAATTTAAAGCTGTGTTAGAAAATCTAGCTTTTCTCATGACTAAGTCATTTTGTAGAGAAAACATGGACTTCTAGTTTCTCTGTCAACTCTTAAACAAAATCCCGCGTATATTTTCTTAGCTTTATTTTGTAGTGTCATAACTAAGACAACTTGTTTTGATATAAAATGTTTATCGCATAGTAATGAATCATCACAATTCCGCGTCATATTCTCATAGACATTGTGGGTTGCGTTACTCGTTCCACATAGATACACTCGCACTGGATACGTCTAGCCTTTCCATATTATGTCTATGCACTAGAGTAAACGTACATTGAGCACAAAAGCTCTGCACTACTTTTGAATAGGGCTTGTTTTGGAAAATGAGACATCACGGTTGCTGTATGACGCATCCAGTTATTTTGTGGCTTATCAAAGAGTTGCTATTCATATTTCTGTTCTATTTATCTAGAATTTTTACCAGTAATAGATTCTATCAGATCTAAGAGATATTAAAAATGAGGTAAAGTGTTCGTTATTCTTCTAAGACTACTTGCAGTATTGTTAATATATGTTTAAAAACCACTTTTAGCTGTAAGATCGCTCATTATGTTAGAGTACTATAGCACCAGTTAGTTACTTTAGATTTGAACTAAAGTCTTTTGAAGTTATGAAAACGCAATTAAATACACAAGAATTTACTTTAAAACACGAGTATCTTATTCATACAGTCCTACAGCAAAAATATCCAATATTTTGGACCATTCACCGAAAGACCCATTATACAATAATGAGCTCATCGTAAACATGACATCAACAATTAAACTCTTCGAAAAAAACCTCCTCTTTTCAAAATGGCGCCAATAATATTACCCTTTTAAGTGATTAATCTTCCATCTGCCATTCAACGCGACTTCAGGTGATCAACATGCCAATTATCTTCAAGTATCAGATACACTGCGGTAATTTGATCAATTGTTTTTTGTTTTACAATCACTATCTGCATGTGATTCATTTCCGTACTCTGCGAGAGTCAGTTGTTTTTATTGGGTCATGGATTTTGGTCCTTGTGATTTACTTTTTGGTTATTGTTTGGTCCTTCCGGTAAATGGTGTTGTGTCGTCATTTGCTGAATTTTGAACCGCAAGAGGTATTTCTGAAGAAGTTGAAGAGTTTGTTTTGTTAAACGCGCTAATAACAGGAACTACTGGTTCGAATTGCTCTCTCTCATCTTTTAGTATTGGATAGCCCAATACATATATCCTTTCTTTATAAATTTTATAAAGAAAGGATATATGTATAACATCAAGCTACAAAAAAAAGATGTTGCGCGTGTCAGCTAGTTGTAAATATTTTGTTGTAGTGTTTCGATGAACCTATTGATGACCTCATAATGATGGAGTTTTTTCTAATGATTTACGAGAGTGATCTAAGATGCTGCAGTGAGTCAGTATGGTGTTTATCTTAAAGGCTTTTAGATACATACTTAGTACCTACATAAACTCATGCCTTATCCCCATGGGAGTAGCTGGTAGTTTTTTGTAGTGTATATCACATTACAGAAAACTAGGCTAGGCTGGTAGCCATAGGTTTTTGCTAGGCAAGTGTGCTCCATCTTCGCCCGCATCATCGCTTATCACATTAAAAAACTCCCGGCTACGATCATTACATGTTATGTTTTTTATAGAAACGTAAAGTTTGGTTATAGCTTCTTACTAGACTACTATACTGTACCTGCCAGGGTTGAATTGGGTTCAGGGATTGCCAGGGTCACTCAAAGGACAATGGACAGGGCAATGCTTGGAGTTTCCTTGCGTGTTCGAATCAGGAATGATGATATCCTCTAGAGAACCAAGGTTACCGACATAGCCCGAAGGATCGCCAAACTAAAGTGGCAGTGGGCAGGGCACATTGCTCGCAGAACGGATGGACGATGGGGCCGAAAAGTTCTGGAGTGGCGACCGCGTACACGAATACTCAACGTTGGAGACCTTGTGAATGATGATCTCGTAAAGGTCGCATAGCTGATGGACGCGAGACGCACAGGACCGGTTATTGTGGCGACTCTTGGGGGAGGCCTATGTCCAGCAGTCTCTCGGCTGGTATGATGATGGTGATGATGGTGATTGCCAGGGTTAAAAGGGGATTGTGCAAAATAGTTACCGCGGCCCTGGGACGCAAAGGGCATTTGAAGGAAAACGGATGGGTTTTAGTCAGTAAGAGTCTGACACTCGCTCCCGCTCCTACCAGACCGGGAAGAGCCATTTGATGATATTTCCCATCCATTTTTTTATTTTTATTTGAGATGGGTTTGCTCTTGACTTTAGTCTTGGTCAGAGATGACAGAGACAAAGTCTACGATGGAGCGAGCCTACCCAGAAGGACCCACCCTGTCATCTTTAAAAATATGTTGCTATTTTTGTATAAAAATAGTGATCAGATTAATTGACATCCAAGGTACACAGTAGTAAATAGTCCGATAGTAACATTAAATGCTTCCTCCACCAAATCAATAATTACGAACAAAAATATTTAATAAAAAAATATCGCAACTTGTCATTACGCCTACATGAAATTAAAAGTAATATGGTCGTTAAGAGCCGTACTATCGAAGTTCATAAGTGGACAGTGGGTAGGCAGACCTTGGTATTAACTGCTTCATTATGAGACAGAAAGGTTTGCGCTTCGTAGGACCAAACGATTGGTGAGTTTTCAAAATTATTGAATTTTAAAAAGCTATGATGAAGTTTTTAATCCTAATGTATAAAATTCTTCCATTACTGACTGATTGAATGACTGACAGATAACTACTGCTTGTAGAAAGCCGAAATTTAGCGTGATGGTTCCAGAGGGGATTTCCCAAAATTTCTATGAGAACGGGAAAAATCGGGATGAGTTCGTATGAAATCGCGAGCAAAAGCTAGTCCATACTATTGTTTTTGTCACTAAGTCGGTCTGTTTGTTTGTTTTAACTTCAATTCTTAATAATGGTGGAACTTGACATACATGTCTTGGTTTACGACGTAGGATACTTTTTATTCCGGGAATATGTGCCATTCGGATAATTTACGACATTGACACGGGCGCTCTGCCGCTGTCAGAAATTAGAAATTAGTGAAAAATAAAAAAAATCTGAGTGTCTGAGCTTTAATGTCGACTCTCAAAAGGAGACTTAAATATAATTTTAGTGCTATCCAGTTTTTATTGAATTACGACCAAAAAATTAAGCTTCGGTTTTACATAAATGGACAATTTGGTTTCAATTTTTTTAAGTAATCTAACTATTTGTATCAAGTTCAAGGAAAAAGAATAATGTCAATTGAACCTTTTTGTGCATAAAAATAGAGAAGTAAAGAAAGGCAACAGGTTACTTTAATTCATTAAAAATGTAGAACCAAGTGAAACAAACCAAAATAAAATAACGAACTCGCTCAATAAAACCCATAAAAAACAACAGGCGCTCATTTAATACAATAAACATCGGAATAAACAATAAACAAATTTAATGACATGTTACACAAAGTCAGCTCCACTAAATAACATGTTATTTCATGTTATTAACTTTTGTAAAAAAAAGTCAATTTCGTGAAATCGCCATATATGAAAAGTAATTTCACGAAATGACTAGTTGTTTTGCGAAATGTGTGGTGCGGTGAATGTTGGAATTTGAGAGAAATGTTTATTTGTGTAATGACATTTATATTTGAGTGGGTAGGCAGGCTGGGTAGGCCTCGTCCTCGATATTGAATGTTTTGGCCGGCTCGTCTAAGAAAAGTTCGTGTATTTGCATTTTCCTTTTATAGATTTTGTGTTTAAGGTTTAAGATATTTACTAGACGATATAAACTCGATATTGTTTTCAAATCATAATTGGTCTTTTCAACTGACTAGTATTTTCCCGCGGATTTGTTCCCGTGGCCCTATCTTTTAGAAACCGTTAATTTTACCAGGATAAAAAGAAGGATGCTACTACTGGGCTCCAGAGAGTGTAGTTTGCTGTCAGTGACAAATTTTTCGTATTCAGATCAGTAATCTAAGAGACTATCTTCTGCAAACTAAGATCGTTTCCTTTTTGCTATAGTTATCTATATGATAATTTTTAGTATTAAATCATTTTGGTCCTTTCCACCAACATTTCTTTGAAATAAAAAAATACCATATACGATAAAAGTTTAAGCAACCTTAACCTTTTTTGCAACAGTTGTTAATTTCGCATTAAATATTTTTTAATCTCCCGCGGTGGTCAAGCAAAGCTGTATATTAAGAAATAAGTTATCAAACTCGTCCATGTAGACAGGTAGCCATCATTTGCAGACACCATAATTATATATTTTTATTTTATGATCTATCTAGACGTTTAGAAATGTAAAATAGACTGATTATTGCCCTTATAAAATCGACCACTCTTTTGAAATGTAGATATAGCCAGTAGCGACTGTGTGTTGAAGGCGGAAAGAAAGTCGTCTGTTTATTTAGCAAGACACTGAGGCATAAAACTTTCAGCACATACAAAAAACGACACAAAAACAAAATAGAGAAAAAGCTTTTCGTTTGAAAAAAATTACGACTGTGCCAAAAATGTACTTGAGAATGTTAGATGAAACGGACGTTCATCACATTTAGTGGCTTAATTGTAATCTTTGGTCACACATCTATACTAATCTATACTAATATTATAAAGAGGTAAAATTTGTTTGTAAGTTTGTAAGTTTGTAAGTTTGTAAGTTTGTAAGTTTGTAAGTTTGTATGTTTGTAAGTTTGTATGTAGGGGGTAATCTCAGGAACTACTGGTCCGATTTGATAAATTGTTTCACTGGTAGAAAGCTACATTATTCGTGAGTGCTATAGGCTATAAATTATAAAGATATCATGCGTATTAGTCGAACTATCTCAATTTTTGTCTATCCAGGCGGAAAAAAATAGCTCTTACAACAGAGTTATTTGCGTGCGCTGCCTTAACAGTTGTATATAATTGAAAACAATGTATGGCAACCTGGTCCGCCTAGAATAGTTCTACAAAAAAGTCCGCGGCACCATATTTCTATTTTTTATATTTTAGCAGATATAGTAGCTTTTATGTGTTAAAAAAAGTATTTTTCGACGCACTTATCTTTGGACGATTTTTTAAACAACAAAATATTAAACCTTATCGAAAAAAATGTTATTATGATCACAAGAACATCATAGAGATACGATTTGCCCGAAACAGTATGTCAATTGGTTGAATAGTTTCGAAGATAATATAAAATTACTAAACCGCAAAACGCCGCCCGCGCCGTCCATTCACGAACCGCATTAGAACATTGAACTTTGTACGGACGTTTTATCAATTTACCCATAGACGGCGTTTTGCAATTTAACGTCATTTTTCTGAATCGTGGTGTTAAGATTTTCCGCGGATTAATGACCCTCTCCAGTTATTATTTAACTTTTGTCGTTTAGTAGGTGAGTTGTACGTAGTTGGTTGAATGTTGTTGGTCTTTAAAATTGTTTTGGTTACTCGGTTTCTCAAAACACAATTACAATATTACTTCGTTCTCATTCTTCGAGTTCGAAGCTGTGATATTTCTGTTTTTGGGAAATCGGACAGTTTCAGTGATTGTTTAAGATGCCTAAAAGGATATCACAACTTTCCCGTCAGACATCCCAGACATGAGACAAGAGCAGCTCGAGTACGCCGTACGGAAGAGCCTCTCGAGGAATAGAGAAAATATTTCGCAAGCACGCGCTGGGAAATCTAGCTCCGAGCGTTCACAGCGGCTTGCTAACCAAAGCTGGAGAACATCGCAGGTCCGTGCTCGGGAATCTAGCGCTGAACGTGCACAGCGTCTCAGTGATTTAAAGCAGCATGTCTCTGCAACAAGGGACAGGGAGTCTAACGCTGAGCGCTCGCAGCGGCTCGCTAGCCTAGCTACATACATATTATTATGCAATAAAAACAAAACCCTCCTTTTGGCCGTCAGGAAATAAATCATAGCAGTCAGTACTAACCGAACCACACTCATAATTTCATCACAAGTTAAAATGTTTACCGCCCAACGAAGTGGGCACGGGTCAGCTAGTACTTAAATAAAATAATGCATCAATTAAATTTATACACTGTAATCATGTGACGTAGCCTAACCAGATTTATTGTAAAACAAGAAAACTAATGATCACCTCATCTCTCTCGAACTTTTCTATCCCGTTTCAGTTCATAATCTAGATATGGACGCTCAGTCAATTCTCCATGTACGTGTATGTTTAGACATTATGACAAAAAAGAACTAGATTCAGATCGATTGCACCAATCATTGTAATCAAAAGTTTATAGTTAGCCTCCAAACGGTAATTACTCGTAATGCCCAGTTACAACGTGATAAACGGCTAACTATCGCTTAAACGTGTAATTATCTGATAATTTACATTTACTATGGCATCGGTCGTTTTGCATAAAAACTCTTTGACAGGCGTAACGTGATTTATTTGTTTGTTGATGTGTGCAGTGATTATATTGACTAGTAACACGCGCGATTTCGCTTGTTTTTTTGTGTGTGGTTGCATGTATAATTTCATGTGGTTTCACTTGATTGCTTTTAGAAAATATTTAGAAAGATAAATGTAAATATCAGCCGAAATACGTCTATTGCTGGTCAAAGGCCTCTCCCAAGCGTCACCCCATCAACCGGTCGTGTGCGTCTCGCATCCATCGGCTACCCGCGACCTTCACCAGGTCATGAAAAATGATTATAGTATCAGGATGTTAGAATATTTTTTAATTTAGTTAAAATAAATTATATCTTAAAAAGTGGCAACTGACTTCTGCCGTTCTATTTAAAATAAATAAATAAAAAATACGGGCAACGAGGTGGGCTAACGACATTCTTGCCTTTGCAAGTTTGCCAAAACAAGATGAGGCTGGTAGAAGAGTGTGGAGATTGGCACAAGAAAAGGGAGGCTCATGTTCATCAATGGGTGAAGCCGTGCTATGGATGATGATACAATTAAATAACAGTTTGTAAGATTGAACCCCAAAATATAAAAGCAAACACAATCGCAGAGTAAAGCTAGTTTCAAAATAATAATTCTTAAACCCTAGGTCAGCAATTTAAATTCCAACCATTCAACAGTTTCCAACAATCTCGCATTACCATATGAACATAAATAAACAATATAAATAACTATTGAGTTCTCAGGTCTCAGTTACCGGTGACAAATGCCCGGTTTAAACATATTGAACTGTGGCGACACTCTGTTAGCAAGCCATTGTATATGAATATTATGCAAAGCGCGGACGCACTGTGCTTACTGCGTTCTGAATGGATAAGGGTGCGCCTATACTGGCCTTTGGCCGTGTGAGGTTTGCCTAATGTGACTGGTCCCAAATTACCCTAGGGCCTAGGTAGATAACATTTAGTTTTACCTCAATTGTCCTAGGTGTTAATGCTGGTTTCTCAGAAAGGAGAAGAGCCATGCTCCTCACCCGCGAGTCCCCATAGAGCTTGGCCCAGACTGATCAATCTCACGTTGATTGCAATGGATTCCCAAGGTTGAATAAAACCTTGTCCCCCCGTGAACAAATGAAAATTAATCATCTAACAAAAAGATGAGGCTTTGTCAAATTTTGTAATTTTGTCCACTATTAAAGCCGGAATTATAGAAAAAAAAATCTTAGGTATATAGGATAATATGCTTATGCTACTAGCAGCAGCAGAATTTTATAGTGTTTTTTGGAACGAAATACCTAATGATGATATATTTTAAGCACAGCCTGTATTTCTGCAAGCTAAATTTCCATATTAAGATCAAATGTGGGCTTGTAGACTTCGTATGTAAAAAGTTATATTTCGAGGTTTGGCTCTCGCCGGTTTCCTCCTCCAATATTAAATCGATTCAATAGATATTACACAAGCTGAATAAGAAGGATATAAACTGTGCCCCTATGTTTTTCTCTATTCATTAATAGTTGCCAAACTTGTTCAGTAAGGCGGTTTTGACAGCAGTTTAATGTGCAATTTTGTGCATGTTTTGAGGGTCCTAGTGCTTTTACGTTTAATATATCATCAAAAAAGAAAACATAGCGACACAAAATATATTCTTCTTATTGAGTTCATGAAATATCTCTTACATCTGTCCATTATTGAAGAAGGAAACAGGCGAGAGCCAAACCTCGAATAAAGACTATTTACATACAAAGTCTCTCCGCCCGCGTTTCCTCTTAAGGTTGCCCGCCTACTTCTGATAATCGGCGACCGACTTTTTGTAGGTAAGAGACTGAATGATAGCAGGTCAGTTGACAGAAGAGAATGGAAAAATAAAACTTATTGAGCCCACCACTAGTAATATGGGACAAGGTCAGGAAGATGATGGTAACATCGTAGCATAGAAAACAAAGACATTTTTACCAAATACGAAAGACATCTATACTATATATAATATTATAAAGCAGAAGAGTTTGTTTGTTTGTTTGGTTGAACGCGCTAATCTCAGGAACTACGGGTTTGATTTGAAAAATTATTTCAGTGTTAGATAGCCTATTTATCGAGGAAGGCTATAGGCTATATAAAATCACGCTATGACTAAGAGGAGCGGAGCAACAATAAGAAATGTTGCAAGCGAGAAAAAAGCTTCCGTTGCGTGCGCTGTGTTAACGGTTTAAGTTACGCAAAAATCAAGTATTACGAAATTATTCATCTTTCTAAAAAAAAATCCTTGACAGCATATGTCTATCCCTTAAGGTTAACTCACTATAACCCTTTTTATGGAAATCAAATTTGTTCTAAAATAATGCATTATTTGCGAGGGAGTTTTTATTAACTTGGTATTAGTCCTATGCATATTAGCCGAGCTATCACAATTTAAGTTTAGCAAGTCGGAAAAAGGTATAGCACGAGCAGGCGATGCGTTGCGATATCAAAACTTCACGCGAACGAAGTCGCGGGCAGAAGCTAGTCTAAAGTAAAGTTGCTCTCATCTAACCACACCCTAAGCAGTTGCGAATTATTAGCTAAATGTGAACTAATAACAGTATACAAGCGGCGACAGCATTATGCGACGCTTTGTTAGTATTGCGTTCGCGTACGGAGCAAATGTCACTAAACAAGAATACTTTGTAGTTGTGGCCAACATACATATTGAGTGTAGAACTGGTTATTCGGAACTGGATATATTTGAGGATATTAGTTTTGGGATTGATTCTTGTTTTTTAAGAGATAATCTAAAATAATTGAAAAATTACAAATGTAATAGACAGTTTTTGTATGATTCTGTAAGTCCTCGTAAGGTCAGTTCTACTAAATTTTAAACAACGTGCGCATTCGCTTCTCAGTTGCAATATATCAAAAACACCTAATATTATTTCCATATATTTTGAGAGATCACGATTAATATGTTTAAAATAGAATATAATTGGCCCCAATGATATTATAAGTAAAAAGGTGTAGATAGGTTACAAGCTCTCAGCAAGCGACACGTTAAAATGTGGCTAACTAGCCACACTTCACCTCAGTGTCGCGTTGCGCCGTCAACGGACACACGTCACGTAGGTTTCACGTTTTTGAAGATCGAATGTTGTATAGGTAACCTATCTACACCTTTTTACTTATAATATCATTGATTGGCCCTCAGTTCTACGACAGTCATAATTTTTATTTAGGCAGATTTGGCTGAAGAATAAGTATGGTGGCTTGACATAATTTTCTGTTCAATGTCTGTCAAAACATTGTCATTCTATAGACAAAATTTACCGCGCCAATTATTAAAACTTTTAGTAAAGTAGAGACACAGCATCAAGCAAAACTTCCATCTTTACGTCTTTGGCAGCTTTTACTTTTACATCTAGCGCCAAAAAAAACGAAATAATATTCACGAAAATCCAGTTCAGTTGAGCAAACCGTAATAGGAAGTCAATTTGATTTGTAAACCCCACATGTGTATTGGTATCCTGCCGGAAGAAGGGGAGATATGCGTACACTTGTTTGAACTAAAGATATTTGACCTTCAATATCGTCGCTCCAGTTCAGACACGGCCATGAAAACCGACCAAAAACACAGACGGGTAAAGATCGATAAGTCTTCTTCGTATTGACTGACTATTTGACCAATATTTACACAGTCATCGTAAATTGTCGATACTTTTTGTTTCACTTGATTCAATAAAGTTAGTCTTTTAGTACCAAGGACATTGCATACTAGCAAGCAATATGATAAAGTTATGAATGCATTATATCTCTTTTCTGGCTGTTTGTGTATGTAAAATTTTGTTTTTGTAAACGCACCCACGATGCACGAGAAATTCCTAGGGTGGCAACGCGTTTCCTAAAAAAGTTATATTTACATATGAACGGATTTGGATGAAGCCTGCCTCGTGGCTAGATGTATAAAACAAGGACGGTTTATCGTAAGTCTCAGTGGACAAATCGGCTGGTAGAAAGAAGCTTGTCAATGTTAACATAATGGATTATTATGGTATCCGTAAACCAGCACTAGAAACGATATTAAACTTCTTGGTTTTGTCAGCCTGCATTCAAACGTCTTGAAACTGTTTCTTAATTTATTTTTTTCTATTGTTCCAGCACGCGAACGCAGTCCGTGACTCCGCCCGCCTGATCCTCGAGTCTCCTCAACCAGAATCCGACGATGCCCTCTCCCTGGCCAGAGCTCTCCGCACCCGACCTCCTGTCAACATGCTCCCCGCTGCCAAGGCTGGCACCTTCTTCGCCAGAGACAACCTTTCCAACTTCATAGACTGGTGCCGCAAAGCACTCGGCATCCTAGAATGTCTGCTCTTCGAAACTGACGATCTATGCCTGAGGAAGAACGAAAAGCACGTCGTGCTATGTCTTCTAGAAGTTGCAAGGAAAGGAGCAGTTCTTGGCATGCCAGCTCCATTGCTGGTTCAAATGGAAAAACAAATTGAAAGGGAGTTGGCGGGAGAAGAATTAAGACCAGATGATTCTGCTCTAGGTCTGGTACCATCGGCACCTCAGCCGCAGCTGGTGACTAATGACCTGAGGAGTTTGGATGAGAGAGTCAGGGACCTCGTGGAGAGATGCTCCTGTCCTACTCAGTTCCCCATGGTGAGGGTTTCGGAGGGAAAATACAGGATTGGTGATACAAGGATGCTGATCTTCGTCAGGGTGAGTTGAATTTTCAAAATATAAATTTTTGCTTGATACCAGAATGATGAATTATTAAAATACCTGAAATAGAAAGAAAAAAAAAAATTATCGCACACACAATGTAGGTATAAGTAAAAGGGAAGATAGCCATTGGATTTGCTCGCATTATAGTAGACTACAACCTTCTCTAGAGTTCCATCTATCTCTGAACTATAATATCAGCGATTTAGTGACGAAGGAATGAAAAATACTCATTTTCACATTTATAATATTAGTTATTAGGATACATTTTCCTTTAATTAGCAAAAAAATACTGAGACCTGAAAGCCCCAGGGGCTACAATACCATACCGCTGAGATTTTTCAAAGGGCGACCTACTATTCCAACCACAAGGGTGCCTGTCCATAACAGCGGAGCGAGGCAACGTAGCAGAGAAACGGAGAAATATTAACCAATCATGTCAGTCAAAATATCAGCGAGTCACGTGATGCGGAGATTTTATGCAATTCCATTGTTTAAATTCCATTCGAGGGTTCGATTCCCGCACGGAACAAATATTTATAAGGCCTACAGATAGTTGTTCCAGGTCTGAGTGTTTGTGTAAGTGACTTCGTATGTTTGACGCACCATTTTTTTTAATCTCCGTTTCTCCGCTCTGCTGCTTCACTCTGCTGTAATGGAAAGGCACCCTAAAAACCAACACTTGAGACACTAGACCCTACAAAATTGACCGTAACAACCTGGAGTCACTAGAGGGTTAAACTCCCATTCGAGAAGAATGATAATAACTGTAACAAATTGATAAAGAAAGAAATAAAAAGCCCTCTGTGTCTGGAAAGGGGGAATCAATGAAACTGTTCTCGTTGAAGGTCTAAATGAGATTTCCTGTCTAGACGTAGCTCCATTAAAGCTCATGACTTGGGGAATTGTTCGGCACTTACGTTTAGTTTTGTTAAGTGCTTTCGTACTGCGATACGTTTTGTTGTTGAGTGATTCATAAGTATTGTGAGAAGAGTATAATTTTATCACGGATGATAAACAATATGTCAACAATAGTGGCTGAATAATAAAAGCCACACGAGCCGATTTTCAAAGTTAAGTAACGCTTGCCATGGTTGGTCTGTGGATGGGTGGCCATCTTAACATATCGAGTTTCCTCCATGCCTCGGAAAGCACGTTAAGCCGTTGGTCCCGGCTGTCATTTGTAGATCTTTGACAGTCTTTACGGAATCTTAGAAGCCAGTAAATCTGACTCCAGTCTTGCCAAGAAGTACCGGTTTACCCTGTTAATGGGTTGTGGAGGTCTGGTAGGCAGCCGCTCCACGTAAAATACTGGTACATATCTGAATAAGGTTTCATTGGAAACGACCTCAATATAGTTGGGAAAAGGCTAGGCAGATGATGAATATTTCAACAATAGAAAGTCAAAGTCAAAGTCAAAGTATTTATTAGTGTGTTTTTTGGTGATACAATAGGTATTATAATTAGGATATGGTAACTCAAAAAACTACCCATTAGGGCATACACTATTTAACAATTTAAGAATATAAAATTGATATTACAAAAAAATAACATAAACAATAGGTACTTAGAATACAATCTATTTTTATAATAACCATTTTGGATACAGTTAATAGGTCAAATTTTTGAATTGTCAAGCATAGGTAAATACATAATATTATCATTTAGTTTATTACATTTTGTCGAAAAGGAATTCGTCAATAGTATCAGAAATCTTCTTGGTTTCATTATAAAAACTATCTGAGAGAAATACCTCTCAGATAGTTTCTAATCGTATTTTTAAAGAACGTTTGCATTCCGCAAATTGTCGCAAATACCTCTAATTTAACAAGTTTGTGATTTGACTCTCTCCGAGATTAGGTACGTTTTGAATTTGATTTGGTTTAACATAGAAATGGTTTTTAAGTACGAGAATTTTCATTCCTATAATATTTTCTTAGTGGAGACTTATTGCCATCAATTTATATCAGTCCTGTACAGAGGGCTTAAAAAAAATACTGTCTGGAATATAACTTCGTATCATTGACTCTGGTCTACCAGTCAAAACGGTCGCCTAATATACATTTTAGAGACAATGGCCGGTAACTCAGTGAACAGAGGACTTGCGCGTGCGCCGATTCGTCGCAAACTCGCAACAAGACGTTACGACATATTGCAAACAACGCGATTCAAAGGATCCTACCGTTAGGATTTTGAATGTGGAGCTATGAGAAAACTTTTTTTAATGTTTTTTTTACTTCTTACTTCATCTTTCTACGGCAACATGATTTTATTCACTTCACTTCTCACAAAATACTTCCTTCTTTTCTTTGGCCACTCTCTTTTTCTCCATTCGGCCATCTTATACAGACAACTCGTTTAGTAACATGCGTTTCATCCCTCTTGACATGAACATATCAAGACAAGCGGCCCCCTTTCAACTCCTCTGTCCCTAATAACACGTTAGTTATATTCATCATCGTAGCTTTTTTTAATTCCACATGAGAATGCTCTTGGCTGTCGTCTTGGTCAGAGATGACAGGGGAAAAGTCTACGATGGAGCGAGCTTACCCAGAAGGAGCCTGTTTACTCTAACTTTGAAGAGATTAGGGTAAACTGGGAGGAAATTAAACACTTTTTGATATAGAAAGATAAATATTATATCTGTGGGGGCTAAAAAGGATAAAGTGGTTTTTGTGGCAGAATCAGAAAGCAAATCATGCTACCCTTCACTGTCAAGTTTTTCCAATCAACTTTGAACCTAATGCATTAGCGATATAGATGAAAACGAAATTTGACAGATTATTGTGTGATTAATATTATGATTCTAATTTGATTCTGCTAAACTGGCCTTCTTAGCCCTTCAGTTTGTTTCATGCCTTTGGCTTTTTCTCCCAGTCAACCAAGGGTAGTGAAGAAATAACAGGGCAGGTGCATTGATGTATTAGATGGAAGAATAAAAATATTAATAAAATTTAAAAAGTCTAGTGACTAAAATATGCGATAATCGAGGTCTCTAGAAAAGTTAGTGAGTAATTCAAAATATGAAAGAAGGGAAATCTCGGTTCTTTGCTTTCTTTTAAATGGTAAAGTCTTTGAAAACCAAAGAAAATGAGACCCACAAAATAGAAGATATGTCTCAAAAAGATGAAGTAGAGTCCATATTTCATGTTGATTCGATTTTATTCTAGCAATAAAATATTTTAGATTCCAAATATAACAAGTTGCGTTCATGACGTTTTGATTTCGTATCAAAACATTGCCATTAAGCCTGGTTTAGTTCGAAACAACGATCGCTATATTCATTAGCACTAAAAATAGATCTCCAAGCGCCTTTTAATGAAAAAAAAATAAAATCGCACAACCATAACTGCCAAACAAGCTTAACTTTAACGGCCATACAAATAGTGTTCCAATTCCCTCGACGACGGATCTATGATTCATTCTATTCGATTCCTTGTTTGGTCAAATCGAATGGACGTCTCATTGTAGAAAACGACTTTCGACCTTATAGTTGCCATTAGAAACTGACCTCTCGTTTCAAATGATTTGTATTAGGAGGCAGGTCAATTTATATTGGCCTTTTTCGTAATTGCAAATTTAGGAAGACCTCGAATTAGGAACAAGTGTTTAGAAGGGAGGGGTCAGTGTATGTTGGATGTTATCTATCGATCCATATTAAGGGATGCAAGGCTAAGAACTGAACGAAGGCGGATCGAGGTCACTAGACTTGTATTGATTGGGACAAGGCAGCATTCCCACGGTATCAGCGAATCTTTATTTGGAATTTCTAATAAACGAGTACTTCGAGGTTCAATATATGCTGGTCCTTTGATGTGGAATACTTGGTCCGTTATAAGCTGGTCTACAACGGTCTTATGCTCTTTAAGTTGAACCATGAGATCGGGTTCCGAATTGAATGCACTCTCTAGTACTGTGAATCTATTTCTGGCAGGTACTTTTAAAGTAAGAGCTGCGAGGCTTGTGGTTTATTTATTGATCTGTAGTTTAACTTGACCATTGGCTAGTATCTATGTAGATATCGTAATTGTGTTATGGGAATCAGGGTAGCACAATCTATTAGAATGACTCACCGCGGACCTAGACACAAAGAGCATTAGGAGGAACACTGATGGTTTTAATTCAGTAAGAGCCTGACACTCACTCCGCTCCGCCCAGACCTGAAGGACTCTTTTGATGATTTCCCATCCTTAAAAAAATGGAAATGGTAGTACCCTCATGTTGAAATAATCTCTAAGTATCGTACAATAACATATTTCTTCTTTTTCCACAGATTCTCCGCTCCCACGTGATGGTACGCGTTGGCGGCGGCTGGGACACGCTGGCCCACTACCTCGACAAGCACGACCCCTGCAGATGCCGCGCCTCCCACCGCACATCCCTCTCCGCCCGCCTCGCCCGCCCGAAGCATGACCTGGCCGGAGCCACCGTCACCTACGAACGACCAGACGCTGGTCCAACATCCCTGCCATACACCAAAACTGAGCCAAAGACTTATGAGCCCATGTCTCTTCAGTACAACTCCAAACTCTACAACGAAGAACCGAAGTCTGGACATTATCAGTCTAATCACAGGCTCAGTGATGCTCCTACCAGTCTACCTTACTTAGGAGACTTGGACAGAGCTGCTTCACCAAGCAGGAGGCACTTGGCTCCTAAATCAGTCAGTCCCTCACGAAAATCCTCATCCCCGGATCGCAGAACGAAGATTGTGACTTCCAACCACTTGGTCCCAACCCCTCATGGGATAAGGAATAAGAGTCCTAGACCAGTGTCTCCGGCTCCAGCAGCTGAGAGTGCGTCTGATAATGGATCTGAGGTGTCTGATGAAGGGTACAGGAGTCTGGGAGTGGTGGCAGGGTCCACACAGGGGTCTCCGTCTACGAAAACCACGAACAGATACTCGTTGCACAGCCAGAACTCAATTGATGACGCAGAATTCAATGGTAAACTTTTGTTTCTTTAATTTACTGCAGGAAATTCTTGATAGATTGGTACTAAAATGTATGATATTCAGACGACACGACTAGATTGAATGGAAATATAGAAAGGTTCATCACACTTTTTTCCCGCCATAGGGTATCAATCAGAAAGATAAATTTCAAAATCAGCACTTTAGCGACCCCAGATGCCGCTTTTCCCTCCGCACCCCCACTGTCCACTGGCGATACAATCAAATACATTGCTAATTTCTTATGTTAAACAAACAACTTAAAACGAAATTACAAGCTGGAGAATAATATCCCATAAAATTGTGTCATGACCAATCATAACAATGAATCTCATTTTACCAATATAATTCAGTAGGTATTCAGCCAATTTAAATTCTTGGTATTTCCTATCAATTTAAGGACTTAATTTAAATGGGGGCGTTACACTCTGGTCTAGAATCTGGCACAAGCACTAATTCTATCTAGTCAGTCGTAATTAATGACTAAGTGTTGTATGGCTTTGTTATCAATATTTATAGTTGCACATTAAGCGACAGGAATTTGTATGATGAAAGGAATTTCTAAAGATATGGGTTACAAAACCAACCAGTTTTACAAGTCACTCAGTTACTGAGTTGTGGAAGTCCAGTTATATTGGAGACCAACTCCAATATCTTCACGAAAAGACCAAAATATAAGTGGCACTTTAAACCCAGAAATACTGCTACTTAAATTTCGTATTGTATTTAAACATGGTGACGAAAATTTGCGACCGCACAATACTCAACAATTATTTGAGCAGTCCAAGTGTTTACTCTATATGAATATTGCACAAATAATTTCCGCTCACCGCGATGTTTCGACATTTGTGCAAACATACAAACATGCACACATACATACAGACACACTTGACTGATGCTAAAGTAAATACTTACTGCAGATGAACGGCAAATAAGATGTCGGTGACAAATGTGTATCGTGCAAAATTGTAAGAGAGAATTGAATAAAACTAATATATCCTAATATATTACAAAACTCTGAGTTGGTCTAAGGTTTTGCGCTTGCTCCTGCTAGATCTTCTAAATTTCTATTATTTGTAGTAGCAATCCCACATAGTATTGACCCACTACAGAAAGAAGCTTCCTTCCTTATAACACTTACAACATGAAGATGCAATACTATCCTTGATCAATAGGTACTATCCCTAACATAATCAATAGTATCCATAAAGTAGTCTAAAACTTTAACTATAAGATTAGATTTAAATCTTACAAAGCCCTGTAATTTGGAAGCTACTGGCATTTGAATAGAGAAAGACAAAAGAGTTTCATTGGTTTTTTTTTTTTTTAATTTTTCTATTCAGCTACCCACCGGCAGATTAAAATCTGAATTAAAATTGAATCTTAGTTTATTTTTTTTTATTTGGAGACCACAAGCCTTTCTTCACACCTTTGTTTTGTTAGTCTACCTACAAGGCTACTACACCCATTTTTTTTTCAATATTACATTTGACTAAACTTCCTTGCTTCCTTCCATTTCTTCTTTCTTTAAAAGTCCAGTTTCTCCATTGAATCTCTTTTTAGCCAATAACTTCTCCAACATGTCATATCTTCTCAAGATGATTCATAACTAGTTTTTCAGACCTGAAAGCCATACAAAAATAATACAAGTGTTGCTTCTTACTCCATTCACAATTCTTCTTTTCAAAAACGAACAGGCACATACGCAATACCCCTGTCACCTGTACAATAGTGTACAATACATGTGTGTATGTACATACAATGTGTATTTACAATACACTGTCGTGTTTGAGTAGTATTGTGTAAATTTCAGCGAGAGTCATTAGTCGTGTCATTGAAACGTTGCAGCAAACAGACGTGCAACCTGAACGAATATTTTGTGCACACACTGTTTGTTGTACAAGTTATGAGAGGACACGATTTACTTACAGGTCTTACCGCCTTCTCTTTTGATGTTAACAAAGAGAAAGGAAACGCCTGTGTACTGGAAGCGTCATAAGATAGATAAAATCTCAAAACTCAAAGGGGACTATATTTCTTGTCACCAAAATCTATATTTGTCATCAAGTTGTATCACCTAATAAATAGATCTATCGCCACGAAATATATACTTTCTCAGTTAAACAAAAAGTGTTCCCAGGTATGAATAATTATCAAAGTTTTATTACTTTGTACTCAGAATGGTAGATCTGTCACCAAATAAATTGATTAATTAAAAGAAAAATGGTTAGGTTAGGTTAGAACTGTGACCTACGCACGAGCCGAGCAAGCGAAGCAAGCGGTGCGGTACTAGACCTTATATCTCAGGATTTTAGGTGATTTATTGTGGAACTGATTTTGCATTGTTTGGTGACTACATTTTGGTGACAGATCTACTATTTGGAGGACAAACCCTATTATTTAAGAAACACAAAACTAATTAAATTGGTGATAGCTTAAATGATACCCAAACTCAAATAGTTTCTAAAAGCTACATAAAACAGTTTGATACAGAGCCGTAGAATGAAATGAAGTAATTTACGGGCGTCAAAAAGGGAGCAGTGGTACGTACACCCGCTTCCGCTACCTCTTAATATGCAGCGATCGCTACCGTTTATAATTACGCCATTCATCCAGCAATTATTTTCGCAACTGGTTGCAGAGTACCGTTAAATTGCACTGTTCTCACTAATGTGTAGTTGACTTACGTTACATTGTGCATAGAGTAACTAAAACGTGGGTAAATTATCCTAAATACTTTCTCGTCTTGCTGAAAAGAGCTACTCTTAGAGCAAACTTAATTTTAGTGTAGCCAGCAGCTATCTAGAGTTGATTATAGACGTGTCCAATCTTAAGTCATTCATTCCAATTCTCTGCAACTCTCATTCAGTAGCTTGCAAAAATTGTCGCTCCACCCATTTCAGTTAACTAATTCGGACTCCATTCATGAACACATAATATTCATCGAGTTCTATAGCTAATATGGCCGGGACATTGCCTCTTCAGCTTTATGTGAGCTACATACTTTGATTCTCTACCGGATCACCTCTTCCAGATTCGATTCCCCCGCAAAACATTGCCTTCCTGCTAAATACCAAACCTCAATATTCTGATCACTCCACCGACATCTAAAACAGTGCAAATAGCACGCTTAATCAATGAAAGGAAACAAAAAAATATCACATTTAAATGAAACACTCACGGTACAAAGAAATAGATATCAACAATCAATTTGCCAATCATAAAAATGACATCACTATCGAACGCAAAACATCCAAAGATAAGACGACCGTTTATAAATACAGGTAGAAGAATCTTAGCCACGAGTCGACCCAACAGATGTGTCCTATGTTTAGACATTCCTCAGACCTCAGTCATCTGTCATATAAGGCATGCGTGGACATGTATCTAGTATTCACAGTATTGCACAAGCTACTGACATTCGCATGCTTTATAATGCTCTTTGTCGGAGTGAAATTCCAATCGCAGCTTGTCGCAATAATATTGAAGGTATCTTGTTGAGGTAGAGGAATTCTTTAAGATATATTAATTAAATGCGTATCGATTTCTATTTATAAACTTGTATCTACAATCAGATTGACACAAGCAAGGACTACATCTCCGAAACTGTCTTGTTGGCAGTTGGATTTGCCAGCTATTTTTCCATCATTTTGTGAATTAGTTCACTCCAGGTCTTTTTCCTTCTTAACACCTTATCCTTAATCATCTTAATCTTGCTATCGGTACTTAGTTCCACAATCCTTTCTTTTAATTTAATCTACTAAATCTTTCGAAAATTACTATTTTGTTACTCTGAACTTCTCATCTTCTGAGATAGTAATTAACTTCATTCCCTTCATAACTTTCCTCTATAGAGTAACCAATCTCAAAATTGACTCCTTGGGTAGCACTTCTATGAATGAAACACTTAGTGAATGTCCAATGTACATTTCCATGTTATGTTAATTTTCGAGCGGTCAACAACATCAGCCATTTGCGTCAAATTTCGCTCATGTAAAACAATGGAAGGTCCTTGAGCAGCCAAATAGGGTGTCCTACTCCGTTGTGAATGACAAACAACCACATCTGCGTGTCCATTCATTATTATTTAATAATAATTATTAACATTGCGTCAATTGATTTGATTAGGATGATAATTGAATTAATCATAAATATTTTTGTTCGTCATATCAACTTATTAATTGACACTTCCTTGTATAGTCTCTTAGATTCGTTCAAGAGTTGACTTAATATTCTTATGCTGTAAATACTAGTACCATTCATAATGTTGCCATCAGGCGGGTATTTCCAATGTCCAGCCTGATTGGAAGGTTGCATATGGCATACTGGACACAAACAATATATTCAAATGTTATCTTGAAAGTGAGACAAGTATCATCAAACCCATTAGATTGGATGTGGAAAAAGTAACCAGTTCCTATTAGTCATTGGCTTGTTACCCAGCCAAAAATATTAGCGCGATTGTATCTTGAACTAATTCATGCATTCTATGAGCTCTTTCTTAATTTTCGTCAGCTTGAACTGTTCCACAAAGGCTTAGGCCTCTCTTAATTCCTGCCATTTCTCTCTTTGTTGGGCTTCTTCTCACCGATTCACTAAGAAGCGTCAGCCCGTCACGTTCTCCTCAGTCTGCCGCGACATAGAACAGCTAGACGGGGGTCAAGCTGCGAAATATATCCCATAGCTTTGACAGCATGTAAATTAATACTTCTGATATTTTTACTGTCATGTTTCTCATTAGAAAGTACAGCTTTATCCACACGAGAAATGTCACCAATAAAGCATTGATACTTTTAGCTTCCACATCTGCCTCTCAAACGAAAATAAAAGAGAATCGAAATTCTACCTCATTAGTGAGTACACAGCACACTACAGTGAGGAGTGATAATGCCAGGGTTTATCTCATCGTACAAGCATTCGCAATTAACTTTATCGAATAGTTGTAATTATCACTAGTGCCACTAATTATGTACAAGCGATGGTGTCGCTTCTAATAAATAAAACGAATAGAAACTATGTGCGATTGGAATCTAGGAGTTTGAAGAAATTATATTTTACTAAGAATTTTTTTTTTTATGAATTAAAAGTAAAATTGTGTAACAAGGTTTAACTTATGTTTTGATAATTCATATTGTTACTGCTTCATCAGTAGTTAAAAATTGGTCCGGAAATAGATTGATATCATTTCTTGTTTTAATATTATATAAATAAAGAATAAAGATTGCTAGATGTGTAGCTGTCATAGGGCCCGCATTTTTTCCTTTAATTTACCTCTTTTCATGTAAACACAATTTTCAAAGATTTAAAAAATGTGCTTTCATATACGCGGATGAATCTCGGTATATCGAAATGGTCACCCATCCACCGACCGACCATGGCTAGCGTTGCTCAACCTTGAAAATATGAATTCGGGCGGACCTCGCCAATATAATGATTTATTGAACCTTCTGAATTACCCCACCACGAAAGCCACAAGCTACTAATAGACTTACTATATTCTTTTTAATTGTAATGTATGTAGTTATTTCCCCTTGTAAGGTCATAAGACAAATGTCACAAAACAATATTGACAACCCACACGTTATTCACCTGGAGCCCTGCTTACCCCGCAAGGCAGTGAGCGACATTCCACCCAACATGGTCTTGACAACGTTGTTATAACTAAATGTTCTTGAGTGTGGGCGCGGACTTGAGGACCAACTAATACGTCGTATTTTTAAGAAACTTATTTAACTATTCCACTGTTTACGATAGAATTAAAGGATTTGGCAATAATGTTTTTAATTGGGCATTTGGTCCTTCAAAGCTTTGGTTCCTGTATGTAACATGAGCTTTTGGGAATGTTATCGATGCGCCACTAATTAGAAATAAGACAATCATTGTGACTGGCTGTTGAAAATCATTCCACCTTTATTCTTTCAAACTAATAAATATTATGTATTTTAATGCATTGTGAATGATTGAACAACAACAACAACAACAGCAGTTTGACTATCAATGTGTCCCATTAGTTTTACAATCATTATTTAATTGGTTAAAGGACTACTGTTTTTTTTAAATGTCAGTATTGTTTCAATTGATTCAACTGACTGCAATGTTTTGATACAAAATCACAGCAATAAAGACCAAATAGAAAATTGCCAGTATTTTTAGTGCTTATCAACTTTTTCGATACTGGGGATAGGCTGCATGTAACAAAACCAGAATAAGTTGGTCTTGTATTCCATTGAAACTCCCTACTACATTAGGCCAGCTCAAAATCAAGGTGTTACTAAACAATTCCCTTTTTCCGATTCTCACAGCAAAAGATAGGAAGGGACATTCTTTTAACGCGCAAATCGTCACGTTCTTCGACACCTGCGTTCTTTCTATCAAACATGTGAGTATCACGTGGCGACGTGAAAATGAGCGAAAAGATAAAGGTTATTGAAGTTTCCAAGTCAAGGATATCGGTAGCTAGTGCATTCTTTTGTATGCTATTTATTTTTATTGCAATTGCGACTTAATTTAGACATTCTTTGCCAGCTAACTCGAAACTATGTACATGGTTACTGAAACCTTATCCCAAACTAAAATAGAATAGATAGCTCTTTATTGTGCACACCATATAATTATGAATGTAACAGAAAAAAATAGATGAAGACAACATTACATAGAGTGACATAATATGCGGCCGGCCTCATCGCGATTTTTTAAATGACAACCTTTGGACAGATCTTTCTATTTGAATTGAAATCACAGTTCAGTTAGACATATCAACAACATAGACAACTATCAAATCAAGTCAAATCAAATCTCAAATTGTTTATTGCAATCCATAATGTACACATACAGGTGGTAAAAGAATAGATAGAACAAATTATGGACCCTGTCGGGCACAGCAAAACTTTAAATAATTAGGAGAGAGGAACTCGACACACATAGTGCCAAAGCCAATCTTCCAACTGCAACGCCATTATTTCGACAGTAACAACACCCCATTATTAAGACGACGCGAGAAGCGGCTAACTTATCAAACAAAATCCTAAAGAAAATCTCACAACCTCATAAAGTATTTCTTCTACAAACATTTAACTTAACCAAGCGAAGTTTTGCGGAAAAGGGAAGTCCCCACGACACGGCCTGTCCATAAATGGTCACGGACACACTCGATATGGTCAGAATTATTATTAACTATATCTAACTGTTATTATCCTCCTAATATAGGCATTGTAAATTAGTTACCGTTTTTATGATCCGAGGGTTAGCCAAAGGGCTATGAATGAGATTGTCGCCAACTAACTTGTTGATATTTAATTATAGTCTTGAATAATGTAAAGGTGTTATAATATTTTTCTAAACGGTCTGACAGTCTGCAGCTAGTTTTTAACTCGTAATGGCTGTTGACGATTATGGTTTAATGTTTGCATGATAAGCAGGAATTATTGACTAAGTAATCATAACTGGCTGCGGTTTTAACTTTATCTGAATTTCGTATATGTGTATGAATGTGCTGTATTATTTTAAACCTTAGATTTCACAGAGTAAAGTGCATTGTTAAACAATGTCTAATATGCTTGATTATCAGAAGAATAATCCCCAGCAAACCCACAAATAAATTGGTGTTGTTTCGCTTTCTCAATTTCCTTCCCTCTATTTCCAGAGCGTCTCGATCAAGATGACGGCTGTCATATGGACAAGAACGAACGAGTCGACACTCACGTCAGCCTCAACACCGGCCTGAGGAAGACCGACTTCTCCGACACCTTCTATGGAGGCAGGAAGCCTAGCTCCATCGACGAGAAGTCTAACAGAGGAAGCCCAGACCGCGTGGTCATCGTCACAGAGAGCAACGATTCTCCTAGCAAGAGCCTCAGGGCTACTCGGGAAGCCTCCCAGTCTCCTACAAAGACGATAAGAAGCCGACAAGCCAGTCGTATCCCTCATTCGCCCGTCAGAAACCGAACACCCAGCCGAGGGAACACACCAAGCCCAAAACACAACGCGAATCCCATTCAGACATCGCCGAGACTAACGCCAAAACTGCCGCCAACTGCTAGGAATACATGGAGTGGAAGAACAGCTCCAACACAGGCTAAAGTAAAGTCCAGGCCCACTTTGGGAGCAGATACTTTTGAGAACCCGAATAAATCTCCCAAAATGAGAGCTAAGACCCCACAGACTGATGCCTTCAAGAGGAATTCTCCTTTGAGGGCCAGCAGCGCTACTCTTAGGTCCCCACCGAGTCAGAAGCCTCTAAGTCCTTTGTTGGAACAGATCTTGAGGTCAACAGAGACTGCAAAGGACGATGCTTCAGTCCTAGAAAAAATGAAGGAGATTATTAGGACATATTCAAAAGGAGACGATTCTCTTTCCAGGACCAGCTCTAAGGACTCAGATTACGCTGACTTCACTTCAGCTTGGGTCATGTCTGATGGCAAATTAGAAAGATCTACAAGCACAAGGCAGTTGGCCGCACCTAGGAAAGATCAAAGGAATGGGCCCTCCCGGATACCAGCCCCGGTTTCCATTGGCTGCCGGCGGTCTACATCCACGTCGCAGTTCCAATGACAGGAGTCTGGAGACAGCGTGGACACGCTAACCAGTGATAACTGAACTATTTATATGTTAGTGCTTAGTTTGTGAAGACGGATCAAATTAAATTGGTGATTGTGAAGGATTGCAGCCAATCGGCGTTGAGTGTGATATTTATATGACGGGAAATGTATGGACTCTAGTATCGCATATCTTTGTGTATGTAGCGATAAGTGTTATGATTATACACGGATTAGACAAGGACTGGTCTGAAGCGATTTGCCCTGGTATTTTGCTTGATAGTGAGTTTCACATTAAAAAAATTCTATTGTTTTAACTACCCGGATGAATCTGGGTTTTATACTTCAGAATTGTGGGGTTTGTGCCATGGGTACTTCGCTCATGAGACCAGCTTAAACTCGGCTTCGACTTAAACTACGACTGAAGCAGTCAATTTGTCCAAAACGTGGATTACATCAAACGTTAATTAGAACGTTCGTTAGAATGGTGTAACTTACCCAAGAATTATGACGATTTAGAATTTTAACCATAGTTTAGTAGTAGAAAATTTGTACTAACAATTTTAACAACACAATGGTAACAACCATTTTGAATTTATCAGATTTATCCATCTACTTGCTTATAACAACCGACCTTTATGAAATTGAGAGTTTTATACGAAATATAATTTATTTATAGTACATTCAATGATCAGCGACAAATAATAATATATTCGGGAGTTTATTTTAGAAAAAAATATAACCTAGAATAAAACATATTGCCTGAGCATAGCCTAAAGCTTCCAAGCTTTGATGTAATAAGTTAAAACTGTACTCTCTTTTTATTAAAGTCGGTTAAAATGGTGCTAAGCAATAAAAATGTTAGCTTTTGTTGTTTAGTTTTTGTTAATTTAAATATTTTGGCTGAATGCTGATCACAAGCTGTTTACAATTTATAGCCTTAAGTTAGATAAGTAATTGTGAAACTTGGCCCTACATTTATTTTGGTTTTTAGTTCACAAAAATGGACCAAAGTTTATCCGGAAATTGGAAATTAGAATGACATTATTTTGTAGATAACGCAGGAAAAATTATAAGATTGCGTTTTTTTTTGTGAAAGGTTAAACTTTGGTACAGTCTTTTTTACAGACTTCTAACAACCCTATCTGTAATATTACTATTAGTAATATAAATAATATAATGTTACTAATAGTAAAAAAATAAGAAAAAGTACTCATGTACTTACGTTTATTTTACAAGATGACAAGTTTAGTTAAGTTTATATTTTTAAGTTCTAGAATTACTTTTTTATAACTTCCCGGTAAAATTATCTAATTAATTTAAAGAAAATTACTTAATTATGTGACATTTGAAATTATGCATTTAACGAAAATATCATTCCATGTTTGGAGTAGCCGGGAATACAGCAATTTTTGTTTAAAAGTAATCTCATTTTGTATAGGTTGTGAAAGGTTGGAGCTTATAAAATCTGTAGTGTTTTTTAATAAAAAAGAATTTGATAACCACATAGACTTTTTGTAAAAAAAAAGAAATGGTAATGATGGCATTACAATTATCAACAAAAAAAAAAAAAACAGCATAAACATCCATTTTCATACCTCATTGTTAGTATACCTAAAAGAGATATTTTTGCACACTCTTAATAAAAAATAGATGTCATTAGTTGCCATAAAGCCGTCCGTTTCAAAGTGTAGTAAAGACATAGCTGTAGATTGGCATCGATAAAATATTATTTTGGTCACATTATATATATTATTTTTTCTCAAAAAAATATTATTATTTGCCACTTTGATTCCGAAAGTCTCTAGTAGATTATTGCGGTGTCATTTATTTTTTTTCTAATTAAAAATATGTGAACAGAATAATATTTAAAAAAAAAATTTCTATCATTGTAATAGAAAATTTAATGATAATAAAATTAATGATTGAAGTAATTATCTGTAAGTAAAATATCATTACGATTGTAAATCTTTCGGTCTTTAAGCAGACCCTTATTAAGATGTCACAAAATGTTACTTCTATGTTGTAATGCTATGCTTAAGTTAAATGTCATGGCTCTTATACGCAGTGGACGAGATTTGTCCTATACCATACGATTCATTGTGTTTTTATACATATACTGTGTTGTTTTTTTTTGTAATATAACGGGTTATTTCTTTTTTTCTTTTATACTTGTCCAAACCTACAAAATGTTTATAACGCTCAAGCTTTCAATAATATGTCATCTGTTTACTGAAATTAATAAAAATAAATTATGAAAATAATTTTGGTTTTATTTTTCAATTAATAAAAACGAAAAAATACAAAAAAAATATGTTAAACGAAAGAGAAAACAATGAAAATGATAATAAATGATATGGTAAACAGATGACTAGAAATGAACATTCTCTAATATGAAAGCAAATAATATAATATATAATATCTTATATCAAATGAGGATGTTCATCACAATTAAGTGACTTATGTACAGACATTGCTATACTATCATAAAGAAAAAACAAACAAAAATGAGCATAAATGATTAATCAGTCTCCGAATATTTCAAGAAATATTACAATTTTACCCGACTACAAAGAAAGGGTACGTTTTTTTATGATAGTGTGCCAATGATAAAGTTTAGAGGCTAAGATTTTAGTTAATTTACATTATTTCTCTTCGACGTAATGTTACCAGTGACTATGCCATAGATATCTGTTATTAATCACGGAATAAACGATAAGTTTATCTTATATATTTGAATTTTATTTTAACACTATCCTTTTAAGCCAACTGGCAAAATAATACTGGCCAAACGACGCGCCTAATTTATACCAGCCACACGTCTTAAGGTGAATGCTCCAACCAGCCCGCGAAATTCAAACTTGCGTTTTTTGCAATTTGCAGGCCAGTGCTAGGTTGTATGTTGATTAAAATATTATTCGCGGCTGTAAGACACTATGTAGCTACAGAATTATAATCTTCAAAATCACCAATACAACCCTCCAAGTTCATAAAGGCCTAGGAACAAAAAAAAAACAGAAAAAGTCATTCCTACAGCTTGAATTGAATTGGTCCCGGCGTGAATTTGTTCGGGTCAGAAGCTAAGAAATCTGACGAGTCTTGCCAAGGACTATTGTGTTACCCAGTTTCTGGGTTGTGTAGGCCAGATTGGTAGTCTCTCGGTTGGACTAGAAGCTGCCCTACACATAGTCGGGAAGACGCATAAGCAAGTTTAACACGAACGCGTCGTGTCGTGAGCGACCAGTGGTAGGGGCCCACGCCCCCCTTGAAAAAGGAAAGAAAATGTCCAGCCGTGTACAATATCGAGTTGTGGGAGTCCGAACACGTAAACATTCACATTCATTTAGCAAGTAGCTGATGGCCGCAGCTTCGCACGCTTGACAAATAATTTACTAAAATTTTCCTCGAAAACCACTCTATTCATTGGTGAAAACAGGATGAAAATCGGTGCAGTAGTTTTTGAGTTTATCGCGAACAGAAAGACAGACGCGGTGGAGGACTTTGTTTTATATTACTAGTATGCAGTGATCAACAACGTGTTTTTACTAAAACAACAATATTTAAAGTAGATGTTCAAACGGACCATCTTCATCAAAATTTAAAGATAGTTTCATGTTATTCCAATAAAATCTGCTGCATTGTCTGAAACTATCAACTCTTTGTGCTGATTTCATCACGCGCGGGTCTAGTCGCATCAGCAGATCCGCGCGGACGAAAACACGCTTGACAGAAAAATGGTCCTTATACATTAACAAATGGAATAAAAACTCGTTAGATCAGATCACAACCAAATCTTTTTGTAGCACTTCAAAGATATAAAAGAAAAAAAAAACAGTCTGCCAGGTTATCAGTTCTGTCAACGAAGAACAAACTGTCAGATCCATCTAGCAGCTTGTCGAAATCAACCGTGATGGTACGCTGAAGACACCCTGAGCTCATCCTGACGATGAGCGTGGTGCTGCTGCTCACACAGGCTTTCAATACCACTTTCTTCCTCGTCATAGTGTTCGCTGCGTTCCTCTCGATTAGAGAAATCTTCAGGCTGACCAGGCATGCGCCAGGAAACTTTTGGTCGTGCCTCTCGTAATTGGTGAGTTGTTTTCTTTTCTAGATCTCAAGAACTGTTGCTAGATACAGTCCTACGGCGACCCCATGAAATTATCTCCTAGCGCATGACTTGTATCAGGATTGGTATCCTGAAACAGCAACACGAGGCCGCGGCAGACCACGAACAAGATGGCGGGACGACCTGGGTGGTTTCCTTAGGAATCAAAAGGAGGAGGTGAGCGCGAAATGTGGCAACGCTCGTAGCTATACAATTCCGGACACTGCGAGCGGATAGTTTGACAGTCAGAACGAAGGTAGGAGGCCTTTGCCAAACAGTGGAACAGTATGGTCTCGTAATAATAATCATATAATGTGCCTTATTATGACTCGCTGGAACGAATTTGGCTTTAATCACGGGATCTCAGCTAAAGCCATATGCCACCGGCCGGCGGAATTAAAGGAGGGCTTGTAAGTCTATTTTTACGTATTTGAGAGCCCAAAACTCCCTCCTGCCTACCTCTGTAGTCTTACCGAGGGGTAAGACTAGCTCCCCTGTCTACCACTGAAATCCACATTTTCTTCAAAGTTTGATAGTTGCTCAAATATGATGGGCTTCTGCTCAGCGGAAAATGCGATGCCGAGCGAGCCGCCCCTGCTACGCCCAGAGCAGGAGGAGTTATTTGATGATTTCCCATCCGTAAAAAAGGGTAGACACGTTGACGCAGAGATGTAGACGCTTGCTGTTTTGTTGTATGTATGTAAGCTATTACTTCGTAATTATCAAACCAATTTTGATAGTATTTTTTTTTTTACAATATAGGTAGTCTCCAAGTTGGTCCTATTTTAATATGGTGTGGATTATTGGTAATATAAGCGTTGGCTAGCCACTCTACCATTGACCATCTGAGGGCCTGATAATGTGTTCTGGGGACAAAAATGCGACTCCTCAACGAATGGTAATAGTTAAATCGTGTTTAAGATTTAATATAATAAAAAAAATGACCCAGCCAACTGGCTCAGTGCTCGTTTACGGAGACGCAGGACGTCGAACGTCTCCGTAAACGAGCGAAGCCCGCGGCGTCGTACGCAGCGGGGCAGCGGGGCCCGAGGTGTTCCACGCGGCGTCGAACGCGGCGGGGCCCCAGGTGTTCTACGCGGCGTCGAACGCGGTGGGGCCCGAGGTGTTCCACGCGGCGTCGAACGCGGCAGGGCCCGAGGTGTTCCACGCGGCGTCGAACGCAGCGGGGCCCGAGGTGTTCCACGCGGCGGGGCCCGAGGTGTTCCACGCGGCGGGGCCCGAGGTGTTCCACGCGGCGTCGAATGCGGTGGGGCCCGAGGTGTTCCACGCGGCGTCGAACGCGGCGGGGCCCTAGGTGTTCCACGTGGCGTCGAACGTGGCGGGGCCCGAGGTGTTCCACGCGGCGTCGAACGCGGCGGGGCCCGAGGTGTTCCACGCGGCGTCGAACGCGGCGGGGCCCGAGGTGTTCCACGCGGCATCGAACGCGGCGGCTGCCAATCGGCCACCGCAAACAAGCGTTACCAACATCAATTTATCCAATTCCCCGAAAATCCAAGTCACATTCCCAATTTAGTGACAAAAATGCCCCTAATGCCCTGCTAATTCCCCTAATTTGAAACATAAATTAATTCATTAATTAATATTTTTTAGTTTTTTTGTAAATTTTCATAAATCAAATTATTAAGAGAATAGTCTAATGTAACATATTTTTTCCAAAAGTTACGACAAGCCGTTTAGACGTGATTCTCATTTTAAATCAGCTACTGAGGGGTATTTGCGCCTGAAGACAAGTTTTAAGTTTCATTACATTTCTTGAAAAAAGTGTTGCGACTTGGCCCAAACTATCGGAATTTGAATATATGTTTATACTATATTCAAATTTCCGCATTTTCCCCACATCTTGCCAATCCCAAATTAATCTCCAATCAACTTGAGAATCCCCGATGGTGCAGGCAGCGTTATAATCCGCGGTGGCAGACGCTCGACGCCCCGCGTCTAAGGCAATTTACTTATTTTAAAGTAAGTAAGTAAGCAGGCACTTAGTCGGCCGTTTAATCGAGGGACCAGGCTTTTCAATGAACAGCATCGATTAAATCATCTTAAGGTCGACCTACCTCTGCGCTTGTAGCGTCCAGCGCGCCTCGAGCGCAGTGAGCCCCCCCGCCGCCAATGGTATCCAGCTAATGCTTAGGCCGTTCATAGAACCTATTCTATAACTATGTAACGAAAATGTACCTAAGTATTCAACAACGATCCATTTCAACATTTTAAATAACACGAATGGAAGCTACAAAATGTTTTTCGAAATAAATAAAAAATAATAATTTCAATAAAAAGTAATAATTCTAAGTTATTTAATTTTATTTTAATTACAGACAATAACATCTTTTGTTTCTTCGATTTCGATAGTTTCCTTTGTGCATATTATTTGGATAGTTTGTTTTGTTTGAAACGTCAAAATAATTTATTTATTGTATTTTATACAGATTCAATATTTTAATTCTTTCGACTTCCATCTGTCCGTCTGTCCGCCTGTCTGTCTGTCAGCGGGCTATATGTCATAAACCGAAATTTTCACCGTGTGAATTTCTGTGGCCGCTTTAACAACAAATAAAAAATTATGTTGGTACGGAACCCGTAATGCGCGAATCGGACTCACACTTTCCGATTTCTTTTTTGTATTTTGATAAAATGTTTTTGTTTAAATTTCTTTTAAAGTGGTTAATATCGGTCATGTTTTGGAGCGCATTCGATATAAAAAAATAAACAAAAAAATCTTTAGTTTTGATGAGAAAGCCTGAACACTATAAAAAACCGTCTGAAATGGCCAAAAGATTTTAGTATGGCCACAAACTTTGGAAGAAATGGAGAGAGGCTTTGCCCAGCAGTTGGGCAGTACGGGCCAGTAAAATACCTCCTACGTAGGTATCTGGGTATCTTATACTATAATATATAATCTCTTCTCTAATATTATAAAGAGGTAACATTTGTTTGTAAGTTTGTATGTAGGGGGTAATCTCAGGAACTACGGGTTCGATTTGAAAAATTCTTTCAGTGTTAGATAGCCCATTTATCGAGGAAGGTTATAGGCTATATATCATCACGCTAAGACTAAAAGGAGCCGAGCATTAATGGAAAATGTGACGCAAACGAAGTTGCGCAGGTCAGCTAGTGATTTATAATTGTAAATGACTGGAATTGTATTTTATTCTATTAATTGCATAAAAACCTAAATTTAAATTATGAAATTGATAAAGTACTTTATGTTAATGCTAATTATTTATTAAATGTGTACTGCATGTAAAATATTTGCACGACAGAAATGTCGAATATAGTGAAACTCATAGATTTTAAGAACGGATTTCAGCAACCTATATTCTTGCAAATAAATGTATCATTAATTCATTCATTCTTTTAATCTGTACTTTTTAAATTATTTTATATACTTTCATGTTCTTTGCATTGTCCTCTCATACAGAAACAATCAAATATTATTGTTACCATGATTTTTGTATTACATCAATTTATTTAAAAGAGTGTCCGTGGAGTTTCTTGCACGTTCTTCTCTATAGAGATCTACGCTTTGGGACGTGCAAATCGCTTCATCTTTGTTTTTGGACCGACCGACCTAGAAAATTTTAAAGTGCTTGTAAATGGTATAGTTGAAATAAATGCTTGAGTTTGAGTATCTACTATCGAGCAGTTGCCCACACCGGACTCACAACCGTCCGTCAGAGGTTCCTCCCATTTCAATGAAGGTTTGCGAGACTTTGCTCTCTGTTGCGCATACCTTTATAATGTCTTAACTGTTACTAAATGAAAATATCCATGTTTATACTTACATCGATCAATCGTTCCAGACCAACAGTATTATGACCGAAACGAGCGACACTATCGTGTCAAACTTCTGGCAGCTTGCGATATTTGTAGTTATCGTGTTTGCTTGCTTCGCCTCTATTAGAGAATTGGTCAGGCACACCAGACCGCGGAGAACTTGCTAGTAAGTACAATTTCTATACATTTTCTATCCGTAGGATGAGACTGGTCTCGGAGAATACGGTGGAGATCTGCCCTGCTTGGGCGAAGTACCGCCGAGTCCTCGTCAAGGCGATCGGCAACGGCTACCTCTCGCGTATGGCCCTGGTTCAATCCATGGTCCGGAGCGAAGAGGCATGGGAAGTGGTCACCTATTTCTGCGAAGCAGTAATGCTAGCGAAGGAAGAGGCCCAACGCGTGAGATATAGAGAAACCTCACGCCCCAGCCGCCGCAACAGAAGAATACGCCCCTTGGTTCGGGAGTCGCAAGGCGATTCCCGGCCACCGCAGACCTGCAGATGGCGAGCATTGAGTGGCTTGCTGTCCAATCAGAACCAGGTCCCGTTCGACGGCGCGTTGTATTCTACGTTCGCTTCAAAGAGCTGTCAAGCATAGTAGACGAGGCCCGCTAGGATCAATACCTGCCAAGGTTTCGGAAATTGTTCGAAAGGAGTACGCTTTCCTAGAATTAACCTATTCATTCTTGACTCAAAGATCGCGTATTTTGTTCTCCTGGTGAATGGTCGCTAACTCCCTACTCGAAGCAGTGGGAACGTTAAAAGCCGGCTGTGGTTATGATCACCTAGGTTATAATGCTAGGATTAGGTTGTCTCTGGCTGCTGACCCGATCATCACTGTCTTGTCCAAGCCTACCATGCACTTGCCATGTCTCTCACCGCGTTCTCTAACTCTTAACCATAGGTGGTTGATTGGTAAAGAACTTCTAGGCCCTAAGACCTCCTACGCACTTGCGTTTGAACCTTTTAGCGGTTCGTTTGAGCGGCCACTTTACCAGTTTAATATGCAACCGCTAGTGCAGCACTTAACCGACATTAAATGACACGTGGTTGCATATTAAACTGGACCAGCGCGGTTGACCGTCCCCGCAGCTGACCGCTAGTGCATACGTAGACTTAGGTTTTCAATAAATAAAGCGATATTTATATCAAAACCAACTTACCTACTACTTTCTTATTTACAGATATTTTCGAAAATGGAGTACGACGCTCTAATATTGGGGCTCATTATTTACTTGCTCCTGATAGGAATATGTGAGTATCCTTTGAATTGTCATTTAACAGTATGTACTCTACAAAACATTGGCCACTTTGCAGATTTTTAAAGTAAATAAACTCATACTAGCAGATGAATGGTGCCTAACTAAAAAAAACTGAGTGATTTAATTTAATTCTAGCAATAAAATAATATCTTGAGGATGTAGGAGTTTTTCGATAAACAGATTTGCTATTGTTCAGAAATCAGGTCTTTGGGCACGGCATTACTAATGTTTATGCAATTGATATAGATATCTTTTCCATACCTATGTAGGTAGGTAAACATCTGAACTTTTTGTTCTGTAAAATTGCCAAAGAAATACAAAATTAATTAAAATGTGTGTTAAGTGCATTTCTTTGGCAATTTTACTTAATTTTAATAAAAAAAAATTAAAAAATGCACTGCCTAGGTAGACAACAAAGATACTTTTTGCGTATACTTGCTTTCGGACAATGAACTTGTAAGTGTTTGAAACATTGCACTACCAAATTAGCAATGGTGACAGCTTTGGCGAAGAGAGGTTACTTTGCCATCAAACGGCTAATATTTGTAATGAACAATTTATTAATTGCAATTTCAGTAATAATAATAAACGAGGCATTCTGCAAGTCAGTCTGCTTGAGGAATGCGCAGCAAGCTCAGCTGAATCACGAGGCACTCGACGTGGACCTGAATGAGAGGAGGCCCACCAAGAAGGACACAAAGCCCATTCTACAGCAGCCAACTTATCGAGTTAGTTACTAGAAACGAATAAGAGATGGCGCTTTTCTCAATGTTCTAGTTGTTCCTGCTCGGAAGTCTCTTCGATCTTCGAGGTCACGATGGTGCGATCTCAAGCGTTTCTCAAAAATTTTTCAAAATTAAATAAAAATGCAGATCAGTTTTATAAAATTATTTACTTACCAACTAAATTATAATTAAATTTATTGTAACTTAATATAACGAAGTCTAATTAAAGCAGCTTCAATAAATACCACATACTGGAAGGTGTATTATTTCTTTCCCTCGCTTACCCAAAAGGATTGTTTTAGATTTAAGTTTTGCATCTAGCATAATAAAGTACAGTCATTTGGTGCAAAAAATAACGTTTTCCGGGAGTATCGAAAATTGGTGATTTTATAGAATTTGATGTGCTCTTTACGAATTTCAACTTTGCCACCTCGTATCTTTGCCGCCCGCGCCGCTATATTGGAAAAATGGCGTCAAAAAACAGTTTTTTGACAATATCTCCTTTCTGACTCATTTTACGATAAAAATAGCTATTAATATTAATAAATAAAACTATAAAAAAATCTATAATTTGTCTTAAACTTTTTTTTTGTATAATCGATAGTTTTAGCGTACGAGTGCTACAAAGTCTACTTCAAAATCCACCATGAGGTAGAGTAAGTGGCGCGTTTTTTTTTTCTATCGCAAAGAGCACATCAAAATCTATATAATCACCTATTTTCAAAACTCCCGGAAAACTTTCCAGGTTAAACTATCAAATGATTGTACTTATAAGTCTTGCTATTATTAAATAGCTTTTTGAAGATAAACTAATCTTCAATGAATATTTTGTTCATTGGTACTCTGTCAAATATTTCATTGGTGACATTCTGGAACACTGAACTCAGGGCTTTCTCGTAGGATTCTTTCAGCTCATTGAAGACCAGATCCGAATTTGAGTTCAGGAATCTGGAACAAATTAAATTGACTTTAGATTCAGAGCCAATTAACACCTGGCAATTAACATTAGTGAAGCAAGCCAGTGACCGAGTGACTTTCATTTATTTATTTAATTTCAATTACTTTATCTTACAGTAACTTCCTACCAACACAGAGAGAGTAAACAATCATAGTATTAATTATTATCATTAGATGGATACAGAAAAGCCCAAGAACAGGGCCGGAAGAAGTTTTGTTGGTTGACATTATTTCTATACTGGTCAGACCCTGGACCCTTTATGTTCAGTAGTGCGATTCACTAAGGCAGAACATCTTTACAACCAAGAAATCATCGTTGAAACATCTGATGTGGCATATATTTATCAGATGTTTCAACGATGATTTCTTGGTTGTAAAGATGTTCTGCCTTAGTGAATCGCACCGCAGCAGTGGGAAAATTGTGACAAAGCAATGACATAATTACCGAGGCATTTCGTTCTCATTAAATCTGAAACGTTACATGTGCCTATATCGGCACTTAATCACGCATACCCTGCAATTCTTGACATAGCAAAGTTGCTTGACGGCAGAAATGCTCGTAGTTATGAAGTGGTAACACTTCCCAAGAAGAGTTTCCCAGGAAAGTTTCTGGTAGTACTTTTGAAATTTATTTGTAATTAGTTGAAATCCCAAACGCAATGCTAGTGATATTTTTACAAAGGGTAATTGAATTTGTCCTTTGTGGTGTACCTATACTACTTTAGAAAACGTTTTAAACATAGAAGTGTTTCCTGTAATTTCTACATATTTCATATGCAGGATACACCCTGCTCGTCTTTTACATCATTCTCACATGTATGTATAATTGCAACTCTATGTATTTAAATTTTTGTAAAAATTTATTATTTTTAAAAGAGTGTCCGTGGAGTTTCTTGCACGTTCTTCTCCATAGAGATATTAGATCTACGCTTTGGAACGTGCAAATAAATAGCTTCAAGTTTTTGGACCGACCGACATTGACAATTTAAATTAAATTATCTTTATTTCAGACGTAAGTCCATATTTTACAAAACACATTGTTAGTAAAGTTGTTAGTAACACACACAAAAATACAAATAAAACTAGTAGGTGTTAGTAATTTGTTAGTATCTAGTATCGAAAACATGTACGTACAAAAAAAAAATATATCTACTTATTTCCTATTTCTGTGCAGGTGTACACTTGCCCAGTACACAGTAAAAGGACTGTCCATTTTGCACGCTAACGTTCTGAGGACAGTGTTGGTGCTACCACGGACCCTGCTCATCATCGACGCAGTTCTTTTCCTAATGATGGAGAAGAAATCATCGATGGAAGCATCCGCAAACATTGCGGAAGCACTGCAGTACCTGGGTTTCCTCAACAGTGCCCTCAGAGCGTCATTGTACTGAACACGCAGGGCGTTGTAAGCCCGCCGCGTAAAGTCGATCCACAGACTGCACGTGTAAAAAGACTGACAGAAGGCTCTGAAAAGTAACAGTTTTACATCTGTGGTACATCGTGCGAATCTGCGGGCCAACATATTGCAGCGGACTGCCAACGCCCTCCTTTCCCTTTCTAGGTCTTCATCGTCCCGTAGCCGCTCCGTCAGCATGTGACCCAAATATTTTACTTTAGGCACCCTCACTAGTGCCGACCCACCGATCTTAATTGGTGGCACGTTCGAGGGAGTCTTGTTCCCTGCTTTATAAACCATCAGAACACTCTTACTAGCATTATATTTGAGTCCATGCGACAGGGCATATGTTTCACAAATGCCCAATAGTCTCCTGAGGGCACTCACTGACGGGCTCAGCAGAACCATGTCATCCGCGTAACTAATATTATTAATCATTCTTCCGTCTATTGAACATCCGACCATAGCTCCGCTGAGCCCGCCAATCAGCTGGTTAACAAATAGGTTAAACAAACTCGGGGATGTCAACCCGCCTTGCCTCACACCGCACTTGAGATTGTATTCCTCACTATGCGAGTTGACCCATCTGACAGCATTCTTTTGATTACTGTACCAATACTTGAGAAGCGATACAAGCTCCCTTGGCACAGTGGTCTCCTCAAGTAGTTTATGCCACAGAATATCATAGGACACCAGGTCGAAGGCCCTCGACAGGTCAAGAAAACACGCATATACAGGTGTTTGCCTGTCGGTATAGTACCTTACAGTTTGTTTCAGACACATGATTGCCATTTCCGTTGACAGATTGGGTCTGAAGCCAAACTGCAAGTCATGTATCCGAAGGTGTTCATTCAGCTGTGCGTTCATGAGACAGTCGAGGACCTTCGCCATGGTCGTGGCCAATGATATCGGGCGATAATTGTGCTTGTCAGATGGATCCCCAGTCTTGTTCTTTATTATTGGAACTACCACAGTTTTCATCATATCATCCGGAATGAATGAATGTCCTATACAAAAATTAAACAATAGACTTAAAACTCTGGGCAAATGTACACCTGCACAATGCAGATGTTCTATCAATTTAAAAGTGCCTGTAAATGATGTAATTGAAATAAATGCTTGAATTTTGAATTTCATTTGAGTAACCTGCCTCAATAACGTTGTCTGATTTTTTTGGCAACAGGTATGCTTGTGTCCCCAAAAAATATAATTAGTCCGTCAGTTAGATTTTCAAAAAATATTTGACCCGTATTTTTTATTTTGTTACGGGTACCAAAATTGACGAAGTTACGACGCTTTTAAAATACTCAATACGTCACGCCCTGCCATAATTTTTAGCTTTAGCGGGTCGTGACGTCACGAACCCCCACTCCCGAGTTTTGATGCGTTTTATCTTTGTAAATATTAATTGATTTACAAAAACAAAAAATACGTGTCCATTATTTTTCAATACTCTAACTGACGGACTAAATCGTTTTGCAATTTGTGGATGATGGAAACTAGCCTATTGTCCTGTAGTAAAAATTCTTCATAATGCCGTCGTACATTGTTCCCAGGATTTCAGTATCTACCTTATGCTCATGATAATGATTACTTACTCATTCATATTGTCCCCGAGCACCTTGTCTCCGTTGAAGAGGTTGGTAAAGTGCAGCAGCACCCTCTGCGGGATGAACTTCACGCGGTAGTCCTTGATGTGCATGTATGTCTGTCCGTCCTTCACAACCGGCTCGCCGATCAGGTCGTGTTTCACTACAAGGTTCACTGTAAAGGCAGGATTGGAGGTTAGGTAGTGTTTAGTCTCTCTCAAATCTGAGCGTGTTCTCGGATGTACTAAGCTGGTTTGCTTCGGAGCCCAGGGTCCGCTTGAAGACCGTACTCCTGATTGCCTATTCATAAATGTTGATTTGGCGCACGAAGGGTTTCGTACCTACCATCTTTCTTACTTCTAGCTAATCCTACCAATATTATAATGCGAAAGTCTATGAGAATGGATGTTTGTTACTCTTTCACGTCAGAACGCCTGAAAGGATCTTCATAAAATTTGGCACAGAGTTAGATTATAGTCTGGAATAACTCATAGGTTCTAATATCCCGCGAGTATGTTCTCTAGGGATCATGCGGGCGAAGCCGATGACAGAAGCTAGTATTATAAATGCGAAAGTTTGGATGTTTGTTACTCAATTACGCAAGAACGGCTGAACGAATTTTGATGACATTTGGAACAAAGATAGATTACGGTCTGGAATAGCACATAGACTACTTTTAATTCCGGGAATATGTTCCCTAGGGATCACGCGGGCAAAGCCGCTGGTAGAAGCTAGTTATCCATAACAACGAGCAAAAGAATCACGTTTGTTGTACTTGTATGGGTAAATATTTATATTATTCTGTTTCATAACGGTTCATGAGATACAGTCTGGAGATAAACGGACAGTGGAGTCTTAGTAATAGGGTCCCGTTTTACCATTTGGTTACGGAATCCTAAAAAAACTGTTTGGAGAAACTTTATAGTTGTGTGCCTGGGATTACACCTCAAAACGTTCAACACTCATGTCAGCCAAATTTTCAACTTACTACTAGTGCTCGATTTCTGAAGTAGGTAGGTACTTTATCGGTCGTTTATCTGTCTGCTAACGCTATTTGTCATAACACCATCAGCTAGTTAGTGGTTAACGGACGAATAAATAACCCATAAAGTATCTCAAAAACTGACTATAAGCAATTAACTTTAAGTATAGAAAACTCAACAATCAGAATTTTTACTGGGTTTTATAATTACACTCGTCACGCGGCGTAAACACTAAGTGTTAGTTTTGCTGTTACCCACTAGATGGCGTTAATTTATTTGCTCTAGTATTCTCCGCTGGGTGGCGTTAATTTATTAGTTCCGCTACTCCCCACGAGATGACGCCACACTCACCCATCGTAATGTTGGCAATGCCTTTTCCTTGTATGGGCAGCAGCAGGATCCTGCCCCTCATGATGTAATCAGCTATGAACTCCATCTTAGGCGTGATCGAATCTGTCCTGAGTCTGTAGTTTTTGAGATCAGCTCTGAAAATATACAAAAATCAAGTTATTTTTTTTTCAAAGATAAAAACGTCGCAATTTTTAACCGACTTTTAGCGGTTTTAATTCCACTGGTTGTTAGTGGAATATTTATGAATTTCAAACAAATTAAAATAAGATTTATTTTTTTCCTAACATCACAGATTTAATTGATAGGGAACGTGTTCAGCGTTGTCTCTGCCATCTAGAATTGCTATGTGAATCTTATAAGTAAAATATAATTGAAATAGACGCTTCTGTGCAGCCAATATTAATGCAAAGAACAGGGATTCCCGGTACATTCGATTTCATAGCCAATAAAAGTATCGAAAGTACCGGGAATCCCTATCTGCCAGCTATGGGTCTTGCATGTTCCCTATAACGATAATGCCTTCTGAACATTTGTATATACACGTTAAACACACACAAAACCCATCATGTTTTAACCGACTTCCTAAAAAGGAGGAGGTTTTCAATTCGACGGGTTTTTTTTGTTTTATTTATGTACACTGATTACTCCGAGGTTTTGATCTAATTTGTGCGATTCTTTTGTAGTTCGATGTGGCATACTTGCCATTTGGTCCCGTAAAAATTTAATTCAGTTTCACTCAGTAGTTTTGATTTTATTAGCCTTTATGCTTATTTCAATATCTGTGTGCACCAAGTATCACCATTGAAAAGTAAAAAAAAAAAAAAAAAAAATCAGTGGTGATACAGAAATTATTATTTTCTTTATTCATCTTGTGTACCTACTTATTTTCTACATTTTTAAATATTTTTAAAACAATACAAATACATTTAAAAATATAAAAAACAGTAGCCCACCGGTATCGGGAACAGGGTCCAAGCTACATACAGAAATTATTATTATCACTCAGAATCACACTCAAAAATAGTCAACCGCGTGGCGAGTAAGCTTGCGGCTCATCGGGCCTACGTATGGCCAATAGGCTTGTGTCCTGAAAAAATCTAATTAGTCCGTCAGTTAGATTATCAAAAAATATTTGACCCGTGCCTTTTCTTTTGTTACGGGAACCAAAATTGACGAAGTTACGACGCTTTTAAAGTTCTCAATACGTCACACCTTCGCATAATTTTTAGTGAGTCGTGACGTCACGAGCCCCCACTCCTGAGTTTTGATGCGTTTTATCTTTGTCATTATTCATATATTTACAAAAACAAAAAATACGTGTCCATTATTTTTCAATACTCTAACTGACGGACTAAATAGTTTTGCAATATGTGGATGATGGAATCTAGCCTATTAGTCGCGTTAGAACAATGCGAGATATTGACTTTCAATGATTGTAAAGAGTTGACGTACTTGTAAAGCGTGAGTACGGAGTCAGTGAGTCCATGCAGCTTGATGTTCTTGTACATCTGCGTGATGACGACTGGACCGGAGCCTGAGTCTACGTTGATGCTGTTCACGTGCAGAGGCTCCATCTCGGGAACTGATAATGAGGGGATGCCTGGAAGAATACGGTAGAAGTTTAAATGAAGTAAACAGTAGGTTTTTATTGGAGTTGGAGATCAAGAACGTGTCAAGCGTGTAATTTGATAGTAGGTACCTAAAGTATGACAGGTTTTCAGGCATAGGAAAAGTTTCGCGAAATACACGTCGATACAACAGTCTCGACTTCAAATTCTCAAGTTATATCTGTAAGGACATGGTAGCAATACCGTAATTAATTATTCTAAAATTAGGTTCAATAACATTTACAGGGGCGCTAAAAAGTCAATTTACGAGAATCTTATTGGAGTTATATAATATTAAAAACACAACAATCTGTCAAATTTCATTTTCAACTTTATTGCTAACGCATTAGGTTCAAGGTTGATTAGGAAAATTTGACAGTGACGGGTAGCGTTATGTGCTTTCTGATTCTGCTAAAATGGCCTTTTTAGACCCGCAGTTCAAAGGATAATATATACATATAAATAAAATTGGAGTGTCTGTTTGTAATATTGAAATAACCGTTTTTTACTACATGTAAGAATATGTTTAGGGTACATACACCAAAATAACATTTTTTCAATTTTTGTCTGTCTGTCTGTTTGATCCGACTAATCTTTGAAATGGCTGGGCCGATTTTGACGAGACTTTTATTGACAGGTAGCTAGATGTAATAACGAGTAACTTAGGCTACGTTTATTTTAGAAAGAAAACTAAAAAAAATATGAATCGCCTGTTAGATTACGATTAGAAATCTTATTCGCTGGGATTATACTTATTTTTTTTAAAACTAGGCTGTGATTGAGTATTATGACTTTCTTTCCTTCATCGTTCTTAAGACTGGGTAACGTATAAATTGTTTAAAAAAGCCTCAACTATCCTCCAAAAGAATGGCATTAGAGTGTCACGCCCGTGAAAATCGTGTGTCCCAAATCAAGAAATGCGGAAGGCAATTTAAAAGAATGCTCAAGGCACGTGCGTTGTTTACAACTCACTTTTTTTACTGTTAAATCATCAAACACGTAACAGTGAGCTCGTCGATTGTTTTGTGCAATTCTGCATCAATGAATAGGATTTGTGCGAAATTGTACAATACTACAAGCTTGCATAAAAGACAGGCATTGTACAGCTGTTTCCGTGAAGCTTCGATTTGAATTACTTTATTTTCGATACTTTAAGGGACAACTCATCGTTGGGTTTGACCAGTTTTATCATTGTGTAGATCTATATACAGGATTACTTGTAAAACACCAACAACCTCTCAGGACTATGCGAAACAAAAGAAAAAGAAAGAGCTGTTTTTTGCTTCGAATAGACTTCGTAACATTTAGAGCGTTCAATTTTAATATTTTTGTATGAAAACCTGATGAACTAAAATATGATGAACTAGCTGACCCGTGCAACGTCGTCTGCGTAACATGTTTTAATTACTGCTCCGCTCCTATTGATCTTAGCCTATAGCTTTCCTCGATAAATGGGCTATCTAACACTGAAATATTTTTTCAAATCGGACCAGTCGTTCCTGAGATTAGCGCGTTCAACCAGACAAACAAATAAACAAACAAACTCTTCTGCTTTATAATATTAAGAGCGTGTATTCCGTCCACTAGCGCCGCCAATCGTTTTTTTATTATTTGTGGTAAATTTAAGACACGTAGATAAAAAACCGCTCTGTAGTGCACTGAAGAAATGTATTTATTATGTTTTCAGAGTTATGTTTTGTACTTTAGAACATAAATAGTTGCCAAAGTCGATATTTTTGCTAAAAGTGGCCACTTTTAGCAATAATTGCCGTTTTGGCTATTTAGCCATGAGTTATGTATTAATAATAGCTGTCAAAAAATAATATATACATTCCTTTAGTGCACTACAGAGCGGTTTTTTATCGACGTGTCTTAAATTTACCACAATTAATAAAAATCGATTGGCGGCGCTAGTGGACGGAATACACACTCTTATGTATAGATTTTTAAAAGTCATAGAACAAAAGTTGTTGATTATGATGTTAGTAACATAGTTCTGAGAGATTGTCGGTGTTTTACAAATAACCCTGTATTTAAAAAAACCTGACTCGTAAACACTTACATTTCAACGCACAGCCGAAACTGCTGGTCGTATGTAGAAAGCTGACATTTGGCATGTAACTATCTTACACTCCGTTGCCCTTTGCACCCGAAGAAAATAATTTACTCAGACTTCTTTAAAATTCACATCACTTTTTCATGGGTGCCTAAGTATCATGCTAAAAATAATTTAAACAATCCTGAAGTCTCTGGTTTTCTGAAAACTTACCCTCACGAGCGTGGGGCTTAGGAGATAGCTCGAGATGTGAGTTTAGTCTAGTTTGGAGATATGGTTTGATATTAAATGAAAATAAATTAATTAAACAGTCTTATAATCATTTTGTAATTTATTAACGACATTAATAATGAGTTATTAAACATTTGGTATAATGTCTTTGACAAAACAATCAACAGTCTTGCTCTTCTACCCCTTGCTCTTGACGTTTCCCTGCCTGATCTGCCTCTAGTGGATCCCCTGCTTCTAGATATTGTTGGAATAGATGGTGGTGCCTCATCCACTTCAGAGGATTCATCGCCAAAACCAGATCCACTCTCTTCTAGGTGAATAATATAGTCTCACGATCGATCGAGGCTGGTTGCGTCTCGAAAAGTCGATTTGTGTACGCGCCAGAATTATTGAAAATCAAGTCTCACTATCGTATCAAAGTCGGGTGTAAAGGGGTAGGGGTGTAACGTAGTTACATGCATATGACCAGCGGTTTCGGCTGTGCGTTGAAATGTAAGTGTCTATGAGTCAGGTTTATAATTGCGGAATTTATTCGAAAGAGTCACCACCGCCCTGGAACGCACAGGGCATTAGGAAGAACACGGATGGGTTTTAGTCAGTAGAAGTCTGACACTCCCTCCCGCTACACCCAGAGCGGGAGGAGTCATAGGATAAAGAAAAAAAAAAAAAACGGGAAGAAACGGAATTAGCACGTTCGGAATCGCGGGCAGAAGCCAGTAAATGATAATTATTTATTTTACAAACAGGTTACAAATAACTCCTTTACACGTCAACCGTCAACCGTTTTTCTCAAATTTACCTTGATGAGTGTTTCCTAGTTGACTACCCTGAGGTACAACGGAGCAAACTCAGAGGACATTTAGGTCCAAAACATTTTTTTTTTTTTAATATTGATAGGCGTACGTTTGACCGCTATCTCACCTGATGTTAAGCGATGATGCGGTCTAAGGTGGAGCACGCTTGTCTAGCCTAGTAACCTATTCACTCTTGACTTAAAGACTCCCAGGATGTAGCTATCAGGAAACACAGACTCAGGCAGGGAATTCCACTCCTTAGCTGTACGCACAATGAATGTATTCCCAAAACGTTTTGTGCGTATAGGTGGGATGTCCACCATGTACCGGTGGCACATCGCCGTACGTCTTGTGGTCCGATGGTGGAACGGGCTTGGTGGAATTAAGTTATGCAATTCCGTCGCACACTCCCCAATGTAACCGATAGAAAACGTTTTTTTTTTTTCAACATTTATGTGAAGGTCAAATCATATGATAACGATGTAGGTAAATGTTTGAGATGGTCTTTCGAGGAACATGTAGGTATTATCAGGTATATAGGTCATCATCATCTATCTGCCTAGCCTCTTCCCAACTTTATTGGGATCGACTTCCAGTCAAACCGGATTTAGCTGAGTACCAGTATTTTACGCGGAGTGGCTGCCTACCAGACCTCCAAAACCCTTAACTGGGTAACACGGTACTTTATGGCAAGACGGGACGAGTCAAATTAACTGGCTTCTGACTATCCGTAACGACTGCCAAAGATGTAGGTACAAATGACAGCCCGGGCCAACGGCTTCACGTGCTTTCCAAGACACGGAGGAAACTCGGTATGTTAAGATGGTCACTCATCCACAGACCAACCTTGGCAAGCGTTGCTTAACCTGGAAGATCGAACCGTGCGCCTGGTACTATTTAGCTACGAGCTCCTCCTTCAGATTATCAGGTCTATAGGTATCTTACCTTTCTTCATCCTTCTGAGTGCATCTGGGACGGCCATTTTGAGACATTCGTTCAGTTTTGCGTCCTTTTGTCTGCATCTTGTGAAGTCTTCAGCTGTAATAAAAGAAACAAGTATTTGGTTAGATTTCTAGTTTAAAACGTTACAAAGACTTTATCATTAATCGTAAACCTCAGCCTCCTTCTGCAATACTCTTTCAATATTGTACGGTACATTTGTTGCCATAAAAACGTGTTTTTTTATTTGAGATGGGTTTGCTCTTGACTCTATTCAAGGTTAAGATGACAGAGACAAAGTCTACGGTGGAGCGAGCTTACCCAGAACTAGCCTGTTCACTCTAACTTTGAAAAGAGCTTCAGCGTTCGTTGTAAACAAAATGAGGTCCCGACTTCTGTGCTAGGTAAGAAACACTGTGTTCCAGGAATAAGTCACTTCTTCCAAACAATAGATGACTTTACGCAGTACAAAATTAATTCACCTACAATTTGAAGTAGTCATACAACATTAGCAAAAATTGCATTGCATATATCAGGAAATTCTCACGCGGCTGTAATTTACTCGCACTGAAACTCGATACCTTTATTGAAATAGTCTTGGTAAGAGAAGTATTAGGTTGGTTGCAATATTCGGACGAATTACACAAGTAATCACAGCAGATTTAGTTACTACAAATCTACAACTAAACTGGTAGACAATAATATAAGCTACCTACCAAACCAGTTATCTTTTTAGGATTCAGTAATCGGGAAACAGACTCCGTACAATAACCTATGTAAATAAAAATGAATCGCCGAAATGTATGTACGCGCATAACTTCGTAACGACTGATCCAAATTGGATAATTATTTTACAGTTGTGTTCGTAATATATTTCTTCCTAGCCCATTCTACACAAAGTCGTATGGTCCGACGATAAGCCACCGGTACTTACATGGTGGACATCCCACCCACACGCCAAAAACGTTTTGGAAACACATTGATTGTGCAATGGTACATACAGCTAAGGAGTGTAATTCCCTGCCAGAGTCTTGGTTTCCTGATAGCTACAACCTGGGAGTCTTTAAGCCAACACTGAAATCGTTACTTCTAGGCAAACGAGCTCCATCTTCAACCACAGCATCGCTTACCATCAGGTGAGATACCTAGTGATCGAACGCCTATCAAGAAAATAAATTTTACTAAACTAACTAAAAACTTTAAACAAAACGTGATCAATGATCCACCATGAACTGATTTGATGTCAACTTGTGTTTAAAACACGAAACGCGTGATTACTCGTAAACTTTATTTCCTCGCTCCAATAAACTTTCATTACTGTCCTTGACAGAAAGTAACTCGTAATTTCCTTCGTCCATTTATAGTATGGAAATATTTATATTTATAACCGTTACTCAACAGTTATGGAATAATTCTGCCGGCTACATATTGTTTGGCAACGCAGCCGACGCCTGTGCCGACCTTGTAACAAATAGATGGCGTGCAGATGTGACAATACACCGGCAATGTGCAGAAATACAAGTTTGGTCAGATTTTGTGAGAACTGTGCTGTGTTGTCGGTCAAGGTAGGTGTTGTGTTGGTCGGAATATCGGCCTTTCGGAAATTTATACGAGGCAATTGTCTCCTGACCTAGGTTAATATGCTACAGTAATAATATAATATTCGGCTTATCACCATCCATTTATGTAACATATTAAAAGTAAGATAAGATTTGAAAGATTGTACACCAAAAATAGTTACACATTATTAATTAGTGCTATATGTAACTACTACCTTTCGCCTGCGATTTTGTTCGTGCAAATCCCGTTCCCGTATGAATTTCGGGAAATTCTTTCTTAGTGCTCACTTACATCATGAAAGGAACCCTTGTATCGATTTTTAAGTTTCTAGGAACAGTAGTTTCGCCTGTGCGTTGATATATATGTCAGTGAGTCAGATTTGCCTTTTAGTATACATAGATTATTTTGTAATACATCACATGATTTTAAAAAGTGTCCGTGGAGTTTCTTGCACGTTCTTCTCCATAGAGACAAGGCTTTGGAAGGTGTAAGCTTCATGTTTTTGACTGACCAACCTTGACTATTCAAAATTGCCATTAAATGGTTTATTTGAAATGTATGCTTTGTCATTTATTTTTTGTAGTTTTTTTTGTCCCTTAGCGACCACATCGCTAAGTACAAAAATACCACAAAATTGTTACGATCTACTTTAAGATTTGGACAAGTGAGTATTGTTACAAATACTAAGATCAAAACAATTTAGTTTCTCAATTATTTTGCACAAAAATAATTACATGGGTAAAATGGAGGTCTTAATGCTGACAACTCCATCTACCAGATCACCTTAAGATGGAAAAGATTACATTAATAAACGGGGTCTGTGTTGTACTGCAAATAAATTAAAATTTAATTGTAAGAAAAGGAGACATCGTCTTGTTCTAATCTATAATCTGGCATTGTATTTTAAAAACAAGCTAAAAGTGTAAAAAAAGCCAGAAAGTCGTCGAACACCGTCTACTACTCAAGGTAAGTCAAGTTATTCACAATGATAAACAAGACCGAAGACGTTCAATGTGTTTATAGCTCAAAAACCGGCCAAGTGCAAATCAGACTCGCACACATGAACGGTGCCAAAGAACCTTAATTTTTATTACTTGTCGCAATATAAATACACTATCTGTGAAAATTTCAACTGTCTACCTATTTCGGTTGTTGAGATAGCTGTAACTCTTTCGGTACGGAACCCTAAAGACGACTTGATAACCAAAGAATTGTATGTACTCATCCAATATGAGACTGCAAGCACGTACCTACCAGCAATTCCAGCATATTCATATGCTTTGTTCATTTAAATTGTACCTCACTGGAAATGCAAAGGGAGCATTGTGTTCCATTTGCATCATATTGGTATCCTTATTGGAAGAAACCTATAATCATTGAATATTGCTGTTCTATTTTGAGAAACATAATAGTTTCATAAACGGACAGAATTTTAGTAGCCTGTGAGACACTACGGGCTATGGCGAGAGGCTTTTTTTGCTATTAATAGGCATACGTTTGACCACTATCTCACCTGATGTTAAGCGATGATGCGTTCTAAATGGAGCACGCCCGCCCAGATGTAACCTATTCACTCTTGACTAAAAGAGTCCCCGGTTGTAGCTATCAGGGAACACAGACTCAGGCTGGGATTTCCACTCCTCAGCCGTACGCACAATAAATGTAGGCATTTACAGAAAATAAACGTGTATTTATAGGTGATTCACTTCAGTCTTCTCCTAATTCAGTCCACTAGTAACATCAGTCAGTATTATGCCTTTCATTTAGGTAGGCTAATATTTTATCAAACGCTGTAAATTGGTGTAAATTGTAGAAATTATTTTTGCTGTGTTTTTATCATTCCTAACCTTATCAATTTTTTGTTCTGGAGTCACAGAGAATCGTTCAGTAGTAGAGTATCGTTCGTGTGTATTTCCATGGTCTAACCTGTTGGTTTAAAAAGGCTACTAATCAGAATCAAATCACGCTACCCGTCATTGTCAAATTTTCCAATCAACCTTGAACCTAACGCGTTAGCGATACAGAAGAAAATGTAATTTGATAGATTGTTGTGTGAATAATATTATAATTCTATAATGATTCTCCTAAACTGGCGTTTGTATCCCCTGAGCTACTTAGAGTCACCTAAAGTAATATTAATAGGAGAAAAATCCAAAACAATTCCTACCAATTGGACCTTCTGCAACGCTCCTACATAGTGTAGGCAATTCATGTCATCTGACATACGAAATGCAGCCTCCGCTGGTTAGTTGTGCAACAGTCGTAGCAACTGCAACTGCTAGCAACGTGCAACTACAACTGCTCGTGAAATAATTGGGCTGTCAATAATATATATTAAGCTAAGTATTTGTGTACAGGGTGAGTTGAAAAACGGTTTAAGTAATCAACTATTTGCATTCCCGCCGCCAAAGAACGGCGTAACGTAGCGTTTGACTTGTGTTGAGGATTCAGATAGATCAACGGGCAAGGAGTGGTGGCGGCGCCGAATCTATGCATTTGACTGCTGGACATAGGACCTGTGTATAGGACGGAAGGTTTCCCGCGGCCTTCACAAGATCATCGGTCCATCAAGTGGAAGATTACGACAACTTTGTATCTTGCTTTCGAACCCATCAACTATAATATTGTTCTGCGAAGATCGTGCTACCCAATACCATTAAAGCTTGGCAATTCTTCGGGCTGTTGACCTGAGGTCCTGGATTTAATTACTGTTTTGCCCAAACTGTTATTGAGATTTTCATCACGAATGTCTTAGAAGATAGCGGCCTGGGTTTATGACGTGTTGATAAGAAAAGACTGGCTCCGTATTTGGTACTCGGGACTTGAATGTAAGGCCGCGGAAACGAAATTAGCGGGCAAGGAGCGCTTCTGCCGCCGCCGCCGCCGCTGGCTTCGTGTCCGCGGCCTAAGTGATGAAAGGTGGGTATATGTTCACCTCTGCATACCGTTTCGGAGAGTACAGGCGTGGTATTAGGTTATCCATACAAATTCTAATTTAGTAACTCTGTCTGTCGGTCTGTCTGTCTGTTTGTGACCTCTTCACATCTTAACTGCTGAATAGATTTTGACAAATTTTGGCACATGGGTAGACAATGTCCGCTAATAGGACATATGATATTTCAAACCAGTGTTAAAAGTCGATTTTCGATCTTCACAGGAGTCAAGCCATGGCATAAGCTAGTGTTATACAAGTTGCATAATATCTTATTCAGTAACAAGGTGTTGTATTTCTAGTAACTTTACCAACTAAAGTCAGCTGGCTTTTCCTCACTGAACCGCACCGTGCTTGGAATTTAAATAATACTGGTTATTTTACCTTCACACTCTTATCTAAGTGAGGGCTGGCAACTTAAGTTACATAGTTATTCTATGTAATAGACCTGCTGTTTACATAGGAATCATGATCTAGGTCTTATTTCCTAAATTCAATATGAATAGCCTGTGTCATGATTTGAATGAACATAATTTCAGAGTTGTGAAATAGTATACTTGCATTAATACTATCCGACCCGGTAGCGTCTGACTTGTGTTGAGGCTTCAGATGGAGCATTGAGCATCATCATCATTAACTGCCACCGTTGTCGAGTAGTTTAGGCGCTTGCCTTGTGATCCGTGGTCGTGGGTTCGATTCCCACAGCAGGCATACTTTGGAAAGGTGTTTCCAGTTTTGCTGGGACATTGCAAGCTTGAATCACCTGATTGCTTGATAAAAACATGAGTTCATGCTTCGGAAAGCACGTATAGGTCCCGGCTGCCACATGGCATTCGTAAAATATGCCATGTCAGAGGCTCTTGAGGCGGTTTAGAAACTCTGACATTAGGGTGTCAGGTCGATCATTATCATAGTGAAAATTGTTTGCAAATTGTAGACAGGTATTTACAAGATACTGATCATAAAAATTCTAAAGGTTTACTATATTGTGCGACAAAAAACGTTCAAATTAATATAAACAGTGTATTTTGCGGACTCCACAATTATTGCCATCGCATGTTAACTTCCAGTAGACGAGGTAACAGGTTGACGCTAATCTAATTTTCCGCAGAGTAACGTACATTTAATTTGTAAGCACAACCACCCTGTAAAAAGGCCAAGGCTGGTCACACATGGCAGATCAATCTTAAGGCGGGGTTGCAGTACTTTTAAGATTTTCGAACGTTGAAAATCTAATTAATTATAAGTTTTTTAATAAATAAAAATCATTACATAAAAATTGAACATATCAAGAAAATCGTAAAGATAGAAACGCGATTTAGAATGATTGGCTCGATACTTTTTTTTATCAAATATGACACTAAATTATAATTTTAAACGTGTACTGCTAAGAGATTTCATCACGAATATATATAAAAGTATCATATATCAATAGATAGAGCTCCTTATTTTTACGTAAATGTTGAAACCATATTTTATAATTTCTTTATCAGTTTTCGCCAAGAAGAAAAAACAATCAAAATTTAGGCATTATTTCGCTCGCCGGACAGTCGCTGCTGTTCGTCAAAACACACAGTACTGCAACCTCGCCTTAATATTTATATTTCATTCAAAACTCACGTTTTCTATATTTCATGGTATTACGCTTGAACGACTGGGCTGATTTCACTAATTCTTTAATTTGTTATTGTTATTTTACTGAGAGGAGAAGGTTCTTTTGAAAGAAAAAAAAAAGAAGTTTCAATTGACAGGAGCGAAGCCACAGACAGCTAAGTAAAACCCTTCAAACAACACTATCGATAAGTTCGATTAATTTCTTTTTTCGTAACTAAGGACAAAAGTAACTTAATATTTGGTGTATATTAAATATTTAAATTAGGTACAAACCTTCCACACTATTTCTGACTAATGCGACTTCATCTCCAGAATCAACACCTCTACAAAAAATCACGACAATGAGGCTCATTATGTCCAGAAGACACGATTCAACTGGCTATTTAAAATCATAATTTCCACTGCTTTCCTTTCCCTCCTGTCAAGCAGGAGCCAGAACAGAGCTAAGACACCAAAGACTTTAAGTTCATCCAAAGTTTTTCTGCAAAAGATTGCCTTGAACTGTGCTTATCTCGAGGTCAACAATGAAGTCTAAAGTAAAAAAAAGTTCGCATAACAACTCATTATTAAAGAAGCAAGTGAAGCAAATAACAGTTACCAAACCCTCGTAACAGTTAAAAACAACGTTAACCGTATCGTAATAGTATCGTAACTGCATGTGAAAGAACTATCGGTAACGTTGTAGAAACATCGGCGGGTTTAACGAAAGGCCAAGGTTATTTCGATGTGTAGAAAGACTTGCATGTTGCTATCTCCAAAACTGGCAGACCGGTTTTAGTGAGGTCCATAATTTATGGTTTAGACAGATGTGATCGTAATCTTTATTGTAAAGGAAATTTATTTAAACTAATGAAAGAGGTAGAATTGTTTGTTTGTTCATAAGCTTTCGAAAGGATTCTTTCTTTGATAGGAAGCTGCTACTGATGAGCTCCACCGGCTTCTTCTTATCGAGATAAATGCAAATTAACATAAATAGGAGTAAATTCACGAGAAGAAACTAGTGTTTTACTCGTAGAAATATTGATTAAAAATGGTGTACCCCAGGGGTACCTTGTAGGCCCTGATTTATTTGTAGTTTTTTTTTATTTAGAAGTCATCATTTAGAACAGATTCTAATATAAGATTTCGATTTTTTTAAAAATAGCCTGTTTTACTGTTTTATTGCGCAAATTTATTCCTGGTTTGAAAACAAAACTGCTTTTTAATTAAAATGAAAACAAAAATTATATAAGTAAGTCGAATGGCATATTATGGTCTTCAATTTGTTATTTATTTTGTCTAGACGGTGAGCAAATTATGATTTATTTAGCTATTCTTGTATAACTAGTACTAGATATTATATGCATTTTTTGTAAAAAAAACCCTAGCCAATCCGATCCTGATTGGCATTTTAATTAATTTTACATCAATGTTCTTCAGTTTGTAATCTATACTGTCTTTTTATTCTAGTACTATGGATTAGTAAAGGATTATCTTGGATTGCATACAAGATTTGAGATTTGATTTGAAATGATGATTGCTTGAATTTGGTTTACGATGATGATTGCTGTTTGCGTTGCGAAAATCAGTTTAAATTGATAACTAACTGCGGCTCTCGAATATTCTCTGTAGGTCTTTCCGGACGCAATCTGGTTGATATCTTGATGTAGCCATAAGGGAAGAAAGGGGGCACAGAACAATAATTAACTCTGCCTTTACTTTATTTTCTATTCTTCTTCATATCCTGTAGGCAGTAAGGTCTAAAGACCCCACAAACCCTGATGTCAGAGTTTCTAAACCGCCTCAAGGGCCTCTGACATGGTTTATTTGACGACTTATACATATGTGCCTTCGGAAGCACGGAATCATCTATTTTATCAGACAATCAGGCAATTCAAGCCTGCAATGACCTAACCAATATGGAAAAAAAAATTAAAAAGTATGTTTCCCCGTGGGTCAATGTTTCATGTCAATCAGTGAAGTCAAGGGCCTCTGACATGGTTTATTTGACGACTTATACATTATGTGCCTTCGGAAGCACGGTATCATCTATTTTATCAGACAATCAGGCAATTTATGCCTGCAATGACCTAACCAATATGGAAAAAAACTATAAAAAGTATGTTTCCCCGTGGGTCAATGTTTCATGTCAATCAGTGAAGTCAAGGGCCTCTGACATGGTTTATTTGACGACTTATACATATGTGCCTTCGGAAGCACGGAATCATCTATTTTATCAGACAATCAGGCAATTCAAGCCTGCAATGACCTAACCAATATGGAAAAAAAAATTAAAAAGTATGTTTCCCCGTGGGTCAATGTTTCATGTCAATCAGTGAAGTCAAGGGCCTCTGACATGGTTTATTTGGTGACTTATACATAATTATGTGCCTTCGAAAGCACGGAATCATCTATTTTATCAGACAATCAGGCAATTCAAGCCTGCAATGACCTAACCAATATGGAAATAAACTTTAAAAAGTATGTTTCCCCGTGGGTCAATGTTTCATGTCAATCAGTGAAGTCAGGTATGAAACAGAGATCCATGAAATCGCAGAAGACCATATGTATGAGGTCATTTGTGGAAAGCACCACACAGATCTGAGCTAGCCCAGACAGTGCAACCATTAGTCGATGTTATCAACAAGATGCTCTCACGCATTACCAAACTGCCTCTCCACCAGTGAAGTAACCCATCATGAAACGAGACCACATCGCTGGTCATACGAGTGATTTCGCAGCGTTATTGGTAAAAGAAGGTGGTTGAGAAAGAGGCGCCTGTCGACCTTCGGAGACTCATGAGCTTTGAGCAATGGTTGACAAACAGACAAATATAGATATTATTGCATGTTGCTCTTGTACTGGTTTTTGGGCCGAGGTATTTGCCGGAGAAAGAGACGGCTTTGGTTAAAGGTCATTGGTCAACTGCTTGTTTTTGTAATGTTAGACATTGTATTTCTTTTTCTTATAGCGATTCAATTGGCAGTTTTTAAGGTTCCGTACTCAAAGGGTAACCAATGCAACCTTATTACTAAGTTTACGCTGTTAATTCCGTCTGTCTGTCAGCGGACTGTATCTCAAGAACCGTAAAGGATACCTAGACTATTGAAATTCTCTCAGATGGTGTATTTTTATTGCCACTATAACAAAAAATAATAAAAACGGCAAAAAAAAAACAAGTTTTTTGTATGGGAGCCCCCTTAAATATTTATTTTATTCTGTTTTTTAGTATTATTTGTTATAGCGGCAACAGAAATACATCATCTGTGAAAATTTCAACTGTCTAGCTATCGCGGTTCTTGAGATACAGCCTGGTGACAGACAGACAGACAGACTGCGAAGTCTTAGTAATAGGGTCCCGGTACGGAACCCTAAAAATGATTATATAGCCTGCTTACTCTAACTTTGAAAAGATTACGGTTGTAAGCGTTGGGAAACACAGACGCAGGCAGAGATTTCCACTCCTTTGCAGGGCGCATTATGAAAGACGCTTGGAAACGCTTGATTGTTGTGAAGAGATTGAATTAAACTCAAGAATAAGGAAAGTATTTATTGAAGTGAGCACTTTTCTTGAGATGGGTATAAAATGTTAAACTCGCGTCAGGACACGTGACCTGATCGAAAATTCGTAAGACGTCAGGACACGTGACCTGATCGAAAATTCGTAAGACGTCAGGACACGTGACCTGATCGAAAATTCATAAAACGGATGATTCAAAAATGCCCAACGTTAATGTTCAAGTTTTCACTTCTGCCGGCATTCCCGGAGTGCAACCCGTTCTTTCTTTTATTCATCCCATTTCCTACGATTTCTACAAATCGACTGATGTCTTCTTTTAAAGCAATAAAAGTAGATCAACAAAATGGAGCCATAATTTTTGGTAAACAACAAATCGTTTACATATTTCGGTCGAGGCTAGGATGTAAGCCTGACTCGTCAAGCAGGACTGACGACAAATGCTTGAGATAATGACCGGACTGCATGACAACAGCATCCTTGAATTTTACTGCGTAAAGTCTAGAGAATTGATGATCATGCTGCAAGACTTTGGTTAAGTAGGCAAGTACTTATATTTTTATCATTTTAGCTTGTAACTGTCAAGTTCTTCCTCTTTTTACATCCTTAACTTAATCTTATTGTACGATGTTTTGATTTGATCACGGAAATTAGTCTTTACCATAAGAAATAAAAAACTTATTCAAAAAAATACAACCGACTTTCAAATAAAAAAAATACTACCTACAAAGTAAAAAAATACTTTAATTTCGGAAGCCGGTGTTTTTGTTAGTTTCTTCGTATTTTGACACGGACTTCCGAAATTAAATTACTTGGAAGCCGGTTGTATTTTTTTATAAAAAGTTTTTTATTTTTCACTTTTTAGTGGTATCCACACCTAACAACACCAATGCAAAATCGCAGAAAAGCAAAATACGCAATTTCGATTACTTGGATGACAAAAAAATCATCAATCAAGTAAACGAATTCCAGCTATTTCGATTTAAAATACAAACAACGAAACCGATTCTTATAAAATTTAAATGGGACCAATCTGCAAGTATATTATCCTTTCAGATAAAACAAGAATGTTATTCAAATCGGTTCATAATTGACGGAGTTATGATGAGGTAACAAAGATAAGAAAAAATAAATAAAAATACAACGAATTGAGAACCAACCTCCTCCTTTTTGGGAAGTCGGTTAAAAATGAAAATGAATGAAGTGTTTATATGCGCCAATCACGACGTACAGATTACTTACGCGGTTACTTGTCATTAAAAAAAACCGACTTGAGAGTTGAAAGATAAGCGTCAAATCCAGGCAAAATGGCCATTGCTCATCATAATGCTGGGACTCAACGACTACATATCTCTTCCAGATTAAGAAGGTTAAATTAAACCAAAATTATGATGTGTCTATCATATCTATATTTATTAACTTTGCTGATAAGGTCTACCTTATTGAAGTTGTGCATTTTTCAGAATGAAAGGTAACCTTTGGCAATAGGGAATATGCATGAAAAAAGTATTTATGATCTGAACAGTTTATCTAAAAGTTTTCGAAAATATAATACTAACTGTGAAATAAGAATCTAAATTGCTCGAAAAACGAACGAGATACAATTACTTTAAACAAATATATCTGTCCCTCTCGCGAAAACGCTGTTTTCTATGGCAGCTGTATGGTCATCGTGTAATTTGACGTCACATTACGTATCGGACTTCTCTTTCTAACTGCATTCTTTGAAGCTTTATAACTTAATAAATGATGAAGGTATTTAAAAAATAAATTCATGATTGTATACTAGAGTATACAATCATAGAATAAGTATTATATTTTGCAAATAAAAAAATTGCATGCATATTCCCTATTTGTAGCTGTCTATCAGTGAAAGAATTATTATCATCGGATTAGTATTTCTCTGTCGCTTCTCAGAAATAACCGTACAATTATTCTTCTTCAAACTATTAGTTTAGATAAATATTCCCATATATTTTATCACAATTAAAACGAGCTTCTACACCCAAAAATCCTTCTACACACCAGTGCAGGTCAAGGCATGCACTGCGGTGACCACTGCATGTAAATAGTTGCATTGTATCGATCGAACCTCATTGGTATGCGCGGGCGCATCGCCGCGACCTTGGGCGCTGGGCGGCTTGACCCCGCGGTTAGTACGCCTATGTGACTGTGGAAGTGAGGACCACACCCGTGGACTTAATTGAGGAAGTCGGATATCAATGGTATTGGTGGGTTTGAAGATCGGAAAAAACAATGGGATCCTTGAACGCTGTTAGGGCAAGGTTTCGGTTGGTAGGCGTTGAAAAAAGGAAAAAGCTGGCGAAGCACGTGTCGGGCCACGCATACTGTTTGGTCCCAAAATCAAGACAGAAGTTTAAAATAATTTCGAGTCCATAATCGAGCGACCCTAAAATCCATGAACCATTGACTAAAATAATTAAAAAATTACCCACTGAAGTTTGTTACAATTTAAAACCGCCAAAAATAACTCTGCCAAAATTTAAAGGGGATGAAAAACGGATATTAAAGAGACCTTTTAACGCGAGAAATAGTGGCATTTTGGAAAATAATCAAGCATCAATGGAGATCTTTTGAGTTTTGATTTAATTTCACGTCTTAGGTTAACATTAGCTTTTGAAGATATGACAATGTGTTACGTTCAGCTGAGAAAGTATTTATAATAGTATAAGCATAACATCTAACCCATTATAGCCTTAAGTTTATGATAAATAGAAAAATCTTTACATAACACCTATAAAACAAAGTCGATTTTTTTCATTTGTACGCATATATCTTTAAAACTACGCAACGGATTTTAATGCGGTTCTCACCAATAGACAGAGATTCAAGAGGAATGTTCATGTTATTTATATGTCATTCCAATATTCTTACGAGAACGGGAAAATTGAAATAGGTATGCGCGAACAGAGTCGTAGGCAAAATCTAGTCTTCGATAAATTCCAAGTGTATTAAACAAGCCCATAAATATTCACAGATAAATAGGTACCTTCAAATGACCGCTTCATCAAACAATCAAAGGTGACAGACCATTAATGGACACCGCTTGATAATCGTGTTGATTGCAGTTTGTGGCCTTGAGGAGGACGCAATTATAATTCCATCTTTTGACATACGATCGGTTTTGAATTAAAAATTTGAAGTTGAGTATTAGCCAAATGCAAATTGACAACCTGAAAACCTGTCTAAGTTTTTTTTTTTTTAATATTGATAGGCATACGTTTTACCACTATCTCGACTAATGTTAAGCGATGCTGCGGTCTAAGGTGGAGCACGCTTGCCTAGAAGTAATCTATTCACTCTTAAAAACTCCCAGGTTGTAGCTATCAGGAAACACAGACTCAGTCAGTATAAGTTTGGTATTAAAGTAGTGTTACGGGCAGGCAGAAGCCAGAAAATCCGGCAGCAGTCTTGTAATGGAGTTTGGCTGTGGGGAACAGTCAAATACTGGTACTCATGCATCATGCATCGACACGGTTTTACTGGAAGTCAACCCCAACTACGTAGGAAAGGCCAAAATTTGAACACGTTAGTATTTATAAAGGTAACTCGGAAAGACTGGATGAGAAAGTAGGAGGTTCAATAGGCTTGTGTCCTGAAAATTGAATTAGTCCGTCAGTTAGATTATCAAAGAATATTTGACCCGTGTTTTTTCTTTTGTTACGCGGAACCAAAATTGACGAAGTTACGACGCTTTTAAAATTCTCAATACGTCACACCTTCGCAAAAGTTTTAGAGAGTCGTGACGTCACGAGCCCCCACTCCCGAGTTTTGATGCGTTTTATCTTTGTCAATATTCATTGATTTACAAAAACAAAAAATACGAGTCCATTATTTTTGAATACTCTAACTGACTGACTAAATAGTTTTGCAATTTGTGGATGATGGAAACTAGCCTATTATTGCGGCGCAGCTTGGGCCCGACGTTCTCGACTGCTGCATATAGGCCTAGTTAGCCTCATCCTGCCGACAGACAGACGTTCACTGCTATACATAGGACAAGTGCCACAACAAACGGTCCTGTGCGTCTCGCATCCATCGACTGGTTAGACTGAGTTAATTAGTTTGATTGACTGAGGGCGGATAGACGTGATAAGCATATGAACCACATTTAAGAGCTGTCAATGTCATTATTTTCTATGGAATATTGACACTGACAACTCTTTTTTATTTTTTAGGGATGGGATATCATCAAATGACTTCTCCCGCTCTGGGCGGAGCGAGAGGGAGTGTCTTCTACTGACTAAAACCCATCCATGTTCCTTCATTGCCCTATGTGTTCCGGAGCCGCGGTATCTCTTTCGAATAGTCCCGCAACTCCGGCAGGCGTCGGCCCTTTCGGGTCCCTCTCAATGCTGACTCTCTTTGAGGCGCGCGTGGAACACGAACGCGCCATCGACACGGCAAACTGACAACACTTGAATGCAGTTTAGATGTACTGATTGCGATCAGTTTCATTGGTGAAAATTCCGCTCTTAGTCCGTGGCTTCTTCTTCCTATCGGTGTTTTCTGAAAGACTTAGGTACCTATGAACCTATGGGCTTAGTTTTTTAGTAACGAGTAAAACGATTTTAGTTAACTATACTCGAAAAGATCAAGGAAGTGGTAAAGAGTTTCAAACGTAACACCTTGTTACTTATACGGTTAACCGAGGGTTTCTATTTATCTAGTGAAAGCATATCCCGAGGTTTACCGAACGGCGCGAGCGCGTGCGCAGGCGCCGACCGCGGAAACATGGCCGCGGTTACATGAGCGACTACGTAAGTAGACACATTTGATAATGCAGTTATGTGTACTGGGATTATAACGTTTGGATACACTGTAATTTGATTTGTTTTAGTGGCGATAGTTGTAGTGATGTTTTCGGTGTGGTGATAAATCATCATCTGTCTAGCCTAGACCCAAGTAAATTGGGGTCGGCTTCCAGTCAAACCGGATTCAGCTGAATACCAGGATTATACGTGGGGCGGCTGCCTACCAGACCTCCACAAGCCATTAACTGGGTAACACGGTACTCCTCGGTGTGGTTCTTATATAGTTGTTCATTTGGAAGTTTTTACTTAGTTCTCCAGGTACTTACGGAAACCTTAAACCTAGGTTCATACTAATTGTAGAACCGTTTTTTTAAGAGTGGGAAAATATCAAACAACTCCTTCCGGTCTGGGCGAAGTGAAAGGGAGTGTCAGACTTACTGACTAAAACCCATCCGTGTTCCTCCTAATGCCCTCTGCGTTCCAGGGCCGCGGTGACTCTTTCGAACAAATTCCACAACCCCGGCAACTATAATTTATATCCTCCGTGGCTAATCACCGTTGAGTGAGGCCACCATGTTCGCAATTCGGTCGTGAGGAGTAGGTATACACGATAGGTTGGTATGATAAAAACTCTTGCTATGGTTACTTTAAGATTTGACAAGAGCTGATAGAAATTAAATAAAGTGAATTAAAGTTTTCTTAATTAGAACAAGTTAGGAAAATAATCCTAAGAAAACACATTGATATCTGAATGACAGTGTGCCATTAAAAATACAGAGCTTTGGATATTTAAAAAACTTGTAAAAATTCATGTACTTAAATAAGTAAACAATCAATTAGCTAATCGGTCAAATCAGATTAGCTTACTAAACAAGGAAGGTAATCTTCCTTGATTAATAAGTTAATAAATTGAAGGCAAAATTTAGGCCTCCAACATCTTTGGCTCATTTCCAGCAGATACCTTCCGTATAAATAATCCGCTAGTTAAATACTAATTAACCACTAGACACCCTGTATCATTGATGTACTTTAATAGGAATTCAAACTCCTACCTACTATCTTAGTTAAAACAAATAAAAGAGTCTGTTATAGGGCCTGTTTCACTACCTATTATTAAGTTCCTGTAAACTTACACGACTGACAATTTAATAAAAAAAAATAACTGCAGCAGGAATTATTGATATACTGCAACTACTGCAGGATTAAATAACTGCAAGAATTATTCATGTTAAGATAATTTATAACATAGCCATCACTTTGGTGTCGGTTTCCCGTACCCCTGAACATCGCCTACCTAACTAGAGAAACTGTATCCAAATGCGGTGTGAATCTAGGCCAATGTTCCCATCGCCTCTTTAGCTCAGTGGTAGAGCACTGGTCTCGTAAACCAGGGGTCGTGAGTTCAATCCTCACAGGAGGCATTCATATCTGGTTTAGTTTTTATGAACTTTGTGTTGTTTTCTCCTATTCAAGCAACTAGATTAATCTTTTTGATAATTTCATGTGAATTAAAATTCGATTTTCATTGAAGTTAAATTTTACAAGTCTACGTTGATTTTGCTTTGTATTAATCCCAACTGGTTTGGCGACCATGATTTGATTTGTTTGTTACGTTTGACGGCTATTTTAAAAGGTTCTACCTATTTTGATGAATGTTGGTACAGAAAGAGATGAAACCCTAGCTGGAGACGGATACAGGCTACTTTTTGTAATTAAATTAAAAAAAAAAAAAAAAAAAAAATGTTATGATCTTAAATAAACATTTATTTTGCTTATTTAAATTAAATATACTACTTCAGGTCGATTTTTTCATTGCCTTTGACATTATTAAACCTTTGACATTTCCTTATATAACGCATTTTTTACGGAAACTGTTGTCTTTGGTCAAAGTCATAAGAAATGTCAATATTAAAATCGATATGTCAATGTCAAAGGTCGTTCAATGACAAAAAAAAAAGATCTTAAATTGAATAAATGGGTATGCTCGCTCCACCGTAGACTTTATTTCTGTCATTTCTGAACTAGACTAGTCAAGAGCAAACCCATCACAAATAAAAAAAACCGGCCAAGTGCGAGTCGGACTCGCGCACCGAAGGTTCCGTACAAACTTGTACCTATAATTATATTATAAGCAAAAGTTGCGGTTTACGATTTATAACGTATTAAAAAAAACTTACTAGATCTCGTTCAAACCAATTTTCGGTTTCGGTAATGTACATCATATATTTTTATAGTCGTATCATTCTCTTATTTTAGAAGTTAAAGGGGGGATACCCATTTTACCACTTTGGAAGTGTCTCTCGCGCAAACTATTTAGAAAAAAATTATATTAAAAACCTCCATATCATTTTTGAAGACCTATCCATAGATACCCATCCATGGGTTTGATGAAAAAACCAAAATTGAGTTTCAGTTCTAAGTATGGGGAACCCCCAAAATTTACTGTTTTTTTTTTCTATTTTTGTGTGAAAACCTTAATGCGGTTCACAGAATACATCTACTTACCAAGTTTCAACAGCATAGTTCTTATAGTTTCAGAAAAAAGTGTTTGTGACATACGGACGGACAGACAGACAGACATGACATAAGGGTTCCGTTGTTTGCCATTTGGCTACGGAACCCTAAAAAGGGATATGTTTGTTAAAAAGAAATAGAATTGCTTCATTTACTTAGTCTCGCTCAGCGCACTTAGTGTGAAGAAGTGGAAATTATATTGATTTTGTCCTACTCTTCCGCTGTACTCTTCTGATTAATTTCGTTGCGGGATCCAAGACAGTTGAATCGTTTTTCCGGAACTCGTCGAGCTTCATTAGCTCGGCGTTTTTTTGGTAGTCGCCACTGTTGATTTTGGCTTTCAGGAGTTGCAATGGTTGAATGTGTGGCGGTCATGTCCAAAAACAAAAAAAACCCTCGCTTTTGGGGGGTGAAAAGGGGCAAATTCGTTTGTAATAGTTCTCCGCTGACAAACAGGAACTGCTATTTTAGCATAGATATACTGTCTACTAGTAAGAAATAGTGTTGCGATGTTTTTTATTTGTGATTGGTTTGCTCTTTGGGTGGTTTGGGTTTTATATAATAACTGCTTCAAGTTGTAGAATTCTTTCAAAGGGTTGTGCCACTAATTGCAAGCAAATATAGCCTCCTTAGCTCAGTGGTAGAGCACTGGTCTCGTAAACCAGGGGTCGTGAGTTCAATTCTCACAGGAGGCATTAATTTGTGATAATGTTTTTGTGTGATTTTAGTTTTGTAAAAATTAAAATTTTATTGAATTAATGAGTGTTGATACTTTAGCACATATTGGTGTATAGGAATAAAAGATTTGATAAATCATTTAGTAAATGATTTAAATCATTAAGTTATTTTAATTTGTAATTGTTGTGTGTTGGTGATTTTTTTAATTAATGATAAAAAGTTAGTTAAAACTGTCCAAGTCCAACATGAAATTTCATTGGAAATAAACAGTTCTTTTGTACTTATATTTAGGTATAGTGTTCAATTTTACTATTTTTCTGTGTCACGTACATACAGTAAATTAATAAAAATGAATCGAGAAAGAAACATTAATCTAATAAGTTAGTTGGAGGTAGTTAAGTAAGTTAGTTATAGTTACTTACTTTCCCTGAATTCCCTGCCAGAGTCTGTGTTTCCTGATGGCTACAACCTGAGAGTCTTTAAGTCAAGAGTGAATAGGTTACTTCTAGACAAGAGTGCTCTATCTTCCACCGCATCATCGCTTAACATCAGGTGAGACAGTGGTCAAACGTATGCTTATCAATAGTAAAAAGGCACCTCTAATATTATCACTAACAAGCTAAATTAGGTAAGCACCCAGTCACCTACCTGTTTACCGGAACCAATTAAAGATTATATCACATTTTTTTATTCATCACGGAACGTCGGATAAAACAAAAAGTGATTGTGCGTCTGTTTTATAACGAATGAAAAAGGAAAGTGACAGTCATAACATAAAATGTTTTCGTTTTATCAGTACTAAGAAATTACAAGTTTAAAAGATCTTTACATTAGTTTGTAGGTACGTAAATTTATAATTTAACTAGCTGGCCCGCGCAACTTCGTCTGCGTCACATTATTCATTACTAAAATGGCTATTAAAAAATAAGGGTTGATCGTAGAATGGTGATAATTGAGGATTGTATGTATTTTTGTATGTTGTATCATAAAAAAATAGAAATTAAAAATTTTGTCTAAAAAATAAAATAAAAAATTTGGGGTGGACTACCCCTAACATTTAGGGGGATGAAAAATAGATGTTGGCCGATTCTCATAGATACCGGATAAGCACAAAAAATTTCATCAAAATCGGTCAAGCCGTTTCGGAGGAGTATGGCAACGAAAACTGTGACACGAGAATTTTATATATTAGAAAATATTAGGTGAAGGTAGCTTTTTAGTTTTTGATTTTTTTTTTCAACCGACTTTAAAGCACAGCAGTGCTATTCTGTAACAACATTTTCGTGTCTCGACAGCGGAATCCGAGGTGAGTTTCAAATTCGTATAAATATAAGACCTTATGACGTGTGAAATAAAGTTCACTTTGTAAGCTTAGTCACTCAGGTGAAGTCGATATCGAAATGGTTATTTACAGAATAGACTAGCTGGAAATGCATTTCATCTTCACAGTCAGCCCATTCTAGCCCACCCAAACCATATTACCGAATTTAAGAACGTAAAAATATGATATCAAAAAAACTTACGTAAACTGTGCTCAGCATTCGCGAAACTCGTCAAAAAAACCACAAGTAATAATGAACCAAACATTTTTGATTATTTTTATTTTTCACTCTCTGTAACACATTCGCGGTTTTCGAACGAAAGTGACAGTTCTCGCGCATGCGCTGTGCCGACTGAGGCGCGCGCGAAACACCCGCCATATTTATTTGCGATGGCGGGAATCGTTGCGAAATATGATTGCTTCTCAATTTCGTCTCATGATTATATTGTTGTAATTTTCCATGGTTTAATAAATAAAGGATTTTGTTTTTAATACTACATGACTGTACTTTATTTGTTAGAATATTTCGGAGGAACAAGAATTTTAATTGATTTACTAGCATTCTAGCAGTTACTACAAAATATGAACCGGTCTTTTTGATAAACAATTTTTATATTTAACTAGCTGACCCGTGCAACGTCGTCTGCGTAACATTTTTCATTACTGCTCCGCTCCTATTGGTATTAGCGTGATGATATATAGCCTATAGCCTTCCTCGATAAATGGGCTATCTAACACAGAAAGAATTTTTCAAATCGGACTAGTAGTTCCTAAGATTTGCGCGTTCAACCAAACAAACAAACAAACTCTTCTGCTTTTTATTATTATACTGCTTTATAATATTAGTATAGATTAAAGATTAGTTTAAGCTTTGCCATTTAGACTTTTTTATCATAAGTATCTTCTAGATTGATTTTGTTTCATCATAACAATCAATCCTCCAAAGAAAGTTGTACCCTGTTTTCTTTTTAACGAAATAAGAAACATATTTAAAAGGATTTCGTGATAGATTAGTTAGAAAAGAAGAGTAAAAGGAGATTTAAAGAAAAAAAAGATTATGGTTTTGTCTAATTGATTCCTTTTTAGGGTTCCGTAGCCAAATGGCAAAAACAGAACCCTTATAGATTCGTCATGTCTGTCTGTCTGTCCGTCCGTATGTCACAGCCACTTTTTTACACTATGTCTTCGTTTCTATGTAATCTTCGTAAGTCAGCTGGATTTTTTTTTTTTTGGAATTATACAGTAGGTACCTACCTTTTCGTTGTTTTTGTTCTTTTCCGTATATTTTATGTCTACATAAAAAAAATATTATTTTAGTAATATTAGTTCAATAATTAATAACATTTTATGTAGTGTCAAACACACAAGTTATAACAAATAAACTATTACACACTGATAATGCTGTTCCGAACTCAAATGAAATTGGATCAGGGGCCTTTTGGAACTAAGATCGATTGTATTATTCTTTTTTTTAATCTTTATTTGATTTTGTACAGGGATTTTTGTACACTTATGTGACGATGTCAATCCCAGTTTTAATCTTATAAAATAGCTAGACATATAGTGACGAAGATGACAGCAAATAGAGATGCATTGAGGAAGGAAAACGCAGCGTTGTCTCCAAACAAATTGTGATAATGGCAAAAGGCACTTATTATAAAAAGAAAGCCGGCCAATTTACTGGTCATTTTGAAAGGGCCCCTTTCCACTCAGATGGACCGTCTTTTTGTACGGAAAACGGAAGCTGGACGTGCGTGTTCACATCTAAGACGTCTATTTAAACGGAAGCGACCGACGATCGGCAAATTCGTTCACAACTTCACACTACATCCGATCCGGGCATTTAGACAGCTCTTCGCGGTGGCAAAACATCTGTCTAAAAAACCGGATCCATTCTTTTTCTCGGATCCGTGAATCCGTCTAAGAGCGGAAATCACCAATGAAATTGATCGCGATCAAGCTGCATTCGAGAGTTGTCAGTGTCAACATTCCATAGAAAATAATGACACTCTGACAGCTCGTAAACTTGGTTCATATGTTGATTTGATTGCGTTCGGTTTCAGATTGATGAAATCCGCCCTAAACGTGTGTGAAATAAATTGTTACGGTAGAGCACACTGTGCAGCTGTGCCCCGCTTGGTGTCCTCGAAGCGGCGATCGGCGGCGACCTCTCGCGTCCGGCCCTGGTCCAAGCCATGGTCCGGAGCGAGACGGAATGGGACGCTGTTGCCTCCGTCTGCGAGGCAGTCATGCTAGCGAAGGAGGTGGCGGAGAGGGAGAGGAGAACCTCTCGTCCCAGCCGCCGTGGTGGACGCCGCGGGCGTCGGGGACCACCTGGTGACCTCCGGCCACCGTAGGCAAGGGCCTGTGGACAACGAGCTATGGGTGGCTCGCCGTCCGTCCGTCTAGTGACGACAGGCCGTGTCGACGGCGCGTTAGTGTTCCACGTGCGCCTCAAAGAGAGTCAGCACACAGAGGGGCCTGAAAGGGCCGACGCCTGCCGGAGTCGCGGGATTATTCGCAAGAGACACCGTGGCTCCGGAACACAAAAGGCAATGAAGGAACATGGATGGGTTTTAGTCAGTAGAAGTCTGACACTCCCTCCCGCTACACCCAGAGCGGGAGGAGTCATTGGATGATTTCCCACCCCTAAAAAAAAAAAAAAAATGTTCTGCTACTGGCATATACGTGTCTTTATACGGACCGGATAAAGAGACGGTCCATCTTTGAACAGGCACTTAAAAAAGAACAAGGATAGTATTCGATTGCGTTGTCATTCATTGTTTGGTTATAGAAATAGTGAAGGCTATAAGAAATATTCGGAATGTTTGTAGTTTTTCATAACCGCTGGTTAACCAACTCGCCAGTTGGCTATTTTTAAAGGTCAACAGCATCAAAGATTGCACTGTGAAACACTGAATAATTACTAATACGATAAGATGACGAGAAAATGGAAGAAGAAAAAATGCTGTTCAGAGCTGCGGTAAGTAAGGGTTTAGCTGCAATATAATAATTATGAAACGGGTATTATTTTCACAAGAGAAGTGTAGCCTATTTATCTAAGCTTTTTATAAAATTGCCGCGTTTGTGTGTTTACGGTCACAAATTTATTTTCAAGCACCTCTTGGCGTCGAATAAGGCTACTTGGAATGACATGTAACTTTGTAAGCTTGCAATAATATTTTAGTATCGAGCTGGATTTTTTATTTGAGATTGATTTGCTCTTGACTCTAGTCTAGGTTAGAAATGACATAGACTAAAACGAAGATGGAGCGAGCTTACTCAGAAGAAGCATATTAAAAGCGAGAATCAACCAAAAAAATGTGACACCGTCTTTATTGGCCTTCATTGAATTTTTATTGAAAGAGATTAATTTCTTGAATCGAAAATTATTCAGTGAAGGATTGTCTGTAAGGTAATCAGCGTAGGTTATTGTGTCCGAAAGACCAATTCTTAAAACAGGAAGTGGCAGTAGTCATCACGACAGACATTTTTAGGGTTCCGTACCCAAAGGGTAAAAACGGGACCCTATTACTAAGACTTCGCTGTCTGTCTATCTCTGTCTGTCACCAGGCTGTATCTCAACAACCGCGATAGCTAGACAGTTGAAATGTTCAGAGATTTCTGTTGCCGCTATAACAACAAAATACTAAAAAACAGAATGCAATAAATTTTTAGGGGGCTCTCATACAACAAACTTGATTTTTTTGCCGTTTTTATAGATAATGGTACGGAACCCTTCGTGCGCGAGTCCGACTCGCACGGCCAGTTTTTATTCATAGCCTATGGTACCTAAACAACTCGAGGACATATTTTTGTTTTGTTACATTACAATGTTATGCAACATCGTTCTGGTAATAACGTTTAAAAACAACCTTATTTTTAAACGGTTCAATTTTTTTGCGAACTCCGTATAAAAAACACAGTTGGCGATATAAATAAATTGAACAAGCTGACCTATGAGTTGTTGTTGTAATAAAATGGCCACAGGCTACGTTCTCATCGCTAGCTAAATACCATTACAAACAAGAACGAAAAATAGAAAAATATTTTCTGTAAGGAATCGAACGTAGGTGATAAATTTGTTACATTTCTACATAAAGTATCATCTAATTAAAGAACTTAATAAACCAAGTTCCACGTCGGAAAGAATCAGAAGTTCCTAGTTGATGGGCAACCTTTACTAAGACAGATACAAAGAATAAAAAGTGTTCATGCAACATTCAGACTTGCGCTTGACTACAATAAGGACTTTTTTTATTAAGTAACTTGCTTTTGCCTGCAACTTCACTGCATACCCCGTTTCGTCCCGTTTCCGTGGGAATTTTGGGAAATACCCGAGGAACCTACATGCCAAATTTCAGCTCTCTGTTGTCTGTCAGTCATTCAGTAACGGAAGAATTTAATTATAATTAGGATGGGCTTGCTCTTGACCACAAGCGATGGAGAAGGTCTATGATAGAGCGAGCGTGCCCAGAAGATGTCTGTTCACTCTTGCTTTGAAGGCAGACGGGTTATAATAATATGTGGACGCAGACGATGGCAGAGAGTTCCACACTTTGGCTGTGCGCATAATAAATGTGGAGGAGAAGCGCTGGGTACGACTAGTCGGGATATCGACCAAGTACGGGTGGTACCCTGCAGTACGTCTGGTATTCCGGTAGTTAAAAGGCTATGGTGGGATCAGGTCGTGGAGTTCCTGCGCACACTCACCAAAGTACAATCTGTAGAAGACCGACAGGTAGGCAACACTACGCCGATGAGCTAGGCTGTGAAGCTAAGCCACCAGGCAGCGTCTTGTCACCTATAGGTGACAAGACGCTGCCTGGTGGCTTAGCCTCTTTGCTCTATATTGGAATTGAAATTACCACACAACGCGTCGCTTTTAACTTTCATAAAGGCTAATAAAACTAGGACTTGAAACAAGCAACGCAATTCAAAGAACATACAAGTTTATTACAATTGAAATCACTAATAAACAGTTAGGTAACTCAGAAAAGTAATATAATAATAATATACCTTAACATCCTTGAAATCATTCGCATACAACTTATTTGAAGGAACCAAAGCAGCAATTCTAAACGGCAAACGGTGAGATTGGAATGAGCTTCCAGAAATTTCTGTTGACGTCATAAACTTAAATTATAACAACGTCATTGTCTTGTATCTGTTTGTAGTTATATCTGCCATCATCCTGGTATTCTTGGTACCCTTTTTGATACTTCAAAGCCAAGGAATTCTCCGGCAAATTCCTACTAAATATAGAATTGCCGTCTGCAGCTAGTTTTACCACCCCAAAGTAGACGTATTCATCTTTCTGTCTGTTCTCTTTCCTTCTCTCTTCTATGATGAGAGATTCTTTAACTGGAAGAAGAAGAAGCATATCTTGCGAGTCTTCCGAATTGATTTTAACTTTCGCTTGAATTGTACCATTGATTTTATCTCCTGCTTTTTCTTGTTTGATGTCCATTGGCAGCTGGCATTCCACGCATCGGACTTTATTGTTGTAATCAGTGTTCAATGGAACGGGAAATAAGCGTTCGTTTAGATAGAATCTGTAGACACATTTGTGGTCTTGCAAGCTAGTAGCACTAACTCTGGTTTTGATTCTGGATTTCGCTGAATGACATTCGAAATAGTTCTGCTGACGAAATTCTTTAAGCTGTTTGATGTTTACGTCACTGTTTGGGTCTAAAAAACTTTCTGTATCATCTTCGGAGTCAGAACATATTGTGTAAATTGAGTCTTGCGATACTGTGCGCATTTCAGGTACCTCTGTGATGGTGTCTAGGGAAACTTTCCTAGTAATATTGCCATTGTTATTTTCATGCAGTGATTCTTCATCGTTGTAGAAGTTCTCATTCTTATAGTATTGATGAACAGGTTTCGATAGCTTTTTGGTAACTTTTTTCACGTTGTTATCGTTTTTGACGCATTTGGCATTGACAGCACTGAGAAGGGAATTGATATTCCTACCCTGAGGCTTTCCGTTGCCTTTAGAATCGCCACACTTCCTGCAGTAGTCCACAACATTATTTTGGCACTTTTTAGTGACTGTTGAATCTGATTTCGTCGTTTTCTTTGGCTTCGCAGGGCACTTCTGGACATTCACACCGATCGAAAAACTTTTGCTTCCAGCGCAAGTCGAAGGTATTAACGGTTTCTTAGATGTAAGTATTTTTTTAGGCGAACTGATATGATATTTCAAAGTTGTCTGTGAATTTCCTTTAGTAGTCCTTGCACGGTAATCAACTGAACTTTTAGGAGTAGCAAAACTTGTTATTTTATTGGACATCGCGATGAAAATGAACCCATAACTTAAATCTACCGTGGACGATCAAATTGTATCACTGAATTGTTGTAAAAATCGCGTTACCATGGTTACGAGTTGACAACAGATAGCATAGTGTTTTTGTTTACTTTTTAAAGAGGGTTCGAATCAAATCTAAGTAGCGTTTTAATCAAACGTAACTAATATTATTACAGTTATATTAAAAATACATAGTTTCGCAATAACAGAGAGTAGATTACGGTAGGAATATTTATGTTGCCCTCTACTTCCATCTAGCGGCGAGTAGCGGAACCAAGTGCTGGTAACGTTTCCCCAAGTTGTTGTACAGATGGCGCTTTATAGAGAACGCAACACAGCGCCATCTATATTAACTTGTAAACTCTGGATTGTAGTTGGGTATTTAAGAAGGTAATAGGTAATCTAACTTTAGCATAATAATATGTCGCATCATGAAAAAAAAGGTCATTATTTATATTTATCTACATTGCGGTGGTTTCAGACATAAGATAAGTGAAGCAGATGACTTATACAGAAGACAAGATAATAATGTTGCACCATACACAAATAAATTGAGTCAATAGGAGATGCATTTCCCAATGTTAAAGTCTAGTTTCAGGCAAATACCAAATCAAATTAAAAAGGTTATCCAATATCCACATCGTCATCCACACGACTTTGCCCTTTGCGGGGCCTCTTTTTAGGGTTCCGTAACCAAACGGAACCCTTATAGATTCGAAATATCTGTCTGTCTGTCTGACTGTCCGTCCGTATGTCACAGCCACTTTTTTCTTTCACTTCCGATACTATAAGAAATATGCTGTTGAAACTTGGTAAGTAGATGTATTCTGTGAACCGTATTAAGATTTTCACACAAAAATAGAAAAAAAAAACAATACATTTTGGGGGGTCCCCATACTTAGAACTGAACCTCAAAATTTTCTAAACTGAATAGTTTGCGTGAGAGACACTTCCAAAGCGGTAAAATGTGTGTGTGTCCCCTTAACTTCTAAAATATGTGATGTACATTACCATATAAACTACCACCGAAAATTGGTTTGAGCGAAATCTAATAAGTAGTTTTTTTTAATACGTCATAAATCGTAAACCGCAACTTTTGCTTATAAAATATACCTACAGGTTTGTACGGAACCCTCGGTGCGCGAGTCCGACTCGCACTTGGCCGCTAGTTTTTTTTTGTATGGAAATCGGCCCACACTTCTGTACCAACTTTATGCAGGCCATGACGATCATTGAAAAACCGGTCAACTTCCGTTCCACAAAAGGTTTTGTATACTCAAAAAATCACGTTTCTTGTATTTAACACACATACCACATATTCCACACACATGCCCATAGATAGACCCCCAGACGCAGACGAAGTTGCGCGGATCAGCTAGTTATACATAACTAGCTGACCCGTGCAACGTCGTCTGCGTAACATTTTTCATTACTGCTCCGCTTCTATTGGTCTTAGCGTGATGATATATAGCCTATAGCCTTCCTCGATAAATGGGCTATCTAATACTGAAAGAATTTTTCAAATCGGACCAGTAGTTCCTGAGATTAGCGCGTTCAACCAAACAAACAAACAAACAATCAAACAAACAAACAAACTCTTCTGCTTTATAATATTAGTATAGATGTACACTATGTACAGGCCTATTGTAGATAGCACTCCCTAAAACGCATCCGTGTTCCTCCTAGTGCCCTTGGCGTTCAAGAGCCGCGGTGATTCTTTCGAACAAATTCCGCAACCCTGATAGTTAGTAACTTAATTTCATTTTTGTGTTGCCCACTTTAAGTTAAAGAAACTCCATTTCTTTTCTTTCTTGTCTAATTTTCTTGATTCAAGAAATAACTTGCCCAAATGGAAGAAGTTTTGCCGACCAGTAAAAAGTGGAAACTTATAAGTTGTGTAGTTGAGTGAATGAATGAAACTTTGAGTGCTTGAGTGAACTACCAAATGACTGTTTTCAGAACTACTCAGTGTAATTTTTTCGATAGCTTCGTTATTTTGTAGGGTTACTATGGATTTTGAAGAACTTCTTACATTTTTTTTATTATTTTTGTTTAATATAAGTTCCATGGAATAAAAAAAATATAGTTTTAACGTTCTTAATAGCCTCATAAAAGAAACTTCTGTCTAAGTTAGCCTGATTTTTAAATTTTAGTAAGGTACCTATACTAGCAATTCACCCGCGATTTCGTTCGCGGGGTTTTAGTATTGAAATTTTCGTAGGATCTATTTTTTTTTTCTAGTTATAAATAAAGTCTATGACACTTAAAAATAACGTGACATTGGTAAAAGAATTTTCAAAATTCTTTCAGTAAATCTAGATATTACCTCTTTTTTTTGGATGTTTTTTTAATGAATGGGAAATCATCAAATGACTCCTCCCTCATTGGGCGAAGCGGAAGGGAGTGTCAGACTCTTACTGACTAAGACCCATCCGTGATCCTCCCAGAGCCCTTTGCATTCCAGAGCCGCGACGCCTCTTTCGAACATAACTTGCAGCCCCCAGAGATTACCCCTACAAATTCACTAACTTTGTCATTTTATAATATTACTGGCTAACCCGTGTTCTCTTCGTTAGGAGCTTTTTTTCGGGTTAATATTTAGCCTATAACACTCACAAATAAAGTGGCTTTCTGTCGAATAAGTTCTGATTCTATCTCTATTATCCGCTCCAAATTCATAGTCACCTCAATAAAGTTCAATTGTATTTTCTTACGAAACTACTTTTAGAGTAAAACTTACTCCGGTGACCTTTGTCTTTAGTATGAGGAGCTGAATCTCTGCGACAATATTATGCTGATCTTCGGAGAGAGGATGTAATGCTGTTTTTATCTCACAAGTTTTATATGTATGCGGGTTTGGCCTGATTTGGTAATTGTTAAACTTTTTTTTCGTCTTTGGGATTGTGATTCTTATAGTATGGTCTTTTTTGGCAAGAGTGAAAGTACCTAGTATTGGCTATTTAGTCTTGCAAGTCTAAAAACGCCACTTTAGCAGATCACCCTACCCCGTCTCTGTCAATATTCCCAATCAAGCTTAAAACTAATGCGTTAGCGATAAAGATGAAAATTAAATTTGACAGATTGTTGTGATATTATGATTCTTTTGTTTATAGGCATACGTTTGACCGCTATCTCATCTGATGTTAAGCCATGATGCGGTCTAAGGTGGAGCACGCTTGCCTAAAAGTAACCTATTCACTCTTGACTTAAAGACTCCCAGGTTGCAGCTATCAGAAAACAGACTCAGGCATGAATTCCACTCCTTAGCTGTACGCACAATGAATGTATTCCCAAAACGTTTTGTGGGTATAGGTGGGATGTCCACCATGTACCGGTGGCGCATCGCCGTACGTCTTGTGTTCCGATGGTGGAACGGGCTTGGCGGAATTAAATTATGCTATTCTGTCGCACACACCCCAAAATGTAACTTTGGAGCTTCGATTCAACGAGCTTATCATTGCCGATGATCCTTTTGGCTCGTTTATCAATTGACTCAAGGGCATCAAGCTGGTATCTGGCAGATTCGTCCCAAAGAAGAGAGCAGTACTCCATACACGATCGAACTTGCGCTTGATACATTTTAAGAAGCTGTTCCGATTCTTATGATGATTCTCCTAAACTGGCTTTATGCTTTCGGTCTAATAAGAATACATTGTTTTTTTTTTTTTATTTTATCATTCTCTTATTTTAGAAGTTAAGGGACGCACACACACATTTTACCACTTTGGAAGTGTCTCTTGCGTAAACTTATCAGTTTAGAAAAAAATGATATTTTATGAGAAACCTCAATAACTATCATTTTTAAACCACTCGTATATGGATTTGATGAAAAAAAATTTTTGATTTTCAGTTCTAAGTATGGGGGGATGCTTTTTTTTCTACTTCATATCATAATTTATTGTTTTTTTGGTTCACAGAATACATCTACTTACCAAGTTTCAACAGCATAGTTCTTATAGTTTCGGAAAAAAGTGGCTGTGACATACGGACGGACAGACAGACTGACAGACAGACATGACGAATCTATAAGGGTTCCGTTTTTTGCCATTTGGCTACGGAACCCTAAAAATGAAGTACTACAGAAGATTATAATTCATAGTACTGCACTGTTTAAACCGATTGTATCTGTAGTTGCAACATTACAAAAGTTAGGAAACTGATTTTATTCTAGTCCCAAGCTGCATCTGCGTACATAAAAGGATTGTGAAAAAATATCTCATTAGATGGAGTAATTATTTAGCGATTAACATGGAAATAGAAAAGAAAATGAAATAGGTACATCTAAATCATGTCTCAGCTTCCTACAGGGTTAACACTTATTTTAAAATTTGCTAGGTATCTAATTGTCCCTCTGATCAATCTTTGCGGCGATAAGCCGTCGTCGGCTTGGGGCACATCACACTCTTTTTTTTTTTTATTTAAGACTAGCTGTCCCCCGCAGCTTCGCTCCCGTTTTACCCGCACACTTCCCGTTCCCGTGAGATTTCCGGGATAAAAACTCCTATGTCTTTCCTCGGGTCTCAAACTATCATGTACAAAATTTCATCCAAATCCGTCCAGCAGTTTTGGAGCCTATTCAAATCAAAGAAACAAATCTTTCCTCTTTATAATATAATTAGTGTAGATTAGTGTAGATGGGTTTACTCTTGACTCTAGTTTTGCTTATAGATGAGAGAGGCAAAGTCTACAATGGAGCGGGCTTACCCAGAAGCCTGTTCACTCTAAATTTGATAAGATTAGAAGACGCAGGCAGAGAGTTCCACTCCTTTGCTGTGTGCATTATGAAAGATGCTTGGAAACGCTTATTGCGAATTGGTGGAATAATAATAATAATTATTATTATTTATAGGTAATTTGCAGTGCGTCGGAAAGAAGATGCGATGGTAGAAGGGAGCTGGTGGCAGCAGTAGCGGTAGTCTGATGGGACGACAATAAGACACTACTGGACAGGGACCTGGACTTTTGGTCAGAATAGTTAGTGAGGATTAACGGCTTAACGTGCTTTCCGATCTTTGAGACGAGCTGTTCGGAAGATGACAAGTTGCGCTAACCTTAAATAAATTGGAATGACAGTAGGAGATTGATAATTCCAAACCCTTGCTCTTCAGGTATGTTTTTTTTTTTTTTTTTGAGAAGGTTTGCTCTTGACCTTAGTCTTGGTCAGAAATGACAGAGACAAAGTCTACGATGGAGCGAGCTTACCCAGAAGGAGCCTGTTTACTCTAACTTTGAAAAGATTAGGGTTGTAAGCGTTCGGAAACACAGAAGCAGTCAGAGAGTTCCACTCCTTTGCTGTGCGCATTATAAAAGACGTTTGGAATCGCTTAGTGCAAATTCGTGGAATAGCAACAAGGTAGGGATGGTAAGTTGCAGTGCGTCTGGATGTCCGATGGTAGAAGGGGGCCGGTGGAATGAGGTCGTGGAGTTCTTGGGCACACTCACCGAAGTACAATCTTTAGAAGACCGACAGGCAGGCAACCTTACGGCTTGTGGAGTAGACACACACACTCATACACACACATGACACATGAGTAGAGTTAGACTTCCTTTCGGTCCGATAGCGTGGCGATCTTGGCTAACTTTGCCAGACTTTTTTTAAGAATGAGAAATCATCAAATGACTCCTCTCGCTCTGGGCAAAGCAGATGGGAGTATACTGACTAAAATCCATCCGCATTCCTCCTAACTCCCTTTGTGTTCTATGGCCGCGGTGATTCTCAAACAAATACCGCAATAACTCAGCCAGCCTAGCTAGGCCCAGAAGCATAGAATATTTCTGGAGGTTCCGCAGGCTTCTCGGAGTAACCTCATTTGTCCAAAGATTTCTGCTCATTTAGGCCACGGTGGGCTCCACCGTGGCCTTTGATCCACTGTAGAGTGATTCTGCAGGTGACGCAAAAAGTACTCATCTACATTTACATTTATTCAATCACTTTCGTAACAATATGACCCATACAAGGGAAAGTATTTAGCAATGCATAACGATGTCTTATTAATCAACAGTTTAATTATGATAATAACATAACAAAACATTAGTCGAGGGACAATGGCGAAGGAGTCGTGGACGTAAGAAGTGCTGGCTGTTTGTTAATATAAACTTGGAAATGTTTAACTTCGTTGTATGCGCTTATTTTTATATGTTAGCTTTTTCCATGGTTCCATAACATGCATAGCTGTGCATGTTAGGAAAGTGTCAACATTACTCAGATATCCTGAAATCCTATTTACAACGAATCCTGTCCTGTCTTCCGTCACTGACTGACAGACAACGCACAGCTGAAAAAACTGATCGTAAAAAGCTGAAATTTGGCTTGTAGGTTTCTTGGGGAGTGCAGGGGAAGACTAGGAGCAGATTTCCTGAAATGTGTAATGAGAATAAACAAGATATACACGTAAGCAGTCTCGGGCAAAAGCTAGACCTATATAAAGTTTGTAAGGATGGATGAAGACACCCACCAAGATACAGGCTTTGCCTAGTTTGGGGACCATTGTTACCACGCTAATTTAACGCTTACTGTAAGAATAATACTTATGTAAGAATATAATTATTCTTATTATTCTTTTTCTTAATTTATGTAAAGCAGCCTGGTTATTAGCAATGGACTTGCCATCTTATTCTCGGGACTTAAACCAACACCTGTGCTAATCCTTGAAATATAAGTGTCGTTATGATATCGATTCGATAATGTTTATCAATGAACAATGGATCTAATTGGTTGGCTGCGCACGCCGCTGCGCCCGCGCCGCAGGGTCGCGGCCTAGTACGTTGGCCATGGGTTGAAGTAGTGCGGGACATGTCTTATAAGCAGTGCGAATTAAGTCATAAAATTGTCGTAAAGTTTGGATGCGCTAGGTAAAAGCAAAATGTCTCATTAACTTGTATCGAACACGGAGGTGGAATATGAAAATAATCGACACAGTTGACGACACGGTTGGCGCAATGAGTGAGCGATTAACTGTTGTGCTTTATGTCGCGGGTTCGATTCCCGCACGGAAAAAATATTCGTATGGCCTACAGATAGTTGGCTGGCTGTTTGTGTATGTGTATTTATGTTTGTAAATGCACCCACGATACAGGAGAAGTTCCAAGTGTGAGAATAGTTTTTTTTTTAAAGACAAAATCTCGGCAATGGGTCAAAATTAACTTACACGATTCAATTACAGACAGACAGGCGTCGGACAGTTGATTTAAGTATAGGTTTTGCCCATATATATTTTATATTATATATTATAATATACCGCACAAATAAACTTATAAAAAGCTACTTTCTAATAGATAATAATTAATAACACTTGAAAATTCCGTAATCTTTAATTATAGAACTTATTAAAAATATATGAAACAGTTAACTGAAGATACTTTAATCCATTAACAAGACTAAATTTTTCTCTACCTATTTCCTACTCACTTTTTATACATAGCTAATTTATTATTTATTTTGAAACTCAATGAAATTACCTTGCCCTTCTTATGTCACTCTCACCCGACCATAACGTGTCCAAAACACCAATACAATTAACTCATCACACGTCGATATAAACACCATTACCGAAAATAAAACCTTACACACCTATTTATCCTGTTACACAAAATATGACCTATAGCACGTTCCGTCAAAGTCCCATCTTGCTCCGTCGACATGGCCCCCCTACCGGGCCACATGTTGAACGGCGCACGCGCATCCAAGCACTCGTAGTTCAATGTGCGCGAGCGCCACCCGCCTCTATCGCCTGTTTCGGTTCAGACGCAGTAAGAAGTGGACGTTTTTTAGAAAAGTCTTCCGGTTTACAAAATCATGAAGTTCCTTGGAGTTTTTGCTGTGCTTTTGGTGAGTTAAAATGTACCTATATTTTTAATAGACATGTTGTTGGTTAAGGGTGGTTCGGGAAAACTTTTTTTGTCAAAGGGTTGGCTTATATGCGGATTTTTTTCGAATGAGTCGCCGCAGCCCTGGATCGCTAAGAGCAATAGGAGGAACACGGATGGGTTTTAGTTAGTAAGAGTCAGACACTCCCTTCTGCTCCTCCCAGAGCGGGAGGAGTCAATAAATAATAATAAATAAATAAATCATTTATTTCAGATATCAGATCCATACTTATTTGTTAGAAAAAAAGGCAGACTTAAAAAAAAAAAACTAATTCTTAATTCTTCTTAATTCTTTATTGTACACCAAAACAGCTTATATAATATACAGTGATGGAAAGTTCATATACAAAGGCGAGCTTAACTCAAAAATGAGTTTTCTCCCAGCAAACCTTTGAGTGATAGAGAAAGAACTAATGTTAGTATTAAATAAATAACTAATTGATTGAGTGGCAGATCCGGGTGGACTCATCGATGATGGCTGCAAACCACTATATGACTGCGTGTAGTCGTATCCAGTGAGTTAGCATCGGAGAGTCCCACCGGTCCGCCAGTGCGCGCAGGATGGTGTTGGGACTGTCGCGCATGCGGCGCATGATAGAAGCGCACCGTTTGCGCATGATGGCCGCAAAGCCATCTGTGTCAGCCGCCGCGAACATCGCGGAGGCGCTGCAGTGGCGCGGCAGCCCCATCAGCACCCGGAACGCGTTATTGTTGTGAACGCGCAGGTCGCTATATGTCCGCTGCGTATAGTTAACCCACAGGCTGCAGGTGAAAAAGGACTGACAGTACGCTTTAAAAAGCGCAAATTTGACAGTCCCCGTGCACCGAGAAAACCTGCGACCATGTTGCATCGGACAGACAGCGCCCTGCGCTCCCTTTCTATATCCACACTGTCCTTAAGGTCCTCGGTGACCCAGTGGCCCAAATACTTAAATTGCTCGACTTTGTTTAGAGCTATACCACCTAAAGTGAAATTCGGAACGAATGTGTAACGTTTCTTGTCCGGCCTGAAAATCATTATTTCACTCTTTTGTGCGTTGTATTTGAGCCCATGAGCCACCGCATAGGACTCACAAATTTTCAGAAGCTCTTGTAAGGCACCAATCGAAGGGCTCAGCAGCACCATATCGTCTGCGTAACTGATGTTATTCACGCACACTCCATCTATATGACATCCGACACCGGTGCTGCTGAGCTCATCGATCAGTCGGTTGACGTACAAGTTGAAAAGCGTAGGAGAGGTCAGCCCCCCCTGCCTCACCCCGCATTCCAGCCTGTACACCCCCGAGAGAGAACCTGCCCATCTTACAAAATTCTTTTGGTTGTTATACCAATGCATAAATAAGAGTATAATTTCCCTAGGTAAACAAGTTTCATCCCTTAATTTACCCTATAGAACTTCGTACGATACAAGATCGAACGCCTTCGATAGATCAAGGTAGCACGCATACACCGGGGTCTTTCTACTCGAGGCACAGGATAGCACTCTCGTTGGAAATCCCGGGCCTGAAGCCGAATTGCGCGTCGTTTAGCGAGACGTGTTTATCCAGATGCTGACCAAGCAGACTGTCAATGAATCAAATCAAATCAAATCAAATCATCGTTTATTTGTCAGAATATGGTAGGTATGTACATTACATGGTCTTAAGTTTTTAAAAAGTTTCATCATATTCTACCACATGGGCGTACATTCATTTATTTTGTAAATCATAGGATATATTTATGGGTAATTTGACGATTTCCCATCCTTGTTTTCCAGGTTGAGTGAAAGTGGTGTTTTCTGTCGTAGTATTTATGTAATAAATAAAAAAAAATACCGTATGCAATAGTCGCGTGAAAACGCGAAAAAAACTAAACCGAATTAAAATTTTTTTACCTTTTACATTGGGGTGGTTTAGAGGAAAAGTTTGTAAACGCACCCACGAAACAGGAGAAACTCCTAATGTGGGGCAACGTTGATAAAAAAAAATGTCTTCCCAGGTTACGGCTACATCTCGGTATGTTACGATGGTCATCCATCCATTGACCAACCTCGGGAAGCGTTGCTTTACCTCCGTCGCTCCGAGTTACGTACTGGTACAGTTCGATTCAAACTTAATGGCGGTTCGGAAGTTAGCTGCGAGTGCAGTTGCGCGCAGGTACAGTCAAGTTGACAATAATTTAGGCTCAATGTAATTGGCTGGTACCCAAAATTGCGTTTTGCGCATCGGAACGTACGATGTTCCGAGCCGCCATTAAGTTTGAATCGTACTGTACTCAGCTACATCCAGTTAGACTGGAAGAAATTGACACCAATAAAATTGCATAAAATGTCCGCATCAAGTGAGTCACTGACAATTAGACTGACGTGATTGGTTATGATTTCTCCGTTTCTCCGCTCCGCTGCCTCGTTCCGCTGTATTGGACAGGCACCCTAAAAATGAGCAGAATAATTGGTCTTCTGGTATAGATAACGATTGTTTGGACAAGAAATGGGGTAGCACTTGATGCAAGTAAAAATGTTACGTTTTAAATTTTTAACCACAGAGTGCTCTGTTTTTCAATTAGTGTAGTTTGACAAAGATAACATTGATCAAGCAATATGGCCAGTAAGTTATTGTCAGTATTTTAAACTTCACATACCTACCATAAACATCATTGTTCTTAAGTTAACGAATATATTATTGTTCAAATGTTGTAAAGTACTTTAACACAAATATATTGCTACATAATAGAACGATCACTTCAGATGACTAGGAACAGAAATCACTACAAATATTACAAAACAAAGTCCTCCGCCGTGTCTGTCTGTCTGTCTGTTCGCGATTAACTCAAAAACTACTGCACTGATATTCATGCAGTGTTCACCAATGGATAGAGTGGTTTTCCAGGAAGGTTTTAGTGAATAATTTGTCGAGCGGGCGTAGCCGCGCGCGTGCGTAGCTAGTAATTTATAAAATATCTAGTTTTTTGCCCGTGACTTCGTACGTGCATAATATCCCGTTATTTCCCGTTCCCGTAAGAATTTCAGGCTATCATCTCGTAGTGCTCCTTTACGCTCCCTAGGGAACCTACAAGCCAAATTTCAGCTTTCTAAGACCAGCAGTTTCAGCTGTGCGTTGTTTGTTAGTCACTCACTCAGTAACAGAAGAATTTTGTGTAGGATGCGTATTCCTAGAATATTTTCCGCATTGACTACACAAATTCTTTCGTCTCCTTTTCTCACAAGTCTGTCCTTTGCTAGAACGGGGCAGTATTTTTGGTAGGAGTCGAGCTCGTCCTGACGTCTGTCGCGATATAATCTGGCATTTGGTGAATTCGATGAGCTCATTAAAAACCATTGAAATTCGCTGAGAACTAAAGACTCACGTTTCCCGTCAAAAGAATCGAACGCGATACCCCACGCTCAGCAATGGCTCTTATAACGATCACTAGCCATAACAAAACATCATCAAACGTTTTACAAATTAGACTGAGAATCAAAACCTACGTCAAAATTCTCCTAAAATACCCGATACTTGGTGATTCAGCTGGGGAAGAAGTCCCGCCCGATATATTTATTTAGAAGAACTTGAATTTGCGCAATACAGTGTGAGTCTTTATAATGTGCACATACAGAAATGAGGAAACTGTACCTAATTTTATAAATATGCAATTTTTACTATAGCTTATATACTAGGAAGAATATCCTAAAGTAATATAAAAGGTAGGTAATAGGGGCGTCTTTTTGAGCAATTTTACGATTACTGTAAAAATTGATGATAAGAGAACAGATTCTTGCTAAAAAAAAACATGTTTATTTTCAATTGAGGGTAGTTTATTAACACTATTTTCATTTTTATAAGGCTGTAGCTAATTACTTCCGATCATTAAGGAGTTTGTTTCATTGCAATATATAATTTCCTAGCTGAACTTCGTCTGCGTCACATTTTCCATTAATGCTCCGCTCCTATTTGTCTTAGCGTGATGATGGCCTATGACCTTCCTCGACAAATGGGCTATCTAACACTGAAATAATTTTTCAAATCGTACCAGTAGTTCATGAGATTAGCGCGTTCAACCACACAAACAAACAAACAAACTCTTCTGCTTTATAATATACGTATAGATTCAGCAAGGTTATTTTGTGATGTCTAGTTAGATTACAAGCTAAGCTGACACAGGAGAATGACTGAAAGATAGGTAAGTAATTGAGACAAAAATGCTGCAACTTTTCCTCTAAACCATCCCAATGTAAGAGGAAAAAAAATATCAAACCGGTGAAGTTGTTTACGTGTTTTTGCGCGACTTCTGCTTTATGATATTATAGTATAGATATAGATTTGAAAAGTAATAAAGTTTTGTTTGCACTGGGGTCACAGTTGTAAACAAACTTTTAAAAAATCGATAAAAAATTAAATCATTTTTATTTTAATACGTTTACCGTCGGTAAAATTAGGTATAGTTTCCCTTATATGTGCACGTTTTAAAGACTCACACTGTATAGTAGGTATTCTTTAATTAATTACAACCCGAACTAAATCTGATAGGTATCACGTGATCTACCAGATGATGATTTTTTCCAGTTCGAGGAAAACAATTCTTACGATTTTCCAGTTGATTTAGAACACTCATCTCAAAACGAAAGATAGCGTTAGATTTATCGAAACTTAGCAACTTACAATACTTTTAGTTATGGAAGAGCTCGTAGCTAAATAAAACGGCAGTACCTACGAGTAGATTTTATTGGTTAAGCGATTCTTGCCGAGGCCGGTCCGTGGATACCCATCCACGGACCGGCCTCGGCACCATCATAGGTGACCCATCCACTCTTTCGTGCATAGTAGGTTAAGCGGTTGGCATCACCGTTTAACTAAATTCGTGCTTTCCTAAAATTTTAATAAAATTCTTCCATTACTGAGTGACTCACAGACGACGTACAGCCAAAACTACTGGTCGTAGAAAGATGGAATTTGGCTTGTAGGTTCTCTACACTCCATAAGGGGTGCTTCCCTATAGAGTGCAGAGAAGCATCATAAGAGCGAATTTCCCGGAATTTACAGGAAGTTCCGGGCAAAAGGAAGCTGATTATAATTTTCTCCACGTCTTCACTGCTAAACGGATTTGTATGAAATTTTGCACACCTTGAATATCCAGGAATATTTTCCCTTAAGATAATATTACGACCGAAACCGCCAGCGGTAGGCAGTTTAAGATAACCAAGAAAACACTTGATCTAACTTACATAACAATAAATTATTTCATAGTTCAATACTCTGTGAAGATTGGCTGCCCGCCACGCCATTGACCGACTAAATCGTTGAACGTGACTGAAAAACAAAGCAAAAAAAAAACATTGATAACTTAATAAATAGTAGGTAGTTGGAAGATTTTGCACATTGTGGTAGGTCTTTATGAGTGTTCTCATATACTCTAACTCTTGACTCTCCCTAGCGACTATCAATGGTACCAATGACAGCCGGGGCTTATTTTTTGACGGCATGGTTGGCGCAGTGGTTGAGCGATTGACTGATGCTTGTCATGGGTTCGATTCCCGCACGGAGCAAATCATTGTATGGCCTACAGATATTTCCTCCGGGCCTGGCTGTTTGTGTATCTGAGTTACTAAACGCACCCACGAAACTGGTGAAATTCCTAGTGTTGGGCAACGTTTATAAAAATTGAATATTGTGCTTTCCAAGCTACGGCTACATTTCTGTATGTTACGATGGTCACCCATCCATTGATCAACCTCGGGAAGCGTTGCTTTACCTCAGTCACTCCAAGTTAAGTACTGGTACTCAACTACATCCGGTTAGACTGGAAACCGAGCAATACATTTGTGAAAAGACTGTATTGATGACTTTTAGGGTTCCGTACCTTAAGGGTAAAAACGGGACCCTGTCTGTTACCAGGCTGTATCTCAAGAACCGCGATAGCTAGACAGTTGAAATTTTCACAGATGATGTATTTCTGTTGTCGCTGTAACAAAAAATACTAAAATACACAGAATAAAATAAATAATTGAGGGGGCTCCCATAGGGGCGCACTTGTTATCAAATGTGAAATGTTTTATTGTGCTAATAAATTCAATTATCTTTCTTTTCGCCCAATTAAAATCTGGGCACCTGTCAAAATAATATCATGTGTGTTCACATAGATACTAGCCCCTTAGGGCCAGTACCTGGCAGGGTTGCGGAATTTGTTCGAAAGAGTCACAGCGGCCCTGGAACGCAAAGGGCATTAGGAGGAACACGGATGGGTTTTAGTCAGTAAGAGTCTGACACTCCCTTCCTCTCCGCCTCCTCCCAGAGTAAAAGAATTCACTTTCTTTTTTTTACTTGAGATGGGTTTGCCCTTGACTCTAGTCTAGGTCAGAAATGACAGAGACAAAGTCTACGATGGAGCGAGCTTACCCAGAAGTAGCCTGTTCACTCTAACTTTGAAAAGATTAGGGTTGTAAGCATTCGGAAACACAAACGCAGGCAGAGAGTTCCACTCCTTTGCTATGCGCATTATGAAAGACGCTTGGAAACGCTTAGTGCGAGTTGGTGGAATAGCAACAAGGTAGGGATGGTAAGTTGCAGTGCGTCTGGATGTCCGATGGTAGAAGGGGGCTTGTGGGATGAGGTCGTGGAGTTCTTGGGCACACTCTGTGAAGTACAATCTGTAGAATACCGACAAACAGGCAACCTTGCGGCGATGAGCCAAGCTGTGTAGCTTGGCATCCACCAGTTTTACGACGCCGATGAGCCTCTTAGCTCTGCGTTCCACCGAGTCAAGTGCGGTAAGCTGATACTTAGCTGAGCCATCCCAAAGGTGGCTGCAATACTACATGCAGGATCGGACATGTGCTTTATATAGAGTTAAAAGCTGCCCAGGCTTGAAATATCGCTTCACCACATTGAAGATACCCAGCTTTTTGGCCGCAGTTTGGGCTTTGCACTCAATGGTGGCTAGACTTGATAATTAACCGTCCTTTAAAAAAGTTCCAATCTGCTTACTCGTCTATTTTTTCATATCATTTTGTTTCCTGGTGTCTAGGTCGTCTTTGTTCATAGGAAACTGATCCTGAGCTCATTAGCAAACAGCTTGCCTCTCTGCCCATGATAATTGCCTGGTTGCCATAACTTATCAAAGCATGGTTGCCGCACAACCTTGGTTTAAAAACAGGGAAACTGAATATTGTTTGTGAGATATTATCAACTACCTTCTGCCAGCGGCTTCCGGGATAAAAGTAGCGTCCATGCTATTCCAGTCTATAATCTATATCTGTTCCAAATTTCATCCAGATCCGTTCAGCCGTTCTGACGTGATTGAGTAACAAACATCCAAACTTTCGCATTTATAATATTAGTTAGCTTTGCTGACCATTCTACCGTGGAACGTAGACACAGTGACATGGGGCTGCCCGGTCGGTTTCTGAATTTTAGTTGTTCGGGTTGAAAATATTGTGTCAAACCCTAATTTACTTCATACAATTTTTTTTTAGATTTTTTAAATTCCTTAAACACAAATTTTTAAATTCATACATTGGGGTATATTATCAGTAATTTAACATACTCGAGAGCCAATTCTACTATTTTCTGAGGAACATCTCAGTGGCAATATAAAGCCTCAATTTTTATACATTTTTTACTTTGGATAGAAAGCAACTGAGATGCGGTTGCGAGAAGGGGGGGGGGGATACATTTTACCACTTTGGAAGTGTCTCTCGCGCAAACTATTCAGTTTAGTAAAAATTATATCGCTTGCCAAGGTTGGTCTGTGGATGGGTGACCATCTTAACATATCGAGTTTCCTCCACGTTAAGCTGTTGGTCCCGGCTGTCATTTGTAGATCTTTGGCAGTCGTTACGGATAGTCAGAAGCCAGTAAATCTGACTCCAGCCTTGCCAAGAAATACCGCGTTACACAGTTAATGGGTTGCGGAGGTCTGGTAGGCAGCCGCTCCTCGTAAAATTCTGGTATTCAGCTGTATCCAATTTGAATGGAAGCCGACCCCAATATAGTTGGGAACAGGCTAAGCAGATGCTGATGATTTGTATGTTCATAAATTAATCTAGATGAGGCCGATGTTTCCTAGCTGATTATTTATTTATTTATTATTTATTATATACTTTATTGTACACCTCATAACAAGTACAGGAAAAACGTTTATAAAAACAAGTGTACAATGGGCGGTCTTATCGCACAGGGCAATCTCTTACAGACAACCTTAGGATGGATTGAACGAAAGAAGTTAGATTTAGGGCGGTCAGTGTACAAACATCATATAATATTAATTAGACTTAATAATATAAAATAAACACATACAATAAAAAAATATACTAATAAATATCAAATAAATAATTGGGAAAGGAGAAGAAAAATTATAGTGAGAGGTAATGCTCCTTTACCATTTTTTTAAACGTTGGTAGCGTTTGAGCACGTCTCACATCTATGGGTAATGCATTCCACAAACGAGCGGCTTGAATAGTGAATGACTTGTCAAAAAATGATGTGGAATGCATGCGAATACATGAGAAGCCATGAGAAGAAACACCAAAACAAACTCAGAGGTCATAGTATCTTTTGAAGTCCATACAATCGTCAATAACATAATAATTACAGTTTTAAAACACCAATTAATGCTCTTGTAGTCTATGACTGACATTTTAAACTTTTTGAGATGTTTCGAATATCTATAGGTACTAATAATATTATAAGCAGAAGAGTTTGTTTGTTTGGTTGAACGCGCTAATCTCAGGAACTCAAAAATTCTTTCAGTATTAGATAGCCCATGTATCGAGGAAGGATATAGGCTACATATCATCACGCTAAGACTAAAAGGAGCCGAGCATTAATGGAAAATGTGACGCAGACGAAGTTTCGTGGGACAGCTAGTCTATACTAATATTATAAAGAGGTAAAATTTGTTTGTAAGTTTGTATGTAGGGGTTAATCTCAGGAACTACTGGTCCGATTTGAAAAGTTCTATCAGTGTTAGATAGCCCATTTATCGAGGAAGGTTATAGGTTACATATCATAACGCTAAGACAATACAATAGGAGCGGAGCAATAATGGAAAATGTGACGCAGACGAAGTTGCGCGGATCAGCTAGTCAAATATATTTCTCTCGTCCCGTCCCGTTTTTTCTCGTTCCCGTAGGAATTGCGGGAAACCATCTCTTAGTGCTCCCTCTACTCTCCAAGGAACCTACAGCCCAAGTTCAGCTTCCTATGACCAGTAGTTTCGCCTGTACGTTGTGTGTCAGTCACTCAGAAACTGAAGAACTTATTACTTACTACTATATTTTAGAATTAGGATATCAGATTTTATAAAATATATAACTAGCTGATTTCACTATCAGCCATTTTTCATCACGCACTAAAAGTCGGTCAAGTGCGAAAAGTCATCTTCGGTCATCTGTAACTTACCTTAGTTTTTAACGTTTACAGGTAATGTGTTTAGTTTATAATTGGCCAGTTAAATGATTCAAGTAAACTGGCTCTGGGTTCACGCCAACAATGCAACATCAGTGCGATTCTGTTAACATGTCGAAGTGAACACTTAGGCGAAGTGAACAAATGAGAGAAACAAGATGGCATGACAGCTCACTTGTCGTTCACTCCACCGACGTGATCACGGTGAGATGTCGACAGAATTGACCTGCAGGTAGATACTGGCGTCGGAATGGGACGCCGTCGCCTCCTTCTGCGAAGCAGTCATGCTAGCGAAGGAGGTGGCGGAGAGGGAGAGGAGACCCTCTCGTACCGGCCGCCGTGGTAGACTCCGCGGGCGTCGGGGGCCACCTGGTGACCTCCGGCCACCGTAGGCGCGGGCCTGTGGACGGCGAGCTATGGGTGGCTCGCCATCCGTCCGTCTAGTGAAGACAGGCCATGTCGACGGCGCGTTAGTGTTCCACGCGCGCCTCAAAGAGAGTCAGCAACACAGAGGGGCCCGAAAGGGCCGACGTCTGCCGGAGTCGCGGGATTATTCGCAAGAGACACCGTGGCTCCGGAACACAAAGGGCAATGCAGGAACATGGATGGGTTTTAGTCAGTAGAAGTCTGACACTCCCTCCCGCTACACCCAGAGCGGGAGGAGTCATTGGATGATTTCCCATACCTAAAAAAAAAAGTCAGATACTGGGGTACTAACTTACGCTAACTAGCTTGCGAGTTTCTTGTCAATACGATGAGTTAGGATACTATTTAGTGTTATGAACTGAAAGGGTAACCATCTCTGCTGTCCGTCCATTCGTCAGTCTGTCTGCAAGCTGAGTTTCAATAACCGTAAAAAATCTCAAATCAAATCTCAAATTGTTTATTGCAATCCTTATTGTACCTACACATACAGGTGATAAAAGAATAAATAGAACAAATTATGGACCCTGTCGGGCACAGCAAAATTTTAAATAATTAGGAGAGAAGAAGAGCGCTTTAAATAACTTTCCTTGCAAAATAAATGCTTTTTATTTCCTGTCCAACTTGTACCTATTTTCAAATTTTATGCGTATTATTATTATTTCCTACATATTTATTTTTGTATTAAATAAAATTGTTGGTTCTTTTATTGTAAAAGGTAGACAGTTGAAATTTTCACTGCGAGTATAATATTTATTTTGCCGTTATAACAACAAATAATACAAGAAACGTGTATTTTCGGCTTATGTTACGAAAACCTTCGTGGTTAAGACCAACTCGCACTTGCGATCCTATGGGGATTGTATCGGGAGCAAAGAGCGGTGTCGGTCAGGGCCAAAATGGTTATCCGTAGGTTCGCACGATGCTCAGAAGAAGTTAAAGTCACTCTGTTTGGAGCTTACTGCACTACTTTTTAGGGTTCCGTAGCCAAATGGCAAAAACGGAACTCTTATAGATTCGTCATGTCTGTCTGTCTGTCCGTCCGTATGTCACAGCCACTTTTCTCCGACACTATAAGAACTATGCTGTTGAAACTTGGTAAGTCAAAGACTATTAAACCACTTGACTGCGCATACAGTGCCCCGACGCACGAAAACTATTAGTGTTTTTGCTCAGATGTTAGGCAGCGGCACTAATAACCATTTTAGTTGCGACCAATTGTTAGACCTGTGGGCATGCTAAGTTTTTACAAATCGTTTTAATTTTTATGCAATTTATAACGCATAAAAATGCCTTCATACCCGGTGAATTTGTGTGGGAAACATTCCTAGACCTTTTGTTACAAAAGTGATGGCATAACTTTTCATCGGAGAGTAAAGACTACGCAAAATATTTTTGATTTGAATCAGATGATGAGCCACTGCAGGGGTCTATATAAAATGGTGGTTAGGTGAACGAGCACACTGTGAGAAGCGCGCGTTGATGTCTTTTGGAAAAGTCTCTTTCTTTCATTAGGAAATACTTATATTTTTATCCCTTTCTTCCCCTTTGTATTTTTATCGTAAAAATTACAAGTAATACAATTTTTAATCAATTCACATACTTACATTAAACACGTAACTACTTTTAAACGACTTTAAAAATAGGAAGAGGGTCTCAGATTTTTCATCTGTGTGTTTGACATACATGTTTTCATTTTAGATTTTCGAAGATTTCAGAATTAAAATAAAAGTGGAAAGATAAGGTTAATAGGGAAACTTTGTTTAAACAAGATATAGCGCTGTTGGTTGGATTGAGTATTTTTATAATGTTAAAATCCATTTTATTCTAATCCTTTAATCAAGTAGTGCCACCACTAACCACAGGCTACCTATGCAACTTGACCTTGAACGGACCAATTGCAGCCGCGCGTTGTTCCTCGTCCCCCGGCTCGCTGTAGTTAGCCGCGTACTTAGAAGAAATCGGCCTATACGCTCTCTAGTGGTTATATACTCTATGTGGTAAGTAGATGTATTCTGTGAACCGCATTAAGATTTTCACTCAAAAATAGAAAAAAAAAACAATAATAATAAGTAAATCGCAACTTTTGCTTTTAATGATAAATCGCCCGACGACTGGTCCTGCTGGAAGCTCTTCCGGAAGGACTGGTTTTCGTCCTGCCGGTAGATTGTCGCGCGTCCTGCTGGCAGTACGCGGTTTGTATAAAAAATGCTTTGGTCCTTCCAGCAGTACGGTGACCTAGATCTTGAACTCACGCTCGTCAGAAGACAGAAACATTTGGTCAGGTGAAGTCAGTGTGTACTTAAAATAATAATTCGGTGATTTAAGTATTAGAGTATTATTTATTCATAATAAAGTAGTTCTGTTTTTATTGTTTTTAGCAGGATTTATTAATTCAATAGGCATTATTGAGTACTCCCCATCAATATCCCATCGCACGCGTACTTTATTATTATCCAAAACTCTGACGACTACTCCAAATATTTCACTTGTGTTATAATTTTCACCGAAATGTTGACGGCTCCATGCGTTTTCGGTACCTGGCGCGTCGAAACAGGTCGCGCGGGCGCTGACGCGCTGGCCCCGTGTATACTCGAGCGCCATTGCTGGCTCACTGAAGGTCAGTTGCAACGAGTAACCGTTTTTTGCACAGTGCGAAAGAAATAGAAATAGTCTATTTTTTCGTGTAAATTTGAACCTTCTATCATATATCATTACGGTACTGTGATCGAAAAAAGTTGCGTCCTTCCGGAAGTACTCCAAGTCCTGCTAGCAGGACTCCGGGCGATTTATCATTAATTCCTATTATACAGGTTTGTACGGAACCCTCGGTGCGCGAGTCCGACTCGCACTTGGAAGGTTTTTTATTTACACATGCAGCCTACTGACAGACTACATGCAGAGATTGTACAGCGCCCTTCGTGTCCAGTTTTACAATGCGTTCAGGATGCTGTTGGGTCTCCCTTGTTAACTGTAGAGCGCTTCGACAATATTTGAGGAGGCGCACGTAGATTGTTTTATACAATTTCGGCGGGTGCGGAGGATTAATTTTGATGAATCCTTGTAACTTGAAATAAATGATTATACTATTTATACAGAGTTTCGGAACCAAACAATTCAAAAGTGCCTGTAAATGATGTAATTGAAATAAATGCTTGAGTTTCCGAAAGTTCATAAAACTATGGCATTGTTGTCGCATGCCTGTCTTTAAGAGCCTTCATCAAGAACGTTATTCAGACATTTCTTGAAATTGTGCCTCTTTTCTTTAATATTTAACTCATATTGCATCTCTTATTAGAAGATTGTATTAATAAGCTTGTACAAACAGATGCCCGAAAACTTTGTCGAACACAGCAGCTGTTGATTTGTTCGAGAAAGCAGCTGCCATCGGGAATCGTACAACTTTATCATTACCAAACTTGTTTCATATGTAGTTCGTTGACCCACTGGAGATTTATCTTAAGTGTAGTTATTAATTAGAATAACAAGTAATTATCTGGTCTATAATACTTAGCATTATTCATAAAAGTTCATAATATCAGGTTCTTTAGAGAGTTAGAATTTCGAATCTGTATTTTAAACTCATTATTAGCGAGGAGCTCGTGGCTAAATAAAAACAGCCGCACAGGTAGTCTTCAAGGTTAAGCAACGCTTGCCGAGGTCGATTTGTGGATGGGAGACCATCTTGTAAACTTTTATCAACTAAAGACAATAAAATACCTAGAGCAATTTTCTTGCCATGTTTATATTGTTAACGTAGAAGCAATAAATTCAGAAATCTATCGCCAAAAATAAACATTATCCTTTACAAGTCTTTTGAGGGCAAAGCTGCCAGCTATTTTATCATTACAAGGTCTGATATTTGAGGTCAGGACGTGATGTAATATAAACATCTTCACTTTTCCTTACGATGTACTCAAATTACAAATGGTACTCAGCTTTATTGATTCCTCCAATAAATATTCCAAGCGTGTAGAAAGAAGAGAGGGGTACATTTTGGATGCCATTTCAATGCTGTAAATTCGAGATACTTAGAATGAAAAGGTAAGTACGTAAAACGGGGTCAATAGAAACGCGGGGGTGTATAGAAGCCTGCCAGGGTTGCGGAATTTGTTTGAAAGAGTCACCGCGGCCCTGGAACGCAAAGGGCTCTACGAGGAACATGGATGGGTTTTAGATAGTAAGAGTCTAACACTCCCTTCTGCTCTGCCGATAGCTGGAGGAGTCATTTGATGATTTCCCGTCCTCAAAAAAAAAGGGGTGAATAAAAACAAAACTTGGAAGGGGATTCTTACTTTTCTTTAAATTCTGCTTGCCTGAGGAGCTCGTGGCTAAACATTAACAACCACACAGGTCGATCTACCAGGCTAAGCAACGCTTACCAAGGTTGGTATGTGGATGCGTGACCATCTTAACATACCGAGTTTCCTCCGTGCCTCGGAGAGCACCTTAAGCCGTTGGTCCCAGCTGTCATTTGTAGATGTTTGGCAGTCGTTACGAATAGTCAGAAGCCAGTAAATCTGACGCCAGTCTTGCCAAGAAGTACCGTGTTACCCAGTTAACAGGTTGTGGAGGTCTGGTAGGCGGACTCTACGGAAAATTCAGCTAAATCCGGTTTGACTGGAAGTCGACCCCAAAACAGTTGGGAAAAGGCTAGGCAGATGATTTATATTATGCTTGCAGCATTTAAGGACTCCAATATTAATTCATGTGGTATTCAAGTGAAAATACTATTCAAAGTTTTATTTCTATTTACCCCGATTTACCGATACTCGTTATTTTGCAGATAGGGTGTTACAAAGGTGGGATGAGGAGGTATTATCGATAAGCGACTCATCACAAACACTCTCTACAGTCTAGACAAATAAGATTGATAGTTTTATCGATACTCAAATTCCCGGCGTCTGTTCTTATTGCATTTTTTTTCTTCTTCTTTTCGAGACGATGGATTCTTTCGATCTCTTTATAAGTGGTATACTAGCTGACCCACGCAACTTCGTCTTCGCCACATTTTCCGTTAATGCTCGGCTCCTTTTAGTCTTAGCGTGATGATATATAGCCATATATCTATACTAATATTATAAAGAGGTAACATTTGTTTGTAAGTTTGTATGTTTGTAAGTTTGTATGTAGGGGGTAATCTCAGGAACTACTTTTCCGGTTTTAAAAAATCTTTCAGTATTAGATAGCCCATTTATCGAGGAAGGTTATAGGCTATATATAATCACGCTAAGACAAACAGAAGCGGAGCATTAATGGAAAATGTGACGCAAACGAAGTTGCGCGGGCACGCAATTTCGTCTTCGCCACATTTTCCGTGAATGCTCGGCTCCTTTTAGTCTTAGCGTGATGATATGTAGCCTATATCCTTCCTCGATACATGGGCTATCTAATACTGGAATATTTTTTCAAATCGGACCAGTAGTTCCTGAGATTACCCGATTACCCCCTATATACAAACTTACAAACAAATGTTACCTCTTCATAATATTAGTATAGACTAGCTGATGCTCGTGGCTTCGCCCGCTTGACAAATTACATAGTAAAACCTTCCTCGAGAACCACTCTATCCATTGGGAAAACAACATGAACATGGGTGCAGTAGTTTTTGAGTTAATCGCGAACAGACAGCCACGCGGTGGAGGACTTTGTTTTATTAATATGTATTTATGATTTGGGCCCAGTTGGTAGCTACGTTTATTTGCAGCATTTGTGACATTCATTAAAACCCCCAAAGAGCAGGTTTATGGGCACTTAGGCTCGGTAACGTGTAGCTGATGTTCTGAACAGGAGCACCGCATTCAGATTAGGTGTCTGACAAGACTATTAATCCCCATTTCACCAAGTTGTGTCTGCAGCTGCCTAGTTGAATGCACAATCGACTGAGTGTTTTCCATATAGGTTACTGCAGATCAAGTCCAGATGGCAGATGATCCGGGGTTGCGGAATCTGTTCGAAAGAGTCACCGCGGCCCTGGAACGCAAAGGGCATTAGGAGGAACATGGATGGGTTTTAGTCAGTAGGAGTCTGACACTCCCTCCTGCTTTACCCAAAGCGGGTGGAGTCATTTGATGATTGTCATCCTTAAAAAAAAAGGTTGCAGATGATCTTGGGGTTTTAGCTACTGGTTACTTCTAGGTAAGCGTGCTCCATCGTAAACCACATCATCGCTTACCATCAGGTGAGATTGTGGTCAGTCGCCAGCATATCTACACTAATATTATAAAGAGGAAATATTTGTTTGTTTGAATAGGCTAGATTCCATCATCCACACGTCAATTTTGGTTCCCGTAACAAAAGAACAAAACACGGGTCAAATATTTTTTGATAATCTAACTGACGGACTAATTAGATTTTTTCAGGACACGAGCCTATTGAGCTCCGAAATTACTGGACCGATTTGAAAAATTATTTCAGTGTTAGATAGCCCATTTGTTGAGGAAGGCTATAGGTTATACTGATCTTTTCATAGTTGCCCAATCATCTTTAATTTTAAGTCTGTAAATAGCATATTCATCCACCGTATGTATCTGCCATGGATAACTGTTATTGGCTACTCATGTAATATTAGATAAGTACTTAATTAAGAGTTGAAAGCTGTTGTTATCCTTAAAAATAAATAAATAAATGAATAAATAAGTTATATCATCACGCTAAGACTTAAAGGATGTGACGCAGACGAAGTTGCGTGGGTCAGCTAGTCAACAATAAGAATATGAAATAAACAAGCGACTGAGCGTGGAAAGAGTGCATACGTTTATGAAAAGTTTAAAACACTGTTTTGTATCAAATACCAGTATCACAATCGGAACTGCCAGTCAAGCAAACTCGTTCGTGGAACGGTACTTTTTTTCCATTTTATTTGGGACACAAACTTCATTAATTTTATACTTTCACGGTCATTATATTAATACTTTTTCAATCGATACAAAGCCACGTTGATGCTACCAGTCTTTGGGGATTGCTGATAGCTATGAATGCGAGAAGTACTTCGACATCTTAGAGTATTTAGTTTTAATACAGGTTTATGTGTTCTTATTTGCTGGGTCGATCTTTAAGGTTAAGCAATGCTTGCCGAGGTCGGTTTGTGGATGGGTGACCATCTTATCACACCGAGTTTCATCCGCAACTCGAAAAGCACGTTGAGCCGTTGGCCCGGCTGTCATTTATAGATCCGGACGGACAGGTCGTTACGACGGACCAGAAGTCAGAAAATCTGACTCCTGTCTTGCCGAGGACTACCATGTTACCCATTTAAATAGGTTGTGGAGGTCTGGTAGGCAGCCGCTCCACGTAAAATACTGGTATTCAGCTGAATCAGGTTTGACTGGAAGCCTACACCAATTAGTTGGGAAAAGACGAGGCAAATTATGTATTACATTGTTTGTTGTTATTTTTTTTTACCTAAAAAGATCTTTTCTGAGGTTCTTTGACTCTTGCCCTCCAAAACATTTAAGACACACCAAGGTGGTCGCAACCGTCCGTCCCAGGTCAACGCCCATTGTTTTATTCATAAATAAGTACTCAATAAAATTAAATGAATTTGTAGTATCTAATTTGACTGACGCAGGACGGTTTTGTTCGACTTATACAGAGTGAATTTTTAAAGTGTGCCTTTAGGGACAAATTCTAAACTATGAGGAATATCGAAAAAAATGAAAGGAGTCTCGAGCCTGATTTTGATGAAAATTAAAAGTGCATCATAGGATTTTTTAAAAATCGTTGATTTTGAAAAAAGAACAGCCTGTATTATTCACAATCCGAAATTATAGCTAATAAGGATCAACTTCTGGGAATTAATAACACATGGCAAACTAAAGGAAAGCTGACATTTTTAACAAATTAGTTTTAAAATTTCTGACTAAAGCTACTTACCTTAATTCACCCTGTATATTTATGGTCTGTAGGATCGTTTGAACTGATGACCAATTCTACTAACTTTTAAAAAACTTTCGCATTCGCATGTCAATCGCAAACTGTCAAAAAAGCCTTAATTTTCATGAGAGTTTGCGATTGAGATGCGAATGCGACGCGAATGTGAATTACCTGTTGGAGTCTGTGTTTCCTACAACCTGGGGTCTATAATTCAAGAACATTTAGGTTACTTCTATGCAAGCGTGCCCCATTGTCCACAATTCAGTACGTTTGGCAGAGTTAGGTTTGGTTTGGTAGAAAAAAAAAATCAGTAATTTATTTTTTTGCGCAATTTCTTCGTTGTTCCCTTTATAAAAGCAGTTCGTAATGATGAGTAACCTTAAAGAGATAATATTGTGTTTATCTGAGGGCACGGAAGTGCCCCCGCCAAGTCCAGCAAAAAAAACGCACGGTTTTACCATCACCACTTTTCTCGATGTCATTCCATTTTCGACACCCTGTTTCTGGTATACACGTTGTGTAGGAGTTCGTGTCTAAATAAAAGCCGCACGACTTGATCTTCAAGGTTAAGCAACACTGTCCAAGGTCGGGAATTTTAAAATACCGATACTCATCTGAGCCTCGGAAAGCACGGTAGTCATAAGCCAGTATACGATGAATCACCAGCGGAACGATGGATCAATGATTTAAAGATGGTGGCTGGCAGCGAATGGATGTGGACTGCTCAAGTCCAGGATGGTTGGCATCTTTTGGATGAGGTTTACGTTCAGAAGTGGACGGAAATTGGCTGAAATGGTGAACGTGAAGTCAGTATTTCAGACATAGGTCATGCCAAGGGGTGTGTTACCCAGTTACTGGGTTGTGGAGGTCAGATAGAGACTCGCTCCATGTAAAATACTGGTAGTCAGTTGGCTATTCTAGCAGCCGACTCCAATATAGGTGGGAAAAGGCTAGGAAGATTCTTTTTTTTTTAATATAAAACGGGGAAATTCTTTGCCCAAATCTCATCTGATGGAAAGTGATGGAAACGAGTTTCACCCGGAATCCTCTTACATAGAGGAACTGGCTATCATACCTCTAACTGCCGGAACACAACAATGCTGTTAACATTTTTGCTATGGCGACAAACTTAGACATGATGGTGGTAGCTTGCCAGGCGAACTTAGAACAAGTCCTACCACCAACCAAACCGAGCAAAAAATTTGCCTCCGCTGGGAATCAAACCCCACCTCTGGGTCTGAATCAGGTGGTATAACCACTAGACCACGGAGGCGGTTAGTGTCACCTGTTTAGCACCACCCGGGGACCAAAAATCATCATTATCAGCCGAAAGACGTCGACTGCTGTATGTAGGGCTCCCCCAAGCGTCGCCACATCGACCGGTCCTGTGCGTCTCGCATCCATCGGCTACCCGCGACCTTCACCAGGTCATTGGTCCACCTTGTGGGAGGCCGCGCCAACGTTGCGTCTTCCGGTACGCGCTTGCCATTCCAGAACTTTTTGGCCCCGAGTTTGTGATCAATGTGCCCTGCCCACTGTCATTTTAGTTTGGCACTTTAAGTTGTAGGCAGATTGATTGAATCTAAATCGTACAAAGGATTGCTATCGATGATTAATTTGTCTGACGCATGACGTTTTATTCCTCCATAATGTATTGACGTAGATACTTTGAAACTAGTAAGGTGTGTATGATCGTTAGGACTGGTGTAAGTATCACCATCATTGTCTTGTCGGCTCGTAAACTGTAAAAGCTGGACGATAATGAGAGATAGGTACTTATGGAGGGTAATGGAGGTTGTTACTATGCTTGGAGACAAATGCTACGTGATGTGGGTTGACATAATAATAGTCGTTCTGCCTGATTTGGCCACGGCACGGTTCAATAGGCACGGGACACATTTAGGGCTCCCAGCAAATAAATCGCGGCTACACGGTGAAGTATCTGCAATTATACGAAAGGAAATGTTCCAATATGGGCCAAGTCTGTGTACACTACCTCAAAAAAAATACGTAGAATTCGGAAGAAATACTAACTAGCTGTCCCTCGCGGCTTCGCTCCCCTCAACTGGCAACTTTTTTTTTACATAAAAACCTTCTTCTGATAATAACAAACATAACAAAAAAGAATTAGCGGAATCGGTTCAGCTGTTTTCGAGATTAGCGTTTAGCAACACATTCAGCGATTCATTTTTATATTATAGATGTATGCTTTTGTGGTAGTTAATTGATGTTTATTCATTATTTTTATCGATTTTCAACATGGAGTCGCTCACTGATTTAGTTACTCTATGCTTAAAAACAATGACGGATAACTGTCACAATTGTGTCACTTCAGTCACTGTCAAAGAGTAAAGTAACTGTTGTCAACCTTCAACTTCCGCAGAAATAAACATGTCAAACGTCATTAATCAATCGAAATGACAGCTTACCGCCATGACAGGTATATTTGGTGGTGCTCAATGTGTTTAAATATTGGTATAGCAACCAGACCAACTTTGTGAGGTGGGCCGATACACTTTCCGAAGCATATAGGCTGGAGAGCGGGGTGAGACAGGGAGGGTTGACATCTCCCAAGCACTTCAACCTATATGTAAATGACCTCATCGTCGAGCTCAGCAGCAGGCGCGTCGGTTGCTCAATAGATGGCGTTAGTATCAACAACATTAGCTACGCGGACGATATGGTGCTGCTGAGCCCGACGGTGGGGGGTCTCGGAGAGCTGCTAAAGGTGTGTGAGGTCTATGCTCATACGCATGGCCTTTTGTATAATGTACAAAAAAGTGAATATATGGTCTTTAAGGCTGCCGGTAGATGTCCCGAACACTCACGTAATATAACGTTGAATGGCTTTAATATTAATCGTGTCGCGAAATTTAAATATCTGGGGCATTTCCTTACCGACGGCCTTGAGGACGATGTAGACATCGAGAGGGAGCACAGGTGTTTAGCGGTCAGAGGTAACATGCTGGCCCGCAGATTCTACCGATGCTCTGAAGAAGTTAAGATTACGCTCTTTAAGGCATACTGTCAGAGCATCTACACTGGGAATCTGTAGACCAGTCACACCAAAAGGTCGCTGGATAACCTGCGTATCCAGTATAATAATATTTTCAGGATGATGTTGGGGCTGCCTCGTTTCTGTAGTGCATCAGGGATGTTCGCGCTGTATCACACTGATGGCTTTCATGCAGTAATTCGCAAAAAAACGACATCCCTGATCCGCAGAGTGCGTGGCAGCCGCAATAAAATCCTGATGTGTACAGACCCCCTAATTATCTGAACTACTCTATAATTGAGTCAGTGATGGAAGATGTATTGGCAAAACTTGCGACTGGTAATAAATTAGTAATTATCTGTGGAGACTTTAATATAAATATTTTAGAAAACAATTCAGATAGCTGTAGATTATTAAATCTTTTTAAATCGTTCAATTTGTCTAATGTGTTCATAGAACCAACCCGTACAACTACAACTACTGCTACATGTATTGATAATGTTTTTTGTTCTGGCGACTACTTACAGAAAGCCATTGTAAATTACCTCCCTTCTGATCACAGCGGGCTACTGGTATCTTTTGAGTCCAAAATACCAATTCAACAAGTGCAAATACAAACCAGACCAATAACGTCCGGTAATTTAAATAAATTTAACCGTACTTTAATTGGGAAGTTAAGTGATTGGAACTGTACAGTGAACAGTGCTAATATTTTATATACAGATTTTTTTTCTTTAGTCCAAACAGAATTCAATAATACTTTTAAAAATAAAACTAAAACTATCTGCCCTAAGTTTTTATTTAGTGACTGGGCAACTAAAGGACTCAGAAAAAGTAGGGATAGACTTTATGAGTTGTATGGCCTTAAGCCTTTTATTAACACTGAAACTTTTAATAAGTATGTAACTACCTTCTCCAAAATTTATAAAAATACTTGTAAGGTAGCTAAGGCTTTATACATAAGCAATAAAGTAAAAACAGCAGACACTAAAATAAAAACGGCTTGGAAAATTATAAATAATGAAACAAATAGGAACAAAAAACATAACACTGATTACAGATTGCAGACGCCTCACGGACTTATTAGCAATAACAAAGAAGTTGCTCAAGAATTTGTAAATTTCTTTACAAGTATCCCTGTTAAAACTACTGAAGCCTTAAATTCCTCGCCTTCGCTTGCTTTTGATTTATTACAGGCAAACGTATCAGCCTGCGCGACTGAATTTAATTTCAAACATATAAACCCCATAGTAGTAATAAAAGCTTTTAAACAAATCAAAATTAAATTGACCGAAGATCTATGGGGATTGTCTATCAAGGTTTGTACCTCAATTATCGAGACTGTAGCGCCGTACTTAGCTTTAATATTTAATTTGTATGTCGATCAAGGAGTCCTTCCGGACCTAATGAAATTCAGTAAAGTGATACCACTTTTTAAATCCGGGGATAGTAAAGACACCAATAATTATAGACCAGTGTCCGTGTTGCCAGTGTTTAGTAAGGTATTTGAAAAAGTAATGCTAAATCAGATGCTCAGTCATTTTAACACGAATAACATCTTACATGATAAACAGTATGGTTTCACCAAAGGACGTTGTACAACGGACGCTGGTGTCACCTTACTAAAGCATATCTTTAATGCGTGGGAGGACGCACAGGATGCCATAGGTGTCTTTTGTGATCTCTCTAAGGCGTTTGATTGTGTTGATCACGATACATTACTCCTGAAGCTCGGGCATTACGGACTAGGCAAAACAGCGTTAAACTTAGTCAAATCTTATTTGAATGATAGACAGCAATTAGTTCACATAAACGGTGTCAATTCGTCGGGATTAAACGTAAAAATGGGCGTCCCCCAAGGCTCTATTTTGGGTCCTTTCTTATTTTTGGTTTATATTAATGATTTACCTTATTTATTGCAACAAAATCTTGATATGGTGTTGTTTGCTGACGATACCTCTATAATTTTTAAGATAAATAGAAGGACGAACAATGTTAATGACATAAATAATGCCCTAATGCAAGTCCAAAATTGGTTCACGGCGAATAATTTAGTTCTAAATGAAAAGAAAACAAAGTGCATAAGATTTGCCTTACCTAATGTCAAAAGCAGTGATTGTGACATATTATTGAACAAGGAAAAACTAGAATTCGTCGATAAAACGGTTTTCCTGGGAATTACGCTTGACCCCAGGCTACAATGGGACCCTCATATAACATCTCTTTCCGGACGGCTAAGTTCAGCAGCATATGCTGTTAGAAAAATCCGCCAACTAACGGATGTCGATACCGCGAGACTGGTATATTTTAGTTACTTTCACAGTATCATGTCTTACGGTATTTTACTATGGGGACGGGCTGCAGACATCGAGTCTATTTTTATTCTGCAGAAAAGAGCCATCAAAGCGATATATAATCTCCGCCGGCGCGATTCTCTCAGGGAACTGTTTAAGATTATAAACATCATGACGGTACCTTGTCAATACATTTACGAAAACATCATGTATGTCAGAAAGAATTTACATCTATTTAGTAAAAGAGGCGAGAGACATAATTATGGTACTAGAAATAGGGACCAGTTAGTTCAACCAGGCTTCAGACTGGCTAAAGTAGCCTCATCTTTCATGGGGTACTGTTTAAAATGTTATAATAAGATACCTCCCCATATATTAGAACTAAATGAGACGAAATTCAAGTCTTGTATTAAACGCACACTATGCAGGCAAGCATATTATAAGTTGGGGGATTATATTGAAGATAAAAATGCTTGGCTGAATGCTGGTCCTGCTCCACAGCCACTAGGGAGCCCAAACTAATCTGTAAATAGTTCGGAAACATTGTTGGACCGGCTGAAGATTGTAAGAAAAATTTGCATTGTTAGAATCAACTTACTTAGCATTGTATAATTTCAGCCATTAACAGCACATGTGTGAGTACTGTGTACCTTTAACTTTAATTATCAATTTTAGGTATGTTTTTGACTTGAATGTACCCTGGCGGTTGGGAGTGTCATGCTCACTCAAAAGTCTAGCTGATGGTGGCGTATGCGTTGGATCATTTGGCTCCCTTCAAAATGGTTGAGCCGAATGGTGCTGGCGCATGCGTCATGTTCGTGAACGGGCGCCGTCAGTCGGGACTGGTCATTTCTTAGCTGCCATGGTTAATTTTAATTATTTCTTTGAATTGTTCCTCTTTTATTCCGGATGCTTTTATCCTGCTCGTCTTTTACATCGTTCTCACATGTATGTATAATTTCAACCCGATGTAAATAAATCTTTGTAAAAAAATATTATTTTTAAAAGAGTGTCCGTGGAGTTTCTTGCACGTTCTTCTCCATAGAGATCTACGCTTTGGAACGTGCAAATAGCTTCAACTTTTTGGACCGACCGACCTTGACAATTCAAAAGTGCCTGTAAATGGTTTAATTGAAATAAATGCTTGAATTTTGAATTTTGAATTTTGAAATTTTTGATGACTGTAGCGGACAGGATCTCATCCCCATTGTGGAGGTCCTTAATTCGGAGAGTGATTTAATTTTAATTTTCTGTTTAATTTTTCCATTTTTATTACATTTCCCATGTGAGTACTATGGATTTTTGTTATCCGAAATAAAGAATATTTTATTTTATTTATTTGTTGTGTGTTGCAATTTCGAGTGTAATTTCTTGGTTTTTACCAACAAACAAATCCATTAAAAAAAAATTGGACAATGGAGATGTGTTTTAAATGTATTTCCTTATTTTTAATATACATGGACCTGGCCCAGGCTCCATACATTTTCGAACATCTCCTTTGACCGCATTATACATAACCATTCTATAAATAGTTTTTTCTTTATAAGTCAAAGTCAAAGATTTACTTACTTAGATTTACTTTTTTTTTCTTTTTTTTTTCATAATTTCATCAAACTAACATACTGGCTGTACTATAATGCTGTTTCGTTTCTTTTGTTACACTTTTTGCAAACTGCCAGGACAGTTAATTACTTCTTAGTGCTGGTTACATTTAAATAATCTCTACGATTATTTTTGGAGTTGTGGCAAAATTTAAGTTACTATAATGCAAAGGCGCCAACGGCAAGAAAGAACATGCGACACGAAAAAATTATATGACAGCTTTGAAATAGAAGAACTCCACAGACTACTGAACGAAACCTCAACCATATAATCTCAACCCACTCAGGCAGTCACAATCAGGAACTATAGCCACATTGTAGCCACACGACACAGCACGACACTCCATCATGGTTGTCAAGTTGGCAGTATCTTATTTCCATCTCTGTTCATCTTATACAGAGTGAGCGGACAACTTCACTCACGTTCCATTTCATGCCGTATTTTTTTGTATCGTATTAAGTACTAGAGGCCGCCCGCGACTTCGTCCGCGTATAAATGCTCGTTATTCCCGTGTAAATCCCGATCCCTCGGGAATTCCGGGATAAAAAGTAGCCTATGTGTTATTTCATCGTAATCCATCCAGTAGTTTTCTCGTGAAAGGGTAACAAACATACATACACATATACATCCATCCTCACAAACTTTCGCATTTATAATATTAGTAGGATAGGATACAGAATGATCATGGATACACCGTCCGATTGTACATATTTTGTATCCAAATATAATATGATCTGGCAGCCTTATTAGTGCACAATTGTGTGCATAAACTCTGATCTTCTTCCCCAACTCCCATAGTACGATAGGATCTGGCGATCTAAACGGTTCACAAGAATTCATGGTAAACCACCATCTATTCACCCAAGGTGATCGTCAACCCTGAAATGGCTGATGGTAAACCGAAGCATGGTGGTTGATAACCCGGTTATAAGGAGTACCTTATAACCGGGTTATCAACCACCATGTTCCCTAATGGGATTTTTCGTGTCATCTGTCCCCAAACTCATAATTGACAGATGGCAATAAAAAGTTTTATCTGTCCCCGAAGTAATTTTTTACAAGCTTCTTTCCGTGACTTCGTCTGCGTCGGCTTTATAGCTAGCGCGCAACTTCTATGTCTCATATTCTCAACCTCGGAAATATATCTTCATGAATCTGGTGTCCTAATAGTTTGTGCATCTTTGCTGGTCGTACTTTCAGCCCCGGAATTACTTCCATATGTTTTGTGGTCGCCTAGTACTTCTGAATGTATAGCGTCCACAATTCCAGCCCAGAAAAACCTTCGACTGGTTTCTGTTTTCCTGGTAAAAAAAAAATTCTAACCTAAAAATACGTTAACAAGTTTGACTTTCTTCTGGACGAACTTGTGAATCTTTCAGTACTCATAATGACAGCCAGGGAAAAACTTGACATGTTTTCAGTTTTGGCTTCTGACTAACCGTAACGACGGTTAAAAATGTAGAAATAACAGCCACAAATAAAAGTCAAACGTACTTTCCGAGGCACGGAGAAGTCTCGGTATATAATGTACGGTCACCCATCCATCCACGAACGAACCTCGAAAAGGTGCTTAACCTGGCAAATCTACCCGAGGGGCATCTATACTAGTATGATAAAGCTGAGGAGTTTGTTTTGGTTGAGCACGCTGATCTCAAGTTTGAAAATAGTGTTGGATAGCCCATTTATCAAGCAAGTCTAATATAAAATTTATAAACATTAATAATTCCGTAATTATTTATAAACCTTTAATTATTCCGTTATTATTTATAAAAGTTACCTTATCCCTTACTATTAAGTGATTTGTGATCAAGTTATCATAATTAAAACCTTTAAACAACTGGGAAACACAGCACAAAAGAAAAACCATACCAACATGGTGTCCCAAGGGACCACAATCAGTACAAAAGGGACCAGGTAATCCCAATACGAAATGTGCCATTGTCTGTACGTGACGCGCATGCGCTGGCCTGGCATTGGCGGCAAGGATGCGTCGATTATATCGCGTTAAGCAATATGACGCGCCCGGAAAACTGATGGGTGGGGTCATGAGTGGTCGCTGAGGAGGTTGTGTTTCCGTTTTGAGATAGAAGTGGGATCAACTGCCCAGTATAAATGATATATTTCAAATATATCATCTAGGTATACTGTAATCTATAGTATAGTAATCTATAGTATAATATTATAAAGAGGTAAAATTGTTTGTAAGTTTGTAAGTTCGTATGTAGGGGGTAATCTCAGGAACTACTGGTCCGATTTGAAAAATTGTTTCACTGTTAGAAAGCTACATTATCCGTGAGTGCTATAGGCTACAAATTATAAAGATATCATGCATATTAGTCGCACCATATTTCTATCTTTTATATTTTAGCAGATATATTAGCTTTTATGTGTTAAAAAAAGTATTTTTCGACGTACTTATCTTTGGACGATTTTTTAAACAACAAAATATTAAACCTTATCGAAAAAAATGTTATTTTGATCACAAGAACATCATAGAGATACGATTTGCCCAGAACAGTATGTCAATTGGTTGAATAGTTTCGAAGATAATATAAAATTACTAAATCGCAAAACGCCGCCCGCGCCGTCCATTCACGAACCGCATTAGAACATGCTTTGTACGGACGACGTTTTATCCATTACCCATAGACGGCGTTGTGCAATTACGTCATTTTTCTGAATCATGGTGTTAAGATTTTCCGCGGATTAATGACCCTCTCCAGTTATTATTTAACTTTTGTAGTTTGGTAGGTAAGTTGTACGTAGTTGATTGAATGTTGTTGGTCTTTAAAATTGTTTTGGTTGCTCGGTTTCTCAAAACACAATTACAATATTACTTCGTTCTCATTCTTCGAGTTCGAAGCTGTGATATTTCTGTTTTTGGGATATCGGACAGTTTCAGCGATTGTTTATCATGCCTTAAAGGATATCACAACTTTCCCGTCAGACATCCCAGACATGAGACAAGAGCAGCTCGAGTACGCCGTACGGAAGAGCCTCTCGAGGAATAGAGAAAATATTTCGCAAGCACTCGCTGGGAAATCTAGCTCCGAGCGTTCACAGCGGCTTGCTAACCAAAGCTGGAGAACATCGCAGGTCCGTGCTCGGGAATCTAGCGCTGAACGTGCACAGCGTCAGCAGCATGGCTCTGCAACAAGGGACAGGGAGTCTAACGCTGAGCGCTCGCAGCGGCTCGCTAGCCTAGCTACATACATATTATTATGCAATAAAAACAAAACCCTCCTTTTGGCCGTCAGGAAATAAATCATAGCAGTCAGTACTAACCGAACCACACTCATAATTTCATCACAAGTTAAAATGTTTACCGCCCAACGAAGTGGGCACGGGTCAGCTAGTAATATTATAAAGCAGAAGAGTTTGCTTGTTTGTTTGGTTGAACGCGCTAATCTCACTCTTCGTGTGTGAAGTTCGACTCGCCCTTGAACGGTTTTTTTTTTGTTTTTCTTTGCTTGTTTGTAAAGAATCGAATTAAATACTAAAAGTCACTGGAGATTTTCCTTCAGAAGACATTATCTCTAAAAAAATTCTAAGCACAATGTCAAACAAAAAACTTAGCCTTAGAACACCTACGCAAAAAACCAAACTCAATTTACAACTTCAGGGAGGAAAACCCGAGAATTCGACCCCACATACCGTATTCAAGGATCGGAACCAAAATGTGAGTTCAAAAGGAAACTTAGGAACTGTGAGATATTTAACATTCACCTTTAGTGCCAACTATTTTGTTGTTTTATAGTCCGTACGTGAGGTGGTACCGGTATTGGAGAAGTTATAAAGTGGGGTTCAGAAGGACCACAGGGCTCAGTGCGAGTTTTTAGTCGTACTCGATCAAGCAGTTGATCTTCATGAAAAAGAGGTGCTTTTTAAAAGGCATAGAAACGTGCGACGCATTCTTTTTTTGTTTTTAACTATTGACAGGCACGCTTTTGATGATGGTTTTATGTCATCCAAGCAATCGAAATTGAGTATTTTGCTTTTCTGCGATTTTGCAGTGGTGTTGTTAGGTGTGGGGTACCACAAAAAAGTGAAAAATAAAAATCTTTTTCCAAAAAAAATACAACCGACTTCCAAATAAAAAAACACTACTTACAAAGTAATAAATCACTTTAATTTCTGAAGTCGGTGTTTTTGTTAGTTTCTTCGTATTTTGCATGAAGGTATTTTGCCACAGACTTCCGAAATTAAAGTTATTTTTTGGTTTTTTTTTTAAAGCGCTAATCTTGGTATTTGGTACAGACTAAAACTTACTTAGTTATTTGATACAGACCAAAACAGTCAATCTGTTTAAATAACTTAACCTACTTATATAATTTCTTGAAGTATAAGAGCTTCCTATGAATAACTTTATGGGCCTTCTATCTTTTACTACTTTGTGGAGTTCTAAATATCTATCTTTTGATCCGTTTTACCTTTTTTGAATAGTGATGTGTTAACGCCCACAAGTACATGGGTACATTATGTACGTCAACATTTTAGGGTTAAAACCTTTTAAGCTGTATTCCACGTTTTGGGATGAGTAGAGTTGTGACGTACGCACCTTGACTGACGAGGAGTGAGGCCTATTTAAACAAGAAGTATGATGTTTTCTTGGGATTGGCAACGTCTAACCTGCAGCCTCCTTACATATCTTCGTAGCTGACTGTAATATAACAATAACTAATGTTACATAATAAGGAAGTTTACCTATGTAGGTACTTTTTTCCGTTTATAAACTAGGTACTGATTCTTAGCCTACGTGCGCACTAGCGGTCAACCGTGAGGTCGGTCAACCGCGCGGTTCAAATTTAATATCCAACCGCTTATCATTTAATGGCGAATAAGTGCGTACGATCACTAGCGGTTGCATATTAAACTGGAAAAGTGGTCATCCGCGCGGTTGAACCGCCTTGCGGTTCACGCGCATCCTATGAATTTTTTGTAACAAAGAAATTGAACACTGAGTAGTAATACATTCCGAAAAGATATTAAACAGAAGATTAAAACTTAGAATTAAGGGAAATATTATTGAGAAGACGGGTTGACGCGCACAGAAATCGTATACATACTCTAAACTTTGTAAATAATATGGCATTTAACCATTGTGTGCCCCCCACCGCCATTTGTTTCTTTTTTTTTTCAAAATTATGACGCGCGGTCTGATATGCATTGATTATGATTATGCATACAAAAAATGCTTGTAACATAATGCCCTAAAGTGTCACGTTGCCGAGATTTCGAGGTAAAGTCACCTTGTGTTTACAAACTATCATTAAAAATTACTTAATTATGTGCATTAGATTAAACTCAAATAGCAGTTCCTAAGAAGAAGAAAATTAAAATAAGAACGCGTGAAAATGTCTTTACTAAGAACTTCGCAAAATATTTGTGTTTAATTTATATAAATCAAGTCAAAAACTGTTATTAAAGTACAATCTTCTGCATATAAGCGCCTGATAAGTTAATTTTTAATCATTTTTTATTGTTCTCACATGGCGAATTTACCTTCAAATATCTTGGCAATGTAATACTTTAGGGCACCATGTTGATTACAATTTTGTATTTTAAAGTGTCCTCTACTCATACATGCGTGATAAATAGTGCGTCATAACTTTGATAAAAATCAAAATGGCGGGCTATGCCAACTCCCATTAGTAAAAAAAATCAAAAACCTTTAATTTTATCAAGTACGGGCCACACAAGCGACACCAAAAAAAACTGTAGATATACAAACAATAATTGAATCACAATAAATTGACGCAACAACCCGCACGTGACCGGCATCTGAATGATCTCCTCAGGGGTATCGGTATAAGGACGACTGCAATGACCTGGCGTGGTTACGCAGTGACGTCCGAAACGGACATGACTGAGCTCAATCGCGATCAAACACGATCGTGTATAAATATTGTGTTGAAATAAAATAAAGAACGAAATGGAATCGGAAAATAATGGGATAGAAATCGCCTCGAAATCTGGCTCCTATTTTTATATTTTTTTTATATGGGTTTGCTCTTAACTCTAATTTAGGTCAAAGATCACAGAGAAAAAGTCTACAATGGAGCGAGAAGGAGCCTGTTAACTCTGACTTTAAAGAGATGAGGGTTGTAAGCGTTCGGAAACGCACACGCGAGCAAAGAGTTCCACTCCTTAAGGTGAATGCTCCAACTAGCCCGCGAAATTAAAATTTTCTTACGTTTTTTGCAATTTGAAGGCCAGTGCTAGGTTGTATGTTGATTAAAATATTATTCGCGGCTGTAAGACGTATGTAGTTACAGAATTATAATCATCACTTAGAACTTTTGATCTCCTCAAAAGATCTGCTGGGCCACCGTAACGTTTTTGATACAATCAAACTGGACAAGTTATATTAGTCAAGATTAGTTGTTAGGGTTGCGTTTGGCCACAATATCATCTGATGGTAAACGATGGTGTTGGAGTATTCTTTAACTATCAATAACCTCCCATTGGACTTATAGACAAAACAGCCAACTCAGTTCGTTCACTGCTGTCAGAAGTTTTTTATTTTTCACTTTATAGTGGTACCTACCCCACCGAACATTATAATACCACTTCAAAATCGCAGGAAAGCAAAATGAGCCCGAATATTCCAGCAATTTCGATTTAAAATCCAAATTTTTACTTCCCGATTTTGATAAAATTTAAATGGGACCAATCGAGAAGTATATCCCTTAAGAGAGAAGAATTTTTCAAATCAGTCCATAAATGACAGAGTTCTGAGGTAAAAACACAACCGAGTTGAGAACCTCCTCCTTTTTGGGAAGTCGGTTAAAAACAAATGTAAAAACGTTGGTTTACATTGGTTTTTCGGGTAAACGTCATTACGTTATGTCTATGTGTTTGTTTCTCTTTTCTTACTTCTCAATTTTGTATTTGTCCAATTCGTGAATGTTATATCCAAAGCTGCTGTAATTGAAATGTGAAACGTCAATATCGTACACTGCATCAATAATTTTTAACTATATCAATGATTTGCACTTTATATCCACTCGTCTATACTGATTTATGTTCCTTTATATGTTAACAACACATTTATACGGAGCTTCTCCTTCCGATTCCATTCGAGTATTCTGATGATGGAATCCGTTTGATGGAATTGAATTGTGCTATATACCAAGGCACACTTCCCTAGGCAGAGAATTCCCCTCCTTAGCTTTACGTACAACGGGCCATTTCCAACGTTTTGTAATTAAGTCTTACCTCTTCTCTTCCTCCTGTTACAGTTGTCCCAACAATGCTCCAGCCTGCCCCTGGAGGAGGAGACGGTGGTGTCGGTGTACACCACGCACCCTACCACGATGGGGACCAACCCCCCCATCGACGTCTACCACCAGATCGCCAACAACATTGCTGAGAGGATCACTTCACCGATATACAAGTAAATATACATTACGTTACGTCTATTCAAAATGTTCTGTAGAGTCTGTAGATAGATAAAATACATACCTCTAAAATATTGCGTACACCAGAATTTATACACAACTGTTTTACAATTTTCTGAATAGTAAGCGCAAAAGTACAATGACAATCTCATATCAGCCCATGGTGACAACTTTTGGGTGGGCTGAACAAACTTTAAATCAAAAGAAAGTTGTGTAGTGCCAGTAAATAGTAAAATATAACAAACAACAACTAATAATAAAGAACTTTTGATTATTAGTAATGTCTGATAGGAGGACCATTTTTGTAATTAGGATTCTATTCGGTATAACTTTTGATATTTATAAAACTTTTCTTTTAGCTTTTTTTTAGTTGAGATTGGTTTGCTCTTGACTCTAGTCTAGGTCAGAAATGACAGAGACAAAGTCTACAATGGAGCGAGCTTACCCAGAAGTAGCCTGTTCACTCTAACTTAGAAAGATTAGGGATGAAAGCGTTCGGAAACACAGACGCAGGCAGAGAGTTCCACTCCTTTGCAGGGCGCATTATGAAAGTCGCTTACGACTTTTCCTATAGTCTGCTTATGCAGACCCAGAAATGGGATTATGCTGTCCTCTTTTTCAAGGATGATTAAAACACTGTGACTGAACAAATGAAACTAACTAGTATCGTGGCTCTGTGAGAAGGCATGAGGATAAAGGATTTAGTGTAGTAATTCGATCATTTACTGATTTTTTATTTACTCTAAATCAGTCAGCAGAAATTTAAATTCAGACTCTAGAAAACCATTTTAACCATTTTCAGATTCCTCGGAATAAACGGTACAACACCAAAACCAGTAAAAAAGATAGAACTACAAGACGACCAGGACTTGACAAAGAAACACGAAATGAAACCAGTCGACAACGATATATCCAAGACCAGAGATGTTGAAGAACTGTCCGTCGAAGGCCTTAACAAAAAATCTGAAAAGAAACCGGAGAAATTGATTCTGTATTCCAATTACTTACCAGCATATGTTGAGGGAGCTTCTAGCAGGCAACAAGAATCTAATGACACTTGGAATGAGCTCGACGATCCTTTCAAATGGGATGACGAGGATACTACAGCCAAGCCTAAGGAAGGTCCTTTTATCTATGTTTTGGAGATTTTGGGAAGCATCGTTCAGTTAGTATGGGGCGGTATTATGGCTTTATTTAGACCTAATAAAGGTAGCAGTTAAAGAAGTTTTATATCTTTTTAATAATGGCCTACGCATACCAGGACGGAATGGCAAAAAAATAACCAAAGGGCATTCATATTTAGCTAGTATTAATACGACATAAATTCCATTGTTATAATTTGATTCCCTGCCATTAAAAGGGATTTCTTGACACGGTATAGGAGAGCGCGCTAATGGTCCCGTGGCGGGATGCCGCGGCAAGTAGCTTGATGTCTTGGTAGGCCGCCGGAATGCTACAGTTAGCAGTCCGACGGTACCGTGGCATCCCGCGGCACGTAGCGGGATGTCTTGGTAGGCCGCTAGAATTCTACAGTTAGCAATCCAACGGTGCCATGGTACCCTGCGGCATAATCTAAGCGGCTAGTGTTCCGCTGACCGGTGGCAAAATCCTCTGCCATTTCGTCCCGTTGTGCGTAAGCGTTGAGGTTATGTCGGCTGCAAGCTTATTAATACAATTTTTTTATATGACTCAAATAGCTTATTGTGATGTATAGTAATTATAAAGTAGACTATACCGCGTGTATCTGACATCGACGCACAAACGATTTCCATGGGTCAAGGGCATGATTCTGGACACTCTAGACTTAGAATTTTTCGTCGGCTTTTTTCTCATTTTTTAATTTTTATGTCAGATACACGCGGTATACATTAGTGGTTAAAAGCGAAACAATACGAGATTGTTTTTTATACACTGTGGTTCAGTTTATTATATCTGTGCTTAGCCATCCCATAAAATTGTGAGATTTAAGATATAAAGGCTGCGTTTTCGCCAGAGCTGTGCGAGGATGCGTTGCGAAGGATGTGTTTGTTTAGAACATATATTGAAACGCTAGATATTGAACTGCCTTTCATAGTTCTGATATTATTGTGATCACTAAGGAATATGCATGTACTTTGTTTATATGCTAAATAAATTAATAATAGATTATTTTTCATCAATCATCATTTAGAATTTTGGAAAATAATGGACACTTATATTTTGTTTTTGTAAAACAATAGAAATTGACAAAGATAAAACGCATCAAAATCCAGGAGTGACGTGACGTCACTCCTGTACAAAATTGTACCATGTCGTGACGTATTTAGAATTTTAAAAGAGTCGTAACTTCGTCGATTTTGGTTTACGTAACAAAAGAAAAAAACGGGTCAATTATTTTTTGATAATCTAACTGACGGACTAATTTGATTTTTTTAATTACGAAAAAATAAAAAATAGCTTCATCAGCGACGAAGTTATAAAAGTAATTAGAAGGAAAAGTCTGTATTATATTGGTCGGATATTCGTTTTTTATCATATATCTTGGGGCCAATTTTACAAATTATTGAGCAACGTTCGCAATCACAACCTGTCGAAAATGTATGGAAATTGGTTTTTTTTGACATATTGCGATTAAAATGCGAATGCAAAATGACATTTGAATGCGAATGTTGTTTAAAACTGGTAGAATTGGCACCGTTGTTAGTTTTTCGATCATTTTGATATTCTAGTTTCATTGCTAGTATTATTTTATATGCATATTCCCTCTTGTGGGTATGCATTAAGATAAATGTAAGGGATTCTTGAACGTGATTCACTTGTGAGGCTAATTTCATCAGTTAGGATAGAGTTTATGATCATAGAATATTAATATTAAAAATATTTTCACCATAATTGTTTGGTGAGGTGATTTAATACTTCACAGCCTGGAGTTATAACGAATGTGGTACCTATATTTTTTTAAACTATTCCTTATTAAACTAAACCCTAAAAATTCGAAAAAAAATTACAGCTTTTTCATACAGTTTGTATGGAACATAACTAAATATTGCATTTTGAACAGCTGATATTGTTTTCGAGACCAATCCCAAGTCTTAAAGTAAGTGGCGTGTATAATCATGTATTCTTTACAAATAACCCTATATAAAGAAATCAATTTTACTTTCACTCTTTTCCAAACTTTATAAAGAGGAAAGATTTGTTTGTAAACTACAGAACCGATTTGAAAAAAATCTTTTAATTCGATAACGGGGGCTAACCGTGCATTTCGCACACTCTAAAACACCGAGTCAATTTTCGAATGGGTATTAGTATCAACTTGAAAAGCGTTCGAGCTTTTTTTCTATGGAAGCTTGGATAGCAGTCCTGCCGCCATTTTAATTGCTTCAAAGTTGTGGTGCAAGATCTATCATACATACCTATATTGTTAGAGGACACTTCACAAGCAATCTTTGAAAAGTGGTGCCCTAATGTGGCTCGTTGCCGAGATATTTGAAGGTAAAGTCCCCATTCTTATGCCACAATATTGTTCGTTTTTTTTACTTTTTATAGGCACGCGTTGGACGACTATCTCACCTGATGGTAAGCGATGATGCGGTCTAAGATGGTGCACGCTTACCTAGAAGTAACCTATTCACTCTTGACTTAAAGACTCCCAGGTTGTAGCTATCAGGAAACATAGACTCCGGCAGGGAATTCCACTCCTTTGCTGTGCGCACTATGAATGTATTCCCAAAACGTTTCTATGCCCTTGACTCGGTTTTTAACTATCTATACTAATATTATTAAGCTGATGAGTTTGTTTATTTGTTTGCTTGAACTCGCTTATCTCAAGAACTACTGGTACGAAAATTCCTACAGTGTTAGATAGCCCATTTATTGAGGAATGCTATAAATAATTATATCATCACGCTAAGACCAATAGGAGAAGAGCATTAATGGAAAATGTGACGCAGACTAAGTTGCGTGGGTCAGCTAGTGTAGAATGATATACATGTTAATTAATTTTTTACACAATTTTGGTGTGGTAACTAGCACATAAAAATAATGATAAAAAATGCTTTGTAATTAAATTGTTTTACATAAAGGTGTAGCAATTTTTAAATAGATTTTAAGCAGTTGGATAATTCTAAAATTGTACAAAAATGTAAAAAGAAAGTGCCATGACGTGGGAATTAGTCAAACAAATATTTATTTGTATGTATTGCAATATTGGAAATATTGAGATTTTTATAATAATTAATTTATTTGTAGGTATTATAATTATTTTGTGTCATTGTAAAAATAAAAGTGATATTTTACAACATACATTTGTTTTTCTTGGGTACAGTCAACCAGAAAGTACTGGTAACACTTGTAGTTCGAATTTCACCCTTAATGCTACGCCAGAAAGACGTCTGTCACTGTCAAATTGGTAACACTTATAGGCGGTTTGACTGAACCTGCACATAAGCCTTGCCAAGCTTATGTCGGGGTTTTTGAAGAAAGAACTTTTTTTGATGTGGCATCTTTACTGTAGGTATAGCAGCTACAGAACAGCACCCTTAAATATGGAACATCCTGTTGATGTCGAATGTTATTGTCACCGGTAAGTGGCAACTTCGTAAGATTATTCTAAAATAGCTTGAGAGATTGTAAACTTTCGATAAATTCCACTGGTCAACACAATTTTTGTTTCCTTCATTTTTTTTCTGTTATAGGGTATTTCTATGGCCCTGACAACAAAAAAAAATTCAGAGATTGCTAACAGCTTTACTTTTTTTTAAATTATTATTTTAATATTCTGACAAACAAAATACAAATGTTAACAAAACTTCTATTCAACACTATCAAATGATATTTTATAAGATTTGCTTGAATGGACAGCTTTAAGTAAATCTCGTTGCAAACTCCAGCAGTAGTCTGCCATCATATGTGAGTCCTACCGCCCCTGATAACGCTCTTCCATTGTCTGAAGACCCTGATGGAATCTTTCACCTTGCTCCTCACTAAAATCACCCAGATTTTGTGGAAATCGGTCTAAATGCAATTGCAGCAGGAAGTGGAATTTTATGCTCATGTTGCACCCTAGCTCATGCAAGTTAGATAGCATCATGCTATGGCAACTTGGAACAAAACTAAAATTCACTTTTTTTGTTTAAAAAAGCGCCATCTATCAAAAGTTTAAAGGAAACAAAATTGCGGTGTTGCTACAGTTTATATATATTATTTTATATTGGGAATTACTTTACTACAAAAAAATATAATTTCATAATCTTCTTATACATAAATAATAGAATACATAAATTATTACATAATTAGGTTTTTATCATCTAATTTAAATTGAAAAAGTTATATTTTTGTATTTAACTTTTTGTATGGCCACACTTGAATTGCAAATGGCTGCGTAAGAGTCTAACTCGTATGACGTTGAGAAAATAAAATTGCATAATAAGTAATTCTGTAGTTTTTTTCGTTTATGTAGTACGTATGCATTTTGTTTAGAGCGGACACACTAAACTCTCATACAATATACATAATATCCTAAAGGATCGGACAGTGCAGCAGCAGGCTGTATACACCTAGCCATACATTTATTTTTATAAATAGTTCCTAAAACGGAAAACTAGATGACGCTAAGTTCGACAACTTCCTAATATTAAAACATAAGGTAGAGTTGCCTGTCTATAGCCAGTATACTATAGTAGTCTTTGGATAGCATGTACTCTTCTTCTCGACCTGATCGTCAGATTTCTTTTTGCCTAGAACTCATAACCAAAACAAATTAATTCCAAGCTTTGGATTACAATTAGGATCTTTTACGAGTTGCCTAATCTGTGGCCCATCAAAAATAGCAGCTTTTAATTTTTCCGTACTTTATACTAATTAATCTTTAATTTTGCAAATATATTGACCACAAATAAAACAATAACAATCGGGTTTAAGCGCACAACATATTTTTGATGAAGACATAATTGAAAACAGTAACAAAATATATTTCAGTCATCTGCCTAGCCTTTTCCCAACTACATTGGGGTCGGCTTCCAGTCAAACCGGATTCAGCTGAGTACCAGTATTTTACGTGGAGTGGCTGCCTACCAGACCTCCTCAACCCATTAACTGGATAACACGGTACTCCTTGGCAAGACTGGTGTCAGATTTTCTGGCTTCTAACAATCCGTAACGACTGCCAAAGATCTCCAAATGACAGCCGGGACCAACAGCTTTACGTGCTTTCCGAGGCACGGAGGAAACTCGGTATGTTGAGATGGTCACCCATCCTCAGACCAACCTCGGCAAGCGTTGCTTAACCTTAAAGATCGACCTGTGCGGCTGTTATTATTTAGCCCCACGACAAAATATATTTCAGTGTCCAATAAAAAATGCAAATCTAAGTAAAAATAGTAAATAAGGGTAGTTAGCTGTAACTCAAAAATAAAAGCTTGGAGAAAAAATGTTGTCATATTATTTAAAAAAATACGCGTCAATTTGAGATAGGAATAAAAAAAACACAGGATCCAATTCGTTTTTTTTTATGTTCTCCAGTGTTGTCAACTGAACATTTGGAATGCTTTTTTACGCTTCAAAGTTTGATAGTTTAAAACTTCCCGATTTCATTCCGAGAAATGTCAAATCAAAGCACAAGTCTACAAAAAATTAGGCTCTCATTGGATGTTCATATATGTAGTAGGTAAGCCATTTTTATTTCAGGTCACAATTTCTCGGAACGAAATCGAGAAATTATAAATTATCAAATTTTGATACGTAAAAAGTAGTCCAAATGCTCATTTGACAATTTACCGAGAGTTTTCAAACTCTCTAGTAATTTTATAATCTTACGAAGTTTGCCACTTTCCGGTAACATTATCAATACAACTCTTAATTATGCACTGACCGGTACTGTTCACTGTTTACCACTAAACTTGCCCGAATCACGTCAGGAACACACGGAACTCATGAATATTCATGAGTACTGCCATGTACTACAGTTAACCAACATTGTAGTCATGTGTGTCCACAGGTTACAGACCACGAATTGTACAATGCTATAATGTTGTTCACAGACGCTTCAATTTGTGGTGTTGCCGACCGTTATCGGTTAAAACTACGACTCGTCAGTGGTTGCTATGATTTTATTTATAGGCGCAATACAAAGTGGACTCAACAGTCCATCCTTGCTTGGAACACCTCGTTGTTTTTTGCAAAATTAACGAAGAGCTGGCTCCAAGCGTTGCAAAAATTAAACTGGTATACTTAAGTCTCCTTGAAAGATTGCAGTTGAAAAACGACTTATTAAATGTCATCAAAAGGCTTATTTTTAATGTTATTGAAACAAGGATGCAGCATAAAGTTTTCATCTGGTGTCTTATAAAATTTGGGACCGTTTTAAATTTAGCTTAGAGGGGAAAATAGACACCTACATTAAAATATTTTCGAAAAGACAAAAAATTACTTGTGTTTGGTGTTCCATTGTCCTTTAGAACACTCCAAAAGGTTACATATTTTCTTCTAAAAGACCAAAACAAGACCATAATAAGAATTAACATAAAACTAAATCTGGCGACCAAACAGATAAAATGCACGACACATAAATACTTACATACAGACAGAACCCAGACGTCTAGGTCAGACAGTTTTATTAACTTACTAGTTGATGTCAGCGGCTTCGCCCGCTTGACAAATTATTTACTAAAACCTTCCTCGAGAACCACTCTATCCATTGGTGAAAACAGCATGAAAATCTGTGCAGCAGCTTTTGAGTTTATCGTGAACAAACAGACAGACAGACGCGGCGGAGGACTTTGTTTTACAATATGTAGTGATGTACAGAATTCATGGTTTCTACTGTTTTATTATATTACTAGCTTCTGCCAGTGGCTTCACCCGTGTGATCCATAGGGAACATATTCCCGGGATGAAAAGTAGCTTATGTGCTATTCCAGACTATAATCTATCTTTGTTCTAAATTTCATTAAGATCCGTTAAGCCGTTCTGGCGTGATTGAGTAACAAACAACCAAACTTTCACATTTATTATATTACTCGTTTGGTGTAAAGCGAAATTATAACCATCTTCCCCTCGACATTATAATATAATATTATTATATAATTATTAAAGGATATTGCAAACTGTCGTAAGCCGTTTTACGAAGCTACTCGCTAGCCTCTAGGCGCCAAGCTAGCCGCCTGCCTGTGCGTTCGCGACCTTATACAAAAATAATCCTTATAGCATGATTCAGTATTCACGCGCGATGGCTTATTATTAGCGTATTTCATGTATAACTTTGGTGTTTCTATACCGATTTCTATGATTCTTTTTTATGGAATAATAATATCTTTGGACATTTCACACAACGCCATATAGTCCCAAGCTAAGCAACCTAATGCTTGTGTTATGGTAACGAGATGGCTGATAAACTACTTATATACATTTTTTTTTTTTGTAAATACATAAATATTATAGACAGAAAAACACCCAGACTCGGAACAAATACTTGTAGGTCGTACAAATATTTGATCCGTTCGGGAATCGAACCCGCGACATGCTGCGCAGCAGTCAATCGCTCAACCACTGCGCAAACCGTGTCGTCAGAATAGTTAATAATGTTAACTTTTATTAATAGGGACGACTGAGAGTTTTATCTGTACTGATTTCTATGATTCTTTTTTATGGAATAGTTAATAATGTTAACTTTTTTAATTAGGGATGACTGAGAGTGTTATAAACGTAAGAGTAGACAAATATAATCAGAAAGCTTCGAACTGTTAAGCTATCGGGAGTTACACGTGTTATTGTGCGTCAATCATAAAAGATAGACATATGCTGTCGTGGGATATTTTTTATATAATTTTAAGGAGAACATTTCCGTCACACATGATTTCTGTGTAGCTTTCACCATTAAGGTTGCACACGCGACGGAAGCTTAAAAAATGGAGTAACTTCTCCCGTTTTCCCAACATTTCCCTTCACTGGTCTGCTCTTATTGATTGTAGCGTGATGAAAAGTATACTATAACCAGCTCAGGAGTATGAATAATAATTGTACCAAGTTTCGTTAAAATCCGTCGAGTAGTTTTTGTTTCTATAACGGTTATACAGACAGACAGACAGACAGACAGACAAAAATTTTACTGATTGCATTTTTGCATCAGTATCGATCCCTAATCACCCCCTTTTTTTAATCACCCCCTGATAGTTATTTTGGAAATATATTTCATGTACAGAATTTACCTCTCTACAGATTTATTATAAGTATATAGAATAGATATAGATAGATATAGATAGATATAGATAGATATAGATAGATATAGATAGATATAGATAGATATAGATAGATATAGATAGATATAGATAGATATAGATATAGATTATTATGTATAGATGATACGCGATACGAGTGCTATAGTTTTTAACAGTACGATTTAAAACTATAAGACTAGTACTGATAGTAACACTTGCGGTCCGTGGATGTGGGTTGAGCATCTTGAGAGATTCTTACGTGCTTCGGAAAGCACATTAAGCCAGTGGTTCTAGCTGCTGTTTATAGATCTTTGATCGTCGTTACGGGTAGACAGAGGCCAGGAAATCTGAACCCAATTTTGGAATAGAATAGGATAGAATGTTTTTATTTCAGACCGCTTTCCATAGGGTAAGTGACAATTTTACTGAAGTTCCAACCAGCCCGCGAAATTCAAATTTTCTTACGTTTTTTGCCATTTACAGGCCAGTCGCGGCTGTAAGCCATATTATTATGTAGTTACAGAATTATAATCATCAAATTCATCAATACAACGCTCTAAGTTCATAAAGCTCTAGGAATTACTTTTTCTGTTTTATTTTTTGTTCCTGGGCCTTTATGAATTGTTGTATTGGTGATTTTGATGATTATAATTCTGTAACTACATACGTTTTACAGCCGCGAATAATATTTTAATCAACATACAGCCTAGCACTGGCCAGCAAATTGCAAAAAACTCAAGAAATTTTGAATTTGGCCGGCTGGCTGGAGCATTCACCTTAATTTCTAATGTTAGTAGGCAGACACATGAAGATATACAATTAAAATTCAGCGTAGAGCCGCATTCACCTAACAAATATTAACCAATGGAATTGCCCAAAATGGCAGTGACTCACGTGGTGCGAAGATTTTGTGCAATTCCATTGGTTAATTTTTCTCCGTGTCTCCGCTGAAATGGATAGGCAACCTAACAATTTTCGCTTGTATGAGTCACCCCGCGGTGATTGTTTGGCTTGGAACGCAAAGAGCATGAACACGCACACGGGTGAGTTTTATTGAGTGAGTGTCTGACATTCACTTCCGCTCCGCCCAAAGCGTCGTCGGCGAGTCATTTGATGATTTCCCATCCCTAAAAAAGAGTTAATTTTTAACTTTGTGAAATGTCAAATTGGCATCAAATCCTTGAACAAGTAGTGATTCCGGGTTGATGATAATCCAATTCTGAGGAACCTATTCACTGTTGAACTTTCGAAGTTTGATGATTGTTGGATGGTTGTAGGTCCCTCCCAATAACTGTATCGGAAAGACAGTTGTTTGTTTCCAGTACTTTTTAGAAAGTGATTTGGTTTACCTCTACTAGGAATACTTTGGTCCTATAAGTAATAAATTCTATAGGTGCATGATTCTCACATATATTTAATTATGTTGTACAACAAAATTGTAAAAACATTTATTTGGAAACAGTACCTAACTGTATGGACTTTCTTGTCCATTCGTCGCCATGAGAATCTTTAATGAAAACCTTTCCAAATGGATGGTATAGTCAATTTTTATACATAATTTTAATGTAACGATGACGTTTTAAAGTGCCGTCTAATGGCCTAATTAAACAACATTTTGACTTTTAAATATTTCCGTCTCTAATCAAGACCAGCACGCGTAGCATGACCACCGTAGAAACGAGTTTTGTCGACCGGAGAATCGACAAAATGACAGATTGAAGAAAGATTTCTATCTTCCTTAGCATGGCGATGTTTGACACGTAGAAAAGAAATGTTTCTTTTCTTCGATCGACTAATGTCTACAACGTTGATCATGCCGACAATATTTTCTCTACTTTTGACACTTGGGGGTAGAAATAACTCTATATGAAATGTCAAATAGTCTACATCTTCTCGGACCTAGACAAGGAATATTTATTTCAACAATCATTTTATTTTTGCCAAATAGAACTTAGAAAGTATGTCGGGGTAGACATATAGTCTACCAACATCTTAATTTGTCGGGTTGTACGTTGTAAATAAACTGTTTTTGTTATGACTAAAGTAAAAACATTTCGGACGATATTAAAGGAAAGAAAGATAACAGATAACAGTAAAGAACGCATTGCACTGTGTATGGCAAAGTTTTCATCAGACAATGCCACTAATCACCTTTTATTTAGAATGTTATTATGTTCTTTTCTCATCGCATGGTAGGATTTTATGTTCACTTACATTAATTACACACAATTATTGGAATAATCAGTACTTTATTTAATTAATCATAATATCTACTTACTTTTTCCTTGCCGCCATGATCATCTAATATATAAAATTCTCGTGTCACAGTTTTCGTTGCCATACTCCTCCGAAACGGCTTGACCGATTTTGATGAAATTTTTTGTGCTTATCCGGTATCTATGAGAATCGGCCAACATCTATTTTTCATCCCCCTAAATGTTAGGGGTAGTCCACCCCTATTTTTTTTTTTAATTTTTTGGCAATATTATTCATGAATAATGTGACGCAGACGAAGTTGCGCGGGTCAGCTATTATTTGTAAACAAACATAAACCATATAGATTAAAAATATGTTCGAGTAACACGTTTTGTTGTTGCTTTGAGTTACGTGCAATGAGTGTGAAAAATAGAGTATTTGACATATTTTTTTGGCTAACTAAACGTAAAATTCATCGTAGTATTCGCAGAATGAACTCATCACTAGCTACTTCTCCGTTGCTATGGAAAGATTAGATATGTCTTTGTCTTCATAGAAACGCGAGTCTACGGGTCGCGCCATGCTCGGGCAGAAGACATGTCGAGTGGGATAGAAAGAGCTTTGTCTTTTCTTGGTAGAATAGAGATAGAATCGCCATGCTACGCGTGCAGGTTCGATTTCCTCTAGATTGGTTGGGAACCGAAGAAATTACTATTTTTTTCTACTTTCATCTCCCAGTAGAATCTTTTTTCCCCCATGCAGCACTGCGCCATTCTTTTCCACAACTTCATTCAAGACAAAGACCTCTTATAGAATAAAATTAAAATTATTTATAAATCCTTGATCCTATTAAAAAGTTTCATTTAAAGAAGATTCAATCTTCTAAGTGACTAAGTTAAGTGCTGTAGCATCAGATGGTGGTCTGCGACTTATTGTTTGACAAGTAATAAGATCTTCGCAATTATGATTAGAAATGGCTCGACTGCTTTATTTGTTGCCCTCAGGGAGCGAAGTTGAGGGAGGTGACACAGGGAGCGAGGTGACACCTTTGTTTGTTTGAGTGATGGAGCAGACATTAAATTAGTTTTTTTTATTATTACAGACTAGCTGACTCGTGTCCATTTCTTTTGGTGGTATTTTTGGGGGTAAAATTGTATGTAACTAGCTGTCCCCCGCGGCTTCGCTCCCGTCAACTGGCTACCCTGCAACTTTCTTATTTTATCTTTCATAAGAACCTTCTCCTAACAATAACAAACACAACAAAAAAAGATTTAGAGAAATCGGTTCAGCTGTTCTCGAGATTTGAGCTTAGCAACACATTCAGCGATTCATTTTTATATTACAGACTAGCTGTCCCCCGCGGTTTCGCTCCCGTCAGCTTCAACTTTCTTATTTTTTTCTTACATAAGAACCATCTCTTGACAGTTGCAAACACAACAAAAAATAATTAGAGAAATCGGTTCAGCTGTTCTCGAGATTTGCGCTTAGCAACACATTCAGCGATTCATTTTGATATTAAAAGATGACACTCGCAAATAACGTGGCTTTCTATTGGTAAAAGAATTTTGGAAATGGTTTCAGTAGATCCAGATATTACCCCCTAAAAGATATTACCCCCTAAAATAAAAAAAATAAAAAAAAATAAAATAAAATAAAACATTTATTTCAATTACATTTGGCATTTAGATACATATTATTGGAGATCACCTTTTAAGCAAGTAATTGCTTGTATTAGGAGACTCCGCACTTCCACTTGTTATTTTTAAGCAATTGAAATGTAGACATGACTGTAAACTTAAAAATTATTCAAACAGCTCTGCAAATAAGTGAGCGTTATGTATAAAACAAAAAACAAAAAAGGCAGATCACGCGTGTAATTGTGGTATGTGTATCATGAGTGAGTGTGGGTGTGAGTGTGCGAGTGAGGTTGTATGGTGTGTAAGATAATAAAATAGAACAAAAATATCCAATAAATTGAGAGAGCAACGCTTAGTTTTCTTTACGAACGTCGTGTGGATGAAGTGTAGGTCTAAATGTAGGTTGCCGTTTGTCGGTTAGCCCTGCGACATTGTCTTGGGATCGAAAGAAGCTGCATAAGATTTAATTCACTAACCTTGGGCACAACAACCCAAAAGTTGCTCATTTGGTTATTGAATAGAAGAAACAATAGACTCAATATCATCGTAAGTTTTGGTTTAAGCCAGTTTATTACCTATAGGGTTTAAAGAACATGACCTTAAGTAAGGTTCTCTGTGCCCTCTCAAGTTCCAAAATTTTTAGTTTTGTAGTCCCTCCCCAGCAAGTCAGACAGTACATGAGGATAGATTGGGCCAGTGAAATGTATACTTGCCTCAGAAGTTGCCTAGAAGCCACATGTCGCAGTGTTTTAAATGTCCAAATCAGCTTCCCAACTCTTTTCATAATAAGTTCGGTGTGCATGTGCCAGGACAGGCGCTGGTCAATCATAACACCTAGATATTTGGTATGCTGTAACCTGACAATTTTTAAGCAAGAGCAGCCTGGGGTTGGGGGATTGGGACAGCTATGAATTTTTATTTGGAAGTTTTGAGACGGTTGCGAGTTATTATATTTAGTAAAGCAGATGTAGTTGGATTTTGAGACATTCAGTGTGAGGAGACTATGGTTTAGCCAGGCTGCCACCTTCACAAGGCCGCGCTCGGCCAACCTACAAACATTATCCCAAGTCTTAGCAGTGAAGACAATGGCAGTATCGTCGGCGTATGAGAAAATGAGCCCGCCATCAATCTTCATGTTGCAGAGATTATTAATGTAGATAAGGAATAAGGTCGGCCCAAGAACACTGCCCTGGGGGACTCCGAAATTGACAGTTAACTCGGAACTGGTGTACGTCACAATTTTAACCATCTGTTTGCGATTGTTGAGGTAGGACTTCAAAAGTTCAAGAGCGGGTCCCCTTATGCCGATACGTTCAAGCCTCTGTAAAAGTAGGGGGACAGACACTGTGTCAAAAGCCGTTTTGAGGTCAAGAAAAATAGCTAGACACTTTGCTCCAGAATCTACACCGTCTACCAGAGCAGATGTAAGTGACAAAACTGCATCCTCAGTAGACTTTCCCTGTCTAAACCCAAACTGAGAAGGCGACAGTATTTTGTATTTAGATAAGAATTTAATTAGGCGTGAGTTGATGAGTTTCTCAAGGATTTTTGAAATGGACGGTAGGACCGAAATCGGTCTATAGTTAGACGGGTCAGACTTATCCCCAGACTTGTAAACAGGCGTTATAAGGGCTACTTTCAAAGCGTCCGGGAAAAGTCCCTGTTTAAAGCATGATTGTGTTGATTAAGTGGGTTATAATTGGTACAATTTGTTCGTGTGCTGATTTTAGAAAGCTGACTTGTATTTTGTCCCAACCTGGGGCGCTATCCGATTTCATGCTCATTAGAGTGGCACGAACTTCGTCGGGGTCTGTGTCGAGAAGAACAAAAGATGTGGCCAAAGGACTGTCTGCCGAGAGTGAGTCAGGGTTGGTATTATTTCCTGCCGATGACTGAGAAGTTGTGATGATTTCAGCAAGAAGTTTCCCTATATTACAGAAGTAGTCATTTACCTTGTCCACAGAGTTTTGTGGGGTAGTGAGTATGTCTAGCAGTTTCAAATTATTTGTTTTTTTAGGTTTGCGTTGTGTGATGTTGTTAATGATAGTCCAAGTTTTTTTAGGGTTTCTGTGCGCTTTAGAAAGTTGATCTCTGTCATTTTTACGTTTTATTTATCGAATAATGGTACAACAGTAATTGCGATACCTTTTGTATGTGATTTTTAGCACCTCGTTGTATGGCTCAAGCCTAAGTCTCCTTTGCATTCGATTTCTATTTAAAATACAGCACCAGGACGACAGGCCGTGTCGACGGCGCTTTCGTGTTCCACGCGCGCCTCAAAGAGAGTCAGCACAAAGAGGGGCCCGAAAGGGCCGACGCCTGCCGGAGTTGCGGGACTATTCGAAAGAGATACTGCGGCGGAAGGAACATGGATGGGTTTTAGTCAGTAAAAGTCTGACAATCCCTCCCGCTCCGCCCAGAGCGGGAGAAGTCATTGAATGATTACCCATCCCTAAAAAAAAAGGAGGTGATGCATATCCTGAGAAGGGGATCCATTCTGACATTACGTTTGGGATGGATTGAGTTTATTTTATGGAACTAAATTAATTTTACTGGCAGATTAGAAATCTCTTATCCGAATGCAGATCCAGGTTGAACGTTTTTTGCGCAATTTGATCGAAAGAGTCAACACGGTCCTGGATCGCAAAGGGCCTTAGGAGGGGTATTAGTCAATAAGAGTCTGACACAGCTGAGGTATCATTTTGATGGTTTCCCATCAATAAAATAAGTGATAGAGGTTTTAAAATGACACAAATCTAAGTCATTTTAAGGTTAAACTTAAAAACTAACCGCTTATAAAATGAAAATAACAAAAAACAGGTGAATTTGAAGTACAGCGATTTCAAATTCTACCAATTCCCTGATAGATATCGTCGTAAATCTTAAACCCCATTTTCTATCCTGGAATGAGTTCTTCACTGAAGAAATCTATTTATTTTAATCGTATAACCGCTTTCGATTGACTGGCTGCCAATAATTGGATTCAGGAATCAAGGCCTACAGGGGACTGATGGAAAACTGGATTAGTTTACCTCATTTCTTTTTCTAATCGAATTTGTATTATTGGTTTATATTTTTTTATTGTTTTCTTGTGGCGTAATTGTTTTAATGAAAATACATAAACTTTTTGTACCTATGTTTATTATAGTTTGATTAATATTTATAATACAGTAGTGCATACAACTAGGGAGTGGAATTCCCTGCCGGAGTCTGTGTTTCCTGCTAGCTACAACCTGGAAGTCTTTAAGTCAAGAGTGAATAAGTTACTTCTAGGCAAGCGTGCTCCACCTTAGATCGCATCATCGCTTAACATCAGGTGAGATAGCGGTCAAACGTATGCCTATCAATAGTAAAAAAAAAAAATTGTTCAGTTAGTAAAGCCTATTTTGAGTTTCCTTCTCTGTTTCTATACACACTGTGTCTACGTTTCTTATCCCAGTCCTACCGCAGGTCTGCTGGAAGAAATCCTACTAATATTATAAAATGCGAAAGTTTGTGAGTATGTATGGATGTTTGTTACTCTTTCACGCAAATGCTACTGAACCGATTACGATGACATTTGGTATGTAGGTAGCTGAAGACCCAGAATAACACATAGGCTACGTTTTATCCCGGAGTTCCCGAGGGATCGGGATTTACACGGGAATAACGAGAATGGGCTTGTGCACTGAAAAAATCTAATTAGTCCGTCAGTGATCATCAAAAAATATTTAATCCGTGTTTTTCTTTTATTACGGGAATCAAAATTGATGAAGTTACGACGCTTTTAAAATTCAAAATACGTCACACCTTCGCATATTTTTTAGAGAGTCGTGACGTCACGAGCCCCCACTCCCGAGTTTTGATGCGTTTTATCTTCGTCAATATTCGTTGATCTACAAAAACAAAAAATACGTGTCCATTATTTTTCCTAACTGACGGATTAAATAGTTTTGCAATTTGTGGATGATGGAATCTAGCCTGATTGCGTGACCAGAAAACGCTCTTATTTCTGGCTGAAAATAAGTTTAACGTAGTCACTTTTTTTATTCAGTTAAAAGCCCGTGTAAAAGCTAGTGTAAAAATATCTTGTGATATCAGCTGCTATCAGAATCTTGAACATAATGCAATAGCGATAAAGTTGAAAATCTGTTTAATTTTTTTTACAGATTTGAAGTATGCTGGCGTCAGTACTTGGATTATTTTAATTAAATAAAACGACAATTATTTTTCATTTTTAATTGGCACTTATTATAATATGTCTTATTCATATTAAATATGTAATTCTCAATGTATATTATAACTTATAAACTGAAATAATCCTTTTATTAATAACACAGAAGTTGAGTATTTTAATAAAATGCATAAATCTACATTAATTATTTAAATTATATTGTTCATCATTGAATATTTATCAAATTAACATTTACAATCATTATTGCCTGATTTAACTGATCGTAAGGCCAATACACTCTCGACCAAATATATCTACAGGGTGTTTGGAAATTGAGCTTGTTCCTCCAAAAAGGATGTCCCAGTGCTAATTTGCAACAACGATTTTGACCGCAAGAACTTGGGGACCAGATTGTGTATTTACGAGTACAATTTCCAATCACCCTGTATTAGCAAATTAAGACAGAAAACTTTTGATTTCATAACTTTGTTGCGTTAAACATAATTAAAGTTTAATTTTCTATGAATATGTAGAATGGACTTTTTCGAAGATAAATCCATAAAAAGTCTGGTTGATCAAACTTCGGCTAAGTACTTAACATCTTTAAATTATAATTTCTAAGCCCTGTGTTGCTTTTAATTACTTTTTCCTTATTTAAAATATAAATACTAAAGCGCGGTTAAATGAAGTGCATTCATAATTTAGTTGATGTGACATTAATCAACGACGATTTATGGGTAGCTAAAAAACTTAGTACCACTACCTCAGATGTCGTTAAATTGTTATTGTTTTCAGAATACGCTAGATTACCCCCGATTTCTGAATAAAGAATTTGTTAGTGAGTCACTAATTTAAGCTGCGTTTGCAACAGAGATGTGCGAGGATTTGAAGCCAGGGATGTGTTAGTTCGGGTGTCACCACTGCGTGGATCGACCGGAGGACACGGTGGAGCACACTGTGCAGGTGTGCCCCGCTTGGGCGGCGCACCGCTTTGTCCTCGAAACGGCGATCGGCGGCGACCTCTCGCGTCCGGCCCTGGTCCAAGCCATGGTCCGGAGCGAGACGGAATGGGACGCCGTTGCCTCCTTTTGCGAAGCAGTCATGCTAGCGAAGGAGGTGGCGGAGAGGGAGAGGAGACCCTCTCGTCCCAGCCGCCGTGGTGGACGCCGCGGGCGTCAGGGGCCACCACCTGGTGACCTCCGGCCACCGTAGGCGCGGGCCTGTGGACGGCGAGCTATGGGTGGCTCGCCGTTCGTCCGTCTAGTGACGACAGGCCGTGTCGACGGCGCGTTAGTGTTCCACGCGCGCCTCAAAGAGAGTCAGCAACACAGAGGGGCCCGAAAGGGCCGACGCCTGCCGGAGTCGCGGGATTATTCGCAAGAGGCACCGTGGAACACAAAGGGCAATGAAGGAACATGGATGGGTTTTAGTCAGTAGAAGTCTGACACTCCCTCCCGCTACACCCAGAGCGGGAGGAGTCATTGGATGATTTCTCATCCCTAAAAAAAAGAAAAAAAAAAGGGATGTGTTTGTTACGAACCTATAGAAACGCTTACCTGAGGCAAGGTAAATAAAGTCACTCTATTGGTTTTTTTTTTATTTGTGATGGATTTGCTCTTGACTCAAGTCTTTGTCAGAGATGACAGAGACACTTAGTCTGAAAACCTGTCATTTGGCATCAAAGTAGAGCCAACTTTTTATTCCGGTTGTATATTTTTACTTCACATTTCTCCTGTTTATATTTTTAATTTGCGTTTTGTTTTAGTAGAGTACTGTCTTTTATTGAATAGAGAAAAAAGGAAAAACAGTACTCTACCTACACTACAACCTACACTCAATAATCACATAGATTTATAAAAATGCCACTGAGCTGTGTAGCTCCTCGGATTTAAGTAAGACACCGTTAATAGCAAATAACTGAATGCACCTCATTTAGCTGAATTATTTATCGCACTTTAGATCTAAATTACTACTACATAAAATACAAGCATTTACTATTTTTAAAGTTCCTCATAAATATTTTTATCACGTACAAAAAATAAAGTAGATAGAAAATAATAATCTACGATAAATACTTTATTTCGTATAAATATAAATGCACCTTTATACCTGTGTTCAGCTCAATCCTCGCTCGGCTCCGCTTAGCTTATTCATTAAGTGTTCGTGGTTTTGAGAGGGTGTTTTATGGAATACAGTCTTTTGTCTGTCTTTGTTAAATGAATTTGTCTATTTTAATCAGATAAAACCTTGCACAAAGTCTCGATAAGTACCTAGAATTAATAACAGAAGGGTACATGAGCTATTTTTATTTGTACCTAACATCATGCAACGTCGTACGCGCATATCCCGGTTCTTCCCGCTGGCCGTAGGAATTTCAGGAAATCCCCTTTTTGTGATCTCCTTCTTTCCCCAAGGAACCTGTATGCCAAATTTCAGCTTTCTAGTACCAGTAGTTTCGGCTATGCATTGTCTGTCAGTTATTCAGTAACGGATTTTTTTTTATATAATATTAGGATTGGTATTTTTAATTCGACTCAATCCAATTATTTATGTGGCAAGCTAGATAGCAAGCTTTGGCGTTGAAAGATGCTAGGCTACTGATATCGATTTGCCTGTATAAGAAGACAAAATTCAGGCCACTACTACCTCTGAAGCGATAGCATCAAGTCATTTTAAGTCTGACTGTCCGCTCGAGCGGAAAGGAGAAGAGCGGAGTAACATTCACCAAGGGAATGGCATAAAATCTCCACTCCACTTCAGTCACTAAGATTTTACACAATTCCATTGGTTAAATTGGGTACTCCGTTTCTGCGCCGCGCTGCCTCGTTCCGCGTTTATGGACAAGCAGCTCTATTGTCCTTTTTTGTGTCATTCTACAAGTTGAGAACCCTATGTTTGAGAGTATCCAGCACAAAAGACAGCTACAAATCCATTGAACAAAGACAGACTTCCCTTCATCACCACTTAGAAGCTATACACCAGCGGCTGCAGGTACCTCAGCTCAGCAGACATGCCCGACTCGTCCTTGGCCAGCTCGGCCACCATCTCCCTGGCGCGATTGTTTGCGTACTCATGACCGCAGTCGTGCCGCTCCACCATCTTAGACAGCGCCATTTTGAGCTGCGCACGCGCACCGCCGCTCGATGAATCAGCGAGCGCTTTCATCACGTCTGGGGAAAATCCCTAGAAATTAAGAAAATACAATGAGTACCTCACAGAATAAGAAAGCTGAAGTGGCAATGGGCTGGCCATATTAGCCGTAGTACCGATGACCGTTGGGGAAGACGAGTTCTTGAGTGAAGACTTGGCAAACGTAAGGTAAGACGCCCTCAGGCTAGGTGAAGCCGGCTGCCGAAGTTGCGGGACTATTCGAAAGAGATACCGCGGCTCCGGAACACAAAGGGTAATATAGGAACATGGATGGGTTTTATTCAGTAAAAGTCTGACACCCTTCCGCTCCGCCCAGAGCGGGATAGTCATTTGATGATTTCTCATCCATAAAAAAGGACGCCCTCAGGCTAGGTGGAGCGACGATCTTCGCAGGGTGGCTAGTATAGAAGCTAGATGAGATTTGCCGGAAATCTAGTTGAAAGGCGTGACCTAGGAGAGTCCTATGTCCAGCAGTGGTCCGCTATAGGCTGATGATGATGAGTTACTTAAAAAGAGTAGCTAACATCTGTCCTAAACAAGGCTGGCCGTGAGTTTTTGTTCAGGTAATAGTTTATTTTAGTTTTTTCTTTCTTAATTTTGTTATCAGTTTTGGGAATTGAACTGAGAGGTTTGTAAAACGTTAGCATGTTAAATAGCAATATTTGTATTTGGCAACTAAAAATTTTATTAGAAGAGGTTTATCGATAACCTTATTTATTTGCGTTCTAAAAGGTACAAATGATGTTACAAAATATTAAAAAGGCAGCTGGGACTGGCCAGATTAAAGGAAGGAGGTTAAGGTATAGGCTACGCACTACAAAGGACTGTGGTAGGTTGAGTTTATTGATTTTCGATATAACTGGTTGCAGCTGTATGTTAGTATTTTATATGGAGGAACTGCTAAGCTGATTCCCACAACCTAGTGACTGGATATTACGATATCCCGTATCACGGTTGGTGTCTGATGTTCTGGCTTCTTACAATCCGTTACGACTGCCAAAGATCTAAAAATGACAGCCGAGAAAAAACTCATGAACGTGCATTCCGAGGCACGAAGGAGTCTCGGTACGTTATATATTCATCGACCGACCTCGGCAGGCGCAGTTTTCTACATTCAATATAAATAGATATAAAACAAACAGACAATCATATAGGCGAGTGTTTTTTTTACTTTTTATGAGCACGCATTTGACCACTATCTCACCCGATGGTAAGTGATGATGCGGTCTAAGATGGAGCACGCTTGCCTAGAAGTAACCTATTCACTCTTGACTTAAAGACTCCCAGGTTGAAGCTATCAGGAAACACAGACTCCGGCAATTCCACTCCTTTGCTGTACGCACCGTGAATGTGTTCCCAGAACGTTTTGTGCGTGTGGGTGGGATGTCCACCATGTACTACACACGCCACCACAGGTGGCGCGTCGCTGTACGTCTTGTGGTCCGATGATGGAACGGGCTTGGCGGAATTAAATTATGCAATTTCGTCTCCTTTGTTTATGACACTTCCAAACAAATGAGTTGAAAACAAGGTGTTTATTAAAACCAAGGCTTCAGAAACTATTTGGCAACAGAGGTCGAAGAAAAAACAAAAACAAGTTCTTAGTAATGTTTGCCTTCGTTCTACGACGCCATAACTTTAGGATTCCTATCTGCTAGATTGAATTAGATGTTATCTTGTTTACATATCTCTCTAATTATGGTAACCTTGTTTTGGTGCCAGTGTAATAGCTAGTTGATTGTTCACAGATATTGATGCCTTTACCTTGATTTCCAGAACGAAAACACAAAAATGTTGCTTAACAAATTGTAAAGCGTAGGTACGTAGAGGAGCTCGTGGCTAAATAATAACAGCCGCACAGGTCGATCTCCAAGGTTAAGCAACGCTTGCCGAGGTTGGTCTGTGGATGGGTGACCGTAGTTCTTACAGTTTCGGAAAAAAGTGGCTGTGACATATGGATGGACAGACATGACGAATCTATAAGGCCTTTGGCTTACAAAAATATCTCACGATTCAGATCACATGCATGAGTCAATCACTGACAGAAAACAAATTACAACGTGTTAAATCAAACTTTATAACTCTGTTTGCCAAAATAAAATAATTCCCTAAAATACCATTAAATCTGACGAAGATAGCGTAATAAAATTGTCATAAAAACGACCATATTTCAAAACAAGGTCTTGTAGCCTAAACAGGCTTTATTGGTGCCATAATCGTTCGTAAATATGTTTTAGGGCTAATTTTTAGCATGACGAACCCTTAAAGCTTTAAGCAGTAGAGACAGAAGGTGTGCTCAAAGACGGTTAGATTAGGTTATAACGCTTCCAAAGCAAACTAAAGTAGAGACACACAATTATGTCAGAAAATTGACGACATGCAACACTTTTTGATGGAATGTGTGCGCAATGCAAACAAAAAAGATCAATTGGCTTGGCAAGGCAATTTAAATTTAATCTAGATGCCTTTCATAGTATTCTAGCTTCGCCAACATCGGATGCAGCTAGAATACTATACTCCTTTAAGTTTAACTAAAGTGTTAATTTTAGTAGAATAAGACAGTAGTATAATGTACGATGGGATTGTCATCATCATTTTTATGTACAAAAATCCCTTAAAATCAATAAAGAAATTAAAGACAAGATAAAGTCAATCGGCCTAGTATTGATGATGATGTTATCCGACCGATTTCGGTCAAGGCTATTGCTTCAACTCCGCTGTATTTACTGTCACATGTGGCTTATGTAACCAATCTTCTTTGTGAAGATCCTCGCACATTGCGGCCATGTGAGCACACCATCTATGAAATTATAGTTAATTGCCGCAACCGGTTGGGCTTTCAACTGTTCACGCTTGGCATACAGCTCAAGACGCCGCTGTAACTCAAAATCATGAACTTTGGTTTTAACCAAAGCTCTCTCAAGTCTTTGGGCGGCTTGCTGCTCCCACCGGGTCGGCTCTAAGTCATACTTGTTAAAGTGACACTTTAGCACATCTTTATACTTGAGGTGATGGCCGTCATTATTGCGCTAACCTTCCTCAAGTTCACAATAAATATGCGCCTTGCATTATACCCACTATGTTGAGATCGACTTTTAGTATTTTTTTTTACTTTTTATAGGCACGCGTTTACTATCTCACCTTATGGCAAACGATGATGCGGTCTAAGATGGAGCACGCTTGCCTAGAAGTAACCTATTCACTATTGACTTAAATACTCCCAGGTTGTAGCTATCAGGAAACACAGACTCCGGCAGGGAATTCCACTCCTTTGCTGTACGCACTATGTATTCCCAAAACGTTTTGTGCGTGTCTCACCGGAAGCAGTCCGGACCCGTGCCCACTTCGTAGTGCGTTATATTCCGGGTAAATATATAGCCTATGACACTCACAAATAACGTGGCTTTCTACTGGTAAAAGAATTTTCAAAATGGGTTTAATAGATCCTGAGATTACTCCCCACAAACTCACAAACTTTACCTCTTTATAATATTACGAGTACTAGCTGACCCACGCAAGTTTCTCTTTGCGTCACATTTTCCATTAATGTTCGGCTCCTTTTAGTCTTAGCGTGATGATATGTCCCTATAGCCTATATCCTTCCTCGATACATGGGCTATCTAATACTGAAAAAAAAAAATCAAATCGGAGCAGTAGTTCCTGATGTTACCCCTACATACAAACTTACAAACAAAATAATGTTACCTCTTTAAAATATTAATGATGCAAGTACCTATCTGCGTGTCTTAAAAGGCCACTTTAGCAGAATCATATGAGAAACATAATATTAACCACACAACAATCTATCTCATTTTCATCTTTATCACTCACGCATTAGGTTCAAGGTTGATTGGGAAAATTTGACAGTGACGGGTAGCGTGCTGTGCTTTTTGATTCTTCTAAAGTGGCCTTTGATAAGAAGATAACACTCTTTGGTAAGAAACAAGACGGTCATTTGCTTAAGGGTTTTACCGCATACACATGATTGGAAAAGAAATAAGAACAACAAAATTATATACTCGAAAGAAAAGCTGCTGAAGAAATAATACCGCTTGGGTAAAATAGTCTGTCTAGCTGTCGGGAAGAATTAATTCCTAGCAAGGATATTTTACATAGGATCATATCTACAACTACTGTCGAGTACTCCATCGTTATATTTCAGGATATCCCGTCGAGAATATAAAGCCATGGTGTTTTGTTGTAAAATAATGTATGACTAAATTTATTTTGACTATTTTAATTTTGAATTTAATATTAATCTCTGTAACTAATAAATTCAAAAATTAGGTAAAATATAGCAAATTTTTGAATTTTGATGTAAATTTATGTGTTTATTGATAATCTCTGTATTTTTTTTCTATTTTTTCACTTTGTATCTCATTGTGATTCTACTTTGTAGGCCAGCCATGGTCAAAGGTGTTGATTCAAAAAAAAATTTAACACCTATTAATAAGCATGTATAATTATGATTGTCCATGCTTATTATAGACACATGTTTTTTGCTAATAAATTTAATGTTATCTAGTCTAAACCTATATATAGCCTATCAAAGTAGAGTGGACTATCTTGTCTGCGTAATTCAGGACGCACTGAACCTTCTTATTTAGCCCCAGGCTCCTCAGAACTCACCTAAAGCATGTTATTTATAGTGTTATAAAGATATTCATGAGGTCAATGTATGGGAGCACAATTTAGGACCTCGTAAAGCCATAAGATTGGCCAAACTACGGCTAAGTAAAAGATTGGCTTGTTTTTGCGTACGATTCAGAGCATCAATAATTTTATTATTTTGTTTTTATAAGAATAAGGCTTTATTTCTTTTGGAGACGGGCTGGCGACGGGTTTTGGTGTTCATTTGTGATTAGGTCAAGAATGAAATGGAAATATTTGAAAATCAGTAGTCCGATACTATAAATCTCATCGAGAAAACTAAGAGCCTGCACACGGTGGCGTAAGTTAAATGCGCCAACGATGCATGATTTGCGAACGCTCGCTCAAGCGGTTATTACACTACGCGATCTATCGGGCCCGATATCTAGGGCGAGTGTAGTGTAATAAGAAACAGGGAATAAGGACCCTGCCATCGGGCGATCGGGTGGCTCCGATCTCCCTGCTCAGTCTATCACCTAGTGTAAGTAAGAGACAGGGGGGCAGGGCACTGCCGCAGTGGCGACGTAAGGTAGATTGGCACCCTGTGCGGGTTTTAATTGAGAGATTTTTTATTGATTATTTTAGGTACTAAAATATTCGATCAAATTATCAAAATTGACTTCCCTGTCTCGCGCGGTTTAAGCGCAACATGAATTTATTATTTTTGCCACCGGGCACCCGGGGCGGACCAGCCTCCTCTGCCCCCATTTTACGCCGCCACTGTAGTTAGGGCGCAATTTCTAGTGTAGTGTAATAATCGGCACCCTGCCGCAGGGACAGGGCGCCCTAGATAACGGGCCCGATAGATCGTGTAGTGTAATAACCGCTTCAGGGCACTGCAGTGCGATTCTCTCTCTCTCTCTCTCAAACCATACAAACAAGATGAAATTAATGACAGCTCACTTGTCGTTTACTCAACTTAAGTGAACACGGTGTGATGACAACAGAATAGACCAGTTGTAGATGACCAGCATAAAGCAGTAGTGCTATTCTGTAACAACATTTTTATGTCTCGACACCGGAATCCGAGGTTAGTATCAAATTCGTATAAACATAAGATCTTTATGTTGTGTGTAATAAAACTCAATTTGTGAGCTAAATACCAACAGCCGCATGGGTTGATCTTTGAGGTTAAGCAACGCTAGCCAAGGTTGGTCTGTGGATGGGTGACCATCTTAACATATCAAAATTCCTCCGTGCCTCGGAAAGCACGTTAAGCTGTTGGTCCCGGCTGTCATTTGTAAATCTTTGGCAGTCGTTACGGATTGTCAGAAGCCAGTAAATCTGACTCCAGTCTTGCCAAGAAATACCGTGTTACCCAGTTAATGGGTTGTGGAGGTCTGGTAGGCCGCCGCTCCACATAAAATACTGGTATTCAGCTGAATCCGGTTTGACTGGAAGCCGACCTCAATGTAGTTGGGTAAAGGCTATGCAGATATTATTCAGGTGAAGCTCGATATCGAATTAGTTATTTACAGAATAGCTGTATTGTCTGCGTCTGAAAAGCGTAAGCGCGCGCCATCTGCGCATCGTTGGCGCGTTAAAAACGCAGTGTAAAATGGCCCTTAGATGGACACAAAGTGAGCCGGTAATCAATCCAATCAAAATGGAATCACAGTTGACTTCACTCTCAGTTCGCGTATGTTTTCACAATGAGGTGTTTATATAATATTGAATTAAATTCGCTTAGACTAGACACGCTCTAAAATAACGGCACGGTTGGCGCTACGTGTCACGGGTTCGATTCCCGGCACGGTATAAATATTCGTATTGCCTACAGATAGTTGTTCCGGGTCTGGCTGTATGTGTATGTGACTTTGTATGTTTGTAAACGCACCCACGATACAGGAGAAATTCCTAGTGTGGGGCAACGTTTGATAAAAAAAAAAAATCGGCCAAGTGTGAGTTGGAATCTCATACGAATGGTTCGGATGAATGGCCAGACGGACGGATAGCGAAGGCTTAGTAAAGTTCCGTTGGTTAACCTTCTACCTATAGTACGGAACCCTAAATATAATCGACCGTTAAAATATAATAGTAGGTATTTTAAGACGTTCGAATAGCGCTTATTCTTAGAAATACCTTTAAGGATGAGTCGGTAAACTCTCGATTTGGTTCACTAGCCTAACTCAAAAAGGTACCTAACTCGATAGGTTTATTAACCCTATTCTTGGTACTGTATACAATTCAATACGCTGTTCTTTTCAAAAATCTAGACACGAACTGAGATATATTTTTAAAACTTTTATTATTTTAGGGGATGCAAATTATAATTACATTTTTACTAAAAATGTTGTTTCACTATTAGTAACACTGAGAAAGCAGTAGACTTCAAGATGGCAAACTGAAATAACGCGTCTACGCATCGCAAGGTAAGAAAAATCATTTTAGATTGTATTTTGCAATAATTTTAACCGTAACTGATATAATTTGAATAGCTTAGAATATTTTACTAATCAGTATTCTATTTTGGTTGACCAACATCGATTTTAACTATATTTTATTCACTGGTTTTTTCGAGTGAATCAGATCTGATACAATGCCAGATAACCAATATTATAAATATTTTTGACTATGTATCTAATAGGTGACATTGTCCGAGGTGTGTACGGATACATTTATTAAGTTAGTATTTATATTTTATCATTACAGGTGGTTACAGGAACTATGCAGCAACAAAATAGAGCTCGACAACTTGTGGCTCTTGTACCGAAGCCGGGGGCAAAATCTGATTTGGACGAAAGTGAATCATCGGGAGATGAACTCCAGTATTACGTAGGCCCAGCGAACTCCGACAGTAGTTCACCACCACTCTCATTACCATCTTCGATGGAAAACCTCCATCTATTATCAGATGACTTTTATAAAATTATGTTGTGTATGTGTATTGCTTTTACATAGGCGTGATAAAAAAGCTAGGCATGATACCAAAAAACAGAAGTCACTAAAAACATTTAGAATAGAAATATTCGAAAGCCTACGCAAATTTGAACGAACTGAGGCAAGTGATATCGGTAGACCTCAGACATGCAGGATGCGGTAATGCATTTGCATGAAAACAGGAAGAGTGGGACTGCATTCTGCATCCAAGCCTCGATTTTTGTCTCGCGGAAAACTAAATATTTTTCCTAACATTTTAATTTTTACTTCTTAGACTGGTAATCTAAAAAACAATTACGTTCGGGCAATAAGCACAGCCGTATTTTACATTTCTGGCAAAAGAATTTCGTCTGTCCTTTTGTGCAGTACATACACCTTATCCTGGTAATTATTATTTTGGGAAAATGGCCAACCTGGTCATATCGCACAGCATCTGGGGGTCTTTCAGCTACTGGTTTCTGTATCGTAGCTATTGAGCTGGAAGGAGGTCTACCGATATCGCTTGTCTCAGTTCGTTCGCGTAGGCTGTCGAATATTACAATTCTAAATGTTTTTAGGGACTTCTGTTTTTTGGTATCATGCCTAGCTTTTTTATCACGCCTATATAAAAGCAATACACCACAACATGTTTAAAAGTCATCTGATAATAGATGGAGGTTTTCCATCGAAGATGGTAATGAGCGGTGGTGAACTACTGTCGGAGTTCGCTGGGCCTACGTTATACTGGAGTGCATGTTCATTAATGTCATGGATTTCCGCTGATTCCATAACTTAGTAAAAATTTGTAATTAGTAATAAAAAGAATCTCATGAGACTGATATGTAAACTACGTAGTAAGTAGTAATGTATAAAATTGATCTCATTTTATTCATAAGTAAGACTCATTAATTAGATAAGACTTAAAGGCTGATTGTGACTGATAATTATGTTGATTTTTAGAAGGTTTTATTTTGTACTTGTTGATAATGAAAACAGAATTTTTATTATTTTTATTTTTCCTATTCTAAGCAATGTGTCAAATATGATACATCGTTTTTTTTCTATTGATTATTATGAACCTGGCAATGTGCCTAATGTGATACATACAATAAAACGTGAACTAAACAATTACAATTTTTCTTATTATTTTTTGCCGTTCCAGTGAACACCTAGGAACACAATTCAGGCATTATTTTTCAAAAATTCTGAAAAAAAAAACTCTGCCAAGAATAGGGTTAAATAAACCGGTACGAAACCCAAAATTAAGGTATTGCATTTTTTTTTTCAATACCGTAGACTCACCTGCCGCGCTGGTGACGGGGTCGGTGACTGTGTTTTGTTGCAGAACAAATTGCTGCTCTTGTTTTTTGTTGCAATATTATTTAGGAGCGGAAAATGTGACGCAGACGAAGTTGCGCGGGTCATCTAGTATTATATAAAAATTAATCCCTATTTCCCTTAGTCATCGCATCAAGCGTGAATGGCTGGGCTGATTTCGCTGATTATTTTTTTGTTGTATTTTTTAATATCAGGAGAAGGTACTTATGAAAGAAAAAATAAGAAAATTGCAGATGACGGGATCGAAGCCGCGGGGATAGCTAGTCTTCCAAGAAAAATAAATAAAACGGATGACTGAATACCCGAAAAACTCCCAAATTATCTTCAGATAACCGTGGACCACTCTATGAAGAATACAACTTGAACAAGCGCCCAATAAAGATAAAATATTTTACGATTTTGTTGTAAAAAGTTTATCGCGGCGCAAAAGGCTTGTGTCCATTGACCGGGGGATCATTCCTATAACTTTGTATTTGAGTTAACAAGAGCTTTGATTTTATGTTTTAATCAGAGCCTTTGAGTTAAGTTGTGTGTCGATCTTTATCGTGTTTTTTTTTTCCAGTATGGATCCTACGAAAGATTTATGACTCGAAATGATGGCTCAATAGCCGAATATGACGACGACAAGAGATGACTTGCCGGCCGTAAAAGGAGATTTGTGGCAACACTGATAGATCAGTGTTGCTACCAATCTCTTTGATATATATTATAAAAATCGCACGTGGATTTAAAAATATTTTATACATAATTAGAGCAGTTTGTCAAAGACGAGGGAATTCTGCCACTGTGCGTATGGCTGAGGAGTGGAATTCCCTGCTGGAATTTATGTTTTCTAGTTACCACATGGGGAGTCTTTAGTCAAGAGATTATAGGTTACTAGCTGACGACCGCGGCTTCGCCCGCTTGACAAGTTATACTAAAACCTTCCTCGAGAACCACACTTTCTATTGGTGAAATCAGCATGAAAATCGGTGGAGTTTTTGAGTTTAGCGAACAGACAGACAGACAAACGCGGCGGAGGACTTTGTTTAATAATATGTAGTGATTTCTAGGCGAGTATGACCTGTCGACCACTGCATCACTTTCCATTGAAATTTTCATCGACGAGACACTTCACACGAGACATTCGTCAGAAAATTTTAACATTGCGGTGTTTAATGCTGTTTTAGGTCAGCGCCATCTCTTAACCGATGTTGGAACTAATATATTTTTTGTTATTGATTTCTGAAAAAGTGTGCTATTTAGAGACATCGTATTATTTTTCCTGTAATCTTTACACAAACTTCTATTTCTATCACATGCAATAATTTCACATTTTTGTCTATGCTTTCGGAGATAAAGGGCGGGAATGGTCTGTTGTTTTACATTTTTCGTCATTTAAGTCAAAAACCTTGCAAGCTAAAAAAACAAATGTTTATGAATGTGCAAATAGCGCTCTTTTATATGATATCAATACCATGTATATCATTGTAATTTTTGTGTATTTTTGGTATGCGTCATACTGGCCGCAAATAAACTCTTTTTCTTTCTTCTTTTTTTCATACCCCACATGCCTTAGTAGCTTACCTTCCATTTTTTAAGTAACCCTTTCAGTCTCAGTTAAGTACAAAAAAATACAAACAATTTTTTTTTTCTTTTTTGCAAAATACTGTAACAAACGCCATCTAAAACTATTCCATATTTATTCATTTATTTATTTATTTATTTATTTATTTATTTATTTATTTATTTATTTATTTATTTATTTATTTATTTATTTATTTATTTATTTAGACTTTATGCACAATAGTGGTACATGGTATTTCAAGTTGATAGCAAATTAGTATCTCTTCATATATCCAGCTGTGACAGACGGACAGGCTTATTTTTGTACGGAACCCTAAATGGTATCAAGATATCATAATATCAGAGGGCCAATTCTGCTATTTTTTAAACAACTTTTGTATATTGTTAATACCTGTGCAACTAGTACGTATGTCTAAATTTTAATTTTAGGTAAAACAAATTTAAGGGTTAAAAATAATCACGAGATGATAATTTGTATGGAAAATAAGGCTTATTTATCTACTTATACATTTCTAAATCGTTCAATTTTTATATAGTGCGATTTGGCATATCTTCTTATGTTTAGGTAATATTAAACATACGATCGATCACATTTGTAGCGTAACGCGGCGCTTAGGGAAATTAACGCTCGACACAAAATCGATCAATCCTTGGTTTGAACTTCCATTTACCAAAATGTTTTGGGTAATGGGTATTAAAAGTTGGCCGGTTTTAGCTTGCAAAATGTACCTACGGAAAACTCTCTGTCTCATTTATTTATTTATCTATCTCACTTATTATTCTGCCTGGACTTTTTTATGCAGGTCTGTAATCTGGTAAATTATTTCGTTCAGTAATAGGCTAGTTTTCATCATCCACAAATTGCAAAACTATTTAGTCCGTCAGTTAAAGTATTAAAAAATAATGGACACGTCTTTTTTGTTTAATATTGATAAAGACAAAACGCATCAAAACTCGGGAGTGGGGGCTCGTGACGTCACGACCCGCTAAAAATTATGCCAGGGCGTGACGTATTGAGAATTTTAAAAGCGTCGTAACTTCGTCAATTTTGGTTCCCGTAACAAAAGTAAAAATACGGTTCAAATATTTTTTGATAATCTAACTGACGGACTAATTAGATTTTTTCAGGACACAATAAGCCTATTGCTATACATTCTGCCTTTTTCTTTTTTATGTGTTTTCGTTTAGTTATTTGTATTTTCTAGTGTTATGTAAAAGTGCTTTTGTGTGTTGTGTTTCTTTCCTAGTTCCAAATAAATGATCTATCTAACCGCAAGTAACTAACCCGTATTTTGCATAGAGTAATCTATCCTATGTAGCATATCCGACAACCATACTGTCCGTGGAGTTTCTTGCACATTCTTTTCCATAGAGATCTACGCTATGGAACGTGCAAATCGCTTCATCTTTTTGGACCGACCGACCTTGACAGTTCAAAAGTGCCTGTAAATGGTTTAATTGAAATAAATGCTTGAACTTTTGAAGCTTGAACTTTCAAACAGAACTCAGTTACTGTGTACTGTTTAACACGTTGCCTCTTTGCAGGATAGGTTTTTTTTATTATTTGAGTAGGGTTTACTCTTGACTCTATTCTTGGTCAGAGATGACAGAGACAAAGTCCACGATGGAGCGAGCTTACCCAGAAGTAGCCTGTGCGCTCTAACTTTGAAGAGATATGCGTTGTAAGCGTTCGGAAACACAGACGCAGGCAGAGAGTTCCACTCGTTTACTGTACGCATTATGAAAGACGCTTGGAAATGCTTATTCACCTCAGCTAAACAATATATTTTAAAAAATCCTTAGGTATATGCACAAGCCAAGTCACAAATTATCACTAGTATGACATATTCGCATATCTACACATTTAATTTGAGTTGGGTCGCCGTGCAATTTGCATATATTTATATAAAACAGCGATTAGAACAATAAATAACGCAAAAAAAAATAATTGGCGCGTTGACCGTGTTTTGTTTACTGATTCGTTTGCTATTTTATATCAATGAAGTGGGCAAGCCCACCACACATTCTTAACTACACCTTCTGGAAGCCAGAATCAACAGAGGCGACCACTAGAAGCCCGACGAGTCCCGGAGAAACGATTCAACCGTCTTGGTCTTCCCGCAAACGAAATTAATCAAAAAAGTACAGTAGTAAGAAAATATAATTTCCACTCTCTCTCCTGGTCTCCTGCTTTATAAGGATCCTGATATCCTTATAAAGCAGGAGGCGAATAGAGCTAGGCCGATTGGCACTAAGGGACATATACAACTGGGATAGACAGTTGCCAAGCACCACCGATTATATATGTATTAACACTGAAACTAATGGGTCCTAAATTGTGAGCTACTTTTGAGTCCAGTAATAGGTTTGGCAAAATCGCTTGAACGCACGTAAATTTGTTCTGGTTACTACAATATCAGTATAGTAAACTACTTCAGATGTAACCTGAATATTATCTAACATAATATTGTGTTCAGTTTGCCAAAGAATACCCTCTCATAAGATGTGATGTTGTTCGTATTTAAGGTCATTCATGGAGTGGACAGTAAAACAAGCCAGGCTTGCGGAATTTGTTCGAAAGAGTCACCGTGGCCCTGGAACGCAAAGGGAACAGGCAAAAAAAAAGGAATTTGTTTCTGGAACGCAAGGAAGAACATGGATGAGATGTAGTCAGTAAGAGTCTGACACTCCCTTTTGCTTCGCCTAGAGCAGGAGTCATTTAATGATTTCCTAAACAAATAAAAGTAACTAGTTTTGGTGGCTCTTTGGTGGTGCAAAGACCCGGATCAAATTCAAAATACCTTAGCTTGGCGTCAAATTAGCGTCGGCGGTAGCGTGGCGAAGTCGATTGTCAAACATCAAAAACATAATAATATGGGATTGACAACGCAGTTGAATATTTGGCATTTTGAAAATCGCGTTCACTTCGTCAAGAACCACAGAATTGCTGTAGCATTGAGTTAGTTTGACACGGTCGATCGTTCCTTCAGTTTTTTTTTTCTTTATGGCGACTGAACCGGTTCCAGTTCCAACTATTCTACCAGTGTCATAGCTACTTCAGTTGCATAATCGTTTGTTGGTGAAGCGTCAGTCCTGTTACAGACGTCTACTGCTTGAGACGTCGGTGTCACTTGCAATACTGCTTGTGATCGTTTGTAAACGATCGGAACGTTGCGGACAATTTTGTAACCGGATGAGAATAGGGTGTCACGTGATGGAAAGCAATTTAATTATGGCAGTGGAAAAGAAACCTTCTATAAAAACTGCTGCTTTATAGAGAGCATATGACTGAAACATGAATCCCACCAAAAACATTTTATATAATATAAATCTACACTAATTTTAAAAAGAGGAAAGATTTCTCTCTAAGACGACCCACTGACCCTTGTTTGTTTTTTGGAATTGAATAGGCTCCGAAACTACTGGACCAATATGAAAAATTATTTCACTGTTAGATGATAGTACATATTTTATCGAGGATGGTTATAAGCTGTAGATTATCACACTAAGACAGAGCGGAGCAATAATGAAAAATGTGACGCAGACGAAGTTGTGCGGGTCAGCTAGTAATAATTATATATACCGACTAATATTATAAAGAGGTAAATTTTGTGAGTTGTGGGTTTGTGAATTTGTGAGTGGTAGGGGGTAATCTCTGGATCTAATGAACCGATTTTGAAAATTCTTTTACCAAAAGAAAGCCACGTTATTTGTGAGTGTAAAAAGTTATCAGATCTAAGGTCATACCTCTAGAAAGTCTAACTCTACAAACTCCTCATCTCGATAAAAAAAAAAATAGATTGGCCGTTAGTCCGTGTAACTATAGCATTAGCATGACATAATATGCAAAACCAAAAACATAATTATTGAACCATACATCTATGGAAGTGACAGCGAGTTCATAAACTTAATCTACCGGTGCTGTGCCATGCATTAGATTCATGTACATTTAAGAACATTGAACAGCCAAGAAAGTCTACATTACTATGAAAATACTCCTAGGCATGAATGAATAAATCAAAGTATCTTTCGAATAGGTCAAGTGTATTTAACTAAAAGAGTAATGAACATAAATTTAGATGGATTGAGAGGGAGAGGAAGGCCAAAGAAAAAATGGATGGATTGTGTGAAAAACGATATGAAAGAAAAGGGAGTTAGTGATAGTTTGACGGCTGATAGGGCAGAGTGTAAGAAAAAAACGTGATGCGCTGACCCCAAGTAACATGGGATAACGGCAGGAAGATAATGTTACCACATGTTTAGGCAGAAAATACTCGTAACATGGACTATTCTGTAATTTTTGCATATAATAAGAATAAGTTTATATCTACAAATAATTACAAGTACTCACACTATACTCCGCAAGCCGCTGCCTTTTCGCATCCCTGCTCAGCAGATCATACAGCAGCAGCAGCCTCAAATTGGACGAGGATAGCTTAGCCTTAGTTGTCGCCGGCTGACTGCCATGCCTGACCCCCTCCCACACATCCACCAGCCTCTCATCATGAGGATCCTTCGCCATCTTAATCATCTCCCTTACATCATCTGATAGATACTGGAGATTATCTTCACTGATATCTTCGATGACATAGCCATCAGATCTGCTGCTAACCTTGACATCATAGTGAGGAGGTAGATACGGGGCTGATTCTGGGCTCGGTTCTACCAAAGGCTTGATTTGCTCGTGTTGGACAGAGAGGAGAGGTTCTTCCGTCCTTGTCTGCTGTGGTTGCAGGATGGTGTATTGGGCGTGGTTTTCTACGGGAAGGAGAACGAAGCGGTGTTCTTGAGGGTGCCAGGTGAACCTGCTGATGGGCTTCGGGGGAGAGTATGGAGCGTAGAGACCTGGTTTGTGGTGGGGGGTTGTCATTTCTGTCCTGGAATTTGAGTTTTTATAAGTTAGTTGTTTTTTTTTGTGTGATTATTTGGAATCGGTGGGTCTGTGCGGATTTTTATATTTCCTTCATGGCGTTAATGTGCTTCTTATTGTGAACTACTTGTAGGGAAATAACTTGCTTTCCGAGTTTTTTACCAAGGGGGTTATTAATTTATTTAGACTTTAAGCACAATAGTGGTACTTAAGCGGACTTAATGCAACAATGGTTTGTGTTAAAAAGACTGCACCGTGGTAGGTATTTATCGTAAAAAATAGAAAACAATTTAACTTCTGTTCAATTTGAACTTAATGTTAACGCCATCAAATAGATATACAAACTAGCACCAGACCTCTGATGATCCTCAAATAATAATTACAAGTTACAACAGAATGAAATAAATTAAATTAATCTAAAAGGAGAAAGCTCCAACCCCTTATTCTAACTTAGACTAAATCAAATATTTACACATGACTTATGTCTACTTAAACACCTTAAAAACTTAATCCAAATATTTACAGCTTCACCCAAAAATAGATGATCTTTAGACATACCTACATTGTACTATGTCTATGTTGATAATATACAGTAAACCAGTTTCTATAGAAGAACAGTAGGTATTTGATGACAAAAAGTGACGTCATGATCTACTTTGGTAGCACCTGTTCTGTACCACCGTTAACTTAGCCGATACGTGACGCGACTTTAAAAGTATAACTAACCGTATTATCAGATCAATAGTGCTTAGGTTTTTTTTTTGTTTTGGGACTGTTGCAAGCACTTTGTACAGAGGCCATGCTTAGGGCCTTTGCAAACGGCGTTGGAGAAAGATGGAGTGAGCTTACCCAGAAGAAGATGACGCGCGTCGCAAAAAGAATAAGTGTCTGTGTTCTTGATATAAGAACTGTCTTCACAGTGACTATTTTTGTTGGTCCTCTACAGCGGCTTGAGCGCGCGTTTATAAAACGGCGGTCGTCGGCGCGTTAAAAATACGCCTAATTTTAACTTTCGAGCGTTACTCTATGCTAAAACTATAAAGAGGAAAGATTTGTATGTTTGGAACGAATAAACTCAAAAACTATTAGAACGATTACAAAAAATCTTTTAACACTAGAGTGCCACATTATCCTTGAGTAACATAGTACTTATACAAAATTTATTACTAGAAAAAATTAGGACTCCTTAAGAAAATTGCAGCGCGGAAGAAGTTCCCGTCGAAGTGCTATGGCAAAGGTTCTCGAAACAAAATGTAATTATTTTGCAAAATTTTATTGTAAGCACGAATGAACAAATCATTCGTTCTTACAATAAAATTTTGCAAAATAATTACAATAACTACATTTATTGATGAAATAATTATTTTTTTAAAAGCAAAAAAGATTATACTTTAGAATTCTTGCGAAATATAATACGTTTAATTATCTAGATTAGTTGATCACCGTGAAAAATAAAAAGAAACGCGTAGGAACCATTTCACCAGTTTCAATTTCGGAAATTATGTTTTCTTTCTTATTACGATAATAAACCAAGTTCAGAAACCAATTTATATTAAATCAAATTGACATAAGTATTATGTTACAAAAGATAATGAAATTGTACAAGTATTGTCATTTTAGTAGTAAGCACTTTTGTTTTAGAAACATCGCCTTGTTTCGGTAAATTGAAAATCTGTAGGTAATTGTTTTTTGAAACGCAATAGCCTGATGTATCTTATTTTGTTGTATCTTATCGCACCTTTTTTTTTTAGGGATGGGAAATCATCAAGTGACTTCCCCCGCTCTGGGCGGAGCGGGAGGGAGTGTCAGACTTCTACTGACTAAAACCCTTGCATGTTCCTTCATGTGCTCTTTATGTTCCGGAGCCACGGTAGCTCTTTCGAATAGTCCCGCGGCTCCGGCAGGATCTTATCGTAGTTACCTGTGTTAGTCATACTAAATCGATGCCTTATAATTATGTGTAAAACCTTATCGTACCTGTTACTCGTTTCTTAAAAATAAAACCCCATAATGTATGTACAAAACTGACTTCGAAACGGGACATGAAAATTATGGATTGCCGTCATTACATACATTCACGGACGTTTTATGAACCGTTGTAAGCGTTCGGACACAATAAAATCAATGTCCAGCGCGCCCCAACACCTCTTGAGGCTTATACATTGCTCAAAAAAGCCAGCACTTTTTGAACGTCAAGTTTTTACAAAAGACAGTGTCCCAAAACGCCCGCCCGTCACAACGCTGTTTATAACTATGTCCCTTTTCAAAGTCAGCCAAAAAAAGCATTTATACAAAGCCACAGTAACCTCTTAGTGGTAAACCCTGTCCACCAGCTATTAGTTGGCTTGAAGGTCACATACGGCTTCGAAGTAGTGAACCAAGATGACCCAGTTGTGGGCTTAGTTGTCGGCCGTGTCGTCGGCCGTGTCGTCGGCCGTGTCGTCGGCCGGGTCGTTGGCCTAGGAGTCGGTTTTGTAGTAGGCTTAGGTGTGACGTCATTGCTGGTTTCAAACGCCATTTGGTCGGTCAGATGTGCTATGATCTGCATCGCCACTGGCAGGTACGAGTCTGACAGTTGGACTTGCTGTTTTGCTGAGTCTACCTGTAGGGAAACATACTGCCGGTCAATTCTGTTGACATCTCACCGTGTACACTTAGGTGGAGTGAACGACAAGTGAGCTGTCATGCAATCTTTTTTGTATGGTTTGACAGCTCACTTGTTGTTCACTTCGCCTAAGTGTTCACTTCGACATGTTAACAGAATCGCACTGCTGGTGTGATTTATTTGTTTACTTTAGTTATGTTCAATAGGAGCTCGTGGTTTTATGATAAAAAGCCGCACTGGTCGATCTTCAAGGTAAAGCAACGCTTGCCAAGGTTGGTCTGTGGATGGGTCACCATCTCTACATACCGAGTTTCCTCTGTACCTCGGAAAGCACGTTAAGCCGTTGGTCCCGGCTGTCATTTGTAGATCTTTGGCAGTCGTTACGGAAAGTCAGAAGCCAGTTAATTAATCTGACTCCAGTCTTTCCATGAAGTATCGTGTTTACCTAGTTAATAGGTTGTAAAGGTCTGGTAGACAGCCACTCCGCGTAAAATACTGGTTCTCAGCTAAATCCAGTTTGACTGGAAGTCGACCCCATTATAGTTGGGAAAAGGCTAGGCAGATGAGTTCTTTTCAATATACATGAACTGCTGTAGTTTTATCTGCATTAAAGTTAAAAACACTATCTGTCATTAAAGAAAAGCACTCATTTTAAATTAGGTCTTCTTGTAATTGATAAGGTTCCTTAAAATGGGTATTTGTTGCTTACTTTGTGTGTAACAATTTACATCTTAAGGATGATCACCCATGCAAAGAGCCACCTCGACAAGCGTTTATAGTTATTACTGTTTTTACTGTATATATTTAAATACAACAAACACTAATTAAGTAAACTAACTAACGTGTAAAAATAAGTGTGTCACCAGTAAAAGTGAAATCATTGCGGTTTACAAAACAATGACAACACACGAATGAAAGTGACATTTTGTGAATAATTCAACACCTGCGACACTCATTAGATACAGTTTTTGTGGCTAGCGTCAAGTCTTTAATAATAGAAGCTAGAAAACTAGCCTTTGTTCATTAATTCAGGTTCAAAGATTGTTTTTAAAAATATTAGAAATCTCGCTACTATTAGAATTGAATACTCTTTTTTATGTACATACACCATATAAGTTACAGAGAAAATAGATGAAGAAAACATTACATAGGGTGACACAATGGGCCGTCTTATCGCTATAAGAGCGATCTTTTGAAGACAAAAAGGACGGAAAAGGAGTAAAGTATCAGAAGTTATAGAAAAATGACAATATTTAGCGGTATCGTGGCTTGTGTACTGAAAAAATCGAATTAGTCCGTTAATTAGATTATCAAAAAATAGTTAACCCTTTTTTTTCTTTTGCTATTTGAACCAAAATTTACGAAGTTACGACGCTTTTAAAATTCTCAATACGTCACGCCGTGGCATAATTTTTTGCGGGTTGTGACTTCACGAGCCCCCACTCCTGACTTTTGATGCGTTTTGTCTTTGTCAATATATATTGATTTACAAAAACAAAAAATACGTGTCCATTATTGTTCAATACTCTAACTGACGGATTAAATAGTTTTGCAATTTGTAGATGATGGAAACTAGCCTATTGTAAAAATGTAAAAAATATATTGGTCTGACAAATTATGTCGAAATAACGTAATCAATCTCTTATATTTTGTCATTTTGACGATCATATTCACTTATAGAATGACTGTGTCAATTCTCGGACTTAAAAAGCGTTCACATTCAAGTCTCCACCCACCGGTACTATCGATAAGGTTTTTTTTTATTTGTGATGGGTTTACTCTTGACTCTAGTCTAGGTCAAAGATGACAGAGACAAAGTATGCGATCGAGCCAGCTTACCCAGAAGTAGCCTGTTCACTCTAACTTTGAAAAGATTAGGGTTGTAAGCGTTCGGAAACACAGGCGCAGGTCTAATTTGTAATCTGTCAATAACTAGGTAGGTAGTCTAATTTTGCTACATTTTATTTGTTTATTTATTGAGAGTACTGCCACACCACAAACATTATAACGTCAAAAGTATAAAAAATATTTTATAGTGGACCGATGCACGTGATAATAAAGGCGTACATAGCATTAACAATACCTAATTCTTCGGCTCGGCGATAAGATACAATTATTAAAAAAGACAACAACAAAAATTAAATTAAAATTTTGACAAATTTGACATTAATTGCCGCCATAATTAATGTTGAATTTGTCAAAATGTAGCAAAATTAGAATAGGTACCTAGTTTTTACAGATTGCGACCGCGAGAAAATGCAAACGCTTTTTAAAGATACGAGAATTAAATTGTCCTAAACGTGCCAGAACTCATTATAATCTAATAAAATATTATTACTAAACAGTTTTACAAAAAAATCTGTACTCACCTGGCTCAGCGACAGCAAAGAAAGCACCACGAAAACCGCGTGCCGAATCATTTTGATATCTGTAACAAAACACATGAATAAAACGGATAAACGCTTTGACATTCATAAATGATTTGAGTGATATTAAATATCCCACTCAGTTACGTCCTCAGCTCTATCAAATGTTTGTTTATTCTTCAATCTGTTGAGTCTATAAGTGACCAGTGCATTTTTTTATGAAATAGATAAATTAGGTGACGGTGAATTAATAAATAATCATGGATCCTTTTTTTTGTGTTGGGTTGGCTCTTGACTCTAGTCTTGGTCAGAGATGACAGAGACAAAGTCTACGATGGAGCGATCTTACCCAGAAGAAGCCTGTACACTCTAACTTTAAAGAGAGTTGTAAGCGTTGGGAAACACAGACGCAGGTAGACAGTACCACTCTGACGCTCTCTCTGGACGTTAAGATATTTTTACACTATATAATATAACTAGCTGACCCGCGCAACTTCGTTTGCGTCACATATTCCATTATTGATCCGCTCTTTTTTGTCTTAGCGTGATGATGTAGGTATAGCCTATAACCTTCCTCAATAAATGAGCTATCTAACACTGAAAGAATTTTTCAAATCGGACCAGTAGTTCCTGAGATTACCCCCTACATACAAACTTAGAAACAAATGCTACCTCTTTATAATATTAGTATAGTATAGATTTATAATAATAATATTAGTATAGATAAAGAGGAAAGATTTGTTTGTTTGTTTGAATTGAATAGGCTCCGAAACTACTGGACCGATTTCGATTAAAAATTCTTTCAGTGTTAGATAGCCCATTTATCTAGGAAGGTTATAGACTATATATCATCACGCTAAGACAAATAGGACCGGAGCAATCATGGAAAATGTGACGCAGACGAAGTTGCCTCAATATAATTATGAAAACTGGCAACTGACGTCACAAACTATAACTTTTATTATTGGAAGTTCTTTCAGTCCGCCCAAAGACTGTCGGCTAGATATCACTGTCAGCGGCAAGGCTGCCACTTTACCCATCAAAATAAGTTTGTGTAAAAGATTTTATAACTTGTTTTGGAGCAAAATGACTATTTTTGGAGAAAAATGAATGTAGGTGTATTTTTGTCGACCCTTTTATTTTGAACTCATATTTCTACGTCTACTTACTACTTGAAGTTTTCACAAGTATACACAAACAACAACTTAAACCCACATCTCACAAACAGACTCCCAAGTCGGAACCCTGATCTCCGCCTTGTAGAGTTAACTTGTCCGACAGCGTACGTACGCGCACGAGAGCTCGTAAAACTGCCGTAAACTTTACAACCCGTAAGAAAAGTCGTAAAAATCAAACAATGTCCAAGTGAGAGTTAGGAGGACTCACATTTATTGTTTTGTTTATATTATGGACGTCTTTATAAATATTTTGTCTTTTATTTAAGATAGACAGCTCTGTAGACGGACAGATCGGTTACATTTTAGGGAGTGTGCGACGGAATTGCATAATTTAATTCCGCCAAGCCCGATCCACCATCGGACCACAAGACGTACGGCGATGTGCCACCGGTACATGGTGGACATCCCACCTATACGTACAAAACGTTTTGGGAATACATTCATTGTGCGTCCAGATAAGGAGTGGAATTCCCTGCCTGAGTCTGTGTTTCCTGATAGCTACAACCTGGGAGTCAAGAGTGAATAGGTTACTTCTAGGCAAGCGTGCTCCACCTTAGACCGCATCATCGCTTAACATCAAGTGCGATAGCGGTCAAACGTATGCCTATCAATAGTAAAAAAAACAGACGGACGATGGAGCAGACATGTGATAGAGTGGAGACCGCGAATGGACAAACGTAGTGTGGGACGCCCTGCGGCACGATGGACTGATGATTTAGAGAAGGTGGCTGACAGCAGATGTATGCGGGCTGCTCAGGACCAGGATGGTTGGCGCTCGTTGGAGGAGGCTTACGTTCAGCAGTGGACGGCAATTGGTTTGGGGGAATCAACCCCCAAACCTATATTAAAAAGGGCGGATCTTCCGACCAGGCCGTTGTTATGACTGGTGTATATATTCAAAGTGATTTTTAGTTCGGTGCTATGTAGATTTGTTCCGTCATTTTTACAACAAAAAAAAAATACAGCCGACTTCAATAAAATAAACACTACAAAGTAAAAAATAACTTCCGAAATTAAAGTAATTTTTACTTTGTAGTGTTTTTTTTTTATAAGTCAGTTGTATTTTTTGTAAAACACACCACATACACACACACACAACCAATGAACCAACCACCAACCAACACACCAACCACACCACAAACCAATGAACCACCACACACACCACCACACCAACCACACCACACCACACACCAACCACCACCACCACATGAACCAATTTTGTTTTTACCACCTAAGAATACATGTGGAATGCAATAAAGATATTGAGTATTGAGTATTGAAAAAAATTTTTAGTCCTTCTATTAACTTAGGTATCGATCATCAAGACGCCTCATTTACTTCCAGATAATGTTCCCGAATACCCAAAGGTCATGGCGGTCGAGAGGCCGAGTGGTCTCAATCGGCCTAGTACCCGATAACCACCTCGAGATCAGTTTCCGGAATCTCTCGATGAAAAGATTTTCCCTTAAAAAGTCTTACCAAACTCAAGTCGCCCCATATTTCCAGAGAGTTGAATTTTATATTACAACTCTTATTTTCGACACAATTATCTAATCGTATAGTAGGATGAATTGAGGAGCTCGTGGCTAAATAATAACAGTCACACAGGTCGATCTTCGAGGTTAAGCAACGCTTGCCGAGGTTGGTCTGTGGATGGGTGTCCATCTTAACATACCTACCGAGTTTCCTCCGTGCCTCGGAAAGCACGTTAAGCTATTGGTCCCGGCTGTCATTTAGAGATCTTTGGCAGTCGTTACGGATTTTCAAAAGCCTTAACGTGCTTTCCGAGGCACGAAGGAAACTCGGTATATTAAAATGGTTACCCATCCAAAGACCAACCTCGGCAAGCGTTGCTTAACCTTGAAGATCGACCTGTGCGGCTGTTATTATTTAGCCACGAGACAATAAGAGGAGATAAAGAAAAAAAAAAAACATTTCGATACTTCTTAGCACGTCTGAGTCACCACGACCATGTACAGGACGAGCTCAGTACAACTCTAACGCGATGAAACAGAATACATTTAATGTGGTCCTTTATTTGTAGGCAGTTAACTCACTTTCGTGTTTGTATTGTTACAGAGTTACTGCCTCTTAACACGGAGAATAATAGGTCTTGTATGCGAAAGGGGCCGGAATATTGTGGAATGATCTAAAGAGTTACCGCGGCCAAAGGGCATTTGGGAGAAAACGGTACGTGGGTGGGTATTAGTAACAGTCTGATACTGTCTCCGCTCCTCCCAGAAGGCGATGTGTCATTTTACGACACGGTTGGCGCAGTGGTTGAGCGATTGACTGCTGCGCAGCATGTCGCGGGTTCGATTCCCGCACGGAACAAATATTTGTACGGCCTACATGTATTTGTTCCGAGTCTGGGTGTTTTCTATCTATAATATGTATGTATTTAGAAAAAAAAAATGTATATAAGTAGTTTATCAGCCATCTCGTTACCATAACACAAGCATTAAGTTGCTTAGCTTGGGACTATACGGCGTTGTGTGAAATGTCCAAGGATATATTATATTATTTTATGATATCTCACCAATTTACAAAAAAAAAAAAATACAACCGACTTCCAAAAAAAAAAAAAAACTCTAAAAGTAAAACATAACTTTAATTTCGGAAGTCGGTGTTTTTGATAGTTTCTTCGTATTTTGACAACGACTTCCGAAATTAAAGTTATTTTTTACTTTGTAGTGTTTTTTTTTCATTTGGTAGTCGGTTGTATCTTTTTTTGTGAAAAGTTTTTCACTTTTTAGTAGTACCCCACACCTAACAACACCACTGCAAAACCGGAGGATAGCAAAATACGCAATTACGATCACTTGAACGACTAAAAACCATCATCCAAGTAGGTAAACAAATTCCTGCTATTTCGATTTAAAATCTAAACTTCCTAACCGATTTTGATAAAATTTAATAAATGGGACCAATCGACAAGTATATCCTTTCAGATCAAAAATTTTGCAAATCGGTTCATAATTAATGACGGAATTATGAGGTAACAAACATAAAAAAATACAACCGAATTGAGAACCATTTTTAGGAAGTTGGTTAAAAAGAGAGGTCAGGATTAAATGCGCGCGTTCATAAGGAACGCGTAAGAAAGGCAGCCGGTAGATTCTGTCGACATCTCACCGTGATCACTTAGGTGGAGTGAACGACAAGTGAGCTGTCAAACCATAAAAACAAGATGGAAGTCATCCAAATTGACTGGCTCGGTCTATTCTGTCGACATATCACCGTGATCACTTAGGTGGAGTGAACGACAAGTGAGCTGTCAAACCATAAAAACAAGATGGAAGTCATCCAAATTGACTGGCTCGGTCTATTCTGTCGACATATCACCGTGATCACTTAGGTGGAGTGAACGACAAGGGAGCTGTCAAACCATAAAAACAAGATGGAAGTCATCCAAATTGACTGGCTCGGTCTATTCTGTCGACATATCACCGTGATCACTTAGGTGGAGTGAACGACAAGTGAGCTGTCAAACCATAAAAACAAGATGGAAGTCATTCAAATTGACTGGCTCGGTCTATTCTGTCGACATATCACCGTGATCACTTAGGTGGAGTGAACGACAAGTGAGCTGTCTTTCCATCTTTTTTGTATGGTTTGACAGCTCACTTGTCGTTCACTTCGATATGTTTACAGAAACGCACTACAGATCCCGTTCAGCCGTTCTGACGGGAAAGAGTAACAAACATCCATCCATCAAACCTCACAAACTTTCACATTTATAGTATTAAGAAGGAATTACCCGTGGCTTTGCTTTGCTTACATAGCCTATTAAGAAGGTACCAAAATTCACCAAAATTGTTTCGGAGATTTAGGCAAGAAAGCGCAACAAACAAACTTACGCACTGAAAAAATATTAAGTTAGGATATAAAAAAATAGTCATACATAGCATTCTTTGTAGAAATAAGTTATCCAGCAAAACGACAATAAATAGTTAATTGCAGGAATCTTATCAATTTCAGATCAGCGGCCGGAGAGCAATTCTGCACAAAGTACGGCCATTCTGGGTCATTCTAAAACAAGTTTGTATACAAACAAGGCTGTATCTAGCGATTCCTGTGCCGACCGTTAGCTAAATCCGGTTTTTGTGAAGTGGGCCAGTCCTTGTAGACTCCATTATATTACTATGTTTCCGATAGCGTTTATGGCGATTTTCTTCGGGATTAATCCTTATTTATGGGGTGTGGTAAAATGTAAGGCGTTAAATTTGTTATTTAAATGTTGTTAGTTTTAAGTTATTTATTGCTTGCATTGAAACATAGTTTTCTGGTTTATTAACCTGATGTTGAACTAAACAAATAACAAATTGATTTTCTTGTGATCGGTTTCTGTTTTGCGCGGATTTTTTGACGTAATATAACATCAATATTTTGATTATTTTGAAAATTTGAGTTTATCTCTCATATACTTGAAACTTTTGAAATAAAGTTAAAAATTGCATTAAAATTCGTTCCGTAATGTAAAATAAAAGAACAACGCGATCACACCGACGGAAACAAAAGGCGACTTTATTTTATATATGAATCGATGATTTGATGCTTTTTACTAAGCCTCGGGGAGGAGCGGAGGCTTAGTAATAGGATTCCGTTGATTACCCTTCGGGTACGGAACCCTAAAACGCAATAAAATGGATAAGCATTTAAAACAAGATGCCATCATTAACTTATTCTAATCTTAAAACCAACCAGCGCAGGTCAGTCTTACAACAAAAGTTATATAAGGCCATAAAACCTCCTTTTTTGCCCAATTATTTAAAAAGTAAAAGGACCTCCTTCATCTTACCACAGATTATCAAAACGATTTGCTGGGTCGTTGACAGGCAAAATGAAGGCGGCAAACGCAGACCAATTTACAAGGAACCCTAATTACAGAGCGGCCATATTAAGAATACCTTTTCCCTGTCCCGAAATAAAATCGCAAATAATTACAGTATTTATTTTTATTTCGTTCGCAAAATGGCGAGGTGCTGATTTTTAATTAATTTTATTCCACAGCTGATAATTTCGTTTTGCGCAATACTGGCGGTACGAAATTTATTTAATTTTGCTTTTAATGAAGCTTTTAAGGCTTTGTTTCGTGAAATTGTTTTAATTTTACAACATGTTGATTAAATGAGACGCGTTGCTACCCTAAAATGTAGCGTGTTTCTGGTTAAAAAGCAGTTTGGCGTTTTAGGGTTTCAATTTTCTTTCACGAATAGGGAAATCTACAGACAATTATGACGAAGGAGAGATTTATTAAAGAAGACATATTTATGTTATGCAGAGGCATACGTGCTAATACCATCCAATTGGCGTTCCCAGAAAAAGACAGTGACATTCGAACTGTATAGCTCCGTCTCTCTCTCGCAATGGAATTATGATTAGATTGATAAGTCGTGTGAAAAATCATTTTGATACAATTTCGTGATAAATTAGCTTGAGATTTGTGCTGTTCTCTGCTGGCTTTGTGGAGGGCAGGGTGTGACAGTTAATGTTTAGGGAAGATCGAACCTGGGTCATCAACCTTGCCTGTTATTATAAGATGTTGTAGTTTTGGCTCTTCCTTTCGGGCGTTGTCAAAAAACACCAAAATTTTGCGTAGACATACATGGTGGACAGCCTAGTCTTTATGTGTAGTTGGTTTCTTTATGGTTAGTACGGTCCATGGAATTTGCAGCTTTTTCTCCAATATAACATTTCAAAATCGTCAATGCGAACCCTGCCAGCGTTTATCATTTGTCAAACATTACTTGTAAAGGAGTTTTTTTTCAGGACTCTATCTCTGTTAAAGCTTGGGCTGGTAACATTGGAAGGTCTCCCACAACGTGGATCGATGGCCTGGTGAAGGTCGAGGGTAGCAGGACCGGTTATTGTGGCCACACTTGGAGCAGGCCAATGTCTAGAGATATGATGATGATCTCTGTGAAGGTCTACCGACAGATATGTTATTGGGTATTGCCGTCAATGAAGTAACCCGGAAGGACTTTACGTATTAAAACGAAGACTTCCCATTTAAAAATAAAAAACAATGTCTAATTTTACACATTGACGAATTATGAGCTGAAAAGTGCTTGACGAATGACGAATCTGTTATTAAATTGTTGTCAGTCTTAAATTATTGTTTAAACGAAAGTGTGGATAGTGTCAGGGAGTGTTTGTCTTAATTGCATCCCGTATTAGCCCCATTAAGGGACTATTAGATGGTGGGCATCCCACCCATATACACAAAACTTTCAATGTGCGTTCTGCTAAAGACTGGGAATTCTTTGCCGAAGTCTGTGTTTCCTGATAGTCTTTATTTACTTGGTCTTTAAGTCAAGGCTGAATAGATGACTTCTAGGCAAGCGTGCTCCATCTTTGACTACATCAACACTTTTTTTTGTGATAGATTTGCGCTTGACATTAATCTTGGTCAGAAATGACAGAGACAAAGTCTACGATGGAGCGAGCTTACCCAGAAGGAGCCTGTTTACTCTAAAGAGATTAGAATTGCAAGCGTTCGGAAACACAGACGCAGGCAAAGAGTTTCACTCCTTTGCTGTGCGCATACTTCTTCTTTTTAGTCGATCTTCATTGTTGAAGGTCGTGTCTAGTCTGAGGTATTGATCATTCGGAGCAGTGCCTTAAAAGCTTTGGCTATTGATAGGCCAGTGAGCGTTGCAACGTGGTCTTTTCCCGTCTACTTGGCCAACTATCATAAGCTTCTCCAGGCTGTCAAGGTTTATACGAGTTTTTAAGTCAAGACTAGGCAAGCGAGCTCCGTCGTTGACCACATCATCGCTTGCCATCAGGTGAATTTTGGGGGCCGAGTCACCCGCGTCCGTAGGAGAATACCCTTCAGCGAATCCCTACACGTGGTCCCGGGTGGTGCTAAACAGGTGACACTAACCGCCTCCGTGGTCTAGTGGTTTTACCACCTGATTCAGACCCAGAGGTCCCGGGTTCGATTCCCAGCAGAGGCAAATTTTTTGCTCGGTTTGGTTGGTGGTAGGACTTGTTCTAAGTCCGTCTGGCAAGCTACCACCATCATGTCTAAGTCTGTCGCCATAACAACTATGTTAACAGCATTGTTGTGTTCCGGCAGTTAGAGGTATTATAGCCAGTTTCTCTGTGTAAGAGGATTCCGGGTGAAACTCGCTTCCATCTTCGGCCTAATCAGCATCACTTGCTATCAGGTGAGATTTGGGCCAAAAGTTTCCCCGTTTTGTATAAAAAAGTGACTTAAATAAGTTGGAAAAAGTTATGTAAATGGATAGCCATTAATATGCTCGGTTTGATAGTAGAATACAAATACTTCCTTTTGAAATATTTGTATTGATTTTATAAAGGTTTTAAGGGTTCGTTATGTCCGCGTTAAAATACGGGGCCCTTAAAGGATAAGTCGAGTGTCTATCTGTCACAGTCAATTGTCTCCGAATCTAATAGGTTATGGTACAAGCACAATCTTCTGTGAAAAAAATATTCAATCTATACTAATAATATAAAGCTGAAGAGTTTGTTTGTTTGCTTGAACGCGCTCTCAGGAACTACTAGTCCGATTTGAAAAATTCTATCGAAAAATTATTTCAGTTCAGATAGCATATTTATCGAGGACGGCTATAAGCTATAAATCATCACGCTAAGACAAATAGGAGCGGAGTATTAATGGAAAATGTGACGCAGACGTAGTTGCGCGGGTTAGCTAGATCGTATATAATATTATGTGTATTGTTTCAACGGTCATATATATAATGTTCAAAGGAATACAAACAATACTTTATATTGTCTAGTAATATTATTATGCTAAAAATATGATACGAGGAACCCTCTGTATTTGAGTCCAACTCGCACTTGGCTGGTTCTTTTATTCAGATTTTCAAGTAGGTATATTATCATTTGAAAATCCAATGGACAGGTTGACACCTACCTACTCGTATGTAAGTACATACCGTCATACTCACAACACAAGTACCGAGTCAAACAAGCGAAAGTCTCATTAAAATTCGTACAGCATTTTAAAATAATGTGCAAAGAATAGAATTTTACTTCTTTGCCAATATTACGTTTAGTTGAACAATACTTATTTACATACATTCCTCGCTTTCTTTCCGGATTGACATCAGCAGATATCTAAGTTAGACGTTTGTAAGGCCAGTTTCTAAGGTTCCGTACTCAAAGGGTAAAACGAAACCCTATCTATTACTAAGACTCCGCTGTCCATACGTCTATCAACAGGCTGTATCTCATGAACCGTGATAGGTAGATAATTGAAATTTCAATCACAGATGATGTTTTTCTGTTGCCGCTATTACATTTAAGGGGGCACCCATACAATAAAAATTGTTTTTTTGCTCGTTTTTATAGATAATGGTACGGAACCCTTTGTGCGTGAGTCCGACTCGCAATTGATTGGTTTTTGGCAAGTATTTTTTATTTATTGACAAATTAAACTTGGAAAAGCTTCTGTTTGAAATAATCTTCCAGATAAGTACAGAGTACAGAGACTAGAGACGCAATTTAATTTTTTGACATTAGTCTTCCCAATTTAAACCGTCTAACTCAGTATCTGGGTTATGGAGGTCAGATTGGTAGTAGCTTCATGTTTTATCTAGATACTGCCATTCTGTTGCATTTGGTTAGATGCTAACTCGAACGTAGGTGGGAAAAGGCCAGGGAAATTCATCTAAAAAGGCCACTTTAGCAGAATCAGGATCAGTTATGGTCATATGGTTATGTTTAAATGTCAGTTATGGTTGGGGTCATATTGACCCCAAAAAAACTCTTTTTCTTTCTTTTTTTTTCTTTACATCATGCTACCCGTCACTGTGAATTTTTCCCAATCAACCTTGATCCTAATGCGTTAGCAATAAAGATGAAAATGCAATTTCACAGATTGTTGTGCGGTTAATATTATGATCTGCTAAAGTGGGGTGATTACGTTAATCATCAAACATTGAAGTACCTGCTTAATAATTATATCTACCCTGGTTCAAACTAAGTACATTATCGCTTTCCATCAGATGAGATTGTAGTCTTACGCGAGTCTATTAAAAATAAAAATCAAAAACCACACGGCCACTCCAAATATATGCTAATAAAATTAACACAATCTTTGTCAGTCATTGTAAAACCGTTAGACAGTATTAACACTCTTAACATACATAAATGAAAACGTAAACAAAAACGCGATGATTCACGCAAAAAAAATTGATTCATAATAATTCCATTAACATCATTAGAAAGATTTATAAGCGTTAGCATAAAATTATCATAAATCAAAAAACAATATTCGAGTTTAAGAATCAATTTGACATTTAAAATGACAAATTAATAAAACCAGAGACAACAAAACGCTCGAAAAAAATATTTTAAAAAATGAGTACAAACCTTTTTGCACACAAAATAAAATTCACTCAAAATATTTCGAATATGGAAGGCTCGCGCGCGTGCGTCTTGCGCCGGGGCAGGTCCGCACTGCGCAGCATCCCGGGCTACTGACCCCGCCTCAAGCGCGGTATGTTTATGAGAGCTGGTGATACCGACTTATTCGCAACCTGTTTGAGAGTTTACAAAGTTTTTTATGGTACTTTGATTGGTGATTTGTACTTCATGAATTTCGAGTAGGTACTTCGTATGTGCTTGTGTTTCCTGCTAAGCAAAAATGTACGTGTTAAGAAAGTGCGTCTTTTTATTTGATAAATCCAAAAATACATAGTGATGATACATAGAATATAATAGAATAGAAAACATTTATTCGACACAGACACAACACAATAGCAAAAAAACACAGTACCTATATTATTAAAAAAGAATGACCTAGTAAAATTGTGCTGAGCGTCCCATGCCAAAAGGGTTGCGATATCAGCATATTACATAACTGCGAGTATGTACGTAGTTGCTTTAGTAGATTGTATTTTTATTGCTATGCTAACTTTTTAAAAACTCCTGTATCACAGGACCCGTATGTTACGAAAGTATAGAAAAAAATAATTATGATACAGCCGAAATGTGCCAGCAGTACTTTATTTGCTCTAATAACACAAATCATTAAAAATTACGAATTAGAAAAAAATATCTCATCAAATCATGTTTGAGTTAAGCTGAGTTAATTTTATACTGCCCTCTAAAGTAAACCCCAATCAAGACATTAAACCGTGAGCGGTATCAACAGCTCTATACCCAATGAAGCACAAACAGTTGGTCAGTTCATCGACCAAGTATTAGCATACAGGTAAAATTTAGTCGTCTTACACTTTAGAGGCAAACACTTTAGATTAGCGAGAAATATCTTAAGACTGGTCAATCTTTTGTTGGGTTTATTAGTCATTTGGGGATTAAATCCTGAAATATTAAAAAGATTTATTTAATTGACCAGATAGCCGCCGTTATTCTTTTTGTTTTTGGGACAAACTATTCCCAACCTCAGCAACTACTGAAAGCCAAAATTAATAATGATGACCGTCTGAAAAGTGCTCAGTCAATAAAGCTCTGCAAGTCCTAGAATCCTGCAACGATATTAATAATCAGAAAACAAGTGCGGCGAGTCGAACTCGCGCACAAAGGGTTCCGTACCATCTACACTAATATTATAAAGAGGAAGTAATTGTTTGTTTGTTTGTTTGAAATGAATAGGCTCCGAAACTACTGGACCAATTTGAAAAATTCTTTCAGTGTTAGATAGCCCATTTGTCGAGAAAGGCTATAGGCTATATATAATCACGCTATGACTAAAAGGAGCGGAGCATTAAGGCCGTACCCTGAGCAAATAACCTTGAGCATTTTTTCCCTCAATAACAGCGCAAGAGATACAATAGCGAATGCGCTCAGAATGTTGAAAAAAATCGTTATAAAATCAAATTTTGGTCGTTTGAAAAAAATACTTCTACCAAAATGTTCATAATTAAATTGCCTATCCATTAGTGTAAGTACAAAATCAAAATAATCGTTAGTTTTCGAGAAGATGCATTTTTTCAGTATATTTTTCTCATTTCTGTGGTTTCGTTGTGAGGAGATTACTTAAACATTATACTTAATAATAAAAAATAAAATCTACCATTTTGAAGCCAAGATTATGTAGAAATTTAATGTATTTTTTATTAGTTGGTATTTCTTTTGGTTAAAGAGAAGATAGCTCCAAAAAACTGCACAAAAAACGGCTAGCGCTGCGTTTTGCTCGGGGACGCGCCTTAATGGAAAATGTGGCGCAGCCGAAGTTGCGCGGGTCAGCTAGTTTAAATATTATTAGTACAGATTTAGACACGAGCTCCTCTATCCTATTCTACAACAATCGAAGATAATGTAAGCGGATAATATTAACATTTGTTTGTTCTTGTCCAACTTTCGACAATTTCCTCTAACTTGGTAGTTCACTACTACTAAAATAACCTAGAAACTTTATCAACACGGAATCGTTTAATATGCCATTAACCCCAATAGCTCAAGGACCACAGATTAATCGTGGCATAGTTTAAATCTACATTTAATTAAATTTGTGGTTACTATTGCTTGACCCTAGTTTAGGGCTTAGGATAATAAATTCATATAATATATGAATTTATGTGAATATATGTGATGATTCTTTATTCTTATCTCTTACTAGCAGACCCACGCAACTTCGTCTGCTACTATTTGCCTTATCGTGATGATACATATATCTCTACTACCTATAGCCTATAGCCTTCCTCGATAAATGGGCTATCTAACACTGAAATAATTTTTACCCTGAGATTACCTCGTTCAAACAAACTAACTCTTCAGCGTTATAATCTAACTAGCTGACCCACGCAACTTCGTCTGCGTCACATGTTCCATTAATGCTCGGCTCTTTTTAGTCTTAGCGTGATGATATGTAGCTTATACCCTTCCTCGATACATGGGCTATCTAATACTGAAAGAATTTTTCAAATCGGACCTGTAGTTCCTGAGATTACCCCCTAAATACAAACTTACAAACAAATTAATGTTACCTCTTTATAATATTAGTAATAGATTATGGACCAGCTGGCCCACGCAACTTCGTCTGCGTCACATTTTCCATGAATGCTCCGCTCCTATTGGTCTTTGCTTGATGTTATGAGCTATCAAACACTAAAGCAATTTTTCAATTTATTCAGTAGTTCCTAAGATAAGCGCGTTCAACCAAACAAAGAAATTCTTCAGCTTTGTCATAATAGTATAGATTTCTCGATTAATTGCCTTCTCAGAAGGTCCTTTGTGACAATTTTATTATTGTTCACAATATCCTTCCATAGTTTCTTAGGCAATCTGCTTTTATTTCAGTCTTGCTTTCGTCAATTGTAATGTTTCAATGCTGCTAATACACCCGATCACGATGGCAATACCTTAATCAAAAAGTCCAAAGTATATTATGATTGATATGCACTTCAGAATGCTACATATATATTTGGCTTTCTTCTTCGTATCTCTATAACGACAGCTATTTAGATTTGAGTGGCCCGAAACATTGCCACTTTCACGGCATAGTTGGTGGTATCGCACAGGGCATTTCAGCTGCATTTTTTGAGATACAGAGGGATGTAGTGTTTGACTCGAACCCATATCCACACCCTGCAGTTGATCCGTCACGGGAACCCCAATCGGCGAGGATGGTTTGGTACCTTCCAAGTGTACCTACCACGGAAGGTAAGACCCGACAGGAAGATGTTTGCTAGCTGATATACAGAAACTATCTAGACAACATTTTTTTATGGACAAACCCACTACACAATCCCAGCCTCTGACAGCCACTCCTCAAAGCCAAAATCAACAGTGACGACCACCAGAAAAACTTCGAGCCAATGAAGCCCAACGAGTCCCGGAGAAACGATTCAACTGTCTTGGATCCCGCAACGAAATTAATCAGAAGAATAGAGTAGAAAAAAAGTATTTTCCACTTCCCTCCTTATCAAGCAGAAGACAGATTAGAGCTAGGCCAAGGCATCAAGGGACATATGCAACTGGGTTAAGCCCAGTTGCCAAGCACCACGGGTAATATATTAAAACCCCAGACTAAGTGTTTCTGCAAAATTTGATTTGACTAAGGTCGACTGGTAGAAAATGCCTATGGCATTAAGTCTGCCTTTGTACAGTGTCTTTACTTGTGCATAAAGTTTTAATAAATAAATTTTCTCCTCAACAGTAACTAAAGCTTTCTAGTTCAAGATCATTGTCTGAGAGGTTGCGAGCCCGCATAATGAACTTGACAAATACTATGTACATAATATATTATGTAGAAAGTTTGTAATTGCTCGTACATACACGATGATACGGGTGTATGAATTAGTGTTACGAAATAGGCACCGATTTATGTAATCATTAGTTTAGTATGTAGTGGTCTCATTTATTAATATTTCCTTTTTTTTCGATGGGAAATCTTATGGCACCGCGCAGAGCGGGAAGGAGTGCCAGACTCTTACTGACTTTAGTCAGTAAGAGTCACACACACACAAACACACAGACACACACACACAAACACACAGACACACACACACAAACACACAGACACACACACACAAACACACAGACACACACACACACACACACTAATGTTATATAGAAGAAAGTTTTTTTGTTTGTACCGGATTGGCTCTGGTATACCTACTACTGAATTTTATTTTTTTTTCCAACGGAAAGCTAAATTATCAGTTATCAACATTGGCCATAATGTTATATAAAAAAAATAGAAAATTGCAGCGGGTTAAATGCTAGTACATATAATAATTATGTTGAAATAATATGGATATTCACAAAATACCAAATCGTAGTACCTACAAGTCAGCCTTGAAAAACACAAGGACGTTAATTGAAACCTCAACAAATTCTCGAGCAATTTCAATAATTATTCGTTCCGTTACGATAGCACAATTGTCGCAAAGATCGATAACCAAGCGTTTAACTGCATTTCTAGGACAGAATAAATAAATGATTGGTTTAAAGAAATACCTAACCGTTTCCGAGACAGCTTAAACGTTAGTCGATAAAGTTACGGGGCGGTTGACCATTATAAAATTTAAAATCAATGAGGAGAAGTCATTAAAATGAGGAGGAGGAGCTCGTGGCTAAATAATAACAGCCGCACGGGTCGATCTTTAAGGTTAAGTAACGCTTGCCAAGGTTGGTCTGTGGATGGGTGACCATCTTAACATACCGAGTTTCCTCCGTGCCTCGGAAAACACGTTAAGCTGTTGGTCCCGGCTGTCATTTGGAGATCTTTGGCAGTCGTTACGGATAGTCAGAAGCCAGAAAAACTGATACCAGTCTTGCTAAGGAGTACCGTGTTACCCAGTTAATTATTATTATTATTATTTTATTTTCTTTCTCGGGTCTCTGGAGACCCGGTCCTTTTGTAGGCGTACGAGGGGCCGAAACCAACTCGCAGAGGCCCCGTTAGAAATTTCAAATGTAATGGGGCACCAACCGGCGATTATCCCTGTATGCACTGTGAAAGTATTCCCAAGGACAATCCCCGGTTGGAGCAAGAATATTGCAGAATATGGAAAAAAAAAGATGAAACGCTATGGGTTTGGGCGGTTTAGTGGACTGATAATCGTTTATTATAGAACTATTGGCCCCTGCCTGACCACTAACAATATACACGGCTTTTAAATGGCAGGGGGTGACTTGCACACTCAATGAATGGGCCCCCGAAAACGGTCGCTAGCACAAAGTGACGTAGCGCCAAGGAGGCAACATAGCCTGAGGTGCTAGAGGAGTGGAGAGGTATACCATGGCTATCAGGACAATCCCGGAAGTGCGGTCAAGATCCCTACCAGCATCTTACTGGATTATACATCCTTCTCCCGAGCACGTGTGCTCTAGCGAATCTCCACTCAGACCGGCCAATTAAGGCAAGAGAGAGGTGGGAGCTCTGTTCCTCGTCAGTATTCACTCTGGCCAGCCAATAAAGGCAAGCCGTAGATGAGGAACAAGACTTCTCCCGGGAGATAAGGTTCGTTGGGTCGCTACTGCCCAACAGTTCGCCACAAAACTGCCTTGCGGATTGTATCTCTCTTTGTCTGGCCCCTCACCCTAGGTATGACCTAAGGTTCATCGGGACGCGCAAGCCCCACCACGACGTCAACGTAGAGATACTGCGGTAAGGTTATTATTATTATTATTATTATTCCTTTATTTCAGGCAACAGTAGCCCATACAATATAAAATACACCTTTACAACAAAATATAAAAATAAACTAATACGTATAACATATGAAAAACTAAGACACACGAAGTGACGGCGTCGTGTTACGCTGCGCGGTGTCACATAGCCTGCCACGAAAACGTCGGTAGACTACACCCTTCGGCCAAAACTCTTCCTTAAGGAACTTGTCGAGATGTTGTGTCGGAACCCGCACCACAAACGACTTGAAGTTGGTGTTGTGACGCGGTTCCAACTTCTCGACCCTCAAGGTCCAGTTGGTCTTCACCTTTATGTACTCCACGATCTCCTCAACCTTCGTGGAGTGATGTAGTCGGGACACATACAGCAACGTTGTAGGTACCGCTGCCCGTAACAGCATACTTGGTCCTGTCAGTCCAGTACCGCATTGATTGCGACAAGTAAGTAGGCTTCTTCTGCTTCTTCCGCACTTTGGTGAAGCCATCCTCATCACACTCTTGCTTCATTGGACAGCGCTGTGTCGGACTCTATGGAAGGGTTTCACAGCGACGGTTGACTGGTATTCAGCTGTATCTGGTTTGTTTCCCCAATAAAGTTTGGAAAAGGCTAGGCAGATGCTGAAGGAGAAGTCATTAAAATAATAGATACTTGCCGTAGTGCACGCACAAATTATTGTATTACTAACTTCTGCCAGTGGCTTCGCCCGTGTGGTCTTTATGGAACATACTCCCGGGATATATATAGCCTATGTGTTTATTCCAGACTATAATCTACCTCAGTGCCAAATTTCATGAAGATCCTTTCAGGCGTTCTGACGTGAAAGTGTAACAATCATCCATCCTCACAAGCTTTCGCATTTATCCCTTTTTTTTAAGGATGGGAAATCATCAAATGACTCCTCCCGCTCTGGGTAAAGCAGGAAGGAGTGTCAGACTCCTTCTGACTAAAACCCATCCGTGTTCCTCTTTAATGAGCATGTATTTACAAAAAAAAAATGTATACCTATATGTAGTTTATCAGCCATCTCGTTACCATAACACAAGCATTAGGTTGCTTAGCTTGGGACCATATGGCGTTGTGTGAAATGTCCAAGGATATTATATTCTCTTTATTCTTATATTCTCTTTAATGCCCTTTGCGTTCCAGGGCCGCGGTGAATCTTTCGAACAAATTCCGCAACCCCGGCAGGTCGCATTTATCCCTAGTATTATAAATGCGGAAGTAACTATATTTGTCTGTCTCTTCTAATGCCTAAACTACTGAACCGATTTGGATTAAATTGTGAAAAAAGATAGTTTGAGACCCGAGAAAGGACATAGGATAGCTTTTATCCCGAAATTCCCACGGGAACGGGAACTATGACCGTAAATAGGTTATAAATATTCCGGGAGTATATTAATTCCTGTCCTACGAGAAACCCATCAGAAGGATATTTTTCTGCGGCTTTGCTGTCATGACCTCTCCTACGGGAAGTCTTATTTTAAAAGTTATAAGCCCCCCTTGTGAATTCTAAAATAAGAAAATTATAAAACTAAAAAAAAATATATGATGTACTTTACTATGTAACACACACATTTTACCACTTTGGAAGTGTCTCTCGTGAAAAACTGTTCAGTATAGAAAATAATAATTATATAAGAAACCTCAATATCATTTTCGAAGACCTAACTATCCGTAGATATCTCACAGGTAAGGGTTTGATGAAAAAAAAATTGAGTTTCAGTTCTAAGTGTGGGGGACCCCCAATATTTATTGTTTTTTTTTTCTATTTTTGTATGAAAATCTGCAGTTCACAGAATACATCTATTAACCGAGTTTCAACAGCATAGTTCTTATATTTTCGGAGAAAAGTGGCTGTGGCATACGGACGGACAGACAGTTGTTGCCATTTGGCTACGGAACCCTAAAAAGGGTCGGTCTGTCTAAAACATAAAGCTATCTGTACTATGAACTATATGTACATAGTTCCACGTTCTAAAGCGTAGATTTCTATGGAGAAACTCTTCTCCAATCTCCATAATTTTCGTTTGAATAGCTTCTTCATTTTATTCCTCGTTTATTGCAACTAATATTTTTAATAATAGCAGTCACTTAGTGACCGTGCCTCTGAAAATGGCGTAGCGTCCATGAAGTACAGCGAACAATTAAATATAAATATTCATTCCAGTTTCAAAGAACCAGTCCACGGAATGTAATATTAAAATAGACTTTAAACTGCTTTGTAAACTTCTGAAAATAAATTATTTATTTTGCTTCTTGGATAATTCAAAGAACTTTCAAAACTGGTGGAAATTATCAACATAAGATAGCTCACTCGATCTTTGGCTTTGGCTCTGTCATCTTTGACCTTGACTAGATTCTAGAGAAATCCCATCTACACTAATAAAGAGTTTGTTTGAAATGAATAGGCTCCGAAACTACTGGACCAATTTGAAAAATTCTTTCAGTGTTAGATAGCCCATTTGTCGAGGAAGGCTATAGTCTATACAGAGTGTAAGGGACAGCCCTCCACAAATTAACAGGATGCAATCAGCTCCTTATTTTGAATCATATTCCAGTGGAAATTTCCTCAGGATTTTTTTTTATTTTTTTTTCGATTTTTCATTTTTTATGCTTTATTTCAATGTAAAGTTACATTATCTGTATGCAGAACTCCATTAATGTAAATAACACAGCTAAAATGAAAAAATAAAAAAATAAATAAAAAAAATCTCATGAACGACGCATGAAATCAGCTGTTAAAACGTAGCGCGGGAGCAGCTATCCTTTCGAAAGCTCGCTGCGCTGCCGTTCGCTGCGTGCGTTTTGCAGAGGTAGCGATACATTGCGAGTGAGGTAATTAAACAAATCAGTTTTATTGGATTCCCATAAAGTTCCTGAAATAATTTCATGTACCGATCAACTTAGTACGATATACTGAAATCAACCTATCAGTTTGAGGAGGGCTGTCCCTTACACCCGTTATATTATCACGCTACGACTAAAAGGAGCGGAGCATTCATGGAAAATGTAGCGCAGATGAAGTTGCGCGGGTCAGCTATCTCAAATAAAAAATTAAATAAATCTAAGAAAGAAATATAATTATTATTATTAAATAAATAAAAGTAAGAAGTAAGATAGCTTTCTCGATAAAATTACTCTTTGTAAACCGTTGAAAGACTATCCCAATTAAAAACTTTTAAAGGCCACCATTGAACCAAACAATGTTTTTTTTTTAAATGTAAAATGATATAGAGGGTTTTTTAAATTTATTTCTATCTGTTGTATTACGACACGTGTTAAGATCTAACGGCCGAACCCAATAACCTAACTATCACCAGATTTGGCATACTGGAGATAGCAAAACAAATGAAACAATATGAAAATTATATAGGTTTTCTGTTGTTTCATTGTTTTTCTATCTCCAGTATGTAATAGATAGGATATTGGTTTCGGCCGTTAGTGTAATGTTATTTCGATGGATCAGAATGCTGGGCTGTGAAAAAGACGGATGAAAAAAGATTGCATGTGGCGGAGATGAGAATGTTGAGATGGATGTGTGGAGTAACAAGAATGGATAAAGTGAGGCATGATTACATTAGAGTAAGTTTAAAAGTGGCGCCAGTGACGGAAAAGTTAAAAGGGAATCGCTTGTCTTGGTATGGTCATGTGAAGAGGAGGGAGGAAATGCATTTCACTAAAATAGTAATGAAGTTAAATGTGGATGGACGGAGAGGGAGAGGAAGGCCAAAGAAAAAATGGATGGATTGAAAGAAAAGCGAGTGAGGAGCGATATGAAAGAAGAGGGAGTTAGTGAAAGTTTGACGGCGGATAGGGATAAGTAACACGGGATAAGTGCAGGAAAATGATGAATGTTATTATTTGCTCTAAGGCTTAGATAATAAAATAACATTTTATAATTGACGCCCTTGAGTCAATTGAGAAACAAGCCAAGAGGATCATCGGCAATGACAGGCTCGTCGAGTTGAAGCTTTATTAAAGTCTTGAGCATCGGCGATGAGTTGCTGGCCTGTTAGTTTTCTATCGGTTGGATTTTGGAGAGTGTGCGAAGGAATTACTTACATAATTTAATTCCCCCAGACCGCAAGACATACGGCCCTGGTGACTCGCCACTAGTTCATGGTGGACATCCCACCCGCACGTTTGGGAACACATTCACTGTGCGTACAGCAAAGGAGTGCAATTCCCTTCCTGAGTCTGTGTTTCCTGATAGCTACAACCTGGGAGTCTTTAAGTCAAGAGTGAATAGGTTACTTCTAGGCAAGCGTGCTCCATCTTCGACCGCAGCATCGCTTACCATCAGGTGAGATAGTGGTCAAGCGTATGCTTATCAATAGTGAAAAAGTAGTAATTGAAACCAAAGTGAACATTCAAAAAACAATTTAATAACAAAACAATCATTTCACATTAATGTTTTCTCCATTCTCAGCAGCCCTTTCAAACCTGTCCCCATGATCATGCACATCTTGATGCTTATGGAAAAGGCTGTGAAAACAATTAACGATACCTTTTTGAAAGCTATGAATATATTCTTTTATCCCTTTGAATAGTCCAACAACTTTGTTTGTATGTACTACATGCTCTTTATCATCAAATTCAGCGTTCAAATGAAAAATGCTCAGACAATTCTTTTTTGTGTTTTTGTTGCTAGCTTCCGTTGTTTTATCTATGTCTGTTTTGTTAGTAGGTCTTGCTAGATTTAGAGTAGGTGGCTTATGATTATAGTTGGTGACTATAGGTCCCGCTGGTGTTCGGTCATCTGGTATATCGATGACGTTTTCAGTTACTTCGTATGGTCTATATGGTGGGAATGAATTAACTATTTGAGAACTTTGCGTTTCCATTTCTTCTTTATTTGCATCTGGTTTCTTAGTCGTTGTTCCATTCTTGTTTTGTCCTGTAATTAGTGGTACTACAGTGATGTTACTTCCTGTGGCATTTGTTTTATTTTGTGTTAGATTTATACTTTGTGTACCATCTGGAGGATCATTTAAAGTATCTGTTACGAGTTTTCTATTGGTCCGTTGATTGTAGATTCTGTATTTGGTCGAATCTTGATATTGTGAGGTGGCCTGGTAGTCGCTTGCCATGATTTTCGTTATGAAAACCTGAGAATGGAAATATTTAAATCATTATTTTATTGCTCACATATAAATTATTCAGCAAAGGGTTTTGAAAAATGGTTAAGATATTTTATGTTACTCACATAAAATATAGTAATTATTTAATTCTATTGAATTTAAGCTTTATAATAAGCACATTTATCGAGTTATGTACTCATATATCTATGGAACAGTAATTTTTTTTTTGTGATCATTACTGTAAAAAACAGAAATCATTATTTTTTTCGAAAGAGTCACCGCGGCCCAGGAACGCAAAGGGCATTAGGAGGAAAACGAATAGGTTTAAGTCAATAAGAGTCTGACACTCCCTCCTGCTTCACCCAAGGTGGATGGAGGAGTCATTTGATGATTTCCCATCCTTAAAAAAAGAGGTTTATGTTCGTTGCTATAAAAGAGGATTTTAATGAGAATATGTTTATTGAGAGAAATCGTCATACAACGTTTTTAAAAAATCAAAATAAATCCTACTAACATTATAAATGCGAAAGTTTGTGAGGATAGATGTTTGTTACTCTTTCACGTCAGAACGTCTGAAAGGATCTTCGTGAAATTTGGCACAGAGGTAGATAAAACATGCCATACAGTGGTATTTGTAAAACACCCTCTCAGGACTATGTTACTAACATCTTATTAAACAACTTTTGTATGACGTTAAAAAATCATCATATTTTAGTTCATCAGGATGTCATAAAAAAAATATTAAAACTGAACGCTCTAAATGTTACGAAGTCTATGCGAAGCAAAAAACTTTTTTACAAAAAAATACTAACTCGAAAAAGTAAATAAATAACTGTAATTTCGGAAATCGGTGTTTTTGTTAGTTTCTTCGTATTTTGACACCGACTTCCGAAATTAAAGTTATTGTTTACTTTGTAGTGGTTTTTTATTTGGAAGTCGGTTGTATTTTTTTGTAAAAAGTTTTTTATTTTTCACTTTTTAGTGGTACCACACACCGAACAACACCACTGCAAAATCGCAGAAAAGCAAAATACGCAATTTCGATTACCTACTTGGATGCCAAATAACCATCATCCAAGTAAACGAATTCCAGCTATTTCGATTTAAAATCCAAACTTATATGGGACCAATCTGCAAGTAAACCCTTTCAGATAAAATGAGAATTATTCAAATCGGTTCATAATTGACGGAGTTATGAGTAACAAACATAAGAAAAAAAAAATAAAAAAAACATGCCACTGAATTGAAAACCTCCTCCTTTTTGATTTTTTTTTATTGATGAACTAAAACATGATGTACTAGCTGACCCGTGCAACGTCGTCTGCGTAACATTTTTCATTACTGCTCCGCTCCAATTGGTCTTAGCGTGATGATATATAGCCTATAGCCTTCCTCGATAAATGGGCTATCTAACACTGAAAGAATTTTTCAAATCGGACCAGTAGTTCCGGAGATTAGCGCGTTCAACCAAACAAACAAACAAACTCTTCTGCTTTATAATATTAGTGTTGATTTTAAAAGTCATAGAACAAAAGTTCGATTTGATTAAGATGTTAGTAACATAATCCTGAGAGGTTGTCGGTGTTTTACAAATAACCCTGTATATAACATAGTCCTGAGAGGTTGTCGGTGTTTTACAAATAACCCTGTATATAACATAGTCCTGAGAGGTTGTCGGTGTTTTACAAATAACCCTGTATATAACATAGTCCTGAGAGGTTGTCGGTGTTTTACAAATAACCCTGTATATAACATAGTCCTGAGAGGTTGTCGGTGTTTTACAAATAACCCTGTATATAACATAGTCCTGAGAGGTTGTCGGTGTTTTACAAATAACCCTGTATATAACATAGTCCTGAGAGGTTGTCGGTGTTTTAGGTGTTTTACAAATAACCCTGTATATAACGTAGTCCTGAGAGGTTGTCGGTGTTTTACAAATAACCCTGTATATAACATAGTCCTGAGAGGTTGTCGGTGTTTTACAAATAACCCTGTATATAACATAGTCCTGAGAGGTTGTCGGTGTTTTACAAATAACCCTGTATATAACATAGTCCTGAGATATTGTCGGTGTTTTAGGTGTTTTACAAATAACCCTGTATATAACGTAGTCCTGAGAGGTTGTCGGTGTTTTACAAATAACCCTGTATATAACATAGTCCTGAGAGGTTGTCGGTGTTTTACAAATAACCCTGTATATAACATAGTCCTGAGAGGTTGTCGGTGTTTTAGGTGTTTTACAAATAACCCTGTATATAACGTAGTCCTGAGAGGTTGTCGGTGTTTTACAAATAACCCTGTATATAACATAGTCCTGAGAGGTTGTCGGTGTTTTAGGTGTTTTACAAATAACCCTGTATATAACGTAGTCCTGAGAGGTTGTCGGTGTTTTACAAATAACCCTGTATATAACATAGTCCTGAGAGGTTGTCGGTGTTTTACAAATAACCCTGTATATAACATAGTCCTGAGAGGTTGTCGGTGTTTTAGGTGTTTTACAAATAACCCTGTATATAACGTAGTCCTGAGAGGTTGTCGGTGTTTTACAAATAACCCTGTATATAACATAGTCCTGAGAGGTTGTCGGTGTTTTACAAATAACCCTGTATATAACATAGTCCTGAGAGGTTGTCGGTGTTTTAGGTGTTTTACAAATAACCCTGTATATAACGTAGTCCTGAGAGGTTGTCGGTGTTTTACAAATAACCCTGTATATAACATAGTCCTGAGAGGTTGTCGGTGTTTTAGGTGTTTTACAAATAACCCTGTATATAACGTAGTCCTGAGAGGTTGTCGGTGTTTTAGGTGTTTTACAAATAACCCTGTATATAACGTAGTCCTGAGAGGTTGTCGGTGTTTTACAAATAACCCTGTATATAACATAGTCCTGAGAGGTTGTCGGTGTTTTAGGTGTTTTACAAATAACCCTGTATATAACGTAGTCCTGAGAGGTTGTCGGTGTTTTACAAATAACCCTGTATATAACATAGTCCTGAGAGGTTGTCGGTGTTTTACAAATAACCCTGTATATAACATAGTCCTGAGAGGTTGTCGGTGTTTTAGGTGTTTTACAAATAACCCTGTATATAACGTAGTCCTGAGAGGTTGTCGGTGTTTTACAAATAACCCTGTATATAACATAGTCCTGAGAGGTTGTCGGTGTTTTACAAATAACCCTGTATATAACATAGTCCTGAGAGGTTGTCGGTGTTTTAGGTGTTTTACAAATAACCCTGTATATAACGTAGTCCTGAGAGGTTGTCGGTGTTTTACAAATAACCCTGTATATAACATAGTCCTGAGAGGTTGTCGGTGTTTTACAAATAACCCTGTATATAACATAGTCCTGAGAGGTTGTCGGTGTTTTAGGTGTTTTACAAATAACCCTGTATATAACGTAGTCCTGAGAGGTTGTCGGTGTTTTACAAATAACCCTGTATATAACATAGTCCTGAGAGGTTGTCGGTGTTTTACAAATAACCCTGTATATAACATAGTCCTGAGAGGTTGTCGGTGTTTTAGGTGTTTTACAAATAACCCTGTATATACCTCGGGAGTATGTTCTCTAGGGATCACGCGGGTTAATGCGCTAGCAGGAGCTACATATAAGATTACAAATATCCAACATTTTTATTTGGAAGACGTAAGATAAATGCTATATATGATTAATCCTTCGATTGCTGAGGTGAACAACATTTGGAGATCGTTCAAGAGGTATAATAACATTTGAAGCGTGCTTGAAGGCAGTCCTATAAATACACGAGCTACGATTTGTTATTTTTGCCTTGGATGAGTGCCTCAAATTGTGATCTTTTTCATTACATTTTTAGTGATATAGGTATAGTACTCTACAAATGCTTCTTTTTTTTAATGCCTTACACTAGTTATTTCTCCTATAACGTGGGTGCGTTCACAAACATACAAACTCAAATACACAAACAGCCAGACCCGGAACAACTATAGACTCTAGGTTGACTGGTAGAGAATGCCTATGGCATTAAGTCCACCTCTGTACTTTTTAGTGCTGAAAGGGTTAAATAAATAAATAAACTATTTGTAGGCCACACAAATATTTGTTCCGTTTGGGAATCGAACCCGCGACACGCAGCGCAGCAGTTCATCGCTCAACCACTGCGCCAACCGTATCATCCATATTGCCATTGCTTCATTGCTTGTTTGGTTATAAATAAATGATATAACTATCTTTGACCTGCGTCTTCGTTTGCGTTACTATAAATTTTCGAATAAACTAGCCTCTACCGACTACAGAGTCCATCTATTTCTGTATCAATATTCAACTAATTGTTTTGTTGATTTTTAGGCGTGAAAGCTACAACCAACCGATTTAGTTTCACATCTAAAATATCTATCATTAATTAAAAAACACCAGAGCAGTTTGAAATTGTCCACATTAACTAATAAAAACCGGCCAAGTGCGAGTCAGACTCTCACACGAAGGGTTCCGTACCATAAATAAAAAAACACGTTTCTCGTGTCCCTTTAATTTTTAGTGTAATTAAATTTTTATTATTTGTTACAGCGGAAATAGAAAAACTCGTTGTAAAAATGTCAACTGTCTATCTATTACAGTTCCTAAGATACAGTCCGATGACATGCAGACGGACGGACGGATAGATAGACGGACAGCGGGTGCTCAGTTACAGGGTTTCGTTGCTTACCCTTTGGTTAAACGTATAACTGGGTAACTGTTCACTTTCACATAATAAACTACACGACCTATAGTATTTATTTAAAAAATAAACTCACCAAACAAACAAAAAATCGCACAGACATTTTCCAGATTAAATAAATAAAACAGACAAGAGTCAAGACCAACACCCAAATTACACTGATATAAACTAAAATATATACGTTCACTATTAAATGGATTTCAACAAAAAATGCGGGCCTTATCTCTGAGTTCACACAAATTCACTTTTCACTTTAGCTAGGGATTGAGTACTGAGGTCGCATTTAGTTTTTATAAGTGGCGACATGAGACTGGCATGAGTCAAATAGCTTGCGAGCGTTAAGGTTGGGTTCCAATGCACACGACTTTATAAAAAAGACGTCGCAAGTTCCTGTCGCAACTCGTATTGTAAAAGATTTTTTATTACACAGTGATGAACATATTTCGACTGAATGCTAAGGTAGAAACAGTAAAAATACGATTACAATTAGCTGTTCATAGACTATGATTACGTTTAAACAAGTTAATATAGTGTTGCTAATGTCAGATTAAATGAAGTCACGATCGATCACGAAAAGTGTAAAAAAGTAGCTGAAAAAGTATAGCCGATCGCTTCAGTGGATCGGATATAAAAAGAAACAGTTTTTTTAATTACTTCCATTGAGTTTTTTGTTAATATAAAAAACTGTTTTGTTAATTTTGGTAATGATTTCTTTTGTTGGTCGTAATTTTTCTATTGTAGTACAAATAAAATATAATCTAGATGCTTCGAACATTTTAACTATCTTTGTTTTTATCATACGGTCTTGAAAAAATTTTGACGCATTCCCTTTGCTACGCAACTAACTCGAATCTTAAATTTAACAAAAGGTTCAATCTTCTTCTTCTTTTACATATCAAAATGAATTGCAGTTCGTTAGTGTCACTAAAACTCGAGAACGGCTGGGCCGATTTCGGTAATTCTTTTTTTGTTCAGTTTGCCCGAATACAGGGAAGGTTAAAAGCAAAATAAAAAATGGGGAGGTAGGTTAGCCAGTTGAAAGGAGCGAAGCCGCGAGGGACAGCTAGTATTTGAATAAAAATCTATAAAACAACTACATTGAAGTGACTGTCCAGTTTACTAGCCAATTTTTATGAGCCTTTTTCTTTGTAAGGATCTTACCTACTAGGTCGCATCCATGGATATAAATGTGCGTACACACTTTGTGAACATTTTAACTGTCTACCTAACCTATAACGGTTCATGAGATGAAGCCCGGTGACTGACAGACGGACGACCCGTCGGATGGACAGATAGCGGAGGCTTAGTAATAGGGTTCCGTTGGTTAACCTTTGGGTACGCAACTCTGAAAAACAAGTCATTACTATAGGCTGAGAGCCAGCAATTTTTGAACATTAGTTGGATATGAAGACAGTCTACCTAAACGCCCTTCATTAAAGAATCTATATCTATAAGTATCCATATAATCTATATATAAGTTTGTATAGCAATCTATATAATCTATATAATATACCTAAGTTTGTATGCTTGACGCGCTAATCTCAAGAACTACTGGTCCTATTTGAAAAATTCTTCCAGTGTTAGATGGACCATTTATCGAGGAAGGCATCACGCTATAGGCTATAGGCTATAATTATATCATCATGCTAAGACAAAAAGGAGCGGAGCATTAATAGAATATGTGATGCAGACGAAGTTGCGCGGGTCAGCTAGTACCAAGATAAAACAGGAGAATATGTCGGAGAAAAAGACTTGGGCTATATGGATAAATGAATATGTCTCATACATTCAGACCACACCTTAAGTTTTACTACAAAAAATGCATCACTCACAGCGTGGGACTGCAACCGGGAAATCCTTTAGTTTGTGTTATTTTATTTTATTCCATTGTTGTGTTTCAAATTGGATGACCTCATCATCTTTTGGTCCTGTAAGGAAGCCAAGGGCCGGTCACACCCATCCATATCATCAATGGTGGTCCGCTCAACAGAGACTAAAGTGCCCGAACTTTGATGAAGATGTGAAAACATTGTTGGACTTTCTGAAGATTTGTAAGATTATCTTTGCATTGTATAGGCTCATTCATTTTTGCATTGTATAATTTTACTCCTAAATTATTTCGTAACGAATGTAACCATGATTTTGTCAACACTGACAACTGGTTTAAAAGAGTGTCCATGGAGTTTCTTGCACGTTCTTCTCCATAGGATCTACTCTTTGGAACGTGCAACTGCCGCGCTGGAGATAGGGTCGGTGAGTGTGTTTTGTTGCAGAACAACTTGCTGCTCTTATCGCTAGCGCTGCAGAATTAGCTTCGTTTATTTGACTGACAGACCTTGACTATTCAAAAGTGCCTGTAACTGGTCTATTTGAAACTAGCTAACCCACGCAATTTTGTCTGCGTCATATTTTCCATCAATGCTCGGCTCCTTTTAGTATTAGCGTGATGATATTATGTAGCCTATATCCTTCCTCGATACATGGGCTATCTACTACTGAAAGATTTTTTTAAATAGTACCAGTAGTTCCTGAGATTACCCCTACATACAAACTTACAAACAAATGTTACCTCTTTATAATATTAGTACAGATAAAGGATTTTGTATTGTATTTTGCCTAGCCATTTCCAAGAGGGTTGGGATTGGCTTCCAGTCTAACCAGACTATCTTAGGATGAAGGTGAACCAACCCTTCCTCTTGCAAGTAATAATATCAATATCCTTATAATATAATAATAATAATATCCTTGGACATTTCACACAACGCCATATAATCCCAAGCTAAGCAACCTAATGCTTGTGTTATGGTAACGAGATGGCTGATAAACTACTTATATACATTTTTTTTTTGTAAATACATACATATCTATACTAATATTATAAAGCAGAAGAGTTTGTTTGTGTGATTGTTTGTTTGTTTGGTTGAACGCGCTAATCTCAGGAACTACTGGTTCGATTTGAAAAATTCTTTCAGTGTTAGACAGCCCATTTATCGAGGAAGGTTATAGGCTATATATCATCACGCTAAGACAAATAGGAGCGGAGCAGTAATGGAAAATTTGACGCAGACGAAGTTGCGCGGGTCAGCTAGTTATAGATAGAAAAACACCCAGACTCGGAACAACTACTGCGCCAACCGTGTCGTCATTGTTAAGTGTCTTCTGGATGCCTCACCAAATTAACTGATATAATTATGAAACATAAACCTGACTCACTGACTTATACAGGGTTATTTGTAAAACACCGACAACCTCAAGGACTATGTTACTAACATCATATACATAACATCATATTTGGGGGCCGAGTCACCCGCGTCCGTAGGAGAAAACCCTTCAGCGAATCCCTACACGTGGTCCCCGGGTGGTGCTAAACAGGTGACACTAATCGCCTCCGTGGTCTAGTGGTTAAACCACCTGATTCAGACCCAGAGGTCCCGGGTTCGATTCCCAGCGGGGGCAAATTTTTTGCTCGGTTTGGTTGGTGGTAGGACTCTTTCTAAGTCCGCCTGGCAAGCTACTACCATCATGTCTAAGTCTGTCGCCATAACAACAATGTTAACAGCATTGGTGTGTTCCGGCAGTTAGAGGTATGATAGCCAGTTCCTCTGTGTAAGAGGATTCCGGGTGAAACTCGTTTCCATCTTCGGCCTAATCATCACTTTCCATCAGGTGAGATTTGGGCCAAGAGTTTCCCCGTTTTGCATAAAAAAAAAAAAAAAAAAAAAATCAACAACTTTTGTTCTATGACTTTTAAAAATTCATCATATTTTAGTTCATCAGGTTTTCAGTGATATTAATTTTAATTAAGAAATTTAAATAAATGATTTCATTTTATACTAAAAAAAATGAGAAAATAAGAAATTAAACGCTCTAAATGTTACGAAGGCTATGCGAAGCAAAAAAAACAGAGCTTTCTTTTGCTTCGCATAGACTTCGTAAAATTTAGAGCGCTCAATTTAAACCTTATGAAATAAAATATGATGATTTTTTAAAAGTCATAGAACAAAAGTTGTTGATCATGATGTTAGTAACAGTTCTGAGAGTTTGTCGGTGTTTTACAAATAACCCTGTATATCAACGCACAGCCGGAATTCCTGGTCGTAGAAAGCCCAAATTTCGCATGTAGCTTCCTTAGACTCTGTAGAGAGGATTTCCAAAATTCCTACGGGAACATGACAAAACTGGATATGTGCGAACGAAGTCACGTGCGAAAGCTAGTTAACCAATAATAAGCTTGTGTTTGACCACTATCTCACCTGATGTAAGGGATGATGTGTTCCACGATGGAGCATATTAGTCTTCAAGAAACTGGCAGGGATATCAAGTCCAGCTGTACGCACAATGGAAATACTCCGGGATGTTTTTATGTGTATTTATTTATTAAGTAAGGCACATCAACGACGTATTTCCAATTATTGCAATAACAGGTAATCATAAGTCTTCAATAGGTACTGTGTAAATACAATCAATAATTATTGAAAGAAAGATCATTGAAAGATTAACAATAAAAAAAAACATTATTAATAGGTAATTAACACATACCATTATCGAACAATTAATTGTACATGATAATTATTATAAAATAAGAAACAATATTAGAAAAATTATTACATTTGTTTATTAAAATTAAAGATGTCACAAAATGCAAATGTCAAAGATACGAATTTAAAAACATGTTGATAAACATAGAAAAAATGTCTACCATGTAACGATGCTTTACTATACGTCTTGTATAATAAAGATTGATCCAGCAGGTATGCAGAAGGTCCATCTGGCATTCTCAGGAAAAAAACAGCGGAAATAGTTTTTAAACCTCATGGATGGCACTAGAGGCTCAATCTCGATAAGGTCATTGTAAAAAGTTTGAGTTGTAAAAAGAAATGACAATGTTCGACACTTTTTCCTTAACCGTCCTTTCCTTATGGCCAACCAGTTTAATAGGTATAACTTTGTGAGCGATAAAACAGCACGCAGGTAGACACTGCGCACAAAAGCTGATAAAATTCAGACAACTACCAGTACTGGAGTGAAAACCAAGGTTATCAAGGATCACACAGTCATCTTTTCATAAAAAAAAAAAAAATAACTTTGCCCCACACTAGTAATTTCTTCTGTATCGTGGGTGCGATCACAAACGTACAAACTCACATAAACAAACAGCCAGACCAGGAACAACTCTCTCACAATCTGTAGGCCATAAAAATTATAATATGTTCCGTGCGGGAATCGAACCCGCGACACGCAGCACAACAGCCGATCGCTGCTCAACCACTGCGCCAGCCGTGTCAACAAAAGCTGTTTCCGACAGAAACAAAAGCAACAAAACAAAACAACAAAAGCTGTTTCAGCTGTTTGTTGTTTGTTTGTGTGAGATTTTGGTAGACATCTCATCTCAGGGGTGTCTGGGCTATCTTCGTCGTGTATATGTAGTGTCTAGGTCGTATGTAGGTAAGGTAAACGCGGGTGAAGTCGTCATGCCCCAATAGTCGACAATTAATCTAAAAACTTGTATATTTTTTTCTACTGAACTTAAAATGGGCCGGTTTATATGGCAACATATTGTTGGTAACATATTGCACAATTGAAATGACAATACTGAGTTTTAACATTCATGGCGTCGGAGATATGTTAGTCGAAACGTGTGTGCCCTAAAAAAATAGTTTTTTCGTGAAGTTCAGCTGTCAAACGTGAAACTCAGCACGTGGTTTTGTGTTTTGATTTACATAACTCCAGTGGGGTCTGCGGTAAGTTTCTTTGTTTAATAAGTTAGTTATGTTTATTTGCTAACGATATAATATGCAATTTGGAATACTTTTAACATAGAAGATATTTTTTTTTAATGAGACATCTATTGGTACTTTAAAACTCCCATTTGACCCAAAACCCGTCATTTTTAGAATTATTATGACGACTACTGGGACATGCTCAAAAGTTGCACCTAAACTCGTCATAATGAAGATATTTTGTGTTTTACAATACAAAATGCGAATAAATAGCTAATATCGGACTTTTACAAAATTGTTAACTCTCTTGTACAAACATATTTAAGGTTTAGACTACATTTGTTGATAAAACTGCGTTTCTTTTAAGTTTTTTCTTAGGGGTGTATTTTACTGTGCTGGTTCTATGTAGATGCACGTACACACAGTCATGTTATTCGATTTAATTATTTTGTTTCTTAATGGTTAAAACCCCCTGTTTCCTATATGCACTTTCTACGTGCGTTTATTGTTAGGTAGGTATGTATTGGCCGCATGGCCGGGACACGCGATACATATCTACCGCTTTGGGTACAAGTAGGTCTTCCACTTGCCTTTGCTTCTACTATGCTTGGATTACAATTCGTCGCAAGCAAAAATTGACTGCTCTTACACTATACTTTTTGTTCGAAATAACTGCATGTCGTCACGCGTATCACTAAAGTGCCTTAATAGCGCCTGTATAATATTAAAATCGCTTTTATAACTAAGATGACATAGGTTCCAAGCAATAAAGATTAAATTGAAATTGAAATTTTCCATCGCTGCCGATTCTTTGCTTGTCGTATTCGATATTGATGGGTAAAGGGTAATCTTAAGTAAGATTTTTTTATTTAAGATTGTAGATATGTACCTAGTGATTGCATGATCGTAATTTTAATTACAGATCATGACTGAAAGAAACTACAAGCAAGAGGACCTTTTAAAAGCCATAGAAGCTGTAAATCAAGGGGCCACAACATCAGATGCAGCAAGAATATTTAAAGTGCCGAGGACCACATTAAAAGACAAGATTAAAGGGCGTAGTTTAGTCGGCTGCTGAGTTCATAAGTTTTGATGAATGACAATCTTACTATATTTATGAATGTTAGTAATTATTTCTCGGAAATTTATATAATATAAATGAATGTGGATATTATTTTTTGTTAAAACTGATTATTTAATTAGGTAGGTATAAGAGAACTGATTTTACAATTAATTGAAGTATTTTATACACATAATAAATTTACTCGTGCTACATATTGTAGATGCAGCTTAAAGTTATGGCGACATTCCACCTTTTCGAATTTTACCTATGAGCTGATTTTTTTCTTTTTCTGAGAGCTAATTTGAATTTAGACCAATGAAAAATCTTTGAAAATTTGATAGCTATGGCATATCAGTGGCTGTTGAATCTTTCAAGAACTTAGTTTTCCGATTTTTTTATTTCCTGAAATTATAACTAAAATATATACATATCAATGTTTGTTGATCTACCGGATACCTTGTGCTATCGAATAATCATTAATATGGTTTCATAAATTATTATAAAAGTGTTCATTTATCTACAGAGTACCGATATCGATCAGACGACGGTATCGGTCCCAGGATAGACTAGAGCCGCTTGTTTATATTTAGCTTAAGTTCTATTTTTCCTATTTTTTCCCATTTAACATATTGTCTAGGAGTTACAAAGCCAACGTAACGCCGCATTCTCAAGGCAATTTGATGAGTAGCTTCTAGGCCATTTTTGGTTGCAACCACAATTTCAGGCTTTTTTTACGTTACCTATTAAATTTAAAGAACCGTGCCTAGGTTCCCTTTTTATAAAAAAAAAACCTGTCCATTCTAAATTAAGATTCACCAGCACCACTGTTTTTTTAAAAATCCCTTTTGTTGTTGTCTTTTTATACCTTTTATATCTCCATTTTTTTTGTCATTTTAACAAATTTATACGTGTTACGTTGGCGAATTCCGGAGTTTCATTTCGCTACAATATGCACATGACTGCATGATTAAGAAATATAACATTTATTTTATAGACTGATTTTGTGATTCCAAGATTTTAGGAATATAAATTAAAATGCAACTATCTCTTTTATTGAATACCTGCTCTTCTAACAGATTACAACCTGCTATTCTAAATAAGGATTTGGTTTTCTATCTATCTACCTATTGTTTCAAAGGCACAAGCATGTTTAAAAAATTCAAGCACAAAAAAATGTACTTATCTTGAACTTTATGTTCAAGAGCAGAGAGTTTATATTAGCATTAAAATTTGACGACTACTGGGAATATTTGACGAGTATCCGTACAAATCAGACGACTATTGGTACAAATCGCCCTTTTTTTAGTTTTGCCTTAATAAGTACTTATACCCATCAAAATGATTAAAAAAGCTTAGTTACTTAGAATAACGAATAAATTATCTAACACGTCATGCAAAAAATGTCATTGTCTATTAAATATTTAACACACAGTAGTGCTTCAAAGTCAGTGATTTCCGAAATCCGACGAGTATTGGTACGTTTACCTTACACTATCTAAGTATAATTATGTGTTCGTGATCAATTTGGTATTTGGCTTCCATGACTATAGCATGATTGTGCTAGACAGAATCTGGATTGGTATAATAATCTAAACCACCAGCTTTGCAGACAGTGCTTGTCTTGTCTCGGTTCATAATAATATAATAAGTAACGCAAAGGTTTTTTTGGCAATTTGAAGAATATTTCAAGCAAGTTGTATTTATTTTTATAAGGTTCATTGGAAGGGTATTTCCTTGACTTTAATTTTAAAAATGTCAAAATCATCCTTAAGGCACTGCAAAATCAAAAATTTTGTTTATTTTTTAGGACGGTAACTCGTCAAATAACTGCTCTCGCTCTGGGTGGAGTAAGAAGGAGTGTCGGACTTACTGACTAAATCCCATCCGTGTTCCTCCGAATGCGCTTTGCGTTCCAGGGCCGCGGTGACTCTTCCGCAACCCTAGGAGACAACAGGTACTATAGAGCAGAATAAATGTTTTGGGAATACATTCATTGTGCGCACAGCTAAGGAGTGGAATTTCCTGTCTGAGTCTGTGTTTCCTGATACCTACAACCTGGAAGTCTTTAAGTCCAGAGTGAATAGGTTACTTCTAGGCAAGCGTGCTCCATCTTAGACCGCATCATCGCTTAACATCAGGTGAGATAGCAGCCGCAACCCTGGCAGAAAGTTTCGTCAATTTTTTAACGCTGGTGGAACAGAAATCGAAGCATTAATAACACCTTATAGGTAATACGACAGCTATGTAGGCATCGCCGAGTTGGTGACACATCACCACAATAACAACAAAATACTGAGCATAGTCGGAATAAATCGTGAGTCGTGACAATACTACATACCGGGTATATATCCGTAACTTTTTGTACAAGGTATCACATTCAAAGACAAAGCTTTGAATGATGATTCATTCGGTCCTTCGCGTTATTATATGCTGTTGGTAGCGTCATCACATTCGACGGAAGAATTATGACCACAAAAATGTCTTTGACCGCCGAAACCTTGGTTTAAGTTATAGGTATCGTGTTAACTGTTGCAATTTAGGTTACAAGTACGCCTTGAAAATCAGATGGTTGCGATGAACTTTAACGGAGGTAAACATGTTGGGTTGAAGATAGGTAGATGAAACGATAATTCTTGTTAAGTGTCAATTTTCTTAGCTTTCATTGTTTTCTCATTTTTAGTATGAATTGAAAATTGAAAATTATTGCTATTATGTTATTGTTATTGTTATTCTGCCTATTTGTAATTCTTATGTGTGTTTATTCAGTTTATTTTTATGTAATTTTGTGTTGTTTCTATGGACTTCAATGTCTGAAAATAAATGATAATAATAATAATAATAAGTGCAAGTCACCCCCTGCCATTTAAAAGCCGTGTATATTGTTAGTGGTCAGGCAGGGGCCAATAGTTCTTCTATAATAAACGATTATCAGTCCACTAAAACACCCAAACCCCTATGGGTTTGGGTGTTTCGTTTCGTTTCATTTTGTTTCCATAATTATTCTGCAATAGTACTGCTCCAACCGGGGATTGTCCTTGGGAATACTTTCAGTGCATACAGGGATAATCATTGGTTGGTGCCCCATTACATTTGAAATGTCTAACGGGGCCTCTGCGAGCTGGTTTTGGCCCCTCGTACGCCTACCAAAGGACCGGGTCTCCAGGGACCCGAGAAAGTAAAAATAATAATTCAACTCTATGGGGTGGGAATCCCACAGAGTTGAAATTATACTGTCATGTTAATTCGGTCAAGTCGGTCAAGTCAATTTCAACGCTATGGGATGGGAAACCCACAAGTTAAAATTATACTTGTTATACAAGACCCATGACAATTGATTTTTATGACAATATGACCTGATTCTCTATCTACACTAATCTACATCTATACTATAACATCATAAAGAGGAAATATTTGTATGTTTCATGTGAATAGGCTCCGAAACTACTGGACTGATTTGAAAAAAAAAATCATTATTTGAAACCTATATTGCACTTTTCCCTTACATTGCAAATGTTGGCTGAACCCTACGAGATAGATCAAAATAGTGTAATACAGTATTGTACATCTTAAAAAGGTCTACAAAAAAGTCCTGTAAAAAGTGATAGTATATTATGTCGATCTTTTACGGATAACCCACAATAACCATTTTTTATCCTTCACTTTTTACGAGAAATAATAGCTTATTTACGAAGCGATTTTAAGCAATACAGCACATTAATCCTTATGCAATTAAGTACCTGAAATATATACGGCATTTAATGTAGATTAATATGGCCCCTTACAGCATATAATTTTAATTAATATTTTCGGAGAAATTATAAATTTAAAATACAATGGCATAGCGGGTGCGGCGGTACCGGCTATAAAGCGTCTCTAGCGAGGAAAATAACAATTACCTACTTAATCTATCTTCTATATCTATTCTATACTTATAATAAATCTGTAGAGAGGTCAATTCTGTACATGAAATATATTTCCAAAATAACTATCAGGGGGTGATTAGGGATCGATACTGATGCCAAAAATGCAATCAGTACAATTTTTGTCTGTCTGTCTGTCTGTCTGTCTGTCTGTCTGTCTGTATAACCGTTATAGAAACAAAAACTACTCGACGGATTTTAACGAAACTTGGTACAATTATTATTCATACTCCTGAGCAGGTTATAGAATACTTTTCATCACGCTACAATCAATATGAGCAGAGCAGTGAAGGGAAATGTTGGGAAAACGGGAGAAGTTACTCCATTTTTTAAGCTTCCGTCGCGTGTGCAACCTTAACGGTGAAAGCTACACAGAAATCATGTATGCCGGAAATGTTCTCCTTAAAATTATATAAAAAATATCCAACGACAGCATATGTCTATCTTTTATGTTTGACGAACAATAACACGTGTAACTCCCGATAGCTTAGCAGTTCGAATCTTTCTGATTATATTTGTCTACTCTTACGTTTATAAAACTCTCAGTCGTCCCTAATTAAAGTTATATTAACTATTCCATAAAAAGAGTCATAGAAATCGGAATAGAAACACCAAAGCTATACATGAAATACGCTAATAATAAGCCATGGTCGCGAACGCATTATAGGCTAGCGAGTAGCTTCGTAAAACGCCTTACGACAGTTTGCAATATCTACACTAATAATATAAAGAAGAAAACTTTGTCTGTATGTTTGTTTGTTTGATTGCAATGAATAGGCTCAAAAACTACTGGATCGATTTTAAATATTCTTTCACCATTTGAAAGCTACATTATCCACGAGTAACATAGGCTATATTTATTTTGGAAAAAATAGGGTTCCGTAAGATATTTGGGTTTTTCGGACACAAGGTGTAAAAATCAACCAGAAAAGTTACTTATTTTGCGTACGCTGCCTAAACTATAAAAGATAGAACCATACATTGTTCTAATTAATTGTAGATTTTATAAATATCTACAAAAAAGTCCGCGACACACTGTACCTATCTATGTCGAGTGAGGCACAACAACCATTTTTTTATTTAAAAATCTTGATTTTTTTTTACTACATTTAAACGCGTTTATTTTACTCATGCTATTAATCCGTATCAAAATAAAGTATTTCATCACTAAGTACAGTTTATGTAGATAATATTTGGCCTTGAATGATTAAAATCGGACGTTTGGTTTTGAAGTTATGGCGAAATTAAAATATTTCGATTTCTGCTGTTATTTAATAAAATAAATGCGAAAGTTTGTGAGTTTGTGTGTAGGTTTGTTACTCAATCACGTCAAAACGGCTGAAGGGATCGGGGTGAAATTTGGAACAGGGATAGATTATGGTCTGAAATAACACAAAGGCTATTTATCCCACGGGAACGCGTACGAAGTCGCGGGCAGAAGCTAGTACTTAATAAAGACGTGCTTATCAGCGCCACAACGTTATCCGTACTTATAAGTAGGTACGTTACGACAAATTAATAAAATATATATTCGAAATTGTTGCTCAATCCGGTTTGACTGGAAGCCGACCCCAATATAGTTGGGAATAGGCTAGTCAGATGATGATTCGAAATTGTTGCACCCGTGCAAAGCCGGGGCGGGTCTCTAGTTAAGAAAAAGTCCGAAAGGGTATATGTCTAACTATTATGGTTAAGTCGCAATGACCGCTTTTTGTTCAAATATTTAAATCTAACCCGGGCATTGAATAGTGGGTGATTTTGGTATCATGATATTAATCCTTATCCATTTAAATGGTTTGATAATTAAGGTTGATTACATTTAAATGACACTTTAAATTTTTCAATTCTAACCTTTCGTTAAAAAGTTATGACGGGCATTATATGCTCTAAGTAAGAATGCGGTTAGAGCGAGCTGCCTACGTTGAGTCTATTAATAAGTAATTTATGTATGAGGTGTATGAGGGAGCACAATTTTATTGTAAACAACCTACCAAATAACATTAAGGAATGTACTAAATTAAGCATGTATAAAAACAAATTAAAATCGCATATTGTCAGTACTTACCTTCGATAGGTTACTATACTATTTATACGAAGTATGTTGTCAGGACATATTGTTTTGTATTATAAGCCAGAGCAAAAACCAAGTGTATTTTATTTTAAGTTAATTTATAAATCGCATTTTAGCGAACTATGTTGTTCTTATGGGAAATAAAGTTTAAGATAGGAAGAGGGAAACTTTATCTTCTATAGTTATAGAAGATCAAGCTCCGGGTGCCACTGTGTCGTATCGCTAACAGACTAACTTCATCGTGGCACCTGACAGATCTCAAACGCCACACGTGATAGTTCACTTTTTTATTATTACCTTTTTTTTATTTGAGTTGGGTTTGGTCTTGACCTTAGTCTTGGTCAGAAATGACAGAGACAAAGTCTACGATGGAGCGAGCTAATCCAGAAGGAGCCTGTTACTGTAACTTTGAAGAGATAAGGGTTGTAAGCGTTCGGAAACACAGACGCAGGCAGAGAATCCCACTCCTTTGCTGTCCGCATTATAAAAGACGTTTGGAATCGCTTAGTGCAATTCGTGGAATAGCAACAAGGTAGGGATGGTAAGTTGCAGTGCGTCTGGGTGTCCGATGGTAGAAGGGGGCCGGTGGAATGAGATCGTGAAGTTCTTGGGCACACTCACCGAAGTACAATCTGTAGAAGACCGACAAGCAGGCAACCTTGCGGCGATGAATCTGTGAAGCTTGGCATCCACCAGTTTTTCGTCGCCGATGAGCCTCTTAGCTCTGCGTTCCACCGAGTCAAGCAAGTCATTGACTACCCCCAGTCAAATACTGACTCTATGGCATTTGAGGGCCAATTCTAGTAATTTTTAAACAACTTGCGCATTCGCATGTCAATCGCAAACTGTAATAAAAAAGGCTTATTTTTCATTCATTTTTGACAGTTTGTGAATGAGATGTAAATGTGAAAATTTGTAAAATTGGCACTCAGTTATTGATTTTGGTATCTCAAACACTAATAGATGGCGCTACTCGCATATAAGCAAGCAATAAACATTAATTTTACACAATTTCACATAATTTTTCTTAAAAAGGAAATGAAAATTGCAAGAATAAGAAAGAAAGAAAGAAAAATAGTTTATTTACGCTAAGCATGACGCATAGGAATCGAAACACTAAACTAAAAATAACAAAAAAACTGGGACAATATGCGTCACCTTTGCGTAAAACGGTCATCGATCAGCATTATGCTGGGACTCGTGTGCAAAACAGAGCCCCAGCGCTGGTTTTCAGCGACAACCGTAATACATGAGTTCCAGTAGTTCACGATCTTTATTTTAGCCAAAAGAAATGAAGATATGCTAGTAAGTGAAAATTCCTCCTCAAACTTTGCCACATCGCACATCGACCAGACTAGCCCTTCAATGTTCCTTGAATCCAGCTAAGTCCTTTGAAGTTTGAACTTTGAAAACAAGTTGGTTAGTTCTTAAAAAGTAATAAAGACTCAAAAGTACAAAACGAAATCAGGTGTTGAATCTTGTAGTGAAATCTGTGATAAATTTATATATTATAAAAAGTATATTATTACACTACAACAGTCATCTCATCTGCCTAACCTTTTCCCAACTATATTGGGGTCGGCTTCCAGTCAAACCGGATTCAGCTGAATACCAGTATTTTACGTGGAGCGGCTGCCTACTGGACCTCCAAAACCATTAACTGGGTAACACGGTACTCCTTGGCAAGACTGGTCTCAGCTTTTCTGGCTTCTGACTATCCGTAACGACTGCCAAAGATCTCCAAATGATAGCTGGGACCAACAGCCTAACGTGCTTTCCGAGGCACGGAGTAAACTCGGTATTTTGAGATGGTCACACATCCACAGACCTACCTCGGCAAGCGTTGCTTAACTTTGAAGATCGACCTGTCCGGCTGTTATTATTTAGCCACTGCCAGAGTCAACACTCCGTAATATCACCCCAAAAGTTTATTATTTGATCTTAATCAGACTTGAGCCAGAAAAGTTGGTAAACACAGTCGTTACGAGTAGGTAATGTTACAATTGTCTGATGTTCCGGACGAGACCAATGAGAACTGGCTGGCTCACCATTTATTTGGACTGAAGATAAAGTTAGATGTTTTTCTTAGAGTGGTTTTGACCCCTAGAAAGAAAAATATAGGGTCAAGATAACACTTCTTACATGAGGCACAGGAGCTCATGACTTGTTGTTTTTCAAGGCCACTGTAAGTACCAAACAAGTCTGATTTGTTTCTTAGATTTATGTTAACATTAATTTATAGGTGGCTAACGTACTGGTAAGACATATAAGACATTTTAAGTCCGCCATTGTACCTTTGTGCATGAAGTTAAAATAAAATAATGGTGCGTTTCCTGATTAAAAATGTCTTTGAGTAAGTAGGACTTAGTAGATAACTACCAAACAAATTAGAAACTCCGAACCGGACACAATAAGAATCTGGGACTTAAAACGTAATGAGAATTCATAATCCGCTTTCATTTTATTAATGAAAAAGAGCCCTAAATAAAATATTAAAATAAACAACACAGGCGAGGTATTTTCTCAGCGAACAACAAAAGAACGTAACTTTAATATTATATAGTGTAACTCATAACTCCGACTTTGCTACAATTTTTCTTCCAGGCGCTTGAACTAATAGCTGGATATTTTGTTCTTTTGAAAAGACAATTTGCTAGGAGCTGTCGAGTGTTTCTAGAAAAAGACTGGCACTTCATATAGTTTATAGAAATGCAATAGCTTAAACTATAAGCTGATTGCTATTGTTATAAGCCTTATAGGTAGCAAGAGGAACAAGGATGATGTTCCTTTTCTATTAATGGAGTTAATGTTACAAGACATTTTTATTAATTTTCCAAGTAGTTTCTTTATGTAGGGTTTCCTATTTTCTTACACAAACGAATTTCTGGTACTTCTGGCATGATGTTAGCGTTGAGACTGACGGATAAATATCCTACTTAATATTATAAATGCGAAAGTTTGTGAGGATGGATGTATGTGTATGTGAATGTACCTATGTTTGTTACCCTTTCACCAAAAAACTACTGGACAGATTACGATGAAATTTGGTATGTAGGTAGCTGAAGACCCAGAATAACACGTAGGCTTTTTATCCCGGAATTCCCGAGGGATCGGGATTTACATGGGAATAACGAGAATTTATACGCGGACGAAGTCGCGGGCGGCCTCTAGTCTATAAATAAAATAATATACTAGCTTTTGCCCGCAACTTCGTACGCGGTTATCCCGTTATTTCCCATTCCCGTAAGAATTTTTGGATTTTTTAAATTTATTTATTTATTCAATATAACCAACTTGCATTCATAATATAAAAAGACACAAACAAGTTATTGATCTGTCCAAAAAATATCGAACAAAACTGATTTTGTTCGATTTTTTTTCGATATTGAAATTTTCTCTTAGTGTTCCCCTACGGAGTGTAGGAAAGCTATGCCAAATTTTAGCTTTCTAAGACAAGCTAGTCTATTCTGTAAATAACCATTACGATATCGACTTCACCTGAGTGACTAAGCTTACAAAGTGAACTTTATTTCTCACGTCATAAGGTCTTATATTTATACGAATTTGAAACTCACCTCGGATTCCGCTGTCGAGACACGAATATGTTGTTACAGAATAGCACTGCAGTAGTTTTGGCTGTGCGTTGTCTGTCAGTCCCTCAGTAACGGAAGATTTTTTTTAAATTTAGTATTACCTATCATTTGATTTTAGGAAATCATATAGGAGACCTTTAACTGCCGTAGATTTTGTTGAAAATTACGATTATTAATTAACAAAACAAAATGTTAAAAATATTGGGTCACTATTTTCTAAACCAATATTAAAAACAGGAGGTAAAATTGTTAGGTTTGTTGATAACATCTACGCTTGTAAGTATTACTACTCAATCAATCACAAAAATCCTAGTACCTAGTGAGAAACTCGCCTTTGCATATGCTGCTGATTTTATTTGATGTGTATTTTGTAATGCAATTAGGAATAAGACAATGAGACTTCATTATGTCTATGGTTCATTCCATAATGCAAGAGCTTCACTATCGTTGTATCGTTTTTATCCCCAAACTACGAGAGCAAAGCCGCGGAAAAACACTATCATCATCTTCCTGCCCTTATCCCATGTTACTTGGGGTCGGCGCAACACGTCTTGATCTTCCACTAACTAGCCGTCAAACTATCACTAACTCCCTTCTTCTTTCATATCGCTCCTCACACAATCCATTCATCTTGTCTTTGGCGTTCCTCTCCCTCTCCATCCATCCACATTTATGTTCATTACTCGCGGGAAAAGACTAGTTTCATATAAAAACGATAAGTAAATCAAAACTTTTATTCCTACAATTTAATTATACTGTATTTAGTATTTAATATTTAGTCTCTATCCCCAAGAGCCCGAACCTACATCCCAGAGCTCACCTCCTCGACCTCACAGCCTCGCGCCGTCAGACACATAGTAACCAAGTTAGCACTAAGTTTGTCGCTAACTCACCTGCCTAAGGGCGCTTGTACACGGTAAGAAAATACGCCGGGCCTACGCAATAATTCGTGTCGTAACTAGAAAAAAACTTTTTACAAAAAAATACAACCGACTTCCAAAAAAACTCTACAAAGTAAAAAATAACTTTAATTTCAGAAGTCGGTGTTTTTGTTAGTTTCTTCGTATTTTGACACCGACTTCCGAAATTAATTTTACTTTGTAGTTTTTTTTTTTGGAATTCGGTTGTATTTTTTTGTAAAAAGTTTTTTATTTTTCACTTTTTAGTGGTACCCTACACCTAACAACACCACTTCAAAATCGCAGAAAAGCAAAATACGCAATTTCGATTACTTGGATGACATAAAACTATCATCCAAGTAGACGAATTCCAGCTATTTCGATTTGAAATCCAAAGTTCGTAACCGATTTTCATAAAATTTAAACGGGACCAATCTGCAAGTATATCCTTCAGATAAAACAAGAATTTTTCAAATCGGTTACACACATAAAAAACATTAAAAAAAAAAAAACATACAACCGAATTGATAACCTCCTCCTTTTTGGGAAGTCGGTTAAAAATAAGTTCTGTGTACGCTGCTCGCAGCGGTGCACAAAATAAAATCTTGTCTGCGCAAGACACGACGCCGCGAACGTTGTTGCGGAGCGGTGGGGGGCGGAGTAGTAGGGTTCAGCCAGCCAGCCAGCCAGAATGAACCCAGTAAAGTCTCTTGTTTTCTGTTTCCTTTTTCATTTTGTTATAATAATAATATGCAATTATCATTCTTTTTTGCTTTGTAGTTAACATGTTTATAAATAAACGAAAATTACTATCTGATTTGTTATTTTGCGCGCCCTACACCCGAATGAAGACTGCACGAAAAAAATCGTGTCGTGTACACGTTCCGATTGGTCTTGTCTGCGGAAGACGCGACAAGTTTTCGTGTGTAGAACAGACAAATTTCTTGTCGTGTACACGAAGAATTTGTCTTGTCTGCCGCAGACACAGTCAATTTTCTTACCGTGTACAAGCGCCCTAACTCGATTCCACTTCGTCTTACCGAAGCTCTGCCTTTTCGATGCTGGGAGTGTGCGACGGAGGAACGAGCCGGAGCGTCTTACTTTTATGTTTTAGAGTTCCGTGACGCAAAAGAAAAATAGGTTCCGTTGTAGGATCACTTCTTTTTGTGCGTGTCTGTTTCTCATTCTGTCAAGACCGTTTTGCTCGGGAATGTTTGAAGGTTGATGTTATTAATCCCTACTAATATTATAAATGCGAAAGTAACTCTGTATGTCTGTCTCTTTTTCATGCCTAAACCACTTAAACTATTTGGATGTTTTTTTAAAAAAAAACGTTGTCCCACACCAAAAAGTGACTCACGAGGTGCGGCGGTTTTATCCAATTCCATTGGTTAAAATTTCTCCGTTTCTCCACTCCGCTGCCTCGCTTCGCTGTAATGGGCAGGCACCCTTAAGCTGTCTTTGAGTTTCAAGAAATCATACTCAACCATGAACAGAGTAAAAAATGAAATGAAACATTAAATAAACAACTATTATTATCGATAGTCGATTGACACGATCAACTTGACATTCCATTATTAGTGTTGTCTTCCCAGACAACTTTTTAGAGTACCGTACTAACCAACGGAACCCTATTACAAAGCCTCCGCTGTCTGTCAGTCCGTCTGTTTGTCAGTGGGCTGTATCTCAAGAACCGCAATAAGTAGACTGTTGAAATTTCTACAGATTGCGTATCTGTTGCCGCTAAAATAACTAATGAATTAAGGTTTATGGTACATAAGATAAGATAAGATAAGATTTCTTTATTTGTTTAAACATTGTATACATACAAGAGCATGCAAGATATTACACAGTTTAAGTCCAGTCATGTTTAGCTGTAAGTATCAGCGTACAAATATTTCCATGCCATTAAAAGAAATAACAATTTGAGAAAAAAACAAAAAAATAAAAATCCTAGAACATTCACTTACAAGGATTATAATTATTCTTTCAAAAATATTATGTACCAATGTCAAAAATAGTAATAAGTTATAATGTCAAAGTAGGAATTAGTTTATAATGTCAAAATAGCAATCAGTTTTAATGTCAAAATAGTAATAAGGGATAAAGTCAAAAGTATTAGTATATTATTATTATAAATGTCAAAATTATTAATAGATATAATAGTAGGTATGTCCAGAAAAGGTGCATTATTTAATCACACAAAAATCCTTTTCGACTAGAAATTCAGAGACAGAATAATATGCTTATTACGGAACCCTTCGTTTGCTAGTACAACTCGCACTTGGCTGTTTTTTTTTTTCAGGGCCAAGAAAAGGAAATTTTAATAAATCCATATAAATCATAAATCATCACTTTCCATCAGGTGAGATTTAGGCCAAGAGTTTCCCCGTTTTGTATAAAAAAAAAAAAAAAAAAAAAAAAAAAAAATAACCAAAAGGAGCAAAATACAATGAGACACTTTTCATTGTAACCAACGTATTTCAAACCATAGGTAATTAATCGGGAAAACCTTGCTATTGTTAATATAAAAATACTTGTTAACAGTTTGCGTTTTGGTAGTTTCTGCGTATTTTGTCAACTGACTTCCGAAATGAAAGGTCGTGTTTTTTTTTATTTGGAAGTCAAAAGTTTTTTCATTTTTCACTGTTTAGTAGTAGTTCCCCCACACCTAACAACAGCACTGCAAAATCGCAGGAAAGCAAAATGCGCAATTTCGTTTACTTGAAAACCGTCATTTAAATAAACGAATTCCAGATATTTTTATTCAAAAGCAAACTTCCAAACCGATTTTGATAAAATTTCTGTGGGACCGGAAACATATTATCCCTTCAGATTAAACAAGATTTTTTGAAATCGCTTCATAATTGACGGAGTTATGAGGTAACAATATAAAAAATTAAACCGAATTGGGAACCTCCTCTTTTTTGAAATCGGTTAAAAATCCAATAATTTTCTTTGTTCAAACCGAAAATTCGCAGAAAAAATACATAAACATTTTCATTTCTCCCGGCCGTCTAATAACGTTTACGTGATCGCGTTCGAGTAGGTACGTTCGACAACTCGCAATTAGCCCTCAGCGAATAGAAGAGACACTTTTTAGAGTAAAAGAGGATTCTGGGAGCCGAGTCACCCGCGTCCGTAGGAGAATACCCTTCAGCGAATCCCTACACGTGATCCCCGGGTGGTGCTAAACAGGTGAAACTAACCGCCTCCGTGGTCCCGGGTTCGATTCCCAGCGGGGGCAGTTTTTTTGCTTGGTTTTGGTTGCTTGCTTTTGTGACTTGTTCTAAGTCCGCCTGGCAAGCTACCACCATCTTTGTCTAAGTCTGTCGCCATAACAACAATGTTAACAGCCTTGTTGTGTTCGCCAGATAAAGGTATGATAGCCAGTTCCTCTGTGTTAGAGTATTCCGGGTAAAGCTCGCTCCCGTCTTCGGCCTAATCATCACTTTCCAAGAGTTTCCCCGTTTCGTATGAAAAAAATAAATTAAAAAGGGTCCTAGCGTCACAAACACGTCACCGTTGTGAAGGCAGCGTCACCATGTAACTTAGAACAAGCGATCGACACGCGACCGTCGCGTTATTATTGTGACCTCGACGTTTTACGTTATTATCGTCAATTTTAGGTTTATGGTGTTATTTATTTGGAGTAGCTTCGTATTTGATTGTTGTTTTAGGGGTGAGGTTAGTATTGAAGTTTAATTTTGACATTAAACATTGATGTATGTCACGGCTGGGGTTATCGGAATTGAAAACATCTTATTTGTCTAGTGATTGTAGCCCTATTCGGTCTCCTGCTTGTTAAAAATTTCTTAATCTATACTAATATTATAAAGCAGAAGAGTTTGTTTGTTTTTTTGGTTGGTTGGTTGAACGCGCTAATCTTAAGAGCTACTGGTCCGATTTGAAAAGTTAGATAACCCATTTATCGAGGAAGGCTGTAGGCTATATAATATCATCACGCTAAGACCAATAGGAGCGGAGCAGTAATGAAAAATGTTATGCAGACGACGTTACACGGGTCAGCTAGTCTTAAATATAAAAGTGAATTGCTGTTCGTTAGTTTCGCTAAAACTCGAGAACGGCTAGACCGAGTTGAATAATTCTTTTTCGTATAGTTCGCCAGAATGCAAGAGAGGGTTAAAGCAAAAAAAAAATGGGTAGGTACTGGACAGCTAGTCTTCCATAGAAATATTAAAGAAAAAGGAAAATTTTCTTACTCAATCGCTGTTCATTATGATCGATCTGTCTGTAGGACTTAAGACAGCTGTCATAAACAAGTCTCGTGCAACTTCATTACCTCGACGCTTCGCCACTGATGATTGTGGCTTTCAGAAGTTGGCTGGTTGAAAATGGCTAGGAATAGATTCGAGGGCTTGCCCAAAGAATAAGTTATAGTAAGTACTCATATAAAATATGACCAACTGGTACGTCAAACTCACTAATTTGTTTTTGTTATTTAACTCACTGACATTTTTAGAGTTCCGAAGCCAAATGGCAAAAAACGGAACCATTATAGATTCGTCATGTCTTTCTGTCTGTCTGTCCGTTCGTATGTCACAGCCACTTTTTTCCGAAACTATAAGAACTATGCTGTTGGAACTTGGTAAGTAGATGTATTCTGTGAAACGCGTTAAGAGGTTCACACAAAAATAGAAAAAAAGTCAACAAATTTTGGGGGTCCCTATACTTAGAATTGAAACTCAATTTTTTTTTTTTCATCAAACCCATTCTTGTGGGGTATCTATAGATAGGTCTTCAAAATGATGTTGAGGTTTCTAAAACCAATTTTTTCTAAACTGAATAGTTTGCGCGAGAGACACATCCAAAGTGGTAAAATGTGTGTTCCCCCCCTGTAACTTCTAAAACAAGAGAATAATATAACAAAAAAAAAAAAATGATGTACATTACCATGTAAACTTCCACAGAAAATTGGTTCGAACGAGATCTAGTAAGTAGTTTTTTTTAATAGCTCATAAATCGTAATCTGCAACTTTTGCTTATAATATAATACCTACACGGTACGGAACCCTCGATACGCGAGTTCGACTCGCACTTGGCCGGTTTTTAATTGAATTAATTTGAATTGGATTTAATTTTTGTTTTTATTTTCAGTTTTGTGTGTTTTTTTATGTGAACGTATGTTTTGATAATGGAATTATGGATCTTGTATGGTCTGAAATAAAGATTACTAATTATTTATTTATAGTGAAACCTCGATACTAGAATGTTTTAATTTTCTATTTATTATGGTGTGGGCAGTAAGGTTTAACAATCCCACACACCCTAGTGTCAGAGTTTCTAAAGCGACTGAAGCGCTTCCGAATGAATTTTGATAACGGCTTCCTTGCATATCACCCCCAATTAAATGGAAAAAGTGGTGTAATGGTGTGTCATTATTTTCTGCTTTCAATTGCACTTGTCTGACTGTTGGCGATCAGCAAATAATAGCGAGTAAAGCTTAACCCGAAATGAGTTGGCGAGCAGCGATAGCGAGTGAAAAGTTTCGATAGTTTAGACGCTCGGCTTTAAGGTGGAAGCTCCAGGGTAGCCCGCGAAATTCAAATAATTTTATGTTTTTTGCAATTTTCCGGTCAGTGTGAAGCTGTATGTTAAACAATATACGGTTCGCGATCGTAAACAGCATTTATCTAAAGGATTATAACCATTTGAATAATTAAAATAAACTTCTAAGTTCATAGAACTCGATTGAATATTTTTTCGTGAAAAAGTCATTCAATCGAATTGTATGAATTTAGAGGGTTATACTGATAATTAAAATGGATATAATTCTTTAGATATATATGCGTTACGACTCGAATCATATTTTGTTCAACTTACAGCTTCACACTGACCGGCAAATTGCAAAAAACATCAAAATATTTGAATTTCGCGGGCTATCCTGGCGCTTCCACCTTAAGCGAGTGCTTTGTGCGACTGGCGATTACTCAAAATACTCGCTCTGGCCTGCACTATAGGCACAAATTACCGCTGATTGGTGAGTTCTGACAGCCAAGCAAGCATCGCCGAGCGAGTGTAGCTGAGCGAGTATAATCTTTGATAGCTTTTGTCGCTGCGATCAACTAGCGGTAACAGCCGGCTCGCCGGCAGTGTGAACAGCCAGCTATCGACTATAAATGTATGTATCTCGTTTACTCACACGAGATCTATATCTTTTGTCCCTTTCCTCAGCGGACAAGTAGTCGATAGCTTATCGCTTCCTCGCCGGACTACAGCTGCGACTTTTATAATATTCACCTTCAAATATCTCGATGTTTTTGTTAGTTTCTTCGTATTTTGACACCGACTTCCATAATTAAAGTTATTTTTTACTTTGTAGTGTTTTTTTATTATTTGGAGGTCGGTTGTATTTTTTTGTAAAAAGTTTTTTATTTTTCACTTTTTAGTGGTACCCCACACCTAACAACACCACTGCAAAAATACGCAATTTCTGTTACTTGGATCACAAAAAACCATCATCCAAGTAAACAAATTCCAGCTATTTCAAATCCAAACTTCGTAACCGATTCTGATAAATGAGACCAATCTGCAAGTATATTTCAGATAAAATAAGAATTTTTCAAATCGGTTCATAATTGACGGAGTTATGAGGTAACAAATATACCTAAAAAAATACAACCGAATTGAGAACCTCCTCCTTTTTGGGAAGTCGGTTAAAAATACACCAAAAAAATACTTTGAGTGCAACAATTGCCAAGCACAGTCCTACTACCCTAAGCTACTAATATTATAAATGCGAAAGTTTGTGAGTATGTATGGATGTTTGTTACTCTTTCACGCAAATACTGCTGAACCGATTACGAAACACATAAGCTACTTTTTATCCCGGAGATCCCGAGGGTTCGGGATTTACACGGGAATAAAGAGAATTTATACGCGGACGAAGTCGCGGGCGGCCTCTAGTTACACAATAAGCGCTCTTACAAATTCCGGAAACTTACAGTCATCGCGATTCGCCCTCCCTCCTTATAGTACCATCAGCAGAATAAGCGCAAACACGACACAGACACGATCCCTTTATTTTTTTGCTGACCTTATTCCTGATAGTTTTATAGAACTTCTTCTTTTTATACATAAAAATCGGAATTGTTGCCCCTACTCCAGTTTTGCTCGAATATTCTTATAGTATTTTTTCTTTGTTAGTGGATTTGATTTGTTTGTTAGTTTCATGGATTTTAGTGGGATGAAAGGATCTAGATTTGTTACAACTTTTAGATATGTGGCGTGTATTAATGCCTTAAAAGCTTTTTGGACGCCATGAAATCTAGCCAGAATATCGTAAAAATGTACTGAGAATTATATACGTCGATCTAAGTGTTCTTGTGATTTCGTGCTGATTCAGCCTTCTATGACGTGCCAAAGCCATCATGAATTCGTTGTTTTCAGACAGAGACAGAGCTAAATAGGGAAAACCTACGGGAGCATCACTGAAATTGCGAAAACAAAATTGTTTGCTTTATACAGCTGCTCCATGCGCATAACTCGACAAAATTTACGAGCAAAGGTTTTTTTATTCACGATTTTTTGTCTATTCCCGTGGTAAAAGTTGTTTCTAACAATGAGTAGAATGACCAATTAAGAGGTATTGCGTTTATTCTGTTACACGTTGTTTATATCAGTATGATCACAATATTGTTCGTAATTAATAACGTAAACAGGCAATGATACGGTCCCTATGATATAGTTAACACTAGTTTAACGACCCAGGGCTTCATACTTTGCTCTGCTCTGCTCTGCTCTGCTCTGCTCTACTCTACTCTACTTTACAACCGCAACCCTGGGGAATAGCAGGTTCTATCGAGCAGAATAGAGCTTAATACGAAAATAGCGAGCGATAGGAGTCACTTGACTTGCATTCTTCGCGATTTTTAGAAAAAAAAATTCAATATAATATAAATATTACCCAAGTTTCTTACTATGAACGGGTTTGATCAATTTTATTGTAGCTGAGTGGATGCAATCTTTTGTTTCTGAAAAAGGACAACGAAAACACTAACTGCGCTACGGTATAATATTGCGTAGATTTTTCTTGTGTCATCGAATCAGGAATGATAATATCAGCAAGAAAACCAAGGTTACCGACATAGCCCGAAGGATCTCCAAACTGAAGTGGCAGTGGGCAGGGCACATTGCTCGCAGAATAATGGTCAATGGGGCCGAAAAGTTCTGGAGTGGCGAACCGCGAATCGGAAGACGTAGCGTTGGAAGGTGGGAGGTCTGCAAGGTGGACCAATGACATGGTGAAGATCGCGGGTAGCCGATGGATGCGAGACACACAGGACTGGTTTTTGTGACGACCATTGGCTTAGGTCTAACGGTAGACGTCTTTCGGCTAATATGATGATGATGATCATCATCATCTGCCTGCCCTTAGCTCATGCTACTTGGGGCCGCAACACAGGCCGCCGAGTTGCTGGCCTGTCGGTTTTCTATCGGTTACATTTTGGGGAGTGTGCGACGGAATTGCATAACTTAATTCCGCCAAGCCCGTTCCACCATCGGACCACAAGACGTACGGCGATGTGCCACCGGTACATGGTGGACATCCCACCTATACGCACAAAACGTTTTGGGAATACATTCATTGTGCGTACAGCTAAGGAGTGGAATTCCCTGCCTGAGTCTGTGTTTCCTGATAGCTACAACCTGGAAGTCTTTAAGTCAACAGTGAATAGGAATTACTTCTAGGCAAGCGTGCTCCACCTTAGACCGCATCATCGCTTAACATCAGGTGAGATAGCGGTCAAACGTACGCCTACCAATATCTAAAAAATTTTCTTCTTCCACTCTGCCCTATCAGCCGTCAAACTATCACTAACTCCCTTTTCTTTCATATCGCTTCTCACACAATACATCAATCTTTTCTTTGGCCTTCCTCTCCCTCTCCATCCATCCACATTTATGTTCATTTCTCTTTTAGTTAAATGCGTTTCCTCCCACCTCTTCACATGACTATACCAAGACAAGCGATTCCCTTTTAACTTTTCCGTCACTGGCGCCACTTTAAATTACCTCTAAAGTATGTAGTCATTTCTCACTTTATCCATTCTTGTTACTCCACACATCCATCTCAATATTCTCATCTCCGCCACATGCAATCTTTTTTCATCCGTCTTTTTTACAGATGATGAAGGAGTAAATAATATACTACTACGACATAATAATAACGCGTTTGTAACGCCTATACATAAAAAAGGTGTCAAAACAGATATAACGAATTACAGGCCGATTTCTAAACTGTGTATAATAGCAAAAGTTTTTGAGAGAATCATATATGACCAGGTCTATTCTGCTCTCAAAACTTCATTTAGCTCGTTCCAACACGGTTTTCTGAAAGGGAGGTCTACTGTCACGAACCTCATTATCCTTGATGACTTTATAACTGATGCCATGGATAATGGTGAGCAGGTTGATGTCGTTTATACGGACTACAGCAAAGCCTTTGACCGTATCGATCACAGCATCCTCATTACTAAGTTAAACGGCATCGGAATCTGCGGCGATCTACTTAGATGGTTTTCGTCTTACCTTGCGAATAGGTCCCAAGCAGTAGTACTCAACAATTATATTTCAAGCTGGGTACCTATACCTAGTGGAGTCCCACAAGGTTCATTGCTCGCCCCATTGCTCTTTACAATCTACATCAACGACATTGATTCTTGCTTGACCTCATCCAAACTGTTGTGTTTTGCAGACGATATGAAAATCTATGTCAAAATATCATCGCAAATGGATGTAACGGCACTCCAGAATGATCTGTGTTGTCTGGAGGACTACTGTCAAAGGAACAAGCTAGATCTTAATCCCGCTAAATGCTCGGTTGTTACGTATTCTCGGAAGCGCTCAATTATTACTGGATCTTATACCCTAGATCATCAAATCCTGCTTAGATCAAACTCCATCCGTGATCTGGGGGTTCATCACGATTCCAAGCTCAGTTTTGAAGAACATATAGATGCAATAGTCGGTAAGGCATCTAAATCATTGGGTTTCATAATGCGATTATCCAAATGCTTCTCTCAAGCCAAAACTTTAAAGATCCTATATTGTACCTATGTTAGAAGCCATTTGGAGTATGCGTCGGAAATATGGAACCCATGTTATCACAAATATATCAACCGAATTGAGAGCATCCAAAAAATATTTATAAGATATTTATGTTAGGTACCATCAGAAAATTCCGTATAAGTCAGAAAATTACCTTAAACTCTGCAAAAAATATCACATTCTACCTTTAGCTCACCGCCGTGAGATTTCTGACTGCGTCATGTTGTTGAAATTCTTAAATTATAGGCAGATCTCATATATTGTGCGTGCAAGCAGAAATTTAAACAAGCTGTGTAAGCAGCACGATTTGGATCCCTTCACAACTAGTGTGTCCTCAGCCAGGAGGTGCTTAAGCCGAAACTTTTTCATATAAGTTGTTAATTAAGTATAGTACAGTTATTTTAATTAAGTATAGTGATAGTTTTGCAGTGCGAGCAACATTTTAGTACCTACAAGTATTAGTCAGTGAGTAATTTTGGTGTGAATGTCCATAGAAATTACTTTCTTTTTCTGAATTTTAAAAGTGGAGTTGTAATTGTCTGACAGTCCTATTTACTGCTCTTGATGTGTTTGTTTTAGCTGTAAGTCTTCCATATTGCTTAAATAAATAAATAAATAATCCCAATCGAATTTTGGTCACACTGGCCAAACTCAACTGAAATCCAAGTACAGTGGAGATATTATTACGGCTCGAATTTCCTTTCCCCTCTTTGAGGAGTGGCTAGAGAGGCGCCACGGCGTCCTCACCTTCCGCCTGACGCAGGTCCTCACCGGACATGGATGTTTCGGGAGGTTCCTGCACCGAATCGGGCGGGAGGAAACGCCCGGGTGTCACCATTGCGTGGATCGACCGGAGGACACGGTTGAGCACACTGTGCAGGTGTGCACCGCTTGGGCGGCGCACCGCCGTGTCCTCGAGACGGCGATCGGCGGCGACCTCTCGCGTCCGGCCCTGGTCCAAGCCATGGTCCGGAACGAGACGGAATGGGACGCCGTTGCCTCCTTTTGCGAAGCAGTTATGCTAGCGAAGGAGGTGGCGGAGAGGGAGAGGAGACCCTCTCGTCCCAGCCGCCGTGGTGGACGCCGCGGGCGTCAGGGGCCACCACCTGGTGACCTCCGGCCACCGTAGGCGTGGGCCTGTGGACGGCGAGCTATGGGTGGCTCGCCGTCCGTCCGTCTAGTGACGACAGGCCGTGTCGACGGCGCGTTAGTGTTCCACGCGCGCCTCAAAGAGAGTCAGCACACAGAGGGGCCCGAAAGGGCCGACGCCTGCCATTCGCAAGAGACACCGTGGCTCCGGAACACAAAGGGCAATGAAGGAACATGGATGGGTTTTAGTCAGTAGAAGTCTGACACTCCCTCCCGCTACACCCAGAGCGGGAGGAGTCATTGGATGATTTCCCATCCCTAAAAAAAAAAAAAAAAAAAAAAGCCCGCTGCTGTGGAAGTTCGTAATTTTTTCGTAGATAGTACTCACAAATAGAACGCTTTTTACAAAGTTTCAAGATGCGGAGAATCACGATTTACGAGATAAAATTCATTAAAGTTTCAAAAATGTACGAAAATAGTACGCCATTTGCAAATCTTTAGGTTAGATAAATTGTCATGGTAGACGTCAAAGTTGACATTTCACGTTCCGTTGACGTTAGAAGTGTTTTTTGTTCAATTTTAGGTCTTGTTTTTTTTCATAAATATAATATTTTTATATATTCACATACTTAAAGTATGTAATAAATGTGAACCAAGTGAAGTGTTATTGATGCAAGAGCGAGCGAAGCGAGCTCTGGACTTGTGGGCACCCCGACTCGGACAGGTTAGGTTAGAAGGGAATGGCGGGGTCGAGTGAGCGAGCGAAGCGAGCGAATAGACCCCGCCTCCGGGCCTCCGGACTGAATATAAAACTTTTTGAGGTTAGGTTACTATAATTAGTTTTTCTCAAGAACAGTTTGTCGCCTCTACATGGGAGTGGTGCTAGGGCATAGGGGGCACCTCCCCTTCCCTCCTCCTGCTAAACGATACTCAATTTTACCTCTTTTTCTAACTCAAATGCTATTCTAACCTCAAAACTTTAACCATGGATATCTCCATAACCGTGGGGCTCCGGGGGGTGGGGGTGGCGCAGAGGGCACCCCCTCCCCCCCACCTCCCCCCTCCACCCCCTCCCGACCCTTAAATCAGCGGGCTATAAAGTAAATTTTAACCATTATTACTACATATTATAAAACTAAGTCCTCCGCCGCGTCTGTCTGTCTGTCTGTTCGCGATAAAATCAAAAACTACTGCACAGATTTTTAAGTTATTTTCACTAATGGATCATAAATTACCCGTTGCGGGCTTCACCCTTCAGTGTATCATGGGGAATTGTAGATCACTAGGCCTTGACGCCACAGACGAACTTGCGAAGAGGTTCCAAGATAGTAGTACTGGACCCATACCCACTCCTTCTGATACCTTTCTCAGTTTCAACTAAACTTCATGAGAAGTAACGGTCACGGCAAAATGGCAATGTCGAGACTATACATGCGACTAACTAAGCGACGTATTAGCCTAAGTAGAAATACCTTTCAAATATTTTTTTTTTTTTTTTTGTACAAAACGGGGAAACTCTTGGCCCAAATCTCACCTGATGGAAAGTGATGATTAGGGATTATAATAATAGGTATCACGGGACATTGGGCAAGCCCAATGTCACAGACGGTTCTCGAGGAAGGTTTTAGTATATAATTTTTCAAACGGTTGAAGCCGCGGGCATCAAGCTAGTAGAGTAATGAAAAAATGAAAAAAAAAATCTTTTAATTCAAACAAAATGCTTCATAAACAATGAATTGTGTTTGGAGCCTCCTTTTAGACAAACGATGCCTGTGTTAGGAGACTCCGCTCTTCCATATATTATCTTAGAGACAGCATGTTGCTACTTTTTAATTTAAAAATCTGATTATTACGTATCATGTGGTAAGGAGCGTGGTGTGCTATATTTAGGTGTGGTGTGTGTAAGATGTAGTGATGTTTGATGTGAGTATAAGAGCGTGCACAAACACCGTTGCAGACTCTGTGTCTCTTGTCTCCCATAGAGCGATATGGGACAGCAGTCCACCACGACTAGGAAGAGTTCAGCCATAGGACAGGGGTGCCAGTCCACCAACTTTCAAGCCGTGCTTCCAAACGGGCTGCTCCTGAAAAATACCTTATCGAAAAACCTAATAACGCTTTTGCCCGACCTTGGAATCGAACCCAAGATGACCACTCGCGATCGCAACTTGCAACCAGATACAGTAACAAGTACTATGCGTTAGTAGAACATAGGGTTCAGGAATTAGTCATGACAGACATGTTACAAACTCTTACAAGTCATTCATTTTAATAGCAGTTCTTCGTAATGATGGAGCAATAATGTTATCATTTCGCACAGCTACCAGCTTTAATACTCTACCATCTGTAGTATAATATCACTACAAATTCCATCGCAAAACACCACACCGCTCCGAAAATAAGGAGCAAAATCCATTCGGAAACCTCACGTTGTCGCGTCGCTCCCGGAGATCAGTTTATGCATTCCGCCGAACTTAGCAAACATAACAAAACATCCCTCTTTCGCCGAAAAAGTTTTCCACCAGACCAGAGTCACTTATTATCTTCTCGACAGAGGTACCGAACGCAAACCTGCGTTTCTATGGCAACGGTAGCAGCGCGCGCACCCAGTCCCCTCGACGCCCCGTCGCCGACTGGACGCGTCGCTCCCATTTTCGAAAATAAACATTCATTTTTCGAATCGTGATTCAGAAAATTTGTTGCATGGCCAGTGTTTTTGGAGTTTTTTGAATTATGACAGTTGGCTCTGCGTTCTTTATTTGAATGTGTGTGCCTGTGTAGTGGTATGGTAGTGACAGGTGATTGGTTATGGCCGAGGACGTTAACTGCGGGGGAGGCACGGTGAGTTAGTGCAAAGTTTTTTTGTTACATGTGTAAGCTACAGGCTTTTCGTCCGTCTTGTTAGACAGAGGAACAAACCATATTTCGGCTATTTTTGCCAGTTTTTCACCTCCTGAGATAAATTATTCAGAATGTAAACAAAGACCTTTGTTTTTGTTTATACCTTGTTCTGAAAAGCTTTTGTTATCTGAATTATCGTTATCGTTCTGCTACGCACAACTTAGTGGGTGTTTTACTATACGGAAATCTATAATATAAAAATGAATCGCTAAATATGTTGGTAAGCGCATAACTCAACAACGCCTGGACCAATTTGGCCAATTCTTTTTTTAGAATATTCCTTGAAGTACGAGGATGGTTCTTACGGAGACAAAAAATATAAAAATTGCCTGAAAAATACTAAAAACAACACTTTTCTGTACTCCCATACAACAGATTCGTAATAATACTTAAAAGTCAATTTGAACTTTAATACCATTTCATAAAGTTTAAGTGATAGTGGAGAGGTTCGGGAAGGCAAAACAATTGAGTGACGTTTGTATCGTATAAATATTGACATTAATCAAATACAAATTGTCTGTGAGTAAGAGTAAGAGAGTACTGGGGTAGGTAGGTAGACAGGTAGACAGTTGACGGGAGCGAAGCCGCGGGGTACAGCTAGTACAGAAATAAATGCAAAACAGTCTTACTTTTTTTTTTTGAAGGAAACAGATTTTGTCATTGAAAAAAAAAAGTGTTACGTAATTTTAGAATCGGGTTTATTTTTTAATAAACACGTGTACATAACATACAGATATTTCTGAAAAAATAACCTCTAAACGACACGTTATCTATATCTAAAAAAAGTAATGGAACCCAATAATGGTAAAAACTAAAGTGAAAGTTTTTTTTACTCCTTTAAATCCATTGATTCCATTTTTCTTAATTGATATAGTGTACATTACTTATTGAGTTGACCCAATTCTTGATGTGCCTAATGGATGGATGGATGACTCCTATAACACAGGTTTTCCTAGCATGGGGGTCATTGATCATGTTTTTATGTACCTAGTCATTTTGATCTTTAAAACATGTCACCGGTAATTTGTGTATTTTTTTGTGAAATAAAAATGTTTTTTTTTTTTACTTTCTCGGGTCCCTGGAGACCCGGTCCTTTGGTACTGTACGAGGGGCCGAAACCAACTCGCAGAGGCCCCGTTAGACATTTCAAATGTAATGAGGCACCAATCGGCGATTATCCCTGTATGCACTGTGAAAGTATTCCCAAGGACAATCTCCGGTTGGAGCAGTACTATTGCAGAATATGGAAACAAAAGATGAAACGCTATGGGTTTGGGTTGTTTTATTGGACTGATAACCGTTTATTATAGAAGAACTCTTGGCCCCTGCCTGACCACTAATTTATTATTTATTATTTTTATTATTTATTTCCTTCAGGGACCTTTTAGCGCTAAAACTGGTGTACACGTGTGTTAAATATTTATTCGTTAAGGCACTGCCCTCAAGATTGCCTTTAATTATTAAGCTTACTTAATTATTTATGGTGACTGAGTAGCTCTTAAGTCCACCGGGCATAATTACCAGCTCATATTATATTCTTGCTTGGCTTGGCTAATTAGGATCCTCAGGAATCCTGGAAATTCGGAAAGGTAGGAGCTGACATTTTTAATTATGTAGGTAGTTTGAAATTGCTTCGGAGAGTGGTGATAATATAATGTTAACAAGTCCGACACTCCTTGGTCAGTCAACCTTATCACTACGCTCCTAATTTGCTGAATTTACTTAGGCGTACTTCATAGAATTTGGGCTACGACATACTCCCGACAATGTCAATAAAGGAAAGAGAAACGTATTTTTCTTTCAATGTAGTAGTAAAATCCAGTGGCTCTATACGACACAGCATTACAAGATAATTGAATTATTGTATTAACCAGTCGTTAACAAGCTTTGGGCTTCTTAACAAGCTAGAAGTACCTATCATATACAGCTAAAAGCTCCACTAGACTTGCCAATATATAAAGTCATTAGCCAACTGCGCTGTTTAATGGTATATAGTCTATCATTTATACAGCCCAAAGACTCAAGCTATCCTTTAATACACCTGCATAAAAGCTGTTGGCTGTAATGTAGCTTGTTTATGACCTAATTCAACGCTAATGTGCTACTTGGGCCGGTACTATATCGAAAGTGAAGTTTGCATTGCCAGAATTTAACAGCGGAGCGAGGCCGGAATGGAGAAATGTTTACTTATGGAACTTCATAAAATCTCCGCACCACGTGACTCACCGACATTTTGACTGACATGATTGGTTAATATAGCTCGCAAATAGACAGGCACCCTTACGGTATAGAATCCTTTATGTGTGAGTCCAACTGGAGGATGGTTTTATGAGTTTGCTCTCGTGAAATAAGCCAGCAAAGTGATCGATGCTCTTCCTATCTTTGCATGAAACGAGGTCCTTGCCCTGTTGTGGGACGGCTCAAAGCTGGTCATATAAAATTAATTCATTCGGCATAAATTCTTCATTGGCTTCAAGCCAAAAAAGGACTATCCAGAGTAGTCTGTCTAGACTAGACCAAATCTCAGGACATTAAATTTTTTTAGACTCAATGATATTTGAGAGAGGCCGATATTCGGTATGATAAATAGTGGACGATTTCTGGATGACATAACGCCTTTTTTTTAGGGATGGGAAATTTCAGCGGCTGTTTACCAGACCTACTTACTGGGTAGCACGGTTTTTCTTGGCAAGACTGGAGTCAGATTTTCTGCCTTTAGATAATCCGTAACGACTGCCAAAGATCTCCAAATGACAGCCAGAACCAACTGCTTAACGTGCTATCCGAGGCACGGAGGAATCTCGGTATATTAAGATGGTCACCCATCCACAAACTAGCCTCGGCAAACGTAGCTTAACCTTGCAGATCGACCTGTGAGGCTATTATTATTTAGCCTCGAGCTCCTCTTTGTACGAGCATTTGTGTATCACGAAAAACCAAAGCTAACCATAGAGGTGAACTTCAGTTTGTTTACCATTCTGCTTTTCCTGAAATACTGAAAATTCTGGCTTTAAGGTGTAAAGAGGTATTCGTGGAAATTGTGGTACGTAGTAAATATGCATGGCCTACTGCGAGCTTCAGGATTTACTGGGGCTTCCGTTTCCCAGAAACGCCTGTTGCATTAAAACTACGTTTAATTTAGAACAAATTACACCTCAATATTTAAAATTAAATGCTGAATTGTACGGTATTGGATTTTATGTTATAACTAGCTGACCCGCGCAGCTTCGTCTGCGTCACATTTTCCATTACTGCTCCGCTCCTATTTGTCTTAGCGTGATGATATATAGCCTATAACCTTCCTCGATAAATGGGCTAGTTTATTGTTATGTATAAAAGTTACGTGAAGTAATAATGAGACTAAGTGCACATAACCCTAATTTTACTTCTGGAAAACTTTAAATTCAAATATCTTTTGATAGACTGAACCGATTGCAATGAAACAAAAACTAAATGTTACTCCAAGTTACGCTCAATTCTTCTGTGTAAAAGTTATCTACATTGCTTTCGCAGATTTTACGTGATGCCCGAACAAATAAACAGACAAACAGACAAACAGACACAAATTCTAAAAATGCTGGAAATGGGTTCTATTGGTTGTTCTTTAACACCCTAGCTATTTTTTTTTGGATTTTTTTTTCGTGTACAAAAACCACTTTTCTACAGTTCTATTATATGTATAGATAGATAGATTATATGTATAGATATAGATTAGCACACATATTTTTTACCTTATTTGCGTGACCTGACCTACTTTCATACGGAAAAAAAAACATTTTGCCAGACCATGGAACCATGCCTTTTTTTTATACAAACCGGGTAAATTTTTGGCCCAAATCTCACCTGATGGGAAGTGATGATTAGGCCGAAGATGGAAGCGAGTTTCACCCGGAATCCTCTAACACAGAGGAACTGGCTATCATACCTCTAACTGTCGGAACACAACAATGCTGTTAACATTGTTGTTATGGCGACAGACTTAGACATGATGGTAGTAGCTTGCCAGGCGGGCTTATAACAATTTAAGTCCTCCAAGTCCCAACCACCAACCAAACCGAGCAAAAAATTTACCCCCGCTGGGAATCGAACCCGGGACCTCTGGGTCTGAATCAGGTGGTATACCACTACTCAGGGGGTACCACTAGACCACGGAGGCGGTTAGTGTCACCGGTTAAGCACCACCGGGGGACCACGTGTAGGGATTCGCTGAAGGGTATTCTCCTACGGACGCGGGTGACTCGGCCCCCAAAACTCATGCTTGGCGGTGTTTGCGCTTGCAACCACTGAGCCACTAAGAGCGGATTTCACCAATGAAATTGATCGCGATCGAGCTGCGTTCAACAGTTGTCAGTGTCAATATTCCATAGAAAATAATGACATTGACAGCTCATAAACGTGATTCATAATATGTTGATCGCGTTCAGTTTCAGATTGATGAATTCCGCCCTAAGGCACACTTAAAAAATTCAGTCTCTATAATTTTTAAAATGTATTATATTTAAACTATATCTATACTAATATTATAAAGCAGAAGAGTTTGTTTGTTTGTTTGTTTGTTTGGTTGAACGCGCTAATCTCGGGAAGTACTGGTCCGATTTGAAAAATTCTTTCAGTGTTAGATAGCCCATTAATCGAGAAGGGCTATAGGCTATATATCATCACGCTAAGACAAATAGGAGCGGAGCAGTAATGGAAAATGTGACGCAGACGACGTTGCGCGGGTCAGCTAGTTATTAATATTATAAAGCAGAAGAGTTTGTTTGTTTGGTTGAATGCGCTAATCTCAGGAAATACTGGTTCAATTTGAAAAATTCTTTCAGTGTTAGATAGCACATTTATTGAGGAAGGCTATAGGCTACATATCATCACGCTAAGACCAATAGGAGCGGAGCAGTAATGAAAAATGTTTCGCAGACGAAGTTGCGCGGATCAGCTAGTTGTATTATATATTCCTCATATCGAAAAGCACTGAAAGGAGTGTCGAGCCTGATTTTGGTGAAAAGTAAAACTGCATTATAGGATTTTTGAAAACATGTCAGTAACGGTTTGCTTAAGTAGCTTATGTCAGAAATTTTAAAACTAATTTTTAAAAACTAGAGCTTTTCTTAAGTTTTCCACGTGGTATTACTTCCCAGAATTTTAACCTTATGAGCTTTACTTTCAGATGGTGACATAATACAGGTTGAGTTATTTTTTTACAAAATCAACTGGTTTCTGGTTTCAAATTTCTGGGTAGGAATAACGATTTTTCCTAAATTTTCCTAAATCCAATGCTGCAGTTTTAGTTCCAACAAAGTCGGACTCCTTTCAGTGTTTTTCAATATTCTTCATTGTTTCGGATTTGGCCATGAAGGCACAGTTTAAAAATTCATCCTGTATAACCACTCTTAGTGGCTCAGTAGATGCAAGCGCAAACACCGCCAAGCATGAGTTCTATGATCTGGCAAAATTTTCTTTTATTTTTTTGTATTTGCACGACTTTGGATTCAGATCGAAGGCATTGGAACCCTAGCAATATTGAAAAAAAAAAATATCCGTGGCAATTTGTTGAATTTGGCTTCCGACTCCACAAAACTTGAAAAAAAAAAGTCGCTATGCTAATAAGCAGCTGCCACTTGAGTTAACTTTACATTTGATACGAAGCACAAACTTATCAGCACTCGATAGTCGCAATACGCGAACTGATAACGATACCCAGCGCTTTGACAATGATAACACCCGGAATTTATTGTGATAACAATGCGGGGAATTAATAAGGTTTGATTGTAAAAAAGTTTCCACTTACTGCTCCTAAACACTGCAAATCCTTTTTTTTTTTTTTTTTTTTCGGCTGGGAAAAAATGCGTTACGCATACCCTCTCACTCGGGGGAGTGGGAGGGGTATGTGGGACTCCCCGGGCAAGCCCAGTATACCCACTAAAACGACCCATCACTGAAATTCCCGCAGCGTCTTAGTGGGGGTGGACTGGGAGATCGGCGTAGTCTTTACGTCCAGTCCACCTCCGACGACCGTTGGGGGAGGCCCGGGAACCTCCGACGATGGTGGTGATGCGTGCAATGCGGGCGGAGGCGCCCCCGCGTCTGTCGCCCGCCCATCACCACCACGAGGAGGGAGAAGAGGACGTCTTCTCCGACCTCGCCTTCGTCTGCGGAGCGGCGCAGCGAGAGGATCGTCCTCCCGCGCGCGCTCCGCCGCCTCCTTCTGCGAGATGACATCCTCGCAAAAGGAGGCTACCGCGGCCCAGGACTCCTCACTCCCCAGCATGCATCTGACCACGCTGGGAAGTGAGAGGTCCTCTCCGATCTCCACAGTGAGACTGCGACGCGGCTCGGACCAAGCTGGGCACACCTCCAGTGTGTGCTGCGCCGTGTCCTCCGCCGCGCCGCAGTCGTGACACGCCGGTGTCTCCTCCCTCCCGATCCGGTGCAGGTGTGTGCCGAAACAGCCGTGGCCAGACAACACCTGCACCAGACGGAAGGAGAGGAAGCCGTGCGGCCGCTCGAGCCAGTCTCGCAAGACTGGACCGAGCGCGTCCAGCGTTCGACGGCTAAAGGTGGCGGAGGCAAGGTCCTCTGTCCAATGGACGATGATGGCGTCCCTCGCCTCCCTCCGCACGGCTTCCCGCTCCTCAGCGACGGGGCGCTCCCCGAGCGCTTTTCGGCACGCCGTCCATTCGTACACTCTGGCGAGCACCCATGCCTCCAACTCCCAAGGAGGGGTTCCCGCCAGAGCGCACGCCGCCGAAAAGCCTACCGACCGCTAGGCCCTCGCCACCCGCTGTGCAATGGCCCTTTGTGGCCTGCGGATGGCTGTCGCATTCTCCCTCCTGCTGAGGCAGTCCGCCCAGATTGGGGCCCCGTAGAGGGCCATACTCCTGAGGATGCCGGCATACAAGCGCCGGCATCGCGCGCTGGGGCCCCCCAGGTTCGGGAGGAGCCACGACAAGGCGCCGGCGGCCTTCAGCAGGCGCGTCGACAGCCCGCTGAAATGTGGGCCGAAGCGCCACCTGCTATCCAGTACCAGGCCCAGATACTTCATCTGGGCCTGGACCCCCACCCTGATGCCCTCCACAACAATGTGGGCATCTGGAGGGCAGCGCTGCCGAGGCCCGCGAAAGAACACGGCCTCGGTCTTGTTCAGCGCCACCCTCAACCCCAGGCGGCGGATCCTTCCTGCGACCAAGGATCCGCCAGCCGAGGCCAGACAGGCCGCCTCCTTGAAGTTTCTCCCCCGTGCAGTGAGCAGAGTGTCATCCGCGTAGCAGATGACACTCGTGCCACGGAGGAGGGCTCCTCTCAGCAGCCAATCGAACCCGATGTTCCAAAGGGGTGGCCCAAGGACTGACCCCTGTGGAACACCGTACTCTGCGCCGTACCGCCGCTACCTGGCCGTTTTGTCTACAAGGAGGACCTCTCGGTCCTCCAAGTAGTCGGCCAGGAGGTCCCGCAAGTATTGGGGCACTCCATGATAGCGGAGTGCCTCCAATATCGTCGAGTGGGGGACGAAGTTGAAGGCGTTGGCTATGTCGAATGACACTGCCAAAACTCCGTCCCCCGCCTCGACTGCCCCCTTCACCTGCCCCTTGAGCAGGGCCAGCGCGTCGATGGTCGAACGCCCCTGTCGGAAACCAAACTGGGCGTCCGACAGGTCTGGCCCTACCCCCCGCAGATGGCTGTTGAGCCGGCAGGCGATGATCCCCTCGAACATTTTGCCGACCTCATCAAGCAGGACGATGGGTCGGTATGCCGAGGGGGAGTCCGCTGGGCAAGGGAGAGTCCGCTGGGCAAACACTGCAACTCCTGAAAGACAGAATCAACGGTGGCGATCAGAAAAGTGACCCAGCAATTAAGATCGACGAGACTTCGATAAACGATTTAACTGGCTGCGAACCATAAGCCTAGCTACCAAACACCATGACCTAAAAATTAGCCTTATGATGTACTCGAAAGTGGAGCTAATTTTCAACGTCACCGCTAACTGTAGACATTTATGATACCAGTCATACTATAGTAGTCTTTGATACCAGTAAAGGCATACATGAGTCAAAGTTGAATCATTTCATGTACCTTCTAGCCATGATTTTAAAACCGGAGCACGGAAAATAATCTTGATTGCAGATAAATATGGGGGTAGTACTTCTTTGGAGAGTTTGTTGAGGATGTTTTTGGAAAGATTTTTTTTTCCTAATTGTTCAGTAGTAAAAGGTTTCGTATGGCGTATGGTCCGTCGTAATCTCTCATTTAAAACGGAGAAGATATGCTTTTTTATTTTAAGTTCATAACAAGAATTTCAAAAACATAAGGTTTACATACATTTTTTTTAAATCGGAGAAGTATCTATTTTTTAAATTTTATATCAAAAATATTTATGTCAAACAATATAAAATATTTTTTTAATTGACGAAACTATCGTCACGCTACCCCTAACAACCACGCTAAGTTACGAAGTCTGTTAAGTTTTCACGACCAAATAACTAAACCAGGTTCAGTTAGGGTAGGTCTCAAGTTAGGTATAGAAATATACCTTTTTTTGGATGGGAAATCAGCAATTGAATCCTCCCGCTCTGGGTAAAGCAGGAGGGAATGTCAGACTATATTATCATTGACTATATTAAATTAGTTTTTGATTTCGCTCCCACGAACGTCGCGCGTCGCGCTATTTCACAAAAAGCTCAACTCCTACTGAAAAGCACAGCTCCTCTTGTTTGTACAAACAAACGTCTTAACTTCTTTATAGTATTAGTTTATTTAGAGGAAGGGGAAATAGTGTCCTTTTACAAACTTAAAAACTAACACACAGAGGAGTGTGTGTTTATTTGTAAAAGAAAAAAAAAGACAAATAGATGATACGTCGCAAAGCATGACGCGTACCATAAATGAGTTATGCAATATCTATACTAATGTAATATTATAAAGCTGAAGATTTTGTTTGTTTGCTTGAAACAAAACATTTTGCCAGACCATGGAAACATACCTCATGCTTGGCGGTATTTGCGCTTGCAACCACTGAGCCACTAAGAGCGGATTGCACCAATGCGAACGCGATCAACATATGAACCACGTTTACAAGCAGTCAGTGTTATTATTTTCTATGGAATATTGACACTGACAACTCTTGAACGCAGCTTGATCGCGATTAATTTCATTGGTGCAATCCGCTCTTAGTGGCTCAGTGGTTGCAAGCGCAAATACCGCCAAGCATGAGGTATGTTTCCATGGTCTGGCAAAATGTTATTTTTTTCCGTATGAAAGATGGTCAGGTCACGCATATAAGGTAAAAAATATGAGTGCCAAATCTATATACTTACTAATATTATAAAGCAGAAGAGTTTGTTTGTTTGTTTGTTTGGTTGAACGCGCTAATCTCAGGAACTCCTGGTCCGATTTTAAAAATTCTTACAGTGTTAGATAGACCATTTATCGAGGAAGGCTATAGGCTATATCATCACGCTAAGACCAATAGGAGCGAAGCAGGAATGAAAAATGTTACGCAGACGACGTTGCGCGGCTCAGCTAGTGTATTATATTGTAATAAATATTCCTCATATCGAAAAGCACTGAAAGGAGTGTCGAGCCTGATTTTGGTAAAAAGTAAAACTGCATTATTGGATTTTTTAAAACATGTCAGTAACAGTTTGCTTAAGTAGCTTATGTCAGAAATTTTAAAACTAATTTGTTTAAAATTAGAGCTTTTCTTAAGTTTTCTACGTGGTATTACTTTCCAGAATTTGAACCTTATTAGCTTACTTTCAGATGGTGACATAATACAGGTTGAGTTATTTTTTTACAAAATCAACTGGTTTATTTCTGGGTAGGAATAACGATTTTTCAAAAATCCAATGATGCAGTTTTAGTTTTAACAAATTCGGACTCCTTTCAGTGTTTTTCAATATTCTTCATTGTTTCGGATTTGACCATGAAGGCACAGTTTAAAAAATTAAACTTGTATAACCACTCTTAGTGGCTCAGTTGTTGCAAGCGCAAACACCGCCAAGCATGAGGTATAGTTTCTTGGTCTGGCAAATTGTTCTTTTATATTTTCTGTATTTGCCCGACTTTGGATTCAGATCGAAGGCATTGGAACCCTAGCAATATTGAAAAAAAAATATCAGTGGCAATTTGTTGAATTTGGCTTCCGACTCCACAAAACTTGAAAAAAAAAGTCGCTATGCTAATAAGCAGCTGCCACTTGAGTTAACTTTACATTTGATACGAAGCACAAACTTATCAGCACTCGATAGTCGCAATACTAAACTGATAACGATACCCAGCGCTTTGACAATGATAACACCCGGAATTTAGTGTGATAACAATGCGGGGAATTAATAAGGTTTGATTGTGAAAAGGTTTCCACTTACTGCCCTGAGGCAGTAAACACTGGCAGTAAGGCTCCTAAACACTGCAACTCCTGAAAGACAGAATCAACGGTGGCGATCAGAAAAGTGACCCAGCAATTAAGATCGACGAGACTTCGATAAACGTTTTAACTGGCTGCGAACCATAAGCCTAGCTACCAAACACCATGACCTAAAAATTAGCCTTATGATGTACTCAAAAGTGGAGCTAATTTTCAACGTCACCGCTAACTGTAGACATTTATGATACCAGTCATACTATAGTATTCTTTGATACCAGTAAAGGCATACATGAGTCAAAGTTGAATCATTTCATGCACCTTCTAGCCATGATTTTAAAACCGGAACACGGAAAATAATCTTGATGGCAGATAAATATGGGGATAGTACTTCTTTGGAGAGTTTGTTGAGGATGTTTTTGGAAAGATTTTTTTTTCCTAATTGTTCAGTAGTAAAAGGTTTCGTATGGCGTATGGTCCGTCGTAATCTCTCATTTAAAACGGAGAAGGTATGCTTTTTTTATTTTAAGTTCATAACAAGAATTTCAAAAACATAAAGTTTACATACATTTTTTTTCAATCGGAGTATCTATTTTTTAAATTTTATTTCAAAAATATTTATGTCAAACAATATAAAATATTTTTTTAATTGACGAAACTATCGTCACGCTACCCCTAACAACCATGCTAAGTTACGAAGTCTGTTAAGTTTTCACGACCAAATAACTAAACCAGGTTCAGTTTGGGTAGGTCTCAAGTTAGGTATAGAAATATATCTTTTTTTGGATGGGAAATCAGCAATTGAATCCTCCCGCTCTGGGTAAAGCAGGAGGGAATGTCAGACTATATTATCATTGTCTAAAACCTCTGACTCTTTCGAACAAATTCCGCAATCCCGGCAGATAGAAATATAACTGCAAACCCAAAATAGGAAGTCTTAAAAAACCTTCCCTGAACACCAAAGACTATTAAACCACTTGACTGCGCATACAGTGCCCCGACGCACGAAAACTATTAGTGTTTTTGCTCAGATGTTAGGCAGCAGGCACTAGTAACCATTTTAGTTGTGACCAATTGTTAGACCTGTGGGCATGCTAAGTTTTTACAAATCGTTTTAATTTTTATGCAATTTATAACGCATAAAAATGCCTTCATACCCGGTGAATTTGTGTGGGAAACATTCCAAGACCTTTTGTTACAAAAATGATGGCATAACTTTTCATCGGAGAGTAAAGACTACGCAAAATATTTTTGATTTGAATCAGATGATGAGCCACTGCAGGGGTCTATATAAAATGGTGGTTAGGTGAACGAGCACACTGTGAGAAGCGCGCGTTGATGTCTTTTGGAAAAGTCTCTTTCTTTCATTAGGAAATACTTATATTTTTATCCCTTTCTTCCCCTTTGTATTTTTATCGTAAAAATCTGTGCTGTTACGTTTAATGATTGAAGTCGATTTATCGATGATCATAAAATTACAACTAATACAATTTTTAATCAATTCACATACTTACATTAAACACGTAACTACTTTAAAAATAGGAGGAGGGTCTCAGATTTTTCATCTGTGTGTTTGACATACATGTTTTCATTTTAGATTTTCGAAGATTTCAGAATTAAAATAAAAGTGGAAAGATAAGGTTAATAGGGAAACTAGATAGCTAGATATAGCGCTGTTTGTTTGGATTGAGTATTTTTATAATGTTAAAATCCATTTTATCGATATCGACTATTTTCCTTTAATCAAGTAGTGCCACCACTAATCATAGGCTACCTATGCAACTTGACCTTGAACGGACCAATTGCAGCCGCGCGTTGTTCCTCGTCCCCCGGCCCGCTGTAGTGAGCCGCGCACTTAGAAGAAATCGGCCTATACGCTCTCTAGTGGTTATATACTCTATGCTGAACACCCACCCGCAGTCACGGTGAAAGCGCTAGTTTTCGCTAAATTAGTTTTTGATTTCGCTCCCACGAACGTCGCGCGTCGCGCCATTTCACAAAAAGCTCTACTCCTACTGAAAAGCACAGCTCCTCTTGTTTGTACAAACAAACGTCTTAACTTCTTTATAATATTAGTTTATTTAGAGGAAGGGGAAATAGTGTCCTTTTACAAACTTAAAAACTAACACACAGAGGAGTGTGTGTTTATTTGTAAAAGAAAAAAAAAGACAAATAGATGATACGTCGCAAAGCATGACGCGTACCATAAATGAGTTATGCAATATCTATACTAATGTAATATTATAAAGCTGAAGATTTTGTTTGTTTGCTTGAACGCGCTAATCTCAAGAAGTAAAGGTACGATTTAAAAAAAAAAACAGTGTTTAAAAGCCAATTGATTGAAGGAGGCTATAGGCATCACGCACGCATAAATGTATAACATCACGCAGACGAAGTTGCGTGAGTAAGCTATAATAGAACATTATTATAAAACTGAAGAGTATGTTTGAAAAAATGTTCAGTGTAAGATAGCCTATTTATTGAGGAAGGCTATAGGCTATTATATCATAACGCTAAAATAAATAGGAGCGTAGCATTAATGAAAAATGTGACGCAGACGACGCGTGACGTTGCACGGGTCAGCTAGTGGTAAGATAATCTCTAAAAGTGCTGATTCCAAAAGTGCTGAGTAATAAACAATTGTTTCGCTGAGTGTCATACATAGTCATAAATTATTGTAATGCTTCTTCTAAAAAAGCTAGTTTTACACCTGCTAAAAAATCGCCCTACTAAAGGCCAGTAGTAATATTCTTGAAATCCTCACATTTAACTCTTTCATTTGATATATGCTACACGGTACAGTTGAGTGGCCCATATTCAACATTTATTTATTTAAGTTATGCACCCGTGTCTGGGTCACAGCATTTCATTTATATTATGCACCAAACAACTGAATCGGTCCCGTAGATTCGCAAATAATCGGCCATTCAGCCGGAGCGACAGGCAGATACCAGAGTGATTCTATAAGGGTTCCGTTTTTAGGGTTCCGTAGCCAAATCGCAAAAAACGGAACCCTTATAGATTCGTCAAGTCTGTCTGTCCGTCCGTATGTCACAGCCACTTTTCTCCGAAACTATAAGAACTATTATGCTGTTGTAATTTGGTAAGTAGATGTATTTTGTGAACCGCATAAAGATTTTCACACGAGAATTGAAAAAGAACAATTTTTTTTTTTCATCAAACCCATACGTGTGGGGTATCTCTGGATAGGTTTTCAAAAATGATGTTGAGGTTTTTATTATATTTTTTTTCTAAACTGAATAGTTTGCCAGAGATACTTCCAAAGTGGTTAAATGTGTCCCCCCCTGTAACTTCTAAAATAAGTGAATGATAAAACTAAAATAAAATATATGATGTATATTACCATGTAAACTACCAGCGAAAATTGGTTTGAACGAGATCTAGTAAGTAGATTTTTTTAATACGTCATATTTAATCGTAAATCGCAACTTTTGTAGTTTGCACGTCAAGACGTCACCCACAATATAAAGTATAAGTAAATACCTACACGTTTGTACGGAACCCTCGGTGCGCGAGTCCGACTCGCATTTGGCCGGTTTTTTTTCCATTTTAACGTACGGAATCCTAAAAAGTTTAAATTATTAAACAACTTTTTATCTCGTGCAATTTCCAGGATTAGCTCGCACAATCATGCTGAACAAATTCAGCAAATTGTTTGTACAACGTAGAAGTAAATACACGTATCCGCTTTGTAAACTGTTTATTTTGAGATCACCGGCAGAAGCAACGATTGTGTACCTAGGTTTATAATATACCAGCACTTCGCCCGCGGCTTCGTCCGTGCTGTAAAGGACATGTCCGAAAATGGTTTTTTATCACTAATTCCAACCAGGACAAGTTAAATATATTTGTATAGACATCCCAAAAACGAAAAGTTCTGACTATATCATACATTTTTATACACCTCTAATTTTGAGAAAAACCGTTTTTATTTTAGTGAGAATTTACTCCTAAAACGAATAAACCTTTCTAAATATCTATTGAATAAAATGAACACACCCCAAAAAATCTTGTCAAAACTGACACATGGTACTGCCATGTGTCATAACTGTCAGATAATATTTGATGTAAAAAAAAACGTTAATTATATCCAGATTATTGTACTTTCAAAAGTAAGAAATAAGATGAAATTGGATATTTTCAGTCCATAACAAGTAGCATAATTCTTCTAGCAAAATCAAAAACTGATTGCACACTATATGATTATGGCTGCTTTTGATGTTTACGTGCAAGTTGCAATGATTTACTAAGACCCCGTATCAAGAAGTGCATGTTTCAGCCTAGTCCACAGGGGTTGCTTAGCAGGAGTAAATAATAATAGTAGCTGCTGATCGACAACATTGTTTAATGACATAGGAGAATTTATTTTGTGACTTGGAATATTGAGATCGGGAGTAGACGAAAAGCCTTTCTAAAATAATGCTATTTAAAAACTGATTAATACGCTATAACTGAACGCAAGGGTTAAGGATTTTTTATGGAATAAAACTATATTTAAAAAGGTATTCATTTATTAATTTTCATCATGTTCAGTCTTTCCTTATCAAAATATTGTCGAGAAACTGAGCCAATCCAAGATACTAGACAATTGTCATCACATGAGCACAGCTTGCAACAGTCCTTTTCCCAATTATGCAACTGCAATAACAATCTGAACTACAGTTTTGCCAAGTAGTTTCTGACAGTTTCAATAAAATATAATTAGGTGTATACACTCTATTAGTATAGCGGCGTGACTTTACTACAGAGCTAGACCTACTTTCCATATTGTTATCAGTCACTTGGGCCTTTCTTGGTGGTTCTATCACTTCGTGAGTATTATTAAGGGTTCTTTGTCAACATGCTCGAGCATTAGCAGGGATCTGAAATTAAGTTTAGTTTTCTGTGTGTTCCAGTAATCAGAGATATACAAATCAAGCATTCATTACAGTACAATCAGACATTCATTTATATTTACCTGACGGGGTCTGATACTGCTTGCTACATAAGCGTGCTCAGGACGACCATCAGGAAGGGGATCAGCGTGTCTGGCTGTTCTTGTTGAGATAGAAATGCCACACTACACACAAACTGATTGATGACTCAGCTGCCGGTCACCACAGCTGTTGTGCTCATATCTGTTATTGAGTTCTAACAATATAAGTTGTATGCATTCTTGGCAAATACGATCTCCATCTGTTACATAAAACAAAAAAATGTGTCTGTATCATTTTTCTGCATGTAGTTTGAGCAACATAGTGCTGTTTTTCAACCTTATGAACACAAAAACCCAGTTACAATTTATATAAAAAATAAAAAAAAAATAGTAAAAGCATACATTACCACCTGAGCAGTCCATTTTTCAATTATAGAGACTATCTCAGGGCTCATGCTTAAAGCGTTATACTCGTACTGCTGATTATTTCATTCAGAGAGCCAGTGTTGTAGGTAACAATAATCTGAAAATAGAAATGGAAGTTAATGATTGCAGACTGATATAGAACTTAAAAAGGCAAACGTGCATATAAAATCCATATGGAGCTAAATAGGAATTGAACACTACTTACATTCGGGTAATCTTAAAGCCAAAGTCCTAATGGCGTGCAATATCAAATAATCGTTACGAAAAAGCCAAGTCGTCAGGGTTATAGGCTCATAAACTACCGGTATACATATCCTGTGCCAAGTAGAAGAGTCGGTTTTGAAAAAGCCAAGTCAGTAAAATCGAGTAAATCAGTAAACACAAATTAAAACAAATACGATAACACTAAGGCAAGAGCGAACGAACGATAGTGTGACGGTATGATTTATTGTTTGGACAGATGAAAAGTTCATCTGTCATTGTCAAAGAGTGTGGGAGGTTTTATTTTGGTTGCCATCAAAAAATAAAATATATGCACGTAAAATAAATATTATAACAATTTTTTCATAATTGGAGGGGTCTAAAAATATTATTTCAATGGTTCCAAGTTCCTAATATTTAGCACAACTATTAAGGTGTAGTTTGATGCTGGTTGGATTTTTCTCGGAATAAAAAACCAACCTCCATACAAAAAGCGGACATCTCCTTTCTTAAGGATCCCTAATTTATCTTGTAATAAATAGTCTATGTTACTGAGGGATAATGTAGCATTCTAATGGTGAAAGAATTTATAAAATCGGTCGAGTAGTCTTTGTCTTTATTCGTTACAAAATATAAATCTTTCCTCTCTATATTAGTGTACAAGTGTAGCTGTAGATATTATTTATTTATATTATATACTTTATTGTACACTAAATTTAAAATACGTACAGAAAATGTTAAACTAAAAACATACAATTGGCGGCCTTACCGCGTTCCGCGATCTCTTCCAGATAACCTAGAATGAAAAGTGATTGCCTGGACACGAAATGGGGTTGCACTAGGTGCAAATATACAGAAATACAGCATTACAATATAACTACTATAACAGATACATACAAAATATACAGACACATACAGATACATATATAATATTTTAAATATAAAAGTAAGAAAATGTGTAACAAATATCGAAATCATGTATCTGTGTGAATAGGATCCGGTTCAGCTTTCCATTGTAACTTCAATTTTCTGGTTGTTAGGTAACATTCTAGGATAGAGGTTCGCGTTCAAATTGATTTCGGATTGGTGCGATTGTGGGGTGGTGGTTTGTCGTATATCATGAGACTTTGGGCTATACAGAATTTCTAAGGGTTCCAGATCCATTTAAAAAATCGGTCAGGTGTGAGTCGGACCCTCTGTACTACGGAGCAAGTACAAAGAGGAGATGCTGTAATTAGATTTCCCTAAGAAACATCGCATGACATTTTGCGGGGTGAGGGGGTGTTAGACTCCGCCCATTTCTTTTTTTGCCATTTGCCAGTCAATAGCAAAACTACTCGCTCGTTCTGTCGAATTTATTTTGAAGTTACGAAACTATCTCACACTAGATGTCACTAAGTGCAGGATGCAACTGGGTCGTACTCCTGGTGTACCAAATAGCGAAAAAAAAAACGCTTTTCCTATATAGGAACGGAAGCCTAATTTAATTTGTATTTAATTTAATTTTTCTTCTTCGGGTAAGGAATTCTAAATACGGAGCCCTTATGCATAGGATCGCTCATAGGTCTGTCTGTCTGCCCGTCTGTAAAACACAATTTGCCTCGAATCTACAAGACCAATTCCGTTGAACTTTGATACACATAATGAAATTCTGTGGCTCGAACACAGACGCTTTACGTACTTGATTTATTTTATTCGTCATCTTTATTTGTAATCTGGAAGCTTAGTAAGAAAACCCGTTTATTCCGGCAGAAGTTACACGGAAAATTATAAAATTAAATGAGAAATAATCTCTTCGTAAAAGAGATTAAATCACCTATTAATTGAAGTCACATCACAGTATTTGCTGATATCCTGGAGTTGACCTCCGAAAATCTGAACCATATACGAGTATTATAACAACAACTTTCAGTACCTGAAATAAATTAAATAGGATGATATTATCAGTCATTGCAGAGACAATGCCATTATAATATACACTGATCAAAATAGCCATAACTTTCATTGCGTGCGCTCATAAAAATTTATATAAATTACTTTAACAGACAACTAATGTATATTGAACTGAAAAAGTCTTGAAGTCTGGATGAGATATTCTTATTTCTTTTATCTGTATGTGTAACTAATATTACAAACCTGAAGAGTCTATTCGTTTGGTTGAATGCGCTAATTTCAGTAACGACTTCATCGAATTGATAAAATCTTTAGTTTTGGATAGCCCATTCATTGATAACGGCTTTAGGCTATTAACATCACGCTGCGATCAATAGGAGCGGAGCATTCATAAAAATCTGACGCAGACGAGGTGAATAACTTTTGGATAACACGGAATTATGCTGTGGTTTTAATACTACACAAATCATCACCTGCCTAGCCTTTTCCCAACTATATTGGGGTCGGCTTCCAATCAAACCGGATTCAGCTGAATACCAGTATTTTACGTGGAGCGGCTGCTTACCAGAACTCCACAACCCATTAACTGGATAACACGGTACTCCTTGGCAAGACTGGTGTCAGATTTTCTGACTTCTGACCGTCCGTAACGACTGCCAAATGTTGTTAATGTTGTTGTTGATCTTAACAACAACAGCTTAACTTGCTTTCCGAGGCACTGAAGAAACTTGGCATGTTAAGATGGTCACCCATCCACAGACCAACCTCGGCAAGCGTTGCTTAACCTTGAAGATCGACCTGTGCGGCTTTTATTATTTAACCACGAGTTCCTCCTTTTTTAAAACTACACATAAAAGAAAGTATAAGCAATATTTTGATGAGGAAATCACGAACTATACGGCTTTATATGTGAATCACTACATAGTGTAAAACAAAGTCGCTTTCTCTGTCCCTGCGTTTTTTTTAATAGATAGATTGATTCAAGAGGAAGGTTTATAATTATGTATAATAACATCCACTGCACCCGTACGAAGCCGGGGCGGGTCGCTGGTAAAAACTTAAAAACGAAAAATGAGAAAATAAAATCATATCTAGCGTTCCATTCATTCTAAAGCAATAGGAATTGGTGGAACGGTAGGTTACTGTAGAATAATTAGAAACTGGAATACGTAGTTTTCTATTGAAATGTTATTTTTTATTCGTTTTTCATGATGCGGATATTACGAAACTTGGATATTTTTTTAAAAAAGAACTACAAGTCGTAGCCAAGCCGGAGTTGAATTCTCGTACCAAAAATGATAAAAACTATCGATTACCTGAATAAAAACACGATGACACAAAAATCTACACTAAACCCGTTCGTGTGACATAAATGACATGTTGAACTCTCGTACCAAAAATGATAAAAACTATCGATTACCAGAATAAAAACACGATGACACAAAAATCTACATTAAACCCGTTCGTGTGACATAAATGACATGTTGAACTCTCGTACCAAAAATGATAAAAACTATCGATTACCAGAATAAAAACACGATGACACAAAAATCTACACTAAACCCGTTCGTGTGACATAAATGACATGTTGAACTCTCGTACCAAAAATGATAAAAACTATCGATTACCTGAATAAAAACACGATGACACAAAAATCTACACTAAACCCGTTCGTGTGACATAATGCCCGTTGGTGTGTAGATGTGGATGTAACCACGTTCTGTCAGAGGGTCGTCGATCGACCTGTTTGCTGACACATTACTGTAATAGTTAGCATACACGAGGATACAGTACATACCGGCTCTCGACAACTTCCTCCCATCGATTCTTTTGCTACCTTGGTTGCTTTCTTTATAATAAAACTAGCTGACCCGCGCAACTTCGTCTGCGTCACATTTTCCATTACTGCTCCGCTCCTATTTGTCTTAGCGTGATAATTTATAGCCTATAACCTTTCTCAATAAATGGGCTATCTAACACTGAAAAAATTTTTCAAATCGGACCAGTAGTTCCTGAGATTAGCGCGTTCAACCAAACAAACAAATAAACTCTTCTGCTTTATAATATTAGTATAGATAAATAAGAAACTGCCAATTTATTTATATCACCAAAACCAAATGCAGAATCGAACAAAGCAATTGGCTACAGAAGTGAAATTATGAAGATAAAGAAAAAAAAAACAAAAAAAAAAATGAAAATCTACTTGCTGTGCCAAAATAGCCAAATTAGCACATTTCACTCCCCCCACCACACATACACTCACACACACACCATACTCACTCTCAGATACTCAATTGTACCTACCTATTTACTAAACTTACACACAAACACAGTTTCCTTTCTATTTTTTTTTATTATCAGATTTTTTTATGTTTAGTCTTTGTTATAAGCCTATGATTTTGTAAATTCTTACTGCACTTTTTAGTGTACTGTACAATACCAAAACTTGAAGCATTCTCAAGGGTTGGAGACCTGGTGTCTTGAAATACGGCTCAACTTCGTTTTAGCAACTGTGGGTTTGGAGCTTGATTATTTTTTTGGGTAGAGTACTCTTCTTGTAGAACACTATCACAAAGTTTTATAGCGCGCAACCACACAGTTTGAGAGAAAAAAAATCCTAAAAATTCAGTTTTCTCTAACCTATTTACGAAAAAATGACATAATTTGCCACAGATAACTTAAAAAAATCGGTCCAAGGTCGTTTCGTTTTACGGTCAGACTAAGTGACCACACATTTAAATGTTTTTTTTTTATTAAATATTATAGTTTTTTACTTTATTTTATTTTTAAATAGTTGCGCAAGTATTGTGTTTTCAAATAAAAAGCAAATAATAAAATTAATTAAATAAAAAAAATAAAAAAATTCGCGGTTGTGGGTAACGAAACGTAATTTCAAAATATTTGATGTATGCGACGTTTATGTTTGACAGTTGTCATTCATTCATCGTTTGTACTCACAGACGAGAGCGTCTATCGTACTCCCGTTTGTTTCAACGATTGAATGACACCATGGCGTCTCCGAAGTCCCCGCCTTCAGATACGTCATCTCGCGATCCCGAAGTGCTAAGTGTTGTGCAAGTGTTGGACTCAAGTGAGCCACTTGTGCGTACTACACCAAGGATTGCGTCTTCGAGTGTTGTGCAAGAGCGAGCGGAGCGAGCTCTGGACCTGGGGGCACACCGACTCGGATAGGTTAGGTTAGAAGGGGATGGCCATGATTCGAGGTTATTTTTTTATAAACCACTCAGAAGTAGGAGCCCCGCGCAGCGGGGCTCCGTCGACATTTTCTTTCAAATTAACATTTCTGAGAGGTTCGAGTATGACCTTGAGTATATTCTTGACGTTGGAGTTTGATAGAGGGCAATATTCTACGATTTTAGGCATATTTTCACCTTGAAGTGTTTGACCTTGACCTTTACGAGTTTGACCTTGACCTTGAAGATGCCCCTGACCTTAATTTAGATTAAAAGCTTATATAGAGTCGCCACGTAATCTTCCCCACCCTTAATACTCCCACTATCCCACCAATCCCGAAAGAAAGTTTTGGCGATTTTTTTTCAGCCCCTATGGTTTTGCGCGTTTTGGTACTTTCAAATTTACTATAGAAAAGGTGCATTCTACCCAAAAAAAATACCTACTATAAAAAACGGCAGTTAGCTAATCCGAAGTCCTTCCTGAAATACAGACCTCAAGTCTAGTTTAGGCACCAGTCTCTCACAGTATAATTGATTGCTGATACGTATTTTGTATTGCTACATCTCTAATGTACCTTTACAGTGGTGAGAAATAAATGAATATATCATATCATATCACAGTGCGACATCACTCAGAGGTTCCATCGATAGTACAATCGCGGACAACGGTGGATTTCTTTTTATTTTACCCTCATGCTAGATGGAAGTAAGCATCCATTCTCTGTACGTATCAACAATACTTATCAAAGGAAGAAATCTAGTATCAACTTTGAAAGTGCTTGCTTGAAGGACTAGAGAATTGTCCTTTGACGGGTCCCAGTACGGCCAGTGTCTGCGAGGGTAGCGGAGTTGTTTGAAAGTCTCCCGTGGTAGTTTTTATATACACCCATGGTAGTTTTTAAATACCCATGGTAGAATTACTGTAGGTATAACAGAGTTTTTGGAGAAAATGTTTTTCGAGTATGGCTGTCAGTTAATGAATTAAGCTTGGGCCTGAGGGGCAGGCAGGGGAAGTAGAATCTGCCAGGGTTATGGAAATTGATCGAAAGAGTCACCGCGGCCCTGTAACTCAAAGTGCTTTATGAGGAACACGGATATCATGGGTTTTAGTCAATAAGAGTCTAACACTCTCTTCTGTTCCACCATTTTTTTTTATATTGTCCTTGTAGAATGTTAATTTTGCTGGTTCTTCAGGTAATGGCCAAAATCAAAATGATATAATAATTAATCAATTTTGGTTTTGATTGTATAGAGTACTTACTCTGGGACACGGATATTTTTGGAAAATAGCGGTTAGTCGATCAGAAATATTGTTGGTTTGTGGTGTTCTTGTACACATGGAGTTTTGGTAATTGGTCGTTCTGATCCTCAGAAAAACTGGATATAATCGTAGTACCTAAAAAATTGTTAAAAATAAATCTAGAAAGATACGATGGGTCCGAATTATGAACCCAATAGACAACCTTTGATATCGCGTATGTGGTAAAGTTGACTGGTAAAGAATGTCTTGTTGCACTAAATACGCTCATGAAGGTACTTACATCATCACCTGCCTGGCCTTTTCCCAGCTGTCTGCGAGACCTCAAAAACCCATTAACTGGTTAACACAATACTTCTTTGGTAAGACTGGAGCCAGACTTTCTGGCTTCTGACAATCCGTCGCGATTTCCAAATAGCTCTACTCGACAAATGGCAGCCGAGACTGGGAGCCCGGGACCAACGGCTTAACTTGCTTTCCGAAGCAAGGATTAGTCTCGGTGTGTTTAGATGGTCACCCAATCACAGACCGACCTCGGCAAGCGTAGCTTAACTTTGAAGATCGACGCGTGCGACTGTTATACTTTAAGCTTTTGTCTCACCGCCGGCTAGTTGCTATCGACTCTTTGCTCGCTGAGGATAGGGACAAAAAATATAGATCTCGTAAGTGTAAAAGAGACACATACATTTATAGTCGATAGCTGGTTGTTCACACTGCCGGCGAGCGGCTCCTACCTCTAATTACCTTATACCCACCAGCGGTAATGAGCCTGTCTGTCCTAAAAAAATCTAATTAGTCGGTCAGTTAGATTATCAAAAAATATTTGACCCGTGTTTTCTCTTTTATTACGGGAACCAAAATTGACGAAGTTACGACGCTTTTAAAATTCTCAATAAATGTCACGCCGTGGCATAATTTTTAGCGGGTAGTGACGTCACGAGCGGACTCCCGAGTTTTGATCCGTTTTATCTTTCTCAATATTCATTGATTTAAAAAAAAAACAAAAAATACGTGTCCATTATTTTTCAAAACTCTAACTGACGGACTAAATAATTTTGCAATTAGTGGATGATGGAATCTAGCCTATTTCTACCTATAGTGCGGCCCGTCGCACAAAAGCACTCGCTATAAGCCGAGCGTCAAAACAATCGAAACTTTTCACTCGCTAATTTGTTTCGAGTTTGAAGCTACATATACTAGCTACTCGCTGATCGCCGGCGATAAAACAAGTGCCTTAGCCACGAGCTCCAAAAAAAGTTTCAAAAATTATTTAAAAACCAATCGTCCTTCTGAGTTATACTTGGAACAACTATCGACCCCAACCGTTTAATAAGCTCAACAGAGCTCAACATTAAGTCAGTAAGTTATAAGTTAATAGTTCAATAAAGTTCTATTGTCAGCTCATTCTATTATTGAGTGAGTTCTGTTCTATTCAACGTTTGAATAGGTTTTAATCCTATTTGGAATTGGAGTTAGTAGGCACTGTTTTAATGTGGAACCCGTTTTAATCTTAAAACTACCTAAAATTATTTGTGCGACATTCATTTATATTAGGGTTCCGTATCGAAAGGGTAATAAAATGGGACCCTATTACTAAGACTCCTCTGTCTGTCCGTCTGCCACCAGGCTGTATCTCATGAACCGTGATAGTTAGATAATTGAAATTTTCACAGATGATGAATTTCTGTCGCTGCTATAACAAGAAACACTAAAAAATAGAATAAAAATAATTGATTAAAGGGGCTCCCATGCAACAGACATGTTATTTTTTTCGTTTTTATAGATAACTAGCTGACCCACGCAATTTCGTCTGCGTCAAATTTACATTAATGCTCGCCTCCTTTTAATCTTAGCGTGATGATATGTAGCCTATGCATGTATGCTTCCCCGATAAATGGGCTATCTAACACTGAAAGAATTTTTCAAATCGGACCAGTAGTTCCTGAGGTTACCCCAAACATACAAACTTGCAAACAAATGATACCTCTTTATAATATTAGTATAGATGGGATGGCACGCTTCGTGCCAGTCCGACCGACTCGCACTTGGCAGGTTTTTTATTATTTTTGTGATTGAATTTTGAATTTTTTTATTTGTTTTTTTTTTTTTAATAAAAGTAGCTATTTTCGAGTGTTTGACGAGTGTTCGTGTGGATCTAGAAATGTAGATTGTAAATTACCTCGTACCTTATTAACCGTTGGACGGATTTCGACTATTCAGGTGCCGTTGGATTCAGTTCAAAATGTACCCAAGTGTTCTTAGATGGGTTTTAAAAAAAATATCAATACCTATTGCGGATTGTTGGCGCTAAATTGTAACTAGTTAATATTTATTTTTTAACCAAATCTAACGAGTAGGGTATCAAAATGAAAGGAAATAAATGAAAGGAAACAAAAATATATGTAAGCTATATGTCTTTGTCCATGAAAGTTTTGCTTTGGTTGAAAATTCACATCGAAGCGGACGTTACTTTTTGATCTTTTCTCGACTCGACCTCGTCTTCGTCCTTATAAAGTATCTTTCAAGTCTAAAAGCCTATTAAGACGGTAAAGTACTAATAGTTAACCTTAGGCCATAATAAAGTTTGGTTTATTACGTCAATAAACCCATTCTCATATAAGAACGTACTAAATTTTATCACACATCGTCGTAAGGGCGAATAAGGGTGAGCCTTATATCTTAGGTCTTTGTTAATACAATCTCTAACTGTGGTTGAGTAGTTTAGGAGCTTGCCTTGAGACCGGGTCGTGGGTTCGATTCCCACGGGAAGCGTACTTTGTAAAGTTGTTCTCAGTTTGACTTGGACATTGCAGGCTTGAATCACCTGATTGTCTGATAAAAAAGATGATTCCCGTGCTTCGGAAGGCAAATTTAAGCCGGTGGTACCGCCAAATAGTGGTCGTTAAACCATGTCAGAGGCGCAAACTATAGGCAATTCGAGTAGATGTCTATTGTCTGGACAGTAGCTCTCACTGTGTAAACTAGCCATTTTTTTTAAACCCTTTTTCATAAAAATCTTAGCTAACTTCTAGGTCGAAGTATCTTACGTATCTAGGTACTAGGTACGTAAGTACAGGTAAATATTTCTGGCTCATCAAAGGGAGCTTTTACAAATTTACTGTTTTACCAAATAATCACTTTTCTGTAGTTTTGTTTAGTAACACCCCTTAAAAAAGTCCATCGACTAGTAAGCCAGCTACATCACATGCAACCACGCAGGTTATACCCGTCACATTACCAAACGGTTGCCGCGTAGTCTCCTCTTAGTGGTTGCGTATTTACGTCGTCACAAAAAAAGTCTTGCGTGTGAAATTCCGAAAAGAGAAGTTTTTTTTTTAAATTGTATTTCGTCATCAAAATAAGCCTTAAACAAAAGACATAGGCTCAGTTTCAAGAACGAACTTCGCTACAAATTTTCAAACACACGTTGTCTAGCTGTGATTGTGAATGTATTTCCAAAAGAAAATCAATCCACTTGACCTTTGTTTAATCTGTGATGGTTTGATAATTTTTTTTACAGTAACCTAACTCTTTAGGCTTTTACAATCGTACGCCGTTTAACTCGATCCTAGATCCTCAATCCAAGAGACGTATATCGTCTTTGATAGGCTAAAAGGTTTATCCCCATCTTTGATCTCAAATATATCTGTGGGATAACAAGACTCCTGGCCACCCGCTTTCCAAACGACACAATACACTGGAGTGTACCCTAAGTAATTGCAACCTATAACATTGTAGCAGCGTACATTTGCTCCAGAAAGAACGCCCCATTCCATGGATAATAAACGGGATATATTGCCGGTGAAGATAAAGAAAATGGAAGGTCTGCGCCTATTTATACGTCTTATAGGACGATATTGAAGAAATTATGTGCATGGGGAGAAACATTTGGCGGAAAAATCAAAGGGAATAAGCCAACTTTATTGAATAACCCAACGGTCCACCTACTCGTATAAACAAAATAAATAATGTTTATTGAGCGCATACAATGAAAAGAGATATCATGCTTTGGATGATAATGAGCATAGACGAAGGTACACAATGGTTATTTTCAGATACAAATAAAATCGGAACTTGCCATAGTTTCTATCATTCTATTACATAGGCTGATGCCAAGCGAATTCAAAACTTTGATGGGTCACACGTTTTGAATTCAGTCGGTATCGGTATAAGCTGTTGTCGTCGATGTTTCGATTTTACTCGTCTTGATTTGAGCCGTCTTTGTCTCGATTTGAGCCGTCGTCGCCTCGATTTGAGCCGTCGTCGTCTCGATTTGAGCCGGCATCGCCTCGATTTGAGCCGGGGCATCTCAATTTGAGCTGTCATCGCCTCGATTTGAGCCGGGGCGTCTCAATTTGAGCCGAGATTGCCTCGATTTAAGCCGGGGCGTCTTAATTTGAGCCGGAGCGTCTCAACTTGAGCCGTCGTCGTCTCGATTTGAGCCATCATCGTCTCGATTTAAGCCGTCGCCGTCTCGATTTGAGCCGGCATCGCCTCAATTTGAGCCAGGGCGTCACAATTTGAGCCGTCATTGCCACGATTTGAGCCGGAGCGTCTCAATTGAGCCGTCGTCGTCTCGATTTAAGTTAGAGCGTCGCAATTTGAGCCATCATCGCCTTGATTTGAGCCGGGGCGTCTCAATTTGAGCCGTCGTCGTCTCGATTTGAGCCGTCGTTGTCTCAACTTAAGCCGTCGTCGTCTCGATTTGAGCCGTTATCGTCTCGATTTGAGCCATCGTCATCTCAATTTGAGCCGGGCATCTCAATTTGAGCCATCGTCGTCTCGATTTGAGCTGTCATTGCCTCAATTTGAGCCAAGGCGTTTCAATTTGAGCAGCCATAGCTTCGATTTGAGCCCAGGCGTTTCAATTTGAGCCGTCATTGCCATTATTTGAGCCGGGGCGTCTCAATTTGAACCGTAGTCGTCTTGATTTGAGCCGTCGTCGTCTCGATTTGAGCCGTCGTCGTCTCGATTTGAGCCGTCGTTGTCTCAACTTAAGCCGTCGCCGTCTCGATTTGAGCCGTTATCGTCTCGATTTGAGCCGTCGTCATCTCGATTTGAGCCGGGCGTCTCAATTTGAGCCATCGTCGTCTCGATTTGAGCTGTTATCGCCTCAATTTGAGCTGAGGCGTCTCAATTTGAGCCCAGGCGTTTCAATTTGAGCCGTCATTGCCATGATTTGAGCCGGGGCGTCTTAATTTGAACCGTAGTCGTCTCGATTTGAGCCGTCGTCGTCTCGATTTGAGCAGTCGTCGTCTCGATTTGAGCCGTCGTTGTCTCGATTTGAGCCGTCGTCGTCGATTTCAGTCGGTCGGTTTAAGTCATCGTAGACTCAATTTGTAAAAGACAGTTGAACGAATGAATTTGCTTAGAAAATGTACAGATGAATGCAATTTCAAAGTAAATTTTATAAAAACAACCTTGTTTTCATTTTCTTCATTGACATACTATTATAGAGCAGTATCTTTGGCATAACACAGGTATTTATAACAGTTCTTTATAGTATAAAAAAAAGACATAGCTTGCTTTCACGAAGTACATTTATTTACTCATACCTTTCTACTTCCAATCCTCGAGCGGTTTGGGACAAACCATTAAGAATGTTAAATTGGCGGCATTCGTTCCCGGTGCCAACAAATGTGTCGGTGACAGCATGGTTTAGTGGCTCCAATTACGTAAGCGTTTGCTTAGCGCTAGTGGTTTGTGTTTAGAGGGTAAGCAGAAAGGTTTGTGGCGTGTGTGAGATGAATTCTGTTTGATCTTTTCACGGTATTTGAAAGGTGACGTGTGATTGGATTTGCGGTATTTGAGAAGCTTGTGGCTAAATAATAATTCTTGCCAAGTACCTAGGTCCGTGTTACCCAGTTAATGGGTTGTGCAGGTCTGCAGCCGCTCCACGTAAAATCCTGGTTCAGCTAAATCCGGTTTAACTGGAAGTCGACCCCAATATAATTGAGAAAAGGCTAGGCAGATGATACACACCAGCACCACCGTGTGCTTGAAGTTGATGTGAGGATACCCGGAGTCAAAATATGAGCAAAATGAAAAAGGAAGCAAATCAGCGCTAAGCGTTTCCAAACGTCTTTTATAATGCGCACAGCAAAGGAGTGGAACTCTCTGCCTGCGTCTGTGTTTCCGAATGTTTACAACCCTAATCTCTGCAAAGTTAGAGTAAACAGGCTCCTTCTGGGTAAGCTCGCTCCATCGTAGACTTTGTCTCTGTCATTTCTGACCAAGACTAAGGTCAAGACCAAACTCATCTCAAATAAAAAAAGCTTTTGCAAGTAACTTCGTTAGCGTTGTTGGAATTAAAACTGGTCATTTTTCGTTACAGTAGCGCAGAATATTCAGGCTTTGCACCCTGAAACCAGTGATGAACTGAAGATATATTCACTATAATTATGTGTGTGACTAATTTACAAGGCTTTACTTTACTAGACAATAATTATGTGAAGCCTCAATTTCCATTTATTTTTTACGTTGCTTAAATAGACCAGCCAAATGCAAGGCAAACTAGCATACGCAGGTTTGCGTATTATAAAATAAATGAATTATTTGTTGTTACAGTGGCAATTGAAATACACAATTTGTAAAAATTTCAACTGTCTACCTGTTACAATTCTTGAGATACAGCTCGCTGACAGATAGACGAACGGACGGACAGTGTAGGCTTAGTAATAGGGTTCCGCTGGTTACTTTTTGGGTACGAAACCCTAAAAATTACAGTAAAATTGGCATCAGAGAGCCATTTTGAAGATTTCAGGAGTGGTTCTGAAAAACCCCAAATAACCAATGAATAAATAAAAACTCACCCAGTAGACAGTATACTGAACTACCTCAAACTATTTCTCATGGACCGTAAATAAAACAATGACTAGCAACAACAAAAATGAATTGTCATTCATGAATTATTGAAACATTTAGCGGAGCGATAAGACACGAACAACGAAAATTGTTGTTTTCGATTTAACTATTTATATATTTTAACCCAAATTAGTAAGTGCTCATGGTGACATAATAATAGCCGTACGAGTCGATCTTCGAGGTTAAGCAACACTTACCGAGTACAGTTTAAGGATGGGTGACCATTAGGTATTGATAGAGACTTCTCGGTGACTTGATTGACGAAAGCACGCTAAGCCGTTGGTCCCAGCTGTCATTTGTAGATCTTTGACGGTCGTTCCAGCCAAAGCCAAAAAATCTGACTGCCCTGGGGTTTAATTGGGAAAGGCAGATTTACTGAGTACCTACGCAATAACGAAAACATAGACATTTTATACTTGTCTTATTAAACATATTGGGCAAGCCCAGCAGTGGGACAACATAGGCTTACAACTTATTTCTATAAGTTGTTAGTTGTTGTTGTGTGTTGTTAGTTGTTTTTGTTGATGTTGTAGCTTTAAAATATAGGGGAAGACCAGCAGTGGGACGGCATAGGCTTACAAAAAAAACTTATTTCTTTTGTTGTAAGTTATTGTGTGTTGTTAGTTGTTGTTGTTATAACTTTAAAAATATGGAGGAGGCCCAGAAGTGGGACGTCATAGGCTTACCAAAAAATAACTTATTTCTATAAGTTGTAAGTTGTTGTGTCTTGTTGCTGTTGTTATAGCTTAAAAAAACATCTTGCACATATTATATTACACACGTTGGCTTTTTCTTATAAGCCTAAGTCGTCTCACTGCCAGGAACTGTCCCCAAAGATTTGAAATTCTTTGTATATTAGAATTGATTTTCATTTAATAAAGGGTTAAAACACAGATGTGTCACCAATCTATTTCCAGTCCTCAGCAACATACACTTAACCTTTAACACTGGATTAAGTTCACGATATCAAATTGACGGTGGCGGTTAAATATTCATGAGTAAATGTCGAGAAGTCGCTTTTGTTTCATTACCCAATGAAATAAGTCATGTGGCAACATTGCCTGTGGGTTGTGAGAATGGCAGACATTTTGTATTTATACTCTGTTTGAAAGCTTTTTACCTAAACTATCAAGAATCATCGTCATCATCACATCAGCCGAAAGACGTCGGCTGCTGGACATAGGGCTCCCTTGCGTTTATTCACAACGACCGGTCCTGTGCGTCTCGCATGCATCGGCCACCTGCAACCTTCACCAGGTTAAGGCGAGGTTGCAGTACTGTGTGTTTTGACGAACAACAGCGACTGTCCGGCGAGCGAAATAATGCCTAAATTTTGATTGTTTTTTCTTCTTGGCGAAAACTGATAAAGAAATTAAACAATATGGTTTCAACATTTACTTCAAAATAAAAAGCTGTATCTATTGATATAACTTTTATACAGGGAAATTGAAAAAATACCCGAAACCTCTTAGGCAGTGAAAGTACACATGATTATAAGCAACTTTTGTTTTGGTAAAACTCCGAAATCTCGAAAAAAATATCAGCTGTTTCATACAAAATGCAGTATTTAGCCAATGAAAATGTATGAAACAGCTGATATTTTTTTCGAGATTTCGGAGTTTTACCAAAACAAAAGTTGCTTATAATCATGTGTACTTTCACTGCCTAAGAGGTTTCGGGTATTTTTTCAATTTCCCTGTATATATTCGTGATGAAATCTCTTAGCAGTACACGTTTAAAATTGTAATTTAGTGTCATGTTTGATAAAAAAAAAGTATCGAGCCAATCATTCTGAATCGCGTTTCTATCTTTACGATTTACTTGAGGGTATGTTCGATTTTTATGTAATGATTTTTATTTATAAAAAAAGTAATAATTAATTAGATTTTCAGACGTTCAAAAATCTTAAAAAGTTCTGCAACCCCGCCTTAAGGACCGGACACATGCCACTCAACAAGTTTGGCTTCCTAATGAAAAAAGTGAGTAGTCCAAATTGTCAATACTGCGAGTCTGTGGAAGATGTGCATCTCTTGTTGGTGGAATGTGTCCAGAATCGCAGAGAAAGACATGCCTTATTGGCAGAGTTAAAAATGAGTAAGTTAGATTTAGGTGCTGTTCAATGTTTTTTGTCTGAACCCTGCAGTGAGGAGGCTAAGAAAATTTATACTTTTGTATGCAGCTATTTGACACCAGTCTTGCCAAGGAGTACGGTGTTACACAGTTAATGGGTTGTGGAGGTCTGGTAGGCAGCCGCTCCACGTAAAATACTGATATTCAGCTGAATTCGGTTTGACTGGAAGCCGACCCCAATATAGTTGGGAAAATGCTAGGCAGATGATGATGTATGCCTATTTAGCTAATAGAGCGTCTCTTGTGTCTTAGTTCGCAAAAATATATTTTTGTTATGAGTTATGATGGGGCTGACATGGTTATGTGTGATAACCAAAAGCCTCTAAATAAATAAATATAAAAAAAAACACCTTCCCAGGTCATTGGTCCACCTTGTGGGAGGCGGCGCCAACGTTGCGTCTTCCAGTACGCGGTCACCACTCCAGAACTTTTCAGCCTCATCGACCATCTGTTCTGCGAGCAATGTGCCCTGCCCACTGCCAATCAGTTTGGCAATCCTTCGGGCTATGTCGGAAACCTTGGTTCTCTTACGGATTTCATCAACAACGCCATATGTCATAAAAACTATTAAAATTTTATTTATTTAGGCACACCAACGACTTATTAACAAATAATATTAATTTAAAAACAACATTTCTAGAAAATGCGAAAGTGAGTAGGTTGTTACGCTTTTAAGCCTAAATCGCTGAACCGATGTTGATGAATTTTGAAACATATAAATGGGATCATAGAGAAGCTATAAGCTTCTTTTTGAGAAAAATCTATTAAAGCGAGCGAAACTACAGGCAAAAGCTCGTCCTTCGTAAAAGATATAAAAAACACACAGTTATATTTATTTAGAAGGTCCGCTCCACAGCGACTAAAGTGCCCAAACTTTGAGGAACATGTGAAAACATTGTTGGACATGCTGAAGATTGTAAGACTATCTTTGCACTGTATAGACTCATTCTCTTTTGCATTGTATAATTTAACTCATAAATTACTTCGTAACGAATGTAACCATGATTTTGTAAACAATGACAACTGGTTTAAAAGAGTGTCCATGGAGTTTCTTGCACGTTCTTCTCCACAGGATCTACTCTTTGGAACGTGCGTCTGCCGCGCTGGAGGCGGGGTCGGTGGGTGTGTTATGTTGCAGAACAACCTGCTGCTCTTGTCGCTAGCGTGGCAGGATTAGCTTCATCTATTTGACTGACAGAACTTGACTATTCAAAAGACTGTTCTATTTGAAATAAAGGATTTTGTATTTGCATTTGTTATCTTATCACTTTTTCTAAGAATTGAGTATTGATTGAATAACATTTAAAAAATTGTTAGACCAGCCGGAGGTATATCTACTGGTCCATTTGTTGAGCTTCGTTAATTTTTACAGAGTAAATGTGTTGCAGTTTTTTTTTATTTGGGAGTCGGTTGTATTTTTTTGTAAAAAGTTTTTTTTATTTTTCACTTTTTAGTGGTACCCCACACCTAACAACACCACTGAAAAATCGCAGAAAAGCAAAATAGGCTATTTCGATTACTTGGATGACAAAAAAACATCATCCAAGTAAACGAATTCCAGCTATTTCGATTTAAAATCCAAGCTTCGTAACCGATTTTGATAAAATTTAAATGGAACCAATCTTCAAGTATATCCTTCCAGACAAAACAAGATTTTTTAAATCGTTTCATAATTGACGGAGTTATGAGGTAAAAAAACTTAATAAAAATAAAATAAAATTTAGAACCTCCTCCTTTTTGGGAAGTCGGTTAAAAATAATAAAGATGATAAAAAGATACCTGTTGCGCCGATCCCAAGTAATATGGGGCAAGGACAGGAAGATGATGAACCATTTCAGATAAAAGATGGCCCAATGTTGACCCTTCGGCGTCGCAACATTGACGGGGCTTTCCACATAGAAGTAAAGTTTCTATTCTAAATAGTAATAGCATTTTCAAAAGCACCAAAGGCGGTATTATTATCAGATTTGGATCTATTATTAAAGTCCTATCGGGTTATATTCCTTTACAATTCAACAGATGTTATTGATGATCTAAATATAAACACAGTAAGATTTAAGCAGATAATACTTAGGTTATTTTAAACCTTATCCTGCAGGTCTAAAGAACAGTAGGAGTTACATTTTTTTGTACTATTGATAGGCATACGTTTCGACGGTCCCTACGTACAATCCCCTAACTGCAAATGTCAAACTTTACAGGATAGCACTTTAAAGTTTTAAACACATGTAGTTCATATTCTACTTAGCAGAAAGTCATGAAATTTGGAATTCAGGTTTCATATTTGATCTATTTTATAACAAAAATAACTACAACTTTTAAAAGGCCTTTCGAGCGTATTATTTGTCAATTACTTACTTATACAGCGGAATCATCCCCTGTGGTAAATAATGTAAGTGGTACTTATTGAGTTTTACGCCGGAGGTATTAAATTAAACAAAGTCGCAATTGCCATTTAGAAAGATTTACGTGGGGATCATGGTACAAAAACTGTTATAAAAAGTAGATAAGTGATTGACTCACTCAAAAAAGACATTTCGTCACAAGATATACAAATTATTTGCATTACGTTTTATTTCGAAGCAGGTTAAATGTAAACAAAAACGTTATTTTATTTTTATATACTTATTTATTTATCGACAGTACGATGTATCAACAGTATTTGTACCTAATTAAATCAGTCTTGATTTCGTCTCCAAAGCCGGCGCGAACGCTTATGTCTCGCAAGCGACAGTTGCGGGGGAGGTGCGCGGGGTTACAATGGATTGTCCCACGTAAAATGACTGGATTACCACTATTGTTGTTCTACGTCGGAAGTTTTAGTCAATTTGGCAGTTATGCGAAATGTCGTGTGTGTATTTCAAGGTCAATTTGCCACCTTCTAGTCTATTCTGTAAATAACCATTTCGATATCGACTTCACCTGAGTGGCTAAGCTTACAAAGTGAACTTTATTTCACACATCATAAGGTCTTATATTTATACGAATTTGAAACTCACCTCGGATTCCGCTGTCGAGACACGAAAATGTTGTTACAGAATAGCACTGCTTTTATTACTTTTTATTAAACTGGACGATAGTTTAGGTTTGTCTGAATGTCACGGAACAAAAAAACACGTATCTACCACTTAGGTGATTATACGTAGGGACCATCGGTTTGATCACTATCTTACCTGATAGTTGGCGACGATGCGGTCCAAGATGGAGCACGCGTGCCTAAAAGTAACCTATTCAGTCTTGACATAAAGACTCCCAGGTTGTAGCTATCAGGAAATACAGGCTCAGCCAGGGAATTGCACTCCTTAGCTGTACGCACAATGAATGTGTTCCCAAAATGTTTTGTGCGTGTGGGTGGGATGACCATGTACCGGTGGCGCATCGCCGTACGTCTTGGGGTCAGATAAAGGAACGGGCTTGGCAGAATTAAATTAGGCAATTTCGTCGCAACCTCCCCAAAATGCAACCGATAGAAAACCGACAGGCCAGCAACATTCAACGCAACAGCATTAATAACCCGCGATAATCAGACATACGGTAAATTGTAAAACCTGAAAGTTTCGCTGTGTATGTCCCTAATACAGATATGAACAATCATGGTAAGTCTGGCTGTTTATGTTGGTTTGCAACACATGTATGTTTGGGAACACATTCCATAGGATACCATCAATAGCCTGGTGGGAAGTATCATGACAAGCCGTATTCACAGCAAGGAGAGGTCAAGGTTACGTTACCTAGTGTCCAAGATAGGCATACCAACAATAAACAGCCAAAGTTACCATAATCCAAACTTCATAGTCGGGGATCGCTGAAAATAGAATCAAAGTTGCTCGAAAAACAAACGAGATAAAATAATTTTACAAATATATCTGTCCCTCTCGCGAATACGCCGTTTTCTATGTCAGCTGTACAGGCGTCATGGACTTTGACGTCAAAGTTCATAACGGACTTCTCTTTCTAATTGTAATCTTTGAAGCTTTATAACTTCATCGCTGATGAGGATATTTAAAAAATAATTTCATGATTGTTTACTAGAGCTAATAAATATTTCATTTTGCAAATAATACAATCGCATGCATATGGGACTGTGGCGCTTACGACCATTAATTAGTCTATGGTTTAGGCAGTTTCTAGAATGTTTGGTAATTATGTAACATGAAATAGTTCCCAATCCAGACTAATTAGTGTGTCAACCCATTTTTAATCAAAGTGTTGTGTAGCGATAATATTGTGTTTACAGCTTGACTAGTTATTGGCAATAGATTGAAAAGCATGTTCGTATAGCAACCTTAACTTAACTCAAATCGATACTGATCCGATGATTACTGAGAAATTCCAAATATAAAAACGCATTAACAACTTGAAATTGTTAGTTTAGAAAAAAATAGGTTAAATTTTCATAACGTGTAAGTACATTTCGCCACAGTTACTAACTTTTGCAGTTATCATCGTTTAACTATTTTAAGAATGTATCTGTTTTTGTTCCAAAATAAACGATTTATTATTAAACGATTTATTATTTCGATAGTCATTACAAATCATTTTTTTTTATTTGAGATGGGTATTTATTTTAGAGTTTCGCTCAGTAATTTAATTCGACGAATCAATTTCAGCCAGGAGTCAATTCGGGAATGTCAGTTCGAATCTGATTTAGCGTTATCTGGACAATAAAATTGGACATTGATCATTTTAACACTAATTTAGTAAAATTGCGTAACCATGCATTTTCAGATCATATTTCAGATCAAAGTGGTCAGTAGGTACGAAAAAACGCTAATTTCATATGTGAGGACCTAATGTTAATTGCGTAAACGGATCAAAACGATTTAATCTATACAAATATTGTTATAATCTTTTAGGGTTGTAAAGCCCATTTATCGAGGACGGCTATAGGATATATAACATCGCTCTACTACCAATAGGAGCGGAGCATATTAATGAAATATGTTTTGCAAACGAAGTTATGCGCGTCTGCTACTTGGGTACTTTTACACGCATTCACGATTCCTATGACACTGATAAAAGCTGGCGAAAATTGATTGTTCTGTACTATAAATTATAATACTGACACCTCTGCAAATTTTTCTAGGAATGACAGTTATTTCAAGTCTTAATCGTACCAAATGTATTGTCCACCCTGAATCAATTCACCCCATGAAATTAACTCAGTCAACATAATCGGGCATCTTACTTTTACTAGAGTCAATATCTGCCCGGGTTGGGAATGTTTGAAAGAGTCACCGCGGCCCTGGAACGCAAAAGGCTTTAGGAGGAACACGGATGGGTTTTAGTCTATGGTTTTAGTAAAAAAAAAAAGTCCTCTAACTAGTTTGTAACGCTAGCATAAAAGATTTAAAAAAAAATAGTAGAACCGCTCAACACCCGGGGGCACGCCCGCGTGCCATAAACTGTTACAACCGTTGAAACCCGATGGCACGCCGGCGTGCCATGGCGAAATATGCGGTTTATTTAAAAACGCATGGTCTTATTTCATGTGGCAAGGTTTACACACTTGCGGGATGATATTCTCGTTCAACTAAGCTATTCCAATTTTAAAAATATATGATGGTATCATTGAAATATTTTTTTTAAAAAACAAACGCTTACTTTGTCTCTGGAACGTCGATGACGGTCGACTTTTTGTTTATACTTTGTTTGCATGTAAATTATTTTATGCTAAGTGTACGAATATTTATTTATGAGTAGCTATTACATCGTTTTACATAAATGTTTGCACGAAATACATCAAAATAATACTTTTTCGGCCATTGAAACATTACGTGTGAATGTCAGTCGCCATTCTTGCAATTAAAATGATGAAATTGTTTTTTTTTTGGAGTATAATCAACGTTTATGTGAATAAATAGTCGTACAAGTAGTTATTACATAGTTTTGCACAATGTATTTACCATTTTACTTCATAATTTGACTTGTTTTGCCTAAGAATGTACCGTGAAAAACCGTTATTTTTTTTTAGGTGAATTCAGAGGTTTGTATCTTTATTTTTTTTCATCAAAGTGAGTAAGTATTTATACTTATATGAAATTATAGCTCAATGTTGTGTAGGTTTGATAAATATTCCAATTCTGAAACCTAATATACTATGTGAAATTAGCTAATACAAAACACATCGCCGCTTAGTTCTCTCTTCAAGGAAATCTTATCATTGTACAATTATAGTGGCATATTCTTACGACATATAGCTAGTTTTCAATCAATAAAGGATTATGTAGTATCCTAGTAACATTTTTTTATTAGAAACTACTCAATATAACTAGGATGAGCGTTTACAAAGTCAAGCGTTTTATTACGCAATTTCATAAAAACGGCTCGACGGACGATGAAGTTTGATTATGAATATTATGAAAATTTTACATAGGACTGTCAAAAAAACGCTGTAATTAGATTATTTGTTTATTCATAATGTAATTTGCAAAATTTCGCATGGATTGCTACAGTAGTTTTATAAGAAATCGATAGAACAAGGGAACAAACAATATTTCAGCCTGTTCTCCGTTATCAACATTTATTTATAAATACCACTCTCATATTACAAGTATTGTATACATTTTATAGCATGGTCAGTTTATTCAAGAACCAAAAACAGTTTACAGTTTAAGATAAGAGCCACTCGAAACGTAAGCAAACCATTTTTTTTGTTAGCAGTCGTAGCGTGTCAAATTGCGATAAAAAGCGCCGGGCGTTGACAGATGTTGACGTTTGACGCGCCAGGGTTCTAGAGGTTAAAATTATTTTTAAACTGATAATTTACTTATTTTCGTTTTTTCTATTGACATTTTGTAATAACAATTTTTTATTTTTTATTTGTGGACTAGTTGTTATTACTTGTTGTTATATTGTTGACATTGTTATTACTAATTTTAATCTTTTGACATTATAAATTGACTTACTAGTTTTAAATTCAATTTGATTTTTTTTTCCATTATTATAATTTTATTTTTTTGCCATTATAATCATTATTTTATATTATTTTTCATTGTTATCAGTCAAATTAGGAGCAAATCAATTATTAGTTTTTACTGCATGTGTACCTAATTGTTAAGCTTTTGGACTTTTTTAAAATTTCATATTTTAGTGTTGGTCCCGTAGGTAGTAAAAGTTTTATTTTTTATTTAATAACTTTTAACAAAATGTTACACAAGATTCATCATAAAATCACCATACATACAATTACACAGTAACAAACGAATAAACTAAAATAGCTGCCGGCAACATTGTTTTGGTAACTTTAACATTAAGTAGTAAAAGTTGTTCATTATGATGAGTACTGTGGACCTGGTTAGCTAGAGGTTTACGGGAAATGAATGGAAAATTCGCATTTTAATAACCATTATATTGTGGGAGCTCTGCCCGAATTCCAGCAAATACATGATCTGTCTTCTAAAAAATGAAATTCAATCTGATTCCGATTTCAAAAACCGAAGCTATACTTTTTAATTCACCGTTCCAAAGTTTTATGAGTGGCCAATGCGAATCAAATAAACCCAGAACACACATAAGCATCACAAACCAGGGACGCACATGAACGCCACAGTATAATGCGTTTTCTGATTTTGGATTTATTCTGTTATTAATATAGTTTCTAGAGAAGAACTCTCTAACGACGACATGAATGTGTGGGAAGGGCATACAGAGGAACATGGATGGGTTTTAGTGAGTAAAGGTACCTATAATTGCGATCTTGGCGGCCGCGACTGACGACAATGACGGGCGGCCACGACCCATTGCTTTGTATGAATTACTATAGAACACTTACGGGTCTTTTAGGCCGCATGCACCAGTGGGTTGCGGTCGCACGTCATTGCTGCCGGTAGCGGTCGCACGTCGCAATCTTACATCGCGGCCGCATGTCGCGGTCGCACGTTACGGTTGCACGTCGCGGTCGCACGTCGCAGTCGCAGGTCGCGGTCGCACGTCACGGTTGCCAAAAAGAGTCTGACACTCCCTTCCGGTCCGCCAAGAGCGAAAGTAGTCATTTGATGATTTCCTATCTTTAAAAAACACGACATCAAGACCAATACCTATTGTTAAAGCAAGCTCTTGCAAATAAAATAGCTAGAAAACTAAATTCGAAGCAACATGTAGTTTTCACTGAAAGCAATTTCTTATTTGCAACTTCATTCAAGAATCTGTGTGCCGAAGCCAACAAAGCTTGTAAAAGTTATAGCAAGACATTCTCCCAACCGTCGCCTCGCAATATTCATGACATATAATTTCAATATTTTGTCATGTTCGAGGAAGTTTCATGTATCTTTACGTTAGAAGGGTTATTGGAATTGCTTGTTTTTAAAACAATTTTTGTGCGAGTATCGCCATGTATAGAAAATTGATGACGTATGTTTGTTCTTAAAACAATCATTTATATCAATCATCTGCCTAGCCTTTTCCCAAATATATTGGGGTTGGCTTCCAGTCAAACCGGATTTAGCTGAATACCAGTATTATACGCGGAGCGGCTGCCTACCAGACCTCCACAACAGATTAACTGGGTAACACGGCACTTCAACGTAAGACTGGAGTCAGATTAACTGGCTTCTGCCTATCCGTAACGACTGCCAAAGATGTACAAATGACAGCCGGGACCAACGGCTTAACGAGCTTTCCGAGTCACGGAGGAAACTCGGTATGTTAAGATGGTCACCCATCCACAGACCAACCTTGGCAAACGTTGCTTAACCTGGAAGTTCGACCCGAGCGGCTGTTATTATCTAGCCACGGGCTCCTCAATCGTTTAAATCAATCTTAATCTATACTAATATTATGAAGCTGAAGAGTTTGTTTGTTTGTTGGTTTGTTTGCTTGAACGCGCTCATCTCAGGAACTACTGGTCCGATTTGAAAAATTTTTTCAATGTTAGATAGTCCATTTATCGAGGAAGGCTATTATATATATATATCTCATCACGCTAAGACAAATTGGAGCAGAGCATTAAGAGCGTGTATTCCGTCCACTAGCGCCGCCAATCGTTTTTTATAATTTGTGGTAAATTTAAGACACGTAGATAAAAAACCGCTCTGTAGTGCACTGAAGAAATGTATTTATTATGTTTTGAGAGTTACGTTTTGTACTTTAGAACATAAATAGTTGCCAAAGTCGATATTTTTGCTAAAAGTGGCCACTTTTAGCAATAATTGCCGTTTTGGCTATTTAGCCATGAGTTATGTATTAAAAATAGCTGTCAGAAAATAATAGATACATTTCTTTAGTGCACTACAGAGCGGTTTTTTATCTACGTGTCTTAAATTTACCACAATTAATAAAAAACGATTGGCGGCGCTAGTGGACGGAATACACACTCTTAATGGAAAATGTGACGCAGACGTTGCGCGGGTCAGCTAGTAATATACAAAATTGTTCCATTACTGAGTGACTAATAGATAACGCACAGCCGAAACAACTGGCCGTAGAAAGCTGAAACTCACGTGCTACATTTTGGCTGAACACCTGTCTGCCTAGACTATTCCCAACTAAGTTACATCACATTTCAATAAGGCCATGAACAGACATTTTAGAAAGTAAATAATCCTATCCTACTCATCTGTCTAGCCTTTTTTCATCAATATTGGGGTCGGGTTCCTTGAGGAGTATAGGGATCACCAAGAGAGGAATTCTAGAAATCAAAAGCTAGTCAATAATACAATTTCCACTGCTTCCTATCATTTACCTAACAACAGCCCACGTAACCATCTAAACAGCAAACAAGCCCATGTCAAAATAATACACGAACAGGTCATTGATACGTTCATTCTCGCGCCGACATATTGGGCGGCAATCAATTTGTTTGATTTATCGTTTCCTGCTCGAGGGCGCAGGTATCCATTTCCTGGGAGTTGTGACGTCACTCCTGTTATTACAGGGTTGGAACGATGCTACAGGGAATGTAGTTGATGGTGATTTGGGAATGTAGGCAGAGTGGCATGTAGGCTTTGGTAATCTTTTGGAAATAGAAAACTGATAGGTATGAGGTTTTCAATTAACTTTAGTTTTGTCCGCGACTCCATACAATTTTTTCCAATTCCTGTAGGAATTTCGGGAAATCCCCTACACTCCCCAAGGAACGCACATGCCTTATTTCAGGTTTCTACGGTAAGAATTTTCAGTTGTGCGTTGATAGGTCAATCGGTGAACAGTAAGCCAGTCGGCTAAGTAATACGTAAAATAACACAGTAAAAACTTTTAATTTCTAGTACACTTGTTATGCATTAGCGGATGTGCACTAATAGGATGTGAAAATTATCTTGTTTTCACGCACTAGAGGATTGATAAAAAGAAAAGAATAAAAAGGTCACCCTGTACCTCTAAACGTTTAATAAACTGAATGCAATACCAGAAAAGGGGCCGTTGTACTCATCTTTATGCATCACTTTTTATATCATCACCAACCAGGAATTAATCACGAAAAAAAAAAAACGACAAACACGACTAAAAATAAATCAATAAAATTAAAATGTCATAATTTAAATTTGAGTGTACCCACCAAACTCGACAAAATGTAGATACTGAACAGGTGATTTTCCGCATAAAAAGGGACATGATGATGAGTACAATGACCCTTTATCAGGTTTGCATTATTTCTTTTAAACCTTGGATAAAATAAAATTAACTTGGAATAAACCAAACAGAAACATTAGGACAACAGCTCTATAAAGCAACGCGATAGTTTGGACGCCGTTTGCAAGACAAATGTGCGAGCTATCGATTTCTCGTCACTATCCAGCGGATCCGAAAATATCCGTGGTGCCTTGATTTTTATTGATTCGAACAAGGTATTTTATATAAATTATTATTATTAGAGTAGTTGTTGGTGAAGATCTATCGAGTGTTTCAAGTTCCAATGGACACAAAGACAACAACAGGCAAGTAGCCACAATCTTTTTTAGGGTTCCGTAGCCAAATGGTGAAAACGGAACCCTTATAGATTCGTCATGTCTGTTTGTCTGTCTGTCTGTCCGTCCGTATGCCACAGCCACTTTTCTCCGAAACTATAAGAACTATGCTGTTGAAACTTGGTAAGTACATGTATTCTGTGAACCGCATTTAGATTTTCACACAAAAATAGAAAAAAAACAATACATTTTGGGGGTCCCCATACTTAGAACTGAAACTCAAAATTTTTTTTTCGTCAAACCCATACGTGTGGGGTATCTAAAGATAGGTCTTCGAATATGATATAGAGGTTTCACATATTTTTTTTCTAAACTGAATAGTTTGCGCGAGAGACACTTCCAAAGTGGTAAAATGTGTGTCCCCCCCTGTAACTTCTAAAATAAGAGAATGATAAAACTAAAAAAAATATTTGATGTATATTACCATGTAAACTCCCAGCGAAAATTGGTTTAAACGAGATCTAGTAAGTAGTTCTTTTTTAATACGTCATAAATCGTAAATCGCAACTTTTGCTTATAATATAATACCTACAGGTTTGTACGGAACCCTCGGTGCGCGAGTCCGACTCGCACTTGGCCGGTTTTATATTGATTCGAACAAGGTATTTTTAATAATTCTATTAAGTTGTTGGTGAAGATCTATTGAGTGTTTCAAGTTCGGACAGGAAGACAACAACAGGCAAGTAGCCACAATCTTTTTTTAATTTATTTAAGGAACTTTTAAGAAAAGGTTACACCAGTCTCATTATAACCTTAACCAAAGACATCACACTTACCAAGTAACTAACGAATAAACTAAAAAAAAACTGCTGGCGACATTGGTTTGTTACGAATATAAAAAGTGAAAAATAAAAAACTTTTTACAAAAAAATACAACCGACTTCCAAAAAAAAACACTACAAAGTAAACAATAACTTTAATTTCGGAAGTCGGTGTTTTTGTTAGTTTCTTCGTATTTTGACACCGACTTCCGAAATTAAAGTTATAGTTTACTTTGTAGTGTTTTTTTTGGACGTCGGTTGTATTTTTTTGTAAAAAGTTTTTTATTTTTCACTTTTTAGTGGTGCCCCACACCTAACAACACCACTGCAAAATTGCAGAAAAGCAAAATACGCAATTTCGATTATCAAAGAATCATCTAAATAGTCAAATTCCAGCTATTTCGATTTAAAATCCAAAGTTCGTAACCGATTTTGATATAATTTAAATGGGACCAATCTGCAATTATATCCTTTCAGATAAAACAAAAATTTTTCAAATCGGTTCATAATTGTCGGATTTATGAGGTAACAAACATAAAAAAAAAAAAACATACAACCGAATTGATAACCTCCTCCTTTTTGGAAAGTCGGTTAAAAATTAAATATGCTTATCATCATCATTGTAATTCTTTATTGTTTCTAATTATCAAAAAAAAACACTACAAAGTAAAAAATAACTTTAATTTCGGAAGTCGGTGTTTTTGTTAGTTTCTTCGTATTTTGACACCGACTTCCGAAATTAAAGTTATTTTTTACTTTGTAGTGTTTTTTTTGGAAGTCGGTTGTATTTTTTTGTAAAAAGTTTTTTATTTTTCACTTTTTAGTGGTGCCCCACACCTAACAACACCACTGCAAAATCGCAGAAAAGCAAAATACGCAATTTCGATTATCAAAGAATCATCTAAATAGTCATATTCCAGCTATTTCGATTTAAAATCCAAAGTTCGTAACCGATTTTGATATGATTTAAATGGGACCAATCTGCAAGTGTATCCTTTCAGATAAAACAAAAATTTTTCAAATGGGTTCATAATTGTCGGAGTTATGAGGTAACAAATATAGAAAAAAAAAAAAAAAAAACACAACCGAATTGATAACCTCCTCGTTTTTGGGAAGTCGGTTAAAAACACAGCTTACTAAACCAAAATCCAACTAATACTTACCAAAATCTAGCTTAGTTGTATTCAATTAACTAATATTATCCCATTTCTTTCAGACCCATTCCTGGCACAATCTTTTGTTTCACCATCTGTAGCATAATGCAGTAGGTACCGTAAAATTTATAGTCCAGTCGACAAGTTGAAAATGGTCTGAAACAGAGATACTGCTCCTAAAATTACGTGCGATAGCTCATTTAATCCGGAATGACGCCTAGAAAAATGTGCCAAAAGCGTGTTAGCACATAAAAAATTGCAAAAGTTATAAACAATTAAATATGAAAAAAATGGCATTTCGTTTTTTTGTCAATATTTCATAAAATGTTAATATTGAACAATTAAAAAAAAGATTCGGAAAGAGGAGGAAATTTCCAAAAAAAAAAAACTTCCAGCTCCCGGAACTTATCTATTATTTATAATTATTATTTCACGCTGAAAATGGGTCTCCACGCGACATTTTTATGATGCGCGCGCGGCTTCAAAAGCGAGTACGACACACTAATTATAAAATATTTATACTTTGTTTTTCATTTTTGTACTTGAACAAAAACTCAAAAATCCAAGTAGTTCATGTTGTTCAAGTACAAAAATTATTAGTTGTCGTAGGCCAAACATAGATTGCATCTGTCTTTAATTTTAATTTCATTTAAATATAACAAAAATCTTAAGTCACCGTAAATGATAAAATAAACTAACAAAGCAGATGCAGATTTAAAGCCCAAAAATGCAAGCTGAAAGCACTGCAAATGTAGAGCTAGAGGTGGCATTTAAAATTCAGATTCGCATAGCGTCGCTTTCGCCTGTTGAATCCAAAGCACTGTATCTCCACGTTTATAGCGAGAACAGAATGTGGTCTCTACGAATGAAAATACACTGTGTTTGGAATTTCCCACGGGTGAAATGTACATACAAGAAGACAGTATTATTATTTGGAAAATAGCAACTTCTCTTGGGTCCAAGAAAATCGGGTTTGTGCGATGAGTGTTTTGTTTTTGCATGCATGAATTTTCTTGGCAAATCACCTAGCACTTTTTGCGACAGCATTTTATGTTCTAGTGTTCAATTTGGATATAACATTACACATGGCTACCCTTTCGGTAACGAGACGTGTTGCTGGGGAGTTTGTTGGCCACTTTTTCTCCGGTTTTGGGGGACTGTCTTTTGAAAACTTGACGTTCAAAAAGGGCTGGCCCTCAGCCTAGTTTGAATAAATGACTTGATTTTTTTTTTAGTTTGGTTTGGACACTCTGAGCTCAATTATGTAGGAATCTACCTAATATTACTATTTACTTCGTCTTTGTTGCTGTACGTCAGTTAAGTAGTGTAAGAATCGGGTAGAAGCTTTTTTTACTATTGATAGGTACGCGTTTCACCACTATCTCACCTGATGGCAAGCGATGATGCGGTCTAAGATGGAGCACGCTTGCCTAGAAGTAACCTATTCACTCTTGACTTAAAGACTCCCAGGTTGTAAAACTTTTTGTGCGTATGGTTGAATAGAATAGGATGCATTTATTTGTCAAGATATTCTGATAAAAAGCGTGTTTTACGGAGTAAAATACGCCCGCAACTAACCCCGAAACTTCGGACTTCGAGCTTATAGTGTAGCCCCCTGATGCGTACATTTATAAGGTTTGATAGGCTCACAACGCTAGCCAATATATAAAACACGTTATATTGGCATAGCACACTGTTCCCTGTGTTTCCAGCGACAAATATTTGACGACCGCAATTTTTGATTCAAATTCAGGCGGCGTACCGCGCGGTGTCCGATGAATTTGAAAACACGCTTGTATTTGCTACTGAAGCTCCTGTAGCGACCTGTGTTCCTGGTACTGAATATTGAGGAGCAGCTTATGTAGATGGATTGCGTCAGTGACGTGTGATGATTTAAAATTTTACCGTTGCTTATGGATTTTATACGGCGTGCAACTCGCAAGAGGCAATAGAGTACATATACCAAAAAATGTGTGTGTGTTTGTTTGTTGTTGTTGTTGTGTCTGTGTGTGTGTGTGTGTGTGTGTGTTGTTAGTGTAGACTGTATCCCACAAAAAGGAACTAACGAACCGAGAAAGTCGGGGGTGGGGGGGAGTGGTTTGATTTTTCTGGCTTGATAAAATATCGAGATTTCTCACTTCCTTCCATCTTAACCCGGCGGCAGAATGATTTGTTGTTGGCACAGCAGGCGTCTACTTCCGTAGATCTATATTTAACACAATCTGACAGACTGCAAAATGTGTAAAACTTTCTCATATCCCTACATCATAGAAAAATATCGTTCTCTAATTTATATTTTTGTATGCCTGTCCGTTGTGTGACGAGTCCCGTGACTAAAATACTCTTTTTTTTGCTTTTCTTTCTTTCTTTAACAAATTTACAATATTTTTAGATTGGTTGCATATGTCACAGAAAATTAGTAAACACCGTAAGATTGTAATAAAAAACTTTTTACAAAAAAATATAACCGACTTCCAAAAAAAAACACTTCAAAGTAAAAAATAACTTTAATTTCGGAACTCGGTGTTTTTGTCAATTTGTTCGTTTTTTGACACCGACTTCCGAAATTAAAGTTATTTTTTACTTTGAAGTGTTTTTTTTGGAAGTCGGTTATATTTTATTGTAAAAAGTTTTTTATTTTTTACTTTTTAGTGGTACCCCACACCTAACAACACCACTACAAAATCGCAGAAAAGCAAAATACAAACGCACTAGTTGCCCATACGATTTTCGAAAGTTCCCCTCGACTTCGCCGGGATGCCATCATCAGATCCTGGTTTCCTTATCATGGGACCATTTGGGAAGTATTCCCTTTCCAACAAAAAAAACATTTTTAAAATCGGTTGGCGAGCGAAGGAGTTATGCCCGAACAAACATAAAAAAAAAAAAAAAAAAATACAAACATCCGAATAGAGAACCTCCTCCTTTTTGGAAAGTCGGTTAAAAATCGCGTGAAATTATAAACATTTTTTTCCCAAAAAAGCACGTATACATTGGAAACTATTGAATTTGGGTGGGATTTATTGTATTCAAAATGTATCGAGATAATAAATCTAAAAAAGATTTATTACAATCTAAAGGAGTTTGCATTTATCCGGTGATACATCCACAATAAATGCTTAGCAGAGAGCGGGAGTTGGCCAACCAAGTCCCGCAATTCAATTTAGCTGTCAAAAGTCAAGCGGTTATGCACTGCTGTATTTGGGGCTGACCAATCGTAGCAACTGAAATATAAATGACAACAGTTTGAATTGGAAAGGCTTTAATGTCGCGAGGTCCGCTAGCGCGATTCTATCGTTTTTTGGAAATGCGGTCAGGCATTGAAGAAAAATATTTGGTCTTATTGCTAAGACTAGCTTATGTATGATTATTTTCAAACTAAGTCCTTAGTTGGGGGTTTCATTTGTTTTTTATAGGATTCCGTTCTCAAAGCAAAGGACTCTAATACTAAGCCTCCGTCTGTCCGTCCATCTGTATGTCAGCGGGCTGTATCTCAAGAACCGTATAGGTATAGGACAATTGAAATTTTCACAAAGTGAGTATTTCTCTTGCCGCTATCTGCAATACATCGCTTTCCATCTGGCGTGATTGTGGTCAACCCTCAATAAAAATATATAGGTTTTCTTAACGAATGTTATCTATAATTATGTTAATAGAATCTAAGTTTAAAACAAATGTATATGCATCAGTCTATTTCTCCGAAAACACGGCACGGGTTGTGAGACGGTATTCACTAATGCAAAATATTTTTAAGCGATACATAAGGAAGCCTTGTGTTGATGTTTGCACCCGCGCGATGCTGTGGTGGATTGCAAGTCTGTTCTAAATCGTCTTCTCGGAACAGTAAGAAAAGTTATCTATACTTACTACTATTATAAGCGGAAGAGTTTGTTTGTTTGTTTGGTTGAACGCGCTAATTTCAGGAACTACTTGTCCGATTTGAAAAATTCTTTCAGTGTTAGATAGCTCATTTATCGAGGAAGGTTATTTAAATCGAATCATTGGTATGTTGATAATCATACATATGGCAACATCATCACTATTTCATATCCAATCTTCAAGACTTCAAAATCATATCAACGTTTATTCAAAATACTCGTAATAATCAAAAAACGATGTCATGGCCGGCACGGAAAGAATTTCTAACGAAATTGTTTCCCGATTATAATCACGAAAGTTTATTTTTTATTAAATTCACAGACGCTGGTACGAGCATTAATTTTTCCGGCCCGACCTAGTTTCAACTTGTATCACAGTATTTCATATTCAACTGTGTAGGTATAGCTGAGTTTTTGTAGTTACTGTTTTCCAATTTTGGCTTTAAGTTATTGAAAAACATAAGTTATCAAGCCTGCGCCCTGAGGGGTAGGCAGGGGTAAATAGGATAATTTTAATTAAAATATGCAATCCCCTAACTATAATACTATAAACTCTAAAGTGTGTTTGTTTGTTTGATTAGCAGATGCACGTAACAGACAGATGTGTTGCTGGGGAGTTTGTTGGCCACTTCTTCTCCACAACTAAAACACTAGGAAGTGGTGACGTGTGGGTGTTTTGGGGGACTGTCTTTTGTAAAACTTGACGTTCAAAAAGTGCTGGCTCTCAGCCTAATTTGAGTAAATGACTTTTGAATTTTGATGAATTTTGTTCTATTAAGGGTAACCAACGGAACCTTATTACTAAGCCTCCGCTGTCCGTCCATCCGCCTGTTTGTCAGCGGACTATATCTCAAGAACCGTAATAGATAGACAATTGAAATGTTCACAGATTATGTATTTCTATTAGCGTTATAACAACAAATATTGGGGGCCGAGTCACCCGCGTCCGTAGGAGAATACCCTTCAGCGAATCCCTACACGTGGTCCCCGGGTGGTGCTAAACAGGTGACACTAACCGCCTCCGTGGTCTAGTGGTTATACCACCTGATTCAGACCCAGAGGTCCCGGGTTCGATTCCCAGCGGGGGCAAATTTTTTTGCTCGGTTTGGTTGGTGGTAGGACTTCTTCTAAGTCCGCCTGGCAAGCTACCACCATCATGTCTAAGTCTGTCGCCATAACAACAATGTTAACAGCATTGTTGTGTTCCGGCAGTTAGAGGTATGATAGCCAGTTCCTCTGTGTAAGAGGATTCCGGGTGAAACTCGCTTCTATGTTCGGCCTAATCATCACTTTCCATCAGGTGAGATTTGGGCCAAGAGTTTCCCCGTTTTGTATAAAAAAAAAAAAAAAAAAAAAATTAAGGTTTATGGTACGGAACCCTTCGTCTGCGAGTCCGACTCGCACTTGGCCAGTTTTGTTTTGGATGGAAAGCCATCAAACCGCTCTGGAGCGGAAGGGAGTGTCAGACTCTTACTGACATGAACCCATCCTTCCTTATGCCAGGGCCACGGTGACTCTTTTGAACAAATTCCTTAACAACTATCGGGCCCTGGCGATAGTTATGGACCGTGGACTAATGAATCCTATGTAATAATTAATTGCAATTTAGTATCGCTATATTTTTTTTACTGTTGGTAGGTACGCGTTCGACCACTGTCTCACCTGATGGTAAGCGCTGATGTGGTCTAAGATGGAGCACGCTTGCCTAGAAGTAACTTATTCACTCTTGACTTAAAGAGTCCCAGGTTGTAGCTAACAGGAAACCTTTGCTGTGCGCACTACGAATGTGTTCCCAAAATTATTGGGGGTGGGATGTCCACCATGTACTGGTGGCGCATCGCCGTCCGTCGTGTGGTCCGATGATGGAACGGATTTATCGGAAATGTTTAGTACCATCACATTTAGTGTTGTCATTAGCCATCAGCCATTAGCCATCAATCCAGCTGAACATAGAGCTCACCTCACCAGTACCTACTCTACTCACTCAGTTCAATACCTACAGTTCTAGGAACGCCGTATTTTCAAATGAGGTCACAGCAATAAATAACACGCCGTCGTTATGTCAACTACAGGTAGGCAACGTGACGGTTTAGCTTTTGAAAGTATTAGCGATTAATTGACAGCGAATTTCAAATCGAGATTTTATTTGCAGTTTTTAATCAGATTTGAATTTGTGCCTGGTTTGCCAAACCAAATCAAATCAGATTGCCTTGCTAGGGGTCTTAATTTCTGATAATAAGCCAGTTGGATTATTTTATATGACTGGCAAAATGAAGAGTGTCTACAGGTTAAACCTACCCTACTCGAGATATGACAGTAGATATTTCCGATAATATCTGCCTGTTGCGGAATTTGTTCGAAAAAGTAAACGCGCTATAACAATACAATACAAAACAATACAACACAACACAACACAACACAACACAACACAACACAACGCAACACAACACAGTACAATACAATACAATACAATACAATACAATACAATACCTACAACACAACACAACACAATACAATACATTACATTTAACCGTGTTTGGAGCCTCCAATGAAGCAATCAATGCCTGTTATTGGAATACGGAGTGCATTAGAAGGATCACGGATGGGTTTTAGTCAGTAAGAGTCTGACACTCCTTTACGCTGCGCCCAGAGCAGAAGAAGACATTTGAGGATTTCCCATACTTAAAAATAAGATGTCTGCCTACTACCCTATCTCCCATGCCTAAATGGAGACTCCTCGACATGCAATCTAACATGAAATGATTTGAAATAAAACTTATTCTATTCTATTCTATTATTCTACCTTTCGATTAACCAGGCTTGATGTTTTATCGCCAGTAGAAAAAAACGTCTAGAACACTATTACCTAACTCTGCAATTTAAACACCGTAAAAACCTAACAGTAGTAATTTTCTCATCTCGATTTCCAAACACTAGTTTAAAACAAAGGTAGCAAATATAAAACTGCAGTAATTTATTTCTAGCACATAAGTTGGGGGTAAATGGAGGTAAACACGTCGTTTAGGCGAGCTGGTTGGGGGTAGATATATCGCCTAGGACCAGGGATGTTAAGGACCGCTGTAACCGTAATCGAAACTATCAGATATCCGAAATAAAAATCTATCCGTAATCGTGTCGGATAAATTCGGATAGGGGCGGAGTACAAATGAGACACGTTGTGATAGGCCAGTGGAGCCGACACACTAAGCACGCGCGTCACGCATGTTTGTTTATTACTTATATTGCTTACTAGCTGATGCCCACGCCTTCACCAGCTTGACAAATTATGTAATTAAACCTTCCTCAAGAACCACTCTATATATTGGTAAAAATAACATGAAAATCGGTGCAGTACTTTTTGAGTTTATCGCGAACAGACAGACAGACGCGGCCGAGGACTTTGTTTTATAATATGTAGTGATAGTTTCTGAGGTTTTTTATTGGTGGTTTTTGTCCATTAACGTTGTTTATTATAACGTTATTGTTTAGTTGGTGGTTAACGGATAGATAAACGACCGATAGAGTACCTCAGAAACTGAGCAGTATTAGTCATATAAAATTCTAAAATGCGTAACTATTGTAACACGGTCAGAAATTGACACAGACGTGTTTTACCTACCCGTGCTATAGTGAATTTGTAGGGTATACAAAAATAAGGAAAAAGTTCAATAAAAAAAAACAAATACCTTGCTACACAATACAAAGTTTATTGTTAACAGTAGATATGCAGGTACTTACATGCAATACAGAAGTTACACTCTTCCCTAAAACCCTGTAAAATCACATGAATACACGCTCACCCTGTCTCCGTTCCAGGGTGAAAGTATAATCAACATGAGACATAAAAAGTATACGAACTCAGGGACGTTTTTATGGGAACGTGAGGTGAACCGCCAATAACTTTAAGCTCAATCGTTTAAGTTAATTAAATAAATATTAGTTGTGCTCTATGCAGAAAAGACTATGTTCAACCCTCGAGACACAACGTACACTGTAAATTATACCAACCCCTCAATTACACGGTCTTTCTACCAATAAGTGACCAGTGAGGTTCCCTTTCTCTCTCTCTCAATGTGACTCAAACTCAACATACAATATAACCTAGCCAACGGTCATAGCTAGCGGTCTTAAATAGCTTAATAAATTAGCGATCCTACTTAGCTGAATAAATTAGCAGTCTTCATAGCGTAATTAATTAGCGGTCTTTTATAGCGTAATTAATTAGCGGGTCAATAACCCCTTGGCATCAGCTCTGTGCTTATCACACGAGCCACACGCACAGCACGTACCTACGGGGAAGATATCGTTCAGAACGGGAACAGAAGAATAAAACACGTTGGTACCTTCATGGACCTCCTCGAGCGAGGTGGAAATGCGTGTGGCCTACCTCGGCAAATGGGTCGGCCACGCTATTCGCACACCCGCCGAACCAAAATCAACACGCACCAAAACGTGACATCTGCGTCCCTCTACAGGCTAGCGTCAAAAGGCCAGAACCTGCAACAATATCCCCCTTATCAGACACAAGAACTTAAACCTCAAGAAGCAATAGAAAATAAACCACGTGCGTGGGTCTTACCATCAAATTCCAGAACAAGGCCTAGCAATTATTAGGCTGCGACTCCATCGGTCTTCTCAGGCTGCGAGCAAAAGGAACTCGACCCAGCGACTCTCTCCAAGACACACCATTGGGTTTAAAAAATATCAAGGCAGCGCGATCTATTCCATGTCGTCTGTCTTGCAGTATTGGTAAAAATCTCCTTCTTTAGTCCATCCCGGAAACAACAGTCCCACAGATATCTAACTCTGTGACTATAAACGATTCCTCGACTAAAATGCACAATGCATCGGAATAGTCTTACTAATTTATCGATATCCAATTTGAACTGAAATTAATACTTGAGTTTTATTTTCGAATATTTTATATTTTAATCGTTTAATTGTGTTGTTATTTTTAATTGGGGATAAATATAATGACCACCATAAAATGCTTTGATACCCTTAGTTTTTTAACCAAAAATATCTACTTAACACCAGAAAAATAAAGTCTATAAATAAAATAGTACCAGCTATTTTAGTCACGACTCCACTTTAAATTGTATTCGACCACCAATTTTAGTAAATGATCACCAAATCTTAGCGAGCAAATTAATATTCAGTTAGTATAATATTCAAATTCTATAGTAACGTGTCTGCGTCAGATCCCCTCTATGGCTGGTGAAACATGTGGGTTAGGTTAGGTTAGATTGGTTTAACCTTCTGAATACTGTAGGTGCACATGAGCTTCGGTGATCATTTACTATTTTTGGGTTACTCATGATTTACTTGGAGTCATTTTACTTAAATAGGATAGCAAAGTGTTAAAACTTTGGTTATAATTTTACATTAAAATGCGAGTTTCATTTTGGTGATCAATTATTACTTTTGTCTGCTATTTGTTACTATATCTGGTGGTAAGTTAAACATAAGCCTTTTTAATTGTCACAATTAATAATCTTTAACTCAAATACTCATGTCTATACGACTTTTGCGCCATCTCTTTACTTAGTCAGAACTAAAGAGATATGTCAATAATGACAATCCGAGAGATGTCGCCAAAAGTCGACGTTATAATTTTGCAACGTCACACTATCCAAAACTAACTGATTATCCGAAATAGTAACTATCTCTCCAAAGTTAGAGTGAACAGAACATGAGGCTCCTTCTGGGTAAGCTCGCTCCATGGTAGACTTGTTTCTGTCATCTCTGACCAAGACTAGAGTCAAGAGAAAATTCATCGCAAATAAATTAAAAAAAAAAACAACGGGTTGCACTTCGGGAGTGCCGGCAGAAGCGAATACTTGAACATTGCGCATTTCTTAATCATCCGTCTTACGTCCGTAATGTCCCTGGTGGTTACATCCGTAACATCTGGATATATCGCTTAGGAGCTAGGCAGCGAGCCAGCCCGCCCCTTTCGCGATCATTAAACAGCTGATGCTCTGCAGTTTGTGGGTTTGTACGCGGAACTTGCAGTTACGTAGCACTACTAATCATTTGATATTGTAAGGGGTTATAAACTTGTGAAATTTTGGGGTGATCGATCGTTGGATGCGAAGATCTTGGTAAGATTGCTATTTTGGATTGTGAAGTCGAAGAGTTTGTTTGCTTGAACGCGCTTATCTCAGGAACGAGTGGTCCGTTTTGAAAAAATATTTCTGTGTTAGATAGCCCTTTTATTTAGGAAGGCTAAAGGCTATCATCATGCTAAGACATATAAGAGCGGAACATTAAAATGTGACGCAAACGAATTTGCGCGGGTCAGCTAGTCATAATATATAAGAAAATCTTCCCGTTATGTCTTACAAAATCTTCGGAAATCTGTTAACCCTATCCACGTACAATAGGCTTGTGTCCTGAAAAAATCTAATTAGTCCGTCAGTTAGATTATAAAAAAATATTTGACCCGTGTTTTTTCTTTTGTTACGGGAACCAAAATTGACGAAGTTACGACGCTTTTAAAATACTCAATACGTCACACCATCGCATAATTTTTAGTGAGTCGTGACGTCACGAGCCCCCACTCCCGAGTTTTGATGCGTTTTATCTTTGTCAGTATTCATTGATTTACAAAAACAAAAAATACGTGTCCATTATTTTTCAATACTCACTGACGGACTAAATAGTTTTGCAATTTGTAGATGATGGAATCTAGCCTATTCTCAAGCAATCAATGACACAAAGGAAAATATTGCCCCAATCATGGACAACTAAATAATTCAACTAGTTATCGACCAGATTTGGGTCACCTGTTTTAATACAATTTCATTCCATGGAAATAATCCTAATATGATAATTTTTTTCCGTTACTAACAGTGACTGACAGACAACGCACAGCCAAAACCTTTACTATTTTTCACATTCGCATTTCAATCGCAATCTGTCAAAAATGTATGAAAAAAGGCTTTTTGACATGCGAATGTGAAAGTTGTTTAAAAATTTGTAGAATTGGCACTCCGGTCGTAGAAAGCTTAAATTTGGCAAATATGTTCCTTGGGAAGTGTATGGGAGTGCAAGGATTTCCCAAAATTCTTGCAGGAACGGGAAAAAACTAGAATGCGCGTTCGAAGTCGCGGGCAAAAGCTATAGTCTATCTATGCCGCGTGTATCTGTGTATTGTTTTTTTTTGGAAGTCGGTTGTATTTTTTTGTAAAAAGTTTTTTTTTGGTCACGCAACATATTGCCCGCGTGCGGGTCTGGCATCCGGATCCACCCTTAAAGGATATATTCGTATACCCATGATATCGGCTTTCATAAAGTGAATATATATATTTAAAATATTATGTGCACAGCTTTAATCCAATTACATACTACAAACAATCGATATATTCGGCTATTTCGATCTGTATTTTTGGGGCCGCGTCACTTCGGGTTGAAAACAATAAGTAGCGGGATGGTTTTATTTATTCGATTCGGCTTTGCACGTTTGTAAAATAATTGCGTTCCCAGGATTGTTTTCAGATGTCCAAAAGTTTATTTTTGGTATTCAGGGTTTTGTGAGCTAGTTTTTAGATTATTTTTGTGTAATCATGTTGGGGTCGATTGTGAAACGAGTCAGGAGGCATGAGCCAATTACATACGGGAAAAACGGGAATTCAAGATCCACATTTTCTTTGTGGGAAGGTTTCTTCAACTTTGAATTCTTCGGTCAAAAATAGATGTGTGTGTGTGAATTCAATATTTCCAGTTTCACCATATCTAGTATTATAGTATTACTGAACATTAGATAAATAGGCTCAGGATAATTCTTGTAATTTACAGAATTTATAGTACCTTCTTTAGCTTTATTTGTATTTTTAACTGACTAGCACTCACTCAATCAATGCAAATATTATTTTCTTCCTTTCTTGTCTTGTCACTGAAAAATACCGATTATTTCTACATTCATTCAACATTTTTATTACGTTTTTATCCACAACGTCCATATTATGAGCTTTTAAGTTTCAAAAATTCCTGTTCAAGGCAGCAATTAAAAGGATAATTTTAATTCATTTGTGAATGTTTGTGATGATATATTGTGTTCCCCTGTTTTATGGATTAAAATTTGGGATAACTTTATATTTGTGTGGTTTAAATTAAGTACCCTGTCATTAAACAAACTCTTGATATTAATGATCCTATAATTAATTTCAAAATCCGAGAATGGTGGCAAGAACGATAGGCAAGTTTATAAAGAAAATATTGTGATGTAGCCTTATAACATGATATACAAGATTTCTTGTCACAATTATCATCAAAAAAGCTTTCAAATAGGTTATGAACCTATAATACTTACTTAATCCGAAAATCTCCACATCAAAGATGAAAGAGTACCTACTAAAATATTATATGCCCGAGACTTGTTGAGTGTTGAAATATTTTAGAAGATATTTTCTCTTTCATGGCTCTGGAGATTTTAATAGCTACTACGATAATCTAAGTTGAGTGACGGAACTTGGTTTTTAAAAATAAACTGAGGAAAATATCTCAGAAGCCGAAAAGGGAATTTTGACGGTTAGTTCTTGTAACGAGGGAATTAAAAGCGATATTGGTTTTGCAATGCTTATCCTCTGTCCAAGGTAAAAATCAGCTATTGGGTCACGCGAAGCGTCAACTAAGCGTTTTGCAAGATCCTTTAAATAGGACGTGAGCACTCGGACCCCACGGTCCAAGAGTTTCAACCCCAAACGGCTCAAAACGTAGTTGCCAATAAGGCTACTATATTTCCGCCGTTTGAGGTTTTCAGCAGCCGAAGCCGCAGAACCAGCACAGCACGACGAGCTAGGAAGATGGGATGGCGCAAGAGTATCGACACAAGTAGCGTCTCACACTAAAGGCCTACCCATCTTCCATGGAATGGAAATAAAGACATACCGTCCGGTCTTTTGCCATCGTCGCGTGCCAGGCCAATGATAGTAAATTGCTTATTTCTATTAAATGATGCCTGATCTGTTTTGATAAGCCACGAGGGTGCCTATTTTTTATAATATTATGTGCGTGATAAAACCAAACGCTTCACTAAAATTAAAGCGATCAACCATGCTTCAAAAACTCAATAGGTTTTACTTGACACTTTGCGACTCCAAAACAATGTAATATACTACCAATCCTGTCCTTTTTATAACACATTCTTCAAACGACATTCTACTAAAAACATACAGATCTTATTTCAGGCACAACTTAACCTACTGCTCACCCTTCACGGCGCGGCTCATAAATAGTGGCCAACCTACTTTCCACCTGAGCAAGATATGAGCACACCTTACTTGGACGTTTTTATATCTCCGCATTTTACTACACTTTACTGCCGTGTAGTATCTTGTAAATATATTACGTTCCTTTATGGTTATGTTACAAGGGGTCAGCTGGTCTTCTAGCTTATTTCTTTTTTATCGCTGAGCTGATAATATTGTTAACATTTGCCTTTCATGCCTAATAGTCAAAATTCAAAGATCAGAATAAACATTTTTTTCCTTTGTCCGTTAATTGGTACCTGATCGGGTCTAACAACATTTTTAGTATGTCCATTGTGTTCCGCAGGTGAGCAAATGCCTCAATCTACAATTTTTGTATCTCACGGCATATGCTGAGGGGGATAATGATACCTGAGGATGATAATTACCAGGTCCCGTCCCTTACGAAACAGTCTAGTTCATCTTTTTTCTTTTCATGGCTTCGCTTATTTACCATCAGTTAAATTTTAGGTTAAATTTCTAGTTAATCATATTCAAATGTCAAGAACAACCTTAAAATCTCTCTCCCACTATTTTCATAAAAATACTTTTAGTATAAAAGAGTTCTCACCATTCCATAATAGCGTGTCAATAAACAAAATTAACTTAACATCTACACACGCGAATACAATACAGAACAACCCAATAAACGAACAAATGAAAACCAATAGAAAAGGAAATGGGAAATGTCTGACTAATCAACTCCATTGTCATGGTCGCGGAAACAATTAATTTAATCCCGCCATTTCTAACTCATACAATTTAAATGACAAAGGTAACCCGAAATTATACCCTGTATTTGTGAGGCTTGAAATAGATTATTGTGGCTTAGATCCCTATCTGATACCTTTTCTGGTATTTTTAGATCGTTTGATCAAATATCTGAGATAAACTATAATCTGTTACCTGCTTGAACTGAAATCTTGCTACTTAGTCGAGAAATAAAAACCGGCCAAACGTAAGTCGGAATTTATTTTTTACATGTTATTTTCTTCGCTTATACTTATTTATTTTTCAGTTTTATGCCTTTTAGTTTCAGAGATTGGCAATCACATTAAATTTTCCAAAAAATATAAAAGCTGATCATTTAGACGGTTAGACAGATGGTTTATCCCAAAGTACGGAAACTAAAAAAGTAAGATTTCAGTCATTGGTTCAAGTGTTATGAAAGTATCAAAGATTTCACGGTAAGATGGATAAATACACAATTTCGGAGAGCAGATACGGAAATATAACTCAAAGACTTCATGGTTAAACCTCTGTCACAAGAAGCTTAGATACATTTTGTAAACAAAGATCTTCTACTAAGTTTTGAAGAACAATTAATAATCCCAAATTCAATCAACTAAAAGTAACATACGTGTAATACGATATTTTTTCAATTTAAAGCACTGCTTTGGTACTCGTACGCGTCTGACTCGTGGAATAAACTTCTAAACAATCGAATGAGTATTTACAAAAGATGCTCATAAAATAAAAACCAAACTGAATAAAATTGTTATCGGACAAAATGTCAAGTATGACCGCATCGAAGTAAAAAGAATCAGAAAATCGTATCAGAAACCTCAGAGTAATCGGTGTACATGCGAACCTCCTCCTTTTTGTAAGTCGGTTAAAAATTAATAAGTTCTCGTGGCGGAGACTATCGAACGACGAAACAACTCAAAACTATCAACAATTTCCTTAAACTGACCTCAGACATTACAAATCGACAGAAGAATTTACGCCTCTACCATCAAAGCACAGACGAAAATATAACACTTGAAATAAATTTAAGTATCAAAGCAGCGTAAGATTGAAATTCATTCCCTACAGAGAAGCCGATGAAAGTCGCAAGAAATTTAAAAAGAAGTCGTAATCTTTCCCTACGTAATGGGCTTGTTATTTTGAAGAAACCCCTCAGTATTTATGTCAAACGGTATAATTTGTAACGGTCTCTTTTTTACATTTTGAAGGAATTAATGCTAACTGTTCCGTTTAAGGGGTGTTAAATTATTTTGAATGGTAAGGAGTAATTTTAGAAAAGCAGATTTTAACGTTTTTTATGATATCTTTAAAGATTTTAGGTTTTCATAAATATTTTTGTAGCACTACCTTAAACAGACTTCAGAACATACAAGATGTACACATTTTTTAAATCTTCGCGCTCACGACCACTCTCGAAGATTTCCTCTTGGCGATGTTTTTCCGTGTAGTCGAGCCAATTTATGGCATCAGACATTGCTAATGGTACAAATTCTTGTATCGTACTAATACAAAATCCTTTATCTTCTATCATATTTTTATCTTCTATTTTTTATCTTCTATCATATAATAAAACTGTAGAAAAGTGGTTTTTGTACATGAAAAAAAAAAACCAAAATAAATAGCTAGGGTGTTAAAGAACAACCAATAGAACCCATTTCCAGCATTTTTAGAATTTGTGTCTGTTTGTCTGTTTATTTGTTCGGGCATCACGTAAAATCTGCGAAAGCAATGTAGATAACTTTTACACACAAGGATTGGGCGTTACTTGGAGTAACATTTAGTTTTTGTTTCATTGCAATCGGTTCAGTCTATCAAAAGATATTTGAATTTAAAGTTTTCCAGAAGTAAAATTAGGGTTATGTGCACTTAGTCTCATTATTACTTCACGTAACTTTTATACATAACAATAAACTGTGCGTTTGTTGTTTTAATATTAAGTTTTTGTTTCATCGTAATCAGTTCATACCTTATAATAAAAAATGTGAATTAATAAAATTATAATTATTATAGTCTATATTGAAATAGCGCCATCTATCAAACTTAGACTGGAATATACCTAGAGATCAACTGCGTGCAGTATTCGATAGATGGCGTTGGCGTGTAACGTCAATTTTCTGAATCGCGGTGTTAAGATGTTCCTTGAAAGAATGACCTTCGCCCATGTCTGCATTTGAGTCAAGTTGAGTTATCTATTTTTCATCTATGCTAATCTATACTAATATTATAAAGTAGAAGAGTTTGTTTGTTTGTTTGGTTGAACGCGCTAATTTCAGGAACTTCTGGTCCGATTTGATCACTTCTTTCAGTGTTATATAGCCCATTTATCGAGGAAGGTTATAGGCTATAATATATTATCACGCTAAGACAAAAAGGAGCGGAGCAATAATGGAAAATGTGACGCAGACGAAGTTGCGCGGGTCAGCTAGTTTTAAATAGACCACTTACAGGCACTTTTGAATAGTCAAGGTCTGTCAGTGAAATAGATGAAGCTAAGTCTGCCGCGCTAGCGACAAGAGCAGCTCTGTAAAAAACACACTCACCGACCCTTTCTCCAGCGCGGCAGTTGCACGTTCCAAAGTGTAGATCCTACGCAGAAAAACGTGCAAGAAACTCCATGGACACTCTTTTAAACCAGTTGTCAGTGTTTACAAAATCATGGTTGCTCTTTATAAAATAATCTGTAAGTAAAATTATACAATACAAAATAGAATGAGCCTACACAATGCAAAGATAATATTGTAACTTAATAAGTAATCGTGTACCTACTACACCATTTTTCTAAATGATTTTTCGAGAAATAATCGTGTCTGCAGAATATTTCAAGACAAGTTCAAAAGAACAATGTTCACCTGATCTTTCGCCCACACAGAACCAAAACTTTAATTCAAAGAAAACCATTACTTCGAAAAGTTTTCTATGGAGGCTGGCATAGCCATGATTAAATTAAGCTGTAAACTATTATTTAAATGTAATGCATATAAGCACATAATTAAAACATTTTCAATGGTAGTCACGATTGTGACATGGTTTGACTTTACCTCGAGATATCTCGGCAATGGTACACTTTAGCGCACCATATTTTGTAATTTTTTTTTGTTTATTTGTGTGTCCCCTACACTTCATATATAGATGTATAACGGGTGTAAGGGACAGCCCTACTCAAACTGATAGGGTGATTTCAGTATTTCGTACTAAGTTGACCGGTACATGAAATTATTTCAGGAACTTTATGGGAATCCAATAAAACTGATTTGTTTAATTACCTCACTCGCAATTTATCGCTACCTCTGCAAAACGCACGCAGCGAACGGCAGCGCAGCGAGCTTACGAAAGGATAGCTGCGCCCGCGCTACGTTTTAACAGCTGATTTCATGCGTCGTTCATGAGATTTTTTTTTATTTTTTTTATTTTTTCATTTTAGCTGTGTTATTTACATTAATGGAGTTCTGCATACAGATAATGTAACTTTACATTGAAATAAAGAAAAAAAAATGAAAAATCGAAATAAAAATAAAAAAAATCCTGAGGAAATTTCCACTGGAATATGATTCAAAATAAGGAGCTGATTGCACCCTGTTAATTTGTGGAAGGCTGTCCCTTACACCCGGTATATATTGTGTGTAGCAAGTAGCAACGTTTAAAAAAAACGGGTTGCACTCCGGGAGTGCCGGCAGAGGTGAAAACTTGAACATTAACGTTGTGCGTTTTTGAATCATCCGTCTTACGAATTTTCGATCAGGTCACGTGTCTTGACGCGATTTTAACATTTTATACCCATCCCAAGAAAAGTGTTCAACGCGGCCAAATAAGTTTTCACTTCAAAATACAAAATGGCGGCGGTGGCTATGCTAGGTAATGGTAGAACCTGAATACAATAGCCGTACCATATTCACTAAATATCTAGAAGACTATACCGCCTCTTACCATTGTGCCACGCATCTATTCAATGATATCGCTGTGTCCGCACCAGTGCTGTTTACACACTTGACTGACGCATCAATAACAGCATATAATGTGCAATGGAAAGCGAAATGAGACCGCGTGGTGTTTCATCTAAACTAATAATATTATGAGAAGTGTTTTGTTTGTGTGTTTGTGGGGGAAAATCTTTGGAACTACTGAGCCGATTTCAATGATAGAAAGTGATTATTGCGAGTGTCATATGAATTAATTAATTAATTTAGTACATGAACTTACAACTCATAAAGACAAACAAAATAGAAAATAATAATATGACTGATAGACAACGCACAATCGAATCTACAGGTCGTAGAAAGAGAGGATTTCCTGAAATTCCTACGGGAATGGAAAGAAAACAGTATACGCCTACAAAGTCACGGGCAAAAGCTAGTTGGTAGTTTTAATTCTTCTAATTATTATGAATTTGAAAATCTGTACTTATGTTTTAATGTTAATGACGCTTCAATGGCTTAAGGGTAATCATCAACACAATGCTCTAAGTTCATAAAGTTCTAGGAATGACTTTTTCTGTATTTTTTTTTGTTCCTTGGCCTTTATGAACTTGGATTATAATTCTATAACTACACACGTCTTACAGCCGCGAATGGTATTTTAATCAACATACAACCTAGCACTGGCCTGCAAATTGCAAAAAACGCAAGAAATTTTGAATTTCGCGGGCTGGTTGGAGCATTCACCTTAGCGAATTTGGATGAAATTTCATACCAGTGAAGACCATATGTTAGGATAAAACATAAAGACATAAAGTTCCTTTTTAGAGTTCCGTAACCAAAGAGCAACCACGGGAACACTATTAATAAGCCTCTGCTGTACATCCGTTCGTCCGTCCGTCCGTCTGTCAGGGATTGAAATTCACAGATTTAGAAATACACACTATGTCTAATGCTACTATAACAACAAATAACAAAATAAAAATACTAGCTGTCCCCCGCGACTTCGCTCCCGTCTGCTGGCTACCTTACCTATTCTTTTTGCTTTTAAAACTTCCCTGTATTCTGGTAAACTGAACGAAAAATAATTATTTAACTCGGAAGAACTACCGAAATCGGCCCAGCCGTTCTCGAGTTTTAGCGAGACTAACGAACAGAGTCATTTGTATATTTATATATAGATTTAAGGGGCTCCCATACAAGAAACGTGTTTTTTTTCCGGTTTATGATGCGAAACCCTTCTTGTAAAGTCCAACTCGCACTTGGCCGGTTTGTTGAGGCAATAATTGCAGTTTCTTTTGCGGGCAAAGCTGCTGGGAGAATCTGATAATTTAAATTTCTTTATTGATGGCAAATTCAAAGGAAAGCTTGTACAAGGTTACGAGAAATGAAGCAGAAAATGTTCCGGTCGCCTATTAAGAAGATACTGCGGTGGGTTTTAATGAATATTTACTGTAAACTTTTCCCGCACAATATGGCTGAACAGCGGTGAGGGAGAAAATAAATCTTTTCCAGATATTATGAACGTGCGGCTGTCTTGGGTACATGTTTGCGCTCTGTCCGTTTTTTCTATTATAACCAACTCTATTAATTTTTTAGAGCGCTCTTAAAAGCACAAGTTGATAGTTCACCGGTGATTGAATATTTAAAAACTGGCCAAGCGCGAGTTGGACTCGCCCATGAAGGTTTCGTAACATAAACCGTAATTTTTATTAGTTTTAGGGTTCCGTAGCCAAATGGCAAAAACGGAACCCTTATAGATTCGTCATGTCTGTCTGTCTGTCTGTCCGTCCGTAAGTCACAGCCACTTTTCTCCGAAACTATAAGAACTAGGCTGTTGAAACTTGGTAAGTAGATGTATTCTGTGAACTGCATTAAGATTTTCACACAAAAATAGAAAAAAAAACAATAAATTTTGGTCCCCATACTTAGAACTGAAACTCAAAAAAATTTTTTTTTCATCAAAACTATACGTGTGGGGTATCTACCGCGTGTATCTGACATCGACGCACAAACGATTTCCATGGGTCCGGGGCATGATTCTGGACACCCTAGACTTAGAATTTTTCGTCGGCTTTTTTCTCATTTTTTCATTTTTTTCAAGGGTTTTTTTAGTTTAGACTGCTCATAATCGTTATTCTGACCTAACCCAACGAGATTTTTAATAAAAAAATAATTATTTAACTACTTTCAGTTAAAAGAGCAATCTGAATAAAACCACAAATAGATTATCAGCTCAGCTGAGCTGATACCTATTTGTAGTACTCTTGAAAAATATAAAAAAATGAGAAAAGAACCGACGAAAAATTTCAACACTGGGGTGTCCAGAATCATGCCCTGGACCCATGGAAATTGTTTGTGCGTCGATGTCAGATACACGCGGTATGGATAGGTCTTTGAAAATGATATTGAGATTACTAACATCACTTTTTTCTAAACTGAATAGTTTGCGCGAGAGATACTTCCAAAGTCGTAAAATGTGTCCCCTTTGACTTCTAAAATAAGAGAATGATAAAACTGAAAAAAATATATGATGTATATTACCATGTAAACTACCAGCGAAAATTTGTTTGAACGAGATCTAGTCAGTAGTATTTTTTTTTGTAATACGTCATAAATCGTAGATCGCAACTTTTGCTTGTAATATAATACCTACAGGTTTGTACGGAACCCTCGGTGCGCGAGTCCGACTCGCACTTGGCCGGTTTTTGTTATTATAGAAAAACACAATCTGTGAAAATTTCAACTGTCTACCTATTACGGTTCTTGAGATACAGCCCGCTGACAGACAGACGGTCAGACGGACGGACGGGACGGAAGGACAGCGGAGGCTTAGTAATAGGGTTCCGTTGATTACCCTTTAGGTACGGAACCCTAAAAATGGTTTTAAATTTAGAATAGGCTAAACTTCATATTTATTTCATTTCAACATAACTTTGAAATCATACACTAAAATAAAATAAAACACACAAACACACACACACGCACATTATAATTCTGAGAACATTATAATAACAATCAAAAAACATTTGTCATGAAACAATTTAACTATGTAAAAAAAAACTCCCCTTATATTCACACCAAAACCGTTACACCCCAAGCCAAACAAAAAAGTTTTCAACCATAAATTCTACAGCAAACCTCGTAAATCAATCGGGCGTCATCGTCATAAATCTTTAGCGTGTCAATCGTCAGTCAACATCGCTGTACGCTGCCAACTTCACAGAGTTATCGCCAATATCGCTGGACGCTCACACTGGCGGTCCAGGATCGATGTCAGTCACGCGTATTGACCAGAGATGTCGATTGCAGGCAATTTTACGGCCTCCATTCCCTGTAAAGGCAGGTGCTATAAAAGTTACGGCCAATTTGGTCCAGTAATGTTTGTAGTAAGTCTTGTGATTGTCCGTACGCTTCTAATGAGACCGAATTTGTTCTAGGTGACTACTGAAGGCGTTTTAATGAAATGAAATCCATCCCTAAAAATCATACAAGTCTAGTAAACACTTTTAGATCTACTATCTATACTTAATCCTACTATATTATTATAAATGTGAAAGTTTGTTTGTTTGTTTGGTTGAACGCGCTAATCTCAGGAACTACTGGTCCGATTTGAAAATTCTTTCAGTTTTAGATAGCCCATTTATCGAGAAAGGTTAAAGGCTATATATCATCACGCTAAGACAAATAGGAGCGGAGCAGTAATGGTAAATGTGATGGAGACGAAGTTGCGCGGGTCAGCTAGTAATATTATAATATAATATATAATAATGTTATAAAGCAGAAGAGTTTGTTTGTTTGTTTGGTTGAACGCGCTAATCTCAGGAACTTCTGGTCCGATATGAAAAATTCTTTCAGTCTTACATAGCCCATTTATCGAGGAAGGTTATAGGCTATATATCATTACGCAAAGACCAACAGGAGCGGAGCAATAACGTAAAATGTGACGCAGACGAAGTTGCGCGGGTCGGCTAGTACGTACATATCCTCTGTGTAAGAGGATTCCGGGTGAAACTCGCTTCCATCTTCGGCCTAATCATCACTTTCCATCAGGTGAGATTTGGGCCAAGAGTTTCCCCGTTTTATATAAAAAAAAAATATATATATATATATAACATTAATATGTAATGTTATAAAAATTTGAATTGAGAAAATAAACATACGAATATACTTGAACAATTAGTACAAATAGACAATTGGGAAATATTAGCGCTGTGATGATACTACTGTCAACTTCTTGCGAATGTGCTCACGAACTCACCAATATCAATCCACTTTTTTTTCAAATCCATTGAAACAAATTAATAACGAAAGATCCTTTCAACAGAACCAACAGAGCATAAAAAAATGTAGAACATTAAAAATAACTAGTTATAAATTGGAATGAGTTCAGAGTGAAAGTAGGAATCTTATGTTAAGAGGACTTCTCCGCGGAAACGTTTTGAGAGGGAAAAATAAAAGATGGCGGGTGCAGGCTGTCGGAATGAAGTCGCCTTTAGACGACTGTCTGCTTAAATAGTTTTTACTGAAAACTCTTCGGTGCTGAGTTTTCTTTCAATCTTGAAGGCTATGGTAGCTTAATGACTAATTGGACTGGGTGATTATTTGCTTTTGCTTTTAAAGTGTAGATTTTTAGGGTTCTGAACATCCGTAGAAATAAATAAATAAAATAAATCTTTATTCAAAAATTCGTATTGGTACAATGGAACAATAAATCTAAGATAATAATATAGGTAAAACTATGTTACATGCCTGTACTAGGAGGGTCCTGTATCACAGGCGGCAAGGGCGCAAACAGTGTACAAAGAAATAGGCTTGTTAACTGAAAAAATCTAAGTAGTCCGTCAGTTAGATTATCAAAAAATATTTGACCCTTATTTTTTCTTTTGTTACGGGAATCAAAATTGACGAAGTTACGACGCTTTTAAAATTCTCAATACGTCACTCTCCGGCATAATTTTTAGCGGGTAGTGACGTCACGAGCCCCCAATCCCGAGGTTTGATGCGTTTTATCTTTGTCAATATTTATTGATTTACAAAAACAAAAAATACATGTCCATTATTTTTCAATACTCTAACTGACGGACTAAATAGTTTTGCAATTTGTGGATGTTGGAAACTAGCCTATTGCCTAAGATTTTTTTTACAATATTTACTTAAATGGTACCCTTATAGGATTACTCGTGTGTCTGTCTCTCTGTCTGTCGGTCCGTCTGTCACAGTCAGTTTTTTTCGGATCTACTTTACCGATTCTGTTGAAATTTGGTGTACATAATGGACTTCCGTGACCCAAACACGGATGTGTTACTTAAATATTTTTTTTTAGTATGGGGGTCACTTTTGGGGGTCAAGTTTAGGTGCTTGCCTTGTGACCCGGTGGTTGTGGGTTCGATTCCCACGGGAAGAATACTTTGTAAAGATGTTTTCAGTTTGGCTACGACTTTGCAGGCGTGAATCACCTGATTGTCTGATAAAAAAGATGGTTCCGTGCTTTGGAAGGCACGTAAAAGCCGGTGGTCCCACTCCCGGCCGCCCAATGGCGGTCGTTAAACCATGTCTGAGGCCCTTGAGGCGGTTTAGAAACTCTGACACTAGGGTGGTGTGAGGTACTCCCCACACGATTATAAGAATAATACAAAACACGGAAAGTAAAATAACAATAACAGAGCATAATACTCCATAGATACTCCATGAATGATTGCCGACCAATATAACAAGACAGGGAACGAATTTCTATAGTCCATACAATTCGTCTCCGTTCCGGCACGGATCTTAGACATCGTCTGATGTAGGTAGTTTATTAGGGATGTTACCGGGTCTCAACTCCGACTACGGTAAATCAGAACCTTCGATTTATAAAATTAAATGACTCGCTATCCCCGCGGCTTCGCTCCCGTCAACTACACTACTATTTTTTATTTTTTAGGAACCATTTCCTGACAGCAACAAACACAACAAAGAAAGGATTGTGTGGTTTCATGAAACCACGGTAAAAGTGAAACTTTTCACTAAAAAAGGTCAGCTGATGCGAACTATAGGCGCCACCATATTGGCCTCGGTTGCTCTGACGTCACCGTCACGCGACATGCAACACACAGACGAAAACGTTTGAGACGATAATAATAAAAGTTTCATTTAAAAAAGAATTAGCTAAATCGGCCCAGCCATTCACTCGTGATGCGATGAACAAGGGAAATAGGGATTCATTTTTATAAAAGTAGATATTTATTTGGTAAATAGGTTAAACATAACATTTTACACGTCAATGTTTTTCGTCATTTTTAACTAGATGAGGACGGTGTTTCTTAGCTGATCACTTTTTTGTGCATGGGAAATCATCAAATGACTTGAGCCTTGAACGCTGAGGAGTGACAGACTCTAAGGCCGCTATCCTTCTGGCATTTTACAAGTACACGCGTTGGCGTTTCTCTAGTCGTTGAGCTCCTTATTGGTTCTAAGTTGAGCTGATCGACTTCTGACCAAGGTTTGCATTGACTGGACAGGTCCACTCAAATCTGTGTGGTTCTTTCCTCAAAAGACCATTTCAGACACTGATCTGCATGGTCCTCATATAACGTATTGTGAATATGAAGAGCATGTAGATTGCTATATTAGGGGTTTCTTTCATTTAATGTTAGTCTGGCGGTTTGAGTTCTTAATGTGGCCTACACAAATGTCCTTACTTTGGTATTGTTCGTCAGTTCGTTGAGGTTCTAAGTTTGAGCTACATGATAACTGGCAAATGCTTGCACTGTCTGGACAGGTCTACTCCAATCTGTGTGGTACTTTCCTCAAAATACCACTTTAGACATTAACCTTTATGGTTCTCATATGATTTGATCAATACGATTGTATGGACTTTAAAAGAGACTTTGACCTCTGAGTTTGTTTCGGTGTTTCTTCTCAGAGCAGTCAGCTAGGAAACGCCGGGCTCATCTAGTTTAAAATGACAAAAAAATATTGACGTGTAAAAGTGTTATTTCCAACCTACTTACAAAATAAATATTATTTATCATTATCATTTATCTAAAGACAACGTTGCGCAGACGCGACGTTGACGTCACGAGCCTCTACGTTCGAAGTTTTTTGGCGACAGGTAGAATCAAGCTGTCCCGCTCGCGCCCACACGGTCAGCGCGGGACGGCATGATTGTATGCCTTACGCCTGTACGCGTTGTCGTTGCGCAGACGTTTTTAGAAACACCATCATCTGCCTAACCTTTTCCTAACTATATTAGAGTCGGCTTCCAGAAACACCAACGTTCTTAAAACGCCAGTGAGATAGCGGCCTGACTGACTAAAACCTATCAGTCTTCCTTCAAATGCCCTTTACGTTCCAGGGGGGCTACTCTTAAGCCTGAAATCCGTAGTTTCGGGCTTATTTGCGGACGTATTCTACTCCGCAACACCTACGGACTTACGATTAGTCCTGAAAGCGAACAAAGAATGCATGACAACACAATTTGAAAGTAACTGATAAATCCTTTTGTCATTAATTCTTTTAGGTGATACGGAGTAGAATACACCAGCAACTAAGCTCGAAACTGCGGACTTCGGGCTTAGAGTGTAGCCCCGCTGGAACGTAAAGGGTATTTGAAGGAACACGGATGGGTTTTTAACAGACTTCCCAAAAAGGAGGAGGTTGGGGGCCGAGTCACCCGCGTCCGTAGGAGAATACCCCTCAGCGAATCCCTACACGTGGTCCCCGGGTGGTGCTAAACAAGTGACACTAACCGCCTCCGTGGTCTAGTGGTTATACCACCTGATTCAGACCCAGAGGTCCGATTCCCAGTGGGGGCAAATTTTTCGCTCGGTTTGGTTGGTGGTAGGGCTTGTTCTAAGTCCGCCTGGCAAGCTACCACCATCATGTCTAAGTCTGTCGCCATAACAACAATGTTAACAGCATTGTTGTGTTCCGGCAGTTAGAGGCATGATAGCCAGTTCCTCTGTGTAAGAGGATTCCGGGTGAAACTCGCTTCCATCTTCGGCCTAATCATCACTTTCCATCAGGTGAGATTTGGGCCAAGAGTTTCCCCGTTTTGCATTAAAAAAAAAAAAAAAAAAGTTTCTCAAATCGGTAGTATTTTTTTTTGTTTGTTACCTCATAACTCCAACAATTTTGAACCGATTTGAAAAATTCTTGTTTTATCTAGGATATACTTGCAGATTGGTCCCATTTGACTTTTATCAAAATCGGTTACGAAGTTTGGTTTTTAAATCGAAATAGCTGGAATTCGTTTACTTGGATGATGGTTTTTGTTATCCAAGTAATCGAAATTGCGTATTTTGCTTTTCAGCGATTTAGCAGTGGTGTTGTTAGGTGTGGGGTACCACTAAAAAGTGAAAAATAAAAAACTTTTTACAAAAAAATACAATCGACTTCCAGAAACAAAAAACACTACAAAGTAAAAAATAACTTTAAATTAGGAAGTCGGTGTTTTTGTTAGTTTCTTCGTATTTTGACACCGACTTCCGAAATTAAAGTTATTTTTTACTTAGTAGTGTTTTTTTTTGGAAGTCGGTTGTATTTTTTTGTAAAAAGTTTTTTTTCTATCTATATTAGAGTCGGCTTCCAGAAACCAGCCAGTGAGTTAGCGACTTATTGACTAAAACCCATCAGTCTTCCTTCAAATGCCCTTTACGTTCCTGGACCGCGGTTATTCTTCCAACTATTCCAGAACGTAACATCCCTGGCATAACCCGTCAGGTGCAGCGCAAGCCATTGATAAATCAATTTCTAATTGAATTAACATCGCTCCAGCTTCACTCCGCATTACTGGGAAGCTTCCAACCGATATAGAATAATTGATTCTGCTCAGCGGTATGTTGCATTGTTATAATATTAGTGTCTCTCAGAGTATTGGGATTCTGGGGGTTGAATTTGATTATTTCCAGTGGTCTCAGTTAAGTTTATTTGGCAATTAGTGTGGCGTTTGTGTATCATAACTGAATGCTAGTGATTAAGCTGGTGGCTAAATTATAACATCTACTCGGGTCGATCTTGAAGGTTAAGCAACGCTTGCTGAGATCAGTCCATGAATGGGTGACCAACTGAGATTGTTGCGTGCTTCGAAAAGCAGTTAATGCTAAGCAAAAAGAAATACTTGGAATATGATGTTATGATTAAATAAACATACACATCAAGGAAAAAAAAATTTCAAAATTAATTGCTATCGGAACTCAAACACTATGGTTGAGCTTGCAAGATATAACTTAAACTAAGTAAGTTGAATAAAAGCTTCTCAATAGAAACCGAAAAAATCAATTCAACGTCATGTCTTGTATTCTTGTCAAAGTACACTACTAACAAGCACATTTCCCAAATGAGTATTATAAATGGTGGCAAAAACAGCTTTTTTAACCGATTTCCGAAAAAAGAGTAGGTTCTCAATTCGGCGGCATTTTTCTATGTATCTACACCGATTACTCCAAAGTTTCTGATCCAATTTGTGTGATTCTTTTTAGTTGGATACTTGCGATTTGGTCCCGCAAAAAATTTATTCAGTTTGGATCAGTCTTCGTCCAAGTAGGTATCGCCGCTTAATAGTGAAAAATAAAATCACAAAAAAAAAAAACCGACTTCCAAACAAAACACTTTCTATAGTATAATATTATAAAGCAGAGCTAATCTCAGGAACTACTGAACCGATTTGAAAAATTCTTTCAGTGTTAGCCCATTTATCGAGGAAGGCTATAGGCGATATATCATCATGCTAAGACAGTGGGCTTGTGTCCTGAAAAAATCTAATTTGTCCGTCAGTTAGATTATCAAAAAATATTTGACGCGTGTTTTTTATTTTATTACGGGAATCAAAATTGACGAAGTTACGACGCTTTTAAAATTCTCAAAACGTCACACCTTCGCATAATTTTTAGTGAGTCGTGACGTCACGAGCCCCCACTCCCGAGTTTTGATGCGTTTTATCTTTGTCAATATTCATTGATTTACAAAAACAAAAAATACGTGTCCATTATTTTTCAATAGGTACTCTAACTGACGGACTAAATATAGTTTTGCAATTTGTGGATGATGGAATCTAGCCTATTAGGAGCGGAGCATTCAAGGAAAATGTGACGCAGACGATGTAGCGCGGGTCAGCTAGTAAAGTATAAATTAAAATATAGAAAATACTAAATTTGGAAATCGGTTTTTTTTTTTGGTGAAAAAGTTTTTTATTATACTTTTCCGAACGATCCCTTTGACAGAAACCCTCCACTCATACTAGTCTATTTTCATGTATCTCGAGACGGAAATAGACCAACAAAGTTCTCATTAAGGTTAAGTAGTGCTCTGAGGCGGATGCTTTTCTTTCACTTCTGATTCAGCAGAAGTCGAGCGCTTGTAGGCCTCAGCAATCCATATTGCGGTTTGGCTACCTTCCAGACTCTTCAGAGCAGACTTGACTCAGTCAAGTCATCCTCAAGTGGGCTGAACTTGGCTGGTATGTTGTGGTATCAAAATATGGCTAGCTAGAACCTCCCCCGTAACTTCGTTCACAATGCAATATTTTTCGAGTAATAAATATAGCCTATTATAAGGATAATGTAACATTCAAATGGCTTTTGAAATCGGTTCAGTAGTTTTTGAGGTTATTTGTAACAAATGTAGTTACAGTAAACAGTTGCAGTTAGAGTAAACAGGCTCCTTCTGGGTAAGCTCGCTCCATCGTAGACTTTGTCTCTGTCATCTCTGACCAAGACTAAGGTCAAGAGCAAACCCATCTCAAATAAAAAAACAAAAAAAATATGCCAGTTTATAAAAACGTAGTGTGGGATGCCCTGCGGCACGATGGATCGATGATTTAGAGAAGGTGGCTGGCAGCGGATGGACGCGGACTGCTCGGGACCAGGATGGTTAGCGCTCTTTGGGAGAGGCTTTCGTTCAGCAGTGCATGGCGATTGGCTAAAATGACGATGAAACAAAAATGCTTTTGACAAAACTGGAGTTGGCTCATCTTTTGTCTTTATCATTATCTCTTAGAGCCTCTTTTTGTAACCGCTACCCGCTGCCCCAACAGATAATTGGTACGTGTTGTTGGCGTATTAGGTGTGTTAAACTGGATGACGAATCGTATTAAACGTGATTGTGGGTTCTACTGTAATATGCAAAATGTTACGAGAAATAATTTTTCTATATGTTATTAACATCTATTATATGGATTTTGAAAGTATAACTTTCACAAGCTTCAAAAACAAAAAGAAAACCATAAGAAAATAGTCGAATTTAGCCTCTTCTTCGGTTTTTTTTTCATCGATAGATGTTTTCGATATTATGTTTTGAACCAAAAATTTACAAAGTAAACTTTTATATTGATTTTTTGGCATTAAACATCATCTTTATGTTTGTTTATTATTGATTCAAAGTGATGAAATATTGGGATAATTTAGAATACCTGGCCTTAATGAATTAGGTACTCTACCATAAAATAAATGATCAAAGTTAGATAGTTATTCCGCAATCGGTAACACCATAAACTCTGTGAAGCACTTCATTTCAACTTAGATCTTTACGAGTATTTCTTTGTTCAGCAATTTTTATTTCACTTGGAGTGTTATCTAGGCTGAGAAATGAATAGTCTTCGTTTAGCTGAAGTATGAAAATGATCTTATAAACAGACTGACTATTATGTAACAAGATTACATAATAGTAGTAGTAGTAGTATTAGTTTAGTCTATTTTTAGTTTCCTTCTTTGTTTCTACACACTGTGTCTATGTTTCTTTTCCCACTCTTCTGTCGCAGCTCTCGCGTTCGCTGGAAGTTTCTTATGTAATAAGCAGTACCTTTGTGCTCTTTCATCGCAATTTTTCCCCAAATTCTATTAAGCCTCTTTTTAATCTATTTTTTCTCATGTCACCTTTTTAAGACATGGAATTCAGGACATGGTCTACCAGTGTGCCAAGTTTCTTCACACACAAACACTAAAAAATAGTTCGTTTCAAATAGTCAAAATGAATAGCAGACTTTAACATTTCTTGTATTCTAACAAAATAATATTCGTTTGAATAATGAATTAGTTAAAGACCTAAGCACTTAATATGCTAAGAAAATGTTGTCTTGCATCTTAATTCACCCCAATAATAGCACACAAAGGACTTAGTACACTTAAAATCCACACACGAGAATAAGTTGAAAACTTAATTAACATAATAAGGTACACGAGTTTAGCGCAAAAGCAAAACAAACTAAAATAACTAAGAGTATTTTTCAACAACAAACTACACAGCATACCCAGGTTTACTTACATTTTAAATGCAACTAAAGTGTAACAAAAATGAACTCAGATCCTCCCAGGAATGTTAGTCCTCCTTTTCCTGGGACAGTTGGAACCCTGCCAATATAATTAAGGCCAGGTAGAACAGGCGAAGTATGTGCACGGTACGTTGCGCGTGAAGTATGATTACGTTAGATACGTTTCTTTACTTTACACGCAACGAACCGTGCGCTCACGTCGACGGCGTGAAGCCGCTGACGAATTGAATCATTTATTATTAAAAGAATTAAACTATTTTGCAAAATGTAACCAGAAATTACGCTTGTATATGTTATTAACCTCTATTATATATGGTTTTTAGAAAAATAAATTCCACAAGCTTCAAGAACAATAAGAAAAACATAAAATTTAGCCTCCTCTTCTGATTTTATTTTGATCGTGTGATGTTTTCGATAATTATTATGTTTTGAACCAGAAATTGTCAAAGTACATAAAGTTAACTTCAATATTTTTTTGGCTTCAAACAATCACGATTTGTTTGTTTATTACTGATTCAAAGTGATGAAATATAATTTGGGATACTTGGGAATACCTGGCCTTAATGCAGTTCACTTGGAATTAAAAGAGATAGGTAGGTGAATTTTGTAAAGGCAACTGTACGACTCGAAATAAAAAGAAAGATTTCATTTGTTTGTTGAGAAATCCTTCTGTTTTATGTTCCCCTTGTTTCGAGCTGATTAACGGGAGAAAATAAAAAAGATTGCAGAAAATAAAACTGCTTTATGTGATTCGTCCTTGGTCATTCTTTATTTTTCTGGAACTTGAACTTCGAACGCGAAACAGCCGTTGTGTAAAAAGGATAGTGCTGCTATGCGTTTGAAAAAGCTCCGTCTCTTTCTCACACCAAAATCGTGATGGTTTTAAGACGTTATAATATGGCCTGGGACCGTAGAATATAGTGCTATCCACCATCAATACAATACAATACAAATTTTATTTCCATTAAGGTAGGTACAGCAACTTCTTAATCTAGTCTAGTAACAGTTTTTAATCTTAAATTTAGAGGTTGTACACTGTTGAATACAATTATGGGATTCTCTAACTCCTAAACTAAGTCAAGCTTCTATTATAGGAGTTAGTGAGCCATTGGACACAATCCTGAATTTATCTTATGTTACTGTAAAAACATAGAAAGTTATTGCTTAAAATAAAATATAAGAAAACAAAAGACAAAAAACGCAAACCTACCGTAAGATTAAACAAGATAATATCAATATATATTTACCACTAACATATTATAAAGATAACGCTAACTAGTCACCTATTATATCTATTTTACCAACTATACCTATTGTACCCATCAAACCTTTTTCAACCTTTTACATCATGATTACGTTGCAAACATGGGATGGTGAGAGAGGAGACGAGGAAAAGAGGTACTTACAGCTCTGTTACACTGTAATCATTCACACTGGTAAAGCGGGTCGATTTATGCACGTTTTTGCTATACAATGTGTAAAGTGTACTAATCATTATGAACATTTTTTTCTGTTGGACCAACACTGAATTTGATAAAATAATAGAATCAATTATTTGCCTCATACATTTATGTGCGCATAACTTGACAATACGCACTGAAACGATGATTTATTTTCGTGATTTCGGAGATGGTCCCCTACTAAAAGTTATTCACATTTTTTTTTTGTGATCGGTTTGCTCTTGACTCTAACCTAGGTCAGAAATGACAGAGACAAAATCTACGATGGAGCGAGTTTACCCAGAAGTAGCCTGTTCACGGCAACTTTGAAAAGATTAAGGTTATAAGCGTTCGGAAACACAGATGCATGCAGAGAGTCCCCTCCTTTACTGTGCGCATTATGAAAGACGCTTCGAAACAGTGCATCATTATCATCATCAGCCTACAACAGTCCACTGCTGGACATAGGCCTCTCCAAGTGCACGCCATTTGGCTCGATCACCGGCAACTCTCATCCAGCTGCTACCAGCTACTCTGCGAAGATCGTCGCTCCACCTAGCCTGAGGGCGTCCTACCTTACGTTTGCCGATTCGCGGTCTCCACTCAAGAACTCGTCTACCCCAACGGTCATAGATTCTACGGCTAATATGGCCGGCCCATTGCCACTTTAGCTTGCTAGCAATCTGTGGAAGACCGACAAGTAGCCAACCTTGCGGCGAATTATGAGTAAAATTACCCCTTAAGAGGTAGGTATTGCGTTTCTTCTGTTATAGTTTGTATACATTGGCATTTCCCTTGCTTAAGTTCAAAGAATTGTCTTTTGTTCAAATATTCTCTCTTCAATAAAGTCATAACACTAACAACAGCATTTATAAAAAAAAGAAGAGCTCTTTTTAATGTTTAAATATTCAGTCTTTATCATGAACACAGACATTTTTAAGATCTTTTTAAATCCGTTTAAGAGCGTTGTTATATTTAAAGTAGCAATTCAGCACTTTGCGTAACTCTTTTAAAGATCTTTAGTGGGATTTTATGCATGTTAGCTCGTTGAGTTTATTTTTCATTGTAGAACATATTTTTTATATTATAAAGCATTCTGTTAGAGAACTTTTTAATGTGCCTTTCTGCTATAGGTACTAAACTGTATTGAAAAATTGTTTGGCAGTTTTGTAAAAGGTATTTCACTGTTAGAAAGCTACATTATCAATTAAGTTCCCAAAAAATATACGTTTTCTGTGAGACAAACCACGTTCATGGCACCTATATATTTTCTAATGGTGGCCAAATGCTTTAGAGCGAGGTGCTCAAAAGTATTTGTCCACCAAAAAAAAAAGAATAACCTTGAATAAATCTAACAACTTCATGGTTATTTTTATTAATTTTATTTATACTTTTTTATTTTAGGTACTATTTTTATTTGAAATAATATTTCTATTTGTATTTATTTACAGTGGCCAAATGCTTTAAAGCGGTGTGTTCAAAAGTATTAAAATTTTGTAACGACTTCATGGTTATTTTAATTAATTTTATTGATACATTTTTTTTAAATTTTAAATACTATTATAAAAAGTAGTCTCATCTGAGGCTGCTTACCTTTGTTTTTAATGACGACCACATAAAAACTTGGCCTCACAAAATTCTGGCGCGCATATACTTTTAAACGGTAGTATACCTAATTCCGCATTTATTTGGCGTGACTTTAAAGCTTTCCCTAACCTTAACTACACTTAATTACTGAGAACAACATGAACTAATCGGCTTCCCAAACACGCGACCAAATTAAATACAGCAAAAGTTTGCTTCGTTTAACTTTTAACCCTCCGTGCTCAACCCTCCACTGACCATGAGCCCATGGCTATCAGGCATCTGTAAGGTCACACGGTGACCTTTACTCAAAGCTCAAGGTCATAAACATACCCTTAGCTGTGCTATACTTCTCATTTTATGGTAGCATAACTTTTTTTTATTGGAATTTATTCAAAAGAAAAGTTTCGGTAGCAGGCTGAAAGTTTGCCGATGAATATTTTTTTTTTGTTACAAATATTTTTTGTTATATTTGTTAGATTAACGTAATGGGTATCGGACTAGATAAATAAAATTGTAACTAAATTTAATTGTGTGACAGTAATATTGATATCAAAATTTATGTACAACAACAAGGACAATTATTTGTTTTTTTCTTTTTTTTTTTTAATGTATTTATATAACATCCTCAATGCAATGTTTTTTTTTTATTTTTATTTGTGTGTATTGCAATATGTGATTCAACTGTTAGTGACTTAAACAATTGTTATTATATAAATGTTATTCTATCCAATACTTGTGTCGAACCACAGATATTATTGTTAGATAGATTTATCCCTGCACGTGTAGGCTGGCACGCCCTTGGTGTCTGGAGGCTTTTTAAGTTCAGTTTAAATTGTTTTTTGTGCTTGAGTTGTCTGATTACGTAGGCATGGAGGAGAGTGCTAGCTTACCCATGTTTTATTATTTTTCTTTGTAATTACACTTTGCATAATTTTGTATACATGCAAGTTCTTCTAACACAACAGACAGATGTGTTGCTGGGGAGTGTGTTGGCCACTTCTTCTTCTCAGCTAAAATACTAGGAAGTGGTGACGGGCGGGCATTTTTGGGGGACTGTCTTCTTGTAACGTTCAAAAAGTGCTGGCATTCAGCCTAATTTGAATAAATGACTTTTGACTTTGACTTGATTTGTGCATTCATCATTGTATCATACACATATCTGGACACGGTAGTGTGCTAGCCAAGTTTACGAAGCAACCTTAAATTTAATTTGACGACACGGTTGGCGCAGTGGTTGAGCGATTGACTGCTGCGCATCATGTCGCGGGTTCGATTCCCGCACGGAACAAATATTTGTACGACCTACATGTATTTGTTCCGAGTCTGGGTGTTTTTCTATCTATAATATGTATGTATTTCCAAAAAAATAAAATAATGTATATAAGTAGTTTATCAGCCATCTCGTTACCATAACACAGGCATTAGGTTGCTTAGCTTGGGACTATAATATGGCGTTGTGTGAAATGTCCAAGGATATTATTATTATTTTTGTTATTAACCGGTCGTGAGCTATGCTTTAAAGCAAGTTCGTACAAATCGTTTGAAACAGAGTTAAACCGACTCCTCACCGTCCTGCTCTCCATCCCGTTAGGGACGGGAACCTGGATGTGTGTGAACGGGGCCTTACACTAACACTTTGCTCATTCGCGCGGATTAAGTGTTGAAGTTTTCGTAAGGATCTATGTTTTAAGCCTATAATTGTTTATTTATTATTATCAGGCAGTAAGTAACAACTGATAATTTAGCTTTCTATTGGAGAAAAAACGGTTAAAATTGGTCCCGTAGTTTCGGAGCCAATTCGGTCCAACCAAACAAACAAAGTCTTTCCTATTTATTACAAAAAAAACCGTCCAAATGCGAGTCGTACTCACAAACGAAGGGTTCCGTACCATAAAACTTATTTTTTATTATTTGTTGTTATAACAGCTATAGAAATAGGTAGATACACTATTTGTGACAATTTTAACTGTCTACTTTTTACGGTTTTTGAGATACATCCCGCTGACAGACAGACGGACAGCGGACGGAGGCTTAGTAATAGGGTACCGTTGGTTACCATTTGGGTACAAAACCCTTAAAAATTAGTACAGATGAACCAAACGTGTTTAAACATAAACCAGTCCGACCCGCACATCACATCTTGTGGGAGTGTATTCTTTGGCAGACTGAACGTAATGTTATGTTAGATAGTATTCAGGTCAAATCTGGAGTAGTTTACTATACGGACCTTGTAGAAACCAGAACAAATTTCCGTGCGTTCAGGCGATTTTGCCATACCTATTACTGGAATCAAAAGTAGCTCACAATTTAGGACCCATTAGTTTAAATGTTAATATATAATCCGTGGTGCTTGGCAACTGGGCTTAACCCAGTTGTATATGTCCCTTGGTGCCTATTGGCCTAGCTCTAATCTGTCTCCTGCTTGATATGGAGGGAAGTGGAAATTATATTTATTTTTCCTACTCCTCCGCTGTACTCTTCTGATTAATTTCGTTGCGGGATCCAAGACAGTTGAATCGTTTCTCCGGGACTCGTCGGGTTTCATTAACTCGGCGTTTTTCTGGTGGTCGCCCCTGTTGATTCTGGCTTTCAGGAGTTGCAGTGGTTGGGAATGTGTGGCGGGCTTGTCCCAAAACATAAACCAGTCAGTCCAGGGAAAATCAGGTTTGATCTAAATTGTTATCTTTTTAATTAAAATAAAGATAAAACCAACCGTATCGTTTCAAAACAAATACTTTAAATTTAGCAAAAGGCTATTAAAAGATTGCAAAAACAAAAGAATTCTCGGTTATTTTCTCAAGTCAGTCCGCCATTAGAAAGTCAATCTCCCCGAGGGAAACAAATAACAGTGGATCGTAGAGTGAGTGACAACTAACTGGACGTGAAACTACGTCGTGCGGGGAAGGGACGACCTTTGTCTGACCATAGAGTTCGGAATCACTGACAAACCACCACTTTGGCGGCAGCACCCGGCGTTTTAGGCACTTGACTTAACGCCGGCGATCAGCGAGTAGTAGCAAGTAAAGCTTCAAACTCGAAACGATTTGCAAGCAGCGAGTAGCGAGTGAAGTTTCGATAGTTTTGACGCTCGACTTTAAGCGAGTGCTTTTGTGCAACTGGCTTTTACTCGCAATACTCGCTCCGGAACGCACTTTAGTTACAAATTACCGCTGGTTAGTGATTTCTGATCGCCAAGCGAGCATCGCCGAGCGAGTACAATCTTTGATAGCTGTTGTCACTGTGATCAACTAGAGGAAAGAGCCGCTCGCCGGCAGTGTGAACAGCCAGCTATCGACTATGAATGTATGTGTCGCTTTTACTCACACGAGATCTATATCTTTTGTCTCTTTCTTCAGCGAGCAAATGGCCGAAAGCTAATAGCTTCCTCGCCGGCACGGCGGCGGTGAGATGAATACCTTAAATTAAGAATTCGACAGTTATAATTGGAACAAAAAACTCTGACAAACATAGAGAGACTGAATTCCATTTCAAACCTTACTTTTTAGGGTTACTTCGCTGTCTGTGCGTCCGTCCGCCTGTCTGTCAGCGGGCTGTTTCTCATGAACCTTAATAGATAGACAGTTGAAATTTTCACAAAGTGTTTATTGCTAGTGCCGTTATGACGACACATAAAAATTAAAAAAATACAAGAAGCGTGTTATTTCGGTTTATTGTAAATACGTAACTCTTCGTGTGATTCGCACTTGGCCAGTTTTTTTTAGACACATCCATTGCTTGTTTACAATACAACGCTGAAATCGATGCGTGCTGGATTGAAATAATGTCGAATCATTAATTGAAATATAAATGTCACCGGAAACTAGCACACTCCGTAAGATTGTAATAAACCTTGATTAAATTATAATTTCTCGATATATTATGAATAAATCGTTTTGTATATAATAAATCTCGTTAATAAATCTAAATTCAATAGTTTCCAATATATCCGTGACTTTTTAGAAAAAAAAATGTTTACAATTTCACGCGATATTTTACAATCTTGCAGAGTTTGCCATTTTACGGTGACATAGACATTTTTTTACTATTGATGGGCACACGTTTGACCACTATCTCACCGGATGGTAAGCGATGATGTGGTCAAAGATGGAGCACGCTTGCATGACATCTATATAGGCCCTACCTAATACTTTGGGTTTCAACAGTTATGTTTGGCCGGGGAGGCATGTCTTTACTCTGTGGTTCGGCTTACGATTCGCATTTGTTGCCAACCCAGTGCTAGAGGGTTCGATTACAATTTAGAATTCTTTTTATTTCAATTTTTTTTGAAATTTTTCTTTTGTTTTTTTTTACAATAACTTTCTACATAAACTCACGCCTTTTGTCCAAGGATGTAGACAGAAATTATAATACCACTAAATCCTTACATAGCTACTTTTTTGCCAGTTGATTCCGCAGTGCGATTCCGTATACATGTCACCGTGTATGTCACCGGAAACTGTCAAACGCCCGCCGTAAGATTGTAAAATATTTCGTGAAATTGTGAACTTTTTTTTCTAAATAAGACACGGATAGATTGGAAACTATTGAATTTAGATTCGATTGATTGCCTATAAACAAAATGATTTTTTCGTAATATATCGAGAAAATATGATATAATCAAAATTGATTATAATCTTAAGGAGTCTGCCATTCTCCGGTGACCTTAGGTTAAGTAAACATGAAGTAAGCTGTCAATTTTACTTTGCATTCTACTCATTAAATAAATTCTAGTTCCTGAAACGTAACAGACAGATGTGTTGCTGGGGAGTTTGTTGACCACTTCTTCTCCACAGCTAAAACACTAGGAAGTGGTGACGGGCGGGCTTTTTTGGGGGACGTTGACGTTCTAAAAGTGCTGGCTCTCAATCTAATTTGAATAAATGACTTATGAATTTTGAATTTTGAAAATCCATACAAACAAATTGGAATGACAGTTCACTTCATTTCACTCCACCTAAGTTAACACGATGAGATGTTGACGGCCTCACGCCTCACTATAAAAACTTAGGGGAAGCTGTAATAGGCTAGATTCCATCATCCACAAATTGCAAAACTTTTTAGTCCGTCAGTTAGAGTATTGAAAAATAAAGGACACGTATTTTTTTGTTTTTGTAAATCAATGAATATTGACAAAGATAAAACGCATCAAACCTTGGGAGTGGGGGCTCGTGAAGTCACAACCCGCTAAAAATTATGCCACGGCGTGACATATTGAGAATTTTAAAAGTGTCGTAACTTCGTCAATTTTGGTTCCCGTAACAAAAGAAAAAACACGGGTCAAATGTTTTTTGATAATCTAACTGACGGACTAATTAGATTTTTTCAGTAAACAAGCCTATTCCGACTGCTGCTAGCTGACAATAATTAAAATAAAATAAACCGGTTTTCACTCCGGGAGTGCAAACAGCATATTAAGTGAAAACTAGAACAAAGACGTTGTGCATTTTTTGATCATCCGTCTTACGAATTTTCGATCAGGTCACGTGTCCTGACGCGCAATCCGTCTTACGAATAAAGTGCTCAGCGCAGCTAAAGAAGTTTTCACTTCAAAAATAATTTTGGACTGTAGACACAATCCTTAAATATCTCCAACCTGTTTGACTAGAATTAAGAAAAAAAAACCAAATTAAAAATGTAGGTACGGAATACAAAGATAGTACAGAGTTGTGTCTTAAAAATATGTTGTACAACATTAACAAAATTCAAGGTCAAACGTCTGACTTCTAAACTAGACAATAATACTGTATCTTAGAAGCCAGTGTTCCCCGAATATCCAATCGTACTTACATTACATACGTATTGGGTTATCCCAGAAACAATTTCTCAGAAGCCTAGACTGCTTCTGAGAAATTGTTTCTGGGATAGCGCTATATTAGGCTCACCCTTAATAAATTGTGTAGGACATATAACGTATAAGGGCCAATAATCTACTAAGTTTAACAATTTTCGCATTCGCATGTCAATCGCAAACTGTCAAAAAAGCCTTAATTTTCATAAATTTTTGACAGTTTGAGATGCGAATGCGATGCGATTGTGATCCGTGTTTTTGAAAAGTGTGATGTCATAACTCGTGAATAGCTATTCAAAGTTAAGCGAAACTTGCCGGTCTATGGATGGGTGACCATCTTACGGATTGTCAGATGCCAGAAATCTGACGCTAGTCTTGCCAAGAAGTACCGTGTTGCCCAGTTACTGGATTGTGGCGGTAAAATAGACAACAACAAAATAAAATAAAAAAACTAAAAATACTGGTATTCAACTGAATCTGGTTTGACTGGCAGCCGACCCCAAATAAAGTTGGGAAAGGCTACGCAGATGATGAACTGAATCTGGTTTTAGAAGTCATATTTAATTTTTAAAGTTGATAAAATTCATAACCCGGTCTTCATGGAACGGACCGTTTTGACCGGAAGCTGACCCAAATATAGTTAGAAAAAACTTTTCTACAAAAAAAAAAAATACAACCGACTTCCAAAAACAAAACACAAAGTATAAAATAACTTTAATTTCGGAAGTCAGTGTTTTTGGTTATTTTTTTCGTTTTTTGACACCGGCGTGATGTTATGTTATGAACTGGTATATGATATACTAGAGGCAGCCCGCGACTTCGTCCGCGTATAAATTCTCGTTATTCCCGTGTTAATCCCGATCTCTCGGGAACTCCGGGATAAAAAGTAGCCTATGTGTTATTCTGTGTCTTCAGCTACCTACATACCAAATTTCATCGTAATCGGTTCAGTGGTATTTGCGTGAAAGAGTAACAAACTTACATACACACACATCCATCCTCTCAAACTTTCGCATTTATAATATTATAGTAGGATAGGATAGGATAGGATTCACCAAATTAAAATGGGACTATTCTGAGAAAATACTCTTCCAAACAATGAGAATCATCCAAATCGGTTAACAATTAGCGAAAATACAGCTGAACAAACATTTTTCATGGGATCCCATCATCAGATCTGAATTTATATCTTCTGTCATCAGTTCAACAACAGGAGATGATGATTACCAGGCACAAATATCTGAATTGCGTAAGAAAGTTAAAAAACATTGCATGTGCCTAGAAAATTTGAGGGTTTCCCTGGATTTTTATGGGATCCCATCATCAGATTCTGACTTGGTGACAATGGGACCACCTCAGGAGTATAGGCTTTCGAATACATTTTTTTTTTAATCAGACCACAATTGGCGGAGATATCGGTGAACATAAAAAAATACATACACCCGAACGTATGTAGAACCTAGACTATTTGAAGAAGTCGGTTTAAAAGGCTAGGCAGATGATATGACGTGTATGGCCGTCACAGTACTGTAAATACATCGTCATGTGACACCAATCAACTAAATCTGTACGCAATGCGTGTCTTAGGAGGTTTAAAAGGGATTGTGTCAACACGATGGTCGACAAATCCCCGGATACTCGAGGATGTGAAAGGATTACAGACATTACAGCCAATGACAATGTATCCTCACGACTGTTTATTGTTTCTAACAGAAGGCTTCTTTATACTTGTTTATGGGGAATTATAACACGATCGATTAAAAAAACTTAACGACTGATGATGAGAAACTATTTTAATAACTTGATCGGTATGAATTTGAGTAAGCGAAAAAATAACTAAACTAACGATGAATTTTGATTAATAATAAAATCCAGAACGAGCTTAAAAAAGTGAGTTATGATTAATCCATTTCAGATATTAAAATTCTAGCCGTGCGAATAAATGACTAAGTGAGCGACTAGACATACTAGAAATCTTCTATTCTATCTATCTATACTTATAATAAATCTGTAGAGAGGTCAATTCGGTACATGAAATATATTTCCAAAATAACTATCAGGGGGTGATTAGGGATCAATACTGATGCCAAAAATCCAATCAGTAAAATTTTTGTCTGTCTGTCTGTCTGTCTGTCTGTCTGTCTGTATAACCGTTATAGAAACAAAAACTACTCGACGGATTTTAACGAAACTTGGTACAATTATTATTCATACTCCTGAGCAGGTTATAGTATACTTTTCATCACGCTACAATCAATAGAAAAAATGAAAAAAAAAAATTAAAATGTGAAGGTTTGGTTGTTTGTTACTCAATCACGCCAGAAAGGCTTAACGGGTCTTAATGAAATTTAGAACAAAGATAGATTGTAGTCTGGAATAGCAAATAAGCTACTTTTAATCCCGGGAACATGTTCCCTAGGGATCACGCGGGCGAAGCCGCTGGTAATAAAATAAAGTCAAGAGCAAACCAACGCAAATAAAAAAAAAATACACAGAGGGCAACTTGAGGGGCAACTTATTGAAGTTGCCCCTCAAGTTGCGCTCTGTGTATTTTTTTTTAAGATAAAGATAGGTTCTTTATTTTGATAGACTTAATTTCCGCGGACCTGGGGGGCTACAACAAACATTCATTTGTGTTACTTAAAATACAAAATGCTAACCTAACCTAACCAAGGGGGCTATTCTCTAAGCCCGACGTCCGTAGTTTCGGGTTTAGTTGCGTGCGTATTCTACTCCGTATTATCTAACCATTAAGAACTAATGACAACACGATTCGACAGTAACTGTCAAATTGTGTTGTTATTCATTTTTAATTACAGTTTGGGACTAACCGTAAGTCTGAAGGTGATACGGAATAGAATACGCCTGCAACTAAGCCCGAAACTACAGACGTCGGGCATAGAGAGTAGCCCCCCTGGTTAGGTTAGGTTAGCATTTTGTATTTTAAGTAACACAAATGAATGTTTTTGTATGTTGCTGTTCTGCTGATTTCTCGTCACTCGCAGTCAGTCGCTCACCTAGTAATACTATAATGTAAATTAATTATTTTTGTCACTAAAAACTTTAATTTATAGTCACTCGTTTAAATACTAACCTTTGTTTATTATGCCTTACGCTATCAATCCCTTTGACCTCTGTGTAAGAGGATTCCGGGTGAAAATCGCTTCCATTTTCGGCCTAATCATCATTTTCCATCAGGTGAGTTTTGGGCCAAGAGTTTCCACGTTTTGCATAAAAAAAAATAAAAAAATATAAATTATTTTTGAAGTTTTATCATCATCAACATCATCCACATCTCCACTTCACCCGCTGCTAAGTGTAAGCTTCTCTTTTCTTGTTCCAAATCCTCCTGTGACAGCCTCATCCAGCAAAATTGTCGTCTGCCCATCTCGGGTCAAACTATCCACACTTCTATTTCCAGTCCGCGGATATGTCTCGGTCACTGACCTACTCCACCTATCATCACTACGCCAAGTCAGGTGAAGCTTAACTCATAACCCTGGTACAATTTTTCGAAAACTTGCCTAACCTCTTCGATTAAATTCAGACAAAAATCGACATCACAAATTAAACTATATCTGCAAATGACCATTTAATTTAAAGAACCAGTTTACAGCCCTTTGTTCCCAAAATAACCATCAAAATAATTAATAAACATATTACATATCCACGGATTAATCAAGAAGCCGGGATTGAACTTTGTAATCCTGTAAAATGAAGTCGCTGTCAAATCGGGGCTAAATTGACCCCTCTCGTTTAACTTCGGCGGTAATTACACAAAATTGCGGCAATAATTACTCCCTCATTTGGTTCAAGTTACCCCTAGACGGTCCAAGCGACTACAAGAGACGATTACTTATTTTTACTGTTAAGCTTGTAATCCAGTTTTATTGTTAAGTTTAATTGCTTGTTCTTAAGCTTGTACACAATCTGTACTTATAAACTTGTTTCGGTTATTTAATATTAGTTACTTTGATCTATTTTGTTGAAGGACAGATCCTTACATTAATTTATTTGTGAAATAAACTTAAAAGCGTTTCACAATAATCGTAAAACCTAATTCTTGGAAAATGAATTAATCGTTAATCACTATCACTACATATTATAAAACATCAACAGCGTCTGTCTGTCTATCTATCTATCTGTCTGTTTGCGAATAACTCAAAAACGACTACACTGATTTTCGTTTTGTTTTCACCAATGGATAGAGTGGTTCTCGAGGAAGGTTTTAGTATATTATTTGTCAAGCAGGCGAAGCCGCGGGCAACAGCTAGTTTATAGTGTTTATTAGGTATGCATATTAATTTAGATAATATGCATACCTATGCGAGGTGCCTAGATTTAAGAACTCTTTCTATAAAAACTAAAGATAATTAGATTTTTCACTTTCTATAGGAAACTGAAACTGCTCTTAAACTTTGTTTTCTTTATGTACGACGCGACAATGCAAAACCCCTTAAACCCAATTTCTAGAAAAACATTTACAGCAGCATTAATTCTCACCTTTATAACCCCAGTTCTTTTATAATTTCCATTTCATATGAACCAATCCAATGCCATTAACCGGGTACAAATATAGACATTACCGCTAAATATGTTTGACATTTAAGAACACGTGTAAACTCGCTATCTCTGGAACACGTGTAACTCACTAAAATAAAAACATTTTGATAACCTCAGTTAGTGTCAAACGGAAATTGACCCATTATAGCACAATCATTATTTGCCTCCAAAACAGCGAAATAGCAACTGGTGCAATAATTTTAGTTCGTTCCATTTCGTCCATTCTTTCCTTCCCATTCGGTCCCGAGACACTTATTACTCTTAGAGGGTAATTTACAATTCGGGACCATGTGTTTACTTACCCCTATCGTGGGTAGGATTTTGCGATAAAAGTTTCTAAAACTTTTTCGTTTTGCACTGGGGAGCAAGTTTTAAGCGTTTGCAGTACCTACGTTCATTAGTAGGATTTTTCCTACATAGGTGCCTACAAGAGCTAATATTGATAAGCAATTCGTATCGCAACAGAGAAAAATAGGGTCTTCGTTATTTGAATTTATAGTTCCATTCGGTCGTTTGTTATTTAGGAGGAAACTGTTATTGAGAATTTTTAATGGAGGCAACGATACATTTTATTTTTTTAAAAGCGTGGTCAGGAGGTTTATGTTTTTTACTGAGTATGTTTAGTAAATTAGAGGACATTTGTATCTATCCAGGAAGACTATGTGAATTATCTCATCACCGCTATTCTCCTAACGGTGAAGGAAAACATCACGAGAAAACCAGCTTAGCCTAGACACAAATACTAACCGTAGTCGCGACATAACGGGTCTAGGGGCTTTCCGGAACAAATAAAAAATACTACTCAAAAATAGTAGAGGTGGAGCCCGGGACGGCGTTCTCGGTCCCCACTACCCGACATTACAATATCGTGGAATATGGACCACATATACGGAAAAAAATCTTCCGTACGGGCAATGGGAACATTATAGGAGCCTATAATGTTCCCATTACATATTACACTTGTGTTAAAACAAGCTAACATTTGACTCAACACCAACCAGATGCAACCCAACAAACCATTACCAATCTTACCCCGCCCTTGACCTTCAAATTTCCCGCAGAGTGAGTTGTTATAACCCACGCCACTCGAAAACGTATCGTATGCGTGACTACTCGCCATTTATTGCAAGCAACGCTTGTTTACACAACCATTGCATGTTATGGATGCCCCAGACATGGTGGCATGCCTAATGTAAGCATGTGAGTATGTTGATGGCTTATAAAGTATGGAAATGTGTGGCAAAGATGAGAGAGTGAGTGAGTGGTGGTGGTGAGTGAGTGTGTGTGATTTAAGTATAATAAAAATAATTCAAACCATTTTTACAAAAAATCGTAGTTACTATTCCTATTCAATACATATACTATACAAATAAACACAGACCAAATAAATATATACAATGTTTTTACAATTATACATCCAATTTAACATCTGTAATAATTTTTGATACTATTTCATACCTTGACATACTGCTAAGCACTCTTCCTCTCTCCTATTATTTGCTGTGCCCGGCAGGGTCCATATTTGTTCTTTAACCATTTTAAACCATCTTTGTAATACATATGGAATGCAATAAATGATTGAGTATTGAGTATTGAGTTGAGTGAAGTGTGAATGTAATTTATGTGTTCGAAAGTTGTAATTCTTTGTCGAAATTTTGCATGCGAAGTTTTGCAGTATACTTTTGAGAAAGTACCTAAATAGTTCTTATATGAATTCATAATCCATCCATATTATTGTCCTATCTATCAGTCTATTTGTTTGTTACATCATCACGTTGCGACGTTTGAATGGAATTCGATGAAACTTGGTTCATGAATAGACGATGTTCTGAAATAGGGCTTAAGATATTAAGACTCTTCATCCCGGGAATAAGATTTTTTGGCAGAAAACTAGTCCAAAACAAAGAAAAGGAGTTTGTAGAAAATAAACTTTGGAAATATATATCCAATTTCAAAAATTCGGACTACGCTATGCTAAGTATCATAGGCTAGCTTTTTGTCGATAAAAAAACGGTTCCTGTTAAGATAGGTCACCAGAAAAAGCAACCTTCTATCAAATTTAGAAATACTACTAGCAACTTTGATCAAACAACAACAACGTATTTTTTCTGTCTTCCGTAAAGCATTATAAAAAAACGCAAATTAACTGTCTCAATACATTCATTTTGCCTGCCTTTCCCTAATTATATTGTGGTCTGCAACCAAACGCAACTGGTATTTTAAATGAAGTGACTGACTACCCGACCTCAACAACCCAGTTTCTGGATAACACGATATTTCTTTCAAGACATTGTTAGATAATTTGGCTTCCGACACCAAAACGACTGTCAAAGTAGATACTACAAAATTAAAACTTACTTATCATAGAAATGATAGTTGCTCATTAAATATATTACACTCTATTTACCCCTATTCTCAAACAAAAAGCTGAGCATGACACACAGATCAAACATGTCACCTCAGAGACCCCTGTGAAACTCAAGCATACCTACTTATATTACCCCACCTTTCGTGCATATTCAACGCCATCGTATCTGAAAGCGGCCCTTAGATCGAAGGTCACTAATTGGGTCAAGGTCATGTCGCCCCTCGTGTGACCTCGACTCAAGGGCAGTGATGTTATCTACCGGATTTTTTTAAATATATACTCTTCAACTTTTTGTTGTTGGGGGTTTCTAAATTCTAATGATTGTGTTTTGGTTTTTCTTCTATGTCGGCGTTTTGTACTTTTTTTTTTTCTCTAAAGTGTATGGTTTTCTGACTCCAGTCTTGCCATGAAGTACCGTTTTACCCAGTGAATGGATTGTGAAGGTCTGGTAGGCAGGCTCTGAATTAGGTTTGACTGGATGCCAATATACTTAAATAGACGAGGCAAAAGGCCAGGCAGGTGAAAATGAAAGTGCATGCCTGGTTGTACAGAAGTGAAATTATTTAGTTTGCTTGCTTGTAGATACTAACCAAATACAAAAATTTGTCACAGGCGAAAAGCAGGATACACAATGTCATTGACATTTTATTTCGTTTTTATTAGGTTAGGCATTTTCATAATATATCCAATAATGTATCCCCTATTCGTATAAATGACTTACCTATTCACCAAAAAGCAGGTACGAACATGATACCGATTTCACAGTAAATTGAGCCTAAAAGCCCGCTTTATACAAGAAATTAGAGGGAGATATGGCGAGTGAGGGCCGATGGATTGGAAGGGTTGCGTCTGAGGGACTGAGGGACGAGGGATCATTCAGTACTTTGGCGTAGTACTTGAGATATTGTACGTTTGGGAGTTTCCGCATCCCTTTGCTAAGCGATTCTACGAGTATTGATTTTTTTTGGCTGAGTGACGGATGTGGGTATCGAATCATGAGTTTTAACACGACAGAAAGTTTTCAAAGTTTAACAGAATAAACGCAATACCACTAAAGGGGTCATTGTATTCATAAATAAGAACAACTTTTTTCATTATCTTTTTATTCAACTAGCTGACCCGCGCAACTTCGTCTCCGTGAACTTAGCAGAACATTTCCCGGCAGAGCATAAAAAAATGTGAGTTCTGTTCGCATGCAGCATAGTTCTAGAGTTCCTGATAATTTAAAGAAATAGTTCTGGCGTTTTTCCCGGGAAAAAATACAGATGAAAATATGATCTGCTAACTTCCGGTAGCAGAACATTTTTTCCAAAACAAAAATTTTCAAAGTGTTTTCGGTTCACTAAGGTGAATTCTATAGTTCCTGATACGTTTTAGAAATAGTTCTGGAAATATAGACTCTAAAACAATTTTCAAACATATTATACAACTGACACCAGAAATAAAACGATATTTTTTACCCGTCGCAAAAAAATATAAAGAATATATCCAGCACTGAAAACTTTTCGTTTTTAGATTAAGACATAACAGGACCATACGACGCAGGGCAAACTAAATCCAGAACTCAGACTTAGGCATCAACATAGCATACAGGAAATCCTAGATAACACTTAATCATGAAAACCTTAAGTGTCTCCGTAAAAAATTCAAAAAAAATATCTATCAGAAAGCTAGCAATGAGAACTCTTCGGTTTTAGTTAGATACATAACAGCGCTATATGTGGCAATACAAAGTTTCTTCAGAACTCAATCTCACATATCAGCAGAGCATACCTGAATATCAGGATGAGACAAAATCTTGACAAATTTTTGGTCTCTGCGTTAGAAATTCAGAAAAAATATCTTTAGTGTACCTAGGACAGAGAACTCTGCTTCGTAAGATAGTTTTTGTGATAAACTACACTTAATAATACAAAATGAGCTCAGAACTCAGACTTAGGCACCAACAGAGCAATGTTGAAGTCATAGATTAGACTAAATCATGAAAACTTTAAGTGTCGCTAAAGAAATTCCAAAAAAATATCTAGAAAATATCTAGCACTGGAAAATCTTCGTTTTCAGATTTAAACATATCAGAAACATACGAAGCAAGGCAAACTAAATCCAGAACTCAGACTTAGGCATCAACATGGCATACAGGAAATCCTAGATAAAACTTAATCATGAAAACCTTAAGTGTCTCCGTAAAAAATTCAAAAAAAATATCTATCAGAAAGCTAGCAATGAGAACTCTTCGGTTTTAGTTAGATACATAACAGCGCTATATGTGGCAATACAAAGTTTCTTCAGAACTCAATCTCACATATCAGCAGAGCATACCTGAATATCGGGGTTAGACAAAATCTTGACAAATTTTAGGTGTCTGCGTTAGAAATTCAGAAAAAACATCTAAAGTGTACCCAGGACATAGAACTCTGCTTCGTAAGATAGTTCTTGTGATTAACTACACTTATTAATACAAAATGAGCTCAGAACTCAGACTAAAGCACAAACAGAGCAATGTTGAAGTCATAGATTAGACTAAATCATGAAAATTTTAAGTGTCGCTAAAAAAATCCCAAAAAAATATCTAGAAAATATCTAGCACTGGAAAATCTTCGTTTTCAGATTTAAACATATCAGAAACATACGACGCAAGGCAAACTAAATCCAGAACTCAGACTTAGGCATCAACATGGCATACAGGAAATCCTAGATAAAACTTAATCATGAAAACCTTAAGTGTCTCCGTAAAAAATTCAAAAAAAATATCTATCAGAAAGCTAGCAATGAGAACTCTACGGTTTTAGTTAGATACATAACAGCGCTATATGTGGCAATACAAAGTTTCTTCAGAACTCAATCTCACATATCAGCAGAGCATACCTGAATATCAGGATGAGACAAAATCTTGACAAATTTTTGGTCTCTGCGTTAGAAATTCAGAAAAAATATCTAAAGTCTACCTAGGACAGAGAACTCTGCTTCGTAAGATAGTTTTTGTGATAAACTACACTTAATAATACAAAATGAGCTCAGAACTCAGACTTAGGCACCAACAGAGCAATGTTGAAGTCATAGATTAGACTAAATCATGAAAACTTTAAGTGTCGCTAAAGAAATTCCAAAAAAATATCTAGAAAATATCTAGCACTGGAAAATCTTCGTTTTCAGATTTAAACATATCAGAAACATACGACGCAAGGCAAACTAAATCCAGAACTCAGACTTAGGCATCAACATGGCATACAGGAAATCCTAGATAAAACTTAATCATGAAAACCTTAAGTGTCTCCGTAAAAAATTCAAAAAAAATATCTATCAGAAAGCTAGCAATGAGAACTCTTCGGTTTTAGTTAGATACATAACAGCGCTATATGTGGCAATACAAAGTTTCTTCAGAACTCAATCTCACATATCAGCAGAGCATACCTGAATATCGGGGTTAGACAAAATCTTGACAAATTTTAGGTGTCTGCGTTAGAAATTCAGAAAAAACATCTAAAGTGTACCCAGGACATAGAACTCTGCTTCGTAAGATAGTTCTTGTGATTAACTACACTTATTAATACAAAATGAGCTCAGAACTCAGACTAAAGCACAAACAGAGCAATGTTGAAGTCATAGATTAGACTAAATCATGAAAATTTTAAGTGTCGCTAAAAAAATCCCAAAAAAATATCTAGAAAATATCTAGCACTGGAAAATCTTCGTTTTCAGATTTAAACATATCAGAAACATACGACGCAAGGCAAACTAAATCCAGAACTCAGACTTAGGCATCAACATGGCATACAGGAAATCCTAGATAAAACTTAATCATGAAAACCTTAAGTGTCTACGTAAAAAATTAAAAAAAAATATCTATCAGAAAGCTAGCAATGAGAACTCTTCGGTTTTAGTTAGATACATAACAGCGCTATATGTGGCAATACAAAGTTTCTTCAGAACTCAATCTCACATATCAGCAGAGCATACCTGAATATCGGGGTTAGACAAAATCTTGACAAATTTTAGGTCTCTGCGTTAGAAATTCAGAAAAAATATCTAAAGTGTACCTAGGACAGAGAACTCTGCTTCGTAAGATAGTTTTTGTGATAAACTACACTTATTAATACAAAATGAGCTCAGAACTCAGACTTAGGCACCAACAGAGCAATGTTGAAGTCATAGATTAGACTAAATCATGAAAACTTTAAGTGTCGCTAAAGAAATTCCAAAAAAATATCTAGAAAATATCTAGCACTGGAAAATCTTCGTTTTCAGATTTAAACATATCAGAAACATACGACGCAAGGCAAACTAAATCCAGAACTCAGACTTAGGCATCAACATGGCATACAGGAAATCCTAGATAAAACTTAATCATGAAAACCTTAAGTGTCTCCGTAAAAAATTCAAAAAAAATATCTATCAGAAAGCTAGCAATGAGAACTCTTCGGTTTTAGTTAGATACATAACAGCGCTATATGTGGCAATACAAAGTTTCTTCAGAACTCAATCTCACATATCAGCAGAGCATACCTGAATATCGGGGTTAGACAAAATCTTGACAAATTTTAGGTGTCTGCGTTAGAAATTCAGAAAAAACATCTAAAGTGTACCCAGGACATAGAACTCTGCTTCGTAAGATAGTTCTTGTGATTAACTACACTTATTAATACAAAATGAGCTCAGAACTCAGACTAAAGCACAAACAGAGCAATGTTGAAGTCATAGATTAGACTAAATCATGAAAATTTTAAGTGTCGCTAAAAAAATCCCAAAAAAATATCTAGAAAATATCTAGCACTGGAAAATCTTCGTTTTCAGATTTAAACATATCAGAAACATACGACGCAAGGCAAAATAAATCCAGAACTCAGACTTAGGCATCAACATGGCATACAGGAAATCCTAGATAAAACTTAATCATGAAAACCTTAAGTGTCTCCGTAAAAAATTCAAAAAAAATATCTATCAGAAAGCTAGCAATGAGAACTCTTCGGTTTTAGTTAGATACATAACAGCGCTATATGTGGCAATACAAAGTTTCTTCAGAACTCAAACTCAGATATCAGCAGAGCATACCTGAATATCGGGGTTAGACAAAATCTTGACAAATTTTAGGTGTCTGCGTTAGAAATTCAGAAAAAATATCATTAGTGTACCTAGGACAGAGAACTCTGCTTCGTAAGATAGTTTTTATGATAAACTACACTTATTAATACAAAATGAGCTCAGAACTCAGACTAAAGCACAAACAGAGCAATGTTGAAGTCATAGATTAGACTAAATCATGAAAATTTTAAGTGTCGCTAAAAAAATCCCAAAAAAATATCTAGAAAATATCTATACTGGAAAATCTTCGTTTTCAGATTTAAACATATCAGAAACATACGACGCAAGGCAAACTAAATCCAGAACTCAGACTTAGGCATCAACATGGCATACAGGAAATCCTAGATAAAACTTAATCATGAAAACCTTAAGTGACTCCGTAAAAAATTCAAAAAAAATATCTATCAGAAAGCTAGCAATGAGAACTCTTCGGTTTTAGTTAGATACATAACAGCGCTATATGTGGCAATACAAAGTTTCTTCAGAACTCAATCTCACATATCAGCAGAGCATACCTGAATATCAGGATGAGACAAAATCTTGACAAATTTTAGGTGTCTGCGTTAGAAATTCAGAAAAAACATCTTTAGTGTACCTAGGACAGAGAACTTTGCTTCGTAAGATAGTTCTTGTGATTGACTACACTTATTTATACAAAATGAGCTCAGAACTCAGACTAAAGCACAAACAGAGCAATGTTGAACGCGCTAATCTCAGGAACTACTGCTCCGATTTGAAAAACTCTTTCAGTGTTAGATAGCCCATTTATCGAGGAAGGTTATAGGCTATATATCATCACGCTAAGACCAAAAGGAGCGGAGCAGTAATGAAAAATGTGACGCAGACGAAGTTGCGCGGGTCAGCTAGTCCTATATAAAACTTAATCATGAAAACCTTAAGAGTCACCGTAAAAAAATAAAAAAAAATATCTATCAGAAAGCTAGCAATGAAAACTCTGCGGTTTTAGTTAGATACACAACTACGCTTTATGTGGCAATAAAAAGTTTCTTCAGAACTCACACTCAGATATCAGCAGAGCATACTTGAATATTAGGGTTAGACAAAATCTTGACAAATATTAGGTCTCTGCGTTAAACATTAAAAAAATATCAAAAATGTACCTACGACGGAAAACTCTACTTTTTAAGATAGTTCTTATAATGAACTACACTTATAATTACAAAATGAGCTCAGAACTCAGACTTAGACACCAACAGAGCAATGTTGAATTCCTAGATTAGACTAAATCACGAAAATTTTAAGTGTCGCTAAAAAATGCAAAAAAAAACCGGCCAAGTGCGAGACGGACTCGCGCACTGAGGGTTCCGTAAGCAGAATCTAGATCTCGTTCAAACCAATTTTCGCTGGTAGTTTACATGGTAATGTACATCATATATTTTTTTTAGTAATATCATTCTCTTATTTTAGAAGTTAAGGGGGGACACACACATTTTTCCACTTTGGAAGTGTCTGTCGCGCGAACTATTCAGTTTAGGAAAAAATGATCTCAGAAACCTCAGTATAATTTTAATGACCTATCCATAGATACCTCCCACGTATGGGTACTATGAAAAACGATGAATACGACGCAGGGTAAACTAAACCCAGAACTCAGACTTAGGCACCAACATAGCACAAAGGAAATCTTAGATAAGACTTAATCATGAAACCTTAAGTGTCACCGTAAAAAAATCAACAAAAAAAATGTCAGTATACTTTTCGCTTAAAGCATGGAAAAGATTTTTACAATTTTGTATATATAATTAAATGAGGAGTAATTAAAGTTTTGAAATTTATTGCAATACGTTTTTTATAAAGGCTGTCATACTTATGCCAAAACTCGCCCGTTAGTCCATAGGTTACGTAGTGCTTCAAATTAACATTATAATCAACAACAGCAGTAATTATGTACGAATTTCCATCAATTTTTATGGTTTTGGGTAGTGAATCTAAACTATGAGTCTTAACTTTCGTCCTGTTCGGATATCCGGGATCGCTTATTACCGATGTATCAATTATTACGTGCGGTCCAAAACTATTTGTGCATAATAATTCGTTTTCGCAATCGAAGCAAGATCTTTGAATCGCCATTGCATCATCAATAGCTTTCTGCATCAGATGGAAACCTTTGTATAGAATCGTGTCAATATTGACGCTTATAAATGTATACTTTCTTTGGTTTGAATATCCGCAGAAACAATCAACGTGGCAGGAATAGCTGGGTTCATTTTCAAAAAGATACTGTGCTAAATGAGAAGCGTTAGACTCAGCATCTAAACGCTTTAAAGTTCTTGTGTATGTAATTACAGAATTTTGAAAAATGGAAATGCTTGCTAATATTTTGGCCCGTTGTAAGTAATGTTGTTTTGTAATTCTTTTTTCCGCGATTACACTTTGAGCCAATTTAACTATAGGACAGTCAGATGCAATTAGTGCTTCGAAATAAGTTTTATTTACCAATAGCCCGGAGAGGATACACTGAAAAATGGCGTCAAATGCACAAGTCGACGTCACATTTAAATCATGGCCTACAAATCGTACAGATCCCGAGATGTTACCGTTTAGCAGAATTGGCGTGTGGGCGGTTTTAAAATCTTTGATTATTTCCCACTCGGGACAAGCATCAAGACACGTCGGAATTTTTTTGCGCTTCTTGTTTGGTCGTTCTTGATTTTCTTGATTGATATTTTTGTTGAAGCCTCCCCATTCTTCTTTAATATTCCAGTCAATCTTTGGAAAATTTTCACCAAACGAGAGTTCTTTATGCTCAATTTCAACTGTGTGCTCAACCTTTTCTGTGCCGATCTGCATACTATTTCTCAGATCTTCAACTTCAGCAATAGAAATATCCTTCGGTGAATGGATAAAGTTGAAGTGCTCTGCGTTTGTTGCTCCTTCCCTTCTGGCTTGTGGTAAACCATCAGACTCGTTGCTACGCTCCTTTATTTTTTCATCGATTCGTTCTAAATGCTGCATCACAAAACGATCGATGCGCATCGGAATTTCACCCCTGAAGTCACGATGCTTTAAATCAGCAAATTCAGCCTCGACTGCAGCGGAGGTGGCAGACACTGAACCTCGACCAAAAACTGGCACCATAACAGCAGTCCACAAAGGTATGTAAGGAAGAAGATACCTTTTCAACCTCTTTGCGAAATCAACGGTGTAACACGCGTTGATTGTATCGCCATTTGACGACTGGTCAGCTATTTCAACCGCTGCGTCATATAAGGTGTCACGCCATGATTTCCAGCCGACTTTGTCCGCGTCACCTTCCATCGCGTCAACGTCAGGTTCGTTGTCAAACTTTTGACTGTCTTTTTCCTCAGTGTATGCAGCTTCATCATCGTTATTTCCGTCATCATTATTGAGATTCGGTATACCTTTTATTGCATTATTTAGAAAAATTAAACGCTCCTCCGACGGTAATATATCGCCATTAGCTCCGAACCCAATATATTCACTCAGAGCAACAACGAGAACTGACTCTAGGAAGTAAGCTAGCTCGGCCAAATTTGTAATTTGGTGGGCTTTTCCTATGCACCGCTTATAAAACCTCCTAACTAAAAACTTTTCTTTGCCCTTCAAACTTGGCCATCGTGAAATCATTGCAATTAAGTGGCACACGTCCAATCGCATGAAGGTGGATGGCAACGACGTTGATTTATTTACAAGTGCGTCGTAACACCTTTGTAAATAGTCATTAAAACTTGCACACTGGCCAAATATTTGCGCTATTGCTATTAACAGAGACCACCCAAAATCAGTGACCACGATCGGTGGAATCGGAGCATTTGCTGCTAAAATATGGCTTAAAAAACTAGTGACCATAATAGCTCGCTGATCTGCTGATACCATTTGAAATGTTGGTACGCTACCTTCCCGGGTCACGAGCACGCACTGGTATAAAAAAATGTGCGGATGTTGCGATTTGTCTCGCTTTGCGATACCACCAGTAGCATCTATGGCAAGCATTGCGTTGGGATCCTTTCCGCAACGGGAAATATAAATTTGTAGTTGTTCAGGCCGCCAGTACATGCAGTTGAATTTATACAACCCTATAGATTGTATACATCCAACTAATTTGCCATGCTCAGCACTATTAAGCAAATTGAGTGCAGGGTTTCCAAACCGTAACCCATATTTACTTAATAGTCGCTGCTCTTTGGCTTTCCGAACAACTTCGTTGGTAGGTAAAATTGGGGGATTTTTACCGCCGAATGTTTTTATACGCCCGGCTTCCTTTCTTCGCCATGTGACCGCATCTTTACATCCGTCAATGAGGTAATCCGCAACTTCCAGGCGACGGACTCCTCTCAACTGCCTTCTTTTATGTCCTGAATGTAACGTTGCATTTATGCCATCTAAACTACACTTAAAAATGATGTCTACATCTTTTGAAGGCTCCTTCATAAGTGTACAAAAAATCTTCGCCTGACATTCGCGGCAGTATCCTTCCACTGTTAAAAAAAACTTTGCTGTTGCACTCATGTACACGTTATGATTTTTAAAAACAATCACACAATTCAGACTGTGTTGTACCCACAAAGCTTCAGCTATTACATCTGCCCATCCTTGACGCAACTTCCAATATATGCGCTTTCCGTAAACTTTTTCTCGTGGCTTAATATTTTGCCATTTTTCTTTAGAAATAACTAAGTTTATCTTCATAGAAGTCAAGCTGATTAATTGAACGTCTGCGGTCTGGTCTGTACATCCTTCGGAACTATAATTAACATCGCTAACAGAGATACTAATTTCCTGCTCTGGAATTTCAAAAACTTCCAAGATGAGATCTTTTAGCCCACCACGATTATTATTAATAATAGTATATACATGCTTAGGCGTGATACTGGACCCTTAATCCGCCATTAGTTTAGATACCGTTTTATAGACACCATGAGAAGGTGGAAACAAACGCCCCGTGTCATCGATGGTACGACAATTAACATCGGATAGAATTTGCCGTAAAGCAATTTTATCGTACGGTGCTTTTCCCGCCATTTTTTTATCGGTGGAAATCTGATAAAAACAATTAAAACACAACAACAAACAATTAAAACACAACAACAAACAATGAATCACAAAACCAAATAGCAAGTAAGTAGCAATAATGGATAACAAATAACAATTTTGACAAAACAACAATACTCAACAAAATGAGTAAATCACTTTAAAACAAAAGTACTTGAAATTTACGAAATTTACGGATCGCTTAGAATTATTAAATACCTACTCGAGTTGTTTAACAATCGATAAGTAGAGTTACCTCCAAAAGATATATAATTTCACGTGTAACGAAACCATAGCGACTTCTAATTCGACGCCAATGCCATCTAGGCAGCCATGGTTAAACTTGTTCGCGCGTGTTTGATACTAATCTATTTGTCAGCTCAGATTTTTTGAATTAATCAAAGGTTTTTAATGCTGTTTTCACTATTATTTAGAATATCAAATTTAAAAACGTAATATGACGAGATTTCTTATAAAATTTTGCTATAGTAGTAAAAAACAAATATTTTTGAAACAAGTTGTGAAAATTTTTTTTTTGTGCTCGTGTACAGTCAAAGCTGATTAAAACTCATAAATAACGCCAATATAGGTACTAAATAAAATTAGGTGTTTAAAAACCTCTCGAAAATTTCTGGAATAGCGTGGGTTCCAAAGGTTAATTCAATGGCATATATTGACCACTAACGTAAAATAAATTAACGGTTAAATTTTGACCAACGCTTTTCTGATCCTCAATGAAATATGCTAACAGCACTGAACATTCAATAAACCTTCTCGACGCGCACAGGTCAAATTTACCCAAAAACTGGTTAATATGAAGGATAATAATTAAACATTATGCAACATGTCCCAAAATTCAACGATAAACGATGAATCAAAACAAATGGTGCCAATAATTTTACATTTATTTATTTGTTTGAATTATTAATTTTACAATAAATGTTCGAATTGTTTGCCATCGGCATTAATACAGCACGGCATCGCCTTAAAAAAGATCTTTTCATTCGTCGTGCATATCTTCTACCATTGATATGATCCGCAGCCTGAGTGATTTTTTGGCGAAGCTCGTTCAATGTTGCAATGGGTTTTGAGTAGACTGTCTTTGAGACAACCCCGGTAGAAGAAGTCCAGGGGGTTTACGGTCGGGTGAACGGAGTGGCCATAAGATAGGACCAAGTCGCCCGATCCAACGTCCTGGATACTCTTGGTTTAAGGTGGCTCTAGTCGATATTTTTTCCATAGAAACTTCGGGAGGGTATTACTCCGCTGTTTGACAGAGTACATCAAAAGTTAAACATAATATCGTTTTGTCATATTATTAGTTTTGTCTGTATGGAAACAGAATGGTAAAATAAAACGCCATTAAAAAGTTATGAGCCACCAAAGTTTCGTTTTTCTTGCCAATTTTAACGCATCTTTGGGCGTAAATAAGTAATAAACACAATGTAAAATCTTTAAAACTAAGTCGGTACCGACAAAGCTCAATTATCGAAGAATTCAATAACTTTTATTTTTAATCGATTTATGCAGTAGGTTTTTCATAAAACTCGATTTACGAAAAGCCTTCTCATATTTTTTTACGCGCGCGTTTTACTATGAATTATCGTGCCTCTCACTGAATAATGTTCCCCCCGGTGCGGTGCGGGGGGACAATGCTCACGCACACGTGCGTATTCAAGTTACGACTGTGTCTGCTGCGGTGTGCTGTGGCCTGTGGCCTATGTCGTTCATACGTTACATACGTAGGTAGACTATACTTGCGCTCTAATTTATATTGACTCATTGGCTTGATTTTTGGATTTCAACATTATATTTTATATCTGTTTGAGTTCGCACTGAAGTTTGGACTCCGTATTTGCGTTTGAAATTGTTATTGTTGCTTTGAGTGGACGCTGCATAAGTACGTGACATTGTTTTGAATCATTGAAAAAGTTTTAAAAACCACATATTATAAACAATGGGTAGAAAAGTCATAATTTGGCGTCGTGACCGAGTCTTCAACACCGCGTCACTGCCCGCGCCCGCTGCCGGCTGCAGTGTAAAATCATCGCGGCGGGATGCTATCGCGCAATGAATTTTCAACTCTCGATGTTGAAACCAATGATATCATTGTACACTTGTTTTTATAAACGTTTTTCCTGTACTTGTTATGAGGTGTACAATAAAGTATATAATAAATAAATAAATATAATTATAAGTTGAAACGGTGTCTTTTTTTGACGCGTTGTGATTAACTCTGCTGAGTGCTGGGTTCTCAACGCTCGGCTGAACGGAATATTTTTACGTCCGTGCGTACGGTGGCTAAGCGTTCTTACAATCGAGCGACATGACGCCGCCGTGCCACCGCCGCCGCACGCGTCTACGACAGGGATAACTGCACGCGTCGTTGGTGGTCGTTGAAGCGCCGTCGACAGCCAACGACAAAGGTTGCCGGCCAGCGGCAACGTGTCGCTCGTTTAGTTGAGTACCTAGGTAGCAGGTAGCGAAATCCAAAGTTCAAGCCAGGGTCAATGTAATGTTTGTTACTGGGTTCATTCTATTTGCTTTCAAAATAGTTTCTTGCAATTGACAAACCTAATTTTGTGTTCGTAGGTACTTTTGCGGCGGACAAGACTTTTTTATGGATGGGAAACCAAATAACTTTTTGGGCGAAGCAGAAGGGAGTGTCAGACTCTTCTTGATTCGACTAAAACCCATCCGTGTTCCTCCTAATGCCCTCTGCGTACCGTACTTACCAGGGCCGCGGTAACTCTTTCGAACAAATTCTGCAACATCATAGTTTACATAGCTCTCTGCCTAATAGGTACCTACTGTTATATTAACGTAGGTAGGTACTTACCTACAAGCAAAGATGCCATAAAACCAAACCGTTGGCGTCGTAGACACTAAAATTTTAACGTTAGGTAGGTAGGTATTTAGGAGCTAAGTAAAAAATCTATAAGTGTCACTTGTCTGATAATTTAAAGCAATCTAATAATGAATGCAAATCTAAACACGTCTGTGTCAACCAAGAGGGGTAACTAAAATAGAAAACCGACCAAGTGCAAGTCGGACTCACGCACCGAGGGTTCCGTACAAATATTATAATATATGCAAAAGTTGTGGATTACGATTTATGACGTACCTATTAAAAAAAAACTCCTTACTAGATCTCGTTCGAACCAATTTTCGCTGGTAGTTTACATGGTAATTACATCATATATTTTTTAGTGTTATCATTCTCTTATTTTAGAAGTTACAGGGGACACACACATATTTTACCACTTTGGAAGTGTCTCTCGCACAAACTATTCAGTTTAGAAAAAAATTATATTAGAAACCTCGATATCATTTTAGAACCCCTATCCATACTATACCGGCCTACAGGTTTAGGTAGGTAGTAAGTTCACAGAATACATCTACTTACCAAGTTTAGAGTTTTCGACAGCATAGTTCTTATAGTTTCGGAATAAAGTGGCTGTGACATACGGACGGACAGACAGACAGACAGACATGACGAATCTGTAAGGGTTCCGTTTTTTGCCATTTGGCTACGGAACCCTAAAAATTAAGAAGACAGGTAGGTAAGTAAGTAATTTTGATAACAATTTATAGGATGGTACTTAGGTAGAACTAATTTCATTATTAGGTACTAGCGACCCGCCCCGGCTTCGCACGGGTGCAATGCTGATACTAAATACACTACAGAAAAACCGTGAGAAAAACTGTTACCAACCTACCTCGCGTATGAGCCGCGCGGGTACCTTACATAGATCTAACTAAACTCCCCTCCCGCACGCGCACCACCGCCTTGGTGACCGCCGCAACGGGCCGTGCAGCAGAAATCGTAATATTTTCATTTCGCCATAACTTCAAAACCAAACGTCCGATTTTAATAATTTAAAGACCAAATATGATCTACATAAACTGTACTTAGTGATGAAATACTTTAATTTGATAAGGATTAATAGCATGAGTAAAATAAACGCGTTTAAATGTAGTCCAAAAAAAATCTAGATTTTTAAATAAAAAAATGGTTGTTGCGCCTCACTCGACATAGATAGGTATAGTGTGTCGCGGACTTTTTTGTAGATATTTATAAGATCTACAATTAATTAGAACAATTTATGGTTGTATCTTTTATAGTTTAGGCAGCGTACGCAAAATAAGTAACTTTTCTGGTTGATTTTTACACCTTGTGTCCGAAAAACCCAAATATCTTACGGAACCCTATTTTTTTGCAAAATAAAATATAGCCTATGTTACTCGTGGATAATGTAGCTTTCGAATGGTGAAAGAATTTTTAAAATCGGCCAAGTAGTTTTTGAGCCTATTCATTACAATCAAACAAACAAAGTTTTCCTCTTTATAATATTAGTGTAGATGTATCTAGTACTAGCGACCGGCCCCGGCTTCGCACGGGTGCAATGCTGATACTAAATATACTACAGAAAAACTGTTACCTCACCTCGTGTCTGAGCCGCGCGGCTACCTTACTCATAGATCTAAACTCCCCTCCCGCACGCGCACTCCCGCCTTGGTGACGTCCACTTCGCGACGGGCCGTGCAGCAGAAATCGTAATATTTTAATTTCGCCATAACTTCAAAACCAAACGTCCGATTTTAATCATTCTTAGACCAAATATTATCTACATAAACTGTACTTAGTGATGAAATACTTTATTTTGATAAGAATTAATGGCATGAGTAAAATAAATGCGTTTAAATGTAGTCCAAAAAAAATCTAGTTTTTTAAATAAAAAAATGGTTGTTGTGCCTCACTCGACATAGATAGGTATAGTGTGTCGCAGACTTTTTTGTAGATATTTGTAAGATCTACAATTAATTAGAACAATTTATGGTTCTATCTTTTATAGTTTAGGCAGCGTACGCAAAATAAGTAACTTTTCTGGTTGATTTTTACACCTTGTGTCCGAAAAACCCAAATATCTTACGGAATCCTATTTTTTTTTCAAAATAAAATATAGCCTATGTTACTCGTGGATAATGTAGCTTTCGAATGGTGAAAGAATTTTTAAAATCGGTCCAGTAATTTTTGAGCCAATTCATTACAATCAAACAAACAAACAAACATACAAACAAAGTTTTCCTCTTTATAATATTAGTGTAGACTACGGACATAAACTGCGATGACTATTCAAGAAAGCATCTGTCGGTGGCGGCGTGGCGGCTGCATTACCACCAAGGAAAACTAAACATAATAACAATAGAATAAGAAATCCATATTAGGTACCTATAGGGCCGTAGAGGTATAAAACGATAACACAGCGCCTACTATTTTTAGTAAGAGTTTTTAGGTAGGTAGTTGCTGATTTCTCGGCGAGCGTCGAGCGACTATGCGCAGCGGCGCGCGGTGGCGGTATGTGTGCATCGTGTAACTTCGATTTAGTTCGGAACGGTTCGGAACGATGTTTGTGTGCGTGCGAACTAGACGTGCATGAAGGCTAGCGTCTAACTGCTCATCACTGGTACTATCTCTGTCGGGCATGATGCGAGGTGAGACAGCGTGCTTTTTGGCCATACCTACCACTGAGTTCGAGCCCGCGACTAGTGCCACCTTAAGTATTCTCGCACAAGACGCATAGTGAGCTGGGCAACCATCATTTAGACTCACCACATGTTTTGTAAATCATGTGAAGGCACATCTTCTAACAATTCTGGCAAGTCATTTCGTAAAAAGTTCAAATAACTATTGCCATCTAAGTTTCCTTGTAACTCAAAGGGCCCAATTACTTTTCCGTTTAATATGCGGGCGTCCTTAAGTTAACTTTGAATTGATATTGGGATTTGTTTTGTCGCATTAGGTGCGGATTTTCATTGCTCCAGCTATGTAAGTTGTGAAGATTTAAATAGCCATTTTTCTTGCAGGTTGTTTCATCCGACCATAGAACTTTATCTAAGAATTGGGGATCTTCTCTGTGCTATTGTTATTCAATAACGAACATCATCTGTCTCTCTCTAACGTATAACATCCCTCTATCTATCTATCTCTCTCTAACTTCTAAATTTTATTGACTATGCACATCTCCAATTCAAATTCTAGGAACTTACAACAAAAACCCTTTTTTGGCACATAGTAAAAGTGATTACTATCAAAATCAAAGCTTTTTTTTTAATTTCTGTTCTTGTTTAAAAATACGTAGTAGGCTTTTTGTGCCTAGTTTTCCTAAACAATTATACTATTTAAGAATCTTGAATACTTGCGTCATTTTTTTTAAAAACTTGCCATAGTAGTGCCAGTACTTCTTTTATACACCACGATGGGTGAAAGTGGACTATAGTAAAAATCTTTCAACATTTAAGGTTTTTAAAAATAATTTTGATTATTTTTTTTTCGTAAAAAGAACATGTATTCTGGTATTTATAAGGGTAGTTATATAGGACTAGCTCACCCGCGCAACTTCGTCTGCGTCACATTTTTCATTACTGCTCCGCTCCTTTTGATCTTAGCGTGATGATATATAGCCTATAACCTTCCTCGATAAATGGGCTATCTAACACTGAAAGAATTTTTCAAATCGGAGCAGTAGTTCCTGAGATTAGCGCGTTCAACCAAACAAACAAACAAACAAACAAACAAACTCTTCTGCTTTATAATATTGGTATAGATTTCCTGTATGCCATGTTGATGCCTAAGTCTGAGTTCAGGATTTAGTTTGCCTTGCGTCGTATGTTTCTGATATGTTTAAATCTGAAAACGAAGAGTTCTCAGTCTTGGATATTTTCAAAATATTTTTTAGGATTTTTTAGCGACACTTAAACTTTTCATGATTTAGTATAATCTAGGACTTCGACATTGCTCTGTTGGTGCCTAAGTCTGAGTTCTGAGCTCATTTTGTGTTCATAAGTGTAGTTCATCATAAGAACTATCTCACGAAGCAGAGTTCTCTGTCCTATGTGTATTTTTAATATATTTTCTGAATTTCAAACGCAGAGACCTAAAATTTGTCAAGTTTTTGTCTAACCCCGATATTCAGGTATGCTCTGCTGATATCTGAGTTTGAATTCGGAAGAAACTTTGTATTTCCACATATAGCGCTGTTATGTATCTAACTAAAACCGAAGAGTTCTCATTGCTAGCTTTCTGATAGATATTTTTTTTTATTTTTTTACGGAGACACTCAAGGTTTTCATGACTTAGTCTAATCTAGGACTTCGACATTGCTCTGTTGGTGCCCAAGTCTGAGTTCTGAGCCCATTTTGTGTTCATAAGTGTAGTTAATCATAAAAACTATCTTACGAAGCAGAGTTCTCTGTCCTAGGTACACTTTAGATATTTTTTCTGAATTTCTAACGCAGAGACCTAAAATTTGTCAAGATTTTGTCTAACCCCGATATTCAGGATGCTCTGCTGATATCTGAGTTTGAGTTCTGAAGAAACTTTGTATTGCGACATATAGCGCTGTTATGTATCTAACTAAAACCGAAGAGTTCTCATTGCTAGCTTTCTGATAGGTATTTTTTATGAATTTTTTACGGAGACACTTAAGGTTTTCATGATTAAGTTTTATCTAGGATTTCCTGTATGCCATGTTGATGCCTAAGTCTGAGTTCTGGATTTAATTTGCCTTGCGTCGTATGTTTCTGATATGTTTAAATCTGAAAACGAAGATTTTCCAGTGCTAGATATTTTCTAGATATTTTTTTGGGATTTTTTTAGCGACACTTAAAATTTTCATGATTTAGTCTAATCTATGACTTCAACATTGCTCTGTTGATGCCTAAGTCTGAGTTCTGAGCTCATTTTGTGTTCATAAGTGTAGTTCATTATAAGAACTATCTTACGAAGCAAAGTTCTCTGTCCTAGGTACACTTAAGATATTTTTCTGAATTTCTAACGCAGAGACCTAAAATTTGTCAAGATTTTGTCTAACCCCGATATTCAGGTATGCTCTGCTGATATCTGAGTTTGAGTTCTGAAGAAACTTTGTATTGCGACATATAGCGCTGTTATGTATCTAACTAAAACCGAAGAGTTCTCATTGCTAGCTTTCTGATAGATATTTTTTTTTAATTTTTTACGGAGACACTTAAGGTTTTCATGATTAAGTTTTATCTAGGATTTCCTGTATGCCATGTTGATGCCTAAGTCTGAGTTCTGGATTTAGTTTGCCTTGCGTCGTATGTTTCTGATATGTTTAAATCTGAAAACGAAGATTTTCCAGTGCTAGATATTTTCTAGATATTTTTTTGGAATTTCTTTAGCGACACTTAAAGTTTTCATGATTTAGTCTAATCTATGACTTCAACATTGCTCTGTTGGTGCCTAAGTCTGAGTTCTGAGCTCATTTTGTATTAATAAGTGTAGTTTATCACAAAAACTATCTTACGAAGCAGAGTTCTCTGTCCTAGGTAGACTTTAGATATTTTTTCTGAATTTCTAACGCAGAGACCAAAAATTTGTCAAGATTTTGTCTCATCCTGATATTCAGGTATGCTCTGCTGATATGTGAGATTGAGTTCTGAAGAAACTTTGTATTGCCACATATAGCGCTGTTATGTATCTAACTAAAACCGAAGAGTTCTCATTGCTAGCTTTCTGATAGATATTTTTTTTGATTTTTTTACGGAGACACTTAAGGTTTTCATGATTAAGTTTTATCTAGGATTTCCTGTATGCCATGTTGATGCCTAAGTCTGAGTTCTGGATTTAGTTTGCCTTGCGTCGTATGTTTCTGATATGTTTTAATCTGAAAACGAAGATTTTCCAGTGCTAGATATTTTCTAGATATTTTTTTGGGATTTTTTTAGCGACACTTAAAATTTTCATGATTTAGTCTAATCTATGACTTCAACATTGCTCTGTTTGTGCTTTAGTCTGAGTTCTGAGCTCATTTTGTATTAATAAGTGTAGTTAATCACAAGAACTATCTTAAAAAGCAGAGTTCTCTGTCCTGGGTACACTTTAGATGTTTTTTTCTGAATTTCTAACGCAGACACCTAAAATTTGTCAAGATTTTGTCTAACCCCGATATTCAGGTATGCTCTGCTGATATCTGAATTTGAGTTCTGAAGAAACTTTGTATTGCGACATATAGCGCTGTTATGTATCTAACTAAAACCGAAGAGTTCTCATTGCTAGCTTTCTGATAGATATTTTTTTTGAATTTTTTACGGAGACACTTAAGGTTTTCATGATTAAGTTTTATCTAGGATTTCCTGTATGCCATGTTGATGCCTAAGTCTGAGTTCTGGATTTAGTTTGCCTTGCGTCGTATGTTTCTGATATGTTTAAATCTGAAAACGAAGATTTTCCAGTGCTAGATATTTTCTAGATATTTTTTTGGGATTTTTTTAGCGACACTTAAAATTTTCATGATTTAGTCTTATCTATGACTTCAACATTGCTCTGTTTGTGCTTTAGTCTGAGTTCTGAGCTCATTTTGTATTAATAAGTGTAGTTTATCACAAAAACTATCTTACGAAGCAGAGTTCTCTGTCCTAGGTACACTTTAGATATTTTTTCTGAATTTCTAACGCAGAGGCCTAAAATTTGTCAAGATTTTGTCTAACCCCGATATTCAGGTATGCTCTGCTGATATGTGAGTTTGAGTTCTGAAGAAACTTTGTATTGCCACATATAGCGCTGTTATGTATCTAACTAAAACCGAAGAGTTCTCATTGCTAGCTTTCTGATAGATATTTTTTTTAATTTTTTACGGAGACACTTAAGGTTTTCATGATTAAGTTTTATCTAGGATTTCCTGTATGCCATGTTGATGCCTAAGTCTGAGTTCTGGATTTAGTTTGCCTTGCGTCGTATGTTTCTGATATGTTTAAATCTGAAAACGAAGATTTTCCAGTGCTAGATATTTTCTAGATATTTTTTTGGAATTTCTTTAGCGACACTTAAAGTTTTCATGATTTAGTCTAATCTATGACTTCAACATTGCTCTGTTGGTGCCTAAGTCTGAGTTCTGAGCTCATTTTGTATTAATAAGTGTAGTTTATCACAAAAACTATCTTACGAAGCAGAGTTCTCTGTCCTAGGTACACTTTAGATATTTTTTCTGAATTTCTAACGCAGAGACCTAAAATTTGTCAAGATTTTGTCTAACCCCGATATTCAGGTATGCTCTGCTGATATGTGAGATTGAGTTCTGAAGAAACTTTGTATTGCCACATATAGCGCTGTTATGTATCTAACTAAAACCGAAGAGTTCTCATTGCTAGCTTTCTGATAGATATTTTTTTTGATTTTTTTACGGAGACACTTAAGGTTTTCATGATTAAGTTTTATCTAGGATTTCCTGTATGCCATGTTGATGCCTAAGTCTGAGTTCTGGATTTAGTTTGCCTTGCGTCGTATGTTTCTGATATGTTTTAATCTGAAAACGAAGATTTTCCAGTGCTAGATATTTTCTAGATATTTTTTTGGGATTTTTTTAGCGACACTTAAAATTTTCATGATTTAGTCTAATCTATGACTTCAACATTGCTCTGTTTGTGCTTTAGTCTGAGTTCTGAGCTCATTTTGTATTAATAAGTGTAGTTAATCACAAGAACTATCTTACAAAGCAGAGTTCTCTGTCCTGGGTACACTTTAGATGTTTTTTTCTGAATTTCTAACGCAGACACCTAAAATTTGTCAAGATTTTGTCTAACCCCGATATTCAGGTATGCTCTGCTGATATCTGAATTTGAGTTCTGAAGAAACTTTGTATTGCGACATATAGCGCTGTTATGTATCTAACTAAAACCGAAGAGTTCTCATTGCTAGCTTTCTGATAGATATTTTTTTTGAATTTTTTACGGAGACACTTAAGGTTTTCATGATTAAGTTTTATCTAGGATTTCCTGTATGCCATGTTGATGCCTAAGTCTGAGTTCTGGATTTAGTTTGCCTTGCGTCGTATGTTTCTGATATGTTTAAATCTGAAAACGAAGATTTTCCAGTGCTAGATATTTTCTAGATATTTTTTTGGGATTTTTTTAGCGACACTTAAAATTTTCATGATTTAGTCTTATCTATGACTTCAACATTGCTCTGTTTGTGCTTTAGTCTGAGTTCTGAGCTCATTTTGTATTAATAAGTGTAGTTTATCACAAAAACTATCTTACGAAGCAGAGTTCTCTGTCCTAGGTACACTTTAGATATTTTTTCTGAATTTCTAACGCAGAGACCTAAAATTTGTCAAGATTTTGTCTAACCCCGATATTCAGGTATGCTCTGCTGATAAGTGAGTTTGAGTTCTGAAGAAACTTTGTATTGCCACATATAGCGCTGTTATGTATCTAACTAAAACCGAAGAGTTCTCATTGCTAGCTTTCTGATAGATATTTTTTTTGATTTTTTTACGGAGACACTTAAGGTTTTCATGATTAAGTTTTATCTAGGATTTCCTGTATGCCATGTTGATGCCTAAGTCTGAGTTCTGGATTTAGTTTGCCTTGCGTCGTATGTTTCTGATATGTTTAAATCTGAAAACGAAGATTTTCCAGTGCTAGATATTTTCTAGATATTTTTTTGGAATTTCTTTAGCGACACTTAAAGTTTTCATGATTTAGTCTAATCTATGACTTCAACATTGCTCTGTTTGTGCTTTAGTCTGAGTTCTGAGCTCATTTTGTATTAATAAGTGTAGTTTATCACAAAAACTATCTTACGAAGCAGAGTTCTCTGTCCTAGGTACACTTTAGATATTTTTTCTGAATTTCTAACGCAGAGGCCTAAAATTTGTCAAGATTTTGTCTAACCCCGATATTCAGGTATGCTCTGCTGATATGTGAGTTTGAGTTCTGAAGAAACTTTGTATTGCCACATATAGCGCTGTTATGTATCTAACTAAAACCGAAGAGTTCTCATTGCTAGCTTTCTGATAGATATTTTTTTTGATTTTTTTACGGAGACACTTAAGGTTTTCATGATTAAGTTTTATCTAGGATTTCCTGTATGCCATGTTGATGCCTAAGTCTGAGTTCTGGATTTAGTTTGCCTTGCGTCGTATGTTTCTGATATGTTCAAATCTGAAAGCGAAGATTTTCCAGTGCTAGATATTTTCTAGATATTTTTTTTTATTTTTTTACGGAGACACTCAAGGTTTTCATGACTTAGTCTAATCTAGGACTTCGACATTGCTCTGTTGGTGCCCAAGTCTGAGTTCTGAGCTCATTTTGTATTAATAAGTGTAGTTAATCACAAGAACTATCTTACGAAGCAGAGTTCTATGTCCTGGGTACACTTTAGATGTTTTTTCTGAATTTCTAACGCAGACACCTAAAATTTGTCAAGATTTTGTCTAACCCCGATATTCAGGTATGCTCTGCTGATATGTGAGATTGAGTTCTGAAGAAACTTTGTATTGCCACATATAGCGCTGTTATGTATCTAACTAAAACCGAAGAGTTCTCATTGCTAGCTTTCTGATAGATATTTTTTTTGAATTTTTTACGGAGACACTTAAGGTTTTCATGATTAAGTTTTATCTAGGATTTCCTGTATGCCATGTTGATGCCTAAGTCTGAGTTCTGGATTTAGTTTGCCTTGCGTCGTATGTTTCTGATATGTTCAAATCTGAAAGCGAAGATTTTCCAGTTCTAGATATTTTCTAGATTTTTTTTGGGATTTTTTTAGCGACACTTAAAATTTTCATGATTTAGTCTAATCTATGACTTCAACATTGCTCTGTTTGTGCTTTAGTCTGAGTTCTGAGCTCATTTTGTATTAATAAGTGTAGTTTATCACAAAAACTATCTTACGAAGCAGAGTTCTCTGTCCTAGGTACACTTTAGATATTTTTTCTGAATTTCTAACGCAGAGACCTAAAATTTGTCAAGATTTTGTCTAACCCCGATATTCAGGTATGCTCTGCTGATATGTGAGTTTGAGTTCTGAAGAAACTTTGTATTGCCACATATAGCGCTGTTATGTATCTAACTAAAACCGAAGAGTTCTCATTGCTAGCTTTCTGATAGATATTTTTTTTGAATTTTTTACGGAGACACTTAAGGTTTTCATGATTAAGTTTTATCTAGGATTTCCTGTATGCCATGTTGATGCCTAAGTCTGAGTTCTGGATTTAGTTTGCCTTGCGTCGTATGTTTCTGATATGTTTAAATCTGAAAACGAAGATTTTCCAGTGCTAGATATTTTCTAGATATTTTTTTGGAATTTCTTTAGCGACACTTAAAGTTTTCATGATTTAGTCTAATCTATGACTTCAACATTGCTCTGTTTGTGCTTTAGTCTGAGTTCTGAGCTCATTTTGTATTAATAAGTGTAGTTTATCACAAAAACTATCTTACGAAGCAGAGTTCTCTGTCCTAGGTACACTAAAGATATTTTTTCTGAATTTCTAACGCAGACACCTAAAATTTGTCAAGATTTTGTCTAACCCCGATATTCAGGTATGCTCTGCTGATATCTGAGTTTGAGTTCTGAAGAAACTTTGTATTGTGACATATAGCGTTGTTATATATCTAACTAAAACCGAAGAGTTCTCATTGCTAGCTTTCTGATAGATATTTTTTTTGAATTTTTTACGGAGACACTTAAGGTTTTCATGATTAAGTTTTATCTAGGATTTCCTGTATGCCATGTTGATGCCTAAGTCTGAGTTCTGGATTTAGTTTGCCTTGCGTCGTATGTTTCTGATATGTTTAAATCTGAAAACGAAGATTTTCCAGTGCTAGATATTTTCTAGATATTTTTTTGGGATTTTTTTAGCGACACTTAAAATTTTCATGATTTAGTCTAATCTATGACTTCAACATTGCTCTGTTTGTGCTTTAGTCTGAGTTCTGAGCTCATTTTGTATTAATAAGTGTAGTTTATCACAAAAACTATCTTACAAAGCAGAGTTCTCTGTCCTAGGTACACTTTAGATATTTTTTCTGAATTTCTAACGCAGAGACCTAAAATTTGTCAAGATTTTGTCTAACCCCGATATTCAGGTATGCTCTGCTGATATGTGAGTTTGAGTTCTGAAGAAACTTTGTATTGCCACATATAGCGCTGTTATGTATCTAACTAAAACCGAAGAGTTCTCATTGCTAGCTTTCTGATAGATATTTTTTTTGATTTTTTTACGGAGACACTTAAGGTTTTCATGATTAAGTTTTATCTAGGATTTCCTGTATGCCATGTTGATGCCTAAGTCTGAGTTCTGGATTTAGTTCGCCTTGCGTCGTATGTTTCTGATATGTTCAAATCTGAAAGCGAAGATTTTCCAGTTCTAGATATTTTCTAGATTTTTTTTGGGATTTTTTTAGCGACACTTATAATTTTCATGATTTAGTCTAATCTATGACTTCAACATTGCTCTGTTTGTGCTTTAGTCTGAGTTCTGAGCTCATTTTGTATTAATAAGTGTAGTTTATCATAAAAACTATCTTACGAAGCAGAGTTCTCTGTCCTAGGTACACTAAAGATATTTTTTCTGAATTTCTAACGCAGACACCTAAAATTTGTCAAGATTTTGTCTAACCCCGATATTCAGGTATGCTCTGCTGATATCTGAGTTTAAGTTCTGAAGAAACTTTGTATTGCCACATATAGCGTTGTTATATATCTAACTAAAACCGAAGAGTTCTCATTGCTGAGTTTCTTATAGATATTGTTTTGAATTTTTTACGGTGACACTTAAGGTTTTCATGATTAAGTGTTATCTAGGATTTCCTGTATGCTATGTTGATGCCTAAGTCTGAGTTCTGGATTTAGTTTGCCCTGCGTCGTATGGTTTTGTTATGTCTTAATCTAAAAACGAAAAGTTTTCAGTGCTGGATATATTCTTTATATTTTTTTGCGACGGGTAAAAAATATCGTTTTATTTCTGGTGTCAGTTGTATAATATGTTTGAAAATTGTTTTAGAGTTTATATTTCCAGAACTATTTCTAAAACGTATCAGGAACTATAGAATTCACCTTAGTGAACCGAAAACACTTTGAAAATTTTTGTTTTGGAAAAAATGTTCTGCTACCGGAAGTTAGCAGATCATATTTTCATCTGTATTTTTTCCCGGGAAAAACGCCAGAACTATTTCTTTAAATTATCAGGAACTCTAGAACTATGCTGCATGCGAACAGAACTCACATTTTTTTATGCTCTGCCGGGATATGATCTGCTAAGTTCACCGGCATCGCAACTTCATCGGTGTCACATTTTCCATTATTGTTTTAGCGCTCCTATTTGTCTTAGCGTGATGATATAACCTTCGCGCCTATAACCTTCCTCGATAAATGGGCTATAACACTGAAAGAATTTTTCAAATGGGTCCAGTAGTTTCGGAGCCTATTCAATTCAAACAAACAAATCTTTCCCCTTTATAATATTACTAGCTATCCCGCGCAACTTCGTCTGCGTCACATTTTCCGCTCCTAAATAATATTGCAACAAAAAATTGAGATTTAAACTATCCTATCTCTCAAGCTGGATCGAACTGCACATGGTGTGCGAATTTTATTATAATCGGTTAAGTGGTTTAGGAGTCCATTGTGACACGAGATTTATATATATTAAGATTAGTGTAGATAATATTAGTGTCGACTATGGGAGGAACACCAAAATCGCGGAAAATAAATCGACAGCCCCATTCGAGTCTCTGCGTATAACTAGACAAAATGTACCGTACAGCTTTTTGTTTTTCTCGATTTCTCGAGTTTGATTCTATGGTAAAAGTTGTTCATAATTTATTGTGAGTACAAAGGTCGTTATTGTATTATTTATTACATAATATTGTTAGCAAGTTACTCTTTCAGGCTTAAAGTCATCATCGACCCAGCCTTTTCCCAAATACATTGGGGTCGGTTTCCAGTCAAACGAGATTCAGCTGACTACCAGTATTTTACTAGACCTCCACAAACATTAACTGGGTAACACGGTAGTTCTTGGCAAGACTGGATACAGGTTTACTGGCTTCTGACACTCCGTAATGAATGCCAAAGATCTACAAATGACCGCTGAGACCAATGGCTTAACGTGCTTTACGAGAAACGAGGAAACTCGGTATGTTAAGATGGTCACGAATCCACAGAACAACCTTGGCAAGCGTTGCTTAACCTTGAAGATTGACCTGAGTTGTTATTCATTGTTAAAGTGCTGTACCAATTTTGTTTGAACTTTGCTACAGAGATACTTACTTGAAATATTTTGCGTTTGGGAGTATCCGCATATCTTTAGTAAGCGAGTATTGATCTTTTTGACTGAATTACAGACTATGTACAGCGGTTCTGAAAAGGCCACTTTAGTAGAATCATATTAGAAATCACACAACAATCTGTCTAACTTCATTTTTATCTTTATAGCTAACGCATTAGGTTCAAGGTTGATTGGGAAAATTTGACAGTGACGGGTAGCGTGATGTACTTTCTGATTCTGCTAAAGTGGCATTTTTAGACCCGCTTATGCAGTTATTTATGGTGGAGTCATGAGGTTCCGTTTAATGTAACAAATAAACTACACCGATTTATAAGTTTTAGATTGTAACATGTAATTAGAGACATTAATAGCAATGCTAAGGTTTCCATGGACATTTAAACTCAAATTCTCTTTCAGTTAACACTGTTTTTTCGGAAAAGTTTATTTATTAACTTTTAATAAAATCTGTGCCTCCATTTCCAAGAATAAGGACTTGGGAAATTGTATTCAATACCTACCGTGAAAGCCAAGTAAGGATTTCTCCAGAAACTCGAATTTTATGGATATGAAAAGCCCATTGGCAACAGAATCCAAGACAGTTTAATTAATCGTATTTCCGAGACTGGGAAATACGATACTCGGCTTCATTAGCTCAGCGTTTTTCTGGTGTTCGCCACTGTTGATTCTGGTTTTCAAAAGTTGCAGTAGTTGGGAATGTGTGGCGGGGTTATCCCAAAAAAAAAAACAGAACATATCGGTAAAACGGGGTAAATAGAAACGCAGGGGTAAAAATAAATAAACTTTGGCATTTTCACTAAAACACCACATTATTGTTTCTAAAATAATACACATCTGTTAAAACAAAAGAGATTGCCCATGAACAGTACTCTTGATAAATTACTTGTGTCTCAAAACCTTGAACGGCATGAACTATTTAAAATAAAAATATATTTTTAAAAAAGATTTTGCTTGATATTTAAAATGGGATAGTTTTTTGAAAAATAATTAGTACTTTTATGTTTCCGACATTATAGTACGCCATGTTTTACTACCGACTGTCAATACTAGGGATGTCCATTTTTTCTATTGCGGGTAATGTGCGTACCTACCTACCTACATAAAATAAAATAAAATGATATCGATTTTGTATCGATTGTTCAATCTTTTATTGTAAACTAATAACCGAGTTCTAAATCACAAGTTGTTGCTGGCATTATCAATATCAGTGGTTGTAAACGGCGACATCGGCGCTAAGTTGTATTTGTGAAATACCACTGGCTGGTTTACGGAAATAGATCAAAAATAGATATTTCATCAGTATGGGTACAACCTTATTTGACGTTTATTGCACGTCTGTCATATTTTTGCAATACAATACTTTTATTTCTGTTGGTTTTGGTACATTGTGCTTCGAGTCGAGCCTTTTAGTTCCTCCGTTACTGCTGCCAACCCATTGAAAATAAACATATTTTTAACGCCACTGCACCGTGTGTATTGTTTATTACTAAAAGCCGGACTTTTTGAGTTGTGATCATGGCGAGTACGACTGTGATGCAATGTCTCAACTGCTCTTTGAGATTCGCCACTTAGGCGCAGACACATGTTGTCGGAGATTCCGAATAACATCATGGACATTTTACGAATCTGGATCTCACCAACACCGGTAAGAATGCATATTGTATTTTTAACGTAGTAGGATTTTGTTTAGTTAGGAACTGCGCTTTATGTTTACGTACCATATAACAAATCTTAGAGGACACAAGTACAATCCATGTCTGTGTGTTAGTTCCTCACCTCAACGTTGGGTTACCGGATTGTAACATAACCTATATAGGTAGAAACCTTCTACTGATGTGTTGGTCTTGGTAATAACTAACTTATTTACTTGGATTGTTTTTTTCAATGTGTATTCGAGGATATGAATGAATTGTGTGTAGTATCATTTAAGATTGCAGTTGCACAGAATTTTAGTATTGGGGACTAATAATTATTTAGTAAGAGGAAGAATAAAATCGAGGCCTGTGTCTAGTAGAACATATTATAGTTATATTTTAGTAAATAAAGATGAAAATGTATTAGGCGCTATAGTAGGATACTATTGTTCTTGCCTTGTGGGAAAAATAACTGTAGGTTGCTGTGTGCATGTAATGTGCATAATGTGGTATTTGAGCTGGGCACGTCATGACAATGTTAGTGTTCCAGCACTATTTTTGGATAACATATTTTTAGAAGAATAAAATACAAGTTTAAGAAATAATCATTCTTTTCTTTGTTTTATTTGGTGTTGTGTGTTTTACCTTCCCTCTACTTACAAAGACCATTTCATGATACCTACCACATCTATGATTTGAGTAGGATCTAGACAATAACACTGAGCGATTGACTATTTTAGTAATGATTTCTTCCATGCTTTGCAATTTCATGAATCGCGGGCATGAGATTTAAAAATGCGCAAAATCTAAATCAGTAAGACTTGGTGAGGTAAAACGTTACAGATTTTACACAAATTATGCTTCAAAGATACCAAGCTCACCCGTAAACCCATTCAGACCCTTTTAAATAGCTTTTTCAACTAATTTTTGGTCGAACATAACCTCAAAATGGTAATTTCATTTTCGTAAATATCTCAGAAACGCCATTGTAGTTTGTGTTAAATCTTTTGAGGTAGTATTTAGACATGCCATCAAGTATTTTAAAGATGATTTTATGAAGACACAACAATGTTGAATCGAGTACATTTGTCCATAGTGCCGTGGGCATTCTCCTTTGATATACTCAGGTAATTACTGGAGTCCTTAAATGCTGCAAGCAGAATTTAAATAAAGTGAAAGTCACCTTCAAAGTTTTGTTTCAATTCACCCTTGCGTTTCTTTTCACCCCGATTTACTAATTATTATGTACAGGCAAACTAAAGTAACAGCTAACTACTAATAAACAAAGAGAAGAAAAAAAGGTCATTATTATCGTTCCGCTAAAGGTTTCATTATGAATGAAAAATCAAAGTACAAAGTTAATTCCATAAGAAAGCCGCCACCCTCGTTGATCACTGTCCCTCCCCTAGCATTTAAAATAAAATAAAAAAAACCGGTCAAGAGCGAGTCGGACTCTCACACGAAGGGTTCCATTCCACAAATGGAAAACATCACCTTTCCTATAATTATGGTGACTCCCATACAAGAAAAGTTTTTTTTTTCCTTAACAGTCCTTTTATAATTATTAGTTGTTATCATTCGAAATACAAACTTTGTGAAATTCTACTGTCTACCTATTACGGTTCTTGAGATATTGCCCGCTGATAGACAGACGGACGGACAGACAGCGGAGGCTTAGTAAGGGTTCTGTTGGTTACTCTTTGGGTACGGAACCCTAAAAAGAAGGCTGATGAAGCGACCACCGAGATTGTTTTTATCAAAGGCCACAATATCTCGGTCTGATAAGATTACACTGCATCGTGAAAGGATGTCAGACTCGGGCAGATTGGGTCAGACTGCGGTGCTCCGGGGAATAGGCTAGTTTCCATCATCCACAAATTGCAAAACTATTTAGTCCGTCAGGGTATTGAAAAATAATGGACACGTATTTTTTGTTTTTGTAAATCAATGAATATTGACAAAGATAAAAAGCATCAAAACTCAGGAGTGTGACGTCACGACCCGCTAAAAATTATGCCAGGGCGTGACGTATTGAGAATTAAAAGCGTCGTAACTTCGTCAATTTCGGTACCCGTAACAAAAAACAAAAAACTCGGGTCAAATATTTTTTGATAAACTAACTAACGAACTAATTAGACTTTTTCAGGACACAAGCCTATTACACAAATTGGATGTTTATTTTGTTTTTAAGGCGATTTATTGATAAATGTTTATGAGGAGCTCGTGGCCAAATAAACACAGCCGCACGGGTTGATCTTCAAGGTTAAGCAACCCTTGCCAAGGTTGGTCTGTGGATGGGTGACTCCGTGCCTCGAAAAGCACGTTACGGCGTTGGTCCCAACTGTCATTTGTAGATCTTCTGCTGTCGTTATGCATTGTCAGTAGCCAGTAAATCTGACACCAATCTTACCAAGAAATACCGTGTTACCCAGTTAATGGGTTGTGGAGATCTGGTAGCCCGCCGCTCCACGTAAAATACTTGTATTTAGATGAATCCGGTTTGACAGGGAGCCGACCCCAATATAGTTGGGAAAAGGCTAGGCAGATGATTGATAAATGTTTATAGCACATGTTAACTTGGGTCACAGTGGTTGTCAAATCTGTACCTCATTTTCACACGAAATTGTGTTCCCTTTAAAGCTTGACCACAACACGCGAGCAGGTGGTAATTTGTATGACAATTCACAATTAAAGTCACACGGATTTTTTTTTTACTATTAATAGAAACTGCTGGTCCTTGAAAGCTGAAACTTGGCATGCAGGTTCCGTGGAGTCCAGGGGAGCACAAAGTAGAATTTCCCGAAATTCCTACGGTTATGATAAAAATCGGGATATGCGCGCACGAAGTCTAAACCTGACAGCCGAACTGACGGTCAAACCTGTCGTGTATTGGCCGCCTAACACACAATACCAACAAACAACAACTACCTAAATTTTGGAAACAAAACTGCAAGCGACTGGACTACACTCTAACATTCACTATGCATTTATTCGTTAAGAGGGCATAATTATTCCGTCCACTAGCGCCGCCAATCGTTTTTTATTAAATTGTTGTAAATTTAAGACACGTAGATAAAAAACTGCTCTGAAGTTCTGAAGAAATGTATTTATTATTTTTTGAGAGTTATGTTTTGTACTTTAGAACATAAATAGTTGCCAAAGTCGATATTTTTGCTAAAAGTGGCCACTTTTAGCAATAATTGCCGTTTTGGCTATTTAGCCATGAGTTACGTATTAAAAATAGCTCTCAAAAAATAATAGATACATTTCTTCAGAATACTGCAGAGCGGTTTTTATCTACGTTTCTTAAATTTACCACAATTAATAAAAAACGATTGGCGGCGCTAGTGGACGGAATACACACTCTTAAGTGAACAATGTATGTTCTTTTGAATAAACAAAGAATCTTTAAACTGAAGTCGCGGACAAAAGCTAGTCACTACATACTATAAAACAAAGTCCTCCGCCGCGTCTGTCTGTCTGTTCGCCTTAAACTCAAAAACTACTGCACCAATTTTCATGCTCTTTTCACCAACGGATAGAGTGGTTCTCGAGGAAGGTTCTAGTATATAATTTGTCAAGCAGGTAAAGCCGCGGGCATCAGCTAGTATATTATAAAACTGTTTCGATACTGAGTGACTTGCAGACAACGCACAAACAAAACTATCGTAGACAGCTAAGGGCCTAGCACGAATATTTTTGACGTATATGACGTAACGTAACGTAAAATTTTACCGTAGCACCAGTATCCGCTTGGTCGGACGTGTCGCTGGCGAGCATGAGTTGACGCATATAATATACTAGCTGACCCGCGCAACTTCGTCTGCGTCACATTTTTCATGAATGCTCCGCTCCTATTTGTCTTAGCGTGATGATATATAGGCTATAACCTTCCTCGATGAATGGGCTATCTAATACTGATACTAATAATTTTTGAAATCGGACCAGTAGTTCCTGAGATTAGCGTGTTCAACCAAACAAACAAACTGTTCTGCTTTATAATATTAGTACAGATATTGGAATTAGATATTATATTCATATTTTTAAATCATATAAATTGTGTATGTCCCATAAAATTAAACTAAAATAGTATGGGGTTGTATGTTTTCACATTCAAAATTCACTTACATTATCGTAACTATACGTCAAAATATTCGCGCTAGCCCCTCTGAACCATGTAAGTTCCTTGGGAAGTCTAGAGAAGTAGTATGAGAATGGAGATATGGGCGTACGAAGTCCCGGTCAGAAACTAGTAGCTGAGTATAATTTGGAAACTGTAAGGACTACCTCTGGTAGGTATGATTACAGAGGGACAAGCGTGACAATCCACTTATCGACGCCTTAGAGTGAAAACCTCGTAAGTGTAAAAGAAGTAACTTTTCAGGAGGAAAAACTGCGTCCTATTAAGTTTTTATTCAGCGTCTTTTATTCATTACATTAATTGTAAACTTGAACCGCTTTTATATCCAGAACTGTTCGATACTATAATATTGTACGAAATGCATAAAACAGCATGTTAGTTGCAAGGTATTCACGCCCCACTGACAGATGCGAGTATTTACGAGGATCTTATTTGCTGTCATAGGTGGCGCTACGATCATTGAATGAACAAATTAGTCAGATCAGTATGTGCGTTGCAAGTTTTCTTCCTAGAAACGCAATAAAATAAATTTGAGCAAAAATCCTTTCCCGAGGTTTTCACTCTAAAGCAACGTTATGAGAAGCGGGTCCTTAAAGCTATCCGATGTAAGCGCACCCTTATAAAGGCGTATTCACACAATGTTATCTGAGCTCGTCACTCGACTCGCTACCCTTGTCTACGTTTCACGAGCAGGTTTTAGTAATTAGGGCTGTCAGGCTGTTGATGATGTAAAATTTGGTGAAAGCTTTTTTGATGTAAGGTTAGAACTTTTTTTTTAGGGATGGGAAATCACCAAATGACTTCCGCCACTCTGGGCGGAGCGGGAGGGAGTGTCAGACTTCTACTGACAAAAACCCATCCATGTTCCTTCATGTGCCCTTTGTGTTCCGGAGCCACGGTATCTCTTTCGAATAGTCCCGCGACTCCAGATAGTCCCGCGACTCCGGATAGTCCCACGACTCCGGATAGTCCCGCGACTCCGGATCTCAAAATTTATTCAGTATCTTGGCAATTAGATGTTTAGAGGTATGCTGGACAGAGAGTAAAGTCCCTCAGACACTTAAAAGGGAGGATCTCCGTTCTTGTTTCCGGTGGGCAACTGCCCGATATTTGATATTCGGACTGTTGGGTATGTTGTTTGGAAAACTCTCATGGATCTCAGACCTTTACTAACGAAACAATTAATTAGGCTGTATGGACAAGCCCGCCACACATTCCCAACCACTGCAACTCCTGAAAGACAGAATGTGAGTGGCGACCACCAGAAAATCGCCGAGCTAATGAAGCCCGACGAGTCCTAGAGAAACGATTCAACAGTCTTGGATCCCGCATCGAAATAAATCAGAAGAGTAGAGGGGAGGAGTAGGAAAATAAAAAATAAATAATAAGAATAATAATAATTTCCACTTCCGTCCTAACTGATTAGGCTGTATGTGGAAAAAAAATGAGATAATATTGCAACTCAAAAGATAGAATGCAAAAGCACTGTTAGTAAATATTACAGAGTCTAAAAATCTATCAGTCTGTATTGTTTCGTAAAAAACATTTTTTTTTATTTAACCGACTTCCAAACAAAACACTACAAATAATAAAATAACCTTAATTTCTGAAGTCGGTGTTAATAAACGAAGATGCAAAACTAAAAACACCGACTTCCGAAATTAATGTAATTTTATACTTTGTAGTGTTTTGTTTGGAGGAGCTCGTGGCTAAATAATAACAGCCGCACAGGTCGATCTTCAAGGTTAAGCAACGCTTGCCGAGGTTGGTCAGTGGATGGGTGACCATCTTAACATACCGAGTTTCCTCCGTGCCTCGGAAAGCACGTTAAGCTGTTGGTCCCGGCTGTCATTTGGAGATCTTTGGCAGTCGTTACAGAAAGTCAGAAGCCAGAAAATCTGACACCAGTCTTGCCAAGGAGTACCGTGTTACCCAGTTAATGGGTTGTGGAGGTCTGGTAGGCAGCCGCTCCACGTAAAATACTGGTATTCAGCTGAATCCGGTTTTACTGGAAGCCGACCCCAATATAGTTGGGAAAAGGCTAGGCAGATTATGTAGAGTTTTGTTTGGAAAAGTTTTTTTAATTTTCACTTATAAGCGAAAATGCTCATAAAATAAAAACTAGTGAGCCAAAGAATCAAATTTTTACGGGACCAAATAGCAAGTATCGAACAAAAAAATAATCGCACAAATCGGATCAGAAACCTCGCAGTAATCGTTGTACATAGGTACATAAAACAAAAAATACCCGCCGAACTGAGAACCTCCTCCTTTTTTGGAAGTCGGTTTTTCGTTGGTTCGATTTGACCAGTAAAATTGTTTGGACTTTAAAAGAGACTTTGACCTCTGAGTTTGTTTCGGTGATTCTTCTCAAAGCAGTCAGCTTGGAAACGCCTGCCTCATCTAGTTTAAAATTAAAAGTTCTCAAAAAACTATCTACAAATACCAGACGACTACATACGCAAACATTTTCCAATCTTCCACACACATTACATTTGCACATTTCCATTTGAATCACTCCGGTCCCTTTTATTTTTCTATTTCCTGCCATCCCTATTCACAACGTTCTGCGATTCTGCGGAACTTCACAAGTTTTTAGCACTCACGTAACAATTGGTGGCGAGGTTTGAGGCAAGTTGCCACTTTCTCCCGCTAGGCGGCGCGCGGCGCTGACTGCCAATTAGATTGTGTGAACTGGGCCTTATATAGTTGGCGAAGATTGGTTTTTAGATGTCTTGTATCATATTAGTACTCAGTTTTGATATTTTACTGACTGATAGAGTGTGTGGATGTAGGAAATTAGGGCTTATTAGCAACGCAAATTGTATGTTGGGTTTAAATATAATAGCTATATAAAGTTATAAAGGACCGTCCGAGCGTATGCAAACGCTCACCATAAAAGAAACGCTGCATTTTTATTTGACTTGATGACCACTCCCGAAGATTGCCGACGCGTGCCGAGTTCGCTTTGGTCGTGGCGGACCACTTTGTGGAGTCAGAGAAATGTGCAGTTTGCCCAGTCCTTCTTTATGCACCGCCATTCATTTTAGAAAATACAAAATATGCGTTTTCATTAGCAAAGAAAAAGCATTAAAACCTGAATTCTCTCAAAAACATAAAGTTTTTGACAGTCAAGAAACGTACTCTCAAGTTCCTAATGACTATCTTACGTTATTGTTTGTTGAACAGAATTAGACCCTAACTTAGTCTAGCTTGGTCGTAACTCAGAACTAAGTTCAACTGTATATTGATAGATCCAGAGTTCATAACACGTAATTTAAGTTGTGGGTAAAGTCCCGGATTCAATTCCCGGTTGATGGAGATGTCTGTAACAGCTAATAAGGAGATCTCGCTTGGGGCTAACTTAGATTACCTAAGTGTAGTGCTTGATGTTATGTGTGTGTGTGTAATTGGAGCCGGAGTAGTTCAGACTGAATAAATAAAAGTGAGAGGCAGAGACCAAACCTAATATTATTTTTAATTAATAACAGCCGCACAGGTCGATCTTCAAGGTTAAGCAACGTTTGACGAGGTTTGTCTGTGGATGGGTGATCATTTTAACATACTGAGTTTCCTCCGTGCCTCGGAAAGCACGTTATTTAAGCTGTTGGTCCCGGCTGTCATTTGGAGATCTTTGGCAGTCGTTACGGATAGTCAGAAGCCAGAAAATCTGACACCAGTCTTGCCAAGGATTACCGTGTTACCCAGTTAATGGGTTGAGGAGGTCTGGTAGGCAGCCGCTCCACGTAAAATATTGGTATTCCGCTGAATCCGGTTTGACTGGTAGCCGACCCCAGTATAGTTGGGAAAAGGCTAGGCAGATGATGATATGACATTGTATAACATTACCTAATCTACTATGAAAATAATCTGACATGACTTATAATGATTCTTTTTTTTGTGCCATTTTGTTGTGTTTTTGTGTTAACTGCTTTTATTACTTGAACGTTATTTTATTGTATTTTTAGCCTTTTTTCAAGTCAGAATTCAGAATTTTTCAAATCGGACCAGTAGTTCCTGAGATAAGCGCGTTCAACCAAACAAACAAACTCTTCTGCTTTTTAATATTAGTATAGATTTTGCAAATACAAAAGAAATAAAAATGTTTTTGTTTTGCAACAGCGGCTGAAGGGTGTTCTTAAAAAAATCAAAGTGGGGCTATCTTGTGGGGTGTCACATAAAAGAGCGTTATTTGCACATTCTCAAACATTTTTTTTACTTTTGACGAAAAATGTAAACATTTCGACCATTCTCCCCTTATCTCTAAAGTTTGCATAGAGAAAAATCTGGATGTGATCAAAGTTTATGCAAAGATTACAGGATGTCTCTAAATGGCACACCTTTTCAGAAATCATCAACAAAAATTACATTCGTTCCACTAGTATTCAAGAGATGGCACTGACTTGAACTGTAAAAGCCGCACCGATGAAAAATTCAAAATATGTTACGTTTTACATGATTGTCTCGCTCTTGACTGGTTTTTTTCTTCTTTGTCTCGATGGAAATGATTCAGAATTGTGATATCTTTAAGCAGTATTCAAAAAAGGCTCGTCATACCCAGGAGGAATCTCTTCTTAAATCTCCAAAAGCCTTCTCAAAATCTGTCCGATATTGTTGAATGCAGGTCAAATAAGGCCAAGAGGAGTCTGTTAAATTGATAATATCTACTCACGTACTACTGAAAACTGTGCTGGTACCAAAGAATATAGAGGGGAACTTTATGTCCCTTGGGATGTATGTGACAACGTTGTAGCTCGAGAGTAGCAACAATGTGTCTATACGAGTAATGGGCATATGTTAAGGCACCGATAACAGTGCCGACAGGATCTGCTTCCTGAATTGCAAAAATACAGATTTATGTCGAGTGGAAGAGATGAAAATAGATGTGCAAGAAATTTATGTGCAATCCGGCTCGAAGGACCAGAGTGTTCGAATTTCCAAACATGATGTTAAAATAATTTTCGTGATTTCAGAACGCTTACAACCCTAATCTCTTCAAAGTTAGAGTGAACTCTTCACCTACTCCTTTGGGTAATCTCGCTCCATCGTAGACTTTGTCTCTGTCATCTCTGGCCAAGACTAGAGTCAAGGGTAACCCCATCTCAAATAAAAAATAAAAATAAAAAAAGTTTTTCATAATGATGAGTATAATAACCCTTTTCAGATATTGCGTTTATATGCTGTTACACGTTGTATGTGAAAATAACACATAGGTTAGAATTTATAAAGTGGGCAAGTATTATTTTTAACGACGGGAAATCATCAAATGACTCCTCCCGCTCTGGGCGGAGCGGAAGGGAGTGTCAGACTCTTACTGACTAAAACCCACCCGTCTTCCTCCAAATACCCTTTGCGTTTCCATGGCCGCGGTGACTCTTTTGAAAAAAATTCGCAGCAGGGGAAGTACCTATAAGGGGTGAGATACTGGTCAAACGCGTGCCTATCAAAAGTAAAAAAAAAAATATAATTGCTGCGGGCTCCTGTCAGTAAATAATAAAACTTTTGAAATATAACAGTTTAGTGAACTACTAGTGTGCTTTATCACTTTTTAAATTGAAAACAGTCGATACATCATTGAGGTTCAAATGAGAAAAGTTTCAAACGATCGATGTTATGTTTAGATATTACTTCTAATTGAGTTATCTTGGAAAATTAATCAATTATCTCCATCATGTTATGATAATATTGTGGTTGTAACTTTTATAGCTAAAATACAGCTAAAGTGAAAATAGAAGGAGAACTGAAAGTGGTATCTTTGATGCTGAAACTTGCGATTTTATAAAACTTTGCGCAGCGAAATATTTTCTTACAACAAAGTACGCTCTTCTGTCTCATATGTAGATTTTTGTTTTTGGTAGAATAATAACCAGTGCCCAAACCATCTGTTAACGTAATCGTAATTTTTTTGCGTGTGTTAACTTGTTAACGCTGACATATTTTAAAACAACTCTTTTTTTTTATTTAACGATAATTAGCATCATTTATAACGTTTACGTGCGTTAAATGAACGTGGAACACCCCGCCCTAAGGCGTGAAAGCAAAAATAAAACATTTCCGCGTTTAAAATATTAGTTATGATAAGGATTCTTCTTATAAACATGGCGGTTGCATATTAGAAAATCAAAACTTTTCTGAGCAAATTTCAAAAGAACAACGTATAAATCAACAAAGTTTAAAATAACGATGGTCATTTGATCAAAAGTTCAGCTGACCAAAGTCTGGGATTTCAACGTTTATATTATTTAATACACTATTGACCAAATCGTTTAAAGGTCAAAATGGATTACTGGATAAATTATTAATTACTAGGTTCTGCCAGCGGCTTCGCCCGCGTGATCCCTAGGGAATATGTTCCCGGGATTAAAAGTAGCTTATGTGCTATTCCAGACTATAATCTATCTTTGTTCTAAATTTCATTAAGATCCGTTAAGCCGTTCTGGCGTGATTGAGTAACAAACAACCAAACTTTCACATTTTCATTTTTTTTTTTCATTATTGATTGTAGCGTGATGAAAAGTATACTATAACCTGCTCAGGAGTATGAATAATAATTGTACCCAGTTTAGTTAAAATCCGTCGAGTAGTTTTTGTTTCTATAACGGTTATACAGACAGACAGACAGACAAAATTTTACTGATTGCATTTTTGGCATCAGTATTGATCCCTAATCACCCCCTGATAGTTATTTTGGATATATATTTCATGTACAGAATTGACCTCTCTACAGATTTATTATAAGTATAGATAGATCACATGGATTAACTGAAAAAGGTAAAAATAATATCAATATTAGCGAATGGCGCCTGTCTGATACAGAAAGCCTTTGCACAACATGATCGGCACAAATTATTACTTTCTATATAATCTAGTCATTTCTGGCACTCGCCGGCACCGCTCGCTTCGCTCGCTCGGCTCGTGCGTAGGAGGTCACACTTCTAAACTTAACCTAACCTAACCATTTTCTTTTTAATAATAAACCCCGTCTAACTACTTTGGTTCTTGATGCCATCTATGAGTAATCGCGTGAACAACGTCGCCGCTCTTTGGGATAAAAGAAATTATAAAATTTGATTAGTTATGATTTGATATTTTAAAATTACATCTAGCAACTTTTGATCAGTCGTTCATTTGATGTCATATTACATTGGGATTCTAAATTTTTTCTAAATAAAACATTTGGTCATAAATTTTGTTATTTCATTTATTGTTCTTTTGAAATTATTTGCTCGAGATAGTTTTGATTTTTTTATATGCAACCAACATGGCTATGGCTAACAGGTGAAATAAAAATGAAAATGATTTCATTGTAAGCTTTTAAGATATCACCAACTTATCCATTTGTAGTGGTAGGGTGGTATAGTAACAATGAAAAAAATAAAAACAAAACACAAAATAAAAACACAAACAACATAACAACAACAACTAAATAAAGAGTATTCTATTCTATGCTCACCAAATATTAGTGACGTTCAATCAAAAACTGATTGGTATTTTTGAACCATCCGAAGGCCGAAAACCGAGGGCCGAATATTATAAAATTCATTTCCGAAATTCAAAACAGATTGATGAAGGGCTTCGCTTAAGCCGCGGCCGCTATAAATCTGTCAAAGTGACGCGACATCCGCTGGAAAATTAACTTGATCAGTAATATAATTGTGTTACTGAGAGGAACCGTACCCTTGTTTGTCAACTACTAGTTGCTGAGAATTATTCTATTTGGTCTTATAGAGTAGTTTAAAGTAGTTTTATCTTACAACTGTGTACTATGAAATGACATAGGTTCCTTAGATAGTCGATGAAACCATTTTAACCGACTTCCCAAAAAGGAGGAGGTTATCAATTCGGTTGTATGTTTTTTTTTTATGTTTATTACCTCATAACTCCGACAATTATGAACCGATTTGAAAAATTCTTGTTTCATCTGAAAGGATATAGGTACTTGCAGATTGGTCCTATTTAAATTTTATGAAAATCGGTTACGAACTTTGGATTTTAAATCGAAATAGCTGGAATTTGTCTACTTGGATGATAGTTTTATGTCATCCAAGTAATCGAAATTGCATATTTTGCTTTTCTGCGATTTTGCAGTGGTGTTGTTAGGTGTGGGGTACCACTAAAAAGTGAAAAATAAAAAACTTTTTACAAAAAAATACAACCGACTTCTCAAAAAAACACACAAAGTAAAAAATAACTTTAATTTCGGAAGTCGGTGTCAAAATACGAAGAAACTAACAAAAACACCGACTTCCGAAATTAAAGTTATTTTTTACTTAGTAGTTTTTTTTGGAAGTTGGTTGTATTTTTTTGTGAAAAGTTTTTTTTTGAGATGGGTTCGCTCTTGACTCTAGTCTAGGTCAGAGATGACAGAGACTTAGGGCCAGTTTCACCGGTTACGGATAAAGTGTCGGTTAGCCTATTAGGAACTTCACCGTGGCTCCGGAACACAAAGGGCAATGAAGGAACATGGATGGGTTTTAGTCAGTAGAAGTCTGACACTCCCTCCCGCTACACCCAGAGCGGGAGGAGTCATTGGATGATTTCCCATCCCTAAAAAAAAAAAAAAAAAAAAAAAAAAAAAACCTATTAGGAACTTATCTGGCAGATGAACTAAAACTTTTGGTTTCACAGGTGTCGGATAGCGATATCTGGCAGATTTATTAAGTATTTGAGTATTATAAAGTATTATAGTATTATAAGTGTCGGTTAGTTATGCGTCACATAACTAACCGACACTTTATCCGTAACCGGTGAAACTGGCCCTTAGTCTACGATGGAGCGAGCTTACCCAGAAGTAGCCTGTTCACTTGGAGCTATTGTCCATCTGGCTTCCACAGCCATCTTTGTATCACGGAACTTTTTGCCAAGACTGGTTTCAGATTTTTGTTTCTGACAATCCGTAACAACAGCCATAGATCTGCAAAAGACTGCTGGGACCAAAGGCATGCTTTATAAGGCACGCAGATAAGTGGAACCGGTCAAGTGCGAGTTGAACTCTCAACCGGAAAAAATGTATTGGAGCCTGTACGTATAAAAAATGTATGGGTGCCTTTTTTTTACTCTTGATTGGCATACATTTGACCACTATCTCACCCGAAGTTTCGCCTCTTACATTTTTATCATTTGATGTCATAGCGGCAATAAAAATACACACTCTGTGAAAATTTCGACTCCCTACCTATTACGGTTCTTGAGATTAGCCTGCTGACTGACGGACGGACAGCGTAATAGGGTTCCATTGGTTATTTTTCGGCTTCGGAACCCTAAAACTGATAGCAATAAAATTTATCAAAAGACGAGACAGTCTTCGTGTCTGGCAACATTGCATTGGTTGCAATCTTTAAAGTTATTTGCTTACTTTACATAATTTTATTTTGGTTTTAAACTGACTTTTAATAAATGATAGACAGATTTTATTGCATGCTTCAATGTAACGAAAAGTTGTTCCAATTTTCGTTTATTTTCTTTAGCCTAACTTTTTATTGTTATAATAAATCTTACGATGCGGTACTTTGGGCACGCTTTCCTAGAAGTGTGCTAATTATTCTTGACTTGAAGGTTACCTATCTGGAAACAACCCCATGGTAAGCTTCTATCGCTTTATCTAATTCTAGATATGCCATTTTGGGAACACATTCATAGTGCGTACAGCGGAGTGAAATTCCCTGCCGGAGTCTGTGTTTCCTGAGCTACAACCTGGGAGTCTTTAAGTCAAGAGTGAATAGGTTACTTCTAGACAAGCGTGCTCCACCTTAGATCGCATCATCGCTTACCATCAGGTGAGATAGTGGTCAAACGCGTTATAGCAACGAGGGGTCAAAATTAATAGGATTAACGTAACGAAAAAATGTTAATGGCTACAAAGTCAAGCAATTGACAATTGTTGTCGCTGATATAAATTCCAAACTTGCTGAAGATACAGATAGACTGAGTAGTACCCGTCTGACCTCAAAAACCCTTTTATTTCTTTTTCCTTATCTTGTTATCTGAGGTAAGCGTCTGGATTTTTCAGGAAATCAACCAGGGAGTGTAGAATTTTTATCTCACAAATACCGATATCATTTACAGATCATAGAAGGTGTCCCAGCACCTCTAGGACACATCCTTGGGCTATGAATTTTTAACCGACTTCCCAAAAAGGAGGAGGTTATCAATTCGGTTGTGTTTTTTTTTTTTTATTTTTTATGTTTGTTACCTCATTACTCCGACAATTATGAACGGATTTGAAAAATTCTTGTTTTATCTGAAAGGATATACTTGCAGATTGGTCCCATTTAAATCATATCAAAATCGGTTACGAACTTTGGATTTTAAATCGAAATAGCTGGAATTTGACTATTTAGATGACTCTTTGATAATCGAAATTGCGTATTTTGCTTTTCTGCGATTTTGCAGTGGTGTTGTTAGGTGTGGGGCACCACTAAAAAGTGAAAAATAAAACACTTTTTACAAAAAAATACAACCGACTTCCAAAAAAAAACACTACAAAGTAAAAAATACCTTTAATTTCGGAAGTCGGTGACAAAATACGAAGACACTAACAAAAACACCGACTTCCGAAATTAAAGTTATTTTTTACTTTGTAGTGTTTTTTTTTGGAAGTCGGTTGTATTTTTTTGTAAAAAGTTTTAATAATACCTATTACAGAAGCGAAAGTGAAAAAGCTTTGTTTGTTACTATTTCCCGCCTAAATTACTGATCTCATTTTAATCAATTCTAGGACAGAGATAAACGGGATCCTCAAAACGGTTATAGGCAACATTTTTGCAAAAATACAAGCTTCAAAATTCCTATAAATATACCTCCTAAAATTCAACAACCAATTCTACAGCAACTATTTTATGTATTCAACGTGATATTTACTTTACACATCACGTATATTTGAAACCGAGGAAGATATTCCTATAACATTGAAGGGTTTAGCAAACCGATACATTTGTACAAATTGTGAGAATAAATACCAAATCTCCAGTGTTTATTGTGAAAAGTGGTTTCTGTTGTAGGAGATCATTTTTAGGTTTCCATATCCAAAGAAAAACCAACTGATAAAATTGTGTATATTTCTATTGCCGCCAACAAAATATAAAAAATAATTTTAATTTGTTGAAATTAAAAATAAAACGGTTATGACACGAAACTTTTCACGTGAGTGTGCAACTCGCACTTGGCCTTTTTTGTTTTACGCGAAGCACATCTCCACATGCAGATGTGCTTCAGGCAGTAACATAATTATTCAAATTCAAAAGGTTTTCACAGACTTTACAATTATCTTTTGTTGTGCCCGACAGGGTCCACGGTTGTTACCTACCAAAAAAATGTCTACCACCTAAGCCTACATTGTGAAATGCAATAAAGTATTGAGTATTATTTATAGGCTTTCCTGTAATCTATAAGTAAACAACTGGCTCAACTTTTTCGAGAAAAGAAAAATAAATTAAAAGTCACCAATGTTCATCAATTTGATAAATCCAGATAATAAGCATGATTGAGCTCAGTCAGAATGAATAATTAATTAAAATAGTGGGCTGTATTAAAATAGGTGTAATACCATAACTTAGATCGAATTATAATGAGAAGCATAGAAATGTCCGTAGCGGAGTGCGTCTGTGAGCTGAGGTGTAAGAGGTGTAATTCACGTAATTTTATGACGCACCGATTAGGTTTTAGTGCAGTTGCAGTTAAGTTTCAGTTTGAGTGATAAACGGTATTCTTGTAATCTTTGAACTGCGCGTGAAATGCACGTCAACTGTACTACGACAGTCAAACTCTACCAAACTTACTTACGGTGCGGCGACATGAGAGAAAAAAATTTAGTCAGTACGAGTCTATGGGTGCCTGACCATATTTTTTTTTTAATTTGATACGGGTTTGCTCTTGACTCTAGTCTTGGTCAGAGATGACAGAGACAAAGTCTACGATGGAGCGAGCTTACCCAGAAGTAGCCTGTTCACTCTAACTTTGAAAAGATTAGGGTTGTAAGCATTCGGAAACACAGACGCAGACATTATGAAAGACGCTTGGAAGCGCTTAGTGCGAGTTGGTAGAATAGCAACAAGGTAGGGATGACAAATTGCAGTGCGTCTGGATGTCCGATGGTAGAAGGGGGCTGGTGGGATGAGGTCGCGGAGTTCCTGGGCACACTCTCCGAAGTACAATCGGCAGAAGACCGACATTTGCGCGGAGCGAGGCAGCGGAGCGTAGAAACGGAGAAATATTAACCAATCATGTCAGTCAAAATGTCAGTGAGCCACGTTGTGCGGAGATTTTATGCAATTTCATTGGTTAAAAAGACTCCGTTTCTCCGCTCGCTCGTTGCTTTGCTCGCTCATCAGTCACCCTTAGACTCCCTGTCACTCCGCCTAGAGCGGAATAAGTCAATTGATGACTTCCCATACTAAAAACAGCGCTTTATTCGCTAAATTTTCTATATTGGAATGCCACACAGTACCTGATTCACCAATATAGGCTCTATTTAATAAATCTTGGATTTCATGATGTTTTTAAGGATTAAATTTTGAAATTTGAATCGGCAAAAGCCAAAATGTACCTTTAATTTCGAAATTTTTGGTAATTTAATTGGGGTTACAAATATTCACAAGTACCTATACCGAACCAGTGAATTTTGGATAATCGGGGCCTGGATATGTGAAATCTGTACTACCGAATGAGGTCCCAAGCCAAACGATTTTGTATTGAAAAAAGCCAATGTAATACCTAAATTTTTTTTTAGAAAAACATTTCCCCGTACTAGGATTTTCTCCTGTATCGTGGGTGCGTTTACAAACACAAAAAGTCACATACACAAACAACCAGACCCGGAACAACTATCTGATAATAAGCTGCATGATTGAACCTCCTTGGAAGCGCTCTTGAGACAAAGATGAGACGATGATGTAGTTCTAATTTTTGCAAATTCGAGCCATTTTTAAATTGCAAAAATTGTCGCGACTTTTCGACTCGTATCTAAAAACAAAAAGTTGATGAAGATGAAGTGTAATTTTATTCGCAAATGTATTGTTAAACGTTGTATGATACACGTGGGGATATTGGTTTTTACAAAGTCGTGACTATGGTAATAAGCCCTCGACCAATAAAGCGGAAAAGCTTAAGACAATGATTCAATAAAACAGTTTTTGTTTAGGCCTTGTTGATTGTTCAACAGCAGACAGTAAGTGGCAGATGTTCTACCAGTAGGTGGCAAATATGAAGATAAATCTTATTAGGTCAAGCAAGCGCTCCACAGTGACAGATTTATTGTACCAATGCTTTAAGCCGACTCGGTTTCGGCTTTCGGCTGACCTTCAGCGACGATGAACTACATCACTAATGGGGATATTGGCCTTTGTTTTCCTCGAAATTCAATATAGAAAATAGGTTTGGTTATGTTGCTAAATTAAGAGACTACGTGATTGCATTGTCTTGGCAAATTAATTGCGTTCATTCTAAGACCATTTTCACTTAGTTTCATCTTTTTGAAAGCACTATTTGAAAGCACTGAAATCTCTGTGTAGGTATAAGAATTTACAACAGCAAGTAACCAGAAAAATCCTGAGGCAATAAAGCTCAGCGAACCAGAGAAGACTCAAACTACAAAAGTTTAAAAAAGATTCTTAGAAAATTACAGAAACTAAGTAGGATGTTTTGAAAAAAAAAAAACAGAGTGCTCTAGATATTTCTATGCCGTTGGTCCCGGCGGTCATTTGTAGATCTATAGCAGTCGTTACGTATTGTCAGAAGCCAGAAAATCTGACAAAATTTTTTTTTTCTTTTGATAGTCACGCGTTTGACCACTATCACACCTGATGGTAAGCGATGATGCGGTCTAGATGGAGCACGCTTGCCTAGAAGTAACCTATTCACTGTTGACTTAAAGCCTCCCAGGTTGTAGCTATCAGGAAACACAGACTCCGGCAGGGAATTCCTCTCCTTATCTGTACGCACAATGAATGTGTTTCCCAAAAGTTTTGTGCGTGTGGGTGCGATGTCCACCATGGACCGGTGGCGCATCGCCGTTCGTCTTGCCAGAGTACCGGGATAAGCAGTTACTGGTTTTGGAGGTCTGTTAGGCTGTGACTCCACGTAACCTACTGGTATTCAGATGAATCCAGCTTGACTGAAAGCCGGCCCCAATATAGTTGGGAAAAGGCAAGGCAGATGATGATCTGTTTTTCCTCAAAAAAGCTACGATTTCCAACCTAGTTACCAAGCTCCCTGATGTAAACAGCAGTGGCTCTAATTCGCTACATAATTGCGACTGATCAATCAAATTGGGTCGCCCGTCCGCCCGACGGATTGATTGCAACAACTTTTATCTTATTACGGCTGTAGCTAAACTTTTGGTTTGTAATTTTGGATTTAGTGTTATTTACTACTAGATGGAAAAATCATTTTGCTGTTTTAGGTTTTCAAGAAAATTTGGTTCTAGACAGTTTATTTTTTTATATTTTTAGGTTTGTAACTGTTTTTTAGATCTCAAGGCGTTCTCACGATCTGAAAATATTCGATTATTTTATATAGTTCCGTATCCAAAAACTAACCAACGGAACCCTGTTACAAAGCCTCCGCCGCCCGTCCGTTCGTCTGTCTGTCAGCAGGCTGTATCTCAAAACCGTAATACGTAGACAGTTGAAATTTTCACAGATTGTGTATTTCTATTGCCGCTATAACAAAAAATATTAAAAACTAGCTGACCCGCTCAACTTCGTCTGCGTCACATTTTCCATTAATTCTGCGTTCCTTTTTTACTTAGCTTAATGATATATAGCCTATAGCCTTCCTCGATAAATGGGCTATCTAACACTGAAAGAATTTTTCAAATCGGACCAGTAGTTCCTGACATTAGGGCGTTCAACCAAACAAACAAACAAACTCTTCTACTTTGTAATATTAGTATAGATTAGCATAGACGAAAAATAGATAAATCAACTTGACTCAAATGTAGACATGGGCGAATGTCATTCTTTCAAGGAACATCATTCAGAAAATTAACGTTACACGCCAACGCCATCTATCGAATACTGCACGCAGTCAACTGCGTGCAAACTATACCTAGAGATTGATCTCTAGGTATAGTCCAGTCTAAGTTTGATAGATGGTGCTATTTCAATATTTTACTTCGGAAAGACTATAATAATTATAATTTTATTAATTCACATTTTTTATTATAAGGTATGAACTGATTACGATGAAACAAAAAACTTAATATTACTACAATTTACGCATAGTTTATTGTTATGTATAAAAGTTACGTGAAGTAATAATGAGACTAAGTGCACATAACCCTAATTTTACTTCTGGAAAACTTTAAATTCAAATATCTTTTGATAGACTGAACCGATTGCAATGAAACAAAAACTAAATGTTACTCCAAGTTACGCTCAATCCTTGTGTGTAAAAGTCATCTACATTGCTTTCACAGATTTTACGTGATGCCCGAACAAATAAACAGACAAACAGACACAAATTCTAAAAATGCTGGAAATGGGTTCTATTGGTTGTTCTTTAACCTAGCTATTTTTTTGGATTTTTTTTTTCATGTACAAAAACCACTTTTCTAGTTTTATTATATGTATAGATTAAGGTTAATGTTACTAAACCATTCGTGTGCGGCCGGTTTTTTTTTGCAAAAAGTTTTTATAAGCGAATTTATCGGGTTTTTTTTATTCGTTTTTTTCTGAATAAAAAAATGTTTCCTAAACTATCACATGTTTGTGAGTACTTAATAAAGTTTGATTTACTAGAAATCATATTAAAATAGGTGTGCCTTAATATTAATGCAAATTAGACCGTTGTTGTTTGTGTAAACAATTTACCAGTAAATAATTACGTAGTGTATAATGTAATTAGGTCAAGCAGCCCTCGCCTTACAGAATCTTTGTTCCACGAAGAAAGGTCGCGGTTTTATTTAAACCATTCTCGGCCTTAAAATCGAGCCTTATGAAGGGGGCACCGAGGAATCCATATGTAATTGGCGTTCGTTTGATCCCGAGCTGCATCCTCATTTCTTGACTTTTAGATAATTAATATGTTAGATATTTAAGGATTTACTCTATATATCGTACACTTTAGAAATACTGCACTTGTAGTTTCTTCTTATAGAAAAAAAGTCCAAAGTCATCTCTAAAAAAACAAAACATTCTCTTAGTACGGCGTGAATACTTAACGGAAAGTTATGTTTTTCTAAATGATAACAAAACTACAAGTTATCTGTAATGGATACATTTCACACTTTCCAAATGTGTATTTGTTTTAATTACACGAACGAAATACATTAATAAATTAGGGCGCGTTCCGTCCATTCTAGCTAGAGCCGCCTTTCCTTGTCGGACGTAGAACTCTGCGTCGCCTGCGCTTATTTACGACTAGCTGACCCACGCAACTTCGTCTGCGCCACATTTTCCATTATTGCTCCGCTCCTATTTGTCTTAGCGTGATGATATATGACGATATATGATATATGATGATATATGACAGTTGAAATTTTCACAGATTGTGTATTTCTATTGCCGCTATAACAAAAAATATTAAAAACTAGCTGACCCGCGCAACTTCGTCTGCGTCACATTTTCCATTAATTCTGCGTTCCTTTTTTACTTACCTTAATGATATATAGCCTATAGCATTCCTCGATAAATGGGTTATCTAACACTGAAAGAATTTTTCAAATCGGACCAGTAGTTCCTGAGATTACCCCCTACATACAAACTTACAAACAAAACCTCTTTATAATATTAGTATAGATTTTCGCTTGCGCTTACGCAAATATACACTGACCGCATAGAATACCTAAAGCCAGAAGTTCAGTACGCTCTTAAAGAACAGTATTATACAACCTATTATATTATATCTACTTTATTTTTGCCAAGTTAATTTCACCCATATAGTAGAAATCGTACAAACAACTCAAATTGTTTACTCAACAGTTCATTACAAAACAATTTGGCATTATTATACATTCTGAACAAACAGGCTGAAACATGAAATGTATGTAATATCCGTTATTATTCGCCACACATCCGGAGTACGCAGCTCACGTGAAATGGAACGTAATTTCGAGTACAGCGCCATACATAAGTACAAGCTACCTTACGAATATATTGGTGACCTGAAAAGTTTTATCTTTTACTAGCTTTTTCCCGCAACTTCATACGCGATTGTCCCGTTTCCCGTTCCCGTGGGAATTTCGGGAAATTCCTTTCTTAGTGCTCTCTACACTCCCCAAGGAACCTACACGCCAAATTTCAGCTTTAAGACCAGTAGTTTCGGCTGTGCGTTGTCTGTCTGTCACTCCGTAACGGAAGAAGGTTTAACCGACTTCCCAAAAAGGTGGAGGTTCTCAATTCGGTTGTATTTCTTTATTTTTTATGTTTGTTACCTCCTAACTTCGTCAATAATTATGAACCGATTTGAGAAGTTTTATCTGAAAGGATATACTTGCAGATTGGTCCCATTTCAATTTTATCAAAATCGGTTACGAACTTTGGATTTTAAATCGAAATAGCTGGAATTCGTCTACTTCGATGATAGTTTTATGTCATCCAAGTAATCGAAATTGCGTATCTTTTCTGCGATTTTGCAGTGGTGTTGTTAGGTGTGGGGAAAACAAAAAACTTTTTACACAAAAAAATACAACCGACTTCCAAATTAAAAAAAGCACTACAAAGTAAAACATAACAATAATTTCAGAAGTAGGTGTCAAAATACGAAGAAACTAACAAAAACACCGACTTCCGAAATTAAAGTTATTTTTTACTTTATAGAAGTTAGCAGCAAAGCGATTCTGTAAACATGTCGAAGAGACGGCTTGGATTTTTTTTTATTCTGTTTAATTAACACGGGGTTTTTATCCACATGGATACGTCAACCCCAACGTACCCTATTAGATCTAATAACACTAAAATAAATAACAAATTAGAATGAGAGGGATTCATTAATTAGATAGTCGTACTATAGTAATTAACCTTATAGCTAGTTGTGATTTAGGACTTGCCAAAATTGTTTGAATTAGTCCACAATCTAGAAAATTTAGTTTAAATTCTTCAATTGATGACTCTCTCTCACCTTTGTTCTTTACACAATTCATCAGCAAATTAAGTACATCTTCATTCGTTTTATTGCAAACTACACAGTTGGGAGATGTTACTTTTCCCTTAAGATTTTGCCAATGGATAGTGTCCAGAACGCAGTCTTAAAGCTAACTTAATATAGTTTCTACTCCGCTCGATTGCGTCATAGGGACAAAAGTTCCTAAATCACTATTGGCTCGAGTTGCGTCATCGGAACAAAAGTCCCTATTTTAAAAACGCCAATCTGACAGCAAAATATGTCTTTTTCTGTCGAACACACGATATTTTGTATCATTTTGCTCTTTTCCACTCGAATCTTTATACATTTCTACATGCTTAAAATACGAAACACGCAACGGGCGAGTCCATTTTTAGAAAGAAATTAAATGTTTTAGTCAGTCTGTGGTATGACGCGAGTTGCGCAATGACGTAGTGTCGAATAAACTTGTTTATTATGTTGTTTGTGAGTAATAAAGTGTTAATTAATGTTTTATTGGTGCATTGTGATGTGATTAATGTGTGTGCAAGTGAAATTCATAATTCATAATAATTCATAATTCATAATATTTATTCATTATAACAGATTGTAGATTTACAACTTTTACAGAAATAATAACGGGTAACACAGAATCTCTACAATAAGGTGGGTGAAGCTCTGTCCTCCTAGATAGGCTACAAAATAGCCTGTGTTTAGGAGACACAGTTTCAATCCCTCGGCACTAATTGGGTTTGGTACGTGTTACATGTGCAGATTGGCAAAATTATAATTATCAAACGCATAAGCACGGAAAATCTACAATGAGAAATTAATTAAAAATTAAAAACAAACTGAAGCATGCAATAATATGTGGGAGTGTTTCGTGTCTGTGTGTGTGTGTGTGTGTGAGGGTGTGTGTGCGTGTGCGTGATGGTGTGTTTGTACTGAGTGAGTGTAGTCGTACGTATGTGTGCATCAGTGGGAGTAATTACTGAAGGTTGTCATTCGTTAGATAAATTTCTGTTTCGTCATAGCTTAGGTTTGATATGAAAGAACGGACAGACTTTTTACAATTAAAAGGAGACGAGCCATAGACTGGTAAATGTGAGTTAATTTTGTTATATAAAGATGGACCAAGGTAAATGTTGAATTTTTTTATAAAAGCGGTGTGAGCAGGTGGTATGGTACAGATTAGGTCTTTGCGGCGTTTATTCATTTCTACATATGGAGTTGAACGATGTTGAAGTAACACAGTGTGAAGAATAAACTGTTGCCGTACATTTAGTACATTGCACACCTTGTATAACTCATTGGTTGGAAAAAGAATCGGGCGAAAGGTCGAAACCTTCAATAAGGCTCTGTGAGCAGTCTCAAGGGGCTTCAAAATAGTTTTAGCAGCGCCTCCCCAGCAGGTGATACAATAGGTGAGGATTGACTGGCATAGCGCGAAATATACATTACGTATGATTGAAGGGTTAGCTACGTGTCGTAGATTTTTAAAAATATAAATCAATTTCCGGACACGTCCTGAAAGAGCGTTAATGTGTGATTTGAAGTTCAGATTTTTATCTAACACAATTCCGAGATATTTTATCTGATCAACTGATGTAAGAGTAGGACACTGACAATTTGTATGGTCTTGCGTAGAACGAGAATGCGCTTTAATGATGAATGCAGTTGTCGGTTGAGACGCAGCGCTCACAGAGAAGTGAATAAAACATGTTTTACTCGTATTGAGAGTTAAGGAGTGTGAATCGAGCCAGTTTAGGGCACAATTAAAACCATGTTGTGTCATAGCCTCCAAGTCTGACCACGAGTCCGCAGTGAAAGTTATTGCAGTGTCATCTGCAAAACATGTGATTTTTGAATTCGCGATATCTAGGTTGCATAGGTCGTTTATAAATACTAGAAAAAGTGATGGGCCCAAGACACTGCCCTGGGGGACGCCATACTCGATAGGAAGTTCCTCACTCTTGTGGTTTCCTATAACAACGAACTGTTTACGGTCAGTGAGATAATTTTTGAAAAGTTCAAGTGGAAGCCCTCTGACACCAAGATTTTCCAACTTATTTAGAAGGATGGGGATGGGAACCGTATCAAAGGCTTTTTTAAGGTCGAGGAAAATTGTTAGCACCTTTTTTTTGTTATTTAGACTACCAACTATATGATTAACTAAGTCATTAACTGCGTCACAAGTAGATTTATTTGAACGAAAGCCGAACTGCTGTGGAGATAATAATTTAAAATGCTCAAGATAGCTTACAAGTCTCTTATTCAGTAAACGTTCAAGTACCTTAGACAGTGCATTTAAAACAGCTATGGGTCTGTAGTTACTAGGTTCAGCCCCATCCCCGCCCTTAAAAATAGGATGAATTATTGCGATTTTAAAAGAATTAGGGAAGATAGCTGACTGGAAGCAAAGGTTAAACAAATAACTGAGCACAGGGGCAAGGGTTTGCGCGTATCTTCTTAAAAAAGAAGAAGATATTCCGTCCCATCCTATAGCAGCAGTGGCTTTCAGTGAGTTTATAGTAGATACGATTTCTACCGGGTCTGTTTGTTCGAGCACAAATGACTTGTCACTGGTAATGGAGGGTGCCATAACTGATTGTGAACCGTTGCCAGGAATTTTGTCTGCCAGGTTCTTTCCAACGCTGACGAAATATTTATTAACATTAGTGCACGACTGAGTAGGTGAGAGTGGGTTTGAAATTAGATCAGTGGAAGTATTTTTAGTTTTAGTCATATTAGTTATGTTTTTTATAGTATCCCATAGTTTTTTAGTATTGTTTGTCGCCTTGTTTAGTTCTTGTGAGTCATATTTCCTTTTAACTTTCTTTAGGAGTAATGTACAAAAATTTCTGTATCGCTTGTAGGTAATGGATAAGGTTACATTTTCAGGTGTGAGTTTAAGCTTCCTATGCATAGAATCACGATTACGTATGCACCGCAGTAAGCCCGGAGTGATCCAGGGTTTAAGTATTTTTTTACTTGAAGGGATTTTTGTTATTGTTGTGTGCCGATGTATAATTATGTTTAATATTTTAACAAGGTTTTCGGCTGCTGAATTAGGGTGAGTTATACAGAAAATTGAAGAAAGATCTAGACTTTTCATAGCCGTGTCAAGGCTTACGTAATCCACCTTAGAAATGGTGTTCTGAGGGCATTGTGTAGGTTTGTTATTACAAATACATAATAAGGAAGAACAATGGTCAGTCACCGTAGAATCATAAATAAACGTTATGGTTTTAGACTTACAGCGAAGCATGAGGTGATCCAAGCAGTTCTTTCCTCTGGTAGGAAGGGTGTGTGCAGGTAATAACCCATGGAATGCTAATGCATTAAGATATTCTTGAGCACGGCTATCTTCTGAAGACGTCTTTATGTCCAAGTTAATGTCGCCGGTAATGATAACTGACTTAAACTTTGTGAGCGTTAGTAAAATACAATTAAGTGCTGCCAAGAATGTATGAATGTTATCATTGGAAGGAGAACGATATATACAAAGTATTGCTATTTCGGAATTTATATTGACAATAAGTCCCGAAGCAGATCCGTTAAAATTGGGTTCTTCGCAAGTGGTTATGAGGCTTGATTTAATGTAAACCACCACACCATCGCTCTGGTTTATATGTTTTGACGTGGAATAAGTTTTATAATTTTGCATAGTTGGGATTAAAGAGTTAGTGTTGCACGGTAGCCAACATTCAGTTAAAACCACGAGTTGGCAGTCCACATTAAGACGGTGTAATAGTGTCTCTAAGTTCAGGAAATTTCTATTTATAGATCGAATGTTTTGTGTAAGAATTTTGAAGAATGTATTTTCGTGTTTCAGGTGTGTAAATGTTTGTTCCGGAGTGCATGAGTAGGTTTCCGATACAGAAAATTGGTCAACAGTTTCAAGTAAATCATTAATACTATTAAGCATTAAATTGTATTTTTTTTTTTAGATTTTATATTAAAAAACGAGGCAACTTTCAAAAAACAATTGAAAAAAGAATTTATATAGGGTTCTAGTTTAAGGGAACGTAAAACTGAATATGCAAAACTTAAGAGAAGCTTAGCTAATAATCTGGATGTGTGTTTAGTAGTGTAATTAATGTGTTTTAGTGTTGTGTTTTTAATGTTACATAGTAATATGATTTTAATTTGTATTAATATAAAAGAAAAGTAACCGTTAACGGGTCTAGGTATGACAATTGTATACAAAAACAGGGAAACAGTAATAATTACAATTTTAAAAAACGTTAGGAGTCATGCCTTACATAAAGTAAACAAATCTTTTAATTGTTGTTCGTTCCTTATAATGAATATTTGACTATCCTGGTCTTTTTTCAACATTATGCGACCATTAGAGGTCCAACAGTATAGGTATTGGTTAGCCTTTGCACAATTTCTAGTAAGATAAAATAATCTTTTGGCCTGAGTTGTGAGTTGTTCTGCGACGAAGATAGGAGTGTTTACTGCATCCAAACCCAGGTGAAAAGAACTCAGCTTGTTGTTGTGGTTATCTTTATTGTATGATTTTACTGCCGTCAAAAAATTGCTCTTGATAAGTGTATTAGTAAATTCAACTGTTATTGCTGAGTTAGGGTTTTCTTTTTTAGATGGCTGGCGTGACACATCACGTATATCGGAAACTTCCAGGTTCAATTTTAGGTGTTTAGATAACTCCAGCATTGCATCGTACAGATTGTTCTTTGATTCTTTAAGCCTTTTCGGTACGTTACGAAGCTCAACGCTAGTCTTAACAAGTGAGCGATCGAGCGAGTCTAGTTTTTCTTCTAGGGCTGCCAGTTTAGTGGACATAGATTTCCTCTCGACTTCCAAACCGCTGATTTTAAGCTCTAGCGAGGTAAGTTGTTCAGTGACTGATGACATTGACTTTTCTATGTCCTTATTTGTCTCGTCTATCTTAGAAGTGACCGCTTTCAGTTCAATTATATGATTCTCAATTCGATCCAAACGAGAGTTGATGAAGTCATTCAGTATGTCGCTAAGTTCTTTTTTAAGCTCGTTTTTAAGGTCGGCCAGGTTAATATCTTCGGCGGGCGGACAGCGTCGCTTGGTACGCTGTGTAATGTTGACCACGCCAGGAGTTACGGGCACCTCCTTCGTACATAAGGTCGGAATATCTGAGTCGGACCGTGTTACTGGACATTTTTGTGGCGGCGATCTAAGTATTTTAGACATCCTGGACTCAGAGCACTAAGACAAAAACGCCAAACCGGTTGGATATGAACCCAAATACTCGACGTTCACAGTCGGGGCTTTCAACCGCTGCACAATAGCGTCAATTCTCTCAGCAAATCAAACTATAACCGTCGCAAAAATTCGCTAATGAGGTAAACCGGTCGGTCGGCGCAGCGGCTCAGCGAAAGCTCAAGGTCACGATGATACTGTTCGTCACTGCACGCCGGGCGCTCACTAATTAAGTAGATATAATATTGTCCACAGTTTCGTTTGCACTCACTACTGGGTCTGTATGGTATTTACTTGCACATTACGAATAAGTTCCTTGTTCGTAAGAAGTTGGACACTATTTCTATAAGAAAAACTTGTTAATTTTGGCCAAAATGAATTTATTTCTACGGAGCGCACAAGAACACGTCCACACGTTATGGCAGCTCGTCGCGGGGAAATTAAACATGTGGGTAAGTTTTATAATGTTTTTTTATGATTTTCTTAGCCCTTGTTACACAAGGCGTCCATGTTGTCAGAACGCTATCGTAATTGATTAATTATTAAGTCTAGCTACTTGTTCTGACTAAAAAGTAATTATTATCGCATTTTATGTTTACTGGGCAATAGATTTCAGCCAAAACATAAACAAAACAAACGAAATTTACGTTATGATTAGAATTTTTGTTCCGTGGGTCGGAAGGTAAAAAATGCAAAATGGCGGGAAATGGCTAATGTTTGGTGGTAGATTTTTTTTTATATATATGTTTTTGTACAGTGGAGTATGTTGTTTGTTATTTATCGTTTTTAGATATAACCCAGCTACCCATACAAGTCATAAAATATATATGTTATCGATTTACTTTTTAAATTATTCCTGTTCAAACTTCACATAATGTGTTTTTTTCACCAATATTCAATGTTTACAAATTAGTTAAAAAATATAGAAACTAACCGTTATCATACACTTAACGTAAGTATAAAGAGCTGTTTATCAGCTTTACAAATAACAAAACACTTGAGTGGTATCTTGTAATAGGAGGCGACTAAAAAATGTTTACGTAAACACAAACATCTGGCGTGCAGCTGGCGCGTTTTTTTATCGAGCCGCGCGCAGTTGACGTCATCACGTGACTCATGCCGCGCGCGGTCTAGCGGTTTTTTGTGTTGCTTTGTACCATAACCCTTTTTCTTTCATCAAAATGATGATGATGATGTTAATCCAAGTAATCAAGATGGAATGACAGCTCACTTCCTGATAACTTCAAAGTGAAGGCTGGGGGCCTTCACTTTGACAGAATCGACCGGCTGTTCGCTCATGACTTACAGATCCCATGTAGTAGCAGGAAACGACTCCTGCTGTCAATAAAGGATTGTTAGAAAGATGGCCTATCTCTGAGAGCTTCATTTGAATTATTGGGTTCGTCCGGTGTAATAATGAATCCATAAATCTATTTCTTAATCAAGTGGCATTGTTGGATTTTATTTGGTTGCAGGGTAGTATTAGCAGGGTTGCGGAATTTGTTTGAAAGAGTCACCGCAGCCCTAGGGTTAATTCACGTTATTTTATGACGCGCCGACTAAGTTTTAGTGCAGTTGCAGTTAAGTTTAAGTTGTAGTGATAGACGGTATTCTTGTAATCTTTGAACTGCGCGTAAGCTGCACGTCAACTGCACGACACCCATGGTGGAGGGAAAAACTATTACTTACTAAATAATAGAATAGGATCGATAACATTTCAATGAATATATGATAAGCTTTCATTTTGGGACGTCAAAAAAATAGTAGAATACCGATAATGTTGCGTTCTGAAGCACGCACCAAAGACGCGCAACAGTAGAATGCCGTTATTGCGCTCGCGTGACGCGAACTTGACGCGAGCGTGTCTGACAGCGGTAGAGAATACGAAAAGTGTTGCTTTGATCGAAACTTAACTTCAACTGCACTGCAACACCACTTATTTAGTTAAGTGAATTAGCCTACAGAGTGGAGTGGCGAGCTCGCAGCGGTCGTCGAGTCCCGGGTTCAGCTTACCGACCTACTGAAACATAAAGGGCATTAAGAGGAACATGGATGGGTTTCAGTCAGTAAGAGTCTGACACTCCCTTCTGCTCCGCCCAGAGCGGGAGGAATCATTTGATGATTTCCCATCCTTAAAACAAAGGATGTTGTATTAGCTATCTGGCATAAATGTGACGCTTATTTTTGATAGTTTTCGGTTTTTGCCTTCCATACTATTAATAAATTGTGCCTGCATAGATACCTTTAGGTATGGGTACTAACCATTCTAAACAGTTCGCCTATTTAGTTTCTGATTAAAGACTAAAGTATATAGCATCAAAAAATTCGTCCTCCACGCTGTCAGCTGGTAATGTACCCAAGAGACTGGCGGCATTGCCACGTTGAATGGCAATGCTTAATCTCTGCCCAAAGTAAGAGCTAGCTCTTGGGTCACGGGAAGTGTCAACCAGCCGTTTCGAAATTTCTTTGAAACAGCAGTGCTATTCTGTAACAACATTTTCGTGTCTCGACAGCGGAATCCGAGGTGAGTTTCAAATTCGTATAAATATAAGACCTTATGATGTGTGAAATAAAGTTCACTTTGTAAGCTTAGTCACTCAGGTGAAGTGAATATCGAAATGGTTATTTACAGAATAGACTAGCAGATCAGATTGCTTTCTGATTACATTAAAACACTTTTTCAGGTTTAAAATTACTAATCGACAGTGCAAAGACATTATTTTCGGGTTCCGTACCCGAATAAACTATCTGAATCGATATTTTCACATACCTAATGTGTATTCCTATTGCTGCTATAACAGGAACCACACACGGAACATTTCGCACGCGAGCCGACTCGCCCTTAGCCGATTTTACTCTGACAAACGTCGTCATAATTCCGTCACCTTTAAATATTACACTCTCAATCATCGAGCTTCCTTCATTTTCGCGTCTAATGTCCCGGTTCACTCCAGTAAGATCCGGTAAGATCCGGAGAGATCCGAGATCCGTCCCAGTTAAGCTCACGACTCAGAGGAGCTTCTTAAACGAATTCCGCCTAATTTTGTTGAACGCCGCGCCGCCGGAATACTGAGTGATATGCGCTGATGTAGAATTTGACTGACAAAGGACGTTTGAGGATGTAAATCTAGGTTTATTGTTGGCTTCATTATCATTTTCTTTGTATATTACTGTTGACCCTTATTTAAAAATTTAGTTAGAAATATCAAAAGAGGAACTCGTGGCTAAACAATAACAGCTGCACAGGTAGATCTTCAAGTTTAAGCAACGCTTGCCAAGGTTGGTTTGTGTATGGGTGACCATCTTAACATTCCGAGTTTCCTCCTTGCCTCGGAAAGCGCGTTAAGCTGTTGGTCCCGGTTGTCGTTTCGAGATCTTTGGCAGTCGTAACGGGTAGTTGGAAGCCAGGAAATCTTGCCTGAGAACCGTGTTATCCAGTTAATGGTTAGTTAGCCGCTCCACGTAAATACTGGTTTTCAGCGTATTCCGGTTTGACTGGAAACCGACCCCAATGTATTTTGGAAAAGGCAAGGCAGATGATGGTTAGAATTAAGGTGTAATACTTACTTATAATTTTTTCTCGTTTAATAGATAAGGACTCATATTATAATCAATTAATCAATAAGTCATCATTATCGTAGCAGACCTGACTATTTAGAATGTTCCAGAGTTTGCTAGATATAACTATACAAGTATCACCAATTTTGGAAGCTAAAAGTGAACAGAATTCCATACTATAAACCGAAAAAAATAGGAACCTAATATGGGAGCCCTATTTAATTTTTATTTTATTATTTGTTGTTATAGCAGCAATTGAAATACACACTCTGTGACAACTGTCTACCTATCACGGTTCTTGAGGTACAGCCCGCTGGCAGACGGACGGACAGCGGAGGTGAAGTTCCGTTGGTTAGCCTTTGTATACGGGACCCAAAAATGGTCGGCGCATTAATGCCACAATGTCGAATTGCACCTGTCTGCAATTCGACTCATGAATATTTGCACTATAAATACATGTAGTAAACCCGTGATCAACATTGGTAGCATATTTGCTGAATAATTAGGATCGCACCCAAACTTCCATTATACTAAGACGCTTTCAAGACCCACAACTATTTCTAAGCTATCACCTCCGACATGCGGCTACACATCCTTACCTAAGTAAGGTATTACAATATGTAAACTTAACTCAACTTATACTAAGGCTGACTGTCCACTGGCGCAGAGACTAGAGAAGCGGAGCGGAGGTGTTAGAAATGCAGGCGCCTCTACGACTCATTGTAGATACGTATAACACCCAATTTATTAATTTGGATATTTTCGCGCTTTCACACCATACATTCAAAAAGATAGCTATTGAATCTTTAGAATAGAATAGCCATTTTATACCCATTATAAATACCTACGAGTACTTCTTACCTACTTTCTTGCAAAATCAACGCACGCTAAAATGTATGCTGTATACCATTATTCTGCGGACATTAGTGTGGGTTACATGTTTGCCTAGTTTTTAATGTTATTCTGTAACAATTATATTGTAATGTGTAACTGTTTTATGTCCCAATAAAGTAAAATAAAATAAAAATAAAAACCGAGGGTTCCGTAAGCAGAAGTTGCGATTTACGATTTATGACGTATTAAAAAAAAAACTACTCACTAGATCTCGTTCAAGTTAATTTTCGCTGGTAGTTTACATGGTAATGTACATATATTTTTTTTTAGTTTTATCATTCTCTTATTTTAGAAGTTAAGGGGGGGGGACACACACATTTTTCCACTTTGGAAGTGTCTGTCGCGCAAACTGTTCAGTTTAAGAAAAAATGATCTCAGAAACCTCAATATCATTTTTAAAGACCTATCTATAGATACCCCACAAGTATGGGTACGATGAAAAAAAATTTTTGAGATTCAGTTCTAAGTATGGGTACCCCCAAAATTTATTGTTTTTTTTTTTCTATTTTTATGGGAAAATCTTTATGCGGTTCATAAAATACATCTACATACCAAATTTCGACAGCGTAGTTCTTATAGTTTCGGAGAAAAATGGCTGTGACATACGGACGGACGGACGGACAGACAGACAGACAGACAGACATGACGAATCTATAAGGGTTCCGTTTTTGCCATTTGGCTACGGAACCCTAAAAATAAATGCATTCTGGACAGCCTCTAATAAATCGAAATGGAGATTTAATGAATTATGAAAATTACTACCTTCCACCAGCGGCTTCGCCAACGTGATCCCTAGAGGACAAATCCCTGGAAAGGAAAGTAGCATATTATGTGTTATCCCAGAGGATCAGACCAGACCAGTTTCTGAATGACAAATTTAACTAATCAAAATTCTGAAATTATTATTATATTGTTACTAGGTACTTTATTTTATTTTATTTTATTATAATGAAATTGTATTTGAAAATTACAGTGAGTAAATCGTGATAATTTAATTTTTCTGCTGATATTGTATTTTTTTTTCTCCTGACATTTTAATTTATTTAATTTTGACGACTATAATTTTGCAGACATTGTTTATGAATTTTGTTTTTTTTTTAATGTTTGATAACTGTGCCAAATTTCATGAAGATCCTTTCAGGCGTTCTGGCGTGAAAGAGTAACAAATATCAATTCTCACAAACTTAGTTAGATCAGTAGGAAGAAATAATAGGATTAGTAAGAAGTAGAGTTAGTAAGAAGTAGGATTTTAATGTTAATTTTTGATATATATTTTTTTTGTGGATACTAAACCGGATCGTCGCTTAAACTCAGCCTAGTTTCGCGTAGTCCGCAACTCTGCTATACTATTTTTCGCTTTCCGCATAAATAGACGGACACGGTCCACAACTTCGCTCCGCTTTACTGCCTCGCTCCGCTCCACTACGTAACACCGCGTCCATAGACAGCCAGTCTTAAGATCGTGCATTACTTCTCATAGTTCTGGTAAGTTTGCTCGAGCTATGCTAACTCAAGCCAAGCAATATAGCTCCGGTGTCGTAGTTCGAGGAACAAGCTAAGTTACTTGAGCTATTTCAAGGACTAATTTCGAACTGTAGTGTAAAATAGATTACTAAGTTAAGAGTTCGGAGAGCTGTGTTCGTGATACTGTCTTTTATAAAGTGAACGGAATAAACTGGCCAAGTGAAACAAAAAAGAAAGAAAAAGAGTTTATTTGTCGCCAAGTGTAACGCATACCAAAAAGACACAAAATATACAATTATATACATAAAAATTGGGAAGATATGCGTCAAATCCGCGCAAAAAGGCCATCTCTCAGCATAATGCTGGGACTCGTGTGCGAGACAGAGCTACAGCGCTGACAGCCGGCGTTGACAACGCAACTCCTATTTGCGCGCAAAGGGTAATAAAACCTTATTAAACATGTAATTTTTTTGACATTGTAATTTATAACTACTTACCTATAGGCTTCTTACAGACCGTCCACACAATACAGACGTCCATAAACTTCTGTGCAAGAAACCTCGCATACAAATAGATCGGTGTGATATTTTTTAGCATTAAGAGAGATTATAGTTGTTCTTAAATTGTTATACACTTTTTCACACCACCTGTTTTTATTATCAATGCACCACCTACACGAAAACGTCAAATTATTTAACACGCAAACCTAGAGTAAAGTACGGCATTCTAACCCGCCAGCGGCCCCGTCCGTCTCCGCTGCTAGGTACAGCAAGCGCAGTCAAAACGCGTTCCGAATTCAAATCACATTATTGCCCGGCGGGCTATAATGAAATTCAGTACAATACTATTGCCGAGCGGTGGGCTAGAGCCACAGCTTCGGACGCCCGACCTGCTCCTTGCGGCGGAGGCCGACGCGCACCACCTGTTTTCATGGCTGGACCACAATTTTCTCGCAGTTGGTGTAAAAAGTAGAGTATGCTCATCATGGATAAAGGTGTCTGACTTGGGCTAGCTTGAATCCCTCGCTTTATTCAGGATTCTTGTAGGTATTAACTATAAACTCCCTTGCGTCGCTCGGTAGTTAACTCTCGAATCCTACATTGTGTTCGGGATTCAATATGACGCCAATGTTAAAAGACACTGTTTTATCCCCTAGTTTCATAATCTACTATTAATCATTATACAACTGAAAATTTAAAAATTATGAAATAATAATATTGAGACCTTTATGATGAGTCCTTTCATTTAATAAATCACTTTAGATTTTTTTTATTTTTCTAATTGGCCGCTCAAAAGTGACCTCATTTTTTTTATTTATTTAGCACCAAAACCCACGGTCTGGAAAAAACAACTACCTACCTACATAATTATCCTTTTTGCTGAAATAGACGTTTGTGGCAGATTGACGGACAGACAGCTACTCATGACTTATAAATAGGTCTACGTCGGGTTCGCGATGTGTACTCTTTTAGCACCAGACAGAATCGAACCCTTTTTATCGCTCTGACACTTGATTCGTTCTCTTTTGCATGACAGGTCTTGTCTCCTCATCAGACAGAATAATAATAAGCATTGCTGGCTAAGATGGACGTTCCGTATATGCCTTGGAGCATGTTCAGATAATGGTGTCGGTTCTCATAAACAGAATTTTCCATTCAATCGATTCAATTACGTTTATTTCGTGTTTCCGAACGCGTATAACCCTAATCTTTTCAAAGAGTGTGAACAGGCTACTTTTGGTAAGTTCGCTGCATAGTAGACTTTGTCTCCGTCATCTCTGTGACCTTGACTAGAGTCAAGAGCAAACCCATCACAAATATAAAAAGGATTAGCACACACATAATAAAAAAGTAACAAATATATAAACGATCAGAAATACCCACACACACATAATAAATTCAGTTTTACAACCATTCACAGTATTTTTTTTTCATTTTTGTTTTATTTTGACAATCGTTACGGGTATTCAGACGCTTGGCAATCTGATAGCTCTCTCGCCTAGGGATATCCTCAAACCTAGATAGTGGATTTTGGAGGACAGATAGCCCGGTCGCGCCATGGAAAATACTGGTAGTTCGTACTCTAATCTCTCTCTGGAGTCTGATTTTTTTTTCACTTTTGATTGGCATACGTTTGACCGCTATCTCACCTGATGTTAAGCGATGATGTGGTCTAAGGTGGAGCACGCTTGCCTAGAAGTAACCTATTCACTCTTGACTTAAAGACTCCCAGGTTGAAGCTATCAGGTAACATAGACTCAGGGAGGGAATTCCACTCCTTAGCTGTACGCACAATGAATGTATTCCGAAAACGTTTTGTGCGTAGTGGGATGTCCACCATATACCGGTGGCACATCGCCGTACGTCTTGTGGTCCGATGGTGGAACGGGCTTGGCGATATTAAATTATGCAATTCCGTCGCACACTCTCTCTGTCGAAAGGTCTGTCCCTCATGTCTGAGCATCGTGGTCAGCATCAGGGTTGCATCTGGAGCGGATTATATGTCTCCACCGGTGTCTGTCCAGCGCGTCTCTTACAACCGAGTAAAATTTAGAGGTCGACGAGTTCTTTACTTGATCTGTCCATCTTGTTCGTGAACGACCGCGCGATTTTTTCCCTTCGGTGTTTCCAACCACGATCAGTTTCTCAAGGTTTTCGTCGCCTCTGCGCTCTACTCAGTTTTATAATAATAAAGAAATCTTTCAGGCGAGTCACAAATCAGTTCGAGTCCTCAAGGCGGGGTTTTCAAGATTTCACAGTTCGCGTTCATAGCAATTAGAACAAAGACATAATCCGTCAGCCGCTGCAGCGCTTGATAGATTAATCCTATAGACGCTGCGCAGCGATGCAGCTGCTAAATGTTGAGCTTAGCGGGGCGTAACGTCTTGCTCAATGAATTTTATTGAGAAATGAGGTGAACGTTATGGCGAGGAAATTAATTAAATAATAATATTTACTTTATACCCGTATTGTCATAATAATGATGCCCTGAAATAATGCCTGACCTTTGCCCAACTATATTGGAGTCGGCTTTCAGTCAAACCGGATTCAGCTGAAAACCAGTATTTTACGTGGAGCGGCTGCTTACCAGACCTCCACAATCCATTAACTGGGTAACACGGTACTCCTTGGCAAGACTGGTGTCAGATTTTCTGGAGCTTCTGGCAATCCGTAACGACTGACAAAGATCTCCAAATGACAGCCGAGACCAACAGTAGTGCGATTCACTAAGGCAGAACATCTTTACAACCAAGAAATCATCGTTGAAACATCTGATGTGGCATATATTTAACAGATGTTTCAACGATGATTTCTTGGTTGTAAAGATGTTCTGCCTTAGTGAATCGCACTACAGCTTAACGTGTTTTCCGAGGCACGGAGGAAACTCGGTATGTTAAGATGGTCACCCATCCACAGACCAACCTTGGGAAGCATTGCTTAACCTTAATGATCGACCCGTGCGGCTGTTATTATTTAGCCACGACTCCTCATAATATCCATTATCCATGTATTGTCTTATTATTCTGTTAGCGAGATATATAATTATCAAGGTAGAAACACAGAACAGTGAGTGAATACTATTTAAGTGAAACCAAAGTTTATTGCGGAATTTTCTACATCTAAAGTTATAAAGCACAAAAATAAAAGTATATAGATTCTGTTATTAGAGGAGTCAGCAATATTAAGTCATAAACCATGTGCAGCGGTTTTTAACCGACTTCCCAAAAAGGAGGAGGTTATCAATTCGGTTGTATGTTTTTTTATGTTTGTTACCTCATATCTCCGACAATTATGAACCGATTTGAAAAATTCTTTAATTTTCTGAAAGGATATACTTGCCGATTGGTCCCATTCAAATTTTATGAAAATTGGTTACGAACTTTGGATTTTAAATCGAAATAGCTGGAATTCGTCTACTTAGATGATAGTTTTATGTCATCTAAGCAATCTAAATTGCGTATTTTGCTTTTCTGCGATTTTGCATTGGTGTTGTTAGGTGTGGGGTACCACTAAAAAGTGAAAAATAAAAAAAAACTTTTTACAAAAAAAATACTTGAACCGACTTTCAAAAAAAAAAAACACTACAAAGTAAAAAATAACTTTAATTTCGGAAGTCGGTGTCAAAATACGAAGAAACTAATAAAAACACCGACTTCCGAAATTAAAGTAATTTTTTACAACTTTGTAGTGTTTTTTTATGGATGGGTAATCATCAAATGACTCCTTTTGCTCTGGGTGAAGCAGAACAGTGTCAGACTCTTACTGACTAAAACCCATCCGTGTTCCTCCCAATGCTCTTTTCGTTCCTTGGCCTCCAATTTAAAAGGAATAACTACAAAAAAGTTAAAATTAGTATTCAAAACGAGTCCGGACACAGAAACCTTTATTAAACGTCCATCTTATTGACGTCTTCTTCCGAAGACATCTAATTTTCTCGTAGACACGGTTTTAGACGCAATTTCCAATTAGTCTGGCTCTTTAAATACGGCTCACGTTTTTACGTTTACTGGTCTGAATGTTCTGCTACCTCATTTATTTTTGTGTTCTGGTAATATTGAGGATTTTCTTTTTTAATTTTGCTTTAATTTTTAACTATTGTTATTTCTAATATTATCGGTAACATTTTGCATTTAAACAAAAAAAAAACATCAGTAGCTTTAACTTTGACATATTTTGTCTCAAGATACAGTGAGACCGAATATGTCAAAGTTATAATATGTTAGATTATTAAAGATTGGAAGCGACAGCTGTCAGGACTCTGGTACTACTTTCTAATCAAAAACAGATTTTCGTCTACCAAATTATGAATAGGTACTAAAATAACCCAAAACAGATCAACTTCTCGTAATCAATCAAATTATAAACCTCTTAATCCACAGTATCGTTGTAAAACTAATTATGATAAAATAAATCATTAATTCTGGCCGCCATTTTCACGTGAACGCCGAACTTTGGCTAGCATGCAAAGTTATGGCCGAAGTTCGGACCGGAAAACCTATTTCTGGCCGAAATAGGTTCTCTAATTTATGGTTTTAATATTATGCTTGTAATTAGGTCATTTGAAGGGTTAACAGGATAGGCAGAGCTTGAGGGATGTTGAAAGTGACAGCTTTGACACCTCTGTACCTATTTTTTAACCGACTTCCCAAAAAGGAGAATGTTCTCAATTCGGTCGTATTTATTTCTTTTTTTTATGTTTGTTACCTCATAAATCCGACAATTATGAACCGATTTGAAAAATTCTTGCTTTATCTGAAAGGATATACTCTCAGATTGGTCCCATTTAAATTTTATCAAAATCAATTACGAACTTTGGATTTTAAAGCGTAATAGCTGAAATTCGTCTACCTGGATGATGGTTTTATGTCATCCAAGTAATCGAAATTGCGTATTTTGCTTTTCTGCGATTTTGCAGTGGTTTTGTTTGGTTATGTTAGTGTTGTGGGGTATCACTAAAAAGTGAAAAATAAAAAAACTTTTGTTTTTCACTTTCTAGTGAAAAATACGAAGATACTAACAAAAACACCGACCTCCGAAATTAAAGTTATTTTTTACTTTGTAGAGTTTTGTTTTTTAGAAGTTGGTTGTTTTTTTTTTGTGAAAAGTTTTTTCTGTCTTCTATTTTGTTATCTGTTTGTGTGTGTGTGTGTACATAACTTGTTAAATAAATAAACAAATAAACAATGTATGTTCCAGTTATATCTTATACTAACTTTTGCCCGCGACTTCGTTTGCGCATATCCCGGTTTTTCCCATTCCCGTAGGAATTTCGGGAAATCCTCTTTTAGAGACTCCCCCAAGGACCCTACGTGCAGCTTCATACCACCAGTAGTTTTGGCGGTGTGCTGTCTGTCAGACATTCACGGAACGGAAGATATATTTTGGGGGCCGAGTCACCCGCGTCCGTAGGCAAATACTCTTCAGTGAATCCCTACACGTGGTCCCCGGGTGGGGCTAAACAGGTGACACTAACCGCCTCCGTAGTCTAGTGGTTATACCACCTGATTCAGACCGGGTTCGATTCCCAGCGGAGGCAATTTTTTTGCTTGGTTTGGTTGGTGGTAGGACTTGTTCTAAGTCCGCCTGGCAAGCTACCACCATCATGTCTAAGTCTGTCGCCATAACAACTATGTTAACAGCATTGTTGTGTTCCGGCAGTTAGAGGTATGATAGCCAGTTCCTCTGTGTAAGAGGATTCCGGGTGAAACTCGCTTCCATCTTCGGTCTAATCATCACTTTCCATCAAGTGAGATTTGGGCCAAGAGTTTCCCCGTTTTGAAAAAAAAATTTAGGATCGTGTCCCGACCCGGCTCCGCCCCTAACATTTCTTCGTTTCTCCGCTCCACTGCCTCGCTTCGCGGAAATGGAAAGGCACACTTACGCTTTATAATTCATGTTATATATTTTCCGTCATCAAAATTCAGTGGTAAAAATGATCTAGAAATAAAACGCTATTCAACAAAAATATGTTCAGCCTTTAATTTAGATCTAGTTGTAGTCGTATTTTCAGCAGGCGTTAGGCTCTGCCCAGCTGACTGGCACTAATGAGCTCACAGGCTCTAAGCTTGGAACACTCTAGTCTACGTAAATACTTGTGTTTAATGCTACTTTGTTTAAAGGGTGCATTGAAATAGCCTTTAGTGTTGAATGGTACTTAGGACAGTGTTTAAGGGTACTAATAGTTGCACGTCCGACTGTTGAGTCAAGTGTTCTTAAGGTGGAAGCTCCAGGGTAGCCCGCAAAATTCAAATATTTTATGTTTTTTGCAATTTGCCGGCCAGTGTAAAGCCGAATGTTGAACAGAATACGGTTCGCGATTGTAAAGAGCATTTATCTAAAGGATTATAAACATTTGAATCATCAATGTAACCCTCTAAGTTCATAGAACTCGATTGAATGTTAATTCGTGAAATAGTCATTCAATCGAGTTGTATGAACTTAGAAGATTATATTGATAATTAAAATGGGTATAATTCTTTAGATAAATGTGCGTTTCGACCGCAAATCGTATTTTGTTCAATATACAGCTTCACACTGACCGGCAAATTGCAAAAAAACATAAAAATATTTGAATTTCGCGGGCTACCCTGGCGCTTCCACCTTAAGGCTTATCATCTGCTTAGCCTTTTCCCAAGTACATATATTGGGGTCGGCTTCCAGTCAAATCTGATTCAGCTGAATACCAGTATTTTACGTGGAGCGGCTGCCTACCAGACCTCCACACTCAGTAACTAGACTCCATTCTTGCCAAGAAATACCGTGTTACCCACACGGTATCTCTTGCCAAGAATGAAGTCAGGTTTACTGGCTTCTGACAATCCGTAACGACTGCCAAAGAAATACAAAGCCGGGACCAACGCCTTAACGTGCTTTTTGAGTCACGTGACCATTTCGACATACCGAGACTCGTTCTTATGTCGAAATGGTCACCCATCCACAGGCAGACCTCGGTAAGCGTTGCTTAACCTTAAAGACCGACCCCTGCGGCTGTTATTATTTAGCCACGAGCTCCTCCTTTCGGCTCATTGCATATACAACAATAATCAACTAAAACTTTCCAGACTTGAGTTTTGAAGTAGTTTGATGCATTAGTTGTAATTTATTTATTCAAAAGTCATTTGTTTGGAAGTTTTAGTAGTTTTTTTTTCTTCCCGAAATACCGCGTGTATCTGACATCGACGCACAAACGATTTCTATGGGTCCAGGGCATGATTCTGGACACCCTAGACTTAAAATTTTTCGTCGGCTTTTTTCTCATTTTTTATTTTTTTTTTTCAAGGGTTTTTTTACTTTAGACTGCTCATAATCGTTTTTCTGACCCAACCCAATGAGATTTTTAATAAAAAAATAATTAATTAACTACTTTCACTAAAAAGAGCAGTCTGAATAAAACCACAAATAGATATCAGCTCAGCTGAGCTGATACCTATTCGTGGTACTCTTGAAAAAAAATGAAAAAATGAGAAAAGAACCGACGAAAAATTCCAACACTGGGGTGTCCAGAATCATGCCCTGGACCCATGGAAATCGTTTGTGCGTCGATGTCAGATACACGCGGTATAATACCTATTAGTGAGTAAAGTTTTGACTATCCTGATGTTTTTATACCCCAACGGCACCACCAGCTCGTATCGTTTCCAAAATTCATTTTAAAAAATTCAAAATTCAAAAGTCATTTATTCAAATTAGGCTGAGGTCCAACACTTTTTGAACGTCAAGTTTTACAAAAGACAGTCCCCCAAAACGCCCGCCCGTCACCACTTCCTAGTGTTTTAGCTGTGGAGAAGAAGTGGCCAACAAACTCCCCAGCAACACAACTGTCTGTTACGTTTTAGGAACTAGAATTTTACAATAATTAATATGCAAAGTAATCCAAAAATTCAAAATTCCTTCTAAAATTTACATGACACAAAAATAAATATATACATTATTTATCACTTGTTAGCTACTAGCACTATGACACTAAAACAAAATACACACTTAAGCAAGTGTTGACGTATGTGGATTAAATAAGTATAAAAAAATACCTACATAGTCAGACAAATAAATAAAAAACAGAAAAAAATATATATATAAACAAATTATATGAACACAAATAACCCGTCATAAAACTACTATACTATCTACTTATACACAAGGAACATGATAATTTTTCTTGCGTTCAACACAACGACTAACTATTCTTATCGTCTAAATATTCACTAATAGAATAGTATGCCTGGGAACAGAGGTTAGATTTTACTTTTTCTTTAAATGAGTTAAAAGGCAGATCAAGATAAGAAATTGGAAGTCTATTGTATATATAAAACCCAAGTCATAACCTTAAGGTGGAAGCGCCAGGGTAGCCCGCGAAATTCAAATATTTTTATGCTTTTTGCAATTTGCCGGTCAGTGTGAAGCTGTAAGTTGAACAAAATACAATTCGCGGTCGTAAAAAGCATTTACCTTAAGGATTATAACCATTTAAATTATCAATATAACCCTCTAAATTCATAGAACTCGATTGAATGTTATTTCGTGAAAAAGTCATTCAATCGAGTTGTAAGATCTTAGAGGGTCATATTGATAATTAAAATGGGACAAAGATAAATCGCATCAAAACTCACGAGTGGGGGCTCGTGACGTCACGACTCGGTAAAAATTATGCGAAGGTGTGAGGTATTGAGAATTTTAAAAGCGTCGTTACTTCGTCAATTTTGGTTCCCGTAACAAAAGAAAAAATACAAATCTTTTCAAAATTAGGGTCAAATATTATTAGGGTCAAATATTTTTTGATAATCTGACGGACTAATTAGATTTTTTCAGGACACAAGCCCATTGGCCCTCTGGTAAAAAGGAGCTCAAAATGTACGTATTTGCTCACAAAGTCAAGGCCAACGTCTAGTACCTCATATCTCTCACCCTGATCCCTCAAATCCCGGCGAACATGAAGCGTGTCGTTAACGTGGTTATCTGCCGGTTACCGTATTGTTGGAGCCGGACCTGTCGGGAACATGTCCACGCCTGTCTAATCTGACATATAAACCCTTGCTGATAAGGGATGGAACAAGTTAAGGATGGCAGCGGGGCAGTTTTATAATACCGCCAATGTCAGCCATTTTTGGAACGATTTCGAGTTTCGAACCTAAAATAGTGCTTTTTTACGATTTCGAGTTTTGATAGAAAAGAAAGAAAGAATTGATGTTTTTTTTTTATTTGGCACACATTGAAACACGCGATGTAGTTAGGTATAAATATATGAAAACTTGATCTATATTTTTAAATAATATTCTATTGTGATGAATTTTTTAGTATGCGTTTAGGTGGCGCGCTGGATAGTTTAGATTCACAAATCAGCAGGTTTTTATGTAATAAAAAAAATACAAACGACTTCCAAATAAAAAAAAAACACTACAAAATAAAAAATAACTTTAATATCGGAAGTCGGTGTTTTTGTTAGTTTCTTCGTATTTTGACACTGACTTCCGAAATTAAAGTTATTTTTTAATATGTAGTGTTTTTTTATATTTGTATTTTTTTGTAAAAACTTTTTTATTTTTCACTTTTTAGTGGTACTCCACACCTAACAACACCACTACAAAATCGCAGAAAAGAAAAATACGCAATTTCGATTACTTGGATAACATAAAACCATCATCCAAGTGAACGAATTCCAGCTATTTCGATTTCAAATCCAAAATTCGGAACCGGTTACGATAATATTTAAATGGGACCAATCAGCAAGTATATCCTTTCAGATAAAACATTTTTCTAATCGGTTCACAATTGACGGAGTTATGAGGTAACAAACATAAAAAAAAACATACAACCGAATTGAGAACCTCCTCCTTTTTGAAAAAAATAAGAAAGTTGCCAGTTGACGAGAGCGTTTTTTTCTCCTATTCTTCTCCTATAACTTCCCAAATTAAAGTTATTTTATAGTTTGTAGTGTTTTGTTTTCATCTGCTCAGCAACATGAGATGATGATTACCAGGCACAAAAATCTGAATTGAGTTAAAAAGTTTCTGTATAACAGTTTTTACTTTTGAGATGCACGCGTTTGACCACTATCTCACCTGACGGTAAGTGATGATGCGGTCTAAGATGGAGCACGCTTGCCTAGAAGTAACCTATTCACTCTTGACTTAAAGACTCCGAGACATTGTATGTGCCTACAAAATTTGAGGGATTTCCTCGATTTTCGTTTGATACCATTATCAGATTCTGACTTAAAAACAATGGGACAACCTCAGACTATGTATAGACTTTCGAATACAAAAGGAGTTTTAAAATTGGTCTACAATCAGTGGAGAATCCGTGAAAATTTATATGAAAAAAAAAACATACATACAGCTGAACATAGAACCTCTTACTTTTTGAAGAAGTTGGTTAAAAATAACGGCGACAGCTCGAGAAATATGTTACAGAAAAACATTTCCGCGTGCCAATCTTTCTTTAATACGTACCTATACCCATTAGGTATCGCCCCAGTTTTCAAGATTGATAAAAAAAAACTATCCGCGTAAGGCCACACTGCTTAATCAAACCTACCTTTAATTAAGCCCCAACACAGCAAAATAAGCAAACTTAAGTTAGTTAAAAAACCCCATGTGTGTGTTCCTGCAAACAAATTCACTGGCGCTCACTTTGTGTAAATAACTAATAAGGTAAATATCTATGTATGTACGAGTAAATGGGTGTACCATTTACTCGTACATACATAGATATTTAGCTCTTCAAATGTAACTAAATCAGTTTATAATTAAGTTGAAAGTTGGCTATCTGTACTATAAACGTGATTTCACGTTCGAATGACAATTTAAATCCTCTAAGCTTGTTGAAGTTAAATTAAGTTTTGTTAATTTTCAACATTAATTACGTAGTACCTATGTTCACTAGATTATATTTCGTAAATTAGTTTTTGACATCGGCTTCACTTCGTGACAAGTCAATATTATCCCAAGAGTACATACATCAGGGTTTTTTTTTTTTTTAGTGATGGGAAATCATCCATTGACTCCTCCCGCTCTGGGTGTAGCGGGAGGGAGTGTCAGACTTCTACTGACTAAAACCCATCCATGTTCCTTCATTGCCCTTTGTGTTCCGGAGCCACGGTGTCTCTTGCGAATAATCCCGCGACTCCGGCAGGCGTCGGCCCTTTCGGGCCTCTTTGAGTGCTGACTATCTTTGAGGCGCGCGTGGAACACTAACGCGCCGTTGACACGGCCTGTCGTCACTAGACGGACGGACGGTGAGCCACCCATAGCTCGCCGTCCACAGGCCCACGATCAGGGGTTAAAAACGTGTTTAAGTTCTATTTCACTACCTGTGTGACAAAGTTCACGAAACGGTTGGCGCAGTGGTTGAGCGATTGACTGCTGCGCTGCGTATCGCGGGTTCGATTCTTGCACGGAACAAATATTTGTATGGCCTACAGATAGTTGTTCCAGGTCTGGCTTTATAGGTATGTGAGTTTATATGTTTGAGAACGCACCTACGATTCATGAGAAATTCCTAGTGTGGGCCACGTTTCTTTAAAAAAAAAACTACCAAGGCGTATGGAAATTATTGAGGATTCTTTAGGTGTTTAAATAAAAGGAGGTACCTACAGCTCTTTTTCTTCGGTATCGAACGTTGAAGTTGCTGCAGAAAGGTCTACTGGACAATTCCTTAAAAATTTACTTGATTTTAGGATCCAATAGACGAATTTAAACCGGTCGGATTTCTACCGGTTGCTTTTGGGGAATATGCAGCGGAATTGCATAATTTAATTCCGCCAAGCCCGTTCCAACACCGGACCACAAGACGAACGGCGATGCGCCACCGGTACATGGTGGACATCCCACCATCATGCACAAAACGTTTTGGGAACACATTCGTAGTGCGTACAGCTAAGGAGTGGAATTCCCTGCCAGAGTCTGTTTCCTGATAGCTACAACCTGGGAGTCTTTAAGTCAAGAGTGAATAGGTTACTTCATCTTCGGCCACATCATCGCTTACCATCAGTTGAGATAAAAAGGCCGAAGATAGCCGTTTTGCATATCTTCCCAATTTTACATATACCTAATTGTAATTTTGTGTATTTCTGGTATGTGTACGTCATACGTGGCGCAAATAAACTTTTTTTCCTTCATTTCTTTTAATAGTAAAAATATAATATTCAATCGAAAATAATATCAGACATTCTTTCTTTGACAGAAAATAAAGAAAAAGAGATTAATTGCGCCACGTATGACGTACACATACCAGAAATACACAAAATTACATGAATTATTATTGGTAAGTTTTTCGTCATATTCGCGAAAAAAGGCCATCGTCAGTGTTTCTATATAAAGCTTGCTTTGATTTGATTTCCGAGCTTAAAAATGATTTTCTAAACATAAACCAACGCATATTGTTCTCCACGTTGAACGTACGTACCTTTCCGCCGCGGTAACCTGTCCGAAAACCAATCAAAACTTGTAAGCACAGCGCTTGTAATAGCTAAATATTTAAACACTATTTGTTTACTGGCGAAAGTTTCCAATTTATCGAGTGCACTCACTTATTAAAATGTGTTTGGGTAATGTTGGGAATAGTATTTAGCAGTGTGTTGAAATTCTCGGAAACATGCACTAAATCATCGACTTTGTAAGTACCCAAAAGAACCAAGGTTACCGAGATAGCCTTAAAATTGCCAAAATTGGGTGGCAGAGGGCAAGCACATAGCTCATGAGACTGATAATTTAATCGATGTGTCTAAAACTTGGCTTTTTGGATCCCGAAAAGTAACTAACGGAACCCTATTACCAATCCTCAGCTGCCCATCCGTCTGTCTGTCAGCGGGCTGTATCTCAAGAACCGTAATAGGTGGACAAATGAAATTTTCATATAGTGTGTACATGAGTGTTTTTTTTCCTGCTATAACAGCAAATTAAATTACAAATTAAGAGGGGCTCCCATTCGAGATACTTATTTTTTTCTCGGTTTATGGGTACGGAACCCTTCGACTCGGACTTGGCAGGTTCTGTTAAGAAAACATTGTCTTCGCTCGTATTATTGTAGATTTTTAAATTTTCATATAGTGTGTTCATGAGTGTTTTTTTTCCTGCTATAACAGCAAATTAAATTACAAATTAAGAGGGGCTCCCATTCGAGATACTTATTTTTTTCTCGGTTTATGGGTACGGAACCCTTCGACTCGGACTTGGCAGGTTCTGTTAAGAAAACATTGTCTTCGCTCGTATTATTGTAGATTTTTAAATTTTCATATAGTGTGTACATGAGTGTTTTTTTTCCTGCTATAACAGCAAATTAAATTACAAATTAAGAGGGGCTCCCATTCGAGATACTTATTTTTTTCTCGGTTTATGGGTACGGAACCCTTCGACTCGGACTTGGCAGGTTCTGTTAAGAAAACATTGTCTTCGCTCGTATTATTGTAGATTTTTAAATTTTCATATAGTGTGTACATGAGTGTTTTTTTTCCTGCTATAACAGCAAATTAAATTACAAATTAAGAGGGGCTCCCATTCGAGAAACTTATTTTTTTCTCGGTTTATGGGTACGGAACCCTTCGACTCGGACTTGGCAGGTTCTGTTAAGAAAACATTGTCTTCGCTCGTATTATTGTAGATTTTTAAATTTTCATATAGTGTGTACATGAGTGTTTTTTTTCCTGCTATAACAGCAAATTAAATTACAAATTAAGAGGGGCTCCCATTCGAGAAACTTATTTTTTTCTCGGTTTATGGGTACGGAACCCTTCGACTCGGACTTGGCAGGTTCTGTTAAGAAAACATTGTCTTCGCTCGTATTATTGTAGATTTTTAAATTTTCATAGAGTGTGTACATGAGTGTTTTTTTTCCTGCTATAACAGCAAATTAAATTACAAATTAAGAGGGGCTCCCATTCGAGAAACTTATTTTTTTCTCGGTTTATGGATACGGAACCCTTCGACTCGGACTTGGCAGGTTCTGTTAAGAAAACATTGTCTTCGCTCGTATTATTGTAGATATTTAAATTTTCATGGAGTGTGTACATGAGTGTTTTTTTTCCTGCTATAACAGCAAATTAAATTATAAATTAAGAGGGGCTCCCATTCGAGAAACTTATTTTTTTCTCGGTTTATGGGTACGGAACCCTTCGACTCGGACTTGGCAGGTTCTGTTAAGAAAACATTGTCTTCGCTCGTATTATTGTAGATTTTTAAATTTCATAGAGTGTGTACATGAGTGTTTTTTTTTCCTGCTATAACAGCAAATTAGTATTATTGTAGATTTTTAAAGATAATTAACCGGCCAAGTGCGAGTCGGACTCGCGCACTGAGGGTTCCGTAAGCAAAAGTTGCGCTTTACGATTTATGACGTATTAAAAAAAACTACTTACTAGATCTCGAGAGTAATGTAAATCATATATTTTTTTTTTAGTTTTATCATTCTCTTATTTTAGAAGTTAAGGGGGGGATGCACATTTGACCACTTTGGAAGTGTCTCGCGCAAACTATTCAGTTTAGAAAAAAAATATCTTAGAAACCTCAATATAATTTTTGAAGACCTATCCATAAATACACCACAATTATGGGATCGATGAAAAAAAAAAATTGAGTTTCAGTTCTAATTATGGGGACCCCAAAATTTTTTGTTTTTTTTTTGGTTTTGTGTGAAAATCTTTATGTGGTTCACGGAATATATCTACTTACCAAAGAACAATGGCGAGATCTTAGCTGAATTTGATTTGAGCGTCTAAAAGTGACTTATATACGAAGGCAGTTCCATTATTTTAGTTAAGGGATTGTTATTATGACAATAATAAATAGATGAAAACCATACACAAACCCCTCTTACCTTAAAGAACGTTTAAGGAGCCGGATAAAAAAGATATTTTAAATGAAACCTAATTTAATTTTTTCATTGAAGTTTAGTGTTGCCATTTTGTATTTATTCGGCCAAGTGATAGTAAGTACAGCATTATTGTAATAAAATCAGTTTAGTTTGTTATTTTAATTAAACGGAATAAATGAATTAACAATACTGTTTATTTCTAAGAGGAATTGTAGCTTACAGGGAGGTAAAAATATTGTAGTGTAAAAATAAATCAGTTAATGACGGACAAAAAGACTTGTACCCAAAACTAAAAAAAATATAACTTGGTTTGACAACTGTTGTAGGTATGTAGTAAGTAATAGTTGTGGGTAGGTAGTGTGGAAGTACTGCAATGGAAACGTAAACCCACGCTGTAAAAGAAATGAATCCACGTAGCTAAAATGAATCGCGTGCGCCGCACACACGATCACAGCATGCACCGCGGTTTGTTTCGAATTTTAATTTTTTACCATAGACATAACCTACAAAAGTTCATGACTGAATTTCTATTAATCTCGGCTTTCTCGAACAAAAATACTTGCAGAAACTAATTCAGTAGTTGACGCCGAGTTAAGCAAGCTATTTTTCATTAAAAGACGCAATTGTTCTTTCAACATCATATAGTTCTTATAGTTTCGGAGAAGTGGCTGTGACATACGGACGGACAGACAGACATACAGACATGACGAATCTATAAGGGTTCCGTTTTTGCCATTTGGCTACGGAACCCTAAAAAGACAGCCTATAACTAAGCGTAATCAACAAAAAAAAACAAGCCAACTTTCGCATTTATAAAATTAGTTAGTATTTTATATTTTTCTTCTATGAATCAAAAACTCACACATATTTAAAAATCATAAAAAATACTCTCTTCCGTCTCCAACTTGGACCAAACTTGTCTGCCCAAGAAGTAGGGCGGCGCCGTGACCTTGCGCGTTCACTTCCGGTACGCGGTAATATAATGTCCGCCCTACGTCACCGCCCGCCCTACACAGCGGATAACCTCGGTACATGAGCTTACTTTGAAACGAGTTGGACGTTTGATAAGGAGTTTGTTCTTTTGAACTTGGACTTGTTTTTGGAATTTGGATGTATGTGTATTGTAGATGTTATATTTATTGGGATTTTCTTCTTATCTTTAATTTCGGAAGTCGGTGTCAAAATACGAAGAAATTAACAAAAACACCGACTTCCGAAATTAAAGTTATTTTTTACTTTGTAGTGTTTTTTTTTTGAAGTCGGTTGTATTTTTTTGTAAAAAGTTTTATTTTATTTTTCACTTTTTGTGGTACCCCGCACCTAACAACACCACTGCAGAATCGCAGAAAAGCAAAATACGCAATTTCGATTACCTGGATGACATAAAACCATTATCCAAGTAAACGAATTCTAGCTATTTCGGTTTAAAATCCAAGTTCGTAACCGATTTTGATAAAATTTCATAATATGTATAAAAGACTGAAATTAAAAATGGGACCAATCTGCAAGTATATATATCCTTTCAGATAAAACAAGAATTTTTCAAATCGGTTCATAATCGCTGGAGTTATGAGGTAACAAACATTAAAAAAAATACAACCGAATTGAGAACCTCCTCCTTTTGGGGAAGTCGGTTAAAATCTTTTTGTTTAAAATGACAGACATAAACTGGACACAAAGAAAATCCATTTCACTGTTGAATTTCAATCGACAGCTTATTCGTTTTCAATTTTTCAGTATTCTTTTTCTTATAGTGTGGGTAGCAAGGTCTAACGACCCCACCGCCTCACGTATTTCTCTAGTTCTCTCTCTGCAGTCTGTCCCTCATGTCTGAGGATCGTGGTCAGCATCAGGGTTGCATTTGGAGTGGATGATATGTCTCCACCGGTGTCTGTCCAGCGCGTCTCTTACAATTAAGTAGAAATTAAAGGTCGATGACTTCTTCACTTGATCGGTCCATCTTGTTGGTGAACGACTGCACGATCTTTTGCCTTCGGTGTTACCACGATCAGTTTCTCAAGGTTTTCGTCGCCTCTGCGCATTGTGCGGCCGAAATAGGAGAGAATGCGTTATTGGCACGTGTATTTCTCTAGTTACCACCCCGTAAACCATGCTTACATTTCCTGGGAACATTTCAATTACAAACAGACTGACGTATATGTAATGAACAATTTTTTACATGATATTCAACTGTTCTTTACCAGTATAATAGCACCTGAACAAAATTCAAAATTCAAAATTCATTCAAGCATTTATTTCAATTAAACCATTTACAGGCACTTTTGAATTGTCAAGGTCGGTCGGTCCAAAAAGTTGAAGCTATTTGCACGTTCCAAAGCGTAGATCTCTATGGAGAAGAACGTGCAAGAAACTCCACGGACACTCTTTTAAAAATAATATTTTTTTACAAAGATTTATTTACATCGGGTTGAAATTATACATACATGTGAGAACGATGTAAAAGACGAGCAGGATAAAAGCGTCCGGAATAAAAGAGGAACAATTCAAAGAAATAATTAAAATTAACCATGGCAGCTAAGAAATGACCAGTCCCGACTGACGGCGCCCGTTCACGAACATGACGCATGCGCCAGCACCATTCGGCTCAACCATTTTGAAGGGAGCCAAATGATCCAACGCATACGCCACCATCAGCTAGACTTTTGAGTGAGCATGACACTCCCAACCGCCAGGGTACATTCAAGTCAAAAACATACCTAAAACTGATAATTAAAGTTAAAGGTACACAGTACTCACACATGTGCTGTTAATGGCTGAAATTATACAATGCTAAGTAAGTTGATTCTAACAATGCAAATTTTTCTTACAATCTTCAGCCGGTCCAACAATGTTTCCGAACTATTTACAGATTAGTTTGGGCTCCCTAGTGGCTGTGGAGCAGGACCAGCATTCAGCCAAGCATTTTTATCTAACAACCAACAAATCACACAATTAACCGCGACAAGCAATGAAACACATGCAATCCTTAATACACTGCAACAGTTTTAAATACGACCCCATACATTGCTGGTTTAAACTGTGGAAGGTAATGGCGGACCGGTACTTAGCCGTAAATAAGCTACAAACAGTGATTTATGGGGGTAAATCACGCTATGTCGAACACGCGAGCGTATTGGCACCTAACTTGGTCGGGAAAATATACTATGCATAAAAAGGAACGTCTGTATTTTTATTTGTCGTTGATTACTGTTCCTATTTGAAGTTACTGCAGGGCCTTTCTACACTTTTAGGGGTAACCAACAGGACCCTTTAACCAAGCCTACGCTGTCTGTCCGTCCGTCTGTCAGCGGGTTTTATCTCATGAACCGTAATAGGTAAACAGTTGTGTAAAAATTTTCACAGATTGTGTATTTCGATTGCCGCTATAACAACAAATTATAAACATTAAGGTTTATGGTAAGGATCGCATCGTGCGCGAGTCCGACTCGCACTTGGCCGGTTTATTTTTTTTATTTTTATTATGCTATGTACTTTTGACAGTAGGTTATCCACCCTAAATTCCGCAAAACACTTTTTATTAACAAATCAAAGGATTTTGAAAAGAATCGATCCGAACTTAAGAGCGTATATTCCGTCCACTAGCGCCGCCAATCGTTTTTTATTATTTGTGGTAAAACAGAGCGGATTTTTATCTACGTGTCTTAAACACGTAGATAAAAATCCGCTCTGTAGTGTTCTGAAGAAATGTATTTATTATGTTTTGAGAGTTATGTTTTGTACTTTAGAACATAAATAATTGCCAAAGTCGATATTTTTGCTAAAAGTGGCCACTTTTAGCAATAATTGCCGTTTTGGCTATTTAGCCATGAGTTATGTATTAAAAATAGCTGTCAAAAAATAATAGATACATTTCTTCAGTACACTACCGGTTTTTTATCTACGTGTCTTAAATTTACCAGCATTAATAAAAAAACGATTGGCGGCGCTAGTAGACGGAATACACGCTCTTAATTGTTAAAATTTTTAAACGTGAGGTTTATTGTTTAAATTTAGTTGAATTTCAAGGCAAGACACGTGAAAAGCTTAGTCCCCAGTAAAGTATAAGAAAATTAGTTGTATCGTATTTTCAATTCAAACAAATGAGACTAATACTTCCTGGTTTGAACATATAGGCCTATAAACTACAAGATATAAATCTCTTTGATTTCTTGGTATTATGCCAAGTCTAGTTAGGGGCGGGTCAGCCAAGTCTTTCAACCAAGATAATCATGGTGAGATTTGTGCTATACCGAGTATTTCCCACGGTTTCGATTGCGATAACTTTATTTTTGTAATAAATAGTGACCTATAACCGTCACCAGGAACTCATCTATCGCTGTTCCAAAATTCATCAAAATTGGTTCAGCAATTTAGGCGTGAAAACAGAACAAACAAACTCATATCCGTACTAACTAATATTATATGAAAGTGACCGTTTAGGCACTTGACGGATAAGTTTCTTTTTTGGTTTCCGATCGAAAGGTAACCAACGAAACCTTATGCCTTCGCTGTCTGTCCGTTGGTCTGTCTGTCGGTCAGCGGTCTGTATCTCAAGAACAATAATAGGCAGCCAGTTTAATTGTTTCAGTTGCCGCTATAACAACAAATAATAAAATAAAATAAATACAAGAAATGTGTTTTTTGGTTAATTCAAAAGATTCAATATTCATCACTAATTTATTCAAAGGTTGAGAGCCAGCACTTTTCAACGTCAAATTTTTACGAAAGACAGTCCCCCAAAACGCCCGCCTGTCATCACTTCTTGGTGTTTTAGCTGTGGAGAAGAAAAAGCCAACAAACTCCCCACACAACTCATCACATGGTACGGAACCCTTTGTGTGAGAGTCGGTCTCACACTTAGCCGGTTTATGCAAAAATCTGTTTAATGCGGACGAAGTCGTGGACAAAAGTTAGTTAATAAATGAGCATTAAGTAATCTAAAAATGAGTTCTAGAACGTGTTACAGCTTCCCAAAAAGGCAGAGAAATTATATTAAACACGGAATAGGTCACAAGGTATTTGCGTCCCGGAAAATAAAATACAAAAACTATGTGGGTGTAGATAGGTACAGTCAAACACAAAAGTCGATTTAAATTCTACTTTTTGTAGTATCATCTAAATGGTTAATAATAAAAAAACTTTTAACAAAAACATACAACCGACTTCCAAATAAAAAAAAAAACAATACAAAGTAAAAAATAACTCGGGTAACACTTTAATTTCGGAAATCGGTGTTTTTGTTACATTCTTCATATTTTCACACCGACTTCCTAAATTAAAGTTATTTTTTTACTTTGTGGTGTTTTTTTTTATGGAAGTCGGTTGTTTTTTTTTTGTGAAAAGTTTTTTATTTTTCACTTTTTAGTGGTACCCCACACCTAACAACACCACTGCAAAATCGCAGAAAAGCATAATACGCAATTTCGATTACTTGGATGACATAAAACTATCATCCAAGTAGACGAATTCCAGCTATTTCGATTTAATCCAAAGTTCGTAATCCAAAGTTCGTAACCGATTTTCATAAAATTTAAATGGGACCAATCTGCAAGTATATCCTTTCAGACAAAACAAGATTTTTTCAAATCGGTTCATAATTGACGGAGTTATGAGGTAACAAACATAAAAAATAAAACCGAATTGAGAACCTCCTCCTTTTTCGGATGTCGGTTAAAAATGAAATGAAAGATCACTTCAAGCTCATTTCACCTAAGTTTATATATACAGTGAGATATTGACAACATAGACCTGCTGGTGAATTGTCACGTAGTCAATGCCAGACATTCTGAAGTTTTAACAACCGCTATAAGGGTGCATGTCTAATGGAGTTGCATAAAATCTCCGCATCACGTGAGCCACTGACATTTTGACTTCTTGTCCTTCTTTTTATCGTGCAGGCAGTGAGGTCTACCGACCCCACACACCCTTTTTAGGGTTCCGTAGCCAAATGGCAAAAACGGAACCCTTTTAGATTCGTCATGTCTGTCTGTCTGTCTGTCCGTCCGTATGTCACAGCCACTTTTCTCCGAAACTATAAGAACTACGCTGTTGACATTTGGTAAGTAGATGTATTTTGTGGACCGCATAAAGATTTTCGCATAAAATAGAAAAAAAACAATAAATTTTGGGGGTCCCCATACTTAGAACTGAAACTAAAAAAAAATATTTCGTCGAACCCATACATGTGGGGTATCTATGGATAGGTGTTCAAAAATGATATTGAGGTTTCTAATATGATTTTTTTCTAAACTGAACAGTTTGCGAGAGAGATACTTCCAAAGTGGTAAAATGTGTGTGTGCGCGAGTCCGACTCGCACTTGGCAGGTTTTTTTTTTTTTTTTAGGGATGGGAATCCGATTCCACACACCCTTGAATCAGATTTTCTAAACCGCCTCAAAGGCCTCTGACATGATTTAACGACTGCCATTTGGCGGCCGGGACTACCAGCTGATACGTGCCTTCTGAAACACTGAATCATCTTGTTTAGCTAAACTGGGAACAACTTTACAAATTATGCTTCCCGTGGGAATCTAACCCACGACCAGTATGTGGTTTAGACACTTGCTTTGTGACCCAAGGCAAGCTTCTAAACCACATGACCACGTAAGCAGTTATGACATTTTGAGTGACATGATTGGTTAATATTTCTCCGTTTCTCCGCTCCGCTGTCTCGCTCTGCTGTAGTGCTCCGCTGTCTAGCTGATGGTGGCGTATGCGTTTGATCATTTGGCTCCATTCAAAATGGTTGAGCCGAACGGTGCTGACGCATGCGTCATGTTCGTGAACGGGCGCCGTCAGCTGGGACTGGTAATTTCTCAGCTGCCAAGGTTTTTTTTTTTCTTTGAATTGTTCCTCTTTTATTCTAGACGCTTTTATCCTGCTCGTCTTTTACATCGTTCTCACATGTTTAAATAATTTCAACCCGATGTAAACAAAACTTTGTAACAGTGTATTATTTTTAAAAGAGTGTCCATGGAGTTTCTTGCACGTTCTTCTCCTTAGAGATCTACGCTTTGGAACGTGCAAAAAGCTTCAATTTTTTGGACCGACCGACCTTGACAATTCAAAAGTGCCTGTAAATGGTTTAATTGAAATAAATGTTTGAGTTTGAATGGACAGGCACCCTAAGAATGGCATTTTGTCTAGATCTATATTTTGATGCTCAATTTTGGAACTTCATGAAGCAATGCAAAAGGGATTTTTACCCCTACATGGAAATAGAACTTTTTTTTTTATTACGGAATGGGCTTGCTCTTGACCACAATCACGCCTAATGCAAAGCGATGGATGAGGTCTATGATGGAGCGAGTGTGCCCAGAAGATGCCTGTTCACTCTTGCTTTAAAGGCAAACGGGTTATATGTGGTCGGGAACACCGACGTTGGCAGACACTGTAACACTTTAGCTGCGAGCATAATAAATGTGGAGGAAAAGCGCTGGGTACGACTAGTCGGGATATCTACCAAGTACGGGTGGTACCCTGCAGTACGTAATCTTCACATTCGCATCTCAATCGCAATCTGTCAAAAATGTATGAAAATTAAGGCTTTTTTGACAGTTTGCGATTGACAAGCGAATGCGAAAGTTGTTTAAAAATTTGTAGAATTAGCCCTCAGGTCGTGGAGTTACCAAAGTACAATCTGTAATGGGAATACTGTGTTATAGGAACACTGGTACAAATCTGCCTAACCCGTCGGGACATACCCCATCCCTTCCGTATGAATAAATTGCTTCCTCTTTCCATTTACACCCCTTTTTATTTGTTTCTAATTCATCTGCGACCCACGAGTGTTCGGCGTGTGATACACAGGACTAATTAACGACATATATTCGTTCAGTTCATTCGATTTTCATTCGTTCTTGTAGCTTTGTTTGTGTGAGTTAAGCTGTGTACACATTTATAGGAGGTTTTTACAGGTTGGGTTTGGGTTGTGATTCTCTTTTAACACAAACTTAAACGTTTTATTTCAAATGACCCATTTAAAGACACTTTTGAATGGTCGGGGTCGGTCAATCAACAATTTTGAGTTTGAATTGAGGATCAATACCGATGTATTCGCACTTTTATATTCTTCTTAAGAAAGTCCTCTCTACGACATCTTCTTTTCATAGTAAAAAATAATAAAACAACACGAAGTCGCTACGGCTGCCTGTTCGCTTAGATATCTTAAACTACTCAACCGATTTTAATGCAATTTTCAGCAATAAATAGAGTGATTCAAGTGATAGGAGGAGCTTTATTATATGAATGATTTGTCCCCGAGATTCCTGCGGGAACGGGAAAAATGGGAAATGCGCACACGAAGTCGCAGGAAATAGCTGGTTTTTAATATTTATAAATGCGAAAGTCTCTGTCTGTCAAAAACATTTCACGTATCTAACCGATTTGTATGATTATATTTTTTACCACAAACAGGGTTATTTGTAAAACACCGACAACGTCTCAGGACTATATAATTATATTACTAACATCATAACAACTTTTGTTCTAAGTATGACTTTTAAAAATTCATCATGTTTTAGTTCATCATGTTTTCATACAATTTTTTTTATTTTATTGAACGCTCTAATGTTACGAAGTCTATACGAAACAAAAGAATAAGAAAAAGAAAGAGCTTTCTTTTGCTTCGCATAAACTTCGTAACATTTAGAGAGTTCAATAAAAATAAAAATAAAATTGTATGACAACCTGATGAACTAGAATATGATGAACTAAAGTTGTTAATTATTATAAATTTAACAACATGTTATATCTGTGACTACGTACGATTGATTTAATCAAAGACAAAGCATGCATAAATAGAGCAATTGCTCACAAGCTTCTGGGGGCCGAGTCACCCGCGTCCGTAGGAGAATACCCTTCAGCAAATCCCTACACGTGGTCCCCGGGTGGTGCTAAACAGGTGACACTAACCACCTCCGTGGTCTAGTGGTTATACCACCTGATTCAGACCCAGAGGTCCCGGGTTCGATTCCCAGCGGGGGCAAAATTTTTGCTCGGTTTGGTTGGTGGTAAGACTTATTATAAGTCCGCCTGGCAAGCTACCACCATCATGTCTAAGTCTGTCGCCATAACAACAATGTTAACAGCATTGTTGTGTTCCGGCAGTTAGAGGTATGATAGCCAGTTCCTCTGTGTAAGAGTATTCCGGGTGAAACCCGCTTCCCACTTCGGCCTAATCATCACTTTCCATCAGGTGAGATTTGGACCAAGAGTTTCCTCGTTTTGTATAAAAAAAAAAAGCTTCTCACGAGATGGCGCTAGTGTCTATATTTTGCTAATTACAAAAAATTATTATGATGTTAGTAACATAGTCCTGAGAGGTAGTCGGTGTTTTACAAATAACTCTGTATATTAAACCTGGGAAATAAACATAGACTCATTATGTATTTCAGAAGACAGTCATTTTCGCAGAAGAGTTTTTTTTTTTGTTTGTCGGTCAGATTTGAAAAATTCTTTCAGTGTTAGATAGCCTGTTTAACGAGGAAGGCTTGAGGCTATACATCATCACGCTAAGACAAATAGGAGCGGAGCATTAATGGAAAATGTGACGCAGACGTAGTTGCGCGGGTCAGCTAGTCTTCAAATACCTCTAAACTTGAGAGACTATAAATATCTTACACCGATATTTCTGACCAGAGCGGCAGGCGTAGATCCTCGAAACAGTCAGTGTTTACTCTATCTGTGTAGATAAACAAACTCAAGTGTTGGCTGAGGCGAGTGGTTCGTATTGTAAACAAGCTGATGCCCGCTTCACAAATTATATACCTACTAAAACTTTTCTCGAGAACCAGTCTGTCCATTGGTGAAAACAGCATGAAAATATATCATCACGCTAAGACAAATAGGAGCTTAGCATTAATGGAAAATGTGACGCAGACGAAGTTGCGCGGGTCAGCTAGTGTAAAATATGGGGAGTAGTCAGCTGCACCCATTTAGACCGGAGGACAACCCCAACATAGTTGAAAAAACTACTTAGTAGATCTCGTTCAAACCAATTTTCGGCGTAACTTTACATGGTAATGTACATCATAGATTTTTTTTTAAATTTTATCATTCTCTTATTTTAGGAGTTACAGGGGGGGGACATTTTAGCACTTTGGAAGTGTCTCTCGCGCAAACTATTCAGTTTAGAAAAAAAAAAATTGAGAAACCTCAATATCATTTTTGAAGATCTATTCATGGATACCTCACACGTACGGGTTTGATGAAAAAATTTATTATGCGTTTCAGTTCTAAGTTTCTTCTATTTTTGTGGGAAAATTTTAATGCGGTTCACAAACTACATCTACTTACCAAGTTTCAACAGCATAGTTCTAGGCATAGTTCATAGGCATAGTTCTTATAGTTTCGGAAAAGAGTGGCTGTGATATACGAACGCACAGACAGACAGACAGACATGACGCATCTATAAGGGTTCCATTTTTTGCCATTTGGCTACGGAACCCTAAACAAGCTTTTTATTCGACTTCTTGTTAAAAACGGTGAACACAGATAATTTGGTTCACGACAGTAACAAAAATAAGGTACTTAAATATTATTATGACTCTAGACGTTCCCTATTTAGTATAATACAAGGACGGCAGACAAATAACAATGAGACACTGTAATTATGTCTGGAAACCTTAATTTCTGTACTTTTGTGGACAATAAAACTTGGAGAAGTTGTCAAATCATCTTTGTTTTACGAAAAACAAACAAATTAGGTGATTAACCTCTTGGTCTAGGACTTGTAAGTAGATAACATTTTAATTCAATTCCATAATCATAGTGCGTAGTGTCTAAAATGGTCACTTTAATAGAATCATTATATACACACACAACAATCCGTCAAATTTCATCTTTATCGCTAAAGCATTAGGTTCAAGGTTGATTGGGAAAATTTGACGGGTAGCGTGATGTGCTTTATGATTCTGCTAAAGTGACCTTTTTGGACCCGCTGATAAGGAGTAGAATTCCTTGCCAGAGTCTGTGTTTCCTGATAGCTACAACCTGGGAGTCTTTAAGTCAAGAGTGAATAAGTTACTTCTAAGCAAGCGTGCTCCATCTTAGACCACAACGTCGCTTACCATCGGGTGAGATAGTGGTCCAACGCGAGTTCCAATAGTGAACAAAAAAATTTGAATTGAGCCTCTTAACCAATTTGAGGACTAGCTGTTCGATCTACGAGGTAAAGCAACGCATACCGTGGTTAGTCCGTAGATGATAGGTGATCACCTTACCATACCAAGATTTTTCCGATAGTTCTTGGTCCCGCCTGTTATTTGATACTTGATCATTTTTCCGATAGTTCTTGGTCCCGCCTGTTATTTGATGCTTGATCATAATTTTTCCGATAGTTCTTGGTCCCGCCTGTTATTTGATGCTTGATCATTTTTCCGATAGTTCTTGGTCCCGCCTGTTATTTGATACTTGATCATTTTTCCGATAGTTCTTGGTCCCGCCTGTTATTTGATACTTGATCATTTTTCCGATAGTTCTTGGTCCCGCCTGTTATTTGATGCTTGATCATTTTTCCGATAGTTCTTGGTCCCGCCTGTTATTTGATACTTGATCATTTTTCCGATAGTTCTTGGTCCCGCCTGTTATTTGATGCTTGATCATTTTTCCGATAGTTCTTGGTCCCGCCTGTTATTTGATACTTGATCATTTTTCCGATAGTTCATGGTCTCGCCTGTTATTTGATGCTTGATCATTTTTCCGATAGTTCTTGGTCCCGCCTGTTATTTGATGCTTGATCATTTTGACAGTTGTTACAAATAATCAGAAGCCAGAAAATCTGACACCAGTCTTGCCAAGAAGTACCCTGTTACCCAGTTACTGGGTTATGGAGGTCAGATAGGCAGTCGCTTCAAGTAAATTACTGGTAGGTTACCAGGTAGTCGCTGCCTCATCAGGTTAGGCTGGAAGCTAACCCCAACATACTCTTCAGTAGTCCTATTCTACTTCCGTATTATCATAAACTAGCTGTCTCCCGCGGCTTCGCTCCTGTCAATTGCAAGTTTATAATTTTTTTTTTTTCATAAAAGCCTTCTCCTGACAGTATACCAACACAACAAGAAAATTATAGGAGCGGTAGAGAGTGTCATACTTCTACTGACTAAAACCCATTTATGTTCCTTCCACCCATGTTTTAAAATTAATCCTGTATATAACCCGGGAGTATGTTCCTCACGTGGGCAAAGTCGCTGGCAAAAGCTTGTTAATAATATAATCCAAATCACACGTGAGGGCATGCATTGGGGGATGTCGCATGTCTCCGTATTTTTGGTTCTAAGACATGCTGCTTTCTATCAATCTTTTCGTTTAGTTTATCTTACTACTGCTTCTGAAGAAACTTACCTGCTTTTGTAACGAGATTTTACACGATTTATATTTGTTAAATATTCACAATAGTTTATAACATAAGTCATTTATTTAAATAAGGCTGAGAGCCAGCACTTTTTAAAAGTCAAGTTTTATATAAGACAGTCTCTCAATACGTCCGCCCGTCACCACTTCCTCGTGTTTTAGATGTGGAGAAGAAGTGGCCAACAAACTTCCCAGCAACACATCTGTCTGTTACGTTTTAAAAACTTGAATTTATATAATAGTATACAAAGCCTGACAAAAAAAATCTCTTGTTAGCTAGCACACTCTTTGATAGTATAAAACAAAATAAACACTTGAGCATTAATAAGTAACCTAGCTACATAGAATAATATTAGTGTGCCTGCCTACACGAACAATGGTAGAATTTAACGAAAAACTTGGGCCGGCGGAGTAAAATTTATGAACATTTAATCGTAAAAACAATTGATTATAAGACACTATCTATATATATATATATATAGATATATATATATAAAACAAAGACGGGTTTTCATGGTTATTGATTCGTTTGATTTGTCTCCGACCCAAATAGCAGAATACATCTTAAAAACAATGAAAACTCGATATGTGCAATGAATACTTAATTGACGGGAGCAAAGCCGCGGGGGACAGCTAGTCTATACTTAATATTATAAAGCAGAACAGTTTGTTTGTTTGGTTGAACGTGCTAATGTCAGGAACTACTGGTCCGATTTGAAGAATTATTTCAGTGTTAGATAGCCTATTTATCGAGGAAGGATATATAATCACGTTAAGACCAATAGAAGCGGAGCAGTAATGAAAAATGTTACGCAGACGACGTTGCACGGGTCAGCTAGTACTACATATAAGTAAAGAAAAAAAAATAAAAATAATGAATATAATATTCAGACTACATTACATTTTTAAACCTACAATTTCACATACTAATTACTGAGTCTTGTACTCCCTAGGGGCTGATATTGTGCCCAAGTTGGCGACATAGATAAGTTTGCAGACAGTATACCTAACTACACATATTTTGTACAAATATATGCTTGCGGTGGGACAACTTTTTTCATACAGTATAACAACCCGCCTATATTCTCAGAAACGTTAGGTACCCCGATGGAGTGCCAAACTGAACAGATGGTCGATGGGGACGGGGAAAAATCATGGAGTGGCGACCACGTTCCGAAAGACCCAAAGTGGGAATGCCTCCCACAAGATTAGATTAGATTAGTGCACGATATAAGTTACAGAAACAATAGATGCAGAAAACATTACATACACAATGGGCGGCCTTATCGCTAAGAGCGATCTTTTCAAGACAACCTTTGGACCGATGACCTGAGGGTCGCGGATAGCCGATAGATACGAGACGTGCAGGATCGACGTCTTTTGGCTAATGTGATGATCAAAATCGAAATAAAAAATATGTATTTCTTCAGCAAAAGTAACATGAACAGAATTTGTGTTGATGTTGCAATAGTACACCCACATTTTGTCGGATTTCAGTACCATGTACCTAATAGAGGGTTTGTCTCAATAGACAGACTTCTGAATCCAGTGTTTCCGAACGCTTACAACCCAAATATTTTCAAAGTTAGAGTGAAAAGGCTTCTTCTGGGTAAGCTCGCTTCATCGTAGACTTCGTCTCTGTCATCTCTGACCTAGACTAGATTCAAGAGCAAACCCTTCACAAATAAAAAAAAACAACAATTCACAGCCCGAAGTCTTGATTTCTGACAAAATCTCAAAACTAGGTACTCAACCATTATCATTCACCTTCTCCCATTTTGTTTGTGGTTTGCACAGCATGTACTTTTATTAACCGACTTCCCAAAAAGGAGGAGGTTATCAATTCGGTTGTATGTTTTTTTTTATGTTTTGAAGGAGGAGGTTATCAATTCGGTTGTATGTTTTTTTTTTTTTTTTTAAATTGCGTATTTTGCATTTCTGCGATTTTGCAGTGGTGTTGTTAGGTGTGGGGCACCACTACAAAGTAAAAAATAACTTTAATTTTGGAAGTCGGTGTCAAAATACGAAGAAACTAACAAAAACACAAAGTGAACGACCTCGAGTCACCGTAACACTATGACTTGGCAAAAAGTTTCCGTATTCGGGATGGAACATTCAACCCCAATATGTAACTACGCATAAGGAGGTTGAAAAACAGAAATAAATTTGTTACACTAGGGCTGGGTCGGGAAGGCTGGATAAGTATTGTCGGATGTCCTGATAAAAAACAATTTGTGTTCATGTTTTACATACAGGGTGTCTGTTTAGGGGCTTTTTTCTTATCTGGAAAAAGGCTCATGACCCCAACCAATGCCCATGATAAAAGTTTTCCGTATTAACTAGCTTCTGCCAGCGGCTTTGCCCGCGTGATCCCTAGGGAGCATATATAGCCGGGTTCATGGTCAGAATTACGTATCATGTCATGTCATCTGCCTAGCCTTTTCCCAACTATATTGGGAGCGGCGGCCTACCAGACCTCCACAACCCATTAACTGGGTAACACGGTACTTCTTGGTAAGACTGGAGTCAGATTTACTGCCTTCTGACAATCCGTAACGACTGCCAAAGATCTACAAATGACAGCCGGGACCAACGGCTTAACGTGCTTTCTGAGGCACGGAGGAAATCGGTATATTAAGATGGTCACCCATCCACAGACCAACCTTGGCAAGCGTTGCTTAACCTTAAAGATCGACCCGTGCGGCTGTTATTATTTAGACATGACGTAAATTTAAAAAAAAAACGATGTAATTTCTCCGTAAGTACCGACGAAAAGCTGCTTTATCTGCACGCTTTTTTTAGTTTTTTTTGCCTTAACGCACGGTAAGTTCTAGTTTGTAAAAGGTCCATGTAATTAAAACAACTCCAGATGTAACCTGAACACTATCTAGATTCTAGTATAATATTTCTTTAAGTTTTCCAAAAAATATACTCCTGCAGTACCAAACTATGCGCTTTTCATATGAATATCAAAGCTGAACGTAGGCTTTGAAGCAATTTAGAATTTACATCGTTTTATTTGGTACGAATACAAGTCTTTGTTTCATTCTCTTTCAAAATAGCCGTTTCCTTACCTCAATTCCGTTCTGATTGCAATGTCCCCGTTCCAAATCTACCATTTCCAACTAATATCTATAAAACCTTGATTGGAACTCTGAATATAATTCAATTTCCGACGAAAGTTTCCCGGTAACCATTCGATTGAATTTGTGAATAACGGCAGAATCTATTCCATTTTTAAAATGAATCTGGACAAAGAGTGGTCTATCTACCTATATGGGGTGATTTTTTCAAGTGTGTGTGGATGGCCAAATCCAAATGATATAACCCAAAACTGTGTCGTTGGATTTCTGAAAAATCGGTTTAGCGAGTTTTTTTCAAAAACCAGTTTAATTAACTGGTTGTAAAGTGTGCTTAGTAGGATCTCATTTTGGAAAATAATAATAAATGACCAACTAAACGAAAGAGAATGCGTTTTAAAAAAACAAAACTGATATTTTGTTCAAAAATCTTTGATTCACTTTAATAAACATAAGGCCTGTGAATCAACAACTGCATCATTAAAATTTTGAAAAATATCATATCATAAAAGCGAACCTGACTGAGCGACATATCAACGCACAGTCAGAACTACTGGAACTACTATAAAACACAAGGTTTCCATTTATGGCGTAGGTAAGTACCTACTAAGATGGGATCTTTGGGAATTATTGAAAAGGGGGAAAATCGTTTGTACAAAATCCGCGCAGACGAAGTCGCGGGCGAAGAACTATATTTCTGACAATCTAAGGGTGCTTGTCCATTTACAGTGAAGCGAGGCAGCGAAGTGGAAAAACGGAAAAATATTAACCAATCATGTCAGTCAAAATGTCAGTGACTTACGTGGTGCAGAGATTTTAATGCAATTCCATTGCTTAAAATTTTTGCGTTTTTCTGCCCCGCTACCTCGCTTCACTGTAATGGACAGGCACCATAAAGGGAGAATATCGTTTGTACTGAATCCGCACTGACAACGTGCTATATTTCTGACAGTCTAAGAAGTCGGATTCAACAGCTGATTAGACAGTGATAGAAGGTCGATTTACCACTAAGTGTGAAAGAGATAACTTGTCATGTACTCAAAAGTAAATCAATGTTGTATTTCGCTGGCAAATCTGACTTAGATGCCACGAATACAGTTCAAATAAAGAAATGATATTCTTTCATTTTGCCTTAGATTGTGGCAATGATGCGATAAGGCCGCCAATTGTATGTTTAAGGTTTAAGATTTTCTGTACGTGTTTTGAATTTGGTGTACAATAAAGTATATATAAATAAATGATTGAGAGATTTATCTGTGGCTGCGAACGTGTCTGGAATGCTACGAGTTTTGTGAGTTATTAATGTCTACGCTTGACAATAGGATGGGAAGAGGAAGAGAGTATAATGGAATGGACAAATAGAAATGTTTGTGACGATGAAATAAAGGGTAAGAATTGAAATGTTTGAGCTGCATCAATGCCGCTACAAGTAAAACTTCGATGATTTGTGATCGATGATCTAATGATTTGATTTTTTTTTTAATTGTTACCCTACACTAGGAATTTCTCCTGTATCGTGGGTGCGTTCACAAATATACAGAGTCACATACACAAACAGCCAGACCCGGAACAACTATCTGTAGGCCATACAAATATTTGTTCCGTGCGGGAATCGAACCCACGACACGCGGCGCAGCAGGCGATTGCTGACTGCGCCAACAAAAGCAAAATCGCAATATAAAGAAACGCAACGTCATCCATCCCGCCAACAGCGAATCACTGAAGGAATGTATGTGTAGTGCATCGCAGTGTCAGAGTATTTGGTGAACATGTACAACAGTCCGAATATCGGGCAGTTGCCCTCCGTACACAATAACTGTCCGGTAGGAGGACCCTCCATTTCAGGTTTACAAAAACTTTTTACAAAAAAATACAACCGACTTCTAAAAAAAAAACACTACAAAGTAAAAAATAACTTTTAATTCTTTAAATTTTTGTTAGTTTCTTCGTATTTTGACACCGACTTCTGAATTTAAAGTTATTTTTTACTTTGTAGTGTTTTTTTTTTAGAAGTCGGTTGTATTTTTTCGTAAAAAGTTTTTTATTTTTCACTTTTTAGTGGTGCCCCACACCTAACAATACCACTACAAAATCGCAGAAAAGCAAAATACGCAATTTCGATTATCAAAGAACCATCTAAATAGTCAAATTCGAGCGATTTTGATTTAAAATCCAAAGATCGTAAGCGATTTTGATATGATGTAAATGGGACCAATCTGCAAGTATATCCTTTCAGATAAAACAAAAAAAAATCAAATCAGTTCATAATTGTCGGAGTTATGAGGTAACAAACAATAAAAAAAAAAACATACAACCGAATTGATAACCTCCTCCCTTTTGGGAAGTCGGTTAAAAATAAAAAAAATCCACGAGTCTTTTCACCTCTTGAAAGAACATTCATAATTCTAGAAGTCACTCAGTACCTATAATGCATATTTCCACAACCTTGATAAAATTTCTAAATATAACAATACCGAAGCCCTTTCATCCTTCTCTAAGATAATAAAAGATATCTCAACTTCAAATCCACTCAGAAAATAATAGCTCTCGTCTTTGTAAACCGTTCGCGATCAAATTACCGATCTGATACATATTTAAGCAAAGGGTTGCAGCCCCTCTGTGAACTTGTCAATGTCTGGAAGACTGAATGAGTTATATTCTGAGTGTAGAAGTATTTATTTTAATATCGCCTTTGTTTTTGAGGTTTTTTTCATCAAACCCATACGTGTATCTACGGATAGGTCTTAGGGTTCTAATATTTTTTTTTATAAACTGAATAGTTTGTGAGAGAGATACTTCCAAAGTGGTAAAATGTATAGAATAGAATAGAAAATGATAAAAAAAAAATCACAAATAAATACTGTGTCTTTAATTTATAGCAGCTACAGAACTTTACCCTTGAATATGACCACTTCTGTAACACCCTGTATGGATGGATATTAACTAATGAATAAAATACATTTTTAAACATACCAGACAAAATGTGTTTGTTCTTTACATACCTTAAACATACACACATACAAGCGTGACGATACTTGAAAGCATTACTAATTTAAAATAATAAAAGTAGCTGATCCAAAGGTTGTTGTGGCATATAAAATAAAATAAAACCATTTTGTAATAAAAATATGTTAAAAAAAAAGTTAGAGTGAACAGGCTCCTTCTGGGTAAGCTTGCACCATCATAGACTTTGTTTCTGTCATCTCTTGCCAAAACTAGAGTCAAAAGCAAATATCTCCAACACAAATTAAAAAAATACCTACGACCTCTGAGACCAACCAAATATACACCACCAAAAAACTAAAAAATCGGTCCGGAGGAGTTCGACCACCAATATTGTGACAAGTTTTTTTGAAAGACATTAAAAAAAAAACCGTTTTCTACAATGTTTTCTAAAAATCTGCGCCTCCGTCTCGAATCTGGCCCATAAGTTCAATCAAGAAATTCAAACACAAAATCTGAAAGCCAATATCACTCAACTTCAGGTTACCGGTTGTAACATCAACAACAATAGTATTGTTGATCTGGGGGCACGGTAGTGCCCCCGCCAAGTCGAGAAAAAAAGCGGCACGGCCGTACCATCCTTCTCTCGAAGCAGTTCAGACCATTTTCGACCCTCCTATAACTTCGTTGTGGATAAATCTAGAAGCCTGAATTTTCAGTAACCAAACAAGCATTGTATAAATACGGTATATTTCAAATTTCATTCAATTTGAACCTGTAGTTTAAGAATTATATATAATGTATTACATTAAATAAACCAATATCCTATCCACTTATTGATCATGCATGAACACTGAACCATATCAATAACTTTCTGGAATAATTCTCTTCAAAACCAATAAACGCTATGTCAGACGAGGATAGCTACTGGCGCAAGTAAGATGTTACGGGTATATCAATGAAGCCCTTTCCCTGCGATAATGTTCAATTTGTTATGTGCCTAATAATTCTGCTGTCGGCATAAGGTTTCGTTCAGACGGGGATTGTTGGAGTTTATTGCTTGGATTGCGTTAGTAGGGAGTTATGTTACTTGATAGTGGTGTGTTCTGACTTGGATGGGATTCTGTTAGTTGGGTATTTCCTTTGAGTTAGTGGAATTATTAATAGTTACTTCATGATCTCTTTCGAGTCAAAGGATAGTTGAAAATTAAGAGGTATATAAGATACAATGGCCTAACTACTAGCCAACACACACACATGAACACTCCTTCAACTAATTATATTGTTTAAATTTGGTTATATCGTAATCGAGAACTAATTCTGATTTCTAAAAAAAAACACTCAAGTAAAAAATAACTTTAATTTCGGAAGTCGGTTTTTTTGTTAGTTTCTTCGTATTTTGAAACCGACTTTGTGTTTGACTTGTGTTTTTTTTTTTTTTGTAAAAAGTATTTTATTTTTCACTTTTTAGTAGTACCTCTCACCTAACAACACCACTGCAAAATCGCAGAAAACCAAAATACGGGATTTGATTACTTGGATGTCATAAAACTATCATCCAATTAAACGAATTCCAGCTATTTCGATGTTAAATCCAAATTTCGTTATCGATTTTGATAAAATTTAAGTGGTACCAATCTGCAAGTATATCCTTTCAGATAAAACAAGATTTTTTCAAATCGGTTCATAATTGTCGGAGTTAGGTAAGAAACATATAAAAAAAAAAAAAACATACAACCGAATTGAGAACCTCCTCCTTTTTGGTTCCTAGTCGGTTAAATATTGTGTCAATCGTTGTCGAATAGTGTTTTTCAAGTAACAAGATTATCGTATTTTGAACGACAGGGGTCTTATTTATTTGTCATTAGTGATAGACACGACTGATTTAATCATGGCTAGTATTTTTGCTAAATGTCTTCGAAAGAGACACCGCGGCCTTGGAAGGCAAAAGGCGAAAGAACGTGGATGGGTTCTAGTAAGTATATTGTTATAATTAACTAATGTTTTAATGACAATTTGCATTTTAATAATATTTTTCATTGAATGTAATGATTAATTTAATGTTTTAATGAGATTTTAAATTTTGTAAATTTTTGTATAACGATAATGTTTGCATGCCGAATGGTGAAATATGGCAAAACTCTGATTTATACCTACTAACATCTACTAGATGTATTACCAATGTTTGCAAATAAATGCTTTTCTATTATATTCTATTCTAAACCCCCCCCCCCCCCCTGACTGAAATAATAACGATTTTTTTTTTGACTTGTCCTAACTACTAACCAACATTATTCACTATACTCGTGTGAACACGTCCTTAGCGACATGTTGTAATAAAGACAGCGAACATGTTCGGTATGTGGGACATGTTGATAAAACGATGTAAGATGTAACGTACGAATGAAAGAAAATATAAGGGTCTGTTTATGTTGTGGGGGGATGTTGTTAGGAGAGATAGACTAGGTTTTGAGATGTAAATTAGGAAGACCAATTATAAACCTAGTTTAAATTTATTTATTTATTTATTAGGCTCACCAACTGTTGTAAACACCAAAAATTTTACAAAAATAATTTTAACAACACAAAAGGTGTAATTCCACAATTTTTTACATACTTAGTCATCTTAAGTTTGAATTAAGCTGAGATCTTAGTAACTGTAAAAATAAACGTTTGCTTGTTTTTACGAAGGTGTAGAAAACGGCAAGTAAATATTGTGAATATACTACTAATTTAGTAAATATACCACAACACAGCTTAAATTATGCTCTTCTTTTTAGATTTGCCGTCGAGTAAATAACTTTATATTAATACATTAGCGTTTACCCGCGACTTCTCATGCGTACCTATATCTCGTTTTTAGGGTTCCGTAGCCAAATGGAAAAAACGGAACCCTTATAGATTCCTCATGTCCGTCTGTCTGTCCGTCCGTATGTCACAGCCACTTTTCTCGTCTTTGAAAACGATATTGAGGTTTCTCATGTAATATTTTTCTAAACTGAATAGTGAATAGTTTGCGAGAGAGACGCTTCCAAAGTGGTAAAATGTGCCCCCCCCCCTGTAATTTCTAAAATAGGAGAATGATAAAACTGAAAGAAATATGTGATATTATACATCACATATTTCTTTCAGTTTTATCATTCTCCTATTTTACCATTTGACCATGTAAACTACCAGCGAAAATTGGTTTGAACGAGATCTAGTAAGTAGTTTTTTAATACGTCATAAATCGTATAAAACGATAATGGTACGGAACCCTTCGTGTGGGAGTCCGACTTGCACTTGGCCAGTTTTTTTCCGTTTCCTTAGGAATTTCGAGAAATCCTCTCTTAATGCTTCTCTACATTCCTCAAAGAACCTCCATGCCAAATTTCAACTTTCTACGAACAGCAATTTCAGCTGTATGTTGTCTGTCAGTCAATCACTCAGTCACTCAATAACGAAATAATTTTAAATTTTAGGATTAGGATATATTGATTTCATACAGGGTCCAAATACATCTGTTCATTGTTAGAAAAACATCTTAGATGGTCAAACAAGTCCAAAATTACTATCTCGAAGTCAAATTTAAAAAATTGTCTTACGAGCTGAAGTTAGCAAAAAGCTGTAACAAATTGCATTTAAAAACCTATCTACCCTCAAAACATGGCATTCAATATTTTATCTAAATAAATTCTCGGATAAGCGCAAGGTCCAATCCATTTCGAACCTTATTCTTAATGCTGTAAAGCTTTTAGTCAGAGTGGCAAGGCTGAGTTTATCGGCAAAATGTTTTAGGCTGACAATCCTGAGTACTACTGCCTTTTTACGTCACTTACATTTCGCAACTTAAGATTAAGGGGGTTTAGTTAAGAGGATATACTAATCTGACAATTATTCTAGTTGGCACTCGTCTTGGCTGAAAGCTGGATTTATTTAAGGCCATATTTTTTTTTTCAGGTTGTTTGACAAAATGAAAAAACTATTTTTTGTATTTTTTTATGATACTTAGGGTGGATTTCATCAATTTGAAACTAAACGCGATAATATTCTAGTTACTTATCTATTTTTTTCAAACATGACGGATACCATAAAAAAACGAGTAACACAAAATTAAGTCAAAATTGGTAAGGGATACCATTACCGGATTTTTGACTTACAACGTCCCCATTTGAACTTCACTCGCTATGTGTCACCATAAGCACTCTTATTTTTTGACTTACAACGTCCCCATTTGAACTTCACTCGCTATGTGTCACCATAAGCACTCTTATTTTTTGTGTTTGACTTTGATTGATTTGCCAACAACATGACCCTTAATGCCAAACAATGCTTCCATATCCGATTCTCCAGAAAAAAGAAATCATTTCCATCTACCTACAAATTATGTAACACCTCGCTGGCAACGGTAAGAGAAATACGAGATCTAAGGAGTCTAGTCGATGATAAACTTAGTTTTAAGCCGCACATCAACAACATCGTAAAAAAGTCTGCGCAGATGCTGGGATTTGTAAAGCGAAATACAAAGGGCTTCCAACGCCCCAAGACCAGAATAGTTCTGTTTAATACCCTGGTACGTAGTCAACTGGAATACGCCAGTGTCACTTGGAACCAGCTCTATAGAGCTAAGTGACCCTGGCGTATATGCATCTCATTCGCAAAAACTTGAAAGCATTCAAAGAGCTTTCACCAAACATCTTGGATTGTTATCTAGGGAAATTAGCCATCGCTGTCCGTACGAACAGCGCCTTAACTTCTTCAAAATAAAGACACTGCGTGACCGGCGTCGTTCGCGTGATCCAATTTTCCTGTATAAAATAGCAAACGGGTTTGTAAAGTGTAGCGATTTAGTAGAAAGTGTTCATTATTCAGTCCCTTCAAAACTTCCTAGACATCCCATCACAAGATTGCTCCATATTCCTTTTCGCAAATCCAACCTTGGCCTCAACGCACCCCTACTCCGAATGTTCAGAACCCACAACAGTTTAAGCAAGACACCAGATATCGATTTACACGGTGTCTCTCTTAACAAGTTCAGATTTGCGGTCTCGGAGGTACGGGAGTGTACAAAGCTCCCAATTGTTTAGTACTTTTAATAATCATCTTAGTTATATAGTTTAGCAATTTATTTTATATTTGCATAGTTTATTTTTTCCCGCTTTTGTCAGTGTCTTGATTTATATATTAATGTTTTTTTTTATTCGACTTCAGATATAAATTTTGTTTTGTTTTATTTTATTTTATTTTAGATAGGTACTCATAATTCCATGTACATTATTCGGTGTAAGCTGTGTATACCTATAATAGGCATACATGCCAGAACTTATATTTTGTTTTTTTTTTTTTGTGTCTCATTTGTATTTGTGCATGTACTGCTGTTGGTGTACCAAACAATAAATAAATAAATAAAAACTATATTGCGATGAACGTTTGAGGGTTCCGTACCTAAATAGTAAAAAGGAACCCTTATGGTGTGACAAAGTCTGTCCGTCTGTCACACCTGGATAATTATCTCACGAACTACTAATGCTATCAATTTGGAATAGGTAGTTTATGTTCCACCATTATGCATACATAGAAGACAGAAATTTAAAAAATGCGTGCATTTTTTTTATTTGCAATAGCAACAGAAATCCTTTCAAAAAAAAATCGAAGTTAGGCTACTATGGCATGTGGGGTATGGAAAAACGCTAAAAACTAACGAAAACAAAAAAAAATACCATTCCCCTTATCTCCATAATAAAGAAAAATCTGAAATTATTCTGTGATATAAGTTTATATAAAAATTACAGGAAAAATAAAACGATGTCTCTAAATAGCACACTTCTTCAGAATTCATCAACAAAGGTACATTAGTTCCACTAGCGATCAAGAGATGGCGCTGATCTTAAACTGCAATATACACCGCAGTGTTAAAATTCTATGAAGAAAATAGGCCTCGCGAAAATTATAAGACATTTCACGTTTTAAATGATGGTACAGAAACCTCGGTGCGCGAGTCCGACTCGCTCCTCATTGCTAATAATTGCTGATTCTAAGCAATAAATCATGCAGTATTCCTTCATTAAAATGAGAAAACAAAATAACAAACGAAACTTATTAATCCATCCCAGTCCGATTTTAACCGTAACCACAAAAAGAAGTAAACAGCACTATCTCCAAAACACACTCTTTCTCATGTAGTCGCGGAGCGTGGGAACATTCCGCTAACCTTATGCACAACACATGTAGACAGGGAGCCCGCGCCCAAAGCGAGCTCTTTATTCCTTTTGTCACGCTACGGAAACGCTTTCGTGTAAAAGCTGTTTAGAACTGTAATATTCGTATTTCATTGCTGCTGTAGGTGGAAAATTAAGAATGGAAGGTAATGAAGAAAATGTTCAAAAATTGATGCGCTTTAGTGGTTTTTGAGTTTGTAAAATAGTAAGGAAAAACCCAAAATGATCTAGTTTAGAATGTGAAATGCATATAATAATCATTTTATAGCACGATTTTCTTTTTCTTTTTTCATCAACTGCCTGCTTTTTTCACAACTGTACAAATTGTAACAGAATAAACGCAATGACTAAAATAAAGTAACTGTAAAAATCATTATAAAATAATGACTTTTGACTATGGGACTTTTTACGTGATTTCACAAGATTGACTAAGGGACCAACACTGAGATCCCTTAGTCAAATTTCTTTAGAACGATGAGTACAAAGACACCTTTTTAGACATTTCGTTTACACTTTGTATTGGGGTAGGCTTCTAATGAAACCGGATTCAGCTGAATACCAGTATTTTACGCGGAAAGACAGCCGTCTTTCTGATCAATATTTTATTTTATTTATTTGTTGCATGGTTACTTATTCTAAAATAATGAGGGTCAATTACAAGTTTTCACTTATAGTACAAACATTTACAAATTAATAAAAATTCAACTGGAAGTACTGACACTATATTACTTATACACATCCAAATTGATCCAAAGATAACTCTAACAATCAATGTCATCAACATCCCAGTAACTTGCGTTACACGTTACTTTTGGGTAGAAGCACAGTTCGAGCTTAAGCAGCCCTTGCCGAGACAGATCCGTGGATGGGTGACCATCCAATACATATCAAGTCTCCGTGCCCAGGACGGAACGTTCGTACGGCCTAACGTTCCATCTGAGGCACAGAGGTGGTCCTGGCTTTCATTTGTAGGTGTTTTAGTCAGAAGTCTGAAAAATGTGGTAACTGTCTTGCCAAGGGGTGTTACGAATAACTGGGTAGTTACCTAGATAATAAAATATAAGATACATTTCGTCCGTCTGTAACTTTTTGAAAAAATATAGGACATTGGTTTTGCCGATTCAAAACGATAAAAATTGATAAAGGTAAAGCTCATCAAAGATCAAGCAAGAGTGGGGGCTCGTGACGTCACATTTGAGTAAAAACAGTACTGAAATGTGACGGCAAGCGAATTTCAAATTTTTTTAAAGTGGAAAAAGAAACATTACATGTTCAATATTTTTTTGGAAATTCAAGTCCAAATACAAAGGTATTCAACTGCAACCGGTCAGACTGGAAGCTATCTTCAACATACTCGTAGTTATGAAAAGGCTAAAGAGTTTGATTTTGTAATGACCGAAATTTCAAGTGCTTCAGGGTTACTACAACTTGTGACTTTCAGATCTTTGTGCAAATTTTACTAATCTTCACATTCGCATCTCAATCGTAAACTGTCAAAAATGTATGAAAATGAAGGCTTTTTTGACAGTTTGCGATTGACAAGCGAATGCGAAAGTTGTTTAAAAACTGTAGAATTGGCTGTCTGATCACCGCTTTCCTGTCAAATGTACCAATGCAATTTGAACTAAGCCTACAGCAAACTTTTATTACCTCACCACACCAACCAGTCATCATACATAGCTATAAAATCTGTCTGTTTGTCCACAGGTGGGCGTCCTGCCGTCAGTGCGCCGCGCGCGACCTCCCCGCCTCGCGGACATACCCAGGTACACATTACATGTATAGTATACAACGCCAGCCTCGGGTACTCGCAGTTCCTATTACAAAAATGCCGAAAGTAAGAGGGAGCACTGACTAAATATAATTCGAGAGCGAGAGTCCGGTGGCATTAAATCACAATTAATTATCATCTGTCATTATTTTTGTCTTCTTATAATATCTATATATCGAGAATGAATGTCATTATTTTTATTTGTGTGACAAGGATTCACAATTAAAGTGCCTAGACTTCGCTGCCTCGCTCCGCTATAATTTGAAATTTTAACCAATAGTATTGCAAAAAATCTCCACACTACGTGACTCACTAACATTCTGACTGACATGATTGGCTACCTTATATTTCTGGCCCTTTTAATGTCATCTCAAAAAAATTGTTTATTATTGTAAATAGTGGTCTGGAGGGTGTAGTTTAAATAATACAATTCCATAATTATATGTAAAAATACTCTGTGAATGCAATTCAAGCCTGAGACATCAAGACTGACTTCACATTCAGAAGAGATTAATGAAAATATAGAAAGGAAGAACTGAAAATTTGAGACGAATCAGAAATAACTTGACTCTGGCAAATGCACAAGATGAGCGAAGTCAAACTCGTTTGAGAAAAAAAAAACTGCGGAAACCCCATGGTATATTTTATGACTGAAAGAAAGAAAGAAAATATATTTATTTCGCCAGAAATGACGCACAAACACGCTACAAAAAATAAAAAGAAAAACAAAATATATTGATGGGATTGTGACCTTCAACGTAATATATTACTCTCCTGTCTCCTGAGGCTCCGAATTACGTTATCGATTTTATAATGATACTAACGACGTCAAATTGCTACCAAGTGAGTGGAAAAACTCCTGAAATTGGCTTTCAGCGGTCCCGCGATTTCATTTGCATCTATAGATTATACTAGCTCTTCACCCGCGACTTCATCCGCACTGCAATTTTCTGAAGGATACTTCATTTTTTCTAGTAATAAATACGACCTAAGCTACTCAGGGATAATGAAGCTTTCAGATGGTGAAAGAATTTTTAAAATCGGTCGAGTGGTTTTTGTGTTAAATCGTTAGTTTACGTGCTGGTTCTGCGGCTTTGGCTGCTGAAAACCACAAACGGCGGAAATATAGTAGCCTTACTGACAACTGCATTTTTGAGCCGTTTGGGGTTGAAACTCTGGGACCGTGGGGTCCGATTGCTCACGTCCTATTTAAAGATCTAGCAAAACGCTTAGTTGACGCTTCGCGTGACCCAAGAGCTGGCTTTTACCTTGGACAGAGGATAAGCATTGCCATACAACGTGGCAATGCAGCCAGTCTTTTGGGCTCACTTCCAGTCGATAGCGATGGGGATGAATTTTTTGGAGCCATATTTTAGTTAGGAGTTTTATTTTCTATTTTAAGTGTATATATTTGGTTCTTTAAATAAATTTGTTACCCCTTTAATGTAACCTAATAGCAAAATAAATATGATTTGACTATTTACAACACTATACGAGTGTTTTAACGTACGTCATACGGTCATTATAGTCTATTAGAGTACTAAATATCCATCCCAATCTGCACTTCAAGCTTCAGCACTTCATCTGATAACTTCAAGCTTTAACGACTTATTAAAGCTTGAAGTTATCGGTGGAGAAAGAAGGAACATTAAAAACTTATCAAATAGAATCACACCTCAACCGCTGGACTAATCACTACATATTATAAAACAAAGTGCTCCGCCGAGTCTGTCTGTCTGTTCGCAATAAACTCAAAAACTACTGCACCGATTTTCATGCTGGTTCCACTAATGGATTGAGTGGTTCTTGAGGAAGGTTTTAGTATATAATTTGTCAAGCAGGCGAAGCCGCGGGCAACAGGTATTGAAAGATAAAACACAGATAAACCTCAACTTCGATTTGGCCATACTCGTAGAATACATTTTATCCCGGCAGCACATTCCAGTCGCATAATTTTCCACATGCATACAATTTTTTTTTAGGGATGGGAAATCATGAAATGACTTCTCCCGCTCTGGGCGGAGCGAGAGGGAGTGTCAGACTTCTACTGACTAAAACCCATTCATGTTCCTTCATTGCCCTTTGTGTTCCGGAGCCACGGTATCTCTTTCGAATAGTCCCGCAACTCCGGCAGGGTTCCACATGCATACTAGCGAAGCGTCTAGCAAAATGTATTGTACAATAAGGTATAAAAATGCATTTCCGCAAACAGGACACGTAGTATTATCGACAAACTATTTAACTTAGACGAGTTTAAAATAAATTCTCTCTAAGGAAGTAGGTTTCTATCTCAAACTTAGATATTGAAAGCTCTCTCATGGTAATGGCGAAATGCTCTCCAGGTATAAAGGTACTAAGAATATTGGTGAGCTCTCAAAGGTATGAAGCGAATCGGAAAATGTGTGTTTTTGGTCAATGTGCAGATAGAATATAATATATTGCTCGAGACATAGTATGACTACACAGTGCCTCCTACTAATTTTAACATTCACATCGCATTCGCAAGCTGTCAAAAATGTATGAAAATTAAAAGGCTTTTCTGACAGTTTGCGAATGACATGCGAATGCGAAAGTTGTTTAAGGCGAGGTTGCAGTACTGTGTGTTTTGACGAACAACAGCGACTGTCCGGCGAGCGAAATAATGCCTAAATTTTGTTTGTTTTTCTTCTTGGCGAAAACTGATAAAGAAGTAATATAATATGGTTTCAACATTTACTTCAAAATAAAAAGCTCTATCTATTGATTTAACTTTTATATATATTCGTGATAAAATCTCTTAGCAGTACACGTTTAAAAATTGTAATTTAGTTTTGATAAAAAAAGTATCGAGGCAATCATTCTAAATCGCGTTTCTATCTTTACTATTTACTTGAGGGTATGTTCAATTTTTATGTAATGATTTTTATTTATTTAAAAACTCATAATTAATTAGATTTTCAGATGTTCAGAAATCTTAAAAAGTACTGCAAACCCGCCTTAAAAAATGGTAGAATTGGCCCTCTGGTCTATTGCAGTTTAAGCAAGCAGTTTTTTGCTTACTGCCGTTGGGCGTGTAGCGGTGACCATCCATTTAATACCTCATTTGATCCAATTCAAGCCAGCTAGTCTATTCTGTAAATAACCATTTCGATATCGACTTCACCTGAGTGAATCAAAGTTTACAAAGTGAACTTTATTTCACACATCATAAGGTCTTATATTTATAAGAATTTGAAACTCACCTCGGATTCCGCTGTCGAGACACGAAAATGTTGTTACAGAATAGCACTGCTGGTATTCCCGATTTTCTGAATATTTCATCACTTTGAATCAATAATAAACAAACAAATAGTGATACACTCACTGAGTACGATTTCTGAATTAGGTACCTAAAAATGGAAGTCCGTTTAATCTGGAATATCTTTTCCATTTACACCAAATCGCCAAGAACATTTCAAAGAGATTTCCCCATCAAAGGAAAGTTAAGGAAACGAAACTAAAAATGATTCCACTCACAAAGAAGAACCCTCCGTGCGTCTTTATGTACTTACGTATATGCAGAACTTCTAATGTAAGCTAAGGCAGAAAATTTACAAGAAAATTCTCATTTTCCGAGTTTAGCGTTTCATTGGTCTCTTTGAGAGATTTTTTGTGTGGATATATTTTCTGATGTTTGGGGTGTGCAAAGATTTTTAGGGTTCCTTACCCAAAGGTTACCCTTTGGTATCGGAACACATTACTAAGCCTCTCCGTCCGTCCGTGGGTCCATTCGTCCGTCCCTATATCTGTTAGTTCCTATATCTGAACAGCTAAACAGTTGAAATGTTCACAGAATAAATATTTTTTTGCCGCTATAACAACCAATAATTAAAATTCAGTAAAATTAAAGGAGATGAGAACATACAAGAAACATGTTTTGGTACGAAACCATTCGCGTGAGAGTCCGACTCGCACTTGGCCGGCTTTTTGGTAAATGGAATATTTTAGAAATGGTTCTCGTATGTGTGTTTTCAATAAGTGCCTGAATTTGGTGCTGAATAATAATAATCGTTTATTCGCATGAAATCTTCCTGAAAAGGTCTTTCGCTTCTCGAGCCTACTTTATTTAAGAAACTGTTTTAACAATGTAATAAGACTTTAATTTTACCATAAATAATAGATTTAATCAATTCATAGTAATAGTAAGAATTTGGATGAAATTTTCCAGCATTTGAAAGTAAAATTAGCCACATCTGAAGGTAAAATGATTTTAAGACTGACATCTTTCACAAATGAATCTAGCCAATAACTTTTCGTCGAAAGATGGAATTAGTTAGTAGTTTATTTAACAGTGGTTTGGTTTACCTTCTGATGCCGTAAAGCCTTTCTATACTCTTGCAGGTATCATACTTTATCCTCTAGTCTTATTTTTTTATACAAAACGGGGAAACTCTTGGCCAAAATCTCACCTGATGGAAAGTGATGATTAGGCTGAAGATGGGAGCGAGTTTCACCCGGAATCCTCTTAAACAGAGGAACTGGCTGTCATACCTCTAACTGCCGGAACACAACAATGCTGTTAACATTGTTGTTATGGCGACAGACTTAGACATGATGGTGGTAGCTTGCCAGGCGGACTTAGAACAAGTCCTACCACCAACCAAACCGAGCAAAAAATTTGCCTCCGCTGGGAATCGAACCCGGGACCTCTGGGTTTGAATCAGGTGGAACCACTAGACCACGGAGGCGGCTAGTGTCACCTGTTTAGCAGCACCCGGGGACCACGTGTAGGGATTCGCTGAAGGGTATTCTCCTACGGACGCGCGTGACTCGGCCCCAAGTCGCTGCGAAATTTGGTTCGAAAGAGTCACCGCGACCCTGGAAACAAAAGGAGGAACACGGATGGGTTTCAGTCGTAAGAGTCGTCACATTTCCCATCCAAAAAAAGTAAAAAGCCTCTGAAGGCACACTTACGACATAAAACAAACAGAGCAGTACTAGGCACATTTCTTTGAAATAAAGAAAATTTCGGAAAACAAAAGCTTTTTCATTAACAAAAAGAATGAAGAAGTTTCTCTCGAAGGTGTTCACTTTGAGGACATCATTCTCGCCATTATCCTCATATTGGAGTGCTGATGTAAGCTTAGGGGAGAATTTGTGAATAAAATTCGTTTCTTGCAAGTTTGCGACATTTCATTGGGTTCCCTGAGAGTTTCTTTGTGTGCTAAAGAAATGAGATGTCGGGGCGGGGAAGTGTTTTTATGATTGTTGGGGTGGCGCGGCCGCGGCAGCTGACAAATGGTTGTCACGTGTTTTTTTTCTCTTAGATGACATATTTCACAAAAATCTGTCAGGCATAAACGCATAAACGGGCTCGTTCTTACAAACATTTTAACTATATTTTGATGCTAGTTTTAGTATATTTCATATTTTTTTATCTGTTGAGGAGTTCGCGGCTAAATACCAACAGCCACACGGGTCGATTTTCAAGGTTAAGCAACACTTGCCAAGGTTGGTCTGTGGATGGGTGACCATCTTAACATATCGAGTTTCCTCCGTACCTCGGAAAGCACGTTAAGCTGTTGGTCCCGGCTGTAATTTGTAGATATTTGGCAGTTGTTACGGATTGTGAGAAGCCAGTAAATCTGACTTCAGTCTTGCCAAGAAATACCGTGTTACCCAGTTCATGGCTTGAGGTCTGGTAGGCCGCCGCTCTACGTAAAATACTGGTATTCAGCTGAATCCGGTTTGACTGGAAGCCGATACCAATGTAGTTGGGAAAAGGCTAGGCAGATAGATAGATTGTTAATTTGTGGATGTTTCTAAATAAATAAATATCTTCTGATCGTTTGCTATTAAAAATAAAAACAACATAGCAGATTCTTAGTTCTAGATTGAGCATTTGAATGGACATAAAATACGTTAATCAGAGTGCTAATTCTCAAAATAATCTGTCAAAAAAGTATTGGAATTGGGGCTCTTGGGGCGAATGTTACTTTAAAGTTAGTAAAATTGGCACTCAGTATATAAACTAGTCTCATGATAAGTTTTTTTTTATGAATAAAGCTGAACATGCTTATGTATTTACCAAGGATAGTAGTAATTAAACAGCGTAAGTTTTCAAAAACTCGATTTATTTCAGAATTTTGTCTGTTAAAAACTACAACCCCATACTATTTTGGTTTAGTTTTATGGGACAGACACAATTTATATCATTTAAAAATAATATGAATATGGTATCTAATTAAAATGAATATTATCTGCGAAACGAGTATTGTAGCTATGGTAAAATTTTATGTGCTGCTTATTGTGTGGGAATGTTGTTATTGTTATTGTGTTTATGAATTATAATTTTATTTATTTATTTTATTATATATGTACACACAGAAAAACAGTAATAATTAACATAAGAATTAGGAGTACAAAGGAACTGCTTATTTCTAACAAAATTTCTTCCAGCATACCTGCGACAGGAGCAATGAAAAAGAAATGTAGACAATAATGTGTACGAACAAGAAAAGAAGAATATGTAAAGCCTTATTTTAAAACCAAATTACAAATAAAAAATACTAAAATAGGCATACGTTTGACCACTATCTCACCTGATGTCAAGCGATGATGCGGTCTAAGATGGAGCAAGCTTGCCTAAAAGTAACCTATTCACTCTTGACCTAAAGACTCCCAGGTTATAGCTATCAGGAAAAACAGACTTAGCAGGGAATAGCAGGGAATCCCACTCCTTAGCTGTGTGTGTGAATTAAATCTATAATTATATTATAAAGCTGAAGAGTTTGTTTGTTTGGTTGAATCTCAGGAACTACTGGTCCGATTTAAAAAATTGTGTGTATTCAGTATTAGATAGCCCATTTATCGAGGAAGGCTATTAGGCTCTATTATCATCACGCTAAGGCAAATAGGAGCGGAGCAATAATGGAAAATGTGACGCAGACAAAGTTGCGCGGGTCAGCTAGTTAAATATAAAAATCGTTCAAGACACCCACATCCATATAGATAGTTACTGCTTATATACATTTCATGTTCCCATCTGTTCGGTAAACGAATACGTAATCTTATTTCCGAACTGGCCTGAAAATAATATAAAAAGTTGGAACTTGTTGCCCGCCGAAACTTAGTTAGTTAACAATTTACAACTGAGGATAGATAAGAGAGAAATAAGTGTTACTTTCACAAGAAAAAGTTTCATGTAATAAGACCCGAGTACTTTTAGTTGAGCAAAATTGTTATTTATGCGATCATAATATTACGTAAAATTAAAATGTGGACAGTCCAGAAATTCTCCGTTTTTAGACTAGGTAGTACTAAGCCTCCGCTCTTTCTGTCTTTCTGACCGTCCGTCTGTATGTCAGCTGACCGTGTCTCAAAAACCATAAGAGGTAGACTGTTGAAATATTCAGTTTACAGTTACAAAAAAATATAAGCGCCTTCCAAAAAAACACAACCGGGTATAAAATAATCTTAATTTTAGAAGTCGGTGTTAAAAAATGAGGACTTCCGAAATTAAGGTTATTTTGTAGTTTTTTTTTTGGAAGGCGGTTATAATATATTTAAACGTTAAAAAAAATTGCGTAGACTAAGCGGTTTAGTCACCCATCGAAGACTCAACCTTAGCAAGCGTTGTTTAACCTTAAAATTGTGTGTTACCTGAACTGCTGTTATTTTTTAGCCCCGATAGATAAACCTTTTTTTTACGGTTGATAGGCACGCGTTTGACCACTATCTCACCTGATGGTAAGCGATGATGCGGTCTAAGATGGAGCACGCTTGCCTAGAAGCAACCTAAACCAAAAGTAAAAATCTTCCAAGCAATTATAATAATTATATTTTAAGATTCTTCATAAAAGCTGTCAGTTGAAACTGACGGAACTCAAGATAACGAGACGTCTGTCAGAGACAGCTCCCTCATTATAAGTACATAGAATACATGCTTATGTACCTATTTACAAAATGTTGGTACACGAATAGGCCTAAAATGGAATTTGAAATTGAAATGTTGGTTGGTATGTGTGTTTTAATATGGATTCTACAAAGAGTAAGTATTAATACTGTTTTTATTAAGTAAAAAAGCGTGAAATTTTTGGCCCAGAATATTACAAATTGTTTTTCTTTTTACACGACTGCCCAAAAAAGGGAATGATTGTTTGTTTGTGAGTTTATTTATTTCACCATAGTTATGGTGGAATAAATAAATGGCTTAACCGATTTCAATGTATGTGGTATGGTTAGAAGCGTTGCGTTATCCCGAGTAACATAGGCATCAGGGCTCCTTTCGGAAATGTTCCAGAGTAACTACCTTCTCGAGACTGCAATACAAAGTTGTGTCGACGCTTTAAATTTTTTGGCGAATGCTTGTTTCTCGTTTTTAGGTAATTTAGACATGGCAGTCGTGTTTTTTAATCAAATATTTATAAATATAGAAAACATTTATTAATTTCACTGTACATAAAGCTCAAGAATGGTCGCTCAATCTGTGTTACCCAGCTGTAACGGGGTCTGGGTGAGGTTTCTTCTAGAGATGCGTTGACCACATCGTCGCGAATTATAAAAACAAGCAATACAAATAAAATTCTGCCGTTATTGATTGATTGAGTGACGGTCAGACAACGCACAACCAAAACAACTGGTCGTCAAAAGCTGATATTTGGCATGAAGGTTCCTTGGAGTGCGTAAGCTTCGCTGAAATTCTTACAAGAAGGGGAAAAATGGGATAGGGTAAAACTAAGATAGTTGCCCCAGGGGTATAGTTGCCTCGATTTTAATTACTCTAGTTTCACGAATGTATTACATGTTATTTTATTTATCAATCGAGCGACCACAACTACAACAACCCCGACTAAGTTGACAACGTTGCATGTGTCTGTGCGATTTCAGGGGAAGGAAAAGTGCGATCAAAGTTTTTGCCGGATAAGTCTTTTTTCATGGTGGGGCATCAATCCTATATTTAATTTATATATATAAGATAACTATCCTTTAGACGGGATAGTTGTTACAAAGTTTAGAGGTTCAAAAAATCGCCAATGCTCTGGAATTATCAAAGATAATGTTTTTTCCTTTCCCAAACTTGAAGATTTTAAACCAAAGTACATAGCCATTTTAAAAATAAAGTATTTTGCTTTTGTACTGAGAGTACTTAGTATTTGCTTAGCATTGTGTCATTTCAGCCATTGACGGCACATATGTGAGTACTGTGTACCTTTATCTTAAACCTTAACTATCACTTTTAGGTTTGTTTTTGACTTAAACGTACCCTGGCGGTTGGGAGTGTCATGCTTACTCAAAAGTCTAGCTGATGGTGGCGTATGCGTTTGATCATTTAACACCCTTAAAAATGGTTGAGCCGAACGGTGCTGGCGCATGCGTCATGTTCGTGAACGGGCGCCGTCAGTTGGGACTGGTCATTTCTCAGCTGCCATGGTTGATTTTAATTATTTCTTTGAATTGTTCCTCTTTTATTCTGGACACTTTTATCCTGCTCGTTTTTTACATCGTTCTCACACGTATGTATAATTTCAACCCAATGTAAACAAACCTTGTTACAATTTATTATTTTTAAAAGGGAGGGATCCGTGGAGTTTCTTACACGTTCTTCTCCATAGAGATCTACGCTTTGGAACGTGCAAATAGCTTCAACTTTTTGGACCGACCGTCCGAGACCATTTAAAAGTGCCTGTAAATGGTTTAATTGAAATAAATGCTTGAGTTTTTGAGCTTTAGAGACATAAAGTATTTTCTAAATGTGTGGCAACTATCATGGACCCTACGCGCGTACGAAGTCGCGGGAAAGAGCTAGTAGCCAGCACACAAAAAAACACTATATCTACATGTATCATCAGCACCAAAAGTGTCAGACATACCTATGATGAAGAATTAGAACTATGCTCTACATCTGACGATAAGCATCAAAAGCGCTGTATTTTCGCGGAAACGCCTCGGTAACCCACGTTTGCTTTTCAAACCACTGAACTAACAAGTGATACAATAGTCGGTCTATTTGAGACACTTTCTCATGATCTATATGTGCATTTTGTCACACATTTTTTTATTTATTTTACGAACAATGGCTAGTTTAAAGCGGATACAGAGATTGCGAGGCATGCGCAGCGTTCGGGCGCTCACCGCGTGCTTCACCATGTGTGGACGTTCACATTCGTGGTGAGGCATGACTAACTAGACCAAGATGTTCAAAAATGTATGGAGCCTGGGCCAAGACCTTGTACAGTATCCAAAAAAATAGGGATTTATATAATTAAAACAGTTCGCAACTATCCAATTTCTTTAACATAGCTTTGGTTGCTGGAAAAACACAAGAAATTACACTTGAAACTGCACCACACAAAATACATCCATTATGGCGGTAAGCTGTCATTTTGATTTATAAAAAACATTTGACATTTATTTCTGACATGTTCACTTACCTGTTTTAATTTTGCATATTTCTTTGAATCAAAATAAACTATGATAATTTCAGTATTACCAACTTTTTACAATACCGGGAGTTTTCAGGAACAAAATCTCACACGCACGAGTACCCAATGAAACCCTTATCCCAATCAAATTCATGAAATTCCCTGAGGCTTTCAGTTCAGGGACGAATTTCACACATTAAACTAATTTAAAGTCGGTAAGTTATACCATTTCCAATAGAATAAATAATAAAATGAAAAGTTTAGTCGTTAGTCGATAGAGTTTAAAAAAAAAACACTGTATTATTACCCCATCAAAAAGTGTAGCTATAGTAAAGATCAAATTCTGGAAAGTAATAATACATAGCAGTGAAGTAAAAACGATGTAAACAAAACTTTGTAATCTATACTATCTATACTTAGGGCGGGTTGTTTCAACTACACTTAACGCACGCGTAAACGTTAAAAATGGTGCTAACTATCGTCAAATAAAAAAATTGGATTGTTTCACAAAATGTCAGCGTTAACGCACGTAAAATATAACGTTTACGTTAACAGATGGTCTGAGCACTCGTTAACGTAACTTTAGTTGCGTCAAATAGAACAATATTGTGAAAATTCTTTTGAATTCCACAATACCAGTTCTTCTGATGACACAAATAAGTGGTGGAATGCAAAAAAAGCTATTTAGGTAGGACCCGTGTCAATAACTTAGCTATTGGGATGAGCAGGAATTTAGGAATATACCAGAATGTTTTGAAACAACGCTTCTAATTTAACGAACGTCAAACGTCGTCCGTAATCGTAACTTTTTTGACGTACGTATGTTACGTTAACCAACTGTTTGATACAACCCGCCCTTAATATTATAAAGAGGTAACATTTGTATGTAAGTTTTTATGTAGGGGGTAATCTCAGGAACTACTGGTCCGATATGAAAAATTCTTTCAGTATTAGATAGCCCATGTATCGAGCAAGGATATAGGCTACATATCATCACGCTAAGACTAAAAGGAGCCGAGCATTAATGGAAAATTTGACGCAGACGAAGTTGCGTGGGTCAGCTAGTAATTTATAATTTTTAAAAGAGTATCCGTGGAGTTTCTTGCACGTTCTACTCCATAGAGATCTACGCTTTGGGACGTGCAAATAGCTTCATCTTTTTGGACCGACCGACATTGACAATTCAAGTGCCTGTAAATGGTTTAATTGAATAAATGCTTGCGTTTGAGTTTGGCAAACTAATAGCAAAGAGCTCATTTTAACAAAAGTACATTTAATTTTCAAAAAAACATAATTGATGCAGTTTTAATTTACATTAAAATGGGCCTGAGAATCTACAAATGAAAATTGGTTTTTGTCAGTTTAAAAAAAAAAAATGTTAAAAACGAGAGCTTTCCTTTAGTTTGTCATATGTTGTTAGTTCAAAGATACATTAATTAGAAAAGTTTTGTTCGTATGACCATTCGTTCATCATCTACCTAGCCCTTTCCCAGCTATATTGAGGTCGGCTTCCAGCCAAACCGGATTCAGTTGAATGGTGGAGCGGTTACCTACCAGACTTCCATAACCCATTAACTGGGTAACACGGTACTTCTTGGCAAGATTAGAATCAGATTTTCTGGCTACTGACAATCCGTAACGACTGCCAAATGACAGCCGACTCCTCCAGCTTAAGGTAATTTCCAAGGCACGGACAGGCTTCGGATGTTAAGACAGTCAACCATCTAAGGACCGGCCTCGGCAACTGTTGCTTAACCTTGTAGATCGACCCAAGATCATATAGCCACAAACTCCTCAAAAATATGTACCTAACTTATTTGCTCCAAAATTGTACGTAGTTTTGTTGTGTAGCAGAAAGTATACCGTCATGCTACGAAAGCGTAGCGGCGGCGTAGCAGCGACGTTCTCATTTTTGCTACGTCGTAGGCGATAGTATAATCCCGACCCGTGCCCTCTACGAATTTCCGTATGGGCAATGACGTATTATATATAGACACGTCATAAACCAACATCGCGGCGCTTAAAAACGGCGAAAATACTAGATAGCTACTAATACGCATGAAGAAAGGGAAATAAAATATGTCACCGTACGGCGGGATGCCTGTTGCTAGAGGGAGATAAATATACATCTTCATCCAATAGTCAAATTGACATCAAAACAAACGTAGTGTCGCGCGACAGGTTGGTGCGTAACTAAGCGCGATGTGGCCAATTGGCTTCATTTCATGTTGTCATTTTAGAGTGCGGACAACGTATCTATAGTTTTATATATCATTGCGTATGGGTCTATAAAATTACGGGTTGTAAGGTACCCAAAAGTCTTACAAAGCGGTATCGTCGTACTCAGTTATAGTGTCAGGTTTAATGTAAAATACTGGTATAAAGCTGCATAAGCTTAGACTTGTAGTGTAAATAGACAGCAAAATGATAACCGATTTCATAAAAATGGCGACCAATTTCAACTGAGATTATACACCTAGTCGTACATATTACAGTGCACACGTGTTTGCGCAAGTACCCTCTTTCATCACTTCCGATAGGATAGCAACCAGACCATAACGGCTTAACGTGCTTTTCGAGGCACGAGGGACGAGGGTGTCACACCATCAACTTCAAAACTCTAGGCTTCCACAGATAAATTTCTGGTAAAAAATCCATTAACACATTTTGTACCTACGTCCTGGGTGTCGAAACCAGGACCCCACACTCATGACCACTAGGCCAAAGGAGCAATCAGCCTTAAGATAGCGGGGGAAGACTTAGTAGATAGATTGGAATGTAGCCATATTTTTAGGGTATCGTACTCAAATTGTAACCAACGAAACCCTATTACTCAGCCTCTTCTATATGTCCATCCGTCTGTCTGTCAACGGGCTGTAGTTCAAGAACCGTAATAGGTAGTTATCACAGAGTGTGTTCATTGCCGCTATTTAATTAAAAATTAATGGGCTCCCTACAAGAAACGTGTTTTTTTTTTCGGTTTATGGAGTGTGAGAGTCCGACTTGCACTTGGCTAGTTTTTTTAACCAACTTCCAAAAAAGGAGGAGCTCTATTCGTCGGCAATTTTTTTTTCGAGGTATCTGGTTCAATTTGTGTGGTTCTTTTTTAGTTCGATGCGGCTATTTGCTATTTGGTCCCGTAAAAAATTAATTCAGTTTCGCTCAGTAGTTTTGATTGTATGAGCATTTTTGCTTATTTCAATTTTTTCAGTCAACAGTCGTATCGATACTAAAAGTTTTCCTATCTTTATTGAATATTTAAACCAAATTCTTATTAAAACTTATTCCGAAATGTCAGTGTACATGGAAAAAGTTGGGATTTGAATAAATTGCGAAACTTTTCAGAGTTGGTTGTATCATGAAAGCCTTAGTATATGGGTACCTTCTCGTTGCTAAGCTTCTGACGTTATATACAAGACTAGCTGACCCGCGCAACTTCGTCTGCCTCACATTTTCCATTACTGCTCCGCTCCTATTTGTCTTAGCGTGATGATATATAGTCTATAACTTTCCTCAATAAATGGGCTATCTAACACTGAAAGAATTTTTCAAATCGGACCAGTAGTTCCTGAGATTAGCGCGTTCAACCAAATAAACAAACAAACTCTTCTGCTTTATAATATTAGTATAGATTGATAGAATACTCTTTATCACGTACACATATATGTAAGTTGCAGAGAAATATAATGAAGAAAACGTTACATAGGATGACACAATGGGCGGCCTTATGGGTAGTGGTCATGCCATATTTTATGGTGTTTTTGCTTCATTTCTAACTATGTAACATAAATGCCTGCGGCGTCATTCGTGCGAAACTCATAACATTATGCTACTGGGATAATGAAGTATACTATGTTGCTATGCATGGGGAAGCGGAAAGGTTCTATTCAAAATTTGATTTACAAGGCTACTTCTGGGTAAGCTCGCTCCATCGTAGACTTTGTCTCTGTCATCTCTGACCAAGACGAGAGTCAAGAGCAAACTCATCTCAAATATTTTTTTTTATCGAAATGTGTTTCAACGCAGCAGTGTATGTATCCTTCCACCCCTTTTTTTAAGGATGGGGAATCATGAAATGACTTCTCCCGCTCTGGGCGGAGCAGAAGGGAGTGTCAGACTCTTACTGATTAAAACCCGTCCGTGTTCCTCCTAGAGCCCTTTGCGTTCCAGGGCCGCGGTGACTCTTTCGAACAAATTCCACAATGATATATCGTCTTTAGACCATAATTACGTGTGAGAGAGACTGAAGTATACGGGACGAATAGCACTATCCCGTTTTCACAATAAATTCAAAGTGCATTGACACTTTGGAGTGCGGCCTGGTAGCCGCACAGTAAAAGTGCATGCAAATTCTACATTTTATCCAATACTAGCTGACCCGCGCAACTTCGTCTGCGAAACATTTTTCATTACTGCTCCGCTCCTGTTGGTCGTAGCGTGATGATATATAGCCTATAGCCTTCCTCGATAAATGGGCTATCTAACACTGACAGAATTTTTCAAATCGGACCAGTAGTTCCTGAGATTAGCGCGTTCAACCAAACAAACAAACAAACAAACAATCAAACAAACAAACTCTTCTGCTTTATAATATTAGTATAGATAACTGAATTCGACGTTCATAATATATTACTCGTATGACTGGGATGCCTGATGACGCAGCTTAAATATGTTGGTAGGTATCTCAGTGTTATCAAATTTGAAACACAATGCGTTATGTCGTCAATACAAGAAACTACGTAAATGCGTTTTCCGTGTACCATTGAGATGTCGTGTCCTCTCGTTTGACGTCGTCTCATTCTCACCCATGATCTACGAAAGCAAAGTTAATTTGACGACTCGATTGGCGCAGTGGTCGAGCGATTGGCTTATGCGCTGCGTGTCGGTGGTTTGATTCCCGCACGAAACAAATATTTGTATGACCTACAGATAGTCAAAATTCAAAATTCAAAAGTCATTGATTGAAATTAGGCTGAGAGCCAACACTCTTTGAACGTCAAGTTCTACAAAAGACAGTCCCCCAAATCGCCCGCCCTTCACCACTTCCTAGTGTTTTAGCTGTGGAGAAAAAGTGGCCAACAAACTCCCCAGCAACACATCTGTCTGTTACGTTTTAGGAACTCGAATTTATACAATGAGTAGAATGCAACGTAATAAATACATGATACAAAACAAAACAAAAGTTGTTTCCGGTCTGGCTTTTTGTGTATATGTTTGTATGTTTGCAAATACACCAAAAAAAAATAATAAATAACCGGCCACGTGCAAGTCGGACTCGCGCACGAAGAGTTCCGTACCCATTATCTACAAAAACTGCAAAAAACCATGTGTCTTGAGCCCCCCCTAAATATTTATTTTATTTTGTTTTTTTTTTCTACATTTATGGCAACTGAGCCGGTTCCGACTATTCTGCCAGTGTCACGTGGTTAATATTTATTGTTAGAGCGGCAACAGAAATACATAATCTGTGAAAATTTCAACTGTCTAACTATAATGACGGTTTATGAGATACAGCCTGGTGACAGATGTACAGACAGACGGACAGACGGCAGAGTCTTAGTAATAGGGTCACGATAATATACCCTTTTTGTTTTTTAAAACCTATACAAAGGTGCTTATTTTAGGGGCTTTGCTTCCGTAGCAAGTCCATACCATCCATTAATGCCATCGACTACCCTAGAAATAGATACACAATGTATAGAATAAAAAATAATATTCTTTTCTCAGTTCATTATCACGAGCAGATTTTGAAGTAAACACTTACGACTTGTATGTCATAGGAAGGTGCTAAAGTCCTGTTGCAATGTTCACAACTTCGTTTATTTTGTTTGCTGTTTATTTTGTCGATCACAAGTGTTTGGGTTGAGCTTGCTTCACATAGACTTTGCTGTTTTTACCTAGTTCTATCAGTTTGGTTTTACCAACAAAATAAAATAATCACATGTCAGCAAGGAATGGAACGTAGCGTGTTAAATATCAAGAGAGTATAGAGAATAAGGCACACTAAAATAAGATCCAAAACAAAAGCAATAATAATAATAAATAATAATAATAAATAATAATTAATAATAAATCTTTATTCAAAAGTTCAAATTGGTACAATAAAACAATAAATCTTAGATAATAATATAGGTAAAACGATTTTAGATGCCTGTACTAGGAGGGTCCTGTATCACAGGCGGCAAGGGCGCAAACAGTGTACAATAAATTGCCTTAGATTTTTTAACAATATTTACTTAATATTACAATTGTTAATTGAGTAATGTTAATTTATTTTACTAACCTAATTTACTTAATTAAACAAATATCCCCTGAAATTAATAATAAAGATCAAAAATTGTAGCTAAGTTTAGTTTACATAAATTACTTAATTGAAACACTTCATTAGTTTCTCATACACAGTGTGAACAATTGGCGTCAGCAGAAATGTTTAGTGGGTTAAAGTCAATGTTGCAGAATTTTAACATAGCAACTCATGTATTGAATTGTGTTTGATTTTTGTACTGGGCGGCTAATTCACTTAAACAGCAACAAATTCAGGGGAAGTAGGTCATCACAGCGGAATGTTCTTTTTGAATCAGCATCAGGTGTAAGTCCGGAAATCTGGCCTTGAGTATGACGCTCTAGGCGCCCTCATAATTGCAATATATGCAATCAGCTGCAGCCGCCAAAATTAAAGTGGAAAAAGGCCGGCCACATAGCGCGTCTTGAGCAGCATGGGCTAAAATACAATCCTACAAAGAGTGCAAAGCTGTTGTTGTTTAGAGGAAGAAATAAAAGTCCCCCAAATGTCCCTTCCGTGGAACTAAACGGCTTGCCTTTAAAGAAAGTTGCACAATTTAAATATTTGGGCCATATTGTTACAGATGACTTAGATATGGAAAGAAAATGCAGGGCGATGGCTGTGAGGCGAAACATGTTGGCACGCAGGTTTGCTGGTTGTTCAGTACCGGTTAAAATAACACTTTTTAAGGCGTTTTGTCAAATATTTTACACCAGCAGTCTGTGGGCTAATCATACCCAAAAAGCAGACAGCACACTGCGCATTCAATACAACAATTCCTTCAGGGCGCTGTTGAGGCTTCCAACTTACTGCTTCAGGGATGTTCGCTGACGCGCACACTGATGATTTTTTCGCCATCATGCGCAAAAAAGTGGCATCGGTGTTGCGCAGGGTGAGCGGAAGCAGCAATAGCGTTCTGAAGGTTTTTACAGACAGGTTAGACGGGCCTACAATGGATAGGTTAATCAAGCTACATGTCAAATATGGGACTTGATAAATCTTCATCTATTTTTAACCTACTTTCCAAAAAGGAGGAGGTTCTCAATTCGGATGTTTGTAATTTTTTTATGTTTGTTCGGGCATAACTCCGTCGCTTGCCAACCGATTTTAAAAATGATTTTTTGTTGGAAAGGGAATACTTCCCAAATATTCCCATGATAAAGAAACCAGGATCTGATGATGGCATCCCAGAGAAGTCGAGGGGAACTATCGAAAATCGTATGGGCAACTAGTGCGTTTGTATTTTGCTTTTCTGCGATTTTGCAGTGGTGTTGTTAGGTGTACCACTAAAAAGTGAAAAATAAAAAACTTTTTACAAAAAAATATAACCGACTTCCAAAAAAAAAACACTACAAAGTAAAAAATAACTTTAATTTCGGAAGTCGGTGTCAAAAACGAACAAATTAACAAAAACACCGAGTTCTGAAATTAAAGTTATTTTTTACTTTGTAAGTAGTGTTTTTTTTTTGGAAGTCGGTTGTATTTTTTTGTATAAAGTTTTTTTATATTTTTGTGTTGGTTTTTGTACTCATTCGTGCCTAAGTGTTACTACTAACACAGTTTTTAGGTTTTTTTTGGTAATACGAACATGCTATGGGCCATTGACGTCTGAAAAATAAAGGTTTTTTTTAAGGGTCCTAGATGGACAAAAACAGTTACGCTGTGGAAAGGTCCGTCGGGCAAGCGCTATAGGGGACGACCATTTACTAGATGATTAAAAAACTAGCTGGCCCACAGTGGCAACAAATAGCCAGGACCGAGAAATATGGAAATCTTTGGAGGAGGCCTTTACCTGAGCGGGGTTCCAGTAAAATAGTAGAAATAACACAACTGCGGTAGGCATTTTTGTTAGAATAGTTAATATCGGGATTGCTACCATGTATCTTTTTATTTGCGAGGTTCCGATATTTCGGCACTGTTGCAAGCGCCATGATCACGGAACGCGAAGCACGGAGTCATGTTTTTATCAGACAATCAGGTGGTTCAAGCCTGCAATGCCCTAGCCAAACTAGAAACAACTTTACACAATATGTTTTCCGTGTGTATCGAACCCACGACCACCGAGTCACAGGGCAAACGCCTAAACCAGTCGACCGCGGAGGCAGTAAAGTCGCAAGTTTTACGTATAAGTGTAGTGTCTATATATTTAAAATATAACTCTATTGATTGCTGAACAACGCTCTCTCGTGGGCAATCACTTAACATACTCTTTCTAAGTTGACATCATAATACCTATTGCTCTGTAAGATATTCAATATTTGTTTAAGTAATAATATAATAATATTATACGATACATATAAACTGGTTTCAATGACATAAAAGGTAATGTTAAAAGTTGAACAATTCAAACATCTGATTTAGTCATGTGAGGAGTTTCATAATAAACTTATGTGCGTACATGTGGTGTTATATGACATTATCACTTAAAAAAATACTTACTCTTTTAATTGTAATTAATCTATACTATATATAATATTATAAAGCAGAAGAGTTTGTTTGTTTGTTTGTTTGGTTGAACGCGCTAATCTCAGGAACTACTGTCCGATTTGAAAAATTATTTCAGTGTTAGATAGCCCATTTATCGAGGAAGGCTATAGGCTATATCATCACGATAAGACCAATAGGAGCGGAGGAGCAGTAATAAAAAATGTTACGCAGACGACGTTGCACGGGTCAGCTAGTTGTAATATAATCGATCTTATATAGAGTTTTGGTCTTAAAATAAATTTTAAAAAATATTTAGAAAAAGAAAACCCTACTCACAGATTTCCTACAAAACACACGACAATGAACCCACTGTATGTGTTGTTAAAAACAAATGCAGTATGAGAACCTTCAACGATTGCGGACCCAGGTTCATTCTGACCAAATATTGCATTCTCCACAGGCAGTACGTCCTTAGTTGTCACTCTTGCACAACAACTAAAATCAAATGAAATCAAAATTCAGTGTTTCAAATATACCATTTACATGCCCTTTTAAATAGTCAAGGTCTGTCAGTCAAATAAATGAAGCTAATTCTGCCGCGCTAGCGACAAGAGCAGCAAGTTGTTTTGCAACAAAAAACACTCACCGACCTTATCTCCAGCGCGGCAGTTGCAAGTTTCAAAGTAGATCCTATGAAGAAGAACGTGCAAGGAACTCCATGGGCACGACCAAATTATGGTTCCATTTGTTCAAGCACTTTGTTAAAATTATTTTTGCATCCCCAATTGATTTAATCGAGTCCAATACAAGTCAAATAAAATTAATTATGGACAATCTATTAATTAAGGAAAAACGTCACATAAAGAAGAAGAATAAGTAGTTATGTGACTGGCAATATCATCCTTAACTCATGTTGTAAAATATGGTAGAACGAACCAAGTACCTAAGGAATCGAATTCCCTGCCTGAGTTTCCTGATAGCTACAACCTGGGAGTCTTTAAATCAAGATTGAATAGGTTACTTCTAGGCAAGCGTGCTCCCGCATCATTGCTTAACATCAGGTGAGATAGTGGTCAAACGTATGCCTATATACAGTAAATAAAAATAACTAAAATCGGCGTGCGACTTATCTGTAAAATCGGACACTTCTTCCCAAATCACTTTAAAAACAAAAGAAATAGGTATTTCTTTTGTCGGAATCGGTGTAGGTACAAGATTCCTTCACACAGCCAACTAATTTGTTAAGCTTAGAAACCTGTTGCTAATTGAATAATCAAGGCAAAGAAAGCAGTCGACTCACGACTGACATTAATCTTACACAATTATTCAACAGATTAACTTAACTAAGATTAATTACTATTACTTCTGCTTTTTGTTTGTTTATCCGGGATTCATTAACGCAGATTAAGGAAGAGTCTGTGTTCCCTTCCATATATACCCGTCTGCCTTCAAAGCATAAGTGAACAGCAGTGCTATTCTGTAACAACATTTTCGTGTCTCGACAGCGGAATCCGAGGTGAGTTTCAAATTCGTATAAATATGCGACCTTATGATGTGTGAAATAAAGCTCACTTTGTAAGCTTAGTCACTCAGGTGAAGTCGATATCGAAATGGTTATTTACAGAATAGACTAGCTGGTATCTTCTGAGCACGCTTGCTCCTTAAATCTCAACGATTCCATCAGGTGTGGTTAAAGTCAAGAGCAAGCCCATTACTCAATACTAACAAGAAAAAGATGGACAATATCAAAAGTTCAAGCTAAGTGGCCAAGTGGCCAGTGTGGTGTTGGTGGCTAAGTTCATAAAGCTCTAGGAATGAGTTTTTTTTTTTTTTTTTGTTCCTACGCCTTTATTTATTTATTTATTTTTATTTATATATACTTTATTGTACACCAAATTTAAAAAACGTACAGAAAATCTTAAACTAAAGACATACAATTGGCGGCCTTATCGCATTCCGCGATCTCTTCCAGGCAACCTGGAATGGAAAGTGATAGCCTAGACATGAAATGGGGTTGCACTTGGTGCAAATAAACAAACAGAAATACAGCATTACAATATGACTACTATAATAGATACATAAATACATACATATTTATTATAAAGTAAGAAAATGTTAACAACATTGAAATTACAGATGGAAAGGAATCACAGTGGTAAGTAGTGTTCCTTAACAAGTTTTTTAAAGACAGGCAGCGATTGTGCGCGTTTAATCGAAACAGGCAATGCATTCCATAGACGAGCGGCTTGGACTGTAAAAGAATTGTCTAAAAAGGTAGTGGAATGCATTGGCATTTTTAGTTTCAAGTTATCTGATGACCTAAGTAATCTCGTGTGAGAGTCGCAAAGAAACTGGAATCGTTTCTTTAGATAAAGAGGAGTGGAAGGGGAAAAGAGCACATTATACAAGAGGGAAAGAATATGAGCATTCCGGCGAAGGCGAATTGGCAACCACTTGAGCTTAACACGGAATTCGGAAACGTGGTCATATTTGCGCAAACCAAATATGAACCTTATGCAAAAATTTTGAAGGCGCTCAAGTTTATCAAGTTGCACTTCAGTGAGGTCAAGATAGCTGACAGCTGCATAATCAAGGATGGGTAGAAGAAGAGATTGTGCAAGTGCAATCTTGGTGGCAGTTGGCAGAAAATTACGCAGTCTTCTCAAAGATGCAGCAGATGCGAATAGCTTCCGGCTAACCTCCTGTAGCTGGGCAGTCCAAGAGAAGTTCTTGTCAATAAAAAAACTTTATGAACTTGGGTATTGGTGATTTTGATGATTATAATTCTGTAACTACATATTTCTTACAGCCGCGAATAATATTTTAATCAACATACAACCTAGCACTGGCCTGCAAATTGCAAGAAACGTCAGAAAATTTGAATTTTCGCGGGCTGGTTGGAGCATTCACCTAAACTAGAATGTGCGGCAAATGAAGCTGGTTCCGTCTATCATGGCGCAGTTAATAATATTAGTATTTACTGCACGCTGAGATCACCGTTGTAAATAACCCCTAGGGATGGGACATACTCTGGGCAAGAGCTTTATTTTTTTTTTTTCAAGAACAGCGACCTATCCCTGCTTCGCAAAGGTGCAATTTATATACAAAAACCTTCTCTTTCTTTATAGAGAAAATCGTATCTAAATCCGTTTCTTAGTTTATAGGGAACAGAGACAACGAGTTTGTTATATCGGGTGTTTTTGACAGCCCTCCGCAAACTGATAGGGTGGCTTCAGTACATCGTATTAAGATGACCGGTACATAAAATTCTTTCAGGAACATTAAGGGAATCCTAAAAACCAGATTGGTTTTATTACCTCACACGCAATGTATCGTTACCGTGGCAAAACGCCACGCAGACATCCATTGCTGTTTTTTTTAAATCAGCTGTTTTGTTAACATAAATGGAGTGTTGCATACAGAGAATGTAATTTTACATTGAAATAAAGGAATATCAGCAGAAAAAACGACAATTTTTTTTTTTCCTGAGAAAATTTCCAGTGGGATATGATTCAGAATAAGGAGCTGAATCAATCCTGTGTTTTTGTGGAGGGCTGTCAAAAACACCCGGTATACTATTTAGTGCTGATTTTTCCAACGCCAGATAACTTTATCGGAGGAATAATTTTGAATTTTTGACAGTTCTTCCATACAAAAACTGTCAAACGTTAAATTTATTCCACGAATAAAAGTTATCTGGCGTTGGAAAAATCAGCCCTTAGGGAAGAAATAGGCTCATGTTTGATCATCTAGATCATCACTATCTCACTTGATGAATGAGAGGTGAACTTTGAACTGATCACTGCAAATGTTCTCTTATACCTACTGAGTGATCATTTAATTTTACATTCTATTGATTGAATATCATTATTAATCATATAATTGACATTCTAAATGAGTAGGTGCTTACTAAATCTTAACTAGTGTAAGAAAGTATATTATATTCCTACCTAAAAGAGTTACCTAACAAATATATTATCATATTTCTAATTTGAATTTAATATATTGTAAACTTTATTCTAATAATTTAACTTATGCACTAATGTTGGTTAGACTAAGTTTTACTTTTAACATAATTTGTTAAAAAGAACGATTTACATATTGTTCTAATATTTCTATGCCAGTGAATGGCGAAACATGCCAGATCTTCCTATATTTAATAAGACCTAATATGTACCATGTTTCATACAAATATAATTATAAATTAATAACCCTTAAATAGGTCACAGAAAATCACTTTACATTACAAAGTTTAATGCCTGTGCAGCTCCTTTTGAGTAGAATAGAATAGAATAGAATAGAATAGAATAGCATTTATTTGCAAATATGGGTAATACATAAGTAGATGTTAGTAGTATAAATCACAGTTCTGCCATATTTCACCATTCGGCATGCAAACATTTCCATTTGACAATATTTGACAAAATTTAAAATCTCATTAAAACATTAACTTAATTGTTCCATTCAATAACAAATATATTAAAATTCAAATTGACATTAAAACATTAATTAATTATAAAAAAATATAAACAGATATAGTAGATAGATATATAGTAGATTTAGACATTTATAATTAGAGCATAAATTAGGTTTAACCTCGGCTCGAAGTTGACACATTCATCATCATTATACAAGACCAAGAGTCCTGTGCGTCTCGCATCCATCGGCTACCCACGACCTTCACCAGGTCCACCGTGCAGGAGGCCTTCCAACGTTGCGTCTTCCAATACGCGTTCGCCATATCCAGTATGACCCGCGCAACTTCGTCTGCGTCACATTTTCCATTACTGCTCCGCTCCTATTTGTCTTAGCGTGATGATATATATAGCCTATAGCCTTCCTCGATAAATGGGCTATCTAAGACTGAAAGAATTTTTCAAATCGGACCACTAGTTCCTGAGATTAGCGCGTTCAACCAAACAAACAAACAAACTCATCTGCTTTATAATATTTGTATAGAAGTATAGATTAGTATAGATAATTTAGAAATACTTTAGATTTTTTTGAGATTTACCTGAGAACTCAAACTCAAGCATTTATTTCAATTAAACCATTTACGGGCACTTTTGAACTGTCAAGGTCGATCGGTCCAAAAGGATGAAGCTATTTGCACGTGCCAAAGCGTAGATCTCTATGGAAAAGAACGTTCAAAAAACTCCACGGACACTTTTAAAATAATAAATCGTTACTAAGTTTTGTTGAACCATAGTCACACAAGCAAGTGTCTAATGAAAGCATTTATTTTAAATTAAAAAACTTAAACCTTTGTAAACATGATTCAACATAACATCCCTCTCAGTGGGCTTTAATATCAACTTCAGCCAAAAAGAGCTACTTTCAGCCAGTTAGAAGTTCAAAGGGTAAGTATGCCAACTTTACACGCTTGCTAAGTAGGCCAGTGGTGCTAAACCGTGGGAGAATTCCAAACAGGCCGTGCAACTTTTATGTGCGATGTAAAGGGATGATGAAACATGTTTTTTATCTCTTGATACCCTTCAAAATGGGTTGGAAATTCCAAAATACTAATTCAACGCGTTTTAGCATGGCAACACCCGCGTGTATGTAATCATGCTGCCCTACTATGACGTCTTAAAACGATCATGATCAAGGTGTGGAAGGGAGACAGAGTTATACAAGACGTAGGTATAACACTATCTGTCTTGTCTTAATTATTCGTCTACGTATTGAAAACGATTCAAATATTTGAGTTCCTAAAACTAACTAGACGAAAACATAAGGGTTATGGCCGCAAGACGACTATGTGAAAATACAACTATATTTTACCTTTTTTAAGGATGGGAAATCATCAAATGTCTCCTACTACTCTGAGTGGAGCAGAAAGGAATGTCAGACTCCAACTGACTAAAACACTCTGCGTTTTCCTACTAATGCACTTTGCGTTTCAGGGTGACACTTTCGAACAAATTCCGCAACGCTGGACTTTCGTCATAACATCTGGGCATAACATTATATTTAATATAAACTACAATACTTTTAAACCACCCATTACCAAAACATATAAGGAAGTTTTACTTGTTGTCAGTATTCGTAAACTTTTCACTCTAAAAGTAAAGCGATTGACCTGAAAATGTTGAGGATCAGACATCCTCTAGATCACTTGAAGTTCTCAGGTGTCACCAATAATGATTGGATATCGGAGTCGTGTGTGAAAGTCGGGACTCAGTGTAAAAGCGAGACGAGAGCGCAGCCTTCAGGGGCCTGGGAGTTTTGTGAAGTTTTTCAATAGCTGTCCTTTGTAGGGAATCTTTGTGTATGGAAACGCAGAATTCTCTAGTTATTCAAAGTCTGTGAGTTTGTTTTACTTTGTAGGAGTTCTAGTGATTATCTCATTTTAACTGTATAAGTAAGAGTTGTAAGTTAGTTGTGGCTAAATGGAGGAGCTCGTGGCTTAATAATAACAGCCGCATAGATCAAGGTTAAGCAACACTTGCCAAGGTTGGTCTGTGGATGGGTGACCATCTTAAAATATCGAGTTTCCTTCGTACCTCAAAAAGCACGTTAAGCTGTTAGTCCCGGCTATCATTTGTAGATATTTGGCAGTCGTTACAATTATCCGAAGCCAGTAAATCTGACTCCAGTCTTGCCAAGAAGTACCGTGTTACTCAGTAAATGGGTTGAGGAGGTCTGGTAGGCAGCCGCTCCACGTAAAATACTGGTATTCAACTGATTTATTCGGTTTTCTGGAAGCCGACCCTAATACAGTTGGGAAAAGGTTAGGCAGATGATGATGCAGTTAGAGTTGTAAGTTTTTGTCTGTGTCTGTATTCTTATAAACTCTAGATAACTTTAAAATACAACTTACACGCACTGGTCTATATTGAGCCGTAAAATATATCTGTCCCATGTACGTCAAGCGTGAATAGGTTACTTCTAGGCAAGCGTGCTCCATCTTATACCGCATCATCGCTTACCAGGTCAAATTTACAAACAAACAAACTCTTCTGCTTTGTAATATTAGTATAGATATTCATAAATTACATCTAATTCGTGATTCGTAGTTAACTTGAGAAATCCAGCTCATTCTCATTAAAAAAAAACTTAATAAACGTATTTTCCAGCTGCCTTCTGTACACTGTTTATTTATCTCGGGATTTAGCTCACACTTCGCATCACTATTTGAGCGCATTAATTATTTCATTATTTCTCGTTAGCGTGGTCCCGCGGCTCACACAAGATGAATGGTTATTTAATTATTTACATTATCACACGATACAATAAGTGCTGTGTGTTGGTAGACTATTGACTTGTTTAACACTTTAATATTAAGGCTAATATTGTTTTATAGTTTTAAAAGGAAACCAAACGAGACCAGCTTAGGGCCTTTTTCCTGCCATGCGTGTTTTTGCCCGTGCGCGGATCTGACCCGCATGCGGGTGATAGCACGCTCCTGGCCACATGCAGGACAAAGATTTCGCTTGCCGCTGCAGTATTGTACGCGTCGCCATTGTCTAAACACGTGACGCGGGTCGCATGCATGGTCCTAGTCTATGACCATGCGTACGACATCACACTAAAAACAACACAGAAGACAGAATAACGCAGCCCGCATCCGGATAGCACGCACTCGGGCGTTGTACCCGCTGCTAATCCGTATTCCGTGCACGTGCTGCCCGTATGACAGGAAAAACTCGTATGAAATGACACGATGCGGGCAGCCCGCATGCGGACCAAAACACACATGACAGGAAAAGGGCCCTAAACAGTTGTACATAGTTTTAGATATTGTCGTGCGTACTAGTGACATCTTTACAGCTAACTTCATATACGGGTAATGTCCATAATTGACATTATCATTATATCCCTAATTATAATAGAAAGCTACATACTACACTGACGCTGAGAGCTGAAAATCGTTCATAGTACAGAAGTGCTATTTTGTAAGTAACTATTTCGATATAGAGCTTCAACTGAGTGTCAAAGCTCACTAAGCGATCTTTTTTGCATAGATTATAAGTCTTATATTACTACGAAGAATAACACTATCTACTATTATTCCAAAAAAATAATATCCGGGGTCTAAAACACGACCCACGAGCAAATTCCACAAGTACCTTTAAAGTAAATACCATTCATAGACGACGGAATACCTACTTATCTTTTATACGTCGATTCGCAATATTTCCCATCACTACTGCTTTTCGTAAATTATTAATGGTTACAGTTCCGAGACGCTGATTGAGTAATAAATGGTTATTTAATTATTAATTGTTTCGGGTACACAATACGTACTGTGATGACTCAGGCTACGGCCGCTGAGATATCACTTGATATTAATCTAATTGAAACATTGTTTGGCTTGGTAGTATTAGGAACTCATCATCTGCCTAGCCCTTTCCCAACTGTATTGGGATCGGCTTCCAGTCCGACCAGATTTAGCTGAATACCAGTATTTTGCGTAGAGCGGCTGCCTACCAGACCTCCACAGCCCATTAACTGGGTAACACGGTACTTATTGGCAAGATTAGAGTCAGATTTACTGGCTTCTGACAATCCGTAACGACTGCCAGAGATCTACAATTACAGCCGGGACCAACGGCTTAACGTGCTTTCCGAGGCACGGAGGAAACTCGGTATGTTAAGATGGTCACCCATCCACAGACTAACCTTCGCAAGCGTTGCTTAACCTGGAACATCGACCTGTGCGGCTGTTAATGTTTAGCCTTGAGCTCCTCTAAGTAGTATTAGGAACTACTCGCACTTATTAAGCTACATTTGCATTTGCTGAACGATTTTGGTCGCACTTGTACAGTTTTGGTTCTATCAGCCACGTACAGCGTCGTAAGAATGAGAAGGTGGCACCGGTGGAACAGTTCAGAACTCTATCTATACACTCGCATGATAATAACACATTTGTCCTCATTTTATACTTGTTTGCCGCGAAAGCTGAATATACGCGGAAAGCTGAACGGATGCGTACGCGTCTCCATACAAAATGGTTGTTTCCTATGGGCATAATCTGAATAGAGCTGAATAAGTGTCAGTAGTCCCTTAATTATTAGGGCTCCCAGTCCGGTTCAAAGCTAATACAAGACTGACTTTATAAAACAATCTAATTTCCTCCTTCTAATTCATTTGAATCCTACCTATCCTATATTTTCATGAAACCTTAAAACCTTATCGACTCGTCAATTTAACCAAGAAGGTCCACAGTACTGTGTTCTTTATGGCACAATTTTTAACGTGTTCATATTTTTGAACGATTGAATGGTGCGCTGCATGTCGCGGGTTCGATTCCCGCACGGAACAAATATTTTTATGGCCTGCAGATAGTTGTTCCAGGTCTGGCTGTTGGTGTCTGTGTATTTATATGTTTGTCAACGCACCTACGATACAGGAGAAATTCCTAGTGTGGGGCAAAGTTAAAAAAAAAAACGTGGTTCATCATAGGTACACTTCTTGTCAAACTGCTTGGCCGCTCTGAAGTTAACTACAACGGGGGCGCAGTAATAAATCTCATACAAAAACAGCACCGCGCGAGGCTTGCGCATCGGAAAACTAACTTCAGGGCGGCCAAGATGTTTGGTTAGAACTATATGTGAAATACTCTTTTATGTCAATAAATCACTAGCTTTAACCCGTGGCTTCGCTTCCTACAAGATGTGTGCATGTTTTCTGAATTAAAAGTAGCCTATCAACTGTCGTAATTGTTCCAACACATGTAGATATTAACTTTCACAAACAAACAATTTTAAAACTGACGACGACGGTTCACGTGACCAGCGGGCTACGCTTTTCTTCGGCCAAAGAATCACGGCAATGCTGCCAGTGTTCTGGGCACTTTTGCCATTGACAGCGATGTGGATTATTTTCTTGATGCCCAATGATTTATTTTGTTTTATACGCGTTTGTACAAAATGTAGATACTGTACATTTATTTTTAGTTTATATTTAAAAGCCTATTAAATATGTGTAATCAATAAATGAAACTTCGGTTTAGGAAAGTTATTTTAAAACTTTTTGATACTATTAGTTTAAGATCTTTACGCGAGATTTGCGAGAAAACCACCCGCTCTTTAACCATACCCATAACCATACATTTGAACCCACGTTTTAAAGTATCCGTTATTACCTAAGTCTTTTTTCTATATTTGATTATAAAAACCCAACTAAGAAATTACCTTACACAAACAAACAGACTCTTCAAGTTCCTATGCACATAACTTGACATCGCATGCACACGTACTTTTGGTTACCTTTTAGTCTTGAAAAGATAGTTCTGATCAACCATTACCATTTGTCGAAAGAGACTGGATCCTGTGACACAGGGTATCCTAGTGCGGGATCCAGTGTCACACTTAAATATGGTAACACATTTTTATATGGCTAGAATTTAATCCTACAACTGTACATCCAATTTTTTTTCTATTCAAATATTCGAAGTTACCACCAAAAATACTGAATTGCGCACTAAATTTGCTCATCAAATAAATCAAATCTATTTTACTGTTTGATCTATAAAGCTAAACTGTTTTACTGAATGACTAACTAAAAATTATCCAACTCCCCGTGACGTCGACCGGGGTTAGCGTTCCCGTCAGCAGGTTGACGGAGCCCCGCTGCGCGGGGCTCTTATTTCTGTCTGCAGGGTTTAAAGGAACCTAACTAACCGAACTTTGGGGTGCCCCTGACGTTGACCATCATTATTTAGTGTCTTCGTAATTTAGTGTGCAAATCAGTATTTTTGTTATACAGTGGGTAATTAGTTTGGGAGATTTAAATTGCTGGAATTTTAAATAGAGGTGCAATTAATAATTCCTCTTTTTATATGAGACAATAAACTATTATTATTAAACTAAAACCTACAGACAATTTGCAGAGAATTATCAAAATAGATGTAATTATTTTGGTGTACAATGTACATATATTCTATCTATCTATCTACAAGTATCGACAAATTCGTTAAAAGAACCGTTGTCAAAGAACACAACAGTCGCAGTACTACACAGCTGATTGTTGATACAACTTCATGCACAAATATTTACTCTCCCGCCGTCCTTGACTATCGAGTAGCGTTGCAGACAGAATCGTTTGACAATCTGCTCTCTTATTGACGTTGAAATGTCTGTTTCATTGAAACGTATAAACTGATTTTATGTGAATTTAAAGCGCGGAAAACATTTTGGTAATTTTCTTTGTTTTTCGGGAAGTATTTTGTCACCAATATTCTTACCCAGGTGTTGGAAAAGTGACTCTGTTATCTAAAGTACCGACATCAACAACTTTTCTATTACTCTTGTGTCTCTTTACTACAACAAGGAGATAATTTGACCAAACTCATACTATTTGGGGTACATCTGTTCCAGTGACTGATCAGCTCGAGCTCCTAGGAGCTGACATCCAGTCTCAACTTCGGCGCCACCGATGAGTGCAAAGCCCAAACTGCGGCCAAAAAGCTGGGCATCGTAAACAGGGTGAAGCGATAATTCAAGCCTGGGCAGCTTTTAACTCAACTCAGCTTTTAAAGCACAAGTCCGATCCTGTATGGAGTATTTCAGCCACCTTTGGGATGGCTCTAAATAACAGCTTGCCGCGCTTGACTCGGTGGAACGCAGAGCTAAAAGGCTCATTGGCGACGAATAACTGGTGGATGCCGCCGAGCTACACAGCTTGGCTCATCGCCGTAATTGGGCGCGATTGTACTTCGGAGAGTGTGCCCAGGAACTCCACGACCTCATCCCACCAGCCCCTTTCTACCGTCGGACATCCAGACGCACTGCAACTTCCCATCCCTATTTTGTTGCTATTCCACCAACTCGCACTAAACGTTTCCAAGCGTCTTTCATAATGCGCACAGCAAAGGAGTGGAACTCTCTGCCTGCGTCTGTGTTTCCGAACGCTTACAACGATAATATTTTCAAAGTTAGAGTGAACAGGCTACTTTTGGGTAAGCTCGCTCCATTGTAGACTTTGCCTCTGTAGTGTCTGACCTAGACTAGAGTCACAATAATTTAATTTAACAACGCTCAGCAAAATTAATTAAAGAAGAATCCAGCAATAAATAAATCTGAATCTGAATCTGAACATTTATGTTCCGACAACAATTAACAAAGATCAAACTAAAACTGGCTGTATAATTTTGTCAAATAGTAGTCATTGTTGAATTCTAAATTATTATTTTTTAAATTGGTTGAATATTATAATGAGCGTATGTAAAATATGAGCGGGTAACCCCGAATAGAGTAGCAAGTGGGATAGTGTGCCTACGCCGTGACAGCTAGCATTTGTTTGACAGACAGACCAAATAAACATCTGTCTTTCTTTTTTTTCTTAGACAGCGCACGAGGTGCACGTGTGCTTACCTATTGGCTAGTAATTCAGTTTCATTGTGTATTCCACCGTATATTTTGTGTACAAGTGTAATCGAATGAATCGAGTGACTGTAGTGAGTGGTATTATTTCAACGTTCCTGATATTACACGGCAATGATGGATGAGGATCACCAAGAACGCTCCGCTGCCTTTTTTTGTTAACTTGAGATAGGTTTGTTCTTGGCCGTAGTCTACGTCAGAGATGACAGAAACAAAGTATACGATGGAGCGAGCTTACGCAGAAGTAGCCTGTTCACTCTAACTTTGTCACTCCCATACGTTTTTGATGTTTTAACAATCGCTTTAACCATTGACAGAGAATGTAATTTTTCTAGAGCCCCAGTACCTACAGCTTACGTTGCGAATCTCTCCGAGCATATCCTACAATGGACGGTCGACTTTATAGGCCTTGTAAGGACCGCAGAGATCTCATTTTACGTCTAAAAGTCACATCATTGCATAAACAGCAACAATTTACTCGCCCACGTGAAAATTATCATATTATATACTTTCAGCTAAGGTTTATAGGGTACTAGGACATCATTGCTAAAAATAGGACCGTTTGTGTTTATTTCTTGATAAAAATAGGCCGCTGGAGTTTATTTCTAGTGTTGTTGATGGGTTAATACGTTACGTTCTATAATAATAAAAACGATTCATAATTTATTGTTCGAGTATCTACGAGGTCATATAGGGCAAGGTCAATGTATTTTAAGGCAAGCCTATCTGTCGCCTACCATATTGAGGATTCCCTTATTACCTTGTAATTCCTAAAGTTGCACTAATGTGAAAATGAACGGGAAAACACAAGATATGCACATACGAAATTGTGGCTTAAAGCTGGTCTATTATAATATTACATACTAGCTTCTTCCAGCGGCTTCGCCCGCGTGATCCCTAGGGAACATATTCCCGGGATAAAAAGTAGCTTATGTGCTATTCCAGACTATAATCTATTTTTGTTCTAAATTTCATTAAGATCCGTTAAGCCGTTCTGGCGTGATTGAGTAACAAACAACCAAACTTTCACATTTATAATATTACTCGTTTGGTGTAAAGCGAAATTATAACCATCTTCCCCTCGACATTATAATTATTAAAAGATATTGCAAACTGTCGCAAGCCGTTTTCCGAAGCTTCTCGCTAGCCTCTAGGCGCCAAGCTAGCCGCCTGCCTGTGCGTTCGCGACCACAAAAATAATCCTTATAGCATGATTCAGTATTCACGCGCGATGGCTTATTATTAGCGTTTTTCATGTATAACTTTGGTGTTTCTATACCGATTTGTATGATTCTTTTTTTATGGAATAGTTAATAATGTTAACTTTTATTAATGTTAATTAGGGACGACTGAGAGTTTTATAAACGTAAGAGTAGACAAATACAATCAGAAAGCTTCGAACTGCTAAGCTATCGGGAGTTACACGTGTTATTGTTCGTCAATCATAAAAGATAGACATATGCTGTCGTTGGATATTTTTTATATAATTTTAAGGAGAACATTTCCGTCAACATGATTTCAGTGTAGCTTTCACCATAAAGGTTGCACACGCGACGGAAGCTTAAAAAATGGAGTAACTTCTCCCGTTTTCCCAACATTTCCCTTCACTGCTCTGCTCCTATTGGTTGTAGCGTGATGAAAAGTATACTATAACCTGCTCAAGAGTATGAATAATAATTGTACCAAGTTTCATTAAAATCCGTCGAGTAGTTTTTGTTTCTATAACGCTTATACAGACAGACAGACAGACAGACAGACCGACCGACAGAGAGACAGACAAAAATTTTACTGATTGCATTTTTGGCATCAGTATCGATCCCTAATCACCCCCTGATAGTTATTTTGGAAATATATTTCATGTACAGAATTGACCTCTCTACAGATTTATTATAAGTATAGATAAAGAGGTTAAGTTTGTGACATTGGGGGGGTAATCTCTGGATCTTCTGAACCTATTTTGACAATTCTTTCACCAATAGAAAGCCACGTTACTTATGAGTGTCAAAGCAAATTTTTATTTAGAAAAAAAAATTTACAAAAAAATACAACCGACTTCCAAAAAAAAACACTACAAAGTAAAAAATAACTTTAATTTCGGAAGTAGTGATTTTTTTCGTTGTCGGTTGTATTTTTTTGTAAAAAGTTTTTTATTTTTCACTTTTTAGTGGTGCCCCACACCTAACAACACCACTGCAAAATCGCAGAAAAGCAAAATACGCAATTTCGATTATCAAAGAATCATCTAAATAGTCAAATTCCAGGTATTTCGATTTAAAATCCAAAGTTCGTAACCGATTTTGATATGATTTAAATGGGACCAATCTGCAAGTATAGCCTTTCAGATAAAACAAGAATTTTTTAAATCGGTTTTAACTGTCGGAGTTATAAGGTAAAAAACATAAAAAAATACAGCCGAATTGAGAACCTCCTCCTTTTTGGGAAGTCGGTTAAAAACAAAAACCATCGCCGCGTCTTTCTGTCTGTCTGTTTTCAATAAACTCAAAAACTACTGCACCGATTTTCATGCTGTTTTCACCAATGGATAGAGTTGTTCTCGAGGAAGGTGTTAAAATATAATTTATCAAGCGCGCGAAGCCGCGGACATCAGCTAGTATAGTAAAAAAGCGTTTTTTTTTGTCACAACCTCACTTAAACTTAAGAGTGTGTATTCCGTCCACTAGCGCCGCCAATCGTTTTTTATTATTTGTGGTAAATTTAAGACACGTAGATAGAAAACCACACTGTAGTGCACTGAAGAAATGTATCTATTATTTTTTGACAGCTATTTTTAATACATAACTCATGGCTAAATAGCCAAAACGGCAATTATTGCTAAAAGTGGCCACTTTTAGCAAAAATATCGACTTTGGCAACTATTTAAGTTCTAAAGTACAAAACATAACTCTCAAAACATAATAAATACATTTCTTTAGTGCACTACAGAGCGGTTTTGTATCTACGTGTCTTAAATTTACCACAAATAAAAAAAAACGATTGGCGGCGCTAGTGGACGGAATACACACTCTTAATCATCTTGACGTTCATTTAGTTTTAAGATACCCGTACAAGGTATAAGTATTAATACAGGTTCGCTATTGATAAATAATCACCAAAGGTTGTTCAAAAAAGGCACTAAGGAATTTTAATGAAACTAATTAGCTTCTATGTTTAATTGCCATTCGTTCTCGGTTTGACACGATAACTGGGGCCATCCATATTAATGCTGAGTCAATCCTTTTTCGGATTGTAAAAGTGCCGCCGATGTGCTAGATACGAGATACCAGTTAGTATGTTGGAATATGAGTTGTAATTTTGATGTAAGTTTTTAGAGTTGCGAACATCTGACGTTTGTATAAAAAACCGCATCATCTGCCTAGCCTTTTCCCAACTATATTGGGGTCGGTTTCCAGTCAAACCGGATTCAGCTGAATACCAGTATTTTACGAGGAGCGGCAGTAACACGGTACTCCTTGGCAAGACTGGTCTCTGATTTTCTGGCTTCGGACTATCCGTAACGACTACCAAAGATCTGCAGATGACAGCCGGGACCAACAGCTAAACGTGATTTCCGAGGCACGGAGGAAACTCGGTATGTCACTAATCCACAGACCAACCTCGGCAAGCGTTGCTTAACCTTGATTATAGACCTGTGCGACTTTATTAGCCACGAGCTTCTCTCCTAGGCGACACAATCTAGCACTTATAAATGTTAACTGTTAACTTTTGACCAGCGCGTAGATATCACCGTGCCATGTGAAAGCCAACTTTCTGATGTCATTTTAACAAATCACAATAAAAAAATAATTACCTATATATCTATCAAATGCTGTCTTATTCTTCCATTTTTGTAATCTGTCGACGAGCAGATTTTTTGTACACGTTCGCGAAATAATACATTTAAATTACGTATACGTGGTTTACGTGACACGAGTGTAGATAACCAATATTTAGGTACTTAGTATCAAGTATGGATACGTTCAATTGCACAGTTATTTATACTAAGATGTACCAACTTATACAAACTACTTGTGATTTCTAATGATGGTTGTAATAATGGCATTTCCTTTGGTGTATTTGAAAGTATTTGAGTTCTATGCTTAATTTGAATAGAATAAGATAGCGCTATTCCTTTGCAAATCCTGTGATAATAGATTTTTACTGTCCAAATAAGAGGATAAACTACAAGCGAAGTGCCACTGTTAGGGTTTCCAGAAAAATATGTTTTTTACACATGATTTTAGAACGGATTTTGGGAACGCATTCATAGTGCGTACAGCAAAGGAGTGGAATTCCCTACCGGAGTCTGTGTTTCCTGATAGCTACCACCTAGCAATCTTTAAGTCAAGAGTGAATAGTTTAATTCTAGGTAACCGTGCTCCATCTTAGACCGCATCATCGCTTACCATCAGGTGAGATAGTGGTCAAACGCGTGCCTATCTAGAGTAAAAAATTCACTAACCTATGGCCTGCTAGGGTTGCGGAATTTGTTCGAAAGAGTCACCGCGGCCCTGGAACGCAAAGGGCACTAAGAGGAACACGGATGGGTTTTAGTCAATAAGAGTCTGACACTCCCTTCTGCTCCGCCCAGAGCGGGAGGAATCATTTGACGCTCTCCCAACCTAAAAAAGGGTGATACTTTTTTTGCACTCACAAACTTTGAATAGAGTATTTTAGTGTTAGTCTATTACTATTGCCTTTATAAATAGATTCCTACTTTTATTTTGGGTGTATAAGTTTTTTTTTTTTACTTGATATGTGTTTGCTCTTGACGTCTTGGTCTGAGATGACAGAGACAAAGTCTATGATGGAGCGAGCTTACCCAAAAGTAGCGTGTTCACTCTAACTTTGTAATAAGTGTAATAAAACTGTTGAATTGATAATTTATACTATACAAACTGGAGTACAACACAATACTCTAGGTATATTAGAGTACAGATGGCTAGCCCTAGCCACCACACACAAACAATGTTTAGTCATTCCTAATACACAATCTCACCACGGTACGTGACTGTATGCCACGAATAGTGTACGCGCACATTTTTATTGCATTAGTAATTGAAATTCCTACATCATCTCTTGATTTATGTCTGAAATAAAAAGATGGATTTTCCCACAGAAGATATTTTATTGAGGCTAATTTGTTGATCATATTATAAAAGTCGTTCAGCGAAAGAATTGAGAATATTGGCTCGTTTGGGACGTTGAATAAGTGATTGACTTTTAGTACCTATGCGGTCAGTGGGTTCTATTTCTGTTTAAGGCAAATGTTTTTATGACGAATAGACCAAGTCCTGGATCAGATTTTCATAAACATTGGTTTCTTTTTATAATACTTACAAGTGCACGTCACACAAAATTGTGTTTAAAACAAGGTCAAGGTTTCTTTTTAAGAAACTTGATTCAGAGTTAGACCTTACTAATTGATTCTACTTAGTAAAAAAAATACCTCAATCAACTGTTGTTTATTTAAATTGAGCTCAAGGATATTTGTCCACTAAACTTATACTCATCATCTGCTTTGCCTTTTTCCCAACTAAATTGAGGTCGGCTTCCAGTCAAACCGGATTCAGCTGAATTCCAGTGTTTTCCGTGGAGCGGCTGCCTACCAGACCTCTACAGCCTATTAACTGGCAAGACCGGCGTCAGATTTTCTGGCTTCTGAATATCCGTAACGACTGCCAAAGATCTCCAAATGACAGCCGGGACCAACGGCTTAACGTGCTTTTTCTGTTTTTCCACTTAACTAATACTACAACAAGGATAATATGAAGAAAAAAACGTTGAAATTCTTGTTTATTCAAATAAACGATATAAATATTTAATGACTGTATCTACTTACTGACATCACTTTATTTATTAAATGTAATTTATTTTTCACCAAAATCAAAAGCCATAAAGAAGAGAACGTTTTTTATTATGTAGGTACACCATTTAAATTACAGAAAATATAGATGAGGAAAACATTGAATATCCGAAAAACCGACTTCCAAATAAAAAAATACTACAGAGTACATCTGTAGTCCGCGAAACAATGTTGATACTTACTAGTCTGAATAGGATTATAGTTTATTTGGGCGCTCGCGCGAGACTGAGGAGCGCGCGCGCTGAATTGACGCAGAATTTATAGTGCTTTAATTTTATTTATTGTAATTTTGTTGTATTATATTGACAAACGAAAACTAATGAAACGTATTCTTTGTAGATTGAAATTTTATATCATATAAATTTATTTGATAAAATTGTTTTTATTTGGAATATAATGGACGCTGAATCAAGACATTTCTGGCTTAAATTAGGCTTTCTTTACGTTTTTTTCCGTGAAAACTCAAGGAATTTAAAGAAATTCTAGAACTCCAATAAACAAGTAAAGCATTCAACTTACCTTTTAGCAATTTCAGCTTTTAAAAGAATTGATTGTAACAATGTGAATTAGACCGTCAAAGTTCCATCGCCGACATTTTTTCTTGCAAACTGAGTTCGTAAAATATTTATAGTAAATTACACGAAAAGAAAAATGAAAATGTGTAACTCTAACTTACAAGAAAGAGACTGGCACTATCGTTATTCAGGATCAAATAATTAAAATATCTTACTGCTGCTGAGAATTACAGCGTCAAAAATCATGAATTTCCGTAAAAAATGTAATAGGACTCTTAACAGTGAAATTAGAATCTAAATGGCTCGAAAAGCGAACGAGATCCAATTATTTTAAACAAATATATCTGTCCCTCTCGCGAAAACGCTATTTTCTATGGCAGGCTATGGCAGCTTAGTAATTTGACGTCACAGTTCGTATCAGACTTCTCTTTCTAACTGTAGTCTTTGAAGCTTTACTAGCTGACCCGTGCAACGTCGTCTGCGTAACATTGTTCATTACTGCTCCGCTCCTATTTGTCATAGCGTGATGATATATAGCCTTCTTCGATAAATGGGCTATCTAACACTGAAAGAATTTTTCAAATCGGACCAGTAGTTCCTGAGATTAGTGCTTTCAACCAAACAAACAAACTGTTTTATAATATTAGTATAGATAAATGATGAACGTTTTTCAAAAATAATCGCATGATTGTTTACTTAAGTATTTTATTTTGCAAATAAAAAAATCGCATGCATATTCTCTATTCAATTTCATTGTGAAATCCACTGTATATTTTGTGTACAGGTTACTTCTAGGCAAACGTGCTCCACCTTAGACCGCATCATCGCTTAACATCAGCAGTGCTATTCTGTAACAACATTTTCGTGTCTCGACAGCGGAATCCGAGGTGAGTTTCAAATTCGTATAAATATAAGACCTTATGATGTGTGAAATAAAGTTCACTTTGTAAGCTTAGTCACTCAGGTGAAGTCGATATCGAAATGGTTATTTACAGAATAGACTAGCAGGTGAGATAGCGGTCAAACGTATGCCTATCAATAGTAAAAAAAAAATCGAACACATTTAGTGACTCTAGTGAGTGGAATTATATTAGCGATCCTGATATTACTCGCCAATTATGGATGAGGATCTCCAAGACCACTCCGCTGCCTTTTTTTTCCTTGAGATGGGTTTGTTCTTGGCCCTAGTCTACGTCAGAGATGACAGAGACAAAGTCTACGATGGAGCGAGTTTACCCAGAAGTAGCCTGTTCACTCTAACTTTGTCACTCCCATACATTTTTCATGTTTTAACAATCGCTTTAACCACTGACAGAGAATGTTATTTTTCTAGAGCCCCAGTACAGCTTACGTTGCGAATCTCTCCGAGCATATCCTACAGTGGACGGTCGACTTTATAGGCCTTGTAAGGACCGCAGAGATCTCACGTTACGTCTAAAAGTCACATCATTGCATAAACAGCAACAATTTACTCGCCCACGTGAACATTATCATTTATTTACTTCAGTTAAGGTTCATAGGGTACTAGGACATCATTGCTAAAAATAGGACCGTTTATGTTTATTTCTTGCTTAAAATAGGACCGTTTGTCTTTATTTCTAGTGTTGTTGATGGTAACCCATCAACAACACTAGAACTTTACGTTCTATGAAAATGAAAAACGATTCATACTCTATTGTTCGAGTATCTACGAAGGCATATTAGGGCAAGGTCAATGTATTTTTAACCGACTTCCCAAAAAGGAGGAGGTTATCAATTGGGTTGTATGTTTTTTTTATTTATTTTTTTTGTTTACTACCTACATAACTCCGACAATTATGAACCGATTTGAAAAATTCTTGTTTTATCTGAAAGGATATACTTGCAGATTGGTCCCATTTCAATTTTATGCAAATCGGTTACGAACTTTGGATTTTAAATCGAAATAGCTGGAATTCGTCTACTTAGATGACAGTTTTATGTCATCCAAGAAATCGAAATTTCGTATTTTGCTTTTCTGCGATTTTGCAGTAGCGTTGTTAGGTGTGGGGTACCACTAAAAAGTGAAAAATAAAAAACATTTTACAAAAAAAATACAACCGACTTCCAAAAAAAGAAACACTACAAAGTAAAAAATAAATTTAATTTCGGAAGTCGGTGTTTTTGTTAGTTTCTTCGTATTTTGACACCGACTTCCGAAATTAAAGTTATTTTTTACTTTGTAGTGTTTCTTTTTATGGCACCTATATTATTATCTGGCGCCTACCATAGTTAAGGATTTCCTAATTGCCTTGTAATTCCTAAAGTTGCACTAATTTTAAAACAACCACTAAAGTGTGAAACGAAGTAAATATTATGGTTTTGTTCATTAAACCTAATTAGAAATCTTTAACTTTAATTCATTCGGAAATAGTTGGTTTAGCCTGCAAACGATGATGCGATTAGAATAGTTAATATCGGGATTGCTACCATGTACTTTTAAACCGACTTCCCAAAAAGGAGGAGTTCCTCAATTCGGTTGTATGTTTTTTTTTATGTTTGTTGCCTCATAACTCTGACAATTACGAACTGATTTGAAAAATTCTTGTTTTATCTGAAAGGATATACTTGCAGATTGGTCTAATTTAAATTTTATCAAAATAGGTTACGAACTTTGGATTTTAAATAGAAATAGCTGGAATTCGTCAGTTTGATGATGGTTTTAAGTCATCCAAGTAATCGAAATTGCGTATTTTGCTTTTCTGCGATTTTGCAGTGGTGTTGACCACTAAATAGTGAAAAATAATTTGTTTTTTACAAAAAAAATGCAACCGACTTCCAAAAAAAAAACACTACAAAGTAAAAAATAACTTTAATTTCGGACGTCGGTGTCAACATACGAAGGAACTAACAAAAACACCGACTTCCGAAATTAAAGTTATTTTTACTTTGTAGTGTTTTTTTTTTTTGGAAGGCGGTTGTTTTTTTTTTTGTAAAAAGTTTTTTTATTTGCGAGTTTCCGATATTTCGATCCCGATATTGGCTAATATAATATGTTACTGACCATGAAAGTTTATAACAATATATTGATGAAGCAATTAGTGAGTACTATCAAGAAGTGGGGGATGCCTTGGTGAAAGAGGATTTGCCGAAATTCCAACTGGAACGATAAACACGAGATATTCACAAACGAAGTTGCGGACAAAAGCTATTCTATACTAATATTACATACTAGCTGACCCACGCAACTTCGTCTGCGTCACATTTTCCATGAATGCTCGGCTCCTTTTAGTCTTAGCGTGATGATATGTTGCCTATATCCTTCCTCGATACAAAACTACTGCACCGATTTTATTTATTTATTTATTTAAACTTTTCGCACAAAAAAAAAGTACAAAGGCGGACTTAATGCCTTAGGCATTCTCTACCAGTCAACCAAGGGTGGTGAAGAGATTAGATGGCAGGTGCTCTCTTTGAGAGGAACAATGATAAAAAATAATAATAATATAAGATGTTATAGGTAATGATAAATAGAATGGGTACGCAGTACATAAATAAGTCTGTTATAAACTTATAATACACTTACATACATATTTACTATAATATATACCTATACTATATACATACATATATTGTATATTATTTTACAAAAACAAGAGAAAAAGGTGTGATTTTGTGGTGTGTGTGATTTTCATGCTGTTTTCACCAACGGATAGAGTGGTTTTCGAGGAAGGTATTTAATTTATCAAGCGCGCGAAGCCGCGGGCAGCAGCTAGTATAACACAAATGCGATTTTTGTTGTCACAACCTCACTAAAACTTAAATTATCTTGACGTTCATTTAGTTTTAAGATACCCGTACAAGGTATAAGTATTAATACAGGTTCGCTATTGATAAATAATCACCAAAGGTTGTTAAAAAAAGGCACTAAGGAATTTTAATGAAGCTAATTAGCTTCTATGTTTAATTGCCATTCGTTCTCGGTTTGACACGATAACTGGGGCCATCCATATTAATGCTGAGTCAATCCTTTTTCGGATTGTAAAAGTGCCGCTTATCGATGTGCTAGATACGAGATACCAGTTAATATGTTGGATTATGAGTTGTAATTTTGATGTAGGTTTTTAGAGTTGCGAACATCTGACGTTTGTGTGAAAAAACGCAACCCCCATAGGGTTGCGTTAAAAACATCTGCCTATCCTTTTCCCAACTATATTGGGGTCGGCTTCCAGTCAAACCGGATTCAACTGAATACTAGTATTTTACGTGGACCGGCTGCCTACGAGACCTCCACAACCCATTCAGTGAGTAATACGGTACTCCTTGGCAAGACTGGTGTCAGAGTTTCTGGCTTCTGACTATCCGTAACGACTGATAAAGATTTTTAAACGACAGCCGGGACCAACAGCTAAACGTGATCCTGTGATAATAGATTTTTACTGTCCATATAAGAGGATAAACTACAAGCGAAGTGCCCCTGTTAGGGTTCCCAGCATAAATATGTTTTTTATACATGATTTTAGAAAGGATTTTGGGAACGCATTCATAGTGCGTACAGCAAAGGAGTGGAATTCCCTGATGGAGTCTGTGTTTCCTGATAGCTACCACCTAGCAATCTTTAAGTCAAGAGTGAATAGGTTACTTCTAGGCAAGCGTACTCCATCTTAGACCGCATCATCGCTTACCATCGAGTGAGATAGTGGTCACGCGTGCCTATCTAGAGTAAAAAATTCACTAACCTATGGCCTGCTAGGGTTGCGGAATTTGTTCGAAAGAGTCACCGCGGCCCTGGAACGCAAAGGGCACTAAGAGGAACACGGATGGGTTTTAGTCAATAAGAGTCTGACACTCCCTTCTGCTCCGCCCAGAGCGGGAGGAATCATTTGACGCTCTCCCAACCTTAAAAAAGGGTGATACTTTTTTTGCACTCACCGAATAGAGTATTTTAGTGTTAGTCTATTACTATTGCTTTTATAAATAGATTCCTACTTTTATTTTGGGTGTATAAGTTTTTTTTTTTACTTGATATGGGTTTGCTCTTGACGTCTTGGTCAGAGATGACAGAGACAAAGTCTATGATGGAGCGAGCTTACCCAAAAGTAACGTGTTCACTCTAACTTTGTATTAAGTGTAATAAAACTGTTGAATTGATAAATACTATGCAAACTAGTGCAACACAATACTCTATATTAGAGTATAGATGGCTAGCCCTAGCCACCACACACAAACAATGTTTAGTCATTCATAATACGCAATCTCACCACGGTACGTGACTGTATGCCACGAATAGTGTACGCGCACATTTTTATTGCATTAGTAATTGAAATTCCTACATCATCTCTTGATTTATGTCTGAAATAAAAACATGGATTTTCCCACAGAAGATATTTTATTGAGGCTAATTTGTTGATCATATTATAAAAGTCGTTCAGCGAAAGAATTGAGAATATTGGCTCGTTTGGGACGTTGAATAAGTGATTGGCTTTTAGTATGCGGTCAGTGGGTTCTATTTCTGTTTAAGGCAAATGTTTTTATGACGAATGAACCAAGTCCTGGATCAGACGCGTGCACGTCACACAAAAATGTGTTTAAAACAAGGTCAAGGTTTCTTTTTAAGAAACTTGATTCAGAGTTAGACCTTACTAATTGATTCTACTTCGTGACAAAAATTACCTTAATCAACTGTTGTTTATTTAAATTGAGCTCAAGGATATTTGTACACTAAACTAATACTCATCATCTGCTTTGCCTTTTTCCCAACTATATTGAAGTCGGCTTCCAGTCAAACCGGATTCAGCTGAATTCCAGTGTTTTCCGTGGAGCGGCTGCCTACCAGACCTCTACAGCCTATTAACTGGCAAGACCGGCGTCAGATTTTCTGGCTTCTGAATATCCGTAACGACTGCCAAAGATCTCCAAATGACAGCCGGGACCAACGGCTTAACGTGCTTTTTCTGTTTTTCCACTTAACTAATACTACAACAAGGATAATATGAAAAAAAAAAACGTTGAAATTCTTGTTTATTCAAATAAACGATGTAAATATTTAATGACTGTATCTACTTACTGACATCACTTTATTTATTAAATGTAATTTACTTTTCACCAAAATCAAAATCCATAAAGAAGAGAACGTTTTTTATTATGTAGGTACACCATTTAAATTACAGAAAACATAGATGAGGAAAACATTGAATATCCGAAAAACCGACTTCCAAATAAAAAAATACTACAAAGTAAAAAATAACTTTAATTTCGGAAGTCAGTGGTCAAAATACGAAGAAACTAACAAAGACACCGGCTTCCGAAATGAATGTTGAAATTGAAATGAATGTGCAGTGCAAAATAAACCAGAGCGATCACTACCAACACCCCCGGGGATAAATTAGTGCTGTTCAATTCGTAACCGCATAAATCTCGGCTCTAGTAGGCCGCGTATCAGGTTCGAGCCGCATCATTTTGCGTGTCCCTGCCTATCAGTAAAGGTTATCCGCCAAATGTCAGATGGTACGTACACGGGTTTACTTTTAACAAGATTAGTAAGTAAGTAGCGTGTTTGAGCGAATTATGACTGTTGTTTTGAAGTTGTTTGTGATTTACAATGTACTGGTTTACTGAGGTTTTGTTTAATTAGTAATCTTGGCTTAGTTCAGCCTCTACCAGTGTTGCGGAATTTGTTCGAAAGAGTCACCGCGGCCTTGGAATGCAAAGGGCTTTAGGAAGAACTCGGGTGGGTTTTAGTCAGTAACTCTTTTTTTTTGTTTTTTAGGGATGGGAAATCATCAAATGACATCTCCCGCTCTGGGTGGAGCGAAAGGGAGTGTCAGACTTCTACTGACTAAAACCCATCCATGTTCCTTCATTGTCCTTTGCGATCCGGAGCCACGGTATCTCTTTCGAATAGTCCCGCAACTCTGGCCGGCGTCGGCCCTTTCGGGCCTCTATATATGCCGACTCTCTTTGAGGCTCGCGTGGAACACGAACGCCCCGTCGACACAGCCTGTCGTCTTAAGACGGACGGACGGCGAGCTACCCATAGCTCACCGTCAACATGCCCGCGCCTACGGCGGCCGGAGGTCATCAGGTGGCCTCCGACGCCCGCGGCGTCTACCACGGCGGCCGGGACGAGAGGTTCTCTCCCTCTCCCATTCCGCCACCTCCTTCGCTAGCATGACTGCTTCGCAGAAGGAGGTGACGGCGTCCCACTCTGCCTCGCTCCGGACCATGGCTTGAACCAGGGCCGGACGCGAGAGGTCGCCGCCGATCGCCGCTTCGAGGACACGGCGGTGCTCCGCCCAAGCGGGGCACACCTGCGCATCGCCGATCGTCTTGTAGCCCGATGATGAAAAAGATAGAAAGTAAAAGAGTTTATTTGCGGCCAGTATGACGCATACCAAAAAAATTGGGAAGATATGCGTCAAATCCGCGCAATACGGCCAACTCACAGCATAATGCTGGGACTCAAGTACAAGACAGAACCGGAACCTCAGTCATTAAGAATTGAACACTTTCCCATTCCATAGAGCCACTTCTATGTTCAACGTTCAAATTTGGATCTACTAAGACGCGAATGCGATTGTTGCGTTGCTTAAAACAATAGCCCGTACGAACAAAAACTCTGCAACCTTGTGCTATCATAGCAATCGTTCATAATATTTCAATCTCTCTTCTATTTATCATCTCATCTGCCTAGCTTTTTCCCAACTACATTGGGGTTGGCTTCCAGTCAAACCGGATTTAGCTGAATACTAGTATTTGACGTGGAGCGGCTGCCTACCAGACCTCCACAACCCATTAAACACACCCTGGGTAACACGGTATTTCTTGGCAAGACTGGAATCAGATTCAATGTATATAAGTAGTTTATCAGCCATCTCGTTACCGTAACACAAGCATTAGGTTGCTTAGCTTGGGACTATTTATGGCGTTGTGTGAAATATCCAAGGATATTATATTATTATTGGCATCTGACAATCCGTAACGACTGTCAAAGTTCTACAAATAACAGCCGGGACCAACGGCTAAACGTACTAAGATGCATGTTGAGATGGTCACCCATCCTCAGTCCAACCTTGGCAAGCGTTGCTTAACCTTGAAGATCGACCTGTGCGGCTGTTGTAATTTAGCCACGAGCTCCTCTCTTCTATTTATAGTCCTGGTTAAATCCCGCTGACTAAGGTACAGTAAGCTGAAACATAAGGTCAAACGTTAAACCGTTAGTTACCGCTAACCAGCGCTCGTGGGTGGTCGTGGGTGGACAGGGATAACGTTAACACTTTATATTTTAGAAGAGTTAACGCTAATCTCTGATAAGTATTACTTTAGATCACGTGGGATATTTTATTGCCTTTGATAATGTAGCTGAGTGGATTGAATGGCATTTCTTTTAGAAATAATGAACGTTGTTCTCTGTATGTAAACGTGTCGATGCCAAGAGCACGGTTTTGATTTGATTAGAAACCAAAATAAACAGAAACATAAACAAAATAGACGATAAAAAGAAATATAGCCGAAATAGGAGCTTGTGGCTAAATAGTACTAGCCGCACGGATCGACCTTTTCTCGCAACGCTTGCCAAATTTGGTCTGTGGATGGGTGACCATCTTAATTTACCGAGTTTCCTCCGTGCATCGGAAAAACGTTAAGCCGTTGGTGGTCGTTACGGATTGTCAGAAGCCAGAAAATCTGACTCCAGTGTTGCTTAGAACTGCCGTATTACCCAGTTAATGGGTTGTGGAGGTCTAGTAGGCAGCCGATCCACGGTTAAAAAAACTAGTATTCAGCTGAATCCGATTTGACTGGAAGCCGACCTCATTATAATTGGGAAAAAGGCTGGGCAGATGGTGATAACCAAAATAGACGTATTTTCCGATGTAGGTAGATAGACTAACAGGTATTAATTACATAAACAACTAAATTAAAATCATCCCAATGCTACGTCGTTTTTAATTGACAGTTGCTTACCGGAAATGAGTTTAATTATGGATAAGCAAGTTGCAACGATTGCTCATGCAACTAACAGACAACTGGTTTGTTAACGATCGTGTTTGATAATGCTAACAGGTTTGTCAATAAATCACGGATTAATTTATATTTCGTTTTAGTATTATTGAGTTCCTTCGAAACAAATATTCGTCAACGCGATAGCTGAACGTTTCTAGCTTGGGCAATTAAGTGTTATAATACAGTTTTTACGCACAGTTTTTTGTTAAATTTTCACCTTAATTTTTAAGAAGATAGGGTTCAAATTTGATTAGGAAAATTTGACAGTTTCGGATACCCTGATGTGCTGGCGACGGTACCTTACCCAAAGGGTAAAACGGTACTCTATTACTAAGACTCCGCTGTCCGTCTGTCACGAGGCTGTATCTCATGAACCATGATAGTTAGACAGTTGACATTTTCACAGATTATGTATTTCTGTTGCCGCTACAACAAAAAATACTAAAAAACAGAATAAAATAAATATGGGAGATCCCATACAAAAAACGTGTTTTTTTTCTGTTTTTATGGTTTTAATGGTACGGAACCCTTCGTGCGCGAGTCCGACTTATTTAATAAGAAACACTTATTAAATAAAATATAATATATATTTTATACCCACTGTTTTATCATAAACACCTATTTATAAAATGAAACATTATGCATGACAATTATCTTTTGCTGCAGATTAGATAAAATGATAAACAATTAAATATTTCTATAATTATCCTTTGACTTTGCAATGTCGTCTAGACAACTGAATTATTAAGATAGGTATACTCTTACTCATTGGTTAAATGGTGAAGAAGGTAAATGTATTGGTATGGTAATCTATACTAAATATAATCAACATATATGTCACCGAACGGAAAGTTCCCATTCTAACCATCCCTACCTTGTTGCAATTCCACCAATTCGCATTAAGCAACAGCAAAGGAGTGGAACCCTCTGCCTGCGTCTGTGTTTCGGAACGCTTACAACCCTAATCTCTTCAAAGTTACAGTGAACAGGCTACTTCTGGGTAAGCTCGCTCCATCGTAGACTTTGTCTCTGTCATCTCTGACCAAGACTAGAGTCAAGAAAGAGCAAACCCATCACGAATAAAAAATAGTTCGTAAAATTATAAAATAACGGTAAAAGTTGATAAACTCTCGATAAATTGTCAAACGAATATTCAAAATACTTTTTTGTGCTCTGTTTGGTCGCCATTTTACTACCGAGAAAGTATAAACTATAAAATTTTGTAGCGTAAAAACCATTCCAATTGTTCAGTTGACAATTTATCGAAAGTTAGGTGGCCACAGAAATACCTACATCATCTGTGAATATTTTAAAATATCTACCTATCACGGTTCATGGGAAACAGCCAGGTGAAAGATGGACAGTCAGACGAACGGACAGCGAATTCTTAGTAATAGGGTCCCGTTTTACCCTTTGGGTACGGAACCCTAAAATATAGCAAAACTTTTACTTCAGATCAATCCCGATCAACTAAGACTCTAGCTAATAGCTAATCTGATTTTTATCACAATTTTATGTTCTGATACGAGTTAATGGTGTTAAATTTAGTACCTATCTAGGCGTTTAAAGACGAGATGTGGCCGCTGCTCAGTAATTTATCTATTTATTTACACTTTATGCACAATAGTGGTACATGAGGCATTCTCTACCAGTCAACCTTTAGGTTAAAAAGACTACACTGTGGTAGGTTTACAACAAACAAAAAATCAGAAATAAAATAGAATCTTATCGATACAACACAATTTACAAATAATTTATATTTAATATCTACTAATAAAATACATATATATTTGCTAAACTAATATCCTAATAGATGTTTTATAATAATTTTATTATTAAGAGAACTTACAATAATTATAACGAGACCAAACTACGAATGACAGGCTTTTAAGTAGTGTTTTCAGAGTTTACGATTAAAACAAAATTTTGACTCAGCCTTCTTGATGTCAAGGGGTAGCAGATTCCAGAAATGCTAATGGTTTAAATAATCAGTTACTTAGCATCTGGTGATTAAACCCTATTCGAAAACCGAGCAACAGCGTGCTAAGAAATCAACTAAACTCACTCCGCGGTCGAGTGCTTAAGGCGTTTTGACCCGTTGGTCGTGGGTTCAATTCCCACGGGAAGCATACATTGTAAAGTTTTTTCTGGATTGGCTAGGACATTGTAGGCTTGAATCACCCGATTGTCTGATCAAATGATGATTTCGTGCTTCGGAAGGCACGTTTAAGCCGGTGGTCCCGGCTGCCTAATGGCGGTAAACCATGTCAGAGGCCCTTGAGGAGGTTTAGAAACTCTGACACTAGGGTATGTGAGGTCGTTAGACTGCCTACTGTTCAATCAATCAATCAATCAGTAGTCTTTATTTGTAAACATAGGTTACAATAGTGTGTAAAATGTTACAATAGTAATATAGTTTCTCTATGTTAGACCATTTGGCGTTCAAATACGTATACAATGATATGAGAGGCCAATTATGTACCTGTAAATTAAGTCATCACAATTCTGTTACCAATATCAATTTAAATAAGAAGACTACTCACTCACACGCTAAGAAGACGAAACTCACTATTTTGCCGAACAGACCTTTTCCATTACCATTATTCTTCACAAACCGCATCTCCCTCACTTCACCTTCAGCCGGTCAATTCTGTTGACATCTCACCGTGCGTCACTTAGGTGTAGTGAACGACAAGTGAGCTGTCGTGCCATCTTGTTTGTATGATTTGACAGCTCACTTGTCGTTCACTTCGCCTAAGTGTTCACTTCGACATGTTTACAGAATCGCACCACAGATTGCGTGGATCGTGTGTAAGCTCCCCAACATTCCCATGAATGGCCGTAGCGTAGCAACGTGTGAGAGTGCGCGCGCAACTTGCTCGCAAGCAACTGGTTTCTACATAGAGTAACTTGTTGGTATATAGAGGGGAACTTGGGCAGAAAACTTGTACAGATTAACAACCAATTCATAATAAAGTTATGTAGAGAAAGGAGGTAAGTACGGGAAAAGGGAATTAAAAAAGAAACAAAAAGATATTTAAGTTTTAAAGATGAACAGGCAACTACATTTGATTTATTTGTTTTTAGTCTGAGTGCTATTGTACTAATTTTCGCAAAATGTAAAAAATGTATGAGAATTAAGGTATTTTTGACAGTTTGCGATTGACTTGCGAATGTGAAAATTGTTTAAAAATTAGTAGAATTGGCCCTCTGTGTTGTTTTGTTACATTGTTTCCCTTTCTTCTTACATTACTTCGATTTAATGAATTAACTTTTGTATGTAAATGGAGGAATCCATTTACATACAAAAGTTAATTTTAATTAACAGCCAAGTTGGATAGCAGGTACTTATCAGTCAAAATAAATCATTAGTAGTAAAAAAACTTTATGAATAGTAAAAAACGCTGCGAAACGTACGTTTTCTGTTAATTGAGTCATCTTATAAATAGTTTATGTAGGTCAAGAAGAGATTGTATTGTTTTTACCTATTATGATTAATTACATTTACCTACTTTCCGTATTTGTTATTGTGAACACTTTTCCTTGTTTTGATACTAAATTGTATAACAATGCGCTACCTCAATTTTTGTTTTGAAATGATTGAAGTTCTAACCTTCTGAAATAATTCCTACTCTCCATTTGTTTTTCATATAAAACAAAGTATTTACTTTCCGTACTTACACTTTCTGCCAATCGCCTCAGTGCCTTATTTCTACCTAAAAATAAGGTGTCTCATCTGCTCTGTATACCAAACTCTATGTATTTACACCACGCACGCTTCACGTAGCCCACAGTCAGAGGCAGTTGGCACCAAACATCCCGCCAGCACAGACGTGTTTATCTCCCGCTTGACACTCCCGCGAACTTTACAAACTTTACCAACAAACATTTTTTTTACAAATAAAAAATATTTTTACAAATTGAAAATTATAGTGAAGAAGAAGTGCCTTTATAGTGATAGTTAAAAAGTGATGAGTGAAAAATGAATGGTGTTATCGTGAATACTGAGGTTTCGAAAGATGCTGGGCTTATTGAAAGGTTAGTTTTATTGATAATAATCATTTAAGGCACCAATTAAATTAAAATTGAAAAGTTGTCCTATAACAAAACTTATATTACTCTTCTAACAAACGCAACATGTTGAAACAATAAAAACAAAAATATTATAAGTAAAACACACTAAAGCAGTCAAAATAAACATACCCAGTTTTTATTATAATAATAATTTATTGGTCCTTAGTTACAAAATAAATCTTAATAGTACACTTATAAAATAACTAAGGTAAATATTTTTAATATAGTCATTTGAAAAGGGGTCCAAATTATTAATCAAATGTAAATTAAATACAGAAAATGTCAAGTTGTAAACATCTTTCAGCTGAAATTATAACGGTAAAATATAAACTATTCAGTAAAATTACACATTGAAGAAAGTGTATGCCGTTATCAATACCTACTGAATCAATCTTAACGGGTTTTAACATAAAACAATGCACGTTTATCGATAACGGAGTTAATTTTTTCGCAACGACAGGTTTCGCGGGTATACATACTAGTTTACATAAACGGAACAAGATCATGTCATCTTACGAAAACTCTTACAAGAGTCAACTCAACTGCGGCCACGAAACATGAGTGGAACAAGTTTTGGTCTCAGTTGTGTTCTAAATATCAGTTAGGGGAAACCGGGTTCAAAACGTTTAAGCCTACTGAAAGTCATCATCATCTTCCTGGTCTTACCCTATGTTACTTGCTTACCCTTATTCCATTCTGTACCATCAGCCATCAAGGTATCACTAACTCCCGTCTCTTTCATATCACACACAACCCATCCATCTTTTCTTCAACCTGTCTCTCCCTCTCCATCTATCTACACTTTTTGTTGAATGCTACTCACAATAAAGAGATAAGTCATTAGGTTTTCGCTTTGGTTCATTAGGTCGTAGTATAACAAAACTAGACGCACTGCAACTTACCATCCCTACCTTGCTAGTCCACCATTTCGCACTAAGCGCTTCCAAACGTCTTTTATAATGAGCAGTGCATAGGAGTGGAACTCTCTGCCTGCGTCTGTGTTTCCGAACGCCTTCAAAGTAAGAGTGAACAGCTGGCTACTTCTGGGTAAGCTCGCTCCGTCGTAGACTTTGTCTCAGCCATCCCTGACCTAGACTTAAGTCAAGAGCAAACCCATCACAAAAAAAAACTTAAAAAATTATAATAAATTATAATAAACGAACTAAAACAAAACCAAAGTCTAACATTAATAAACAAACATAGTAACTCAAATCTATCCAAAGTATAGTTGTTTAAATAGGATTACATTTTGAATTAGTCAGTGGAAATAGCACTTAACTAAAAAATGCCTGAATTGCAAACAAAGGAAAAAGCAGCCAGAAATTCCAAATTATAAATTCTAAAAAACGAAGACTAATTTCTAATTAGTACAGAAACTACCAACGAGCAACTAACTCAGTGTTCCATAATAAATTAAAAGTTTAGAACTCGCGATTTTATTAATAAAGTTATCCTCAATTCTAAATTGTCAAGGTTATCATTATATTAAAACTTTAAAGCGAGGACCCTGTTAAGCGGAAAAGATCCAACCAACATTTTTGTAAAATCGCGTTATCTACGTATCCATAATGTACTCATAAAGTTTCATATATGAACAAAAGATCCAGGCAGTTTGATCACAATAACCTAACAAAAGCTATACTGTGTTAAAGATACCATCTCCAGATTACCAACTTTGAAAAATACGAAAAGTACCATGTTGCTTGGACACAGAAATGAATGAGACTTAAATTTTTCAAAAGATTCATGTTGCATGGATCTATTTAAAACTTTTAAAAGTCTCAAAAATTGTTGTATACTTTTCATACCACGCAGTTTGGATCTTTTTGCATAATAGATACCTCACTTTATTTTAAAAAATTAAGGAGCCAAATGCTTTGGATCTAATTTGCATAATTCCAAATGTAACGTTAACTTTTGTTTGACACATCCATGAAGTTTGGATGTATTCAGCTTAAAATATTTTTTTACTGTTTTTTTCAATAAAAGATTCAAAGTGAACTTTCGATGAATCTTAAATATTTTAAAATTCGATGTTTTAGTGTTTTGTTCAGTATAAAACAAAAATAGCTTTATTTTGATATTATCCGTTTACTTAATAGTGATAAAAATTTTATACTTTGGAACACTCGTAGAATTTCCTGCTCTATGGCCATTAACTATGTGACGTCTTTGTGGTGTAGTGTTCGTTTGGCGCTCTTAATAGCTCATCCGAAATAATTGAAAGTTAATATAAAACCTTTAATATTCGAATATGGAACGTGCGAAGAATGTTTTAAGAGGTGCCTACTTGGGATATAGTTCCGATGACGACGAAAACAAAGACAGTAAGTAACTTCCTACGTTTTATAACCTCAACAATACTTTCAAACTTTTTCAAATGCCGAAAGCTAAAAGTGTGATTGCGTTGTTGATAATAAAAAATACATCTATAATGTTACTCTCAAAATATGTTTAAATGTGAGGCATTTTCAAAGCTAAATGTGTGTTTTTCACTAGATTCAGGGTAACTTTTTGGCACAATTTAGGTACAAGTAAAACTACGTAAAATCACATTTTTCTGAAAATTCGAATTATACATTTCCAATCACTTTATAAAGGGTGTATTGTTTTGTATTTTAAACTGGGCTGGTGTCCGCAACTCCACGACTCGGCGCGTATTTTGCGTACGATAAGCTTTATTTAATTTTAACTTTTTTATAAAATTAAATCAATTTTTATATTACACAGATAACTTGGCAGCAGATGTTATAGAAAACTCACCTCAAAGCAGCCCAATTGGATTCCTAAAGTCAGGTACGTCTGCTATACTTTATTAGGTTTGAGAGTAATGTTGATATTCTGTTGTATTCCTGTTGCCCGATACGATATACCACACAGGCAAAGTCGCGGCTGGAAGCTAATCTAATAATAAACATGTTAGTTAAGTGCAGGGCACGAGTTTTACGCATGGCTAAATAATTAAATCTATTTTATTATGTTTTGTCACTGCTTTTTTTCGTTTGTATTACTAACCCCGTTATGATATTCTTTAAGACTGACCAGCCGCGTTTTGGATAATAATTTGCTTATAAGCTTGTTTGTTTGCCTAGGTAATCACTTGGCTTCACAACAAAATACAACACCAAAAATACCATCAAATCTGCTTTTTCGAAGTCAGCAAAACAAAGAATGCCATTCATTGATGCCTGTTGCTTTCAAACCGCTTTCGGCTACGGAGATGTCTAGTGTGGGCAGCTATGGAGTTGGTGACCAGAGCATAGAAGCCCCGCCGTATTCCCCTATAACACCGCGCATGAACATAGTTAACTGTGATGATGGTAATAATGATGTGGTGGGGATTCCTTCAATAACTACTACATCACCGCTTATGGTAGGGGAGAGGAGCATTGAAGCCCCCGCTTTTTCTCCGTTAACTCCAATTACTATTCCAGCATTTCCTCTTCCGTCACCAATGCCTCAAATGTCTCCAAAAACTAGAGAACTATTAAGTGTTTTAGAAGGATGTGAAGATTTTGACAGTGACGATTCCGTGCAAGACCCTGACTATGCAATTGGTGGTTTTGTTGAAGCATGTTCTAGTGACGACAGCTCGAATATATCAGCGTCTATAATTGCGACACAAGTAGTTATCCATAATGAATCTCCTAATGCCGAAACGGGACATACAATCTCAACCAGTTTTGATGACAGTGTACAGCCGCCACAGCCAGAAATGAGTAGTCAACTAAATTTGGAACAGGCTACTGCTATTGGTGAAGAACCCAGGCGACTGGAAGATGAAATGCCTATGGATGAAGGAACACATGGGAGGCCTTCAAAAGGAAGAAAAAGAAGATTTGGCCAGATGACTAGAGAAGAAAGGAAACAACGAAAGTATAAAAACTTATCTTACGTTAATTATAAGAAAAAAGAAATAAGCCCTAAGATTTTTATTGATTATAACTGTAATTGTGTAAAAAAATGTAGTGAAAAGATTTCACTTCATGACCGGCAAGCTGAATTTGAGAAATTCTATGAGTTAGGGTCGTATCATGCTCAAAATATGTTCATAGTAGCTACTGTTAAAGAAGTTCCAGTCAAACGACGTTACGTATCACAATCACAAAATAGCTCCAAGAACAGGTCATTTTCACGACAGTATTTCCTTAAAGGTATTCCAGTATGTAGGGAAATGTTTGTGAAAACCATTCACACAACTCCAAAAAGGATTGATACAGCACTAAAAAAGATGAGGTCGGATTCTATTTCGGACAAACGTGGAATAAATGGAGGTCGCAATAAAATTAATGAGGAAAGCGAACAATTTTTCATAAGTATTGTTAAAAAGCTTCCTACATACATTTCGCATTACTGTCGTCAGAAAGTAGGAGCTGCAAAATTCTTAAGATCAGATATGACATTTTCTAAAATTTACCAGCTCTACACAGAAGAAGCATATTCCGCAGGCATTAGTGTCTTGTCATATCCAAAAGCAAAACAGATATTCTTAACCAAATTTAATCTTCGCACTAAACCCCTAAGTAAAGATACTTGTAACAAATGCGACTTTTATAAAAATAAAAAGAATTTAATTACGGATGAAGAAGCTAAAATAAAGATTATAGAGGAACATAATGCCCATATTAAAACCGCAGACGATCTAAAAAAACAACTTAAAAATGACATGGCACTTGCCAAATCTGATCGTTACACGGAAACAATTACTTATGATTTAGAAAAAACGTTGCCACTGCCACGCATTCCGACCAATATTGTATTTTATAAGAGACAGTTATGGGTGTACAATATGGGAATACATACGGGATCAGATGATCAAGGGCACTGTAACATCTGGGTAGAAGGTGAAGCTGGGAGAGGCTCCCAAGAAGTAGGTTCTGTTTTGATTAAGCACCTGTCTGAAAGATTGAAAGAAGGAGTGACCAATCTTATTTTATGGAGCGATTCCTGCGGCGGCCAAAATAGGAATATCAAGCTCACTCTTATGCTTAAAGCTTTTTTAAATGATCACCCAACATTACAACAAATTTGTATTAGATTTTTAGAGTCTGGACACAGCTTCTTGCCTAACGACACAGATTTCGGGAAGATAGAATGTGCTCTGAAATACCAGCAAAGAGTTTACCTCCCTGAAGATTATATGAACACAATGAGAACCTGCAAAAAAAATAAGCCTCTTCTAGTGCACAGAATGGAAGCCAAAGATTTTCTTGGATCAGCAAATCTTGAGAATGCAATCACTAATAGAAAAAAAACTATTTCTGGTGCGAAAATATCCTGGCTGAAAACTAAAGAAATTTTATTAAAAAAAGAAGCAATGTTTTCCTTGTTTATGCGAAAAAGTTTAGAGGATGATTATGAAGAGGTGGATTTGAAAAAACGTCAGCGTGGAAGACAACGATTAATTTCCAGAGATATGATGAATATGCTTTGGCCAAATGGTAAACCTATAGCAGCTGCGAAATTGATCGATATCAAAAGCCTTATGCATTTAATTCCACGAGATGCTCACACCTTCTACAAAAATCTAACAGGCGACAATAATGTAGAAGACGACATTGATGGATTTGGTGCCGAACCTGACTTTGAAGTAGAGTTTGAAGCTGAGGAAAGCCATATTGCTTAAAAAAACCAACCAGTGATTGCAGATTCATTTTTTATATATTTTGTAACTATTTGAATTATTTTTTCTCATTAAACTGTTTTTATATTGGTACAGATATTAATTTCCTTCTCCTTCCAAAATGAACCACACAGTAAAACAATCTTTATATTCTAATATTGTATTTTGCATAAAAGATCCACGCATAGTTTTTGAGCAATTACAGATATTCTTCATATGAAAATGTACAATATACTACTTTCAAAATAATATATATGTTATGGCCTATTACACTACTAACTTTCAAATAGATACTTTATCATACGATTTTTTTATTCTCTGTCTAACGCTAAACTGAATTTACTCAAAAGTAATGAAACGTTGGCTGGATCTTTTCTGCATAACAGGGTCCAGTTAAAAAACGTGTTTTGGAAATAAAATTGCTTCCAATTTGATCTCTAGGTTTTTGATTACGTTTTTAAAAAACTTGTTTTAAGGTAGTATGGGTGACTCCTGAGTCACCTTATAGGAAGCAAGCTTCACAACATATTCCAACAAAAATATAAAACCGACTTCGAAAAAACGCTACAAAGTATAACATAACCTTAATTTTGGAAGTCTGACCTTAAACACCGACGGGGCTGGCTGTTTGTGTATGTGACTTTGTATGTTTGTAAACGCACCCACGATAAAGGAGAAAAAAAATTCAAAAAAAAACGCCGACTTCCGAAATTTAAGGTTATTTTATACTTTATACTGTTTTTTGTTTATGTTTTTTTGTAAACAAGCTTTTATTTTTCACTTTTAAGTGGTGATACTTGGACATCGTCGTCGTCTGCGCAGAAATAAGCAAAACTGCTCATAAAATAAAAAGTACAGAGCCAAACTGAATTATTTTTTTACTGGACTAAATGGCAAGTATGCCGCATCGAACTAAAAAAGAATCACACAAATCGGATCAGAAACCTCGGAGTATTCGGTGTACATACATAAACAAATACCCGCTGAATTGAGAATCTCCTCCTTTTTTGGAAGTCGGTTAAAAAAGGATGCGCCTAAATAACATAACTTGTGCCGGAATATGAATTTGGTAGCAAAATTTCCTAGATGCTGAGTGCTGTTTCATAAGCAGGTCCATTTTAAAATAGTATAAGCACGCAGATTGCAAGTTTCATGAAAACTGTGAAAATTGACAGGCTCTGGAAAATCAAAGTATAAGAATGCCAGGTCTGTTTAAAGTACTGTTAATTTATCTATTTCTTTTCCGGCTCGTTTGTGTGTCTGGCGATTGCCAGCGCTTACCACTGAGCAATTTATAACTAACAAAATGAAAGCGTTAATAAAAAAATACCTACACAAAGAACATTGACGTGAGTTTTAATGTTTGCAAAATTAATTCAGACAAATTAAATAATTATCTTGAATCTGGGCACATTTTTCTTGTCAGCGATTTTAAAGATTTTTTGATGCCCAATGAATCCTTTCAATTATTTAAATAATAACAGCCGCACAGGTCGATCTTCAAGGTTAAGCAACGCTTGCCGAGGTTGGTCTGTGGATTTGGTGACCATCTTAACATATCGAGTTTCCTCCATGCCTCGGAAAGCACGTTAAGCTGTTGGTCCCGGCTGTCATTTGGAGATCTTTAGAAGTCGTTACGGACTGTCAGAAGTCAGAAAATCTGACACCAGTCCTGCCGAGGAGTACCGTGTTACCCACTTAAGGCGCGTCCCCGAGCAAAACGCAGCGCTAGTCGTTTTTTGTGCAGTTTTTTGGAGCTATCTACTCTTTATCCAAAAGAAATATCAACTAATAAAAAATACATTAAATTTCTACATAATCTTGGCTTCAAAATGGTAGATTTTATTTTTTATTACTAAGTATAATGTTTAAGTACCTAATCTCCTCACAACGAAACCATAGAAATGAGAAAAAATTACTGAAACCATGCATCTTCTCGAAAACTAACGATTATTTTGATTTTGTACTTACACTAATGGATAGGCAATTTAATTATGAACATTTTGGTAGAAGTATTTTTTTCAAACGACCAAAATTAGATTTTATAACGATTTTATTCAACATTCTGAGCGTATTCGCTATTGTATCTCTTGCGCTGTTATTGAGGGAAAAAATGCTCAGGGTACGGCCTTAATGGGTTGTACGGGCTTAATGATTTTTTTAAATTTTTGAATTTTTGTGGAGGTCTGGCAGGCAGCCGCTCCACGTAAAATACTGGTATTCAGTTGAATCCGGTTTGACTGAAAGCCGGCCCCAATATAGTTGGGAAAACGCTAGGCAGATGATGATGATTTGTGATGGGTTTGCTCTTGACTCCAGTCTAGGTCAGAGATGAGTCTACGATGGAGCGAGCTTACCCAGAAGTAGCCTGTTCACTCCAACTTTGAAAAGATTAGGGTTGTAAGTGTTTTTTAAAAATAGGCTTGTGTCCTGAAAAAATCGAATTAATACGTCAGTTAGATTGTCAAAAAATATTTGACCCGTATTTTTTCTTTTGTTACGTAAACCAAAATTGACGAAGATACGACGCTTTTAAAATTCCCAATAGGTACGTAACGCCGTGGCATAATTTTTAGCAGGTTGTGACGTCACGAGCCCCCACTCCTGAGTTTTGATGCGTTTTATTTTTTAAATTTTCATTGAATTACAAAAACAAAAAATAAGTGTCCATTATTTTTCAATACTCTTACTGACGTACTAAATAGTTTTGCAATTTCTGGGTGATGGAAAATAGCCTATTATGTACAAACTCGTACAGTGTGTCTTTATATAAATCATAATCATCTCAGCCAAAGGCCGACCACTGCTGGACATAGGACTCCCTAGCGTGTCGCCAGAACAACTGGTCCTACGTAAACGTTCAGTATTTTATGTACATCTGTATAAACGTGGCCACAAATATTTGCTATCAAATAAAGGATAACATTGACCTGGATAATCTGTTTAAACAAACGCATTGATTTATTTAAAACTAAGGTAAACACTACTGAGGTTTCCTTGAAAACGTTCAGAAAAAAAAACATGAGCTAGCGTTTTCCTGCGGATTCAATCGTTGCCGATCACGCAAGACCTGAGCTTCATATCCTGGATGATAGTGTACCTTTCTATAAGTTGAAAAACTTTTACAGTCTAATCTGTCGACATCTCACCGTGTTCACTTAGGTGAAGTGAACGACAAGTGAGCTGTCATTTCATCTTGTTTGTATGTTGTGAGAATGAACGGGTTTTTACGGACTCCTACAGAATAAGACCCCACAGTTCCTAAAACTACTACCATTATTTGGGGAGTTGGATAACGAGTCAATTCGGTCGTGCCAAGATAAGCAAAAATAAAAAGCAAAAGCACAGCCTTTCCTCTCATGAAATCTTTTTTTTGGATGGGCAATCATAAAATGACTTCTCCCGCTCAGGGCGGAGTAGGAGTAAGTGTCAGACTCTCCACCAGGAGCTTAGCTGCCGCCGTGACAGCCACATCAAAGATACGGGGCCCGGGGACTGCAAAGACCCCGACGTATGAACATAGAGCCACATTTAGTCCCGCCGTTACCTTCGTGGCCTGCCTTGAGGAGCTCGTGGCTAAATAATAACAGCCGCACGGGTCGATCTTTGAGGTTAAGCAACGCTTGCCAAGGTTGGTCTGTGGATGGGTGACCATCTTAACATGCCGAGTTTTCTCCGTGCCTCGGAAAGCACGTTAAGCTGTTGGTACTGGCTGTCATTTGCAGATCTTTAGCAGTCGTTACGGATTGTCAGAAGCCAGTAAATCTGACTCCAGTCTTACCAAGAAGTACCGTGTTACCCAGGTAATGGGTTGTGGTGGTCTGGTAGGTAGCCGCTCCACGTAAATTACTAGTATTCAGCTGAATCCGGTTTGACTGGAAGCCGACCTCAATATACTTGGGAAAAGGCTATAGGCAGATGATGATGAGATGTTACCTTCTTAGCCTGCCAAGATACTTTCTGAGCTAGTAGGGCCTATTTTAAAAAACAATACCTCTAAAAACGAGGCCCCCAAAAATGCCCCTTTGGAACTATGTAGTTACGCCACTGCTTTCTATCCTCCAGATAAATGTCCTTTGTGTCCAGGGCCGCGGTAGCCATTTCGAATAATTCCACAACCATGCGAAGTTAGCTACTGCAGTAGTTTATTTTCGTTGTGAATAAAACTAGGAGCCTGAATCAGTTCTTAAAGTACACGTTTCATAAAGCTTCTCCCTCTGTGCAATCCAGACTTTCCTTATCACTCCGACTCGTACTTACTTTGTTTTTATAAAAATGGCGTCTCCCGACGAGTTTGTTCGAGTTAGCTTAGTAAGTTTTATATGTCAATCTGCATTTGTTTGGCTTCAAGAAACAATAACAAAAGCCTAACTTTTACAATCATCTTGTGGCTTCACATCTTTATTTAACCAACCTTTACAATATCGGCAAACCAGGCGAGCATATTTTATTTTTATTTATTATTTTTCCTACTCCTCCGCTGTACTCTTCTGATTAATTTCGTTGCGGGATCCAAGACAGTTGAATCGTTTCTCCGGGACTCGTCGGGTTTCATTAGCTCGGCGTTTTTCTGGTGGTCGCCACTGTTGATTCTGGCTTTCAGGAGTTGCAGTGGTTGGGAATTTGTGGTGGGCTTGTCCCAAACCAGGCAAGCATTTTCCAGTCTTTACCTGTTATTTGACTAACTAGTTATTATGTCAGGCGTGGTCAAGGCGTTTTGCCTTGTAACCCGGTGGTCGTTGGTTCGATTCCCACGCGAAGCATACTTTGTGAAGTGGTTTTCCAATTTGGCTAGGACTTCCCAGACTTGAGTCAGCTGATTGTCTCATAAAAAGATGACGGTCTTTAAAGATAATGTGTATTATTAATGTAATGTGTTTTTATTTTAATTTTTATTGAATTTATTTTTATTTTATTGTGATTTTTTTTAATTCTAATGTTTTTAATTGTAATGATTATTTTAATGTCATTTTTTTTCAGCGATTTTAATTTTATTTTTTATATAATATATGGACCATGTCTGAAGTAAATAAATGAATTGAATTGAATTAAAACATGTCAGAGGCCCTTGAGCCGGTTTAGAAACTACTACCTGACCCGCGCAATTTCGTCTGCATCACATTTTCCAGTAACTCTCAGCTCCTATTTGTCTTAGCGTGATGATATAATTATAGCCTAAAGCCTTTCTCGTTAAATGGGCTAGGTATCTTCCGCTGAAAGAATGTTTCAAACCAGTAGTTCCTGAGATTAGCGCGTTCAACAAAACAAACAAACTCTTCTGCTTTATAATATTAGTATAGATGACACTAGGGTGTGTTGGGTAGACCTTTCTTATTTTTTTTTCATGTTTTTTTTTTTTCATATTGTGTTTTTTTCATATTGTGTTTTTGCTGTTGTGTTGTGTCTGTATCGAATAAATGTTTTCTATTCTATTCTATTCTACTGCCCAAACGATAAGAATATGTTAGGGAATCATTACTGTGTTACGGAATTTGTTCGAAAGAGTCACCGCGACCCTCTGCTTCAAACTTTTGATTAAATGCTCCGCTCATATTGGTCGTGACGTGTGATGTCTTAATGTGTCCTCGATAAATCCAACACTAATAAAAATGTCAATTCGAACCAGTAGTTTCTGAGATTAACGCATTCAACCAAAGAAACTCTGCAGTCAAATAATCTATACTGACATTATAAAGCATAACCGGTTGGTGCGCAATTACATTTGAAATGTCTATCGGGGCCTCTGCGAGTTGGTTTCGGCCCCTCGTACGCCTACCAAAGGACCGGGTCTCCAGGGACCGGAGAAAGAAAAATAAAGCACAAGAGTTTGATTGTTTGTTTGGTTGAACGCGCTAATCTCAGGAACTACTGGTCCGATTTGAAAAATTCTGTCTGTGTTAGATAGCCCATTTATCGAGGAAGGTTATAGGCTATATATCATCACGCTGAGAGAATTAGGAGCGGAGCAATAATGGAAAATATGACGCAAACGAAGTTGCGCGGGTCAGCTAGTATTAGTATATCACCAATCAGCAGTATTATTTACTCACAAATAACTCGCATTTATCGTAAAAAAACTAATTAAAACAAACACAAAATTACAAAAACAAACATAAATTAACTATTTCTTGTAACCACATAAATTTCCTGTTAAACAAGTATTGAATATTACTCGATAAACTTGTTTAATACCTAAATATATAAAGTTGTCTACACAAGCAATACATAAGCTATGTTAATGCGAGTTTGGGAGTTTCCGTGAGCAATCGGCTAACTGTCGCGTAAATGCATTACATCAAAGATATTCTGTATGTCAATATGGTTACATAACATGTACATAAATAATGTATGTACGTTGTCGTAAATTACAAGTATGTTAATATTGCGTTTTTGTTACTTCCATGATTTTAATATGCTGTCTTGTAAATGGGTTTTACTAGTTTTAGCTTAAATTGCTTAACTAAATATAATCGTTCTACGTGTTTTTTTTTTTTTTTTGTGATTGGTTCACTCTTGACTCTAGGCTTGGTCAGAGCGGTGCGAGCTTACCCAGAAGTAGCCAGTTCACTCTAACTTTGAAAAGATTAGGGTTGTAAAAACATAGACGCAGGCACGTAGAGCGTTCCACTCCTTTCCTGTGTATAGACTGTTCACACAAAAATGTGCATCAGTTGAGGTGCAAACACACAACCTCATACCAAGTTCTTAGTCATTGGACTCCGGTCCATCTGTGCTGATGCATTTTACATAAATCTATACTAATATTTTAAAGCTGAAGAGCGCTAATCTCAGGAACTACTGGTCCGATTTGAAAAATTCTTTCAGTGTTAGCTAGCCCATTTATCGAGAAAGGCTATTAGGTTATATATATCATCACGCTAAGACAAATAGGAGCGGAGCATTAATGGAAAATGTGACGTAGACGAAGTTGCGCGCGTCAGCTAGCTGTTATAATTTAAGACCAAAGCGAAATCTGCAAATCCAGATTAAAAAACCCAAGAACACTTTGAACGACCTGGAGATCAAAGCCATGACCTTACACTCGGCAGTATCACCTGTAACTGCAAGACCAACGTGGCAGGTGACCTTGATATCATTGCCAAACTTTCAAGGGGTGAAAATACTAGTTAAATTGAGCAACTTTTAACATAGGACAACTTCTAAAACAGCAAAAACCGGGCAAGTGCGAGTCGGACTCTCACAAAAGGTTCCGTACCATTAACCGAAAAAAAACGCGTTTCTTGTTTGAGCCCCTTTTTGCTTTTGGTTTAATTTGCATATTGAAGACTCTATGTGAAAATTATTATTCGGGACATCAGCAAACAACTTTTCAGCGGTTCACGTGACCAGAGGGCTTTTCTTCGGCCATCTAATATATAAAATTCTCGTGTCACAGTTTTCGTTGCCATACTCCTCCGAAACTGCTTGACCGATTTTGATGAAATTTTTTGTGCTTATCCGGTATCTTTGAGAATCGGCCAACATCTATTTTTCATCCCCCTAAATGTTAGGGGTAGTCCACCCCAATTTTTTTTTTTTAATTTTTTGGCAATATTATTCATGAATAATGTGACGCAGACGAAGTTGCGCGGGTCAGCTAGTATATATATATATATATATATATAGAATCAGCATTGCCGTTCAACGCGGCAATGCTAACAGTGCTCTGGGCACTTTTGCCATTGACAGCGATGTGGATTATTTTATTGATGCCCAATGATTTATTTTATTTATATACGCTTTTGTACATAATGTAGATAGTATTTCATTTTTATTATTTGTTGTTATAATAGCAATATTAAAACACGCTGTGAAAATTTCAAGTGTCTACCTATTATTGTTCTTGAGATACAGTCCGCTGACAGACAGACTGATAGATGGACAGACCTAAATAATAGGGTTCCGTTGTTTACCCTATGGTTATAGAACCCTAAAAATAAGTTAGACATTTATAAAACATGTAACTGTCTAGATCTGATACTGATTCGGTGACATACATTTTTATATGGCCATTGCATTTTCACTGAAGCAGCAGATTTTATTGCAGATACTTCAGAATTGGGATTGTAGTAAACGTCGTTCATATTTTATTACGAGTTCTTCGACCACTTGAAAGATTGCCAATGAATTCCCAAAGTCAGTCTGAATGATTGAATGAATTTTCATCCAGTTGAAGTTTAATATGATTTTCTATGTATTTATCACCCTCCACCACCCGACATCTTGAAGCCACAGGAACACCTGCCACCGGGACGTGAACTGCAGTGGTCTATTGGAAAGCGCTCAATCGTTTGGGCACCCAAGTAGGCCGCTGCAAATACAACTTGGGAAAATAGGGTTTCATTGATCCGCTTGACACTATAAAGTGTGAGTGCGGCACCCTCGTACCAAAAAAAAATAAAAACAAATAAAAAGACTAATGTTGAAAATATATGTAGCAGAGTTTCAATTATGTAAGAACCACAGAAGCCGTTTATCTATACTTAATACTATAAAGCTGAAGAGTGTGTTTGTTTGTTTGCTTGAACGCGGTAATCTCAGGAACTACTGGTCCGATTTGAAAACATTCTTCAAGGAAGGCTATAGGCTATATATCATCACGCTAAGACAAATAGGAGCGCAGCATTAATGGAAAATGTGACGCAGACGAAGTTGCGTGGGTCAGCTGGTCCTGGATATGTCTGACTGTGACTAGTCTTTCCTTAACTATGTTACATTCGGCCTCCAATCTAACTGGATCCAGCTGAGTTACCATCATCATCATTCAGCCAATTTCCGTCCACTGCTGAACGTAACCCAACCCCAAAGAGACCAACCATCGGCCCATTTAACCAAAAGTTACCTACCTACCTATGTTTTTTGAAAGCCAGTCAATACCTTCTATAATTTTTAAAATTATAAAGCAGAAGAGTTTGTTTGTTTATTTGTTTGTTTGTTTGTTTGTTTGTTTGTTTGTTTGTTTGTTTGTTTGTTTGGTTGAACGCGATAATCTCAGGAACTACTGGTCCGATTTGAAAAATTATTTCAGTGTTAGATAGCCCATTTATCGAGGAAGGCTATAGGCTATATGTATATCATTACGCTAAGACAAATAGGGACGGTGCATTAATGGAAAATGTGACGCAGACGAAGTTGCGCGGGTCAGCTAGTCATAATATAAAGTTACTAGCTGACCCGTGCAACGTCGTCTGCGTAACATTTTTCATTACTACCCCGCTCCTATTGATCTTAGTGTGATGATATATATATCCCTATATATATCATCACACTAAGAGGGCCTATAGCCTTCCTCGATAAATGGGCTATCTAACACTGAAAGATTTTTTTCAAATCGGACCAGTAGTTCCTGAGATTAGCGCGTTCAACCAAACAAACAAACAAACAATTTAAAAAAACAAACAAACAAACTCTTCTGCTTCATAATATTAGTATAGATTTTTGACATTTTAATATAACATGTAAATAAAAAATGAATTTTGAATAACTTAACTTTTAGTCAAACGCAACGTTGAACTCAGACACAAATAAAATAAAACGAGTTAGTAACCTATGAATTTATTATTACCTAGTTTAACAAACAAGGAAAATTGTTACTATTAACGTTTATAATATAGTATGTTTTGTATTTATTAATAGACGATATTTTTATTTCCTTAACTAGTTCCGGGTAGTTAGAGATCTTCCCAAGTGGAGGTCTGCCTACATTGTAAAACTTTTTGTAACGCTTTAATTTTTTTTGTGTTGCACTTTGTACGTCACAACACAATCATCGTACACGTATGTATTACGATTTTGGCTAAGCCATGTATTTCTACCGCTGACGATAGAAATTTTCTTCAAAAACGAGATCATGGATCACTTCACTTTCGCTACATAATTATAAAACAAAGTCTTCTGGCGCGTCTGTCTGTCCGTCTGTTCACGATAAACTCAAAAACTGTTGCACTAATTTTCATGCTGGTTTTACCAATGGATAGAGTGGTTCTTGAGGAAGGTTTCAGTATATAACTTTAAGCGGACGAAGCCGCTGGCATCAGCTGATATAATCTAAATTAAAGTACCACAAAAACTACAAACTAATCAAATCTCACGCAAATTCCTGCTGGTAACACTTTTTGTGAGGTTATTACCGAGAGTTCAAAGATCTTCACTTATTTTCAAGAGCTATACTTTACAAATGATCCAGGCGCACGGTAGTGCGCCATGCCAAGTTCCGGCCTAACACACGCAGTGCGTATATTACACGAAACATTTCGAGCAGTTTTTACCCCCCTCGTAATTTTGCTTGTTATAATCGCAACTTGTTGAAACACTTATTACTCTAACTAAGTTGAAGAATACTTGAAAGTTTCAAAACGTTAAATTATATCGTTGAGAAGTTACAAGGGACCAAAAAGTGAAGATTTTGCTACTGACTGCCTCATCAAAATTATGGGGAACTTCCAATCATGCTAGAAAGTTCAAATTTTGTGTAAAGATAGGTCTGAGGCTGCAAAATCCAAGCTCTCTGATCTTTCCTGACCGTATAAAAATGATGAAAGATCCAAGCTCTATGTTCACTGGTATGGTTTATTTAAAACACACATGTTGCTTTCATGGACTATTCTGAAATACATGCTTGGCCTATTTATTGAACTCACTACTTTTATAGGCCGATTTTTTTTGGAGAGGAACTTGGCCTTTTTTCACATTTATGTTTTTTTGGTTATTATTACATTATTAGCCTTACAAAAACTTGGCTGAAAAACTGTGCGGCAATTGAGATTTTTTTGCGGTAAATCATAATTCCTTTGTATGGATAACGGATTTTTTGTAGTAATAAATATTTTGTCTTGTTGTGTAATATGCCTGATAAAGAAATAAAAGAAGTGAATAAAAGGGGTGACGGGCGGGTGTTTTGGGGGACTGTCTTTTGTAAAACTTGACGTTCAAAAAGTGCTGGCCCTCAGCCTTATTTGAATAAATGACTTTTGAATTGAATTTGATTTTTTTGAATTTTGAGTGATATAATCCGGAACCACCAACCACCACCAAGAAGACCAAGAAGTACCGTGTAACCCAGTTAATGGGTTGTGGAGATCTGGTAGGCAGCCGCTCCACGTTAAACACTGGTATTCAGCTGAATCCAGTTTGACTGGAAGATGACCCCAGTGTAGTTGGGAAAAGGCTAGGCAGATGATGATATAATCCAGTATTAGGTAGGTATCGTATAGCAAAGAAAATATTCATGTACCTACTTTTCGGATTATTTTTAGGGTTCCTTACCCAAAAGGTAACCAACGGAACCTTATTACTAAACCTCCGCTGTCCGTCTGTTTGTCAGCGGGCTGTATCTCAAGAACAGTAATAGGTAGTAGACAGTTGAATTTTCGCAGATTGTATGTTTCTATTACTGCTATAACAACAAATACTTATCTAATAAAAATTAAGGTACAGAACCCTTCGTCAACGTTCAAGTAAACGAATTCCAGCTAATTCGATTTAAAATCCAAATTTCCAAATCGATTTCGTTAAAATTTTAAATGAGACCAATGTACAATTATATTCTTTCAGATAAAACAAGATTTTTTAAAGTCGGTTCATAAATGACGGACTTATGAAGCCACAAACATACCAAAAAAATACAACCGAATTGAGAACCTCTTCCTTATTGAGAGGTATGTTAAAAACAAAACGATTTTAAGAAGAAAACAATCCAGGTGCAGTCTCCTACAGAAGTGTTTACCACTTCCAAGTTTTCCAGACTTTTAAACCGTTCTCACAAAGTTCAACACAGTTAAACTGTCTTCACACTTATCATGACACAAACGTTTGCAAGTACCAGTATTTTCTGGAGTTATTGAATAAATAATGTCTTTCTTGAAAGATGAGAAAAAGGGTGCAAGTTTATGATTTAAAGGCTCCCTTTTTTAGGGATGGGAAATCATCAAATGACTTCTCTCGCTCTGGACGGAGCGGGAGGGATTGTCAGACTTCTACTGACTAAAACCCATCCATGTTCCTTCATTGCCCTTTGTGTTCCGGAGCCACGGGCTCCCTCAGACAGGCGTGAAAATGTTACAAGGGGGCGACAAAGCATTTTATATAAATTGAAAATATTAATTTAGTATTAATACTGTAGATTCGCACACGAAGGGTTCCGTACCATAAACCTTATTTTTTATTATTTGTGGTTAAAGCGGCAATAGAAATACATACTGAAAATGTCAACTGCTAGACGGACGGTCTGTGGATGCTTAGTCATAGGATTCCGATGGTTTTTTTTTATTATTTATCCTTATTAAAAAAAACGTTGCCTCACACTAGGAATTTGTCCTGTATCGTGGGTGCGTTTACAAACATTATAACTCAAACAGCAAGATCCGGAACAACTCTCTGTAGGCTATACAAATATTTATTCCGTGCGGGAAACGAACCCGCGACACACAGCGCTGCAGTCAATCGCTCAACCACTAAGCCGACCTTGTCGGTTATCCTTCGTAACCCTTAAAACAGCGACCAAGTCCGAGTCGGACTCGCACACGAAAGGTTCCGTACGTATCTATAGCAAAAAAATACAACCGACTTCCAAATAAAAAAACACTACAAAGTAAAAAATAACTGTAATTTCGGAAGTCGGTGTTTTTCTTACTTTCTTCGTATTTTGACACCGACTTCCGAAATTACAGTTATTTTTTACTTTGTAGTGTTTTTTTTATTTGGAAGTCGGTTGTATTTTTTTGTAAAAAAAAAATTATTTTTCACTTTTTAGTGGTGCCCCACACCTAACAACACCACTGCAAAATCGCAGAAAAGCAAAATACGCAATTTCGATTATCAAAGAATCATATAAATAGTCAAATTCCAGCTATTTCGATTTAAAACCCAAAGTTCGTAACCGATTCTGATAAAATTTAAATGGGACCAATCTGCAAGTATATCCTTTCAGATAAAACAAAAAATTTTCAAATTGGTTCATAATTGTCGGAGTTATGAGGTAACAAACATAAAAAAAAATAAAAATAAAAAACATACAACCGAATTGATAACCTCCTCCTTTTTGGGAAGTCGGTTAAAAAAAACAATTTTGTTGTATGGGAGCCTCCTTAAATATTTATGTTATTCTGTTTTTTAGTATTTGTTGTTATAGCGGCAACAGAAATACATCATCTGTGAAAATTTCAACTGTCTAGCTATCGCGGTTCTTGAGATACAGCCTGGTGATAGACAGACAGACAGCGGAGTCTTAGTAATAGGGTCCCGTTTTTACCCTTTGGGTACGGAACCCTAAAAATGGTCAAGGGGTAGTCGGACTGTTCATTTTCTAAACTCGCATAACCTCTTACTTGCCGATGCCATAGAATCATTAAATTTTGCAAGAAGCAATGTCTCCCTCATGTTACGGAACCCATCGTTAGCGTGTTTCATTCACCCTGGACCGGTTTGTGTAGTGGTCGCAAGCGTGCATGCGTCAAGTTCTGGGTTCGACCCCCGAGTCGGTCATTGGGTTTTTCTAAAAGAAAACCGATGCTTAAACCCCTACCAACGGTAATAAACAACGCATTCTAATTTATATATTGTTTTAAACTCAAAACAATATATAAATCGCATTCTCGCATTCTAATTTACTTAAAAATAAAATAATTAATATTTTGAATAAAATATTCCAAGTTTTATCCTTTAAATAACTTTAAGATGTGTAAACAAAGTTATTATAAATCATTCGGCCAGATTAACGCTTGTAAACAAATTGCCGTTAGGTACATATAAGTTAATGACGTTTTATAAATTATTGTCAAATAATTGTTAATTAAGGTAATTATAAATGAGTAACGTTACTCTGATACTGCACAATTTGACATTGACTATCTACTTGCACAGTGTGAACATTTACAGTGTCTCGACTTGCTACAATTTGTTACAATCTATACTAATATTATAAAGCAGAAGAGTTTGTTTGTTTGATTGTTTGTTTGTTTGGTTGTTTGGTTGAACGCGCTAATCTCAGGAGCTACTGGTCCGATTTGAAAAAATCTTTCAGTGGTAGATAGCCCATTTAACGAGGAAGGCTTTAGGCTATATAGACGCTAAGACAAGTAGGAGCTGAGCATTAATGGAAAATGTGACGCAGACGAAGTTGCACGGGTCAGCTAGTGTTGTTATACAGGGTTATTTGTAAAACAACCGCTCAGGACAATGTTACTAACATCATAACCAACAACTTTTGTTCTATGACTTTTGAAAATTCATCATAATATTTTAGTATAACAGGATTTCATGCAATAATAAAACATATTTAAATTGAACGCTCTAAATGTTACGAAGTGAATGGCAACCAATCAGAGCACGAGTCTACAAGAAACTAGGCTCTCATTGGTTTGTTTACTTAGATGTGACGTCACATGTACGCCATAGAGTTACGATATATGAACAAACCATTGAGAGCCTAATTTCTTGTAGACTTGTGCTCTGATTGGTCGCGACTTTATTTCAGTAACAATTTCTCAGAATGAAATTGACAGGTGGTTAACTATCAAATTTTGAAGAGTAAAAAAGCATTACAAATGTTCAGTTAACAATTTATCGAAAGTGTACAATCTCTTAAGTTATTTTAGAATCTTACGAAGTTTCCCACTTTCCGGTGACATGCCCATAGACAACAACGATTTTGTATGGCGAAGCGTACGCGTCCGTTCTGCTTTCCGCGTATATTCAGCTTTCGCAGCAAACAAGTATAAAATGAGGACAAATGTGTTATTATCATGCGAGCGCTATATATACATATATAGAGTTCTTCTCATTCTTACGACACTCTCCGCGGCTAGTAGAAACAGAACTGTATTTATAAGTATTATCAAAATCGTTTGGCAAAACGTGAATGGAGCTGAATAAATGTGCTCTCTTAACGATGAAATGGTCCACGATACTGCACGCTGGCCTAGAAGTAAATATAAAAACCAAATATAAATACATAACATACCTACATATAATAACAAAATTTAAGTATAATAAAAATAATTCAAACAATTTTACAATAATTCTTATTTACTATTCCTATTCATCAAAAATATACTATACCAATAAACACAGACCTAATAAATATATACATAAACTCAAACTCAAACTCAAACTCAAACTCAAACATTTATTTCAATTAAACCATTTACAGGCACTTTTGAATTGTCAAGGTCGGTCGGTCCAAAAAGATGAAGCTATTTGCACGTTCCAAAGCGTAGATCTCTATGGAGAAGAACGTGCAAGAAACTCCACGGACACTCTTTTAAAAATAATAAATTGTTACAAAGTTTTCTTGACATCGTGTTGAAATTATACATACATGTGAGAACGATGTGACGAGCATGATAAAAACATCCGAACTAAAAAAGGAACAATTCAAAGAAATAATTAAAATAAATTAAAATAAACCATGGCAGCTGAGAAATGACCAGTCCCAACCGACGGCGCCATGACATGCGCCAGGCCCATTCGTCTCAACCATTTTGAATGGAGCCACATAATTTAACGCATACGCCACCATCAGCTAGGCTTTTGAGTGAGCATGACACTCCCAACCGCCAGGGTACTTGAGTCTATACAATGCAAACACACATTTATTTAAAAATGTTGGTACTATTGATTTATCAAATAAAGAACAATAAATCAGTGTGTGAGTTAAATTAAATATAAAAGTCATTAAAGACATCTATAGATATACTAAATAGATTAATACAAACATTATCAATAAGTTTGACTTTGTTTACTACACCTTAGACTGTCCTATGGAGCAGGACCAGCATGTTTCCAAGCATTCTTATCTTGAATATAATCATCTAATTTGTAATATGCTTGTTTACATAGTGTGCTTTTAACATAATTTTTAAATTTTCTTTCATTTAATTCTAATATGTCACAAGGTATTTTGTTGTAACATTTAATACAGTACCCCATGAAAGATGTTCGTACTTTGGCTAATCTATAAAATGGCTGATCTAGTTTATTTCTGTTTCTAGTATTAAAATTATGTCTATCACTAATTTTGCTAAAGAGATGTCGATTTTTCCGTACATACATAATATTTTCATAAATGAATTGACATGGGACTGTCATAATATTAATCTTTTTAAAGACTTCCCTAAGAGAATCGCGTCGACGTAGATTATAAATGGCTCTGACAGCACTCTTTTGTAAAATAAATATGGATTCAATGTCAGCAGCCCGACCCCATAGCAAAATACCATACGACATAATGCTGTGAAAGTAACTAAAATAGACCAAACGCGCAGTTTCTACATCTGTTAACTGTCTTATCTTTCTAACAGCATAAGCGGCTGAGCTTAGCCGCGCCGCAAGAGATGTTATGTGAGGTCCCCATTGCAATTTCTCGTCTAAAGTGATTCCCAGGAAAACCGTCTGATCAATAAATTCCAGTTTTTGTCCATTCAATACGATGTCACATTCGTTACTTTTAACATTTGGTAAAGTAAATTTAATACATTTGGTTTTTTTTTCATTCAATACTAAGTTGTTTGCCGTAAACCAATCTTGAACTTGATGAATAGAGTTATTGACATCATCAAGATTTTGTGACCGTCGTTCTATCTTAAATATCAATGATGTGTCATCAGCAAATAACACCATCTTTGGCTCATTTTGAAGCAATTGGGGCAAATCGTTTATGTACACTAAAAAGAGGAATGGACCCAATATTGAACCTTGCGGAACGCCCATTGTCATTTCAGACCCCAGTGAGTTCACGCCGTTTACCTGTACTTTAACCTGTCTGTCTTTCAAGTACGATCTAATCAGATCAAGAGATGTATTCCTAATCCCATAATGCTCCAGTTTCAACAAGAGTGTTTCATGGTTAACGCAATCGAACGCCTTCGAGAGATCGCAAAAAATTCCAATGGCGTCCTGCAAATCTTCCCAGGCATTAAAGATGTTCTTTATTAGAGTGACACCGGCGTCAGTTGTACAACGCCCTTTGGTGAAACCGTACTGATGTTCATGAAAGATGGAATTTTCATTAAAATGTAGTAACATCTGGTTAAGCATTAACTTTTCAAACACCTTACTGAGAACCGGCAGGATTGGCATAATTATATCAATTTAACATTTATAATAATTTTTGATACTATTTCATACCTTGAAATACTACTTAGCACTCTTCCTCTCTCCTATTATTTGCTGTGCCCGACAGGGTCCATATTTGTTCTTTAACCATTTTAAACCATCTATGTAATTCATATGGAATGCAATAAATGATTGAGTATTGAGTAACTAGTTGGGAAATCATCAAATAACTCGTCCCGCTCTGGGCGAATCAGAAGAGAAGGTCAGACTCTTACTGACTAAAACTCATCCGTGTTCCACGTAATGCCTGCCGCGTTTCAGGACCGCAGTGACTGAAAAATTCCCCGAAGAGAGTTATTTTTAGATATTTCTATTTCAAAAGAGTGCCAGCATGAAAAAAAAACAATAATTACAGCTTACAGACACATAAGCCTCTTACCAACATAACCTTGATTCTGCGAACGCCTCCGGACATTGACCCCTACGGCCCTGAAACCAGAATGGTACCGTTCCACTAAGTTCTATATAGATCAGGAAATGATCCAAAATAAAATTAAGTAAATTGATATTTAAATACAAATGCAATTTAATCGTCATTATGAACTTAGTTATCACGTTATATTTCAATTAGCTTAATGATTTTAAAGTTTACGGAATATTTTGTTTTGTTCACGGCCATTGTTGCAACTTAGTATGGTACCAACAACTGGGTATATTCAGGGTCATCATTTGCCTAGCCTTTTCTCAACCACATTGGGGTCGGCTTCCAGTCAAACCGGATTCAGCTGAATACCAGTGTTTTACGTGGAGCAGCTGCCTACTAGACCTCCACAACCCATTGACTGGGTAACACGGTACTTCGGAGTCAAATTTACTGGCTTCTGACCATCCGTAACGACTGCCAAAGATCTAGAAATGACAGCCGGGACCAACGGCTTAACGTGCCTACTGAGGCACGGAGGAAACTCGGTACGTTAAGATGGTCACCCATTCGCAGACCAACCTTGGCAAGCGTTGCTTAATTGTAAAAATCTACCCGAGCGGCTTTTATTATTTAGCCACGAGCTCCTCTGTAATTTATACCCTAAATATATTCAGGGTATAAATTAAAATAACATGACATAGCATCAGGCGTGTATGCGCCAAGGATTTCGCGGAGTTTCAAAAAAATTGTGTCTCGAAAAATATACATTATTTATATTTTAATATTATGTAGTATGTATTAGTATGTTATTTATGTATTGTACGTTAAATTTAAAATTTAGTGTTTTCATTTTAGCTATTTATAACTTTTACACACAATGTCTACATCTCTTTTTACTCTACTCTGTTTTCGCAGGTATGCTGGAAGAGATTTCTATAGAAATAATAGCATCGCCTTTGTACCCATTATTCTATTTCCTTTTTCTTATTAAATGTGTGTACATAAATTGTTAAATATACATTATCCTCCGTACATCATATTTTTTTTTTAGTTTTGTAATTCTCTCATTTTAGAAGTAACAGGGGGGGATATTTGACCACTTTGGAAGTGTCTCTCGCGCAAACTATTCAGTTTAGAAAAAATACATTAGAAACCTGAACATAATTTTTGAAGACCTATCCATAGATACCCACACATGAGTTTGATGAAAAAAAAAAATTGAGTTCCATATTAAGTATGGGGACCCCCAAAATTTATTATGGTTTTGTATAAGCCAGTTAGCACATAATACAGACAATGTTTGTATATCGATTTATACGCTAGAGTAGAAATTAAAATAACGCCAAAGATATTGTTTTTTGTATGGGAACTTTTTTTCTGTAGCCAACATCCAAATACACACCCTCTGAAAATTTTAACTGTCTATATAACTATTATTATTGTTGATCTATAGCTTTTGTCCCGTTCCTCAGCGAGCAAATAGTTGATAGCTAATCGCTTATAAGTGACCAAGACAAATGTCTAAGGGTAACAAACGAAACCATATTACCTAGACTCCGCTGTCCGTCCGTCTGTCACCAGGCTGTATCTCATGAACGGTGATCGTTGACAGTTGAAATTTTGTTATGGAAAGTTGCCGCAATATAGCAACAAATACTAAAAAACAGAATAGAATAAAAATATTTAAGCGGGCTCCCATACAGCAAACGTTATTTTTTGCCGTTTTATAGATAATGGTACGGAACCCTTCGTACACGTGTCCGGTTCGCACATGGCCAGTTTTTAAAAATTGTGTTCAGAAAGATTCAATCGTTCCAGAGTATTAATTGACTATCCAGAGAAGAACAGATTTCTCACCAATTGCAGTTTTTGGTCGTGAGATAGAAATTTCATAAAAATCTTTAAAACTTCGATAACTCGAAAACCACTCATTATGGACCCCAAGTTTTCGGGATCACAATCGTTGCAAATCAGCTCTAGAATACACTAATCTCGCTGTATAATTTGAATATGATAAAGAAACATTCTTTACCTAACATATCTTGTAACGTCTGACGTCAGTCCGTGCCATCAGGTCCAAACCGAGCCCAAACTGAGCGCGTAACAGATTCCTTATTAGTGCTGCAGTATCTTAGTAACAAACTGTGTTACATAAATAAATGTCGATTCATCATCTGCCTAGCCTTTTCCCAACTATATTGGGGTCGGCTTCCAGTCAAACCGGATTCAGCTGAATACCAGTATTTTACGTGGAGCGGCTGCCTACCAGACCTCCACAACCCATTAACTGGGTAACACGGTACTCCTTGGCAAGACTGGTGTCAGATTTTCTGGCTTCTGACTATCCGTAACGACTGCCAAAGATCTCCAAATGACAGCCAGGACCAACACCTTAACGTGTACGTATGTTAAGATATGGTCACCCATCCACAGACCAACCTCGGCAAGCGTTGCTTAACCTTGAAGATCGACCTGTGCGGCTGTTATTATTTAGCCACGAGCTACTCTTAAATAAATATCGATTGCTGTCTTAATTAGCTAATTGTTTTAAAGGTTTTTTGCTAATCCACCCGCGATGGCAACAATGTGTTCGGGTGTTTCTTGGTTTCAAATGCTGCTACTCATCATGAAGTTCTGGGTTTTAATTTCAGGGTCCGGCAAAGTGTTTATTGGTATTTCTAAAAAGAATTTTTTGGTATTTCTAAAAATAATTTGTAGTATCAGAAACAAGTTATTGGCACAGTATGAATCGGTGACAGCAAGCTCGCTTCCTTTAATATTGTACTTAAATAATTGTCGAAATGTGGCTGCACTATGGTTACCTCTGCCTAACTCTACAAGGAAGCCGGACAAGATTTATGTAATGACTTTTTCTTACGACTGTGGTTTACGCCAGATACACGTGGAATAAAGTACATTGACCTTTCCCTAATGCCTCTTCGTAGAAACTACAACAATAAATTAAGAACTTTTTCTTATTACTATAGAGAAAGTAAAGGACCACGATAAGTCGATTCAGGACAGCTTTCTGTCATTATTTCTGATTTTGATCTTAAGAATGTCAATAAATGTATGTGGTTCAATGTACTTCATTCCTCGTTTATCTGGCGTAAACCATAAGTATCCTCCCTTCTTGCGGTTTTTCTTGGAAAGAGTTACTGCGGTTCTGGAACGTTAAGGAGATCAGAAGGAACACGGGTAGGTTCCAGTCAGTAAGAGTCTGATAATCCCTTCATTACGAAAGGAGTCATTTTTATATTATATTGTTATATCTATACTAATATTATAAAGCAGAAGAGTTTGTTTGTTTGTTTGTTTGGTTGAACGCGCTAATCATCTATCATCACGCTGACACCAACAGGAGCGGAGCAGAGCGACAGTAATGAAAAATTTTACGCAGACGACGTTGCGCGGGTCAGCTAGTATAATATTATAAAGCGGAAGAGTTTGTTTGTTTGGAACTACTGGTCCGATTTGAAAAATTATTTCAGTGTTAGATAGCCCATTTATCGAGGAAGGCTATAGGTTATATATCATTACGCTAAGACCAATAGGAGCGGAGCAGTAAGGAAAAATGCGACGCAGACGAAGTTGCGCGGGTCAGCCAGTCATCAAATATAACATAACTAGCTGACCCGCGCAACTTCGTCTGCGTAAAATTTTTCATTACTGTCGCTCTGCTCCGTTTTTTGTTTTTTTATTTGTCTTAGCGTGATGGTATATAGCATTCCTCGATAAATGGACTATCTAACACTGAAAGAATTTTTCAAATCGGACCAGTAGTTCCTGAGATTAGCGCGTTCAACCAAACAAACAAACAAACTCTTCTGCTTTATAATATTACTATAGATAACCCGTACAAAACAAAAAAAAAGCTATAATTTCTTGTATACATTCGGTCTTATTACAATTTTGTTACCTATTTTCCCACTAACACTATTTTTCTGTTATTGAATTCCAGTCAAGATAATACCTACTCCATGTATTCAAAAACATCAATACAATAATATCTTGTTTCATTCGACCCATTTTAAAAACCAAACGCTATTCCAACCCGACCAAATTGAGACACACATCTGTTTATCCATTCTCTTAGTTAAGGGATTGTTATGCAAATGGGTCGCTTAATACCAGCCGATAACCTTTTGATAATCTATGACTTATGGCTTGATGACGTCGAGATGTTATTTTTGTAATGACAATGTGGCATGGAGAGAAAATATTTAGATATAACAACTATAGTCTATTGTGGTTATCGTATTGACTGGGAATGTTTTAGGCGTAATAGAGATTTTATAAGTGTTTGCTTAAGAATTGAAGGAAGAAGCACAAAATTGAGAACGCTGGAAGGAATAGAATAGAATAGAAAACATTAATTATTCGACACAGACACAACACAACAGCAAAAAACACATTATAAAACAAATGAAACAAAAACAAAAAAAAAACGATAGGTACAGCAAAATTTTGCTGAGCGTGCCCATGCCGAAAGGGTATCTCAGCATATGCTGGGAGTCAGACACCCAGCGCTGGTTTTGCAGCGTTGGAAGAAATGGAGAGATGATTTGGCCCAGCAGTGGGACAGTAGGCTAGTAATAATACTATCCTAGAATACGGTTATCACTCGACAAAACCCCCCAAACCTCTCTCTTATCTTATCTTTCCCTATGTAATGTTTTCGTCGTCAATTTTTTCTGTAACTTATATGGTGTAATAATAAAGAGTATTCTATTCTATTTGTTCGGTGTTTTCACCGAACACCTTAGCAATACCGTCGTGACGCGTTGACTTAATTTCATTTATTTGTTAAAAACACTTTGACTTTAGAGTCAGTGCACTTTGGTCTACCGCGTTAGCCGGGTGTATTCTAACATCCATAAACATATTTTAACATTATGAACAGTTTGAGAGTGATTCAATAAATAGTGTTCAACATAAACATTTGTTTCTCCTCAAAATCACCGACACCTCGCTACGTACCCCGACACTATTCTTTCTTTCAAGTACAGTATAAATATGGATCCATATTTATACTGTGTTTCAAGGCTCGCAGAACAGATGGTCCATGGGGCCAAAAAGTCTGGAGTGGCGACGTTGAAGGGCCTCCGCCAAGATGGAACGATGACCTGGTTAAGGTCGCGGGTAGCTGAAGAATGCTGAGACAAATAGGACTGGTTGTTGTGGGGCAGGCCCATGTCCAGCAGTAGACATTTTTCGGCTGATATGTTATGAAGAGCACAGGAACGGTCTACCTTTGGGGAAGACTGATGTCCAACACAGGACGTCTTGAGGCTGAAATAATGATCATTCCTGACTTGCCGATCTTAGGAAGGACCCTTGCCAGACCCAGGTAGATGCTAAAAGCACACATGAGGATGCTGTCCTTTCTGAGTTAGATACGAGAGCAGAACACGCCGTTTTTCCAACAATGCTCGACTACATACTGCGCAAGAAAACTAATTTAGAGGATTGTGTAAACTTTTACAAGTTAATCAGTTCGTGGAAGTTCTTGTTTGAAACGGGCTGATTGGATGTTTATAAAAAGTGTTTACAACATTAGAACTTTGAAAATGCTCTATTAATCCTCGTAACCTTTTCCCAAATATATTGGGGTCAGATTCGACTCTCATCGGATGTATCTGAATACCAGTACTTTGGATAGAGCGGCTGCCTACTAGACCTCCATAACCCATTAACTGGGTAACACGGTATTCCTTGTCAAGCCTGGAGTCAGATTTTCTGGCTTCTAACTATCCGTAACGACTGCCAAAAATCTCCAAATGACAGCCGGGGCCAACTTACAGCTAAGCGTGTTTTCCGAGGTACGGAGGAAACTCGGTATTTTAAGATGGTCACCCATCCGCAGACCAACCTCGGCAAGCGTTGCTTAACCTTGAAGATCGACCTGTGCGGCTGTTTTTATTTAGACACGAGCTCCTTCTTTCTTGCTTTTTTCTCGTCAGCGAAAAATACTAGCACAGAAACAGCTTGAAGATTTAATTAATTAGTAAGTTTATCATCATCATCTTCTTGACCTTATCCCATGTTACTTGGGGTCGGCGCAACACGTTTTTTTCTTCCACTCTGCCCTATCAGCCGTCAAACTATCACTAACTCCCTTTTCTTTCATATCGCTCCTCACACAATCCATCAATCTTTTCTTTGACCTGTCTCTTCCTCTCCACGTGTAGGTATGTTAATTACTCTTTTAGTTGAATAAACACTAGGAAGTGGTGACGGGTGGGCGTTTTGGGGAACTGTCTTTTGTAAAACTTGACGTTCAAAAAATGCTGGCCCTCAGCCTAATTTGAATAAATGACTTTAAAATTTGAATTTTGAAACATAAATAATTTAATTTTTAATTTAATTAGTTAAGAAAATGAATAAACGAACCTTCAGAAATAAGTTGATATTGTGAAGGGTACCAGGGGCACATAAATACCGAGGAGTTTACCTCGGCGACGGAAGGCGCTGACAGCCGTGAGCCGCCTCTTCCGCTCTTTGTAATGAGTGTTGTAGACAAGAATCGTCTTTTATGTCAATAAAACATTATTGTATTGTATTATTGTATTGTATTGTCTTTATAACTGGCTGAAAATACTGCTATGAACACAATCGTTTTTTTTTTGTAACTATCCTGAAATATCTTTCATTAATTTGTGTATGGGAGGCACCAGGTAAACGTGCAATGTAGTACGTTAACCTTTCCCTAAAAATCGAACAATAAATTATGAACCGTTTTTCATTACTAGAGAACTTACAATAAATTCGGGGGATTCACCGTGGCCCTGAAACGCAAAAGGCACTAGGAGGAACATTGATGGGTTTTAGTCAGTGGGAGTCTGATACTCCCTCCTGCTTTAGCCAGAGCGGGAGGAGTAATTTGATGATTTCCAATCCTTAAAAAAAAGGAAGTCAATAAATGTATGTGGGTCAATGACCGTTATTGCACGGGTATCTGACATCTACCATAGTAGAGGTACCTACTTACTGACGAAAACCTCCTACTTCGCCGTCAATACTTGTACTGAGTGAAGTTGTTTAAACCTAAGATCAAAACAGAAGAAATACATTCAACTTGAAACTGAATAAACGCAATACTTTAAAAGGGGTCATTGTACTCATACCATTCATCTCACAAAATATTGGTCCCAAAGAAAAAGTAAACTTTTTCTTTGGGACTAATATTTTAACCGTGAAATAAAATTCGTCCCATAAATGTGGATATTATAAACAAATATACTGAAGCTGATTTTTATTATAGTTGTAGCATTTCCCACACGAGTTCATTCATATGGAGCACAAAACCGTTATTTTATAATTTCACAAAATAATTATAAACTTGCGGTGTTGTCTTGAGTAAAAACGAGAACGATTTCCGTATTCCCAAAAATATTTGAAAGCATCTCTATTTTGCATTAAAAAATAATTACCCATGTTGCAAAAAATAACCTACAAACAAACCAACGCTGTAGAAATACTTACCGAGATGTAAAAGAACATGTACTTGGTTCCCTGCCTACCCCTTTGAGTAATAAGCGTTGTCCAAGCCACTGAAGCGATGCCAATTACCATGCCTTAGTGTTACTGAGCTTCAGGCGAGCTGTAATAGCTACTTATATATCTTAGTATTTATATTGAAACTTGCTTCTTCCAGCAGCTTTGTCCGCGTTTTAGCCTGAAATTTCCTCATGGGAAAGTGCTCCGGCACATAACATCATGTCCTTTTCCAAAGTCTTGAGCATCGACGCCGAGTTGCTGGCCTGTCGGTTTTCTATCGGTTACATTTTGGGGAGTGTGCGACGGAATTGCATAATTTAATTCCGCCAAGCCCGTTCCACCATCGGACCACAAGACGTACGGCGATGCGCCACCGGTACATGGTGGACATCCCACCTATACGCACAAAACGTTTTGGGAATACATTCAATGTGCGTACAGCTAAGGAGTGGAATTCCCTGCCTGAGTCTGTGTTTCTTGATAGCTACAACCTGGAAGTCTTTAAGTCAAGAGTGAATAGGTTACTTCTAGGCAACCGTGCTCCACCTTAGACCGCATCATCGCTTAAGATCAGGTGAGATAGCGGTCAAACATATGCCTTATTTTTTTTATAGGGATGGGAAATCGTATGCCTATCAATAGCAAAAAAAAAGTTTTCAAGCTTGCTCTGTACAAAAATCATCTGGCAAATGATTTTCATTTTGCAAATAGCTTTCAAGTTTTCAATTCAACATTGTTTTGGTTATATAAATCTAGATGAGGTTGGTGTTTCCTAGCTGACAACCCTGTGTAGATACTGAAACAAACAGTTTCTTTTGAAGCCAATACCACGGTCGAAAAACCCTTTTGAGGAAAGCACCATGCAGGTTATAGCATAGGTGGAATAGCACTGTCCAAACAGTGCAAGCATTTGTCATCTAAGCAGGTGATTTTAGAGCGACAACGTCAAAAAAAGACCGAGATACTTTCTCAATTATAATAGGTCACAAAAGCCCAGCCAAAATCAATAGTTTTCAAGGTCCACCTTTTCCTGCATTAAGGTTTATTCAGAAGATAAAGAATCTTAATACCTAGCTACCCAAACATCCATAAAACTATAAGGCCGAGATTGATATCAACAAAACTAGGTTTATAAGTTTAATTTAGTAATTTCCAGCTCAGGGTGGTGGTTCGAGGTTACAACACAAACAAGCGTCCCAGTCTTGTGTGACCAGACCAAATAAAATGGCCATAGACCTATTTTGTCGGTGCGAAACACGCGAATTATGTATTATTTTGATTATTTATGTACTTTGGTATTTGTGCTGTGTTATTTACTTAGTTTACCTTCAGTAATTGGTCTGTGAACGTTTCCTTAGGGATCGATTTAACGTACCAAGTAGTGACTAATGAGACTCAATTAATTATTATATGTTGTTTAGAAACCCCTGGGGAGCGGTTCATATTATTGCCTAACATTTCCGGAGAAAAAATGTATTTGATTTTTTTTTTTTATAGGCAAGCGTTTGACTACTATCTCAACTGATGGTAAGCGATGATGCGGTCTAAGATGGAGCACGCTTGCCTAGAAGTAACCTATTCACTCTTGACTTAAAACTCCTGGTTTTGACTTAAAACTGTTGGTAAAAAGGCCACTTTGGTAGAATCATATAAGGATCATAATATTAATCATACAACAATCTTTGTATAAGTCGTCTCAGGCGTCGGGAGTCGCTGGGCGATTCCCGACAACCGTAGGGGTAGGGCCTGCGGACGGCGAGCATTGGGTTGCTCGCCATCTGATCAAAACCAGCCCCGGGTCGACGCGCCTCAATGACAGTGTTCCACGCGCGCCTCAATGAGATGTCAGCATAGTAGAAGGGGCCCGCTAGGGTCAGTGCCTGCCAGGATTGCGGAATTTGTTCGAAAGAGTCACCGCGGCCCTGGAACGTAAAGGGCATTAGAAGGAACACGGATGGGTTTTAGTCAGTAAGAGTCTGACCCGTCCTTCTGCTCCACCCAGAGCGGGAGGAGTCATTTGATGATTTATCATCCAAAAAAACAGCACTATCAATTTTACAGAGTCGAAATTGAGTCGAGTGTGTGAACATAAAATACTTAAGGTACAATTCTGATCTTGGCGAACGTAATCGGCGACCGTGACCGGTGACCGCGACTCACTGCTTTGTATGAATTACGCGACCGAAGTCGGTCGCGTGCACCAGTAAGTGTTCTATAGTACTTCATACAAAGCAGTTGGTCGTGGTCGCACGCCATTGTCGTCGGTCGCGGTCGCACGTCGCGGTCGGCGGTCGCGGTCGCACGTCGCGGTCGCACGTCACGGTCGCCAAGATCGGCATTGTACCTTTGGACGTCTCTTTATCCAACAGAAAAATCATGCGTGAAGTTGAACAAAAGAATGTGATTTTACTATGACAAAACCTTGGTATTGTCAAAAGCAAAATAAGTATTTGTACAAGGAAACTCATAATGACATAGTAAATACATAGGTAGGTATAATAGAAATGTTGTGCTAACAACTACGTCTTAACAATAGTATTAGAAGTACTTAAACAATGTTAGTGATTTAGTACGTAATAATGAAAAAATAGAGAATCTGTGCACTAAATCATAATAACCAGTATTATTTTTTTATAATTACATCAATAATTTTCTGTTTTGAAAAATATTTAGGCATGATATTTTTCCTCATTTCAATTTTTGTGGTTTGAATTTGCATAAAATTATCAACTTATAGCTTCGGGGAATGCCAAAGCTTATGCCAATCATTGAGGTATCTTGAAGGTCGCTTTAAAGGTATCAATGACTCTCTTATACCACAGTCTCCCCTTCAATGATCATTGGCTTCTGGCCAATGATCACATTTCAATTAAGTTCCTATGCCATAACCAGTATGAGAAGAATCCCATTTTCAAACCTAGGGTAAAGTATATCCGTGTGCCCATCATCATATTAGCCGAAAAATGACCACTGCTGGATAAAGGCCTCTCCCAAGTCATCACCAGGTCATCGGTCCACCTTGTGGGAGGCCTTCCAACGTTGCGTCTTCCAGTACGCGGTCACCACTCCAGAACCTTTCAACCCCATCGTCCCATCTGTTCTGCGAATCAGCAATGTGCCCACAACCACTTCAGTTTAGCGATCCGTCTGGCTATGTCGGCTTAACTTAAGCTTAGCTTAATAAGGTATATTTTTAATTAAATCTACGTAATCACGTGGCACCTTCTAATTTTTATTTCCGCGTGATTGGCGCGCCCATGACCTTCCACTGATCTGACGGTAATCCCGCCCGGTACGGCGCCGCAGGGGCTTCGCGACACCGAATTCATTTTGTTTTGTATACGCATCAGATTGAGGATTCGGCTACAAGTTGATAGGTATTAAGTATCGGGACTAATTAGGAAGAAATCGACACCTTTAGGCTCTGAGGTTTTTCTATTCTGGGGTCAGAGAAACACCAAGCTGCAAGAGAAACAGTTGGGACTGTTTCTCCTGCAGCTTAGTGCTTGCTGTCGGAAGGAAAAAATTCTTACACTAGATCAACGACGACGGTTCCTAACTTAGCATCAGGTAAACAGATTTATAAAGAAAGGTTCTGTTTTGCTTGCCCTCTAGTGAAAAACTTTTGATGTATGTGAGTGTACCCAAGAACTCCATGACTTCCACTGGCCCTCTTCTCCCATTCTAACATCGGAAATCCAGACGCTCTGCAAGTTGCCATCCCTATCTTGTTGCTATGTTCCCATTAAAATGCGCACATCAAAGGTGTGGACCTCTAACTACGTCTGTGTTTCCGAACGCTTACAACCCTAATCTCTTCAAAGTTTAGGCTTCTTCTGAGTAAACTCACTCCATCTTCGACTTTGTCTCTGTCACCTTTAACCTACACTAGAGTCAAGAGTAAACACATCTCAAATAAAAAGATGCTTTATTTTGTTTAACACCAACTTCCACCAAATTACTACTAAAAGCAAATAACCAGCTATTTTGACAACTTGGGAGCCATGAGAAGCCTATATCCAACAGAGAGCAAACTAAGTTCATTGACCTAATAACCTTAAAACCAGATCTAAACAACTGGCATAACAGAACAGCCCATTGTATTACATTCCCGAAAAAATCTCTACAAAGATCTTAACATACGTCTAAAATTATTCGATCACTCACAGGTCGAATCAAAGCAACTATTCTTAATCCGGATCCCAGTTTAGCCCACTGTATAACTAAACGTAACAATATGCGTTACGTTTATGAAGTAGCTTATCAACGGTTTGCGGCTGACGATCCGTCATGGACTGTGCTGAGGCGATCGTAAAATGAACGTAGGATTTTACGCTGGAACTCGAGTAGTACAAAAGAACTGGGTAATATAATAGGTATTAATACTAGTTACGAGTATCTAGTATTTTAGGTAGTTCCTTGAGTAATGGAAGAAGTATGTTTTTTCATTTTTCGAAGGAGAGTAGGTCCGAGATTAATTTTCGTTTCGCTGAGTCAGACTTGATGTTTAAGCAATTATTTCACTAATTTATAAGGTGATTTTATTACAGGTAGTTTCGACTAACACACCGGTAAAAACAAAAACCTGCTCTGCAATGTGTCGTTAGGGTCTATCCGAATACAGTTAAATAATCGATAACATGGAGCTACTGCGATCTGACTTCCAAAACCTAGTTTGTAACGAATTCAATACCCCTTGGTAGGACAGACTCTAATGTCAGAGTCTTGGCATTCCGAGCCACGAACGGATCTCATCATCATATGAGCCGAAAGACGCCACAACGACCGGTCCTCTACGTCTCGCATCCATCGGCTACCCGCGACCTTCACCAGCTCATCGGTCCACCTTGTGGGAGACCTTCCAACGTTGTGTCTTCCGGTACGCGGTCACCACTCCAAAACTTTTCGGCCCCATCGTTTTGCAAGCAATATGCCCTGCCCACAACCACTTCAGTTTTACCTTCAGGCTACGTCGGTACGCGGGCCTGTGGACGGTGAGCTGTGGGTGGCTCGCCATCCGTCTAGTGACGATAGGCCGTGTCGACGGCGCGTTAGTGTTCCACGCGCGCCTCAAAGTGAGTCAGCACACAGAGGGGCCCGAAAGGGCCGACGCCTGCCGGAGTCGCGGGATTATTCGCAAGAGACACCGTGGCTCCGGAACACAAAGGGCAATGAAGGATCATGGATGGGTTTTAGTCAGTAGAAGTCTGACACTCCCTCCCGCTACACTCAGAGCGGGAGGAGTCATAGAATGATTTCCCATCCCTAAAAAAAAAGGCTATGTCGGTAATCTTGGTTCTTTTGCGGATACCATCAGTCCTGATTCGATCACGCAAGTACATTGCCCTCTCGATTGTTTTTTGAGTGACTTTAAGCCTTCTGATGAGGCCCATTGTGAGCGACCATGTCTCTAACGACGAAATGGTCTAGGGATATGTAATTTCTCTCATCCACCGATCGCCTTTGGTTCGCACGGTGATAATTCCTTAGTCAGTAGCCCCACACACAACCCTTGAACAACTCGATACAGAGAATTTTGACAAAAACCAGTAGAAAACTCACAATTTTAAACAACTTCTAAAGCTAATACTACATAGTACGGTATCAGAACAAACTCCGCTAAACTAGTTCGTTCAGAAATAACTAACTTTGCGAACTAATACAACACTAGCGTAATGTATTCATAGTACTCGTACAATGGAATGCGATGTTTCTAAACGAAAATATTATGAGTAGATTTCGTATTATTTTATGATGTTGTAGAATTATGGTTTTGGTTTTAAGAGCTAGTTTTGTTTCCGGTTTCAAATGGGCTTAGATTTTGATCGCAGATTCAGTCTTGTATGTTTGAGATTTTATGAAATCTAGATATAACCAAACTCATAGGAGATTAGCCAAGAGACACTGCAGTGCACAAATCTATCTAAGTTTTTATATTAAAAGCAGAAACTGACTGATAATCAGTCAGTCAGTTTCTGCTTTTTTGATCAACGCACAGCGGAAACTACTGGTCATAGGAAGCTGAAATGCCATGTAGCTTTCTTGCACTCCGTAGAAGATTCCCCGAAGTTCTTACGTTATCGGGGAAAACGGAATATGCGGGAATCAGACATGGCAGGGGAGAGATCGGGATCACAAGCGAAGCGAGGGATTCAAGCTAGCCCAAGGTAAAGACACCTTCATCCTTGAAAAGCTCTACTTTTCACACCTACTGCGAAAAAAATGTTCACAAGTTATGAAAAGAGGTGGCTGGGCGCGAGTGGTTCCCATCGGTCTCCAAGTTGAGTTCCAAATTCACATCACATTATTGACCTCCGGGTAATAAAATTGTACTTAATTTCATTATAACCGGGCAATAATGACTTTCTTTCGCAACGTTTTCGTGCAGGTGGTGAAAAAAAAAATATTCTTTTTTTTCACAAAAGAAATGAAACTTAAAACCACTCGTACAATCAAAGAGCTACAATAATTGGAAATACATTTAAAATGTACATTTCCTGCTATCTCGATACTAGCCATCCTTTGACAGGGTCCCTCTCTCAAAGGAGCTGGTCGAGGCTCATTAGCTGCGCGACTGCTTCTTCCGTCTTTCTTTAGATGTCGAGTAACTCGATACAGTTGCGCCATCTGGTGTAGCCTTTGTAGTAGATTTGGGAATCGAAGGTACACAATTGCTTTTCCATTTGATTTTGAAATTGGACCAGGTACGCAGAACGAGGATTTAAAATTTGTACCTTAAAATATGACTTTCAGTTGGTGGCATCAGATCTGTGATTGAACTACACCGTACTGCTTAAATTGTCTTGTTTGGGACTTTTAATTTTATTTATTAAAACTTTATGCACAAGTAACTGTACAAAGGCAGACAATGCCATAGGCATTTTCTACCAGTCGACCTTAGCGTGGTGGTTCTTTTTAGTCGTTTCTATGGGTCGGATTTTTTGATAAAGTCAATTTTTTTACATAACTGTTTTTTCCCACAGTTGGTTCTATAGTGAAAGTTGTTTGACACTTTTATATCCTAATATATAAAATTATTCCCGCGGGAACGGGAAAGTTAGTTTGGGTAAGAATTGAATCCTATTCCTTTATCTGAATAATCGATTTCTTGTACCTTAAAGTTTACAGTCAAAGAGAAGAGTTTTCTACAAGAATAGTGTTTCAACGCGTGGGACTTCAAAGAAATTGGATTCCGTTTCTAAGAAACTACTACACAATACTGAGATTCCTTGTATACTCGAGCCCTTTGTCTTCTTTGAGATTATGTCATAACAAAAGAAAATAACTTCTAAAATAGAAACATCGCGATGTTATGTTTTAAAATGTTTATTCCGAGCTGTGATGTAAAAAACCTAGCCAAGAGCGAGTTGGACTCGCGCACGAAGGGTTTCGTACCCGCACCTATAAAAATGGCAAAAAAATCAAGTTTGTTGTATGGCAGCCCCCTTAATTTTTTTTTTCTGTTTTTTAGTATTTGGTGTTATAGCGGTAACAGAAATACATCATCTGAGAAAATTTCGACTGTCTAGCTTTTGCTTTTCTTGAAATACAGCCTGGTAACAAACATACGGACAGACAGCGAAGTCTTAGTAATTGGGTCCCGTTTTTATCCTTTGGGTACGGAACCCTAAAAAGGTCATAAACAAGTTTGTGCAATTTGAAAAATATTCATCAAACAAGTTTTTATTGAAGAAAAGACCCCATTATTCCTAAATTAAAGGACGTTTCTATTACCTTTCTATAAAGTTTCATAGTTGCAGTGTCACATGTGCCTTTCTGTGGTTGCTTTAACCTGCTACTGTCAACATGTCTTTTAATCATTACATAACCATTTATTCATTTGTAAACATGGGTAATAGGCTAGATTCCATCATCCACAAATTTCAAAACTATTTAGTCCGTCAGTTAGAGTATTGAAAAATAATGGACACGTATATTTTGTTTTTGTAAATCAATGAATATTGACAAAGATAAAACGCATCAAAACTCGGGAGTGGGGACTCGTGACGTCACGACACACTTAAAATTATGCGAAGGTGTGGCGCATTGAGAATTTTAAAAGCGTCGTAACTTCGTCAATTTTGGTTCCCGTAACAAAAGAAAAAACACGGGTCAAATATTTTTTGATAATCTGACTGACGGACGAATTAGATTTTTTCCGGACACAAGCCTATTGGTATAGGTGTTTTATTAATAAGTAGTGAACAGGCTACTTCTGGGTAAGCTCGCTCCATCGTAGACTTTGTCTCTGTAATCTCTGACCAAGACTAGAGTCAAGAGCGAACCCGTCTCAAGTAAAAAATTAGCTGATATGCCCGCGGCTTCGCCTGCTTGACAAATTGTATACTTAAACCTTCCTCGAGAACCACTCTATCCATTGGTGAAAACAGCATGAAAATCGGTGCAGTAGTTTTTAAGTTTATCGCGAACGGACAGACAGGCGCGGTGGAGGACTTTGTTTTACAATATGTAGTGATAAGTCCTCCATACTGTAACGTCGCATGGGCATGCAAATTACATTAAATTTCAAATTAAAATACACACAGACTTACTTTTACAACCAAACTTAACTTTTTACAAAAAAATACAACCGACTTCCAAAAAAAAAACTACAAACATAACTTTAATTTCGGAAGGCGGTGTTTTTAACCGACTTCCCAAAAAGGAGGAGGTTCTCAATTCGGATGTTTGTATATATTTTTTTTTTTTATGTTTGTTCGGGCATAACTCCGTCGCTTGCCAACCGATTTTAAAAAAGATTTTTTTGTTGGAAAGGGAATACTTCCCAAATGGTCCCATGATAAGAAAACCAGGATCTGATGATGGCATCAAGAACTTCGCATCAGCAAGAACTTTCGAAAATCGTATGGGCAACTAGTGCGTTTGTATTTTGCTTTTCTGCGATTTTGCAGTGGTGTTATTAGGTGTGGGGTACCACAAAAAAGTGAAAAATAAAAAACTTTTTTCGAAAAAATACAACCGACTTCCAAAAAAAAAAACACTACAAAGTAAAAAATAACTTTAATTTCGGAAGTCGGTGTCAAAAACCGAACAAATTTACAAAAACACCGAGTTCCGAAATTAAAGTTATTTTTTACTTTGTAGTGTTTTTTTTTTTTTTTGGAAGTCGGTTGTATTTTTTGTTAGTTTCTTCGTATTTTGACACCGACTTCCTAAGTTAAAGTTATTTTTTTTTTCACTTTTTAGTGGTACCTCACACCTAACAACACCACTGCAAAATCGCAGAAAAGCAAAATACGCAATTTCGATTACTTGGATGTCATAAAACTATCATCCAAGTAGACGAATTCCAGCTATTTCGATTTAAAATCCAAAGTTCGTAATCGATTTTAAAATTTAAATGGGACGAATCCGCAAGTACATCCTTTCAGATAAAACAATAATTTTTCAAATCGGTTCGGTCGATCGGAATGAGGTAAAAAACAAAAAACAAAAAAAACATACAACCGAATTGATAACCTCCTCCTTTTTGGGAAGTTGGTTAAAAAAAATAGCCCAGTCTTATGGCGAAACCAGTACCTTAGCCACATTTATAACGCACACAGAAAAACCCCCAGTAAAAATACCGCCTGACGAAACCCAGTACCTAAATAAAACCATTTTTTTTTAGTGACCACTATATCACCTGATGGTAAGCGATGGTTCCGTCGACGATGGACCACACTGGCCTAGAAGTAACCTATTATGCACTCTTGACTTAAAGACTCCCAAGTTGTAGCTATCAGGAAAGACTGTGGCAAGGAAATCAGAAATATTTTATTTGTGATACATAGGTACAGTGGTTGGACATGTTTTAGGTTAATGTGCGCTATGATCAGCCTATATTAGGCATACAAAAAGAATGAATGACAATTTTTACATGCAAATAAAGAGCTTACTCGTACTAAACTACAAATTAACTACATAAATCATTGTACCTATCTTTTCATTACTATAGGAACAAAAGTCAAAATAATTTGTAAGTTTAAATGTCTAAATCATTTGTTAGGTAAAGATCAAAATAATTTGTTAGGTAAATGTCAAAATAATTCAGATTTAAATAATTAATAATGATTTGTGATATAGTCAAAGAAGCAAATTACATTAATTACATTACAAAAATTACATTTACATGTCAAAAATTATCTGATAAAAAATCCTACACACTATAATAACATTTTTGACACAGCAAACTTCTCAGTTTTGGTTTAAATAAGTTAATTTGTAGATTTTTTAGCTCTTTTGTCAATTTATTAAATACTATTGTTGTCATGACATGTGAAAGACACTTTCATACATCAAGGCAGTATTCGCTTTTGGAACGCACAGACGACTTTCGTCCCTTTGGGTCTGATGGAAAGCTATAGATGCACTCCTTAAGGTGGAAGCTCCAGGGTAACCCGCGAAATTCAATTTGCCGGTCAGTGTGAAGCTGCATGTTGAACAAAATACGGTTCGCGATCGTAAAAAGTATTTACCAGCCCGCGATATTCAAATTTTCTTAATGTTTTTTGCTTAGAGCGATGTATTGATGATTTTTATGATTATAATTCTGTAACTACCTACATATGTCTTACAGCCGCGAATAATATTTTAATCAACATACAACCTAGCACTGGCCTGCAAATTCATGAATTTAGATATCTTCTCTCTCTCTAGTAGAAAATTTAAATATCTATAAAAACTTTATCATAATAATCAAAGAACTAGTAACGCGATGAACAATCTCGTCAACTCTTCCGTTTCCTATTTTTCATAATAATATATTAAATCCGTGGACATTGGTGTTTATATGTTTACCAATTAATTATTTTCTTAATATTTTCTTTTTTTTAAACCTTAACATGTAACTGTTTTCTTGTCCCCTAAATAAATAAATAAATTGCAAAAAACGTAACAAAATTTGAATTTCGCGGGCTGGTTGGAGCATTCACCTTAACTGTACGCACAATGAATGAACCTGTTCCAGTCTACCAAATCTTTTGCTCCAACTACCCGCCAAGGTGGCACCAATAATGCATTAAAGCCAACTCACGCAAACTCTGACTCTGAACAGAAAATGCACGTTCATGCAAAAAACAGCTATCATACAGACTCGAAGGTTTTGACCTCTTAATGTGTAACAGATCCCCATACGAATGATAAAGGAGTGTTTACATTGAACAAACGGTCCTGTATTTATTCGAAAAGAATGTTTAAATTTGACTGACAATATTGGATTGCGCTCAGATAAGAGGAAAATGCTCGTTATTAGGGAGCATTTGCATCGCAGACGCAATCCGTCAAAACGCCTCTAATTTTGACAAGTGTTTGATATTGATTATTTCTGCGATTATTAATAATCAATTCGCAATGGAATTGAAATTAAAAGTTTTTTAGTAGGAGAATTTACCATTTGGTTAGAATGAAAATATCTAATCTGCTCTAGCATAATTGCTGAATGTGGCTAAAAATAATTAAATACTTTATTAATATGACTGTTACCAATATAAATCCCTAATCAATTTCCCAATACATTCCATGATTTGTGGTTAGCTACATTTCAATCGCACGATTTCATACAAACCAAACTAAACAGTCGGATTAACAGATAATAATGAACAGGATTCATTTTCATAATGGAGCCGACGTTAAAGGCAATGTCAGGTGCCTATATATATCAAATGACGTTTTTTTTTTCAACACATTTTGCTCTCCCAATTATACTACAAAACTGTATCACCATCTGACTTTATCAGCATTACACTGAATAGCTTTACTTACGATAAGTAGATACTAATAATGTACAATTGCACAAGAATACTAACCAAATAGGTATCTTCGGATAATAATATCCTCTATATATTACTATGTAAATAATAAATGATCACATAACAAGTAAACACCGTTGCTGCATGTCAAATGTCAATGTCAATACTTATGATGAGCAAATAGTGACATCATGACATGTCTAGGCAATTGTGGACTTGTTTCGTCTAAGCTATTTGGCTTAGAGCGGATTTCAACCAATGAAACTGAAAACATCGAAAATGTTCTCAACTTACTACATATTTTAGACGTGGATCATCGTTTGCATACCAAGTTTCATCAAAATCAGTTCTATAATTACCATGAAGAACTTGAATGTTAGTATGAAACACCGTAATCGCTCAAAGAATGTTTTCAAAACCGCTTGAAAGGTGACACACGTCAGGATAATAATGATATATCTACAAATGAGGGACTTCCCAGACAACATTTAGGTAATTTAATTTAATTTATGTAGACTTAAAATAGAAAAAAAAAACTCCTAACTAAAAAATGGCATAAAAAAATTCGTCCCCATCGCTATCGACTGGAAGTGAGCCCAAAAGACTGGCTGCATTGCCACGTTGTATGGCAATGCTTATCCTCTGTCCAAGGTAAAAGCCAGCTCTTGGGTCACGCGAAGCGTCAACTAAGCGTTTTGCAAGATCTATAAATAGGACGTGAGCACTCGGACCCCACGGTCCAAGAGTTTCAACCCCAAACGGCTCAAAAATGTATTTATGTAGTACGTTAAGTTCATCTGACATAAGGTGAGCCAGTTCTTAAATCAAACTAGTATTAAATCTCACAAAAACAAACAAGTAGAGCAGCATTCCCGAGTACCAGTGATGTCATTATGCATAAAAAAATAGTTTCTGACGAGGCCATAGAGACATAGAGGCAGCAGTTATCGTACAAAAAACCAAAAAACAATTTGTGATTATGTATGAAAACAAGCGATCTATCAACACGTTTATTGTTGTTTACTCTTGTTAATTAGTGAGAGACTAGATTGTTATTTAAAGCGAAATTCTTCACATATTGAAACAAACGCTTACTTAACTTAAATACTGTATTCTCTGTAGGATTTGGCAGAGGAGTTGGAAAAGCGGAGGAGCAGACCTACAGGATGTTTTTGAGAAAATTCTATAAATGATCATCATCTGCCTAGCCTTTTTCCCAACAATATTGGGGTCGGCTTCCAGTCAAACCGGAATTAGCTGAGAACCAGTATTTAACGTGGAGCGGCTGCCTACCAGACCTTCACAACCCATTAACTGGGTTACACGGTTCTCCTTGAAGTTGGCAAGACTGGTGTCAGGTTTTCTGGCTTCTGACTATCCGTAACAAACTAACAACTAAATATGCGTTAATATGCGATGCGATCCTATAAGGAAACATGTTAATGTATGATGAGTATGTTGTTTATTATCCATTCATGTTTTTATATAAGGTATTTTAATGTCAATGAACATTCTATGAAGAAACATCGTTCATTACACAAATCATCTGGTAAGAAAATAAAAACAATACTTGAAGTGAAAATTGGAAAAAAAAAATTAACAGCTGAATCAAGGCAATAGAACAGGCTGTCAGAACTGTTTGTTAAAGTAATTTTATTTTACAGTTTTAGGAAAACTTACAGCTAAAAATTTTCACACTAAAATTATTTTAATAATATTAATAAATAATTATTTACACAATAGGTTACAAATTTTTGTTTGAAGCCTCTGACTTCTGAACTAGGTGTACCTGTATGTCAAGAGTCAGCGCCCTCTCCCTTATCATATTATTTGGCTTAGTATTACTATCATAAATGTCAAAAGAGAAATAGAAAAACGTGCATGCAATAAAAACAAAATGAATTGAAACACATAGCAAAAAAGAAAAAAAAAATATCAATGAAAAAATTTATAAAATTATTATACCTTAATTATATTGTATTAAAGTTATTTATTTATATTTATATTTATTTATTTAATTATATTTAAATTAAGTTATATCGTGCTGTGTGTGAGTGTGTGTGTTCGAGGTGTTTACGTGTGCGTGTGGATGCGTGCATGTTCCTGTTTGCAAATAAATCTTTGACTTTGACTTTGACTTTGACTTTGACTTTGTGTATGAGTAGCATGATGAAACGATGCTATGTTCTATATTATTTTCCTTTGTCAAATGAGATTATTTATTCAATATTTTCTCTACATCCTCATAGTCAAGAGAAAAGAACCAGTTCTTTAATTTAGCTTTACATTGGTGTAGTTTAAGCGGATAAATATTTAGGATTTTATTAATTTTGTTGTATAAATATACAGAAAGAAAAGCGTTTTGTCGTCTTACAAAATCCGTGCGGCGTATAACAGACTCAATTACGTTTGGAGTTATTCGCTTATTTCGAAGTTTACTTGGATCATATGGGGTAGATACGTGTTTTTTTGTGATTATGTGGAAAATAAAAAGTTGTCGTACCGTCAAAACGCGGCACAACTCGTATAATGCCTTCGTGGGAAATCGGTATGGTTTGAATGACATTGTTTTTAACAAGGATCGTTGTGCTCTTTCCAGTCGTAAAATATGCGTTTTACATGCCCCACCCCAAATCTCAATACAGTAACCAATAACCGATTGTGCCAATGCATAATAAACTGTACGGAGGAGATTGCTGTCAGCGACATGCCTCAGATTTTTAAACACACATGTAAGTTTCCTGACTCTCGAAGAAACCATCTCGATGTGAGGTTGCCAGGATATTTTCTCGTCTAAGAGAATCCCAAGGTATTTGATCGTCTTAGATTTGCTCAGAGTTGCACACGAGCATTGTTGAGTGAAAGGTGATTTGCATGTGTGAATCCGGACTCCCACATTGGGCTGTTTTATTCGAGCGTTAGTGAACTGCACAAATGAGATTTTCGAAATGTTAAGTGTTAATAGGTTATACCTCAGCCATAAGCTGACTTTATGGAGCCCTATCTCCGCATTTTGCTGGACTTCATCCCAAGTCTCTCCTTGAAACACCAAAGCTGTGTCATCTGCATAAGTAAATATTTTGCCTTTATTCAGTGTGTTCACATAGGTCGTTTATATAAATTAGGAAGAGACAGGGACCAAGAATGCTACCCTGTGGAATTCCGTAGATGACTGCGACATCCGAACTATTAGCACTACCGACTTTAACCCTTTGGAGACGGCCAGTAAGAAAGTCTTTGTAGATTTTAAGTGCCGTTCCCCTTATTCCACACCTTTCCAGCTTGTCCACAAGAGCAGAAATCGAGATTTTAACACAACGGAACCAATATTTTGAAGGCAAATCTTTGATACTAGTTTGATCAAGGCTTGCTAAGGGCGGGTTTTTTCACGTTCATTTAATGCATGCGTTAATGTTAAAAATGGTGCCAACTATCGTTAAATAAAAAAAATTGGTTGTTTCACAAAATGTCAGCGTTAACGCACGTAAAATATAACGTTTACGTTAACAGATGGTCTAAGCACTGGTTAACGTTACTTTAGTAGCGTCAAATAGAACAATATTGTGAAATTCCTCAGCACCAGTTCTTCTGATGACACAAATAAGTGGTGGAATGCAAAAAAAAAGCTATTTAAGTAGGACCCGTGTCAATAACTTAGCTATTGGGATGAGCAGGAATTTATACCAGAATGTTTTGAAACAACGCTTCTTATTTAACGAACGTTAAAGATCTTCCGTAATTGTTACTTTTTGACGTACGTATGTTACGTTAACCAACCGTTTGATACAACCCGCCCTTAATCTTCCATAGAAAATAACCACACTGACAGCTCGTAAACTTGGTTCATATTATGTTGATCGCGTTCAGTTTCAGATTGATGAAATCCGCACTAAGATACCTGAGGTTGTAGTGAAGCTGTTTTAATTTACACAGCAGCGGGATTGCTACCATGTGGGGCCGAGTCACCCGCGTCCGTAGGAGAATACCCTTCAGCGAATCCCTACACGTGGTCCCCGGGCGGTGCTAAACAGGTGACACTAACCCGCCTCCGTGGTCTAGTGGTTATACCACCTGATTCAGACCCAGAGGTCCCGGGTTCGATTCCCAGCGGGGGCAAAAATTTTTCTCGGTTTGGTTGGTGGTAGGACTTGTTCTAAGTCCGCCTGGCAAGCTACTACCATCATGTCTAAGTCTGTCGCCATAACAACAATGTTAACAGCATTGTTGTGTTCCGGTAGTTAGAGGTATGATAGCCAGTTCCTCTGTGTAAGAGGATTCCGGATGAAACTCGCATCTTCGGCCTAATCATCACTTTCCATCAGGTGAGATTTGGGCCAAGAGTTTACCCGTTTTGTATTAAAAAAAAAAATTACCTTTTTATTTGCCTTTTTTTTTGGCTTTGCGATGTTAATGACCATGGAAGTTTACACAGCATGTCAATAAATAACACATGAAACGATGGTAAATTAAACACACTTCTGTTTACAATGGAACACAAACTAACATAAACAGATGGTTTCTTTTATTTAATTTTATACGTATTAACTTCAAGAACAGATGAACTGTTCAATGTCAAAACGACTTTTACGCAGACAACGACGGAATCCGATAAATCTGATTGTTTTATGTAAATAAATAATGTATTGATGTAAATAGAATGTAGATTATTCAGCGGTAATGTGAAGAAAGAAAGAAAAACGTTTTTATTTTGTGTCTACATGATGAGTCATTGAAAGCGAATGTTTTTATTCATGATAGATTAAAGTTGACCATCCACTGCTGCATAGAATATGCTCAGAGGGATCTGCCACGTTAGCTGGACGGTTCATTTATTTGAAAGTAGTCTTGCGTACAGGGTGCTAAAAAGGCCACTTTAAGACAATCATATTAGAATCATAGCATTACACAATAATCTGACAAATTTAATTTTTCAGATTATTGTGTGGTAATTGCTTTCTGAGGGCCAATAATTCTACTAATTTTTAAACATTCGCATGTCAATCGCAAACTGTCAAAAAAGCCTTAATTTTCGTACATTTTTGGCAGATTGCGATTGAGATGCAAATTATCAAATGAACTAACGAAATAAAAATTAAAGAGTCAGGGATATAAACTGTGACTGTTTCTAAGTTATGCTAGGCTGATAAAATTCCCGTCTTTCCTAAATTATCCTAATTGTTAAAGCCGGTCCCATTTGTGTATATATTCCCGTAAGTACATAGTTCGCTATTGGGAACACTCTAACGACCTATTTCGTTTGTGAACTACACAAGACTATTTGACAGATACGTATGCGTGCGTAGCTTGGCTGTGCGACCAATGGTTGACCCTGCCTACGTCTTCACGCATAGCGATGCTACACATGCGTAGCTTAGCCGTCCAACGTCGTGGAGCACTGTCTTTACAGCTATGCACACATGTCGCATGACTGTCGCGACTATAGCCCTCCTTATGGACTGGTCGGCTTCCGAGCTTATCAGATGCGACTGAATGGACGTATTAACATTAAAATGACTGTCTTTTGACCTAGTGACGGGTGGTTAGGAGAATCCAACTGGTAATTAGATAATAGAATGCCCAAAAGCGGTGTTGCCTCAATCTGGGATTTCTGCTTAACGTGGGTGCCTATAACAACGCTATGGCTTTGTCACGCACATGAGTACCAGTATAAGGATGTATTTCTCCCATATACAGGGTGTCCCAGAAGTCGATGTCAAGCCGGAATCGGGTGATAGGACAAATCATAATAGTTACCAGAAAAAAAAAAAACATGTTTTTTTAAAACTACAGTAATTTCTATTTTTTTTTTCTTTCGAAAAATGTACACCCTGTGATGGTTTTTTAGCTCCTTTAGCGACAAATCTTTACTTTTTTTCGATTTTTTTTTTTGTGTAATCTGGAGTAGTGCTTGTGTAACCTGCTGTTTTAAATTCTTAGTTATTTTCATTTTTGGAGAAAAAAAAGAAATTACTGTAATCAATCGTCGGCCGGATCCGTCCCGACTTACAAACGTACGCCAGTGTAACCGGTCCTTGGTTCGGTCGTCGACCCGCGCGAGACGTTGCCGGGTTGTAACACATAGACACACCAACAAGTACTCGCTGGAATATGTTAACGCGGTAACGGTATAGTTAGTGGGCAGGATGGAATCTGTGTTACTACCTATTCCTAATCTATACTTAAGGCGGGGTTGCAGTACTTTTTAAGATTTTTGAACGTCTGAAAATCTAATTAATTATGAGTTTTTTAATAAATAAAAATCATTACATAAAAATTGAACGTACCCTCAAGTAAATCGTAAAGATAGAAACGCGAATTAGAATGATTGGCTCGATACTTTTTTTTATCAAACATGACACTAAATTACAATTTTAAACGTGTACTGCTAAGAGATTTCATCACGAATATATATAAAAGTTATATCAATACCTATAGCTTTTTATTTTGAAGTAAATGTTTAAACCATATTGTATAATTTCTTTATCAGTTTTCGCCAAGAAGAAAAAACAATCAAAATTTAGGCATTATTTCGCTCGCCGGACAGTCGCTGTTGTTCGTCAAAAAACACAGTACTGCCTCGCCTTAACTAGCTGATGCCATATACTAAATTATGATATATACTAAACAAACCTTCCTCGAGATCCACTCTATCCATTACTGAAAACAGCATGAAAATCTTTGCAATAGTTTTTGAGTTTATCGCGAACAGGCAGACAGACACGGTGGAGGACTTTTTTTACAATAAGTAGTGATAGTGACGCTTGCCAAGGTTGGTCTGTGGATGGGTGACCATCTTAAAATACCGAGTTTCCTCCGTGCCTCGGAATGCACGTTAAGCCGTTGGTCCCGACTGCCATTTGTGGATCTTTGGCAGCCGTTATGGATAGTCAGAAGCCAGTAAATCTGACTCTAGTTTTCCATGAAGTACCGTGTTTATCCAGTTAAAGGCTAGGCAGATGATGATGAGTGATATTATAAAGCTGAAGAGTTTGTTTGTTTGGTTGGTTGAACGCGGTAATCTCAGGAACTACTGTATTTCGTTTTATAGTATCATAGTGTGCTAGCTGTTTTTTTTTTGTTTTTTTTTGTGTCATGTATTGATTACTTTGCATTCTTCTCGGTGTGTAAATTCTAGTTCCTAAAACGTAACAGACAGATGCGTTGCCGGGGAGTTTGTTGGCCACTTCTTCTCCACAGCTAAAACACTAGGAAGTGGTGACGGGCGGGCGTTTTGAGGGACTGTCTTTTGTAGAACTTCACGTTCAAAAGTGCTGGCTCTCAGCCTAATTTGAATAAATGACTTTTGAATTTTTGAACTAGTCCGAATTGAAAAATGATTTATTTTAAGGCTATGTATATAACATCACGCTACGACCCATAGAAGCGGAGCATTAATGAAATGACGCAAACGAAGTTGCGCGGATCAGCTAGTTCTTTATTGTAAAACATCTCATAGCACAATGATAATAAAGCTCATAGTTGTGAAACTCAAAGTTGACTTTCGATCTTGTTTTGATGAATGTTTGATTTGGGCTTTGTCTGTTGAAATTTTACAAGGAACGGTATTTTTTATAAGCTCATAGCTAAATCATAACATACCTACGTATTCCGTCGATTTTCAAGGTTAAACAACGCTTGCCGAGGTCAGTCTATGAATGGATGAGTGTTCATTATACAAGTCAACGGAAAGTGGCAGAGTCCGTAAGATTTTAATAAATATTGATTATATTATAATTTATCGATATACTAGCTGTCCCCCGCGGCTTCGCTCCCGTTAAACTATAGTTCCCGTTCCCGTGGGATTTCCCGTTACCGTGGGATTTTTGGGATAAAAACTATGTCCGTCTCCTGGTTCTAAGCTACCTCCATCCAATTTTCAGATTAATCGATTCAGCCGTTCTTGAGTTATAAATTGTGTAACTAACACGACTTTCTTTTATATATACAGGGAAATTGAAAAAATACCCGAAACCTCTTAGGCAGTGAAAGTACACATGATTATAAGCAACTTTTGTTTTGGTAAAACTCCGAAATCTCGAAAAAAATATCAGCTGTTTCATACATTTTCATTGGCTAAATACTGCATTTTGTATGAAACAGCTGATATTTTTTTCGAGATTTCGGAGTTTTACCAAAACAAAAGTTGCTTATAATCATGTGTACTTTCACTCCCTAAGAGGTTTCGGGTATTTTTTCAATTTCCCTGTATAATATATTCCATCCAAATTCAATAGTTTCCAATACATTCGTGGCTTATTTAGAAAAATTGTTTAAATGGTGGACATCCCACCTATACGCACAAAACGTTTTGGGAATACATTCATTGTGCGTACAGCTAAGGAGTGGAATTCCCTGCCTGAGTCTGTGTTTCCTGATAGCTACAACCTGGGATTCTTCAAGTCAAGAGTGAATAGGTTACTTCTAGACAAGCGTGCTCCACCTTTGACCGCATCATCGCTTAACATCAGGTGAGATAGCGGTCAAGCGTATGCCTATCAATAGTAAAAAAAAAAAAAACAACGTGTCTATCTACCCCGTGCCTCGGAAAGCACTTAGACTTTTGGTCCCACCTGTCTTACCTTGTAGAATAACTGCTGCCATTTACTTCGCCCGCGTGATGCCTAGGTAACATAAATTATTTCCGGGATAAAAAGTAGCCAATGAGTCATTCCAGACTAAAGTCTACCTCTATGCCAAACAAATTTCATGAAGATCCATCCATCCATATTCACAAACTTTCGCATCACTACATACCGCGTGTATCTGACATCGACGCACAAACGATTTCCATGGGTCCAGGGCATGATTCTGGACATGATTCATTTTTTTCAAGAGTACCACAAATAGGTATCAGCTCAGCTGAGCTGATATCTATTTGTGGTTTGATTCAGATTGCTCTTTTTAGTGAAAGTAGTTAATTAATTATTTTTTTATTAAAATCTCATTGGGTTAGGTCAGAATAATGATTATGAGCAGTCTAAAGTAAAAAAACCCTTGAAAAAAATGATTAAATGAGAAAAAAGCCGACGAGGGTCCAGAATCATGCCCTGGACCCATGGAAATCGTTTGTGCGTCGATGTCAGATACACGCGGTAAAACAAAGTCCTCTGCCGCGTCTGTCTGTCTGTCTGTTCGCGATAAACTCAAAAACTACTGTACCGATTTTCATGCTGTTTTCACCAATGGATAGAGTGATTTTTGAGGAAGGTTTTAGTATTTAATTTGTCAATTAGGCGAAGCCGCGGGCATCATCCTGTTTATAAAATTAGTAGGACGTAGGATTTCCGTCAGTAAATTGTTATCGTTATTACGATTCATGAGATTTAGCCCATTGTAAGACAGCTGATGGACGGATGGATAGGGTTCCGTTGGTAGCCTGCAGGGTGAGGATCCCTGAAAAAGTTGAATCACCTCTAACGTTGAAGTCGAGTTCGTTGCCTATTGTGTACCTAACAACATTTACAGAACATAAGTAGTATATTGTAATTTCAAACAATGTGCTAAATGTATTGAAAACTCGAACGTGTTAAAATGTAGGCAAGTATTGACCGATCACGTGCGGGACTAATAAGTTCTTCAAACAAGTTGAATAACACTGTAACTGCTTCAATATAATTTAATGTAGAATCCAAAAATAATCACACTAATAAAAAGTGAAAACGTTTGGATGTTTGTTTCTCAATCCTAATATTTAAAACTAGCTGACCCGCGCAACTTCTTCTGCGTCACATTTTCCATTAATGCTCCGCTCCTATTTGTCTTACCATGATGATATACAGCCTATAGCCTTCCTCGATAAATGGGCTGTCTAACAATGATAGAATTTTTCAAATCAGACCAGTATTTTACAGTAGCGCGTTCAAGCAAACAAAAAAACAAACTCTTCAGCTTTATATGATTAGTAATTAGTTAGTTTTACATCATTATTTAATATACTATTCTTACTTTGACATTTATTCACAATTGTATCTTGACATTGTTATTAAACAAATTACATTAACTTCAATTTTTCAAATTACATTATTATCAACTTACATTTTGTGTTTCTTTGTTATTGGTAAATTGTACTATTAATAATTATAAATAATTATTGGAGGATAATGTATTATAATAATAAAGCTTGTGATTTGCATGCCTCAAGGTATAATATGGTTGGACTGTGCTATATTTTCAATATCTTTATGTAATTACCCATATTAGCAAATAAATGATTATGATTATTATATAGTATAGATTCTTCCGATATTGAGTGACTGACAGACAACGCACAGCCGAAACTACTGGTCGTAGAAAGCAGAAATTTTGTCATGTAGGTTCCTTGGAGAGTGTAGGGAGCACTAAGAGAGGATATCTTGAAATTCCTACGGGAACGGGAATTAAAAACGGGATATGCTTGTACGAAGTCGCGGACAAAAGCTAGTCAGTCATAAACAGCTGAACTGTTGGATGTTATTTAAAACAGATATGCCAGATTCACAAGAGCTCTCTGCCTCGGAATTGTTTTTTGGTGAATTCTTGTTGAAACCATTATTAGTATAGTTTTATTGGACTCTAAAGCACAATTGCCAAGCACCACGGATCGACAAACAAGATGGCATACAGCTAACTTGTAGTTCACTCCACCTAAGTGATCACGGTGAGATGTCAACAGAATCGACCGGCAGTAATAAGTATGGCAAAATCGCCTGAAGGCTCGGAAAGAAGAATGCCCATTTTTGACCTGGCTTTGTATAGAAATGAAATAAATCTTAAAATTCAGCTTATTGAATTGTATATTAGATACGCTTATCACAATGTTAAAAGAGACGCAGGAAAAAAATATTTTTTAGTTTTTCTTTATGCTTATTCTACCTCAAGGGTTAACGTATTACAATGTTTTGAACGCATCTCAACTAGCCTTTTTTACGACGTTCCATTTTACACACTGATACTTGACTTTATTCAACTCTGTTTCAGAGTTTTATTCATTATTTTACGTTTTATTTAAATTAATCATGCAGCATATAATGGAGATCGCATGAGTGACACGGATTTTTTTTGACATTTGACAGTTCTGCAATTGAACGCAAGCACAACAACGAAGGGCGCAGTCCTTCGTTGTTGTGCTTGCGTTTTGTTGTGTACTGTGCCATTTTGTGTGTGTTTCTTCTTTTTATGACTCTTTTTACCGCCCCTGGACCGCAATATCTTCCTCATCTGACGACCTTTGCTTACCATACCGTTGTAAACCTCTTGACAAAGACGCTTATACCAAAAAGTCAACGTATACTTTGCATAAACTGCAACGTATTTTTTGGAATTCGTGGCTTTTAAATCGTAAAAATGACTGTTGGACATTATTTCCTGAACTCAAAGGTAGGCTTTCTACTATACCTTATAACTATACATGTACTTTCATTTTCAGGTTTTTAAATGTATGGGAAGTGGGCACTGTTCTTTGTTCTGAAAGCCAATTCTACTAATTTTCACATTCGCATCGCATTCGCGTCTCAATCGCAAACTGTCAAAAATGAATGAAAATTAAGGCTTTTTTGGCAGTTTGCTATTGACGTGCGAATGCGAAATGTGTTCAAACATTTGTAGAATTAGCCCTCTGGTATCTACAAGTCAACGAAAATTGTAACACCATCATCATATCAGCCGTCAAGCGTCGCCACGACCGGTCCCGTGCGTCTCGCATCCATCGGCTACCCACGACCTTCACCAGCTCATCAGTCCACCTGGTGGGAGGCCTTCCAATTTTGCGTCTTCCAGTACGCGGTCGCCACTCCAGAACTTTTCGGCCTCATCGACCATCTGTTCTGCGAGCAATGTGCCCTGCCCACTGCCACTTCAGTTTGGGGATCCTTCGGGCTATGTCGGTAATCTTGGTTCTCTTGGTAAATTGCAGTTCAATTGGTGCATTTGAGTATTTGCGGATTTTGTAATGATCTTAAGTCTTCATAAATACAGCTGAAAAAACACAGCTGTCAAAAAGCCTCCGTAAACTTTTTTTAACTTTTAATTTTAATATGTAGAAATTTGTTGTGTACCTAACTTTAATTTGTTTGTGCTTAGTTTCATTTCACAAAATTGTGTACGTATTTACGTAATACCTCAACCTGAATGATTAGGTTGCCTTAGAACTTCAAAAGTATCGAAAACAAGTTAAAAGTTCAGTGGGTGTAACGTCTGGGAAAAACTAAAATAATATTACTTTTCTTTGTAGTCTATAAATAGTTTCAAAAGAAAGAAGAAAAGCTTCTAGTAAAAAATTACGAGTGGTGAAAAACTTTTCCTATCCAGTGTTAGGGTTCTGTACCAAAATGGTAAAAAGGAACCCTTATGGTGTGACTAAGTCTGTCCGTCTGTCACAGCTGGATATCTCAAGAAGTAATTATGCTATCAACTTGAAATTTGGAATAATTTTAGATGACGTTTAACGTTTAGCTTAACTATCTCTGGAAGATATGTATAGACAAAGTGCCATTTCATCAGTGATAGTTATTTCCAAAATGTCAAAGTATAAGTGACATTTCGACAGCGTTTATGAATTCCATACACTACTGTTGACGTTTTGAGAATGTCATCTGATTCGATTACGAAAACTCTTTCACTAATTAAAATATACACTAACTCAACCGTTGTACTGATAGTCGTTTCAACCAATAGAAATAATAGCCAAAAGCGTTGTCCAACACCTCAGGAGGCTCTCGTTAGGCAGCTGGACCAAGGGCTTGATTCAGAAAGTGGTACTTCTGGACATTGCATTCTCAGGAGTTTCCTCTATCTGGAGCCCTGACCTTGTAGCTTGGACCCTGTTCCTGAAACCAGTGAGCTACTATCCTATAGTAGCACATTATATCCAAGTTATATGCGACTTTTATCACGAACGCATGCAAGAGTCCATAAGCTTAAGAGATTGTTTGTTTCAAAGTCAAAAGTCATTTATTCAAATTAGGCTAAGTGCCAGCACTCTATTAACATCAACTTTTACAAGAAGACAGTCCCCCAAACGCCCGCCCGTCACCACTTCCTAGTGTTTTAGCTGGGAAGAAGAAGTGGCCAACAAACTCCCCAGCAACACAACTGTCTGTTGCGTTAGAAGAACAACCTAAAAACTAAACTCATTCGACACTTGTAAGCTAGCACACTCCTCCACGCCATCGTAATCAGACAACTCAAGCATAAAAAAATATTTAAACTAAACTTAATAAGCCTCCAGACAACAAGGGCGTGCCCACGTGCAGGGATAAATCTAACAATATATCTATCTGTGATTCGACACAAGTACTCTGGATAGAATAACATTTATAAATAATAATTGTTCAAGTCTAACAGTTGAATCACCATGTTGCAATACACTAAAAAAAAAACATTGCATTGAGAGTATTATGTAAATACAAAAAAAAAAAACAAAAGAAGAAAAAAACAAATAATTGCCCTCAACGGATATTATACGTGTCGTGGATAAAGAAATCATTTAATAATTAGTTGCTGATTTGAGTATTGTAGTAGTGGGTAGTGGTAAACGCCGTGACGTCAGTTGACAGTTGTAATGGCGGCACGTGGACAGAGACGTATAAATTGGAGAGTGGGGACTTTGGCGAGGTCACTTTTGCTCGAGACACCGACTAGGACACTCGTCCCAAACGAAACTGTCGGTTTACCTATTTTAATTAAATTAAACAGACTTCTTTAATAATGTTGTAAATGCGAGTTCTTCTAACTCAAAAGACAGATGTGTTGCTATGGAGTTTGTTGGCCACGTCTTCTCCCTAGCTAAAACACTAGGATGTGGTAACGGGCGGGCGTTTTTGGGGGACTGTCTATTTGTAAAGTACTAGCACTCAGCCACAGTTAATAAAGAGAGCTTAGTACTGTATTCAGTGTTTTATTCTACAATGATCCTGATACCACCGAACCCAAACGATGATGGCGCTATCGCTCAGCTGTCGCTGACGCCGACATCAGAAGTGGGATGCAACTCAAGTGGCCCACATGAAGATTCGTGGCAATGCTAGTGAAATACTTACGTGACGGGTTCCTTTTCAAATGCGAAATACGTAGTGACAGTTATAGTGAAAATTGTGGTTCGTGTTCGAAACGCGTGTGATTATCCAGACGCCTAAAACTCGATGTGTGCCGTGAAAATCGATCCAATAAACCTAAGATCGACGCGCGGTCATTGTGCGTCACCGCGGTGCTATGTTTCGTCGAGGACTCGAGTGTTGTGCGGGCTCTGAAGAGCATCGTGCCTACATGCCTATGATAGATAACCTATCAGAGTTCAACGTGTGGCCAATTAAAGATGCATTCCAAGGTCAAATTCCTACTCGTCGGGTTTTATGCGGCTACCCTCATCAACCTGAACAATGAAAAACTAGTTCGGAACGGAGGCAAGCAACTTCAAAACTGCTGGCCAGGTCATGGGGAAGTGTGATAATGTGTGTGAGGATCTTCACGTTAATCTGGTGAGTCATTTTCATTTTGTTATTGCTGTGAAACTGATGTGCTCGTTCGTTAACATTTTTCTATTTTGTTTAAAAAAAAAAAAAAAATTCACTAGGAACATTTTATGCTGTGGAGACAGACTACAAAGGGCTATGGTCTCATGATTAGCCATAATCCATTTTAGCTAATTGATTCATCGCTTTGTTTCTCTATACTAAAGTGTGGCTATTATTTTCACGTTCGCTATCGATTTAGTGAAGTAATAGTTCAGGCGCTATAGCTTAAGTGTTGCTAGTTAAGCGTTAGTAATCGGTAGAAAGGCGTTTTAAATAACGCTGATGAAGCGGTAATATTATTCTGCTATCGCTGGTTGTGTAATGTAGTCCAGTACCAGTTCAGAGCTATTGTTGGACGTTAGAGCGATACAGTTACAGGACCGTACCAACCTAACAGTTCAATTTAAAAATTAAGATGATTGTAAATGCAATATTTTCATTCATCACAACCATGTATAGCCCAACTTTAGGTCAGTGGGTCATCTTAGGGGCGGTTGTCCACTATTGGACATAAACTTTCTTGCTAGTGCCAGTGTTCTGATTAGTTTCAGATTTTAATTAATTTGAATAGTGTGGCTGCTACGCTTATCTGAAGCCTATACTCCTGCCAAAGCTTGGATTGGACTTGTACTCTCGTGGTGTTTTTCAGTTTTCAGATATCCTATCACCTTGGATGAAGCCAGCACATGGCGCTAGAAGTTTTGCATGCAGCTATTGCTGCTGAGAAATTACAACTTCAGAGCAGTTCTAAGTGTGACGGATCGAAGGTCCGCAAGCAGTTTGAAGGCTGCAGTAGCTGTACATCATGTCAACATCTGTGGAGTTGGAAGCGTTCAAGGCCGACTGAAGTGCCCGGTGAGCCGCTGCCATTTAATTTTAATTGTGATTTTCAAAGCTTTAAAGATCTTCGAATCATTTCAGTGGTTAGATTGATATTGCTAGGTAATTTTGATATACTCAGTACGAAGCTATAGCAATTAGTTTCCCATTGGTGGTAATAGTTTCAAAATGATATTCAGTGCGAAATTCTGAATCCGATATCGTAAGGCAAGATTGCCACAAGGTCATGTTTTGTTTCGACTTAGATTTTTTTCAATTTTAGTGAAAAATTAGACCTAGGCGTTTATGATAACGTGTTAACGACAGTTTTCCTTGCATAATAACAGTTAGCAAATTCAATAGTAAGCGATTATGAACAGTAACTTGATTTTATTGACATTGATTGACTGGTACAGATAATAACTCAACGCTTTCATAATTTCTAAATAGACTTTTCATTTTCCACTACTGGGTTGCCTACTGGGTATGTAAGGTAAAACGAGCCTAGTGAGATTAAAATAAGATTGATTCAGTGACCGCAATGTTCTTAGAATAACGAAGAGTAATTCGTGAACGTAGCTTCTTCACAGGAACGTAGGACGCAAAAATTAGCAGGCAAGTTGTTCTTGTTTTCGTAAGCACCGATGTGCATAGATTACCGGTCGGCATATTTTAAAATCTCTTTGTCGAGAAGATACCCGATGCCAAGTATCATTAACGTTGTGAAGTTATGAAGTAGATGTTGAGTTGACAACAATTTAGTTTGTGTGACAGGTTCTGAGTTTTGTGGGTCGGTGACTGTACCAAGGTATCCGGCGGCTCTGGATGGCATAGACGGGAGAGTCTAGATCAGGGTTTCGTTACGGTAGCTCTAGGTAGTGTAATAAAGAGTGTTTACTCGGCATTCCCATGAGGAAGTGCGAGTGTATCAATTGTTTTGCTGATCTATGAGATGGCTGTCGACTGGAAATAAGATGACCTGTTGTTTTATTTGTTCGATGGAGTGGTACGTGGCATTTAGTTCAATTAGAGTTTACAGCCGCTTTAGAACTGTCAGAAGCCTGACTGAATGACTGACTTGTCAGTAGAGTGGAGATAAAGAATAGCTCCACGTAATAAGAGTTAGTAGAGAATTGCTGTAGAGTTTAAGGGTGGCAAATCGTCGCGAAACGCAATCGGTAGAGTAGAGCTCGCAACACGGTGCGTTAAAAAAGAAAATGGTCTTATTTGTAGAGCTTTTCGATTATTATTATTTTTTTCTTTTTATAATTCGGAAAATTGCGAGACCGTTATTATTGGTGTAGCGATGTGGATGCTAAAGTCCGTTAGTGAGAGTCGATAGAATTTTAGAATTAGTTGATATCGGTCGCTATCTTTTGAAATCCATAAATAGTAAAATAACGTATAAGTATGCCACGATCACATACCAAAGATTCCTCTCAGTAGTGTTTCTAACAAGTTTAACGTAGAAGACGATTAGGAGAGTACCTCCACTGATCAATAGAGAACATATCATGGCTATTTGGCCGCACTGAGTCGTAACTGAGTAGAAAATGTAATACATCATCGGAAGGGTTTTAAATCCTAAACCAATTAACGCTGTGACAAGTACTTTGATACATAGAATAAAAAAATGAACTCCAACAATTGATTTTATAAGCTACAGGGACAAGTTCAGTCCAGACTAGCAAATTCGGAAATAGTTTAAATTGAAAGACACGAGACGGTTGGCGCAGAAAGTTGGGCTTGACCCGAACAGAAATAAAAAAAAATACAAAATAGATAGTGTTAGTGCGGGTGAGTTTGGGTGTTTGTGAGCGCGCTCCCGATGATGGATAGATTCCTGGGCTGGGGCAATGTTTAAAAAGAATAAAAAAAAAAACAGGAAAAAAAAAAGTGAAAAAAAATGTAGAACAAAAAAATGAGAGAAGTAACATAACAAAAATGTAGGACAAAAAAATGTGGGACAAAAAATGAGAGAATTAACATAACAAAAAATGTAGGAAAGAGTCATTGAAGGGAAAATCCGGTCCAATAATATGACTCAGCTAAAGGTATTGCAATCCGGTCTAGCATGTTTGGCTATAGGGACCGATATCCGGTCTAGCACTGGCTAAAGGGATATTCCAGTCTAGCACAATCGTCTCCAGTTTTAATACTGATGAGAAAAAAAAGGAGGAAAACAAAAGAAAAAAAAGAATTAAAAGAGCTTGAAGGGTTTGACCGGACCAAGCAGTAATAATCCTGAAGGGTTAGTTATAACCGGACCAGGAGATTATAACTCTGAAGGGTCGTAGGACCGGACCGTAGTTATAATTCTGAAGGGTCGTGAGACCGGACCAGAAGATTAAAACTGAAGGGTCGTTTGACCGGACCAGTAGTTATAACTCTGAAGGGTCGTAGGACCGGACCAGTAGTTATAATTCTGAAGGGTCGTGAGACCGGACCAGAAGATTAAAACTGAAGGGTCGTTTGACCGGACCAGTAGTTATAATTCTGAAGGGTCGTGAGACCGGACCAGAAAATTAAAACTGAAGGGTCGTTTGACCGGACCAGTATAGTTATAATTCTTAATTGATGATTTTATGATCTTGATCTTGGTCAGGTAGGCCGAGCCAGCAGTCAACTATTAAGTTGTGTTTTCGTTGGTTACAGGTACCATATTATCACCTCCACACGAGGACGTGTGATTGTCAGTTCTGGCCGTGTCGTGGATAAAGAAATCATTTAATAATTAGTTGCTGATTTGAGTATTGTAGTAGTGGGTAGTGGTAAACGCCGTGACGTCAGTTGACAGTTGTAATGGCGGCACGTGGACAGAGACGTATAAATTGGAGAGTGGGGACTTTGGCGAGGTCACTTTTGCTCGAGACACCGACTAGGACACTCGTCCCAAACGAAACTGTCGGTTTACCTATTTTAATTAAATTAAACAGACTTCTTTAATAATGTTGTAAATGCGAGTTCTTCTAACTCAAAAGACAGATGTGTTGCTATGGAGTTTGTTGGCCACGTCTTCTCCCTAGCTAAAACACTAGGATGTGGTAACGGGCGGGCGTTTTTGGGGGACTGTCTATTTGTAAAGTACTAGCACTCAGCCACAGTTAATAAAGAGAGCTTAGTACTGTATTCAGTGTTTTATTCTACAATGATCCTGATACCACCGAACCCAAACGATGATGGCGCTATCGCTCAGCTGTCGCTGACGCCGACATACGTTTACGTTTGTTTGGTACAACGCGCTAATCTCAAGAACTGCTGTTCGATCGAACTGAAACAATATTTAAGTGTTAGATAGCCCATTTATGATGGAAGGCTTTAGATAATAGAACATCACACTACGACCAATACGAGAGGAGCTCGTGGCTAAATCATAACAGCCACACAGGTCGATCTTCAAGGTTAAGCAACGCTTGCCGAGGTTGGTATGTGGATGGGTGACCATCTGAACATTCCGAGTTTCCTCCGTGCCTCGGAAAGCACGTCAATATGTTGGTCCCGGCTGTCATTTGGAGATCTTTGGCAGTCGTTACGGATAGTCAGAAGCCAGAAAATCTGACACCAGTCTTGTCAAGGAGTACAGTGTTACCCAGTTAATGGGTTGTGGAGGTCTGGTAGGCAGCCGCTCCCCGTAAAATACTGATATTCAGCTGAATCCGGTTTGACTGAAAGCCGACCCCAATATAGTTGGGAAAAGGCTAGGCCGATATACTAAGACCAATACGAGCGAAGCATTAATAAAAAATGTGGTTCAGACGTGCAGGCGCTGGTCAACTAGTTCCAAATATGATGAAGCTTTTCTAGTTTCAGTGGAACCAAAAGTAGTTCGTATGCAAATCAAGGGCTTGCGCCTTTTCTAGATCAGCATGATATTGTCCAATCACGTATTCATAGGTTTTATCCTTTTTATCAGCAATGAAGATATTGCCGAGGTTTCTCAGAAAATTGTAACCTCTCAGAATGTGCGGTTTGTGGTCGCTCGCATAATTTTATGCTTTTGTATTCCATTTTGCTATGTGTTTCTAAAGTTACCTATACGTAAATAATAATACGATAGCGCGTCTGTATAGCCTATGTGTTGTTTAAACCTTCAGGGGATAGATGTATGATGATCTGTACAACAACAATGATCTATCCAAAAAAAAACGTAACTACACAAAACGAACCAACTTCCAACTTTAAGATAATTATGAATTAAGGTCGGAAATCGGTAATATTGTTTTGTGTAGGTACGGCATTTTTCCTTATGACGGTAGTATAGTGGGTGTCTGCACCATATTTCGCCAGATACTTTTAAATGCACCAGGGTGCAAATGGGGCAAGCAATCACCACACCACAAGACAGCACACCACACCACACCACACCTGAGCGCAGCACACCACACCACACCACACCTGAGCGCAGCACACCACACCACACCACTCTACACCACACTACACTACACTACACCACACCACACCACACCTAAGTCCACCCGACCCCGTAAACCAATCCAGGAACTTTTATTCAGAAGTAGCGATCTTACGACCCGGAATTTACAAATGGATGGTGCAGATACCTGCATAGGGCGTGGTCCACCGTCCACTAGTCTGGCTAAGCGCCTTAATTGATTTACAGCCTAGACCAACGATTCGGCTAATTTTCTACAGCCCTGCCTAGCTTGCTGTGCATAACATTACGCCTGCATAAATAGGTACGAACGTATTTAACCTACATTTCATTATGCTAACAAATTATCCAAGGACCTAAAGAACCAATTTATAAATTATTTTAGCTCTCCAGTACTGATATAACAACCCACATAACTTCAGTAATTCTAGGGTTATGCTTTAACCCCGTTGTAACCCTAACATTATTGAGGAGGCAATTACAATGAATCAAACATGTATTTAATTTGAGACCGACACCATTACTTGGGTTATCGAATCCACCGTCACCTATCAATGAAATTATGCCATTAGGTATCTACTATCGGATTTGTAACTATCTAATAATTCAATAGTTTGGAATTGGCTGAACGAAATAGTTTGTACATCGGGACACGAATATTTTATTTTTATTTTGAGATAGGTTTGCTCTTGACTCAAGTCTTGGTCAGAGATGACAGAGACAAGGTTTACGATGGAGCGAGCTTACCCAGAAGGAGCCTGTTCTAACTTTGAAGAGATAAGGGTTATTAGCGCTCGGAAACACATACGAAGGCAGAAAGTTCCACTCCTTTGCTGTGCGCATTTAAATGGGGAAATAGAAACAAGGTAGTGACGGTAACTTAAAGTGCTTTTGCATTTCCGATGGTAGAAGGGGGCCAGTGGAAGTCGTGGAGTTCTTGGGCGCACTCATCAAACATCAATAGCTTTTCTCACAAAGTGGGCCTGCAAAACAGAACCTTTCTTTATAAATCTGTTCACCAGTCTTGCCAAGGTATTTCCAGTTACTGAATTATGAAGATCAGATAGGTAGCCCGGGTTCCTTGTAAAATACTGCAATTCAGATACTTCAAAATAATTCTTATAAGGCACCGAATTTTTAAAATGAGTTACTGTGTTTTAAAGTTATCAAACAATCAATCAAAAGAAGAAACAAACATTTGAACAAATAATCTTACTTGTTGTAATTCTTAATATATATGATGATTCCTGTTACGAAACTTACTGAAAGGTTATAATGTTAATTTTATATAGCATAGCGAGAATGTATCTCTCCACAATGATTCATGCAAAATATTCGCACCGTTTTAAAACCGTGGCTTGCCCTGTCGTAGATAGCGCGGTTCGGACCCGACTTGACTTAGCATAATATAAATTATAATCGAATCTTCATACTACCTAATTTGCAGAGTCCGAAAGAAAATTATAATTTCTACCTACATAAAAGAACAATTTGACAAAAGAATACACAAAGCCTTTATTCCCAGAAAAGATAGATATGTATTCTATGTTTCTATGCCTTTTTTTAAGTATGGGAAATCGTCAAATGAGTCCTCCTGCCCTGGGTGAAGCAGAAGGGAGTGTCAGACTCTTACCTCTCTTACTGACTAAAACCCATCCGTGTTTCTTATGCCCTTTGCGTTCCAGGGTCGCGGTGACTCTTTCGAACCAATTCCGCAACCCTGGCAGATGGTATCTCTGCCTGCGTTTGTATTTCCGAACGCATGCAACCCTAATCTCTTCAAAGTTAGAGTGAACAGTCTCCTTCTGGGTAAGCTCGCTCCATTATAAACTTTGTCTCTGTCATCTCTGACGTAGACTAGAGTCAAAAGCCAACACATCATTAATAAAAAAAAAATAGTACACACAATTTACCAGGTAGGTACGTATTCTATGTTTTAAGCAACAATCTTTTGCCATCAATTGGGCGAAAAACCAAATAAAATAAAAAATACCAATAACAATGCCCGACATGGAAAACGAACCTTGGACTTCATTCTCAGCAGTACCGCTTGTCGCTACTCGATCAACGAGGCTGTTACATATCACGTCTTCATTGTTGAGTCCACGGATCAAATGAATTCACGAATCTTATAAAATACCAGTTTAAAAAAGAAAACAACGGGTTGCACTCCGGGAGTGCCGGAAGAAGTGAAAACTTAAACATTAACGTTGTGCAGTTTTTAATCATTCGTCTTACGAATTTTCGATCAGGTCGCGTCTCCTGACGCGAGATTAACATTTTGTATCCCAAGAAAAGTGCTCAATACAATAAGAAATCTGAATGACATCACAAAGAGATCCAATAGACTGTTATTTGTTTGTAATGAGGCACTAATCCTATTAATTACCTATAACATATCTATTTAGATAGTGAGCTCTCTTACGTCATTTGCCACAGGATTCTTTATATCCCGGGAAAACAACTCTTATTTGAACCTAAAGAGGGAGTTAACTCTATAATCCGTTGTGGCTGACCACTGTGAGCGATGTAGCACTGCAAAAGGGATGAATCTGCCTAGCCTTTTCCCAACTGTGTTGGGGTCGGCTTCCAGTCAAACCAGATTCAGCTGAATGTTTTTACGTGAAGTGGCTGCCTACCAGACCTCCACAACCCATTAACAGGGTAACACGGTACTTCTTGGCAAGACTCGTGTCAGATTTTCTGGCTTCTGACTATCCGTAACGACTGCCAAAGGTCTCCAAATTACAGCCGGGACCAACAGCTTAACGTGCTTTCCGAGGCACGGAGGAAACTCGGTATGTTATGATGGTCACCCATCCACAGCCCAACCTCGGCAAGCATTGCTTAACCTTGAAGATCGACCTGTGCGGCTATTATTATTTAGCCACGAGCTCCTCAATGACGAGTCCTCATGTGAGGACAATGCAAAATAAATGACTTATAATTTGACGTTGGTTTAAGAAAAGTACACATAAAGTGCTCATAATAGCTACAATACGAACTGTACCACTATTTTCTATTATAAAGTTTTCACTCTCCACATTCCCCGTCAGCAGAATGGGAAATATATCGCCACGACGTTATAAAAGCTTTATGAAATAAATGTCGTTTGCCACCACATTGCCTCTCCGACAGGTGGTGTAATCATTTAATTTTATTTAACAACTACAGATTCCAACAACGACGTGTGAAAATCATTTGGTTAACTTCGAAAAATGTCTTATAACATTCTAGGGCTGTACTGAAAACAACAGTGATTAAAAAAATATATTTATATCCCGTTTTAGAAGCCACAGATAAGGACAGCAAAAAACATTCTCCCATTAGTTTGAAAAATACTAGAAAAATCTTCTGATGTTTAAGCTGGAAATACCGTCGGTCTAATTATCAAAGTGCGCCAACAAAATATTAAAATAAGACTTTTAACGCCATCTAGTGGATTATTTTGAAGCATTTCTTCGTTTAATGTGTGGAGTTACGCACTTTGATAATTATACAATTAGGCCGACGATATGCAACAGAGATGAAAATGGATTATAATTGTTAAAAAGACTATATTTTTTGCAAAGAATGTACTTCAAACAACCCAACGTGCCCTGTTGAGTTTTTGCTTCGTCTACATTATACGTGAAAGCTACTTTACCTGAAAGTCTCCTAAAACATCCACAAAAACGTGTGACCTAATTTTCCGACCGCACTCACTCACAAACAGAAAGCATCTCATATTTTGAACACCTCAAAAAAACTTACTTTTAACAACCCTACTCAAAGATGTACCTGTCTACGCTGCCCAGTAAACCTTGATCCGTGGCTAAATATAGAACTAAATTTAAATGTACTGGAGCTGGCGTTCTTTTTGGAATTGGCTTAGACTGGCAGCGCCATGTCCCGTCTCCATGGAGTACATCGGTCTCTGTAAGTACATTTTCGTTTGGCTTGGGTATACAACATAATAGAAGTGCAAACCGTTTTCTATGTGCATTGTTAAATTTAGTAGTCAGATTCTGGGAGGTAAACTATAAATTTAGAATGGAAATACTGACATTACTTTTGAAGGAGGAATTTCTGCTGAGATATTTCGGCGCGTTCGCAGATATGATCTTCATGATGTGTATGCGATATTCAACGTTTTTATGATAAACAGTTAATGTCCCTGACTGTACGTAAAAGACCCAGCTACTGAATTTAATATATTTCAACAAACTTCTCATCAAATTCAGCCTCAATAAAATTAGGATTACATTACATCAATACACATAATTGTAATGCATGAGGTTGGCAGATTGAATTTATTTGCGTTATCTAATCGCGGAGCCGTGCCGGCCCAATTATTGTAATGTGCCGTGATGCCAATCAAATTATACGGCGTGGTTACATTGATATTCACACCGAGTACCACTGAAAGTGTTTGCTGAAATTGTGGAAATATGTAAAATATTACGACATTTGAGTAGATTATATGTACTCAATGTGTAAATTATTTAAGTAAGTTTAGCTTTGTAAAAGGATTTCACAATTTTTGTATGTCAATATCGTCCCCTAAATGAATACTTTATGTTGGTGCCAAAATCGCATAAAAAAGTCCTATCGAACAATATTGATAGTTTCTAAAAACGTTTTTAACTTTACCTACTTCGATATTCGTCCGGTTGTCAGCGGGCTGTATCTCAAGAACCGGCTCACAAAGGAAAATGTTCAGATTCGCCCATCACTATAAAAGTATCGGACATACGGGTGGATTTCTAGAAATTTGTACGTGATGTAATGGAATTCCACTATTTCAAAAGTATTAAATCATCAAAATACGTAACGTAATGGATGTGACGTATGTCTACCGGTCGGTAGTCAAATGCAAATTACTCCTAAATTAATGCGAATTTGAATATTCTACTCATATTGCATCATTACTAAATAAAACATCTAACATATAACTCACAAAAAACTACCTAAAATAGGAATATTACCTTCAAAAACAGTCGTTCGTAATTGAATCACAATTTATGCCACGTGACGGAGCGACCGCTCTGCTCGGTTTCCCGGCTAGACTGCTGTCAAAAATTAAACATGGCGGCTGTCTATGGGCTAAGAATGTTGCCATTTGTTAAAAGAAACCGTATTTTAGTAATATTTTTCATTAAAACTTGTTAAAACCCGTAGTGACGTATTGCGGAATTTCCGCGCGAACGATTTTTAGAGACGGCAAATAATGTGTTTATTTTAATTTTAAACTCTAAATCACCTATCATTCAGTTTATTTATAATATATTGGACATATGATCTTTTAAAATAACAATCGTATCAATATTATAGAGAAGAATAACATTAAAAATTTGCTGCATTTAAATCTGCATAGGTGGTGTGGACACTTGAGATTGGGCATGTTTTTATTTTTCATTTAATATTTTTTTAATCTAATTTAGGATTTGCAGTTATTATAAATGATTTTGTTTTTAGATTAATATAAAACATTTCAATTTATTTTAAAAAACACATGTATTGAAGCAATGCATCTCCGATAAACAAGTTGAAAGTCATAAGACACGGAATTTCCTTGCAAACAACTTTTGTGAAATCCGCCCATACACGATAATTAATTGTCTATTTAATATATTAGTTGCAAATACTTTTGTAAAACAGACTAGCTTCATGCCAAAATTAACAATAAAAAGTATTTTACGCTACTATTAACATTAATCGCCGCCATCTTTGCGAAACGTCATGTCGTTTGAGTTTGCATGAAATAAAAATCTCTGTTTTATTTCTTATTCTAACATAATAAGTTGTAGGACTGTAAGTTTAAAAAAAATAACTTACTACCTAATCGGTAAGGATGGTTTCATAGTCTCGCGTTTGAACAGCGCCGTCCAGAAGAACTTGTTTGCAAATGCACTAGATAGAAGTCGCGTTTTATACTAACGCTGTTCAAACGCGCGCCGTTTCTATTTAACATAAATACTGTGTATATTTATGTTAAATAGAATTTTCGTTTTATCTTATTCCAAAACCAATGCTAAGAATACAGGTAATTAAGTTAATTAGATTCTACGCATTTAAACGTTGCACTTACATACAATTAGGCTTTAAAAAAAAAACTACATAGGTACCAAATTATCTAGGTAGGTACATAAAATAGCTAAATGATTTATGATTAGTTTCACTCAGAGCTATAAAAAACTATAATTCGTTAAATATGGTTCGGTTATTAAAACCTCAAAATCTGATTAAAAAAAAAAAAAAATTATTCTGCAGCTAGTCCGCTATAAAATTAAGATCTTATAGGAGTTTACTAAATAACAACAATACAACACATAAATTTCCGATGCCCTTTGTTCCCGGGCGAACAATGTATGGGCGCAGAGCAATGTCCTTTCACTTGTCTTCAGACAGGTGAAATTTTCACAGCTATCTGTTTTTTTATGTTGCTAACAAATAATAAAAATTTATGAAGTGAAAAATTCTAAGGACAAATTATGGTCGAATTTCGACCACCGGGTGACCAATAGTTGAAATAAAAATATATGCACAATCATTTATGCTATCATAATTAATGACCACTTGAGCAGCAAAGCCAACACAATCACCAGCCCTATCATTACGCCTCACAACAGTGGCACAAGGCAGATATAAATAGAATTAACTACATGTTAATGGTGTACTATACACGGCACGCTGCTCATCTTCCGAAGAGTGGCCTCTCACACTTGACACTGTCGTACTTGGCTGGCCAAGTGCGGACGAGCGGGCTGTGGTCGCACTGAAAGCGGGGAGAGAGTTTTATATACAGACATTGACACTGAATCTGGAATTATTTAGGAAAACGTCATTTTAGCAACCTAGCCAGTAACATTATGTTTTAATTTAGGTAATACACATGCAAAACTTACAGAAATGACGCTTATAAAATATGAAATCACTTTAGTGTACTAAATCGCCGACAAAGTGTTAGTTAACTACGTACAAACTAAGTTGTTTGGATAGTTCAACTGATTTAAAATCTAAATGATTGCACATTGAAACACGCAGCTTTGATATATCATTTAATGTGTGATATATCATTTAATGTATGATAAAAAAAAGCTATTACGAAAGCAAAATCTTTGACAATAGTTATGAAAACTTTTCTAGGTAGATACCAACAAAAATCGTGCATGTATGTGAATAGTCTATGTCTGAAAACGAATTGGTTCAGGATGTTAAGGCTTTCATCTTTTCAATAAATGACAAGGAATGTTTTATTAGTTAACTTAGTTTATAAATCTCTGTTTTAAACTTTCCCCTTCACAAAACATTTGGCAATACATTTTCTCGCCCGCTCCCCGCTCACAGTGCCGCCTCACCGTTACAGCCACATCTTTACCACCTACTCTACAAGCATAGCATTACTTCACATTGTAACCTATTATTGTCTGTTTCAGGTACGTGCAGCCTTTAAACAATACATTATACAACAATGCCATAATGGTATGTATTCATTACATTACAGCCTTCGCTTGTTTTCAGTAAGTTATTTCATGTTAATAGCCTGAATCACACAACGCGTTAAAACAAAGATTGTAAACATTATTTCAATAATAAAATTCATAATTCTGTTAGTTCCTTCAACAGTTGTTTAAAAAGGTTGTAGATACATTTAAAACAGTAAGTTGTTTATCGATTTTTAACCGACTTCCCAAAAAGGAGGAGGTTATCAATTCGGTTGTATGTCTTTTTTTTGTGTTTGTTACCTCATAACTCCGACAATTATGAACCGATTTGAAAAAATCTTGTTTTATTTGAAAGGATATACTTGCAGATTGGTCCCATTTAAATATGAAAATCGGTTACGAACTTTGGATTTTAAATCGAAATAGCTGGAATTCGTCTACTTGGATGATAGTTTTCTGTCCTCCAAGTATTCGAAATTGCGTATTTTGCTTTTCTGCGATTTTGCAGTGGTGTTGTTAGGTGTGGGGTAAATAACTTTAATTTCGCAAGTCGATGTCAAAATACGAAGAAACTACCAAAAACACCGACTTCCGAAATTAAAGTTATTTTTTACTTTGTAGTGTTTTTTTTTATTTGGAAGTCGGTTGTTTTTTTTTTTAAGTTTTTTATATGAGTATGTCACTGATTGCCTCTGAAAGCATGTAAAGTTGTTGGTACTGGTCTTAGGGTGGATTTCATCAATCTGAAACTGAACGCGATCAACATAATTATGAACCTTATTTACGAGCTGTCAATGTCATTATTATCTATGGAATATTGACACTGACAACTCTTGCACGCAGCTTAGCCGCGATCAATTTCATTGATGAGATACGCTCTTAGTCTCTCCCTACGGAAAAGGAGTACAACTGTTTTTGCGCAAAAACTTGCGTATCTCCTTTGTACTCAGCAAATCTCTGTTGAGATTTACCTTCATCGAAATCAAAATCACCAAAATTCGATGATGAGGATCATTTTCAGGTTCTCGATGATTTATTTATCCTAACCATATGCAAACAAATGGCAGCTGAAGTTCTCATTTAAAATCAGGAAAGTAAATATAAAATTATTAGATACATATTAATATAATCCTCTAGTCTGGGGGCCGAGTCACCCGCGTCCGTAGGAGAATACCCTTCAGCGAATCCCTACACGTGGTCCCCGGGTGGTGCTAAACAGGTGACACTAACCGCCTCCGTGGTCTAGTGGTTATACCACCCGATTCAGACCCAGAGGTCCCGGGTTCGATTCCCAGCGGGGGCAAATTTTTTGCTTGGTTTGGTTGGTGGTAGGACTTCTAAGTCCGCCTGGCAAGCTACCACCATCATGTCTAAGTCTGTCGCCATAACAACAATGTTAACAGCATTGTTGTGTTCCGGCAATTAGAGGTATGATAGCCAGTTCCTCTATGTTAGAGGATTCCGGGTGAAACTCGCTTCCGTCTTCGGCCTAATCATCACTTTCCATCAGGTGAGATTTGGGCCAAGAGTTTCCCCGTTTCGAATAAAAAAAAAAAATAAAAAAAATTTAATCGCTGAATGTGTTGCTAAGCGCAAATCTGCGTCTGTTTTTCCGAATGCTTACAACCGTAATCTTTTCAAAGTTAGAGTGAACAGGCTACTTCTGGGTAAGCTCGCTCTATCGTAGACTTTGTCTCTGTCATCTCTGACCAAGACTAGAGTCAAGAGTAAACCAATATCAAATAAAAAAAAAACTCGAGAACAGGTAAACCGATTTCGCTAATTATTTTTTTGTTGTTTGTTATTTTCAGGAGAAGGTTTTTATGTAAAAAAATGCCAATTGACGCGGTGGACAGCTGGTGTTTAGATAAATCTATTTATGTATATTTGTTTGTATGTTTATTGTAATTTTATGTGTATCTATTAAGATTATAATTTGTTTCAGTTAAGTTAGTACCTATAGTCTGTTTTAAGATTCCGTCTCTGTTTCTTGATACACTGGGTCTACATTTCTAATTAAATTACTGTCGATAAATTTCTTTTGATATAAGCAGTATCTTTTTGCTCTGTTCAAAATTTCCTTTTTATGTATATTGTGCGTACATAAATTTGACGGCACGTTTGGCGCAGTGGTTGAGCGATCGACTGCTGCGCCACGTGTCGTGGGTTCGATTCCCGCACGGAACAAATATTTGTATGACCTACAGATAGATGTTCCGGGTCTGACTGTTTATGTATGTGACTTTTTATGTTTGTAAACGCACCCACGATACAGGAGAAATTCCTAGAGTGGGGCAAAGTTTTTCAAAAAAAAGAAAGAATAAATAAAAAAAATTACTCAAAAATGTACCTACAACTTGCGCTAATTAAGTTCTTAATCCGCCACCTGGTACCTGAAAAGGCCTCGGCTTGTACATTTAAACCAATTTCTTAGCACAGGGAGCTATAAATTGTACCAAACAGGCGCTGCACCAATTCTGTCATGAATAACGTTCCACCCAGCGCTGCAGTGTTTCCAACACGGCTTGTGCGATGAATGAAATATTCGGGAACAATCTCCAGAGATTCCTAGGCGGCGAATACCTAACTTAGTGAAGATACTGCTTAGTTCTTTAATGAGATAAGGAAGACTGTAGGAATGGGAATTTAGCTGTTTTCTTATGTTTTGCAATGTTGATTCGATGAAGAGCCACATATCTTAGATAGACTACTCGTAACTGACCCGCGCAACTTCGTCTGTGTCACATTTTCCATTAATGCTCATCTCCTATTTGTCTTAGCGTGATGATAATAGCCTCGATAAATGGGTTATCTAAAACTGAAATATTTTTTCAAATCGTACCAGTAGTTCCTGAGATTAGCGCGTTCAAGCAAACAAACAAACTCTTTCAGATTTATAACATTACTTTACATTTAGTATAGATTATAACTTAGCAATTGCTTTTGTATTAAATTTTACCAACCCCAAAATAACTGTTAATATTGTAATCCCATCATAAACAAGCATAAACAAAACTCTTTTTACTTCAACTTTTGATTAAAACATCATTTGAAATAAGTAATGTGAAATCTTGACATACTTTCAACACGATTACTGCAAATAACGTAAATTCCTATCACATCGACAAATCGGTAATTCATGACAGCCACTTAGAGGGTTTTCTTCCTCGTCGCGTATATTAATAGTCTAAGAGCGTGCGCGTTGTTCTCGAAGTACAGTGAGTACACGGCAATTAGCGCAGAGAGGAAGCAAACAGTTGTGCGTCAACAAACAGCACATGTGAATTAAGTGATGGTGGTAGACTGGCAACTTTGATGAAAGTTGCGAGACACAAAATGTTGCCGATTCTGAAATGAAAAGGAGGTTATGTGCAAAGATTTTCGGATAACTGGGCTTTAAATAAACAGTTACGATGTATAGTAATCTATGCATTTATTTACTAACTGACCCGCGCAACTTCGCTGCGTCACATTTTCCATGAATACTCCGCTCCTATTTGTCTTAGCGTGATGATATATAGCTTAGCCTTCCTCGGTAAATGGGCTGTCTAACACTGAAAGAATTTTTCAAATCGGAGCAAAAGTTCCTGAGATTAGCGGCTTCAAACAAACAAACTCTTCAGCTTTATAATATTTGTATAGATTGCACAATGCACACACAGTTACAGGCTTTGCTTGTAACTAACCTATTATAACGTAAGTGATTTCAAACACAAGTGGCTAGAAATAGTTGCCACAATGTTGCCAGTCTACAAATACCGCTGAATCCATAAAGGGGCTTAGTGTAAACTCCGCGAACATTTTGTAAAAACTAGAGAAGGATAGGTCAAAGGTTATTTTATTTCTTACTCAACACAGCACACTCTATCCAGAACAAACAGAATGGATGGATGTGGGATTCCTATAATATACAGTTTCTTCTTATTGTTAATTTCAAAACTTACCCCATGGCAACCCACCCCCGGTATATAAAGTATCTCATGTATTCTAGGACATGGTCTTCCTGCCAAGTTTCATTTAACCCTTCAGACGTGAAGAGGTAACAAAGGGACAGACAGATAGACGACCGGATTTACTAACTTCCGCATTTAAAACGGCGATGTGCCACCGGTACATGGTGGACATCCCACCTACACGCACAAAACGTTTTGGGAACACATTCATAGTACGTACAGCAAAGGCGTGGAACTCCCTGCCGGAGTCTGTGTTTCCGGATAGCTACAACCTGGGAGTCTTTAAGTCAAGAGTTAATAGGTTACTTCTAGGCAAGTGTGCGCCATCTTAGACAGCAACATCGCTTACCATCAGGTGAGATAGTGGTCAAACGCGTGCCTATCAAAAACAAAAGTAAAAAAAATAAAATATTTGAATGACCTTATTTCTTTGTAAAAAACTACACGGCATAGGTTAGACTAGAAGAGGATTTTCTCGGGAAGAAATTAAAATAAAGATTTGAACTTAAGACGATGGACATGCTCATCGCACCAAATGCTAACGTGGCAGCTCATTAACAAACATTTCACAGTTAACCAAAACTGTTTGTTTTATGCTTGTTAACATTTTGAAATTCAACGCATACTGTTTACACGTCTTGCGCTTGACGTGAATATCGTCGCTTGCGCACAATGCAGGCACGAGCTGAAATACTAAGGTTACCCAGCAAGACGCAATACGACAATGCGACAGGAGAGTACCCTATTGTAGCGTTGTTGTCTAACTAAAGCTTATCGGGTTAATGAATCCGTGCTTCGGAAGGCACGTAAAAGCCGCCAAATGGCAGTCATCAAATAAATCATGTCAGAGGCCCTTGAGCTGATTTAGTAACTCTGGCACTAGCTGTGAGTGGTGTGGTGTCGTTAGAAGATCTTACTGCCGGGTTGACCTTCAAAGTTAAGCTAAAGTTTTACGGTTGGTCTGTGGATGGGTGATGATCTTAACATACCGAGATTCCTGATCCACGATCGTCGCTTACCGTCAGGTGAGACAGTGGTCAAACCCGATCCTTTCAATAGTTAAAAAAACACGTCTGTTGCCGATTGCCGACCGTAATTTAAAACAATTAGATCCCAAACATGCTGTTTACTCTACTCGGCCATCAGCTAAGAATGGACACAGTTTAGACAATATCAAATTGATATCGATTAGAATCTGCATTCAAATCTTGCTGAGCAAATAATGCTGGCACTACAGAAATTAAACAGATGTCGTAATTCCCTAATCTAATACAAACCACTTGAAGGGATCAAATTCTGTTTTATTTAAAGGGATGTACAGCAATTTACAAGATTCCTTCAGATATTTCGGTAGATAGCTCGTGTTCTCCATATCAAAACGTCCTTCACAAAACGATATTATTTGCAGAACGTCCTATTGGTAAAGTTTAGTTACGCGAAAAGCTACTTTCGGTTCCATCCACCATTTAATTATAATAGCGTTCTTTGGCAGATTTTACTTATGGTTCAACAGAGGTAATTTCACATTAAAACTCTATCTATCACTGAAAAATTCTAACACACGTAAATATATAACTTTACATATTTGTGTTATTTATTTATGTCAGCAAAACTTAGGCCTTTCTTTTTCTTTACAACTTCGCAACTACCTCACAAAATTAAACCAAATAGTTATGAGTAACTCTTCTGATTCCTTTCTCATCGTTGGTGATTTTAACATGAGCGGTATTAACTGAGTCCTATCTGACAATCTATCGTTTGTCCCAATGAACCCGAACGGTCCGGACGAAGTTTTACTTGGTGACGAATTATGTACCCTAGATTTTGGTCAATACAATGGAGTTCTTAATAGGTATGGTAAAGTTCTGGATTTAGTACTTTCAAACCAATCAGTTAGTGTGGTCGAATGTTCAAGTCCACTGGTTCCCATCGACGCCTACCATCCAGCACTATTAGTTACTATGGATTTCGTTGAAGCTCCTCTATTAAAGTGCGCGCCACGGACGCAATATTTGTTCGACAAGGGTGACTATGAATCCATCAACAAGGAGATTTCCATGACTGACTGGGAATCTGAGTTTGCGACACGATCAATTGATGAATCATTGTACTTTTTCAATCAGTTTATTCTAAATTTACACACTAAATATATTCCACAAAAGTTACATCGTAGCAAAGCATATCCAGCTTGGTACAGTTCGGCATTAATTAAGACAATCAAAGAAAAACACAAATACTTTAAATAATTTAAAACGTACGGTAATATATGTGATGAGTTAACATTTAAGCTTCTTCGTGATAGGGTAAAGTTATTAGAATCGCAATGTTATGAAAACTACTTAAACTTAACCGAAAAATCTATTAAAGAAAACCCCAAATACTTTTGGACCTTTGTTAAAAAACGACACAATTCAAATACAGTTCCGAGCACTCTAAATTATAATGGAGAAGCGTTGCGTACGGGAGAATCAATATGTGAAGCGTTCTCTACGTACTTTCATTCCACATTTCTTGATACCAGCTCTAGTCATGGAATTTCTTCACCCCCTCCTTTTACTGAATCTGCCAGTCTATGTGATATATGTATGTAGTATTGCGGTGAGCGTTGAGGAGGTATCTAACTTGCTTCGCAGGTTAGATACTTCAAAAGCGGCCGGTCCAGATAATATTTCATCCAAATTTCTTGTTCGATGTTCCACTTCGATTGCCCAACCTATCTCGATTCTCTTCAGGAAATCCTTAGATACTTGTATTGTACCTGAACTATGGAAATCGGCTTTCATAACGCCTATTCACAAAAAAGGAGTCAAAACCGAAATTGTAAACTACAGGCCGATATCTAAGCTATGTATAGTGGCTAAAATATTTGAAAGGATCATCTATAACCAGGTGTACAGTGCTCTTAGAAACTCGTTTAGTTCTTTTCAACATGGTTTTTTGAAGGGAAGGTCTACTGTCACCAACTTAATTATGCTCAATGATTTTATTACTGACGCCATGGATGACGGTAAGCAGGTTGATGCCGTTTATACTGATTACAGTAAATGTTTTGATCGGATTGACCATGACATCTTACTATCTAAGTTATATAGTATGGGAATACGAGGCGATTTACTCAGATGGTTTTCTTCTTATTTGGAGAACAGGTCCCAAGCAGTAGTATTAAGCAATTATATGTCTGGTTGGGTGCCTGTTCCCAGCGGCGTGCCCCAGGGTTCTTTGCTCGGCCCTTTACTCTTCATTATCTATATAAACGACATCAACTCTTGCTTGATATCGTCCAAGTTGTTGTGTTTTGCTGATGACATGAAAATCTATGCCACAATATCATCACAAGTGGACGTGATTGCCCTTCAGGATGATTTACGTCGTCTGGAGGCTTATTGTCGTGGGAGCAGGCTCGACTTTAACCCTGCTAAGTGTTCGGTTGTAACATATTCTCGAAAGCGCTCAATTATTCCTTCATCGTATATCTTAGGTGGTCAAGTACTACCTAGAACGAATTGCATCCGTGATCTGGGGGTATATCACGATTCAAAACTTACGTTTGAATTTCATGTCAGTGCCATAGTCGCTAAAGCATCTAAAGCGCTAGGTTTCATAATGCGGCTATCCAAGTGCTTCACTCAAGCCAAAACTTTGAAAATTCTTTACTGTACTTTTGTTAGAAGCCACTTGGAGTATGCGTCGGAAATCTGGAATCCTTGTTATCACAAGTACATTGATCGTATAGAGAGCATCCAAAAAAGGTTTATCAAATATTTGTGCTATCATCAGAAAGTGCCCTACCGGTCTGAAGATTATCTCAACCTCTGTAAGAAATTTCATATTTTACCCCTAATAAACCGACGATCCATCTCTGATTGTACTTCGTTAATTAAAATTTTCAATCACTCTATTGATAACTCTGATATTCTATCAAAATTCTATTTTAACGTTCCTGGAAGGTCTAAGCGATGGTACGCGCCGTTACGTGTTCCACTTACCTCAACGAATTACAGGCAAAATTCATTTGTGGTGCGTGCAAGTAGAAAATTTAACGACATATGTAAGCAGCATGATTTTGATACATTCGTGATGAGTGTGTCCTCGGCCAGAAAGTGCTTGAGCCTTAGTTTTTTTAATTAAGATTTTGTGTGCTCAGGTTTTTATTCGAAATGTGAATTTAGCTTAAGTTTGAATTGTTAACCAATTTTTTGCTTTCCTTATTTTGGAGACTGTTTTGTTGTTCACACCCTCTTTCTACTCTGCTTTTTAGAAGTGATGATTTTTAATTGGCTTCCAGTCTCACATGCCATTATGTACTCTGTTTGTATTAGCTGTAAGTCATCCATAGTGATAAATAAATAAATAAATAAATAAACCATAAACAAAAACACGATCGCCTTACAACATCTAAAACAAACTCTGCAGTGCGATTCTGTCAAGATGTCAACGTGGAAACGAAGGTGAAGTGAACATGAATTGTGCTGTCAAATATATACAGGGTGTCCCAGACCTCAACGTCAACTCGGAATCGGGTGATAGGACAAATCATAATAATAGTTACCAGAAAAAAAATGTAACTCATGTATTTTTTTAATTATACGGTAATTTCTTTTTATTTTCGAAAAATGTACACACCCTGTGATGATGGTTTTGAGCTCCTTTAGCTACAAATCTTTACTTTTTTCGTTTTTTATTGTAATCTTGAGTAGTGCTTGTGTAACCTGTTGTTTTAAATTCTTAGAAATTTTAATTTTTGGAAAAAAAAAGATATTACTGTATTTAAAAAAAATACACACACAAATATTCATGACAGATTTTTTTCGATATTTTTCTGGTAATTAGAGATGGGCCGACTAGCCGCCGACTAGTCGGGAAAGCCGACTATTCGGCATCGTTTGTAGTTGGCGACAATTCGGCGTCAATTCGGCAAAATATGCCGATTATGATCGGCGCATAACAAATGAAATAAAACAAATAATTTGAACTTGTTTTATAATTTCTAAACATTACTTACAGTAGTTATCTAAAGTTACAGTCTTTACAAAATAGAACGTATTAATCAGTCAGCAACATCATTAATCAACGAAATTGCCCCACATACATAATCAAATAACATGGCAATGGTAAGTAAGTATTTATTAACATCTGAATGTTTAGTGTTAAAAAGTCCTTAAATTTTTTATTTTTTATTAGAGACAAGTTGTGTTGCAGGAATTTCAATGTTTCGGCTCGATCAGGGAGTAGGCGATTTCTTTTCGTCTCATAGATGTTGCCAGCTTCCGAGAAGAGACGTTCGCTATAAACAGTGCTGGTGGGACAACAAAGATATATCTGGAACTGTTCTGGTGCCACCACTTAAATGGGGCTTCATTGCGTTTTATGACAGGCAATGTGCAGTAAAAGTGAAGTTCGTGAGCCGAACTAGATTTCTCGTCGTCAATATTGTGCACTTTTCGCGTTACCATTTCTTGGTAAACCCCCCAAAAGTTGCGATGAACTGTCATTTCGGAGCTGCCGGTATTATCAGTAATTCTCTCGTTGTTACTTAAATCGCTGTCATCATCGTCGCCCAAACTGTTCTTTAACGCTTCCAGCAAAAACTCTGATTTTACTGTTACCAGATGTTCAGTATTAAATAATTGTAGTTTGTATCTTGGATCAAGCAAAGTTGCGAGTGAAAATAATTTGTAAATTTTTTTTTGGCAGTGCCGATTAGTCGGCTAGTCGGATAATCGGCAAATACTATAGTCGGCCCATCTCTTCTGGTAATTATTATGGTCCTATCACCCGATTCCGGCTTGACGTTGAGTTCTGGGACAGCCTGTATATGTCACCGGAAAATGGCAGGCTCCGTAAGATTGAAATCAATCTTAATTAGATTATAATTTCTCGATATACCTATTATGACAAAATTTTAGTATTATAAAATACATCCCATCCAAATTCATTAGTTTCCAATACATTCGTGTCTTTATAGAAAAATAGTTGACAATTTCCCGCGATATTTTACAATATTATGGTGTTTGCCATCTTCCGTTGACAAAAACAAGATGAAATGACAGCTCACTTCAAACTTACTTCATCTACATTTTCACGGTGAGATATTCTCAGAACAGACCGGTTGTAAAAACATATTACATCTACTTAAATACTAATAATATTATTTGTAATAACCAACCCTTATTTAACCCTGTAACGGTTATTTTCTTAGCCCTGAAGGGTAGACACCATCTGCTAATTAACTGCTTAGTAGTTGTGTTAGGAATGTTTGTATATGCAGATGAGCGTAATTTCTGCGCAAATTGCCTTTATATTGGTTTAGATACGGATCTCCATTGTGTTTTGGGGGATTGAATAGGTTAGGTTATTACCTTTGTCCTACGGGGAATAATGGATTGTGGCTTACGAATTCGATTAGTAGGATCATCAGATGGAGTTTGTGCTTGAGAAGATGTTACAGTGACATTATAAATATTTTGAGAATTGTTTTGGTTGAAAACATAGAAATAATAAATTATAGGTATTTCTGTGGTTGAAAAGATATACAGTGAAATAATTCAATTGTTTTAAATGGTTTTTAATATAAATGTGTTTGTAGAAAAACTTTGGATTTTGAATTGTTTGCAGTAACTTTTAACTGTTTTTTTTTTATTTGAGATGTGTTTGCTCTTGACTGGAGTCTAGGTTAGAGATGACTGAGAAAAAGTCTACGATAGAGCGAGCTTACCCGAAAGTTTTTTTTCCTATTTTTTTTTTTACTTATAAAACAGTAGATAAGTAGGTAAGGTAAGTAAAGGTTTTGGGCGTACAATTTAATCAATTATATTTTATTCATTTTTTTTTAATAGTTCGTAAAGAAATATAATCACACATTCACACCACACGGCCATCAAACACTTAACTCTCAATACTCTACTAATAAAGACATGTACAAATACTCCAGCTTAACTTAATAATGTTAAAACTCTAACCATAATGAACCTAAGATAAGGCTAGACGCCGATCCGAATATACCTACATATAATATTTATGTTAAAACATACATAATATTATACTTAACCCTCCTTTTCTTTTTCTCTTTGAGTTTCTCTTAAATTATAATTTTAATTCAATTAATTAAATACCGATTATTCAAAAGATCTTCATAAACATACCATATTTATTTTGGGACGGGAGTACTTGAGAATTTTTTTCTCGTCAGTATGTTTGCCCGCGGCGACGCCGACGAAATAAGAGCGGCTAAATTTTACTCGTGTGCGATATTGCTGTCACAATTCTGGCAGGCGCTTGTTGGATTTAAATGTATGATGTTCTTTCAATAATTTATGGAGTAGACACCAAGACAATTCTATAAGTAAAATACAATAGAGAAAATATCAAGCCATTCATAAATACAGTGAAGAACCATACCAGCGAAAAATATAAACATTTTTTTTTCGTTTTTTGACACCTCTTCCTCTTCAATTTATTAAACCCACACCGTTTCAAGTAGATTAAATTATGTTAGGAAGTTATTTACTTAATTCTATCCTAAAAATATAAATTCCACTTTCCTTCATAAAATATTCAGCCTGCAATTTAATCCGGAACGGCAACCTAAAAAAATATACCTCTCTGCTCATAAAACGCATAAAGTGATATCGTCAGAAAACTTCAGAAATATTTCAACAAGAACACAATGCAAAGCATAATTTTATTATAGCAATAGGTTTTTCATGGTTTTAAATTAACTGGTATCTAGGTAAGTCAACAGCTTTGGTAGTTTTATTCTCGACTCTTTAATCTTGAGGTTCGTTGCAAATTGCCACGTCGCGCAACTAAACAGGCTGATGTTCGTAACATTGTTTTACGGTAAGACCTGTTCAGACTCCCCATAGCAACTGCAATTCTACATTTTATCACAAATCTATGAATTTGCCTAGCATTTTGCAGTCAGCCAGTCCAACCAGTTGCAGCTGTATACTTTACATCATTCGGCTAACTATCTGAACAACCTATAAAATACTTCTTGGTTAGAAAGAAAGAAAGAAAGAAAAATTTTTATTTGGTACTCGCACAATACACATAAAGTAAGCTAAGCAAAACTAACTTTTACAAATATAAGTTGACAAAGCTACATCTTGATACTAATACTTAATCAGTGCGAGGCCAAAAAGGTCCCTGTCTCAGCGTATGCTGCGATATATAAATAAATAAATATCACAGCGCTGGTATTATGACAGGGCCTGAACGTGATGCGACGGACACACATATGGAACACATGACTATTAAGATATAAATATGTAAATACTAGCTGTCCCCCGCAGCTTCACTCCCGTCAACTGGCTAAATTTTTGTTTTGCTTTTAAACATTCCCTGTATTCTGGCGAACTAAACAATAAAAGAATTAGCGAGATCGGTCCAGCCGTTCTCGAGTTTTAGCGAGACTAACGAACAGCAATTCATTTTTATATTTGAGAAGAAGATGAAGAAGATATAAATAAATTTAGTTATGTTAGCAGTTTAGCACTGGTAGCACGATACCAATCGACAAATCAGCCGATCGATTCTGTCGACATGTCACTGTGTACACTTAGGTGGACTGAACGACAAGTGAGCTGTCATTCCATCTTGTTTGTATGATTTGACAGCTCACTTTGTCGTTCACTTTGCCTAAGTTTTCACATCGACGTGTTCTGCGTCAACAAGTCTATCCTGTAAACCTTTCACTGTGTCAACTTAGGTGAAGTGAGCATGTAGCGTACTGTCACTCCATCTTATTTGTTTGGATTGAGAGCTCGTTTTGTTACCCAAGCCTTCACTTCGACATGTTTACTGCCGGTCTATTCTTTCAACGTCTCACAGTGTACACTCAGGTGAAGTGAACGACAAGTGAGCTGTCATTCCATCTTGTTTGTATGGTTTGACAGCTCACTTGTTGTTCACTTCACCTAAGCCTTCACTTCGACATGTTTAAAGAATCGCACTGCAGAATAACACTGCAGCAGGTCGATTCTGTTGACATCTCACCGTGATCACTTAGGTGGAGTGAACGACAAATGAGCTGTCATTCCATCCTATTTGTATGGATTTAGAACTGCGTGATCACATCACCCAAACCTTCACTCAGACATGTTTAAAGAATCGACCGGCAGAATTACACTGCATGTAATCAGATTTTCAGGCTTCAAACTATTCCTAACCACATTCAAATACCTGTATACAAATAAATGTATAAACATCATCTCTACCGCGTTAAGATTTCCTTGTCTCTATCTACACCCGACAGACATTTGGGTCTGGCTCAGCGTGTAGCTGGCGCTCTGCAGCTCTGTGTTAATATTTAACTTGCGCCGCCCTTTCATCTCGGAGCGGCGGGGTTAGGTCAAAGGCGGCCCCACAGATATAGATAGACCTAGATAACGCAAGAGCAACTACTTCGCGTGCCGATTTTTGTAGTAAGCTACGTACAAAAATCGTAAGTGGCCACTTTCGCGTTCAGTCTGCATCGGTGTATAGCGCTAGTCGCACGTCGGCTGGGTGAGCGTGGTGCAAGGACGGTGGGGCGAGGTGGGCGGACTCTTTGAAACGATTTGATTTTCCCATCACTAAATAGTGCTTGTGACGTCTTATAGTAGGTAGCCAAAAAATGGCACGCTTGGTTTTCATACAGATCGTAATACTTGCGTTATCTAGGTCTATCTATATCTGTGGGCGGCCCCGTGTACTAGTACGATTTGGGTGCCGAGTCCGTTTTCTTACGGATACTATGTTCCGTGTGTTTAATTGAATTGAAGGTGTGAGGTTTTGCCATTTGTTTAAATGAGTTTTTTGCATGGGTTGGAAACTTTGATTTTGACTTTGACTTTGACATGAAAATGGATAAAAACTTCTATTTGTCTCTTATTGATCAACAATAGCTATCAATTTGATGATTCGAGGTGGAGTGGAGCGTGAGGATTTTGAAGGACTTGGAATAAATTTATGTACGGTCCCTAACTTTTTGTCAATCAATACCAATAAAAATAAATAAAATTTCAAAACGTAGGTTTTTCTAAACATGATATGAAAATCATTGCTGTCAGTTTACTTAAATTTTCTCGCTGAGGTTTCAAAAAACATGCTTATTTGAATTTGGATTCGTCTGGAAAAAAACCGTCCGACAGGTGCGAGTCAGAGTCGCCCACCGAGAGTTCCGTACATATTACTTTAAATAAAGACTTTAGTGTTTTATGATTTCATAAAAAAATAAACTAATTTTCAGATTTTGCCCTATACTTGTAGTATAAGAAGGTATTACTTGCCAAATTTCATATTTCCAGGTGAAAGAAAAATACCCTATTTAAATTTTGATTCCCTTGAGAGTGTTGAAATAAACGTTTTTAACAGTATATACGGCCGTATCTTTTTTTTAAGTTAGTGAGAAGTTTGATTTTTACTCAGCTACAAGGGACTGCAGACTTGGGTACACAGTTTTAATTTCAACTCAATACCTTCACGCGTTCCCGAGATAAAGGGATTTGACAGACAGACGGACGGACGGACTACAAAGTTATCATATAAGGGTGCCGTTTTTTTTCCTTTTCAGGTACGGAACCCTAGAAAATAGGTATAATCTCTTTTACTGAATCAGTACCTACCTTACATCGCAGCAACAAAACTCAAAGATCTTCTTTTTAAAACTACATCCCCAGAATTTTAACTACGTTACGAAACTTACAGATTTAAGTAACAAACAAGAACACAATAATCTACAGTCTTTGTCTGGACAGAGTTGGGAGGAGGGGGGGAACCTCACTACGTCAGCAGACAAAGGATTAAAAGCTACTGAAGTTTTATTTTATTTTGGTCTCTTCCTAGGTATGTACGTACAGGACACAGGTGCAAGCCAAATAACAGCATGTTTTTTTTTCCTGTGATTATTATGAGGTTTACAATCAAGTACATAATAAATACATAAATTTATTAAAAACTGGCTTCTGAAAGCTGCTTTGCCTGCATAAAATCCCAAGGGAATATACTTCCGCGATCATAATGTATATCTACTAACCTATGTAGGTATACCATATCATAAAGTTGAAGAATGTGTTTGTTAGGTTGAACGCGCTAATCTCAGGAAATGCTGGGTCCAATTGAAAAATTGTGTTGGATAGCCGATTTATCAAGAAAGGCTACATATATATCTAGGCTATGTAACATCACGCCACGGCCAATAGAAGCGGTCAGCTAGTCCAGGATATGGCTCACCCGTAAGCCAAGTTTCATTCAATTCCGTTCAGCCGTTAAGACGTGAAAAATTAACAAACAGACAGACATACAGACTAACACTTTTATAATAGTGGTATGATTGACATATGCTGCGCAGTTTATTGTTGGCTACCCTAGAAATAGCAATGAAGAGGAAGTATCTTTGCTACAACCATCTTCTGCCATAGTGTAGACACGTCATAAGCCATGATTCCCATTCCCATCACGCCTGTAGGGTCAACAAAAAAGTGAAATATTGTAGCGAGAGGATTTGCATACAAAATAATAAAACTATCTTCTGCCCGACATGATTGATAGCACAAAACATTGTTTGATCGATACACGATACATGCTATTGTTTTTTGATAGATTTATGGCTATGCCATGTTCGAAATAAAAACTATTTGTTACTGTCAGATTACAGAGCAAAGGTTTCTTCTGATAAAAGAAGCGCTAAGCTGCTTTCAGACTATGCTATAATATATAACATAGAGTATATAGCTCATAGCACAATAATATCGCGCACCATACATTGTCAATAATATACAGTCGTGTGAACGTATCCATAACAATGAAGGTCTGGTATGGTGCGCGATATTGTTGTGCTTAAGGCTTAAGGGTGCATTTAGTGCCACTTTTTTATTTGAAAAATGAAATACTTATTAGCTCTAGTAAACAATCATGAAATTATATTTTAAATATCTTCATCGGCGATGAAGTTATAAAGCTTCATAGAGTACAATAAGAAAGAAGTCTATGGACTTTGACGTCAAAGTCCATGACGCCTATACAGCTGCGATAGAAAACAGCGTTTTCGCGAGAGGGGCAGATATATTTGTTTAAAATATTATATCTCGTTTGTTTTTCAAGCTATTTTGATTCTATTTTCGCTGTCAGTATTATATTTTTGTATGTTTTTAGACAAACTGTATTGACAATAAATACTTTTTTCATGCATATTCCCAATTCTCAATTCTTTATTGCGTACCATAATGTTATAGTTGGAAGAAATATAATTATATTAGTCACAATTTTATTATGGTCCCTGTCGGGCACAGCATAGATCAAGTAGGAGAGAGGAGGAAGAGCCCTGGGGGTTTAATGTGATAATTTTAATAATTAGTTAAGTAGCTAGTAAGTTGTAATATTTTGCGAATAAACTAAACCAGTAATCATTTTAGGGTCCCTTACTTTAAAAGGGAAATAACAAAACCCTATAGGATCTGTTTGTTGTCCGTCCGAACGTCCGTCTGTCTGTCAAGACCCTTTATCTCAAGAGCGCGTGGAGGTATCGAGTTGAAATTAAAGCTGTAAAAAAAATCAAATATTTAAGGTAACGTAAAAAAAAGATACGGCCGTTTATGACGCAAAAAACGTATATATCGACACTCTCAAGAGAATCAAAATTCATAGGGTATTTTTCGTTGACCTAGAACTATTAAATTTGGCAAGTGATATCGTCTTATACTCAAGTACAGGGAAATGTCTCAAAACTATGTTTATAACTAAATCATAAAAATATAGTAAGTATTTAGTCAAAGTACTTACCGTACCAACAAAGGACATTGCTCTGCGCCCATACATTGTTCACCCTGGAACCAAGAGCATCGGAAAATTATATGTTGTATTGTCGTTCATTAGTAAACTCCTATAAGATCTTATTTTTATAGCGGACTAGCTGCAGGATAGATATATTTCAAAAAAAGTATCAGATTTTGAGGTTATAGTAACCGAACCATTATTAACGAATTATAGTTTTTTTATCGCTCTGAGTGAAACTGAAAACAGTATCATAATTCATTTAGCTATTTTAAGTACCTACCAAGATAATTAGGTACCTATGTAGTTTTTTTTCTAAAGCCTAAGAAGTGTATGTAAGTGCGCGCGTTTGAACGGCGTGATTTAAAAAACGCGACATCTATCTAGTGCATTTGCAAACAAGTTCTTCTGGACGACCAGCCTTACCGATTAGGTAGTAAATTATTTTTTTAAACCCATAGTCTTAACCTATTATGTTAGAATAAGCAATAAAACACAGATTTATTTTCATGAAAACTCAAAATCAAACTCAAACGACATGACGTTTCGCAAAGATGGCGGCGATTAATGTTATAAGTCGCGTAAAATACTTTTTATTAAGCATGCAGGTAGTCCGCTCTACAATAGTATTTGCAACGAATAGGTATATTAAAATAGACAGTTTTATCGTGTATGTCCGATACTTTTATTGTACAGGGCCAATTTGGACATTGTCTTTTGTACGGAACCCTCGGTGCGCGAGTCGGAGTGGCGCTTGGCCGAATTTTTCTATTTATACATTACTGAATTATGATATGATGGCTTGCAAGCCATGAAATGAGGTCTCATTATGATTTGAAGGCATACGAATAGAGATCAAAGAGGCTGCTTGTATTACTGAGAAGATAAGTAAATCTGTTTGACAGGGGTAGGTACAGAGTTAACTCAATACAATCAAAGACATGCGCGTGTAGGCTTTTAGGAACATGGTTCCTTTCTATATTGACCTACGTTTTTAAGAAGCAAAGTTTAAAATATAACGAAAATCATACATTTTTATCGTGTTACCCTAACTCAGTAACTGGATTAAATTGTGAAAGTTCGAGCTTCTATATGCCTAGGCTTTACGCGTTGAAGGAAACCATTGTTTAAAAGTTTCAGAAGTTTGTATGGAATTGTAAAAATACACAAGAAATGCCATCATAATCAAAATTTCACAAAGAAGCTATGCTTTTCCTTTGAATTTATTAATAAGTTGTCTTTTTTTTTTTTTTGTTTAAGTAATAATATTATTAAACAAAAACAATCACAATCAACTGTTTGCCTAGATCTAAATACTGCAAAAACGGTAATTAATTTTCAAGTCTTAGAATAAAACAGATATTTCAGTAGCAGTTTGGTCGATACCAACATAGTTTTAGTTTTAACTGGTGGTAGTTTTATTATCTAGTATGTGCTGGTGAATACCAGTATCTACGTGGAACGACTATAATATATGACCTGTACAACTCAGTAACTGGGTAACACGATACCCCTTGTCTAGATTGTTTTTAGGGTTCCGTAACCAAAGGGTAAAACGGGACCCTATTACTAAGACTTCGCTGTCTGTCTGTCTGTCTGTCACCAGGCTGTATATCAAGAACCGCGATAACTAGACAGTTGAAATTATGTATTTCTGTTGCCGCTATAACAAGAAATACTAAAAAACAGAATAAAATAAATATTTAACGGGGCTTCCATACAACAAACTTGTTTTTGTTTGCAGTTTTTATATATAATGGTACGGAACCCTTCATGAGCGAGTCCGACTCGCACTTGGCCGCTGGTTTTTACTATAGATAGGCATTTTCTTGACCACTATCTCACCTGATGGTAAGCGATGATGCGGTCTAAGATGGAACAAGCTTGCCTAGAAGTAACCTATTCGCCCTTGACTTAAAGACTTGGAGGTTGTAGCTATCAGGAAACACACATTCATTTTTCTCTACTTATGTAGAGGTACAGAATTTTTTTTTATTTCTTTTTTGCAAATTCTTGCTACAAACAGCCCATTTCGAATTAGACCAATTATCTATACTAATATTATAAAGAGGTAAAATTTGTTTGTAAGTTTGTATGTTTGTAAGTTTGTATGTAGGGGGTAATCTCAAGAACTACTGGTCCGATTTGAAAAATTCTTTCAGTGTTAGATAGCTCATTTATTGAGGAAGGCTATAGGCTGTATATCATCACGCTAAGACAAATAGGAGCGGAGCAGTAATGGAAAATGTGACGCAAACGAAGTTGCGCGGGTCAGCTAGTACTCTCATAAATTCATAGAAATATAAAAAGTTTCTATATATTTGAAAAACATTATTTTGTGCACGTATAGGCTCCACCTCCATCTTCCAAACGAATTCAATTAATTATTATTTATATTTCAAATCCAAACCCTCAGAGCCTATCACAAGCGATTATCCACACAATAATTCAAAATTTTATCGAAATACACACGACAATAATTTATTGCCATAGGGTGAACGCACCAATATTGGCAAAGGCTTAAAATTCACTGAAATAATATTTTGTACCGTCAATCAAGCTTTTGTTGGACGAGATCGTTAATCCAGAGCCGAATATATGAGCTGATGATACCCTGTGGTTTTGGGAACGAAGCATGCCGATGTAATTTTAAAATGGACCTGAATTAACTTGATTGGGATGTATTTTTGATCCAGTTTGAATACGTGCACTTTTGAAAAATATTGATAACTATTTTCTGCCAGCTGTTTCGCCCTCTCAAGAATTTTCCCATGTAAAAATACCCCCGGGATAAAATCCTATTGTTCAGCACAGGACCTACCCGTCTCCAAAATTGTATCCATATCTGATCAGCGATTAAGACTTTAAATGGTTATAAACAGATAACAACAGTAACTCTTTCTGAATAACTTCGCATTTATATCTTATGGAAGTATTGATCAAACGTTCTATAGTCGACTTATTAATAAAAAGGGGATAAATATAATGACCACCATAAAATGCTTTGATACCCTTAGTTTTGTAACCAAAAATATCTACTTAACACCAGAAAAATAAAGTCTAAAAATACAATAGTACCAGCTATTTTAGTCACGACTCCACTTTAAATTGTATTCGACCACCAAATTTAGTAAATGATCACCAAATCTTGACGACCAAATTAATATTCAGTTAGTATAATATTCAAATTCTATACTTAGTAGCGTGTCTGCGTCAGATCCCCTCTATGGCTGGGTGAAACATGTGGGTTAGGTTAGGTTAGAACCCATGACCATTAGCGACCAGATCCCTTCCATTGTTGGTGAATCATTTGGTTTAATCGGATAACGAGATGTTATTTTTTTGCGTATCATTTTAACTATTTTTGGGTTAGAATATTTTTTTGGAGTTGGTTTGCTTAAATAGGATAGCAAGATGATATAACTTTGGTTATAAGTTTACATTAAAATGCGGGTTTAATTTTGGTGATCATTTACTATTTTTGACTGCTAAATGTTACTATATCTGGTGGTAAGTTAAACATAAGCCTAAAAAAAATATATTCTTACAACAATCAAAATTCAATATCAACTAAGACAGAATTCCTACATTAAAAGAAAAGCTAAATAAAAATGACACTAATAAAACTAAACGACTGTGCCAACACAAGCCTCGAATCCAAACCCGCTCAGATTCAAAAAAACTAGTAGTCCTAGACACTATGGCAGCCGAAACAAGCAATATACAGTGTATAAATATATATCATGTCTTACGACAACTCGCGATAGTTAGTAAATCATTCTGAGGTATAATATCACGGGCTATTTGTCACCATGTCTGTACAAATTAAATTCATAGAGACGATAACTCAACGGCTAAGACTTTGGGGCAAGAAATCGCAATAATTTCATAAATCTTGTCCGCGACTTCGTGCGTAGGATATCAGGCAAGAAACCACAATAATTTCAGAAATCTTGTCCGCGACTTCGTGCGTATATCCCGTTTTTTTCTAGTTCCTTTAGGAATTTAGGAAAATACACTCCCCAAACTGAAGCTGAAATTTGGTAAGTAAACCAGTAGAGTGGCTTACCATCAGGTGAGATAGTGGCCAAACACGTGCCGATCAAAAGTAAAAAAAAGTGAAAATTTCATCTGTAAGGCCTATATTCATCAGAGAATTTTAATACTGCGGAGTAGGATATTGCAGTTTTAGATCAGCGCCATCTCTTGTCCGATAGTGGAACTAATATAATTTTTGTTTTTTATATCTGAAAAGAGTTTTCATTAGAGAAATCATTTTACTTTTCCTGTAATCTATACATAAACTTCTATCACATTTAATTATTTCAGATTCTAAGCAAACTTCGCAGATAAGGGGGGCACGGTATTTGAGATATCAAGCTGTGATAGACGGCCTGACTGACTGAGTCGGACCATAAGGGTTCCCTTTTTACCATTTTGGTAGGAATCTCTAAAAAGTAGGTACAACCCTATATTTCTTTTATAGTATGGGGAATAATATTATAAGACATTTTATTTTCTGATTGAGTATTATTCTAATAGTTAAATTTTACGTCCCTCTGAAGGTCAGAAGTTCCTGAATAGCCCCGTACAAAAACACGTTAATAATAATTATCCTTGTACATAAGAACTATAATCATTCACAAGACAGACACTAATTCGATGTCTTATGACCTCTCACAGATAATCATTTGTCAGATAACATACTGTTCGCTATTATAAATGCACACAATAGTACCGTAATTTGTCAAACGTTTGAACAATACACCACTTACACACTACACCACCATTTAACATAATTATTATTATAGCTACATGTGTAGCTATCAAACAAATTATACAAGCGAGTGTAATAAAATATTAATGTAGTGTTTACATCAAAATTCAAAGCATGCAAAACATTATATGCAACGTTTTAATAACTTAACAGAACAGAAGAGCGGCCTACGCCTAAACAGCTGAACTAATTTGGATGCATTTTTAACCGACTTCCCAAAAAGGAGAAGATTCTCAATTCGGTTGTATTTTTTTTGTATGTTTGTTACCTCATAACTCCGTCATTTAGGAACCGATTTGAAAAATTCTTGTTTTATCTTACTTGTCGATTGGTCCCATTTAAATTTTATCAAAATCGGTTAAGAAATTTGGATTTTAAATCAAAATAGCTGTTTTTAGGTGTAGGCTACAACTAACAAGCGAAAAATAAAAAACTTTTTACAAAAAATACAACCGACTTCCAAATAAAAAAAACACTACAAAGTAAAAAAAAATAACTTTAATTTCAGAAGCCGGTGTAAAAATTTTTTCTATGGAAGTCGGTTGTATTTTTTGTGGTATAGAGATTAGAACTTGCAGAGCTAAGATACTTTTTATCCCGGCAATACGTTGCCTTGTCATAAATTCCGACTATCACGAAGGTGAACTTACTGGTAAAGTCATTATTAGAACCTGATATTTTTCGTGCTCTATTAATTTCACATTCCTCACATTTAGAAGTATTATAATATTATGTAAAAAGTAAAGCCGATACGCATGAGGAGCTCGTAGCTAAACATTAACAGCCGCACATGTCGGTCTTCCAAGTTAAGCAACGCTTGTCAAGGTTGGTCTGTGGATGGGTGCGGATCTGCCGAACCTTTTCCCAACTAAATTGGGGTCGGCCTCCAGTAAAACCGGATTTAGCTGAACACCAGAATTTTACGTAGAGCGGCTGCCTACCAGACCTCCACAACCCGTTAACTGGGTAACACGGTACTTCTTGGCAAGACTGGAGTCAGATTTACTAGCTTCTGACAATCCGTAGCGACTGCCAAAGATCTACAAATGACAGCCGGGACCAACGGCTTAACGTGCTTTCCGAGGCACGGAGGAAACTCGGTATGTTAAGATGGTCACCCATCCATAGACCAACCTTGGCAAGCGTTGCTTAACCTGGAAGATCGACCTGTGCGGCTGTTAATATTTAGCCACGAGCTCTGTTTAGGGAATACCAGGTCCTATTTAAACCAAGCTCTTTAGCGACGATGAAAATCTAAAAAAGTTAGACATGAATTTTTAATCCACCAAGTTTTTAACCAACCAAGATTACATTGCAACTTTAATTGCTATTAATTTTAAGCAGTAAAGCAACTTCGTTTAAAAGTAGTCAAATGCGTCTTTAAAATTTTAAACCCTTCCTTTGAATGCAGACAGCAGAAACTGAATTTAACGCTTCCACATAAAAACGGTCATAAAATGTTCCTATTTACTCTAAAAACATGAGAGACGGAAAATTCAGTGCTCGAGATTGTATAGAACTGTAAATATTAAAACGGGGGCAAAATGGGGAGGAAAGGAGGTCAAAACAGGGGGTGAGAAAGGGTGAACTGGGATTTTATGGACACTGGCGGTCCATGTTAGATAAAATGTTAAATCTCCGCTTAAAAGCTAACAGTTTTAGGACAGTTAAAGTCACGTGTTGAGTTCTGGACAGGAAAAAAATGCTCGGTGTTTTAACCTTGATGTTTCAGTAAAACATGACAATTGGACGTTACACGGTTTTTTCAGTATGGGTTGTTAAAAAATGTATTTTTAGGGTTCCGTACCAAAATGGTAAAAAGAACCCTTATGGTGTGACTAAGTCGGTCCGTCTGTCACAGCTGGATTTATCAAGAACTTCTAATGCTATCAACTTGGGAATACTTTAAGATGACGTGTGATCAACTATTTAGCAAATAAGAAAGAAATAAAAATACATTTATTTTTTGCAATAGCAACTGAAACGGATTCTTAAAAAATCGAATTGTAGCTACTAGCGCATGCGGAATATCATAACAAAGCGCTATTTGCACATTCTCAAACTTTTTTATCGTTTTTTTTTAGGCCGTATGATTTTTTACTTTTTCTCTTTTATTTTCCCCTTATCTCCGAAGTTTGCTTAGAGAAAAATCTGAAATAATTCTGTGTCATAGAAATGTTTGTAAAGATCACAGGAAAAATAAAACGATGTCTATAAACACCACACTTTTTCAGAAATCATCAACAAATATTACATTAGTTCCACTATCAGTCAAGCGATGGCGATGATCTAAAACTGCGTTACATACACCGCAGTGTTAAAATTGTTCGACGAATATAGGCCTTGCCGATGTAAAATGGAAAACATTTCACGTTTTTATGATGGTACGAAACCCTCGGTGCGCGAGTCTGACTCACTCTTGACCAGTGTTTTTTTTATATAATTATCCATTATCATCGATCTTCGTCGCCTTTTTGCCAATGTTGAGGCTTGGGCAATGACTATCTTGGGGCAATGTTGTAGGCTTCCGTACCAGTATTTTGCATGGAGCGACTGCCTTTCTGACTTCCACAACCCAGAGTTTAGATAACCACGGTACTCCAGAACAACGGCTGGTTGTCAGAACTTCGGGTTTCTGAGTACCCGTAACCATTACTGTCAAAGATCTTCAAATGACAGTTGCAGCCGGATAATGGTCCAACGGGGTGATCACGGGGGTAAGTAAGAAAATAGGGGTGACTACAAACAAAACTATTGCTAATTCTTACTGTGCTACTGTTCATTTTTCCTTAAATAAATAAATAAATAAACTTTGATAGGTACGGTTTTCCACTTTAATATCAAAATATTGGTTTTCAAAGAAAATATCAATAAAAGTGAAGAGCGTAAATGCTGCAAACAAGATTTAAATGACAAAATTTTGTTCCAATTCACCCCTGCATTCCTATTTGCCCCGTTTGTAGGTATTTTCCGAAGTACGGATGGGTCTCGATACGCTCAAACATTTATTTCAATTAAACCATTTACAGGCACTTTTGAATTGTCAAGGTCGGTCGGTCCAAAAAGATGAAGCTATTTGCACGTTCCAAAGCGTAGATCTCTATGGAGAAGAACGTGCAAGAAACTCCACGGACACTCTTTTAAAAATAATAAATTGTTACAAAGTTTTCTTGACATCGTGTTGAAATTATACATACATGTGAGAACGATGTGACGAGCATGATAAAAACATCCGAACTAAAAAAGGAACAATTCAAAGAAATAATTAAAATAAATTAAAATAAACCATGGCAGCTGAGAAATGACCAGTCCCAACCGACGGCGCCATGACATGCGCCAGGCCCATTCGTCTCAACCATTTTGAATGGAGCCACATAATTTAACGCATACGCCACCATCAGCTAGGCTTTTGAGTGAGCATGACACTCCCAACCGCCAGGGTACTTGAGTCTATACAATGCAAACACACACATATTTAAAAATGTTGGTACTATTGATTTATCAAATAAAGAACAATAAATCAGTGTGTGAGTTAAATTAAATATAAAAGTCATTAAAGACATCTATAGATATACTAAATATATTAATACAAACATTATCAATAAGTTTGACTTTGTTTACTACACCTCAGACTGTCCTATGGAGCAGGACCCGCATGTTTCCAAGCATTCTTATCTTGAATATAATCATCTAATTTGTAATATGCTTGTTTACATAGTGTGCTTTTAACATAATTTTTAAATTTTCTTTCATTTAATTCTAATATGTCACAAGGTATTTTGTTGTAACATTTAATACAGTACCCCATGAAAGATGTTCGTACTTTGGCTAATCTATAAAATGGCTGATCTAATTTATTTCTATTTCTAGTATTCAAATTATGTCTATCACTAATTTTGCTAAAGAGATGTCGATTTTTCCTTACATACATAATATTTTCATAAATGAATTGACATGGGACTGTCATAATATTAATCTTTTTAAAGACTTCCCTAAGAGAATCGCGTCGACGTAGATTATAAATGGCTCTGACAGCACTCTTTTGTAAAATAAATATGGATTCAATGTCAGCAGCCCGACCCCATAGCAAAATACCATACGACATAATGCTGTGAAAGTAACTGAAATAGACCAAACGCGCAGTTTCTACATCTTACTACGCGCCTAGGTCACCCTCACATGAATCAAATTTATCAAACGAGCAGCCAACTACAATAAAATTCTAATAATATTCTACCTAATTCACCTGCAATTTATAAACCTTTTCCATAAATATAAATTCGCCCACTCAAAAGATGTTTGTTAAAGAAAGAACGAATCAGTTTCATTATAAGGTACAAACATTGTCGGTCCCTCGGGCCAACAAGACGAATCCAATCTATTTTTAGAATAATATCGAAGACAAACGAAATTATTTCGGTCAAATCGGATTCTGTTCTGAAAATGGCATGAAAGAGATAACAAATAATATAAATATTTTTTACTACAATCTCACCTGATTAGAAACGATGATGTGGTCGACGATGGTTCACGCTTGCTTAAAAGTAACCTATTCACTCTTGACTTTAAGACTAGGGGTCCAGTGGATGTAGCTATCAGGAAACACTGACTTGTAGCGGCATCAATGCCGCCACAAGTCAGCGCACGGGTGGATGTATATGTTCAAATCGCATGGTAACCTCTGCTTGCGCGATTTATTATAATTATAGTTGTTATATAGTACATATTCGGGTGAATATGAACTATATAACAACAACCGCCTGGGCGGAGGATCCTCCTTTTCAATGGGGATTTGCGGGACTTTACTCTCTGTACCGCATACTCTCCAAAGACTCATTCATTAGCAAACAACTGATCTTGCCTGCTTGCCAAGTCTTTTCCCAACTATATTGGAGTTGGCTTTGAGTTTAAGCAGCAACAACCACTTAATACCAATATTTCACATGGTATTTTTTTTTTTATTTGAGATGTGTTTGCTCTTGACTTTAGTCTTGGTCAGAGATGACAGAGACAAAGTCTACGATGGAGCGAGCTTATCCAGAAGGAGCCTGTTTACTCTAACTTTGAAGAGATTAACTTTGAATTAAGCGTATAAAAAAGTAAGCTTTTTTTTCGACTTCCACTATGGCAGCATACAAGTATGTTCAAAGTCTTACCTTCATCGGAGAACGTGTTTATTATCTAGCCATTGTTAAATCAAACAAAAAACAAAGCCTACGCTTATGTAGGTATTCAATTTACCCCAAGTTCCACCTTTTTAAATCACCAGTAACTATAAAATTTTCATAAAAAGCCCACAGTACTGTGAAATTCTCCCCGGGAGGAATATTTAGCTCATTTTTATAAAGTATCCCAGGTTGGATATAACAGCTTTTAGCATAAACACATAATATTAACTTTTAAATTGTCGAGGAAGGAAAGCATTTACTTTCAATTTCGAGGATAAGGGGCGACCAAATTGAATGAAAGGCGATTAACAAAATGAATTTATGAAGCGAATGTTGATGGAGAAGCGGCGGATGGCCGGGATTATAGAAGGACAAATATCGAGATTATTGAGACTGACTTTTTTAAAAGCCAGGTTATACTTACTTAGTACTCATAACTACCGCAAATAATTATGTATACACTGTTTAAGCCTTAATAAGAGTGTTGATGTGTCTGTAAGAAAGTTGAAATAAGAGACGAAATGTTCTTTGTGCACATCTACTTATAAAAAAACGACAAAAAAATTAAGTTTGTTGTATGGGAGCCCTCTTAAATATTTATTTAATTCTGTTTTTTAGTATTTATTGTTATAGCGGCAACAGAAATTTCAACTGTCTAGCTATCACGGTTCTTGAGATACAGCCTGGTGACAGACAGACGGACAGACAGACAGCTAAATCTTAGTAATAGGGTCCCGTATTTACCCTTTGGGTACGAAACCCTAATAAGGGTTCACGAAAAAGTATGGTTGTATTTTTCAACTACTTTTGCTCATGTTAATGCACAATATTCTTCACGGACCTTACAATTTGGTAGTTTCAATTTTTTTTTTTTAATATACTTGATAACAGCGCGAAGGATCGCCAAACAGAAGTGTGGACAAAGTACCTACATTGCTCGCTGAAGAGATGGTCGATGGGGTCAAAAAGTTCTGAACAGGTGACCGCGTACGGCGCGTACCGGAAGATGCAGCGTTGTCGCAGTCTCCCAAAAGGTGGACCGAAGACCTGAAGGTTGCAGGTAGCTGATGGATGCGAGACGCACAGGACCGGTGTTTGTCACCACAAACACCGGTCCTGTAAACACCGGTTCTACTGCTGGATATAGAATCCCCCAAGCGTCACCACGCTTGGGGGATTCGATATGCAGCAGTAGACGTGATTATGATGGTAGATGATGAATATGACGACACGGTCGGCGCAGTGGTTGAGCGATCGGCTGCTACGCTGCGTGTCGCGGGTTCGATTCCTGCACGGAACAAATATTTGTATGGCCAACACTGCCAACAGATAGTTTCCGGGTCTGGCTGTTTGTGTGTGTGTTTGTATGTTTGTGATCGCACCCACGATACAGGAGAAATTTCTAGTGTGGGGCAACGTTATTTTATAAAAGAAAAAGAGAAAGAGAAAGAGAAAGAGAAAGAAAAAGAGAAAGAGAAAGAGAAAGAGAAAGAGAAAGAGAAAAGAATGTGCACTGAGTGCGGGTTGCGGCTATCACAGTTACAGAGTGAGTATTATTAAGTGTGTGTGGATGGCATGGATCATGGATCGTACTTTGTGGCTTTCTGTAAATATATTTTTCCCAATAAGTGAAGAAACATAAGATAATACGTGAAAGTCGTAGATATTCAAAACGGGTAGTGTTTAATCCTACAACTGTAAATCCAATTTTTCTATTCAAATATTAGAAGTTATCACCAAAAATACTGAATTGCACACTAAATTTGCTCATCAAATAAATCGAAATTATAATACTGTTTGATCTATAAAGCTTTAAAGTGTTTTACTGAATGACTATCTGTTAACTACAAATTATCCAACTCCCCGTGACGTCGACCGTCTAGGGTTAGCGTTTCCGTCAGGCGGGGCACTTATTTCTGTCTGCAGGGTTTAAAGGAACATAGCTAACCGAACCTCGGGGTGCCCCTGACGTTGACCGTCATTATTTAGTGTCGTCGTAATTTAGTGCACAAATCAGTATTTTTTTGTTATACAGTGGGTTATTAGTTGGGATATCTACTTTGCTTGAATTTTAAACAGAGGTGCAATTAAAAATTCCCCATTCAAAACACTTATTCTGTTCTCCTTGAAGTTTGAGCCTTTCGATCTTCAAGTTTGACTTTGGCTACTATAGTGTGGTTCTCTGAGAATTTCCGCCCTAAAGTGGGGTTTGTTTACCTTTGATTATGTACTGCTTTGCATTTCAACAGGCAGGGATGAAGTTCTGAAGTTATTAGTTTCAGTACGGAAGCTCAAGATAAGCTCAGGTGGTGTTGATGCAATTTCAAGTAGGTATTCGGTAGCAAGGGTATGGTATTCTACCGGGATATTGAAAAAGCAGCTCTAATTAAGTATGATACGAATCAAAATATCTTAACTGGGTCACAGTCCACCAGACCATACATGATCTGTTTTTGCTAGCTACTGCCCGCGACTTCGGCCGCGTAAACTTTATAAAGCAGCAAAATATTATTTCTGCATCACCATTTGCGTGTTCTTTTACATTTCACCATGATAAGGAAGCAACTTTATAAATCAAAATACAGGGGTATTAGTGAGCGCAGCCGTATAATTTCATTATATCTCTCTCTCTCTTCTATAAGTATCTCTCATAGCAAAGATGAAGAGTAATATAGTAACTGGATGTCTGTCCGTTTGGATGTTTCGTCCTTAACTATGGTAAAACGGTGACCATAAGCTGTTTATAAATTTTAATTTCTGTAAATAGTTGGTCATTTTATACAAAGACTAGCTTTCGCCTGCGACTTCGTGCGTGCATATCCCAAATTTTCTCGTTCCCGTAGGAATTTCGAAAAATTCTCACTTGGTAAAATATAAAAAATCGGCCAAGTGTGTGTCGGACTCGCGCAACGAGGGTTCCGTACAAACCTGTAGGTATTATATACCTATTATAAGCAAAATTGGCGATTTACGATTTATGACGTATTAAAAAAAAACTGCTGACTAGATCTCGTTCAAACCAATTTTCGCTGGTAGTTTACATGGTAATCTATATCATATATTTTTTTTAGATTTATCATACTCTTATTTTAGAAGTTACGGGGGGGACACACACATTTTACCACTTTGGAAGTGTCTCCCTCGCAAACTGTTCAGTTTAGAAAAAAAAATATTGGAGACCTCTTTATCATTTTCGAAGACATATCCATAGATACCCCACAAGTATGGGTTTGATAAAAAAAAAATGAGTTTCAGTTCTAGGTTTTCCCCCAAAAAATGTTTTTTTTTCTATTTTTGTATGAAAATCTTAACTGCGGTTCACAGAATACATCTATTTACTAAGTTTCAACAGCATAGTTCTTATAGTTTCGGAGAAAAGTGGCTGTGACATACGGACGGACAGACAGACAGACATGACGAATCTACAAGGGTTCCCTTTTTGCCATTTGGCTGCGGTACCCTAAAAATGGCATATAGATTTCAAAGAAAATCTCAAATTTGGCATGTAGAGGAGTCTGTATACCTACACTCCCCAAGGAACCTACACGCTATATTTCAGCTTTCTATGATTTGTAGTTTCGGCTTTGCGTTGTCTGTCAGTCACTCAAAAAAAGATTTATCTCCAAAATCTAATCTACCCACTATTACCTATTATAAAGAACGACCAAGTCTATGGACTGAAACTAGACTTTCAGGATGGGTGAAGTGCTGAAGAAAATCCAGGAAACAGGTTACACAACTTTATTCTTTCACAAGACCTCTTTGTCCAACAGCTCCAGTCAGAATGTTCAGCCGACCTTTTCCCAACTACCCGGTTTCCGATAATTTACGCGGCAAAATAGAGTTCTGCGATTGGTTAACAACTTTATGTCGTCAACCAATCGCAGATGACTTCGTGCTGGCATCTGATTGGTTAGCCAATCAGAAGCATCCTACGATCAACTGACAAAGTAAAGTGTTGCCAGTGCTAAATACTCGAATCAAATAGTTACTGGTCTGAAAACTAGTCTTTTTGCGTTTCAATTTAATGAAGCAAATGTGTATAAAAGCTAACCCTAACACTATGTAATAATTTCATGACAACTGTCAATGTTAACTGCCACCCATCCATATGCCGACCGCAGCATATTACGCTTCCCGAACGTGCTCGTCAATGAACCTCACCTGATGAGGGTAGTCTCATAATATATTTAGTAGAGGTATCGGTTGGCGGGCTCGGATCGGAATTTATGTTAAACGGTGGGTAGCTGAGTATTTTATGTAGGGAATTGTGGATTATTTATTATTTAACGCTTTGTTATTTTCTGGGAAATTTGTTTTGAAAATCCGGTTTTCGTATTATCTATACATATAAATAAAATTGGAGTGTCCGTTTGTAATGTTGAAATAACCGCTTTTTACTACATGCGTATGTATATAATATATACGGTACATACACCAAAATATTTTTTTTTTTCAATTTTGTCTGTCTGTCTGTTCCGGCTAATCTCTGAAATGGCTGGACCGATTTTGACGGGACTTCTATTGGCAGGTAGCTGATGTAATAAGGAGTAACTAAGGCTACGTTTACTTTATAAAAAAAATCTAGGACTCTTTTCAAGAGATAAAAAATAATCATTTGAATAATTTCTCATAGCAGTACCTAGTTTAGCCCTTTGAGGATAGTGAGACAAGTCAAAACCACAAGACAACAATACTATTTTGAGAACTGGCTAGCCGTTATGAAATACGACGTATGATTCAAATTAGCTTCGACGTAATATGCAAGTACTACCGCCCGCGTCTCTGCTCGCGGAAATGCGAAAAATATCCCAAGTAAGCAGACCTTTAACTCTCCGAATAAAAGTATCCTATGTGGTATTCCAGACTCATGGCTAAATAACAACAGCCGCACGGGTCGATCTTCAAGGATAAGCAACGCTTGCCAAGGTTGGTCTGTGGATGGGTGACCATCTTAACATATAGAGTTTCCTCCGTGTCTCGGAAAGCACGTTAAGCCGTTCGTCCCGGCTGCCATTTGTAGTATTTGGCAGTCATTATGGATTTTCAAAAGCCCGTAAATCTGACTCCGGTCTTGCCAAGAAATACCGTGTTACCCAGTTAATGGGTTGTGGAGGTCTGGTAGGCAGCCGCTCCACGTAAAATACTGGTATTCAGCTGAATCCAGTTTGACTGGAAGCCGACCTCAATGTAGTTGGGAAAAGGCTAGGCAGATGGAATATTACAACCAAGTGCTAATACAATATGCCTCACACCACTTTGTATGCTAATTTTTATGAGCGGCTGTCGGGCTGAGAGCTATGCTTGCAGGACATAATGCAATGTTGTACATATTTATGCAAATTATTGTGCGTACTTGCGTGTAATACTTCCAGTAAAGTTACTGAGGTGAGGCGGTTACTACTGTTGAGTGCTGATTTATTTTAATAATAATGTATAGTCATTTGAATATTTTACTAGTTTGATATTCGTGATTGAACTCTTCAGTTAAAACAGAAATACCCACACGCATAAAACGTTATGGGAACACATTGTGCGTACAGATATGGGTCGAAATTCACTGCCTGAGTCTGTGTTCCTGATAGCTACTACCTGGAAGTCAATGTCTCATCTAATTGTAAGCGATGATGCGGTCTAAGATGGAGCACGCTTGCCTAGAAGTAACCTATTCACACTTGACTTAAAGACTCCCAGGTTGTAGCTATCAGGAAACACAGACTCAGGCAGGGAATTCCACTCCTTAGCTGTACGCACTGTATTCCCAAAACGTTTTGTGGGTATAGGTGGGATGTCCACCACGTACCGGTGGCGCGCAATTTTTTTAAACTAAAATTTTTAGTCACTTACCTCTCTTTTTAACCGACTTCCCAAAAAGATGGATGTTCTCAATTCGTTGTATTTTTTTTTTCTTATGATTGTAACCTCATAACTCCGTCAATTAAGAACCGATTTAAAAAAAAAACTTGTTTTATCTGAAAAGATATACTTGCAGATTGGTCCCATTTAAATTTTATCAGAATCGGTTACGAAGTTTGGATTTTAAATTGAAATAGCTTGAATTCGTTTACCTGGATGATGGTTTTTTGTCATCCAAGTAATCGAATTTTCGTATTTGCTTTTCTGCGATTTTGCAGTGGTGTTGTTAGGTGTGGGGTACCACTAATTAAAAAAATAACTATAATTTTGGAAGTCGGTGTCAAAATTCGAAGAAACTAACAAAAACACCGACTTCCGAAATTAAAGTTATTTTTACTTTGTAGTGTTTTTTTATTAATTGGAATTCGGTTGTATTTTTTTGTAAAAAGTTTTTGCCCTCTCTTCTCTCATTTTTCCTAAACAAAACCCTACAAAATCAATTGACAATTACCAGACAATTTCCGAGTGGCTCCGTTGGAAGCGATCCATCTAATGCGTCTGTAATTGTGCCGCCATTAGAACTCTGCCGTGCATTATTAATGCTACAATCTGGCGGTCTGCGTGTACGTACTAATTCAATATACACTGTTTACACTGCTATTAAGTTCTTTATTATTCTATGTATTTATTTATCTTACATGTGTTTATATTTTTAAATACTCCTAAAAAAAAGAACATTTAAAAATATAAAGAATAGTAGCCCACCGGTATCGGGAACAGGGTCCAAGCTACCCGTGGTCAGGGCTCCCGAGAGAGGAACCTCCTCACTATACGGGCCGTTTCCAGGAGTACTGCTTTCTGGATCAAGCCCTTGATTCAGCTGCCCAACGAAAGCCTCTTCAGATGTTGATCGAGGCTCTTGGCAATTATGCCATTGGCCGTCACGACTATCGGCACAATGACTGCCGTGTTCACATCCCACATGTGGACAACCTCGCGAGCCAAGTCAAGATGCCACCAGAGGTATCACCGGAGTAAAAGTCAAAAAATATCCTAAGGAAAAATGCACCCGCGATAAAAAAAAACTTGTGCTATTTCTAGACATGGTCTACCCTTGTGCCAAGTTTCATTCGAATTCGTTCTGCCGTTAAGACATGAAGAGATTTATAACATTTATAATATAAATCTGGAATATTTAATTCTCAGTTAGCAACACGATCGATGTCAGAAATTTAAGCTGCACATGCCTAGATCAGTTTTTAAATGGGTTGCCAGTATCAAAAGACCGTGTCATTATTTTTATTATAGAGAAGAAGAATATAAAATAGGTACGAGACAAGCCATTTTTTTTTTTCATTTCTCTTTATTCTGTATCCTTATTTTTTCTGAAATAAAAAATATTTAGAAAGGATTTGCTGAGCGTAACAATCGGATACCAAATCTCAGCAATTCCGATTTTGCTACAACACTAAACAAAAATTGACGAGCCGAATAAATTTAACAAAACAAAAATTCTCTGAAATCTGAACGGTGTCGATAACAGGCAATCTTACCCTACAGATTCAAAGGTTATGTATGAAATTATATATCTATACAAATTAATCAAATTTAATTGTCTGTTTGTAATATCAAAATAACTGGATTTTAGAAATATACCTTTAAGATATTTATAACAAATAAGGTTTGTTTATCTCTGTCTGTCTGTCACTTTGTTCAGGATAATCTCCAAAATCCCTGAACCGATTTTGAGAGGACTTTAACTGGCACTTATAATAAGAGTCATCGCAGCCATGGAATGCAAATAGCTTTGGAAGAACACGGATGGGCTTTAGTCAGTAAGAGTCTGATAGTCCCTTTCGCTCCGCCCAGGGCGGATGGACTCATTTGATGATTTTCCATCCGTAAAAGACAATAATTTATATTTCTTTCGTCGTCTTCAAATAAAATTGTATGCTATAATCACTTCATCATCATCACTTGAGATTTTTACAACAAAAGACGTGCTTTCTCGATGCTAGTTGAAAGAAAACTGAGACGTTTTGTAGCGTGACTGACTATTGCATGAAGCAGTGTGGACATATCAAATACGCGTATCTTCATTTGTAGGTTACATGCATCCTACAAAAGACGACTGTGTGGACAGTTTAGGCCTTATGCTATCGGACCACGTAACGACAGAACCAATTTGAATGAAACTTAGCACACAAATAGACTATGTCCTGATGTAGCATATAGGATATTTTCATCCCGGCGATATATTCCCTTGAGATAATTATCGCCTCCATAGAAACGCGAGCGAAATCGCGAGTAAAGCTAGTTTACACTAATATTATAAAGAGGAAATATTTGTTTGTCTGTTTGTTTGAAATTAATAGGCTCCAAAACTACTGGACCAATTTGAAAAATTATCTCTGATGAATTCTTTCAGTGTTAGACAGCCCATTTGTCGAGGAAGGCTATAGGCTATATATCATCACGCTACGACTAAAAGGAGCGGAGCATTAATGGAAAATGTGACGCAGACGAAGTTGCGCGGGTCAGCTAGTAGTTTATAATCTGGGGCATGGAAATGAGATGTGGGTACTTATGATTATGCCGTGACCCCATGGGTGCTGGGCAGAGATAACGGAGAGGTTGGAGCGAAGTTGGTAAGCAATGAGGCCGGTATATGTACGTTTTCTGCTTGAAGGATTTATAGCAGTTCTATATGACTTTCTAATTTTCCACCTAGGCGCGCACTGGTGACTTTTGCCACCGCGACAGTATATGGGTCGTTCTACTTTTCTACCAACAATGGACTCTCCTTCGTCTTATTATGGCATCAGTATTGATATTTACGGTTTTTTAGTTCGGTTTAAATAAACGTCTATATTTTTCTTATCTTTTTTTTTATACAAATCGGGGAACCTCTTGGTCCAAATCTCACCTGATGGAAAGTGATGATTAGGCCGAAGATGGAAGCGAGTTTCACCCGGAACTTTTACTACTTACATCCTTTTACACAGAGGAACTGGCTATCATACCTCTAACTGCCGGAACACAACAATGCTGTTAACATTGTTGTTATGGCGACAGACTTAGACATGATGGTGGTAGCTTGCCAGGCGGACTTAGAACAAGTCCTACCACCAACCAAACCGAGCAAAAAATTTGCCCCCGCTGGGAATCGAACCCGGGACCTCTGGGTCTGAATCAGGTGGTATAACCACTAGACCACGTAGGCGGTTAGTGTCACCTGTTTAGCACCACCCGGGGACCACGTGTAGGGATTCGCTGAAGGGTATTCTCCTACGGACGCGGGTGACTCGGCGGGTGAGTCTATTAACATTATGTAATTTTTCATTTTCTCTAACCAGCATATTTTATACTTTTGTTTTCCGTAGAATGCCGTGACAGAGTGGTAAACCGAAATGCAGTCTCTACAGAAAAAGTCCACTTACACATTATTTTTTTTTAAAACCAACATTATAAAATAATTAATATTAGCCGGAAAGAAAACTTTAATTAGTCCTAATGAAAACACGGACGCAGTTTTTTTTAAATCTCAAACATAAACCACAAAAAAACCGGCCAAGTGCGAGTCGGACTCGCGCACCGAGGGTTCCGTACAAACCTGTAGGTATTTATTATAAGCAAAAGTGGCAATTTACGATTTATGACGTATAAAAAAAAAAGTACTTACTAGATCATATTCAAACCTATTTTCGCTGCTAGTTTACATGGTAATCTACATCATATATTTTTTTTTAAATTTATCATTCTCTTATTTTAGAAGTTACGGGGGGGGGGGACACATTTTACCACTTTGGAAGTGTCTCTCTCGCAAACTGTTCAGTTTAGAAAAAAATCTGATTAGAAACCTCAATATCATTTTTGAAGACATAGCCATAGATACCCCACACGGATGGGTTCGACGAAAAATTTTTTTTTGAGTTTCAGTTCTTAGTATGAGGACCCCCAAAATTTATTGCTTTTTTCTATTTTTAAGTGAAAATCTTAATGCGGTTCACGGAATACATCTGCTTACCAAGTTTCAACTGCATAGCTCTTATAGTTTCGGAGAAAAGTGGCTGTGACATACGGACGGACAGACAGACAGACATGACGAATCTATAAGGGTTCCGTTTTTGCCATTTGGCTACGGAACCCTAATTATGGATAGTTCAAAAACCAAAAAAAAAAAAAACTGAAAAATGTCGTTTCACTGTTTGTAGAAAAATAGAACGCCCCATATATCTCTCTGATGCCACTCACAATTAAGAGAGAGAGAAAGGTACTGTCATTCGGAAAGAAAGTCACCAGTGCGCGCATAGCCTTATTAAGCTTGTTACAGCATTATTTATCGCTGCAAATTGGCTATAATTAAATTCAAAGTAAAGCTTTTCTTCCGGTCAAAGTAGCTATAGAAAACCGCTCAGCCACCAAGGTTTTTTATAATCGTTTAAAATATATTTTATAACTAGCTGACCCGCGCAACTTTGTCTGCGTCACATTTTCCTTTAATGCTCCGCTCCTAATTGCCTTAGCGTAAAGGTATGATATAGCCTTCCTCGATAAATGGGCTATCTAACACTGAAAGAGTTTTTCAAATCGAATCAGTAGTTCCTAAGATTAGCGCGTTCAAACAAACAAACAAACTCTTCTGCTTTATAATATGTATTAGTATAGATAACCTTGTGTCACAGTGTTGTAATCGAACTCCTCCGGAACGGCTTGACTGATACTTATGACGTTTTTGTGTGTATTCTGTAGGTCTGAAAATAGGGTTTTTGTTTGGCATAACAATGTTTGCCGCATCAGCTAATACTACAATAGAATTTTACTCATTTGAACACATGTATTTACTGAAACAAATCAACTTCAGAACAATAAAATGTTTGTCTCAAATCAAACTGCAGAAAATTTTCCCAATAATGTTGGGTACGGCTGCCTGGTTGCAGCTATGTAGGGTCTGTGACCAACATTATGTAACCCACTTGACTATTAGCGATAATAGTCAAGTGGGTTAGATCATGTTAGTATATTACATGAACAGATTTCCTATCTGACTTAGGAATACGTTACACCCTGTATATAAAGTTCCCATAGATCCAACATGATACAATCGGCTTCTGCAATTCAAATTGGATTCGAAACCAATACCATAACTATTTTTTTATTTGAGTTGGGTTTGCTCTTTACTCTAGTCTAGGTCAAAGATGATTTTTGCCAACTATCTACAAATATTATGGTATTTAAGCTGTTCTCAAAATCAAAAATTATTTGTTCAAACCAGTAAGTACGTTTTCAGCATCACAAAAGACTCCCAAAACGCTCGCCACCACGCTCGCCACCAATTTCTAAATTTTTAGCTGGGAAGAAGAACAAACTCCTCAGGAACACATTTTTCTATTTAACTAAAACAACTATCCTATGTTTCTAAACAACAGCCGCACGGGTCGATCTTCAAGGTTAAGCAACGCTTGCCAAAGTTGTTCTGTGGATGGGTGACCATCTTAGCATATCTAGTTTCCGCCGTAGCTCGGAAAGCACGTAAAGCCGTTGGTTCCGGCTGTCATTTGTAGATCTTTGGCAGTCGGTACGGATTGTCAGAAGCCAGTAAATCTGACTCCAGTCTTGCAAAGAAGTACCGTGTTACCCAGTTAATGGGTTGTGGAGATCTGGTAGGCAGCTGCTCGACGTAAAAACACTGGTATTCAACTTAATCCAGTTTGACTGGAAGCCGACCCCAATATAGTTGGGAAAAGGCTAGGTAGATGATGATGATTCTATGTTTCTAAAAGTATCCTCTACTTTGTAAAGGTTTAGAAAACTAGTTCATAAACCCGTACAACAATCTGCTCCCTCGGAAACCTTTGTTTCACTACGACCTAGACACACCCCCTGTTCACATTTTCACCACAAATTTCCGTTGCCAAACGAATTCATTTAATTATTCAGCACCATTTTACTTTGTACTACAATCCTCAAATATGTAGAATATATTTTGGAGGAACGTATTCTGTGTAAATATTACGGAAACAAGCTGCTTCCTGTGGCTTTACTCCCGTGGCGTATCACGCAGTAAACGTGCATTTTTTGGCAATAAAAAACTTTTTACAAAAAAAAATACAACCGACTTCTAAAAAAAACACTACAAAGTAAAAAATAACTTTAATTTCGGAAGTCGGTGTTTTTGTTAGTTTCTTCGTATTTTGACACCGACTTCCGAAATTAAAGTTATTTTTTACTTTGTAGTGTTTTTTTTAGAAGTCGGTTGTATTTTTTTTTGTAAAAAGTTTTTTATTTTTCACTTTATAGTGGTGCCCCACACCTAACAACACCACTACAAAATCGCAGAAAAGCAAAAGACGCCATTTCGATTATCAAAGAATCATCTAAACAGTCAAATTCCAGCTATTTCGATTTAAAATCCAAAGTTCGTAACTGATTTTGATATGATTTAAATGGGACCAATCTGCAAGTATATCCTTTCAGATTAAACAAAAAAAAAATCAAATCGGTTCATAATTGTCGGAGTTATAAGGTAACAAACATAAAAAAAAAATACAACCGAATTGATAACCTCCTCCTTTCTGGGAAGTCGGTTAAAAATAGTGGCCAATTGTGAGACCGATTCATTCACTAAGGCTTCCGTACTATACAAACCTATAAAACCAGCCAACTACGAGTCGGACTCGCCCACGAAGGGTACCATACAGTGGTATATATTTTTTTTTTTTGTTGTTTTAGTGGCAATAGAAGTATACACTCTATGAAAATGTTAACTGTCTACCAATTACGGTTCTAGAGATATTGTTACAGCCCGTCGATAGACAGATGGACGGCTTAGCAATAGTATTCCGTTGGTTACCCTTGGAGTATGGAACCCTAAAAAGTAAGCAATGTCACTTAGCGATAGTGCAGCTAATAAATGTTTGTAATCGGTTTCGAATTTGTGTGATTATTTTCTAGTTCGATGCGGATACTTGCCATTTGGTCTCGGAAAAATTTAATTCAGTTTGGATCAGTAGTTTTTATTGTATAAGCATTTTTGCTTATTTCAATTTAATTATCTGTATTATTATTAATTTAGTTATCTGTACAACCAAATGTACCTACATACATCTATACCAACTACTTTAATTCTTTATAGCTTTTGTTCAAGGCTTCGCTACATAAGGGTCCTATCTATTTCAAAATTAAAATTCATCAACACTGGTTCATCGATTTAGGCGTGAAATCGAACAAACAAACCCACAATTTGTATTTATAATATTAGTTAAAATAAAATGCATGAGGTAGATTGCAGAACAGCAGTCTGTTGAAATTTCGTAGAAAATTAAACTTTGCTTGGTTTCCTCATGGTTTAAATGAGCTGTATACGCGGTCGTTCCCTGTATTCTTAAGTCTTGTTGTATAAGAATACTAAGCTCTACATTTTCAAGAATTCGCAACAATTTCCGCGTTTACTGAAAAGAAGGACACGAAAATTTAGTATCGTTGATGACATGGGGCGTACAACATAAAATAAAACATTGAAATATATTTTTTTAAATTTTAAAACTTACACCACAAAAAAATATGATTGCCTTACCTTTTACCTAACCTATCTTGACTTATAACTCTGTATTTTTTGGCTCACACTGTGGTCAAATTCTTTAAAACGGATACGACTATTTTACGACTTTCCCAACTAACATTTTAGTGTCAGTTACAGGCTTTTTTATGAGTTTAAGTGATATTAAAGAGTTACAATTATCTCAGTTCCAACTAAATGCGATAAAGCGGAGGCAACAAACAATTTTTAACTCCAATTGCGGCACTAGATCTTTAATGAACCACGTAATATAGGTTTGAGAGTTAAAATGATGCTAGTGACAGCAGCTATACTTAAAACGTTACAGCTTTAACCTATCTTTAACTCCCATTTCTATATAACAGTTTTAGCTGATTCCTTTTAACTATTAGTGTTGCTTAGTTATTGCAATGAAGTGTCTTATACACCTTGAGGTAGTATATTGACTATTATTGCAGACATATGTTCTAAAATAGAGATTTTCGAGAGTTTAGTAACACGAATACAAAAAGTGTCTAACAAACTGCTCTATCTAGGTTTAACCTGTAATACAGGATTTAACTAAAGCTTATTATGTTAGGCGGTACCCCTTTAATGATGTTCTAAAGGCATTGGTGACAAATAACGCATGTATGGGTCGTTATAAACACTAACCTTACTTTTGTTCGACGCGACGTAAACAATTATGTGAAAGTTGTATTTTTTATAATTGATTATTACCTACATGTGGAGAATTGCGTGTATGTGGGATTTTAAAGGGGGCAAATTTTTCATTATTTTTGTGATAGGACACGTCGTTTTCGAGATACAAGTACATATAGAAAAAAAAATGAAAAGTACAGCTATTGTAGTCCCAGTCAAGGAGTTGGTAGTTTAGGCACTCCCAACCCCAAGGCCACTTGACCATGACATCCAAGGTCACTCAACCTTGACTTCCAAGGTCACCCGACCTTCACCTCCAAGCTATCATGACTTCCAGGATCACTTGGCCTCGAATTCAAAGTCACTTGTCTTTGACCTAAAGGTCACTTGATCTTGACCTCAAGTTCACTAACCATGAATATTGACCTGGTACCGTTCCTTAGAATCGCGAGACCTGAGTTCAAGGTCAATATTTTTGAGGTGTTCTATGGTGTTCCCCACCCTACTACTGCCACGCCCACATCCCACCGGATCTAACTAGATACTACTACTACCAACTATACTTATATATACTTAAATAGCTATTTAGTTTAATACATTCTTTGACCAAAATCATAATCACTTTGTCCAAATTGAGTTAATATTAAACATAGCGGCTGGATAAAAATATATTTTATCCCGAATAATCACTCACTGTAACATATATACTTAAATAAATAAACGGATAACGTCAAGTCGTAGCAGCTTTTCATTATTTCGATGAAGAACCCTAATCGAGTCGGTTTGTAAAATTTTAAGGCGGCTGTATTGTCTTCACTGTGGCATATGTATTTAGCTAAGTCTATTATGACAATGTTAAGTCACCAATGGCAGCACCAAACTCGTGACTAACGATGTTGTAGCTCAAAGAGTGGTACAAATGATTTAAGGGAAGACTTAATATTTAAAGTAAGTTCGCCATTGTTTTGGTAACCTAACAATAAATATTATTTCGAGTTATTCAACATTTGACAACAAAATACTAAATTTCTTATATCATTTGAAGCGTTCCTTGAATACCACTTAATTTTACATGCCACTGCTCAGGAAGCAGAAATAAATAATAATATTTGCTTGTGGTGTCTATTTTATTGTTATAACTTTTCTTGTAAATCTTTAATAAATCCTAGGCGCGTTAAAATTGAGATGAGAAACATGGTATAAATATACCATGAATTCACAAGGGCAGTCATTTTTCACTTCACAAACTCAAATAATGTAAATACTTAAAATGGCTCCTGTTTTATTCCATATTATTCTGCTATGTTGAAAGATGGTTGACATTATACGCTTCCACTACGAACAGATTTAATTTTTACAGGCTTTTTAAATCTTAACGTGGGCTAAAAGTTATACAGTTGTTTTAAAATGAAGTCAAAAAGCTATAATACACTTACCTGAGTCCATTTTAGATAACTAATATGAGTCACGGTATCAATATTCTATTCTTAATAGGTCTAATAAAGGTTTTATCGGCAAAGCATTCTTATCCGATGCTTTCCTACCACCTGTTGTGTTAACCAACCCGATATTACAACAGTAATACCGGTTAAAGTAATAGCTGTCATTTAATTAACGCTCTTGTGCAATTGCTTTGACACATTTGTATCACCATACTATAGGTTTTCTATAATACTTACCTGTAAAACTGTGGGCCTCTTTCGTGGTTATAAGCGAGTTAGAGCATGCTCTAACTCTGTTGTAGAGGTATGCGTTAACAATTTTATACTCAAATGTAACTGATATACGATTCTTTTATAGGTTATTTTAACGCTTTGGTGTTAGTTGGGTTGTCTCTGTATATTCTGAACTAGCTGACACACGCAACTTCGTCTGCGCCCCATTTTCCATTATTGCTCCGCTCCTGTTTGCCTTAGCGTGATGATATATAGCCTATAGCATTCCTTGATAAATGGGCTATCTAACACTGAAATATTTTTTCAAATCGGGCCAGTAGTTCCTGAGATTACCCCGTACATACAAACTTACAAACTCACAAACTTACAAACAAAACCTCTTTATAATATTAGTATAGATTAGACTCAAGAAGAGCAAACCCATCACAAATAAAAAAAAACGTAGTCGGCTTGCTACGGCGTAGTTTGCTACGACCTAGCCGGAGCTACGGCGTAGCTGATTCTACGGCGAAGTATGTCATAACATAGTCGAATCTACCGCGCAGTCTGTTATGGCGTAGTTTGAAAGATTGAAAGAAAACAGTTTATTGTCACTGAATTGACATACTTAGATACATTTTATAAACTTTAACTACGTTACCGATAGATTGAGTAGTCTGCCATGTTAGTTTAAAAGATAATATATAGATAATCGAATTCCTGCTTTAGAAAGTGACTCCGCTGCATACATGCAACATATTTTTTTATTTGATGGGAAATCGTTTAATGACTCCTCTCGCTCTGGGCGGAGCGGAAGGGAGTGGCAGACTCTTACTGACTGAAATCCACCCGCCTTCCTTCAAATGTCCTTTGCGTTCCAGGCCGCCGTTATGTTTGTCGAAAACTTTCGCAACCCTGGTACTAAAATACCTTAACGGATAGTAATAGTAGTTTGCCATACTATGACAACCGCATTTTTACTAGAAAAAGTGTTTTCATAACTCATGCTCGGAAAGTAGGCCTGAAGTTGCCTGAGGATCGGATTGAAATTAGTACTTTGTAGCCCTAGGGAGAATCGTTTTCAACAGAGAGCCGTCAAATAGTAAAAAAAACAATGATGAAAATGTTATGGACAAGTAGCTTAGTAGTAGTAGTCGGAAAAGTGGCAACCCGATCTTTAATTGTTTTTTCGAGCGTTGTTCATACTTTCGTATAGCACAGATTTGTATTAACAAGATGAGTTCATCAGATTCAGTTTCGTGTTTTTATTTTTACTTTCCTTGTATTCGCAATGAAAAGCTCAGTGTTCACCTCGGGTGAAAGACTTATTTAGTCCCTCGAACTATTGGTGCCCCGAGCGTAACGAGGGCGCCAAACGCCTTTTCGGCGCTAAATCAGTTACTCTCACTATAAATTATATTATCTTACAACGTATTACAATTTATTTACTGCTTTACTAACGTGATAAGATGGACACTCGCAACAACGCGTCTTTGTGCACACGTGTTCAGTGTCCATCACAAGCGGTGCCTGTACTCGAGTGAATGCTGACCCCGATGCGTGCGCGCAGCTGCTGCTTCACTGCACAAAGAAAACTTTAATAATAATCTTATTTTGATGCGCTTGTAATTGATTTGTTGTGAATGTGAATTTGTTCGAAATACTTTCACGCCTAAATCGCTGTATAAATTTCGATGATTTTTGGTACAGAGACAGAAAGTTTCTTAGAGACGGCTATTGACTTCTTCTTGTGCAAAACCGTGGGCAATTCATCATCCACTGTTGGGACATAACCTTGCTACTGCGTATCTAATGTGAGACTCGGGAATCAAACCCAGGACCTCAGCAGAACCACTAAAGGCTATTGCACAGACATTTTTAAGGATATGAAATCATCAAATGTCTACTTCCGCTCTGGTTGCAGCAGATGGGAGTGTCAGAATCTTACTGACAGCCCGTCCGTGTTCCTCCTAAGATCCTTTGCGTTTCAGGGTAGCGGTGACTCTTTCGAACATATTCTGCAACACTACACAGCCAGCGAACGAGAAAAATATTGAAAACTGTTTTTTTTTAGCTGTGTAATATTGAAAACAGTTTAGCTGACCCGCGCAACTTCGTCTGCATTACATTTTCCATTAATGCTCCGCCACTATTTGCCTTAGCGCGATGATATATATAGCCTATAGCCTTCCTCAATAAATGGCTAATCTAACACTGAAAAAAAATTTCAACTCAGACCACTAGTTCCTGAGATTAGCGCGTTCAAGCAAACAAACAAACAAACTCTTCAGCTTTATAATATAGATGAATACAATCGCATACATAACAAAGCTTTAGTCTATAAAACACGGTTGATTTTCAAATATCTTTACGACGTCACCTTCGGGGAATGAACACACAGAGAGATCGTAAAACAGCAGTAAACACAGGACAAATCGCATCGGGTTAGATTTAACTGTCTGGTTAAATGGATTTAACGTGCAGTCTTAACTCTATTAGCTTTGTCTTATAAATGAACTTAGTGACTTTTACTGGTTAGAACCCGGTTGAGGGTGGGAAAGGGGGGAGACTGGCATAGGAAAAGTGATGCCTATCGCGCAGGCTCAGCAGTAGGTCCACCTACTGTAAGTACCTATATAATGAAGGTTCCCTGAACTGACCGCACCAGGTAGCTGCACTGAGACGTCAAGTCCAGCTTACCCAGAAGGAGCCTGTTCACTCTGACTTTAAAGAGATGAGGGTTATAAGCGTTCGGAAACACAGACGCAGGCAGAGAGTTCCACTCCTTTGCTCTGCGCTTTATAGAAGGCGTTTGGAAACGCTTAGTGCGAAAAATATTACAAAGGCGTTTATTAACGAAAATGGATTATTTCAGCGGAAGTATTCAATCTGTTTGCATAGTCTTTTCCAAACTATGTTAAGATTGACTTCCAGTCTCGGATTCAGCTAAGAACTGATTATTTTACAAGCAGGGACTGACTTTTTGGAAAGAGCCTACTTTGATTGACTATCATCACTCAAACTTTTATATAAAAATATTTGATGCCCGCGGTTTCACCCGCTTGACAAATTAAAAAAAAAATCTTCTAATATTCGAAAACCACTTATCTATTGGTGAAAACAGCATGAAAATCGGTGCAGGAGTGGCGGAGGACTTTCTTTTATAATACGTAGTGAAGACCAAATTATCTATCTGCATCAACATGCCTACAGAAACACAACACTGCACACAGAGTTGTGTACGTGGTCACAATTCGTCGGTGTATTTTTGGAAGCGAACCAATTAGACCTTTATGCCGTATGCGGACCCACTGTTGACATACTTGGTCTGAGGCAATTAGGTGGACTCTGACATAGTACAGGAATATAGACTTTATGACCCTAATCAGTAATTTTTTGATGTATCAAAAACAATCGATTGTTTAACCCAGTTGGTCAGATAGTCAACTTAAAACAATTAAGAAACAAGAAAATATTTATTGACATCGCACAGCCTAAACTATTGCATTCAGAAGCATGCATAGAACTCCATATAAGGCTCAATTCACACCAAAAGAGCGTCGAAGCGCAGCGAAGCGGAGCGCAGTTTCAGTGTCATATGAATTTTTACTTTATTTTCATTACTGTAATACTTAATATCGCATGAGGAATTCGAACGAGTCGCGTGGATGCCCGCGGCGCCGCAGGAATTCCGGCGAATTCCTTCTCTACCGAGCGGGTCCGGCGGGAGCGCCGCCCTTTCGGTGTGAGTTGACCCTTAAACAAAGGGGGGTTGAAAGTGCATTTTATATGGATTTTTATCAATCACTCGGCTTTTCCTTTATTAAAATAAGGCAATATCGTGTAGGTATTATTTATCATCACCCAGGCCATTATCATGAAACAAATACAACACCTACGTATTCAATTTACCCCACGTATCAAAAATGTTTGTTAGTTACCTACACCCGCCACAGAGTAACGAAACACCTCAGCGCGTTGTCAAGACTTACTTTAAAAAAAATATCAGTTCATTTTAAGATAGGTTGGTCATGTCAAATATAAAAGTATTTTGTTAAAAACTGGCCAAGTGCGAGTCGGACTCGCGCACGAAGGGATCCGTACCATTATCTATAAAAACAGCAAAAAAAAAACAAATTTGTTGTTTGGGAGCCCCCTTAAACATTTATTTTATTCTGTTTTTAGTATTTGTTGTTATAGCGGCAACTTAAATACATCATATGTGAAAATTTCAACTGTCTAGCTATCGCGGTTCTTGAGATACAGCCTGGTGACACACAAACAGACAGACAGAGTAGTCTTAGTAATAGGGTCCCGTTTTCAACCTTTTGACCCATGTGTAATTACTTCCCAGAATTTAATCCCTATAAAGGACACTTTCAAAAGTTGTGTTGATACAGTATGTATTTTCTTTTCAAAATCATCTGTTTCGATTCCTGATTAGGAATATAAATTGTTCAATAATTTCGTATTTGGCCATCCAAGCACACTTGAAAAATCACCCTGTAATTCCTGCGTTCAGTGGTATTGTGGAAGCACGAATATTTTTACTAATGGCATTTAAAGTCGCTGCCAGTGTGCTTATTCTGTTGTCTGTGGGTGGTCCCTGCTTACTCCGTCACTGCAAGGGCGACAAGTAACAAAACTCTCGCCTACGTGCTATATCAATATCTAAGGAAAGTGGGAGACTTTAAGAGCCCTTATAATATTTGAGAGGTATTAAAACGTCATGTTTCAGCTGAAACGCTTTGTTTGCAGTTTAGAAATTGTGATAAGTTTAGATTTAGACGCACATTGTTGTCGATTCATTTGACGTTGATGCTGTCGAGGTACTTTGCAATTCTGTTACCTGATACCTTTTCGTTGACAAACCAGAAATGTGATGGACGTAAAATTCACTGAAATACTAGCATCCACGATCGTATATATACTTATCCATACTAATATTATAAAGCAGAAGAGTTTGTTTGTTTGGTTGAACGCGCTAATCTCAGTAACTACTGATCCGATTTGAATTTTTTTTTTAGTGTTACGTAGTCCATTTATCGAAGAAGGCTTTATATCATCACGCTAAGACAAATCGGAGCGAAGCATTATTGGAAAATGTGACGCAGACGAAGTTGCGCGGGTCAGCTAGTATTATACAGGGTTATTTGTAAAACACCAGCAACCTCTTAGGCAGTGAAAGTACACATGATTATAAACAACTTTTGTTTTGGCAAAACTCCGAAATCTCAAAAAAAAATATCAGCTGTTTCATACAAAATGCAGTATTTAGCCAATGAAAATGTATGAAACAGCTGATATTTTTTTCGAGATTTCGGAGTTTTACCAAAACAAAAGTTGCTTATAATCATCTGTACTTTCACTGCCTAAGAGGTTGCTGGTGTTTTACAAATAACCCTGTATAAGCCTTAGTATATATAATGTAAGTACTAGCTTGTGCCAGCGGCTTCGCCCGCGTAATCGAATATATAACTTATTTACCCTCATAGTTCCTGTTCCCGTGGTTTTCCAGGATAAAACTATCCTATGTACTTTTTCGGGTCTCAAACTATCTATGTACAAAATGTCATCCTAACCGGTTCTGTGGTTTAGGCATGAAGAAGTGACAGACAGAGTTTCTTTCGCATTTATAATATTAGTTAGGATATAAGAGAAAGAAGAAGCACAGTTCCTGTGGGATAGGCAATGCCACAGAAAGCTAGTTAATGTCTCTAGAGTTACATTCCATCTGTCTCAGTACCATCATTCATCAAAATGTCTTCCGGGATTTAGAGGTGAAAGTGTCTGCCAGGGTTGACAATTTGTGAGAGAGTCACCGCGGCCCTGGAACTCTTGGAATATATCCTATGTCCTACTCCAGAACATGATCTATCTTTGTGCCAAGTTTCATCCAAACCCGTTCAACCTTTTAGACTTGAAAAGGTATACAGACAGAGTATTAACTGATTTAAAATATTATTGTGTCACCGTATGTTAGTATATTTTCTGTAATTAATATGGTGCACATAATAAAGAGTATTACATTGTATTCTATTAATAGAACTTATGGATAGATATTTAATAACATACCTACATAATAGTCCAACCAAAATGAAACCTCCAGACCGACACAACACTACTTAATAAAATTACCTTCCCACAAAACAACCTCTGTAAATTATGAAACATGATCCACATATACTGTCCAGAATTCACAGCTTATCACGTAAGTTTGTCACGTGCCTCCAGTTCTGCCTACCCTTTGTACAAGTAACGTGTAAGCGAATCTAATTCAGTGGCGCGTGCCGTGGGGTTAATATCTGTGTTGTGACACCACGAAGAGTGAGGAAAATGTCGACGAAAATATTGTATTTTTGAGGAAAATAATGGTTTTGGAATATTGGTGTTGAAACTTATGTTGCGCGGTTCTATTGTTCTTTCTTATTTGTGTAAGAAATGGCTGACTGTCCACTGTAGAGGAAAGGAGGGAAGCGGAGAAATATTAACCAATGGAATTGCATAAAATCTCAGTGACTGACGCGGAGCGAAGATTTTATGCAATTGTTTAACTAAGGGCCGATTTTTCAATCGTCAGATAATTTTTAACTGAAGAATAAATGTTTGACATATTTTGTATGCAAAAGCAGTCAAACCTGAATTGTTATTCCTCTGGTAAAAATTATCCGACAGTGGAAAAATCGGCCCTTAGATAAATTAAATTAAATTTACTAAATTTTAAGTGATAAAATAAATAAATTTATTCATTTTTTATTTATTTAATTGCAATGGTTAATATTCTCCACTCCTATCCTCTTCCCTCCAGTAGACAGTCAGCCTAAGAGCAAAGAATTACCTTAGTCATCGATAAGCTTTAAACCTAAAGAAAACGAAGGAGTGAGGAAGCGGTTACCGTAAAATGGGGTAAATTGAAATAAAACTTTGAAGAGGATTTTCACTTTAAGTATATTTTATAATCTGCAGCATTTCAGGACTCAATATTTTTAAAGTAATGATTTATTGAAAACCAATTAAATGTGGCATTCGAATGAAAATACCATCCAAAATTTTGTTTCCAATTACCCCTGCGTTCCTTTTCACCCCGTTTTAGCGATATTTCAAGTTGAAAAGATCTTCCAAAATTGCATCTGCCCATGTATTCCCAAACAAACTTCTATTTAGTATATCGGATGAACTCTGCTGGCTTGAATAACACTGGTCACCCAAAAATGATGACAGCTGTGCGTTTTGGAGCACTGTCTTTTTTTTTTTTGAAGACCCATGGTCTTTTCTTTCACTCTGGGCGGAACGGAATAGAGTGTCAGTTCCTACTGCCCTTTGCGTTCCAGGGCCGCGATGTAACCAGCGATGTAGCCTTAGTCAGTACTCTGACACATGAAACCTAACCAGTCCATTGTATTGTTGCAGACACTCGGCAGTGGACGTGTCTAACGGCGGCAACAGGGAGCACGAGAGGAGCCGCTGGCAGGCCCCAGATGGAGACAGGTAACCACCAGTCTTGATACTTTTTAACAAAGGTCATAGAAATATTGTGGCATATTCCGTCCCCCCCCCCCCCGCCGCCGCCATTTAGAGTTTTTTTTTTTCAAATTTGCGACGCACAATCTTACATGCATGTATGGGTAGAAGACACTTCAACAAAAAAAATGTTACCAATATGGTGTCACGTTGCCGAGATATTTGGTAGGTAAATCACCACAAGGAAAATGATTAAAAATTAACTCATCACGCGCTTGTATGCGGTAGACTGTATTGTTATAGTACATTGGTTCCCAACCTGTGGTCCGCAGACTACTGGTGGTCCATAAGAGCTTAATAATGGTCCGCGGATTTTAAATAGATATCAAACTTACCAACTGAAAAGTTACATTGAAGCGAACTGATGTGTAGTTTCTATGTTAATGCTCGTTACTTTTGAGTTTAAAGAATAAGTTTATGTTAATAAGTTTTTTTTATTAGATTTAATCATTAAAATTTTCTTCAGGATTTGAGGTCCCTACTAACAAAAGAAACAAAAATGGTCCTCGATCAAAATAAGTAAAGTAAAGTAAAAAGTATAAATTCACTTATTTCCACACTAAATAATAAACACAGTACAGTCATTAAAATAAATGGAGTGGACTGGAGCCTAAACTAGGGCAGCCATGTATTTCAGGACTCCAGGTCTTCCTCCCGCGGCGAGTAAGTTGGTACAATTTATTAATGAATGAGTGTGTTTGTGTGAGTGTGTGTATGTGATGTGTGTATGGTTGTGTGGGTGCGTGCGTGTCTGTGTTGTGTGTGTAATGAGTGAGATTACCATTGCGCGTATCTGTTTATATCTATTTATATCTATATATATAAAACAAAGACGGGTTTGTTACAACACTTATAACTCGAGATCTGCTGAACCAATTTTCATGGTTATTGATTCGTTGGATTTGTCTCCGACCCGAATAGCAGGATACATCTTAAAAACAATGAAAACTCGATATGTGCAATGAATACTTAATTGACGGGAGCGAAGCCGCGGGGGACAGCTAGTGTATGTATACAGGGTGTAAGGGACAGCCTTCCACAAATTAACAGGGTGCAATCAGCTCCTTATTTTGAATCATATTCCAGTGGAAATTTCCTCAGGAACTTTTGTTATTTTTTTTTCGATTTTTCATTTTTTTTTGCTTTATTTCAATGTAAAGTTACATTATCTGTATGCAGAACTCCATTAATGTAAATAACACAGCTAAAATGAAAAAAAAAAAAAAAAACTCATGAACGACGCATGAAATCAGCTGTTAAAACGTAGCGCGGGCGCTGCTATCCTTTCGAAAGCTCGCTGCGCTGCCGTTCGCTGCATGCGTTTTGAAGAGGTAGCGATACATTGCGAGTGAGGTAAAAGAAATCAGTTTTATTGGATTCCCATAAAGTTCCTGAAATAATTTCATGTACCGGTCAACTTAGTACGATATACTGAAATCACCCTATCAGTTTGAGGAGGGCTGTCCCTTACACCCGTTATAATGTATGAGTATGCGTGTTTATGAAAATAAGGTTAAGAACCAGTGTTATAGTAGTTCTCGGCTTATTTCTCTTGGCTTGAACTCCCATACAATACAAAAGTTCGAAATCTCTTCTTAAATAGAAGATAATTTCAATCCATCTTCACACAATTTATAACTGACTTTAGCATTGTGTATTTTAAGTTCATTTTTAACTGTTTTTTATGAAATATTGAAAAGGCCCTTATAATGTTTGCTGGGCTGCAATAGAGTTTGAACTTTGTAATGATTGAACTACAGTTTACTGTTCAGAAATTGTATAATTTTCTTGAATTCTGTATTCTAATATTCTACTTGATACGAAGAAGTTAGGGAACTTTAGCTGTAGCTTCGAACGTAGTACAGTAGAGTTACAAAGTTAGGCACTATCCCTCTTATTAACAAATTCTGAGAAAAGTTATGTTATGCCATAAACTCGGAGTAAACTTATGTAGGTATTTGGTTTAGATGGCAGTTAATTTACATCTGATATTAATCCGCATTTCTAAAAGGAGTAGAGATGAGATCTAGAGGGTGTTTTTCAATGTAATCTATAGAGTAATCTTAACTAAAGTAGACAGAGTATCTTCAAAGTTAGAGTGAACAGGCTCCTTCTGGGTAAGCTCGCTCCATCGTAGACTTTGTCTCTGTCATTTCTGACCAAGACTAAGGTCAAGAGCAAACCCATAATAAAAAAATGTATTGTGCTATAGCCTAAAATAACTATTACAAAGATATAGTAGTAGTACATTTGATAGGTATTAATACATTGAAACCCTGACGTCTAAACTAGGTTAGTACCTGTATCTTAGAAGATCAGTGTCCCTCCGCAACAATGTTATAAGCCAGAATTTTACAGCTATATGACAACTACCTACTAAACATCACAAAAATAAAAATAAAACCGGCCAAGTGCGACTCGGACTTGCGCACCGAGGGTTCCGTACAAACATGTAGGTATTATATTACAAGCAAAAGTTGCGATTTACGATTTATGACGTATTCAAAAAAACTACTTACTAGATCTCGTTCAAACATTTTCGCTGGTAGTTTACATGGTAATATACATAATATATTTTTTTTAGTTTTATCATTCTCTTATTTTAGAAGTTACACATATTTTACCACTTTGGAAGTGTCTCTCGCGCAAACTATTCAGTTTAAAAAAAAATTATATTATAACCCTCAAATTCATTTTCGAAGACCTATCCATAGAAATACACGTATGGTTGGTTATGAGTTTCAGTTTTAAGTATGGGGACGCCCAAAATTTATTGTTTTTTTTTTTCTATTTTTGTGTGAAAATCTTAATGCGGTTCACAGAATACATCTACTTACCAAGTTTCAAAAGCATAGTTCTTTCGAAGAAAAGTGGCTATGACATACGGACGGACAGACGGACAGACAGACATAGTTTAATATTTAAATTGTTGTGTTTTGTTTGTTTTTTGCCTAAAAGAAGATCCTCTGTGTCTTGATGAGTCAATGTTATTAGGTAATATGTAACTTGTGTTTAAACAAGCAATGGCACCACTAGTGCTATTCTGCTACAAACTCACAGTGATAGCTAAAGTGAAGTGAGCTTCATGTGAACTGTCTATTGGAAGGAAAATTCTCTTCACCCTCACATCACATAAGTTTTCACGGTGATTTGTATACAGAATCGCACTGCGGACTTTCATTTTAGACTTGACCAACTGCACCAGATTCTAAATAACAACATTATTTATTTCCTTAATGACACAGTAAATAAGAAAAAAGGTATGACAAGTAAACCCCCTAAGCCTGTAACACACGAACTGAGGTTATTATCCGCCATAATCCGGCGCAGACTTATCAACGGTCATATTTGCCCGGAGCACTGTTTTGGCACAAATCTCTCTATTAACAGGGATCACGGTCATTCTCAACTATGTTTATAGAAATTGTAGATTTTTGGGTTATTATCGTATGAGCCATAAATTTTTATTTGTGAAAATCAAAGGCTTTTACGTTCTGCTTGATTTTTTAACCGACTTCCCAAAAAGGAGGAGGTTCTCAATTCGGTTGTAATTTTTTTTTTATGTTTGTTACCTCATAACTCCGACAATAGGGAATATGCATGAAAAAAATATTTATATTCAATACAGTTTATCTAAAATTATACAAAAATATAATAGTAACAGTGAAACTAGAATCAAAATTGCTTGAAAAACAAACGAGATATATTTATTTTAAACAAATATATCTGTCCCTCTCGCGAAAACGCTGTTTTCTACAGCAACTATATAGGCGTCATGGACTTTGACGTCACAGTCCATATCGGACTTCTCTTTCTTATTTGTACTCTATGAAGCTTTATAACTTCATCGCCGATGAGGATATTTAAAAAATATTTTTATGATTGTTTGCTAGAGCTAATAAGTATTTCATTTTGCAAATAAAAAAATCGCATGCATATTCCCTATTATGAACCGATTTGAAAAATTCTTATTTAATCTGAAAGGAACTTACAGATTGGTCCCATTTCAATTTTATCAAAATCGGTTACGAACTTTGGATTTTAAATCGAAATAGCTGGAATTCGTTTACTTGGATGATGGTTTTATGTCATCCAAGTAATCGAATCGATTTTGCAGTGGTGTTGTCAGGTGTGGGGTACCACTAAAAAGTGAAAAATAAAAATCTTTTTACAAAAAATACAACCGACTTCCAAAAAAAACACTACAAAGTAAAAAATAATTTAATTTCGGAAGTCGGTGTTTTTGTTAGTTTCTTCGTATTTTGACACCGACTTCCGAAATTAAAGTTATTTTTACTTTATAGTGTTTTTTTTGGAAGTCGGATGTATTTTTTTGTATAAAGTTTTTGAGATAGATTCCATACAAGAACAAATTTTGTAACCTATCTCAAAAAAATCGTGCAATTTTCCAAAGAGTGGCTTTTGGCACTACAAACAGAATCTAAACTCACAACAATATCAATCGATATGTTTAAAACTCTTCTGTAACAGTGTGACTCACAAACAACGCACAGCCGAAACTATTGGTCGAAGGAAGCTGAAATTTGGCGCGCCCCAGGTCCCTTGGGGAGTGTCGGGGAGCACTAAGAGAGGATTCCGAGGGTTTGGGGGTCGAGTCACCCGCGTCCGTAGGAGAATACCCTTCAGCGAATCCCTACACGTGGTCCCCGGGTGGTGCTAAACAGGTGACACTAACCGCCTCTGTGGTCTAGTGGTTAAACCACCTGATTCAGACCCAGAGGTCCCGGGTTCGATTCCCAGCAGAGGCAAATTTTTTGCTCGGTTTGGTTGGTGGTAGGACTTGTTCTAAGTCCGCCTGGCAAGCTACCACCATCATGTCTAAGTCTGTCGCCATAACAACAATGTTAATACTCGTAGCATTGTGGTGTCCCGGCAGTTAGAGGTATGATAGCCCGTTCCTCTGGTGGATTCCGGGTGAAACTCGCTTCCATCTTCGGCCTAATCATCACTTTCCATCAGATGAGATTTGGGCCAAGAGTTTCCCCGTTTAAAAAAAAAATCTCTGAAATTCTTTGGCGTACGAAGTCGCGGGCTCAAAACTCAAAAAACTCAAACATTTATTTCAATTAAACAATTTACAGGCACTTTTGAATTGGTCGGTTCGGTCGGTTGATCCAAAAAGATGAAGCTATTTGCACGTTCCAAAGCGTAGATCTCTATGGAGAAGAACGTGCAAGAAACTCCACGGGCACTCTTTTTTTCGGCAAAACCTTTGTAAATATACGTTAATATTTAAATTAGTTTAATAATACGGTCCACTTTGTTCTGTTTCTGTGTTTTCTGTTCTGTTCCCTTAAATGGTAGAATATTCCATTTTCCGTTACAGTAAAATATTAGTGTCCTCAACAACACCGCAAATACCTAAAGACTTAGCTTTTAACCTTAAACGCGAGGCCTCAGATCGTTTATGAAAGCTGTCACAAAACAGGCCCGTGTTTTTGCCCAAGACAGGCCCAGAAGATATAATTTATGACCATTTACACAACTACCAAGTTTAACTAAAGATTTTAATTTCAAAGAATGTTTTTGCAAGTCTCCCGTGGATGTTACAGAGATTAATGGTGTCAGCTATTTGTGACCGCAAAAAATGCCAGACATTTAATTATAGTCATTATCGGGTCATGTTCAAGTGTCAAGACTTTTTGTTCACACTATAAAAAATAATTACTTAAAATTTTTTGCCGGATGACATAATGACTTGGCATTTTGTTATTCACAATGGTGATTTATTTATTTATGGCTACGAGTCGGTTTTTTTCTGGTATTTTGATAATCTAGTCTTTTTGCGTAAAATAGTACCATACATAACTTTATTTAGTAATAAATTATTTTTGTCACCTCGATTGACAACTATAGTTCGAAACTTTAAGGCTATTTGATAAAATAATTTTTGATATTTAATATTTATTTTTAATCGTTATAAGGAACTCGTGGCTAAATAACAACAGCTACACAGGTCTATCTTCAAAGTTAAGCAACGCTTGCCGAGGTTGGCCTGTGGATGGGTGACCATCTTAACATATCGGGTTTCCTTCGTGCTTCGGAAAGCACGTTTAGCTGTTGGTCCCGGCTGTTATTTGAAGCTCTTTGGCAGTCGTTACGGATAGTCAGAAGCCAGAAAATCTGACAGCAGTCTTGCCAAGGAGTAGCGTGTTACCAAGTTAATAGGTTGCGGAGGTCTGGTAGGCAGCCGCTCCACGTAAAATACTGGTATTCAGCTGAATCCGGTTTGACTGGAAGCTGACCCCAATATAGTTGGGAAAAGGCTAGGCAGATGATGAATATTTAATTTTAATATTTATTTCTACCGACGAAATGTCGACATTTTCATTTCCAGATGTTTTGGTCTTCCTATCTAGCAACCCTAACTGTGAAGTGCTACGAAAAAAGCGATAAACCCTATTCAAGGCTAATCCCTTTTTTCTTGTAGCTGTTTATATATCACGAGAAGTTAATATGCATGTGCAACAGCGATTTAAAATAATGTCCATTAATCGTTAGGCAACTCAGTCTAGGCAACCTAACCATACAATTTGCCGTCATAAACTCACAGTCTAATTACAGAGTGAGTCCAATTAATGTTAATAACATTTTCCCTTGCATACAGTAAGTAGTGCAAGTGTCAAGAAGATTAGGTCGCCGTACGCGTCGTGGCGTGCACGGAGCGACCACAAACGATCAGTAACGATCAATTTGTGGTGAACTCACTCTATATGGGTAAACCAGCTGACATGTGTATGTGTCCTTAGTTCCTTACTATGTACATATTCACATTTGGAGGTTGATATTGAAAATCGAAAGCAACTGGTTGGCCTAGCGGTCGAAACTGTAACTGCCTGAATGTCGATCCTAGGTTCGAACTGTTCGAAGCCAAAGTTGAGTAACAACAACATAATTGTGTTTTTTTTTTACATTGATCTGTAACAACTCTTGTTATAGTCGTATTGTAGGTACCTACCACTGCTAGGCTAGACTAATTATTATTTTTATATTTTATTCAGAATTTCTAGTCTGCGAATGAGACGTCCGTTTTAAATTGAAGAGTAAAATAACCTTAATTTCGGAAGTCAGTGTTAAAAAACTAAGATACAAAACCAAAAACATTCCGAAATTACGGTTATTTTATACTTTGTAATGTTTTATTTGGAAAATAGTTTAGAAGTTGGTTATTACTTCTTTACAAAATACTTGGACGACGCCTTCGCCTACGCAGGAATTGAAATAAGCAAAATGCTCATAAAACAAAACCTACAGATCCTAACTGAATAATTTTTTTACGGGACCAAATGTCAAGTATGCTGCGGCGTCGAGCTAAAAAAGAATCACACAAATCGGATTAAAAAACTCGGAATAATCAGTGTATATAGACAAAAAAAAACCGCCAAATTGAGATCCTCCTCCTTTTTTGGGACTTGTTTAATAATTGTGTCAACTTGAATTTTACTCTAACACCAGAACCCCTTAGTAATTCTATCGAACAACAAATGTATTAACAAAATGCATTTTATTTTATTTCCCACCCTAGGCTGTCCACACACCCCGCTACGGGCGATCGCTCGACCTTACTGCGGTCGCACGCGGCCAAGTCGGCGGAGTGCAGCGGACAGGGCTCCCCGCGGCCCAGGCGGGCACCGCGGGAGTCGCGCCGCGTGTCACTGGCGCAGGCCTCGGGCTACGTGCAGCTCAACCAGTACCGGCTGCTGGAGCCTATCGGACAGGTGCGTGGAACACTTGTAGCTATGTGGCGGAGTGCAGCGGACAGGGCTCCCCGCGGCCCAGGCGGGCACCACGGGAGTCGGGCCGCGTGTCACTGGCGCAGGCCTCGGGCTACGTGCAGCTCAACCAGTACCGGCTGCTGGAGCCTATCGGACAGGTGCGTGGAACACTTGTAGCTATGTGGCGGAGTGCAGCGGACAGGGCTCCCCGCGGCCCAGACGAGCACCGCGGGAGTCGCGCCGCGTGTCACTGGCGCAGGCCTCGGGCTACGTGCAGCTCAACCAGTACCGGCTGCTGGAGCCTATCGGACAGGTGCGTGGAACACTTGTAGCTATGTGGCGGAGTGCAGCGGACAGGGCTCCCCGCGGCCCAGACGAGCACCGCGGGAGTCGCGCCGCGTGTCACTGGCGCAGGCCTCGGGCTACGTGCAGCTCAACCAGTACCGGCTGCTGGAGCCTATCGGACAGGTGCGTGGAACACTTGTAGCTATGTGGCGGAGTGCAGCGGACAGGGCTCCCCGCGGCCCAGACGAGCACCGCGGGAGTCGCGCCGCGTGTCACTGGCGCAGGCCTCGGGCTACGTGCAGCTCAACCAGTACCGGCTGCTGGAGCCTATCGGACAGGTGCGTGGAACACTTGTAGCTATGTGGCGGAGTGCAGCGGACAGGGTTCCCCGCAGCCCATACAGGCAACGCGCGAGTCGCGCCGCGTGTCACTGGCGCAGGCCTCGGGCTACGTGCAGCTCAACCAGTACCGGCTGCTGGAGCCTATCGGACAGGTGCGTGGAACACTTGTAGCTATGGGGCGGAGTGCAGCGGACAGGGCTCCCCGCGGCCCAGACGGGCACCGCGGGAGTCGCGCCGCGTGTCGCTGGCGCAGGCCTCGGGCTACGTGCAGCTCAACCAGTACTGGCTGCTGGAACCCATCGGACAGGTGCGTGGAACACTTGTAGCATTGTGGAACAGTTGTAATGTTTTAAAGATAAGAACTTAAGTAATATCAAGAAACTACCTTCCACTCGTCTATAACTAGTCTATAACAATCTGCTTAGTTTTCACGGAGAGATGATGAAAGAATTTTCCGAAAAAGAAAACTGAAAATCGTTTCTAACATTTTATTTTCGCATTATGAGATTTGCAAAAAAAAATCTTTACCTTAATAAAAAAAACAATAATATTAATAACCAACCCATTATAATTAGTGCAAAACTTTTGTAATATGAAAGCTAACAAGCATAAAACTGGCAGACATTTTATTTTTCAACATACAGGGTGTTACAGAAGTGCTCAGTCGCATTTAAGGGTGATGTTCTGTATGATATAACATTACCAACAGTGAAGACATCATTGCAAAATAAAAAATACCAACTGATTTTTTTTTGGAATTCTGTTTAAATGTTTTTTTTTTTTTTCAAGATAAGTACCTATATCACAAATGGCATCACAGTTTTGATGCAGCATACTGCACCAGGCTGCTTCAAAAGTGATTTTCTTTTCTGTCGTTTTTTGCGATCAGTTTTTTTTTGGAAATGTTTGTTATATTTTATTATGCTGTTGTTTTGTACGTACCTATACCAGGTAAAAAACGTTAAGCTGTTGGCCCCGGCTGCCATTTGTAGATCTTTGACAGTCGTTACGGATATTCAGAAACCAGTAAATCTGACACCAGTCTTGCCAAGAAGTTATTACCGTGTTACCCAACGGGTTGAGAAGGTCTGCTAGGCAGCTGCTCCAAGTAATAAAATACTGGTATTCAGCTGAATTCGGTTTGACTGGAAGCCAATCCCAATTTAGTTGAGAAAAGGCTAGGCAGATGAAGATGATCAGAAACACAACCACACCCTTAAAATGGCCACACACTGAAAATTCCTGTATACAACGAGTAACAGAATAATCGCAATACTCTTAACGGGTCATTGTACTCATGATTAGGAACCAGATTACTTATAACTCCGAAATCACGAAAATAAATCATCTGTACAGTCCATTTTGTCGAGTTATGCGCACATAATGGGAATGTATGGAGAGGTCTATTATTTTTTCGCGTTTACAGTGTTGATCTCATAGAGAAAGTTTTTCATAACTAGCTGATGTCATAACGCTTGAAAAATTATATACTAAAACCTTCCTAAAACCACTCTATCCTTGGTGAAAACAGCATGAAAATCGGTGCAGTAGTTTTTGAGTTTATCTCGAACAGACAGACAGAAGCGGCGGAGGACTTGTTTTTAATAATATGTACTGATAGTTAAGAGATATTGCTCTTGTTTTGTAACAGGTTGTATATACAGGTCAACGACCTGAGCAAAGTAACCCAAGCCCCAGCGCACCACTAATTATGCTAAAAGTGTAATTCCGCTAAGTCGGCTAATAAGGAGAAGTTATGTGTTAACTCTTTAACTGGTTGTTGCAGGGCTCGTACGGGATCGTCAAGTTAGCCTACAACGAAGAGGACGACACGCATTATGTGAGTAAACTTAATTAGCATTTAATTATAATTAATTATCTTTCAACAAGTAATCTAACGTTTCAGCCGGAAAAAACTGGAAATCTTTTTTGGTACTAAATACTTTCTGACTGTTCCCACGTATTTTTTTTACTAGTAAACAGTAAACAGTAATAGTACTATTTTTGAGATACAGCCCGCAGACAGACAGACAGACGGATGGACGGACAGCGGATGCTTAGTAATAGGGTTCCGTTAGTTACACTTTGGGTAAGAAACCCAAAAAACCGTCATCAGCGTTGCCAATCTCTATTTCTACACGAAAACGGCAAATTGGCGACACACTGAGTAACGGTTCCTAATTGGCTGTGCTATGTGCACAGAAAATTGAACCTTAGCTTCTATCTAATTCCTCCATAAAACCTACAAAAGAAACTGACTAAGCTAACCTACTTAAATCTGATAAACTACTTATATACATATATTTTTTTTGTGAATACATACATATTATAGATAGAAAAACACCCAGACTCGGAACAAATACTTGTAGGTCGTACAAATATTTGTTTCCGTGCGGGAATCGAACCCGCGACATGCTGCGCAGCAGTCAATCGCTCAACCACTGCGCCAACCGTGTCGTCAAACTAATATTAAAAATGAAAGAAAGAAAGGTAGAGACGGTTATAGGCTAAATTTTTTGTGACAATTAAACTTGAACGAGAGCGGAGCCGCAGGCAAAATAAAGTTTCTTGTCTTCAAGACGCTACTTATTAATCTGATGTTGTTATGAAGTGTCGCACTAATGATAATTACACTAAAGCTCCAAAATTAAGGTCAGCGCCAGTTCGTGATAATGTTCAGAAGTTAAATAAAATCAGCACTATAATATTATAAATGTGAAGAGTTTGTTTGTTTGCTTGAACGCGCTAACCTCAGGAACTACTGGTCCGAGTTGAAAAATTATTTCATTGTTATATAGCCCATTTATCGAGGAAGGCTATAGGCTATATGTCATCACGCTAAGACAAATAGGAGCGGAGCATTCATGAAAAATGTGACGCAGACGAAGTTGCGTGAGTCATTAAATAAAAATATAAGAAATAACGATGAAGTATTTTCAGTAATAAGCATGTACTCGAAGCAATACATCAAAATGTCAATTCTGGGAATTACTGAGCTAATTCGATGCTTACGAGAAGATTAGAAACCGCACTCTATATAATTAGATATGTATTTATGTAATTACTACCATTTGTGTGCGGCTCCGCTCGCATTCGTGATTTATTTTTACAAAAAAACGTAGCCTATAAACGTATTCAGGATCCTATCTCCTGTACCAAGTTTTATCAAAATCGGTTCTTCTATTTAGGTAAGCGTGAAAGCCTACAAACAAGCTCAGTATCACATATTTATTTAGACTTTATGTACAATAGTGGTACATGGACGGACTTAATGCAATGAGGCATTCTCTTCCAGTCAACCTTTGGATGTGTATTAGTTACCTTTTTCTTAATAGCGCCTCCAGACTACTCTCGAAGTTACACGAGGCGAAGTGCTCTCCGAAATTGACCGAAGTCCGAAGTACGTGTCCATACACACTCGAGCAACTTCGCGAGGAGCTCAGTCGCCCGCTCCCCTCACGATAGGCATAATGGATAACGTTCATGTGGCAACTGCCGTTGCAATGTGTACTCTCGCATATTAAAAATACGTGCGTATTTACTATGGCTGACGCGAACCGAAGTGAGCCGAGTAGTGTGGTTAGACGCTTCGTGTTCGAACTTCGTGACACTTCGAGTCCTTTGACTCGGGCGCATAAACCGACAACAACTGAAAGTCGCCCGAGGCGAGGCGAAGTTGCACGAGGCGAAGCGTAGTGCCCCTCTACACTATCGTATTCGCTCAACTTCGGGAGCAGTGTGGAGGCGCTATAAATTATTAAATTATTAATTATCAAATGACTCCTTCAGCTCTGGGCGGAGCAGAAGGGAGTGTCAGACTCTTGCTGCCTACAACCCATCTGTGTTCCTCCTAATTCCCTTTGTGTTGTGACTCTTTCGAAAAAACCCTTGCAGAAATTAGTTACCCACGAATTTTGGGTCAATATTCCCTTTAATCTATACTTAATATTATAAAGCAGAAGAGTTTGTTTGTTTGTTTGTTTGGTTGAACGCGCTAATCGCAGGAACTACTGGTCCGATTTGAAAAATTCTTGCTAGGCTGTATATCATCACGCTAAGATAAATAGGAGCGGAGCAATAATGGAAAATGTGACGCAGACGAAGTTGCGCGGGTCAGCTAGTGCTTATCTATACTAATATCTATGCTAATATTATAAAGCAGAAGAGTTTGTTTGTTTGTTTGATTGTTTGTTTGTTTGTTTGGTTGAACGCGCTAATCTCAGGAACTACCGGTCTGATTTGAAAAAATCTTTCAGTGTTAGATAGCCCATTTATCGAGAAAGGTTATAGGCTATATATCATCACGCTAAGACAAATAGGAGCCGAGCAATAATTGAAAATGTCGCAGACGAAGTTGCGCGAGTCAGCTAGTAATATTATAAAGCAGAAGAGTTTGTTTGTTTGGTTGAACGCGCTAATCTCAGGAACTACTGGTCCGATTTGGAAAAATAGTTCAGTGGTAGATAGCCTATTTAACAAGGAAGGCTTTACGCTATTTATATCATCACGCTAAGACAAAAAGAGCTGAGCATTAATGGATAATGTGACGGAGACGAAGTTGCGTGAGTCAGCTAGTTGAGTGAATAAAACATTTACTGACTGATCTTGCTGAAGAGTTTGTTGCGCCACTTCTTCTTCCCAGTTGAAAACGTTAGGAAGTGGTGACGGGCGGGCGTTTTGTGGGGACAGCCTTTATGTAAAGTTTGACGTTAAAAAGCGCTGATTGAATAAATGACTTTTAATTTTAACTGTAAGAGAAGATGGCTGTTACAGGCTTGTAATATCAACGTTTTCTAGTAATTAAAAGATGTGGTAAAATATTGATTGTTTGTAATACATCCTAATGTATAAAATTCTACCGTTACTGATTGACTGACAGGCAACGCACAGCCGAAACTACTAGTCATAGGAAGCTGATAGAAGATTTCTCGAAATTCCTTCGGGAATATTTCATGCAGTTTTCACCAATGGATAGAGTGGTTCTCGAGGAAGGTTTTAGTTTATAATTTATCAAGCGGGCGAAGCCGTGGGCATCAGCTAGTTTTATATAATTTATTTTTTATTATTTGTTGGTATAGCGGCAGTGGAAATACATACCCTGAGAACTACTCTGAAACCTATGTTTACAAATAAAAAAACTGAATCTGATTTTTTCGAATATCTCCAGCCTGCCAACAAGCACCGTGTTCTTGAGATACAGCCCGCTGACAGACAGACGGACGGACGGACAGCGGAAACTTAGTAATAGGGTTCCGTTGGGTACGGAGCCCTAATAAGAAATTTCCGTCGCGTGAGTTGCTTTCTACAATAAAAACAACACACTGAATACGGTAAAGGGATTACATCGGTTGGTAACAACATCCGGTGCGAGCGGTAACAAGGAAAAAAGACGAAATGTTCTGGTGAATGTCAGAGGGCAAGCCTCTACCTTGAACAACGTTAATCTAGCAAACGACGACGAGAGGAAATCTAATGACTCGCACGGAATTCTGTTGCTGGCTTCGTTTTTACGTAAACGAACTGTTTAGTTGGGAACAATTGACTTTTAGACTAGTTAATAATTGGTTAACTTATTATTTAATTTAACTTAAGTCTTTACGTCAAGAGTATTCTTGTTGTGATTGTGGTCAAACAAACAAAAAACTTTTCAAAAGTCATACTCGGAAAGTAGGCCCGAAGTTGCCTGAGGAACGGGTTGAAAGTATTACTTTTAAGCCCTAGGGAGAATCGTTTTCAAATGACAGCCGACAAATCATTTAAAAAAATGATGAAAATGTTATGTATGTATGGCTCATCTGTTTTTTTTTTAAATGATACCCGAGCGTAGCGAGGCTAGTGAGAACGCCGTCTCGGGACTAAATAAGCTTCAAACCTAGGAGTACTATAATTTACTTACTTGGGAAAACCCAATATACTCTACAAAAAACTGCTGGGGTAAAAATAATAAACTGTGTGTAGGTGAATATGACTTGGTGACTTGAATACCTACAATAACTTGAAATAGGTCCAATAGTGTGTAAATAAATAATACTGCCTTGTTAGTGTTGTGGTATCAGAACGACTACGTAAGGTCTTGAGTTCGATTCACAGGTTGTAGTTGGCTATTTGGCGAAATATATTTTTTTGTAATCATCCAAAGTGAGATTTTTACTATAGTATCAGTTTATATTAATTTTGATAGATGATAAAAAAAATTAGGATTTAATGATTGGAAGCATTTCAATTTACCTATATTATATTAATGTTATTTGTATTATTTATGTAATATGTATGTATTCTGTTTAATGTGTGTTTGTATATTACATATCAATCGCATTTCTTTTCTCCTTATTGCACCTACCACTATTTGTCACTACAGCACCCAAAGGTTGACTGGTAAAGAATGCCAGTGGCATTAAGTCTGCCTCTGTACATTTGTGCTTAAAGTGTTAAATAAAATAAGATTGGACGTTGCAGAGGACTGTTAATGACTTTCAGAAAGTCCTGGTTCTTTGCCTAGTTTAAATAAATTGCACTTTGATTCTGATGGTTTAATAGGCGTGATACTGTGTGTCTATCATGTATATTAATTAATATATACTTCTGCAGGCGATGAAGATCCTCTCAAAACGCAAGCTGATGCGGCGCGCCGGCCTGTTCGGGCGAGCGCCCCCCCGCAGACCTGGCCCCGGGCCGCCCCCCGACCCGCTGCAGAGGGTGTACCGCGAGATCGCCGTGCTCAAGAAGCTCGACCACCCTAATGTTGTCAAGCTGGTTGAGGTGAGACTTAAAGTTCCCCGAATGGGACAATAGTGCGGAAAAGTGGGATACTCTACTTGGACATAAAAGTGATTTTATTAGAGTACACTTACATAGTATGTCTTACAAATTGAGTGCGAGTTGAATTTGCACGTAGGGTTTGCCGTGCGAAAATGTAAAAGAAACATATTTCTTGTATTATTTTCATTTTTGAAATTATCGCTCAGTGATCACTCCAGCTGTCTATGTCGTATTACGGATAATGAGATACAGCCCACTGACAGACAGACGGGCGGACAGCGAAAGCGATTCCCAAAAAACTTTTTCAGAACATTCATATAACATAACCATATTATCACGCTAAGACTAAAAGGAGCCGAGCATTAATGGAAATTGTGACGCAGACGAAGTTGCGTGGGTCAGCTAGTTTTATTATAATATAGCCACGAGCTCCTCCAGACGTAACCATATCTAAAAAGTAATAATAAAAACGGTCCCTTGTCTAATAATAGCAAATGAACAAACATAAGGATGTCAGTTCTCTTAATTGTCCATACACAGGTGACCTTTCGTTCTATTGACTCTTATATTAGTAAGGTAAATAACGCGACTATTTACTTTCTTTTCTCATAATTAACGTAATGTTTACTGTTTTTTCTTTTTTTGCTGGAAGGTTTATATAGGTATAGACTAGCTAAAGCCCGCGACTTCCCGTCCCGTTTTTAGGGTTCCGTAGCCAAATGGCAAAAAACGGAACCCTCATAGATTCGTCATGTCTGTCTGCCTGTCTGTCCCCCCCCCCTTAACTTTAATTAAATTGTCTATCTATTAGTGTAAGTACGAAATCAAAATAATCATAAGTTTTCAAGAAGATACATGTTTTCAATAATTATTTCTCATTTCTGTAGTTTCGTTGTGACGAGATTACTTAAACGTTAGATATACTTAGTAATAAAATATACCATTTTTAAGCCAAGATTATGTAGAAATTTAATGTATTTTTTATAAGTGTATTCTCGATAAAGAGTATACAGCTCCAAAAAACTGCATAAAAAACGGTTAGCGCTGCGTTATGCACGGGGACGCGCCTTAAGGATATATGTACCGGGACACTCCACAAAATAAATATCATATCTGTCTACATACATTATCATTTCTATTTCCACTCCCCAGGTGCTAGACGACCCGGCAGAAGACCACCTGTACCTGGTGTTCCAGCTGCTGGAGGGAGGACCCGTCATCGACATACCCACGGAGACGCCGCTGTCCGAGTACCTCGCCAGGAAGTACATCAGGGATGCCTTGCTGGGGGTCGAGTACCGTGAGTTTACTTTCCTATTCTCAAAAGACTGATTTTCCATGGAGTTTCTTGCATGTTCTTCTCCACTGATGCGATCTGCGCTTTGAAACATGCGAGTTTTATATCTTTAACCTTGACTTTTCAAGAGTGCCTGTATGTGTGGTTTATTATTGAAATAAAGTGTTTTGAGGTGATACTATTTTTAATTTTTTTGATTTTGCACAGACTTGCTGTATGTCTTGGGTTTGATTCCCGTGGGGGATGAATATTAGGTGGAGGTTCTCAATTCGACTTTTTTTTTTTGTTTTATGAATGTACACCCGCCGATTACTCCGAGTTTTCTGATCTGATTTGTGTGATTCTGTTTTAGTTCGATGCGGCATTCTTGCCATTTGGTCCCGTTATAATTTAATTCAGTTAAAACCAGTAGTTTTTATTTTATGACCATTTTTGCTTATTTCAATTTCTACGTAGACGAAGACGTCGTCCGAGTTTCAACCACTTAAAAGTGAAAAATAACAATAAAAATATTAAAATAAAAATAACCTTAATTTCGAAAGTCGGTGTTTTTGCTTCTGTATCTTCGTTTTCTTACACCGACTTCCGAATTATGGTTATTTTATATTTTGAATTTTTTTTTTTGGAAATTGGTTAAACTGTTTCTCAAACAGTTTTTTTTTTATTTGTGATGGATTTGCTCGACTCTAGTCTAGGTCAGAGATGACAGAGACGAAGTCTACGATAGAGCGAGCTTACCCAGAAGGAGCTTGTTGACTCTTACTTTCAAGAGATTAGGGTTGTAAGCGTTTGGAAACACAGACGCAGGCTGAAAGTGCCACTCCTTTGACTTTGTCTTTCAATTTCTCAGTAGCAACTTAGAGTTTGAATTTGTACCCAGCCAACGGCAGTTGACTCACCCGTAACATGTATAAGGTAAGGTAAAAAGATACACCTCTGTGAAACACTTCATGGGAAATGGGTGTGACGTTGTGCACTTACAGCACCGCTACGCAATACCTTTATTTCCATAGGTACAAAAACTCTCAAAAAACCCAAAACTCAAGCATTTATTTCAATTAAACCATTTACTTTTGAATTGTCAATTCAATTGAAGCTATTTGCACTTTCCAAAGCGTAGATCTCTATGGAGAAGAACGTGCAAGTAACTCCACGGACACTCTTTTAAAAATAATAAATTGTAACAAAGTTTTATTGACATCGTGTTGAAATTATACATACTTGTGAGAACGATGTGACGAGCATGATAAAAGCGTCCGGAATAAAAAGGAACAATTCAAAGAAATAATTAAAATCAACCATGGCAGCTGAGAAATTACCAGTTCTAACTGACGGCGCCCGTTCACGAACATGACGCATGCGCCAGCACCGTTCGGCTCAACCATTTTGAAAGGAGCCAAATGATCAAACGCATACGCCACCATCAGCTAGACTTTTGAGTGAGCATGACACTCCCAACCGCCAGGGTACATTCAAGTCAAAAATATACCTAAATCTGATAATTAAAGTTTAAGTTGGTACACAGTACTCACACATGTACCGTTAATGGTTGAAATTATTGTACAGATTTAGTTACCGTAAAGCTTTTGCAAACCATCCCTGAACTGGTCAAACGTACAAAATGTTCAACGCAAAACTGCTTGTAAAAATGTGGGTTATCGACACGCTTTCTCGCAGGCAAGTGAAATAAAGTTTTGCAGCGAGTTATCTGGTTCCCTTCCTAAAAATGGCGTGTTAGGTATTATTTACACGAGGAAAATTTATACACTAGAATTCGGGGCGGGACATAGTTTTGACGATAAAATATTGTCATGGCATTTTGAGTTTTATGCTCTGATGTCACGGTTGTCACTGGTGTGTAAATGATATCCAGACCAACCTCCCATTTAATTCATAAATAGTCTTTCAAAATTGAATGGAACTCCAGATCCATTCCTTCAAATGTAAAAGAAAATCGTCTGCTCTATAGAGTAAAAACCGCAATGAATGTTGCAATGTCACAATGAAAGCATAGGTATGCCCGCTAGATCCAGTGCTTGGCAGAGTTGGGGAATTTGTTCGAAAGAGCCCTGGAACGCAAAGGGCATTAGGAGAAAACGGGTGGGTTTAATGAAGAGAAAAAAAACACGAACGCTTTAATCATTTTTAGTGTTCCGTAGCCAAATGGCAAAAAAACGGAACCCTTATAGATTCATCATGTCTGTCTGTCTGTCCGTCCGTATGTCACAGCCACTTTTTTTCCGAAACTATAAGAACTATGCACTTGAAACTTGGTAAATAGATGTATTCTGTGAACCGCATTAATATTTTTACACAAAAATAGAAAAAAAAACAATAAATTTTGGTAATCCCCATACTTAGAACTGAAACTCAAAATTTATTATAGGTCTTCACAAATTATATTGAGGTTTCTAATATCATTTTTTTCTAAGCTGAATAGTTTGCGCGAGAGACAATTCCAAAGTGGTAAAATGTGTCCCCCCCCCCCTTTACTTCTAAAATAAGAGAATGATAAAAATAAAAAAATATATGATGTACATTACCATGTAAACTACCAGCGAAAATTGGTTTGCACGAGATCTAGTAAGTAGTTTTTTTTTAATACGTCATAAATCGTAAATCGCAACTTCTGCTTACAAATAATACCTACTGGTTTGTACGGAACCCCCGGTGCGCGAGTCCGACTCGCACTTGGCCGGTTTTGCTATTAATTTCGTTGCGGGATCCAAGACGAAACGATTCTCCGGGACTCGACTGAAAGCCAGAAAATCGACGTTGGGCTCGGCGTGTTTCTGGTGGTCGCCACATTCTGGCTTTCAGTTGCAGTGGTTGAGAATATGAGACAGCCGTGGTGGGCTTGTCCCAAAAAAAAAAACCTTTCGTGTACATGGCACCTACGAAGCCAGGTCACTCTCCCGTATTCCCCAAAGAGTCGTTAAACTAAAAACAATGTAAAAAAATCAGAAGTTGCGATCCCATCCTGTGCTGGTCTTTCCTGTGGTCTTGTCCTGCCTCTTTCACTACACTCTGGGAAAGTTCCATGTCTAGTTTTAGGCCGTGACCTTTCTCAACTGCTGCAAATTATGTAGTAAAATGTAATTAGAATAATAACTATACCTATATGATGGTACAGAACACTCGGTGCGCGAGTCCGACTCGCTCTTGACCGGTTTTTGTAAGCAACGTTCGCATTCGTATCTCAGTCGCAATCTGTCAAAAATGTAGAGAAATTTAAGTATTTTTGACAATTCGCTACTGACATGCGTTTGCGAACATTTCTTAAATGGCACTGTGGCTATCGAGCTTCAATCTTGCGATATTTTTTTTCCGATTGATGTTGTCCCAGTAAAATAAGTATTTTAATTAAGGGCTTTTAGGGCAAAAGCCAATGTACTTGATTGTAATGGATTTAATCTCGAATTATATGAATTCAATACCTACCTACGAGTTTTGTATTAACAGGTTTTGCATTCATTTTAGTAAGTAAGATGGTATGGGGTATAATTAATTATATAATGCAGTAAAATATAGAAACGCTGTGCGAATAAATCACCTGAAACACAGAAGAAAACTAATAAAATCTCAGTCCCCATTCAAACCAGTTACCTTACTTCTAGAGAAGGTACGTCTCAGTCAATATTATCTATTCGAGTCTCGTGTCGGCTAATGAAGGAGGGTGATTTTGTCACCCTCCCTGTCTCCCTCCCCGCTATCTAGTCGTAAAAATGTCGTAATATTTTAATAACACCCCGACGAGGTTTGTTTGACAGCGAAGCGTTACGGCACAACCTTGCTCTATCTCTGAAAGGTGATTCAGAAATGTGGAAAACGCTATAGGTCGTTAAACCACCCAAAAATGTGGTTATTTTCTATAACGAGCTACTGGAATTTCAAGTTATAAATAGAAGTTCTAATAAAGGTACGGTGATAACTTTTTTAAATAATTCGGTTCGACAAAATACTCAGAAATACAAACGAATAAGCATCTGAATATTTGTAGGTAATTTTCAGTATACGATTTGCCAATACTGTGAATATTGGCAGTTGAAGCCAATTATCAGGTTTAACAATAATTGATAACTGAATACATACCTAATTACTTCAAAAGTTCACAGAATTATGCAATTTTAACGGGTGAACAACACGGTGAGAGTGTGGATGGAGTGAACTTGATCAACCAGTCGATTCTGTCGACATCTCACCGTGATCACTTAGGTGGAGTGAACGACAAGTGAGCTGTCATACCATCTTGTTTGTATGGTTTGACAGCTCACTTGTCGTTCACTTCTAGAGTATAGAGTCTTTAAGTCAAGAGTGAACAGGTTACTTCTGGGCAATCGTGTTCCTTTTTTTAACCGACTTCCCAAAAAGGAGGAGGTTATCAATTCGGTTGTATGTTTTTTTTTATGTTTGTTACCTCATAACTCCGACAATTATGAACCGGTTTGAAAAATTCTTGTTTTATCTGAAAGGATATACTTGCAGATTGGTCCCATTTAAATTTTATGAAAATCAGTTCAGAACTTTGGATTTTAAAGGAATTCGTCTACTTGGGTGATAGTTTTATGTCATCCAAGTAATCGAAATTGCGTAGGTGTGGGGTACCTACCACGAAAAAGAGAAAAATAAAAAAACTTTTTACAAAAAAATACAACCGACTTCTAAAAAAAAAACACTACAAAGTAAAAAATAACTTTAATTTCGACCGACTTCCGAAATTAAAGTTATTTTTTACTTTGTAGTGTTTTTTATTCTTCTTTAGCAACTGAGCCAATGACGACTATTCTGCCAGTGTCAGCGTCCTCCATTTTCGACCACATTATCGCTTACGCGGTGTCCTGCATGAGCGACGAACGCTACGCGACGACGCGACGCTGCGAACGCGACGAACGCGATGAACTCAACGGCATACCCTACATGCGGCCTATATGACGGTCTGCGGCGAGACGCGACGTAATGCGGACTTGGTTTTGAGGGCGACCAGATGCGACACCACGAACTACGTAATGGTTGATTCAGAAGCGTTGATCGCCGCAGTGTGTGAGCAAAGATTGTTGTGGGAATAAAAACATAAACACTATAGGATTCGTTTATTTTTAACTTTCAAGCAAAATTGTACTGTACTTCGTTTTGTTTGTTTGTTCTAATGTACTGTACTTTTCCATGATTCGAGAAGTAATGAACAAAATCACGTAGGACATTTGTCGCGTATAGCATCGCGTCGCATTACGTCGCGTCGTGTTGCGTCGTGTCGCGTCGTAGTCGTCGCTCACGCAGGACACCACGTTACCATGACGTGAGATGTGATGTCAAACGTGTGCCTACCAATAGCAAGAAATAAAATTGACATAAGCTTTTACGCTCACGCGATCAAATCCGTTAAAAACTTGCACTAAGCCCTTTGAAAAGGAATCATGTAACTACATCTCACTACAACACAGGCTCGTTACCACGCTTAACATAAGGAATAAGGCCAGGTCTTCACCCGCGCGAAATTATACCAAAGGACTTCCTTACCAAACGTAATGAACGTAAATTGACGTATTGAAATTACCGAAATTCATCAAAATTAGTGCAACTGCGGGAAGCTGCGTTTTGAATCGGCGATCCCACAATCTCGTAAGACCAGGGTCTATACCGGTGCGTCCTACCCGTAATGACTTACGGAGCCAAAACGTGGATACTCATCATAGGCTTGGTCTACAAATTCAAGGTTGCTCAGTGGAGGGAGCAATGCTCGGGGTTTCTCTGGTGGATAGAATTTGCAACGAAGTCATTTGCCAGAGAACTAAAGTCACCGCAATTGCGCGTAGAATCAGCATGCTAAAATGGAAGTGGGCCGGCCATGTCTGTAGACGGACAGACGGACGATGGAGCAGACATGTGTTAGAGTGGAGAGCGCGTATGGACAAACCTAGTGTGGGACCCCCTGCGGCACGATGGATCGATGATTTAAAGAAGGTGGCTGACAGCGGATGGATGCGGACTGCTCAAAACCGGGATGGTTGGCGCTCTTTGAGGGAAGCTTATGTTGAACAGTCGACGAAAATTGGCTTAAATGATGATGATGTGTGCATTGGGATAGGCATGCAAGCGTTACAAACAGATAGACGCTCAGAGTAACCTTCGCATGTGTAATGTTACTATTTATCGGCAGACAACTGCTTAGGACATTGTTGTCCCTCCACAAATATCCGATTCAAGGAAAAACGTTTTTCCTCAAACAGACAACTAAAGATATAAGTAGTGGATCTCTCCATCTGGGATTTCTGGTTTTGTTGATACTATCTACAGGTCTCTATATTTTTTTCACGGGAGCAATTCTCTGTCAGACTCTTATTGACTAAAACCACTCCGACCCCGGTTCCATCTCTCACCTACGACGGGGATCGCGGGAACGTACGCGACTTCTGAACCTAATCCCCGGCTAGTGCAGGCCACCTCAGGTCAGCGGTGGAAGTGAGGTGTTTGAATCTCCTGGCGAAGGAACACCACACGCTGCCACCACCTCGGGACGGGATGAATGTGGGGCGACGGGCATCCCCTAGTCCGCTGCCCTTGGACCCATTTAGAAGGGCCGGCCTCCGACGCCCGGTGCGCCTGCTGCAGGCCGGGAGAGAGGTTGAGATCTCCCTGACCCCTTCCGCAGCTTCCTTCTGCGAATCAGTTATCGCGCCAGACAACTGAATAATGTGTTCCGAACTTTTCTTTTGCCTTTTTAAAAGTATTTGCATCACTGTCAATTCAGATCAATTAAGTTGGTCCGTGGGCCTTGTCAAGGTAACACCTATGTCACTTTATTGCAAAACCCCAACGAAACTCTATTATCAAGACTTCGCTGTCTGTCCGTCCGTCTGTCCGGGCTTTATCTCAAGAATCGTAAAAGGTAAACAGTTGATATTTTCAGTGTGCATTTCTATTGCTACTATAACGACAAACAATAAGATTTAAATTTAATTAAAAAGTTAAGGGGGCTAGACTTCGACTCGCACTTGGCCGGTTTTTCCTACCACACCGTTTCGTTGACTGTACTATGTACACATTCTTGATCGTTGATACATATTCAGTAATACTAGTGAACAAGATTGGTTCCACCAAAACAAACATTTGTATGGAAAACATGCTAACATTTCCTTACCAGGATCATGGACTGTGTTACACATGCATATTATATCACTACATTTTCCAGACAATATTTATTTTCTGTCAAAATTATAAGGACAAGAGGTACAGACATTGTCGAGGCAGTACATATATGCTAGAGCTAGACGAACCAAAATCCTAGAAAGGATTGTTTTAATTTTATTTTTTATTTTTTTATTTGTGATTGTTTGCTCTTGACCTTAGTCTTGGTCAAAAATGACAGAGACAAAGTCTATGATGGAGCGAGCTTACCCAGAAGGAGCCTGTTTACTCTAACTTTGAAGAGATTAGGGTTGTAATAATGTTTAATATTACTTCTTTCATTTCTTTTGAATAACGATCTCTACATAAAAACGTTGATTAAATAACTTGGAACATCCATTCCCAACTCTTGTCTTTGGTAAGATAAGAACATTTTTATTCCGCGAATTTATTTGATTAAACCTTTGAACCTTGCATTGAATCTTGCACTTGACTCTTGAGGATCAAAGAGTTTCCTTAAGTATCGAGGAAATGAAACGTATTTGTCGTTTGTTTGATCCCGTGTTGCATAGTTATTAGTAAACCTTTACTTATACAATGTGAGTCTGTATAATGTCCACATACGAAAATGAGGGAAACTGTGCCTAATTTTATCGACGGAAAACGTTAAAAAAATTTTGTTCACAGCTATGACCCCAGTGCAAACAAAACTGTGTACCTAACTTTTCAAATAAATGATCTATCGCAATGAAGCAAACTCCATAATAATCGGAAGTACAGAGATACAGAGATATTATAACAAATAATTATAAGAACTGACCATACACCTGTAACAAGCAATAAATGAATTTTGAATTTATTTATTTTTTGAAGTAATTAGCCATCCTCATGAAATGAAAGTAGTGGGGAAAAACCACCCTCAATTGAAAATAAACATGTCATTTTAGCAAGAATAATTATGTACCTTTACATCAATTTTCAAAAATTTAGGAAGTCGGTGTCAAAAACAAAGATACAAAACCAAAAACACCGACTTCCGAAATTAATGTTATTTTGTACTTTGTAGTTTTTTATTTTGGATGTCAGTTATATTTTTTGTAAAAAAGTTTTATTATTTTTCACTTTTAAGTGGTGATACTTGGCCGACGTCTTCGTCTTCGCAGAAATTGAAATAAGCAAAAATGCTTATAAAATAAAAACTCCATATAAAAATTTACGGGACCAAATGGCAACTATGTCGCATAGAACTAAAAAAAAATCACACAAATCGGGTCAGAAATCTCGGAGTAATCGGTGTACATACATAAAACGAAAAAAAAAAACCGCCGAATTGAGAACCTCCTCCTTTTCTAGAAGTTGGTTAGCAAAATAAGAAACTATAGTCCATAGATTTATATAGTAAAGATACGGTCGTCGGAACATCTGCTTATACACATTCACCGTAAAATAAAACTCGACATTTTTAAAGTCTTGCGCACACGACTGCTACCGAAGATTGCCGATCGCGTGGCGTGTTCGCTGAATGTCAATCTGTGGCGTCAGAATCAAGTGCGGACCTGGCCCTAAGTACCTATGATATCAGTCAGTCTGCATGCTTTTTCCAAATATCGGTGGGATTCTGGTCTAAGTGGATTCAGCTGAGTTTTTTTTATATAAAACGGGGAAACTCTTGGCCCAAATCTCACCTGATGGAAAGTGATGATTAGACCGAAGATGGAAGCGAGTTTCACCCGGAATCCTCTTACACAGAGGAACTGGCTATCATACCTCTAACTGCCGGAACACAACAATGCTGTTAACATTGTTGTTATGGCGACAGACTTAGACATGACGGTGGTAGCTTGCCAGGCGGACTTAGAACAAGTCCTACCACCAACCAAACCGAGCAATAAATTTGCCCCCCCTGGGAATCGAACCCGGGACCTCTGGGTCTGAATCAGGTGGTTTAACCACTAGACCACGGAGGCGGTTAGTGTCACCTGTTTAGCACCACCCGGGGACCACGTGTAGGGATTCGCTGAAGGGTATTCTCCTACGGACGCGGGTGACTCCGCCCCCAAAAGTATTTTGATGAAATACTTTTCAATAGCGACATAAAACGATTCGCCTTGGCAAGACTGCTGTCAGATTTGCTGGCTTCTGACTATCCGTTATAAATATCAAAGATGACAAATGAAATCCAGAAATTTCCGTATGTAATATATGGTCACCCATCCACAGACCGAATTCGGCAAGCGCTGCTTAACCTTGAAGATCGATTGGTGCACTTGTTTGTGTTTAGCTGTAAGCTCCTTTCTGTCTTTAGTATGACAAAGAGGAGTTAGTGAATCTTTGAATTAGGTTATACTCAATGATTTTTAAAGATTTCTTCAACAATTTTCCTCATTGGTCTCCTTATCTCCAGTGCACTACCAGCGCATCGCTCACCGGGACATCAAGCCCGCCAACCTGCTGCTGGGCGAGGGCCGCGTGCAAGTGGCGGATCTGGGCGCGTGCGGCGAGCTGGCGGCGGCGGGCCGCGTGTCCGGCACGGTAGGCACGCCCGCCTTCCGCGCGCCCGAGGCTGCCGCACCCGCCGCGCCCGCCGACAAGTACAGCGGAGAGGTGAGCAGTACAGCCGGGGGAAATACGAAACAAGACGAACGTTTTAAAATGTTTGTAACCGACGTCATTGAAACAAAACACAAATACAAAAATAATGGAACACTACAAAAGTTTGTGTGTATGTCGCATATCAACGCGATCTGCAGGCTCGTGTTGTATGTCATGCCAAGGCTGGTTAAATATAATACAAGTTGTTTGTATATGTGTGTTGGAATATTTAGTAAGATACCAAGCGACTTAAAACATCTAAATACCAGATTATTTTTTAAAGTAAACTGTATGATTGGCTGTCTACTAATAATATTTTATACCTGGTGACCTGCCAGTATTACAGGTGTTACTAACTACCATAGGCACCAGCGATCCACAACCAAAAATAATTAGCATTTTCATTTCTGTTAATATTGTTTGTATTTTTTGGCTTGTGGTGAGAAATAAACACTTATTATTATTATTACATAGTGTTTTTTTGTCAAAAAACTCTTTAGAAACAAAAATAAGAACTGACTCAGTGTATGTTCGAAAAATTTGCACGTTATTTGCATAATTAATTTTGTAACATCTTTTATACCTACCATGTTTTCATGCTAAAAATATTCGATTCTATTCTTTTCTATTCATAAATATGGAATCCTGTTTCTCGGTTATTAGCGGCCCCCTCCAGCAGGAGAAATTACAGCGTCCCAGGATACGCGCCAGGTGACTCGTAAAGGTGACAGGCGGACAGCGATAAGCCAGCCCCTGTCAGAGCGGTTTCGGCCTCAGCCTTCGGGACTTTTTCAGAGTCCTCCTTGTCAATTTCGACAACGGCGACCCTATAAAACTATCTCCTAGTGTACCCTTATATGACTCTCCAGACCCGATTTGGTTTTAACCGACTTCCCAAAAAGGAGGAGGTTCTCAATTCGGTTGTATTTTTTTTTGTTCCGTCCTAACTCCGTCATTTATGAACCGATTTCAATTCTTGATGAAAATTCTTGTTTTATCTGAAAAAATACTTGTCGATTGGTCCTATTTTTTTAAAATAGGTTAGGAAGTTTGGATTTTAAATCGAAATACTTAGCTGGAATTCGTTTCTACTTGGATGATGGTTTTTTGTCATCCACAGTAAACGAAATGGCGTATTTTGCTTTCCTGCGATTTTGCTGTGGTGTTGTTAGGTGCGAGATACCTACGACTAAAAAGTGAAAAATAAAAAACTTTTTACAAAAAAATACAACCGACTTCCAAAAAAAACACTACAAAGTGAAAAATAACTTGAATTCCGGAAGTCAGTGTCAAAATACGATGAAACTAAAAAAACACCGACTTCCGAAATTAAAGAAATTTTTTACTTTGTAGTGTTTTTAATACATAGTAGAGCTTAGGTCTCTCTTTACGTATTATTGTCATTCAATGGCTAACACTCCTCATTCCCCCCAGGCAGCAGACATCTGGTCCCTGGGCGTGACCCTGTACGCGATGGTGACAGGCAAGGTGCCCTGGGTGGGCAGCTCAGCGGTGGAGCTGCAGCGGAAGGTGCTGACGGAGCCGCTCAGCTATCCCGCCAGGTTCCAGCCCTCGCGCGCGCTGCGGGATCTGCTCAGCAGGATGCTGGACAAGGATCCCGCCACGAGGTTTACTCTGCAGGAGGTTAAGGTGGGTGTTTGAAATTGTGTTTGGATTTTTGATAAATTGATTTGAGTCTCATATTGCTCATGATGGATCACATCATGCTTATAGCCCAAGAGGAGACTTATTTGTATGATTACTGACCTTGGTCCGTCAAGCCCTTAAAACAGTATGGGCGTTTGTGAACTACCAAGAATTTACTGTCCGGCAGTCCCATTTTTTATGGTCCGGTATGTGTGTGTGTGATTATCTGTTTTTTTTCATGCCATTTGGCTCGATCACCGGCAACTCTCATCCAGCTGCTACCAGCCACGGATTCGCGGACTCCACTCGAGAACTCACTTTTTATTACAGTCTAGCTGTCCCCGCGGCTTCGCTCCCGTCAAGTATCCATTTTTTTTGCTTTTAAACCTTCCCTGTATTATGGCGAATTAAACAAAAAAAAATTACCGAAATCGGCCCAGCCGTTCTCGAGTTTTAGCGAGACTAAAGAACAGCAATTCATTTTTAAATATATAGATAGATAGATTATCAAATCATTCTAATTCCAATTGTCAACACACAAATAATATCCCAAATTGCCTTCTTAATTATATAAATGCGAAAGTAACTCTGTCTATCTGTCTCTTCTTCATGCCTAAACCACTGAACAGATTTCGTTGGAATTTTTACAAAGATACTATAACACCCGAGAAAGGACATAGGATAGTTTTTATCCCGGACATCCCACAGGAACGGAAACTATGAGGGTAAATAATAATAATAAATTCTTTTTGCGTTGGATAGCCAACGGCTTAATAGCCAAGAGCCTCGACCAACACCTCAGGAGGCTCTCGTTGGGTAGCTGGGTCAAGGGCCTGATTCAGAAAGCGGTACTTCTTGACACGGCTCGCATTGTTAGGAGGTTCCTCTCTCTGGAGCCCTGACCGCCGGTAGCTTGGACCCTGTTCCCGATACCGGTGGGCTACTTTTTTTTATATTTTTAAATGTTTTTGTTTTCCTTTTTGTATTTTTTTTTAATATTTAAAAATGTAGAAAATACGTAAAGAAAATGAATAAAGGAAAATAATAATAATAATATCCTTGGACATTTCACACAACGCCATATAGTCCCAAGCTAAGCAACCTAATGCTTGTGTTATATATTCCGGGAGTATGGTCTCGCGGGTGAAGCTGCTGGCACACGCCAGTAACATCTATACTAATATTATAAAGCAGAAGAGTTTGTTTGTTTGGTTGAACGCGCTAATCTATTTTCTTCTGTAACTTATATGGAATACATAAAAAAGAGTATTCTATTCTATTCTATCTCAGGAACTACCGGCTCGAATTGAAAAATTCTTTTTGCGTTGGATAGCCAATTTACCGAGGAAGGCTGTCCGAAAGGAGCACGAGCAGGCGTTGCGTTGCGATATCAAAACTTCACGCGAACGAAGTCGCGTGCAGAAGCTAGTATATAAATAAAAGATGTAATTATCATTTCGTTTAGACAAGATTTCCTCAAAAGGTCAGGCGCCAAATGTTTCGGATCCACCCCCGTTGTAGTAATAATGCGAATTCGTCCAAGAATAATCAAATAGTCAAAGTGAACGCAATTAGTGGAGCAATTTGACCAATCTGTATTGTTAAGGGTGACCTTTTCAGACGAGCGGCCTCCTGATTGGATTAGAAACGATAGCAAATCACTCTCGATGAGGAATTATTATTTGCTTTGTTCTGTCTTGGGAGTATTTATGTTAATCCTGGAAACGTCGGTTGGAAATCTATCTATCTATACTTATAATAAATCTGTAGAGAGGTCAATTCTGTACATGAAATATATTTCCAAAATAACTATCAGGGGGTGATTAGGGATCGATACTGATGCCAAAAATGCAATCATTAAAATTTTTGTCTGTCTGTCTGTCTGTCTGTCTGTCTGTCTGTCTGTATAACCGTTATAGAAACAAAAACTACTGGACGGATTCTAACGAAACTTGGTACAATTATTCTTCATACTCTTGAGCTGGTTATAGTATACTTTTCATCACGCTACAATCAATAGGAGCAGAGCAGTGAAGTTAAATGTTGGGAAAACGGGAGAAGTTACTCCATTTTTTAAGCTTCCGTCGCGTGTGCAACCTTAATGGTTAAAGCTACTCAGAAATCATGTATGACGGAAATATTCTCCTTAAAATTATAAAAAAAATATCCCACGACAGCATATGTCTATCTTTTATGATTGACTCACAATAACACGTGTAACTCCCGATAGCTTAGCAGTTCGAAGCTTTCTGATTATTTTGTCTACTCTTATAATCTAATAAAAAAAGTTAATTGATTGATTGATTGATTGAACATTATTAACTATTCCATAAAAAAGAATCATAGAAATCGGTATAGAAACACCAAAGTTATACATGAAATACGCTTAATAATAAGCCATCGCGCGTGAATACTGGATCATGCTTTAAGGATATTATTTTTGTATAAGGTCGCGAACGTACAGGCAGGCAGCTTGCTTGGCGCCTAGAGACTAGCGAGTCACCTAGCGAGTAGCTTCGTAAAACGAACATTCTCGAACGTTCGCGACCGGCCTAGCAGCTAGGCGCCAAGCGCGCAGTGCGGCCGGTCGCGACCGTTCGAGAATCGGTCGCCGCCTGTGGTCGCCGCACTCGAGGAGGCTCGCGGCCGAAGGTATAAAAAGGCGGGGCGTCCGAGCGCGAGCTTCAAAGCCTGGCTGGAGGCTTTATTACTATATTAAGGCCTTCACAGGCAAGTCCGGTTAAGCAAAAGCCAATCTTCTCAGGTTGGCCACACATAAAAAAAAAATAAAAAAAAGCGCGAGCTTCATACAATTTTTGCCAGTTGATGCGAATAGACTTTCAGAGCGTTCGACCTTATTGGCAGACAATACTTAATTTAGTCTTTGATAATTTATTTTTAGATTCCTTTTGTTGTTATTTTATAAAATAGGGATTAGTTATTTTGGTAGTGTATAAATATTCGTTCAAATTACAAATTATTAATAGTTTAAATTTTATTTCTTTTTAGGTGAAGTAGTATATAGTTTTAGATACCGACAGGTTTATAAATTTTGGCTAATTTACGTTCCCTTTTTTATATAAGATTTATTTTCATTTACGTTTTAGTTTTATTTTCATTTGGTATATAAAATTCTTCCGTTACTGAGTGAATTACTGACAGATAACGCAACAACACAACCAAGACTACTGACTGGTCGTATGAAGCTGCATGTAGGGTCTTTGGGGAGTTTAGGGGAGCTCTAAGAGAGGATTTCCCGAAATTCCTACGGGAGCGGGATGAAAACGGGATATGCGCGTACGAAGTCGCGGGCAGAAGCTAGTTTATAAATAAATTATTCAATAGCCTTTTCCCAACTGTGTTGGGGTCGGCTTCTAGTCAAATCAGATTTAGCTGAATACCAGTATTTTACGTAGAGCGTCTGCCTACTAGACCTCCACAACCCGTAAACTGGGTAACACGGTATAACTTCTTTGCAAAACTGGAGTCAGATTTACTGGCTTCTGACAATCCGTAACCACTGCCAAAGAGCTACAAATGACAACCGGGACCAACGGCTTAGCTTGCTTTCCGAAGCATAGCGGAAACTGATCGGTACGTTAAGATGGACACCCATCCACAGACCAACCTTGGCAGGCGTTGTTTAACCTGAAAGATCGACCCATGCGTCTGTTAATGTTTAGCCACGAGCTACTCAATTGCCAAGCTACGATTTGTGTGAAAAAAAATGCTTATCTTATGCTTTGATTGTATTCATGCAGTCAAAATGAAAAGAAACTCTAGAATCCTATTCCAGAGCCTTTTTTTTTTAATCGACGGTTCTTAGAACCGTCCATTTATCCGGGACAACAAGCAGTATGACACTAAGCAATGTAGGGTGCTATATTTTTTTTTGTAATCGTTTCATTACTTCCATCGATTTACTTTCACGAACTTTCCAAACTCGCCCTTGCACTGCACTTAACTGTCACCAGCCACCAATAGACATTGGCTTCCCCGGAGTTGAACAGAGGCTCGCCAATCACCAAAGCTTTCAGTGCAATGAACAAACATAATGTAACTCCTCGTATTTGCTCTAGTTCTTTTGATCTGCATGTTACTGCAGTGTACAGGTTTAGGAGAGATTTATTGAAGTGAAAACTTCTTTAGCGGCGTTGAACACATTTCTTTAGATGGGTATAAAATGTTAAACTCGCGTCAGGACACGTGACCTGGTCGAAAATTCGAAGGAGGATGATTCAAAAATGCACAACGTTAATGTTCAAGTTTTCACTTCTGCCGGCACTCCCGGAGTGCAACCCGTTGTTTTTTCTGGTAGAAGCACACAATCCTTATCATTATAAAATCTCTGCTATGAGAAACTAAAAGATCGCTTCTACTAAAGCAGCTGCGAGCTGCAGTTACTGATAAATAATCTTTTTTTTTTAACTTTTTACAAAAAAGTACAACCGACTTCCAAAAAGCAAAACTACAAGGTGTTTCTGTTAGTTTCTTCGTATTTTGACACCGACTTCCGAAATTAAAGTTATTTTTTACTGGAATTAGAAGTCGGTTGAATTTTTTGTAAAAAGTTTTTATTTTTCACTTTTTAGTGGTACTCCACACCTAACAACACCACTGCAAAATCGCAGAAAAGCAAAATACGCAATTTCGATTACTTGGATGACATAAAACCATCATCAAAGTGACGAATTCCAGCTATTTCGATTTAAAATCCAAAGTTCGTTACCGATTTCCATAAAACTTAAATGGGTCCAATCTGCAAGTATATCCTTTCAGATAAAACGAATTTTTCAAATTGGTTCATAATTGTCGGAGATATGAGGTAACAAACATTAAAAAACCATACAACCGAACTGATAACCTCCTCCTTTTTGGGAAGTCGGTTAAAAAAGGCAAACATACACACACCCGGATCAACTATCTGAAGGCCATACAAATAAATGTTCTGTGCGGGAATTGAACCAACGACACGCAGCTCAGCAGTCAATCGCTAAACCACTGTGCGAATCGTGTCGTCGATTGTAAAGTATTTCGGAAATGGTCCCTCTCCTATTTCCACACACGTCGCGGGCAAGCACTTTTGGTTAGAGGAAAGTTCTTCCCTCCATCATCTGCCTAGCCTGTTCCCAACTATATTGGGGTCGGCTTCCAGTCAAACCGGATTCAGCTGAGTACCAGTATTTTACATGGAGCGGCTGCCTACCAGACCTCCACAATCCATTAACTGGGTAACAGGGTTCTCCTTGGCAAAACGGTGTCATATTTTCTGGATTCTGACTGTCCGTAACGACTGCAAAAGGCCTCCAAATGACAGCCGGGATCAACAGCTTAACGTGCTTTCCGAGGCACGGAGGAAACTCGGTATGTTAAGATGGTCACCCATCCACAGACCAGCCTCGGCAAGCGTTGCTTAACCTTTAAGACCGACCTGTGCGGCTGTCTTTTTTAGCCACGAGCTCCTCACAAGCAAGCACTTCTGGTAAGAGGGTGGTTGGAAAGAACTTCCCTCTAAAAAATTCGAAATATTTTAGTTCATGAAGGCCTTCATGGGCGCTTATAAAAAGCTAGAAGCACGAACCGAATTGGTCGCTTTGCTATGGAGATGAACCGCCAAGATCTTAGGTTGCACTTAAAAAATAACCGGCCAAGTGCGAGTCGGACTCGCACACAGAGAGTGGCATAAACCTTAATTTATATTATTTGTTGTTATAGCGGCAACAGAAATACACAATCAGTGAAAATTTCAAATGTCTAACTATTACAGTTCTTGAGATACAGACCGCTGACAGACAGACGGACAGCGGAGGCTTAGTTATTCTCAATTCTTTATTGCGTACCATAATGTATACAGTTGGAAGAAAATAATACGGTTCCGTTGGTTACCCTTTGTGTACGGAACCCCAAAAACACTCCCGCCATTACCTCTTTGGCTTCTCTTGATTACATCCAGCTGCTAAGCTAGGGTTCAAAGTATTAGAGTAGATAAGTAAGCCCTTCAAAATTATAACCCTGATCTTTGTTTCCCAGGACCACGAGTGGATCACAGACGGCGGCAAGGACCCGCTGCCATCAGAACAGGAGAACTGCCGTCTGGTGGAGGTGACGGACGAGGACATGGCGCAGGTCGTCACCTCCATCCCCAACCTGTCCACGCTCATACTCATCAAGACTATGTTGAAGAAGCATAGCTTCCAGGTGAGAAATCTTTGGTCATTAACGAACTCAATATTGCAAGAACCTTTAGACAAAGTGGCATTCTTCCAGCGATTTGCGTGACATTTCAACTGCGTTTGTCAAGTCCATACATTTTTGACGTTTTGACAATCGCCTTTGCCATTCTATCAGTTGCAGAATATCACTTGTTTAGAGGTAAGGTTACTTCTAGGCTGGCGTGCTCCATGGTCGCTTTCTATGATAATAAAACCAACGCTACCAACGTTTAAAAAAATGGTGAAGGAGCATTATCTCTCACTATAATTTTTATCCAAACTGAAACTGTATATCTGATATTTATTAGTATATATATATATATATATATATATATATATATATATATGTATGTATATATATTTTATTATTATTCTTATTTTATCTTTTGTATTGTTGTTTCACATTATTGTGTCTAATTAATAATATTTATGATGTTGTACACTGACCGCCCTAAATCTAACTTCTTTCGCTAAATCCATCCAAAGGTTGTCTGTAAGAGATTGCCCTGTGCGATAAGACCGCCCATTGTACACTTGTTTTGATCAAAGTTTTTCCTGTATTTGTTATGAGGTGTACAATAAAGTATATAATAAATAAATAATAAATAAATAATAAAAATCCTTGCTAAACTCAAATTAAGGATACTTATATTATTGATAGACTCGCGTTAGAACACAATCTCCCAACCACTATCGAAAGATAATTTACTTCAATTCAGGGGATTTTCTTATTAATAAGTAACCATTGAAGATGTGAGTAACACCCTCAGTTATGCCAAACCAAAACGACCGAAAAATTTTTGAATTATTATCGTTACTATGCTACAAAGAACTTTCCAAGCACAAATTCGAAGTCCAACCTTCTAACCGTACCATTTCTCCCCAGAACCCGTTCCTCCGCAGTCGAGAAGGCAGCACGTCTCGCAGAGAGTCCACTAGCGCCCGAGGCGAGGCTGAGAAGCCCACCGCCGCCACCAAGAGGGGCGGGCTCGCCAGAGCTGGCCGGTCACTGTCCGCCCCTGGCAACTATCTCACTGAAAGGTTGGTCACACTGCTGAATAGCTACCATAAGATGGCCAGTCTCAAAATTTTCGGCTATATGCGAAGTTGTCTTTGGTTTTTCGAGGACTCTAGTCAAAGCGTCATTCTAGCGATAGCGTTTGTCGAAAAGTCAAAAATTTATGAGAATAACATTGAAATGACACTTGATCAATGTCAAACATATTGGCATTTCTAAAAACGCTATCAGCGATAGGATAACACTCAATTTATATCAGAAAATGTTCTGATACTTAACACTAAATATAATCATTATTTCAGCAGGCAATCGTCATTCGACATTGGTCTAGAATCAGTCCAAGAATCCCGAGACCAGAGTCTGGATGCCTCCAAGGATTTGAAGAGTCCTCAGAGTCCACCAGATAAGGAAGAGACGACCGCGCGGTGATACGCCCCCCACGCCGACCAATGGCTGTTCCGCATTCAAATCGTCTTCGAATTCGCATAGCCATTGGAGATCGGCAAAGCAATGTTGCAGCTTTGATAGAAATGTTGCCAGCATTGAAACTTTTTCATTCGTACTTGAAAAATGCATTGAATTGATATTTTTAATAATTTTAATATCTCGTTGACGTCAAAATTTGAGATTTTAGGCTGCTATGTGATTATGTTCCAATTCGGAACTTGAGTAAAGTTAAGGAAGTCCCATTTATAATTGACTCTAATTTTGACGACAGCTTATCGAAGAAAACTTAAACTTTTCACTTAAATTACTAATTCATTCATCCGCTAGTCCTATTCACTTAATATTGTAAATATTTTAAATAACATTTGTCCTCTTTGACTTAAAAAGCACTTAAATATTTTTAATAAGATAATTAGGTCTATTTACCGAGGCTGCCTTGTTGAGACACTACTAGCTCAACTGGCATACCAACTATGATCCCTTAATAATAGCAATTTCTAGTCTACTCGAATCATCTACTTCTATACAAATAGCAACAAGAATCAATCAAAAAGTTATCCTTCGCATACGTGACGTTCAGACACAAAATATTCCGCAAACACATGAAAAAATATCTGTTCCAACAAGATAAAATGTTGCCATGTGTAATATTACGTGGTTCGCAAGGTGGTCTCGCACAGAGCAAACTTTTACAAAGGCCGTTTATAATGTAAATATTTTAGCATATTTTTAATAATAATTCATAAAAATTGCTCAATGCTTGTTTGATATCATTGTACATATTGTAAGCTTTTAGGTTAAACAACAGTTTTATAAAAATACAAAATACAATGGGCTTGTTCGTTGGTATTTCGTTTGGTGTTTGAGTTAGTCAAACGATAGCAAAATTCAGTTTGTTGAACGCGAAATGTGGAAAATATTTATACTGGCGGAAACACTAGCAAGCTATATTAGAATGCTTTTTTCCTTAGCCAAGATTTCCCAATGTACTATTATTTCCTATAACTATTTTGTATTCTTATAAAACTCTAAGTTTTAATTATTAACATTGTAAGTTATTCTAGGGGTCAGTGGGCAATAATAACAACGTGAAAGAATTTCATGCAATAGCCATCAACATAATGTCATTTAAATTGCAAAATATTGTGCCTCGTTAGGGTTTAACGTTTTCATTTTTGAATTTATTTAATGCCCCGATGAAAGCAATTTATATTGCATTTATTCATCGCAAGCCTGCATCGTTGATAGATGTTTAATCCAGAAACATCAGGTATTCCGTAGCAAGATATTCTGCGGTTTTAGCTTAGTCTGTGGTTTGAGGTGGGGCCCACCTTATAACTCACTGATATAGCCGTCCCCTAAACCGGAGTTGGAAGTGGTCCGGAATTACTGATCAAACTCAGAGCAGATCGTCATATCGAGACAGCTTTTCTCTTACCATTTTGGCAAATGTCAACCCCACCTTAATATTCAACAAAATTAGGTTAAGAAAAGTACCTGCATAATAATATATAAACTGCCTAGACCCCTAGGAAATTTGCGCCCTACCTACAGGTTAAAAGCGCATATATAAAGCAAGCAGCTATGTTAAGAGATTGACCAATTTTCACTGTCAAATTAATTTCAATTATAATGACCATCTATTGAGTCGAGCAGGCGTTTATAGTCTGTGCATTGTGCTGTCAGCTCTGACGTTAATATCAAACGGAAATTATGGCGCGAAAATCGAGCGAAATGGCGGAAGTTATTGGCAAATTCAGGTGTTCGATTGTGGCCATAATTTTGAGGAAAATTCGATGTTTTGATGAGAATTTTGTACTTACGTTACCTACATTTGTACCTACTTATGTTACGTTGGCATTTTCTGTTCGTAGAAATTTACTCGAACGTATTTTGTTATTTGATGTTTGCTACAGCTAGCAATTTTTTTTTAATTTCTTGCCATAGCAGAACATTTGGCATTGTTTTTTTAATCTTCACACTAATAGCAAATATAGCAATGCACAGGTTATAACCAAATCATAGATAAGGTGCATGTTAGTGTACAGGGTCCCGATCACTGAAGTACTTACGATTTTTGTGTAAAATAAGAAGATTTTTATTAAATATTTTAATTAACAAAGTCCAAGCTTAGATATTAGGTGAAAGGAAGTTTATTCTCTACGTTCTGCTGCGATGTTCTCTGACGGACACTTTGGCATTCTCCTCAAAGAACAAAGTCCATAAACAATAGTTACATATAGAGGTATTGATGAAAGCATAGACGTATAAAATAATGATTTAATTATTATGTTAAAACAAAATTAATGACAACACGCTTCAAATCAACGCATTTTTTTATTTTAGTTTTCAAATTAAATTTAAGTACAATCTTTGGAGCTTTTATAAATCTTATTTCTACGTGAAATCTTTTTCAAACTGTCGAACTAACGAGACTACTTGCACCGATTTTTATTTTTGTTGTTTCTTAATTATAAATTATAAGCAAGTTTCTCATGACCTCAAAATTGTTCGCTACTTAGGCAGTGTTCATTAACTTTATTGCTCGTCCAGCAGATTTTTTCTTTGTGTTCCTAAAATAAGCAATTATTATCTATGGTCACTCAGCCGAAGTCTTTTTTTGAAAAGAAATTATAAATCGGTAAGAATATTAAAACATTCTTAAGATGTTAATCAATTTTGTTCAAATAAATTAATCGTGAAGTATAATTTATAAACACGAAAATACACGGTACGAAGTTGAGAAGAATTTGTTAAAACATATTTTACCTCGATGAAATTCTTGTAAAAATAAGGCATCTTGCACACTTGGCTACTTGAGGTTGCTAATACTGGATATTTACGAACGGTACGTAGGTACTCTCAGAATTTTTGCTACTTCTTGAAAACTAGCTTAGTTTTCTGCAAGTAAATGTCACATTTGAGACTAATAGAGGTTGCCCTGTTTCTTTCCTTTCGTATCTCGCATACCTTTTTTTTCCTTTTTTTTTAATATTGATAGGCGTACGTTTGACCGCTATCTCACCTGATGTTAAGCGATGATGCGGTCTAAGGTGGAGCACGCTTGCCTAGAAGTAACCTATTCTTACTTCTATACCTACCAAAAACTAAACTCTTAAGCCATTCAATCTTACAAACCTTTCAAAACTTTTAAACCATTTGCAGCTACTGTACTGTAGTAATTGAATAAAAATCCATGCGTCCATTGAATTGTGACTCTGATACCGCAATTGACACGCCTCTCTAACTAATACTTTCGAGATCAAAGCTTTATTCCCAAAACTATTCCCTCATCATGAAACCGGACGGTCCGGTTTCAACTGGTTTGTGTCCAAAAGTGGTCAAGTATGCAAAGTGCCTGCCCAAGGTCGGCCAGAGTCAGAGAACACCCCTTTATCCTTTGCAAGCCAAGGTCCAAACTTATGCCTTTGAATGTTGTGATAGTCTAGAACGAAGGTATGCTTATATTAATTCTAAATAGTACTAAAAAAAAAAAGTTTTAAAACTTTTTAAAATATTATCTCTCAGATTATAAAAAATATATTATTATCTATGATATAAACGAAGAAATTTTTAAATAATCTCGCGAAGATTTTAATGTAAGATTTTTAAATGGTCAATACGTTAAGTTTTGTTCTTTATTGTTTTTGTTTAATTTACGTTTGTGGAAAAACTTTTGGGTTTGTTTTCAGTTGATTTGAATATAAATTTATGCCATGTTTGAACTGAAATAACATCGTGGATTGATGTTGAACGTTGTCAGTATTAGCACAGTGGTCTAGGGGAGAAAAACACAATGTGGCGGCTGCCTAATGTAGGTAAAGCGAATATATGTATCTACTCATGTTTATTGCCTCGGGTAACATTCTCGCAAAGCTGTAGCGTCATAGGAGGAAGAATGCGTATATCAAGATACGTGTAAACTTTTCTTAGAAGCACTGGGACTCTGAAGGCAGCCAACTGTGAAGTTCTAAGACCTAACTTTTATGAATTGCTTAACCTCAATGGTTTTTTTTATATTGATAGGCACCATGTTTGCGTTTGTTGTCAAAGCTCAAGTCATTTTATTTGATTGACTGTGATGTTATTTCTGTTAACCAATCGCAGTTTGTCAAATTGAATTAGATAGCGTGTTAGTGATTTTTTAAATCTTTCGTAAGTTTAAATTTAATTCTTAATATCAATTGCCTTTTGACAGCGTTCAACAATCAATATCTATGCCAGATCCTTTTCTTAAATAGTCGTAAACATAAGTCGCAAAACACACATACACAAACACAACTGTTCACAATATTTTGAACCAGAAGAAATTGTAATGAGTTTTTGATTTTATTAATATTTCATATTTAACAATTTAATAAAAACACTTTAATAGAAATACTACTGAATTTTATTTTCCTTCTCAAGCTGGCAACCCAGTAGATATACTAATCAATATTATAAGACTTTCCGTTACTGAGTGACTGACGCACAGCCAAAATTACTACCTAGTCGTCGAAAGCTGAAAGGAGGATGGCGAGGTTGCATGTACAATGGGACCCACTGTTAGGAGTATCGTACAGTATGGAAACTTATAACTAGTTGCAGAACTATATAAAACTAGCAAAAAAGCAAATGGGCAGTAAGTCGTAGAGGTTGGGAAATGTAATAATTAGTAATCGGGCAATGTACAATTGACAATTCACACAACGCATTTTAACGGGTAACTAAGTCCAAACCACTTGCAAATCGCAATCCAAAGGTAAAAGCTGTTGTCTTAGTCGGTATGTAGAAAAGTCAGTCCAAAGGTAAAGCTAAGTTGTCAAGAATCACAAAATCGCATAGAAAATAATAGATATCCCACGTTAGCCGCTGAAAACAAACACTAATTGTTTTGACACTGACAGCCAACTCCAGTTGACAGCTTAACGTTCCATTCTACGTTATCACAAATAATGGCAATAATTATAATATTGTACATTTTTGTATAAAAAATGTAAATGCATTTTTAATATTAACTTTTGTATGATTTTTTCATATTTTACAAGTTTTGTTTAAAAAAAAGTAATTGACAAGCATAAACAAGTGTAAGAACGTAAATCGTGTAGGTAATGAAAGAGTAGGTTGGAATGTTTAAATATGAAACACGGTGCGTTTAGTAACTGCATGATGACTTATTTTTATGTAAATAAAAATCTTTTCTAACTTTTAATTCCCATCACCCAGTGACTCAATATTTTTTATATAATCCTTTAACAAACTCTTAATTATAGTAAATATGAACTTGCAAGTGAATGACACTTAGTTAATTTATAAATAATGTGGGTCCAAATTCGCCATCCTCCTTTGACATGAAGCTTCCCTACACTGCGTAGGAGAGCACTGAGAGAGGATTTCCCAAAATTCCTACGGGAATGGGAAAAATGGAATACGCGCGTACGAAGTCGCGGGAAAAAGCTAGTCACTTCATATTATATTGTATTAAACTTTCATGGTCATTAACATTAGAATAAAAAGGTACATGGTAGCAATCCCGATATGAACTAGTCACTACATATTATTAAAAAACAAAGTCCTCCGCCGCGTCTGTCTATTTGTCTGTTCGCGATAAACTCAAAAACTTCTGCACCGATTTTCATGCTGTTTTCACCAATGGATAGAGTGTTCTCGAGGAAGGTTTAAGTATATAATTTGTGAAGCGTTTGAAGCCGCGGGCATCAGCTAGTATAATATAAATGTCACCGCAGTCTTCGTCATCTATGTAGAATACCAGAGACAATCCGTCACCAAGAGACAAAGCTGCTAATGCCCTACATTTATTTAATCGGTTGCCTATACTTTCATTTCGTCATTTCGTGTTTTACGTTTTCGAGCAAAAGTATTTTTGAACATAAGTATGACCCAATAGATCTGGATTTCCTTTCGGTTGGGGGTGCGGAACACAGCAATGTTCCACATAATGCCTCAGAATAGGGGAGTAAGGACTCTCCACGTCCACTATTTGCAGGATGCTATGGTCACTGCCCCACGTTCTACGCATCAGTGATGCAGCCTTCTTGCGCATCACTGCATGTAACCCATCAGTTCGGTTCTGAACAAACATCTCTAATGCACTACAGAAACGGAGCTGTTTCAATAGCATCCTGAAAACATTATTGTATTGGACACGCAAGACATCCATCGAGCTTTTGGTGGAGTTGACCCACGAGTTGACCCATAGACGACGTACACACCTAGACAAAACGCCTTGAACAAGGTGATTTTAACTTGGTCCGCACAACGAGAAAATCTACGGGCCAACATGTTGCCTCGTACCGCCAGTGTTCTATCTACATCTTTAAGGTATAGTTCATGGTCTGTATGAAAACAGATTTTAGCATGTTCATAACATTGCACATGGCTGAAAGTGGTGAAGCATAGAGTAGTATTTTTAAATTTATAATCTTAAGGCTTGTATACATGCCAATGACTTTGTGCATTAGAGATAGTGCGGGAGTACGCGGACTTTAACCGGTCGCGTTTTAATTTATTATAATAAATATTTAACACATATTTTTTTAAAGTAAAGCTGTAGATTTATTTTTAATACTTTTTTGATGAAAGTGAAGGAATATAAAGATTTGGTGGTTTTTTTTTTTCTTACTAATTAATACAGGTAGAGAAATTATGGCTGAATCAAATTACTCTCTGGCTCTGTTTTAAAGAAATCTCTTCTAGCATACCTGCGTCCGACCTTACTAAAATAAATATGACGCTAATATTTACTAAACCTTTCTCACAGTTGCAATATCCCCTGCCGAGTAGGTCCTGCCACGTTCCACTCACAGACCACTCAGTTCGTCAGACGTAGTGTTGTGCCCATAGAGCACTAAAACGCCTCAGTGGACAATGTTAAACGGCATTGTCAAGCTTTTCCAAACTTTTCCGTTAGTAAATGTCATCATCATCATCTTTTGCCATTTTATAATTATTTTCTATTATTTTTCATTGTTATCAGTCAAAAAGCAAATCAATTATTAGTTTTTACTGCATGTGTACCTAGTTGTTAAGCTTTATTATTCGCAGACAATGAAAATTGTTTATGAATAAATAAATAAATCAATCAAATCAATCTTCAAGTCAACCGAAAGATGTCTACTGCTCGACATAGGCCTCCTACAAGTGCTCTGCCCATTGATATTTCTGTTTGGCGATAATGCGGCTAGTATCGCTAAGCTTTTTTTTTTAATTTCTGGCTAGAAATCCACAAGGACTCTCTCACTCACAGAGGACATCCTCTGTCTTCGGGTGAACGGAGGATTTAGTAAGTCTTCCACTGACTAAAACCACCTCGTGTTCGTTTGTACACTTTCACTCCCTGTGCAAGTGTACGAGGAGCTATGGGAGCATATGAGCAATCTACAACGCACATCCCGACTGGTGCTAGCCGAATGTCGGCTAGCTTGGTTCAGCTGCAAATATCTTAGTGTCTGATTCGATCACTAAAGGAAACTCAAGCTTTGTAATGTTACCGTTGATCATAAGCTTGACAACCCGTGACCTCTTACTACGACTATTTCAGCCGAATTTCGATTGTTTAGAACACCATTCTTTTTCTTAATTTTATGTTTTTGTTTCCCAAATTTCTTAATATTTTTTTTTCATATTGTGTTTTTACTGTTGTGTTGTGTATGTGTCGAATAAATGTTTTCTATTCTATTCTTTTCTATTAATTACGTGACAATAATAGTTATTATCAAGGTCATATCTAGTCACGGGGTTCCCTACTCTATGGCCGTGCCCATTTACACAAAATTGAACCCGAGGCGGGCCACGATCGATTAACTGTTGTTTTTGATCGCTCGACTGAAAACGGTCAATGGGGGGCGGAACAAGTTTCACAGCAATTTGTTCATACCCAGAGGAGTTTGAAAGAACAGATTGTCTTAAGTTTGGGACAGTTGTGGTCAAAGGGTAGTGGAGATTGAAGACTGCTCTGATTTGATGAGAAAAGTATGATAGGATGGTTATTATTTATTTATTTATTTATTTAAATTTTTCGTACAAAAAAAGGTACAAAGGCGGACTAAATGCCTTTGCACCTTAAACTGATTAAACTTTTGAGGTTGATCATCTTCATGTTTCAAGACACTTTTAAATCTTTAAGAGGTTTCCTAAACAAACGCGAGAGAATGTCACCCATTGATTAGTAAAAATTTTAGTCAATCAGCTAGAATGGTTGTGGTGTAGATATAAATTGTTAATTTTTAAGCACACGCGTTATAAATCAAAGAAGAAAGAAAACTTTTTAATGATAATATCTAATAGTCTCCCCTCCAAATTCATATTTTTTATGGCGAATGAGCCGGTTTCCTGCCAGTGTCACGTTAGGAATTCACTCATTTGTTTCCTGAGTTTGAGATTGCTCCATTATTTTATTTTCATCGTTCCATCATGGTCATCAACGCAAATATTTTCAGATGACTGACTTTTAAAACTCCCCATTTTGTCCGATATCCCATACATTGTAAGTATTGTTTGATACTTTGACTTAGCTAAAACTTAGTGACCCAAAAAATGAAGGGATGTGACTTCGAAAAGTAAAAATAAACTTTATTTCATGAAATATATTATCTCGTCAACTAAGGAACATTACAATAATTTTATCGCAATAAGTTTTTGAGTATTCATTTCAAATATTGCAGGCACCAACAAACTAATGAATTAGACCTCCTTATTCGTAAATGGCTTCGAATCTTTAGCTTTGTCATCATCTTTACGTTTCTTGTCTTTCTTCTTTTTTTTATCTTTCTTCTCCTTCTTATCTTTGCTCTTCTTTTTATCTTTCTTGTCACCTGACTCGTTACTTGACTTGTCACCTGACTCATTACTTGACTTGTCACCTGACTCATTACTTGACTTGTCACCTGACTCGTTACTTGACTTGTCTTTAAAGTCAGCAATCAGGATTGCTGGTTGAGCGCCTAACGCTGACAAATTGTCGCTGTCTAACACAAGAGAAGATGTTGCTAACGGCTGACTGACGTCAGATTCATGATTGATAACTTCAGTATTACTTGGATTGTTTACAATAGCTTGATCATTTGAGCCACCGGAAACTAGAACCGCTAGTTGTGCACCGTTCTGGTTGCTAGATATATCACTTTGAGTTTCCACATTCACTATCGGATTTGTAATCAAAGGATGATTGTATCCGCTTGGGATTGATATTACAACTCCAGACTGGTCTGGTGTGTTTTGATTGTTAAGCATGGTTCCTTGAATTGGTTGATTCTGTCCTTGCGGTTGATTTGATATTTTAGGCTGATTGTACCAGTTTGTGCCACTGTTGACCGGCATTTGGACTGCAGGTTGGTATGTTGGTTGGTTGTTGTTAATCATAGGTTGGTAAGACACCTCTTGTTTTTCTTCTTGGTTAGGTACATTCTGCCCTTGTCCTAGATTCGATACGATTGGCTGACTATATACGTTTGAGCCACTGCTAACTGTTTGTTGAACTGCTGGCTGGTACTGAACATTTTGATTGTTAGGAATGGCTACTGTTATCGCTCCTTGACCTTGGTTTGCTGCCATGTTCGACTGAATGTAGCCATTTGAGGCAGCTGGCTGAGCAACCGTATTCGGATAAGCCTGATAAACAATCACATTGCTTGGTATACCATTATTGACTCCTTGATTTTGTATAATTTCACCCGAACCACAACCATTTGACATGGCATTCACACAAGCTGGCACTTGAACATATATTGGACCATTTGAAGCTTTATTGGGGATTGTAGCATAAATTACGTTTGTTCTTGGGTTCTGGATGGCTGGCGCAGTCTGGATATTATTAGGGACTGTATTGGCTATGATATAATTCGTTCCCTGCACTTGGTTACCATTCTGTACAGGTACATTGTTTGGTGCTGAATTTACGACCACGCCCGGAATTTGTATTAGCTGTCCATTGGAATAGATCGTAACATAACCAGGATTTTGAGAACCTGCATTCAAATTAGTTGTAGATTGTCCAGGGTTAGGTACAGCATTATTATATCCATTTGACACTCCCAACTTATCTGGCGTCATTTGAATGTCAGATGAAGTCGGTTGATTATTAACAACTTGATAAACCTGATTGTTACTTTGTCCAGGATTGTACGGAACATAAATTATATTGTTACCAGGCTGATTACCATTGGGTGTGATAACTGTATTCGGATTAGGATTGTTTTCATGTAAAAGATAAAGGTTATTCCCATTATTACCTTGTCCTACAAGTAAGTAGTCCTTCTTTTTGTCTAAATCTACTTGTTTATCACCCTTTTCCCCTTTTCCAATTTCATCTTCTTTCTTAATAGCATTTGTTTTCGGGGGAAATAATTCGTCATTATTTACCGGGTCTGGAATTTTAGGTTCGTTTAATTTATTTTCCACATCTGGAATATTACTCGTAGCTTCGTTTAACTTATTGTTAGAATCTGATTTACTAGCTTCGTTTATTTTAGGATCGTTTTCCTGTTCTGTTGGCGTTTTGTCTACTGGTGGTTTCTCTTTAGGTATTTCTTCTTGTTTCTGGGCATTGGGCTCTTCTTTATGATCTTGTTTTGTATTTTTTTGTGGGTTATTTCCTCTATGTGATTGTTGATGTCTATGAGAGTTATAACCTGGATTGGGTATATTAAATACATTATTTATTCCCGGCATATGATCCCAGTTTCCTTGAAAATATGGATTAAAAAACGGGTCAACATTTTCATAAGAGTTATCTCTTTCATGGCTTTCGGAAGAGAATTGGTGTACATCAGGATTACCGAAATGGTGGAACCATGTTCCATAGCCATCGTTATACCCTATGTTCTTGTGGGTTATCCGGTTGTCTCTGGAACCTGGATGATGCAGCCCCGGAATGTTGTCGAAGAATGGTATATTTGGAAGCTGAGCCTCTGCTAGAGCTACCGCTACCAGAGGTAGCATAACCTGTAACGAAACGAACAGATATAGAAAGTATAAGACTTGTGTAAATGTACACGTGCCGTCAGATCAACTCCCAGAGCGCGGGCGTAAATGCAATTTATTCTGTAAAAATAATTCTGTTTTTCACAACTTCTATTAACTGGAACTGCGTGGAGTCATTAATATGTAATCATGATAATAATAGTTATGGATGTTGTTGAAACTTGCACATGATAGAATATTTCCATTATTCAATATTAATTAACAATTGCAGGGACTGTAATTTGAATTACTATTACCTGACCATTAGTATTGATTTATTCTTACAAAGTAAAATTAATGAGTTCTTTCCATGTTCGGACTACCAAACCAAATGCAGGTAATTCATGTATTAAAACTGAATCTGTATATGCATTGGTGGAAGACATATTTGCAAATAGATATGTAGAAACTTAGTCTTTCCTTCTATTTTCTTTTCATTTACGCATATTCTTTGCTCCTGAGCAAACTTCAGGAAGCATTGTTTAGGTATGGAAACGCTATTCGCCATTCAGTCGTTTCAAAAATCAATCAAAGATTCAAAGCATTTATTTCAAATAAACCATTTACAGGCACTTTTGAAATGTCAAGGTCGGTCAGTCAAAAACATGAAGCTATTTGCACGTTCCAAAGCGTAGATCTCTATGGAGAAGAACGTGCAAGAAACTCCACGGACATCATCATCTGCCAAGCCTTTTTTCCTGCTATATTGGGGTCAGCTTCCACTCAAACTAGATTCAGCTGAATACCAGTATTTTACGTGGAGCGGCTGCCTACCAGACCTCCACTACCCAGTTACTTACCTTGGTAAGACTGGTATTACATTTTTTGGCTTCTGGCAGTCCGTTACGACTGCCAAAGATCTACAAATGACCGAGACCAACGGCTTATTACGACACTGTCCATCATATTTCGCCAAAATAAATAATATGGGTAACACTGCCAATATCACTTTTCTAAGAACCTTTAAAAACGGGTACATGATTTTCACATGGATTATTGTTTTCACACACAAGAGGACTGATTCTACTGTTTTTTAAGCAACGTTTACATTCGTATCTCAGTCGCAATCTGGCAAAAATGCCTTAATTTTCATTCATTTTTGACAGACTGTCATTGCAATGCGAATTCAAACGCGCATTGTTTAAAAAATAGTAGAATTGGCACCAAGATCTATTATTTTAACTAACACTCAACAATAAATGAAATTAATTACGAACCTGTATGATACGCGCCATGTCGAATCACTAAATGATAGTTAAATCACTGAGTGGATAATTTAAACGACACACAATGGAAAAACCGTTGTGATTACTTGTGATGGACCAACCGATGTAATGTGCCTTTAATTAGAAATTAATGAACCGCATGATAGTGAGTCAGCTACAGGTTATAGATTTACGTAATGTAATTATAGGGGTATTTTTGGGACAAGTCTCTGACTGTTGATTCTGGTTTTCAGGAGTTGCAGTTGGGAATGAGTGGTGGACATTTCCCACCACAGCAACTCCTGAAAGCCACAATCAACTGTGGCGCCCACCAGAAAATCGCCGAGTCAATGAAGCTCGACGAGTCCCGGAAAAACGATACACTGTCTTGGATCCCGCAACGATATTTATAGAATAGTTATACACAAACCAACCACAAACCACTATTGAGTAGCAAGGATCCTCCGAGCAGACGGCTGTTGTGACCGGTGGGCAACTGGGCAATGATCGTTGACGATGAGCTCAAATCACGCGGAAAATATTGATCTCGCGATGTATGTGGCCGTATAGATGCCACTACATAGTTTTAAGAATGAATGCGGATAGTTAGAACAAGAGGGGAACTCGTTAGTTAAGGGGAGGGGAATAATAATTAGTGACCGAAGGGTAGGGGGCCGAGTCACCCGCGTCCGTAGGAGAATACCCTTCAGCGAATCCCTACACGTGGTCCCCGGGTGGTGCTAAACAGGTGACACTAACCGCCTCCGTGGTCTAGTGGTTATACCACCTGATTCAGACCCAGAGGTCCCGGGTTCGATTCCCAGCCAAGCGGGGCATTTTTTGCTCGGTTTGGTTGGTGGTAGGACTTGTTCTAAGTCCGCCTGGCAAGCTACCACCATCATGTCTAAGTCTGTCGCCATAACAATTATGTTAACAGCATTGTTGTGTTCTGGCAGTTAGAGGTATGATAGCCAGTTCCTCTGTGTAAGAGGATTCCGGGTGAAACTCGCTTCCATCTTCGGCCTAATCATCACTTTCTATCAGGTGAGATTTGGGCCAAGAGTTTCCCCGTTTTGTATAAAAAAACAGTGAACTGTAAATAGGAAACCCTAGCGCCGTGGGGGGGCTCTTGTGCTCACAGCCTTTTCAAATAAATTCTGATATGGCTGGTTGACACTTCCCGTGACCCAAAAGCTGGCTTTTACTTTGGGCGGAGATTAATCATTGTCATTCAAAGTGGCAATGCCGCCAGTCTCTTGGGTACTTTATCAGCTGACAACGTTTAGGACGATTTTTTTTGCATTTTTTTTGTTTTAGTGTTTTCATTTAGTTTAGTGTATTTGTTAATTTTAGTTATTAAGCGTAGGTACTGATAAATATACGAATAAGCTGGAATGAGGGTAATTACTGAGACTTATAGAAAATACAGAAGAATACGTGTTGTGCCAACGCTAAATGCATACATTGTAATTATAATGTTAAGTGGAAGAGCGGAGTCACCTAATACAAGCATCTTCTTGCTTAAAAGGTGTTCTTCAAATCATGTATGTTAATGCTTTATGTAATTGAAATAAACATTTTTTTTTTAAGTAAATGCGGATAGAAGGAAGCAATAACATGGCGATTGTGATAAATATATACTTGAAGGCGTCAACACTCAATACAGTACTAAGCTCTCTTTATTATCTGTGGCTGAGTGCTAGTACTTTGCAAATAGACAGTCCCCCAAAACGCCCGCCCGTTACCACTTCCTAGTGTTTAGCTGTGGAGAAGACGTGGCCAACAAACTCCATAGCAACACATCTGTCTGTTGAGTTAGAAGATCTCGCATTTATAACATTACTAACGAAGTCTGTTTATATTTAATTAAAATAGGTAAACCGACAGTTTCGTTTAAATGATATCTTTATCCACGACATACTAATATGTAAAGTGATTAAAATGCGAGGAGTCGTTAATTAGAAATTTAGTATAAAGTTAAAAATTATTTCACCAACGATAGTACGGTTTCAGCACACCAGGGGATTTAAAAAGGCCACTTTAGCAGAATCAGAAAGCACATCACGCTACCCTTCAGTGTCAAATTTTCCCAATCAACCTTGAACCTAAAGCGTAATAAGGATGAAAATGAAATTTGACAGATTATTGTGTGTTTGGGGAGTTTGCGGTACAGAGAGTAAAGTAATGCAAACCCCCATGGAAAAGGGACCCCGACCCAGGCGGTTGTTGTGCCTGTGGGGCTACTGCCCAATAGTTCATATTCGGCGGATGTATAATTGTTTTAAATCGTATGGTAAACTTTGCTTGCGCGATTTATGATTTTAGTTCGCCGCCAGTTGGATAGATGGCAGATTTGTTTCCTTGGTTTTTTCTTGATGCCGCTACATGTGGTTAATATGATTCTGCTAAGATGGCCTTTTTAAACACGCAGGACTAATTTATTTAGACGTAAACAAAGACAAACAACATCACGGTTAAAGTAGGTAACATCTTCAAACAAACCCTACGTTAAACAAAGCTCATAAAAACCAGTATTTACCGCTTCAAACAGGAATAAACTGGTCTGGCTGACAAACACACCTTTGCAAACAGGACTCGATTCCAAATTCTGTTTTTACAATGTAAATAGATATTAATTATTCATATCCACGTAGTTGCGGGCCCATGTTGCCGACACGTCGGGTTTGCCCGCTGTGCCCGCAGTGCCCAGAGGCCTGCCCGGCCGTTTGCCCGCTGATTTCCCGAGGGAAACACTCGCATGACGTATAAGCAAGGCGATGCAAATTTACGCCGATTCTGAGGCATTGGTAATGTGAGCTAAAGTGATTGGTGTGTAGACTGGGTCAGTATGGAAGGAAGAGAACACTTTATTTTCTGTTGCTAAATTCTTATAACCATAACACAAAGCTTTATGTTAGTGTGAGACAGCATCCCTCCTAACAGCCGTAAGTATCTTAGAAAAAGAATAAATCGTTAACATAACTTTTTGGAAAAAAAATATCAAGCCAAGGGTTACAATTTTCTAGCAACTCCCATCACATATTCACTTTCCTCCATAAAATACTTAACACGTTCAGACCGGCGTGTACCACCGGTGGAGCACGGAGTATTTGCTGACCTGGCGAGGTGTACCACCGGTGGCCACGTCACACTATACTTTCAATATACTAAGATATTCGCGCCGCTTTGAGAGAAAGTGTTGTATTGACCGTCCCCGCCTAGAAAAATTGAAAAATTTTCATAGTGCGGCTCAGGAGGTGGATATTATTTCGAAAAGTAGGTACAAATCAATATTAAAAAAACTGTATTTATTAGAAAAAAATTGACATAATCCCGACATAAATTGTACGAAATACAAATTATTTAAGATAAATTACGTTGAGAAAATATTACATTTTCTCAATAAAGATAATTAAATCAAAATTGAAAAAAATATAAAATGAAATGCCATCGTGGATGGTATGAAATGAAAATTATTTTGTATGAATCGTATTGAAACAATCCAAACACATTGGTTTTTCACACGCAGATCAAAATGTATTTACGCGTTTCGATTTTTATTCTAGCCATATCCGCAGATTCGGTTGTTGTAAAATGGTCGTAACAAGGTCTGCATCTCTTTCGGGTATCTCTGAGCTTTCCTTCCGTTTTCTCTAACTTGTGTTTTGGCTTTCTTTGTGCATGGGGCTCACCCTCCTCTGCAGCGTCATCAGGTTGATCAGTGCTGGGCTTCCTAATCATCTGTTTTATAATTTGTTCCCGAAATTCGAAACTACTTAATTTTTTTCCTGATCCAAATTTTTGGTGAATAACCCAAGCATTTACCAACATTTTGCCACAGACAATCTCAATGATTAGCTTGCGGTACTATTTATTTAACTATAGTACGACGCCATCTGATCAGAAATATCTACCCCCTTTTATATGCATAATTCCTGTCTAATCCTGTCCATGTCCACCGGTGGCCATGTGAAGATTTGCGCCGTAGGATACCAAGTACCTACTCATGAGGTGCCGGTCTAAACGTGTTAATTGTACAGAAATACAATTTCACTCACAAAACACACACAATTTCATAGAACACAGATCATATAATGTTTGAGACTGAGCATTCCTGGGATAAAAAGTAGCCTATAGATGACACTCCGATGAGCGATAACTCGATCGAATCAGTACTATAAATATATGCGGAACAGAGAGTAAAGTCCGCAAACCTCCATTGAAAAGGGAGGATCCTTCTGTCCTGATCCTGTACGGTGGGTAACTGCCCAGTAGCTGATATTCGGACGGTTTTACATGTTCAATTCGCACGGAGAACCCTGATACCGCGATGCAAGAGATCGTTAGTAGTTCGCTGCTGGTGGGCTATCTGGCCCACGTTGAAAGAAAGAAAGAAAAGTGTGTGTATATTTTTCTACGATGGTTTTTCTTTTGACGGCCTTGGTCTAGATCAGGAATGGGCAACCGGTCGATCGCGGCAAGTCAAAAAATATAACAGACATCGCAACTATGTAAAGCTCTAAGTCTACATCAGTATACATAATTGTATACTGTTTCATTTGTAATTTTAAGAAGTACCTATCTAAGTAGTAGATCGCACAAGGTTTTGTCAGTAAAAAGTCGATCTTGGGTCTAATCAAGTTGGCCACTCCTGGTCTAGATAGATAAACTTTAAATTAGGTCATTTCGGTTTTATGTTTCGGTATAGGTACTATGTATTTATTATACGCATATATACTTTATTGTACACCAAAAATTAAATACAAAATAAAACTTAAAACTAAAATACATACAATGGGGCGGCCTTATCGCATTTCGCGATCTCTTCCAGGCATCCTATCTGCTAGTCTGCATACCAAACTCTTTCGCCATTTGTACGTATAGGTTATGTTTTATGTATCGACATCAGTTTCAGGAGGATTTACTTCGCAACGTTAACGTTTTTATTAAAGTAGTTGGATTTAAAGGTTTACTGGATTCGTATTTGGGAGTCAAATTACCAAAAAACTGCGTCATGTGTTTGCAGGAGGTATTGAGTATATGAGCAAAATATTCCTGTGGATAAAGGAATGTTTTGGTCAGGAATTCAAATCATTTGAATGTAGATCATCGATCCTATGATTCTCATAACGCATCCACCTTTCCTTTTGAAGTAACCCTCTTGTAGCTTTTCTTTTAACCATGTAAAATGTTAATGCATTTTCAAAACCACTTTGTTCTCATCTTTGATTCACCGTGAAAATAATTATGATTGCGTTTATGTCAAATATAAACAAGGAAAATACTATGTCACTTTTTCGCAAAAGCAAACGACATGTTTTCAAATCAACCAAACAAACTACTTTATAGTGCCGGACGGTAGTTTTCAACTAAACCTAAGGTTGTGAGAAGAGACACCGTGGCTCCGGAACACAAAGGGCAATGAAGGAACATGGATGGGTTTTAGTCAGTAGAAGTCTGACACTCCCTCCCGCTACACCCAGAGCGGGAGAAGTAATTGGACGACTTCCCATCCCTAAAAAAAAAAAAAGTTTGTGAGGAAGGAGCGATATCTCAATCCTATCTTAATTTCTTCTTCAAAAAATTATCATGAGACATGACGGACAACAAAGTAAGTAAGAAAGTCATTTATTTTCGACCTTTTATCATGGTGATAAAAGGTCGATTCAGCCATATTTTACCATTCGGCATGCAAAAGTAATAATTTGACACTAAAACAATAAATAAAATTAACAAATACATTGAATTGATTTAAATCACAAGTTACCTATTAGATATATCACTACACGCCACTTATTCAAATTGTTTCTCAGTAAGGAATTCGCTGACAGTACAGGGGCCCGAGTCTGCTATTACAATAGTGTCAGAAAGGTCGATCACTGATTTCAAAATGGTTGATTTTGACAAGTTTGGTAATCTACTAACATAATGGCATCATAATGGCGTCATTATATGACATTCCAATGATCAACCACTGACACGCCATTGAAAGAAGCCATATGAATGGTAATCTCGTACATAATGACAGATTTAGTATTTACGAACTTCTCACTACTTCAGATTGCTTATAAAACTAATAAATAATATGTAAAACTAAATGTAAATAAAATCTGGCATGAATAAATGCTCAAATTTAGCTCGGTTTTATAATACGGCATTCCTACCGCAATTCTATTACGAGACCATTGACGTTCCAGTGACCGGCCACTGACGTGCCAGTGAATTTTAGCAAAATGACAATGGCATGACAATGGGATCGTGTCGGAATGACAAATTTATTAAAATAGCAGACTCGGGCCCCAGTTTGCTTTACGCGTTAATAAGCTTCGGAGCCTGTTTTTGAACAGTGATAACAGCAATTCTTTCCATTGCTTAGATAACTTATTATAAATGACCGGAGCCATGCAGTAAGTAGACACTTTTGCGCATAAGTGCTGTTTTGGCGGGATGAGCACAAAGTTTTATTAATCTTAATATTTAACTATAATAATAAATTATAATAAACTAGCTAACCCGGCGAACTTCGTTCCGCCTAACAGTCGTTTTTTTTTTCGTATCCTAAGTTACTCCTTATTACATCAGCTACCTGCCAATAAAAATCCCGTCAAAATCGGTCCAGCCATTTCCGAGATTAAGAGTCCTATTACATTTTTTACGGAAATTCATGATTTTTGACGCTGTAATTATCAGCAGCAGTAAGATATTTTAATTATTTGATCATGAATAACGATAGTGGCAGTCTCTTTCTTGTAAGTTAGAATTACACATTTTCATTTTTCTTTTCGTGTAATTTACTATAAATATTTTACGAACTCAGTTTGCAAGAAAAAATGTCGGCGATGGAACTTTGACGGTCTAATTCACATTGTTACAATCAATTCTTTTAAAAGCTAAAATTACTAAAAGGTAAGTTGAATGTCTTACTTGTTTATTGGAGTTCTAGAATTTCTTTAAATTCCTTGAGTTTTCACGGAAAAAAACGTAAAGAAAGCCTAATTTAAGCCAGAAATGTCTTGATTCAGCGTCCATTATATTCCAAATAAAAACAATTTTATCAAATAAATTAATATGATATAAAATTTCAATCTACAATGAATACGTTTCATTAGTTTTCGTTTGTCAATATAATTTAACAAAATTACAATAAATAAAATAAAGTACTATATATTCTGCGTCAATTCAGCGCGCGCGCTCCTCAGTCTCGCGTGAGCGCCCAAATAAACTATAATCCTATTCAGACTAGTAAGTATCAAAATTGTTTCGCGGACTATAGATGTACTCCCAACGCAGACCAATGTAACTTCGTCTATTGCAAACGAGCATTTACGATTCGTAATAGGACTCTTAACCGGAACAAATTGACAGACAGACAAAAATTGTAAAAAATGTTATTTTAGTGTATATGTGCCGTATATTCATAATCTATACTAATATTATAAAGAGGTAACATTTGTTTGTAAGTTTGTAAGTTTGTATGTAGGGGGTAATCTCAGGAACTACGGGTCCGATTTGAAAAATTCTTTCAGTGTTAGATAGCCCATTTATCAAGGAAGGTTATAGGCTATATATCATCACGCTAAGACAAATAGGAGCGTAGCATTAATGGAAAATGTGACGCAAACGAAGTTGCGTGGGTCAGCTAGTTTATAATAATATTATAAAGAGTAACATTTGTTTGTATGTTTGTAAGTTTGTATGTAGGGGGTAATCTCAGGAACTACTGGGCCGATTTGAAAAATTCTTTCAGTGTTAGATAGCACGCTAAGACAAATAGGAGCGAAGCATTAATGGAAAATGTGACGCAAACGAAGTGGCGCGGGTCAGCTAGTTCATAATATACTTACGTGTAGTAAAAAACGGTTATTTCAATATTACAAACAGACACTCCAATTTTATTTAGGTATACAGATGTGAAAGTTTCCATGAATGTTTGTTACTCAATCACGCCAGAACGTCGAAGGGATCTGGATGAAATTTGAAACAGAGATAGATTTTAGTTTGGAATAGGTACAACATAGTCTACTTTTTATCCCGGGAGTACGTCCGTGAGCGAAGCCGCTGGCAAAAGCTAGTTCCTCATAGATTCGGTGTACAAAGCCACAAAACTTCCGAGCCGCAGCGCAGTTTGGAGAACTGGACACGTTTGCTATTCAGGCGCTCGTTGGCGCTCGAATGGTTCCCCGGAGAGCGTTAAAACAACGCTCAATGCTTGCACTCTCCTGCACTAACTAAACTGCACTATGTGCACTGGTACGAGTGTTTACGGTTCTAGAAAACTAGTTTTGGCCTATTTCAGTAGGACTTCAGAATAGCTCGTGCTAAATAATAACAACAGTAGAGGTCGAACTTCTGCCAGGCTTACGGGGTTGTTTGTGTGAGTCGCCGGCCCTGGAAAGCAAATAGCATTTGGAGGAACACGGGTGGGGTAGTCAGGAAGAGTATGACATTCCCTACCATTCTGCCCAGAGCGTGAGGACTCAATTGATGATTTCACATAATTAAGAAAAATAATCTTCAATGTTAAGGCGGGGTTGCAGTACTTTTTAAGATTTTTGAACGTCTGAAAATCTAATTAATTATGAGTTTTTTAATAAATAAAAATCATTACATAAAAATTGAACATACCCTTAAGTAAATCGTAAAGATAGAAACGCGATTTAGAATGATTGGCTCGATACTTTTTTTTATCAAACATTTTATTATATTATAAATGTGTACTGCTAAGAGATTTCATCACGAATATATATAAAAGTTATATCAATAGATATAGCTTTTTTATTTTGAAGTGTATGTTGAAACCATATTGTATAATTTCTTTATCAGTTTTCGCCAAGAAGAAAAAACAATCAAAATTTAGGCATTATTTCGCTCGCCGGGCAGTCGCTGTTGTTCGTCAAAACACACAGTACTGCAAATTCGCCTTAAGCAACGCTTGCCAAGGTCGCTGCGTGAATATATAAGTTTGATGACATATAAGAAACAGTTGAAGAGTCGTCTCACATGGAGATGACTCCATCAGCAGCTACCTACATAACTTCACAAATCAAATATTTATTGGCCAGAAAATACATACAAATTACAAGGAAAGAACGAGAATAACCAATCATGACCACACCCACTTTTTGGCAGTTTCTAGGAGACGAGCTTGCTATCATCAACCTACACTAATCCGAATATTAGGTAACGTGGTGTAAGGATATCTAATTATATAACAATCACATAGGTTTTCTTATGAAAGGTACACATTATTAAAAGCCCACAATTTTTTTTGTTTCTGGATCAAATAAACTCAATTGCTAATGTTAAAAAATGCGACCACATAATGAACCATTTAAAATCAGACCTCTTAGTTTAGCAGCAGCTACCAATAGATGTCGCTAGCAGTAACGGGTAGCGAGCAACCTCGACACGCCGCCGTTTCTTGAGCGCTCGACTCTGCCACTCTGCACTTTATTCTCATAGCACTTCACGTACCTGGACTAGGGTTGTAATCGAAAATATCTACGCAAAATCCGCAAATACGTTCCGCATTTTCGCAAGAAGTCGCACCTCCGGCTCTGCACCCAAATACGCCTCCGCAAGTTTTAAGTGAGTTTATACCTAACGTTTCGACATGGCCACAAACCATAGGCCTGGTCCACAAATTCAAGTTTGCTCAGCGTGCAATGGAGAGAGCAATGATTCGGGTTTCTCTGACGGTAAGAATTCGCAACGAATTCATTCGCCAGAGAACTAAAGTCACTGACGTTGCGCGTAAAATCAGCATGATGAAGTGGAAGTGGACCGACCGTGTCTGTAGACACACAGACGAACGATGGCACATACATGTGTTAGAGTGGAGAATGTGGATGGGCAAACGTAGTGTGGGACGCCCTGCAGCACGATGGACTGATGAATTGAAGGTGGCTGGCAGCGGATGGATGCGGACTGCTCAAGACCGGGATGTTGGCGCTCTTCGGAAGAGGCTTTCGTTCAGCAGTGGACGGCTATTAATCAATATAATATAACGTTTATTTATCTCCACCACATAATGAAATAATATTACTATCGGTGCTTCAAGCTTAAAATCATAGGTAAATTACAATCGGTGTTATAACATTGATGTTGTGGAGACTGCAATGGAGCCTGTGCTATCATTAAGACTTAAAATTAAAATAAACCATGTCCGTTGAGGTGGTTTAGAAACCCTGACACTAGGGTGTGTGGGGCCGTAGACCTTTCTGCCCTCACGATAATAAGATCTCGGAAACGCGTGGAGGTTGAACTTAAACAGTTGAAATTAAAACCATAATTTTACTTAATTTTCCCAGTTCGTAAATTGGATGGTTCGTAAAACGAACGCACATACAAACTTATTGTTAGACAATTCAGAGAAAAAAATGTGATTTTAGTGACATTGATAACTCAAATTGGCCATTTTTCGACTTAGTGCCTTTGCGATCTACAGGGACGTATACTCAGATCTTCGGCCCCTTGAATAAATAAAACACAAACTTCTAAGTTAACTTAAAAAAAGATACGCCCGTTTATGCCGCAAAAATCGTATACTTTCACACTCTGAGAGTGTCGAAATATACGTTTTTTGCGGCATATTTATTTGGCAAACAATTTTCTGCGATAAGGCAGGACACCCCGACTCGCACTAGTCCGGTTTTTTTTTTCACTAGCCACATCCGCCTCTGCTAAAATGGCGTCCATTAGGTACTTACATCCTTACCTTGAACTAGCTTAGTACTGTCGCACTTGCACTCAAGTACCCGCCGGTACTTTATCTAAGTAGGTATCTAACTGCAGCTACGTGTATTCTGCTCTCTTAAGAAACGTTTCCCGGTAGAATAACATAACATAACACCAGGTAGGTACACGCCAGAGGGACTGGCAGAGTTGTTATTTTTGTTGAAGTCCTGTGATAGTTGCCAACTGTACTCAAACATTATGTACTTTAATCTCTGGAAGCTAACGCAAAAGAGTGCGCTGTTTGATACTGATTTTATGGTTAAGAGTTAATTCCTGTCATTGTGACGGCACGGTTTGTGCAGTGCTTGACCGTTTGGTTTCTGCGCGGCGTGTCGTGGTTTCGATTCCCACACGGAACAATTACGGCCATGGCTCGCGTATGTGAGTTAGGCGGTTATCACACTGCCTCGCAACGCGCTGCATGTTGCGTGTCAACGCGCTCACGCGCGTACTTGCGGGAGTGCAGATCAGCATCATCGTGCGGGTTATTACGCACTCACGCGCGTAGGTGCATTTTGTGAATTCACGGCGGCTCTGACTCATTTCATTCAATGCCGTTCGCTGTGGTGATATTGCAGTGCAGAGCGTCGCATCTGTTTTGATATTATAATGGTTATTAGTGTGGAAATCATTAAAGATACTGCAGTTACACGAACTGTTTGGTTTTTGTACAAACAAACGTCAAGCCCATCCATAATCACGCACGGCACTGCGAGACTCGGTGTGCCATACCTTGCGCCTAGCCCCACACCCACGCGCGTGTGCGCATGTTTCTCCGCTTGTAGGCGCCTGATCTGAATGAACGCGCGTGGATGGATTTTCTGTGTGTTGGACTATGCGTGCTTTCAATACAAACAGAGATATAGTTCTAACCAAACATCTTGGCCGCCCTGAAGTTAGTTTTCCGATGCGCAAGCCTCGCGCCGACTCGCGCGGTGCTGTTTTTGTATGAGATTTATTACTGCGCCCCCGTTGTAGTTAACTTCAGAGCGGCCAAGCAGTTTGACGAGAAGTGTACCTACTTACAAGCAACTTTAGAATAAACATTCACGCGCTACGCTGCGTGGTGCATGGCAATGTGTTAATCGCCTTAATATTATGTTTATCAACGTACCCACAATAGTGGAGAAATGAATAGTGTGCCCGTCTCTATTCATTACTTTATTACACTACAAAAATTGGAAGAGATTTGTAGTTTTCTTTTAATGTTTCGCTATTATTTTTAAAAATAACACCAACATATTATGATTTGATGTTTTTTCCGTCGATTTACTTAATTAATTTCAATACTCAATACTTCAATCATTTATTGCATTCCATATACAGTATTACAAAGATGGTTAGAACAAATATGGACCCTGCCGGGCACAGCAAATAATAGGAGAGAGGAAGAGTGCTTAGCAGTATGTCAAGGTTAGAAATTGTATCAAAAATTATTACAAATGTTAAATTGGATGTATAATTGTAAAAACATGTATATATTTATTTGGTCTGTGTTTATTTGTATAGTACATGTATTCAATAGGAATAGTAACTAAGAAAAAAAAAAAATGGAAAAAAATTAAAAACATAAAATAGATTTAAAAAGAAAAAAGAGAATAAAACAAAAGAATAAAAAAAAGAGAAAAGAGAATAAAAAATATTATTATTTTTAAGTCACTATAATATGTAATCTAATGACACCTAAGACACTTATTTTTATCTCTTTCTCTTTTTCTCTCCTAGACTCTGTGCAAGATAGAGAGAGAGAGCAAAAAAAATTACCTAGTCCATAATGTTCTAGTTTTAGAAGCAAGCTCTCGTGATTTACGCAATCAAATTCCTTGAAGAGGTCGCAAAAGATTCCTATGGCATTTTGCGCCTCTTCCTACGCTGTATATAATTATGTCCAGACAGAGTCAGTCCTACAATGAACTTTGGTAAAACCACAATGTTGATTGTGTAAGATTTTATTGATGTTAAAATGATTGAGAATCTGTTTGAGCATTACTTTTTCAAACATTTACTACAATCGTACATCATACTTGATTTGCGTTTATAATTTTCATGCTAGTTATTCAACATGTTCATGCGGGGCAGCTCTACCATAGACCGACCCATACCATTCATCTTCGAGCCACATCATCAGTCATACCTGAAGGAAGACTTAATGACTGAGTCAGCAAACGGTGTTATGGTAGCTGAATATTGGGCCTAACAAACAATTTAATCATCTAGGTATATTTGTCACCGACTCACTTAGAAGAACGAAAAACTTACACATTATCAGGAAGAGATCGTGTTGTTACAATCTGATTTTGCCCTCAAGCGGCGCAAATACTGTAACCTTATCGGTAATTACAGTTTTGAGCCGTTTGGGGTCGAAACGCTTGGGTCATGGGGTCCGAGTGCGCGTCTCCTTTTTAAGGAAATATCTCGTCGACTAATCGACACTTTGCGTGACCAGAGGGCTGGCTCGTTCTTTGCTCAAAGAATTAGCATTGCCATTCAACGTGGCAATGCTGCCAGTCTTCTGGGCACGTTTCCGGATGACGACGATGCGGAGGAATTCTTCGACGCCTAAGCGTATCTTGTTTTTGTATATTTATTTGTATATAGTTAGGTTTAGTTGTTTTCATGTTTTTATTAAGAATAAATAAAAAAAGATTGAATATAATAAATGGTATGTATAATTTATCTGATTTTGATTCTGATTCTGACAAAACAATTACAACTAGTTTCTTAAAACTAAAACTTTTTTTTTTTACTTGATATGGGTTTGCTCTTGACTCTAGTCTTGGTCAGAGATGACAGAAACAAAGTCTACGATGGAGTGAGCTTACCCAGAAGTAGCCTGTTCACTGTAACTTTGAAAAGATTAGGGTTGTAAGCATTCGGAAATACAGACGCAGGCTCCTTTGCTGTGCGCATTATGAAAGACGCTTGGAAGCGCTTAGTGCGAGTTGGTGGAATAGCAACGAGGTAGGGATGGCAAGTTGCAGTGTGATGGATGGTAGAAAGGAGCTGGTGGGAGGAGGTCGTGGAATTCCTGGGCACACTCTCCAAAGAAACTGTCTTTGATCTGCTTGTTTTTAATTGCCTTTAAACCAACTTGAAAAGTAAGTATTTTAACTTTAGTCCACTACTCTTGCATAAAGCTAACTCATGACTACATATTATTTTCATTTCAATTAACTTCTTTCGGGGTCAAAGTCAAAGTCAAAAATAACATCATCAAATAAAATATTTACAGAATATATATTTTTTAATATTTCTATTTACAACAACGTTCGAAACCTGAATTGAAACATTGCACAACAACTCGACTTAAGGTCTTCAAATTAAATTCTCCTATTTTGCCTCAGTTTTATCCGCTTCCTCAGCCGCCTTATCGTTACTATCGGTATCCTCCGCAGACCTCCCAAGCCTGAACTCCTGGCCATAGTTATGTCCATACATGTTGGCCAACAGCTGCCAAAGGTTGGACGAGCTTGATTGCATTCCAGATATCGCTTGGATATTCGGATGATCACAAGGGAAATGACCCAAGAAGTACAACAATGGATTCTCCGGCTGATAGTATCCCATTGGGTACGAACTAGCTCCGAGATTGTTGCTCAAAAGTTGCAGGAGCAGCATTAGGTTGGATCGTGTGTCTTCGTCCATGCTAGGTTCTGGCACCTGTCGTCCATCCAAAAGGTGCAGCAGAAGATGGCCAAAGTTTCCAAGATCTGGCTGTCCCTTAATATCGTTGTCCAGGCTCGGAATCAAAGGTAGATTCTTGTCTCCAGGTTTCAAGATAGTGAGCAGTAACTTGATGAGGGTGTCGATGTTCTTCGGTGGATGAGAGTTCCTCTCATGGAACTTAAGAAGTACGTTAAGGATGTCGATGAGGCCGCTGTCTAGACCTGGATGGCCAGGCTTCGGCTTGCCAATGTGAGTTGGTTTGGGCAGTGCGATGTGAAGGTCGGGTAGTTTATTGACTGGGTTGTCATGGTGGTGATGATCTTTGTGCCCTGGGCGGGGTTCAGGACGGGGTTTTGGTTGGGGTTCCGGCTGTGGTTCCAAGAGAATATCTGGGCGCGGTTCTGGTTGGGGTTCTAAGGGGATATCTTTGTGTGGATTTAAGGTAATATCTGGCTGAGGTTCAGGTCGGGGATCCAAAAGAACATCCGGGCGTGGTTTCGGGCGAGGCTCAAGAGGCACTTCAGGCCGAGGTTCTAGGGGAATGTCCAGGTCGAAAGATGGACGAGTATCTGGCATAGGCCTTGGTATCATATAGTCGTCAGGGTTAGGTAAAATGTCATCGCCAGGAAAAATTGGATGGGTATCCGGCCTCGGCTTCTTGGAGTCTTCAGGATTAGGTAAAATGTCATCACCAGGAAAAATTGGATGGGTATCCGGAATCAGCTTCATATGGTCTCCAGGGTTGGGTAAAATGTCATCCCCCGGAAACATTGGATGGGTATCCGGCCTCGGATTATTGTGTTTTTCAGGATTAGGTAAAATGTCATCGCCAGGAAAAATTGGATGGGTATTCGGAACCAGCTTCATATGGTCTCCAGTGTTGGGTAAAATGTCATCCCCAGGAAACATTGGATGGGTATCCGGCCTCGGATTCTTGTGGTCTTCAGGATTAGGTAAAATGTCATCCCCAGGAAAAATTGGATGGGTATCCGGAATCGGCTTCATATGGTCTCCAGGGTTGGGTAAAATGTCATCCCCAGGAAACATTGGATGGGTATCCGGCCTCGGATTCTTGTGGTCTTCAGGATTAGGTAAAATATCATCGCCAGGAAAAATTGGATGGATATCCGGAATCGGCTTTATATGGTCTCCAAGGTTGGGTAAAAAGTCATCCCCAGGGAAAATTGGATGGGTATCCGGCCTCGGCTTCTTGTGGTCTTCAGGATAAGGTAAAATGTCATCACCAGGAAAAATTGGATGGGTATCCGGAATCAGCTTCATATGGTCTCCAGGGTTGGGTAAAATGTCATCCCCGGGAAAAATAGGATGGGTATCGGGCCTCGGCTCCCTGTGGTCTTCAGGATTAGGTAAAATATCATCGCCAGGAAAAATTGGATGGATATCCGGAATCGGCTTCGTATGGTCTCCAGGGATAGGTAAAATGTCATCCCCAGGGAAAATTGGATGGGTATCCGGCCTCGGCTTCTTGTAGTCTTCAGGATTGGGTGAAATGTCATTGCCAGGAAAAGTTGGATGGATACCCGGCTGGGGCTCTAAAGGCACATCCGGACGTGGTTCCAACTCCGGACCCGGAATGATGGGCATATCTGGGCGTGGTTTGGGGTGAGGCTCTAGAGGGAAATCAGGGCGAGGTGTTGGGCGGAGATTTGTAGTGTCTTCCCCGCCTGATAGATCTCCACCGTCCGGAATATTCTTTCCAGTAGGCTTATAGTCAGGGAAAGGATAGTTGGTAGGGTAAGGGTAAGGTGGGTAAGGATATGGTGGTGGGTAAGGATACGGATACTGTGGATACGGGAACGTAGGATACCCTGGTTGTGGGGTGGGTTCTATGGGTGGCGGCAGGATAGGCTGCAGTGGTTGGGGCTTAGGAAGACGAGAGTCAATGTTTGCCAACACATCAAGCAATCGGGTCTTCCAATCTATATTGGTTCCTTGATTTGGTGTCAACGGCACGTGTGTGAAATTGACATTCACATTCGGGTTACTCGGATTCCAGTTAGATGGCCAAGGCAATCCAGGATAAGTGTTAATACTGAAACCTGGATCTATGGGTTCAGGCATCGGAATTGGCTGAGGCAATGGCCTTGGGATAGGAATCGGTACAGAGACAGGTTGAACGGGTTCGTTGTTTGGAATGATAAAGGTACCACCGGTAGCACCGCCGCCTCCGAAATTAGGCAGTTGAGAGCCAATCCAAATCGGTTGCATGTTGGATACAATGCCGCCCCCAATGCTGGCACCACCATTACTACCAAGTCCTAAGTTGAGCCAGCTAGGTAGCACGCCACCTTGGATACCGCCGACCGACAGTCCGTTGTTACCAAGAATGAGTTTGCTGAGATCCAAAGATCCGGCATTTCCTTCTCCAATACCAAGACCAGCAGGATTCTGTATGACCGTCGGCTGACCGTTGATCATGACAATGATATAGGAAGGTATGTTGCCAAGAGCACTGGCCCGCACCATAATATGGCCGCCTCCTGGCAGCAGAACTGGTATCATTATTGAGTTGTTCTTCTTTTCGTCCTTGTTCTCTCCAGGGTTAGGTAAAATGTCATCACCAGGAAAAGTTGGATGGATATCCGGAATCGGCTTCACATCGTCTCCAGGGTTGGGTAAAATGTCATCTCCAGGAAAAATTGGATGGGTATCTGGTCGCGGCTTCATATGGTCTCCAGGGTTGGGTAACATGTCATCCCCAGGAAAAATTGGATGGGTATCCGGCCTCGGCTTCTTGTGGTCTTCAGGATTAGGTAAAATGTCATCGCCAGGAGAAATTGGATGGATATCCGGAATCGGTTTCATATGGTCTCCAGGGTTGGGTAAAATGTCGTCGCCAGGAAAAGCTGGCTGTATAACATGAGCATCAATATTTCCCGATTGATCCGGTAGCGGAAGCTCTAGACCACCGTGGCCAGTGATGTGTCCTGAAAGATCAGGATGCAATCCGCCGAGGCCAATATGACCTGACAAGTTTGGTAAGTCGACATGCGCTCCAATGGATCCTCCACCTGAGGATGATCCATCGTTATTACCAGGAAGCAGTCCACCGAGGCCAATATGACCTGACACGTTTGGTAAATCGACGTGCGCTCCAATGGATCCTCCACCTGAAGGTAATCTATCGTTATTATCGGTAATATCGGAGTTATGAATGGCATGATCATGATGGTTATTGTGATCGGGTTCGAGCCCATGTGCGTCTATATTATTATGATTTGGCTTACCTAAGGCATCGCTTAGCAGCCCTCCATGTCCACTGTTGCCGTGGCCGTCAGCGTCGTCCCCACCTGGTGACAAGCCATTAATGTTAATATCGTTTTCGTCAAATTTGCTATTATCACCACCCGGGGACAACTCGTTAACATTAAGAGAACCATGACCCGAGTTACCATCATCACCATTAGGTAAGAAGCCATCGCCATTCATAATCTCACCCCCATCGTTGGGCTCATTACCATCTTCTCCCGGTGAAAGACCACTAATATTCATATCGCCATTATTTTTATTTGGCAGTAGTTCATCGTTATCATTACTGTTGTCATCGTAGTTATTTATTAAATCATCGGTTAATTTTCCATCAGCATTTAAATAACCATCATCATGGTCGTCGTTTTCTGACTCATTTGACGATGTACCTTCATCATCACCAGGTTGTAACCCATTTTTATTTATAGTATCTGTTGGTTTGTCTAAATTTATATTTGGAAGGTTTCTACCTAAGTTATCATACAAATTATCATCTACGTTATCACCTAAGTGGCCATCTAAGTTACCATCTTCTAAACTGCCATGTTTGTTACCATTTAAGTTGGTATCTATCTCACCAGTACTGGGGTTCTCTTCATCTCCACCTGGTAACAAACTGTCTACGGTTCCATCACCCTCTGGTTTCTCATTTAAACCAGATGGTGACACCCCATTTACGTTCATCGTATTACCAGAATTATCTTCTATCGACAGGTCATCATCCTTTATGTTATCACCGATATGATCAGATTCCTCAAGGTCGGGGATTTCCCCTTCTTCTGTTACATTTGCAACATCATCTGGCCTAGCAGTGTTCACAGAATCAGGAGACTCTACGTTTTCTACTAGGTTAGCAATATTATCTGGCTTATCAGTGTTCAAAGAATCCAGGGACTCTCCATTTTCTGCTAGATTAGCAACATCATCTGGCTTATGATTGTTGACTGCTCCTATCAAATCCAAACCCAGGTCAGTAATTGAGTCGACACCACCAGGGTTTGTGACATCAACAGATGATGGTTTATCTGGTACCGGAGCACTTATAGGTGGGTCGATTGGTCTATCATCAGGTACTTCAGGGTGTCTTGCGATAATCGTATGTGATGGATATTGGTCACTGGGTTTGTGTGGGTTCTTTTGGTGATGTCTGTTGGGGTAGTGTTTGGTTTCGTGGTGGCGTTCGTCGCTGTGTCTATGGTGGCGATGATAGACGTAAGGGTTTCGAGAGTGGCCGTGGTGGGACCTACCGCGGAAGTAGCGCCGGCCGCCGTACGACTGCACCGCCGCCGCCAACAGCAGCAGAAGCAGGATCTGCAAATTACGACAGCACGGCTATGTTAGTTACAATGTGGTGTTAGGATATCCGATTTGCTGGACAGTTATCCACTTCATCGGAATTTGGATTATGAAAGTGTACATGGAATTGTAAGTACCGATTCCAATATTTTTAAATAAAAGAGGCCCACTTGCATCAACCTGAGTTATCATTTAACTCCGAGTAAGTTGCTAACTCAATCTAAAACAGGCTACATATGTTTAAATTACTAAATTGGAGCATAATTTATGAAATTAACCTTGTGTTAGCAACTAGCTCTGAGTTAAAATATAACTCTGGTTAGCGCAGGTAAGACTACGAATAATATCTTAATCGATAATTTAAAAATCTGTTTCTGATAGACCTACAGCTAATATCTGGTTACTAATTTGGTACTGAGCAACTCCGTATAAACGTACTAAAAGTTAATCAGCATTGTGGGATTAAGGAAAAGAACAAGTTTGAAAAGCACAAAACACAAGAATGAAAATAAGAGAACTTCAAATAATTGAAGAATAGAATTGCTTAACATAAAACTTTGACGATTCGCTCAGTACGAAACAAATTTAATATGATGACTGTAATGTAGAAGATGAGAAATTCTAACAAGATCATAAAAGTTATCTCTACTGAAATAGTTTGAAACAGCTATATGTATATCTAGCACAAAATATCATGAATTTCACCGCAAAATCCGCGAGCGAATCTCCTCATACATTTTATATGAATCGCCATGTTCTAGAGGTCGCTCCGATGAAATATATATGTTTTGATCTGACGTTACATGAAACCAGCTTTATAAAGTAATAGCTTCTGCCCGCGACTTCGTACGCGCATATCCCGTATTTCCCGTTCCCGTAGAAATTTCGGGAAAACGTCTTCGTGCAGGAAGCACTCACTCTAAGGAATTTACATGCCAAATATCAGCTTTCTACGACCGGTAGTTTCGGCTGTGCGTTGTCTATCAGTCATTCAGACATGAGGACCGGTAGAATAGGCTAGATTCCATCATCCACAAATTGCAAAACTATTTAGTCCGTCAGTTAGAGTATTGAAAAATAATGGACACGAATTTTTTGTTTTTGTAAATCAATGAATATTGACCAAGATAAAACGCATCAAAACTCGCGAGTGGGGCTCGTGACGTCACGACTCACTAAAAATTATGCGAAGGTGTGACGTATTGAGAATTTTAAAAGCGTCGTAACTTCGTCAATTTTGGTTCCCGTAACAAAAGAAAAAACACGGGCCAAATATTTTTTGAAAATCTAACTGACGGACTAATTAGATTTTTTCAGGACATAAGCCCATTTTATAAATATATTAGCCCCTGTAGCCAAAGATACTTTCTACTAGCGTTATCGACAGTAGAAGCTTGAAAATGTATGAAACTGACATTTTGTTTCGAAAAGTCACGTGGTCATCAAATGTAGTTTCATACATTTTCGAGCTTTCTACTTTCGATAACGCTAGTAGAAGAAGCAAGATGGGCAAGATGGAACAATTTTTTACTTAACATATAAGTTTGAAATTTCAATCAATGAGAGAAGGACTTATTGGAGCGTGATTAAAGATTAGCAAGTGGTATTGGCTATTAATAGGACCCTTGTGTGGTCTCGTGGATGGATAAAGAATTATTTAATCATACGAGCAGTTGCATTCAACTGTGCAATGATTATAGGGCTGACAAAACAGTTATTTAAAATAGTATATTTAGAAATACCTTAGGTAGACACAGTGGGTTAAAACTTTACAAAATCGGCATTAGCTAGAATATAATTAGCTATTCCAGTCTAAACATTGTCTTCAAATAGACCATTCTCAGACACTTCTGAATATTCAAGGTCGGTAGGTCAAGAAATATAGAAAGGAGATGTTCCAGATGATGGGCCAGTTCTATGTACACTACCTCAAAATAAAGAGAATATTTCGAAGAATTCGGGTAAAATACAGATAATTCATTTAAATGTATGGTTTTGTGGCAATTAATCTGATGTTGATTCATATTTTTTATCGATTTTCAACATGGCGTCTCACTGATTTGGTACTTTATCCTTTAAAACAATGGTGGATAACTGTCAGCTGTCACTTCAGTCATTGTCAAAAAGCAAAGTAACTATTGTCAACCGTCAACTTTCGCAGCAATAATGAAAAATTCATTAATGAAAACAACAGCTTACCGCCATGACGGGGTTTTGTTGTGTGTTGCAATTTCAAGTGTTGTTTCTTGGTTTTTACCAATAAATAAAGCAATTTTAAAGAAATTGGACACTGGAGAGGTGTTTTAAATGTATTTCCCTATTTTTAAGTTTACTGAAATGGACTTGGCCCAGGCTCCATACATTTTGGAATATCTCCTTTCTGGCACACTAGCGACAAGAGCAACAAGTATGTTCAGCAGTAAAACCGCCGCTGCCATTGCCAGCGCACCTTTCTCATTTCACGGTTTTAAAACAAAATCGCACTAACGGAAACAGTAAAACAGACCCGCACTACTGAAACGACAGTGCGATTCTGTAAACCGCTCACCGTGTAAGCTTAGGAGAAGGAAATATAAATTGAACTTTCTGTCCATACAAATAAGGTTGAATTTCCTGTCATGCTCACTCCATCTAAGTTTACACGTTAGAAAAGACTGGCTGAACAACGGATCTAAAAAGGTCACTATGGTAGAAAAGCCCGCAATTCAAAGTACCAGAAACTGTCAAATTTCCCCAATCAAACTTGAACCTAATTCTTTAGCGATAAAGATGAAAATACATTTTGTCAGATTGTTGTATGATTCATATTAAATATGATCCTAACATGATTCTACTAAAGTGACTTTTTTAGACCGGCTGGTCTTTGCTTATCCAAGAATTGTTCTCCAAGATCTGGTTTTTATACCAAAACAGATCTTTGAATTTTTCGCAGCACACTACCACTTGAATAAAAACGTAACTTTTAACACTTCACAATGAATATCACTAATTGTCTTACCTGTGCAGTCTTCGCCATGATCGTCCGAACTGTGTTCTTCCGGTGGACAACCAACAATTTAAAGAAAGTATCTAATTAGCTTGCAGCATATTGTAATCGAAGATAACTGTATAACCGAACTCGATGGGTATTTAATACGAAATTAATTGATTGTAGCATTGTTCAGATACTTTGGCAACGAGTTTTTAGTTGGAGACGACCTTGTAGTTAGGGCCTAAAAAATGGGTCTTCTTTACTATCGCTCTCTAGGGTCCCGTAGTTCTAACAAAGAACCCTTATAGTTTCGTCACCGTCTGTCTGTCTGTCCATCTGTCCGAGGTTTTGCTAAGAGACCGTTAGTACTAGAAAGCTGTTATTTTGTAGAGGTGTGTGTATCCATGTAGTAAAATAAAATTTTGGAAATTATTTTGTTGCTACCCTGCATGTGAAGTGAGGATGTTTTATTTCGTCGTCTACCCCATCATGTGGGGTATCGTTGAATAGGTCTTTTAAATTGACTTAGGGCTGCTATTATTTTCCTCTTAAAATCCTAATTTTGTGCTTTTTTTATTTTTTATTTGGGTAGGTACATGTCATGCTTGGCGCACATAAACTGTTTTCTTTCTTTCTTTTGCTATTACTATTTTTCGATTTAATGCTCCATTTACGCAAAATTAAACTTTAAAGTTCTTATTTTTGTTCCAGTCCGCCTCCCTCTAAAAGCTAAACTGCGGCCTTGAAACATCTGGAAAAAATCATGATGATAGTGCATTTCATGAACTTTATAGAAAAATTATAGCGGTTAAGATAACTATATCAATTTAGCAGTAATGGGCTTGTGTCCTGAAAAAATCTAATTAGTCCGTCAGTTAGATTATTATCAAAAAATTGGAACCAAAATTGACGAAGTTACGACGCTCGCGCTTTTAGAATTCTCAATAGGTCACACCTTCGCATAATTTTTACTCCCGAGTTTTGATGCGTTTTAACTTTGTCAATATTCATTAATTTACGAAAACAAAAAATACGTGTCCATTATTTTTCAGTACTCTAACTGACGGACTAAATAGTTTTGCAATTTGTGGATGATATAATCCTGATATAATACTACGGAACTCTACACTGCGCGTGGTCCGACACGCACTTGGCCGGTTTTTTTTTTAATTATTAGGTATTATTGATAGACTCGCGTCTGACCACAATCTTAGCTAATGGAACGATAATGTTGTTAGCGATGGAGCACGGTTACCTAGAAGTAACACATTCACTAACTTGAAAGACTCCCAGGGTGTACCTCTATCAGAATTGTACTCCTTTCTCACAATGTAAGTATGTTCACGCAACAATCACAGCACAATCGAGAATATTTTGCATTTATTCTTAAAATTGGTTGTGTTTTGAATCATTCGAAAGGGGGGTGGTATATTGTTCCAGATCTTTGATGCTGCATATTTAAAACTGCCCGCCCTTATACCCTTTTGTTTTGTGTCTCGGTATCATAAGCGTTTCATTTACTTTTGATCTGGTATATAAGCTGTGGGCATTCTTACACCAAGATAATTTATTGTACAATTATGAGGGACTTTTACTTGCAATTATCCTGTGTATAAAACACAACAAATGTTGATTGCTTCGCGATTCCATGTTAAGTTGTGCCTTCTCAGTTATAATAGGGGAAATGTGACATCTTCTTGGAACATTATAACAGAAGTGTATGCATGCATTCTGGACTCTCTGTATGCATTTTTTGGTTTTTTGCAAGAGCCTAGGTCCATACACCACATCACAATAGTTAAATGGTGACAGTACAAGGAGATCTGAAAGTAGTATCCTAATATCCTCGGAGAGGTACTCACGGATTCCATAGAGAACCTTCAACCTGTAAAAAGCATTCCGAATGCGGCTATTAATATGCTCTACAAATCTAAGTTCCTCGTCCATTACCAGCCCCAGATTTTTTGCGAAATTTACCCTTTCTATTAGGTCTCCATTAACAATCATTGGCTCGTATAGATCGTCAGCAGTTTTAATCTGGTATTTGGTGCCCAATATCATGCATTTTGATTTAGATGCGTTAAGCACTAGTGTGTGTTTTCGAGACCAGTCGAGGATTTGCTCAATTTCCTTCGATATATCATCCATGGCCTGACTGGTTTCAATTGGCTTAAAAGGTTTATAAATTTGAGTGTCGTCCGCATACATGTGTACCACAGTGTCTAAGAATACCAGGTAGATCAGCCGTAAAAATAATAAATAAAATGGGACTCAAAATAGATCCCTGTGGGACACCTCTTTCCACAAGCATACTTTTTGACTTAATGATATTTCCTTTGTCATCGTCGGTAACAACTTGCTGATGTCGATTCGAGAGGAAATATCTGAACCATTTGCAGCTATCTATCGAAATTCCGTAATGGATAAGTTTGGCAAGTAGTAGTTCTCGATTCAGACAATCAAATGCCCTCGAAAAATCTAATAAAACAAGCATTGAGCAATTTCCAGCATCTGATTCAGACAGTACATCATCGGCGACATGAGCCAGAGTCGTTGCTGTACCATGACCTGGACGGAAACCTGATTGGTGTTGGGGCAGAATTGAATTAGCCTCAAGGTACACTTTGAGTTGCTTTTCAACTACTCTCTCGATAACCTTTAAAAGAACAGGAATAATACTTATTGGTCGCATAAGTCTTTAAGTTCATTAATGTTTTTAGTTTTTGGGATGGGTTTAACTAATGCCTTTTTCCAGGAGTCAGGAAATATCTTTGTTTCTATGGATTTATTAATAATATCAGTAATTGTGTAGAGTGTATTAGGAAGGGTGAGCTGGATCATATGAGAGAGGATGAGGTCATGTCCGTAAGCCTTGGTTTTTATACTATTTAAAATTTCAATAACTTCCTTATCTGTTGTTTTTTTAAGTTCAAATTGACTTGGGCCAATAACTGTATTTTTGAAATAATTTAAAAGTTTTAGATCTGGTTCTACGTTCCCCGGTATATCTAAATAAATAAATATCTAAAAAGAAGTTATTTATGTCATCAGGATTGTTTAAATTATCTGGGATTGACGGTTCACAGGGGTCACTGAATGTAGATGTACTTTTAAGATGTCTCCACATGTCTTTAGGCTTTTTGCGTTTTTGTTAACGTAGTGAGTAAAGTAGGCCTTCTTTTCGTTTCTTATGCTTGATATGACAAGATTTTTTAGTTGCCTATAGTAGTCCATATGTGTCGGTGACTTTGTTATATGAGCTCTAGCTAGGGCCTCATCTCGGTGCATCATCATAATTTTTATTATAACATCTGTAATCCAAGAGGTAGGAGTTTTAGATAATTCTTATGGATTCATCATGTCTGTCTGTCCGTCCGTATGTCACAGTCACTTTTTTTTCCGAAACTATAAGAACTATGCTGTTGAAACTTGGTAAGTAGATGTATTCTGCGAACCGCAATAAGATTTTCAGACAAAAATAGAAAAAAAAAATCTGTAAATTTTGGGGATTCGCCATACTTAGAACTGAAACTCGATTTCTTTTTATCAAACCGATAATTCTTGGGTATCTATGGATAGGTCTTCAAAAAACTGATATTGAGGTATCTAATATTTTTTTTCTAATCTGAATAATTTTCGCGAAAGACACCTCCAAAGTGGGTAAATGTGTGTGTGTGTGTGTCCTGTAACTTCTAAAATAAGAGAATAATAAAACTAAAAAAAATATATGATGTACATTGCCATGTAAACTTCCACCGAATTTTAAAACCTAGTTTGAACGAGATCTAGTAAGTAGTTTTTTTTTAATACGTCATAAATCGTAAACCGCATCTTTCGCTAATAATATACTACAGGTTTTTACGGAACCCTCGGCGCGCGAGTCCGACTCGCTCTTGGCCGGTTTTATTTGTGGGAAATTATCAAAATATGACTCATTACGCTCCGGGCAGAGCAGACGGGAGTATCAGTCTCTTACTGACTAAAACCCATACGGGTTCCTTTAAATGCCCTTTGCGTTCCAAAAGCCGCGGTAATTCTTTCGAACAAATACACCCATTTAAATCCTTCCTGACTAAACTCGCGGCTTGGTCATTGTTCGTCTAAAATGATAGATACTTAGTTAGAAACTTACTCGAAACTTGATCAAACATCAGAGTTGATTTAATCAGCTGTCAAATCTATGTCAGCAAATATGATAGCTTAATCGATTGGATATTTGAATAGATAAGAGATTGGTTAAGAACTGATTAGTTGGTTTCAGAAAATGATGATGGTAAGTATGCCTAAATAAGTTCAGTTTGAAGAGTTTTCCCTAAGAATAGTACTCTTGCTGCGATGGACGGATGGGCCAGCGAAAACTTGTTTGCCTGTATAGGCAAACAACAGCCACCCAGCCAGCCTGTGCTGTTACTAACACACAATTATAATATATGCTTGTGCTAGACTCGATCGAACCGAAGGTCACTTACCTAATTAAACCTTAAGTTGGCCTGTGATTAAAATTAAAAAAACCTATAAATTAATATAGATATTAAATGATAGTTCATAATCATCTGCCTACCCTTTTCCCAACTATATAGGGTTCGGCTTCCAGTCAAACCGGATTCAGCTGAATACCAGTAGGTATTTTACGTGGAGCGGCTGCCTACCAGACCTCCACAACCCATTAACTGGGTAACACGGCACTCCTTGGCAAGACTGGTGTCAGATTTTCTGGCTTCTGACTATCCGTAACGACTGCCAAAGATCTCCAAATGACAGCCGGGCTTAATTATTTTTACTATATTCTATTATTTTATTATTGTTTTATGATTATTTGATTGTTTCTGTTGACTGAAATTAAAAAAGTAAATTAATAAAATAAATGAGTTGTAAGGAGATAAAATAAATAAATAAAGATACGGTTAAATATTATTTTATTTTATTATAGGTTTTGGGCGCCCCTCATACATGGTAGAAGCTGTATGTGACCCAGGAAGGAAAATGATGAGTATTGAATGGCTGTTCGACACCGATACGACTTCTTATGAAAGTAAGTATTTAAGCAGATGAATTAAAAATTCACACTTAAGGAATTTTTATTTTTATCGACTGAACAGTCCACCAGGACAAATATGATGTGTTGATAACATTATCAACACATCATATTTGTCCTGGTACGTCACAAGTTCAAACACGCCACAAAAAAAAACCACGATGAACTCTGTTTTAAGGTAAACGCCTGATAAACTTGCAATAAAATACATTGACCTATTCCTAATATCCTTCTGTAGATAAGTACCTGAATAATAAATAATGATCCGTTTTTCATTAGGTACTAGCGAACGACAAGGATAGCTAGATAGAAGTGTGCGTGATAGCTGTGTTTGTGATAAATAAATAAATAAATAATTTAAATAAGTCGTTTTAGGACAACTTCACGTCTTTATTTCTGTTTTTGATATTAACAAAGTCAATTAATATATGAGTCAATGACCGTTTTTGCACATTTATCTGGCGCCTACCATTGTGTGTTTTTGTGTATATTAACACATTCACTGCCCGCAAAGCAGACATAATAGTTAAACAATCAGCATGAACCACATGTGGTTCATGGGACTGTGAACCGGTTAATTATTATAAATAAATAACATAATAAAACAACATAATTTGGTAAAAGGCTAATTTATTCAGTCTCAAGAATCAAGTATTTACAATATTTACATAAAACTAGGAACTAATCAATTTATTTACAGACCCGTTTACTTAAAACTAAACTTGTATAAACATAAAATTAAGTTAATTCAGAATCCGTTATGAAATAGCCGAGGTCGTTCCAGTAACAACTAAAAAATAATAAATAAATAAAAAATACTTCTAAGATCTGCCTGTGAGAATTGTATTGTGGATTTGTGGGGCAAAACGCCTCTTCTGATACTGGGAACGAACAATGATCACTTGTTCAAAATATTACGTCTAATGGCATATTTATTATTATTTATTTATAATATATATACTTTATTGTACCTACACCAAATTAAAAATACGTACAGAAAATCTTTAACTATAAACATACAATTGGCGGCCTTTTCGCATTCCGCGATTTCTTCCACGCAACCTGGAAAAGTGATAGCCTGGACACGAAATGGGGTTGCGATTGGTGCAAATATAAAGTTACATAGAAAAACAAAACAAATAGATACATTATACATAGGTACATATTTTTTGGCATAATTGCATAATACACAAAATCATGCGTAGGTACGATCGCATATTCTTTTATTTTGTCAATTTCAAAGATTTACGTGTTTTTTTTATGCAATGGGTTATGTTCTTTTCGATAATGCAAAACATATGTAATTTTAGGAGTTATACAATTGGATGCGGGTGTCCAGATGCTTTAATTTAATTATAAGTTACATTGAAACATTGATTTGAATCCGATATTATTTGGTGATTTATAAGTGGGTCCGTTTATGTTTGGTGACCCCCAAAGTTTCTCGTTAAACAACAAGTAGGTACCTAGGTACATTATGGCAATTATTTTATACTAATTAGGTACAGTTATTTTTCTAATGTGTGACAATAATTTGTTAATGACATCAAATATTTTTATTTCTAGCCATCATTACTCAAATCGTTATTTGATTAGTTTTAAATTATCTATTGGGTAGTCATGTCTGTGTGTGTTTTTTATTAATGACTTTTTTATTTATCTTTAAAAAAATATAGGTATAAGAGGATGATAATGTTTTAACGTGATACAAACTTGTGAAACCAGAAAATGTTGCTTTTTGTTTTTATAAATCTTAAAAAGTAGTACAAGTTAAGTTATGTTTACAATAAATAGGTTTTTCAAACATAAACGATAGCCCAACAGTAATCATTCAAAAGATATGGTGCTTATACTGATGGTCGCACTTGGAATAATAATAAGGTTTCTTAATAATAGCGGCTATTTCATCAGGGGAGTAGTCCCGACAGCCGCAGGACTTGCCCTGGGGCTCCGCTGGCGGACCAGAAGTCTCAGAAGCAACAGACTTTTCAGTAATTTCAGAAGAGGCTAGTAGAGTAGTCAGGTCAGACCTAGGTACACACCCAATAGTTCGGTTAACTTCACATAGATGGCGCTACTAGCTTAAAACTAGAGTAGGTTATAAGAAGAGTAAATTAAACTTACATTTAAGAGGATAAAAGTGAGGTAAATAGGGTTCGCTAAAATAAAATTATGTCTTATTGTTTATAGTTGTATGTGGCGCCATCTGTGTTGATAACCACGAGCTATGTCGGCAATGTAACTTCTGACTTGTTGTAACATTTTGCATAAGATGGCATTTGTTACTTGGTATTACATTGTTGTTACTGGTTTAAAATAATAGAGAGCGGGGGGAGAATCATTAATTACTATATTGATGGTTTTAGCACTTATTTCAAGATGTTTTCTCATTGCAACAATTTACGTGAAAATGTGTTATCTAACCAATTTGTAAAATCAATTGGATACTGGCAAACTGACACATAACTGCTTTTCAAAGTGTAGGTACCAGCACTTCAATTTACAAACTTTGTTGCGTCACTTGATTTTCACGAAATTACAGCAGCTCATTCCACAGTATGAAATATAATACCTACTTAATCAGCAGACGGTCATGGAACCTGACAGCATAGTGCTAGAATCCATCTCCCCCTATGGACCATGGACATGGACCTACCGCCTCTGCTGCCGGGGGATGGTGGTGTCGGAGAAGCGGATGCGGCAGGGCTGCACGGCCATGTTGGGGCGCAGGAAGTCTGCCAGCTCGGCGGCGCCGGCGGCGGGCCGGTCGAAGGGGAAGCCCATCGCGCGCCGGTCGGGGTAGCGCCGGTCGCGGATGCCGCAGTACGACGCCGCGTCGTTGCACGACCCCACCAGGTCCTGTTCCACCTGCCGACCGATACATCGCACTCGTCACATGGACCTATAGCTCATAAGTGCCAGCACAGACTTGTCAATGAAAAACCCTAAAACCTTATGAACTTAGTTTAACTTAGTTTGGAATTTGTAAAGCCAGATGGCAGAGTTTAAACCGTGCATATTCTCTATAGGGAAGGTGCAGGACTTAGACTATATACCTCTAGACGTAGCCATAATGACAGTGTGAAGTGTGGAAGTGAGACACATATACGCGATATTAACAGGAAAATTGAGACTAAGCATCGTATCTTTTTTTTTATTTGATATGGATTTCCTCTTGAGTCTAGTCCAGGTCAGAGATGACAGAGACAAACTATATGATGGAGCGAGCTTACCCAAAAGTAGTCTGTACCCTCTGTCTCTTACGGCGCGGCGTGCCGTATTTTTGCTTGGCAAACTTTCAAATGTTAGCCAAACAAAGTATCGCTGTCGGTGCTACAATATTTATCTCGCGTCGATTAATTTATCTTTTTAGGACCGTTTTAGCAATTTGCTGTCATAGTTTAAAAATGTTAAGTATTATTACTTAATTTTAATCGTAACAATAACACTAAAGTTGTATAGTGCTGTCTCATGTGCAGCCACGTGGTGGCTCGAGCTACAGTTATCTAAGGTGCAGGAACTTTATGTGCAGCACAGGACCGAGTGTCAATGTGTTTTACCAATAAATTTTGACATTGCAATGCTAGATGGCAAAGTCTACGCCGTGCAAATTCCCTATAGAAAACGTACAGGTACTATAGGTTGCAGCATGTCATTGTTATACTTAACGCTATAAGTTTCGAAATGTAACGATAGATGGCATAGTCTACCTACTTCAAGCGGTTTCCTAAACGGTACGTGCAGGAACTGTAGATGGCAGCACAGAAGCGTCAAAGTCAGTGATTTTAACCTTAAAATTTGGAATATGCAAAGAAGCTTGATACGAATGGATGCTGACATGATATAGTTGAACTCACCCTGTCCTCGTTCCAGTTGGAGACCATGGCGAACAGCACCACGGGGTATCCCTCAGGCGTGCCCTTGGCGATGACATGATATAGTTGAACTCACCCTGTCCTCGTTCCAGTTGGAGACCATGGCGAACAGCACCACGGGGTAGCCCTCAGGCGTGCCCTTGGCGATGACATGATATAGTTGAACTCACCCTGTCCTCGTTCCAGTTGGAGACCATGGCGAACAGCACCACGGGGTAGCCCTCAGGCGTGCCCTTGGCGATGACATGATATAGTTGAACTCACCCTGTCCTCGTTCCAGTTGGAGACCATGGCGAACAGCACCACGGGGTAGCCCTCAGGCGTGCCCTTGGCGATGACATGATATAGTTGAACTCACCCTGTCCTCGTTCCAGTTGGAGACCATGGCGAACAGCACCACGGGGTATCCCTCAGGCGTGCCCTTGGCGATGACATGATATAGTTGAACTCACCCTGTCCTCGTTCCAGTTGGAGACCATGGCGAACAGCACCACGGGGTATCCCTCAGGCGTGCCCTTGGCGATGACATGATATAGTTGAACTCACCCTGTCCTCGTTCCAGTTGGAGACCATGGCGAACAGCACCACGGGGTATCCCTCAGGCGTGCCCTTGGCGATGACATGATATAGTTGAACTCACCCTGTCCTCGTTCCAGTTGGAGACCATGGCGAACAGCACCACGGGGTAGCCCTCAGGCGTGCCCTTGGCGATGACATGATATAGTTGAACTCACCCTGTCCTCGTTCCAGTTGGAGACCATGGCGAACAGCACCACGGGGTAGCCCTCAGGCGTGCCCTTGGCGATGACATGATATAGTTGAACTCACCCTGTCCTCGTTCCAGTTGGAGACCATGGCGAACAGCACCACGGGGTAGCCCTCAGGCGTGCCCTTGGCGATGACATGATATAGTTGAACTCACCCTGTCCTCGTTCCAGTTGGAGACCATGGCGAACAGCACCACGGGGTATCCCTCAGGCGTGCCCTTGGCGATGACATGATATAGTTGAACTCACCCTGTCCTCGTTCCAGTTGGAGACCATGGCGAACAGCACCACGGGGTATCCCTCAGGCGTGCCCTTGGCGATGACATGATATAGTTGAACTCACCCTGTCCTCGTTCCAGTTGGAGACCATGGCGAACAGCACCACGGGGTATCCCTCAGGCGTACCCTTGGCGATGAGCATGTGATGCGGCCAGCCGCAGCCGCAGAAGTCGAAGTCGGCCGCCTGCGCCGTGCCCGCGTCTCCCGGACGGGCCGACTGCGGAACCAAAACTATTATTATCTACCGATCATGACTATGGACTCACTAATACTGCTGAAAAACCTATTTCATATTAATCACTGTTTAGTAGGCAATACTTATGATGGCTTAGTGTTATAAATAATTCCAACTTTGAAAAGTAAGGCTACGTTGATGAATCTTAGAAGCAGCCAATTCTCATTGCGTATTATAATGTAGGTATGTTCTAAGAAAAATATAATTATAGTAGGTAGTCACAATTATAGAACCTGTCGGGTATAGATCAAGTAGGAGAGAGGAGGAAGAGCCCTGGATCTCTAATGCGATAAATTTTATTATTAGTTGAATAGTATTAGTAAGTCATATTATTTTACTAGAGCCTGTAACTCTGCACTCCACATCCAAAGCAATATATGTGCTAACAAAGATGCCGTGAAGTAGTATTGTTGAAAGCCACACAAATCTTAAGTGACTGAAGAAAAGGTACATAGGTACTATATTGCTGCTTTTATAGATTATTATTAATTGTTATCCATAACATAATATATTACATTTATGAAAAAATCTAGTATTTTTTCAACAATTTCAAGATTCAATCGTCTGTTTTTTGTTTTCATTTTCCTGTATTAAAATTATCGTTCGTTATAATTCAAAAATAAACCTGGCAAACTTTTGATCGATACTATAAAATAATATGACAAAGCATGCTAGAGTATTGTAGGTCCAGTATAACTGAGTACATACCTGGTCGCGGAAGGTTCTCTCGTAAGGGATGGTGACGGAGGAGTCCACGCTGCGGTGAGAGATGGTGTTGTTCCCCGGACGTACTGCGGACGGACATGGTACGTGTTAGTGGCTACATCCTAACAGCTGCACGACTGAGGTTAAGCTACGCTTGTTGAGGTCTGCTCATGGACTGGTGAGCATCCACTAACCCCGACCGAGATTTCTCCGTGTGTCGGAAAGCACGTACATAAGCCAATGGTCCTGGTCATTATCATATCTATGTGTATGTGTCATGTGAACATCTTTGACACTATTTTTCGAAAAGTTTTATGCTTTCTTACTTAGTAACGTGACGTAAAATACTGGTTTTCTGCTAAAGCCAGTTTGACTGGAAGCCGATCTCAATTTAATTGGGAAAAGGCTAGGCGGATGATGAGCTAGGCATCCTTTTTCACGATCAAGACATGTCCCCCCCCCCCCCCCCCCGCCCCCGGGAAGTATACAACCCCCCTCGTGCCCCCGCACCCTCCTGGATGCGGAATTTGTTCGATAGAGTGACCGCGGCCCTGGATCGCGGCGGGCGTCAGGAGGAACACGGATGGGTTGTAGTCAGTAAGAGTCTGACCTTCTGCTCCACCCAGAGCGGCAGGAGTCATTTGACCACAAAAAAGGCCTCGCCACATGCCTCTGCTGACAGGAAGGTGAGCTAGCTAAGAGTATACTCACATCCGGTGGTGAACTTGTCGAGCTCGATCATGGACCTCCTCTGGTCGTCGAAGGCGAGCGGCTGTCCCTTCTCGTCCACTGTGGGCGCCATGAAGATGCGCACCGTGCCCATCAAGTTCTGACCTGACGTGTTGTTCACTTCGAGCCTGTGGACCCAATACAGACAGTTCACTATATATTTACGAGCTGGACGCCTGTCGACAGGATTGGCCCAAACTTGCCCAAAGCCAGAAAGTCGCCTTAGCGTTGCAGTGGGACGAAATAGGTCAAAAATAAAAATATATTTTTGCTAGATGCCTACTACTTCGTCCCCATGTTATTCGCAAGACGGATTCGGACGGATTCTTTAAAGACTAATGAAAAGGCTCTGAGTAAAATAACTTATATTTGTAGACAACAATAAGAAATCATTATCTACTTATTCAAAAAATTGCCCCCCATTATGATTCCGCTGTGAGAGAGAGATGAACCTATACAAAACCGAATTGCTTTTTTTTTTTTTTTTGAATATGCCTCTCGCAGGTCAACCTGAGAAGATTGGCTTCTGCTTAACCGGACTTGCCTGTGAGGCCTTAATATAGAATTAAAGCCACCAGCCAGGCTTGTTTAAAACTTACAAACTAAGCGAGTACACGCTAAGGGCACCCCCTGTGGGGTACGGACCTCGGCTTAGGGCTTGGCGGGGGGTACAGCTAGGGACTGCTGGATCGGGCATTGGAAACCGAATTGCTGTTAGCGTTAGCCCTTTCACAACGATATCATAATGGCATTCCACGTAATGGTAGGAGGGGCTGTGGTCATATATGAAGTGTAAGCTATCTGTATTCCGTTGCGAGAGAAAACGTGTTCTTCAGCTCCCTCTCAACAGTTTTAGAACGGAACGTCACAATAAGGTCCATGCAGGAATATAGATGGCATGGCAGCACAGAAGCCAGTTAATGTCAAGTATTTATAAGAATCATGTTTCGAATCATGTCCGCTAGATGGCGTAGTTTACAGCAGACTTCAGTTCACTCACACGTAGTTAAAGTCCTGATGCTGCAGATGCGTGAACCTGGCCAGCACGGAGCCCCTGGGCGTGAAGTCGAGCCCGCGGGACAAGTCCACAGTGCTGAGCTCCCAGAAGGTGCCCACCGTGTTGGTGCCGGCAGCCCCCTCGATCCTGACGCTGGACACGCGGACACCAGCGAAGTCCAGCTGGAATTGCGGAAAAAGAGAATCAAAATCTGTCGCAGACGACGTCAGGAACTCGTGGTGTCGATCTGTGGATGGGTGACCATGTTAACAGAGCGAGAGTCGTGGCTATGGTTACCTTGTCGTTGGTGTAGGGGTTGAGCTTGTACTTGTAGTGCTGGAACAGGTCGTCGATGTACGAGTGCCAGCGGTAGAACACGGGGTCACGCATGGCTGTCGCCGAGTCGCCCATCACGCCGAATTGTTCCTTAACACGACAATTATACAGGTTAAGGTTTGGCTTTATCGTCGTCAGCCTAAGGGATTAAAGTACAAAGTAATAGTCATAACCATGTTAAGAAATGTGCATCACTGGCACTCGGAACTTGATTTCGAGCCCCTTTATTCTGTTGCTATCCTGAAAATCATTAAAATGGCAACCATGACAAAAAATAGCAGATTTTGTTGAATACGCGTTGTGTCCCATGTTGTGCAGGTCACCGTAGTACTGATGGTTGGGGCTGATGATGGAGGACTCCTTCATATTGCCGAGGATATCACTGTTGTTCTTACCAAGTGGCGATGGTCGGGGTCGTGCGAATACGAGATGAAGACGTGGCCCATGTTGTGCAAGTCGCCGTAGTACTGGCGGTTGGGGCTGATGATGGAAGACTCCATCATGTTGCCGAGGATGTCGATGCCTCGCTCCTCGTCCAACGGCATCGAGCGACCGTTGGGCTGCAAAACCAGAAAACAAATAAGAAATTACAAATCAGGTGAGGTTGTCCTCAAAAACTAGGTTAGCAATAATAACACAAACTGACCAGGGTGAAGGAGAGGCTCTCCACAGCCTGCACGAAGCGGTCGCGCCAGGTCTCCAGCTGCGACACGTCGGCGCGGATCTGGTCCACCGGCCGGTCCAGGTCGCGGATCGTGGTGCCCGCGAACCTGCGGGCAGCACAGGGTCAGCCACAAGGAACTCTACTGGTCGGAGATGATTCTAGGAACCGCTCACTCACGTTTCGTATTCACAAAAAATCAAGGTTCTACAGCAGTGGTAATGACGTTATAGATCAGTTTTCCTTTCCTTTGACAGAGACAGCGTAAGGCTCAGCCCAACTAGTCCAACTCGATGTGCCATATCATATCATCGACCGCGTCCTTGAATAGGTACTAGTTCGTATCGTAAAGGACTGACCACAGACTGCAGCTCCTTTTCCCACAAAAATCTTTATTCTAGTGCGGTAGGAAAACATTAAGCATATGATCTGATTAACAATAAAAGGAGACATAATCATCGTATCGTTTTGGCGTTCTGCAGAAGACAAGAGACAGCAGACATGTTGCAGAAGTCTTGCAGAAGACAGAAATGTCTTAGCCGATGGGAAAGAGACGTAAATAAATAAAGAATGTATTATGATTATGGTTACCTTGGAGGCCAAGCCCTGCTGGCGACCTGCGAGTCCAGCTTGGGGAAGTACCCCTCGGAGATGGGCTCGCGGAAGTTGTTGTAGCGCTCGACGCGGTTCAGGCCGTTGCACAGGCGCTCCATGTTGTACCTGAGGGGGGCATTACAGTCATACTAGTGGATGTTATTGGTCCTTTACAGACTTTAACCAGAATTTGCGTGTTGGGTACAAAGAAGTACTTATGTTAGTAAATGTTTAGTAGCTGTAGACTTTTGTTCTCTGGCAAAAATATACTTCGTCAGTTAAGTTTAAGGTCACACATACACAGTTTTTAGTAAGAGATGATAAAATCCAATATGACAGTTTTCTGCAACTGTTATCTTGGAGGGCAGAAATTCCGAGGTGTGCGAAAAGTGCGCAAAAGGCTGGAAAATATATAATGCCTTTTTGTGGATGGGAAACTATCTAATGACTCTGGGCGAATCGGGAGGCAGTTACAGACTCTTGCCCACCTGTGTTCCTTAAAATGCCCTTTGCGTTCCAAGGCCGTGGTAAACCTGGAAGAAACTGGCCCTAGCGAGCTGAACACAACGCCATCGACCAGGCCCTGGCCCACCCATTGCTCCTTGGAAGTCCATGGAAGGCAATTCATTCACCCATTGCTCGTTGTCCTTGGCCCGCACCTACGGTGGCCGTCAACCCTGCGACTCTTGAAGCCGAGGGCGACTTCTGCTGCGGATCTGGTGATTACCTGGCGATGATCTGCTGGTGCATGTAGTAGAACAGCTCTCCGCGCCGGTCCTTGTTGACGATGCTGCGGTCGGCGGAGTCGAAGGGGTACACCAGGTGCCAGTGCCAGTGATGCAGGTTGATGCCGATGTCCTCGCGGAAGTACGCCACGCGCTGCTCCGGTTCGGTCGCGTTGGCGGTGTAGTTCACAGGGATCGTGACTGGCATCTGTGGGGGGAAGAGTCTGTCAGTAGTTCGATCTGAGTTAAGCGTTTAACACCAGAGTATCTTTATTTTCTCGTGAATGAGATCCTTCCATTTTTAAAATCCTCACTGGATAGGAGAATTTAGTTGACAGTGAGAACGATTAGATTTGGATAATCTAGGAAACTGTTATTTGATATATATATAGCATTGAAAGTAGACAATATTATAAAATAGAAACATTAGCCGCATGGCATCACTCTTTTTTCTGTGTTGTCTAACAGTTGGCAATAAATTGATCAGCTCACAGACGCCATTTACTGCAAAATTCCCGAGCACAGACACACCTTGAGAGGAGTATTTAGATGTGAGCATTTTATGACCGTTTTCAAGGGTCTGTCGTATTCCTGGTGTACATACCGTCAGCAAATAAAGCGAATTGTTAAGTGTCACTCACCCTATTTCCGGACGTGACCACGTTGCTGACCTCCCGGGCCTTGCGGAACACCTTGGGGTCCATGAACTTATCGGGGAAGGTCTCCGCGAACGTCGGGATGTTGATGCCTTTGGTGTCGGGCCTGTATCGGATACACTACGATTTCAACAATATATACCAGAGATAGTTCTATCATTTGAGCCTTTAAATTCTAACCATGCATGATAAAAGCTACAAAGTTACCCTCATTCTATACCCCTCCATATTATTATATTTTTTTATTCTTTTTTTTTTCTATTCTGTAATGTGCCAGATTTTCCGGTTAAATCATTCGCAATGTGATATAGAGGACAATATTAAACCTTATCTTCTTTATGCATTACATGTGTTTATTATAAGTTTCAGAATAGACCGTTGGATAAAACACATGGTGACACAATGGGCGGCTTTATCGCTAAAACCTATCTTTTAAAGACAACCTTTGGATAGCTCTAAAAGAAAGTAAGATGGCTTTACTGCAAACAAATAAAAAAATTAAAAAAAAAAATAATAATAATAAATAAATTGCACCCTTACCTGTGCAGTATGGCGACGGAGAGGCAGTAGTTGAAAAGGTAGGGGTTGAGCCTCAGCTGGCAGAAAGAGCAGACGGACGTGAGGTCTTCTATGTCCCGCATACCTGGAGCATAGCGCCAGCTTGTTAGTAAGTGTGCGGAATTACTTGCCATGATCGTCTTTGTCTTCACTCGTGAGGCAAGATGAAGGCATGTTATAAACGGCACACATCAGAATTACTTTGAACAAACATGTTACATTAAACAGAAGTGTACGCTGTGGTCGCAGATCAGTTATTGACAGGTCTTCTCCAAAATCCTGATTGTTTCTTTTCTAGTTGAAATAAGTTCTTGAGTGAATCATGTTTTTTTTTTTTTTTTTTAGGGATGGGAAATCATCCAATGACTCCTCCCGCTCTGGGTGTAGCGGGAGGGAGTGTCAGACTTCTACTGACTAAAACCCATCCATGTTCCTTCATTGCCCTTTGTGTTCCAGAGCCACGGTGTCTCTTGCGAATAATCCCGCGACTCCGGCAGGCGTCGGCCCTTTCGGGCCCCTCTGTGTGCTGACTCTCTTTGAGGCGCGCGTGGAACACTCGTCGACACGGCCTGTCGTCACTAGACGGACGGACGGCGAGCCACCCATAGCTCGCCGTCCACAGGCCCGCGCCTACGGTGGCCGGAGGTCACCAGGTGGTGGCCCCCGACGCCCGCGGCGAGTGAATCATGATGGTGTAGAGTTTTGGAAGACCTACATCACCTATGGATGTTGGTACTGCGTTAGATGAGTCTAGGAGAAATAATGTCATTGGGTTGACTTCATTTTATCCTATCTCTACCATGTATGATAATGCGAACATTATGGTGCAGATCATAGCCCAAATATTGAGTAGCAGAATGACGTGTTTAGGGCCTTATGGAACTATAATACACATTGTGGTAACAAATGTCCCGTATGTAATTGTAATTTTCTTTTTTTATATCACCACGAGCCCGATCACGCACTTACCCAGGAAGATGTCGATGAGCTTGCGAGCTATCTCGCGGTGCTTGGGCACGAACAGAGAGAACTGGCCGTTGTAGGGCAGCTGCATGGGCAGGTCCAGGTTGGGCAGAGCGATGTTGCGGACGGGGATGCTGCGAGTCGCATCGTCGCCGAAACGGTTCGCGATCGTGGACGATAACGCCTTGTATTTTTCGGGCTGCGAGAGAAGAACAGGGTAAAATACGTAAATTAGATCCTTTCTTTTGACTTTGCCAAACATGCGTTAACGTCATGCCTGTTTTAAAAGTTTTGCCCAAGCATGGATGTATGACCAAGCAGAGACACGAGTTAATACTCACGGACCTACATACATAAATTCTAAGAAAAAGCTTGCTACCCATTCCCTTGCAAAACCCAGAAAAGTTACTTATTTCGACTGCCAAGGATGATGTCAGTTAGTGACGACGGTTGCTTTCAAGTCGTTATCGGTGACACTTACATAGTAATGATCAGGGACCTCGAAGACGGCCTTTTCCTCTCCCTTCTGCATGAAGCACGGCTCCGAAGGCCGGTCGAAGAATAGAAGCAGGTTCTTCTTGGCGGCGGCTTCCGACATCTTGCCAACTGGAAGAAGATTTCACTAAATCATTACACGTAGTAACAAGTAGACCATTATGGACCATCCACGTGATACAGACTTGCATAACGTTCTATAGGTAACGTGCAGGAAAACCAAACGTACTACGTTACAAACATAACATTTGGACTAGGCTGTCCACATGATACCTACAGTCTTCCGTAAACTTCTATACTTAAACCGTGCAGAAGCTATCTAGGTGGCAGCACAAAGTGTCATTATCAAGTATACTTTACCCTAAAGTTTCGAAATGCAACGATAGATGGCATACCTAGTCTACATCGCGCACGTGCTCCTAAAAGGAAAGTGCAGGAGTTATATGTGGCAGCACAAAAACGTCAATTTCAAATATTCCTAACGTTGAAATTTCGAATATGCAACACTAGATGGCGTAGTCAACGCTGTGAACGATAGATAGATAGATATCATAAACAAGATATTTCTATGACAACAAAGCATTGAACACAAATGTTGGTGTAGAATAGATTATATTTTTTCTTCAGAGGTCAAATTCTGTACGAAGCCAGTAAATCGTGACTCCAGTCTTACCAAAAGTATCGTGTTACCCAGTTAACGGGTTATGGAGGTCTGGTAGGCAGCCTATCCACGTAAAACACTGGGCTTCAACTAAATTCGGTTTGACTAGAAGCCGACCCCAATATAGTTGAGAAAAGGCTAGGCAGATGATGATAGGTCAAATTCTTTACTTAGACAAAAGTCTAAGTATATAAATTTACCTAGGTACACAATTAAGCTAGTTATAATGGGGTATTTACCTGTAAGTATGGAAAATTAATAATCAATTTGCTCCGTAGGTTAAATTATTGTTCATGTATTTTTTGCCTTTTTAAATCAATAAAAGTAAATGAATGAATACGTATATATGTTCATAAACTGTACAGCCAATTATTACGGGATTCAAATCTATAGGTAGGTACTATCTATACTGAGAAGGGTTTGCTTTTGACTACAGTCTAGGTCAGAGGTGACAGAGACAAAGTCTACAATGTAACTATTTCTGTTACTTGTTTGTTTCCCACAAGTTCTTCGTCATAGCACATTGGGTACCTAACTAACTATACATAACATAGGTTCCTACTTTATTACAATACAACAAATTGATACAATAGTAAGTGTCGCCACGTCTCCGGGGTACGGTTTCAATAGCGTCACGCCTGATTGGAATACTGATGAGGTACAAATCTACAACTATGATATAACTGAGGAATATATAGCACCTATGTTATAACTCTAGTTTCTAACAGGTTTTGTCTATTTTAATAACAATGATAATTATCTATTTTAGCGAGGGACTTAAATACTTTCAGTGCCGAACACACACAATTGGTGTTTGAAAATGTCGGTGTTGCGTGCCGCTGACACATAGGTTAGGTCAGTAGGTAGGGCTTTCAAGACTAGTGAACGGGACCCACAAGAACTTTATAAAAATAGAGGTAGCTAGCAATGAAAGTATTAAGGGTCCGTTCAGTGTACTGAAATCAAACTGTAGATACCAGAGTCAAAATCAAATCGAAATAGTTTAAAAAGAACAAATTAAACAGCCTTACTTACTGCTAACACCCTAAAAGCGTGATGATAAACACGAACAGAAAAGAGACAACAAATATATTTTACAACATAGACTATAAAATAATGAAAACTGCACTTACCTCAAGATTTTCCAGTTGACAAAAAAAACTAAATCTTTTCAAGCCGTGTTGTCCACGGCTCGACTATGGTCTTCCAACCCTGGAGCATAGTATTTATACCCATGTCCCATTGCACACGGCAAGGGATTCGTGTGCAAACACACCGTACTGATAGTTCGGGAAGCAAAAGGATATTCGCGGTCAATATTATCGTAACCACATTTTTGACGCGACTTAAATTTTATATTATGTTGCTATGTAGGTAATTTAGTCGCTTATGCAACACAAAGTCTTCAATTTCTTTGAAACGCGATGGTTTCGAGGTATATTATATAAATATACTAGCTGACCCGCGCAACTTCCTCTGCGACACATTTTTAACCGACTTCCCAAAAAGGAGGAGGTTATCAATTCGATTCGGTTGTGTTTTTTTTTTTATGTTTGTTACCTCAGAACTCCGACAATTATGAACCGATTTGAAAAATTCTTGTTTTATCTGAAAGGATATACTTGCAGATTGGTCCCATTTAAATCATATCAAAATCGGTTACGAACTTTGGATTATAAATCGAAATAGCTGGAATTTGACTATTTAGATGATTCTTTGATAATCGAAATTCCGTATTTTGCTTTTCTGCGATTTTGTAGTGGTGTTGTGTTTTTTTTTTTGGAAGTCGGTTGTATTTTTTTGTAAAAAGTTTTTTTCCATGAATGCTCCGCCCCTAAATAATATTGCGACTATAAATTAAGATGTAAGCTACCCTTATATCTTTCAAGTTGGATCAACCTGCACACCGTGTGCAAATTTGGTTAAAATCAGGTAGTTTAGGAGTCCACCGCGGACAAACAACGTGACACGTGATTTATATATATTAGATAGGTAGGTATATATATCTTAAATATAAAAATGTATCCCTATTTCCCTTGGTCCCGGCATCACGTGCGAACGGCTGGGCCGATTTCACTAATTCTTTTTTTGTTGCGTTTGTTATTTTCAGTTATTCTTAGGAGAAGGTTCTTATAAATGAAAAAAACGTTGCAGTTGACGGGAGCGAAGTAATATGGACAACTATGTTACATATGTCCAGTCTGCCAGAGTTGAAGAATTTTTCGAAAGGCTTACCACGGCACTGGAAAGCAGGACATTTGGAGGAACACAGTGTAAGGAACACAGGGAACCCGTCGGCGAGTTTTAGTCAGTAAAAGTTTGACACCCGCTCCACCCAAAGCGGGAGGAGTCACTTGATGATTTACTATCCAAAAATGGGTATGTTCCAGTCACGGCCGTAGTTTTTTCATGGTAGGGCATTGTGGGGCAATGCCCTACCATGAAATCACAATGCCCTACCTTAAAAATACCAAAAACTAAGATACATTATTATAGTTGAATTGTTTGTTTATAGTTTGAGATAAAAAAAAATGTAGCGATAGGTATATAAACTTTTCCGAATGTACCACAGACCCAAAGTCTACTGACCTAGAGGTCAGTGATTGATATAGGAGCCCGTGCTTCGGAGCAGATCATTGTAATAATTTCTTTACTTCCGCCCTACCTGTAAACAATGCTGCCCTACCTCAAATTCGACTCTAGCTACAGCCCTGGTTCCAGTGCAGAAAAATGACGGGAAGAAGGAAAGAAGTCATGTTTATTTGGCAGCACAATGTACCTACAAATATAAGGAAACTTTTAATACAATGTGATTGTGTGCCTTGCGGCTGCGCCAAATAGGTCCAGTTCAGTAAAATGCCAGGCAACTAGAAGACCTAACGCTGGTTTTGAACCTCGAAGACTTTCGGTTTCTTTACGCGTATTTTAACCGAATGTTTCAAGAAGGAGGGTAATGTTTTTAGTCGTTATTTTTAGATAGCTGTTGTTGGTAGGATGGCTGGTAGCAGCTGGATGAGGGGAACCAAAGATCGTGTGTGAAGTTGCCAGCATGATTAATTCAAAGAGGGCTTTATGTCTGTCAACGGAAAATGGCAAACGCGTAAGATTGTAATTTTTTTTTTCAAATTAATGCACGGATGTATTGAAAATTATTGAATTAGGGTGGGATACTTATATTATACAAAACGATGTTTTCATAATATATCGAGAAATAGGCTTGTGTCCTGAAAAAATCTAATTAGTCCGTCAGTCAGATTATCAAAAAATATTTGACCCGTGTTTTTTCTTTTGTTACGGGAACCAAAATTGACGAAGTTACGACGCTTTTAAAATTCTCAATACGTCACACCTTCGCATAATTTTTAGTGAGTCGTGACGTCACGAGCCCCCACTCCCGAGTTTTGATGCGTTTTATCTTAGTCAATATTCATTGATTTACAAAAACAAAAAATACGTGTCCATTATTTTCAATACTCTAACTGACGGACTAAATAGTTTTGCAATTTGTGGATGATGGAATCTAGCCTATTTTAATCTAATCAAGATTTATTACAATCTTACGGAGTCTGCCTGTTTCCTGTTACATCATGTCCATTGACCACTGGTAACCTAAACATGATTACTTACCTACAGGAAAGTAATCAGTAGGTACCTACATAATAAGTGCGAACTGCCTCGTTGCTCTGGTGGTCGCAAGCTGGTGTTGAAATCTTGGGTTCAAATCGGGGATTTTTGGACCGGGATCGCGGTCCCGGACTCCACCTACTGGTATGAGTGGTAGGTACTTTGGGACCACAAGAAAAATTAAGGTGGAAGCGCCAGGGTAGACCGCGAAATTCAAATGTTTTTATGTTTTTTTGCAATTTGCCGGTCAGTGTGAAGCTGTATGTTAAACAAAATACGATTCGCGGCCGTAACGCATATTTTTCTAAAGAACTATACCCATTTTAATTATCAGTATAACTCTCCAAGTTCATGCAACTCGATTGAATGACTTTTTCATGAAATAACATTCAATCGATTTCTATGAACTTAAATGGTTATATTAATGATTCAGGTGGTTATAATCCTTTAGATAAATGCTCTTTACGATCGCGAACCGTATTTTTTTCAACATACAGCTTCACACTCGCCGACAAATTGCAAAAAACATAAAAATATTTGAATTTCGCGGGCTACCCTGGAGCTTCCACTTTAAGTACCTAATGTAAAAAGTTAAAGAATCATCATCTACAGCCCGAGTTCTCCCACTGCTGAGCATCAGCCTCTCTTATCTTGTGCCAATCCCCACGCTCCTGTGCCAGCATCATCCAGGTTCTACCTGCGATGGCAACAATGGCATCCGTCCATCTCGCTGCCAGCCGACCGACACTTCATCTCCCAGTCCTCGGACGCCATTCGATCACTGCCTTACTCAACCTATCATCACCGCCGCGCGTTGCCAGGGGCCCGAGTCTGCTATTTTTATAAATTTGTCATTCCGACACGATCCCATTGTCATGCCATTGTCATTTTGCTAAAAGTTCGTAATCTGCTAAATTCATAATAGCACGGTCACTGGCACGTCAGTGGCCGGTCACTGGGACGTCAATGGTCTCGTAATAGAATTGCGGTAGGAATGCCGTATTGCCATTATTATAAAACCGAGCTAAATTTGAGCATTTATTCATGCCAGATTTTATTTATATTTAGTTTTAAATATTATTTATTAGTGTTATAAGCAATCTCAAGTAGTGAGAAGATCGTAAATACTAAATCTGTCATTATGTACGAGATTACCATTCATATGGCTTTCTTTCAATGGCGTGTCAGTGGTTGATCATTGGAATGTCATAATGACGCCATTATGGTGCTCCCACATTGCCGTTAGAAAATGTTTGTAAACATTTTCTAACATAATAACATTTACTCACAAATGTTGTCAATTGTTACATTTTGTTAGAAACTGTTACATGTTATAAGTGCTCCTACACTAATAGAAAATGTTTACTAACATTTTATAACATTAAAATCTGGTACTGGCTCTAACCCCCCCGCATCCCCGACTCACCGCATACCCCGCCGTCACCTTTATAAAAGGTTTACAAACAAAAGGTAACACATGTTTTATTTTGTTATAATTTGTTTTGTTATAATTTGTTAACTTATCGTTACTAAACATTTTCTAACATGAAAACATTTTTTAACATTTGTTATTTAATGTTAGCCAGCAAATGTTTACTAACGTTACTAAACAATTTCTAACGGCAATGTGGGAGCACCATTATGATGCCATTATGTTAGTAGATTACCAAACTTGTCAAAATCAACCATTTTGAAATCAATGATCGACCATTCTGACACTATTGTAATAGCAGACTCGGGCCCCAGGTGTCCTGCCCAATTCGTTTTCCAAAAGAAGCATAGGCACACTTAAAATTATAACATGTTATTCCTACTAATTATAATATTACTAGCTGACCCGCGCAACTTCGTCTGCGTCACATTTTCCATTACTGCTCCGCTCCTATTTGTCTTAGCGTGATGATATATAGCCTAGAACCTTCCTCGATAAATGGGTTATCTAACAATGAAAGAATTTTTCAAATCGGACCAGCAATACCTGAGATAGCGCGTTCAACCAAACAAACAAACAAACTCTTCTGCTTCATAATATTACTATAGATAAATGCGAAAATAACTCTGTATTTTCTTCATGTCTAAACTACTGAACCGATTTGGATGAAATTTTGTACAAAGATAGTTTGAGACCCGAGAAAGTAGGTACATAGGGTAGTTTTTATTCCGGAAATCCCACGGGAACGGAAACTATGAGGGTAAATAGGTATAATATGTATAATATATATACCTATTTACCCTTTTATTTATAGTATAATATATTCTGGGAGTATGTTCCCGCGGGCAAAGCCGCTGACTCACGCCTAGTTGTTACATTGGTACGTCTAATTTCCATTTCATAATAGGGTTTTCAAAATACCATAGTTAGAAGTTTATTTGCGAGTCAATACTCACCTACTTCGGTATTCTGAAAGGCTAGCATAGCATTGCGGTACTACTTACCATAAAAATATGTAAAAATCGATAGGTAGCCCAGATGCCACTACATAACTACGTAGGTAGCTAAGGTAACCTATGAAGTTCTACTAACTCCGCATGCTACGACGGTATTTTTTATAGGCTAGTACTGTAAATCCAATTTTTTCTATTCAAATATTCGAAGTTACCACCAAAAATACTGAATTGCACACTAAATTTGCTCATCAAATAGATCAAATCTATTAAACTGTTTGATCTATAGCTTAACTGTTTTACTGAATGACTATTTATTAACTAAAAATTATCTAACTCCCCGTGACGTCGACCGTCTAGGATTAGCGTTACCGTCAGCAGGGCGACGGAGCCCCGCGCAGTGGGGCTCCTATTTCTGTCTGCAGGGTTTAAAGGAACCTAACTAACCGAACCTTGGGGTGCCCCTGACGTTGACCGTCATTATTTAGTGTCTTCGTAATTTAGTGTGCAAATCAGTATTTTTGTTAAAAGTACAGTGGGTAATTAGTTGGGAGATTTAGTTTGCTTGAATTTTAAATAGAGGTGCAATTAAAAATTCCCCTTTTTTATATAAGTAAATTAGATTTCTTTGCCCAAGCCCTTCTAGGCCTAGCTTGAAGTAGCATAAGTACCTACCTACTTGTCACAGTCCACTCAAGGCCAATATCCTCATACAGGGATAAAATATACCTAAATGAGATAAGAAGTTACATGGGTACCTAGGAAGACCAACAGGAAAGTTTTTTAACTTCTAGTAAAGTTAAGAAACTTTCCTGTTGGTCTTTTGAACTACTGTTAGACAGCCGAAATTCTTTGAGGAGTGGATGAAAATCAACTTAATCAGCGTCGCAAATTCGCAACACAAACCGTGATGCGACTTTGAGCCAATAGGTATGTAGGAAGATTGGCTAAGGTAAACGCGGGTGAAGTCGTCATGCCCCAATAGTCGACAATTAATCTAAAAACTTGTATATTTTTTCCTACTGAACTTAAAATGGGCCGGTTTATATGGCAACATATTGTTGGTAACATATTGCACAATTGAAATGACAATACTGAGTTTTAACAGTCATGGCGTCGGAGTTAAGTTAGTCGAAACATGTGTGCCCAAAAAAAATCGTTTTTTCGTGAAGTTCAGCTGTCAAACGTGAAACTCAGCACGTGGTTTTGTGTTTTGATTTACATAACTCCAGTGGGGTCTGCGGTAAGTTTCTTTGTTTAATAAGTTAGTTAAGTTTATTTGCTAACGATATAATATGCAATTTGGAATACTTTTAACATAGAAGATATTTTTTTTTAATGAGACATCTATTGGTACTTTAAAACTCCCGATTGACCCAAAACCCGTCATTTTTGGAATTATTATGACGACTACTGGGACATGCTCAAAAGTTGCACCTAAACTCGTCATAATGAAGATATTTTGTGTTTTACAGTACAAAATGCGAATAAATAGCTAATATCGGGACTTTTACAAAATTGTTAACTCTCTAGTACAAACATATTTAAGGTTTAGACTACATTTGTTGATAAAACTGCGTTTCTTTTAAGCTTTTTCTTAGGGGTGTATTTTACTGTGCTGGTTCTATGTAGATGCACGTACACACAGTCATGTTATTCGATTAAATTATTTTGCTTCTTAATGGTTAAAACCCCCTGTTTCCTATATGCACTTTCTACGTGCGTTTTTTGTTAAATAGGTACCTATATATTGGCCGCATGGCCGCTATAGGCCTCCGCCATTCGATTAAGAACACGCGATACATATCTACCGCTTTGGGTACAAGTAGGTCTTCCACTTGCCTTTGCTTCTACTATGCTTGGATTAAAATTCATCGCAAGCAAAAATTGACTGCTCTTACACTATGCTTTTTGTTCGAAATAACTGCATGTCGTCACGCGTATTGTATTAACCTAGTGATTGCATGATCGTAATTTTAATTACAGATCATGACTGAACGACACTACAAGCAAGAGGACCTTTTAAAAGCCATAGAAGCTGTAGATCAAGGGGCCACAACATCAGATTCAGCAATAAAATTTAAAGTGCCGAGGACCACATTAAATGACAAGATTATAGGGCGTAGTTTAGTCGGCTGCTGAGTTCATAAGTTTTGATGAATTACAAGATTACCATATTTATGAATGTTAGTAATTATTTCTCGGAAATTTATATAAATGAATGTGGATATAATTTTTTGTAACTGATTATTTTATTAGGTAGGTCCAATGACATATTATATATATAGACACGTCATAAACCAACATCGCGGCGCTTAAAAACGGCGAAAATACTAGATAGCTACTAATACGCATGAAGAAAGGGAAAGAAAATATGTCATCGTACGGCGGGATGCCTGTTGCTAGAGGGAGATAAATATACATCTTCAGTTACGTCACAGGATAATTAATATTCAAATTGACATCAAAACAAACGTAGTGTCGCGCGACAGGTTGGTGCGTAACTAAGCGCGATGTGGCCAATTGGCTTCATTTCATGTTGTCATTTTAGAGTGCGGACAACGTATCTATAGTTTTATATATCATTGGGTAGGTCTAAGAGAACTGATTTTACAATTGAAGTATTTTAGACACATAATAAATTTACTCGTGCTACATATTGCAGCATTGTAGATGCAGCTTAAAGTTATGGCGACATTCCACCTTTTCGAATTTTACCTCTAAGCGGATTTTTTTCTTTTTCTGAGAGCTAATTTGAATTTAGACCAATGAAAAATCATTTGAAAATTTGATAGCTATGGCATATCAGTGGCTGTTGAATCTTTCAAGAACTTAGTTTTCCGATTTTTTTATTTCCTGAAATTATAACTAAACTAGCTGACCCGCGCAACTTCGTTTGCGTCACATTTTCCATTAATGCTCCGCTCCTATTTGTCGTAGCGTAATGATATATAGCCTATAACCTTCCTCGATAAATGGGCTATCTAACACTGAAAGAATTTTTCAAATCGGACCCGCAGTTCCTGTGATTACCCCCTACATACAAACTTACAAACATCCAAACTTACAAACAAATGTTACCTCTTTATAATATTAGTATAGATTTACATATCAATGTTTGTTGATCTACCGGATACCTTGTGCTATCGAATAATCATAAATATGGTTTCATAAATTATTATAAAAGTGTTCATATATCTACAGAGTACCGATATCGATCAGACGACGGTATCGGTCCCAGGATAGACTAGAGCCACTTGGTCCCGTATTCGTCGTGCTCCTAAATAAATATATAGGAAGATAGATTAATTATTCTACTGCAGTTTTATATTTAGCTTAAGTTCTTTTTTTTCCATTAAACATATTGTCTAGGAGTTACAAAGCCAACGTAGCGCCGCATTCTCAAGGCAATTTGATGAGTAGCTCCTAGGCCATTTTTGGTTGTAACCACAATTTCAGGCTTTTTTTACGTTACCTATTAAATTTAAAGAACCGTGCCTAGGTTCCCTTTTTATAAAAAAAATCCTGTCCATTTTATATTAAGATTCACCAGCACCACTGTTTTTTTTAATCCCTTTTGTTGTTGTCTTTTTGTACCTTTTATATATCCATTTTTTTTTGTCATTTTAATAAATTTACGTGTTACGTTGGCAAAGTCCGGAGTTTCATTTCGCTACAATATGCACATGACTGCATGATTAAGAAATACCTATAACATATATTTTATAGACTGATATTGTGATTCCAAGTTTTTAGGAATATAAATTAAAATGCAACTATCTCTTTTATTGAATACCTGCTCTTCTAACCGATTACAACCTGCTATTCTAAATAAGGATTTGGTTTTCTATCTATCTACCTATTGTTTCAAAGGCACAAGCATGTTTAACAAATTCAAGCACAAAAAAATGTACATATCTTGAACTTTATGTTCAAGAGCAGAGAGTCTATATTAGCATTAAAAGTTGACGAGTACTGGGAATATTTGACGAGTATCCGTACAAATCAGACGACTATTGGTACAAATCGCCCTTTTTTTACTTTTGCCTTAATAAGTACTTATACCCATCAAAATGATTAAAAAAACTTAGTTACTTAGAATAACGAATAAATTCTCTAACACGTCATGCAAAAATTGTCATTGTCTATTAAATATTTAACACACAGCAGTGCTTCAAAGTCAGTGATTTCCGAAATCCGACGAGTATTGGTACGTTTACCTTAATTGCCATTACCTCAAAAATGTATTCAGCAATTATTGAGGTTTGCTAATAACTGCCTAATTAGAACTAATAACTTGAAAATGATAAATAGGTACAGGTCACGTTCGCGCAGATACGACCTTAATAAATTCCACAGTCGAAAATACAAGGGATACGCATTGAGGTATTATCTACTACTACGAGTTATGTATAGTTCAATGGGGATCCGAAGACAACTGCAACTTGCCGTGACTATGCAACAACGATGTGAAACTGCGACAAAGATGTCACAGTTACATTTGAAATGTCTAACGGGACCTCTGCGAGTTGGTTGGTCGGCCCCTCGTATCCCTACCAAAGGACCGGGTCTCCAGGGACCCTAGAAAGAACAATAAAAAATAATAATAAATAATTTATTTCAGATATCAGATCCATATTAATTTGTTAGTAAAATTGCAAACTTAAAAAACTCGAATGTTAGTAATAGATAAATAAATAATCGATTGAGTGGCAGATCCAGGTGGACTCATCGATGGTGGTGGCAAATCACTATATGACTGCGTGCAGTCGTATCCAGTGAGCCAGCATCGGAGACTCCTACATATCTATGGTCCCACCGCTGCACCGGTCCGCTAGCGCGCGCAGGATAGATGCCAGCCATCGTCACTTATGCAAAGATGTTTTTTCTTCTTTGCTTAATAGGGTTCCGTACCCAAAGGGTAACTAAGCCTCCTCTAACCGTCCGTCCGTCCAACCGTCCATCTGTCTGTCAGGGGGCTGTATCTCAAGAAGTAGGTACCACAGTATAACTGTGTAGGTACTTAGTTGAAATTTTCACAACGTGTGTATTGCCGTTATAAAATTACAAAATTAGACTTCAACTGAGCTTCGAAAGATATACCTAGTTAATCATCCAGATGGAGTATCAGAGAGTTCACAGCCGATCATGGAATACTGCCCGAAGTCGATTTCGCACCTTCAAACTTGCTAGCCCTGCAGTGAATCTATAAGAGACGTACCTAAGTAGGCATCTAACCAGGGCTGCGGAATTTGTTTGAAAGATACCGCGGCCCTCAAATGCAAAGGGGCAAGGGGCATCTTTTTTTTTTAAATACAAAACGGTGAAACTCTTGGCCCAAATCTCACCTGATGGAAAGTGATGATTAGGCCGAAGATGGAAGCGAGCTTTACCCGGAATCCTCTAACACAGAGGAACTGGCTATCATACCTCTAACTGCCGGAACACAACAATGCTGTTAACGTTGTTGTTATGGCGACAGACTTAGACAAGATGGTGGTAGCTTGCCAGGCGGACTTAGAACATGTCCTACTACCAACCAAACCGAGCAAAAAATTTGCCCCGCTTGGCTGGGAATCGAACCCGGGACCTCTGGGTCTGAATCAGGTGGTATAACCACTAGACCACGGAGGCGGTTAGTGAGCCTGTTTAGCACCACCCGGGGACCACGTGTAGGGATTCGCTGAAGGGTAGTCTCCTACGGACGCGGGTGACTCGGCCCCCAACATTTGGCAGCATTTGGAGGAACACGAGTGGGTTTTAGTGAGTAAGAGCACTAAGAGTCTTGACACTCCTCTGGAAGGAGTCATTTGATGATTATCCATGGAAAAAAAGGCATACCTATTTAAACATTTTCAATTGAATGGACGCACACAAACATTATCTTGTCAGATAAAATGTTATTCATTAATCGAGGTGATTACCTGATTAGTTACGGAATTATCCACCCGATATTATCATTATCGATAGGATCAAGCGATTTGTAGCGATATGTTTATGTATTTGCCGTGTCTGCTTTCCCAGGCAATCAAAACAATTTGGAGAGTAATAACTATCCTTATTCAAAACTAGCTGACCCGTGCAACGTCGTCTGCGTAACTTTTTTCATTACTGCTCCGCTCCTATTGGTCTTAGCGTGATGATATATGGCTTCAAGCCTTCCTCGATAAATGGGCTATCTAACACTGAAAGAATTTTTCAAATTGGACCAGTAGTTCCTGAGATTAGCGCGTTCAACCAAACAAACAAACAAGCAAACAAACTTCTGCTTTATATCATTATAAGTATGGATATAGTATAGATTCACTGAAGAAACACTAAATTAGATAAAACTCTCTGAGCATTGGCGTATCTATGCCTTTTTTCCAGGGGGGATCTGACCCACAACCTGAGATGCGACGCTTAATTAGAATTGTTGCATGCGGTGTGCACACAGAAATAAAAAAACTATTATATCTGGGTGTGCACGATCAAAAGTGGAATTTTACGCCAGTCAAAGTCAGAAGCACCAGATGTAACTTTGTTGACTGATGCAGGAAAGCTCAAGAATTTAGAAAGTGTTAAATGCAAGAACGACCGAAGCGAGCTCGAAAATGTTCGTACCCTTTATCGGATAAGTTTCATCTTCTGCCATTAATATACCTATACTTAACTAGAAGTAACTTTTTTCCTCATACAGGAAAGGTTAAGTAGGTACCTACAGAGAGATTATAAAATCCAAGAGAGCGAAGCGAGCTTGAGAATTTTTGCATTCCATCTCATTAGGTTTGATTATAGAAGAATCACGGCCCACCCGCCCGGCTTCCCTGTAGGTACATATGTACGCCTATGCCTCCGAGCGTTGCAACAATCATTCAGTACTTAAGGTGAATGCTCCAACCAGCCCGCAAAATTCAAAATTTCCTGCGCTTTTTGCAATTTGCAGGCCAGTGCTAGGTTGTATGTAGATTAAAATATTATTCGCGGCTGTAAGACGTATGTAGTTACAGAATTATGATCATCAAAATCACCAATATAACCCTCCAAGTTCATACAACTCGATTGAATGACTTTTTCACGAAATAACATTCAATAGAGTTCTATGAACTTAGAGGGTTATACTGATGATTCAAATGGCTATAATCCTAGATAAATGCTCTTTACGATCGCGAACCGTATTCTGTTCAACATACAGCTTCACACTGACCGGCAAATTGCAAAAAACATAAAAATATTTGAATTTCGCGGGCTACCCTGGAGCTTCCACCTTAATTCGATTTATTAGCTAACGTACCCCTTCGCAACGCAATTGTTTCATTGCATCTGGTATAACATTTAGGTAAATTTAGTTAAAATAGTCTTTATATATTTTGACCATTGGTCAAGCTAAATTTTTATCTAAGTAAAAACGAAACTTAGATGAACAACATTTTTAACCAATGGGTAACTACGAACCTAAAAACATGACCTAAGGAGAACGATAACTTAGGTACCTGCACTGCTACGCAAACTATAACCAATCTAGAATAGAAAGTCATGCATTAACAGAACAATTAAGTACCTACTTAGGTAAACGCAGACGACAAGGATTTATCGATTTCAGGCGAACGCTAAAACGTAGCATGACTCACCTTGCCACCCTTGCAACCTAGCGAGCCAGTCGTTTGAAGCGCCAGAGTAGCGCCCTTCCTAATTGACCTATTTCGCCAACGATGAGCAAAAGTAAAAGAAGCACTTTTACGTTTATTTTTTAATCATAGCACGGAAATGTCATTCGTTTTGTTTTTCTTTAGATTTACCTAGGTTAGGGAAGTTGAGAATTTAGTAGAAATTTTACCTACCTACGTTGCGGAATTTTTTCGAAAGAGTCACCGCGGCCCTGTAACGCAAAGGGCATTAGGAGGAACACAGATGGGTTTTACTCAGTAAGACTCTGTCACTCCTGCTCCACCCACAGCTGGAGAAGTCATTTGATGATTTCCCATCCTTAAAAAAAAAAGTTAGAGCAATGCAGAAACATAAGCAAATAATTTTAATAGCATACCTAGGTATTGCGACGGTTTGTAATAATTCGAATCTAGTTATTTAGCCTAGGTAATACATAGCACTGGAATTTATAAACATACTCCTGCCACCCTAGTTCACCGTGACCTTGTAGGTACCTAAACAGCATAAAATATTAGCATGTTCTACATGCGATTGCTATTTTTATTATTCCACGTACGAAACTGTTATGTTAATTAAGTTTTTATTAATTAACTACCAGTCTGTTTTTTACCGAGTCTGATTTTATGCAGTAGGTACTTTCATTTTTAACCGACTTCCCAAAAAGAAGGAGGTTCTCAATTCGGTTGTCTTTTTAGGGTTCCGTAGCCAAATGGCAAAAACGGAATCCTTATAGATTCGTTATGTCTGTCTGTCTGTCCGTCCGTATGTCACAGCCACTTTTCTCCGAAACTATAAGAACTATGCTGCTGAAACTTGGTAAGTAGATGTATTCTGTGAACCGCATTATGATTTTAGCACAAAAATAGAAAAAAAAAAACAATATATTTTGGGGGTCCCCATACTTAAAATTATAACTAAAACTCATTTTTTTTATCATCATACCCATACGTGTGGGGTATCTATGGATAGGTCTTCGAAAATGATATCGAGGTTTCTAATATAATTTCTTTCTAAACTGAATAGTTCGCGCGAGAGCCACTTCCAAAGTGGTAAAATGTGTGTCCTCCCCCCCTTAACTTCTAAAATAAGAGAATGATAAAACTAAAAAAAATATATGATGTACATTACCATGTAAACTACCAGCGAAAATTGGTTTGAACGAGATCTAGTAAATAGTTATTTTTTAATACGTATAAGTACATCATATATTTTTTTAGTTTTATCATTCTCTTATTTTGAAGTTAGACGGGGGCGACACACATTTTACCACTTTGGAAGTGTCTCTCTCGCAAACTTTTCAGTTTAGAAAAAAATTATATTAGAAACCTCTAGGTAGGTATATCATTTTCGAAGACCTATCTATAGATACCCCACACGTACGTATGGGTTTGATGAAAAAAAAATTTTGAGTTTCAGTTCTAAGTATGGGGACACCCAAATTTTTTTGTTTTTGGAACGAAGTTCCTATTATCGCGCGTTGCGAAAGGGGGCTAGACGGAAATAATTCAGACGAAAAGTTGTAACAACACTTTTTGCTATAAGTACCTAGTAAGCTATTGTAAGCCGTGCGGCGTGCGCATGTTTCTCTGTCTGTCTCTCTCTCTCTCTTATAGAAAGTAAGCCAGTATTCAATTTCGTTAGTCACTCAGAAGTCAAAGTCAGCAGGTCCTCACCGGACATGGGTGTTTCGGGAGGTACCTGCACCGAATCGGGCGGGAGGAAACGCCCGGGTGTCACCACTGCGAGGATCGACCGGAGGACACGGTAGAGCACACTGTGCAGGTGTGCCCCGCTTGGGCGGCGCACCGCCGTGTCCTCGAAACGGTGATCGGCGGCTACCTCTCGCGTCCGGCCCTGGTCCAAGCCATGGTCCGGAGCAAGACGGCATGGGACGCCGTCACTTCCTTCTGCGAAGCAGTTATGCTAGCGAAGGAGGTGGCGGAGTGGGAGAGGGAGAGAACCTCTCGTCCCGGCCGCCGTGGTAGACGCCGCGGGCGTCGGAGGCCACCACCCGGTGACCTCCGGCCACCGTAGGCGCGGGCCTGTGGACGGCGAGCTATGGGTGGCTCGCCGTCCGTCCGTCTTCAGATGACAGGCCGTGTCGACGGCGCGTTAGTGTTCCACGCGCGCCTCAAAGAGAATCAGCACACAGAGTACCTGCCGGAGTCGCGGGACTGTTCGAAAGAGATACCGTGGCTCCGGAACACAAAGGGCAATGAAGGAACATGGATGGGTTTTAGTCAGTAAAAGTCTGACACTCCCTCCCGCTACACCCAGAGCGGGAGGAGTCATTGGATGATTTCCCATCAATAAAAAAAAAAAAAAGATGTCAGTCAGAAGCCAAAGTCAGAAGTCAGAAGTCTAAGTTAGAAGTCAAAGTCAGAAGCCAAAGTCAGAAGTCAAAATCAGAAGTCAAAGTCAGGAGTCAAAGTCAGAATCGAAATTCATAGGATATTAGGTACTAATGTGTTATTGGTGAGTGTATACAGGTTTTTTGTACATCTATACTAATAATAATAATACTATTTAACTAATCTATATCTATATTATAAAGAGGTAAAATTGTTTGTAAGTTTGTATGGGGTAATCTCAGGAACTACTGGTCCGATTTGAAAAATTGTTTCACTGGTAGAAAGCTACATTATCCGTGAGTGCTATAAATTATAAAGATATCATGCATATTAGTCGAACTATCTCAATTTTTGTCTATCCAGGCGGAAAAAAATAGCTCTTACAACAGAGTTATTTGCGTGCGCTGCCTTAACAGTTGTATATAATTGAAAACAATGTATGGCAACCTGGTCCGCCTATAACAGTTCTACAAAAAAGTCCGCGGCACCATATCTCTATCTTTTATATTTTAGCAGATATAGTAGCTTTTATGTGTTAAAAAAAGTATTTTTCGACGTACTTATCTTTGGACGATTTTTTAAACAACAAAATATTAAACCTTATCGAAAAAAATGTTATTTTGATCACAAGAACATCATAGAGATACGATTTGCCCAAAAGAGTATGTCAATTGGTTGTAGTTTCGAAGATAATTTAAAATTACTAAATCGCAAAATGCTGCCCGCGCCGTCCATTCACGAACCGCATTAGAACATGCTTTGTACCTACGGACGACGGGTTATCCATTACCCATAGACGGCGTTGTGCAATTACGTCATTTTTCTGAATCGTGGTGTTAAGATTTTCCGCGGATTAATGACCCTGTCCAGTTATTATTTAACTTTTGTCGTATGGTAGGTAAGTTGTACGTAGTTTATTGAATGTTGTTGGTTGAATTGTTTTGGTTGCTCGGTTTCTCAAAACACAATTACAGTATTACTTCGTTCTCATTCTTCGAGTTCGAAGCTGTGATATTTCTGTTTTTGGGATATCGGACAGTTTCAGCGATTGTTTATCATGCCTTAAAGGATATCACAACTTTCCCGTCAGACATCCCAGACATGAGACAAGAGCAGCTCGAGTACGCCGTACGGAAGAGCCTCTCGAGGAATAGAGAAAATATTTCGCAAGCACTCGCTGGGAAATCTAGCTCCGAGCGTTCACAGCGGCTTGCTAACCAAAGCTGGAGAACATCGCAGGTCCGTGCTCGGGAATCTAGCGCTGAACGTGCACAGCATCTCAGTGATTTAAAGCAACATGGCTCTGCAACAAGGGACAGGGAGTCTAACGCTGAGCGCTCGCAGCGGCTCGCTAGCCTAGCTACATACATATTATTATGCAATAAAAATAAAACCCTCCTTTTGGCCGTCAGGAAATAAATCATAGCAGTCAGTACTAACCGAACCACACTCATAATTTCATCACAAGTTAATTAAAATGTTTACCGCCCAACGAAGTGGGCACGGGTCAGCTAGTATATTATAAAGAGGTAACATTTGTTTGTAAGTTTGTATGTAGGGGGTAATCTCAGGAACTACTGGTCCGATTTGAAAAATTCATTCAGTGTTAGATAGCCCATGTATCGAGGAAGGATATAGGCATACATATCATAACGCTAAGACTAAAAGGAGCCGAGCATAAATGGAAAATGAGACGCAGACGAAGTTGCGTGGGTCAGCTAGTAATATTATAAAGAGGCAAAATTTGTTTGTAAGTTTGTATGTAGGGGTAATCTCAGGAACTACTGGTCCGATTTGAAAAATTCGTGTGCGTTCGCCCAGCGGAATGTTGTTGAATTAAAAGATTTTAATTATGCAGATATTTAGTGTATGACGTCGTATAATTGTGTATGGTATAAAAAAATTTGTGCATGCAGCCATTGTGGAGAAATTCACCAAAAACTGATTCCGCTGGGCGAACGTTGTCCTGGCGGAACTTTTTTTAATCCATAGATTTTAGAAGAAAAGAGATGTGTCCAAAAATTAGTGTGTATTTGTGTGTAATTGTGTATGTATGAATAAAATTAGTGCATGCATAAACTTCGGAGAAATTCAAGTTTCCGCTACGCGAACGTTTGGCCATTACCTAGTTTTCATATAAAGCGCTTACATAGAGAGCTGTAGATTTTTACATAAGTTGTTTTGAATTTGTTTATATTTGTTTAAAAAATAGATTTAGAAAAAATCGTAGGGCTTAAAAGATAAAAATATAAACGTAAAATACGCTTATTAGGTCTTAGTTCTTAAAGTATGCACTTTGGGGTCTAGATTTTCACGTTTATACAAACCTTGTAAGTGTCTGCAACATGTTGCCAAGTATCAATGATGTTCCGTTAGTAATTAAAGAGTTATAGGACAATTTACCATGAATTGATCACTGTTTACAAAGCAGTCAAATATCACGACGTTCTAAAGGAATTGCATGGTAAAATGTATGCCAATAATTAGTGTATTCATTCAACTATTCACATGCAAAATTTCATGTCATTAAATTCAGTAATTAAAGAAAAACAATTATAATACTGACGAAGCATCGAAAACCTACATAACCCGACCAAGTTCGGATGGCTACAAAAAAGCGGCCGTGCCATATATCTTAGAAACGTTCTTAACCTTGCAATATAGTATTTATTAATATGGTACAGTTACGTACACAAGCGTTAGGAAAAAATAAAACAATTGCATTTCTTGAATGAAAATTATTTTTTTAATAATAACGCCACTATCTACGATAAAAATAAATCTTCAATTAACAAGTACTTCTCTATTTAAATATTCGAGTACAAAAATATTTTTAATTACATATAATACTTAATTATGTAAGTAGGTAATTATGATAACGTTAACAAACGCTTGCAACGACAGCAATAGACTTAAATGTGTTTTAACTAAAATAGGTTTAATAAACGATTATGAATATAAGGGTAAGTATAATATTTCGAGCTTCAATAAAAATTAAAATCACATCACATAACTAGACTATTCAGTTGTTTAGATTTGATCAACATTAAAAAAGTGCTTATAAACTAAAACATTGGTATAAAAAGGGTATTTTCAAGAAAATATTCTTAAATGAGTAGCAAATACAGTAAATAACCTCAACATACATAAGTCACTACCAGTACAACGGTATACATCAATTAAAAAATCGATTCAAGAAGTAGTTTTTTTAAGTTATTAGATTGTTTGATCCACTAAAGTTGCAAAGGGGAACGCTCGTGCATGCCTAGTCCATTGGTTAAATAGTGTAATAAGCTACAATATGATAAATATTTACCTAAACGGTAGTAGGTACTTACATGTGGTAATTATTTAATTTCCCTAAGGGGTCTATACTTAGTTAGAATCCTGATCCGTGAAATCTTCAATAGAAATTAGCTGTATGAATTTTATTTGTCTTAAATAATAGGTATATCTAGATTATATCTAAAGTCTCAAAAGCATACTTAAATAAAGTACCTACGTAAATAGTACCTACTTTCTGTCATAGTCAAATACATTTAAAAAGTAGGTGTACAAAAATAAATGACATTATTATATCGAAACAACAATTGTGTTATCACCTATACCAATTCAATACCGATATTATACTGTAAATTTTGGGATGTTACCTAAATATATTGCACGGCCGCTTTTTTGTAGCTATTCGAACTTGGTCGGGTTATGTAGGTTTTCGATGCTTCGTCAGTATTATGATTGTTTTTCTTTAATTACTGAATTTAATGACATGAAATTTTGCATGTGAATAGTTGAATGAATACACTAATTATTGGCATACATTTTACCATGCAATTCCTTTAGAACGTCGTGATATTTGACTGCTTTGTAAACAGTGATCAATTCATGGTAAATTGTCCTATAACTCTTTAATTACTAACGGAATATCATTGATACTTGGCAACATGTTGCAGACACTTACAAGGTTTGTATAAACGTGAAAATCTAGACCCCAAAGTGCATACTTTAAGAACTAAGACCTAATAAGCGTATTTTACGTTTATATTTTTATCTTTTAAGCCCTACGATTTTTTCTAAATCTATTTTTTAAACAAATATAAACAAATTCAAAACAACTTATGTAAAAATCTACAGCTCTCTATGTAAGCGCTTTATATGAAAACTAGGTAATGGCCAAACGTTCGCGTAGCGGAAACTTGAATTTCTCCGAAGTTTATGCATGCACTAATTTTATTCATACATACACAATTACACACAAATACACACTAATTTTTGGACACATCTCTTTTCTTCTAAAATCTATGGATTAAAAAAAGTTCCGCCAGGACAACGTTCGCCCAGCGGAATCAGTTTTTGGTGAATTTCTCCACAATGGCTGCGTGCACAAATTTTTTTATACCATACACAATTATACGACGTCATACACTAAATATCTGCATAATTAAAATCTTTTAATTCAACAACATTCCGCTGGGCGAACACACACGAAAAATTCTTTCAGTGTTAGATAGCCCATTTATCGAGGAATGCTATAGGCTATTTATCATCAAGCTAAGACAAATAGGAGCGGAGCAATAATGGAAAATGTGGCGCAGACGAAGTTGCGCGGGTCAGCTAGTAATAAAAGGAACTTCGTTCCATCCGGGTGTCCCTTGACACCTCTCAAGTTTTTTTTTTCTATTTTTGTGTGAAAATCTTAAATGCGGTTCACAAAATACATCTACTTACTAAGTTTCAACAGCATTGTTCTTATAGTTTCGGAGAAAAGTGGCTGTGACATACGGACGGACAGACAGACAAACAGACGAATAAATGACTCAATCTATTAGGGTTCAGTTTTTGCCATTTGGCTACGAAACCCTAAAAACGTCCAACTCGCAGCGATTCTCTCGCTCGTGGAGACGGCCGGGCCCCTTAGTGTCGAACGTTGAAACACCAACAGCGCGTTTTTATTGAAGTACCTACCTAGGTAGTTGCAATGCAGCTACTTGGAGTGAGCTAAATGGCCCTTTGCTGTTAATGATTAAGCCCAATATTCAGAAGCCGCTTCACTATTTTTTTCTAAGCCCTTCTACGCACTAGCGGTTGAACCACCTGGCGGCTAGCCGCGCTTTTCCAGTAAGAAGCCACGAAGTCATAATTTCTATCTATTCACACACAGCCCCACATAGCCATGCAAAGTGGAACGAATGAACAATAATATTACTACGTATTATGTAACCAATTAACAATTTGCTGAGTAGCTCCCAAGGCTAGTTTCGCTTCTACCAATTTGATACTTTACACGCAGTTCTATGGGTGGGTGTAATAAAAAGATTTCACGGAATACAGTTAAAAGTAAATGCTTTATTATTTTGATTAGGTAGGTACATAATATAAAACATTAGATCCTATATTAGTATCCCGATGTAGGTACATATATAATCACAAGAGCATAAAATTGGAAATGACAAGTAGGTAAGGGTTGAGTGTGCAGTTTCCATTTGTGACAAAAGATAAAATTATGTGATAACTTCCGTCAGTCCGGCCACCATTTACGGTTTATTTAGGCGTAGGACATGTTAACTTTAGATGGATAAGAGCGCGTGGAAAATAAGTCTTAGATCTCGAGACTGTACTTGAGAACCAGACCAATGTGAATGAGACTGAACCAAACCAACTTGTATTAGGCTGCGTTTCCATTAGAGATGTGCGAGGATGCGTAGCGAGGAATGTGCTTAAGAAGCAATGGAATCGCTTGCGCTTGAGCGAGGCTAGGTAAATCCAGCGATTCTATTGGTTCAAACATTCTTCACTGCGCATCCTCGCACATCTCTGGTGGGAACGCAGCCTTAGTACTCTCGTTTGAAGGAACTCAAGCTCAAGCACTTGATAGCACTCGCATGAGCTCATTGGAGAGCAAGTGACCATTGAGAGTACTTTGAAATCCGATAGCGAGCTCTAATTATACAGGCCTAAGTTTTCATAACATTCTTGTGGTGTAGTGTAGGTATAAACCATCTGTTAAAACTTTAGAAAGCCTAATACACGTCTCCCTAGATGTTAGTTAGGGACACTTGTTAAAAACTTCAATTCAGTTTCTTATTGAATAGTTGGTGTGATGTAAAGTGTAAGTTTCAACAAAAAGTAATAAAAAATAGGACTTTAAAAGGTACATGAATATAAACAATCATAGATGTTGTTTGGTTTGTAAGAAAGTTTAATAAAGAAGTATTGAAAAATATTTTCACAGGGTGTATTAACAAAGAAATTAAACAATAAATTTAGTTATATACTAACATATGACTTTTACGCTATGCTAGGTAATAAGTCTAGGAATAATTAACTAAAATTTTTAATATAAATACACTAGAAGTGAATGTTTTACCCAAGTCAATATCGATTCTTAAGTATAGCTAACACAGTACAAACATACATCGAGTGCGCCGGGGACTAAGAAGTGAAGAGATTCGACGCAGCTATTGTCCAGCATCGTAAATAATAAACAGTGGGCTCGAGGCTAGTCCTAGTCGCGTGGCGGGCCGCACACTCACATCGCTCACTCTCACATCCGCACTCACTCACCTCACTCACACTCACTCACATGCCGCCGGGGGCACTCGGGGCCCGGTAGTAATACTGCGTCTGTGCTAACAACATAAAATTTGGAAGGGGTGCTGCCCCGCCTAGCCGCTCTTGAACAGCAGGATGGCCACCTGGCCCAGGTAGAAGTAGATGAAGTGGCGCGTCTCGTGCGTCACGTACGAGCCGAAGTTGCGGCCCACGATGCAGTGCCACGTCGGGTTGTACTTCTTGTCGAACTCTTTCTTGATGAACGCCGCGATGTCCTGCAAACATGCAATGCACACCCTCAAAACATGTCCTAAGTGCCATGCAAACAGACTGTAGACGAGATACTTCTGGCTCTAGCGAAGTTATTCAATTCCATTCATATAAGACATAATTGTAATTTAATTGATAATTTATGGGAATTATATTTTAGAAATTAAACTAACCACAACAGGAAAACCTCAAAGTTATCATTCGTGGGAACTTTGCACACCGTGGTTTATTGTCAATTACGAGTATAGTCAGTCAGTGGAGTTGTCTTATTATTAGTCATTATATTAAGTTGGAAGTAATTTTTTTGGTCACCCATTTCCGAATTTAAATAAATTATAATTTAAACCAAACTCATTCAGCAGATTTGAAGTTTTCAAAAAATTTGTAAATGATGAATCAAAATATAGTCTGCCTCGCCGCTTTGTACAATTTACCAATAACAAAATCAATAATCACCATGCACCTTTTTTTAAAAGTATGGCCTGACCATACTGTGAAGAAACAGAGTGAAACAGCCACACAAGTAAACCTACCTTTTCAATGTTGAACTTTTCTAATGCCTGCGTGGCGCAGTCGACAGCGTCTTGCTGCATCTCTTCGCTCATGTCAGCATTCTTGATCACCGCCTTGCGGTCGCACATCTTGTCGGCTATGTGTCTGGACAAAACATTTCTTGGTGAGTGTTTGTGTTTAAATTTGTGTGCCCCTTTCCAGAGATAAAGTAACAATAGAAGACCATTAAATTTTCCATTGAATAAGCATTAACTTAAAACGCGTACCAAATCTGATATAATTCATCATTGATTATTTTATTTTGATATGGCTTGCGTGATGAAAGGTATTCATTTGTTTGTGGACAGATTGTCCACCTGAACATCTTGACTAATTCTAGTCTCATGTTTTAAACCAGCTATTAGCTAAAGCAAATTGATTAACTTAGGCAAATTTACACACAAAGGTATTTTAAATAAAATTCTGTATTTCCTTAGGTGGTAATTATGTTTTAGTCAAATAATTAATTTAACCACTAACCATGTTTTTTTTTATTTATGGAGCCCAATAATTTAAACATTTTCTCCTAGAGACTTGAAAACTATCAGCAATGCTCTAGTTTTGTTATTAATTTAGAAAGTCACCAATAATCCAAATAAGTTGCAATTTTAGATAGCGGGTTGTTTCCGCTATCTTATCTGCTATACAAATTGGGTAATAGCATACCTCTGCCTAATGTAGGTGAATAGAATTAGTGCTTTTTGTGATACAGTTTTGTAATCATTTTTCTTCAGTAAGTTTAAAAATGGAGAAGATATTGTCATAAAACAAAGGAGTAGGGAGGGCTGTCAAAGAGTTTTCTGACAGCTTAATGGACAGATGGGACATTAGAGATGGTTACTTGTGCTTTTGATCATCACGAGCCTCTACTTGTTGCAATCGATGACTGATAGCGTCATTGCGAAAGGTTATAGTTCCTGAACTTCGTCGATAACACGTATGTTATGATTGATTTTCTAAGTCTATCTGTAGAGGGGACTTTGTTTGAATTGAACAACAAAACGCCATAAATAACCTCCAGAAAAGGTCAAGCGCGAAATCCGGGAATCAATGCGCGCCCTTTACAAAATGTGTTCCTCACCCGCAAAGAAATATCGCAATGTATAAAAAGCAAAACGATGAAAATTACGTTTCTGGTGGCGCAGGCTACTTTACCTGACCTGTTCTACAATCTGCGACGGCCTTTTCGTTGTAATTCTAACGGAAGCACTAGCACTAATGCCCGTCATCAAAACCGATAGGTAGGAGAAATTAGGAACGAGGCACCGACATGTAATTCAGCTTAGCGCTTCAGAAGATAAAGATAATTCATCATAACGCAGATTATCACTATAGAAACATCGTGGTTAAATCAATAAAACCATTTTGTTGCACATATTTGAGATTATTTGCAGAATATAAATTGTTCCGCCTTCGGACTTTCGCACACCATTTTGTGAATATCGGAATAATCGAAAACTGGCACTAATAAATATTAAAAACGCTTTACAATAAATAAATAACCACCATAATAAAGAAATACTCACTTTTGCTTCGGGATAAGAACAAATTCTCACGTAAAGATTTTGATAACCGGAGATTCAATGCCTACTTTCCAGAGGATTCTTTCACAGGCTTCTTTCAGCGAAGATTCCTTCTATTTGCGATAGAGGGCGTTCTAAATTCAAACACGTTCGAAAAATAAACTTTATGGCGAATTTCAAACAAATTATTTTTTGCCATTAAATGTTCAGAAGAATAAAAAACAACTAAATTTTACACACTTTTCAGCAAAGAGTTAGTATTTTCATTGTTAATCACCAGTTTCGTGGCATGATCAAGTAGTTTCAGAACGTTTTCAAGTTAGCGCTGCTCACTGAAATGCCTTTTGCTGTAATTTTTGTATAATAAGCTGTAAACTAAGTGTTTAATTTACTATAAATTGACTATCGTTTTAATAGAATGACCAGTAAACATAAAAAAATGATTAGTGGAAGTGCCTAAATCCCATAATTACTGGACGAATAAATTGAAAAAAAAATAGGGCTACCATAAACCATTTGAGCCAGAGTTGTGTCAATCTTTGTTTGTTCTATTTCCGTTTCCTTGTGCTGTCCTGTCTGTCCTGTCAGTCCGGTCGCCATATTTGATTAGTTCTTAATGCGAAACGCCGAAGCGTTACCCAAGAATTTAAGGAAATTAACGTAAATTATCTCTTAGTTTATTCACATATTGAGTCAAAATGTCTGGTGGAAGCAGCAGCAATAGAAATGAGTGCAGGATATACGTCGGCAACCTTCCCCCTGACATAAGGACAAAGGACATTCAAGATCTTTTTTACAAATTCGGCAAAGTTACGTTCGTTGATCTGAAAAACAGAAAAGGACCCCCATTTGCGTTCGTCGAATTCGAGGACCCCAGGTAAAATATTGATCGTTAAATGGTTCTGTTATGTTCGTATGCATTTCCGCTGTATGAAAAGAATATTGTACTCTTCATTGTTGTGTACACGGAGGTTATACCTGGTATTGGCCTATATTTCATATTATCTTTGTAAAAGTCACAATAACATATTAAGTACTGATATTTCTTGGTCTTCGGAAAACCAAACAATGACATGCACATTGCAGCCATCGTGAATTTATAATTAGTACAATGAGGGGGAAAATGGCTAAATTATGTTCAATTGTTGGTAATCTGTAATAGTTTTTTGCCTTTTACATGACGAAACTGTTGCTTCTATTTAGATGTGATAAGCATCTGAATAAAACTGAACAAGCCTACATCAAAATTAAAATAAGAATACCCGCTATAAAACATTTGTTTGGCATCCAGTCCCCAGTGTACCTACTGATGGTAGATAACTCTATAATGACTTGATCCATTGTATAATTATTATATTCACTTTCTGCACATGATAATTATTATTATGATGAGTTCTTGCCTAGTTCTTGCATGTGTGATCAATATTTTAAGGTTGCAGTAAGGTATTTACTTTAAAAACACAGCTTGCTTTACAGGTAGTTGACCTTTCTTAAATCTATGGTAGGCGCCAGATAAACATGCAATAACAGTCATTGACCTACATACATTTAGTAGGTAACTTTTTTTTTTTTTTTTGAACTTAAGACAAAACTGTCCTTTAATAATGATAAAAAACCATTCATAATTTATTGTTCAGGTTTCAAAGGGATATTAGCAAATGGTCAATGTACTTTACTGCAAGTTTATCTGGTGCAGAAAGAAAGAAAGAAAACAAGTTTATTTGTGGTCAATATGATGCATACCAAAAATACACAAAAATTACAATTACAAAATATGAAAAATTGTGCAGCTAGTATACTATAAAACTGGCCTTTATTTCTGGCTGCAATCATTAAAGTTATAACATAGGCATGAAGAACATGAAACTTAAACAAAAAAATTCAAATAAAGTTATTTTAAACAATAATATGGCCAGTTAATGCCATTTTCTGATAAGCGAGGCATGTGATGATAACAAGTTGTGGCATTATTATCATTTGTATGTGTGTATAATATTTATCACTGGCATTGTCAATATTTTAAAAATCAAGACTGATTTTCATCTGTCAGTAACTTTAAACTTATATACTTACCTATTTCTCTGATTAAGATAATATGAAAAAAAAAAAACATTTCAAAGCTGAGAGGTACCATTCAAGACTATTCATTATTCTATTGACTTTCCATTTCTCATTTTTTTTTTTTCATTTTTTTTTTCTATTTTTTTTTTCTTTTTTTTTTCTATTTTCTATGTCCAAGGATATTATTATTATATTATTATTATTTATTATTTTTACAAAACTAAAGGTAGTTTTGTAAATAAACAAAAATAATGAATCATCCAATCCATAGTTTTAATACTTCATAAAACATCACGAAGAGAATTCTTGAATATTTTTCCTTGATTAAAAAAATACAACATTTAATTTAATAATCAAATTGAGATTAACATTTTGGAACATACAACTAACTTGCAAGTTTTTGACTGACCAACCTTGACAATACAAGAGTCCTGTAAATGGTTCATTTGAAATAGTGGTTTGAGTTTGAATAAAATACTGGAACTTGACAAATGGTTCTAACAAAAGAAAAAATACCTACTTTTAACTTAACTAAGATAACACAGTAGTTTTAATTACAATAGGTGCCTTGTTGGTATGTAGTTAGTTTTGTTCATGCATTAATTACGACTTATCATACTAACAATAATGCAAATTGCTACACCCACCCGCATTGTTAGAAATATTACATAATTGTACCTATCAAATATTACATTGTTAGTCATTAACAAGTCCCTATTTTAAAAACTGATAAGGAGCAACAATGTTAATTACCAGAATACTGTACTATGGAAACCAAACATTTTATTTATTAAATTATTATGCACAACTGGCTAGCTTGTATGAGCAGCATACGGTAAAATGAAAAAAAAATATCATTCACATATATGAAAAAATAATAATGATGATTTTATAGCATTGATGAAATAAGGTATGCAAAGGCATTCTTTCGAACCAGACTCCAGAGACACCTACAAATTTCAAGACTAGGTACTATAAAACAATATTACAAAACTAAATTCTTACTTTTAACTCTAATTTACCATCTATACTTCTATACCAATATTATAAAGCAGAAGAGTTTGTTTGTTTGGTTGAACGCGCTAATCTCAGGAACTTCTGGTCCGATTTGAAAAATTTTTTCAGGGTTAGATAGCCCATTTATCAAGGCAGGTTATAGGGGTTAGGGTTTGGGATATATATATCATCACGCTAAGACAAATAGGAGCGGAGCAATAATGGAAAATGTGACGCAGACGAAGTTGCGCGGGTCAGCTAGTATTTATATATATCTGCTGTTTCCTGGTCTGTTTGCCTTTTGGCAAAGGCCTCCTCCAACTCTTTCCACCTTCTCCGGTCTTTCGCTGTCCTTGTCCATATATTTGTATTGCCTACTGCCTTTTAATCTCGTCTGACTACTATTACTTCTACATAAATGCAGCAACATCATCAATCTTCCACAGAGACGCAGATGACGCCGTGCGAGCACGCGACGGCTATGATTACGACGGCTACCGTCTGCGCGTGGAGTTCCCTCGCGGCGGCGGCGGCGGCGGAGGCCGGGGCGGTCGCGGCGGGCCCGAGCGCTTCGGCGCGCGCACGGCCACGCGCGGGCCGCCGGCGCGCCGCTCCGAGTACCGCGTCCTCGTCACCGGCCTGCCGCCCTCGGGCTCCTGGCAGGACCTGAAGGACCACATGCGGGAGGCTGGAGACGTCTGCTTCGCGGACACCTTCAAGGACGGCACCGGTGTGGTGGAGTTCTTGCGCCACGAGGACATGAAGTATGCCGTCAAGAAGCTTGATGATTCGAGGTTCAGGAGTCATGAGGTGAGTTGGCTAATGTAGCTTTGGTCTTGATATTGATTTTAGGTATATGTAATTTTCACAGAAATCTAAGTTGCTAATGTGCTAGAAACCAAAAAAATTTAAGAGTAGCACCAAGAAAATCTATCTCAAAATTGTAGTCTGGTTGAAGGCATCCCAAACTCCTATATACATATAACTAAGCTTTTATAAATGAATCTGTAGTTGTAAATTCATGCTACTAAATACCATTGTAAAACTGCTGTTTTACACTCCCCTATATCTCCTAATTCAACCCTGATAGCGACCTCATCAGTTTAAAACTTTCTTCCCCCATTCGTGATCAAAACCGCGCTAGTTTCGATGATGTTGTCGAAAACTTTCTATACCATTTGGTCCATAAATTCAGAAGTTTGTTGGTAGTTAAATGATAACACTATATGAGCTTGAGTGTATTGTAGACAGACATGCAATTATGTTTATTGATTCACATTTCACCCCATGGAAAGAGGTGCTAAGGTGATATACCTTCACTCTATATTGATTTTGTTGTCTATGGCGACGAGTTACAATGTAGCTGTGTAGCTGATAGGGGAGGCAACTATGGTAGGTATATTGAGTCACTGAAGGGGAGCAATGAACTTGTGTGACCTGACTGATGAATATGATACAAAATGATGATTAATAATTATCTATTTGAATTTTTTATGCTAATGGTTTGGCAGAATTGAGTCTAAAAATATTAAGTTGATTGATGATGAGTAAAAACTCATCAATGATGTATAGTCTTCTGTTTGTTTGGATTCAGACATTGAAACTGTTTCTGGTTTTTTACTGCTCTAGGTATTTCATACATATACGCAAGGTATCCTCCCAGGTTGAAAAGTTGGTTAATAACTACTTCGAATAAGAGTGAGAGCTTCATTAAAATCGGTGAATTTGTGAAAATCGTCAAATGATATTTACCATAATTCATTACAAAGCCTTTGTTATCCTTGGTTGGCTATAGTTGTTAAATAAAAATAAACCTATACTAATATTATAAAGCAGAAGAGTTTGTTTGTTTGTTTGGTTGAACGCGCTAATCTCAGGAACTACTGGTCCGATTTGAAAATTCTTTTCAGTGTTAGATAGCCCATTTATCGATGAAGGTTATAGGCTATATATCATCACGCTAAGACAAATAGGCGCGGAGCAGTAATGGAAAATGTGGCGCAAACGAAGTTGCGCGGGTCAGCTAGTCTAAGTTATAAAAATCTCGTGTTTGTTATCGCGAACTCCGAAACGGCTTGTCCGATTTTTATGAAATTTTTCGTTTATAATACCGGGTAGGTCTGAGAATGTGTATTTTTATAATGGCTAGGCGCGCACTGGTGACTTGTTGTTGTCACCGTGACAGTATATTTCGCTCTGTTGTAGAGGTGGTAGTTGAATCAATGTTTTTTGAACGACTTTTCATTTGTCAACGACTCACTGTTTATCATCAACGAAAAAACAAGTCGAATTATAATAATCTGTTAATTTTCGTCAACGGCTCACGGATTATTTCAACTTAATTTTATTTATTCATTTCTGAGAATTAACTGGTCTGGAATGCGAAACGATTACTTCCGATACCGGACAATGCCGAACTATTCAGTAATCTTCAATGAATATCAATTTATTGTTTAATTTTGCAACATTGTCAATCATTGAGTTTTCAAACTGTTAAATTATTAACAGGTTTTGAACGTCAATTTACGTCAACGTTAATGTTGACATAAATTGACGTTGACGCCAATCGCTACCGTTCAAAACCTGTTAATATAATTTAACAGTTTTTTCAACCAATTGACGATTAACAGTTAAATTACGTTAACCAGAAAACCATCAATGACCCATGCCTACTCTGTTGAACTGCACAATTGCGCGCGCATAGGCTTAGGGCGGCCCTCTTTGGGATAATTTCCGAAATGTGCACTGGCGAAGCCGCTGGCAGAAACTAGTTATCTATTAATACCAAAACTTTGAAGTCTATAACTGCTAATGGCTTTTCTTATTATTCAAAATGAGAAAAGAAAAGTAGATAAGATAAACAATAATGTTTTTTTTTCTGATGGTACTACAAAGCAAATACATTGTAGTTTTTTACATAAGATGGATACTATACGTAATTCCTGTAAATTAATTTCCTTGTATTATTCCCTGATATAAATATGGATATTTTGTAATATTTCCTTGTTCCCGATATAACTTGAAAACAGGAGACATTACTGCATCATCATCATCTTCAACCTAACCTTTTCCCAACTATATTGGGGTCGGCTTCCAGTCAAACCGGATTCAGCTGAATACCAGTATTTTACGTGGAGCGGCTGCCTGCCAGACCTCCACAACCCATTAACTGGGTAACACAGTACCGTATTCTGGCTTATAACTATCCATAACGACTGCCAAAGATCTCCAAATGACATCCGGGACCAACAACTTAACGTGCTTTCCGAGGCATGGAGGAAACTCGGTATGTTAAGATGGCCACCCATCACAGACCAACCTTGGCAATAGTTGCTTAACCTTGAAGATCGACTTATACGGCTGATATTATTTGCCAAAAGCTCCTCCAGTATATTATTGCATGAAATACTAAAAAGCTACGGTTTTGACTGGGGTCTTATTGCGCTACAGCTTTCTAGATAATAACACCGTTTTAAATCGTTTTGATTTCAGCCTTGTTTGGTGATTTAATTTATTTGATGATCATATTTTACTAATGTGTCAATCTGTTCGCGCAGGGCGAGGTGTCGTACATCCGCGTGAAGGAGGACTACGGGGGCGGCGGCGGCGGCGGCGCCGACCGCTACAGCGGTGACCGCGACAGGTCAGTCAAGTTAGTGTGCTGTTCAATACTATTAGATATAAGACATCTGATTTATTCTCTCTAAGCCTATAAGGAATCAGAGGGGCCCGAAAGGGCCGACGCCTGCCGGAGTCGCGGGATTATTCGCAAGAGACACTGTGGCTCCGGAACACAAAAGGCAATGAAGGAACATGGATGGGTTGTAGTCAGTAGAAGTCTGACATTCCCTCCCGCTAGACCCAGAGCGGGAGGAGTCATTGGATGATTGCCCATCCCTAAAAAAAAAAAAAGCCTATAAGGAATGGAAGAAGTGCCGGTTGTCGTCAGTGGGACGAGGCCGGCTGGTCGGCTGAGGTGGTGTGAGGTGGTGTGTGGTGTGTGCCTGACGAGTTCCGTGCCGCAGGTCGCGCTCGTACTCCCCGCGGCGGCGCGGCTCGCCCACGTACTCGCCGGTGCGCCGCAGCTACTCGCGCTCGCGCAGCCGCTCGCGCTCGCACAACTACTGAGCCATCACCACCAGGTCGGTACAGCCCCACACAACCCGCTCTTATAGCATTTTAACCACTTTTACTCACTTTTAAGTAGGATTTCTTAAAGTCATAAAGTCCGTTTTTAAGAGGTCTCAGTCTTAATCAGTCAAAAATACATCTAATTAGACTGAAATCCGACCCCCCCCCCCCCATATTAGGAAAAGCAAGGCAGATTTGTCAAAAATACCCCATAACCCTCTTACTTATTTTAAACATAGATTTCTCGATCAGATTAGATCGTGACTCGATGTGAATGAGCTTGAAGTATCGTGGGATTATATAAAATACTAGCTGACGTCCGCGGCTTCGCCCACTAGCTAAATTATATACTAAAACTTTCCTCGGAAACCACTCTTATCCATTGATAAAAACGGCATGAAAAATGGTGCAAAAAAAGTAGTTTTTGAGTTTATCACAAATAGACAGACAGACCGACGCGGCAGAAGAATTTGTTTTAGAATATGTAGTGATTGGAAAACTAGAAAATTACAGCTTTTCAAACATAGATTTACATAGATACATGAATATAAAGTAACGTTTGAATCAGCTTTTATGGCACTCAAAAATACTCATGCATACAATATTCTTAATCAAAACTTACGAGAATAACTCTCAAACGTGACTTCATTATGAAATTAAGCCAAACTCAGTATATTGACAAAGAGAAAAAAATATAACTTGCATTTAAAAAAAATACTTTTACAATAATTACACCTTTGCTATGTCACATTGTTCAATCACTGCCCAATTGAGTGTCCAACAACATTCACATGCTTGCTTAATTAATTTAACAATAGGGCTCTAGCTTAGGTAAATTTATTTTGTAATAAAATTGACTAAAATCCGTATTATCTATATTTTTACTGTCTTGGAAATATTTTTACATAAGCGACAGCTATATTTACAGTAATGGAAGGATACACTGGATATAGCAGTTGACAGCTTATTGAACGTTACGCTGGACTTCTCAGGACTTTTTCGAAAATATTTGAAAATATCTCTGGACTTATAAGGATATGGATTTCATATGGATTTATCAGGTTTGCGGGAGACATACTTTGGCAATGATATCCTTGAGAGCTTTTACGAATAATTATATATTTTTTCGTTTGTTTGTTTTGCCTTGCATAATATGTTTGATCTTTGTGCTTCAAAATGAATTTTAAAATGCGTGCTCAATATTTAGTTTTAAATCAAACCTAATCTAAATGATAATTGATAAGGCAGATTAGTATATTATTTTGATTGAATTTATTCTTATCAATTTATAATCGTATAAGTACACAAACAAAAACTAGTACTAAATACATTTATTTAATTTTTATCTTGTAATATTAAAATCTTCCTCTAAGTCAGTCCGGATTCGGTAAGATCACTCTCTCTGGATTCGGTAAGCCCCTGTACTAGCGAGCACAGAGGAGTAAGCACATGGAGTTCTCACTGGAACTGGGTGTGAGTGGTGTGGGGCTCCATGTGGTTAGTTCCCGTGCCAGCGAGCTGATGTGGAATGACAACTGAAGGTCTATATTTCGACAGCTGACGGAGCGGCGGCGGCGGCGGCGCGGGGGAGCCACACTGCTAGACATAAGAGAGCATATTACTGTATTCGTTCGTGAAGCTGGCGGCGCGCTGTCAGCGAGCGCGTGCATGCACTGTAGCAACACAACCACAAGTTACATATACTCGTACACATATCTACTGGGACAGGTCTCCAGTGCATGGATGTGCTCGCATTTTAGTGTAAGAGTCGGTTATTTAGTAACATTCGGGTTATCGGTAGACGTTTGTTGCCCGCGCGCCGCAGTTCCGCTCGAGCGGCACCAGTCTGTCGGCGGAGCTGCGCCGCGCGCCTCTACTACGTTATACTTAACGATGACTGTTATAATTAAAAGCATTTTCTTTTGTTTCATCCACTGTGGATTGGGCTCGTTGGATGTGCTTGGCTGGAGGTGTGAGTCAGGATGCCGTAGAGGCCTCGCGTTAGGATCGGATCGGACCGCCCCGGCGGATCGGCGCACATAATATTTCGCGTGGATGTAATGTTCCGTTTCGGACGTTGGATTGTATCGGCTGTGTACGGAGCGGCCCCGCGCTGGATCAGGACAGGACCGTTGGGTATGAATATTCAAATTAATTGCAAAATAACTTATGTTGAGTGCACGCTCGGTACAGAGTATTAATGTTTGTTTGGATATCCTTAACTCACACTTTATTTGCTTCTCGATGTCTGCCGTTTATTTCCTAGACGTAGGATGTCGGTTCAGTGACGATATGAGAGAAATTTTCTATTAGCTTTGCTCATTAGTGTGTTAGACCTAACAATTCAGTGTCATATATAAATAATTAGCATGCTTTATGAGCTTTCATACAACCTACCTGCGCGACAGCGATGCGAGGGGTGTGGGAGGGAGACAGAGAATGGATGTTGTTTTAAAATTGACATATTATGTAAGTAATTGAGATTGTAATTATGGAACGTGATGTAGGAACACAAATTTTAATCACAAATGTATTGTAACGTGTGCGTCGACGACGCTCGATATCATAGATGTAATGTGTGGACATTGTAATTTAGGTACTGGATCTGCATTCCAAAGACCAACACAGTTCGATGGACTTAATAAATTCCTTACAAAAGATTTTAATGTTTTTTCTTTTTCTATTAACCTTTACCCTAACTTAACCTAACCCCAGCAAACAGTAATTGAGCAACTTGCTCATGAGCAAACACGTAGTCTTGTAATAGGTTTCTAGAATGATATGCTTTAGGTTCAATAATAATTATTTATTGTTCAAGTAAAACTTTCTGTTTGATGCATACAATTTGGGAATGGGGGAACTATTTTATTAGCCCACTCGTACATATGTAGCCCTAGTGTTTTCTCCACTATCCATAAATTATAATAAGTACTCCATTTTGTACCTACCTACTCTTTTACACCTTTTTAAAAAAATAGTTTTTGTGTCACATTGAGAGCAATATCTCGAAAGCCTTTGACAGGGTCTGGCTCGCAAGTCTGCTCAGCAAGCTTCCTGCTTATGGTATCCCAGCTGGTTTTTGTAGCTGGATATCAGACTTCCTCAGTGAACGGTTGATCCGAGTAGTTGTTGACGGTTGCTCGTCTGACCTCATGGCTATCGATGCCGGAGTTCCTCAGGGGTCTGTTCTCTCTGCAACTCTTTTCCTGCTGCACATAAATGACCTACTTCAGCCTGGTCTTGTTGGGTACGCAGATGACAGTACGGTTTCAGAGATTCATGTCCAGTGCAACAACCAGCGGGGGTGAAGTTCGTTCGCTGAGAGAGGCCATGGTAGACAGTCTGGTCACTTATAACACCACCAAAACTCAGGCGTGTCTTTTTACCGCAAAAAGGAGTCGTTTCGACCAAACTCCTACTTTTCGGTGTATATCTGTTCCTGTGACTGATCGGCTTGAGCTCCTAGGCATGGAGTTGACATCCAGTCTGAACTTCGGCGCCACCATTGAGTACAAAGCCCAAACTGAATAGAGTGAAGCGATACTTCAGGCCGGGACAGCTTTTAACCCTTTACAAAGCACAAGTCCGATCCTGCATGGAGTATTTATTGCAGCCACCTTTGGGATGGCTGAGCTAAGTACCAGCTTGCCGCGCTTGACTCGGTGGAACGCAGAGCTAAGAGGCTCATCGGCGACAAAAAACTGGTGGATGCTTCAAAGCTTGGCTCATCGCCGCAAGGTTGTCTGCTTGTCGGTCTTCAACAGATTGTACTTCGGTGAGAGTGCCCAACAACTCCACGGCCTCATTCCACCGGCCCCCTTCTGCCATCAGACATGCAGACGCACTGCAACTTACCATCCCTACCTTGTTGCTATTCCACGAATTCGCACTAAGCGTTTCCAAACGTCTTATAATGCGCACGGCAAAGAACTCTGAACGCTTACAACCCTAATCTCTTCAAAGTTAGAATAAACAGGCTCCTTCTGGGTAAGCTCGCTCCATCGTAGACTGTCTCTGTCATCTTTGACCACGACGAAAGTCAAGAGCAAACGCATCACAAATAAAAAAATACATAATTTTGACTTGTCGTAATGAAATAATAAAACGAAGCTATATAAATAAAATCCCTATATTTATGTACACAACAAAGCCTATTATAAATCACAATAAAATTGGAGTCTCACGCTGCACTAGATCTTGAACCCGGAGTGTATGGCGCACGTGCCGAACGTCAGGTTCTCGTACGTCACTTGCCGGAAGCCCGCGTCTTCGATCATCGACTTGAACTTCTCCTGGGGAAACAAAAATCGCCAAACGATTTCATTTTTTTCAATATTACTCACTACCAAATTGAACTGAAATAAATATTGAATGAATCAGTTTGGAATTATGAAATCGATAGTCTTGCTTGTCGCAGTCGGGTAAACTATATCTACTGGTGTGAAAAGACACCATTAAAGATAGTTTACCCAACTGCGACGCGAAGGAGGATAATATGTTTATACACACGGTGAGAGTTTTCAGAAAGAAACTGCTCAACTTGTTTTGCTGGGCAAATATATTGGGGATCGATAATCGATATACCTCTGAAAGTATTGTTGAAGTCAAATAACCATGAGTGGTAGGTAGGTGAGTTGACTTCTAAATACATCGATAATTTTATGAAAACTTGCATTAGCATAAAACCACAGCATTTACCTGGTTGGGGAACTGTCGGATGCTTTCGACGAGGTACTGGTACGGCTTCCACTGGCCCGCGAACAGCTGGCCCAGCACCGGGATCACTTGGAACGAGTACTGGTCGTACACCCTGCAGAGACCGATCATTCATCATCAGCCATATGTACCACGGAACGGATCCGACATGCCGACAGCGTACTCTAGGGAACGTGCACGGCGTTGAATGTGCAATCGTGTAGCATATTCGAAGATTTAAGGTTGAGGTGGAAGCTGCCGTCGCCTGCGAAATTCAAATATTTTTGTTTTTTGCAATTTGCCGTTCAGTGTGAAGCTGTATGTTGAACAAAATACGATTCGCGGCTGTAACGCATATTTACCTAAAGAATTATACCAATTTTAATTATCAACAAAACAGTTCATACAACTCGATTGAATGACTTTTTCACTAAATAACATTCAATCGAGTTCAATGAACTAGCCTTCCTCGATAAATGTGCTCTAACACTGAAATAATTTTTCAAATCGGACCAGTAGTTCCTGAGATTAGCGCGTTCAACTAAACAAACTCTTCTTTGATGATTCAAATTGTTATAATTCTTTAGATAAATGCTCTTTACGATCGCGAACCGTATTGTGTTCAACATACAGCTTCACACTGACTTGCCGGTGATTGCAAAAAAAAAAACATAAAAATATTTGAATTTCGCGGGCTACCCTGGAGCTTCCACCTTAAGAATACTTGACATTGTCGCTGCTGCGCTGACACCGATAGTTCCTGCACGAACCGTTTAAGGCTCAACTCACACCAAAAGAGCGTCGAAGCGCAGCAAAGCGGAGCGCAGTTTCAGTGTCATATGAATATTAACTTTATTTTCATTACTATAATACTTATTATTGCATGAGAAACTCGAACGAGTCGCGCGGATGCCCGCGGCGCCGCGGGAATTCCATAAACGGATCCGCGCGACTGCGCGAAAAGTCGCGGGAAGTCTCGAGAATGCTCGAGCAATCGCGAGCGGCCGCTGGCGGACGGAGCGGACAGGAGAGCGACCCGTGAATTCATCGCGGGCGGGCTCGAGAAGGCGCTCGATGAATCCGCGCGCCTTCTCTACCGAGCGGGTCGCTGCCCTTCGCCGCTCTTTCGGTGTGAGTTGACCCTAACGTGCACGAAATAGACAGTGTCATCTAGCGTTGCAATTTATAAACTTGTAGGTTTAGTGTGCCTGACACATAGTTCCTGCACGTTGCCTATAGACGTCATTGCATTTTGACGCCATACAAGCGACTCGCATAAACGCTCCCTTTCGAGCCATTCCAAACCTAGCGTGATTGTGATTGACAGCCAAAAAACATAATTTTAACTAAGTTAGAAATATTACGATTAAATGGCGACACAAAAACTACAATGATTGCTGTAGTGGGTGATAGACGCGCAGTAAGTACACGTACTTAGGGCTCGAACACCTTTAAGCTCGTGTGTCACCCTAAGTACGCGTACTTTTTAAACAAGAGTAAGATAAGTACGCGTACTTGCTCGTACATATATCATTCACTTAAAATAAGCAATAGGTACCCACCACTGTAACGTACTGTTGGGCAGTTGGCTGAACTCGAGGCACATGAAGCGGCCGCCAGGTGTCAGCACTCGGTAAGCTTCCTCAAGGACCTATGCAGCAAATAATCTTCAATCAGATCATCATGGTGCTCAGTCAGTCCATTGGTCTTGTTATCTCATGGTAGAAAAGCGCTACTGCTGTGCGTGATTCAGATTATTTATTTGTATAAATAATCTGAATCACGCACAGCAGTAGCTGGTAATAGCATAGGTAGTGGTAGGTTTAGAATAGAATATTTATTTGCGTAAAACATGGTATAAAAGGGTGTTAAATAGAAAAATAAAAAATGTTTGAGAAATTCCTGCAATACTACCTAGTATTGCAGGAATTTCTCAGGAGTCACTCCGATGTCTGAATTTGTGCCTGGAATCAATTGATTGCTAGCTTCTACATAGTTTTATTTAATTTGTACGGAACTGGAACCTTTTCCTTATATAAAAGTAGCTTCACCTTTTCACCGCCAGCGTACATAGTAGAACGCGATGCCTCGCCTAGCGCCAAGCTATAAATGTATAACGAAATAAATATAATAAACAGTAGTGATGAGGCTAGCGTCATATCGATGAATGAGAAATAAACACGTTAACTTGTGTTTAATTTATAATTTTACGGATATAAATAAAAACTGATTAAATATTTCCATATTTGTTTTATTTCACAGTATCCATAATATGTGTGTGTGTGTTTTTCAGTTTTAGTTCTAATGAAGTCGTGGCGCTGGTGGCACGAAAATCTGGAACTTCTATTGATGTCCGTGGCGGTGAAAAGGTTAAGTTACTCCGCTAAACATCAGCTGATCTGCCATTGAAAGTCCCGTCAAAGTCGGTACAGCGGTTACTGAGAATAGCCGGAAAAGACAGGCAGACAAAATTTTAAAAGTAGTTTTTTTTTTAAATACCTACTTTTATCATATGCGTTCAGTAAAACGCTTTTATAATATTACAATCAGACACTTAAATTTTATTTATTTATCAGGGGTGCGTTCACGTAGAAAACCTAAAGTAATTCTTACCACGCTAACATTCTCGGAATTAATTTTTTTAACCCTTTAACCGCGCGTGTCGCATATATGCGACAAATATTTCCGTGTCCCTACCGCGCGTGTCGTATTTCTGCGACAGAGAACATGCATGATTTTTTCGTTCTATTTTCGTCCTATTAATTGCGTGGTACAACTAAAACTATTATTAAATAGAGCTATTATTTACAACAATTACTTAAAATTATGTGTCATAACTCTAAGCATTCAAAAAACTTAAACAAAAATAAGTAATTGGCAGCTTGAAATTTTCTTCGGCGTCTATCGCGCGCGTCGCATAAATATGACCATAGGGATGGGATACAATGCAATGCGCATTTTAAAAACGAAATAACAAACAGTTAAATAATCAGGTATAATGCATCATTCAGCATAAAATAAACGGTGTCATACCAAATAAAGTTAAATTTAACATATTGCCTTGTGTTATTAATTCTTTTCCTTATTATTCATAAGAAAAATATCCCTCACGATCTTTGTATAATGCCAACATTTGACGTTAGTTCCCATCCCTTGACTCCTATGCTTGCAACATATTTCTCTAGTTAGTCTAGCGCGGCTGTCACATTAATACGACCACTGCCTACGTCACAAGCGGATCAAACGAATGGAAAGTTCCTAATGTTGTTCGTTGGTATTTGTGCATTGTCGATAAAATAGTCACATTTCAATTTTCAATAATGACGACTACTGAGGAATTATTAAGAATATTAGAAGGTGACGACGACGAGTGTGACGACGAATTGAAATTATCCGATTCGATAGAATTTAGAAGTGATGGAGAGGTAAGTACCTATTTCAATTTCTTCTTAGGTTATTTGCACATTATTCAGTAGGTATAGGTATACATAAGACTTTCGTTGGGTTTAGGTAACTCCTTGATGAATCGAAATAGTATTTTAAATATTGTGATGTAATTCTGTTATTACCTATATTACCTACTTAACTACCTACATATCCTATTGATTGTTCAAATTTGGAACCGTGTTGTATGTTGTCCTTACCATTATTAAGGTACTGTGACAGTACCTACCAAGCCGGACAGGCACTCGCACTCGCGTTTGTCTCTTTTTCTCTCTCTCTCTCTCTCTTTCATAAATCATTATTCGAGTTTGGGTGTAGCTGTTTTGTGTCCGTGACTTGTGTGTTTGTGAAGTCCCAAGCTACACAGGAATTATTCCTAGTGCATGAGTTATCTTTAAAAAAAAGATAACTTTAATAAGCGTTCTGCACACGATGCCGTCACCGCGCCGTCGCCGCCCCGACGCCCGCCGCACAGTTACACTGTAGAATACGAGTCGCGCGAAGCCCGCCACCGCGCCGCCACCGCGCGCGTTCCCGTCCCTGTCTGTTTGATTCATTCCATTAGGTACCGGCTGCGTGCGATCTCGCGGCGTGCACGTTCGTACGCGGTCGGTAATGGAATCAATGGAATGAATCAAACGAGACAGGGACGGGACATAGCATGACAAGTGAAGTGAGTGATATTACGTTTAGTCGGCTAAGTCACGTGGTTTTTTTGTTTACCTTTATTTAATTACCTAAACAAATGGAGTATAGTAACTGGTAAGCAAAAACAAAAAAAACAATTGTGATTCAAAGATTTATTATACTTAGTTTGATTTGAAAAGGAAAAAGTCGAATAATAAGAGATTATTTTGATTAAGTAATTAAAATTTAGATAGTAAGATTAAACAATTGTGATACAAAGATTTAGCCATTGCTGTTGTAGGTAGATTTATAAGAAAAGAAAAAAAGTACCTAGTCGATTAATAAGAGATTATTGTGATGTAAACAATTCGAATTTAGTAAGGTTAAACAATTAGTAACTGTTAAAAACATTTACTTATTAGCTTAAAGATGAACGATTATGATACGAAGAAAGTAATTAGGGTGGTTAATTTAAAGGTCCTACAAACAGGCGCGACACGCGACACAAAAACATGAGCGGTTTCTTTGTGTCGCGCCTGTTTGTAGAAGCCATAAGGCTGATTTAAAATAAAAACATAAAAAATTCTTTGACTTTTTTTTATCGATACAACGATTGCCCCTCCTTATTTATTGTAGGTATTATTTTGTCGATTTGTAGCCTCGCGCTAGGGGCACGACAATTGATATTTAGCCAAGCGGTTAAAGGGTCGTTGATCCGAGCCCGAGCTAGTTTGCTCTGTTATGAGGGCATCAAAACGTCGACTGGTTTTCACCAACCACATCAGAAGTTTGTTAAAGTTTAGAGTATAGCTATAGATCACATACATGATCGATGTGAGTGCAGTTCCGGATGCCGAATGCGATGGTGTAGGCGTCGAAGCTGTCGTCGGGCAGCGCCAGCTTCTCCGCGTCGCCGCACACCCAGTCTATCGCCACGCCGCAGCCCTCCGGCGTGTAGCCCAGTCTGGAATGGTGGAAGAATACATATTTACCTAAATCGCACATTTCGTTCCTATATTATGGAACGGAACTTGTTAACAAAAAGTTAAGGAAACCTAAAATTAAATAAATTGCCTGAAGCTGATTTTCAATTGAACCTTAGGTGGAGTGTATGGATGCTGATAATTATCACAGGGTATAGTTGCCTCGACGGCCTCTATGACAAGCTGCATTTCTTACATTTTAATGTGACACACATGTATAAGGTCGGCTGTTTTTTCTAAAGTGCGCGTCAGAATTGCAGTTAAATTTCGCCCAGCCCGTTCCAATATCAAACGCAATTATCATCATCGCAAACGAGATTAGATCGTCGTCGTAGCTCGTAACATCTCACTCCTCTCCTGGTACATCCGTACGTCGTGACCAGCCCACTCCAACTACAGCCTAGCTGTGTGTGTGTGTGTGTGTTTTTCCATCATCCATAACTTGGGTAATGGAGCACAGGCTGGTGTTTGATAAGCAAATAACTTCTGCCAGCGGCTTCGCCCGCCTGAATGTGTGAAATTATCCCAAGGAAATATACTCTCAAGATAAAAAGGCTATGTGCTATTCCAGACTATGATCTATTTCTGTGCCAAATGACATCCAGATCCGATCAGCCGTTCTGGCGTGATTGAGTAAAGGACCTCCATCCAGTGGCGTAGCTAGTCAAAGGGGCACTTTTTAGGAGTATTTTTTTTAATAGCCCCCCCCCCCCCCCCCCCCTACTAGCTAAGGACTGTCTTGGCAGGCCACGAAGGTGACGGCGGGACTTTGCGTCCACGTGTCACGGCCCATTTAGCCCGAGGGCCCTGCATCCTTGATACGGCTGATACGGGGGTAGCTACGCCCCTGCCTCCATCCATACTTTCGCATTTATAATTAAGATTATATTAAGAGGAGGTACTTACTTGAGTGCCCGCTGCTTGCCGACGTCCAGCATGGCTTGGTTGATGTCGCAGACGGTGACACTGCTGTTGGCGGCATGCGACGGACCCAGGCTCTGCAGGTACTTTATGTATCTGAATGCGATGTCACCTGGAATGTTTATAAAATACCTAATTCAATTAATTTATTTCAGATCAATCACAATCACATAAAGCAACTATAACCATCAATACATACATTTTTAAAATACGATAATAATAGTACAAGGCAATCACACAAGACACAATAATGAAACATTGGATCAAGAATGTGCTACCTGTAGGTACATGAAGTTTTCTCAAATAGGTACTCCATGATGATTTCACATCCATTCTTAAAGTTAAAGCTAAAGTAAAATGTAACCTCTGTTCGAAGGCATACTATTCTATTACTGATTATTTAGACGATAAGAATAGTTGGTTGCTGTGTTGAATGCAAGACAAATTATCATGTTCTTCGTGTTTATGACAGGTTATTTATGTGTTCATATAATATTGTTTCTTTTTTATTTATCTGACTATGTAGGTATTTTTTTTTAATATTTTTATATACTTATTTAATCCACATACGTCAACACATGCTTAAGTGTGTATTTTTTTGAGATTTTTGGAGATGGGTTTGCTCTTGACTTTAGTCTTGGTCAGAGATGACAAAGACAAAGTCTACAATGGAGCGAACTTACACAGAAGGAGCCTGTTTACTCTAATTTGAAGAGATAAGGGTTGTAAGCGTTCGGAAACACAGACGCAGGCAGTGAGTTCCACTCCTTTGCTGTGCGCATTATAAAAGACGTTTGGGAACGATTAGTGCAAATTGGTTCTTTCTTTGAGACCACTCCAATCAATCACACCAATAAATAATCAAGGACGGAACGATTGATGCCATCGATCGGCGGTCGATCAATTGCTTATCACTCAGTATCTGAAAATCAGCCAAAGCTTCCCACACCAATAAATCACTCTTAGTCAAGCTTACGGCAATAGGAACATTTTGGCTTAGTTTGGTGTAACATTTTATTTTTTAATTTAAAATGTGCATATGTTTGAGAGTAACAGTTTTATTATTTCTTAATAATTTGATAAAATGTTCCAGAATACAGTGCATCTCTTGTGAGCCTCAGGAAATAGTTAGTAATCTACATTCTGATTTTTATTGGTTTCATGCAGTTTTGATTGCAATATAGTTGACCCAGGGGTGACCCAACTATATTGCTCCAATTGCACAAAAAGACAAAACATAAAAACACAAATAGTAGCTTATGGCACTGTAATAGAGTACTTTTCTAAAAGAAAAGGGATTCTTAATCCTTTATTTCATACAAAAACAAGTAGATATACAAATATAATGGGACAGCTTATTTCAAAGGGAGTATAATCTCTCATAAGAGAGAATAATCAAAATAGTACACAACCCTAATCTCTTCAATGTCAGAGTGAACAGGCTCCTTCTGTGTAAGCTCACTCATCTTAGACTTTGGCTCTGTCATCTCTGACCAAGACTAGAGTCAAAACCAAACAAGAACTAGACCGCAATTACAAGAACTAGACCGCAATTACAAGAACTAGACCGCAATTACAAGAACTAGACCGCAATTACAAGAACTAGACCGCAATTACAAGAACTAGACCGCAATTACAAGAACTAGACCGCAATTACAAGAACTAGACCGCAATTACAAGAACTAGACTGCAATTACAAGAACTAGACCGCAATTACAAGAACTAGACCGCAATTACAAGAACTAGACCGCAATTACAAGAACTAGACCGCAATTACAAGAACTAGACCGCAATTACAAGAACTAGACCGCAATTACAAGAACTAGACCGCAATTACAAGAACTAGACCGCAATTACAAGAACTAGACCGCAATTACAAGGGACAGTTTGGGTGGAAACGGGAGAGGAAAGTCCAGCCAGTCAGTCCAGCAGTTTGCCCAGCAGTGGCATACAGCAAATATAGTTACTTACATCTATACTATTATTATAAAGCTGAAGAGTTTGTTTGTTTGGTTGAATGCACTAATCTCAGGAACTACTGGTCCAATTTGAAAAATTCTTTTAGTGTTAGCCGAGAACCATTTATCGAGGAAGGCTATAGGCTATATATCATCATGCTCACGCTAAGACTAATAGGAGCGGAGCAGTAATGAAAAATGTTACGCAGATGACGTTGCATGGGTCAGCTAGTTAAATAATATAACTTTAGAAATTAAGGAAACCACTCTCACCAGTGCCACCAGCCATATCCAACAATCTGGTCTCCTGTCTGGGTGCCAGTCTTTGAATGAAGATGTCTTTCCACACTCTATGGATGCCCATAGACATCACATCGTTCATCAGGTCATACTTCTCCGCTACTGTCTCGAATACTTCGTGAACTGCAATATTTATAATACATACTTACATTTATACTAACATATTGTTTAAGTGAGAACTTCACCATCTAAAGATATCAAGTCATTATTAGAAAAAGAGGCTCTAATGACGCAAACGAGATTTTATATTATAGATTAATAACCCATTAAAACAACTACAAAAAAAGTAAAGGTGAAACAAACCCATCCGTGGCCTCTCTGACAATTAAAGGAATAATGAAGAATTTTTTGGTTATGTTTTTCATTCAAGCAAAACATGAATGAAATAATCTTAGATCTGTACCTAAACGGACAGTTTTACATGTAATAAATGAAATAAACTGTAGTTTACTTATGTTTTCCTTATAAAGATTACCTTTTTTGGTTTTTTCGCCTTCATCAACAACTTGAAATCCAAAGTGTGTCTGACCGGGTTTCATTGCTTCGGTTTGGGCATCCTTGGAGGCTGTTTGCGTACTCATGGCACGCAGCCGTAACCCTTGCTGGAGAACACATCTTATGTTTAATAACCTTGTCCTCAGCGACATGGTTGACATCGCAAATTCCTGAAAAAAACAGACGGCGAATGGAGTATTGGAAATCAAACCACAAAATACAAATTATACAAAATCACACAGCTGATTGTCAGTGTCAGGTGTCAGCAGCTAAGGTTAGTTTCTTGAGCTGACTACGAGTCTTTTGGATTGAACGAGAATGCAAATTAACAACTGAAACTGATAACATTTACGTTATTCATATCAAAAATTACCATCATCATACCAAATTGCGGGCTTCTTTTATAAAAGTTTACAAGATATAAAAACGTTATTCTTTTTTGATAAAATTAATCAAAGAAGTAAAGAACGGAACGTAATCATGTTTTAATTTGTCAAACACTTCAAAAGTCACAACAAACTTTTAAAAATGAGTCAATTTCTTTGAAATGAGGAAAACACTGATAAAATATACATGAGAATATAATAATATCAGTTAGATACTCATTTTATCAGTGTTAAGGAACACTAGACCTAGCTCTAACCAAAATGTTAGATCAAAACGAAAGTAAGTAGCTGTTAAACTCGCCGTTTGTATGGTATTTCAAGTGCTTTTTTTCTTATCAGAATTGTTGATTGTATGTCACAAGAAAAAAATGGCAGGGCCTTTCGGTCAGTGGGTCGTCTTAGGGGCTCTGAAAGAGATTCTAAAGATATTCTCGTCAAACTTGCATAAAACTTTACAAAGTCAAACCAACCCGTAAACTAAGAAAAGCACCGGTGACTTTAACGCGGTTCGGTCCTTGTTTTCGCTACCTTTCTCACGTCACGGCAGGTTTCTTACATCGACGAGTTGCATGGCTCTAAAGTACAACTTATTAGATACTACCCCTCAAAAAATTTGATCAATGTTTTTTTAACACTTCACGAAATATTGTTCATCTTTCCAGGATATGTAGAACACAATCTAGAACACTACCAGCAGCGCTACAACTGGGACTGCGGGGTGTCCTGCGTGCTGATGCTGCTGCCACCAGAGCAGCGAGAGGAAATGCTCGACAACTTTGAACAGATCTGCCAGGACGAGGGGTTCCGGCAATCTACATGGACTATTGATTTGTGCTATTTGTTGAAGAGGTAATCTAACCAAGCAGTAATAATGATATGTTATGTACTTTTCTGGATACTTCAAAATAATAAGCAATGGGTTTGGTAGAATGTTGATGTGTTAACACAACTGTTGTCAACTTCAGAATAAGTTGCAATGTAATGTCTTCTCATCTAGATCATTAATTTCTTTGGTGCAGGTTCGGCATCAGACACTGTATGTACACTACATTACTTGGTGTGAATGAAGACTACAGGCGCCATGGATACTATGACCGGATTATTAATATGGTATGTGCATTGCTTTGGTATGTTTTAACTAACTTAAAGAGTGCTCTTCATGTTGTGTTTTAAGAAGTAAGTTTTAAAAATGGATAGAATTTGCAATTCAGATACCATCCATATTGGATTACAGAAACTTAGAGCTTAAACAAATTCTAGAACTGTGAAGAGTAGTTATGGTATGTCATAGTTTGTCAAAGCAAATCTAATCAATTTAAAGAATTATACATCCAAGAGTAAAGAATATTGAGAAAAGAAAAATTAACTTAGAGTACTTATTAAATTAGAGTGAATAGGTTACTTCTAGGCAAGCATGCTCTATCTTAGACCGCATCATCGCTTACCATCAGGTGAAAAAAATGCTACCTCTCTCCTACTTACCCTACTTATCTTGCTGTGCCTGACAGGGTCCACATGAACCAATTTTATTTTTACCACCTGAGAATACATGTGGAATGCAATAAAGATATTGAGTATTGAGATAGTGGTCAAACATGTGCCTATCAAAAATAAAAAAAACTTATATAAAAAAAACTAAAAAGTGCCGATCAGGCTTGCTGAGCTTGCTAAAGAAATAAATTACAAAGAGACTCATAATCACATCAGCCGAAAGACGTCGACTGCTGGACATAGGGCTCCCCCAAGTGTCGCCACAATAACCGAGCCTGTGCGTCTCGCATCCATCGGCTACCTGCGTGTCCTGCAACCCTCAACAGGTCAAAGATACTCATCCCTCTCTTTGTTTCACTTGATATGGGAGTGTTTTTGAATCTAGTCTAGGTCAGAGGTGAAAGAGACAAAGTCGACGATGGAGTGAGAGTACTTTCGACCTATCCTTCTGCCCTAGATGCAATAAGTTATATCTCAGAATCAGGGATTGGGCCCAATCAGGAACCAAAGTTACATCTTGCTCTTAACGAATCAGCACCGCTTGGTCGCCATGCAGGACCGGGAGCGCGTGAAGCGTCGCTTCGCCGAGGCGGCGGCCTGTAACATCACCGTCCAGAAGCACTCGCTGAGCCACGCGGAGCTTCTGCGGCACCTGGCCACGTCTGGTCCTGTCATAGTGCTGGTGGACGCTTCCATGCTGGTCTGTGACCTCTGCAAGCATAACAAACTTAAGGCTGAGTTCAGGTGACTACGTTATTTAAATATAACTGTTTGTATTGTTGATAAGTAATATAAAAGACTACTCTTTATTTTTATAATTCGTCCTGCGCGTCTAAAAGTAGTAGGTACGGTGAATTATACGATATGGCTGCGACAGTGCGACAGTAACAACAACAACAACAGACCCACGAGTTGATACTCGTGGGTCTGTCGCACTGTCGCAGCCGCCTGTCGAAAGGCAGGTCATTCCCGCGGCCTCCATCAGGAGGCCGCGGGAATGACCTGCCTTTACGAAGTCGTGTCCTGAATTCCTGACCGGTTTATACCAGATCTATAACAATGATGATTTCAACGCCTTGGCTATTCTCACACATTCCTAACAAAATTGAAGACTATCTCAACCTTTTTATAGGGGCCGAGTCACCCGCGTCCGTAGGAGAATACCCTTCAGCGAATCCCTACACGTGGTCCCCGGGTGGTGCTAAACAGGTGACACTAACCGCCTCCGTGGTCTAGTGGTTATACCACCTGATTCAGACCCAGAGGTCCCGGGTTCGATTCCCAGCGGGGGCAAATTTCTTGCTCGGTTTGGTTGGTGATAGAACTTGTTCTAAGTCCGCCTGGCAAGCTACCACCATCATGTCTAAGTCTGTCGCCATAACAACAATGTTAACAGCATTGTTGTGTTCCGGCAGTTAGACGTATGATAGCCAGTTCCTCTGTGTAAGAGGATTTCGTGTGAAACTCGCTTCCATCATCGGCTTAATCATCACTTTCCATCAGGTGAGATATGGGCCAAGAGTTTCTCCGTTTTGTATATAAAAAAAAAAAAACATCCGTGCATCGTATTTCAACAGTTGAAGACTTAAACATTCATCTAAGTAATGGATCCTGTGTGTGTGTGTGCAGACGCTGCTTCGGCGGCAGCTACACGGGGCACTACGTGGTGGTGGTGGGCTTCAGCCGCGACAAGCTGCTGTACCGCGACCCGGCGCTGCGCGCGCGCCTGTGCGCCGCCGCGCCCGCCCGCCTGCTGCGCGCGCGCACCGCCAGCGGGACTGATGAGGACGTCATACTGGTGTTTAAAGACTATAGGTGATGGCGCAGGTACGGACTATTTATTTGTTAATAATAAAACACTATAGCACAATAACATACACGGTGTCATTGTAGTCGTCTTACAAAGGCAGCCCACTTATTGTACCCGACATAAACTACCTCTAGGCGCGATTATTTTTTTATAATAGATAAGTAATGCATTTGAAATACCCTGTTAATATAGTAAATGTCATCTATTAACAATTTTACCGTTCCATTCCACGCCGTTCTTGGAACACAAGGCTCAGACTGCGCTCGCTCCTCACTCCTGCATGTTTCAAACTACGTCATGCTTGTTAAGAAAAGAGTAGAGTAGGACCCAACTAGGGTCATGAGAATAACAAGTTGGCAAGCAGTGTTGTGTTGTTAAGAAAAGAGTAGAGTAGGACCCAACTAGGGTCATGATTTAATAATGTAATGTAGGATTAAGGAACAAGTAGATAATATCTGTGAAATTTGATAATGTCACAGGGACAACTACGTCATGCGTCATAATAATGAATAGTATAGTCATTTTTTGAATAATTCGTATGTTCATAAATATCTTTTTTTAATGAATGTGTACTAGTCATTGGATAGATGAAGTGAGCTGCCATTACGTCTAAAATAACACTGGATAATCTGTGATTGTATTGTAGGTACTGGAGTTTTTTATTATTATTATTGACAGACTATGTTTGACCACAATCTCACCTGATGGTAAGCGATGATGTGGTTGAAGATGGGCATGCTCACCTAAAAGTGACCAATTTGTTGCAATCAGTAAACAAAGACTGGGTCAGTGGGTCGTCTTCTGTCAGGGTTGATCAGTGATAATAAAAAATGATCCTTAATAATTACTAACCATACACCAACTAAAAGTATAGGAGGATAGTCCATCTGTTTGAATGTTTATTAATTGATAACTCTTCAACAATGGAGCGGATTCCAATGAAATTTCTTATTTGCCATATTAATTCGGTAGAATAATTTTTGGCTTTCACACAACCAGGACAGAAGCTATACTAGAAAGTTTTAGGTAGTTAAATAAAGGTTAGACTTAATGTCTCTTTATATTAATAGTTTTATTTAAAAATTCAGTTAAAAAATGTGATGCAAGAAAAAACCAATGTAAACAACAATAAGGATTACCAAATAAAATTAACAAAAGAAAAAGTTTACCTTTATTTCACTACCATAAACTTTCTAATAGCATAGTTAGTAATCATTTTTTATTATGTTAACTCATATAAAGCTGTTGACAAAAGTTGTGCAACATTGTAGCAGCAACACGTTATTATTCTTGTTGTTAACATCTCAAGCAGGTGTTCGACCGCTGAATCAGCTGGGCTTGCTCACTCAGCATCAGGTTACAATAACATCCAGATGTATGGCGGCTACTATGTGTGTCACTATTGTTTACTACACGAGTAGGTACATGTTAGGCTGTGTTCATTGTTCTTGTAAGTACAACTTCCGTTTTATGACTTTGTATGGGTCTGAGTACCGTCAGCAACAAAAGTTCTTTGAAAGTTGAACATTATCCATTGTTTAAAAAATATTTATGAATGTAAACTTGCCAATTTAATATAACTTGTTATTACCATATAAAAGCCTAACTAAAATAATAATAAACTACTGTAGAGATTTTGTTGCCGACTGTACGACACACCAAAATGGTAATGTAAGCTGTAGTGATTTCTGGATAAGGTAGTTATTTCAGTGACAAAAATTTATTTATATCGTACTTAATTTACTTACTTTCCATGTCCTTAATAAGATTAATTTTTAGTTTAATAACTATTAGTTTTAAGTAGATTATTTTGTTTAAGAATTAATATTTATAAATAAATTACATGTGCCTTATTAATGCATATTTGTATGAAAGTACGAACATTAGTTTAGCATCGCTAGCCATCCTGACTATTCTGACGACATCTCACCGTGATCACTTAGGTGGAGTGAACGACAAGTGAGCTGTCATGCCATCTATCTTGTTTCATGTTTGTATGGTTTGACAGCTCACTTGTCGTTCACTTCGCCTAAGTGTTCACTTCGACATGTTAACAGAATCGACCGGCTGTACAGTTAAGATACTTAGTTTGTAGGTGATTTATTTCATCATCTGCCTAGCCTTTTCCCAACTATATTGGGGTTGGCAACCAGCTTACTTAGCCGTTTAATAGGCTGCCTAGCCTTTTCACTGAATGGTGCCGTATAATCAGTGATGTATTAGATGCGTTGGCCGGATGTTATATAGCTGCTGTTTTTTTTTTTGCGATGGGTTTGCTCTTGACTCTAGTCTCAGAAATGACAGACAAAGTCTACGATGGAGCGAGCTTCTTGATTAATGAAATGGCTAAACATTTAGACTCTTTACTGACTAAAACCCACCTGTGGTCGTTCAAATGATAGTTATCAATTCTGGGATTTTATAAACTGAGCTTTATTAAAATTTATTTCTTTGAGTATTAAATATAGCAGGAAGGACTCAGAAGAATTCCAATTAATAGGCACACCTGATGGTAAGCGATATTGTAGTAACGTATCCACTCAAGGCTTAAAGACCCCCAGGTTGTAGCTATCGGGATACACAGACTCCGCCAGGAAATCCCACTCCTTATCTGTATGCTCTATGAGAGGGGAGTATTTCCAAAACGTTGTATGTATGTTTGTATGAGCTCATTGATCAATTTGTCAGTTGTAATAAAAGGAACTGGAATAAGGAAGTAAATCTATACTAATATTATAAAGCAGAAGAGTTTGTTTGTTTGGTTGAACGCGCTAATCTCAGGAACTACTGGTCCGATTTGAAAAATTATTTCATTGTTAGATAGCCCATTTATCGAGGAAGGCTATATGCTATATATCATCACGCTAAGACAAATAGGAGCGGAGCAGTAATGGAAAATGTGACGCAGACGAAGTTGCGGGGGTCAGCTAGTTCGATAATAAATACACAACATGACTCAAATATTTGATTCAACAAAATACAGACATTGACCTAATACACGTTTGACGCACGCAAAATAATAAAAAACTTATTTTTCCCTTGGCCATTATGTTCGTAAAATAACTATATAATAGGGGAAGAACTGTGACCATAATTATATGTATTAAGCAAACCCGTCACTTTACGTTGGGAATTATCAAGTTTCTGAGTCTGCAATATTTGTAAACATGGGGTAAAGTTACATCAGCTGGTGTGAGTTTTTTTTTACTTGATATGGGTTTGCTCTAGACTCTAGTCTTGGTCATAGATAACAGAGACAAAGTCTACGATGGAGCGAGCTTACCCAGAAGTAGCCTGTTCACTCTATCTTTGAAAATATTTAGGGTTGTAAGCATTTGGAAACACAACTCAGGCAAAGAGTTCCACTCCTTTGCTGTGCGCATTATAACAGACGTTTGGAAGCGCTTAGTGCGATTTGGTGGAATAGCAACGAGGTGGGGATGGCAAGTTGCAGATTTATAAGATTTATAAGTTGTATAAGATTAAAATATTAGTAAGTAAAGTCCTGTATGATTGTCTTTGGGGCATCATAACGTTATTATTTCAGCTGAAAGGTCAATCGCCAGGCATAGGCCTTTAACTAACCTCGCCAAAGACCCGTCATGTGTTGCTGGCATCTAGCGAATTGTCAACATGCAGAAAGAAAGTGCTTATTTCGGCTCTAGAAAAAAAGGCATAGTATACCTTACTTGGGATAGCAGTAAGCTGTTATCATACTCAGGTATATCATAATTCGAGAGATTGCAGCATTCAGTCCATCTGCCATATGAGCTTATTGCAGGAAAATAGACTGATATTCTGTATACTGTAAGGACCTTCTTGGATCGTACTGGCCAGTCGATAAAGCTTTGTAAGAATTTATGAAAAAGTTTAGAATAGGATTCAAATAAAGTAGAATGTAAAACGTAAATTGATTTATAAGGAGTCATGTTTCAGCTTTGAACTGAGCCAGTGCTCCAATAATGAGATTTCTAGTAAATAATAGTTGATGCTTTAGTGATAGTAGCTGGGTATCACAGTACCTACTAGGTTCTTAGTCTTACATGGTAACTAGACCATCTGAAACTCTTACTAGACCCCCAAATAAACTCAAAGCTGGGGAATCGGCAGTGACAATACTTATGAGCTTGTGACTTGCTCATGGAGCATGAGCAAGTGAACCGAACACATGATATAAGACTGTAGTGACTGCTTTTGGCAATATCATTAATTAGTCTATGTTCCATCTTGGATCTTGACTTTAGAAGCTGTTCCAGTTCCGAGGAATTGATGAACTTATGCTTAAGCACCCCAATACTTATTCTAAAATGTTCAACTCACCCCTGAATGTTATCCACGGCCTCACACTTAAAAAACATTGGTTTTCTTCTTTCAATTATTTCACGAAATCATTCAATTGTTTGACATGAAAACACTTGCACTCACATTTAAGTGATTATTACCAATATCACCACAGAACAATGCATTGACAACACGAACACTTTAGTATGACATATGCATATCATATTGGCACATTACAACAGGTACTCATTGCTCCACTGAGTTTCAACTATTTACCTACAAGTGATGTACTTATCAAACTTTTGGTTCACATTGGTCAGCCATGTGTAAACACTGGATCCAATAACAACCATTATTCCATGATCGGGTTATCCAAGTAATTATGAATGTGTATGGGTGTTGGCACTGGCCTACCAACATGTTGGACATAATCTACCAAGGCGTTCACAATCACATACTACCTACCTAAAATATCTACACTTCGAAAAAAAAGAATTCATATTGCATGTCAGCTACAGATAAAATACTTTCCAAGTTTGAATTTCAAAATTTTTATTAAATGGTCGAAAACACATTTTATAAAATTAAATACAATGACATGCATTTTCTATATTTAAACGTAATATTGTTCCTGCATTTTATTGTTATCGTTACACGTGCCAGCAAGTGTAATCCCCACTTTACCCGGGTATTCACGGACCATAGAGCTGATTCCAACTCATTTGTGAGTGACATCTCTACAGTTTTGTCTACGGTTGGGGAATCACCATCGAATTACCGGTGCTACTACTCTGGCTCTTAAGTCTGTTGAAGTAAGATTCAATATTGCGTAAACAGTTGAATTGGTTATTGTTGTTTTTTAGATATTATCATTGATATTGCGTACTTCCACGTGGAATCGTTTAAAGGGCGAGCAATGGCCGTGGCCCTATCGATTGAAAAATACTCTTCTAATCGCAATAGAAATGTGACACAATATTGTTTTTCATTCGCCTCTTAATACATGAGCTCGTAACTAAGTTAAATCTAAAAGCCACAGGGATCGATATCCAAAATTAATCAACACATGCCGAGGTCGGACCGTGGATGGGTGATCATTCATTACACACCGAGACTCCTTAGTGCCAAGCTTGAGCTACCTAGGTACTGGTCTTGGTAGTAATTTTTAGGCCTTTGTCAGTCGTTACGGTTAATAAAATTGGACACTAGTATTGCTAAGGGGTAGGTACCCATCGTATTGCGGAGGTCAGATTGGTCTTAGCGCCATGTAAAATACTGGTCCTTATTCATTCCTCATTTGGTTAGATTGTAAGCCGACCTCAACGTAGTTAGGAAAAGCCTGCGCAGTTTCATCTGCCTAGCCTTTTCCCAACAGTATTGGGGTCGGCTTCACGTCAAACCGGATTTAGCTGAGAACCAGTATTTTACGTGGAGCGGCTGCCTACCAGACCTTCACAAACCATTAACTGGGTAACACGGTTCTCCTTGGCAAGACTGGTGTCAGATTTTCTCGTTTCTGACTATCCGTAACGACTGCCAAAGATCTCCAAATGACAGCCGGGACCAACGGCTTAACGTGCTTTCCGAGGCACGGAGGAAACTCGGTATGTTATGATGGTCACCCATCCACAGACCAACCTCGGCAAGCGTTGCTTAACCTTTAAGATCAACCTGTGCGGCTGTTATTATTTAGCCGCGAGCTCCTCAAAAAAGCCTGCGTAGTTTGATTGTCTAAAATTAGTTTCATAGTATTCTGTTTACTATCTCTGTTGCAAACCGTTTATTTCGTTAGCTTGTGGCGCAAGAGTTACACACAGGTTGCAAGCAGCATCATTGCTTGCATCACTTTGTGTTCATCACAGACTTCCCCGCCAGACGCCAGGGAATATCGTATTTGTACAAGTGTTACTTATTTTCATCATTCATTTCATGAAATATGAATGTAGTAAGTACCTAGGATCCAATAACGTTGCAATTTAGTGTATACTAGCTGACCCGCGCAACTTCGTCTGCGTCACATTTTCCATTAATGCTCCGCTCCTATTTGTCTTAGCGTGATGATATATAGCCTATAACGTTCCTCGATAAATGGGCTTTTTTTCAAATCGGACCATTATTTCCTGAGATTAGCGCGTTCAAACAAACAAACTCTTCAGTTTTATAATATTAGCATAGATATGTTGACACTGCAAGAATACCTAAGTTAAAAAGTAATTTAAAGAGAAACTGGCTCTTCCATTTCTTTTTATCGCATCGATGAGTAGGTACTTAAATCTTACCACTATTATAAAACGCAATGTTTTGTTGTATTACGGGTGTTTTTAAATCGCGTCAGAATCAGAACCGATGAATGGCTAAAAAGGCTAGGCAGATGATGAGGAGGCCAAGTGTAGCGGCATCGCCAGCTTTCATTGGGTCCTCAACAGTGCAGATGTAGAAGCACTTACTTTAGCCTGTCACGGCTCTCTAGAAAGTGGATCATTGTATGGATCCGGACAGGAGCCGTGCATTCACATTGTGTATCAGACTGGTCTATAAAAATCCCAAGCTGTTGTGTTTTTACCACTCCTCCGCTGTTCTTCGCTGATTTACTTCGTTGCGGGATCCGAGACATTTGAATAATTTCTCTGGGATACCTAGAGCTTCATGAACTGTCATTTCATCTTATTTGTATGGACTGACAGCCCACTTCACCAAAGCTAACACAGTGAGAGGCTTACAGAATCGCACTGCAGATCTAGAGCATAAAAATCTTTGGTACGTCATCACAGTTATTGAATTCACGATCCATGGCGCGTGGCTAATCGGTCGCTTACCTATACTGTGAAGGTTCCTACGCTAAAGTCAAGGCGTTTACACTTTCTGCCGATTTTTTTTTGGAACTTGACAAATGTATTTTACACATGAAGCTGACGGAATAAATAATTCCCTGAAATATGTTGAAAATCATATCTTACGTAATTTAGAAGAACTGTTTTTTATATAATTCCTATCAATTATACATAAGAATAAGATTTAGAAGAAAATGTTTAGGTAATTGAATAATATGAAAATATACCGAACTTAATTGTTACTGTCTATGCCATAATAATGTGATTTTGTGTACAAGAGAGATATAATTAGCTTGTCTCTTTTCAACAGGACATAATAACAAATGTATATAATAATGTAGTCTAACTTAGCAAGTAAATTAAGCTACAAATGAAATCATTTACACCGAAGTAAGAAGTGTATGTCATTCTGAGGAATACAGGGAAGTTTATTAGTAACAGGTAAGCAAGACAACTTTCCAATTACTCACCTCGTTACAGCAATACAGGATAACTACCTCCAAACCTGATTTCCATAGTCACGGGAAAGTGCTCAGTGAATACTCGTAAATATAAAAAAAATATATATATATACCCAGGCCAGGTGGTAGTAGGTAGGTCGGACGTCAGGCAGTGGTATTTATACCCGTTGATCATTAGCATATTGGAATAGGTAGCAAACCTGCACCCCAACTGCGTGCAACTTTTCTATCCTAGCCGAACGATTTTGAAGGAAATTCCTAATTAATTGCTTCATACCTATGTTTATAAATTCTTCATCTTGACAACGTTAAAGCCTCGTCTACTAGGCAACATTTGACGCGCGACATGATGCACGTCATGTTGCTCATCATGTTGAAGGGCAACCAGGAACTTTTTGTTTAGTAACTTTGTCAATGTTGCGCGTCAAATGCTGCCTGGGATACGAGGCTTTAACGTTGTCAAGATGAAGAATTTATAAACATAGGTATGAAGCAATTAATTAGGAATTTCCTTCAAAATCGTTCGGCTAGGATAGAAAAGTATCAAAATTAAAGGCATTGCCTCATTGAATCAATTGAATGTGTGTGTTAATCTTTTGAACGCATCGGGTGGCGGTGCTGCTTACCCCCCAAAGCCTAAGACAATGGCGTTCAAAAGGTTAATTTATGCTAGTTTTGTTATAATTATTGTAGTGTGGTCTACCCCATCTACCAGTCGATATAATAGAAATATAATTATATCGTTTAAAATAGGAAATAGTGCTTTATCCAATGACAATTAGTGTTAATGTATTTTAATATTTTTAGTAATAACAAATGTAAATAAATGAAATGACAAAAAAATATGTGATTAAAAGTTGTGACTTCTTAAATTAATAAGATTTAGAATAAATGTTTTCATTAATATTAAAATATTGAGATAATTTTATTTGAAAACCATTGGTCCTGTATCTCGTGGGAGTGATATGGAGCTATATTTTTATATCGTACTAGCTGACCCGGCGAACTTCGTTCCACCTAACAGTCGATTCTTTAATTTTTTAAGTTTTTTTTTTCTAAAATAAATGTAGTCTAAGTTACTCCTTACTACATCAGCTACCTGCCAATAAAAGTCACGTCAAAATCGGTCCAGCCATTTCAGAGATTAGCCGGAACAAACAGACAGACAGACAAAAATTGTAAAAATGTTATTTTAGTGTATGTAAGTACCGTATATATATTCTATACATGTAATAAAAAACGGTTATTTCAACATTACAAACAGACACTCTTATTTTATTTATATGTAGGTGAAGTCCAAAATATTGACGCAAATGACACAATAGTGGCACAAAATGTTGTGCGATAGTGATACAAAAGTCGCACAAAAATTTACAATACAATGACACAATAGTGGCACAAAATGGTAGCACAAAACCATAAAGTTGAGGTTACATCAAGAGTTTTATCTCTGTATGTAGTTTATTAAAATAGAAAATTAGACACAAATTTAGAACATACAGAAAAATAAGTTAGACGCAACAAAAGCAAAATATAATCGTGAGAAAGTTTTATTTAGTCACCAAAATGAAAGGATTATTTATATATATAACAATTTATGTAAACACACACACACAAAAATGTATAAAAAAGGAAACAGAAAAATAGGTACAAAGGTATACAATAATGGTTTTAACATAAAAAAAAACAACAAAATGTTCGGTTCTGTGTTTGTTTCTTTTGATCTATCTCTGTGTTCATTGGGTTGTCTTAATTTTTTCCTTCGTTCTTCTGTCAAATCAGCTGTCTTGGTTTTGTAAAACTGTTTTGTCCTTTCTAAATTCTTTTTCTGTAAAAACAGATAATCCTGAAAAATTTAAAGCTATTTAAATTTTTCAGGATATTGAATTTTATGCCGAAGTAAGTGATATCTGGAAGTTAAAAAGAATAAATATCACATTAAATTAAAATGCTTAGGTATTGCGTCTTGTAAATGGCATTGTTGCGCAGTGTTCCTTAAATACGTAAGATCATTTGAGGACACACCCGACATCCATCGCGCCGTGGACTTAAGCCTCGTTACAATTTAATGATTATACTTATTCAAAAGAGTTACTAGAAAATCATTTTTGGGTTAATTAAATTTTTGTAATAAGTGTATCCCAACCTTGTAATAGTAGCACAATTGTAGTAACACAGAAATTGTTCAACTGGTGACACAAAAATAACACAAAAGTATCACAATTGTGAGGTAGCACAGTGAGTAAATATTGATTACTCGGAAACTACGCTATGACTCGAATTGAAATTAATATCACACATAACCAATACCTTTTTGTATCTAGAGCACTATAAGTCATAATTAAAACACAACACTTACTTTAAAAATCGTCGAAAATCCTGCTAAAATATTTCTGACCACGCTGAATCACTATGAGTTTGACATCGCGAATGGCTTATTATAGCCGTTATGCTAATCTGCCATAGACAATTATGGACAGCGTTGCTAGTTCTCGAAAACGAAATCGTATCTTGTTTCAATTCTATAGGAACGGTCAATAAAAACGGTTGCACAAAATAAGTTGCACAATTGTTTAAAATCAGAATAAATAACAAAAGCAGTAAAAAAGCATATCATTGCGGTTCTTTCCTTACACCGTCTATGTGAAAAGTGTTGCCGATTATATGCTATTACTGTAGATTGTGATATTCAGCCTTTAAGTTACCTACAACTTGTTCAAAAAAATCCTCAAAGTTCACCCTCAAAAATTGTCATGCCATTTTTTACATAATTTGTTCCCGTTTTTGGTGAAATTATTTAAATTACTCTGCTATAAAGCATTATTATATTTGTTTGGAACTTTGGCATACTGGACAAATAACCATTTAATTCAGTATTAATTGTCGCAAAATTCTATCAGGCATAGTTTTTAAGAAAAATGGTTGGGACAATTTTAATTCGGTAAATGCGTCAAAGTTTTGGTTTTTACCCATGTGTGTACAAATGTACAGATTGCTATAACATCATAATTCTATATAAACATATTTAATTGTTGTTCATAGTGCACATTAGGTATACCTGGTATGTATACCTACCTACTAACCTACATTTGTTCAGCAAGAGGATTGCCTAATTACTGAAATTATTAAAACTTCGGGAATAAACCAACCACAGACATTTTCAAAAACTTGGTTATAATTACACCCTGGTATTATATTATCTGTGGTTATACCTGCTATGTATGCCTGACCAGAGACAAAAGCTTTTTTTTATAGCTGCTGTAAACATCGCGACGTCTTTTTCTTCCGTATGAAAAACAGCAGTGTTGGAAAGAGAGGTGTATAAAGATTATTATGCATTATTTATAACATTTTGATTGCTAAATTCGTGCTGCAGAACTCGTTCTGTCTCTTGCGTAAATGAAACCATAGCCATTATTAGAGGGAGAAAGAGAAAGATCGTTCAGGCCACCCACTTTGCCAGAAACACCCACACAATTGTTACTACAGTCAGCATGAAAAATTTTTCAGCCGTTCATTATGGAAATTAACTATGTTGTTAGTCACATACTTACCATGGACGTAAGCTCTATAACCAGATGTAGCCATGAAAGTATGGGTTGTTATAAACATTAAATAAATACCACGTGTGTGACATGTCTGTAAAAGGCTTCGTTCGTAACGATTGACGCAGCCCGTCTCGTGGCGGACGCATTTCTATTAAAGTGAGGGCCATTTGCAAAACCTGAGCAATTATTAAACCTGAGTTAGTTTTAACCGCGGGTTATTTTGTGTGACCTGGGTCAGACCGAATATTCGCTCACGGGCCTATCAATAGCCGAGGCTTTTAATTAAGGCGGGGTTGCAGTAATTTTTAAGATTGTAGAACGTCTGAAAATCTAATTAATTATGAGTTTTTTAATAAATAAAAATCATTACATAAAAATTGAACATACCCTCAAGTAAATCGTAAAGATAGAAACGCTATTTAGAATGATTGGCTCGATACTTTTTTTTTATCAAACATGACACTAAATTACAATTTTAAACGTGTACTGCTAAGAGATTTCATCACGAATATATATCTAAATTATATCAATAGATAGACCTTTTTATTTTGAAGTAAATGTTGAAACCATATTGTTTAATTTCTTTATCAGTTTTTCGCCAAGAAGAAAAAACAATCAAAATTTAGGCATTATTTCGCTCGCCGGCCGGACAGTCGCTGTTGTACGTCAAAACACAGTACTGCAACCTCGCCTTAAGACCGCCGAGGACAGAAAATCGTGGAAGTGCTCAGAGTGATCAATAACTTTGACTAGACACGACCTTCAACAATGAAGACATCGACTAAGAAGAAGAGATTATGTACGAGATATGAGTCTTAACCTCGTGTTTGCAACTAACTCGGAGTTAGAAGATAACTTTTGGTGCGCAAGCGCTTTTTTCCAAAATAAAATAAATATCAAACAAAAATATTGATAACATCACACTTTCACTTCTTTAGGAGTCGAGTCGAATTCTGTATACAGAGTGGTTCGTTGCCCTTGTCGACGCTCCAAACTGTTGTAGTTTTTAGTGGGAGGGCGACACCTCACCTCCATGACGTCACTCAGATTGGAACGGTGGTCATGCCACCGTTCCAATCTCTTTGGCGTTCAGTTACCTCAGCAAATCGTGCTAGCTCGAACGACATCCGGAATTTAACCCGACACATTCAGTGTTTTGTTTGTTCAGTTCGAATATTTCTAGGAACAATAAAAGTGTTTATGTCAGACTTCACAAGTACAAAGGTATTCATTCACAGTTTGGCACTAATTAGCGTGCTTGACTGTACCTACAAAGTGTGTGACCAACAAACGCAGAGTCGTTGTCGTCCTTATTCAGACGTGATAAGGCTCATATTGCTCTCGATATATGTTACGAAAAAAAAGTTATAAAAGGGGCCGAGCTTTGAAATCTGTACTTGTTTAGTGCTGGAATCCTTGCTGAGTGGGTGCATTATGTGAAGCTGTGACGTGACAATGAGCGATTGTGTCAACGAGATTGTAATCGTAAGTACTGACTTTCCTTAATATTTTCACTTTGTGTTTTGATCAATGGTCATTGGAACATTGTACTACCTGAAACGTGACCCTTGAGCCCGGCAGGCAGCCCTGACACTCCCGTAAAGACTGGTTAAGATTCCTTTTACCTACATTTCGGCGCTACGCTTTTCTAGGTATTTTATGAAGCCGAGCTCACTTCAGAAGCATTTTGACTTAACAAAGATCACATTCATATCCTCGAGTCAGTTACATCACTACATAGTATAAAACAAAGTCGCTTTCTCTGTCCCTATATCCCTATGTATGCCTAAATCTTTAAAACTACGCAACGGATTTTGATGCGGTTTTTTTTAATAGATAGAGTGATTGAAGAGGAAGGTTTATATGTATAATAACATGTATTTAGTATCAGCATTGCACCCGTGCGAAGCCGGGGCGGGTCGCTAGTTAGGTAATTATATTTTAATCCACCGCTGTTATTTTTGATTAATTTCGTTGCGGAAACCAAGACAGTTCTATCGTTTCTCCGGGACTCGTCGACCTTCATTGGCTCGGCGTTTTTCTGGTGGCTGGTCACTGTTGATTATGGCTTCCAGGAGTTGCAGTGTCCTCGCTTCTGCAGCATAATCATAAGACTTCCAATGACCGCTAGGAACCAAAAAACAAAACCTCAAACGAGGCATGATTGAGAACGTGAACATGGTTTATTAACAAGCAGAGGCTTTGCAGTCAAGGTATAAAATGTTTTTATATGCTTATATTGTGATGGGAGCCTTTAACGCCTGTAGGTAATTATTACAATAATAATGTTATCTGTAAAGCGCCTACGTTTTTGTAATGAGCAAAAATTTGTTAACTCACTGTACCAAATAACATCCCAAATCAGATGGCAACTTAGGTTGACAATGACAGAGTTATCACATACTCAACCTTTATGAAACCATTTAAATGGATAAGGATTAATATCAAAATCACCATTAATCCATTCCGCCCATTTTGATTAAATAATTTGAAAAAAAAATGGTACTTAATTCCTCCTTTTGCTGCGGCGTGGTGTCCATCCACTCTTCAACTCTTCGCGTGGTCCCTTCATCGTCCGTACCGGAGTCCTCTTCGGCAGCTATCTCCGCCAGATCGACTTCGAACTTCTTCCTTACTAGTTTTTCTTTGAGACGCACCAGTTTTCGTTCCTACTCGTATTCTGCTCGTCTCCTCAGGTACTCGGCATGGCTCTGACCACTCTTGGAGGAGGCGGCGAGGCTGGGCGCTCCTGACCTTAACCTGGACTTAAGCGGTTATTACACTACACGATCTATCGGGCCCGATATCTAGGGCGCCCTGTCCCTGCGGCAGGGTGCCGCTTATTACACTACACTAGAAATCGCGCCCTAACTGCAGTGGCGGCGTAAAGTGGGGGCGGAGGAGGCTGGTCCGCCCCGGGTGCCTAGCACCAAGGTGACAACGACAACTCACTCGTACCTACATCCAAAGAAGGCGTAGTATATGTCCAAGGAAGGCGTATATTCTTTTTAGGGTTCCGTAGCCAAATGGCAAAAACGGAACCCTTATAGATTCGTCATTTCTGTCTGTTCGTCCGTCCGTATGTCACAGCCATTTTTCTCAGAAACTATAAGAATAAAGATTTTCACATAAAAATAGAAAAAAAACAATAAGTTTTGGGGGTCCCCATACTTAGAACTGAATCTCAAAAATATTTTTTTTCTTCGTACCCATACGTGTGGGGTATCTATGGATAATAATAATAAAATAATAATAATAAAATAGCTTTATTTGATTCCACAATAATTCTATACACTACAATTAATTAATTTCACATTTCAATAATAATCATTTTACTAATATTTTAATCAACTAATCATGCCATTTAGTCTCCCTTTTTATGTGGACTCCCTCAGGGTAAAAGCCTCCTCCAAAGAATTCCCTTTATCCCTATCTTTAGCAGTGGTCATCCAGTCTCTTCCTGCTTTGGCTACAATCTCGTCCTGCCACCGGGCGCCCGGCCGACCTCTACTTCTCACGCCATGCGGTCCTTTCCATTGTGTGGTGTTAATTGTCCACCGATTGTCACTGTATCTCCCAACATGGCCAGCCCATCTCCATTTGAGACTTTGAGAAAAGTGTAAAGCATCCTTTACCTTCGTTATTTCTCGAATTTTTTCGTTTCTAACTCTATCTCTCAGCCTTATATTTAGACAGCTCCTTTCCATTGCCCTCTGAGTTGTCTGTATTTTGTGCCTTGCCTTGTGATCATAAATCCACGTTTGGCAGCCATAGGTTAGGCAGGGAAAATTGTTTTATCCAAAATTATCCTTTTCAGTTTAATCGGTAGTTGTGATTTGAGAATCTCCTTTTGTGCCCAGTACTTTTTCCATGTAATAGCTACTCTCCTGTCTATTTCCTCTATGTTTCGGTCTTTTCTAAATGAAATTTGTTTACCAAGATAAGTGTAGCTCTCTACGTACTCAAGTGGCACTTCGTTAACCAGTACTGGCGTCATCTCGCTGTTAGTCATGATTTTAGTTTTATCTAAGTTCATTTCAAGGCCTGCATGAACACTAGCAGTCTGAAGTTCGTTAGTCATTGTGTTGAGCATATATGGACTTTCAGAGAACACGACGATGTCGTCTGCAAAGCGTAGATGCCTTAGATATTTCCTGTTCACATTTATTCCTCGCTTTGACCACGGTAAGTCTTCCATTAAGTTTTGTAGGACAGCTATAAACAGCTTCGGTGATATAGGGTCACCTTGTCTGACTCCTCGGTTTATGCTGATCCTGGTGCCCACTCTATCTAGCCTGACTCTACTAGTACAATTAGCATATATGTTTTTGATAATGTTTATGTACTTTGCGTTTATATTTTGTTTGTTTAATGCTTCCCAGATGCTGTTATGAGAGATAGAGTCGAAAGCTTTCTTATAGTCAACAAAAGCTATGTAGAGCGGTTTCTTATATTCTATTATACTTTTCGATGACCTGGTCCACGGTATGAATATGATCTGTTGTACTAAATCCACTTCTGAATCCCGCTTGTTCCATGGGTTGGCATGAGTCTATTTGTGGGGATATTCTGTGTAGTAAACAGGATGCAAAGAGTTTGTACAAGCAAGACATTAAACTTATCGGACGGTAGTTTCCTATATCTTTAGGATCGCCCTTTTTATACAGTAAGATTATTTCCGATTCTGTCCATTGCTCTGGCACAATTTCTTCTTCCAGTATTTTATTAAAAAGTATTGTAAGAGGTGTTAATAAAAGTGTTCTACCGAGCTTGATGCACTCATTACTCAAACTGTCCGGTCCTGGGCTCTTATCTGGTTTTAAATTATTTATTTGTTTTAGGATTTCAGTTTCAGTAAAATTTCGTACAGTCAATGTGTTCTTTAGTTGATCTTGTTCTGTATTTTCCACTGAGCCGGGTGTAGAGCTATAGAGGCTTGTGTAGAACTCTGTGGCTATGTTTATGATGTCATTTCGTGATTTGCAAATTGTAGATCCCCGCTGAAGGGACGGGATCCATTTTTTTGACCTGTCTAGTTCTTTGTATGCCTTTTTAGCTGATCTTGTGCTTTCTATACATTTTTCCAATATGTGTAATCTGCGATTTTCGTAACATTTTCTGATTTCCTTATTTGTTTCTTTATATAACTCTTTTAGTTTATCTTTATCCTTTTTAGTGAGATTTCTTTTATTTTGTAGTGTGCTTCTTTTTTCCATTAATTGAATTGCTCTTTCTGATAGGATTTTTCTTTTTCTTGACTGTTTTTTATTTCTTAGGCTTGTTAATATGGAACTTTCTATTTTTTTGTAAAATTCCGTGACTGTATATCTTTCCTGGTTTTCTGTTAGTTCAGGTATACATTCATTTAAGCTTTTTAAATAACTGTCCGTCTCTTCCAGAGTCTTTAAAAGGTTTCTGGGACTAGTGTGGCTTCTTCTGCTCCGTTTTTCCCTACTTAGGCTTAACGTTGTTCTCAGGAGTCTATGGTCTGAGCCAAAAGAGAAAGAATTCAGCACCTCATATTTTGTGAATAATTTAGGTTTCGTTGTTATTATATAATCAATTTCTTTTTTAGTATTTTTGTCGGGCGAAATCCAGGTCCATCGTCGGTTAACTTTCATTTTATACATTGTATTGATTATTTTCAGAATATGTTCGTATGCGTACTGAATTAGTCGTTCTCCTCTCTTGCTTCTGTTTCCAAAACCGTGAATGCCTGCTATTCTGCTCTCATAAATCTTCGGTTTGCCGATCTGTGCGTTGAAATCTCCCATGACTATTATATACTGTGTAGAGATCAAATCATGGGCCTCTTCTAAGTCTTTGTAGAATTTATCTAAGTCTTCTTGTGTTGAGCCTTCTGTTGGTGCGTATGCCTGTACAATTGCGAAGTGTAAGTTCCCTAGGTTTATTTCCAATAAGCATACCCTTTCAGATATACCGGAAAAGTTTATGATATTTTCTTTGTATTCTCTTTTTATTAGGAAACCTACGCCATATAAACCCTTTGTTTGTCCTATGTAGTACATAATATAGTTTTCGTCTTCTATTATATTTTCAACTAGCCGGCGCACCTCGCACAAGCCCAGTATATCGTGTTTTATGTTACCGAGAGCTGTCTTCAGTTCTAGCAGTTTTTCAGGTGTTGATAATGATCTGACGTTGAGGGTACAAATATTTATCGAAATTTTATCTCTTGAACGAATATTCTTTGGAGGGTTGTGGTCTGACTCTCCCGCGGTGACCAGCCGTGGTGGGAGGTGAGTGGAGAGTAGGGGCCCCGGCTGTCGTTGCTATTCTAAATTGGGCTGTGTTGTATATGTTTGTTTTTGCGGGATGTCGGTTTGATTGTAGGTCAGTTTCGGTTTTTGAAGTATGTAATCTCTCATATTAGAAGCTTTATTTTTCTTCAGAGGTTGTTTGTTGTTGTGTTGAGCTTTTTGGTTACCGGAGTGAGGTGGTATTATCTCCGGAGATTCAGATAGGTTCCTCTTATTTATTGGCTGGCGGTAGTTGCTCTTATTATTGGTCAATACTATAAGTTTATCGTACTTTATAAAAGCAGTATTGCCGGCTTCTTTTTCCTTCTGTAGTTGAGCCTGCAATTCCTTGCGCTTGTTGAGGACTTCAATAGGATAATCTTCTTTTATATAGTATGACGTATTCTGCAGGCAAGATTTGTTTTTCAGAACCTTAAGTTTGAAGCCCATTGTAGAAAATGTTATTATAACTGGTCTAATTTTTTCACCTTTTTTTCCTAGTCTTCTGATTGCTTCGATGTGAGATCTGTCACATGGGACTTTGAAATACTTATTTACTATATCGATCAGTATATCTTCTAATTCATGGTAGGATTTTTCGCATTCTTCCACCCCAAACATGACCAGGTTTTTGCATCTAATATGTCTTTCCAGGTTGCTTATTTTTGCGCTTTGTTCTTCAATTTTTTTCTCCAAAATAGCATTCTTCTGATCTAAAATATTGAATTTCTCGTTTATGTTATTGTTTATTGTGCTTTTTATATCCTCCTTCATATCTAGCATATCTTGTTTTTGTTGTGCCATGTCTTGTTGCATTTTTAGTAACATTTGTTTTATTTCTTCCATGGTGCCTGAAAATGTTTGTAAGCGACCTCTATGCGAAGAGTAGCGTATTAAAAAGGTACGCTCAGTCCCCGATGACTAATTTGTGCGCGATGCGCGGCGCCGGCGCTGGCCTTGCTAGATACTTTTTTGTGTTAGTAGTTCCAACTAGTTATGATAGATGGCTCTTCTAGTGATTTTCTTATGGGATCGAGTAAACATAGAGTGGGTAATTTAATCACTAAGTCATTATTTATTTTTTGCACTTTTGAGGTTATAGTTCATTGTTACTTCTTATGTGGGCACTTTTGCTTATTTTGTTCGTAGTCTATATATGTATAATATTCATACTCAACAATTCGTATTTTGCACTGGATAAGTCTAATTAATAGTATTTTAACTGATTACAAAGTCATGACGTCAACGACATGATTTGACGACACGGTTGGCGCAGTGGTTGAGCGATTGACTGCTGCGCAGCATGTCGCGGGTTCGATTCCCGCACGGAACAAATATTTGTACGGCCTACATGTATTTGTTCCGAGTCTGGGTGTTTTCTATCTATAATATGTATGTATATAGAAAAAAAAAAAATGTATCTAAGTAGTTTATCAGCCATCTCGTTACCATAACACAAGCATTAAGTTGCTTAGCTTGGGACTATACGGCGTTGTGTGAAATGTCCAAGGATATTATATTATATTATATTATATTATAGTTGCAACGTATTTTTGCACTATTCACACAGTTTTACAGTTCTTTCACTGAGTACTTCAAATGGTCCTATGATTTTAAGCACTGTTTTTAATTTTTTTGCACTGTTTTCACTTTTTTACCACTTGTTTATTTTTTTTAATTATATAAATACGAGTACGTTGTGAACCGTGGCACCGTGGCCTTTTTTCCCCTCTATCTATGGATAGGTCTTTAAAAATGATATTGAGGTTTGTAAGATCATTTTTTTCCTAAACTGAATAGTTTGCGCGACAGACACTTCAAAAGTGGAAAAATGTGCCCCCCCCCCCTTAACTTCTAAAATAAGAGAATGATAAAACTAAAAAAAATATATGATGTACATTATTATGTAAACTAACAGCGAAAATTGGTTTGAACGAGATCTAGTGAGTAGTTTTTTTTTAATACGTCATAAATCGTAAATCGCAACTTCTGCTTACGGAACCCTCAGTGCGCGAGTCCGACTCGCACTTGTTTTTTATCAAATTCATTAGACAGATATCAAAGTCGCGTCTATAAAAAAAAAAAGTGGCTTTTTTGACGTGTCTATAATTTTTTTCCAACTTAAGACATCAATTAACAACTACCTACTCTTGTATGTGACTACTTGCATACAAATATTGTAGTTTAAAATGCATCGCAACTATAATTTCACGTTTTTTTTTCGAGCATAATTTCTAATTCCCTAAAATAATACATTCATGTTGCGCTTAAACCGCGCGAGACAGTGAAATCCATTTTGATAATTTGATCGAATATTTTAATACCTAAAATAATCAATCGAAAATATCTGAATACAAATCCGCCCAAGGTGCCAATCTACCCACTGCCGCCACTGCTTCAAGGCCCCTGTCTCTTACTTACACTAGGTGATAGACAGAGCAGGGAGATCGGAGCCACCCAATGACTATAAAGCCTCTTGGAGCCACCCGATCGCCCGATGGCAGTGTCCTTATACCCGTTTTCTTATTACACTACACTCGCCCTAGATATCGGGCCCGATAGATCGCGTAGTGTAATAACCGCTTTACGCTGTCGTGACGGTCCCGCCGGTGTAACACTATTCCGGTGGTCTATCACACGACCACCCACCCACGGAATCGCGGGCGCAGGAAATGACGACATCGTCGGTGCTAGTGAAGGCCGCAATTCTTCTCGTCTTGCTTCTCGTAGTGACCGCACTTTGCTCACTCATATTTTACCACGATTCACCCGAATCCGGCTCGAAGGACCAATTTTGTAGGGGATGACAGTCTCGCGATAGGCGCAAGGGTTGAGGTTTGGTGTTCGGGTATGTAGTAGGTAGTCTTTCGACGCGTGTGCCGCTCTGCTGCGGAAATATGAGTGAGCTGGTTCGGGGAAGGTGAAACAAGACACCGATTGTAAATAGTCACACATTTGTATTCATTAAACACACGAAATAAGAGTACAACAACACTAAAAGTATAAAATTAACCGCTACCAACCTTATCTACACAATGAGCACGATATATTTACATTAATCATAAACTCTGCACATTACGATCACTAAATTACACATAAAAACATAAAACTAATAAACTCTGCGAAAAATAACAGACAAATACAAAACAAATGGACATAAACTTCAGACATAAGATATCTATACTAATATTATAAAGAGGTAACATTTGTTTGTAAGTTTGTATGTTTGTAAGTTTGTATGTAGGGGGTAATCTCAGGAAATACTGGTCCGATTTGCAAAATTCTTTCAGTGTTAGATAGCCCATTTATCGAGGAAGGTTATAGGCTATATATCATCACGCTAAGACAAATAGGAGCAGAGCAGTAATGGAAAATGTGACGCAGACGAAGTTGCGCGAGTCAGCTAGTTACTAATAAACTGCTTTTGAGGACTGACGAATTGACGATTTCTACTTTTTGTTACTACCTTATAAACTAGGTACATACTATGTAGCACGAGTGATGGTGCTTCCGCTACATACCGCGTGTAATTGACATCGACGCACAAACGATTTCCATGGGTCCAGGGCATGATTCTGGACACCCTAGACTTAGAATTTTTCGTCGGCTTTTTTCTAATTTTTTCATTTTTTTTTTTCAAGGGTTTTTTACTTTAGACAATGACTTTCTGACCTAACCCAATGAGATTTTTAATAAAAAAAAAAATTAATTAACTACTTTCACTAAAAATAGCAATCTGAATAATACCACAAATAGATATCAGCTCAGCTGAGCTGATACCTATTTGTGGTACTCTTGAAAAAAATGAAAAAATCATGCCCTGGACACACGGAAATCGTTTGTGCGTCGATGTCAGATACACGCGGTACACAATTGCGGAATTTTTTGTAGATATTGATGTCCTCTATATAAAGCTGTAGTACATCACTTTGCTCTTTTACATTATCGAAATTTTCATACGGATCCCTAACTTTTTTGAAAATATACCTACTTACCTATATATAATGAAGGATTCCAATGCTGAAAGATTTTTTCAAATCGGTCCAGTAGTTTCCGAGCCTATTCAATTCAAACAAACTATAAAAAAAACCGGCCAAGTGCGAGTCGGACTCGCGTACCGAGGGTTCCGTACAAACCTGTAGGTATTATGTTATAAGCAAAAGTTGCGATTTACGATTTATGACGTATTAAAAAAAAAAACTACTTACTAGATCTCGTTCAAACCAATTTCCGCTGGTAGTTTACATGGTAATATACATCATATATTTTTTTAGTTTTATGATTCTCTTATTATAGAAGTTACAGGGGGGGGGGGACACATTTTACCACTTTGGAAGTGTCTCTCTCGCAAACTATTCAGTTTAGAATAAAAAATTATATTCGAAACCTCAATATCATTTTCGAAGACCTATCCAATACCCCACCCCACACGTATGGGTTTGATGAAAAAGTTTCAATTCTAAGTATGGTTATATAGGTATGGTTCCCCAAAATTTATTGTTTTTGTTCTATTTTTGTGTGCAATTAATCTTAATGCGGTTCACAGAATACATCTACTTACCAAGTTTCAACAGCATAGTTCTTATAGTTTCGCAGAAAAGTGGCTGTGGTATACGGACGGACAGACAGATAGCCAGACATGACGAATCTATAAGGGTTCCGTTTTAGCCATTTGGCTGCGGAACCCTAAAAAAGAAGAAAATAATTATTAGCAAGCTTTCAGTTTAGATAACTAGTTTCGCTTTTGAATAGTAATATATAATACCTACTTATTTTGCTGGCACATTCCTCGTTTATCGTTATATCTAAGTATTAATGAAAACCATATCAACATCCGTGGCGTAGTTTAGAAGAAATAAGCGGAGAAACAGTCAGGCAAAAGCCACTATGTTTAATACAAATACAATCCTTTATTTCAAATAGACCTGTTTTATCAGGCACTTTTGAATAGTCAAGGTCTGTCAGGGTTTGAGTGTAACCTTAGGGGCACTATGGCGTTAAGACTTTTTCGGAAATTGTCCAATTTTATTGCAATTTTGGGTTAACCTTAACCGGAACGGGGAAAAAGATCACCAAAATTGTCTGTAGGGGATGCCCCTAAAAATATCTAAGTATTCAACAGAAAATTGATTTGTTTACGCTCATGTCATCATATGCGAATCGATAAAGATACTAGGTTAAACGTGTGGGTCATGTAAACAAACCGGTCAAGAGCGAGTCTGACTCTCGCACTGAAGGTTCCGTACCATCATATAAAACGTGAAATGTTTTTAAATTTTGTATCAGCGTGGCCTAAAGTCGTCAGAGTTTTAACCACGGAACAGAAAAAACAGAAGAAAACTTTTTTTTCTGTTCCGTGGTTATAACGCTGCGGTGTATATTGCAGTTTTATATCAGCGCCATTTCTTGATTGATAAGTAGTGGAACGAATTCAATTTTGTCAATGATTTCTGAAAAGTGTGCTATTTAAGACATCGTTTTATTTTCCTGTTATCTTTACATAAACTTTCATGACATAGAATTATTTTAGATTTTTCTTTATGGAAACTTCGGAGACAAGGGTCTTTTTGTTTAATTTTCGACCAGAGTCGAAAACCATGCGGCCTAAATAAAAAAAATTGCAAACATGCAAATAGCGCTCTTTTATAATTATGATACCCCCAATATGCCCTAGTAGGTAGTCCCAATTCTTTAAGAATCCCTTTCAGTCCCTTTTACAAATAAAATAAATACATGTTTACTTCTTTTTTAATTGCAAAATAGTTGATCGAACGTTATTTAAAACTATTCCAAGTTTCAAGTTGATAGCATTAGCAGTTCTTTTGATATAAAGCTGTGACAAACGGAAAGACTTAGTAAGATTAAGGGTTCCTTTTACCATTTTGGTATGGAATCCCAAAAATTGGGTTTGACCCTTGCAATATTTCTTAACTGTAATTTTTTCTTAAGATAAGATAAGATATATTTATTTGTCAAAAACATGTGTAGGTTAACAATCAGTTGGAATGATTACAAAAAAAAAAAAAAAAAGTTTCAACATGTTTTGCCTATAAAGGCGTACAAATACAAAAGTTAACAAAATTCGAAGAATAAAAATCATAGTTAGGTATGTCAGATCAATAATAACAAAATTGTCTAAATTACATCATTTAAATATTCGTCAACACTATATTATCACTTATTTATTAAAAGTTTCTTCATGCTTTTATTAAAACTAGTATTGTTTAGATCTTTGTATGCCTTTGGTACCTTATTATATAATATTGGGGCCATACAGAATGCACTCTTACGCATTAGAGCCGTTTTAGCACTATGTGAGCGAAGTTTCCGATTATCCCGTTGACTTCTTAGGGACCCATCTGAAGACTTCGGAAACAGTTGAGGATTGTTTTTTACAAATAATAAGATTTCTAATATATACAAGGAAGGAAGTGAGAGAATTTGATATTTAATAAAATATGGTTTGCAACTGTCTGTACTTTTTAGACCAAACATAGCTCTTATGCATCGTTTTTGGATTCTAAATATCACTTCTTTATGCGTAGAGTTGCCCCAGAAAATAATGCCGAATCTAAGGATCGATGCAACAAGTCCGTGATAGGCAGTAAGCAATGTATCCATATTTACGATAGGGGCGAGTTTATGCAATGCGTAGGAAGAACTACTAACTTTCCTACTAATTTCTTCAATGTGTTCTTTCCAGTCAAGTTTTTTGTCAATGGTTAGTCCAAGGAATTTGGCACTATCAACTCTACAAATGGTGTGATTTTTATAGCTTAAGTTAATGTCATTTCTTACTGGTATTCTTTGACTAAAATGTAAGATTTGTGTTTTTTTTAAATTAATTTTTAGATTATTATTGTTTAACCAGTGTATGATAGAGACTAAAGCATTATTAATGTCAAGGTCATAGGTGTCAGTATTCTTACATGCTATTGTGACTGTGCTATCGTCTGCAAAAAGAGTCATTGGATGCTCAATAGCTTTCGGAAAGTCATTTATATATATAATAAATAATAATGGTCCCAGAACGCTTCCCTGGGGTACACCGTATTTCACTATACGTTCCTGAGACAAATATGTAGTCTCTTTTTTGTTTTATCAATTCTTTGGATTGCTGTTATCTGCCTTCTATTAGACAAATAGGATTCAATTAATTTAAGAACGTTGCCTCTAATTCCATATGCGTTTAGTTTTTTAAGATAAGTAGTGTGGTCAACGTAGTCGAATGCTTGTGTCATATCGCATAGTACAGCACAAATGGGAGTCTTTTCATCCATCCGTAACATTACAGTGTGAAGAAAGTCATAGACCGCCATATTTATTGTCTTATTTTGTCTGAAACCTTTTTGCTCACTACAAAAAACATTATGCTTTTCGAAATAGGTATATAATTGTTTGTATATGTATTTTTCAAAAATCTTTGATATAATTGGTATCAGTGCTATTGGCCTATAATTTTCAATGAGGTCTCTGTTTCCTTTCTTAAATAGTGGTTTTACTATTGATGTTTTCATACCATCAGGAAAGGTACCCGTACTGATACATAAATTTATGATGTGGCTTAAGTGACAGGATATTATATCACAGACAGATTTAATTATTTTGGTAGAGACACCGTCATAACCCACGCTTTTAGTATTTTTAAGTTCTTTTATAATGTTTAAGATATCACACGGTAAACTTGGGGCCATGAACATTGATTTTTGTTTGTTCAAAATGCCTGATGTGATGTTTTTTCCTGACTCTTGCAGAGGAACAACTCTGTCTACGAAATAATTATTGAATTGATTTGCTATTGATTCTGGATTTGTAATTATATTATTATCAACATTAATTTTAAGCAAGTAATCTTTTGGTTCATTTATTTTTTTATTATTTATTATTTGCCATGTCGATTTAGTTTTATTGTCAGACATTTTGATTTTATAATTATTTTGAGCCCTTTGGGTAAGTCGTATAATTTTTTTAAATATTTTACTATATTTTATAAAGAGAAGTTTATTGGTTTCAGACGGTTTAAGTCTATATTTCCATAAGAGCTGCCTTTTTCTCTTACTACAAATTTTAACACCACGTGAGATCCATTTGGCCTTTCTACCTATATTAATAGTAATAAGTTTGTACGGAAAACAAAGTTTATAAAACAATGTAAACTCCTCCATAAATGAATTATATGCGATATTAGGGTCATCTGTATTATAAACATCTGCAAATGTCAGACTTTCTAAACAAGATCTGAATTTCAATATGTTTTCTTTTGAATAATCTCTATGTTTCTTTTTCCAGTATTTACTCTTGTTTGTATTTTTTACAGGACATTTTAACAGTTGCGCCGTATGGTCAGATAATGCAAATTCTATCACTTCAGTCCTACTTCGATTTTGAAAATTATGGGCGAAATTGTCGATGCAAGTCTGGCTTTTTAATCGAGTTGGTTCATTAATGGCTAATTTCAGATTGTAATTTAATAACAAACAAGTAAAATCCAGGCAAACACTATTTTTTTTCATGATGTCAATATTGAAGTCCCCAGCTAATATAATATTGCTATTTTTATCTATTTATTCTTGAATTATATATTTGAACTTAGCCAAAAAAACACTATAAGTAGGCCTTTATTTTTATAAAAGCTAGGAAAAAATACCTCTAGATTTTTTTTTTTCACATTAATTAGGGATGTAAAGTTTATGTAAAAGAAATTATTTTTAAAATTATAACACTTGGGTATTTAATTAAATAAATATTATCCAACCCAATTTAATTATTTCTGCTAGAGCAAATTATAAAAGGGAAGACGGTGGAAGATCGACCTTCACCCACGTGATAACCAGGTCAGCCCAGATGAGACGGCATATTTTTATCAAATTTTGTTGATTTATAACACGTCTATGATAGCTTGTCAATCGAAAATTGTTCATGTTGTTCACGTGGGTGAAGCATCATCAATAATTTTTATTGAAAAAAAAATTACTTGAATAAATGTAGATTAAAGACAGCTTGAAAGAGTCTCAGTGTGTGTTGGATGAACACCCATCCAAGGATCAACCGCGGCAAGCATTCCTTAATCTTAGAGATCGACTCATTCAGAATGAATTATTATACAATTACTAGCTGACCCGCGCAACTTCGTCTGCGTCACATTTTAAACATTAATGCTCCGCTCCTTTTTGTCTTAATTAGCGTATTTCTGCCCTGCAATAATTTTTCAAATCGGAACAGCAGTGCTTGAGATTAGCGCGTTCAAGCAGACAAACAAACAAACTCTTCAGCTTTATAATATTAGTATAGATGAAAAAAATGCTTTTGAGCCTCTTACGATGAGCCGAGAAAATCAGCACACAAGTGATTCTATGAGGGTTTCGTTTTGCCATACGGCACCCTAGATAAACATTAACAGTGACGTGTAGTGTAGCGGAGTATATAACGCGCATGTACAACAGGCAGCATTAGTTAATATCATAAGATTGGCACAATGGCTGCTTACATCAGTTTGGTCTTGTTTTTGGCTGTGCTTAACTCGACTCCATTCTCCGATGGGGTAAGTACCAACCATAGACAATCATAATTGATTGTTTTTTTGACAAAATTTAATGTTTTTTTTTTCTATTTTTGTGTGAAAATCTTAATACTTACCAATTTTCAACGGCATAGTTCTTATAGTTTCGGAGAAAAGTGGCTGTGACATACAGACGGACAGACATGACGAATCTTTAAGGGTTCCGTTTTTTGCCATTTGGCTACGGAACCCTAAAAAGACATATAGTTGTCCTGAATCGACTTCTGTCGTGGTCCCATACGTTCTCTAGTAATAAAAAACGGTTCTTAATTTATTATTCGGGTATCTACAAAGGGATATTAGGGAAAGATCGAGGTACAGACGCCAGAACATCAAGCTACAACAATCTGTCAAATTTCTTCAATACATTTTCAACTGTATTTTTAAGAGCATAAGGTTCAAAGTTGATTGGGAAAATTTGACAGTTTCGGGTACCGTGATGTGGTGGCGACTGTACTTAATTGCAAGTTTATCAGCCGTGCGATTCTATAAACATGTCGAAGTGAACACTTAGTCTAAGTGAGCTGTCAAACCATACAAACAAGATGGAATGGCAGCTCACTTGTCGCTCACTTACCTACCTAAGTGATCACGGTGAGATGTCGACAGAATCGACCGGGGATTACCATAAGAAAGACGGTACTTACCATAGATTTTTATATTTCTGTGGACGGTACCAACCAAATGGTTGAATGGTTGTTTGCGTAAACTGCGTAAGCCTTGTGATCGCAAGCGACTGCTGAGCGGTGGTCTGGGTTCGTTTCCCACCTCGGGCAAAGAGTTATTGTGTTTTTTATTTAACTAGATATTTCTTTGTAACAGCATATACTTAGATACGATCCATATGCATCATTCGACTGCTGGGTGATCTCAACAAATGTACCTAGCTACTCGTATGTAGACAATAGGTAGTAAAATCCTAATTTAGTCTTTAAAGGGGCCGATGTTATTAATATTTTTCCTTTTGCATACAATGTCTGCGCTGTGGCTCTGTCTCGCACACGAGTGTACACGAGTCCCAGCATTATGCTGAGAGATGGCCATTTTGCGCAGATTTGACGCATATCTTCCTATTTTTTTTCATATATTAACCTATTTAGTTCTAAATTTTTTGTGTAGTTTTGGTATGCGTCATGTTGACCGCAAATAAACTCTTTTTCTTTCTCTTCTTCTTTTTCTTTCTAATTTAATTATAATAAATAGGTAGGTAGTTATGATGCACTCTGCTGATCCATTGTCTACAAAAACAATACCTATCCTAATAAGGGACTGGAAAATGTGACGCGGACGCAGTTGTGCGGGTCAGCTAGTAAAAAATAAAAATGTAAAGCGCCAGGTCTTCCCCTCGTTAGACCGAAATCCCCTTTTCCGATGTACCCTGACCCAAGCGACACCCACGTCATGGTTGTGGACTAAAATAGGTATAGATATGTAACAAGTTGTTGATATTTCTCATCCTTTTGGTTATTTTTTGGGTAATCATTATGACTTGTTCTATTGCGAGAATTATGACGACATCCTCGATTCGCTATACATTATGTCCTCTCACTCCCGGAAAGGGAGATAGTGACGGCTATTTTAAATGGACAAGTGGTTTTAGAAAAACCTGCTTTGCCTTTCCCGGGAAGCGAATTTTTCGAGAGTTAGAATTTATACCTAGTAGATTTGTGCTTGAAATCGAACCTAGGACTTACAATATGATGCTTGTATCAAATGAAAGGGCTTATTGTGAGGAAACAAATTCTTTTATTTTTATTTTATTTTAGTGTGTTTTAAAGTTATATAAGAAGATACTTAGGTACATTTAAATTTACATTTATTTTTTCCTTATCTCCGAAAATACCTAGAGTCCGAGTCTTAAACTGTTTTTTTATGAAGTTATTTTAATTTTATTGTTTTACATTTATATTTCGAAGGGTAACTATTATTTAATGTTATTTTTGTTTTACATTTATGTTTCGAGGGGTAACTAACCAACAGAACTCCATTAAGAAGCCTCCGTTGTCCGTTCGCCGGTCTGTCAGCGGGCTGTATCTCATGAACAGTAATAGGATAGGTAGACAGTACAGTAGATATTTTCACGGAGTTGGTAGGTATTTCTGTTGCAGTAACAAATTATAGAAATAAAAGAAGCATAAAGTCCGCCTTTGTACCTTTTTGTGCTAAAACTTTAAATAAAACATTAAACATGATTTTTTTGCTTTGGTTAATTGTATGGAACCACAGAAATATAAATATATTATAAATGTATGGAACCCTTCGTTTACGAGTCAGATTCCAAGTTTTTTCTTGATGTCGCTTGTTTTTTTCGGTTAGTCCCGCTATGGTATGGTCCCGGTATGGCACCCTCTTAAAATACCTATCAAAAAGTCCCGCTATGGTACCCATCTTTTAGATCTACGTTAGACAATAGAAGGTACAACTGAAAAGAAAAGTGTATCTATAAATAAATACTTTTAGGAGTGTATCAATAAAACGTCTGTTTGCGATATTAAATCAGTCTTTTATTAATTCAAAATATTTATAAAAAAATATCAAACAGTAAAACGAAATATTAATTGCAATGTAATTTTTAAAATAATCAACAATATTAATTACCAATAATCAACAATAAAAAAAATATAAAAAATCCACATCTCAGAAAAGTATTATTGTAAATATTATAAACTACAAATAAAAACAACATCCAGACATAAATATTAGTTACAAATAATCAACATTGAGAAAAGGCAGTAATTGTAAATTTATATAAACTACAAAAATAATCAACAACCAACTAGACACATATATTAATTACAAATAATCAACATGGAGAAAAAGGCGCAAATTGTAAACATAAACTACAAAAAATAATCAACATCGAGAAAAAGTATTAAACTATTTTTTTAAATGTTCTGATCGAAATGTTGACTTTGATATGTTAATCAGAAAATCACCAATGGAGATAGCTTTATTTTCGTAACTTTTTGTTAGCTTTTGAATCTGGCGGTCGATTTCTATACTTGTTCTTTTTCTTGAATTTATAGGTGATCTTTTTAGTCGAAAGCTATAACAAAAATCATCAGTTATTTAAGTTAAGCTATATTTTTTTCAGTAACCGTCTGTAATAGAAGGCGACAACCAATAATATCTACCAAAATAAATAAAATCAAATCCATTTTCAAATTCTTCTATGTACTCGTATTATGTAAAAAAATATATATCTGCTTTTAAAAATATTATATCTGCTTAAAAATATTGTCTAAAAAATACAACTTACTTGGCTTGTTTTATATCAAAGTGACATGTGTCGTTGCCAATTGTTTGCAGAAACAATAATAAACTGGGATTTTTTCCAATAATTTTGTTGAATCTGCCATTCCATGATTCCGCCAAGTTAGTTGTTCTATGGCGTTCATTATGGCAACACCAAATGAGGTCTGGATATTCAAGCCACTGAGTGACAAAATAGTCATTGAATTTGGTCATAGCTTCATCGTCGAAACTGAAAAAAATACTTATTAAACGTTCGTACTTGTAAAGCAATGAAATTAACAGGTCCTTACTGATATTGTTGTTCTTTACTTTTTTGCCATATAATTAGAGTTAAGTACTCAAACATCATTTTGGAAAGTAACCAAGATATTATACCTATTTTCCATTATATGCAGCCAGCCGTCTTCAATATCTTGTTTTGGCAAAAACGCCAAGCCTATGCATTGCTTAACATGGTTCGAGGACTCTTCGTGTTCCATGAGATTTAAAGATTTCGCTTTTTTGATAACGTTCTTTTGAAAATGTACGTTACATCCATTTATTTTGATATCAGGAAAAATCTTCGCTGCTGCATTTATTACTCCTATTTCATAATCGAAGGTAAATTTCGATGGACGCCATTCAGGCAAAGTTTGTTTAATCAATTCGAAAACTTTTTCATAAGTTTTCCCTTCTTTGTTTTTTAACAGAATATAAAATAACGGTGCTACATTCGTGGATAACTCAGTGCTTCCCATGTCTCCATGAATGACATAAACTTGTTCGAATGGGTTTGGGCAGCCGTCGAAAGTGCCATCACCAAAGTAATGCGTTACACATTTTATATATTCCTTTACTTCTGTCGAGGAAAATATAATTATTCGATTACAGTCTTCATTACAATAATCAGCCAATACATACTTATTAAATTCTTCTGGTATTATAATTTCTTCCACATTCTTAAATTGTGTTTTTGGTACGTTCAACGACTTATTTCGGTGTCTGTATAATACTGTTTTTAATTTTTTATAGTCAGGAACATTTCCTGTAAGGTGTAACCCTTTGTCTTTTAAGTTACCCATGTGTTTTTCGAAAATTTTCTGTACTGATCCGTAATTTGAATTTACTTCTTTTTTGCACTCACTTATAGCCATTTGAACTTCATTGTCTTCAAAATGTGGCACGCACTGATCACTGTGTTTATAATCTTTAATTATTGTATTATTGGTATTCTCAATAGTTATATATCCACTACATTTAATACTATTTCTCCTATTTACACAATGCCAAGTACTTGAATTTTTATTTTCTCTGCGTTTAATATATTTATGTCCGGCACGTAATAAAGTTTTTCCACCGCGTCGACTGTCAATAATTATTAAATTTACACCACGTGAACTACTTGACCCAGACATTGCAATAGATAAACTAACAAGCTATCCTAATTACTCATATCGCAAAAGTACAGCTGCAAATAGCAAACTAAACCCGGAATAATACTGTCTCTCTCTATTTTCATAAAAACAAAAGGGAAGAGCTAGATACGAATTCGAGGAAGGGCTCGTCTCTATTGTTTTACGAAAAAACCGGTTGGTCAGGTAACTACCTGAAGTAAAACGACAATTACCGAGCGTGATTTGTTTAAAAAATAGTATTAATAAATATTATCTTGCTTAACTATAATAGTTAAGAAAAGATATTTTTTATTTATACTATTTTTTTCTTAACGCATTGTATAACTTTTCTTTACAACGGTACCAAAAACTGAAGGGTACCATAGCGGGACTTTTTGATAGGTATTTTAAGAGGGTGCCATACCGGGACCATACCATAGCGGGACTAACCCGTTTTTTTAAGTTTTTAAGATAAGATTTGTTATGAAACAGATAAGTTTATGCTCTAGGGGAAATCCGAATAAAAAAAACACATCAAATCAATATCACATTTGAACTTAAAACTACTTTTTTTAATCAACTCACTCGATACTTGGTCATAATGACCTACTGTGCACAATAGGTACTAATATTGTAACTCTGTACCTAATAAAAATATAAGTAGGTTACCCTCTTTGAAATGTTATTTTTTCGTGTAGGTAGGTACGTTACAAACATTTTTAACCGTCTTCAAAAACAGGAGATGAGAACCTCCTCCTTTTTCTGAAGTCGGTTAAAAAAGAAGAAATATGAGAATGGAAACAAAAATCACCGCGGCCCTGGAACGCAAAGGGTGCCCCCCTTAGGTAGAACACGGATGGGTTTTAGTCAGTAAGAGTCTGACACTCCCTCCTACTTCGCCCAGAGCAGGAGGAGTCATTTGATGATTTCCCATCCTTAAAAAAGGAGCGTGTACCAAAATAGTATAACGCAGTGTACAGATACCGGCACAGTTCTTGAGCGCTCGGCGGAAGAGTGGGGATCGCTTTGCGCATCGTACACCTTATGACAAATAAAGCGTCGTCGTGAGGTACGTGCAGCAAGAGTAAAGAACGAATCCCGAGTAACGTAACGGCTATGACGCGCGATGCGCTACGGGTCAATCACTGCACTCTCCCCGCCCCCGCGCCTCCGCGCCTCACTTCATACCACCAAAGGGACCCAATAACTCACTTTTGCGCAGGTGAAGGTCAGCGCTCAAGAATCGTGCCGATGATTGTAACGTGCACCCCTGCCAGGTGAGCATAGTTGTAGGGTTCCGTACCCAAAGGGTTACCAACGGAACCCTATTAGCTACTAAGCCTCCGTTATCCGTCTGTCTGTCCATCCGTATGTGCAGCGGGCTGTTTCTCAAGAGCCGTAATAAACAGTTGAAATTTTCATAGAGTGTATTTTTTTTCTCGGTACGAGTTGGACACTCACACGAAGAGTACCTACCCTAAACCGAAAACAAACACATTTCTTGAAACCAATGACAATTCTTGCAGACTTGTGATCTGATTGGTCGCCATTTTATTTCAGGACACAGATTCCCGGAATTAAATCGAGAAATTATAAACTAATAAATTTTGATGCGTAAAAAAGTATTCCGAATTTCAGTTGACATTTTATCGAGAGTTAACAAACTCTCAAGTTATTTTATAATCTTACGAATATTGCCACTTTTCGGTGACATACCTATACAAAACAAGATTTCAATGTAGTGTTAGGTTTAGGTTAGGTACACACGGGTTTTTTGTTATCAATTCTCAATTATTTATTGCGTACCATAACGTAGTATACAGTTGGAAGAAGAATAATTATATTAGTCACAATCTGTCTGTATCTGTCCATACATGTGCATTTCTTGTGGCCACAGATAACTGCACTCACGCAAACGTAGGTACCTACTTTGACTTTCTTAAACAATTTAGGCATACCTATTTTCCTATATTCTGGCAATACCCGATGGCATCGCGTATGATGGGCGTGACGAATACATATATATATTTCACAATGAATGAGGACTGTACTGTTAGTTTATAAGCAGCTCTTCCGCGTCATACATACATATAAAGCCCAGCGTTTGTGAGAATTGGCATCAGTCTTGATCCAACTGCAGTGACATGCGGATTCTAGAGCAAGAAAGTGCACCCAATACCAGAATGGGTTATGTGAGTTTTACTTTTTTTTAAGAATATAATTAATAGCTGACCCAGGCAACTTCGTCTGCGTCACATTTTCCATTAATGCTCGGCTCCTTTTAGTCTTAGCGTGATGATATGTAGCCTATATCCTTCTACTGAAAAAAATTTACGCGCCTACAGTACGATCAAACCAAAGAGCAATAAATTGCGCCGCGCGCGTTTGCGAACAATATGACAGGCGGCGCACGCGCAGCCACAGTTAAGGTGCAGTAGGTGCATTTGTTAGTGAATTGATAAGTGAAGCTAGCTTTTGGCGAAACATTTGGTTGTAAACATTCAGCTGGTCTAATTTGGTAAACTGTTGTCCCAAATATAACTTAGAAAAATCGGCCAAGCGCGAGTCGGATCTTCTGTTCACACTGGCAGAATAGTCGACATCGGCAAAGAACGCCAGAAGAAAAAAAGTCAGATAAAATATTATTCTGGCCACGAACTAGGTACAACAATATAATCTGATTTTCGACATTTTTGTTTGAAGTATAGACGCCAGTAACAGCATAATAATATCAAGCAATCCGAAACTGTCAACATTTCTCAATCAACTACATTTAAAGGACTTTGACAGAGTGTTGTACTTACCTTGTTGTGCTAGCGTCTGTAATTGATTCTTGACTAAGGTATAGTGTCGCGCACTGCGGAAATTGGTGATTTTTAAAGTTTGTGATGTTATTTCACAAATCGCTACGATTCAATTTCGCAGTGCACGATAGTATTAGTACGTCTACGAATGCGTTGTTTACGTTTGTTTTATTGTTTGTTACTGACAGCTCTGCCATTGTGCGTCGCGATGATTATCTGCGACGATTTATTGCTTCAATAAATTGTTATGTTCACCCACAGTCACGTAGGTATGCGTAACAGACAATATTCATAGTCCTAAAATAAAAGGAAACCTGTAGGCATGTAGATTGTACACAGGTTACACTCAAGCTACTTATTTTCGACTTTAATTCAAGTAACCAAAGTTGATATTTGTTTCGTTGTACTACATGTGCGCTGGCCTTTACTGATGTTGAAGCAATGGATTGAGCATTCTCAAACTATCGCACGCATAGTCAAATGTTAGTTCAGCGCTAGACGCATTAACGCTAGAGGCATCACATAATTTAAAATATTTTTCCGTGCCTTGAACACAGGCGAATCGGTACCACTAACCATCTCGGTGGATGACACAATGTCTTCGAATTTTGCTTAGAATGTTTTCAGTATGATAAGAAACGTACAGAATAAAGCGCCCATTATAATAAACTTCATTCTTTGTCACTAACACGACTTTTGTTAATAATAATTGTCAGTATCTTCAGACGAAGTAGGTAACGGCTGTGGGGGTAGTCCATAGATTTGGGGTAGTCATACCAATAACCTTGTCCATTAAGACGAGTGCGGGAGTGATATAGACGCGGATTTTAACCGGTCGCGTTTTAATTTATTATAATAAAAATAATAATTTTTTTCAAAGTAACAAATCTAAATCATTTTTGTTTGTATTACAAAGCTTCAGATATTTTTTTATACTCTTTTGATAAAAATGAACGGTTAAAATGGTTTCATGTCAACGATTTAGAGGTGATTTGGTGTTTTCCTGTTTTCGAGAAAGTAGCCTTAACTTGTGAATAATTTGTGATGGATCGATATTTTCTTTTTCTATGGAATATGGGCGATCTATGACAATAGATCACAGGTTTCTGTAGACGAAAACACTGCCTGGATCAACTCATGTAGGTAGGTTTAAACCTGTGACCCTTTCAGTGCGGAAGCCGTCTTGTCATGGCGCATGCCAGATGACTGTATTATTACTGTAAATATTCTCCGTGACACAAAAGAGAGTTGACGTTCCCACAGATCTACATACATATAATAAGTATATCTACCTGTTATCAATGATAAGTATGTTATCAGCGCCGGCCGGCGACAAGCGAGCGTTCACTCAGTTGTTTGACAACCGGAGTGCATTAGGTATGTTGCTTTTGTTGTTATTAGGTGTTGTTCAATGTTGTATTATTCTTTTTCACTTCTTTTTCTTTTTTCACTTTGTACACAGTTAAGCAATAAATATATCTTTATCTTTATCTTTATCTTTTCGGGATAGATTATCTGAAAAAGGGAGAACTTTTCCCTGCAGTGGCCCAAAATGGGATGAATACATACTTGTAAATAGAGTGTAGGTACCTACCTAGGTACCAGACTGTGGTTGATAACTCGCTTAGACTCGAATTCTTGTGGTGTCCTAGTTTAGATTATCTCATAGGTTTGTTGACGCAGATGCAAGGTTTTAAGTGAATTTTATGTTTTCGTGAATCTTGTCGAAACTTAGGTAATTAATCAATTACCTAACCATTTTTTTGCTTTAACACTTTATTTAATTCACAAAAGCTCTATCCTATTAAAACTTTTTAAATTTCGTTATGTAAGTGAATCGTGGTTTAGATGCGACCTGACCGTCGCGTCGTCGGTGGTTGACTTCTATGGAATATTATGTGCGCTTAGTTGATAAGTCTGCCGATTTTACATAAAAAGTCGCAATAATAGTTTTTGTTATTGATTCATTTCCTGACCTGCGCGGTAAGTGGTCCTAACGACCTCATTAACTATGAATACTTACCTACTCGTAACTGCTAGTTTTTCACCATGACGTCGTACGCGCATATCCCATTTTCCCGTTCCCGTAGGAAATTTGAGACCAATTAGCTATACATACATATAAACCTTTTTCTTGAATCACTCTGTCTATTGATGGAACCCGCATAAAAATCGGGGAAGGACTTCGGATTAGCTAACTGCCGTTTTTTATAGTAGGTATTTTTTTTTTGGGTAGAATGCACCTTTTCTATAGTAAATTTGAAAGTACCAAAACGCGCAAAACCATAGGGGCTGAAAAAAAAACCCCAAAACTTTCTTTCGGGATTGGTGGGATAGTGGGAGTATTAAGGGTGGGGAAGATTACGTGGCGACTCTATATAAGCTTTTAATCTAAATTAAGGTCAGGGGCATCTTCAAGGTCAAGGTCAAACTCGTAAAGGTCAAGGTCAAACACTTCAAGGTCAAAATATGCCTAAAATCGTAGAATATTGCCCTCTATCAAACTCCAACGTCATGACTCAAGAATATACTCAAGGTCATACTCGAACCTCTCAAAAATGTTAACTTGAAAGAAAATGTCGACGGAGCCCCGCTGCGCGGGGCTCCTACTTCTGAGTGGTTTATAAAAAAATAACCTCGAAGGGGATGGCGGGGTCTATTCGCTCGCTTCGCTCGCTCACTCGACCCCGCCATCCCCTTCTAACCTAACCTATCCGAGTCGGGGTGCCCCAAGTCCAGAGCTTTTTCCGCTCGCTCTTGCACAACACTCGAAGACGCAATCCTTGGTGTAGCATGCACAAGTGGCTCACTTGAGTCCAACACTTAGCACTTCGGGATCGCGAGATGACGTATCAGAAGCCGGGGACTTCGGAGACGCCATGGTGTCACTCAATCGTTGAAACAAACAGAAGTACGATAGACGCTCTCGACTGTGAGTACAAACGATGAATGACAACTGTCAACATAAACGTCGCATACATCAAATATTTTGAAATTACGTATCGTTACCCACAATCGCGTAATATTTTTTTTTATTTAATTAATTTTATTATTTGTTTTTTATTTGAAAACACAATACTTGCGCAACTATTTAAAAATAAAATAAAGTAAAAAACTATAATATTCAATAAAAAAAAAAACATTTAAATGTGTGGTCACTTAGTCTGGCCGTAAAACGAAACGACCTTGGACCGATTTTTTTAAGTTATCTGTGGCAAATTATGTCATTTTTTCGTAAATACGTTAGAGAAAATTGAATTTTTAGGATTTTTTTTCTCTAAAACTGTGTGGTTGCGCGCTATAAAACTTTGTGATAGTGTTCTACAAGAAGAGTACTCTACCCAAAAAAATAATCAAGCTCCAAACCCACAGTTGCTAAACCGAAGTTGAGCCAAAATCGGTTGCGAAGTTTAAAAATATAAACGTACAAACGGAAACAGCGACTATGTACAGATTCGTGTAGGTAATATGACACAAGCTATTTAATTTTGATGAGACCGCAAGCCATGGACGGTGGCCATCAGGCCATCATCGCCAGATATAACCATCGTTCCGACAATTATTGCTAATGAGTGACATAGTCATGTACCTAATCAATGACGTATTATATATAGACACGTCATAAACCAACATCTCGGCGCTAAAAAACGGCGAAAACACTAGATAGCTACTAATACGCATGAAGAAAGGGAATGAAAATATGTCACCGTACGGCGGGATGCCTGTTGCTAGAGGGAAATAAATATATATCTTCAGTTACGTCACAGGATAAGTAATAGTCAAATTGACATCAAAACAAACGTAGTGTCGCGCGACAGGTTGGTGCGTAACTAAGCGCGATGTGGCCAATTGGCTTCATTTTATGTTGTCATTTTAGAGTGCGGACAACGTATCTATAGTTTTATATATCATTGTACCTAATGGTATATTCTGACAGCTTACGCCATCATCATTTCATACTAAGACTTAGTAATGTTTAGGTATATTCCCTTTTAGTTTTTGAAACTACGACCGTTATTGGTGCACTGATGAGGCAAGAAAATATTCCTATTATATGTAATCTGTCTGCGGATTAACACATAGGTTTTCTTGCCTCATCAGTGCGTGAATATGAACCATACTGTTTACACAGTAGGTAACTAAATCCTGATATATAAAATTCTTCCGTTACTGGGGCCCGAGTCTGCTATTACAATAGTGTCAGAATGGTCGATCACTGATTTCAAAATGGTTGATTTTGACAAGTTTGGTAATCTACTAACATAATGGCATCATAATGGCGTCATTATGACATTCCAATGATCAACCACTGACACGCCATTGAAAGAAAGCCATATGAATGGTAATCCCGTACATAATGACAGATTTAGTATTTACGAACTTCTCACTACTTCAGATTGCTTATAACACTAATAAATAATATGTAAAACAAAATATAAATAAAATCTGGCATCAATAAATGCTCAAATTTAGCTCGGTTTTATAATAATGGCAATACGGCATTCCTACCGCAATTCTATTACGAGACCATTGACGTGCCAGTGACCGGCCACTGACGTGCCAGTGACCGTGCGATTATGAAATTAGCAGATTACAGACATGACAATGGGATCGTGTCGGAATGACAAATTTATAAAAATAGCAGACTCGGGCCCCTGGTGAGTGGTGACTAACAGACAGGCAGAGAACGCACAGTCGAAAGTAATTGTCGTAGAAAAATGAAATAATAGGCATGTAGCTTCCCTACACTCAGTAGGAGAGACGCGATTTCCCAAATTCCTATGGGAACGGAATGAAACGGACGCACGTACGTAGTCGCGGGTAAAAGCTAGTACCTACACAAAGTAGGTAGGTACCGACGCCAGCACATCAAGCTACAACTATCTGTCAAATTTCTTCAAAAAATTTTCTACTTGTTCAAGGTTGATTGGGAAAATTTTACAGTTTCGGGTAGCATGATGTGCTGGCTACTGTACCACACAACCGGCAGTAGGTATTCACAAGCCAGTAACCGATATGACTTGGCGCAGGGTAAACTCCACAATAGAACATTCTAGAACAACAAACAAATCATATTAATTAGGCACAACCCAATCAATTAACACAGATATAATTAGTAAACCATTATCGCAGGGAGTGGCACCTGTGACGGACAAACACAGCTCGCTTGATAAAACAGTGCGCGTAATCAAGCTGCCTCTGTTTACATAATAATAATTATTATAATCAAATCTTTTGTTGATAACATAATATATACACATGTGACATGTTTCGGTTAATAAATTACAATGGAAACTCCATTTTACCGCGAAATTTGTATATCTATATGCCTCGGGCTATCTTGTATCCCTCTCTCTCGCTGCATAGAGGATTGTGAGATGTGCTATAGGATGCGTAGCGTGTGTATGTTATTTTGCATTTATATAGCATCGCTCAGCGCAAGCGAAACACCCTCGCACATCTCTGTTGCAAACGCATCCTAACTCTGAAATCCTGTCGGTCGATTCTGTTAATATGTCGAAGTGATCGTTTGGGTGAAGTGACAATAGAGTGAGCTGTCATCCCAGCTTGATTACTGAGATTGACAGCTCACTTCGTGATCACTTCACCCAAACGATCACTTCGATATGCTTACAGCAGCGCGATTCTGTAAACATGTCGAGCTGAGTGAGAGAGAGAGAGAGAAAAGTGAGCTGTCAAACCATACAAACAAGATGGAATGACAGCTCACTTGTCGTTCACTCACCTAAGTGATCACGGTGAGATGTCGACAGAATCGACCGGCCAGAATCGCAGTGCTGATTGTGCTGAATGAATGCAGAGACGGGATTCAATATGGCGCCCGTGACATGACATTGCCATTGCCTTATATCCCCTCGGGGCATAATCTATATTTTGTTCTGTGGCGATAATGTGGGAAACAGTTGCAGGGTATCACCATAGACACGCATTTTGAATAGACTGTCGTTAGGACGACTAAGGGTCAGCCCACACGAGACGACACGCAGTAGCGATACAATATGGAACTTTGTTTACTACACAAAAAGGTACATATTTCAGGTAGAGAATAATAAAAAAGAAAACCATATTTAGGATTCGAAGTTTTGTAAACTGTAGTATATCAGACTTTAGACACTTATAAAACACATTTTATTGTTATTTTTGTGGAATTAATCGCTGTTTTGAAGATAATTGTTCGATTGCTAGATAACGATTACAATGAAGATCCGATTTTGTTTTGCAATTTTTTACCGAAAAGACTCACTCCGCAAAGTGACAGAAATACAGAAACTATTTCTTTTCAAGATTACAAAGTATGCCTTGTAAATACGGATGAGAACACATCAAATGACTACTTCCGGCGGAGCGGAAAGAAGTGTCAGGCACCTACTGACTGACTAAAACCCACCCGTGTTCCTCCAAATGCCCTTTCATTCACATTCCAGGGTTAGTTCTGCTTTGTTTAATGGTCTGCTCGCATATGCGATTGGTCATGTCTTTATTGCATAAAACTGATCCTATAGATATACCTGATGCATCTGTTTGAAGTAAACCCATACGTGTGGATCTATGGATAGCTCTTCAAAAATGATATTGAGGTTTTTTTTTCTAAACTGAATAGTTAAACCGAGCAAAACTTTTGCCCCTGCTGGGAATCGAACCCGGGACCTGTGGGTCTGAATCAGGTGGTTTAACCACTAGACCACGGAGGCGGTTAGTGTCACCTGTTTAGCACCACCCGGGGACCACGTGTAGGGATTCGCTGAAGGGTATTCTCTTACGGACGCGGGTGACTCGGCCCCGAAGTTTGCGCGAGAGACTTCCAAAGTGGTAAAATGTGCCCCCCCCCCTTAATTTCTAAAATAAGAGAATGATAAAACTAAAAAAAATATATGATGTACATTACCATGTAACCTTCCACCGAAAATTGGTTTGACCGAGATCTAGTGAGTAGTTTTTTTTAGTACGTCATAAATCGTAAACCGCAACTTTTGCTTATATTACCTACAGGTTTGTACGGAACCCTCGGTGTGCGAGTCCGACTCCATTATACTAGTAGTACTCAGCTTATCACCTTCTAATTGGAAAACGTCTGCATACTTGGCACAAATCTGTTCAATTGTTTTTTGTTTGTAATGAACAAACAAAAAAAGGGATCGTTAAAAACGCTGACAGAGTCACATTGTTTCGTCGCGACGCAATCCAACACCGTGCCTCTGACAGGGTCGCCATGTAGTGACGAGGTTTATATTAAATTAAAAGGCGTCTGTTCTGTACGTGTATGCGTGTAATACTTAGTCTAGATACTTAATGTTACACACTACAAGTCAAACGTCATTTTTATACCACATATAAAGGATCCGTCGTTGAAAAATCATCCCATAGTCTGCTTTTACCAATGCCACCATTTCGCTAACCTTTTTCGTCTTCGATCCATGTGCTTTAAAACAATAAATCAATCTTCTTTCTTTCTCCACAGAGTCCAGCTGCAGCCCCGTACCCCAAGATGTCGAAACGCACCGGCTTCCCGACCACCACGTCGGGCCTGACGTACCGCGGCCTGGTCGAGAACATGTCCATCCCCGCGGAGCTGCACCAGAGGCCTGACGGCAGGGCGTACGCCAGCTTCGCCTCCACTGTGCCCATCCACTGCTGTACTCCTGAACAGGTCAGATAGAGAGGATATATGTCTAGGCACCGCGACACAGAAGACCTTTTTATTATTTATTGACTAGCTGACCCACGCAACTTCGTCTGCGTCACATTTTCCATTAAGCTCGGCTCCTTTTAGTCTTAGCGTGATGATATGTAGCCTATAGCCTTCCTCGATAAATGGGCTATCTAATACTGAAAGAATTTTTCAAATCGGACCAGTAGTTCCTGAGATTACCCCCTACATACAAACTTACAAACAAATGTTACCTCTTTATAATATTAGTATAGAAGTAGGTATAGGTAGATGAGTTAGCGTTTGACCACAATCTGACCTGATGGTGGAACGTACCGGTGGCGCATCGCTATAAGTCCCGAAGTATAACCGATAGACTTGCTGTTTTGGTATTACTTCTAGGAGACCGGCCCCTCATCTAGTTTAAATTAACGGTCTATAATATTGACGCGTAAAAGTGATAATTTCAATGATAAATAAATATCCTCTACTGATCATTGAAATAAGCCAGGGCCCCAATGTTTAGACCGGGTAACGAAAGCTCAATGACATCACAGCGTGTTCTGATAGATGACGTCATGTTTGCAGGTGGAGAATCTGGCGAAGACGACGCACCACTACTGCGACATCTTTACAGACCAGTTGCTGGCGCCACTGGGGGAGCTGGTCTTCGTCAGGATCGACGAGAACACCGCTGAGAAGGTCAGTAGAAGTCCATGCTTACAATCAGTTGACACCGCGGTCCCGTTGAATGCTTGGTGAACAAGGCGGCAGACCAAGACGAAGGGAGAGACGATTTTGACTCTTGCAGGAAGGTCAGGCCCGCAATGGCAGAGGACAGATGTGTGCAGAAGAGGGAGAGGGAAGCCTTTGACCAGCAGGGGTCCATAACAGGCTGATTATATTAGATAAGAGAACAATCTAAGTCCCAAATTAATAAGTAGGTAAGTGCTACACGGATAGAAAAACGATGCGCCAACCCTAAATATATGTAGGAGGAGAGAGCTCTCCTGTCGCAGGTCTGCTGGAAGATAAATCCTTAGAAATAAGTAGCACCTTTGTGCTCTTCTATTCTCTCTTCTATCTGTATTTTTTCTTTTAAGTGTTTTGTTTGTAGGTTCATTATTAAATCAATATCCAAATATACGTATACAATTCTTCCGTTGCTGCGTGAGTGAGTGGCTGACAGACAACGTATAGCCGAAACTACTGGTCGTAGAAAGCTTTTGGCATGTACAAGGTTCTTCGGGGAGTGTAAGGGTTTTCACGGGATCGGAAAAAAACGGGACAATAGCTAATATAAATTAAAATATTTTTGACATTATAAAAAACGATCTCCTGCCACCAGGTGTTCATCAACCGCACCAAGCGCATCCTGGTGCGCTCGAGCGACGGCACGCTGGCGCAGTGGCGGTTCGCGCCCACCTTCGAGTCCGCCAACGTGTACGTGGCCGGCACGCCCATCGTCAACCAGGCCGGCGAGCTGGTCTCCGTCGTCACCGCCAAGCGGGGCAACCACTACGCTGTCTCCACCTTCGAGGTAGGTGTGATGTGAGAGACAATGTCTAGGGACCGTGGACCAGTGTGTACATGGCAAGCGTTACATCGTCAACCAGGCCGGCGAGCTGGTCTCCGTCGTCACCGCCAAGCGGGGCAACCACTACGCTGTCTCCACCTTCGAGGTAGGTGTGATGTGAGAGACAATGTCTAGGGACCGTGGACCAGTGTGTACATGGCAAGCGTTACATCGTCAACCAGGCCGGCGAGCTGGTCTCCGTCGTCACCGCCAAGCGGGGCAACCACTACGCTGTCTCCACCTTCGAGGTAGGTGTGATGTGAGAGACAATGTCTAGGGACCGTGGACCAGTGTGTACATGGCAAGCGTTACATCGTCAACCAGGCCGGCGAGCTGGTCTCCGTCGTCACCGCCAAGCGGGGCAACCACTACGCTGTCTCCACCTTCGAGGTAGGTGTGATGTGAGAGACAATGTCTAGGGACCGTGGACCAGTGTGTACATGGCAAGCGTTACATCGTCAACCAGGCCGGCGAGCTGGTCTCCGTCGTCACCGCCAAGCGGGGCAACCACTACGCTGTCTCCACCTTCGAGGTAGGTGTGATGTGAGAGACAATGTCTAGGGACCGTGGACCAGTGTGTACATGGCAAGCGTTACATCGTCAACCAGGCCGGCGAGCTGGTCTCCGTCGTCACCGCCAAGCGGGGCAACCACTACGCTGTCTCCACCTTCGAGGTAGGTGTGATGTGAGAGACAATGTCTAGGGACCGTGGACCAGTGTGTACATGGCAAGCGTTACATCGTCAACCAGGCCGGCGAGCTGGTCTCCGTCGTCACCGCCAAGCGGGGCAACCACTACGCTGTCTCCACCTTCGAGGTAGGTGTGATGTGAGAGACAATGTCTAGGGACCGTGGACCAGTGTGTACATGGCAAGCGTTACATCGTCAACCAGGCCGGCGAGCTGGTCTCCGTCGTCACCGCCAAGCGGGGCAACCACTACGCTGTCTCCACCTTCGAGGTAGGTGTGATGTGAGAGACAATGTCTAGGGACCGTGGACCAGTGTGTACATGGCAAGCGTTACATCGTCAACCAGGCCGGCGAGCTGGTCTCCGTCGTCACCGCCAAGCGGGGCAACCACTACGCTGTCTCCACCTTCGAGGTAGGTGTGATGTGAGAGACAATGTCTAGGGACCGTGGACCAGTGTGTACATGGCAAGCGTTACATCGTCAACCAGGCCGGCGAGCTGGTCTCCGTCGTCACCGCCAAGCGGGGCAACCACTACGCTGTCTCCACCTTCGAGGTAGGTGTGATGTGAGAGACAATGTCTAGGGACCGTGGACCAGTGTGTACATGGCAAGCGTTACATCGTCAACCAGGCCGGCGAGCTGGTCTCCGTCGTCACCGCCAAGCGGGGCAACCACTACGCTGTCTCCACCTTCGAGGTAGGTGTGATGTGAGAGACAATGTCTAGGGACCGTGGACCAGTGTGTACATGGCAAGCGTTACATCGTCAACCAGGCCGGCGAGCTGGTCTCCGTCGTCACCGCCAAGCGGGGCAACCACTACGCTGTCTCCACCTTCGAGGTAGGTGTGATGTGAGAGACAATGTCTAGGGACCGTGGACCAGTGTGTACATGGCAAGCGTTACATCGTCAACCAGGCCGGCGAGCTGGTCTCCGTCGTCACCGCCAAGCGGGGCAACCACTACGCTGTCTCCACCTTCGAGGTAGGTGTGATGTGAGAGACAATGTCTAGGGACCGTGGACCAGTGTGTACATGGCAAGCGTTACATCGTCAACCAGGCCGGCGAGCTGGTCTCCGTAGTCACCGCCAAGCGGGGCAACCACTACGCTGTCTCCACCTTCGAGGTAGGTGTGATGTGAGAGACAATGTCTAGGGACCGTGGACCAGTGTGTACATGGCAAGCGTTACATCGTCAACCAGGCCGGCGAGCTGGTCTCCGTCGTCACCGCCAAGCGGGGCAACCACTACGCTGTCTCCACCTTCGAGGTAGGTGTGATGTGAGAGACAATGTCTAGGGACCGTGGACCAGTGTGTACATGGCAAGCGTTACATCGTCAACCAGGCCGGCGAGCTGGTCTCCGTCGTCACCGCCAAGCGGGGCAACCACTACGCTGTCTCCACCTTCGAGGTAGGTGTGATGTGAGAGACAATGTCTAGGGACCGTGGACCAGTGTGTACATGGCAAGCGTTACATCGTCAACCAGGCCGGCGAGCTGGTCTCCGTAGTCACCGCCAAGCGGGGCAACCACTACGCTGTCTCCACCTTCGAGGTAGGTGTGATGTGAGAGACAATGTCTAGGGACCGTGGACCAGTGTGTACATGGCAAGCGTTACATCGTCAACCAGGCCGGCGAGCTGGTCTCCGTCGTCACCGCCAAGCGGGGCAACCACTACGCTGTCTCCACCTTCGAGGTAGGTGTGATGTGAGAGACAATGTCTAGGGACCGTGGACCAGTGTGTACATGGCAAGCGTTACATCGTCAACCAGGCCGGCGAGCTGGTCTCAGTCGTCACTGCCAAGCGGGGCAACCACTACGCTGTCTCCACCTTCGAGGTAGGTGTGATGTGAGAGACAATGTCTAGGGACCGTGGACCAGTGTGTACATGGCAAGCGTTACATCGTCAACCAGGCCGGCGAGCTGGTCTCCGTAGTCACCGCCAAGCGGGGCAACCACTACGCTGTCTCCACCTTCGAGGTAGGTGTGATGTGAGAGACAATGTCTAGGGACCGTGGACCAGTGTGTACATGGCAAGCGTTACATCGTCAACCAGGCCGGCGAGCTGGTCTCCGTCGTCACCGCCAAGCGGGGCAACCACTACGCTGTCTCCACCTTCGAGGTAGGTGTGATGGGAGAGACAATGTCTAGGGACCGTGGACCAGTGTGTACATGGCAAGCGTTACATCGTCAACCAGGCCGGCGAGCTGGTCTCCGTAGTCACCGCCACGCAGGCCAACCGCTACGCTGTCTACACCTTCGAGGTAGGAGTGATTAAAAGAGTTTAGGGAATCGTGGCCCAGTGTGTACATGGCAAGCGTCAGCCAGGTGGGCAAGCTGGTATTTGTGGTGACAGCCAAGCGGCGCATCCGCTACGCCGTCTCCACCTTCGAGGTGAGTACCGTGTGATGTGAGAGACAGAGACTAAGGAACGTGGCCCGGTGTGTACAGTTGTACATGGCAAGCGTTACGTTACATCGGCAACCAGGGTCTCCGTCGTCACCGCCACGCGGGCCAACAACAACGCCGTCTCCACCTTCGAGGTAGGAGTGATTGTGAGAGGTCAGGGGACCGTGGCGCGTGGGCCAGTGTGTACATGACCGGCACAATCGAGAACTTAAAATAATCTGACATTTCAAGTGAAGGTCTGTATTTGTAAAAGTAGCAGTAACATAAACCTACCATTTCTCATAATTCCAGGGTGAGGGCGGCTACTTCGATACGTCGGAGTCCTGGAAGGAGCGCAGCATCCCCGAGGGCGCCGGCATCTACGGCGACAAGACGTTCTCGTCGCGCGACGAGCTGCGCGCCTACGTCGCCTCCCTGCCGCCCCTGGGCGCCGAGCCGCACGGCCCCCCCACGCCCATCCTCTACCTGGGCCAGACGTCTCGCATCGTGCTCGTCGCCAAGAATGGCAGACAGATCTCGCACCAGTACTTACATGGAGTAATCACGACTCAAATAGATTATGTCTGAGATTGGTGTGTTTAAGTTGCCGTAATACAAAGCGATCATCGCACGAATACACGAATAAGCGATCGTCGCGTCACTTCTTCTGCAAACTCGCGCCGACAGAGGCTCCGTTTTTTCAGAACAAATAACGCTCGATGGTGGTTTTGTATTAGGACAACGCCTTTGCGTTTCCATACAGAACATTCGTTCGCGAGCACAAAGCTCCTTTACTTAGGACGCTTTAACAGGCTTGTAATATTAAAATTCAATCAGTCCATTGGACCGCTCCTCACCACGTGAACGCTCCCGAACGAATGCTCTCAGTGTGAACACACGCTTACCAAAATGGTGGTAACTTCGTCACGAGCACGTATTGTGGCAGAGTTGCCACACGTGTTATATACCTAAATGTTGGTAGCTAGTTGAATTTAGTTTGTAGATTTAGTATCGATATTGTAGTTTAATTAGTTGCCAGGAAAAATAGTACAGCAGAGGCTACGATTAGATGAGTGCTGCCCATTTTGTACAAATTATTATTTTATGTCTTAAATATACTCGTAATAGGGAATATGAATGCAATTTTTTTATCTGCAAAATGAAATATTTACTAGCTCTAGTAAACGATCATGAAATTATTTTTTAAATACCTTCATCAGCTATGATGTTATAAATCTTGAAATAATACAACTATCAAGAGAAGTCCGATATGGACTTAGACGTCAAAGTCCATGCCGCCTGTACAGCTGCCACAGAAAACAGCGTTTTCGCGAGAGGGACAGATATATTTGTTTAAAATAATTATATCTCGTTGGTTTTTCGAGCGATTTTGATTCTATTTTCACTGTTAGTAAGTATAACATTATAATATTCGTTTAGATAAACTCTATACATATTAAATCTTTTTTTCATGCATATTCCCTATTTGAAAGGTCCAATGTCCATTAGAGGTAACTATAACTACAATGTGATAAATAAAGTATTTAGCTTTAGTAATGCCAGAACAAAGTCTTACATTTTTAACATTTTGTGATTATTTTAATAGGACAAATGTGTAAATATAACTTAGACGACGATATGATACGTGAGATATTATGCTTAAAACTTTTATACTCCTAAAACACCCTCATTTAATTCTACGATTTCTATTGAATACTATATACTGTTTTACGTTTTCACAAAACACAAAATGGTGCGATCCTGTCTTGTATAATTTGAATATAGATCTATGGATAGAAAGTTGATTAGCAAATACTGTACGCCATACTTATTAATTTCAAAATACCGCGACCATTTCACTGGTAAACTAAAAATTATTTCCTGAAATTAGAGCTACAAATCTGATTTTTTTAATTTAATTATCTAAGGGCCGATTTTTCAATAGTCAGTTAATATTTAACTGAAGAATAAAATATATGGCTGCTTGACATATTTTTTATGCAAAAGCTGTCAAACCGGCATTTTTATTCCTCTGATAAAATTTATCTGACTATTGAAAAATCGGCCCTAACTTTCATAGACTTGCCTGATTCGATAAAATCGTCATGATCGAAGTTCGGTCGGGCTAACATTTTGTAAGTATATAATGTTTCGGCCGAACGGGCATTACATACTTGCAAGATTTGAACGCACGGGGTGGGAACCAGGGTCGCGGAATTTGTTAGAAAGAGTCACCGCAGCCCTGGAACGCGGCGGGCATTGGGAGAAACACGGATGGGTTTTAGTCAGTAAGAGTCTGACACACCCTTGTGCTCCACCCAGAGCGGGAGAAGACGTTTGATGATTTCCCATTTTTAAAGAAAAAAAGCGTGGAGTCCCACCACCTGTGCCGTCCAACTCGTGCGCAATGAGAATCATCTAGTGCGCCGTACGTTTTTCTTTCGTTCCCAGCGGCGCGCGGCGTGTTGTGACAACACAGCGCGGCGCGGGGCCGACAGGAACACGTACTGCGTAATAGGTGATTCCCAATGCGCATGAGTCGTACACTGTACCAGTTTTGTTTCTTAGGGCCTTTGCATACGGCTTTATTTATAAACGCGTTTGTATAACGCATGTAGTTCGCGCATTTTCTGTTTTTAAAGAACTTTTATTTTTCGTATGTTAAAGACACTCGTTGCGTATACAGCGCGTACATGCGCGTCGATGGCGCGTATAATAACGCAGTGAGCAAATGCCCTTAGAACCAGAACTTTGAGCGAAACATATAGTAGGTACAAAAAAAATACAGTAACAATATGCTGTGATTATTTAGACAGTATTTTTTCGTAAATATATGTAGAAGATATGGTTTCGACCATCATCAATCAGTCATATATACCTACTAATCACAATAGCTTATATTGCCATTATTAAAACTTAGTATGTAAGTTTTGATACTGTATTACCGTACATAAGTTGTTACTTATGTACGGTGTAAGTAGTAAGCGCAAAAGAGAAATGTTATGGCAATGCAGGCAAGCTCCTACTTCCAAAAATAAACTTTTACTAAAGCAATATACTGCTCGTTTAAAGAAAATAATCACATTGACCCAAAAATCTCAGAATGACTTTCACATAAATTCAGCCAGGAATAAATCTAAAGCGACTTGGAACATTATCAATAAAAATAAGATTAACTATCCCAGAGAAAATATACCCGAATATCTAAAAATAAATGATAATAAAATATATGAACCTCAACTAATTGCACAAGCTTTTAATGACTATTTTATAGACGAAATTCAACCGCATAATGCTACTCCTTCCTATAAATATATTGAGACAAATTGTAGCTCGATATTCATTCCTCCTACAGTACCAGCAGATATAGCAGATATTATTAGCTCTTTAAATAATACCAATAGCCATGGATATGATGGCATCAGTACAAAAGTGGTTAAACATGTGGCGCCATTAATAGGACCTCCTCTGAGTTATATCATTAATCTTTGCATTGAATATGGCCATTTCCCGGATAAATTAAAAATTACTGTTATTAAACCTATTCATAAAAAAGAAGATAAATGTATAATGGGTAATTATAGACCGATAGCGCTTATTCCAATTTTTTCCAAAATTATAGAAAAGGTTTTATACAATAGCCTATCGTCGTTTTTTGAAAAGCATGATATCATAACCAAAGAACAATTTGGATTTAGAAAGGGTAAATCCATAAATATGGCGATTTATGACGTCATCAAGAAAATCGTTTCTAGTGTTGACGCTAGGACTCCAGTGGCGGCCTTGTTTATGGATATGTCTAAAGCCTTCGATCATGTAGATCATGATGTATTGCTAAACAAATTAGAGCGTTATGGGATTAGAGGAACTGCATTAAACCTGTTTCGATCTTATCTCTCGAATCGCTCTCAAATGACAGCGCTTGTTAGGCTATGTCCGAGCTCGAAAGTTGAAAGAACATACATGTCAGGTCCTAGAAAAACTACTTATGGCGTTCCTCAAGGTAGCATTCTTGGCCCTCCATTATTTAACATTTACGTCAATGATATGCCTAGGGTCAGTAAGCATCAGATGGTCTTATTTGCTGATGACAGCACTATTTTATTCTCTAATAATGACATTGATATTCTCGAAAATGACATAAATGATGATCTTAAAAATATGGTTAATTGGTTAGTTAGTAATAATCTAAAAATAAATCTTAACAAAACTAAAATAATGACATTTAACCAAAGAGCAAATAAACCGAATTTGAATATTAAATATGGTAACGTAACAATCTCTGAAATTAACATGACAAAATTTCTGGGTCTTTATATAGATAGTCATCTGACTTGGAAAAACCATATCGACGCTTTGTCAAAGAAGCTTAGTCAATTTGCGTATGCTTTGTACAAACTTTCAAAAACAGTTAACCGAATCACAGTAAAAATAGCTTATAATGCTTATGTGGCTTCTAGCATTAGGTACGGAATAATTTTCTGGGGCAATTCTACCGACAGAGATATTGCTTTTAAAGCTCAGAAAAAATGCTTACGATCGTTTACCAAATTACAGTCAACTGATAGTTGTAAACCATTATTTAAGGAACTTAGTTTGCTCACCTTACCGTCTATGTACATTTACGAAATGGGAGTATTTGTTCGCTGTAACCTGCATTTGTTTGAAAAACTACGTTCTTGCCGTTATCCGAATACCATTCATGTTGCTTCTCATAAAACCGCATTTTTCAGCAAAAGTATCCTAGGTATGGCCCCAAAAATATATAATAGTATACCAGCAGCGATTAGAAATAAAGATTGTCTGGGATCCTTTAAAAGGTCTTTGTTTGCATTTCTAATAGATAGATGCTACTACTCCATAACTGAGTTTATTACTGATGAACAGAGGTATGACGATTCTGGCTTGCTAATTAAGCTCCCATAATATCATTTATTGATTAAATTTGAAATTTATCTATCTGACATTGTAAATCTGACATATTTTTAAATTCAATTACTATTATTTTTTATTCTAGTAAATCTGTTGACATGCCACTTTATTTTTATCTGCTGTACACCTGACATTATTATTAATATTTGTAAATGTTATTTATTGACATGCCAGATTGATTTTATTTGCCTTTTTTTTTGTTCATTTTGTACGCCATCTACTGGCAAAACATAGTGCACATATTTTAACTCCATACCGTCTGTAACTTTACCTATGTTTTACAAATAAATGATTGATTGATTGATTGATTGATTGACTTATTTTTAACGAAAAATAAATGAAAAACCGAAATTATTTTTCGTGTTTTATTAAAAAAACAATAACAAATTGAATATTTACAAGTTAAAATAACTTAATCCCTTACACAGTAAGGCACTACAACAATAAAATTAAATATTATTAATTTAAGTATAGATAAGTTGCTTTACTATAAGCGTATTCAGCTAGATACATGGAATATCGAACCTTATTTCTAAGACAATAAAGTTAAGACTTATGATCACCAGTAACCAATTCATCCCTTGTAAACTCAAGTTGGAGTATTCGGCCATACCGTCATCCCTCTCATAATCAAATTCGCCCACAACCGTAATATATTAACAAAAATAAATAATACAGTAGTAAATAATACTACTCCTTTCCCTAATATAACTAACTGTGAAACTTTCACATTCTTTCAAATATAATAAGGCTGAATTATTTTTTATTGAACAAAACAATTATTATTATGAAAGATAATTATGTTTTTTTAAGCCATGTGCTACTTCATTGAATGAAAATTCAATGTTTATTTACTGTTTTGGCAATAGTCAATGCAAAATAATAATATTTCAAGCACATTAAAAGAAAAACAAATATAACTGTACCGCGTGTATCTGACATCGACGCACAAACGATTTCCATGGGTCCAGGGCATGATTCTGCACACCCTAGACTTAGAATTTTTCGTCGGCTTTTTTCTCATTTTTTCATTTTTTTTAAGGGTTTTTTTACTTTAGACTGCTCATAATCGTTATTCTGACCTAACCCAATGAGATTTTTAATAATTAAAAATAATTAATTAACTACTTTCACTAAAAAGAGCAATCTGAATAGTACTCTTGAAAAAAATGAGAAAAGAACCGACGAAAAATTCCAACACTGGGGTGTAAAGAATCATGCCCTGGCCCCATGGAAATCGTTTGTGCGTCGATGTCAGATACACGCGGTATACGTCGAGCAAATAAGTTTGTTGCGAAAATTGTCGTATTGATTGGTCAAATCAGTAATGTCAGTATACACTACATGATAATAAAGGCTGACCTACACTTGGGCTGGCCACACTGGATTTGAAAAAAATAACCTAAATCATATTTGTACGAGCCATCGCATACTACAGATGCTATGCAGCACATGAAAAAAAACTTCAAATCAATTAAAAACCTTGAAAAAACTGATGCGCTGCGACCTAAAAAGGCTGCAATGTGCGTTTAGCTTTAGTCAGTTATTTGTTATTTTACCTCTGACAGCAATTAAAAAGCAGCTTTAGTTAACTAAACATAAAGTAAATTTTTGCTGTGGAGCTTTTATGCCATTTCTTCATCTCGCCTTAATTCAAAAAGTGATTTGATTGATCAATGGTAAATCAGAGAAAAATATCTGTGAACAGTCTGTAATCTCACTCCTTTTACTCTATCCATAATGGCACGCAATTTTCAGGGTGTTTTACCTAAAAGCACCGGGTTTAAACCGGATGGATTACCCACGATACACGTGTGTTTGACTTGGTGACTGACCTCCCTAGCAGTGCTGCTGGCTGCTAGTCGATGTAGAGTCTCACGAGCGAGTGTTCCTGCGCCGGACAGCGCGTGACCGGACACGTGCTGTGCGCGCGCACGTGACGCGAGATGCAGATGTAGCAGTGCTGCTGCTAGTCGATGTAGAGTCTCACGAGCGAGTGTTCCTGCGCCGGACAGCGCGTGACCGGACACGTGCTGTGCGCGCGTACGTGACGCGAGATGCAGATGTAGCAGTGCTGCTGCTAGTCGATGTAGAGTCTCACGAGCGAGTGTTCCTGCGCCGGACAGCGCGTGACCGGACACGTGCTGTGCGCGCGCACGTGACGCGAGATGCAGATGTAGCAGTGCTGCTGCTAGTCGATGTAGAGTCTCACGAGCGAGTGTTCCTGCGCCGGACAGCGCGTGACCGGACACGTGCTGTGCGCGCGCACGTGACGCGAGATGCAGATGTAGCAGTGCTGCTGCTAGTCGATGTAGAGTCTCACGAGCGAGTGTTCCTGCGCCGGACAGCGCGTGACCGGACACGTGCTGTGCGCGCGCACGTGACGCGAGATGCAGATGTAGCAGTGCTGCTGCTAGTCGATGTAGAGTCTCACGAGCGAGTGTTCCTGCGCCGGACAGCGCGTGACCGGACACGTGCTGTGCGCGCGCACGTGACGCGAGATGCAGATGTAGCAGTGCTGCTGCTAGTCGATGTAGAGTCTCACGAGCGAGTGTTCCTGCGCCGGACAGCGCGTGACCGGACACGTGCTGTGCGCGCGCATGTGACGCGAGATGCAGATGTAGCAGTGCTGCTGCTAGTCGATGTAGAGTCTCACGAGCGAGTGTTCCTGCGCCGGACAGCGCGTGACCGGACACGTGCTGTGCGCGCGCACGTGACGCGAGATGCAGATGTAGCAGTGCTGCTGCTAGTCGATGTAGAGTCTCACGAGCGAGTGTTCCTGCGCCGGACAGCGCGTGACCGGACACGTGCTGTGCGCGCGCACGTGACGCGAGATGCAGATGTAGCAGTGCTGCTGCTAGTCGATGTAGAGTCTCACGAGCGAGTGTTCCTGCGCCGGACAGCGCGTGTCCGGACACGTGCTGTGCGCGCGCACGTGACGCGAGATGCAGATGTAGCAGTGCTGCTGCTAGTCGATGTAGAGTCTCACGAGCGAGTGTTCCTGCGCCGGACAGCGCGTGACCGGACACGTGCTGTGCGCGCGCACGTGACGCGAGATGCAGATGTAGCAGTGCTGCTGCTAGTCGATGTAGAGTCTCACGAGCGAGTGTTCCTGCGCCGGACAGCGCGTGACCGGACACGTGCTGTGCGCGCGCACGTGACGCGAGATGCAGATGTAGCAGTGCTGCTGCTAGTCGATGTAGAGTCTCACGAGCGAGTGTTCCTGCGCCGGACAGCGCGTGACCGGACACGTGCTGTGCGCGCGCACGTGACGCGAGATGCAGATGTAGCAGTGCTGCTGCTAGTCGATGTAGAGTCTCACGAGCGAGTGTTCCTGCGCCGGACAGCGCGTGACCGGACACGTGCTGTGCGCGCGCACGTGACGCGAGATGCAGATGTAGCAGTGCTGCTGCTAGTCGATGTAGAGTCTCACGAGCGAGTGTTCCTGCGCCGGACAGCGCGTGACCGGACACGTGCTGTGCGCGCGCACGTGACGCGAGATGCAGATGTAGCAGTGCTGCTGCTAGTCGATGTAGAGTCTCACGAGCGAGTGTTCCTGCGCCGGACAGCGCGTGACCGGACACGTGCTGTGCGCGCGCACGTGACGCGAGATGCAGATGTAGCAGTGCTGCTGCTAGTCGATGTAGAGTCTCACGAGCGAGTGTTCCTGCGCCGGACAGCGCGTGACCGGACACGTGCTGTGCGCGCGCACGTGACGCGAGATGCAGATGTAGCAGTGCTGCTGCTAGTCGATGTAGAGTCTCACGAGCGAGTGTTCCTGCGCCGGACAGCGCGTGACCGGACACGTGCTGTGCGCGCGCACGTGACGCGAGATGCAGATGTAGCAGTGCTGCTGCTAGTCGATGTAGAGTCTCACGAGCGAGTGTTCCTGCGCCGGACAGCGCGTGACCGGACACGTGCTGTGCGCGCGCACGTGACGCGAGATGCAGATGTAGCAGTGCTGCTGCTAGTCGATGTAGAGTCTCACGAGCGAGTGTTCCTGCGCCGGACAGCGCGTGACCGGACACGTGCTGTGCGCGCGCACGTGACGCGAGATGCAGATGTAGCAGAATATGTAGCTGGAACCAACGGGAACACAATAAGCCTCGCGTCCTCTGTACTGGTGGAAACTTCGAAGACTATCGGAAAACACTGCAAGGAGTCTCGAGCCCGATTTTGATGAAAAGCAAAACTGCGTCATTGGATTTTTGAAAAATCTTTGTTCCTACCCAGGAATCGAACCGGTTGGTTAAAAAAACACACACCATCAAAAGTGTAGCTAATAAGGATCAAATTCTGGGAAGTAATAACACATGGAAAACTAAAGGAAAGCTCTCATTTTTAAGAAATTAGTGTTAAAATTTGTAACTATAGCTAAAAAAACCTATCTAACCCATTTTTTTTTTTGGAAATTCAAAATTATATTTTTTTTTGGTCCTTATTAGCTACACTTTCGGATGGTGCCATAATATTGAAAGAGGCCATGAAAGATAAAAAGCTTGATATAAATGTAAAAAGTAAGTTATTCAACACATGCATACTACCTGTCCTTATGTATGGCAGCCAAACGTGGCCTTTAACACAAAACATGGCAAACAAACTCGCTACTTACCAGTACGCAATAGAAAGAGAAAAGACTGAAGATTGAGACAGATTGAAAGATTGCGTTATCAGAAGCAAGACTAAGGTCATGGACACAACATACAAAATCAGAAGGCTCAAACGGGCAAATGGGCAGGGCACATGATGAGAGGACCAGACAAATGGACTAAAATTGAACATGATGGTGCCCTAGAGAAGGCAAAACTAAACTAAAGCAGTAAGTCACTAACAACACAAAAATTATAAGTTAACGATATGGGTCTTAGACGTTTGCATGAGCGTGTATTGGAATACACGCTCATGCAAACGTCACTTAATACCAAAAGTCATGATTGATGGTGAATTATGGAATCCAATCGACATTAGACGCTCATTCTTAACTACACCACGATATATTACTGTCACTACATGACACCACCAGTCAAGCCTTGACTGTCTAAACTGACAGCCGAACTGACGGTCAAACCTGTCGTGTATTGGCCGCCTAACACACAATACCAACAAACAACAACTACCTACATTTTGGAAACAAAACTTTAAGCTACTGGACTACACTAACATTCATTATGTGAACAATGTATGTTCTTTTAGAATAGATAAGGAATCTTTAAACCGAAAAGAGAAAGAGGTAGACCGCAGAAAAGGAGGGGTGATGACATCAGACAAGTGGCAGGAGGAATATGGAACAGAGTGGATCAAGAAAGACACGAATGGAACACGTTGGAGGAGGTCTTTGCCGATTGGCAAACAGATCTGCAGACAGTATCTAAGAAGCAAATTCTAGAATACTAGACTAAGTTTAAAGTTTTCAAATTTTAAATGTCATACTTATGTAGTTGTTAGATATAAATAAAGGCTATATTGCTCTGCTAAAATATGCAAATCAAATAAGCATGCTCACCCAGACACTGGCAGCACTGTGGGTATCTTCCACGACTGCAGACACAGCGGACATTTGTTCTTCCACCGCAAAGCACGATCGTCTCTCTGCAAACATCGGACAATGGCCGTTAGCATGCCAGAGTTTAAAAGCAACAGGCATACCTATTTGTTGAAGATTAAATTATTTTATCTGTTTACATTTTTTTTTTTAACAAATACAACATCACAAGGACCACCTTTATATTGCCTTTTAGAGCTCACCTACGTCATAAAAGGAAGTCTTGTGAAAAATTTCATGTTTGGTCATTCTTTCAATTGTTTCGGCTGTGAATTTGTTGATACATATGTACGTCAGTCAATTTTCTTTATATATAATAGACAGAAGACTAGTAGGAGCTAGTTTAGGTATATTATATAATAGGGACTTGTATAAAGTATGTAGTTGGTTGTGAGATTACTGACAGCAGGCGGCGGCGGCGCGGGCAGAGTGTGCGCGGGCGCAGCTCTGGCGTCCCACCAGCGCAGGAACTGCACGCCGAACGCGCCGTACTCCACGCAGCGCAGCGCCAGCCTGCCCAGCATCGGGAACGTCACCACCGCGCTCCTGGGACCAAGTAACCACTACATTGAGTCTACACTCAATAGGTTACTACTAAATAAGTGTGGCTCCATCTTCAACCACATCGTCGCTTACCATCAGGTCAGATAGTGGCACGGCTAGGCTGGTATATTGGAAGTCAAAGCAAATTCGCGTCACGCAAGTTTACCTCTTTGAAGTACGTCGCAATTGATAGCGCCGGATGTCAATTTGGCAAAAAATATATAATATAAATATAAAAAAATAATATAATATAAAAATTTATTTCTCTCAAAAAGGTACAGACATTGGTTCGTGACATATTATTTCGATCAGATTTGTAACCTTTGTGAGAGCTGGAGTCTGTAGTGGGTTCGGGACCTGTATGACAGTGCATTGACTTGCGGCACGCAAGATGGCACCGTGTTATGGCGTCTCAGTCGCTCGTATACATTAGTGCCGAGTCACAAGGTTTTTATACAGGGTGTAAGGGACAGCCTTCCACAAATTAACAGGGTGCAATCAGCTCCTTATTTTGAATCATATTCCAGTGGAAATTTCCTCAGGATTTCTTTTATTTTTTTTTTAGATTTTTCGTTTTTTTTTGCTTTATTTCAATGTAAAGTTACATTATCTGTATGCAGAACTCCATTAATGTAAATAACACAGCTAAAAATAAAAAAGAAAAAAAAAATAAAAAAAAATCTCAAGAACGACGCATGAAATCAGCTGTTAAAACGTAGCGCGGGCGCAGCTATCCTTTCGAAAGCTCGCTGCGCTGCCGTTCGCTGCGTGCGTTTTGCAGAGGTAGCGATACATTGCGAGTGAGGTAATTAAACAAATCAGTTTTATTGGATTCCCATAAAGTTCCTGAAATAATTTCATGTACCGGTCAACTTAGTACGATATACTGAAATCACCCTATCAGTTTGAGGAGGGCTGTCCCTTACACCCGTTATATTAAAAGATGAATGCCACACTGTGTAGACGTATGTTCAAATTAACGTTTTGGGAACACATTCATTGTGCGTACAGCTAAGGAGTGGAATTCCCTGCCGGAGTCTGTGTTTCCTGATCGCTACAACCTGCTGGGTACTTCTAGGTAAGCGTACTACTTCATCGTCGACCAAATCGTCGCTCTCGCTAATCATCAAGAAATGTAGAGGTCAAATGCGTGCCTATCTATTGTAAAAAAAGGAAAAGAAAAAACAAAACTGGCCAAGTGCGAGTCGAACTCGCATGCAAATGGTTTCAAACGAATTTAATTTTTGTAACCTTGTTATTTAACACAATTAGAATTTTTATAGGTTGTCCTGTTATGTAGTACAGCAGTCCGATTCTGTAAACATATCGAAGTGAAAACTTAGGCGAAGTGAACGACAAGTGAGCTGTCAAACCATACTAATGGAATGACAGCTCACTTGTCGTTCACTCCACCTAAGTGATCACGGTGAGATGTCGACAGAATAGACTGGTTGATCTATTATCCCCATTTATTTTTCAAAATTTTAGGCTCAGTAGTTTCGGAGATAAAGGTAATTTTTTGTCTAATTTCTTGAATAACTTCAAACCTTTTTATTTTAAAATTATGAAACAAATATAATTAAACCCGCACAATTCAGCCTTTTAATTTGATATCGCACGTTTTCTAGTTTGTCCCCCAAAAGTACTTAACCCCATATTCAAAATTTATTAATTCACTTAACGCGTCACAGAACTCCATATTTGTACCAAATTTCTAAAGGTTCACAGGTGACAAACGGACCGACAGACAAGCAGACACCCGACTGATCCTATAAGGGTTCCGTTCTCGTTCCGAGTTCTTACGGATGTTCAGAACCCTAAAAAAAAGTAGTCTTTAAAATGTGTGTGTCCAGCTGCCTCACCCAAGATGGCCGGCAGCCACGCTCCGCGCGAGGTCGGCCCAAGTGTGCTCCGCCTGCTCGCGAGGAGGTGCGTCCTGCAAATGTTAATACACTCAGAAAAACTGTTATACCTACTTCTGGTATCCAATTCAATATTCATGTTTGTTTTCAGCAGTGTGTTCCCAAACTATTACACTGCGTGATTAGACCATTTTTTTTTAAATCACTGCGTTTCCGTGCTATGGGAAACTATTCGAATCTTATAACGTAATAAAGGTAAAGTAAGACGTTCATTTTTCACATATAAAAACAAAGACGATACCGTGTTAAAACGCGCGGTGTCATGAGATCGTACACTTTTCACTAAAACGTGACGTCAGCAACCCCCACTCTTGAACTCGCGAGTCGGACGGGCTCGAAGCTTAATAGCACTATCCGGCTCGAAGGACCAAATGTTCATTAGTTAAGGTTCACTTATATTTGCCGAGATTTGTTAAAGAAAACGTCTTCTAGTTGACATGCCGATGCCGGTTTATTTGCGCGTTCATCTTTATCGATTTGAAATCGTAAAAAAAACTCGTCCCAATGTTTTTGAGAATAGAACCGACGTCATAATTAGAATTAATTATTAATTTTCTACCTAGTAAAATACATTTTTAGAGGACTTGTGTGTGTGAGAAGGGAGTTAGTGATAGTTTGACGGCTGATAGGGCAGAGTGGAAGAAAAAAACGTGTTGCGCCGACCCCAAGTAAGTAACACAGGATAAGGGCAAGATGATGCTGTGTAACCCTATGCCTCCGAAGTGAGACGCGCTTCATTTGTAGGAGACACAAAGTTTGTATCTACAACACAGTAACATGTTCATGCTTACCTTGAGCGAGAGTCCCAGAGCCGCCAGCGCCAGCGAGTGCGCCTGCGAGCGGCCCGCCAGGTAGCGCGCCAGCTGCGCCAGGCGCACGCCCGCCCACACCGTGTGCAGCGTGGAGTACACGTGCAGGGCGGCGCGCCGCGCTGTGCCCGACCGGGACTGCCGAGTAACGTAATAGGCTAGTTTCCGTCATCCACAACTTGCTAAACTATTTAGTCCGTCAGTTAGAGTATTGAAAAATAATGAACACGTATTTTTTGTTTTTGTAAATCAATCAATATTGACAAAGATAAAACGCATCAAAACTCGAGATTGGGGGCTCGTGACGTTACTACCCGTTAAAAATTATGCCGGAGAGTGACGTATTGAGAATTTTAAAAGCGTCGTAACTTCGTTAATTTTGGTTCCCGTAACAAAAGAAAAAATACGGGTCAAATATTTTTTGATAATCTAACTGACGGACTAATTAGATTTTTTCAGTAAACAAGCCTATTATTTAAATCATGAAGGATGAAAGGTAAAAGACTATTTAATTTGGCAGTTGACCTGCCTAACACTAACAGCCATCTTCCTGGCTGTACATTGAGATTGAAACTGAAAATAAGAGTTCAAAATTGGTAACCAATAAAATAATATCCTACCTTTTTTATCTAAAGCTATCCAGCGGTCTGACAGACTTCGACTGACTAAAACCTTCGTGATCCGTTGCACACTTGCTCCGGGGACTACGAGAGTCCAATCTTCCTCGTAGCCCATCTTTCTGCGAGCCCTACTGATCATCACGCTTACCTTCCCCAGCTTGCCATCCTCATGATCCTCCCGCCAGCGGTCCAGCAGCCGCTCCAGCCGGTCCCGCAGGTAGGGCGCCAGCACCAGCAGCGCCAGTGAGGCTCGCTCTAGGGACAGCGGCAGCTGCTGGCCGCTGCTGAACTCGCCGCCCGCCGCGGTGGGTACTCGCAGCAGGGAGTAGAAGCTCTCCGAGAACGACGCCGCTGGAATGTGGCACCGATCATTAGGACCGAGTCAAATCTATACTAATATTATAAAGCAGAAGAGTTTGTTTGTTTGATTGAACGCGCTAATCTCAGGAACTATTGGTCCGATTTGAAAAATTCTTTCAGTGTTAGATAGCCCATTTATCGAGGAAGGCTATAGGCTATATAACATCACGCTAAGACAAATAGGAGCGGAGCATTAATGGAAAATATGACGCAGACGAAGTTGTGCGGGTCAGCTAGTTATTTATAATCGAGGTTTTATTGAGGTACTAGCTTCAGCCAGCCCACCAGAGGTCCTAGCAAGATTGTTTTTGACGTATAGTAAAGTAACGTTTTACTATAACTAAAGTACTCGTTTCGCACATAATATTTATTTGAACTGGATACTTTATTTATTTTTATATGATACAAATTGTGTATGTAGCATAAAAAATATATTCAAAATTCACTTACGTTAACGATACCTACTACACTACGATACTAACGTAACTATACGTCAAAACATACGTGCTAGGCCCTCAGGTGCTAGGTACCAGGTGAAGACGGCGGACGAAGTCAGAATCGACAGGATTGGTCCACACTTGCACAAAGCCGGAATAAATGGGAGGAAGAAAGGGAGGCCGTTGTCCTGCTGCTGCAGTGATCCGTAATAAAACTAAAAATAAAATCTACACTAACATTATAAAGAGGATCTTTTGTCTTTTTGTTTGTTTGTATGTTTTCTTGTTTTTAATTAATAGCCTCCGGAACTTCTGGACCGATTTGAAAAATTCTTTCACCATTAGGTAGAATCCTACATTATACCTGATGAACATAGGCTATATTATTTACAAAAATAAAAGAGATCCTTAAGTAAATTACAATAATGTAACACAAAGCAGCAAAATTTTGCCTATAAAATTCAGTATCAGCGTGAGCTGAGAAAACTATTGATGATACATAAAAATAATGTACCTACTACATAATTGCAGCACTCATTACCTATTATAAGTCCGCGAGGGTGTGTGGCTAACTATTATAGTTAAGTCGCAAAGACCGCTTTTTGTACAAATAATTCAATCAAAACCCGGGCGGAATGGTATAGTGGTGATTTTGGTATTATGATTGATTAATCCTTATCATTTAGATGATTTGATAATTAAGGTTCATTATGTACATGTAAACTACACTTTAAATTGTTTAATTATGTACGTGTGGTTAGAGCGAACTGCTCTACGTTGAATCTATTAATCAGTAATTTACACCATAAAAAGGGGGAGGAATAGAAGATGAAGTTCGTGGGTACCTACTAAGCCCACGCGAACGAAGTCGCGGGTGAAGTGCCAGTAGTAAATAATTCTGTCAGCGCGGCGCCTTCGCCCGCGTTAATGTTGGAAATTATCCCAAGGGATCAAAAGTAGACTATGTGCTATTTCAGACCCCATAATCTATCTCTGTGCCAAATTTTTATTTAGATTAATTCAACCATTCTGGTGTGAAAAACATACAACCATCAATCCAAATTAGAATTTGTAATAGTAGTAGAATATAAACTTTTACACCATCTGCTCGAAAACGTCAAATTACTTCATTCTAATCCGCGAGCGGCTCCTGTCGTCTTCCGCTGCCGCAGTCAAAATGCGTTCCAAATTCAAATCACATTATTGCCCGGCGGGTTATAATGAAATTCAGTACAATATTATTACGCGGTGGGCTGGACGGACGCGCGACCTGAGGCCTTAGTGTGAGTTTTTTCGACTCACGTTCGAACGCGTTCGATTGCGAGCGCGTTAGAATTCAGTATGGGAAATAAGGTTCTACAAGTGACCACCAGGTGGCACTATAACTAAAATCCCATACTAAATTCTAACGCGCTCGCAATCGAACGCGTTCGAACGTGAGTCGAAAAAACTCACACTAAAGCCTCTGCTCCTTGCGACGGGTGCCAACGCGCGTCACCTGTTTTCATGGCTAGTGCACAATTATCTCGCAGCAGGTGTGAAAAGTAGGAGTATGCTCCTCAGGGGTAAAGGTATCTTTCTCTTGGGTTAAATCCCTCGCTGCATTCAGGATTATTGTATTAACTAATTTGTGATAACTCCCGAGTCCTTCATCGTGTTTGGGATTAAATATGACGACCGTGTCATAAGACACAGCTAAATCTCCTTGTTTCATAATTTACTATTTTATTTTACACCATAATCTAGGTACATAAGAAAGGAAACTAAAACAGTTACAATGGGCGGCCTTATCGCATTCTGCGGTTTTAGCTCCATATTAAATGTTACTAATGTACAATACCCAGTCTTTGGCATGGCATATTTTGATTTTAGAAACATCTAAATGATACATTTAAAATTCTGCAAATCTGGACAAGGACCATAGTTGTTTACGTACATTATAGATTGCATTAAATTACTTTATATCACTACATATTATAAAACAAAGTCCTCCATCGCGTCTGTCTGTTTGCGATAAACTCAAAAACTACTGCACCGATTTTTATGCTGTTTTTACCAATGGATAGAGTGGTTCTCGAGGAAGGTTTTAGTACGTATATAATTTGTCAAGCGGGCGAATCAGCAGGCATCAGCTAGTATATTTAATAGATACCCAGGCCATGTCTGAATGGCAAAATACTATTTAATTCAACTTCACAGGTAAAAGTAGCTTAGTTAAGGTGAACATTTGTAGCAGAAGTAGCCATGAAAAAGCTTTACATCCCGTACGCACAATACATGCTTGAATGTGGAAGTGCAGACACCAACAATCTATACATGCATGCTTTGCTAATGCAGCAAACCTAGATAAAACAACAACAACACCAGAATAGATACAACTGTTATTTATAGTCCAATCCTAGATTACAATTATTGTAAAAATGGTTTACCATAGTGTTTGAGGTAGTAGTACTGCAGGCAGCAGTCAAACAACAGGTAAACCTCGTCGTACCACTGAAGACACCAGCCACACTTGTTGGGGTACGTGGCTGCCAGGTACTGTTAACAGAAGTTACTCCAAAGTTATGGGTTGTCCTAGTTCTACCAGGTTTCAGACTGGGTAAAAAAATAAAATAAATAAATAAATCTTTATTTCAGACTATTAGTCCATAATTAAGTTAGTATTTTGGTGTTAGTAACAATGGCGCTTACGAAGTAGGTTAGTATTGTTAGTTTATATAAAATATTTATTTATTTATACCTAAGACTGTCCCCACCCAGCACCCAGTGTCCCTGGAAGGGACAGTCCGGTCTGGCAGCTATCATTTTCAGGATGCTGTTGTCACTACCCTGCAAGCGCTGTAGTAAGGAGGCCGCTTTCTTTCACATGATGGCATGAAAACCATCTGTGCGAGCCTCCGCGAACATTCCTGAAGCACTACACCGCCATGGCAGTCCCAACAGCATCCTAAAAGCATTATTAAATTGGACACGCAGCACGTTGTAGGTTCGGCGCGTGTATGATATCCACAGGCCACTCGTGTAAAAGGATTGACAGAACGCCTTAAAAAGGCCACATCTGAACTGAACGAGACAACATTAAATCTTGAATTAAATTAATATTTAAATAAGTGCTTTGAGTTTTTTTTCGAGTTCTATGAATACTTTCCTGTATCCAACTTCATACCAAGAAATTACTACTCAGTATAGAACATGCTGCAGTTTACAGAACAGGAAAATTTCTAGCCTTATGGTCTTATTTCCATTTAAACGATAATAATAGTCTCACATTAAAATATGTATGAAAAGGTGAGAAGAGTTGCACTGACCAGGAATTAATTAGCATAAGAGCAGGAAGGAAGATAGTAAAATATAAAACTATCTAGCTTAAAACCTCCTTTTAGATTTAATTTTTTTTGCATAGAAATGGTACTATGTTAATCTAAATAATAAAGATATAGTGGACAATAAATGAGATAACTATACTCAATACCAAAGCAAGTAATAGGCATTGTAAAAAAATTACTTGCTTATCAATACTGTTTATCAAATTCTGCCTCAAACTCAAAAGCTTTGTAAATATGCAGTTTCTCTGAGTGGTGCTAAAGCAAATACTTCTAAAATGGCATGACCTAACCTTGGAGACGGATGTATGTTTATTTACTTTAAAATAGCATTGAAGATGTGCTAGAATAGTCTGTTGACAGCACTTATTAAATGTTCTTACAGGCTAAAAACACATAAAAAGACGCCCTGTTCTCCCTGTGGGGCTACATAGAAGTGAACTTGTGGTATTAGATATTCAAAAAGACGCCCTGTTCTCCCTGTGGGGCTACATAGAAGTGAACTTGTGGTATTAGATATTCAAAAAGACGCCCTGTTCTCCCTGTGGGGCTACATAGAAGTGAACTTGTGGTATTAGATATTCAAAAAGACGCCCTGTTCTCCCTGTGGGGCTACATAGAAGTGAACTTGTGGTATTAGATATTCAAAAACTGTACCCTGGTGTCTGTAGTAAAATCAGTAGTATATTCTCAGACCAATAAAAAAGTGGTCTGAGAGTATATTTCTCAATATTTAACACAACTTCAAAGGCCCATCAACAGTCCGTTCAACTTTTAGTATGAAGAACCAGCTGGTATTACGATATATCAGTTGAAAAAGGCTGAATGTTAAAGTTTACCTCTACAAGTTTCCGTAAAGCGGGTTTCACGGTAGCCCCGAGCGCTTCTTGCGCCGTCACTTGGAACACGGTCGGCGTGCCCTGGAGCGTCCTCGTCAAATGAGCCGCGTACACCGCCATGCTTTTACTATCTCCTACTATTTGTAACCAACTAATCAGTAATTAATCACAGATTCACAGTCCATGAGTCCAAAAGTTTGTTTATCATTTTTCGGATTACGGTTACGGTATTTCGTTGTTGTCAATGTCAAGTCAAAATCACATTGTCAGTGACTGTCAACTGTTAAGTGAATTGACTTGGGATGATCCGTTTAGAAACACTGTGGCAAAACTAAGCGTCAAAGTGAAGAAACTACTGTAAATACTAATTAGGAATCTCGGAATCTCCAATATCGTGATTATTTCTGTTACTGCAAGGGCGATTTATTTACAATTTATTTATCTTGTCTATACGTGCCGTTAGTCCCGGCTGTCATTAGTAGATCTTTGGCAGTCCGTTACGGATTGTCAGAAACTAGTAAATCTGACTCCAGGCTTGCCAAGAAGTACCTTTTTACACAGTAAACGGGTTGTGGAGGTCTTGTGACATAATATTGAACAGGGAGAAACTCGAATTTGTCATAGAAACAGTTTCCCTGGGGTTAAGCTAGACTCAAGGCATCTCTTGCAGGAAGGCTAAGTTCAGCAGCATGTGCTGTTAGGAATACTCGCCGGTTTACAGATGTTGAAACCGCGAGACTAGTTTATTTTAGTTACTTTTACAGTATAATGTCTTACAGTATTTTACTATGGGGACGGGCTGCTGACATCGAGTCTATTTTCATTTCGCAGAAATGAGCCTTCAGAGCCATTTACCATCTCCGCCGGCGAGATTCTCTAAGAGAGCTGTTTAAAGAAATTAATTAACATCATCAGTAGGTACACAGCGACTAAAGTGCCCGAACATTGATGAAGATGTGAAAATATTGTTGGACCTGCTGAAGATCCCCGTTTTGCATAAAAAAATATTGTAAGATTATCTTTGCATTGTATAGACTCATTCAACGAACGTAACCATGATTTTGTAAACACTGACAACTGGTTTAAAAGAGTGTTATGGAGTTTCTTGCACGTTCTTCTCCGTAGGATCTACTCTTTGGAACGTGCAACTGCCGCCCTGGAGATAGGGTCAGTGAGTGTGTTTTGTTGCAGAACAACTTACCTAATTAGATTCATCTATTTGACTGACAGACCTATTCATCATAACTATTCAAAAGGGCTTGTAAAAAACGCATCAAAACTCGGTAGTCGGGGGTCTCGTGACGTCACGACTCACTAAAAATTGTACGAAGGTGTGACGTATTGAGAATTTTAAAAGCGTCGTAACTTCGTCAATTTTGGTTCCCGTCAAAAGAAAAAACACGGGTCAAATATTTTTTGATAATCTAACTGACGGACTAATAGATAATAATAGATTTTTCAGGACACAAGCCCATTAGCCCGTCAGTTAGATTATCGAATCTAGCCTATTCTGATCTTGGCGACCGCGACCGGTGACGATAACGTACGACCGCGACCCACTGCTTTGTATGAATTACTATAGAACACGCACGCGACCTGTGCACGCGACCGACAAGACCCGTCATTGTCGTCGGTTGCGGTCGATAAGGCAGAAATAATGTACCTTATGATGTTGTTTTTTGTTGAATGAAAGCCATAGAAAAAATAAATCGTATGACCAAACCGTGTTGTTAAGACAGCTTAGGGCCGCCTCCGCGAGCGACAGAATCGCGGCGATATCATCGTCGTGCCACGTATTTCTACAACAACTCTATGAACGTGTCTCAGCACGGCGATTCGATGAGTGACAAAACGTCAACTCGCGGCGATACACTCGCTCGTGGAGATGGCGCATGCACAGCAAAATAAAATAATTCATAGTAAAATATTTCATTTATTATTAAAATTTACATTATGATACACAATAATAGCACTTATCTACAAAAGCATCCGAATAGCACCTATAATACAATTACGAAGCGCATATTACTGACTGTGCTTGTGTTACGTAAAGCTGATGCCTGTGATGTCTCAGAGAAAATATCTTAATTATATTCACTGCAATACAGCTCTCTTAAATTTAACACAACATAATATTTACGCGATCTCAAATAATATCATTAAACAGGGCAACGGAATGACCCTTTAAAGATCGGCGCAATCTTTAAAAATAAACTGTATTGTTCGTCGATACTTTTGAGCCTATATTTAAACGATATTCAGGTATTCTCCTGGACTCGTCCTGATTTCTTACCTAGACTTGACCATCGACAAAAATAATCTCTATCCATAGAGTTCTTACTTAACGCAACCATATTGAAAAAAAAAACCGCCAAAACGTTGAGATCGCTAACATATTTTTACATAAACTTATTCATAAAAACGTAAACTCCCAGCTTATTCTAGTTCAGATTATTAAAACATTTTGGTCCATTCATAAAATAACAAACACCGTTTATGAGCGTTACATAGTTTCCTAAGTGACTCGCGGTTATGGCTTGTACAATAGGAACGTCTTACATAGGTAATATGAAACTCATTAAAAATGCTTCTGACGTAATTATTTACTTTGGCGACATTTAAATGTCCAGTTCTCACACCAACAACGTAGTTAAATTACTTGGAACGGTCAACTGCACGTCACTTTAACTACGAAAGCCTGCTTTACGGCTACGAGATAATAGCGAAGTTTCAAACGTCGACGGACTGCGTAAGGTAAGGCTGGAAAGGGGTTTACTACTGAGCATAGATTTCAGTAAAGATAGACACGGGAACTACATCGCGCAGTCGTCCGCTGTGGGTCGATGGGCCGCTGTGGCGTCAGGCGCGAGTTAAGGAACCCCAACCTACCAATATTAGCTTTGTCAGACAATAAGTATTTACTAGATTATTATTTCTCAATTTCCCCACTGCGCGATCAGCATTTATAATTATCTAGAACATGCGTCAATCTGATCACGCTGTGGATGTACTACGTTAGCAATTAAGTTAGTATATAAGATCAATATCTTGTTAGATGAATTCAATTACTGTTTCGCTGTAACTCTGTCGGAATAAAGTTATTTTTTAAATGTATAAATTTCAGTTCATAAACTTTTGTCGAAATTCTCCGAAACCGTCTGCGACACCTTCGGATAATTTCTCTCTTAGGGAGGGAGGAGTTAAGGAACCCCAACCTACCAATATTAGCTTTGTCAGACAATAAGTATTTACTAGATTATTATTTCTCAATTTCCCCACTGCGCGATCAGCATTTATAATTATCTAGAACATGCGTCAATCTGATCACGCTGTGGATGTACTACGTTAGCAATTAAGTTAGTATATAAGATCAATATCTTGTTAGATGAATTCAATTACTGTTTCGCTGTAACTCTGTCGGAATAAAGTTATTTTTTAACACTTCCGTTGTCGCTTACTTAATTCGCGCGGTTCGTTCAGTACCTACTTACTTTATAAGACTACTGAAATTATAACTAGTAGAGAAGTATGAAGAAGAAGACATGTTGCGCCGACCCCAAGTATATTGAGGGCAAAGGACTGTGGACGTGCAGTTGACTGGACCACTTTTATTTCCTATCTATTCAATTCTTTAGTGAGCTTCAATAAAGGCCTCAGCTTAGACCTTATAAATACATATAGTTACAATTAACACGAATATTATACGTAAAATATAATAATCTTGTTAAAATTCCATGTTTTTCTTCAATTAGAGTCAAATACATTTTTCTATTTGACAGGCACATGCTTACGCGTTGAGGCTACTACAAATATTTGGATTGCTACTTTATTAGGCTTCAGTTCATTTAAGAATCCAGCCCTGAAGATATATCGTTGTCAAGCTTTCGTCAAATAATAAAAGAACAATAACTAAACAAAAATAATTTTCTTATGCTCAATTTATGTGGAGCAATGACAAATTATGTGAACAGAATCATTAAAATAAATAAATAGATCGATTTCCATTACATAAAAAGTAGAAATAAATATTAAGTACAAGGAGATGTAGAATAAGAAACAAAACATAATTTTCTTATCACGCTACACTGGAAAGCTGTGAACTTTCCAGTTAAGTTGAACAAACACAGAAAAAATAGCAGTTATTGGGCACAGTACTTTCATCTTTAATTAAAGCTTGAATCTATCTGTGTTTTGCCACATTCGCTATTAACATCAGTTAACAGTGAAGCCGTATTGAAGGCTGGAAAGGTTCCGTGAACGTCAGACCTATACAAGTCGACCGAAGCCGAAAGTCCCGCAGAATCCGGATCCGGCTCGAAGGACGGCAATTTCAGATAACATTACTAAATAACTATATTGTAAAAACAGTTTCTTAAACTAGCTCATGAAATGATAAATAAATTGTTAAAATGTTGTGTTCACCATTCGAAATAGAAAACGGTCGCTTTTTTACTTTATTCGGAGGAATAGGGTAAAATAGGTTATCGATATATTAGATGTAAGTTCGGTTGATTATTATGAATGTTTCAATGAAACTCGCTATTTTCTGCTACTTATAGTATCTCTTGAAGTAAACTTTGTGTGTTGCACAGTTCTAAAAAACTGAATTCATCATTTGGTTCAACAATGTATATTTATTGTAACAAATGTATAGCTAACTTTTAACAATCTTACAAATGTCCAGAAATGCTTTCAAATAGAATTTTAGCTCTATTCATCACATTGTATGAGAGTACCATTATTAAGTTACGTTTCTAAACGACGAATACCGACTTTGGTTTTCGTAACATGTCCCATACACTTAGTATGGTATTAATTAAATTAATTATTGGCATTAAGACATTGCCAACTCACATAAAAGTACAGTTGACTGATATTTAACTACAGAAAAAAGAACACGGTTTATAATTATGGTAGTGCCTTCCAAAATTACGGTCCACTCGGTCTAACAACTCGCTGAACACAAAAATATTATTCTCAAAAGAACTTTACAACCGCACCTAGAATGAGTTCTTAGCCCGAGTTTATGTAAGATTGCTGGTCTGAAGATCTTCAATTGCTGCGTAGTAGGAAGTCTCATTCCAACAGATATCCAGCTGGTCTATTCTGTAAGTTTCTCACTTTGAAAATGTAGTAGAGTGAGATGAACTGTCATTTCGCGTTGTCTGTATGTATTGACAGGACACTTCATGATTATTCACCTCATCTAAGTTTTACAGAATAGCAGCACTGGTTTCCGCGCCACACTTGAACCTCACAGTGAGCACTAGCTGGCCGAGTTGTTGTACTGCGGCCGGCCGGCCAGCTCCAGCAGGTACCTGTCAGGGTGCTCGATCCAGTCCGCCGCTGATAGTTTTACCTGGAAAAACAATTATTAAAAAAAAATATTAGGATATCGAATCGAAAAATCAAACGGCTTTGGTTACGGCGCTACTGTTTATAGTCAACATCTTTTTTTCGTCACGGGAGGAAACCTCCAATGGGCGCCAGTGTTTTGGGCATGGAATGTGGGATTACCATCCTAGTGATCGCCATCAGTACTTGGAAAACATCCCATTACCTCTTAAAAGACTAACCCTGTAACGCTTGATAAGGCAGACCCCTGGGAAGACTGTGAAGTGACCACTGCGTTAGCGTCTTGTCTGGGATTGTGGGTGGACAGTCTCCGCACGCTTTTGTGAACTCTCTTTTCTTTGGCGCTCTTTGTACCTTTTGTTTCTTAAAATCACTCAAAAAGTTTTCACTATCTCAGTTTAAAAATAAGACCACTACAAAACTTATTCTCGAAACTAGCTTTTACTGAGTTAACGCTTTTTTTTTTTTTTACTTGGTATGGGTTCACTCTTGACTCTAGTCTTGGTCAGAGATGACAGAGACAAAGTCTGCGATATGGAGCGAGCTTACCCAGAAGTAGCCTGTTCACTCTAACTTTGAAAAGATTAGGGCCCTTATGACCCAAGTATAGGAGAAGACAAAACAAGTAATGTACTGACGTGTCGCTGGCGCTCCGCCTCCCTGACCTGCCACTTCTTGATCTCCAGCTGCACCTCGCGCGACGCCTGGTCGCCGCAGCCCCACACCTGCGACACACATGGTACACGACGTCTGCAGGTCTCCTGATCTTGGCGACCGCGACCGCCCACAATAACGTGCGACCGCGACCCACCGTTTGTATCAATTACTATAGAACACTAAGGGGTACGCGACCGACAAGATCTCACGTCGTTGTCGCCGGTCGCGGTCGCCAACATGCGAATTGGACCTTAACAGAATAGACGCAATACCTCTTAACAAGTTTACTGTCCGCAAAGTAGACACCATAGTTAAATAATCAGCGCAGACCACATGTGGTACATGGGACTGTGAACCGGCAGGTTCAGCGTCCGCACAGAAGGCACAATAGTTAAACAATCAGAGAAAGATCACATGTGGTACTCGGGAGTGTGAAACGGTTAGAGGGTTATTGTAGTCATGATGATGAACAAGTGAGTACGGGAGCAGGGGAGCAGGGGAGCAGCCCTCACCTCTATAGAGTCGAGCGGGTAGGGCACGCCGTTGAAGTGCACGGAGTCGAAGTCGTCGGACACGCAGAGCAGCGGCTTGCGCGGGTCGCAGCCGGCGCGCAGCCCCTTGGGGTACCCGCGGATGCACGTGTTCAGGTACAGCATCTTGGGGCCCTTCTCGATTATTGAGAACCTGCGCCAGCCAGACGGACGTTACTCACTATCACACGAACTGCTGAAGGTCACATCTATCTAACTCTCCGGACATATCTAAGTCTGGACATCTTTTGAAGAAGTCTTGTAAAGACCGCCCATTGTATGCGTTTTAGTTTTAAGTTCCCTCTTTATGAATTATCGTGCATAATAATACAATTTTTTAGTTTCCCTCTGCTGGGCAAAGACCTCCCCCATATCTTTCCAGGCACACTTTTCTTGCGCAACCCCGAACCAGCCTTCGTGGTGGACGTCCAGGCTATCTCGTCCAGCTTTCCGGACCGGCTTCAGCGACGTCATCTAATGGGAGAATATGCCAAGTAGTGGGTGCCTTTGGGCTGGTGTGACGGTACTGACGTGGGGTGTATCTGCAGCAGCGCGCAGTCAGGCCCGCCCCAGTACTGGTGCGTCTCCTTCCACTCCTGCGACGCGCATACCACCACCAGCAGCTCCTCCGCCTGGATCAGCACCAGCGTGGGGCCCCTAGAACATTCAAGTACAGTATTACCCAACTGATATGGCGCGTCGTGAATCTTCGTTCGCGCAGAAAAGAAAGTATGGTCCCGAAGATTAACGAAAGAATGCTAAAAACTTACAATCAACCTAAGATCACTATTATAAGGTTCATAATACACTGCAGCTGTTAGTTCCATCTCACTCGCAAGCCATTGTTAGAAGTATGGCGGCTGACTAACATGCCACGCGGCGATCGCTAAGATGGCGGCGGCTGCCGACCAATAGCGGTTTAAGAAAAAGAAGCGCGGTGTGTGGAACGTGCCGATTGGTCAATAGCATTTCCCGCGCTTTGAAAATTCATCTTTTGCGCAGGTACATTGGTAAGCCATATCAGTTGGGTACTACTGTACTACATTATACTGCACACTTTCATTTTGAGTAAAGAACGTGTGGTAATCATACTTTAATGTCAAATTTTGACAGGTTTTAAGGCTACAGTGTTGAGTTCGAAAAATAACCGAATCTTTTGTGACCTTTCCAAGGCCTTTGATTAATGAAGATGCCCTCAGTTTAATGAAGTTTTATTTAAATTATCAGAAGCAAGTACAAATAAATAGTGTTAATTCACAGGGCTCAGAAGTCAACATTGGGGTACCACATGGTTTAATATTGGGTCCTTTCCTCTTTTTACAAGAATCAGTCAATTGGATGATCGTCCGAATGAGAGATGAATGGATGAGTTAGTGTACATACTTATAGGCGAGCGTGTGGTGCAGGAAGCGGTTGGCGCCAGTGCCGTGGTCGCGCGAGGCGTACAGCGGCACCCAGTGCGACGGCACCGCGCACACCAGCCGCGCCAGCCACGCCGCCGACGCCAGCCCGCCGCCGCCTGCACAGGGGACTCACGTCAGCTCACTGCGGGGCTCTAGGGCTCGAGGGCTCTGGGGCTCTGGGCACAGAGCACAAGCGATACCTTGCGGCTGCGGCGGCGGCTGCACGGGGCGCGAGTAGAGCGGCGGCGCCGTGCCCGCCAGCAGCCACGCCACGGACACGGGCAGCAGGTGCGAGGCGGCCTGCCACGCGCTGCGCTCCAGCACGGGCGTGGCCAGCTCCAGCCCCGCGCCCGACCCGTTGGACTCGATGGACGCCTCCATGTCGCGGTGACGCGTCGCCAGCATGTGCACGCAGTACCTGCACATAACGTACTACTAATTACTCCTCCGGGACGATTTCCGCCTTTGCCCAATGTTTACAGGTGAGTTCGAAGAAAGATACTAAGATAAGCCCTCAGCTTGGAAGCGCTGAAGCTTTAAATCGCTGACACTCAAAACTTACAAAGGCAAAATAATATTTGGACCATAGTCGACACATAACTTCAATAAACCAATAAATGTATGGGGATCACATAAAATTGCTCCGTTTCCTTACCTATGTACAGGAAATACAAGTCTGTGGCAGTGCTCCTCTAGCCAGCGCACCACGAAGCCCACGCTGTGCATGTCCTTCTTGTTGAAGCAGCCGTTCACCACCGTCGACAGCGTCTTGTTGATCTACACACACATTTAAGCATCACAGTTCCTCTCTGAAAACACCACGGCGTGTTTAACCCTCGAAAAATTTCATCACCCCTTTACACCCCGTAAAAGGGTGATGAAGTTTTCTGGGGAGGTTATAACTGCTTGCTTTAGTTTACTTAGAAATTGGTCAAACAGTCTAAAAGTGGAATTATTGAAACGGGACTAACGACTTTTCATAAAGGGTCCACGCCACCGGCGCGTGAAGGTCCCAAATTTGCACTAATCCTGTAGTCTCTGTAGCAAAAATGGCTACACTAAGCTTGGTATACAAACTCACCATGAGACAGGTCTGCGGGCCCTCAGGGTAGTGGTCCATGGACAGTTTGTAGCTGGTGTACAGCAGGCAGCGCAGGCCCTCGGGCGTCACCATGTCGTCGTCCGTCTCCGCACCGAACATCCTGGGGAAGAGGATGAGCATAAGCCTTCCTTTATCTGCCTAACTTTGCTGGGATCGGCTTTCAGATTTCTGATGTAGCCGGTAGAAGTGTTGGATATGATGTTAATAAAATGGTGCAGCTGGCAATTTACTGGCGGTTAGATGGGCAGTCAATAGTCTTGAGAACCAGAACCTGGTAAAAAATTGGAACCTATCCCTAGCAGTGCACAAGTCGGGGTGCGGATGATGATGATGATAACCGCCTTTCGACCTTAATAAGCCACTAGAGATTATCGCGACAAGATTGGTTGTCAGACTTCAAAGCTCTCTTCCTGTATTTTCTTTTTGTGCCCTTCGCGCGGAGGGTTCCTCTGGCTCACGCATTGCAGCACATAAAACACTCACAGCCATTTCAGAGCTTTTATCGTGACGATTTATTCTTTGATGGCTGTTTTCGTTCGTTTTCGTGCCAAATGTGATAAACAGCAACGAAGGTCATGCATTTTCTTATATAAACAAGCGACCCGCCCGGCTTCGCACGGATGCACACAAACAATCTAATTACTGCTATTTATATTGAATTTCTGAAAACTGTTTCGAAATCTGTTGCATTGCTTTGACGAATACGCGGTGAAGCAGCCATTCACTTTATTTTGTATTATTCAGGCAAATAAGAGCATTGTCCCGAAAATAAAACAACCAAATTGGCCGCATTGGACCCTTGCCATTTAAGTCATCCAAATATGGTCCATATTTGCATTGTACCATTTATGTGGTGTGTACAACAATGGATAAACAACAATAAAACTAAGCCGACCCTGAACTAACGACCTCCCAGTTATTTATATCTTATTGTCTTCATAATTAAGAGTGGAGCGAGACAAAATACTGATCTACGTAGCTCAAGTTAAAATGAAGTGCTTTAATTTCGGAAGTCGGTGTTTTTGTTAGTTTCTTCGTATTTTGACATCGACTTTTGATTCGACTTCTATCCTCTCAACTTATTTTTTTTTTTTTTTGTGTATTAGTTTTTGTTATTTTTAGACACATAAGTACTTGTAATTCTAGTTTTAATAATTATTGCTATATTATGGGAAGAGCGGAGTCTCCTAACACAGGCATTATTTGCTTAAAAGGAGGCTCCAAACACTAATCACTGTGTAAACTGAAGCATTAATAAATTATTTGTATTTGTATTTGTATTTGTATTTGACTTCCGAAATTAAGTTATTTTTTACTTTGTAGTGTTTCTTTTTATTTGGAAGTCAGTTGTATTTTTTTGTAAAAAGTTTTTATTTTTTCCTTTTTAGCGGTACCCCACACCTAACAACACCACTGCAACTCCGCAGAAAAGCAAAATACGCAATTTCGATTACTAGGATAACAAAAAACCATCATCCAAGTAAACGAATTCCAGCTATTTCGATTTAAAATCCAAACTTCGTAACCAATTTTGATAAAATTTAAATGGGACCAATCTGCAAGTATATCCTTTCAGATAAACCAAGAATATTTCAAATCGGTTCATAATTGACGAAGTTATGAGGTTACAAATATAAGAAAAAAAAAAACATACAACCGAATTGAGAACCTCCTCCTCCTTTTTGGGATGGCGGTTAAAAACTGAGCGGAAGAGTAAAATTCTAGTCAAAATATTGGAAGCCCGAGAACTACAACACGTTTTCAACTTTTCACTCAAGTATCATTGAATTTACTACATTTTACCGGGAAACTAGCAGGAAGCGGTTATCACCAACACAATCATTGGTCAACGTAGTAGGTCTCCTTCCATCTTCTGTCTTCTGACACCTGGTTATAAGTGGACATCGGGATGTGCTGCTTCTCTCACTAACTCTCGATGATCATGGCGTCGTCCAGCATGGCCAGGATCTTCTCGCACTGCTGTCTGAAGGTGGACAGCGGGATGTGCTGCTTCTCTCACTAAGTCTCACCTGACGTAGGTCTCGATGATCATGGCGTCGTCCAGCATGGCCAGGATCTTCTCGCACTGCTGTCTGAAGGTGGACAGCGGGATGTGCTTGTTCTTGCACTTGCCCACGCGAATGATATACTTGAAGAACTGCCTCGCCAGCTCGGGATACATGGGGAACAGGTATTTCTGGAGAAAAAAGGTTACAGTTAAGGTTTTGCTCCACCAGTTGAGTCGCAGAAATGCCAGTCATCTTAACGTAGCCTAAGGGCTGGTTACTGAATTGAGTATTTTTAGTTTAGAAACGTGGGAAAACCTCTACCGAATAGTAATAGTAAAAAAAAAATAGTCTAATTCTGATAGATTTTCAGGCTACAGTTTAAGAGTTCAGAGACCTGGGGCACTGTTTTGTTTAAAGAACTTACTGTGAATGATTTTTCTGTGACGCCATTGACTCCATCTTCCTTTTGTGATCTCTGGACCAGCAACTGTAACGAACGATAATAATTTTTACTAAATGCTAACCTATTCTAAAATACCAATGTTTAAAAATATGACGACTCGGAGGACGTATTTAGGCCTTCTCCAGTTCTATTGGAGTCGATATTGAAGATAAATGATGAAAAACATCGTGAGGACATCGGGGCAGATGGCACCTGTATCAATAGAGGCTGTTTTTAGGGTTCCGTAACTGGGTGGTAACCAACGGACTATATTACTTTCAGCGTGCTATATCTCAATAACTCGAACCGCAATAGGTAGACCGTTGAAATTTCCAGAGATTGTGTTTTTCTATTGTCGCTATAACAACGATCGAGAACGTTAAAACCAACCGCAAGTCATGATTCAAATTCGGTTGCTCTAATAAGTTAAACAAACATATCCATGTACACAAGCTGTTAGTCTATTTACGGATATGATTTGATTATACGTGAATAAACAATTTGTACGGTAAACGTAAATAACTTAAGAGCAGCAAATGTTGCAAACTGAAAAAAGTATAACACCTGTCAGGATAAAAATTGAGTTTCTGCGAGTCATAGAGGCATAATATGCAGCCTTATTTACCTTTCCTCTCCAAAGTCCTCGAACGCCTTGTCCACAATCAGCTTAGTGCTTTTTTGTGCAAAAATAGTCTGTTGAACCCTTTTCAATCCGGATTTCGTCCTGGTCATAGCACCTCAACGGCCTTAGTGAACGTTACCGATGACATACGGTTAGGCATGGAACGAGGAAGTTTGACGGTTCTTTGCTTACTAGACTTTAGTAATGCATTCAATACTGTCGATTTCGATATCCTGCTTGGCATACTTCGCTCGCTTAACATATCTCCAACGGCGATTGACTGGTTTCGCAGTTACCTGTATGGCCGCCGGCAACGTATATGCATAGAAGAATCTAACTCTTCCTGGTGTTACACAACTGCCGGTGTACCTCAGGGTGGCGTTTTATCTCCCTTACTCTTCGCAAAATTTATAAACGCTATCTCCAAAAAACTTCTGTCTTCCTACCACCTTTATGCAGACGATTTACAAATTTACCAACAAGCTGCCCTTGCAGATTTGGCTGATGCAATTGTTGGAATAAACACGGATTTGGCAACAATTTGTGAGTGGAGTGAGGTAAATGGACTTCAGGTTAATCCGTCGAAGACCCAGGTCATTGTTGTTGGCAGCTCTAGGATGATTCCAAAAGTAGATTGGTCACAGCTTCCCCAGGTTAAATTTAACGGTATAACGGTACTATTATTCCAATAAGTGAGAAGGTTAAGAACCTTGGGGTTTGGATCGACAAATATCTGTCTTGGGGTCCGCAAGTAGCAAAATTTTTGCATCTGCTAAGTCGACAACTCTTTTACGGTTCAAGCGGTGAGGCTATGGAATGCATTGCCCGTGTCAGTAAGACGTGCTCAATCTTTGTCCACTTTTAAACCAATGGTCAAACCTTTCTCTTTGACCGTTTTTATTTGGGTTCTAATATTGTATTTATTACATACTTAAAATTGTATTTATTTATCTATTAAGTATATATTCATATAAATCGTACACCTAGGACTACCTACACTACTGTATTTTCTTTTTCTTTAAAATCCATCCAAAGGTTGTCTTGAAAGATCGCTCTTAGCGATAAGGCCGCCCATTGTGTCACCCTATGTAATGTTTTCTTCGTCTATTTTTTCTGTAACTTATATGGTGTACATAATAAAGAGTATTCTATTCTATTCCTTATTTATCAAAAATCTTACAATTTGATCAGTTCAATGATTTGCAGATTTTTAATTCGTGTTTCGAGTTACAGAAACCCAAACGTTGCTAGGCAGAATTGTCTGCCAATCAATGTTGTAACGTTACATTTTACAGGGGGAGCCTGTAAAATGTGAGGTCACATATAGCACTCACCTACCTAGGAGGGGAATGCGTACTAAAAGGGAAAAGGACAAATAAATAGTATAAAGATTTAATGATTACAAAACTTAAGAACGGATGATGAAAGAAAAGGATGAGTGGACGTGAGATGGAAATGAAATCTTCGTTGAAGATCCGGAGGACTGGAGGGTCCGTTGAAGAACCGGAGGACCAGCAGGGTCCGTTGAAGAACCGGAGGACTGGAGGGTCGTCACTCTTCAATGGGCTGGAGAGGATGGGCCGAGTAACGTCTTCCTCCCAGGCTCGTTCAGCCCAGGCATCAAGGTGTCCTTTAAAGGCGGCAAGGAGAGAGGCCGACTTATCAGGTTCGAGGAGGTAAACTTGGAAACGTCCTCCTCTAAGTCTACTCTCAATATAGGAGGGAGGGCGACTTCTCTGGTTCTCAGGAGGCAAACTGTCCTCTCAGTCACTCTTAAGGACTTTTTCCGAGTTGTTGCTTATCTCAGCTCCAAACGTAGACTGACCATTTCTTTACGACGGCTCTAAAATGAAGGCTCGCTTTTATTTTGAATTTGATATGAGTTTCTAGAATTTGATGGAAAAGGAAAAATTGACTTTATGAAGGTCTGATGACAGTTTCATATGCGACCTAAAACTCCTAGCTAACTTCAGAATACAAATAAAAAGAAAACTAGGTCTGTCTAAATGACAATGTCATAAAACAAGAAATGTAAACAAAGCATTGAAGATAGCTAATTTGCAGAAAAACTTAGAAAATACAAATTAAAAAGAATCTAGGAATCAAGTTATGGCTATGCAGCTATGTATTAATTTATCTAGGAAGTTTATAGAGAGCGTAAGTACAAAACAATAAGACACACTACATTACCCCGAAAACCCCGGAAAAATTTTGAATGCAATGAAAAATTTTTTCTTGTTTAGTAATTCAAGAGAGCAACAATAGAAGAACAGTAACTAGGTAGTTAAAATTAAATTAAATGAGTATTTACAATGATACAGTAAGTAAAAAAAAATAATACTATATTACCCAAAACCAAAGAAAGTTGACAACTAGGGAAATTTAGAGGTTGAAAATAAAACCTTGCTCTTTCACACACCTTACATCAAACTAGGATACCTTTCACACTTCCTCAAACATACATCACCATCATACTTAGGGGATACGGTTCACATTCAATGACGCGTACTCCACAAGGGATTATTTTTAAGGTTTACGAAGGCTTATTTATTTTATTAGGTGTCGTAACCCGCACCTTTTTTAAAACCCATTAAATTAAAATTAAATAGTTATAAGTTTTTCTGCTTAGAAAAGCAGTCCAAGGTTTATAGCATAAAGTGCTTAAGAAAAGCCTTCAAGCTTAAGTCAAGGGTTCAAGGAGATTCAAGACTTAGTTTAAAAAAAAAATATTATCTATATACACTAAGGCTTATTTTACGAGTTATAAAACCGCTCGACACAATGGCTTATTTTACGAGTTGTGTACCGCTCAACAAAAAAAAATTATACAAGCCAAAAGTTTTTGAACGATGATGAAGTAACGTTTAAAGTGAAAGCAGTTTAGAATATATGATGAAGCATTTGTAATGGGTGTAACGTAGTTGTTTAGGTATGTATAAACGTCTACAGGATACTCTCCTGTGTCTGTCGTAAAGTAACCAATCTCCAACCTTGGTAGCGCCCACGAATGGATTTAAAAACGCATCCAAGAGGCCGAAAGGGTGCCAATTATCTCATGATAACGGATTGTATGTGGGGGTGAAGAATACCTAGGTGATAGAATATATAGATTGTATATACTTAATATTTTGGTAAAGAGTTAAGTTTAAGGAGTAAACGACATACGGGATATTGTCCAATAGCCGTCGTAGAGTAACCAATCCCTTACTTGGTAAAGCCCAAAAGTGGTGATGGCCACTAGTTGGTTTTAAAAACTACATCCAAGCAGTGAAAGGGTGCCAATTACCAGTGGGTAATGGAATGTGTGTGGGGGTGTAGTATAAGATGATGTAAAGTTTGTAAGAGGAGTAAGGGTTGAGATGGATGAGGATGTATGATGGAAATAGTTACCAAATATAATCGCCTTGTGGAAGTTTGTTTTTGAATTTTGAAAAACTTGCAGAATGTCTGAAAATGATTTAAGGGGTGGATTAGTAAAAACTGGGCGCCAATCTGTAACGTTACATTTTACAGGGGGAGCCTGTAAAATGTGAGGTCACATATAGCACTCACCTACCTAGGAGGGGAATGCGTACTAAAAGGGAAAAGGACAAATAAATAGTATAAAGATTTAATGATTACAAAACTTAAGAACGGATGATGAAAGAAAAGGATGAGTGGACGTGAGATGGAAATGAAATCTTCGTTGAAGATCCGGAGGACTGGAGGGTCCGTTGAAGAACCGGAGGACCAGCAGGGTCCGTTGAAGAACCGGAGGACTGGAGGGTCGTCACTCTTCAATGGGCTGGAGAGGATGGGCCGAGTAACGTCTTCCTCCCAGGCTCGTTCAGCCCAGGCATCAAGGTGTCCTTTAAAGGCGGCAAGGAGAGAGGCCGACTTATCAGGTTCGAGGAGGTAAACTTGGAAACGTCCTCCTCTAAGTCTACTCTCAATATAGGAGGGAGGGCGACTTCTCTGGTTCTCAGGAGGCAAACTGTCCTCTCAGTCACTCTTAAGGACTTTTTCCGAGTTGTTGCTTATCTCAGCTCCAAACGTAGACTGACCATTTCTTTACGACGGCTCTAAAATGAAGGCTCGCTTTTATTTTGAATTTGATATGAGTTTCTAGAATTTGATGGAAAAGGAAAAATTTACTTTATGAAGGTCTGATGACAGTTTCATATGCGACCTAAAACTCCTAGCTAACTTCAGAATACAAATAAAAAGAAAACTAGGTCTGTCTAAATGACAATGTCATAAAACAAGAAATGTAAACAAAGCATTGAAGATAGCTAATTTGCAGAAAAACTTAGAAAATACAAATTAAAAAGAATCTAGGAATCAAGTTATGGCTATGCAGCTATGTATTAATTTATCTAGGAAGTTTATAGAGAGCGTAAGTACAAAACAATAAGACACACTACAATGTTTAGCCTTAGGCTTAGGGATTTTCTATGGAGATCATGACTATATATCGTCGACTTGTCTCGGTCACCTCTGACATACACTAGATTAAAGAGCAACATCTCAAAAAAAAAAAGAAAAAGAATTTGAATGGGAAATATGCATGCAAAAATATTTGTTATCTATAGTCTATCTAAAAATACGAGTATACAAAAATAAAATACTAATAGTGAAAATAGAACCAAAATTGCTCGAAAAATAAAACAAGATATATAACTATTTTAAACAGATATATCTGTCCCTCTCACGAAAACGCTGTTTTATATGGCAACTGCATAGGCGTCATGGACGTCAAAGTTGATATCGGACGGTTGATTCTCGTTCTAATTTGAATCTTTATAACTTCATTGCTGATTAAAGGAATTTAAAAAATAATTATCTGCTTGTTTTCTACAGCTAATAAGTATTTCGTTTTGCAAATAAAAAAATCGTATGCATACCAATTCCCTATTAGGGACCTGTTAATCGATATTTGAAATAATCATTTAGATTTTTACAGCTAGTAGAACCATAAATAACTTTTTATTATCAGCCTTTGTTACAGATAACTTCATAATTCCTAAATCTGTTTATAATCTCGGCGTATTAATAGCATTACGGCGATCTATGTCAAGTGTACGTTCGCGTAAAATTCGTTTACACGCGGCTAAGTTTAGATTACGTCGATGACGTCACGCCAAACAATGGAAACTCATTAATCAGCTGATTGCACCACAGACTGGAAATGGTAAACGTTTGTGCCGGCAGAGAAATGACTAAGAAGTCTATAGTGTTAAAATAACATGTTACAGATATGAAATACGATCGAAACCCTTTGCACGCGAGTTCGACTCGCGCTTGGCCAGTTTTTCGTTGATATCCAATCTAGGAGGGATAGGAGCGGATTCAGTTTGAGTCAGTGTTGCCAGAAGGTTACATTTCTTACATTTTTCGTAACTTTTGACCCCCTCGCGTAACATGTAAGTAATTTTGGTATTTAAGGCAATTTCCGTAACTTTTGAGAACAACTAGATTTATATCACTAGATTTTTATTGCAAACAGTTTACGAACGCAATTCAATTAACGCATCAAAATTGAACGCACCTAAAACTGCGCATCTAAAAAGTATTTCACTCCATATTACACTCAGAGATGGTGGGTCTGAACGGAAAGCGCCACGACAAAATCAATCGTAACGTCTATGATTTAAAACTTGATTTTGCTTGAGCGTGTGCGCGCACTTTTCGTACTTCGCAAGTTCCCGCCTTACGCGCTTTTGTAGCTACCAGAAATGACTGATTGTGATTTGTTTTGTTTCCTTGCATTTTGTTGTATTATGTCCGTGAGTGAAGTTCTGATGAATACATTTATTTCGAACTAAAATTTTATTTTGTTGGCAAACTGCATGTCAAAGTTTGCAACTTCTATACTATTATCTATACTAATATTATAAAGCAGAAGACTTTGTTTGTTTGTTTGTTTGTTTGTTTGGTTGAACGCGCTAATCTCAGGAACCACGGGTCCGATTTGAAAAATTCTTTCAGTGTTAGATAGCCCATTTATCGAGGAAGGCTATAGGCTATATATCATCACGCTAAGACCAATAGGAGTGGAGCAGTAATGAAAAATGTTACGCAGACGACGTTGCACGGGTCAGCTAGTTTACTAATAAAAATACAACATCTGTATTTAAGGCGGGGTTGCAGTACTTTTTAAGATTTTTGAACGTCTGAAAATCTAATTAATTGTGAGTTTTTTAATAAATAAAGTCATTACATAAAATTGAACATACCCTCAAGTAAATCGTAAATATAGAAACGTGATTTAGAATGATTGGCTCGATACTTTTTTTTATCAAACATGACACTAAATTACAATTTTAAACGTGTACTGCTAAGAGATTTTATCACGAAAGTTATATCAATAGATAGAGCTTTTTATTTTGAAGTAAATGTTGAAACCATATTGTATTATTTCTTTATCAGTTTTCGCCAAGAAGAAAAAACAATCAAAATTTATGCATTATTTTGCTCGCCGGACAGTCGCTGTTGTTCGTCAAAACACACAGTACTGCAACCTCGCCTTAATTGCAGATGCAAACAAGTAAAATATCTAAACAGAAACAAATAACTGTGATTGAAACCTCAACGAGTATTACATTACAATATTAAAAATAAAACTGATGCCAGGTTTAGGTTGGCGAATGCGATGATTTTTTTGTCTCAAATTCGTGATTGAAGAAAAAAAGAATAGAAAAAAAAATAATGAAGGGCCCGTAAGAAAGAGATCACCAGTATTTAATACACAACATAGAGAGATGACAAAGTTTTATCCTAAGGTTAAATACACCATTACACATCATAGATTCTATTATATTTCGCCACTACAAAGTAAAAAATAACTTTAATTTCGGAAGTCGGTGTTTTTGTTAGTTTCTTCGTAATTTGACACCGACTTCCGAAAGTTATTTTTTACTTTGTAGTGTTTTTTTTTTGGAGTCAGTTGTATTTTTTTGTAAAATGTTTTTTATTTTTCACTTTTTAGTGGTACCTACTAACAACACCACTGCAAAATCGCAAAAAAAGCAAAATACGCAATTTCGATTACTTGGATGACATAAAACCATCATCCACCAAGTAGACGAATTCCAGCTATTCCGATTTAAAATCCAAAGTTCGTAACCGATTTTGATAAAATTTAAATGGGACCAATCTGTAAGTATATCCTTTCAGATAAAACGAATTGAGAACCTGCTCCTTTTTGGGAAGTCTGTTAAAACAATTCAATAATGTAACATTTGGAGCAAAAATGTAACATTTTAGGAATCGAAAAGTAACTTACGACTCAAGGGCCCTGGCAACACTGGTTTGAGTCCTTTCTCAAACGAACGAACGGGTTTCAGTACCTTGCTTTGCTTATTTTTGAGGGATATCTAAATGGCGACTGCGTTAGCAATATTTATTCACTTGAGTACTTTTTGTTTGCATTTGTACTTAAAAAAAGGATTTTTTACACTATTTCATGTGCAAAAACAGTTCTTTATCAGTCATTAACGGCGATTAAAAGCCATCAATCACAAAGGTTTGACGATAAACACAATCATTTTAGTATCTATGTGCAGGAATACTCACAAATTACTCATTGGCAGTTTATTTCAGCTATTTTGGAGAGTCAGAGCCCAAATTGCTATTGGCCTGAAGGGGGTGTTGCTAATTTAAGCAACAGAAGAGCATGTCGGCTGGGTTTTATTGGGTACTAGCTGACCTGCGCAACTTCGTCTGCGTCACATTTCCATTAATGCTCCGCTCCTATTTGTCTTAGCGTGATGATATACATAGCCTATAGCCTTCCTCGATAAATGGGCTATCTAACACTGAAAGAATTTTTCAAATCGGATCAGTAGTTCCTGAGATTAGCGCATTCAACCAAACAAACAAACAACTTTTCTTCTTTATAATATCAGTGTAAATGAGTAACTGCGCTCTCTAAAGACACTCCGTAGAAAGAACACTGTCGCGCGGAGGCGTTTAGCAGAGAACTGGTAGTACAATCGATCTCAGTAGCCTTTGACCAGCTGAATTCCTCTAAAACTACCAATTATCTTGCCTGTTCTCTTCATAGCATTCTCGAGGGAGGTTGAGACGAACGAGGAACGAAGAGGAGACGTGCATGCGGTGCATGAATCTAGCAATTAGTGACTACGAAGCACATGACCGAGCGTTGTGGTGACAATCAAAGGACGCCTGCCTTATTTTATGGATGGGAAATCATCAAATGACTCCTTCCGCTCTGGAGCGGAAGGGAGTGTCAGACTCCTACTGACTAAAACCCACCCGTGTTGCTCCTAAAGCCCTTTGCGTACCAGTGCCGCAGTGACTCTTTCGAACAAATTTCGCAACACGCCTGTCTAGCAGTGGGATTCCTTTCGGCTAAATGATTACGAGAATGATTAAGTACCAAATTTACGCACTTTGCAAGTGGGAGCAGCAGACTTCTTCTTCTTAAGACGGCTCACTTGGATGCCCACGACCGAGAAACGCATGTTTTTCACCCTCTCCCTAAACCCATCCATTTTTACGCACTTTTTAACACTTGCACGCTTAAAACTGAGTCACTGGTACTTTATAATGATTATTTGCTTGGTTTAAAGGTTATTTTTATCACGGTCTTTATAATATTGATTTTAAAGTTATTATAACTTGAAAACAGCGTGGAACTGCATTTGAAAACCGACGTAATTGCAGTAATATGATTTCTATTATTTCCTCTTTATATCACTTGATATTCCAAGTCGAAGTTTGCGTATTTTATTTATAAACACGTAGGTAAACATCACTCGGCTGACACTGGCAGGGCATGCAATCAGTGCGATCAATCAGGGGCCAAGATTAGATATTGTCAACGGACGAATTATTAGATATTAACAGACATTAAGATACTGTTTCATAATGTTAGTGATGAAATGATTGCGGACATCGATGCGATTATATCGATTTGCTATCGAGTTGGGTTGGTATTAGAGTTGTACTCGTGTTTTTTATAAGGGGATGGCTGATATTTGAAGTAGAAAAGTCAGGAATTTACAAGAAATTCTATTAAGGTCATATCAGCCAATGGGCTTGTGTCCTGAAAAAATCTAATTAGTCCGTCAGTTAGATTATCAAAAAATATTTGACCCGTGTTTTTTCTTTTGTTACGCTTACGGGAACCAAAATTGACGAAGTTACGGCGCTTTTAAAATTCTCAATACGTCACACCTTCGCATAATTTTTAGTGAGTCGTGACGTCACGAACCCCCACTCCGGAGTTTTGATGCGTTTTATCTTTGTCAATATTCATTGATTTACAAAACCAAAAAAATACGTGTCCCTTATTTTTCAATACTCTAACTGACGGACTAAATAGTTTTGCAATTTGTGGATGATGGAATCTAGCCTATTGCCGTGCACTGCTGAAGGTAAGCAAATACAAATACAAAATCCTTTATTTTCAAATAGACCAGTTACAGGCACTTTTGAATAGTCAAGGTCTGTCAGTCAAATAGATGAAGCTAATCCTGCCGCGCTAATGACAAGAGCAGCAGGTTGTTCTCCAACATAACACACCCACCGACCCCGCCTCCAGCGCGACAGTTGCACGTTCCAAAGAGTAGATCCTGTGGAGAAGAACGTGCAAGAAACTCCAAGGACACTCTTTTAAACCAGTTGCCATTGTTTACAAAATCATGTTTACATTCGGTGCGAAATAATTAATGAGTAAAACTATACAATGCAAAAAGAATGAGTCTACACAATACAAATATAGTCTTACAATCTTCAGCAGGTCCAACAATGTTTTCACATGTTCATCAAAGTTTGGGCACTTTAGTCGCTGTGGAGCGGACCAGCATTAAGCCAAGCATTTTTATCATCAATGTATTCCCCAAGTTTATAATATGCTTGTTTGCATAGTGTGCGTTTTATACAATTTTTAAATTTCGTTTCATTCAGTTCTAATATATGTGGCGGTATTCTAATATAAGCCTCCCCCAAAGAACGCCAATCATCCCGGTCTTGAGCAGTCCGCATCCATCCGCTGCCAGCCACCTTCTTCAAATCATCGATCAATTCGATTCGATCCAAGGAGACGCAAGGTCCCACACTAGGTTTGCCCACACGCTGTCTCCACTCTAACACATGTCTGCTCCATCGACCGCCTGTCCGTCTATAGACATGGCAGGCTCACTTGCACTCCAGCGTGGATTCTATTAAGGTATCTCTAACGTACTGGGGGGGGGGGGGGGATTAGACAGTATGATTTGCCCAGTGTAGGAAATACCGTCAGTATGGGAAGCTGTAATATAGCTTTCACGATTTTAGGAATACACGGCGCTCTGTGGGATGCCAGGCCTGTTCGTTGCTACCATCGTACCATCCCATCATGCCATCCAGTTCATTTATTTACTACGGCATATTCAACCACTGCTGACCTTCATCGTCAATGTATAAGGAGAGAACTAATTACAAGCTTCTTGTCCAGTTCTTCCCAAAATAACAGAAAAAGACCGGCCAAGTGCGAGTTGAACTCGCGCACGAAGGAAATGAGCAAACAATCACATTTGTTGTATGGGAGCCACTGTTTTTAGTTTTTGTTGTTATAGTGGTAATAGAAATACATAATTTGTGAAAATTTCAACTGTCTAGCTATCGCGGTTCTTGAGATACAGCCTGGTGACAGACAGACGGACGGACAGACAGCGAAGTCTTAGTAATAGGGTCCCGTTTTTTCTTTGGGTACGGAACCCTAAAAATATCGCCGACGATAAATATAGAGCGATTGAAGAATGCGACGAGATACAAACGTGTTTCTGGCGTCCGGAATAAGAGCATAGCACTTCAAGCGTAAATAAATTGAACTTATAACAAGTACTAAGTTGTTTATTTGTTTGCTTGAACTTGCTAATCTCAGGAACTACTGGTCCGAATTGAAAATTTGGAGGAGCGTGACGCAGACGAAGTAGCGGGGGTCAACTGTTTTATTTAAACTAGCTTCATTCATGTACAAAGCTAATAAATCGCGGACTTAGTGCCCCTATGGCTATCAGGCAACCAAGGTTCCTGAAGAGCTGCTATCCTGAACCCAGCTGGCTTAAAATTGATTTGTAAAGCGAACAACTTCATCAATCGATTCTATAAAAACGGTAATATCGGCTCGTATCTCGACCACTCCACCACACATCAATTAGTGCATCTCTCTCTAGCACTCTGCGTCAATCAGGCGTGTGGCCGCGTCGCCGTGTGGCGGCTCATTAGGCTGCGGCGTCATGTGATAGCCTCACGTGACGGGTAACATGTGATAATGCGCGCTATCACTGCCAGGACAGGTGAGGTTTTAATATATATTTTGCGGCTTTATGTGGCCATCCATAAATTACGTCTCAAGCTAAGGGGGGGCAGGGCTGCGGAATTTGTTGAGTCACCGTGGCCCTGGAATGCAAAGACCACTAGGAGGAACGTATGGATGGGTTTTAGTCAGTAAGAGTCTGATACAGCCTTCCGCTTTGCCCAAAGTGGGAGGAGTCATTTGATGAATTCCCATCCATATAAACAAGCGCGAGTCGGACTGGCGCACCGAGGGTTCCGTACAAACCTGTAGGTAGGTATTATATTATAAACAAAAGTTGCGATTTTAGTTTTATTATTTAAAAATGATCTTAGAAACCTCAATATCATTTTCGAAGACCTAATCCATAGATAACCCACACGAATGGGTTTGATGGAATAAAAATATGAGTTTCAGTTCTAAGTATGGTATATGGGGAATCCCCAAAACTTATTGTTTTTTTTTTCTATTTTTGTGTGAAAATCTTAATGCGGTTCACAGAATACATCTACTTACCAAGTTTCAACAGCATAGTTCTTATAGTTTCGGAGAAAAGTGGCTGTGACATACGGACGGACAGACAGACATGACGAATCTATAAGGGTTCCGTTTTTTGCCATGTGGCTACGGAACCCTAAAAAGAGGGGCGGGGGGAAACTCACAAATATTTCCATCCGTTGGCTAGTTTACACTCGCTCCTTCTATTAATAAAATTAACGTTGTTTTGTTTCTTTTTTTATACCTATGTGTTATGTGGAAAATTGTAACTACTTTTGGAACTGCATGCTGGTTTTATATATTGTTGAAAAATATGTGACGTTACACAAGAAAGTCTCGCAAATGTGACCAGCACAAGGACAGAAGGTCAAAAAATTAAAAAAAATCGTGTGTTCTAATTTATGGATATGGCCCCGCATAGCATCTCCGTACTCTCCGTCTAAGCCTTAAGAGCGTAGACGGGCTGCGCGAGAATTGAAAAATAGGTATTTGAAGAAATTATTGCCGTCGCGCTGCGCCCTAGCAAACGGGCGGTGTCAATGTGTGAGTGAATAGTCTGTATTTGTGTGCGTAGCTCAGTAGCGCGCACCTGCCGCGCGCCCGCGCGCCCGTCTCGCGCCAAACTTACTTATTAGACATTTGCAGACTTTTACGGACTTGATTCTTTGCTTCACTGTTTCGACTCGGATTGTGCCGGTTTTGAATAAGTATTTGTCTACGACTGTAGAAAAATCGTGAGTATTATTTTAATTGTAAATAAATTTTATCATTCATCTGTTACTAACCCCCTTCAAATCGACAAAATATTTAAAATAATTGAATTTTGTTTGATAAAATGTCAATCTAATAATAATTATAATCATACTGTAATAATTTTTGTTTCAGGTAAACCCTTTTTCTTTAATAATGGGTGGAAGAAAAGGGAATAAAAAACGTCTATTCTTGAATGCTAAGAGAAAAAGACACCATTTACGTATAAAACGGAAGATTCATTTTACACCGTGTACAGTACCATCTAAGTAATTTAATTTTCATATAGTATTATGGTCAAAGGGGCGTGATCGATTTTCAATGGCATGGCGTGATTCTACCCCAAATGGTCCTTGTCCGGCGCTTTGTTTCCAAACATAAAAAAACATTTAAAATAAAATTTATTGGAGGTAAACGTGTCAATTACACGGCCAGAGGTTCCTACCAAGCACGATGCTTTGGTACGGCTCTATCACGGAACCACTGCTATACATTCACGCCTGTCAAATAAAATCCAGGGTTGCAGCCCTGGCAAATACACAAAGAAAAAAAAAGAAATATAGAAGAAGATATTATTTAGTACTAGCTGACCCGCGCAACTTCGTCTGCGTCACATTTTCCATTACTGCTCCGCTCCTATTTGTCTCAGCGTGATTATATATATATATATATACGCCTATAACCTTCCTCAATAAATGGGCTATCTAACACTGAAAGATTTTTTCAAATCGGACCAGTAGTTCCTGAGATTAACGCGTTCAACCAAACAAACAAACTCTTCTGCTTTATAATATTAGTATAGATTGCTGGTGGTAGAGGTGCTGAATTAAGTGGATTCTTAATTTCGTCCAGAACAGTCCAAAAAGAAACACATTTTCTCCGATTTTTACTGATAATATTGCTGATCGTAGACCACTGATAAATATAGTTTGTTTTAAGATTTTATAATATCAAAAAAGTTTTACTGGGTTCATAGAATCGATTTATTATAGAGGAGCTCGTTCAAATCGGACCAGTAGTTCCTGAGATTAACGCGTTCAACCAAACAAACAAACTCTTCTGCTTTATAATATTAGTATAGATTGCATAATATACAAAATCTACGTTCAGTTACGTATCCTGATCTCTCTCTCGAATTAAGAATATAATTATGAAGAGGGTACCTAATGCAGGGCACTGTATCATCTATATCGGTTGAAATGCCGACCAGCCCAGGTACCTAATCTCCTGGTACAAACTAATCTTGAATCAAAATCAACAAAACCAAATTACTATCGAACGAATGGTGCTGAATCAAGTGGATTCTTAATTTCGTCCAGAACAGTCCAAAAAGAAACACATTTTCTCCGATTTTTACTGACAATATTGCTGATCGTAGACCACTGATAAATATAGTTTGTTTTAAGATTTTATAATATCAAAAAAGTTTTACTGGGTTCATAGAATCGATTTATTATAGAGGAGCTCGCTGGAGGCTAAAGCCGCACGGGCCGATCTTCAAGGCTAAACTATAACAGACGAACGCATCGATCTTCAAGGTTAAGCAACGCTTGCGAAGGTTGGTCTGTGGGTGGGTGACCATCTTGACATACCGAGTTTCCTTCGTGCCTCAGAAAGCACGTTAAGCCTTAGCTCCCGGCTGTCATTTGTAGATCTTTGGCAGTCGTTACGGATAGTCAAAAGCCAGTAAAATCTGACTGAAATCTTGCATTGAATGAGTTGTGGAGGTCTGGTAGGCAGCCGCGCCACGTAAAATACCGGTATTCAGCTGAATCCGGTTTGTCTGGAAGCCGAGCCAATATAGTAAGGAAAAGGCTAGGTTGTTATAATGGTCACCCATTCACAGACTGACCTCGGCAAGCGTTGCTTAACCTTGAAGATCGACGTGTTCGGCTGATATAGTTTAGCCACATTGAAACATAATACCAAATATTCATCTCTTCTGTTAGTAAAACAGTTTACTTATGGATACAGGTAACTCCGGACTCCGGAGGAGACTCACCTCTCCTCCCAGTAAATCGAAAAACAATCTAGTAATTCAATCAAATCCATAATTCCATAGCTAATAATTTCAACATTATACGTCTGTAAGTTAAACAACATAAAACATGGGGCTGACCTTATGCTACTGCGGAGAATCTTAACACCGCGATTCAGAAAAACGCGTCATAAGTACAACGCCATCTATCGATCTACAACGTAACTGAACTATCTTTATGCTCATAACTACTCATAAGTTCAAACTTAGAAGCTTACACGTTACGATAAATAATGATAATATAATAACATATAATTATAAACATTATGTGTTTAATTAAAAAATAACTCAAAAGTACATTGTTTCGGGGTCCTTTCACACATTTCTTATTAAAAAATTTCTCAATAGATGGCATTGCAAGTATCTGAAGTCTCAATGAAAACAACCTATTTTAGCGCTCGATGAAGTTTCTTCGTAAACTTTAAAATTCGATATCTTTTGATTTTGTGGGTCGATTTTGATGAAATAAACACTAAATGTTGCTCCGATTATCACTTAATATTTCGAAGTACCTAAATTTTGAATCCAATCAGTGGTTTATGCGTGATGCTCCTCCAAACGCACAGACATACAGACGCACAGACAAACAGACAAACAGAAAAGAATTTCAAAAACTGCTTTTTTGTGTTCTATGTCATTTTTCTGACATTTCTATGTATTTTTTATGCGAAAATATTCAATGTACAGACACGGCAACTCTACGATTTTATTATATGTATAGATATAGATAATTATATTAGAGTCATATTTTTTTTGTAATATTTATGTATTGTATGTTATATTTAAAGTTTATTGTTTTATTTTATTATTTTTTATTTTTACACACGTGTCTACATCTCTTTTATTTGGCTGTCCTTTCACAGGTATGCTGGAAGAGATTTCATTAGAAGTAAGCAGCACCTTTGTACCTATTTTCTGTCTCCTTTTTTTTTTTGTTATCTACTTGTGTGTGTGTGTACATAAATTGTTAAATACATAAATAAATAAAGAAATTCGTTGAAAGACAAAGGCGATCAAAAGTATACCTATAATGAACAATGCCGAAAGAGAATCGTCGACGATAGATCATGTAAAAAACGAAAAGTTACTGGACCTGACTAAAATTACGGTCGACTAGAATTAGAGCCTGATATGCAATCAGAAATATTTGAGGATAAGAAAAAAACATTTGTTTCTGGGCTAGAACTATCGAAAAAGAGTGCTGAAGAACTTGAACGTAGCACGATTGGCCAGAGTGGTATTGAATTGTAGGCAATAGAGGGGCGCAAACGTATCACGGCGTCAAATTTTGGCAAATTATGTAAACTGCGTAAAAAAACATCAGTTGCGGGTTTATTAAGATCTTTGTTATATTCGCAATTCAAAGGCACTCCTGCAACAAACTACGGAAAAGAGAAAGAAGATGAAGCAGTAGGTAATTGAATTTGAACGTAGCACGATTGGCCAGAGTGGTAATGAATTGTGGGCAATAGAGGGGCGCAAGCGTATCACGGCGTCTAATTTTGTCAAATTATGTAAACTGCGTAAAAAAACATCAGTTGCGGGGGTTTATTGAGATCTTTGTTATATTCGCAATTCAAAGGCACTCCTGCGACAAACTACGGAAAAGAGAAAGAAGATGAAGCAGTAATTGAATTTTCAAAATAACTGGATCCGTAGTCAAGTGCGGGTTGTTTATCGATAGCAATAAAAGCTTTTTGGCTTTTTTTAAATGTACATAATTATTAATTATTACATAACTTTTAAATTATTTAAAATCCCACAAGCACCTCTACTGCTGCTCTGGCATAAATATTAAGAACTAGCTTTTGCCCGCAGCTTCGTTCCCGTCAACTTACTAACTACCCTAACTACCTAAAAAAATAATTAAAAAAAAAAACTTATAATCCTAGTCCGGACGACGGCTAATCCAAAAACGCAAAAAATATAAAAATCGGTTCATCCGTTCTTGAGTTATAAATGGTGTAACTAACACGATTTTCGACTTCCTTTAATATAATAATAATATATAGATTTAAATATTATAATTTAAAGTAAATAATGTCATGTCAAAAGCAGAATATTACACTAAGCAGTAGAGTGCGAACTTTAGGCACGTATTATATGGTTACGGTTTGTATTTTTGCAAGAGAAAGTGTCGCTAAAGTTCATTTCAAATAATATTTAATTGTAAACCGTAAAAATGTCATTGAATTGTTACTTCGATGTCTCTTAAAAAATAAAACATAATTAGCATCATATTTCACTGTTCAGTAAATCAGTATAGGATAAACGTCGATACCGACTGACATCACTATGATATCGATAAAAACTTCGACTCTAGTCACTTCCCTAATTGTGTACGTAGTAGTCTAACCCTCCCTCACCTCTCGTCTCCCCCCGTACAGTGCGATAGGGACAACTGCAGCTCAGAACGATTTTACCTACAAAAAACCATGAGCGATCGACGTTTCGTATTCCCCTGTTTTCTCCTCGAAAACTAGGCCGATTAAATTATATTTGGTATCAAAATTTAAAGGAAGAATAGATCTATGCCCCTATTTCTTGTTTTTATCTTAAAAACTTTTCAATTTTCTTTGGTAGGCGTCGATTACGTAGGTAAAAACGGGGCTTTTTTTTAGGTTTTTGGAAGGTTATATTTATTTTTGTAATAATTTTTTTGAAAAAAAAATGACAGGGGCATGCCTTCAATAGACCTTGATTTTTATAAATAAAACCGATTACTCTAGAGGCATTATCCAGGGAGAAAATAGGGGAATACATTTGTATGGAAAAATGCAGCCCGTCTACGCTCTTAAGGTGACCGATAACCTACAAAAGGAATCTGTTAGTGTAAACAGCGTGAAACTTGTCGCTGTATTAGGTACTGTAGCGATGATAGGGCAGTCGGAAGAGGCTTTTGACTAGTAATGGTCTTCTACCATCAGTCAACGTCTTTTTATAATACGCACAGCAAAGCAGGGAATGCCCTAGATGTATCTTGGTCTTAGTAGAAGTGTCTCTATGCCTCAGTACACGTTAGTAAATACATGGAATGCAGATTCCGTATTCATACTTCCGCAACTATACTTCCATACTTAAACGGGAAGGTAACTCTGTTTGTTTGTAGTTTTTTAACTCTTCACGTCTTAAGTAACGGATGAACAGACTTGAATGAAACATGGCACACGGGCAAAGAGAATTAAACCACTTGTAGTCATTGCACACGGGTATCTAAATCATGTCCTGGAATGGGGTCGTAGTCGCTGACAAAAAAAAAATGCGACGACGACGCTTGGAAAATAAAAATATTTGAACTTATGTATACGTGCCGTAATAATTATAATAGGTTTACAATATTATTTGTTAGTTTTTTAGAGTTTATTTTTTGTGTCGGGGGTTTTTTACATTTTTTATTTTACTTTTATTTTGTCCTCTTAAAAGTAGGTATAAATATTAGTAAGGTATTTATAGTGATTAGTTAGTAGGTAGGTAGTCTGATCCCCCATCAACTAGAAAAGAGCTGATGATATAATCTGTATAGTACCTACCTACCATATTTCGGGCAAATAAATGAATCTATCTATATTATACTAGCTGACCCGCGCAACTTCGTTTGCGTCACATTTTCCATTACTGCTCCGCTCCTATTTATCTTAGCGTGATGATATATAGCCTATGACCTTCCTCAATAAATGGGCTATCAAACACTGAAAAAAAATTTTCAAATCGGACCAGTAGTTCCTGAGATTACCCCCTACATACAAACTTACAAACATACAAACTTACAAACTTACAAACAAATTTTACCTCTTTATAATATTATTATAGTATAGATATAGATTAAGGAGCTGATGATCTTCAAACGGCTGATCAGGTTATGGTTACCTAACCATATACTTTCAATATCATTGAAGTAACACGGTACCAAATTTCGAATCGATCGGACATAAGGAAGTTAGTCAGATCCCCTCATCAACTAGAAAAGAGCTGATGATTTTCAAACGGCTGAACAGATTTTCATGAAACATAGCTGAGAACACTCTGGATAAATTTATCTATAACACAAAAAAAATAATAGGTATGTAAACGAAAATCGGATTGTCCATTTGGAAGCTACGATACCACAGACAGATACACAGACAGACACGTTAAACTTATAAAACCCCTCTTTTTGCGTCAGGGGTTAAAAAGTAAATTTTAAATAATAGGTATCTAAATAGTATTTTTTTTTCTATGTTTGAAAGTAACTGATTTAGTCCCGAGACGACGCCAATTTTTCGAGGGATTAAAAAAGTCTTTAACCCGAGGTAAACACTGTGTCTTTCATTACGAATACAAGGAAAGTAAAAATAAAAAACGACATACTCGCAGCTAAAGAAAAAATCCAAATACGAAAGTAAGAACAAAACTCTAAGGCTGAGTTGTACCATAGAAGAAGTTATAGTTAAAGTTTGCGTCAAATTTAACACTAACAGTAGCGCTGACTTTAACGGTTATAGTGAAATGTGTTGCACCAGCGAATTCATTAGCTTTGTTAAAGTTAAAGGGAAGAGTCAAGTCAAGAGATTATATTCAACGCGTTTGATAGTTGACGGATAATTTAACACAAACAATAACACTAACCAGCGGAAAGTTACACAAGAAAGTCTCGCAAATGTGACCAGCACAAGGACAGAAGGTCAAAAAATTAAAAAAAATCGTGTGTTCTAATTTATGGATATGGCCCCGCATAGCATCTCCGTACTCTCCGTCTAAGCCGATAACCTATAAAAGGTCGAAGGAATCTGTTAGTGTAAACAGCGTGAAACTTGTCGCTGTATTAGGTACTGTAGCGATGATAGGGCAGTCGGAAGAGGCTTTTGACTAGTAATGGTCTTCTACCATCAGTCAACGTATTTTTATAATACGCACAGCAAAGCAGGGAATGCCCTAGATGTATCTTGGTCTTAGTAGAAGTGTCTCTATGCCTCAGTACACGTTAGTAAATACATGGAATGCAGATTCCGTATTAATACTTCCGCAAATATACTTCCATACTTAAACGGGAAGGTAACTCTGTTTGTTTGTAGTTTTTTAACTCTTCACGTCTTAACGGATGAACAGACTTGAATGAAACATGGCACACGGGCAAAGAGAATTAAACCACTTGTAGTCATTGCACACGGGTATCTAAATCATGTCCTGGAATGGGGTCGTAGTCGCTGACAAAAAAAAATGCGACGACGACGCTTGGAAAATAAAAATATTTGAACTTACATAATATACGTGCCGTAATAATTATAATAGGTTTACAATATTATTTGTTAGTTTTTTAGAGTTTATTTTTTGTGTCGGGGGTTTTTTACATTTTTTATTTTACTTTTATTTTGTCCTCTTAAAAGTAGGTATAAATATTAGTAAGGTATTTATAGTGATTAGTTAGTAGGTAGGTAGTCTGATCCCCCATCAACTAGAAAAGAGCTGATGATATAATCTGTATAGTACCTACCTACCATATTTCGGGCAAATAAATGAATCTATCTATATCTATCTATGTATATTATATTAAGGAGCTGATGATCTTCAAACGGCTGATCAGGTTATGGTTACCTAACCATATACTTTCAATATCATTGAAGTAACACGGTACCAAATTTCGAATCGATCGGACATAAGGAAGTTAGTCAGATCCCCTCATCAACTAGAAAAGAGCTGATGATTTTCAAACGGCTGAACAGATTTTCATGAAACATAGCTGAGAACACTCTGGATAAATTTATCTATGACACAAACAAAATAATAAGTAAACGAAAATCGGATTGTCCATTTGGAAGCTACGATACCACAGACAGATACACAGACAGACACGTTTAACTTATAAAACCCCTCTTTTTGCGTCAGGGGTTAAAAATTAAATTTTAAATAATATTATCTAAATAGTACATTTTTTTCTAGGTTTCAAAGTAACTGATTTAGTCCCGAGACGACGCCAATTTTTCGAGGGATTAAAAAAGTCTTTAACCCGAGGTAAACACTGTGTCTTTCATTACGAATACAAGGAAAGTAAAAATAAAAAACGACATACTCGCAGCTAAAGAAAAAATCCAAATACGAAAGTAAGAACAAAACTCTAAGGCTGAGTTGTACCATAGAAGAAGTTATAGTTAAAGTTTGCGTCAAATTTAACACTAACAGTAGCGCTGACTTTAACGGTTATAGTGAAATGTGTTGCACCAGCGAATTCATTAGCTTTGTTAAAGTTAAAGGGAAGAGTCAAGTCAAGAGATTATATTCTACGCGTTTGATAGTTGACGGATAATTTAACACAAACAATAACACTAACCAGTGGAAAGTGAGCGGTTACAGTTACGGTTAAAGTCATGACGTCATTTAACTATTTGTCAAATGGTGCAACTAATTTTTGGCCTAATCGATACTTTAACTGAAGTTTTGATGTTTGTTATTGTTAAAGTAAGATGGTGCAACCCAGCCTAAGGCTGAGTTGTACCATAGAAGAAGTTATAGTTAAAGTTTGCGTCAAATTTAACACTAACAGTAGCGCTGACTTTAACGGTTATAGTGAAATGTGTTGCACCAGCGAATTCATTAGCTTTGTTAAAGTTAAAGGGAAGAGTCAAGTCAAGAGATTATATTCAACGCGTTTGATAGTTGACGGATAATTTAACACAAACAATAACACTAACCAGCGGAAAGTGAGCGGTTACAGTTACGGTTAAAGTTATGACGTCATTTAACTATTTGTCAAATGGTGGAACTAATTTTTGGCCTAATCGATACTTTAACGGAAGTTTCGATGTTTGTTATTGCTAAAGTAAGATGGTGCAACCCAGCCTAAGAACTCAGAACATTTTTTTTCCGTTTGTGTTCCGTCTGGTTTTCATCTATTGACAGACAGGACATATAAACCTTAAAGGTATTATCCTTCCCGAAATTCCCACGCGTACAGGAAAAATGGGAGATGCACGTACAAAGTCGCGGGCAAACGCCTAGAATCCTCCTACTAATATTAAATGCGAAAGTTTGTGAGGATAGATGGATGTTAGTTAATCTTTCACGTCCGAACGCCTGAAAGGATCTTCATGGCACAGAGGTAGTTTATAGTCTGGAATAACACATAGGCTATATTATATCCCCGGAAAATGTTCCCTAGGGATCACGCGGGCGAAGCCGCTTGCAGAAGGTAGTCTAATATAACCAGGAAAAACAAAGTGTGATAATGAAAGAAAATATGTAGTTCTGTCCGTGTTGGCGCCACAACAGGTATGGTCAGAAGGACAGATAGATGAGGCAACAAGCGCGCACGCTCATGTCGCGCTGATATTAACAACAACGAAATACTTACACGTCTATATCAATGGTTGCAATAGTACGTGATAACGTGACTGTTTGCTGTAAATGAGCTTCTTTAAAATGAAATATGCTTAAAACTCATTAAACTCAATAAAAAGCAACGGAAGCTGCAATAGACCAAATAAGAGATGAATCACCAAGTTGGGTACATACAAGATGCTACTGTACTGCATATCTATACTAATATTATAAAGCAGAAGAGTTTGTTTGTTTGTTTTTTTGTTTGGTTGAACGCGCTAATCTCAGGAACTACTGGTCTAATTTGAAAAATTCTTTCAGTGTTAGCCCATTTATCGAGGAAGGTTATAGGCTATATATATCATCACGCTAAGACAAATAGGAGCGGAGCAGTAATAGAAAATGTGACGCAGACGAAGTTGCGCGGGTCAGCTAGTTTATAATAAATTGTAATAAATTCCTTGGTCTAGTTTAAAATCTAGCACACTTAAGGAAGTAAAGCATATCTAATCTAGGTTAGGACTAAATAATCTGCTTTTATAAGATCTACCGCTTTATAAATTCATACTGTTAGTTTTATAAGATCTACCGCTTTAGTTTGATGTTTGAAGTACATTTCATAAAAAAAACGAGTAAAGTAAGGAAATTCATACTGTTAGTTTTATAAGATCTACCGCTTTAGTTTGATGTTTGAAGTACATTTCATAAAAAAAACCGAGTAAAGTAAGGAAATTCATACTGTTAGTTTTAAGTGCCGTCCAAACACATTCGGATTCCCGTCTCTGACGGGACACAGACGGGAACGGCCCGTCCCTGATGGGAACCGAATCACAAACTCGGAACTTCGGATAGCCATAACCCGGATGTGTGTGGACGGCCCTTGACAGATTTGGAAGATATTAATAAGTAGCTTCTGCCCACGACTTTTTGCTTGTTCCCTAGGGAAGATACCAGTGGGATAAAGAGTATTGCTTATGTCCCAGTATTCTGGGGGTCTAAAAAGGCCACACACACACACACTAAACACAGTGTGCCAAGTTATATATCATACTAGCTGACCCGCGCAACTTCGTCTGCGCCACATTTTCCATTATTGCTCCGCTCCTATTTGTCTTAGCGTGATGATATATATGTATAGCATTCCTCGATAAATGGGCTATCTAACACTGAAAGAATTTTTCAAATCGGACCAGTAGTTCCTGAGATTACCCCCTACATACAAACTTACAAACATACAAACAAATTTTACCTCTTTATAATATTAGTATAGACTAGCTGACCTATGCCCACTTTGTCAGTAGGGCAGTATTTTTCAGGTTAATAATAATGTGGCTTTCTATTGGTAAAATAATTTTCTAAATTGGTTTAGTAGATCCAGAGATCCTTACAATATCAAAAACTTTACCTCTTTGTAATATTGTTCCAAGAACTACTTAAGTTAGTTAATTAGTTTGCGTGTGTGCTTATTATTTCAAAGGTAGATGGAACCAATAAAATGACATTAAAGAGTTCTAAACAACTGTCACAAAAGTGAATTTATTACTCATTGACACTTTCATTAGTATTAGACTACAATATATCTTCATGAGATACAGCTTGCTGATGAAGTCAGCGAAGGCTTAGTTAAGCGCCGTCCACACACATCGGGGCTCCCACCCTGACTGGACTGAGAATGGGTTTGGTGAAATATCAGTTACATACGATTTGTAAGAATTTGCTTTTTCTCTGTCTCGTTCTCTGTCCCGTCAGGGATGGGAGCCCCAATGTGTGTGGACGCGTGGCGCTTTATAAGGATTGTTAGTCCATTGGTTATCTTTCTGATACTGATCTCATCAATGATCATCTATTTAGTACTCTGACAGCTTGACAATTATTTACTTCATTTCCTTAAATGGGTACTTTCTAGTCTCAGTCTAATCATGCCTTTGAACTTTTACCTGAATGAAATGAGTGGTCTTTTGAAGAAAAATACTGTTTATTTTGTTTAGTAAAACTCCAAGATGAATGGATTTGAAGTAACTTTTACTGTCATTTTTAACCAATAAAGAAGGAAAACCACTAAGGAGGAGGTAATTAACAATAAAAAACTTACTAACTATACAAACAGGGCTACTAGCTAGCCAGAAGGAGTACAAACATCAAATTAATTTATGATTTTGCACACTTTAAATTGATCATTTATACAAGTGTAGTGTAGACAACCTTGAGCGCTGAGGTCATTACCAAGACTTTTGGCAGGCCGATGGCCAAGGTCTAGTTCACTAGGAGTCTTTGATTTGATCACTGTACTGTTTTGCTTTTTTTATTCCTCTATTATAGAAAATCATAAGACCATTTTATTGTTTTTTTAATATTTTACAGCCTTGTACTGTAGTTAAGCATGCCAGTTTCAGTTTTTATTGCCCTGTTAAGATCATAATTCTTAATTGTTTGGTGTAAAAAGCACTAGCTTTAGATACCAAAGATAAAGAATATTATAGCAGATTCCTTGTGAATCATCTTTATATCTTTATTATCATATATCACTCGACTTTTGAGATACGAAACGATTTTTGAACAGACTCAAACTACAATCATGTGTCTATTTACGAATCCTTTGCAACTCACATATTAGTCACACATTTCCCAAAAACATTCCATGATTCAATCATTCGCGACCCACTCCGAATCTGTCAAACGTCGGAGATTTACCGATACGATCGTTATCAACGAGAATCAAAACAAACATCGAGCAGGAAACGTCAATCTAACCCTGACGATGACCCTCGCTAATTAAATGGACATACGAGTGTATCCTCACCTTGCCGAGCTTCTCTATGGGCACCAGTGATAGCGGCGGCTTCTCCTTAGCCTCCGTCAAGCCTTGCAAGTCACCACCAGAGCCGGAGCGTGAGCCAGCGCCGCGCTGGGACCCGCGCGGCGTGCTGGTACCGCTGCCAGATTGGTCTCCTCCGCCCTTCGAATCATGGCTATGGTGGTTCCCCATCACTTCACCAAACTTCTAACACTTTAATTACGTACTTTAAGTAGGAGTGAATCCTGCAATCACAACAATTTGCGAGATATTGGCGTAATATCTGGTCTAGTGATCACACGAACAAACGTCACTCGCGTGACAGACAACTGACGTCAGTTGTCAAAGTCAAGTGGGCGCGTTCGGATACACTCTCATTGAATTATTACTGAGTACGTTAGACGTGTGAATAATAAAACTACTAAAAGGCACGCGTGTATAGTAAAAACGTGGTCTGTGGTAAAAACCAGCCAAGTGCGAGTTGGACTTTCACAAGAAGGGCTCCGTACCATAAACCGAAAAAACACGTTTCTGTTGGGAGCCCTCTACCTAATATTTAATTTACTTTTGTGTTATTTGAGATGGGTTTGCTCGTAACTCGGTCTCTAATCTCGGTCAGAGGCTCTGACCCAAACTAGAGTTGCGACTGTTGCGAGCCAACCCATCGTCGAATTTATCTTTGTCACCTCTGACTCAGAGGTTACAGAGACAAATTCGAAGATCACTGTAACTTTGAAAAGATTAGGGTTGTATGCTATCCCCTCCATTGCTGTGCGCATTATAAAGACTTTTGGAAACGGCGATTAAATAAATAATTATTACACGGCACTGCGCATCGCCGCGATTGGCGGTGAAGTGGATCTCATGATGCATCGACCACTAACAAAATCCGTTAATGCTAAACACGCGTAAACCACCACCCGCACGCGCGGGCACCACCACGATAACCGTGACGTGTGACAATCGCCTAAGTGCGAATTGGTGGAATAGCAACAAGGTAGAGAACAAGAACAATGGTGGAAACTTGCAGTGCGTCTAGATGTCCGATGCCAATGGCAGAAGGGGGCTGTTAGGATGAGCTCGTGGAGTTCTTGGGCCCACTCACCGAAGTACAATCTGTTGAAGAGCGACAAGCAGGCAAAATTACGGCGAAGAGCCGAGCTAAGAAGCTTGGCTTCTACCAGCTTTACGACTCCAGTGAGCCTCTTAGCTCTTCGCTTGGGTACGGAACCCTAAAAAGCTTCACGCGCTTGAGAAAAACACCTGCCGAGCAGACAGTGTATATAAAATAAAATATTTCATAAATAATACATTTCTTTTCTAGTAGTTATGTAACATGAAGAGATGTATTTATGAGATAAGTTGAAAGTTGATGAAAGATAAATATTCATGGCGATTTTATTTAGCGATGTTTGTAATGATGATATTAAAATAAGAATAAAAACGCACAGTTACATTATAAATGTTTTAATTTTTATAATATCTTTAAATTATTTACAAAATATCACAGACAAGGAGACCTTATGCTAAATCTTATAAAAAAAACTTATTTTCTACACACCACATCCACTATAAAATTATATAATTTGCGTTGCAAAAAACTACCGCTTAAAACACAAAACCTAGTTCATGTAAAATAACTTACCTAATAATATACCTAGATATAATTTTATTGTTATTTTTGTGCGATCTAAGCGGTTAATGACTGAAGGAATTTCATCGCTGGTAGTTCTATGAATAAATGCAGAGGCAGGGCTGCACAGTAGCTCAGGAATATTGTAGTCAGCCAGTGTCCACCCTGCACACGAGAAAACAAATATTTGTTAGGTACATTAACATAGGTTTGTAAAGATATGTAGGTAATACAAAATACCACCGGAAAATTGTAGTTTCCGTAAGATTGTAACAAATCTCTATAAGACTAGGATTTCTTTGATTAACCAAATGCAATAGTTTCCAATATATGAGTGTATTATTGACAAAAAAACCGGCAAGTCGGACTCACGCTCGAAGGGTTCCGTACCATAAGTATCTATAAAAAGGCAAAAAGAAACACGATTGTTGTATGGGTGCCCCCTAAATATTTATTTTATTCTGTTTTTTTAGTATTTGCTGTTATAGCGGCAACAGAAATACATTATCTGTAAAAATTTCAACTGTCAAACTGTCACGGTTCATGAGATACAGCCTAAGTGATAGACAGACAGACAGACGGACGGGAGTCTTAGGGTTCCGTTTAACCCTCTGGGCACAGCAGCCTAAAAATACAACAATTTTACGCAATATTGACTATCTTTCGGCGTTTGCAATTGTCCGGTGACATATACAAACAACAACAACGAACAACGCAACGCAACGTGAAACAGAACAAACGCATTACCTCTTAAGGGGTCATTGTACTCATAATTATGAACAACTTTCACTACAGGACATGAGACCAACGCTGAAATCGCGAAAGAAAATCGTCTCCCCATAAATTTTTGTGTGCATTACTCGATTAACCGGTTAGATACGGCGGTGGAACCATTGGTTCCACCTGACGCAATTGATTTTATACTTTATTTTAGTAATGTAGGTAATTGATAAAACTTACGATGTCGAAGATGGCGGCCCTGTTGGCGTTGGTGCGCTGAGCCAGCAGCGTGAGCGCCAGCAGCCAGTGGGCGAGGTAGATGGACAGCGACATGCGGCCCAGCACCTCCCAGCCGCGCCACGACAGGAACCTCCACCACACACCTGGGAAACACCGAGCTTTAGTGAAATTTGCAACTAAGGACTGTACTTGTTTTTGTAGGTACACATAGAAGACTCTTGCGGAATTCAAAAGAACCGCGGCCCTGGAATGCAAAGGGCACTAGGAGGAACACTACGGATGGGTTTTAGTCAGTAAGAGTCTGACACTCCCTTCTGCTTCGCCCAAAGTGGAAGAAGTCATTTGATGATTTCCCATCCATAAAAAAAACATAGAACACTCGAAAGACAAAACAAAAACTTTGCTTCGTAAAGAAAATACTAATAAAGGAAAAGCTAATGATGAAATATGTTATTAGTCAAATGTGTCGGTACAAAAACAGAGGGCGCTGAAAGCATAGGTTTCAATCGGACCAAGGAAACTAGCTACCGTGTGGCACTCCTTTTTTTAAATACGCTCAGAATTTTACCTTTTTTATAAAATGGGTGATAGACACGCGCGAAAAAGGTCGAGTCTACGTACTTCGAGCAAGTACACATTACCCCGTCTATTATCACCCACTTAAAGCTTTGACTGCTATGGCGCTTGCTTGAGCCAAACCACTACAGAAAACTATTACTTATTTATTTATTTATTTACTAGCTTCTGCCCGCGACTTCGTACGCGTTCCCGTAGGATAAAAAATAGCCTATGTGTTATTTCAGACCATAATCTATCCCTGTTCCAAATTTCACCCCGATCCCTTCAGCCGTTTTGACGTGATTGAATAACAAACCTACACACAAACTCATAAACTTTCGCATTTATTATACCGCGTGTATCTGACATCGACGCACAAACTATTTCCATGGGTCCAGGGCATGATTCTGGACACCCCAGTGTTGGAATTTTTCGTCGGTTCTTTTCTCATTTTTTCATTTTTTTTCAAGAGTACCACAAATAGGTATCAGCTCAGCTGAGCTGATATCTATTTGTGGTTTTATTCAGATTGCTCTTTTTAGTGAAAGTAGTTAATTAATTATTTTTTTATTAAAAATCTCATTGGGTTAGGTCAGAATAACGATTATGAGCAGTATAAAGTAAAAAACCCTTGAAAAAAAAATGTGAAAAAAGCCGACGATAAATTCTAAGTCTAGGGTGTCCAGAATCATGCACTGGACCCATGGAAATCGTTTGTGCGTCGAATCGTCGATGTCAGATACACGCGGTATTAAATAACAGCAGAAATCGTAATATTTTAATTTCGCCATAACTTCAAAACCAAACGTCCGATTCTAATCATTCAAAAACCAAATATTATCTACATAAAGTGTACTTAGTGATGAAATACTTTATTTTGATTAGGATTAATAGCATGAGTAAAATAAACGCGTTCAAAAGTAGTCCAAAAAAATCAAAATTTTTAAATAAAAAAATGGTTGTTGTGCCTCACTCGACATAGATAGGTATAGTGTGTCGCGGACTTTTTTGTAGATATTTATAAGATCTACAATTAATTAGAACAATTCATGGTTCTATCTTTCATAGTTTAGGCAGCGTACGCAAAATAAGTAACTTTTCTGGTTGATTTTTACACCTTGTGTCCGAAAAACCCAAATATCTTACGGAACCCTATTTTTTTCCAAAATAAAATGTAGCCTATGTTACTCGTGGATAATGTAGCTTTCGAATGGTGAAAGAATTTTTAAAATCGGTCCAGTAGTTTTTGAGCCTATTCATTACAAACAAACAAACAAACAAACAAACATACAAACAAAGTTTTCCTCTTTATAATATTAGTGTAGATTTATTTATTTATTTATTTATTTCAGCTTAAACAAACTAAAAATAACAAACAAACATAAACGACAGAAAGCCAATTACAAGTCCTCACGTATAGTGTCAGACTTAAAATTGAGAAGTGAGCATATCAATCTTTACTTCTTAATTGAGTAGTAACTAGAAACCTTTAGTTAACGGAAGAATAAGTAATGATAAAAATAATAAAACACATTACAGAAAAATTAAGGAAACAATTAAAGGGCTACTTAAAAAACCTGAGGCTTATTACTTAAAAGTACTTGAAAAAATACGAGTACTGTGGATACTTACTATCAATCTTATTGAAGAACCCGTACATGGCGAAAGCTACGATGGTGGTGAAGACTGGTCGGTCCAGCGTGGCGTAGAGGGTGACCAGCAGGGGGTGCGTGACGTTCTTCATCCAGTATCCGCCCAGCACCCACAGGAACATGCCCGGGACTGACACCCGGTACAGGACCCGCATGCACTGGAACACGAGAAGAATTCAATAAGTATGTCTGAAATAGCACCGTCAATGATAATAGAAATGTGTAAGGGTTAAAGCTCTGTATCTGATAGAAAGTAAAGAGATATTGAAAAAGCTTGTAAAAAAAACGATGGTACAAAATGTCTCCTCATGAATTCTGATGCGACATCAAAATCAGTGATTGAACTTAAATAAATGCCACCAATCAAATAATGATCAGTGATTTGTTTGGAACTTTGCAGCCGTTTTTTTTTGTGGTCGGGGTTTTTTTAAACGCAACCACACACTTCAAAAAAAAAATACAAAATACAAAATATTTTTATTGGAAAAACAGAAAGTTACATTACATAACATGTTTGGAGTCTCCTTCTAAGCAAACAATGCCTGTATTAGAAGGCTCCGCTCTTTCACATCACTGTCCTACACTTTTACTGACAGAAATCAATATAGTGTACTTTGACCTTAAGGGTAAGTATGCAACGTAAGTACATTTTCCAGAATATAAATTTTATAAAATAGTGAGAATAATAGTGCATGCGTTGTAGTGTATAGTGTGTTATGGTAAGTAGTGTTAAGTGTGGTATGTGATGTGGTGTGTGGTTTAGTGTGGTGCGGTGTGTGGTGTGGTGTGGTATATGATGTGGTGTGTGATGTGGTGTGTGGTGTGGTGTGAGAAGTGGTGTGTGGTGTGGTGTGCGATGTGGTGTGTGGTGTGGTGTGTGATGTGGTGTGTTGTGGTATGGAGTGGTCTAGTGTGTGGTGTTTTAAGTATATAAACATACAAAATAGATTTATTTCAGCTACTCAACGTGTTCCAAGAGTGCCTCGGTTTCGTCATAGGTAAGTCGTTTTATCCAATCCATTACACTTCGTTTATTAAAAGCCAGGTTGTTTTTATTTATAAATCAAGCTCAGATGATTTTTAGGGTTCCGTACCCAAAGGGTAAAACGGGACCCTATTACTAAGACTCCGCTGTCCGTCCGTCTGTCATCAGGTTGTATCTCATAAAAGACAGTTGAAATTTTCACAGATTTAAGAGATGACCAGTTTCAACTTACGGCGCCCGTTCACGAACCTGACGCATGTATCGGCACCATTTAGCTCAACCATTTTGAAGGGAACCGAATGATACAACAGAGTGAACATGACATGCTCTCTATCACCACGCTCGTTCATGTCAAACAAGTAAAATTATAACTAATCACAAATATACAGGGAAATTGAAAAAATACCCGAAACCTCTTAGGCAGTGAAAGTACACATGATTATAAGCAACTTTTGTTTTGGTAAAACTCCGAAATCTCGAAAAAAATATCAGCTGTTTCATACATTTTCATTGGCTAAATACTGCATTTTGTATGAAACAGCTGATATTTTTTTCGAGATTTCGGAGTTTTACCAAAACAAAAGTTGCTTATAATCATGTGTACTTTCACTGCCTAAGAGGTTTCGGGTATTTTTTCAATTTCCCTGTATATTATGTAAATATATTACAAAATTTAAAAAAAATGCTTCTACTTTTACTATTCCCTTTGTCATTATTAGTTAGGAACTAGATCACTCTCTACTTGATGCTTTCCTATCAGCTTGTTTCTGACCTGTTGCACCAAATGCCAACTAACTTCATGTTCAAGACTCATCATCATCAAACGTATCTAGATCATTTTTATTTTCAAGCCTTGGGTAAAGGTAATCACAAATAATTGAACGTAGGTACCATGCTCTGATCCGGCCGGTAGTCATCCACCTGGTGCGAGCGGTACACGAAGGCCACCAGCAGCCCGATGAGCGCTGAAGGCAGGCTGTCCCAGGGGGCGGAGTACAGCCACATGAACGAGCGCTCGCCGGGGAACTGGGTCCTCATCAATCTGGAGATAAAGAAGAGGTCGTTATCACCGAGACACACACAGAGCCGGCAGCTTGGCCGAGACTTCGTCCGCTTTCTAAAAATATATATGTTATGTTGAGGAATTTGTTAGAAAGAGTCACCGCGGCCCTGAATCGTAAAGGAAATAAAGAGGAACAAGAATTTTTGTCCAGACAAAGATTTCGTTTGCCGCTTCAGTGTCGTGCGTGTCGCCAGTGACTAAGCTCGTGCACTGACGTGATGCGGGTCGAACGCACGATCATAGTCTATGACCATGCGTGCAACCTGCGTCACAGTAAAAACAACACTGAAGACAGAAGAACGCCGCCCGCATCCGGTTAGCACGCACGCGGGCTGCGCGCCCGCAGCCAATCCGCATTCCGCGCGCGTGCTGCCCGCATGATAGGAAAAACATGCATGAAATGATAGGGTGAGGGCAGCCTGCATGCGGACCAGATTCGCGCCTGGGCGAAAACACGCATGACAGGAAAAACGCCCTTAGTGTAGATAGGATATACAAACTTGTTAGGTTAGGTTATAAATTGTTTGCAGATAATATAATTGCCAGTACAGTGGCAAATAATTACCACATTCTCCAGGTAGATAATGTCGACGGTTATATTTTAGAAAATACCATATTGTGATTCGGGACGAGCCTGATGGTGCCATCAATCTAGGGGTGTAGCGACCAACCTATCAGATAGCCATATTAAAGAATTCAACACCCCCGGACTACAATGTCGCCGAAATGTGGACGCAAAGCTATAACATTCAGTCCCGCCGTCGCGTCGCCTTCTTGGCCTGTGTAATAGGGTTAGTAGAGCCTATTTTGTTTAAAAAAACAATAGGTACCTACCCCTAAAACGAGGCCACCGAAAATGTTTGATACAGGTCCCCACGACTGACTAGCTATGCCACTGGAACAATCGGACATAAATCCAGACTCTAGGCTACCAACACTATCAATAGCCGCGGGTATCTAATTACATAGAGAAACAATCAAAGAGCTTTTGAGAGATGTTTTAATAATTCTAATCTTATGAGACTCGTATCAGAAAGAACGCAATACCTCAAAAGGTGTCATTGTACTAATCAACATTATGAACAACTGGTACTGCGGGACCAACACTCATGAGATCGCGGAAAAGAAATCTGCCCCATACCTACATACATTTCCGTGCGCATTATTATAACTTATACAAAATGTATGATTTAGTGATTTCTAACTCTTATACCTATAAGAGGTATAAGAGTTAGAAATAACTAAATCAATAACCTATATTGGATTACCTATAAATAAACAAGTTTAATTTCTTTCTTTTTCTTTCCATCCCTTGAATTTTTTTCACACCTTAATCGCTGATTCGTTTATGATGAATTTCGGTACCTACAGACATAAATGGGATTCTGGATACGGTCATACGCTACGTTTTTCTTTGCGAAACTAACGCGATAGAAGCCGCGAGCACAAATCTAGAAGGAAATTGACCTAATTGCGGGAAGTTAATAAGGGTCGTATAAGCGGAAGATAGACTAGATTGTTTTCAATACCTACAGCATAATAATATTTGGCTCATGGTGCTATCCAAGAGGTATACGGAAATAATACAAAAACGTTTTAAGCGACGATTGTATGTATTCTCGATGACAGTAAAATTAATGCTTCAATTCACAGTACAGTCAGCGACAAAATTCGTTGAGCATTAAAAAGTTTCAAAAGTCGTCTACTTCACTGAATTGCTTTGGCCACAAAATACAGTGAAAAGATCAAGGTCACTTCGGTGACCGGACATGTAAACAAAAATACTGAACACGCCAATGTTACAAAATTAAATTAAGAACAACCATCGACAGAGGATTACTGTCGACGATGTAAATTATTTACGTCTTCTTTGTTGCTTTTTGCGTTAAAGATCTAATCAATATTTTTTTATCCTATTCAAAGAAGTTTATGAAAGGGCCCAGGATATAACCCTGAGGAATTCCCACTGCGAATAAGCCTAGGATTTAAAATTCTCACGGTTCTCACCCCCGTTACCACCCCTTTATTGCTTTATTTGGATAAATTGCTCAGTAGGCATTTTCATCAACTTTCTGTGCTTGCGGGCATTACAGTATCACTAGGACTAAATGCAGTACTTGTGTTTATTACTGCATAATCTTCTAGCACGTGCCTAATGCTGCAGACCTTTTTAGCAAAAGTAACACTTAGGTGCAAGTAGGTACTGCGTTTCATGTTATATCTTTATATCTTTATATCTTTATTTATTTCTTACAAACTCAGTACTTATTATAAAAATAACTTAGGCTACAGTCTTATTCTAAGCAAATGAATTAAGCTTCTGTAGTCGAACTAGGCAGTGCCTGTATTTCGACTATCAGTGCCCAACCCCCTAGTTGTACAGTCAAGTTAGCCTTCTTAGCGTTATTTTAAAGAAGTACAATGGATTACATTTTAAATTAAAAGTAGTTTTGGCTATTTGAGGGTGTTATGTGTTATGTGCGTATATGGGTGTGTGTGTATGTGTATGTGTGTGTGTGTTAAAAACCTGTTTTTAATAGGAAAAAATTGTAAATATATTTTTTACGTATAGATTAGGTGCATCCTTGGGATGTCATTTTTGCAAAATAGTGACAATCTCAAAAATGTCGATAACTGCAAGTAGGGCAGAAAAATCTCCCTAAAAAGTAAAAAATAATATGTAATCCTTTACTAAATGCATAAGTACTTTCATAAGCATTTAGAACAAAAATATGTACATAGAAAATAACTAATATGAGCCATACGTTGATAAGTCTGCACTATGGGGGATTTGATTAATGCCACCGATAATGCAATTAATTAACGTAGACAATCTCGAGGTGTCCATCGATTCGAAAATAAGGTGTTTTATTGGTCAATGGCTTTTTTTCAATTTGATCTAGATTTATACACAAAATAAAAAACTCCTAAGTTACTCAAATTAAAAAAAAAAACTCACGTTAGTGGTTCGTTGAAAAATTCGTCCGCATCACTAGCCACTGGTAATGTGCCCAAAAGGCTGGCAGCATTGCCACGTTTGGCCGAGGTGAAAGCCGGCCCTTGGGAGACGCGAAGTGTCAACTAAGCGTCTTGACAGATCTTTAAACAAGTTGTGGGCACTCGGACCCTACGACCCGACAGTTTCAACCCCAAACGGCTCGATACTACAACTACCAATGAGGTTATTATATTTCCGCCGCTTGAGGTTCTCTACAGCCGCGACAGCAGCGCCAGCACAGCACGAAAAGCTTGGAAGATGGGATGGCGCAAGAGTATTGACGCGAGTAGCGTCCCACAATAAAGGCCTAGGTACCCATCTTCCAAGGAAATAACGACATTGGTCAATTTTTGGTTTTAGGTGGTTTGCGACTGCGATGCGAATGCAATTAAAAATATGAGAAATACCCTCTGGCCTTATACTAGGAAAAATTATGACGATGCACTTACTCTGGAATCATAAGCTGCACCATAGGCTTGAGCTGCCAGTGATATATGATCACGAAGTTGACCAGTATCGACCCCAGGATCAAGGCTCCGAGCACCTTGACTGCTGTGGGGGGCCACCTGCCTAGCACCAGAGTCAGGATTGTGCAGACGATGTACAGCTGCATGTCCACTGCCAGAAACCTGAGGATGAAGAGAAAAATACATGTATACCTGCTAGCAACCGGCCCTGGCTTCACACGGGTAATATTTACTAAAGTGAAGTATTTAATAAACATGGACTTTGGTACACTACTAAATAATTTTAATTATAACTAGCTGACCTGCGCAACTTCGTTTGCGTCACATTGTCCATTAATGCTCCGCTCCTATTTGTCTTAGCGTGATGATATATTATAGCCTATAACCTTCCTCAATAAATGGGCTATCTAACACTGAAAGAATATTTCAAATCGGACCCGTAGTTCCTGAGATTACCCCCTACATACAAACTTACAAACAAATTTTACCTCTTTATAATATTAGTATAGATTATATTATTATACTATATATAGTATATAGTATAGAAGTAATCAAAAAAGTATAATAAAATCCGTTGCTTAGTCTATAACTCCAATATTTTCAAAGTTAGAGAGAACAGGCTACTTCTGGGTAAGCTCGCTCTATCGTAGACTTTGTCTCTGTCATCTCTGACCAAGACTAGAGTCAAGAGTGAACCCATATCAAGTAAAAAAAAAAGAATCTAAGCGTAAAGAGGAACAGACGGCGAGCTGCTCATTTCTGTATTAACAAATAATTAGTTCATTACAAAAATTAGCAGTCTCCCGAAGCGACGACGCTTTGACCTGGCTCGCAACGATGGCAAGAGACCGGAGGGCATGTCGTTATTTCTATAGGTAGGCCACTAGTGTGGGACGCTACCTTGTGCCGATACTCTTGCGCCATCCAATCTTCCTAGCCCTTCGTGCTGTGCTGGCGCTGCCGCTGCGGCTGCAGAGGACCTCAATTGGTAGAAATATAACTACCAATCTCGGGTATTGGTGTCCGAGTGCTCATAACTGGTTTAAAGAATTAAAAATGCTAATAAGTAAAATTTTTTCCGTCATGAATGAGTGACTAAGAGACAAAGCCCAGCCGAAACTAATGGTCGCGGATAGTTAAAATTTGGCATCTAGTTTCCATGGGGAGTGAAGAAGAACAGTCAGAGAGGATTCCCGAAATTTCTACGGGAACGAGAAAAAACGGGATATACGCGGACGAAGTCGCGGGCAAAACTTATCCTTTCATGAATCAGAAATCGGATTTATTTTGAAATAGGTTACATGTAACTCTTTTACACGTCAATATTTTTTGCTCATATTATTCTAGATGAGGCCGATGTTTCCTAGCTGACTACCCTGAGAAGAATCACCGAAACAAACTCAAACGTCATAGTCTCACAGAGGGGCCCGAAAGGGCCGACGCCTGCCAGAGTCGCGGGAATATTCGAATGAGATACCATGGCTCCGGAGCACAAAGGGCAATGAAGGAACATGGATGGGTTTTAGTCAGTAGAAGTCTGACACTCCCTCCCGCTACACCCAGAGCGGGAGGAGTCATTGGATGATTTCCCATCCCTAAAAACAAAGAGGTCATAGTCTCTTTTGAAGTCCATACAATCGTCAATAATATATGAAAAAATGTAGGGTCTGTGGTGCCCTTTTGAGGAAAGCACCACGCAGGTTTGAGTGGAACTGTCCAGGCAGCGCAAGCACTTTTCAGTTATCATGTAGCTCAACTCAGAACTTTGAGGAGCTCAATGATCCGACGAACAATACCAAAGAAAAGACATTTGGGTAGGCCATACAAAGCACTCAAAAGTGCCTACCATGGCCGCCAGACAATCGTTAAAATTACTTTTAATAAAATGTAATCCGCATAGTCCTCACATTCATACTAAAAATATAAAACTTATAAACAAATTAATAATCTAAAAGTGTAATAAATAAAAATATCAAATGACAAATTGTATAAAAAGTCAGATCAAAGTACAGTACGATTATTTTTTCTTTGCCGCTCCGAAGTTAGCTTTTAGTGACGACCGCGCAGGTCCCATCGCGTAAAAAAGTGTTACGTTCGTGGAATATTTTTCTGATTTATACGTTTTGTATTATTAACAAGTAAGAAACACACAACCAGTAACAATAAAAAGGCCACAAAGTAACACAACAAACATATACACCACAAAAACACACAAAATACATAATTTAAAACAATAACACTTTTCGTATCAACAGTCGTATTGCATTGAGTAAGCGGGACACAAGTATGCATCGAACGTGTACGAGGGACTGAGACTGCATACGCGACCTACCCGCGCATGCGCTGTTCTATGTTTCTTGTCAAATTGACATCCTGCGCAATCGATTGCGACGTACTTCGCATGGGCAAAGAAAAAATAATCGTACTGTATATTACCTACTCATGAGTAGATTTTAAATATTCCCAAAGCCAACCTTAGCATTCTCCATTCGTGGAATGATTTGCCATTAAGAATTAAAGCCTAAATTGCTCTTTAAAAATAGTATTGTGGTGTGGCATTCAAATATTAGGTAGTATTTATAAAGAAAGGGTTAACCACAATCTTGTTATCATAATTACTGCGAATTTGTTTCGCTACGTTGTATTGTAAGGTTCCGCGAAACGATGTTGGTATTTTCCATTGTAATTTTTTTTCTTAGTAATTAAATTAAACTATGTTGGCAAGGTTAAAAAACAGTGAGAGTTCTTTGTTTTAAGAGTTTGTATGTTGCAGAATAGAATTGTACCAGGAATTATGTACCTTAGCGCAAGCAAATTGTAGGCAGAGCCTGGTTTTGCATAAAATTTTGACAGAAACTTTCAAATGTAGTAAATAGTACTACCAGTTTGAAAAAAAATTATAGTAAACGCAACCAGGCCCCCAATCTTAGAATAATTAATTATTTAGGATAAGCATTGCCATACAACGTGGCAATGCAGCCAGTCTTTTGGGCTCACTTCCAGTCGATAGCGATGGGGACGAATTTTTTGATGCCATTTTTTAGTTAGGAGTTTTTTTTTTTCTATTTTAAGTGTATATAGTTTGTTCTTTAAATACATTTCTTATGTATTATTCTAAGCCCCCAATATACTGGGGCTGCCTAGTTTGGGGATTATTTTTTAATTGACCACGCTAATTTAACTGATACTATAAGCATATTTTGTAAGTATACCACTTGCTTTTTAAATGTTTGTAACAACGGACTAATAAATTATTCTTATTCTTATAAAAATTTTGTTTGACAGTCTCCCAAAATTATAAAACAAAATTATCAATTTTGATCTGTGATCAGCTGCCTACTACTATACCTTTATTGATCGTTATATTTTTTTTAAATGAATTTTTAACTTTTTAATAATACACAATATACAGGGTGTTAGGGACAGCCCTCCACAAACTGATAGGGTGATTTCAGTATATCGTACTAAGTTGACCGGTATATGAAATTATTTCAGGAACTTTATGGGAATCTAATAAAACTGATTTTGTTTAATTACAGGCTCACACGCAATGTATCGCACCTCTACAAAACGCACGCAGCGAACGGCAGCGCAGCGAGCTTTCAAAAGGACAGCCGCGCTCGCGCCACGCCAGCTGATTTCATGCGTCGTCCATTAGTTTTTTTTTTTAATTTTAGCTGTGTTATTTACATTAATGGAGTTCTGCATACAGATAATGTAACTTTACATTGAAATAAAGCAATAAAACTGAAAAAAACCTGAGTAAATTTCCACTGGAATATGATTCAAAATAAGGAGCTGATTGCACCCTGTTAGTTTGTGGAGGGCTGTGCCTTACACCCTGTATACAATTAAATTGAAATGTCTAAAGGGGTCTCAGCGAGTTGGTTTCGGCCGCGGCCCCTCGTACGCCAGGCACCAAAGGACTGGGTGTCCAGGGACCCGAGATAGTAAAAAAAAGAATATATATACAGTTAATCTAATTTACTTTAATTATGTACATTACTCATTTATATTTTTATGTTGTTTAGTTAATAAGTCTTATTTTGTATTCAGCTGCCTACTACTATACCTTTATTGATCGTTATATTTTTTTTAAATGAATTTTTAACTTTTTAATAATACACAATATACAGGGTGTTAGGGACAGCCCTCCACAAACTGATAGGGTGATTTCAGTATATCGTACTAAGTTGACCGGTATATGAAATTATTTCAGGAACTTTATGGGAATCTAATAAAACTGATTTTGTTTAATTACAGGCTCACACGCAATGTATCGCACCTCTACAAAACGCACGCAGCGAACGGCAGCGCAGCGAGCTTTCAAAAGGACAGCCGCGCTCGCGCCACGCCAGCTGATTTCATGCGTCGTCCATTAGTTTTTTTTTTTTAATTTTAGCTGTGTTATTTACATTAATGGAGTTCTGCATACAGATAATGTAACTTTACATTGAAATAAAGCAATAAAACTGAAAAAAGGAAAAAAAAAATTACATTACTCATTTATATTTTTATGTTGTTTAGTTAATAAGTCTTATTTTGTATTCCGTCTTTAATTTTTTGCTGTGTTGGTTTAAAATCTTTGACATTTTGTGACAATTTTTTATTTTACCTATCTATCAAATGTAATAAACGTTATATTTTTTTTTCTTATTTATGATAATAATCATGTAAATAAATTATTAGAAAAGGATATATTTTAACTATTAATTATATTTTTTAAATTAATTATAGGTATAAGTGATGACTTGTGTTTACCTAACCTTATTGCTTTATTTGTAAATATATCTTTGGTGTGCCTTACTTAAAAAATAAATAAATAATCATTTTGTTTCTAGAACGAGGGGATGTGAGCAACTTTAATCGGTTTGATCGGTTCGAGGTATAGGTTATTATTGTTATTGTAAGAACATGGTAACCTTGACCTGATGCTGCAGCATAAACCTAAGATCTATGGAATACTCAACTCCTCACTTACTTACAACTACACAACACAACAATTACATATTTATTAAGATACATATAAACTTACGAGTTTTTTTTTTAACCCTAGTCTCAAATACATACGGGGAAACTTCCGCTGAAACTCACCATGTATGAATGAGACACTTATCGTCGGGCCGCACGAAGTTGTGGACGTACAGCGCCTGCGTCCACCACTTGCCTCTGCAGCGGTCGACCTCGCTCTCCACCAGGGGGCCCCACAGGGGACCGTCACCCGCGTGCGCCCACCAGCTCGTCGCCAGGCCCAGGACGAACAGGTACAGTGGAGTTATCCTGACAAATTAAATAATGAGGAGACGTTTAGAATTGAGTTGGCGTATCGAAGGACCACTTTTTAAAAGGTCAGTCAGACTTTTTGACTCGGACTGGTTAATAAATATCAAATCTAACATGCAATTTTACCATTGGACGTACAGATAACTTCTCCTATTACAATATATTTTCACTGATTGTCAGTTTTCACAATTATTGCGCGCCATAGGGTTTTATTTATCACAGGAAAATGCTTGGTTTCAGTAAATACAGGACCTGCAGCACAGTACCTGCAGTCTCGACATAGGTACTTACCGACCTACAGACCGAATTCAGTCGATATTTATTTATTAAACACTTAATTGTACCTACACCGATAAAAACATTCAAGAAAACTACAAACTAAAACACATATTATGTACAATGGGCGGGCTTATCGCATTCCGCGATCTCTTCCTGGCTTCCTCGATATGTCTTAACGATTTGAAAACAACGATATTGGTGGAATTCAGCGAGCTGAACTTGTCGTAAACTGTTGAGGAATTTTGACAGCTCGCTAAGCGTTCGATATGATTCGGTAGACATGACGACGGGGCTTCAAGCCCAGCGAGCGGGTCTTCTTAGTAATTTTACCATTGGACGTACAGATAACTTCTCCTATTACAATATATTTTCACTGATTGTCAGTTTTCACAATTATTGCGCGCCATAGGGTTTTATTTATCACAGGAAAATGCTTGGTTTCAGTAAATACAGGACCTGCAGCACAGTACCTGCAGTCTCGACATAGGTACTTACCGACCTACAGACCGAATTCAGTCGATATTTATTTATTAAACACTTAATTGTACCTACACCGATAAAAACATTCAAGAAAACTACAAACTAAAACACATATTATGTACAATGGGCGGGCTTATCGCATTCCGCGATCTCTTCCTGGCTTCCTCGATATGTCTTAACGATTTGAAAACAACGATATTGGTGGAATTCAGCGAGCTGAACTTGTCGTAAACTGTTGAGGAATTTTGACAGCTCGCTAAGCGTTCGATATGATTCGGTAGACATGACGACGGGGCTTCAAGCCCAGCGAGCGGGTCTTCTTAGTAAGATCTAACGACCCCACACACCCTAGTATAAGGGTTCCTAACCGTGTCAAGGGCCTCTGTCTGACATGGTTTAACGACCGTCATTTGGCGGCCGGGACCACCGGCTCATACGTGCCTTCCGAAGCATGGAATCATCTTTTTATCAGACAATCAGGTGATTCGAGCCTGCAATGTCCTAGCCAAACTGGAAACAACTTTACAAAGTATGTTTACGTTGGAATTGAACCCGCGGGTCGCGACCACCGGGTCACAAGGCAAGCACCTGAACCACTCGACCACACGGAGGCAGCCCAACGGAACTAAAAAGGCCTCTCCCGTAGAATCATGTTAGGATCACAATATTAATCATATAAAAATATGTCAAATTTCATTTTTATCTTATCGCTTCAAAATTCAAAATTCAAGCATTTATTTCAATTAAACCATTTAAATTGAAATTATACATACATGTGAGAACGATGTACTTAAAAGACGAGCAGGATAAAAGCGTCCGGAATAAAAGAGGAACAATTTAAAGAAATAATTAAAATCAACCATGGCAGCTGAGAAATGACCAGTCCCAACTGACGGCGCCCGTCCACGAACATCACGCATGCGCCAGCACCGTTCGGCACAACCATTTTGAAGGGAGCCAAATGATCAAACGCATACGCCAGCATCAGCTAGACTTTTGAGTGAGCATGACACTCCCAACCGCCAGGGTACATTCAAGTCAAAAACATACTTACCTAAAAACTGATAGTTAAAGGTACACAGTACTCACACATGTGCTGTTTGCTGTGCGCTACAGCAGTAGGTACATGTTTGATTGGAAAAAAAAATACAGTTTCAGAAAACTTGATGTGATTCTACTAAAGCGGCCTTTTTTATTCGCTGAAATCGTGGAAAAAAGTAAGTTAAAAATATAATGGCACACACATTGGACGCATTTGAATCAGTTAGTCACCTAGAAATCCTATGCATGAAGCACTGCGGCAGCATGCTGATGCTGAGCTGCTTCTTGGGGTGGTCTGCGACGTGCAGGAGCAGGTTATAGGCCAGCAGGAAGCTGGACGCCATGATGAACGTCTGCACGATGGACGTGCCGTTCTGCATGTTGGTGGACAGGATGTGGTGGCTGCCCTGTGAGGATACAGTCGAACTTTAGTCAGAAATCATGATGACGGAAGATATAATAAAACTAAAATGTATTCAATCGGTCATCGTTTATATGTTTGGCGTGCTATCGGAGAAGGTGAGATAATTATGATGTTATCTTTTTTTTTATCGTTGCCCCACACTAGGAATTTCTCCGGTATCGTGGGTGCGTTTGACAAACATAAGTCACATACACAAACAGCTAGACCCGGAACAACTATCTGTATATTAAGTGATCTCTGAAGTAAAAGAGCTTTATTGGGTAGGTATTGTACGATTATATTAATTTCAACTGATATTGTGGTGGGTGAAGTCACTGTCATACCTTTATATTATATTTTAACTTCATGTTTTAATATATTATGATATCGTTGCCATTGAACTTATTATATGACGGTTTGTTGATGCTTACAGAGGTTTCATCTTCAAATAGGCCTAGCAATCAATATAAAAAAACTATGTTAAAATAGACATAGGTAATGTCTATAAAAAAGGATTAGTTAATACTTTTAAAACTTAATAATTTAATATAATATTAAAATAATCGCTACCTTTTACCCATACCGTACATTTGTAGGTAAATAAATAATATCAATTTATAGCGCGAGTAACAATATTATTTATATCTGTGCTAATAGTAATATTTGTTTGTTGTACGTTAATCTATTTCACTGTTTATTTAGATGTAAGAGAAAATTTACAATTGTTTGTTACCCAAATAAAATAAAGTAAAATGTCAAAAATAATTAGGTATCTAGGTCACTTTATAAGTACTTTGTTGAGGATATAGTCCGGAAGTATGAAGTAATTATAACTTGTGAGGCGAAGGTTACTTACTTTCTCGAAGAACTGAGGGTTGTAGATGTAAGTGAGGTGGTAAGCCAGCACCGAGTGAGCCATCATCACCAGCAGCATGGTTATGGCTCTGGAACATAAAGTTTAATATATAGCAAACGGCTTAGCAATATAAACGTATCAAGCTGAAGAGTAAGTTTGTTTGGATCTACGAGCCAATCTCAGGAATTACTGATTCGAATTTAAACTTTTTTTTTAGTGTAAGATAGCCCGTTTATCGAGGAAGGCTATAGGCTATATAACATCACGTTACGACCAATAGCAATGTGTCGCAGACGAAGTTGCGCCGGTCAGCTGGTTCTAATATAATGTATGGTCCTTACTTAACTCCCTGTACTGGTTTAAGGGCGGATAGCCTGGGGTCCCCGTCGCTGTGGTCTGCTGTCAATCTTTGCCAGTTCGCCACCAAGGACCAGGCAACCAACTGCTTGATAGCTGCAAGGGAACAAATAAAAAAGTTGAATACAGAGTTACAGACGTTCTTTCATCGCAAAATGGTTCTGTACCCACGATAAGCAGTATTTGTCACGTCAATGCTATTTTTGTTTAACTATATTTTTATCGTTAACATTAATAACTGATAAACAATTTTTGTTATAGTAAAGAAAGGAACAAATTCAACAAAAACTGACCCATAGCTCGATAGATGGCGTTGGGATCGAGTTAGATCGCGCTATGGTTTCGTTACCGCGGAAACATGACTATCGCGGGCGCGCGCTGCTCAAGTTGCCATCAGGAGGGTCTTAACTGACTCGACTGAACAGCGAATGATGATTCAGGAAATGATCCCAGTGATTATAATCCGCTCGCTCGTTTCTCAACTATCGCAGAGACTCGTGTCGAATAACTGACGCTGTTTTTGGCCATTTATATTGTCCACCAGGTGGCGCCACTAGTTTATTCTCACATTCATATTTTATGTCATATCATCAGGTTTTAGGTGGTCGTTAGCGTTAGGATAGATGCTAGGTAGTGTCCTCCCCATTTTTCAACCTCGAAAGACCACCTGTGCTAATTGCGTGGTGCACATACTTACAACTTTTTAATTTTCGGTCATTTTTAAGATTTCAGCTTATTCTCCTAAACACTGCTTTCTACGGGGATAATTTTAAAATTTGCTACAATTTGACCGTAACGGTTACTCTGCAGATTTAATAGGTGTTGACGTAGAGCACTTCAAACATAGCTAATTTTTTTTCAAAAAGTTTGTAATTGTACAATACGTATAAATCAGAAAAACATTCCACGAACGTAACACTTTTTTACGCGATGGGACTCGCGCGGTCGTCACTAAAAGGTAACTTCGCATGGGTAAAGATAAAATATTCGTACTGTACTTTTAATGCTAGTACTAGTAGATTTTGTCAGGGGATTATAGCTGTGAGGGCGCTAAAAATCCTTAACTTCGGTACTCAAAATTAGGTCACCTAACTAACTCATTACTCGGAACATACTGACAATAGGGAATATGCTTGAAAAAGAGGTTTACTAGGTATCTATACAGTTTATCTCAAAATATACAAAAATAAAATACTAACAGTGGAAATAGAATCAAAATTGCTCGAAAAACAAACGAGATTATAATTACTCTCCTCTAGAGACTATAATACCTCTCGAGAAAACGCTGTTTTGATGTCCGATATGGATTTTGACGTCAAAGTCCATATCGGACATCAAAACAGCGTTTTCTCGAGAGGGACTTTGACGTCAAAGTCCATATCGGACTCCTCTTTCTAATTGTAATCTTTGGAGCTTTAGAACTTCATTTCTGATGAAGGTATTTAAAAAATAAGTTCATGATTGTTTACTAGAGCTAATAAGTATTTCATTTTGCAAATAAAAAAATCGCATGCATATTCCCTATTCAGGCAGGTCGGTCCAAAAAGTTGAAGCTATTTGCACGTTCCAAAGCGTAGATCTCTATGGAGAAGAACGTGCAAGAAACTCCACGGACACTCTTTTAAAAATTATAAATTGTAACAAAATTTTGTTTACATCGGGTTGAAATTATACATACATGTGAGAACGATGTAAAAGACGAGCAGGATAAAAGCATCCGTAATAAAAGAGGAACAATTGAAATAAATAATTAAAATCAACCATGGCAGCTGAGAAATGACCAGTCCCAACTGACGGCGCCCGTTCACGAACATGACGCATGCGCCAGCACCGTTCGGCTCAACCATTTTGAAGGGAGCCAAATGATCAAACGCATACGCCAGCATCAGCTAGACTTTTGAGTGAGCATGACACTCCCAACCGCCAGGGTACATTCAAGTCAAAAACAAACAAAAACAAACCTAAAACTGATTGATAGTTAAGTCAGTCTAACAAAGTCAAGTCACTACCAAAGGTTCTTTTTTTGGAAGCTCTTTTTACTGGTGTAACTTGTGGTTCTTATGAACAGAACAAAACCTTAACTTTGGAGTATATTTTTTCACATTTTAAGATCATATCTTCAAAACACCTTAAATTACAAGTAGTTATGTTTATTGCAAAACTCCTTTTTAATAGCTCTTTCCAACGATGACTATAATGATGCTATGGGGCGCTAAAAATCCTTAACTTCTGAATTCAAAATATTTGTCGATTCAGGTTTAATTTCATTAATTAACTCGAACGAATTCATAATTGACGAAACTCGAATAAGTAGCAAATGATCTTCTAGAAAAGTTTGAAGTTTTTCGAGCATCACGCAGTTAGCACATGTCTTTCGAGGTTGGAAATTGGGAGGACACCACTGGCTTCTACCCTAACAACATTCCACAAAATCAGGACGGTGCAAAATACTGCGACCTAAAATGTCTTGTATGACTGGCCTAGTAGGTATCTACTCATTCCATTTCGATAATAAAGGGCTATCATAAAGTAAATAGGTATATTGACTGACAAACTTGTCAAACAAGTAATGTCACATATTCCAACATTTCTCAGAAAAACGGGTATTCAGAAAAAATACTAGGAAGTATGGATTAAAATGAGCTTTTAATGCTGAACGAGCGAAACTTTTGCAGCAATTATTTTGTTCAATATAATTAAGTCTTTGTTAACGTTTTTCATTGTACCTACACCAGACCAGACATAGATTATGCGTCATTTGTGATCACTTTTAAGTAAACCGGTTACTAAATGAGTCAAGTTAAATACACATAGCAAAGATCGTTGCGACTTACCGGCTACTTAGCGGCAGTACCCATTGATAGTAAGTTCGAGACCGTTAATACTGGGTTCTCATTGATCATAACAGTTGTTTACTTGTGTATTTTTGGAACTGACCAAGGTTAAGTATGTGGTATCTAATTATAGAGCGTTGAGTTGAGTTCGATAACGGTTCTAATGTGGAGTTTACCGCTGTCGTGATTCACTTGTTTACCTACTGTTTTGGGAACTTCATAATTATAGTTTGTGATGTGATTGCTCTAACATAAACATTTTCTTTAGTTCTATTAATAGATCAGTAATTGCTATTTATATACATGAAAACATCAGTGGGGCACTTCTCAATTGTTAATTAAAAGCGGTGTACAATTTGTAACTGTCGGTTTATAAGAAATAGCAACACGATATTTGTTGCTAGTAGTCGCTCCACGTAAAATCCTACTAACATCTAATGTATAAAATATCGTGTGACGGTGTTTGCTATCGAACTCCTCCGTAACAGCTTGACCGATCGTAACGATATTTTTTATGAATATGGTATTTGGTAGGTCTGAGTTCTGAGAATAGGTCGTAGGGTTCTTTGTTTTATTTGGCAAAACAACGATTGCCGACTCATGTAGTAGGTACCTAATATAATATTCAGGTATGCAGCTGAATCCGGATATGGACTGGAAGACCAATTGTGTTGGCAATAAGGAAGACTATTAATGTTGGGGGAAAGGCAGGCAGATGATGATGATAGAAATCTTTTGCAACGTAGATTAGTAAATGAAATACAAATAAATCCTACTAATATTATAAATGCGAAAGTTTGTGAGGATGGATGTATGTGTATGTATGTTTGTTACCCTTTCACGAAAAAACTACTGGACGGAGTACGATGAAATTTGGTATGTACGTAGCTGAAGACCCAGAATAACACATAGGCTAGTTTTTATCCCGGAGTTCCCGAGGGATCGGGATTTACACGGGAATAACGCGAATTTATACGCGGACGAAGTCGCGGGCGGCCTCTAGTACATAAATAAATGCGTGCTAATAATTATTTACATAAACTTTCCTCGTATGTACGCTTCTTCTACATATTATTATTAGTGCGTCAATCTGCGCATTCTTTTCCCAACTATAATCTTGTCGGCTTCTAGTCTAACCGGACCCTTCACTAGTGAATACCAAATCATCAAAAACCCTCACGTGTTCATTTTCATACTTCACCGTTCCTCTCATATCTATATAATATACACCTTATTCCAAACAAAATAGCATCGAACTCACGTTTCCCGTCCTTACTCCTCAGCAGGTCGTAGGCCGTGCCCGCCACATTGACGGCCACCACCAGCGCGGCCACGCACGCGAAGGCCACGTCCCAGGCGTCCACCGCCCTCCTGCCGCCCGTGTGGCAGTACTTCAGCTGCGTCAGGTTGGTTTCCAGCCCGTAGCGGGCGCGTGTGAGGTTGTTCACGCAGCGGTTGAAGCGAGCGACGGGCGATGAGTCGAGGATATGGCTGCACGAGGTGGACAGGCACAAGCCACGGTGCAGCAGCGAGTGGTTGAAGTGGTAGCGGTCGGCTGACACTTGCTGGAAAGAAATGGTTATGGTAGTGTGTTACCCACTTCTTCGCCTACGCAACACGGACCGAATGGTTGCATGCTTGTCGGTCTTCTACAGATTGTACTTTGGTGAGTGTGCCCAAGAACTACACGACCTCATCCCACCGGCGTTCTACCATCGGGCATACAGACGCACTGCAACTTACCATCCCTACCTTGTTGCTATTCCACCAACTCGCACTAAGGGTTTCCAAGCGTCTTTCATAATGCGCACAGCAAAGGAGTATGGAACTCTCTGCCTGCGTCTGTGTTTCCGAACGCTTACAGCCCTAATCTTTTCAAAGTTAGAGTGAACAGCCTACTTTAGACTTTGTCTCTGTCATCTCTGACATAGACTAGAGTCAAGAGCAAACCCAACTCAAGAAAAAAAAAATGGGAGTCTAAGTTTAGAAAATGGAGTCCCAACTCTACTCTACTCGTAGTGTTTTATAAGCTTAACTTTTTTGGATTCGTGGCAGACAACGAAGGTGCACGCGTGAAAGGTTCCGTTTGAACTGGAAGCAGGTTGCCGGACATCTTCGTCCAGGATTGTGACACAGGGGGGTGTGTACTTCTGTGTACACCACTCAAAGACAGTAACTAACGATCTTACTGTTAAGTTAAGATTAAACAAAGCGGATGGGATTCTTAAGTAAATTTTTTTTAAGGAGGGAAATCATCAAATGATTCTGCAGAAAGGAGTGCTGAGGAGAGACTCTTACTGACTAAAACCTATCCATGTTCCTCCACTAAACTTTGCTTTCCTGGGCTGCGGAGACTCTTTCGAACAAATTCCACAACCCTGTAAGTCATAAGTCCAGGTTTCCACACGATAGTCAGCACACAGAGGGGCCCGAAAGGGCCGACGCCTGCCGGAGTCGCGGGATTATTCGCAAGAGACACCGTGGCTCCGGAACACAAAGGGCAATGAAGGAACATGGATGGGTTTTAGTCAGTAGAAGTCTGACACTCCCTCCCGCTACACCCAGAGCGGGAGGAGTCATTGGATGATATCCCATCCCTAAAAAAAATAGGTTTCCAAACGATGTGTTCATTCGCATCGGTCAGTGATGACTGACTTATTTCAATTGATAGGTTCACGTTTGACCACATCTCACCTGATGGAAAGTGATGACGATGGAATACGCTAACCTAGAAGTAACCTATTCACTCTTGACTTAAACTTAGTAGACATGAATTGAAAAAGTCACTACAACCTACAACGGGTTTGAGCCTGTGACAAATTTTGCGACCACGAGATTTGCACGAAGCACTGATGACGCACGTTTTACGAAGTGGCGCTGCAGATGACCGAAAAAAAAAATGGTGTTGGTTTGGTTTGGTTTCGATGTAAGGTAAGGAGAGAACTGTCCAAGGGATATCTGGACAGAGTGCCTAATGGGACTGCACCGTAAAATCATAACCCTTCCTTTTGAGTTTGCCGTCGTCGGGTAAACAGCAGGTGGTATGTACCATGTACCTGTATGACGCTGAGCAGGGGTTCGTTCCTGTACGGCATCAGGTCGAAGGTGCCCATGCAGAACACTCCCCGCCTCGCCTGGCACTCCTCCCAGTCGTCCAGCTGGAACAGCTTCGGCATCTCGTGGTACACCTCATCTGTCAAAAGTTACTGGTTCATAAAACTATCGGACGACATTACATTAAAGCGAGTTCGTAATACCAATGGTCAGCAGTGCTATTCTGTAACAACATTTTCATGTCTCGACAGCGGAATCCGAGGTGAGTTTCAAATTCGTATAAATATAAGACCTTATGATGTGTGAAATAAAGTTCACTTTGTAAGCTTTGTCACTCAGGTGAAGTCGATATCGAAATGGTTATTTACAGAATAGACTAGCAGGTGGACCTGCGGGTGACCACCTGACCAAATTATTTATTTTCTTTATTTTTATTGTTTAAACTAGCTGTTCCCCGCGGCTTTGCTCTCGTCAACTGGCTACCCTGCGCAACTTTCTTATTTTTTTCATAAGAACCTTCTCCTGACAATTACAAACACAACAAAAAAGAATTAGCGAAATCGGTTCAGCGCGTCTCGAGATTTGCGCTTAGCAACACATTCAGCGATTCATTTTTATATTGTAGAAGATGGACCCACATTCCAACTTAAAACTGTTTATTTAACCACTATCAAGCAAAATATTTATCGTTTTCCGATCAATATTTACCCACATTGACGAAATTTTGGTGCCCCTTTTAGGGTTCCGTAGCCAAATGGCAAAAACGGAACCCTTATAGATTCGTCATGTCTGTCTCTCCGTATGTCAGAATCAGAATCAGAATCAGTTTTATTTGTTAACACAGGTACATATATACAGATCTTATTATAAATGACGAAAGAGCGCTATGTTATGCCAGGAGGCGTACAAATAATGGTGAGCAACACACAGTCACAGCCATTTTTCTCCGAAACTATAAGAACTACGCTGTTGAAATTCGTTAAGTAGATGTATTTTGTGAACCGCATAAAGATTTTCACATAAAAATAGAAAAAAAAACAATAAATTTTGGGGGTCCCCATACTTAGAACTGACCCTCAAATTTTTTTTATCGTACCCATACGTGTGGGGTATCTATGGATAGGTCTTCAAAAATGATATTGAGGTTTCTAAGATCATTTTTTTCTAAACTGAATAGTTTGCGCGACAGACACTTCCAAAGTGGAAAAATGTGTCCCCCCCCCTTAACTTCTAAAATAAAAGAACGATAAAAAAAAAAATATATATATGATGTAGGTACATTACCATGTAAACTACCAGCGAAAATTGGTTTGAACGAGATCTAGTAAGTAGTTTTTTTTTAATACGTCATAAATCGTAAATCGAAACTTCTGCTTACGGAACCCTCAGTGCGCGAGTCCGACTCGCACTTGGCCGTTTTTTTAACCATTGGGATCCAACAACACGCCCAAAGGAAGTAACCGAATAAGCTATTTAATATCTAATGGTTGTGATATCAAAACATTAAAATGATCAATCCGGGGTCACTGCGACAATAGCTCGGCCCATCGCTCACAATACGCCGTAACGTGGGCAGTTCCACTTCATAAGGCGCTGGCCGGTCGTTAGCGCGGGTTCCGTACCGCGCCGCCGCCGCGCCGGTGGCCTGTGACTCACTCAGCTGCCGTAGTGGGTGGCTAGCGGTGCTGATGGTATTGCACTCACTGGGTACTTGGGTAGAGCGTGGAACTTGGAGGTGTCTTTATTTATATTAACTTTAGCTACAATAGTGGTGCAGTCAACAGCAATATCCGCCGCGCTTCTACAAAACTGTCAAATTTCTCCAAATGATTATTTTTATGTCTACACCAATATTTTCTGTAATCATAAAATAGTGAATAACTAAGTCGAAATAATTAATAACCTTAAGTGGGAAGGTACGTGGGTACTAAGCTAGGTAGATACATAATCATATAGTAGACCCTAACATTAATGATATCTGAAGTATGTAGTATAATAATGTAATTTAAATGTAAAGTGTTTATTTCGTAGTCTTTTGTTTTGAAATCCATGGTCTCTATATATTGTATTTGTAAGTAACATAGTTGGTTATATCGGTTTTTATTAGTACTCTCTGACTTATATAACAACGCACAGCCGAAACCACTGATCGTAGAAAGTTGAAATTTGGCAAGTAGCTTCCTTACACTCTGTAGGGGTGCAGTAAGAGAGGATTTCCCGAAATTCCTACGGGAACGAAAGAAAAAACGGACTATGCGCGTACGAAGTCTCGGGAGAAAGCTAGTTATATGATAATTTTGAATCCTAAAAATAAGCACCTAAGCAAAATAATTTTGTGAAACGATTAATATGAAATATTTTTTATGTAGCAGATTAAGGGTTGCGTTCAAAGGATAACCAACGGAACCCTACAAACATCCGTGGTCCGTCCGTCCGTCTGTCTGTCTGTCAGCGGGACTGTATCTAAAGAACCGTAAAAGGGACAAAGTTACAAAATTCACAGATTGTGTTGGTATTTCTATTGCCGCTATAACAACAAATATTAAAATTTGAAAGGGGTTCCCATACGAGGGCTGCTATTTGCACATATTATGGTTTTATTGCTTTTCTGAAATTAACAATCTTTTGCATACGTTGGAACCAATTTTCGTGGCACTTTTTCCATTCGGAAAGAGTTATCTCTATATCTCTAATCTATACTAATATTATAAAGCAGAAGAGTTTGTTTGTTTGTTTGTTTGTTTGTTTGGTTGAACGCGCTAATCTCAGGAACTACTGGTCCGATTTGAAAAATTCTTTCAGTGTTAGATAGCCCATTTATCGAGGAAGGTTATAGGCTATATCATCACGCTAAGACAAATAGGGGCGGAGCAGTAATGGAAAATGTGAGGCAGACGAAGTGGCGCGGGTCGGCTAGTATATTATATTATCCAAAACGTGAATTTTGAACGCATCAACGGCCTCTTCACGGCTCGAAAAACGTCAACCACGTAATTATTTGATGTTTGGGAATAAATAGAAGTCGTTGGAGATCAAGTCGGTGCTGTACGACAGATGACCAGTTGATTCGATCTTTTGACCTTCCAAATACCGAGTTGTTTCAGCCGATGTGTAGCAGCTAGCATTGTCCTGATGAAGGATTCTGGGTTGTCGGTTGTTCTTTATTATTTCTTCAAAGACTGCTGGCAAATTGTCGTGTACCATTCAGAAATAACCGTTTTCCGGTTCTCTAGTGGTACTGTAGCCACATGTCCATTTATACAAAAAAAAAGCAACCTGTTGCATCAAAGTGCTTTTCCAACGAATGATTTTAGTTGGGTTCGGCTCATCTTAGAACATCCAGACCGTAGACTGTTTAGTTTCAGGATCATACGCATATATCCAAGATTCATCACCTGATATAATAGACAGCTTTTGACGCACCCCGATTGTACCTTTGTAACATTTTTTGACACCAATCGATACGAGCCCGTTTTATCAATTCTCAAGTTGTGTGGAATACAACGTGAACTAATTTTTTTTAACAGCTTAATGTTTGTGTAATATTTTACGACGTCGGTCCGTCTGTCTGTCAAGACCCTTTTTCTCAGGAACGCGTGGAGGTATCAAGCTGGAATTTATATCAAATACTCACGTCTACTTCTCGATAATAAAAAAATAAAATACTCGCGTCCCTTGGAGCTGTGAAAAAATAAAAAAAGACAAACTTCTAAGTCAACGAAATCAAAAGATACAGCCGTTTATGCCGCAAATTTCCGCAAATTTTCGACCATCGCAAGGGAATCAAAACCTACAGGGCACCTATTTCCCGTGAACTCAGAATCTTGAAATTTGGTACGAAGCAACGTCTTATAGCACAGATAAAGGAAAAATTGCGTAAACCGTAAATTTTAGTAACATCATTTAATAAAAATATTTTTAATAGTTTTAAACTTTGTTCAGCCGCTGGATCAAAAGTAAGTTATATAAAATGTACTTAGATCAAAAGACCGTTATATTAAATAATATATTCTACTTAACGCACACTAGATAAAGTGTAGTTTATAACATTTGTTGTTATACGTACTTAACGTTGTAGGTATTCAGTGAAAATTGTTGTTAGATGAATTAAATGAGCGGAACCCATTAAATATAATATGTATGTACGTATATGTGCGCGTGCAAATTAATATAAGGAAAATGACACTAGGAAAATTCTAATCATATGCTGGCTGGATCACCTGAGATCTGAGGGCCAATTCTACTAATTTTTAAACAGCATTCGCATGTTAATCGCAAACTGTCAAAAAAGCTTTATTTTTCATATATTTTTGTTTTGAGATGCGATGCGAATGTGAAACCTCTTGCGTCTGTACGTCGCAGGAAAAAGGAAGATATACCGCAAAATCAGCTGCCGGATCCGCGAGAAATAGAAGCACGCAGAACCGAGCTCCGTCAGATCCTACTGGTCGAATGGAGCGACTTGCGCAACCCAGAGGGGGACATGCCACGACCACGACAGTATTGATAAGGCGTGGTGGTTCCGTTTGACGCAGGACGCATGCTTTGAGACGTGCCTGCGTCGAATTGGTCGGGATTCGGGAGCGCACTCGGTGCAGAGCTAGATCAAATGCTCAGCTTGGGCGCATGGCTATAGTCCATGATTTGGTCCATTATCAGAAGTGAAAAAAAACTGGAATGCCGTTACCTCTTTTTGAAGAGGTGATTTATTTATTTATTTTGGATCCCCAACAAAGGGTACACATTATTAGGGTTGTAAGGTGGTGTACCCCTTCACTTAAAGGAGACCACAACATGCACAAGAAGTTTAAACAAGTAACAACTTAAATAAAATTAAATTTCGAAAAAATTAGGGCATAAGAAAATTATTACAAAGCAAGCAAAAAAAAAAAGAACTTATCAAATTATTTTCTTTAAACATTTCTTATTAGACAGAGACTGGCAGATGTCTAAGCTTGTGGTTTTGGCCAACATGTTATACTGCCTACAAAGCCTAGGCACAGCGGCATAATGACCAAGGTTTGATTTAGAACCAGGGATGCAAAAAAGTTCATAGGTATTACGCCTTGGGATTCGCGTTGGGACTTTAATTATCAAAAGTTCATTGATCGCTCCACTAAAAATCTTGTGAAGGATGATGCAATCCAATTTCTTCCTACGAATGGCTAGTGTATCCTTATTATAGTGCTTTAACCTGTCTGTGTAGCTGGTTAGTTGGTTAGCCAAGTGATCTCTGTAGCACAGATGGTAAAGTAACCGTGATGGATGCAAAGGAAGCGACAGAGAGTGAGAGAGAGCATAACACTCGCTCTATCTACACCAGAAGAGCGGCTGGCGTCGAAGGGCGCTTAAACATCTGTGTCCAGCCTAGTCTATACCTAAAGAGCCAGTGCGCAGTTGTTCCGTGCAGTTCTTGTTTAAGGCGTACATGGAACAACTGCGCACTCAGAAGTACCTATATGCGGTCGTTGGATCGGCCTTACTAGGGCCCGCTAGTAGTAGCGGGCCGATACACGGGTATGCGTCAAGTTTATTGTATCCCGGGCCCCCGACTCATGGTAGTGGAATTAACTATAGAGTTTTTAATCGGGAGAAGTCCGACATAACTCTCCGTCAGAGGGTAGACGGAAAGTACTTATACTTAAGAAAAAACAGGAAATGTCGCAGGAAAGTAAAGCTTTTGGATATGCTCACACAATGTCGACCATGTGGCTTTTAAATTGTGCTTAACGTTCAGATGAATCACTATGAACTCCAGCAGATTTCCTTTATTGCGTTCCTAATTGTTGACGACATCTACAGTTCAAATCCTGATATATAAAATTCTTCCGTTAGGTACTGCCTGATTGAGTGAGTGAATGACTATAACAACGCACAGCTGAAGCTACTGTTCTTAGGAAGCTGAAATTTGGCATTTGTGTTCCCTACACTCCATAGGGGAGCACTGAGAGAGGAGTTCCCGAAATTCCTACGAGAACTGGAAAAAGCGTACGAAGTCGCGGACAAATCTAGTAGTTAATATAACTGATCAACTATTGGCAATCTTAAACTTATAAAACAGGATAATTTTAAAAATAACCATCGTAATTGTTGTCTACCTTATAACTACGATACCTACTTATTTTTAGCTTATAGAAAACGAAAAAACAAATGTTTTCAATAAAAACATAAAACTGAGCTTTTTTTATGTTTTATTGTAAAATCCTATTTATATTTTCTGTACATCATACTATAATTGTAAACAATGTACTTTGTGTATGTTGTCTCAAAAGCTTTAAATGGGCTAGCCAGCATCATCATCCGTAACGGTTAAGACTCCTTAAGCTTGAACCTGATTGTCTCTTCTTCGTAATAGCTTGCAAAAGAGAGCTAGATCATATTTCAGCATCAGAATTGAGACTGAGCATAAGCCATTAATTAGGCTGTGGCACCAGATTTTCGTGCACAAATAAGTTACAGGTTTGTTGTCTAGTGAATAATGTTTCTATTTGGGCCACCTTTCGAATCAAATTGGTTTCAACCCTGGGCGCCAGATTTTTTTTTTGTCCCAAAACTATAAAAAATGTGCGATCTCCTTTGATTTAGATAAGACACATTAATGGTAGTAATAGGCATATTCTATCACCTGCCAGGGTTGCGGAAGTTTTTCAAAAGAGTCACCGCGGTCCTGGAATGGAAAGGGCACTAGGAGGAACACGGATTCAGTCAGGAAGTGACTCTCCCTTCTTCTCTGCTTAGACAGGAGCAGTCATTTGATGATTGCCTATCCTTGAAAATAAAGTATATTCTGTCAATTTACGTTTGGATTTTTGCTACAGAATTGGAATTAAGAATCTGCTAATCATTAGTTAAACTAAGCTCATAGGTAGTTAAAAAGTTTTATAAATAAGGATAATTATGGCTGGAAAAGGGGTGATTTGGCGACAAATAGAAAACATATTGAAGAAAGAAAGGGCATGAATTAAATGATGATGCCTAAAATCAGAAAACACCTTACCACTGACTTCAAAACCAGCAACGGCCGCCGCCGCGGCTGTCAAAACCACCCACAATACGACCATAACTGTCACTGATTGTCAATTACACACTGTCAAAGTCACTGCACTAAAATGATTGCTAAGAAAAGCTTTCACGGATAATAATCAACACCTTTGTTTTTACGAGATAGTAAACTATCGCTGGCAAAATTTAACCGCCGATGGCTATCCGCCGGATAAGCTCCAAGTAAATGAGACCCGGTGACAAGCGGACAGTTTTATATATATGTAGTAATGTCGCACGACTCGCTGAGAGGGCGCCCCGGCGCTCAGTGCAAGGACTTCGCAAGGCTCTGCTCTACGCTACGACCGACGTGTCCTGGGTTATCCCCACTTGTGTTGTTTTAGTTATTTCAGTGTACTTGGGTTTATCTACACACTTAATGAGTCGATTTGAGTATTAATTTTAGGTTGGTATTACTTACGCGCAACTAGAGTGAATAGGGCTTTTTAAAAGTTACTTTTTAACCGACTTCCCGAAAAGGAGGAGGTTCTCAATTCGTTGTATTTTTTTTATGTTTGTTACCTACCCCATAACTCCGACAATTATGACAGATTGGATTTTAAATCGAAATAGCTGGAATTCGTCTACTTGGATGATGGTTTTATATCATCCAATCCAAGTAATCGAAATTGCGTATTTTGCTTTTCTGCGATTTTGCAGTGGTGTTGTTAGGTGTTGGGTACCACTAAAAAGTGAAAAATAAAAAACTATTCAAAGTAAAAAAAATACAACCGACTTCGAAACAAAAAGAACACTACAAATTAAAAAATAACTTTATTTTCGGAAGTGTAAAAAGTTTTTTTCCGTTACACTTTGGCGAATATACTAGACTGTATTTTATCGATTTACATAGTAAGTGGTATGGACCGGTTGTGGAATTGTTTGAGGGAGTTACCGCGACCCTGGAGCGCAAAGGGCATTTTTACGAAAACGGGTGGGTATGAGTCAGTGTGAGTTGACACTTTCTCGCTCCCCGCTTAAAGCACTGTGGGTCGACCTTTATTTACCTGTAGAGTAATTATACCTCACAAACTGAATCACATCCGTAAACTCAGCGTAAGGTTCAGTTGAAAACCAGCGTCAGGCGACTTTCTGGTTGTCTGGCATTTCGCTTAACTGGAACTAAGTATTCGACGCAGCCGTCCGGCACACGTTGTTATTGTTTTAAAATTTACTCTACCTAGGTACTTATTCTTGTATATACGTTGTGTATGGTCCAAAACTAAATGTTTTCATGCTTTTTACACGACTGCCCAAAAAGGAGTGTTATGTTTTGAAGGTTCATGTATGTATGTGAGTTTCTGTACTATACCACCATAACTTCTAAATGGCTTAACCGATTTCAATGAATGTGGTATCGTTAGATGCGTTGCGTAGAGAATCTTTGAAGCATTACAACTTAATCGCTGATGAAGGTATTAAAAAAATTATTTCATGCTTGTTTTCTAGAGCTAATAGGTAAGTATTTCATTTTGCAAATAAAAAAATCGCATGCATGTTCCCTATTGGTGTTATTGATCCACTAAGTTCATGACAAAAGGTCTGTGCAAGAACTAAATCGCTCCCACTAAAATTATAAGAAAAAAATCATCTTATCTTTTGCGCGATATTGATTATCTAAAAAAATAAAAGTTACGTTACGTGGTGCATTGTGCGTTTGCAAAAACATTGTTTTATAACTAATAGGTAAGAAAAAAAAAAACCATTGAAGGGTACAGGGGCAAAACAGGGGATTTCAGGTGGAGGTAGGTAGGTTTGACTGGAAGCCTGGGGTCGGCTTCCAGTCAAACCTACCTACCTCCACCTACCAGACCTCCAACAACCCATTAACTGGGTAAACACGGTACTTCATGGAAAGACTAGAGTCAGATTAAGTGGCTTCTGACTATTCGTAGCGACTGCCAGAGACAAAATCTACAAATGACAGCCGGTACCAGCGGCTTAACGTGCTTTCCGAGGCACGTTGGACACTCGGTATGTTAAGATGGTCACCCATCCACAGACCAACCTTGGCGAGCGTTGCTCAACCTTGAAGATCGGCCAGTGCGGCTTTTTATTATATAGCCACGAGCTCCTCATGGTAATTAGCGACTTATAATATTCGGGCTCAGTTGGCGACAGCGTTGGGTGTGTGTGGTAATTTTGGGACACTCCAACAGATGGGATATAGATTGAGTGATGGGATTCTAGTAATATTTATGCACAATTTTAGTGATAGGCTCCGGAGGTACATCACACATAAAAAGTTTGCGATGACTTTGGAAATTTGAAAACTTTATGATATTTTCTTCTTTTTAGATTCTTTATTTAAAAATATAGAATTAGAATATAAAACAGTTCAATTGTTTTCCATATAAAAAGCCTTTAAGTCGTAGCTTACGCCTTACGCTCATTCAGAATTCTGATTAAGTTAATTTTAACGGATTTAAAATACTTTTACGTGGAAAGTTGTTATTGAAAAAATGCCAAGAAGATTATCAAGCTAGAATAGGTACCTACACTGGTACACTGGTCTCGAAAAAGCACGAAGGTAGATCCTAGTCTGTAGGGCAAGAGCAATTAATTGTATAATTAAGGGCTCCGTGCCCTACAGAACTCAAGGTTGAAGATATTATTATCTTCAACCTTGAGACCGTAAGGCGGATGTAACATTTTCGAAAATCAATTGTCATGTTTTCCTCTTGAAGGGACAAGTAGAGCCGGTTTAAAAAACTTTCTAAATACTACGAGATGATGACGCACATTGGTTTTCATTACTAGGTATATCCTCAGTAACAAAGAACTCAATTCGAGGAAAACTTGGTCGGTCAGAACAACTGCTTCCATACATCGTTCGCCTAAGAACAACAGCTAGAGATGTGAATTTGCTATCTGTGTTCTAAAATAATGTGTATGTCAGCGGAAAATGGCAGACTCCGTAAGATTGTAATAAATCTTGATTAGAATAATTTCTCGATAATATGTTATGAAAAATCGTTTTGTATATAATATATCAAATCCTTATTTGATAGTTTCCCATACATCCGTGTTTTATTTAGAAAAATAGTTCACAATTTCACGCGATATTTTACAATCATATAGTGTTTGCCATTTTCCGGTGACATATATATTGTGTTCGACTACACACGGACACTTGTGAGAAATATAGAATTGTAAAAAATACAAACTGCTTCCGGATTTTGAGGTTATATTAATCAATAGATACATACCAAATGGATAGAAGACCAATAAAATAAATAAATAAAATAAATAAATAAAATAAGAATATAAAAAAATTAAAACACTTTTTAACTGTAAATGGGAGCTCCTTAAATATTGATTTTATTCTGATTTTTAGTATTCGTTGTTATAGCGGCAACAGAAATACGTCATCTATGACAACTGTCTAGCTATCGCGGTACTTGAGATACAGCCTAGGGACAGACAGACAGCGATGTCTTTGTTATAGGGTCCCGTTTTTACCCTTTTGGTACGGAACCCAAAAACTAAAGTACACTTACTTTAGTACTTTTCCCATAAATTTCATATATTTTTGTGCAGCCCGTCCATCTGTCTGTCAAGACCCTTTATCTCAAAAACGTACGGAGATATCGAGTTGTAGGTATGTTGTACTCTGGTCTACGGTCCCTTGAAGCTGAGAAAAAATCAAACTTCTAAGTTAACGTTTAAAAAAGGTACGGCCGTTTTAACCCCAAAAAGACACTCTTCAAGGGAATCTAAATGTATAGGGTATTTCCCGGTGACCGAGAATTATGAAATTTGGCAAGTAATACCGTCTTATACTACAAGTATAGGGAAAAAACTAAAAACTATACATATGTAATTAAATCATAAAAAATATAGTCATATTTTAAGAAATATTGTACCTACATACCTAAATATATAGGGGGGGGGGCCACTGAAGCTTCGCATCCAAAGTTATGCCTAAGAACACTATTGTATCTTCGGGTTTTAACTCTTCACCTTTTATTGATACAACAGTGTTGACTTGCCTTGCATGAGGTAACGTAAACTTTATGCATATGATTTCTATTCAGAGAGGTATTTAAAAACTTTGCAAAGGCACTCGGCTGAAAGTCACATATATCCAACAAAACTTTTTTCTGTTTAGTTTCAAAACTGTTCAATTCCCAGTGAATCTAACATCATGGCCAGCCCGGGGCCAGAAATTATTCGTTGCAGGCTTCACTCTCCGGTGTATGAAGGAGAACTGTAGATCCCCAGGCATTGACGACACAGTCGAACTCGTGAAGAGAGGTTTTGAGGTGGTAGTGCTGGTCCTGTGCCGTCTTCCTTCTACCTGTCTCATAGTTCGTACATGAATTCGCCAGAGATCAACTGAATTTCTTGAGAACCAATGGTCACCAGAGAGGCCAACAGATAGACAGACAGACCGACAACAGCAGAGAGACACCCAAGTGATCCTATAAGGGCTCCGTTTCTTACGTACGGAACTCTAAAAAGCACTTGAGGAGTAATTTTAACCAAACCATTGAACACAATTATTACCTAACCAGTTATCCTTGCCATGTGTTCTGTGTAATGCAAAGGATTTCGTATCGTACCAGAATTGGTTTTGCGCATGCTAAAATTAACTCCGTATTTTTCCGTTACATAATGAGCGAGGCTAAACAACGTAAATAAAGACAAGCAAACAACATGTTCGAGTAATTTCTCTCTGTATAACATGTTTGGTTCATAGGTATAAGGAGACGCACTAGCGCTAACAAACAACTTAGCATAATAGGTGGTATTTAGTTTGTAATTTGTTTTTTGTTTAATTTTGTTGTTTGTGCGTCAACTCTGGCGAAATAAATGTATTTTCTTTTCTTTTTTTTTTTTTCGATTCGATTGCTGGATGACACAAATTGTCATTAGTGTGGGAATGATCCATTGTTATTATTTTTATTCTAACGGAGGGAATGTAATAAAAGAGTCTGCGTAAGAACGTAGATCCATCTTAGTGCCAATTCTACTAATTTTCGAGCAACCTTCGCATTTGCATCTCAATTGCCATCAGCCAAAGATGTGTGGAACTTAAAATATTTTAGACAGTTTTTTTTTTTATACAAAACGGGGAAACTCTTGGCCCAAATCTCACGCGAACGTCACAGTGTGAGATTCGACCTTAGTTGCGGACACTCATTTTATGTTGGGTTTAGGTAGACCTAGTCATCCCAGATGTGAAAATTTCTATTAGATTTGCAGATTTTGTTTTTTCATTTGTCGTGGATTTCTACGAAAAACGTTTTCAGTCATTTTTCCCGATAAGTGAAATTTCTCTTTGTAAAAAAATCAGACCATCCGCTAATTTGCAATGCTACAAGTGTGAAAATTTCAACCCCATAAGTGCAGAGGAACAAGAGAAAAAAATAATAATTTTAAAATTTTGAAAAAGAAATGATTGAAATTATCTAAGTCACTGTCGCATTTTTTTTTACAAAAGTTCAATAGGGTTGAAAAAAATGAAAAAATGAGAAAAAGCCGACGAAAAATTCTAAGTCTAGGGTGTCCAGAATCATGCCCTGGACCCATGGAAATCGTTTGTGCGTCGATGTCAGATACACGCGGTATTTTAGTAGGAGGTATACGATTTTATTTTCAGGATTGTAAAGTTATGAACAGTTCCTGAAACTGTTTATATACGAAATACTAATATTCAGCTATTCAGGATTACATATTGCCAAGTAACATGTTAATACGTTGCTGGGGCAGTGGTCCATACTTCAATTTAACCATCTCGTTTTCGTCTGTTGTTTTTAGATAGCCTTTTTATTATTTGACTGTTTTATACTATTTGAATATCCTATTCATATTTCGTTTTGACATGTAATAAATTAAATAAACGTGTTACATGGACGAAGATATATTTTTATTTCGCAACAAAACATAGAAACATACAAACTTTCACATTTATAATATAGTAGGATAGTAACTTTCACCATGGCTCGATGGACGTCAACAATTATTGATGAAACTACGGGATAGTAGGTGTACTCGAGTCAATAGGAGTACTTGAGTTAGTAGGTGTACTGGAGTCAATAGGTGTACTCGAGTTAGTAGGTGTACTCGAGTTAGCAGGTGTACTCGAGTCAATAGGTGTACTCGAGTCAATAGGAGTACTTGAGTTAGTAGGTGTACTGGAGTCAATAGGTGTACTCGAGTTAGTAGGTGTACTCGAGTTAGCAGGTGTACTCGAGTCAATAGGTGTACTCGAGTTAGTAGGTGTACTCGAGTTAGCAGGTGTACTCGAGTCAATAGGTGTACTAGAGTTAGTAGGTGTACTCGAGTTAGCAGGTGTACTCGAGTCAATAGGTGTACTCGAGTTAGTAGGTGTACTCGAGTTAGCAGGTGTAATCGAGTCAATAGGTGTACTCGAGTTAGTAGGTGTACTCGAGTTAGCAGGTGTACTCGAGTCAATAGGTGTACTCGAGTTAGTAGGTGTACTCGAGTTAGCAGGTGTACTCGAGTTAGCAGGTGTACTCGAGTCAATAGGTGTACTCGAGTTAGCAGGTGTACTCGAGTCAATAGGTGTACTCGAGTTAGTAGGTGTGCTGGAGTTAGCAGGTGTACTCGCGTCAATAGGTGTACTCGAGTTAGTAGGTGTACTCGAGTTAGCAGGTGTACTCGAGTCAATAGGTGTACTCGAGTTAGTAGGTGTACTCGAGTTAGCAGGTGTACTCGAGTCAATAGGTGTACTCGAGTTAGTAGGTGTACTCGAGTTAGCAGGTGTACTCGAGTCAATAGGTGTACTCGAGTTAGTAGGTGTATTCGAGTTAGCAGGTGTACTCGAGTCAATAGGTGTACTAGAGTTAGTAGGTGTACTCGAGTTAGCAGGTGTACTCGAGTCAATAGGTGTACTCGAGTTAGTAGGTGTACTCGAGTTAGCAGGTGTACTCGAGTCAATAGGTACACTCGAGTTAGCAGGTGTACTCGAGTTAGCAGGTGTACTCGAGTCAATAGGTGTACTAGAGTTAGCAGGTGTACTCGAGTTAGCAGGTGTACTCGAGTTAGTAGGTGTACTCGAGTTAGTAGGTCTAGGTGTACTCAAGTTAGTAGGTGTAGCAGTAATAATGGGACTAACAGGGGCTGGTGGCTGTGTAGCAAATTTTATACAATACGATATTTTGGAATCTTGAAAAATACCTAGTATTGCAAGAAACGCCAGGAATGGTATTGGAGTTGAGAATATTGGACAAGTCATACAGCTGCAAAAGGATCTAACTTGGTATACAGCCATGGCATTTATCTGTCCTAGCTGAGAAGTTGTAGCGGCTCGCGTCCCCACCAACACGCACGTCACCACCTGCAAATACAACCATCGTGGTTACTTCAGTCAACAACTGTGACTTTAGTCAGTTAACAGTTATGTTATGGACATATTACAGTTTTTCTATTTATTTATTCCTAGGTTCGGTTAGGTTTTTTTTTTAGATAATTATTTCAGACTAAATGTATATACAATTAAATAAAAAAAACTCGTAACGAACTAAAAATAAAATTAATATGTGGCGTCGAAAAAATCGTCTGCATCGCTAGCCACTGGTAATGAGCCCAAAAGGCTGGCAGCATTGCCACGTTGTATGGTAATCCTTATCCTTTGGCCGAGGTAAAAGCTAGCCCTTGGGTCACGCGAAGTGTCAGCTAAGCGTCTTGACAGATCTTTAACAAGTTGTGGGCACCGGACCCCACGACCCGAGAGTTTCAACCCCAAACGGATCGAAAATATAATTTCCAACGAGGTTATTATATTTCCGCCGCTTGAGGTTCTCTGCAGCCGCGGCGGCAGCGCCAGCAAAACGAAGAGCTAGGAAGATGGGATGGCGCTAGAGTATCGACACAAGTAGCGTCCCACACTTAAGGCCTACCCATCTTCCAAGGAAATAACGACATGCCGTCCGATCTCTTGCCATCGTCACGTTAGGTCCAATATAAAACTGTATAAATAACGAAGATTCAATAACATTAAGTTACTGCTATACTTTTAGAAAAATTACGTTATAAAGGGTTGACTGGCGTGCACTAAGTTTCAAGAAAATTTCATAGACCGAACTTTACTGCGCTTCGTTTCCAATAAAATTCTTAGTATGGAGCTCTCATCAAACCTATCCACCGTCACTTTCAGGAGGCTGTTGCTGTTGCCAGGCAATCTGGCGAGTGTCCACTCGCCAGATTGCCTGGCAACAGCAACACACACGCACGCGTCTGCGCACTCTTCTTGCGCACCACAACTGAGAAGCTGTCGACGTTGGCTTGAGCAGACATCTCTGATGCACTGCAATAACGTGGCAGCCCCATCAGCGCCCTGAAAGCGTTGTCATAGTGGACGCGCAGCGCACTGGCGGCTCGTTTGGTACACCTGAGTCATAGGGGCCCGAGTACGGCAACGCTCCTCCATCTGCCAAGCTACGGCGTTCTTCTCCACAATCACACACAAACAGGGCATTTTGAAAAGAAATAAAGACTTACCAGTATTACGAAGGAGAGCGAACACTTCATGTTTGGTTCAGTTGTCAGGACGGCTGCAGGGAGTGCAATGTAGCAGTGGCGGAGGAGCTGGGCTTAAGTACCCGCGACGCAGGTGCGCGAACAATAGCTAGGTCGCGGCAGACGATCGTAAGTTATTCGAATGTTGATCCATCAAGTATAAAAGAATATTAATTTTAATTGTTATTACAATATAAACACTAACACTTGTGAAGAAAGAGAGAAAACAAATATAAACACAAACCCCAGTCAAGTACGAAATGGTATCGCTAGGGTCTGGTCGTGTTTCTCCTATAGTCTTGGACTGGAATTGTTCCACTTGATGCCGATAGTATACTACGTCTTCGCACTGGAGTCCCTCTCATAAGTGAAATTGATTCGTCACGTGACCAATCCCTTATATTGTGGCATTTCGACAGTCGCCATCCCTTCAGAGTGGCACGTGTGTAGTGTACTGCGAGAGCCTCTGGTCGTCAATCAGGAAGCAGTGTGCTTGTTGTGGGTGAACCTCTTTACCCGTTGTGCGTCAACGTCGCTGAGATTGTCTAGTTTCAGGAGATTCCATCCCACGCTTAATTCATAGTTCTTTACTGTTACAGGGCGAATAGTGGGCGTGCACGACAAAGGAACTGATTCAGGAACAACTTCCGCGGGGACGCCTTTGTTCAGCAGTAAGGCGTGGGTTGAACATCAATTTCAAGAAGCGAGAAGCCCGAGGGTTTCATTTCGACGTAAACCATCACGGATCCCTGGCTGTCTGCCAGCTGTGCAAGCTGAGCGAGAGGCTGTCAGTCGCGCGCTCGGTCTCGACAGTGAGGCGGGTCACCTCTTTGTGTGGGGTGAGCCGAGCCACACTGCACGTCTACTTCTAACACTTATTAGCAACTGGGGTCACCGCGACCGAGAAATTTCTAATCTGGTCCGCACCGGCGCGGCGTGCTAAAATTGGAGAGCTCGTTTGCTCGCCCACGATTCCGAATTCGCTTGATTGTTAAAGCTTTCCCGCATGATCCAAAAAACTTTGTCTTGTCTCTGTTTAAATGCTCCTTTAATTTTCAAGCTCCCTTCGCTCGTTGCCAATGTCGACTGTTTAGGTTATTTTTGTGAAACACCGTTGAACAATTGTGAAAGCGTCTAATCTCAAATAAGGTGTGACGGTAAACTTCTCCCACTCCGTGTCGGCACAGACAAATACTAGCCCTCCTCCCTGATTGAAATCCCGGATCCGCGTCACAGTTGCATTCTACATTTGACTATTATATTGCTTACTTATTTGAACCATAAGTTATATTCTTCTAATATATAAAAATTTCGTGACACGGTGTTTGTTGTCGAACTTCTCCGAAACGGATTGATAGATTTTTATGATTTGTTTGTGTATATTCCGTAGGTCTGAGAATAGGTCGTCAGTTATTTACTTAAATATTTTTATATGTCAAAACAACGTTTGCCCGGTCAGCTAGTAAAATATAAATATAGTTTTTAACTTGATGCCAATAAAAGAACAGGTGTCTAGTGTTTTTAGGGTTCCGAACATCCGTAAGAAACGGAACCCTTATAGGATCACTCCCTCGCTCTGTCTGTCCGTCTGTCACAGCCTGTTTTCTCCGGATTTGCTGGACTGATTATGTTGAAAGGTACACACATGGACTTCGGTAACCCAAACACAGTTGCGTTGCGTAAATAAATACATTTTTAGCAGGGGATACTTTTGAGCGTCAAACCAGAAAATTAAAAAAAGTTTTTCAAACTGTATCCGAACCAATCAATAAGGCTTAGGTACTGTGTGGGTTTTAATTATAAGTGTTGGGCAGTTCTCACAATCTTAACCTCCGAGCGTCCAAGAACTTAATTCTTTATATTCCTCCTCACCGCACTGGGTTCTTGTCTCCTACGTTATTTCCACCATTAAACTCTGGAATATGCTACCTCATGACATCAAGAAGGCTGAGACAAAATTTTCCTTTAAGCGTAAACTCCGTAAACACTACTTAAAGGCCTGTCATTCGTAGTTTGGTCTCGTCATAATTTTATTGTAAGTTCTCTTAATCAGAAATTATTATAAATCATCATAATTATTTATTAGTATATTATTTTAGCAAATATATATGCCTGACTCCTGACTCAATATTATTTTATTTGTTTGTTGTACACCTACCACAGTGTAGTCTTTTTAACCCAAAGGTTGACTGGTAGAGAATGCCTTGTTGCATTAAGTCCGCCCATGTACCAGTATTGTGCGTAAAGTCTAAATAAATAAATATTTTTTCATAATTTTATAATAAATTGTTTTGTAGGCATTCAAGTTCAAAATTTACCACCACCCCACCCTATCCCTGAAATGACGGAGCCTATAATTTTGAAAAAAAAAAAAAACAGGTAGCTTTTTTGTAGGTAAAGAACTATTACTATTATTTTGTGTATAAATAAATAAATAAATTTTACAGGAGAAAAAGTTTACAGCCTTAAAATTCCATGTTACAAAAAAGAAATTGGCTCGGCGGAATCCTTTGCACGGACGTAAATTTAACCGAGATTGCTGCGTAACAATGCTAGTGAAATATGTGGCGGTTACGTTTTGAAATGTAAAAAACGTAGCGACAGTGATAGTGAAAATTAAGGTTCGTTAATGAAACGCGTGCGGCTTATCCAAACGCTCTAACGGCCGAACCCAATAACCTAACTATCACCAGATTTGGCATACTGGAGATAGCAAAACAAATGAAACCATATGAAAATTATATAGGTTTTCTGTTGTTTCATTTGTTTTTTATCTCCAGTATGTGATAGATAGAATATTGGTTTCGGCCGTAAATCGATGTGTGCCGTGAAGTACCGTGAAGTTAGATCCGATAGAATCAACTTCGACGCGCGATCATAGTGCGTCACCGTGGTGGTACTCGTATGGTGTGTCGAGGATGCAGTGTTGTGCAGTGCAGTTTATTTTTTACCATAATGCGCTGAAGAGCTTCGCGCCGTGCCTATTCGACGCGTTTTATGCGGCTACCCTCATCAACTTGAACTGAACCAGTTCAGAACGGAGGCAAAGAACTTCACAACAGTTGGCCAGTTCAAGGAGAGGAGTGTGAATTTTTTAATTGCTTTAGAGCTGAGGTGCTCATTAGTAAACCGGTTCACAGTACCATAATATGTGGTCTTCGCTGATTTATGTAACTATTGTGTCTACCTTGCAGACAGTGAACCTGTTAACATTTTTAAAATTTTGTTTACGTTTGACCTTTTTATGCTGTGGAGACTGACTTACAAAAAGCTTCGCCTTTATGGATGGCGATTATCGATGTTTGATATTTCATTTCATTTCATTTCATTTATTCATCAAACAATTTCCATTGTGTTCGAATTTTACAATAATTACATTTTAAATCATAACAGCTAAGCAATAATCAAACATATAGCAAAGAAAAATAAAAATAGTACCATGTCATCAATCAAAAACCTTTACATGTAGGTAAAGGTTTTTGATTGTTAAACCATAAAAGCACAAACACCACCTTAATTATTCAATTTTACATATATCAACTGAGCATTAAATGTCATTAAAATTACTTTTTGTATGTCCAACCATAAAAAGCTCAATCACAATCATGTCCGTCTGATAATTGGCTTGTTGCTCTATCTCAAAGTTATTGTGCTCTATCCTAAGTGTTGCGATAGCATTTTAAATAATTCTTCTTTTCGATTCGATAGTTAACTTCTCATATTGTTTTGGCCCAGTAGGTAGCTACTTTATTTGGAGTATCAGTGGCATTCATTAATTGTGGCACTGTTACATTTGGCTCGTGCTCTGAACAGGGGTACCGCACTCACATTGGGTATCCGATAGATCAATAGAGCCCCATTTCGCTAATTTGTGTTTTCGCTTTCCAAAGTTCATTGCAATTCACGATCTGGGGGCAATTGCTCTTTGTTTTATGAAGTCGTGAGGTGGTGAATACTTCTCTTCTCACAGTCTGCTCCTCCGTTCAGGTGGTATACCCAGAATCGCTTGTATAGATCGAAAGAAGCTCTTGCGACGTTTTAGCCATACAGGGGATGTCGGAAATCATGCGACATCTCTTCGAACAGCAGGAGGTGCGATGCCTGCAAGCGGGTTGAGTTTGTTTAGTGGAGTCTATTTTGAGCAGCCTGGTATTATCTGACACGTTTCCTTTAGGGCAATGTCTACTTGCCAAGAAAGAGCGGATCGGTGCAACACTGGACAAGCATATCTACTCGCCAGCAGAAAAATAGGGACATGCTAGTTGTAAGTAGAATATCGGGTGCCGCTCCCCAATTCGTTGAAATTAGGCGACGGAGCAAGTTATTCCGGGTTCGACGGAGCTTTGTATTGTAACAGTGTGACTTATAGGTACGCTAAGGCCCTATCTAAAATCACATCGAGGTATTTTGGACCGAGCAGTGTTTGACCCTAGTTCCACGCCATGTGATGTGAAGCATTCGTTTTGTTATGACGTTTCATCAATCATCTATACTATAATATTATAAAGCAGAAGAGTTTGTTTGTTTGTTTGTTCGGTTGAACGCGCTAATCTCAGGAACTACTGGTCCGATTTGAAAAATTGTTTCACATGTTAGATAGCTTATTAATTTATCGATAAGTCAAATAGGAGCAATAATGGAAAATGTGACGCAGACGAAGTTGCGCGGGTCAGCTAGTCATTACATATGTCCAGATCATTCTCAATTAAATTTTGCGCTGTTTTGATGAATCTTCCACCTCTAGGTGGTGCAGCAAACCTAGCAGTACACTAGCCACATAATATTTGACCAGCGCGACGTCTCTTCTTATAGCCAACCTGGTGTTCCATCCATCCGACCGTGCCCAGGACGAAAAGACTCGGGTACATGAGGGGATAAAAAGGGTAAACCCCATGTTCTTTTAAATACGGAATGCTCGAAAACTTGTTTTGTATTTTCTTCAACATTAGACTGTACTTTCCCATCATGAGGATTCCAATTAATTGCACTGGTTTCCAGGTGGCTCCGTACTAGTGCATTATACAAACCCTGCCAAAATCTTTACATTGTCTCAAGATATAACCGAGATTTCTGAAAGCTCTGCCGCACACCTCAGTTATGCTTGCGGAAAGTCAACTCCGACACCATCTGCACGACCAGGTCCCGAACTGAGTGACGCGCGGCATTACCTAAGTGTCCAAAAACTATTGCGCCTTGATCAGTGGTCAAATAATGCTTATGAAGCGATATTATTCTGCTATCACTGATCAAGTCATGAAGTAAAATACCAGTTAGCTTTTATTTTTTGGACATTATAGCGACTTAGTTAAAATAGCGTACCTACCTAACATATGACTTTGCCCACAGCTGGGCATAGGCCTGTTTTGTTGGGCTAATGTTCTGATTATTCTTCGATTTTTATTTTTACTTTAATAACCAGGCTAACCTGAAACCTCTACTTACCACCACAGTTTTGATTGAACTTGTACTCTCGTATTGCTTCTCAGTTTTCAAGTATTGTATCCTGGTGGATGACGCCAGCAGTAAGCTAGCTGTTTGCATGCCGGGAGTCACGTCAACTTCTGACCAGTTTTAAGAGCGTGTCAGAACGTATGGCAAGGAAATTGTAGGCTGCGGTAACCGATCAGTATCATGTCAATATCGTGAGGTTAGAAGCCTGAAAGGTCAACAGGAATTCTTGGGGAGTTGTTCTAGTTTTATTTGGATAGGGATTTATATCAATACACTAGTTGGAGTGATAGTGCTAGGTAATTTTGACATACCTACTTAGTACAAAGCGAGTAATTAAAAGAGTTTCCCATTGGCGGCAATAGTTTCAAAATTTTATCCAGTTTGAGCTAGGAATGCAATATTCTCAATATTGCATGGAAAGTGTGCCAAAAAAAAGAAATAAAAATAGATGTTTATTTGGGACACCCACAAAACAGACAGAATTAAAAAACAATTAAAACTAACGATAAGTACCTAATAATTAGTTACTAACATTACCGCAGTATCTCTACGTTGACGTCGTGGTGGGGATTGCGCGTCCCGATGGACCTTAGGTCATACCTAGGGTGAGGGGCCAGACAAAGAGAGATACAATCCGCAAGGCAGTTTTGTGGCGAACTATTGGGCAGTAGCGACCCCACGAACCTAATCTCCCGGGAGAAGTTTTGTTCCTCATCTCCGGCTTGCCTTTATTGGCTGGCCAGAGTGAACACTGACGATGAACAGAGCTCTCACCTCTTTCTTGCCTTAATCGGCCGGTCTGAGTGGAGATTCGCTAGAGCAAACGTGCTCGGGAGAAGTATGTATAATCCAGTAAGATGCTGGTAGGGATCTTGGCCGCACTTCCGGGTTTGTCCTGATAGCCGTGGTATACCTACCTCTCCACTCCTCTAGCACCTCAGGCTATGTTGCCACCTTGGCGCTACGTTACTTTGTGCTAGCGACCGTTTTCGGGGGCCCATTCATTGAGTGTGCAAGTCACCCCCTGCCATTTAAAAGCCGTGTATATTGTTAGTGGTTAGGCAGGGGCCAATAGTTCTTCTATAATAAACGATTATCAGTCCACTAAACCACCCAAACCTATAGCGTTTCATCTTTTGTTTCCATATTCTGCAATAGTACTGCTCCAACCGGAGATTGTCCTTGGGAATACTTTCACAGTGCATACAGGGATAATTGCCGGTTGGTGCCCCATTACATTTGAAATGTCTAACGGGGCCTCTGCGAGTTGGTTTCAGCCCCTCGCCTACCAAAGGACGGGGTCTCCAGGCACCCGAGAAAGAAAAATAACATAAATTAATCTGTACGAGGATAAAAAGGTCCCTATCTCAGCAAATGCTGCGATATTAGAAAAAAAATAAAAATAACACAGCGCTGGTGTTATGATAGGCCACAAAGTCATGTTTCAGCTACGAACGTTTCGTACGCCTACCAAAAGACCGGATCTCCAGGGACCCGAGAAAGAAAGAAAAAAAAAATAGAAAAAACAATTTTATATTTGCGGTTTTCCAGGAATTTTGAGTATGAATTTCGACTGCATTGTTAACTTTGTTCTTTGTTTACGTACAAAAAGTATTAAATTGGTTACATAATATTGATTGATACTAAATTGTTATTTTTTTAAATGCAATACATATGGAGGTTAATAGCGAAATAATAATGAAAAGAATAAAGCTGAAAATTCGATTAAAATATCAATGTAATGCGATAAATACACCTTGCTGGTTCGATAGATGGCATTGTACATTCTCTAAATCGCGCTGTAGTTTCGTAACAGAGCGGAGTAAATTAGTAGTACTTTAAAAAATTCCAATATTTTCATAATAATATGATAGCGCCATCTGTAGCATATACATAAATATATTATATCATAGCCCCTGTCATGCACAGCAAATAAGGACGTTGATTAAAGTCAATTTGGCGTTATGTTTGTGCAGTTAATATTTTTGTATGAAGTGCAAAGTCACTTAATATGAATAAAAATCCTTTTGTACGGAAAAATTAAAAACAATTCCAAATGAAGAATTTTACAAAGTGTAATATCATTTCTGAAGTCGATGTCAAAAATTTAAGAAACAAATTAAGCAGAGACACCTACGGAACTTTCTTTTTATAAAAAAAAGTATGCTATTGTTCACTAAGTATTTGGTGGTGATAAAACTAACTGAGTAGTGAGCAAGTTCTTTACTACCTAAGGAACCTACCACATGATATTTATGTTGATTGGCGATGCAGTAAAGGGTAAATAATAAATAACAAGGCTTGTAGTGTGCACACAATATAATTATACAATTATTTAACGAAAAAGATGATACATACGAGTAGATAGAAGATGATGATTATGAATCAAATAACATATATCTTGTAAGTAGGTACTCTCTAAAAGATATCAAAATCAAAAGTATTTTTTTAAATTAGGCTAAGAGCACAGACAGTCCCCCGAAACGCCCTCCCGTCACCACTTCCTAGTGTTTTAATTGGGAAGAAGAAGTGGCGCAACAAACTCCCCAGCAACACATCTGTCTGCTACGTTTTAAGAACTTGAATTTATACAACAGTCTGCAAAGTAATTAATACATGACACAGAAAAAAATATGTAGGATCCAACATGGAAATCATAATACTCCTAAAGATGTTATATACCTACGCACACGACAATTTTTTACAAGAACAAGCGAACTATATAATAATAAGTGATGATTGCACCTAGCATGGACACCCGCATGGGATATTTAGACATTTCGCTAACAAGTAAAAACTAGCTGTAACAGCCTCATATGAACATTGACTGTCATCCTTTTCATGTGTTTTTATAGCTTTTTTTAAATCACGTAACTCTTCTGAGCAATTCGAGTTTTCTTCTGATGATTTTGATCCGCATGAAGCATTCGACTGCACCGCCAACACCAGGCAAGCCAGAACCTGAAACAACAACATGGTCAACATTTTTCAACCAGAGCAAAGTGAAGAGGATTATGTGGTTCGATATGATACATAATATGCAGCTCTGCAAAGCTGGCCAGTCGATGGCTGATCAGCACCCGGTCAGAAGCCGCGACTGACGTATCTTGTTGACGACTATAGTCATGAATATTGTTCAAAATGAATTATACTCACCAACACAACCAGGCCCAGGTTCTTCATTTTGCTTCTTTGTAAGTAGTTTTCTGGTCAGTAAAAAACAGAAGACGAAAATGATGCTTTTGCAAGCAGCTCATGCACTTATATACTCCAAAACGCCGATGCTTACGACATGTGGTGTTCAAGCGCTCCATTGTGGAGGGGGCACATTAATATTGACACAACTGGCACATTTTTATCGAGCCCATAAAAGTACTGAAACAATAATTGTACGATGTTTATTTATTATTAATTTATCATCCTTCAGAAATCGGGCACTGCAATAACAACCTCACAAGAGTTGCTTGGCAAAGCAGGTTGTGTGTAGGACGAGTGTGGACACGGCACAAGGTTGTTTGTTGTCACATTAACCGGGTAGCACACACACACTAAAATATGTGTCCCCCTCACCCTGCATGCCAATACATCAAAACAGATCGACTCCTCTGACAGATTTTTAACTCTGTCTCCCACGAGATAGTTCCGCGACCGAGAGAGCAACTAGCGGCACCAGCATGCAGCGACTTTCTGCTTTGTTAAATATGCTGCACCTCTTGTTTAGACGCTGTATCCAGTTGCACAGTACGCGTATCCCCGCGTTCTGCGGAATCTACTGAGGGAAGCAAAGGCGTCACTTTGCTTGCCGCGTGAACTTTAGAAGCTTCTCAAAATCAATTTGCCTAACCTTTTCCCAAGTACGGTGGGGTCGGCTTCCAGACTAACTGGATATACTGAGTACCAGTATTGTACACAGACCGACTGTCTTTTGTGATCTCCACAGTTGTATAGCCAAGTCCAATCAAGTATTATTAAATTAGGCCACTAGGGAGGTCGGCGCGCAGCACCCAGTCGTAGCCGATGTCCCACAGGAGCGGCCCCAGAACTGAACCCTGTGGAACACCGCACGGTGTAGATGACGGTTTTGTCCGTTAAATAAGCCTCCACCACGCGGCGATACCTGCTGATACGGCAATTTATCTACATGTACAGTGTACACTAATTAAAAGAGGAAAGATTTGTTTGTTTGATATTTGTACGTTTGTTTGTTTGAATTGAATAGGCTCCGATACTACTTGACCGATTTGAAAAATTCAGTCACCATTAGGAGCTTACATTATATTATCCTTGATGAAAAAATCAGAGATCCTTGAGAAAATTGCAATCATGTAACTCAAAGCAGCAAAATGTTGCCTAGAAATTTCATAATTCGGCGTGCGCTGAGAAAACTATTGATGTTACATAAAAATAATGTACTACATAATCGAAGTACTGACCCATTATTACCTATAAAAAAACTCCACGAGGGTACATGTCTAACTGTTAGGGTCAAGTCACAATGAAAGCTCAAGTGGCTGCAAAAAAGTTGGGGGTCCTTGCAAAAGTGAGACGGTGCATCACGCCGGAACAACTGTTTCAAGCGCAAGTTCGGTCGTGTATGGAGTACTGCTCTCATCTTTGGAACGGATCTGCCAAATACCAGCTTGATACCCTTGAGTCAATTGAGAAACGAGCCATCAATGATAGGCTCGTCGAGTCGAAGCTCCAAAGTCTCGAGCATCGACGCCGAGTTGCATTTTGGGGAATGTGCGATGGAATTGCATAAATTAATTCCGCCAAGCCCTTTCCATCATCAGACCACAAGACGAACGGCGATGCGCCACCGGTACATGGTGGAAATCCCACTCACACGCACAAAACGTTTTGGGAACACATTCATAGTGCGTAAAGCAAAGGAGTGGAATTCCTTGCCGGAGTCTGTGTTAGCTACAACCTGGGAGTCTTAAGTCAAGAGTGAATAGGTTACTTCTAGGCAAGCGTGCTCCATCTTAGTCCGCATCATCGCTTACCATCAGGTGAGATAGTGGTCAAACGCGTGCCTATCAAAAAAAAAAAAAAAAAAAAAAAAATTCAAATAATTCAATCAAAACCCCGGGGTAATGGAATGATGGTAATTTTAGTATCACGATATTAAGTCTTATCCATTCAAATGGTTTGATAATTAAGGTTGATGTAAATTACACTTATTTATTTATTTAAAAGGCACACCAACAACTTATTTACAAAATTAATTATGTAACATGTGACGTCAAGGGTCCTGTGTAAATAAGCCACTTACAGGCATGCACAACTTTCACATTAATATTACATACATATTACAACATAAATTCATTTAGCAATAATAGGAAAAAAAAAATCATTAACAAATTGAAAGTAATTAAATTGATCTGTAAAACATAAAGATAAATATTATAAGTAATTGAATTATGAAATTAAAATAAAATTAATTGGATTACACAACAATTTTCATTAAAACAATTTTGCTATTAATTAAAATATTGTACAAAAAAGAAGTTTGAATATAATATAAATTAATTAAGTAGGATCTTGAACTGACAAATATTAAAAGAGAAAAGAAAAAAGGGCCTACGGATCATCAATCTGACTTCATCATTATCGACTTTAATTGGGCTAGAGAGTCGGAGATGTCGATGTTGTCTTGGCTGCTAGAGGAGATCGCATTATACGTGTTCATCATTCTGTTTAGGGGGGCGGCACGACCGAGGTTAGTGCGACAACTTCTGGCTGCAAATGTTCTACATATTCTCACAAATGTTCAAGCAGATCGGGAGTACATGTTATGCTATTGTCAATTTTGTACAGTAGAACCATGTCAGCCAAAGTTCTACGTTCTTGTAGAGAAGGCAGTTTGAAGTGTCGCATACGTTGCGGGTAGTCGGCTCTGTAAGGACAGCTGTGGTCTTTGAATCTTAGGCATCGAGTGAAATTACGTTGGACTCTTTCGATACGGTTTGTATGGACATTATAAATTGGGTTCCAGACCGGGGATGCATAATCCAACGAGCTACGGACAAGACAGTTGTACAGTGATTTAAGAGCGATCGTGCTTTTAAATTCCATACAGGTTCTCTTAAAAATCTCGTCATTTTAACCGCTTTTGCAATAATGCTGTCGAAGTGTGGATTAAATTTTAAATTTTAAAAACACTTTAAATTGGTGAAGCCTTTTTTTTTAGGGATGGGTAATCATCAAATGACTTCCCCCGCTCTGGGCGGAGCGGGAGGGAGTGTCAGACTCTTACTGACTAAAACCCATCCATGTTCCTTCAGTGCCCTTTGTGTTCCGGAGCCACGGTATTTCTTTCGAACAGCCCCGCGACTCCGGCAGGCGTCGGCCCTTTCGGGCCCCTCTGTGTTGCTGAATCTCTTTGAGGCGCGCGTGGAACCCTAACGCGCCGTCGACACGGCCTGTCGTCAGAAGACGGACGGACGGCGAGCCACCCACAGCTCGCCGTCCACAGGCCCGCGCCTACGGTGGCCGGAGGTTACCAGGTGGTGGCCTCCGACGCCCGCGGCATAGAGCGGACTGCCCTACGTTGAGTCTATTAAGAACACATACCTACCCTATAATAGGGAGGTATCGCGGGCGATGTGCTAGTAGTTTATAAAGTTGCAGCTGCAATATTCTAGCGTTCGTTTACCTCGGAACTCTGTCATTGTCAACCTAAGTTGCCACCCGATTTGGGATGTTATTTGGTACAGTGAGTTAACAAATTTTTGCTCATTACAAAAACGTAGGCGTCCACAGACCCGCAAAATTGGTGAAACCTGACCTTTCGTTTAAAAGTTACAACGGGTAGGTATAAAATGCTTGTAAACACACAGCTACAAGAGATGAAGTTCGCGGAGAACCAATTAAACCCGCGCTTACGAAGTCCCGGGCGAAGTGTTACATGCATAATAATGTTACTTTGAAAAGTGTGAAGTTTTGATTTGATGCCAGTCAGAAATACTTTGAGATGCGATTGAAACCGTGAGAATTATAAATGTTAAGTTGAAGTCAGGCATTTTTGCGTGTCCTCGAAACGGCGATTGGCGGCGACCTCTCGCGTCCGGCCCTGGTCCAAGCCATGGTCCGGAGCGAGACGGAATGGGACGCCGTTGCCTCCTTCTGCGAAGCAGTCATGCTAGCGAAGGAGGTGGCGGAGCGGGAGAGGAGACCCTCTCGTCCCAGCCGCCGTGGTGGACGCCGCGGGCGTCGGGGGCCACCTGGTGACCTCCGGCCACCGTAGGCGCGGGCCTGTGGACGGCGAGCTATGGGTGGCTCGCCGTCCGTCCGTCTAGTGACGACAGGCCGTGTCGACGGCGCGTTAGTGTTCCACGCGCGCCTCAAAGAGAGTCAGCAACACAGAGGGGCCCGAAAGGGCCGACGCCTGCCGGAGTCGCGGGATTATTCGCAAGAGACACCGTGGCTCCGGAACACAAAGGGCAATGAAGGAACATGGATGGGTTTTAGTCAGTAGAAGTCTGACACTCCCTCCCGCTAACACCCAGAGCGGGAGGAGTCATTGGATGATTTCCCATCCCTAAAAAAAAAAAAAAAAAAGGCATTTTTGCGTAAGTATACTAAACTTATACGTACGTTGTGTAATTTTTGCCTGTAAATGACATTTCCGGCGAACAATTGATTTTATTGAAGGGTAGGTAGGTACAATTATGTGAAATGCATAAAAATACGTAGTCTAGAGGCTTAACTTTATTGTTACGGACAAGAAGTAGTATCTATCACCTACAAATGAAGTACTTTGCACTTTGAGATTTGCAGCTGGCAGTTAAATTATTACTTGTGAAGATGTGGGAACGTTTGTGAGTCGACAGCCTGCCGTATTATCTCTGGTATTTTACATCGAGTCACATCAGTGCGGTAGCTGCTTCGTAACAGACATTCATGAAGATAGACGATAGTGAAGCAGAATCCGCAGAACTAAGTCTTCTGCAGATTTTATATTATGCGGAGATATTCATAAAAACTCACTATTTTCATTAATTCGGAAAAAATATCGGTTCTCATTCAAGAGATTGGGTCGAGTGATCCCGCGAGTCCACTTCGAGTGGGTCCAGTTGTCAAAGACTCGTACATATTGTTTTCTATGTAAGAATATCATAGTACATCTATTCTTCTTTTTCATTCATTCATTCTAATACATAAAAACGAGATTTTTTGATTCACGGTGAACTTCTCCGAAACGACGTATTCCACATTGGGCACCCGCTTAAATGGCACCTGAGTAAATGGCACCTGGGGTATTACGTATGGGGTATTACCATATACGGCACCTATCGATATTTTTCGCAGGTGCCATTAGTGGAATAATTTGTCATTTAAAGTTTTATTCCATAAATGGCACCTACAGATCAGTGGGTACTAGTGTTGGGAAGTTTATTTTTTGTAAGACGTTAAAATAAAAAGTAAAACGATTAAAATCAGTAAAGAGTTTAATAACATAATTAAAATATAACTTCTGTAAGATTTAAATTATTTTAATATCACAATCAGTTTCCTTAATCACATGTATTGCAAAATCAGCCTTGAGTTACATTGTTATTTAGAACAAATAAACCTATTTTTAAGGTTTGTTTATGATTATTTCTCTTCTTAGGAACCTTTGTCATCAATTTTTTTTTTAAATATAAGACAATCAATAATTGTCATTTCTATTGTATAAAATCAGTCTTATAAGCTATTTCTTATTACTTATTTAAAACACATAAACATAGATTAGTCGCCACAAATATAATTTTAAAAGGGCTGACCTTTTTACAATTAATCTTAACAACTTACTAACTAACTTACTTAATAACTTACTTGTGGCTAAATATTGTCAATTGGCCATTTTATTAAAAACGTAGCCTTTCCATACAGTGACCTAGAGAAATATAGCCACTTTTGTACTCTTCTACTATATTATTTATTAATTGGTTCCTACGTTCTGCTTATCTTTGGGATTTCGACTTTTCCATTTTTCCGCGGATTTCAGTGTAACTCGTGCCATTTTCTTGAAGAATCCTTAAAATTTTTGCTACTGTTTTTTATTGATAGCTTTAATCATTGAGTAGAATGTTTCAGGATAATTATTTGTCTTGTGAGCCTGGCCGTAACAACACCAGTTGTTGGACCAGAATCTGTGGTCAATCCACTGAGTTACCATGTAATCAATAAAATGTGTTACGTTTATATTGGATGGACTCTCACTCATAATGTAAAGCCAAGCCTCCTCCAAAGTACCTGGTGGCAAGTGTGGTAGCACATTACACAAATCGACGTGTTTTCTATAAATACTGGTTTTTGTAGAATAATTATTCTACAAAAAATAAACGTCCCAACACTAGTACCTACTGATCTGTAGGTGCCATTTATGGAATAAAACTTTAAATAATAAATTATTCCACTAATGGCACCTGCGAAAAATATCGATAGGTGCCGTATATGGAATATCTCAGGTGCCATTTAAATGGGTGCCCAATGTGGAATACGTCTCCGAAACGGCATGACCTACTTTCTTTTACTTTCTTAGACTAGCTGTGCCCGCGACTTCGTTCGTTGATGTGATGTGTTGCATATACAAACGACCCCTGAGGAACTCCGGCATCGATAGGCATGAGGTCAGAGGAGCAACCGTCAACAACTACTCGTATCGACCGTTCACTGACGAAGTCTGATATTCAGCTACAAAAACCAGCTGAGATGCCATAAGCAGAAAACTTGCTGAGTAAACATGCGTGCCAGACTCTGTTAAAGGCCATCGAGATATCGAGTGACACGGCAAGTGCTTCGCCGTGCCTCTCGATGGCCTCGCCCCAGCAGTGCGTGACATACACAAGAAGATCGCCAGTAGACCGTCCCCGGCGGAACCCATATTGACGGTCACTGAGGAGATCATTGTCTTCAAGGTAGGTCAGCAACTTACTGTTTATTTACATTTTACTATATTAAAAAAAAATACTGGGTACATAGAATCGATTTATTATTGAGGAGCTCGATGATGCTTAATAAAAACAGCCGCACGGGTCGATCTTCAAGGTTAACCAACGCTTGCCAAGGTTAGTCTGTTGGATGGATGACCATCTTGACATACTGAGTTGCCTTCGTGTCTCGGAAAGCATGTTAAGCCTTTGGTACCGGCTGCCATTTTCAGATTTTTGGCAGTCTTTACGGATAATCAGAATTCAGTAAAATCTGACTCCATTCTTGCCAACTATAACATAACTTTGAAATTGCTACAAAGTACTTGTAAAAAATTGTAAAAGTGGAAATAAAGTTTTTATTTATTTATTTATTTATTTATTTAACTATAACAGCCGCAAAGGTACTTCACCTTCGCGGCTGTTATAGTTACCTACTTTGAAGCGTAATACCAAAAATACGATATGGGTCGATTTTGATGAAATAAACGCTATATGTTACTCGGGTTATCACTTAATATTTTGAAGTACTTACCTACATTTTTAATCCAATCTGTGGTTACCTAATGCGTGATGCTCGCACAAATATGTAATTTTTGTGTTCTATGTTTCCGAGGCACGGAAGTTAGAGAAAACGTTGCACCCGACTAAGAATTCCTCTTGTTACCTGTATCGTGGGAGCATTAACAAACATATAATATACACATACACAAACAGCCACACAAATATTTGTTGTCGCGACACGCAGCGCAGCAGTCAATCGCTCAACCACTGCGCCAACCAAAGATATAATGCCGCTCTCGTCCCGGTGTGCCGCCGGCCTTGAGCTCCGGCTCGGATTGCTTACCGGCTGTATAGCTGAACAGCTGGATCCTTCGGAAATTCGGTGGCTGACATTTGTCTTTTCTTATATTGCCTATTAAGGCGCGTCCCCGAGCAAAACGCAGCGCTAACCGTGGTTTGTGCAGTTTTTTGGAGCTATATACTGTTTACCCAAAAGAAATATCAACTTATAAAAAATACATTAAATTTCTACATAATCTTGGCTTCAAAATGGAAAATTTTTGTTTTTTATTACTAAGTATAATGTTTAATTAAGTAAGCAATCTCCTCACAACGAAACCCCAGAAATGAGAAAAAAATACTGAAAACATGCATCTTCTCGAAAACTAACGATTATTTTGTTTTTGTACTTACACTAATGGATAGGCAATTTAATTATGAACATTTTGGTAGAAATATTTTTTTCAAACGACCAAAATTAGATTTTATAACGATTTTATTCAACATTCTGAGTGTATTCGCTATTGTACATCTTGCGCTGTTATTGAGGGAAAAAATGCTCAAGGTTATTTGGTCAGGGTACGGCCATAATGTTACCTTCTAAGGGGAATACAGGCGTATAGATATAGTATGGTGTTATTAACATGTAGTACCTATAAAAACATGTTTTTGCAGTCTTTAGCAATAAATATTATTATAATTATATAGATTCAATATTGTGTTAATACACAATTAATTGTAGCTTGTACCTTCTGAACAAACAAGCGAGTAGAGGGCACGCTGGTCGACAGGTGAGCAACCGTTCTAAACAAACACTACAGTATTGTGTTCTGGCTATAAAGAAATTTTCGTCACGAGTCCAACATATTGCTCCGTATCCCCAGACGGAGTATATCCATGAAGATTTCCCCACAAAAAAAACAGGCTCAACCGCGGGATCTTTCTACACATACTAGCATATTCGGCAAACTTGTTTTGCTAAATTAAAAAATAGCCTACGACCTATTCTTAAACCTACCCAATTAATAAACATGTCGGAACGCGCCTAGATTCCACAACAGAACCGGCAGCAGGGGGGTTGCCTGCTTCAGAGTCTGACATGGCGTAGGTGCTCGAGCAACAAAACACCACACAATCAATCACTAATTGTATTGCGTTCATTAATTACACGTGTACAAAATACGTCAAGGTGGAAGTAGGTGAAGAGACAGTTTCAGAGTGGTGCTCTCAGTTCGATGGTTCGTCCAAGACTGGCCGTCCGAAAGCGTGCAACCCACTATGACTCTGCCCTTATGCTTCAACAACTACCGAAACAATTCAAACTAGATTCTTTTAATCAAAAATCAACCGGATATCCGACAAACACATAAAATTGATATATTGAGAGAAGTTCGATAGCAAACACTGTGATTCTAAAAATCTCGTTTTTTATGTATTATAATAGATGTACTATGATATTCTTACATAGAAAACAATATGTACGAGTCCAGGCCCCACTCGAAATGGACTCGCGGGGTCACTCGACCCAATCTCTTGGATAGGTGGACTGGACCCACTGCCCCATTCAAGTTTTGATACAGTCACGAAGTAAAGACGAAATTTTAGTTTATTTTTAAGACTTAAAACATAGCAAAATTATTCAATTAGGCATTTACACTTACGCCCCACTCTTATTCACTAACACTAAAACTAAATGTTAGAGGGCGGGACCAGCTGATCGAAGACGCTCGCTGACAGTACAGTAACGATAAAATGTAAAGACATAAATACTTTTGAAGATGACCTAAATAACACATTGATCTCTGTTATGAATTGGCTTAATATAAGTGTCTTTCACGACAACAGTTGCCCAAAGAGCTAAAAAAAAGACAAAAAAATAATAATGAAAAAGTGTTTATTCACGGAAATACATTTTACAAACAAAATCGTTACCTCTGCCAAGTTTGCTGTGTCAAAATTTTTGGAAACATTTTGCGTCTTTGAGTTACATGATTGCAATTTTCTCAAGGATCTCTGATTTTTTCATCAAGGATAATAGGTCCGAATATAATGTAAGCTCCGAATGGTGACTGAATTTTTCAAATCGGTCAAATAGTATCGGAGCCTATTCAATTCAAACAAACAAACGTAAGTACAAAATTAAATAAACAAACTAACAAATCTTTCCTCTTTTAATTAGTGTAGATGTAGATAAATTGCCGTCTCAGCAGGTATCGCCGCGTGGTGGAGGCTTATTTAACGGACAAAGCCGTCATCTACCCCGTGCGGTGTTCCACAGGGTTCAGTTCTGGGGCCGCTCCTGTGGGACATCGGCTACGACTGGGTGCTGCGCGCCGACCTCCCTACTGGCCTAATATAATAATACTTGATTGGACTTGGCTATACAACTGTGGAGATCAGAAAGGCAGTCGGTCTGTGTACAATACTGGTACTCAGTTATATCCAGTTAGTCTGGGAGCCGACCCCACCGTACTTGGGAAAAGGTTAGGCAGATTGATTATGAGTAACTTCTAAAGTTCACGCAGCAAGCAAAGTGACGGCTTTGCTTTCCTCAGTAGATTCCGCAGAACGCGGGGATACGCGCACTGTGCAATTAGATACAGCGTCTAAACAGGAGGTGCAGCATATTTAACAAAGCTGAAAGTCGCTGCATGCTGGTGCCGCTAGTTGCTCTCTCGGTCGCGGAACTATTTCGAGACTAAGTTAAGAATCTGTCAGTGGAGTCCATCTGTTTTGATGTATTGGCATGCAGGGTGAGGGACACACATATTCTATAGTGTGTGTGTGCTACCCGGTTAATGTGACAACAAACAACCTTGTGCCGTGCGAGTGCCAACGGTCACCTTGTCCGCACTCGTCCTTCACACCACCTGCTTTGCCAAGCAACTCTTGTGAGCTTGGTATTGTAGTGCCCGATTTCTAAAGCATGATTAATTAATAATAAATAAACATTGTACAATTATTGTTTCAGTACTTTTATGGGCTCGATAAAAAATGTGCCAGTTGTGTCAATATTAATGTGCCCCCTCCACAATGGAGCGCTTGAACACCACGTGTCGTAAGCATCGGCGTTTTGGAGTATATATATAAGCGTATGAGCTGCTTGCAGAAACATCTATAGCCTCGGCTGGGGGCCTTAAATTCACCTAGGCCCACACAGGTAGGGTTCGTACGCTGTGAGTGGCGATCGACAAAAAAAAATGCACAAGCATCAGTAGTCTTCTGATTTTTACTGACTAGAAAACTACTTACATAGCAGCAAAATTAAGAATCTGAGCCTGGTTGTGTTGGTGAGTATAATTCATTTGAATAGTATTCATGACTATGAACGCCGTCACTACCTGGTGCTGATCAGCCATCGACTGGCCAGCTTTGCAGAGCTGCATATTATGTATCATATCGAACCACATAATCCTCTTAACTTTGATCTGGTTGAAAAATTCTTCCCATGTTGTTGTTCCAGGTTCTGGCTTGCCAGGTGTTGGCGGTGCAATCGAATGCTTCATGCGGACCAAATTCATCAAACGAAAACTCAAAATGCTCAGAAGAGTTACGTGATTTAAAAAACGCTATATGAATATGAATAGCCCACTGAATGTTCCCAAAAGGCAGTTCAAGTTAGATTATACAAGTTAGCGGATTGTCTAAAGGTCCCATGCGGGTGTCTGTGCTAGGTGCAATCATCACTTATTATTATATAGTTCGCTTGTTCTTATAGATGTTTGTCGTGTACGTATATAAATAACATCTTAACCGTATAGTATAGTATAGTATAGTATAGTATAGTATAGTATAGTATAGTATAGTATAGTATAGTATAGTATAGTATAGTATAGTATAGTATAGTATAGTATAGTATAGTATAGTATAGTATAGTATAGTATAGTATAGTATAGTAAAGTATAGTATAGTATAGTATAGTATAGTATAGTATAGTATAGTATAGTATAGTATAGTTCGGTAGTAGGTCCATTTGGACCTTGACAGGCGAACCTCCGCCGGCTCGGTATTAGGTCCAATTTAACCTAAAAGATATGTCATACGACATCCTTATTATCAACGCTGTTACTGATAACGCTACTTAGAAAATCTTTTGTTTGACTGTTAATTAAAACAATTGGATGAATAAGTCATATGAAAGCGCTCTCATGATAATAGCCGTCCACTATCAACCATATGTTTTTTTTTTTTAATTTTGTGGGTGTACCAAAACGATTATGCTAATCGTTAATTTTTAAAATTCAGTCTAATCGATGAATATAAATGAGCAATTATCGTAAATCGATTCTAAGAAATACGTTTCAGGCATGAAATACAATATGCAATAATGATAATTATTCTTTATGTTTTGTCATGTAATTCAAACAGGTTTTTAGACATTAGGAATGAAACTAAGTGAAAAATTTCATCGGACCGAATTGATTCGTTAATGTTACTTGCTCAAAATTTAAATTCAGAATGCGCTCGTGATTCCAAAATATTATATTTTATTGAAAATGTTGAGAGTTTATTTTATATTTTCATCATAAATATATACCGGGCATTCTATATGAAACCCATACAGAATGCTCAGTATACATTAATGTAGGTATGTCAAGTAGGGTTAGGACATTGGCATCAATTTAAAAAAAAAACATGAGTGCGCTATGCATCAGATTGTTTTTTATGTAATCATGAAAATTGGTTATGTGTGTATATTTGTAATAGATTCGTTCAGATGTTTTTTTTTCTTCTGCTGCCAAAGGGAGGTGTGAATGCTTTTTGGCTGTATGAATGAGAGTGTTTGTGTGGATGTAGTTTACGGCTGTGTTAAAAACAAAATACAACACGACCGAGGCACGGAGGAAACTCGACTTGTTAAGATGGTCACCCATCCCCAGACCAACCTTGGCAAGCGTTGCTTAACCTTGAAGATCGACCCGTGCGGCTGTCGTTATTTAGCCACGAGCTCTTCAATATTAGATGTTCAATTTTAAAATATGTATTTTTAATCTGTAGTAATTTGCATCGCTGAAAACAGTCATTAATATTTCCATGCTTTTGTCATATTAGTCAGCCATTATTCTACATGAAAGTGTATACGACAGCTTAAGGTGGATGCTCCAGGGTAGCCCGCGAAATTCAAATATTTGCAATGTTTTTTGCAATTTGCAGGTCATTGTGAAGCTGTATGTTGAACAAAATACGGTTCGCGATCGTAAAGAGCATTTATCTAAAGGATTATAACCATTTGAATCATCAATATAACCCTATAAGTCACCATATAACCCAGTAACTCGATTGAATGTGATTTCGTGAAAAAGTCATTCAATTGAGTTGTATGAACTTAGAGGGTTATATTGGTAATTAAAATGGGTATAATTCTTTAGATAAATATGCGTTACTGCCGCGAATTGTATTTTATTTAACATATAGCTTCACACTGACCGGCAAATTGCAAAAAATATCAAAATATTTGAATTTCGCGGGCTACCCTGGCGCTCCCACCTTAAACAAAAACACCTTTTTTTAATGACGTTTTATATTAATTTTGTACTCCGCCGTGAACATGGCGCTTGCAACAGTGCCGAAATATCGGAAACTCGCAAATAAAAAGGTAGCAAAGGTACATGGTAGCAATCCCGTTATCTAATGTTAGTGATCATGAATGTTTAAAACAATATATCGTTTTATATTAATTACTCATTTTAGAAAGGATTCCGTCAAAAAATCAAAAACCATGAAAATACTAAAATCGCGGGCGAAGCCTCGGACAAAAACTAGTCAAATCTAAAACTCGCAATAATTTTCTTCTAATATTTTTTTTCTGAATAACGAGCACATTCTAAATTTAAATTTCGAATAAAAGCAAAATTCAGCGCGAAATTGGTCGTGGGTCAGTTGTTTTTTTTTTTTTAATTCTCAGAAATTGCCGCCTAGAAATCTATTTAACCGTATAGTTCGGTTGTAGTACCAATTGGACCTTGACAGGCAAACCTCCGCCGGCTCGGTTGTAGTACCAAATGGTACTAAGAGTTAGGTCATACGACATCCTTATTATTAACGCTGTTATTAATAAAACTACTTAAAGAATCTTATGTACGACTGTTAACTAAAACAATTGGATAAAAACGTTATATAATATAATATATAATATGTATTGTATATAATTAAGTTAAACATTGTAAATAAATTAGTCATCAAGCTGGAGTCGACTTTGATTCATCTCCTACAACTCCTCTCACTGTGGCCAAGACACCTTTAGCCGTGATCGATCCTATGAGTCTGTGGGATCGGCAGTGAGAAAACCATTTCCTGTGTACATTGCACGACGTACACAAAACCCCTATTCCTACCCCAGTTCCGTCTGTTACCGTAGGTCTCCTTGTAACAGGGGGCGGTCGAGGCTGGGGACGGAGTTATGGCAGTGTCGTTCGACATAGCCAACGCCTTCAACTCCGTCCCCCACTCGACGATATTGGAGGCACTCCGCTATCATGGAGTGCCCCAATACTTGCGGGCTCTCCTGGCCGACTACTTGGAGGACCGGGAGGTCCTCCTCGTAGACAAAACGGCCAGGTTGCGGCGGTACGGCGCAGAGTGCGGTGTTCCGCAGGGGTCGGTACTTGGGCCCCCCCTGTGGAACATCGGGTTCGATTGGCTCCTGCGGGGAGCCCTCCTCCGTGGCACGAGTGTCATCTGCTACGCGGATGACACTCTGCTCACTGCCCGGGGGAGGACATTTAGGGAGGCGGCCTGTCTGGCCTCGGCTGGCGGATCCTTGGTCGCAGGGAGGATCCGCCGCCTGGGGTTGAGGGTGGCGCTGAACAAGACCGAGGCCGTGTTCTTTCGCGGGCCTCGGCAGCGCTGCCCTCCAGATGCCCACATCAATGTGGAGGGCATCAGGGTGGGGGTCCAGGCCCAGATGAAGTACCTGGGCCTGGTACTGGACAGCAGGTGGCGCTTCGGCCCGCATTTCAGCGGGCTGTCGACGCGCCTGCTGAAGGCCGCCGGCGCCCTGTCCTGGCTCCTCCCTAACCTGGGGGGACCCAGCGCGCGATGCCGGCGCTTGTATGCCGGCATCTTAAGGAGTATGGCCCTCTACGGGGCCCCAATCTGGGCGGACTCCCTCAGCAGGAGGGAGAATGCGACAGCCATCCGCAGGCCACAAAGGGCCATTGCACAGCGGGTGGCGAGGGCCTACCGGTCGGTAGGCTTTTCGGCGGCGTGCGCTCTGGCGGGCACCCCTCCTTGGGAGTTGGAGGCTTGGGTGCTCGCCAGGGTGTACGAATGGACGGCTCGCCGAAAAGCGCTCGGGGAGCGCCCTGTCGCAGAGGAGCGGGAGGCGGTGCGGAGGGAGGCGAGGGACGCCATTGTCGTCCATTGGACGCAGGACCTCGCCTCCGCCACCTTTGGTCGTCGGACCCTGGACGCGCTCGGTCCAGTCTTGCGAGACTGGCTCGAGCGCCCGCACGGCTTCCTTTCCTTCCGTCTGGTGCAGGTGTTGTCAGGCCACGGCTGTTTCGGCACGCACCTGCACCGGATCGGGAGGGAGGAGACACCGGCGTGTCACGACTGCGGCGCGGCGGAGGACACGGCGCAGCACACACTGGAGGTGTGCCCAGCTTGGTCCGAGCCGCGTCGCAGTCTCACTGCGGAGATCGGACAGGACCTCTCCCTTCCCAGCGTGGTCAGATGCATGCTGGGGAGTGAGGAGTCCTGGGCCGCGGTCGCCTCCTTTTGCGAGGATGTCATCTCGCAGAAGGAGGCGGCGGAGCGCGCGCGGGAGGACGACCCTCTCGCTGCGCCGCTCCGCAGACGAAGGCGAGGTCGGAGAAGACGCCCTCTTCTCCCTCCTCGCGGTGGTGATGGGGGGGCGACAGGCGCGGGGGCGCCTCCGCCCGCATTGCACACGTCACCACCATCGTCGGAGGTTCCCGGCCCTCCCCCAACGGGGGGGGCGTGAAGGGCCCGCTGTGAAGGCGGGCGGTCGTCGGAGGTGGACTGGACGTAAAGGCTACGCCGATCTCCCAGTCCACCCCCACTCAGACGCTGCGGGAATTTCATGCTGGGTTGTTTTAGTGGGTATACCGGGCTTGCCCGGGGAGTCCCACATACCCCTCCCACTCCCCCGAGTGAGAGGGTATGCGTAATGCATTTTTTCCCAGCCGAAACAAAAAAAAAAAAAAAAAAAAGGTCTCCTTGTAACAGACTTCCCGCACGTAAATCAAACGTAACATACGTTTGGTATATGGTTTGTATGATAGGTTAGGGCGTTAGGGTTACTAGGGTGCTAGGTAGTTGTTGTAGGGCTAGGTTCGGTCAGTAGGGTCTTAGGCAACTCATAGACACTAGGCTCAATTGTCTCGGACGTAGCCACACTGGACGCATTTGGAGTAGCGGCCGTACTAAGCTGCAAGTCTTGGTGCGTTCAAGCGTCAATAATTCTTTCGTTTATAACCCGCAAAGTTACTATTTTTTCAAAATAAAATCCAAGTTTTTAAATGTGATAATCGCCGTCCACCATCAACCATATTGTTTTTTTTTTAATTTTTTGGGTGTACCAAAACGATTATGCAAGTCGATGATTTTTAAATGAGCAACTATCGTAAATCGATTCTAAGAAAAAATACGTTTCAGGCATGAAGTACAATTTTCTCATGTAATTCAAAAAGGTTTTTAGACATTAGGAATAAAAATAAGTGAATAATTTCATCGGACCGCCTATGTGGCGTGGGTTTTCGCGCCAATTCGTTTATGTTACTTACTTACTCAAAATTTGAATTCAGAATGCGCTCGTAATTCAAAACTATTATATTTTATTGAAAATATTGAGAGTTTTGTGTTGATATTTTTAAAAATATACCGAGCATTCCATATTATGAAACCCATACAGAATCCCCAGTATAAAATAATGTTCGTATGTCAAGTAGGTAGGTGGTTTTTTTTCTTCTGCTGCAAAAGGAAGGTGTGAATGCTTTTTGGCAGTATGTATGTGAGTGCATGTGAGTGAGCTCGCGGCTAAACATTCAAAGCCGCACAGGTCGATTTTCCAGGTTAAGCAACGCTTGTCAAGGTTGGTCTGTGGATGGGTGACCATCTTAACATACTGGGTTTCCTCCGTGCCTCGGAAAGCACGTTAAGCCGTTGGTCCCGGCTGTCATTTGTAGATCTTTGGCAGTGGTTACGGATAGTCAGAAGCCTTCAAATCTGACTCCAGTCGTGCCAAGAAGGACCGTGTAACCCAGTTAACGGGTTGTGGAGGTCTGGTAGACAGCCGCTCTACGTAAAATCATGGTATTCACCCGACCCCAATAAAGTTGGGAAAAGGCTAGGCAGATGATGTATGTGTGTGCATGTGTGGATGTTTGTAGGAAGGTATGTCTATTATTTTGGAACGCCTGGTAGCTTAAAGCTGTGTTAAAAACAACACGTCCGAGGCACGGAGGAAACTCGATATGTTAGGGTGGTCACCCATCATGGCCCTCTACGGGGCCCCGGTGTGGGCGCGTTCCTTGCGGCAGCGTGCTGCCAACTATCTGAACGCGCCCCAAAAGGTGATGGCCCTAAGGATGGCCCGAGGGTACCGCACGATCTCGCGCGAAGCGGTGTGTCTCCTTGCCGGATTGCCGCCATGGGATCTGGAGGCGATAGTCCTCGCGCGCCTGCATGATTAACGCGTGGAGGTACTACGCCGGGGGGAAACTCCGCTAACGCGGCAAATTGTCGCGCAGCGGACAGACCTCCGGCGCGATCTCATGGCGTCATGGAGACGACGACTGTCGCAACCCAGTGCAGGGCACGCCACGATAGTGGCGATAAGTCCCCTCTTTGAGGAGTGGCTAGAGAGGCGCCACGGCGTCCTCACCTTCCGCCTGACGCAGGTCCTCACCGGACACGGATGTTTCGGGAGGTACCTGCATCGAATCGGGCGGGAGGAAACGCCCGGGTGTCACCACTGCGAGGATCGACCGGAGGACACGGTGGAGCACACTGTGCAGGTGTGCCCCGCTTGGGCGGCGCACCGCCGTGTCCTCGAAACGGCGATAGGCGGCAACCTCTCGCGTCCGGCCCTGGTCCAAGCCATGGTCCGGAGCGAGACGGAATGGGACGCCGTTGCCTCCTTCTGCGAAGCAGTCATGCTAGCGAAGGAGGTGGCGGAGAGGGAGAGGAGACCCTCTCGTCCCGGCCGCCGTGGTGGACGCCGCGGGCGTCGGGGGACACCACCTGGTGACCTCCGGCCACCGTAGGCGCGGGCCTGTGGACGGCGAGCTATGGGTGGCTCGCCGTCCGTCCGTCTCGTGACGACAGGCCGTGTCGACGGCGCGTTAGTGTTCCACGCGCGCCTCAAAGAGAGTCAGCACACAGAGGGGCCCGAAAGGGCCGACGCCTGCCGGAGTCGCGGGATTATTCGCAAGAGACACCATGGCTCCGGAACACAAAGGGCAATGAAGGAACATGGATGGGTTTTAGTCAGAAGAAGTCTGACACTCCCTCCCGCTAACACCTAGAGCGGGAGGAGTCATTGGATGATTTCCCATCCCTAAAAAAAAAACAAAGGCTAAATAATAACAGCCGCACAGGTCGATCTTCAAGATTAAGCAACGCTTGCCGAGGTTGCTCTGTGGATGGAAAGAAAGAAAGAAAATGCTTTATGCATTATGCATTATGCTCTGGGTGTAGCGGGAGGGATCCCGCTACACCCAGAGCGGGAGGAGTCATAGGATGATTTCCCATCCCTAAAAAAAAAAGGGTGGTCACCCATCCACAAACCAACCTTGGCTAGCGTTGTTTAACCTTGAAGATCGACCCGTGCGGCTGTTTTTATTTAGCCATGAGCTTCACAATATTAGATGTTCAATTTTAAAATATTTTTAATCTGTAGTAGGTAATTTGCATCGCTGAAAACATAGTCATTTAATATTTTCATGCATTTGTAATATTAGTCAACCATTACTTTACCGGGCGTTCTAAATAAAAAAAACATACCTTCAAACATACATACATAGGTATGTTTTACAAGTATCTGTTTGGAATATCGAAATAACAGCTTTTTTCTAAATCCATATGAAAGTGTATACGTCAGCATAAACAAAAACACCTGTTTGAATGACGTTTTAAATGAAATACTCATTTTAGAAAGGATTCCGTCAAAAAATCAAAACTCATGAAAATAGTAATATCGCGGGGGAAGCCGCGGACAGATACAAGTCAAATGTAAAACTCGCAATAATTTTTGTCTAATATTTTTTTCTGAATCACGAGCACATTCTAAATTTAAATTTCGAATAAAAGAAAATTCCGCGCGAAATTGGTAATGGATGAGTTGTTTCTTTTGCTAATTTTCAAAAATTGCCGCCTAAAAATCTATTTAAGTGTAATAAGACACCATAAAAATATTATAATCAGTGCTAATTGTATTTTATGGCTTAAAAGTATTAATTCTAGTTACTAAGAATCGATTTATAAAAATCTCTCATTTAAAGTTAATCGAGTCGAATGAAATTTAAAAAAATATCGATTAGCATAATCGATATGACACACCCTAAAAATTAAAAAAAACAAAATGGTTGAACATTTTGAACACAAATTAAGTGTTGCGGTAATGAAATTACGTGTTATTTGATCTGTGCTTGTAAATTGCTTTTAAATCTGGGGTTTTATTGTTCTTCATGATATTTAGTTTCATAATTTTCATACTTGTAATCGTTTTTACATGTGCGTTGGTGATATTTGTGAAAAACAAAAACGTAAACAAACACAGCTGGCGCGAAACTCCGACTTTGGAAATCCAAAAACTTCATTACCGCTTCATATGTCGTTAGAAATATGGATACATTCGTCAGAAAATCAAATGATGAGGAAACCGTTATCCCTGTAATTGAGTTTGAGTGTCCTCAAATCCACAATTTTCATGTTTTTTAGCCTTAAACATCGTTGTCATCAAAACTTCAACGTAATTATTTATTGTCAAGATTCGTTCGTATTTTTAGTTAACTTATGTAGGTATGAAAAAAGACAAAACGAAGAACGCAAATAGAATGATTATGTCTTAATTTTTTCGTATTGCATTTTTTTAACAAGCGAGAACTCAGTTTATTTATCTAATTTCAGAAAATCTAAGTTGACTACCTTTTTTGAGAGGTGAAGTAATTCATATTTAAGACACATTTTTAAGTAGACTGAAGCAATTTGAACGACCTTAACTTGTAGTTTAAGATATTTCTCACAAAGTTATCGTATAATATAGCTACGGAAACAAATTTTTCATAGTAAATTCGATTGCCGAAATTTGATGTTATTCCTGAATTTGATGACGTAATTCGTAAAATCCCGTCGACTCAGCTGGTGTGTCATATGTCAAAATCTTGTCGAGCAGAGCTGTGGTTAAATGTAGTAAGAAACCATAAAAAATATTATAATCAGTGCTAATTGTATTTTAATCCTTAAAAGTATTTTTTCTAGTTACCTACTAAGAACCGATTTATGAAAATCCCTCATTTAAATTAATCGAGTTGAATGAAATTATGAGAAATATCGATTAGCATAATCGATATGACACACACTAAAAATTAAAAAAAAACAAAATGGTTGTAACAAACACGAATGAAGTGTAGCGGTAATGAAATTATGTGTTATTGGATCTGTGCTTGTAAATAGGCTAGTTTCCATCATCCACAAATTTCAAAACTATTTAGTCCGTCAGTTAGAGTATTGAAAAGTAATGGACACGTATTTTTGTTTTTGTAAATCAATTAATATTGACGAAGATAAAACGCATCAAAACTCGGGAGTAAGGGCTCGTGACGTCACAACCCGCTAAAAATTATGGCATGGCGTGACGTATTGAGAATTTTAAAAGCGTCTTAACTTCGTCAATTTTGGTTCCCGTAACAAAAGAAAAAATACGGTGTTTTGGCAACGAAGACTTGGTTGCTGGGTCTCTTCAATAATGTAAAAGATTACAAAAGGAAATTGTATTCTCGTTTTTACATACATTCTTAAAATTATGTACAGACGCCAGCACACGCCGTGCCCGATAGATTTAAGACATTATTATGATTTCCATGTTGGATCCTACATATTTATATAATTTTTCTGTGTCATGTACCTATTCATTACTTTGTATACTATTGTATAAATTCAAGTTCTTAAAACGTAACAGACAGATCATCTGGGGAGTTTATTGCGCCACTTCTTCTTCCCAACTAAAACTCTAGGAAGTGGTGACGGGAGGGCGTTTCGGGGGACTGTCTTTAATGTAAAGTTTGACGTTCAAAAAGTGCTCTTAGCCTAATTTAAAAAATGACTTGTTTTTGAATGTCTTTTAGAGAGTACTTACAAGATATGTCTAATTTGATTCATAATTTATTAGCTCTTTAAATAATACCAATAGCCATGGCATCAGTACAAAAGTGGTTAAACATGTGGCGCCATTAATAGGACCTCCTCTGAGTTATATCATTAATCTTTGCATCGAAAATGGCCATTTCCCGGATAAATTAAAAATTACTGTAATTAAACCTATTCATAAAAAAGAAGATAAATGTATCATGGGTAATTATAGACCGATAGCACTTATTCCAATTTTTTCCAAAATTATAGAAAAGGTTTTATACAATAGCCTATCGTCGTTTTTTGAAAAGCATGATATCATAACCAAAGAACAATTTGGATTTAGAAAGGGTAAATCTATAAAGATGGCGATTTATGACGTCAACAAGAAAATCGTTTCTAGTGTTGACGCTAGGACTCCAGTGGCGGCCTTGTTTATGGATATGTCTAAAGCCTTCGATCATGTAGATCATGATATATTGCTAAACAAATTAGAGCGTTATGGGATTAGAGGAACTGCATTAAACCTGTTTCGATCTTATCTCTCGAATCGCTCTCAAATGACAGCGCTTGTTAGGCTATGTCCGAGCTCGAAAGTTGAAAGAACATACATGTCAGGTCCTAGAAAAACTACTTATGGCGTTCCTCAGGGTATCATTCTTGGCCCTCCATTATTTAACATTTACGTCAACGATATGCCTAGGGTCAGTAAGCATCAGATGGTCTTATTTGCTGATGACAGCACTATTTTATTCTCTAATAATGACATTGATATTCTCGAAAATGACATAAATGATGATCTTAAAAATATGGTTAATTGGTTAGTTAGTAATAATCTAAAAATAAATCTTAGCAAAACTAAAATAATGACATTTAACCAAAGAGCAAATAAACCGAATTTGAATATTAAATATGGTAACGTAACAATCTCTGAAATTAACATGACAAAATTTCTGGGTCTTTATATAGATAGTCATCTGACTTGGAAAAACCATATCGACGCTTTGTGAAAGAAGCTTAGTCAATTTGCGTATGCTTTGTACAAACTTTCAAAAACAGTTAACCGAATCACAGTAAAAATAGCTTATAATGCTTATGTGGCTTCTGGCATTATGTACGGAATAATTTTCTGGGGCAATTCTACCGACAGAGATATTGCTTTTAAAGCTCAGAAAAAATGCTTACGATCGTTTACCAAATTACAGTCAACTGATAGTTGTAAAGCATTATTTAAGGAACTTAGTTTGTTCACCTTACCGTCTATGTACATTTACGAAATGGGAGTATTTGTTCGCTGTAACCTGCATTTGTTTGAAAAACTACGTTCTTGCCGTTATCCGAATACCATTCATGTTGCTTCTCATAAAACCGCATTTTTCAGCAAAAGTATCCTAGGTATGGCCCCAAAAATATATAATAGTATACCAGCTGCCAGCGATTAGAAATAAAGAGTGTCTGGGATCCTTTAAAAGGTCTTTGTTTGCATTTCTAATAGATAGATGCTACTACTCCATAACTGAGTTTACTACTGATGAACAGAGGTATGACGATTCTGGCTTGCTAATTAAGCTCCCATAATTTCATTTATTAATTAAATTTGAATATATTTATCTATCTGACATTGTAAATCTGACATATTTTTAAATTCAATTACTATTATTTTTTATTCTAGTAAATCTATTGACATGCCACTTTATTTTTATTTGCTGTACACCTGACATTTTTTATTAATATTTGTAAATGTTATTTATTGACATGCCAGATTGATTTTATTTGTTTTTTTTTTTGTTAATTTTGTATGCCATCTACTGGCAAAACATAGTGCACATATTTTAACTCCATACCGTCTGTAACTATACCTATGTTTTACAAATAAATGATTGATTGATTGATTAATCATCATTTTCTATCTACTCGTATGTATCATCTTTTTCGTTAAATAATTGTATGATTATATTGTGTACACACTACAAGCCTTGTTGTTTATTATTTGCCCTTTATTGCATCGCCAATCAACGTAAATATCCTGAAGTAGGTTCCTGAGGTAGTAAAGAACTTGCTCACAACTCAGTTAGTTTTATCACCACCAAATACTTAGTGAACAATAAACGTACTTTTAGGGTTCCGTAGCCAAATGGAAAAAAACGGAACTCTTATAGATTCGTCATGTCTGTCTGTATGTCTGTCCGTCCGTATGTCACAGCCACTTTTGTCCGAAACTATTTTTTTTTTTACTTTATATTGGTTTGCTCTTGCTCTAGTCTTGGTCAGAGAAGACAGAGACAAAGTCTACGATGGAGCGAGCTTACCCAGAAGTAGCCTGTTCACTCTAACTTTGAAAAGATTAGGGTTGTAAGCATTCGGAAACACAGACGCAGGCAAAGAGTTCCACTCCTTTGCTGTGCGCATTATGAAAGACGCTTGGAAGTGCTTAGTGCGAGTTGGTGGAATAGCAACAAGGTAGGAATGGCAAGTTACAGTGCGTCTAGATGTCCGATAGTAGAAGCGGGCTGGTGGGATGAGGTCGTCGAGTTCCTGGACACACTCTCCGAAGTAAAATCTGTAGAAGGCCGACAAGCAACAACCTTGCGGTGCCAGCTGTGTAGCTTGTCATCCACCAGTTATACGTCGCCAATGACTTATATAGAGCCATATATCGTAAACCGCAACTTTTGCTTATTTTACTTATTATACTTTTGCTTATTATTTTGGTTTGTACGGAACCCTCGGTGCGTTATTTATAAAAGGAAAGTTCCGTTGGTGTCTCTGCTTAAATTGTTTCTTCATTTTTTGTCATCGACTTCAGAAATCATATTTACACTTTGTTACATTTTTCATTTGGAAGATGTTTATTTATTTATTTATTTTATTACACACAGAAAAATAGTAAAAGTTAATATTATAATATACATAATATGTACAAAGGGACTGCTTATTTCCAATGAAATTTCTTCCAGCAGACCTGCGACAGGAGAAATGAGAATTAGATGTAGACAATAGTGTGTAAGAACAAGTGAAAAGGATTTTTCACTTCAGTAGCTCAAACGTGTACGTTTTGCTGCCTGAAATCAGTGAACAAAATGCGATTTTGCTTACTGAGTGAGACAAAGTAACTTTTTAATTTTTGTTTCAGAAAGCCGCGAATATCTTATTCAGCCTTGGGTTAATCATACAATTCGAAACATTCACACTCTATCTCTTTCCCGCCATTAGAAAGAGAGAGAGCCAAAGATCAGCCCTTTCGAAGTTCCGATTTCGAATTCGACCTCAAAGACAAACACGTTCGGAATTTCGCACTAACTAAAGAAATCTTGCAAAAAGATAATTATGTCTTTTAATGTAATTTATTGAATTTTTAACTTATTGTTGTATTCAAACGAAAAGAAGTATTTACTGCAAATTAAACTGATATTTAACCTGTAAATATTTATTTCTAGTTTCAGTAATGTTACGTATTATATTTTGAATAATAAAATATCATGGGTGCTATTTCCGAACACGCCTTTAATTTCGTAGCTGGCGTAAAGAGTTGAATAAGTTAAAAAATATTTTATTAACCGTAAAATATGAGTGAAACTAGCGACGAGAACAGTATTTTAACACCGGAAGAGTTAAAACAACAGGCAATTAATGTTTCCTATCTGAGAAGTCTAGCGAGAAATATCTGAAACATAGAGTTTAATTTAATAGTCTTTGATCTGAAAGCATACTATGTCTTCAATGAATGGAGACTTACAAAGGGTGCAAGCAGTTTTTCGGAGACGGTGTTGTTATCTTATTTTTTATATTTATCACAGACGAGGCGATCATTTACAATGTGGAGTATTTACTCAATGTTGAAAGCTACTTTAAAAACAAAACATAACGTGCATATTGAAACATACGCAAACATCATCCGTCTTACTACAAAAAAGGATTTAAACAGTGGTCTAACACGAGTTTAGCTAAACACTGTTCAAAGCGCTAAACACGTGCTTAGCAGCTGTTTAATTTTCGTTACCACAAAACCAAGTTTAATGCGTGCCTTCCTAGACAACGTCGATCACATTAAATCAAATCATTCGTTCATCTGTAGGTACCATTCTATGCAGATAACTTACAAGTAATTGCATACTTTTTCGTGATGGATTAATTTTATATAATGTTTTTAACACTTCAATAAAATGAAGTTAAGGTATTTTTGGTAATTCATGTAGGTAATTAAATCGTCAATTTTACTTTTTGGAGCAAAGCCGTGTAGAAACAGAACTAAAACGGTAAAGTCCAATTATGTCAACCGGAACGCTGTCTAATGTCAATTTGACACTCGTATTGCCTGTCACTGTCATTATCTGTCACTCACTAACAGTTTTTTTTTCGTAATTTGATTCTTGTTGTGTTGTTGTAATACTTGAGCTTTTTAACGCAAAATAAATATATTATTAAATCAAACATGGAAGATTTGAATATCTAAAAAAACAATTAGAAATATAGCTATTAAAAAAAAACTCAATAAAGAAAAATAAAAATCAATTAATTTAAATTATAAGTACCTACAAGTTTATATTAGAAGTACTTATGTTGATTTTAATAATTAAAATGTTGATTAATGAAAAATTGTCTTATAATGGCACCCCTAACTGTAGCTCTCTGAGTCTGTGATCTCGACGGTTGACCACTGTTAGTTTCATGAACATTCCTCTCAATAGGCCCCTAAATCGTTGTTTCCATAAGCCGAATCACCTTTCTATAGTATTTCTGGTCCTTATTAAGGGCTCTATTCTAAGCCTCCTCTCTATGATTGCTCGGATTAAGCACAGGTTTAAAAGGTATGGTGTAGGTACACGCATAACCACTGTCTCCTAGTAATCGCTCGTCGTCATATTGTTCCAGATTAATTCTCACACGGATTATAGGTAGTATTGTCACGAAAATTTGCCATGTATTCGTCATCATTTGTCGATAAAGTTTACAGAATTTAGAAAATCCATTCTACACGAGTTAACAGCATATATAACAGTGGTTCTGTCACAAAATTTTGAGGTTAGACACTTGCAAAACAAGGTTGTTCGGGTGTTTAAATTTAAAACCGTGTTGAAAGCGGGTCTATCTCTAAACAATCATAAAACGCAGTTTGGTGGTAACACTTTTTTCAAACACGTGCTCAACAGATGTTTAACTTTTTTGTAGTAAGACTGCATATCTTTTCTAAAAAGAATGTCAGTTGGGCATAAGGCTAAGAAGTCCAAAATTTTTACGGCCCTCATAGAAAAATTTCTTAATTAAGCTCCAGACTACAATTTTCTTGCCGCTAAAGTAAGTGGTACTTAAGAATCTATGTTGTTAGTTATTACAATTTGTGTGTTGACTGTTATGTATAAAGGTAGGTACTTACTGCCTACTACTAATTTTTGGAGGCGCAATGAATCCTAGTCTGGCTTAGCAATTATACTGTTAAAATATTTATTACGATATGTAAAAGATGCTGTAAATGTTAAAATGGTTGTACTGATCATTATAGGAATTAGTGGAGCGTGTCACAATAACGAGCTATTACAGTTAATTAACAATAAATAATATCGAAAAGCATTCAGATAAATTACTGTTAGTAAAATTAAAAAAAAACTAAAGATTTTCAGGATCTTGTTTCAAATTATAATCTAATTTTCCATATTCCGGATCCAACGCGGCAGAATACCTGCATCGATCATATATTAAGTAATATCCCACTTGATAAAGGGGAGCTTCTGGATTGGGATATATCTGACCACAATACAGCACAAATGTTAAGCGTCCCGGTAAAACGTAAGGAAACTCCTCAACACTACTTATTTCATTTTTAAAAGGGACTATAGTTCAGAAAATTTACGTAAATTCAAAGAATGTTTGTCTAAACTTTCCTTTCCAGAAGTATATAGCCAATCTGACACTACCTCTGCTTACAAATCTTTCCAAGAATTATTTTTATTATTTTATAAGTTATGTGATAAACAAATGTAAGAAGACTAACTGGATTACTAAAGGTTTAAGAATTAGCACTAAACGTAAACGCTCATTGCGATTTACATACTATAAGAATAAGTCAGATCGAAATAAGATGATATTATTATACAAAAAATACAGTAAATTACTACGATGTTGTATCTCTAGTTCTATTAAAACATCAAATGACAACATACATGTCTTCAAAAAATAAAACTAAAGCGGCTCGGAAACTTATAAAGCAAGATTCGGAATGCACTTATAATAATTTATCAATGTTAACCCAGTTAAACACAGACGGTACAATGATAAACAACCCAAAAGAAATAGCAGACGAGTTTAATAACTACTGGATAGACTTGACTAATCAACAGAATTACAATCTGAGGTATACATGCAAAACTATCACTTGCGATAGTTTATTCCTTAGGCCGTACAGTTACAGTGATATACAGAAATTTATACTTTCCTTAAAAAACACAAGAGCGGTCGGGTATGATGAGATATTGACTAAAATTTTAAAGGCTTGCTCAGTGGAAATTACTCTTGTGTTGACATACTTAATAAATTATCATTCGCGGAAGGCTGTTTCCCAGAGTCTTTAAAGTTTGTGATTGTTAAGCCTAACCACAAAAAAGGCGATAGCTCGAAAACAGATAATTACATACCTATTAGTCTTATACCAGTCATATCCAAAATATTTGAAAAAGCTATGCAACACCGTCTCTTAGAATTTATCGGCAAACATCAAATTCTCAAGAAAGAACAATACGGATCAACGAAACAATTAAGAAGTAAATCGACGACTCTTGCTTGCTTTAATCTTGTCAAGGATATCATTGATGAAGTAGACACAGGAAACAGGGTATCTGTTATCTTCTTTGACATGTCCAAAGCTTTTGATTTTGTGTCTCATGGGTTGCTACTGTCAAAGTTGGAACGATATGGTATTCGAGGTCCGGCCCTTAAATGGCTTGAAACCTACTTAGTAGATAGAAAGCAATGCGTTGAGATTTTAAGGATGACTGAAAATCGGAAACTGGTTGGAGTTAGGTCTCTTTCAACATGCAACAACTCGGGCGTACCACAGGGAAGCGTTTTGGGCCCCCCTTTATTCTTATTATATATTAATGATCTTCCTGAACATGCACCCAATCAATACACATTATTTGAGGATGATATTTCAATTATTATGACTTCTCCAATTAATACTGACATAAATAATTACAGAAATGACATTAATAATACAATTGAATCAACAATTTCCTGGTTGAAATCTAATAATTTACATGTAAATATAAATAAAACAAAAATTGTTCAATTTAGGACATGGTCGTAAACGAGAAAAACTTAATATTAATCCTATTGGACAACCTCTACAAGAGGCAGAAGACACTACCTTTCTGGGAGTTGTATTGTCCTGGAAACAACACATAGATAAAGTATGCAATAAATTGAATAAATTCGTGTATGTCCTCTACACGCTGCGAAAAACATCATCGGAGAGTACGATTTTGACTGCGCATCATGGCTGCGTTGCATCTGCTCTGCAATATGGAATTATACCATGGGGTAACTCAACTGACGCAAATAAAGCGTTTAGGGTACAAAAAAAAATGCATTCGAGCCATGGTTGGCTTTCCACCATGGGAATCTTGTAAGCCATTGTTTCTAAAATTTAGAATCCTAACATTACCCAGTATGTATATTTTAGAATGTGCTAAATTTGTCCGACAACACTGGAACCTGTTTAAAAAGGCTCAAGACCGTTGCCCCCGAAGAGTTAGAGATCCAGATAGACTTGTCTTGCCTAGGGCACCAAAAACTTCTTTATATAAAAATAATTGTTATAATATGAGTGTAGTTATTTACAACAAAATACCAAAGAACTGTAAGGAGCTACCTAATAATAAAATTTTTGTAAAACTAAAATTATGGCTGCTGGATAAACGATTCTACTCTATAAATGAATTTAGAAATTGTAATAATGTTTAACAATATTTTGAATTAATGTGACAATCAATATTGAATGCATGGTAAAAATTAATGAATATTATGGTCTAGTGTTAAGTATCTACAATGCTTGTTAAATTTTGCATGTCAAATGTCTGACTATGTATTCGGAACTTAATTACTAACTTTAAGACCCATACTGTACCAATACTTGTTGCAAATAAATGATTATGATTATGAACGAAGACGAACCTTGACAGGTCTTTTGTCGTACGCCAAACTTTATGTAGCTCTATCGCGTGTTAACAACTCTTGCAACTTTCTTTAACATGCGGCATCATCAAAACGTTTTTCATTACGAAAAATTTGTCGCGGGGGACAGCTACTCTTGTCATAGGAAAATAGCAGACGCTGTAAGTTTATGAAAATATCGCGCAAAAATTGTGAACACTTTTCTTGAAAAGACACGGATACATTGGAAACTATTGAAATTGGATAGGATTTGTTGTTTTCAAAATTATATGTTCATAATATATCGACAAATTATAATGTAATCAAGATTTATTACATTCTTACGGAGCTCGCATTTTCCGGTGACATAAATATAAATGATCCCTAGTTTCCTTTGGTCACAGCATCACGCGGGTACGGCTGGACCGATTTCGCCATTCTTTTTCTGCTGTTTGATATTGTTAGGAGACAGTTCTAATGAAAAAATAAAAAATAAGAAGGTTGCAGGGTAGGTATATAGGTAGCCAGTTGACGGGAGCGAAGCCTCGAGGTACAGATGGTCAAGTAATAACAAAAAACAAGCCAAGTGCGAGTCGGACTTACGTGCAAAGGATTCCGAGCCAATTTCTTTTTTGTAACATGTAATTTTAAGACTGTAAACTTTTTCTCCTGTAAAATAATAGTACAAGTTCTTTACCTACAAAAAAAACTATCAGATTATTTTTTTCTAAATAATAGGCTCCGTAATTTGAGGGATGGGGTGGGGTGGTGGTAAATTTTGGTCTTAATTCTTAAATGTGTACAAAACTGTTTATTATTAAATTATGAAAAAATATAAGTAACTAGCTGACCCGCGCAACTTTGTCTGCGTCACATTTTCCATTAGTGCTCCGCTCGTATTTGTTTTAGCGTGATGATATATAGCCCATAACCTTCCTCGATAAATGGGCTATCTAACACTGAAATAATTTTTCAAATCGGACCAGTAGTTCCTGAGATTAGCGCGTTCAACCAAACAAACAAACAAACTCTTCTGCTTTATAATAATAGTATAGATTAAAACCCACACAGTAAGCCTTATTGATTTGTTCGGATACAGTTTGAAAAACTTTTTTTAAATTTTCTGGTTTGACCCTCAAAAGTATCCCCTACCAAAAATGTATTTATTTACGCAACGCATCTGTGTTTGGATTACCGAAATCCATATGTGTACTTTTCAACATAATCAGTCCAGCAAATCCGGAGAAAACTGGCGGTGACAGACGGGCAGACAGAGCGAGGGAGTGATCCTATAGGGTTCCGTTTCTTACGGATGTTCGGAAAACTAAAAACACTAGACACCTGTTCTTTTATTGGCATCAAGTTAAAAACAATGTTTATATTTTACGGGTAGTATTTAATCCTACAACTGTAAATCCAATTATTTCTATTCAAATATTCGAAGTTACCACCAAAAATACTGAATTGCACACTAAATTTGTTCATCAAATAAATCAAATCTATTATACTGTTTGATCTATAAAGCTAAACTGTTTTATTGAATGCAATGACTATCTGTTATCTAACAAAAGTTATCTTACTCCCCGTGACGTCGACCGTCTAGGGTTAGCGTTGCCGTCAGCAGGTCGACCGAGCCCCGCCGCGCGGGGCTCCTGTTTCTGTCTGTGACCCGCCTCAATTTCGAAACCGAGCGCGCGACTGACAGCCACTCGCTGAGCTTGCACAGCTGGCAGACAGCCAGGGATCCGTAACGGTTTACGTCGAAATGAAACCCACGCGCTTCTCGCTTCTTGAAATTGATGTTTAATCGACGCCCCACTGCTGAACAAAGGCGTCCCCGCGTAAGTTGTTCCCGAGTCAGTCCCTTTGTCGTACAGGTCCACTATTCGCCCTGTAACAGTAAAGAACCATGAATTAAATGTGAGATGGAAACTCCTGAAACTAGACAATCTCAGCGACGTTGACGCACAACGTGTAAAGAGGTTCACCCACAACAAGCACACTGCTTCCTGATTGACGACCAGAGACTCTCGCAGTACACTACACACGTGCCACTCTGAAGGGATGGCGATTGTTGAAATGCCACAATATAAGGGATTGGTCACGTGACGAATCATTTTCACTTATGAGAGGGACTCCAGTGCGAAGAGGTAGTATCAGCTATCGGCATCAAGTGGAACAATTCCAGTCCAGGACCATAGGGGAAACACGACCAGACCCAAGCGATACCAGCTCGTACTTGACTGGTTTTTTGTTTATATTCGTTGTCTTTCTTTCTTCACAAGTGTTAGTGTTTATATTGTACTAACAATTAAAATTAATATTCTTTTAAACTTGATGGATCAACATTCGAATAACTTACGATCATCTACCGCGACCTAGCTATTGTTCGCGCACCTGCGTCGCGGGTACTTAAGCCCAGCTCCTCCGCCACTGCTACATTGCACTCCCTGCAGCCGTCCTGACAACTGAACCAAACATGAAGTGTTCGCTCTTCTTCGTAATACTGGTAAGTCTTTATTTCTTTTCAAAAGCCCTGTTTGTGTGTGATTGTGGAGAAGAACGCCGTAGCTTGGCAGATGGAAGAGCGTTGCCGTACTCGGGCCTCAGCTATACCAAACGAGCCGCCAGTGCGCTGCGCGTCCACTATAACAACGCTTTCAGGGCGCTGATGGGGCTGCCACGTTATTGCAGCGCATCAGAGATGACAGAAATTTCTTGACACTTAGTACACGCCATTCAACCCTTTAATACGTAATCTTTCTAAAATTATAGCAGTTACTTAATATTATTTTATGAGAAATTATAAATCAAGCCACAGAGTTTTCTTTTGGCCACGCTCATTTTATAACTGAGCAACGGGAAAATAAGATAGCTTCTAATAAACTAATTCGTATTCTTTACATCGCCAGCTATATATTCCAAAGAAAGGGTCAAGTAAAATTCAAAATTCAAAATTCAAAAGTCATTTATTCAAATTAGGCTGAGGGCCAGCACTTTTTGAACGTCATGTTTCACAAAAGACAGTCCCCCAAAACGCCCGCCCGTCACCACTTCCTAGTGTTTTAGCTGTGGAGAAGAAGTGGCCAACAAACTCCCCAGCAACACAACTGTCTGTTACGTTTTAGGAACTAGAATTTTACAATAATTAATATGCAAAGTAATCCAAAAATTCAAAATTCCTTCTAAAATTTACATGACACAAAAATAAATATATACATTATTTATCACTTGTTAGCTACTAGCACTATGACACTAAAACAAAATACACACTTAAGCAAGTGTTGACGTATGTGGATTTAAATAAGTATAAAAAAATGACCTACATAGTCAGACAAATAAATAAAAAAAAAGAAAATAAAAGAACAAATAAAATAAAAAAATATATGAACAGATATAACCTGTCATAAAACTACTATACTATCTACTTATACACAAGGAACATGATAATTTGTCTTGCGTTCAACACAGCGACCAACTATTCTTATCGTCTAAATAATCATTAATAGAATAGTATGCCTTGGAACAGAGGTTAGATTTTACTTTTTCTTTAAATGAGTTAAAAGGCAGATCAAGATAAGAAATTGGAAGTCTATTGTATAAACGGATACCGAGCCCCACAAATGAATCATGGACCTTACGAAGTCGGTGTGAAGGAGCATGTAGCTTGTGCTTGTTTCTGGTGTTAAAGTTGTGGATGTCGCTCGTTTTACTGTATAAATGTATGTTTTGCCTAATATATAAAATGTTTGCAAAAATAAATTGAGATGCTACCGTGAGAATTCCAATCTCTTTGAAAATTTCTCTTAATGAAGCTTTTGACCCTAGCTGATATATTGCTCGCACAGCACGTTTTTGTATGACAAATATATTTTGTATATCAGCAGCTTTTCCCCACAATAAAATACCGTAGGACATAACACTATGGAAATAACTAAAATAGACTAACCTAGCTGTATCAACGTCAGTAAATTGTCTAACTTTCCTAACGGCGTATGCGGCAGAGCTGAGCCTTCCCGACAGGCTTGATATATGTGGGCCCCATTGTAGTTTGGAATCAACAGTTATGCCCAAAAATACTGCCGTGTCCACAGTTTCAAGCACCTCGTCACTTAAGATTACATTAGGACCTAAATTTCTAACATTTGGCAAGGCAAACTTTATACATTTCGTTTTTTTAGCATTTAGAACTAAATTATTCGACGTAAACCAATCCGTAACCATTGAAAGAGCGTTGTTTACGTTATCGAAATCTTGTCTATTCCTATCTACTTTGAAGATAAGAGAGGTATCATCCGCAAATAATACTACGTCGCAGATACCCTTTAAGAAAAATGGTAGATCGTTTATGTAAACCAGAAACAAGAATGGACCCAGTATTGAGCCTTGAGGCACACCTAATTGCACTGGCAGCCCGGAAGATTTTACACCATTTACATCAACACATTGGAACCTATCATGTAAATATGAATCAATTACGTTAAGAGCTTCGCTTTGGAGACCGTAATGACGTAGTTTACGTAAAAGTGTGTCATGGTGTACGCAATCAAAGGCTTTAGAGAGATCACAGAAAACTCCGATTGCGTTTTGCGAGTTCTCCCATGCGTTAAATATATGTTTCAGGAGAGCGACACCCGCATCTGTTGTCGAACGACCTTTTGTAAAGCCATACTGTTCATTATGAAGTAGTCTATTTGAATTAAAATGAACTAACAACTGCTTGAGTATTAACTTTTCAAATATTTTACTAAATGCAGGTAAGATGGAGATAGGCCGGAAGTTGCCTATGTCATTTTTATGTCCTGATTTAAATAAAGGTATAACTTTACTACTCTTCATGAGATCAGGAAAAGTTCCTAAATCAACGCATTTATTAAACGTTACAGCAAGATAGGGGGCTACTATGTATATTATATTACTCAGGAGTTTAATGGAAATGCCCCAGAAATCACCTGTGTTTTTAGATTTCAGTGTATTGAATACGTCAACTACATCACGAGGCGTTACGTGCTCAAAACGAAATAATTGATTACACTTAGGCACATTACTTTGCAAAAGGCTTTCAGCTTTAGAAGGTGACGAATTCAAGGAGCGAGTTGTAGTTATAGGAATATTGGAAAAAAACTCATTAAATGCCTGAGCTACGTCAGCAGCTTCACTAATTAATTTGTTGTCGACTACAATCTCTAACTGATTGTCTCGTTTAACCGATTTGCCTGTTTCATTGTTAATGATTTGCCACGTGGCTTTTACTTTATTATTAGAATTTTTAATTTTCTCACTTAAAAATTTGGATTTTGCAATAACGCAAATCTTTTTATACAATTTAGAATATTTTTTTACGTACTCTAAAAAAGGGATATCAAACCTGTATTTTTTTTAACCATATAACTCGTATAATCTCGCTCTACTTTTATACAGGGAAATTGAAAAAATACCCGAAACCTCTTAGGCAGTGAAAGTACACATGATTATAAGCAACTTTTGTTTTGGTAAAACTCCGAAATCTCGAAAAAAATATCAGCTGTTTCATACATTTTCATTGGCTAAATACTGCATTTTGTATGAAACAGCTGATATTTTTTTCGAGATTTCGGAGTTTTACCAAAACAAAAGTTGCTTATAATCATGTGTACTTTCACTGCCTAAGAGGTTTCGGGTATTTTTTCAATTTCCCTGTATATACCTGCAGTAGCCCATTGGTTGAAACAAGCAGAGGTACCCGTTACGTTTATAGTTTTAAAGTTCAACAATTCTTTTAACTTGTCCTTCTGATTTATCTATTGCCACCTAATTTACTAACTCAGCCACGGATTTTACAACTCATCACCAGTTTACGTTTTAAAGCTTAAAAATAAGCTCCTCAAAAAAAATTAATTCAAGCTTCAATAGACAACATCATATAATACAACTTAGCATGTAAATATACATCATATAATTTTATCATGAAAAACCGGCCAAGTCCTAGTCGGACTCGCGCACCGAGGGTTCCGTACAAACTTGTAGGTATTATATTACAAGCAAAAGTTGCGATTTACGATTTATGACGTATTAAAAAAAAACTACTTACTAGATCTCGTTCAAACCAATTTTCGGTGGAAGTTTATGGTAATGTACATCATATATAGTTTTTTAGTTTTATCACTTTCTTTTTTAGAAGTTACAGGGGGGGGGGGGACATTTTACCACTTTGCAAGTGTCTCTCTCGCAAACTATTCAGTATCGAAAAAAAATTTATTAGAAACCTCAATATCATTTTCAAAGACCTACCCATAGATACCCCACCCACACGTATGTGTTTGATGAAAAACGCTCTAAGTTCATAAAGCTCTAGGAATTACTTTTTCTGTTTTTTTTTTGTTCCTAGGCCTTTATGAATTTGGAGGGTTGTATTGGTGATTGTGATGATTACAATTTTGTAACTACATACGTCTTACAGCCGCGAATAATATTTTAATCAACATACAACCTAGCACTGGCCTGCAAATTGCAAAAAAACGCAATAAATTTTGAATTTCGCGGGCTGGTTGGAGCATTCACCTTAAGAGTCCTATTACGAATCGTAAATGCTCGTTTGCAATAGACGAAGTTACGTTGGTCTGCGTTGGGAGTACATCTATAGTCCGCGAAACAATTTTGATACTTACTAGTCTGAATAGGATTATAGCTTATTTGGGCGCTCGCGAGACTGAGGAGCGCGCGCGCTGAATTGACGCAGAATATATAGTACTTTAATTTTATTTATTGTAATTTTGTTTTTATTATATTAACAAACGAAAACTAATGAAACGTATTCATTGTAGATTGAAATTTTATATTATATTAATTTATTTGATAAAATTGTTTTTATTTGGAATATAATGGACGCTGAATCAAGACATTTCTGGCTTAAATTAAGCTTTCTTTACGTTTTTTTCCGTGAAAACTCAAGGACTTTAAAGAAATTCTAGAAATCCAATAAACCAGTAAAACATTCAACTTACCTATTAGTAATTTCAGCTTTTAAAAGAATTGATAGCAGACAGACGCAGACATGTTTTCTTGCAAACTGCGTTCGTAAAATATTTATAGTAAATTACACGAAAAGAAAAATGAAAATGTGTAACTCTAACTTACAAGAAAGAGACTGGCACTATCGTTATTCAGGATCAAATAATTAAAATATCTTACTGCTGCTGAAAACTACAGCGTCAAAAATCATGAATTTCCGTAAAAAATGTAATAGGACTCTTAATACATCAGATTTGTAACTTACAATTTTAAAGGTTAGGTTAGACTAATTACGACTAGAATAGTAGGCTAAGTTAAGCGGGGTTAATTATTAATTAACACGCTTTTATTAGCTCGACCTGTATGTAACTATGTTAAGGAATCTAAGGTAACTAATTTAACCATCTTCCAAAGATCGTAGCGTCTTGAAAATTGGCAGCTTTATGTAGTTTTGATGACAATACAATAATATGGTACTGTTGAACTGATCTGATGATGGAGCCGGAAGATATGAACTGGAACATCATGATAGAACATCGTATCATAGCTGTGTTTAGATTTGTTAGAAAAGTCTTATAATGAAATTTGACCACGATTAGGTTTCAAGGTCTGATGATGCAGCCAGAAGATAGGCATTGGCATTCCATGATGGACTATCGTATCATAGTCGTGTTTGGACTTGTTAGAAAGGTCTAATAATGAACTTTGACCAAGATTAAGTTTCAAGGTTTGATGATGAAGCCGTAAGGCAGGAACTGGTATTCCATGATGGAATATCGTATCATAGTCGTGTTTGGACTTGTTAGAAAGGTCTAATAATGAACTTTGACCAATATTAAGTTTCAAGGTCTGATGATGTAGCCAGAAGATAGGGAATGGCATTCCATGAGGGAATATCGTCTCATAGCCGTGTTTGGACTTGTTAGAAAGGTCTAATAATGAACTTTGACCACGATTACGTTTCAAGGTCTGATGATGAAGTCAAAAGATTGGCAATGGCATTCCATGATGGAATTTCGTATCATAGCCGTGTTTGGAATTGTCAGAAAGGCCTATGACCACGATTACGTTTCAAGGTCTGATGATGAAGCCAGAAGATAGGCACTGGCATTCCATGATGGACAATCGTATCATAGCCGTGTTTGGACTTGTTAGAAAGTTCTAATAATGAACTTTGACCAAGATTAAGTTTCAAGGTTTGATGATGAAGCCGTAAGGCAGGAACTGGTATTCCATGATGGAATATCGTATCATAGTCGCGTTTCTACTTGTGAGAAAGTTCACGTAGACTTTGAACACGATCAGGTTTCAAGGTAATAACAAAACCTATTATATATTGACTTGTAAATGGGCGATCATCAAAGACTTAAACTCTTCGTAACTGGTAACGCTAGAACAGGAAAGACGTTCTAGTTGAACTTGTTGAAAAATCAAGTGAACAGATGTTATGGGAAGTAGGTTACAAAGATTGGAGCTCTGACTGAAGTTGCAGCACGACTATAGGTGGCTCTACACTGCATAGCTTGCTCAAATGACCAGTTTAAAGAGATGGCGTCTTAGTGTACATGCCTCAACTCTCCGGCAACTCCTGAGAACTATGCGTCAACAGTGACAAAATGTAGAGTTCTTGTTCGTGGACGAGATATTCATGGTTCCACACGAGATGTTGTGCATGATAGACGGTCATTTACGCCAGCTAAAGAATTCCGATGAACCCTTTGGCGGCATAAACGTTATGCTCTTTGGCGACCTCATGCAGCTTCCGCCAGTGCATGTGGTCCGGCTGTTGAAACACCTGTTTCCACAGCCGGACCACATGAGACCAGCAACTCATTTATGGCGGCTTTTCACATAAGTCGAACTCAGACAAAACATGTGCCAGCGAGGAGACACGACATTCACCGGCATTTGGAACGCTTTGATAGTCGGAGAGCTGAACAGCGAGCATCTCGCAGTATTGCTGACTAAGGTCTCATCAAATGCTACCGGCGAGTTTGCGCTTGAAAAAGCACTGCGTATTTATCCAACAAACGGCCTACTATGTGTAACTATGTGCTTTTAATTATATATTTACTTGTAAAAGCGTGGGGCGCTGGAACAGGAAAGACTTTCTTGTAAACAAATATAAATTGGTTCCCTTTGGTAACCCTTTGGCGGCATATACGTTATGCTCTTGTGCGACCTCATGCAGCTTCCGCCAGGAAGTTAGTGTTAGTATTTGTTTACAAGAAAGCACATAGTTTACACTTCAGCCCAGAAATAGAGATAACTTTAACGATCCATTTATTTTTAGTTTTTAGATGCATTTAGAAAAGCGTGTTTTTCTAGTCTTTTTTAAACTATTAATTTATTATTAAAATACAAATGGTTAGGTTAGGTTAGAACTGTGACCTCCTACGCACGAGCCAAGCGAGCGAAGCGAGCGGTGCCGCAGCAGCGGCCGGCAAGTGGCAGAAATGACTAGATTATATAGAAAAAAAAATATGGAAAGAAGAAATTACTGGTTGCTGTGATTGTCCAGACTTTTATCGCAAGTACATCTGCAAGCATATGATAGGCATTTTGTTTCCCTTCAATAGTTCCTGGGTATTTTAGTGGCCATATTTTACTATTTGATGACTTTTTGGGTGTCATTTATTGTTATTTTAGAAGTTTACTGCTTAAATGCTTATTAAAAATGTATATGCTAATAAATAACCACCATGCTGAGTTGTATTTAGAGTGTCTCACATAGAAGATAACTAGTGGCTAAGATAGTAGTATTTAGAATTGGGTTGATTGTGGCTGACTTAGTAATTTAGAAGACAATGTAGATTTTTAGAAGCGTTTAATGCTATTAAAAGTCTGTTTAGTAAGCACCCTTATTTTATCGTCGTTATTTAAACAGGATTATATTGGACCTAACCGAACCTAAGAAATAAATAAATACAAATACTAAAATGTGGGTCATAATCATAACTAGTAACTGACTAACCTAACCTAGTCGCAGTTGTTGACTGAAGTAACCACGATGTTTGTATTTGCAGGTGGTGACGTGCGTGTTGGTGGGGACGCGAGCCGCTACAATATCTCAGCTAGGACAGATAAATGCCATGGCTGTATACCAAGTTAGATCCTTTTGCAGCTGTATGACTTGTCCAATATTCTCAACTCCAATACCATTCCTGGCGTTTCTTGCAATACTAGGTATTTTTCAAGATTCAAAAATTTCTTATTGTATAAAATTTGCTTCACAGCCACCACCTGCTTTTCCCATTATTACTGATACACCTACTAACTCGAGTACACCTACTAACTCGAGTACACCTATTGTCTCGAGTGTACCTACTAACTCGAGTACTCCTACTAACTCGAGTACACCTGCTAACTCGAGTACACCTATTGTCTCGAGTGTACCTACTAACTCCAGTACACCTACTAACTCGAGTACACCTACTAACTCGAGTACACCTATTGTCTCGAGTGTACCTACTAACTCGAGTACTCCTACTAACTCGAGTACACCTGCTAACTCGAGTACACCTACTAACTCGAGTACTCCTACTAACTCGAGTACACCTGCTAACTCGAGTACACCTACTAACTCGAGTACTCCTACTAACTCGAGTACACCTGCTAACTCGAGTACACCTACTAACTCTAGTACACCTACTAACTCGAGTACACCTATTGTCTCGAGTGTACCTACTAACTCCAGTACACCTACTAACTCGAGTACACCTATTGTCTCGAGTGTACCTACTAACTCCAGTACACCTACTAACTCGAGTACACCTATTGTCTCGAGTGTACCTACTAACTCCAGTACACCTACTAACTCGAGTACACCTGCTAACTCGAGTACACCTATTGTCTCGAGTGTACCTACTAACTCCAGTACACCTACTAACTCAAGTACACCTATTGTCTCGAGTGTACCTACTAACTCCAGTACACCTACTAACTCGAGTACACCTGCTAACTCGAGTACACCTATTGTCTCGAGTGTACCTACTAACTCGAGTACACCTACTAACTCCAGTACACCTACTAACTCGAGTACACCTATTGTCTCGAGTGTACCTACTAACTCCAGTACACCTACTAACTCGAGTACACCTGCTAACTCGAGTACACCTATTGTCTCGAGTGTACCTACTAACTCCAGTGCACCTACTAACTCGAGTACACCTATTGTCTCGAGTACACCTACTAACTCCAGTACACCTACTAACTCGAGTACACCTATTGACTCGAGTACACCTACTAACTCCAGTACACCTACTAACTCGAGTACACCTGCTAACTCGAGTACACCTATTGTCTCGAGTGTACCTACTAACTCCAGTACACCTACTAACTCGAGTACACCTACTAACTCGAGTACACCTATTGACTCGAGTACACCTACTAACTCCAGTACACCTACTAACTCGAGTACACCTGCTAACTCGAGTACACCTATTGTCTCGAGTGTACCTACTAACTCCAGTACACCTACTAACTCGAGTACACCTATTGTCTCGAGTACACCTACTAACTCCAGTACACCTACTAACTCGAGTACACCTATTGACTCGAGTACACCTACTAACTCCAGTACACCTACTAACTCGAGTACACCTGCTAACTCGAGTACACCTATTGTCTCGAGTGTACCTACTAACTCCAGTACACCTACTAACTCGAGTACACCTACTAACTCGAGTACACCTATTGACTCGAGTACACCTACTAACTCCAGTACACCTACTAACTCGAGTACACCTGCTAACTCGAGTACACCTATTGTCTCGAGTGTACCTACTAACTCCAGTACACCTACTAACTCGAGTACACCTACTATCCCGTAGTTTCACTAAAAATTGTCGACGTCTATCGAGCCATGGTGGAAGCTACTATATTATGTTATAATCCTACTATATTATAAATGTGAAAGTTTGTATGTTTTGTAGCGAAATAAAAATATGTTTTCGTCAATGTAACACGTTTTATTAATTTATTAAATGTGTGTGTGTATAAAACAGTCAAATAATAAAAAGGCTATCTAATTAGAACAGAAGGAAACGAGATGGCCAAATTGAAGTATGTACCACTGCCCCAGCAACATATTATAATATCCTTGGACAATAATATCCTTGGACATTTCACACAACGCCATATAGTACCAAGCTAAGCAACCTAATGCTTGTGTTATGGTAACGAGATGGCTGATAAACCACTTATATACATTTTTTTTTGTAAATACATACATATTATAGATAGAAAAACACCCAGACTCGGAACAAAAACATGTAGGTCGTACAAATATTTGTTCCGTGCGGGAATCGAACCCGCGACATGCTGCGCAGCAGTCAATAGTCAGCCACTGCGCCAACCGTGTCGTCTATTTTATTTATTATTAACATGTTACTTAGCAATATGTAATCCTGAATAAAAGTATTTCGTATGTAAACAGTTTAAGGATTTACTCATATCTTTACAATCCTGAAAATAAAATCGTATACCTCCTACTAAAATGGATATAGTAAGCTTCAAACAAATGACATTGCTATGAACTTATAACAGGGCGTTTAAATGAATCAATGCTGATTTATTGATATATTGCATTTTTGATTAGCGACCTACCCTAATATCGCACGATGGTACTAGAGTAAATGTCTTCAAAGGGGAATTGCACCAAATACGTGATACAACGGTCTTCCAACAATCCGCGAGTATCAAATTCTCGTAAAACCTAAACTACTTATCTAAATAAATGAGTTGAACTTTATTTCAACTCATTTGTATACTTTTCACAGTTAATATTAATATATGGTTGAAATTGTGGTATTTGAAAAGAAAAAGATATAAGGATATATGGTATTAACTGACCCAAATAATAATTTGGATTTTAAGGTGGGTAAACAACAGCGTTGCCTATTTATCAAATTCCCCGAAAATGCAAGTCGAAGTCCCCAATTGGAGGACAATAAATCCACTGATTCCCAATAAAGTCCCCTAATCATTTTTAAAGAAATTAAAGAAGTTTCAACTGTTTTCATATAGCATTTCTTTTTAACCGACTTCCCAAAAAGGAGGAGGTTATCAATTCGGTTGTATGTTTTTTTTTTCTTTTTGTTTTATGTTTGTTACCTCATAACTCCGACAATTATGAACTGATTTGAAAAATTCTTGGTCCCATTTAAATTTTATGAAAATCGGTTACGATCTTTGGATTTTAAATCGAAATAGCTGGAATTCGTCTACTTAGATGATATTTTTATGTCATCCAAGTAATCGAAATTGCTTTTCTGGGATTTTGCAGTGGTGTTGTTAGGTGTGGAGTACCACTAACCACAAACTTTAATTTCGGAAGTCGGTGTAAAATACGAAGAAACTAACAAAAACACCGACTTCCAAAATTAAAGTTATTTTTTACTTTGTAGTGTTTTATTTTTGGAAGTCGGTTGTATTTTTTTGTAAAAAGTTTTTTATTTCATTTTTTTTTTCACACTTTATGTAACAAACGTTTGCTCGATGGAATAAACTTGACATTGAAAAGTACTACAATATGTGGATTTAAATAATAGGCCGGAAAAAGTTGGAAAATTATACGAAATTAAAAAAATCTTATAATATTAAAATAATTAGAATTTTTCATGTATTGTTGGAGTTACGTTGAATCTATACTAATATTATATATCAGAAGAGTTTGTTTGGTTGAACGCGCTAATCTCAGGAACAACTGGTCCGATTTGAAAAATGTCAGTGTTAGATAGCCCATTTATCGAGGAAGGCTATAGGCTATTATCATCGCGCTAAGACCAATAGGAGCGGAGCAGTAATGAAAAATGTTATCTACGCAGACGACGTTGCACGGGTCAGCTAGTAATTAATATTTGCATGCATGCATGCATGGTTTTGTTTGTATAAGTTGTAAAAATTAAAGTTACACTTTATTTAATTTTTAGAAAGTTGTGGCTTTCTGAAAAACCCTCATCACACTTGAGCAAGGTAAGCATTTTTTGGTCCGGCTTCCCTTTTAATAAAATTCACCCTTCGCCACTGGTACTTAGTACAATTTCAATTTGACTTTCTGAAAATGCGATATGACTCCTCCCTAGCTTCAGTACTTCTTGTCATGTCAAACAGAAAATACTTGAAAACAATTAAGATATTCATGGGAACGTTATTTCAAGTGATAATATATTATTATCTGTTATTATTGCGTTATTATTCTAAGTGGCATATATTACACACCCAATGCAGTGGACTGCAACATTACCACTAAACATTGTTAACCTATTGTGTGTATTATACCATATGTTGCAGTTGTTTATTATCCCTTAATAAATAAAATAAAATAAAAATAACCCAATATTAGCGGAGCTGATGCAACTCTTTCGACTCCTCTAACATGAGACTTTGCCACCTACTCGTGGGTATTATGACGTGACCCCTGGCCCCAGGCCCGGATCCCTTCTTTTCGCAAAATGTTCTTTTTCCTAATATGTTTGGGCATAACTATTGTGGTATACTTTGTTTTGCCATAATAATACTTTGCCAGTTTTGCCATAATAATACTTTGCCAGTTTTGCCATAATAATACTTTGCCAGTTTTGCCATAATAATACTTTGCCAGTTTTTGGCACACAGTTTCCGCCTCGCATCGTGTTCCTCATTGCTGAGGGTCGTGAATCCCTTGATGAGTGGTCAGTTTCCGCTGCACATTGTCTTTCCATGGAATCTGCAGCATTTTCCTCCAACACCACATCTCGAAGGCATCAATGCGGTCACGATCGTCCTTTTTAATGTCCATGTTTCTGAACCGTAGCTAAATATGAAGAACATAGATGTTACAAGTTTCACCTTCATCTTGTGAGATATGTTGTGGTCCCTCCATATTTTCTGAAGCTGGGACATAGCGCTTTTGGCCATCCCGATACGCCGCCTTATCTCACCCTCACATGAGCCCGTATTGTTTATTATGGCACCCAGGTAAATAAAGTTATCCACTCTTTCAAGGTATAGTGCACCTGGGGAGCCTGCCGTTTTGCCGAAAAGATTTTGACAAAATTTCACTACCCAATCAAATTTTAACAACCATTTTTATACTAATGCAGTATTTGGAATGATTTTAGTACGCATTTTTTCGTTTGGTCAAATTTTTACTTGGCAGAAGATTACCAAAGATATTGCCATTATGACATTTAGTCTTTAATCAAATTATTTATTACAGCAAACCATCGATAAACAACAAACGTTAGGTCAAATGATTTGCTATGACAAAATATATAAAGGCAAAAATAAGGGAAAGATTTTTTAAAAGAGTTAATTATTAAAAGAAAATTGGTTTTTGCTTCTTTATGTTTAGGAAACCCTTCTTGTTCTCCTCATCGCTAGAAGTTGTCAGCAGCCTCGGGCACCACGGCCTTCTTGTAGTCGCAGTGCAGGGCGTTTTGCGCGACACGCTAATTTAAATGACATTATCCGACGAGCTCTCGTCACCGTCGGCGTTCCAGCCGTATTAGAACCCAATCGCTTGGCACGTGACGATGGCACAAGACCGGACGGCATGTCTTTGTTTCCTTGGAAGATGGGTAGACCTTTAGTGTGGGACGCAACCCGCGTCGATACTCTTGCGCCATCCCATCTTCCTAGTTTATCGTGTTGTGCTGGCGCTGCCGCTGCGGCTGCGGAAAACATCAAGCGGCGTAAATATAGTAACCTTATTGGTTATTTTCGAGTCGTTTGGGGTTTCAAAGAAATTTCGAAACGGCTGGTTGACACTTCCCGTAACCCAAGAGCTGGCTCTTACTTTGGGCAGAGATTAAGCATTGCCATTCAACGTGGCAATGCCACCCGTCTCTTGGGTAGATACATTACCAGCTCACAGCGTGGAGGACGAATTTTTTGATGCTATACTTTAGTCTTTTGTTATTTTAGTATATTTGTTAATTTAAAAATATGATTATGGTATCGAATTCTAATACTTAAATAAATTGGTTCGGTTAGGTCAGTTTAGAACTATGGTTATGAGAAATGACTAGATTATAATATATAGAAAAAAGTATGGAAAAAAGAGATTATTTTTAGCAGACTATTGAGAACCAAACTAGGAAGAGGTTTATTATTTTAAAAAAAAATTGGAAATTGTTTGGGAAGTGATAATTGGTCATCTGCAGTTTCTTGGCACGATCTACCATACTTTCGCTTTTGACTGGTTGATTTTCAGGCCCAGTTCTTCGCTCATTTATTCCATTTTATCCATGAGAATTGCCATTTCAGCTTCATTCGCAGCCGCGGCATCGGAGATTAGCGTAGCAGATAGTTAATGTTGGGGTTAATCTTGAAGAATAATTTGTTTTGGCATAAATTAATTCTAATAACATTACTAGGCATCGTGACAATTAGCATAATAGTATTTAAGCATACAGTTAGTAGGAGTATCTGGCCGGTTTGCCGAAAAAAATTGTCAAAATGTTTTATGAATTTCTTTATTATTGTTTAGACCCAGTGACGTGAGGACGCATGCACAGTATAAATATGGACAGTACGGAAACTACCTACAAACGCCCGAAACGGCACACTCACACAAACATGCGCACCGACGAGACTTTTCGGTGCCCGTCGCGGTACGCTCAGTAGTGAGTGCCGCCGGCCGCGTCAAAACGAGTTTAGCACCGCGATCTTTTTAAAAATGGCACGTACGTATTGCGTAGTATACGGCTGTTTGAACTCGGCTTCATCACAACCGGAGCTAACGTATTTTAAACTTTCTGCTGATTTTGAAAGGTAAGAATCATTAATGATATTGTTATTTAATCGTAATCGAATTATAATTTAAGTCCGTGTGATCGATCAAAATGAATTCGTGAACTTCAAAACTATTAGGTACTACTACATCTTGTAAATCCAAGATGGCGCCTGCTATAGGTATATTTTTTTTTGTCATGGGTGTCGTTTTCATGGTTTTCGAGGGTGTTGAAGCCGATAGTGATGTCAAAACGTGAATCTAAGATGGCGGCTGCAATAGGTACTAATTTTTTCGTCATGGGTGTCGTTTCCATGGTTTTCGAGGGTGTTGAAGCCGATTGTCATGTCAAAACGTGAATCGAAGATGGCGGCTGCAAAAAGTATAAATTTTTTCGTCATGGGTGTCGTTTTCATGGTTTACGAGCGTGTTGAAGTCGATAGTGCTGTCAAAACGGGAATCCAAGATGGTGGCTGCAAAGGTACCGAGCGCCCGAAACGTTTTCGTCCAACAGCGGCTTGCGTACGCTCCCGCCAAAACTTGTAAAAGGTTACGTCGTAATGAAAAAGTTAGTGCTACAAGTTGTTGTGTAAAATTGTTTTCCGTGTTTAAAGTATCGTGTTTTGTTGAGATTAACCAACACCATGACATTACCGATTCAAATTGTATTTGTAAGCTAGTTATTCAAATTCGATTGATTGATCACTACAGAACAAAAATGTAAAAAAAAAAAAACAAAAACATTAAGGGCGGGTTGTATCAAACAGTTGGTTAACGTAACATACGTACGTCAAAAAGTTACGATTGCGGACGATGTTTGACGTTCGTTAAATTAGAAGCGTTGTTTCAAAACATTCTGGTATAAATTCCTGCTCTTCCCAATAGCTAAGTTATTGACACGGGTCCTACCTAAATAGCTTTTTTTGAATTCCACTACTAATTTGTATCATCAGAAGAACTGGTATTGAGGATTTCAAAAGAAATTTCACAATATTGTTCTATTTGACGCAACTAAAATTACGTTAATCAGTGCTCAGACCATCTGTTAACGTAAACGTTATATTTTACGTGCGTTAACGCTGACATTTTGTGAAACAACCCAATTTTTTGATTTGACGATAGTTAGCACCATTTTTAACGTTTACGCGTGCGTTAAGTGTAGTTGAAACAACCCGCTCTTAAAGTGACAACCCTATTGCTGCAATGGAGCGTAGGTAATTATATTCTCAACTAGGCTTAGTTTCCGTACTGTCCATATTTATACTGTGACGCATGCCAGCCTCCGGCACGTTGTCCGTGCATCGCCGTTCCTAGCGCAGCACATAGAAGCGCGTAGGACTAGAGAGAATCTGCCGCGGTCACAGCAGAACACGTTCCCTACGCGCAAGCGAGTCTTACACCTATCCTAAGGCAGAGCACTGCAAAGTGCCTCTGTCATTGAGCGAAATAAGTTTCAAAAATACTGATAAATTAACCCCTTACAATCGGCCTATCAACCCATTAGTGACACAACGACTGAGTCGATTGCACAACTCTTTACAAATGCCTTGCATCGAATTGGTTATGGACTGGACACCTCGCACTTCCTTAATCTACCCATTTCGAGGATGCACACAAAGTAGGACGAGTTGCTAGCCTGACGGTTTTCTACCGGTTGCATTTTGGGGAATGTGCGACGGAATTGCATAATTTATCCATCCATCATCGGACCACAAGACGAACGGCGATACGCCACCGATACATGGTGGACATCCCACCTACACGCATAAAACGTATTGGGAACACATTCATAGTTCGTACAGCAAAGGAGTGGCATTCCCTGCTGGAGTCTGTGTTTCCTGATAGCTACAACCTGGGAGTCTTTAAGTAAAAAGTGAATATAATACTTCTAGACGAGCGTGCTCCATCTTAGACCGCGTCATCGCTTACCATCAGGTGAGATAGTGGTCAAACGCGTGCCTACAAAAAGTAAAAAAAAGTACTGCAGCAACCATGCGACGTCTGGCAGCGGACGATCCAGCTTAAAATACGTGCCTTTAAATATATTTTTTTTTTCAGTGAGAGGCCTACGGGCACCGGTTATGATTTAACGAAACATGATCCCTATTGTCCATTAGAACGACTATCAATTCAGTTTACCTCATACTTTGTGTATCTTAACAAATTCAGGAAGTGTGCGTACATCAAGAGCAGTGAAAAGTATCCTGCACACGTTCAGTCCATAGGGTTGGGTAATAACTACTAACGTTTGGTTGATTTGACGTTTTCTTTAACAATGACAAGGTAGCTTCATAGCACAAACTGGCCTAGCTTGTTGCGAGTGATATTCGGTTCAGCCTTTCGTAGGCAGTGTCTTGGTGGTCTAGTTAGGTTAAACGTTGAGGTACATTCGTGACGAGTGTGTCCTCGGCCAGAAAGTGCTTGAGCCTTAGTTTTTTTAATTAAGATTTTGTGTGCTCAGGTTTTTATTCGAAATGTGAATTTAGCTTAAGTTTGAATTGTTAATCAATTTTTTGTTTTCCTTATTTTGGAGACTGTTTTGTTGTTCACACCCTCTTTCTACTCTGCTTTTTAGAAGTTATGATTTTTAATTGGCTTCCAGTCTCACATGCCATTATGTATTCTGTTTGTATTAGCTGTAAGTCATCCATAGTGATAAATAAATAAATAAATAAATAAATAAAGTTATTGTGGACTCCCTTTAGCAAGTCTTTCTTCGAATCCCTAAAACCCAACACAGAAGTAGGCTACCTCGTTAAAGTCAAAGAAATGAATCAGGAAGGATAAAACAGTCAACGACCACCCATTCGTTCACCAACACAGTCACTGAGATTCACGCACATGCTTGACAGTCTATCTATATGACCTAGCCTAAAACTAAACTTTTCTTATTAAGGTGGAAGCGCCAGGGTAGCCCGCAAAATTCAAATATTTTTATGTTTTTTGCAATTTGCCGGTCAGTGTGAAGCTGTATGTTGAACAAAATACGATTCGCGGCCGTAACACATATTTATTTAAAGAATTATACCCATTTTAATTATCAATATAACCTTCTAAGTTCATACAACTCGATTGAATGACTTTTTACGAAATAATATTCAATCGAGTTCTATGAATTTAGAGGGTTATATTGATGATTCAAATGGTTATAATCCCTTAGATAAATGCTCTTTACGATCGCGAATCATATTTTGTTTAACATACAGCTTCACAATGGCCGGCAAATTGCAAAAAACATCAAAATATTTGAATTTCGCGGGCTACCCTGGAGCTTCCTTAAACGTAATAATAATTAATATTCTGTTGCGATGATGTCAGAGACATAGCTTCAGTCCTAATGATGACTAACTGGTAATTCTAAAGTAGTCGACCGCTCCCTCTCTTTGTCCGAAGCTCCCTTCGTGCTCTCGTCCTTTAGTCGAGACAACCTCTCACCAGACATCCCTAATAAAAAAAAACCACATTCCACGGTGTTCTCACACCTTCGCAGGATTCCTGTTAACGACATTTTTTTGTACAATGTCTTAATTGTTTCAAGAGACCTTTTGGGTTTTCTTCGGCCCTCAATTATGTTTTACAAATGTCGCACAAGTATTGCAAGTGCTACTAAAAATCCAATATTTTACTCGTTTCTTTGTAAAGTTACTAGCACGTCGCCCGCGATTTCATTCGCGTGGCTTTAGTAGGTAGGTGGCACACCAACTTCATCTTTCTCCTATACCTCCTTCTTTATAGGGTAATGTGTAAATTAGGTACTTATTAATAGACACAACGCAGAGAAGTTCGCTCTAACCACTCATTTTTTTTACTTAGAGCATTTTATACTCGTCGTAACTATTAAACAAAAGGTCAGATTTGAATAATTTAAAGTATAATTTACATGTACATACTCAACCTTAATTATCGAACGATTTAAATGGAGGGACCTCTCTCGTCCTTGTGGTTCCAAATGGATCCACTTTATTCGTGCCGTCGCGCCCCGCTGGTTCCATTTGGAACCAGCACACCGCGACTGATATAAACTTTAATATTGTGTAAACTAAGCTTTAGAATCGTTTGCGAATGAATGTTCTCTGTGGCAGATAAAATTTGCCAACCATAACCATGCGCAAGCGTTGTACTTCTGTTTTAACACGCATGCGTGGTAGTAACAACGGCATCTTGAGCGTATTGTCGGACCGATGGGATTCTCCAATGCTCGAAGCCTGGATCAGACGACACACTGTCAAGTAAACACGCGCACGAGTAGTGGAGTATCCAATAGGTCATGTTATATTATTTCATTTTTTGTATTTGATTAAGTGTTTTGTCTTGTCATTACTAACATTAGTTTCTCATAAGCATTCCGTGTTACTAACAATTATATGGATTTATATCGGAAATAAATGAATAATAATATCGCTAACCCTACCGCAGTATCTCTACGTTGACGTCGTGGTGGGGCTTGCGCGTCCCGATGGACCTTAGGTCATACCTAGGGTGAGGGGCCAGACAAAGAGAGATACAATCCGCAAGGCAGTTTTGTGGCGAACTGTTGGGCAGTAGCGACCCCACGAACCTTATCTCCCGGGAGAAGTCTTGTTCCTCATCTACGGCTTGCCTTTATTGGCTGGCCAGAGTGAAAACTGACGAGGAACAGAGCTCCCACCTCTTCCTTGCCTTAATTGGCCGGTCTGAATGGAGATTCGCTGGAGCATACGTGCTCGGGAGAAGGACGTATAATCCAGTAAGATGCTGGTAGGGATCTTGACCGCACTTCCGGGATTGTCCTGATAGCCGTGGTATACCTCTCCACTCCTCTAGCACCTCAGGCCATGTTGCCCCCTTGGCGCTACGTCACTTTGTGCTAGCGACCGTTTTCGGGGGCCCATTCATTGAGTGTGCAAGTCACCCCCTGCCATTTAAAAGCCGTGTATATTGTTATTGGTCAGGCAGGGGCCAATAGTTCTATAATAAACGATTATCATTCCACTAAGCCACCCAAACCCATAGCGTTTCATTTTTTGTTTCCATATTCTGCAATAGTACTGCTCCAACCGGGGATTGTCCTTGGGAATACTTTCAGTGCATACAGGGATAATCGCCGGTTGGTGCCCCATTACATTTGAAATGTCTAACGGGGCCTCTGCGAGTTGGTTTCGGCCCCTCGTACGCCTACCAGAGGACCGGGTCTCCAGGGGCCCGAGAAAGTAAAAAAAATAATAAAATAATAAACACAAACAGAAACTAAAAATATGACAGCCGTGATGCAGTGATTTTTGTGATTTTTGTGTGTTTTTAGTGTGATATACTAGGGTAAGTGGATAAATAATCATTTATAAGTGTTTCTTACAAGTATGTAGCTAGTTTTTTGCATTTGTCAATTTTTACAAATAAAGTAAGCATATTTTAACGATTTATGGTTAACAATGCGTTTATGAATATATAGGCAGTAATCTACAAGCTTTTCCAATTGGAATCTGTTTGATATAACTCTGATAATCGTCATCAAAATAGCGCATTGAATTACGCAATAAAAAACAAAAAATGGCGCCGCACTTTCTGAAGTTTTAGCTTGAATATTGCTATAATCGGCTATAGAACTCATATAAAAGATCATTTTCAATAGATTACTCGTCTTTTCATAAGCTAGTTCCCAAATTTCTGTGTAAAATTGATCCAATCGTTTTGTCAGAAATAACATAAACAGCAACATAACTACATTCAGCAAGTTCTCTCATTTCAATAGGATATATTTATTTCTCGAGTACTAATAAGACTCTTGTTTATGTTTTATTTCTTGACGACATAATTTACGAACCCGAAACCATTTCAAGTGCGAGGATACAAACTACACAAACGCTGCGATAACGTTTTTTGTGGCCGGGGTCAGATTACACTTGAGATAAGCGCCTTTACCCTTGTCTGTTAATCCTTTACTATTAAAAAGTCAATTTATGATTTACAGTGGTTTGACTCTATGTGCAGTGTTTAGAGAAATATAATATTTGGTTAATAAAAAGGAGTAGGTAAGTGGCAGACATTTACACTATGCTTAGCTTAAATACTAATAGATTCTAAATCAAATTCATTATTGAAAACTTGAATCCCTTCGAAATTATAATAGGTTTAAAAATTGACAAGTCTCACAACACAATTCTTTTTCATTACTCTTACTCGGAAAGTAGGCCTGAAGTTGCCTGAGGATTGAAAAAAAAATATTACTTTGCAGCCCTAGGGAGTATTGTTTTCAACTGACAGCCGTCAAATCATAAAAAAAAACAATGATGAAAATGTTATTTATGGCGATATAGCTGGCAATTCGATCTTCATTTGATTTTTCGAGCTTTGTTCATACTTTTATATAGCAAAGATCTGTATTAACAAGATGAGTTTATCAGATTCAAATACGTGTTTGTTTTGACTTTTTATTTGTAATGAAAAAGCACAGTGTTCACATCGGGTGAAAGACTTATTAGTCCCTCGAACTATTGACGCCGTTACTTTCAAACCTAGGATAAAAATATACAATTATAGAAAAAAGTTGTGGAACTTAATGTAAAAACAAGTCGGTTAATTTCGTCAGTACTTTTCTATGTGAGCATCTAAATTCGAGTTTCACAACGAAGTTGCAGGGGGTCGAAAATGTCCTAAAAGGCTTCGAGTAAAAGATGGTACGGTGGCGGCGCTGTGCCTTTTGCTCGACTTGGCGGGCCCTGAACCCGTTCGTGTATGGGCCACAGAAGTTCATTTCTGTTAAAAATTTTGTCAGATTCGGAGTAAATTGTCTGTGATAGTCACACACGAGTAATCCTGTGCGTGTGTTTAGCAGTGTGATTCTATAAACATGTCGAAGTGAAAACTAAGACGAAGTGAATGACAAGTGAGCTGTCAAACCATACAAACAAGATGGAATGACAGCTCTCTTGTCGTTTACTCCACCTAAGTGTACACAGTAGTGCAGTGAGATGTCGACAGAATAGACAAGCAGTTCTTTACAGACGTTCGGAACCCAAAAATTAAGCTTTTTCGCTCTTAGCGGAAAATTCTGAAAGTGATGTACGTTTGTGAAAGGTTGAAATAAAATAACGTTACTGTTTATATTTTCATTTTAGTTTTTGTACAAAACTTAAAACTAAGTGTTCTAAATTAAATATTCTAAATATCACACAAGTACACAACGCTTACCTTTTATTTGTAATGCACCATTTTATTAAAGGCCAAGTACTTATTAGAGAGATTGTAGATGCACGCTGTGCACGCTCCGCATGCGTGTGCACACAAAACGAAGCTACACGCGAGCGTAGCTTAGTTACAACAAGTTTCTATTGCAGAGAGCGTTCTGTTATGCTTGTCCTTATATATTAAAATAACATTATTTAAATAATTTACAATCTTAAATCTACACCTGGTTGCTTCAAGCAACATTCATACAATATTTTTGAAGTTTTGCAAAATCGTTCATGTAACAATCTCATTTTTAAATAATCGTGTTTTGCAAAGTTTTTTTTCATAAATAATAATCAATGGATACTTTAAAATTATACAACGTACTCGGTGGTCAATTTGTTACATTCAGATTTACTTATAAACCTGAGAAACACTACGTACGCCACGCTATGGTAAGAGAAGAGCCGAATAACTTTTTTACAACTTTTTACTTGATTCCTGATCTGGTAAACCAAATCAACATCCGGCAAAGGAATACCAGAGCCCAGATTTAAGCTGTTGAACGAACTTCGAGGGACAATCAAACACTTTATACACAAAAGGTTAAAATTCCGTAACAACCCATACTCTTTTTACGACCTTTCTAATACAAATTGGTCACTTAGTCAATCGATGTTATACAACGCTTAGTCTATGCTTTGTATATGGGTTGTTTTCGGGCACCTCATCGAACATCGATTCAAATAAACTCGAAGAGCGGATTATGATTACCACCTGACAACGACAAAGTCACATTTCACCATGTGACTTTGTCGTTGACAGCGAGTGTATTCTGCTGCTTATCATCTCATACGAGCACCAGCTGGTGGCTAGGCCTGCTTGTGTCTGTGCAGCAGCGCAGAGACGCACCTGGTGGGTGGCATCTCCAGCATGATGGTGAGCGGCACCGCCAGCACGTACGAACTCCAGCTGGTCGCCACCCAGTCCACCACCTGCGCCAGGAGGACCATAACTTTAACGCCTGATTTCTTCTGTATGGAGGTATGCTGGTTCGAATGATGACCGTCATAGCTTGTGCACAAGAGCTAGTTGCGAAAACCCAACCTCGATAGAATTCAATAGAAGAAAAAAGAAACTATATGATAAACTTTTGAAAAATGTACACCTATCCAATTCTAGAAAAACAAAACAACTATTCGTATTTAAAAATACAAAAGTAAGTGTAAAACAATTTGTGACATAAAAAATAAGATAAATAGTACAAAATCATGTGTTACAATAAAATCAATACATTGTAATAGTAAAAGCGTTGAATGCCCAGGGAAAATTGCAGCGACAATTACTCTATTTTTATCACAAATAAGGAGAACCACTATCGTCCAAATTATAAATTAATCGATACAGTTAATTCTACTATTTATCTGAGACCTACCTCTTATGAAAAAGTTTCAAGAGTAATCATGTCACTTAATAACACACAAGCTGTTGGTTATGATAACATCTCAATGGCTATAATCAAAAACTGCAATAAGTTAAAGGCAGATTTTAAGTCACCTTATTAATCTATCATTTACACAAGGATTTTTTCTCGAAAGTTTAAAATTATCCAATGTAAAAACCATTTCACAAAAAACAATCCAAACAATATATGAATGCCTTTAGGCCCATTACGTTAATTCCGATTTTATCTAAAGCTTCAACAATCAAAATGGATTTCAAAAAGATAAATCAACAACTCTTGCTACAAAAAATTACTGAGAACATTGATAAACAAAACCGTGTTGCTACCATATTCTTTTACACGCTCAAGCATTCGACTTTGTAGACCAAAAAATTGCAAAAAATGCGAGTTAAATGGAATCAGAGCGGTAAAGCACTCGACTGGATCGAAAGTTACCTAAGCAATAGAAAGCAATGCGTATATAAACAACTTTTATGTACCCCATCCAGGTCTATCTTTGAAAGAAATAAGTTCGGCGTCCCACTAGGAAGTGTATTAGGTCCTCTGCTCTTCCTTGTTTACATAAACGATATCCCCCGAGTTTCTCCACATTAATGCATTCTATTTGCGGATAATATTTAGGTTATCGTACCAGGCAACACAGATATCATTACGAAAACTTATTGCATAACACTATAGAATCAATAATGAACTGGTTAAAAGCCAACAATCTCACAGCTAACGTATTTGAAACAAAAATTCTGCAACTCCTTAACTACAACAATTCCCAAGTTAAAACCCTTAGACCTAAAACACGATTTTCAAGAAGTCCTTAAAACAAACTTCAAACGCATTACTCTAGATAGGTAATGCAATTGGAAAGCACACATAGCCCGCGTATGCTGCAATTTAAATAAATTTGTTTATGCTTAAAAAACTTAGGAAGGTGTCAAGTATTGAAACTGCAATGGCTGCGTATTATGGCTACGTCGGGTCGATTCTCAGATACGGTCTTCTAATATAGGTAAATTCTTGCCAAGCGAAAAAAGGTTTTACAACACCAAAAAAAAGAGTCAAAGCCATCTGAGCGCTCAGAAGCGGCTGAGTGGGATTGTGAGGGGGCTGATTGGGGAGGTAACCGCCTCGAAGCCTAAACGCCGGAACCCCACCAGCGTTATTTAAGGCGGCGGTGGGTCTCCAGGGTTGGGGCCTTTGTCTTGTGAGGACAGTGATCACGTGGTGCCGTGCACAGCGAGGCTAAGGGGATACCTCTTTACTGTCTCCCCAGGGATGTGCTCTAACAAGCGTTGCACAGAAGGGGTTTCGGAGTGGTTTATTAAGAGATAACGGGCCCCTTCTATGAGCTGATGTTGTTCACCGGGGTGATTTTAGTGAGGGAAAAATCCCACACTTTTTGGTGTTTATCCCAAGTCCAGGCGCCTTTCGAAAGTTCTCCCCAAAAAAAAAAGAGAACAAAGATATTTTATAAAAAAACTTTTCGCAAAAAAATGCAACTGACTTCCAAAAAAAAAAAAACTACAAAATAAAAAACAACTTTAATTTCAGAAGTCGGAGTTTTTGTTACTTTCTTCGTATTTTGACACCGACTTCTGAAATTAAAGTTATTTTTTACTTTGTAGTGTTTTTTTTTGGAAGTCGGTTTTATTTTTTTTGCAAAAAGTTTTTTTTTGATTTTTCACTTTTTAGTGGTACCTACCCTACACCTAACAACACCACTGCAAAATCACAGAAAAGCAAAATAGGCAATTTCGATTACTTGGATGACATAAAACCATCATCCAAGTAGACGATTCCAGCTATTTCGATTTAAAATCCAAAGTTCGTAACGGATTTTGATAAAATTTAAATGGGACCAATTTGCAAGTATATCCTTTCAAATAAAACTTCAAATTGGTTCATAATTGTTGTCGGAGTTATGAGGCAACAAACATAAAAAAATACAACCGAATTGAGAACCTCCACCTTTTTGGACCTACCGACTTTAGTCAATGACTTAAAATCGATCAAAGATGAGCTGAGTGACCTCAAAAAATGTTATGATTTTTCTAGTGGTAGGCTCGATGACTTCGACACTCGACTTATCAATCTGGAATCGAAAGTGTCAGAGTTTGAGAAGCTCCAGGGCACAGTCTTCTCATTGCAATCAGAGTTAGCCTCAGCAAAGCTCGAGCTTACGTCACATGATCAGCGGTCCCGGTTAAATAACGTGGAGATCAAAGGAGTGCCCCTCAAGAAGGATGAGAATTTATTCTCAATCGTTGAAGCCATTGGCCGCAAAATCAAGCACAGTTGTCCTAAGGCCCAGATCAACTACATCTCTAGGGTACCTATACATAACTCGAAGGAGAAACTAGTGATAGTAAGCTTCCTGAATAGGTATGTAAAGGAGGACTTTGTTGCGGCTGCGCGGACAGATAAGGACCTATCCACATCGGATTTAGGTTTCCAAGGAGCACCACAACGTGTTTATGTGAATGACCACTTAAGCGTCGAATACAAAAAACTGTTATATAAAACCAAAATCATCGCTAAAGAGAAACGTTATGAATTTGTATGGGTGAAACATGGCAAAATTCATGTACGCAAGGACGTTAATTGTAAAACTTTTATAGTTCGGAAAGAACAGGATTTAAACAAAATTGTTTAAACCGCTGCTTAAGTATCTGTGATTTTTCATATTTATGTTTTACTTTTAAAATCGATCATTGTTTAATGTTTGGTTATTGTAAAGGGTTTGGCACCTCTGCCTCACTAATGAGTTCCTTTTGTTCTCGTTATCGCGCTGTTTGTCTTGGGGATCTAATTCATAAATATATATCTGCCTCGCTTGCACTTACGCTCGTGATGTATTGCTGCTTACTTGCTCGCTTAGTTGTGTCCTGCGTAATATCGGATGATTTGCAAACTTTTGCTACTTTAATTTATATTTACCCACTTTACAAATATTTATTTCTGTCTTCCGTAATTTATAGTTATTTTTATTTTGTAATGAATTGGCTAGTCGTATTTATTTACAGTGGAGCTTGTGCCGTTGTTGTTGCGTTTTTTAGTGATGGCTGATAACAGTGAACAGCGACTGACTGTTTATTACCAAAACGTACGGGGACTGCGAACAAAAACAGACTCGTTCTATCGTCAGGTTTTATTAAATTCTTACGATATCATTGTTCTAACAGAGACGTGGCTAGTCGATGGTTTGTTAAACTCCGAGTTATTTGATGACCGGTATATAGTGTGGCGCCGTGACCGGGATTATGCTATGACTGGACAATCGCGTGGTGGTGGTGTACTTGTCGCGACGCGCAGGGAGTTACCCGTTACCCAGGAACCACTCCTTCAATCTTCAGCGGAAGATCTTTGGATTAGCTTACGATTTAGAAAGTTGAACTCACGGGATTTCGTAAATCTATATGTTTGTGCTGTTTACTTATGTAAACAAAGCAACGGTTATTCGTTCTCTAATCAACTTAACAATTTTTTAACTAAATTAAACCATACAACCTTAAATAATTTTTCCGATGTGTTTTTAATTGTAGGTGACTTTAATATGAGTGGATTTACGTGGACTACATCCATTAATAATTCGCTAGTCCCAGTGAACCCTGCTACTAGCGACGAATGTATGCTCGCCGACGAGTTAAGCACTTTGGGCCTTCAACAATACAATGGAGTGGCTAATAGGTATGGGAAATTGTTGGATTTAGTCCTCTCAAATAAATTAGCCAGTGTTATTGAGTGTGTTGACCCACTAGTGACTATTGATCCCTATCATCCTGCTTTGTTAGTTAATATCGACCTTTTTGAAATGCCTTCCTTGGACCATGCACCGCGGCTAAGATATGTTTATAGCAAAGCCGATTTTGTATCTATTAATAAAGAAATTCTGGCAGTCAATTGGGAGCAACAGTTCTCGTCTCGATCTCTGGATGACTCAGTTTCGTACTTTATAGACACTATAAAAGATTTCCAAAATAAGTATATACCGCAGATGCTTGTTCGCAATAAAACTTACCCCATCTGGTTCAGTAAATCGCTCATCAGAACCATCAAGGAAAAATATAAATATCTTAGAAAATTCAAGACTTATGGTAATAAATCTGATGAATTATCTTATAAACACTTACGGGAAAGAGTCAAGACTATGGAAGCCTCATGCTATAACTATTACCTTCATCAAACTGAAACCTCTATTAAAAATAACCCTAAACATTTTTGGACATTTGTTAAAATCGTTGCAACTCTAATGCTATTCCTAGTACACTAAAATACAAAAATGAATTATTACTCACTGGTAACTCTATTTGTGAGGCTTTTTCCTCTTATTTTCTATCCACCTTTCTCGACCCCACCTCAGCAAATAATCCCAACCTAGCCTCTGTTTCCCCTTCAGACACTCCTGTAACTCCCTCTGATATTTCTAACATTGAAATCAAAATTGATGTTGTGACCGACTTACTCCGCAAGCTAGATCCATCCAAAGGAGCTGGTCCTGATAAAATATCGTCTAAATTTCTTATTGAATGTGCTACTTCCATTGCATTACCTATCTCTATTCTGTTTTCCAAATCCTTATCTCAAGGTGTTGTCCCCAGAGTGTGGAAATCTGCGTTTATTACACCGGTCCATAAGAAGGGGTCTAAAACTGAAGTTACTAACTATAGGCCCATATCTAAACTGTGCATTATTGCTAAATTATTTGAGCGCATCATCTATAATCAGTTATATCCAGCTCTTGGGCCCTCGCTTAGCTCTTTCCAGCATGGTTTTCTGAGAGGACGGTCTACCACTTCTAATTTAATTTTGTTCAATGATTTTATTACTGAGGCTATGGATGACGGTAGCCAGGTCGATGTCGTTTACACTGATTATAGCAAAGCGTTCGATCGTATTGATCACGACACTTTGATCAAGAAACTAAACTCTATAGGCATTCGTGGGGACCTCTTGAGATGGTTTTCCTCATATATTAATAATAGGTCGCAAGCCGTAGTGATCAATAATTATGTATCTAGTTGGGTCTCGGTGCCTAGCGGAGTGCCCCAAGGTTCGTTGCTTGGACCCTTCTTATTTGTGATCTATGTAAACGACATCGATCTGTGCCTGCATTCATCCAAATTATTATGTTTCGCCGATAATATGAAAATCTTTGCCAAAATATCATCGATTGAAGATGGATTAGCACTTCAGGCTGATCTATACCGTCTTGAAGACTACTGTAGGGCTAACAAACTCGATCTGAATCCATCAAAATGTTCAGTAATTACTTATACTAGGAAACGTGCCGCCCTAGCCACCACCTATTTTTTATCGGGCCATACTTTGCCAAGGTGTGATACCATTCGCGACTTAGGCGTTCAACAAGATAGCAAGTTAGTTTTTGACACCCACATTGACGCCATTATCAAAAAAGCCTCTAAACTGCTTGGGTTTATTATGCGTCTCTCTAAGTGCTTTAACAACGCTAAAACACTAAAAATTTTGTATTGCACCTTTGTTAGAAGTCAGCTTGAGTATGCGTCTCAGATATGGAACCCACGTTATCAGAAGTACATCGATCGCATTGAAAACATTCAAAGGCGTTTTATTAAATATCTTTGTTTTCATCAAAAAATTCCTTATCACTCCATCGACTATCTTCGACTCTGTAAGAAATACCATTTATTACCTCTCGAAGATCGACGTCAGATTGCTGACTTTCTGTACTTATTAAAAATTTTCAATAACAATATTGACAGCCCAGAACTTCTATCTAAATTTCACTTTAATGTGCCGCAAAAAATATTCCGCCATAATCCACCCTTACGTGTGCCTCTAGCATCAACAAATTACAGACAGAATAGTTTTATTATACGAGCAAGTAGACAGTTCAATAATATGTGTAAGCAGCATGACTTGGATCCCTTTATGACTAGCGTGACGTCGGCCAGAAGACGTATAAGCCTCAGGTTTTTTAAGTAGCCCTTTAATTGTTTCCTTAATTTTTCTGTAATGTTTTTATTATTTTTATCATTACTTATTCTTCCGTTAACTAAAGGTTTCTAGTTACTACTCAATTAAGAAGTAAAGATTGATATGCTCACTTCTCAATTTTAAGTCTGACACTATACGTGAGGACTTGTAATTGGCTTTCTGTCGTTTATGTTTGTTTGTTATTTTTAGTTTGTTTAAGCTGTAAGTCCTCCAAGCTGTAATAAATAAATAAATAAATAAATTTTTGGGAAGTCGGTTAAAAAGGTCTTTTTAATCGGTAGTTTCTTGAAAAAGACCGAGGTTCATTCTAGCGTCCAATCATTTAATTAACAGATATTTTCAAATTGTTTAAGAAAGAGAAGAACTCTTGAACTAGCGTTCTTTTCTGCATTCGAAACGGGCAAGGAACTCCAGGGACACTCATTTGAATCTGATTAAATTTCTCCAATAATTACCACACTGAGTAGCGAGGTGGTGATGGGCTGCGGCCGGCTGGCGGCGAGGCTGAGGTTGATGCACCAGTGCAGCATCAGCACCGACAGCGACATGCGCCCCATGGCGTGCCAGCCGCGCCACGCCATCACGTGCTTCAGCCAGCCTGTACAACACACCGCAATCGTTAAGTGCCCGCAAGTCTCCCTAACCCAACATATGTCGCAGTGAACCACGGCTAGTTCCCATACGTTACACAGCTACTCACCCTCCAGCCCATTGATCATGCCGAGCAGTATCCCCCCCGCCAGCAGACTGAGCACCGGTCTCTCTAGCGCGACATATGTCGCAGTGAACCACGGCTAGTTCCCATACGTTACACAGCTACTCACCCTCCAGCCCATTGATCATGCCGAGCAGTATCCCCCCCGCCAGCAGACTGAGCACCGGCCTCTCTAGCGCGACATATGTCGCAGTGAACCACGGCTAGTTCCCATACGTTACACAGCTACTCACCCTCCAGCCCATTGATCATGCCGAGCAGTATCCCCCCCGCCAGCAGACTGAGCACCGGTCTCTCTAGCGCGACATATGTCGCAGTGAACCACGGCTAGTTCCCATACGTTACACAGCTACTCACCCTCCAGCCCATTGATCATGCCGAGCAGTATCCCCCCCGCCAGCAGACTGAGCACCGGCCTCTCTAGCGCGACATATGTCGCAGTGAACCACGGCTAGTTCCCATACGTTACACAGCTACTCACCCTCCAGCCCATTGATCATGCCGAGCAGTATCCCCCCCGCCAGCAGACTGAGCACCGGCCTCTCTAGCGCGACATATGTCGCAGTGAACCACGGCTAGTTCCCATACGTTACACAGCTACTCACCCTCCAGCCCATTGATCATGCCGAGCAGTATCCCCCCCGCCAGCAGACTGAGCACCGGTCTCTCTAGCGCGACATATGTCGCAGTGAACCACGGCTAGTTCCCATACGTTACACAGCTACTCACCCTCCAGCCCATTGATCATGCCGAGCAGTATCCCCCCCGCCAGCAGACTGAGCACCGGTCTCTCTAGCGCGACATATGTCGCAGTGAACCACGGTGCGTCGAACTCGCGCAAGTAGTTTCCCGCCAGAATCCACGAGACTATCAACAGCGGAGCCAAAGTATATGGACCGCGGATCCACTGCGAAACAAACACAAAGGGAAAAAAATGTAAAAGAAAAACGATTAATTTCTCCTTAATTTAATCCAAACCAGCAGTGATGTCAGTCCGTGTCGACAGAAGAGAATCAGAGAATGTCGAGATAGATGATGTACATCCTACTATCCTATTCCTACTAACACATAATTAAATGCGAAAAGATGGATGGACGTTTGTTACTTTTTCACGTCAGAAGACTGAAAGGATCTTCATGAGGAAGATTATAGTCTGGAATAGCACACAGGCTACTTTTCATTCCGGGAGTATGCTCCTCAGGGATAGTTTTCGACTATCACGTGGGTGAAGCCGCTGGTAGAAGCTAGTAATCATATAATTTATTAGCAGAAGAAAAGGACCCGATATTGAGCCTTGCAGAACCCTATTTTCTTGAAAGCCCCGTAAATTAATTAATTTTACCTTACTTTTGTCTATCATTTAAGTACAATTTCACTAAGCTGAGTGGAAGGTATAGTTATTAACCGTATAGTTTTCTAAATTGGAGAGGAAGATCTTTTGAGTGATGCAATCAAATGCCTTGGAGTGGTCACAAAACAATTCATTAAAAAAAAAACGATCAGCAAACATTTCATTATTTTTTTCCAAGGTGCAACTTATGAACACTGGGGAAACCACATTGTTAATCGTAATTGTGACCGTCACCATGCCCAAAAAGTGAATATTAAGCAACGTAGGAGTTATATAGTAATAACTAACTTTATAGTCAGCCACCTTGACCCCTGCTTCCTGCAGCTCGAAGTGCAGGAAGGCGAGCAGCACGCCGACGAGGCAGGCGGGCAGGCTGCCCCACGGCGCCTCGTACAGCGCAGAGAATGATGGGATGCCCGCGTACATCGTCTTTAGCTTGCTGGGAGAAGAGGTGGAAAGTAAAAAATATAATAGGCTAGTTTCCATCATTCACAAATTGCAAAACTCTTTAGTCCGTCAGTTAGAGTATTGAAAAATAATGCCCACGTATTTTTTGTTTCTAAAGATCAATGAATATTGACAAAGATAAAACGCATCAAAACTCGGGAGTAGCTCGTGACGTCATGACGCGCTAAAAATTATGCCAGGGCGTGACATATTGAGAACTTTAAAAGCGTCATAACTTCGTCAATTTTGGTTACCGTAACAAAAAAAATACGTGTCAAATATTTTTTGATAATGTAACTGACGGAGTAATTAGATTTTTTCAGGACACAAGCCCATTACTCATTTATTTCAGGCTGTTAAAAATAAAACATTGCATTCTTAAATATCATAAATAAGACCATACAATTTATCCATACTACCTTTTAAGCAAACAACAGCATTGCCATTCAACGTGGCAATGCTGCCAGTGTTCTGGGCACTTTTGCCGTTGACAGCGATGTGGATTATTTTTTTGATGCCCAATGATTTATTTTGTTTTTTTTTTTATGCGTTTGTACATAATGTAGATACTGTAAACATTGTAATTTAATAATACCCTAAATAATAAAAAATAATTACCTTTTAAGCAAAATAATGTGATTCTTCTGAAACATCTCAAAATCATTTTCGATGGACTTAAAATACTCGTTCAAAAGATTTTTCAAATCCGTAAATAGTTCATCTGTAATCATCTATAAGTACCTGGGATATGCGAAGTACATGATAGACTTCCACTCGAACACGTACGCCAGCACTCCGTTGAGCGCGCACGCCAGCAGCGCCAGCAGCACCAGCGAGCCTCGCGCCGCCGCCCGCCGCCGCGCCAGCCACAGCGTCAGCAGCGACGCCGGCACGTACAGTTGCATGTCCACTGCCAGGAACCTAGGGTGGGGTAGGGGGGGCAACCATATACTAGCTGATTGTGATTTTCCGTCATCCTAGTACCGATAAGGAATCCGGTAAAACTGCATGGAATTTCAGTAGCGTCATTTCATAAGCTCTAATCTTTTACTTCCAGTGAAACGACTCCTCAACGAATTTTAAAAGTTATTGGCAAACTAATGCACGGATCATAAGAACCAAATGCATAATCAGGCTAAGTAACGTTCCCACAGCTGAGACACAGGCCCTGAGCCTATAAATAAGGGAGCATCGACAGACTTCTCTGAAATGCACTGACCAGGTCTGCACGAGACAGATGTCCTCAGGCTGGACCAGGTTGTTGACGAAGAAGACGTGCGACCAGAACTTGCGGCGGCAGGCGTCGCTCTCCGCGCGCACCGCGGACCACAGCGGGCCCGAGCCCGCGCGCGCCCACCAGCTGGCCGCGTAGCCCGTCACCAGCAGGTACACCGGGGAGATCCTGGACGTGGAAACAAAACTCATCGTATATAAGCTTCTACCAAGGAGGACAGGCTCAATATACAGAACGCAGCTACGTTCCTTACATATTCCTTTTGCTTCTTTTACGTTCATAAATAATTACGGTTATACGCACATGCCAGTTGAAATTACTAGGTACGATTCTGGCCTTTCCGAAAAACATCCTTTTGTAAGTCGCCAAATCATTAATTCTCCCAGAAAGTCATCATGTTTTCTCTCTCTCTTAATTCATGTTGTAGCGGCATCAATGCCGCCACAAGAAAAATCAACGAAACAAATCTGCATCGCCGCGACGCCATCTATCCAACTGGCGGCGAACTAAAAAAGTCCTAAATCGCGCAGTTTACCATGCGATTTGAACATATACATCCACCCGAATATGAACTATCGGGCAGTAGAGCCCCCCAGGCACGACAACCGCCTGGGCGGAGGATCGTCCTTTCAATGGGGATATGCGGGACTTTACTCTCTATACCGCATACCCCCCAAAATGTCATTTCTCACAAAATACATTACTGTTTTCTTAGGTCTTCCTCTCCCCTTGGACTGGACGTAAAGGCTACGCCGATCTCCCAGTCCACCCCCACTCGGACGATGCGGGAATTTCATGCTGGGTTGTTTTAGTGGGTATACCAGGCTTGCCCGGGGAGTCCCACATACCCCTCCCACTCCCCCGAGTGAGAGGGTATGCGTAACGCATTTTGTCCCAGCCGGAAAAAAAAAAAAAAAGGTCTTCCTCTCCCCAGGTTCCAGCTATCAACACTCTGATGCTCCACTCTTCCAATCACATTAATTCCCACTTTATACCTGGCAATCCTTTTGGCAGTGATGTAGGGCAGCAGCCGGAAGGAGATGGTGTTGGTCTTGGTGTAGAGCAGCAGGTTGTAGCCCAGGAGGAAGTTTGACAGCATCACGAAGATCTGCACCACTGACGTGCCGTTCAGGAAGATCATCAGCACCGGGTGCCGCGAGATCTGAAATACAGAATTATTATGGCTGATGAAAAATCCAGAAATGTTTGGTTTAGCGGACTGCACTATCACAGACTCAATACGTAAATCTATATAATATCTATACTTATAATAGAATAGTAAATCGTAGGGTGTATGTTTCCAATTGGCGAGAATAGTACTGTTTCGATTTTGTTCAAATTTTGCATAAATAATCCTTATATGTACGGTGAACATATAGGCTATGTTCACCGTATTATCAAGCTATAATTATAGAAGGATGAGTGGAGTACAAGTTCAGACCTGTACCCAATCTTCCTTCTATCTTTCTCATAGTATCGTACATGAATTAGCCAGATATCAACACCTATTTATCAGAGGTCGCTGCGCGAAATCTATGAAGCATCTAAGAGGTATCTGTGCTTTTAGGCTTCTCTCTCCGTTGCAGGGGTAGACTTATCTTCTGGTTTGGCTTTTCCATGGTCAACTTTATGCAACTCTATTGCGTGTTAACAACCCAAACAACGTTCTCTAACATCATACATATATTTTACCGCGTGTATCTGACATCGACGCACAAACGATTTCCATGGGTCAAACGCATGATTCTGGACACCCTAGACTTAGAATTTTTCGACAGCTTTTTTCTCATTTTTCCATTTTTTTTCAAGGGTTTTTTTTTTACTTTAGACTGCTCATAATCGTTATTCTGACCTAACCCAATGAGATTTTTAATAAAAAAATAATTAATTAACTACTTTCACTAAAAAGAGCAATCTGAATATAACCACAAATAGATATCAGCTCAGCTGAGCTGATACCTATTTGTGGTACTCTTGAAAAAAAATGAAAAAATGAGAAAAGAACCGACGAAAAATTCCAACACTGGGGTGTCCAGAATCATGCCCTGGACCCATGGAAATCGTTAGTGCGTCGATGTCAGATACACGCGGTATAGAGAAGCGTCATTATTAAAACGTTTCTCATTACTAAAAAATACTAGGCCTGGTCGACATTTTGAACAGAAGAGGTGAAACAGCACATAACACTTTTCCAAATTATTAATTCTAAGAGGAGTCAAGCAATGCTAGATGTTGACTATTCGCATACAGGGTGAAAGTGTGCCTTCATGGCCAAATCTGAAACTACAAGGAATGTTGAAAAACACTGAAAGGAGTCTCGGGTCCAATTTTGATGATAACTAAAACTGCATGATTGGATTTTTGAAAAATTGTTATTCCTACCTAGGAATCGAATCGGTTGATTATGAAAAATGAAAATACACAATTTTTATTATTACACCATCTGAAAGCGTAGCTACTAAGGATCAAATTCTGGACATTAACAACATATGGAAAACTACAGGAAAGCTCTCATTTTTAACAAATAAGTTTTTAAATTTCTGACTAAAGATAAACCATAACTGATATGTTTTAAAACATCTGATGATGCATTTGTATTCTCGGGCTCGATGTTGATGAAAACTGCATCATTGATTACTGAAAAAAAGCAGTTGATAATTCTTTTTTGAAAATTCAAAATGTTTTTTTGTATTATGAGCTCTCTTTTCTTTAGTTTGCTATGTCTTATTACTTCCAAGAATGCTGATCCTAATTAGCTACACATTTTCAAAAACCACTGGTTCAATTCTTGGGTAGGAAGGAGTTACGTTTTTTCAAAAAATCATGTATGTAGTTTTAGTTTTCATCAAAATCGAGCTTTTATCTTGCGACCAGCCCCAGCTTCGAAGGGTGTAAATTATCTACCCAACTTTTCCTGTTTATCGCTCGTTCTATTAGTGATATGTATTCAAATTCGTTTTTGTGGTTTCCGTGGTTGCTTGGTACAACCCCTATTACTTGTTGTTTCAACAACAGTAAACAATGATCGCTTATAGCTGACCTGCTCGATCCACCGGGGGTTGTACAAATACAACATGTCGTGTATACAGCCGCTGTGCGTCGCCATGATCAGCACCATCAGCAGCACCCTGGAATGCAGAAGAGTTGGACATTAGGGTGTTTAAACAATTGATACGATATTCAAAATCATCCTATTCTTCGGTGGTATCTCAATAAGACTTAGGTACATTTTTTGACAGCTGTAATTATCAGTGCTGTAGCTGTAGTTAGTTTTTGTACTTACTGTACTTTATGTGTATTGTGCGAGTCCCAAATAAACACATTTCTTTCTTTCTTTCTTTCTTTCTTTCTTTCATCACTTCTTCTACAAAGAGTAGCCAAGAAAACACAAAATCGCGAATCAGAATCCGTTGTTAGTACATTTTCGAGTTGTGCACTCATAAATGGAAGGGGGAGTTAGAATATTATTCACGATATTTGACCGAAAATAAAAAGTGTTGATAATAACAAGTACAGAAGCACCTTTTCCAGTTTGGCGTTTATTCCGTTACACATTGTATGAGCTCTTTAACCGCCTTCAAAAAGTAGGAGGATCTAAATTCGTCGGAACCCTTTTTTTATGTATTTTCCCCGATTTCTCGAAGATGGCTGGAATGTTTTTTTTATTTCGGAAGGTGATACATCCCTGGTGGTCCCAGGATCACCAAGTCAGGATCTGATGATGGGATCCTGGCGAAATAGAGGGAACTCTTCCAATTTTATAGGCACAATTGAAGCAAGGGTAGTTTTTGGAAGAGTACTTTCTCGGAGTGGTCTCACTCCAATTTGGTGCAGATCAGATGAACATATAGGCAACGAACTCCTCAATGAATGATAGCAAATGGACCGGGATTGCTGACATCTTATCTCTGTCTATAGTTTGCACCAGCTCATAGCATAACATCACGACGGTACGCTGTGAAGGGGTAAGCACATGTAAACCACAAAAAATGAAAAATAAAAACCTTTAGAAGTCGGTCGTATGTTTTTGTAAATAAGTTTTTATTTAAATGAATTGAAATGAATTTTATTTAAAGAGCAGCATAATAAATATTTTATTCATTAATCCCTCGGGAATCACCCACGTGTGTGTCCAGTGTTCAACATTTGTAATAATATTCTCCTCTAAATCTGTCGTCCGTGTAAGCGATCACTATCGTATAATCCGCGCGCAATCAGAATGGGATGAAACTTTGTCAAAGTAAATCGAAAATAACCGTTATTTCTACGATCTATCATATAGACTATTAGACTAATTTATAATCAACTAGCTGACCCACGCAACTTCGTCTGCGTTACATTTTCCATTAATGCTCGGCTCCTTTTAGTCTTAGCGTGATGATATGTATGCCTATATCCTTCCTCGACACATGGACTATCAAATACAGAAAGAATTTTTCAAATCGGACCAGTAGTTCCTGAGATTACCCCCTACATACAAACTTACAAACAAATGTTACCTACCTCTTTATAATATTAGTTTAGATATTCAGAACATTTTTTTTAACGCTACTTGAAGAATGAACTGCCATTTTCGATTTACTTTGACAAATTTCCATCCCATTCTGATTTCGCGCGGATTATACGTAGGACACTGACCTGAGTCCCTGCACGGGTGTGAGCGCGGCGAGGCGCGGGTCGCCGTCCTCGTAGGACGCGGTGAGGCGGCGCCAGTTGCTGCGGACCGACCACGCGCTCAGCAGTGGGCTCTCTGCAATCAACAGCATACGAGCTTGCTACAGGTGAAGGCTTGTCCAAAACGGAAAGTGTCCGTGACTCCTGGTAGGTAACTTCCTGCACTACATGCATTGCTACGTAAGCAAATGTGTCATCAAATTCTTACACTTTTTTCAGCGGCGGAAATGAAAGAAACTTCGTTCCAATATTACGTATTAGAGGCCACTATTATGTGACTATAAATCAAGGAGACATTTATTTTAGGATGTAATATAAACTTCGTAGACTCATTTCTTTCACAATGATATTTGAAGATTACAATGTTTATTAGGATTCATTATCGTGTTACATTATAATATCAATGTATTAGACATTTGTGAACATGTTGACACATAAGATGAAAATTTTAAATCGTCAGTTAGTCATGAAACCTAAGTTTTGACTCAGTCCTCAAGTTTGGAACGACCAGTAAGTGGTCACTGGGCCACTCTGTTCATAGACATTGTTATAATAAATAAGGTTTTAACATTTCTATGGCTCTGTTACAAACCATGTTCAGGGCTTGCAAGGAGCAGGTGCAATACATAATTCCTTTACATCCATGTATTCTCTCACACATTCATCTTGTCATATCATATCATATCATCTTATCTCCAATCCCATTTCCAGCTAAACACAACAACTCACTCTTTGTATTATCCCCAGTCACAACATCATACGTGGTCCCGAGCACATTGAGCGCCACGATGGCCGCCACCACGCACAGGAACACCTTCTGCGGCAGGTCGAGCGGCGCGGGGCTGTGTGCCTGCGCGAAGTGCTGCGCGTGCGAGCGGCAGTAGCCGAGCTGGGTGAGCGCGGCGCGCAGGGCCAGGCGGCGCGCCCACTGCCCCGCGCAGCGCTCGAAGCGCAGGGTCGCGTTGAGCTCGCCCCGCGCCGGGCAGCGCGAGCTGACGCAGTAGCCGCGGTGCAGCTCCGTGCGGTTGAAGTGGTGGCGGTCGCGCGAGTACTCCTACAAAACACAATGATATGGGATTTTGAAAATTTGGTTAAGAAAGAAGTGGACTCTTAATGGACTCCATAACCCGAAAACGCTATTTGGTTCCACTAGTCATGACGCCATTTGATCCTACAAGTAAGACACTGTACAAAGGCGGACTTATAATACCATAGGTATTTTCTACCAGTCGACCTTAAGGTGGTGCAGAGACAGTATGGTAGGTGCAACTTAAAGAAAGACAAACCGAGAGGAAAAAAAAAACAATTAATAATAAATACATACATACACATAAACAAAATTAACAAAATAACAAACACGAATCAACGAATTAGCGACGACGTACTTGTAGTTTGATACATCCAGGAGCGACTGGAATTCGAACATTGTTTTACAGGGGCGGCGCGGAATGGAACGGTGACATTGTTTTGATTCGTAAACATTATTAACAGGGTGTTTCATATTTCTAATGCATGAATTATTTTATTGTACTTAATTATCTTGATGAATTATTAAAAAAAAAACATGCCTAAAGGTAGTTTACATCATGTTCATTAAGTGGATCGCCTTTGTAAGACGACTGAAATGGCAGTTTATGTATGGGTAGGTACTTTACTGGGTTTTGCTCGCGATTTATTATAGTTAGCGCAAATCCATCGTGCATTCCGAGATCTCTTCCAGATAACCTGGGATGGAAAGTATTTGCCTGGACATGAAATATTACGGGGCTGTCATTGGTTTTACTAATATTTCATTTAAGTAATTAATAACATGAAAATACGTACATAATACGCTATATAATAGATGCATAAAATACATACTTTATTTTATATGAATACTAGCTTTTGCCCGCGACTTCGTACGCCCATATCCCGTTTTTTCCCATTTTTTAATTCCCATGGGAATTACGAGAATTCTTCTCTTAGTGCTCCCTACACTCCTCAAGGAACCTACACGCCAAAGTTCAGCTTTCTACGACCAGTAGTTTCGGCTGTGCGTTGTCTGTACTTTCACTCACTCAGTAACGGAAAAATTATATACAGGCTGGTCCAGGCCAGATGGATATAATTTTTTTTTCCTGGCGGGTACAAATAGGTCCCTAAGCCGAAAACCTAAAAAAAAAATTATGTCCTTCTGGCCTGGACCACCCTGTATAAATTAGGAAATGAATATGAAAACTGTAACTTTGTTTGTCTAGTCTGTTACCTTTTCACGTCTTAACAGCTTAAAGGATTTGGATGTAACTTGGCACACGAGTAGACCATATCCAGTAGGTAACTCTCTTGGTTTAATTTTCATCTTTCACGCGGACGAAGCCGCTGGCAGGAGCTAGTTCTAAATAAACCTACAGGTAGTAAAATTAACGACGGCTATCGATATAATCACCGTGTCACAGAACTGTGATTATAACACCTTCCTGCCTGTTAATTACAATAATCTGCCAACTATTTATTCATCTATCCGCAAGCGAGGTGATCCCGGTGCTTGTCATTCGATAATAATTTATTCAGATATTATTATTTAAATTAGCGTGAATTAAACGACAGTCTAACCAGAGGCTCTAGACAAGTGACATTTGTCAGCGGTAGCGTGATGAAGACGATTGTCTAAACGTCAAAAACTTTTGAGATTGACAAACGCTGTCGAAACGTCACGTGATCATTCCCTCATATTTCGACAATCGAATTCGCTAACAGACTGGCACTTTCTCTAGAGCCCCAGTACTTCAAGGCGAAAAGACCTTACCTACAAGTGAGTAAAGTCAAATAAGGTATCATCATCATATCAGCCGAAAGACTGCTGGACATTGGCCTCCCCCAAGCGTCACACATAATAACAGTAACTTCAGAAAAAAAAACTGCAAATGTCAATTGATATTAAATGGTGCCGTGAGTGCCGTGACATGGTGTAGGAAATCTAAAGCTTTTAGCAATGACTGTAAAGCTACAAATTAATAATATCTGTACAAACAATATTAACCTTGATAATACGCAGTTTTCTTGTTTCTTAAGCCGGAATTTCCTGGCATAAGATTTGTGGCTTATAAGAGGTAGGTAACTAATGGCATAAAGTCATTAACGCAACTCTTTACTCGACCGGTTGGCATTGGACCAGACTATTAACAGCAGTGCGATTCTGTAAACATGTCGAAATGAAAACTCAGGCGAAGTTACGACAAGTGAGCTGTCAAACCATTCAAACAAGCTGGAATGACAGCTCACTTGTCGTTCACTCCACCTAAGTGTGTGCACGGTGAGATGTCGACAGAATAGACCTGCTGCACATGATTATATGACGGCATTAGGTAGGTACTGTCGGTGAAAATCACACTGACTTTCCGAGGTATTTTGATGCCGCAGACATCAAGCTTAGAACATTCCTTCTCCTCCATTTTTAGCAAGTTTATGTAACGTTACGTTAACTAACCCAAAAAGAGCTGCCAGCATATCAACTTCACTCTCTACTGGGTACAGTCGCCACATCAGGCTATACAAAACTGACAAATTTTCCCAATCAAATTTGAACCCAATCGCTTTTTAGCAATAAAGTTGAAAGTCTAACAAAGAAATTTGACAGATTGTTGTAGCTTGATGTGCTAGTGTCCGTACTTAAAATAATCTCACGTGATATACGTAATTAGTTTTTGAGGTGAAAGTTAACCACTGCTGCACAGAAGTGTTCCCAAGCGTCACAACACGACCAGTGATTTGTGATAAATAAATAAATAAATAGTCCTGTGCGCGTTCTCGCAGCCAGCGCAGTAGCGCGCCGTCATCTGATGGAAACTTTGTCTAGAAGTAACCTCTTGACTTAAAGACCCAGGTTGTATAGCTATCAGGAAACACAGATTCCGGTACAGGGAAAATCTCATTAGCTTTACGCACTATTTAAGTATTACTAAAAACGTCTTGTGCGAATGGGTGGGATGTCCAAGATGTACCTACCGGTGGTGCATCACCGTCGCTGGGGGCATTCCATCGCTGCTGACTTACCTTGAGCATGTCGTAGATCGGGTGGGGCTGCTTGAGCGGCGCGATGTGGAAGGAGCCGAGACAGTACAGCCCGTCTGGCTGCGAGAGACACGTCTCGTAGTCGTCCAGGTGGTACAGCCGCGGGAAGCGCGCGTACTCCTCGTCTGGAAGGTAGAGAGCAGGTGATGATCTTGGCACACACAAGTAACGGTCAAACATTTGAAGGAATCTACTTAACGTGGCAACAAATTATGCTGATTTTTGGAGATTTAAGGAATAAAAAATAAATTATAGCCGGTCGCAAAAATTATAAGAGCGCTACAGAGACGGATAATCTTAAGAATAAAGTAGCAACTTAAGTAATCAGTTGTAAACTTTGTTTTCATTCAAACTGCATCAGGTTTTTGTTTTGGTAAATATTGAAAGGCTATTTCTGCCTGCAGGGTTTAAAGGAACCCAGGACACGGTGGATTATACGGTGGAGGTCTGCCCTGCTTGGACGGAAAACCAATGTGTCCTCATGCATGGTCCGGATTGAGGAGACGTGGGAAACGGTCACCTCGTTCTGCGAAGCAGTAATGTTAGCGAAGGAGGAAGCAACCGCGTGAGAAAAGGAAACCTCACGCCCCAGCAGCCGCAACATAGAATATGCCCCGGGCGTCGGAAGGCGCAGGGCGATTCCCGGCCATCATAGACGCGGGCCTGCGGACGGCGAGCGTTGGGTCAGAACTAGGCCCGGGTCGACGGAGCGTTGTGTTCCACGCGTGCCTCAAAGAGATGTCAGCATAGTAGACGGGGCCCGCTAGGGTCTGTGCCTGCCAGGGTTGCGGAATTTGTTCATAGAGTCACCGCGGCCCTGGAACGCAAAGGGCATTTGGAGGAACACGGATGGGTTTTAGTCAGTAGGAGTCTGACACCCCCTTCCGCTCCAGAGCGGAAGGAGTCATTTGATGATTCCCTTGTAAGAAAGTGCTTTTCCCTTTCTACAAAAAAGTTTTTAAAGGCATGAATGGATTTTCATTCGAACCTAACCTATGCGCGTACGTATTTGCGGGCAAAAATTTGCAGTAAATAAAGTAATTAATAAAATAAACACACATTTGCAATATAAATGTGTAACCCACACTGCCCATTCACAGAAACCTGTCTAACTTGTCGGAAACTTGCTCCGATGATCGTCACAATTTCTTTGTTTCCAAACGAAGGTAAGTAACGCTCAGCAACTAGTTAATACTCACATATAAGTGCACATTGTTAAGTATGCAGCAATGCGGGCCAATTTCCGCAAATACAAACAAAATGACTCATTAATATAATATGTGATATTCGTACAATGACATATTGAAATGCTCTGCTTATTGACACAACACACTTTTGTGTAAATCATGCTGTTTACAGGCAGGCTGATATTATATCTACATACTGTTACTTAATGCATATGCGTGCATACTATACATAATATTATTAACTTGAGACATTTCGTTATCATCTCATTATACAGTTGCGCAATGAAAAGATACAGCACTTTTAAGTAACATTTACAGGACTCTAGACTGTCCAAAAAGCATTAAAAAAGCGCAAGTTATTAATATGTGAATGTTAAAAATTGCTACTCTTTCCAGCTCTAACTCGCTAAATAGAGCAGAGCAAGACCCTTTATATCGACGTAGAGTAGAGAACAGGCGCGGTCTGAGGGAGGGGGGAGGTAGTGGGGGTTATGACTCCACTCACTAAAAAAACAGTACAGTACGTCAAATTTAAACAAATCACGAACGTTTAAACGAAAATTTACTGGAGCTTCAGCTCCATGGAGTAAGAAGACGAATCCTTAGCTTTCCTGTCTATCCATATAAAATAACAAATAAAAAATCCTTACTATGTGCGACAAGAAGAAAATTAGCGATTTTGAGTGAAGGAACTATACTTTACTTAGGCTCGCTTCGCTCTTTCTAACGTTATTTCTAACGTACATGATATTTTCATAGATATATTGACAAGGGACCGTCATGATGTTAATTTCTTTAAACAGTTCCCAACAGTTCCCTTAGAGAATCTCGCCGGCGGAGATGGTAAATGGCTCTGATGGCTCTTTTCTGCAAAATCAGCCGCCGCCGTGGAAAATTTACGTCCACGCCGCCGCCGTCAAAAATCGCCACGGGACGCTCATCTAGTATAAACTCAGTTATGCCTACATCCAACTACTTCATATAGGTATGTAATTCACCATTTATATGTAAATATTGTGTACTCATGTAATTACCTGGTTAGTCAATTGTAGAGTCATTTATAACCTACTAGCTGACCCACGCAACTTCGTCTGCGTCACATTTTCCATTAATACTCGGCTCCTTTCACGCGAAGACTCGCGTGATAATATGTAGCCTATATCCTTCCTCGATACATGGGCTATCTAATACTGAAAGAATTTTCAAATCGGACCAGTACTTCCTGAGATTACCCCCTCCATCAAACTTACAAACAAATATTTTTTTTTTTTTTTTCCTTTTCCTAGGTTTCATCAATACGATGGACCCTAATATTATTACAATCTAGCCCTATAAATAGACTAATAAGTAATTTAATTATAACCTAAACTATTAAATTGTCTATACTAAGAATGTGTCCAATAGCACTTTTCTTATTGTCTCTATTAAGGCGAATACACTTCGATCTTGTGTTCGTTTGGCACTTTTGTACTTTGCACTATTTACTAACACTAAACACTAACTCGAACGGTTTTGTTCTTTTTAGTCTTCTCACTATGTTTGTGTGGTCAAGAAGCTGGATTGCCTCGACGTTCACATGCTGATGAAGTCTCTTTTCGTGAGCTTCTGCAAATTTCTGGATAACTGTTTCGATGAACTCAACTTTTAGGTCCCGATGGAGGTCATCATTTCGTATGTACCAAGGAGCATTTACAATTTCCCTTAGCACTTTGTTTTGGAATCGTTGTATTATTAATATATTGGTCTGTTTGGTGCAGCCCCACAGCTGAATACCATAAGTCCAAACTGGCATCAGGACTTGTCTATATAGCAATAATTTGTTTGGCACGGATAGCATGGAGTTTCTTCCAAGCAGCCAATACATGCTTTTGAACCGAAGTTCGAGTTCATCTTTTTTCTTCTTGACGTGAGCTTTCCAGCGTAGCTTTGCGTCAAGAGTCATACCGAGATACTTGGCTGTATTTTCGTATGGTACTAGTTTACTATTAATGTAAACTGGAAAATACTGATGTTTTTTGTTGGTAAAGTTAATATGAACAGATTTTGACTCATTTAGTTTAATCCTCCATTTTTTGGTCCAGTCATAAACTTGATTCACAGCCATTTGGACCTTTTCTGCTGCTTCTTCGTGGCTGTCTCCTACAGCCATTATAGCTGTATCATCAGCAAAAGTCCCAATCGTGTTTTGCTCTAATTCAGGAATATCGCAAGTGTATAGTAGGTACAGGACCGGACCTAACACGCTTCCTTGCGGTACGCCAGCGTTAATTTGTTTTAGTTCCGAGTAGGCATCTCCTTGCCTTATTCTAAAGACTCTGTTCAGAATGTAAGATTCTAGTATATCTGCAAACTGTTTCGGTAGCAAGCTCTTTAATTTGTGTATGAGGCCTTCATGCCATACTTTATCAAATGCTTGCGCCACGTCTAGGAATACAGTAGAACATACTTTCTTGTCTTCAAGGGCGTTTTCTATCACTGTTGTGATCCTATGCACTTGATCGATGGTAGAGTGATTTTCTCGAAAACCAAATTGGTGCTCTGGTATTATGTTTTTACTATCTATAATTGGTTTAAGCCGTTTGAGTAATAGCTTTTCAAATAACTTAGACATGATTGGTAGCAGGGAAATAGGCCTATATGATGAAGTTTCGTGGGCAGGTTTCCCTGGTTTAGCTATCATTATTACTTCAGCCACCTTCCATAGGCCTGGTACATATTTAAGCCTCAGTGCTGCATTGATAAGGGTTGTTAACTTAACCAGGCCCTTTCTTGGGAGGTTATGAAGAACTTCTCCAGTTATTAAATCGTAACCTGGTGATTTTCTCGTACTTATATTACGTTTAATTTCTCTTACGACTTCTCTGGGTGTTACTAGTTTTATGTTAGCTTCATTTTCTGATGCCTCTATATGAGCCAATGTGTGATCTTCAATCACTTCATCGACATTTGGTTGAAATATATTTTCAAGATGCTCTGCAAACCTCTTAGCTTTCTGCTCGTTACTAATTGCCCATTGCCCGTTTTCACACTTGATGGGTGGGATTTGGGTAACCGGTCTTTTTAGGTGCTTAGTAGCCTTCCAGAGGGAATAGTCTGTCTTTTGGTCGTTACTTAGGTTCTGGAGATAGGTGTTGGTTGAGTTGTCTTTAAAGTTTTGGATTACTCTTCTTAGTTTTTTTGTTAGGTTATTCAGTTTTCGTTTGTCATCAGGGCACCTAGATTGATGCCACTTTTGTCTCTGACTTCTTTTTTCTATGATGAGCTGAGTGATTCGGAACGGGTATGTATTTCCCTTCGTTCTCTTGTTGAAGTCAGGTGTATTTTCCCACGCTGCTTGCTGGATATGCATTATGAAGTTCTCCACTTCAGTGTTTAATTGTTCGGGTGTTTTTAATGGGACTTTAAGGTCTATTTCATCATTCAATTTGGTCTTGAAGCCCACCCAGTCTGTACACTTATTGACAAGAGTGGGACTATTTTCTTGAAACAAGATTGTCTCGCTTATTTCTAAATAGATTGCCGAGTGATCCGAGTTCATGTCATAGCTTTGCTCCAATTTTACATACCCAGTTGATAGACCCTTAGTTACAAAAAAATCTATTAAGTCGGGTATTTTATTTGGATCTGTTGGCCAGTAGGTGGGCTTTCCAGTTGATAAGACATCACATTTCATCTCTTTTATGGCACTCAGTAGTTCTTTTCCTTTAGTAGTAGTTAGTCTAGAGCCCCAATGCGTATTTTTAGCATTGAAGTCACCTCCCAAGATAAATCTACTACCAAGGCGAGTTAGAAAGCTCATAAAGTAATCTTTTTTAATCGTATACCGTGGTGGACAGTAGATAGCAGATACGATAACTGGATATTTTTTGGTTTGCAGACAAATCGCTACTGCTTGAATCTCTTTCTCCTCGTATTTAAACTTTTCATAATGCTGAAGGTTTTCTTTTATAATAATGGCACTACCACCTCTTGCAGAATTGTCTGGGTGAAGTGCATGGTATACCTTGTACCCTTTAAACTTAATATGAGATTGTTTTGTGAAGTGAGTTTCTGATATCAGGCAAACATCAATTTTTTCTATGTCTAATACTGCTTGTAACTCATTATGATGTTTTTGTAACCCATTTGAGTTCCACGCCATGAGTTTCAATGTAGTATTCATTTTTTTGGCTTAGGGATAGCAGCTTTGTTGCTATTTTCAATTTTTGTTAGTCTTTCAGCAAATGATGACATTAACTGTAAGATTTCAGTTAACTTTTTGTCACTGTCCATATCAGCCAAAGGTGCTTTCGCTATGCCTCTTGTAGCTATTTGGGCATAAGAGACGTTTTTGTCTGTTGTTTTTATTGTGTTTTGGCTTTGTTTGCGCTGACTGATGCTTTCAGCTCTTCTAGTAGGTGTATTTTGTTGAAGGGTTGTGTTATTTGTTGTGCCTTTCGATTTTTTGTTTCGGATTTGCTGAATTTCTTTAGCTACGATGCATCCCCTGTAGTTAGCTGGATGTGGAGCTCCACAGTGGACACACTTTGGCTTCTCTTCTTTTGGTTTTCTGCAATCCTTAGTGAGATGTTTACCTGTGCACTTAACGCACCTTGGTTCTTTGGAGCAGTACTTTTGGGTATGTCCGTACGCCTGGCATCTTTTACACTGAGGTACCAGTTTTGTGGATTTTAGCGGCTGTATTTCCACATTACATCCCAACACAGTTTTGATGCTATATATTTTGCTAGTATCTTCATCATTTGAAAATGTTAGCATGAACATATTGAGTGGCTCTTTGGTTTTCCAACTCAATTTGTTGACAGCTTCTACTATCTTATATCCCTTACCACGTAAGTCTTCAACAATTCTCGCTGGAATGCATGTGAAATGCAGTTTTTTGGCCACTACTCTAATTGGTCTCTCTTGCTTGTTCTCATAGGAGTGCCATAGGCAGTTGTTAAGTGTGAGGGCTTTTGTTATTGCTCTGTACGAATCTTCATTTTTGGCATTTACTTTGATTGTATCTCCGTTCATCTTGACATTACAAACAAATGTTACCTCTTTATAATATTAAGTATAGATATAGATATAAATGTCTCTTGAAACCTCCAGACTAGTAGGTAATTCATATAAAACATAACTGAAATTATTATGCTTTGCTTCATTCAAAACATAAATGAATCGTAATTCCTAATATTCTTCGATTACTGACTGACTGACTAAGTGACTGACTGACAACGTAAAGCCGAACCAGATCTACCCAGTGAAACGGAAAACATAGTTTAAGTTCATTCACCTAAAAAGCCTAGCTTACAATAATATTTAGAGGATTTAAAAAAATCATGTTGAAATAATGAGATCATTACGGTGCCGGTATTTTTAAAGAGGTTCAGATATACAAAACCGATGAATCTAAATGAAAACGGATAAACCTAAACATAAAGTTAACATGCGTATTGGAAAAATAAAGCAAACAAAACGAAGAAAAAAACTTCAAGTAAGGTCCTTCCAACCAGCCTATGACGCACGCACAGACCCTAATCATGAACCCTGGGAGGCCCCAAGTTATGCTACCATTTCAATCAAATAAAAGCAAAAAGAAATTCGTTGCAACTGGAAGAAAGCCCGGTTTTTAACGACCCGGTTCAGGTACATGACGCACACAGCTTAGGGCAAAACCATAATATAAGTTATTTTAAAAAGAGCAGCCCAACCAACTGTATAAATAGCTATAGAATATATTTTATTAAATTCATAAAACATTATAAATTGCTTGTTCATTTAGAAAAGGGCGTATTTTATGTATTCAGATGTTTCGCGAATCTCTTGCATGAAATATAATAATTATGTTTGTTTAATTAAATCAGAGTTAAGAAATTGCCATGAAAAGCATTTAATAAATCGCGAATGTTTTGAATTCATTGCCACGAACAAGAACATTCTAGAGTGAAACGTACTTTTACTTGCGAGCGACTAAGCAATGGACACATCACATGTTGATATCTGCGGCAGATGTCAGGGGCGTACTTTCATGATTCGAATTGCTGATGATTCGTTAGTCATTCATCGTATAGCACTTTGAACAGCTAGTCTATTCTGTAAATAACCATTTCGATATCGACTTCACCTGAGTGACTAAGCTTACAAAGTGAACTTTATTTCACACATCATAAGGTCTTATATTTATACGAATTTGAAACTCACCTCGGAATCCGCTGTCGAGACACGAAAATGTTGTTACAGAATAGCACTGCTGTACCTCCTTTTGTTCTGGTGGGTAGAACTTTTATAGCCAGATAAATAAATTTATACAGTTCATGTGAGATAGTGATCAAACACAATCCTATACAAAACCCTACAGAGAAGGTGTGGAAAACGATGACACATAAAATATCTCACCCCAATTAATAATCTCACTTAAAAATAATAATCCATGGCTCGATAGTTTTCAAATTGCCCAAATCGGCTCGAACCGGGTCAAAGCCGCGCCGCAGATCAAATGATTTATGCTCTAGAGCAGAGCACAGACTATATCGTTATTTTTAAACAAATAAAGCCCTTCACACTTCAAGTTGTTTACCATATTATTTGAATTTAATTCACTTCCTTTTTCCAAACAATTCCCACAAACATGACATTTCTCTGACACATTCAGGGGGAATCTATTGTTTAGTGACTTGCTTAACGTCATTATTTGCATTTCATTCGACAAACTGTTGCGAACTTGCGATCTGAGGTCTAATTTTAATTAGTAGAATTGGCACTGTGAGGTCTAGTTCTACTATTTTTACATCCGCATCAGAGTTGCAATCTGTCAAAAATATTATGCGGAAATTGAGGCTATTTTGACAGATCACGACTGACAAGCGAATGCGAATGTTACTTAAAAATGAGTAGAATTGCCCCTGAATAATAATGAACTATGATCTAAAATTTAAATTGAGAGACATTTTTCCAAAGATATAATCTGCACATGTCATGATCAATAATATATAGCTAATATAAACAAGTTTGATTCCGTGTGCTCCTGCCTTTGCCGGCGTGTGCGCATGCCGAGCGCTATCGCAACAACTTGCTTAGCTCGCAAATTACACACGATCTCAAACCGATTGCAGCCGAACGAATACCTAAATAAATATTATAAAGAATAGTGAATGCACTTAGAACACAAATAAGCAGTCGTCAGTTTATTAAGTAAGTACATAAGTTTTTACAAACTCGTGAATGTAGTAAAACCGTAAGTGAAACATTATTTTGTGAAATCATTTTTTTTTTTTTTTATAGTGAACGGGGAAACTCTTGGCCCAAATCTCACCTGATGGAAAGTGATGATTAGGCCGAAGATGGAAGCGAGTTTCACCCGGAATCCTCTTACACAGAGGAACTGGCTATCATACCTCCAACTGCCGGAACACAACAATGCTGTTAACATTGATGTTATGGCGACAGACTTAGACATGATGGTGGTAGCTTGCCAGGCGGACTTAAAACAAGTCCTACCACCAACCAAACCGAGCAAAAAATTTGCCCCCGCTGGGAATCGAACCCGGGACCTCTGGGTCTGAATCAGGTGGTATAACCACTAGACCACGGAGGCGGTTAGTGTCACCTGTTTAGCACCACCCGGGGACCACGTGTAGGGATTCGCTGAAGGGTATTCTCCTACGGACGCGGGTGACTCGGCCCCCTAACGATCATAATTTTACTTTAATTGTTTTGCTTTTGGAGGAGCTCGTGGCTAAATACCAACAGCCGCACGGGTCGATCTTCAAGGTTAAGCAACGCTTGCCTAGGTTAAATCTGTGGATGGGTGACCATCTTAACATATCGAGTTGCCTCCGTGCCTCGGAATGCACGTTAAGCCGTTGATCCCGGCTGTCATTAATTGTAGATCTTTAGCAGTCGTTACGGATTGTCAGAAGCCAGTAAATCTGACTCCAGTCTTGCCAAGAAATACCGTGTTACCCAGTTAAATAGGTTTTTGAGTTCTGGTAGACTGCCGCTCCACGTAAAATACTGGTATTCAGCTGAATCCAGTTTGACTGGAATTCGACCCTATTGTTGTTGGGAAAAGGCTAGGCAAATGATGAATTGTTTTTGCTTTTGCTTGGGTCTTAAATTATAAATTAAATCCTACCATAACGCTTTCGTCAAGTTTGTTACGTTTTCACGAGTACGACCCTTTTTAGGGTTCCGTAGCCAAATGGCAAAAACGGAACCCTTATAGATTCGTCATGTCTGTCTGTCTGTACGTCCGTATGTCACAGCCACTTTTCTCCGAAACTATAAGAACTTTGGTAAATACATGTATTCCGTGAACCGCATTAAGATTTTCACACAAAAATAGAAAAGAAACAATAAATTTTGGGGGTCCCCATACTTAGAACTGAAACTCATTTTTTTTTTCATCAAACCCATACATACATACGTGTGGGGTATCTATGGATAGTTCTTCAAAAATGATAATGAGGTTTCTAATATCATAATTATCATTTTCAAAACTGAATAGTTTGCGCGAGAGACACTTCCAAAATGTCCCCCTCCCCCCCATTAACATCTATACATATAATAAAATCGTAGAGTTGCCGTGTCTGTACATTGAATATTTTCGCATAAAAAATACATAGAAATGTCAGAAAAATGACATAGAGCACAAAAAAGCAGTTTTTGAAATTCTTTTCTGTTTGTCTGTTTGTCTGTGCGTCTGTTTGTCTGTGCGTCTGTTTGTCTGTGCGTTTGGAGGAGCATCACGCATAAACCACTGATTGGATTCAAAATTTAGGTACTTCAAAATATTAAGTCATAATCGGAGTAACATTTAGTGTTTATTTCATCAAAATCGACCCACAAAATCAAAAGATATCGAATTTTAAAGTTTACGAAGAAACTTCATCGAGCGCTAAAATAGGTTGTTTTCATTGAGACTCCAGATACTTGCAATGCCATCTATTGAGAAAAGTTGTATTTACAAATCGAGCGCTAAAAGAGGTTGTTTGTTATTTTCATTGACTTCAGAGATACTTGCAGTGCCATCTGTTGAGAAGAGTTTTAGTGTGTGAACAAGTTTTGAAGAATCAAAGCAATGTTTTTTGAGTTATCTTTTAATTAAATATAAAATTTAATATGTAGCAAAAGTAAAGTGAACATGTTATTATCTTATTATTTATCGTAACGTGTGAGCTTTGACAATTCAATTACGTTGTTTACGTTGTTATAAATTGTTAAAACAAATTATAATTCGTTCGATAATCGTTTTTATTTTTGTTGATTTTGATTCAAGGTAGGTAGGTTTGATCAAAATCGATCCACAAAATCAAAAGATATTGTTTTTTTTAGGTTAGTTGGAAACTGCCTACTATATTTTGATCAATCACAGCGCCATCTATTGAGTAAAATAAAATGCACGAATGCATGAAAATATTATTGATGAGTTATATTTCAGACATATTTTCCAGAATAATTTCCAATATACACACTCTATCCGATATGCCGATGAAGTTTGTAATGTATGTCTTGTACTTTTTCTTTACCAAAAATCCCACACCTAATTGGCCTTTGGTTTTACCTAGGTAGTACATAATATAATCATCGTCTTCGATAATATTTTCCCCCATTCGACGTACCTCGCACAAGCCCAGTATATCGTGATTAATGTTTTTTAGAGCTGCTTTTAACTCAATCAGTTTTGTTGCAGACGAGAGCGATCGAACATTGAAGGTGCAGATGTTGTATTTGTTTACATTCCTTGTTTTCCTTGGAGGGTTTTGGTCGTAATCTCCCGCGGTGACCAGCCGTGTTGGGAGATTGGAGGTGGGTAGAGGGTCCAACTGTGGTTGCTATACGATGTTACCATGCGATGTATTCTTCGAGTAGTTATTACTAGTGTCTGTCTGAGTGAGGACTAGTTTTGGTTTTTTTATAATGTAATCTTTCATGTTAGATACTTTATTTTTCTTCGGTGGTTGTCTAGTGTCACTGCTAACGGATTGGCTGCTGTGGCTAGTTATAGTTATCTCCGGTGATTCTGACAAGTTCCTCTTGGATGGCTGGTTGTTCTTAGGGTTCTTATTTTTTTGCTGTACAATAAGTTTGTCATATTTGATGAAGGCAGTGTTGCCAGCTTCCCTTTCCATCTGTAGTTGCGCTTGTAGTTCTCTGCGCTTATTGAGGACTTCTATGGGATAATCTTCCTTTATATAATATGGTGTGTTTTGTAGAGATTTTTTGTTTGTTTGGATCTTGATTTTAAAGCCCATAGTATTAAACGTTATGATAACCGGCCTGGGTTTTTCGCCTTTCTTTCCTACTCTTCTGACAGCTTCGATGTTGTTATTGTCGCATGGGACATTAAAATACGTATTTATTATGATTATGATTTTGTTTTCCAATTCCTCATAAGATTTTTCTGTATCTTCAACTCCGAACAATACTAAATTTTTGCGTCTGGTATGTCGTTCTAGGAAATTAATTTTCTTATTCTGCTCTTCTAATTTTGTTTCCAAAAAAATATTTTTTAATTCTAGGCATTTAAATTTTTCGTTAATATTGTTGTTAATATTATTTTTTATATCCTCCTTCATCTCTGCCATTTCTTGTTTATGTTGTGTAAGGTTTTGTTGCAAGTCCAACAACATACTTTTAATTTCCTCCATATTGTTTCGGATGTGGCACTTAGCGCCTTCTATTGATATTTTTACGTACTGTTTTGTTACTTTAGATAGATCAAACAAAAATCAAACTTGCGATGAGTTTGACAGTAAGTGATGTCATGGGTTTTCACTAGATGGCGGTGACAGTGATTTTCCAATATGATCTATTGATGAGTTGCACTTTTTAGGTTATAACAAGTTGTTTTTATTGTTTGTCACTATGGACTGCTTTGTATGGAATTGAAAGCTCACTTACACTGTCGACAATCGTATCTTGCACTTATTAACACCTTAAGTTCACTCTTGAGTTAATTTTTACTGGTACTTGTTGGGAGTCATTGTTTTGCACTTTTCCAAGGTTTCACTCAGTAAAAATAGTATTCTGCATGTTTTACACATGGGTCTTTGCACAGGTTTTGAAATGTAACTGTTTTTATATTGTTTGCGCACTTTATTATTTTTAAAATTGATTATAAATAGGCCTACGATGTCAACAGTGGCACTGTGGCGCACTCTCACTGGTAAAAGTAGCGGGAAAAAATTGGTTATCCTTGGCTAGACACAAAGAACGATGGAAGTCCTTGGAGGAGGCTTTTACCCGAAGGGGGTCCATATAAGCCACGACAAAATATTATAAACTAATAGAATTAATTAATGTATTAATGTAATTTAATGTATTCATACAAACTGCAATTGAAACTACGTATTTATTAAGAATTTTACTTATAATATTTATTAATCAGCATGTATTTTAATGGAAGTAGGCTTATTTGGAAGAAAATAAAGCTTTTTTATTTTATTTATTTTATATTTCAGACTATAGTCTACCTCTGTGCTGAATTTCATCCAGATCCTTTCGGCCGTATGAGCGTGAGTAACAAAACCAGTCCAGTCATCCAAACTTTCGCATATTATAATTAATAAAAAATAGAAGAAGATAAATAAGCTGGCATAGAATTAAAAGCTGAAGAGTTTACGCGCTTTCTCAGGAGCTATTTTTACAGGTTTGAATTGAAAAAATCTTTTAGTGTTGGATAGCCCATTTACCGACCAATAGGAGCAGAGCAAAAATGAATAATGTGACGCAGACGAAGTTGCGCGGGTCAGCTAGTCTAAAATAAGAGAATGATAAAACTAAAAAAAATATATGATGTACATTACCATGTAAACTTTGGTTTGAACGAGATCTAGTTAGTTAGTAGTTTGTTTTTAATAAGTCATAAATCGTAACTCGCAACTTATGCTTCCTACTGGTTTGTACGGAACCCTCGGTGCGCGAGTCGGACTCGCACTTGGCCGGTTTTTTTAAGGATGGGAAATCCTCAAATGACTCCTCCCGCTCTCGGCGAAGCAGGAGTGTCAGACTCATACTGACTACAACCCATCTGTGTTTCTCCTGATGCCTTTGCGGTCACTCTTTCGAACAAATTTTGCAACCCCGGCAGGCACTGACCCCAGCGGGCCCCGTCTTCTATGCTGACAGCTCTTTGAGGCGCGCGTGGAACACAGCGCACCGTCGACCCGGGGCTAGTTCTGATCGGACGGCGAGCCACCCAACGCTCGCCGTCCGCAGGCACGCGCCTGCGGTGGGCGGAAGTCGCCCAGCGACTCCCAAGTCCCGACGCCCGGGGCGTCTACTTCTGCTGCGGTGGCCCAGGAGCAAGGTTTCTCTCACGCGTTCGGCCTCCTCCTTCGCTAGCATTACTGCCTCGCAGGAGGAGGTAACCGCTTCCCATGTCTCCTCGCTCCAGACCATGGATGCTTAGATGGTAACAATCCGAACCTTAGCTGTTAACCAGGTCCGGACGCGAGAGGTCGCCTCCGCCGATCACCTCGATGAGGACACGGTGGTTCTCCGCCCAAGCAGGGCTGACCTCCACCGTATCCGTCCCCACCGTGCACCGCACGACGGTAAGAGCAACCTAGTTACGAGTGATGTTTCTTTTTGGAAATTTAAAAGATCAGAATCAATACGTATACATATAATTATATGAAATTATTCCGTTACTGCTTACTAGGAGTGTTGTAGGGGAGCACTAAAAGGATTTCCCGAAATTATTACGAGGGATAAAACGTACTCGTACGAAGTAACGGGCACACTCTAGTATTAGTTAAAAAAACATTGAAGTACTCTTAAAACACGATTCCTAGTTAATTAACGACAGTAAATAATAAAATCAGTCTGACTGGTAAAATGTCTGTCTCTTCAAGTAACCTGCACATCTGCGGAATGTTTCGACGAAACAGACGTTTTGTTGTGTTTTGTTGTGCTCGTTTACGGAGACGCGGGGCGTTGCATCCGTAAATCGCTTTTCCGTAAACGCTCTTATACAACGCCATATGTTTGAACTACCTGGCTCGCGCAACTTAGTCTGCGTTACATTTTCCATTAATGCTCCGCTCCTATTTCTCTTAGCGTGATGATATATAAATTCAAAATTCAAAAGTCATTTATTCAAATTAGGCTGAGAGCCAGCACTTTTTGAACGTCAAGTTTTACAAAAGACAGTCCCCCAAAACGCCAGCCCGTCACCACTTCTTAGTGTTTTAGCTGTGGAGAAGAAGTGGCCAACAAACTCCCCAGCACCACATCTGTCTTTCTAGAATTTTACAATAATTAGTATGCAAAGTATTAATACATGACACATTTTTTTTTTATTAAATATTACTTATCACTTGTCAGCTAGCACACTATGACACTAAAACAATATACACACTTAAGCAAGTGTTGACGTATGTGGATTAAATAAGTATAAAAAATACATACATAGTCACATAAATAAATAATAAAAAGAAAAAAAAACAATATTATATGACTCATAAATACTCATAATAACCTGTCATAACTATATAGCCTTCCCCGATAAATGGGCTATCTAACACTGAAAGATTTTTTTTAAATCGGACCAGTCCTGAGATTAGCGCTTTCAAGCAAACAAACAAACAAACAAACTCTTCAGCTTTATAATATTCGTATAGAGTATAGATTTAGTGCAGGTCCGCATCTTGCAACGTCGCGTGTCTAAATCGCTTCTATAAAAACGCGACGCGCAACGCCCCGCGTCTCCGTAAACGAGCACTAATGAGTTAAAACCAGCCCAGTCACCCAGAGCGAGTCGGACTTCCACACACCCACACAAACGATTACGACGAATCATATTTTTTTTTTGTTATCCTATAAGGATTCTGTTTTTTCATAGATAACGCAAGAGCAACTACTTCGCGTGCCGATTTTTGTACGTAAGCTACGTACAAAAATCGTAAGTGGCCACTTTCGCGCTCAGTCTGCATCGGTGTATAGCGCTAGTCGGACGTCGGCTGGGTGATCGTGGTGCAAGGCGGGGGTGGGGCGTGGTGGACGGCGTCTTTGAATCGATTTGATTTTCCCATCACTAAATAGTGCTTGTGACGTCTTATAGTAGGTAGCCAAAAAATGGCACGCTTGGTTTTCATAGAGATCGTGATTCTTGCGTTATCTAGGTCTATCTATCTTTGTTTCATACGGACGTTAGAGAATACTACTAAACAAGCCTGTTTTTTTTCTGTTTAAACAGTGGTGTATTTACCTATACCATTTCGGTAGACAAATAAGTTTCCTTTTATAGATATAGAAAAATACAACCGACTTTAAAATATTAAAAAAAGACTACAAAGTAAAAAAAAAACTTTTTACAAAAAAATACAACCGACTTCCAAAAAAAAAAACACTACAAAGTAAAAAATAACTTTAATTTCGGAACTCGGTGTCAAAATACGAAGAAACTAACAAAAACACCGACTTCCGAAATTAAAGTTATTTTTTACTTTGTAGTGTTTTTTTTTGGAAGTCAGTTGTATTTTTTTGTAAAAAGTTTTTTATTTTTCACTTTTTAGTGATACCCCATACCTAACAACCTCCTTTTTGAAGTCGGTTAATAATTATACAGAAGAAAATTCGCAAAAGAAGCTCACTTTAAAAAGTATTTATTAGTTTTTAGACTAGATGCTGATAATCCAGGCTGCAGCATCAGGCCAGACTTATGTCAATATGACATTGCATTGAACTTAAAATTTAGTCCTGTTTAAAATGAGCCCAAACACGACTATGGTGCTGTAATTTCAAGGTTTGTACTTTTTCTGATGCTCCTGGCTTCAGCATCAGGTCTCTATGTACTTCGGTGTTCCTCATTAACAGTACGTTTATCCACACATCGAGCCCTTTTCAATGACCCTAAACACGATATATCTGCCGTTAGTTGTCGAGGAGTTAGGTACTCTGCAGCAGCAGGTCATGACTTGATGATCATGAGACCAAATGTGGAAAATGCCCTATCAAACATCAAAACAATTTACTAAAACAATCCTTGCCTGTTCGAGTAACTTCTTACCTACTGTTAAGGAGTTGTACCTTCCATCATCAGCCCAGCTACCTGAGATGGTGACAACCATACGCAAATACACAAGATACTTCATAATATATGCGAAAAATAATGAGTAAGCCTATAAAATTTGAGGTTTGCCCTCGATTTCTCTAAGATACCATCATCAGATCCTAACTTGGTGACAGTGGGACCACCTCAGAACTATCTACTTTCGAACAATAAAGAATTTTGACTTTTGAAAAAGAAAAATCCGTCGACAATTGGGGGAGTATTCGAGGAATAAACATAGAAAAAAAAAAAAAAAAAACATTCCAAACATCCGAATATAGTACCTCCTCCTTTTTGTGAAGTCGATAAAAAATAGCTTTAATTTTGGAAGTCGGTATTTTTGTTAGTTTTTTCGTATTTTGACACCGACTTCCGAAATAAAGTTATTTTTACTTTGTAAGTAGTGTTTTTTTTTTAAAGTCGGTTGTATTTTTCACTTTTTAGTGGTACCTAACAACACCACTGCAAAATCCCAGAAAAGCAAAATACGCAATTTCGATTACTTGGATGACATAAAACCATCATCCAAGTAGAATTCCAGCTATTTCGATTTAAAACCCAAAGTTCGTAACCGAGATAATATATACTTTCAGATAAAACAAGAATTTTTCAAATCGGTTCATAATTGTCGGAGTTATGAGGTAACAAACAATATACAACCGAATTGAGAACCTCCTCCTTTTTGAGAAGTCGGTTAAAAAGAGATCGAAGGACTTTCAAGCATTAATTGACATAAAAGGTAACAGCCTAATCCGCCAATATCCAAAGTAAGGCACTGAAGTTCAAGACCTCGCTTCCTAAAAAGGTGATATCATTTACGTAATAAGTACAAAATTGTATCGAACATGGACACTGTCCGAGAATCCTACGGCCGAGGTGTGGCCAAAAACGCGAATAAGAGTCGAAGTGCGCCTTAAGGTTTTTTTTTTACTTTTGATAGGCACGCCTTTGACCACTATCTCACCTGATGGAAAGCGATGATGCGGTCTAAGATGGAGCACGCTTGCCTAGAAGTAACCAATTCACTCTTGACTTAAAGACTGGAAACGGAAGGCCAGGTTGTAGCTATCAAGAAACACAGAAATTCCGTATAGGTGTCTCTCTTTACTCAGAAACCCGCTTGATTGTATAGGTCTTTTTGGAATTGGGTAAGCCTAGTTGTAGCAGCCGTTTGTCGAATGACTCTCCGATCAGAGCTCCATCAGACGTCCATAGCTGGGCAAAGCAATATGGTGCTGGGGAGTCTGTTGCTCTATTTCTTCTTCCCAGCAAAATCACTTGAAAGTGGTGACGGGCTGGGTGATTTGGGAAACTGTTTTCATGTAAATTTAGACGTTTAAAAAGAAAATTTTCCGTCTCTATTAATCAAAAATTTTCTTTGAGAAAAACTCAACATTGAGTGAAGCTCGCCTTTGCATATCTATATAGTACTAATATTATAAGGCAGAAGAGTTTGTTTGGTTGAACGCGCTAATCTCAGGAACTACTGATCCGATTTAAAAAATTCTTTCAGTGTATATAAATTATCATCACGCTAAGACAATTAGGAGCGGAGAATTAAAGGAAAATGTGACGCAGACGAAGTTACGCGGGTCAGCTAGTGAAATATAATTATGCGTAGGTCAAGTTTTCATACTTTAAGAACGGAATGCTAAACTGAGACTCACAAGGACATTGACGCTGAAACGCGTAATTTAATTTCAGATAGTAAATAATTTTCTTTTTATTACTTATAAATAGAAGTTTATAGACTTAATTATAAAGGAGTTTATTCTATAAAGCTTATGATTCAGTTTATGTCAACATGTGCATGTTTTCCAGCTTCCACGATGGCACTTCGAGAATGGTGATACAGAACTGACGTCAGGCTGTAGGTACTTGGCCAGAGCATCCTCCATATCACTACCTAGTTACCAGGAGTTACCTATGTAGGTACTCAGTCATGGCTTATTTAACCTAACCCGCTACAGACATATCTGTTTATCAATAACTTTTAATTTTATGGCGGATCGACGCGCTTGGCACTTGCCGCAAACTTCAAACCTCCGCAAATTTTTGTTCACTGATTAATTTTATTTTATATCAACTTTATTTTATTTTTTCCTACTTATTGCTGTGCCCTACAGGGTCCTTGTACCTTAGCTTTAAGTCTATTGTACGATCTTCACACATTATGGAATGCAAATAAAGATATGAATATTAAAAAAAAAAACAAATGTAGAGTTTCAAATATTGTGACGGTTTGTTGAAGTTTGACAAGCGTGTGGCTCCGGCGTTTTTTTCCGTTTCCTGTTTATAAATTGCCTCAACAAGTTTCTACCGTTGTTACTAAATGTAATATTGAAATTCAGTGACGAAAGTGTTTTAAGATTTAGGGCGGGTTGTGCATGCGTAAACGTTAAAAATGGTGCTAACTATCGTTAAATAAAAAAATAGGGTTGTTTCACAAAATGTCAGCGTTAACGCACGTAAAATATAACGTTTACAGATGATCTGAGCACTGGTCAACGTAACTTTAGTTGCGTCAAATAGAACAATATTGTGAAATTTCTTTTGAATTCCTCAATACCAGTTCTTCTGATGACACTAATAAGTAGTGGAATGCAAAAAAAGCTATTTAGGTAGGACCCGTGTCAATTAGCTATCGGGATGGACAGGAATTTATACCAGAATGTTTTGAAACAACGTTTCTTATTAAACGGACTGTTACTTTTTGACGTATGTATGTTACGTTAACCAACTGTTTGATACAACCCGCCCTTAATTTTGTATGTTGTTTTGTAATACCTATTGAGAAAATTCAAAATTAATTATATTACTGACTCTGCTAGAGTCATGCCATGCGGCCATCGTCATTGGATCCTGGTCATTCCTAGAACTAACAGGTTCAGGAATATGTTTGCAGTAAAAAAAGGAAAGAGAAGTATATTTCATTTCTATCAATCCAAACTAACATCAAGTTAATTTCAGATTAACATTCATGCCTATTTGTAACAGATGAAAAAATCAAACTACAAAATATTAACTGCAATCCATGAAGTACCAATACAGGGGTAAGGTAATTTTAATAAAGAAAAACAATGATAGACCCGATCGGGCACAGCAAGTTTTCAAATAGGTAGGTGAGAATCCCGAAAATATCCGAAGTAAATATTGAGTAGGTACCTACGTACCTAGGCACTGAAACAGTCGTCATGAAACATACCTGTCACATCTCTTGCTAGCGCCGGCACAGCCAGCAGCAGCAAGCACCATAGAGTCGCCATCACGCACACTCCGTGTCAAGTCTGTCTCTAGCTAGCCACTGGTACACACGACTTGAAGGCTCAACCTCTACTAAAGGATCTACCCGTGATACGTTCTAAGTTCAAATCTCTCTCGATATGGATCAACTGCTGTTTTGAATTTTCTCATCTAATTTTGAAAATGACATTGAGTAACAGCGTTTTTGGCGCGAAACACCTTGATTGGTTTTGATTATTGTTCAATTCTAGGTATAAAAAGTTTGATAAAAGCACACTTCCATAGTTTCAGTCTCTAGCACTACTTTTGTGTTTGTTTTTTTTTAACCGCTGTTTATTTTGGTTTATTATTTTTCCGATAACTCTTAAGATTTTACTTGTTTTTAAAATTGAGATGAGATGAAGCACGCACACGACACTCTGCGGGCACTTCGCAACATGTTGTAGGTATGGTGGCGAAAGAAGCGTCGCCGTGAAATGCAAGTCGAGCGGTTCAATGTCATTGTCATGGCTGTCAGTTTTTCTGATTTTTCACTGTGTTAAACCCATATTTTACGATCAATTGCATGAATTACTGAATGACGATCCATCTTATTGGACTTTTTCCCGTCTGAAGGCTTGTTCCGCGCCCTACCTCCTGTACCCTATTCCAACGGACCCGTGCATTTTCCGGATTAAAATAGCCTGTGCAGGTATAAAAAGTGTCGCTTCTTATCACTGTTTTTTTTATTTATTCAAATGTGAATTTTCAGAGATCCCCTAACCCAAACTATGTTAACCACTTTGGAATATTAGAGCGTATTGCTCTAGCTTTTTGTTATCGCTTACCTTGACCACAGATAATATAATCCTTTACGATAATTCATCTTACCAAATCTATTTTCTTCCAGAAATTAATAATTCATTATTTTCTGCAAACGACGTTGATCTCATCTTTTACATTAAATTCATATAAGAGAGCTGGTGAGTTTTTTTCCTCGTATACATTAGGTACGCTTGCTTGAAAACAGCGATAAAATACCTACCAAGCTTTTTGCACAGAATGCGCAGAATAACGGTTTAGTAACACTCAGGTAAATATATGTATCTTTTACAAAGATTTTTATTTCCGAACGGATTTGCAAACTCAAAAAGGTTTGGTTCGAAATGGTCTCATATAAACAGGAAGATCAGATGAAAAACTTTAGAGACAGAAAATTAAATACTTAGAAATGGACTGATTGGAATTTTTGGGGGTCCCAACACTAAACAGTGAGGTATAAAAAACTTATTACAAATAATACATCCGACTCACGAATAAAAACCACTACAAAGTCCAAAATAAGTTTGTGCAACACTCATGTTGGTGATTACATTCCCAGTTTGAACTATCACCACTCGTCAAACCCTAGCTAACGTGCGTACGCGAGGAAAATAATAAATCAACTTGCACTCAACTAACATACGGAAATGAATGACCACGACAAACGTCAGCTGACAATTTGTGCAACGTTGTACATAGTTGTTAATGTACAAGTCAGCAGAAATGAGGAAAACAACCAGATTTGAATACATTAGGAAAGTCGCACTCACGTGTGAACGCTCACAGTTTGTCGTGAGGGACCAACCCAGTCGGTTAGCTGGTACGTAGGTTGTTAAGAGGGGGATCAGGTTCAATTATCAGGTCAATAAAACCTTCAGTTTCCTTTTGTTGTTGATTTGAGGACCCGTGTTTCTATGGAAAAATATCGACAATGTCACCTTAAGAAAATAGGTTATGTGACCTATTTTTATCATTTAGCCTGTTACTTCCAACATATTGTTTCCAAAATATGTTTATAACTACGGTGTTGGAAGTTTATAATTTGGTCACGAAATTCTGAACTAAGAGTAGTAGAATCTGTTGTTTACAAGTCGTCAAGAACGCGGAGCTGCTACGGGGGCCTGGTCATCCTCACCTGTGAACAGCTGGTGGTACACAATTGCGTAGTTTAGTGCTTTTGTTGGGGATTCTTCCTCTCCAAAAACCGGCCAAGACTAATGATTCCGCCACACTAATGGTTCCGTATCATAGGTAAACTGAAAAAAACACGTTTCTTGTTTGGCTTTAAATTATTGTTTATTTTAGTTGGTACACTCTGTAAAAATTTCAACCAACTACCTATTACGGTTCTTGAGATACAACCCGCTGACAGACGGACAGATGGACTCTAGCTGTCCACGTCACTCCGGGTTAAGACCTCAGGTAGAAGCTTACTCCACAATTTGCAGCAACCACAAACTACCGCCTCAAACGCCCGTCTGCCAATAACAAGATTACAGGTTATATCGCACACACGACCTTCGCAGTGTTCATAGAACTCACGAAATAAACTGGAGCACTATGCAAAACCCGTTCAACTGAACTTCAGTAAACAAGTAAATAAATAATCGGTCAAAATCATGTCATTGACCTTGCGCAGTGTCAACTGCAAGCGACACTTCCTGCTCCATAACTGAAGATGGACGCGTCGCGTTTCATTGCGGCCTTACCGCTGGACATGGTGACCTTGACTGAGGTGGAGCAGTAATGTATTCAGGAGCTTGTGTAATCGTCGATTTTTGCGATTGATCTGAATTTCCGATAATATATTATATCGGTGATTTGTGTTTTAGTTTACCTTATTGTTTTTAAAGGCATTTCTTAAAACATCGGATTTTTAATTGATTCAGTTTGCGTAGGTATAGTCTTTAAGGGCAAGGTGGTTTGCCAGTCATAGAAACTAAAATTTTGGCAAACGCCTTTTTAGATTAGTTTCGAAGGCTTGGCTTCCATGTTTGAGCAAATCTAAATGTTGTAATGATTGCGACATCAATGTTGCAAAAGTGAGCACTGCCCGTGATTACGTAATAAGTTGACTGGCATGGGGGAGTCTAAATGTCTTATATTTAGGGTCCATTTTCATAAACGGGTATTTATAATTACTATTCAAGATTTTGATAAATACAAGCTAGTAGAAATATCTATGCTAATATTATACAGCAGAAGAGTTTGTTTGGTTGAACGCGCTAATCTCAGTGAATTTATTTCAGTGTTAGATAGCCCATTTATCGAGGAAGGTTATAAGCTATATATCATCACGCTACGACAAAAAGGAGCGGAGCAATAATGGAAAATGTGACGCAGACGAAGTTGCGCGGGTCAGCTAGTGTTTAATATATTATACAGCCGGAGTAAAAAGGGGTAGAGAGGACCTCATAGGGCATCGAAACATTGATCCTCATCGCTGTCAGTGGGGAAAGTGCCCAGAACATTGGCCGCATTGCCACGTTGAATGGGTTCAGCAGTGGGATTTTGCCGGTCGATTCTGTTTACATCTCACCGTGATCACTTAGGTGGAGTGAACGACAAGTGAGCTGTCATGCCATCTTGTTTGTATAGTTTGACAGCTCACTTGTCATTGATTTCACCAAGGTGTTCGACATGTTTACAGCAGTGCGATTCTGTTAATATGCCGAAGTGAACAGTTAGGTGAAATGAACTACAAGTAAGCTGTCAAACCATACAAACAAGATGGAATGACAGCTTACTTGTCGTTCACTCCACCTAAGTGTACACGGTGAGTGATCGACAGAATAGACCGGCAGAATCGCACTGCAGTAAACATATCGAAGTGAAAACTTGGGTGAAGTGATCACGATGAAGTGAGCTGTCAATCCAATTAAGCAATATGGAATGACAGCTCACTTTGAGTTTCGGGAAATTCTCTTTTAGTGCTCTCCCAAAGGAGCGTACATGCAATTTCAGTTTTCTACACCAAAAGTTTCGGCTGTGAGATATCTTTCAGTCACTCAGTCAATTCCAAGTAACCGAAGAATTTAACAATATCTTGATTGACTCAAATAACTTTTGTCCTCCAGTTTCGAGAAAATTGTACAGCTTTATCAGGGCGGGGCGTAAGAGTCCTTCTTACGTACCGCCTGTGACACTAGCGGGGGAGGTGTTAAAGAGAGTTACCCAATTTGTTTATCTACGCCACGTAGTGAATGAGGCCCTGAGCGATGAGGCAGACATTGAGAGGGATCGCAGGGGGCTGACGATTCGTTGTAATATGCTTATAGCGCGCAGTTTTGAGAGATGACATGAGAGATGTTCCAAAGCAGTAAAGAAGACGCTATTTAGGGCATACTGCCAGTCCTTCTATACCTGCAGGCTGTGGACTAGCTACACGCAGCGAACCGTCAGCGCCCTGAGAGTCCAATATAATAATGCTTTCAGGTTGCTGATGGGATTGCCTCGCTACTGCAGTGCGTCAGGGATGTTTGCTGATGCTCAAGTGGACGGCTTTCACGCCATTATGCGAAAGAGAACAGCATCGCTGATGCGAAGGGTGAGGGGCAGTCCCAACAGCTACCTGAGTGTTATTGCGGGTTACATCCATAGTCCTATTTGGAGGCATTGGATAGGTTTGCATGTGCTGTAGGCCAATGTACGATTTGTTTTTTGTTTGTTATTTTATTATTTTCTAGGTATGGTATGTGTAAATTACTAACATAGTTTTAAGTTATCTTGATGCTAACACTCTATGGACCGAAAAGTCTGAAATTAATGTTTTGAATTGAATTTATCATTGGCCTTGTTTAGATCTGGGATGGTGCAGATCTTTGTGTACGATGGGTAAAAAGGGGGTGGTGCATGTGCTGTGCAGGGCTCCACACTGGCACTGCGTTCGGGATGGGTGGAAGGTGGCCCCATTTAGCCAGATTATTTTTACAGCGTCCAACCTGGGTTCACAAGCAGTGGATTTCTCTTCTGGAATTTAATCTCAATGGGCCTTGTCAGATAGACAACTGATGACATGTCTGTCCTATCCTGTATATAGGTATATACACCTACCCCCCCCCACCCCCCACCCCCACCTACCTCTGACCTCAGCTTCGGGGAATATAAGCTTGATAATTCAATTGTATTATAAAAGTATTAAAATTAAATGTTGGTTCTACTTACTTTATTATTATTTTATTATTCATTCAGACAAACATAATGTCTAAAGAAATAAAAACAAAAGATAAATAAATGCGTGTGTGTGTGTATGATGAATGCTCATGCATTTTTACTTACATACTGGAGCTGATAGAATCATTAAAATTAAAATAATATTCGAATAAACTGTGTTTGATTGTTTATGTAAGTAATGTTGAGGCAGGTCAGGTCTGCCTTTGTTCTAGTTTCACCCTCTTCCTTATTTGGTAAGTTGAAGCAATTATCTTTATATTATAATCTTCTGATTTACATAAACCACTTATGTTAGGGCTATAATAAAAAATGTCCTGAGTCAAGCTTTAAGTAATAAAAGAGAACATTTATTTAAACTTTATGTATTCATAGGAGGACTTGTGCAACGGGGCATTCTCTACCTGTCAACCTTTGAGTTGAAAAGATTACATTGTGGCACCACGAGTGGTTGCAGTTCCATGCGCGCCTTTATGGTGGCCTGTTACCGGTCGGGGGTGCGTATGAATGTGATGGTATCCCGGGTCTCGGACTCATGGTATCGGTACAAACTGTGAGGTTTTAATCTGTAGATGACCGACATTCACATAACACTCCATTTGAGTTTAAATAAAAGCCTACTAATCATCATCATCATCTGCCGAGCCTGTTCCCAGCTATATTTTATCCAAAATAAAATACTAGGTACTAAAATGTAAAATTAGCATTAGTAATGGGTTCAAACGATACACACTCTTTTTTGTCTGTGCATGCTGTGAACTCTAAATAAAACATTTCAACCCATTTTCTACCACATCGACATAAAGTCTATTCGTCTGCATTGCGTTGTTTAACACAAAAATAATCTACAGTTTATGCAATGGAATCCGTATCGCGTGGACTCACTATAAAGATTACGTGTGACAGTTCCTTAAGAATGTTATTCACGCTTACTATCCAAAACAATCCAAAAGCTATTATTTTGTTTTTAAACTTGACATTCAATATACCTAAACCAAAGATAAAAAATGCGTCACCTTAGAATTTATTACTGAAACTAGTTCAAGGGTGGTAATCGCCTAGAGTGGTCCAAATAAAGGCATATTGTTGTAGTGATTGCCCATCGTATACGGTGCGGTATCCTTGTCGATATCGACAGTATTTGGTGATTGATATACCTAATTGGTTACAATAAGTTTTATCGGTGTTACATAAGTCATTATATTAGTGTCAAATAGGAATCAACCAAACAATCTGCCAGATTAAAATAAAATAAAATATTTTCTTTTTTTTAATTTTTACAAAAAAAAATCTTTTCAACAATCCGTGTTCCAGTCTAAACGGATGCAGCAGAGGCTTTTTTTTTACTGACTTAAACCGATCAGTGTTTCTGTAATTGCCCTTTGCGTTCCTTTGTTGCGGCAACTCTTTCGAACAAATCCCGCAACCCTGGACCCTGGTGAGTAACATACCTCTACTTTAGCTACTTCTAATCTGACTTCCACAGCTCAATGATTGGGCGATACGTGTTAATTAGAAAACACCAACAGAACTCACTAATTATAAGAGCTTTTAAGCTAAAATTTTGTTTTGAATGAATAAGCCAAAAATTCAATTAACATTTCCCCCTTATCTCCTTAAATAATTTAAAGCTTAAAATTTTGAAAAAATGTTGTTAATAGTTCTTTACCTACAGATTACAGAAAAGCCTATGAAAAGTCTGTTAAAATAACATGTCACAAAAATTAAATTCGTTGAGAACCCCTTGTACGCGAGTACGACTCGCACTTGGCCAGATTTTATTTTGAATACTACTTTCGCGACTTGCCATTCAGAGGCAGCTGCCAATACCTATTGCCCCAAAAGCTTTAAAAGTGCCAACCTTGGTGTTAAAATAATAGTTCAGTATTATGAGTTTGGTTAACTGGTATCCAGCTGAATCCGGTTTGACTGGAAGCCGACCCCAATGTAGTTCGGAAAAGGCTAGGCAGATGATTATCATGAGTCTGGTTAACTATTCTATAAAATTTAACGCAAAAGCTATCACTAGTTATTGCGTCAAATTAACGATTTATCTTATCCAGAATATGGAATTAATCATGATGCTGCATGCTGCTATACCGCGTGTATCTGACATCGACACACAAACGATTTCCATGGGTCCAGGGCATGATTCTGGACATTCATTTTTTCATTTTTTTCAAGAGTGCTACAAATTGGAAAACGTTTGTGCGTCGATGTCAGATACACGCGGTATAACTTTAAATCAACGCAATAAAAAAACAACTCGTATATATGTTTAATATTTATTTAGATGTTAATACTGTTTGTACAGTTGAAACTTTACTATTGTGTCTTGTTATTATTGTCTGTAACTTGTTATTATTGTTTCAAGTGTTGGCCGCCTGAATGTCACACATAGGCATTGTCATCTAATTTATTCATTTATCTTCTTGTTGACTTTAGACTTACGCGATGTTCAGAATTGTCAGCTGCCATAAACAAAGGAAAAAAAAACGTATATCATGCAGTCGGTGGCATTTACGACTTCAGCACCCTTATTCACAACCATTCGATTCGATTCCATATCGAATCGAACGTCTAAGTTATCGAAGATGTCCTCCAAACGCGATTCACAGATCCGAAACCGAAACATTTTGACAGTTCAAATTCGATAAGAAGACTCGAATCTTTCCGACAGCTGTTTGCTATCGGGAGTCATATCGAAAGAAATTAAAACGAATAAATAAACCATATTTCCAGCTTATTTCAGTGAAATAAAAATACTGTAAACTTTTTAAACACTGCCTGAAGTAAGTAAATGAATTTTTATTAATGTATTGACCGTATTTCATCGATTTATACTTATTTACATAAAGTCAAAGCGTTTACGGAAATGTGATATTCGTTCAAGATTTTAGATAACATACTCGTAATTTGGTATTTTGGTAGATGGAGTAAGTGATTGTGCGAGCCAGAGACCGTCGATGTGCCGCAGAACAACAGACGCAGGAGACGTTGTCTCTTCATAGAGCCTAGGATATGACGAATCCTTTTGCCGACCCGCGGTTTCAGTCCGTTTATAGGTTAACACCCGACATGGCCCTTAGCCTCATTGAAGAAATATAATAGGGCCTATTTCCCTGAAACGCACTCATCTGCCGTAAAAGGACTTGATAACTAATACTGGCATCACTACTAGGCGCCGCGAACAACACGACTGAATCCACTTTCTCTTTTATTGGCCGAAGAGAAGATTGCCGTCAAGTCTGACAGTTTTTTTTTTACAAAAGTATAAGTCCTGCTACACAAACCTTTCATAGCAAAATGTACCTCTGAGATCTCATGTACACCCAAGTCAAATCAAATTGTTTTCTAATAAAGTAAGTTACCTACCATTATTTACTGACTGTATCTGTAATATTTATTTCTATCTATACTATTTTTCCTTTCTTTTGAATACAAAACTTGAAGTTTGTGTGTCCATACTATAGAATTTTGACGATCAGTGAGTAAGCTAAAGGTAGAAATACAATAGTTCTAAAGTTTTAAAAGTTAACACTTTTTCCACTTTGCCAGTTTGACAGACTGCTGTTTACAAAGCAGGTTTATTCGAAATAAAGTTTATTTTGGTTAATAATAAAATTATTTTGTATCGTTTGCTATCTATTAGGCAACTAGCTGTATATTCCATATTTAAACGGAACAAAATATTCAAATAAACCAATTTTATGTACTACTTTAAATTTTCTACCACAATCATCTATTTACTACCATTTTTTAGCGTTCCCCATAAACACGATGGTCAATCGGATCGAAAAAAACGCATCCGTTCGGATCTGTGAATAGCGTTTTGACAGTTCTTCGACTCGGAAATGAGATTGTCGAATTCGGTTCCCTACCGACACGGAATCGAATCGAATGGTTGTGAATAAGGGGCCAGGTAGGTACCTGAAGGCGGCCGCCATCTTGTTTTAAGGATTACGAACCTCCGTATGGAAAAACGGAACCTTTTTAAGATTACTCGTTTTTTTACGTACCTGAAGGTGGCCGCCATCTTATTACATCCACATACACCGTACAGTCATACATACATATACACCGGTCAAAACATTACATCACGCCGGTACGCTGTGAAGGGGGTGGCACGTACCGCTAAAAGTGGTTTTGGTTTTTTTTTTCACTTTTGATAGTCACTCGTTTGACCACTATCTCTCCTGATGGTAAGCGATGATGCGGTCTAAAATGAAGCACGCTTGCCTAGAAGTAACCTATTCACTCTTGACTTAAAGACTCTCAGAAGAAAAATAACAAAAAACCAGAGAGTATATACTTGTGACCTCCTCGGCACGAGTTTAAAGGTGTCAACGAAAGCATTAATCCCCAATTGCTCAATAATTCTAGCTAGAGGTTAATGTCCAAATTAAGTCCTTTTACCGTAAAAAACCGGTAATTGTTTACCTACATATTATTGTCAACATTTGTGAAAAATAAAGTTTTTATAATCAATTCATATTTTTGGGAAATTCCAGATGAATCATTTGTAAATTACCTTCAAGTTTTTGACACATTCTTATTTATTTAACACTGCACACAGGCGTACTTAATACCATGCATTGTGAGGTGATGCAGAGCAAATAGTGGTAGGTGCAACATAGAGAATAAAAGCGTAATTGATGTTTATAGATGATAAAATTGTTGATATACTAACATAGTTTATAAGAAATACTAACACATGGATTGGTATTTTTCCTGAATTAAACATTAATTTATTTATTTAAATTCAAGCATTTAATAAATTAAGTAAATATAGTAAAAATACAGCAAATTTTGTTTCAATTCATTGATTCCAACCTGTATCCTCCTACATCTAATGGGATTGGCTCCACGTATTTTTAACCAACTTCCCAGAAAGGAGAAAGTTCTCAATTCGGTTGTATTTTTTTTTTGTTACCTCACAACTCCGTCACTTATGAACCGATTTGAAAAATTCTTGTTTTATCTGAAAGGATATGCTTACAACCCTAATCTTTTCAAAGTTAGAGTGAACAGGCTACTTCTGTGTAAGCTCGCTCCATCGTAGACTTTGTTTCTGTCATCTCTGACCAAGACTAGAGTCAAGAGCAAACCCATACCAAGTAAAAAAAAAAATATACTTACAGATTGGTCCCATTTAATTTTATCAAAATCGGTTACGAAGTTTGGATTTTAAATCGAAATAGCTGGAATTCGTTTACTTGGATTATGGCTTTTTGTCATCCAAGTAATTGAAATTGCGTATTTTGCTTCTCTGCGATTTTGCAGTGGTGTTGTTAGGTGTGGGGTACCACTAAAAAGTGAAAAATAAAAAATACAACCGACTTCCAAATAAAAAAAACACTACAAAGTAAAAAATAAGTTTTATTTTGGAAGTCGGTGTCAAAATACGAAGACACTAACAAAAACACTTTTTTAGAATTAGAAACAATTTGTGAGCCAGGTAACGTCCTTGCTACGGCGTAGGCGCATGCTACGGTGCACTTAGGAATGCCAACGTAATAGATTGCTACCTACTAGCATCCCTCAATTCACCGTATCATGGTATAGGACCAAATCAAGATCAAACTTAACTAAGTCAGCGATGGTTACTTTTCCACACCTTTGAGTGTTTTTTGCTATAGTTTGATTCTACCTGAAAACCACCTACGGCTGTGTTACCTACATGATATCAATATTTCACTAAGTATTTTATTTTCCCTTGTCCGTATACCGCTGAAAACATGGGTTGAGGTAGCAACCACAGATCTGATGCCTATCGTATTTTTAAGCATCATATTTTCATCGTATTCTTAAGCAATACATTTTGATACCCGCATAACTATGTCACAAAAAATATTATAAGTGAGAGCAGTGTGTCACCAACTTTAAATCATTAATATCCTAAATGGTTTTTCGAATAAAAAATTGTACCCCACTTGACATAAGTTGTCGTTTTATTTTTCAATATGGCGTGTGGTGGTCGCCATATTGAATTTTCAATTTTTTCCTGGTTGCCTGGAAGAGATCGCGGAATGCGATAAGGCCGCCATTTGTATATTTTTTTAGTTTAAGGTTTTCTTTATGTTTTTTTTTTTTTTGGTGTACAATAAAGCATATATAAATAATAATAAATATTGAATTTTCATTATAATAGAGAAAGAGCCCACGACGTATGGTCATTTATAAAACCTAAATTTTTCTCGGTGTACCTTTAACTTAAACTTTAGCTATCAGTTTTAAGTTTGTTTTTGACTTGTATGTACACTGGCGGTCACTCAAAATTCTAGCTGATGGTATGCGTTTCAGAGGGGCCCGAAAGGGCCGACGCCTGCCGGAGTCACGGGATTATTCGCAAGAGACACCGTGGCTCCGGAACACAAAGGGCAATGAAAGAACATGGATGGGTTTTAGTCAGTAGAAGTCTGACACTCCCTCCCGCTAACACCCAGAGCGGGAGGAGTCATTGGATGATTTCCCATCCCTAAAAAAAAAAAAAAATGGTATGCGTTTGATCATTTGGCTCCCATCAAAATGGTTGTGCCGAATGGTGCTAGCGCATGCGTCATGTTCGTGAACGGGTGCCGTCAGTTGGGACTGGTCATTCCTAACCTCAAAAGATGAGCAGGACAAAAGAACGTTATTTTATACTTTCTAGTGTTTTGTTTGGAAGTCGGTTTAATGTATCAATTTATTATTTTTAAAAGAGTGTCCGTGGAGTTTCTTGCGCGTTCTTCTCCATAGAGATCTACGCTTTGGAACGTGCAAATAGCTTTATCTTTTTGGACCGACCGACCTTGACAATTCAAAAGTGCCTGTAAATGGTTTAACTGAAATAAATGCTTTGATTTGATTTGATTTGCTATTGATGGTATCCTGTAGAATGTGTTCCCACTTAGCCGAGATCACACGTCTAAGCTCCCGGATGTTTTGTGGAGGTGATTGGACATATAGTACAGAGAGTCGAGTACTATCTGTCCCAGACGTGCTCAATGGAGTTAAGATCGGGATTCCGCGCTGGCCAATCCAAACGACAAACACCGACCTCTTGTATAGATGCATCTACGTCGCCAGAACGGTGGGCTCGAGTATTATCGTCCATGTAAATGGCATTTTCGCCAATTATAGTCAGCGCGGGTTGGATGTATTGACAAAAAATTTCGTTTATGTACCTTAGTGCATTTAGTGAGCATCTCGGTACGATAGCTGGAAGTATATGGGGTAATAGGGGGTGATTTCTTCAAAACACATGTCGCGTCAGCGTTGTCCTGATCTTCGTAACACTTGTCGACGTTGGTTCTCACCATGCAGGTAAATTCGAGCCTCATCGGAGAAGAGCACGTTACCTAGTGTTCAAGATAGGCAAACTAACATAAACAGTCAAACTTACCATGATCCAAACTTCATAGTCGGAGATGTTCATACCTGTATTAGGGACATAAACAGAGAAACTTTCAGGTTTTATCTATACTAATATTATAAAGAGGTAAAATTTGTTTGTAAGTTTGTATGTAGGGGGTAATCTCAGGAACTACTAGTCCGAAAAATTCTTTCATTGTTAGATAGCCCATTTATCGAGGAATGCTATAGGCTATATATCATCACGCTAAGACAAATAGGAGCGGAGCAATAATGGAAAATGTGGCGCAGACGAAGATGCGCGGGTCAGCTAGTATATTATATTACCGTACGTCTGATCGTCGCAGGCTCTTAGTCCATTACTGTCATGTTTTTGTGACACTCACACGATGACAAAAAAATCGATTGACGTAAAAATCATCAAAATCGGCTCTCGCGTTTGGTCTCTTTAGTGCCGCAGAGGAATAAACATACATTTATACATACGTACATGTATGCATATAGTCTGATAAACACGTATAACCTCCTGTACGTCACGCAGTAAAAAGCAATATTTGTAGAGCTGCAAGTTGTGTATGCTTTGGGTTTAATAATTGTATCGTGCGCACATAGGTCATTGAACTTGCATTAATTAAAGCATTACACGATATTCAGGGACCTAGATCCCGATTTAGTTAGGTGTAATAAGAGTTAGGGTGTTAGGGAACCTACTCAGGGTGACCGGAGCGGCCCGGACTAGTTATCTCCCCGACTCTCTTACTACCAGGCAGTGTAAAAGCGTAACTCTAGTTCTTTTGTGTGTACTTAAAACAAATCTAGTGAAGTAGTAGTTAATAAGTTTTCAAAACCTGCTTTCATGTTTCTCTCATGTGATGGTAAGCGGTGATGCGGTCGAAGATGTGAAAGGCTTGGGTGAAGTATCACGAAGTGAGCTGTCATTCAATCTTGATTACGTGGATTGACAGCTCACTTTGTAATCACTTCACCTTAGCAGCGTTACCAACTCCACGTATTTTGACGTAGGTCTACGTATTTTAGACCTTTCTTGCAAACCTACGAACTTCAGACTCAAAATCGACTTATTTTTCTAACCTCATCTACGCTTTTTCAGAAGTCCGAGTTGGTAGCACTGCCTAAGCCTTCACTTCGACAAGTTTACAGAATCGCGCTGCAGGATCGCATTGCTGATTTTATCATCTTTCACAGCGATGCGTCCGACCCGAAAGCACCCTTCCCGCCCGCTGACGTCACCGCGCTTTTTCAACATGGCATTACAATCAAGTTTTTTTTTTTTTTTTTTACTTGGTATGTGTTTGCTCTTGACTCTCTAGTTTGTTGTATGGGAGTCACTTAAATAGTTATTTTATTGTTTTTTAGTATTTGTTGATATAGCGGCAACATGAATACATCATCTGTGAAAATTTCAACTGTCTAGCTATCGCGGTTCTTGAGATACAGCCTGGTGGCAGACAGACAGACAGCGAATTCTTAGTAATAGGGCCCCGTTTTTACCCTTTGGGTACGGAACCCTTAAAAGCATCTTAGACCGCATCATCGCTTACCATCAGGTGAGATAGTGGTCAAACGCGTGCCTATCAAAAGTGAAAAAAAAAAACCAAAGCCACTTTTAGCGGTACGTGCGTCCCCCTTCACAGCGTACCGGCGTGATGTAATGTTTTGACCGGTGTATATGTATGTATGACTGTACGGTGTATGTGGATGTAATAAGATGGCGGCCACCTTCAGGTACGTAAAAAACGAGTCATCTTAAAAGGGTTCCGTTTTTCCATACGGAGGTTCGTAATCCTTAAAACAAGATGGCGGCCGCCTTCAGGTAGGTACCTGAAGTCGTAAATGCCACCGACTGCATGATATACGTTTTTTTTTCCTTTGTTTATGGCAGCTGACAATTCTGAACATCGCGTAAGTCTAAAGTCAACAAGAAGATAAATGAATAAATCAGATGACAATGCCTATGTGTGACATTCAGGCGGCCAACACTTGAAACAATAATAACAAGTTACAGACAATAATAACAAGAAACAATAGTAAAGTTTCAACTGTACAAACAGTATTAACATCTAAATAAATATTAAACATATATAGGAGTTGTTTTTTTATTGCGTTGATTTAAAGTTATACCGCGTGTATCTGACATCGACGCACAAACGATCTCCAATTTGTGGCACTCTTGAAAAAAATGAAAAAATGAATGTCCAGAATCATGCCCTGGACCCATTTAAATCGTTTGTGCGTCGATGTCAGATACACGCGGTATAGCAGCATGCAGCATCATGATTAATTCCATATTCTGGATAAGCTAAATCGTTAATTTGACGCAATAACTAGTGATAGCTTTTGCGTTAAATTTTATAGAATAGTTAACCAGACTCATGATAATCATCTGCCTAGCCTTTTCCCAACTACATTGGGGTCGGCTTCCAGTCAAACCGAATTCAGCTGGATACCAGTTAACCAAACTCATAATACTGAACTATTATTTTAACACCAAGGTTGGCACTTTTAAAGCCGGTGTATGCACATCATATCATCATGGGGGACTTTAACACCAACCTCCTTGCCCAGAATTCGTTTCGATCCCGTACACTCCTGCACCTGGTCGAGTCAACTGGTCTTCACGTACTGCCTCTCCTACCCACTCATCATAATAAAGTAAGTGATGATACTTGGCTTGACCTGATCCTCACTTCTAATCCTTCCCTAGTTTCCTCACATGGTCAGTTTGATGCTCCTGGCTTTTCCCATCATGACCTTATTTACTTGTCCTATGTCCTCAAACCTCCTAAACCCAAACCCACCTTCCAGTACAGGCGTGCCTTTGCACGGATGAATAGTGAGCAGCTCCAAAAAGATGCATCCGGCATCGACTGGACACCCTTGCAAGAGGCTGCCACAGTTGATGACAAAGTTTGCGTCTTCAACAATATTGTTACCAATCTTTATGATGCACATGCTCCTGTCAGGAAAGTCAAGTTGAAGCGACCACCTGCACCATGGATGAATAGAGGAATTCAAATGGCAATGCGCCGGAGGGACCGCTCGTTTCGGAAGTTTAAAAGGGACCGCTCTGAAGAAAATTGGAACTTCTTCAAGACTGCTAGGAATCAGATGATACGCAACGCTAAACGCCGTCACATTCTTAGTAACATCACTTCATCTTCTTCTGCTGATATCTGGAAATTCCTTGGAACTCTAGGTATCGGCAAATCGCGGAATTCAGAGCTTCCTAACACAATTGGGCTGGACGATTTAAACCGCTATTTCTCCACTGTCCCAATGTTGGATAGTCTAACCCAATGTCAAACTATCGACTACCTTGCTGGTCTGACGCGTCCCAATATTGACCCCTTTGTTTTCACCCCAGTTGATTCGGGAGAGATCAAAAAGATCATCCTATCCATTAAATCCAAAGCCGTGGGATGCGATAACATCAGTCGTCATATGATCGTTTCGGCTTTGGATCAACTTCTTCCTGCCATATCCCACATCGTTAACTTTTCCCTTTTTTCTGCTACCTTTCCTTCTCTATGGCGTAGAGCTCATGTCCGGCCCCTGCCTAAGATTCCCAATCCCACTTTACCCAATCATTTTCGTCCTATTTCCATCCTGCCTTTTCTGTCCAAAGTGCTCGAGGCCTGTGTTCATAAACAGTTTACCAGTTATATTTACCGCAACTCCCTCATAAGCCCATTTCAATCTGGTTTCAGGCCCGGGCACAGTACCGTGACAGCTCTCCTTAAAGTGACTGACGATATTAGGCGGGGAATGGAAGACACTAAAGTTACTGCTTTGGTGTTGATCGACTTCTCCAATGCGTTTAATACCGTCAGTCACGAAGTCCTCCTATCTATCCTGTCATATCTCATGGTCTCTCCTGACGTACTAAACTGGTTTTCTTCCTATCTTAGGGGCGTCAGCAGTCAGTTCTTGCTGGAGACTCTTCGTCTGGGTGGTGTGACCTTGCAGCTGGCGTCCCTCAAGGCGGTATTTTATCTCCTCTTTTGTTCTCAATTTTTATTAATCTTATAACTACTCAGCTTCAGTGTGCGTATCATCTCTATGCTGATGACTTACAGCTTTATTGTAGGGCGGGTGTTGACAACTTATCGGCTGCGATCGAGGAGCTCAACCGGGATTTGAGTATCATTAAGAACTGGTCAGACCGATTTGGGGTGGCGGTCAACCCTTTAAAGTGTCAGGCTATAATAGTTGGGAGTCCCCATAGCTTGAGAAAACTAAATGGCTTGACTGTACCACCCGTAGTCTTTGACAATACAGTCATTCCCTTTGGCTCCGAGGTTAAGGATCTCGGTTTAATTGTCGACACAGGTCTTAACTGGCGTAAGCAGGTCTCGAGTGTCAGTCAAAAAGTTACCGGAGCGTTGCGGTCACTGTATCGACTGAGAAATCTTCTTCCTGCTCACATAAAGGCAATGCTTGTACAGTCCCTAATTTTCCCCATAATTGACTATGGTGATGTATGCTACTATGACCTGAATGCAGATCACCTCAATAAACTTGACCGCCTTCTAAATAACTGCATTCGATTCGTCTTCAACCTTCGTAAATATGATCACGTATCCGCGCATCGATCACAATTAAAATGGTTACCCATTCGCCAGCGCAGAGCCCTCAGGGCCTTAACTAGTCTGTTTTCTTTCCTAAATAATCCTTCTTCTCCCTCTTATTTAACTTCACAAATTCAATTCCTTTGTTCCGCCCACAATAAAAATCTTCGCTCTACCAACAATCGTCTTTTACGATGTCCCTCACACCGCTCTGGGTTTATCCACTCCTCTTTCTTCGTCCAGGCGATATTCCTTTGGAATGCGCTCCCTCTGAACATCAGGATGGCAACAAGTCGGTTGTCCTTTAAGGTGAAGACTCGTGAGCATATTCGCAAGAAGTTGGAAGAATCACTACAGCGGTAATTCGTTGGATTCATGTTTTCTTAATAATTTTGGTTATGTGTATGTTTGTATTTATGTATTTATGTATTTATTATAGATTGTATTTTTTTTTCTTCCTCTCGGTTTGTCTTTTCTATATGTTGCACCTACCATGCTGTCTCTGCACCACCCTAAGGTCGACTGGTAGAAAATGCCTATGGCATTAAGTCCGCCTTTGTACATTACTTGTGCATAAAGTTTTAATAATAAATTAATAAATAAAGCTTTTGGGGCAATAGGTATTGGCAGCTGCCTCTGAATGGCAAGTCGCGAAAGTAGTATTCAAAAGAAAATCTGGCTAAGTGCGAGTCGGACTCGCGTACAAGGGGTTCTCAACGAATTTAATTTTTGTAACATGTTATTTAATGTTATGTTAACAGACTTTTCATAGGCTTTTCTGTAATCTGTAGGTAAAGAACTATTATCAATATTTTTTCAAAATTTTAAGCTTTAAAATTATTTAAGGAGATAAGGGGGAAATGTTAATTGAATTTTTGGCTTATTCAATTCAAAACAAAATTTCTAGTTAAGTTTTTTAAGTAGTTTTAAGTTAAGTTTACCGGCTTTCATATCTTCGATCCACGGCACTGAGGAATTAATCAAGAATATCCTGGCTTCTACACTGGTTGATTTTGATGTGCCGTGCTTTACCGATGCTATCGATGCCTGGAAACTCGCTTGCCCGAGTACTGACTTACCTAACAATCCATTTTCCCAGAGGGGGTGGGACGAGCCGCTCTGCAGAGTAGTTCAGAATAACTTACTGTCCACGTCTGCTACTACTGCTGAGCGTGCACGCCTGCTGGCTGTGGGAAAATGGGAGTCGGGTCTTTGGCTTCATGCACTACCGTCGTCGAGCCTAGGCACTTTTTTCGACGACACCACTTTCCGCCTCGCTGCTTCTTTACGTTTAGGAGCCCCTTGTTGTTCTCCTCATCGCTGTCTCCGTGGGGAAGTTGTCAACAGCCTCGGGCACCACGGCCTTTCTTGTAGCCGCAGTGCAGGCCGTTTTGCGCGACACGCTAATTTAAATGACATTATCCGACGAGCTCTGGTCACCGTCGGCGTTCCAGCCGTATTAGAATCCAATGGCTTGGCACGTGACGATGGCAAAAGACCGGACGGCATGTCTTTGTTTCCTTGGAAGATGGGTAGACCTTTAGTGTGGGACGCAACCTGTGTCGATACTCTTGCGCCATCCCATCTTCCTAGTTCATCGTGTTGTGCTGGCGCTGCCGCTGCGGCTGCGGAAAACCTCAAGCGGCGTAAATATAGTAACCTTATTGGTAACTATATTTTCGAGCCGTTTGGGGTTGAAACCCTAGGGCCGTGGGGCCCTTGTGATCATAGTCTTTTCAAAGAAATTTCGAAACGGCTGGTTGACACTTCCCGTGACCCAAGAGCTGGCTTTTACTTTGGGCAGAGATTAAGCATTGCCATTCAATGTGGCAATGCCGCCAGTCTCTTGGGTACATTACCAGCTGACAGCGTGGAGGACGAATATTTTGATGCTCTACTTTAGTCTTTTGTTAGTTTAGTATAATTTGTTAATTTAGATTTAATACAATGTATTTTGTGATAAAACATCCAAATAAAAATTCAAAACCATTTATTTTAAATTAAGAAATTAATATAATTTAAACCCTTCCAATAAGGTCTTTTATTAGATATGTCACTTGGTACAGAACATAAAAACATTTTTTGAAATTTTCTAGATTTCCCCGCAAAGTGATCCCCATACTCAAAATTTTATGTACGTAACACTTCCGAGTTAGAGCCACAAGAGTTCATATGTGGACCAATTTTCGACAGAATCGGTCCGGTAGATTCGGAAAACATTGAGTGTGATAGATAGATAGACAGACAGAAATACAATCAGCCAGACAGACAGACATCCGACTGATCCTATAAGGGTACTGTTTGTTACAGATGTTCGGAACTCTAAAAACAGAAACATTACTTCTCTATCAAATAAGATACATGCATGCTGTTGTAGTTTGTGGTGCAACTAAATACTTCTTTCCAGCTGAAACACTAGGAAGTTGTTGTATTTTGTACTTTAAGGGCCAGTTTCACCGTTTACGGATAAAGTGTCGGTTAGTTATGTGATGGATAACTAACCGACACTTATAATACTATAATGCTTTATAATACTCAAATACTTAATAAATCTGCCAGATATCGCTATCTGACACCTGTGAAACCAAAAGTTTTAGTTCATCTGCCAGATAAGTTCCTAATAGGCTAACCCACACTTTATCCGTAACCGGTGAAACGGGCCCTAAAAGTTCAAAATCTGGTGATTTAAGTCTAAATTAATTTATTGTCTAAAGAATGTTGGACGAATTTTTGGTTTGAGTAGAAAAAACAAATTATCTCTTCTATCTTATAATAATGACAACACCTGTGCAAGACAGAGTAAACTAGCAGTGCATTTTTATTTAATCAAATGAACTTGTCACTACATGCCTGTCTATATATTTAATGGGATTGTTTGTAACACAATAACAGCGTAACACAATGTCACGTCTGGTGTCCGTTGGGTTGTTAGTAGAGGTGTTCCACTCGCATTGCACTTTACTTTTATTCTGGGGTTACCTAGAAAAAAATAAACGCCTGGACTTTTGGGGAGCCGACCAGGGAGTTTGGGATTCTTATACCTACCACATAAACCACGTGGCAAAAGCACATGGAAAGTGTCATGACCAGCCGAAACACTCTTCGTGCAACGCCTGTCAGGACAACTCCCTGGGGAGACGATCTCTGTACCACCATCTTTGCCGGGGTCAATTATTTGTATACCAAGTTGAATAAGTTATTGAGTCGTGGTCAGATGGCAATCGCTCCATGAAAAATACTCGTGCTCAGTTACAACTGGTGAGACTGGAAGCGAACAGCGCAGATTGATGGTAATATACGTCAGACGAGCTTGTAACACCTTCAAAACAAATACCAAACCAATTCTTAAGTCGCTTCCTCCAGTCACTTTTATCGCTTTAATTCGGTATTAACAGTAACTTATTTAAGATACAATCTGACGGATGACGAGGCTAAGGCCAACAAGGCGCTTGCATGTACAACATTGTACAAGTCATGCCTTATAAGATGAGCAGGAACCCTCTCCAGTGCTACTGTTTACACGTTCTGTGGGATCCAATGCCGATCTGTAGGTCATAAAGCTCCTTTTAAGGTTTTTTTTTTTTTCACCATGCCTCCTTCTGCGAAGCAGACATGCTAGCGAAGGAGGTGGCAGAGCGGGAGAGGGAGAAAACCTCTCCTCCCGGCCGCCGTGGTAGACGCCGCGGGCGTCGGAGGCCACCGTAAGCGCGGGCCTGTGGACGGCGAGCTATGGGTGGCTCGCCGTCCGTCCGTCTAGTGACGACAGGCCGTGTCGACGGCGCGTTAGTGTTCCACGCGCGCCTCAAAGAGAGTCAGCACACAGAAGGGCCCGAAAGGGCCAACGCGGGACTATTCGAAAGAGATACATAATGTATGGGTTTTAGTCAGTAGAAGTCTGACATTCCCTTCCGCTACACCCAGAGCGGGAGGAGTCATTGTATGATTTCCCATCCCTAAAAAAATAAAAAAGGGGTTTTCACAATGTTGTACAAAAATACCGGGAAATCTCGAAGAATTGGCCAAAAATACAGGACAAAGGCAGAACCACATTCTGATTTGAAGCATCCCGAAGTCCCTTTGTTAAACCTTTACAGAGACTGGTACCACCATCAATTAATACTTTTGTTGTTTGTAGATAGCGATGCAATTCAGGAAGTACAGCATCCTGAGGGTCCGATGTCAAGGTGGCAATAAGAGAAGACTACCGACAAATTATGCGCACTTTTTTATTGAGATGGGTTTGCTCTTGACTTTAGTCCAGGTCAGAGATTACAGATACAAAGTCTACGATGGAGCGAGCTTACCCAGAAGCAGCCTGTTCAATCTATTTTTGAAAAGATGAGGGTTGTAAGCGTTCGGAAACACAGACGTAGGCAGAGAGCCACTCCTGTGCTGTGCGCATTATGAAAGACGCTTGGAGACGCTTAGTGCGACTTGGTGGAATAGCAACAAGGTAGGGACTTGTAGTGCGTCTGGATGAAACAGGGGGCCGGTGGCTTAAGGTCGTGGAGGTCTTGGGCACACCATGCACTTTGAAGGCGCCTGCGATTACTGAAAAGCAACTGCATTTCATGAGATGTTTAGCTCTCATATTTGTGTTAGGCGTTAATTCAGTTTGAAACCCGATTCATACGCACACTTATTCATACAAATGAGTTCCCTGCCTGTGTTTGTATTTTTAGATAGCAGAATAATGGGGATCTTCTAATCAAGAGAGAATAAGTTGCTTCTAAGCAAGCGTGCTCTATCAACGACCTCGTCATCGCTTTCCTTCAGCCGGTCGATTCTGTAAACTTATCAAAGTGAAACCGCAGGTGGAGTGAGTGCTAAATGAACTGTCATTCCATCTTGATTACATACATTGAGAGCTGACTTCGTGATCACTTCACCCAAGTCATCACTTCGCCATGTTTGCAGAATCACACTGCAGATCAGATTGTGAACTAACTAACATATAGATACTGTAATTTTTTCCTCTGGAAAATGTATTACCATTAAGTACGGAGAACTCTGCGACAAACAATTTGTGCGATTTAAAACATTTATTGTACAATATTCTTACTTCAAATCTATTGAAAATCTCGCAGAGCAATGAACTGCGCGGCGACCAGTGTTGCTAATAAGTGTGTGTACGCATAGAAGTAGACGTGCAGTATGGCTAGGGTCACCCCACACACAAAGGTGACCCGCCTCAATGTCGAGACCGAGCGCGCGACTGACAGCCACTCACTGAGCTTGCACAGCTGGCAGACAGCCAGGGATCCGTGACGGTTTACGTCGAAATGAAACCCTCGGGCTTCTCGCTTCTTGAAATTGATGTTCAATCCAAACCCCACTGCTGGACAAAGGCGTCCCCGCAGAAGTTGTTCCTGAATCAGTCCCTTTGTCGTGCACGCCCACTATTCGCCCTGTAACAATAAAGAACTATGAATTAAGTGTGGGATGGAAACTCCTGAAACTAGACAACCTCAGCGACGTTGACGCACAACGGGTAAAGAGGTTCACCCACAACAAGCACACTGCTTCCTGATTGACGACCAGAGGCTCTCGCAGTACACTACACACGTGCCACTCTGAAGGGATGGCGACTGTCGAAATGCCACAATATTAGGGATTGGTCACGTGACGAATCATTTTCACTTATGAGAGGGACTCCAGTGCGAAGAAGTAGTATCACTATCGGCATCAGGTGGAACAATTCCAGTCCAGGACCATAGGAGAAACACGACCAGACCCTAGCGATACCAGCTCGTACTTGACTGGGTTTTTGTTTTCTTTCTTTCTTCACAAGTGTTAGTGTTTATATTGTACTAACAATTAAAATGAGTATTCTTTTATACTTGATGGATCAACTATTGTTCGCGCACCTGCGTCGCGGGTACTTAAGCCCAGCTCCTCCGCCACTGCTACATTGCACTCCCTGCAGCCGTCCTGACAACTGAACCAAACATGAAGTGTTCGCTCTCCTTCGTAATACTGGTAAGTTTTTACTTATTTCAAAATGCCCTGTTTGTGTGTGATTGTGAAGAAGAACGCCGTAGCTACCCTGGTAGATGGAAGAGCATCGTCGTACTCGGGCCCGTATGACTCAGCTATACCAAGCGAGCCGCCAGTGCGCTGCGCGTCCACTATGACAACGCTTTCAGGGCGCTGATGGGGCTGCCACGTTATTGCAGTGCATCAGAGATGTTTACTCAAGCCAGTGTCGACAGCTTCTCAGTTGTGGTGCGCAAGAAGAGTGCTCGTCTACTCGCCAGGTTGCGTGGCAACAGTAACAGTCTTCTGGAAGTGACTGCTCCAAACTAAGAACTAGAAACGAAGCGAAGTAACGTTCAAGCTATGAAAAATTCTTGAAACAACAAGTTCACTAGAAATTAAATAATATATGCACTCGCGTTATATAGCTCTCTGCCTATGTTTAGCTGTGGACTGCTATAGCCCAAGGTTGAATAGCGTGCAGTAGGAGAGCCAGTGCATGCCATTCAAACCTTGTTTATTTAAGCTTTCTAAAATTATAGCAGTAACATTATATAACTTAGTCGTCGTAATTTAAGCATAATTGGGACGTAACCAAACCTAACAAATAAGTAAATAATTTCATGAATACGTAGGAGGTATTACTTTTCATACTGTGGTAGTCGTAGTTGTTGACTGAAGTAACTGCGATGGTTGTATTTGCAGGTGGTGATGTCCGTGGTGGTGGTGACGCGAGCCCAGATCTCTCTCCCCTCTAATCCATTGGACGCATGTCTTGCGAAATTAAATGATCCAACAGTGGTGTCCTCATTTCAGCAATGTGCAAAACTCAATCAATCTTTGACAAAAGATGATGTCTCTAATATAATTACTTGTGTTAGTAGCACTTGTCCATTGAAATTATTTTAATTAACTTAATCATTATTTTATTGTTTTCTTTCTACACAATAAATAAATGAATAAAATAAAAAGCCTTTTATTTCCAGTCAATTTACATTTCTTCAAGTCTATGTTGATGTTAGTTTTATATAGTTTATTCTATGTTATTTACTTGTCTCTTACTTAATATAATTTTATGTGTATCCTATGCTTAATATCATCGTATGTATAGTTACTATTTTATTTTTTTTATCGACCGGGACCCCAGCATGGGAGAAGGCCTCCTCCAGTCATGCCCATTTGACTCTGTCTTCAGCTACTTGTCTCCAGTTGGACCAGCCATTGCTTTAATTTCATCTTCCCATCCCATCCGTTGTTCTTTTGCCTATGTGTCTTGCCACATAATAATCCTTATATTATTTTATGTATGTTTCCAATTGGCGAGAAAACAAAATACTAAACCGATTTTGTTAAATTTTTACATAAGAAAAGAAAAGAAAGAAAAAGAGTTTATTTGCGCCCAGTATGACGCATACCAAAAATACACAAAAATTACAATGATATACATGAGAAATTGGGAAGATATGCGTCAAATCCGCGCATAACCGCCATCTCAGCATTATGCTAAGAGATGGAATGTGTAATTGTGGTATGCGCTTTTTGACTATATGATCTAGTATCTAACTGAAGGAATACACGATACGAAGAAATTTTATCGATAATAGAAACAAAATACAAACTTCGAAATATCATTTTACTTTTTTTAGCTAAAAGACGCAACGCTTAAGATTGATCCTATGAAAATGACTTTTTAATATAATATACTATATTAAAAAGTCATTTAATCTATACTTATAATAATATATAATATACTTCTATCTATATCTATATCTTCTATCTATACTTATAATAAATCTGGTGAGAGGTCAATTCTGTACATGAAATATATTTCCAAAATAACTATCAGGGGGTGATTCGGGGTCGATACTGATGCCAAAAATGCAATCAGTACAATTTTTGTCTGTCTGTCTGTCTGTCTGTCTGTCTGTATAACCGTTATAGAATCAAAAACTACTCAACGGATTTTAATGAAACTTAGTACAATTATTATTCATACTTCTGAGCAGGTTATAATATACTTTTCATCACGCTGCTATCAATAGGAGCAGAGCAGTGAAGGGAAATGTTGAGAAAACGGGAGAAGTTACTCCATTTTTTAAGCTTCCGTCGCGTGTGCAACCTTAATGGTGAAAGCTACACAGAAATCATGTATGACGGAAATGTTCTCCTTAAAATTATATAAAAAATATCCAACGACAGCATATGTCTATCTTTTATGATTGCGAACAATAACACGTGTAACTCCCGATAGCTTAGCAGTTCGAAGCTTTCTGATTGTATTTGTCTACTCTTACGTTTATAAAACTCTCAGTCGTCCCTAATTAACATTAATAAAAGTTAACATTATTAACTATTCCATAAAAAAAGAATCATAGAAATTGGTATAGAAACACCAAAGTTATACATGAAAAACGCTAATAATAAGCCATCGCGCGTGAATGCTGAATCATGCTATAAGGATTATTTTTGTGGTCGCGGAAAACGGCTTACGACAGTTTGCAATATCCTTTAATAATTATAATGTCGAGGGGAAGATGGTTATAATTTCGCTTTACACCAAACGAGTAATATTATAAATGTGAAAGTTTGGTTGTTTGTTACTCAATCACGCCAGAACGACTGAACGGATCTTAATGAAATTTAGAACAAAGATAGATTATAGTCTGGAATAGCACATAAGCTACTTTTCATCCCGGGAATATGTTCCCTAGGGATACCGCGGGCGAAGCCGCTGGCAGAAGCTAGTACTAATAATATAAAGCAGAAGAGTTTGTTTGTTTGTTTGGTTGAACGCGCTAATCTCAGGAACTACTGGTCCGATTTGAAAAATTCTTTCAGTGTTAGATAGCCCATTTATCGAGGAAGGCTATATATCATTTCGTTCAAACCAATTTTCTCTTATTTTAGAAGTACAGGGGGGACACATTTTACCACTTTCGAAGTGTCTCTCGCGCAAACTGTTCAGTTTAGAAAAAAATGATACTAGAAATCTCAATATCATTTTTGAAGAAATATCCAAAGATACCCCACACGAGAAAAAAAATTTTTTTTGTTTCAGTTCTAATCTAGTATGGGGAACTCCCAACATTGATTGTTTTTATTTTCTATTTTGTGTGAAAATCTTAATGCGGTTCACAGAATACATCTACTTACCAAATTTCAAAAGCATAGGTCTTAAATAGTTTCGGAGAAAAGTTGCTGTGACATACGGACGGACAGACAGACAGACATGACGAATCTATAAGGGTTCCGTTTTTTGCCATTTGGCTACGGAAATATGTTGACCGTACTTATCAGAATTATTTATGCAAAATTTGAACAAATTCGGTTTAGTAGTTTTCTCGCCAATTGAAAACATACACCCTACGATTTACTATTTTATTATAATATGTATATAGATTAAGAAAGTAACATAATTTAAACCCTTAGTACAGAACATAACAATATTTTTGAAATTTACAAGTTTTCCCCTAAAAGTGATCCCCATACTCAAAATATATTTATGTACTATGTACGTAACACTTCCGAGTTTGAGAACAGAATCGGTCCGGTAGATTCGGAGAAAATTGAGTGTGATAGATAGAAAGACAGACAGAAATACAATCAGCCAGACAGACAGACACCCGAGTGATCCTTTATGAGTTCTGCCGTGCGATTCTGTAAACATGTCGAAGTGAACACTTAGGTGAAGTGAACGACAAGTGAGCTGTCAAACCATACAAACAAGATGGCATGACAGCTCACTTGTCGTTCACTCCACCTCAGTGATCACGGTGAGATGTCAACAGAATCGACCGGCTGTTTGTTACAGATGTTTGGAACTGTAACAACAGAAACATTACTTCTCAAGCAACTAAGATACATGCTGTTGTAGTTTGTGGTGCTACTACTTCTTTCCAGCTGAAACACTAGGAAGTTGCTGTATTTTGTACTTTAGAAGTTCAAAATCTGGTGATTTAAGTCTAATTTAATTTATTGTCTGAGGAATGTTGTACGAATTTTTGGTTTGAGAAGTTCTAAATCCTTTCTTCTACAAATTATTTCGTGAATATAAAGCCAAAATAGCAACCCTATGTATAATAATTACAACACCTGTGCACAACAGAGTAAACTAGCAGTGCATTTTTATTTAATCAAATGAACTTGTCACTACATGCCTGTCTATATATTTAATGGGATTGTTTGTAACACAATAACAGCGTAACACAATGTCACGTCTGGTGTCCGTTGGGTTGTTAGTAGAGGTGTTCCACTCGCGTTGCACTTTACTTTTATTCTGGGGTAACCTAGAAAAAAATAAACGCCTGGGCTTTTGGGGAGCCGACCAGGGAGTTTGGGATTCTTATACCTACCACATAAACCACGTGGCAAAAGCACATGGAAAGTGTCATGACCAGCCGAAACCCTCTTCGTGCAAAGCCTGTCAGGACAACTCCCTGGGGAGACGATCTCTGTACCACCATCTTTGCCGGGGTCAATTATTTGTATACCAAGTTGACAGGGGAGGCGGCTCTCACATTGTACAAGTACATGTTTGTTAGTCGTTCCGGGTACCAGTCTTGCCAAAAGGTAGCGTGTTAAGTTATTGAGTCGTGGAGGTCAGATGGCAATCGCTCCATGAAAAATACTTGTGCTCAGTAACAACTGGTGAGACTGGAAGCGAACAGCGCAGATTGATGGTAATATACGGCAGACGAGCTTTTAAAACCTTCAAAACAAATACCAAACAAATTCTGAAGTCACTTCCTCCAGTCACTTTTGTCGCTTTAAATTCGGTATTAACAGTAACTTATTTAAGATACAATCTGACGGATAACGAGGCTAAGGCCAACGCTCTTGCATGTACAACATTGTACAAGTCATGCCTTATAAGATGAGCAGGAACCCTCTCCAGTGCTACTGTTTACACGTTCTGTGGGATCCAATGCCGATCTGTAGGTAAAAAATTAAGCTCCTTTTAAGTTTTTTTCACAATTTTGTATAAAAATACCGAGAAATCTCGAAGAATTGGCTGAAACAAATTCTTAATTGAAGCATCCCGAAGTCCCTTTGTTAAACCTTTAACAGAGACTGGTAATCACCAGCAACTAATACTTTTGCTGTTTGTAGATACCGATGCAACTTTGCTAGTAACACTTATGAGTGTAATGGACGTGTGCAGTTGCAGCCAGTAGGTTCGACGAAACCCACTCCAGCTGTACCGTCACGTCACCTTCTTAGCTGACTTAGCAAGTAGGTACAGCATCCTGAAGGCCTGATGTTATGGTGGAAATAAGAGAAGACTACTGACAATTTATGCGCACTTTTTTATTGAGATGGGTTTGACCTTGACTTTAGTCCAGCTATGCATTCTCTAAAGATTCAGCCTTACGTACAGCGCTGCCGCGGTGAAACTTAGTTTTGTATTCACTAAGCTGCGTAAAGCTACACTAGCGCTCAAGGCTGTGACGGTCGTGAGTTAAAACTTCCCAACGGCGAGCAAATTGACACTTCTTCATACATTTTGGTAATCCCTACGAAAAAACAGCGACGAAGTCGCTTACAGCCTCGCACACAGCGTCGCTTCGAACTGTCAAATCCAAAAGCTACAATAATCGCGCGTTCGACTCTTACATTTATCTTTTTTTTTCTTAAAAGTATATGAAATGTCAGCTCGTTGATGATAAACATTCATTTATTAGAAGAAGCTAATAAAAGTGACGATTTGTCGCTCCAAACGCTCTACTAATCTTTTTTTTTTTAGGGATGGGAAATCATCCAATGACTCCTCCCGCTCTGGGTGTAGCGGAGGGAGTGTCAGACTTCTACTGACTAAAACCCATCCATGTTCCTTCATTGCCCTTTGTGTTCCGGAGCCACGGTGTCTCTTGCGAATAATCCCGCGACTCCGGCAGGCGTCGGCCCTTTCGGGCCCCTTTGTGTGCTGACTCTCTTTGAGGCGCGCGTGGAACACTAACGTGCCGTCGACAAGGCCTGTCGTCACTAGACGGACGGACAGCGAGCCACCCATAGCTCGCCGTCCACAGGCCCGCGCCTACGGTGGCCGGAGGTCACCAGGTGGTGGCCCCCGACGCCCGCGGCGTCTACCACGGCGGCCGGGACGAGAGGGTCTCCTCTCCCTCTCCGCCACCTCCTTCGCTAGCATGACTGCTTCACAGAAGGAGGCGACGGCATCCCATTCCGTCTCGCTCCGGACCATGGCTTGGACCAGGGCCGGATGCGAGAGGTCGCCGCCGATCGCCGCTTCGAGGACACGGCGGTGCCCCGCCCAAGCGGGGCACACCTGCACAGTGTGCTCCACCGTGTCCTCCGGACGATCCCCGCAGTGGTGACACCCGGGCGTTTCCTCCCGCCCGATTCGGTGCAGGAACCTCCCGAAACATCCATGTCCGGCGAGGACCTGCGTCAGGCGGAAGGTGAGGTCGCCGTGGCGCCTCTCAAGCCACTCCTCAAAGAGGGGACTTATCGCCACTATCGTGGCGTGCCCTGCGCTGGGTTGCGACAGTCGTCGTCTCCATGACGCCATGAGATCGCGCCGGAAGTCTGTCCGCTGCGCGACAATTTGCCGCGTTTAGTTAGCGTCGCGTCTGTTGTTTTTTGTTTACGTTTACGTTCGTTTTCGTCGTCGCGTTGCGTTGCTCGAAATAGGCAAAAGAATCGATATTCAGCCTTAAAATTTAACAATTAATAAGTAATAAATTCTTATAATCATGAAATTTGTGCATAGTTTTACTAATTATTCTTTGAAATACTTAAAGATAGACATATATTTTAAATTCTAAACGCCTAAAATTTTCAGTCGTGATTGCTCGATTATGATTAAAAGAATTTGATTCAAGGCCCTAATTCGTCTAAGAAACAGCGACGAGAGGCTACAGCTAAAAGTTCGTCGACGAGCACAGCCACGCTAGTGAATACAGTTTGAATCAGCGCTACACGCTCAGTCGATCTCAAGGCTGGCTCGTCGACGAGCTCGTCGCAGCTTACAGCCACGAAATTGTCTTTTAGAGAAAAGCACTGCAGGTCAGAGATGACAGAGACAAAGTCTATAATGGAGCGAGCTTACCCAGAAGCAGCCTGTTCACTCTAACTTTGATAAGATGAGGGTTGTAAGCGTTCGGAAACACAGACGTAGGAAGGGAGCCACGCTGTGCGCATTATGAAAGACGCTTGGAGACGCTTAGTGCGACTTGGTGGAATAGCAACAAGGTAAGGACTTGTCAAACAATCCGCACATCACATCTTGTGGGAGTGTATTCTTTGGCAGACTGAACGTAACATTATGTAAGATAGTATGCAGGTTACATCTGGAGTAGTTTACTATACGGACCTTGTAGAAACCAGAACAAAGGAGATGGCAGTTTTTGGCATTACTGATTTTGGAAAGGTACAGAATTCAAAGCTATTTCAAAAATTAACGCTTATTTTTATGAGTTAATAGCCAGATTAACTTTATTTTTGACAGTGGAAATAAAATCTCGATAATAAGAGTGGATAACTTGATTTTATTTAGCACAGAGGCGGTCTTTATTTCTAAAGCCATGGGATACGAGGCTTTTTAGCACTGTCATAACCTAGTTTTGTTTGTCATTGAAAAATATAAAAAAAAAACATTAAATTAATTTGCATAATGTTTTAATTAATTGTGTATACATAATTAAAACAACTAAATCACAAAAAAAAATACAAAAAAAACTATGCGAACAGTTTACGAGGACTTGATCCAGCAAAGAAATGTTTATTGCTTATTGGCAACACTAAAACCCGCGTGTCACATTTGTTGTGACATTCCACTGAATACGTCAGTGTGACATTCGCGATTCCGATTGTTCATGTTCACATTCACATTCGCTCGCTCCTTTGCTTTGTGCTGGTGTGAATGTTTTGTGCTTCCAAAGTTTTACGTGGATTTTTACAACGACCTGGCTTGCCTTTGGATTTTGAAGACTCCTACCTTTCTGTACAACTGTTGCAAGACTTGGACCTCGACGTTTCCTACTTTTATATGATCGACCTTGGCGCTCTATCTTGGACACTGATATTACTTAAGATAGTTTAGGTTCATCTATCCTTTGTGTGTTTAACATTACGAGTCAACGTGATGTCAACCATGGACCGCTGCGTAAACTGTAGAATATCTACAAATCGTTGCAGTACGATAACAACACATTCTTTGGAAGATGAATCCATTCTATCGGTCATTCGCTCCTGGATTGCTCCTGAGCCTGTAAGTTCATTTACTATGCACCTATTTTATGAAAGACTTCGATTGGTTTTTATAATAATAATTTAACCTTAATTCATTTTTTTTTTTAGGTGTGCAATCAGGATCGTCTATGTAACGCCTGTTGGGTACTTGTAAACAATTATTGGGTGGACTTTAGTTACCGGTAGCACGAAGTGAGCACCAAGAGGGGTCAAAGGTGGTTCGGTTTGGGTCCCTGATTATAACGGTATCACTCTTATTAAAAGGAAATGGATATTTTTCGAGAAATTACAAAAAATAGTTTTAACCTCAAATCTGACAAAAATGAAAAACGAAACGTAATTTTGGGCGATTGACAACCAAAACTGTACCAGTATATTGTCTGTGGTATAAAATGTCGTGGAAAATCGGTGAAAAGGAACGTAAAAATAAAAAATAATAACGCAATTTTACGTCAATTTTGCATCAACAATTAATGACAGTGACACTGTCATTACTGTGTGTGTCTGTGTTAATGTGTGTGTGTTGTTATCGTTGTTGTCATTTGTATGCAGTTCTTAATGGTTAAAATAGGTCGAATCTGTCCCAAAACCGAATCAGGGCACCCCGACTCCACCTAGTCTTTTGGCTGCTACCCCTAGAGTGTTTATAAAATCCGGAGGCGCGGAGGGAGAGCAGCCCCCGCCCGCTGTAACAAAGTATAGGCGCCCGTGCGAGCCGGAGCGGCTGAGGCTGGTCGCCGGAGGCGACCAACAAGCCGAAGCTGCGGAGGTGAGCATGGGTGCCTATCCTTTGTTACGCAAGGGCGAAGGGGCTGCACTTCCCGCAGCGCCGGAGACGTTCCAGAAGCGACTTTGTTGACAAAAAGTGTTTTGAGGTTAGGTTACAATAATTCGTTTTTCTCAAGAATGGTGCATTTCCTTTTCATGGGAGTGGTACCGGGGGGGATTGAGGGGGGCCCCCCTCCCCCCCCTTCCCCTCTCAACCCCCTTTTCGTGCTACCGGTAACTAAAGTTTACCCCAATTATTTAAATCAAGTACACACTACGCCTGAACCACATCCACCTTCTTGTACCCTTGGGCACCGACAGGTGTGTGTCAATTGTGGATCATCTACAGCACGTTCAAGAAATCACCAACTACGGACTGATTCGGACAGAGAACGAGGCATATATAATGTGGTTCGAGAATGGATACTACCCCGACAAGTAAGTTAATTGTAATATATTATTTTCAAACTTATTCATTAAGACATGCATAAATCCTGGGACATTACTCATACATCTGAAAACGAAGTAGCTGATATACTACATATATTATACTTATTTGTTTGTAAATATAATACTTACTACTTTTTGGACTTTGGACATACATACTTATGAATAGTCTGGCTCTAATACCAGCTGGGAAAGTTGCATTTGCTGAGAAGAGCTTGCAATGAAGTCATCAATTAACTCTTTTCAAAACAAGCTTAGATACATTACATAAAAATAACATTCTGATCTCAATGTCAAAAATTGGATGTCCCCGCAGTAATATATATAATATTATATTGACGCATAATGTGATTATGCATCAATACATTTAGTATTATTAGTTTTCTTTTATAATGTGTTCACACTTATATATAAAATCCACATGTGTGAGTATGTTTTACATAAATGTTTTATTGTTGCAGCTACGGACTACAAACAATGTCTGTCACCGTTGCTGGGTGAGAGCACACAAAGCTTCTCGTCATTTTGTATCCAGGGCATCCACATCGTCAAGTGGGCGCTCTCATCTTGACTCTGAAACTTCTGAAGGTACACTTGATAATGTATCCATGACCCATGACAGTCCTGAAAGACTGCCTCAACGTGATCCTGAAACTCCGCCTCAACCTAATGTTGAAATGGTGTCTGAAGCTAATGGAGATAATGAGCCTGCATCTGATTTTGAAGATCATCCCGAACCTGTTGTTGAAGATCAGCCTGAACCTAATCTTGTAATTCAGCCCATATCAAGAAGACAAGAGACAATTGTATTGCCTGATTATATCAGAGCTGTAGACTCTGGGTCAAGGTGCATTATTGAAGGTTGTCAGGGTAGTGAAAGATTCAGGCTACCAGTTTCAACTAGAAAAATGCTGCTTTTACAGTTTAATTATTATGTACCAGTAAATAGTCGCGTGTGCAGTAACCATCTAAATACAGAAACATGGGACTTTCAAGCTGGTATTAGTGGTTATTCAAATGCATTTAATGCAACACATATACAAGATATGTTGAATTTAAAGAGCACTAATGTTAATGCATTAGATTTTTCAAATATAAATAATATAGAAGACCATCTTGTACGTCACTGGATTGGCTACACAAAAGATCAGTTCAATCAGTTATTACACGAAATACCTACCATAAATGAAATGCGAAGAGGTAAAACGGCTCTCGCTGCATTCTTAATGAAACTGAGGACAGGTGAACCCAATGAAAGGTTGGCATCACTATTTCAAATTCCAAGGAGAACTTTGGAGGTGTTGATGGCAAAGGTTCGAGAACTGTTGCTGTTGTTGTTCATTCCAACTCACTTGGGAGTAGCACATATATCAAGAGAACAAATAATACAAAGAAATCTATTGATACCCCGTGGATTGTTTGGAGTTCAAAGTGATGGCCAGGAAAACCCTATAGTCATAGCTGATGGTTCATATTGCTACATACAAAAAAGTTGTAATTATCTATATCAAAAAAATACTTACAGCTTACATAAATATCGAAATCTTGTTAAACCATTGATGTTAGTATGTTCTGATGGTTATATTATAGATGTTCTGGGCCCTTATCCAGCTACAACATCAGATGCAGCTATAATGCAAAGGGAATTTGAAACTGAAAATAGTTATTTACGCAGACATTTTCAAGAAGGCTGAACGCTTTTGTACTGGATACGGGTTTCAGAGATGCCTTGCCCTTGCTGAATGCTTGTGGTTATAAAACCCATGTTCCAGCTTCATTACAGAGGGGTGAAACGCAACTATCAACACTAGCAGCAAACAAATCAAGGTCGGTTACTATTTCTAGATGGGTTGTAGAAGCAGTCAATGGTAGGTTTAAAAGAGATTTTAAATTGTTTAGATAGGAATATTTTAACTTAGCCTCAAAACATGTTATGATTGATTTTAAAATAGCTGCTGCATTAATTAATTAATCGCAATATAATAAATGCGAACATGTTTGTAAACAATCTTTTGTCTGATTTTGTCAATGTTAATCAACTAAACAGAAGCCGAGCTGATTTTGTAAGTGTTACTGTTGAAAATGATAACCTAACAGATTTTCCTCGGCTATCATACAGTGAACTTATATTAATTTCTCTTGGAACATATCAAATAAAGCAATCTCGCTCCTATTATGGAGAGCACGTAAGGGCAAATGGCACCTATATTATAGAAGTATGCAGGGAGGTTGACAGGAGTCTACTGGAAGAGCTGTCAACATCAAAGACATCTTGGATTTTACGGGGAAGAATTAGGTCTAGACATGTAGGAAGAAAAATATACTTTGTTTATATTTTGATTGACAGCTCTCTAAGTGGCCGGGAAGCTATAAAGCAATACTGTTGCAATTGCATTGTTGGACGAAGAACAGTAGGATGCTGTGCCCATATCATGTCAATCATCTGGTATTTGGCATGGGCACGGCATCAAGATAGCCTGTCTCCCCCTGCACCATTCTTAGATAATATATTGCTGATATATGATGATGACCATGAATAAAATATAATACCTACAATACTTATGAGTTTTTAATCCTGTTATCCTTAACAGGATTATTATTCCTTATGTGCTTAGATTCTTAGATATGAGTCTCTTAAAAACTCTCCTGAGTTTCCTGTGACTACCTACATAAAGCTGACGGAGTAGGTAGGTACACTTACCTAAACTGTCATTAGGTAAATGATCAGTGTGTAGGTAAATCATTGAACTAAACAAACTTCAACAAGTAGTTTTCAAGTCATTAGAAAGCATAATTAGCAATATGTTATGTATACAATAAACATTTATGCGTTATGATAGAAATAGAGTTGAAAGACCCTATATGTACAATCATTAACGCACTTAACCTCACTTTTACAAAAATTACGATTTCTCTTTAACCCTATTATTTTAACGTTTTAATTTTTTTTTAATTATAGCTTATAATATTCCCTATCAAACCATGCCACTTTGATTTCTGTAGAAACTTAAAAAGTTTAATGCCAGCGTTCTATGAACTTCTGCCATTCTCCTTTCCGTGCGTTCAGGCGATTTTGCCATACCTATTACTGGAATCAAAAGTAGCTCACAATTTAGGACCCATTAGTTTAAATGTTAATATATAATCCGTGGTGCTTGGCAACTGGGCTTAACCCAGTTGTATGTGTCCCTTGGTGCCTATTGGCCTAGCTCTAATCTGTCTCCTGCTTGATATGGAGGGAAGTGGAAATTATATTTATTTTTCCTACTCCTCCGCTGTACTCTTCTGATTAATTTCGTTGCGGGATCCAAGACAGTTGAATCGTTTCTCCGGGACTCGTCGGGTTTCATTAACTCGGCGTTTTTCTGGTGGTCGCCACTGTTGATTCTGGCTTTCAGGAGTTGCAGTGGTTTGGAATGTGTGGCGGGCTTGTCCCAATAAAAAAAAAAAAGGTAAGGACTTGTAGTGCGTCTGGATGAAGAAGGGGGTCGGCAACTTCGACCCATAGATAAATACACAAAATTAAAATATACAACAAACAAAAATAAACTAAGACATATTGATAAAATAGCTATTGGTACACGTTATTTTGTCGGCGTCGTGTTCCGCTGCGTCGTGTCGCGTAACCGTCCTCGGAAACGTCGAAATACGACACCTTTCGGCCAAAAGTCCTCCATCAAGATCTGTAGATGGTGGGTTGGAACTCGAACCACTAACGACTTAAAGTTGATGTTGTTGCAAGTGATTCAGACGCGATATATATGTATACAGCTGCGTCGAAGGCACAGGCACACTAACGCACTTTGAAGGCGCCTGCGATTACTGAAAAGCAACTGCATTTCATGAGATGTTTAGCTCTCATATTTGTGTTAGGCGATAATTCAGTCTGGAACCCTATTCATACGCACGCTTATTCATACAAAGGAGTTCCCTGCCTGTTTATATTTCTAGATTGCAGAATCTTTTGGATCTTCGAATCAAGAGAGAATATAAGTTGTTTTATAATATTCTTAGTTCAAATCTATTGAAAATCTTGCAGAGCAAAGAACTGCGCGGCGACCAGTGTTGCTAATAAGTGTGTGTACGCATAGAAGTAGACGTGCAGTATGGCTAGGGTCACCCCACACACAAAGGTGACCCGCCTCAATGTCAAGACCGAGCGCGCGACTGTCAGCCACTCACTGAGCTTGCACAGCTGGCAGACAGCCAGGGATCCATGATGGTTTACGTCGAAATAAAACCCTCGGGCTTCTCGCTTCTTGAAATTGATGTTCAATCCAAACCCTACTGCTGAACAAAGGCGTCCCCGCAGAATTTGTTCCTGAATCAGTCCTTTGTGGGATGGAAACTCCTGAAACTAGACAATCTTAGCGACGTTTACGCACAACTGGTAAAGAGGTTCACCCACAAAAAGCACACTGCTTCCTGATTGGCGACCAGAGGCTCTCGCAGTACACTACACACGTGCCACTCTGAAGGGATGGCGACTGTCGAAATGCCACAATATTAGGGATTGGTCACGTGACGAATCATTTTCACTTATGAGAGGGACGAAGTGGGAAGAGTTAGTATCACTATCAGCATCAAGTGGAACAATTCCAGTCCAGGACCATAGGAGAAACACGACCAGACCCTAGCGATACCAGCTGGGTTTTTGTTTATATTTGTTTTCTTTCGTTCTTCACAAGTGTTAGTGTTTATATTGTACTAACAATTAAAATGAATATTCTTTTATACTTGATGGATCGTGTGCGTTCGCCCAGCGGAATGTTGTTGAATTAAAAGATTTTAATTATGCAGATATTTAGTGTATGACGTCGTATAATTGTGTATGGTATAAAAAAAATTGTGCACGCAGCCATTGTGGAGAAATTCACCAAAAACTGATTCCGCTGGGCGAACGTTGTCCTGGCGGAACTTTTTTTAATCCATAGACTTTAGAAGAAAAGAGATGTGTCCAAAAATTAGTGTGTATTTGTGTGTAATTGTGTATGTATGAATAAAATTAGTGCATGCATAAACTTCGGAGAAATTCAAGTTTCCGCTACGCGAACGTTTGGCCATTACCTAGTTTTCATATAAAGCGCTTACATAGAGAGCTGTAGATTTTTACATAAGTTGTTTTGAATTTGTTTATATTTGTTTAAAAAACAGATTTAGAAAAAATCGTAGGGCTTAAAAGATAAAAATATAAACGTAAAATACGCTTATTAGGTCTTAGTTCTTAAAGTATGCACTTTGGGGTCTAGATTTTCACGTTTATACAAACCTTGTAAGTGTCTGCAACATGTTGCCAAGTATCAATGATGTTCCGTTAGTAATTAATGAGTTATAGGACAATTTACCATGAATTGATCACTGTTTACAAAGCAGTCAAATATCACGACGTTCTAAAGGAATTGCATGGTAAAATGTATGCCAATAATTAGTGTATTCATTCAACTATTCACATGCAAAATTTCATGTCATTAAGTTCAGTAATTAAAGAAAAACAATTATAATACTGACGAAGCATCGAAAACCTACATAACCCGACCAAGTTCGAATAGCTACAAAAAAGCGGCCGTGCAATATATTTAGGTAACATCCCAAAATTTACAGTATAATATCGGTATTGAATTGGTATAGGTGATAACACAATTGTTGTTTCGATATAATAATGTCATTTATTTTTGTACATCTACTTTTTAAATGTATTTGACTATGACAGAAAGTAGGTACTATTTACGTAGGTACTTTATTTAAGTATGCTTTTGAGACTTTAGATATAATCTAGATATACCTATTATTTAAGACAAATAAAATTCATACAGCTAATTTCTATTGAAGATTTCACGGATCAGGATTTTAACTATAGACCCCTTAGGGAAATTAAATAATTACCACATGTAAGTACCTACTACTGTTTAGGTAAATATTTATCATATTGTAGCTTATTACACTATTTAACCAATGGACTAGGCATGCACGAGCGTTCCCCTTTGCAACTTTAGTGGATCAAACAATCTAATAACTTCTACTTCTTGAATCGATTTTTTTATTGATGTATACCGTTGTACTGGTAGTGACTGTATGTTGAGGTTATTTACTGTATTTGCTACTCATTTAAGAATATTTTCTTGAAAATACCTTTTTTATACCAATGTTTTAGTTTATAAGCACTTTTTTAATGTTGATCAAACTCAAACTCAATCATTTATTTCAATTAGACCATTTACAGGCACTTTTGAATTGTCAAGGTCGGTCGGTCCAAAAAAAGATGAAGCTATTTGCACGTTCCAAAGCGTAGATCTCTATGGAGAAGAACGTGCAAGAAACTCCACGGACACTCTTTTAAATCAATTGATGTACTTAATACAAAAATCATGGTAACATTATCTTTGATCGCTTCAATATGTGAGGACAATGCAAAGAACAAGAAAGTATATAAAACAATTCAAAAAGTATCAATATGATCAAATCTAAACAACTGAATAGTCTAGTTATGTGATGTGATTTTAATTTTTATTGAAGCTCGAAATATTATACTTACCCTTATATTCATAATCGTTTATTAAACCTATTTTACTTAAAACACATTTAAGTCTATTGCTGTCGTTGCAAGCGTTTGTTAACGTTATCATAATTACCTACTTACATAATTAAGTATTAAATGTAATTAAAAATATTTTTGTACTCGAATATTTAAATAGAGAAGTACTTGTTAATTGAAGATTTATTTTTATCGTAGATAGTGGCGTTATTATTAAAAAAATAATTTTCATTCAAGAAATGCAATTGTTTTATTTTTTCCTAACGCTTGTGTACGTAACTGTACCATATTAATAAATACTATATTGCAAGGTTAAGAACGTTTCTAAGATATATGGCACGGCCGCTTTTTTGTAGCCATCCGAACTTGGTCGGGTTATGTAGGTTTTGGATGCTTCGTCAGTATTATAATTGTTTTTCTTTAATTACTGAATTTAATGACATGAAAATTTGCATGTGAATAGTTGAATGAATACACTAATTATTGGCATACATTTTACCATGCAATTCCTTTAGAACGGCGTGATATTTGACTGCTTTGTAAACAGTGATCAATTCATGGTAAATTGTCCTATAACTCTTTAATTACTAACGGAACATCATTGATACTTGGCAACATGTTGCAGACACTTACAAGGTTTGTATAAACGTGAAAATCTAGACCCCAAAGGGCATACTTTAAGAACTAAGACCTAATAAGCGTATTTTACGTTTATATTTTTATCTTTTAAGCCCTACGATTTTTTCTAAATCTATTTTTTAAACAAATATAAACAAATTCAAAACAACTTATGTAAAAATCTACAGCTCTTTATGTAAGCGCTTTTTATGAAAACTAGGTAATGGCCAAACGTTCGCGTAGCGGAAACTTGAATTTCTCCGAAGTTTATGCATGCACTAATTTTATTCATACATACACAATTACACACAAATACACACTAATTTTTGGACACATCTCTTTTCTTCTAAAATCTATGGATTAAAAAAAGTTCCGCCAGGACAACGTTCGCCCAGCGGAATCAGTTTTTGGTGAATTTCTCCACAATGGCTGCGTGCACAAATTTTTTTATACCATACACAATTATACGACGTCATACACTAAATATCTGCATAATTAAAATCTTTTAATTCAACAACATTCCGCTGGGCGAACGCACACTGATGGATCAACTATTGTTGGCGCACCTGCGTCGCGGGTACTTAAGCCCAGCTCCTCCGCCACTGCTACATTGCGCTCCCTGCAGCCGTCCTGACAACTGAACCAAACATGAAGTGTTCGCTCTCCTTCGTAATACTGGTAAGTTTTTACTTCTTTCAAAATGCCCTGTTTGTGTGTGATTGTGAAGAAGAACGCCGTAGCTACCCTGGTAGATAGAAGAGCATCGTCGTACTCGGGCCCGTATGACTCAGCTATACCAAACGAGCCGCCAGTGCGCTGCGCGTCCACTATGACACCGCTTTCAGGGCGCTGATGGGGCTGCCACGTTATTGCAGCGCATCAGAGATGTTTACTCAAGCCAGTGTCGACAGCTTCTCAGTTGTGGTGCGAAAGAAGAGTGCGCGTCTACTCGCCAGATTGCGTGGCAACAGTAACAGTCTTCTGGAAGTGACTGCGGATAGTTGGGAGAGTTTGATGAGAGCTCCATACTAAGAACTACAATCGAAGCGAAGTAACGTTCAAGCTATGAAAATTAAGACGAACAAGTTCACTAGAGATTAAATAATAATTAAATGCACTCGCGGTATATTATTATAGCTCTCTGCCAATGTTTAGCTGTGGACTGCTATAGCCCAAGGTTGAATGGCGTGCAGTAGGAGAGCCAGTGCATGCCATCAAACCTTGTTTAATTAAGCTTTCTAAAATTATAGCAGTAACGTTATATTATTTAATCGTCGTTATCTAAGCATAATTGGGACGTAACCAAACCTAACAAATGAGTAGGTAATAATTTCATTAATACGTAGGAGGTATTACTCTTCATACTTCTTCTGGTGGCTTCTTTTTCTTCTGGTTCTTTAAATATTCTATTCTATTCTGTGGTAGTCGTAGTTGTTAACTGAAATAACTGCGATGGTTGTATTTGCAGGTGGTGATGTCCGTGGTGGTGGTGGCGCGAGCTCAGATCTCTCTCCCCTCTACTCCATTGGACGCATGTCTTGCGAAATTAAATGATCCAACAGTGGTGTCCTCATTTCAGCAATGTGCAAAACTCAATCAATCTTTGACAAAAGATGATGTCTCCAATTTAATTACTTGTGTTGCTGGCACCTGTGGATTTCCGTAAAAAAGTAATATCTTAATCGTCATTTTATTGTTTTCTTTCTACACAATAAATAAATGAATAAAATAAAAAGCCTTTTATTTCCAGTAAATTTTCATTTATTAAAGTCTATGTTTATGTTAGTTTTATATAGTTTATCTATTTATCTCTTATCTTATATTGAATAAAAATATAAATAGTAACTATTTATATTTTTTTTATCTACCGGAACCCCAGCATGGAAGAAAGCCTCCTCCAGTCATGCCCATTTGACTCTGTCTTCAGCTACTTGTCTCCAGTTTGGACCAGCCATTGCTTTAATATCATCTTCCCATCTTGTAATAGGTCTACCTCTTGTTCTTTTGCCTATGTACTTCTGACTTTGTCTTCTGACTTTGACTTCTGACTTTGACTTCTGACTTCTGACTTTGACTTCTGACTTTGACTTCTGACTTTGACTTCTGACTTTGACGTCTGACTTTGACGTCTGACTTCTGACTTTCACTTCTAACTTTCACTTCTGACTTTGACTTTTGACTTTGACTTCTGACTTTGACTTCTGACTTTGACTTCTGACTTTGACTTCTGACTTTGACTTCTGACTTTGACTTCTGACTTTGACTTCTGACTTGGCTTCTGACTTTGACTTCTGACTTTGACTTCTGACTTTGACTTCTGACTTTGACTTCTGACTTTGACTTCTGACTTTGACTTCTGACTTTGACTTTGACTTCTGACTTTAACTTCTGACTTTGACTTCTGACTTTGACTTCTGATTTTGACTTCTGACTTCGTCTTCTAACTTTGACTTCTGACTTTGACTTCTGACTTTGACTTCTGACTTTGACTTCTGACTTTGACTTCTGACTTTGACTTCTGACTTTGACTTCAGACTTTGACTTCAGCCTAACCGCCATCTCTCAGCATAATGCTGGGAATCGTGTGCAAGACAGAGCCACAGCTAGTTTTCAGTAACAGCTGGCGTTGACAGTTTGACGTCGATCGGAGCAAAATAAAAAGTAATAATAATGAAATAAATTAACGTAACGTTGAAGGCAGCCGGCGGTTTTTTGGTGTACAAAAAAGTATATAATAAATAAATAATAATAATAAATAAGGCAAACTAACAACATAAACTAAACTAACTAACCAAAGACAACATAAACTAATATTTCATGCAATGCGCACGCCCACAATGGCCGCCTAAGGAAGATTGCATGTTGACATTACGGCGACACATCTATACTAATAGTTTAAAGAGGTATCTATACTAATATTATAAAGAGGTAACATTTGTTTGTGAGTTTGTATGTTTGTAAGTTTGTATGTAGGCGGTAATCTCAGGAATTACGAGTCCGATTTGAAAAAATATTTCAGTGTTAGATAGCCCATTTATCGAGGAAGGTTATAGGCTATATATCATTACGCTAAGACAAATAGGAGTGGAGCATTAATGGAAAATGTGACGCAAACGAAGTTGCGTGGGTCAGCTAGTTCGGTATAAAGCCGTTTTTTGTTTTAGCGTATCTTGTTAGGTTTCTGGAACAGGAATGTGTAATTGTGGTATGCTCCCGTTCGTCCCATCAACAAAATTAGTGGGACAAAAAAAATACGAATTCCCGTCTGTCCCACCAAGGGGACAAAGTCGAGGGGACGAACGGGAATACTCCAAAATTACGAACACTATAGATTTACAATTACCAGGAGAACCGCAACATGTCTAAGTATTTTCGGGGCTGGAATTACGAGCACTAAAGATTCACAATAACCAGGAGAGCAGAAACCTGTCGAAGTATTTTTGGGGCTATAATAATGAGCGCTATAGATTCACAAGCACAAGGACACCAGAAATATGTCAAAGTATATTTGAGCAAAATTTGTTATTACCTGTAGAACAGAAACATTTCGAAGGTTCACCAGACTGGAATTGTGACCGCTATAGATTCACAAGTACCAGGAGACCAGAAACATGTCGATGTTTTTTCAGGGACTTAAATTGTGAACGCTATAGATTCACAAGTATCAGGAGGGCAGAAACATGTCAAAGTATTTCCGGGGCTTTAATTGCAAGCGGTAAAGATTCAAAAGTATCAGAAGAACAGAAACAAGTCAAAATATTTTCCGGCAGGAACAGTGAGCACTAAAGATTCAAAAGTACCAGACGAACAGAAACACGTCAAAAGCAGGAATTATGAGCGCTGAAGATTCACAAGTACTAGGAGACCAGAAGAAACATATCGAAGTATTTCCGAGGCTTTAATTGCGAGCGGTTAGAATTCAAAACTGCTAGGGCCAGAAACATGTCGAAGTATTTCCGGCGGTGGAATTGTGAGCGGTTAGGATTCACAATTACCAGGAGACCACAAACATGTTGAAGTTTTTTCCGGGCAGGAATTATGAGCAGTTTGGATTCAATAGTACCAGGAGAACAAAAACATTCGAAGTATTTCTGGGGCTTTCATTGCAAGCGGTTAGAATTCAAAACTGCTAGGGGCCAGTATTATAACATGTCGAAATATTTCTGGCGCTGGAATTGTGAGCGGATAGGATTCAAAAGTACCGAAGAACAGAAACATGACGAAGTATTTTTGGGGCTGGAATTGTGAGCGATTAGGATTATAAAGTACCAGGAGAACAGAAACATGTCGAAGTTTTTTCCGAGCAGGAAATTAGCGCTGAAGATTCACAAGTAGCAGGATACCATAAACATGTAAAAGAATATCCAGGGCTGGAATTGTGAGCTAAACGCTCACAATTCTAGCCCCGGGAAACGCGTATTCAAAAGTACCGGTAGACCAGAAACGTCAAAGTAATTTTTCAGGAACCGTGAGAACTAAAAATTTACGAGACCACAAACATGTTGAAATAATTCCGAGGTTGAAAGTAAGAACCACAAATACTCACATACTATCAGGATACCGAATCAATAGGATGCATTGCCGAGAATCCGAAAATGAGACAGAAAAGTTAAGCGCCAGCTCTAAAGTCTACGCAGACGAAGTCGCGGGCAGAAAGAAGCTATTGATATTATTATCACGAAATTTGTTGTTTGTTCCTCTTTCACGCAAAAACGGCTGAAAGGATTTGGATGAAATTTGGCACCCATGTGGTTCACATCTTAAAACAACACTGGCTACTTTTTATCCTAGTAACAAGGCTTAATGCAGACGGAGGAAGAAGTGAAAATCCAGAGTGGCTGCTGCCTTAGTACTTCAGATTCAAAAGTACCAGGAGAACAGAAACATGTCTAAGGTTTCACCAGGCTGGAATTAGGAGTGCGAAAGATTGTGTCGAATTGTTTTTGAGCAGAATTGTTTTTTACCAGGAGTATTGGACATGTCGAAGATTTTTCCATGCTGGAATTGTGAAAGCTAGAGATTCGCAAGTACCAGGAGACCAGAAACATGTCGAAGTATTTTTTTGGCGGGATTTGTGAGCGCTAAACATTCATAAGTACCAGGAGATCAGAAACATGTCAAAGTATTTTTGGGCACATAATTGTGTACTTTAAAGATTTACAACCAGGAGACCAGTAAAAATGTAGAAGTTATTCCGGGGCGCGTAATACCAATATCTGTGTATGAACCAGCGCTCTAGGCGTTGAGCCGCAACATTATGCGTACCCGTTTTAAGGATGTTATGAATTATCTAATATACAAACTCTGTTACGAATTAACTGATGGTTACTGATTATATTATTTATAGAGTTTTGCATTCCCTTTCTGATATAGGTACATTGGTATATTATAACAGACACAAAAAGAAACTAAAATCATGTTTTTTTTTTTTTAATAAAGTACGTACATAAAGTAAGAAAAAGTAATTATTAGTAGAACTCAGTAGGTATTGTTTAGTGCGTTTTCGCATTAGGTCTATTTAATTTTACACTTGCAGATAAACAATGACCTTGTTTCTGTGTGGTTTATAAAAAGATAACCACGAAGAGGATGGCGGAGTCTATTCGCTCGCTCACACGACCCCGCCATCCCCTTCTAGCCTAACCTATCCGAGTCGGAGTGCCCTAAAGTCCCGATTGCATCCAGTTTCTCCTGATATAACAACCGTTACATACCCAATGTCGATGGCAAATGATGTTATGGCATGTGCATTAGTAGGCCTAATGACTATTAGGTCATTAGGCCTACTAATATTATGCGAATCAAATTAATGCCAAAACAAATTAGTCTTTAATATGATTATGCCGACATAAAATGTATGCCTAAAAAAATTATGCCGAAGTATTATTATGCCAAAACAAATTGTGCCAAAATAGTTACGCCGTAGTATATTAGGACAAAGAACATTATGCGAAAAGAAGGGATCCCAATATACTTGTCTCGCTCTAACTCACTCGATATTTGGCACAGATTTATTCCTAGACGCCTTTACAATCATGTTGCGGTACAGCGCGTAGGTATAGAAAAGTGTTGAGAGCGAACATGATTGTTGCAAACATGAGGGCCAAACTCTGTGCGGTAAAAACCAATCAACTAAAGGTGCTGGCTCGAAACAGGTTTGTATGCTTGTTTTCAAAATTGTGCAGGACAATGTCTGTGTACTATTCAGCACCATCCAGTGTTGGGTCATATACAGGGATTGGTTTTACGGTTCCGGGGCTGTAAGTACGAACAGCAAAGACTGACAAATTATCAGGATACCAGGATCAAGAAGATGTAATTTGGATGGGAATATGAAACAATGTTGCTGTTGTCAAAAAAAGTCAAACGTCGCGAATAATATCGGCCGAGTACCACTCAGGGAAATTGTGAGTAGAGGTTACCGGTTTTCGCAAATTTCTGGGAACGCAATCGTTGATTATTGTTAGTTTAAAAAAAAAACCAGCGCTTGTTCTGACTCTTGTATACTGTATATTGGACTCCAATCATTACTCATCAGCAGCGAATATAATAAATTGAAATCCGCTTTAGCTAAATTCCATCGCGGACAAGTCTCTCTCTCACCTACGCTACCGCGAGGTGGGGAGACGGCAGCAGCGGCTGCGGATCCTGGTTGCTCACCGGCACGCAGGTCGTGAGAGACGGGTGATACGAGTATATAAACACAAGCGCCTCGTCCGCTTCACTGCCTATTATCAATGACGTATTATATATAGACACGTCATAAACCAACATCGCGGCGCTTAAAAACCGCGAAAATACTAGATAGCTACTAATACGCATGAAGAAAGGGAAAGAAAATATGTCACCGTACGGCGGGATGCCTGTTGCTAGAGGGAGATAAATATACATCTTCAGTTACGTCACAGGATAAGTAATAGTCAAATTGACATCAAAACAAACGTAGTGTTGCGCGACAGGTTGGTGCATAACTAAACGCGATGTGGCCAATTGGCTTCATTTCATGTTGTCATTTTAGAGTGCGGACAACGTATCTATAGTTTTATATATCATTGCCTATTATGTCATCCCTAGACTCAAGGAACAAAGCTCCACTGCCCTTGTCAACAGGCATCTGTCAGTTGATTCCTGTCTAAATTAATTTGCTACGTCATTTAGTGTGTATTTGACAGCTATTGAAAAAAGCGAATTTCGTCAATGGCGTATTATTAGACACGTCATAAACAAACATCGCGGCGCTTAAAAACGGCGAAAATACTAGATGCGCATGAAGAAAGGGAAAGAAAATATGTCATCGTACGGCGGGATTCCTGTTGCTAGAGGGAGATAAATAACATCTTCAGTTACGTCACAGGATAAGTAATAGTCAAATTGACATCAAAACCGTAGTGTCGCGCGACAGGTTGGTGCGTAACTAAGAGCGATGTGGCCAAATTGGCTTCATTTCATGTTGTCATTTTAGAGTGCAGACAACGTATCTATAGTTTTATATATATCATTGAATTTCGTGTAATTTCTCATTAAGCATTATTTTTTCCAAAAAAAAGAACATCACTGAAACCAAAACTAAGCTTAATAAATATACTATGGGAACCCAGCGCCATCAATTTCAATGGTAAAAAAGTGATTTACTGAGTTTCATTGTGATCGTACAAGCACGGAAGATTCTAAACGTTCTGGACGCCCAGTTGAGGTCTCTACACCCGAAACAATCGAAAAAAATCATGATAAAGTGTTGGTCGATCGGAAATTGAAAGTCCGTTTAAAAAAAGTTCTATTCTACCAGGACAATCAATCAAACAATCAATCAATTTATTTAATCAGACAATTACATAGTCCATTTGTTAGTAACAAAATCTTACAAACTAAGTTAGTAGGTCCACATTACCAAAAAAAAGGGTGTCATGAACTCTGACTGTCATGAGTCTCAGTCGAGTTCAGCGCAGACTGTATCGCTATCCGACCAGAACCCGAACGAAAGCCTTCATGACTGCCGAGTCATATCTCTCAGCAATAACTTGCAGGATACTGTTAGTGCTGTCCCGCACTCTGCTCAGTAGGGAGGCGGTTCGCTTGCGCATTATTGCCTGGAAGCCATCAACACGAGCCTCCACAAACATTCCTGAAGCACTGCAAAACCGGGGCAGCCCTAGCAGCATCCTGAATCCATTATTATACTGGACGCGCAAGGCATTGATCGACCTTGCAAGCTGCAAGAATCCATGAATTAGACTACGAATTGCTCTCCCTCATCCTCCTTATTCTCTGGATTTAGCCCCGAGTGACTATTTCTTGTTTCCAAACCTAAAGAACTGGCTCGGTGGAAAAAGATTTGACCCCAACGATGAAATCATCTCACAAGGGATAATAAAATTGGAGAAACGTTGGACCAAGTGTAGAAAGCTCAAAGGAGACTATGTTGAAAAGTAAAATGATTTTTTATCTGAAATCCGTATTTCATTCAAAAAGTCACGGACTTAATAACCCTCCCTCGTATTTGTGTCGGTCATACAGCGATGCGTATTCGAACAAGTACCTGCTTTTTTGTCAGACGCTCAGCACAGGTTCCGACCAGCCCGCAGCACAACTAGCAATTTGTTATATTGTATGACCTCGGTAGTCCCACATGTTGATACGGGAGTGCAAGTCGATGTCGCTTACTTTGATTTAAAAAAAGCGTTTAATTTAGTGAACAACGACATCTAACTCACAAAGCTGGCGACTATTCGATGCACTCCCAAATTGCTAAAGTTCTTTGATAATTACATGAGAAACCGCCGGCAGTGTGTCGAACATGTTGGCTACAAATCGCAGCCTGATTATACCAGATCCGGTGTGAGTCAAGGCAGTAACGTAGGACCTCTTCAATTTATTTTTATGATTACGTCCTTCCGGATATCGTCAGGTATACCTGTTATCTGTTTTACGCGGACGATCTTAAACTGTTCTTGGCCATTAAAGACAAAAGGGACTGTATTAGCTGGTTTCAGAATTATGTGAACAGAGTAGTCGAGTGGAGTAGGAAAAATAAGCTACATTTCAATATAAGTGCTTGATCATAACGTTGAGCCGCATGAGAGTTCCCCTCCACCACGACTAGCTGAGCTAGACAACGCAACGATGAATAAGGTGGAAACTGTGTGGAATCTAGAAGTACACCTAAACAAGGAGTTGTAATTTCGGGATCACAGTCATCGTCATAGTTTGTAAAAGAGCGTACCTACAGGCGCCTAAGTTTCATACTTCGTCGATCTTAAGAGTTCAAAGGCATTAAAGCTATTACCAATTTGTACAATGCTCTGATAAGGAGTCAGCTGCAGGGTAATGCATTTGGGCACCATATGAAACCTAATACAGTCTCATGTTGGAACGTGTACAAAAGAAACTCATAAGGTATCCGTACATGAGACTTTATGGAGTATATCCTTATTATCCATTGATGTATCCGAAAACCGGCCAAGTGCGAATCGGACTCGCGCACCGAGGGTTTCGTACAAACTTGTACATAGGTATTATAGGTATTATTATTTTTAAAGCAAAAGTTGCGAATTACGATTTATGACGTATTAAAAAAACTACTAACTAGATCTCGTTCAAACCAATTTTCGCTGGTTGTTTACATGGTAATATAAATCAATTTTTTTTTTTAGTTTTCTCATTCTCTTATTTTACAAGTTACAGGGGCAGGACACATTTTACCACTTTGGAAGTGTCTCTCGCTCAAACTATTCAGTTCAGAAAAAAATTATTTTAGAAACCTCAATATAATTTTCAATGACCCATCCATAGATACCACACACGTATGGGTTTGATGAATAAAAATTTTTGAGTTTCAGTTCTAAGTATGGGGACCCCCAAAATTTCTTGTATTTTTTTTCCATTTTTATGTGAAAATTTAATGCCGTTCACAGAATACATCTACTTACCAAGTTTCAACAGCATAGTTCTTATAGTTTCGGAGAAAAGTGGCTGTGACATACGGACGGACAGACAGACAGACATGACGAATCTATAAGGGTTCCGTTTTTGCCAGTTGGCTACGGAACCCTAAAAATATGTTTTGGTGTACCTAATTCTCATGCTATTGATAGTACTATTTCGGTCAATAGATGGCGTTACAGGTATCTGAATTACGTACTAGATTTAAGTCGAATTATTATTCTAGAACATTGCTACAATTCCTATCAGGTTTATGTGTGAAAATTGTCCACATGGATTTTGTACTTTTTTAATGTGATGCGAATAATACAAATAAAAAATATCCGCAATAGAACATTAACATCATGTTATAAATATTTGAAAATATAATGTAAAATAGGAATCATAAGAGTAAGGAAATGTAGAAGTGAATAAAATTCAAAAATAATAATTCACGACAGATGAGATTCAAACCCACACCAAGTCATTCCACCTGTTGTCCATGTTATTTATATCATAGTTTTTCGCTGCTCACCTCTCCAAAACTCGTGATGATAATCATTGCTAAGTTTAAACCCACGTGAACTAGTAAATGTATTTAAATACTAGTACAGTTATCAGCGTTAAATGGGCAGGTGCAATGTCGGAACTGCATAGGCTGGAGTGCGGGGTGAGACAGGGGGGTTTGACTTCCCCCTCCCTCTTTAACCTGATGCTCTGATCGTCGAGCTCAGTAACCAGCGTGTCGGCTGCCATTTCGGTGGTGTCTGTGTCAATAATATCAGTTACGCGGACGACATGGTGCTGCTGAGCGCTTCGGTCTGTGGCCTCAGAAAGCTGGTGTGAGCCTGTGAAGAGTATTACCTTGGCCATGGGTTAAAATACAATGTGACCAAAAGTCAATGCATGGTCTCTGAGACCGGTACGAAACGTTCGCAAAATTTCCACCCGTTTTTCTGAATGGTGTTCCACTCAAAAGAGTGGATCAATTTAAGTACCTAGGGCATATAGTTACGACCGACCTCAAGGACGATGCTGACATGGAGCGGGAACGGAGGGCCTTATCGGTGCGGGCGAACATGCTTGCACGTAGGTTTGCGCGCTGTTCGGGGGAGGTGACTATAACGCTCTTCAGGGCGTACTGCCATATGCCCATACGTGCAGCTTGTGGGCGAGATACACGCGTGCATCGTATGGGGCCCTCCGCGTCCAGTTCAACAACGCGTTCAGGGCTGTATTGGGGCTGCCTCGCTACTACAGCGCCTCAGGTATGTTCGCCGAGGCGCGCACCGATTGCTTTTACGCAACTATGCAAGCGGAGCGCATCCCTGGTGTGGGGCAGCACCAATTCCGTCCTGGCGATGATCGTAGACAAGATGGACTGCCCATATATACGGCACTGCTGTGATAGTCATGTTGCCGTTAACAGGGTCTGTTAAATTAATGGAAGTCTTTATTATTTGATTTCTATTTTATTTTTGTGGTTGTATATTTTATTATCCTTTTTTTTCTGTTCTGTTTTTTGTTTTAACTCTGTGTAGTCCACATATTAAGAGTCAAGATTGCTCAAAATAAATGTATTTTATTTATAAACCCTAAATGTATATACAATACTGTAACATGTTGTGGCTTCTTATAACGATTTCTCGCTCAGCTATTTGTAAAAACGTCAAATTTAAATTTAAATGTTATTTTTCGAAAAAACCCATTTTATTATTACTTTGACAATATTAAGGTAAAAAAATACAGTTCAAAAGGTAAAATAAATACTTACAAAAAAAAAACAAAAATGTAATATAAAAAAAAAATACTACTAATTAAACGGGGGACATTAGGTAGGTACTCTGTAACATTTCTTTAAATGTCCCCCGACTGCAATAAAAAATTTTCAGTTTTAAATTTTTGGGCGAATACCTTGCTTTTCATTGTTTAGTTCATTTTTTTAAATGGCAGGCGTCTTTTTTTTATTTTTTCTAACTATTTGTTTTTTTAATTCATATCTTTTAGTGACCTAACGATATTTTGATTGAATAAGTTTTGCGAAACTAAATGCTTTTTTGATTGATACCACATTGATACAAAATTATTGAAGTGATTTTTAATACATGGAGAAACTTCTTATAACGTAGCTCGTAGATAAGGTAACGTGGATTTAAAACACCAATTGCCAAACCTCTTACCTATTATACATGCGACTAAGTGCGCATATTTTTGTAATCTACTATACAAGGTCTAGCCGGTGCCGGTGGTAGCAAACGTAGTTAATTATCGATGCATTCACTGTTTTTCTATGAGTTATTTACTAATCTTACATTTATTAAAAAATATTTTAAGTAACGTTTTAGCGAACGAATGCATATTGAATACTACTGTTATATATTTTTGTTATGTACTTAGCAAGCTCTAGCCGATGATAGCAATGACAAATTGTCAGGAAATTAAAAAAATATTACCGTTTTTTTCATGATCCATGGCTACCCCACTATATTTTTTTAATTTTCACTAGCCTAGGATAACTCAACGCTTCTAACGACACCACAAACATTGCAGTCGGTTTGCCGTTAAGAAGTTATGGTGGAATAAAGAAACTCGCAAACATACATACATGAATCCTGAAAAACTCCCATGTGCACTTTCTCGTTCAAAACACACTTTTTTTGACTACCGCTCATCGTCCATAGCATAAATATGATGAACGCACTTATCAGGATTATTTAAGCCCGGGTTGCGCGGGTCAGCTTGTTAGATATACTTAAAGAAAAACTTTCTAAGAATGTTATTTTAGAAAAAAGAAGAAGCACCAAAGGCGCTTTGGGAGTGTTTGCTTAGCTTGTTGGGGTCAACAAAATTCAAAATTCAAAAGTCATTTATTCAAATTAGGCTGAAGGCCAGCACTTTTTGAACGTCAAGTTTTACAAAAGACAGTCCCCCAAAACGCCCGCCCGTCACCACTTCCTAGTGTTTTAGCTGTGGAGAAGAAGTGGCCAACAAACTCCCCAGCAACACAACTGTCTGTTACGTTTTAGGAACTAGAATTGTACAATAATTAATATGCAAAGTAATCCAAAAATTCAAAATTCCTTCTAAAATTTACATGACCAAAAAAAAAATATAGTTACATTATTTATCACTTGTTACTTTGTTAGCTATTAACACTATGACACTAAAACAAAATACACACTTAAGCAAGTATTGACGTATGTGGATTAAATAAGTATAAAAAAATGACCTACATAGTCAGACAAATAAATAAAAAAAGAAATAAAAATAAAATAAAAAATAAAATTATATGAACACATATAACCTGTCATAAAACTACTATACTATCAACTTATACACAAGGAACATGATAATTTGTCTTGCGTTCAACACAGCGACCAACTATTCTTATCGTCTAAATAATCATTAATAGAATAGTATGCCTTGGAACAGAGGTTAGATTTTACTTTTTCTTTAATAAAGATAAAGATAAAGATAATTTTATTTGTCAAAACATGCGTATACATGCAAATTAAGCATGCAGGATGACACAATTATTCATGTTTCACCCAAAAGGCGTACAAATTTATAAAAATTACAAAATAAAATGAATACTTATAATTAAAACAAAGAAGACAGACAGGGAAAAAATAAGTAAACATACAATGTCACAAAAATTAATGATGAAAATAAAAATGTCAAGTAAAAAGATGTCAGTGAAATACATAATTAGTCATAAAATGTCACAAAATTAAAACTAAATGAAATAATAAATGTCAAATCGTGTCATTCAAAAATTCATCTATATTATAATAACACTTGTCCGCTAATAAATCACGCATCTTTTTTTTAAATAAATTTACCGGCAATGCTTTAAATGACTGTGGTATTTTATTATAGATTTTAGGCGCCATACAGAAAACGCTTTTTCCCATTAATATAGTCTTCGACGCATGCAAACGTAGTTGAGTACTGTCACGTCTGTTTCGGGGGAAGTTGTCAGCCATTCTTGGGAATAGAAATTGATTCATTCTTACAAATGCCGCAATTTCAAAAATATACAGTGATGGTAGGGTTAATAATTTGTGTTGTTTAAATAATGGCATACAGCTGTCTGTCGACTTCAAATTAAACATAGCACGAATGCATCTCTTTTGAGCCTTAAACGCAATTACTTTATTTGTCGAATTCCCCCAAAATATAATACCGTAACGCAATAGCGATGCTACTAGACCGTGATAAGCCGTTACTAAGGCATCTGTGTTTAGCTCTGGGGCCAGTTTATACAAGGCGTAAGCAGAGGAGCTCAGCCGTTTACATAAGTATTCGATGTGCGGCTTACAGTTCAATTTAGAGTCAATCATTATTCCCAAAAAATTTGTGGCGTCAACTTTATCAAGTACAGTGTCCTTGTAAATTGCTTTAAAGTCAAGTACAGCCTGAGTCCGTTGCCTAAAATGCATAATAGTTGTCTTATCTAGATTTATTTTTAGGTTGTTCCTGTTTAACCATGATATGACTGTTGTCAAAGATTCATTTATGTCAGTTTCATATAAGTCTTTATTTTTACATGCTATAGTCATAGTGCTGTCATCGGCAAAGAGAGTCATGGGGTGGTCAATAGCAGTAGGCAGGTCATTGATGTATATTATGAATAATAAAAATCCAAGCACGCTTCCTTGTGGCACGCCGTATGTAGGTGTGCGTTCGCTTGATACATAAATTTCCTCTTTTTTTGTCTTTATATTAATTCTCTCAATCTGTGTATTGTTTTCTATTTGTAAGGTATGACTGAATAAGATTTAGTATGTTTCCCCTAATTAATGCCGTAAGCTTCTAATTTCTGTAGCAATATGCTATGGTCAACATAATCAAAAGCCTGCGTCATATCGCAGTATATGGCACATACAGGGATTTTCCTATCCATATTCGTCATAACGTTATATAAAAAGTCATAAATGGCCATACTGGTGGACTTGTTTTGTCTAAAACCCTTTTGCTCTTTACTAAAGATATTTTTCTTTTCGAAATATGTGTACATTTCTTTATAGAGGTATATTTAAAAAAAAATTGACATTATAGAAATTAAGGCAATTGGTCTATAGTTAGTCATGTGCTCCTTTTGGTTATGTGGGTGATGTTTAGCGAGTGAGGGTAAACTTACAGGGTCTGGATAAATTAGAGTCCTCCTGAGTTGTCACAAGTTTATTGTCCCAACACAACACTTTAATAGAAGGCACAGTGCAGATAGTTTTAAGCTAACAAGCAAGCGATAGCAAGAAAAAAGCGAAAGTTCCTTTTTACTTAACACAGAGATTTAGTGCGGGTAGTCACTAATTACGGCTCAAGCGTAAGCGAGCGTGCGTCCGATGTACGTAGGTCGTAGGTCGCGACTGGAGGCGACAGATACCGAATGCGCACGAGTATACGCGTCGTCACTCGGCGTGCCGACGTCACACGCTAAGACAAAGGACTTAGCAAGCGGTGTGTGTGTCCAGTGTAATGTTACGATATGAATGACGGACGAGATCGTTATGTTAATGTTAAATATTAATTTTTATGTTTTTAATGTTAAGTGTATTTGTGTGAGACTAAATGTTTTGTGTTATTGATGTTTTATGTGAGTCACCCACATCACTCCCCCCGAGAGACCGGGTTACGGGCGATAGTAATTCGGAAAGTGGACTTTCCGGCCAGAACGAGTGGTTTTAACTGTTGGAGTGGTTATTGGTGGCTCGGACACAGGGTTCTTAGGGGTGTGATTGGTGTCATTCAGTATGTAGGCTGGTTTTAAACGGTCTAAAGATACTGTGACGGTTTTGCCCTTAACTTTTATCTTAAAAACTTTAGCACCTCGCTCGACCACCTCGTAGGGGCCAGTGAATGCTGGTTGGAGTGCACCTCTCAACGCGTCGTCCCGTAGAAAAACATGCGAACAGGATGACAAATCTTTGTGAATAAAGATTTTTTCTTTTGAGTGATGCGACGTTGGGACCGGCTGTAAATTGTTGGCAAATGATCTGATACGTGCTGTAAAATCAGTAATATCAGTCGTACACCTGTCAACTTTTTGGCCAAAGAATTCACCCGGCAGTCTCAAAGGTTCGCCGTATACTAGCTCGGCGGAAGATGTTTGAAGGTCTTCCTTGTAGGAACTTCTTATGCCGAGCAGTACAAATGGCAAAGATTCGGTCCAGCTGTTATCTGCATGACATTTAATTGCTGCTTTAAGCTGCCGGTGGAATCTTTCGACTAAACCATTGCACTGAGGGTGGTAAGCAGTGGTCTTACGATGCCTAAAACCGATAGTCTTTGCAAGATGTTGGAAAAGACTAGACTCAAATTGTCTACCGCGATCAGTGACGATGTCGGTTGGACAACCAAACCGTGCTACCCACCCTGTTAAAAACGCCTTGGCCACAGTTTCCGCTGTAATGTCGGTAATTGGGACGACTTCAGCCCATCGCGTGAAGCGATCGACGAGTGTCAAGCAGTACCGAAAATCGTTGGAAGGGGGCAATGGTCCGATTAGGTCTAAATGGACGTATTTGAACCGCGCTGAAGGTAAATCGAGGGTGCCCAATGGGGTGGTAACGTGTCGATTCACCTTCGCGCGCTGGCAAGTCAAACATGCCTTAGACCAATCGCGACAGTCTTTCCTCATCTGTGGCCAAACGTAACGCTGTGCTACGAGTTTAGCACTTGCATTAGCGCCGGGGTGGCTCAGCGAGTGCAATGTGTCGAAAATTTGTTTGCGCAATTCCTTGGGAATGAAAGGCCTGGGAGTCGTTGTACTGATATCGCAGTACAAATCAATCCGACTACCAGGAACACTCAGTTTTTTTATGCGCAGAGAAGATTCTCCTGTGAGAAATTGAGCAAGTTCGGGATCGGAATCTTGTGCCTTAGCAAGTATTTCCAGATCCACTGGACTTTGCAGTTCATCGACACGGGAAAGTGTGTCAGCAACGACATTATCTTTTCCGGCGATGTGCTGTATATCGGTCGAAAATTGAGAGATATAATCTAGATATCTATACTGACGTGGCGAACAGTTACGTTTTCGCTGATGAAAAGCGTAACATAACGGCTTGTGGTCAGTATAGATGGTGAAAGTAGTTGCGGCTAGCCAATGTTGGTAGTATTTTATACTCTCATATATTGAAAGTAGCTCTCTGTCATATGGAGAGTACTTTTGTTGTGATGGACTCAACTTGCGAGAGAAAAATGCTAAGGGCTGCCAATTACCATCCTTGAACTGCTGTAAGACTCCACCGATAGCAAAATCAGACGCATCCGTGACAAGGCCCAGTTTGGTTTGTGAGTCAGGATGTGCTAATAAAGCTGCGTTGCAAAGACTATCTTTGCACTCCTCGAAGGCTTTCAGCGAGTTTCCGCTTATGTCAACTGGCTGTGAGGCTTTTACGTTGCCAGTCAGTAAGACATGCAATGGTGCTTGAATCTGGGCAGCCCGAGGTATGAACCTCCGGTAAAAATTCACCATGCCCAGAAACCTCCTTAACTGTCTTGCGGTTTTTGGCACTGGGAAGTCTTTTAGTGCCTGTACCTTGCTTTCCAAAGGTTTGGTTCCGTGTTGCGAAATGTGATAGCCCAGAAAAGTGACTTCTGATACCCCAAAGACGCATTTGGCAATGTTAATGAGCATGCCGTATTCCCTCATTCTCGTGAAGAGTTGGCGAAGGTGTTCTTCGTGCTCTGCTTCGGTCTTCGAGAATATAAGGAAGTCATCCAAATAAGGGTAACAAAAATCTAGGCCACGGGTCATCTCATCAACAAACCTTTGGAAAGTTTGGCCAGCGTTTCTTAATCCAAAAGTCATAAACGGAAACTCGAAAAGACCAAACGGTGTTGTGATTGCAGTCTTTGGTATATCCTGCTCAAAAACTGGTATCTGATTGTAAGCTTTTACTAGGTCTATGGTTGAAAAGACCTTACAATCAGATAGACTGTGGGCAAAGTCATGTATGTGTCTGATTGGGTACTTATCTGGAATTGTCCTTGCATTCAACAGTCTGTAGTCCCCGCAAGGACGCCATCCGCTGTCTTTCTTCGGGGCGAGGTGGAGAGGCGATGACCATGGGCTCTCCGAGGGTCGAGCTGTACCATTCGCCAACATTGCTTCGAACTCGGCCTTGGCAATCTTCATTTTATCCGGGGCTAGTCTGCGTGGTGAACATGATACTGGGGGGCCTGATGTGGTGCGAATGTGGTGTTTTGTATTGTGTTTAGGTGTGAATGGTGTGCCTGCTGGTCGTGTAATTTCCTGAAACTCAGTAAGTAAATTACGGTATTTGCAGTCGCCAGTCACGACCTTTACACTTGAAATTAGGCTGTCTGAGAAAGAAATGGAAGCTATAGCTGACATGTTTGTGGTGCCATCAATCAAACGGTTATTGCGTATATCAACTATAAGGTTATAATAGGATAAAAAGTCTACACCTATGATAGCTTTGGTTACATCAGCAACTATAAAACGCCAAGTGAAATCTCTACGAAGGCCTAAATTTAATACTAACTGTAGGTAACCATACGTGTCGATCCGTGAACCGTTGGCCGCGCACAGCTGATACTCGGTCTTCGCACGCCGATATTGGGGAAGAGCAGATCGGGGGTAAACACATAAGTCACTTCCAGTGTCCACGAGAAACTTTACCTTCGATCTGCGATCTGTTACAAACAGGCGACCAGTTGTGGAAGGGCAATCTTCAGCCGCCATTATCGACTGCCCGGAGAGTTTCCCGACTTGTAATCGCAGGGGCGGACGCAGTTCTTCGCCTGGCTGCCGAATTTAAAATGGTACCAGCATTCTGGGAACTTCCTGTAGTTGGACTGCGATCGTCTGGATGGAGTGCGGCTTCTATTGCCTGAAGTATTCCTGTGGCGTGGACGGGAGCGATCGTGCTTCTTCGTGGTCAACGCGTCGACCTTCTTTGTCAGCTCCATGATGAGGCGCATCATGTCCGTTGATGGATCCGCTTGTGACGTGGATGTTGCTGCGACTTGAGGTACGGTAGGTGCCATGTCATGCACCCTATCAGCTAGGTCTGCGAGGTCAGTGAGGGACAAGCTCATCTGCGAAGCGATGATCGTCTGCAGGCTACCTGGTAGGCGACTGGTCCACAAGGTGCGAAGGAAGTCCTCTGGGATTGTCGGCCCGGCCAAATGTTGCAAGTGCCGCAAAAACTGGGACGGTTTTCGGTCTCCTAATTCCTCCGACTGGAGCAGTTGCTTTACCTTCTTCTCTTTGGAGACTGACAAGCGCCTAATGAGTTCACCCTTCAGCTTCTCGTACTTGCCGGTAGCAGGTGGTGAGGTTATGACATCTTCTACTTCTACGGAATACTGCCGATCGAGGTGAGCAAGAACGTAGTTAAATTTGGTGTCGTCATCCGTTATTCTGGCGAACTTGAATTGGCCTTCAACTTGGCAGAACCATATAGTGGGCTTTTCTGGCCAAAAAGGTGGTATCCGTACACCTACTCTAAATAATTCCAATGACGGATGCTCGAGGTCAGTGGAAACGCGCTCACATTTACTCGGTCGTCGGCGGCTGGGGCGTTGACTGCGTTGCGATGTTTCTGTACTGCTGCCGTCGCTGCTCATATTGGCTCTTCTATCCTCTAGCTGCTCTGATCGGGGTCACCAATTTGGTTATGTGGGTGATGTTTAGCGAGTGAGGGTAAACTTACAGGGTCTGGATAAATTAGAGTCCTCCTGAGTTGTCACAAGTTTATTGTCCCAACACAACACTTTAATAGAAGGCACAGTGCAGATAGTTTTAAGCTAACAAGCAAGCGATAGCAAGAAAAAAGCGAAAGTTCCTTTTTACTTAACACAGAGATTTAGTGCGGGTAGTCACTAATTACGGCTCAAGCGTAAGCGAGCGTGCGTCCGATGTACGTAGGTCGTAGGTCGCGACTGGAGGCGACAGATACCGAATGCGCACGAGTATACGCGTCGTCACTCGGCGTGCCGACGTCACACGCTAAGACAAAGGACTTAGCAAGCGGTTTGTGTGTCCAGTGTAATGTTACGATATGAATGACGGACGAGATCGTTATGTTAATGTTAAATATTAATTTTTATGTTTTTAATGTTAAGTGTATTTGTGTGAGACTAAATGTTTTGTGTTATTGATGTTTTATGTGTGTGTTTTTTTTTAAACAATGGTTTCACTCTTGATACTTTTAGAGCATCAGGATATATACCTGAGCTGATGCACAAGTTTATTAGGAAGCTTAAGTGAGTACAAATGGTTTCAGAAACATACTTAACCACCTTTGTAGAAATGCCGTCATAACCTGTACTATTTGTGGGTTTTAAAGATTTAATTATGTTTAACAAGTCTACAGGTGTACTAGGTGCAACAAAGATCGAGTCATTCCGTTTAATAATATTTTTTGTTATTTTGTTTCCCGAACCTTGACTTGGTTGAATTTTATCAATGAAATAATTGTTAAACGCATTCGCTATTTCCAGAGGGTCAGTTACTATTTTGTCATCGACATTTATGTAGGTAAATTAATGAGTTATAAGGCAGATCAAGATAAGAAATTGGAAGTCTATTGTATAAACGGATACCGAGCCCCACAAATGAATCATGGACCTTACGAAGTCGGTGTGAAGGAGCATGTAGCTTGTGCTTGTTTCTGGTGTTAAAGTTGTGGATATCGCTCGTTTTACTGTATAAATGGCAAAACATATTTTGCCTAATATATAAGATGTTTGCAAAAATAAATTGAGATGCTACCGTGAGAATTCCACTCTCTTTGAAAATTTCTCTTAATGAAGCAAAAATTAGCAAACATAATTTGGAACAGGCTAGGCAGGCACTTATTCCTCTTGAAGTTGACATTGTTATCGTGTACACAACTAACAACGGTCTAAAAAGTTGTATACTCGAGCTTTTGCCTGCGAATTCGTTTGCAAATAGCCTGTGTGTTCTCGTTCCCGTAGGATTTCGGGAAGACCTCTCTAAGTGTGCCCCTAAACTCTCCAAGGAACCCACATGCTAAATTTCAGCAACCTACGAACAGCAGTTTGTCAGTAACGCAGAATTAAAAACATTATGTATAACTGACATACACAAGACATAATTCTAGGTCGCAAAATATTATTTGCATACTTCTAAATTTAGATTGACACATAACTCAGTTTAAAGACTATTAAAAAGTGCGGGTCGCGTTACATAATGTTTGAATAAATATTATAATAAATTATGACTTAGGTCGTTATTATGTCGTCATTAGGACCTTTCAGTGTAATAAGATATAGATAACATTAATGATCTAGTTTCGGTGTGGAGTGTCTTGATTCTTTTTATTTCGAATGGTTCTTTGTCAATCCGTTCTTACACTAACAATTTCCCCTGGACGATTGTTTCATGCTAGGCCGTCAATAACCTAATTTATTCTGAGTCTGCGTCTTATTCTGCCTAATATGAATGTTGTTATTCTAAAACTTTACTAATAATATATTTATAGTTATCTACCGCTGACCGGACGCTGGCACTTGACTAAAGGGTTGATTTTTCAACAGTCATATAACGTTTATTGGAAGAATTAATAGTACGTCATATTTACATATTTTCCGTACAAAAGCTGTCAGACGGCCATTTGTATTCGTCGGGTAAAAGTTATTGGACTATTGAAAAATCAGCCCTAATAATAATGTTTTATTAATACGTGTTTACTTAAGGCAAAAATATTATATGATGCAATACTGTTACCCAATAGATCTACACGTAATAAATCAACGAAACAGTATGTTTGTCTATAAATAACTGTGAGATTAGTGTCACAACTCGCGCAGATTATACAAGAGGGTGTCTAGTGGCGATGCTCGTGAGTCGTGCTCGGTCGGGGGCAGTGTGTCAGTCGGCGTGACGTCATCATAGCCGAGCGGGAGGGCGAGGTCATACTGACAGCGCTCATAGATAGCGGGAAAATTACGGGTGCAATATAGCGAATTAAATTGTATTATTTTGTAAAAAAAAATTACATCTAAATTACCCCCCAATTAAAAACTAACATACACTAGAAAAGTTGGATAGTTTCTGAGAAATAAAACAATCGCATCTTGTGATAAGTAAACGATATCTATCTACCTAGCCTTTTCCCAACTACGTTAGGGTCAAACCAGACAATCAATTTTACTCGAAGAACAAACGAGATATCTGTCTCTCTCACGTAAACCCTGTTTAAAAGACGTCATGAATTTTGACGTCAAAGTCCATATCGAATTTCTCTTTCTAAGTAAGCTTCATAACTTTATCGCTGATGCAACGTATTTAAAAAATAATTTCATGATTGGTTACTTGAGTTAATATGTATTTAATTATGCAAATAAAAAAAAACGCATGCACATGGGAATGTGCAGTGAGCGCTAAAGATTAAACAATAATCAATTGACCAGAAACAAGTCTAAGTATTTTTAGACTGTTATTGTGCGCACTAAACATTCACAGGTCATGTCAAATTAATTTTTTAACAGGAAATGTGAGCGCTAAAGATTACAAATAAGCTTGATTTCGGAACTCGGTGTTAAAAAACGAAGATACAAAACCAAAGACACTGAATTCTGAAATTAAAGTTATTTTATACGTTGTAGTGTTGCAAAACAATCGCTAGTTTTTACCGAGGTAAGAAAAATCGCCCCTAATTATCGGTGCTACAAAAATTCTGACATCAGCCTTAATATCACTAACACAATATATATTATAAAAAAAGTCCTCCGCCGCGTCTGTCTGTATGTTCGCGATAAACTCAAAAACTGATAATAACCGATTTTCATGCTGTTTTCACCAATGGTTAGAGTGGTTCTCGAGTACCTAGGGTTTTAGTATAAAATTTTTCAAGCGGGCGAAGCCGCGTACGTCATCTAGTAGTATTCGTAATCCTAAGTTAACTAATTTCCTATTCCAAGACATGGTCTACCTGCGTGTCAAGTTTCATACAAATCTGTTCATCCGTTAAGATGCAGAAAGACAGAGGTACTTTCGTATTTTGTACTTAGTCAAAAGTTCCTACCCGCATGATTAACATGTTCTACTAGTTTTTCTTCCCTTACGAATTTCTTACGTGCAAAGGAAATTATCTTACGAGTATAAACTTTTTATTAGATAATATTGTCTTAAAACCTACTTGTAAACTCTCCTGCACCCTTATTCACAACCATTCGATTCGATTCCGTATCGAATCGAACGTCTAAGTTATCGAAGATGTCCTCCAAACGCAATTCACAGATCCGAAACCGAAACATTTAGACAGTTCAAATTCGATAAGAAGACTCGAATCTTTCCGACAGCTGTTTGCTATCGGGAGTCATATCGAAAGAAATTAAAACGAATAAATAAACCATATTTCCAGCTTATTTCAGTGAAATAAAAATACTGTAAACTTTTTAAACACTGCCTGAAGTAAGTAAATGAATTTTTATTAATGTATTGACCTTATTTCGTCGATTTATACTTATTTACATAAAGTCAAAGTGTTTACGGAAATGTGATATTCGTTCAAGATTTTAGATAACATACTCGTAATTTGGTATTTTGGTAGATGGAGTATGTGATTGTGCGAGCCAGAGACCGTCGATGTGCCGCAGAACAACAGAGGCAGGAGACGTTGTCTCTTCATAGAGCCTAGGATATGACGAATCCTTTTGCCGACCCGCGGTTTCAGTCCGTTTATAGGTTAATACCTCAGCCTCATTGAAGAAATAAGGGCCTATTTCCCTGAAACGCACTCATCTGCCGTAAAAGGACTTGATAACTAATACTGGCACCACTACTAGGCGCCGCGAACAACACGACTGAATCCACTTACTCTTTTATTGGCCGAAGAGAAGATTGCCGTCAAGTCAGACAGTTTTTTTTTACAAAAGTATAAATCCTGCTACACAAACCTTTCATAGCAAAATGTACTTGTGAGATCTCATGTACACCCAAGTCAAATCAAATTGTTTTCTAATAAAATAAGTTACCTGCCATTATTTAATGCCTGTATCTGTAATATTTATTTATATCTATACTATTTTTCCTTTCTTTTGAATACAAAACTTATAGTTTGTGTGTCCATAGGTACTATAGAATTTTGACGATCAGTGAGTTAGCTAAAGGTAGAAATACAAGGTAATTTGGGGGTACCTATTAGCTAGTTGATGAAAATAGTTCTAAAGTTTTAAAAGTTAACACTTTTTCCTGTGCTTTTTCCGCTTTGCCAGTTTGACAGACTGTTGTTTACAATGCAGGTTTATTCGAAATAAAATTTTTTTTTGGTTAATAATAAAATGATTTTGTATCGTTTGCTATCTATTAGGCAACTAGCTGTATATTCCATATTTAAACGGAACAAAATATTCAAATAAACCAATTTTATTTACTACTTTAAATTTTCTACCACGATCATCTATTTACTACCATTTTTTAGCGTTCCCCATAAACACAATGGACTATCGGATAGAAAAAAACACATCCGTTCGGATCTGTGAATAGCGTTTTGACAGTTCTTCGACTCGGAAATGAGATTGTCGAATTCGGTTCCCTACCGACACGGAATCGAATCGAATGGTTGTGAATAAGGGGCCTGTACTGCCACCGATAGATACTATGAACCTTGCAGGATAAGAACTGGAAGACACAGACTGGTGGCTGGATTGTAGATGGCATTCTTAAAAATCATCACGAACGAAAGCCAGTAAATTGAAAACGGCGCAGAAACTGTGACCAGTTTTTTTTTTCAAGCTTATTTTATTTGGTTTTACTAAGTTTTTGTCTCGAAGTTTGAAGGTGAGGATCACTTTATACTAAAGTATTTAAACATTAACCAAAATTAATAAAACTAATCGCCTTTCAACCCGCTTAGCATCAGCCGCCCGCTGCCCGCTATCAGTGAGACCTCGCTTCAGGGTGCGTGGCACGGTTGTGCTAATACTATGCGCTCCGTCAGTATTACACGAACTGGTCACCGCTCACGCCGTAGGTCGCTACTGCCGGTCGATTCTGTTGTCATCTCACCGTGATCACTTAGGTGGAGTGAACGACAAGTGAGCTGTCATTCTTGTCTAGTTTGTATAGTTTGACAGCTCACTTGTCGTTCACTTCGCCTAAGTGTTCACTTCAACATGTTTACAGAGTCGCACTGCTGTTCTTGTACTTATACTGAATTTTACAAGAGTTTCCTGTTCTCTAGTTCTGAGTCTGACTACACGCGTTAAAAGTACCCGGGAACAAGATGAATAGACAGAGCACTGTTGGGGAGCTCTCATATATGTATACCTAACGCCGATATTGTCACATTATGTGAGTTACACATATATGTTAGCAAACTTGTTGCATGGACCATCTTAGAAATAAAATAAGGATTCGCACAAAAAGCCTAATAGCCTTAGTGCAAGTTTTTAATAAACGGCAATTTGTACTAAAACTGAATAAGCGCCATATTGTAAAAATAACAGAAAAACATTTTCAGTATTTTTTTTTTTATAAAACTTTGCCTCACAGTAGGAATTTCTTCTGTATCGTGTGTGCGTTTACAAACATACAAAGTTACATACACAAACAGCCAAACTCGGAACAAGTATCTGTAGGCCATAAAAGTATTTGTTCCGTGCGGGAATCGAACCCACGACACGCGATGACGCGACGCAGCAGTCAATCGCTCAACCACTGCGCCAACCGTGCCGCCAAATTGGACTTGGTTACTGTAGTTATCCACAGAAATATAAAAATATCTATGGACATAACTAAATTTTTACGTTATCGCGATTGAGTTAGTAGATATAAAAATTCTCATCGAACCGTCTGAGTAAACTCAACCGCATCGAACTATTAAATGGTTAGTTGTATTTACCGCACATAGTAGAGTACTAATCCACTAAACCGCTTGATTAATTAACATGGTAATGAGGAATATGACGCCACTGCAGCAAGCGTCGTCGACAAGTAGCCGCGGCAGGACCCTAAGGTAACTGGCGTTATGTAAGGTAACTTTCTCTTCGCCAATACTTTGATCTCAATTAACAAGTTAGGAACTCGCCCCGACTTCTCTCAGGTAAAAACGAGCAAGAGTGAAGTCACAATTTAGTGTTTACCTCGGGAATCTAACAAAGAGGGGGAGGAGGCGCTCAATGTTATGGGCCCGCCAAAGAGCTGCGTATTGTAATAGTTAATTTTTTTTTTCATTACGAGTAACACGACACATACATATTATAGAGCTTTTTTTAAGGATGGGAAATCATCAGTTGATTCCTTCCGCCCTGGGTGAAGCAGAAGGGAGTGTCAGACTCTTACTGACTAAAACCCATCCGTGTTCCTCCTAATGCCCTTTGCTTTCCAAGGCCGCGTCGACTCTTTCGAACAAACCCCACGTGTCATACCTTCGGCTGCCTTCTGTTGCGACCTTCCCTGCGCCTGGAAAATAGTACAGTGCTAGTAACATTGCATTGTTAACTAGGTTTACAAAAATAACAACAATAAAATAATTGCTAAACATTCCACTCGAGAGAAGCAACGGTTAACAACACAACAGTCTAGCCTGTCAGCAACCAGGACGCCTTTAAGAGAAAAGGAGCTGTACATGAAGAAGAGCCCTATTTCTTTGTCATGACGTAATCATGAGAAAGGAATAGTGCCATTATGACATTGACTCTTCGTAATAATACGGCCTACAAGACAAGAGGCACCGCAGGACGTCGTCCAGCCTAGAGATCTCAAAATAGAATGTCGTCGGTCAAATCGATGCATGGTCCTATATGCAGATGATATTCAGATTTACACACGAGCTCCTATTGGAAATCTGTTCGAGGCTATTTTGACCCTAAACCTTGATCTAGCCCGTATATGCGACTGGAGCAAGAGGTACGGACTTATGGTGAACCCATTAAGACCCAGGTTATAGTAGTGGGCAGTTCAAGGACGATCTCAAGGGTTGACTGGTCGACTCTACCCCAAGTTTCTTTTGACAACTTTGCTATCCCCTTTAGTGATTAAAAACTTAGGGATTTTTATTGACATGAACTTCTCTTGGACTGCCCAGCTGCAAGAAGTAAGCCGAAAGCTATTTGCATCTGCTGCATCTCTTAGAAGATTGTGTAATTTTCTGCCGACTGCCACCAAGATTGCGCTTGCACAATCCCTTCTTCTACCCATCCTTGATTTTGCAGCTGCCAGCTATCCTTCCTGAAGTACAACTTGATAAACTGCTTGAACGCCTTCAAAATTTTTGCATCCGGTTCCTACTTGGTTTGCGCAAATATGACCATGTTTCCGAATATGAAGTGGTTGCCAATTCGCCTTCGCCGGAATTCTCATTATTTCTCATATACTGTCCCTATTGTATAATATGCTTTTTTCTCCGTCCACTTTACCTAAAGAAACGATTTCAGTTTCTTTGCGACTCTCACACGAAATTACTTTTACTACATAGACAAATCTTTTACCGTCCAAGCTGCCCGTTTATGGAATGCATTGCCAGTGTCAATTAAGCGCGCACAATCACTGCCTGTTTTTAAAAGACTTGTCAAGGAGCACTACTTGTCATTGTGAATACTTTTCGATGTTAATATTATTTTTTTAATTGTTACATAAATGTTCCTATTTATACTAAATGTACGTCCCGACTTCGTATGGGTATACCCTTTATTTTAACGGGATTAAATATAACCTATGTCCTACGGACAGTCCATTCTACACATTGGTAAAAGATTTTTTTGAATCGGTCCAGTAGTTTCGGAGCCTATTCAATTCAAACAAACAATCAAATCTTTCCTCTTTATAATATTAGTGTAGACATGTCTTTCTGTGTTTTCTGTTATATTTAATAATTTAATATGTATGTATTTATGTAAATAATAATATTCTGGTATATTGTATTTCCTACTTTTTGTCTTTGCAACAGATAGCTTATCTGTATATTTGCACCAAGTGCAACCCCATTTAGTGTCCAGACTTTCTCCCATCCATTCCAGGTTGCCTGGAAGAGATCGCGAAATGCGATAAGGCCGGCAATTGTATGTTTTGTTAGTTTAAGGTTTCCTTTATGTATTTTTCATTTGGTGTACAATAAAGTATATATAAATAGATCTTCTTTCTTTTAGTCCATCCATAGATTGTTTTTGAGGGATTGACCTGTCCTGTGTGATAACTTAACGTGACCAATTGATTGACCATCAATTGTACTGTTCACTTGCTTGTAACGCTTTGTGTTTGTTGTTTGTTCTGTTGCTGTTCTACGAATGAGCTCAACTTCACAGCTGCGAATCGGTATTTATTTAGTAATAGTGGTTACTGTGTATTTATTAGATGAAGTAATTGCGGCTGATGAGCATGAAATTATTGTAACTGTAAACAAAAAGGTCGTGGTTAAAAGATAACAGCTATACTGCTGTTGTTTTTGCTTAATTTAAGCAACGCTTGCCAAGGTTGATCTGTGGATGGGTGACTCACGTTAAGTCATTCTTCCCGCCTGTCATTTGTAGATCTTTGGCAGTCGTTACGGACTGTCAGACGTAAATTTGACTCATTTTTTGCCGAGAACTACCGTATTACCCAGTTAATGTGTAGGTTGTGGAGATCTGTTAGGCAGCCGATCCACTGAAAATATACGGATTCAGCTGAATGTTATTTAACTTGGAGACGACCCATAGTTGAGAAAAGGCTAAGCAGATGAAGAGCTCGAACTGACACACATACAGACAGAGCAAGTACTTTCTAAGCAGAAATGATAAGGAAATACAGCGCCTGACGTAACCTCTGTTATGTAAGCGTCCCCAGCTGGACCCGTTTAGTGGAATATTGCACTCTGTCATACTACTGCTTGCCAAGCTATTTAATTCTAAGCCCTCCTACGCACTAGCGGTTGAACCGCCTGGCGGCTGACCGCGCGGCTATTCGCATATCCAGTTTAATATGCAACCGCTAGTGATTGTATGCACTTAACCGCCATCAAATGACATGCGTTTGCATATTAAACTGGAACCGCGCGGTTGACCGCCTCCGCGGCTGATCGCCCCGCGGCTGACGGCTATTGCGTACGTAGGATAAGTATAAGTACTAGCAAATTCAAGGTAACATTAAATTATAATAATATATCCTTATAATAATATCCTTGGACATTTCACACAACGCCATATAGTCCCAAGCTAAACAACCTAATGCTTGTGTTATGGTAACGAGATGGCTGATAAACTACTTATATACATTTTTTTTTTGTAAATACGTACATATTATAGATAGAAAAACACCCAATTGGTTAAACTTTATCCCGCGTTGTTTCTGAAACTCTGTATTTCAAAAGATATATTACAATTTATCATATATCATTGACAATTTATACGAAGACATTGTACAAATGTTATGTGAGACTTTTTACTAGAAAGAATAAAACTTAGACTAGATCTATGCTTAGGTAGAGTGACTGTTTAGATAAAAATAAAAAGCGACTATAACATGTCAGTGTTATTAAGTACACTATGTTAGTGCTATTTACAAGGTTTATGGGTTTTCAATAAAATGGAAAACATATGTAGGTACTTAAAGTACTTAGTTATGATGACATTAATGTTCATTTTGATGAAGTGTATAAATGGTTTATGTAGTCAATATGTCACATTAACGTGAATGATGGATGGAGAGACCAAAGGCCAAAAGATGAAAAAACCAAAGAGACGATGATGAGGAATTAAATGAAAAAGTAAGTGATAAAAACAAGGAAGAATAAAAATCTGGCCAAGTGCGCGTCGGACTCGCGTGCAAAGGGTTCCGTTGCAATTTCATATTTTAACATGTTATTTTAACACTACAGACTTCTTATAGGTTTTACTATATTTTTTAGGATTCCGTACCCAAAGGGTAAAAACGGGACCCTATTACTAAGACTTCGCTGTCTGTCTATCCATCTGTCTGTCACCAGGCTGTATCTCAAGAACCGCGATAGCTAGACAGTTGAAATTTTTACAGATGATGTATTTCTGTTGCCGCTTTAACAACAAATACTAAAAAACAGAATAAAATAAATAATACAACAAACTTGATTTTTTTGCCGTAATATATAATAATAGATAATGGTACGGACCCCATCGTGCGCGAGTACTCGCACTTGACCGCTGGTTAAATCTAGAACTACTCGTACTATCTGAATTTTCTCAAAATTGTAGGTTAAGTAGTTTTGGAGATAAGGGGGCGGAATGGTCATTTTTGGTCTATTTTCTTGAATAACCTCAATTAAGACCCTCACAATAAGTCCTTTCATTTGGTATGTCACACGATATAATTTGAAAAACTTTTCTTTTAAGTTTGACCCCCAAAAGTGGCTTACTTTACGTACGCGTCCGTGTTTGGGTCCCAGAAGTCCATAAACATACCAAATTGCAATATAATCGGTCCAGTTGATCCGAAGAAAACTGGCTGTGACAGACGGACAGACAGACAGACCGACAAACAGACACCCGAGTGATCGTATTAGTATAAGTGTTCAATTTTTACGGATGTTCGGAACCCTAAAATGGAAGTAAATAAACGCATGGAAGAGAGAAAATATATTTTATTAAATAAGCTAAAAAGTGACAACGCTGTTTGAACAAAAAATCTGTGAGTCACGTCTGCGTCAAAATGTTTCATTTCAGCAACATTGTCAACTTGCCAGACATTATGCTGTCTGACGTTGACGGACGGGCGTGATGTCACGTGACGGCTTGCTGGGAGAAGACAAGCACCGTTTTGCGCCGACCCCTAGTGGTGTGGAACAAGGGCAGAAAATGACGCTCGCCTTGAGACCAGCATCTATACTATACTTAATACTACCTAATATATTAAAGTTGACGAATTTGTTTCTTTGGTTGGTGGTCGCGCAAATCTCAGAAACTGTTGGTTCGAATTGAAAAATGATTTATTGTTGGATAGCCCATTTATCGAGGAAGGCCATAGACAATACAACATCACGCTACGACCAATAACTGCGGAGCATTAATGAAAAAAAATATAACGCAGGCGAAGTTGCGCGGGTCAGACAGTAGACACTTAAAAACAGCAACTTATTTCATTTTTTTATGGTTACGGCGAGCAGACCCTACGGCTCATTCCAATCCCAGCAGCCGAACGATTGTGTGTATCTTCACCTAAGAGACAATCTCGGTATCGTCATTAAAAAGTGATGCAATGATAAGGTTTGTTATGAAATTGTAACAATTAGATAAAACAATGTGCAACGGAAGCGTCTATCGCCATTGTTATCGGTGCATGCGTCTGTCACCACATAGCATAGGTCGTGAACCGACCGCGCATACTAGGTCAGTTAAACGACTCTACCACATTTCGACTGCAGTAGTGCGATTCACTAAGGCAGAACATCTTTACAACCAAGAAATCATCGTTGAAACATCTGATGTGGCATATATTTAATAGATGTAATTCAAAAATAAAACATATATTAAAACCTTCTTTCTTACATCCATGACAATAAAATACAGAATTGTTTCGATTTTCTTTTTTTTTTGTGAAAGTATAACAGAATAAGATACAGACAGTAGACAAGTAAAGTTAAGGATCTACTGAACCGATTTTGAGTTTTTTTTACCAATTGAAAGCGATGTCATTTTTTTTATTTGAGATGGGTTAGCTTTTGACTTTAGTCTTGGTCAGAGATGACAGAGACAAAGTCTACGATGGAGCGAGCCAGAAGGAGCCTGTTTACTCTAACTTTGAAGAGATTAGGGTTGTAGGCGTTCGGAAACACAGACGCAGGCAGAGAGTTCCACTCCTTTGTTGTGCGCATTATAAAAGACGTTTGGAAACGCTAATTGCGAATTCGTGGAATAGCAACAAGGTAGGGATGGTAAGTTGCAGTGCGTCTGGATGTCCGATGGTAGAAGGGGGCCGGTGGAATGAGCTGGGCTCAATGATGGCGCCGAAGTTCAGACTGGATGTCAACTCCGTGTCTAGAAGCTCGAGCCGATCAGTCACAGGAACAGACTGATATACCCCGAAAAGTAGGAGTTTGGTTGAAACGACTCCTTTTTGCGGTAAAAAGACACGCGTCTTTGGTGGCGTTAAAAGTGACCAGATTGTCGTCACCCCACTGGGGGACTAGGCTTAAGGTCAAATTTGTCCGCTCTATTTGTGAGTGTTATACGCTAAATATGTATTAAGCTGAAAAATACCGTCCAACGAAGTGGGCACGGGTCAGCTAGTCGTCCATAAACTGGTTATATACCATTATTAAGTTCTCTTGTCCTCACACTAACTTTCATATCTGGATTGGTTTTAGGTTTTCTTCAATTCAATACTGTTTGTAGTAAAATAATATTATGATTGAAGAGCGTGGGACAGGCAAGATTGAATCGTCTGCCATCCGTGTTGTATCACAAGACGAAAATATTTTATATAACAATGAACTAAACAATGAAAATATTATCAAGTCATTGAACATTTTACTCTTAAGTGTCTAAACACACAGTGCCGAAGATACGCGACCGAAGTTCAGCATGATTACGCCTGCAATACTCTTTGAACTACTGACGACACATTATGCCGAAATTACGTAGCGTTATAGCATTCAACTAAACTTCGGTCGGGCGTAATCTCAGCGGCCATTCGGTGGGCACCGTATTCTGTAAAGCACATATTATACGCGACCGAAGTTCGGTTCGATTGCCGACGAAGATCCGTTGCGGGGTGCAGCGGGAGGCAGGCATGTCCGCACATTTCGCCTCAGCATGCGCACGACATACTTTGTTGTGTCATTATTAAAACATAGGTCACCTTGGACCTAGGTGCACCTTGTTTGATTCAGAAAAATAATTATCGCGGTTGAGACGCGACCGTATTTATGGAACCTCAAAAGTAATAACGGAAGTTACCTAATAGGATCACTTTGTTTTGCGTCTGTCTGTCCAGCTGTTTAGGTAACACGACACGACGCCACGACAGCGCTAGAGACATTGAATACACACAAAGTTGCACAACTGAATTTCTGCCGCATAAGTTCGGCACTTATGGAGTGTCATATGCAAGAGTGTGATGAGGATGGCTTCACCAAAGTGCAGAAGAAGAAGAAGAAGCCTACTTGTCGCAATCAATGCGGTACTGGACTGGCAGGACCAAGTATGCTGTTACGTGCAGCGGTACCTACGACGTTGCTGTATGTGTCCTACTACATTTTTTTTTTTTTTTTTTTTTATGCGAAACGGGGAAACTCTTGGCCCAAATCTCACCTGATGGAAAGTGATGATTAGGCCGAAGATGGAAGCGAGTTTCACCCGGAATCCTCCAACATAGAGGAACTGGCTATCATATCTCTAATTGCCGGAACACAACAATGCTGCTAACATTGTTGTTATGGCGACAGACTTAGACATGATGGTGGTAGCTTGCCAGGCGGACTTAGAAGTCCTACCACCAACCAAACCGAGCAAAAAATTTGCCCCCACTGGGAATTGAACCCGGGACCTCTGGGTCTGAATCGAGTGGTATAACCACTAGACCACGGAGGCGTTTAGTGTCACCTGTTTAGCACCACCCGGGGACCACGTGTAGGGATTCGCTGAAGGGTATTCTCCTACGGACGCGGGTGACTCGGCCCCCAAAAATGTATGTGCTGTATGTGTCCTACTACATCACTCCACGAAGGTTGAAGAGATCGTGGAGTACATGAAGGTGAAGACCAGCTGGACCTTGAGGGTCGAGAAGTTGGAGCCGCGTCACAACACCAACTTCAAGTCGTTTGTGGTGCGGGTTCCGACACAACATCTCGACAAGTTCCTAAAGGAAGAATTTTGGCCGAAGGGTGTAGTTTACCGACGTTTTCGTGGCAGGCTATGTGACACCGCGCAGCGTAACACGACGCCGTCACTTCGTGTGTCTTAAAGTTCTTATTTTATATGTATTAGTTTATTTTTATATTCTGTTGTATAAGTTTATTGTATTTTGTATGGGCTACTGTTGCCTGAAATAAAGGAATAATAGTAATAATAATAATATCAGCCGAATACGTCGGAACGTAAAATCAGTCGTGAAACTTCGGTCGCGTACTTTCGGCATAGTGTATTTAAATACTAACACTCCCTACGGCCCAAAGGTTAAATAATGTATGAAATTGCGGATTCGAATCCAGAGGGCCAATTATACTTAAGCAACGTTCGCATTCGCATGTCGGTCACAATTTGTCAGAAATGTATGTTTTTTTTTTCTGGTAGCGACTGAGATATGGACGCAAATGTTGTTTATAAAATGTTACGTAGAATTGGCCTTCTTATAGGACACAAGGTCATGTTTTCAAATGTCATTTATTTCGATTTTAAACCGACTTCCCAAAAAGGAGGAGGTTCTCAATTCGGTTGTATTTTTTTTATGTTTGTTACCTCATAACTCCGACAATTATGAACCGATTTGAAAAATTCTTATTTTATCTGAAAGGATGTAAGTACTTGCAGATTGTTCCCATTTAAATTTTATCAAAATCGGTTACGAACTTTGGATTTTAAATCGAAATAGCTGGAATTCGTCTACTTGGATGATGGTTTTATGTCATCCAAGTAATCGAAATTGCGTATTTTGCTTTCTGCGATTTTGCAGCGGTGTTGTTAGGTGTGGGGTACCACGAAAAAGGGAAAAATAAAAAACTTTTTACAAAAAAATACAACCGACTTCCAAAAATAAAAACACTACAAAGTAAAAAATAACTTAAATTTCGGAATTCGGTGTCAAAATACGAAGAAACTAACAAAAACACCGACTATTTTTAGTTATTTTTTACTTTGTAGTGTTTTTTTTTGGAAGTCGGTTGTATTTTTTGTAAAAAGTTTTTTTATAGTACCTATTAATAGATCTTTTACTAGCAAGTTTCCTCCTAGTCTCAGAAAGGACGAAAGAAGTCAGAGAGGCAGTGGTTCCATTACAAAGACTACAGTTATTCAGATATGCATCTGAATATCGGTTTATCACTGGAGCGTTGTTACGTATGATAGGCGACAGAAAAAGTGCAATAAAGGTATCTGACCCACAAGGGTACATATATTGACTTTCTTAATATCAAAAACTGAATTTAAGACATAAAGCTGTCGTGAATGTTGACGTCTATCGTAATCCGTTACGTTCTCTTAAAATGAAAAACGGCTCATAGTTTAATAATGTTCGGGTATATGCAAAGGGCTATTCTGGAAAGGTCAATGTACTTTATTGCAAGTTCATCTGGCGCCTATTTTACTGCCTATCATTCATCAATATGGTGAATGCTACCGATTGTCTGATGTAGGGCGGGCAAGAGCTCTACAATAGCTCTACAAGAGCTCTACAAGAGCTCTACAAGAGCTCTACAATAGCTCGCAAGTGATTCGCAATATTTATCTCGTTTTAAACTTTACTTGACCACTGCTTTGCAGTTTATCGCTGAATATGGAAGAGTTTTTAACTTAAAACAATGGCCCCGTGTTTTTGTAAGGGTTGCTAAATGAATCAATGCAGTAATGGAACTACATAATAAAAAGGAGTTCCGTAAATATTACATCAGGCACAGGTATTGGAATGTTTGCAGCACAGTCCTCTATTTTTTTTTTTAATGCGAAACGGGGAAACTCTTGGCCCAAATCTCACCTGATGGAAAGTGATAATTAGGCCGAAGATGGAAGCGAGTTTCACCCGGAATCCTCTTACACAGAGGAACTGGCTATCATACCTCTAACTGCCGGAACACAACAATGCTGTTAACATTGTTGTTATGGCGACAGACTTAGACATGATGGTGGTAGCTTGCCAGGCGGACTTAGAACAAGTCCTACCACCAACCAAACCGAGCAAAAAATTTGCCCCCGCTGGGAATCGAACCCGGGACCTCTGGGTCTGAATCAGGTGGTATAACCACTAGACCACGGAGGCGGTTAGTGTCACCTGTTTAGCACCACCCGGGGACCACGTGTAGGGATTCGCTGAAGGGTATTCTCCTACGGACGCTGGTGACTCGGCCCCCTAAACAACTAACAAATTTGCAACTAGCTAATGCTCGCTGCTTCGCCCGCGTGGATGTCGGTTGACAAATTATATACTCAATTCTTTATTGCATTCCAGAATCAAAAAAAGACTATCGTTTAAATATTCGTTTACACTGCAATAAAGTTATCTTAGTAATAGTTTTTTTAATTTATTGGATACTTGTGCAGTTTTTTCTCATTTCTTATTGATTCCGGTAACATGTTACATATTTTCACCGACATGACCAGAGGGCTTGTTGATTGCGGGATTTTTGTTGGTTGAGTCGTGTTTTGTGTCGGAGTGCGTATATCTTGTCTGTATGTCTGCGCGTGTAGTGTAAAATTCTTGGTGTTTGTGAACGAATTTGCATATTTTTAGTATTTAAATACTAGACATAGTTAATATTAGTTTTATAAAAAATACAACCGACTTCCAAAAAAAAAAACACTACAAAGTAAAAAATTACTTTAATTTCGGAAGTCGGTGTCAAAATACGAAGAAAGTAACAAAAACACCGACTTCCGAAATTAAAGTTATTTTTTACTTTGTAGTGTTTTCTTTTGGAAGTCGGTTGTATTTTTTTGTAAAAAGTTTTTGTAAAAAGTTTTTTTATTTTTCACTTTTTAGTGGTGCCCCACACCTAACAACACCACTGCAAAATCGCAGAAAAGCAAAATACACAATTTCGATTATCAAAGAATCATCTAAATAGTCAAATTCCAGCTATTTCGATTTAAAATCCAAAGTTCGTAATTGATTTTGATATGATTTAAATGGGACCAATTTGCAAGTATATCCTTTCAGATAAAACAAAATTTTTTCAAATCGGTTCATAATTGTCGGAGTTATGAAGTAACAAACATAAAAAAAAAAACGTACAACCGAATTGATAACCTCCTCCTTTTTGGGAAGTCACCGACTTTCGAAATTAAAGTTATTTTTTACTTTGTAGTGTTTTGTTTTTAGAAGTCGGTTGTATTTTTTTGTTAAAAGTTTTTTCATTTGACATATGCTGTCGAGGACTTTGTTTTAGAAGGTTTAAAGAGGAATCATTTCGTAATACTTGATTTTTGCGTAACTTAAACCGTTTACGCAGCGCACGCAACGGAAGCTTTTTTCCCGCTTGCAACATTTCTTATTGCTGCTCCGCTCCTGTTGGTCATAGCGTGATGTTATATGGACTATCCAACGCAGAAAGAATTTTTCAATTCGAGCCAGTAGTTCCTGAGATTAGCGCGTTCAACCAAACAAACAAACAAACTCTTCTGCTTTATAATATTAGTATAGATACTAAACCCTACGTCGAGAGCCACTCTATCCATTGGTAAAATCAGCACAAAAATCGATGCAGTTTTTGAGTGTATCGCGAACACACAAACAGACAGACGCGGCGGAGGACTTTGTTTTATAATATTTAGTGATGCGTTACAACATCCTCTTGCACCATCAATCAAGAGCATTAAACATTTGCCGTCACCTTGTAGACCTCACTCAGAGTCATCGTTAATCAGTCACTCAGTGTCAACCCCTCCTGTCTACAAGAACAACAACTATAGACTATGACAAACAGCCCATGGAAGCTCAGTGTCGCTCCTACAACCATTACCAATCCTTACAATAGAACATCATGCAAACTTGTCAGATAAACAAATGAACTGCGTTTAGAAATGCTACAGAAATAAATGATTTGGTTTCAATGAGCTCATCTACATATAGTTCCAAACTAGACTAGCTCTACCCTACGACTTAGTTCATGTACTTGAACCACGGTCCAGTTTTACAAATATGAGCCTACAGCTGTTATGAATTTGTTTTTTAACACCGACTTCCGAAATTAAAGTTATTTTTAACCGACTTCCCAAAAAGGAGGAGGATATCAATTCGGTTGTATGTTTTTTTTTATGTTTGTTACCTCATAACTCCGACAATTATGAACCGATTTGAAAAATTCTTATTTTATCTGAAAGGATATACTTGCAGATTGGTCCCATTTAAATTTTATGAAAATCGGTTACGAACTTTGGATTTTAAATCGAAATAGCTGGAATTCGTCTACTTGGATGATAGTTTTATGTCATCCAAGTAATCGAAATTGAGTATTTTGCTTTTCTGAGATTTTGCAGTGGTGTTGTTAGGTGTGGGGTACGACTAAAACGTGAAAAATAAAAAAAAAATACAACCGACTTCCAAAAAAAAAACACTACAAAGTAAAAAATAACTTTAATTTCGGAAGTCGGTATCAAAATACGAAGAAACTAACAAAAACGCCGACTTCCGAAAATAAAGTTATTTTTTACTTTGTAGTGTTTTTTTTTTGGAAGTCGGTTGTATTTTTTTGAAAAAAGTTTTTTATTACTTTGTAGTGTATTTTTTTTGGAAGTCGGTTGTATTTTTTGCAAAAAGTTTTTACATACAAAGTGTCGCCGCCCAAGTTTCCTCTTAAGGATGGGAAATCATCAAACAACTCCTCCCGCTCTGGGCGGAGCTTCAGGAAGTGTCAGGCTAATACTGACTTAAACCATCCCTGTTCCTCCTAATGCCGCGGTGACTCTTTCGAACAAATTCTTCAATATTCTCGACACACAAACTCCTCAGTATCGTCTACGTGTTGCCGCTGAAGAGCAATATCTTTAATTCGGCAAGCCAGCGGTCCTTTTATTACCTACCTTTTAATTTCAAGTAAAAATGCCTTCGACGCACCGAGCAGCTATACTCGTAAGACAAGAACGTGTGACCCTCTGCCGGCCGGGCCGACGATCGACCTTCCAAACATACCGGTTGTCTAGCCCCAACTGCAAGTATAAACACGGTAGCCGAACACGTCTTACCTGGAAACATTGTATTTTTGGACATCCTAGTTCCTACTGCATACGGAAACGTTCACTTATGCAGTATTTTAAAAATGATAACGAGACCTCGTAATACACTATTATTAATATCGGCTTAGAAAACCCCTCGTATTTTCGTGAAAACACAATAGGGAATATGCATGAAAAAAATATTTATGATCTGAACAGTTTATCTAAAAGTATTGGAAAATATAATACTAACTGTGAAATTAGAATCTAAATTGTTCGAAAAACGAACGAGATACAATTATTTTAAACAAATATATCTGTCCCTCTCGCGAAAACGCTGTTTTCTATGGTAGCTGTATAGTCGTCGTGTAATTTGACGTCACATTACGTATCGGACTTCTCTTTCTAACTGTAGTCTTTGAAGCTTTATAACTTAATAAATGATGAAGGTATTTAAAAAATAATTTCATGATTGTTTACTAGAGCTAATTAATATTTTATTATGCAAATAAAAAAATCGCATGCATATTCCCTATTGTCAGGATCCTCCGCAGACATTGAATTTATGTCTCTTGCAGTTATCTGTGCCTTGTGTGATATCCTCTAGCCTTTATTTATTTTTAATTATTTTTTATGCGCACACAATACCTATACTTAAAAAGAAAATTTTGTACAGAGAAAAGAGCACAAAGGTACTGCTTATTTCAAAAGAAATTTCTACCAGCAGACCTGCGACAGAAGAATTTTGTAAGAAACTAGCTGACCCGCGCAACTTCGTCTGCGTCACATTTGCCATTAATGCTCCGCTCCTAAATAATATTGCGACTATAAAGTGAGATGTAAGCTACCCTATCTTTCAAGTTGGATCAAACTGCACACGGTGTGCAAATTTGATTAAAATCGGTTAAGTAGTTTAGGAATCCATCGCGGACAAACAACGTGACGCGTAATTTATATATTTTAAGAAGATCATATAGTGTGTCAAGAACCAAAGAAGGAATCTTTAAACAGATTTTGCTTCTTTTACAACCACGGCTTTGACATGACACGACACGACACGTAAGAACTTCGATCCGTACCTTTAACATGTCATACTTTATACTTTTACAACCATGGCTTTGACATGACACGTAAGAACTTCGATCCGTACCTTTAACATGTCATACTTTATACTTTTACAACCATGGCTTTGACATGACACGTAAGAACTTCGATCCGTACCTTTAACATGTCATACTTTATACTTTTACAACCATGGCTTTGACATGACACGTAAGAACTTCGATCCGTACCTTTAACATGTCATACTTTATACTTTTACAACCATGGCTTTGACATGACACGTAAGAACTTCGATCCGTACCTTTAACATGTCATACTTTATACTTTTACAACCACGGCTTTGACATGACACGTAAGAACTTCGATCCGTACCTTCAACATGTCATACTTTATACTTCTAGTTGCGTTACGTTCGGAATCTTTCAAAAATGTGATCCCTGTCCAAAACTCACACCTTTCTTTTGCGAGTGATCACTGTCCTTCTCAACGTCATCACCTGCACACATATTAGCTAACTCACACTGTCCGGTACACCGCTGCGCTAGCGAAAGGCTACGAAGCTGCGCCCGCGCCGGCGCGCAGTCAGTGCGCACCATGGGCCCGACGCGCGCGCTGACGCTCTTCGCGCTGCTTGCCGCCGCCGGCGCGAGCGCAAGCCCCGACATTATCTTCGACTTGAGCGGTACGGTTCTGTAATAAAATAATAGTTTGCTTGTGGTGTGTGCAGTGATTATGAGGATATCTCCCTGATGTGTGTCTTGTACTGGAAGGGTTCCGAAAGCTGTGTGTGTGTGCTTTTAAGGGTCCATAGTAAAAGGGCCGATGGGTCCTCGGTTCGAGTGTTCAAAATTAGATTAATGTGCTATGTCAATTCTAGAAAGTGCTATATAATTATTTGGGTGCAAATAATTCTAGAAAGTGCTAAATAATTATTTGCACCCACACAGCGCAGCCCTTTTCGAAAGGATGTGATTGGTATACTATGATTCCCATCAACGTTTAGAAAGGTGAATTTCTTGATGAATTTGCATCGCTCACCAGTAACTCAGTGTTTAGTTATTTTTTCATAGTACTTACGCTGCGCATACTGCCTCATTGGTTTAGGTATCGCGAGCGATATATATACTGAGCGTTAGGTCCTCGATTCGATCTTGATTTTTGAATGTGGAAAATTATGAAAAACTTAGAGTCTGAATTTATTTCATGTTTACGGGTATAGCTCGTTACAGTGAACTCCATTATAATATAACAGTGGGACGTGGATAGCTATAGATACCCACGTCTCTGCTCGCCCCTTCAGGTCATAATGGCGTTAAATTTCGAAGTGTTAAGGTGTAGTGAGTTGTAACTTATCCAGTTAAAGGGGACGTCGTTTGCATTAGAAATTGTGTCTAATATAGCAGTGAATACTGATCGGTTACGGTCAGTTGATCAGTTTTGAAATTGTGAATTAATGAAAGACGCAAAAAAATAAAGAAAGTAAATTTAATTTTTGGCACAACAGTGTACACTAGCGCGGAATCCATAGAAACTGTTAGTATAATTTGTGACAATAAAGATTTATAGTTTAATTTAATTTAAATTTACAACTTAGGTAAGTAATCCGCCCTTAAGACGACCCACTGACCAAAAAACGTAAATTGAAACGAAAATAACTAGAAAGTTTACCAAAAGAGGATCAGCCTAAGGTCAGGTGGCAACAAATACAAAATCCTTTATTTCAAATAGACCAGTTACATGCACTCTTGAATAGTCTAAGTCTCAGTCAAATAGATGAAGCTAATTCTGCCGCGTTAGCGACAAGAGCAGCAAGTTGTTCTGCAACAAAACACTCACCGACCTTATCTCCAGCGTGGCAGTTGCACGTTCCAAAGAGTAGATCCTATGGAGAAGAACGTGCAAGAAGCTCCATGGACACTCTTGTCATTACGACCTGATGCTGATTTTCAGCTGCTGCATACGACTGCCATAGTTGTGGTCATTTTTAGTATTTGATATGTCACACGTCGCAGTTGATACCCACGAAATTGATTCCATATCCAAAATGCATTTTTTACGTTATTATGCGTCCGTATTTGGGAACAGAGAACTTCATAGGTATGTGTTTAAATTCTAACTGAATCAGTCCAGAAGATTCGAAGAAAACGCCTGTGACAGACGGGCAGACCAGCAAACAGACACACGTGTGATCCTACAAGACTTTTGTTTTTCCATACGCTTTAATATTTCAGAATCCTAATAAACACAAAAACCGACCAATTGCGAGTCGGACTCGCGCACGAAGGGCTCCGTGCCATCGTAATCCTCCGGTTTCGTACCCGAAGGTTAACCAACGGAACCCTATTACTAAGCCTCCGCTCTCCGTCCGTCCATCCGTCCTTCCGTCTGTCCGTCCGTCTGTCTGTCAGCTGGCTAGAACCGTAAAAGGTAGGCAGTTGAAATTTTTATTGAGTGTGTACTTTTTATTTCGTGGTCCATCCGTCTATTTGACAGTAAAGCGTAGAGGCACAATTTGAAACTAATATGAACTATGTAGATCTACGGTCCCTTAAGAACACATTCAAAAATTAACGGTCATTTACGTGACATTTAGTAAAACTCACAACCAAATCTAAACCTATGGATTGCCTCCCGTTGACTTCTAGAATCGAGAAATTTTGCAAGAAGCAATAACTCAAATCGAGTAAAGGAGAAAGTCCGTTAGCCACTCATTTGTAATATTATACAAACACATTTTATTACAAACTCATTTTATCACAAACTCGGAAAGCACGTTAAGCTGTTGGTCCCGGCTGTCATTTGGACATCTTTGGCAGTCGTTACGGGTAGTAAGAAGCCAGAAAATCTGACACCATTCTTGCCAAGGATTACGGTGTTACCCAGTTAATGGGTTGTGAAGGTCTGGTAGGTAGCCGCTCCACGTAAAATACTGATATTCAGCTGAATCCGGTTTGACTGAAAGCAGACCCCAATATAGTTGGGAAAAGGCTAGGCAGATGATGATTTTATCACAAACATATTTTATTACAAACATATTTTATCACAATCACATTTTCAGACATTTACAGTTAAGGAATTACCATTACATTAATTATAAAAAATAAAATAAGTATGGGGGAACTTTTGGGGGTCAAACTAGAAAAAGTTTTCAAACTGTATGGTGTGACATATCAAATGGAATGGCTTACTGTGAGGGTTTTAATAATATACATTTTTTTTATAATTTTAAACAAAATAGTTTTGAAGTAATTCAAGAATTTAGACCAAAACTTACCATTCCAAACCCCTCTTATCTCCGAGTTTCGGAGATAGTGGAGGAGCTTATCTCCGAAACTACTGAGCCAAAAATTTGGGAAAAATGCAGAAATACCTACTAATACAGGAAAACCTGTCTGTAGTGTTACAATATTAAATTGGTTCGGAGCCCTTTGTACGCGAATACTACTCGCACTTGACCAGTTTTTCTTGTACTCGTCCCGCCATCTCCTTTGCGGCCGCGGCCTCGGAATCTTTGAGGATATTAATATTGAAATTTTCTATCTTTCTTGCTCAGCTCAGTTACTTTAAGAAATTGCCATTTACCGGCAAATAAATGTAAACAAACTTTTCCTCTACTTCCTCATTACATTAGTTTAGCTAAAATTGCAAGCTGTGAGGAGATCTAGGCAAACACACGCCATATACTTGAGTACGTATTGTATCCAGTGTAGGTGAAGTTAGCAGTAAAGCTCACGGCGCGCTGTGGACGGTGCGCGGTGGTTCACTAGAAAGTCGTCAACCAGCGCTCTTCTCAGCTAATACTCATATTTTCTAACGGTTTGCGGGAAAGCATCGTTTGTGCATTGTATCTGAGTGTAATAATGTCACTTTCTCGATGGCATTTGCACTCAATGTATTGGAATCTAACGAGCTTATCTATATTCACCTCACTTTAGTTTTACTGGCTGACCAGCAGCTGGTCAGTGTCTCCTCTATTTCTTGCAACATTCCTATTTACGCAATGATATATACTCGTAAACTGTTGATTTATTTATTTATTTCCTTCTTACATCTATCATGACAGGTTTAACTCAAGGCGATAATACGCTAGATGCATTGCCCGAACTGAACTCTGAAATGGAAATATAAAGAACAATCGCGATACCAAACTCGCGCGCTATGTAGTATTATTAGGAGTGTCAGACTCTTACTGAATAGAACCCGTGTTCCTTCACATTTTCTTTGCGTTCCAGCTACGTATAATTAGGTACCTATCGATAGTGCTTGTGCTGTTTCGATGATGGTTCATTCGTCATTGTGTCTCTATTTGAGAGCATTTACTCCTGACGGTAACTCGTAAGTCCAGACGACAGTGAGATCAAATTATTATATAGAAAGTGAAAAATTATTCTGTATTCCTAGAGACTTTTTTCCGGAAAAAAAGCTTTACTAACCTTTGTCATTCAAATCGGTTCATTTGTCAGTTAGTTTGATTTGATGGTGAAGAGTAAACGGTCTAGAGGGTTCTCATCTCGCAATAGATGAATAGAGCGTGTTCTATTCATAAATATTTGTTGTCGCTTCTTGTTTTTGTTAGCATAGGTACCTACAACCAGTTCTACTGTCTATTTCCTCAGGTATAGGTAGTCATTTGGCATCATACCTATATGTAGGACTACAAATCATCTGATATATTTGACATGTCTGATCGACTGATCATTGACATTACTATTTATTTTTTATTTAATTTTGATGTAGATATTGAGCATGTAGCCGGATCACTTAACTATTTTTTTTCTATATTTATTTTAACAGACTTAGGCTGAGTTGTACCATAGAAGAAGTTATAGTTAAAGTTTGCGTCAAATTTAACACTAACAGTAGCGCTGACTATAACGGTTATAGTGAAATGTGTTGCACCAGCGAATTCATTAGCTTTGTTAAAGTTAAAGGGAAGAGTCAAGTCAAGAGATTATATTCAACGCGTTTGATAGTTGACGGATAATTTAACACAAACAATAACACTAACCAGCGGAAAGTGAGCGGTTACAGTTACGGTTAAAGTTATGACGTCATTTAACTATTTGTCAAATGGTGCAACTAATTTTTGGCCTAATCGATACTTTAACTGAAGTTTCGATGTTTGTTATTGTTAAAGTAAGATGGTGCAACCCAGCCTTAATTTCGTCGCAAGTAACGTTCTGTAGTGTTTGTGGTAGGAGTGTGTGGCGATTAATCATATGATAATATTTATTTTATCTTTTTACAGGCTCTTAATTTCTTGCCTGTCTTAATTTGTTATCAGTTTAAAAAAAAACCTTTTAAAAGACATTATGCATCAATCAGTAAATGTTAGTTTATTTATTTAAACGCACGGAGGTACAATGGCGCACTTAATGCCTTAGGCATTTTCAACCAGTAAAACCATTACATACTGTCCCTTTATATTCATAAGATATTGTCCTAAAAACACCTGGAAATATAACATTGAAATTGAAAACGTAACACCAAACTGCAGTTACAATTAAGTTAAGTTATGTAGATTACACGGCGCCTGTAATGCATGTGATATAAAGGTTCACATTGACCTCCACCATCCGGCGGCGCGCGCGCACAAAGGATGTGCCGGCGCACACTCGCGCGCCAAGTTCGAGTTCACTTCCTCAGCACTACATGCATGCGTTTACGCAATTTATAGCAGTATTGTGTGCTAACGTGTATTTGCAGCCTGTATAATGTAGGTCCCATTCAGGACTTGAGAGAAAATAAATTGGTATTTACACTAAACATAGATAGGCGTGATCCATCGTTTAATCAAATGCCTGCTTATACATTCATCTGAAGTCCATCCTGCCATCCATCCATTCTATTCGTCCATTCTGTAAAAACATAGTTTCATATAGACTGTCGCGTCTGCCGTAAAACTTAAGGTGGATTTCATTATCTAGAGACTGTTAGAATCTCGTCCTGCTGAGTCGCGGAGAGGGATGCAACAATATTAATTAAACACACTCCGTCGTTTCTTTACAATTTACTAGCTTTTGCTCGCGGCTTCGTAAAAAAAGGTACACTAACCGTTGCCAGGGACTTAAATTTTTAGGTCTCTGTACCAAAATTCATCAAAATCGGTTCAGCAATTTAAGACACAGAGAGTAACAAACAAAATCACTATCGCATTTACATAAGTTAGTATTCAGAAGATTTACGCGACGAAATCATTGAGTACCGACCCTCGGTATCAATATGATGTGCAGTTCAAGATTGCACCAGAGCTACCAAACGAAGGCTCATTAGAACTACCAAATGAAGGAGAGTCACTAGAACTACTGCTACTTCAAGTGTGTGTCAGCCACTGCAGGCATTTAGAGCTCGTTTCCTAACAGCTAGCAGCAAAGTAGAGCCGCGTGTAACATCGCGCTACCGTAACGTTGTGCAAGGCGGCCCGATTGCCGAGTGCCGACCCTCGCACTTACACGCGACTATTAACTGCAGCGAAATTATGAATACTTGTCTATTGCCGCATTCGAGACGTTTCGGTGGCTTGTGAAAGGGCACGACACCCACCAATACGAGTGTGTATCAGATAGTCCATCACTATAGATTGCCAGCATTGTTTACGTCCTATGTACTGACTCCGGGCTGACTCGTTGGTCTGGTATTCAAGCGCTATAACCGCTGAGCATAATGTGCGGGGTCGATTCTCAGATCGGTCACAATGTCTTTGTATTTATTCAGTAGGAATGTAGCAGTAGGAATCCGAGCCTAGGGTTAAGCCCAGTAGATGGTGATAAGCTCGTTCTATTGGGATTTAAACTAACTTAATTACGTACTATAGTTTTGCCTCAAGATAACCCGCCGGTTTAAGGATTCGAGCTCGCTTCCTGGGGCGATCGAGTCTGGTATCATTAACCATGCACCTATTCACTTTATTATTGCCTGTATACATTTATATACTGAATTTTTCCACCAGGAGTTAAATTATTTTCGTATAATTAAACTCCTGGTGGAAATTATATTATAAAAGTATTGTTTTCCATAATTTAATTGAAAAGCTTTTCCCTCCATATTCAGTAGCGGTCGCATACAAAGGGCGATTACCATGACAATGTGTTGACAGCATCGCAGGACACGTTGCTAATGCCAGTCACTGCACCCGCCATGCGGCACCCGCTGCCTAGCGGTGCATTCTAATCGCCTCGCGTTCTATGCTAGCCTAGTACTTTGTCAACAGTTCTGTTCTCAATTGCAAGGATGCACTTATCCAAACTTGAACTTCAGTCAAACTGATGCAGCTTTTGATCTTCTATAATTGTATGCTATACTGTCCTAGTACTTTGTTCGCTCGGTCATAAGTCCCTGTTCTTTGTTTCGTCTTTTAATATTTTGAAAAATTGAAACAAGAGTATGAAAAGAAATGATGAATGGATTGTTGATGTGAGAGATAATATGGCTAGGAAGAGAGTGAGATCTATGTTGACGGCTACTACAGCTCTGTGAAAGAAGAAGACATAATGAAATGTGCGTCTGTTTGGGAGGAATAAAATATTTTTGTCTAAATAAATTGGGACCTTACGGCATGTTTTACACATGTCTGTAACTTGCTCAAACGTTGCTATGCTTGCAGCTTGCATGCCAGTGGCATTCATCAGTCAGAACTTGTTAATGCATAATGGCACGCAAGGTTAAACGCGCTAATGTCAAGCATACTTTTTGCAAGTGACAGGGATGTATGTGTATGTACGCCTTTTAACACGGGGCTTGTACTTGCAGATGAGCAGTACTACGCCATGCCGCAGCTGTTCGCGCTGGACGAGTGGCCGGGCTGCCGCGCGGCGCGCGCGCCCTACTGCGTCGGCAGCTTCGAGCTGGCGCCGGCGCAGCGGCCGCACCCGCTCTACGACGTCATGCAGGTGAGCACTACTACTGCAAGAGTGGCCGTGCTGCCGGGTGTTTCAGCTCAGGGTAATCCAAAAAAGATAGCTGGTGTATTCTATTCTATTCTATTCTATTCTAGAATGTGTCAAAAAAGATTGACGTGTAAAAGATTATTTACCAGATTCAGCAGACTACAAGCATTTTCCATGAAACGTCTGCCTGTGCCCTGTTCGATCCCCACAACCCGGTCAGTGTGTAATTAACACCCTTCGTTAAAACTTGTGGTCATACTATAAAGATATGAATATCAGCTGACACCAACGGTATGACACGCTTTCTGAGATACGAAGTAGTCTTGGCACCCATCCTCGGAGCGACCTCTCAAAGGTTAAGCTGCATGCTTAACCTTTGAGCGACCCATCGTCGTGCTGCTGTTGTTATGTAGATAAGAGCCAGGTAACATCAGCCCCTAATGTTGCTTCTATTGCAAGCCTGGCCTCCTTTCTATGACAAGGAGGGCCAACAGCGAAATAGTGGGTGACTGATGCCACACATATTTAGTCGATTTAAATAAGTTTAGACTAGGTATGTCTTTAGTCTGCGAGGATCTTCACTGTTGCTAGATTTGAAGCCCAGCAACACTCTTACATTTTTACCACTTAATAGAACTGGACTTAAGGCAACAAGGTATACTTTGCCTTCTTGTCTTAAGTCCGGCCCCTTCTACCATCGGACATCCAGACGCACTGTAACTTACCATCCCTACCTTGTTGTTATTCCACCAATTCGCAATAAGTGTTTCCAAACGTCTTTTATAATGCGCACAGCAAAGGAGTGGAACTCTCTGCCTGCGTCTGAATTTCCAAATACAAGCCTAATCTCTTAAAAGTTAGAGTGAACAGGCTCCTTCTGGGTAAGCTCGCTCCATCGTAGACTTTATCTCTGTCATCTCTAGACTAGACTCAAGAGCAATCCCCATTTCAAATAAAAATAAAAAATAACCACCTACGTGCGACTGTTGTATATAAAGCTTAAATAAATAAAGAAGGCGTGGTGTCATTAGCAGACCATTGCACAATCGCACATAACTGCAGATATGTAGTATTGTATGAATATCCTCATATTTCCGAGCACGCTCGGCGCCCGCGCGGCTTGCCCTACTAACCATCACTTTCAATTTCGCGCGACCACTATATTACCTATTCCGATTCTCATGTATGTGCTCATATTATGTCCTCTTACTCGAATAGAACTGTAAAGTTGTGTAACCAGCGACTATTATTAATTACTTTCATTATCATACTAGAACGTTATTAATTATCGTATTTTATTCAAATCTTTTTTGCAATTTGACGGAGCCGTATAAAAAAATAATATTAACCACTACATTCAATATTATCATTTAAACTATTATATAAAATCCCGTTTACATTTTCTTTACAAAACCACAGTTATATTTAGCCAACGCGATCGAAAAGCGCGTTCAAAACAAGCTTTTGACACAAGTTATTAACATCAACTGTGACCTTTCTGCGACGCTCTTACAACCTTTAGTTATGTTGACACTATTGACAGATATGGAATGGCTTTTACTCGCACTTGTTTGTATTCAATGTAGTCGCGTCAGCAACATCTTTGACTAATGAACTCACGCACAAAAGCTGACATACTGACAATCAAGTTACATTGTAAACACATCGTTATCCTCCGAGAGGCGTCACATGTCACACACATGGGTAATATTCATGTGTTCATTATTCTGACCGTTCAAAGCTAATTTTTTAACATTTCTTTGCCACTAGAAAAATGGCCTAGTATCATTTAACACAAAATGTTCTGTGTCGCAAGCTCTTGTCGAAGTGAAACCGACGGGCATCCATCATGGTCACTCATTATAAGTGTGTAAGTATCCTGCCAACACTCCATAGACTGTAGAGTACTGGCACATTGGCTGCGGCCACTCAATAGTTTGTGTGATTGGCCAATGTGGGCCAGTTTCGACAAACTCGTTATAACATCTTCGTAAGAGAAGATTTTGACAGCAAAGAGGTGTTGGTGAAAGGTCAAGTAGTACCTTGTTTAGAAGGTTCCTACCATATCCAAGTGTAACATTATTTGTAAACGGGGGCACCTGAAATTCTTTACTGGCTTCGAATTATTGAAAGTTTTATTCAGTAACAAATTGGATTGCTCCCACATTAATAACTAGCTTCTCACACGGCTTGGCTCCCGTGGTCACTCTCACTGGAGCCGCGCTGGAACACAGTAAATATTGTCACTCGGTGATATGGAAAACTACTCTTTCTATAATTTGAATTTTAAATCCGAAAGTCAGCACAACCCTTTAACCAAAATATGTTTTACTACCCATCACCCGCGTAAGGGATGTCAGATAGGTAGTGGCTTTATGTGAAATGCTGGTGTGCAGACTGTGCTGCTGCAAATTTCATCAATCGGATGAGTAGGTCAAACATATAAATATAAAGAGCCAAACTCTTTACATTAAACTAACTGGTATTTTATTAGCTTTACTGAAACTGCGGACTGATTAGTTACATGAAGGGAGCGGCGCGCAGTGAAGGGCCCTAGAGGGGGTACTCACTAAGGGGGGAGGTCAATGAACCTCGCTCACGTGCTCCGCTGACCGGCCGCGCGGGAACTCACCTTGAGCTGTCCGATTTAGAACTAAATGCACCAAAACAGAAGTACTGATGCTTGGACCTTTTCATCAGTTGCATCTTTGTATATTGCGGTCGATGGATGGTATGGATCGTTCAGATCGGTTCAGTGTTAGATGGATTACTTTTATCAGTCAACCATCGGAAATAGAAAAAATAGAAATAGAAATCATCGATCTAGTTTGTAACTTTTGTAAGTAGGCTCCCTTTGATTCGTTGCACCAAGGAGTTTGTGATAAATATTTGGAATGGACTTTCTTCCAATAGGAACTGCAGTAAAGCAAGTTATGTAGGATAATCACATAAAACAAATACAACCTCATCGCCAATGTTATTGACCTTAGCCGATGGTTGCTCAATCAGCAGACAGCTCATTGCTCAACGACGCAGAGTCTGAGTGCGAGGAGCCGGGTTCGAGTCGCGGTTGAGCAACGATCTCACCAGGTAACTAACTAACAGTCAGGTTAATTGAGTATCAGGCATAGATTAGCTCCCGTCACCCGAATGAAGCTAATGGCAGATATTTATAGTATTTTAAACTATTTTAACTTGCTTTAAGTATTCTAAAAGGGTTAGTAATTAACATGAATTAGTCAAACTATGTAAGTAAGTACTTCTATGCCGGTTACCGCGAATTATGTACAAGTATTTGGTAAACTTGTTCATAATTCGCGGTATCCGGCTTGTTCTTTCTGTACAACTACAAGAATGACCCTCGAAGGAGAGCTTTTTAGAAAAGTGTGTTGTTTTGTTAAGAGTGTGTATTCCGTCCACTAGCGCCGCCAATCGTTTTTTATTAATTGTGGTAAATTTAAGACACGTAGATAAAAAACCGCTCTGTAGTGCACTAAAGTGTCACATGGAGATTATTTACCGTAAATGTCAAAATAATAACTCTGTGGTAACATTTACAGTACCAGCCGGCGATTCTGTCGACATCTCACCGTGATCACTTATGTGGAGTGAACGATAAGCGAGATGTCATGCCATCTTGTTTGTATGGTTTGACAGCTCACTTGTCTTTCCCTTCGCCTCGACAGGGTGTCAGAATCGACCGGCGGTATCAAATTTGATACCCACAGTTTAATTTCCATGTATTGGGCCTTTCTGGACCTTGGGTTTATCAACCAAAACTGTATACCTTATCGATATATTGATGCACTTAATCAACTCAAAGATAAATATATATATATATATATATATAGATTTATATATATATATATTAAGTTTTCACAAAAACTGGTTTAATATCAGCCGGCTAACCCATATATATAATAAACAAAGAGATATACTCGGTGGACGAATACAAATACAAAATCCTTTATTTCAAATAGACCAGTTTGTAGGCACTTTTGAATAGTCAAGGTATGTCAGTCAAATAAATGAAGCTAATTCTGCCGCGCTAGCGACAAGAGTAGCAAGTTATTCTGCAACAAAACACACTCACCGACCCTATCTCCAGCGTGGCAGTTGCACGTTCCAAAGAGTAGATCCTATGGAGAAGAACGTAGAAGAAACACCATGGACACTCTGTTAAACACTGCCTTTTTACAAAATCATGGTTACTTTATTTAATGAGTCTATACAATGCAAAGATAATCTTAAAATCTTCATCGAAGTTCGGGCATTTTTAGTTGTTGTGGAGCGGACCAGCATTGAGCCAAGCATTTTTGTCGTCAATGTACTCCCCTAGTTTATAATATGCTTGTTTGCATAGTGTGCGTTTTACACAGTTTTTCGTCTCATTTATTTCTAGTATATGTGGCGGTATTTTGTTATAAAACTTTAAACAGTATCCCATGAAAGATGTTACTAATTTAGCAAGTCTGAAACCTGGTTGAACTAACTGATTCCTATTTCTAGTGACATAGTTATGTCTGTTGCCTCGTTTACTGAAAAGATGTAGATTCTTTCTAACGTACATAATATTTTCATAAATATATTGACAAGGGACCGTCATGATGTTAATTTCTTTAAACAGTTCTCTTAGAGAATCTGTGATGGTAAATGGCTCTGATGGCTCTTTTCTGCAAAATGAAAATAGACTCGATGTCAGCAGCCCGTCCCCATAGTAAAATACCGTAAGACATTACACTGTGAAAAACGACGAAAATGTATAGGAACCCTGTGTCTCTAGTATGCCTCTTCTAATCGGTAACTACTACACAAGCACTTCAGTAAAAGCAATAGATGCGCAGCGTATATTTACCATGCACCGTACTACTTACGCACACAAAACAACGGTCGCTATCGTTTTGCTGTGCACTGTGTAAAAGTAATTTATTTTTCAAAAACACTAGTGATCGAATAAATCGAAAAGTTATCGAATCTTTTATTTATTACGCGACAGAAATAAAATGTTGAGGCCTAAAACTAAACAAATAAAAAACGGCATGTCCAGGAAAACTATAAACACTCCACCGATTTATTAACCTAATTTAATAACTGACTTTACGAAAGTTTGTTATGTATTTTTCTATTACGTTGTAAATAATTCAAATAAGTTAAAACACGTTATTTTTCATCGATCTTCTAACTCCAGGGTTAATTCGGTTGACAATTTTAAAATGAAATGTTATAGCGCGATTTTATTCATCAATCGACATATTGTTGTCGATAGTTTTTAGTAAGATTCCAGTGGTAAAATATTCTTGCGACTCTTCCCCAGCGTTAAAAATGTTCTTTATGAGGATTACAGAAACCGTATTGTCCAAGATTTCTTTGTTAAAGTGACGTAACATCTGATTCAGCATTAACATTACTTTATAACTGCGATCAAATTAATATTGTATTTTTCTTTTGTGTGATAGCGCTACTCAGCGAACACCGTGGACAACTTCAACCACACGCGGCTGCACCGCGGGCTGTGCCTGGCGCGCAGCTGTGCGCAGCACGCGCCCGCGCGCGCGCACGACCTGCAGCACTACCAGCTGCGCGACTGGTATGTACCGAGCGACTAGTTGAGCACACTGAACAACTTCGACTTCATCACAATACAGTTAAGTAGTGTTAAACTTTACCAGGTATGGCAGACAGTTGGGGAAAGCTCAATAAAGAGACATTTCGTGGTCAAATGTCAAATGACTGAAAGTGACAAGATACTTTTTTTTTCACTATTGATAGGCATACGTTTGATCACTATCTCACCTGATGGTAAGCGATGATGCGATCGAAGATGGAGCACGCTTGCCTAGAAGTAACCTATTTCACTCTTGACTTAAATACTCCCAGTTTGTAGCTATCAGGGAACACAGGCTCTGGCAGGGAATTCCACTCCTTAGCTGCACGCACAATGAATGTGAGCTTGATGAGAACCTCAATCGTCTGAACAGTTGCTCACAGAGGCCCTCTAGTTAAAATTAAATCGAAAAATTCAACTCTTTTTGTGTGCGCGCGTTGATGTCTTTACAATGTGAAAGTTTTTGATCAGCGATATTTTTTTATTGAGAAGTTTAAACGTCGCCGTCGATTCAGTCAAAACGGTCAAAACTAACGTAAAATTGAATTACTTCTACAAATTCAGATAAAATTCTAGACGCAAATTATATTTTTTTAATAAAAACGTAAGTTTACATAACATAGAATTTGCATAATTTTAATTGCCTCTTAGCTTAGGTTTCCATTGGTTTTCTTAATTAAGGTAATTAGGCATTGGGGTCATGCATATAGTGTTACAGCTGCTCGTAATAGCATCAGTCATTAGTAGCTTGTTACGTGTAATAATTATTATTGTTACTTCTTCCAATTCACACATATTTTATTTCTCTTTATTTCTTTTGGGCGGCTAAATACAAACACGTACGACACTCTACTGACTTCCACTTGTGTGAAGTCTATAATAATAAATAGTGTCTTATGTGTTTGTGTTTTGTACAGCACCTGGTACTTTGGTCCAGAAAAAGTGTTATAATGATGCTTTTGCAGTAATTAAACTAAACTTGAAAATCAGCACAATTCACAAAGAAAACGGTCCTCGGTGCAGCCGCCCGTTAGTTACCACTTAGTACTATTTTGTATGTGGTTTGACTAGACAGAAAAATACTCCTAATGACATAAATCATTACAGAAGCCATTTCTTTTCTACATAACCTAAATATTTTACTTCCCCCAGGTTCACAACGTGCGTGAACGCGCAAACGTCGGCGGCGTACAATCTGTCCGCCTCCCTGCTGCACCTGGAGTACTGCAGCCGCGGCGCGCCCTCTACCCCGCCCCTGACCGCCAGCGAGCAGGCCTTCGCTGGGCTGCTGACGACGCTGCTGGCGCTCAGCGTGATCAGCACTGCGCTCGAGCTCACGCTGCCCGACCACGCCAAGAAAGGTGAGCGTCTCCTCATCAGCATCTAATCCCATCTATCTCTGAAGGAATTTTAAGGGGTTATGAAGAACACAGAGGTAAATGGCATGCAATCTAGAAGTGGAATAAATTAAACATGACCACCACCCACCGGGGCGCAACAATCCTGCGGATCCTGTGGTCTTCTTATTAATGAAAATGTGTTTAATTTTCCAAAACTAGGCTTTAAGGGAGTACGTACTAAATCCACGCGGACGAAGTCGCGGGTTAAATTCTAGTTCATTATATTCATGCCAAGTCTTATATAAATCATAGCTCTTTTTCCAAATAAACAAAATTTGCGTAAACAGAATAGCATAACGCTACGTAACGTATTCGCACGGGTCACTGACAGCGGCGCGGCGGCACACTTATTTGAAACCCATGACCACCTCGTTCGTCTAGCGCATTGGTTCCCAAGAGCTTTAATATGGTCCGCGGATTTATAATATCCATAAAAGTTACCAATTGGAAAGTAATAAATAAAATTGAAGCGAAGTGATGTTAGTTTCTACCAGGAATATTGTGTGTTCTATATATATCCTCGATACTTTTTAATTTAAATAAAAGTTTGCATTACTGAGTTTTTTTTTTCAAGATTGATTGTCCCTGCTAACAATTAAGAAACTAAATAGTTTAAATACTTTCTCAATATATATACATACTTTCTGAATATGGTCCCAGGTTCAATTCCAGATCGCAGAAAGTATTACTGAAACCGAACTCAGTAAATAACAGACAAAGATAATGACGTTCTCCGTATAAAGTTATAGTCCGTTATGAACTCGCCCGCATGTTGTGCGACTCGGGCCCCGGCGATGTGATTGCTGCAACCGTAGATTTATTTGGCCACTAATCGTGTTGCTAGCCACAACAAAAAATATAAGATTGCGCCACATTTGCTGACGGGTTCTTTAGGTTTTTTTTCAAATTCACTGAGATTCAACTCCGTTCTAGGCTATTTCTGTCTTGACATATGTGTCAAGGAAATTATGAAATTGAGATTTTTGATGAAATCCCTAATGAAGATGCTAAAGTGACAATTCTGTGGGCTCAGTTCCCTAAAGGCCTAATACATCACCAGGTTTGAAACGGTACGAACGAAACCAAATGTTGAACTATAAATCAGATTCCTAGAACTTCAACAGGACTTCATTCTATAATATAGCAGCACTAGTATTTATTAACTTTATGAATGTTGTTAATCAAATAAGATTCAGATTCAGATTTATTTATTGCTTGTCACAGGTGGGAATTAAGTTCTTAAAGTTATTATTGTAGCACGTATCACTGTAACATACCCATGAGGTGTACAATGTTTTAATAATGTAGGTACTATTAACACTGTCAGCAGAAAGTATAAAAAGTTCACTTCTCATCAGTACATTGTATAAGTAATAAATCAAACTTGTTTACCACTATGTCATAATCAGCACGTCCGCGATATTCGGAACTGCGGATCTCCATATTGTTTGCGTCTAACTGGAACGTGGCTCACTTTCGTTCAGTGTGGGGACCAAGGGGGGGGGGGGGGGGGGGCGTGCCGGATCAATGAGCCAATCTGTTAGTAGTCCACTGTAACACGAGTTACAGCATCGTTGATGAATGGGTGTCTTTACAGGCGAGGTACTGCCAGTCCTGATCGATTTGTTAGTAATGCGAATGTGTTGAACGCTTAGTTTAGCAATGATGTTTTTTTTTTGTAATGCATGCTTACAAGCTCTAATATTTCAATAGAGCAGCACCTGCAGCACAGACGAAACATTCGACAGGATCCAACTGTAATCGTTTACCTTACAAGATCCTTTGCCTTTAAGAGCAGATAGGACCACTGGAGTTCTTTTTATGAAGTCGCAAATATTGTAAAGTTTTCAGGAATCTAATCTCCCTAAAAAGGAGCAGAAAGGGCCTCAGCGTGGTATATCTCTTACGTGGTATATACTTACGACCTTATAACACCTCAGGAGCAAAGTGGGCACTGGAGCGGTATACAGAGTGAAATGTGCTTTCAGGGCCAAATCCGACACTATGAGGAATACTGAAAAACACTGAAAGAAGCCTCGAGCCCGAATTTTATGAAAACTAAAACTGCATCATTGAGTTTTTGAAAAATCGTTATTCGTACCCAGGAATCGAACCGGCTGATTTAGAAAAAACTCACCCTGTATTATTACACCCCCAAAAGTGTAGCCAATAAGGATCAAATTCTGGGGCATGGCAAACTAAACAAAGTATGCAAAAAATTAGGAAAGTCAACTTTATTCACACACACACACACAAGGTCGTAACTCTTCAGGAGCCTAATGAGCCTTGAAGTGGTAAATTCAATTGCATTGGCATGCAATAAAAGAGACAAATCGACTTTATTTCCACACTTACAAGGTCGAAACTCCTCAGGCGCAGAATGGGCGCTAGCCTGGTCCATCCCGTCGTGCTGGCGCGCGCTGCACGAGCCGCCGCCTCGCTCGGCGCGCACCGACCTGGCCTCGTTCGACGGGCTGCGCGTGCTCACCATGCTGGTGGTCATCATCGAGCACGTCTGCTGGATCACCACGCAGACCTACCTCACCGACACCAAGATCTATGAGCAGGTGCGCTCCTGGCTTCACACACTTTTAACCGAGATCGTGTAGGTGTTGCACTGTAGGATCGTCTGATGTTCTCAGAGTAGGTTGAGCTATGATCATAGCAGGATGGCTGTTACCGCTGGTAGCAGCTATGTAGGTAAGGTAGGACAATAAATGGCGTGTGATTGTAGCCCATCAAGACAGGGCTGTTGCTGCAATTTTTTTGGTTGTAACAAGTTGTACACCCGTGTGTCAATATAATTTTCCTTAACTTACCAATTTGTAATCAACCAAAACTTTTCCCATGCTGCACAAAAGCCTTCCCAAATTCACACAGGTATCATTTTCGACATTGCTGTGTTTCCTTTCTCTTTATAATCCCATCCCATATAAGTCCATAGCTCACTAAGTTGTTCTCCCCAGATCCGCGGCTCGGTAGACGTGGTGCTGATGACGAACAGCACGCTGGTGGTGCAGATCTTCTTCATCATGTCGTCGTTCTTGCTGGCGCATAAGCTGCTGCAGCAGCGGCGCCGCGGCGAGCACGTGCCACCCTTCTCCACCTTCGTGACGACCATGGTCAACAGGATCATCAGGTCGGTCAGGAACATCTAGAGCTTTATAGTGTAGTAGCGATACCTTGAGTGCCTGTACAAAATGACAATTGTCAAATGCCTAAAACGTTTGGTATTGAGTGCATTGCAGTGTCCGACCGAAACTACTTTCTACAGCAACCAATATTCGGCTTCGGTGGCTTGTATGGAACAAGAGACATGCTGTGTCACATGGCAACAGGAATAAATTGGCTTAAGGGCAGAACGATGTTTGTGATTATGTACATTCGTTCCACGCAGGGTGAGCCCGTCGTACTGGGTGGTGGTGTGGTTCGCGGCGTCGTGGTGGGAGCGCCTGGGCCGCGGCCCGCTGTGGGCACCGCTGGTGGGCAGCGAGGCCGCCGTGTGCCGCCGCAAATGGTGGACGCACCTGCTGTTCCTCAACAACATTCTGCAAGCCGACGACAAGTGCCTCATACAGACCTGGTGAGCCTTCTAAACTTCTCCTTGTTTTTTTGCCGAGATCTTGACCTACTCGTGATTTATGCATCGACAATATACTGTTGTCTCGCTTGATTCATTTCAGGCTACCATGACATCATCTCTCCGATCCATATTTAGAACAGAGCATCAGAACTTCGTAACCATCACCTTCGTTTATAACTTTCCTCCGGTCTTCCTTCGGTCATAAAGTGGAAGTGGGACGATACAACAGATTAAATGAATTGCTGTTTGTATAGACAGCGGGATGATCCGAGATCAAAAGCATGCAATTAGAGAAATCGTGATTTGATGAAATATCGATAAATAAACGATGGACGGCATGACCAGCCAAATGCTAACTCATAGTCTTTGGATGTTGCGTACTGCACCGTTAGTCAAACACGTACACTTCATCCCCCGTCCGGCAGGTACCTGGCGGCGGACATGCAGCTGTACGCCGCGTGCCTGGCGCTGACGCTGGCGCTGTGGCGCTGGCGGCGCGCGGCGCTGGCCGTGCTGACGGCGCTGCTGCTCGCCTCCGTGGCGCTGCTCTTCGGCCTCGCCTACTCCTGGCAGCTCGTGCCGACCTACGTCATGCACCGCCCTGAGTGAGTTCATTCATGGGGTTCTTCACATGTTCTGTACTAGTTTCCTGTAGTGGCTTGTTTCGCAGGAGCCGTGTGTTGTGGGATAAACAGTAACCTATGGTTCACAGTGATGGTTTAGTGGGGTGTCTCTTTGTTGTGCTCATCACCAAGTCCAGTTGCAATCTTGGAACATTAAAAAGATTGTATGTCTTATGGGAATGTGCAAAATGCTACAGACAGTAGGTACAGTGGAATCCGTGTATAATGACGTCGAAGGGAATTGACAAACACGTCATACTAAGCGGACGTCATACAAAGCATTTTTGTGAAAACAACAATCTTCTTTTTTTAGGTAAAAACTTATCTATAATATAAAAATAAGTCAGGTTTTTTCTTCCTAACGCTATAACTCCAGAACACACGAACCGATTTCTACGGTTTTGCATTCGTTGGAAAGGTCTCGGGCTCCGTGAGGTTTGTAGCAAACGAAATTCAGGGAAAATGTGACGCAGACGAAGTTGCGTGGGTCAGCTAGTTTTAATATAGAAACATAGTATATTAAATCGTTGAGATGACATTTTACTTACATAGGAAATCACTAAAAACAATGCGTGACGTTCAACTGTCAATATTACTCACTGATATTCAAAACAAAAACAAGCCATGCGCCGAACGTCGCGCGTCGTCGGGAATCAAAGAACATTGCCGGAGGAGTAAAGAATCATGTCGGTCACTATAAACGGACAAAATTAATTAAAAATGAGTCTTAATAAGCGACATGTCACTGTAAGCGAAGTCATTCTAACCGACTTTGTTACAAAGAATTTTACATGAAAACCAAACTGCGGTTGGTCAATATCGTATTCTACTGTAGTTGGTATTGACACTGTGACCTGTCCTGCAGGTCGGTGCGGCTGGCGTACCACAAGGAGGCGTCGTTCAACGTGCTGTATCAGTCGCCGCTGGGCAACGTGCCGGGCGCGCTGGCGGGGCTGCTGCTGGCACATCTGCAGCACGCGCTGCTGGACATGGACGTGCAGCTGCCGCGCTACAAGGTACACACGAACCTTTCTTATTTCCGTTACGGGATGGAATCCTCATAGATGTCCTCCGCCCGCTGGGGCGTACGGAGGGAGCTGTCAGACCTCTACTGACTAGAACCACCTCGTGTTCCTCACACACTTGCATCAGGGCTACAGGGGTACTTAAGCATTCTCCAACGTAAGCCCCGACTGGTCAAGCGGTCCCGCCCGTTGTGCCTAGCTGGAGTGGTCCGTCCGTCTAGCTGGCGGGGACTCTGTTCCACAGCCACTTAAGCTCAGAAACTCTGCAAGCTACATATATCAATAATTCCAGTGAACACTATGGTCCTACTAATGTAAGGTCGTACAAACAGCAGGTGTAAGAAGCACGCGGGTTTTGACATCATTATTTATGGATTAGAACTCTTGCAATGGCGGCACGCAACTGCGGCTTATTAAAGTTTCTCTCTAGGTAATCATTACCGTTTCATATAAAGATCTTTTCTCTGCGATACCCTCCAATCTTTGTGCACCGCAATGCAATCCACTTAGAATAAACTAACCACCGTAACGCAAGCCATTCCTGAACTTATATGACATAACTATACCTAAACAATAAACCTAGGCGATCTGATACGAATAAGACACACAATACATGAGCCAATTTCATGCCTAACGAGTTCATCATATTGCCTAAAAATTTAAACACAGAATTTAATCTATTCTATATTCTATACATATAATAAAATCGTAGAGTTGCCGTGTCTGTACATTGAATATTTTCGCATAAAAAATACATAGAAATGTCAGAAAAATGACATAGAACACAAAAAAGCAGTTTTTGAAATTCTTTTCTGTTTGTCTGTGCGTCTGTATGTCTGTGCGTCTGTATGTCTGTGCGTTTGGAGGAGCATCACGCATAAACCACTGATTGGATTCAAAATTTAGGTACTTCGAAATATTAAGTGATAATCGGAGCAACATTTAGTGTTTATTTCATCAAAATCGACCCACAAAATCAAAAGATATCGAATTTTAAAGTTTACGAAGAAACTTCATCGAGCGCTAAAATAGGTTGTTTTCATTGAGACTTCAGATACTTGCAATGCCATCTATTGAGAAATTTTTTAATAAGAAATGTGTGAAAAGACCCCGAAACAATGTATTTTTGAGTTATTTTTTAATTAAACACATAATGTTTATAATTATATGTTATTATATTATCATTATTTATCGTAACGTGTAAGCTTCTAAGTTTGAACTTATGAGTAGTTATGAGCATAAAGACAGTTCAGTTACGTTGTAGATCGATAGATGGCGTTGTACTTATGACGCGTTTTTCTGAATCGCGGTGTTAAGATTCTCCGCAGTAGCATAAGGTCAGCCCCATGTTTTATGTTGTTTAATATAAAGACGTATAATGTTGAAATTATTAGCTATGGAAGTATGGATTTGATTGAATTACTAGAATGTTTTTCGATTTACTGGGAGGAGAGGAGAGTCTCCTCCGGAGTCCGGAGTTACCTGTATCCATAAGTAAACTGTTTTACTAACAGAAGAGATGAATATTTGGTATTATGTTTCAATGTTGCTAAACTATATCAGCCGAACACGTCGATCTTCAAGGTTAAGCAACGCTTGCCGAGGTCGGTCTGTGAATGGGTGACCATTATAACAACCTAGCCTTTTCCTTCCTATATTGGCTCGGCTTCCAGACAAACCGGATTCAGCTGAATACCGGTATTTTACGTGGCGCGGCTGCCTACCAGACCTCCACAACTCATTCAATGCAAGATTTCAGTCAGATTTTACTGGCTTTTGACTATCCGTAACGACTGCCAAAGATCTACAAATGACAGCCGGGACCAAAGGCTTAACGTGCTTTCTGAGGCACGAAGGAAACTCGGTATGTCAAGATGGTCACCCACCCACAGACCAACCTTCGCAAGCGTTGCTTAACCTTGAAGATCGATGCGTTCGTCTGTTATAGTTTAGCCTTGAAGATCGGCCCGTGCGGCTTTAGCCACGAGCTCCTCTATAATAAATCGATTCTATGAACCCAGTAAAACTTTTTTGATATTATAAAATCTTAAAACAAACTATATTTATCAGTGGTCTACGATCAGCAATATTGTCAGTAAAAATCGGAGAAAATGTGTTTCTTTTTGGACTGTTCTGGACGAAATTAAGAATCCACTTGATTCAGCACCATTCGTTCGATAGTTGGTTTTGTTGATTTTGATTCAAGATTAGTTTGTACCAGGAGATTAGGTACCTGGGCTGGTCGGCATTTCAACCGATAGAGATGATACAGTGCCCTGCATTAGGTACCCTCTTCATAATTATATTCTTAATTCGAGAGAGAGATCAGGATACGTAACTGAACGTAGATTTTGTATATTATGCAATCTATACTAATATTATAAAGCAGAAGAGTTTGTTTGTTTGGTTGAACGCGTTAATCTCAGGAACTACTGGTCCGATTTGAACGAGCTCCTCTATAATAAATCGATTCTATGAACCCAGTAAAACTTTTTTGATATTATAAAATCTTAAAACAAACTATATTTATCAGTGGTCTACGATCAGCAATATTGTCAGTAAAAATCGGAGAAAATGTGTTTCTTTTTTGACTGTTCTGGACGAAATTAAGAATCCACTTGATTCAGCACCTCTACCACCAGCAATCTATACTAATATTATAAAGCAGAAGAGTTTGTTTGTTTGGTTGAACGCGTTAATCTCAGGAACTACTGGTCCGATTTGAAAAAATCTTTCAGTGTTAGATAGCCCATTTATTGAGGAAGGTTATAGGCGTATATATATATATATATATAATCCCGTGATATAATCACGCTGAGACAAATAGGAGCGGAGCAGTAGGTAATGGAAAATGTGACGCAGACGAAGTTGCGCGGGTCAGCTAGTGTTTTAATAAAATCAGAATTCGCGGTCGCGAATCTATCATTCCTCAGTGTGTTGGTAGGTAGGTAAGTAGGTACCATAAATACCTAGGACTTAGCTGTGGGCCACTTTCACTGTTGCGACTGGTTTCCCGCGCTTGTGCAAAACAACCATGGACCTCAAATACTCACAGAGCGATGTCGAGCAGGTTGTCCGAAATGGTACCATCGGAAACAGCTGGATGAGAGAATTAGTTGATGACTGAAACAAGGAGTGCTTTTTATCTTAGGTACCTACATATACAGCATAGTGGACTGCAAGCAAGATCACGCACTATAGTTTAATAATGATGACATGATTATAGCCGTAATGCAGTCCGTCCTGATTGCTGGATGGTTGCTGATAACATATTGGCAAGATGATGTGTGTGATTGTACCTATTTGTAAACAATCTAAAATATCCCCCATCTGCATGTAGACTCAACGCCTACCTAATTATTAAAGAGTGCGTTTAGATAATGTTAGTAGTGGTTCGACAAGATGTATGTTTAACTTAATGCCTTACATCTAGCAGGCGTTGTCTGGGGGCACATGAGTACCTACTTATCTAGATGACAATGACATGTTGAAGAGCAGGTATAATGAACATTATGCCTGTGGCACTACAGGCATTTATACCTGCTCTTATTCAACAAAGTGAGAGGACATCGGTATTCACAGAGCAGTTTAGGTTTCCTGTAGAAAGTGAAAAGTGAAACTGTTTTTTGAAAAAGTTCTACCTATCTACTTAGATCTAATTAGGTAGGTAGGTACCTACCTATGTTGCGTAGGAAGGTAAGACCTATGTAAGCATGTGTTTTCAATGTTATCAAATCAGGTTCATTCAGTAATAAGACTAGAATTGGCCATTTTTGTGAAATACCATGACAAGGAAACGAACTTAGGCAAATAAGTACTTACCGTACTTAGGTACATGGTAGGTACTTAGGAGAATTCACTCCTCAGTGTCTATTCCTTGTGGTAGAAAAATGAAGTGTTTCTCTTGATTATCCTCTTAAGACTCGGTTTTTAATAGCTAGTGTCGTGTTGCAGATATTCAGCTGGATCTCGGTGGCGTCGGTGCCGGTAGCCGCGTGGTGGGTGGCGGCCTCCCCGCTGGCGCTGGGCCGCGGGCCCCCGGGCCGCCTGGCCGCCGCCGCGCTGGCCGCCGTCGAGCGCCCCGTCTTCTCCTTCTTCGTGGCCATGGCGCTGCTCGGAGCCATGAACAATGTGCCTTGTGAGTTACATAGTAATTTCGTTCAGCAGTCCAGGGCTAGTCTGTGCTAGCTACATTTTGTATGAAAATGTTGGTGGGATTGTCGACTATGTCAGATCCTCGGCCACGTTACGCCTGGATATGGACGCGCGACTTACAAACAATTATCCACGCAGTTGAGATGGCTCTCCTCTCCGTGTAGACATCACGTAGCAGTGGACGACCAACTTTAAAACACCAATCTTTTAGTAGCTTGTACGTACCTACAGCAGAGGCGTAACGAGGCAAGTACCTACAATATGAAACCTGGACGCACTGGACTATCGAAAGGGGGCTCAAAAATGACAATTATGAAATTTAAAAATATAAACTTTTCATTGTTTTCATAATTTACTGTGAACCACCACCATACCTACTCTTATTTTTATTTTATTGTTTGATTTATATTTATTTCGTGATTTCAGCGAGAGAAAATAGGTGGTGTGCTTCGACGCGTAAACTGAGGTCCACAGTCGGATTTGTTCTAAATGTGATAGTCTGTGTTACGGCACTGAAGACTGCAACGATTTAGAAAATATATATTAAGAATAAGGATAGTTGCGATGTCTGTTCTCGTTTGGTTCGAACTGGCCATACATTCGAGGCGGCGTTTACCAGACTGGGCCTTACCAATTTAGCCTACGCAGGCCCCGTCTGTCCTGGGTTGCGGGGCTTACTGCAATCCAGGTAGTAAGTATGGTAGAGAGGCCACGCAGCGTAGGGTCCGGCACTTACCGAAGATAGTTCATGCAGGATGAAATGGTTTCTAAGTCAGTCATTTCTTGGGCCAAATTGATTTATTTTTGATTGATTGTTTCTTATATTTACATTAGTATAAATGTTTAGAAAATTAAACCTATCCGAGGTGGGATAAAAAAAATTTCAAGCTCTGGCACTGGAAAAGCCTCCCTTAAACCTGTCCAGGTACCTAAGTATTCTTTTCCCAGGCCACCTGGAAACATTTACAATAGACGTCTAGGTCGTCTCGCCACTTCTTCCTAGGCCGGTCTCGGTGGCGCCACCCTTCCTTAGGCACCCACTGTTTCCTACCCAATTATCTTACCTTCATAAAAATACTGATGGCCATTCAGAATAATTGTCTAATTTATATAATCAGCTACTTACCTAGTGCTAACCTCTGTAACCGCGCACCGTGGTCGAGTGGTCGCCGCTTCCTTTGGTTGTACAAGCTTCCTGCTTCACTTGCGCAAGAGTCGACGCGCGACGTACGGCGTCTTTCAACTATGTGGCGCAGACGATTACGTAACGACCACACATTTATCAAGAGTTCCTATACTTGTGTGATAATAAAATAGACGTTAGATACTACCTACTCAATAACATTTCTGAAGAATCTTGATTTTATAACTTCGAAACTTGTAGCTATAAACTTTCTATATACAAATGGTAAGTATATGTACCTAGTTGTAGAGTGGCGTCGTTTAACCGCGGTTACGAATTATTTGCGCATTGCGATAGCCATTTGTTTCATAACAGACCATTGCGGGCTGCGGGAGTGATCACACGATACCTACTTCTATTTCACTTATTTTAAACACTATACATAGTTTAGTAACATGGGCGCCAGGAGGGAGGTGCTAGGGGGTGCACTTAATTGAAAGTCAGAGACGTCCTTGGCTTTTAATTAGATATATGAAAACAATACGAAATTAGAGAATATAAAATTAGACAAGCGGAATGTCGTAAAAGAGAGCCTAGCAAATCCGAGGCGAGGTCGGTAGGTAGGTACTACTTGGAAAAGTAGCCTAAAGACACTCAGTAACAAACAATAGGTAGAGGTTGTCGAAATTGGTTCAGCACTTTCATTGATTCTTTACAAACATACCTAATTATTATCAACTCAATCTAAGCACAGGTAGATAATAACTGTGGTGGTTAAATAACCAGTTATAAACCGGGATAGGTTCGCCTAAGTAACGGGTGTCGCGGCGTTGTTCCAGCGGCGGTGCGGCGCTGCCTGTCGTGGCGCGGGTGGGCGGCGTGGGCGCGCCTGTCGTTCGGCGCGCTGCTGCTGCACATGCCGCTCAACAAGTCGCTGGTGGCCGCGCGCCTCATGCCCTCCATGCTCGACCGCCAGTCCGCGGTAACACACCACCTATACTACTTCATCATCAGCAAAGCAGCCCACTGCTGGACGGACTAAGCCAGATAGTTCCGAGTCTCGGCTACTCTCGAGCCGTCAGCTACCAGTACCAGCTTTCGAAGTTGGCATCGACTCAGTGAATTGTGATTAGATTACCTAGTCGTGATTGGGAGCAGACTTGGAATCAGAATTGTTCTGCTTGCCCTCAAATGTTTCAAATAAAGAATTGCCGAGTAACTAGTGTATGGTACTAAATGTCGTTAAGTAGCTAAGTACTACCTAATGATTCTGCGACCGTTCTCTTGACATACAATCGTTATAATAGTGTGTTGTTCCATCAGATCCTGGAGTGGTTCGGCGTGGCGGCGCTGTCGTACATGGCGGCGCTCCCGCTGGCGCTGCTGGCCGAGCTGCCGGCGCAGCGCCTGCAGCGCGCGCTGCGCCGCCCGCGCCGCCCCGCGCCCCCCGCGCCCGCGCCGCCGCCCCCCGCTCACGACAAGCCCACCGACAAAGCCGACTTGTGAACATCCTCGACACGAAGTAGTACGACACGAGTGCTTAACAATAATTCCTCCACTAAAATAAGTCATGCCGTCTGCCAGTCCACCCCTACGGGCTGCGGACGCACGTTGTGTACATAGCTCAGCACTCCACTCGTTACTACTCTGTGATTGTGATTGTCAATGTTCAGGCTTGGACGGCATATTTAAATTATTCTAGGCTGGACCTAGTCGGGTATTGGTTCCAAATTGTGGGTTCTCCCCAGCGTGGCACTGAATTGTAATTAACAATTTTATCTCTGACTACCCACATATTAGTGTAAATCAGCGTTTCTTAACCTCGGATCGCGACCCAAAATCAGACGGTGGGATGAGGGTCATAGGTTTAAAGACAAAATGCTTGAATTGCTGGGTCATGGAGTACTAAAAGAAAGATTTACCAGAATGTGTCTCACGAAATGTTGGCCAGAATCATCTGGAAAGCCTTAGGCGATTATCACACGGAGCGGATTTCGTAGCGGTGCCCCGCGCGGTAAGGCGGTTTACGTGTGTTTAGCATCAAAGGATTTATTAGAGTCCAATGCGACATGAGATCCGCTTCACCGCCTACCGCAGCGGTTCGCGGTGCCGTGTGTTAATGGCCTTAGCAATGAATATCAAAAGACCTTTTTTTTGTTTGCGTTAGGAAAAAATGTATGTATTACGCAATTCCCATTCGGGGGAATGAGGGATATGTGGGACTCCCCAGGCTGACCCGGTATACCCCATAAACGATCCAAAGAAATTCCCGCATCGTCCGAGTGGAGGGGGACTGGGAGATCGGCGCATCCTTTGCGTCCAGTCCACCTCCGAGTGAGTGAAGCTGAATTATCGTGCTTGGTATTTTAAGAAAGTCTTACTCATATTTTATAAAGATATTCATTTTTGCAAACCACGGAATTATAGTTAATCCCATTATTTTATTATCACTGGAAGGTAAGAAAAACATTAAGACTTCAGATATATTTATACTTTGGGTCGCGAACCAACAGGTTAAGAATCGCTGGACTGTAAATAATGGACTCGCAGGCGCTACCGACCTTTTTCCGACAGATAAACAATTTCAATTATATAGAATAATGAATTTATCAACATAAGTGAATATTCAGAGACAGACCGCAGAGTGCAGCGCCGATAAATGAGCGAAAAAATCTGTAATATTTAGTGTGAACTAAGTATTGACAGAGTTTTCGTGAGTACGCAACATCACACAACTTGGCCACGCCAAGCTATAGAACGCGAGTTTGACCTACTATTGTAACATGGTGAGACATATGTTCAAGGGCCATGGTGCCCATAGGCTTACTTGTAATACAGTGCTTGATGAACTGATTAACATAGATTAAGTTAGAAATGTTTGCTATCCTGAACATAGCCTTGTTGGCACCTGCTTTATTTACTCGTCGTGCCTGTATATCCGGTACAGACAGGTTATTGGCAGCATCTCAGGGCAACAGAATGTGATAGTAGATCTTAGTTTAAGGGCACTGCCCAGGTGAAAGACTTAATTATGTGTGTGTAACAAATATATGTAGGATTTCGTCTGTACTAAGCCTTGAGTGCACAAAAGTATCACTTTGAACCTTATTGAAATGGAATAAGAGTCAGACATTGACATAGAACTAAAGAAAATACAAGTTTAGGTTCATTTCATGTCTGGTGTTACAACATTATGATCTCAATTCGCTATATCACTCAGATTTATTAGGAGCAGCAGATTCCCATTTGTGCACATAAGGTATCTAGTTCAATTCAATAAATCTGTACATACTAAATATTTTGTTTCATTTACAAATTAAATCTTCAGATTTTTTTTGTTTTTGCTTTTTTCCAGTATGATTTGTGGGTAACTGTTTGATGCTATCAACATTATTACCAATAGTAGTGCTGCTGTGCAAAAGTAAAAGAAGCATTTAATTTTAAGACTTTATTCTGTATCTTAGACACCAGTCTGTTCACAAAGGACTTCACACATTTACAGCACGGCTTGATACATAATATCAAGACTTCTCCCAAACCACCATACCATTCATAAACTGAATTTATACCACTTCGGAAAACATACAGTAGTATCTAATATAGTTGGCAGGCATTTGCAGTTGTATGACTATGTTTGCACAGTCAATTCGATACTGAGGCACTTTCAGGCAGGGCCCTAACAAAATACACTACTGATTTGCAGCAAAATAAAAATATGTCAGGGTTTAACACTTACTGGGGAGATATGGTTGGCCCTGCCTGAAAGGGCAACAAGATAGAACAGAGACACATGGGACTTAACACTAAAATAAAACTAAGTAGCCTTAAGTTAAATTATACTTAGACAGGTATTATCACTGTTGCCACATAGAGAAGTAAATGTGACAGAGGTTTAACGTCGCGAGGGTCCGGAGCCGCCCTGCCAACCTCCGCGATGCCCCCCGCCGCGCCCGCCCGCCCGGCCCCGCCCAGCCGCTGGAACATTACATATGGTTCATAAAATATATGTATAGAAGATAGTAACTTGAATTTGGGACAGTAGGTATATGTAGGTAGGGTGGGGGCATAAATGATTTTTAAAATAGGACAATAATCTTGTTGCTTATGTTTTGGCTTAACTTAGAACTTAAATATGTTCATAGAGATATAAAAAGGTTTTTTCTTAACAACCACCTGTTTGTTATTTAAGGGATGTAATATTTTGTAGGGAAATCTGAGCACTTAATCTGAAAGTAGAAACTTGGAAATCATAACCTTAACAATTTTTTTTAGTTTATTGAGATTTTGATTGATTTTGAGGTTAAAATTTACATTATAGCCCGCTGATTTAAGGGTCGGGAGGGGGTGGAGGGGGGAGGGGGGAGGGGGGAGGGGGGAGGGGGGAGGGGCGTGCCCTCTGCGCCACCCCCAACCCCCGGAGCCCCATGGTTATGGAAATATCCATGGTTAAAGTTTTGAGGTTAGAATAGCATTTGAGTTAGAAAAAGAGGTAAAATTGAGTATCGTTTAGCAGGAGGAGGGAAGGGGAGGTGCCCCCTGTGCCCTAGCACCACTCCCATGTAAAGGTGACAAACCTTTCTTGAGTATTGCACAGTTAAGGGAAGCCCAGTCGACGGAGCCCTGCTTCGCGGGGCTCCTACTTCTGAGTAGTTTATAAAAAAATTAAGAACTTCTACAGCAGCGGGCTATAAAGGAAATTCGAGCCGATTTTGAATTGGCTATATAATAAATTGGTCATTATCATTCTAAAAATTAAACTTTATAGTAACATAGCTGTAAAAAAAAAGTATTCTGTGTTAACTAACCAAATATTGTATAGTCCTTACAGCTACTAACTTTGTAGACCTACCACAAAGTGCAAAGTTCGACGGATCATCTCACCGTGCTTCCGTCACCACATGACACTGGCAGAATAGTCGTCATCGGCTCAGTTGCCAAAGAAAAAAAAAAAAAAAATAGCTGACCCGCGGAATTTCGTCTGCGTCCCCATTTTGCTTTAATGCTCCACTCCTATTTGTCTTAGCGTGATGATATATAACCTTCCTCGATAAATGGGCTATCTAACACAGAGATTTTTTCAAATCAGACCAGTAGTTCCTGAGATGATCACCTTATGATCAACATGCACCTAATTCCATGAAAGAATAATATAATATAATAATAATATCCTTGGACATTTCACACAACGCCATATAGTCCCAAGCTAAGCAACCTAATGATTGTGTTATGGTAAAGCTGCTGATAAACTACCTATATACATTTTTTTTTTTGTAAATACATACATATTATAGATACAAAAACACCCAGACTCAGAACAAATACTTGTAGGTCTTACAAATATTTGTTCCGTGCGGGAATCGAACCCGCGACATGCTGCGCAGCAGTCAATCGCTCAACCACTGCGCCAACCGTGTCGTCAAGAATTAGTGTTCTAGAATCATATTTTACACGCAAAATAATAATATGCTTATTCAATCGTGGCAGCTGCCTAGTTTTACAATAGCACAACTTTCTATAAGTCTTTAAGACAACCCACTGACCGTCTTAACTCTATTATATTTGTAATGCTCAAATGATTACAAAACCATGTACCTAGGAGAATGTCTAAGGTGGTCTCCCTCGACGAGATCTAAAACAGGGAGCAGTATCCAGAAAATGAGTATGTGCATAAAGCATAGTTAAGGCTTTTGGCAATACCTTCTTAATGGGAACATAGCAGAAGTAGAAGTCAGCTGTAGCAGAAGTACAATTAAGTTCAACTTGAGGCCAATGACTTGTCACATAGCAACACAAAAATATTTTCAACACGACATGACAGATGTTTGTTTTTATTGACACAAGCATTTGGTCAAACATTAGCTGCTGGTTTTGTAATACTGACCTTGTGCTCTTAATATCGCACTTTTGCCGCGCCCGGCCGTTGGTTTATTCCCTTGTCGTTTGAACATGGGAGCATTTTTCAACATGTCAGGTAATATCAGGAACCTGATTTTGGAGCCTCTGATGTATACATTCTCCAGCTGGGCGACTCTTCCATCCCTGTACGTTACCGTTACGAGTGTCATCTGGCAATTCATGTTATCCTCAGCCTCAATCAGCTTCCCGCGATAAACTTCACCGGTATTCGTTTCACAAGTCACTACATGGCCCTCTGCTTCGTGAAGAACTTTAATAGGAACGCCAATCGACATCTTTAAAGTTTCGGTAGCACGAACACTTTTACTGAATAGAGTACAAACAGATTATTTCCAGATGAAAATGGATTAAAATTCACAATTCGCTTTTTGCGAAAGATAGGTACCTAACCAAACAAAACAACAAACAATAGACAAACCGAATTACTTTTTAAGATGGCCGGTGTTGGTGTTACCAATTTAGAAAACAACCCACTGAAAACAATGATACTACTGGACCTTTTCTACAAAGGAGTTTCTATTCAGGGTTCCGAAGCCAAATGGCAAAAAACGGAACCTAATTAATGGTTAAAGCTACACAGAAATCATGTATCACGGAAATGTTCTCCTTAAAATTATATAAAAAATATCCCACGACAGCATATTATGTCTATCTCTTTTATGATTGACGCACAATAACACGTGTAACTCCCGATAGCTTAGCAGTTCGAAGCTTTCTGATTATATTTGTCAACTCTTACGTTTAGAACACTCTCAGTCATCCCTAATTAAAAAAGTTAACATTCTATTCCATAAAAAAGAATCATAGAAATCGGTATAGAAACACCAAAGTTATACATGAAATACGCTAATAATAAGCCATCGCACGTGAATACTGAATTATGGTCGCGAGCGCACAAGCGCTTGCTTTGCGCCTAGAGGCTAGCGAGTAGCTTCGTAAAACGGCTTACGACAATTTGCAATATCCTTTAATAATTATAATGTCAAGGGGAAGATGGTTATAATTTCGCTTTACACCAAAGTTTAGTTAAAGCCAGAAGGGCTTAACGGATCTTAAGAAATTTAAAACAAAGATAGACTATAGTCTGGAATAGCATATAAGCTACTTTTCATCCCGGGAATATGTCCCCTAGGGATCACGAGGGCGAAGCCGCTGGCAGAAGCTAGTCTATAATAAACGATTATCAGTCCATTAAACCGCCCAAACCTATAGCGTATTAGCGTTTCATCTTTTGTTTCCACATTCTGCAATAGTTTTGCTCCAACCGGGGATTGTCCTTGGGAATACTTTCACAGTGCATACAGGGATAATCGCCGGTTGGTGCCCCATTACATTTGAAATTTCTAACGGGGCCTCTGCGAGTTGGTTTCGGCCCCTCGTACGCCTACCGGAAACTAAAGGACCGGGTCTCCAGGGACCCGAGAAAGAAAACATTTAATTAATAGTAAGATTTTAAGATTGATGATGAGATTTTTGTAGATATCGATGTAAACGTAGATAATGTTGGTCGAAAATCCTTAGGTCTATTGCTTAAAACGTAGATAGTAAAATTAGTATATATTCACAAATTTAGTGACAGAAACAAATCGCTGCAAAACTGACTCCACGTAGTCTTGTCTGCTCTATCCCTAGAGTGTAATTTCCCCCACCCACGAAGGCACGAAGAGGCGACGGAGGCGGCCTGCTCGCGTGGGACTGCCGGAGCCCTGTAGCGCCATTGCCAAAGCCGTGACAGAAACCATGCCTGCTTTATGTTCCATGCTCGCATGTTTGATTGCATATTGCATGCTTGCTTGCTTGCTTGCTTTCATGCTACATGCTTGCGTGCAAATGCTGCATGCTTGCTTGCTAATGCTCGCTTGGCAGGTTGTTATCAGTTACTGGGTATATCTGCTCATGCTTTAACTAAATACTAGACTAAGTCAAAATTAACATGCATTTTGCTGTGTATATAAAAAGGTGTTTTTATGACATTAAACTAAATAGATTTTATGTTTGTATGCAATCTAGGTATGATAAGTGTTGTACATTTAAAGACAAACCAATTACATATTTGGTTTTAATTAACTTGAAACCGACGTATGATTAAAATAGACACATGTCACACTTGACAATACATGGAACGAATTAGGTAATAGACAATTATGCCATCACTACTAAAGAGGTTCATATGTCATTCTCCCCGTCTATGTTTTCTTCTCCCACCACAAAGTCATGTAGGTGAGAAGGTAGCCGGTGATTCCTTTTGGGCCTTCCGACGGTAGATGTTTCTTCCCTTATTCCATGTGTGTCGGTCGGAAGATTTATTTGTTGAGGGTGGTCTGGAACAGGGCTATCCGGATTCGTCAAAAAGTCAGTAGCATCTTCAAATGATTCTTCGTGAATACCAATCGAGGAATGAGAATCACTCGGGAGTGGGGCTAAGTGTCTATTGGATACTGTACTCTCCGTGCCATTTGATCTTCGAATTATTGAATAATATGGGTTGTAGTCCAAGAGTTCAGCTTCCTCCACTAAGGGGTCGTTTTTTGAGCGTACGTTGTTTTTAACGAGGACCGGTCCTGGCGCTAGCCATGTAGGCATCGACTCTCCATTAGGCGACCTCCGTGGGTAGTTAAATAATCTCTCATGTGGAGTCGCGTTTATGGACGTGCAAAGGAGCGAACGGATAGAGTGAAGAGCGTTCTTCAAGACTCGTTCCCAGTATTCTACCGCCATGTTGTTGGAACGCAAGCTAAGTTGTACCGCACGCCACAGTGTTCCATTTAGACGCTCCACTTGGCCATTACCCCGTGGATTGTACGGAGTAGTTCGGGAAGAGGCAATTTCGTTAGCTCTAACTTTTCTTTCTCTATTATAAATTCGAGCGTACGTTGGAATGCTGCAACTCCATTAGTGACTCCAAAGGGAATTCTCGTAAATTGGTAGAGTTTCCCTGCAGCTTCAAATGCCGTATACGGTTTCTCGCTTTCTTTAATTGGCACTTGATGGTACGCGCTCTTTAAGTCTATCTGACTGAAAACATTATATTTCGCAACCTTGGATACAATGGTTTCTATGTGGGGTAAGGGGTATGCGTCTAATTCTGTGAACTTGTTTATGGTTAAGGAGTAGTCGATTACGAGCCTTTTTCGGTGTGCTCCTCCTCCTGCTACTAAGACCTGTGCACGCCAGGGTGAGACGCTTGGTTCGATTACCCCATCTTCTATCAGCTTTGAGATTTCTTCTGCGATGAATTTTTCATCTCGCTCGCTATAATGTCTGGACTTCACGGCAATTGGTTTAATGTTTGGAGACAGGTTAGAAAATATAGAGGCAGGAGGCACTGAAGCTTGCATTACATTGCAGATTAGGGGTTCTTTAGATCCCCCCAGGTTGAATTGGAGACTAGAATATTCTTTAAGTATATCATGGCCTATGATAACGTCAGCACAAAGATTGTTGACGACAAGAAGCGGTCGGTGTTTGTGCGAGTATTCGTTCATGGTAACAGTTGCAAAACAAACACTTCTCACGAAAGAAACGTTATTTTGAGAGGCTAAAGTAATTGTCTGCTTGTGAGGCTTTTGTTTCAGCTGCATTAGTCGCACTATTTTCTCATCTATAAAGCTCACTGAACTTCCCGTGTCGATTAAAGCGTCGGCGTGATAGTTATTAAGGGTTACGGGGATTGTGGCTTTTGAAAGACTTGATGGAGAGGCAGCCGAGATAGCATTAGCAGAATCTTCAGAATCCACGGCAGATTCTTCGGCGGTAACGGCGTTATTGGTAGCATTTATAGATCTGCATACATTAGCAAAATGTCCTTTTTTGGAGCACAGCTGGCACTGGGCGTTGAAAGCCGGACATTTAATCCTTCGGTGTGAGATATTTCCCCCACAATAGAAACAGCGCCATTTAGTTGGCACTTCCGAAGTTGCTCTGGGGGTTAACAAATTTTTTGTTCTGTGTTTTGACAATGGTGCTACTGGTAAAGCGTTCAAGTTTATTTCGTTTAATCCGCTGCTGGTCATTGTCCGGGAGTCTCTTTCTGCAGTCTCTAAGGAGAGAGCTTGATCGAGAGCTTTATCTAAGGTGAGGGAGCGTTCTTGAAGCAGTCTTTCCCGGATCCTTAGTGACAGTATTCCCGAAATAAAAGCACCTCTTATAGCTTCGTCTTCATGCATTGTAGCAGTAACAGCTTCGAAGTTACAATCACGGGCCAGGAGTCTGAGTGACCGCCCGTAATCGGATATAGATTCGTCAGGTTTCTGCTTTCGCGTAGCTAGCAAGTGGCGGGCCAGTATTATGTTCTTTGGCTTAAGATACATTTTATCAAGAACTTTCACGGCATCGTCTTATGTGGAAGAATCACGGACGTGTGGATAAATATGTGCTGACAAATGATTCATCAAAAGTTTAAGCTTTAAAGAATCGGTACCGTTAGGAATCTCCTCGAGTATGAAATTGTTAGAAGTATATTTCCAATGGGTCCACTTTAGGTCCGCTTCAGTTGCGGTGGGCTCCACGTCAAACTTCTCGGGTCGGAGGTACCTTGCCACATTGGACACGACTTTTGTTTCCGTGTCGGGCATATTAAATTTTGTTTTCGTATCGGACATAACACAAGTTAATTAAATTGTTGTACATTTAAAGACAAACCAATTACATATTTGGTTTTAATTAACTTGAAACCGACGTATGATTAAAATAGACACATGTCACACTTGACAATACATGGAACGAATTAGGTAATAGACAATTATGCCATCACTACTAAAGAGGTTCATATGTCAATAAGCATTAAAATTATTAATTTTATAAATTATATCAATTTTATTTTATTTTATACCAAACAAAATTATAGAATCACTTGTTATCTCTTGTAAATATTAGACATTTTGTAATTTTAATTATTACTTACCCCTCTCATGAACAAAATAGTCTTATAAGTAGTACTCTATGAACAAAATTAAAGATTATATCATAAACGTGCCAAACAGAAGATTGTCTATGACTGAGATGACATTTCTGCATTTCTCCAACAAATATCTCTATGTAGTCTGTGAACAAAGTCGAATGGTCGAACGCCGCTAGTACCAGCACTGACGTATAAATACGTCAGTGGTACCAGTCATAGACTACTAGTACCAGTATATTAATCTATGGCCGCTAGGATAATTGTGTTCTGTGCACAGAACATATTATTATACATACCTTAAACGGTTCTGTGGTCGAACGTCGAACGACACGAAATTGTGTTCACGGTTCACTTCACGTCTCGTACTGTCGTCTGTCTCAGTGTTGTGTTTGGTTTGGTTGTGTTGTTGGAGTCGCTATCTTATAATCAATATTTAAGACTACAAACTTAGAGCGAAAGTGTTAATTTTGTGAACCATGACAGCAGAGGTGATGAAGGTTGAGGTGGAGATGGAGATGTGTTGCGTCTGTGGCGGTGGCGGCGAGTTGCTGTCGCCAGAGGAGCACGACGCGGGCGCTCCGCCAATGCAGGTGCCGCTGCGCACCATGCTCGTGCACCTCAACTCCAGCAAGGTACGGATACATTCATCCTGGAACTGTCGGTTCATAATCAAAACAATTTCATAACCTATATCATACTTATTCTTATTAGGCGGGAAACATAAAAGTAGGGTGCATTCTAGCTTTTCAGCCTGAGGATCCAATCAACAGTTTTGCTAATATATGAACTCAAACATGACCCACTGACCCAAACCAGTAACGCCTATCTTTTACACTTACCTACTCTACACATTTCTCACCATACAAACTCTTTCATATTCAACCTATTGCAAAACATAATTTGATAGTGGTTCAAGTGAAAGCAGTTTAGTTTAATGCTTACTTTAGTATACACAAATACAACTGCCTGTGGAGGTGGTGAACACGTTTATTGTTTCATCTTGCATGTCATTTGAAATTTTATTTTGTCTGCAAGGTGGTTCCTGAGGGTCGCCTGTGCGGCAGCTGCATCCGGCGCACGCTGGAGTCATATGAGTTCAGCACGGCGCTGTCCTCGCGTGGGATGCCACCGCTCAGCGAGAAGATCCGAGCTCTGCGCAGGAGGTCAACTACTTGCATAACTTCTTTGATTTAGCTTTGTGTTAAGAACAGTGATTGTCACTTGATACTCTAATTTTTTCTGCTTTTATCAACCAATACAAGATGCAACCATTCAAAGCAAAATTTTGCATAACTTGATCTATCTGAAAGTAGCTAGAACATAATAATTTAGCATTTTTAAGCACAATGACTCAAGTACTAACAGAAATAAAAATTTAAGAAAGTAATGACAACAAAGACCTTATAGAGTCAAAAACTAATATGACATATTGCCGTCTTTAATGAATTAAGGAACGATTCTTTGGGCCAAGCATCATTACCTCGGGAGACGTCAAATATTTTTTTTTAGGGTTCCGTAGCCAAATGGCAAAAAACGGAACCCTTATAGATTCGTCATGTCTGTCTGTCTGTCTATCTGTCTCTCCGCCCGTATGTCACAGCCACTTATCTCCAAAACTATAAGAACTATGCTGTTGAAACTTGGTGAGTATTTTGTGAACCGCATTAAGAATTTGACTCAATAAAAAACTTTTTACAAAAAATACAACCGACTTCCAAAAAAAACAAAACACTACAAAGTATGTTCTGCAAGTATATCCTTTCAGATAAAACAAGAAATTTTCAAATCGGTTCATAATTGTCGAAGTTATGAGGTAATGGGTCTGCGAGACGATCAAGTGCACTGGACAAGTCTACGTGCTTGAAGTGAATATTGATTGTTTACAGCGTTGACTTGACAAGTCCCGTCAAGTTTTATTAACCGACTTCCCAAAAAGGAGGAGGTTATCAATTCGGTTGTATGTTTTTTATTTTTTATGTTTGTTACCTCATAACTCCGACAGTAAAATTATGAACCAATTTAAAAAAATCTTGTTTTATCTGAAAGGATATACTTGCAGATTGGTCCCATTTAAATTTTATGAAAATAGGTTACGAACTTTGGATTTTAAATCGAAATAGCTAGAATTCGTCTACATAGATGATATGATAGTTTTATGTCATCCAAGTAATCGAAATTGCGTATTTTGCTTTTCTGCGATTTTGCAGTGGTGTTGTTCGGTGTGGGGTACCACTAAGAAGTGAAAAATAAAAAACTTTTTACAAAAAAATACAACCGACTTCCAAAGTAAAAAATAACTTTAATTTCGGAAGTCGGTGTTTTTGTTAGTTTCTTCGTATTTTGACACCGACTTCCGAAATTAAAGTTATTTTTTACTTTGTAGTGTTTTTTTTTTTGGAAGTCGGTTGCATTTTTTTGTAAAAAGTTTTTTTTTCATTTCGGGCCGGAACATCGAAGATGGCTGAATTTTAATTTTTGCGACGACCACTTTCCTGAGGTCAGGGAGGTGAACGACTGCGGTATGTGGACTTGACGGCACCTTCAAGTCGCGTCAAGTCCCTCGTCTAGTGAAATCGTCAAGCACGTAGACTTGTCTAGTGCACTCGATCGTCTCGCGGACCCATAACAAACATAACAAAAAAATATATATATACACTTCTGGACACATCTATTGGCCCACCTTAGAGTTTAGGTTTCGATGGCCCCTACCGAAATATGATTGCTAGATTGAACAAAAACTGTTGATGCAGTTTTAAACCTGATACATTTTACCATCTTTTTCGATCGTATTGTTTTAAATTTGAATTCAGAATACCATACGACATGGAGCTACGCCTAACAAGTCGGATATGCGCCTTGTTAAAGGCAATTGATTTTTGAATAAAAAAAATGTTTTATCAAATAAAGATTTAATTTAATAAAGCGTGTTGCCTCCATGGGCATCTACCACAGCTCTCATACGATTAGGCATAGGGTTTATCAACCGCTCTATGAAATTTTGAGGGATCATCTCCCATTCCTCTTCGAATGCAGTTTTCAACTCCTGCATCGTCTGGGCAACTGGCTGACGAGCCCTAACACGTCTTTTTAGCTCGTCCCACATGTGCTCAATGGGGTTCATGTCTGGGCTTCTGGCTGGCCAGCCCATAACTGTGATGTTCACATCCCGAAGATATTCCCTGACGATGCCGGCCGCATGGGCTCTTGCATTATCATGCATAAAAAGGAAATTTGGGCCCACATAGTCCGCGTATGGTATCACGTGAGGTTCTAAGCACTCACGAATGTACCTTTCAGCATTTAATGTTGGCAGCCGTGGTCCTGTAACAACCACAAGTTGAGTTTTGCCGCTCGCGGATATACCGCCCCAGACAGTCCATGAGCCACCGCCATAAGCAACCCTCTCTTCAAAGCAGCATTGTGCGAAACGCTCTCCCTTACGTCGGTAGACCTTCTTCCTTCCGTCATTGCCATGTAACACAATTTTAGACTCATCAGAAAAGAGTACACGGCTCCAATCTTGCTGTGTCCAATTTAAATGACTGCGTGCGAAATGAAGGCGCGCTGTTCGGTGGGCTCGCGTTAGTTTGGGCCCATTAGCTGGCTTGTGTGGTACCATATCGCGTTCTTTTTACCTTCTCCGAACAGTTCGAGCGCTCACAGATACTCCGTGGAAGTCGCGAAGTTGGTTTTGTATCTCAATGGAGGTAAAGTGACGATTTCTCAAGCTGGTCGTCACGATGAATCGATCCTGCATTTCAGTTGTGACCCGAGATCGTGGCCTTCCTTGGCGACGAACAAAGCCGCCAGTCTCTAGGTACCTCCGATAAACATTTCGGACCGCAGATCGACTTAAATTAAGTTGAGCACTCACGTTTCTTTGGCTGTGTCCGGCCTGAATAAGTGCCACAGCTTGGGCGGCGACTTCAGGTGAAGTATCCATAGATTATTGATAGAACCTCACCTTAATGTTAAGAATAAGTAATGTTTGTTGCAAAACCAAAGATATCAATCACTTTTTCAAGAATTAAATCCAAGTAATCCAATAAAACCAAGTTTTCTTAGTATTCGATTGTTTGACATCAACAAACAGGCTCCAAATTGTCTTTTGTTTCTTTAAATTCTGTGTTCGAAATTCAAAAAAAGACTATTGAATGAAATTGTGAATGTGCCAGGTTCAAAACTGCATAAAAACTTTTTGCTCGACCTAATATAAAATTTTAGCTAGGACCAGACGAAACTGAAAATACAAGGTGGGCCAATAGATGTGTCCAGAAGTGTATATACAACCGAATTGAGAACCTCCTCCTTTTTGGGAAATCTGTTTAAAAATAGAAAAAAAAAACATTTTGGGGTCCCCATACTTAGACTGAGAGTAAAATTTTTTTTTCATCAAATCCATCTATGGATAGGTCTTCAAAAATGATATTGAGGTTTATTATTATAATTTTTTTCTAAACTGAATAGTTTGCGCAAGAGACACTTCCAAAGTGGTAAAATGTGTCCCCCCCCCCCCCCTGTAACTTCTAAGAAAAAGATAAAACTAAAAAATATGATGTACATAATCATGTAAACTTCCAGCAAAAATTGGTTTGAACGAAATCTAGCTGAGTATATAACGAACGAAATCTATATAAGTAGTTTTTTTTTTAATACGTCACAAATCGTAAGCCGCAACTTTTGCTTATAATATATACCTGCAGGTTTGTACGGAACCCTCGGTGCGCGAGTCCAACTCGCACGTGGCCGGTTTTTTAAGTACCTATTGTTAGTGGTTGTTCTGGTTAACAGAATATAGGCAAGAATTGTGTTAAATATTTTGCCTTCTGACTACAGTCAGGACCGATGGCAATGATAGATTGAATGACCTTTTGTACCATCCATATGCGAAATATGAGAAGTGCAGCAGCAGAGACTAGTCGTCATATACATTTTTGGTGTCAGACTGCACGAGCTGACGCAGAAGATCGACGTGTTCATCGTGGTGGGCGGCGCGGGCGCGGGCGGCGCCTACTCCGAGGAGGACATCATCATGGTGGAGCGCGACACGCTGGCCGCGGCCGCCGCGCACGACGACGACGACCTGGAGCGCGCCCGCAACGCGCGCGGCGACTCCGTCTACCAGTGCTCCGTGTGCCCGCTGTCCTTCCAGGTGCGTAGTCATGTGGAGCGCGACACTTTGGCTGTAAGAGTTACAGTCTAGTGGCACAGTGTGCTCTTGTTCGTGTCACATAGAAGAATTCATAAGAAGGTTTCGATCGCAGCGCGTGGCGGAGTATCGCGCGCACTGCGCGACGCACGCGGCGGACGCGCTGCACTCGTGCTGGACGTGCGGCGCGCAGTTCGCGTCGCGCGCCGGCCTGCGCGAGCACGCGGGCGAGGCGTGCGGCGCGGCGCTGTGCTGCGCGCTGTGCGGCCGCGCGCACGCCGCCGCCGCCGAGCTGCGGCGCCACGAGGCCGCCTGCCCGCCGCGCTGCCCCGCCTGCGGTGAGTGACGAGGACGACCGACGAGAGCGGCCCCCCCTGCCGCACCCACTGACTAGCCCTCCCCCCTCCCCCAGGCGTGCTGCTGGCGGACCGCGCGGCGCTGTCGGCGCACGCGGCGGCAGTGCACGGGCGGGCCGCGCGCGCGCCGCACGTGTGCCCGCATTGCTTCCGCACGGTGGACACTCCGGAGCTGCTGTCGGCGCACCTGCTGCGCCATCGCCAGGCCAAGCAGTTCGTGTGCGGCTACGATGGCTGCATCCTGCGGTTCGGCACCAGGTACCGACCACGTGTTTCCATCCCGACGTACCATTATAAAAGTTCGTTCTGTCATCTTTTTCAGCACTACCAAAAGCAAATTGGTTCTTATATCTATTGTTTTCCAGATTTGGTCTGGATTTAAAATTTTTGCAATAACTTGACATTGAGTCTTCATTTTGTATATTGATTTGTATTGGCCTATTTCTAGAGTTCCCAACAAAACGTTACCCTTATCTATCCGAGTGGTCATAGATGGCTGCTCGACTGGACTGCTGGATATTAATGCCGGGGTTTCTCAATGGTCAGTACTCTCGGCAACATTGTTCCTGCTGCATATTAATGATCTGCTAAAACCCGGTACCTTTGGGTATGCAGACGACAGCACTGTTGCTGAAAGATACGTGTCCGACACACGTGCTGGTGGGTCACGGACCCGGTCTCTCCGGGAGGCTATGGTTGAGCGCTTGAACGTGTCCTTACAGGCTGTCTCCGACTCGGGCGATGCCAATCTGGTCAAGTTCAATGCTGCGAAGGCCCAAGCGTGTATCTTTTCCGCTAAAAGGAGCCAATTCCACCCTACTCCATCTCTCCGCGGTGCAACCCTGCCGATAACCGACAAACTTGAGCTTCTTGGTGTTACATTAACATCTACCCTCAATTTTGGCCCTTTCATAGAGGCCAAGGCTCAAGTGGCTGCTAGAAAGTTGGGGATCCTGGCAAAGGTGAGACGATTCTTCACGCCGGAACAGCTTCTTAAACTGTATCAAGCGGAAGTTCGATCGTGTATGGAGTACTGCTCTCATCTTTGGGATGGATCTGCCAGATACCAGCTTGATGCCTTCGAGTCAATTGAAAAACGAGCCAAGAGGATCATCGGCAATGATAAGCTCGTCAAATCGAAGCTCCAAAGTCTTGAGCATCGACACGAATTGCTGGCCTGTCGGTTTTGTATCGGTTACATTTTGGGGAGTGTGCTACGGAATTGCATAATTTAATTCCGCCAAGATCGTTCCACCATCGGACCACAAGATGTAGGGCGATGTGCCACCGGTACATGGTGGACATCCCACCTATACGCACAAAACGTTTTGGGAATACAGTGCGTACAGCTAAGGAGTGGAATTCCCTGCCTGAGTCTGTGTTTCCTGATAGCTACAACCTGGGAGTCTTAAGTCAAGAGTGAATAGGTTACTTCTAGGCAGTGGCGAAGGGTGAATTTTCTTAAAAGGGAAGCCGGACCAAAAAATGCTTACCTTGCTCAAGTGTGATGCGTAAATTCCAGCTGTTCCCTGTATCGGGCGTTTCATCAATCATGACTATTCATGACCGATACAAACTGAGCTTTATTTATTTCAAGTTTAATTTAAAATTCGCGTAAAACGAATGCGATAGGTACTTTGTATTAAATCATTTTGTATACCTATCACTCGAAAGGCCAGAGAATGTGGGATTTTGTGTTGAGGAACATTGTTCCAAATGCGAATCGATTACAGTATCATACTTGCTTAAATATTACAACGTTTCGATATAGTTACCGCGGTTATCGGATGCCGGATTTTCGTTAAACCTAATTCTTGTTTACCTAGTAAAATTACTGTGCCGATGAACCGTTTCATTAAACTTCTATTCCGATCTACTTTTCTATTATGAACTTCTTACGTATTACCAAAAAATGTTTCTATCCTACGATTTCCGAAATCATGCAAAGATAAACAACTTCGGATATATGTTTTTCGGTCTGAACATGTTTTTTGGACGAATTTGAAAGATTATTAATATCATAAGCTACTAGAATCTGAACAGCATGCAACGGAAACAAAACATTTTATTTAATTTACAACTTTCCGTAAGCCACGGGTATTTGTCGTAGGTACAAAGAACTGTTAAAATGTTTGAAAAAACCATCGCGTCGTTTATTATTTATAATCATGTCAGGGCGAGCACGGCCTATCTGAATTACATGTTTTTTATTTTTAAAACTCAACTTTGAAAAGGTTTCCTCAGTCAACAAATAATCTGTCAGACAGCATACTATGTTCAATAATGCCGCCATGCTATCGAACTTACTTTATAATAACAAAATCACTACTTAAATAACTCATTTCTAGTAAAACTATAAACTTACCTAAATACCTATTTAAATAGACGATCACCAAACAATACAACGCCACTAACCTTGTTTTCACTACGCAAAACTATCACTAGTTTACACAAATAACTCAATTTCAACAATAATACACGAGTAATGCTACAAGATTCTAAATATTATGATACGAATATAACAAAACAAATGAAACAAGTGAAATCATTAGACATGACACATAAACAAGCGCGAACCGCGAAAGAACCAGTGTTGCCGTTAGGACTAAATAGTACTACCAACGACATGAGAATTACACCGAAACATTATTTTTAAACAACTATTATAAAAACTAACTCAATTAAAAAATGGCATTATCACGAAGAGGAAGAAGTTGGATCCGTCTGTGAACATCGATGAGGAGTGCAACCCTTATGCGATGTGCAATGTGCAGGAGTAACCTGATGGCGCACATCCGCAAGTGTCACACGCAGGCGGCGGACGAGCCCGAGCGCGAGCCGAGCGCGCCCGAGCCCGCGCCCCCCGGCCCCCCCGCACCCGCCTCCGCCACCTGCGACGACTGCGGACGCACGTCAGTATCTACTTCCATCATACAAATCCTTCTACTCTCATTTGTTAGTTCCAAACTTCCGACTTAAATCAAAAGCTGTACCCTTAGGCATTTTACTAACAGGCTTTTCCAATAAAGATAAAATAGTTTATGGAACTACCACCAAATGCCAGTGTGAGTTTATAACAGTATCTACAAAAGTTTTAATACTCAATTATGTGCAATATCATAAACTACAATTTATATTGTATAAAATATGTGTGCGATTTCGTGGCAGTATCAAAAACCACAAAATACTTACTTTTTTAGACTTTATTGTACACCACATAATAAGCCTAGGACAAACATGAATTAATCTGTATTCAAGTTAAGAGCACATGAGCGTGTCAGCATGTTTGTACATTGGCTATATGTTGGCGCAGGTTCGGCTCGGTGGCGGCCATGAAGCGCCACGCGCGCGTGCACCGCGCGCCGCGACACTTCCAGCGCGCCGCCGTGGTATGTACCGTACATTGGCTATACGTAGGCGCAGGTTCGGCTCGGTGGCGGCCATGAAGCGCCGCGACACTTCCAGCGCGCCGCCGTGGTATGTACCGTACATTGGCTATACGTAGGCGCAGATTCGGCTCGGTGGCGGCCATGAAGCGCCGCGACACTTCCAGCGCGCTGCCGTGGTATGTACCGTACATTGGCTATACGTAGGCGCAGATTCGGCTCGGTGGCGGCCATGAAGCGCCGCGACACTTCCAGCGCGCTGCCGTGGTATGTACCGTACATTGGCTATACGTAGGCGCAGATTCGGCTCGGTGGCGGCCATGAAGCGCCGCGACACTTCCAGCGCGCTGCCGTGGTATGTACCGTACATTGGCTATACGTAGGCGCAGATTCGGCTCGGTGGCGGCCATGAAGCGCCGCGACACTTCCAGCGCGCTGCCGTGGTATGTACCGTACATTGGCTATACGTAGGCGCAGATTCGGCTCGGTGGCGGCCATGAAGCGCCGCGACACTTCTAGCGCGCCGCCGTGGTATGTACCGTACATTGGCTATACGTAGGCGCAGGTTCGGCTCGGTGGCGGCCATGAAGCGCCACGCGCGCGTGCACCGCGCGCCGCGACACTTCCAGCGCGCCGCCGTGGTATGTACCGTACATGGGCTATACGTAGGCGCAGATTCGGCTCGGTGGCGGCCATGAAGCGCCGCGACACTTCCAGCGCGCCGCCGTGGTATGTACCGTACATTGGCTATACGTAGGCGCAGATTCGGCTCGGTGGCGGCCATGAAGCGCCGCGACACTTCCAGCGCGCCGCCGTGGTATGTACCGTACATTGGCTATACGTAGGCGCAGATTCGGCTCGGTGGCGGCCATGAAGCGCCACGCGCGCGTGCACCGCGCGCCGCGACACTTCCAGCGCGCTGCCGTGGTATGTACCGTACATTGATGTATAAGATAGGTATTATTTACAATACACATTTCGTACATGTAGCAGTTAGTGATAAATTACCTTACTCGAGTTATTTTTCTTAAAAATTATTTAGGACTGAGTGAAAAATCACTAACTAAGAGCGATAATTAACTAACTCAAAACTAACAGACACATTTAATAGAGAAAAAAATAATTAAGTTGCATTTTCCAAGTTTTCTCGTAAACTGTTTGATTTATTCGTGGTATTTCTAGTATGAAATAAAACTGACTAAATTTCCTTTAAGGTGGCTCTAGTCGATATTTTTTCCATAGAAACTTCGGGAGGGTATTACTCCGCTGTTTGACAGAGTACATCAAAAGTTAAACATAATATCGTTTTGTCATATTATTAGTTTTGTCTGTATGGAAACAGAATGGTAAAATAAACCGCCATTAAAAAGTTATGAGCCACCAAAGTTTCGTTTTTCTTGCCAATTTTAACGCATCTTTGGGCGTAAATAAGTAATAAACACAATGTAAAATCTTTAAAACCAAGTCGGTACCGACAAAGCTCAACTATCGAAGAATTCAATAACTTTTATTTTTAATCGATATATGCAGTAGTTTTTTCATAAAACTCGATTTACGAAAGGCCTTCTCATATTTTTTTACGCGCGCGTTTTACTATGAATTATCGTGCCTCTCACTGAATAACGTTCCCCCCGGTGCGGTGCGGGGGGACAATGCTCACGCACACGTGCGTATTCAAGTTACAACTGTGTCTGCTGCGGTGTGCTGTGGCCTGTGGCCTATGTCGTTCATACGTATACGTAGGTAGACTATACTTGCGCTCTGATTTATATTGACTCATTGGCTTGATTTTTGGATTTCAACATTATATATTTTTATATCTGTTTGACTTCGCACTGTATTTTGGACTCCGTATTTGCGTTTGAAATTGTTATTGTTGCTTTGAGTGGACGCTGCATAAGTACGTGACATTGTTTTGAATCATTGAAAAAGTTTAAAAAACCACATATTATAAACAATGGGTAGAAAAGTCATAATTTGGCGTCGTGACCGGGTCTTCGACACCGCGTCGCTGCCCGCGCCCGCTGCAGTGTAAAATCATCGCGGCGGGATGCTATCGCGCAATGAATTTTCAACTCTCGATGTTGAAACCAATGATATAATTATAAGTTGAAACGGTGTCTTTTTTTGACGCGTTGGGATTAACTCTGCTGAGTGCTGGGTTCTCAACGCTCGGCTGAACGGAATATTTTTACGTCCGTGCGTACGGTGGCTAAGCGTTCTTACAATCGAGCGACATGACGCCGCCGTGCCACCGCGGCCGCACGCGTCTACGACAGGGATAACTGCACGCGTCGTTGGTGGTCGTTGAAGCGCCCGTCGACAGCCAACGACAAAGGTTGCCGGCCGCCAGCGGCAACGTGTCGCTCGTTTAGTTGAGTACCTAGGTAGCAGGTAGTGAAATCCAAAGTTCAAGCCAGGGTCAATGTAATGTTTGTTACTGGGTTCATTCTATTTGCTTTCAAAATAGTTTCTTGCAATTGACAAACCTAATTTTGTGTTCGTAGGTACTTTTGCGGCGGACAAGACTTTTTTATGGATGGGAAACCAAATAACTGCTCCCGCTTTGGGCGAAGCAGAAGGGAGTGTCAGACTCTTCTTGACTAAAACCCATCCGTGTTCCTCCTAATGCCCTCTGCGTACCGTACTTACCAGGGCCGCGGTAACTCTTTCGAACAAATTCTGCAACATCATAGTTTACATAGCTCTCTGCCTAATAGGTACCTACCGTTATATTAACGTAGGTAGGTACTTACCTACAAGCAAAGATGCCATAAAACAAACCGTTGGCGTCGTAGACACTAAAATTTTAACGTTAGGTAGGTAGGTATGTAGGAGCTAAGTAAACAATCTTTATGTGTCACTTGTCAGTTTGTCACAATATACTGTGCACTTGTCTGATAATTTAAAGCAATCTAATAATGAATGCAAATCTAAACACGTCTGTGTCAACCAATAGGGGTAACTGAAAATAGAAAACCGGCCAAGTGCGAGTCGGACTCACGCACCGAGGGTTCCGTACAAATATTATAATATAAGCAAAAGTTGTGGATTACGATTTATGACGTACCTATTAAAAAAACTCCTTAGGTACTAGATCTCGTTCGAACCAATTTTCGCTGGTAGTTTACATGGTAATGTACATCATATATTTTTTAGTGTTATCATTCTCTTATTTTAAAAGTTACACGACACACACACATTTTACCACTCTGGAAGTGTCACTCGCACAAACTATTCAGTTTAGAAAAAAATGATATTAGAAACCTCGATATCATTTTAGAACCCCTATCCATACTATACCGGCCTACAGGTTTAGGTAGGTAGTAAGTTCACAGAATACGTCTACTTACCAAGTTTAGAGTTTTCGACAGCATAGTTCTTATAGTTTCGGAATAAAGTGGCTGTGACATACGGAAGGACAGACAGACAGACAGACATGACGAATATATAAGGGTTCCGTTTTTTGCCATTTGGCTACGGAACCCTAAAAATTAAGTAGACAGGTAGGTAAGTAAGTAATTTTGATAACAATTTATAGGATGGTACTTAGGTAGAACTAATTTCATTATTAGGTACTAGCGACCCGCCCCGGCTTCGCACGGGTGCAATGCTGATACTAAATACACTACAGAAAAACCGTGAGAAAAACTGTTACCTACCTACCTCACGTCTGAGCCGCGCGGGTACCTTACATAGATCTAAACTCCCCTCCCGCACGCGCACCCCCGCCTTGGTGACGTTCACTTCGCAACGGGCCGTGCAGCAGAAATCGTAATATTTTAATTTCGCCATAACTTCAAAACCAAACGTCCGATTTTAATCATTCAAAGACCAAATATGATCTACATAAACTGTACTTAGTGATGAAATACTTTATTTTGATAAGGATTAATAGCATGAGTAAAATAAACGTGTTTAAATGTAGTCCAAAAATATCTAGATTTTTAAATAAAAAAAATGGTTGTTGTGCCTCACTCGACATAGAAAGGTATAGTGTGTCGCGGACTTTTTTGTAGATATTTATAAGATCTACAATTAATTAGAACAATTTATGGTTGTATCTTTTATAGTTTAGGCAGCGTACGCAAAATAAGTTACTTTTCTGGTTGATTTTTACACCTTGTGTCCGAAAAACCCAAATATCTTACGGAACCCTATTTTTTTGCAAAATAAAATATAGCCTATGTTACTCGTGGATAATGTAACTTTTGAATGGTGAAAGAATTTTTAAAATCGGTCAAGTAGTTTTTGAGCCTATTCATTACAATCAAACAAACAAACAAAGTTTTCCTCTTTATAATAATAGCGTTTTTAAATAAAAAAATGGTTGTTGTGCCTCACTCGACATAGAAAGGTATAGTGTGTCGCGGACTTTTTTGTAGATATTTATAAGATCTACAATTAATTAGAACAATTTATGGTTGTATATTTTATAGTTTAGGCAGCGTACGCAAAATAAGTTACTTTTCTGGTTGATTTTTACACCTTGTGTCCGAAAAACCCAAATATCTTACGGAACCCTATTTTTTTGCAAAATAAAATATAGCCTATGTTACTCGTGGATAATGTAACTTTCGAATGGTGAAAGAATTTTTAAAATCGGTCAAGTAGTTTTTGAGCCTATTCATTACAATCAAACAAACAAACAAAGTTTTCCTCTTTATAATAATAGTGTAGATGTAGATGTATCTAGTACCTACGGACATAAACTGCGATGACTATTCAAGTAAGCATCAGATCTGTCGGTGGCGGCGTGGCGGCTGCATTACCACCAAGGAAAAACTAAACATAATAACAATAGAATAAGCAATCCATATTAGGTACCTATAGGGCCGTAGAGGTATAAAACGATAACACAGTGCCTACTATTTTTAGTAAGAGTTTTTAGGTAGGTAGTAGCTGATTTCTCGGCGAGCGTCGAGCGACTACGCGCAGCGGCGCGCGGTGGCGGTATGTGTGCATCGTGTAACTTCGATTTAGTTCGGAACGGTTCGGAACGATGTTTGTGTGCGTGCGAACTAGACGTGCATGAAGGCTAGCGTCTAACTGCTCATCACTGGTACTATCTCTGTCGGGCATGATGCGAGGTGAGACAGCGTGCTTTTTGGCCATGCCTACCACGTGTGCGTTCGCCCAGCGGAATGTTGGTGAATTAAAAGATTTTAATTATGCAGATATTTAGTGTATGACGTCGTATAATTGTGTATGGTATAAAAAAATTTGTGCACGCAGCCATTGTGGAGAAATTCACCAAAAACTGATTCCGCTGGGCGAACGTTGTCCTGGCGGAACTATTTTCAATCCATAGACTTTAGAAGAAAAGAGATGTGTCCAAAAATTAGTGTGTATTTGTGTGTAATTGTGTATGTATGAATAAAATTAGTGCATGCATAAACTTCGGAGAAATTCAAGTTTCCGCTACGCGAACGTTTGGCCATTACCTAGTTTTCATATAAAGCGCTTACATAGAGAGCTGTAGCTTTTTACATACGTTGTTTTGAATTTGTTTATATTTGTTTAAAAAACAGATTTAGAAAAAATCGTAGGGCTTAAAAGATAAAAATATAAACGTAAAATACGCTTATTAGGTCTTAGTTCTTAAAGTATGCACTTTGGGGTCTAGATTTTCACGTTTATACAAATCTTGTAAGTGTCTGCAACATGTTGCCAAGTATCAATGATGTTCTGTTAGTAATTAAAGAGTTATAGGACAATTTACCATGAATTGATCACTGTTTACAAAGCAGTCAAATATCACGACGTTCTAAAGGAATTGCATGGTAAAATGTATGCCAATAATTAGTGTATTCATTCAACTATTCACATGCAAAATTTCATGTCATTAAATTCAGTAATTAAAGAAAAACAATTATAATACTGACGAAGCATCGAAAACTTACATAACCCGACCAAGTTCGAATAGCTACAAAAAAGCGACCGTGCAATATATTTAAGTAACATCCCAAAATTTACAGTTTAATATCGGTATTGAATTGGTATAGGTGATAACACAATTGTTGTTTCGATATAATAATGTCATTTATTTTTGTACACTTACTTTTTTAAATGTATTTGACTATGACAGAAAGTAGGTACTATTTACGTAGGTACTTTATTTAAGTATGCTTTTGAGACTTTAGATATAATCTAGATATACCTATTATTTAAGACAAATAAAATTCATACAGCTAATTTCTATTGAAGATTTCACGGATCAGGATTCTAACTATAGGCCCCTTAGGGAAATTAAATAATTACCACATGTAAGTACCTACTACTGTTTAGGTAAATATTTATCATATTGTAGCTTATTACACTATTTAACCAATGGACTAGGCATGCACGAGCGTTCCCCTTTGCAACTTTAGTGGATCAAACAATCTAATAACTTAAAAAAAACTAGGTACTTCTTGAATCGATTTTTTAATTGATGTATACCGTTGTACTGGTAGTGACTTATGTATGTTGAGGTTATTTACTGTATTTGCCACTCATTTAAGAATATTTTCTTGAAAATACCTTTTTTATACCAATGTTTTAGTTTATAAGCACTTTTTAATGTTGATCAAATCTAAACAACTGAATAGTCTAGTTATGTGATGTGATTTTAAGTTTTATTGAAGCTCGAAATATTATACTTACCCTTATATTCATAATCGTTTATTAAACCTATTTTAGTTAAAACACATTTAAGTCTATTGCTGTCGTTGCAAGCGTTTGTTAACGTTATCATAATTACCTACTTACATAATTAAGTATTATATGTAATTAAAAATATTTTTGTACTCGAATATTTAAATAGAGAAGTACTTGTTAATTGAAGATTTATTTTTATCGTAGATAGTGGCGTTATTATTAAAAAAATAATTTTCATTCAAGAAATGCAATTGTTTTATTTTTTCCTAACGCTTGTGTACGTAACTGTACCATATTAATAAATACTATATTGCAAGGTTAAGAACGTTTCTAAGATATATGGCACGGCCGCGTTTTTGTAGCCATCTGGACTTGGTCGGGTTATGTAGGTTTTCGATGCTTCGTCAGTATTATAATTGTTTTTCTTTAATTACTGAATTTAATGACATGAAATTTTGCATGTGAATAGTTGAATGAATACACTAATTATTGGCATACATTTTACCATGCAATTCCTTTAGAACGTCGTGATATTTGACTGCTTTTTAAACAGTGATCAATTCATGGTAAATTGTCCTATAACTCTTTAATTACTAACAGAACATCATTGATACTTGGCAACATGTTGCAGACACTTACAAGATTTGTATAAACGTGAAAATCTAGACCCCAAAGTGCATACTTTAAGAACTAAGACCTAATAAGCGTATTTTACGTTTATATTTTTATCTTTTAAGCCCTACGATTTTTTCTAAATCTGTTTTTTAAACAAATATAAACAAATTCAAAACAACGTATGTAAAAAGCTACAGCTCTCTATGTAAGCGCTTTATATGAAAACTAGGTAATGGCCAAACGTTCGCGTAGCGGAAACTTGAATTTCTCCGAAGTTTATGCATGCACTAATTTTATTCATACATACACAATTACACACAAATACACACTAATTTTTGGACACATCTCTTTTCTTCTAAAGTCTATGGATTAAAAAAAGTTCCGCCAGGACAACGTTCGCCCAGCGGAATCAGTTTTTGGTGAATTTCTCCACAATGGCTGCGTGCACAAATTTTTTTATACCATACACAATTATACGACGTCATACACTAAATATCTGCATAATTAAAATCTTTAAATTCAACAACATTCCGCTGGGCGAACGCACACGCCTACCACTGAGTTCGAGCCCGCGACTAGTTGGCCCTTAAAATAAAACTCAAAACATAGAGATATGTTATGGCATACTAAAGTTATGATTTTTTTCATTTTTTAAAACTTTAAACCTCAATATCTCAAAACAGGTTTTTTGGACTTAGTGAGTTTTCGCTCTACGGGGACGATATTACAAATTAGATGATTATTTTCAATCCGCGCGCAATCACCTTACCTTAAACTATAGCTATCATTATTAGATTTGTTTTTGACTTGAATGTACTACCCTGGCGGTTGGGAGTGTCTTGCTCACTCAAAAGCCTACCTGATGGTGGCGTATGCGTTGGATCATTTGGCTCCATTCAAAATGGTTGAGACGAATGGGCCTGGCACATGGCGTCATGTTCGTAAACGGGTGTTCGACGGGAGAGTAACGAAATCATAGCGCCCTCTTGTCAAGTTTAGAAAAGTTGAACACTTGCTTCCCTAGATGGCGGTTAAAGCGAAATAGATCGCGCTATGGTTTCGTTACAAGCGTTTAGCTAAGTAATTTGAAGTATATTTTTTTTGGGTGGTTTTGAGCAGTACTAAGGTACAGGCATTGTGATGCGGAGTTTAATATACGCGTTAAATTACCAGTCCAGTGTTTAAATTGTCGAACCCCTCTCCAAGTCGACCTGCGGTATACAACGGGCGCTGTTGGTTGGGACTGGTCATTTCGCAGCTGCCATGGTTTATTTAATAATTTTATTTCTTGATGATGGTTTTTTGTCATCCAAGTAATCGAAATTGCGTATTTTGCTTTTCTGCGATTTTGCAGTGGTGTTTTTAGGTGGAGGGTACCAATAAAAAGTGAAAAAAAAAAATACAACCGACTTCCAAATAAAAAAAAACACTACAAAGTAAAAAATAACTTTAATTTCGGAAGTCGGTTGTATTTTTTTTGTAATTTTTGTTTTGTTTATTGAACGACTATAATAAAAACAAGTATTATAAATGAATGTTATTTCGGTTAAGTGTAACTTCGGTAAAAAGTTTTTCAACCAAATGAAACGGCGTAGTAACGAATCGAATTGATTATCGGTCAACTGATACAGTGGCAGACGTGACTTCGATGAAGTAAAAAATAACGAAACGATAATATGAACATAAATTGTGTCAAATATCTTTCGACCTCATGATAGGTAACCAAACAAATCATTGACAGTGATCTGATCGCTAGTAGTACAAAACAACGACTTCGTTACTTAGTGAGTGTTGTATCGTCCTGCAGGAAGAAGGCAACGAGTCGCAGGAGGGAGAGGACATGGAGGGCGAGGTGGAGTACCTGGAGGTGGAGGAGCTGGACGAGCTGCACGAGCTGCCCTACCAGCCGCGCGCCGACTGAGTGGTGAGCGGTGAGCGGTGAGCGGCACACTACTGTAGCGACACACTCCACACACCGCGGCACCGCCCAGGTACTCCTTGTTGTGTGCTGCTATGCCGACTGAGCGGTGAGCGGTGAGCGGCACACTACTGTAGCGACACACTCCACACACCGCGGCACCGCCCAGGTACTCCTTGTTGTGTGCTGCTATGCCGACTGAGCGGTGAGCGGTGAGCGGCACACTACTGTAGCGACACACTCCACACACCGCGGCACCGCCCAGGTACTCCTTGTTGTGTGCTGCTATGCCGACTGAGCGGTGAGCGGTGAGCGGTGAGCGGCACACTACTGTAGCGACACACTCCACACACCGCGGCACCGCCCAGGTACTCCTTGTTGTGTGCTGCTATGCCGACTGAGCGGTGAGCGGTGAGCGGTGAGCGGCACACTACTGTAGCGACACACTCCACACACCGCGGCACCGCCCAGGTACTCCTTGTTGTGTGCTGCTATGCCGACTGAGCGGTGAGCGGTGAGCGGTGAGCGGCACACTACTGTAGCGACACACTCCACACACCGCGGCACCGCCCAGGTACTCCTTGTTGTGTGCTGCTATGCCGACTGAGCGGTGAGCGGTGAGCGGTGAGCGGCACACTACTGTAGCGACACACTCCACACACCGCGGCACCGCCCAGGTACTCCTTGTTGTGTGCTGCTATGCCGACTGAGCGGTGAGCGGTGAGCGGTGAGCGGCACACTACTGTAGCGACACACTCCACACACCGCGGCACCGCCCAGGTACTCCTTGTTGTGTGCTGCTATGCCGACTGAGCGGTGAGCGGTGAGCGGCACACTACTGTAGCGACACACTCCACACACCGCGGCACCGCCCAGGTACTCCTTGTTGTGTGCTGCTATGCCGACTGAGCGGTGAGCGGTGAGCGGCACACTACTGTAGCGACACACTCCACACACCGCGGCACCGCCCAGGTACTCCTTGTTGTGTGCTGCTATGCCGACTGAGCGGTGAGCGGTGAGCGGTGAGCGGCACACTACTGTAGCGACACACTCCACACACCGCGGCACCGCCCAGGTACTCCTTGTTGTGTGCTGCTATGCCGACTGAGCGGTGAGCGGTGAGCGGTGAGCGGCACACTACTGTAGCGACACACTCCACACACCGCGGCACCGCCCAGGTACTCCTTGTTGTGTGCTGCTATGCCGACTGAGCGGTGAGCGGTGAGCGGTGAGCGGCACACTACTGTAGCGACACACTCCACACACCGCGGCACCGCCCAGGTACTCCTTGTTGTGTGCTGCTATGCCGACTGAGCGGTGAGCGGTGAGCGGCACACTACTGTAGCGACACACTCCACACACCGCGGCACCGCCCAGGTACTCCTTGTTGTGTGCTGCTATGCCGACTGAGCGGTGAGCGGTGAGCGGTGAGCGGCACACTACTGTAGCGACACACTCCACACACCGCGGCACCGCCCAGGTACTCCTTGTTGTGTGCTGCTATGCCGACTGAGCGGTGAGCGGTGAGCGGCACACTACTGTAGCGACACACTCCACACACCGCGGCACCGCCCAGGTACTCCTTGTTGTGTGCTGCTATGCCGACTGAGCGGTGAGCGGTGAGCGGCACACTACTGTAGCGACACACTCCACACACCGCGGCACCGCCCAGGTACTCCTTGTTGTGTGCTGCTATGCCGACTGAGCGGTGAGCGGTGAGCGGCACACTACTGTAGCGACACACTCCACACACCGCGGCACCGCCCAGGTACTCCTTGTTGTGTGCTGCTATGCCGACTGAGCGGTGAGCGGTGAGCGGTGAGCGGCACACTACTGTAGCGACACACTCCACACACCGCGGCACCGCCCAGGTACTCCTTGTTGTGTGCTGCTATGCCGACTGAGCGGTGAGCGGCACACTACTGTAGCGACACACTCCACACACCGCGGCACCGCCCAGGTACTCCTTGTTGTGTGCTGCTATGCCGACTGAGCGGTGAGCGGTGAGCGGCACACTACTGTAGCGACACACTCCACACACCGCGGCACCGCCCAGGTACTCCTTGTTGTGTGCTGCTATGCCGACTGAGCGGTGAGCGGTGAGCGGCACACTACTGTAGCGACACACTCCACACACCGCGGCACCGCCCAGGTACTCCTTGTTGTGTGCTGCTATGCCGACTGAGCGGTGAGCGGTGAGCGGTGAGCGGCACACTACTGTAGCGACACACTCCACACACCGCGGCACCGCCCAGGTACTCCTTGTTGTGTGCTGCTATGCCGACTGAGCGGTGAGCGGTGAGCGGTGAGCGGCACACTACTGTAGCGACACACTCCACACACCGCGGCACCGCCCAGGTACTCCTTGTTGTGTGCTGCTATGCCGACTGAGCGGTGAGCGGTGAGCGGCACACTACTGTAGCGACACACTCCACACACCGCGGCACCGCCCAGGTACTCCTTGTTGTGTGCTGCTATGCCGACTGAGCGGTGAGCGGTGAGCGGTGAGCGGCACACTACTGTAGCGACACACTCCACACACCGCGGCACCGCCCAGGTACTCCTTGTTGTGTGCTGCTATGCCGACTGAGCGGTGAGCGGTGAGCGGCACACTACTGTAGCGACACACTCCACACACCGCGGCACCGCCCAGGTACTCCTTGTTGTGTGCTGCTATGCCGACTGAGCGGTGAGCGGTGAGCGGTGAGCGGCACACTACTGTAGCGACACACTCCACACACCGCGGCACCGCCCAGGTACTCCTTGTTGTGTGCTGCTATGCCGACTGAGCGGTGAGCGGTGAGCGGCACACTACTGTAGCGACACACTCCACACACCGCGGCACCGCCCAGGTACTCCTTGTTGTGTGCTGCTATGCCGACTGAGCGGTGAGCGGTGAGCGGCACACTACTGTAGCGACACACTCCACACACCGCGGCACCGCCCAGGTACTCCTTGTTGTGTGCTGCTATGCCGACTGAGCGGTGAGCGGTGAGCGGCACACTACTGTAGCGACACACTCCACACACCGCGGCACCGCCCAGGTACTCCTTGTTGTGTGCTGCTATGCCGACTGAGCGGTGAGCGGTGAGCGGTGAGCGGCACACTACTGTAGCGACACACTCCACACACCGCGGCACCGCCCAGGTACTCCTTGTTGTGTGCTGCTATGCCGACTGAGCGGTGAGCGGTGAGCGGCACACTACTGTAGCGGCACACTCCACACACCGCGGCACCGCCCAGGTACTCCTTGTTGTGTGCTGCTATGCCGACTGAGCGGTGAGCGGTGAGCGGCACACTACTGTAGCGGCACACTCCACACACCGCGGCACCGCCCAGGTACTCCTTGTTGTGTGCTGCTATGCCGACTGAGCGGTGAGCGGTGAGCGGCACACTACTGTAGCGGCACACTCCACACACCGCGGCACCGCCCAGGTACTCCTTGTTGTGTGCTGCTATGCGGACTAGGTTCCGCTTCGACAGTTTCGCGCGGTTGTAGATACATCCCTCCCCACAGCCCACACAAGTGCCGGCCGGAAATAGTTTCGCAAGTAACTTCTGCTTCCCATAGCGGTAGCGATACCCGCCTAGGTTTAAATAGTAAGATTACCACATGCAACTCTACTTTCGGCGAATACCGAGTAGGACTGAACAGGCCTCAGGCCACGGCGCTTAGTTCGTATCCGCGGCTTTAAGCGGAATGCACCGTGACGCTAAAACCAGCACTTACTTCAACATACCTATAGTCAGCCTGTACTCCTGTGCTCATGCTAAACTAAAGATGTACAACATTGTTGCAGCTCCATGACATCCCGCCCGGAGCCCTCGGCCTCCGCTCAGCAGCGGCCGACCTCGGGCTGGGGACCAATAGTCCACCCATTCCATTGGTGTTAATGTTTACCATAACATGGAGACAAACAGTTACACTGACCACTCGTCATTCATGTTCACTTCACTATCATACTTTGTATAACTATTTTTAATTCAAATTATCGCTACATAATAATATATAGCCCTAATGTAGTACTTTATCAAATTGCTATATGAGTCCCTATGTAAGCCAATGTTAAAGACTTATACTAATAGCTTATAGTTCTTAGGTTGATAAAAAGTGCCTGTTTTTTATATAAAATGTATGAATTTAACCAACTTGGGACAGGCGTGTGTTATTTTTAAGATTAGATAATAATACAAAATGTAAGTACATAATACTTCAATGGCTTTCTTTCTTTTTCTGAGTAATTGTAAAATTGAAATATATCTTATGTTAATTTCCATGATTGTGTTATTATTTACTAATGTTTAAAACTGAAAAGGCGTGATTGTAACAGCAGGCTTCAACAATAATACTTTATTAATATAACAACATTACATCACTAAAAATTCGTGGAAAAATACTTGAATATCAACTAGCAATATCACAATACATTAGGTAAGGGTTGCACGCAACTAATATGGTTAATTACGTGCACATAAATAAATATTTATTTGTCTTTTAAATGTCTAATAGCACAACCTGCGTGAGACTGTTCAGTTCAAGGCTACCAGACTGACGATAGAAACCAAATTGCAATATTCCCAAAACGCCGGGAAAACCCTCCGAAATCTAATACATCGACCAAAATTGTAAATGTTTGTCATCTGCAGCGATTTGTTATTTGGACATTGCAAAGGTTGCACTCCCTGAGCTTAGCAGTCGTCACTACATAGAATGGTCAATTTCCAGAACAGAAATAGATTGATCGAGTTTTCGTGTCGAAGTAAAATAATAATTACAATTATTTATTAGCACTATCTTCTATTTTATACCATCTATAATATTTAGGATGCCGTTATTCAAAGCATTTTCGTGGTGCGGCAGTCGCAAGTAAACCACAGCTGGACCGAACACTGCTGTGGCTTTACTATGACGTTCCGCGTCAGGCGGCGTCGCCGTCGAGCCTGAAGGCGGGCGGCGCGGCGTGCCGCTGCGGCCGCGTGCGGCAGATGAGCGCCACGCGCCGCAGCCGCGGCAGCCGCTCCCCGCGCCACGCGCTCTCCGCGCCGCCCAGTACGGCGTGCGTGAAGTCGTAGCGCGCCACGCCTCTGCAACCGTCACGATACACGCTTCAATACGACCGGCAAGCAGGGCCGTCTTAAACTAGGCTGGGGCCCTTGGGCACACAAGAATTTGGGGCCCTTCTGGAAAGTAAAAAAAGCGAATTGTACTAACATTTTTTTACTAAGTATGACCATTTATTATAGGTAATCAAATAATACGAGTATGTCATTAATTATATTAGAATGCTGCTGGTTTTTTGGTTACGATTACGATAACGGTTTCTTTCGGGATTTCTGTTGAGCAAAATCTTCTATTATATCCTTAGTCAATTTTTTGAAGGATATCTATGCACATAATTGACAAATTACTGAGTCGTTCTTGTAACATTGTTGTTCGCAATTCATTTTTTATTCTCCTAATATCTTCATGATAAAATTCTGCAAATTCTTTGCATTTTTTGGTCAAAACACCAGACTCGATTGTTGTTAACTGACAAAGAAAACTAAATCAACTATCAATTATTATTATTATTATTATTTTTTACTTTATCGGGTCCCTGGAGACCCGGTCCTTTGGTAAGCGTACGAGGGGCCGAAACCAACTCGCAGAGGCCCCGTTAGACATTTCAAATGTAATGGGGCACCAACCGGCGATTATCCCTGTATGCCCTGAAAGTATTCCCAAGGACAAACCCCGGTTGGAGCAGTACTATTGCAGAATATGGAAACAAAAAATGAAACGCTATGGGTATGGGTGGCTTAGTGGACTGTTATTCGTTTATTATAGAAGAACTATTGGCCCCTGCCTGACCACTAACAATATACACGGCTTTTAATTGGCAGGGGGTGACTTGCACACTCAATGAATGGGCCCCCGAAAACGGTCGCTAGCACAAAGTGACGTAGCGCCACGGGGGCAACATGGCCTGAAGTGTTAGAGGAGTGGAGAGGTATACCACGGCTATTAGGACAATCCCGGAAGTGCGGTAAAGATCCCTACCAGCATCTTACTGGATTATACATCCTTCTCCCGAGCACGTGTGCTCTAGCGAATCTCTACTCAGACCGGCCGATTAAGGCAAGAAAGAGGTGGGAGCTCTGTTCCTCGTCAGTGTTCACTCTGGCCAGCCAATAAAGGCAAGCCGGAGATGAGGAACAAGACTTCTCCCGGGAGATTAGGTTCGTGGGGTCGCTACTGCCCAACAGTTCGCCACAAAACTGCCTTGCGGATTGTATCTCTTTTTGTCTGGCCCCTCAACCTAGGTATGACCTAAGGTCTATCGGGACGCGCAAGCCCCACCACGACGTCAACGTAGAGATACTGCGGTAGGGTTTATTATTATTATAACTTTGCTGATTTATGTTCTTTGACAATGGTTTTCAAAACTTGCTGTCCCATTAAATTAATAAATTCATTACAAATATTTACCGATAAATAGGTATGATGTACGTCCTTTTCCACGATTTCCGTAGTTTTGTATGTGATCAGCAAGATAAGGATCAAATTCACTAATCAGTTCTAAGCATCCCAAATAATTTCTCATTATCTCATATCTTAATATCTCATTAGCACCACGGAAAGCAAGACCTCTTGAAGCTAAAAATTTCACTACTGCAACAATCCTCCTAAGCACATTCTTCCAATAGTTAATTTCTGTATTATATTGGGACAGCAACTCAGTGTGAATTCGTCCAGTAGTTTTCATTCTTGCAACATAATTCATCATAAATTCCCTGTGCTGTAAACTGTTCTCATGCTCTATCAATAAGTTACTTATATGCTTCCAATCTTTATATCCATGAGATCTTAAATTATGTCCAGTACCCATAGTGGTATTAAATAGACGGCAGCAATAACAGTACACAGATTTCTTTGCCTTATAAATACCTTCTGATAAGATTACTGATTTGTGAAAAAAGTGTAATGTACCCAACAAAATTGTTTTGAGAATAAATGTGTGAGAGAAATATTGTCGGTCCTTCGGGGCCCCCTGAGAATGGGGGCCCTGGGCACGGGCCCCGTGTGCCCTTATGGTGAAGACGGTATTGCCGGCAAGGACCCCTTTTTTATGTTTTAATAAGGGATGATCCGTAATGGATGTCCTCCGCCGTGGAAGAAACTCTGACCCAAGTACATTATAGAGCTTCTTACTTCATGATGTAGAGGCCACGTCGCGCCAGCAGCGCGTTGGCCTCCATGTGCTTGTGCGTGACGTGCACCAGCTGCATCACGGCGCTGGACGCCAGGCACAGCCCCGCGATCACGTCGCCACAGAACTGCAACACGATCATGTTCACTATGGTGGCTCAGAACACAACATGAATTGCTGCTCAATCATAGACTGTCTCATGAAACAGCGGGAGTGACGGTGACTGCAAACACCCACAGGCATTAGCATTTGCTTCTACACAGCAACTCACAATGTATTCCAAATCCGCCTCTAGGTGCCTGTAGCAACAGACCTATAGCGTGAACATTGGAGAGAGGGCAGTGAGACTCACGCGCACGGCGTCCACGTGCGGGCGGATGTGTCCGGCGGCGGCCAGGTCCAGCACGTGCACGTGCGGCAGGAAGGGCTCCCCCGCGCCCCCCGCGCCGCCCGCGCCCCCCGCCACCGCCGCCGCCAGCGCGCGCACCCGCGCCAGCACCGCGCTGTTCTCCGCCGACCACGAAGTGCGCTCCGTCTCGCGGAATCCGTGGATCGCCTGCAAGTTGATACGACTTGTGCATTATAATAGGTTGTATGACTACAGCATTAAGTTATGAAAAGAAGATTCTTTAGCCTTTCTTTGTTCACATTGTCACAACTCACAAATTAAAAAGTAGGTAGGTAATAGATATGCTTCAATATTTACATTTTAACTGCCGTTGGATTAATACATACAACACATATTTTCATAACCATATTGCCAGGGTTGGATGTTTGTGATAGCTCATTAAGACCAAATTCTTTGTTGGTGTTTATTTGTTGTTTTTTGTAATGGTGTCACACCAACTGATATGAAGTCGGGTAGTTAAAGGTTACATGATTAGGAAAGGTAAATAAAAATAACAAGGCAGGATACTTTGAATTAATATTCAAAGGCAATTTGGTGTGACAAGGTTGTTCATTACGAACATTATCCCAGTGGTCGAACTCGTATCTCATGCGGCGCAGCACGGGTTCCAGCTCCAGCAGCAGCGTGTTCTCCTCGCGCTCCGTGATGAAGTCTGGGAACACCTGCATGTCGCGCAGCACGGCGCTGCGCAGAGCGGGCTCTTCCGCCTCCTCCCACGACGGACTGATCTCCACCAGAGTCGGATCACCTGCAACACAACCATATTCTTATGATTTGAGACTTATCCTTACAACTTTGCTTACTTTATCCATATTACTTTGTAAGGTTAAGTTCGAGTCTCAAATAAAGCAGTGTTATTCTCGGTCAGTGTTTAATAAGTATTTTGTAAGTGCCTATCTTATCTTTCAATTCAAGGCAATCTTCCGATTGACTAGGGTCGTACAACCCAAACCTGCTAGAATTAGTTTTTTACAATAGGCATCATGCTGTAGGGAATATGCGAATTCGACCGGCGTGTTAACTTAGTTTGTATCAAAAGCTAGTGCAAGAGTTAGTTTTAATTAAAAAGAACATACGGAGTGCAATCCTGGGTTCGGTCTCCATAACGCTGCTGATCCTGCGAGGAAGGCCGATGCATAACTTCTTATATTTACAGGTTTTCAGGAAACTAAATGTTAACAAACGCATTTTTTGCGCAAATATAATTAAAACTAGCTCCAAAACCAACTCGTAAAAATGAAAAATATTTTGTTTTGACAAGACCCCTTTGACAGTTGACTTTAGATTGACAATACGTAGGTAGTATCTCTATGTAGTCTGATGTAGTCTGTGGATTGACACTACTGACAGTAGGGACAGGACGACAGAATAACTTGGGGAGTGTCATGAAGGTATAGATAAATATGGAGTCCACACTTCGAATACCTACTTGAAGCAGAAATGAAGTATCGCTATCTCGCTCAATGTGGTCTAACCCTCTCTTTCTAAGTAGGGTGACCGTTATTCTTTTTTCTCAGGACAGCACTTGGTAAGTAGTTGCTTTCCGTTGAGTGGACAATATGTACCTATGCGTACAAATTACGCATAAAACAAGCCGTTTGTTACAGTATAAAAGTTTGAATGGTTATTTTATTATTAACACTATACGATATATAGGAGATGAAGTTCATGGAGTACTTAGTTAACCCGCTCCAATGAAGTCGCGGGCGAAGTGCTAGTAATTATATAAAAACACTTTCCAAATTAAAATCATTTAGTAACTATTCTTTTATACATGACTAACGATCATTGCTCTGTGTAGTTTCTGTCTCCACCCACGACGTGTAGTCATACAGAAAATATACTCAGTGATTAATCACTGAGTATATTTTCTGTATGACTCATAAGTAAGCACGTATAATATACTTGTTAAAAATAGTATTTGCTATTTTTTAAGCAGTATGGTTTCATGCATTTCATTGCAATAAATTGAGTTCATGATCGGATGGTTAATTTCTTGTAACAGAGGAGTAAAATGTTGTGATATAAATGATACAATATTTATTTATTTTCGATGTCATTTACTCTAACTGCCAAAATTAGCACTTGGTGTAGCCAGATCAGCTATTTTCACTATAGACTCTTCACGTGTCACTTGATATCTGAAAATTATATCAAGAACATTACTTTTTGCCATAATATGTCAACTACTATATTGCTAGAAACATAATACGGTGTGTGGAGGTTCCCATTAGGTTGTTGAAAATGCTCTTTCATAAAATTTCATTTTCAATGATGCAATGGATGACTACAGTTTCCTCTGAGTACTATTTTTAAGAAATAAAGAAAAAACATTGTTGTTATATTATTTTATGCTCTAAATAATTAATTACAAAATATCTTATAACAGACATTCGTTCCCCGTATGAGTATGTGTATGATTTAATGACTAAGAAACATGTTCACATTTAATATTAAAGATCCCGGAGAAAGTCCCAGGTATATTCTCAATATGGTCACACTACTTCAAAATTACTTCCGATGTAAACAAAAAGATAAAATTGCACCTAAGTCAATGAAAATCGATGAAAACCTATTTGATATTGACATAGTTATCAGTATACTCATTTATTAGTACGTTTAACACATTGGTTAAGCGTTATGTGAAGTAATTCATAGAAAAAACAAAGAAATATGTTTAAAATGACTCAATGTCAGAAATCACGATTTAAACACTTTCACGTGAAATTGTATATCACCTCCTGGACACCACGTATTACCGCAACCATGCTCTTCACAACTGTGCACCATTTCTTTGATTATACCTTCAATTACAGACAAATATTTCAAACGAAGCTGTGAACCGTAATGTAAACAAGCGCCATGTTGGAACAATTTTACTGACAACTTGAAATATGGCGGTCAATGTTGCCACACTACCAAATCCCAAGGAAATGGGATTAAAATTCACATTATATGCCAATCACGAAAAGCATCCGTGATCTACAATTTAAGGATTTTTTATAAAAGTAATCGTAGTTCAACTATTTATTTGTAGACACATTATCTAAAAGTGTTTTACTTCAGATTCTGTTAGTTTGGTGAGTCTTTTTAGAAGTTAGAAGGAGATTTCATAAAAGAGATTTCCACACTAAGTCCACACAAGAAAGAGAAGTCGGCCACCATAGAGTGAGATAGAATTGCGTAGGTATTTGACTCAAACAGTTGTTCCAAGTCTGGACTCCATATTTATCTATACCTTCATGGGGAGTGTTCAGTTATTTCACTAAACAAAAGCGCCGCGCCGCGTGCCCGCGACGCGATGTAAGGAACCCTTTTTTTTTTCTCAATATTTATAACTGTTACCTAATTACTTAATTACTAAAGTTATTTAAAACAGAAATTAATTGAATACCGGCCGTCGCGTCGTCGATAGATCGCATGGACTCGGTCGCGGACAGTCGTGAGCCGCTAGGATAATTGTGTTCTGTGGTCGTGAGTCGACCACAAAGAGTTTAATAATGAAACAGGGGTCGCCGGGTCGACCATTTCAAAACGAATGTCGCTTGATCGCTTCTATCGGACCGACTTAATGTTATTTGTTATTTTCCGTCGTGGTAGACAAATGACTTGATGAGGAAAACTATAATTTTTATGGCTCCGTATCGAATAGGCCAGTCATAAATTTAGGGTCGCAGTATTTTGCACCATCGTGTTTTTGGGTCCGTAATTTTACTTCGAGAGTCATTTGTTCGATTATCGGAAAGTCGACTGAAAGATTGATCGAATGGAATTTATTGCGAAACAACCTTTTATCGCCAAACGCTACTTCGACTGAACGATATAACGAACATTTATTAATCGACGGACAGCTCTTTCGAAAGAGTTTTAGTTATTGTACAGTTTAAAAACTTTACAATAACCTTTAATACTTTCACTATTAAAGGTTAGGCCCGGACTACCGAGCGAGAGAAACTAAGTACTCGAACCCGCTCAGTACTAGTAGTCCGGCGTTCAGCTATAGAGCGGGCTACCTGAGTCCCAAAATGCCGGACTACTGAGCGTGCCGGATTGGCGATTATCGAGCGCCTACTGTACCTACTTACCAAAAGTTTCAAAGGCATAGCTCTTATAGTTTCGGAAAAAACTGGCTGTGACGTACGGACGAACAGACAAAAAGACAGACAGACATGACGAATCTATAAGGGTTCCGATTTTGCCATTTGGCTACGGAACCCTAAAAAGGAATAGTTTACATGAGTAAGACGTCACCGTGTAGTCGTTTAAGTGTTCTAACTTCTAAGGCCGCTATTCCACTGGCGTTTTGCGAGCGTTGGCGTTTCTCCAACGTCCAAGTCTATAGTGGCAAGCGTTAACGTTGCGTCAACGTGACGTTAAACTTGCGTTTTTGCCAACAGATAAAATCACACGATCCCGCTCTTCCCGTGTGGGTGCGGACGGGACGGCGTGAATGTAGGTACCTGTTGCCAAAAACAACGCAACGTCAACGTCGCGTCTGCGCAGCGTTGACGCTGCATAGACGTTGGAGAAACGCCAACGCTCGTAAAACGCCAGTGGGATAGCGGCCTTAAATGTTGTAGGTATGCAAAAAAATATGGTAATGTAACGATATTGCCTTCAAACTAAAATTTCGAACTTTTTGGAAAAAATTAAGGTAAAATGACCGAAAATTAAGAAGATTGCTGAACACCACGCAGTGAGTGCAGGTCTTTCGAGGTTGAAGAAATGGGAGGACAGTCCACTGGCATCTATGATAACGACCACCCAAAAACTCCGGATCATAGTCCGGATAGTCCAATTTTCTGCGACCTAACGGGTTTAGGTAATCCGTGTCTGTCCACGGTGACTGGCCTAAAAAGAAAAAGCTAGGATCGCTTCGTTGTACGTCTGTCTGAGGAACCCGTGGAAACATCAAATCGATAGATTTAATTTAACTCAGTAGGTAAAGCTAGCTAAATATTGTATTTTTGGTAGGTCTCGTAGAATGCCGAGGGTACCTACAGCTTGAAGTTAAGGGTTCATTATTGGAGTCAACTGATTGTGTCAGATATCTAGGCATTTGGTTGGATAGGTCTTTGCGATGGGGAAAGCACATAAATGAATGTTGTGAAAAGACGATGAAATTTTTAAGTTTACTGAAGCTATTGGCAGGCTCTTCCTGGGGTAGGGGAGCGGCGGGGGTGTACGTACACCTAAGGAAAACTTCTTATTATGGAATAACTATAATCATCACCTACCAATACTACATAACATTATAATGCACATATATTTAGCTAATTAGTTTTCGCAAATGAAACCATTCAGATAACCTATTTAAATAAAAATAAAATTTGAATAAAAAGAAAATACAATGAAGTAGGTACGGCATTACCCGACGGTTGCGGATGATTCCGTACAGGTTGTACGGAATCATCCTAAAGACATTCAGACATTATTTTATGTTGCAAAAACCACAAATGTACCCATCTGGCTTATCTTGATCGCTGCATAATGCGTGTAGGTACCCAATTGCCACAGACTATGCATCGATACCAGAGCTCTCTGGAAAATATTTAGCAGGTTCTTCAAAAATAAGTCCATTTCATGCTGCTTTTACGTAATTTCGCTCCCGATTTGACTTCTTCCACGGCGAGTTTCATTTTTCGGGGAGACCACACGAGTTTTTTTCCATGCGGCATCTGAAAAATGCAATGCAGTTTTCAAAACCCGACCAAATCAAGCTTGCGGGTGATATCGTACAAAAGTGTACGAACTGACCCGAAGTCACCATTTTGAATTTAGTCATGCAAAACACAAAACGTATCAGATTTAGACAAAACATGGCAGTTGATGCAAGCCTTAGTCACCATTCTACAAGTAAGCTAAACAATTAAAACAATAACGTCTAAAAATCTGTACTTACAGTGCAAAACACTCTCCAGACTTTAAATATAAAAAATGGCGCGAAAACGTAACGCATGTCTTGTCACTGAAGCCGAGCGGCAGACTTTTCAGTATATAGTATAATGTACTCTGTGGGCAGACTGGCGGTGGCGCGGGTGTCGGGTGACGTGTGACGTAGTCTGCATGTTAGAGAAGGGTACACATATTCTCTGATCGTTTCATTCCCGAGATATCGCGTGCGTACGGTATCAGCCGCTGTACGGAATGAGTATGACAATCCACTCCCCTACTCATCCTACACACATTCGTAGAATATATATAGCACTTATTAGAAGCCGTTTAGACTATGGGAGTTATTTATACGACACCGCAGCGAATTGTCACACATACAAGCTATACAAGCTCCAAAATCAGGCACTTCGCGTTATTGGTGGGTTTCTGAAGTCTACTCCCATTCATGCTATGGAGAATGAATTGGGTATTCCTCCTCTCCATATTAGAAGACTGTATTTATCGTTTAAATTCTGCTCAAAAGCTAAATCTATTTTTGGAAATATAAATACAAAGCTTTTAACAAAACTGAATGGTTTTTGCAATAATAGATACTGGTTACATAAAAAGAAACCCATGTTAGCAGAATGTTACAATGAGATACAACAGGACGAGTCAGCCTCTTCTTATCCGCTTGAAATGTTTAAGTTAGACACCTGGTTATCCAATATTGACTTAAAAAATGTATTACATTATAATATGGATGCTGTTAAAGGAGCAAAGTCGCAATATTTGACCCATTCGCTAAAAGTTGAGGTGTTGCAGGAGTTACATGAAAAATACTCAGAATATTATACTATTTTCACCGATGGATCTAAATCAGTTGCTGGTGTTGGTGCAGCGTACTATGATCCCTTCACCAAGTCTCATGACACTTACAAACTAAACAAACATTTTTCTATTATGTCGGCGGAACTACTTGCAGTGTCACAGGCTTTGTCCTATGCTGTCAATTTAGAACAAAGATATAGGTAGGTATACTAATTTTAACGGACAGTAAAAGTGCTTTATTCCATATTTCTCGATGCGCCTCTGGTATCAGAGGAGTATCGATAGCATATAAAATATTAGAGCAAATAAAATTAGCAAGTGAAAAGAACATAACCCTGGCACTGCAATGGGTTTCATCCCACATTGGACTAATGGGAAATGAAGAAGCCGACAAATTCACAAAACAGGCTATTTCCGAAGGGCTTGAATTAAATATTTTATCTAACTATTCAGAATTTCTTTCTATTTATAAATCAACATGTTTCAAAAAATTTAAAGAATACTTTGATGAAAGGTCTAAATGTAAAGGAATATGGTACAAAATTATACAATGTGAACCTCTTCATGTCCCTTGGTTCATCAATGCTCAACTGAGTAGACATCAAATAGTGACCTCTTGTCGATTGCGTTCCGGACACATTCCCAATAAAAGCTTTGCATTTTTAATGAAAAAAGTCCACTCACCTAATTGCGACTTTTGCGACATACCTATGTCAGTAAATTGACGACGTTCAACACTTTTTGATGGAATGTGTGTGCAATGCAAACAAAAGAGATCAATTGGCAAGGCAATTTAAGTTAAATTATCTAGATGTTGGTGCCTTTCATAGTATTTTAGCTTCGCCAACATCGGATGCAGCTAGAATACTATACTCCTTTAAGTTTAACTAAAGTGTTAATTATAACTTTTAATAGAATAAGACAGTAGTATAAGGTACGATGGGATTGTCATCGTCATTTTCATGTACAAAAATCCCTTAAAATCAATAAAGGAAAAAAAAAAGCTAGCTAGTTAGCAAAATAGGTAGATTATGTAACATAATTTTACAAAGAAATAAGATAGGTACCTATCTAGGTACCTATATTTGTTACTCAACCAACACAAGCCAATGAATTGGGTACCGGCCTAGCTACTATCTGATATTGCAATGCGAAGGTTCATTATAACATCTCACTAGTTTGGCAACCGGAGGCCTATTGTGAATATCTTGCAACGCGAGCCGTGAGCCGCGTCCGGCGTCGCATTTACATACCTACAACATAATTATTATAATTATGGCCAAGTTTATTAGCTTTTATCGAATTATACAATACTAGCTGACCCGCGCAACTTCGTCTGCGTCACATTTTCCATTAATTCTGCGCTCCTTTTTGACTTAGCTTAATGATATATATATAATATAGCCTATAGCCTTCCTCGATAAATAGGCTATCTAACACTGAAATAATTTTTCAAATCGGACCAGTCGTTCCTGAGATTAGCGTGCTCAACCAAACAAACAAACAAACTCTTCTGCTTTATAATATTATTATAACTCAGAGGTTCTCAGATTTTGTTGTGCAAGGCGTTGCGAACTTTCGAGTTCGACACTCGACTCTCGTGCGCGTACCTGAGAGTTTCTCTGATTTTGTTCAGCAAGGCGTTGTGAACGGTCAGGTGAAGATTCTCCCATACGGCGTATTCTTGCTGCCCGTGCTTGAGAACTATGTTTAGTAAGTTGAGACCTGGCTCTCTTAGGCATTTTCAAATGTTTAAGAAAAAGCGTGTTCTAGCTCTGAAAAGAACTGTTGGTTAGCCCTGAAAAGAACTGTTGGTTATACTCTGAAAAGTACTGTTGTTTGGCTCTGAGAAGAACTGTTGTTTAGCTCTGAGAAGAACTTTTGCGTAGGTGTAGTTTTAAGAACGAAATCTAAAAAAAATCGCACTAAAATTATTAGACTTCGCGCACGACCGCTGCGTAGGGAGCCGACCTCGCGTTTGAGCTTTTTTTTTTTGTTATGGCTCTCGCAGGTCAACCTGAGAAGATTGGCTTCTGCTTAACCGGACTTGCCTGTGAGGCCTTAATATAGAATTAAAGCCACCAGCCAGGCTTATCGCGTTTGAGCCGCGCGGGTACCTTACTCATAGATCTAAACTCCCCTCCCGCACGCGCACCCCCGCCTTGGTGACGTCCACTTCGCAACGGGCCGTGCAGCAGAGATCGTAATATTTTAATTTCGCCATAACTTCAAAACCAAACGTCCGATTTTAATCATTCAAAGACCAAATATTATCTACATAAACTGTACTTAGTGATGAAATACTTTATTTTGATAAGGATTAATAGCATGAGTAAAATAAACGCGTTTAAATGTAGTCCAAAAAAAAATCAAGATTTTTAAATTAAAAAGTGGTTGTTGTGCCTCACTCGACATAGATAGGTATAGTGTGTCGCGGACTTTTTTGTAGATATTTATAAGATCTACAATTAATTAGAACAATGTATGGTTCTATCTTTTATAGTTTAGGCAGCGTACGCAAAATAAGTAACTTTTCTGGTTGATTTTTACACCTTGTGTCCGAAAAACCCAAATATCTTACGGAACCCTATTTTTTCCAAAATAAAATATAGCCTATGTTACTCGTGGATAATGTAGCTTTCGAATGGTGAAAGAATTTTTAAAATCGGTCCAGTAGTTTTTGAGCCTATTCATTACAATCAAACAAACAAACAAACAAAAAAACAAACAAAGTTTTCCTCTTTATAATATTATATTATATATTATTATATTATTATTATTATTATCTTGGTTTGTGTTTTTTCTTCTCAGCTCTTTGGCTGGTTTTAAGCTACATTTACGGGCCGAAACCAAGTAAATGCAGCGAGTGGTGTGTTATGTTGGGGGTGTATTATGAGGGGTACCTATTTCGTTTTCTTCTATTTGCATGAACTGTCTAACTATTCGACATGTATTTAAGATAGCAGCTTTTTGTAAAGTGATATATAAAGTTTCTTTTAGGTTAAGTAATTTTAGACTGTGTAGGAGATGATTCGGGATAACGCCTGTAGTGGAAAGAACTATAGGGACCACATAAACTTTATCTTGTCGCCATATTCTGGTTATTTCTTCTTTGAGTTCTACATATTTATTAATTTTTTCAGTAATTGTCTTCAGTATGTTGTGAGTGTTGGGTACAGCAATATCTATTAAATAAGTAACTTTATTTATTTTGTCTTGTAGGGTTATATCTGGCCTATTGTAGTGGATTGTCTTATCAGTAAGAATGGCGCGGTCAAAGTAAAGTTTATGTGTGTCATTTTCAAGGATAGTTTGAGGTGTATAATTATAATAAGGAGTTTTTGTGTCTTGTATGAGTGCGTACTTAACTGCTAATCTTTGATGTACTACATTTGCTACCTGATTATGCCTGTGTGTGTAGTCTGTTTGTGTCAGAATTGTGCACGCTCCGGTAATATGTTGGATAGTTTCTGATTGGATGTGGCATTTACGACATTTGTCATTTGTTACTGAAGGATCTTTGATGATATATTTTCTGTAATTTCTAGTGTTTATTATCTGGTCTTGTATTGCAATCATAAATCCTTCAGTTTCCGGGAATAAGTTACCTACTTTTAGCCATTTGTTCGAAGCTACTTTGTTAATATGGGCTTGTTCTAAGTCGTGAGGATGTCGGCCATGCAGCACTTTTTTCTTCCACTCTTCTATTTTTTGTGTCTGTGGGTTATTATTTATAATAACTGTATCCAACTGTTGATTTAAGTTAAGTGGAGTGTAATTAAAATCATTAAAAACTATGGCTTTATGGATACAGCTGGTACGAGATTTAGATTGAAAGAATGTTTTAAGTTTACAGACTTGTTTCCGCCACAAATGCTGGATATCTATTAGGCCTCTTCCTCCGTTTTGCCTTTTAATGGTAAGTCTTTCTATTGCAGATTTTGGATGTAGGCTGTTATGTTTCGTTAGTGTTGTGCGGATGGTTCTTTCCAATTGTTCTGTATCTGTTTTCGTCCATTTAATAACTCCGAATGAGTATGTTAGTATGGGGATGGCAAATGTATTTAGGGCTTTGGTGAGATGTTTAGCGGAAAGTTGGGTTTTACATAAAGCGTTAAGTCTCTTCTTATACTCTATCGTAATTGCGTCTTTGATTCTAACGTGATCTAGTCCCTTCAGTTGAGAATACCCTAAATATTTGTATAAATCACTTGGTTCCATTGCTGTTATGATGTCTGTGTCATTTACTACATAGCTACCGGGTCGTATTTTACCTCGTATGATATGGAGTGTTTTACATTTATCCAGACCAAACTGCATGTTAATGTCTTGACTAAACTGTGCTGTGGTTTCTACTAGATTTTTCATATCTTTTTCGGTTTGTGCATAAAGTTTAATATCGTCCATATAAATAAGATGTGAAATTATTGTTTGGTCTGTAGTGTGTTTGAGACAATATCCAGCCCGACAGCGCTGCAGCCAACGAGACAGAGGGTTTAGTGCGAGACAGAACCACAGGGGACTCAGAGAATCACCTTGATATATACCTTTCTTGATAGAAATTTGGCGCGTTGTAATACTATTGTGATTATGGTTAAGTTGGAGTGTGGTTTTCCACTGTGACATTATGTTGCGTAGGAAATCTATTATTTTTGAGTTGATTTTATAAATTTCTAATATTTGGATTAACCAGGAATGAGGAACACTGTCAAAGGCTTTTTTATAATCGATATAAGTACATTGGAGGTTTCTGTTTTTCGAAGTGGCTTGTTTGTGAATAATAGAATCAATGATTAATTGTTCTTTGCATCCCATGTGGCCCCGTCTGCATCCCTTCTGCTCTTCTGCCATAATGTTGTGGCGTTCAATGTGTGAGTTGATTTTTGTTGCTATTGTCGATGTTAATATTTTATATATCGTGGGTAGGCATGTGATCGGTCTATATTGGGAAGGTTGTGGTGAATTTTTACATTTGGGCAGCATGTAAGTAATGCCTATTGCAATGAATTCGGGTATACTTTGTCGTCCTAAAATTATTTCTGTTAAATTTTTTGCTATTGGTTTGTACAATGAAGTTAACTTTTTGTACCAAAAATTATGAATTTTGTCTATACCAGGCGATTTCCAGTTATGTAGTCTGCCTGTTACCTGTGAAATATCTGACTCCGTAATCTCTAAAAAGTCCATTTCATCTATTGCTCTCCAGTTTCTCTCTTCTTCTTCTATCCACGCAGCTTTATCATTGTGGTGTACTTGTTCTTCCCAAATACTTGACCAGTATCCTTCTAATTGTTCTTTTGTAGGTTGGGTAGGTGTGTCTGTGTTATTGTCATTATTAGTATCAGGTTTGTGTAAGTTTCTGTAAAATGTTTTTTCGTTGGTGGCAAATATGGCATTATCAAGTTTACGCTGTTGTGCTTTTTTATATCTTCTGAGTCTATGAACTTTGAGTGCTAGTTTTTGTTTTAAAGTGTCTAGAAACTCTTCAGGTTTTTTGTTACTGTTTTCGTGTCTGGTGTGTGTATAGCTACTTCTAAATATTTCCTCAACTCTTCTAACTACTTTATTTGACCTGTTATTGTTGATGTATTGTGTAAGTCTACTACAATCTGCTCTAAGTTTTTCTATGTCTTTTTCTAATCTTTGTTGCCATGCTGGTTTGATATTTTGTTTTGGCCTAGTAATTCCTATCTGTTGCGTAATTTTATAGTTAAGTTCTTCAGCTATGACTATTGCTGTGCAGTATATAAGAGTGTGAATATCTAAAAGCTGAGTGTCATCAGAGATAAATTGGCTAAGAATATTTTCATTAAACAAATTAAGCAACCGGAAAAGATTGGGGCTATATCGGAGTTTTGGAAGCCTGGGTCTAAGTGCTGGGTCCATTCCAGAGTATTGAACAAGGGTTGTTCTAAATTTATCAAGTACTTCTTGTACGTAAATGTCTGGTACTACGTGCTGGTCTTCAGTGACAAAGGTTTCGATGTCATTTTCTAGGGTTAGTGTTATCGCTTCAGTCTGTGTGGATATACTCGTATGTGATGTTTGCGAATAATTTTGTGATTGGTTATATGGTTGAGATTGACTGTTGAGCTGTGGTTCTTGTTGAGCAGTTTCGGGTGTGGTTTGTGATACTGGAGTAGAATCATTGCCTATAGTATTTTCTGCTTCTTGTAGCTGTATTCGTGTTTCTTCTTTAAGTTGTTCTATGAGTTGAGAAGGTAAAAGTTTATTTCTAACTATAGCTCTTCTCTGGTCAGAAATTCTCTGCTCTGAAACAGTTACCTCAGGGTATTGTTGTGTAAAAAGTTCATGCAATTGCTGTCTGTATGTGGTCATGTCAGTCTCTAATTTGGTGATATAGAAGTAGGTTCGCATGATAAACAGGTTTACTTCTTGGCTCCATCTCATGCGAACTCTTGCTTTTCCAGCCTTGGTGGACGCGGGTAAGAAGGAACTAACCTCCCGCGCAACATTCAAGGTTGGAGTGGGTGGGACTGTGTTTAGACGAACAATGGGTGGTGATGGTGTTAACGGGGGTGACGATGGTAGAGATGGTGATGATGACCTGGAAGGTGTATATGATACAGTGCTTGGACTATACGGTTCTACAGGGGTGTTTGTCCTGTCCGTCAGTCTGTCACCATCGTCAGTAACTTCGGCTGTAGCAACTTTGTCGGTGGGAGCCCGCCTGCTCAACTCCTCACCGCTGACGGTTCGCATGCTGAAACACCCAGCGTCAGCTCCAGGTGCGCCCCGGCGATCGCCCCCGGGCAGCGGCCCTATACGTTTACTTTTAGAACGAGTCTCCATTTTTAATGGGTTTCCAGAGCCACGTTAGCCACGCCAGTAATTTCTCGTTCGTGTGTCCGCCCCCCACGTGATTAGATGGTCAATCAGGACGTGTGGTTGTTTAGGGGGCATATTATTATTATTATTCCATTTATTTCTTTTTTTGTACATATATTTTACATTTTTAAATATTTCTATAAAACTAATTAAAAAAAAACATTTAAAAATATAAAAATAGTAGCCCACCGGCATCGGGAACAGGGTCCAAGCTACCGGTGGTCAGGGCTCCCGAGAGAGGAACCTCCTAACAATACGCGCCGTGTCCAGGAGTACTGCTTTCTGGATCAAGCCCTTGATCCAGCTGCCCAACGAGAGCCTCTTGAGGTGTTGGTCGAGGCTCTTGGCAATAATGCCATTGGCCGTCACGACTATCAGCACAATGACTGCTGTGTTCACATCCCACATGTCGACAACCTCGCGAGCCAAGTCAAGATACTTACTTTGTTTCTCTTTCTCAGACTTCACGAGGTTCTCGTCATGAGGGACTGCTATATCAACAATCATTGCGCGACGCTCTAGTCGGTCTATCACCACTATGTCAGGCTTATTGGCAACAATAGTCCTGTCAGTGATGATAGACCGATCCCAGTACAACGTGCAATTGCCATTTTCGAGAACTGGGTCGGGCACATACCTATAGTACGGTACTTCCGATTCCACAAGATTGTATCTCAGAGCAAGTTGCTGGTGGATGATCCTGGCTACAAGGTTGTGCCTGTGCAAATAGTCTCCGTTAGCCAGACTAGAACAACCGGAAATAATGTGGCGGATGGATTCCCCGGGTCGGTGACATGCCCGACATATGTCAACCGTACCGTCTTTCACAATGTATTTCCGGTAGTTGTTCGTCATCATAACTTCGTCCATGATCGCACAGACAAAACCTTCGGTTTCCCCAAAGAGGTCACCAAAACGCAGCCAGGCTACGGACGCTAAAAAGTCTACATCGGGCCCATGTAGGACCCGATAAAAGCGTCCGTGAAGCTCCTTGCTCTGCCATACCTCCCTGCGGTCGTTAGTATCTAATACCACAGGTTTGCGCCAGTTCTCGTTAGCCAAGGAGAGCGCGGTAAGGCCTTTGTCCACCGCTACCACATCCCGATGCATACCCACGTCGGCCTCTAGGAAGTATTCCCTAAGGCTGCATACCTCGCGGTTGTGCAGGGTCTTAGCATTTAAGAAGCCACGACCCCCGCACTTCCGCGGGATATACAGCCTCATCACCGATGACCGTGGGTGATGCATCCGATTTGCGGTAAGCAGTGAGCGTACCCTTCTATCCAGGGCGTCAAGTTCTGTCTGAGTCCATTTGAGTATGCCGAAAGAGTACATCAAAACCGGAATGACCCAACCGTTGAAGGCACGCACCTTGTTTCCGCCTGATAAAAGACTGTTAAGTACTTTATTCAGGCGGCCAAAGAAGCGCTCCTTCAACGATTGTTTCATATCAGCAGCATTGATGCCTAACGCTTCCGACATACCCAAATACTTGTAAGTTTCGGTTGAGGAGAGGGACCTTAGGTGTATGGAATCCGAGAGTTGTGTTCCCACGGATTCTATAATCTCCCCTCGCTTTACATGCATGACCGCACATTTATCCACACCAAATTCCATCCTGATGGCGCTACTGAAGTTTTCTGTCACCTTCAGTAGCTTCATCAGTTGCAAGTTGTTAGGAGCAAATAGTTTCAAGTCATCCATGTAAAGGAGGTGCGATATGACCTGACCACCTCTTCTCAACCGGAAGCCTTGCCCCGAACCCTCCAGCAATGTACTGAGAGGGTTGAGGGCCAGACAAAACCACAGTGGACTCAGACTGTCGCCCTGAAATATGCCACGCTCGATCCTTATCGGGTCGCTGTTCACCTGGGTCTGTCGACACCCTGGATAGTGAAGGACCGTCCTCCACTGCCCCATACACGACATCAGGAAGGTGCGTAGAACTGCATTAACTTTATACAGCTCCAGCACCCTCATGAGCCATGTATGTGGCACTGAGTCATAGGCCTTCTTATAATCTATCCAGCATGTCGACAGATCCCTTCGCGAACGACGAACCTGCTGGCTAATGGCAATGTCAATGAGGAGCAGCTCCTTAGTACCGCGGGACCCGTTCCTACATCCATTTTGAGAGGCAGACATAATTGAATTACTATCAATATGATGGTTTATTTTAGCTCTCAAAATGGATGTAAGAACTTTATAGACCGTCGGTAAACACGTGATCGGTCTATAATTTTTAGGCTCCGCGGTACTACCTGATTTATGGAGCAGGTGGGTTATTCCTGTAGTTAGGAACTGGGGCAGCGACCCTGACTCTAAGGCAGACTGGAATTGAGATGCCAAGCGAGCGTGCGATCCTTTAAACCATTTTATCCAAAAGTTGTGCAGCCCGTCCGGTCCTGGAGATTTCCAGTTAGGCAACGGACGGACTGCACAAGCTACATCTTGGGGGCTGATAGTAATTGCCCCCATTTCTGGTATCGGATCGCACGCGCGTTCGACTTCCCGAGTCCAGTCGCCCTCGGTATGATTGACAGGCACCGACCAGATGCTGCGCCAGAATGAACACATGGCGTCATCATCCGGTAGGCGCGTATCAGTCACACCTTGGTCAGGTCGCTCCCAAGCCCTATAAACCCACCTCTCATTGCTTTGGAATGTGCGATTCTGAGTGTATCGTTCCACTCGCCGCTTGTACCGACGTATACGGTTTGCCCATGCATAGATTTTCTGCTTCAGGAAGTCGATACGCTCTGTGACGCGGGACAGATAATAATTATTATTATTATTATTATTAGTGTAGAAAATATATCTTATTTGCTCAACTGTTTTGTATTTACTATTTGTGTAATAGGTAATTATTACACAAATAATAAGGGTAGGTAGTTATCCCTCTAAATGACTCTGGTCACCTGTGACCTTAATTTTTCAATATACGATTAGTGTGTAACAGGTGTAGGTAAGTATTTTAATGGCAGTAGGGGTCGAAGTATTATGTTGCCATTTTATTCTAATTTAATGTAAAATAAGGAGACAAGGAAAAAATGGTGTTTTTATTTCATATTTCTTTAGATTTAAATTTTAAGGCAACTGATAAATATGTATAGTTTAATGCTTATTACCTATTTTATAAATATTGTGCATGCGTCTCCTGCTGAGGCGCCTGAATATTGTGTGCAGCGGATTGCGGCGACCAAACTTGCAGGCGCACGATTAACTGTCGCTGCCATTTTTGTTCGTTGTAATTTTTCCAATAACACTGCCCCCGGGATTCTAACGCAGGACTTTGTCCTCAGCAGCAGCGCTTACGGTCACTATACTCCAGTTCTGAACTTGGCATGTTTGTCGTAGTCGACTGTCATGGGAACAAGTACTTGTGTGTGATTGCTTGCGACCTGTAAACTTAGTGTGACTTACATAATAATATTAACAATATTTTCTTCCTGATGTTTTTGTTTCGTCTTTCGAGCTGACAATGTCTGCAAGTTTAAATACACGCAAGAACCGAATAAACTGGAGTTTTTTAAAATAAAGTTTGTCTCCTCATCTTTGTAATGTGATTATAGGTAGGTAGTTTTTAGGGTTCCGTAGGTAACCCCGAAAGTTAACCAACAGAACTGTCTGTTTAGCAGCGGGCTGTATTCCATGTACCGTAATTATACTTAACCTACATTAAACCCTACCTACCCCTGCTCAGGGTTGCCTTTTTATTTTACAAGACATGAAACCCTAGTAACAGTTGATTTTTGTGTTTACTTAAATGAGATTCAGATACTGTGTGAGAGTCTACACTATTGACTCGCACGTGGCCAGGTATTTCTTCTACTTTTGCTGGTTTTTATAAACTGTTTCAGTAGATATCCAATACTAAGTGCAATAATGATGAAGCTTCATGGGGAGGGGCCATTGGGAAAGCTTATCTTAAGAATAATTTCTATATTGACGCACGGCAGTACCTACACATCATCGTCAATGCTGCCGCTCTGTCTGCCCGAGCTAACAATCACTTCAGTGACCTTTAGTAAGTAAAATTACGTGAGGTGGTTTACAATACAGTACAGTGGCATGACTCAGTTGTTACCAAACCATTGAAGCCGCGTGAAGCGATTGATTAGGTACTGATGCACCACGGACGTGAAGCAAATGGAGTGTTCTAAACAATTGTTTTTTCAACCACTGAAAGCGGGGATTTTAAGATAAGCCTCATTAACTGTTTACTGCAACTTTAGAATAGAATAGAATAGAACAGAACAGAACAGAACAGAACAGAACAGAACAGAACAGAACAGAATAGAACAGAACAGAACAGAACAGAACAGAACAGAACAGAACAGAACTGAACAGAACAGAACAGAACAGAACCATTTTATAGATTAGCCAAAGTACGAACATCTTTCATGGGGTACTGTATTAAATGTTACAACAAAATACCTTGTGACATATTAGAATTAAATGAAAGAAAATTTAAAAATTATGTTAAAAGCACACTATGTAAACAAGCATATATTACAAATTAGATGATTATATTCAAGATAAGAATGCTTGGAAACGTGCTAGTCCTGCTCCATAGGACAGTCTAAGGTGTAAGTAGTAAACAAAGTCAAACTTATTGATAATGTTTGTATTAATATATTTAGTACTAGCTGACCCGCGCAACTTCGTCTGCGTCACATTTTTCATGACTGCTCCGCTCCTATTGGTCTTAGCGTGATGATATATAGCCTATAGCCTTCCTCGATAAATGGGCTATCTAACACTGAAAGAATTTTTCAAATCTGACCAGTAGTTCCTGAGATTAGCGCGTTCAACCAAACAAACAAACTCTTCTGCTTTATAATATTACTAGCTGACCCGCGCAACTTCGTCTGCGTCACATTTTCCATTAGTTCTGCGCTCCTTTTTGACTTAGCTTAATAATATATAGCCTATAGCCTTCCTCGGTAAATGGGCTATCTAAAACTGAAATAATTTTTCAAATCGGACCAGTAGTTCCTGAGATTAGCGTGCTCAACCAACCAAACAAACAAACTCTTCTGCTTTATAATAATTGTTATAACTCAGAGGTTCTCAGATTTTGTTGTGCAAGGCGTTGCGAACGTTCGACACTCGACTCTCGTGCGCGTACTTGAGAGTTTCTCTGATTTTGTTCAGCAAGGCGTTGTGAACGTTCAGGTGAAGATTCTCCGATACGGCGTATTCTTGCTGCCCGTGCTTGAGAACTATGTTTAGTAAGTTGAGACCTGGCTCTCTTAGGCATTTTCAAATGTTTAAGAAAATGTTAATAGCGTGTAATATTCTAGCTCTGAAAAGAACTGTTGTGTAGTCCTGTAAAGAACTGTTGGTTAGCCCTGAAAAGAACTGTTGGTTAGCCCTGAAAAGAACTGTTGGTTAGCCCTGATAAGAACTGTTGGTTAGCCCTGAAAAGAACTGTTGTTTGGCTCTGAGAAGAACTTTTGCGTAGGTGTAGTTTTAGAACGAAATCTATAAAAATTCGCACCAAAATTATTATACTTCGCGCACGACCGCTGCGTAGGGAGCCGCGCGTGTACCTTACTCACATACATCTAAACTCCCCTCCCGCACGCGCACCCCCCGCCTTGGTGACGTCTACTTCGCAACGGGCCGAGCAGCAGAAATCGTAAAATTTTAATTTCGCCATAACTTCAAAACCAAACTTCCGTTTTTAATTATTCAAAGACCAAATATTATCTACATAAACTGTACTTAGTGATGAAATACTTTATTTTGATAAGAATTAATAGCATGAGTAAAATAGACGCGTTTAAATGTAGTCCAAAAAAAACAAGATTTTTAAATTAAAAAATGGTTGTTGTGCCTCACTCGACATAGATAGGTATAGTGTGTCGCGGACTTTTTTGTAGATATTTATAAGATCTACAATTAATTAGAACAATTTATGGTTCTATCTTTTATAGTTTAGGCAGCGTACGCAAAATAAGTAACTTTTCTGGTTGATTTTTACACCTTGTGTCCGAAAAACCCAAATATCTTACGGAACCCTATTTTTTTCCAAAATAAAATATAGCCTATGTTACTCGTGGATAATGTAGCTTTCGAATGGTGAAAGAATTTTTAAAATCGGTCCAGTAGTTTTTGAGCCTATTCATTACAATCAAACAAACAAACAAACAAAAAAACAAACAAAGTTTTCCTCTTTATAATATTATATATTATTATTAGTGTAGATATCTATAGATGTCTTTTTTGACTTTTATATTTAATTTAACTCACACACTGATTTATTGTTCTTTATTTGATAAATCAATAGTACCAACATTTTTAAATAAGTGTGTTTTTGCATTGTATAGACTCAAGTACCCTGGCGGTTGGGAGTGTCATGCTCACTCAAAAGCCTAGCTGATGGTGGCGTATGCGTTAAATTATGTGGCTCCATTCAAAATGGTTGAGACGAATGGGCCTGGCGCATGTCATGGCGCCGTCGGTTGGGACTGGTCATTTCTCAGCTGCCATGGTTTATTTTAATTTATTTTAATTATTTCTTTGAATTGTTCCTTTTTTAGTTCCGATGTTTTTATCATGCTCGTCACATCGTTCTCACATGTATGTATAATTTCAACACGATGTCAAGAAAACTTTGTAACAATTTATTATTTTTAAAAGAGTGTCCGTGGAGTTTCTTGCACGTTCTTCTCCATAGAGATTTACGCTTTGGAACGTGCAAATAGCTTCATCTTTTTGGACCGACCGACCTTGACAATTCAAAAGTGCCTGTAAATGGTTTAATTGAAATAAATGTTTGAGTTTGAGTTTGAACAGAACAGAACAGAACAGAACAGAACGGAACAGAACAGAACAGAACAGAACAGAACAGAACAGAACAGAACAGAACAGAACAGAACAGAACAGAACAGAACAGAACAGAACAGAACAGAACAGAACAGAATAGAATAGAATAGAATAGAATTTATTATAGAGATGACTCAGAAATTAGCATAAGTTTACTTATAAGCTCACGCTTCCAAGGAAAATCTTCTGCCTATTCCGTTGTTGCATGTCAAGAGTGTCGCGGGGGTACTGAACTCGAGGATGTTCTTTATATAAAAGATAACATTATCTAATTTATTAAGTCTGTTGTTGGGTTTATCCATCACTCCGAGCACTTACTCCGTGGTCGGCGATGAGTCAAGCATGGCTGAGCCCGGCTCATCCGCCAGCGCCGCCGCACTCAAGGCGTCGTCAATGTCGCGACCTGCTTCGGTCCGAGCTAATTAACGCTGAATGAAATATTTGGCCGATTGTTATCCGATTGTCATCTGTTGACATTGAGAGCGGCCACGTCGTACCACTAGATATTGTCACAATACAGTCGCGTGCCTTCGTCGCCGGGGGCCCTGGTGCTAAGAGGAATTCGGGGCCCGTGACTCATTTAAACGACTGCCCAATAAAGTAGAGTTATATTCTATTTGTTTTTAGAGTTTCGTACCCGTATGCTGATAACTGGAACCCTATTGCCGCCAGTCCATCCGTTTGTCTGTCTTTCACAGGGTTGTTTCTTTATAAGACTGATTCGTAAACACTTAAAATTTACCTCGAAAAATCACCCTGCAGTATGTTGAGCCAGCGGTAAAACTAATGCATTACTTTTACAACAGACTCTTATTAATCACTGTTATTTCCAACTTTCTGTCTGTCGCACAGCTATACCAACTCATGCGTCCTACATTTATTTAAACTTCATGCTTAAGGCATTCTCTACCCAGTCAACCAAGGGTGGTGATAGCTCTCATCACGTCGTCATAGACTGATGTTTGTCGAGTGAAGGCCTGTGATCACGATGGTATTCGTATCAGTCGTGACTCGCGTCAGAGTCGTGTCGCACCGTCGATCAGCTCGTCTGCGTCTGCACAGGCAGCCAGGCGCGTCGGCTAATGACCACTATTAGCGTTACATCCTTATTATAACTGCTGATGACTCTGTGTAGGTTCTAGTACACTTTACCGAACGTCTTAAGTAGGTAAGTTTTACATCGGCAGAGGCTGTATTTCGTAGCAGTAAGGGCGGTTTTCGTAGTACAAGTGCTCCTCTCTAACATGCAGTTGACCGTTTTAGCTTCCAAGAGACTGACAATAAGAATCGCTGCTAGTGGATAATTGTTTTACATTCGCTCAGCTAGGTTTGTTTTACGAGCAGGTAACCTGGTTCGTAGACCAAATTCTATTTCTTGAATCATTTTGCAAAACATCTGTTACTTTACAGGTTCCGAAACACTTTCTTAGAGCAGAACTTGACCTTGTATGAAAACTTCAAATGATTGTGATGAATGACTTCCAGATCTCGCGGCAACCTGTGCTGATGATCTGCCCGAACTTCACGTCGGTGGTGCAGATCTTCGTGATGCTGGTCAACTTCGTGCTGGGCTACAACCTGTTGCTCTACACCAAGACCAATGCCATACCCTTGACGGGCCACAGCCAGCACATTGATCTGTTAAGCGTGTAGTTGGGGATGCTCCAATACTTGCCATTAAAATCACCCTAAGAAAACCGGATGCATGAAGTAAGTTGTCTCTGTAGTCTCCCAAGAAGAAGCACTGATTAGAATGCTAATATAAGTTGGCATGTGTTACAGCGTATAAATCAGGTACCCTGAGCCCTCGGCCTTAGACGATCGATGTCTTATCTATAGGGATAGGACGTACGCACGTGGACGTGTCCAGTATTCCGACATGACTTCCTACTAACAATTATTTCTACTTAGATATTTTGTCTTCAGCGACCGCTGGTCGTTCCGCTTGCTTGCACACAATATTATTATAACAATAACGTTTTTCAGAACATTCGTTCGAGGACACTCGTTTCATTAAATTGATTTCAGCTGCAGACCAAATTGTTTCCTGAACAAATAGACTAATTTACTTTAAGCAAATTATCATTTGATTTCTGTATTGTCCAGTGCCAAAGGGTTGGTACAGATTATTTTTAAAAGTAGGTAATTATGTAAGTATTTCATGTACAGAATGAGTACACAATCATATTTAATGGTGGCAAGGATCGTACCTAGGTACGTCTTTACTGCAGATAAAAGTCCTTATGCCAATTTAGGGGTGACCTGCAATAGCAGGCATGCCTGCCAATTAATGATTTCCTCAAACCATGGTCGGCTGATCAGTAACATCCATAGGTAACACCGTAGCGTAATAGAGTTGTAGTGGCACTCACGAAAGTCACGATCACCTGTTCACAATTAAATAATAATAATTTTAGGAGGCACTATGACAAATCAAAGCTTGAGGAGCTCGTGGCTCAAGTATAACAGCCGCACCGGTGGCTGAGGTCAGTCTGCGGATGGGTGACCATCTTAACATACCGAGATTCTTCCATGCCTCGGAACGGAAAGCCCGCTAAGCCGTTGGTACTGGCTGTCATTGTAGATCTTTAGCAGTCGTTAAGGATTTTTAGAAGCCGGACAATCTCACTCCAAGTTTTTTGTGCCAGTTTAGCCACTAAGCAAGTAAGAACCTGCAAAAACATTGATAGCAATAATTCTGAGAAGATAAGATGTAATTGGCTGCGACATCTACACACTCTACGATTCCATATGTCTGGTTAGATATTTATTTTGTTATGCACACCACCGACTTATTTACAAATCAATATTAATTTAAAAAATATTTTCAAGAGAATTCTCTGTAATTAATTCACTTCAGACATGCACATCATTCTCTAAATAGGTCTAATTAAATTATTGTAAACAAAAAAATTAAAAAAGTTAAAATAAAATAGAATTTATAAAAAAGATGTCCTGACTTATCTTCATTATACACATATATAATTCTACTGTTTGTGTATATGTCACTGAACTCTGCACCGATTTGAATGTTTTTTTTTTGTATGCGTTTGGGTAGCGCTCTGGATGGTTTAGATTCACAAATCAGCCTGGCAGATGGCGCTGCAGTCGGTATCTGTTTACTGTTTATGTGGCAATACAACGTTTGCCAGGTCAGCTAGTATAATAGAATAGAATAGAATACTCTTTCTTTTCTTTTCTTTTTTTTTTCTCTTTCTTTTTTTTTTTTTTCTTTCTTTATGTATTATTTCATACAACCAAGTTAAATGATGAACCGTTTTACCAAACTGGCATTCTCATTTCTCCTTTACAAACCTTACAAAACCACAAACATTCATTTTGGAATGGAATCGAGTAGTTATGAATAGCTATGCCGATGACTACTGACTTAAAACTTCGCCTTATTGAGGTTCCTACTGAGAGCTTATATCTACTTATTGCCAACATATAAGTAGACCAAGGAAGTTTATATTGGACTCCTGAGTTGATGAACGACATGTTTGCTATCCATGCATCGCTGTACATAGGAGAACGTAAAACCTAACCGCTAAATCCAATCTCCACGGCAGACTCAGTTTCTTTTCGTCCGGACTATCTGAATATGAGACCATACTATATCTATGGGCTATACTATGGCTTTTTATCAGCAATGGATAGAACGCCTTTTGCTACAAGGAAGATTTATATTTGATAACTGCAGCCAATCTGAAGCAGAAGTCGTGCAAACTTAATACGCTCGCGGTGGCTGTTGGTAGTCCAACGCCCAGGAGTGCGAGAAAAACAGCGGTCGGGTGAGGTTTTAACGTAATATCTTTTGTTAGTTATTAATTAGGATCTCGTTTTCAACGAAACTTCCTGCGCTAAGCGTGCTTGTAATGACACGGTGACGAGAAGCGAGAAGTGCGCAGGCGCATGGGGGCGGGGCGTGCCGCGCGCCGCACATCCGGCGCGCCCGACACGCGCCGCCGCCGCCGGCAGTTGTACAGCAGTGAGAAGATGCAGAACTAAACGCAGTCGCTCATAACTAGCTGGAAGAATTGAAGATAGAACGAATATTATTAGCAATAATGATAGTTTTACAAACTATATACGCATTACCCGGATTTACCCGCATGCTGAAATGGCTACATTAGTAGAAGTTAACTACCGCGACCCTATACTCCGCGCGCGTATAGGTACGTAGCTATCTTGCTACGGATTAGTGCCGATTGTGCTTTCACCAATAATCCGTCATTGATTTGCAGGAGTAAAGTTTCTCCTGAAACTGATTCACCCAAGCATGTAGCCAGCACATAGAGCTAGCACTATCCTTGGGCAGTAGTAGCTGCTCTGCACAACGTTGGATACCTACTGTTATTTATGAACGATATTAATCTACTCTGTCGAATCAGGCTCAGTACCATCAGCCCGCCACACATTACCAACCACTGCAACTCCTGAAAGCCAGAATCAACAGTAGCAACCACCAACGTCGAGCTAATGAAGCCCGACGAGTCCCGGAGAAACCTACCTACAGTAGGAAAAAATCACTCAGTGCCATCAATTAATACTTACGATGACCTCAACAAGGAGTGACTGAATACTGGAAGTGGAAGACAGAAGACTTAGACTTTGGGAGTGACCTTTATCCAGAAGTGGAGTGTGATAAGCTGACTTGATTAGTAGAAGAATTAAGACCTCGCGTGAATAATCACTACAGCTTTCACGAGTGCTCGTAAAACTAAACCTTCTGCAATTTGTAGTATGGCTATGTACTAGTCTGTAAGCACTGCTATCAGCACGACTGTTGTTGCGCCTCCCTCAGCGGTTAACTATCACGTTGCTCGTGCTGGAGAGCCCCTCGTTACGCGCAGCTAACATTGACACACATACTGAACCCCATGGTTTCATGGATAACCTTCACGCTTGTTACCCATTGTGTCGTCGCAGGTAACACCCACAGCTCACTGATGATGCTTCTTAAGTAGGTATTTTGATATGGGAAAGCTTAAAGAACATAATATTATTAACAATTTGGTCAGTGGTTTATAGACCGTAAAATAGATGGCACTGCATGTCCTTCACACTTTCGAAACTTTAAATAATTTTATGTGAATGTCAATGAAAGGTTATGACATGTTGATTTGAATTGCTGCTTTTCTTCTTTAAGTTTCTTAGAAGAAGAATGTAATAACGTAAATTATATTCTATTGTTTTAGTTTCCTCCTGCATTACATTAACACTACCAATGCGGCATACATTATGTTTTATGAGAAGTTGGCAACTGTTTCTCGAATTTCATAAACTGAGCTACTAGCTTCTAATAGTTTCTCAGCAATGTTTTAAGTATCTTTCAAAACATTTTATGACACAGGACGAGTCATTTCGCAACTCTAGCAAAATACTTGAAATTATTACCTTCAACGATGTGCATGTGTTTTGTAAAGAACATCGTCTGCGCTGACCTTTCTATATGCCATTCTGCATCGTACGAAATACTGTATGCGTGTTGGAGTCCGTCGAGTCTCGCAGGACTTCTTATTCAGTACATTCATGACATCAGTGGACAATTATCCTACGTTTAAGGACAACTCATGAATAAAAATGTTAATTGATTGGCAGTCGCTCGTATGCGCATACTGTCGTGTTTGTTATGTACTTCTACCATAATATCATAATGGTTCTTATTTATAGCGGAGTAAACAAAGATTTCATTTAAGGTACCTGTCATTTGTTGCATGGAATTTGTTTTGTCTTTAAGTCGGTACTTACGTTTGTTTTGTTACCTTTTATCTGTTTTCTCATTTTGTCGCTTGTTGCCGATCTCTTGTCGTCTTGTCGTCGGTTGCACAACACGACGTATGGCGCAATGAGTTTACTCGTGAGCCTAATGTCGCGAGTTCGCGACCTTTCTCATTCACCTTAATGTCGTGTGTAATTCCTGACATATCAAACCTTTTCGCTACCACCACGGCGTTGGCACCACTAAGTGTCAATCTTTCATCGGCTATATCATAGATGCAAACACGTTAAAAATAATAAGGGAATCTGAAAATAAAAATACAAATTTTAGGTACTTTTTACGACCATAATTGTCTTCTTATCAAATAAAGAGTCCTTCAAGCCCCGTTCTGTTTCATTTTAATTTGTTTCTATTTACATAAAATGCTGACGAATTAATCACTAAGCCTCATACGGGTGCTAATTTAGAAATACATTATTCATAAACGGTACCCCACTTTAATAAATGAGTGTGATATTAAAATATTTTCACGGCTGCGGGCGCACGGGCGCTGCTCATTAGAACCAGGCGCAGGTTGAATCGTGCCGTGACGAGCAGATAATCATCAACATTCAAATGATTCAAAGTCAAACGTTGTTGATTGTTTGTTTAGCCGATTAGCCTCGTATCAAGGCCGAGGAGCCCTGCAGCTGGGAGAGGGGGGGGGGGAAGGAGGTCGGCCAGCGACTAGGAAGTCACGAGCAGACGCCGCGCTCTCTGCGACCCCTCGTTGAGGAGCCGCCGTGAACTGCGGGTCATACGTAACGCCCCGGTAGCTTCGTATTAACTCTATATTTACATAACTCGTCGTATAACTCTATATTATTTACTAAAAATGTTCTGAGGAAGTTAATCTTAAAGTTAACCAAGATCTAACAGGTCAACTTAACATAACATACTCTTACAGTTTGCTAGTATTCCACAACAATTCCAATATGGGCTAGATTTGTGTTCTGTGATTGGACTGTTTTGCCTCATATTTAATAGGCCACTTCCTCGATCTTAGCAAGGCATTTGGTACTTTATACTTTGATTTTAGAAATTGTGGTTTGGAGAGGCATATCGTTTTACCTACATTACGAGTACTTGTAGAAAATTTATAAATAGAGAACAGGTTTTTAGAATACGTAGTTTACGTACGATAATTCTGATATTTGGAATAATCCCACTCTAGTTAGGGTGTTCTCCAAGGGAGTCAGCTGGGGTCCACTTTATTTCCTATTTATATTAATTACCTTTACAGAAAATGTACATCTAATGCTAAAATAAATACAACCATAAACATACTTCATACATAAACGTCGACGATTACCAACGAATCATCGGTAATTGGTTTGTATTCATAGTCATTAATTCAAGCAGTGATTTTTATTTATTCTTGTAGAGGCCGCATACCTAACCATAGTAAAATATCGTGTTCGTTCATCCCGGTACCTGCTTGGTTGATTCTAAGAAACTTGTGTGATGTGTTCGTGCACAATACGTTGATGGTCGCGTGTATGATGTATCAGCTATCAGCTTACAGGCGAAGTGGTTATTACTACTAACAACAGAATCGGTAGAAACCCCGTCGGTAATCATACGAGCGATGACACACACTTCTAAGAATAGCCAGGTATTTACGATGTTGTCGAATCATTGCGATTAATTCTCGCTTAGCTATCAGCTGATTGGGGTACAATGTTGTCTGTCATCTCTATAAAGTATAATGTCAGCATGCCAATGTTCTCAGGCATAAAGAAGCAAATTGGCTGTAATCACCACACTTGACTAGTATGGGACGTTGATATCATCGAACTGATGACACGACGACGTAAACCTTGCGCCTGCCTCTACATTATTATAATTTCAATTGTCCCTTTGAACATCAAGTGAGGAAATAGTCACTCACGAAGTGGGGTCATTGAGTTAGTGCCCCACAAACATTATGGCTGCAATGAAGACAATCCTTTGAATGTAAATATTCATTTACCGCTACGGTATGGCAATGGTATGACATGAGTTATGTTATGGCACACAATGCTCGGCAGCCGGAGTCATTGTCTGCTTCGGGGTGAGACGCCAAGCCGGAAGTGGCGATGTGTTGCGGTGATACCATTCTGTGCAGTCAGTACCCTCAGGTGATGGTTAAGATTACAATCAATGTAATAACTTCTGACATAAAAAAGCTACTCGCTTGCACATAATAATATGATCTGTTATCCATGAGGAGCTTTGAGGTGAAATAGCGGGACTGAGTCGCGAATACGAACAACATCATGTGATCTACATTTAAGTTTGTTTGAGGAAATCCACACATGTGACGTGTCTGTAGGTATGTTTATGGATGTCGCGATAGCTGTCCGGACATGCGTGAGCATTCACTATTACGTGTCGGAGTGATGTACTGAACATCCGATGAATAACTCATGATAACTCATGAATACCGCGGCCTCAGGCTGCAGGGTCAAGTTCGACGCTCATTAACATTCCTGCGTTTTTATTCCAACGTTCCAGCAGTTTCTCGCGGAATTTGTGAATAGGCTCACTAAAAACCAGTTTGGACTAGATTGTATCAACTATCTAGCGAAATCTACTGTTTTATAGTTAGAAACTCGTTATGTTATGAATAATCGGTAATTGATCGGTAACTAACGCTATGTGTGTCAATTGCATTCGATAAGCGATCGCTCGATCGACGTGAATACATAACGACAATCATCATAAAATGGATTTAGAGCTGTTCACCTTAATGATGGTGCTTGAGACGTTAAGAGCTGTGGTTGTTGACTGAAATGTAACTGTTACTAGCCTATTCAATCAGATAATCACTTCTGGCGTCACAAAATAGAAGAAAATCGCTCTTCTGCTTTGTCAATTTCTCTGATCTTTTACAGTTCATCCTATGCGACATTAAATTGTTCTGCTTCGCCACCGCGTACTCTACATCTACTCGTGAATATCAAAATTGAATTTTTTGCGTCTCGTCAACTCAAAACTCAGGTCGAGTTCCAACATTTAAAGCTGATGAGATGATATGCTGTCTTTAGTAAGTTATACATATCTTTATTGAAATAAGATAAAATATCATATCATAGATAACTCGTCTGTCAGGGCACAACACTTAGCAAAAGGTAACTGGCACCGAGTGACCTACATTGTGTGACAAACACGCTAAAAAGGCGTTTAGCACCGACGATGCTAAACACAGCGTCATCACAAATGCCAACATGTGACGAAGAAAGCGCGACCAGAGGTTGAGCAGCAAACATTAGCATAGCACACAACCACACTGTCAGTCCTTTGTTCAGCGTTAGGTTGGCAAACAACGCAGCTGCCCACGCTATGAAAGTGGTTACCACCTCCATGGAACTTGCCAAATGCCACGTAACAGTAAACTCTAAATCTAAAATGACGAATGTGTCTGTAACTAAATTGTATATTTTGTTATAGAAACGTTACGATTTCTCTGAAGTAATAGACTCCTGAAAGTGGAGTTCCAATCCTCGTAATAGGTTTTCAATGGGTGCACGCCAAGTATTCTGCGCAATCAAATTGCTTTGTTGCTAATTAGTTATATACTATGCTAACTTATGCGCAGGCAAACCCACGCATCCAATTTATTACGGTATCAAGTTTAGCGCGATTTAGAACGTTGCCATTCTCTTTTATTTATTACCTTTTGCCTTTCTCGTATAGTTCCTTACCGTGGACTCTTTCGGCGAAAGGTCAAAGTTTCATACTCGCATGCTGTTGGGCGACATAAATACGTAAGAGGTTAGATCTTCCACAAATGAACTCGTTTGAAACTCGTTGACTTTCTAAGCTTCACGTCGATGTAGCACGCCTGCACGCCTGCACGCCTGCACGCCGCGCGCCGCGACTTAGATAGGCGACTTACATAACATAATATCTACTTCCTCGCGACTCACAGGGGAGCTTTCTAAGTTTTTTTCAAAGATGTGCTTACATCTGCTAACATCGGGTGTTCGCGTTTTCTTCTTATCGTTATCTGTGAGTGTTTCTCTACTTAGCACGACGGAAAACTCTGCATTTGCATAGAGTCGCTTTCTATTTAGAAAACTATCTGCCGAGTAAACATGAATGATGAAACGGCCGGAGATGACTTAGATGACCTAATGTGAGTTAGTAACCGGTGCGGGCATGTCTATATGTTATGGAATGTTACTCGTAAGTCTTATCGCAGTAGCATTTAATTCGAGACTTACTTCATGGTTTTCTGTAGGTAACTAATGTCCTTCATAACTTAGCTTTGAATCCTCTTCTTTAACAAATCTTATCCTTATTGCTACACAATCAATCTCCGCCACATCTTGCAATCATCATACCCGTCAAGTCTGTCTGCTGCAGTAGAGGCTCACTGCTGACGTCACGGCTGGCTCGTGCTGGTCGTGCCCGGCTGCTGAGTATGCGCGTCGTGCTGCTCGTGCGTGCGACCTTGTGTCCCCTCCCCCTCCCGCACGACACACGTCACGCCCCCGCGCCGACCCGTACCGACCTCGCTGTTACGCGTCCGTGATCATCACTGAATGACACAGCAGAAGCAGGCAGAAGGTTACATCTTATGATCTGACATCTCTTTCTGGTAATATTTTAGCATTCACTTCCCTCCTAGTGATATCGTGTTTCAGACAATCCCTACCTGTTTGTTGTCTTCACTATATCATAGTAACGACTGAGGATCATACCAGGTCAAGCAACATTTACCTGTTGCTGGCATTACTATCAATAATCAAATAACCCCTCCGGATCTCTTCAACTGGAATCTGGATTAACAACAATCCCTCTGCTTCTTTAATCGGTACGGATTCTGTCTGAGCGACCATTACTCAGCCCTTTTGCGTAAAATGTACCTTCTGCGCTTGTTCAGCATGCGGCACGTTATGATGTCCGGAGATCCGCGGTGATATAATACCGCGACCCGTCGATGCCATCACCCTTCTCTTTGTGTAACATGTTCCGCTGAGCATCAGATAATAATATGGCACCTTTTCCCAGGCTCAGCGGCACGGCGGCGACGGCGGGACAGCTTCCGGACGAGAGCGATGTGGCTGAACTACGCCGGAGATTGTTACAGAGATAGCGGGCCCTGCTGTTTTCAGGGCTTTTCTAAATGGTTTAAATGTGGTGAGAGTATTGGATGTAATGGAATAGCCACACTTTGCCAGATGTGTGATCTTACATTTTGAACTTGTTAGCCCGTCGTTCTTGACGATATCTCAAAGAAATATATTTTTAGCTATTCTTTACCGGGATGTTATGAAACATGAGATGCAGATGTTTTATAAAGATAAATCTTTTGCACTGATGATGATGATGCGTTTTTATCATTTGATCGTTACATTGAGCTAATGGAGGCAGCGCGACGTCACGTAATGTCTCTCAATTGCGCTGAGGCCACCGGACACAGGTTGGAGCGGATCACAAGGATTACTGGACGAAGATTAATGGTTCGCACGAGGAAAGTTCAGGGCCCAGAGGCAGACAACAGGCGGTGACGTCATTTTTGCACATTCTCAAATGGTTTTTCAATTGAGATCATACATTAGTTAACCTCCAACAAAGCCGAGTGCGCGGCAGCCATTCAAGTAGTGTTACCACGATTCGCCTTTCCTTTTCTGATAAACATCAATAAAAGAGACTGCCTTAACCATACATAAATCTGTTGAGTCTGCGGCGATTTAGTTAATTATTTCCTCATTTTAAAGCGAGTAATAAATGGTAATTATGTGGTGAATAACTCGATCACGAATCACGATGTGCGCTATACGATGTGCTTGTAGGACGCTAATATGGACTTGTGACTTCACAGACCTACAGGGGCTGGAAGCAGCTGAGCCAACGAGAGGCGATATGCCGGTGATAGAGTGACTTGCTTGTAGGACGCTAATATGGACTTGTGACTTCACAGACCTACAGGGGCTGGAAGCAGCTGAGCCAACGAGAGGCGATGTGCCGGTGATAGAGTGACTTGCTTGTAGGACGCTAATATGGACTTGTGACTTCACAGACCTACAGGGGCTGGAAGCAGCTGAGCCAACGAGAGGCGATATGCCGGTGATAGAGTGACTTGCTTGTAGGACGCTAATATGGACTTGTGACTTCACAGACCTACAGGGGCTGGAAGCAGCTGAGCCAACGAGAGGCGATGTGCCGGTGATAGAGTGACTTGCTTGTAGGACGCTAATATGGACTTGTGACTTCACAGACCTACAGGGGCTGGAAGCAGCTGAGCCAACGAGAGGCGATATGCCGGTGATAGAGTGACTTGCTTGTAGGACGCTAATATGGACTTGTGACTTCACAGACCTACAGGGGCTGGAAGCAGCTGAGCCAACGAGAGGCGATATGCCGGTGATAGAGTGACTTGCTTGTAGGACGCTAATATGGACTTGTGACTTCACAGACCTACAGGGGCTGGAAGCAGCTGAGCCAACGAGAGGCGATATGCCGGTGATAGAGTGACTTGCTTGGCTAGTTCATGAGTCATGATGGTCGATCGTGAAGATATCCGGGGACAACAGTCCGAGCCCAGTGCCAGTGACTTACCTATCGCAACAAAAACATCAGTGCGTAACAATGCGTAAAATTACATTTCAATAGGTTTTTGTAAGCAGCCGTTGTACAATAACATGATGGCGTTGCTTCACTTGAGAGCCCTCGCATTGTGGCGGAATGTACCGATCTTTGCTTATGAACTGCGATGATGTCGAAACGTTTTGCAAATCCATGAAGTAAACAACTTAATAATATACCGCAATATCTTAATTATTTTGTCGATTGCCTAGAAATACGTAAAACCGTTCCGTGCGCGCTGACTGCGTGATTGCTACATTTCCTCACAACGTGATGGTTTTCTGCACCGTTACCTACTTATGAAGATAATAGTAGATTATGAAACTTAAAGCAGTGTCTCATGGCACTTATCACACAATTATTTGCCATGCAAACCTAACCTAAAGTACATAATTGTAACCCGGTGCGCTGGAGCCGCAGCTTCGGACGCGAGACGTGCTCCTCTGGCGGCTGCCGACGCGCGCCACCTGTGTTCATGGCTGGAGCACAATTTTCTCGCAGTCGGTGTAAAAAGTAGAGTATGCTCCTCAGGGATAAAGGTGTCTGACTTGAGCTAGCTTGGATCCCTCGCTGCATTCAGGATTCTTGTATTAACTCCCTCGCTACACTCGGTAGTTAGACTTTAAACTACCTCGCTTCGCTCGAGAGTTACCTCTCGAATCCTTCATTGTGTTTGGGATTCAATATAACGCCCGTATCATAAGACTGCTATATCCCCTCGTTTCATAATATACCTACTATTAAAGTCGCTTTGATACCTATGTGTGAGTTCGGTTTAACTAACACGCCGTAGAATTTGGTCTATCCACCTAAAATTTGTTGCGTCATTTTAGCTTTTGTTCTGTTGATAGTTAAATCGAGTGGCCTGAGCTCTTGTAACAGTAGTGATGAATGCCCCGACATCCTCGCAGCATCACTTCCGGGCTCCAGCTGGGCACAGCCGACGGACGCACTGCACTAACATCACCAGTAATATAATTATCACAACATAGTCAGTTGTGATAATTATATTACTGGTGAAGCTTTCTAACGGTGTGTTTCTCGCTCTGCCAGGAAATATATTGGAATTATACGTCGGAATTACTTTGGAAGACTTTATATTTTCCAAAGCAAGTATACTTTAACCTACATACTGTTCAGGAACTTAGAAATAATAGATGTTATTTATTTATTCTATTATTACCTATTTATTAGTCCTATAAGTTTTTACATTTTCGAAGTTGGTATAACTGTAAATAGGTAATTTAACTGTTGCTACAATTTAACTGTTGCTACAATTTAACTTACCTTACATACCTGTTATGATAGTTTTATTGGAAATTCAAAAAACTAAGATGTACCTTCGGTCGGTATCACAGAACAGCTGTGCGATTTCGTAAACACGTCGAAGGGAAGGCTTGCCTGAAGTGAACAAAAAGTGAGCTGTCAATCGATGGAATGTCAGCTAGCTTACTTCGTGATCACTTCACCCAAGCCTTCACGTTCGACATACTAACAAATAATCTAGATGGAATGTCAGCTAGCTTACTTCGTGATCACTTCACCCAAGCCTACACGTTCGACATGCTAACAAATAATATAGATGGAATGTCAGCTACTTCACCCAAGCCTTCACGTTCGACATGCTAACAAATAATCTAGATGGAATGTCAGCTAGCTTACTTCGTGATCACTTCACCCAAGCCTTCACGTTCGACATGCTAACAAATAATCTAAATGAAATGTCAGCTAGCTTACTTCGTGATCACTTCACCCAAGCCTTCACGTTCGACATGCTAACAAATAATCTAGATGGAATGTCAGCTAGCTTACTGCGTGATCACTTCACCCAAGCCTTCACGTTCGACATGCTAACAAATAATCTAGATGAAATGTCAGCTAGCTTACTTCGTGATCACTTCACCCAAGCCTTCACGTTCGACATGCTAATGGTTGTCCTCCGCTCTTGGTTGGTGCCGTGTGCGCATATCTGAAGTCACTCCGTCAATATTTTGCGCATCAATACAAGTGTTCTCCATAAAAATATATCCACTCTTCCGCAGAACTCGTTTCCATGTTGTTTCGGTAAGCAAATATTTGCGAGTTTATTCATGTTTGGACTCGCTTAACTTAAGTTACTTATCGCTTTACGTACCTACCTGTGGATGATCCATTGGCGAGTAAAACCGCGGGCACGATAGCAAAGGTATGGCCGCCAATGGAGCGCCTACAAAACAGCAGTTTAAAATATCGCGGTTGATCGTGGATGTTTGAAATCCTAAGATCGCGATAAAATAAACCGCCGGTGGATCAGCCGCGCCGACAGTTTTATTCACGCTGCTGTAGCGAACGCATGTGTCGAATGGCTATATTGAGTGGCGGGACTGGGCGGGACACACCAAAACCAGCAGCTTCAAACACACTTCTTCGGGCATCCCCATATAATTTCAATAATCATTTGGTTCTGCCACTATATGAGACAAGCGTTGTCTCTCTTGTAAGCACGTGTGAGCCACACTTTGTTCTTCTTGTTGTAACAGTATAGTACCTAAATAACAAAGTAACTCTGACTGAGAACAAGCCATTTGAGCGAGGCGACCGTTTGGTACGCAAATGGATCACCAATGTGAGACGACAACCCAACGAGCCAACAGTTAATACTATGGTTACCTACCTTACCGTTAACTCGCCGGCTCGCCAATTGATCATCCCCTATAGTTTTATGCGAGATTCAAAAAAACAAGATGTAGCTTTAATATTAAGTGATCTATGCGATCTACGTGAATTACTGAGGTACCAAATTCTGCGCAAACATTTTATTTAAGTAAAGGCACGCTTGTTCTGGTCAAACATTGAAACAGATGGTTTTCCTACGATGTTGAAAGTTGGTGCTGTGTGCACGTCCCTGAAGTCACTCCGACAATATTTTGCGCATCAATACAAGTGTTCTCCTCAAAACGTAGCCAAGCAAACATTGCGAGTACCTACACTTCTGTTTGGACTCGCTTTCCTCTCGAGACATACAGATAGATACAGCTACAAATGGCGATCAGTTTCTCATTAAACTGCCTCTTCGAGGATTGTTGCCGGCTGCTGACTGGTTTCAGCTGATATCTAAAGTTTTGACAAAGTTTTCCACGAACCTTCCAGAAATGCAATGTTGCCAAACGTCTAAGGTGAAATTGGAAACACATTTGTGCTCGCCAGGTGAAACTTGGTACTTTGACAGTTAGATGTTCATAAATATGCATCACACAGTAGGAACGGCCGTACAAGTGATGTAGTGTTATCCTCGTCCGCCCAATGCCAAAGTTTTGTATAATTCATAGCGTACACAAAACTTTCCTTATTTGCTGGTTTTCCTTCACGTTTGAGGCCAACAGTTTCCTGAAACCGGCGATAAAAGAATGCAGCCATCCTTATCCTCATTCACTTGGGTTCGGTGGAGCAAGGCTCTCCATTTTTAACCGACTTCAAAAAAAGGAAGTTCGTTCTCAATTTGGTTGTATTATTTCAATGTTTGTTACCTCATAGCGTAGCTAGGGAATTTAAAGGTTAAATCACAAGCCGTTCAACTCACGAGTGAAGCGAGGGAGTTAATACAAGAATCCTGAATGCAGCGAGGGATCCAAGCTAGCTCAAGTCAGACACCTTTATCCCTGAGGAGCATACTCTACTTTTCACACTGACTGCGAGAAAATTGTGCTCTAGCTATGAAAACAAGTGACGCGCGTCGGTCCCGGTTAAAGGAACAGAGGGCTAATTCACGTAATGTTATGACGCACCGATTAAGTTTTAGTGCAGTTGCAATTATGTTTAAGTTCGAGTGATAAACGGTATTCTTGTAATCTATGAACTGCGCGTAAACTGCGCGTGAACTGCACGTCAGTTGCACCAAACTACCAAACTTACTGACTTTAGAGAGAAGAAATATTATTCACTAAATAATCGACTAGAAACGAATAAATTTCAATTAATATAGACGTTATTATAATATTAAAAATTAAACTTAAGCTTATAAGCTGTCATTTTGGGACGTCAAATAAATAGTAGAATACCGATCACGTTGCTTTCCGAAACACACACCAAAGACGCGTAACAGTAGAATGCCATAATTGCGCTCGCGTGACGCGCACTTGATGCGAGCGTGTCTGACAGCGGTAGAGAATACGAAAAGCGTTGTTTTGATCGAAACGTAACTTAAACTGCACTGCAACAGCACTCATTTAGTTACGTGAATTAGCCTACAGGTCGCGTGTCCGAAGCTGTGACTCCGCCGGGTGATAATATTGTATTGAATTTCATTATAACCCGCCGGGCAATAGTGTGATTTGAATTTGGAACGCCTTTTGACTGCGCTCGCTGCGCCCAGCAGCGGAGGCGGACCGGCGTCGCTCACGGGTAAGAATATCGTACTTTAGGTTAGGTTTGCATGTCAAATAATTTAACGTTTTCGTGCAAGTGGTGTGAAATTAACTTTATTTTCGGAAGTCGGTGTTAATAGTCTTTTTTAATTAATTGTTAGCCAGGGGAGAAAGTTACTGATTTAGTCCCGAGACGGCGTCCATTAGTTCGAGGGACTAAATAAATCTTTTATCCGAGTTGATTACTGTGCTTTTTAACCGACTTTCCAAAAAGGAGGAGGTTCTCAATTCGGATGTTTGTATTTTTTTTTTTTTTTTTTTATGTTTGTTCGGGCATAACTCCGTCGCTTGCCAACCGATTTTAAAAATGATTTTTTTGCTGGAAAGGAAATACTTCCCAAATGGTCCCATGATAAGGAAACCAGGATCTGATGATGGCATCCCAAAGAAGTCGAGGGGAACTTTGGAAAATCGTATGGGCAACTAGTGCGTTTGTATTTTGCTTTTCTGCGATTTTGCAGTGGTGTTGTTAGGTGTGGGGTACCACTAAAAAGTGAAAAATAAAAAACTTTTTACAAAAAAATACAACCGACTTCCAAAAAAAAAACACTACAAAGTAAAAAATAACTTTAATTTCGGAAGTCGGTGTCAAAAACGAACAAATTAACAAAAACACCGAGTTCCGAAATTAAAGTTATTTTTTACTTTGTAGTGTTTTTTTTTTTGGAAGTCGGTTGTATTTTTTTGTAAAAAGTTAAAATTAAAAATTAAAAAAAAATTAAAAATGTGTTTATTAACTTAAGTTCTATACAATTAAATTGCCGGGGCTTCCCAGGAAGTAATCCGAAGATACTTGTGTTGGGACAAGCCTCGCTCTCCCTCGATTTAAAGATCGTTAAAAGTTACACATTTTATATAAAAGCCAGTAAAGAAAAGAAAAGTGAATAGTTATAATGTAAGTGTGTGAGCATAGAGTGTAGTGCGTGGAAGTGTGTGTTTATGGGTGAGTTTATGTGTGTGTGAGAAAGTGAGTGTGCGTGTGTCTGTGAGTGAGTGTGAGTGAGTGTGTGAGTGAGTTTGTGTGTGAGTGTGTGTGATAGTGAGTGAGGGTGGGTGTGAGTGTGTGTGTATGCGGGTGAGAGTGAGTGTGTGTGCATATACCTGTAAATGGGTCTCATATATACCAATAAGTTTGTTTTGTGTCTGTGTGTGTGTATGAAGTTCAACCTGGAGTAACCAAAATATCCTCCACGCCTTCGTACTTAAGTGTAAGGAGCCATTCAGTCAAGGTCCTCTTACACTCATACAACTGCATTGGGTAAATATTGAGAGTGCGATTTAGTATGTTATAAACGCGTGGAGCTTGAGCTACATTTTGGCGACTAGCAAAAATTGAGCGTGCTGAGTATGTAGGGGCTACCAAATCACACCGTCTTTTTTTGAGTTTGGCCTGGTCAAAAGGTAATATTTTATGATATCTTAGTACCATGTGTAATATGTATAGTTTTCTGACGGATAGCAGCTTAGAGCTTGCATATAGAGAATCAGTAGAAAACCTATAAGGCTTACGGTACATGACCTTAATCAGAGATCTTTGTGCCCTCTCTAGATCTATAAAGTATGATTTGGCTGCTCCACCCCATACGGAGATACAGTATGTAATTACAGATTGGGCTAGTGCAATATATACTTGCTTCTGTAGCTCGGTACTCATAACTTGTCTCAGGGATTTAAAAACCCATATGAGTTTTCTTACCCTCCCTATGGTCAGTTCCAGATGTGGGTACCAGCTTAACCGCTGATCCACAATAATACCTAGGTACCTAACGGATTTTTCCTTCTGGATTATAGGACAGCTACAGGAAATTTGGGTTGGAGTACGACAGGAGTGGATTCTAATTTTAAAGTCTGGCGCAGGCTGAGAGTTTATGTATTTTGTGAAACAGACGTAGTTTGTTTTTTGGGTGTTTAAGGTAAGAAGATTCTCGCTTAGCCAGTGACTAACTCTAGCCAGTCCCCTCTCAGCCTCCAGCCCAACCTTGTCCCAGGTCTTAGCAGAGAAGATAATAGCGGTATCATCCGCGTAGGACAGTATTCTCGCACCGTTGGTAATAAGGTTGCAGAGTTCATTGATATATATCAAAAATAGCGTTGGGCCGAGAACACTGCCCTGCGGGACGCCAAACGTTACCCTCTCCTCTTCACTAAGGTAGTTTTCAATTTTTACCCCCTGGTTTCTATTTTTAAGGTAACTGCTGAGAAGAGAGAGAGCAAAACCTCGAAAACCTAGGTTCTCCAGCCTGTGTATAAGTTTTGAGACAGAGACGGTATCGAAGGCTTTCTTGAGGTCAAGGAAGACTACTAGGCATTTGTTCCCCTTATCTACTTCCTTGGTTATAACAGATGCAAGTTTTTCAGTAGCATCCTGGGCCGACATTCCCCTCCTAAAACCATATTGAGAAGACGATAGGATGTTATACTTAGTTAAGTATTTTACGATTCTATTATTCAAGAGCTTCTCAATGATTTTAGAAATGGAGGTCAACACAGAAATTGGCCGATAGTTATTAACGTCGTCTCTATCTCCACTCTTATACACAGGGGTAACAACGGAGCGCTTAAGAAGGTAGGGGAAGATACCTGTGCGAAAACATAGGTTGGCCAGGTCACAGATCAGAGGGACTAAGACCCCTTTGGCTTGCTTTAGGAATAGTGTAGGAATTCCGTCCCAACCTGGTGCACTCCCAGAGTCCAGGGACATTAATATGTTTTCTACTTCCTCCTGAGAGGTGTCTAATAAAACAAAAGAGGACAGATTAGGGCTGACTATGTCTGAAGATTTAGAGGGAATGAAGCTATCTAAGATGTTCTTTGCTAGAGTTTGTCCGATGTTAATAAAATAATTATTAACATAGTTAACTGAGTCTTGGGGACATGATTTAATCTTGAGTAGGTCACCATTTGAACTCCTTGGTGGCTTATAATTTGTGATTTCGTTAATGGTTGACCACAGTGCTCGAGGGTTTTTAGCAGATGTTTTAATTTTATCTTTATTGAATTTGTTTTTAAGTTTTTTTATAAGGTTCCCACAGAAAGTCCGATATCGTTTGTATGTTATTTTTAAAATTTGATTATTGGGGTTAGATTTTAGTTTAAGGTAGATTGTATTCCGTAGTCTAATACAACGTAAGGCACCTGTTGTGATCCACGGTTTAATAGTTATTTTGCTATTCGTTATAATGACAGTTTTAGTGTTGGAAAGTATAGCTGTCTTAACCATTTCTATCAGCGCATAGGCGTAAGTATCGGGGTCTTTGAAGATATTAAAAAAGGAGGTATCAATATTTATTAAACTATTGAGAGCACTTTCATAGTTGACTATTGTTTTACATCTTTTAGGTATATTCTGACGATATTTATTTGTGATAGACAACAGAATTAAGCAGTGGTCTGTTACTGTTGTATTTAAAACCGCTGTGAAAGCTGTATTTTTTAGTTTATCAAGACTCAGAAAGACATGGTCTAGGCATCCATCCCCTCTCGTGGGTAGGTTGTGGGACGGTAAAAGTCCATGCGTTGATAGAACATTTAAGTAGGTTAGTCTATTATTTCTCTCAAGATTCGTTTCATTTGGGGAAATAATCAAGTCAATATTAATGTCCCCTAGAATCAGAACGTTATTATTAGGGGGAATATTATCAAGATGGTTGCTAAGGGATGTTATGAAATTACCTGCATTTAGAAATGATGGGGAACGGTAGATACCTAGAATAGTGTAATTTGATATTTTTAATTCGAGTCCGGTGGCATTTACAAGGTTAAGCTCTTTATATTTTACTGAAAGTTTATTTGTGATGTATACAACTACTCCGTCACTTTGATTAATAAGGTTGTTTGTTTGAAAAGAAGTGTAATTCCGTAATTGTGGTATGTTTTTTTTGGGGTTTAACCAACATTCCGTGAGAATCAAGATATCAACTTCATATTTTAGCTGTGAGAGAGTAAGTAGCAAGTCATCAGAATTTTTGTAAATACTTCTAATATTTTGTGTTAAAACAATTAAACTTTGAGAAGAATTTTCCGTATTTAGTTTCAGTTCCTGAATGTTACACTTGATAGCATCCGATGGTTTAATCTGGTCGATTTCCTTTAGCGTAGCGAAATTATCCATTTTGGAACGTCAGGTTAGAACTCTCAGGGTTGCAACCAGGGTAGTTAGGTGGTATGAATGATAGCGGATCAGGTGCAAGTAGGTGTAAGAATATACGGATGAATTTTGCGTTTTGTATAGGGGAAAACAGAAGGTAACATATTGTATATTTAAAATCTAAGCAATACAGGCTTACTACAGTTATAGGTACAGAATTATAGTATCCAGAGTTGCAGACGGCGTGTGAGTATGGTGGTATGTTTATATTTTGTGCGTGTTTATGTTTATAGTGTAAGTTCACGTGAAGTATAAGCGGGATATAAAGTTGGTAGTTGCAATTTTGATATATAGGTGTGAAGACGTGTGAGGGTTCATGTGACGATTTCTGTGTGCATTTCAATATATAGTAGACGTTTACTTTTATCAAGCTAGGCAATCCATACCTAACTTGATAGAAGCTATGACATGTGTAGATATGTATAAGTGTGTGGACATGTATGGGTTTGTGTGCAGACTTCCGTGTGTGTTTCCTTGTACAGTATACGTTTAACATTTGATTTAACAACTTAGGTATAGGGTTTAAGTAAAATAATTTAAGTAAGAGAAACAAATTTGAGATATGTATACCCTGAGTTAGTCATTTTTCTTGCATTAGTTGTTGTACCTGTGCTTCGTGCTGAATATGTATAATTTTAGATGTTTCATCTTTCCGGACCAAGACTTTTCCCATAGAGGTCCAACAGAACTTAAACTTTTCAGCCTTTTTTAGGTCTCGAGCAAGGAAAAACAGACGAAAGTTTTTTATTATTACTACGAATACAAGGAAATTAAAACACGAATCTGAATCTGATGAACTCATTGTGTTAATTCAAATCTCTGCTATACAAAAGTATGAACAAAGCTCGAAAACATAAATGAAGATCGCATTGCTGTTTTCCCGACTATTTTGTTTTTTTTTTTCTATAACGGGCCAGCTGCTATTCAGCCATATCATCACTGTTCCTTTTATAAGATTTGTCAGCTGTCAGTTGAAAACGATTCTCCTTAGGGCTGCAAAGTAATACTTTCAACCCGCTCCGCGCTTCTCAGGCAACTTCAGGCCTGCTTTCCGAGCATGAGTAATGAAAAATAACTTTATTTTCAGAAATAACAATAAAAAACAACCAAAAGCACTTTGGGATACCATCAAATGACTTGGTACAGCTCAGGCTGTAGTGGCAGGGAGTGTTAGGCTCTGACCGACTGAATCCCACTCATTTATTTTCCTCTAAATGCCCTTTGCGCTCGAGCGCCGCGGTGACTCTTTTCGAACAATTCCACAAGGCCCTTAAATGGTCGTCTCTAAAGCTGTTTGCTCTGAGATTGACTTCTTTCTTCGTCACATTCCGTGTATCCTTTGTTCGGTCTGTCTCTGTTCTTATAGAAACCACATTCAATGTAACTCTAACGTCGACCTCGAAGAGGAGGCTGCGGTTTGGAGCGATCTCATCAATATGAAACAGTGTTTAAAAAAAACCGGCCAAGTGCGGACTCGAGGGTTCCGTACAAACCTGTAGGTATATATTATAAGCAAAAGTTGCGATTTACGATTTATGACGTATTAAAAAAAAACTACTTACTAGATCATGTTCAAACCAATTTTCGCTGGTGGTTTACATGGTAATATACATCATATTATTATATTATAGTACGACAAGTACTGCTAGTCGATTCTCTTGACATCTCACCGTGATCACACAGGTGGAGTGAACGACAAGTGAGCTGTCATGCCATCATGTTTGTGGTTTGACAGCCCCTTGTCGTTCACTTCGCCTGAGTGTTCACTTCGACATGTTTAAAGAATCGCACTGCTGAAGCTAGGTTCACCAAACAAAACCACTATTTCTGTTCAAATCAAGCAAGATGATGTTTATTTATTTATTTCTTACACAGTTGACTTAGCATTTAACTTTGAGCACGTACGCGATGACCTACAGAGTGCGCAACGTCGATCGTTCTTTTTAGCCTAGCACGTTGCGCTGACGGTTGTCAGCGGTTTCCAAGTAATAATAACAATAAGCAACTGTCAATCGCTGGGCAGCTGGATCAAGGGCTTGATCCAGTAAGCAGTACTCCTGGACACGGCGCGTATTGTGAGGAGGTTCCTCTCTCGGGAGCCCTGACCACCGGTAGCTTGGACCCTGTTCCCGATGCCGGTGGGCTACTATTTTTTATATTTTTAAATGTTTTTTATTAGTTTTATACAAATATTTAAAAATGTAGAAAATATGATGAAGGCGTCAGCGACGGCTGAGCGATAGCGCCATCATCGTTTGGGTTCGGTGGTATCAGGATCATTGTAGAATAAAACAGTACTAAGCTCTCTTTATTAACTGTGGCTGAGTGCTAGTACTTTACAAATAGACAGTCCCCCAAAACGCCCGCCCGTTACCACATCCTAGTGTTTTAGCTATGGAGAAGGCGTGTCCAACAAACTCCATAGCAGCACATCTGTCTTTTGAGTTAGAAGAACTCGCATTTATAACATTATTTAAGAAGTCTGTTTAATTTAATTAAAATAGGTAAACCGACAGTTTCGTTCTGGACGAGTGTCCTAGTCGGTGTCTCGAGCCAAAGTGCGCTCGGCAAAGTCCCCACTCTCGAATACGACTCTGTCCACGTGCCGCCATTACAACTGACAACTGTCGTCACGGCGTTTACCACTACCCACTGCTACAATACTCAAATCAGCAACTAATTATTAAATGATATCTTTATCCACGACTTATATAAACATTAATAAACGAAATAATAATAATAATATCCTTGGACGTTTCACACAACGCCATATAGTCCCAAGCTAAGCAACCTAATGCTTGTATTATGGTAACGAGATGGCTGACTACTTATATACATCTTTTTTTTTTGTAAATACATGCATATTATAGATAGAAAAACACCCAGACTCGGGAATCGAACCCGCGACATTCTGCGGAGCAGTCAATCGCTCAACCACTGCGCCAACCGTGTCGTCAAAAGTCTTTATTCATGTGGATGATTTATGTCTATAATACTATAGGATCACGTGTGATTCTGAAGTCAAGTTAAATGTAATATTTTACATGAATAGTTGGCATCGGTACGAGTACTAGGCCTAACGGTGTTCGACAGTAAGTAGATCTCTATGGAGGACGTTCCCCGGCCCGGTTCAGTTTACACTGACTGCTATGAAGAGCTCGCAGCAGACCACATGCTTCCTGATCATCTACATCACTTTAAAGCTGCAATACTTAGCATGTAGCCAGGTTAATAACAAAGCTAGGAATAAAACTAACGGATTAGAAGCGCAGCGTGTTTTAGCGTAGCGTAGCGTCCCGTATCGTGACGTAGCTCACGTAGCGTAACATAGTGCAGCTTAACAAAGCGTATCGTGGTGAGCGTATAAATACAGGAATTAGTATCACAGCAGCTCGGATCCTTGCTGCTCGCTGTATGCGAGCAATTGATTATAATTACATGCTCACAGTAGGTTCTGCACGTGTTGTAATTAGCAAGCAAACGGCCACATTCACCACGCCCCCCCCTCACTTCGCGAGCGTGATCCGCCACGCGTAGTCATTACTGTCTAAATCAAACGTCGGCTCACCTTCGAGTCGCGAGCGATTATTATTGAACACGGGAAGGTTTCAGAAGGTCGCCAATTAAAGTGCGCCTTTGACCTCGCTTGACCCTCTTTGACTATTGCTAACTCAAGTAATTGTAGGCTCTTTGTAATTGTTTGCGTCTTCACACTTACATCTTATTCTGGGAGCCAATTTATTCAATACTGGCCCGCTGTCGCTAAAGCGCGGGCTTAATTGCAATACAGTTAAAATACCTTGGATCCTCTACGAAATAAAATTTAGTAAAAACTAACGTTTTTTTTTAACTTATCTGTACTGTAGGTACCTAGCCACCTAGGTTCTCATATTAAAATCTGCTCATTGTACTGAGGTGCTACCCACCCATGGTTGTCCGTGTCCTATTATAATTTTATTTTTGTTTGTACACGTGCATGTCGTGCATGCACAATAAAAAATAAGAACCTACTCATTTCGAACGGACTCTGTGTCCAAAAGCTCAGTAAAATCATCCTAGACCAATTTTACCAGACTACTGCCACAAAAGTTTTCTTCGGTCTTTGTCGGTTACTTAGATATAGTAAATAAGGCTTGATGTCAATTTTGGGTTGTGGTTAATGAGCAATGTATTTATTGCAAAAATAGTATAGTCGCTGTGATATTAAATTTTGAAAACAAGAAAAAAATGGTAAAAGCTAGACATATTTTACGATTTGTTGTTTTTCATGATTTTAAAGACAAATATAGTAAAATGGGAAGTGATTCCATGATTTACAAAACAAAGTTTTGGTTTTGGCTGCAGTTTTTACAAGAAACCTCTGAACAACACGGAATTTTTATAATTTGTCACTATCGCGGTCGAAGCACACTAGTTCGCCGAGACGACCATTTGCCTATAGTATGGTCAACCTGCGCATGTAGCGCGGACACCGACCGTCCCCTTGCCACCTTCATTCTTTTGCAAAGCTTCTTAATATTACGGACGCTCTGAGTTCCCTTACGTGATTGAGTCAAAAAATGAGCACTGTTTAGATCTGATAAATATGGAGTTCAGATGAATGGCAGCTAGTCTATTCTGTAAATAACCATTTCGATATCGACTTCACCTGAGTGACTAAGCTTACAAAGTGAACTTTATTTCACACATCACACACAGCTCGGATTCCGCTGTCGAGACACGAAAATGTTGTTACAGAATAGCACTGCAGCTCCGAGATGATCGCTATGTCGCCATAGTGCGAGTGTCGCTCCAGTCACCCAGTGACAGTGATATTGCGAGTGAGCATCCAGCGTTTTTGTGCATTGTGTGCGTGCGAACTATCTGTGACTTTCTCACATTGTGCGGGGCCGAAGGCGCGGGTCGCGAGTGTCGCGGCTCTTACAGCGGTTACGTACTGCGGGCGGCGTTATGTCACAAGTGGCACGTAATGAGCTGCTCTTCCGTCCCTGCAGTCATTACAGGCCAGTTACGAGTCGATGCCAACTACTGCTTCGTCACGGTTGTAGAGTCGGGTGAAGTAGCGGTTGTACGAGCTCAGTGGAGTGTCGCAATCTAATGGATGATTCAAAGTACTGACGCCAAGACTCGGGGGATAACGACACTGTTAGTATTACTGATGCGTCAGGTTGTGCAACTAGCATCAGAACAGAACAGTTCCACGCCATGGAAGACAAGCGAATACTCCGTAGCAATTATTTTAAATATTCAATCCATCGGTGTCGTCCGCTACAATTATAAACCCATGCCTTTGGGACGCCATGTCTTTGGAACTGGTTCAGGCTGCAATTAACTGCAAATGGCAAGGACCTCGGGGAACCGGCCGCGCTTCCAGGTACGTTGTAACAAGGCACAGAAAGCCCACTCGACAAAATGCAAGAACGAAGGCTTACGCTCGGACTGGCTTGGAGTTTCCCTGCGTTATCAAATGAAGAGAACCAAGGTACTACCGACATAGCCTGAAGAACTAAAACACCTTGCTAATGCTGCACTGGACACCGGACAGGGTGCACTGGACACTGGACAGGGTGCATTGCTTGCAGTGGACACTGGACAGGGTGCATTGGACACTGGACAGGGTGCACTGGACACTGGACAGGGTGCATTGGACACTGGACAGGGTGCATTGGACACTGGACAGGGTGCACTGGACACTGGACAGGGTGCATTGGACACTGGACAGGGTGCATTGGACACTGGACAGGGTGCATTGCTTGCAGAACGGATAGTCGGTGGGGCCTCAAGATTCTCAGTGGCGACCGCGTGCCAGAATGCATAACCCGGTGACGATCGCCGGAATACACTGGGTGCTAGAAGCGTGATGAAGTGGAATCCCAGTAAATTTTAGAGTTTACGAGCTTAGGTAGTCTAGTTACTTGTGAACCTTCTGTGTCGATAGGTGCTGGGCATCGCCTGAACAACAGACATAACTCAACCGGTCCTGATAGGGTGACTCGACTCCCAAGAGAGCACAGGACACAGATATATGAGAAATATTTTATCCCTGCTCGCCCATTTCGTTTTTTCAGTTAATTGCAGTTACACAGAACGTTGTCATTATAATGGACTCAAAAACAAAAGCCAAAAGTAAAGCTAGTGGTCTCCAATTTGGTTTTAAGCTCTATCTATCTATGATTTTAATGGTGGTCCAATAAGGGCATCTCAGGGCAGTGGTCGGATCAGTTATCCGCCGGCGGCGGCGGTTAAGGAGGCAAATGGGTCGCTAACTGTACCGCAGTTCTCACGTGAGCCATGCTCGCCACATTCTACTGAACTTTTAGGTTGACCCTATGACTCTCTTTGGTATTACTAGCCCGTCGTTTTGAGGCTAGAAATCCTTGGTTAGCACGAAAGCAAATTATGGATAATGGATTACTCAAAGCACTTGCTGTTCCTTTCATGTCCGAGGAGGTGCCATTTATAACTGACTGGAATACAGTGCGTAATGAGCAGGACACTCTTGTTGTAGACGTATAGATGTACTTGCAGTGTGTTGAAAAGAGCTACACGGAGGCGTATACAAAAACCATTATGTGATTGTGTACAATGCACGAAAGCATTGTCCCAACCAAGGTCCCACCCCAATAAAGACCTCAGACCTATATTATGATTTCTGAGTACGCTACCCGGAAAGAAGAAGTTTTGAAGTAAAATTGTTTAATTTAATGACATGGTAAATTATCGTTGTTTACTTTTACACGCGTATGGTTCAGCTGAGCCAAGGTCTCGCAGGCATGTGTAGCAACATGATCCGTCCGACATTTGATACACGCGCGTTGGTTCCGCAGCGTAATGCTACAGTCAAACTGACAAATAATATATAAATCATAGTAATTACGCTAGATTTGTGTATTAACTATGAAGTAATCATTTGAAGCATTGATCTCAATTCGCAATCGTGGACGAATGTTACTTTCATATTTTAGATCGTAACAAGACGATAATGTACGGCTGAAAATTAAAGCGAGTTATATTCAGTGCGGTCAAATAAAGATTATGAAACGTTGTTCACGAATTATTACAGAACAGACCAATCGAAGCTGCTAAAGTGATGGCGAAGGAGGCCGACAGAAATAGCTTAAGGGCAGTTGAGGGACGAACTGATGAAGTGTCAAATGGTTCAAAGATAGTCTACGTATTAGAAGAAAATGTTTCTAATGCACAATGGCAATAGCAAGACAAGATTTTATCTACAATAACAAGGAGAGTTTTATAGAGGCGACTATCCTGAGGAATAGTATTATGTTATCTCTGACTGAAGCTACGGATGACGATGAAGCAATATTTTGGTAAATGTCATTAACATGGACTGGTTTAAGTCATACCGGTTCAACTAACTTTTACATTTCCTGACGTAGCGACCTTTACTTGATTTGCTGGCCGAGACTGGCCGACACCTAGTGTTATTGAAACAATTTTAAAGTTTAAACTACGTCTTCGTAGCTATGCCCTTTACTTGTAGTTGTAATTGCTCTTGAATGTATTTGGTATAGTTACTTACTTCGTCATCATCATTATGAGACAGAAATGTTCCCACATATTTCTTTGCGTTCATCGCCACCCCTAGTCCTGCACTCATGCCTCCTAAGATGGCGGCCGCATCCGGCGGAGCCTGCGGGACGCGAGCAGCCGCGTCGCGACCGGTCCGCCCGCAGCGGTGTCATTACCGCAGGACCGGGCGTGTACCCGCTCTGCCATGTTGTAGGTAGGGGCAGAACACCCGTCACCGATGAGTCTTTGTTATTATTATTCCTTTATTTCAGGCAACAGTAGCCCATAAATAATACAATAAACTTATACAACAAAATATAAAAATAAACTAATGCATATAAAAAATAAAAAAATAAAAATTACATATAAAATATAAACTATAAGACACACGAAGTGACGGCGTCGTGTTACGCTGCGCGGGGTCACATAGCCTGCCACGAAAACGTCGGTAGACTACACCCTTCGGCCAAAACTCTTCCTTTAGGAACTTGTCGAGATGTTGTGTCGGAACCCGCACCACAAACGACTTGAAGTTGGTGTTGTGACGCGGCTCCAACTTCTCGACCCTCAAGGTCCAGCTGGTATTCACCTTGATGTACTGCACGATCTCCTCAACCTCCTTAGCGATGGTAGAGAGTGTAGATAGCGCTTAGTTTCCTTTATTATGGATAGTTGCTCACTTCAGTCGCTTTTCATTTGTCATGTTTACTGAAGTTTTGTTTGTGTCTTTTGTTGCACTGAATGTTTTTTGTCTTCAGAATTCAAAAGTGGTGCAGCGTGCTTGAATCAAGTGATTCTTCTGTAGCTGCGCGTGTAGTGCGACCTCGTCTGCTGGCACCCGCTGCGTCGCGTCGTCTCTCGTCGTCTCTCGTCGTTGCACACTCGTTATTCTATCTCAATATTCATGCACTTCTGTATAAAGAGATAATTACTCGTGTGCCGAAAACGCTCGCTTATAGCTTATTGATATAATTTACAACTTTACAAGCTGCTTGCGTTCACTTTACCGGATTTGTAATGGAATTTCGAGATGGTAATCGAAAATTTATTGTTTCAGGTGTTTTGTAAAGTCTTGTTGTTGAGTTATAAGGTTCTTGGATTTACAATTTAAATATTATGTCTGCTTAGGTATGTCTGTATCAAAATTTAATAGAGAAATCTATGTAAGTGCATGCCAAGTTCTATAGATCCTGATATAGCAACAAACCAATTTTTTCAAAAGTTAAACTAACTTGCGTAAGTATAATATAAAGAATATAAGTTGATTAGCCAAATAAATATAACATGTCTGAAAACGACTTGCCACTTCCTAAATCCCCATTGGAGAGTAATGTTGACGAATCACTAATTAACTTCACGGTAAGTATAAAAAACTCGTTTGAAGTTGGGTGGATGCCTACCGTTTTGGCTATTGATAAATATATGCAAGAAGCCCTCATTATAATAATATATAATAATAAAAACTACGCTGTAGGTGTATTATAAGACATGACAAAAGCTTATGATATAGTGCAATTTGATATATTATTTAATAAACTTTATAACATCAGCATCCGCGGAAAAGTTATGAATGGGTCACATCATATTTAAAAAATAGAGAACAAATTGTAGAAATAGAACATTATAATCATAAAACAAAAGAAATAGAACTTATTCGATACCCAAACATGCTCGTACACGCTTCTATACCACAAGTAAGTGTGATAGGGTGTCTGCTATTCCTTGTTTACATAAACAATTTCCCTAACCACATAAATGAGACGTATGCGTTTTATTCGCCGATGATATCTCTAACTTAACATCATGTGATAATGATATAAATATAAACCAAAAATTGAGTTCTATACTTGACACTGTAACAGACTGGATGAACGAACACAACCTTGAAATTAATTATAATAAGACAAAAATAATACTTAAATAAACTTTCCATCCCCGACAGAAAATATCTTTACTCATAAGTTTCAAACACAACGGATCAACATTAGAAGTAGTAAACAAATTCACCCTCTGAGGCCTAGACATAGATTCACAAATAGACTGGAAATCACATATTCAAAAAGTATCTCTCTCCGAGAAATCAAGAAGACAACAGACCTCAAAACAGCATTAGTAACATATTACGCGTAAGCATTTGCATGGATCAAATATGGAGTTATCCTATGGGGAAATAGTACACATGCACCTTAATTATTCACTCTACAGAAAAAAAAAATGATTAGAATAATATAAAAGATACAGCCTCTACATACTTGAAATTTGTACGAAAATATCCGCAATTCTATACCAAGAGAAAAGATATCCAAACAAAAATTGCACTCAAACATGGAATCAGATTAAACTTACCCACCTCACGTTTAAAATACATTCTTCTAGTACATTACTTTTGTCCATTAAAATTTACAATAAGTTACCGGAACATATCAAAAATAAAATCTTTATATATAAAACAATTTCTGATAACCAAAAGCTTCTATGCTATTGATGAATATTTTTGCGATAAACTTCAACAAAAGTAAAGACTATACATAAATACTACTTACATAAATGACATTGCAAATACAAAAAATTATATAGCAACTCAGACCAATAAAAAAGTAATAGCAAATACCTACTTTTTATCTTAAATTTCAATTTAAACACAATTCTATTTTTAAAAAGAGTTAAATTCTGTTTATTTAAAAATGAATGTGCTATTCGGTGCATAATTGAAATAATAAAACGTTTTTACAAGACTCAATTAAATTAAAAATATTTATTTTATTATAATTAATTACCTACTTATACTACAGTACCTAGTGCCAACAATGTAAATCGTGTTATAAATAACACTTTTACACGTCGTTTCCTGTAACTTATTGTCAAAAAGTTACCTTTATTGATGTTGAAACGATGTATCAGTTTAAGAATATCAATGAAATACCAAAATAAGTACCTAGTTAGAAAAGAATATAAATAACTCGAAGACAAGGGTACATTGGTACTTAGTAATGGATCGTGACCGACCGAAATTTCGGTTTCGGTTACGGTTTCGGCCAGTTTCAGCCAAGAAATCTAGTTTCGGCTTTAGTTTCGGCTTCGGCCCCGCCGAAACTCGAGTGATCATAAATGTTCGTGCGTCGTTCGTTCAAATTCGCAGCTAACTCGCGTGCCTGCTCGGCGCGCGGCGGTGTGGCCCAGGCTCGCTTTGCCCGTATTACTAGTTAGTTATGTAGTATATATAAAAATTAATCCCTATTTCCCTTGGTCATCGCATCACGCATGAACAGCTGAGCCGATTCCGCTATTTATTTTGTTTGTTCGTGTCAGAAGGTTCTTATGAAAGAAAAAAAAAAAGAAAGTTGTAGTTGACGGGAGCGAAGCTGCTGGGTATAGCTAGTATAGTATATGTGTAAAGCACTCTTACTGAAAGTTGTTTTTTTTTTTAAGTTTACTTCCAAGAGTAAGTCTTTTACATTCATGACATAAAAAAAATGTTTTACTAAATCACGTGTCACGTTGTTTGTCCGCGATTGACTCCTAAACTACTTAACCGATTTTAATGAAATTTACACATCGTGTGCAGTTTGATCCAACTTGAAAGATAGGGTAGCTTACATCTCAATTTATAGTCGCAATATTATTTAGAAGCGATGTGACGCAGACGAAGTTGCGCGGGTCAGCTAGTTATATATATTTATGTACGCAAATAAATGTAAAAGAAATAGTAAATTTCAGTAAACAGAGAGCAAGGCCGAAAGTTCGGTTTCGGTTTACCAATACCAGTTTCGGTCGGTCACTAGTTATGGATTATGGTAAATGACCTTTTTACCTAGCTAATGAATTATGGTTTTTCTAGATGATATTCGTGCTCGCGATCGTTTAAAACGGCGCGGCGCAGCGGGGGCGTTTACTTCGAGCGTGTCCTGAGAATAATGCATAGGTATGTTTGTGCGCGGCGCGTGAGAACGGACTGCAGTGGTGCGCTTCGCGGAATTGCCATGTGGCGCGCGAGCCCAATACACTGCGTGCGAACGACGAGCGCCGCGGCTGAAATGTGTGCATCTGTAACACGCCTTCTGTTCCATCTTGCACCATACACCGTGCTCCTAATCAATAAGAATACATCATCATCACATCAGCCGGAAGACGTCTACTCCTCCCCCAAGTATCGCCACAACAACGGTGCTGAAGCCTTTTACAATCCGGTTTGTTCGGGAGGATGGAAGTCGTCAAACCTGCGCGCGAGATGGTTCGCAATGACTCTAGAAAACGGCTTGTAGACATGGCTCATAAGTGAAATGGACATGTAATTCTTGAACAGGGCATTGATTGTCGCCCTTCTTAAAGAAGAGTCCACAACTCTGCTCCATGCCTGTGGCGAGAAGCAAATATTATATAAATGATGTCTCTATGATCAACGCGGTGAAAACCGGGAGTGATCACCGCATTTTAAGAGGCACATTGAACCTAAATATTAAGATGGACACGACTGATGAAGTCATCGCTCCGTCCAGCACAGATTCAGATCCAAAACTCGGAGAGCTTTCAGCTCGACTTCAGAATGTTTTCGAGTGCGCTAGCACAGGTGCTAGGGAGCACCGTGGACGAATACAACGATGGGTTTATGGAAACCTTACGGTCGGGATGTTACTCTCAAGCTCATGACGGAGAGGCCGGAGATGATCCTGCAGTCTTCAGACGATGTGTGCATAAACCGGCAGCTCAATAGACGGATATCTAAGTCCTTGAAAAGCGACCTCCACCGCTTTAATAATGAAAAGAACAAAGACGCAATAGAGCGTAATAAAGGCTCTAAAGTATTTGCTAGAGATCTGTCTAATGGGCAGAGCCAGCTCACGAGACTGAAGACCGCCGGCCGATGGCAAAACGATATCCACCAAATCGGAGCTTCTGAGAAAAAAACGAGATATTCTATGGACAGTAATTATATTACCAAATAGCTAGATTGACCCGGCACTATACCGAGGACATCCTGGACGTCAGCCTGTATGAGATTTGGATGACTCTGAAGCAGCTTAAAAACAAAAAGGCGTCGGGTCAGGATGGAATTACGGCAGAACTCCTGAAGGCGGGTGGAAAAGCGGTATTTAAGGCCCTTCAGGAACTGTTCAATTCCGTCACACTCGAGGGGAAAACGCCACATATGTATATAAAGGCGTCAGCGACGGCTGAGCGATAGCGCCATCATCGTTTGGGTTCGGTGGTATCAGGATCATTGTAGAATAAAACACTGAATACAGTACTAAGCTCTCTTTATTAACTGTGGCTGAGTGCTAGTACTTTACAAATAGACAGTCCCACAAAACGCCCGCCCGTTACCACATCCTAGTGTTTTAGCTATGGAGAAGACGTGGCCAACAAACTCCATAGCAACACATCTGTCTTTTGAGTTAGAAGAACTCGCATTTATAACATTATTAAAGAAGTCTGTTTAATTTAATTAAAATAGGTAAACCGACAGTTTCGTTCTGGACGAGTGTCCTAGTCGGTGTCTCGAGCCAAAGTGCGCTCGGCAAAGTCCCCACTCTCCAATACGACTCTGAGGCCTTAGTGTGAGTTTTTTGACTTACGTTCGAACGCGTTCGATTGCGAGCGCGTTAGAATTTAGTATGGGAATTTAGTTATAGTGCCACCTGGTGGTCACTCGTAGAACCTAATTTCCCATACTAAATTCTAACGCGCTCGCAATCGAACGCGTTCGAACGTGAGTCAAAAAACTCACACTAAGGCCTCTGTCCACGTATCGCCATTACAACTGCGTGAGTTTACTACTACCCACTACTACAATACTCAAATCAGCAACTAATATTAAATGATTTCTTTATCCACGACATATTATACATTTAGTATTTTTAGTGTCACTAGCAAACGTATGTGATATTATTTATGCGATGTACGATATTATATCCGATTCTTACCTGAGCTGAGATAGGAGCGGGCCTACGATGAGAACACCTAAAGACCACACGACCAAAGAAGTCCTAAACATCCAACCCCCTCCCCGCAGCTATTAAGTCATCGATTGACGACATTTTGATACCTAATCAAATGAATAAATGTAATATTAATATTATTATTTAAAATAAAAAAGGTTCGGTGATTGGATTTTAGACACTCGTTAATAATTACCTAAGTAAATTAATAAAAAAAAGAATTCTGCAGGTATGCAACGTGATTTATTGAAATAGGTATGAAAGGAAAGGCGAAAAACTGACTAAAATGAAGAGCTAAAGTTAGTCTGTCTTCAAGTTTAGTGATAAGAAAACTGCACTCAACCAGATATTATGTAGACATTACAACGACGCCTGTTTGAACAAACAGACGCATTGAGCTGCGTCTGTATGACTGAGTACTGACCTACCTCACGTGTCACCCAGCATACATAATTATCTGCTTATCGCTACAAACTGCTCATGTTATCAATTAATTGATCCGCGTTGTGCTTGTAATCATCATGTAATAAATCGGATCAATGTAAGTATAATTGTGTAGTTCAGATTTGATACTGAGTGTTACTATCAATAATAATCGCGATTACGTATAGACTGCTTATAGCAAATATGAATTTGAATTTGTAACAGGGGGCGTCAAAAAAACATACGCTAAAACTGTTTCGGTTCATGACAAAACAACACGACAGATAACTGCAGAAGGTTTACTTCACACGACATGCGGAAGAAAGTTGAAATAAATCACACCCGCCACCGCGCACTTTACGTTTATATTTATGTCCATGCAATTGCCATAATTGTAATGTATCATTTACGAGTTATGTGTGATTCAAATTATACTAAACACTTCCATCATGTAGTCCAGCGGGTCCCGCCTAGCTGCAATACGTTTGTGTTAACTAGCACCGCTCACCGTCCGTACTCCGTACTAGTCCGTACCCACCACTCTTGATACTAGTTGATACCACAACATGCTGGGCGGCGCGGTGTCGGGTCATCGGGTGGTTGTGCGCTGGTAATCACCGACGACGCGCAACCAGCACTCACGTTGCGGCATAGTAGCGTATATTTTAGTTACCAAGTGTAGCGGAGTGTGCTGTGCTCTATCAGTTCTCATAAAATTATTTTCTTGCAATCAACAAAATACCAACCAAAGTTTAAAAAAATGGTGAAGGAGCATTATCTCTCACTATAATATATTTTTTCTTCTCTCCAAATTATAAATTCGATATTTATTAGTATGTATATACCGCGTGTATCTGACATCGACGCACAAACAATTTCCATGGGTCCAGGGCATGATTCTGGACACCCCAGTGTTGGAATTTTTCGTCGGTTCTTTTCTCATTTTTTTTATTTTTTTCAAGAGTACCACATATAGGTATCAGCTCAGCTGAGCTGATATCTATTTGTGGTTTTATTCAGATTGCTCTTTTTAGTGAAAGTAGTTAATTAATTATTTTTTTTATTAAAAATCTCATTGGGTTAGGTCAGAATAACGATTATGAGCAGTCTAAAGTAAAAAAACCCTTAAAAACATGAGAAAAAGGCCGACGAAAAATTCCAAGTCTAGGGTGTCCAGAATCATGCCCTGGACCCATGGAAATCGTTTGTGCGTCGGTGTCAGATACACGCGGTATACATATATACATGTTTAAATATAATTATATTTCATTATTATTTTTTTTGTATTGTTGTTTCACGTTACTGGGTTTAATTAATAATATTTATGATGTTTGTACACTGACCGCCCTAAATCTAACTTCTTTCTATCCAAAGTTTGTCTGTAAAAGATTGCCCTGTGCGATAAGACCGCCCATTGTTCAATTGTTTTGATAAAAGTTTTTCCTGTTATGAGGTGTACAATAAAGTATACAATAAAAAATAAATAAATTGTAACGAGCCCAACTTTTGCTTGAACGTCAAACTTGTACGCCAAAACTAATACGTCTTCAACACAAACTTAATTCTTTGGGGGTACACTGGCGATCGTGGCGACCTCATAGCTGACAGCGATATGTACCAGACACCCTTTGGATGGATTGAAATAACATAAAATCAAAAGGGTTAGTACTCTGCGGTGTACGGTTTGCTATAAATTAAACTAAAAATAAATTTTAGATTGAATTTAAACTCAAAAGATAAATAGAGTTACTTTGTAGACGTGTCGTTAACTACGTGTGTTATCTCGGGCCTTCGCTCTGCGTAGTCATAAACAGGGGCGTATTGTCACAATAGTTAGCAGCGCGTCTCGCTTCACTTGCGCTAACTAATTGAACACGTTCCGCACACCACTCATTTGTTATGCTTCATTAACTGCTTGAAAATTGATTACTTGATAACCAACTCAGTTAACTCTTTGGACTAAGTTATTTTAAACTGAGCAGAATTCGAATTTAACAGTGGTTATACTTTGGAACAATACAATGACAAGTTTTTATTGAGTCCGCCGTTATCGTCTACAAGTTTCAGAAGCAGCGCATGCAGCTCATCTATTATTAACAAATTATTTACAACCGCTTATCGACATGCAATTACATCGAGGCCTCGGGAGTGCCTGCCAGCCTCTCTTACGGAACGGACACGAGTGCACAGCTAATAAGTTGGATGATGTGTAGTCATTCGCAGATAGCAGAAATTGTACGTGTGATATGACGACCATTTAGAGGATAAGAAATAACGATCAAGCTATGCGGAGGGGAGGATAACACGAGGGATGAAGAGTGTTACACAACTACTAAAGTGAATGGCTAACCAGGATTAAAGAAATAAGGCAGGCCAAAGAAACAACAAATTAATTCTGTTAGATATGATATGGCTGAAATTAGAATTGTCTTCTAGAAAATTCTAAGATAAATTAATTGAGATGAATAGTAGTAGAAAATGAGACCACCGTAAATACGATGCTGATGATGTGTACGCTTGTAGGTACTGGCACAATCCAACCGATTGCAGTTGTGATTCGCTGCAAATTCATCGCTCGAGTAACAGCAGTTCGCACACTCGCCTCTTCAGAACGACCAGCTACGTGATGAAGTAATGACGGAAGTGCTCCACAAACAGATATCACCTGCGCACACGCACCCGCGGATCATACAACTAACATTGTTTTATGACTGCCGCGAGCGGAGCATCTTCATTATAATCGCTCGGAGGCGGCTTAATAGCAGCATCTCACCCGCCGTTATTAACATACGAACGACTTGCTCCAAATTTTAGACCATTATACCCAATTCATAAAACAATTTAACTGCTATAAACTTTTTATTATAATCAACCGGAATTACTGCGGAAAAGAAACCAATTCCGCTGTTCCTAGGGAAAAATATTCACTTTATTCATGCCGAGTTAAAATTCAATGGCAAATGTCTGTGCACTAATCAGAATGGAAAGAATTAATACGATTTCATTAATTAGTTCCGAATAGTTCACGCCTTGTGAACAGCTAATGTGTGTCGCGTCCTCGAGCCTGTGCCGGCAGGCGAGCTGCAGCGGGGCGGAGGCTGCACCGCCTGATCTACTTCGGCGACGCGAGTGAGGGCGCCATTACGTCAAGTGTGGCGCGTCGCGCTCAGCATCACTAAGTGCTCAATGTTTGCTAACAGCTTACTGTAAGTAAGACCTAATCCCGTTCAGGTCAGTTGTTGTGCAAGGAAGACGTGCGCGGCGAGGAGCGCGAGGAACGGGGGCGGGGGGCAGGAATGTATTGCGACACGAGGACGTTGCGGGCGGAGGCGCTCGAGGGAGGAGAGGGAGGAGAGGGGGCACATTGTCGATGTGTCAACCGAACTATGTGCACTACGACGTGAGCTGCAGCTATAGTGCATGAACAGGCTCCCGCGGAGGTCGCTGTACAACCGAACTATGTGCACTACGACGTGAGCTGCAGCTATAGTGCATGAACAGGCTCCCGCGGAGGTCGCTGTACAACCGAACTATGTGCACTACGACGTGAGCTGCAGCTATAGTGCATGAACAGGCTCCCGCGGAGGTCGCTGTACAACCGAACTATGTGCACTACGACGTGAGCTGCAGCTATAGTGCATGAACAGGCTCCCGCGGAGGTCGCTGTACAAAAGGTTACAGGTTGTCACATGATTTAGTTGAAAATGTTTGAACCTACGAGTTGGCCTCGGCTGCTTTTGTGTATCTAAACTATCTACCCAATACTTAAATGAGCTCAAATGTTATTAACTAATGTTAGGTGCCCCAACATTTGGTAATTAGCACTTCCTTAACTACGACAGTACAACGATTGTAACTGCTCGTAGGACGTGACATAACTAAGTATACAAGCAGCGCCGCGGCGAGGCCATCATCGGAGGCAATCATCGGCGCGCGACAACTTTATGACAGTTTAACAGCCTATTGAACAACTGACAATCGACGACGAGGACGTGACACAAGACGAAGACACGCAAGTGGCACACTGCGACACTGTGGTCACACACACACAGACACTGTGCACAGGAGCACGAGTGCGTATGCGAGGAAAACGAAGAGTTCTCAGAAAAATGGAAGATGATGTGAGCCCACAGCGACGCTGACGTGTTGAGCTAATAGCGATCGTGACGACTCACTTGAAAACACTTAAAAACTATCGTGAAACACACATATATTTTTTTGTTATTTAACGGAACTCGGCCTTCACATCATTATGAATAGGAAGATGTTATAATCGAGTCGGCATTAAGTCGTGATGTGCTTGACGTGAGCTGCGTTTGGGAGCAAGAGCGTGCGGGGACTACATGCGGAGACTTCATAGTGATTAGCTGAAGGCTGCAGGTGCTCGCGCCGCGCGCCGCCGGCGTCGGCCTCGGCTTGTTGGCAATCTCTCGCTGTCAGCGCGCGACGACCAGATGCCACACATATCATGTAAACGAAAGATCACCAATTATACTACATGCGATTCAAATAAATAAGTAATAACATAGAAAATAGAAAGGTTTATTGGTAATTGTTACATATAAATGTACGAACAGATGTTAGCGATAGTGATTCTGGTGTAAATGCAGATGTTGGCAGTAGTCTGACATCCTTGCCGTGTTCGAGAGGTAACCCACGCATTGTACGGAATGGTCTTTCTTAGTTTACAGTCAGTGTGGTCAAGGTGAACGCGACAACGCCTAAATAGGTCGATAGTCAATAGCAGCGAGACAACCTCCTCCGAACATTTGATTATAATTACCTTTTACATTAGCAAGCTGTGAGCGCGCGGCTAAAGTCTAACCAGTCGGCTTCAAGACTAACTGGTTTTTATCTCAAGTAAAAACCTCGTTTATATTACCGCTAACTAGGTACGCTGGGTACATTTAAATGTTTTTGTTAGTACTTAATATTATGTATATTGTTATTCTCAAATTCACCTGAAGTAAGTGAGTCGAGTGTGAATGACAGTGTTAGCAACGCTTGGCGAGCGCGCTCAATTGGGTGGTATCGTGCTAATCAGACCATGTGCTGGCGCGAGCCGGACCCTGCGCCGGCGCATGCTCTGCTCAGTGTGGACGCGGTGCAGCGGTGGAGAGCGAGCTGGGTGGCGGACTCTCGCATTTCATTCTCTATGCCCTTTGCACAAATTTCTTGGGGTAGACGTAGAATGTCTGTTCCAAACATGTTTCAGTTGCAGTCATACGTATTTTTTATATCTATTCTAAGTTTATATCTTTCCACAGTTCCGCGTAGTTGGTGTATATGTATGGCCTTTCTGTACCTACTCTTATTAGGTACATATTCCAGTAAGTATTTTCATCTCAGCTGCACGTCTCATATATATTTCATTCACCCCTTGTGTGGCTGCGTCTACTCTCCACAATGGGCTGTTCAAGTTAGTGCACTCTGCGATAGTTGGTGCGCGCTAAATGCGCTCGTTATTTTAGCCGCGTCTTACTTCTCTGCAACACCGCGGAGTCATTACAGAAAGTCAACTCTGTCAGATAACCCGGCGCAATCTGGAAGAAGCAGAAACCGATGTGTTTATGCTAGCTTCGCGAAATACATTGCATAGTATTTTGCTGGCATGTTTTCAGCGTTTCCTGATTTATTTAAAGAGGATGCAGCTAACACTTCTTCTTTGGGAGCTTATTCTATTGGGAGTATAATTTACAAAATTACTTTAATTGGTCTTCTGAATTTTATTGTATCGCAAATCTGAAGAACGAATGCAGTGTATAGCACCCCTCACATAAACTGGGTTCTAAGAAACCCGTCCGTCTCGCCGGAAGCGCACACAATAACATTTTGTTTGGTGGCTCTGAATGCTGGCTCGGTGCGTCGGCGTCGCTGGCTCGACGCAACAACATAAATATTAATAAATAATAACAAACACGCAGCTGACTGACTGGATCCGGAGCGGGTCGACGACCGCACTCGGATTTATTTTGAGTAATGATTGAAATGAATGCTCTCATTACAGCTGCAGACGATCCATTTATTACTAAAGAAATAAAATAAGTCGTAAGTGTAGATTTTTACGTTTAAGGGATCTCTTGCAAACTGTGAAGCACGTTATGTGTGGCGCGACACTGTCGTAACTGTCTGCTTAGTGGACACAACGTGATCTAGAATGTGGGTGAACTGGGCCGCTTGTAATATTGCAGCTATCGACAAAACGGTCGCTCTCGTCAGAATTCCTGCACGCCCTTCTTGATTGATGGTCGAGGTCACGACATTGCAGATTCCTGGCACCGATCACAGCGCCTCCATAAACTGAGCATGTTCAAGTAATTTCCATGAGTGATACGTGGCTTTGCTGTCGCTAGGTCTACTGTACACTCAGCCGTTGTCCAAGGTAACTGTTTGATTGTAACAGCTCCTTTATCTAGTGTCATTAAGGGCGGTTCTCGCAGTTCAAATGTGTCGGTGTCTTGCGGCTGACTGTCCCCTGTACAGTTAGCTGGCGGGACTGGTCGCAGGGCGTCCTCTCCACTCGCTCCTCACCCCGCGCTCCTAGCACTACAGGAACCTGTTTGCTCCACGTCTTGCTAGAATGAGCGTCTGTCTAGTAAGTCATAGCTGTTCCTGCGACTCTTGCCATAAAATACTAATTGTAATATGTTCCGATAATACAAAATACCTATTCTGCATTATATTTTGTCTGCAACAACATTTTAATAGAGATAAAGATTTTAGTTAGTGAATTTTACGACGAACCTTCAAAAGATGGCACTTAGCGCTTACATTAGCAAGTAATTTTAAAGCTATTTCAAACAAACAACAGAAGTATATGAGCACACAATGAAGTCGACAGAAACGCTAAAGTGAACTGCACCAGAGAGCACACTAACATAAATTTTAGGACTCAATGTTGAAACATTATGACATGTTTAGCAACATTTTATGCAAGACATAAAAAAGTATTATGCTGCAATTTGCGTGGCTTTTGAAAGTCTAAAGTTAGATACAAAAGACAGCCCCAACACATCGTTGACCACTTTATATCGTGTGCTCATGCACAAGCTCTGTGCTCATCGGCGGCGAGTGTCCCTCCAGCTAATTACTGTAATATCCGAGCGCTCTGCATTGCGTCGTCCACAGTCGCCGACGACGTCACGACTCACGACACGCAACCCGCCTGCCGCGGGTGCGTCTGTTGCGATACCACCTTTCTCTTCACATCCAGAGTGGTCTGGAGATCTTACTAGCTGATATTGATAAGTGTTGTTTCAGAATTTTCCTGTCTATGTTCGTTTATCCTCCGCGTGTATCAGGAAGTTGATAACTACGAGTAATTGGTCTTTGATGTATTGATTCATAAAACATGCATATAAGTGCAATCTAAAACTGTTTACTCAATAGTAGGTATACAAACATCTAACACTCTAATCATGCTGAGTTGTTGACAATCTTGGAATATTGCCGAAGTGAACCTTGCGGCTGGTTGCGGTGAGTGTATCGAGGTGACCGGCAGGAGCCCACCTGACTAGATCGAGATAGAAACGAGAGCAACCACTCGACAAGTCATACGCGGCTACAAACATGATGATGATGCAACACTACAAAATGAAGTCTGCAACTTTATTTTGTTAGTAACCACTCAAAGATGAATGTATAGAGCGTCGCACATCACCACACATGCGGGCACAGACCTTCACCGAGCTATCTGAAACTTGTCATCAATTTGTGAATTCCAAGGTATTAGCGAGCTCCGAGCTGGCTATCTGCTTATCTAATATAAATAAATTTGATAAAAAAACTACTCGTTTTAATATATCGATGTATGCTCAGTACCAACAGTGTGTAAAGCGTTGACTTAAAAACCATCGTCAACGGTCACTGCTTCTAAATCTGTTTCATCTGTTCAAAACCCGTAGCGAAGCATGCGCCTGTGCTTGTTAAAATCTCATAATCAATCGGCTACGACGAGCACTGCGTTCGGAACTGTTTGAAGCAAATCGCTTACAGTTAAAGTCTAATCGCTTCATGTACCTCTACCTAGTCAAGTTTTTAGGTATGACTGTACTCTAGTCTTTTCTTTTCTTCATCTTTTTGTTAATAAGCTGATTTATTTATTCTTCAGAAAGATTCATAGTCTAAAATATGTTTATACATTACATTTAGCGCTTTCAGTATACATAATTATCACGCTGAGCTTCTGTCAATAACAACGTATTTAAAATTGTATTATTGCCTCTTATAGTCGCAATAAGATGCGATGGGTTACAGGCTGCTTACCATTCAGTGTGCAGTGTTCGTACTGCTGCCGGCGGCAGCGTGCACTTTGCATACACGAGTGCATGCAACACCCCGCTCTGCTCGCTCCCGGTCGGATGGCGGAACTTGTGCGATCGTACGGCCTACCTACTTGAACTGCGGAAACCGCCCTGCTACCAAATAAAGACGCTGTCGAAGACGACCTGTTCCCAAGAACAAGCGGCTGACTGTACACAGCGCATGCGTTGCCTACCGTCATTGTTTCGTTTCCTGTTACGTACGAGTCTTGATTGCTATCTACAAATCCTCCGCATGTTTCTACCACATGCAATATTAAATACTGATTTACTTATGTAAACATATCCGCATATTATTAGAGTGTAGGAAGACCTTCAAATACCAGCAAGCAAGTTTGGAAATATCGAAAAAATATCGTATAATTATTTGAAGACCAAGAGTTTCGTATGTAGGTACCTACGTATGAAACCGACCATTCAAGTGTTGCATTCCGCAAGATAGTAGGTAGTAGACATCGCCTGGATACTAACGGTATCTGCGTACTGGGTGTCTGTGTGACTGGGTGATTGCCGACTAATCTCGTACAACATTAACGGTTGGATAAATATTTGGACGTTGTTAGAAATATGGGTTAATGACTAAACGGGTGTTAGCCGTGGTATGCAGGAAGCTGATAGCGAGGCATTACTGGCGGATGCAGAAGGTTCACTCAGTTTTAATATTTAATATAAAGAAGATATAGCAAATAAAAGGTTAGGTTCCTTATCTACAGAAATTATATCGCGCCATAGAAACAAGGTTCTGGCCAAAATCAGACTTAAAACATTTATTTGATTTTACCCGTTTGCAATTGCGACGAGTCGACGACTATAAGAGAAAACTCACGTGCCCCTGCAAGAGAGAACTCCTTTAAGACGCTCCTTCTGGACAGCACAGTTCGCGTACTATCGTGAGCCGGGTACTCATTAGCGAGCTGTAACCGTAACTTATGTGATACAGTAACGAGGTTCTAGTGTGTACGCGTTTTACAATTACGGGTTTAGAAATGCGTACGTTGTAAACGTCGGGTCGCTGCAAGCCGCACGCGTACCGCTCGCAGCAGGTTTGCGAACCACGTACACACTATGTTTTTTGGTAACAGTACATGCAACGGTTACAGTTACGGCTCGCTAGTGAGTACCCGGCTGTGAGTCTTCTGTGCTTGCCTGCAGGGTGGCTGAGCGAGTGCGTGTGGCATGTGCGGTGATCAATCTCGCGACGTCGCGCGTCGCGGCGCGGTGCGGGTCACGCCGTGGTGTCACTGACTGACTGACTGACTGACTGACTGATAACATAGCATACGACACCGCCTCCGCACGGCCTCCGCCACAGATTTGTTGTAACTCGGTTAAAGAGACCAGTCGCAAAGAAACAACTCATGAGAATGAATGTGGACGCTTTTCGAGAAAGAAAAGACCGAAGACCGTTCCATCATCGGACCACAAAACGAACGGCCATACGCCACCGGTACATGGTGGACATCCCACTTACACGCACGAAACGTTTTGGGAACACATTCATAGTGCGTACAGCAAAGGAGTGGAATTCCCCGCCGTAGTTTCCTGATAGCTACAACCTGGGAGTCTTTCAATCAATCAATCAATCAATCATTTATTTGTAAAACATAGGTAAAGTTACAGACGGTATGGAGTTAAAATATGTGCACTATGTTTTGCCAGTAGATGGCGTACAAAATGAACAAAAAAAAAAGGCAAATAAAATCAATCTGGCATGTCAATAAATAACATTTACAAATATTAATAATAATGTCAGGTGTACAGCAGATAAAAATAAAGTGGCATGTCAACAGATTTACTAGAATAAAAAATAATAGTAATTGAATTTAAAAATATGTCAGATTTACAATGTCAGATAGATAAATTTCAAATTTAATCAATAAATGATATTATGGGAGCTTAATTAGCAAGCCAGAATCGTCATACCTCTGTTCATCAGTAATAAACTCAGTTATGGAGTAGTAGCATCTATCTATTAGAAATGCAAACAAAGACCTTTTAAAGGATCCCAGACAATCTTTATTTCTAATCGCTGCTGGTATACTATTATATATTTTTGGGGCCATACCTAGGATACTTTTGCTGAAAAATGCGGTTTTATGAGAAGCAACATGAATGGTATTCGGATAACGGCAAGAACGTAGTTTTTCAAACAAATGCAGGTTACAGCGAACAAATACTCCCATTTCGTAAATGTACATAGACGGTAAGGTGAGCAAACTAAGTTCCTTAAATAATGGTTTACAACTATCAGTTGACTGTAATTTGGTAAACGATCGTAAGCATTTTTTCTGAGCTTTAAAAGCAATATCTCTGTCGGTAGAATTGCCCCAGAAAATTATTCCGTACCTAATGCTAGAAGCCACATAAGCATTATAAGCTATTTTTACTGTGATTCGGTTAACTGTTTTTGAAAGTTTGTACAAAGCATACGCAAATTGACTAAGCTTCTTTGACAAAGCGTCGATATGGTTTTTCCAAGTCAGATGACTATCTATATAAAGACCCAGAAATTTTGTCATGTTAATTTCAGAGATTGTTACGTTACCATATTTAATATTCAAATTCGGTTTATTTGCTCTTTGGTTAAATGTCATTATTTTAGTTTTGTTAAGATTTATTTTTAGATTATTACTAACTAACCAATTAACCATATTTTTAAGATCATCATTTATGTCATTTTCGAGAATATCAATGTCATTATTAGAGAATAAAATAGTGCTGTCATCAGCAAAGTCTTTAAGTCAAGAGTGAATAGGTTACTTCTATGCAAGCGTGCTCCATCTTAGACCGCATCATCGCTTACCATCAGGCGAGATAGTGGTCAAATGCGTGCCTATAAAAAGTAAAAAAAAAGAACGATAGACAGATTGCGTGAAAGACAGCGTGTTAGACTACAGCTAAAAGACATCCAAGATGTCTGATTATTGGGAGACAACATGTAAATTGTGATACAAATAGGAAAACATTTTCTAGGAGGCAGACAGGTGTAATGAATATCAAATCAACGACAACTCGAGTTCGATCAGGAACAACTAAACCCACTCGTCTACTGGCAAAGCAAGTCATATACATATCTAGTTAAACACGTCGTCAAGTTACCGGACACTGAGCGCTGATTGGCGCAGACGGTCCTCTCGGCATGCGCGCACGACACACACATGGGGACATTCCTCGATCACACGACTGGAAACTAGAGAACCAAGTGTTTAAACATAGGTTAGTGTTCCCAGTACCACAAGCAACCATGGTTCTAAGGAAAATAGAATTAAATACGGTAATATATATCGAATGATGATCATCACCATGAAGCAGTTAATATTTACCAAGATTGGGGACAAAACTGTGATGTAGTGGGTCAACCACTCAAGGCGTATTTAAATTTGAACCCACATACAAATGACAATACAGATACAGATGTGAGTAGGTACCTTACGGAAGTGTGCCGCTTTCTGGCGCAATCATTCAATGAGTATTCAATCAATTATTTTGATGGAGTAGGTCAATAAAGCGATGATCCGAAGGTCTGTATAGTTAAACATTGGGCTATTAGCATGTAATGAGTTAATGATCAGCCTCCACCCCGCAGAGGCCTATCGAGAGGTGTCGTAAGTCATAATTGTCGTTAATTGGCACTGCAATCAGGGGCGCGTGATGACGCGGAAGGTTGCAGCTCGTGACTGTGCCGCAACCCGGTGCGCGGTGGCGCATCGCGTCGTATGCTGTGCGTTGTGCGCTGTGCCGGTGCGAGCAACCACACCAGCTCCATTCTGTAAACAATTTACTGTGAAGACTTAGCTAGAGTGGGTTTGAACTGAACTTTTTTTCTTGATGAAGCAGAACAGCCGTTGTTTGTTGCCGTCGAACACAAAGACAATGCTTGTGCAGACCTAAATTTTCCCCATCATTGATTATGGTGACGTGTGCTACTATGACCTGTTTGCAAATCTCCTCAATAAATAACGGGGTGGCAACCTCGAGAAGGAATGACCACCGGACTTGCCTTGAGGATCTACACGACTGTTGCGCTCCCCCTCAAGACCACGCCACCTTTCCGCCTCTGAAGGAGACGGGAAGGTAGGCCTGCATCTATACTACCAAGCAAAGCAAAGCAAAGCGTGTCGTTGTGCAACCGTAAAAGCATACATACAGACCCCCCCCGTCGAACACAAAGACAATGCTTGTGCAAACCTTAATTTTCCCCATCATTGATTATGGTGACGTGTGCTACTATGACCTGTTTGCAAATCTCCTCAATAAATTTGATCGCCTTCTTAATTACTGCATTCGATTTGTTTTCAATCTACGCAAATATGATCACGTCTCTGCGCACCGCTCGCTTCTAAAATGGTTGCCCATACGTCAGCGCTCAGCGCAGAGAGCAAAGAGCGCTAACTACCCTGTTCTCATTTCTTGACTCTCCTCATTCCCCTAGTTATCTAGCCCCTCAGAGGCGCCTTCTTCGACTGGACAGACACAGCCTGCGAATGGTGACGGGGACCATCACCGGTCACTGCTCACTGAATAAGCACTTGCACACGATAGGTATTACGGATAGCCCTCTATGTAGAGCATGCATGGAGCGGGAAAAGAAACGGTACCGCACGTATTCCTTGAGTGCGAGGGCGTCGCCGAAATACGGAAGCAAACTATAGGGTCACCAAATTTGCTCACAGATATCCTGAATACGCCGAGAAAACTTATCTGTTTCTGGAGGGAAGTTGGGTGGTTGGAATGACAGCCGCCATGGCTCACGTACAATGGTCCAACATCAGGACTAAGTGCGGAAACCAAAACCCCCTAATAGAATAGAATAGTCTAGCCCCTCATTTCCAATACATTTGCGCCAACCACTATAGAAATCTTCACTCTCCATCTCACCGTACTGACTTCATTCACAATTCCTTTTTCATACAATCAATTTCTCTGTGGAATGCGCTTCCCTAGAAAATTAGGATGGCAATGGCGTAAGAAGTTGGCAGTATAGTATCGTCACAGCGCTAATTTTTGTTTGCATAAACTGTTCAAGTAAATCGTGTATTAGTTTATTAACTTGAGTATATTATGTTATGGTATTTTATTGTATGTATAGTTTATATGTATTTATTTATCTTTGTATTGATTTTACAAAAAGCGTGTTTCTGGTTTCTCTCTATCTTTATATTGCACCTACCACTATTATTCTCTGCATTACCCAAAGGTTGACTGGTAGAAAATGCCTATGGCATTAAGTCCGCTTCTGTACATGTGTGTGACTGTGCGTAAAGTATTAAATAAATAAACAGCTCACTTCATATTCACTACTAACTTTTCACAGGAAAGTGATTACAGAACAGCACTTCAAGAGCTTGTTAACTTGGAAGAACTATGAGCACTTGATCATATCATATAGGAACAGACTTTATTCTTTGAATAATTAATTTTATTCTTGCTTGACACACATCTGTCATGTCAGTCACATGTGTCTAACGGTGACTGCAGAGGACCGGTAGCCGGCATGCGATCGATTCCCGCAAAAGTGTATTAGAATAGTACATGACGTCGCGACTCGCGATGAGTCAGCCGCGGAGGTCGTCGCCCGCGCCTAATGAACACATTCGCGGATTAACGTTAATGAAGCGACGATTGACGAACATTCCGAACAGTCGCCTTTGAAAGCTGCCCGCGTCGTCCATCACGCGCCGCACTAACACTGGTTTGTGCATATTGTACCTACATAGTTAGCGAATGTTCATTTTACTTTCATTGCATGTCAGGTTTACGGAAGCGTTGTGACGATATTATCATTTTTTGGTTCCCCGAATATACTTACATACAGTGTTCACTGTGCATTGTCAACCAAGACAATCCGCTGCGGCGGGCGGCCGGCCGCCGGCCGTGTCGGAACTGTATACCTACCTACTGTACTGCTGTGTGTGTTGTTACACTGTTATTCAATTAATTACCTACACATTCTACTAAACATCTTCTTCAGTACTATTTAGAAACTTTATAACCAATGCTTCGTTTGACTGCTGACTACTAAGTAGTTTTAAATTCAAATTCTGCACAGAAAATTAAACGAAACGTATGAAGCAGTGTTTAAACTAAGCATTACATTTTTTTATGAATAAACTTGTTTAAGTATATTAGTTTTATATATCACTAGCTTCTGCCAGCGGCTTCGCCCGCGTGATCCCTAGGGAACATATTCCCGGGATGAAAAGTAGCTTATGTGCTATTCCAGACTATAATCTATCTTTGTTCTAAATTTCATTAAGATCCGTTAAGCCGTTCTGGCGTGATTGAGTAACAAACAACCAAACTTTCACAATTATAATATTACTCGTTTGGTGTAAAGCGAAATTTTAACCATCTTCCCCTCGACATTATAATTAATAAAGGATATTGCAAACTGTCGTAAGCCGTTTTCCGAAGCTACTCGCTAGTCTCTAGGCGACACGAGAGCCGCCTGCCTGTGCGTTCGCGACCACAAAAATAATCCTTATAGCATGATTCAGCAAGTATTCACGCGCGATGGCTTATTATTAGCGTTTTTCATGTATAACTTTGGTGTTTCTATACCGATTTCTATGATTCTTTTTTTATGGAATAGTTAATAATGTTAACTTTTTTTAATGTTAATTAGGGACGACTGAGAGTTTTATAAACGTAAGAGTAGACAAATACAATCAGAAAGCTTCGAACTGCTAAGCTATCGGGAGTTACACGTGTTATTGTTCGTCAATCATAAAAGATAGACATATGCTGTCGTTGGATATTTTTTATATAATTTTAAGGAGAACATTTCCGTCATACATGATTTCTGTATAGCTTTCACCATTAAGGTTGCACACGCGACGGAAGCTTAAAAAATGGAGTAGCTTCTCCCGTTTTCCCAACATTTCCCTTCACTGCTCTGCTCCTATTGATTGTAGCGTGATGAAAAGTATACTATAACCTGCTCAGGAGTATGAATAATAATTGTACCAAGTTTCATTAAAATCCGTCGAGTAGTTTTTGTTTCTATAACGGTTATACAGACAGACAGACAGACAGACAGACAGACCGACAGACAGACAGACAAAAATTGTACTGATTGCATTTTTGGCATCAGTATCGATCCCTAATCACCCCCTGATAGTTATTTTGGAAATATATTTCATGTACAGAATTGACCTCTCTACAGATTTATTATAAGTATAGATAGATATAGAAGAAGAAGATTGGTTTATATGGTGACTAATTATTGACTTCCGTTGGTGACTGTGTGTGACCTTCTCCTGCGATTTTCTGAGGGAAAGTTTATTTTCGACTCGCCCACTGTACGTAGAGTTGATATTCACAATATAACGACCGATTGTCTGCGGTCGTTAGTGTGAGGTGCGTAATACGATCAAAATACGTTTTGTTTGCTATTTGCATCACGGACTACGCATACGCAATCAATGACTTTGCAAACGCATGACCGCAAAAAAGTAGGTAAGTACTTAGGTATGTACCTACCGAACGATTAATTAAAATGGTAATGAGAAATGTAATGCCTGACTACTATTACACAGTAGGTACGTACATGAGCGTCGGCGTCATGTCGGCGTCGCGTCGTTCGCGGCGGTAATCGTCGTCCGAACTGCGGAAGCGCCTCGCCTCATTACCCGTTAGCTATTGCTGCAGACGACACTTGTTGTTTCGCCTAAACGACTGTATTTAAATTTATAACGAGTTATATTTCATCCTAATATAGTAGACCCTTCCGTTAGGGGCCATCCATTAATCATGTTTTTTGCCATTTTTAAACCCCCCCTCCCCCTTGTTGATACATTCTGAGGTTTAAGACTTCGTGATTTTTATGGACCCCTCCCCCCCTTTCGAGCCTCACGTGATTAATTCAATTCAATTCAATTCAATTTATTTTATTTCAGATAATTACAAACACATTTAGCAATTGCAACCATCCATAAAATATACAAAACATAAATTACAACAACACAAAAACACAAAACAATAGAAACATTGGATCTGGACCGCTCCACCCGTACATGTAGCCTTGTCCAATGCTCCATGAATGAAGAATCTACATCCATTCTCCCTGCAATGAGTTGCAGGAAGCCGTTGGAGCTGCCCCGTATGCGGCGCATCAGAGACGCTACTCTTTAGCGATGTATCGTTTGTTAATGGACAGCCCCTTACCTACTGAGTGGCAGACAACGTTATTAACTATTCTAATGCTGGTCATAGTTTAGCGTGTTCCTTGAGAAGTGTAGGGAGCACTAGAGAGGATTTCCCGAAATGTAAACGGCAACAGGAGAAACCGGGATATGCGCGTAGCTACGAACTGTACGAAGTCGCGGGTACAAGCTGGTTAAAGTATACATTTGTTATCTATTTGGTTTACGCGGGAGGCTCGAAATAGTCCTCATTAGACTATCAACTCCATAATATTCTTTTACGAGTTTGTCGACACTAAACGCTTAATTACACTGAGCTAATATTTGTGTGTTACCAGCTGAACTGATGCATAGTTTACATAAACATTATTTATTCAGAGTTCTAGTCGAGATATTATGAATGAGATGTCTCCCGAAGTCCCAGACGTTATACATTGCACCACACAACTCTCTCAGTTAAAGAATAAACTGAATTACGGATATGCAATTATAGTGCTTAAGACCTTAAACATACGAGCTACAACCGTGTAGGGACGCAGTCGGTGCGTGCGGCAAACCAACATTGTACCTGTGAGTTCGTAATGAAGTAATAATAGTAATGTCTATTATTGTATCTATTTGTGACAGCGTGAAGGGCAATGACATCGTTTGTTATAGTTTATAAAAAAGCGGCGCTTGGCGCGCGGCTACGTCGTCGTCGCCTCGTCGGGCAGACGTAGAGTGGGCACACTGGGCACTGGAGTAGGTACTGGACGGGAGAAACGATGCGATGACGCAGATCTTTTTTCTTGTTCATGCAATGCTAAAATCCATTTTTTGCGTGCTACTTCTGTCACCTTGTCCGTCACTGTTGGTCTGTGGAACACAAAAGGTTTCATAGATATTCTCCCAACTGATTACTTTATTTTAAAGTAAAAGAAAAAGGAAAATGCAATAAGAACTTGCGAAATGTAATCGGAGTATTCTATGTTATTTTCAAAGCCTTTGATTGCGTACACCATGAGTCCATGACTCCATGACAGATTTTTACGCAAACCACGGAGTCAAAGACAAAAATAAAATAAAATATGGATATATGTACAAACTAGGATGTAATGCGCAGATTTCTACAAGGTGACTTTTTCCAAGCGACCTGGTACAGTTAGGTTTACCTCAAGGTTCTTTATTGGGTCAAAATATTATTCTAAGTGTTATTTATTTATTAAAGTCTTCCTTGATCATTACAGGTTTACCTGTCACCGGAAATTGCAAACGTCGTAAAATTGTAAAAAATGTTTTCTTAACAAGCCACGAACATATTGGAATCTATTGAATTTGTGTGTGGGATTTATTGTAAACAAAATACAACACTGTAATGCTTATTATTTTGCACTAGCTGATCCGTGTCTGGGCACACCGCAATTGCGGCGGTAAGTCCCCTCTTTGAGGAGTGGCTAGAGCGGCGCCACGCAGGTGCTCACCGGACACGGTTGTTTCGGGAGATACCTGTTTCGTATTCGGCGGGAGGACACGCTCGGGTGTCAACATTGTGAGGATCGCCCGGAGGACACGGTGGAACATACGGTGGAGGTCTGCCCTTCATGGGCGGAGCACCGCCGGTCCTCAAAGAGGCGATGGGCGGCGGCGGCGACCTCTCGCGACATGACTGAGGAAGCATGGGAAGCGGTTACCTCCTTTTGCGAAGTAGTAATGCTAGCGAAGAAGGAGGCCGCACGCGTGAGAGAGAGGGAGACCTCACGCCCCGGCCGCCGCAGCGGGGGAAGAGTCGGGAGTCGCAGGGCTATTCCCGGCCACCGTAGGGTCGGGCCTGCGGACAGCGAGCGTCTGGTGGCTCGGTGTCCGATCAGAACCAGGCCCGGGTCAACGGCGCGTTGTGTTTCACGCGCTCCTGAAAGAGATGTCAGCATAGTTGACGGGACCCGCTAGTGTCAGTGCCGTTGCTGAATTTGTTCGAAAGAGTCACCGCGGCCCTGGAACGCATAAGGCACTAGGAAGAACACGGATGAGTTTTAGTCAGTAAGAGTCTGACGCTCCCTTCTGCTTCGCCCAAAGTGGAAGAAGTCATTTGATATGCTGACCCGTGGCCACTTCGTTAGACGGTATTTTTCGGGTTATGACACTCACAATAATAAAAGTGGCTCTATTGATAAAAGAATTTTCAGTATCGGTTCAGCTGGGTTCCTTCGATCCAGAGATTACCCCCTACAACCTCACAAACTTTACCTCTTCATAATATTAGTACATATTAAATTATATATATTATCTATAGATTTCGATGTATCGAATTAAATTATGTTGGTGGCAGCCCACTCACTTAAGTTAGAGCGAGTATATCACGCTGGAGAGCTTCAAAATCTCAAAATATCAAAATATTTATTGCAATCCATAATGTACACATTCAGATGGTAAAAATAATAAAAAGAAACAATTATGGACCCTGTCGGGCACAGCAAAACATTAAATAATTAGGAGAGAGGAAGAGCGCTTTAAATAACTTTTATTATAAAGTAAATGTTTATCATTTCCTGACTAGCTTGTAACCATTGTATAATATTATTATTATTATTATTACCAACATATTTATTTTTGGATTAAGTTACATTTTAGTTTTTATTTGCTTGGAATTCCTGCATTGGTATTAGATTATTTAATTTTACATACATTTTTAGATATAGTACCTATATTTTTTATTTATAAAATAGCATGTCATTTATGTATTATTATTAATAGAATAGAATATAATTTATTTATTTATTATTAAAAGAATACTACTATGTGATTTATTTAATATTTTTAATAGATTAGAATTTCATTTATTTATTTATCATTAATAGAATAGAATGTCATTTGTATATTTATTATTATCAATAAAAAGGAATGTCATTTAATAATTATTATTAATACAATTGAATGTCATTTATTTGTAGTTATTAAGATAAACATATCAAAATTGTTATTATTTAAATTTATCCGTAAGGTATTCATCTACTGAGTAATAGCTTTTTTTAATTAAGAATTGTTTTAACTTATTTAAAAATATACTAGTTTTGTTTTCTTGCTTTATGTTTTCCGGTAATTTATTATATATTCTGATCGACATAGAATATGGACTAGAAGCATGTATTTTATGGCGCAGTGAATGGCTCGTTTGAATGTCTCCCCGTGTGTTGTAGGATTCCGGGAATTTACTTTAACTCTAAGATATAAATGCTGACCAATGTTTGCTGGCCAAGCTTTGCAGTCAGGCACAGAGTTAACGTTAGCATAAACCATATCGATGACTAATTTAAAATCATTTTAAACTTTAGGATTTCCCCAGCAGGAAGTGTGATCCGAGCGGACCCGTTCGGAAGTCACACTATCCAACTACTACAATTCCAGTGAGTCACTAGTCACTAGCTCACCAGTCAGCGCAGCGATGTCAGATTAGGACAGCTGACAGCTGCGTGATAAGATATGAACGGAGGTTCGATGTGTGTATCACTATGTCTTATAAAACATCCGAATATAGTGCGAGTCAGACTCGCGCATCGAGTCTTGATTTTTTTCGAGAATTATCTACAGAAGTTTATAAACTATGAAAGCAAAATATAGCAGGTAAGATTGAAACACAAACTTTGATGTAGAACAAAATGTTGCCCACACATCAATGTACGTCACGGTCAATTCTTCAGCCAATAATATAAGTTTCTATTCGAGAAAAAACTTTTTTTTGTTATTAAGATAAAACTACAAATTCCCAATTTTCAGACTTTTTCCAATACTTGTACTGTGAGTGATCTATCTTTTTGCCAAACATGACTCTAGGTCAACCGGAAAGTACACTAAAGGTTTTGATTCCCTTACGACTCCGATGACTCCATAAACGATTGATATTCTAGAGGTGGTTTATTTGATGTTAATTTCAGCTGGATTCTTCCACGCGTTCCAGAGAAAAACGGTCTTGACCGACGAGATAGAAAAACAGACAAGTGATCCTATTATAAGAAAAAAAGAAAGAAAAGTAAGAAATAAAGATATTATTATTATTAAAGATATTTATTAGAAGGGTTCCGTTTTTGCCGACTTAGGAACGAAATCCTAAATACCGCGAAAGTTTTAAAAACCAGCCAAATGCATGTCACACGCAGTGAAGGTTTTCTGATGCTGTTGCGAACATCTCATTTGTGTCTGACTGCTAGCAACGCATCTTTAAACAAGTTACAAATTGTTTTGATCGTTTCTTTATGTTCGACCAACTTCAATTTGGTGTCCCGAGTTATTGTAAATCTGAACTAGATCTGCGGTTGAGGTTGAGTTGAGCACTGACTATGCGCATGCGCACATGGCTTACTTCGCGCAAGAACTGTGCCCGACTGCCCGACTAACTGTTCAGCCGGAGAGCAGCCACATTATAACTGAATGGATAACTATCACCCACACATCAGGCCGCATAGACCACTAGCCTCTGCCAGCGGCTTCCCCGCCTCAATGTCGGAAATTATTCCAAGGGAGCACTCTCCCGGGATAAGAAGCCTATGTGCTAGCTTCCAGACTATAATCTATCTCTATGGCAAATTTCATCCAAAGCTATTATTTTGTCGTGGTTGAGTAACAAACATCAATTCATCCATCCAAACTTTCGCATTTATAATTTCCTAACTTGTGTTACTACCTTACTACCTACTACTTCGTACGCCCACACTCCATACTCCATACTCCATATTCGCCGGAAGTTCAGGAAACCCTCTCTTAGTTCTCCCCTGCACTCCCTAAGGAACCAACATGTATGCCAAAGTTTAGTTTTGTACGACCAATAGTCACCAGTAAGTAATGCAAGAATTTTATATAGATTGATTTATTTATTGACGAATACCAACTCTATTTACATAATTACAAAACATTTCAATTTTATTTTTAATTTCGGAAGTCGGTGTCAAAATACGAAGAAACTAATAAAAACACCGACTTCCGAAATTTAAGTTATTTTTTACTTTGTAGTGTTTTTTTTTTTTTGGAAGTCGGTTGTATTTTTTTGTAAAAAGTTTTTTTACTTACACTAATGGATAGGCAATTTATTTATGAACATTTTGGTAGAAGTGTTTTTTTCAAACGACCAAAATTAGATTTTATAACGATTTTATTCAACATTCTGAGCGTATTCGCTATTGTATCTCTTGCGCTGTTATTGAGGGAAAAAATGCTCAAGGTTATTTGGTCAGGGTACGGCCTTAATTTTGGTGATCATTTACTATTTTTGGGTTACTCATGATTTACTTGGAGTCATTTTACTTAAATAGGATAGCAAAGTGTTAAAACTTTGGTTATAATTTTACATTAAAATGCTAGTTTCATTTTGGTGATCATTTACTACTTTTGTCTGCTATTTCTTACTATATCTGGTGGTAAGTTAAACATAAGCCTATAAAAACTGGCCAAGTGCGAGTTCAACTCGCGTGCGAAGGGTTCCAAACCAATTTCTTTTTAACCGACTTCCCAAAAAGGAGGAGGTTATCAATTCGGTTGTATGTTTTTTTTTTATGTTTGTTACCTCCTAACTCCGACAATTATGAACCGATTTGAAATTTTTTTGTTTTATCTGAAAGGATATACTTGCAGATTAGTCCCATTTAAATCATATCAAAATCAGTTACGAACTTTGGATTTTAAATCGAAATAGCTGGAATTTGACTTTTTAGATGATTCTTTGATAATCGAAATTGCGTATTTTGCTTTTCTGCGATTTTGCAGTGGTGTTTTTAGGTGTGGGGCACCACTAAAAAGTGAAAAATAAAAAACTTTTTACAAAAAAATACAACCGACTTCCAAAAAAAAAAACACTACAAAGTAAAAAATAACTTTAATTTCGGAAGTCGGTGTCAAAATACGAAGAAACTAACAAAAACACCGACTTCTGAAATTAAAGTTATTTTTTTACTTTGTAGTGTTTTTTTTGGAAGTCGGTTGTATTTTTTTGTAACATGTTGTTTTATAACGCTATAGATTTCTTCCTATAATCTGTGGGTACAGAAATGTTAAATTACCTGCATTTGTGTCGAAATTTTAGGCTCAGTAGTTTCGGAGATAACGAATGGTTTTTATCTAAATTCTTGACTGTAAAACTTAAAATTCTGAAAAATTTTAAACTTTTAAGACCCACACAGTGAGCCCCTTTATTTTAATTATTTTATGTCACAAGAGACAGTTTAAAAAAACTTATTTTTGAAATTCTAGTTTGACCCCCAACAGTGACCCCATCCCATACTCAAAATTTAATAGTTTACGTAACGCGTCCGTGTTTGCGTCACAAAACTCCGTAGATGTACCTCAGTAGAATCGGTCCAGTGCGTACAGTCAGGCAGACAGTCAGGCAGACAGACCCCGAGTGGTCCTCACTCGTCACCGACACACGCCCTCTACAGTCGCGGCTAGAGCGTGACTGTGTCATGGTCTGTGTACTTGTGGCTCGTGTAGTGTAGCTGCGGCCGGAGCGGTCGTGGTGCTGGGACAGCTGCTCGTCGCGCCGGTAGCCGGGCAGGGGGCGCGGGTGTGGCCAACACGTGCTGTGTGCCGTAACAACTTATATATGGTTCCCCTTTTTTTTTCCTCCATGTTCCTTCAGTGCCCTTCCGGAGCCACGGTATCTCTTTCGAATAGTCCCGGTAGGTAGAACGGTAGCGACTCCTGCAGGCGTCGGCCCTTTCGGGCCCCTCCCAATGCTGACTCTTTTTGAGGCGCGCGTGGAACACGAACGCGCCGTCGACACGGCCTGTCATCAGATGACGGACGGACGGCGAGCAGCTGCCCATAGCTCACCGTCCACAGGCCCGCGCCTACGGTGGCCGGAGGTCACCAGTTGGCCTCCGACGCCCGCGGCGTCTACCACGGCGGCCGGGACGAGAGGTTTCCCTTGAACCACACAACTTCTTTCGCTACAGCTTTGCTATGACCACTAATATACATTGAGTGCTTCGGAGAACACTTTTGGTTGGTCCTGTTTTCACAGTCAACTGTGTTTCGATTTGCCACATTGTCGATTCGTCATGGAAATGGAATTGTAAATTCGTTTTTTTTTTAATTACATTGTTAAAACTTTGATAAAAAGATAAAATTGCCCGTCTTAACTTTGGATAACTAAGTATAGGTAGGTAATCCTACTTAATATTATAAATGCGAAAGTTTGTGAGGATGGATGTGTGAGTGTGTATGTATGTTTGTTACTCTTTCACGCAAATACTACTGAACCGATTACGATGAAATTTGGTATGTAGGTAGCTGAAGAACCAGAATAACACATAGGCTACTTTTTATCCCGGAGGGGATTTACACGGGAATAACGAGAATTTATACGCGAACGAAGTCGCGGGCGGCCTCTAGTATTTACATATTTACACAAACGGTCAAATATTTGCTCTTTGAATTTATTGCTTATTCGACGGATGTAACTTTAATACTAATTAATCGTTTCCGGAGAAGATTTCTAAAGTGGGAAAGTGCATTGAATCGATTGACAAAATCTTGACTGTAAACATACAAATCAAAATTATATATGCCTGCTGTGTTTTGGTTTGTAGAGAGGGCTCATTTGGCGATCTAAGCGTCGCGTGAGGTCGGGCAGAGGTCAGCCTGCTGTGTGCTCACAGCTCACTGTCCGTCATTGCAAGACGTCCTGACATTTCGTTTCAATATTGTCAACTTGCATTGCAGTACACTTTGTCGTCGACTGGAAGAGCGAACAACAATGCCGTGAAGCGGTAACTCGATACGACATAACACGTGTTATTTTTGGTCAGTATTCGTCAAAACAACGGCGCATCGTGTTGCAGTCGGCGCGGAAGCGAGCCCTGCCGGGCGCCGCCTGTCAGGGACACGTCAGCGTGCAGCCTGCAGCGAGCAGCGCGCACGTCGACAGTGACCAGCGACGCCTGCCATCACGCCATGATCACAGGGAGGATATCGCCGTGAGGAAATAGACACCGAGTTGACAGACAATTGACAAACCAGTTTAGAAAGACGAAAACGTCGTACAAAGCCCAAAAATTCGGCCAAGTGCGAGTCGGACTCGCGCACCGAGGGTTCCGTTTAAACCTGGAGGTATATATTATAAGCAGAAGTTGCGGTTTACTATTTATGACGTATTAAAAAAAATACTAGATCTCGTTCAAACCAATTTTCGGTGGAAGTTTACATGGTAATGTACATCATATATTTTTTTTAGTTTCATCATTCTCTTATTTTAGAAGTTACGGGGGGGGGGGGGGGGGGACACATTTTACCACTTTGGAAGTGTCTCTCGCGCAAACTATTCAGTTTAGAAGAAAAAATTAGAAACCTCAATATCATTTTTGATACCCAGATTTCCATAGATACCCCACACGAAAGGATTTGATGAAAAAAAATTTTTGAATTTCAGTTCTAAGTATGGGGACTCCCAAAATTTATTGTTTTTGTGTGAAAATCTTAATGCGGTTCACAGAATACATCTATTTACCAAGTTTCAACAGCAAAGTTCTTATAGTTTCGGAGAAAAGTGGCTTTCACATACGCCGAACAGACAGACAGACATGATGAATCTATAAGGGTTCCGTTTTTTTGTCTTTTTGCTACGGAACCCTAAAAAGGTGAATTATCATCGAATCATCTTTCGAAAAACTACTTGACAAGCGGTAAGTAGTGCAAATCAAACTGCGAGCAGCAACTAAAACTTTTGGATGTGTTGGTTTGTTAGCCTCTGCCTAAATTACTTACCGAACCGATTTTGATGAATTGGAATAAACCTAAAGACGAGGTGCTTTTTTTAGAAAAATCTACCTCACTGACATGAGCGAAACCACGGACAAAGGCTAGTTTTATTATAAAGCTATTAGAATGACACTTTGCATGATCTGCGTCAGAGTCAGTCGACACCGACGTGACACCGACACACTTGCCTAGTGTTGTCGTGATCACAGCATTAGCTCAGAGCCGCATCTCTGCTAACTACGTCTCGTTTGTCCTGGACAAGAAAATTAAATTCAATAACGAGTGGTCACAAACAGCCCTACATATTATAGGATCGCGAGACTCGTTACCTTCAAGTGTATGTAGTTGTTTGCGCCGCATCTCTTCACAGTGGACAATCACGCGCATGTCACATTACGCTAATGTGCATGTTCGTTTATCTGTAATTGTTTGATTAAGTATACTATTTCATGCATGTCTGTTTGTGGGTTTGAATTGATGCGTTTCATTAAAACAACTGCGCCGGTCTCCAATTCTTTCAGTTCTAAACAATTTAATTATAAAACTTCTGCATAAAAATCTCTGGGCTTTATGGCAACTAAATAGCTATTTTTTATTATTTGCTAATTATCTTTTTTGTTCTTTGTCTAATTTATTCAAGTGTATGATACAAGAGGATGAATTTATTAATAGGGCTGTTTGAATTTAGCTCTTAAGTATCGTCCGCGAAATCGCTCTTCGGTTACAGGGGGGCTACTCTCTAAGCCCAAAATCCGTAGTTTCGAGCTTAGTTGCGGGCGTATTCTGCTCCGTATTACCTAACCAATAAGAATTAATGTCAACACCATTGGAAGTGGCTGTGAAATCGTGTTCTCATTCATTTTTAGTTCGGGTTTGGAACCAATCGTAAGTCCGTAATTAATCTGGAGTAGAATACGCCCGCAACTAAGCCCGAAACTACGGACATCGGGCTTAGAGAGTAGCCCCCCTGAGTCGACGGAGGACGAACGCACAACACAACCAGCGGCCAAGTGCGAGTCGGACTCGCGCACCGAGGGTTCCGAACAAACCTGTAGGTAAATATAAGCAAAAGTTGCGGTATATGATTTATGACGTATTAAAAAAACTGCTTACTAGATCTCGGGGGCTACTCTCTAAGCCCGACGTCCGTAGTTTCGGGCTTAGTTGCGGGTGTATTCTACTCTGTAATACCTAAGAATTTACGATTAGTCCCAAACTCGAACTAATAATGAATGACAACACGATTTAATAGTAACTGTCAAATCATGTGGTCATTAATTCTTAGTGGTTAGGTGATACGGAGGAGAATACGCCCGTAACTAAGCCCGAAACTACGGACTTCGGGCTTAAAGAGTAGCCCCCCTCGTTCAAAGCAATTTTCGGTGGAACTTTACAATCAAATGGTAGTACATCATATATTTTTTTAGTTTCATCATTCTCTTATTTTAGAAGAAAAGGGGGGGGCGCTGGGACACAGTTTGCCACTTTGGAAGTGTCTCTCGCACAAACTTTTCAGTTTAGAAAAAAATGATTTTAGAAACCTCAATATCATTTTTGAAGACTTATCCATAGATACCCCACACGTATGGGTTGATGTTCTATTTAGAATGGGGACCCACAAATTGTTTTTTTTTTCAGTTTCAACAGCATAGTTCTTTCAGCATAGTTTCGGAGAAAAGTGGCTGTGACATACAGACGGACAGACAGAGAGACAGACATGACGAATCTATAAGGGTTCCGTTTTTTGCCATTTGGCTACGGAACCCTAAAAAGTGTGTGATCACTAGCATAAGCTGATAATAGGCTTGTGTCCTGAAAAAATCTAATTAGTCCGTCAGTTAGATTATCAAAAAATATTTGACCCATGTTTTTTCTTTTGTCGGGATCATCAATATAACCTTCTAAGTTCATAGAACTCGATTGAATATTATTTCGTAAAAAAAGTCATTCAATCAAGTTGTACGAACTTAAAGGGTTATATTGATAATTAAAATGGGGATAGTTCTTTAGATAAATATGCGTTACAGCCGCGAATTGTATTTTGTTCAACATACAGCTTCACACTGACCGGCAAATTGCAAAATACATAATTTCGCGGGCTACCCTGGCTCCTCCACCTCAAATATTAATATTTTAGGATGTAGCTGACTTATTTTACTTTATGTGTATTGTGCGAGGCCCAAACAAACATTTTTCTTTCTTTCTAGTTCAAAATTAACATTTAGTGACCAAATCTAAACCCATAGCTTTGCCCACTTCGAATATATAGGGGGGGGGGGGGGGGGGTGAAATAGCCACGAACGGCTTCGAGACAAGGATGCTACGGCCGTGCCCGCTTTGCTCAAGACTTCGCTGGGGCACTCCCGTGCCCCCAGATGCTCCAGGGCCTGCAGAACACCATACTAGGAACGATTAGCAAAGTTAAAGAAGAAATTCGATTGACTGCGGCAAAATACAAAGAGCGTCTGTCTCGTCACCCAAATGAACTAGCGGTCCAACTGTTGTTCCAAAATTACTCCAACCGAATCAAGAGGCTTGATGTAATGAAACTGTACAACAGAGAATAACTATATTGCAAATAAGAGTAGCTTTACATGCTGGAGGAAGCACTCTACAAGTAATTGAATCGTAAACAGATCTGATTATAGTCTATAAAGACTGATAGCAGATAAAAAAACAAAAACAAAACAGAATTACTACGCTGCTACATCAATGCTACGACGACGCTACGTTAACGCTACGACGACCGCTGCTTCAGCAGAGCTACGACGCTGCTACATCAATGCGCTACAACGCTGCTACATCAATGGCTACGAAGCTGCTACATTAATGCTACGATGCCGCTACATTAACGCTACGACAGACGCTGCTTCAATAGTTTTACCGACGACGCTGCTGCGTCAATGCGACGATGACGCTACATTAAGGTGAATGCTCCAACCAGCCCGCAAAATTCAAAAGGCGTAGGAACAAAAAAAAACAGAAAACGTCATTCCTACAGCTTTATGAACTTAGGGCGTTGTATTGATGATATTGATGATTATAATTCTGTAACTACATAATATGTCTTACAGCCGCGAATAATATTTTAATCAACATACAACCGAGCACTGGCCTGCAAATTGCAAAAAACGCAAGACATTTTGAATTTCGCGGGCTGGTTGGAGAGCATTCACCATTTAACGCTACGTCGACGGACGGTTGATACGTCAATGCTACTATTACGCTAGGTTAACACTACAAAGCTGCTACGCAGCTGTTACTTGAATGAACTATTACGCTGCTTGCGAAGCTGCTGTCATTGCTACGATGACGCTAAATTAACGCTGAGACACTCGATCAATCAATGAGCCTTTAATCCTGAACCGTTCAGTAAGTGGTTTACATTTGCTACGACATCACCACTTCCTTAAACAAAATCGCTGGCTCACAGCTGCATGGCTGTATTCACAGGTCACAGGTCGCGTTCTTATCGAAATGTCTCCGCTCATCGCATTCCGCTGTTCGCGCCCAAATGTCACGCGGCGCGTGCGGCCTTCACCGATCGATCGCGTGTCATTAATAGTAAATACGGCTCATCATCATTATGTGGACGGCTGCTTGTGAAGCGGCCGGCCGCTGATTGGCTGTGCTTTATGTCAGGGCTCGGCAGGTTATGGCAGTGGTTGGCAGTGGTTGGCCGGAGCTCGGTGGTGGCATCCGGTAGTCGTCACTTGTCGCAGCGGCTCGTTGGGATGCAGCGCGCGAGTGTAGTCGCCACGACCGTCGCCGTTTGCTGGCTATAAATAGTACTTGCACGGCATGCCTTAGTATTGTAATTATATCTATAGTTTGTTTATCTACACTGTACACGGACCAATTAAATAGTCCTTCAGGTTGTGATGCTAGGCAAATCTCTTGGATAGTCACCTTCTACTTCTTACTTAAAAATCCGTTTAAAGGTAAGAGTTCAGTGTTTATGGACGCGTACAATGCCGTGATCTCATACATATGTATAGCTCCATGTCATGTGTGTTGCTAACTAACAATGCGTGCTCGCATGCACAGCGTAGTTCCGTCGCGAATGATCTTCATCCGTGAACAACGTCTAAGAATAAATCCTCCGCTGACAGTAAGTGGCCGAGATTGCATGCAGCGCATACCACCCCCCCTTCCCCCCTACCCCCGCCGGCACCTACTGCGACCATTTTGATTGTCCGATCGAGTTCACGGGTTAAATATAGCGCGCTGGAGCGACCTTCGCGGGGTTCCTGCGCCGGCTGGCCTGCTGGCCTGGCCGAGTAACGAGCAGCTTCCTCTTCAGTCAACCGTGGCTCCGTCTGCAGAGCGGTGCGTGTGATGCACATCCACACCGCAGTTGGTGGCCAGTGCGCACTGCATCCGAGGTTGCAGAATTCTTTGAAAGAGTTACTGGACTGGCCCTGGAACTCGAAGGGTTATTTGCAGGAACACGGATAGATTTTAGTCAGTAGACTGACATTCCCTGTCGCTCCGCCCAGATTTGGAAGTCTTTTGATAATCCATCCGCAAAAAAGTGCGTATTAAACTAATATTGAAAAATCTCGTGTCACGGTGTTTGTTAGCGAACTTCTCCGACACGGCTTGACCGATCGTTATGAAATATTATGTGTGTGTCACCGGAAAATGACTGACTCCGTAAGATTGTAATAAATCTTGATTAGATTATAAATAATTTAATATCTCGATATATTATGAAAACATATTTTTGTCTAAAATAGTTTCCAATGCATCCGGTGCTTATTAAAAAAAAATAGTTAACAATTTCAAGCGATATTTTATAATGTTACGGCGTAATGCGTATGCCATTTTATAATCTAACGGCGTAATGCGTATGCCATTTTATAATGTTACGGCGTAATGCGTATGCCATTTTCCGGTGACATAAATATATTTGGTAGGTCTATAAATAGGTCGTGGGGTATTTTTTTTAATGTTAAAACAACGTTTGCCCGGCCAGCTAGTAATTATTATAATATTTACATACTTATCATAATAAATGACGTAAAAAACCCCTGAAATACACTGAATATTTTGTTAACAAGCAGATGTAAATACCTATTACAAAGTCCAACATGATTCCTTCCCATGCTGTTTTGATTAAAGTTCAACAAAAAAAGTAAAAAAACAGCTGCTAACAATTACTATTCATAAATGCATGCTCGTTAATCAATGCTCTAACTCTAATCGAATGTACCCCGATGCTGCCTGAGTCAAGCCGTTCAGTCTGTTTTCACTCGTTGTGTTCCACAAGTAGTTTTCAAGTCTCCGTATCCTTGAAAAAGTCCTTTCTGGTGTAGCAGTGGAAACAGGTATGGTAGCCAATATTTGTAACAACTACAATATTTGGATTAAAAAAAAAAAAAAAATATATATATATATATATTTTACGATCGCATCTATCTAAGCATTTCGAAGCAGACTTTGGAGTAGGGGAGGTGATACTCATAGCTGCTTTCCACTGCCGAGTAGGTACTTAAAAATTGCGTCTTCCATTTCAGAACTGACTGCAAAATTTGAAGGTAACACACCAGATAATGCCAATACTACTTTACGGTGTTTCGCAAACCTCTCGATTAATTGTTGAATTGTGTGCTCTTGAAATGGGATGAATAAATTTATTATTAATTTATTTGTTTATGTACACAAAGAAAATTTTGTACAGAGAAAAGAGCACAAAGGTACTGCTTATATGCTGCTTTATGTTTATTTTGTAACTAGCTGTTGCCCGCGACTTCGTTCGCGTGTATGTCGGGTGCATAAATCCGACGCAATGTTAGTGCGATTCAGTTGCCTTGCATCGAAACGTGGCATTTGTAGTATACCACCATTTTCTTTGAGCATCACCTTTGCTTCTTGATACAGATAACGGTACCATCTTTGTCAACTTTGAACGAGTAAAGGAAGCAGTTGATATCTTAAGTTTTTTTTGAACCCCCAAAACCCTCCCCCTGGCTACGCCCGTGCTAGTGAGTCTCTCCACTCCAGTCCCAGTGGTCCCAACGATGGAGCTGGAGCACGTGAACGTTAAAACAACGCGTGAGCTTGTACTTAAATGTAAATGCGTGAGGCAACTACTTGAGAGACAATGTAGGTAGGTATAAAAACATAATTATCATGAAGAGTAGAATGTTGCCCAATCCGCTGAATGTCCTAATTCAGAGCCGGTGACGCGGCGCGGCGCGTCGTGGATACTTCAGCATGTCGTTATTTGTGCGTAAATGTAGACCAAACATTGGTCGTCAGCATGTGATGCAGCGACATGGGTTAGCATGGAACACTCTGTAAGTTTATCAGGCTTTTTGAAAATTCAGGAAAACACTTGCGTCAGTCATCTTACAGTATAGTTAATAAAAAACTGCTTTGCTAGCGTCGCGTGTGAGGCGGTGAAGCCCGCTCGACGGCGAGGCGCGACGAATGACGCGTGACGCGGAGAGGCGCGTCTTCTCGCGACTACGCGAACGTGTCAAAATATAAATATTTGGGTCACCGCCCGCGCCCCGCCCCCGCCCCCGCCGCGCGCCACTCTAACAATACTAACAATTAACTATGTGGCTCGAAGGCGTACTGCCCATTCACTACTTGCTGTCAAAATACAGATCGTTACTTCGTTACTGTCGATGTTCCACCACGACAGCACGACAGCACGACCACCACCCAAACCGATGAAGTGCATTATTAAGTAAATGAGGATCGACATCTAGCTCAAAGAATCAGAGTTTGTGCCATAGATTGGTTTGTGTATTGGCAGATTCAATTCAAGGGGAGGTATAGGGATAAGGGGCTCGAGCCCTTAACAAAATACCCATATTTCTTTGGTAGTCTGGAACCGAATTTACGAAAAGTAATCCAAGGTTAAGCAAAATAAAGTCTCATATACTTTTTAGTGTCTACTTGGCTAAAATGTACCCTCAGCGGTAAAGCCCTCCCAGAAGGCAATCCGTCCCTGAGTCTGTGACTGGGACACATGACTCATGCACTGAGTTAGTTGCCTATAAAACTAAAAGAAATAAGCGTGAATTATTCGAGTTGCAGGTAATCACAATTTCACACTTCACGCGATGTCTATGTGCATAAATGTGTGTGAGTGCCTACATAAAACTGTGAAGGGGACGTTACTCAGAAGTGTAATGATTCTCGAAAACGTAACTTGTTTCTGTTGATAGCTGAACTAGGTTTAGCGGAATAGTTATCACTCATTAACACATAGAAAGCCGCACGACCGCCCCACAGTACCTGCCTGAGTACCTGCCACAGGGCTCAACCAATAATGGAGTGCGGTACTTTAGAAATGGGCGCGGGGCGCGGGGCGCGGGGCGCGGGCGCGGTGTTGACGACCAGACGCCTGAAACTGTTGTCAGTGTAGTGTCCAATACTCACTAGTTCTTCGTAATATCAAAGCATTAGTTGTTAAAATAACTGGCCCGAGCGGCCACTCGGTGACTCCACTGAGCCGTATGCAGCGCGCGACTGGGAAACTATGCAATGTTTACTGCTCCTGAGTGGCCAGCGAGCACTTCACATGAGTGGCGACGACGGCAACCTCTCCCTGAGTCCCAGGGACCAGCGACCAGCGATTGTTTCGTATTTAACCTTGTATTTTGTGCCTTTCACGCCTGTACGTTGGACTGGACTGAATGAATGACTGAAACCAATGGACTCGGCTACAAATTTCTGAACGAATAATATTATTGGTGTAGGACCTCGCTGAGGGTAGATTTTAGCAATAAAAAAGCATATAATTAGTCTTCACATTAAACTATCTTATATTACTAACACACTGCTATGATTACTGGACTTTCTAGGAAGAGTATTATGTTTTTTGTTAGTGTAGAGCGCATCTGTTCCGTGCGAGCACACGTGTAGTGCCGAGCGCGCTGCGGGTCGCCCGGCGCCCGCGCCAGCCGCAGCCGCTAAGTAGTATTGGCATTATCTGGTGTGTGTTACCTTCAAATTTTGCAGTCAGTTCTGAAATTTAAGACGCAATTTTGAAGTATTCGGCAGTGGAAAGCATCTATGACTTTCACCTCCCCTACTCCAAAATCTGCTTTGAAATGCTAAGATAGATGCGATCGTAAAATATATCCAAATATTTACACGTTGTTACAAATATTGGCTACCATACCTACCTGTTTCCACTGCTACACCAGAAAGGACTTTTTCAAGCCTACGGAGACTTCAAAGCTACGAGCTACGAGTGAAAACAGACTGAACGGCTTGGCTCTCATGAATATTCACTTTCAGTAGTTTAATTTTCTTGAACCCCCCTCTGATACTAAAACCTGGCCACGCCCGTGGTGTCAATAGTTCCCGACATGGTCTCAACGTGTTACGTGTATCACTCACGCTGTATCATAGAGTAGTGCTCAGCATCAGTGCGGAGTGCCTGCCCACTGCCGACATGTTCTTCGGCTGATCGGCTCGTCGTGAGCGGCGTCTTGTAGGCGAATGGGGATCACTTAATTTAGCCTCGTCGAAGTAATTGTGCGTATCGGTGTCAGCGTTACACCATACCAATGACGACCGCCCGAGTGGCCGCGCCGAGTGGCCGCGCCGAGTGGCCGCGCCGAGTGGCCGCGCCGAGTGGCCGCGCCGAGTGGCCGCGCCGAGTGGCCGCGCCGAGTGGCCGCGCCGAGTGGCCGCGCCGAGTGGCCGCGCCGAGTGGCCGCGCCGAGTGGCCGCGCCGAGTGCATGCGCCGAGTGCTACTATGTACTACTATGCAACACCGACTTTTTGCCTTTTCAAATGAATCAAAAAAGCGCATCAAAGTTCAGGAGTGGGGGCTGGTGACGTCACTTGTTGGTAAAAGATGTACCTACACGTGACGTCATGCGAGTTTCCAACGCTCTGTATCGTCTTCAGAGCCTACAAGCCGTGCGGCAGTGCTACAACACACAAGTTAGAAGAAACAACGTTGAAGATTCCAGACAGGACCCTGACGGACTCGAGTATCGAGTGCACCGCACGGCACCACACATCATAGACAGGTACGTGGTAAGGAAGGTGTAGCACCACTATTCCTGCACCGGCTCACCACTCACCACCAGTGAGAGACAAGCTGAGCGTGAAGCGGTCCTGGCCGGGCAGGAGCGACGTGGTCGGACGCTCGCGGAGTGCACAGTGTTCTGCAGAAGAGTCGGATACTCATTAACTAGTCACAATGCATGCCTGCCACTACACACTACACCAGGCACTGTAGATGATGGCCTGATGGGGCTTATTAGCCTAGAGCAAGCTATTGGATTTATTAAGTAACTAGCAACCTCACTAGCAACTATCATTTTTTTCTGTAACTCATATGGTGTACATAATAAAGAGTACCTATTCTATTCTATTCTTCTGCCAGCTGGTTAGCTCGCCTTGGGAACATACTCCTTGGATAAAAAGTAGCCCATGTGTGATTCCAAATTATAATCTACCTGTGTGCCAAATTTCATGACGATCCTTTAAGGCATTCTGACGTGAAGACTGTGAAGAGTAACAAATTCAGCTGACAGTGTAACGGTATAACTATAGTAAACTCGTTTTTAAAAACGTAGTTCTACAATCTAAAATAACATGGAAATACACATTATTAACGAAAACCAGCCGAGTTGACTTGACAGGACCAGATTGACGTCAAATCTACAAAAACCAGATGTTTGAGCGCGGAGAGCGGGGGCGGGGGGCCGCCGCCGCCTCGCCGCCGGCCTGTCCTCTGCTGCAGTCACTACCGCGTCCAGTCAGAGGGGTGTCCTTCACCCACCAGACGTGAAGTGACTAACTGTTAGATAGAACTACTACTGCTACAGTTCTGAGAGGCCGTGACGTCACCCGGTATGCCCAAAATTTAATCGTAAATCATAAAAATAATGATGCCACCGCTCACTAAATCATATCGACTCTTTTGGAAAAAAAAAAACAGTCCTGTCGATGATTGAATGCGTATAGTATCCGTGTCTAACAGCTTGGCTACGAAACGTGTCGCCAAAGTACACGCCACAGAGGTCGATCCAACGGCGGCCGAGGCTGGTCGCGGTGGTCGCGGTCATCCACGGTCATCAGTCGACGGTCTCTTCCTTACAGATGTGGCGGGTAGCAGGAAGCCCGCAAGCCTGACGCCACTCTTACGAAAGGGTATCGTGGTACCCAGTTCTAGGTAGGAGTAAGACACAGCATCTATTTTAGAAATATAAAAAAAAACTTTCTTATAAGAATGTTGGGTCTTTCCTAGATGAAATGTTGGTTGGGATACAGATTGGTTGCTTTATATCTTTTTTTATTTCGTATCACGATGATTTTGCTATCATCAACATGTACAGGCACAAAACTAAATAATGGCTAGGTAATATTAATTAACTCGAGTTTTGAAATGTGAAGTCTCCGCTCTCCCAAATGTTGCATAAACATTATTTAAACTAGGGATGCATCGATATGCCTTTTTGCCGATACGATACCGATACCGATACTCTTATAAAAATATCGTCGATACCGATACCGATACCGATACCAACGATTTGTGAATCAAAATTAAGGGAAATTATATAAAACACAAGTTTGGTTAAAGTTATTAATTTTTATTAAAAAATATGAACAGTCACAAACTTTGAATAAGATATTAAAAATTAAGGGTAATAATTAAATTAAAATAAATAACTGTTAATAATTAAAATTAACATTAATAAGATTTTTGTTTAAAAAACAGAGCATTCTCATGTTTTGGGGAGAAAGCCGATTTCGCAAGTCTGTCTGTCTAGGACCTGCGGTGGAAAATAATCTCTCAGATGCGACAGAACTCATTTGAAAGCTGAAGTACTTCTGCGCCAGTTTTTTCAGGTTTGGGTATAAAACGTCATTGCGCCAGAAAACAAACGGATCTGCGTCTCTCAATATATTAGGAGATCTCAGGTAAAACCAGTAAAAAGCCAACTAAAGTGTCTGGCCAAATGGAATACGCGGGGACAAAGCGGGTGAGAGAGACAACAAATTGAATAAAACGTGGGGAATCCCCGAGCATAGACAGTCCGTGCCTCGTTTGCAACGAACTAGATCAAACAAGATGCGCGTTTACATTACTTTTTTAAAGCGCAAAATTTGAAAAGTATCGTTGTATCGACAGTAAAAATATCGCCGATGCCGATATATCGGCAAACCCAAAGTATCGCCGATATATCGGTATCGGGATCGGTATCGGATGCATCCCTAATTTAAACGTTGATCGGAATTAAAATAAAATCTGATATTCAGGCAGTGAATGCTTTCAAACACATTGACCGTGACATTTATTTACTTCTAAATTAGACGGTCACTCTCGTCGCACTTGCGGTAGGTAGGTTGGTAGGTACCTATAGTATAGTATAGTATATATAAATATAGTATATTCCCTTGTACTATAGTGCAAGTAGTAATTTGCACTATAGTGCTATTTATTTAGTATATATCTCACCGAGATGACCAGGTAAAGTGAACATGAAGTGAGCTGCCTATTCGTACATTCAAACTATAATCAAAGCAATCAAAGTAGAATGACAGTTGACACTTCAGTTGACGTTCGCCTTACCTTACCTTAATTTGTAGTAAGCAAACACGAAGAAAGCTCAGTTACTCCATCCAAAGCCACACCAATATAGAGAAAAGTTATGAGCGTTGGCAAGCTCGGGCCAAGATTACCGCTATCAGATATCAACAAAAACAAATTGCAATCATGATCTAACGGTAATGACTTTCGCCCGCCGCCGCCGGAGTGTGGGCACTCGCAGCCTGCGCACAGTGCGCACTGCGGAGTGCGGACGCCATCTCCGCCATCGCCGCCAGGAGTGGCCAGGAGCATGCTGCGCCTGCGGATGCGCCGCCGCCGCCGCCTCGGCAGGAGGCGGAGGTGCGGGCGGCGCGGGTGGCGCGGGGAGCGGGCGGTCAAGGCCGCCGGCGCACGCGGCGCCCGGTCCCTGCGCCAGTGCGCCGGCTCAGTTCGCCCCGCGGTCCCCCAGCTAGCAGTCGTGCGCACGTGATCGTCGTGATCCTCGCGAGTGAAGTGTGTGTGTAGTACAGTTACGTGCCGTGGCGCAGCAGCAGGTCGTCGACCGCGCGAGTATGAGCTCGCGCCCGCTCCGGCCGCCGCTCCCGCCTCTCGTCTGATCAGCGCTCGGGATTGCACCGCTCCCTATCCACAAGGTGAGCTCCTCAGCTCCTGCGCGGTGGCGCGATGGCGCTTCCTACCCCCGACCCGACTGGCTGCGCCTGCGCCAACCGGTTGTGCGCTCTCCGCGGCAGAACACTCGGGTGACGCGAACACATTCCGCTGACTCGTTATTATAATAAATTGTCCTAATTTGCGGCCGGCGCGTCACTGAAGGCTCCGGCTCGCTCGACTGTGAAGTTAATTGAGTCGACCAAGCTGCGATGCTATTGATAAAACATTGCAATTAGCTTGCTCCCGATGCAAGTTGAGACGAGGTGTGAATTCAGCTAATTGTGATCTCTTGTGATGTGCTCATTTGGATTACGGTAATATACACAAAGTAAATTACACTGTATCGCTCCAAAAGCAAAGTTTCTGTCAGTAGTGGCATCGTTTTCGTCGTAAACGTAGAGCAGTTTGTGTCAGTGGTGTTCCATTGTATCCGCAAGACGTTTAGAAACTGAGCCTGGTTCAAAACCAGTTGCGGTAATGGTGTCAAGGTACGGTCTCTCTAACACGACACGACTGACATATTTCTCTCACTTAACGTATAAGTTTTATGAAATGCTGTTAGGCGTTCATTTACACTTGACATCAGTGCAATTTTTGCGTCCGCGACCAGAGCGAGCCTGTTCATTGTGCACATTGTGCACACAGAGAGTGCAACGTCCCGCGCCTTTCTATTATTATTACAAAGTCAGGAGGGTTGCTCACCGCACTCATCGCCTACCTGGAACGCGACAGCATTCCCGCCACGGTCCCGGTCGGCGGTCACAGAGTTGTGCCGCGGCCTGCGTCATTCGACAACAGTCCTTAAGACGTGTTTTATCGGTTTAGTCCCAAAAAAATCAAGTTGCTAAGTAACTGGGTGCAAAACGTTCAAATCTCATCAGATCCAAATCTCGAAACCTCCAAGTTGCAAAATATCTACATCTCAAAACGTGACGTTGCAAAATAATCAAGTCTCATAATTTTAAATTTTTTGTATGAGTGGATGTGTAAATGTAAAATTATATTAACCCAGATACTGCGACGGGACTTTTAAAAGGCCCAAAAAAATAACGAAATCTACCTGCATTTTTCATTATTTTTCAATTCCTTGACATACATATTCATATTATTATCTTACTTAGTACCTGTTCACCTTTTATTTGATGCAGTTACGTTCCCAATTGGACACATATTTTCATGTATTTTGAGTGTTTTTGAAGATCTTGGAGTTTTTTTTTTACAATGGCTTCACAAAGGTAAGCGTTTATGTTATTTATATGCTGAATCTGATAGATTTCGCTTTGATATTTATATGTTAGAATATTTCATCAAAATATAACTTCATTTGTTTGGTTCGAAACGCAAAATAAATGTTCTTTTTTTACGTTTGAAATTGATGGCCTTTTAAAAGTCCCGTCGTAATATAGGGGTTTATTATATGATAATTTCTGTTTTAGCACGAGATTAGTAAAAGCGCTCAATCTCATCGAAATTGTTAATGAGTTAGAGCGAGATGACGAAGACACTTTGTTGCCGAACCAAATAACCATTTTCCCACCTGAGAATGCCAACGCGGATGTTACTGACGAAGACTCAGGAGATGAAGAGTTCGTAACATTACAAAATCTTTCAGGTAGGTAAAGTAATTATGAATTTATTTCATTTACTTTGCTTGTGGTGTTTGGTTGTGCTTTGTATTATAACAATATTTATATTATTTTCTTGCAGGCTCTCAGCTAAGAGCTCCTGCTGAGGTGACGTTCTCTCAGAGTGAAGATGACGTGCAACCTTTGTCGTGCTTGCATAAGAGAAGACGCACAATTGACACGATCGGTGAAGATAGCGAAGTTCCTGTGCCTTCTACGTTTGTTTCTTCTACTCCAGGCGCGTCAACTATATCTGGATTTGTTCAGCCGATCGTACCGCGAAACCAAACTTATAAATGGAGAAATCGTCACACACCTACACCTAGGTCATCGAGAATCATCTCGATATGATGGGGTTGATCACTTAGTTCAATATAGTGCGCCTCAACTAAGATGCAAAGCTTGCAAATCAAAAAGCTTTTTTATTTGTCAAAAGAGTAAAATTCATTTACACCCCAAAACTGTTTTATGGTACATCACAGTCAAACTCAGTAACGAGGGCATTTGCATGTGTGTGTGTGTATTTCTATTGTTTTAATACAACCGTAATTTTGTGTTTTTTTACTATATAAATTGATTAAATATTGATTCTACAATATTTTGTTTCATTACTAGACCGCCATACATGTATACGACCCCCATATTACGACGGGCCTTTTAAAAGGCCACCTTTTCCTGGCTTTTCCAGAAAAGTTGAATTTTTTTCATTATTTTTCTTAGTTATAATGTGTCATATAAAGAAACATATCCAAAAATCACGGTTATCGGAGGATAAAAATAGTTTCAGTAACATCTGGGTTAAGCAAAAGCAAGCAAGCTTAAAAGCAAAGATAGGGGCCCCCGGACGTCAAGGGCCCCTGCGTGTGGACGCAAAGCTATACATTTAGTCACGCCGCCGTCTTCTTCGTGGCCTGCCATGACAGTCCTTAGCTGGTAGGGCCTACTTTGTTTAAAACATACCTACCTACATAATCATACGCTTAAAAAAGGTCCCCCGGAAAAATATTTGATACAGGGCCCCATTGAGTCTAGCTACACCACTGATTAAAAGTCACAAGTTTTAAATCCTACCCTCCTATTTATTCATTATTGATTTACATTTAGACGATAGGACCCCATATTTCCATACAGACTTAACGTCCGAAATGAAATTTCGTCCCCGCAAGTTCGTACAAATCGTGTGTAACCGATTCCGTCCCGTTCTCTGTCCCGGCAGGGACGGGAACCCGGATGAAAGAAATCAAACCGTCATCCAAGTACCTCACCAAAGCTATTGTGGTTCAAAATCCAAACTACTAAAGCGATTTAGACGAACTTTAAATGGGACCAATCGGGAAGCGGGAAGTACATTATTCTTTCACTTAAAACAATAATTTTTCAAATCGGTTCATATTCTGACGGAGCTATGACGTTACAAACAAAAATAAGGGTTCTGTCTCTCTGACATCAGTCGGGTGTCTGTCTCTCTGTCTGTCTGTCCGTCTGTCACAGCCGGTTTTCTCTGGATCTACTGGCCCGATTCTGTTGAAATGTAGTATACATAATTATGGGTTTCTGTGACCCAAACACGGACGCGTTACTTATTTTTTTTTTTAATATGGGAGCCATTTTTGGAGGTCTAACTAGAAAATAAAAAAAAAAAAGTTTTTCAAACTTTACAGTGTTTATTAAATTTTAATGAAAAGGCTTACTATGACGGTTTTAATTATATTTTTTTCATAATTTTAAAAAAATATAGTTTTGAAGTTATTCAAGAAATTAGACCAAAATTGAATGAATTTTGAAAATAAAATCATATAGCTATATATCTATAGATTACAGGAAAATTTATAAGAAGTCTGTAGTGTTAAAATAATTAAAAAATATTGTAGATTCGGAACCCTTTGCACGATAATCCGACTCCGAGTGTGTTTTTAGTGTTTTTTTAATGACCACCATTAATTTATCAGTTAGTAGACGAAACAGGATATATCATGTTTGTATAGTTACTACATACAGTGGTTAATTAATTTTATCAGAATTTGACTACAAAATAATTTAAAGCGACTTTCAATAATCACACTGGTACAATTTACGTCATGAGAAAGGAAAAAAAACAGGAAGCTTGAAGATTTGGTGAAAACGATTTCTTTGGATGCTGAAGCCCCCGAAATACTTCCGACATGTTTATAGTCTCCTGGTACCTACTTGTGAATCTGAAGTACAAGGCAGCAGCGGCTTTGGATTTTACTTTTACATAAGTATTTAGAGAAGCAATGTTTTTTAGAAAATATTACTTGATGCGTTAAAATCACATTATAAACTTTTTCGTTCAACATAACTTTCGTTCTACACAAAATGTTACAAAAATATGTTTCCCCAAATTCAATTTGAACGGAACAGGTGCCTAAGTTCACTAATAATAACTCGACCCTTAAATCTATTATCGCATAATGTACCAATAATTAAATAACTCATGTAAGTTTGTCTTGTTCTGGTAACATAATGTTCTAGTTTCATCCAGAATTAAGAATGTGTTCACTACCCCGTAGATATAAAAACAAAAACAACCATCAAAAACAAATGGCGGTCGCTAAACCATTTCAGAGGCCCTTGAGGAGGTTTAGGAACTCTGACACTAGAGTGTGTGGATTCGTTAGACCTTACTGGCCACACGAAAGAAGAAGAAAACCTCGCAGATACCACCGGCTTTCATCAGCTACTCTGAGTAGCTCACAAAGCGTTGCTGAGCGCTCACAAACGGGCGCTAGTTCAGAGCAGGATACCTGATACAATTATGATGTTGACGACATCACGAACATTTGCAATTCTAATGGATTATGGATATTCTCCGACTGCATAAATGCACACGTTACGTTCGAAGTCAGTCAGTAGTGCCTGATGAGGCGTTGACGTTATAATACTACTATATTAATCGTACTTATTCATTACATTGCTAGCAAGCCTTATTTTTAGGCAGCAACTGCTTAAGACCATCGTCCAAGCACACATGTTGATGTGGCGGTGCCTGGTGTTGTCACACTCTGCCACATCCACAGAGGCAGGACGACAGAACCAAGAGCACACATGTTGATGTGGCGGTGCCTGGTGTTGTCACACTCTGCCACATCCACAGAGGCAGGACGACAGAACCAAGAGCAGAGCATTCCTCCGTTCACGGCGATGTTCTAGTATAAACTGTCACTGCTGGAGTGCTTGTGGAGGCTCCAAATGTGTCACTCCAGACAGAAGTGACGAGAAGAAACACATGTGGTTTTATTTAGTAGGAAATACGGTAGTAGAAACTACATCATTCACATTATGATCTCACTTTATAATCGATCATTACAATGTTTAAGGATGAACGAGCGCTTAGAAATAGGTGATAAAATGACAATATGAGCATTTTAGGATACGTGCCAATCAATATGACGTCCACAAACGGCTAAATTCAGCTCAGGACTCTCAGTGTGCACGTGATACCAATCTCAGTTAGCTAGTCTAGTTATAATCCACGAAGCTGAAACATTACCATGTACATCGTTAATTCTAGGAACGCACTATTTTATGACTTCTGGAGAAGTTATTGCGCTATTGGAATGTGTGACAGAGTAACACAAGTATAAAACCTTTCCAAGCCACTTGTTCTTGCTAATTGCATTTATTTAGTAAACGCCGACCACCTTAACATGACTCTGGTCAGCTACTGGCTGCATAACAATCGGCTGAGCCCACTGCAGCCACAATCTGTAACTACAGCAGTAATGCCGTAAGTCCTGCCCGGCCAAGATTCGTTTCACTTGATTCCTGTTTTTAAGCTTTAGTCATTTGTAGGTAGATACTTACTCAGTAAATTGATTTTTACCACTTCCTCGTTAAGGTCATGGCACATTATACCGGCACCGCAACTGCACAGCTGCAGCACGGCGTCGCCTCGTATTTAAGCTACGGCTACCCGGCTACACGTCGTCCGCTCGCAGTCCGCGCACCAGCCGCGAGGTGCAAGCTTGCTGTCACCGCAAACACAATTTTACATGGCATTTGTCATTGAACACGCCTAGGACTGGCGAATCGGAATTGGCGCGCAGTAAACACGCGGACGGCGCGCTGTAAGCACGCAGGCTGCGAGTCAAGTTTTATTGAAGTGGTTAACACGCTAACTGCCTGCCGTTGGCTTTTTGACATTGACATTATAAAATGTATTATACGACACACGAATTAAGGACTAATTTGAATGACAAGATAATTGCTGGGCTGGAGCGGTGCCGTTGCGATGCTGTTATAGTGTGCCATAACCTTTATTAATAAACTAGCTGACCCACGCAACTTCGTCTGCGTCACATTTTCCATTAATACTTGGCTCCTTTTAGCCTTAATTTTTCAAATCGGACCAGTAGTTCCTGAGATTACCCCTTACATACAAACTTACAAATAAATGTTACCTCTTTATAATATTAGTATAGATAGTATAGATAACATTGGGCAACAAAACATGTACAAGACGAAGATGATGATAAAAGATGAGCTGAACAAAAGGGAACTAACGTACAGAACTTTATAGCTAACTGCCAAGTCGTACGGAGCCAATCTACGTCGGCTCTACTATCTGCAGTAAGTCGCCGACCCACGCGCCACGCCCACCGAACATCTCTCCATGCACCACAGCACCACATCAAAATGAAAGTAACACATCCTATTGGAACCGCTAAGCTTTGTATTACTAGCCAATCATTTTTAGAGGGATTAAAAAGCAATAGAATATCTACAAATAGTTGCTAAAATGTTTCAAAAAACAGTGTTAGGAGTTAGCAATTTTACATAGTCATTTGAATGAGTGCCACCTGAACGATAAAATTGAGAAAGTAGGAGAACCATTCCGCCAGGACATTTGATGTTACTTGGGGTCGGCGAATCACGTTTTTTTCCTCCACTCGGCCCAGTCGTCGCACTATCACTAACTGCCATTTCTTTCATATCGCTCCTCACACAACCCATCCACATTTCCTTTGGCCTTCCTCTCCCTCTCCATCCGTCCACATTTATGTTCATTACTCTTCTAGTTACATACGTTTCATTCCTCCTCTTCACATGAATACCAAGACAAGCGATTCCCTTTTATCTTTTCCGTCACTGGCGCCACTCTCAAACTACATCAACTACATGTAGTCATTTCTCAGTTTATCCATTCTCGTTACAGCATCTATCTCAAAATTCCACCATCGAACCACAACACAAGACGTACGGCGATGTGCCACCGGTACATGGTGGACATCCCACTACGCACAAAACGTTTTGGGAATACATTCATTGTGCGTACAGCTAAAGAGTGGAATTCCCTGCCTGAGTCTGTGTTTCCTGATAGCTGCAACCTGGGATTCTTCAAGTCAAGAGTGAATAGATTATTACTTCTAGGCAAGCGTGCTCCACCTTAGACTACATTATCGCTTAACATCAGGTGAGATAGCGGTCAAACGTATGCCTACCAATAGTAAAAAAAAAAAATTGCTTATCCTCGTCGTAGAACAGTTAATTAAAATATAATCTTTAATTATTTTTTCAAATATGATATTTTTCTCGTATTCACATACTGAACTCATACGAAATTATTTCAATGTAAAAACTGCTACAATTTTGATATCTGCATCGGGAAAAAAAATATTTGACGGCGTTGGCATGGTAACGGTAAGTAATACAACTAGTCTTACTTACCATGCCGCTAGATAAGTTTTTCCCTATGTAGATATCAAAATTTTAACACGATTATATTCGGTGTAAAGTTATTATATAAATGTGTACCTATAACTTGTTATTCAAATTAATAATTTTTCACAATTAGAATGGGACCGAGCGTAAACCCTTCAGGTAAACCTTCTTCGAAAAATATTACAGATATCAGAATCAGAGCTTATGTAGTTCTCTATCTGATCCTTTGTCGAAAGCTTGTGACATTATTTTAGAGGGTGAGGGACAGACAGACGGACGGATTAGCGAAAGCAATGAGAGAAACTTAAAAAAAAATCGGAGTGAGAGATCGGACTGAAGTTAACGACGCTGTGACATTTAAAGATGTTCGAATTAACTAATTCATTTCAATCATATAATATTAGGTATTTCAAATCAAATCAAATCGTTTATTGCGTTCCATAATGTACACATACAGGTGGTAAAATAGATTAAAATTGACACAATTATGGACCCTGTCGGGCACAGCAAACTTTAAAATAATTAGGAGAGAGGAAGAGCGCTTTATGTGTCTGGCAGTTGGCTGGTGATTGGAGCCATCGCTGCAACTAGGCTACAAAACAGATAAACAAAATGAATGTAATGAAATTTATGAAAATAGTTGATAATTATCTCAAAATAGCGCGCGTCCGGGATGCGATGTGGTGATACCGCAGCCGCTGCAGCGGCGCGGAGTGTGCGGCGAGTGCGGCTGGCGGCTAGCAGACACCTGCCAGTCTATTCTGTAAATAACCATTTCGATATCGACTTCACCTGAGTAACTAAGCTTACAAAGTGAACTTTATTTCACACATCATAAGGTCTTATATTTATACGAATTTGAAACTCACCTCGGATTCCGCTGTCGAGACACGAAAATGTTGTTACAGAATAGCACTGCAGAGCTGTTATGTTTTGTTAAAATCTCACCTGAGGCGAAGTGAGCTGTAAAATCATACAACTACATGGAATGATAGTTCACTTCACGCTCACTTCAACTCACGGCGAGACAATTGTGCAGACAATCCACAGCGCCACTGCAAACAATCGCAGAGTGGCAGATTCTAACATTAACAATGTAAAGCACTCTATAGTACACAATTAGTATTTCGTAATAGAATCTGCAGTGAATGCAGTGAGGAGCAGGCCTCCTGCTCCAAGTCTCGTAGCCGCGGCCGCGAGTGTGTCACACAGTCACACTCACACATGCCGTGACTCGTGAGTCGTGAGTCTTCCCCGCTGAGGTTTACGCGGAGTGACGCGGACGTTTATATCGAGCATGTAACTTGCATTTTGTATTTTAGTCGACCTCGTTTCTACGCCGCGCGCCGCCTGCAACGCATCTTATTTCTCTTGAATATTATACAATCTTTGTCAATAAACACAAGAATTAAATTGTGTAATGTAAAATGGCCGTTTAGATTGTTGTTATGTACCTACCTACATGTTGCTCCAATCTAAAGGTTTAACGTTATTGGACCGCAATTTCTAGTTTGGCTCGTTGAACGTCACAACGCACATGCAAGTAAGTAAGTTCTATCCACGGAACAGAAAAGAAATTTGTTTTTTTTTTGTTCCGTGGTTCTATCACAGTATCATTGTTAGTTATCGTTACTGTAAGATGAGCTTCATTAGTGAGCAGCATGTTTGAGGCAGCGCGTCGCCGTCACACGACACGCGACGTGGCCTCGTGTGACGACTTCATCGACTCGGCGGGCACTATGGCGGGCACCCTGCGTCTGCCTGGATGTCTGTATGCCGCCGTGCTGTAGTGCTATTCTGTAACAACTTTTTCTTGCCTCGACAGCGGAATCCGAGGTGAGCTTTGTCAGTCAGGTGAAGATCGATATCGAAATAGTACTTACGACTAGCGACTTACAGAATAGCACTGCTGATTGGCCGGAAGCACTCGACGGCGGGCGCGCGGCTCGGACTGGAAGAGATTGTATATCGGTGCTCAGTTCGAGTGCGCACTTGGAGCCTCGACTCCTCGAGTGCGTTGTGCTAGTTCATAATTATAGTACAGGTAGATAACGAGTCATCGTGCGGCTTTACATAGTAGCCAGACTTTATACATGTATACATGACATCCATACCTTGAACCTTCTCGTAATTACATAGTTAGCAAATTATTTCCATCCTAGTCATGTCATAATATTTGGCTAGTAAGTAGGTACTTGTTCGTTGTTTTTCGAGCTTCGTACGAACAGGTTATGAAAAACCGCTCTCTATTACCAAAGCTACGCCTGTCTATCAGTATTTTCTTCACTACAGTCTGTCTTTAAACGTAGCAGGTTACCAGTTGCTCTGTACGGACTGTACCATAGAAATACAGATATCTATGGACGGTACGGATGTATCTAACTCATAAACGAGGTGGCTGCTACCGAGCTGCAGTCAAGCATTCTTGATCCTTCCCCTGGCTGGAGCATTTCGTCTGCCTGCGTGGTAGCTGTGCGACTAGGCTGTGCTATGTGACACACTGTGCCATGCATAATTAGGATGATATTTACGTAGGTACTTATGTAGATGGAGAACAGTTCGGCTGCTTAAAATCAAAACATAGTAACTCGTTCCAACAAAAATGTTCAGGAGAGCCAAAAAACTGGTCGGCGACTTTGATTCGTTCGCCTGAAAAAACCAGAAGAGATAGCGACTTGGATGTTTGGCGAAAAGTTGTGCTATATTGTTGACTTTTAGTTTGTTATACTCGTTATCATTTTTAGAGTATAGTTACACTTGAATCGCTCATACTTTATTTTTATTTGTGAATTTGCCCAGATATGAATTTAAAAACAATATCAAAACTTAGTAAGTCTGCTTACTAGGTTATCAATTTGATTTTTTATGGTAAACGTGAAGACTAAACAAATTTATTATACATTTTAGTGTTTATAAGATTAAAAAAGTGCCTATGAATGAAGATTTTGAATAAAAACCCTGTTGACATACCTATAAAAAGATAAGGACTCTTAAATTTTAACATGACTCACACTCTCTAAACAGTCAAAACTAAAAAAAAAAACAAGCTCAAATCATTCTTATTGATAATGAACTACTCGTTGTTATTGGTAACGATTTGACCATCAGTTTGCAAATCAATGGAGTTATCACTCGTGGGTAGATTCAGCCAAAACTCCCTTCTGTTCAATGGCATTAGGGGGACCAATTTTGAAACAATACCATCTTTCTTCGATGAGTTCACCCCTCGGGGGATAGTATTTGAAAGTGGGGGAATAGTAACGAATCGTTGAGCTCCTTTTGGTTCTAAGTTGAGCTTATCGACTACTGACCAAGGCTTGCATTGACTGGACAGGCCCACTCAAATCTGTGTGATTCTTTCCTCAACAGACCATCTCAGACACTGATCTGCATGGACCTCATATAACGTATTGTGAACATGAGGACCATGTAGATTGCTGTTAGGGGTTCATTTCATTTACCTAATGTTAGTCTGGCGGTTTGAGTTCTTTATGCGGCCTGCTCAAATGTTCTTACTTTGGTATTGTTCGTCAGGTCTACACGATAACTGGTAAATGCTTGCACTGTCTGGACAGGTCCACTCAAATCTGTGTGGTACTTTCTTCAAAATACCACTTCAGACATTAACCTACATGGTTCTCATATGATTTGACCAGTACGATTGTATAGACTTTAGAAGAGACTTTGACCTCTGAGTTTGTTTCGGCGTTTCTTCTCAGAGCAGTCAGCTAGGAAACGTCGGCCTCATCTAGTTTAAAATGACCAAAAAAGATTGACGTGTAAAAGTGTTATTTACAACCTACTTACAGAATAAATATCATTTATCATTTAGTGTTGACATTAAATTTCTGCATTAAGAAGTTCAGTTCTTGGTAAGACTCATCAAAATCTGTTTTATAGAACAGATTTTGTGATCCTTTGAGGAACCTAGCTTCAACCACTGGGTTTAGCAAAAAATGTGCTGAGAGCTGAATCGTCATTTGTGTTACGCCGTGGAACTCGTTTCTTTTTCACCCATTGGTATGATTTTTGCACTTCGATAACGTCAATGTTCGTTCTACAGTTCGCTATAATAGACTTGTAGTCCTCGTAATCATAAACTCCATCTCGACGCCTCATCTCTTTTTCTATATTTCCGTGTACGCCCGCCGTCAGCAGACATATGGGTATGGCCTTTAGTGAGAAATCTCAGAGTGATATTTTCAATATTAATGCACTCAAAATTAACAAGCATTACCAGTGCTGTAAATATAAACCAATTTTTTATTTTGTCCAGTGCATTTGTCACACCATAGTGTTAATTTTTTCACATCTCTTTCCGAAATAAGAAAAGCCATCAATGCATCTATTATATTATTAGATTCATGCCACACAACACACTGTCTTGCTGTTTAGCTTTGCATCTTTACATAGTGGTGCAAATGTTAATGAAAGGCACATTTTCATTTACCTCTATTTTACAACCGGCACCAAATTCAAAACATAGCAAGTTGGTATTTCAAATTTATAACTTAGTAAGTCGCTTGAACTGCTAGAGTTTTAAATTTGTATTTCGACATACTAAGTTTAAAATTTGTACTTCAAGGAAATTTTCGTAATCATGCCAAATTGCTTAGACTTGCTAAATTATATTTTTAAAATTACGTATGAAACTGGGTGTTTTAAGGTCCACATCATTTTGATACTGTCTAGTAAGTCGAAAAATGCCAAAAACCGATTATTTATCAAATCACCTGTTACTAGGTTTTGAATTTGGGCAGCCGAGTTGCATGCGTCCTGGCAGCGCGTCACGCGTGTGCCGGCAGCGGCACTCCGCAGTCGGCAGGCGGCAGTGACGCATGGCGTGTGGCGCGGTGACGCGGCAGGAACAGGCAGGCCGGGCGCCGCGCGGCGCAGTGGAACGCGCCGGTTTCTCCGCGCGGTGAGACTAGCGCGTGCACGCCGCGCCGCGCACAGCCCACAATACCCGCGCTGGGAGCGTTCGCACGCTGATCATAACATCGCGATTAAATAATCAACACCGCTATTATTGTGTTGCTGCCCGAAACTGCACGTAAACATGTTGGCAAGGTGCGCGAGGGGCGCGCGGGCGGCGCGGGCGGGGCGGCGGGCGCGAGACCATTGTCTGTGTTATCTGCCATCAGCTGAGCGGCTCAGCGGGGCACGCCGCACTCTCAGGGCTCCGCACTCTCGCCGAGGCAGCACAAGGCGGCGAAACTCGCAAGCACGCAACTACATAGTCCATCGCTAGTTGAATGAAGTCAATGCTTGTTGGAGCCTGGCCAGAAGTGGTCCAATGTGCGGAGTCCGGCGAGGCAGTCAGCACAAAGAGCGCAGCGCTCTCGGCCGCCGCGCTGTCCACTCGCTGCAGCGCGTTGCGCAACATGTGCACTGTTATGACCTAACAATCACTAGCGAGTAGCGCGAGGTCTCATTGGTCGGGCAGCGGGCTGCGGGCTGCGATAGTATCTGCGACATGCGCCGTGGAGGACGCAGTGCCGTCCGCTCGGGCTCAGCTGGGCGCCGTCAGCTGTGCTCACGACCAGACTGGTCGCTTGGTCACACGGACGAGCCGCCAGTCGAACGTCGTCAACAGCCGGGGTGAACTGACACTCGTGTCGCATGAATCGCAACTGCTATAATTGACAAAATTAATTTCAGAAAGTCCGTGCCGTTAGAAAGTAAAAATTACAGTAATTTATAGTTATTACGACTCTCCGTAGTTCGTTGTAAGTTCGTTAATAGTGTTACCTAAATTTAATGAAGTTAGGTCACCTGCGACTGCGAGTGACGTCACGGCCCGGCCGCGGCGTGTCCACGTGCACGACTCCGGGATTAACGTATGCACATTGTTAACGAAATCACAATAAAAATTGTAGATAAGTATTCAATTATTATAACACACCTACAACATAAACAATATTTCAGTATTCGACGAGACGAGAACCACAGGGGCACAGGGTCTCTGAACTGACTATTTGTGAGTGTAAGGGCCTCTTTCACCACCCTTGAGTAAAGTATCGAGTAGACTAATCGCCAGTTAAAGTCATACGTAACTGCACGTGTCAATTTCACGACGTTCGAGTAGCACTAATCAATGATTAAACTGACCAGTAACTTACTTGCCACATCGTCTGCCAATTAGCGTGTTTACTTGGCGGTTAACAAATTTTCACTTTACATTTTTGGAAATATCTCGAAAACCATAAGTCCTATTAACTCAATTCTTTTTGCAAAAGTGGTTTTGGGTCAAGACCTTTATTTTAAAACTAATTTCAAAACCCTATCACTTAAAACAAAAAATCACATTTTCAATCTACGTAATTATTCACAATACAAAAACCTTACATCTAAATTCGCATTTAAACTAGAATCTAACTAAACCTATGATGCGAAAATATCCTTATAACACTAATTAGAGAATGCTAAACCTAATTGAATCTGATTCAATTATAATTCTAATTAGTTTTCCTTACAATTTCCTTGTTTTTGATACGGTCGCGTCCACCATTACTTGCGCCTATGGACGTGGACGGGGTCTTATCGCCGACACTTAACACAGTTTGGTATTTCTGTACGAGTGAAAAGTTTGCACTTCTATCTCTTTTAACTTTATCCATGATAATTTATAAAAAAAAAAAATCCACACGCAATAATTTCCTAACCAAAAACACAACAAACAATACACAAAATGAAATGACAAATGACAGCTAACCTGTCAATGACGTTTGACGAGTAACGTTGACGTAATATTGAACGAATGCAACGTATGATTTGTTAAGGGCCTCTTTCACCATCTCCAAGTAAAGCGTTGATTAGTTACTTCCCAATTAAAGTTAATCGGCAAGTAAAACTTACGAGTATCTTCTGTCAATTTCACAAGCGAAAATAAAGCTTCGAGTAACAACTTACCGGTTAAGTGAATGACTTAACAAATCATACGTTGCATTCGTTCAATATTACGTCAACGTTACTCGTCAAATGTCATTGTTAGGTTAGCTGTCATTTGTCATTTCATTTTGTGTATTGTTTGTTGTGTTTTTGGTTAGGAAATTATTGCGTGTGGTTTTTTTTTTATAAATTATCATGGATAAAGTTAAAAGAGATAGAAGTGCAAACTTTTCACTTGTACAGAAATACCAAACTGTGTTAGTGTCGGCGATAAGACCCCGTCCGCGTCCATAGGCGCAAGTAATAGTGGACGCGACCGTATCAAACAAGGAAATTGTAAGGAAAACTAATTAAAATTATAATTGAATCAGATTAGATTAGGTTTAGCATTCTCTAATTAGTATTGTAAGGATATTTTCGCATCAAAGGTTTAGTTAGATTCTAGTTTAAATGCGAATTTAGATGTAAGGTTTTTGTATTGTGAATAATTACGTAGATTGAAAATGTGATTTTTTGTTTTAAGTGATAGGGTTTTGAAATTAGTTTTAAAATAAAGGTTTTGACCCAAAACCACTTTTACAAAAAGAATTGAGTTGATAGGACTTATGGTTTTCGAGATATTTCCAAAAATGTATAGTGAAAATTTGTTAACCGTCAAGTAAACACGCTAATTGGCAGACGATGTGGAAAGTAAGTTACTGGTCAGTTTAATCATTGATTAGTGCTACTCGAACGTCGTGAAATTGACACGTGCAGTTACGTATGACTTTAACTGGCGATTAGTCTACTCGATACTTTACTCAAGGGTGGTGAAAGAGGCCCTAAGTCATTCACTTAACCGGTAAGTTGTTACTCGAAGCTTTATTTTCGCTTGTGAAATTGACAGAAGATACTCGTAAGTTTTACTTGCCGATTCACTTTAATTGGGAAGTAACTAATCAACGCTTTACTTGGAGATGGTGAAAGAGGCCCTTAGGGCCTCTTTCACCACCCTTGAGTAAAGTATCGAGTAGACTAATCGCCAGTTAAAGTCATACGTAACTGCACGTGTCAATTTCACGACGTTCGAGTAGCACTAATCAATGATTAAACTGACCAGTAACTTACTTGCCACATCGTCTGCCAATTAGCGTGTTTACTTGGCGGTTAACAAATTTTCACTATACATTTTTGGAAATATCTCGAAAACCATAAGTCCTATTAACTCAATTCTTTTTGTAAAAGTGGTTTTGGGTCAAGACCTTTATTTTAAAACTAATTTCAAAACCCTATCACTTAAAACAAAAAATCACATTTTCAATCTACGTAATTATTCACAATACAAAAACCTTACATCTAAATTCGCATTTAAACTAGAATCTAACTAAACCTATGATGCGAAAATATCCTTATAACACTAATTAGAGAATGCTAAACCTAATCTAATCTGATTCAATTATAATTCTAATTAGTTTTCCTTACAATTTCCTTGTTTTTGATACGGTCGCGTCCACCATTACTTGCGCCTATGGACGTGGACGGGGTCTTATCGCCGACACTTAACACAGTTTGGTATTTCTGTACGAGTGAAAAGTTTGCACTTCTATCTCTTATAACTTTATCCATGATAATTTATAAAAAAAATAAATCCACACGCCATAATTTCCTAACCAAAAACACAACAAACAATACACAAAATGAAATGACAAATGACAGCTAACCTAACAATGACATTTGACGAGTAACGTTGACGTAATATTGAACGAATGCAACGTATGATTTGTTAAGTCATTCACTTAACCGGTAAGTTGTTACTCGAAGCTTTATTTTCGCTTGTGAAATTGACAGTAGATACTCGTAAGTTTTACTTGCCGATTCACTTTAATTGGGAAGTAACTAATCAACGCTTTACTTGGAGATGGTGAAAGAGGCCCTAACAGTAACAAGTGAGCGTATCCTGTCACCTCAGCTCCAGCAACCCTGCTGGCCCACCGCAGCCATCACTCGCGATACCGGAAGATCCGGATCACAGCTGTTCAGTTTAGCCACTTAGATCTTGAGTTATTAGTGCATCATCCACATTACAGCATAGCGAGCCATATCCGAGAAGTGGCTGGCGGGGCCGGCGCGCGGCGGTGACTCGGAGAGCGTGCGACGACGCGAAGGCGACACACTTTCTAACGAGCATGTATGCGGCCGCGCGCAGCACTCGCTGAAACACAGACCAATGTGAGACGCCGCTGCCGCTACTGCTACGTAATTATGCAGAACGAATGTCTTATGTAAGTGTTCATAAAACTTTGAAATGGTGTTAGGGGGCGGTCGGAGTGCAACACGCGCCGGACGAGTGTTGCGTCAGCCTCAGCGCCAGCCCGCCGCCGCCGAGACGGGGCGCCCGGCGCGCGCGTTTCTGGAGGGTGCTATCTGTGGGCTGCTGCACGCGGGTGCTCACTCGCGTATGTGCTTCCAACATGAGACCACCAGTCGGCCTTTCATGTGTGACCGATACGACGACGTCTTGAGTAACGCCAGTCTTGTAATCCGTTTTGGATAAATTAAAGCAGGGCTCGAATGAGTATTTGTAATGCCAAGCTGTCTGTAGCTATTGTCCTACGCTGCCGCGTTGCAAGCGCACGTTCTCCGAGCTGCCGACCACAAGCTAATGAACGTTTGATGGTTCCTACTTATAAAAATGTAATTTATGCTTATAAATTAATAAAACTAAGATAGAAAACGTGTGCGAGATGATCGCGCTACATACCGCGGATTAGAATATTCATCAGTTGGTGGAGCGCGCAGCGTCTGGCGGCGCGCGGCGCGGGCGGGGCGTCTCCGCGCTTTCTCTCGCGTGGAGCGGCCGGCGTCCTCGCGCGTACCCTTTGACATTATCACGTGACGTCACGAGACGCCTGCAGCTCCCCTCGAAGAGTCGAACTCCATTTTACTCCATATTCGTTTCTTACGGTGATTGACTGATCGTCGTTAACAATTACCTACGGCAACAGCAAACTGATACACAGGTGCCGGAGGCACTTCTATACTATAAATAAATGGACGATCTTTGAGCGGCTCCTACTGAACTATAACTTTGAGCGGCTCCTACTGAGCTATAACTTTGAGCGGCTCCTACTGAGCTATAACTTTGAGCGGCTCCTACTGAGCTATAACTTTGAGCGGCTCCTACTGAGCTTTAACTTTGAGCGGCTCCTACTGAGCTATAACTCCTGAAGGATCCCCAACTCATCATCATCATGTTTATATTATATCTATCTATGAATGGAAATCATACCTAACTCCATGTATACAGCTTAGATAAATCCTTGTCCTACCAAGAACAAGTGTGTTGACCCTTGCTGATAATAATACGTTAAATGTTGACCCTCGCTGATTGCAAACGATTGCTGTTGATAAGCGATGGTGTAGATAAGGCGCGGTAGATACCGCGGCGCAGTGGCTCTGCTCAGCAGTGCGCGCGCGCCGCTCCTGCGCGTCTGACTGCTGACTCCGCTGCGCGTGCGGCGACCCAGGAGTTCCGGTCAGGACGGCTGCGTCAGCGAACAGTGCTATAACATTTAAGAACTACTTGTCTTGCCATCGACAACGCTAAGAAGAATTGCCTCCAGGCTAGCAGAGAGATTGGAAGCCGATGTTGTACGACTGCTGCGAGGTAAGCGGGCGGCGCGGCGCGGCTGTGCCTGTGCAGACGTGCACTAAAAGGGAATGGCGCCCCTTAAAATGCTTTCTGCTGTCTAGCCTAGACAGCAGAAAGCATTTACAGCTTGTACAGTTATACCTCTATAGGTACCTATAGAGGTATAACTGTACAAGTTCGTAGGGTTGAGTACCGCTATGGTGTAGTGTAATGTTGGAGTAATTAGTACTTCGTCAGCACCGCCGACTGCTGAGGTCGGTATTACTCTTCAACTAATTACTGTAGAACCGTTACCAATCTTGAGACGTTTACTGGAATTTCTCGAATGGAAGTTATTCAGTGCTCGTGAGTCGCGTGCGCATCAACATGAATCCAATTAAATTCAGATCCGCGAAATTCGTTTAAATAGCTCGAAATGTGATCCTGCACGAATACTCGACAGCACCTGGTGGGCAGTGGTGACTGTCGGTGACTGGCGGTGACTGGCGGTGACTGGTGGTGGTGGGCCCCGCCGCCCCGCGCAGCCGGCCGCTTGACGCCATTCGATCTGTTCAGTACGTCCGTGCGCGGTGCGTGTGGGTGACATGAAGCGCTTCTTGGCAAGCGGTTTTATGAAATAACTAGCTGACCCGTGCAACGTCATCTGCGTAACATTTTTCATTACTGCTCCGCTCTTATTGGTCTTAGCGTGATGATATATAGCCTGTAGCCTTCCTTGATAAATGGGCTAACTAACACTGAAATATTTTTTCAAATCGGACCAATAGTTCCTGAGATTAGCGCGTTCAACCAAACAAACAAACAAACAAACTCTTCTGCTTTATAATATTACTAGCTGACCCACGCAACTTCGTCTGCGTCACATTATCCATCAATGCTCGGCTCCTTTTAGTCTTAGCGTGATGATATGTAGCCTATGTCCTTCCTCGATAAATGGGCTATCTAATACTGAAAGAATTTTTCAAATCGGACCAGTAGTTCCTGAGATTACCCCCTACATACAAACTTACAAACATACAAACTTACAAACAAATTTTACCTCTTTATAATATTAGTATAGATAAGTATAGATATAGATGTTAATTAGGTAACTTGGCGAGTTACTGGACAGTGGTGCAGCTACGTGCAACTGGCTCCCTTGAGTTGCTCATTTCGAGTATTCTATCGCCGATTAGTACAGATTAGGAATAGCGATATATTGCGAAGCACGTTGTAATTTTGACCAAAAATCCAAAAGTGTGGTGGTCCAGGCGACTGCGGAGTGGTAGAGATAAGTTTCTGCTCATCATGTCGGTGACCGTTCGCGCATTATGCAGAACAACTGGGCAGCAGTGGCGCTGGCGTGTGTGTAGGGCCCTTAGCAATGCCAGCGGAGGATACAAGCGCATCGCAGCGATGGATGCTCGTCAACACTCCATCATCATCTTCCTGCCCTTATCCCTGTTACTTGGGGTCGGCGCAACACGTTTTTTATTTCCACTCTGCCCTATCAGCCGTCAGACTATCACTAACTCCCTTTTCTTTCATATCGCTTCTGACACAATCCATCCATCTTTTCTTTGGCCTTCCTCTCCTTCTCCATCCATCCACATTTATGTTCATTACTCTTTTAGTTAAATGCATTTCCTCTCTCCTCTTCACTTGACCATACCAAGACAAGCGATTCCCTTTTAACTTTTCAGTCATTGGCGCCACTTTTAAACTACCTCTAATGTAGTCATTTCTCACTTTATCCAACACTCCACAACGGTATTAATAGCCGCACTCTCGCACCTCGCACCTCCCGCCCTCACTACTGCAGCCGCTATTTATTCTGCATTATCGGACTCGAGCATCCATCGATCGCGTGCTAGTCTAGCGAGACAAGTGTCTCGAGTACATAGACCGATACATTATGTGGGAGCTGTGTCTCGTGGAATCAGCCGCCGACTTCTGTGAACGACGCAGAGATGGAATCCGTCCTGTGTAGCGACAGCGGCACGTCACACGCGTCACCGATGCAGGCGACGCGACGTGTGCTCAGTGCTCAGGGCGCGTCTGTCGGAGTGCGCGACTGCGTGCCGGCGCGCTCGACGTGCACCGCGCACCACCAAAACGACTAGAAGAGCTATTAGTGTTCGGGCACTGACGTGTGACGACTGTGACGAGTGACGCAGCCATCGTTCTTGTACTCGACGAGCCAGTTTGACACGAGTTGTTATTAGTCATACAGGGCGGAAGTTGGCACTGGATGTAATGTAAACAGTATAAAATTACAAACGTTATTAATGTGTCTACACATAACATAGCGGGAAGCAATTATTTTGAAACTGCAAAAAGTTATTCGCGCAAAATTATTCCGAGTTAACACAGAGGACTATTTTTCAAATGTGGAGCTGTGTTGGAGAGCAGAGATCAGCTGACTGGTTAGGACTGATACGCATGGTGCGCAAGGCTGCCGTGACTTGCTGATGCCGCAGCGTCAGGACTGCCGGCGCCTGTGCCGCTGCGTGCGTGCTGCCGGTCGCTGCCGCATGCCACGCGAGCCCCCTGCCCCTCTGCTCGCTCGGAGTCGTTCCGCGTGCTCGCGCCGCCGCCGCGCCGTCCGGCGCGCTAATTCCGTCGCAGGCGCACCTGAGCCGTGGACTATGTGCCTATGTCATAGGTATGCCGTGTGTCGCATTAGGCTGCACTCACATTATCAACGCCCGCACATGCTGCTCAACTGCATGCGCTGCGACCTTATGAAACTAATTAGTGAGCCCCGAGTCTAATGTGCTTCGCAATGTAAAGGTATTTCTGACTGATCACTTCAACAAGGATTCTTTCTCGCTGCATGTTTAGATTATTTTCAAGTGGAAATGGAAGCCAACTGACAGAAGTTCCGAATACTTGATATAACTGCATTATAAACGTGTCGTTAGAGCTGCACGCCTGCTGCAAGCGGATAGCGCAGTTGGTTGGCAATTTCTATTCAGTTATGTCTGCTGTAAAAAACGCAGTTCAAAAGCAGTCCATTTGTTTAGAACATAAGAACACTATTGTCGTGCGAGGCTTCCTTTGTTTAGAACATAAGCGTGCGAGGCTTCCTTTGTTTAGAACATAAGAACACTATTGTCGTGCGAGGCTTCCTTTGGCAGTCCATTTGTTTAGAACATAAGAACACTATTGTCGTGCGAGGCTTCCTTTGTTTAGAACATAAGAACACTATATTGTCGTGCGAGGCTTCCTTTGGCAGTCCATTTGTTTAGAACATAAGAACACTATTGTCGTGCGAGGCTTCCTTTGGTGTTGCATCTCTTACTCAGCACATATTTGTCACACGTTTCGGTCAATGCTGAGGTGATTATGAATTTGAATTCTAGGTTTATTACGGCATTCAGTAAAGTTGAAGAGGGCGCCAATGCCTCTGCCACTGTGACGTGACCTACCGTGCTCGTCCCTCTGGGAGGCTAGAACAGTCGTCCAGCTAGCCGCGTCATTGATTCGATGTTATCTCGGCACAAGCATACAAATGATGTTTTAAAGATTACTGCTTATCGATTACAATCTACTCGTTTTCAATTAAATGTTAGTGTTGTTGATTACTATCGCGTAATGCATCGCAGTACATCGTGTAGGTGAACGTGAAAAATGTGCATGTCCGTCTGTGTTGACGCGTGTACCAGGACTGCCAGGTCGATCTACTGCTGCAGCTTTATACCAACACACGCTCGGATTTCATACGGCGGACTTAAATCCGCCGACCAAATCCTTTCTCGCTACAGACGACCGAGTCGGACACGGACATGGAAATGCACGCGGCTGTCATAGTGTCGTTGGACACAAAAGCCGGCCAAGTGCGAGTCGGACTCGCACACAAAGGGTTCTGTCGAACTACCGAAATATGATTGCTAGATTGAACAAAAACTGTTGATGCACTTTTAAACCTGATACATTTTACCATCTTTTTCGATCGTATTGTTTTAAATTTGAATTCAGAATACCATACGACATGGAGCTACGCCTAACAAGTCGGATATGCGCCTTGTTAAAGGCAATTGATTTTTGAATAAAAAACATGTTTTATCAAATAAAGGTTTAATTTAATAACGCGTGTTGCCTCCATGGGCATCTACCACAGCTCTCATACGATTAGGCATAGGGTTTATCAACCGCTCTATGAAATTTTGAGGGATCATCTCCCATTCCTCTTCTAATGCAGTTTTCAACTCCTTTTTTTTTTTTTTTTTTTTGTTTCGGCTGGGAAAAAAATGCATTACGCATACCCTCTCACTCGGGGGAGTGGGAGGGGTATGTGGGACTCCCCGGGCAAGCCCGGTATACCCACTAAAACAACCCAGCAACGAAATTCCCGCAACGTCATAGTGGGGGTGGACTGGGAGATCGGCGTAGCCTTTACGTCCAGTCCACCTCCGACGACCGCCCGCCTTCACAGCGGGCCCTTCACGCCCCCCCCGTTGGGGGAGGGCCGGGAACCTCCGACGATGGTGGTGACGTGTGCAATGCGGGCAGAGGCGCCCCCGCGCCTGTCGCTCGCCCATCACCACCGCGAGGAGGGAGAAGAGGGCGTCTTCTCCGACCTCGCCTTCGTCTGCGGAGCGGCGCAGCGAGAGGGTCGTCCTCCCGCGCGCGCTCCGCCGCCTCCTTCTGCGAGATGATATCCTCGCAAAAGGAGGCGACCGCGGAGTTTTCAACTCCTGCATCGTCTGGGCAACTGGCTGACGAGCCCTAACACGTCTTTTTAGCTCGTCCCACATGTGCTCAATGGGGTTCATGTCTGGGCTTCTGGCTGGCCAGTCCATAACTGTGATGTTCACATCCCGAAGATATTCCCTGACGATGCCGGCCGCATGGGCTCTTGCATTATCATGCATAAAAAGGAAATTTGGGCCCACATAGTCCGCGTATGGTATCACGTGAGGTTCTAAGCACTCACGAATGTACCTTTCAGCATTTAATGTTGGCAGCCGTGGTCCTGTAACAACCACAAGTTGAGTTTTGCCGCTCGCGGATATACCGCCCCAGACAGTCCATGAGCCACCGCCATAAGCAACCCTCTCTTCAAAGCAGCATTGTGCGAAACGCTCTCCCTTACGTCGGTAGACCTTCTTCCTTCCGTCATTGCCATGTAAAACAATTTTAGACTCATCAGAAAAGAGTACACGGCTCCAATCTTGCTGTGTCCAATTTAAATGACTGCGTGCGAAATGAAGGCGCGCTGTTCGGTGGGCTCGCGTTAGTTTGGGCCCATTAGCTGGCTTGTGTGGTACCATATCGCGTTCTTTTTACCTTCTCCGAACAGTTCGAGCGCTCACAGATACTCCGTGGAAGTCGCGAAGTTGGTTTTGTATCTCAATGGAGGTAAGGTGACAATTTCTCAAGCTGGTCGTCACGATGAATCGATCCTGCATTTCAGTTGTGACCCGAGATCGTGGCCTTCCTTGGCGACGAACAAAGCCGCCAGTCTCTAGGTACCTCCGATAAACATTTCGGACCGCAGATCGACTTAAATTAAGTTGAGCACTCACGTTTCTTTGGCTGTGTCCGGCCTGAATAAGTGCCACAGCTTGGGCGGCGACTTCAGGTGAAGTATCCATAGATTATTGATAGAACCTCACCTTAATGTTAAGAATAAGTAATTTTTGTTGCAAAACCAAAGATATCAATCACTTTTTCAAGAATTAAATCCAAGTAATCCAATAAAACCAAGTTTTCTTAGTATTCGATTGTTTGACATCAACAAACAGGCTCCAAATTGTCTTTTGTTTCTTTAAATTCTGTGTTCGAAATTCAAAAAAAGACTATTGAATGAAATTGTGAATGTGCCAGGTTCAAAACTGCATAAAAACTTTTTGCTCGACCTAATATAAAATTTTAGCTAGGACCAAACGAAACTGAAAATACAAGGTGGGCCAATAGATGTGTCCAGAAGTGTATTTTGTTGTTATACATAGCGGGAAAATGTCAACTGTCTACCTACTGACGGACAGATGGACGGACGGACGGACATCAGAGGCTTAGTAATAGGGTTCCGTTTTACCCTTCGGGTATGGAACCTTAAAAGTTCGAACAGTATTTTTTCCGGACTGCCGGACCCCGGGGCCCTTCAAATCAAATCAAATCATTTATTGCGTTCCATAATGTACACATACAGGTGATAGAATAGATTCAAATTGAAACAATTATGGACCCTGTCGGGCACAGCAAACTTTAAAATAATTAGGAGAGAGGAAGAGCGCTTTAAATTCTTTTCTAGTAAAATAAGTGTTGTTTTTATTTCCTGTCCAACTTTTTCTAATGTTTCTAATGTTTTTTACATATAATTATTACCTACCTACTTTTTTAGTTTTGTACCACGATAATGTTTATTATTACGATAGTATATTATTTAGTTATCGGTATTAATAGAATCCAATGTCGTTTATTTATTATTATTGATGGAAAATATGATTTGCTCATTTATATTCAAATGTTTTATTATTAGAATAGAATAGTATTTAGTTGTCATAATTAATTGAATGCAATGTCATTTATTTATTATTATTAATAGAATACAATGTCATTTATTTATAGGTAATTGTCAATTTAATAATATGTCATTTACTGATGTAATTTATTAGTTGCTTTAATATTTAAATGTTTTACTATAAGAATATTATGGTATTTAGTTATCATTATTAATAGAATACAATTGCCAATTGAATGGTATGTAATTTTTTTTATTATGGAAAAGAATGTCATTTATTTTTTATTATCAATGGAATAAAATATCATTTATTTATCATTATCAATAGAACAGAATATAATTTGCTTATTATTTGTTCGCTCGTTGTACTACAGACGTCAAAGTTACCCTTTTTAAGGCGTTCTGTCAATCCTTTTACACGAGTGGCCTGTGGGTATCATACACGCGCCGAGCCTACAACGTGCTGCGTGTCCAATTTAATAATGCTTTTAGGATGCTGTTGGGACTGCCATGGCGGTGTAGTGCTTCAGGAATGTTCGCGGAGGCTCGCACAGATGGTTTTCATGCCATCATGCGAAAGAAAGCGGCCTCCTTACTACAGCGCTTGCACGGTAGTGACAACAGCATCCTGAAAATGATAGCTGCCAGACCGGACTGTCCCTTCCAGGGACACTGGGTGGGGACAGTCTTAGGTATAAATAAATAAATATTTTATATAAACTAACAATACTAACCTACTTCGTAAGCGCCATTGTTACTAACACCAAAATACTAACTTAATTATGGACTAATAGTCTGAAATAAAGATTTATTTAATTTAATTTTTAATTTTAATTATTAATATCATAGTAAATTATTATTAATGGAATATAGTGTCATTTATTTATTATTATTAAGTGTATAAAAATATCTTGTTTTGATCAAAATTTATCCGTTAAGTATTCTTCCACTGTGTAATAGCTTTTTTTAATTAAAAATTGTTTTAACTTATTTAAAAATAAACCGGTTTTGTTTTCTTGCTTTATGTTTTCCGGTAATTTATTATATATTTTTATCGACATCGAATATGGACTAGAATCATGCAACTTAAGGCGGGACGGAGGCAAATTTAGCCTATTTTTATGGCGCAGTGAATGGCTCGTGTGCATGTCTCCCCGTGTGTTATAAGATTCTGGAAATTTACGGATTTAAGGAACCCTTATGTTGCGCCAGAGCCCATTATTTTGAAGGTTTTGCCTACATTGTCCGTTCTACACGGACAATGTAGGCAAAACGGGCCAGGCCTGTTTAGTTTTCAGACAAAATGGTAGCATAAGACAACGAGTCTTTTTGCGAAGTATGACCCATACCATAACAAAATAACCAAATCAAATTAGTGACTTCGATCGCAACGGCTGTCGCAATATATCGGAGTTAGACTAGTGTGTGAGATAGATCCATGGTTTATAGCTACATGTTTTTGTAAGTTCACGTGCGGGGCCCCTAAATGCGAGGGGCCCCTAGCATTAGCTAGTAGCTACTCTTGAACGTGGTTAATCCGGCACTGCACACGTCTGGGTTCGGTGAGGAGCAAACCAAATCCGCTGTGCAGACTAGCGGACCGAAGCGGACTCAATAAATAATAATTATATTCGCCGGACTACTCTACAGATGCAGCGAACCAACCAAATGCGTCTGGTCGTGCCAAATCCGAGCGTGTGTTGCGGCTATTACCATACACGTATAACTATATCCTATAGTCTACTTCTACCACAAACACAAAGTAGTTCGATGGAACTCACCTTTGATCAGCTCGGCAGCTCTGTGTTATGTGAGTCTCAGAGTAACATAACATCAGACGCTGGGAGAGCGAGAGCATCCACCTGCTGCTTCGTCGCTTACAGAGCGCGCCGGCGAGCCCGAGGGTGCGCGAAGTGTGTCGAACTCAGCCGAACTGTACACAAATTCATTCGTTCATACTGGTTAGATTTCGTTTTGTTTGGTGGTGACTTGAATGCTGCAGGTTTTCCACCTTGCCTCCCCAAGGAGAAGTGGATGCAAGCTACGAATGCAAACCAACGTTTGATACTCTTCACGGAAACGTGTGTAGGTACCTCCGTGTCTGTGGCACCCGTGCTCGGCAGTCTGTCGTCGCCAGCAACTTTTGAGTAGCTCAGCCGCATGTGCTGTGCGCGACACAGTGCGCTGCGCGCCGCCCCTCGCGCTCGCCATGCATTTGGCGTGCATCGCAGGCGGCATTCAAATAAACCATTGAACCACGAACACTACAAGCTTATTTCCGGTTAGAAGATTGTGTGAGCTGTGAGTCATTTGCGGCACGAGGAGGGGGGGAAAGACTGGTTCCGCCGAGCTTGCGTCTGTGGCCACAAGGAACTATCGTCGCGCAGACTCAATGACACGAGTCCGACATGTTTCGAGCAAAGTATTGTACCCGCTCGTCGTATTAGTGATGGGGACCTTCCCAGCGTGTGACGTGTGACGCAATGAGTGCACACTTTCCACAGCTACGCGGTACAGTTAGCGGTGGAGCGCGGCGCCCGTGACCGCCAGCCATCAGTGCGGCTAACTGTACGCGAGCCGCACCGACCGGCCCCGAGCGTGTCCGAGCGCGCCCGACGCAGCCTCCGCGCGATAGTTGCGCTCCTCCGAGAAATTCCAAGCTAATCGGTCCGCGGTATGCCTCCAAAAGCTTCACCGTAAGTTGTAGTCAACTGTGATTTTAAACACTCAGTTTAGAATCGCAGGGCGTGCATACAATGAGGCTGAAGAGTGCCTACTGTCTGTAGACCTGTTCCAGTTCCTCAGATCAATCATGTCGTCTAGTTGTGTTTGACACTAAATAATAAATAAATTTATTCAATTAAAAACATTTACAAAAAGTATACCTACATTAAGCTAACAGTAATACGTTAAACATACAATTATAGCGCCTAAAAATAAGATATTATTATTATTGGTGCAAGCGATGGTTGTTCGCAATTGCAATGTTAGGTAGTGACCTGCCCGATTTAGGTTAATTTAAACCTATGTTTTAGGCCATCACTTTACAATCAACAACTTTGGTCTATTGCAATATATATAGTTAAAATATAGATATAAAAATTACAGAATCCCTTAACAACTATGAGAAAAAGCTATCTTAATATCTAAAAACTATGTATATGTCATAATACATATAAACACTTACGAGGGGAACAAATATCATCATTCCAAAATTTCTGGAAGTTGTTCTGTGTCTGAGTAATGCAGTGTCACTAAATATTCAGACAACGTTTTACTACATTTTTTATACCTTACACTATAGAAACTTAGTAACTTGTTAAGCCATAATAGAAAAGGTCCCAAAAACAGAAAAGAAACGATGAGCAAACGCATGTCTAGTTTGAGGCTTTATGCAAACCAAGTCTATCCTTCTCTTGTCAGAAGGTACAGGAAGTGCAGTGTGCTCGAGTAGTACTATTTTTAAAATAAATAATTGCCGTACCTACTGTAAGCACCTTACATGCAGTGTAGAGCTGGTGCGTAGGAAATCTAAAAGGGCGAAATGTAGCAACCTTAAGAATTGCTCTTTGAGCACGCTCTAATGGGAGTAAAATTGTTTTAGACGCACCACAAAATCATAATCATTTTATTGCTTTGCAAACATGGGTATGGTACATACATAGTTGTTTTTATAATAATGAAGTAACCACCCCAAGAAATTACGCAATATGTGAGAATGGATTGACACAAAGCTAAATAGACCTGTTTAATTAAGTTAAAGTCGGCAATATTCCGTAAAATCTACACAGTAAATCGATATGTTTACGGAAATTTAGATTTGTGTCAATGGTGACACCTAGATATTTTAAATAAAGTGGGGCAAGAACATGCGGTGTTAGCATACGTGCAACAATTATGTGCGCGAATGTTTAAATATTAGTAAGCAGAACGTTAGTATTTTTCATTGTAAATAAAATGTAATTAGTTTTATCTGCATTGAATGTTAGAATATTATTACGGAGCCAATTACACACAATGTTTAAAAGCATTTAGAGCATATTTATAGACCTCAACTCTAGATTTAGCTGAAAACAATAGAGCGGTATCATCCGCATAAGATATTTTAACATCATTTTGGAGTGTGGGTGCATATCTCATTAATATAGATTAAAAATAATGTAGGGCCCAAAATGCTACCTTGTGGAATACCAAAACTACTATTTTGAAGTTCAGAGCTTGTGAATTAATGCTTGTAAATCACTGCAAGATCAAGTGTCCAGGGTGGAATTGTATTGAGCACTCCACTATTGTGGCGATAAGTCGCTTCTTTCAGGAGTGGTTGTGGTCCCTTTCCACCTGACGCAGGTACACACCAGACAAAGTTGTTTCGGGAGCTAATTATAAATAATAAACAAGGCGGCGCGGCGCGAGGTCGGCTGCGGAAATATTTAATTTGGTGTACTTATATAGCGATTACATGCCTGAGCGCCCCGAGCGCGCCGCGTCCTCGACGACGCGACTCCTCGACTCCTCGACGACGCGACGCGACTTACCTCGGTTACATACGAGTAGCGTGATAGCGTCCTCCACGCCTCCACGTAACACAATGAATACAATAGGTACTAACGCCGTCACTCCACATTGTATGGCCTCCTCATGCGCCTTCGCCACTCAGGCTGTCGGTGGTCGCTGAAGAGCTCCCGGAGCAGAACCGGCCACATTAGCACCATCGAGCGGAGCGGCTCATCGAGCTCACTCGTGCGCTACCAACTGTCTACCTATCAACATACCTAGACGAAGCGTGAGCTGGTCGCATAGAAATAAATATAAATCTATGTCTGGTCGCCTCGTGCGTACTCGCAAAAACTGCATGTGTGGGGGTGTGTGTTTGTGGTTTGTGCGCTGAGGTGCGGGGTGCAAGGTGCGGACTTGTTCTGGTGTTTAAAGTGTTAACCTAGCATGTAGTACTCTTCGATCTATGCTAGTTCTATAAAAAAAAATATATATATATTCGCAAAAAAATAAATAAATATTCGCGTTCTGTGACCTAGGAACTTTTAATGAGACTTACTAATACTTTAGCATGGTGTATTTATTATCTATGGTGTGACACATGTCAGGGACACGGTCATCGTTGTCTCACATGTTTTATATCTAAGCAACAATCAAATTATGTGAGAATTTTGCAGGGGGAGCATTTGTTTCATGGGGGTTCTGTTTGCTAGCTATCATAATGAGAAGTTCAACAAATAAATTATAGCGTGACCCGCCGCACTACCGCGCCATGTGAAGGCGACGCCGCGGCAGCAGGCGAGTGTCGCTGTGAGAGCGAGCGCGTGTGGAGCCAGTGTGTGTGTGTGTCAGTAATGGTGTGTGTGTGTGTTGCAGGTGATGCGCGGGTGGTGCGTGCGCTGGGGCGGCGGGACGCGCGCGCGCCTGCGCTGGCTGGCGGCGCTGCTGTGCTGGGGCGCGCTGGCGGCGCTGGCGCTGCCCCGCCTGGCGCCGCCGCCGCGCCGCGCCGCGCCGCCCGCGCCCCCCGCGCGCCTGCTGCTGCAGTCCGAGCCGGCGGCGTCCACGCCCGCGCCGCCCGCCGGCACTGCGCTGCCGCATACGGACACGCGCGTGCTGTCCGAGGCTGAGCTGCGCGCCGACGCCGAGCGGCGCCTGCCCTCGCTGCCGCTCTCCTACTGGCACAAGCACCGCAACGACCAGAACAAATTCTTTAAGAAGAAGGACTGCGCGCCCTTCCCGTCAATCTACGACCTCGAGTTCCACAACACGTACTGGCAGACGATGCGCTCGTCAGAGGGCGTGTTCCACATGTTCGGTGCGTACCTGGACGCGCGCAACACGTCGCTCATCGGGCCGGCCGTGCGTATCCTGGCCGTGCACGACCGCATCCAGCCGAAACTGGTCACGCACTGTCAGCTGTGGTTCGAGGAGCTGGAGGCGCCCGTGGTGGTGCGCGTGCTGGAGTACAAGTACGTGTGGAACAACAAGTGGGGCAACTACCGCAACCACGTGCTGCAGCCCTACCTGCTGGCGTGCGTGCTGCCGGCGGACGTGCGCGCGCTGGTGCCCGCCTCCGTGTCGCTGGTGGAGGGCGCGTGCGACCGCGCCACCAACAACCTGCGCGTGCACTACGCGCGCCCGCAGCCGCCCGCCCTGCGCAAAGACTTCGCCGTGTGCGTTAAGGGGCTGGACTTCCTGTACGAGGACCTGTCCGTGCGGTTGGTGGAGTGGATCGAGCTGGTGCGCCTGCTGGGCGCTGACAAGATCTTCTTCTACGAGCTGCAGGTGCACCCCAACATCACCAAGGTGCTGGAGTACTACGCGGCGCAAGGCGTGGTCACCGTGACGCCCGTCACGCTGCCGGGCGGCCAGCCCAACCTGCCGGGCCTGCAGCACATGTACCTGAAGAAGAAGCTCAACCACAAGCGGCAGATGGAGCTGATCCCGTACAACGACTGCCTGTACCGGCACATGTACGAGTACCGCTGGCTGGCGCTGCTGGACATCGACGAGGTGATCGTGCCGCTGCAGGACGCGGACTGGGCGGCGCTGCTGGCGCGCGTGCGGCCGCTGGCGGCGCCGGCGCCGGGCAAGCCGCCGCGCTCCTCCTACCACGCCTCCAACCTGTACTTCCTGGACTCGCTGGGCCACCAGCACGGCTGGGAGGACGGCGTGCCTCACTACATGCACATGCTGCAGCACGTCACGCGCACCAAGAACTTCACCAAGCCCGGCCAGTACGTCAAGGTGAGCGAGCTGCTGTTGGCTCCGCACGGACGGACTGCACATAAACTGCACGCCAGCAGCCGCCAGCTGCAGTTCGGCTGCAGTCTTGTGCCGTTAACATACGTTTATTTCGGAGGGAGTGCGCAAATGATATAGTCTAGTCAACAACTGCTTTTTAGGGTTCCGTAGCCAAATGGCAAAAAACGGAATCCTTATACGTCATGTCTGTCTGTCTGTCTGTCCGTCCGTATGTCACAGTCACTTTTTTTTTTAACTATAAGAACTATGCTTTTGAAACTTGGTAAATGGATGTATTCACTGTTCTGTGACCCGCATTTACATTTTCACACAAAAATAGGAAAGACAAAAACAATACATTTTGGGGGCCCCCATACTTAGAACTGAAACTCAAAATTTATATTTTCTTCAAACCCATTCGTGTGGGGTATCTATGGATAGGTCTTCAAAAATGATATTGAGGTTTCTAATCAATCAATCGATTATATTTTGACGGTAACCTCTTTTGATACACTGTCAACGTTTGTGAAGTTAGTGACGTAAAATGAAAAAAGTGTTGTAACGATTGACGTAAAATGAAATAAGTGTTGTAACGATTTACACAGTTGGTTCAAAACAAAAAATAGAAATCTACTTATTTTCTTCACTAGAAAAATAGATGATTCATTGGTACATATTTGATTCGTGCAACTGCTAGGCCTAAAATCGGGTTTCTCCTTTCAACAGAATCGACCCATTAGATTCGGAGACAACTAGCTGTGACAGACGGACAGACAGACAGATAGCCGCGAGTGATCCTATGAGGGTCTCATTTGTAAAGGATTTTCGGAAAAAAAGTAGTAAGATTAACGATACTGAATTGCACGGAATGATGGAAGAGAATGCGCACTGCCTCCGAAGTAACTCCATATATATATATGTGTATTATTAGTATCGTACATTCGTAACTGCTAATACTGGGTTGACTATAACCGCTGTCACCATGCTAAGAGGCACTAGGTGAGTACCTAGCTGGCCGGCAGTGTTTCCGGCTAAATAGTTGGGAGCGGTGGTCACGCTGTGGATGTCTTTATGAACCCGGCAGCGACGCCCATGCTAGGACTCCTTTCCAGTGGCGGTTTCGACAGTTTATTTATGATTTTATTTCCTAATGTTATGTTGAATGAGGGTTCAAAACATAAGTATTATGAGATGGTTGACGGTTGACAGGCTACATTTGATACGAACAAAATCAATTTGGCGAACATAACTACATCATTATGTTACAGCCATCCAACTAGCAGTGTTTTTGTGAATACTACTAGCGCCATCTATCAGTAGATTTGAATACTGCCGTGGTTTTTCCTTTTGTCATATTTAGTTAGATATCCAACTTGTAGGTCGATAGTGATGATGATTGGATTGGTGAGTGAAAGTATTGAGTGTGATGCGTGTGAGCGTGTGAGCGTGTGAGCGTGTGAGCGTGTGAGCGTGTGAGCGTGTGAGCGTGTACTGAGCGGTCGGTCTGTGTGTCGCAGGCGTTCCACGAGACGGACCGCGTGCTGGCGCTGCACAACCACTTCCCGCTGGCGTGCCTGGGCGGCGCGTGCAGCACCTTCCCGCTGGACACGCGGCTGGCGCGCCTGCAGCACTACCGCGCGGACTGCGTGAGCGCGCTCAAGTCCTGCAAGGAGCTGAAGGCGGAGGCCGTGCGCGACGAGGCGCTGTGGCGCTGGCGCGAGCCGCTGGTGGCGCGCGTGGACGCCGTGCTGCGCGCGCTCGCCTTCCTGCCGCCGCTGCCGCCGCCGCCCACGCAGCCGCACCGGTGATGTCCATCCGCTACGCTTAGTCTTATGTATTAAATGCTAGTATTAAACGTATTTTTATAGTTACACTATCACGTGGTTTCATTGTTTACTACATGCCGTGTCGTATCTACACTGCACGCATATAAAATGCTTTGTCCTGAATGACTGACGGGTCAAAGCACAGCCTAGACTGATGATCGTAGACCTGAAACTTGGAGGGTGTGTTCTTTGTACGACGTAGGAATCCGATAAGAAAGGATTGTCCAAAATTCAACCTCTAAGAGAGTGAAAAAGGGAGTGTCATTTTCAAAGTCTTATTTACTTCTAGTATGAAAATTCATACACAAGTTTTTGTTTAGAAATAAATAAGAATTTATGTAAGTTCTTCTGAAAATCTATCCTTAGAGAGGGTGAAATAGGGGTTGAAAGTTTAATGGTACTAGCTGTTGCCCGCGACTTCGTTCGCGTGTATGTCGATAAGTAAAATTATATTGCTACGTAAAATTGCTAAGATAAAATATACCAACAGTCAAGTTCTGATTTGCCATTGCTTGACCCCTCTTAGACTTAGGTAGGAATTTGGCAGACTGTTATGCAAAGCACTGGCTATATCATCTTCATCGACACTTCTTGCTGGCTGACGCAGATTCAGCGATTAATGCCATGAATCGTGATCTAGAGAGAATTAATCAATGGGCTAAGTCATACGGCTTACAGATAAATCCGTCCAAGTGCCAGGCGATGATCTGGTAGTCGTTACTATCGCGCTGCGCTTGACACTTGCACTTTGCCGCCATTATACCTTAACGGGTCGATCATTGCGTTTACGGAATTGGCAAAGAATCTCGGTGTCTTAATTGATAGTAATCTTTCTTGGCGAGCGCAAGTAAATGAGGTTAGTCGTAAGGTGCACTTTTCCTTCCACTCTTTAAAAACTCTTCAATCCTTCTTGCCCTTTAAAACTAAAATTTATCTAGCGCAAACTTAAATTCAGCCGATCATTGATTACGCTGATGCCTGCTACCTGGATGCCACTGAGGAGCTCTTAAATAAGCTTGAGCGCTTGCAAAACTTATGCATTCGTTTTGTTTTTGGCCTGAGGAAATACGACCATGTCTCTCAGTTTCGCAAGGATCTCAAGTGGCTCCCTATCCGCCTTCGCAGGAACACTCGAATATTATGTCTGCTTTTTAACATCCTGTTTAATCCTGCATACCCAAGCTACCTGCGCGATCGTTTCTCGTTCTCTCGCCCTCCTAATGCGCTGTGTAGATCCCACCTCAAACATCATCTTAACTTCCAATCCCATAAAACCCACACATACTCCCACTCCTTCTCTTTTCACGCAGTACGATTGTGGAACTCACTCCCACCTAACATAAGAGATTGTAAAAATATTAACCTCTTCAAAAAGGAAGTCAAAGAGCATTATCTGTAAATAATGTGATACTGTATATATATATAGTATAAGTATGTATTAATTTATTATCATTATATATTTAGTTAAATCTATTTGTGTATATTTGTTTGTATGTCTATTGTAATATTATGTGTATTTACTTAGATTATAATTTGTTTTAGTTAAGTTAATAAGTACATAGAGTTTGTTTTAAGATTCCTTCTCTGCTTTTCGACACACTGTGTCTACCTACATTTCCTGCTGGTAGAAATTTCTTTTGAAATAAGTAGTACCTTTGTGCTCTTTTCTCTATACAAAATTTTCTTTTTAAGTATATTGTGTGTACATAAATAAATAAATCTTTTCTGTTCAAAATGCCGTCCAGCCCTAATACTTATCGTAATGAGAAACTTTTGCACACGATGTTGAAGAAAATTGCTGGTGGAAGGTTGCACACGCTCTGTTTATGTACCTTGCGGAAGTAGACTTCCCTATACTTCCTAAGGGGGTAACCAAAAAGAAGTCTACCATCGCAACAGATACAGTAGAGTAGACACTGCGTTGCCCGCACTTAGACTCCCATTCGGTCCGTTGCGCGTAAGTGTTCTGTCTAAGTTAGAGCCTAGCTCCGCCCGAATACACAGTAGCCTCCTGGGTGCTCCACAAGTTACTCAATACTCAATACTCAATCATTTATTGCATTCCATATGTATTACAAAGATGGTTTAAAATGGTTAAAGAACAAATATGGACCCTGTCGGGCACAGCAAATAATAGGAGAGAGGAAGAGTGCTTAGCAGTATGTCAAGGTATGAAATAGTATCAAAAATTATTACAGATGTTAAATTGGATGTATAATTGTAAAAACATGTATATATTTATTAGTTTCGTGCAGCGACCTCACCGTTCCAGGATTTGTTCACGTCGGGAAGCAACAGCCTCATTTCTAGGATGAACTAGGCGACTGATTTCTCAGCGTCGAAGCAACTTCTGCAAATTGGGCTGTCTATGGCGCCTTTTTTAAAAGGCAATCGACCCGTGATTATATTCATATTATTTCATTTATTTCTATATACATAAGATAAAAAAAACCGTGCTAGAACATTTTCGTGCCCGTGGTATAACAATCAATAAAATAATTGCACAGGATAAGTCTAACAGACTGTACTAGAGAAAATGACAATATAGATTTAAATAATATTGTACCAACTGAAGCATCTGATATAAACAAGACTGGGGGTTTGCCTAAAGAGTTAGAAATATTTGTGGGGGCCACGGTGATGTTGCGATACAATGTCGATGTGTCTAAGGGTCTAGTAAATGGTGCCATCGGTCGTATTACAGAAATTATATGGCCCTGTTCCGTAGAGCACAAATGTACGATACGGACATTATCCGTCCGTATCGACTTCGGCAAAGACGGGATTCACCTGATTCAACCGAAGTCTGTGCAATTTCCAGCGAAATACAGCCATGGCACCGCTGAACGCAGAATGTTGCCAATAGTACTATGCTGGGCTTGCGCAGTGCATTAAATACAGGGTAGTACGGTTGACTACGCCGTTGTGTATTTGGGCCCAAAGTTGTTCGCTGCTGGCCAAGCGTACGTGGCCTTAAATAGGGTTACATCGATAGAAGGCCTCCTCATAGAAGAATTAAACTATGAATTCAGTTGTCGTTTCATATAGATAGCCGATCTTTTAATATGTTATGGTTACTGACTGCGTAGCTCCTCAAAGATATTTCTAAGGATATGTTTTTAAGAAGGCTAGTTTTATGCTAAACTGAACGAATAATTGAAAATTGTACAAAACTTGTCGAAAAATGTTCATACTTACGTAATTTTAAAATGGTATTTTTTTCCTGACCAACAATTTTAATGAAGCAAAGCCTATATGTTGCTCAGAAATAAGTAGTAATCTAACTTTGAAAACCCCAAACAAATCTGTTCTGAATTATCGGAGATTATCGTGTAACTACAGACAGAAAAAAAATTGCTCTTTTTGTGTTCTATAGCTTTTTTTTATCACCCCTACTAAATTTTTGGTGTACAAAAGTCATAGTTTCTACTGTTTTAGTAGTTTTACTGTTTTAGTACCTAAAATTACAGTAGATTATACATCGAGGTTGTATAGCAGTGTCGTATGACACGTTCAACATGAAAATATGTGAATCCAGACCGTAGGTAATGTAATCAGAATTATTTTAACTCAAGAGCGTTGCGAGTTGGTTTAGAGTTTTACGCAACGAGCGGAACGAGGGAGTTAATACTTGGATTCTGAATACTGCTCGGTGATCAAGAAAGCTCAATGCAAAGACCTACTATCTCTTTGAGGAGCACCACTGCACCAGGTCTACTCTGCATTTGGCCATTGAGAACATTTTAACATTACTTTTTGAATGTAGGTACGTGTTACATTTTGTTTTATTTTTACACAAAGTTTTATATTCATTTCTTTATTTGTATTTATATCTTTGTGTTATTTATGTCTTATTCTGAGAAGACCAGGAGACCGTGAAAGGCAAAAAACTGCCACTAGAATTAAATAGTTCAGCAAGGCGGGAAATCGGTATCCTTTTGGGGTGGTATTATTATTGGAGCTAGAACGCCTTTGTTCCCGCATCGAGGCTTCATGAAAGTAGACATATATAAAGCAGTTGCTATTGATAGAATTTCAGACCATTCCGACTAAATCCGGCACATCGACATGCTGCTCTCCAAGAATACGACATTAACGTAAACGCACCTAATAACGACCCGTTAAAATCCGCGCTCATTACCGCCCTATTCAGAAAACTATCATTTTTATGTCATGTATTAAAGCTACACAATTGGTTGCTTTAAAAAAAATGTAGATGTATTTGTATTGCAAATGTTCATCTCTTGTTTGGGTGCGTAACTCGATGATTTAAATAATAATTGCTCACTTCGTCCGTGGACGCGGCACCTTAGTGCATTTTCCATAGTGTGGCATTCCCGATGGCGTAAGTACTCTTGTTTCTTTTTTAGCAGAAGATTATATCGTCTTTTGATGCATTTTTGATACTTTCAGGAACACAAGCAATGATTCATTTTAGTGAGATACTATTTTATTTTGCTTAAAATTCAATATTAAAAATAGGCGGTAATAGGAACAAAAATCACAATTTTATTCCTATTGTCGACCCATGTCGCTGATAGGTACTTGTTGTATCTTTTGTGTGCCATGATTTTTGTTAAAATGCATAAATTAATAGGCAGGAGGCTATACTAATTCAGTTCCTTAGTATGTTAACTTATATTTGAGCTATTAACGCCATATATTCAAGAGCTTTAGTAGCCGTATACACTAACTTTGTTCTTATATAAATATTTTGATGAATAAAGGAGGTATAACTTTAAATTGTGTATTTTTATAGTTGAAATATCATTATTATAAAATATTTTTAGCAACCGCACCACTTAAAATCAAATACATGTACAAAAATCACATGTATTTACACAATTCATATACATTCCCCTGGGTCGGTAATAGGTTATACGATTTCCTTTAAGAAAACCTATTACCGATCTACTTGTACATTTAAATATAATGTCTATAAACATAAAGTTATTTAATAAAAAATAATAGTATTCCATAATATACAGATTTAAAATAACATAAGCTTTAATTATAGTAATACTTAGCTAACATTTTAAATATGTGGAAGTCATATGGTAATTTTAATTACTATTTGCTATCCGTTTACAGTATATCCTAGACTTAGTAAATAAATGTTGTTTCAGAAACATGGATCGACGAAAACGTAACCAATATATTATTATACAGTATACAGTTAATCAACTTGACGCTCTGCACTGATGGCTATCACTAATGGAGCAAGTAGACATCTATGAAACCTCGAAGAAGTTTGGGATTCCCAGAACAACTCTTCGTGACAAGAGAGATAAAAAGTACCTACTCTAATGAAAACTGTGGTGTTCCGACCGTTTTCACCAAGGACGAAGAACGTCAGTTAATAGACTGGATCCACTATTTGGGAACATTAGATTTTCCTGTAACAAAGACCAGCTACTGGAAACGGTCTCAAAATTAGTGGAAACATTAAAGCGCCCGAACCCATTTATACACGTTAATTCTATAATGCCATTTTCTCTTGTATAATACCAAATGCCCCCATTGGTTATATATTATAGTAGTTATAATCAATGCTGGCCTTTGGTAATTTGTTATACATAATTCGTACAAATATGATATTTTTATTGATTTAACGCTGTTAAGAATATATATAATTGTTAAGTGTTGATAGCATTCTGTACTGTGTTGGAGTATTTATATAAACAGTTCAATTTACACGAGCATTTTTATTTAACTTTAACGGTTCCATTTATTTAGTGGTCGGTATTAGGTGTCACATAAACGGTATTAGGCACACACCCGATATTTTGAGTCGGTAATAGGGACATGACCCTTTTTCCTTTTATTTAATTTTTATTTTTTTAAGTAATTATTTGATTATCTGTTCTTATACATAACTAAAAAAATCGATAATTCCAGTACTTGAAAAAATATTTTTATTGAAACCACATATTAGGAATGTGCTTATTTTTTTGTATCAATCTGAACTCCGCTTAAACTGGCGGTAATGGGTGCGTTTACGTTACAAGGTTAGACTGGCCTGCCGGCTCGCCTGATTTAAACCCAATACAGGAAGCGTGGGATGCTCTTAAGCGAGCTATTTGGAACCGTCAGCCACATCCCCAGACAGTGCCAGAGCTCAGGGAAGCGGCTATTCAAGAACGGGGCAGGTTACCCCAAGAAGTGCTGGATAACTTGATCCAGGGGAGAAAACACAATCTCTTCAGCTTTATAATATTAGTATAAATTGAACTAGCTGTCCCTCGAGGCTTCGCTCCCGTCAACTTTTTTTTTTTGTTTCTTTCATAAGAACATTCTACTCATAATCACAAACACAACAAAAAAAAAATAGCGAAATCGGTCCAGCCGTTCACGCGTGATGCTTGAAGCAAGGGAAAAAGGGATTCATTTTTTTATATTATATAAGATATAAACCTTTTATTAATAAATTGTTGTTTAAGTTTGGTTAAACAGTCTTTTTCTTTGTATCAATTTCCTGTTACTTACTCTGATTCTTCTGATTCTGATAATCTTTGTTAATAAGAAATAATTTATTTTTTTAATTTCAAACAGGGTTTTTCTTTAAAGAAAACACAACAAAGAATTTTTTTGATAAAGTTAAGTTAAAAAAAATATATTTCAGCTTATGCTAGTGATCACAAACTTTTTTTGATGTGTGTATTTATATCTTAATACTTAATAGTCATTGTTCTGTATGTGTATCCTTGGCATCACTTTCGGGTCCTGTCATAATAATATTTACTTATTGATTTATTTATATATCGCAGCATGTATGCAGTATGCTGAATCTGGGACCTTTTTGGCCTCGCACAGATTAAATATTTCAGGATGTAGCTTAACTGCGTTAATTTATTTTTATTAAAGTTAGTTTTACTTATTTTTCTTCTTTCTTTCCCTCTTCTTCTTTCTTTATAAGTATTTTCTTCCACGCTGCGAGAGAAAAGCACAGCGATCAATCATTATTAATTATTCATTTTTATAATTTAAGGAAGTTCTTTCTGGGTATATTGAGTTTGTATTCACCTTAACATGAGTAAACTTATATGTAGCAGGATAATATGTGGCACATACACGTAAACAGGAAAAACTATGGAAAAATAAAAGTACGCAAAATATTTGAAATATTCTCCTGTCTCCTGGCAATTATGTTATAGCAAATAGTTTCTGACACGTTGCGTGCTACGCTGCTACTTACCTTTCAGAACAGTTGTAGCAAAGAGTAGTTATTTGAATAGTAGTTGCAACTTAATTTTATGGTTCTAGTTCGCGCCCTGGTCGCGTACGCGCCTGGCGCCTGGGCGCCACCACTCACTGTAAAAATTAAAAATATCAAGCTGTAAAAATACAAAGCCGTGGTCGTACTGCCATTAAAATGTTGAAGGTGTGTGCAGCACCTGCGCGGTGCCGCGGTGTAGTGCGGTGCTGCGACCTCGGCTTTACCTTCACCATTTCTGTACCTACCTGTGATTCTGATATCAATCATTTTATTGGTTCGTATTGCTTTTATGATTCCCTACATTTCCTTTAGCTGTGCCGTAGTCGTCTGAAGGGGTAAATACAACGACTTATTATATCAGTCAGTAGAATCGCCTTCAAACGCTCGGATCGCAATAAACGTTGCCATAGCTTGTTATTTCTGGACTTTTATAACTACAATATACATCTGTCTAGTGCCTAAAATGAAGTGTGGTGTGTGTGATGTGTTTTCATCTCGACGCAGGACGGTTCTATGTACCTACTTGTACGTCTGCCTCCTGTAAACCGGAGGGTGTGGGAACACACTCCTTACCGAGCTATACTAAATTTAGAGGGTATATAAAAAAAAAGGAAAACATACAATTAAACAAGTAACATTCTAAACAATACACAGTTTATTTATAATCAAGCACTAGGCAGTTACTTACTGTTAGTTAATAATTACAAGGTAGTTAGTAAGTTAGGTAGCTCTTTAGTGAATTTAATAATGACTATACTTAAATCTAGTAATAGTGATAGTTTAGTTAACGGAACAAAGCACACGATGACTGTCCTTGCAGGGCAGGTTATCTGCTCCTGGTGGTGAGTTGGTCACACAGTCACGTTACACCCGTCCTGCCGCTGCCATGGGATCGCCATGCGGTCGGCGCTCTCCTGGCGCCTTGTCTATCAGCGTCTGTCTCTAGGCTAGCTAAAAGAGCCAGGCCTGTGACAATATCCCCCTGATCAGAAACAAGAACTGAACCTTCAGAGAATAACAAAAGTAACCAACCGCGTGGTCTCTTAACTTGAGATAATTCGGGAACGAAGCCTACGTCAGTAGGTAAGCACCAAGCGGTAAGCGCGACTACTCCTTCTGGTCTGTCGGCGCCGGCTGCCAGCAACCGGTTCTCGTCTTTGCTTAGTTCTCAAGCGTGAAGAAGTCTTTTCCATCCCCTATTATCTACCCGTAAGGTACTTACTTCTCTGTCGAATATTTCTGTAGTATTGCTTGTTGGCTCTATTGATAGGGATGTATACTGTCAATAATTCCGTCGTCGTAAAATAGATGGCGTTATGTGTTGGTTTGTATAGCGACCCCGCTAGATGGCGCTGGGCAAGTGTTTTGTTTGGTCTTTGATCGTATTGCTTGGCAGGCGTGTTTACAAGTTATCGTCCGGGAGGATCTTGGTCATGGAAACCTGTTCCCCACCTGGCACGGTGGGGAGCGTGGGTGATGGCCTTTGTGTATCGCGAATTCGCGACTACAATTAGGTACTGTTCATAGTAACAGAGGGCAGTTCTCGGGTTGTTCTTTTACTTTTGTATTACTGAGCTGTCTTAATGGTCCGCGAACCAGCAACAGGTTTCCATGACCAAGATCCTCCCGGACGATAACTTGTAAAATGGTTAAGAGGTTAAGAGAGCTTTATCATGGACTTCTGTGAAAGTCAGCTGCGATTCGGTGGGTGGGTTACGCAGTGGCAGCCTCACAAACACGTTGTTAAGCAGTGGCAGCCTCACAAACACGTTGTAAATAAATAAATAAATAAATAAACATTCTTTTTAGTCATTCCTCCCGAATGAAAATTGTGTCAGATTATAGCTAACCCAATACCTTGCAGAAAAAAACGTCAGCTGACTCTAGAGTAGTGGAAAATACGTCAGCTGGTCACACGAGCTGATTTATTTTATTACTTGCAGGATCATATTATTAACTATCAGCTGACAATTTTGTATCCGGGAGAAAATTACGTGTCTAAAGTTATAAGACTTTATGCTTCATGCTCCGACTGAAAGATTTATCTTTAATTAAAAATTAAATTTGTGTCGAACATGGTTTTAACAATGGATGTATTACAAAAATATAATAACTTAACTTAATATTAATTCAAAATAAATTCAATTCAATAAATGGATGTCAGTAAATGTCAGAAATATTAAATATAAACGTGTCATATTTTTAAGTCCTTGGATAAATTTATCAACATCTTTTTAAATTGTATGCATGCCATAGTTATAAATTATCCCAGTGCGTTTTGAAAACATCGTGTAATCATTAGATAGATTCTTATTTGAGTCCAGAAAGTATGCATGCTCATGTGTCATTGTGTCGAGATAAAGTATGAATGCTCATGTGTCATTGTGTCGAGATAAAGTATGAATGCTCATGTGTCATTGTGTCGAGATAAAGTATGAATGCTTATGTGTCATTGTGTCGAGATAAAGTATGAATGCTCATGTGTCATTGTGTCGAGATAAAGTATGAATGCTCATGTGTCATTGTGTCGAGATAAAGTATGAATGCTCATGTGTCATTGTGTCGAGATAAAGTATGAATGCTCATGTGTCATTGTGTCGAGATAAAGTATGAATGCTCATGTGTCTTTGTGTCGAGATAAAGTATGAATGCTCATGTGTCATTGTGTCGAGATAAAGTATGCCTGCTCATGTGTCATTGTGTCGAGATAAAGTATGAATGCTCATGTGTCATTGTGTCGAGATAAAGTATGCATGCTCATGTGTCATTGTGTCGAGATAAAGTATGAATGCTCATGTGTCATTGTGTCGAGATAAAGTATGCATGCTCATGTGTCATTGTGTCGAGATAAAGTATGCATGCTCATGTGTCATTGTGTCGAGATAAAGAAGGTTGTTAAATACTTCGATCCTCCAATTCTAGATTGTTTTATTATTGTTGTAATTGTAAGTTGGAGGACAAATTATAATATTAGTGTGTATATATATGTTTTATGATCTGTAGGGGCGCCGGGCGTCCGAATAAATTATACCCGCTAAAAGTAGTCCATTTATTTATTTTATTATTTATGTACACACAGAAAGTTAACATTATAAATATTATATTTATAAAATATAGTTCGATGCATTCCACATAGACTGCGTCACACCATCTATAACACCCTAGTAAAACCACACCTGCTTTATCTGGTTGAAGTATGGGGCAGTGCGGCCAAAACAAAGCTAGATAATCTCCAAGTTGCACAAAACAAATTAGTAAAAATGATTTTTAAGTATCCATATTTAACACCAACAAGCACAGTGTATGAAGAAATAAAAATAATGAACATTAGACAGCTATATATTTACAACACTTGTATTTTTATCCGGAAAGCTCTTAACAAAAGTATACAGACAACTCTGTCGTTTACTAAAGTCAAGCAAGTAACCCAACGTAGCACACGTCGAGCTAGTTTACTTATCTTACCAAAAATGAGAACCAAGTTCGGTAAGAAAAATTTAACATTTGAAGGAGCACAGTTGTACAACAATATACCGTCATGCATAAAAAATGTACACTCATTCAATGCATTTAAGAAGCAATTAGCCCAATATTTAATTAATAAATAAATAATAACGAGGCAAATAATTACACATAAGGGAATGCATTGGATGCGTGAAAAACTAAATTTATTTTATTGACGAACTCAATTATACCTAGCATAAGGTAAACATTGTTCTCATGTAAGTGACTTTGTGTCTTTTTTGAGAATAAATATCTTTAAACCTATAAATATAAGTACAAAGGAACTGCTTATTTCCAATGACATTTCTTCCAGCAGACCTGCGACAGGAGACATGAGAAATAGATGTAGACAATAGTGCATAGAATAATATGTAATTATTCTAAGCAATAGTGTGTAAGAACAAGCGAAAAGGAGTATGCAAAGCCTTAAAATTAAAGTAAAAAAATAAGGATAAATAAATACGAAAAAATAATTTTAAAATATAAATAAATACATATATAATAATATAATAAAAAAAAAATGCGCTTACGCAGGTAACAGGGGTAAGAAGGGTAGTGAAGTATGATGAAAAGAAGACAAAGAATCCGAGTGTTCCTGCGAAGACGGATAGGGAGCCACTTGAGTTCCCTGCGAAGGTGAGACACATGGTCATACTTTGTAGACCAAACACAAGTCCAATGCATAAATGTTCATGCGAAGACGGATAGGGAGCCACTTGAGTTCCCTGCGAAGGTGAGACACATGGTCATACTTTGTAGACCAAACACAAATCCAATGCATAAATGTTCCTGCGAAGACGGATAGGGAGCCACTTGAGTTCCCTGCGAAGGTGAGACACATGGTCATACTTTGTAGACCAAACACAAGTCCAATGCATAAATGTTCCTGCGAAGACGGATAGGGAGCCACTTGAGTTCCCTGCGAAGGTGAGACACATATAATATAATATAATAATAATAATATAATAATTTATTCAAGTAAAAAGTTAGTACAATTGTGATTTACATGAATTACAATTGAGAATGTTTTTAGTTCTACCTGTAATGTAGACCTGCCTGATCTAGGTTAATAAAAAAAAACCTGTGTTTCAGGCCATCTATTTAGATCAAACATTTAAATGAAAAACAAAATGAAATGGATGCAAAATAATAAAAGAAAAGAAGACAATATTTTCAATGACTTAAAAGTAACATGTTGAGTAATATTATTTTAAACTAGATTAAGTATGATATTATATTTAAACAAATTTACGAACAATATTGTAGCCAATAAAGTGGAGACTTAATAATTAATTAAAGTTAATTACATTAGAAAAGAGGCATTATTTTACAATTTCTAGAAGTTTTTCCGTGTCTGCATAATTCTGTTTTGCTAAATATTCCTGAACTAGTAAATTACACCTATTATAACTTAGACTATAGATCTTTAGTATTCTGTTAAACTGATTATACAAGTAGGGTCCTAAAAATAAGTAGAATCGCTGAGCATAAGCATGTTTAGTTCGAAAGTTAGTGCATACCAAATCTTTTCTTCTTCTATCTGATGGTAATGGGTTAAAATAAAGGTTAGTATGTTGGAGCAAAATTACCTGCAAAACAAATAGTTGGCGTACTGTTAGGACCTTACATGCCATGTATAGTTGGTCTGTGGGAAATCGAAAGGGGCGAAAAGTAGAAACTTTTAAAACTGCTCTTTGGGCGCGTTCTAAGTGCAGCATGATCGATTTAGCGGCGCCACCCCATGACGTAATACCGTAGGTAATAATAGATTGACACAAAGCCAAATAAACCTGTTTAATTAATTTAAAGTCGGCTATGTTACGTAAGTTTTTAAAGATATATATTAGTTTACGCACTCTGTTACACAATAAATCGATGTGTTTGCGGAAGTTTAGGTTTGCGTCAATCGTGATACCTAAATATTTTATATGGTCAGTTTTTGCTAAACTAGGACAAGTACATGCGATATCAGCACAATGAAGGTGACAATTGTTATGCGCTTGAATGCTTAGATTAGTAAGCGTTGGATAGGTGTTTCTCATTGTAAATAATAAGTATTTGGTTTTATCTGTATTTAAACTTAAGAGATTATCGTGAAGCCAATTAGAAACAGTATCGAAACCATTTTGTGCTACCTCATAGACCTCGACTTTTGATTTAGCTGTAAAAAGTAGAGCTGTGTCATCAGCATATGAAATAATTAAACCGTTCTCGAGGGTCAAATTGCACAGGTCATTTATATAAATAAGAAACAAGGTAGGACCCAAAATACTACCCTGTGGGATTCCGTAACAGGTATTTTTAAGTTCAGAACTGATGCATTGACCCACTTTTACAGACTGATGGCGATCACTTAGGTAATCAGATAATAATTGCAATTGTGCTCCCCGTATTCCCAGCTTCTCCAGCTTGTTCAAAAGCAAAGTACAAGAAATTGTATCAAAAGCTTTGGCGAGGTCTAAAAAGATCCCTAGGGTGTGCAGGCCGTTATCCAGGTTTGTGCTTATATAATTTGTTAGATGGTGAACAGCTTGGCTCGTTGATCTTTTAGGCCTAAAACCAAATTGTTGATCAGAGAGTAATTTATTACTTTCAAGGTATTTTACTAATCTACTATTTATAATTTTTTCCAATATTTTTGACAGGCCAGTTAAAACTGATATTGGCCTGTAATTATTTACACAATTTTTGTCTCCAGATTTAAACACAGGGGTGACTACGGCTTTTTTAAGCAATTTAGGAAATATTCCTCTGGTTAAACATAACTGAAAAATATGAGTTAAAGGAGGGGCAATGACGTATTTAAATCTTTTTAGTATGCTATTAGGTATGTCGTCATATCCTACGGCACAAATTTCTTTTAATCCATTTATAATATCTACTACCTCATCAACATCGGTATCTAATAAGACAAAAGAGTTTTGTTTTGCATATGTTTTAGTTTGGCTATGACTGGAAGAACTAGATCTATTAGAAAATAAGATTTTTTCTGCTAAGTTTTTTCCTACGTTAATGAAAAAGTTGTTAGTTTTGTTTACTGCTTCGGTAGGGCTCCGCTCAGACGATAAAAGATCAAGTGCTGGTTCGGCATTTTTTGACCTAATAGTGTTAGTTTTTATGAATTTCCATATAAGTTTAGTGTTTTTACCTGCTTTTTGTAGTTGAGTCTGATCGTATTGGTTTTTTAGCTTTTTCAAAAGGTTATTACAGAAATTCCTATATCGTTTGTAAATAATTGATAGTTGTTTATCACCCGGTGTATTTTTTAATTTTTGGTGGAGTTTATCTCTATGCCTAATGCAGCGGACAAGTTCGGGCGTAATCCATGGTTTAATATTACCATATTTCCTAGGTATTACTTTAGTAAATGTATTTTTCCTTATCGTAGATTGCAACACATCGACGAAGTATTGTAAAGAAATATTTGGATCGCGTGAATTGTAAACGGGGTCAAAATTAATACCGCGTAAGTCAGTTTCAAGACTCGTCATATTGATTTTAGTATAGCTGTGCATGCAGTTATTACGAGGTGAAGTTATTTGCCATGTTAGTAAAACAGCTTGATGATCGGTAAGTGATGAGTTAGTAACTAAGGTTTTGGAAGGACTCCGCAATTTTATAAGGATATGGTCCAGACAAGAGCCGCTCTGGTGGGTTGGGTGATAATGAGCTGGTAATAATCCATGAAAAGAGCAAATGTTTAGATAATTGTGAGAATGAGTATCATTTTTTTCGGCGGCAATGTTTATGTTGATATCTCCTACCAGTACGATATTTTTAAACGAGGATAATTTTCTTAAATTACTGTTAAGCGAGTACAAAAACCCATCAATACTTAGGGATGGTGGCCTATATATAGCCATTATTACTGTATCGGGAAACATTTTAATTACTAAGCAATTGCAGTCTGGAAAAATAGGTTCCTCTACTAATACTTTTAAATTATTTTTAATATAAACGACGACACCATCATTCTGGTTGAACGTTCTGTCGCTTTTGTGAAGATTAAATCCATCGGGAGTTGGTAAATTGGCCGTCTGCTTAGATAACCAACACTCTGTCAGAACGATAATGTCGCAGCATATATCAAGATCTTGTAACAAAACTTGGAAACCATCAAAATTACGGGTTATACTGCGTATGTTTTGTGTAAGAATGGTCAATGTTTTGTCCCCTTTAAAAACTAAGTTTTTGCACTCCTCGACATTACAGATTTTAGTTTCAGACACGGAAAACCGATCGAGATCACAAATAAGCTGATTAGCCATGCAAAGAATATTATATGTAGAAGTTAACTTACTATCTATGTGCTAAATTAACTAGTAAATTGGCGGCGCTCCTAGGCGCCCTCATAGTCAATGGAATTAATATAATTGTCCTCTGCATATTTACGTGCTGGGCAATTTACATCACCTGTTGGATGATCATTTATCCGCTTAAAGCGTTTGCAGGTCGCACATTGAGGCGGAGAACCTTTATTATTACATTCCTTGAATGAATGTCCTGTTTCACCACAGAGGTTGCAGGTAGCGCTCGATTCTTTACAAAATTTGGCTGCATGTCCGAACTGCTGGCAGTTAAAACACCTGGTCACAATCGTGAAATCTCTCACTGGACACGATGTCCAATTTATGAAGATTCGTCCTTGGTCAATCAAGATTTTCCTAATATTTGCAGGTACTTCCAATATGTAATTGCAGGTAGGTCGTTCTTTCTTACCTGACTTATGGCTCAACTTCAAACTTTCTAAGAAGGACTCACGAGTAACGTTCGGTAATTTATCACTCAAATTTTGGACGTAAATGCATTCGAAAACCTCTTTTTCCGTAAGGGCTACGGGGACACCAATGACCGCAATCCTTGGGCGACGTTTGGACGGTTCTTCAACCTTAAGGCCTGAGGAAACTAGCTTCTGCGAGCTTTTTAATTTATTAATGTCGTCTTGATTATCCGTTCGGATGATAACGCCTCCGTTTCTAATTTTCCTTACACCGCGGACATGGAGCTTCAATTCCTCAGGCGAGATAATTTTTTGAACCAACGACTTGGTATCATCACTGGTTTTAGTCTTATCGCTGGGATAAATAGCGACCGAACTAATATTTTCTGGACGAATAAATTTATCTGTACCTTTCTTCACCATGTTAGCGTAGGAGCTAGTATCTGCTTGATTTCGGCTCATTTTCGTTTCCATGACTTCTTTGAACTGACAAAGGGATTCCGAAACATTCTGCTGCACTTGCAGGTGCTGGATAGTGGTGTGCGCTTGGATTGATTTTTGCTTCAGCGATTGGTACAACACGGCCATCTGAGATGTCCCGTGATTGACTTTTCGACAAAGACCGGTGACACGGAGTTTTTGGTCGGAATTCATTTTTCCCTCCCCCACAATCGTGCAGATTTCATTCAGAATTGTGTCGATGGACCCAAGCCATCTCTGAATCTCCGACGTAGAGACGATTTCATTTGGGAAGTCGTTCTCTGTGGCTGCTGGCGGCACAGGTTCTCTTGTTTGGTTTTGGACAGCCGGCGATGGCGTCGGAGGGGGACTACGTCGTACCAATTGGCTGCGGCCAAAAGGGCTATCTCCTGCGTTAGACATACTTCTAACACACATGGTCATACTTTGTAGACCAAACACAAATCCAATGCATAAATGTTCCTGCGAAGACGGATAGGGAGCCACTTGAGTTCCCTGCGAAGGTGAGACACATGGTCATACTTTGTAGACCAAACACAAATCCAATGCATAAATGTTCCTGCGAAGACGGATACGGAGCCACTTGAGTTCCCTGCGAAGGTGAGACACATGGTCATACTTTGTAGACCAAACACAAATCCAATGCATAAATTAATGTTCCTGCGAAGACGGATAGGGAGCCACTTGAGTTCCCTGCGAAGGTGAGACACATGGTCATACTTTGCAGACCAAACACAAGTCCAATGCATAAATGTTCCTGCGAAGACGGATAGGGAGCCACTTGAGTTCCCTGCGAAGGTGAGACACATGGTCATACTTTGTAGACCAAACACAAATCCAATGCATAAATGTTCCTGCGAAGACGGATAGGGAGCCACTTGAGTTCCCTGCGAAGGTGAGACACATGGTCATACTTTGTAGACCAAACACAAGTCCAATGCATAAATTTTGCAGTCGCTCAAGCTTGTTTAATAGTAATCAATACGAAAACCATCGAGATATAAAGGCGATATAGTTGAAATAACAGCAGCAGTACGAACGAACGTATCTGCTACCTATGATCATGGCCTGCGATTAGTTGAGTTGACGTGGTAGTCGTGTGCGTGTGTACTGCTAATATCCTACTCTCCCATCAAGAAAAAATTGCATGAGAATTCTTTAATTCTGGTGTCTATGTCATTTAATAGTTGTTGGTTTTACAGTTCGGCATTAGATAATGACGTGTTTTCTGAAATTAACTGAGCGTAGTTTCCGTAACAATTAAGTTCCCGCAAACGTTTCTAACTTTGTTCTTCTTGTTGGTACTGTATCCTGCGTCAGTCGAGCAGTTAAGAGTGTGGTATTTTAAATTTTCATTCCCTTATGGATAAATGTGAGCTCTCACATTATTTTTATTATCTTCAGTCGGTGTGCTGTCGCTTTTGGAAAGTTTTGCGCAGCATGGCTTCGGCATGTCTGCGGTGAAATTTTAAGCGCAAATGGCGCATAGTAATTTCCAGAAATACACAGCTCATCGTAGGACATGACTGAAGCTACTTCAGTATTGAGAAGCATTGACCCGTGTCTGCGAAATTGCTTTCCATTGGTAGGGACATCTGGTTAGGAATAGGTAGGTGGTTGACCCTTCCAAAGCTTTGAATAGATGATTACTAGAGGATTTCATTTGTTGAGGGGTAACTCAGAAACTACGGGAAATTAAAGAGGAAATGGAGAAATGAAATAAATATATTGGCGAGAACCGCCCGAATTCACATCAATACAAGTTCTTCTATAAAAACAATCAAATTACTTATCCTTCAACTTCAAACCTAAGTATGCTATACTTTTTAATTGACCGTTCCAAAGTTTTACAAATGGCCAAAGCCAATCTCATAAAACTTTGAACATACTAGCTAGACCGTCCAAAGCCAAGGACACACAATCGTCACAGTACTAAATTGCAGATATTATGTACAGGCTGTAGTTTCTAATTGTAGGAGTTGTTTATGCTTAGGATTTGTTATTATATTTTTAGTTTGCTTGTCGAGGGTCGGTGGTTTTGTTTTATTTTGCATGTCGAGGGTATTTATTCGGTTTTGTAAACATTGCAGATATTGCGGTTCTGGAGATGTGGTTGCCTGTTCCAAAATGTCAGGAAAAAAAATCGAAAAGACCCTGTCAGATATAATAAATTGGATGGAAAATAATAATTTAAATATAAATATTAAGAGAGATAAAATTAATACAATTTAACTCATATAATACCAAACAGTTGGCTCTAAAAATTATTTGTACGGATGAAGAGGTAAAACAGGTAGATGAATTGAAATTTTAAGGACTTAATTAATAATAATAAATAAAACTTTTATTTCGGGTGGCATAGACCCATAGAAAAATTAAATTAACCTAGTCAACACGCACGCTTTGCTTTCTTTGCTATGACTCGCCACACCAACACAAGTCATAACCCAGTGATATTGGAAGGGACAAGTGTAATCGAAACGTACAGCTATTGCGTTCAGAATGCTGTTGTTGCTACCCCGCATACGGACCAGCAGAGAAGCTGCTTTTTTACGCATTGAGGTCACTTGTCACAATGTGACCTAGATATTTAAAACTTTGAACCTGCTGTAAGGCACTTCCATTGAGAAATACAGGAGGCACATGGGTTGGCTGGTGTTTGCCAGATTTAAATACTAAAATTTCACTCTTTTTAGAGTTATATTGTAACCCATGCGCCTCCGCATACTTCTCACATATATACAAAAGTTTCCTTAGCCCATTTATGGAGGGGCTCAGCAGCACCATATCGTCTGCATAGCTAATATTGTTAAAAAAAGTGTCATCAATGTGGCAGCCAACATGTGTGCTACTGAGCCGCTCGACAAGCTGGTTAACATAAATGTTAAATAACAGAGGAGAACTCAAACCACCCTGCCTGACGCCACATTCCAACTTGTACTCATCCGACAGCGCCCCGGCCCACCTCACACGGTTTTACTGGTTCGCATACCAATACCTCAGGAGAGAGATATACTCCCCCGGCACACCCGCGCTGCCCAACTTGTCCCACAGAAGGTTATAACTGACAAGATCGAAAGCCTTGGACAAGTCTAGGAAGCACGCGTATACGTATACGTCCTTCTGGCAGTATAGTACCCGACAGCAAGCTTTAGACTCAAAATGGCACTCTCAGTGGACAACCCTGCTCTGAACCCAAACTGGGCATCATGCAGGTCGACTATTTTCGCGAGGTTCGCATTAAGCATGCTGTCAAGACTTAATTTAGATACTTACTTAAACATCTAAATTGGAAATGCCACGTGGATCAAATATGTCAGAAACTTGATAGGTTTGTGTTTGCGTTGAAAAAGTTAAGACAAAATGTATCCGTAGATGTTGCTCTTGCGGATTATCATGGTTATGTGTCATCTGTCCTAAGCAATGGATTAATTATGTGGGTACTTTAAGCAACGTAGTGAGGTTCTACAGAGACAAAAAAGGGCTAAGTTTCTCAATCTATTATATCACCCACCAGGTCATAAAGATATTTATAAAAAAAATGTTTATAATATGTGTGTATTGATATATAATAACATTCCAAATGAATTTAAATTGTTGCAGGGTATATTATTTACTACAGCTAAAGGCTACAGCATGAGTGTTTCTATACTATTAAGGAATTCATGGAATTTAAAAATTAATTTAAATGATGGAATAATTCGAATAATAGATTTTATAATAATCGTAATAATGCTATTTTTTTCTTATCTGTATTTTTTAAGAAATATTTAAATTACATAAAATATGTAAGTGGAAAGATGAATAAAGGTAATCATAGTAATTAGAATTGCATGAAAACAATAATAATGAAAAAATTTAATCTCAAATCTCAAATTGTTTATTGCAATCCATAATGTACACATACCCCTTTACACCCGACTTGATACGATAGTGAGACTTGATTTTCAAAAATTCTGGCGCGTACACAAATCGACTTTTCGAGATGCAACCGGCCTCGATCGATCGGGAGACTATCTTATTCTTGGAAAAAATACGCACCGGCCACTTGCGAACGAGTTTGAATCTGTCAATCGCCCGTTACCACTGTGAAGGATGGTTGCGTTTGTTGGCGCGCAAACTCGCCTGGGTAAGTATTTGGTTATTCATTAAATATATGCAATGTATATTATTTTTTTGTGTTATTTACTTACTTTAAGAATTGTTTTATACCTGTATGTATGTAATTTGAACCTAGCATGTTTACTTATGTGTATATTGTGACTCAAAATCAAGGACGCACGATCGTGTGGGTTCGGTGATGCGTACTAAATAGCTTCATATATTTTTTTTCCTAAACATGATTTTCCTCTACTTATAATCGTTTAATTAGGGATTTTTCTTTATTTTTAGGAAATTTCTTTTAAGTCGACTAAGTTAGCAAATTGGAATGACTCAAAAATTGAGGAATTTGCTAATGATGATGATGAAAATATTGTTGCAAGAGTCTTAGATCACCTAGAAGAGAGTGGATCTGGTTTTGGCGATGAATCCTCTGAAGTGGATGAGGCACCACCATCTATCCCAACAATATCCAGAAGCAGGGGATCCACTAGAGGCAGATCAGGCAGGGAAACGTCAAGAGCAAGGGGTAGAAAAGCAAGACTGTTGATTGTTTTGTCAAAGACATTATACCAAATGTTTAACAACTCATTATTAATATCGTTAATAAATGACTAATGATTATAAAGACTGTTTAATTAATTTATTTTCATTTAATATCAAACCATATCTCCAAACTAGACTAAACTCACATCTCGAGCTACCTCCTAAGCCCCACGCTCGTGAGGGTAAGTTTTCAGGAAACCAGAGACTTCAGGATTTTTTAAATTATTTTTAGCATGATACTTATGCACCCATAAAAAAGTCATGTGAATTTTAAAGAAGTCTGAGTAAATAATTTTCTTCGGGTGTAAAGGGATACAGGTGGTAAAAGAATAAAGGGTGCTAATTAAACAGGCTTCTTTTTAATATCATTATTCGCCTCCAAAAATGTATGTTGCCTTCTAAATTACTAAGTCAGCCACAATTAACGAGCATCTAAAGATTAACTATCTTAGCCACTAGTTATCTTCTATGTAAACCACTCTTATTACAATTCAGCATGATTTATTTATTTATTTATTTATTTATTTATTTTATTATTTATGTACACACAGAAAAATAGTAAAATTTAACATTATAAATATAAGTACAAAGGTACTGCTTATTTCAAATGAAATTTCTTCCAGCAGACCTGCGACAGGAGAAATGAGAAATAAATGTAGACAATAGTGTGTAAGAACAAGTGAATAGGAGTATGCAAAGCCTTAAAATTAAAGTTAAAAATAAATAAATACGAAGACATAATTATAAAATATAAATAAATATATATATATATACCTACCGAACATTATAATATAATATATAGGATATTTAAAATTATCATAGTTGAGAGAAGAGGAAGTGCTCTTTGAGTCGATTCTTAAAAAGAGAAATAGATTTTAAGTCACGAATGCTAGGCGGAAGTGAGTTCCACAACCTAACTGCATGAACAGAGAAAGAGTAGGAATAATAGCTGGATTTATGAGGATGATGGTTATTTTTTGCATCTAAATTTGTAACATGCATTCTAACTGTAAACTTCTAAAATACTATTAAATGACATCAAAAATAAATTTATTTAGCTTCTAATTTTTTAAATCAGTACGTTTAAAATGTAACTCATCCCATATTATTGATCGTCAAAATTTATCTAAAATTGTCATCAAATAGTAAAATATGGCCACTGAAATACTCAGGAACTATTGAAGGGAAAAAAAATTAAAGACTTTATTTTTTAAATCAATTCGTGTACTTTGAAATACTATCATTTTACATATAGTAATTAAAATAAACATATAAAAGATACTAAAAAGAAAAATTAAGCCATAATTGGATAATAATAAAGGCAGGTCTCGCTTTAGTTGGCCTGCCACGCTTTCTTTTTAATCCAAGCGGTTGTGCCTTTGCCTCTAATGATGGCGTCACGTATTTCAGTAGGAGGTCACAGTTCTAACCTAACCTAACCAATTTTCTTTTAATAATAAATTAACCTCGTCTAACTAGTTCGGTTCTCGATTGCCTACTAAAAATAATCTCTTTTCTCAATATAATCTAGTCGTTTCTGGCACTCGCTCGGCTCGTGCGGCAGTGTTGACACCGGGCGTCCGGTTCCCTGTAACTTAACCTAACCTAACCTTTAAAATTGTAAGTTACAAATCTATGATTATCTCTATACGTGAATCGAATTGCGCTCTCTGATTGGTGCAAATGGCGGGTCGCTGTCGTCTCGCGCGCTCGCCCCAAATCGTACAGTGGCTTTTTTCATGATACTCGTAAAAGAATACGATGTGTTTAATTTACATGCTAAGTTATAATATTTGATGTTGTCTACTAAAGCTTAAATTACTCTTATTCGAAGAGCTTATGTTGAAGCTGTAAAACGTAAACTGGTGATGAGTTGTAAAATCCGTGGCTGAGTTAGTAAATTAGGTGGCAATAGATAAATCAGTAGGACAAGTTAAAATAATTGTTGATCGATACTTGACGCTTTCTATAGAATATTTAATTGGCGTTGTAAAAAAGACGAATTAGTTTATTAGAGGCTATGCCATTTTCCTGTTGCTTAGTTATAAAATTAGAAGTTTAATCACGTGTACAATAAATAATTTTGTGGCTAGACTTATAATTTCCCAAGAATAAATAGATCAAATTATGGACCCTGTCGGGCACAGCAAAACTTTAAATAATTAGGAGAGAGGAAGAGCGCTTTATGTAACTTTCCTTGCAATATAAATGCTTTATAAATTTTCAAATTTTTTATGTGTGTTATTATTATTACCTACATATTTATTTTTGGATTAAATAAAATTTTTGGTTGTTTTATTGTTTAATAGCTTGCATTTTGTGCATTGGTATTAGTGTGTTTGTGTGATGAATACTTTGTATATTATTTAATTATTATTATTAATTGAATACCATGTCATTTTATTTATTATCATCAATAGAATAGTATATTTATTTGTTATTATTAATAGAACAGTATATTATTTATTATATTAATAGAGAACTATGTCATAGTATTATTGTGAATGTCATTTATATATTTATATATACCAATTGAATAGGATGTCATTAAGGACACAGCAAAAGATTTACATAGTAGGAGGGTGGTACCTAGTTATAAACAGCTAAAAATGTATACCTTGTCGTTTAAAAATTCATTTATGCTATAGTAGCATTTTTGTACTAAAAATTGTTTAAGTTTATTTGTGAAAATGTTTAATTTATCTTCTTTTTTTATTAATTCTGGTAGTTTATTGTATATTTTTATGGACATTACATAGGGGCTTGTTGAATGTATTTTTAGCCGAGAATGTGGAATGTTTAATCTCGATTTGTGTCGGAGTGTGTAACGTGATTGTATGTCCTCGGGCTTTGTATAAATTTCCTGAAAACTTACGAACAAATTTGCAAGTTTCTAATATGTATATACTGTGGAGTGTTAAAATATTATAATTTTGGAAGTGAGGTTTGCAGCTGTCTGTTTGATCGATATTTGCTAGGATTCTAACTAATTTTTTTTGAATGGTAAATAGTGATGGAGCATCTGTGCTATTTCCCCAAAGGATAACACCGTAGCTTAGCCATGCCTATGCATACGCATACATTTGTGGTTTTTTTTATTTCACGAAGAGCAAATGAAAATCTTGAAATTTTTGATCTAAGTTTTTGTGTGTGAGATTTCCAGTTTATATGAGTATCCAAATCTAGTCCAAGTAGTGTAAATTCTTTAACTACCTATTTCTATTTTTGCGTCATTAAAAGTAAAATCTATATTTAAAGGTGTTTTTTGATGGGGATGAAAAGCAATTAGTTTAGTCTTGGAGTAATTTATTTCAAGGTTGTGTGCTTTCATCCAAGTGATGATTTTGGTGAGTATTGAATTAAGTTCTTCGATTAGTTTTAAGTTGTTTTGACACGACACTAGTAGAGAAATGTCATCCGCGAATAGAACACATGGTCCCTCTATGATTTTAGGTAAGTCGTTAATATAAATTAAAAATAAGAGACATCCACACTTCCTTGGGGTATCATCATACCAATAACCTATTTTGCCTTATTAAGATAGTTGGGATTTCATCTATCCCATAGCTATTTTTATTCTTTAAATGTTTAATTAATTTGTTTACTTCCCAAGGGTCTACATATAGGGCTAAGAAACATGCTATTCTCTGTGGGGCTCAGAACGGACGTGCCGTCAGACTCACGGCCACCGGGTGATCTGACGTCGCTCTCCCGTATTGATGCAAAGAAGTTATTGAAAATGTCGGCTACTTGTTTAGGTTCAGATGTCGTGTTATCATTTATTTGTAAGTGTACGAGTATGTTGTTTTTTGGTTTCTTGTTCGCTCTCTCTTTTAAGATGCTACCCCATGATATGATAATGTTTTACATAAGTTAATCATTTGCACGCTTGCTTGCAGGCAGAATACAATGACTTTTTTAGGATATAAAATCTTTCCTTGTAATTTGTGTAAATATTTCTGATTCTGATTCAAACTCGCACTTAATTGTTTGTTTGTTTCGTGATGTGATACATTGTGGGGTGCGTGCGGGTGCAGCTCTACGCGGTGCGTGCGGGTGCAGCTCTACGCGGTGCGTGCGGGTGCAGCTCTACGCGGTGCGTGCGGGTGCAGCTCTACGCGGTGCGTGCGGGTGCAGCTCTACGGGGTGTACTGTATACATCATATACATCAGTTTGTGTTGCCTCGTTAGTACGATTTTGTATTTTTTGCAATGCGTTGATATCTTTACTTAGATAGTATTTACCTACTTTACTTTATCTATACTTCAAACACAATGCAGTATGCACTCTAAGAAAACATTTCTTTGACCTATCCTCATTAGAAATAATCATTCGCTATCGCGAGTATTTACAAGATAAGTAAGCGCTTGTTCAAGATTCCGCGCCGCTGACTGTTTATTTTGGTCATTGTTTCATACGAAAAAGTATTAATTTATCTCCCTATAGGTACTACTACCATGTGGTAATAAACAATAAACAATTTGAGATTTGATTTGAGGTACTCCGAGTTGGCCATTCTCAGCGAATTTTTGTAATATAAGTACCTACCTGCAGGATATTATTAAACAATATTAGGTACATCGTACAACCACGTAAAATGCCATTCTTACGCGCAGTTTCTTTGGGACATACCATTATTACATTCAAACGCGTGGAGCGTGGATGTCGGTTGTTAAATTATAATATAAATTTAATACTAAAACCTTCCTCGAGAACCGCTCTATCTACCTATTGGTGAAAACAGCATGAAAATAGGTGCAGTAGTTTCTGAGTTTATCGCGAACAGACAGACAAACAGACAGACAGATACACGCGGCGGAGGACATGCGCGGGGGGCATGGCGGGATATGTAGTGATGTTTGTCCTGGCGGATTCTGTGCGTACCTAGTTATATCATTCAGACAATCAGACTACGGGTCGTATTTATGTCAATTCGTTGAATTCGGACCGTTGATGGTCGAATGAGTGAAAACTAGTAGTAGACCTCCAGTCGCAAACGCATGGACTTTTGTATAGAGAGAGAGAGCATAGACCTCACATATCTTTAACAGCTCTCCGAGACCCCCCCCCCTACTGTCGGTCGGGCTCAGCAGCACCATATCGGACAACGATAAAACACAATGGGACTGATGCTAGTGTTGAGTGCGTGGTACAGAGGGTATGTATATTAGCCTCGATTTCCAGTGTTCCCATGCTGCAGCGTGCAGCGTGATTCAGCTGCGCACCAGGATGTGATTAGTAGCATAAATCCCAAATATTTTGAAAGACATGCGCGGTGCGCTGCGCGAGCGATAACACGACAGAAATTTAAAAAACAGACTACTTGTTTATTATATCTATGGGTAAAAGACGTTCTAGATACTTTTTCCGAGGAGTGAGCATAAAATGAACTGTCATGTCGTTTTATTAAATCTTGTTTCAGAATAAAATATTATTCGCGGCTGTAAGGGCTTTATCACACTAGCGAGTTGCGAGCGAGTGGAAATCGGGGCGAGTGCGTAGCGAGCTCGCCGCGAGTTTGCAACGTGTGCGCGGCGAACACGCTGCGGTTGCGTAGCGAGCTCGCCGCGGGTGGGCAGACGGTTCGCTGTAATGTAATGCTATTGGTCGCGTACCTATCTGTGACCAATGTTCGTCATTAGTAGAGTGACTAACTTGTTGAACAACGTAAAAGCAGGGCGCGTAGACTGCTCAATAGGTAAGCTTTACAAACGCAAGGTTACCTACCGGGGACCTCCTGGAGTCCTGACTCTTGTTCAAAATCTTGATAAAGGGGTCCGCGGTCTTCTTTGTGCCGCTATCGCGCTAGTTCAAGACTAGTATAGTAAGGTTGATACACTTATTAGAAGCTGACGATGCGTGGACATAAATCACGCATTTAGTTGCTCAACACTTATCACCATGCTGCGTCATATTAATAGTAACTTGTTTTATATAATATGGTCGCTTGAAAAGCATGTACTAGCATGTACTGTATAGGTACGCTAAAAGTTCGTCGCTGACATAATATCATTAAACAACTAAATATTATATTTGATGACTAGAATGAAGCTGTCTTTAGCATTGAAAATGTAATTATGAGAACAAAGGTTCTCCGTGTGGTGTGAAGCATGTGGGTGAAGCACTGAAGCAGCATAATCATGCGGTTTTGCTTGCTCATTGGAATACTCACAGTCACAGACACAATCGTATCTGTGACTTTTGGTATTCCAACGAGCATGACTGACGTCACCGCCACACAGCGGCACTGCATGACTCCACAGCGCGCTCACTGTGAACAATTGACACAAACTAATTCCTTTTTAGGGTTCCGTAGCCAAATGGCAAAAACGGAACCCCTATAGATTCGTCATGTCTGTCTGTCTGTCCGTCCGTCCGTATGTCACATCCACTTTTCTCCGAAACTATAAGGACTGTGCTGTTGAAATTTGGTAAGTAGATGTATTTCGTGAACCGCATAAAGATTTTCACAAAAATAGAAAAAAAACAATAAATTTTTGGGGTCCCCATACTTAGAACTGACACTCTTTTTTTTTTCATCGTACCCATACGTGTGGGTTATCTATGGATAGGTCTTCAAAAATGATATTGAGGTTTCTAAGATCATTTTTTTCTAAACTGAATAGTTTGCGCGGCAGACACTTCCAAAGTGGTAAAATGTGTCCCCCCACCCCCTTAACTTCTAAAATAAGAGAAATATAAAACTAAACTACCATGTAAACTACCAGCGAAAATTGGTTTGAACGAGATCTAGTAAGTAGTTTTTTTTTAATGTCATAAATCGTAAATCGCAACTTCTGCTTACGGAACCCTCAGTGCGCGAGTCCGACTCGCACTTGGCCGGGTAATGTGTTTGCTCTTGGCCACAATCACGCCTACCCACAACTTGCTGCGAGTCCTCTCGTCCGAGTCCCAAGTGAATCAGGCTCAGTCGAAGTAAAGTGCCAAAGTGCCAACACAACCCAGAGCTACGGCCTGACAGGACAATAGGTATCTACTGACCGTCTGCTTTTACACGATAAACCTAATTATAATGAGTAATTAGTGCGTTGACTTTCCTTGTCCCTATTTGAGCTAGATTGCATTCAGTGGGTATCAGTTGTTATGAGTTACGAGCGAGGTCGAGATAGTGCGTGACTCACGGCGGTATAAGTTACAGAAGAAATAGATGAAGAAAACATTACATAGGGTGATACAATATGGGTGGCCTTATCGCTAAGTGCGACCTTTTCAAGACAACCTTTGAATGGATTTTAAAGGGAAAAGGAAAAACAGTACTGTAGGTCTTCTTAGGTGTACGATTTATATCAATAAATACATAATAGATAAATAAATATTAATTATGAAAAAAAAAAACATAGAACCCAAGTAAAAACGATCAAAGGGAAAGGTACGTCATGCATGCTTGGCGTAAATAATATCCTAAATTGTTATCCAGGGGTGAAAGTAACTGATTTAGTTCCGAGATTTTGTATTACGAATTAACAAGGAAAGTAAAAAAAAACATGCGAAATGCATCTACTTTGCGAAAGTATAAACAAAGCTCGTAAAAACAAATGAAGATCGGATTGTCACTTTCAAGATTTTTTTTTTTCTGTGTCCGGCCAGCTATTCAGCCATAACATTAACATCATTGTTTTTTTTTATGATTTGACGGCTGTCAGTTGAAACGATTCTCCCTAGGGCTGCAAAGTGATACTTTCAACCCGCTCCTCAGGCAACTTCAGGCCTACTTTCCGAGTAGTGAAAACTCTTTTTCTTTTTTTTCTTATATGGACTTTAACGCCTTAACAGCCATATAACACATCGTTTTTGCGAGAGGGTCAGATATATTTGTTTAAAATAATTATAACTCGTTTGTTTTTCGAGCAATATTGGTTCTATTATCACTGTTAGTATTATACTAGCTGACCCGTGCAACGTCGTCTGCGTAACATTTTTCATTACTGCTCCGCTCCTATTGATCTTAGCGTGATGATATATCCTATAGCCTATAGCCTTCCTCGATAAATGGGCTATTTAACACTGAAAGAATTTTTCAAATCGGACCAGCAGTTCTTGAGATTAGCGCGTTCAACCAAACAAACTCTTCTGCTTTATATTATTAGTATAGATAAATATATAATATATATATATTATAGATATATTAGTAGGTATAGATTTATTTTAATAACATTACATTTATATAGATTGGCACTATATTTAAGAGTATGTTCATTGATTACTCTGTGACGGCTGAACCGATTGAGCTGATAAATTAGAATCATTGTGAATCATCTCAGACTGTGAGTCTTCGGGGTCCAGCTGGCCACATCATTCTTACGGTGTAATATATCAAATAAAAGGGCTTCTTGTATTTCAGCGTCGAGTTGACGCTGAAATACCTAGGGCTCGTCCTCGACAACCGGTGAAACTTCGTGGAGCATTTCCCATTTGGCACCCAAACTGGAGCGGGCCGGGGCTGCTTTCAGGCGGCTCATGCCCAACCTGAGGGGATCGTGCGGTCTCTACGCGGGGATCGTGCGGTCCTTGTCCCTTTACGGGGCCCCGGTGTGGGCGCGTTCCTTGAGGCAGCGTGTTGCCCACTATCTGAACGCGCCCCAAAAGGTGCTAGACGTAAGGCTGGCCCGCGGGTACCACACGATCTCGCGCGAAGTGGTGAGTCTCCTTGCCGGATTGCCGCCATGGGATCTGGAGGCGTTGGTCCTCGCGCGGCTGCATGATTGACGCGCGGAGGTACTACGCCGGGGGGAAACTCCGCTGACGCGGCAAATTGTCGCGCAGCGTACAGACTTCCGGCGCAATCTATTGCAACCCAGCGCAGGGCACGCCACGATAGTGGCGATAAGTCCCCTCTTTGAGGAGTGGCTTGAAAGGCGCCACGGCGTCCTCACCTTCCACCTGACGCAGGTCCTCACTGGACACGGATGTTTCGGGAGGTACCTGCACCGAATCGGGCGGGAGGAAACGCCCGGGTGTCACCACTGCGAGGATAGACCGGAGGACACGATGGAGCACAGTGTGCAGGTGTGCCCCGCTTGGGCGGAACACCGCGGTGTCGTCGAAGCGGCGATAGGCGGCGACTTCTCGCGTCCGGCCCTGGTCCAAAATCTGACACCAGACTTGCCAAGGAGTACCGTGTTACCCAGTTAATGGGTTGTGGAGGTCTGGTAGGCAGCCGCTCCACGTAAAATACTGGTATTCAGCTAAATCCGGTTTGACTAGAAGCCGACCCCAATATAGTTGGGAAAAGCCTAGGCAGATGATGATGCATCGATTACAGGGAAGACTATAAGAAGTCTTTGGTTTTGAAGAAATATGTTATTAATGAAAAAAAAATATATATACATAAATATATATTTTCATTTATAAAAAAATAAATATAATTCGCTACCCGCAAGCGCGCGAGCGAACGGACTAGTTACGAATCCTGTGTATTGTTAAATTATAAAAATATTGTAATTGGCTATCCTACTAATTAAATGGGTACGGAATGTAGCGGCTGTGACGCTGCTTTGGTTGATTCACTCTATATGGAGTGTTCACAAGAACGATGCAAGAAGAAATTCCATCTCAAGTGTCTGGCTTTAAAGTTGAAGCTTTTACGCAAGAGTATAAGGATCAGTCGATTTGCCCTGAGTGTGTTTGCATAGTGCCGAAAAGAGGTAATACAAACACGCCTGTTCGAGGAAGTACAAGTATCAGCAAGACGTTTTCACCGAGCAGCTTCGTGAACACTGCTGATCGAGGCAGTCGTCGAAATACAGGCGAAATAATAGTGAATGCAGAGATTCAACTCCTGGATGAAATACGGGAGTTTCGTTGGGAAGTTAAGAAGCAGCTGGAAGAGCAACGAAATGAGATTATTTTGTTGTTTATCTCTGAAACTACTGAGACTAAAATTTTGAAAAAGTTGCAGATAATATATCTACAAATTACAGGAAAACGTGTAAAGAAGTCTAGTGTTATAACTTGTTACAAAAATGTAATTGATCCGGAACCCTTTGCACGCGAGTCCGACTCGCACTTGATCCGGAACCCTTTGCACGCGAGTCCGACTCGCACTTGATCCGGAACCCTTTGCACGCGAGTCCGACTCGCACTTGGCCAGCTTTTTTTTAGTAGTTACTAGCTGACCCACGCAACTTCGTCTGCGTCACATTTTCCATGAATGCTCGGCTCCTTTTAATCTTAGCGTGATGATATGTATGTATATGTAAGTGCGTATGCCTTCCTCGATAAATGGACTATCTAATACTGAAAGAATTTTTCAAATCGGACCAGTAGTTCCTGAGATTACCCCCTACATACAAACTTATAAACAAATGTTACCTCTTAATAGTATTATATTATAATATTATTATAAGTAAATAAGTAATAAGTATAAGTATATAAGTAATAAGAACATAAGTATAAGTAATAAGTACCTACCTAATAAGTATACCTAAGTATAGATAGCGGCATTCTGTTTGTGAGGTAAGACGGCTGGATCTAAAAATATCACTTTAGTCGAATATAATATTAGGATCAAAACTGGTTCAGAGTCCCATTAATTATTGTGCCTCCTTCGCGGACAGTGAACCTGTTAATTTTAATTTAATATTATTCATACAACAATCCGTCAAATTTAATTTTCATATTTATCGCTAAAGCAAGGCTTCAACGTTGGTTGGGAACAAATCACAGAGTTGATGTGCTTGATGTGCTGATTCTACGTAAGTGGCCTCTTCAGATCCGCAGGTTACAGGATACAAATAATGGTACAACTGTTGTTTTATTTTGCACAACTTTGTGTCACATCCTGTCGAACGCTCGCGCTTGCTGATAGAATTGCTTCTTTTTAAATGAATAGCTTATCTACTTAACAAAAATATATTTGCAATGCCAAACAGGAAAGGTCTGTTCTCTTTCCAGTTTGGCATTGCCAATATATATTTTTGTAGTGGCACAGCCTTTGCGGCTTATAATCACATGCATGGATTTTTCATACATTTTGTTCACAACTGTTACCCCAGTATAAACAAAACTGTGTAACTTTTAAACTGAATGATCTATTGCAGTGAAACAATCTATTTTTAACCGACTTCCCAAAAAGGAGGAGGTTCTCAATTCGGTTGTATGTTTTTTTTTTTAACCGACTTCCCAATTTTATTTTTTTATGTTTGTTCCCTCTTAACTCCGACAATTATGAACCGATTTGAAAAGTTCTTGTTTTATCTGAAAGGATATACTTGCAGATTGGTCCCATTAAAATTTTTATCAAAATCGGTTACGAACTTTGGATTTTAGGCTTAGCACGCACTGCGATTAAACGCCCGCGTTTAACCGCAGGTCTGAAACCGCAAAAAAATGTGACTCTTTTCAGTGACTGATTTTTAATACGCAACTTGTTACGTTTTTACCGTGGTTTGAAAACGCGCGGGTTTTTTGTGTCCCATAGTAACAGTACCGGTTAATCGCATTCGGTTTTTATTCAGTCTCGACTACCAGTATTATAATGTATAATCTATGGTCTCGACTGTGCGAGTGCGGAGGATAGACTTTTTTGTGTGGTCGTCCGACTCAGAAACATCAAATGTAGACTATATATATATATAGACTATATATACTATCCTTTCAAATGTCTTTGATCAGTTAGTGGATGTACCCAGTACCTATGGCGGCGGCGTTGTTTACGTTTTCATTTTTTTTATTTCAATATCAAAGCTACAACACATGCTGCTCGCCAGAAATCCATGGTGAAATGAAATAAATTTAAGCAAAACGCTAGCCGCAGTGCTTGATGATGCGCGTTTTTGCGTTTTCAGCTATTCCTAAACCGCGCGCGTTTAATCGCAGTGCGTGCTAAGCCTAAAATCGAAATAGCTGGAATTCGTCTACTTGGATGATGGTTGTCATCCAAGTAATCGAAATTGCGTATTTTGCTTTTCTGCGTTTTGCAGTGGTAATGTTAGGAGTGGGGTACCACTAAAAAGTGAAAAATAAAAATCTTATTACAAAAAAAAAAAAACACTACAATGTAAAAAATAACTTTAGTTTCGGAAGTCGGTGTCAAAGTACGAAGAAACTAACAAAAACACCGACTTCCGAAATTAAAGTTATTTTTTACTTTGTAGTGTTTTTTTTTGGAAGTAGGTTGTATTTTTGAATCGTAAAGTTTTTCAAATAGGCTCCCCATTACTTACCTTTTTATAACTTTAAGTTATTATCCTCATATTAATTATTTATTTATTTTACGCACCATTATTTCTCTACCAGTGTCAACCTTTGGGTGATGTAGAGACAAATAGTGGTAGGAGCAATATGGAGAACAGAAACGCGATTGATATTTATTATACTTTCAAACATTTAAACAGATTACATAAATACAAATATTATATAAACTATACATATGCTATTAATATCAATACATCTATACATACTACTACATACATACAGTTAAATAAAATTGGTGTTTCTGATTGTAATATTATTAAACTGCTTATTAGGGTTCCGTAGCCAAATGGCAAAAACGAAACCCTTATAGATTCGTCATGTCTGTCTGTCTGTCCGTCCGTATGTCACAGCCATTTTTCTCCGAAACTATAAGAGCTATGCTGTTGAAACTTGGTAAGTAGATGTATTCTGTGAACCGCATTAAGATTTTCACACAAACATAGAAAAAAACAATAAATTTTGGGGGTCCCCATACTTAGAACTGAAACTCAAATAAATTTTTTCATCAAACCCATAGGTGTGGGGTATCCATGGATAGGTCTTTGAAAATGATATTGAGGTTTCTAATATCATTTTTTTCTAAACTGACTAGTTTGCGCGAGAGACACTTCCAATTACTTACAGTGGTAAAATGTGTCCCCCCCCCCTTAACTTCTAAAATAATATAATGATAAAACTAAAAAAAAATATTTGATTTACATTACCGTGTAAACTACCAGCGAAAATTGGTTTGAACGAGATCTAGTAAGTAGTTTATTTTTTAATACGTCGTAAATTGTGACTCGCAACTTCTGCTTATAATGTGTATAATACCTACTGGTTTGTACGGAACCCTCGGTGCGCGAGACCGACTCGCGGTTGGCCGGTTTTTTTCTAAACTGAATTGTTTGCGCGAAAGACACTTCCAAAGTGGTAAAATGTGTGCCCCCCCCCGTAACTTCTAAAATAAATGAATGACAAAACTAAAAAAATATATATGTACCTATGGAAACTACCAGCGAAAATTGGTTTGAACGAGATCTAGTAAGTAGTTTTTTTTAATACGTCATAAATCGTAAATCGCAACTTGTTTATCAGGTTTGTACGGAACCCTCGGTGCGCGAGTCCGACTCGCACTTGGCCGGTTTTTTGTTCCTAATTACTTCTGATCATTATGGGGTTTGTTTATCGCGTTAGATCATTTGGTTTGAAAGTAACTCAGTTTTGTTTACACTGGGGTCACGGTAGTGAACAAAATTTTAAAATATCCATAAGTATTTCTTTAAATACGTTTCCCGTCAATAAAATTAAGCATAGTTTCCCTCATTTTCATTTGTGCACATTATAAAGACTCACACTTTATTGTTTCACCAAGGGCCGCGATTTGAAAAAAAAAAAACAATGTAGCGGCTCGGGTGCTAGCTCCGTTAGAAAAATATTCGAACCTCTTTAGTATTTTTTTCTTGATTTTACCTACTTAATGTGAGACTGACGCGCATCAATCAAGAATTTCATGAAATGTTGATAAGACGGAGATAATGTGGCGCAGATGTCAAGGGCACACGCCGCGCGACTCTCGGCCAGCTGCGAGCGGCCACTATTGCAGATATCACATAGGTACCTAATTGCTTGCAAGTTGGAGTTTTCGATACTTACGGAAGAAAAACCTCTGGAAAAAAACCGTCCTTGTGCGAGTCGGACTTGCATCACTTGCATGCTGCATGCTGCATGCAAGTGATGCATGCTGCATGCTGGGGTTCCCGAGCGAACCTCATGTTTGTTATATGTTACTTTCAAACCATACACTTATTAGGTACCTATACGTTTTCCTGTAGCTCACCTCACAAGGTGCCCTTTCACTCGATATGTCACACAGCGCACTTGGAAAAACTTTTTGTCTGTCCGTCCGTCCGTATGACACAGCCACTTTTCTCCGAAACTATAAGAACCACAGAACAGATAAAGTAGGTAAGAACTATGCTGTTGAAACTTGGTAAGTAGATTTATTCTGTGAACCACATTTAAGATTTTCACACAAAAATAGAAAAAAACAGTAAATTTTGGGGGTCCTCATACTTAAATGAAACTCATTTTTTTTTTTCATCAAACCCGTATGTGTGGGGTATCTATGGATGGGTCTTCGAAAATGATATTGAGGTTTCTAAAATATTTTTTTTTCTAAACTGAATACTTTGCGAGAGAGACACTTCCAAAGTGGTAAAATGTATCCCCCCCTTGTAACTTCTAAAATAGAAAGAAGAGATTGATAAAACTAAAAAATATATATAATGTACCTACATTACCATGTAAACTACCAGCGAAAATTGGTTTGAACGAGATCTAGTGAGTAGTTTTTTTTTAATACGTCATAAATCGTATAATACGATAATGGTACGGAACCCTTCGTGCGCGAGTCCGACTCGCACTTGGCCAGTTTTTTGTTTAGTTCGCCAGAATACAGGGTAGGTCGAAAAGCAAAAAAAAATATTGCAGTTGTCGGGAGCGAAGCCGCGGGGGACAGCTAGTTTTACATAATATATATTTATACAGAGTACCGACCTCTCAGGACTACGTTATAACATCATAGTACGTTCGTGCGTTTGTTCTTTTGTTGTTTTGACTTTTAAAAAATCATCATATTTTATTTCATCAGGTTTGCATACAAAAATAAAAAATATTTAAATTGACCGCTCTAAATGTAGCGAAGTATATGCGAAGCAAAAGAATGCTCTTTCTTTTTTTTAGAGCGTTCAATTTAAATATTTTTCAATAACCGCTTTCTTTTATCCCAACTACCGTCCGAAATATAAACAGACAATCTTAGAATAATAACGCAATTCTAAGGCAAAACCTATGGACCCCGACGCTACATAAGGGCCCCGGGGCCCGAGAGAAATAGTAGAGGGGGACTATAATATTGTTTTCTTTGGATATTTTCGTTTTTATTTTTCGAAGGTTTCAGGTGTAGCGGGCCTTTTGGTAAAATCAGCTGGCGGCCTCGCGCTGGCTTTATCCGACACTGCTTGCAAGAGTTATAGACCTTGTTTCTTATTCTTAGGAGCGGGTGGAGGTGTCCAGTTGAGACTAATGTCTAATACGTAGGTTTATTGTGGTCGCGCGGAGCTTTAACAAATAAAACCAACTAAGCGACGAATATTTTAAACCTCTAATAATTGAAAACCTTTAGGACGTTTAGCTGAGTTTCAATTCTACTTATTTTCACATTCGCATTAAAGTTGTTTAAAAATTTGTAGAAGTAGCTCTCTGGAATCAGGTTTGGCAAGAAAAAAAAAGTTGCTTTGCAGTCTTTTATGTGTGTACAGAGCGGCGCGCGTTCCGGGCCAGCAGCGGGGCTCGTGACGCCACCACTGAATACCCGCACTGTGGGCGAGCGACCCATGACTGTCTTGTGTGTAGCGACACAATGTGCGAGTCAAGGGCGACCTTCACTCTGCGCTTTTGGATGTCCGTTATTACGAGCTACTGGTCCGCTGTCCAGGGCTGCCGCCTGCCGCCTGCCGCCTGCCGCCTGCCGCCTGCCGCCTGCCGCCTGCCGCCTGCCGCCTGCCTCCAGCGGTGTTACTGGACGAGCGTACGGCGACAGTGGCCGGCGCGCGGCAGCGCCCGACACTTGGTGCTCGTTTAAGGAGAGGCGGGGCGTCGAGCGACGCGTGCGGTGTGGTGGCGTGGCGGCCTGCACTAAATTCAAACATATGGCATTGTATGAGAGTGTTCATGGACAAGCGCTTTCGAGCTCACGGCTTTGCACGCGGCGTCTCACGCGGCGCCGGACGCGGCGGGGCCCACGGCGTTGCCGCGGCTGCCAACTTGCACCGCAGACAAGCATTGCCAACACCAATTTATCAAATTCCCCGAAAACCAAGTCACATTCCCCAATTTGGGGACAATCCTATAATTAAAAATATATAAGTAGGTATGTGAATTAGGTATCGTTTTTCTTTTTGTATTTTCAAATTTGCGTTTTTGCCAAAATTACGCCATCCCGCTCTTTCCGTGTGGGCGCGGACGGGACGGTGTGAATGTACCTGTTGCCAAAAACCGCAATGTCAACGTCGCGTTTGCGCAGCGCTGACGCTGCATAGACGTTGGAGAAACGCCAACGCTCGTAAAACGAAAGGCACTTTAAAGTAGCCCACTATAGAAGCTGCAGTAATGAACGAATAACCCATGTAGGTACCTATACCTATACCTATAACGATACCATATTGGTCGGAGCTTAAAATAATACAAATGAAATAACAACGTGTCAGCCCTAAGCATACACTTTGCGTCGTTTGAATGTATTATTTAGGAGCATATAAAGAGGACAATAGCTATTTGCTAGTTTAATATTGTGTTGATGTGCGACTAGAGCGGCGGCGGCAGCCAGGTGAGTGCTGGTGAGCGGAGCTGGCGTGCGGAAGCCGCCCGGGCGGCGCGCGGGGCCGCCCGGTCGGCACGCGGGCGCGGCGTGCGGCCGGCCGCGGCCTCGGGATGCGGACTTGTTTACACGGCGGTGATCGTTAATTAGTGTTTGCATCGTTAGACGACGAGCTCATTAGAGATAGGGTGCAACGTGCACGCGCCGCGGTCACGCGCGCGCCCCGTCCTCTCGTCGCCGAGCTCCGCTGCCCCCGAGCGGCCCTGGGGGCCCTGCCCCCCGCGACCTGCCTCGGCATCGAACTACTCTTGGTAATGTGGTAAAGTGACGATGTGTAATATGGTAGCGCACGGTCGCCGGCAACAAGTTGCACTTACACTGAGAGTACTTTAACCCATTCAACTTTTGCCATGCATAAGTTTCAAGATTTCTATTTTTATGCGCGCGTCGTCGGGGGCACATTTGCTCGGCGTATCGTAAAAAATCGTCCGAAGGGAATTGTGAACCGTGCAATATCTTCGTGTAGGCGTGTGGGCCATGAGACACAGCCCTGAATGTCGCGGCTGGCTTATCACTCGCGGAGTATGACGGAGGGTCAACGTTCGATCGCCAACCCAATATCTGCGCGGACGCAGCTCACTTTATCATTTCTTATAATTGTGTGTTTTTGCCGCAAATGACGTATTTCTACGAAAACGTCATAATATTTTTTTATAACGATGGGAAATCATCAAATGACTCCTCCTGCTCGGGGCGGAGCGGAAGGGAGGGAGTGACAGACTCTTACTGACTATATCCGACCGTGTTCCTCCAAATGCTCCTTGCAGTCCAGAGCCGCGGTGACAAATCGACCAATAAAATGATAAAAACTAAAACAGCGCTAAAACATAAACTTGGGGCTAGGCCGGCTAGGTACATGGAAGGCGGTGCTTGTAGTGTTACTGTGCCGATGCCGCCGCGCGCCGACTTGCTCGCTCGCTCTCCACACATACTCGTATAATATCATATTAACCTCGCTCGCGTCATCGCGTGCCATCCGTGTTTTTAACCGACATGAAAACCGGCGGTTACCAATTTTGGTATGTTTGGTAACGTTGTTGTAATTGTACAATATACGAATATATTGTACAATTCCAACAACATTGCCAAACATAATGTTCGTCTACTCAATTTCATTATTTTTATTTTATGGACAACAAACAGCAGTATAGGTACTACTCCGTCAAGAAAGTACCGGGAAAAGATCAATAATACACATAATGTTGGTTGAATTCATCCAAACTTATTTAATCACCTTCAAAGTATATTCCTTCAGAAACGAATAAACGATACACGTAGGTACGGCGTACGCCAACGAATAATAAACGATACACGTAGGTATGGCGTACGCCAACGAGTAATCCAATCAAAAAACATTTTTAAAACGCTTTTTCCGGATTCGAGTTCAGTTCTCGCCTCTAATTCTCCTTTACGTTTACTGTCGAATGAAGACGGGTGCCACGAAGTGGTCATTTGTGTTTTAGGAAAAAGAAAGAAGTCGGCTCGAGCCAAATCAGGTGAATGAGCTGGTTGCTGGATGGTACTTATTTGTTGTTTTTTTGGGCAAAAATTCGTTCACAATAATGGCCTTGTGCAAAAGCGCATTATCGAGGTGCAAAACCCAAGAATTTTCTTTCCACAAATGTGGCTTTAACACTTAAACGCCGCATAACACTCAAATAATATTCTTTTCACACCACCTGCACGAAAACGTAAAGTACGTCATTGTAACCCGCGAGCGGCTCCCGCGAACTCCCGTCCGCTACCGCTGCTGGGCGCAGCAAAATGCGTACCTAGCAGATTTATACCAAATTAAGTAATGCCCGACGCGTTACAATGAAATTCAGTACAAAATCGGTCGAGCTTCATTAGCTTGGCGTTTTTCTGGTGGCCGCCACTGTTGATTCTGGCTTTCAGGAGTTGCAGTGGTTGAGAACGAGTGGCGGGCCTGTCCCAAAAAAAAAACCGTTACCTGCATGTGTCCTCGGTCGGCTGTCGGCTGACGTAGGCGATATTGCGCGATCACTTGGCTGTCGGTCCCGGGTCCATACGTGACCTGGAGCAGTCGTAGCGCGCACTATAAATGCGGCTACCTTAGCTCGTGGACCAATACCAATAAATGAAATATGAGCGACGTAATTGTCAAACAGAATTTCTTATGAAGAAATTGAAAAATTTTTACGTAGGTACCGGTATTTTACGCGTAGGTATTAAGTTTGGGAAGCTAAACCTTGTGCCCATGGTAATTCGCACGGTATGTTTTAAAAAACTATTCTTACGAAATAATACAACGAGAAATACGTAACGTAACTAAACGACTCATGACTTTTACAAAAAAAAAAAACAACCGACTTCCAAGAACAAAACACTACAAAGTATAAAATAACTTCAATTTCGGAAGTCAGTGTTTTTGGTTGTTGGCTCGTTTTTTGACACCGACTTTATTAAAGAAAATAAAGAAAAAAAACATAAGTTAATATTTATACTTTTTAGTCATAAGTCATTTATTAATTTGTTTGTTTGTTGTTTGTTAGTGTTTTGGTTTTTGGAAATAGGTTTTTTTTTGTATTTTTTTTTTAGTTGTAGGTACCTGCGTACCTCTTCACAGCGTACCGGCGTGACTTATGTTATGAACTGGTGTAATAATAAACAGACATGCGATAGGTATCAGCAATCCCGATCCTTTTGCTATCAATTATAAGAGTACCGTTGTCCACCAGCGAAGTTCTTCATAAGGTCTTCGCCAAATTGAAATGGGACCAGTCCGGGACAAAGTAGCGTAAGAAAGTATATTATTATGAAAAGCATTGTATGTGACTACTTATAAGAGGGTTTCCTTCGATTTTATGGGATCCCAAGTCCCAACATCAGATGGTAGCAAACATTCTTAAATACAAAAGTCTATACTCTAGAAGTGGTCCCATTGTACTAAACAATGGGACCACCTCCAGAGTAAGATTTTTTTAAATTGGTCCACAACTGGCGGAGAAATCGGTGAATATGAATAACAAAATTAAACGTTTTATTTCAGACATTTATAAAAAATACGAACAGCCAAACAGAACCTCCTCCTTTTTGAAGAAGTCGGTTTAAAACGTAAACATCATTCGTGTGTCGTAGTCTTTTCAATCGATATCGACTTTGCGATTTCCAGAAAATAAAAATCTCCGTATAACTGTAGTCTGTACATCATCTGCGTAGCCTTCTCCTAACTGTATTGGGGTCGGCTTCCAGTCAAACCGGATAGCCCGTATAACAAGCCCCTGAACAATCATACAATTCACAAGAAACTTATCTTATCGAACTTTTCCATTGACTTTTGATTGTACTACATTTAGATAAAGAAAATCTTTGATTCAAGCAAATAAGCCTAATTTGGAAGAAGAATTGCTGCCAAAAAATACAACGCAGCATACTCAATACTGCAGTAGGTATAATTTCAACAAAAGTGATGTAACACAACTTTGTAACAATTTATTGACTTAGGAGAGTGCCCATATATGTAGTTTCTTGTACGTTCTTCTCCATAGACATATATACGCTTTGGAGCGTGCAATAATGTAGCTTCATCTCTTTGACTGTAGTGCTCCAGGGATGTCAATCCCTGAAGCACTTGGTCAAAACTCCTTAAAAGTGTTATTCTTATCCAGTTGTAACCGGTACTGAACAAGCAGCACACCTGTGTGCCAACACGTTTCCCCTCACAGCCATCGCCCTGCCTGCGCTCTCTTTCCATGTCTAAGTCATCTTTTACATCCTCCGTAACAATATGGCCCAAACATATAATCTGTGCTTCGCTGTGCAAAGGTGAACCGTTTAGTTCCACGAGAGGGATGTTAGAGGTGAACCGTTTAGTTCCGCGAGAGGGACGTTAGAGGGACTTTTATTTCTTCTTCTGAACACCAACAGCTCACTGTAGGATTATATTTTAGCTCATGCTGTTCGGCGCATCTTTTACAAATTATCCTAGAAGAGAGTCCTAATTTAATCCTAATTACTTAACCACAGGAGTTTCATTCACCGGTTGATTCAAACGAAAAAACGAATTGAAGTGTCCAAACATCGCATCGCTGCAAACTTGTGGTGAGCCAAGTGATGGGGTCGTTACTATTGTTTAGGGAAGCTAACAAACATCGCATCGCTGCAAACTTGTGGTCAGCCAAGTGATGGTGTCGTTACTATTGTTTAGGGAAGCTAACAAGCATCGCATCGCTGCAAACTTGTGGTGAGCCAAGTGATGGTGTCGTTACTATTGTTTAGGGAAGCTAACAAGCATCGCATCGCTGCAAACTTGTGGTCAGCCAAGTGATGGTGTCGTTACTATTGTTTAGGGAAGCTAACAAACATCGCATCGCTGCAAACTTGTGGTGAGCCAAGTGATGGTGTCGTTACTATTGTTTAGGGAAGCTAACAAACATCGCATCGCTGCAAACTTGTGGTCAGCCAAGTGATGGTGTCGTTACTATTGTTTAGGGAAGCTAACAAACATCGCATCGCTGCAAACTTGTGGTGAGCCAAGTGATGGTGTCGTTACTATTGTTTAGGGAAGCTAACAAACATCGCATCGCTGCAAACTTGTGGTCAGCCAAGTGATGGTGTCGTTACTATTGTTTAGGGAAGCTAACAAACATCGCATCGCTGCAAACTTGTGGTGAGCCAAGTGATGGTGTCGTTACTATTGTTTAGGGAAGCTAACAAACATCGCATCGCTGCAAACTTGTGGTCAGCCAAGTGATGGTGTCGTTACTATTGTTTAAGGAAGCTTATCGTATTTTGCTTTGTTCACCTCCGATGAAGAATGTATCCTAATTGTTGTTTGCTTTGCTGGTTCTGCGTTATTCATCTTTCAATAAATAATTATCTTGACTAGAGGAGCTTCTCGAATAGATTAAACAAGTTTTTGGTGAATCTCAAAAAGCTCCACTTTAGGGATTATTTTCCGCCTGACGCAGGTCCTCACCGGACATGGATGTTTCGGGAGGTTCCTGCACCGAATCGGGCGGGAGGAAACGCCCGGGTGTCACCACTGCGAGGATCGACCGGAGGACACGGTGGAGCACACTGTGCAGGTGTGCCCCGCTTGGTCGGCGCACCGCCGTGTCCTCGAAACCGCGATCGGCGGCGACCTCTCGCGTCCGGCCCTGGTCCAAGCCATGGTCCGGAGCGAGACGCAATGGGACGCCGTTGCCTCCTTCTGCGAAGCAGTCATGCTAGCGAAGGAGGTGGCGGAGAGGGAGAGGAGAACCTCTCGTCCCGGCCGCCGTGGTGGACGCCGCGGGCGTCGGGGGCCACCACCTGGTGACCTCCGGCCACCGTAGGCGCGGGCCTGTGGACGGCGAGCTATGGGTGGCTCGCCGTCCGTCCATCTAGTGACGACAGGCCGTGTCGACGGCGCGTTAGTGTTCCACGCGCGCCTCAAAGAGAGTCAGCACACAGAGGGGCCCGAAAGGGCCGACGCCTGCCGGAGTCGCGGGATTATTCGTAAGAGATACCGTGGCTCCGGAACACAAAGGGCAATGAAGGAACATGGATGGGTTTTAGTCAGTAGAAGTCTGACACTCCCTCCCGCTACACCCAGAGCGGGAGGAGTCATTGGATGATTTCCAATCCCTAAAAAAAAAAGGGATTATTTACGAACTAAGGATTATTTATCTACCTATATTTATCTACCTATATTCTTAAACAAAAAACAGAACTCAATCGGTTTGTTATCTAGGACACCAATACGTTTGGGAAACAAATAAGTAACTAAATGCTTTTCATTAGTGGACTTTATTGTAGTTTTTAATAATAGCTATTAGCCACATTGTAAGTATATTAAGAAGCCGCCATAGACTGACATATTATGTGAATATTGTGGAAGTCCAACGATAGTTCATAAATATTATTATGTACATATGAAGGGCGCATTTTTTTTTTTTTGAGTTGCTTGAATACGCGGCAAGGAATCAAGGATGCTACACTCTTGTTTCCTTAATGTAGGTAATAAAGAAGTAGCCCACGACGCCGACGCGACGAGCACTCGGGCCGCAGTCGGGCCGCAGTCGGGCCGCACTCGGGCCGCAGTCGGGCCGCAGTCGGGCCGCAGTCGGGCCGCAGTTCGGCCGCAGTCGGGCCGCACTCGGGCCGCACTTGGGCCTCAGTCGGGCCGCAGTCGGGCCGCAGTCGGGCCGCTCTGCCCACCTCGTCTGCTGCGCTTCCTGCGTGACGCAGCGCACGCGCCGGCATTCAGTGCCGCACTATTGTCACCACTCACTATGCAAAACATTAAAAAAACCTGGATTTCCCCTGGACATCAAATGTATACGTGACCATGAAAACAAACCAAATTCCGGAGCTGGCTGTTGAGATTCGTGGTATTGAACACAATATGTAACATGGTCTCTAACGACCAGACAGATACAACGATGAATATTAAAACGAATCAAATATTCGAAAGACATAATGTTTTGCATACAATGAATTAAATAATGAGCACATTAAGGTGATGAGCTGTTAGACTGGCACTGATACGCGCTGAACTTTGTCACCGCGCACATAAGCACAGATAATCACCTATTGATAGCGCGCAGCCATTACTAATTGTGTCCAAGGTTCCTCCGACTGACCGCGGAATAACAATAGCGCCCCGCGCCGTGGGTGCGTGGGTGCCGCCGCGGGACGGGACCCGGCGCCACGGGACGGAACCGGCACCCGGCGACGTACGTGCTGCCTGTGTGCCTGTGTCTGCGAGCTACCTGCGCGCTGTGTGTGGCGCCGGCTCCTGTATGACTTCGCAAAACATTAAGCACATTAACTCATTCACATTTCCGATGATAAATAAGTTGTAAGTAGTAAAAAACATCGAATTCAATTGTGTAGTAGTTTAGAAACAGGTAGCAGTCACACAGAAAGATTTAATAAGAACACCAACAATGTATGAAATGTTATTACATAATACGCAGTTGATGCAATCCTGAATTCCTGATTGATTTCATTAAAACGTCTTTCAATCGGTGACTTTAAAGCAATTTGACAGGGGCTCTCGGAGCGTTAGACCAACTTTGAAAGTGTTGAACTCACTGCATCTACACTTATTATTATGGTCGCTTAACTGAGCAGCTTCGAAGTTATACAGATCATTGCATAGTGAAAGTGGTTCATATTGCTGTGACATTTACCCCCTGTATAGAATCTGTACGATTGCCAACAACGGTCACCCTCTACGAGAATTGTATCCAATCAAGACAGTTAGTCTTGACGTTCTATAATTTCGGTAGCAAAGACAACTGAGTCAGCACGACAAAATAAACACCACATGCGCGGTTTTGAGCATGAGCTGGTTTACAGACTCAAACAGGATATCATGAACAATCAAATGAAATGAAAATCAGCAGGTAATAGTACCTGCTCTGTTTGAGTTCGGTTAAACACGAATTTCTGGTGTTGGGTGGCAGTGCGGACCCGGTGGGAAGTGTGTCACATGGCGCGTGGGGCGTGGAAGATTGTCACACTGAGCTGATAGTGCACAGGTTAGCTAGTGCAGCGCTATCAGCGGTCACCGGCGCGCACCCGGATGACAACTATTTGTAAACATGCCGGGCCAGAGGGCAGGGCTGCAGGGCGCGGGGCGAGCGGGCCGGGGGGCCCGGGGCCGCCAGGAAAGTTACCCTACGGTGTAGGCTCGCCGCCCGGCGCCGCCCGCCCCTCGTTATCGCCGGCCGCTATCTGCGCCGCTCTATATAACGGCCGGCCTGGCATCCCTCGGCACATTCACAGTTGTGTTACAGGCAGGTACACTTGTATCTCGACTTCGACTCCCGCACTTGAATCTCTCATCACAATGGCCGCCAAGTTGTTCGTGTTGGTCGCTTGCATCGCCCTGGTGAGTACTCCGCTCTGAGCTCTGCTGGCACTGCTGTGTTGCTGTGGTGATCGGTCTGTGCTTGTTGCTCATCGTGCTCATCGTCCCGTCTGCCCACAGAGCCAGGCCGCCATGGTGCGCCGCGACGCGCCCGCCGCCTCGCCGCTGCAGGAACTCGAGAAGCACGCCGCTGAATTCCAGAAGACGTTCAGCGAGCAGATCAACTCGCTAGTCAACTCCAAGAACACCCAGGAAGTGAACAAGGCGCTGAAGGAAGGCTCCGACTCCGTGCTGCAGCAGCTGTCCGCTCTCTCCACCAGCCTGCAGGGCGCGGTGAGTACACCCACGATGTGCTACTGGCGTCAGTGGATTATTGTCAATGTTCGCGTCATCTTAGTATTTAGAAGTCATATTGATCTACAGTATAACTAGAGAGTTGTTGGCGATTCTTGAGGAACCACATAACTTGTATTTTTCGTTAATCGCTCGTAATATTGTTTATTTCAACACATTAGTATTCCTATGGCTTCCAATATTTTATGAGTAAGAAACGTAAACTGTTTCAAATGTCTTGGCTAAATCAAAACAGATTCCCAAAAAGTGTAGTTGAACTCAATAATGTTTTGCAAGAACTTTGGCCACATTTACAAAAATGTATAAATGTTAATAGCTGACAAGCGACAAGCGAGGGACGATTTGCTAGCAGTAAACTTACACTGATGTAATTCTCACTATTCACATAATAATATTAAGAGTGACGCCAATATCTTTTTTCTATGCATTTTTTTTAAATTTAATTGGGTACCTATATGATTGTTTTCAGTAATATCATTATCGTTAATAGTCGTTTTGGAAACGATAGGTTAATGTGAAATAAATGCTTCGAGCCAGTAGTAAGTGATGTTGTTATTTCAGCTGAGCGACGCCAACGGTAAGGCCAAGACCGCGCTGGAGCAGGCGCGCGCCAACCTCGAGAAGACGGCGGAGGACCTGCGCAAGGCGCACCCCGAGGTCGAGCAGCAGGCGGGCGCGCTGCGCGACAAGCTGCAGGCCGCCGTGCAGAGCACCGTGCAGGTGTGTGCCGTGCGCTGGGCGCTGAGCGCTGAGCGCTGAGCGCTGAGCGCTGAGCGCTGAGCGCTGAGCGCTGGGCGCACAGGCCAATCTTTCTGACATGTCCGCTATTCAGTACATTGCTTTTCATTTTTAAGTACATCTATTCTAAACGTAAGCGACATCAAAATATGCTTTATACATTTGGATTAGTTCGACGTTATTAATTGATTTCATGAGAGATATTGGGCTGGTTTTCTTGAGCAGAAACTTGTGTTTCTTCTTACTAATGCGTAACTTTTGCGGTTTTACAGGAGACCCAAAAGCTCGCCAAGGAAGTCGCCTCCAACTTGGAGGAAACCAACCAGAAGCTGGCTCCCAAGATCAAGTCTGCCTACGACGACTTCGTGAAGCAGGCCGAGCAGGTGCAGAAGAAGCTGCACGAGGCCGCCAGCAAGCAGTGAGAGCACAGCTCCCGCACCTACCGCCTAGACCAATAAACCCTTACTGCACCTACCTGATGACTTTCCTTACTGCTCACCAGTCACCATAACCCCTGTGTTCACCACCCGAGCTCAGATATCGTCAGCGCGAGGCGCGAGCCCCTCGGCACTCTCGCTCTCGCACAAGCCCGCGCGTGCGCACGTGACCAGCGGCTCGGCGCGCGGCGCTCAGATACAGAGCTCGTAATAATACCAGACTGATACGTTTATCTGCTGCTCATTATCGCAGTACCTAGTCTTCACACGCGTACCATTCGCAGGCAGATGATTATATGTATAACTACTCACAATCATCCGTGCAATACTGACATATTGACCCAAATGCTGTGCATGGTTGTTGAGGCACTTATATTAGCATCGCGTCCTGATATACTGTTGTCAAGCAATACTCGTCCGTAGTACGTACTGGAGAGCCGCAGCTGTTACTGGCAACACAACATGTACTCGATTCGGGAACGTTGGAAGGACAGGGGAACGCAAGGATCTTCTCCCTGAAACGTATTGATACCTACCTAGCTCCTTTTTACATTTCTAAGTGCAGTGTTATGAATTTTAGTAGGTAATCGGATTCCTATGCGTCGCGTCGTGGGACTCACTCATTGGTTCCATCATCATATTATGTGGTCAGGCCACTCGCTGCTTAGTCATCAGTATGTCTCTGTATCTAGGGAACATATTCCCGGTTATTAAATAGCCTATGCGTTATTCCAGACTACCTCTGTAGCTTTCATGGAGATCATTTTAGGCGTTGTGACATTCTGATGTGAAAGAGTTTAAATATCGTTTCTTTTAAATACGAAACGATATTTAAGTACAAACATCCATTCACAATTTAAAAACTTTCGCATTTATAATATTAGTGGGAAGTAGGATATAGTAGGGAGCACTATTTCTGTTTTTAGGGTTCTGTAGCCAAATGGCAAAAACGGAACCCTTATAGATTTGTCATGTCTGTCTGTCTGTCTGTCCGTCCGTATGTCACAGCCACTTTTCTCCGAAACTATAAGATGCTGTCGTTGCACGCCCTCCGCGTGCAATACCTACAACAACGCCTATATACAATATACATACAACGGGCTGTATGATGCTGCTCGTGTAAAACACAGTGCAGTACGCTCTGAAAAGAGTAATTTTAACGGGAGCACCCAAATACTCCCAAAGTACCTACCGTTTTATATACAAACAAAAAAAATGTATAAGTACAGATCTTGAACTTAGATTACATAATCAGTAAGAAACATGTTACAAAATGAAATTGGTTCGTAACTAGTGTTGCCAGGTCCGATTTGTTGTAAATCGGTACAAAAGGTAAAAAAAATCGGGATTTAGGGTTGCAAATCGGGACAGTAAACAAAAAAAAAACTCTTGCTAGACTAGTAGAAATTATAAAATTAATAGATCGTGTACCTACTTAAATGACTACTTCAGAAGAATAAAGTATCTAAGTATTAATGTAAATTATTTGTTTTTATTAAAATTATATTTTTATTGGACTTTGCCGGCTTTAGAATGGCTTTGTTTTTACATAGTTATAAAATTCAGTGCATGTCATACTAAAGTTGGTTTTAATTTGAATTTCAGCTGTCACATGCTCGAGTGTCAAACGTTTCGCCTCTCAGACCAAAGTTAGCCTGGGAAAATACCCTTTCTGTTGTTGCGTTTGATACTGGAATTGAAGCCATTACAGAAAATATTTTTTGAACATTTACTAAATCTTGATAGTCTTTAAAAATGTTGTGCCATTTTTGTCTTTGTTTTGCATTGGTTTTTGCTTCCACCGATTCAGTTTCCGGATCACTCATTATAAGAAAATCTGCACATACCCATGCGTAAATAATATTTACTTCTTACTTTAACTCTTTCGCCCGCGTAGAATGAGTTTTTTTATGAAGTCAAAAACTTTAAAATTGATGTATTTACGCCGTTCACTCACATTTATGTCAATAAACCAACAGCAAAAACCAATTAGGTACAACAATAAAAACATAACTTAAAATCCCTAAACGCAAATTATAATATGAATAACAAAATGAAAGATAATTGTTAAAAGCTGTTGCGTAAACATTCACAATTCACATAGTTCTTACCTGCAAAGAATCTCCAAGAAAAAAATATTTATATTTATAATATACCTAACAGCGCACCGGCCCGCCGGAAAACAAAACTGTCAGTGTGTTTCTACAATGAATCGGATAAGGATTAAGAAGTATAATTATGCAACACCATCTCGTAGCAGCGAGTCCAGTTACGGCCCCCATGTATTTGAATATATCCAAAGTCAATAGAAGGCGTTCCGTGTTAAAAAAACCATGTACGTAACGTAAATATACATTGTTTGATTAATCGGGACATTTAGCGTCCCGATCAGGTACAAATCGGGACGCGACCCCAGACCCCTGAAAATCGGGACGTCCCGCGCAAATCGGGACACCTGGCAACACTATTCGTAACCCTTTGCATGCAAACAATTAGGCATAGTTTTTGCGGCTTTACTTTTTTTAGCGTGTGTAAAAAAATAGGGCCTACAAAACTTCTTTGTACACAATATTCTTAACTAATCTGTCATTAGGCGCTAAAACTATCTAGCTATTGGGTGAACTTCTACAGCTGCCTCCATACGACGCCGAGTAATTTTCTGTGCTGCTATGGGAAGATAGGCATCAAAATGCCCACTGGACAAATCTTGGCTGAATCGTAATCGCCTTACCGGATAAATGAGAATATTAATCCTGCTGCTATAAACTCACAAAATCCGCCATAAGTAGCATTTTTCATCATATCAGCAAAATATTCGTCAGGTGTTACGTAGTTATCACCATTCCTGTCGTGGGTCATAATTGAAAACTTGCTCCAGTCATTAACCACATATCTGACAATTTGTGAACGCACCTCCATCGCTCTATCTTGTGTTCTGTTCTATGTACTATTAGATACAGCGGCCAGCCGGCCACTAATCATCGGGTATATGTAACTCAGTGAAAACACAACGATAGCGCGTTTTAAAATACTACTAACGCCATCTATTGTCTTATCTTAGAATTAGGAATTTGGAAGACTGTAATGCAAGGCACTGGCTGTATTATCTCTTCTGTTTAAAATGCCGTCCAGCCCTAGTTATTTTTCGTAATGAGAGACTTCTGTGCACAATGTTGAAGAAAGTTGCTAGGGTTGATAACACACGATAGAGCTACATAAAGTTGGCCATGGGTATACCAACCTGAATAGAAATCTAACCCTGCAACGGATAGAGTAGAGTAGATTAGAGACTGCGCTATCCGCACTTAGACTCCCATTCGGTCTGTTGACCGTAAGTGTTCTGGCTAAGTTAACCAGCCTAGCTCCGCCCAAATGCACAAAGGCCTTCTGGGTGATCCACAGGTTTTGTTGGTTGGTTATCATAGGCTTACTAAGAAATAAACAGTATTAAAAGCAAATAGAAAATAATTGGGAATGAGGGAGATTCTGGGAATGATCGCAACGTGACTGGGAGCATCACGGCCAGAGCAAATTAGCCGAAATCTTATATCAGCTACTTTAACAGTTTGTTAAAATGTGTGAGTTTCAGCCGAGTCAATTTGCAAAATTTAATCGAAATTAAATATGTAAATTCGGCCATCTTAATGAAAATATTTTCCTTTTCTTCCCCACAAACATTATGTCAATATAATGCGTATTGATGCTTACGTCTGTGCGTTCCCCGTACACAGACGAAATGAATTAAGTAATGCTGAAGCAACGGGAGGCTATCTTCTAAAATAAGCTAACCACCTTCTTGATTGTGGTGTGTGCCGTCAGAATTTTTTATCAGTTTTTGTATAATTATGCCCATTTGAGTAGCCTTCATCTTTTTCTTCGTCCTTCCCTCACTGCTGAAGACCGTGACGACATGATACATCGCGTTTCCAAGCAATTCGGTAGTCTGGAGTGTGGAAAGCTCTGAAATGCTATATCCTATAGACTTCTTTATGTCTTTGGACCATAAAGAAGACCACATTCATGTTTGAATAGGTATTTGAAGTTTAACGTGTTGATAATAATGTGTTGCGCTGAAACTTCATGAATAAAGTTGTTTCATAATTTGCTTCGAACCAGGGACGGAATTAACCTAACTTCGAAGTTCTTAATCAGATATTCATTAAATTGAATTGAGACCAATCCGAAAAAATACTCTCCTAAACAAAATAAGAAACATCCAAATCGGTTGAAAATTTGCAAAAATATCGCTGAACAAAACATTTTGCATGTGATCCCATCATCAGATCCTAACTTATACCTTCTATCATTAGCTCAGCAATATAAGATGATAATTACCAGACACAAATATCTGAATTGCGTTCGAAAGATTTTGTAAAACATTGCATGTGCCTATAAAATTTGGGGGTTTCCCTAGATTTTCATGGGATTCCATCATCAGATTCTGACTTGGTGACAATGGTACCATCTCAGGAGTATAAGCTTTTGAAAACAAAAAGATTTTTTAAAATCGGAACACAATTAATTGACGGAGATAATTATCGGTGAACATACAAAAAATAAAATACTTAATACATTAAGCCTCCTCCTTTTTGAAGAAGTCGGTTAAAAACTCAGTTACCGAGCTAATTATTAACTGTTTTTGAGTCCTACGATGGAACCTCGCAACTTGCTCTCGGGTGGTATGACATGATCCCTGGCTTCAGAACTGTAAAGGTTCATTCTTCGTCTTTTCGAGTAGATGATTGACTCTGTATATTGTTTTGACCCAGTAGGTTGCTACGTTTATTGTAGCTTAAATGGCAATCATTTAATTCTCCAAAGTAGAGATGGCCTGTGACTGATATACAAGTAGCGTCCTCTGTTGTCACGTAGCGGGAGCAGGAGGTTGAGACATCTTTGTTTGTAATATTCATCACTAGAGGGCGCCCGGTATCAATGAATGGCTTACGCATAAATATCGACTGATGCCCGCTTCTCGACACTGGAGGCGCTGTTTTGTGGTCAACATTGGTCCTTCGAGCCGGATTCGGGCAGGTATAGCTTTGGTTCAATATTACGTGATAGTGGTAGTGTGGTGTATGCAATACCGTCGACATGGTGAAGACACGCGGTATGCATGAACCCGACACAGCGGCCACGGAAGGGGACGAGTCCGTCTCCACGGAATTGGCGACAGCGGTGGGACCGACAGACCCGCCCAACTATTCCGTCACAGATTCGGACCAACCCCAATCTCACAGCCCTGGGGCGACGACACCTCCACACAGACAACCACGAGGCGAGACGAGAACCGACAGGAAGGCGTTGGCGCGAGCGAGATTGGAACTCGCCGCCGCTAGGTTAGCGCTCTTGGAAGCAGAATCAGCAGACGAAGAATTATTGGAGGGAAGCTCGACTGCGACATCGAAACGTCAGACGGACGTAGCGGACACACTCAGTGAACACCGCGACCACATCCGCCAGCCGCAGTTACAACCCTTTCCGCCAAACGTCGAGCCGCCGCCCTTGCCGCAACGTGGCGACGAGGGGAGCTTGCCGCAACGTGGCGACGAGGGGAGCCTGCTGCAAGGACTGACTCAGGCGTTGTTAGAGGTAGCGCGGGGCAAACCCGCTGCCAGCAGGTATGAACTTGATTTACCTATCTATAGTGGGCATCCCGGCGACTGGCTGCATTTTAAAGCAGCGTATAATGAGTCTGCGTCAACTCACACAGAGGCAGGGAATTTGGCCCGTCTCAGAAAATCCCTGAGAGGGACAGCGTTAGAGGCAGTTAAATGCCTATTCCTAGGATCCTCGGCCGTTCAAATTATGCAAAGGTTAGAATCTCGATTTGGACGACCCAACGCATTAATAACCTACGAATAAAATAAATTACGTCAGTTACCTAAAGTATCAGATAACCCTACAGATATATGTGTGTTTGCATCGAAGGTCACAAACGCTATTGCCGCGGTGCAAGCTCTGAAAAGAACTGAATATTTATATAGCCCGGAGATGATTTCCGCTATCTCAGAAAAGTTGTCAGTTACGTTAAGAAGCCGGTGGTACGATTATGAGATGGCTGCGGGTGACGCAGAGCCTGGCTTAGTAGTGTTGGGACGATTTCTTGATAGAGAGGCCGATCTCAATGCGCGTCATGCCTCAGCACAGGTGGAACATAAACGAGACCGTCCACAACAACCGGCTCACAAGACATTTAAAATAGTAGGAAGCGATAAAACACCGTGTATAGTATGCAACGGTGATTGCAGTAGCGTGGCTATCTGCTCTAAATTTAAAAAAATGTTGATAACTGATAGATGGGAAACTGCTCGTAAAAATAAATTATGTTTCAGGTGCCTAAACCGACGGACGTGGAAGCATCGATGCAAAAGCAAGCAGTGTGAAGTGCAAGACTGCGAGCATTATCATCACCGGCTACTGCACAGTGACAGTAGACGGGGATCGAGCACCGCAAACGACCCAGAAGAGCATCCTCGTGTCACAGCGACCGGACACGTATCGTCGCGGGACGACTCAGCGCCATGCGGTGACATCGCGCTGCACGCCGTCATTAATAACACGAGCGCGCCACGCACGTACAACCAAGTATTGCTGAAAGTAGTGCCAGTGACACTATCGGGACCTAATGGTAAAGTAGACACATTTGCTTTGTTGGACGATGGATCGACAATAACTCTGCTTACAACAGACGTCGCGCAGCGGATAGGCGCAGAAGGTCCAAATGAGCCATTTTATATCGAGGCCGTAGCAGGCGCGCGCATTGACGCTACGAACTCGCAACGAGTCAAGGTAAATATACGAGGAAAATACACAACCGAAGGCATTGACATTGAAGCCAGAACCATCGACAGACTTGAATTATCTGGTCAGTCGATACGCGTTAATGACCTGTCAGTCTTCGAGCACCTGACACCTATAGTCGAACAGCTAGCATATGACGCTGGCGTACCAAAAGTCTTGATAGGCCAGGACAGTTGGGCACTTCTGCTCGCTTCTGAAGCTCGAGTAGGTACAAAAGATCAACCAGTAGCGTCACGCACACCGCTCGGCTGGGTTTTACATGGTAAAACCTGCAGCCTGACAAAAGTTCATGTATTACCACAGATCGGAGAACGTTGCGGTCATGTAAGTACAAACGAATCTATTGAAAAGCTCATACAAGAACATTTTAGCCTGGAATCACTAGGAGTGCAGCCACGTCGCCCGCAAGCAGACCCAGAGGTGAGAGCATTAAAAATACTAGAGGAAACTACACGCGCTCTGCCTGAAGGCGGTTACGAGACGGGCTTATTATGGAAAAATGAGGATAGGTGTTTTCCAGACAACTACACCTCCGCGCTCAGTCGACTACAAAACACTGAATCCCGTTTACGCAAAGACCTAATTCTAAAACAAAAATATTCAGAGCAAATGAAGGCACTGGTATCAAATGGGTATGCAGAACTGGCACCAACGCCATCTAACGGGTACAAGTGGTACTTGCCACATTTTCCAGTAATTAATTCATCTAAACCAGGTAAGGTCAGAATTGTGTATGCCGCAGCGGCACGCACGCATGGAGTGTGCCTCAACGATTATCTTCTGACAGGCCCTGATCTCCTACAATCACTCCTTGGCGTGTTAATGCGATTCAGACAAAAACCTGTCGCCGTTTCAGCAGACATAAAAGATATGTTTCTACGCATAACGGTGCGAGTGGAAGATAGAGCCGCACTTCGTTTTCTGTGGCGCGATGATACGACTTTAACGCCCATCGGATATAGAATGAAAGCGGTATTGTTTGGTGCGACCTCTTCACCGAGCACTGCAATTTATGTCAAAAAACATAATGCACATGTTCATGAGGCTGACTACCCAGAGGCAGTGAACTCTATAGTACGTAATCATTATATGGATGATTTTTTACAGAGCTTCGACAACGCAGCAGAAGCGAGCCGAGTGTCTAAAGCAGTCGACGTGGTACATCGGCGAGGTAACTTCGTGTTGCAGAAATGGGCGTCCAACGAGCCGGCCGCTGTCGCTGGTCTTGCGACAGAGCCCGTGGTTGAGAACACTGTGCTCAACAAGGAGGAGAAAATTCTCGGTCTTATCTGGCGACACCAGGATGATACTTTGGGATTCAACTTCAGGAAAGTAGACCCTTCTTCTTTGAGCAAGCAGGTTACGAAACGTCAGCTATTAAAAACGACAATGTCCTTATATGACCCGCTGGGACTAGCCGCGCCGTTTACGACACAAGCAAAGTGCATATTGCAAGACGCTTGGCGTTTAAAAATCGGTTGGGATGAGCGCCTACCTAAAAGTCTAGAGCGTAAATGGCACGACTGGTTGATTGCTCTACAGATACTGAAAGGCGTTCGTATTCCACGCTGTCACCTGGGTTATAATGACTCGATTAGACTAGAATTGCATGTATTCGTGGACGCGAGCGAACGACCCTATGCCGCGGCAGCATATTGGCGTTCAGTGAACGACATAGGGCAAGTAAATGTGTCGCTCGCGGCAGCGAAAGGGCGCGTAGCGCCCCTTAAGGTCACATCTATACCTAGACTTGAATTACAGGCTGCTGTACTCGACGGGCGACTAGCACGCTGCGTGGAAGAAGAGCACGATCGTCGCGCCGACCGTCGAGTCTTCTGGTCCGACTCGCGCACGGTGCTAGCGTGGCTGCGCGCCGGCGCACGCGCGTTCAAACCGTTCGTCGCGCACCGAGTAGCGGAATTAGAAGAAAACACCGAGCGAAGAGAATGGCGCTGGGTCCCCACCGCTCACAATGTCGCCGACGACTCGACTCGCGATACACCGACTCACTTCACTGCAAGCCACCGCTGGTACATCGGCCCTTCATTTCTCTATGACAACGAAAACACCTGGCCGCAGGAAACAGTCGACTCACACCCCTACGTCGACACGGGTGAGGAGCGTGTAAGCAATGCTGCTGCTCACGAACGGTCGAACTTAACAGAGGCACTACCTGACGTCACACGTTTCTCTTCCTGGCTACGACTCATCCGGGCCACCGCCCGAGTTCTTCAATTCATCGACCGACTTCGAGTTCACACCACAACAGCTACCAACCGCAAACGCAACAAAGGCGTTTGTGTAGACGACCCGAACTGGACGGTGAAGCAACGGGAGGGTACAAGCAAGCGACCTGGAGTGCAGAGCCGCAACCTCAGCGTAACACCGACGGTCTACATACCCCTTGGCATTCAGTACACACGTCGGGCCGAACTCCTGTGGACTCGTGCTATACAGGAAGAAAGTTTCGCAAATGAATTGCGTCTTCTCACCGACGGGAGGACGGTACTAGCTGACAGCCGGTTGAAGCGATTATCTCTGACAGTCGACGAGCACAAGATAATGAGAATACGCTCACGCATCGCAGCAGCAGCTGAGATATCACGAGAAACACAGTCACCAGCAGTACTAGACGGCGATCACCGTTACTGCCGCTTGTACATACACTGGATCCATCGAATGTTACACCACAGCGGCGTGGAATGCATCGTGAACGAAATACGACAACGCTATTGGATTCTACGTTTAAGGCCATCCGTCCGTGCAGTAATCAGGCTCTGCCAACCCTGTAGACTACGTCGAGCCGTGCCGCCAGAACCACTGACAGGCGACTTACCACCCTGTCGAGTGGCACACCATCAACGTCCATTCACACACACTTCTGACAGAGGTAGAGCACACGGTCAATTCCCGACCCTTGACCCATGTATCGGTTAACCCAGACGACGAAGAAGCTTTGACGCCTAACCACTTTCTGCTCGGCGCGCCCTCTAAAGTCCCGTTGCCAGGGATTTTCACAAGGCCGGATGAACTACGCCGTTCACATTGGAGAGCGTCACAACGACTAGCGGACTTGTTTTGGCAACGATGGGTTCGCGAAGTACTGCCTACGCTTCAAAACCGGCGGGAGCCGCGTGGACTCGGCGACACGGTCAAGGTGGGCGATTTGGTTGTCGTAGTGGACCCAAACTTACCAAGAAACATATGGCCAAAGGGGATAGTCGAACGCATGTACCCAGGTGCAGATGGTGTCGTAAGAGTCGTCGATGTCAAGACCAAGAGTGGTGTAATGCGCCGTCCTGTTAAACGTCTCGTCGTCATACCAGTAGAAACTTAGTTGTTATCATGTATTGTATTTGTAGACACTTATTTAAAGTAGAATAAGTTCTTATATATTTGTCTCTTTTTCTCGGCGTCACTCCAGGATTCTGCTACCAGGAGGAGATTTTTTTTATTTCAATTTGATATAATATATAGCAGAGCAAGGATTCTGGAGTGGCTACCCTTAACTCTATAGATGTATATGTACTAAATTGTTATCTTTATAAGTCATTGAATTGTCAATTGCATTCAATTGTTGATATTGTGAAGTGTATACCAGTCACTAGTGGTATAAATTGTGTACATTATTGTATGTACACGGCGGGAGAAATGTGACTGATATACAAGTAGCGTCCTCTGTTGTCACGTAGCGGGAGCAGGAGGTTGAGACATCTTTGTTTGTAATATTCATCACTAGAGGGCGCCCGGTGAATGGCTTACGCATAAATATCGACTGATGCCCGCTTCTCGACACTGGAGGCGCTGTTTTGTGAATGGATATTGTAATAATTATGAATGACTGTCGTAGTACTCGCCTCTCGACACTACGGGGCAGCACTATAAGAAACTGTTCGAACATTCTAGAAACTTCTGGAACCGAATGTTGGTTTTAAAGCGAATTGTTTCCGCCCACATTTTCTATGGTAACGTTCTGTTCGCTTCCAGACACGAAAGAGTGCACTAGGTTTGTATAGAAATAATATTGAACTGTAGTTATCCTAACCCGAAACTAGTGAATAATAGTTGTAATAAATGATAATAATAGTAAATGTAATAGTTTTAATCTGTGGATATACTGATAATAAATCTTAGTAGTGATCGTGTGCCTTTCATTACTGGATTTGTCCGCTGTCCTCAACATGGCATAAGAAGACCACTTTAGCAGAATCAGAAAGCACAATATCACGCTACCGGTCACTGTCAAATTTTCCCAATCAACCTTGAACCTAATGCTTTAGCAATAAAGATGGAAAAGAAATTTGACAGGTTGTTGCGTGGTTAATGTTATGATTCTGCTAAAGTGGCCTCTTTAGACCAACACGTGTTATTGAGCAGCATAATCTCATTGAGCTTCGCAAATCTAAGCGCGCCTGTTGACGAATTTTGTAATCATAACACCGCGAATATGAGATCGAATGCATAACGCCATCTATGGAACATGAAGTTGAACTATGAAAAGATTAGTAAGAGTTCATTTTATTTGAGTTAATAGGAATATTACGTTCATTTGGAACGATATGTTTTTAAGGTATTAAAATAATTACAATCATTTTTTATGTTTTTTATGTACCACTAAAAATATGTTTTGGTGTTATGTCATTTTGTCGAAAGTACTATTTGAATCAATAGATGGCATTGCAGGTATTACTTAGTAAGTTGATTTCATCTCCATTTTATTAAGTTGATTACCTACTTTGGTTTCGTACTTTTTATCAAAATCAATCAAAAAATAATACAGAAAATAGGTTTTGTTAATATATTCTACTAATCCGGAATTTCAGTGCTTCTGAACATCCAGTTCCATACATTTTGTAACATACAGGCAAATGAAGTCGCGCCCAACGAAAATATTAGAGCAGGACATAAAAAAGTAAGGAATTATTCAACAATAATTAAAAATCGTTTCGATTACCGGGGATGGAACTTACGCCGTTTCACTCGAAAGGCAGTCATTGTACCGCCGGGTCGGTGAATTCAGTTGCCGTTAGAATTTAATAGCCGATCTTATAAAATGTTATGGTAATTGACTGATTAGCTCCTCCAAGATATAGCGTGATGATAACAATTGCTAAGAATGTTTAAAAAAAGGCTTGTTTTATGCTAAACTAAACGAATAATTGAAAATTGTACAAAACTTGTCGAAAAACGTTGATACGTAAATTTAAAATCTTTAAATATTCATAACTCCGCCACCGGAAACCGGGAACGGCGAACTCGATTCCTCAAAACGAACGGGAATCTAATGATGGGTTTGAAAGTTATAAAATTTTGTATGAACTTGTTTGGAAAATGCAATAAAATGAAGATTTTTTGATGTTTCCGTCAAGCTACACGCGCGTGCGAGGTGTCCAGAAACGCGTCTTGGCGCGAGCGAGCCCACAGGAACGTTTTCAGCACTTCTTTGGGAACAAAATTTTGCAGGGTGGTCAAAAAACAACTTTTTTGAGTTTTTTACAGGAAAACCAAGTTTTCAGCGACCTGGATGGATTTCGATTCGCGCGCAGCGCCGGGAAACCTAGGTAAGTATGGCGAGAACTTGATTCCTGAAAAGAACGGGAATCTAATGACAAATTTGGAAGTTATTGAATTCTGAAGGTGTAAAGTCAAAAGTAAAGGAACCCCTTAAGGGAAGTCAAAAATTTTTTTTCAGTTGTCAAGCGGACGCCTAAAAATAATGTTCACGCGCGAAAACCACTTCAGAAACGCAATACAGAGCTCGAAGATATCGCGATTTGTGTTTCGACTACGCTTGCTTAGGTGGTTTTGGGTATATGTACCTATGTATAGATATAACCTAATTTTAAAATTTTGATGTTTCAGAGGGGCTAGGGGCACGTGCGAGGTGTCTGGGAACGCGTCTCGTCGCGAGCAAGCCCACGGGAACGTTTTCAGAAGTACGTTGGGAAGAAATTATTTGAAAAGTGGCCAAAAACCACTTTTTTATCAGTTTTTTGATGGAAAATCGAAGTTTTCAGCGACCTGGAGGGGCTTCAATTCGCGCGCAGCGCCAAAAACCCTAGGTTAGTATGGCGAAAACTCGATTCCTCAAAAAGAACGGGAATCTAATGATGGGTTTGAAAGTTATAAAATTTTGTATGAACTTGTATGGAAAATGCAATAAAATGAAGATTTTTGATGTTTCCGTCAAGCTAGACGTGCGTGCGAGGTGTTCAGAAACACGTAATTTCGCGAGCAAGCCCACAGGAACGTTTTCAGCACTACTTTGGGAACAAAATTTTGCAGGGTGGTAAAAAAAAAAAAAAAAAAAAAAAAAAAACACTTTTTATGAGTTTTTACAGGAAAACCAAGTTTTCAGCGACCTGGATGGATTTCGATTCGCGCGCAGCGCCGGGAAACCTGGTAAGTATGGCGAGAACCTGATTCCTGAAAAGAACGGGAATCTAATAGGTTAGGTTAGGTTTTTTTTTTTTTTTTGTTTTGGCAGGAGTGGGAAATCCTCATGGACGAATCGGCCGCCCACACTGTGAGACGACCGAGACAGTGCCGGACTCTTACCGGCTAAAACCCACTCCTGCCACGTGGCTTTCCCCCGTTCATATTCAACGAGACCTTATTAATCTAGTTTTTTATCTTTCATTCCGGTTCTCTTTCGTTCTTTTCGTACTTTTAATTTCCTTTCTTGTTTCCTTTCATTCATCCTTATATGTTAAGCCGGGTGGGACTCCCGCATTCAGACTTCTTGACAGTTTTTATACTTAAATATTTTTCCTTGGCATTATATTTAATTTTATATTATAATGTATTTACTTGTTTAGGTTTTTTATTTTCTATTTTTGTATCTATAGTATTTGTTTACTTTATTATGTTAACTTAACTAATGTATTTTTTATTTGTTTTTCTGCTTTTTGTATTTTCTAGATTTTTTATTTTCTAGTTTTTGTATCTATAATATTTGTTTACTTAATTATGTTATCTTAACTAATGTATTTTTATTTATTTTTCTGCTTTTTGTATTTAATCTATTTACTTATACAGGGAAATTGAAAAAATACCCGAAACCTCTTAGGCAGTGAAAGTACACATGATTATAAGCAACTTTTGTTTTGGTAAAACTCCGAAATCTCGAAAAAAATATCAGCTGTTTCATACAAAATGCAGTATTTAGCCAATGAAAATGTATGAAACAGCTGATATTTTTTTCGAGATTTCGGAGTTTTACCAAAACAAAAGTTGCTTATAATCATGTGTACTTTCACTGCCTAAGAGGTTTCGGGTATTTTTTCAATTTCCCTGTATATTTAGTTTACTTATCTAACTTATTTTATGTTTGTGCTTATAATTATTCATGTACGAGCAAACCCGTACAATATCAATTGTTTCATTTTAATGCTGACATCGACGCACAGCTAATGAATAAAGTCACACATTTGAGTAATCGTTTTAGTAGTTGCATAGCACCGGTGAACGACTCATTCGCCGCGGGTCGATCACCTATATATTTAGCATAGTTTTTGGGTGTTTAGATCAATACACAAATTTAACCATCAAACAGTTTATCATTTAAATGTACCTTTACCCGTACATTTTTGGTCCTTCGAGCCGGATCCGCGTTCGTATTTCGCGTGTGTACACTACAGTGTAGCAATCAAGTACTGTACAGTGTTTCACTAGTGACATCAATCGAACTAGCAGTGAAGGTGTTTGTACTGCCAGCAATAGTGCAGTACACAGCAGCAGCAGCAACAGCAATCAGCAGGGATCAACAGGGATCCACACTTCGTGAACGACTGAGCTACGCTTGGACAGTCAAGTAAGATCGTTCCATTTACTATCATTTCCATCAACAATGTCTTCAATGGAGGACGTTCTCGCCCAACAACAGCAACTACTCAATCAGATAGAGCAAGTTTACACCAACTTCAAAAAGGATGGCTCCGATCGCAAAACCTCGGACTACATACGCCGAAGGTTAGAAAATTTGGATGCAAACTGGCAAGAGTATCAATCGAATCATATAAAATTGTGTAGCATCGAATATGCCAGATCGCATACTTACTTCACTTCAAAACAATTTGAAACTGTGAAGGAGAGATATGACCAAATCAGAGCAACTATTCAAAATCATCAGCCAACGGAGGAAAGACCATCAACACCGCTTCTAAAGCCTGCTACTCCTCTAGCCACCTCAAGCACCGTTCAACAACCTTCGGGTCAATCTTCTAGGTCTCAGGGATCAAACAGCAAGACCGATGAGATGATGAGGAAACAGATGAGCAACTTCAAGGCCTTTGAACATACCGTTTCAAGTATCGACATGGATACTGTAGCGGAAAAATGGGAATTCGATCATCTGTTGAGTATGGTAAAATCTCGCTGGGCGAAAATTGACTCTCAGCACTGGGACTTAGACAGTGAGCTGGGAGACCGAAATCAAGAATATCATCGTATGTACCTCAAATACGAAAGTACGTACAACGCTGCTATCAAAGCAATCAATAAGAAGATGTCGTCAATTTCACATAGAGAGCATACTACGCCAAAAATAGAAATACCTACATTCAGCGGTAATTACCATCAGTGGACATCTTTTAAAGATCTCTTCACAGAAGCCGTCCATAACAACCCATCATTATCTGGAGCTCAGAAGATGCAGTTCCTCAAATCAAAAGTTAAAGGAGAAGCAGAGCGTCTCATACAGCATCTCCCAATCAGCTCAGACAACTACATAATAAGTTGGGACATCTTGAGCCATCGTTATGACAACAAAAGGATGATATTTACATCGCATATTAACATTTTACTGAATATGCCCATTTCACAGCAGGCATCAATTAATCATATCAAACGAATCCATGATACTGCACTCGAAACGATGAATGCCATACAGAATCTCGGCGTAGACGTAACGTCGTGGGATCCATTGATCGTGCATATCCTGTGTCAGAAATTGGATTCGGACACATTCTGCGAATACAACGCAGCTATCAAAAATCCTCGACAATTACTCGAGTTGAATGAATTTCTAGCCTTTTTAGAGGGGAAATTTACTAGCATGGAATCAAGTAGAAGAAAACAGGAGATCAATCACCAAAAACCCTATTCTTCGAACACTATTAAACCATCAGAATCAAAACATTATCACTTCAAGCAGTCATATTCAAGCAACAATGATATTTCGCAATCACCTAGTTACAGGAAATTGCAAAACAATCGACCAAAATGTCCAGTCTGCAATGACGCACATGCTATATTTTATTGCAAACAATTTGCTGATTTTCCCGCGTTGAAGAAAAAACAATGTGTTGCTAACTTAAATTATTGTCGAAACTGCTTACATGACCATAAAGGAAAAGAATGCTTGTCAAAAAGGCGCTGCCTCGAATGCAACGGATTTCACAACACATTGCTTCATGAATCGTATTCAAAAGAATTGACAAAACAAGGAGGTAATTCGACACCTCATACACAGCAAACTAACATCCGTTCTAATCAGGAACGTGAAAATCAAGGCAATACGCACGTGATACAACAAAATTTGGCGCAAGAAACTCTACTTTCAACTGCACTAATCAAGGTTCAAAAGGCAGATGGGACATATCTGACCCTGAGGGCTCTTATTGATCAGGGCTCACAAATGTCTCTCATCACAGAGAACGCTGCTCAGCAATTAGGATTGAAGCGATCCAGGTGTGATGGCATAATCACAGGCATAGGCCAAACAGAAAATAGTTGCAGAGGAATCATGAACCTGAACTGCATGTCAAACTCAAGAATCAAACAATATCAATTCAATATCGATGTTTACATCATGAAAAACCTAACAAAATATTTACCATCACACTCATTCCCGAAAATAGTATGTACATTTCTGAATAACTTAGAACTAGCAGATCCTGAGTACAACATCAGCCGTCCCATAGACATTTTATTGGGTGCGGACGTCTATTCGAATATTCTTTTAACAGGCATGTGCCGATTAAGCGAATCACTTCCACTTGTTCAAGAAACTCATCTAGGTTGGATACTATGTGGAAATATCAAAACCAAACTAACATGCAACGTCGTGCAACTTGATTTAGATAGATTTCAACAATTCTGGGAAATAGAAGATGTTACAGAAGAACAATCATTATCATCAGAAGATCAAGAGTGTATTCAATACTACAAAGCAACAACAAATCGATTGGACGACGGAAAATACCAAGTGAGACTTCCACTTATACCACAATTTGAGGAGAAATTGGGGCAGTCTAAAAATAAGGCTGTTGCTCAATTCATTCATTTAGAAAAGAAATTGCATAAAAACCATTCATTGTTTAACGCATATAAGTTATTCATTACCGAATACAAAACATTAGGTCACATGAAACCTTCACCTCGCAATCAGACACCGGAATGTTTCTTACCGCATCATTGCGTTTTGCGCGAAGAGAGTGCAACGACTGCATTAAGAGTTGTTTACAATGCTTCAGCAAAAACGACCACAAATAAAAGTTTAAATGACCTGATGTACACGGGACCCAATTTACAGCAAGACCTTCAGTCTCTTATCATTAAATGGAGACAATATCAGTTCGCATTTACGGCTGATATAGAAAAAATGTTTAGGCAGATCTGGGTACATCCAGAAGATCAACCTTTACAAAAAATTGTTTGGAGAGATAACCCGACGCAAAAAGTACAAGAATATCAACTGACAACAGTGACGTATGGCACAAAAGCCGCTCCATTTCTTGCAATGATGACATTGAGACAATTAGCGACTGATGAACGGGATAAATTCCCAGAAGCTGCCAAGGTCATCGAGGAATCGTTCTATATGGACGATTTGGTTCATGGAGCCTGCTCCTTATCAACAGCACAACAATTGCAGCAAGATTTGTTGAACCTACTGAAGTCAGGTGGTTTCAACTTGAGAAAGTGGACTTCAAACGACAGTCGTCTGCTGCAACCAGAAGATCAAGACTACTATAAACAAAAAAGCAAGAGTTTTAATCAAGCAGGATTAACTAAGACATTAGGAGTTCGTTGGAACCCCACAAATGATAATTTCACATTTGTATCAAAAATTGAACCATCACGTACTAATATCACTAAGAGAATCATACTATCAGACATGTCTAAAATATTTGACCCACTAGGATGGATAGTGCCAGTAATAACAAAATTGAAGATTTTATTTCAAGAAATATGGTTATCCAAGCTTCAGTGGGATGAACAGGTACCAGACAAAATCAGCAAGGAATGGATCAAAATCAAAGAAGAATTAGAAAATATCAATCAATTTAAAATAACAAGATGGTACGGTACAGAAACTGCAAGTAGTGTTGAGTTACATGGATTTTGTGACAGCAGTATGAAAGCCTATGCATGCGTCATTTACTGCAGAGTTAGAAATAAAAATCAATCAATAACATTAGTAGCAGCTAAATCAAAATTAGTTCCTATGAAAAAGCAAATTTCACTTCCTCGACTGGAACTATGTGGAGCACTGTTGCTGGCCAAACTCATGACCAAAGTCAAGCAGTGTCTAGCAGGTCATGACCTACATATATTTGGTTGGAGTGACTCTACTGCCGTCTTGGGATGGCTTCAAGGAAACCCAAGTCGATGGAAAACGTTCGTAGCAAATAGAACTATACAAATAACTGATATCATTAAACCAAAATCATGGCGATATGTAAAATCAAGCGAAAATCCCGCTGACTGTGGAAGCAGAGGACTCACAGTGGCTCAATTGAATGATTGGCATTTGTGGTGGCAAGGACCAACATGGTTACAAACTTTTGAAGCAACGAAAGACGACCACACAATCTATACCACAAATGAGGAACTAAAAAAGCAAGAAGACGTTCATGTTGTGACAAAGCATGAATCAAGCATCATAACAGACCTATTAAACAAACATCAATCAATCAGAAAAATAACACGTATCCTAGCATTAGTGATGAAGATTACGACGTATAAAAGAAAAGCAAATAAGAATTATCTATCATTATCAGAAATTAGTAAAGCAAAACAAAAAATAATCAAGCAAGTTCAGCAAGAAGAGTTCGCGAATGAAATAAGAGATTTAAAGCAAGAAGGAAAGCTAAATTCAAAAAGCAAACTATTAAAATTAAATCCTTACCTGGATGAAAAGGATGTCTTAAGAGTCGGAGGGAGACTTAAAAAGGCACATATCAGCCATGACATGCAGCACCCTATTATTCTGCCGCACGGTGGACGTCTGACAGAATTGATAATAGATGATGCACATAAAACCATGTTACATGCCGGAGCCCGGCTGACCTTGGGTTTTATCAGACAAAAATATTGGATTCTAGGAGGAAACGTCGCTACAAAGAAGCAGCTTCGTCGTTGCGTACCATGTAAAAAACAAAACCCACACTGTCAACAACAAATTATGGGTCACTTGCCAGAGGCCAGAAGCAATCCATCTCGTCCCTTTACACACACAGGCGTAGATTTTACCGGCCACATTTACGTCAAAGCTAGCAAAGGACGAGGCATCAAGAGCACTAAAGGATATGTGGCTGTCTTTGTGTGTATGGTCACAAAGGCCGTACACTTAGAACTAGTAAGTGATTTGAGCACAACTTCATTCATCGCAGCATTAAGAAGAATGGCGGCTCGCAGAGGAACGCCTAGTCATATTTACAGCGATAATGGTCGCAATTTTGTTGGTGCTAACAAGGTATTACAACAGGAATATCAAGCACTAATGAACATAATGCAAGATCAAAATCTAAAATCAGAAGTATTAGATATGGAAATTGAGTGGAGCTTTAATGCGCCTGCGTGGCCATCCGCAGGAGGCCTCTGGGAGGCGGCAGTTAAAAGCTTCAAATACCATTTCAAGAGAGTTATTGGTGACCAGATTCTTACATTTGATGAACTATATACAGTGCTTACACAGATTGAAGCTTGTCTCAACACGAGGCCATTATGTGCCATATCAGAAGATCCAGACGATGTTGATTTTTTAACGCCTGCTCACTTCCTAACCGGTGGAGCAAAGGTTTACATACAAGAAACTGAAACAGATTTAAGAACACGATGGCAGTTGACACAAAAAATTGTACAGGATCTCTGGAAAAGATGGAGGAATGAGTACCTAGTACAAATTACAGAAAGAAGTAAGTGGAAACAAGCTACAAGCAACCTCAATGTTGCTGATATAGTCATGATTCATGATGAAAACCTTCCGCCGGGAAAATGGCTGATGGGCAGAGTCATCGAACAACATCCGGGTCCCGACGGTAAAGTTCGCGTGGTTACAGTAAAAACCAAAAACGGAACACTGAAACGTCCTATCACAAAATTATCAAAACTCCCAATTAACCATGAATCCTCGCAAATCAAGCAAGTGAATGCTGCAGGTTCGGGAAATTCTAACACAAAAACAGGACTGAAACAAGGAATGGCACTCGTTACAACATAGCGTCAATGTTTGCAGCAATCATGTTATTCTTTAGTATCATAACAACTTCCCAATGTGCACTTAACGTCACGCAATTTAGAAATAATCAACATATTTACTTCGACAAACTAACAAACATGCAGATCATACGCGACGACTGGAAACTAATCATATACTACGATTTAGATCCCTATTGGGAAGGAATTACCGCACTTAACAAAAGTATAATGGCCCTGGAACAATCATGCAGCACAATCCAACAACAAACACATTGTGACATAATATTAATGCAATTACGTCACGGGTACAATGAACTTGATTACAATAATCATTTGTTACTCAGTCAGCATTTTGCAAAGCAAGCGAACAGGTGGCGGCGAGGTCTTATTGACGGTGTCGGTTACATAGCAAACGGCCTCTTCGGTGTATTGGACGCTCGATTCGCAGAACAATACGAAAAAGATATCACTCTTCTACGCAATAATCAAAAGCATATTGTATCATTTTGGCAAAATCAAACTTCGGTCATAGAAGCAGAATTCAGTCTCTTAAAGAGGACAGAAGCTACAATGCACAAACAACATAAAATGATTCATCAGCAGTTTGCTAACATCGAAAACACATTACAAGTATTAAAGGCTGAAACTCAAAACATTTCGAGAGCAGGTGAAGTTTCTATGGGAGCTATAGTCGCGAGCAATCTATTACGCGACTTGAAAGATATACAGAACGCTTTAGTGGATACCATAACAGACATCTATCATGGTCGATTTAATCCACATTTACTAACAGCGGAACAACTACAAGATCAGCTGAGCTCCATAGCTAGTCATTTGTCAAATGACGTCACTTTACCTGTAGAAAACATTCATACAGATCTTACACAACTGTATAAACTTTTACGAGTTAAAGCAAGAATGCTTAAAAATTACTCAATATTTGAAGTGCTTATACCATTGATTAGCAGAGACTCCTATGAAATATTCAAACTTATACCAGTTCCCACAGAGAAACCTAACGGCACGATGCTATCAATTAAACCAGTGTCAGATTTCATAGCTGTGAACTTGAAAAAGGATGCATACGTTATCATAACACAAAATATCATAGAGTCTTGTATAGCTACAACCGTACACTTGTGCTATATTCATTCTCCTATTTACAAATTAAGCAGAGATAAAGACTTCTGCCAATTAAAGGCATCAGCGTGTGAAGTCAAGGTTGATCCCTGTAAAAGTCTTTGGATGGAAAGCCATTCTATCAACAGCTATATCTATTTTTGCTGCGGTCAATGCAACCTACGAACAGTATGTGGAGATCAAGTTACCGCGCATCAGCTGACTCACTCCGGACTTATAACTATAGATTACGGCTGCATAATCAAATCAGACAAGTTTGAAGTAATTGCGCATCAACAAAGAACAAGTGATGTTAGTATTCGGGCTAACCTATACTCACCAGTCATTGCATCCATAAACCACGTCATAAACGTGTCGATTCCTCAAGATGTCTTGAACGACTCCAGCATAGAGGGCGATCGAGAGCTTAAAACGATTGAAAACAAAATCAGGATCATGAAAGAGAATGGATTGTTACTTGACAGTCTGTCATCTCATGACATTCATCATTACACCGCGATCTACTGTATGATCGGCGTGGTATCAGCATGTCTTGGAGTGTTCGCGTGGAGGCGCGCGCGCACATACTGCGCCCCCGCGCCTGCGCCGGCGCTGCCCGCAGAAGAGGGCGCGCCCGGTGGTGGCGCACGCCCGGTCATGCAACGTGCGTGTGTTGGAGATAGTGTAGTGTATCAGTGTAACAATGAAAGAGCGAAGGTGGTAACAAGTGTGCGAGTGTTAGATAAAGCCACCTCCCCTATGTTAGGTTCTTATACAAGCGTATCAAATTTGTGAACAGTGTCAGTGTTTGTGTTAACGATAGAGACACTAGGAAATTGGATTAATATCAAATCATTTAAGTATCATAATTATTATTTGTTTCTTACCACACTATATTGTCTTTATATCTTCCCTCGGGGAGCATGTACGAGCAAACCCGTACAATATCAATTGTTTCATTTTAATGCTGACATCGACGCACAGCTAATGAATAAAGTCACACATTTGAGTAATCGTTTTAGTAGTTGCATAGCACCGGTGAACGACTCATTCGCCGCGGGTCGATCACCTATATATTTAGCATAGTTTTTGGGTGTTTAGATCAATACACAAATTTAACCATCAAACAGTTTATCATTTAAATGTACCTTTACCCGTACAATTCATATTACTATATTTTTCTAAACTTGTGTTTCCTTATTTTAGTAAATTTTTATTAGCTAATTTATATCTAGAGTATTATCTTATTTATTTATGCTGTCTTACATTTACTATTTTTATTTATTTTCTGTTTTACATGTCTGGTCTGTTCTTTATATTATTAGTTTTAGTTTGGCTGTAATATTTTGGACTATTATAGGGGTAATGGGGGAGGGGGGGGGGATATACATATGTTTACTTATTTTATTACATTTTGTTTTCTAATTTACATATCTGATATTTTCTTGTGTTATACCTTTCCGTTTTATTTTCTACTTTATATATTATCCAGTCTGTTCTCTTATATCGATGGTATTATTTGTCTTTCAACTTAATCTTTGTTTGTACCTTGTGTGGTTTATTCTGAACTCTTGTCTTAAAAGCTATTTTCCAACACTATGTACATGTTTGAGGACTGTTGTAAGGGTAATAGGGAGAGGGGAGGGGGGATGAGGGAGGGGGGAGATTTTCTTAACGTTGCATTTTTGTTTCTTACTTCATTGTGTTTGTTGCAATAATATATATATTAATACACAGATTATACATAATTATTGGCTTTCTTGTTCGGGTCTTATTTTGTCATCGTTTTTTAGGGTTGGTTGATATGCTTATATATTTTTACAATATATTTTGTATATCTAGGGGGGGGGGGGGGTATTTTTAGGCGTAAGCCGTTGTCGTCCGAGCCAGGTAGTCCCATTTCTTGCGGACCGGGCACTCCACGCTGAACGCGTTGTGATCGGTCCGCTGAAGCTTCGAGTGCAAACAGTTGCAGCACTGCGGTTCATTTCCGGCAACGAAGTCCACGCACTTCTCGCGTAGGTGCGGTCCTCCGCAGTGACTGCACCTGTCTTCACTCTCCGCACAGAATCTTCGGCCATGCCCAAATGCTAAGCATTTTGTGCATTGGATGAGCGGCGACTGATCCTCCACCCTGACTCTCTGCAGGTCAAGGTAGAGAGCACCAGCCTCCGTCATCCTGTGCCATACTTTGGGCCTGACTTGGACGACAACGTGCGCCGTTTTGGGGTTTCTAGTCCGTTTTTTAAATTTGATGGTCATTTCTTTGTCTTCTTGTTCGAGGTCCCTGAAGAGGTTTTCGTTTTGGCAATAGAGCGCCTTGACCATCTCGTCGTCTTCATTGTCCAAAAAGACATCTTTTAGGACGACGAGCGGGTTTTTGTTGGTCATAGGCGCCACTATTAACCCCTCACCTCGGCTCTCAATCCTTTTTCGAACTTTTTCGAGCTCAGCCTCTGAGTCACACCCCAGTATGACGGTCTGATTTTTGGCCTTGCGGACTTTGTTTATTTTTAGGCCAGTTCCCCTGGCGTCGACCGCCATCTTCACCCTGGCGAGCACCTTATCAGCGGTGTCCTGGCTGATTTCGGACGTGATAGCCCACGAGTGAAGTGCCGGTCGGCGCCCGGGTTTGGCTGCCGCTACATGGGCGTACGACCGCAAGTCCGTTTTTGGCTCGCATGCCGATTCCGCTGCGACCTCCCTTATGCTTTCCGTTGCGGCGGCGATCCCACCGGCAACGCCATCGATCCTATCGCCGAGGTCAGTGACGGCTTGATCAACGATCTCCAACCCCTTTACCGTATAGTCAATCTTGTCACTGACCTCGTCGGCCGTCTCGACAACCCTCTCGATGATTTCGCCTCCGATTCCGGTACAGTGGTCAGTCAGGTCCTGAAGCCCTTTGGAGACCTTTTCCTCCATGTCACTGAGCCGCGTCTTTATGCCAGCTTACACCCTCTCTAGCCTCTCCAGGACTTCCTCCGGCGATTCGGGTGAAGTAGGCGTGGTGTTGGTTTTGGTGGGCGGAACTGTTTTAGGCGCAGTTTCCAGGCTCTTTATGCGCTTGCTCATCTCAAAAAGGATCCGAAGGCATTTGTCCGACTGGGTCTCCAGGAAGATCCTTATGTCCCTCCTCATCTGAGGGTAGTCTTTGACTCTGGTTGGGATGTCCTCAAATGTCTTCATGACCTCCTGGAGGAGTTTGTCATTCGATGACGCAGCAAAGATGTCGGTCTGCATCATGTATGCCTCCATTATGTCCAGGGATCTTCTTTTTCTTTCAGGTCTCCGTATAAAAGTTCTCGCGGCGTCAATAGCTTGTCCAGACGGGCCTGCGGGGCTGGGGGTGGTGGCAGCGACAGCAGCAGAGGTCCCCGCCGACACCAGCGGTGTTTTAGCTGTTTCCACTGGGATCCCTCTAACGGCGTCCTTCCGGTCGAACTTTAGGGACATCCCCTTCGGCGCTTCACGCACTCCAGAGGGTCCCTCATTTCCCTTTTTGGTAGGCGACGTCGTATCTCCTCCGCTGACGCTGGCTCCTGGCCCTTTCCCCTTTATTGGGGTGCGAAGTCCGAGAACCATCTTTTCCTTCTGGTTGCGCCTTGTGTGTAGAGGGCACAAGATTGAAGGGGGAAAGCTGTTTCTGTTTTAAATGTGTAAATCAGAAATAATCTGAGATTACCTTCAAATATCCCTGTAGAGGAGGGATTAGAATAATTAATTTAATAAAGCTAATCTAGAGACCTAAAATCTGGTCTAGAAGCTGTTGTTCTGGTGCTAGATGAGCACCAAAACAAGTAATCAAGTCGCGACGGGTCAAACTAATAACTAGAGGGTCAAACACAAATTAAAATATTTTTCACAAAATCCAGACTTCCTTCCCTATATATAGGTCAGCGAAAACCGGGAGGGTGGGTGGATGGGCAAATTTTTGGATTTCTCTGCGAGCTAGACGGGCGTGCGAGGTGTCCAGAGACGCGTCTCGTCGCGAGCAAGCCCACAGGAACGTTTTCGGAATTGCTTCGGGAACAAAAAATTTGAAAGGTGGTCAAAAAATGTGTTTTTTGATGGAAAATCGAAGTTTTCAGCGACCCGGAGGGGTTTCGATTCGCGCGCAGCGCCGGGAAACCTAGGTTAGTATGGCGAGAACTCGATTCCTCAAAAATGATCGGAATCTAATGATGGGTTTGAAAGTTATAAGCTTTTGTATGAGATTTGTATGGAAAATTTTATAAAATGAAAATTTTTGATGTTTCCGTCAAGCTAGACGTGCGTGCGAGGTGTCCAGAAACACCTAATTTCGCGAGCTAGCCCACAGGAACGTTTGCAGCACTACTTTGGGAACAAAATTTTGCAGGGTGGTCAAAAAACCACTTTTTTTGAGTTTTTACAGGAAAACCAAGTTTTCAGCGACCTGGATGGATTTCGATTCGCGCGCAGCGCCGGGAAACCTAGGTAAGTATGGCGAGAACCTGATTCCTGAAAAGAACGGGAATCTAATGACAAATTTGGAAGTTATTGAATTCTGAAGGTGTAAAGTCAAAAGTACAATAGCCCCTTAAGGGAAGTCAAAAATTTTTTGTCAGTTGGCAAGCGGACGCCTAAAAATAATTATCACGCGCGAAAACCGCTTCAAAAACGCAATACAGAGCTCGAAGATATCGCGATTTGTGTTTCGACGATGCTTGCTTAGGTGGTTTTGGCTATATGTACCTATGTATAGATATAACCTAATTTTAAGATTTTGATGTTCCAGAGGAGCTACGGGCACGTGTGAGGTGTCTGGGAACGCGTCTCGTCGCGAGCAAGCCCACGGGAACGTTTTCAGAGGTACGTTGGGAAGAAAATTTTTGAAAAGTGGCCAAAAAACCAGTTTTTTGATGGAAAATGAGAAATTTTTTGGATTTCTCTGCGAGCTAGACGGGCGTGCGAGGTGTCCAGAGACGCGTCTTGTCGCGAGCAAGCCCACAGGAATGTTTTCGGAATTACTTCGGGAACAAAAAATTTGAAAGGTGGTCAAAAAATGTGTTTTTTGATGGAAAATCGAAGTTTTCAGCGACCTGGAGGGGTTTCGATTCGCGCGCTGCGCCGGGAAACCTAGGTTAGTATGGCGAGAACTCGATTCCTCAAAAATGATCGGAATCTAATGATGGGTTTGAAAGTTATAAACTTTTGTATGAAATTTGTATGGAAAATTTTATAAAATGAAAATTTTTGATGTTTCCGTCAAGCTAGACGTGCGTGCGAGGTGTCCAGAAACACGTAATTTCGTGAGCTAGCCCACAGGAACGTTTCCAGCACTACTTTGGGAACAAAATTTTGCAGGGTGGTCAAAAAACCACTTTTTTTGAGTTTTTACAGGAAAACCAAGTTTTCAGCGACCTGGATGGATTTCGATTCGCGCGCAGCGCCGGGAAACCTAGGTAAGTATGGCGAGAACCTGATTCCTGAAAAGAACGGGAATCTAATGACAAATTTGGAAGTTATTGAATTCTGAAGGTGTAAAGTCAAAAGTACAATAGCCCCTTAAGGGAAGTCAAAAATTTTTTGTCAGTTGGCAAGCGGACGCCTAAAAATAATTATCACGCGTGAAAACCGCTTCAAAAACGCAATACAGAGCTCGAAGATATCGCGGTTAGGTTAGGTTAGGTTAGGTTAGGTTTTTTTTTTTTTTTTTTTTTTTTTTTTTTTTTTCTTCTACCCCCAAATAAATTGGAGTCTATGCTCGCTAAACTAATTTACCAACATTCATACTAGTTCTCGCTTTTATGCCTCTCGTACTTGTATTCTTCATCCTTGGTCTTTCTTTCATTCATCCTCATTTATCATGCTTATGGGTGGGATTCCCATCTATCTAAACTATTATGGTTCTACAATACTATCTATTTATTTATTTATATTTTTATTTTGGGCAGCGTTTCAATGAAACGAACAGGAAGACAGGTTTTTATTTACATAAATTTCTATAAGCTACTTATATCTATTCTTAATTCTATTGTCTTATTTGGAATTCTACATTATTTTTCTTTAACTATTACATAACTTATATCTATGCTTACTTCTATTATACATTATTTTATATCTACGTTACATGCTATACAAATACTTATTCTTATTCTAGTAGCTATTACAGGCTTACGGAGGTTAGGGAGCGTTGAGCATTTTTACAAATTTTATAGCATTCTTAACTAGTTGTGCTTACACATTACAACTTTTATTACATACTATTTTATATATTATAATCTATTGGACATTACACTGTTTTGCTATATTTTATTTATATGCTAGTCATTAATATAACATACTATATTATGTTAGCATATTTTGCTTATGCGGTTTTATTTCTTTTTATTACTTTTACTATAATAAACTTACAATAGTCCATGAAGACTTCAGCTTTTTTATGTTTTATTGCAATTTTAGCATTCTCCGCCGTTATTTTCATGCCCAGTCTGTTCTCGGCGCAAAATCGGTGGCTCGCGAATTGCGGGCAGTCAAATAGTACGTGTGGGACTGTTTCGCTAACGTCCGGGTCACAGATGCACGATGAACTCTCCTTGCACTTGAAGCGGTGAAGGTACTCGGAGAATCCACCGTGCCCCGTCATTATCTGTGTAGTTAGGCTATTTACTCCTATCCTGCGAACTACCTTATAAGCTGTCCGCACATCCGGTAAGAACAATTTTGTCACGGATGCGGTGTTGTTGGCTCGGTATCTCCGGTCCCATTCATCAAGCGTTGCTATACGTATGCAACGCCTGATGAATGAGATCGGACACAGATCATAATCCGGTTTTCTTTTGGAATTTTCCGCGGCCTCCTTTGCTAACTGGTCGGCTCTCTCATTTCCCAGCAGCCCCACGTGTGCTTTGATCCAAAACAAGTTTACTGCCTTGTTTTGGTGGGATGCGGATTTTATATTATCCCTAGCTTCCACAGCCAGAGGGTGCAGCGAACCGGGATTTGTAATTGTTTGAAGAGCCGCCATTGAGTCGCTGAAAATCCCAAAGGAAGTCGCCTTCAGCTTGATGACTTCGCGTGTTGCCCTGACTAATGCTAGAAGTTCAGCCTGGTAAACTGTGCAGTAATTCGATAGTGCAAGTTTGAGGGTTCTGGTCTCGGTGTCGCTGTTCCATATAGACAGTGCAGCGCCGACCCCTCCTCCAATTTTGCTCCCGTCCGTAAAAATGCGGATCTCGAAATTGCTATTGGTGTTCAGCTGTTCTTGGTTTGCCAGGCTGTCAAATGTCAGGACATCACGCGCAGCAGGGTGAGGGGACTCTAACGCGGAGGTCATTCGCTCGACCTCCCTGTCTCCCAGTGCGGCCTGGGGCACCCCCCTCTTGGCCTCGTACAACGCTGCCGCCTCACCAACTCGGAGGTCAAGTGGGAGCATCCCAGACAGCACCAGTGCCGAGTTCAGGGAGACCGTGCGATATGCCTTGCACATCTTCTGTGCGATTCCTCGCTGTATTGTCCCAAGCTGTTTTATTATGCCCAACTTTTTGGCAGCCGGTGCCCAGACGCTAGCAGCGTAGAGAATTATGGGCTCTACGGTCGCCACATATATAACCCTGATTACTTCTGGGTGTAACCCCCAACTAACCTTCGCGGCTCTACACAGCTGCTTGTAGATCGCGGCTGCTTTTCTACAAACAACTGAGACGTGGGTGTTAAAAGTCAGTTTTTCGTCGATGGTTACACCCAGAAGCTTTATTTCCTTTGACATGCCAATGTCGATCCCCCCCATGCTCAGGCGTGGTGTGTCATATTTGAGTTTCCTTGTTATAACCATAGCCGTGGTTTTGTGTGGCGCAAATTTGAGTTTGTTCTCGACACCCCACGCCAGAACATGACTGAGAGCGGCATTGGCACGTACCTCCACCTCCTGCGCTGTTTCTCCGTCAAAGACAAGGAGAACATCGTCCGCGAACGCCTGGACATAGTCTCCTCTCTTTTCTGCTGCTTTAAGGAGGGGATCCAGAAGCAAATTCCATAAGATTGGGCCACCAATTGAGCCCTGGACACAGCCTTTATTCGTGCCTTTACTGGAAACCTCCCCACCGTACCTAATCGAGACTTTTCGATCGCTGAGATAGATGTCTATGACCCGCCTAAGGTTAATCGGACACTTTTCCTCCGCCAGACGGACCCTTATCGCAGGCCACCAGGCGCTGTCGAAGGCTCCCTCTATGTCCAAAGATACGAGCGTCACTATTCTTTTTTCATCTAGTTTCTTGCGAACATGCTGCATAAGATCATAGAGGGAGTCTTCGGTGCTCCTCTGTGGCATGAATCCATACTGACGGGTACTCATCCTTGGTAACAGATGGAACTTCAGGCGGGCCACCAGCATTTTCTCGAAGATTTTTCCCAAAATGGGCAGCAGGCCAATCGGCCTGTACGATTTGGGAGTGGAGTAATTGTCCTTTCCAGGCTTTTTTAAAATCACCACAGTTGCCGCTTTCCAAGCCGTGGGAAAATGATGGAGTTCTAGGCACTTATTTAAAAACTTTAGAAATACATCTGGATCGTTACCCACGGCGTGACAACAGATGTCGGCGGTAAAGCCGTCAGAACCCGGTGCTTTTTTAGGGTTGAAGGACTCCATCGAGCTCTTCAGTTCCGCCATAGTAAAAGGTGGGTCACAAGAATCATCTTGGTCCCCAGAGTTCACATTACCGGCCTTGATCCGAATAGATCGATGGTGTGCGTTGTCGCCTTCTGAGCGGTCCTCCGGGTAAAAAGTTTCCGCTAGCAACCTCACGGAGTCCTTCGCGTCTAGCACATCCCCGTCCCTTTCCAGTGGCTGGTCCTCCCCCCTACACTGTGTCCTACCTATCACCCGGTAGATCCCCTCCCACACCCCCTCCCTATCCTGCTTCCCACAAAATTCTTTCCAACTCTCGATTTGAGCTTTAGCCTCTTCCAACTCATACTCTTCTTTATGTTTCAGGTACTCTTCTACGACCTTCGACCTCCGGACTGGGGCGGCACAGCGGATTCTACGTTTTAAGGTAGTGACATGCTTCTTCATCTTGGCGATTTTCTCGGACCACCACGGCAAGGTAAGTTGGTCTTTAACCTTTTTAGTTGGTATTGTTTCCGTGCATGCTAGATCTATGGCTTTTGTAAAGTTGTCTGTTGCTGTTTCAATTTGTTCTGTGGTCCTAATTTTGTCAATTTCAGATGAATTAAATTTAAAATCTAGTTTCAACTGGCTGAATTTCGTATGAAATTCGGACCAGTTGGCTTTTTTGGTATTAAATTTCCTAGTGGTACGTTCAACTTTAATGCCTTTAGATTTTTGCAAGAGGATTTTAAATGTGATGCCGTTGTGATCCGAGCTTGTAAGGCCTTCGTCCACCCTCCAGTCGTCTACCATGTCCAAGATGTCATTGGAGCAAGCAGTAACGTCCACGTGGCTACTGTACCGCTTACCTCCTCGGATAGTGTCGAAGGTCGGAATTTCCCCTCTGTTCAGTATATTAAGGTTCAGCTCCCCGAGAGTTCCTGCGACTTCTTCCCCCCTGGAGTCAGTCACCGGGCTGCCCCACCATATGCTTTTGGCATTGGCATCCCCCCCAACGATCAGTTTTTTGGAACCAACTACGCTCTCTATTTGTTTTAGGTGCTCCAAGTAGTGGTCGATAGGCTGGTCCGGCTCAAAGTAAAAAGAGACAAACGTGACCTCCCAGGCACTGGTCTGGATCCCCACCACTGCGATGTTATTTGTGGTGAGTTTTGGGTACTGTTTAACAACGAGGTCTTTGTTAAAGACAGCTATTGCTGCCTTAACATTCCCATCTCCTGGTCCAGTGCTCTGGAAGATACGAACGCCCCTGTGACTCTTCATCACTTTTGCCGCGCCTACGTAGGGTTCCTGGAGAAGTGCCACAGCTGTTCCACGATCAGTGGCTTCTATAAGGAGCTCGTTGGTTGCCAACTTCTTGCGTTGGAGGTTCGCCTGTAGTACTTTGTAGTGAGTGTTTTGCACTGTGGTGCCCTTAGCAATATGCCACGGTTGATCTTGCTATATTGTCCCACTTCGTTCTAACCGGGCAGTCATGACTAAAAGCATTGTGCTGCGTGCCATGCTCCAGCTTGGCTCTGCTGCAATTCAGGCAGGCGGCTGGTGAGCCCGACAGCCAATCCGGGCACTCGGACCGCATATGGAGGCCACCACAGTGGCCACACAGGTCGGCAGGCTCTTTGCAGAACCGCTTTCCATGTCCAAAGCCTAAGCAGCGGGTGCATTGGACCAACGGGGTCTGGTCTTCGACCCTGATGCGCTGGAGATCGATGTGGACGGTGCCGGTCTCCAACGCTCGTCGCCAGATGGTAGGCGAGACGCTAATGATAATGTGGCCAATTTGGGGGTTCCTCGTCCTTCTCCGGTACTTTATCTCTACCCTGTTTGCCTCAGTGTCGAGGGCGTCAAAAATACCTTTATTTTGGCTCCTTAACGCCTTAAGGACGTCTTCGTCAGTGTTCACTACTAGGACGTTCCTCAGGATCAAGAGCGGGTCTTTGTTCTTGACTTCCTCGACAGTGAGGCCAACTCCTTCTTTTTGGAGGCAGTCCTTGATCTTGGCTCTTTCTCCTTCGGTCTGCAAGCCTATTATTATTTTCCGGTCCTTGGCTTTTCGCACCTTTTCCACTCTTATCCACCCGTCCTTTGCGTTCACTGCTTTCCTTACCTTACTAAGCACCTCCTCGCCTGTCTCCGTTTCATCCTTAGATGTGACAACAACCGAGTGCAAGGTGCTGCGCTGTGGCCTCACCTTTGCGCTCTGGGATGCGGTCACACTCGCGTATGTCTGCTCTTGCTGAAGGAGCTGTCTCTGGTGGTCGATTGCGTCCTTCAGCTCCTCTATCCTCTTATTATTCTCCACTAGAAGGTTGGTCTGTAGCTCCATTTTTTGGAGAATCTCTCTAGTGTCGGTGTGTTCGGAAGAGGTAGGAATGACTTGTTCAGGTTCTGCAAGGATGGGTCGTTCGCTGGTCACACTCTGTTTTGCCACTTTTAACTCCGACTCGAGATCTTTCACGATTTCGTATAACCGTTCTAGGGCTTCAAAAACACCGTTTTTGACCTCGGTTTTTATGTTTTTCTGGCCGTTTATCTGCTGCTTTGCCCTGATTAGGCAGGATCGTGCCTCTACCGTTGGGCTTGAATATTTAGGTTTTGGCGAGGTCAAATCAACAGACTTTCGTGTTTTAAGCAAAACTTTGCTGTCTTGTGACAAAGTCATTTTGCTGTTGGTTTTTGCAGGGCCTGCCTGTGACGTCTTTTCAGCTGAGGAGGAGGTGGGGCTGCTAGTTGCTGCTTCCCGCTCTCCTATGCTGCGTCTGACGTTTGGAGGAGCGTCTGCTCCACCCTTTGTCGGCGATTTTTCGCAGTTTGTCGCCTTTAGTGGTGTCCTGAAGCCGAACATTTTTGGGGGTATGCGTCAAAAGGAAAAGCGTCAATAGGGACGTAATATAAATAAAATAAATAAAAACTATTAATTTATACTTAAATTGTCAAAAAAACCGCATAAACTATCTTACAACTAAATGGAGTTACAACAAAAGTTGTAAATCCGTCTCTACAACGACTCTACCCAGACTCTCGGATTGTTAGGGTAGTTGTCAAGTGTTCTGGATAGCCTTAGAATAATTTTAGTAGTAAAAAACAATTTTTGGCTATTACGCAAAAAATGGCTCTATGTAGAGTCCGTTTAAGGACTTCACTGGATAGAGCTCACCGAGCCCGTTTCAATGATCCCAAACTCGGCACACCTAGCCCAAAGGGTTTCGGAGCAGTCACGGTCCAAAGTTTCTGGTTTTTATCCAAGATGGCTGCCCGAGAATGGTTAATGCCGGTTAACTCCGCAACCGCCCGGCCGAATTTCGCCGTGCTTGGGCTCACTTCACTGAGCTCGATGAGATCTACACAATGATTTGCTTTTCAGGCTGAAAAAATGCTGAGTCCTGAAAATGCCTGAAATACGGCCTATCCGACGGAGGGATATCCGTCGAGTCCTACAGAGCAAATCCCGTCGCTCTACGACCTCCCACCGCGGAGATATGGGCGTTTAAACATAGGCCAAGATGGCGGCACAACTGTCAAAGTCAGACTTTGGCAGGTAATCTCTCCGTCATGGAAAGTCGCAGAGACCTCGAGTTTGGGCTCTTCTGGCTTGGCCTTGCCAGGCCCTTCCTGCAAGCAGACTTTCAGGCGCCTGAAAATTTTCAGCTCGAAATCGCCTGAAACTTATTTCTCTCGATAGAGCTTACCCCTGTGATTAATAATTTAAAAACCGCAGCCCTCTAGGACCGCTGGGTCCGGAGCTACGTTAGGGCAAAGATTTACAAAATGGCCGCCCAGCTGTCAAACGCCAACTTAAAGTGGCTGTAACTCCGCAACCGCTTATCGGAGAGAGATGCGGTTTGGAATGTCAAAAATGCCCCGGTTCCCTCTATCTGTCGAATGTGGTTTCAGCGCTGAAAATTTTCAGGCCTGAAAAACGACTGAAAGCCGCATCAAAATAATTCTGCAAGTCTCCCGCTGAGAACTGTGCAAGTCCGAGTTTTTTACGCCCAATAACTTCGGAGATATTAACAGTTTAATGTTGCAACCATTAAAACCAATATGGCTGAAAAAAGCTATTCTCGTCAATTTTGAAGTTATTGGGTGCTACTTTGGGCTTATTCTAAGTGGAATACACATTAAAAAGACATTCCTGTGGTCAAAAGTCAATTTTAACTATTTAATTTGATTTTATAATGAAAAATGCTTAAAAAATGTATAACTTTGTGAAAGTAAACTAAAAAAATTTGGAAAAAATATCTAAATTATGAGCAAACTAATCTATACAAGTATCCGAAATAATTTTTTAAAAATTTTTAATTTTAATAGTGAAATTGATGAATTTATTACTTTTAATGGTTTTTTAATTATTATACAAAAATATACAATCTAAAAAATCTTGATTTTTCAGTGTGTCTTCTCCCAGCCAGCGCGCAAAAGATAGCAATTGCAGAATTGTGAATTTTCAGTTTTTTCAGGAGTAATTGCGGGTCAAAGTTTGTATATTCAAATAGTTATAAAAATTTAACAAGAGTACTTAAAATTCTGCTGTCTTCTGGATTCGTTCCCTCCCCTGAACTTCTTTCGAACTGCCAAGTTTCAGGTCGCTGCGATGTCTCCTTCAGGTTTTTCAGGCCACGTGCTTTTCGGTTTTTCCTGAATAACTCCGAAAGTCGTGGCCCGAGGTGGGTTTGAAGTGGTCCGGAACAAAGGTGGCGCTGCTCTGCTGAGTTTTTCAAAAGAAAAACATGTGGTTATTGCTCTTGTTTACGCGATAAGGCGTCAAAACGTCCAAGTTGTGAGAACTTAACCTCTAAATATGAGGTTTTTCAGTTTTTTTTTTTTTTTTTTTTTTTTTTTAAAACGCACAGCACTGCAATCCGGGTTGGGGTGTCACTTAGGAGTGTGGGGGACACTTTTCTGCACACACTGACACTTGATTTGTTGCAATCCGATCACTTTTTACCACTTTTTCGTATTTTTAAGCGTGGAGCTGCTCTAAAAACGATCCGACCACCACGGAGGCCGGGGGGGAACTGGGTTAGGTTAGGTTAGGTTAGGTTAGGTTAGGTTGGCGGCTATTGGGGGGAGATGGCTCGCTCTGGCAGGCCTCCCTTCCCTCGGTGGGCCCTCACTCGCCTGGACCGCGAGGCAGCCAAGGAGGCTGCCTTCCTGCAGGACTGGCTGTCGCCCCCTGTCGAGGCCCTGGACGTCGACGCAGCAGCAGCCCAGCTGAGGGGATCCCTGACCGAGGTATGCAACTCCAGCATGCCTCGGTCCCGTCGTCCGCCCCCCCGTCGTGCCGTCTATTGGTGGTCGGAGGAAATGGCAGGCCTCCGGGCCACCTACGTGGCGGCCCGCAGGGCCTACACGCGGAGCCGACGGCGCAGCGCACGTAGTCAGGCAGACGAGGACCGTCTCTACGCTTACTACCGGGAGGCAAAGGCGGCCCTCAAGTCAGCTATGTGCGCTGCGAAGGACTCGGCGAGGGCTGAGATGCTAGAGGGTCTCGATCGGGATCCCTTTGGGAGACCATACAGGGCGGCGCGGAACCAACTGCGGCCCCATGGTCCCCCATTGACCGAGACCCTCGAGCCGGCGCTGTTGGATGGGGTGGTCCGGTCCCTGTTTCCGCGCAGGACCGACTTCACCCCACCAACGATGGATCCCCCGCAGGATCCCCCGCAGGAGGCGGCTCCACCGGCGGAGGCAGATGTGCCCCCGGTGACGGCAGAAGAGTTCCGCGAGGGTCTTCTTAGCCTCCGCGCCAAGAAGACGGCCCCCGGTCCGGATGGCGTCCCAGCAAGAGTGGTGGCCATAGCTGCCGCTCAAATGGAGGACAGATTTCGGGACCTTTTCAGCGCGTGCCTCGCGTCTGGAAGGTTCCCGAAACTGTGGAAGGAGGGGCAGCTATGCCTCCTCCGCAAGGAGGGACGCCCGGCGGACTCCCCCTCGGCATACCGACCCATCGTTCTTCTTGATGAGGTCGGCAAAATGTTCGAGGGGATCATCGCCTGCCGGCTGAACAGCCATCTGCGGAGAGTAGGGCCGGACCTGTCAGACGCCCAGTTCGGTTTTCGACAGGGGCGTTCGACCATCGACGCGCTGGCCCTGCTCAAGGGGCAGGTGAAGGGGGCGGTCGAGGCGGGGGACGGAGTTTTGGCAGTGTCGTTCGACATAGCCAACGCCTTCAACTCCGTCCCCCACTCGACGATATTGGAGGCACTCCGCTATCATGGAGTGCCCCAATACTTGCGGGACCTCCTGGCCGACTACTTGGAGGACCGAGAGGTCCTCCTTGTAGACAAAACGGCCAGGTTGCGGCGGTACGGCGCAGAGTGCGGTGTTCCACAGGGGTCGGTACTTGGCCCCCCCCTGTGGAACATCGGGTTCGATTGGCTCCTGCGGGGAGCCCTCCTCCGTGGCACGAGTGTCATCTGCTACGCGGATGACACTCTCCTCACTGCCCGGGGGAGGAATTTCAGGGAGGCGGCCTGTCTGGCCTCGGCTGGCGGATCCTTAGTCGCAGGAAGGATCCGCCGCCTAGGGTTGAGGGTGGCGCTGAACAAAACCGAGGCTGTGTTCTTCCACGGGCCTCGGCAGCGCTGCCCTCCCGATGCCCACATTGTCGTGGAGGGCATCCGGGTGGAGGTGAAGGCCCAGATGAAATATCTGGGCCTGATACTGGACAGCAGCTGGCGCTTCGGCCCGCACTTTAGCGGGCTGTCGACGCGCCTGCTGAAGGCCGCAGGCGCACTCTCCTGGCTCCTCCCGAACCTTGGGGGGCCCAGTGCACGATGCCGGCGCTTATATGCCGGCATCCTGAGGAGCATGGCCCTCTACGGGGCCCCCATCTGGGCGGACTCCCTCAACAGGAGGGAGAACGCGACAGCCATCCGCAGGCCACAAAGGGCCATTGCACAGCGGGTGGCGAGGGCCTACCGCTCGGTAGGCTTTTCGGCGGCGTGCGCTCTGGCCAGCACCCCTCCTTGGGAGTTGGAGGCGTGGGTGCTCGCCAGAGTCTACGAATGGACGGCGCGCCGAAAAGCGCTCGGGGAGCGCCCTGTCGCGGAGGAGCGGGAGGCAGTGCGGAGGGAGGCGAGGGACGCTATCATCGTCCATTGGACGGAGGACCTCGCTTCCGCCACCTTTGGTCGCCGTACCCTGGACGCGCTCGGTCCAGTCCTGCGGGATTGGCTCGAGCGGCCACATGGCTTCCTCTCCTTCCGTCTGGTGCAGGTCTTGTCTGGCCACGGCTGTTTCGGCACGCACCTGCACCGGATCGGGAGGGAGGAGACACCGGCGTGTCACGACTGCGGCGCGGCGGAGGATGCGGCGCAGCACACACTGGAGGTGTGCCCTGCTTGGTACGAGCCGCGTCGCAGTCTCACTGCGGAGATCGGACAGGACCTCTCCCTTCCCAGCGTGGTCAGATGCATGCTGGGGAGTGAGGAGTCCTGGGCCGCGGTCGCCTCCTTTTGCGAGGATGTCATCTCGCAGAAGGAGGCGGCGGAGCGCGCGCGGGAGGACGACCCTCTCGCTGCGCCGCTCCGCAGACGAAGGCGAGGTCGGAGAAGACGCCCTCTTCTCCCTCCTCGCGGTGGTGATGGGCGGGTGACAGGCGCGGGGGCGCCTCCGCCTGCATTGCACGCATCACCACCATCGTCGGAGGTTCCCGGCCCTCCCCCGACGGGGGGGGCGTGAAGGGCCCGCCGTGAAGGCGGGCGGTCGTCGGAGGTGGACTGGACGTAAAGGCTACGCCGATCTCCCAGTCCACCCCCACTATGACGTTGCGGGAATTTCGTTGCTGGGTTGTTTTAGTGGGTATACCGGGCTTGCCCGGGGAGTCCCACATACCCCTCCCACTCCCCCGAGTGAGAGGGTATGCGTAATGCATTTTTTCCCAGCCGAAACAAAAAAAAAAAAAAAAAAAAAAGGTTAGGTTAGGTTGGCGGCTATTGGGGGGAGATGGCTCGCTCTGGCAGGCCTCCCTTCCCTCGGTGGGCCCTCACTCGCCTGGACCGCGAGGCAGCCAAGGAGGCTGCCTTCCTGCAGGACTGGCTGTCGCCCCCTGTCGAGGCCCTGGACGTCGACGCAGCAGCAGCCCAGCTGAGGGGATCCCTGACCGAGGTATGCAACTCCAGCATGCCTCGGTCCCGTCGTCCGCCCCCCCGTCGTGCCGTCTATTGGTGGTCGGAGGAAATGGCAGGCCTCCGGGCCACCTACGTGGCGGCCCGCAGGGCCTACACGCGGAGCCGACGGCGCAGCGCACGTAGTCAGGCAGACGAGGACCGTCTCTACGCTTACTACCGGGAGGCAAAGGCGGCCCTCAAGTCAGCTATGTGCGCTGCGAAGGACTCGGCGAGGGCTGAGATGCTAGAGGGTCTCGATCGGGATCCCTTTGGGAGACCATACAGGGCGGCGCGGAACCAACTGCGGCCCCATGGTCCCCCATTGACCGAGACCCTCGAGCCGGCGCTGTTGGATGGGGTGGTCCGGTCCCTGTTTCCGCGCAGGACCGACTTCACCCCACCAACGATGGATCCCCCGCAGGATCCCCCGCAGGAGGCGGCTCCACCGGCGGAGGCAGATGTGCCCCCGGTGACGGCAGAAGAGTTCCGCGAGGGTCTTCTTAGCCTCCGCGCCAAGAAGACGGCCCCCGGTCCGGATGGCGTCCCAGCAAGAGTGGTGGCCATAGCTGCCGCTCAAATGGAGGACAGATTTCGGGACCTTTTCAGCGCGTGCCTCGCGTCTGGAAGGTTCCCGAAACTGTGGAAGGAGGGGCAGCTATGCCTCCTCCGCAAGGAGGGACGCCCGGCGGACTCCCCCTCGGCATACCGACCCATCGTTCTTCTTGATGAGGTCGGCAAAATGTTCGAGGGGATCATCGCCTGCCGGCTGAACAGCCATCTGCGGAGAGTAGGGCCGGACCTGTCAGACGCCCAGTTCGGTTTTCGACAGGGGCGTTCGACCATCGACGCGCTGGCCCTGCTCAAGGGGCAGGTGAAGGGGGCGGTCGAGGCGGGGGACGGAGTTTTGGCAGTGTCGTTCGACATAGCCAACGCCTTCAACTCCGTCCCCCACTCGACGATATTGGAGGCACTCCGCTATCATGGAGTGCCCCAATACTTGCGGGACCTCCTGGCCGACTACTTGGAGGACCGAGAGGTCCTCCTTGTAGACAAAACGGCCAGGTTGCGGCGGTACGGCGCAGAGTGCGGTGTTCCACAGGGGTCGGTACTTGGCCCCCCCCTGTGGAACATCGGGTTCGATTGGCTCCTGCGGGGAGCCCTCCTCCGTGGCACGAGTGTCATCTGCTACGCGGATGACACTCTCCTCACTGCCCGGGGGAGGAATTTCAGGGAGGCGGCCTGTCTGGCCTCGGCTGGCGGATCCTTAGTCGCAGGAAGGATCCGCCGCCTAGGGTTGAGGGTGGCGCTGAACAAAACCGAGGCTGTGTTCTTCCACGGGCCTCGGCAGCGCTGCCCTCCCGATGCCCACATTGTCGTGGAGGGCATCCGGGTGGAGGTGAAGGCCCAGATGAAATATCTGGGCCTGATACTGGACAGCAGCTGGCGCTTCGGCCCGCACTTTAGCGGGCTGTCGACGCGCCTGCTGAAGGCCGCAGGCGCACTCTCCTGGCTCCTCCCGAACCTTGGGGGGCCCAGTGCACGATGCCGGCGCTTATATGCCGGCATCCTGAGGAGCATGGCCCTCTACGGGGCCCCCATCTGGGCGGACTCCCTCAACAGGAGGGAGAACGCGACAGCCATCCGCAGGCCACAAAGGGCCATTGCACAGCGGGTGGCGAGGGCCTACCGCTCGGTAGGCTTTTCGGCGGCGTGCGCTCTGGCCAGCACCCCTCCTTGGGAGTTGGAGGCGTGGGTGCTCGCCAGAGTCTACGAATGGACGGCGCGCCGAAAAGCGCTCGGGGAGCGCCCTGTCGCGGAGGAGCGGGAGGCAGTGCGGAGGGAGGCGAGGGACGCTATCATCGTCCATTGGACGGAGGACCTCGCTTCCGCCACCTTTGGTCGCCGTACCCTGGACGCGCTCGGTCCAGTCCTGCGGGATTGGCTCGAGCGGCCACATGGCTTCCTCTCCTTCCGTCTGGTGCAGGTCTTGTCTGGCCACGGCTGTTTCGGCACGCACCTGCACCGGATCGGGAGGGAGGAGACACCGGCGTGTCACGACTGCGGCGCGGCGGAGGATGCGGCGCAGCACACACTGGAGGTGTGCCCTGCTTGGTACGAGCCGCGTCGCAGTCTCACTGCGGAGATCGGACAGGACCTCTCCCTTCCCAGCGTGGTCAGATGCATGCTGGGGAGTGAGGAGTCCTGGGCCGCGGTCGCCTCCTTTTGCGAGGATGTCATTTCGCAGAAGGAGGCGGCGGAGCGCGCGCGGGAGGACGACCCTCTCGCTGCGCCGCTCCGCAGACGAAGGCGAGGTCGGAGAAGACGTCCTCTTCTCCCTCCTCGCGGTGGTGATGGGCGGGCGACAGGCGCGGGGGCGCCTCCGCCCGCATTGCACACGTCACCACCATCGTCGGAGGTTCCCGGCCCTCCCCCAACGGGGGGGGCGTGAAGGGCCCGCTAAGGCGGGCGGTCGTCGGAGGTGGACTGGACGTAAAGGCTACGCCGATCTCCCAGTCCACCCCCACTATGACGTTGCGGGAATTTCGTTGCTGGGTTGTTTTAGTGGGTATACCGGGCTTGCCCGGGGAGTCCCACATACCCCTCCCACTCCCCCGAGTGAGAGGGTATGCGTAATGCATTTTTTCCCAGCCGAAACAAAAAAAAAAAAAAAAAAAAAAAAAGGTTAGGTTAGGTTTGGACTGGACGTAAAGGCTACGCCGATCTCCCAGTCCACCCCCACTATGACGTTGCGGGAATTTCGTTGCTGGGTTGTTTTAGTGGGTATACCGGGCTTGCCCGGGGAGTCCCACATACCCCTCCCACTCCCCCGAGTGAGAGGGGATGCGTAATGCATTTTTTCCCAGCCGAAACAAAAAAAAAAAAAAAAAAAAAAAAAAAAGGTTAGGTTAGGTTAGGTGGCGCTTCGGCCCGCATTTCAGCGGGCTGTCGACGCGCCTGCTGAAGGCCGCCGGCGCCCTGTCCTGGCTCCTCCCTAACCTGGGGGGACCAAGCGCGCGATGCCGGCGCTTGTATGCCGGCATCTTACGAAGTATGGCCCTTTACGGGGCCCCAATATGGGCGGACTCCCTCAATAGGAGGGAGAATGCGACCGCCATCCGCAGGCCACAAAGGGCCATTGCACAGCGGGTGGCGAGGGCCTACCGGTCGGTAGGCTTTTCGGCGGCGTGCGCTCTGGCGGGCACCCCTCCTTGGGAGTTGGAGGCGTGGGTGCTCGCCAGGGTGTACGAATGGACGGCGCGCCGAAAAGCGCTCGGGGAGCGCCCTGTCGCTGAAGAGCGGGAAGCCGTGCGGAGGGAGGCGAGGGACGCCATCATCGTCCATTGGACAGAGGACCTCGCCTCCGCCACCTTTGGCCGTCGAACGTTGGACGCGCTCGGTCCAGTCTTGCGGGATTGGCTCGAGCGGCCGCACGGCTTCCTCTCCTTCCGTCTGGTGCAGGTGTTGTCAGGCCACGGCTGTTTTGGCACGCACCTGCACCGGATCGGGAGGGAGGAGACACCGGCGTGTCACGACTGCGGCGCGGCGGAGGACACGGCGCAGCACACACTGGAGGTGTGCCCAGCTTGGTCCGAGCCGCGTCGCAGTCTCACTGCGGAGATCGGACAGGACCTCTCCCTTCCCGGCGTGGTCAGATGCATGCTGGGGAGTGAGGAGTCCTGGGCCGCGGTCGCCTCCTTTTGCGAGGATGTCATCTCGCAGAAGGAGGCGGCGGAGCGCGCGCGGGAGGACGACCCTCTCGCTGCGCCGCTCCGCAGACGAAGGCGAGGTCGGAGAAGACGCCCTCTTCTCCCTCCTCGCGGTGGTGATGGGCGGGCGACAGGCGCGGGGGCGCCTCCGCCCGCATTGCACACGTCACCACCATCGTCGGAGGTTCCCGGCCCTCCCCCAACGGGGGGGGCGTGAAGGGCCCGCTAAGGCGGGCGGTCGTCGGAGGTGGACTGGACGTAAAGGCTACGCCGATCTCCCAGTCCACCCCCACTATGACGTTGCGGGAATTTCGTTGCTGGGTTGTTTTAGTGGGTATACCGGGCTTGCCCGGGGAGTCCCACATACCCCTCCCACTCCCCCGAGTGAGAGGGTATGCGTAATGCATTTTTTCCCAGCCGAAACAAAAAAAAAAAAAAAAAAAAAAAAAAAAAAAAAAAGGTTAGGTTAGGTTAGGTTAGGTTAGGTTTCATCTGCTACGCGGATGACACTCTCCTCACTGCCCGGGGGAGGAATTTCAGGGAGGCGGCCTGTCTGGCCTCGGCTGGCGGATCCTTAGTCGCAGGAAGGATCCGCCGCCTGGGGTTGAGGGTGGCGCTGAACAAGACCGAGGCTGTGTTCTTCCACGGGCCTCGGCAGCGCTGCCCTCCCGATGCCCACATTGTCGTGGAGGGCATCCGGGTGGAGGTGAAGGCCCAGATGAAATATCTGGGCCTGATACTGGACAGCAGGTGGCGCTTCGGCCCGCACTTTAGCGGGCTGTCGACGCGCCTGCTGAAGGCCGCAGGCGCACTCTCCTGGCTCCTCCCGAACCTTGGGGGGCCCAGTGCACGATGCCGGCGCTTATATGCCGGCATCCTGAGGAGCATGGCCCTCTACGGGGCCCCCATCTGGGCGGACTCCCTCAACAGGAGGGAGAACGCGACAGCCATCCGCAGGCCACAAAGGGCCATTGCACAGCGGGTGGCGAGGGCCTACCGCTCGGTAGGCTTTTCGGCGGCGTGCGCTCTGGCCAGCACCCCTCCTTGGGAGTTGGAGGCGTGGGTGCTCGCCAGAGTCTACGAATGGACGGCGCGCCGAAAAGCGCTCGGGGAGCGCCCTGTCGCGGAGGAGCGGGAGGCAGTGCGGAGGGAGGCGAGGGACGCTATCGTCGTCCATTGGACGGAGGACCTCGCCTCCGCCACCTTTGGTCGCCGTACCCTGGACGCGCTCGGTCCAGTCCTGCGGGATTGGCTCGAGCGGCCACACGGCTTCCTCTCCTTCCGTCTGGTGCAGGTCTTGTCTGGCCACGGCTGTTTCGGCACGCACCTGCACCGGATCGGGAGGGAGGAGACACCGGCGTGTCACGACTGCGGCGCGGCGGAGGATACGGCGCAGCACACACTGGAGGTGTGCCCAGCTTGGTCCGAGCCGCGTCGCAGTCTCACTGCAGAGATCGGACAGGACCTCTCCCTTCCCAGCGTGGTCAGATGCATGCTGGGGAGTGAGGAGTCCTGGGCCGCGGTCGCCTCCTTTTGCGAGGATGTCATCTCGCAGAAGGAGGCGGCGGAGCGCGCGCGGGAGGACGATCCTCTCGCTGCGCCGCTCCGCAGACGAAGGCGAGGTCGGAGAAGACGCCCTCTTCTCCCTCCTCGCGGTGGTGATGGGCGGGCGACAGGCGCGGGGGCGCCTTCGCCTGCATTGCACGCATCACCATCATCGTCGGAGGTTCCCGGCCCTCCCCCAACGGGGGGGGCGTGAAGGGCCCGCTTTGAAGGCGGGCGGTCGTCGGAGGTGGACTGGACGTAAAGGCTACGCCGATCTCCCAGTCCACCCCCACTAAGACGTTGCGGGAATTTCGTTGCTGGGTTGTTTTAGTGGGTATACCGGGCTAGCCCGGGGAGTCCCACATACCCCTCCCACTCCCCCGAGTGAGAGGGTATGCGTAATGCATTTTTTCCCAGCCGAAACAAAAAAAAAAAAAAAAAAAAAAAAAAAAAAAAAAAAAAAAAAAAAAAAAGGTTAGGTTAGGTTAGGTTAGGTTAGGTTAGGTTAGGTTAGGTTAGGTTAGGTTAGGTTAGGTTAGGTTAGGTTAGGTTTTTTTTTTTTTTTTTTTTTTTTTTTTTTTTTTTTTTTTTTTTTTTTTTTTTTTTTATTTGGCAGGAGGGGAAATCCTCATGGACGAATCGGCCGCCCACTCTGTGAGACGACCGAGACAGTGCCGGACTCTTACCGGCTAAAACCCACTCCTGCCGCGTGGCTTTTCCCCGTTCGTAGCTCAACGAGACCTTGTCATTCTACTTTGTCATTCAATCTGGTTCTTTCATAAACTCCTCTAACACTAATCCTTCAAGCTATTCTCCATTCATGCTTCATTTTCATTCTTTGCCGGTTGAGACTCCATCCATTTTCTACGTTTCTTATGACTATAATTATTATTTGTATAGGTGTGTTCTTATTTAAGTACATTTTTAGTTTCTAATTTTTATCTTATTTTCATATTTTTTCTAGACATGTCTATCTATCTTATTTAAATACATTTTAATTTTCTAGTTCATCTACCTACATATTTTCTTACTTAATAATTATACTTTCTATTTTATTATACTTGTTTTTTTTTTTTTTTTTTTTTTTTTTTTTTTTTTTTTTTTTTTTTTTTTTTTTTTTTTTTTTTTTTTAGACATATCTAGAATATTCTCTTATTTAATTTTGTTTTCTTATATTATACATGTTTAATTATTTACTGCTTTATATCTAGTTTCCATAATTATTTTACTTGTCTACTTGCTTATTCTATTTTTGTACTTATTATTATTCTTATTACTATATACTTTCTCTAATAGACATAATTATTATGTACATTTAATTATGTTTTCTTACATTATTGGTACACATTTCTGGACTATTATAAATAAGGGTAATGGGGGAGAGGGAAGGGGAGAGGGGTAGGAGGAAGGGGGAGGGGAGGGGGATGGGGGAAAGGGGGGATTTCATTGTTGTTGTTACATTTATTTTCTTTTCTAAGGTTGTGGCAATAATATATATATATACAAAGATTATACATATTTATTGACATTTCTTAAGCATTTCTTATTTTTCTCAGCGTTTTTAGGGATTGTTTGGGTGCATGTAGGATATATTGATATATTATTACAATATATTATTTATATCTAGGGGGGGGGGGGGGGGGTTAGGCGTACGCCGTTGTCGTCCGAGCCAGATAGTCCCATTTCTTGCGGACCGGGCACTCCACACTGAACGCGTTGTGATCGGTCCGCTGAAGCTTTGAGTGCAAACAGTTGCAGCACTGCGGTTCATTTCCAGCAACGAATTCCACGCACTTCTCGCGTAGGTGCGGTCCTCCGCAGTGACTGCACCTGTCTGCACTCTCTGTACAGTATTTTCTGCCGTGTCCAAATGCCAAGCATTTGGTACATTGGATGAGCGGCGACTGATCCTCCAGGTTAGGTTTGGTTAGGTTAGGTTAGGTTAGGTTAGGTTAGGTTAGGTTAGGTTAGGTTAGGTTAGGTTAGGTTAGGTTAGGTTAGGTTAGGTTAGGTTAGGTTAGGTTAGGTTAGGTTAGGTTAGGTTAGGTTAGGTTAGGTTAGGTTAGGTTAGGTTAGGTTAGGTTAGGTTAGGTTAGGTTAGGTTAGGTTAGGTTAGGTTAGGTTAGGTTAGGTTAGGTTAGGTTAGGTTAGGTTAGGTTAGGTTAGGTTAGGTTAGGTTAGGTTAGGTTAGGTTAGGTTAGGTTAGGTTAGGTTAGGTTAGGTTAGGTTAGGTTAGGTTAGGTTAGGTTAGGTTAGGTTAGGTTAGGTTAGGTTAGGTTAGGTTAGGTTAGGTTAGGTTAGGTTAGGTTAGGTTAGGTTAGGTTAGGTTAGGTTAGGTTAGGTTAGGTTAGGTTAGGTTAGGTTAGGTTAGGTTAGGTTAGGTTAGGTTAGGTTAGGTTAGGTTAGGTTAGGTTAGGTTAGGTTAGGTTAGGTTAGGTTAGGTTAGGTTAGGTTAGGTTAGGTTAGGTTAGGTTAGGTTAGGTTAGGTTAGGTTAGGTTAGGTTAGGTTAGGTTAGGTTAGGTTAGGTTAGGTTAGGTTAGGTTAGGTTAGGTTAGGTTAGGTTAGGTTAGGTTAGGTTAGGTTAGGTTAGGTTAGGTTAGGTTAGGTTAGGTTAGGTTAGGTTAGGTTAGGTTAGGTTAGGTTAGGTTAGGTTAGGTTAGGTTAGGTTAGGTTAGGTTAGGTTAGGTTAGGTTAGGTTAGGTTAGGTTAGGTTAGGTTAGGTTAGGTTAGGTTAGGTTAGGTTAGGTTAGGTTAGGTTAGGTTAGGTTAGGTTAGGTTAGGTTAGGTTAGGTTAGGTTAGGTTAGGTTAGGTTAGGTTAGGTTAGGTTAGGTTAGGTTAGGTTAGGTTAGGTTAGGTTAGGTTAGGTTAGGTTAGGTTAGGTTAGGTTAGGTTAGGTTAGGTTAGGTTAGGTTAGGTTAGGTTAGGTTAGGTTAGGTTAGGTTAGGTTAGGTTAGGTTAGGTTAGGTTAGGTTAGGTTAGGTTAGGTTAGGTTAGGTTAGGTTAGGTTAGGTTAGGTTAGGTTAGGTTAGGTTAGGTTAGGTTAGGTTAGGTTAGGTTAGGTTAGGTTAGGTTAGGTTAGGTTAGGTTAGGTTAGGTTAGGTTAGGTTAGGTTAGGTTAGGTTAGGTTAGGTTAGGTTAGGTTAGGTTAGGTTAGGTTAGGTTAGGTTAGGTTAGGTTAGGTTAGGTTAGGTTAGGTTAGGTTAGGTTAGGTTAGGTTAGGTTAGGTTAGGTTAGGTTAGGTTAGGTTAGGTTAGGTTAGGTTAGGTTAGGTTAGGTTAGGTTAGGTTAGGTTAGGTTAGGTTAGGTTAGGTTAGGTTAGGTTAGGTTAGGTTAGGTTAGGTTAGGTTAGGTTAGGTTAGGTTAGGTTAGGTTAGGTTAGGTTAGGTTAGGTTAGGTTAGGTTAGGTTAGGTTAGGTTAGGTTAGGTTAGGTTAGGTTAGGTTAGGTTAGGTTAGGTTAGGTTAGGTTAGGTTAGGTTAGGTTAGGTTAGGTTAGGTTAGGTTAGGTTAGGTTAGGTTAGGTTAGGTTAGGTTAGGTTAGGTTAGGTTAGGTTAGGTTAGGTTAGGTTAGGTTAGGTTAGGTTAGGTTAGGTTAGGTTAGGTTAGGTTAGGTTAGGTTAGGTTAGGTTAGGTTAGGTTAGGTTAGGTTAGGTTAGGTTAGGTTAGGTTAGGTTAGGTTAGGTTAGGTTAGGTTAGGTTAGGTTAGGTTAGGTTAGGTTAGGTTAGGTTAGGTTAGGTTAGGTTAGGTTAGGTTAGGTTAGGTTAGGTTAGGTTAGGTTAGGTTAGGTTAGGTTAGGTTAGGTTAGGTTAGGTTAGGTTAGGTTAGGTTAGGTTAGGTTAGGTTAGGTTAGGTTAGGTTAGGTTAGGTTAGGTTAGGTTAGGTTAGGTTAGGTTAGGTTAGGTTAGGTTAGGTTAGGTTAGGTTAGGTTAGGTTAGGTTAGGTTAGGTTAGGTTAGGTTAGGTTAGGTTAGGTTAGGTTAGGTTAGGTTAGGTTAGGTTAGGTTAGGTTAGGTTAGGTTAGGTTAGGTTAGGTTAGGTTAGGTTAGGTTAGGTTAGGTTAGGTTAGGTTAGGTTAGGTTAGGTTAGGTTAGGTTAGGTTAGGTTAGGTTAGGTTAGGTTAGGTTAGGTTAGGTTAGGTTAGGTTAGGTTAGGTTAGGTTAGGTTAGGTTAGGTTAGGTTAGGTTAGGTTAGGTTAGGTTAGGTTAGGTTAGGTTAGGTTAGGTTAGGTTAGGTTAGGTTAGGTTAGGTTAGGTTAGGTTAGGTTAGGTTAGGTTAGGTTAGGTTAGGTTAGGTTAGGTTAGGTTAGGTTAGGTTAGGTTAGGTTAGGTTAGGTTAGGTTAGGTTAGGTTAGGTTAGGTTAGGTTAGGTTAGGTTAGGTTAGGTTAGGTTAGGTTAGGTTAGGTTAGGTTAGGTTAGGTTAGGTTAGGTTAGGTTAGGTTAGGTTAGGTTAGGTTAGGTTAGGTTAGGTTAGGTTAGGTTAGGTTAGGTTAGGTTAGGTTAGGTTAGGTTAGGTTAGGTTAGGTTAGGTTAGGTTAGGTTAGGTTAGGTTAGGTTAGGTTAGGTTAGGTTAGGTTAGGTTAGGTTAGGTTAGGTTAGGTTAGGTTAGGTTAGGTTAGGTTAGGTTAGGTTAGGTTAGGTTAGGTTAGGTTAGGTTAGGTTAGGTTAGGTTAGGTTAGGTTAGGTTAGGTTAGGTTAGGTTAGGTTAGGTTAGGTTAGGTTAGGTTAGGTTAGGTTAGGTTAGGTTAGGTTAGGTTAGGTTAGGTTAGGTTAGGTTAGGTTAGGTTAGGTTAGGTTAGGTTAGGTTAGGTTAGGTTAGGTTAGGTTAGGTTAGGTTAGGTTAGGTTAGGTTAGGTTAGGTTAGGTTAGGTTAGGTTAGGTTAGGTTAGGTTAGGTTAGGTTAGGTTAGGTTAGGTTAGGTTAGGTTAGGTTAGGTTAGGTTAGGTTAGGTTAGGTTAGGTTAGGTTAGGTTAGGTTAGGTTAGGTTAGGTTAGGTTAGGTTAGGTTAGGTTAGGTTAGGTTAGGTTAGGTTAGGTTAGGTTAGGTTAGGTTAGGTTAGGTTAGGTTAGGTTAGGTTAGGTTAGGTTAGGTTAGGTTAGGTTAGGTTAGGTTAGGTTAGGTTAGGTTAGGTTAGGTTAGGTTAGGTTAGGTTAGGTTAGGTTAGGTTAGGTTAGGTTAGGTTAGGTTAGGTTAGGTTAGGTTAGGTTAGGTTAGGTTAGGTTAGGTTAGGTTAGGTTAGGTTAGGTTAGGTTAGGTTAGGTTAGGTTAGGTTAGGTTAGGTTAGGTTAGGTTAGGTTAGGTTAGGTTAGGTTAGGTTAGGTTAGGTTAGGTTAGGTTAGGTTAGGTTAGGTTAGGTTAGGTTAGGTTAGGTTAGGTTAGGTTAGGTTAGGTTAGGTTAGGTTAGGTTAGGTTAGGTTAGGTTAGGTTAGGTTAGGTTAGGTTAGGTTAGGTTAGGTTAGGTTAGGTTAGGTTAGGTTAGGTTAGGTTAGGTTAGGTTAGGTTAGGTTAGGTTAGGTTAGGTTAGGTTAGGTTAGGTTAGGTTAGGTTAGGTTAGGTTAGGTTAGGTTAGGTTAGGTTAGGTTAGGTTAGGTTAGGTTAGGTTAGGTTAGGTTAGGTTAGGTTAGGTTAGGTTAGGTTAGGTTAGGTTAGGTTAGGTTAGGTTAGGTTAGGTTAGGTTAGGTTAGGTTAGGTTAGGTTAGGTTAGGTTAGGTTAGGTTAGGTTAGGTTAGGTTAGGTTAGGTTAGGTTAGGTTAGGTTAGGTTAGGTTAGGTTAGGTTAGGTTAGGTTAGGTTAGGTTAGGTTAGGTTAGGTTAGGTTAGGTTAGGTTAGGTTAGGTTAGGTTAGGTTAGGTTAGGTTAGGTTAGGTTAGGTTAGGTTAGGTTAGGTTAGGTTAGGTTAGGTTAGGTTAGGTTAGGTTAGGTTAGGTTAGGTTAGGTTAGGTTAGGTTAGGTTAGGTTAGGTTAGGTTAGGTTAGGTTAGGTTAGGTTAGGTTAGGTTAGGTTAGGTTAGGTTAGGTTAGGTTAGGTTAGGTTAGGTTAGGTTAGGTTAGGTTAGGTTAGGTTAGGTTAGGTTAGGTTAGGTTAGGTTAGGTTAGGTTAGGTTAGGTTAGGTTAGGTTAGGTTAGGTTAGGTTAGGTTAGGTTAGGTTAGGTTAGGTTAGGTTAGGTTAGGTTAGGTTAGGTTAGGTTAGGTTAGGTTAGGTTAGGTTAGGTTAGGTTAGGTTAGGTTAGGTTAGGTTAGGTTAGGTTAGGTTAGGTTAGGTTAGGTTAGGTTAGGTTAGGTTAGGTTAGGTTAGGTTAGGTTAGGTTAGGTTAGGTTAGGTTAGGTTAGGTTAGGTTAGGTTAGGTTAGGTTAGGTTAGGTTAGGTTAGGTTAGGTTAGGTTAGGTTAGGTTAGGTTAGGTTAGGTTAGGTTAGGTTAGGTTAGGTTAGGTTAGGTTAGGTTAGGTTAGGTTAGGTTAGGTTAGGTTAGGTTAGGTTAGGTTAGGTTAGGTTAGGTTAGGTTAGGTTAGGTTAGGTTAGGTTAGGTTAGGTTAGGTTAGGTTAGGTTAGGTTAGGTTAGGTTAGGTTAGGTTAGGTTAGGTTAGGTTAGGTTAGGTTAGGTTAGGTTAGGTTAGGTTAGGTTAGGTTAGGTTAGGTTAGGTTAGGTTAGGTTAGGTTAGGTTAGGTTAGGTTAGGTTAGGTTAGGTTAGGTTAGGTTAGGTTAGGTTAGGTTAGGTTAGGTTAGGTTAGGTTAGGTTAGGTTAGGTTAGGTTAGGTTAGGTTAGGTTAGGTTAGGTTAGGTTAGGTTAGGTTAGGTTAGGTTAGGTTAGGTTAGGTTAGGTTAGGTTAGGTTAGGTTAGGTTAGGTTAGGTTAGGTTAGGTTAGGTTAGGTTAGGTTAGGTTAGGTTAGGTTAGGTTAGGTTAGGTTAGGTTAGGTTAGGTTAGGTTAGGTTAGGTTAGGTTAGGTTAGGTTAGGTTAGGTTAGGTTAGGTTAGGTTAGGTTAGGTTAGGTTAGGTTAGGTTAGGTTAGGTTAGGTTAGGTTAGGTTAGGTTAGGTTAGGTTAGGTTAGGTTAGGTTAGGTTAGGTTAGGTTAGGTTAGGTTAGGTTAGGTTAGGTTAGGTTAGGTTAGGTTAGGTTAGGTTAGGTTAGGTTAGGTTAGGTTAGGTTAGGTTAGGTTAGGTTAGGTTAGGTTAGGTTAGGTTAGGTTAGGTTAGGTTAGGTTAGGTTAGGTTAGGTTAGGTTAGGTTAGGTTAGGTTAGGTTAGGTTAGGTTAGGTTAGGTTAGGTTAGGTTAGGTTAGGTTAGGTTAGGTTAGGTTAGGTTAGGTTAGGTTAGGTTAGGTTAGGTTAGGTTAGGTTAGGTTAGGTTAGGTTAGGTTAGGTTAGGTTAGGTTAGGTTAGGTTAGGTTAGGTTAGGTTAGGTTAGGTTAGGTTAGGTTAGGTTAGGTTAGGTTAGGTTAGGTTAGGTTAGGTTAGGTTAGGTTAGGTTAGGTTAGGTTAGGTTAGGTTAGGTTAGGTTAGGTTAGGTTAGGTTAGGTTAGGTTAGGTTAGGTTAGGTTAGGTTAGGTTAGGTTAGGTTAGGTTAGGTTAGGTTAGGTTAGGTTAGGTTAGGTTAGGTTAGGTTAGGTTAGGTTAGGTTAGGTTAGGTTAGGTTAGGTTAGGTTAGGTTAGGTTAGGTTAGGTTAGGTTAGGTTAGGTTAGGTTAGGTTAGGTTAGGTTAGGTTAGGTTAGGTTAGGTTAGGTTAGGTTAGGTTAGGTTAGGTTAGGTTAGGTTAGGTTAGGTTAGGTTAGGTTAGGTTAGGTTAGGTTAGGTTAGGTTAGGTTAGGTTAGGTTAGGTTAGGTTAGGTTAGGTTAGGTTAGGTTAGGTTAGGTTAGGTTAGGTTAGGTTAGGTTAGGTTAGGTTAGGTTAGGTTAGGTTAGGTTAGGTTAGGTTAGGTTAGGTTAGGTTAGGTTAGGTTAGGTTAGGTTAGGTTAGGTTAGGTTAGGTTAGGTTAGGTTAGGTTAGGTTAGGTTAGGTTAGGTTAGGTTAGGTTAGGTTAGGTTAGGTTAGGTTAGGTTAGGTTAGGTTAGGTTAGGTTAGGTTAGGTTAGGTTAGGTTAGGTTAGGTTAGGTTAGGTTAGGTTAGGTTAGGTTAGGTTAGGTTAGGTTAGGTTAGGTTAGGTTAGGTTAGGTTAGGTTAGGTTAGGTTAGGTTAGGTTAGGTTAGGTTAGGTTAGGTTAGGTTAGGTTAGGTTAGGTTAGGTTAGGTTAGGTTAGGTTAGGTTAGGTTAGGTTAGGTTAGGTTAGGTTAGGTTAGGTTAGGTTAGGTTAGGTTAGGTTAGGTTAGGTTAGGTTAGGTTAGGTTAGGTTAGGTTAGGTTAGGTTAGGTTAGGTTAGGTTAGGTTAGGTTAGGTTAGGTTAGGTTAGGTTAGGTTAGGTTAGGTTAGGTTAGGTTAGGTTAGGTTAGGTTAGGTTAGGTTAGGTTAGGTTAGGTTAGGTTAGGTTAGGTTAGGTTAGGTTAGGTTAGGTTAGGTTAGGTTAGGTTAGGTTAGGTTAGGTTAGGTTAGGTTAGGTTAGGTTAGGTTAGGTTAGGTTAGGTTAGGTTAGGTTAGGTTAGGTTAGGTTAGGTTAGGTTAGGTTAGGTTAGGTTAGGTTAGGTTAGGTTAGGTTAGGTTAGGTTAGGTTAGGTTAGGTTAGGTTAGGTTAGGTTAGGTTAGGTTAGGTTAGGTTAGGTTAGGTTAGGTTAGGTTAGGTTAGGTTAGGTTAGGTTAGGTTAGGTTAGGTTAGGTTAGGTTAGGTTAGGTTAGGTTAGGTTAGGTTAGGTTAGGTTAGGTTAGGTTAGGTTAGGTTAGGTTAGGTTAGGTTAGGTTAGGTTAGGTTAGGTTAGGTTAGGTTAGGTTAGGTTAGGTTAGGTTAGGTTAGGTTAGGTTAGGTTAGGTTAGGTTAGGTTAGGTTAGGTTAGGTTAGGTTAGGTTAGGTTAGGTTAGGTTAGGTTAGGTTAGGTTAGGTTAGGTTAGGTTAGGTTAGGTTAGGTTAGGTTAGGTTAGGTTAGGTTAGGTTAGGTTAGGTTAGGTTAGGTTAGGTTAGGTTAGGTTAGGTTAGGTTAGGTTAGGTTAGGTTAGGTTAGGTTAGGTTAGGTTAGGTTAGGTTAGGTTAGGTTAGGTTAGGTTAGGTTAGGTTAGGTTAGGTTAGGTTAGGTTAGGTTAGGTTAGGTTAGGTTAGGTTAGGTTAGGTTAGGTTAGGTTAGGTTAGGTTAGGTTAGGTTAGGTTAGGTTAGGTTAGGTTAGGTTAGGTTAGGTTAGGTTAGGTTAGGTTAGGTTAGGTTAGGTTAGGTTAGGTTAGGTTAGGTTAGGTTAGGTTAGGTTAGGTTAGGTTAGGTTAGGTTAGGTTAGGTTAGGTTAGGTTAGGTTAGGTTAGGTTAGGTTAGGTTAGGTTAGGTTAGGTTAGGTTAGGTTAGGTTAGGTTAGGTTAGGTTAGGTTAGGTTAGGTTAGGTTAGGTTAGGTTAGGTTAGGTTAGGTTAGGTTAGGTTAGGTTAGGTTAGGTTAGGTTAGGTTAGGTTAGGTTAGGTTAGGTTAGGTTAGGTTAGGTTAGGTTAGGTTAGGTTAGGTTAGGTTAGGTTAGGTTAGGTTAGGTTAGGTTAGGTTAGGTTAGGTTAGGTTAGGTTAGGTTAGGTTAGGTTAGGTTAGGTTAGGTTAGGTTAGGTTAGGTTAGGTTAGGTTAGGTTAGGTTAGGTTAGGTTAGGTTAGGTTAGGTTAGGTTAGGTTAGGTTAGGTTAGGTTAGGTTAGGTTAGGTTAGGTTAGGTTAGGTTAGGTTAGGTTAGGTTAGGTTAGGTTAGGTTAGGTTAGGTTAGGTTAGGTTAGGTTAGGTTAGGTTAGGTTAGGTTAGGTTAGGTTAGGTTAGGTTAGGTTAGGTTAGGTTAGGTTAGGTTAGGTTAGGTTAGGTTAGGTTAGGTTAGGTTAGGTTAGGTTAGGTTAGGTTAGGTTAGGTTAGGTTAGGTTAGGTTAGGTTAGGTTAGGTTAGGTTAGGTTAGGTTAGGTTAGGTTAGGTTAGGTTAGGTTAGGTTAGGTTAGGTTAGGTTAGGTTAGGTTAGGTTAGGTTAGGTTAGGTTAGGTTAGGTTAGGTTAGGTTAGGTTAGGTTAGGTTAGGTTAGGTTAGGTTAGGTTAGGTTAGGTTAGGTTAGGTTAGGTTAGGTTAGGTTAGGTTAGGTTAGGTTAGGTTAGGTTAGGTTAGGTTAGGTTAGGTTAGGTTAGGTTAGGTTAGGTTAGGTTAGGTTAGGTTAGGTTAGGTTAGGTTAGGTTAGGTTAGGTTAGGTTAGGTTAGGTTAGGTTAGGTTAGGTTAGGTTAGGTTAGGTTAGGTTAGGTTAGGTTAGGTTAGGTTAGGTTAGGTTAGGTTAGGTTAGGTTAGGTTAGGTTAGGTTAGGTTAGGTTAGGTTAGGTTAGGTTAGGTTAGGTTAGGTTAGGTTAGGTTAGGTTAGGTTAGGTTAGGTTAGGTTAGGTTAGGTTAGGTTAGGATAGGTTAGGTTAGGTTAGGTTAGGTTAGGTTAGGTTAGGTTAGGTTAGGTTAGGTTAGGTTAGGTTAGGTTAGGTTAGGTTAGGTTAGGTTAGGTTAGGTTAGGTTAGGTTAGGTTAGGTTAGGTTAGGTTAGGTTAGGTTAGGTTAGGTTAGGTTAGGTTAGGTTAGGTTAGGTTAGGTTAGGTTAGGTTAGGTTAGGTTAGGTTAGGTTAGGTTAGGTTAGGTTAGGTTAGGTTAGGTTAGGTTAGGTTAGGTTAGGTTAGGTTAGGTTAGGTTAGGTTAGGTTAGGTTAGGTTAGGTTAGGTTAGGTTAGGTTAGGTTAGGTTAGGTTAGGTTAGGTTAGGTTAGGTTAGGTTAGGTTAGGTTAGGTTAGGTTAGGTTAGGTTAGGTTAGGTTAGGTTAGGTTAGGTTAGGTTAGGTTAGGTTAGGTTAGGTTAGGTTAGGTTAGGTTAGGTTAGGTTAGGTTAGGTTAGGTTAGGTTAGGTTAGGTTAGGTTAGGTTAGGTTAGGTTAGGTTAGGTTAGGTTAGGTTAGGTTAGGTTAGGTTAGGTTAGGTTAGGTTAGGTTAGGTTAGGTTAGGTTAGGTTAGGTTAGGTTAGGTTAGGTTAGGTTAGGTTAGGTTAGGTTAGGTTAGGTTAGGTTAGGTTAGGTTAGGTTAGGTTAGGTTAGGTTAGGTTAGGTTAGGTTAGGTTAGGTTAGGTTAGGTTAGGTTAGGTTAGGTTAGGTTAGGTTAGGTTAGGTTAGGTTAGGTTAGGTTAGGTTAGGTTAGGTTAGGTTAGGTTAGGTTAGGTTAGGTTAGGTTAGGTTAGGTTAGGTTAGGTTAGGTTAGGTTAGGTTAGGTTAGGTTAGGTTAGGTTAGGTTAGGTTAGGTTAGGTTAGGTTAGGTTAGGTTAGGTTAGGTTAGGTTAGGTTAGGTTAGGTTAGGTT